>CM077313.1:84697299-94697299 GCA_039655065.1 Glossophaga mutica
CTCATTCTTCTCCTAGCAGAGCATATAGGCCAGACCTCATTAGAATTCAATATCACTCTGCTTTTCTAATGTTAATGTACCAGTTATATAAGAAATACGGGGTGTTGGGGGGTTATTCCACAATTATGTTCAACATGATATCATAATCCTGAAGACTGGATGTAATCTTTGTTAAAGGAAGTGATTGCGTTTTACCATTTTATCTTCTGCTTCTAATGTAACTTAAATTCCCATTCTAATGGTGGATTGTAAGAGGCTTTAATTCTTTGTGTCTCTCTTAAAGCTGCAGTGACTACAATCCCAGCTCAACGGCTTTTTTTTTTTTTTTTTTAATGCCGTGACTAAAGATCAGATTGTGCAGGCTCCCGGGCCATCTCCCCGTGAAAGGACGCGCCGCACATGGCATTTATAAACAACTGTAGGAGTTCTCTTCGCCCCGGAATAACTCAGGGCATCAAGGCTTGGGGGCTTTTGTCTCGAGTGCAGGAAGAAGTGTAATGAAAACAAAAACATCAACACATAAAAATACAATTTATGCTGTTTTATCAAGCCAGGGAAAGTTGGTTAACGTTTGAGGAGGGAGCAGTAATGTAAATTTATTGACAATTTTATTGTAATAATTAGATGTTTACACAGTCTGGACATTGTGGCTAAATCACTTCTAGCATGTTTATTTGCAGGGAGCCGTTTTCTGGGTGCCGCAGCCGGTTCATTAAGAAGACATACGGTATTAGGATTCAAAGAAACAACCAGCTCTGTTTTCTCCTCTTCTGTTATATGTTTTAAAAAAAAAAAACAGAAACAAAAACCTATAAATAATGAAGTAAAATACAGAGTTCCCTTCCTAGGGAAAACACCTTCCCTCATGGCCCCAAAATAGCTTGAAAATAAATCTTATATTGAGTATCTTAATACACAGGATTAGAGACCACCTTTAATGACTATAACTAGATTTTAATACCTACTGTATAAATGGTAATCTGTTTTTAACTAAGAATAAATTATAGCACAGTATTAGGGAAGCTCTTGTTTCACCCTTTTCTTTAAAAAATATTTATTCTAGACGAGAGGTTTCTCTCGTCAATATATCTTGAAAGAGGAAAACCTCACTTAGAGAAAAATATTTCTCTTAAGCAGTCTCAAACCAGATTAATGGATCAAAATTGCACACTTGAATAATTTGATGAAATGTAAACACTCTACGTGGCTCTTCCATTAATTGTTTTGTGTGTCTATACTGATCTTTAATGTGTTGCTCTGACATGGTTTTTGTATTCCAAACTGAGCTGAAATGGAAATGACAGATTTTCAGTTATACAAAAATAGTAATGAAGTGTCAGGAAAAATATGTGAACAAAATAATCTCTGGAAAAGATATGAAATGTGAATAATTTTATAGCATAACATGGATCCAATAACAGAAGCCTATTTAGGGCAATTATATCAATTTTTAAAATTTAAAAACTGTTTAAAAATTAAGGCACTGAAGGCTAAGCTATAATGAGTTTCCAGCCTTTGTACGCTTCCATTAGAATTAAGTAGTAATCAATATAGAGTATTCATTGCTATAAACCACAGCACCAGAGGAAGTCAAAATTCTCGACTGTAATCATATAGGAAGAGGGGGGAAGTTTTAGGAATGGACTGAGTTTCACTTTAATCACAGTCACTACAGTGTATTGTATTCTCAACTACATTCTTTTACCAAAAGAGTAGAGTAATGAAAATACATTATGAAAGTAATAATTTTCCCATATAGCATAAGATGGCAAGAGAAGCTTTCATGATAGTTTAGGAAATAATATAAAACCATAATTGATGGATTAATGGCTCAAAATAGTCAAGCAATCACATTACAGAGCACTATTTTAAAGAGAAGTGCTAAAACTGAACTCTATCCTATAATAATATTATCAAATATGTTACTAGAATTATATGCTGCATAACATTATAGATTATAATTGCTAGGCTAAAAAATGGAATCTTCAATGATGCTATATGATAACAAATATCTTTAATAATCTTATATAAACTCAAACTTACTTTGATATCTATACTTCTAAGTTATTCAATACTTGAGAAATGAATTTTAAAAAATGAGATCATGAAATCATTATTATTTGAAGGAATATGCTCAATCTTTTAGATAATTTAAATTATTTAAGGGTCCTTTGCATTTTTTATTAGCTTTGCCTAAAGTTATAACATTAAAGTGTTAAGGTTACATGTAATGATGTCTGGTTCACCCTTATCTCTAGTCCCACATTTTTACAAACTACAAACTGAGATAAAATTGTCTCAGTCCCAGACAGGATTCTGAAGGAAATGTTTAACTACAAAATCTGTATTCACATGCCAACAATCACAGATACCCATCTGGAAGAAACAGTTCGTAAAAGGAGTAGATATTGGCCAAAGGAAGTCTGTACAAACTTTTTCCTTAGGGTATTCATCCCCAAAAGAAAGTCTCTACTAAGTCCAACCAAGTATGGACAACATATACCTGAAGTCTATTATTCAGATTGGAGGGTTTAAGTGTCAAAGTTTGTTTTGAAATTTTACAGATAGAAGTAACATCTGTTATTAAAATCTCTATGAACAAAAATGATCATAGCTTGGAAACCAACGGCTTGATTCAAAACTGTGTTTAAGCTCATAGGAGAATTTAATCCTAAACTCCTCTAGGATAACTCCCATCAATTCTTGTTATAAAATAACCAAACCAATAGCTCACTAACATTATTCTAAGCAGTATTAAGGCTAGTACTGAGTATTAATTTTTTTCCCCTTGCTTGCTTCTGGTGGGAAGGAGAAATTTTTATTCTGACCCATTGTTTCATTGAGGTTCTCATACCTTCTAATTCAGGAAAGCCACATTTAACATTGTCACGGATTTTACAAGTCACCTCCACGTACACTCTCACTGGAGCCTAACTGTACCCTGTGAGGTAGAGAGAATGGGCGCAACCGGTATTTTGCGGACGAGGAAACTTCTTCCGGGGCAGGCCCGATGGGGCAGAGAGCTGAAACTAGAATTGTGATAGACTTCGGCCCAGGGGTCTTCCTCCCACCCACTCTGGGCTGCGTACCCCGGTACGACTCTGTCCTCAAGTGAAGAGAAAGAGCCCTAAGGGATAGGGGTGAGTCTCGGCTTCCAGAATTATGCTTTACTGTAGTGGGCAGCAACTCTGCAAAGGATGTTCGCATCACCCCCACACACAGCAATTCGGTTCCCCTCGCACTTAACTCAGGAGCTGCAAGCATTTCAGAAATGTTCCCCAAATCAATCCTTTCATCGGAACCAACACTGAAACCCTCTCTTCCTTTCTGTACATTCAAATACATGTGAGAAAGGGTCCCTAGTTTGTTTCCAAGCTAGTCTGCTAGGTTCAGATGTAACGAAATTGGAGAACCTTTTCTTTTACGTCTCAGCACACTGGTCGTGATTAAACCTGCTAAGAATTGCACCAAGGTAAGCTTCCTGGGGCTGTTCTCCTTCCCTGAGTTAATGTCCTGTCTGTTTTATTTAGATTCTGAGTCTGCTTAGGAAAGACTATGTCGAATGCTATGTTTGAAATGCCCCTAGCACACTGTTGGTACTTAAATGTAATTATTCAGAATGGAATCATTTAATTAGATAGGAAGAAAAATAGCAAGCCCTGAGACGATAATAAAGAATAAAGCAAATATGCTGACCGACTGAAGCGAAGCAACAGACAGAAAACAGCGCACACTCCCGAGATAGCCACACTGTGATTCTTCAACTGGGATGCACAGAACCGGGCAACCTGGTGTCGCAGAAAGCAGAGAGCAGGACTGGTATCGATAACTCTGTAGAGTGACAGAGTTGTATGTCTCACACCTCATATGACTTAGCTCTTAGGGAAGGCTGAGGAGGAGGAAGGTGGAGGAAGGAGAGGAAAGCAGGGAGTTTTGGGCTCCACAGCCCACAGGCACTTGAACTGGGGATTGGGAACGAGTCCTCTGTCCACCTGGATGGGGCGGGTCACTGCGCACCACCGAGACCTACTTGGTGGGCAGCTGGGGATCAGCGCAGTGCAGAGCCATTTGCTCCTTGTCCTGTAGAAGCATGGCATTGTGAGTACGAGGCAAAGGACCATTTCAGAGTGTGACACAGAATGGGATACTCTTTGGAAACTGACCTTCCGCACCCCTCTTCGTTTGGGCTATGGGACAGCCAACACTTCAGGGTGCACTTTCGACCATGAGAGGGTTCACTCTTTCTCCTCCTCTGGTGAAATTCCAGGGCCTCAGAATGAATGTTAGTTCTTACTTATCTCCTATTCCCCCCACCCCTGACAGCCTCCAATCACTCAGTGAAAAAAAGATGGAAAAAAAAAAAGATTCGTTCAAAAAATACAATAGAAGACTTTTGTTATGGACAATAGTTCTTACACCCTGTACAATACACCATGGGGGTGGCCCAAGGAATAAGACCATGTATTTAAATGCTGGGTACTCCAATGGAAGTTCTCCTTAAATGATTTCCTCTCTTAATAAGTGAAAGTCTATGTCAGTCATTGCCATCACTTGGTTACAAACTTATACAAGTTTTATAATGAAGTTTGCTCATTGACTGTAAGGCCTGAATAGTTTAATAATAATCTTTTAAACTGGGGGAAAAACTATGTAATTGAAAACTATGTGAGACAGAAGCAGCCAGATTTCACGTCCTCTCCAAGCCTTCCCTAGGTGGTCCTTGGACTTGACTTTTGAGGAGGTGAAGATAGGAAAAGGCCCCTTGGAAAGGATCCCTCTAGCCTGGTGTCCTCTCTTGACTCTGCTATGTTGACGGACTTCCTCTTTTCAGCCAGACTGGAAGTTCGTGGATAGATATCTTCCTGCATGAGAAGTTTCTTCTTCATGTGAATCATTAGCTGCTTTGGATTTGGCAGTCGGTGTGGTGTGCTTTTAACCACTGAGGCAAACCCAGCTGTCTGATAGTCTGCCCTTGAACTTTTCATGTGCTTCAGGCTATTTTACATGAATGGTCGGTAAGCTTTTATTGAGTGCCTATTATTCAGAGTTAAGTATTTGGTTTGAATTCAGCATGGTGCTGGGAAGCTGAATGGTGCTGAATTCAAGGGAGGGAGGCTGGGTATCTCATTGCTCCTGGGCTTTGGGATAAATCACTCATCTCTCACCCTGTTTCCTAATCAGGAGAATGGGAAGAAACAACAGAACTGAACCTCACAGGGCTGTTGGACCACCGAGTGAAAAGTGCACAGCATGAAAGCAGTAAACAGCTAATGCTAGCCATTGCTATTACCAGTGTTATTGAAACTGTTATCGTCATTTGACACAGGGTTGTCTAAACGGACTCCCGTGGGACCGGGCAGGGGTCGGCTTTGTATGGGAACCTGTTCATGTGTTGGAACTTTCTCCTTCTCTGAAGCAGTCACTCCTACTTGGCATGCATCAGTGCCCTTAATTTTCTCCTTTGACAGTACCTGTGTGACCCTTTCTTCAAACAAGAGGCAAACTGCTGCTCAAGCTACCCAAGAGTCCCTGCTTCTATTCTAGCAGGAGTGATACTTTTTTCCATTACAAAGCTGAGGACAATAAATATAAAGCAGACAAGTGCTGTTCTGTATTATGTCTCTGAGTAGCAACAGTGAGAAGAGAAACTGAGGGAAAGCTTCCAAGGTCCCAACATCAGGAAAAGCACTTCAGAGACGGGCTTCTGGGGCGATTTCGTAGTTACAGGTGTTCGGCGTGCTCGGCCTCCCTCCGCCCCTTACCCAACGTTACACACCTAAGCTGAGCGCTGGTGTGACTACGGCTACCTTCTGCCCTTAACGGTTCCTGTCATCCAGGGGACTCAAAGCATTCGAGTTAACACAATCACACAGGTTTAAAGAAATAGAAAGTTTTCTTTATAAAAAGGCAAAAGTTGGATGAGGCAACAACTGAAACTTGCGCCTGATCTACCTGAGGTGACAGGTAGATACTTCCCAGGTGGGAAGCACCGGCTGTTGCAGGCGGCATGTGGGACAGCAGCAACTGGGATGAGCTAGCAGTGAGGCTTGACCGCTTGCCCCAGGCTGCCTGATGGCCCGGGGCCTTCTCAGAGAGAGCCTGGACACCAAACGCAGGAGAGGAAGGAGGAAACCCCTGAAAGCAAACTGCCACTTTGTCACTCAATGTCTCACTCCTCCGGTTACCAACAACCCAATCCAACCCACTTGTTGGTAGTATTTTACTAACAACCTAGGCCATTTGACAAATGTCTTCATGTTTTATACATTAATTACATTCCTTCCATTTTGAATGAAGCTGTACTTTCTATGGTTTAATCATGTTATAATCTCCACCACACCTCTTTCTTTACTATATGGATGGCTTTTCCATAGTCTTCCATCTACGGAACTCCAGAGAAGTAAAAGTGATCCTTTGTCATTTGTGTCTGTGATCCCATTCAACAACTGAGATGCAAACGGCGTACTTACCTGAGGTCTGGAAGCACTTTGCTTGATTTAAAAACCTTCACAATACTTCACTCAGTCTCGCTGATGAAGTTCAAGCTTTTAAACAACACGCATGTTCAGGTCAGTGACTTTCTAGTGGCTGAACTGCAAACCTGGATCATTAATGTCCAGCCTGGGTCTGGGTTCTGTTTCTAATCATGACCCTGGAAGGTACCAGACTCTATGAAGTGATAGGAATAGAATAGACTGGAGAAAGGATAGAAAAATTCAGAAGCATAAGAACTATGAGAGAATCTTGACCAGAAACATTTTAAGGACAATTGAATGGAATCTCTACTCTTTTTGGGAGGTTATATTTAACATGTTTGTATAGTAGTAGCAAAAAACAAAAACCCGCATATATATTTCACCTACATCTGGTTGAAATGTGATTTTCTCTGATTTTATAATACTTTATGTAATTATCTGTAATTAAATTAGTGCAAGGTAAAAATAATCGACAGAATAATATAAAATATTGAAAACAATTGCTAGGCTAAACAGCATTCTTTTTCATAAAAGGAAGTGTCATATGCAACAAAGTGGCAAAAACAGAATGGAGTGAGCTGTGGTTAAGTGTAAATCCTTATAGCAATGAATATCATTTATATTATCCTTACTTCTTTGAATAAATTCAGATGACAGCCCTATTTCATTTCTTCATTCACTTTGGAGGCCAGATGGCATTAGAATCATTTACTTCACCTTGTTGTGCTTAATTACTACAATCAACACACTATTTTCCAAATTAATCATAACAAAGTAATTTCATTAGTAACACAGCAGGCTGTTGAATTATTAGCATCATAACAGTTTGCAAACAATTAAACTTTATTTGAACCTTAAAAATTTGCAGAGTGGAACATTATTGTAAGATCTAATGGCAACAGAGTACAAATTCAGTACCGAGCAAATAATCAAGTAAAATGCTATATAAAATATGACTTACAATCACCTTTGAAAAAAATTAGCTCTCTAACTGTTCATAGAAAAACAAATAAAAGCTAAGCAAACATAATGAGAACATAGCAATTAGCATATTCTCTAACAAGCCGCGTTGTTTAAATTCGCATTAATTATATTATTATGATCTTGAAGAGTGTGTGGTGCATCGTCAAGGGTGTAAAGAAAACTTTCTCCCTGGTTGTGTACAAATGATTTCACCAAATGAATGTAACGCTGTCCTAGACTGAAAGTAAGGATTATTTTTCCTGTCACTCCAATTTTACATTTTGTTTTCTTTCCTATCGCCTACCTAGATTCAAGTTAAAAAAGAACAAAGGCCAGAGGAGCTCTGGACAGAAGTAACTCTTCATTTCTGTATTGTCGCCTTTCACAGAGAGACCAGCTGGCTTGGAATGGTTGGTCATCCGTTGGCAAAGGACTCCCTCTCCTGGATTAACTGTAAAAGGAGGCAGAAATGTTCTAAATGCTTTATATTCTGTGCGAGTTTGGGCCTGAGTGGGGGAGGGGCTTCCGAGTGGTTTGGTGTGCAACGAAAAGCTGCTGCCATCTGCTGGCCCAGGGCTAAAATCTTCACTCAGCCAGACGCACAAAACCTGTGTGTCCACTCCGCAGGCAAGTCCGTGTCTGCAGTGGGACCCGCAGCTGCTCTTGCTTTTCAGCCTCTTGGGCTTTGGAAACCAGTCCATTAGTCTCATCTCTGCTTGTCCTACTTTGCCCAAGATGATTTCAATCTATTCCAATGGCTTTCTATTAGGACAAGATTAATGAGTGCACAAATTAATTTCTGAAAGCTTTGACTCAACAATGTCTAATTTATATAAACTGGAATTTACCCTAAATCTCTAAACTTAACATTGTTTTGACATCTGAAATAACGTGACCACAGTCTTGCGGGGATACACTCCAAAATGGGGCTTGTGAGTGGTTTTATGTACGTGATGGAGGTTTTCGGATATTATCAGCTTGTGTCAGAATCTTCATCTTTATGAAGCAAAGATCTGAAAAGTTTGACAAAGGTAGTATGTACTAATCAATGATTCAATGTCAGGAGATTATATCTACTCCAAATAATTACCCATTTGGCAGTACCTTTTGATGTGTATTAAGGCCAGGCTGGTACACTGTAGACATTTAAAACGCCTTTGACTTCAAATACACACGAAAAGGTAGCGATCTGATTGTGCAGATCTTGCTCAGGCCTTGGAGCACATTCTTCGCTCCAGCACCAGGCAGACCCACTGCCGTGCGCACCCACTGTGGTTCCTGCGCGCTCGCTCGGCACCCTCCGTCTCCTTCGTTGCTCAGAGGTGTGCAGAAAAGACTCACATCTGGAGTTGCACTGTTTTGCTGTGGGACTTTAGAAGCATAGCGGCGATCAGCCAGGATGAAAGAGGGCGCCGGGTCACACCTTCTTACTTCTGGAGTGCACTGAGAGTATCTATGCCGTTATACTAGCGGGGAATCGGGGAATGGGCTTTCTCACGGCAGAAAATGTCGGCAGGTGCATCGCCTCACCAGGGTATCTGTTACTGACACAGGACTTCGCGCAAAGCGTGGTTCTGGCCCGCGCGTGTGTTGCAGATGATGATGGCACACTGCCGCTGGCAACCCTATCCTCACTTCTTTCCTGTGGCTATCCTTGACATAAAGTAATTTGCCAATTAGTAAACGCTCTTTCCTGAAAACATGTTACCATTGTGTGAAAAGTAAACGCTAAGATAAATCATCTAAAAGTTTTAATAAAGCCTTATTCTTTATGTACCATCTATCCAAAACTTGCATAACACATTCAGTTTAAATTTCAGTGAAATTATATAGTACAGTCTAAACAAATAACTGGTGTCCAATATTGAAATTGCAACTTGTATCAGAAGCAGCAGTGACTACGCAGAACATATAAAATAGTGCTGAATTCTCCACACGAATCAAATGAGTAAGTAAAAACTACAATTATTTCTTTGCAAAATAGCAACAGGTATAACTTTCCTGCTTGTATCTAATTTGCATTAGTATCCTTCATTTAGTTTCACATCAGAGGGCTGTTACAACGAACGCATAAAATAACGAAGACGCATGACGCTCAACAAAACAAGGAAAGGGCATGAGCTGTCTGTCGCTCAGGCTTTCACGAGGTTCTGAATCCACAGCGCTTGCAGCGGCAGGAGAACACCCCTTTCCTGCAGGCAGAAAGGGAAAGCTGCGTTATAATTGTTTCCTTCAATCGAGATGTTGATGTTTCCTGCTTAGAAAAAAATTACTTTTAGCCAAGGAAAAAATGAATGTTTACTCAACCTTTTGTCAACTTCATTCCTCAGAAAGGCCATAAAAAGTGGTATTTTACTAAAGAGGAGAAGGTGTGGAAAAACAGCTGGCAATTATCAAAGGGGCTTTCCCTTAATAATCTGTCCCCAAAGTAAATTCTATGAAGTTATTTTTAAATATCACACGGATTTTTTTTAAAAAAGATGATGATGATTAGGGAGCATAATCTGTGTTATCAGAAAAATACCAAGACTTTTAAAAAGGCAAAGACGCATAAGGCAGAGACCAAGAGAACATATGAGCCATTACAGAATATTGGATTAAAATGTACTTACCCAGGACTCTCAAATATCATACATCTCCATTATGTAGGCTTTCGGCACCAAGCCAATGGCTCCCTTCGTTTCTCCTACCCACCAGCCATATCTATTGTATTCCTAATTGAAAACAATATGCGGTGTTAACCTTTAGACTGGTGGAAGCACAATGTCGTTTGTGTGGAACTTCTTAGAAATGTTATTTCTTTTTCTGAAGTTACAAGAGCATGAGCTGCAAATTGAAACATTTGAATCCTTTTTTGTTTCTGGACACTTTAAAAATGCTGTTAGGCGAAGATTTAAATTAATGTATAAGACAAAGCCTGTTTATTACTCGGTGTAAAACACAGACACAGTCACTTGTAAGAACCTGGCACGCTTGCGCTCGCCCCGCCTCTCTCTCTCCCCCCACCTTCTAGAGGCCACAGGGTTGCAGCCAGGATCCTTAGGGTACTATCTTTGCCTTCAAGAAGCTCATTATCTAGCAAGGATAGAGTCTTTTCACAATAAACTACTAATTCCTACTTAAACTCATATGAACAAAAATGATTTAGAATGTAGAGCTATGCCCCTTCTTTAAAAAATCTAATATGAATATAGCCATGTTAAACATATTCTCTAATTTATATTAGAGAAAATAAGAGAACACTAATACCAAACATTTACGTATAAAACCATTCACAAAAGGGCTCCTTTAAAAGATTCCCTAAGGCATTTATTGCTCTTTTTATTGATCATAAACTGCAGTAGATAAAGGATGGGTAGAAGGAACTCAAAGGTGGTGTGAGATTCACCCTCACAGCAGAAGACCAACAGGAAGTGAAAATATCTCACGTTATAAAGGTGACATATTCATCCAGCTGTAAACAGGAGGGACTCGCAGGTCACTGCAGCCATCGCCCCCGGTGTGAGAGACCCCGCCCCTCCCCTCCACTTCCTCCCCCCACCCCACACCCCCCACCCCCCCGCCCGGCCTCCACCACCAGATCTGCCGCTGCTGCAGGTGTCAGAACGACCAGTCTCCCCTGTCTGCCGGACTGACGGACGTATTTTTATCTCAGATTCACTTATGTTTAGTGAGAGACAAACAAAGTAAAATGAATTACAAGTTTCAAGAATAATATCCTTCGAAAGCAATACTCTACAAAAGCACCGGACTACCCAAACTTAATTTTTCATATAGATAAATTTTTAAAACCAGTCCCCGAAGCAATTCAACAGGCTGTAACTTGCTGACATCCGAGTCACAGAGAAGTGTGCATAGGCACACTGAGTTACACGCGGAGAGGGAACAGGCTGCACATCTGTACCGATTAGCACGCTATTGACCATCGGGGGGATCATACAATTCTTCAGTACGAATGCTGCAACATCGATGTGTGTACTGATATGTGGCCTCTCAATAGAGAGATTACTGGGTTAAAATCTACGTGCGCTTTTTAAAACTCTGACGTATCAGAATGAGGTTCCCTGAAAGAGCAAGGTGGAAGCAAACGGGGGAGAGGTGCCAGCCCGCAGTTCTGCGGCCAGTAAGGGCTCCTCCGGCCTGTGAGACAGCGGACTCAAGGTTTTAAGTTCGGAAGTTCTCTGACCATGTGAACTTAGCAGACAAAACTGTCTAAGAAATGAAAACAGTCTGATGCCCAGGACTCAGTGATGATGACTGCAATGTAGGAAGGATACATTTATCACAAGAAAATACCAACTTACTGAAAGCTAAGATTAACAACCATTATGCCCTAATAGGTACCTAATAAAACTGCCCTTTTCAATTTTTAAGGCAATGAATACAATTAGAGCCTAATGCTTAACAAAACAAATGTATTTAACCTTTCAGAGGCCAAAGGCTTACACTGTAAAATTTCCAGATGGATGGTTAACAGGGTAAGGTGTGAGGGCTCTTACCCAGTGCCAAGCTCAGATTCCTGTTGATTTGGAAGGAGCAGAGAAACTACGTTCCCCAAAGGGCAGACTAGAACCCAGTCAGTGGGGAGGCATCTTATGACCCAAACCTGGGTTCAGAGAATAGTCCGCAATCTGGGTTTCACTGTTTAGAGTCTCATCACAAACCAGAAGTTCGTATTGCTTTATAATATTCTGCTGCAGTTAAAACCTGTGCTCTCAATCAAGGATATACTATTGTTCTCAAAAAGCTGACTCACATCCAAATTTAAAAAACTGATTTCCAACAAATCACTTCAACAAATGCCCAATGACGTGCTTCGCATGGGAGAGATTCTGCGGGACGGTAACTGGGAAAACTCGTGAAGTAGAAGCACAGCAGCCAACAGCAGGGAGGAGCGTGCTCAGCTGTAAACACATCCCCTTAAAGTAACATTCTAGGGAAAAAGAAGTTTTAGACTGAAACCATTTTAACTGCTTCACTTAATTAATTTAAAATAATTGAAAGCGTATGAAATACACACCTCATAAAAGTACTCTAAAATATCACCGGTTTAAATCAGAAAAGGGCACAAATAAAAAACCGGAATGTTTATTACTTTACATTCGTAAAGGATTCCCTACAATACTCCTGTGTGGAATTAAGAGGTAAGATAAAGCATAGTGAGGCAGAAATCTAGGAGGCAAATTTATGGATTTACACTGCCGCCGTTCGGGCGCGTCGACGGGACTGCAAACACGGAAGCTGTTACTTTTATCATTACCATCCTCTGTATGAGCCTCCTGAGCAACATGAATCCCAATTAAACCATTTGCAGCCTATAAATTGGAATGAAGATGCTTCTTGGAGTACAGTATTCTAAACTTCAGCCTGAAGATTCAGTATCATACACGATGCCTCTGAAGAAGAAAATCTGCCTTTCTTTGCCTTCCCCCAAACAAATGTGATGATGAATGATAGACTACTTACAGTGGAAAATAATAGAATCCCTACAATGCTGTCTTGCAGTCCACATACTGATGACAGTATTGTTCTAACAGTCACAGGCGGGTCATCCAAAAAACCACCACCTTCAAACCTGCTCTTGTTAATAAACAAAAAATAAAGAGACAAAACCATAGCGGGCTGCCATCTAAATCTCTGAAAGGTGAGGAAGCATCGTGTCATCTTTATGGCACACGAGCGCTCAGGTACAAGAAGATCTGCCATCTGGTGTTCCTCACCCCACTCAGTCTTAACACCAACTGAAATGCTAACACAGGCAAGTGACTGCACTTCAGGAGGACTGATAAAATAATGAAGAGTCCTTTAATCTACAGGAAACCATTCTAGTCAATTTATAAGAAATATTGCGTCCCTTTGTAGGACGTGTAATTATTTTCTATTAATCATGTGCTATAAAGCTACATTATGCGGTTATTCTGTTATCACTAGAAAGAGGCCTGCAGTCAGCTTCTGACAATGTTAGGTAATTACTAACACAAAGCTTCTTTCTCTTCCGGTAGTAATGCTATCAAGATCCAGAGGTGTAGTGAATACTTACTGTACAAAAATAGTACTCAAACAAAATCCAATATCTGCAGAATGGATGGCTGCAAGGCGAAATGTAACGTGGCAGGCAAAGGGGAAAAAAGCCAAACTCGCCAAGTAATCTAAGAAAATAATCATAAAGCAGCACAGAACAGTTGTGATCTAACTCCTCTTTCAATTTCCATACCATTAAAATCGCTTTTATTTGTTTTATTTTGTAGTTAAAATTTTAGGCCTCAACTAATAGGTGGCAAGCAATAAATTACAGCGACGGCAGGAAAAAGGGAAATAAGGCAGGAAAAAAGGACTAGTTTCAAAAACGTGAAACAGGGACTCGATCCAACACAATAGTAAACATTATGTCCACATTTACCACTAACTACACCTCTGTCTGTGTGTTTTTTACACTTAAACGAGGCCCTGGCATTTACTACTTAAATCCTTTCCAACACCGAGATTCTCATTTTTCAAGAATGTTAATCCACTTTCTGCTAACCACGTGGTAAAAGAATGCTGCCTTAACAGAAACCCGAAACACTAATTTGGTTTGGTGACGTGCTACCCCTTTCGGAAATTAGTCACAAGCCGTTTGAAAGCCGCAGGTGCTAGAAATGTCCTTTTTTTTTCCTCCCAAACATATCTCTGTGTTCTAACTATTCACTGTGATATTTTCAAATTATTGTAAAGCATAGTAACATGAAAACTAGGTAATTATTTAATATGTGGAGATACTTTCTTCAAGGCTACCTCTTCAACCTTCTCCTTTTTAGTGTCTCCAATCAGAAACTTCATAACAATCTTTCCATTCCTCACACATTCCTCATTTCAAAGGATCTCTTAAAATGCACAACAGGAATGCCACAACCTCAGTGTCTTACTATTTTTGCCTGCACACTAACTGCTCCCATCAGTCCCCTAACCTGCTAAGTGAGGAAACGGACCCCAGCAGTCTCTAAGGTCCTCCCCGATGTTTGAACCCCATTCATGAACCTGCTTGAAGAGAGCCTCCTAGCAGCTTATGAAAATCAACTTATTATTTTATAATGTACTATGCAGGTGTGACCTTCGAGTTACTCTAACTCAAAGAATTACTATTTTTTTTCTCTACTTGCACCACGCAAGGAGAAGTAAGCAAACTGATATAAGAATTAAATTCTTATAACAAATTTCAGTTTATATTCCAGAGTCAAGACACAATTCAAATTCTACCCAGTCACCATTTGCAATACCTTACAGTAAAAAACCTGACATTCAGACTAATGATTCATAGATTCATAGATTCAGGCAAGGAGAGACCCACCCAGGCTCAGCAGGAGGCAGCCCTGGGTGCTGTGTGTTCCCAGCCGACACCTGACCCCGATGGCTGCCCTCCCTTCCAGCCGTCACCACTCTTGCTCAGGCTTCCTCACCTCACCCTGGACAGCTGCATCATCAAGTCTGCCTCTCTGTTCTTTCCAGAAACTTCCTTTGCCAGTGTACTCTGCTACTCAAGAGCTTACACTAGCTCTTCAATGCATTAGCCCTGAACTCCCCAGTGTGGCTTCTCCCCACCCTGCCAGCAACGGTCTTCTCTCACTCGTCTGGTCCCCAGAGCCCAACCTTCCAGGCCACACTCGTTCCCACCTCAGTGTGCGGTGCCTCCTCCCCGGGGAACGCCTCCCTCCCTCGCCCGGATCCTAGCCGGAGACTAAGACCTGACTCGAGTGCCCCATCTGTCATGAATTTTCCTACGGATTATCTCTCATGTCAAGCTGAGCATTTGTTCTTCTGTGGATTTTATGTACCTTAGTTTTGTCCCTTCAACTAAAAGTACAAACTTGGAGGATCCCAGATGGGGCCGACTAGGTGGAAGCTACATTCGCCTCCTCCCAGCCAAACTGGAATTACAGCTAAAATACAGATCAGCCTGAACAACCAACTGAAGGCTAGCTGAAGAGAAGTCCTATAACCAAGGATGTGAAAAGGGCTGCCCCACTCCCACGGGTGGTGGCTGAGATTCCAGAGGGCTATCTCAGCTGCAAAGGTTCCCCCTGAGAAGACTGGGATCTCAACCCCAAGAAGGGCCCTTGGCCCAGAGCACAAGAGCTGGGAAGAGGGGCCCACATAACATCTGACTAAGCAGGATTTTTGTCCTCCAGGGACAGATGGGGGTCCACTAGAGACACAGGCACCCTCTTAAAGGGCTGACGCACAAACTCTGGTTTGCAGCCAGTCGAGTGCGGCGTGGACTAGAGTTGTGTGAAGGGAGAGCAGGAGCGTCCCTGGGCTGAGTCGCTCTCCCACACTGCAGACGCCATCTTTCCTGGGTGGAGCATTGCCCTCCATACAGCATCAGCCTGGGGGAAAGCAATAGCCCCAGTCTTCGGGCTCCCTGCAGCCCTAGCCTGTGGAACTTGCACTCTGCTAAGCCGGCTGCCTGGGCTGATGTGCAGAGATCTGGGCCAACTCAGGGGGGATCAGTAACTGAGTGATGTGGCTTTGGGGTGGAGGCCATCCCTCCCGCTTTCCTGAGAACCTGACTGGCACCTCCTCCCTCGCAGGAGATACTCTAGCCACTCTCTCCAGGCTTACGGCGGCCCTACCCTCCCAGCTTCTGGTGGCTCTGCCCTGCCGAGGTCTGGGCAGAATCTGGGATAGACTGAGTTATGTGGCTCTGGGGTGGGGACCACACTCCCCACCTCCCCCAAGCCTAACAAGCACCAGTTCTCACAGTGGTCAACTACCCCATCTTTCCAACTCTCAGTGGCCCTGCCCTGCTTAGATCAAGCTCCTGGAAGAATATGGGACAGACCGAGTTGTGTGGCTCTAGGATAGGGCCATTCTTCCCTAGCATGCCCAACCGGTGCAGAGCCTTCCCTTCATATGGCCAGATCTTTGTCTGTTCAGGCCTGATAAACTCTTCTGGCCTCACCCTGACTCCCTGGGGCCCCGCCGTACCACAAAGGTGTGCAAGCACCCAGCAGGTGACAGCTAGACTTTGTATACTCTGGGACATTTGCAGAGTAGCCTTAGATCCAGCACTGGCACCGAGTTTGAACCTGTATGAATCTGTTGAACACCACTCACCTCTACCTGGTAACTCACTTAGAACCTACACCTCGTGCAACTTGAGTACCGCCAGAGGCTCTTTCAATGACTGAAGTCAGCAGGTGAAGATGGATGTTGGGGTGCCTTGAGACTTTCGCTGACCTGCCCCTAAGCCCGGTGCTGGTAAAAGCCAGTCTTGGTGCCTTCCCACACACATCCGGGCCTGGCCGAGGCAGCCACACACTGTGGATCACTTTGTAGCTCCAAGTAGGTTGCCCAGGGCCAGTGACAGGCAGCACAGGCAGCGTTTGACATTGGCCTGCACCACAGTCTCTCCCAAGAGTCCCCAGAACCAGCACACCCAGTGGCCAGCTTCAGACGACATCAGAGCAGGATCCAGTCAGCTTCACAAGGGGCATATCCAAAGGGAGATCTGGGCGGGCACCAGACCCTGCTGAGGTGACTTCCGCTCTGTACGGTCAGCACTTGCACAGCAGCTCAAACACTGTGGTCAGGGTTGATCCTCAGAGCCAGCCAGCCTCCGGGTCCACTCCACACATGAACGGGCCAATAGCAATCAAGACCCAATTACAACAGGAGGGCCCACGTTACCTACACAAGGGACATTCCTGGAGCACCAAACTCAGGTGATCAAGGAGACTGCCCCACTGGGTCCCACAGGACACCTGCTACATAAGGCCACCCCGCTAAGGCTGGGAGACATAGCAGATCTACCTAATACAGAGGAAAAAAAACCCACGAAGAGGCAGCCAAAATGGTGAGATGAAGAAACATACCCCAAATGAGAGAACAGGAGAAATCTCCAGAGAAAAAGCTAAATGAAATCAAGACAAGCAATTTATCAGATATAGAGTTAAAAAGACTGGTTATAAGGGTGCTCAAAGAACTTGGTGAGAACTACAACAGCATGAAAAAGGACATACGAACCATAAAGAAAGATCTAGTCAGAAATGAAAAATACAATATCTGAAATGAAGAGTACACTAATATACTAAAGTGGAACATAAAAAAGAGTTGCATTTTAAAGCAATATTGGAAATGAATGAAATTCATATAAAAATGCCCATAAATTTAAAAAAAATGAGAATACATTAGAAGGAACAGACAGTAGGTTGAATGAAGCAGAGAATTGAATATGTATTGGAAGACAAGGTAACAGAAATTACTCAATCAGAGCAGCAAAAGGAAAAAAGAATTTTAAAAAATAAGGATAGTTTAAGGCATCTTTGAGACAACACAAAGCATAACAGCATCCACATCATAGGGGTACCAGAAGAAGAGGAGAGAGTGCAAGGGATCAGGACCCTATTTGAAGAAATGATGACTGGACACTTCCCTAACCTGGTGAAGGAAAAAGACACTCAAGTCCAAAGAGAGTCCCAAACAAGATGAGCCCAAAGAGGCCCACACCAAGACACATCGTAATTAAATGGCAAAGGTTAAAGACAAAGAGAGACTCTTCAAAGCAGCAAGAGAAAGACAATTACCTACAAGGGAGCTCATCAGAAGACTGTCAGCTGATTTCTTAACAAAAGCATGTCAGGCCGAAATATTCAAAGTGAAGAAAAGCAAGGACCTACAACCAGCACTACTTCAAGTCGAAAGAGAAGTAAAGAGCTTCTCAGACAAGAAAAAGCTAAAGGAGTTCATTACCACCAAACCAGTATTACAGGAAATGTACAAGGTCTTCTTTAAGAAGAATTTAAAAAAACAGAGCTACATCATTCAAAAAAATAAAATGGCAATAAATACATACCTATTAATAGCACTTTAAATGTAAATGGCTTAAATGCTCCAATAAAAAGATATAGAGTAGCTGAATGGATAAGAAAACAAGGTCCACATATGCTGTCAACAAGAGACCCACCTCAGAATGAAAGATACACACAGACTAAAAGTAAAAAGATGGAAAAAGATATTTCATGCAAGTGGAAATAAAACAAAAAGCCGGTGAGCAGTACTTACATATGAAAAAACAGACTTCGAACAAAAGGCTTTATAGTCAGAGACACAGAGGGACACTGTAAAATGATAAGCTGAACAATCCAAGAAGAGACTATATATATATGAAGAAAACACATATATATGAAT
This sequence comes from Glossophaga mutica, assembly GCA_039655065.1. Lineage (NCBI taxonomy): Eukaryota > Metazoa > Chordata > Mammalia > Chiroptera > Phyllostomidae > Glossophaga > Glossophaga mutica. The sequence continues at coordinate 84,715,905 of CM077313.1, forward strand.
ATATACGTGTATATGTGTATATGTATATATGTATACACACACGTACACCTTGTAAACACTTATGCATCCAACATAGGAGCACCTTAATATATAAAGCAAATCTTGATGGACATAAAGGGAGAGACAGACAGTAATACAGTGATAGTTAAAGATTTTAACACCCCATTGATATCAATGGATAGATGTTCCAGACAGAAAGAAACAGCAGCCTTAAATGACACACTAGACCAGATGGATTTAATTGATATTTTCAGAGCATTTCACCCCAAAGCAGTAGAATATACATTCTTTTCAAGTGCACGTGGAACATTTTCTAGGATAGATCACACGTTAGGACACAAAACAAGTCTCAATAAATTTAAGAAGATTGAAATCACACTAAGCATCTTCTCCAGCCATAATGCTATGAAACTGGAAATGTAGCCCAGGAAGAACACCTGAAAAGCACTGAAAGTCATGAAGGCTAAATAACTTGTTACCAAACAATGAATGGGTTAACCATAAGATCAAGGAAAAAATCGAAAATGAGAACAAAACAACCCCCAAACTATGGGACACTGAAAAAGCAGTCAAGCAGTCCTGAGAGGGAAATTCATAGCATTCTAGGCCTACCTGAAGAAACAAGAAAAATCTCAAATAAACCACCTAACTTTACACTTAAAGTAACTAGAAAAAGAACAACAAACAAAGCTCAAAGTTAGTAGAAGGAAGAAAATAATAAAGATCAGAGCAGAAGTAACTGAAGTAGTCTAAAAAAACAATACAAAAGATCAATGAAACCAAGAGTTCATTCTCTGAAAAGATATATGAGATTGACAAACCTTTAACCAGACTCATCAAGGAAAAAAAGAGAGAGGACCAAAATAAATACAGTCAGAAGTGAAAGAGGAGAAGTAACAACAGACACCAAAAAAATACAAAGGACTGTAGGGAATATTACAAACAAATGTATGCCAACAAATTGGACAAATTGGTTAATATACAAAATTTATAAAGAACTTATACAACTCAATACCAAAGATACAAAAAATCCAATTAAATGGTCAAAGGACCTGAATACACACTTCTCCAAAGAAGATATGCAGATGGCTAATATACATATGTAAAGATGCTCAACAGCATTAATCATCTGAGAACTGAAAATTAAAACCACAATGAGATATCACCTCACACCTGCCATAATGGCCATCATCAATAAATTAACAAACAACAAGTGTTGGTGAGGATGTGGAGAAAGGGGACCCTCCTGCACTGCTGGTGGGAATGCAGACAGGTGCAGCCACTGTGGAAAGCGTTATGGAGCTACCTCAAAAAATTAAAAATTAAGCTGTCTTGTGACCCACTGATTCCATTTATGGGAATATATCCAAAGAGACTTGAAACACTGATTTGAAAAAATATATTCACCCCTGTGTTCACTGCAGTGTTATTTACAATAGCCAAGATTTGGAAGCCGTCCAAGTACCTATCAGTAGATGAGTGGATAAAAAAGCTGTGATGCATTTACATAATGGAATACTACTTGGCTATAAAAAAAAACAAGGAAATCTTGTCTTTTGTGACAGCATGGATGGACCTGGAGAGTATTATGCTAAGCAAAATAAGCCAGTCAGAGAAAGACAAGTACCATATGATTTTACTCATATGTGGAATCTAATGAACAAAATAAACTAACAAGCAAAATAGAAAAAGACTCTTAAATACAGAGAACTGACTGACAGCTGTCAGAGGGGAGGGAGGTTGGAGGGCTGAGTGAAAACTGTGAAGGGATTGAGCAAGCAAACTAACTCATAGACACACACAACAGCGCCGTGATTACCAGAGGGGAAGGGGGTGGGGGAGGTAGAACAGGGCGAAGGGGGAATAAATGGTGATGGAAGGAGACTTGACTTGGGGTGGTGGGCACACAATACAGTACACAGATGATGTGTTATAGAATCATACACCTGAAACCCATATAATTTTATCAACCAAAGCCACCCCGATAAATTCAATAAAAATACATTTTAAAAAGCTAGAAAGTACAAACTCCCTGAGATCAGGGCCATGTCTCACACCAAATCTGTATGCCCCACACTTCGGGATGTGTAAAGGGTATTCAGTAAATACATACAGGATGATGAGACATACTCTGTCTTCGTTTTCAGTGATGCGCCAGTTGCATATTCTAAATATTTTCTAAAGAAATATAATTTCCAATGGGAATATCCCTTTCTTTGTGTATATTAGACATACTTGAAGAATTTTAGTAATGATGGAAAAAATATTTGTTCTGAAGTACATTTAGCTTCGCAATCTGAAGTGTGTCGCTCCTGCCCGTGGCTGGCTGTCGCCCGCCATGTTTTCCAACACACTTTGCATAACACCTTGTCTAAAGAGCTTAAACTCCGCCAGCAGAAAGAAAGATACCCGTCTCCTGCAGAACTGGTGCCAAATAATGCCAGTTCTTAGAAGAAATGAGTTCAACTGAATTTATTTTAAGTACTGATGAGGTCAAGGCAGAACCCTGCAACCGAGGAAACTGGGTGGCGGATGAAGGGGACAGTCTGCTGGGTTTTCAGCTCCTTCCTGTTGTTCTTGTGATTATTTCCTCAGAAGACCCAGAATCTCCTCCCAGCTCTGCACCTAACTAGGTATGCAACCTTGGGCAATCCCCAAGTTCACCAGAGACGACTTTTTGTTGTTGTCGCCACAACAATCCAGCTACGATTAAGTCCAATTATTATATAACTTGTATTTGGACCCTCACAGAATTACTCCTTAGGAGATCTGTTGTTATTTTACTACAAATCTGTTATTTTTTGTTGCTGCTGAGGGTATCATTATCTGCCACTGTTTTACGTATTATGTAAAGTGGTTGAGGTCAGATAATCAATTAGTGAACATTCTAGAAATTAATTTTTCAGTAGCCAGTGCTGGGAAAAGCCTAGCTAGACCTGTCCTTTATGATTAGGAGAAATCATTAGTCCTCTGTCTCTCCCATTTTTAGTTCGGTTGCCTAGAAGCTCAGAGCTGAGTTGGAAGCTGAAGGGCTCCACAGGAGTAGTCCTTTTTTCTTTAGTCTTTTATTTACTTTCCCTCCATTATCTTGAGCCTTGAGATTTCTTTACCTCTAAAGTGAAGGGCTGGTGCTAACTCTATGATTCTATGATTTTGATTCTTTTAAGAAGTTTGGGATTATTTCCTATTGTTAACTGTATTTTCACCACACATATGAAATCTCTATTTGCATAACGTTAGGTATTTGGGATACAAAAACACTTAAGACACATTGTCTACTTCAAGGAGTTCAGGGCTGGGAGAGAAAAATAGATAATCCTAGTCATGGTCCACTTAGCGAAGCAGGAGAAAAAGCTTTAGGGTCAGATCTGCACTGATTCCAGAACAAGGTACTTGCTAGGTGGTCTCTTCAGGCCATTCACCACACAATAACCCTACTGAGCATCAGTTTCCTCACCTGCAAAATTACAATGCCTGCTTCACAGCAGTAGCTTATATGAATCAGATGAGTGCCCAGAACAGGATATTGTAGGTAAGCAACAAATACGTTTTCATTTCCTCCCTCTCCCTTCCTATTAATTGTTGTAGCTAAATACCAGGACAACAACTAGAGTATTTTGGAGTGCAATCTAAGACAACCTTGTTATTATGAGCAGTTTTCTACCCTGCTTGGCCAAAGGGAACCCGACCTTTAAAGGGATGAGGTGGGAGACATCTCAATGGAGTAAAAGTGGGTGATGTGTACAGTGAGGGGGTTCTTAATTTGCGGGGTGGGGGCTTGGAGAGCATAAGCAAGCATGGATTTTTCAATTTAGGATGAAAAAATAATCAGCATAGCGTTTTTCTTTAAGGTATTTTTGTTTTTGTTGTTGTTGTTGCTCTTTTGTTCTTTGCTTCCAGCAAATGTGTGCATGTTCCACATAGAGTTAAATCACGTAGGCCCCACAGCCAGGAGCTCACCCGGCCTTGGATACCACCATTCGTTTTCTCCTCTACCTCTCAAGCCACCGCAGGGGCTCAGCGTGCCAGCCTGCCTTTATAATAAGGACCTTTCCGTTCACTTGTCAGCATTTTCCTGGAATGCTCCCTCCATTTCATAGAAGAACACAGGGAAGTACTCAAGCATGTTGTTCACAAGGGGATAAGGAGTCCCACAAGTGGAGCCAGGACATCTTCTGATGTGGTGCTGGGTCCCTAAACTGCGTATCAATACTAGGGAGCGGTGGGCTCCTGCCTCACTGTACCCCAGTCCACAGTGTCCCTGTGTTGAGAGCATAGGAACCAAATGCCACCAGACCTAAACGATCACAGTTACAAGTACAATTACTCCCCAGTACTCCTGCTCCTCCCCGAAAGGCTGTCAGATAGGACAACATTTTGGGAACCAGCCTGGTGCCAACAATGCGTGTCCTACATCGAGATGTCCTAGTTACTCCTCAGCAGCTGGCCATGCTATTTGTGGCACAATGGGTCAGATGGCCACCAAGGAAAAACTAAGAGCTAAAAAGTAACCCTGTATGTCCCTCTGCCAGCAGAGCTCAGAAATACTTTTATTTTATTTTATTTTTTCTGTTAGGTTAGAAGCCAAAAAAAAAGCTCTAGTAATGGAATCTTTACATTTTCAAAAGGAGAAGCAAACAATTAGTGACAATCACAATCCATCAATCCTTGGAAAAAGGCACAAACAGAAAAAGAGCCAACGACTGGAATTCCAACCAACACGTACTAAAAAAAAAAAAAAAAGTCCTTTTACTGTATATTAGTGAACACCGTCAACCTACATTTCCTGTCTTTGACTTAAAAATTTTTAAAAAAAAACTGTAAAGCTCAAGTCACATATGCCCTGGACTAGATAAAATATCCCAGGATTCTTAACTCTCTTAATTTTCCTGTTAACACCAAAGCAGCATGCCTCTTTCCTGCTGAAGCAGAGCTCTTCTGTCATTAAGTCCCTAAAAATAATTTACTGCTTTAAAAGTAAGAATAGGAATGTGGTTAGCAATTTACCGATGAGTACAGATTGAAAGATAAACTAAGGGAGGACGCAAATCCGGAACAGCGAGTAGAATAACATACCAAAGAGGTATGCCACGGAATACGCCTATAGCTATATAAGCAGGATCCTGCTATTAAAGTTATAAAATTTCACAAACACAGTTGCAGGAAAATAGCATTAACGATGATATACATCCATGTTTAAGGTAGTAATAAAATTGAAATGCAAACTAGTGAAAGAAGTTAGCATGATTTTAAACAACCTAATTCCTAAACACAAGATTTTCTATTTCAGATATATTATTTTTACCTATGAAGTTAATCTGAAACCAGGCCTTGTGTTTTAGAGCTAATTCACTAACAATGCAGCTGTTATGAAAATTACAAATTCCCAATTTACCCACCTCAGATAATGTGCTCCACTTGTGGGGGCAGGTTAGAAATCCCCCTTGAACTATTCAAGTCTATACAAAGTGTTTTATTTTAACATGAGAAACAGCAGCAACCCTATATGAAAAGAACTGGAAGCAAAACATTACTACTGGCTCGCCTCTTTAGGCACTATTTAGATTTATTATTTGTGAGGTTCAAAGGTTAGAACTAAGAAAATGCGGGCCACTTTGAAGGAGGAGCTAGCTCGGCCAGGGTCACATGACAGCTGCTAATTGAAAAACGTTAAAAAGGCAAGTGGGGCGGGGGACGGTGGGCATCTGCCTACCCTTCTTTCTTTACTGCAACATTTGATTTTCACTAAAAATTTAAAAAGAAAGGCTGAGATCTGTAAAACTCCCCAAAAGAGGCCGTAAAATAAATAAATTGACCCCTGGCTGACTGAGCACGGCTGACATCCCCTCAAGGCTTCTTTGCAAAAACAGAAAAAGACTGAATTTAAAAATGAAACTTTCTATAGGGAATTTTAATGAAGACAGTCTAATCATCAAACCAGTTAAATCTTTTCTGTCATTGCATTCACAAAATTAAAACTCTCTTTAATATAATGTATGCCATTTTATTTCATGATTTAATCTTCATTTATATCAAAAGTGCATCTTTTCTTAAACTATCTTGTGTAGCCCTTTTTAACAGTATTTTCAGAACTGACAACTTCTAGAAGGTAAGGCAAACAGTCATAATTAAATATTGCAAATTATAGATCAGTTAGTTATTAAAAGCAAGTTATATTTCCTTAAACTCTTAAATGATGTTATTATTAGGAAAGGTATAGTGTTAATTTCTTCACAAAGTACATTTTCTATGTCTCCAGAAACATTGTGTATTCTTCCTTAGGTATACAATTTTTGCATTTAGTTCAGAATGATGAAAAAATTTTCCTGATTAATGCCAATACTTTATTGACATGAGATAGGAAAGTAATAACCCATAGCTGGATTTTAAAGTTGGATTTATGACATCATTTTGATTGTATGCATTAGTGGCAATTAGCTGCACCACTCATTCTGAGCCACTAGATGGTGTAAAAAATAAATTAAACCAGTAAAATTTCATTCCATCACCACGAAGTCCAAATATACCTCTGAGAAAGATTAAACAAATTTCTAGGCATGTAACAATCTAGGGATTTCTATAATAATTGTACTTCTTAAAAAAATTTGTCAATCTATAAGATCAGCTCTACTTTGACCTAAAAACAAACCCTTTTGAGCAATTTTTCACTCTCTTCTACTACAGGCCTTGAGTTCTGAATTTACAGTAAAGCCAACTGCTGTCTTCATTCATATGTTAAGTGAATTTATGATACTAACTTATGGTCTATGTTTGCCAAATTTTTGATAAAAACTGAAAGGCCAAGGCCAAGCCAAGGAAAAGTTTAGTTTCCGGAGATTACAACGTGACCTTGCCCAGAGCAAAGTGGAGGAGCTAGACCCTTCACAAACATACACTGACCCGAAAAGCCACCTGAAAGCCAACAGCCACAACACCCATCAGTGGCCCAAAGTCTGTCCACATTTCATCGAGGGATAGCTAAGTGTTGTCCTTTACTTCACACTCACTCAGATTCACCTGGTGGATTCTACTAGGTCCACAGCTGGGTGAATATGGACAGCTAATCATTCAGCCAATGCTGACAATGTGCCTTTTAGCATTTAGAAATAAATCTTAGATGGCAGTATGTTCTTTCTATAGGCCAGACCTAACCTTGGCTCTATGATCAGGTCTCACATATAAAATGACAATCTCCACAAAACAGTTTTGGGAGTACCAGGATTACCTTCCCTGGAATCCTAGAAGTATAATGCACCTATATGATTACATGTATAATTTCATACTAACAGAAAGTGATTTCCAAGGCAATGGCAGGAATGGTACATGCCTATGGGAATGTTGCTTGCTTCACAGCCTCTCCTGGAGGTTGGTACTCTGAGGCTTTCAGCAACAAAGACAACCTGATTGGAAGGAAGACTTTAAGAACAGATCCGCCTGGGCTTCATGGGTTTCATATTTTACCACAAAACATAATCGCTATCCGCCATCTAGCCCTATAATCTGAAAGTCTCAGTGGAAGCTCATCGACATTTTAATTTTATACATAATTGCAGCTAAATTGGTGAAAGAAACTGTGAACTAAGTAAATCCGAGGAATGATGCCAAGGCAGTTTGTCCAGAACTGAAGCTGATCAGTTTGGTTCCTATATTAAGTAATTAATTCAAAAAATGTTGTCCTAACTCAGGCAATTACATCTCAATAATAAGCTTAATCCAAGAGCTGTGATATGGTTACCTATAGCTTCTAAGAAGTAAAAATGTTTTTCTTAAAAAAAAAAAAAAAACCACACTAATGAACAGAGGATTGAGAAATAAAAGACAAGTCTTAGGTTTGGGCACCTCGACTAGCAATTGCCACAGCTGGCTATATTTACTTACTAAATATTTTCTCCCAATAATCTGCAAGTGGTTATACCTTATTTCTGGTGCTTCGAATGGGACCTGGCACATTATAGGTACTTTGTGATGGTTTCAAACTAAACACAGGCAGAGAAGAAGGAAAGTAAAGGGAGGGAGGAGAGAGGGAGAGAGAGAGAGGGATGGAAGAAGGAAGAAAGGTACAAGCACAAGAAAAAAACAGAGCAGAAAGCCCTGGTCTGGCAGTCAAGATGCCTGGGTCAGTGCAGGTAAGTCCCTTACCTGTAAACACAAGATATAGACAGATGACCCCTCACTCAAGGGCTCTGTGATTCACTGTTATGATTTTATGCACCAACCAACTAGTGTTAAAATTCAGTAAGTGACCTTATTTCCAAATTCTCTTCTGCATCTAACAATCATATTCTTCCCGAAAAGTCTAAAGTATTTCTCTAATCATGAAACCACATTGAGTTCCTAGACTTAGGATTTATATAACATTGCCACAGTACTACAAGTAGTTTCCATATACCATTTGTTTCCAAAATAGCCTCATACAGGAGACTGAAGGAACTACTTTTTTATTACCCATATTACAGCAGGAAAAGTTAAAATGTTAAGTTTAAGGGAGCTCACACACATCATGAGAAGTGTAATCACAATAAGAAACTTTTAGACTGAAGGATGGAAAGATTTTGAATAATCCAGTGTCTTAAAGAGGCAGAGATGTGATTTTTAATATATAAAGATGGGTTTGTAGCAATATACTTTGCTATTATGTTAAACTTTAAAAAATTACTTAAACCTGTCTGAATAGAAAAGCATTGCTCTTAAATTGTCGGAACACCCAATGTATTTACATAAAGATGAAAAGCTTGTTCTATAAACACGGTGTTTCCAGTAGTGAATGGCAGACAAAATCAGAATAAGCACACAGAAGAATAAAAAGGAAGAGGAAAGAAAAACATAATAAATAACCTAATACCTTACAATGTTAACTTTCACATAAGTATATTGTTTCTGGAGAAGGCAGTGTGTGGACGTGAGCCAAAGGCTAAAGTGATAGGTAAACACACTGTTAAGTCGAATCCTGTTATCTGATTGTGTTTAAATTTTGATTATATTTCACTTGACAAAATAATTAATTATTGTGAACTCCCGATTGTTAACAAGGACCTAGAAGAATTCCAATTGGCATTTTTCCCCAGTGCTGTAATCCAAACACACACAAATCTAGTTTTGTATTCACCCTTTACAGTTGTCATTTCGAGTACCTTCTTACCTTGCTAAGAATGTAAATCACATCACCACGTTTAAATGATAACTCATCAGAAACAGCACCTGTGCAGTCCCACAAGCCCTGGTAAAAATTGGCGTAGTCAGTGCTTTTATCCCCTAGAAAGAAGAGAAAACATGAGTTAGAGCTTCTATGCAAGAGACCCCCATTTAAAAATGAACCAAGAGAAATTAAGGGGCCACCTCACACCGCCAAAAGAGTCTAAAAAAGTCAGTCTTGATTCAAAGAAAATGTTTATGACAAGAATCCTACTTCTTACCACCATCTAATTGAGGAGCATTTTCAAAAAGGCCTGATTGTGAATGTCTCTTTTTTCTCTTCCTGCCCCTTTGTTGTTCATCTAAAACCTGTAACTGACATTTGCTCATCAAACCAGCACCTAAGAGTTACTTCCCACTTATGTTACATAGGAACCTAAGCTCGCTTGCCACACGCTTTGAAGAAGAGCCCCACACTGCATAATGAGCAACATCCAAGAAATGTGATCAACACATTGCGAATAAGCACCTTACAGAATTGGGACACTTCATAAAAATCATAATAAAGGAGTTAAGGTACAAATCTAACCCAAATTAGAAAGCAATTTTTTAAAAAAAATTCTAAAACCTAAATCTAGTTCAAGAAAGAGGATAAACTGGAAATAATACAAAGGGTAATTCCAGCTCTTATCTTTCGGGACTTTTGTACCCAAAGCCTCTCAAAGTTATTCAAATAATATTTCAACAACTTAGAAACTGCCAATGCTGAAGCTGCATTTTTCAAGATTTCTGTCAGCCCTGGCTTGGGACATTAGGCTCTGAATAAACATGCAACATGCACCGGAGTTATCAGCTCATCCTTCTAACAGCATAAGCACAATGGATGTGATGTGCTCAAACTGCCATACAGACCATTAACTGATTGATTATTTAGCGCTCTCCGCTCTGTGATACCACAGTAAACCGGGTAATAAATGCTTTGTCACTTACACAATGTGGGGCTCCTGAAACACGGCACAGAGTTAAATACACTGGATGCTTTTGTTACACTGAGAACTGTTTCCTGTTTTTAATTTCATGATAATTGAATTTTGATGAGTTAACGCAAAAAGAATGCAAGCCATATCAATAAGATGTCCGCGTGTTCATGAACCAGGCAGGACACACACGTGCTGACAACTTCCACCACTGAATGTCCTCTTTGAACTCGGAGCGGGTGGCTGGGGGGAGGCCCAGGCTGGAGCAGCGCTGTCATCTCAGTTTTGTTACGTGGCTCTCAAACAGCAGGCTCCTTGGCGGTTCTGGCACAACCAGTCAGAGTAGCCCGGCATTAGGGCATTCGTCTTACTGCACATGGTTCGTGTTATGGACGAAGTGCTACGTCCATGAGAGATTTTAAAAATTCTCTTTAATACTGGACACGTTTTTTAAAGCCAAAAAGAAAATCTGAATCACAGGGAGTCTGAATATTTAGGAAGGAAGATGCGGCTTTTAAATTATACTTTTAAGAAAATAAACAAGGACTAGAATATACTATTTAGTAAAATCCTCCTATTAAATTTTTTTTCTCTTGTTTTCTAAGAATTAAAACAAAGAGAAGGAGGGAGGGAAATGGGAGGGGGGAGGAAAAGAGGGAGGGGTGGAGAGAGGGAGACAGAGAGAGAGGAATACCTTATTGACTTCTCCACTCTAGCATTTGAGCACTCATCACGGATACCAGCAGGGATGTGCACAAGCCTGGGAATCCAACCAAGAACTAACAATGCTTGTGGCCACCCTTCATTACATTTCCCCCACGAAGCATATATTAAGTAAATTCTATAAATGGACACTAGAGGGCACTCTGGCTGGGCAGATCACTCCAAACATTGTCAAATTATTATTTTTTTTTAGAAAAAATTACTTAATAATAAAGTGACTGATTTCCTTTAAAAACCACTTATTGAGACAAATAGAGATTTAGAAGTTGAAACATCCTAGTCAGATTGAATCAACTGCTAAATGGGTCAAATGTTGCGCCCCACGCAGTCCGTCAGTGTCAGTTTAAAGTCCAGGAATTAGAGCAGAGAGAGGATGACATCATTTCACATGCACGGCCCTCCCCTGCAGTCGCTGGCCAGGAGGTAAACGGATCTGCATAGTTGAGGCTCCTGTGTGTTCCCCATGCTGCTCAGCCTTAGGCTTGATCTGAAAAGGCTGAAGAACAAAACTTGGGCTAAAAAGTAGAGTAGAAGTTGTGGCTTGGCTAGGGTGGCATCCCAGTGGCCTCCTCAGCTGTCCAGCCTGCTGCTGGCTGTTTCCTTTTTCAGACCCTCTCACAATAGTTTCTCATTCAATAGATTTTCAAGAGGTTTGGGGAAGGCAGGAAGGAAAAGAAAAGTACATGATGATTTCTAATGCATAATAATCCTTATCACTTTGGGGTCTCTCTTCCTCTCGATGCGCTTGGTGAAACTGCCATTAACACTAATGGGAGTTACAGGAGCGCATGAGGGGTACAGGACCCCCACCGTGTGCCAAATGCATCTCTCCCTAGATGTGCATCACAAGCGTTTCATTAAATCTCACTGCCTTACAAGGCAACCGAGCTAGCGATGCAGCAGTACTGGGGACAGGGCGCATTTTCCACTGTGCTTTCTACAATCTTGATGATGGTGTTATCCAAAGACCAACCTCATTCCAGTGTCCCATATGTGAGCTCTGGTAAAGAATAATAAGTCATCTGTGTCACGTGGCTGCACGTATACACAATGTACTGTTCTCTCTATTTCAGCATAAAGTAGAATCCCAGCTAAGGAGAAAACGTGGAAGTCATGTTTCTTAGCCTTAGTCTCCTCAGGAAAGTAACGTTATGATTCTTGGTATAAATTCTAGACATACAAATTAGGAAGTATCTTGTTCCTTAGCAGTGAGCTCCTCTGTCTTACTTTTTAAAATTTTAAGTGTGGCTGAACATACACCAAATAATTATGCACAGATGTGGCCTGAGAAGCCCAGTGGCTTCCCAAAAGTTAACACTGTTCCCTACGCACCGAAAAAATAATCCATGCGAAGTATGTTTCTAAACAATACCGAGGCATGGGATGAAGCATATGTCACAAACCACAGAGAAGCATACCTTCTAAACACAAATTAAGCCTGTTGTCTTTACAGCATAGATTTTCTTATTTTCTTAGTCTATCCACATCATGATCTATGTTTTCAAAATGACAAAAAAAATCAACAATGTTTCTTGTCCTGAGAGGCATGAATGATTTAAAAAAAAAAATTTAAATTAGTCAGCCCATGACAGATTTAAACAATAGACTTGCTTCTGCTTTTTAAAAAATACAAAAACAGATCACTGGGCAATAATAAAATTATTATGAAAATATAAACTAAACACTGGAGATACTTTTGCAAAAACGCAAAGGTTGTGCAAATGATGACAATGGGTAAAATATACAACAATAAAATAATGGACAATCTCTCCTTCAGTAGTGTTATAGGTTTAAAAACTATTTTAGAAAGATAAGCATATTGTGCAATGTTCAAAAAATCAAATGGAATCTTTATTATAAATATAACAAACATATTCAAGATATATAAGCTTGAACATGAAAGAACTTGTAAGAAATCCAAGATTAATTTTGTTTTTGCTTACGTATTTTACATTAGTCTGGGTTTTTTTTTTTTTAAAGTAAAATCAGTCAATGTGAAAAATATGTAACATTCTTGAGTAAGGTTAGAAGTTCACATCATGTGATGCTCAGCAAGATAGTAATACCCTTGTCAACTCTCTGCCCCGCACAGCAAACAAACTTCTAGTGTTACATCTTTGACAGCCTGGAGAGGGCAAAGGTCACTGCTATGCAAAAGCGTTAAAACTGTTGCTTGAAAAGAATTTCATGTCACGAAAGATAAGAATTATTGCAGTGCTAATTTATAGCTATTGCATGAAAAGCTAGATCTATTTAATGCATTCCTCTGAGAAAAAAACCTGATTTTTTTCCCCTCTCCTCAAAGGCAAAAATTTAGGAGATAGTCACTATAAAAGGGTTTTTGGAAAATACAATTGCTTTAAGACAAAATACTTAAATTTGTGGAAACTGTATCTGTATGTGTCTACGTTCTACACCTGCATGGAAATTTTTTAAAAGAAAGCTATACACTTTTGGCAGGAGCTTATGACACATAATAAAACATATACACTTAAATTACTAGTGAAGATCATCCTCAAGGTTTCACTCCGCTGGAGTGTTTTATAGCTGCATCTTACAGGGCCTGAGTGCTCACATCTAATGACTCCATCCGCACTTCCTTTCTGAAAAAAGCAAACCAAAACCTCTCGCAGCAACCTGCTCCTGCTTTCCTGTCCAGGTCCGGAAATCAGGCCTCTGTTTCCTTTCCACATGTCACAGTAGGAAGGACTCTGGAAAGCCACTTCCTGAACACACGCTTCTTGTCCACCCTGCCTCTGACAGCTTGAAAGAGTGATGTATGGACGTATCAGAGAGGGGAAGGTGACCCCCAGCTCCAGCTCTGGGCAGGACATGGGATGATATGGCAGACCTTGCCCCAGCTGACAGGAGGCTACGAGGAGGGGTGGAGTCCTGATAAGAAGGCAGTCCTTCTCGTCTTTCCACGTAAAATAACTGGTGGTTTATCAAAACTCACCTCGTGCTTACACTGCAGATATGGTTTATCTCCGGTTATTTGGAAATAACAATCAGCAAGAAAAGCTGAGCATACCGTGCGATTCTGTCCGTCGCATGGGTAGTTATTTCTTCAGTCTCAGTCATACTTAGCACGTGGGGCAATGCGCCAAGTGGAAGTGGATAAGGGGACTATCCTTCCTGGACTTGTAGGCCACCCGCGTCCTTTTCCAATTTTTAAGCTGCTGTCACTGGACCCTGGCATTTCTTACCCAATTCATTTGCTTTCTGTGTTAATCATATGCAATGAAGATATGCATGGCCAACATTTAAACAGGCTGCAGATCAATTAGCGGTCTTAAGTTTATCTGATTTTTATCAAAGAAGACAGAGCTGTGGGTCGATTGTCAGAGCTTGTGTCAAGTTGACCTTTTCAGAGATGTCTACATTGCCAGTCCCCTGGGCAACTTGTTGTCCCCTGTTAGTATCTGAATGGCAGAAGTCTGTTCTGCTCAAGCACAAAGTATACACAGATGTCTATATTACATTCTTATAGGTTTGACAGCAACTGCATGTTGTATCTATAAACTGTCCTTTAGCAGTGACACTTCCTCAATGATGATAAGCTAATTTATGCAACTAAATCTCCTTTGTGCAGAAATGAAAGCTAATTGAGTCATTACAAAGTAATTCAGGAAGGAATACCTTGTATAAATTGGCTTACTTTATAAATCCTTCTCAAGTGGTTTTCATGCATCCTAAATGGACCTAAGCAGTTTATCAGCCGGAAGATACCCGCACCGGAGGAGCCAGCTTTGGGGAGCTGCTGCGTGGATGTCTGCGGAGCGGTAAGAAAGTGAACAAAACCAAAATAATGGACGCCGCGCAATTCGTTACCTGCGGTGTGCTGAGCACTGTCCTGACTCATCTTCCTTTGTTCCTCCGCCTTCCCGGGAGCGCTGTCCTCTTCCTCTTCTGCAAGTAAAGCACACACGTGGCACACTGAAGGTTTTCCTCCGAGATAACAACACAGTACTCCCCATCTTAACAGCAAAACCAGAAGTTGGTAACACATAAAGATTCCCTTTCAAAGAAGGAAACCACTCAACGTTCGCATTCCTTTGTCAATAATCTAAAGCTGAACAAATAAACCTCTAGCTATTTCCAAATAGCAACCTTTATTAAGCTGGCTTAATAAAATTTAAGATATGTACTAGTGCTTCGCAGGTGTTGTTTTACATCCTTGTAGAGACTGATCTGGGACAATCTCGGATCCAGAAAAGCCTTGATGTCCAGTAAAACGATGGCCAGCAGTACACAGACGGACCGCATCACACTGTGGCAGGAGTACCTCGCACAAAACCATGGTCCCTAAAACATCAATGTTCTAGCAAAAAGAAAGCATGTAATATAAAATACAGTCTCTTACTGAGTATCAGAGACTTCGTCGGCTGACTCACTTGATCTTCACAGGAGAACGCTAGAAGGATCCTTACCCTTCAACATAACCGCCCACCCCACAATTACACTGAGAACCTACTATGTGTCATACACTATAGCAGATGTATAGATTCCATAGATAAACAATTTTTAAATCCTCATTTAACAGGCGAGTACATTGAGAATTGAAAATGTAAAGAAGTTTCCAATTTTTGTCATTCTCACTCAGGTTCATGATTATAAAGTCCATGTTCCTTAGCCCACATACATTAAGTGCCTTACCTGTATTATTTACATACTCTCCCACCACATTCCTTCTCCAAGTTACGGGAAGAAATATAGTAAGGTTAAGGAGAACAGTTTATGACAGTCAATAGACTGATTCTTTTACAACAAAGAAACACTTATTATATTACCACTTTCCTCACCTAGGGATACATAAAATGTAGAAATTCTTAAGGCAGGGCATATGAATGAAATGGTATGCCAAAGGAACACTGGGTTCAAAAAGAATCACGATTTCAAGAAAAATCCAGAACTTGAAAGATAATTATGCTAAATATATGTACATAGCTATTATGACTATGAAATAATTCGACCACTAAATCGTCGTCGAGTAGTGACTACATGTAAAAGAGAGGCTCCCCCAAGGGGGCGAGGACAGCAGGGAGCTTCTGCCTGCAGGACGCTGACAACCTACAGGGACAGAAGACAGACTCTAAAGGAAAATGGGACAGGGGCCTAAACCCTGGCGTGTGAGGTCCAGGCATGAAGGAGTGCAGAGAAGAAACCACCCAGCGGGGACCAGCACGAAGGCCCTGAGAGATGGAGAGAATCTGAACAAGGGGAGATGGGAAGGAGAGAATTTCCAGACAGAGGGAGCTGCACAGACAAAAGAACAAGGCGCCGCCACATTCCTTGTAGCTCAAGAACGTGGAACTCGGAGGGAGAGAGCGGGGAGGGAGGAATGCTGGGAGTCTGGGCCGGTTGTTGAAGGGTACTGCACATCCTGCCTGGACTTTAGACTTTGACTTGGTGGGCACTGCAAGTCCCAGCAGACCTGTGAGCAGAGGAAGGGCAAGGCTGAAATCATGCCCGAGGAAGGCTCATCTGCTCCCGCTGCGTCAGGTCCTAGAGCAGGGGCGTGGGGAGAGCGACACGCGGAGTCTGGCTGAAGGGGAAGGAAGCCCTGAGCCGAAGGGGCAGAGGAAATGGAAAGGAGACGGTCGTGAGAGGTCAAGGAACTGGAGTTGATAAACTCTGTGCCTGACTGGATGGGGAGAGTTAAGGGGGCAGGCGGGGGGCGGGGGGGGGGGGGGAGCAACCAAGGATGACTGAGGTTTTGAGCTTAGTTAACTGAGCGATGGGAACATCGTTCCTGAAAAAGAGGATAGCAGAGATAAGCCATTTTGCTGAGGAAATACCAGGAGTTGGGTTTCTGGTGAGAGAGGTTGAATGCACTAAGGGGCAACCCAGAGGGAATGCCCAGGGCCAACTGGAAAGGCTGGTAGAGAGATCAGGACTGCACGTGCAAGTTTAGAAGGCTCACGCAAATTTTAAAGTGGTGATTAATAAAAATCAACATTTAAATCAAGCTTGGAGGTTATTGTGCTTATAAGACAAAAACAACTGTTTCAAATTTTTATAATTTGATCCAAACGAAATAATGAAAAGCTCCAATATAAGGAAGAGCTGGAAATATTTGATAATTTATATATATTGAGTTGAACCTAACACTGTCAATTTAATATGGTTTAGTCAAAGAGTAATCAATACATAAATGACCTCGTAAAAAGTCTGATACTAAATCTTCTCTTTTCTCTTCAACAATAGTTAGCTCGCTATGCCAAACCTCAAGGCCGAGCTATTATACACGGGCTAACAGGGTGTTTTCATCAAAATTAAGGACATTTACAGTCATTTTGTCTAACCTACTAATTTTACAGGCAGTTAATATTTTAAAAGGTGAGAGAGGAAACTCTCTCTTACTTTTCACAGTTGCGTTTTCCCCAGTACTCCCTCTCTTACAATTTGGTCATAAGTGCAATAGTAAGAAGTAAATTCAAAAATAGTTAAGAGCACTTGTCCTTAGGTCAAAGGCCATAACTCCATCAATATAAGGAGTATTCTTGGCTCTTAAGAAGAGACTTCGGGATTTAGACTCACCACCCAAAGTCATTGTCAAGATATCAAACTAATGTGATAATTAAATGAAAAAACTTGGCTCTTGGCAAAGTTAACAAGTTAGAATTTATTACTATGAATTTATTGTTATTTTATTAAAATTTAGGTGTCTTAATATGCACAGTGTATTCTTAAATTACCGAATATTAAAAATATTTACTTCAATATTTACTATGAGTACCCAAATTGAAAGCCACGTGAGATGCTTAATAAGCAGTATTTTGGAGGATGAGATGCTCATTAAAATCACTTTGTTTCTCCATTTCAAACCTAGTACTGATATTTTTAGGTCAAAGCCTTCTGTGTTCCATACATCAATTTTTTCTTAACAATGTTTAAACAACTCATTTTATCTTGTGCTAACAATACAAATAGCTTCCATAAAAAAGACAACAAAGTCAAATCTGGTGTGTGTGTGTGTGTGTGTGTGTGTTTTAATCTTAGAGGAAAAAAAACTCAGACTGAATCTTGAATAAAATATGGTATAAGGGAGATGTTCAAAAAATACTGAGTGAAGAAATGAATTCAAGAATCATGAAAATAAATTCTATTATATTCATTTATAAACAAAGCAAACCTCTCTACACCACTCAAAAATATATGTTAGGACAAGTGACTAAGATTCTAGGTAATAATCACCTTCACAATATATTAGAAATAGAAACGTGTTCTATTTCGGTTTATTGTTAAACATTTTATTTTGGTGTTGAGGCGTGATGTCATTATACAATACTAATTAATACCTTAAATAGTCAATGTTTGTGGGTTAATATATTCCATTCAACATTTTCATAACAGTAAACAACAACAGTTCAGCTATGCAGTAAAACCCATCAAACCACACAGATGGTTCTAAGGTTTCCATTATGTGGTTTCCATAGCAATCATATTGCAAACCTGGAAGCTTCGTGCAAATAAGCAGCTTGTATTTACATGCCTCTCAGTTGCAGCACAAACTCCTCCACATGTGAAGTTATCATTCCAATCACACATCGTTACAGGAATCATCAGGAACGATTTTTTAATCAGACAAGATGAAAATAATAGTAAAGTGAAAATGCAGAATATAGTTCAAATAGTTACACATTTAGTAAACCAATCAATGAGTATCAGAAATGTTCCGGGAGTCGCTGAAAGGTTTTGACATGAAAGCCTGTCAAAAACATAAAACTTCCAGGAGCAATCGTATCTGACAGATTCTAAAAGCTTAAACTGTACTCTCACTCATCGTTTTAGTGCATATTGAGCCTTTTATTAGGATGACGACCACTGGAGGAAGTGCTTACTGAGGAAAAACTCAAGACCCCTTTTTTCCTGCTAGATTAATCAATTTAATTTACAGATTGGTCCAGTTCATAACAGATAGATTATTACCCTTATAAGAACCACAAATCTAACTATGTACATTTCACAAAATGGCTATTTCTGGTTTATTAATTTTTTAAAGAATAAACAACAACAATAACAACAAAAACGAAGCAAAGGACACGTTGCTTGAAAAAGACTCAGGATGATTCGTTAGGACCAAACCAGGGGATGTGATGTTCACATCAGGGCTGAGGCCTGAGTTTTTAAAAAAATCTTATTGAATTTATTGGGGTGACATTGGTTAACAGAATTAGATAGGTTTCAGGTGTACCGTTCTATCACACATCATCTGTGTATTGTACTGTGTGCTCACCACCCCAAGTCAGGTCTCCTTCCATCACTCTCTCTCCCCTCTTGACCCTCCTCTGCCCCCGCCTTTCCCTCTGGTCATCACCATGCTGTTGTCTGTGTCTATGAGTTTTTAGGTCTTTTTTTGGTTTCATCTCTTCTTCTTTTCACTCAGCCCCCAACCTCCCTGTGCTCTGACAGCTGCCATTCTGCTCTCTGTATCTATGAGTCTGTTTCTACTTTCTCACGTTGCTAGGGAGAAGAGGACAGCAACAGAAGAAAATCTTTGACTCAAGCAATCATTACCTTTCTCACTAAATACCTTTAGAAAAGAGATCTACTGAATCACAGTGCATTTTAAAAGACACAAGGCACAGAATCAAAAGTTACACTCTGAATTAAAGCTTGGATTTAGATCTCAACCTGTCCCAGGCTTCATTGATTATGTGGCCATTGTCTTAAGAAGGTAATATTTATTGCTTAAATGTTCATACTAGATCCATTATATAACTAAATCTTCGTAACAACTCTATAATGTAATAATAGGTACCTTTACCATCATTTTGAGGACGCAAAAATAAAATTTACAGAGCTCGAATAACTTGTCCAGGTTCACATATGCGGCTGGAGCAAGAGCAGAGACTTCAACTTGAACATGTACCCCTAAAGCCCTAGCTCTAAGTCATAGTGCCACTTCCTTGATTTTCGTTAAAATCTTCAGTTTATAGATACATTGTTTTCTAAATTTTCATTCAAATATTGGCTGTTTGTCAACATGGAAAACATTTTCACATAAATGGGTAAATTCTATCCTACCACAGCATGGTACTTGAAGTACATCTCAGGTTAAGCGATCCTTTTAGAGACGCATTTAGAAACAGAATTTCAAGTTGGGATGGCCCAAACCTGCATGTTCTCTCTATTCCCCTCGCTCTCCCTCCCCACACCCAATGCTCCACAGGCTGAAATGCCCTAAAGCCAGTGCACAGTCTTTGATGTCTTCGAAATGTCTCTAATGCAAACTCGTAATTGAAAATAGATTTATTTTTAGGCCAGCCAGCTTTTCTTTCTCACTTAATTTCAATATGGAAAACATGTTGAAATGTAGACGGTTAAGTTGAGTCTTTCCACAAACCAAGATCTGAAAGTTCAGCTACATTTCAGAGCAACGGGCTGCCCCGCACATCAAGGGTTCTGGTCTGGGGTACTGCAAGCAAGATGTCCCTGGGCGGGAGAAGCTGGGAACCAAAGACCTTCTGGCTAGTTCAAGCAGTGCTACAGAAAAGAACGGGAGATGCAGGAAGGATTTACACAAGTGGTATCTCCCCCTGTTCTTTCTTAAGACCTGGGACAAGCTAGGAAGCTGCTGGAAGGGTTGGAAGAATGGAAGGACAGAGTGAAAGTGTACAGACAAAAGAATTCAAAATTATGACGAGAAGGAAAAGTGAGTTCCTTAAGGGCTGGTAACCCCTGCTCTACTGGTAATTTCAAATACGACACTTCTAAAGAATTTTTCTACCTTTAACAGACTGACATATTTTACAGCAATAATAAATATACTTTGGTAAAGATAAAAGCAGGTGCCTTTTAGTATTATCAAAACTTAAAAAAAAAAACCCAAAAGATAAAGATGACTGAAATGACATATTTAGAGTCACACTTACTCTTCTGGAAATTAGGCAAACTGGGGCCTATTGTTAAGGTTCTAGTTACTCCTGTAACCTTGACACTGTTTCTCTAATTCTCAGCGTCATTGTTGTAAGGTGGAAAGAATGTCTGTCCCCTAGCACTTGAACAGGATTTGAGGAGGACAATGAGATAATCACATTTCTCAGGAGAAAAAAATGCACAATGAGCATGCGCTATCAAGTTAATTACTGTAAGAGCTAGGTGCTTTGCACAACCATTTATTAACTTAACAACCAAGAAGGTTAATGAAATATAAAAGGCAACAAAATAAGCAACAGTTGTTTAATCACACAATCTAATTTTCAACCTTGACATTCATTCCTGTAGGGTTTAACACTGCATTTCAAAAGCAAAAAGATGTCACTACATTATAGTAAATTTCTGTACTATATTAAAATTAATAATTTGTGCACAACTCTGAAAGTACAAAACTAATGATTTTCTTTTGCAAACATGAAACTTGTTAACATCAGGCTGGGATTTGGGGGGAAAAATAAAATTCAAGCAAGGGTCTCATTTGATAGACTCAGGGGAAAAACTTGGAAGAAACCTTAGATATTATCCCCTTCTTTTGTTTAAGGGGGAGCTGAGCAGGGGCTGTTGGGTGACTTGGCCCATGCACCTTGCACCCTGCTCTTCTCTCCCTGCTCTTTCTTCTATGGAACATGTACGGCAGACAGACATTTCTGGACAGGCAGACAGACATTTCTGGACAAGCAGACAGACATTTCTGCTGCTGCCCTAGAGATACTTGTCTATGCAGGAGAAGGCTTATATAGACTTGATCACCTGAAGGCAATTATAACAGGCAAAGAAAGCACATAAAAGGGAAAGCAAAGAAAGCAAAGAAATGGCTGAGTGTAATTTCAACTCCTTAATAGTTAGGGAGTAGTTACATTTACACAGTCGTAAAATTATTTCAGCCCTCTGAAGGCAACCATAAGGTTGATGTGGCCCCCCCATGAAAATGAGTTTGACACCCCTGGGCTAGAATCTGTCAGAAGCAACCGTGAGTCAGAAAATGATCGCACTCCTCAAAAGTACTACTAGGCCAAGGGAAATTATGACATGTGGCCCCTTCTTGTCCCAGTGTATTATAACCACTCTGTTATAATATAAAATTCTTGTAACTATTCTTTAAAGATCAAATTCTTAGCTTTTTATTTAAAATTGATAATTTCTGCAGAATGATAATTCTTTTAACTCAAGAAAGTCCAAATTAAATTACTTCTCAGTTATAGTAACTGCTATATGGTTATAGTAACCAGTAACCAGCTAGATGGCTGTGGATGTCTGGCACAATTATAGTTTGCCACATGTAAGTTCATTTTTAAAATTTAAATTGACCTTTTCCATATTATTCTTATTATAAAAACAGTATCTGTTCATTGTTGGGAGTCAGAAAATAGCGATCAGCAAAAAATAAAAATGTTTGAAAATCATCCAAGACCTACCTACCCATTACCACCATTAACATCTCCTTTCCAGAGCCTTTATTCAATTTCTGGGGTTTCTTTATTCTCATTTTAAACAAGAATATCCCAAATGTACAGGGACTTCATTATAAACTGTTCTGAATCCTTTTTTAGAGAGTAAAATATGTCATCTCAACTTAGACGTTGGTTCATTTTAAAGTTTACTCTGTAAACAAATACCATCTAACCATAGGTAGGTGCGTGAAGACCATTTCATTGTAATGTGGCTGTAGTACAAGCATCTGTGACCGTCTACGTACGACATGCCCTTAGGAGAAAAGCAGATACGCAGATGCCAAGCTCAGTCGTTTCCAGCTTTCTCTCTCTTACCTCCACTGGCTTATGCAAAAGCACTGCTCCCCTTCACAGGCAGAGTGCCTCTACCTCACTGCCCAGAACCCAGGAAAGCAGAAGCATTGACCCTTAGAGGACAACATCGCCCATTATTGGTTCCATATACCTGGCACCAGCACTGGTTTCTTTTCGAGGGCTGGAGGGTCTAGGAAGTCAAAGCTACTTTTGTAATAAAATGAAGATATTTGCCTTTTTCACCGTGTTAACATTTGCACTGATGCTGCAAGGTAATGATGGGTAAGCTGCTGACGCCGCAGCATAAATCAACACGGTGGAACCAAACGCCCAGTGTGTTCTTCACCACCTTGCACCGAAAACAAACAAGCCAATTTCCACTAAAAACATCCTCGATAAAGGAGCAAAAATCCTCATTTCCATTTAAGGACAACCTGGAGCACACGTCTTTTTCACATTCTGTGTGATAAACTGGGAAGGACGCACGAAGCGCGTGTGCCGCATCTCCAGACCTGCCAGAGGACGGATGGCGAGCCGGCCCACCCAGCGGCTTTCCCCAGGGAACATGCGTTTTTACTTGAAAGAGTAACTGACGGAGTATGCTTATTCAGCCCTGTGAATGTGGCAGATATTTCTCAAAAATGAACTAAGCGAGCTTCTTATTTGACAGAAAACAACAGACAGTTGTTTACTGCCAATGATCACATTTGAGCCTTCAAGTGAAAACCAGAACTGCAGAGACTCACATCTGCCACTGCGAGCTTGGCAGCTCCCCCGGAGTTAGAAGACTTCTCTGAAGAGACTGGCGGTGCTATTAGTGAATGTGCTTCTTTAATTGTGTCAGTATCTGGCCGTTCTGCACAGTGCAGTGAACCAGTGTTTTCCGACTGGCCGATGATGTTACAAAAACGCACACGGGTGAAGGATCCATTCAACGTACAAGACAGACCCACGGGTGTTACTGTAACAGAGTGTGAAAGTTCACGGATATGGTTTTGGACTCCACACTGCAACTACCTTTTTTACCCCTTGCGAAGTTTAAGTACAGTATCAGTGAAGGTGATGCATAAAAACCTGCAGAAACTATTCGAATGTTCCCCCTTTCCTACTACCTATCTGTATGAGGCTGCGTTTTCTTCATGCGCTGACCGTACTTAAACTAAAAGAACACATCACAGCAGAGTGAGCGCAGAAGTAAAGATGAGAGTCTGAATGTCTTCCGTGAAGACAGACACTCACGAGATCAGCGAAAATGAAAACCATGCTCCTCTTCTTACTGATATTTTGGGAAAATATAGTTATTTTCCCCAAAGATACATTATTTATGTTCACATGCAATGGGTTCATCATCGTAATTTTAATTCATTACTAAACACTGAAAATATTTTTCAGTTTTAATATCTGATATAGTGAATCCTAAGAGGCATAGCCCACATAAACGAAAGCTTTTTGGGGTTCTCAGTAATTTTTAGGCTTGCAAAGGGCTCCTGAGAACAAAAAGTTTGAGAGCCATTGGGCTGTACTTTCTAGAGTAGTTTAGTTAAATATCTAAACATTGCTGATCGGCAACGTGAAAACGCTGATATCCTGCCAGCCCACAACACTGGTAATTACTTTATATTCCCAAAGCGCACACTCCCAGCAATGAATTGCATTACACTGTTGACTCATATCGAGCTGTTACCAAAATCCTTGTGTTTTTCCCATTTGCTGAGCCAAATCTTTCCCTTCTCGTACTCGTGCAGCTAGATTTTTGGAGCAAGTGTGATAGTCTATCACATTTCACCTTGTTAAGAGTTGATCCATGATTTAGGTCTTTTGAGAGCATTGCCTGTGTACCTTCATCCAAGGCATTGATTAATATGATGATATGACAATACTGAGAATTAAGCCGAAGGCATTCGCAAAATCAATTAATCAACACCCTTAGGGCACAGCTGTATAATCAGTTATCCAATGGTCTTTATGTCTATAAAGCTTTCATGAGAATCCTGGCCAAATGACTTACTGAAGTCCAGTTGCGTGCATGTCATTTCCTTTGAACCCATGTTGGTTTTTGTAATTGTTATTTCTTCTAATAATATAAAGGATTCTTTGACACCTGATTTGGTAGCTTCTCTGGAATTCACTTCAAAGTTCCCAAACAGTCTAGAAATTGCAGAATCCACGGCCACTGGATAATGCGGTGTTCCTCCCAGATGCCCCCTTTAGGGCCAACGCAGCTGCCCCCCAACTGCAGGGACTCAGAGTGCTGCTGGCTCACAGCTGTGTCCCTCCCTAGAAATTGCCCTTGGCTGCAGGAAATTGCCTCAGTCAAGGTCACACCCCTCCCAGAGGACAGCCTGGAGCCAATGACTAGTTGGTGTGGGGATATAAAGACAGGCCCCTTTGCCTCAATTTGGCACAACCCTGAAGACTCATCCCCGTCTCCCTGCTCCTGAAAGAAAGTTCAGCTAAGGCCTCAGTCGCAGCTGCATTGTGGGTCAGCTTCTCGGGTTCAATTCTGCCTTCTTCACTTTCACACAAGGGTATCTCCCAACATCACTCACCAATAAATCTTTTACATACATCTGTCTCAGAGTTCCCTGCTTCAGGGAACCCAATTTAAGAAGATGCTACAGCTTTCTACTGTTTTGGAAAAGTTCGCAGTTCAGTTGCTGGACTACACACTTCTAACGTCTCTTTCATCCTCCATGTTTCCCTCAAAATCAGTGACGGCAGTTCAGTGGCTTCGTTTACAAGTTGTGTTGTGATGTAGTCTTATCTCGGCCCAAAGACAAACAATTCCTACTCACCGTTAAGACACGGCTCAAACGTTCTCCAGTTTACAGTGCTTTTCCCAAACCTCCCCCGCCCCCACACAGCTGCCCACCCGTCCCTTCATGCTCGTAACAGCCTCGGTACAGGCCTCATTATTCTTCTCATGGAGTCCGTCCATTTTCCCTCCAAGTATGAATTCCCTGTATGTTTATGGTACACAGCTTAACACATGCTGGAACAAAAAAGTGTTTCCCATGAATGTTTCTTGAGTGAAAACTAAATGGATTTTGGCTAGCTAGGTATTATGTTAGAATCTCTTTGCTTATCCTGGGCTTCTATTACTAAGTCTTATCAGTTGGAGGATAATTCTTGACAGAAAAAGTGCAAATAAAATAGAAACTGAATTGTTTTATTTGAATCACTGCCCCTAGTGAATTTCAAAAACAAACAAAACCACATAGCAATTGTACACCCTTTATTGTACTTAGCACACTTCGAAAATTTCAGCTACTTTCATAAGTTCTTTGGTTATCTTGGCCATTTCATGGTTAATATATGGCTCTCTAAAGTTGCATTCATTGGATAGATTCTGGCACAAGGACAGTGATATTTTCTAGTTTATCTCCCCTTTTTCCTCATTGGAATCATTTGAGATTAAATGGTATTTTTAAATACTTGTTTGTCTTTAATACCATACATTTGTGCCTATTCTCTACCTAAATTTTCTAAAATATGCCTTCTTCCTAAAGTCTAGGCAATTATGCCTGGCTGGTGACCGGTTTTTTTCCTCATTGGCCATGACGGATTCTAAGTAGACAACTGCTTTTGTCTAATATTTTCCATAATTAAATCCGGATACAACAGCAGTTTCCCCATTTATTTCCTAGATCCTTCGGCCTCATTCATTTTTTAATATGCTACTTCCATGTATAAACTATATCTGAAGAAAAAACATGAAATGGTAATGACTGTTTATTGCTTTTTCTTTCTCTCCATATTCTTAGTGTCAGTTCCTCTTAGTTAAAGATTCCTAGTTGCTAAATCCTAGAAAAACCAACCACCCCGACCCCTGGCTGTGTGTGTCTCAGCCAGAGGAGCTGAGGGTTGGAGTGACTCTCTGTGACTCAGTATCCGTACTCACTTGGTTGTCTTTGAAAGCAATACTATACCACCTGCTTAGAAGCCCTAAATCCAAGGAATGGAAGGGATTGAGCACAAAGTATTGAATATTTAATATTTATACAGCAATTATCAAGTAACAGCCCCACTTGTATTTTTCTATTACCACCACATGCTCCCTCTGTGATACATAACTTCCAGTTTGGGACTAGATATTATGAGCTACATCAATATCCCTGGCATAGCCCCATGATGTGTTGTTTACCAAGAGTACTGGGGCTCAGACTTTAGCAGGCATCAGAATCATCTGAAAGGCTGGTTTAAACCCAGACTCCTGGGCCCCACAGATGGTTTCTGATTGGCTAGATTTGGTGTGGGGGCGAGGTTTGGTGTGGGGGTGGGGTTTGCAGGGGGAAGGTGGCACAAGGGTGTGCATTTCTCGCTAG
Organism: Glossophaga mutica; assembly: GCA_039655065.1. NCBI lineage: Eukaryota > Metazoa > Chordata > Mammalia > Chiroptera > Phyllostomidae > Glossophaga > Glossophaga mutica. The sequence goes on from CM077313.1 coordinate 84,742,749, forward strand.
TTCCCACTCATGCTGCTGGTCCTGGGACCAAACTTGGAGAACGACCGACCCAAAGCCTTATCTTCTGAGGATTTCTTTTGCATAAGGTTTCAAGTGGTTTGTGTTCTATCATTGTTTGAATGTAAGTTAATTAGAACATTGTATCTTCAAATGTCACTTGCCTTCTAAGCATCAAAATATAGGTGTACCCCTCCCCAAATAATGTAAAATTAATTATAATGAAATTAGTAAAGCAGAAATTAATCTCCTATTAATCCCAAAAGATACAGTGGAGCTACAGAAATGCAAATAAAACTCCAGAAGTTCATATTACCCTCTTTTACTAGCTGTCTAACCACGGACAAGCTAATTAAACTCTCCAAACCTCAATTTTCAATCTAGAAAATAGAAATACAAGATATACTTTAGAGAATCATCATGAGGATAAAATGAGTGAAGTAGCCAATATAATGCCCAGTGCATTGAAGATTTTACAATAATAGTGATTATAATAATAACCTGAAGATTTACTCTGCACTGGGCACCATGCTAGCCACTATGCTCATAAATCTCATTTAATCCTCAAAACCCTGTGGGGAAGGTATTGATCTTCTTCCCATCCTAAAGATGAAGAAATGGAGGCACAGAAACATCTAAGTATCTTGCTCAGCCTATCACAGCTATAAGAAGTAGTATCGGGATTTGAACCCAGGCAGTCTGCCTCCAGAGCCCAAGCTGTGAATGCACTACACTTTTTCTTCGATGCAAGACCTTGTATAGATCATTTGTTTCCGTATTAATTAATTAACCAAACAGCACTTGAACCTACTGCCATAACACGCAACTTACGAGAAAGTTAATATCATGATGTCATATTGACATATATTCTTATTTTTAACCATCTTCAATGACAAAATAACTTGGCTTACTGTGACAGTCTAGAAAAAAATTGCTCCCTTGAAAAATAGTGCGCGTGGCAGAAAAACAGGAGAAGAGCCGTGTTTGTAATGGCCGCAGAAAGTGAAAAGCTTGGCATTTGCCCCCTCCATTTTTCTTTCAGTTGGACGGCAGCTTGCGAATGGAAGAATCGTCTCCCATCACCTCCCTCTCAGAGACCGAATATGATGAAAAGACAGAGGAAGGCCAAGCCCGGAAGCAAGCAGAGCTGAGAGCAGCTTCCGTCCTAGCCAGGAGCCTAAGAAGATTGATGAATCCCAAAGAAGACAGCTATGGTTCCTCCCCAGATTTGACTGCGGTGAGACATGAAAAATGCAGCAAATTAAAGTGCTTATATAACACGAAAGAACAGCACTCTCGAAGTACAAGTACCTCTGTACCTACTTTCAAAATTATGATTTAAAGGCACTTTCAACTCTAAGGTAAGAGGTATTTTTTGACACGCAGACAAATTTACAATAAGATATGTTATAGTTATAGAAAACGAGAGATTAAAACATGGTGTAGAAAAGGAAAGATCTTCTGGAGCTAGGGTGTTTTTGTAGAAAGAAGTTCCCAAAGAGAAGCAAGGTAGAACCTGCGGGGGGAAGAAGGGAAGGCTAGACATCCAAAGCTCATTTGATGGAGGTCTTGGTCTTCATTCCTGCGAAACAGTATCTGATGTTCTTCCAAGTACATAGGAATAAAAATGTGAGCTTAAAAACAACACACTTGCTCAGTTTTAGCCCCCTAAAGGGAAAGGCTGAACTCTCATTTGTAAAGTGCCTCCTACTTGGATTCTAGAAAGCAAGCCAACATAAACAAAATGTCTGCTCTTACGCACGAGAGCCCGGGTATTTCCAATGCACATGGTGGGTGAGCCAGATCTGACTCTTTCAGGGTCTGACCTAGCGTGTCCCAGGGCAGCAGAAGGAGTAATCCTACTTGTTCTGGAAAGACACATCCCTGCCCCTCGAGGGTCCCAGGGTCTAGGCAGAGTCAGGGTCTGAGTCTCACCCTAGCCTATTTTCCTTATGACAAAGGGTCCTTGTCTTCTTATCCCCAAACTACAACTACTCGGATTTTTTTAAGTTAAATATGACATTTTATAAGCTTTACTTGGCATTTTTAGTTAACATAAATGGTATGCTATAATTGCATATATTAAAATGCAATTTAGGGTTTATTTCCACCTAATTAAATAATGCAATCACACATGTAAATTTAATGGCACGCCCAAATATAGTACTTAATTAAAGGGTTATTCAGTGTTTATTGTCCTTCGTTAGAGTAAACCATCGATTTAAAGAGAATACATGGAATGACATGTGAACTTTCTTGAACAGTCTAATTAGGAGAATAATGTTAATTATCTGAATGTAGTTTAATTGCACAACTTATTTATACCTACTCTAGTTAAATAAAAGTAATTCTCAACCAGTTATAGAATTCACGTAGTTATAAACAATGTTATCACATGATCCTCACTTAGCTTCAGAAAATAATTTCTGGATTAAAATAACTCAAGAAGAAAAATTATCTCAATAGAGTTCGCTTTAGTGCGGAAATATAATACACCACTTGGCGTGTGTCCACAGGAAAAGTCTGGCTCCCAGATGCTTCTCGTCAGCCCGCGGTGGACTCGACGATGTTTAAACAACTGACACTGTGCACACTCAGCACTGATGACACAGTGACCAAAAACTCAGCAGCAGCCTGTCTCGGGGGGATTTTCATATATTGAAAAGTAATATCAAAACAAAACAAATCAGAGACATATTTCACAAACCAAAAAGATTCAACTCGATTCAGTTAGGCTTTTTTAAAGTAGATGTCACCCAAATTAGGTAAAAGTTTACAAAGAAGATTTGTTATACTACTACAAGAAACCCAATGTTTTCCTTTATTGAACTAGTGTTCTTGCAAATGAAAAATACAAACTCTAATTGGGTTCCTCTATCTGAAGTCCCACGATAACTCTTTCCAGTCATAGATTGTTTCCGTAGCTCCTAACAGTCATGCAGTTTACTTAACATCTATGATTTCCTAAAAGCCACACTTGTTGCTAACAACTGTTTCTATTAGTTTGAACCAAATTAAATTCCCAGTATATTACCCTTTGACATCCAAAAATGGTAACTTCCTAAGATTCAAGGGTAATGGGAAACTTCAAAGTTTTGACATCAAGGTGGTAGTTTAATTTTCTTAGGTATGTAATGTGTATGTTCATAACTAGCTTACAAGTGTATCATTTAATTGGAACGATACACTTTCTAACGTGAAGGTTCTGAGTAAAATCTACATCCTACTGTACTACATTCGAGCATAAACAAAATATTGATAATATTTAATATGAAATCAGCTGTCACAAATGTAGCCAACAGTGAAAAAGCCATGATACAAATAAAATTACTTTGTGTGATTTTTCCTATTTCCAGCTGACAAGGTTCTTGGAGATGATATTCTCTCTCTTAATAACAAACAACTTCTGTCATATAATGTTTATGTCATGTAAGTTTTACGAATCAATAGTGCAAAAACTGGTTTGACTTTCTGGGAGACAAAATGACTGATTGGCATACAGAATAAAATATGTTATGTAAACTAGAAGGACTTCATTTGATTGGAATGCCAACCCCTTCTTAAAGATATATTCTCACATAACCACATTAACCTCATTTGACATGACCTCAAATACAAATATGCTTTATTCTTAGTTTATAAAACCAAGGCGCACATTTGGATCTGCATGGATCTCTACCTTGATATAACTTGTGAGTAATTCTTTGCATATACAAGTGTCATTTTCCCCTAAATAGTAAGAAGTAGCCATTTAGGGTCATTTGCTTCATAAATTCAGCATCCATTTAAGATCTCTTCCTTCAAGAACACAACAAAAGTCTCTTCCATTCAAGAAATAATTAATATTAAGAGTATATAGCCCATTGGTACTCAGGAGACAGGAGCATCAGACACCCAGCACAGAGCCTTGCCAAAAAAAAAAAACAGATTTTTGTTTGACTTGAGTTAAAGTTTCTAAGTCAAGCACTTATAATTAAGCTAAGTATTGTAGTGTTTTGTAATAATTGATTACTTATGACCAGAAATTCAACCTCCAGAAATATGGTCAACCCAGCTGAAAGAGAAATGTCTCTCCTCATCATTCACAGGGTGGGGTTGAGGCTGGAGTTTTAACATCTTCACGGATACAGCAGATATGGCACTGAGCCAATCAGGAGCAGAGAGTTGGAAGTAAGACCCCCACCAGCCCATGGAAGCCACAAGGAAGCTTTTTGTCTTTCCAGGGCTCTGGACCGTGGTGGTCAGAGGGGGAGGGAAAGGGTTTCCTGTGAGAAATCGAAACCCCAAGCCTGAATAAAGTGAGATCTAAATTTATACTATCTTTAAGTGTGCTATTCCCAAGCCAAGGAATTTAACAAAAATTGTGAAACTCCCGGCTCTGGGAGAAACAAATCCAAACCCACTGTTCAGGAGCATTTGCAGAGCCCAGGGCCCACAGCACTCCCACAGGGGCAGGAAGAAAACCTGGTACGCTTGTAGTATTTGGAGCTAGCAGAAGAAATGCCCGTGTAAACAGACCATTCCTGTGTGGACAGCCCTGATAGAAGTCAACATAGAATGCTGTAAGAGCACAGAGGGGAGCTAAGAAATTCAGGAGAAGTCCAAGGAAATATCCTTAGCATCTTTATTTTTGCAGCATTGCTAAGCCAGACGGTCAAAACACAAATTGCACTAGTCTAGCTCCCTTGCTTTCGCGCAGCGAAGGACTGATCCTGCGTGAGCGTCTTCCGGGGCTTTGGACCATCTGGTTTTTCATGTGTCAAGCCATGGGCTTTCTTTCGCCACTTCCTTTAGAAAGTCTTTGTTGTTGTTGTTGTTGTTGTTGTTGGGGGAAAACAGGTTTCAATGTTTAGGGAACTTGGCAGTTGTTTTAAAAAGTCTTTTCTTTCCTATTCACTCTTAAATCTTTTCATAAATATAAATTCCCCTCTTTCTCTATAACGTAAGTATGCTGGAATCTGGTCTCTTCCACATGTACCATTAGTTTGGCATAGCTAAACATTTTTTGAAGGTCTTCATTTAATAAACTCCCTGACTTCAATCATTTTACTTTCGTCTTCGGAATGCTCTTTAGATGGGGCCCAGACCCCCATTTTGCATGTTGGATATGAGTGGTACTCAGTGAACAGATCCTTTCCGGTACCTCACCAACTGGCACAGACCTGGCTTTGACTTTATTAGTCGCCCTTCAGTCTTTGATTAACTTTTTCAAAACTATTTCTTATTAAGTATTTGTTATATTTTATGTTTCTACTTAACAAACTCTGAGTTATATTGGTCAACACGGCATCCCACAGTGCCTAGCATAAATAATTGATAATTTATCACATGAATAACAATGCAATTCAAATAACTGACTTACTTATGTAAATGTAGGGCTTTTCTTTTTTCTTTCCCCATTTCACCATTTTATTTCATTTTCTTCACCCTTCCTTTTCAGTTCATTTATTAAAATATTTAATGATCTCTACAGAACACCGTTCCATTGATGCTGGACTCTTAGAAAATGTTAATAAACAATGAGGCTCAAACTACGTATTTAAAGTGTCTAGACATTTGCATATTTGCAAACTTTGAGGTTACGGTCTCTTCCAGTTCTGTCTTAAGCAACACAGGCAGAGATTATATATAAATGACCCTTTCCTGGACTCACGGAATCAAGCTAAGGTTCCAGGAAGAACTGAGGTGTAAGGTAGTTTCTCAGAGGAAACGCAGGCTGACCAGGGAAGGGAAATCAGGTTATCTGGGGTAGGAGACAGCGCAGCAGGCAGTATGAAATCAGGCGCAGGCCGCAGGCCACGTAAACAGCGGGCTGAATAAAGGAGCTTGCCTAATTGAAGGAAAGGGTGTGGAGTGGAGAAGGGAAATAAAGGGCTTAATGTAAACCATGGCTGGTACCGGGAGTGAGTGGACTGAAACTGACCGCAGCCTTCCTGTTTTCTAGACCCTTCGAGAACTCCTCCATGCCCACTGAATCAAAGCAGTGGCTTGAAAGATACCTTTGAAACCCCTTCCCCTAGCATCTGCCTGATCACCGATTCTTAACCTTTGTTTCACCACCCTTAAAGCTGCTTATGCAACCTTGCGTAAGTTTATTTTTGAACATGAAGCTCATTATTTTCCTACTGGCTACATTAAGCACTTTGATATCTGTCCTTGCAGATGTCAGCTTTAAAAAATCATAGTTATGATCTTGTGCTCCTTAGACTTACTTTACCTGTGGCCTTTTATAAATGAATAGAAGTAAAGGAGAATGTCATTTTCTGGGAAACGTCTTGCTTGAGATGACTAACCTACCGTAGGGAACTGGTACCTCAGGTCAGTCCTGCTGCTCACAGTAGGTGATCAACCCTTAATGGTACAAAAGATGGATGATACTGGAGCTTTTCATCACTCACTGTATTCCATTTCATAAGTTTATTTATTTGAGACTCTGCTGACTGGAATAGTAATGTTAGAGTTTAACAAAGTTTTGGGAGACCAGCCATACTTCAATGTACCACTGATAGTATATTGTTTAGTATCTTAATTCTTTCAGGATTCTGCAGTAATTGGCATTATTTGGAAAAGAATCATCCTAAAGAGCGAAAGAGTTTCTCCTAATTTAACTGACAGGCCACTCTAACTAAAGACTACATTATCCAGGTATTATTTATTAACTTCTTATGAAAAAGGCATTTGTTTAAATATTCCAGGGGATGCCATGAAATACAAGGTTTGGTCCCTGTAAATACAAAGTTAAGTTATAAAGATCCATCCATTTGCTTGTTTGCTGAATAATCACACGAAAAGTAACATATTAACATAAGACTTATAGAACAGTAGATTACAACATAAAAGTGTCACATCGTTGTGTGTGATTAATTTTCAAACGAATGATGCTACTGAAATTCAGAGAAGCAGAGGTCATTTCATGCTGGTGTAGGGAGAAGGGGCTTTTCTGGGGAGATAGGATTTGGTCTGGGCCTAGAGAGTGGAGAGAATCTGGTTAGAAACTGAACTAAGAAGATAGCATTCCATACAGATGAAAGTGTATAAACAAAAATGCAAGGCTGGAAAAGTCTGGGATGTCTGGGGAGAACAAGGATACATCAGTTTGTTGAAAATGGAGAGCCGGTGTCGTGTAGTGGGGACTGGGTGCGAACGTGAGGTTTGAGCAGCCTGTGGAAGACCTCTGAAGGCATAAGTAAGGGATACGGCCTTTGTCCTGCGGCCAGTGGAGAGCAAGGCAATACTTGGACCAGTAAAAAGGTACACCTTAAAGAGCTCCTGACGTATGTTTTTCTTGAAAATGTTTTCTCCGTTAAATGAAAAAGTATTAATCTGTTTATAAAGGAGGTTTTTTATTATTTTATATATGTTGTCACCTAACATCAGATGAGACATTCTTAAAAGGGTTAATGCCCAGAATGATAAAGGATACGATGTTATAATATTGTATTTAGTATTATACCATAATACTATACTGTATTTAGTATACCATTTTATATTTATAAAAATACTGTACTATACTCAGTAAATATACAAAATATATAAATATATATTTTGTTTCTAATCAAATGACCATAATATCCACCTACGTGGGTTAGAGAAAGTACTACATTTATAGTAATAGTATACAATAGTATAATAAATATACAGAATCAACAAGGGTATTTTCATGTTTCTTATGGGTAACTATCAAGGTTCCTTCCTTATATATAAAGGGTGACTTCAATAGGTATAGATAGGGAAAATATGGCCAAGGTGTATAATAACACTTACGGGCTTTGTAATTAGTAAGAGTGTGATTTAGATAGATGGATGGATAGAAGGGTAGGTAGACAGATAACGTCGATAATTCTATCCATCTATATGTTTAGTTTTACTGTTTCTTCTAGAGTTTGGTATCCATATACCTGTTTCTCTGATTAAATTGTAGCATATTTGAGAATAAGGCTATTTATTCATCATCTTAGCCTCCATTCTGTATCTTGTAGGTAATGAGATGTATTAGAAAATATGGTGGAGTTGATTGTGGACTGTTTAGATGAAAAAATTAAAAAATAACTTAACCAAAAGTTCTAGCTATAATCTATTTAAATGAATTTTGTCCTTTAATTATTTCGTTAACTCAACATGTTGACTTAGCACAAGGTACGGAGTACCACAGTAGGTGCTGAGGCACTGAGATGAAGCACAAGGCAAGAATAAGTAGGGGTGACAAGCTCAGTCTGTCGGAGCACATGGAGCCTGAGCATATGGAACAGGACTGGAAAAGTACACGTGAGTCAGACTGTGGAAGCGGTTCGGGCCTGGCAAGGGACTTCAAACTTGCTTCAGTAGGAAGCTGAGACCCAGAAAGGTTATTGAGCAAGGGATTAATTTGACCACGTTATGTTTCAGGAAGATCAGTCGCCAGCAGTGTGTAGAAGAGACTGCCAGGTTGGTTGCTGAAACAGAGCCACACACAGAAAGCCGGGGAGAGCGTTTAGCTCTTACAAGGATCCAGGTGAGAACTCACTAAAGCCTGAGGGACTGGAGAGTGGGGGGAGGGAGAACGCCTTGGAGGCAGAATCAGCAGCAATAGGCAACCGACTGGACTAGATTGTGCTGGAATCAAGGAAGGAGTCAAGGGTAGTTTTGAGTTTGTTTTTTTTTTTAAACATGTGTGCTGACTGATGTTAACAGAAACAGAAAAGAAGAAAGAGCAGTATTAGTAAGAAGGATGATAACTTAGATCTTGGATACAAGTTTGACATGACAGACAAAAGTCACATGAAACTCGAGGCTGAAGCTCAGAGGAGAGGCCCGATATGGAGATGCTGACATGCTGTTCTGTCTGGTGTCTTTTGCACCTGTGCCAGTAGATACTTGATAGCTAAGAACAAAGTGATGCTTACCACAGTTTTGTCGAAGAGTCAATTATTGTCTAGAAGTTTGACCTCCCCAGCCAGAATGCATAGGTCAAATCCCAACTCCACCACATCCTAGCCTGTGACTCTAAACAAGTTCTGACTCTTTCTGTGCCTTAGTTTCCCTACCTGTAACATAGAGGAAGTAATAGTACCTAAGCCATGAAATATGTATGCTTATTAAATGAGGTATTACTCAAAGTACCTACCTGGCATATACTAAGTGTTAACAATTATTGTTACAATGATCATCATATCACTTAAATTCTTTTGATAAATTAGCTACTCAGTCAAGATGTTTTATGTTATTACATGGCTCTAACCATATGCATGCACATGTAGTCATACTTGAAGGTATAAAGTTGCCTAGGGAGAGAGAGTAAAGACAGAAAAAGCTCTCCAAATACATTTTTTTCCCATCACATAGGACCACTAAAGAGCATTTGACATACATGGGCAACCTCACATAATTATACATGTCAGTCTCACTTTAGTCATTTGGTACACATTTTTCAAGTGTCATTTATGCACACAAGACTGCATTAAAGATCAATTCTGTCCTACTCTACAAAGGCCCTGCTTGACTTGGCTTTTACCTGTCGCTCCAATCTCATTCTAACTACCTGCGGTTCTCCTTTCTGATTCCTCAGGAGCTCGGCATTCTCCAGCCTTGGGGCCTTTGCAGCACTTGATGTCCCCTGTGCCTAGAAAACACTTCATTTGGGTCATTGCATTTGTCAGTTTTATCCAAGAGGTTTCAGTTTAAATGTCACTTCATCCTTGACCACAGGATATAAAATAGTTACTCCTTTCATATCATCTTATCTTTGTAGCACTTAACTACAATCTATAATTATCTTAATAGAGACCACTAGTTCTGCCTGTTTTATTCCTGACCCCTCAACAGCTGGCATGGAACGGCCTTTCAATAAGCATTTGTGGAATCAATTGCTTAAATTCATAAAAATAAGAATGAATGATGAGAAGTTAAGAAAAGACAAAGCAGAAACAAAAAGCTTCACTATTAAAGAAATGCTGGATAAATAGGAAAACCATTTGAAATAATCAACAAGCGTCAGAAAATGAGGAAATCTAAAATAAGGCCAAGGCCTTTGTTTATAAATATTATCCATAACAAGAAAACAAAATGGGAAAGGCCAAAGGAGAGGATTTCAAAAAAGAAAGGGGTGGCCGCTAAAACAAAATTTCCAGAGACGAATTTGAGGATGAAGACCAATGACCAGGAGAGTACCAGTGACTCTGAAGAAGCTGTTTTAGTTAGAGGATAAGGATGGAAAACTCAAGTGCCGGCGTGACGAAGTGAGCAGGTGAGGAGACCCAGCAGAAACAAGGACTGAACTGAGCTCTCCAAGAATTTAACGCAGAAGAGAAACAGAATTTAGTTGTTGGATTATGGAAAGAGGCCCAGACAAGGAGGCAGGAGATCTGGGCTCTGGTTCCAAAGAGCGCTTGAAAATGCAACTCCACATCTGAATCTCATTGTCCGCCTCCTAGAAAAATGTTCTGCTCTATCTGAACTTTTGTAATAAGAAACAAAGAGGCCAATGGATAAGCAGATATAAGGAGTTGCTTTTTCTTTGTGAGAGTCCTAATGGTGTTCTAATAAGGAAGAACAAATCTACAGAAGAACATTTTATTTGAAACAAAATCAAGGTAAAATTTCACTTAAACTTAATTAAGTTAGAATGTTTTTTTCTCTCACTTTACTGAAGGCTTTGTACTTACTCAGCTGTAGCACTTGCTGAGGCCAGATATGAAGAGTGCTTATATTTATCACTGACATTTTGTTGAACTTGCCCGTTCTTATTAATCATTGCTTTAAAGTAAGCAGCTGAGTACTCTTAGGAAGCCGATAGTCCTGGCTGACTGATCTGAAAAAAATAGTGGAACCTGAAGCTCTCCGCTGCAGTCTCCTCTGGAGATGTGTGTTCGTGGTGTGGACTGCATGTGTGCACGCACGCGTGCGTGTGTATGTGTGCGTGTTCTGGAAGCTGAAGAAGCAAATACAGTTTTGTGAAGCCACTACAAATTATCATATTCTGTCTTCTGAAAGCGTGGAGAAATAAAAAACAAAAGCAGGCTCTGATGTGTTTATAATCTACATGGCAGGCAAACAATATCTGCGGTATGAAGACTCCAGTTAAAACATCTGATTCATGGTGATTAGAAGCAATGCTTTGGAACTAATTCTTAAGATTTCTTGGTGCTAAAAGATACAAAACCTGTAGCGTGAATAACTGACCTCTGGTGCAGTTCTGGGATTCTTCATCTAAGATTCACAGAAAATCTTAATAGTCCAGAGCTATTCGTGTAATTTTGTTTTCTTGCTTTATAAATGTTAGCATTTTAGGCTGATTAGAGTGGTTGACATTTGCTTATCTTTTGATTCAGAATTTGTAATATGTGTTCTAATGGTACCTTAGGCAATGTAAAAATAAATAAGTGAGCTCAAAAATTTAGAATTCAGTGGCTAATAATCTAAACAATCAATGATTTCTAGTGAAATTCGATTTGGTTCTTTTTTTAAAAAAATCTGGTATTTTTTCATAGAATCCTTTTCTCTTGTTAAAATTTCTATTCCTTCTTTTGTCTCTATAATAATTTTAAACACACTTGTTTTATAGTGTTTTTTCACACTGTTCCCTCATCTCCAGTTCTTTTGGGATTAATTCTCTCATTTGTCTTATTCATGACCATATCTATCCCCCTATACGGAGGAAGTACCATGCCACAAATTTCTGTCTGTACTCTTTTCATTGTCTTTCATAGCTACAGATATTGTAATTCCCACCGTGATTTCCTCTTTTAACTCATGAGCGCTTTAGAAGTTTATTTCTCAGCCTCCAAACACTGGGACCTGGGTATTTTTAACTCTCTTTTTAGTGCTGGTTTTTAATTAAATTTAATTGTAGTTAAAGAACATAGTCTGTATGACAGAGAATCATTAAAATGTGTTGAGATTTCAATTGTGAACTTATATATTATCAATTTCCATGAGTATTCTATGTGTATTAAAAAAATATATATTTTTATCTCTCTAGATAAATAAGATAAAATTTGTTTGGGTTTTTTTTTTTTTTTTGGTTCAAACTTTCTACACCTTTCTAATTTTTTGCCCTCTTGGTCTACCAGTTTCTAAAAGCAGTATGTTAAAATCTCCCACTATGATTGAAGATGTGTCAAATTTGTCTTATAAGCTTTTGCTTTATAGATTTCAAGGTTATGTAGTTAGACGCATTTGCTATTATTACACAGTGTCATTCTGTAGTCCTATTACTGCTTTATGACTTAACTCTATATTGCCTGATGGTAAGACAGTTGCTCTCCTCACTTTCTTTGAGTAGATCTGCCTGGTGTACTTATTTTTTTTTTAATTTTCAATTTTTATTTTAATTGTTGATCTTGTACAGTTTTCTGTCTTTTACTCCCACCCCAGCCCACCACCCCAGCCCTCCCCACCTCCCTCCCATTTCCACCCCCTCCCCCCAGTTTTTGTCCATGTGTCCTTTATACTTGTTCCTGTAAACCCTTCCCCTTTTCCCCTGAAATTCCCTCCCCTCTCCCCTCTGGTGACTGTCAGCCTGTTCTCAATTTCAGTGTTTTTGGTTATATTTTGCTTGTTTGTTTGTTTTGTTGATTAGGTTCCTGTTAAAGGTGAGATCATACGGTATTTGTCTTTCACTGCCTGGCTTATTTCGATCAGCATGATGCTCTCTAGTGCCTGGTGTACTTATTTCCATTCCCTCACTTTGAAAATTTCTATGGGATTTTTGTTTCAGGTATACCACCTTTAAGAAAAATGTTGCTAGATTTAAAAAATATATACTCATTGTAATAATTTCTGTCTTGTAACAGATTAAAATAATCAAGTTACATTTATTGCAATTACTTTTGTATTGAGGCTTATTATTTCTGTGTATCTTCACTTTGTTCCTTTTTTTTTCTTTTATTCTGCTTTCTTCTGGACTTAAATTAATGTGTTCGCCTTTTATTTTCCCTCTGTTGCTTTGGGAACTCCCATTTATTTCGTGCTTAAGTTTAACATTTTAACGTGCACTTCCTAACAAAGACCAAAGTCACTCAGTATTTCCTTCCTCGCCCCCCCGAACACGACAACACTTAGCACGCTCTCGCTGCCCCGCATCTCCATCTTGCCCCGCCTCATTTTTTGTTAGATAAATTTAGTTTTATTTCTTCTTAAATTAAAAAATAGTATTTGAAATAAGCTTTAGTTTAACCCCTTCACCTTCTCCACCCAGTCTCCCAGCCCCCCTCCCCTCTGACAGCTGTATGTTCTCTGTGAGCCTGTTTCTATTTTGTTAGTTTATTCTGTTCATTAGATTCCACACATAAGTGAGGTCATATGGTATTTGTCCTTCTCTGACTGGCTTATTTCACTTAGCAGAATACTCTCCAGGCCCACCCACACTGTCACAAAAGACAAGATTTCCTTCTTTGTTATGGCCCAGTAGTCTTCCATTGTATAAATGTAGCATAGCTTTTTTATTCGCTCATCTACCAAAAGGATTAAGGGGGAAAAAGAGTATGATGATTACTAGAGGGTAAGGGGCATGGGTGGAGAGAGAAGGGAGTAAAGTGGGGATAAATGGTAATAGAAGGAGACTTCACCTGGGGTGGTGAACACGCAATACAATATACAGGTGATGTGTTATAGAACTGTGCACCTGAAACCTGTATAATTTTATTAATCAATGTCACCCCAAGAAATGTAATAAAAAATAAGCTTTAATTAAAATAAACTAATCAGCCATGGTTGGTGTGTCTCAGTGGTTGAGCGCCAGCCTGTGACTCAAAGGGTCGCCAGTTCGATTCCCACACCTGGGCTGTGGGCCAGGTCCCCAGTAGGGGGCACAGGAGAGGCAACCACACATTGATGTTTCTCTCCCTCTCTTTCCCTCTCCCTTCCCCTCTCTAAAAGAGAAGTAAATGAGATCTTAAAAAAAAAATAAACTAATCAATAAAGTTACTGACAAATTTTACCTGTATCCACTATTGTTTCTTGTATCCTCCACGTTTCTCTCTTCTTCTGGCTAAAGTACATGGTAAGGGGCAGAGCTGGGGTTAAAAGCAATGTGTGCTTGTCTCCAAAGTCCTCACTCTCAACTACTACAATTTACTGGTCACAGATACACAGAAAGGTATTCTGTGTGTAGGGGCAGAAGTGGAGCCAGGAGATTAAGAGGCAGATAGAGAGAAGAAGGGGAGAAAGAGGATGGCTAGAGAGAAGGTGTCAGTATGGTTTTGTCACCACGGCTTTGACTCAAAGTTAGTTTTGACACTATCTGCTAGAAGATAGGAATATAGCAAAAATACATGACATAAATAAACACAGGCATCAAGTGTATAGAAGTCAGTCAAGGTTTGGGCCCAAAAGGGCAGAGGTAGCTGCACCTTTGAGGCTTGTGGAAGAATGGCAGAAGGATTCGTTCCCAGCATCTAGGTACAGTACCTGGCACACATCAGGTGCTCAAGAATATTTACGGAATGAAAGAAAGTACTGTAAGTAAGAAAAAAATGGATGCAAATGGAAGATGGGAGGGAGAGACATAAAAGAATGAGAAGTGGAGGCAGGTAATAAGAGAGTAGGAAGGAAATGAAAGGCAAGAAAATAAAAGGGCAAAAGAAAGTAAATTAATAAAGGATGTCATTTAAAAATTTTATACGCATTTGCATATTTGTAAATGGGCAAAAAAGGACAAGATTCATATCAAACTGTTAACAATGTTTACTTAGGGTAGGGGGTGAATGACTTTCACTTTTTAATCTTACGCAGATCAGTGATATTTAAGGTTTTTCCAGTGAGCATGTATTATTTGTTTAAAAAAAGATGTAAAAATTAAGGCTTAGCAAGAGCAAAAAGGAAATGAAAAGAATAACAAAGGACCACCCGATGTGGCCTGCTGGGAAGTACACTCAGTGAGCCCGCCTCCCTGAGCCCCTCTAGGGGTCTCTCAGGGGCCCCCTGTCGGCCCCCAGGGGCAGACCATTTCTCCTGCCATCTGCCCACTAATCTCTTCAAAATCCAGTCCCAAGAAGGGAGAGAATTCCCGTAAGAGGGCTGCCTCCCTTTTTAATGCTCCTTGTCAGACTGCAGGTGGCCCCAGAACTGCTCAGCCCCGCATTCACCCGGGATGCCTGACTCCCTTTGTAGAGGATGCAAACCCTCCACACGGGTCTTCCCTTCAGCCTCAAAAGAGCAACCTTATCAGAACATTATAAACCAAGCATCTATATGAGACAGACACATACCTACAATATCAAAAAAGACTTTTCCGTCACAGATCGTAGCTTGTGAAAATAGAGAAAATAATTCCCTCCTTTTTTTGGCTTTTGTGGTTTTCTCATTTCTCTCATTAACATAACTTCAACCCCCACCCCTGAAGGAAACAGTCACAGACAGGTCCGGTTGGTGCCTCATGACCTAGAACCATTCCGTGTAATACCACTTGTATGTATGTCAGAAAACTTGCGTTGTGTCCACAAAAATGAACTCTTATACAGAGTGTGGGTTACGGGCTTTTATAAGTCAGGAGATACGGACAAAAAGGTGTTAAAGCAACAGCTGTCTATTACACCCCTGTGCCAGGGTTTCTCAGTCTCAGCACCAGTGACATTTCGGGCCATAGAATTCTTTGTTGTGCGGGGCTGTCCTGTGTATTACAGGATGTTTAGTGGCTGCATCCCTTGCCCCTGCCCACTAGGTGCCTGTCAGACAGACAGACAGACACACACACACACACACACACACACACACACACACACACACCCCAGCTGTGGCAACAAAAATGTCTCTGGGCACTAAATCATTAAATGTACCCTGGGGCCCCAAATCTCCTCTGGTTATAAACCATTGCTGTAACTCCAAGTTACAAAATTGGGTTAATCTTTCTACCAACAGAAATGTTTTGCATGCACACAGGTATTTTGGGCTTCAATATATGTTAAACCATCTCTTGTAATGAAAATAATTCATTTGTAATGCCAACGGCAAAACAGAGAAAAGCCACATGGCAGGCACAACTGTACTCCGAGGCCTCATGCCCTATGATGAAATAGGCAACTCTAAAAAGAACACTAAAACCACATCATACTCGACAAAGATAAAAATGTAAACAATTAAATGTGTACAGTGACCCTAGTTTATGATGTTTTCCTTATATTCTCTAACTTCAGATAACCCTCTCAGCAGAGTTCAGAGCTAAAACCATCTGAAAAATTGACTCTGATCTAGTTACCTACTTGGGAAAAATTTTACCACACTATATATTCAAACACAATATCACCACCATGCTTAATAACTTTATAATTCAGGTCCATGGTTTAAGAAAAAAGAATGCCAGCAGACTGCCTGGATAAACAGTATTAAAATTCTGAATATATGTGGCTCTCTGAAAGTCAACTGGTTTCATTCCACTGCATTCTAAAGAAGAAACGAGAAAAATTCTTCGGTGAAACCAGAATTTACCATCGCTTATAATGCTGTTAATACCAGAGACTCCAGGATCCCTATAATCTTGATGCTAACTTAGTAATATGAGTAATAATCATTCAGCAAGAAAATAAATCCAAAATATATTTTGGGGGTTTGTGACCACGTATTGATGAAGTTAGCATTGTGTGCACTTGCTGGAAAGTACTCCAAATTTAAATATTCAAACACTGTTCTTTTTTATGTATAAATAACAGCTTCACTGAAAAAAAGAATTATAGCTGCATTTTGCTTCATATTCCATTTTCAATACACATAGTTGGACTGAATAAATTTAAAATGAAATGCAATGACCAAAGGACAAAAAGATCCTTGGCTGGCTCAGAATTGTTCAATCTATCATTAATTTTTTTTTTTTAAAGGAATGAATGAACACTTTTAAAAAACAGGTTAATGGAATTGAAAATTTGTCTTCCTGTTTTATGTCGCCCTCTCTCCTCTAGTCCACTTGCCAGAAGAATTTCAAATGCAATTCCTCTTCAGGGTACAAATCTGATGGGCTAATGGGTGGTCACTGTTCTTGGTACAGGGCTGATTCTATTCAGTCTATATGTAGAAAAATCCTTTTGTTGTTGTTGCTTCTGCATAGTTTCCTGACATTAAAGAAAAATTAGAAAGCCAGTGACTTGGTAACTAGAAAAGATAAGCAAGATGGGCTGATTTCTGCAGCACTTTCACACATACTATTTTCTCTTTTCGAGATTCAAAATCAAGTAAAAATGTTCCTCTGCATTTCTAATGGAAAGATGCGCAATAACTTCTGAAATTTTTGCTAAGCCAAATGAACTCATTCCTTTGTTATGAAACAGTTTAACACACTTTAGTCAATACGTTAGTTCTGCAAACACAAACATGCTACAGGAATATCCCAATGTTAGCAAACCTGGCTTGGCCTGTGCTGATAGGTCCTAAGGCGTAAAAGGTGTCAAGGCAATAGGGTGTCTGAAGAAAAGCCAAATACTTTTAGTACCCTCCAGAAACAACACTCTCTCGACTTCTCCATACATATGTGTAAATCCCCTAAATGCGCAGAAATTTTACAAATTTATTCTTACTCTTTTATGAAGTTAGTTAAAAATTAATGAACAAGAAATTAAAGAGAAGTTGCTGTAATAAAGTTAGAATATTCTAACTGAAAAACAATTACAATGAAACTACTTACTCTCCCATAGAATTATAAATGTTCTTCAAGGGATATTTCACAATACGATTTTTTTAAACAATGTCTTCTTCTTCTTACTCTTGAGACTTAAACACTGCAGGTTTATTTTACATTAAAAAATACATTTATTAGAATAAGAGCTTTACTTTCTCAGAAAAAGAACTCTATGATTTAAAGTAACACACGAATGCTTAGATTTTTCTTCTAACAGATTTACATACTTCATCTTTCAACTAAGAGGATTAGTTTTCAATAATATGTAATTGACAGAAAATGGTGTTGAAATGGTCATATTTATTAATTCTGGGAATTTAACCAGTCGGATTTCTGAGAAATGCAGTTCTTTGTACAGAACTGGAAAGACACCAACAGTTTGTGAATGCGTTCACTGCTTTTCCACTGTTTTCACTTCCTCTCAAAATTATATTCCTATTTCACCGAAGCGAAAGCAACTAGCTTAAGTCTCATCCTCGGAAAGGGATCGTTTTTATTTTTAAGGAAAAAAGTTACCTTTCTCGTTTTAGATATTTAATCAAACAAAAGCTTAACTCTAAAAGACAACTTTAGGGCATTCCTTAAGAAAAATCCCCTCTGTAGCAACTGGCTCAAGCTCGACAAACTTGAACCGTGCAGATGTTGAAGCTCGCCTTGGTTCCACTGGGGGAGAGAGAAGAACGGGACATTCCACAGCTGCCTACGCCAGTTCCCTTCCCAGGGGCACAGTTGCGGGGTCTATCAAGCTCAATCACTTTGTACAGCAACTGGGATCCCAGGCAGGGGCCAAGGAATCCCAGAGCAGCTTAGATTTCTTCCAGTACACAGCAAGGAATAAGACTACTTAAAGAGTAACCAGTTACTTCCAACAATCATGTGGCCCCAGGCCAAAAAAAGGATGAAGAAGAACATCTGTAGCGAGGGAAAATAAAAGACGTTTCATAGTTTTAAGATTTCAAGCTATTTACAGGAGATTTTCTTTGGGTCTTTGTTATAAAAATAACTATGAATATTCGATCTTTATTCATCACTGGTATTTTATTTGGGAGGGTGAAGAGAGAATGATCAAGTTGAAGAAACACAGAACTTAATTAACAGTTAATTCAACAACTGTAATGTATGTAACTCATTCATTGCTGGGTTTTACAGGAATGAAATGTATATCACACTAATATGTTTAAAGGCATTATCCTTTCCCATTTTACATCAGTATACATTCTCACAAGCTCTTAAGAACATTTTAAAACTAACATAATTGTACTAATAATACGGTGTGGCTAAAAGCAAGCAGTCAAAAGAATATTCTTCCTTACTTGGGGATAACTGATACTATAGCAGATGCCATTTCCTTGGGATAAATAAGAAAGGAAGAAGCTATAAACATATATGTGTAGCTCATTAAAATAACAAATATACACAAATCACTACTACCCATGAATTATGTTTTTATACTAATCATCTTCTTCTAGAGTAGTAAAAGACAAAATAGGTAGACACCTATTTTGAGTTGTTTTTATACTATCTTGAATGTATAATACCATTAAAATCATTAATTCTAAATTATTCAGAAAATTATTATTATATCTCACATAAGCACTTGTAAGAATTTACCAGATACAATAATGAAAACAATAGTGATGTATAATTTATTGTGGACTTACTAATGATTTGAGTATGGGGCTAAGAGCTTTTATATGTGCTATCTCACCCCCTCCCACCATGATATTCCCATTTTACAAATGAAGAAATTGACTTTTAAAGTCACAGAGCTAGCCCTGGCTGGTGTGGCTCAGTGGATTGAGTGCTGGCTTGTGAACCAAAGGGTCGCAGATTGCATTCCCAGTCAGGGCACATGCCTGGGTTGTAGGCCAGATCCCCAGTAGGGGGTGTGTGGGAGGCAACCACACATTGATGTTTCTTTCTCTCCCTCTCTTTCTCCTTCCCTTCTCCTCTCTCTAAAAATAAATAAATAAATTCTTTTAAAAAATTAAAGTCACTGAGCTAGATGATACAGCCAGAAGTTAAACTTTTTGATTCTAAAGTCCATGATTTAGTTATTATGTTCTACTGACTTCATTGAAAATGACATTTGTACATTAACTTATAACATTTTACAGATTCTTGAAATCAATTTTAAGGTTTATACTATGTCATTAAATTGTTCTATTCAGAGAAGAATAGCCCCTCTAGGTGTTAGTTAAATCTCACTTATACTGCTTATAATCCTTTTTATTCTTTAACTACTGATTTTTTAATAGCTAGAAAAGGGCTCATTTTAATCTAGAGTAATGCAATAATTCCTCTAATGTCTTCATATGCTAAGGACCCTAAGTTCTGATGCCTATCCTTCTATTTTAGGTGGGCCCTTAAAACTACAAGTGAATTAAGCTAATAAACAATTAATTTTATGTTACATAACAGATACTGAGGTATTCAAACACTAAACCATGCTTGAAAATGTAGAATAAAAAAACACTGATACTGATACAATTTCAAATAAGAAAAATGCAAGCCGTAAAAGGCCTTTGTTTATAGTTCAACAATATTCCTCCAAGACAATGCCATACACACAGGAAGGAGGAATGTATGAGGCAGAAGTTGTTGACATATGGGGTGTGCACAGAACTTCTGGTTAATGGAAGTTCCAAGATGGATAAATAAAACATGATGTGTGAGTTCGTGGAAAAAACTGTAAGGCAAGTCAATTTTTTAATTAAAAAATTATGTAGCATAAACAATGCTAATGAGCCAAAAGTCCCATGAGATTAGGACTGTATCTGCTCCATTTTAACATTCCGTTCACTCTTCACGAGTGTGCATCCACTGGAAGTACCTCAAGCAGAACCTTTTGCGTAAAATAGAATTTTGAAGATTTTCTTTGTCCTTGTTCTTAATAGCTCATGATTTACTACTTTTCTAAAAAAGATTTTATTTATTTATTTTTAGAGAGATGGGAAGGAAAGAGAAAGAGAAAGAGAAAGAGAGAAACATCAGTGTGTGGTTGCCCCTCATGTGCCCCCAGCTGGGGACCTGGCCCACACCCCAGGCACCTGCCCGGACTGGGAATCCAACCGGCAACCCTTTGATTCACAGGCCTGTGCTCAATCCACTGAGCTACACCAGCCGGGGCTCACCATTTACTACTTAAGTTGTCAATTTGATGATATTAAAAATTAGAAAGTCCCCAAATCCTTTAATGAATCACCAGATAATAAATACCTGGAAGTTCTTCATAAATTTCATCATCAATTGGTTGAGTGCTGGCTGGTGAACTGCTGGTGGGTAGAGGATGGTCAACATCATCATATAACTCGTCTCTCTCATCATCCTCCTCAGGAATAATATCAGATCCCATATCTACAAAACACATTTCAGGAAGTAAATTTGTAAAAGACACAAAAAGAGATTTGCAAAACCCTATTTCCTAAATTTATGCAGCCCTACAAAGTCACAGTATTATTATATGCTGTATTCTTAACCTAAAACATTTTAAAAAATTATTGTTGCATAAATATGTGAATTGCAAAGTTGCCCATTGGAACTTACAGAATACTTTCATAAATCTGAAGTCAGTGGTCTATACTGATACCACACACACTCCCTTGGTCATTCTCACAGAAATTCAGGAAGCTTTTGATATATGAAAATCCAAATCATTCAGTTATTCATCATTTAAAGACTGCAATAACTGGTTCAATTGATTGCTCTTACCTTGTAATACAAATTTCAGCTGTTGTACCCATTCTTCGGCATCTTTGGGAGAAGCTGCTGTGAACTAATAAAAAAACAAACAATAACAAGAAAAATCACCACAGTAGAAGTGAAAGGTATGTCGCATTCTTATCGTTTCTTTAAGACCATTAGTAATTCTTCTCATGTCTAGTACTACTTTTCTTGCAAGGATGCTTCTTATAATGTACAGTTAATTTTGACAAATTTACGTAATTGAAGCAGAGGATGATGGATTTGAAACTCTGATCAGCAGCTGGCAGCTGTGCAGGAAAAAAAGCTGCTTCTCTTCATCAATGTCAGAGACAGGACTGATGAACAAAATTTGCCCTTGACAATTAGAAGACACCCATGAATTTCTTTAGACTGCTGGGTACAGTTTTCTTAAAAATGTTCTTGTCAGATTCCAACACACTATCTGACAACTTAATTAACTGGCTTTCAACTGCAATCTCAGATATTTAAAACTTATTAAACATACATTCCATATTGATGCTCTCTGATAGCTCTTAAATTGCACAGCTGATACGTGCCTTCTACCTTCATTTTCTCCCACAAACCTAAGCACTACAATATGCATTAACACTCTGATATTTTTCTTTTGATAATTTTACTCTTTCCACTATGTAATTCTTTTAAGAAATCGCACAGTTCTATTAAAACAGACATAAAATGAAACATGTGAAGTAACTGATAATTACATACTCGCCTGTTCTCTTTCAAGAAGATATCACTTGAACTAATCTGAATTTTTTTAAATGTATTATGTCTTATATAAATTTTCAGTGTATAAAAACCAGTATTTTTTTTTATTATTAGCATGTCAGGGAGAGAGTTGTTTTAACAAAATGTTAATGTCTTTATGAATGAAATCAGAACAGTTTATCAACTTAATTTTTAAACAACATAAAAACTCGAACCTGATAGACACGTTTATCCGGAGCAGAGATTTCAAAACAGCAATCCTTCTTTGCATCCTTCCTGAGAGTGCTGTTCATCCTGACGCTGTAGCCATCTATCGCAAATTCACCTTTCTGCTGTTTGTCTGTTGAAGACGGAATGAAAGTCAGAATTTCATTTATTACTGTACAAATGCCCAGTCAATTATCTTTTATTTATATCTTCTTTGCCAATTCTTGAAAAGAGTAGTTTTGGGTCATGTTGTTTTCATAATATGTTTAAATAATGTTTCTAGATACCACTTTTGATTCTAAAAGTAGAGAAGTATTTGGGATGGTTGGGTTTGAAAAGGATGTGTGAGGGAACCAGAAGAAGAGGTCTTATTCAGGAGGATGAATGGAAATAAGACGTGTTCACGCAGAAAAAAATTCAAGAACTGGAACTCAAAACTTGCTAGACAAACCCACTACAAATCTACGGTCCTTTCGGACTTGGCAAGTCCGTGGGAAAACCTGACTGGATGAGGAACCGCTGGCCTGTACTCACCGCTATCTCTTCTCATCCCCACCCTCCCAGACCCACCCCCCACAACCCCAAAAGCCTCTAAAGTGCAACTTGTCTTTTAAAGAATCCTAAATCAGTATGAATTGAAGTCTGAATTTAAGAAGCAAAGGAGAACAAAATAAAACTATTCAAAGATGTGAGGGGAAAACAAAGTATTTGGATGGAGAGGAGTGGTAAAGCAAGCACAAAAGCATTGATCGCCAAAACCAAACCAAAAAAAGCCTTCTTAACAAGTCAGTGAACAATTACACTAGCAAAGCACATGTGAGGTGTCCAAAGAAAAAGGTGAGCTGAGCTTTAGTCAGACAATAAGGAAATATAAAGCAGGAATACAACAAAGGATTTGATACTTGAAAAGGAAAATACAATTTGCTTTTCTACTTCACCCAGTGATGCCATTTTGACAGAAAAGCTGTACAGCTATAGTTTTATGTCACAGATTAATAATCAATTAAAATCCTATGGACACCTCTCTTTATTACCAAACTTGGGGAAAATATAGAAATGCTTCCATATCATGAGATAATGGGATTCCTTAGCTCAATGCACCAAGTAATATTTATCTCCTTTTCTTAAATATACTAATTCAATGCCTGAAATAACACACATTTCAAAAAGGTCATCAGGAATTTTTGAAGGATCACAGAAGGATCACATCAGAAGGATCACATCTTGTTTAAAGCATCAAATGAAAAAAATCTCAGTTAGCAATTCCTGACAAATCTGGACATTCTAATCATATTTAGCCATAATTTACATCTCTTTGGATGATTAAATAAATAATTCAAATTCAAAAATTTGAAGTTCACTTTGTGGAAACAATCTATAATGAACTCTATGAGGTACAGAAAAATTATAAAAATTAGCATGGCATTTCCCAACGTGTGCTTTGAGATAGAAGTAGGCTTCCATGATCAAATTAGTTTAGGAAATTCTAAATTAAACAGGTTTTGTTAGTGCGGGTCTTCTTGAGGCCTTAATATATTTACATATTAATTGACTTTCCATTAGAAAGACTTAATATGCATCACTTCCCCAAACTACTTACCTGTGGAACCCTTTTTCCTTTTTTAAAGATTTATTTATTTATTTTTAGGGAGAGGGGAAGGAAGAAAGAAAAACATTGACGTGAGAGAGAAATATCATTTGGTTGTCCTGTGTATGCACCCAAACTGGGGACCCAAACCGCAACCCAGGCATGTGCCCTGAACAGGAATCAAACTGGCAACCTTTTGCTTAGCAGGACAGTGCCCAACCAACTGAGCCACACTGGTTAGGGCCATGGAACCCTTCTTCAGAGAACATTTTATGGAACTGGTACTCCTGGGACATATTTTGCAAAATACCTAACTAGTACAACAATATTGGTGAACCGGTATAATAATAAAAAATGGTTCAGCGCAGTTGGTTCTTCTGAAACTCTCAAAGATGACTAAATCATTCATTCCCTCATTCAATAAATTTATACTGAGCACTTCAAACAAGGGAGGGAGCATTGTAGGTTCAATAAGACCAAAGCTGGCAACAACTTACCACACCTTTCCTACCTTCTCATCGAAACACACACCCACTACAAAAAGTGCTCCCAAAATATTAGGCAATGATCCACTAGATTGCAAAAGGCTTTAATTTTCACTGCGAGATACAGAAGTAGTCAAAAGCAAAATATCGAAGCTATCCTGGACAATTTTGAGAGATTTCCTTAAACTCACCGGGCAAAGAACGGGGCTTTCAAGGACCAGATGGAGAGAAGTGGCTCTCCTGCTGCGCAAGGGCTCCCCGGCCCCCTTGCACATGGTCCTCTGACCTAAGCCCAAGCTTTCTCCCTCAAATTCTCAGCAATGTAACCTGAGTGGGGATGGAGATGCATTAGGATTGGGCGTCTGTATCCGGAGATGTAAAAGCAGCACTACAAAGACTGAGTTTGGAAGAGCTCTGGGGAGCAGGGTATACTCCCGTGCTAGATTGACTAGGAATAAGAGAACCATACGGGCAGCCAAATTAGGTGATCCCTCCTTAAACTAACAGATCCACTTGAGACAAAAATGCCCCGGTGCAGGCTATAGAACCAGGTATCAGACCTTCTGTTAGAGTCTAATAGGAGGGTGGAGGTAGCCTCTAGTCTGATGGACCGAGAGAGACCACTAATCCAATGCAGAAGCATCCCAGATTACAGACACAAGGATCCTTGTCCAAGGATAAGAGGAAAAGAAAAAAATAAAAACAAACAAACAAACAAAAAAAAAAAACAGAGGTGCCGTATACATGCAATGTAATGCAAATACATAACAGAGCACTGGAGGTTTTGAAAGCTGGAGAAAACTACAGGACACAGAAATAAAAACTAGGCAATTTCTCTGTATGCTTTAAAAACGAAAAAAATTGATTCTGAAAGAGATGAAAGGTGAAACAATGTAATATAAGATAAAAAAAGAAATGACTGAGACTGGTAGAAATTGAAATGGAGCTGCTCAAATAATGGAAAAATACTGTATAAGGAAATAATAGAAAATGGAGCGGCAAAACAAGTGATATACTAAAATGACAAAAAGTTGAAAATTTTGACCATGGTTGAAAAATCAGATCAGATATACTTTTAAAAACTCCCTTGGTAGGTAGGGGGGCGGAAAGAGTAAGGAGGAAAAGAGGCAAAAGGGAATAGGATGTATATGGAAGACTGACAAAAATACCGAACAAAAAATAGGTGTCCTAGAAGAATGGTACCGAAATAGTGCCAATAATCAAATATATAACAGCAGAAAATCTCTCTCTGCCAAAGAAAGACCTAAGTCTACAAAACAAAAGGTTTTGTTTAACCAAGTAAAAAGAATTAAAAAACCTAATACTTAGACCTATTCAGCTGGTTGTTGCAAATTAAATGATAAATAATCATATAAGTATCCAAGTAGGGGTAGGAGTATGGTACCAGAAAGGCTGAGGAATATGAAGGGACATTCATAATTCTTTCTCAATAGCTTTTGCAAATCCACAACCATAAAGTAGCCACATTTCCAGTTAGGAGATAGGACACTCAAGACATGAAATGGACAAAATACAGCTATGACAAGACTCTGCTCGTCTCCCTTCACATCGGCATCTCTTCCAGACAGAGAAAAAAGAAGAAACCCTAACATTCTATGGCAATCCATAATAATTTACATATAAGTTAGTTCTGCAGTGCCTTCAGGGATAGTTTCAAGGCCACCTGTTGACCTGAGAAAGATTAATAAAAATAGGTACATGTTAATCACATGAGGAATAAGGTCATACAAGTTCATCTACCCAGAACTGTAAAAGACTAACAAAATATTTTATTTAAGTGAACTTCCCAAATAGCAGAAGCTTATTCTTTTAAGTGCCAAAACTCTAAAATGTCAGTAATTATAATGGAAATCTTTCTGAAATATATACTTCTCCAACTTCTCAAACAATTCTTTTAAACATAATTTAACATGTTCTTCATTATCTGGTAGTATTAATTAGAGCATCAGATTGTTATAACACATTGATGCCCTGAAGAGTTTTGAGGTGTCCATCCCTCTATTAAATTTCTCTCAGCTTCTGTTTCGCACTTTAACCTCGCCCATATCATGCTGCTCCTAGTTAATGTCCATAGAACTGAAGGCTGCCAGGAGAAACCTAGATAATGAAATCCATTAAATCAGTAACTTAATTTTACTCAATTCTAATTCAGTAGGCTCAAGGTAAAAAGCAGTTGGGTCTGATCTCTTTCGAAACAAAATGTGTAAGGTTAATGATGGCTATTTCCTTCTCTTTTTTCACTGGCTTTTAGGTTTACAGCTGTGTTCTGGGTTTTTCAAGTACCAAAGAGAAAACTGACATTTACTGAGCTCCTTCTTCTGTATGCCAGGAATTTAATGTAGCATATCTCATATATACCTTGTAATAATTCTAAGAGAAAGAAAGTATTTCTTATATTCCTAGCACTCATGGGAAAACACACCTGAAAATAACCAACCTGCTCATGGCCATACAACCAGCAAGTCGTAAAAGCCAGGGCTCTAACGTAAGTCTGGCTCCAAAGCCTTGCTTATTCAACCATTTCACACTGACTCCTAGAAAGGTGTTTCTCAAGGTACATTTTAAGAATCACCTACATTAGAATCATCTTGGATGCCTGTTAAAAATACAGAAACGGCCACCACTCTGCACTTGCTAGATAGGAATTCTAGAGGTAGGTTCAGGAAACCAAATTTTTAGCAAGCACCCCAGGTGATTTTAATACACATTTAATGTCTGAAGAACAACTGTCTTAGAACATGTAATTATGAAGACTCGGTGGAGAAGATGAACATGACCTTTCATTTCCTCCGGCGGCTTGGGTCCAACGGTCTCCGCTGGCTTTGGGGGCTCCTCTGCGCTTGCCTCGCTCACACACTGCCATGCGGGCTATGCTCTCAATCCTGGTCTTTCCCCACTTCGCAGTTTTTGCTGGGCAACCGCACCCCATTCCAAAGATTAAATTCCTATCAATATGCTTGCAACTCATAACTCCCATTTTAGTTCAGCTTCAGAATTACACACCCAAATCTTCATCTGCTCACTACACATGTCTTATCCCTTGAATACCCTACGGCTACAAGGAATCTAACATGCCCCCAGTGGAGGTCATCTTACCCCTGCTTCCCCAACACGTGTGGTCTTCCTTTTCTGTCCTCCTCAGAGGCACTTCCATTAACTGAGCCCCCAGAAGAGAAAACTCAACATTCTCTATTTCCCCCTTTCATCAGTGGTGCCCATGTTCTCTCCCTGCCACCCCCCCCCCCGCTACCAGCTACCAAAAGCTGATCAGTCCTATTTTTCTTGCTAATGTACTTACTTTTTCTCTTCTTTTTAGAAAGATTTTATTTATTCCTTTTTAGAGAACAGGGAAGAGAGGAAGAAAGAGAGGGAGAGAAATACAGATGTGTGAGAGAAACACTGATTGGTTGCCTCTTGCATGCCCCCAACCGGGGACCTGGACCGCAACCCAGGCAGGTGCCCTGACCAGGAATCAAACTGGTGACCTTTTGGTTTGCAGGACAATGGCCAAGCCACTGAGCCACACCAGTCAGGACTACTTTTTCTTTTCCTTACTGGCTCTAAGAAAACATGCTTAAAACACCTACTACTTTCCCACCATTTAAAAATACAGTACAAATATAGCAACTAAATAATTCCGAATCATTAAGCATCCCTATAAGTAGTGGGCATTTGTGATCTGAAGATCCCCAGAATTCAAATATCTTTCCTATTTTAGTTCTGGGACTGTTGGTGGGGCATAGCCAACTTCCCACCACAGATGCTAGAGGGAGTAGATTTTCCCGGATCCAATCAGCCAAACAGATACTCCAGCTTAGGACCTAAAACTGAACTGAGTAACAAAAGAATCAGAGGAGAGCTCAGAACCCATTCTTAGGGCACTGGAATCACCGATTGCTGTCAGTGCACCAGGGCACCATCACAGGGCCAGCAGTGTGTCTGCCTGGGGCCACGTATGGGGCTGAGACCTGGCCTGCTTTCTGAGCCTGGTTGGTTAGTCTTCCCATCACTTCTGTCCGAGAGCTGATATTCTGCCAATAAATCTCCCTGCCTATGTAGTTAAACCAAGTTGGCTCCTGTTGTTTATACTGAGAATGCTAACTTGGTACAAATGGCTAGCAAACAGAAAGCTATGCAATGTATTCAGAACTTTTCAATGTCTGCTTCTTATATTTCAAGCCTTTCTTCTTACTGAATAAACTAGTATTAGTTCTATAAGTATTAGTGCTCATTTCATTAGCAGGCAAGAGGAAAATACTCACTGTAATACTAAACCCTTCTAATAAACTTTTCCACACTGATCAACAAGTTGTTCTAGGCTTTCAGTTAAAGATATATGAACATTTACCTTGTTTTTACAGCTTAAAGAAATGCAGCTGCTAATGCTAATTTAGAAATATACTTCTGCTGTTTTGAGTTATACTGTGAGAAAATATCAAATTATGACTATTTTAAGTGAAAAATACTACTATTTTAAGTGAAAAATACTATATACTACATATATTTTTATTTAAGGACCCCAGAGATGGCCCTGAATAATAAACACAGGCAATATTTATGAATCCAAAGGGAAATATTTTAGTAAGAATTAAAATTTTTACTCCTATGATCTGACAGAGGAAATTTTAGGCATTTTCAAAACTTTTTTTAAAATTTAAAATAAAGATCAAGTGGTTTTTGTGTACAGCCACACATTTTCAACAACAGATATAATTAGGATTAAAAAACAAGGTAGGTGAGTACATGAGTGGATAGAAAGGCTGTGGTACATTTGCACAATGGAATACTACACAGCTATAAAAAGGAAGGAAATCCTACCTTCTGAGACAGTATGGATGAACCTGGAGATTAGTACTAAGTGAAATAAGCCAGTTAGAGAAAAAAAAGTACCATATGACCTCACTTATATATGGGATCTAATGAACAAAATAAACTATGGACAAAATAGAAACTGAGGCATGGATGCACAGAATGGACTGACAGCTGCCAGAGGGGAAGAAGGGGACCAGAAAAAGGAAGGTGAAAAAAAAGGATC
This sequence comes from Glossophaga mutica, assembly GCA_039655065.1. NCBI lineage: Eukaryota > Metazoa > Chordata > Mammalia > Chiroptera > Phyllostomidae > Glossophaga > Glossophaga mutica. The sequence goes on from CM077313.1 coordinate 84,772,097, forward strand.
AGCCAAAGATCATACATGCATGATGCACAGACACAGAGAACAGCGTGGTGACGGCCAGAGGGCAGGGGGTACAGGGACTGGGTGGAGGTGTACAACGCGGGGCAAAGGGGGGCAGCTATAATAGTGTCAACAATAAAAATAAAGTTAAAAAGTAAAACTAACAGAATGTTTTTTACTGCAATTTAAAATAAACATCTGAAAATTAAAAAAACAAAACAAGGTGGCATGAGGTAGTTGTGAATGGAGAACAAATAAATTATAGGCATTTTTGTGGAATGGGAGTTTAAAGCTCTGTTTCTACTTTTTTGACTATACCCATTGTTTTTCTCTGCAACTGAAATGCAGATAATAATTATGATATGGTCTATTAGATGGTCATAAGTTATAGCTATTATTAAGATGAACATTGCACACAGAGTACCTTCCTACCCTACAGTTATCATCCTCTTAGAGTCTCCTATGGTAACGGGGAAATAAAGGACACTGTTGTTACTCATGCAACACGAGAGCGGTTCAAACATCTCAGATACCCTTCAGCTGTTTGAAGGCTCAAGGTGGCAAACAACGTCTCTGAACTCAGTTACTCTCAGCCTCGGAACACACCTTTGCCTTCCGTCTCACCCTCCTCTGACAGCTGTCAACGTGATCTTCTCAACATCCAGTAAGTTTCTCATGCCATCTACTTACCTCCAGTGCTTACTAACATTAACTGTCCCTTAGACAGGACAGGCCAAACTCATGACATGGAACAGCTTGCCCCCACCCCTTCCTGGCTCGCAGCCGTCACTCACCTACTGCCCCTGTGAGCCAGCTTCTACATATCATAATGTTTTATGGGTCCTCTGTGCCCACTCCTGTGAGTGAATGTATTATACCACTTTGTATTAATAATACCTGACACACAGGTTTTCACAGAAGGTCTACTGGTATAGATGTTGCTTTATCTATTTATATATACACAGATAGATAAAGCAACATCCATATATCTACATCTATATAATAGTTACAGCAGTGCACAGTTTGATTTAAAATACATCTACCTTCAATCTCTGCATATCTTCAATCTATACATGGGTGTAGATGTATTTTAAATCAAATTGTGCCGTATTTTATTGCACACCAACATGATTTGTCATCATCAGACCCTTCATAAGCCTTAGTTTGTATCTGAATAATTCTACATGTTGATGAAACCCTACTAAATATCAGATGTACATTTTACCTTCTCTATACTGTTACAAGGTCTCTATAAAGGCATAAAATAAAGACCTTTTATTTAACATTTATTGTGATAAACTGTAAAGTTAATATTTGTATATCAAAGGCCCCAAAACTTATAAAATTGCAATCACTTGATAAAAAGTAGAATTAAGTATGCCTCTTTCTTAAAAATAACAAAGGTATTATCCTTCCTTGCACAAACAAAACTATAATATAAAATTTAAAATATGAGTTCATTGATACATTTTATACATAGTTATGACACAATTATAAAATGCTGATGCCCAGACCCGGGGATATGCCTCTATCAAATGAATCAAGAAAAAAAGGCGAGCTTTTATGGCTATTACTGAAGTCGCTGTTATAAAACAACAGAACTTCCAACTGTACAAACACTCTGTTCCTTAAGAACATTTTTAAAATATTCAAAGAGGGCTATGATGCTATTTCAGCATCAAAAGGCACTTTCTCATTTTCATCCAGACTGAACAGATATACCCTAATTTTCCCATCAATGGTGAGGCTGCGGAGGAAGTGAGGGAGCGGAGGTCAATTTCAATGAAAAATTTTATTTCCTTGCCAACCTAAAAGTTTTATTTAAATTATCTGTATTAAGCCCAATTTTCTAATGACTTTTATTATATATTACAAAGATACAACACCGAAAAAATTACAACCCCCTGAGGTAATCCATGACTTCCGTTATACATTTAGGATGATCCGGTAGGACCAAGCCTGCCTACAGGCCACGTGCTGGATGGTGCTAAGATCTTCCCTAATTGGAGAATGGCGGTAGTACAGCAAAACCTCTGGTGTAGGAAGAAAAGAGAATACTACAAAGTAACCTCTCCCCTTTCAGAAGTGGGAAGAGATAAGAAAGGTCCATAATGCTGATTCAAGATCATACGGAGGTTAAAAAGAAAAAGGGAAAAGCGAAATGAAACGTGAGCTTGGAACAGGCTCCCAAGGGAGCCGTCACTGGCGGGCGTGTTGGAGGGGCTGATGATAACTGAGCTGTGGGAAGGGTGTGCTGTGTGGCCGGAGAGGTCCAACCTGACCCCCAATTGGCCTGGCAGCAGCAGCCCTGCGACAGCCTTTCTTGGCTACACTAGTTCAGTATCCCCCTAAATGATCCTGTGGACCCAGTCTCTATCCATTCCAACCCACCCTCCATGATGCCAGTACAATTACTTCCTAAAAACCAAGTGTGATCTTTAAGCCCTGTTCTTAATCAGATCCTAGCCCACTCCTTTAGCCTTTATTAATAAAGGAGAGGGGCCCCCTCCCCCTCACTTTATTATGCTCAGTCTTGAGTCAGCTTTGATCTCATCCAAGGCTTTCTGCAAGTCAGAATCTCTGCTGTTCCCCTGCCTGGAACACCCATTTTACCTCTCAGCACTTGACAAACTCCTCCTCATTATTTAAGGCCCAATGTCCTCTCCATTAGGAAGTATTCCCTAACTCCCCTGAGCAGTTAGCCCCTCCTCCTTTGTGATCCGAAGATATTTTATTTAAATCACTTACTATGCCTAGTTGAAATGATCAGTTTATCCACCCAGCTCCCACCTGCAATCCTACAACTTCCTCTCTTCTTCTTACTTAAACTGCAAGTATCTCTAAGGCAGGATTATCTTTGGATTCCCAGTGCCTAGTATCCAATAGATGTTTAGCAAATAAAAATAAATAAATGAATGAATGAGTGAATGAATGACTACCTTGAAGGCAGTCTCAGCATCTAGAGCCAAACAAGTCTGATGAATGAGATTCAAACAATCAAAGGAAGAGGAAGGAGATGAAAGGATGGATGTAAATTTATGACGTGATAAAATATGTACTCTCTCTCTATATTCATTACTTAAGGGCCCCAAATGGTGATGAATAATAAATACAGATAATATTTATGGGTGCAAAGGTAAGTGCATTATTTACCCCAGAGGCTGGAACTACTCTTTGTAAGCCATTACTATCTTGATGGGTCAAAATGGTTTTTGGCACACACAGAATGTTAGAAAGTATGAACTATGTACCTGTCAAACAGTAACAAAGTACAGTTTAACCTAGTAAGTGGTATCAACTCCTTCTGTGCCTCTATAACCCATTTATCTAAATCCTACTTAGTTGGAGGATTATAGTTCTCATATATCTAAATAGCTTTCAAAAGTTTAGGTAAATGGTTCACACATAAGGTAAATAAGACTGCACAAATTAGTTATCCAATTTCACAAAAGAAAATAAAAATTTCTTGTGACATAAATTTTCCTGGAAAGAAAGAGATACAAAGGAAGGAAATTAAGATCATGACAAGCAATTAAAACTGTCTAAAGATACAGTTTCCTCCCCACATCCCTAAAAGGAAAACTGGCCAAGAATTCCGAAGGAACCAGCCACAGAGAAAAGAACCACTAAAAGCAGATATGAAATCTCCATGGAAAGAGGAGGCTTTATAGTACCAGATAGGAAAGAGTTTAAAGAAATATAAACCAGACCTTTAAATGTCACATAAAGAACAAATGCTAGAATGGTAATTTTTAAAAAGCAGCCCTGGCTGGTGTAGCTCAGTGGATTGAGCGCGGGCCTGCGAACCGAAGGATCGCGGTTCGATTCCCAGTCAGGGCACATGCCTGGGTTGCCAGGCCAGTTCCCGGCAGGGGACATACAAGAGGCAACCGCACATTGATGTTTCTCTCCCTCTCTCCTTCCCCTTCCCCTCTAAAGATAAATAAATAAAATCTAAAAGGAAAAAAAAAAAAAAATCAAAAAAATAAATAAATAAATAAAAAATAAAATAAAAATAAAATAAAAAGCTGTTGGTGGCAGAGTTGGCTAAACGGATCACTAAGTAGTTAAAATACAAATTGCAATGAATGTTGTAACCAAAAGTTCTCATCAAGTAAGACTAGAAATGGGAATGTAACTAATTAACATCCCCCCAAAGCTCCTAGAATTTATTTATTGAATATTACTTTGAAATAAATATAAACACTGATAAGGTTTTTGGAAAACTCTTGCTAATCTTTGACCTAAGAGTTAGTACACCAGTTAGGACTGGGAGTGGAGGAAACAGACATTAGCATTCATTGATTTTTAAAGAAATTAGAAATGAGAAGCCTGACTGAATAAAAGTCACAAGTTTTTAAAACCGCTTTCCTCTGGTCTTATAAAATTGAGGATATTTCTTTACAGAAAAGTAAGATCTTGATCTCAGTTCACAGAGCAGTACCAAATTATATTTCTATAATAGCAACACATATTAATGACCTATGAAAATTATAACTGAATTTGGACTCTAAATTTTCAGACAAAATCACCTACTTACCCTTAGCAGAAGAAAGAAGGCCACCTGATGATAGTTATAGTTTACACTTCGCTGATACCATTATTACATTTGAACATCTTGTAAATTAGTGACAGAATACAAACTACCAAGTAGCCCAAATGTCAGATCAACTCCTAGCATCATGCATGTTTTTCAAATCTATCTGAAATACACTCAACATATCTACCCATTTACAAGAAAAAAAACCCTAAAATCTGCAAATAATGTCAAATAAAACATAAATGTCCAAACAACACTGATAAGTAATAATTCCACAGGAGAGCTTAGATTCCGTGATATTAAACTTGTATGTCTTTTTTCTCCTAAAGTGTCCTTTATGGACATGAACGTTAGCTATTTCTATATGTCACTTACTTTACAATATTTAACTTCTGACCTCTTCCTAGAAAAAACTCAAAACTAAAAAAACGTAAATCCTTTAAATTTCAATATTTTACAATGATTTTATTTGTTCAAATGAACTGAAAATTATATGAACTATGACTAAGAGTTTGTTAGTTAGCAAATGGAATTAATTATAGAGCAACTTACTTAACCTCTCTGTTCTCAGTTTTCCAAACAGTAAAATAAGTGGGGCTAATAATAGTACCTTACCACACAGAACTGTAGTTAGGCAAGATAATTTAGCTGAAGTGCCTAGACAGCCAAACTTTTACAATCCTAATGGTCTTAACTTGTCCACAGAGATTCTACAGCTACAGCCTGGATGAGAAATATTCCCTAAGGTGAAAGGCCACATAGGTGAAAGTTATTTTATCTTCTTTCCTAATTCAATAAAACGTAATTATATTAACTTCTAGGGCATTCTGGAATTTGAAGAATTTGTCAAATAATGAAATTATACATGAGAATTATACATGAGTCGTAGACTATAATTTTTGAAGTTCTCAATTATTCTTTCTCCATCTGCCTTCAGTTTACTCTGTACCAAAAAAGGGGGGTGAAAATGGCTCCCAAACCCTCATGCAATAGAAGTTGAGAAAACTGAACACCAATACTACCTTTGTCGCTTCCATAATAATAGAATACTCCTTTACTGAGAGCACACCACCGTTTTTGCCATTCAAATCCCAGAAAGCTGTGATCTACAATAAAGGGGGAAAGGGTACAGTTTAGATAACATACATCACACGTGTAAACATAACCCCATTTCTTTACTGTAAAAGGATAAGGTTAGTTAATATGATTTCCAAGGTTCCTTTTTAGCTTTAGAATTCTAGGACTAATTAATTTGTATCTTCTTTTCCAAGAGACAAAAACAAAGCTATAAGGAATAAAGTGAAGCTGAGATGGAGCTGCTACATTTATGGGGTCAGCAACTACACTAACTTGCCTGACAGGGACGGTCAGAGAAGCGTTTGACCACACAGCCTGGAGATACGTGATTCATCTGGGTCTTATTTTCTCATCTGTTATGAAAAGGAGGGCGGAGGAGTTGCCCTAGACGGTTTCTGTTATCTCTTTCAGCTTTAAACGTCAGCTAAGAAAGCTAAGAAAAGCAAATGGAATATAAATAGAGAGGCCTAGAGGGACTCCCTGAGAGACATGCAGAATGGAAATGAAGAGACTTTCTGCCCTTCATTTCCCATATCACAACGCCACCTCCATCTTTCATTTCCATTACATATTGGTGTTGAAAGAGTGGGAGCATATGGTCAACTCCCAGTTACGACAGCCAATGGACAGGAAAACTGAATGAATAACAGAAAATGGCGGGAAGTACACCAGGCTCGAGGTGGACCAGGGCACACATGGTCTGTGTCAGGTCAGGCACAGGGTGACCTGCTGCGCAGGGGTCAGATACTGGTGAGAAGTCCCACCCCTGAGACTACAGTCCTGGCCCGCCAACCCTCCTCTGAGAGGCAGGAAACAGCTCCTGAATCATTTACAACTAACTGAGGTTCATCACTAGAAATCTCACCAAATGTTTCATTCTAAAAACTATTTGGAGCTAAAAGTTACTTTTTTTGGTTTCGATAATGCTATCCAGATTTTCTTAGAGTTGTACAACTCTTCAACCACCTGAAGAGAGTACTGGTCCCACAATGCACACTGCAAGCACGTTTTATCCAAGGGTACAACCATTTTTGGATCTTCCATTAGAATCTTACAGTTTACCTTTCCTGCGTTTTTCCAGGTAGCCAGCCTTTAAAACGAAAGGCAGGTCTTGCGCTGCAACTGGCGGAAACTGGTTTCCTGTGGGAGGCAGAGGAGCGGGAACAGTAGTGAGTGACCCATGTTAGAGGAACCAAGTACCAGCTGTCATTCGATTCTGTGTACTTTTAATCACCCAAATTAATGAAATCCAAGTTTATCAGCTTTGTTTCAGATCCATTCCAAAGGACAGACTAGTTAGTCTCTTTCCTTCTGCAAATCACAAGAGAAAGGAAAAGTTCTGTACTCCTATGTCTTAATATATTATGTTTCCCACATATAGTAAGATTATGATTGATTTGTAAAGGGCAATACTTTTCAATCTGCAGTCTAAGGGAAGAACTAGGAAACCATTACAGATAAATGAAATCAATCCCTGAAAGAGAAGTTGGAGATTTCAAACAAACCATGTAATAAGCTTCTTTATATTTATGTTGGATTGACTCTTCAGGAATTTTGATACACATTGACTCTTACTTGTATGTCCCTCTTCTTATCAAGTAAAACATACAATGACTTTTCACCCAAACCAAATTCTAAAAGTTGTTTCCCAGAGTCTATAGCCAATATTCTAGAAATTTATTTGTCTAAATCTTTTTGCTATTTGTCCAATACTTAGAGTTTGTTTAATATACATGTAATTTTTTTAAAAAACAAAAGTTTACTGACAGTAATCCCTTTAGATACTTTAGATTTTTTAAATTAAATTTATTAGGGTAATATTGGCGAATAACATACATAAATTTTAGGTGTACAACTTTAGAACACATCATCCATACATTGCATATTCCACTGTGTGCTCAACACCCAAGTCTAATCTCTTTCCATCACCATGTCCTTGACCCCCTTTACCCTCTTCATCCTCCCCCAAACCTCCCGGATTTTAAGTTCTTAAAGGAACCATTAATTTGTATAGCACCAGAAACATGTAAATACAATACTCCTTGATAGCAGAAATTGAACATTTGTAACATGATATAGAAAGTGTAACTGCTCTTTAAAAAAACATGAATTCTCATATTGTTTAGACCTCATATCACTATGCCGAAAATAATCAATGGCATGTTATCACTTCCAAAGATTCAAGGGGATTCAAAGAATTAAGGCTATGAAAATGCAGGTATAATGCTACATGAAGGCTAGTATAAACCTACCTGGTAGGCAACAGAAAAGAGCTGCCAAACACCACAATTACACGACCTCACCATAGGATACTATGCGACATAGCCAATCACCCAACACTCCAACAAATTCTCAATGACATTATCAGCTCTGTTTCACTATCAAAATTCACACCCTTGTCCCGAAAATAAGTTTAACTCTAAACCTTAACCCTTTGGCACAGAGCAGGAATTCAAAAAACGTTAGCTTTCATTAATTGTTATAATTCAATATTATTATGTGTTAGTGTAACTGTAACTATTAATTTGAATGAATAGATGCCAATGTATACTTAAGACTAAATTTAGAGGGATTTAATGAGAGAAAAAAAGATTAGGTTACTGAACAAGTTAAGCAATGTAGTTACTTTATTTTATTATTATTTTTGTTTGTTTCAAACACTGATGTGAGAAACATTGATTGGCTGCCTCTCGAACATGCCCCAACTGGGGATCGAACCCACACGCCAGACATATGGCCCAACCAGGAATCAAACCTATGACCCCACCTGGCCTATGGGACGATGCGCAAACCAGCTGAGCCATACTGGCCAGGGCAGCATCGTAGTTATTTTTTTCTTTTAGTTAGGTGAAAGTAGTTGATGGAGAAATTACTCCATTTCCAACTATTACTCCAACTATTAGTAGTTGATGGAGTAGTTGAAGGGAAGAAAAAGAATTAACGTGCATTGTATAGCAGCCTTAGTATTTGTTTCTGCTGCAGACGAACACTACATGGGCTTGCTCAAGTGGCCACGAGATTTTGGTACCCTAAGGAAATAAGCATATACTGACAAAAGATTAGTTTCCTTCTTATAACATGGATGTGCATTGCTTATATAATAGTCCTACTTTTCTAAAGCAGCTCGACATATTAAACACTGAAAATAACACCCTACAGGAGTAGGCAAGGAATGGGTCTTCTTCCAACTCGCAGTCTGGGGATCTGAAACGAGCACAATTGTAAGAAGGTGGCAGTGATTTGAAATAAGCACTATCAAGTGCCTACTATAATCCTAGCAACTCAGGAAGGGGAAAGGCAGTAGTGGAATCCAAAATTTCTTATAGTTAGGTTGGTATTTTATTCACAGGTTTTTAAAAGGTAATTCAAGGGTTCTAGAATGTCTTGAAACTTTTGCCTTAAAAACGAACTGCGTATATAATGGATATAGTCTACCAGCAAGCTAAAGGAATAAAGTGTAGAATCTGAAAAATGGAGAAGAGTTCCATTACTTTCAATATTTCATGCATTATAATTTTGTATAAAGGTAGACAAATGCTTTCTGTTTCATTTCCTATGTATTTCCAGATGATGTCCAGTAGCTTGTAAACATTTCTGGCAGAAGGATACATTGGGTACTTAGACTTAGAAAACAATCTATAAATGAACTTCAGTTCCCAGAGCTACTACTTACTCATAACTCATTATTCCACAAGTGCAATTTAATTACACTTTACTTCACATTTACACACACAAACTTAGATGCCATTTTCCCTGTTTCTAGAGACTCTGTAACAGATACAAAGACAGAGTTGCTGACACTTTTTTTCTTATTATTCTAAAAAGTTTTAAGTGCAAAAATTCACTCATATCCTTGTACCGCTGCTAAACAATACAAAAAATAACAACAACTATGTCCTAACGAGGGAGAGAAACCTAAACATAATGAATGTAAATATTAAATGAAATGGTCTCATGATATAACGGGTACCCAGAATCTTAGTTTTACATTAATACTGAATTCAAGAGGCATGGCACAGGTTGAAGAGGTCTGTAATAAAATCCCAGTTCTACAAATTTGTGACCTTCAGGAGGTCACTAAGCCTCTCCGGGTATCAGTTTCTTCATCTAAAACATGAAAAAATTAGGTTGTATAATCTCTAAGGCCCTCCTAATTCTCAGATTCCATGAAATATATCCACACTAATATTTTTTCTTGTACTTTCATGAACAAATGGCCAAGATCCAAGATGGAGTCAACTTTCAAAGATATTAAATATGGAAACTGTTCACAACACATTTTTTTGTATAGCAACTCATAACTTCCTTTAGGTCTAGCATAGAATTGTTTTTTCATTTTAAAGGTTTACTAAAAAATAAATAAAAACTAAATAAAGGTTTACTTTCTGGCGAGAATCTTGGTCCAGAATATCTATAAAGAAAATAAATACATAAATTAAATATTTTTTAAATTCTACTAATTCTCCCCTCCACATGGAAAATTTGGAATTTCCAATCTTTTTAACAGGTTTTTTTTTTTTAGTGGAAAAGAGAAAATTATAACTTTCAACGGACATATGAAACAATAACCTATAAGAAAAAAATCACCACAATCAGTGCAAATTACTAATTATGTTACTTTAGCACAGTCCTTTCACAGAGCTTGTTTTCTCACACTACTGCTCTCTTTAGAAAGGACCAACCAATAAATAGAGTGACGAGTACTGGTGATGTCTAATGTTACCATAATATGTCCTTTGAAAATAAAGGCTCATAGCATGCTCAGACACAAAGACGGTCAATTTCTAATGAGCAGGACCATAAAATCCCCAGGGGGGTTAACACTGGGGACAAGGCTTTAAACACTAATACACTGACCCGAGTAACGACACTGGGGGCAAAAGCAGGGCTTGCAACCGACAGGTTTGCCATCTGTTAGTCCCTCCTCTCTCCGTGAAGGGGCAAGTCACTCTGAGAGCTACCAAGATAAAAATGAGTAACTATTCGGGGAATTCGAGTTTGTTTTTATTAGCTTTACTTCTTGAAATGGAAATTTCTGTAGCCTCATGGGAGTTCCAATACGTCTTCGAATAGGACTATCTGAAACCAAAGAAGACACTTGTGTCTATACTACAGCTGCGCGCATGCAGGAAACGCTTCATGAACACCGCCCAAAGATATATGAAGGGTCTATTCACAGTCCATTCAGAAGCTTCTAATTTATACAAAAAATATATACATATATAATTATGGTTGCTACCAACTTTCATGGAAGTCTACCAAAATATGTAAAATTCAAATGGTGATAATAGAAAAATTAAGAGAATAATTAAGAATCAGAATTAAGACAAATCTGAAATCAAGTGTGTTCATCGATATCCACCAAAATAACGGTCAAAAAGCCGCGCATCAAAAGCAGAGTTATAGCATCCTTGTCATTCACTTAAAACTTCTTTTACTTCAGAGTATGCTTAAATGTATGACCAGAATTTGAACTACCTACCGTATTTTTCAGACTATAAGATGCATCTTCCCCCCAAATTTGGGAGGAAAATGGGGGGTGCACCTTATAGTCCAAATGTAACTTTGCATTTACATTGGTGAAATATTATTTATGTTATTAAATATTTTACCACTTTTTTTGCTTCAAAAAGTTTTCTCATATTTTCCTCCTCTAAAACCTAGGTGCGTCTTATGGTTCGAAAAATATGGTGATTACATATTTGAAGATTACTTTTTTAGATAAATTTTTAATATAGGACTGCTGTCCTTAGCTCATATATACAAAAAAAAATCTCTTTAAGATTTCTGATTTTTTGCTCTAATGAGAGTCCATAAGGTATCACATTTTATAATACATAAAAATTATTCCTTACAGAATTAAAGAATATTTTTATCTAAAAATTCCAGAGCTACTGATTTGTAGAAACCCCTATAAGACTCCCTAAATTATTTACAGTGATGGAAGCATATCAATATACTGAATCAGTCATTTAAAAATTTGCTTTAATGTAAGAAATTTCACTCAAGACAAGGATACTATTTCACATATTTATAATATAGGGCACCATTTACACTTTCATATTTTGGTAAAGGCCACTTTTTAATAATAGATCAGTATATTTCACAGAAAGGATTTAAATAAAATTTTATCTTCTATATAGAATAACTTCTCAGATACTTTGCATCTACCTATCTCTCTTTTTCTAACATGGCTTAACACAAATTTATTATCCTACAGTTTTGGAGGTCAGAGTTCCAGAAAGCATGGCACTGGGCTAAAGTCAAGATGCCAGCAGGGCTGTGTTCTTCTGGAGGATCCAGGGGAGAATCTTTCCTTGCCTGTCTAGTTCCCAGAGGCTGACCTATTTCATTGGCTATTGGCATCTTTCATGCCCAAAGCCAGCAATAGCCAGTTAAGTCTTTCTCACAATGGCCTCTCTCTGGTTCTGATTCCTCTGTCTCCTTCCCCATTTAAGGATTCTTGTATGTTTACTGGGCCCACCTGAATCACCGATTACTGTAAGGTCAGCTGATTAGCAACCTTATTCCACCTACAAACCTCATATCCCCTTGCCATGCGACAACACATTTACAGGTTCCAGGGACCAGGATGTGGGCTTCTGTGGGGAACTATTATTGTGGCTACTGTATCCCTTATTATACATAACAAGTGGCTCCTGCTACATATATATGTGCATATATCTGCCTGTATCTTAATAATCTTCTCTAAAGCAAGAGAAATTTAATTTTGCTCAGGAAAAGCAATAGCTTTTAAAAAAAAGTCTATGATACATAAACACTTTGAGGAAATGAGATACAAGCTTAAAATGGAATACGCTTTTCTCTTTAAGTTAAAATAAAATTCTAAATATATCACAATTTTTACAGATGCTCTAAATAATACAAAATTAAATATATACAATTATGAGGTAGGGTTAATTTAATATGTTTTCTTTCACACAATAAAGTTGCCCTGATCTGATTTTGCATTTTAGAATTGTGGTTAAAACCCTGGGTCTTAGTTTCAAATTGCTGCTTGACTACTAGCTGTGACTTAGACAAATTATCAATATTTGATTTCATTAATTTCATTTTCAAATCTTTGAATGTAGGTAACAAGAGGACATATTATAGAGAATTACTGTGAAGATTTAGTAGAAGAGCACTTAAAATGACTCTAAGAATTGTTCTTCTTATTTTTTTAATATAATAAAAAATAATTTGATTTTCCAAGTCCATTATTCCATACACACACACACACACACACACACACACACACACACACACAAAAAGCAAGTTTAAAAGATAAACCACTACAGTAAAATTTGAAAGTCAAATGCCTTTTAACAAAACAAATTCCTCCTAGCTATAGATATTTTAGCAAAAAAAATCTGTTGCATGAAAAAATATTCGATGTATTATATATAGTAAAAATGAGTATAAATAAAAAGTAACACTTAATTCACTTATTAAACAAATATTTACTGGTATATTATGTCCCAGGCCCCTTTCTAAGTATTACCTAAATAAACAACAAAAAAAGTAAACCCAACATCATTGAAAATTTGTTGAGAGCATTTTAAAAGAAATGTCAAATAATTTATGTATAAAATTTAAAGAATAACTAATAATTGATCTTATTCCTTCCTTACCTTTTCCATATTGCCAAACTACATTTTTAAGCATCTTTCTTTTTAAACAAAGCATCATCAAATGTAAAGAACAAATATACATGAACAAATATCAGCATGGTAAATTCAGTGAAGTAATAATAACTGCAACTGCTGACATTTATTAAGCCTTTACTACAAGTTGGGCATGATACAGTCATCATTTCACTTTATTCTCACACAACTGCAAGAGGTATCCATTCTTAGCTCCAGGTTACCAATGGGAAATCAAGATCACACACAGTACGTGATGGAGTCAGCCCCCCATCTGTCTAGGAAAGCCCATTCTCTGAAATGCTATGTTCTGCTGTTGAAGGAATAAGTGAATGCCTTCGACAGAAACTGTGTAAGACAATATCATTGAATGACTACTCTATGGCATTAAATTAATGGCAATTATTTATAATGAATTTAATTTTAGACTCCCAGTCAAGATGGCAGCATAGGCAGACATGGCTTACCTCTTTGCACAACCACAACAAAATTAAGACTAAAATATAGAACAACTATACATGACTCATGTATAGGACACATTATGGAACAACTATACATGACACATTATAAAGGACACATGGACAAAGCCGAAGGGGGTAGGTTTGAGGGTGGGAGGTGGGGATGGGTTGGGTGGGGGTGGTGAAAATGGAGACAACTGTATTTGAACAACAGTGAAAAAAAAGCAGCAAGAGAAAAGAAGTTAGTTACCTACAGGGGAGTTCCCATAAGACTGTCAGCTAATTTCTCAAAAGAAACCTTGCAGGCAAGAAGGGATTGGCAAGAAGTATTCAAAGTCATGGAAAGCAGAGACGTACAGCCAAGATTGCTCTACCCAGCAAAGCTACCATTTAGAATTGGAAGGCTGATAAAAGCTTCCCGGACAAGAAAAAAACTAAAGGAGTTCATCACCACGAAACCATTATTATATGACATGTTAAAGGGACTTATTTAAGAAAAAGAAGATCAAAACTATGAACAATAAAATGGCAAAAATATATATTTATCAACAACTGAATCTAAAAATCAAACTAAGCAAATGAGAAGAACAGAGACAGAATCATGGATATGGAGAGCGTTTTGATGGTTGCCAGATGGGAGGGCGTTGTGGGGAAATGGGTGAAGAGGTGAGGGGATTAATAAATATAAATAGGTAGTTACGGAATAGCCATGGGGATATAAAATACAGTATAAGAAATGGAATGGCTAAGGAACTTACACGCATGACCCGCAGATATGAACAATAGTGAGGGGACTGCCTGAGGGAGTGGGGGGTACTGGTTGGAGGGAGGAAAAGAAGGAAAAATCAGGATAACTGTAATAGCATAATCAATAAAACATAATTTTTTTAAAATGAATTAAAAATAAAATGAATTCAATTTAAAATTCTACAATGTTTGTTTCATTTTCCACAAGATTTTAGAAAACTCAGTTTTGCTTCCTAAAAACATCATTTTAAAAGACTTCTATTTTGATTTACAAACACACACAAACATAGGACAAATCAGTAATGGGAAACTAATGTTTACAGAAGAAAAAAGAGGCTCTTTTTGTATGCAGATTCCTCTAGCAAACTGCACAAAAATAAGAAATGAATATAATTCAGAACGAATTCTTTATTTCTTTTTCATTCAAGTATGTTTTATTTTCAGATAGACCAGTGACTTTTATCCTTTTTCATATCATGGAGCACATAAACTACTTACTAAAATTCTATAGCATACCAAAAAATATATTTTTGCCATCTGACAGAAAAATAGGTACAATTTTGATTAATTTACTACTACTACTAGTAATAATAGTAATTACCTACCTTTTTTCCTCCAAAGTGACTTTTTAAAAAAATCAAGGTCCTATACTCATATATAAGGATTCCCAGTACCAAGAATTAACCAATCAGATGCAACTTTATTATGTGACATGACCAATGAAATGCAACTCTATTATATGACCTATATATTTATAATTCAAGATGGGGCACTCACACTGGACAGCTATTCTTGTGTTGGTGGTTGTTATTTTCACTCAACAATCTAAAGGAAAAGAGGGCAGTGCCCTTGACTAAGTAGTCATTTACTATATTTTATAAAAATAATTGTGGCATATGGGTTGAAAATCACTGTCAAAGACCATAGGGCAAGCTTTTACTTTTTCTTTTGCAACTGTTTTACATTGTGGGTTTTAAGCTATAAATGTGTACACTTATTTTCAGAACATGAATGACATTTTTCTAAGTTGTAATATTTTTTAAAGTTCATTTTTATTCGCTTATTTTTCCTATTCTGGGTACAAAAAGTTTAGGGCCATTAATAATACAAGTTCATACTTGAAGTATCTGAAATAGGAATATGCAGAGTTAGAATGTCTTCTACATTGTACAACATAATGAAGCATATGTTTTGGGTTTTGCCTTGAAGAGAACAGGTATATAAACAATTGCCATCCATGAAGGAGGGCATAAAAAGAAAAAAAATGGGATTATCTTCTGGAGGGTAGGCCCCTTGTAGTACAGGCTTCCCCCACTAGGTGAGTGTTCTAGCAGCCCATGGGTGTCAGGGTACCAGCTGGTGCTGTGAGAGGCTGTGCTTGGCTTCACTGCAATTTTTTTAAGACTCTTTCAATGAGCTTGTTCTTTTCACAACAGGTGATTTACGAGCACACCTGCTCACAGTGCACTACTGAATGTTCAGCAGTTTTTGACCCAAAACAGCATGACCCCCATGCCCACCCTCCCTATGCACCCAATCTCACACCGAGCAACTTTTATTTTTGTTTCCCTGGATGAAAATAATAAAGACTCTCTACTTACAGTCCTACTCTGATTACTTGATTACTATCTTGGGGTGGATTACTAAAGAAAATGTATTCCCAAACATTTTTCGTTCTTTTGTATTTATTACCTGTTTCAGTTTAGGAAGACAACTCCCTAATTTTTATTTAGATCAAAAAGCCTTTGGCATTTCCCCTCTTCTGCCATTCAAAGTGTTGTTAGTATCTTCTTAAAATACATTTGTGCTGTCTTTCCTCTGTCCTTCTCTCTCTTTTGTTCGTTCTCATACACATGCGCACACACGCACACACTTTATCTCACTTCCATCTGAAACAGGCCTCTCCATAGGTCTGCTTTTTAAAATATAGGTATGAAATTAATATACTCTTACCTATTACTATTATTAATTTAGTAACATACCGCTTCATTCCTCCTAAAAAGCATTTCACAGGCGTTTGTACAGATACACTTGTAAGGAAATTAAAAAAAAAAACAGGAGAAAAGTGTGAGTACACAGAGGAAGAGAAAGCAAATACCTGTGTAGAAAAATATTGATTACGTTAAGGGAATGTGAGTGAAGGTTATAATGGGAATTCTTTGTATTATTCCTGCAACATTTCTACAAATGACATTTCAAATTTAAAAATACATAAGTAACAAATCATAGCAAGACTAGAAATCAGGGCAGAACACAAAACAAGGTGGAACTACTAAGTCATTTACACTTAGCAGGGGTTGGCTGAGAACGCAGTTATAAGCTTTATAACAATGAACATGAAGCAAAAACTAATAAATTATGTGATTCATTGCCCATAAGATAAATACAGATCATTGCTCACAGAGAAATATACAACTACTATTCCTGGTTCCTGGTACTGAAATGAGAAAGAAATTTCTCCCATGTGTTCTCAATGTCCGTAATAACATTTTTACAGTAAGTAAAATCAAAGTTTATAGGGCTGTTTTGTCTAACATCACTCATATCAAGACAACAGCATAATGCCAAAGCAAAATTCAGTCAGAGCAACTCTACAGGGCATAAAACCAGGTGGCCAAGTGCCGTCCACAGCTCCCGAACAGCACTGTTAAACTCAAGGCTGAGACCATAGGGAATCTACAGGAACAGACATCCTACATATTTTTCAGGCAAACCTTCCAAAGTGCTATTTGCTGTGATCAAACTTTAAATATTAAATCCCTAACAAAAGAGAAATCCCTGGAAGAAACTAACCCATCTATTTTGTGTTACTGCATAAGAACCACATGCTTAACAAACTGCCAAGCTGGGGGTAATGTTAATATGCTCTTATTTATAAATTTACATAAACATTTACAAAGTTTAATAGCTTTTCAGGAACACAGGACTAAATAAAGATCACCTTAACATAGAAACAAATCAGCAACCGCCCATAAAGTTTTAACTGAGTGCCGGAATGATTCTAGCTTGCAAAAGGTTTAAGCACATGCCTACTTCACATAAACATAACATCCACAAAACATTTTACTGAGAATGATAATACGCCTGCATCTACTCTTCAGTATGAGCTGGTAATGATAGATATATCTGAGTAACCGAAAGAATAATAAAGTATTGTTACCTACGTAACTGAGTAAATGACTAGAGAATCCTTACTAAAACTTCAATATTATTAGAGCAATTAATGCATAGCCTTGCCCCCCCAGTACCTGAAAATAAAAGCATACCACATGCTCATCCTCTTTCTGACCCTTAGCTTCAGAGGGGAATGACCGTGAACAACCACAGGTGAGAATGGCCGGGGAGATCAACATTCACGTGGTACCTATGGTGTCAGGCTAAATTAATGTGGTCACAAGTTTATATTTTTCACTAGACTTTATTTAGGCAGGAAATTGTAGACAGTGGTTCTCAAACTTGAATGTGCATCAAATGACCAAGGGTACTTATTTAAAATTGTAGAGGTACAATTCTGAAGTAAACTCTCTACATTGATCTTAGTGGTGTACTTAAAAAAACACCCTCTTTTAATACTTGTTTATTGGATTTATAAAAATACTCTAAGATAATGTCTAATATGAAACCAAAAGGATATCAATAAGTAAGTTAGAAAAACTTCTGTAATCAGCACAACACTGAAAACAGAAGGAATATATATATATGTATGTATACACACATATATATCAGAATACATTAAATTAGGAAAAAAAGTCATAATTTCCTCAAAGGATGGAAAATTATGGAAATTTAACACTTGGCCCCATGATCTCTTACCAACCAAAGAAGTCAGATATGGTATTACAATTCCATTCATAGATAAGAAAACTAGTACAATCAACAATCTAGCAAATGATGACTTTTTCAAGGGGTGGATGGGAAAAAATACCTGTACAGATGTCACGATAGACAATGAACTACTGCAAATCAATAAGAAAAAAATAAACAGCTTAACAGAAAAACAGGTGGGTAATAAGAACCAGGCAATTTACAGAATAAGGGCAAAGGCTAACAAATATGAGAAAAAGAGTGCTCACTGCTCACTTGTCTGCCCCCCCCACCCCCCCGACTCTCCGCACCCTTACTAGGGAAGGGAATGTAAGTTCTCTGAGTTTGGAGACCTCAACTGTCTTGTCCACGGTGCATTCCTAGTGCCTGGACTAGTGCCTGAAGAACAGTAAATGCTCACTGAGTTCTGCTGAATTAATCCACAAACCTTGCAAAAACTAAAGAAACAAGCTAAAACAGACTACTGCTTGTTAACTTAGGAGACTGGCAGAAAACTAAAACAAAATTACTAACATCAAACAGCAGGGAGGACAGATAGGGCACTCTCATGCACTGCTTTTGAGTGTGACTTCCCACAGATCTGTGGATGAGAACTTGACTCTAAGAATTCAACTGCTAAGAACCTATCCTTCAAAAATGAAGCACAGGTTCATAATGATGTATGCGCCAGAAGAGACACATGTGACAGCAGACAATGGAAAATGTCCAGCAAAAGGGACATTACGAAACCATTTTAAATATGCATATATAGGTCTATGTGCTAATGTAGAAAGATGTTCATGACACTTAGGTGGAAAATGTAGCTTGTAGGATAACACCTATAGTCGTATCCCATTTTTTAAAAATCTGATTTCATATTTATTATAGCACAAATACATTTGTACAATTCGGGGGAAAAGTGTGGAAGGACACATTCAGAAGTATTCACTTTGAGGGAGTTGGTTTTGGTGGGGAAAATACACTTTTCTTTGTTACAAGCATGTATTACATTTAAAACTTTACATAATTTTAAGTGAAAAGGAGAAATGAAATGTATATAGGCTTTTACGTAATTTATATTAAATCTTTTATATTATTTATATCATATCCAGACAAGCTAACTTTG
This sequence comes from Glossophaga mutica, assembly GCA_039655065.1. Taxonomy (NCBI): domain Eukaryota; kingdom Metazoa; phylum Chordata; class Mammalia; order Chiroptera; family Phyllostomidae; genus Glossophaga; species Glossophaga mutica. The sequence goes on from CM077313.1 coordinate 84,791,492, forward strand.
AGAATGTTCACACACCTGCTATTTCCCAGATAGGCCAAGCACCCACACAGCTTTCACTCCACCTAGACTAGAAGGTGCGACCCCTGACCTCCGTCACTCCAGCATCCCTCCCACTCTCACTGTCCAGAAGCTTCCAGCTCACCCTTCAACACACAACTGAGCTCTCAGAAAGCCTTCCCATTGTGAAATAATGGAATCATCTGCAAGAAAATTAACTTCTTTAAAATATTAAAGGAAAATATTTTCTCTGATATAGATAATTCTCACTACTGATTTTTAGTGTTCTAAAAAGTCACTTAAATGAGACAAAATAGTCACTGATTTTTAATGACCCAGATAATTCTGCATTTTCTAAAAATTTCTACCTGGTTATAGAAACAAACAAAGGCTTCAAGACAAACTCTGTTCTGGAAAAAATACTGATGGATTTTTGGAAGTTCACATGGACTAGCCATGTTCTTGGCTGGAAAACAAGCATTGATGATGAATTTAAAATTAAAAAAATAAAACAAATCTGATTTTTCGATATTGTAAAAATGACACAATAGTGTATTTTTTGTTCTACTTCAACTTAAGTACCTGCGGACTGATTCATGTAAAAATATGTGTAAAAATAATCGTGCCAGGTTATAACTGGTATTCCAAAATCCACTTGGGAAATGAATTTTATGGCTATACTATAAACTTCTAAAATCCTGAAGTTTTAATAGATATGCTGACACAACCTGGACCATAACAGTTCTAGAAACTGCTGCGATAATAAATCTGTCAGTTCCTATAATGCCTATGACAAATCCATTAATATGAATGATGTACACTTCACAGAGCACACTACACAGCAACTGCACGAGCTATGTCATCTCCATTCTGAGTAGCAAATCAGTAATCAATATTTGTAAAAGCAGCAGCTAATCCTTTGTAAAATCACTGGTTCAGTGATTGAAGAGTTTGCTCAGTCCACACAGTTAATCCCTCTTCATCTGCTTGAGCCCTCTATTTATCCCAGCCTCTTGTAGCGCTGGGCTGTGGCAGATTAATACATCTCCACATGTTAAACACGGCCTGACAATTGACACGGGAAACTGCTGACAGGATAAGCTCTACAAACGCTCGCCTTCTGAAAGGAAGCTTGAAATCAACATCAGAATCCCAAAGTTTACAAACAGGCTCACCACTGTCCCTTCCCAACCCGTCACCTAATTTACTGAACTCACCCTCCTTAGGAAGTGTATCCCCATTTTTGGTTTGGAAAGTCTTCTGGCTGATTCTAGAATGCCGATTCAGAAAGCTTGTTTTTTATTAAATGTTTAAGTCAAGGTAAAAAGAAGTTTTCTAGCCAAGAAAAGAGGCTCATACATACAGAACAATTTAGAGAATTTTTACATATGAAGTGAATGGCCTGTTCTCAGCTAACACTAGGTACTTCCAAGTTCCATTAAAATGGGAGAAAGTGGACTCAGGTAAAGGTAAATTTGCCTTTTAAAAACTCAGAGGTGAATGGGGCGGGGACGAGAGGGAGCAACAGCCAGGGAGAAAAGCATTGCCAGTTTACATTCTAATTCAGTATTTGTAGCAATATTCCCTTTTCCATATCAAATTGCACTTCAATGAAATACCAGTTCTTCAGAATAACTAAAAGCTAATACTGCAGTTTAAAAAAATCTGATCATTGTTAACCTTATTTAGTAAGAATGTATTCATATGTGATGCTAAAAAAAGAATAATAGGTTAAAAGTGATAACTAGCATTGAAAATTTAGAGTGACATCTGTAATGTAATGCAAAAGTGTCTCACATGGTATGTTGCATATTTGAAGACTGTGACCTTAAAATCTAATCGTTTTTCAGATATTAAGCAAAATAATTTACTAGTCAGTTGAATTTGCTACAAGAAGAATTATACACATCACCATCACCAAATCTTATGAGACAACTGGTTCTAATTAGCCTTACTGAAAGAAGCTAATACACAGAGTGAATAAAAAGACTGCAATACTGATGTGATATTATAGGTGATTTGTCCATGTCAAGAAAATGGCACATTAGATAAGCAGAAAAGTTTGCCAACAGCTAAGAAAAATAAATTTCAAATCTCTTTCAAGCCATAAAAATTGCTTTAGAGGTCACAGTCACCAATGCTGTTCATACCATCTTGAAAAAGTGGTATTTCTCTGGCATATTTAAATTCTGTTGCAAAGTTCTATTTATACATAACTTGAAAAAACATCTATTGTGCAAACAACACACTTACTCGTATTGAAATCTTGTAGGTCTACTGTTGCCTTTGAAGCTCCTAATGAAGTTCCTGAAGACTCTGGACATACAGTTATTTTAAGGTTTTCTCTCACACAAACACATGTAAAACGTGCGATGCACACATGCAAGGCTGCCCAGTAAATCCTAGAGGAGCTGATGTTTGACTTGTTTTTCAAATCATAGTGATGTTCATAACAGCTTATGTTTTTAAATGCAACTAAAACAATTTTCTAAGAAATGGTATTTTTTTAAGGTAAAAGGTAACTGAATGTTTCAAAAGATGGCCATTTATAACTTCTTTCAAAAACCTTTTACATGCTCAGTTAAGAGACCCAAGTAACCAAAATCATAAACTTGCAAGCTAATTTGCCAATGTTATATGCACACCAGAACCAAAATAACACCCATATAAGATCAAACCTGTAATACTGGACTCCTGAACAATACGTCGTTAACTGAACTAACTTGCTAGTCAAGCATTAGTTTCAATCGTGTCATTGACCAATTGAAGTTACATGTTCCGAACATGTTCTGAACAAAAAGTTACATGTTCTTATGTTCAAGTCTGAGACTTTAGAGTCCTGTAAATATTTTCATTTAAACTTTCATAATACCAAATATTTACTTGCCAGAGTATCATTTTCTTGTGTTTTTTAGGCAAATTAATAAATCAAGTTATCAAGATTCTCCATATTACAAAATCTCAAAAAAGGAAAATTCGTGGTCACACTGAAAGTGATCTAGTAACACCATAAACTTCTTTGTAGATTCAGACCTAAAGTGTAACATCTGAATATTTTATTCGGAGGAATCCCAAAACACAAAGGCAACAATTTTTCCCAAAATTTGTACGAATATTATGGCACAGCACACAAGAACAGGAGGCACATGATGCAATGTTTCTAACTTAAAAAAAGAGATCAGATATTCTCTATATGGACAGACTAAAAGCTAGACAAATGATGACAGTTTGAGAATTGAATATTTAGGAAAGAAAAATAACTGATTGTTGTCCTGGTAGACTCTGCCAATATGACTTTGTGTGTGTGTGTGTGTGTGTGTATACATTTGCATGTATGTGTTAATGTTTTATAACTACATAGCAACCAGGTATAGCATTCATCAAGTGTATATTGGGAAAAACTGTGCACTAAAATACAGCAACAGCATAGTCATCTTTGATAGAAGAAAAAGAAAAAATAGGTTAGGAATCAGAACACTCCTGTCAGCCCCTAAACTGCACTGTGGGTACATAGATGAATTCAATCTTTCTAGACTTTGTATGTGAAGTAATAGACAGAGACTATATAATTTATAAGCTTCTTCCAACTCAAGTATTCTATATCCTAAAATATGTATTCTATATTTAAGTATATATGTATTCTATACATACATATGCATTCTATATGTAGAATACATAAATATAGAATACATAAGTATTCTACATACATAAGTATGTACTCTATATTTAGAATATATTTAAGTGTGTACTTATTCTATATTTAAGTAAATATGTATAGAATACATATTTAATACATATAGAATACATATTTAAATATGTATTCTATATGTATCCTAAAATAAGTATTCTATAACACTAAAATATGGTAGTTTATGCAAAGATGTTTTTTTAAAATCTTACCTTTACCACATAACATTTATACCCATCTGAAAAAAAACATTAAAACTGGAGGAAAGTATAGTAACTGTTTAGATAAGGCTTACCCAATGATATTCCAAAGGAAATAAAATCATAATTCTCCTCAGGAACCTTCTGGTTATGATTTATAACACAGTAGTCATTATTCTATTGTTTATAGTACATGGTATAAATTTCCTCCAACAAAGAAAAAGAAAGCATTGCTTCTGCAAGATAAGTGTTACAATTTGTTAATATGCCAACTTACCCCTAGGTGTAATTAGTGATGATAGAGTTTTTAAATAATACTCAGTCTGGGACCAGAGGACTCAAACTAAAAGGTACACCAGCCTGCTCTACTCACAAAGCCTGGCATCTAACGCTCTTCTCCCAGACTCAACAGAGAAAACAAATCTGAATTTTTGCCCAAATTGGCTGTGATGGTTTAAAGGAAAGGAAGTCAACAAGCAGCGTTCAAGGCTACAACCGATTGCTTGTGGTACATTTGATGATAAGGTGGTGATACAATTGATATTCACAAGCTACAGTGAACTTCTAACCCCAGGGGGGTGGGGGGGTGGGGGAGGTTGGTTGGGCACAAAACCTGGGCTGCAGGCAGGTGTGCATATGTAAATTTCCTCTAGAATATACAGGAATAGGCATGCATGTTTGTATAATTAGTAGAAAATGTACAAGTAGAATAAATACATGATTACTAAAATGGAATAAATACTTATGTTGCCAACTTTACATTTGGGACTTAATATTTACTTTTTTTCACCTACAACATGGAAATTAACAAGCTTGTTGTCAATAAATGTGGATTTAATAGATTCTGAAAACAAGAAGTACTATATATAAAGGAAATATCTATATTTTTATTAAAATAATTTAAACGATCAAAATCAAAAGCTGGAGTACTTTTTATCTAGGTCATTCTTTCAACACCTGGCTCAAAGACGACAGCAGAAAAGCAGCAAATAGAAAGTTACATTTGCTAACACTCTGATGTGGGGAGATGCAGGTATGGGTGTACGCTACGTGAGAGCTGACCCACTGAAGTTCTAGTCATCTTCCTATTCGCACTGCACAGTGCCTTGAACACAACAATTTCACAAATGCATGTGGAATGAATAAGGGTAATTAAAGAAAGATATATTATAGGGATCATCCTCTACACCAAAAGATTATTTTTACTTTTTATGTGAAGTTAGAGTAATCAGGGTAAACCATAAAGTCAGATAATGGCCTCCAAAGGAAACAGAACTCTGACTAAAGTCCACAAGCGCTACGCAAATACCAGAAAAACCAAGGCCTATTGAATTTATTGTAGGCAGCACTTTACAAAGCACTTGGCACACATTCAACCAGCCAGAGGAAATTCCAAGTGAAACTCAATCCATGTGTGTGTTTGTTCTGTGGGAGCCAATTATTTTTATGGCATGTAACTTTAATTGGTGGCAGATATAAAATATCACCGTATAGTTATACTCCATTTTCCTTTAGCTCTGCATAGAGACCAGAATATTTAATTAATCAACTTTTAACACGAATGGGAAATTCGGCACCCTTAGGTTAATTCTGGGCCCAGTGATGATGCAGAGCCTGTCCTACCCAGCCTTCAACCAGCTTTGTTCGCTCAATCCATGGGTGGCCTTTGAGACTCAGTCTGTCATCTGTAAAACACAACCCCGTGAGGGATGAGGAGGACATTCTCCAGAAGTACACTGGGTATGATTTGGAGTTTAGACTCATGTTACTCCCCACCATAAAACCCCAAAGGGGGCCAATTCTGGCATGCAATTCTGCAGGCCCACAACCAGCAGCCACACACATCATGCCCTGCCCCCTTCCGTGGGTGCTACTTACAGATTGGCTGGAGAACGGAATGAGATACCATCTCACATTTTCTAGTCCCGTCTCCTGACTAAAGACAGAAAGGTGAAAACCCTCTTTTTTCCATTTCAGGTGACATGAATTGAGATTTACTGCCATTCTGAGAATGAAGGCAAGATAATTAATATTAAGTTAGCATTCTCCTTAGGGATTTCTTGGCATGCTACAGGCACTTCTGGGTGCCAGTTAGCCTGCATCTTCTAGCTAATGCATTTCCAAAGGAGCACAAACACGCACCAGGTAAGTACAGTGATTCTGCAACTGGAGAGCAGGATAAAGTGCTGGATACCCCTCAACAATTTCTCCCTTCTCCTTCTCCACCAAAACCTCATAACTTCAATTTTTATTTCACAGTGAAATAGAACCTTTTTCACCCAGTCACTATCCCATGTCCACAAGGCATGACAGCCACTGTTCAAGGTGCAGTAATCATTACTATGAACCTGGCACATGTCAAGGACCACACCAGGCCCTGGGGAGACAAGTGACAAAGACAACACAGTTCTTGCGCCTTTAAAAGGCTCCTATCTTACACCTGAAAAGCAACAGCATGTTGAACAATAACTAAGTGCTACACGAGTCTAATATATGAACTGAATTCAGAGTAACTGCGACTGCAATGGCTGGGGAAAGGCTGCTGTAAGGCAGGACACGCGAAGCCCACTGTGGTCGAGACAAGTAGGGTTGGAAAATGATCGCTCAGCACGCTTCTCTTTCTCCCACGTCAATCCTTTTTACTGGTAAAAGCCGATTTTAAAAGCACAGCAAGGACAAATCTGAAAAGAGATAGGCTTCAGAAAAGAGCGATATGCATGCTGAAAAGCATCAACAAGGCAAAAAGAATTCCAGTGTCTCTGCCTCGCTGAAATTTGTGGAGGAAAGGACGAGATCGAGTTGGGCCCGTGTACACAGATGCCTCCTTATGCTACCAGTCCAAATGGCCTTTCCCACTGAGTAGCCGAACCCTTGGCAGCTCCCAGCCCCTTGGTTCAGCGTGACCATCCCGAATCACTCTTTCCCGGAATGGATGCAAATCATGTCATTACTTCCTTTGCCAAAGCCCAATAAGCAAGCAATGCCATTCAAAACTCTGAGTCTCAAGATATGCTGTAAGTAGTAAAATCTGTGTTGTGGCACTGATTCAAATTATAGCTCAGAAAGAACAGGAATACCACCAAGGATTTGTAGAGATTTGTTTAACTTTTTTGCAAATATTTTGAGTTAGATCAGACTGTTAATTGCAATAAAAAAAAAAAAGAGCAGTGTGCTACTACTCACATAAGCTTACAAAAACACCTTATTTGTTATTGCCTACGGTGGATAAATGGCACCACATCACACATGCTGATTTGGAATAGAGAGTTGCTAAGTTTTATTTTAAGGGGAACTTTTTAAAGTCAGGATACCCAAGTCGGTCAGAGTATTGATTAAAAAATAATTTGCAATGATTAGTGTCTTTTTTATGAATCCGAGAGACCAAGATAGAGAGATAGCTACAGAGATGGGGGTTGGGGAGAGAAACTACCAAGAGGGAGCTCTCCCATCTGCCCGCCCCCTGCCACACACATTGTATTCACACCCATCCTTACACCTTCTCTCCTGACTGAGAGAAAGTCCTCTCTCCCTTGGACCTTGCATCTCTCCCTCTCCAACTGCTGCCTCCTCTGCAACACATACACACGATCAAGTCCCCCAGCTTTGCACCTCTTCTGGCTGTTCCCTCTTTCTTCCACTTCACTACTTAATTTTTTAACCATTTATTCAGATAATGACAGATTCACATGCAACCGTAAGAAATAATCCAGCATCCCTTATATGCTTTTCCCGCTTTTCCCTCTTTTCCCAAATGGTAACATTTTACAACACTGTAAATAATATCACAACCAGGATATTGGTATCGATACAACTAATCAGTCTTATGCAGATTTCCCCATTTATACATGCGCTCATTTGAGTGCATGTGTGTGCGTGTGTGTATCAAGCTCTATCATTTGTGTAGGTTAATGTATCTACTACAGTCAAGACACTGAACAGTTCTAGTGCCACAAGGATCTCTCATGTCGCCCTTTTATGCCTATAGCCACTATTCTGTCCTCCATTTCTATACTCTTGTCATTTCAAAATGTTACATAAATGCAATCATACCATCTGTAGCCTTTAGAGACTGGCTTTCTCACTCACAGTACCTGTCTGGAGATTCATCTAAGTTGTCATGTACATCAACACTTAATTCCTTTGTATGGCTGAGTAGTACTCCAAGGGATGCATACCCTCCAAAAGTTGGCTTCTCTACTTCTCATTTTTTGTCCCTCAATCCACTGCAATTAGACTCCTGCCCATACTGCTCCGCAAATATCTCCTAAAATCACCACAACTTCCTAATTTCCCTGTTCAATAGGCAATTTTGGGTATTTATCTTTCTTGGTCTTTCTGAAGCAACTGACACTACTGGCCCTGATCCCTCCCCTAGAAATATCTTCTCCCTTGGCTTCTGGTCAGGCCATTCTCTCTCGTCCTCTCATACTGTTCATTTCCAGTTTACTTCTGTAGACCCTTGTCCTCCTCACCACAGTCCTTACCGCTGATGTACTCCCAGCATTCCACTGTTTTCTCTTCTTAAATCCCGCACACCTTCCCAGGGCAATTCACCCGCACGTGTAACTGCCACTGCCCCCTGTGCGCTGAAGACCGCAGCCGAGATCTTTCTCCTAAACACCAAATCCATGTTTTCAAGCGGCTAAATGTTTTACCTTCTAAGTTTAATGTGTGTAAAACCGAGCTCATGCATAACCTCCCTTTCTCTTCACGATGACTGACCCAATTGCAACTATTTCCTCTTCTTCCTGTAACCCCCATCTCAATGAACAGTACCACGCCCCTTATATTTAGTCATCCCGAAACTTCAGGCTCATCTCAACTCCTTTTCCTTCACTTTCTCATCACTAAGTCCCATCAATTCTATCCCTGAAATATCCTCTGACTCCTCGCAACCATTTTCTCAGTTTAAGGGCTTACCATTTCTTACTTGCATTACCACAACGGCTTCTCCCTCCTTCTGATCTTTCCAGGCCAGTTCCCGAGCACCTGCCACATGCTCTCACCCAGACACAAGGCCGGTATGTCACCCCTGCTTTAAGAGCTAGCAGTGGCTCCTGAAGCGCACAAGGCCGCTCAAAATCTCTCCCTGGCCTTCCTCTCCATCTTGTTTCACCTTTCACAAATCTGCTTCCTAGGACCTCACCCCTCCAGGCTAGTGGCAGCTCCCCAGTGCTCAGTCTCACCAACCAGTGACCCAGGTCTCCAGTGTGGAATCCAGAACACTCCATGAGGGAACCAGAATGGCAGCTGGGCCTTCCAGTAAGTCAAAGGAGTTGAAATCACTAATTGATTGGATATTCAGAGGGAAAGAAATTTTAAATGTTTAAAAATTTTCTAAATTTTAAAAAAAGAACAAATACTGCAAACATTTAAGGTAAAATACATCTTGTCTGGAGATAGTAGTCACTTGGTTCCTTTAACTCCAAAGGATAAAATTCAAATACCCCCCTAAAATGGCCAGAAAGAAGAGTGCGGTTGTTGATATCATCTCTGTGGACACCCGAATATAACACTAAATAAAGTCTAAATGATGGGGTTTTTAAGGTAAACCTCTGTTTATTTAAATCATTTTTTAATTTTTCAATTACAGTTGATATCCAATATTATATCAGTGTCAGGTGTACACCCCAGTGACTACACATGTGGATTTTTCAGAGATAGTGTGAGATCCTTTGCAATCCAAAGAAACAGAGTAACAGAAAAAAAGGAAACAGAAGTTGCTTCTGATGAAATCTTCTCAATTGTAACTAGGACACATCAACAGCTCTTTGCATAGGTGACATTTCCTCAGATGTGCAGGACTCCCAGAGCTTGGCTTTAACCTTCTTTCATTGTTCTTGCCATTACGCTTTAACCACTGATAATAGACTTATCGATCCACAACCCCAGGCAGTGTATTCTTCTGCTTATCCACAGGGTAGCAGTGTGTTTCAAAATAACATCACCAATCACCACTGTGGGAGTATAAATGAGTACCCAACAATCTGCAGAAAGCAGCCGGCCCTTTCTTGTACACACTCGAACGTAAGAACACTATGGGGGTGGAAATGGGAGGGAGGTGGGGAGGGCTGGGGTGGTGGGCTGGGGGCGGGGTAAAAGACAGAAAACTGTACAAGATCAACAATTTAAAAATGCTGATTAAAAAATAATAAAAAAAGAGGAAAACATCAAAAATAAATAAATAAATAAATAAATAAATAAATAAATAAGAACACTATGGTAACAGGCTGTAATAAAAGTCCAGAGCGTGGTGTCAAGACTAAGAAACAACCAAATACTTGTAATAAGAAAACATGGCAAATCTCCTTCCATCACCATTTATCTGCCCTGTACCAATAAATTCATTAAAAAAGAAAAAAAAAAAAAACATGTCAAAGAGAAACATGAATAGTATCTTGAGGTAAATAGAAAAACAAACTAAGTTCCTGGTAAAATATGACATATCCATTGTTTTATAACCCAACCTCTATAAATGAACTGATTTGATGTATTTAAATTAATAAAATATTGGAGATATAGAACTCTACACACTGTACATTTTGACACGGCAATATCACTCATTACATTTTACATAAGTTCTGCTACAAGGAAAAGTACTACAGAATCCTTGTGATGGCCCTGAATTTATTTGTGACCATTGAGACCTGGGTCAGAACACTGCCATGTTATAAGAATTGTAGAGACAAGTCTAAAAGTTTTTGTTATAGGAAAGTCAGTACTGGTGAATAAGAAAGCCCTTACTTTTAACAGCTGGAAAAATACTTCAGGGAGGCAGCATTTAGAATATTTAAAAGCATAGGGCTGAACTTAGCACAGGCTCCCTCAAGAACTTAAGCTACCTAACCTCTGCTTATGCTGGGTGTCCTCAGCTACAGAAGTAAATAATAAGAGCACAAATCTCATAGGATTGTTTTTGAAGATTAAATGAAATAATCTATGTAAGGCACTTAGAACAGTATGTGACAGTTTTCTAGACCCTTCTGGTTCCATGTTCTGTGATTCTACACACACACTCAGACATTAGGTTCTATAACAAGAGTGTTAAGGACACCAAAGAACTTCAACTCGATGATCATATTTCTATATCACTGCATTAATTATTTTGCACTGTAATCATCTGTATGTCTGTGAAGAACATAGCACCTTGGTCAAAGCCACAGGCTCAGGAGCCAGGCAGGACTGAGTTCCCAGTTCAAGTTCTTCCACTCAGTAGCTGGATGACCTCAAGTGACTTACTTTTCTGGGAAAGGAGGTAACACCTTATATCAAACACATATATTTCTTACTATGTCTAAAAGAAATCTATTTTGTAATTAAGTAAACATAATTCAAGTACTATATATACTACAGGATATATATAAAATAAATTTAAGCAAAAATAAATTTACTTTCTTTCCTTCAAATATCTGATACAATACCAAAAAAAGCAAATAAATTAATTACAATGATCTTGTCAATATCAAAAGCAGCTAAAAAGAGAATTTTTTCAAACTATCATGTCTGTCTTGGTAGGTGAGACATTCTGAACTTAAGTTTAGAATTTCAAAGAATTCAGGAAATTAAATCTACTAATTGAAATGAACTAGGGGGCAAAAAGTAAATAAGTAAAAACTGAATTTAAAAAAGTTTTATAGGACTGTGATATGTTCTTAATTTTATTGTGAATTGAAATTTGAATCTATCAATAATTCCAAATAAAGTTCTGGTGGGGGGGGCCTCTTACTTTTAAAAATTTATTAAGAATTACCACAATGCTGTCCTTAAATATTAATTCTAAGAAGGTATTTTCTCTACAACCTTTGTTTTGCTCAGTGAATAAACCCACTTTTTCTTCTAGAGAGAACATAACCTCCTGCCCTATTAGCACAAATTCTGAATTAATGGAATGGAATTTCATTAATTTTATAAGTGGTTTTGTATATGCCATAGATCAGAAACATCTGAGGCCTAGCTATACTCATTGAACTTTAATAAAGATAAAATGCAACTTTGTTCATTGATATCAAATATTCCAAGTAATATACAAGACAGAAATGGTATCATTTTAATCTTTCTCTAATCCCCAAATTGACAAGCATATGACAAAGCACCTCCGTTCATATCATTGTATAAAATATATTATGCTGAAGTTAGGATTAGCTTCTCATTAGATTCCGAGGGAAAACTTTCTCAATGAATATTCAATACCATTGTACAAACAAGATTTATATTGGCGAATCTACTCAAATACAGCATCAAGATCTACGTTCTAAGTGTGGGTCAGGCAATAGTTACAATGGGAATTTACGGATGAAGGGTTGGATTGATTGGAGAAGGCACAGAAGCTTCAGGGCTTCTTATGAGTATTGGAAGATAGTAAGCATGACGGACAAATGCTGATGGCTTGCTAAAGAGGCCAGCCTAATCACACAAGCAAAGGAATTTGGACTTGACTCAATGGGCAATCTTGAAATGCTGTAGGATCTTGAGAAAGGAAATGATTCTATCAATGCAGTATTTTACAAAATCAGTCAGGCAGGTTAGGATTGAGAGCATAAAAGAAATTTAAGAGATCTTTTAGCTTAGGAGGCACCCACAATGATTTTTGTGATGAGGTCTCAGACTAAAAGGTAGCATTGCAAGCGGATCTCTTCCATTCATTTCCTTCACAGACAGAGCCTGTGATATGTTGTGTACTGTGCTGAGCACGGAGACTACAACGGTAACCAACATTCACGGTCCCTTCTTTTATGGGGCTTACAACATCGCGAGGGAAGTGGGGAGAAAAGTAAGTAACAAATAAACACAAACATTACAAACTGTGATAAGTGCTTTAGGAAACAGGCAGGAATGAAAAATAATACAGGGGACAGAGAGGGAGCCTCATTTTAGAAAGGACGCTCAAGGAGGCCACTCTAAGGAGAAGATTTTTAAGCTGAGTCCTCCACCTTAAGAAATTGGAACTTGATTTTTAAGTGTAATGGGAAACTACTGGAGGATTCGATCAGAAAAGTGACATAAAGCATTTTTTTTTTAAGTAAAAAATAATTGGATTGGTCATAAATTACATATGAACAATGAAGAAGACACAAAGTCCGTTAAAAAAAACCAACGTAATTTGTGTTTTAAGACTGCAGAGGTTGTATAATAATGCAATCTGCTGAAGCCATCACTAAAAAGAGGTTGAAATTGAAGTTAGATGAATTGCACTGATGAAGCTCCTACTAGCACAAACGTATTACAACCCAGGAGTGCCCTAAGTGAGAATAAGCAATTTGCATCAAAGAAAAATAATCTCACCTCCTACTCAAGAAATGGCACACCAACAGGAAATACTTGTAAGATACATACATGTGAGAAAAGCGCTGGGATGGATTTTGAGGTCAGCTCAGCTCGTCTGTTTTCAGCACTGTCTTTGAACAATTTGCTTATCCCCTGTGCTACTTCCTATAATGTGAGACAAACTGGTAGTCGGAGTTGTTGTGTGAATTAAGTAACTCAATGCGTATAAGGCCCTTAAAAGAGTATTTGGCACAAAACAAATGCCCAATAAACATCAGCTGCTGCTATTATCGTGGCAGAGATGTTTTATTCTGCTTAATTCTATTCATACTTCTGTCATCCCTGTTTCAAAATCATGTAATTGGTTTTGAATGACTTAAATAATTTCCATTCTTGCATATGGGATAACTGGATCAGTGGTGGATTATAAATATTTTGGTTTATTGGGTCAGAAAGACTCAGTCACAACTACTCAGTCTACCACAGTAGCTCAAAGTAGTCACAGAGAATACATAAATTAATGAGCATTGGCTGTATCCCACAAACTGGGCACTGAAATTTGAATTTCATGTTACTTCCCTGAGTCACCAAATATTATTCTTTTGGTTTTTGTTCAACCATTTAAAAAATATATAAACCACTGGCAGGCCATAGTTTGCCAATCTACACACTCTGAAAAATATGAGACCCTTCGGTCATAATTTCTCTCTATAAAACCAAAGTGAATGTAATCAGCTTTCCTAACTTCTACATGTTCAAACGGCAAAATTTATTTTCACATGAGGAATAGTATCTGGCTCATGGGCTCAATGTTTTCCCTGTTTTCCCCAATTTGCCTCAGTGAAACATACCACATAAAAAATCATGGCTGAGCCCTGGCTGGTGTAGCTCAGTGGATTGAGCGCAGGCCTGTGAACCAGAGGATCGAGGTTCGATTCCCAGTCAGGGCACATGCCTGGGTTGCAGGCCAGTTCCCAGCAGGGGACACACGGGAGGCAGCCATACATTGATATTTCTCTCCCTCTCCCTCTCTCCTACCCTTCCCCTCTAAAGATAAATAAATAATCTAAAAAAAAAAATTAAAAAAAAAATCATGGCTGAAATAATGTAAAAGGCCATTACACTAAGTTTCTTTGGGGTCTGTATTAAGTACATGGTTACGCAATCAAAAGCTTACAGATATCACTGTAACCAAGGTTTCCGTGATAATGCCAACTTTATCTACCACTGCTTATTTTACAAGATAACTAGAGCTACAGTGAGTTTTCATAAACACAGCAAAAGAAGATATTTAACCAGACTTACTAAATCCCTGTCAACAGACACACTTTTAATAAAAGAGGAAGATGGAAGCTTATCCCTCAGCAACATTCTATCAATACAGATGCAATCCTCCTGTAGCCTGTAAAACAGTGTGTCACACATAATATTAGCTCTGCATAGAGCAGGGAGCATCTAAAAATTCAATGGAAAAATAATGTCTTATGGGGGTTTTTTCTTTAGTAAAAAAGGTAAAGTCTTTCTGAAAAACATAAAGGTACTTTTGCTCACTTTGCATATAATGACAATATATATCAGTAAAAATTCTTTATACCTGTCAAAAGAAGATGGAACTGCAAATGCCAACCTGGGTTTTATTGCTCCTGGCAGAGATATTTGCATATTTACCTACCACTAAAATTTTCAATGAATGAATTTGCAACAAACTCTTATTTGAACAGGAGTCTTATTAATGGAGACCTGTTAAAAGGAAGCTAGGGATTATGCCTAGGCTTTATGTAGCTGCCTTTTCTTTTTTTCTTTTTTCTTCTTCCCATTTCAATACTGAATCAGTGGCAACTCATAAATAAAACAAAGGCTTTAAATCGAAAGCTAAGACTCAACTTTTGATGCCTCCCTCTCTGCTCATCCATCACCAAGTCCCATGATTTGGGTCCTAAGGATCTCCACCACTTTTGTCTTGGGCATCACCTCCATCGCCTCTTCTAGACCGAGCTACTGTCATCTTCGCTCCGGGCTTCAGAAGCAGCCCCTTGGCAGCACCCACGCCGTCCACTCTCATTCCCACTGTTCTTCACGCCGCGGCCACTGTTTCTCAAGGACACCTTCCCGACCTTCCTGGCTAGGTCAGATCCCCCCATCAGCATCACATACCTCGCCTTTACGGCATGGGAATTTGCAGGTATTATTGCTTTTATACGTTTCTATCCTCTGTGGTTAATGTCTGTTTTCTCCACTAGACATTAAGTTTCACAGGGGCAACATTGATATAATCCCAATTCCTGGCACAATCCTGGCACATAACAGGAATTTGATGATTGTACTGGTTGCTATATATACGACACGAAATCACTTGTATATATGATGAGGAATGACTTGTCAGCACTGAAGAATCACCTTAAATGGTAGTTGTGTAACTGATAGTTCATAAAAGGTGGTGGTAAGTCATAAAGTCTGATTTACCACAACAAAGTCAGGTGCAAATCACCATATGCTACATCAAATTATAATAAATAAATATTATCTTTAGCATCTTCTGAACAGGTTGACTAAAGTTTGTCTTTGTTTTTACAATGTTAACTAAAAAAGATTGCATTAAATGATGTGTTTCAGAAGCATGTACAAAAAGAGCACCAGAACATACCAAATTATTACTGCCGTCCCTGAAATACACACATTATGATGACCCCAGACAGCTCTCCTGACCTCCAGGTCTCTCCCATTTACCAACATCACCACCTGCATGTCCCCGAAGCAGTTCCAACTTAGTATTTTTTAAATCTCCCCAAATCACTCCTCCTCCTTGAATTACTTTAGTGAAATGTCCTATTCTGCATTCATTTGCCCAAGTCAGACATCTGGAACTCATCGTTGACTTTCTACTCCCCAAGTCAGTCACCAAATCCAGCTACTCATGTTCATAGATATCTTTTACTTGTCCTCTCTTCTCCATCCTTCCTGTCTTTATTCAGTTATTCTAATTGATACTGTTATTAGGTTGACGCTTTGAGGAAAAAAATACCATTCCCCCAACTTCAAATTCTCCAGTATTTCCCTCAGTGCCTCAAACTCCTTCACAATATATTCAAGAACGTCCAGTATGTAAACAAACATGCTACTAATCTGGCATTAACCAGCCCATCCTCCTACTCTTCATCACTGAACTCATACTCATCCTTCAAGAGTCAGCTTAAGCATCATCTCTTCGAGATGTCTCTCTCTGGTCTGGGAATCCCTTCTGTGAACTCCCCTCTACTGTATCACTTCCGATGGTACACTGGAGCAGCAGGTGCTGAATCATGAGTCAGTTGCTAGCTTCTCTTTCCAACTCCACAGTAACATTGCACTGGTTGCTTGGAGTTGTCTAAAGAGACCAAAAACCCAACAGAAAATGCAAAAAGAAATCTTATCTAAACTCCCCTTATCTGACAAAAACAGAGCTTTAGAAGAGTCCCCAGCCATAACAGCCCCACACCACTCCACTCCAGAGGTCTCTTGTCAAAGAGGTGACTAACCTTATGCACCAGGTGTTTCAAAAAAAAAATTGTGTAAACAAGCCTCACCAAAAGCATTCAATAAAGTACAGCACCCATTTATGATAAAAACACTCAGCGAAGTGGGAATAGAGGGAGCATACCTCAACATAATAAAGGCCATATACAAGAAACCCACAGCCAACGTCATACTTAATGGGCAAAAACTAAAAGCTTTCCCCCTAAGATCAGGAACAAGGCAAGGGTGTCCACTTTCACCACTTTTATTCAACACTGTATTGGAAGTTCTAGCCACAGCGATCAGACAAGAAAAAGAAATAAAAGACATCCAATTTGGAAAGGAGGAAGTAAAACTGTCATTATTTGCAAATGACATGGTAGTGTACATAGAAAACCCTAGAGGCTCCACCAAAAAACTACTTCACCTAGTAAGTGAATGTGAGTAAATAGAGGCTTACAAAGTAAATATTCAGAAGTTGAAGGCATTTTTGTACACCTACAATGAAATATCAGAAACAGAAACTAGGAGGGGAATCCCATTTCCTATAGCAACAAGAAAAATAAAGTATCTAGGAATAAAGTTAATCAAGGAGGTAAGAGACCTGTACTCAGAAAACTACAGAACACTGAAGAGAGAAATTAAGGAAGATACAAATAAATGGAAACATATACCATGTTCATGGCTTGGAAGAATTAACATTATTAAAATGTCAATACTACCCAAAGCAATTTATAGATTCAACACATTCCCTATTAAAATACCAATGGCATATTTTACAGGTTTAGAACAAATATTTCAAAAATTTATATGGAAGCAAAAATGACACCAAATAGCCTCAGCAATTTTAACAAAGAAGAACAAAGTAGGGGGATCACAGTACCTGATATTAAGCTATAATACAAAGCCACTATAAAAAAACAGTCTAATATAGACTCCTGAAACATCAATTCAAAGGAACCTATGCACCCCTATATTCATAGCAGTGTATTTACAATAGCTAAGAGCTGGAAACAGCCTAAGTGCCCATCTGTAAATGAGTGGATCAAAAAACTGTGGTACATTGGAACACTACACAGCAGAAAGAAAGAACTACCCTTAGTGACACCATGGATAGAACTGGAGAGTATTATGCTAAGTGAAGTTAGCTGGGTGGTGAATACCATAGGTGAGATACCATATGATCTCACCTATAAGAGGAACCTAATAACAAAACAAACAAACTGGCAAAACAGGGAACAGACTGACAGTGACCAGAGGGGAGGGAAGAGTGGGATAAGGAGGGAAAGAAGGGGAAGGGTCTAGTCAAGGAACATGTATAAATGACCCATGGACATGGAAAAGTGTGGGGATTGACTGCAGGAGTGGAGGCATGGGTGGGGCCAGGGAGAGCAACAGGAGAAAATTGGGACAACTGTAATAAAACAATAAAAAATTAAAAAATTTTAAAGCCTCGCTAGAGTCATCCATCCTTTGAAGCCCTAACCCCCTCCTTTTGTTAAGTTTATATACAAACTTTTACCTCTGGTTATTCAGGGAGATACTTATCACTGAGGGCTCCCACATGAGTGTGGATAAACCTCATTTTTTCTTCTGTTAATCTCTGTCAGTTAATTCATACAACCCACCACAAAAGACCTGAATTGATAGAGGAAAAGTTTTTCCTCCCAAATGGCCATGGTGGAAACATTTATACAATGGAAATCAGCAAATGCTACAAATCAGAGTTTCTTCCTACCAAGAGTCAGCGGTTAAACATTTACCAGAATATCGCTACTTATCACTTTGTATTAGAATTCTCCATGTTGCTGTCTGTGACCCACCCCCTCAACTGAGAATTTGTTTCTGAAGGAAATGGACCATTTGTATCCTTCTTTGTACCCTCAAAGTCTGATTTTCCTGAACAAAATCAGATCACCATTTGGTGCATCAAGTTACAAGAGACAGTTACAACACAGGCATCTTCTGAAAAAGACTGACGGAGGGTGGGAGCTCAAACTCACCGTTGAAGAGTGAACATAATAAAGTTTATCAAATTATAGGGAAATTTTGCTTTAAAAACTTTAAGTGTCTAGAGTGAGGTTTTTAGTCTCCTATTAAAAATGAATTCCCTCAAAAGATGAGTGGATAAAACAACTATGGGATATTTATACAATGGAATTCTTCTCGGCTATAAAAAAGAAAAAAAATTTTATCCTTTGCAAGAGTATGGAAGGATCTGGAGAACATTATGCTAAGTGAAATAAGCCAGTCAGAGAAGGCAAATACCCTATGATTTTGCTCATAGGTAGAATCTAATGAACAGACTGATGTAACAAGCAAAACAGAGACAGACTCATGGATGGAGAGCAGATGACAGCTCGTGGGAGTAGGGGAAGGCGAGGAGGTGGAGGGCTTGAGCAAAAAGGAAAAAGGACTCATGGACATGGACAACAGTGTGATGATTGCTGTGGGGGGCGGTGGGCAAGATATAAGGGGACTAAATGGTAATGGAAAAAAATACAATCAAGATTCAAATTAAAAAGAAAGTATTTTTGGCAAATAAATAAAAAAGAATTCTCATGCTTAAGTATTTAGAAGGAAGTATACTGGTGTCTGCCATTTACTTTGAAATGCACTTAAAAAATAAGAGGAGTTGAGCCCTGGATGGTGTGGCTTAGTAGACTGAATGCCAGCCTGCAAACCAAAGGGTTGGGGGTTCAATTCCCAGTCAGGGCAAATGCCTGGTATGCAGACCACATCCCCAGTAGGGGTGCGTGAAAGGCAAGCACACCCTGATGTTTCTCTCCTTCTCTTTCTCCTCCCCTTCCTCTGTCTCTAAAATTAAATAGATAAAATCTTTTAAAAAAATAAGAAGAGTTGAATGAATGAATACAGGGGTGCGAAGCTGATATGTGATAAAGAAAGGATAGGAAAATGTTAGTATAAATCTAAGTGGTGGGGATATAGATAGGTATTCACTGTAAAATTCTTCTAATTCTCTGCTGTACATTTGAAAATTTTCAAAATAAAATGTTGGAGCAAAACTGACTTGTCATTTTCTTCGTTCATGAGGTATGCACAAGTTTTTACCTCTATTAAGAACCTGATAAACCATTACAATATACCCAAGTTCCAGGAAAAGGACCATGCCTTTAGGCTCCTGTGGAAGATACGTTTTAGATACAGCACTCAACCCTTCCCCTGACATCAGCAGGCCTGGAACAAGAGTGCAAATGGAGGCCCACAGCATACGTCTCAATATTAGGATGCTGAGTGGGGAAAATGGAGGGCGGGAAGGCGGGAGAGGAGAAGCCTGAGAAGCCACAGGGAACGAGAGCTGCTGGAGGACCTGGAGAAGCAGCAGAAAAATCTGTGAAAACGAAGACTGTTTCTTCCAGTAACGGAGGGGAAAGTTCAGTCGCTGAGCTTGTAAGTTCAGCCTTACGAGCTCTGAGAAGCAAGCAGCTGAAGAAGCTGCAGACCTCCCAACAAAGCCTGCAAAGGTCCCCAAGTTTGGATTTGCCACAGGTAGCCAGACGACCAAGAAAGCCCAAGCCATGTTCATCGAATGTGGATCCAGTAAACCTAAAGAAACTGTTCCAACTCCTGCTCCAGAAACCCTTTCACTAGCAGCAGCTGTTAGTGAAGATGAAGATAGTGAACCCGAGGACATGCCTCCAGCAGCAAAGATGAGGATGAAGAACACTGGAAGGGGTACACCCACACCAGCAGGACCAAGCTTCTTTAATGAAGGAAAGCATGAGTTTCCTGACAACAAGAGGCTATGGGGTCGAAATGCAAAACCTCATCTTGGAAATGATGTCCATGACCAAAACGACACGTTTTGAAATTGGGGTGTGGGGTGGGGGCAAAGTTAAAAGGAACAGTTTCCTTTTTAAAGAATGGTATAAGACTATGTTTGAAGCTGCATATTTTTAAAGACTGAATGGTACACTAATAAATGAGAGTTTGAAATTAGACGTAACTTATGTTCTATACACAGATTTCAAGATATTTGTTAATTTTGTAGTTTCATGTGATTACTTTCCAAAAGTTACGGATTTTTTAAAAAAAATCAGAAGTGGTACTTTCGAAAATTGCATATTTTTAGACAATTATTAACACATTAAGAGGGAAGCAAAGAGTTATTATCTGTTTAAACTGCAAATAATTACTCTCTAACTTAACTCCCTTATTAACCTAAACTTTCCGGCTTCCAGGAACAGTGTTATAGAGAAGGAGTATCGTACTGGAGGGAAATATTACTGGAGTATTGACTGAAAGTAAATTAGTATCATTAAAATACTGCTTTTTTTTCTAATGGGCATTTATTTTGTTTCAAGTCATAAACTAGACACTGCATTGCTATCAGTGAATACAGAAACTTAGCTCTTTAAAAACATTTTTTTAATTTTATGGACGCTCTCGAGTATTTGATGTAGTTCACAACACATTAATGGGTCCTGTCTACCTTCATTAGTGTTTTGTATGTACTTTGAATGCGGTTTTTGTTACTAGCTTAGTTCCTGTAAGTATTTCCGCCAGACTTGAGGCAAGTCACAGGAAGCTGTTTCTTTCAAAATACAAACCACCACCCAAAACTGTAAATGTACATAATACTTAAATATTGGGCTGTTTTTATTTGTTAAGGTAACACACAGCATAAAAGCAACATTGTATGAAGATAGAAGATGAGAAAGATGTACTTTCTGTCACTCTGTCAAAACACTGAAGTTACCAACTTGTGAAATCCAATTTAACTTGTACTTACCACAGGAATTCTTATTTAATACAATAAAATAATTTATTTTAAATGTATGCATATTAACCAAAGGCCTCTCAAAAGCACATATTAGAGACCGAAAAGAGAAGGAAAGAAAACGCATCTTTAAACATTTTACAGAATCTTTGACCATATACACTTTGTGAGAGTTATGTGCTGTACAGTTTATTGTTTGTATTTTTGTATTGTATGTGAATTATGTTTTAATCTGATGATTAAACACATCTGTAAACTCATTGTCATAGATAAAAGAAAAATGCAGTACAATGATTTTCTTGAAAATTTCTACAATGTTAAATTTGCAGGCAGCTTCAGACTGTCCTACTGGTAGTAACTACTCACTCAGCTCCTTAAAAAGGTAGTAACTCCAGAGATGCAGCCTGTATATATATTCCTAACACTTTGTTCACTTTCATTCATTAGAGTAAGCCCCAAGCAAAACAATGGAAATGTATATAGAACTATTAGTTCTTATTTACTTGGTTTAATGGTATCAAGATACATGAATTTAACTTGCTTTAAGGTAGGCAAACTTCTTATTTTTGTCCATTGTACCGTTTATGTTAAAATAATGTTCTTCTCTGTATATTGTTTCTTGATTCAAAGGAAATACTAACCTGTGGTTGGGATGGGAGAGAGATATGATTGAGACGAATGTCTTTACTACAATAATGATAAATTTGTTGAACTCAAAATAAAAAAATAAAAATTAATATTAAGATGCTACACATCAAGCTAATAAAACTATTAACTAAACATGGTCTATCTTTCAAACATGACAAATACATACTATCATAATGATGTGGGAGGCCAGGGTCAAATTTAGAATCTTGCTCCCTAAGAGTTCCACATCTCTGTACTTCTCACCTCTGGCTGCGTCACATAGCCCAGGGAGCCTCGTGTGCATGCCCACCTTTCCTACTCTGTCCACACTCACCTGCACAAGCCCACGGCCCTCCCTATGCCTGTGGTGCACACACCAGTCCTGTGGCCCACCCATCAGTACTGCGGCCCACCCACCAGACCAAGATCCAGGGAAGAGGCCCACACAGGCCCTGGAAGCAAGCTTGGGGACATCTGGGAGGGAATTTCAGGGACCCTGGGTACCCAGAGCATGGTGTAGAAGGTAAAGTGGGATAAAATAAAGTGTATGCATGACTTGGGCACCTGCCCTTGACCCCAGTGACCGGACCTGCGGAGATGGGTACAATTAGAGAAGGGCCCAATGAGGGTCCTATAAAGTATGGAATCCAAAGCAAGGTCCCCTGCTTGCCTGGGCATAAAGGCCATACTGGCAAGACCATGCAAATGATTTAGTAATCATGGCAGGAGAAATTCGGACCCAGGGAAAAAACATTTAAGATTAGAATTCAACCCCCTCCAAGAGAGAAACATCTGGGGACACAGTGTTGAATAAGACAAACAGGGTCTCTACCCTCGCAGAAATTACATTCCAGTGAGAAGAAACAAGTAAGTAAAGAAACATAAATAAGATAATTTCAGGTAATGGAGGGTGCTGTGGGGGATGCAAAACAGACTGATGGATAGAGACTGGTGTCAGGGGTTGGGGGATTACTTTAGAGAGGCTGGTCCAAGAAGGCCTCTCTACAAAGGTGACCACTGAACTGAGGGATGTACAACAGCCAGACAGGTAGACAGAGGAAAGTGGGAGGGAGTGGGGAAAGCATTCCAGGCGGAGCGCGAGGCTGGCCATCCACCCATGGCAGTGGCAAGCCTGGCACCTTCAGAGGGTGCGTGCGTGCACACACGTGCGCACAGGTGAAGGAGAAGGTCGTTCACTATAATAAACAAGTGCCCTAGCTAGAGGAGGGTTGTGGCCACTTCAGTATGTAAGTTATTTGTCTCTAAATAAATACTTTCTCCCCTAAGTGGCAGTTGTAGAACACACTGTTTCTGTGAGCATATAATTCTTCAAGTTTTCTCTACCTATGCTATGGAGTTCTCCAGTTTGTTTTAGGTTAAGAAAATCTTTTATCTCTCTTCTCCCACGGATCATTTTTTTAGTGAGCCATTATCTAATATGTAATTAATACTTTGCTTCTCTTTCCCCATAACAAATTAATTTTTAATCATGTGAACACTTATATATCCGTATGGGACAGGACATGAAGTGAGAGTAGAAATCCAAGCCTTCAATTCAGCTCACTTTTAGCTGTCCTGTACTTGATGTCCAGTTATCTGAGATCAGTATGTAAGAAAGAATAAAGCCAACTTCCTCAGTGTAGCTCAGAGTTTTACTCTAATCCATAGCCATAAATAACTTTTAACCACCTCTTTCAAACTCTCACCAACTCAGAAATTATATTGGTCAAGAGACAGTATTATGTGTGGAAAGACGGAACAGAATCACCATAGGTTCCAGGAACAAAAAAAGAAAAAGAAAATGTGTCGGACTAGTTATAAAATACTATGCAAGATGTTTCATTAGATTTCATGAAAGCTGATGGTGATCACTTTATATGGTTACAAAGTTACAGTAACAGGAGAGTAGGAAGCTAATTAGAAACCAGTTCTGCTTTCTTATAACAGCAGTGTCGCACTAGCTGCGATCTTGAATAAGCCACAGAATCTTTATGTCCCTTATTTTCCCAGTGGTTTAGGGGGAAAAAACAAGAAAGATCTTACAGGAGAAATCAGAAAGCACTCAGAATTCTTAAAAAAAAAAAAAAAACTAGTAAATAAATCAAAGTAATAATTAGTATGTCTTTCTTACACTACAAATTCAGAAATGTAGGCATGTCATAAATTAAGCGATTAACCTCAAACTGCCAGAATTTAAATCAGCCCTGCCTGTTTCTAACTGTAAATAAAGGGGCATATAAATACCAAACAGCACATTAGCCTTATATCCCTTTTTAACGATTTAGAAGAAAAATCATGTGAGAAAACTGACTTTTTGTTACCATGAGTATAAATTACAATTCTAATCAAGTGTGTAAATTGAACAACCAGATTTTTACTCATGTCAATTTCTTCGAGTTTCTTCCAAATACTAAATTCTCATACCCCTGAAAGAATATGTTTGAAACCATAAACGCGCATGCGCGCGCACACACACACAGATATTCTGGAAATAATTATACAGTTATATGGTATACACTACAGGCCTTGGCAGTTTTCTGAATACAGAATGACTCAGAACATCTAGCACTGGTAGAGAAATAGTAAAATACACTGTGAACTAAATGCCAACACTTCAAATGCGATATGAACCATGATTAGTCAAGTATTATTATCAAAACCAAAGACCACAGTATCATTGTTCTACTCTATTAGAATATGTAGTAGACTTTAATTTATGAAAGAGCTGGAAGGTTGGGAAATAAATTTTTTCCCACTATGCTGACATAATTAATGTAAGGGAACTTAATTTACATATCTAAAGCTTTCAAGGTGAAGGTTTCAATTTAAAATTTTTTAACACAAACACTTTTACTATATAGTTAAGCTCTTAATAGTATTAGATGTCCAAAAACCTTCAATTCTATCAGAGCCTATAAGTGGCACTAAGAGTAAGCAGAAGCGCAACATACATCATTAAACGAGACCATATCATATTAAAGCAGCACTTGCACAACCCAGTTTTGCTTTAACCCGGGTGCACTTTAGGTGAACATACATGGTATTAATAAGCATTGTTCACACAAAGATGTTTAATTGTTTGTGTTACATACATTCATAGGGTTGTCACACTGAATATTCTAACATTCTAAATTTTAACATGTATTTTCAATCTGCATTTTGCATCATAACACCTAATCTTTTTTTTTTTAAGTAGCCACTGTTCACTTCCATGCTTTTTCATTTTCTCAGCAAAATAATAACTCTTGGTCATCATAGGCAGCCAAATATCAGGTCTTAACCATCTGTCAACTGGCTTGAATTCAGCAAGCATGCTCCTGTAGTTTTAGTTCTAATTGTGTTTAATGCTGCACTAATTATTTCAATGGGGAATAATTTTGTACAGTCAAAGTCGACTCATTTTATAAACTGGAAGCTCCTAAGCTATAAATTGGCAGGTCTCATCCTTCATTCCTCCTAAGCGTTGTGCCAAAGGGGAATAAGTATATGGTTGCTCTGTGACCAAATGTCATGTGCTGGGCAGAAACATTGATCCTGGCTATTAATCACTCTGCAAGCCCTCCCAGTAATCAAAGGGCACAGCTGCAATGATGTATGACCAGTGTCAGAGCAGAAAGCCCTTTACAAGACGGCATGCTCACCAGCTGATGGCCGGTACGTACTACTGCGTGCATACTGGCCAGCCCCAAGTGCTCAGGCTAATTAATCATTACCTCTAACTGTTCGTTCTATCATTAAACACCTTTATTGGCTGAATTATTGGAGGATTCTTACCCCCCTAATTACTTAGGTCTGGAAGCAAAGAACCTTCTCACCTGGACACAAAAAGCTGCCTATTATCTGTTCGGACCAGTTTGCCCTTTCATTCTCTTCTCCATAAAAGTTTGCTGACCTAGCAATGAACTAGAGACTGGGAGAAAATTGAATGATGCTGTGACTGATTTTGGTGAGGTTCACATCAAATGACTGACAGAAGAGCTACGAAACATGAAATCATCTAAATTTAATAAGGTGAACTTTTAGAAATAGTACATGTGGATTTTACGACACAAGTTATGAAATATTTTGATACAGCAAACTATGAGGCACAGCTAAGAGCAAACCAGTTTTCAGAAGAAGTACTAAGAAAAGGCTTTACCAGTTATAATTTAGTTACTGATATGATTTAATATATTGTTCTGTTTGGTACTGTCTTCTACCTCAACAAGAGCCTTCATATATTAGTTATTTTATTAAAATGTTTTATAATTCATATTTTCTCTGACAGTAAAATCCTGGCACATCTACTGTAACTTTTTGAAGTGTCCAGTATAAAGCAATTAATGCTTTGGATATTGTAAAAACAAATTCTTGGACAATATTTACTCACCTTTAATTTTTATGTAAATAATTATCCCTTATCAAAATACTGTTAATCCAAAAAGAAAAGCAGAAACCACATATCAGCAGGATTTTAAATTTTTTACTAAATAGTCATACTATATAAAAAGCCTTCAGCATAGCAACACTTTCTATTATGCTAAGAAACCAAATGACTTCAAAGGACAGAACTACAAGTAGAATGCACTAACTCCCATGCCATTTTTTAAAAAAAAACTGGGATGATTGTAATTGATTTTAGAATCATGAACCAAACCAGTCCAGTACCTTTAAAACAGATTCAACTAATATGTAGGGAGATGCTATATTCTGGTTGCCTTCCAACTTTAAGTTCTTAGGATTTGGGGATTAAAATAAAGATAAGTAGGTAGAAGAGTTAAAAGGTAGTACAATCATTAGCATACCTACTTGAAAAACTAAAATGAAAATACAGACAATACCAAGTGCTGGTAAGAATTCAAAACAACTACTACTCTCATTGCTGGTGGGAATGCAAAATGGTAGGGCAACTTTGGAAAATAGTTTGGGAGTTTCTTATAAACTTATCATATGACCCAGCAACCCCCTCCTAAGAGAAATAAAACATACGCCCTCACAAAGACTTGACACAAGCATTTACAGTAGTTTTATTAGTATCAGCTAAAACTGAAAACAACCAAAATATCTATCATTAGTGAATGGATAAACAAGTTGTGGTACATCCATACAATGGAATACTACTCAACAATAAAAGGGAATGAACTACAGATACATGCAATATTGATAAATTGTAAAAGCATCATGCTAAGCGTAAGAAGTACTTCCCTGGCTACCCTACAGCATCATTCCACATAAATGACCTTCTTGATGAGGCAAAACTATGGGATAGAAATTAGATCAGTGATTGCCAGGAACTGGGAATGAAGGCATAGGATTAGCTACCAAGGGATGTGACTGAACTCTTTGCAGTGATAAAAATATTCTGTATCTTATCTCGATTGTGATTGTGATAGCAGTTACCCAGGTCCGTACATCTGTCAAAATTCATCAAACTATATACTTAAAAAACAATGAATTTTATTGCATGTATATTATACCTCAATAAACCTGACTTAGCACAGAACAAAACAGCAAAAGTAGGGAAAGGTCACAAGAGCAAAATTGGTTGACTCATTTCTACAGAACTCACAAATATTTTGAAACCACTGACCTGTATAACCCCAATGCATAATAACTTAGTCTAGTGAACGATAATACTTTTTACCTGAAAATAAAACTTTAGTCTACATTTTAAGAACCATCAGCTCTAACTCTGATATAAATGAAAAACTATGAAACACCAAAATACCTTAAAAGGGAGATTACTTTTCTTAACATTTTATCATTCATAGAGTTGAAAAAAATTATCTGATATAAATTATCTAATCTCAAGATAAGAGTGAGTGAGCTGCTCTAAGATCTACAGAAATAAGGCACTTTAGTTCAATTAAATGATTTCCCTGCAGGCAATGTCTTTTCAATCTGAGCTAATGACATCATTTAAGGAGGATGGTCCATTTAACTAAAAGGATCTTTTACAAGGCAGACAGACAGAAGGCGATCTGAGAGTATTTGCAAGAACTTTCCATATTTCAAAATCGTAATGGTGAAATGCCTACATAAAATTCTTAAAGTTAGATATTAATCAATTTGTTGCAGAAATAATTTCATGAAAAAGAATGTAATAAAGCTCTTAAGAAGTTTCCCCCATTATTTTTCCCTTTTAAGAAACCAATTCTTTCCTAATGGCAATTAGGGTACTCTGAACTAGCAGTGACATGGAGTTTGCTAGAAACTAGGACCTTATTTCTGAAATGCTAAACTTCTTTACCTACCTGCTGTTTCCAGGATAACCCTCCCTAGGTCCTACAGGCTTACTTTGACCTGACTTTAAACTTCTGCATGTGAAATAGGCAAAAAGCACAATTACCAACTATCCTTAATGGAACTAGGTTGGCCAGAAATTAAACTGTTCATTCTCCAAGATGAGAAAAAGTTTCAGGAATCCTCCAGAGGGCTCTTTCCTTAGCCCTGTGCCCTAGAATCAGAAATGGAGAGTGTCAAGTGGACTAGCCTTACATGAAAAGTTCCTCACAGCTCAGTGTCCAAGCAAGAGAAGCCACTCTACCACCATAGCCTGGGGAGAAGACTGATGACTCTGGAATCACAAAGCAAATGAAATCACACCAAACTCTCTAGGGAAGGCTTCCTTTCCTACTTCTGAGTATTAAGGTTATTTTTTATTTAGCAGTATAAACAGTGACTATATATAACAGTGGTTATATATTGTATATAACCTGGCGAAGAAGTAAGACCAGTAAGGGCAAGAGACAAAAAGTCTTAACCCTAATGAGACACATATAATCTAAATTACAGAAGCATTGCTGCCACTAACAGACTACATAACCTTGGACGAGTCATTCACACATCAGTACTTCAGTTTCCTCATCTGTAAAATAATCTCTGAGGCCACTTTCAACTCTAGCAGGTGATGATTCTCTCACATACCAGAAAAAAATGATTCATTTTTAGAAGCAGATGGATGAAATATAGAGCTACTATAGAATGAGTCAAGTTTTGCACTTGCTAATATTGACAGCTTTTTAAAGAAGCAAGATCCAGGCTTTCAAAACAATTAATTTGCCTGGCTTTCAGGAATTAAGCCTGTCCTAGGATATTAGAGCTCAAAAGAAACCAAGACCAGAGTAAAAGATTGGTTAAGTATCTATGAAGTATTTGATACATTCATTGAAACTGTTTTTATCAAATCCTTCTATTTGGAAATAGTCATAATAAGTTAAAAGTAAAGAGAAAAATTCCCTAAAGTCAACTGGTTCTATAATCAATTGGGCTGCTGTCTCCAGGAGAAGCCCAATTTTTAAAAGTCAACCCTTTTTTGAAATGATATAATTTATGTTCTCTTATATTTTTAAATGTAAAAATTAGTAAAATTTGGATTTTCATTTACAGAAATTACAAAGCCAATATATATCATCTATAATAATTCCCTCCATACAACCCTACGGGTAGGAAGAAGCAGGTAAGGAGTAGACAAAACAAGCTATCTTTCCACATAAACAGAGAGTCCAAACAGCATTTAAGAGCCACAGAGATTCAATGTCCCTCTGGTTACACAGCATTTGCTTCGGTTTATACAAAGTCCCCATCTCTGAAATTCAGGCCACTTTCTTATCACTTGTGATAGATACGCTTTAGTAATTACATACAGCCAAAGAGGAAGAAGGTAAAAGATTTCAATGTTGGTCTTTTCCAGTAAACAATTTATTTCTTTTGATAAATATCTTAAGTCCTATCGTTTTCCCACCAAAAAGCTCTAAACTTTTTAATAAGATTAAATTACATGTTAAATATTTTAACCTTATCTTAAATCCTAGAATAGATAAACTCGTAAGTAGATTTTTTAATTTTTCTTCTAATAAGTACCTCATTTTGATAATTTTAAAAGTAGTGTGAATTTATTTAATCAACATTTATTAACAAGGTACAATTCTCAGGACTATGAGTGAAATTAAATTTTAGTCACCTCAGGTCTCTTTGGAAAGAGATGACGTATACAAATTGGTGTGTCATTTAGCCCCCCACGTTCTGATTAGATTTACTGGGCAACAAACAACTGGATGATGGAGATATGGTCTTACACAAAGGTGAAGGAAGTATTCAATGACAGAGCACCACTGGAGAAACTTACCATGTTGCTTAACTTAAAGAAAAAATCTCTCCTCCTAGATAGTGGCTCTTACCTAATACATCATCACTGGTTAACTGTTTGGGGTTATTAAGAAACCCTTACTTGTTAAATGCAAATGGCAACTAATGAATCATACATATCCTTTACTCCCTTTACCATGAACACAGCACAGAATATTTGGACAACAGGTTAAGATGTAATGGGAGAAGGGAGAGAGAGATTTGGAGTGAGGGAGGGAGAGAAAATAGAGCATCTTTATCTATCAATAAGATGTGCTGGGCTAGGTTTCCTTTGCTATTTTTCTACCTCTAAAATCATACCATTTATTCTTTAATCAATACAAATTATAAGCAAGGAAGAAATATTTAAAACCTATATGATAATATTTCAGACTCCTTAATATATACTACATGTTTAATAAAGAAAAAGAATGCCTAATTTTAAAAATGGGCAAATACATAAAAGGGCAATTCACAAAAAATACAAATAATTAATAAAAGTGTGAAAAGAATTCACCACCACTAGTAATAAAGTAATAAAGTACTTTAATACTAGTAATAAAGAAATACAACAATGTATATGTCAATTATATCTCAATAAAACTAGGGAAATGTAAGCTAAAACATTTTGGGCAAATACTTCAAAAATTTACAAGCAGTGTATAGAAAAACACAATATCATGAAAAGATGTTTCCAGTATACAATATGGAAAAATCAGATTACAAGACAGTATCTATAATATGAGGTTGGGTATGCACAGAAAACATCCTTACACTGATATATCATAATTTTAGCAGAGATTATTTCTATTACTCTTTATGCTTATCGGTTGTGGTGATTTTACAATATGTTCACAAATTCATTGACGCCTTTCCCTTCTAAAGTAGAGACTAATCCCCTTCCCCTGAATATGAGTCAATGTCAATGCTTTGCTTCTGACAAACGGAATGAAGCTAAAGCGATGCTATGGGACTTCTGAGAACAGGTCATAAAAAGGGTATCGCTTCCATTTGGACCGTCCTTGGATCACTGGCTCTGGGAGAAGCAGGCCGCCAAGCCATGAGGACACTGAAGCAGCCAGTGGACAGGTCCATGTGAGGGGGAACTGGGGCCCCCTGACAGCGGTCAGCACCAAGTTGAAACCATGTAGATAAGTCACCTTGCAAGGGGATTCACCTGTTTCTTTATTTTTATTTTTGTTCCCCTTGCCTGGGGGGATATATCAGAAAAAATACTGCTATGGTCCATGTCCAAGATTCTACTGCCTATATTTTCTTTTAGGATTTTTATGGTTTAATATCTAACATTTAAATCTTTAATCCATTTTGAATTTATTCCTGTGTGTGGCATAAGACAATGGTCTAGTTTCATGTTCCTGCATGTATCTGTCCAATTTTCCCAACACCGTTAATTGAATAAACTATCTGTAGCCCATTGCATGTGCTTGTTTCCTGTCTATAAGGGCGTAGGTTTGTTTGGGGCTCTCTATTCTGTTTCATTGATCCATGTGTCCGTTTTTATGCTGGTACCATGCTACTTTGATGACTATGGCTTTACAGTATAATTTGATACAGGGTAGCATGATTCCCCCAACGTTATTCTTCTTTCTCAAGATCACTGCTGCTATTAGAAATAAAAAGTTTTGCACAGCAAAGGAAACCATCAACAAAATAAAGAGACAACCCACTGAATGGGAGAACATATTCATTGATACAGCTGATAAGGAGTTAATACCCAAAATTTATGTAGAACTTATAAAACTCAACACCAAAAAAAAAAAAAAAACCAATCCAATTAAAAAATTGGCAAAGGACCTGAATAGACAGTTCTCCAAAGAGGACTACACATTACCAACAGACATATGAAAAGCTGCTCAACATCACTAATCATCAGAGAAATGCAAATTAAAACCTAAAACGAGACATCACCTCAAACCTGTCAGAACAGCCATCATCAATAAATCAACAAACAACAAGTGCTGGCAGGAATACGGAGAAAAGGAAACCCTTTTGCACTGCTGGTGGGAATGCAGACTAGTGCAGCCACTGTGCAGAGGATGACAATACCTCAGAAAATTAAAGATGGAATTGCCTTATGACCCAGCAATTCCACTTCTGGGAATTTATCCGAAGAAACCTGGAACACTAATTCGAAAGAATATAAACACCTCGGTGTTCACTGCAGTATTATTTACAATAGCCAAGATATAGAAGCAGCCCAAGTGTCCATGAGTAGATGAGTGGACAAAATTACTATGGTATATTTACACAGTGGAATACTACTCAGCTATAAAAATAAAGAAAAATTTACCCTTTGCAACAGCATGGATGGATCTGGAGAACACTATGTTAAGTGAAATAAGCCAGTCAGAGAAAGACAAGTACCATGTGATTTCATTAATACGTGGAGTGTCATGAACAAATTGATTAAGACGCAAAAGAAAAACAGACTCACAGATAGAGAGCAGGCTGACAGCTCAGGGTTGTGGGGAGGGTTAGGGGGCAAAGGCAGAAAACTGTACTTGAACAACAATTTTAAAAAAAAGAGTGGAATAGGTTAATTCATAGAGACAAAAAATAGAATGGAGGTTACCAGGGGCTGGGGAAGGCAGAATGTTATTGTTAAATGGGTACAAAGTTTGTGTTTGGGATAAAAAAAAGTTCTGGAAATAGACAGTAGTGATGGTTACTCAATACCACTGAATTATTTACTTGAAAGTGGTTAAAATGGTACATTTCATGTATATTTTATCACAATAAAAAAAGGCAAGGCAGGTCCTGCAGTTAAGACTGCTCAGGTCTGAATCTTCATTCCAACACTTACTAGCCATTTTTTTTTCCAAATGTAAAGTGGGCATAACAACAACATCTACTGCACAGGGTGGTTATAAGAATTAAATGACATACACCATGAAAAGCATTTAGCCTTACACCTAGCACATAGCAAGTGCTCAAAAATATCAATTATCATCATAGTAAAGTGAGCGTGTTTTGCTTCCAATATCTTTAAAATGTTATTTTTTATTACAAAAAATAGTAATAAACATCATGTCATACACAGCAATACATACAACCACTAAAAGGAATTAAGAGTGACTGCAATACTTAGAACCAGGGAGCCTGCGCCTACAAAAGAGGCGTTCGAGAGCTAAATCATGAATGAAACTTTCAGGGAGGAAAGGAACTCAATTTCACAAAAGGAAGTAGGGAAAAATATTTATGACAATGGTAAAATTGGAAAAATTATGAGTAGGCATATTTTGAGAAAAATAAGTAAGAATTACAGCCTTGAGAATTAATGATAGTTAAATATTAGTGTGACAATTTCAGAACTTTTTGATACATCTCATATTTGATGGTTTCCAAGAGAAAGCGTCCCAAGAGTGAGCCAGAACAAAATTCTAAGAGGCCCAGAACAAAACTGCAAGACTTATGAACTAGCCTTAGAAGTCACACAGCTTCACTTCTATCACACACTACTGGTCAAGAGCAAGTCACAGGGGCCAGCCCAGACTCAAGAGGAGGGGACTATACACGGTGTGAATACTAGGAGATATGGCTCATTGGGGGGTCATCTTGGAGATCGGTTACCATAATAGACATAGAAATAAATATATAGATATTGCCCTGGCTGGTGTAGCTCAGTGGACTGAGCGTGGACCTGTGAATCAAAGGATCGCGGTTCGATTCCCAGTCAGGGCACATGCCTGGGTTGCAGGCCAGTTCCCAGCATGGGACACATAAGAGGCAACCATACATTGATATTTCTCTCCTTCTCCCTCTCTCCTACCCTTCCCCTCTAAAAATAAATAAATAAATATTAAAAAATATATATATAGATATTTGAAAATATGTTTAAATATTTATCTATATTATTGATACATATACTTCCCAACTCTGTCTACCGCAAGAAGCAATGACATATCAGTAGCATGAGCACATCAAGCACCTACGTCTTGGTTCTAAATACCATTCTCCACAAAAAGGAACCAAGGCTTCTTAGAGAAAAGGCTGATTCCAGAACTTGGGTAAAAATGTGCCTGGAAAACTTTGTTAAATTAAGTGCTCAAAAACTAATGGGATCAAAAATGTTATGTAAATGTGTTAATTGTTTTATTATTAGTATACACTTGCTATCAGTATCCATGAACACCTTTGTGACAATTGATGGTGTAGTTGGTGAGTTAAGGAATACATTGTAAAGAATAGAAAACTAAATTAGCAGCTCGTCTTGGCACAGAGCCCTTCTGATTTCTCTCCCTTTCCTCAATAAAAAATTTCTGGGAAAGTAAAAAAAAAAACAAAAAACAAAACAAAACAAAAAAAACTAATGGGATCACATTTATAAGGACACAGGAATCAACCTGAAAGGGTTCCCCCACTAGCCAGAACTGGGACACTTTCAGCATCAAAATAATGATAGTAAAGGAAAGTAACAGACTATAAATATATTGAATAAATCCTTTAAGTCTATACTGATATAAATAAATAAGTGGAGAAGGGAAACATTTTTTTCTAATGAAATGTCAACTAATAAACGTGTAATTAGAAAAGCATTAATGGATGCTGAAACTAACATGAAAACGCAATGAGAAACAGGATATTGAGATAGTCTCAAAATATCCCCTTATTATTAATCACAAAGGAAAAAACAGTAAGTTTAGAGTGGAGAAACCTGGAAGATACGAGCTTTGCCAAGTGACCAAGTTAACATCATTAACACAGGAACAAGCAGATCTCATCTTTGTGCAAGTCCTGCCAAAAAAGCACAACCCGAATCTTAACCTAAGAAGGTACCAGACAAACCCAAATTGATGGACATGCAACAAAATAATCAGCCTCAGCCTGTAGTCTGTCAAAATCAAAAACAAACACAAAAACAAAGACAAGCCAAGGAACTGTCTCAGAGTGAAAGAGCCCAAAGAGACGTGGTAATTAAATGTGATCTGTGATCCTGGACTCAATCCCGGACTCAGAATTAAAAATTGCTATAAAGGGCATTATTGGAACCAGTAATAAAATGTCATTAAGAACTATAGATAGATAATACAGTAATAATCAATGTGAAATTTCCTGATGTCAGAAATTATACAGCAGTGCTAATAAGTCACAATGGTATCATGTACCTTGATATAGAGAATGAAAATAACACTTTGCTTCTGTGGTCTTCCACCCAAACACCCAAAAACCTGGTCTCAGCCTGAGAAAGATATCAGACAAACCCCAACTGAGGGACGTTCTACAAAAGAACTGACTTGTACTGCCTAGGCCATTAAAAACAAAGAAAGTCTGAGAAACTTTTCCAGTTTGACTAAATATAATGTAGTATCTTGAAATAGGATTCTAGTTCAGAAAAAGAATATTAGGTAAAAACTAAGGAAATCTAAATTAAGTACAGACTTTGGTTAACAGTAGTGTATCAAACATAATTTAAATTGCTTTAAGATCAGCAATAATGTCCTTCTTGTTAAATCTAATATTTTTTTTCAGTTCTCATATTCATTGACCTGTCTGTTGCTTCTCACTCTGTTATTCTCTAAACTGAAGCTCTCTCTTCTCTCTGACACTATGCCATCCTAATTCCCACCTACCTACCTTTACCTCTGCAGCTTTTTCTCTCTGCCTCTCACTTAACCAAGATACTTTGTTCTTCCATTTCAATGTCTTCAACGAGTTCACAATGTAACCTCCAGTTTTATATAGATGGCTTCATATTTTATAGCTCTACTTATGTCTTCTCATCTTTTCTCTAATTTCATGCTATAGTTCCAAGACTCTAATGGGCATCTTTACTTGGATACATCGCTAACATTTTAACTACCTTTTCCATGCATGATCTAATAATTCTTCCTAACATCCCCGTTATTTTCAATAACTATTCACCCTTTCAAAGTTGTGTCTCCAGCACTGATAATAGGCATTATTGAGCAAAGTAGGTTCTCCCTAAATTTTGTTAACTGCATAAATGCCAAAATTAACATCCTTGTCATTGGACTCATAAACTCAGTTCTCTCTGATCTCTTCTTCTTCTCTGTCAGTTACCTAGTTCATTCATCTTCTTCTATCCCATTTTGAAGATCTGGCACACTGCCCTCCAACATCAAAATGCAAAAATCAGGCTTTTTTTCATTTCGGTTCTTATTTCAAGAGCCTCTCAATGGGAAACCAGATCACCTTTATGTTTTTCCCACAACAGTCCACTTTCCTTCCTTCTTTCCTTCCTTCCTTCCTCCATCTCTCTCTCTCTCTCTCTCTTTCTCCTTTCCTTTCTTTCTTTTTTTATTTGTTTTACTGAGGTATAACAGACATACAGCACTGTGTAAGTTTAAGGTGTACAGCATAGTGGCTTGACATACATGTAGTGTGAAATGATCACCAAAATAAGTTTAGTTAACTTCCATCACTTAACAGAGTTATTTTTAAAAATGTTTTTCCTTATGATGAGAACTTTTAGGAGCTTCTGTCTTAGCAACTTTCAAATATACCAGTCAGCAATGTTAACGACAGTCATCATATTGTATGTTACATCCCCAGTACTTATTTATCTTATAACTGAAAGCTTGTACCTTTCAACCATCTTCATCTGATTCCCCCATCCTACCCTCCACCCTTCACCTCTGATAACCACAAATCTGATCTCTTTTTCAATGAGTTTGGTTGTGTTTGTTTTTTTTTTAGATTTCACATATAAGTGAAATCATACAGTATCTGTTTTTCTATGTCTGGCTTATTTCACTTAGCATAATGTCCCCAAGGTCCATCCATGTTGCTGCAAATGGTAGGATTTTCTTTTTTTGTAGCTAAACAGTATCCATTTTGTGTATATAACATATTTTCCTTACACATTCATCTGTCAATGGACACAAGATCGTTTCCATGTCTTGACTATCTTAAATAATGCTGCAATGAACTCGAGAGTGTAGATAATAATAATCTCTTTGACAAAGTGATTTCATTTCCTTCAAATATATACCCAGAAGTGGAATTGCTGGATTATGTGATGGTTCTATTTTTAATTTTTTTAAGGAACCTCCATACACCATTTTCCATAATGGTTGTACCAATTTACATCCCCACCAACAGTGTACAAGGGTTCCCTTTGTTCCACATCCTCACTAGGATGTTATCTCTAGTCTTTTTGATGACAGACATTCTAACAGGCATGAGGTGATAGCTCATTGTGGTTTTGATTTGCATTTCCCTAATGATTAGTGCTGTTGAACACCTTTTCATGTACCTATTGGCCATTTGAATCTCTTTGGAAAATGTCTGTTTAGGTCATTTGCTCATTTTTAAATTAGATTTTTTTTTTTTTTTTTTTTTTTTTTTTTTTTTTTGCTATTGAGTTGTGTGAGTTCTTCGCATATTCTGGGTATTAAGCCCCTTTAAGATACATGATTTGCAAATATTTTCTCCCACTTGGTAGGTTGCCTTTTCATTTATTGATGTTTCCTTTATTGTACAGAAGCTTTTTAGTTTAATGCAGCCTCACTTGTTTATTTTTTCTTTCGTTGCTTTTGAACAGTCCACTTTTCATAAAAATACTAGATCATCTTCCCAAACCATGATTTTTATCCTCTCCTCTGCATGTACTCTAAACAGAGTCTAGAACTTGAAGTCATCCATTGATGACTGGAAACCCCACACTGGTGGCACCTTACATCTCAAACTCTATCGAACCCCTCTATTGCAACCCCATAATTCTTATGGAAAACTCCAGGTGTTTTGCATGTTGTTGTATCTCCATGCAAAGTTTACCAGATCATTGAATTGTTATATTTCTAGATCATACAGTGCCTCCAGTTCTAATTATAAATACAAATATTTTATTAAATTATGCTTTCAAGATTAAAGGTCTCAGCTATTGAACTAAGTACAAACAAATTCCAGGTGAGACCAGAGATCTTTTTTTAAAATGTACTTATATGAATTTATTTGTCTTTTCACCTAAAAGCGGTACTGAAAAGGGAAACTGGTTAGTTGACTTCAGGTTAAACAAAGCCACACATATGTTATAGTATATATTATATCACCATTAGCTTCTGTTCTATAGTTTTTAATGTATATGATTAGTCAAGGACCTTGTCTTACTTCATGTTTCCCTAACAGGATAATCATTAATTCTTATTAGTATTCTTATCTATTATGATAGCATTTTCCTCAAAATATTCACATATTCTTGGTTTCTTATATTTTTCTTATCTCAAAATTTTGTTACTTAAAAATCATACTATAAAATAATAAAGTAAAATACCTATATATTATAAAAGCACTATTTTACATACCAATTACATAGTTATTAAAACACTATTAGCTATAAAGTAAAACATTCATTAGAAGGCAGACAATGTTAGACATCAAAAAAAGAGATTTAGTTACTGAAGTAACAAAAGAACATCTTTGTAAAGTGATCTTACTATACAGCAGTCCCATCGTGTAGCCCCCTAAAGATGCACTATCACAAGTTAACATACAATTACTTCTGAAGGAGAAATTATGAAGCCATTTTGGAAAAAATTAATCAACCCACAATTAACTGTTTATTGCTTTGCCCATTTAAAAAAATATTTTATACTGACCAGTTTCTCCCAATGCAACAAATAACCATGAAGTCACCACCACCTATTCCCCAGGCATTTTTGCAATTTTATTGTACAAACTAATTTCACTATTAATCCAGGCAAAATTATATTAAGAAGATAAATCTGCCATGGAGAAAATAAAAATCATCTACTTCAAAAGCACATTCTACTAGTTTTGAATAGTCTACTAGATTACTTCCCTTCTTTAAGAAAAATAATAATTAGATGACTATAGCCTTAAGAAGAAATTTATTTTGCTACTACCTATGTCAATTAACGTGTTTTCATACCTATTCTTACAAAATGATTCCATCCGAAAAACCAATGTAGGAATCCTATCATCTTATAATTCTCTCACATAACTGGAAAAAGGATTCATTTTCTTAAAGCAGATGAATAAAAGGCTACTTAAATAATTCAAATTTTATACTTGCTCTTAGATTCTTGCTAAGAGATTCTTTAAAGAAAATATGGATGCGGTGTGAGGAGATCACATTTCACTAATTAGAGGCAGGAGGCTGATGTTTGTGGCCTGGTGTCCAGGGGAAGCAGATGACATACTAGAAACACTGTTGTCACACAGATTCTGGTTGGGTCCTGACTTCCCACACCCTAGCAGTGTGATGATCCCACAATTCAATTTCTTTATCAATACAATGAGTATGATACTTCCTACACGGGGATGCGATGAAGATTTGAAATAATATATGAGAAACAGCCAGCACAGTGCTGGTACAAGAAAAGCCCAACACACGGTGCCAGTCCTGGTGGTGATGCCATGCATTACACGTGACCTTGAGGAGCCTACGAACCATTCCAAGTCTCATGCGTTCCCCTGTAAGATTAGGAAGTAGCACACTAAATGACTTTTAAATCCCTTCCAGAACTAAAAAGACTATGTAATTCCCATGGTTAGAAATCAAGAAACAAGAATTCAACTTCTCCAAACCATCTGGACCTTAGATGTATCGTTAAATTAGGAAAATAATAATCCCTTACTGTAAAAAAATACTGTCAGATCCACAAAGAAAATCTGCATAGCTTATATTATATAGGCTTCAAATAACCTCATGCAATAGGTATTATTATCCTTATGTTAATCTAACTAGAAAATGAACTTTAAAGAAGTCAAATAGTTTGTCCAGGTCCAAAGCTAGGATCAGAGATTTCATCACCTGTTAGCGTCCAAAGGACATGTTGCTAAACACTACTAGCCAATAGGACAGGTATCAGTGCTCTACAGAACAAATGATCACAGGCTTTGGAGGAAAAAAAACCCTAAATTTCCACCTCATTTCCACCATTACTTGCTATGTGGCTTTGGACAAATCTTCTAATCTCTCTGGGCCACAGCTTATTCAATAATAAAACAATAATTCACAATGAATGCCACTGAAATTAATCTGATCTATTTCTCTACAGACTTTACCTGAAAGACTCAAGGAAGCCACCTGAGCACTGAAATTTCTAATGAACTGATGATAAAATCCCATCATCACCCTCACCTCACACCTTGACCCTTCCCTACTCCTACATCCTCCTTACCTAGAGGAAGAACACCAGAAAGCTCTGTTTGTTCCTGTTTATCTTCCTCAGCAAATGGACCTACATGTAAAAACTGAAGTCCGAAAGAACATCACTCAGTACATTACTTTGTACTTCTTATAGTCATAATGGGAAATGGAAAGAAGAACCTAATTAATAATAAAACAGACCTTCCTACCTACCAGTGACAACTGTTACAAGGTCCCACTAAGAAAACTGCCTTTTACTATGTACCCCAAAGCAAGAAATCATTAGTAGAGAAAAGGACACAGCAATAAATGCCACCTAATGACATCATCTAATAAACACAAGTAATTTTTATGTAGATTAGCATTTTTAAAGTGCCATTTTTGGTACTGGCCAGGTGGCTTGGTTGGTTGGAGCATCGTCCCATATACCAAACATTTGCGAGTTTGATCCCTGGTCAGGGCACATTACTAGGTTGCAGGTTGGATTCCTGGTTGGGGCTCAGTAGGAAGCAACCAGCCATTCATTCTCTCTCTCTCTCTCTTCCCCCCTCCCCCCCTCCCCCCCATCTCTCTCTCCCTCTCTCTCACACACACACACACCCACATGCACACAAATCAATAAACATATCTTCAGGTGAGGATTAAAAAAATAAAATGCCATTTTTGCAAGTATTTGTAAGAGAGTTTAGTAACTTAAAGAACATTTTCCTTATTAAATCAAACCCATAATTTACCTTACAAATAAAATTCACAAAAGATATAATCTTAATTTATATAACATCAAAGTCACATCCTAACTTTTGCAATTTACTGGCAGACACGTTAATTTTTAAACAATGTAAAACCACTCTTAAAAGTATTGTCCATTTCCCCCTGGAGCTCCAGTTGTTTTTAAGGGACTGTTGCAAAGACGTTGGCCAAGACCGCGCTGGGGCAGCTGCGAGGCGCGGTGAGGCGTGCTGCTGCCTGGCAATATCGAATCGCTCAGCCTCATTCCCCTTCCTGTTTGGGGCTCTAGGTTGCCGCGGAAGTGGCTATTTATTAGTAAGTAAATACAGTGATGGTTATATTATGCACATTGATATGCCCTAAGGTCCTTTTATTGGGAAAAAGGAGAGTATTTGCCCATATACGCTTTATGTCTATGTTAATGTCTGCACTTGCTTTAACTTTCTCCAAATCCCAAAACACATCTCAAGATTTGTTAACTGGAAAATTTCACACCAATGCACTTTTTTTGTTGTTCATTTTAGATTATGGAAACTCTCATATCCATCATCAACCTTAGGAGGCAAATTTTTTTTTTAAAAAATCCCTTAAGTTGGAAAAAAGTGATATGTTCTAAATATACTATTATAGAAGTACATAAAAACTTAACCTTATATTAATCTTACATATGGAATCTCATTTTACCATGAATTGTGTTAACAATTTATAGAGAATAATGAATTTAAATTATGTATATCAAAATACATAGACTCAAATAGTTTTTGCACTATTCCTTTAAGGTATAGTAGGTATTTTTTTTATTACCAAAAATAACGCAAGAGCAAAATTAACATCATCTATGGTCGTATCACTTTTTATGCTATCTCCCTTCAAATCTTGAAACTCAAGTCCTAACCATATAGTTTGAGTGAGAAAAGCCATAAAACCATGAAAAAAGAGGGAAAAAACCCCTGTTTTTTCCACTCCTGGCTTCCCAGGATCATAAAACTCAGACTGTCCTTCCCAAATTTATCTTTTCTCACTTGTTTCTTAACTGCTGGGTTATAAATACCTTAGTCTTCTATTGAAGACACATGTTTTCTTCTGCAGATTGGCTCCTGTGAGAAATATGTTCCAAATTCTATATCCACATTGTATAAGAATTTAAAATTTGACTTCTAATCTTATGTAAAGACTAGATCTTAAATTTGACAAACTATATAAAACCTCCACTAATAATAATTTTCTTCAACATTATTAGTTAAACTTTCTCTAGCATTAATTCTAGTTGGGAGAGATACCCAGAGTATGAATATATGTACATATATACACTAGGGTCAGAATTAATTTCCTATCATTGAACCTGCTGGGCAAAATGTAACAGTATGGGATTGTATTCATGCTGTACAAACCTTCTTGCTAATATGCATATTAAAATTCTAACACATTGGGGTTTTCTGTGCCTATTTATAGGATACATACATTTACTCTATGCTTTTTCAAAAAAATGTTATGCATAGGTGAAAATTTTTAGAGGCAATGACAACAACAAAAATGGTTATTAAGCCTGCCTTGTATTAGAACTTCTTTTGTCCGTCAATCAACAATAAAGTATTATTCTACCA
Source organism: Glossophaga mutica (assembly GCA_039655065.1). Taxonomy (NCBI): domain Eukaryota; kingdom Metazoa; phylum Chordata; class Mammalia; order Chiroptera; family Phyllostomidae; genus Glossophaga; species Glossophaga mutica. The sequence continues at coordinate 84,834,036 of CM077313.1, forward strand.
TCACAAAAGGAAAACCTTTGGAGGCAGAGAACTGTGGGTTGTGCAGATGTGCAGTTGCTAAGAAGCAAATATGCCTCTCTTCTAATCAAATAGCCCAGCTCAGCAATGCCGCTGGCTTGGGGCAAGAAGCAAATTCCACCAGCCACAAACTTAGAAACAGTCTTGAATTATTTGTTGCTGACCGCTGGCTGAACCCTTCCTGATGAGCACCATCACCATTAGCCACTACTCAGTGTATTCCATCAACCAATGGCAATAGCCGCATGCTACAGCTCAGGCTACAAGAAATTGATCAAACAGGGTAATGAGACTATTTCTTCACGGAGGTTATTTTAAATGAATATAAATATTTTCTTTCTACATAATTTGCCACAAAAAGGTCACTGAACTCTCTGTGATTCTAAAGAAAAATGCTCTACTGTCCCCTTTACATATTTGACTTAAGATAAAGCCAACAAACAATTCAGGGCATTTTTTGATATTAGGAGCAAATTCTAATGAACTAGCATTTGAGAGAACAGATAAACTGCAATATTTCAGCTTCACATTAAGTTATAGCTAAAAACTGATCAACTGATGCTACTCTATATAAAGATAAAACTAATCATGATTTACCAATTAAAAACGTTTATAAGAGTACGTTTTTATTTAAAGAAAGCACAATTAATCACTAATGTAGGCGACTGCGAGAGCATGAATCATATGCAGGCCTTCTTAGCTGAAGTTATTAAAATTTGATATAATTGTTATAAATTATTTAGTGAAGAATTCATTTTTCTATAGCCCACCTCCTCCTGCTAGACAGTAGAATAAAATGCATGTTAACTATTCCAGTTAGCACATGAATCATTTCACTGACATCTGATTTAGCTCTTCTTACAGAGGGACATTTATTGCTCCTTTTCTCTATATACTTTAAACCAAAGCAATTATAAACAACTGGACTGAACATCACAACATGACCAAGCTACAGCAGTTTAGCTGTATATTTGATCTAACATAAAATTAAAATATTCTGCAAAATCTAGTTTTGGGTTAGAATGCTTCTAATATGGTGGTATTAAAATAATCACAGCTAAATCACCATTTAAGAACTTCAAACACCCACATACCAGCACCAATAAGTATTTAAAGTAAATATTTCTAACACATCAGTATAATGTCATATTATAACCAACATCAATTACATTACATCCAGTTAGTTTAAACTCAGGGAAAACACTTGTATATGAATAAACACCTCTAAAGACTTCCTGAAAGATATATCTTATTCCATTAAAAATGAATGAAATCTAATATGCTAAAGTAAATACATGTCAAAATGAACTGCTTTATATGCAGATTCTGTAATATATAGAATTATATAGAATTTATATGCAGTTAAAGAAATAATTTCTTTTTGTTTGCGGTCTTTATTTTAGAAACAAATAGGTCAAGTAATTCTTTGCCTTCATCAAAAATGTATCGTTTACTATGTAGCATGAAAAATTTGCTTAAACATGTAGCAATGTGTGCTTAGGAAAAAAACTTTAATTACTGAAACTCAGATGTGCTTTTAACAACTATTATTTTAAACTGTTTATGGATGTTATTAGACATAAGAGCAAAACTACCTCATCTGCAAAATAAAACACCAGATAAACACAATGGGCATTTTTCTTAAAGGGATAAGGTACGGCTGCCTGTCAGAAGGTTATCTGTGCCTCTGACAGGATTTCTAAATACTCATTACTGATGGGTAAACGACAAGCGGTCATAAGAGGATTTTAAATACACACTCAAATAATTTTTAACTAGAGATGCAAGTTTTTGAATGAAATAGAAAACCTCCACAATTAACTTTGAATTAATCTCTCCTGAAAGGGAGGGCTACTAAAGAACTAAGATACAACACAGAGACGAGACTCTCAAGGCTGACATATAGTATTGTTTACATGCATTCTAATCTTTTCACAACACAATTCTGCCATGTTCTCAGAAATGGCTGAAGAAGATTCTCTAAATAAAAATCAATAATTAGTTAAAAGAAAATTAGGATCAAATAGCAAGAAACACCCATCAGCTGTCTAACACTATGACAAATTCAGCAGCAACCACAAAGAACCAATATAACTTCTGGTGCCAAGGAGCCAGATGGTACTGCTGGAAAAAATTAAGTCTACAGATTGGCAGCTCGACCCTGTGATTATTGCCCAAGGGAGGACAAAGTGGAAGAAGAGCGGGAGGTTCAGTATGATGGGGATAAATCAATTACACTACTCACTGCATCCTTCCTATCGTACCCTAATAACGGATTCTAAATACCATGCCAGTGAATTGTTCAAGGTTTAAAGAGTCCCAGTGTTAGTTGGGAGCAATAAGCTAAAATACAGTAAAAAGTAAAACATAATCTCACCTTTTCATTATAGGCCTAGAAAAGTATACTGACGAGCTGACCCAACTGCACAGGGTCTACATGCGGCAAAAGCTAAAGCCTTTTAGTTACAGCTCTGTTGTGAAAAATAAAGCTATGTACTTCTTATGTTTCTTTTTATTTATACTCAGTGAGAGCATTTGTTAGAATTCTGTATATTTTCCAAAAGTAGAGTAATGGACAGATAATAGTACCATATGATAGCCTCATGACTAAATAACCAACTTACAAATTAAAAATATTTCATTTATTTTTTATTTACAAAAAAGCACCCCACTTTGTAATATCCAAAGAACATTAAAGAAACAGTAACACTTCAAGATATGTTCAAAGTCAATTCGTGGTAGGGAAAGTAATGTACATTGTGAATTTACGCAATTATAAGAAATGTAATATCAGTTTTAGCCATACTTTTAAAATGTAAAGTGGTTATGCATTCAGAAGCAACTGACAAAGCTTATGCTAAGGGAGATTTTTTTTTATTAACACATTTCCTTACCCTACCATCACCTATGAAAATAGTTGTTTTGTATTACTCTAGCTTTAGTAGCTTGGATAATAACATAAGCATATTAAGATATTAGAGATTAAAAATGCAGACTACTGATTTTTAAAATACTAATAATATGTAATTGCACAATATAAAATATGTGTTGATTCACTTAATATATTAGCAGGTATGTGGACTGATGCCATTGGATTTAGTATTAAAGACCAATCAGTGACAGATCAATTAGATTTCATTAATAAATAAATATGATAAGGCAAAAAAGTGTTTTGGTTAATTAGCTTATAAGTATAAAAGAACTGAATTTACAAATCTTCTAGAAAAGAATTAATCAAATCATAAGTATACACTAATTTGATCGATGTTCCTGAAACCTTTTCTAATACATTTTCTAGCGTACTGCAGAAGGACAGGCTCTGAACTGCTAACAGGAATCGCTCAGTGCACCATCTGAATCCCTGTTGTGGGCACTGACAACTACAGTGATGGAAAAATTAATCTCAGAGGGTATGTTTTATATAAACCAGCGATTTTCAACTGGTGTGCCACACGAATTTTTAAAATACGCAATACTTGAATATTTAGTCAGGGGCATTGATCTCTTTTCCCTTGGACGGTCAAATTTTTAAAAATGACAACACAACAGCCATCTGGTGTGAATGAATCAAAATTATACCTATTTTTTGTCAGACCAGCAAAATATATTACTGGTGTGTCACAGAATTTTGATAATGAGTTTATATGTGCCATAAGATGAAAAAGTTTGAAAATCACTGATCTAAATTATGTCTAACTCACTTTTCTTTATCTAACTAAAACCGTGTGTGTATACTTTAAATAGCTTGTTTGAAATACTGTTACAAAATTTAAAATGGACATCAACATTCCAACTTTCTAGGACACATTCTCTCACCGTAATTTTGGAATAAGTAGCTGTTCAACCTTCATATTTCTGACTAAATAACAGAGTAGCAATGTTTTTATAGTCTCAAAGGGATACAACCAGTTCACAGAAGTGTCTGTATTTGCACAGGTCAATAGGCTCTTATATCCATAAAGATCCATAAAAGTTATTAAATGTATCCTAATGTTAGAAGAAAATCAGAAAAGAAAGAGTAGATGAGTTAAAACAAGGTCAACAGAAAAGAAATAGCTCATGATAACAGACACCTCAGTAAGTTCAATGGATAGTAAAACAGGGCAAGAAAAATATATTGGGGAACAATTTTAAACTAAAGGAACTACTACTATGTAAAATCCAAATACTATACATAAAAAGAACAACACTAACTTATAGTTCATATATTTTTATCACCCAAAGGACAACCTTGCAAAATACCAGTTGATAAAGTTCACAATAATAATATTAAGACTTTAATTTTTATTTAACTATGAAACATATAGTTGCATGATATGGGTTTACTTTATTTTTTTTTAATTTTATTTATTTATTTTTAAAAAGAGGGGAAGGGAAGGAGAAAGAGAAGGAGAGAAACATCAATGTATGGTTGCCTCTCATACGCCCCCTTCTGGGGACCTGGCCCGCAACCCAGGTATGTGCCCTGACTGGGAATCAAACCAGAAATCCTTTGGTTCTCAGGCTGGCACTCAATCCACTGAGCCACACCAGCCAGGGCTACAGGCTTAATTTTAAAAAATCAAATATTTAAAAACATGATTTTAAAAATAAGGAAGGGAATAATTGTCACAAAAATAACACTTCCTTTTATAAAACAGGATACACTAACAAGTTCTCTTAAAAGTTACCTCCTAGTACATTTAAAATGTGTCTTGGCTTATAAAATTTTATCTTAATATAACTCTATAATAACTATATACCTTAGTTTTTTGCTCAAGTGTAAAATTATCCAACCAAAGAAAACAGGCATTAGAATTTCAAAATTATTCACACTTTTATTATATTGTCATCTTTCTGAAAAAGTAATCTCAGGATCAAGGCTCATTTTGATCAAACTCATATGCTATTATTTTATTGTTTTCCTATTCTAACAGAAACAGGAAGCCAATTTGCCCAAATAAAAAAGAAATGGATCACCGAAATTTAACGTGGTTTGTGACACATGAACCACCGCATTAAACTGCTTACCATATTTATGGTAAAAAGTGGAATATTAAACCATAAAAAACAACCCCAGAGTTATTTTTTAGGTACTCACAATATGACATGATTAAATTAAACATCATCTAACACAACTTAAACCACCTAGATTCAAACATGGGTTAAAATCCCAGAGAAAACATATACTAAAACTAAGTTAATCATCCAATCCCTTAGTCATCTTGCAACATAACAACAGCTACGTGATAACAATGGACAAGTCCTATGTGTTACACACTTTTCTTTACAACCTATGAGACCTCTAAACCTATGAGATACTACAATTATCCCTATTTTTATAAATTAAGAAACTAAGGTTTAGAGGGAAAATAATTCTTCCAAAGTCATGGTGTCAAACTAGGACTGAATGTAGATATATGCGATACCATCATCTATGCACTAAACCAACCACAACAATAAAATTTGATTCTTGATATGATGAAGTACAAAACCTATCCATTTAAAACCCTTAACAATTTAGCTTTCACCCTGGCCAGTGTGGCTTAGTCGATTGGAGCATCGCCCCATAACCAAAAGGCTGAGGGTTTGATTCCTAGTCAGGACACACACCTAGGTTGAGGGTTCAGTTCCCAGTCAGGGAGCATATGGTAGGCAACCAATCTATGCTCCATTCTGCTTCTCTCTCTCTCCTTCTAAAAGCCATGAAGAAATGTCCTCGGGTGAGGATTTAAAACATGTTAGTTTTGAGATACTAGAAGTATATGTATGTGGTCTGCCTTGAAGATTGCTTATATTGTATAAACTGCCAGGGCAAAACTATAGTTAATAAACATACCTGAATTACAACAAAGAGGAATATAACCAGACAATGAAACAAAGAGAAAAGAAAAGTCTAAAAACATACCAGGACTCAAATGAATGCCAAATAAAACTATCAGATAAAACACACCTCCATATCTGTACGATCATACTAAGGAACGGAAGCAATGAACGGCTTCCAAAGTTCTGTGAATCAGGCTCATCTGCAGCAAAAGCGGCAGCTCCGGTTTACCTGTGAGGAGCTGGGAGCGCATGTCTCTGTTCCTAACCTCCTAATCCATCTCCTTCTACAGTCTCTGGCAAGGCTTATCTTCCGCATGACACTCAACACGTTCAGTCAAATAAATCATTGATTCTCCATATCTCTCCCCCATATCTCAGACTCCCTCTTAAACATCTTTGACGGAGTTTCTCGATACTCCTTCAAGTTCAACAGACTTGATCTTTCTTATCCATTTTCCCATTTTCTTTACAGATGGTATCACTTCCTGGAGAAAATAAATCTGAGTGTCATAAAGTCAAGTTGGTTCCCTCTAGGTACTCACTCCCCTTTGTCCCTGCCCATCAGGGGGACCAATGGGCCTTCAATCGGATCTTCGCAGACCTGTTCGCCCCTGGAGCGCACCAGTCTCCGTCTCTCGTCACTTCCAGCTCCCCGCCCACAGCCAACTAAATTTTGACATGTCTTACCGTGCATTTCTTACAGCTTTTTCTCCACTTGCTTAATCTGGTAAGTTAACGCTTACCGGGTAATTAATAATAATTAATAATTAATCTTATATTTTCTTGGCCATATCTGATCCGTAGTCTTTATTTCTATGGTGATAGCTTCCCATTATCACCTTTGTTAAATATGACAACCGATGAGCCAAAGTCATAAATATAACAGGTACGTCATTTGTTTCTCATCTGCCCAACTGTCTTTATATTGAGGTAGACCTAGAATTATTTTCTGAGGAAAATTTGGTCTGCCTCTGGGCCAAATTCCTTAGCCTACTTTCATACACAGGTGCGCTGGTCTTCTAAGGTAGTCACATATCCTTGATAAGCTCCTCATTTTACGATAATATCAACCCTACCTCCAATTATGCTGGTGAAAAAGATATGACTGTAAGTAGCAATACAGAATTATTATACTCCAAGAAGTAATCAAAGCCTATACCCTGAATTTCTCTGCTGTTTAATGCCATTTCAAAAGCACATAGTTTAACATAGCTGAAGAATGCAGAGCTTGGCTGCTCTTCTCATCCACAAGCTAAATCTAAATCTCTCCAGTCACCAAAAAAGTATGTGAAGAAGGCCAGGACTGGGGGTAACAGAGCAATACGCAGTGCAAATTGGGAAGAGAGGGCGCTTCGAAAGGAGAGGAGGAACGCAACGCAAGCCCAGTATTGAGAGAAGGTCCGACTTTTCCAGAGGCAGCAGAAAACAGATTATTCTTCTGCGTTTTTGTAAATTTTCAAAAAAATAAATACTGATTGGGCCAAAAGACATCTACAGGACAAATTTGTAACTCGTGACCTCTGCTCCCCACACTTCAAGTTCTATCTTAGTTTTAAACCAACCCACCACAGAGTCGTGTATCTAAACCTGGGGTGGCAAACGTTTTCACTAGAGGGTCTGATGAGAAATATTCCAGGCTTTGCTGGTGGGATATTAGGCCTCTGTCACGACGACTTGCGGCTACTGTTGTAGCAAAACACAGCCACAGACAATGTGTGAATGAATGTGTGTGCCTGCGTCCTGACAATTTTGGTACGCATTTGAGCTACAATCCATCCTAGTTCGCTTTATTTTTCCTTCCTTCTCCTCATCCCTGATCTCCTAATTCATTTTTTAACGTTGGTACAATTTATTTATCTTTGTTAACTGCCTCAATGTTTTTCTTAAACAATACAAATTAGAAAAAATTAAAGGGCAGGCTTGTTACAAATTAAAATAACCTAAAATCTAAATTTTTTTCAGCTGTAATCTACACAACTCTACTTTTTATATAGATGCTAAAAATTAGGTGATTATTTCATCTATTTAATCCTTTACATCTGTAATATATTTTTAATATTTGTTTCATATGTTTAATCTTTTTTACACATACACTGTTAAAAAAAAAAAGAGTTAAAAGTAGGACAGCCAAACAGCAAACAGCTTTAAAAAAAAAAAACACTTCACTAACCGCAAAATCAGCCTTGAAGAAAGGTTTGGAGATTTTTTAAAAGTTAATAGTCTAGACAGTTAGTCTTCTTAACAACATTTTTTTTTTTTTTTTGCCTCCAGGTCTTCTTTCTATAAATCAATTCAAAATTTAGCAAGCTAAATAATGATTTTAACCTACTGCTTTAATGGCATTACTCTCAATCAGCTTGAAATACCCACTGCTGACTGTATATCTGAAAATACTGTCTATCCCAACCTTTTATTTTCCTACTTCCTTATACATGCTTTTATAACATCCAGGATAAATCATACTTTTACAATATCCTATTTTGCAGTAGATATCTGTTTTTGCCTGCTCTGAATTGCTTCTTTGTATCAGTAAGAGTACTCAATTTTCCTTGAAAGAATGACACCTCTCTCAATCTCTGTGTGGTTCAGGTGGGGCTCAGGTGGGGCTGACCTCAGCCCCACCCCTGCCCAACTCTTTTTGGGCATATGACCCAGTCCTGGCCAAATGAACACCACCACCCCCAGGCCCCTAACCCCGCTTCCCTGCCCAAACCAGAGTAATTGATTCAGAATAAGCACACAACCAACTCAAGTACTTTTGTTACAACTATCGAAGACATCTTTCCACTGGGGTTGCTAAACTGGTAGAAAATACCTAAGACGCTGCTGCTGGCTGGTGGCCATCCTACAGGAAGCTACGCATAGGGAAGCAGGATGTGAATACGAATACTCCTTACAGTTTGAACACTCACCTGCATCCAAGCAGGCATGAAGCAAGACTCCAATTCCCAAACCAATAACTTCCTTTTTCTGCTTTTTGCTGAAAGCAGTTTGATCTGGGTTTCTTTTCTGTCCCATGCGCTGGAAGAGTCCTAACCGAAACAGCCCTTTACCAGACTGTTCCACGAATCTGAAATGCTATTACCTCCGTGTTCCACATATCAGAAGCCTTCGTATTCTCCCAGACCTGGCTCAAATGCCACCTCCACTACCAAGACTGTCTAAATTACAATCATAATTACCATCTTCTTTCTCCCTTTATATGTCTTACAGTAGTAATTATACCAGCCTGCCTTGACTTAAGAGTTGCTATTTACATCTCTCTTTCCTCTTCTAATCTGCAATCTCTACTCATCTTAAAGGCAGTAACATGTCTTATTAATCATTTTATTTCCCCCAGTCTAAATAAAATCTGTTGAAAGAAACCTTCATTCCATCTAGCATTTTGCCTAAAACATCAGTACTTATATTTTAAAAATTCAGTTCTTCACCTCCTATAAGACGCATTTTCTTTTCGCAAAGAAATCCTATTCTAAGCGTATTAAAGGTTTATAGCACACGTACATCCCAGGATACCAACACCAAAACAAGCCCTAGTCGATGAAAGGAATATGTGTGGGCTTCTTTTTCCCCAGGGGAAGACAGTTCACTATTTTGATATTGAAGTACTGTATTATGTTTTTATTAACTTCCTTTGGTGTCATGGAAAGTAATAGGAGTGTTCAAAATAGCAGAGCACACAGGTGGGGAGGAGCTTTCGGAGACATTTAAACAAAATCACAGAGAAGCACACCTCTAAGATGAAATTACTTTTCTGATAGAGATTTTAAGTATGACACTACCTGATTCTGCTTTTTAGATATGGAAAAGAACTAGATGGTATCCAAATTACACTACCATTTTCTCTAGAGTACCAATTTTCAACCTTTTTCCTCTCATGGCACACCAACTAATTACTAAAATTCTGCAGCACACCAAAAAATACATTCTTTGCCGATCTGACAAAAAATAAGTATAATCTTGATTGATTTACAAAAAAATATTAGTAGTAATTACCTATCCTTTTTGCTCCAAAGTGACTTTTTAAAAAATCATGTGCTTATACTTGTATATAAAAATTTCTGTTACCAAGAATTAACCAACCAGACATAACCTTAATATGCAACATGACCAGTAAGATGCAACTCTATTATATGACCTACATATTTATGGTTCAAGACGGGGCATTCACACTGGATGGCTATTGCTGTGTTGGCTGTTGCCACTTTTCTAATTTTACAATCTAAAGAAAATTATGTGAATGCCCTGACCAGTCAGGTACCGCATGTTTTACAATTTCTGCATCACACCAGTTGAAAATCGCTGCTCCAGACATTCTGAATGCACAGCTTTGAGGCTACACCATTGCTCCTAAAACCCAAACTCAGACGCCGCTCTTAGGACTGCCATGTGGAAATACAATTAAATAGCTGGAAATGACCTTGGAACCTGAACATATATTTGACAAGAAATACAGGCTCAGAATCACTAAAATTTCTCCATAGTGACAATGAACTTAATATTTAAATTAAAACATGCTATCACTATGACTGATGATATAGAGAAAAATATAGGACTTCCCCCAAAAAAACACCAAAAATCCTAAGTTAAGAGTTCTCAGACTACTGTAATCAGTTCTTTCTCTAACCCTACAGCAATATTTCTAGCTGTGGTAAAAGACTAGTTTTCCCCCAAGACATCACAAATTAGTGCTTTTATATTATAGGTACAACATATTTGGATAATGCAGGAATTGCAGAATGCTGTAAACATTTCTAGGTGCTTACTCTCAACTTCTGTACTTACGTTGTTGCAGACCTGTTTGCTTTTGTAACAGGCAGATCACAGCCCTGGACCAGTCTGCAGACTACACACTGAACAGTAACGCTTAGATATTTGACACAGTTTCCCTGTGTTTAAGTTTCCTTATCTGTCAGGACTGTTCAGCTTAGTGACTGACAAACAGAAAAAACAGATAAACACGTGCCCTTACAAAAAAGAGACAAATCAAAGAAACAAACCAACTTTTCTTTGAAAGTTAAAAATAGCCACTATTTTTCTAAGGTAATCACCCTGGCCCCTTTGAGTCCTGCCACCACAACTCTGTATGCACAGACAAAGCTTAGCCCGAAAAAGCCAGAAAAACCAACAAAATAATCTACTTAGGTGATACGTTCTCTGAAATAATGTGTTAAAGTAAAACTGACTTGAAGAAGAGCTATGTGATTATACATTCTTATTTGTAATGCAACAAACCTTACTGCACTTCCATTTCAAAAGACATGGGTGGTACTGCTAGGTATGAGAGGGGTGACCTTGCATGCAACAGCACAAAGCAAGAAATCTTTTCTTCAACGATGTTAAAGGCTACAGAACTCGAGAGTTCATGGAGCCAAAAAAGCACAGCAAGAAAGTTAGCTTTTGCCATTTGGACAATTTTTTAAAAAACGAACTAAGCAACGATAACATTAAAGGAGGATGAGGGCTAGCATTAATCCCCGTTTTAATCAGCATATTAATCTCAGTTCTTTAGAGTAAAAGAATACGGTATTTTGAGAAACAACTTAGCTTTAAGTTAAGAGCACTTTAAGAATCTTTAGTTAGGTAATGAGTTTTTAGACATCACACAAAAAGTATAAGCACTAAAAGAAAAAATAAGACATATTAGACTTCATCAAAATTAAATACTTTTGTGCTTTTAAAGCACAAAACTTTTTAAAACTGTTGTGCTTTAAAGGCCACCATCAAAAAGTACAATGATTTATTTCATTTAGCGTAACACTCTCCAGATCCATCTGTGCTACTGCACAAGGTAAGATTTCCCTCTGTTTTTTACAACCAAGTAGTGTTCCATTGTGTAAATGTACCAGAGTTTTTTGATCCACTCATCTACTGGTGGGCACTTGGGTTGCTTCCAAATCTGGGCAATTTGTAAATAATGATGCAATGAACACAGGGGTGCATAATCTACTTTCGAATTAGTATTTCCTGCTTTTTCAGACATATTACCAAAAGTGGAATCACTGGGCCATAAAGCAGTTCCGTTATTTTTCATTTTTTGAGGACACTCCATACACACAATACAATAAACAGATGATGTATTATAGAATTGTACACTTGAAACCTATATAATTTTATTAACCAAGGTTACCCCAATAAATTCAATAAAAACTTTTTTAAAAAGAAAGCGATATCACTATCTGCAGCACTGGAGAAAATATTTGCAAATCATATATCTGATAAGACACTGGTAACTAGAATATATAAAGAACTTTTAGAACTCAATAAAAGGCAGCCCACCTGAAAAATGGGAGAACGATGTGAATAGTCACTTCCAAAGAACATATACAATTGGCCAATGAGTGGCCAGCTCCTGAACACTCACGAGGATGGTAAAATACAGACAGACAATAGCAAGTATTGAAGAGGATGCGCGGAAATGGAAACCTCCACTCACTGCTGGTGGGAACACAAAATGATGCAGCACTTTGGAAAAGAGTTTGACGATTGCTCAAAAAGTTAAACTCAGAGTTACCATATGACTCAGCAATGCTACTCCTAGGTACACACCCAGAAGAAATGAAAACATATTCACACAAAACCTTGCACAAACATGTTCATAGCAGCATTTTAATAATAGCCAAAAAGAAGAAGCAACTCAAAAATTCACCAACTGATGAATGAACAATGAAAATGTGGTATATCCATGTAACTGAAGCACTACTGGGGTGGGGAGGGTGAAGTACTTACTGACACCTGCTACACCGTGGATCAACCTTGAAAACATTATGTTAAGCAAAAGAAGCCAGACACAAAAGGCCACCTATTATATGATTCCATTAAATGAAATGTCTAGATTAGGCACACCTACAGAGAGAGACACACAGTAGTTTCATGGTTGCCCCAGGCTGGTGAGGGAAAGGGGGAGGAGCAGAGCTGGGGAAAATGGAGTGGCTGTTCCTGGTACAGGGTTTCTTTCTGCAATAAGAATGTTCTAAAATTGACTGAGGTAATGCTTTAACTCTGTGAATATATTAAAAACTACTGAACTGTATACTTCAAATGGGTAAATTCTATGGTTATTAATTATACCTCAAAGCTATTATTAAAAAAAAAGAATAGGAATCCTAAACTTTACCCCCAAACTGTTGACAAACTCTGTAAAATCAAAGTCAACCTTTAACTCACAAGTGCCTATGTCCTCAAAAGCCATAAACTGAGAAGGGTAACCGAGGGGAGGTAGGACAGGATAATGGGAGGGAAAGGAGGAAAAGTTTTCAGGAACAACTATAAAGGACACATGGACAAAACCAAAGGGGGGTAGGATGAAGGGCGGGAAGTGGGGATGGCTGGGGTGGCGGGGAGTGGTGAGGAGAAAATGGAGACAACTGTACTTGAACAACAATAAAAACAATTAAAAAAACACGAGAGGTATAAAAAAAAAAAAAGAAATTGCTTTAATTTTAGCCCTAATTCTGCATTGCAAGCTGCTTCTTGTATGCAGAAAAAAAGGTCCTAAAGAAAATACTTCACTCAAGTCGATTCCTACACCTTTCTTGCAGAGACTTCCTTTCAACAGTATCTATATTATTTTAAATCCAATAGCGTGCTGTATCCAATTTTTCCTCAAGCATTGAAGAAGGACCCTTATATCAACTACAAGTTTGTGGGGAGGCGGGGGATGGGGCAGGTAGAATTTGGTAAGCAGATACCGAAGACTGTATTCCATGTTTAATTTTGTAAAAATAAACAAAATTTGTTTGCCTTAATCCACGTTGGGTTTGTTTGTTAACAGAGCATTTATTTGCTACTAATGACTTTTCAGCCCTGCATTTTGAGCCTTGTGTACCGCTCTTTCTGCTTGGACCTGTTTTGCCTTCAACAGTATCCCATTTGGCTCTTGAATGAGATTACTGAGACATTAACTGGTATCTTTGTTTCCTAATAATTTCAGGGCATTCCCCCCCCCCCACTTTTTCTCCAATATATAGCTTTATGAGTCTTTTAATATAATTCAGACTCTTTCAACTACTCTCAAAAGTCTGCAAATATTTTAGTCACTGCTATTGAGCTCATGAATAAAATGAGTGACTCCTTCCACGGCTCATGAAACCAATCCACACAATTTTTCCAGGTATAAAATTCCTCTATTCTCATAGTTACAGTATTTACTCAACAGAGAAAAGCTAAGGCACACAGACATAGAATGGTTCTGGGGAAAGGCATGGTAAATTCGCTATGGAAAAATCTAACCGCTAACAATTTTCAACAGAAAATATTCAATTTAAAAACTGTAAATTCATATCAGTGGAATTTATACAATTACTCATTTGGACCTCTACAACTTCCAGCTGAAAATCCTACAGACTCCAACTCAGCCATCGAAACAGAAGAGCTGTGCAGCACAGGAGACAGACAGCACCTCAGGCACACAACTGGGTCCGATGCGGAAATCAACATTTATTTAAGGCAACCCCCCAAACAGGCTAGATAACAATAAAACCTTACATGTAATATGTTCCTACTATGGACCAGGAAGCAGTCTAAACTCTTTATCTGCTTTATTCTATTTAATCCTCATAATAACCTTGGGATATGGGTGGTCTATTTATCCTTATTTGATACATGAGGAAACTCAAATAGGTTAAGCAACTTCCTGGAGATCACAGAAGTGAGTAATGAAGAAGCGATACATAAATCCAGGCCGTATGGTCATAGAAACTGTTTTCAACCACTGTGTTATATTTTTAAGGTTGTAACAGGGTGCAGCCAAGAGAGGGGCCCCAAATAGGGACTGGGAATGGGGTCCATGACTCAAGGTATCTAGGAAATACTAGAAAGATATATAGGATATCCTTACCCACCTCTACCCACAGGTGTGAATTTGGGGAAGGGACACATGGAACAGGGCCATTGAGAGCTGTTTTTGCATAGCAACAGCATTACAGCTAACCTCTGGCATGGTTATTTAACATATCTGTAACCTTTAACTGGTTTCATGGATATGTTAAATAGCTGTGGCCATGCTTTGAGCCAGGGGGATGGAAGTGACTTCCACCCAAGATGCAACTGGGAGGCAACTCCCCCTGGTTACAGCACCCGAGTGAGAGCTTGGAGATGATTGCCTCCACGCCATGGGGCCACAACTGCCCAGACTCACGATGGCAGCCCAGTAAAGCTGGAAGGATACGGGAGTGCTGGCAAGTGTAGCCAATTGTGGGAGGAGTCGGAAATGGGGCTGCAGAGGAGGATTGGTGTGGGGATTTAAACGGAGACGCGGCAGCCATTGAGGGAGAACCACAGGGCGTTGGCAGTTTGGAGACCCCCCTGCAGCCTTGGTGAAGAGAGGACCACGCAGCTGCCGGGAGCCTGAATCACAGACTTCTACTTCCTTTCCTGAGATTCGGTACCCCAGATAAGGGCAGAGAGAGAAGGAAGGACTGTGTGCAACTGTGGGTATCCTAAAGGACTTTGATATTTTAATGAAGACATTAGGTCACTACTTTAAGTCTGTATAGCTTTAAATAAACATTTCCTTTCTTTTTCACAAATCTCTGGCATTGAGGGATGTCTTTCCTCTGGCAGTGGACATAAGGAACCTGGGGAGGTACTTTCAGTAATTGTATATCGTACCCCCCCCCCTCACCGCTTGGCACTGTGTGTGTGTTCTGTAACAAGGTTACTGAGGTGATTCTCACCGCCTATCTGCCCCCAAAGGGATGCAACTAGAAAGGGAGGAAAAGCTGAGAATCACTTAAGCTCAAATCCTGTATTTAGAGATAATCACTAGGTAGTTTGGATGTCCACAGTTACCACAAACTGTGGTAACTATTTTCATCCTCCTCCAACCTACTCTCTTCCCACTTTTCACACTTCAGCCAATCCTCCCAGTCACCCAAACTCAGGATTTTATCATTATCTTTGGCTTTTCTCTTTTTAATTCCACCCCTACCCACTTACCAAGTCCTGTCCGTTCTTCCTCAAATATATTCTTTCCTCTTCTATTTCATAGCTTCTGTCCTGGTCAAGTCTCTGATCACGCCACATCTGGCTTAATGGAAGGGCCGCTTATCTCACGAACTGAAGGTTTCCACTCCCTTCAATCCGTCTGCATCACACACCTAGCTGAATATTTCTAAAATACTTTTCATCATAATACTCTCTGGCTCAAAGTCTAAAATGAATACTCTTTTGCTTACTAAATCAACTCCTTATGCCACAATTTGATGTTTTCACTATTTAAATTCTACCTTACCTAAAATAATGGAATTCCTTTTAAAAACAGAAACAATTTCCTCTCGTTACTGTCAGTTTGTTCTGAACCAGAGGGGAGGTGGGGGGGGCAGATAATGGGGGGGAAAGGGTGAAGGGTTTTCAGGAACAACTAACTATAAGGACACACAGACAAAACCAAGAGAGGAGGTGGAATCAGGGGAGGGAGGTGGGGATGGCTGGGGTTGGGGGGAAAGCAGATAACTGTACTTGAAAAACAATAAAAAAAAAAATTGAAATAATCCATAAAGGTAGTGCCTCGGCCAGAGTAACTCAGCGTCAAAATCAGGACCTGCAGCTGGAGCTAGCACTGCCCACGCATGCCGCTCTTGTCCATCCTCACCCCCAATCTTCCTCAATCTTTCTCTGCCATCCTAGTCTTTGCGCAGTTCCTCAAACTATGCCTATTTCCAGTTCCATTCCCTCTGTTCTCATTCCCTCAGCTTATCCAAAAAGCATTCTCCCCTCCACTCTTACTAATTAAAATTCTACCCGTCCTTCTTAAGTTCTAGTTCAAACTCCTATTTCTTCCATAAAACATTCACTAACACCAGTCTGCATCAGCTTCTTCCTCTTCTGGCCTCCTAGAGTATTTAATGTCCGTGGTACGCATTTTCTATTTGAACAAAGTTTATATGGCTTCCTACTGTTAGGTATGCATATCTTGTACCCACAATAAGTCTAATAATTTTAGGGCAAGGGATAGTTTTTTTCTCTTGCTTGCAGCATCTGAGTTCTAGAAAACTAGCGCTCACTCTAAGGGACTATATCTAAGACTTGATTAACATAATTATTTGGACTACCTTTGACCTATAGCCAGAGAACATAGTTATCCCAAAGGATGATTCCAAAAGATAACTGGAATAGTTGTGAAAATGTTTTAGGGTAAAACAGTCTCTTGGCGTTGTTAAAAAAAAAAAAAAAAAAAAAAGGAGCATAAACCAAGTACCAACCTTTCCTTCTAAAATTCCCTTTGAAATTCTTTTTGCTTGTTTTTAATGAATAAAACCTTAATAACATTAGTAATCAAAAAAGGGTATCTTCAACGGGTCAAAAATTTTGAGTAATTCGTAGCAACTAGAAGGCAAAGACCGGAGTGATGAAAACATAACAGACGACACCAAACCCAGGAGAAAACCAGGCAGAAAAAGTGCTAATTCTCCCAAAGGAGCCTCGGAAATGCCACAAGCAGAGTTACGAGATTGTGAGGAGGGGTGCTCATGAGAGAACTCTAATCGCAGCGGCTAGAACCATGGTGTCCATCCTCCAGGGCATCTGGCAGTCACAACATTTGTGCTCGAACTAAATCTCGAGCTCCACTCTAAACAAAGTGCGCTAGTCATTCTGAGGAGGTCTCCTAAGCTGAGAAGCTAAGCAGAGCTTCAGATAGCTCCAGCTGCCCTGACCCCAACCCTAAAAATGGAGGGAAGGGTTGAAAAGCCTGTACCTAGGAATGAAACCCCTGAGTAATGTTGTACTTATTTTGACAACTGTGGGGGTGCTAGTCTGCCTCTAAGCAAGCCCTGCCCACTTCACTCACAACCACCAATCAGACCGCCCATTCAAAGGAAACGCCTTTCAGGATAATACACATTCACAAGCAGAGGAACCCCGCACAGGCTGCCTACATACACCATGCAACTGGGCCCTTCACTCATAGAAGTGAATCAATAGCCAAGGTTCTTCAGACACTTGAGGAAAACCAGTAAAAATGAATGAAAAGGACCAATGTTGAAAATTCAACTTGTACACAAAGCACAGTCGACTTAGAGCATCAAATACGCATATGATAGACCCAAGCAATGCAAAGGTAACAAAATGGGAATTGAGGAGAGGGAAGAGGATGAAAGGAAGGACTCATTTGCACACATCCATAACAACGAGTCAGGCGGTGTGTGTGGTCGGCTGTTACAAAATAAGAAGGATATTATTTATGTGAGTCCAAAGTAAATACGAGAAGAACTTAACGTAAAATAACAAAAAATAGGGAGGCAGAAGTGGGAGAGAAGGTGTGAGGAGCCACCCATCCATCAGGGAGGGAGTCAGCAGACACTCCTCCGGGGTGATCAAACAAGAACTAACAGGCCAGTGTCCAAAGTGATTACGGTAACTGCAGAAGCAGCTGTACCACGTGGCTGCCTCTGGGGAGGAGACCTAGGGCTTGAGGTGTGGGGAAAAAGAGGCTTTCACTTTTTATTGAGTATTTTATGTTCTTTTTAACTTTTTAACCATATGCATGTCTCTGATCATTAGAAAGACAAGTAACCTAAGTTCTAAGCAGCAGGGCAGAGAAGGTCCAAAGGAGTCAAAGTTTGCTACTTATGAGTTGGACACCCCGGTCAAGATACCGAAATGTTCCGGAGGCTCAGTTTCCACAACAGCAAAATCGGGGAAATGTCTCCCTCACAGAGCAGTTTTGAGCCAATTAAAGGAAACAATCTTATTCTGAAAGAATCTGCTTAAGTTCCAGACTTATTGCTCAATAAATATTAATTAAAGATTGTTTAATCCCTTAAAGACGCTACCACAACCACCAGCACAGCCACCTCTTCGGTATTTGTCGCAGAGGAAGGAAGCTTTCTTTGGAATCCTGTGCCAGCAGCATGCCTTCTTCTAAAATCAAATGGGTCATCTGGTTGGTATGTAGCTCAGTGGATTGAGCATGGGCTGCAAACCAAAGGGTTTGCTGGTTCGATTCCCAGTCAGGGCACATGCCTGGGTTGTTGGCCAGGTCTCCAGTGGGGGCCACATGAGAGGCAGCCACACATTGATGTCTCTCTCCCTCTCTTCCCCTCTCTCTAAAAATAAATAAATGAAACCTTAAAGAAATCAAATGGGTCAGTCCAGTGTCTTCAAGAACCTTTGCTTTTCAGTTCTCACACTCTAAATTCACACTTTGGCTCAAACAGGATTGAGGTTGCAAAGAGGAGACACAACTGAAAACAGGACGTTACACAGTGCGACTTTCCACACACTGTAGGCCAGATCCATACGTAAGCAGCAAGAAAGACAAGCCTGTTACGTGTCTAAGTCTTAAGGAGATATGGTGCCCTGTGACAGCCGAAACATCTTTACCACGGGCCTGGGCTGATACCTAAAGATCTGTGTGGGGAGCTTGAACTCTCTCGGAGTAAGGAGTAACTTTTCAGAGCGTTCCCAGTGCACCTGACCCAGAGTTTGATTTGAGAGAGAAGAGGCTCTGAAAATAGGTTCAAAAATGGGACAACTACCCACAGAGCAGTCTCGGGAGGAGGCCCTGTGCAGCCAAGGAAGTCACAGCACCAGGGTGCTGAGGGACCACAGAAAAATGCTGGAAGGAAAGGTAGGTGTCCACAGAGGATATTTTTTACCTACTTCAAGGCACTGCCTAACGCCACACCTTAGGTCACACACTTGCATATGCAGCCCAAGTGCAAGAGCACAGTCTGGCTCGCGCTTCTTTTTAGCTGCAAGGGTCAATGTGATAAATGCCTCTAGAACAGAGCTTCTCCAACTTTAATGTGCATCTGGGGATCTTGTTAAAATGCTAATTCTAAATTTAGTAGGTCTAGGGTGGGGGCAGAGATTCAGCATTTCTAACGAGCTCCCAAGTGACACTGACGCTGTTGGTCTGCTAACCACCCTTGGGGTAGAAAGGGGCAAGCAAATCCCTTCCTTTCCAATGCCCTGTCCACGACTCTAAACCCCAGCTCTCATCAACAGCCCCTGAACCAAAAGCAACAGCTGGGGAAGAGGCAACCTATAGTGGTTTTGAAAGCAGAACATGATCCTTGGAGTTAGATAGACATCATTTCAAATTTCAGTTCTGCCACTTAGTAGCTACGGGACCTTGGGCAGATCATCTAACCCTCTCTACCCCTGAGATTCCCTGATTCTCAAATAGTGATAATATCTACCTCACAGAGGCTGTCGAGATTAAAACGAAATAACGCAGCAAAGCGTTTAGCTCGCTGCTTCCACTCGATGGTCCCTTTGCCTTCACTCATCCTATGTTTAAACTGCCAGGACAGTCTCCCTCAAATTTGCATTTGTCACATCCATACATTGCTTCAGGAGTATTTTAATGACTAGGAAATCAAAGTTCAACTCCTTAACGTCCCTGGGTGTTCAGCTTCTACTGCCCCCCACGCACTCAGCTCTAAGACCCCTTCTGCTCTTTCCTATTCAACACCACTTCCAGTCATTACTTTCTCCAGGCAAATCACCTCTGTGCCACCATGGAATTTACTAATTCTGAAACGTGGACACGAGCACTTAGGGATCCACTGAACTTCTAAGCAATCACCTGGCCCAAACTCTTCATTTTGTAAACCAGAAAAATAAAAATCCAAGGAAGTTAAATGTCTCAACCTTGACAACAAAATTATTACCAACCAGTATAAAAACCTGGTTTTTGGACTTCTCCAAATATTTTCTTCTGCATCTTTTCCCACTTTCTCTCCAGCAAAACTCAGGAACCATGGAAAACTCAATTAAATAGAAGGCCCTCCCTCCACAACTTAAGCCACAACTTCTCAGCATGGCGCATAAACTTTATGCTTTGGTTTACTCAACATGATGCCAAAACACACAATACTGAGTCAGTCAATACTAGGTCAAATAAATTAAGAAAGAAAATGAATGAAACCAACTATTTGCCTCAGTATAGATCAAATCAATTCAATATTATAACACATACTAATTACTATTTTTGGAATATGCCTTACTAGAACTTAGAGTGCTAATTACCTTATTTCAGGTGATTGCCTTCTCTTTCTATCTAGATTACATGTGTCTTGAAAATAAGAACTCTGCCATTCCATCTTTGAATTCCCCATCACCCCATGTTGCTCCCTTCTTCATGTACTGTGTAGGTAACGGCTAATTTACCATATTGAAGTTGAGTTATTTTTCATAATGCTGAGTTCCATGACCTCTGCAGTATTTATCTAACCCACTTTGTTATAGTCTTATTTGCCCACGTTGTTTTATTCTGATGGACTGAATTTCCCATTCAATGGCATAAAACTTAGAACAATGATTCTCAATGGCTGTGCTTTTACTTCTTCATATATATGTTTTTATCCTAAAAACATTCCACATCTGTGTACCTTACTCATGTATCTCCAACCACACAACACACATCTTGAGTGTTCAAACACTTCCATTTTTTTATCATTTCCCCAAACTATAGGACTTGAAGCTATGCTATGCACATTACAGGACTAAAATAATCATTGCTCTTATATTGCTATAACACACACAAGCTAGCAACTGGTATATTGAAATAACAAAAAAAAGTACAAAAAGAAACCCACAAGTACAACAACAATATATGCTATATACACAAGGATATGTGCAAATTGCAAACTAATCTAAATGATCAGAATAAGATACAAAACTATGATTTTATGATCAACACCCACGTGATACTATAGTAGAACATTTACCCTAACTGGTGAGTTACTGAAAGAACCTTTCTTCCTGGGTTTAATCACTGTCTCGCATTCTGCTGGAACACAGGGAAAAGTAAAGCATATCTATGGCTTGGCTTGTACAAGAACTGATTAGTGTCACAAACGATTTTACCCCAAAAATAACCTTCCTCAAAGGTTTGATATGTAATGTTTACACATTAAACTTATGTGCGTGCAAGTGGATGGGCTTATAGCTCAACGCGTTTTCGATGCATCATGAGAGTTCACTATTTGTAGGCACCCCGGAGACAAACCTGCTTAATGCCATGTTTTGCACTAAGTGATGTATATGTCTTATAAATCAAACTTTTTATGTACTGGATTTTCCTAAAGAAAAGTATACCAAAAAAGAAGGAAATCATTACTTACTATTATAAGTTATGATCAAACAGCCTTTTTTTCTTAATCCCCAGGCTTTAATAAATAATTCCATTCCTAAACCAGTATTTATTCATAGGAACCCATGTCCTTGCAATGCCCACAAAAATTTGTAGTTAGCAAGATACCAGGACAATAAATGGCTGTTTTTCACCCCAATAAATTCAATAAAATTTTTTAAAAAATAAATGACTGTTTTATCTCTTCAGCTTCATTTTAGCCTTCCTGTACCCACACCCTGGAGGTTCCCGATTCTTATCCACAAAGTGATTATGGTCTAGGACTGAATCAGATTTGTAACAAATGTCCGCTGGGACCCTTCGACCTACCACTGCCGGTCGAGCCGATATGTCTTCTAGCTCACTAAACCCTTTCACCTCGCCTCAGGGACTGTCCACAGTGCTACATGGTTAGAAGCTTTCTTTCACAAATGATGAAAATGAATGAAAAATGATTTCAGACTAGAAAAATGGATATTCAAGTAATTCTATAGCATCTAAAGGCTACTCAGCATCTACCACCCTGGTGCCCAAACATTCTAACATGAGTACAACAAGAGAGATTCTTCTATAAGGGTTTGAGTTTCATTATATTTAATTTTATCTGATTGCTGACATGCACCATTTATTAACACTTCAATATATCCAGACACACAATAGCATAAAACTTCGAACAGTGATCTATGATTATCTAGAACCCATTGTGATTGGTTTTAAATTTTCCAGAACAAATAAAACGCAAAGCTAATAACATGGAACTTCAAATAAGTATGACTTTTTAAATGAACATTACCATAACAAAATGAAACAAACAGCAGTCACGTAATCACTTATAAATAAAATACAGACTCTTACTTTTTTTCTTAAAAGGTAATTTAGCATGTCATTTTCTCATTTTTTTGCTGTTAGGTCTTAAAATTTCTCCTCAAAAAATAGAAATAAAAATCATGTCCGAAGAGAGAGAAGAAGAAATTACAAAGTATGACATTTTGTTAAGCTACAAACTGTACAAAAATCTGTCACCATCTGTGTTACAATTCTAGTCATCAATAAGGTACTGTTTTTCAATGTACCACTCAAAAATCAATTATATCAACTCTTTTGTATAGAGAAGCAGCGCACCTTTCAGGCAACTAGTATTAATGAGTAGACATGACTATAGAATCTCCATCTGTTTCTCTGACAAAGCTGTGGCTACTCTAGTCCCTCATTGAAATTCCATTAATCTGGTGTGCCAAGGTCCAATGTGAAAATCAAAACTCCATCTAACCCTTTATCAGCTCACAATAACCTACAAGTGAACTCTGCCTGTTAGCATGCCGCAAGTTATGGTTTTGCTATCAATCAGGCAGTTGGCCAGTGGGGGTAAAAAAGGCAGGCTGGAAACGGCATGTCTGGCAGGGTTGGGAGACTTTGTTTTTGTTTTCTGTTTTCATCCCCTTTCAATTTCTATAGGGTGTCTGGACCTTGTGAGATTACGCATTATTCTCCTTGGCTGTGATTTAATTGCTACCAGCAATCAAGTCGAAGCATCACTGAAGTGTGCTTGAATTTCATTAGAAGATATAACTTATGCTACTTTCCTACAGTACCTAATAAACCATAAAGAAACCAAAACACATATGGCTTGAGGGAATAACTGGAAAATTAGGTAGCCATTTGGGAACTGTGTGAACTTTTGAACCAGAGAAACCGAGAAAAAGAAATATTAAAGGAAAAGACAGACTTAGAATGTACATAGAGATGTGCAGGTTTGACCTTTTCAGTACCTTGAAAATTACATTAGCATTATGAAAAATACATATCATGTTTAGAGTTTATCATCCATCAAAGTTCAGATACTTTGTTAGTGTCTACCATAAGGTAAAAGTCAAAAGGACAAAACAACAATCTGATTTGACAAAAGGCCTTTTGGTGACCTGTGCTAATTTAGTTATACTTATTGTTAAATGCATTATCTTTTTATAATTAATATATCATTAGACTGAGATCACATAATGAAGGAAAATGTATTCATCAAAGGAAAGAGAGCACACACAAATGTAAGTTGCAGACAGAAAAACTGGTATGACTAGATGACATTTTAGCATGAAAATTAAAACTCCAAGTGGTAGTTTTAAAATTAACTTACACTATTCTCAGAAGAAAATATAAAACTATCAAAAATGGTATTATTTATATATCAAAATTTAATAATACTGGAAGTTAAATTTTCAATCTGCTGAAGAATTGCTTACATGAACACTAATGAAAAGCACCAATATTTAACAAGAAATTTAATGTTATACGTAAATATAAGTTATTAAACAATATTCAAATATTGATAAAGCAACCTTTTAACAATAAATTTTTTCATGCTATAATGCATTTGCTATATATTTGGTTAAGAAATAAACATAATAAATTATTCATAAAAAAGAAAACACAACAATCATGTAACTACTCTGTAAAAACAAGTCACTTTTTCCAACAGAGCCCTGACTTTCACAGATACTGAATGGTTGCATTTCTTAGGCTGCAATATTTTTTAAAAAATATAATGTCCCCTTGTACATCAAAATATTTATACTATTTTGAGAAACCCTGAGTATATATACATATTCTATGAATATATTCTATGTGTATGCCTGTGTATGTATGCATGTGTGTGTGTACATATATTCTCCTGAGTATAAATATTCTGTCCGTGGGTATATATACACATATGTGTACATGTATATACACACACATTCTTTCCCATCTACCAATATTCTATAGGGAAGCAAAACAGATCATTGTAATGTATCTGGAAAATAGTTCAATTCAAATAACAACTCATTTTACCTGAAAGTATTGTTTTATCAATTATAAAACATTTTCTGGTAGAAATGCTTTTGAAGATCAGGTGAGAAAGGGTAACATTCCGTTTCAGATAGCAAGTGCAACCAAAGAGGAGTGAGCATCTTTCTCAAAAATAGAAAATATAAGAGAAAAAAATCCCTTCCTTTAAAAATAGAAGTTAAATGTTTGCCAAAATATAAAATCCACCATAAAATGGATATGATTATTATTGTTACACATTGTACAAAGTTCTGAATATAAAGAAAAGATTGTGTTGTTCTGAATCAGTGGTTAGAATGTTTATCACTTATGCATGTACTTGACTTATCCCTGCTCTGCAATAGACATAATTTTATACCTCATAAAAGCAATTTATGTTTCCAAAGGGAATAATCTGGATAACATAAAATGTGGAGTGCTCTGTTGCAGGAAGCGTATTTTCATTCAGCAATTGTATGTAGAGATGGAACTGCACAGTTTGATCATAGTGGCAGAAGGCATTACTCATTTCTATGTCTATGTGAAACTTTGAGTGCCACAAATTAATATGCATGGCTAATTTATCGATACACGTTTTTAATTTATAACGACACACCCCTCTGACAAGGTCTCCTTAAAGCAGATGTATTCAACTGGCTGTAACAGAGAAAGCATTATACGAAAAACAAGTTTTATAACTTTGGCAAGTTTTTCAAAATTACTGAGGTAAACGATCAACTTTATTGCTAATTCAATTAATACAAAGCACTGTCATGTTACTGCATAATGTGTGGCATTTTTAGGTGACAATCCAAAAAATGCAAATGTGTATTAAAAGACGCATTGGATAAAAACCTGTCTCAATGTGAGAAGGCAACATAGGCATAATTAATTTAATATTTTATGAACTAATTATGTATGACGTTTTCAGGGGGAAAAGAGACCAAAAACCTTCTACGTTATTTATAAAATAAATAATACAACAAGCCATTAGCAGCATAATAAAATTAAGCAAGAATCTAATAATATTAAATTAACCAACAAACTCATTAGTAACATGTGCATGATGATAAAAGCACTCTTCTAAAGATCCTAGGAAATTTCCCAGGAAACAGAGGAACTACATACTGAGGGAAACCACTAGAGAGAGCTCTTCTGTTCCTTAAAAGGTTCTGGGAAAGTTAACTGAAGCCTCTGCATTTATCTGCTTTCTGGCAGGACCAGGACATCTACGCACTGCGTGGTTCTGTGTTAGTGTCAAGGGCTGTATTCCATGGGAAAATATCACATACCGTCCGAGGGGGCTTCGTCATCTTTGTCATATTTGTCTGAGGCTACTGAAATCGTGTCTGGAGGCCCAGAAAAAGGGTCATCATATTCTTCCCCATCTTCTGCCTCACCTATAAAAGAACCAGAGAAAAGACTTATAATTTAGCCACCTTAAAAAATGTTACTTGTCAGAAGAATTACATTTTCTTATTAAGTTCAGTCACTATCTTTTAAAAAAAAACAAAGAAAAATTTCTGAAGTGGAAAATGGGTCCTGTTTTAATGTATATCCACTATAATTTAGATAAGGTAAGAGTTTTGGAAGGTCAGGATACAACTACTTGTTTCTGGTACAAAAGGATACAAGTCCAAAATCATGATGGTCTCTACAAAGATGAATATAAAAAAGTAGAGGCAGGATAAAAAAGAGTGTATATCTAAAACAAACAAAAACTTGAAACTAAATAACAATAATTTTAAAACATGGAAAACAACTGAGAAATTATTCAATTTCCCTACGCTATATTTGAAAAATTATGAGAAATCGATAATTCAAAGCTATATGAACATTTTACGCTTTCATTAAAAATCACAGGATAACATTAGAGTAGATTAAAAACTGGTGAGATATCACTGAGTGAAAATTGAAGGTATCTTAGTTTGTAAATAACCTTGTTTAAATTTGAAAGGTGTATATGAGTTTTAAAGCAGGTTTTCCTATACAGGATTCCTGCCCTTGAAAATGCAACTATTTTTAATCTACCATAAAATGTTCTAGCCAGTTTTAATGTTCCAACCAGTTTTCTACATGATTTCCGAATCCTAGGATGGTTGGTTTGTTGGTTGGTTGGTTGATTGGTTTGAAGTCATTTAATCCCCACAATTAAATCTTGTGCTTTGAATTTTCCCCACACACTCATTTAGAATAATTTTTTAAAAAAGAATATTTCAGATTTTTGCTAGCCTAGTTACGTGTAAGCAATCATTTTTCACCCATATTCAGCAATAAAGAGAAGATATACTTCACACTATATCGATTATCTATCTGTTAACAATTTTAGTTATCTGTCAACAGTTCCAGAGGAAACCAGCCAAAAAGCATGGAGAAAATCTCCACAGGAACCCTGGCGGACCGAGAGGATTACTTTCAGACCACGGCTGCAGGGAAGATCCCGACTACAGCTACCAGGGGCTCCGGAACCCCATCCGTACCCTCTGACGGCCACACGATGGGCAGCGCCCTGTTCCTCACCCCAACACCCTCAAGTTAACTTAGGAAACCGGCATTCATCTGTACTTCCTTATACTGTTGATAGTCCACCAGGACGTGCCACCCTTATGCTGAAAATAAAGGTAGGAATATCTCCCACCAAGACAGTAAGAGCAGGATCAGAAGATGGTCATTCATGGTCCTTGGTGCTGCCATCCTGGGTGTGCCACGTAGGGTGAGGTTTCCTCCCCAATTAAAATGACAAGAACATGCACCGACAGTGCTCATTCTTCAGATCTTAATCGCTGCGCTTGCTTACAAGATGTTCAAAGCGTTTTTCGGAACATTCAGGGATCCCTTACAACACTTCTCTTTATGGAAAGAGCCATGGTCTGATTTTAAACGTGAACTAAGAGAGAAGCTCCCAGCGTGCTGGTGAAAACACGTATGAACGTGGAATGACAGCCCATGGAAAGTGGGGTAGTGAAGATCACAATGTTCTCAGTTGCTCTGAGTTGCTAGAGTATCCTTATATTCTTAATAAAGTAAGAATTTTTATAAAACGAATTTTCTAGGAATATTTCATATCGTTAACTATAAAATAAATCTTGCTGTGAAAAAAGTATTAGAATACGTCAAATATATCACCAGAACTTAGCACTTAACATATGGTACTATTATGAATATAAAAATAAAACACTAAAACCAATGAATATATGGAAAGAATTTTGACAAATATTCAGATGCTTGGGCTTAAGTCTATTAAACTCTATGTGGAAATAAGCTAAAGAAATAAAACTTTAAAAGTTTTAAAAGTTAGAATTCATTATCCTTCGATAATATCCATATATATTTTGTGTATATCCATGCATACGCACACCTACACACAAACACACAGCATAAAGATCATTATTAAAGCTATTAATTCAATAATAGTTAACATGAGTTGTGAATATTCTACACAAATTGGTCAATGACATGTTACAGACCTTTGTGTTTTTTTAAAGGAAATAATTTTGGATTATATATACACTAAAGTAAAATTGTCTTAAACTTACCCCTTCTAAGAACTGCAGCTCACTTTCAATGTTTTTTTTAAAAATCACCGTGATATTTACATTTAGCTAAGACAATATGAATTAAGTGCTACTGCTGGATTCAAGTCTTCCCCCCTCCCAGCCTTTTGTTAAAGCTTTCCTTGAATTAACCCAGAAAGGAAAGAAGCAGCATCTCTGTGGCATCTGCAGGGTCATTCCCTTTTTAACGTTCCTTAAGGTGAAAGGACACATCGTTTTTCAAAATGGTCTTCATTTTACTGTTGTTCCAGTGATGATCCATCCCTTTCTCCCCGTCCCTCGTTATTTTTTCAATCCAATAAAGAGTTGCCGTATTATAAAGAGCTTTAATTGAACACAGGGGTCGCTCTTGAGTAGTGCAACGTATTTTTCTCCCCAGGGGCTGAGTATTTGCATCTATACCTGCAAAGACTTCTATAAATTAAAAGGAAAATGTTCAACTTGTGTTTATGTAATAGAAAACTGAACTCCAAAGCAACGATGGGCATCAGGTAAACGTATCCAATACAATTTACAGGCATAATTGAAAGCATTACAGCCTAATCAGACATCTAAAAGAAAAGCGTGCTCAAATGAAATCTCTACAGAATCATTAGTTGGCAGCCATTCTATTACAATCACACATAATGTCAGTGGTGCCTTGAGCCCGTGCCAGTGACAACAGCATAAATTTTGCATCTCATTTCAGTGGTCATAAAATTAATGATCAGTTTAAAAATACTTCTTTGTAAAAGTTATTGCACAAAGGAAAGACATGAATGTGTTCCTGTTATGTACTCACAAGGATAATTATGGGGTTGTTGCTCATTAATACTGTTTCTTGTTTCCCCAGAAAAGCATTTGATTTATCCTACAACTTTCAAAAGTTTAATTAATGATACAAAGTTAACAGTCTACTAAAAGACAATGATCCAAGACTTCCCTTCCCATAGTCAGTGGCAACTAAAATATCAGAGCAAAACCAAGGCTCCATCATACCACAGCAAATGCTTATCTGAAAAACATTTTAAAGTTTATAATAGTTGAGTTCAAAGCACTATTACACCTTCTGTTTTAAATGGCTCATTATCAATTAACATTTCTTTAAATGCTTAGGGGTAAAGCCCAACAGCAACTGCACAGTCATGACCTCTATCACCACTGAGGTTGATTGAACCAACTTACTGCTTGTTTGTCAAATACAGTTATATTTTCAACACAATCGAGCAAACATTAGACTATATAATATACCTAAAAGTTAGGTACAACCATGTCCTTTTACAGAATGTAAGAGGCAAACTTGGGGGCAGTGGGAATTATTCGAGTGAAAACAAATTAATTTTTAATTCTCTAACTCAGTTCATTTGTCCAAACTAATTTCAGAAGTAATAAAATACAGATATGTTAGACAGAACTACATGTTTAACTTGTCATTTCTTAAGATAATCTGTAGTTTAATTCTTAAAGCCTGGAAAGATGTAGGCCACCACAAATAAGATTCCCTTCGTAACTCTTCTACTATAGGAGTACTCATTTATAGTGTGCAAATCCGAGGCAGGGTTTTCAAATAAGGATGCCATTTCTGCATCACTACCTCTGCAAAATATAATACTTCTACTACAGGCCCCATAACCTCGAACATGCTTAACACATTTGTACAAAGCCAGGGACGGAGGGGCAGGGGAGGGCTTCAGGTTATATGCTCAGATTTCACTGAGGAGCTCACTTTCAACACAACATACACTATGTTAGGAAAGGGAAAGGAAAAGAAATTAAATGTCATCCAAACTTCTGACTTTTCTGCTGTTCCTAAGGATTCCATCAGAACAAACTAAAATGAGTCCCTTCTTACCTACCAACCCTGCTATTTTAAAAACTAGTTTAGTTTATTAACAAATTTAATAACACAAATTAGGTCAATGAAAATTTCTAAGTAAATCTATTCATATTTAACAATATCAATAGAGTCTTGAGGACAAAATCTATTCAATGTTTGTAATTAGAGGAAAATGTTTTAAAGGAGAAAATAAGAGCTTTCTAGCTATGGCATCTAAAGGGAATTGAAAGCAATAGATTCATGTTGTTTAAAGGACTAGTACTTTACAAATTTGAAAAATATTCTCTTGAAATGGTTGTCTCGTGAATTTGTAATGCCCTTCTCTTAATAATTCATAATTTCCTCAAAAACTATCTAAACACAGAATTACAAATCAAGATTTACTTAAATCCTCCTGATAAATGAAGTTGAGGCTGAGATTATTTACTCAGCACCTGGTTTGTGCCGTACATAGGTATCTTCACATTACCTTATTCAGAAAATTAATCATGCCTAAATCATCGCTGGAGTAAAACAAGACTAATATAAGGGCAAGATAGAACTACAATAAAAGCTTTTTTATCACATACCTAATATATATTAGAAAATTATATTTTATGCTGGGTTAATAACAGTCTTTACCCAATTAGTAACATATTTCCATCACAAAATAATTATTTCAAGTCATATTTAAGAGACCTATGACCTTGTTATGAGACACAGAACAAATTCTAAAATGATTATAAGGCTTGCTATCTAAAATAATTCTAAAATGAACATAATCCTAGTGCATAAGCTTATATTCAGATATATTTTATATTGCTAGGCTACACAGCAACTAAGAACAGGAAACAAGGGTTAACTCATGATTCTGTCACGGACAACATCTGAGGGTCACAGGAAGGGACTCTGTATTCTAGATATTTCCAATGATCAACAGGGACTAGACTAAGCAGGATGGTCCTGGTGGCTTAGAGTCAAACCCTTCTTACGTACAAGCAAAATTAAGAAATTTAGAAAACCAACTGATCATTTGTTCTAAAGCCACAGTTTGTTCAGATCTCCTATCGTTGGAGAATCTAGACTTCAGGATATAAAGAGATAAAAATGAGAACTTTAAGAAATTTAAATAACGAAAAAGGAAGTGTTAAGACCACAGCGTGCTGAGAAAATGAGTATAAACAGCAATTAGAAAATTAACTTAATGGACATGAACTAAAGGGGGGAATGTGGGTGGGAGAGGGTGTGCAGGGTGGAGGGGAATGATGGGGGAGAAATGGGACAACTGTAATAGCATAATCAATAAAATACGTTTAAAAAAAAAAAGAAAATTAACTTAATGGACAAGCTTCAATAACCAGAAGCCACTGTAATAAAATAAGTTTCTTTTAATACAAAAAAAATGGAACTAAAAACTTTTTTAATCTTCTAGGATCTATGCAGCTTAGTGTACCAATTCAAATAGTTTTAAGAACTGAAACACTGCAAATGGTAAGTTCCGTGCTGCTCAATCTTTGATGGGGGAAGGGGGCAGTATCTACATGTAGGAGAGGAGGAGGTGTGGGAGGGAAGTAAGGAAGGGTATTATTAGCTGTGTACACTAGAGAAACTAACAGCTTACTTAATAGAAACGGATCCATCTGACTTAATTCGTCTTATTTAAGAACTCACTACCTGGTCCTTTTTCTTCCCAATAATGATATTAAGATGGTAATGAACTGTCATTTGAAAAAAAAAAGTACGTGAAACAAATAGGAGTCCAAAGGTAAAAAGGAGGAAAACAGCCTCTGTTTACTTCAGTGTGACCCCACATTGACCTGAGAGAGAGGTGGGGCGGGGCAAGAAAGAACAGGAAAAGAGCCCAAAGGAATCTGCCCAGGTCTCCTTAGATGAAGACAATCCAAAACCCCAAGGGGAAATACAAGGGGAAAAAAGCAGCACTATCAAAACACACACAGATACACTGAATTTACTCAGTGTAGAATCTGATCATTAATAAATTCCTACTTTTGAAAAAAATGTATCTTGAATAATTACTTTGCAACTATTTAGTGTACACTACTTCTGTTTACTATTGCTAATAAATTACAGGAATGGCCCTTTTATAACAAAGCTGAAAATACTTTGAGGGTAAAATGGCATAAAATTATTCAGCTTCTCATATTTCTCCAAGGTATACATCTAATTTATCCACAGGCTCACTTCTGAACAGGCACTCTTGGTGATTAGTTAACTCAATACATCAGTATTGAGCTACAAATGACACTCAGAGAAAAATTATTATGGGGAATCTCTGAAATCTGTGTTATTTGAACTCCTGTTCTAGGCTCATTTTTTAGTATCTATCAAATAGTATATAAAGTTCCATTCTCTTTAGAGACAAAAAATGTATCTCAGTAATGTAATTTTAATATCCACACACCTGAACAAGTCCTAAACCAGAAGAGCAAAGGGAAAGTCCCTACGCTATTACTGAATCATATGCAATCACACAATGACTTCACATTATCATGCTTTCTCAGCTTAAAAATTTTCAGTGTATAAATAAGTCACAATGAGAATGTGATAAATAATCCCTGGTCCAAAATACACCTTTTAAGAAGAGAGGCAAAACCTAATATTCCTCTATAAACAGTACACTGTATAAAAGTTATCATAATTAAAATATAAAAATGTATTATTTCTGTATTCAACCAAGCAAAATACAACATGATTAAACACATAGTTTAGGGTTTGTTGCAGACTATTAAAACGTGGGTATTTATGAGGACAAGTTTCCCCATTCTTCCCTTTTAAAAAATTAATATAAAAAAATCTCGTTCTCCCCAATCACAACAATCTTAATGATTTAATGGGAAAAGTGCTGTGGTTTCCTTTTAACTGTTTGATTTTAGGCTTGTCTGGCTAAGTACTTGGTTTATTGAAACTGTCACTACTCTCTCACTTATCAGTTGGCAGAGACATGAATTACTCTGTGGTGTCTGCTAACCCCAGTTAGAAGACGTCACACTGTTTTCCCCCAAAAGCAGATCCTAGCTCCACGTAGGTTAACTGACCTCACGTTGTGACCCTCATACCAGCATTCACAGGATTCAGGTCATGACCTGTGAATTAGCATCATGCGAGTATGGGCCATACCCAGCTTCCCTTACAGAACTGAAGACATGAGAAAGTAGGGACTTCCTACGCTTTTCCTGATTTGGTCTTCAGTGTGCTAAGCAGCTGTCTCTCAAATCTAAAGGAAGACAAACAGATTACCAGTGCTCTCACATATTTTAAAAAAATAAATAAATAAACTGGACTCCCTCCTTTGAAAATTTCTATAGCACACACTTATTCATTTCAAAAGAATAATAAAAACCAGCACTTGAAAAAGATTTCACTCATGTTCTCAACAAAAATTGATCCTGTTTTTAAAACAATTATACTTAACAAGAAAACAGCATTATCTATGAGTACCTCGCCATGGGGCCTCCTGTTCCCATCACCACTCTGAAATCGTCTCTGCAGTGTTAAGTGGTGTTGAGTTGGTATCTCACCTATGCTTCACCGAATTACTTCACATATAACTGCAAAGTGCATACCTTTCACAACCAATGTCTGCCACAATGCACTCTTAAGTTAAAACTTAAGAATGTTAAATACAGAGGATTTCTTCACCAGAAGATTGTGCAGAGTAGATTCTGGATATGCTTTTTAATTTTTTTCTCAGCAGGGGGAGCTAGCACTCTCATCTTGAAAGTCCAAGAATACACATCAGATACTTAAATTTTGAATCCAACTATCACATTTCAGTATGTGTTAGATTATCCTATTGAAAATTTCTACAAGGAAAAGTAATTTCAGGTTTGACAAACTCAAAAATTTACCTTTGTCTTGAAATTCCTGAAGATAGCTGTAAAACAAAACAAGAGCATCATATTTTAAAATGAGTACTGACAAACCAAAACAAGGTTCAATACATGGCAGTAATTCAGCTATTTTAATACATTTAGAAGGAAAAAAACTACTTCATGTCTTGAAATGACAGTTACAAAAGGTTTGTAGATTTAAAAGTATTGTTAAAGACCTAAGTTACAGTAGTAAAATCAGAACATATCTTTAATACCTACAATTTACATTTATTCATTTCCATATCTGGTGGTTATTTTCCATATTTATACTAAAATTTTTAACTAACTATGTCTTATTATTTAAACCAAATATATTCTCACCTAATAAAAATAAATGGTTGAATATTGCTAGAATACTTAGGAAAATACATATTCAGGAACCTTCACAAAAAAGGGTATTGTGGTAAGCATGTCCATTTTTAAAAGCTATTATAGTGAAAATATATTTTGTCCTTTAGAAATACTTAACAGCTATTAAATAACATTAAAATCTTAATGCAACGATAATCAATTCTTTATTAATATGTTAATTACAAACTTACTTCTAAGTAAAAAATTAGTAGTAAAAGGTAAGTGACTTACATAGACTTTACATCTTTGATCTTCTTAATAAGAGATTCTCTTTTTTCCTTTGCTTTCTTGGATAAATTTTCCCCTCTTAGTATATCTGCCACAAATGTTTCAACATCTAAACCATAAAATGTAAGAAACAGAATACAAATTATAAGAATCATTTTTGTCAAGACAGATAGGACAATGATTCTGCCTACCCATAACTGTTAATATCTGTACAATTTGTTAGTTATTTATCAATCAAAAGCATAACAGTCAAAGTGTGTTTCAAATACTAAGTTGGACAAATTTGTTCATCACTTAGCTAATAAAGTCTGTATGCTCTACTTATGCTTAGCACAGCAAATGCTATTTGGATGTTTGGCATCATTAAACCAGGAAGAAGCACGCAAGTTTCAATAAACTATGGTGCCCCGTAAAACAAATTCTCTCATATAAAAGCAAGCACAGAGCTTTTACGCATGTGTTACTACCATTTTATAGTATTTTATGAGTTCCTGTATGAATAGGTCATTCGCTGTATTATATCAGTATAAGCTAATGTCTCTGGCAAGGGCCTGTTTTTCCCAGTGTAATCTTTTCAGGTGTTTAATGATTTAAAAGAAAAAAATAAATCTCCTTTTCTGGCCAAGATTCCCAAAATCATACCCTGCTCCTTCCTACCTGCTCCATCCACTTTTGCCAGCCACCCTCAAATAAAAAAGGTAATCAATTGTGTGGTTTTGTGTGTTCTACCTTCTTGCCTTGGTATTACCACCTGAAAATATTTCTTTAAAAGGAGGAATAAGTAGTAACAATAAAAAATCCACTATTTAGAAACACAGTAACCTAGAAATAAGATTTTATGGCCTCATATAACATTTCCACATAGTCTCTTTTTAAAAAAATATTTAGTAAACTTCTAAATTATTCTGATGTCTAGTTCTCACTACTATAAAATTCCAACAAATCCTTACTGGTATGATTGTATAATAGCTCCTTTCTTATTGTTTATGAAATACTGTACAACTTTAAATTAATTTTATATATAGAATTTTCAAATCTCACTTTGAGATCTCTAATATAGAGGATACCACAAAAATGTTTCAGGTAGGTATGACTGTAAACCATTGATATCTTATATTGAAGAAATGTGTGTATGTTGTGCGTTTTACTTTCTCTTTACATAACTGCTTTGTCTCCTAACTCACATCAATAAAGAGACAGTATCAAAACATACAGTAATATTACATGTATTAATTCAAGCAGTATCATAAATAATCTTTCAACTGTACTTATAACTAACCATTTAAAACCTAGTATTGAGATATGATCTAATCAATTTTAAATTCTTGGTTACAAAAGTATCTTGATCCTGTAAGTAAAATTGATTAAACTCTTATTCTATATATTAACGATAAAGGTATAAAGGTAATTTTCCCTAAATCAATATGACAAGTAAAAGAACTAAAATTTAATCTTGATATATTTTTTAGAACTAGCTTTCTGGCTTTAATGTTAAAAGTTAGTATCAAAACAGAATGAAAGCAAAGTGTCACAGCTTCTCTTTCTTTGAGCTG
This sequence comes from Glossophaga mutica, assembly GCA_039655065.1. Taxonomy (NCBI): domain Eukaryota; kingdom Metazoa; phylum Chordata; class Mammalia; order Chiroptera; family Phyllostomidae; genus Glossophaga; species Glossophaga mutica. The sequence goes on from CM077313.1 coordinate 84,870,116, forward strand.
CCCCTATTTTTGAAGATGGGGACACAGGGACATAATCCAGTACAAGTGCAAACTAGACTCAGACTTCTCAAGTGAGTTCAAAATAATGAAACATAAAAAAGAAAGTCCTCTCCTTTAAACTCTTTAAATGTGGTACCCAGAGGAGCACGCAACCTTTGGACATTCAGATATTAGCTGAAATGGAAGAGATCATTGGCTTCTCTAGGATGGTTACAATATATCTGCTAAGAAAAGTGGAATAAGGGAAAGAGCATGAGCATCTCTACTGATTCTTTCTTCCACCCGGACTCGGTCCTTGTGAGAATCACTGGCACGATGATTGGTGAAGAGTCTGCTTAATGTTACTTTCACTCAGGGTTTGTCTTTAATTCCCTCATCCACGAGTATTTAATTGCCTATTTTACATTTTCATTATACAATCCAAGTTTAAACAAACGGGATCTATTTATATCTCTGGAAGCAATAACAGAACAAATTACAGCCTAAGAGTTATTTCTTTAAAAGGTCGTTTCAATTCTATAAAAGCAGAAAACATAAAAAGCTGTGATGCTCTATACAGTGTTTCCTAACACTCTCAAAGAAACGTTTTTAAAATACCGATCCCTGCTATTATTTTATGAGGAAATACTTGTTGAGAGCGTGAGGCTGCAGGGAAAATCTATGTTGTTTGTTTATTCGGGGAGGGGGGAAAGATTCAAAGATTGAGCAAAGGAAAAGATCTGTATTTTTAGTAGTCTTAATGTTTTAATTCCTAAGTTTATCCCAGAAAAGGGGTTTAAGGCAACTAAAAAGATTTAATAAACATTAGTTTAAGAAAATACTTCTCAAAAGAGACAAGGAAAGCACTGAAACTGCTTTGTTTTTTCTTTTTTTAACAAATAAGTGAAGAGCTTTAAAGTAGAAGCAATTACTCCAATCATCCTAGTTTGCTGGTGCCCACTAAGTGGGTTCGGTTTTTAAGTTTTTGAAATCTGGTGTTTTGCTTCCCCACCCCCCTAAAACCCACACTGTGCCTGGTTATTTTCGAATCCAACGAAACCAGCCTCTCCAGGCACTGGAGACCCGCTCGCTGGATGTGCTGGGGCCTACGACCGGGTCCTAGCGCAGAGACAGGGCGAGCCCTGAAAAGTTACTGAGGCTTTACTGGGAGATGCTTGGGCGCTGAAGTTCCCGACATTCAACATCTCACAAGCGGAGTGTTAAACCCCAGGGTCCCAGTCACAGGAGCTGTGAGAAGGAAGCGCTGGGTTTGGGGCAGCGCCTTCGCCAGACAAATGGGACTGGATCCGCTGCGGCTTTGTGGCTCAGAGCCGGGGTAATATTTCAAAAGAGAGCAATAAAAGTCCTGGGCGAATCAAGCGCTCCTCTGGCTGGTTGGAAAAGAGATTTGAAGCTTTTTATTGTACTCTGAATAGCCCTGCAAACGGTAAACGAGCGAGTGCAGGAGTCCTCTTCTGCCTTCCTTCAGGGGTCGTGTCCCTGGGTTAATATGTAGATTTCACTGACTCTAGATTGTCTGCGATTCGGGGAACAGCCATTATTCGATTACAAGGAAAGGTCAGCCTGCCTTCTCGCTTGCCTCTAGGCCTGATGAGTTAGAATTCCTCTCCCTCCGAAGGAGGGGTCCACTCACTCGCGCCCTCGCCGCGGGAGAGGAGAAACACAGTGCGAGTTGGCGGAAGCCCCCAACGCACCAGGACTAATCCGCCCCCCGCACCTCGCAACCCCCCACTACGCACTCTCCTAGACTGCAGGTCAGCGCCCGGGCATCCCCTGAAACCCCTAGAACTAGCCCCATCTGCATCAGCCTCTGCCCCCAAGTCATCACGGGGGCGGGGGGGGGGGGGGCGGGAGTTATCCCAACTAATGTAAATGTGGTGGTGATCTTTGCTCTCGACACTGGCAAAGAGCAAACCTCATCTCCCCGTAGGACTGTAAAAATCTGGGGGAGGGGCCCTCTAAAAAGATCAGATTTACAGTTGCTCTGTGGATAAATGAGAAGGTCTGAAAACAAAATTAAAAGATGGCATCCTCTCTGGGCTCAGCAATCGTCAAGCAGTTTAAGTTAGAAACCTCTCAACCGCCATCTCAACCCCTAAGAGGCAAACGCTCAGTACACACCAAATCACCAAATGGTACTTACTCCAACCGCCCTTTTCCCCCCTGGCGGATGGACTCCCTATACATAAGGAACCCCTAGAAAAACTGCCACCTGAGTGACTAGGACAGGTATCTAACACAGACAAAAGCTAACTGCCTTCCACGAACTTCCATACACAGTGAAAAGGAGAAACCACATAAGGGTGGAACAGTCTTTAAATTCTTGCAAACAATAAAATGAAACTGTCAGTTTCTTGAAGCTGAGTACATAGCACAGGTTCCCTTTCTTGAAGAAAGCGGATGTTTGACCACTTGCCCTTACCATCCTCCACCAGCAAACAGCCTGGAATATGCCTTTTAGGCTGGAGGTTGTAAACAAGTCACAATGGTAACACCTGGTGTCTCAGCCTGTCCCCCAAGCATCTAATACCTGAGTGGGCGCACACACACACAGCCTGTGGTGACTGGTCTGAATAGTAGAGGAGGAGGCAAGAACTAAACTGAGTCAACTACCGTTTGCTCAGCCCCAGATCAATAAAATAAGTGAAAACCCAATCACACTACACTCCGAATGGTTTTACTACTTAATTCTACAGCTTTCTCTACTTTATGATTTGGGCCAGGTTTTAGTTTGTATTCACTGAGGTTTTATCACCAAACTTAATGTGGCAAGGACCCCAGCCAAACTTTAAGCTGGCACCAGAACAAAAAAACTTGCTTTTCTCTCTGTTAAAAGGAGGTATGGCTAACCAAACATACCTATGGGTGAAAACATAAATCGATTAAACTGGGCACATGTAGATCAATGGAGCTAAATGCCCAAAGTTGGAAAATGGTTAATTGAAAAGTTATTGATTACTCTAATCAATGTCTTCCTCTCGATTATCTCATACTTCTATAGGTTATAGTTAAACGGGAGACTCTTCTAACATGGAAGAAGAGGCACGAACAAGCACGGGAGTTCTCGTAGAAAACGTAACTCTTACATCCTATCATCTGACAAAATTTTCAAAATTGGTTTTGGAGGGCAAATGATTTGTTTTGATTTTTAAAAACTGGGCTGTTGAAGAATAGGGATGAACATCTTTCACCTCTAAAAGATGATTCTTGATAAATGGCACCTTAAAATAATCAAAATCTTTTTGCCACGTATTTTCAAAGAAGCCACAATGCATAACACATTAGTCTGAGATCCACACTATATTCCCTGTTTGGCAGCCTCTATTATAATGTGTTCAGTATGTGATTGAAAAAGAAATGTAAACTCAGTGGAATGAAAAAAAATAGACTTGGCTTTAATTGAAAAAGACAAACTAAGTGAATAATGAGTGTATAAAAACTAGCCTCTGCCACTTTTATCACCCATATATGACACTTAATCTTAAATTTATGAGAGACAACTGAACTGTGTTTCAAATCACCAGAGGCTGTTCCTACTCTGCTGTTTCCATCTTCTTTCTAGTAATACTTTAGTGCTGGTAATGAAGAGATAAACTCATTTGGAAATTTTTTATAGACTTCTCACTTTTAGTATAGATTCCCTTTTTCACAAGAAAACCACTGATAATTTGGACTGAGTAACTGTAAAAAGAGCATGTACTATCAAGAGCCTTATTTAGTAATCTGAAATGAAAATACTTCTCATGGAAAGCCACGTGGGAAAAAAGCCGGCCAAAGACCCCTCCTGAAGAAAAAGTAGGATGCCATGTGATTAAGATAGGCAAGTAATTTTGGTAACATCACATCTTAAATTCATCTATGTTACTTACACAAGAAACTGAATTTCTGGTCCCTTGATTTACAGATACATTTTCTTATTTCTAGAAGAGAATATCTTAGAGGAGTCAGAGACTGGTTTCATCTTAAGATAAAATCTTCTAATATCAACTTTATGCTCATTAGTTATTACTGTCAAAATGGGACCAACCTGATCTTGCTCTGTAGGAAAATCCAGGTGCTAAAGAAGTAGGTGACTATTGGTGACTCAGTAGGTGGCACTCTTCCCTTTACATACTCAGCCAAGGCACCAGAAGAAGGTTATGGGACACTAGATATACCATAAATATTTCTCATAGGAAGAATAAAGCCAAAATGTTGACCAAATTATACATGGAACTTCAGAAAGGTGGAAATCAAACCACACTATCCTCAGCATTGGGGAAAAAATTCTGCCTCTAGTTCAACTGAGCTGCATTGTTTACCTAGTGCCCCTAAAGGGACCATTGATTATAACGCCTGAAGGTTTTTTAAAAATGTTCTGGAGATCCCCAATAGGGAAAAATGCAGTATTTCAATTCAAGACTGTCAGATGAACAAAATCTCAAGGTCACTTTGCAGAAATCATACAGCCACTCTGTTTATTGTTGGTTTGGTTTGGTTTTGACTTTTTCAGATCCACTATATTCTTCTGTTAACATTGGTTTCCTTTTCTAATTTTATAAAAGGATACTAACATCTTCTTACAGCTCTCCTTTTTAAGTATGTTGTCCTAACACAAGTGAATGAGAGTATCTGACTGCAAACCACCAGCACTCTGGTATTCAAAGGGTGATTGAACGACTTAAAGAGGCTCGGGGGCCAGTGGTTCCAGCGCCTCTCACTTTCTTGGCTGCCTGGAAGAGAAACTCACATAAATCAAGATTATTCTTGCTGTTAGGCCTAGTCAAAATATTTGGATGTAGGAGAAGATTAAATGGACAAGATTTGGGGTTATCCTTTGATTCTAATTATCCAGGCTAAACCTGTTCTTCCATTGTTGTGAAAAAAAATTACACACCATGAGATATACAAATCACGTATCGCAGAAATGTACTATTGAAACCTATATAATATTATTAACCAATATCACCCAATAAATTTAACTTTAAGGAAATTAAATTTAATTTTAAAAATTAAAGATTGCCTGCATATGGCAGTTCAAAATTTGCTTTTAACAACAAAAATCTATAAATGTTTTTCCATTCATGAAATGAAAGAATAACTCAACACTTTTACGAAAAGTATAGGCTTTTAAAATTTAAGTACTGATTCCATAGAAATATAAATAACTAACAGTCTAACTCTATAGCCACTTTTTCCAGAATATTATTAAATGTGAGTTAAGAATGATAGCCTCTATGGGTTTTTGCATTCCTACAGAGTGTTTTTTCTTTCTTTAAGGGGGAAGGAATGAGAACCAGGGGAAGCCTTTCTGTTATAAATAGAAAAAATAACGAGAAAGAAAATAATAAACTGGTAAGAATACATGTGAGCACCTACCTCTATCAAGTAGCTGAAATGTCAAACATTTAACACATATGATATGTACTGATTTGAATACCAGGCACATGGAATACAAAGAGAAACATCCAAACAATTTTATTTTGAAAGGCATTATCGTTTACTTTATATTCATTTTTCTGAAGGCAAGGAATTTTAAACACCTGAAAAGTTTAGGTGCTTATCTTCTCTATCTTGGAATTCTAGCACAGTGTCATGCATTCCAAGAGCTCTCAGCTGCTAATTACAATCAACCAATATCTGTTGTTAGTTTCAAAGAAGGAGCTAGGTAAGTCAGTAACATCTCTAAATGTCAAACCAATACCAACTCTTTTTCCATAGTGCTAGTAATTTTACATCCAACCATGTACTACTACTCAACACAAATCAGCATGCACAATTCCAACAGATTTTCATGAAAACTGGGGGAAAAAAACTGAGAACATTTATTCTTAAAAACTTTCCTACCTCAAAAAATATTTTAATTACAATCAAACATAAAATGTTAACTTTCTTTGAATGAGTCAAAAAATTAAAAAACTGATTCACCTATTTCATTGAATGAGTGAAAAAATTAAAAAAACTGATTCACTTATTTCATTTCTTTAAAATGTATTTTTCTTATATCCATACCTCTTGAAAATATCTTCTGAAAATAAATAAGCCAAATTTATTATCTCCAAATATTTAATGTTTTCGTATTTCTTTTTTATTATTTCATGTGTTTTAATGTATGATTTGCACTGCTAATATGAAATATTGAAAATGTCAACAAGATAACTATTTAAATGCTGACTGCAGACATTATACAAGTATACTATCTGACTAAAGAGAGAGGGAGCTAAAGTATGTAGGAAGATAGCATTGGTAGATAATTTAAATATTATGTAATTCCAAACTTTCAGTTAAATTAGTCAAATAAGGGCCACATGAAACACTTGTAATATATGGGGATCAGAGAGTAAAGGACCTCATAACCTACACATCATACCATCTGCATGTGTAGGATTATGGATCAAAATAGGAAACTGTCTATTGTGGGAGCTGTCAAGCTTTACAAGTGTGCACCCAGAAATCTGTACTTTATTTCTTAAATTTAAAAATTCACACCTTAAAAAAGCGGGGGGGGGGGCAAAAAATTCAGTCCTAAACCTAGAACATCCTGAAAATGGTAACATCAATTTTTGGAGTAATGATAAAAACCAATCTGATCTGGCTATTAATATAGACTCTAAACAATAACTCCAAGTGAGTCCAGCGTTGTAACAACAAAAATGTTAACTGTAGTAAAACAAAATAACACTAATGTGAAACACTAATACAATGGAGTAAAAGCTGTCTTTACAGTTCTTTCAATATTTCCCTTAGTGGTATCCATTAATGACAACAAGCATTTCTTAGAGTAAAATACTATCTCACCAGAAATGCATTCATCACACTGTAATCATGTTCACACAAACCAGGTCTACATCCATATACTACTGATTTTATTTTCTCTATTATATTCATGATGCTAACCACCAAAACAGTGTAACAGTGTATTAGATTTGGTCTCACACTATAATTGCAACTTACTATTTAAAATGTCACATTTTAGATACTGCTTTTTTAGAGTTAAAATCACCAACTTGTAATACAGGCATCTAGGAGAAACTCTTTTACTCCAGGCATTCATGACCAATATAGAAAGGTAAATACTTAAGAGACAACTAAAGTAAAACTATCAAAATTAAGTTTCCAGAATTCTGATGTATGTATGACAAGGTGAATAATGGTAAGAATTCCAGAGCATCAGGATAGATAAGATTTGTATTACCCTAATATATTTTTTACCTTATGCAGAAATACAAATTTTTCATTGGCCCCTAGTTACAGTACATATTTCCATATCTAGTACATAGCTTTAAGAACCGCATCTTTAAGTCCTAAAGCAAGTTCCTATAAATGGTCATTTAAAACTGAAAAGGGGAAGATGAGGGTGCAAAGACGAAGTACTTTCATCATGGTGACACAGGAAGTTGGACTTTAACACATCCTTCCTTTTTAATGTTATTCAAGCTGAAGACTAGTGGCCATTTGAGAATCAGGCCCTCTTTGAAAGAATTAAATAATGAGTGGACTGAATATTCAAGAATAATGGGAGTTTTAGAATGACAAACCCTTCTATCCCATAACCCCTAACACCTGTAGCTCAGACACATCTCTTTGCATCTTTACACCCTTCTCCTCCACTAGCCAGGCCACCAAAGAAGTACTTCTTGGACTACTGATCGCCTCCTAGTTCTCACACTTTACACTCAAATTCATTCATTTTTCTCTCTCGATCGCGCGCGCGCACACACACACACCGTCTTTACGATGCACACAAAATCGTGTAATTCAACCACAAGGGCTTCCCCACTATCCTAGCACCAAAATTCAACACACACGCCCACTCCTCTGCTCAGACCCTGTCCCACTCCCAGTCCCACGCCCACTGGCCAGGAGAAGAGGGGATCGTGGGGAGGGGAAGGGCTTGGAAAGCTTCTGTCCCGCTCGGCTCGCGGTCCCCTCGCCCCCGCCCCCGCCCCGCGGCGTTACCCGCCCCCTTCCCGCTCTTTACCTGCCAACAGGTTCTTAATTTCCTCGGGGAGGGAATAGGGAGAGGAGGTACTGCTGGGGTTGGGCATTTTAGGGAGCGCGGGGCGTGCGGGGGAAGGATCTGAAATGAAAGGGTAACCGACGGGCAGGGGTTGCGGCTGCGACCTAGACTCTGGCTAGCGATCCGGGTAAGCAGAGCGGGACTACGATTCCGGACACTGCCGGGCCGGGGCTCACAACAAGGAAGTCAGTGAAACCCCAACCAGCAGCTGCTGGACTCTCGGCCCAGCCCCGCCGGGGAGACCTGGGCGGGGCGACGGGCGGGGCGGAGACCCGAAGGCCTGAGGTGCACGACTGCGCATGTGTGTCCCTGGGTTTTCCTAACCTCCCGGTCTGGAGCCTTTGGACAGGCCACGCCCACCTGCGCGACAGGGATCGGGAGGAGGAGCGGCTGGCGGGGCGCGAGCGGACTAGGGCCCCATCACTTGATTCCGCGCCTGAAGCGGCCTGTCGCCATTTTTGTTACTGGTATCGCCAAAACTGCTGACCATTTCCCAGGGCGCTCAGGTAATGCGGCGTCCTTAGTGCCTCCACGTTTTCCGACCAAGACACCCTCTAGCCAACGGTCTGCGCTGCCGAGGTTGAACACCCCGCCTAGGACCCGTAAGGAATTTCCGACTGTCCGGAACTATTACAGCAGTCTTTGTCCGGCTGAGTGATGGTGACAACGTTCCATCTTCCGCCAGTCCTCCCTGAGAAGCCGGTCCGGAGAGCTATCTGATTGGCCGGTACTTTTCTACCTAATACGGATTCTGGGGGTGACTGATTCCCCCCACTATGATCGAAGAGGAGGGAGTTCTAATCACTATCTTTTTTGAGTTAAAAAAATCTATATAGACAGAAATACCACTGTCCATCTATAAGCATCAAATTGCTGGTGATTAGTAGAATGGAATTATAAAATCTGTTCAACCTAATCGTTTAGTAAACAAATACTTCTTCATTGTCTTCTGTCTGTAAGTCTTCTCCGGTTTACTGGAAAACTCCAAAAGACACCTCTCCGTGCTGTGTGTGTGTAAAATATACATATTTTTCTATTTCTTCCAATAGGAACTGCCATGGAAAAGCTCTTTCCTAGATGCTCCTATTGTCTTTTGAAGATTGTGTTGCGGTTCCAAGCACAATGTAAATTGTTTATTTCTCTACCCTCCAACACTGACTACTAGATCATTGGCACTTAAACTTCAGTTTCATTGGAACCCCAGAGAAAACCTATTACAATGCAGATTCTGAAATCCCACTCCCAGAGATTCTGATCCTGTCATTTTAGGACAGGATCTGATTATTTACATTTTAAATTAGCCTTCTGTGTGGTCCTGATGTTACACATCCTGAGATTTGATTGTGAGAATCATAGGGCACAAAATTTGTCATTGTCCTGCCCAGGTGGCTCAGTTGATTGGAGTATCATCCCATAGGCCAAAAGTTAAGGGTTTGATTCCTGGTCAGGGCACATACCTAGGTTGCAGACTCCCTCCCCAGTAGGGGCAGGGTGGGAGGTGGGGGGTAGGGTAAGAGAGGCAACTGATTGATGTTGCTCTTTCTCTCTCCTATCCTTCTCTCTAAAATCAATAAACAGATCCTTGAGTGCGAATTTAAAAAACTTGTCATACATATTTCTTGGATATAGAATGAACATTTCAGAAATGTATATGGAACCATAAACGACCCCGAATAGCTGCAGCAATTTTGAGAAAGAAGAACAAAATAGGAGGGATCACAATACCTGATATCAAACTGTATTATAAGGCCACTGTAATCGAAACAGTCTGGTTGGCATAAGAACAGACACATAGACCAATGGAACAGAACAGAGAGCCCAGAAATAAACGCAAGTCTCTATGATCAATTAATATTTGACAAAGGGAACAGAAGCATAAAATGGAGTAAAAATAGCTTCTTCAACAAATGGTGTTGGGAGATCTGGACAGTTACATGCGAAAAAATGAAACTCGAACACCAACTTACACCATACACAAAAATAAATTCAAGATGGATAAAAGACTTAAATATAAGTTATGACACCATAAAAGTCCTAGAGGAAAACATTGGCAGGAAAATCTCAGACATTGCACACAGCGATATCTTCACTGATATAGCCCCTAAAGCAAGGGACATAAAGGAAACAATAAACAAATGGGACCTCATCAAATTAAAAAGCTTCTTCATGACTAAAGAAAACAGCATTAAAATGAAAAGTGAACCAACTATATGGGAAAACATATTTGCCAATGATACCTCAAACAAGGGTTTGAACTCCAAAACATATAAAGAATTCACACAACTCCAGTCCAGAAAGACAAACAACCCAATTAAAAAATGGGCAAAAGACTTGAACAGACACTTCTCCAAGGAGGACATACAGAGGGCCCAGAGACATATGAAAAGATGCTCAGCAGTGCTAGCTATCAGAGAGATGCAAATTAAAACCACAATGAGAAAGCACTTCATACCAGTCAGAATGACCAACATAAACAAATCAACAAACAAGTGTTGAAGAAGATGTGGAGAAAAGGGAACCCTAGTGCACTGTTGGTGGGAATGCAGACTGGTGCAGCCACCCTGGAAAACAGTATGGAATTTCCTCAAAAGAGTAAAAATGGAACTGCCTTTTGACCCAGCAACTCCACTTCTGGGATTATATCCTAAGAGCCCTGAAACACCAATCCAAAAGAACCTATGCACCCCAATGTTCATAGCAGCACAATTTGCAATAGCAAAGTGCTGGAAGCAACCTAAGTGCCCATCAGTATGAGTGGATCAAAAAAACTATGGTACATTTACACAATGGAATACTATGCAGCAGAGAGATAGAAGGTGCTCCTACCCTTCATGACACCATGGATGGAACTGGAGAGCATTATGCTAAGTGAAATAAGCCAGGCAATGAGGGGCAAATACCATATGATCTCATCTTTAACTGGAACCTAATCAACAAAAGGGAAAAAGCAAGCAAAATACAACCAGAGGACATTGGAATTAAGAACAATCTGAAAGGGAGGTGGGAGGGGATAATAGGGTAAAGGGAGAAGGGTTTTCAGGAACAATTATAAAGGACACATGGACAAAACCAAGGGGGTGGAAGCAAGGGAGGGAGGTGGGTTTGGCTGGGGTTGGGGAGGTGTGGTGGGCGTAAATGCAAACAACTGTAATTGAACAACAATAAAATAATTTTAAAAAATTTGTCATAACTTTTATCCCCACACAGAACCCTAAACCTGACATGGAATAATAGCTCTATTAATACTTCACACAAAAGAAATCTCAGACAGTAACAGTGAAAAAAATGAAATGCAATAATATTTTTCTATAATTCTCTAAGAGGTATACCACACACTATTGTAAAAAGAAAAATTAGAACCTTTTGGAGTCTTCTCAAAATAAAAAACAAGGCCAAAGATTTACAATTGAAGGAAAACATGTAAAATAACAACAAAAGAGACACCCCCCAACCAAACCCATTTCCTAAAATGGAAACTGAAATTCCTATTCAGATTTGGAAATGTGATGAATTATAGAAAGAGTGCTGAAAACTAGAACGCTTTTCAGTGGAAGTAAAGGTGAGTAAAAAAATCATTTTATAACATAGGTATTCCAACTTCAAAGAATTAAGAATCATCACTCTCAAACTATAAAATTGTCTTCTTTCCAAATAATGAAACTCTTTCATGGACATTTTATATTAGTGAGTATTCTTCCTCCCTTTACAGTTATCACATATAATTCTTTATCTTTTCACATTTTTTTTTTATTAAACTAGGCCTCCAAATGTCCCTATCCTCTGTTTCCTTCTAATAGACCCGGCCAGATTTTTATGATTCTTGTGTCTCATTCATTTATTTATACTCAACTCATTCCACAAAGGAATTGAGGTGATTTACTCTTGTATCAAGTAGACAGCTTTCGGGAGTGGATCAAATGGACAGTGTCTACACAGCTCATTATGACAAGTCATTCTTGTTATGGAGAGACAGGAAACTATTAAGATTGCCTTTAAATATATAGCATCTAGTAGTCCAAATAAAAAAGGCAATAACAGAAAATGGACTTTTTGTACGAAACACATTTCCCATATTTAGGAAACCATTCTCAGATGCAGGTTCATGATGGATTCACTTGGGAAATGCTTCGTATACCCTATCATTCTTGCTATTTATTGTTAAAGTTACTGAAATTGATTATAGACAGAAAGAGAAATAAACAGAAGCTAGAAGAAATATATTCTTTCTCTTGTTTCCATAACAAAATCTAGGAAGGAAATCAAATCATACTTTACATTCTTTAAAGTAGTTGTATTAGATAAAAAATGAATAATAAATGAAACTTGAAATCTCAACCCAAATGAAGTAGCAGCTGCCCTACTATTCTACAAGAAAGAGACTAGATTCTGGGAAAACATCATGACCTGTCTTCTCGAAAGTAAATCCTCCAGTTCAAAGAAGGTGTATACACGGCCATGCGCCACTTAACAGGGGGCATACGTTCTGAGAAATGTGTTGTCAGGCGATTTCATCATTGTGCAAACGCCATAGAGTGTACTTACACAAACCTAGATGTCATAGCCTACTGCATGCCTAGGAGGCTGTATGGTATACCACTGTCTGCATGGTCCATGGTTGACCGAAACATCATTACGTAGCGCATGACTGTGTACCTCCCTATAAATAAAGCTAACTCCCTTTCTTATATCTTTCCAATTTAGCTTAGTTGAATACGTATTTGCCCACAGGACTAGGTTTAAAAGCATCTAAATGAGCATTGAAGAACAGTGAGCTGCCCTGACTGGTGTGGCGCAGTTAGTTGGGCATCATTCTGCAAAGCAAAGGGTCACCGGTTCCATTCCCAGTCTAGGGCACATGGTCGGGTTGCAGACTGGGTCCCCAGTGAGGGCGCATATGAGAGGAGGCCAATCAATGTTTCTATCTCACATGGATGTTTCTCTCCCTCTCTTTCTCCCTTCCCTCCCCTCTCCTTAAAATAAATAAAATCCTTTTTTTTTTTTTTTTTAAGAAAAACGGTGAGCTAAAACATTTCACCTTTCTCAGTTTGGCTTTCATAGGCACCAGGAAGAAATACTTAGGTATTGTATTAGTTATCTGTTGCTGCACAACAAAACTTAGCTTAACGCAAACACTTAGTGTCTCCAGTTTCTGATGGTTGGGAATCCATGGGCGGTTTAGTTGCATGACTGTGGCTCAGAGTCTCCCATGAGCTTACAGTCAAGCTATAGGCTGGGGTGTAGTCATCTGAATACTTGGCCATGGCTGGAGGATCAGCTTTAAAGAAAGCTCACCCACAAGACTGTTGGTCGAAGTCTTCCATGCCTCTCTGGCTGCCGGCAAAAGGCCACCATTCCTCAGCACATAACTTCCTCCACAGGGCTGAGTGCCCTCATAACATGGCAACTGGCTTCCCCCAGAGCAAATGATCTAAGAGGGAGCATAACCCAGACAGAAGCTGCAATGTATGACAACATTAGAAGTAGCACAACTTGACTGCTGCCATAGTCTATTGGTCACCCAGACCTAGCATATACAGGGAAGGGCCTGCATAGCCTATGAGCACCAGGAGGTAAGAATCACTGGGGCCATACTGAAAGCCGATTACCATAATCAGTCCTCTGGCCCCCAGTAATTTACATCTCTCTCCATGCAAAATAAAGCCCTTCCCTCCCAAGTCACCTGTGAAGTCTCATCCCATCACAAAGTCTCACCAGCTCAAAGTTCACACTCTCACTTAAATCAAGTCCAGCTGTGGATGATGCTTCTTAAACAGCCTCTCAAGTACAGTTCTCTTGATCTAAAGACCCATGAACTAAAAAGACAAGCTGTCTGCTCCCCCATATGTCATACAATAGTGGGGCAAGTACAGGATAACCACTACAGACATTCCTGTTCTGAAGGGGTGGGGACAATCCGTAGCAGTTACAATATCCAACTAGGAAAATGTGGCAAGTTCTTTGAATAGAACAGTTTCTCTCCCACATGAAATATCTTCTCCATGGCCCTCTGATTCGCATTTGCTTTTCCAAGCAACGTAGCCCGTGTTTTCAGCTGTGTAGTTTTCTCAACTTGCTTTTTGTTTTATACTATCACTATCCCAATTTCTATCAGGGTTCAATCAGAGATTGAAACCCCTGGAATGAAGATAGAAATAGAAAGATATATAGTGTAAAGGAATTTGTTACAGAGATTTGACTCTACACAGTCGTGGAAGGTGGTTAAACAGACGCTGGATCTTGAAGTCCACAATGCAGAGTCAGGAAGGGACTGTGGAGGAGATTTGTGACAACTGGGCACACAGAAGTGCAAGCCATAGTTCATGAGGACAACCTGAAACTCAAGTTAGCTCTTGCTGCCTCTAACTATGATGGTGCAGATGTCCTGTCGAAGTCAAGGTCCTTCCTTACAGAGTTAAACATCCCCTCGACTCAGGAGTCAGCAAGCTGAAAGGTGGATCCAGCAGTAGATGGATCAGTTGCAGGCCCAGCTGGTGTGTCGTGCCAGTGATGCGAGATAGCAGATAAACAGCAATGTGAATTATATGTGAGCTACGAAACACAATGGGAATCAGCCCTGGACAGGTAGCTTGGTTGGAACTGCGTCCTGATGCACTAGGGTTGCAGGTTTGATCCCTAGTCAGGGTATATGTAGGAGGCAACCAATCAATGCATGGATGGGTGGAACGACGTGTCAGTCTCTCTCTTCTCTCTCTTCTCTCTCTCTCCCCCCAAAAGTCAATCAATAAAAAACTTTTTAAAAATATGATGAGAATCAGAGCTAAAAAAGGTTTGCAGCTTCACTTCTGCAAATCTCACATAAAATCTCTTTTGTGGCCCGCCCTAACCAGAAACAGACAGAAAAGGGAAATCCAGAAAATATAAGTTGACAAATTGCAAAGCCACTGATATGCACTCCTGTGCTCTCATAAGTAAAGAATGGAATAGATAGAAAAAAACAATTAAAATTTTGCATTTATTTCGCAGCTGAATATGTTTTAAAACTTTAAAACTTATTATTATGTTTTTTAGTCACCTAGTTAGGGCTCTTTTAAAAAGTTTTTAGAAATGAAGACTTGCTTTTATTTTCTAAATTCTTTTTTTTTTAAGATTTTTTTTATTTGTCTTTAGAGGGGTAGGGGAGAGGGAGAGAAATATCAATGTACGGTTGCCTCTTGTGTGTCCCCTGCTGGGAACTGGCCTGCAACCCAGGCATGTGCCCTGACTGGGAATCAAACCGCGATCCTCTGGTTCACAGGCCCACGCTCAATCCACTGAGCTACACCAGCCAGGGCTTATTTTCTAAATTCTTATTCCTCTCTTTATTTGAATTTTCTTGGGTTGGTAGGTATACAAGGGGGGATCTAAAAAACACCCAGAATTAATTTACAAAAATTGTGTGTTTATTCTTACATGTTTAAACTGCAGTTACCTTCAAAGTACTCTTCATTTGATGCAATACACCCACTGAGACTTTTTTCCACTGCTTGAAACAGTTTTTGAACTCATTGGTTTTGATGCCTTTTAGTGCTTCTGCTGTTTTTTGTTTCACCTCTTCCACATCCACAAAACATTTCCCTTTGAGGACTTTATTTATCCGGGAAACAAAAAAAGTCACCTGGGGCAAGATCCAGTGAATAGGGAGGGTGGGGCATGGGGGTCATACCGTTTTTTAGTCAAAAACTGCTGAACACTCAGTGCGGTGTGGGCAGGTGCGCTCACAAATCACCCATCAGGAAATGGGCAAACACATTGAAAGAGGCTTCCAAAAAAAATTCACTGAAGCCAAATGCAGCCTCTCACAACAATGCCAGCTGGTACAGTGATACAGATGGGTTCCTAGAACACCCACCTAGTGGGAGAAGCCGGTACTACAAAGGGCCCACCCCCCAGAAGATAATTCTGGTTTTTTGGAGGAGTCCCTCTTGTAAGTTTATCGTTGTGTGGCAATCAGCAGGAAAAAAATTATAATCTTCACCAGATCCATTAGATTCTGATAGATGTGGCTCAGTAACTTATCTTTTGAGTTTTTACATCATAAATATTATTAATCCTATTAGTATAATTTATTAATTTAGCAAGATTAGGTAACATATTCTTTCTCTTTTGCTCTCCATCTCATTTGCATACACACAAACATATACTCAGACATTTGGCTGCTCTGGCCAATCATTTAAATATAAGAAGAATAAGCAATTTAATATAGGTTGAGTTTATTAAATCTCAATAATAGATTTGAGTTCTTAAGATGCTGTATGTCTGTAGGATTCCACAAATTAGGAAAAAGATGAGGAGGAATTGTCCATCCCATTTCAGACTTATCAATGCTACCTGTTCCCTCTCCAGGTAACAGTCCTCTTTTCCTTTTAACTGAAATTAATTCTCCCCACCCAGACTCAAATTGGCCAGAGACCTTCCCATTGTAAAGTCAATCCTGATGATAATTTGGCTGACCTTATGTCCTAGTTCTAGCTACTGAGTTTCTGCCTGGGTCCTGAGACCAAGTCTTCTTTACCTTACCTACTTTCAAAAGGGACACTGTGTTTGGAGTACTTCTAGCCCTCTTGGACTATGGCTCTGCCTTACTTTTGCAGAGTTGATTTAAAGGCTGGCATTATATTCTAGATGGGACCCCAGAGAAGAGATGGACCCAAGTCCCTGTCTTGCCTTCTACTAATCAGGCTTGGTCCCGGAGTATGTGCACTAGGAACATGCCAAGGAAATTCTTACTCTTTATTTCTATAAAAAATTGAATGCAGACCCCCTCCGTCTCCATGTAAACTTTTTGCTGCTCTGTGGTTTGGTGAGGTTACTTTGAACTAGGAGCCCGTACCTAAAAAGACAAGAACTTTTGATTCTCCCTTATTTCTTTTCATCAGAATCTCTATTTACTATCTCAAAGACCCAACCTTGAAGATTCCATTTTACTCTTGGCTCATAACAGATTTAGGAAGAGTTATCCTTGAGCTTTAATCTAAATGATGTGCAAGGTCACTGGTATAATTTAAGCCTTCCCAAGGATAAGCACAACTTGTGATTTGTACTTCCGGAGACTCTACCAATTAGAGATTTAGGAAAATGGATGGGTAACTGTCCACCTTCCACCTTTACATTTCAGTCTAGATTTCTCCCTTTCTAGATTGGTTTGAGATGTCTTTTTTTTTTTTTTTTTTTTTTTTTTTTTAGATTTGTATCCATTTGTAGAGAGAGGGGAAAGGAGGAAGAAAGAAACATCCAATATCTAAGAGATACATCTCATCAATCGGTTGCCTCTCACATGCCCCTAACCAGGGACCCAACCCACAACCCACAGGCATGTGCCCCAACTGGGAATTGAACCAGCGATCTGTCGGCTCCAAGGCTAGCACTCAATTCACTGAGCCACACTAGCCAGGGCACAAGTCAGGTCTTCTAATACCTGCATTAAGCCCACTATGGCTTTGGATGAAAGGTAACTAAGCCAGTATTTTGGAATTTGGAACACCCTGAAAGAAGGCAGGCTTACATGGACCTTCCAAGGAATGGTTTCATGTTCAGCCATGTAAAGCAAACAAGGTGTTCATGGGCATATTTTGTGCTGCGTGCCCTCTTCTTTCTCTAGGATAGTTCTGGTCCCACAGCATCCTTAACAACATCTAATGGGAAGATAGTCTTCTAAAAGAATGAAATTGAACAGCATGACTGCCTTATTAATTAAACTTTAGAGGACTCACATTTGGGCTCTGAATCATAATTGGCTCAAGATGAATTATCTACTCAATTTTCTCTATCCTTACCCATGTTCATTATTTTTATTACAGGAAATTTGGTTTTTGTTTTGTTATTGTAGTTATTATTAAAAGCATGAATTTAGATGAAACATAATTTTCTAATACACTTCTACAGATAGTGTTTTAGAGCTAAGGTGGCTGAGGTTTTAGGACATCAAATAATTAGAAACAGGTCCAAATGTTTTTCTCTATCTAAAGACAAAATAGTAAATTGTCACCAGAGTCCTTCCTCTTGTTATAGTACATCTATTCTCACAAGGCAATGTTAAAATACCAAGCTGTCTGCAGCAGCAGTAATTCAGTGGGTTTGCGCCTAATATATTCATGAAGGGTTTTGATGGATTTGATAACCATAAGCAGCTGTTAACATTAAATTGCCATTTAATTTTTTTCAGTGACTTTCAAAGTTGCCAATATTAAACAGTAGTGTTTTACAAATGACTACGTTAAGACCAATAAGAGTAAAATTGAATAAAATATAAAAGGCTCAACCAACTTCTTCCTTTTTTCTAGTGTCCCACTACTAAGCAAAGAAAAAAATATTTTTACATTACTTTAAGCACTGCCTCAATATTTGCATATTATTTGCATTGTATATTACTACACCCAGAAACTCTTGCATTCCTTCCTCTTCTTACTCCCCTCCCCCATTCAACTTTTGTTCTTTTTTATGTATCTCAGCTCTAGTTGGAAAAAAATAACTAATCTGGAAAACTACTGGGAAGGTCCACTTGAGACTAAACAACCTTAATGAGTAATACAAAACATTAAATATGTTTGCTCTCATTCTCCTACAAGCAGCTGAGGCATGTGGTTTTTTCATTTTTACTTATTGATTTTACCAGCTTTGATGAGATATAATTGACATGTAACATTGTAACAAAGTGAACAATGTTATGATTTGATACATGTGCATTATGCAAAATGTTTACCACAATAATGTTAGCTAACACATGGAGGCATGTGCTTCTTAATGGTCATGGCACATCAGAACAAAGGCCATGAACTAAGATAAAGTCTAAGATTCTGTGTTGATGCCTTAGTCTTCAAGAATTAAATGAGATCCCTAGATCTTAAAGTTATTTAATTTTATTTGCTCAGGTGAGAAAATAAACTTGATCTGTTATGTTTTAAAAACTGTAAATACAACACTGAACCGATGGCAGTTGCCTTTTGAAATTATAAGTCACCATTTTCATAAACTATATAACAATAAGATTTATTTTCAATATTGTGAATATGGCCTGTTAATAATCACTCACAGAATAGATACAACTCAGCCAGGATCAAAGCAGGAGACTGAACATGCAATAATTCAGTGCATGATTAAGAAAAGGCAAATATGCAATATTACCTCAAAAGGTTAAACAGGAAAGATTGAGAAGTTAGGAATATCATATGTAGAGAATATTATTTATATTTATAGACATATAACTATAGTATTATATATAAATATATGTATCGAATCCATGTTCAATCTCATTTCCTAGTACAACTTTCACCTGCATCTCCAACAGAATTTTTTATGACATTTTCCCCTGATAATCTATATCTCAATTCTTCCCCTGTTATTTTTTACTTGTTGAATGACCACTTTAATGTTATCTTACAGATTACATTTTGGTAAGCAAAGGAAGTCAGTACTGTTGACAAATTGTGACCCAGTCTTCACAATTTGTGGCCTGGTGCAATGAAGGACATCAAGAATTACATAATTTACCATGCTGGTGGGCTTTGCCGACCCTCAGTGCATTTGTTCAACATTCTGGAGACACATTACTGTCTATCAAAACCTCGCTTCCTCATTTGAGTTCTCACCTTTGATCCTGGAAGCATGTGCCTTCCTCAAGTATTGCATTTGAGAGGCAAACACACTGGCAAATCTGATTCTTCTCCAGCCAGCTTGCTTTACATTTCTGTGAACATTCAGTTTTATTTTTTTAATAACTATCCTAATTTTTTTCAGAGAGGTAAAAAATCATTACATTTTTATGCACTGCTGTCAAAATGCATACTTTTTTAAAGTCCTTAGTTTATGAATATTCTCATGAAAAATCTGCATGATCACCACGGATAAAGTCACCGAAGAATCTTTACTCCTGTTGTCCAATCTCCAGCTCACTTTTTGCCAGCACCAACACTGGCCTTTGCAGTCCCCCCGACTTTCTTCAGTGTGTTCTTGAGTTCCTTTCTCTGTTTTCCTGAGGTCTTCGTCTTCTCATATAGACCATGTTTTGCGAGTCTGTGTCTGGGTTCATTTTTCTTTGCATAATCCAAGGAATCATAAATCATAAACTGTGCCAAAGCCAGTTGTCTTGCCACCACCCAAATGGGTTCTGAATCCAAACACAAAGATGGCATCTGTTTTGGCTAGTTTTTCCCAAACTTCTGTCTTGGGTACTTGCCTTGCCAGGGGAAAGGACATCAATGGCCATTTGTTTCCACTGAAGTGGTCTGTTGGTCGTGAACTTCCTGGTGCAGATAGTCACTGTGCTGCTCATGATGGCTGCCGGCCTTTAAGCAGCAATGGAAGCAAAAAGCAAAACACATACTTTTTAAAGTCTAGAAAGATTACTTTAACTTGGTGGAGCACAAAAAAAAGGAAATCCTGAAGCACCTGAAGCATCCCCAGATTACATGCTTTAATTGCACTTCTCTACACATTTGAAGAGTGTATAACTTATTTTTATATTTTCAAATACAATACAGCCATGTACTTCCTGGGGAACAATATTCAATGGAACATGTTATTATTTAAAACATTTTATTTATTTACTTTTAGGGAGAGAGGAAGGGATGGAGAAAGAAGATCAGTTGCCTCTCACATGCCCCCCCAACTGGGGACCTGGCCCACAACCCAGGCATGTGCTCTGACTGGGAATTGAACTGGCGACCTCTTGGTTCACAGGCTGGTGCTCAATCCACTGAACCACACTAGCCAGGGCTCATATGGAACATTTTAAAGGGAAATATTTATTTTTGTTCGAAGGTGAAAAGCACACTGCCCACATTAACTAACCTGAGGAAAATACTTTTGTTCTCTATTTAAAAAAACATTACATATTTATAATACCTGTACTATCATGCTATTACCAAAATAAATTAAGGACTATTTAGACCATGGCAAAGTTAAACATTTTCAAAGTCATTTGAGTAGCATTAAAAGACTTACTTGTCTAAAACAAAATATTATCCTCTTAAAGGTAAAACTATATTTACTTGCAAATGTAATATTTGTAAAAGTATTGTCCAGCACAGTAATTGCAAAAGAGAAGCACTCACAGAGAACCAATGCTAATTAGAGTAACTTGACAAAGTAGATTCAGAATATAATTTGCCAAAGGGCCAATCTTACATATTATTTGAAATAATTTCTTCTGGCAGATAACAGAACAAAGTGTCCTCTGCTTTTCTAGATATCTTTGTGGCTCACATTTTTGTGGGGGTTTTTTGTTTGTTTGTTTTTTCCCAATTGAAAATATTTGAAAGCCACTTTGTACAATTTAAAGTTTCAGTCACTGTGAAATTTATAGTCGTTTCAGCCACTCAGTCATTTCAGTTTGAGTCATAACACATGACATGTATTGTAAGAGGGACCTGAGTGAATTAATAGAAAGGCTATCTCATTTTCATTTTCATATACCACTTCTTTCTCTAAAAAACAAAAGCTAATATAAGAAAACAATAAATTTGACACATGAATTATTAGCGAAAGTCCTCAAATGTTATGCACTTAAATATACTCACATTCTTGATTTTCAGATTAAGAAACAGTGTCATTGTTCCTCAGCATCCAGTCTACGAGCAAGTGCCAGCCCACAAACCGGTACCAGTGAATGAAAAGATAGGCATTGAAAATGACAGCGTTCGGGAACTTTTATAGCAGTTGGGCACTGCCTTAGTATTTCCAATCACATCTGATTAGTGTATCAGTCAGCATGGGTTAGAAATTTAACAATAAAAAATAAGTGGTCCTTCACTCTACACAGCTTGGGTAGCACTGGTATAAATAGCTAAAATCAACAGACATTACCCCAGTCTTAAACTTACAGTTTCCAACGTTTTTCCTATTAAATTATGTTTTTAATATATTTCTTGTTATAAATTATAGGATCACAGGGGCAGAAGCAGAATCTGAGCCCAGAAAAACAGATCATTTTTTAAAAACTGTTTTTAAAAAAATCAGAGTTGTAATACCTGTTACGAATACACAGTCAAAATGAATAGAACAGAAAGATTTCATTAACTCAGTGTCGGTAATTTGCTTTCTATGATCGGTAATGTAAATTCTAAAAACTTTTAAAACAGTCTGTATCTTCTTCTCATACGTATCCCTAACACCTACCTCACTCACAGACTAGCCACTCAGTAAAAATTCGTTCAGTTATGGCACGTCAGCGTAGATCGCCCATGATGAATCGCATCAGTGAAACCTTTGCTACCCAACCCAACCAAAGAATGACCTCAGGTTTTGCCTCTCCCTATTCCTTTCCCCTCCATTGGGAATGTCTGTGAGCTCCATGTGAATGGAGAGCATGGCGGCTTAGCTTCCACACGTCTGTCTAGAACATTGCACAATACCTGGTACCTAGTAGTTAGGCAATTGTTAATATATGATGAATAAGTGTTATCGAGCAATAAAACAACTAGGGGTAGAGAATAAAATCAAGAAAAAGGAAAATTGCCATAAAGATGAAACACAACAAGTTATCTCACATCAAAATTCAGACCTAAAACAACAGTAATTTCTTCTCGGGTATCAGTGGAGTGGCCAGTGGTCAGCTGAAGGCTAACTAATCCAGTCTGGTCTCAGCTGGGGCTATATGTGACTCTTGTCTTGGGCATGTTCTTCTCATGGCAATGCAGAGGTGCAAGAGAGCATGCCCAGAGCCTTTGATTGTATCACAGCTGCTACAATCTCTTTGGCCAAAGCAAATCATGTGGTCAATCCCACAGCCAAGGTGTGGGGACATACTCCTTAACCACAGTCAGAGGACACAGAAAACTTACTGCCAAGGATGTAAATGTATAATCCTATTTCTGGGGAGGAATGAAGAATTGGAACAATAATCCAGTCTACCATACTGCAGGAGGCAGAATAATGACCCTGTCCCAAAGACATCCACATCCTAATCCCCCCAACCTGTGAATATGTTACCTTACACAGCAAAAGAGACTTTGTAGAGGTGGTTAAGAATCTTGAAATGGGAGATTATCTTGAATTATCCAGTTGGGTGCAACGGAAGCTCAACAGTCTATACAAGAGGGAGGCAGGAGGGGCAGAGTAAGAGAAAGCTGCGATGCCAGAACCACAGAGAAGATTTTGAGGTGCTATGCAGCTGGTTTTGAAGACAGAGGAAGGGACCGTGAACCAAAAGATGTAGATGACCTGTAGAAGCTAGAAAAGGCAATGAAAAGGATTCTCCTCCAGAGCCTCCAGAAGAAACACAACCCTGTTCACAGCTCAGTTTTAGCCCAGTGAAAGCCATTCCAGATTTCTGACTTCCAGAACTGTCAGATGATGCACTCGTGTTATTTCAAGCCCTTACATATGTGGTAATCTGTTACAGCAGCAACTGGAAACTAAGACACATAACTATAAAATCTATAAACTGAATAAGAGATTTCTAAATAATCCTAAAAACAGCATATGTAATCATACTACCAGCTAAATATCATTTTAGTTAATAGGTCTATTTGTAAAAAAATGCTAATGCCTACGATTTAAGTTTTCTTATTGTTGTATACAACTGTTAAACAGTTTTCTTCATACAGCAAACACATATCTTCTCAAACACATACTGATACCATCATCCTTAAACTCCAGGATTGAATAACAAGCGCAGTTTGACAACATATTTACAAAGGCAATAACTACTGCAATCCAGCCTCGATAAACTTCCATGAGTTTCTTCCCATCTTCAAATTCATGCCAGTCTGCCTTCCAGTCTGCTTTTTAAATCTCACCATCCACTCATTAAACGTTTTCCAGTGTAGAAGTGCCCATATTTGTCCCCTTGCCTAGACACTGTAGTCAGAAGGCACTATTTCATTTATTATTGGTCTACAAATTGCAAAATTTCTTCCTGGTTGCCAGAATGGTTTTATTTTTCCTTATTTTATGCTCAAAGTAAAATTTTTGTAAGTGGAATTCAGAAATATTTGAAGTAAAATATATTAATAATTTAAAAAGTTGAATTGCGCAGTGCTTTGTTTGGGGAAATTTTTAAATCATGTTGTAGTTCTATAAAATGCATAGAAGCAATCCAATCTTCAATCTTTTAAAAGGCTTAGCTTTTTATAAAATGAATTTTCATTGAAAGTTATTTTCAATTGTTCAATTTTTTACAGTATAACATTTTTATACTTAGAATTAGCCAGGTGGACCCAGTTTAGATGATCCCTGTTTTGTTGGCAGCGTCCCAAGCATCCTAGTCTGCAGCCAGTTGAACATAAGCCTTCTCTCCATCAGGCCTGATCAGGGTGTTGACCTTGGCCATGTCAATGTCATAGAGCTTCTTCACAGCCTATTTGATCTGGTGTTTGACGGCCTTGACATCTGCAATGAACAAAAGGGTACTGTTCATTCTTCTTTACAGCTGGCTCAGTCGTCAGGGTTAACTTGAGGATGGCATGGTGGTCAAGCTTGTTGCACCTAGGAGCACTCTTTCAAGGATATTCAGGCAGCCTTCGGAGCTGCAGGGTCTTAGGCTTCTAGAAGGTGGTTGACATGTGGATCTTCTATTTTTGTGGCTGTGGACATCTTTTGGCAGGGCTTTCTGTGCCTTCAAAGCCCTTGCCTTCTTGCCTTGTCTTTGGTTTGGGGAGGGCCAGGGGCTTCCTTCTTCTCTTTGGGCACCATCTTTGTGAAAAGGGTTTCAACTGTTTATTTTTAACGAGAGCCTTTGATGAGCAGTGCCTATGCTGTGCTGATTATCTGAAAAAATACCACTTAGGAAATACTATGTGTGAATTCAATGAAAGCCATCCAGTTTAATCACAGTGACCCTAACTACCTCATCACATACCCATAGCATTGTCTTTTATTATTTCTCCTCATGAAGTTTCATCTGAAAGAAACTAATACTGAAATTTTTCAGTACTATGTTTTCTTTCTTTCTTTCTTTCTTTCTTTCTTTCTTTCTTTCTTTATTCTTAGAGAGAGGAGAATGGAGGAAGGAAGAGAGGGACAGAAACATCAGTGTATGGTTGCCTCTCACATGGCCCCCACTGGAGACCTGGCCTGCAACCCAGGCATGTGTCCTGACTGGGAATCAAACCTGCAACCCTTTGGTTTGCAGGCCCACACTCAACCCACTGAGCTATACCAGCCAGGGAGTGCTACATTTTCTGATGTTTTGGGAATATGCTGCCTTTATGTGATTGCTTTAAGTAGCAACAAATCAGAAAGCCATCATAAAATTCAGATGAAGCAGCCATTCCTGCCGCCTGGGTTCAACATTGGTTATCTGAGAACATGTAAATGAAAGTGTGCTCCTAAAATACATAAATAATCTTATCAGTTTGAATCAGAGGCATATCTTTTTTCTCTTTGCTTTAACATCTTTTCCATACGGGTCAGACAATTAATTTCTTTTTACTGATGTATGTGATCATAAAACACTTAATAAATGTGAAGCATTTATTGTTTCTCTACAAATATCCACTCCAGTTTTATCAAATTTATTTTTAACTTCCATGGCAGTGGGGTCCATGTAAGTAGCTAAATATGAATTTGTAAAATAGGAAATCTTGGTAAACTCTTGATGTAATGCAAATATTTCAATAAAGTCTATTTGGAGTAACATCATTTTTTTTCCAGTGGAACTGCTCGATTAACATTGCACTTCTTAGTGAGCTTTATAATGAAATTTGAAGACTACAAGACTAGGAGACAAATCTGCTATTATCTGTGTAGTACAAGCATGTACACTGATTCTGAGGAATTCTTTTAGTCAGGAAAATACTGGGAAAACTGGCACTGTGTATTCTGTAGTTACAGTAAGGTACTCTCTAGAAATAAGGAAATTGGGAACATAAGATTTTCCTCTGACAGTTAAACCAAGAATTCAACACATAAATGGGGCAGGAGCAGATATATGCAACCATAAAAGAGAGAGAATATCTGTTTCCTCAGTCCAGAAAACTTGGCTGTAACCTGATTAAATATGGGGACTTATTTCTCAACCTCGGGGTCAGGTACACAAGCACAGAAAAGAGAGAATCACAGAGGCAAAAACTGACCGTGTTCACCGAAACATTACCTAGAAAGGATAGAAACTTAGGCAGGAAATGTTCATTTAATGGGCGAGACAAGCTTGTTTATACACAGATGGGAAAATCCAGTTGAGAAGATATTTAGAATATTTAAATAGCATTTGTTCCTGAGAAGGCAGGAGGTGCTGGGACTCGAAGCACCATAGACCTCGGGTAGGAGGGGAGACATCTCTTCTATTACGGCATGAGAGGAGGAGACCAGACGAATACAAGCCTTGGCAGGTTTGGAAATCAGGTATGAGAGAACTGAGAGGCTTCCTATCGGAAGGCTCCTATTTTCTCTGAGAGGAGTTGGAACCATCTACTGTGTGTATGTGGAGTGGTGGACCGGGTGGCAGGAAAGAAGAGGAATTAAAGGTTTGATTTGTTTAATATTTAATAAAGATTAGTCTAGCAACAGCAATACCTTCCCCCTCAGCTGGCTTTTAGCTAGCACACAATTTGATTCAAGAAATCTGGAACAGAAGTATTTTTTCAATTTTGAAGTAATTTTTAATTGAATTTGTTGGGGTGACATTGGTTAATAAAATTATGTAGAATTCAGGTGTACAATTCTACAGTGTATCACCTGTATATTGGACTGTAAATAAAGGCAAATGCGCTCTATGACATTACACAACAAAATGACTATTCACACACTCTTGAAAACAAATAATTACTAGTTTTTATTGTGATTTATGTATTTATTTTATTTCATTCTACGGTGGTAGAAATCAGCAACGCAACTGGGATAAGAACTCAGGCCTCACTTTGTATTTCAACTGTATTTGAGAAAATGTCTTCTACTATGAGGTTTATTTTTGTTTGCTTTGATTTTTTATCTATGTTATCCACAACAACAACAAAAACAGTCCACATCTTTTCATTGGATTTTAAATAGGTAATGGTTTGCTCCCCACTTGGACTAGTGAGCCTTAAAGCTGGTGTATTCATTATTTAGGTTTGACAGAAACCCCCAAGTCCGGTGGCTTGAGCAGGATAAACATTTATTTCTTTCTCTAAAGTCCAGACAGGCAGTCCACAGCTGGCATGGTTGTTCCATGAGCAGAGATCCTGCCCTTTTTTCTCTGGTTCCTTCAGAATGTGAAGTTTCAACTTCATTGTCCAAGATGGCGGAGTCTGTGTCCCAGGCAATGAAGATGGAAATGTCAAAGAAGAGTGAGAGAAGGTACGTACTAGCCTTCTCTTCAAGTAGTTCTCAAGCTGCCACAGGACAGTTCCACTTACATCTAGCCAGAACTTAGTTACATGACAACATTTGCTCAAAGGGGTCTGGGAAATAATATTTATTTGGAGAAGTCTCATGTCAACAAAAAGTTGTGTTAGCCTAGAAGAAAAGACGTCAGGGAATGACTCAATGTCTCAGAGATGTTGGGTATGTTTCTTCTTACTGAATAACCACAGAACAAGCTCTATGACAGCAATAGCTTAGTGACTTTGTTTTGCTTCTTTTCTTTTATGCTTTAGGAAATAGATCTTTCCATTTGTCAGATGCTACCAGCACTTTTGCTCATCTCTCCTGGTTGAATGTTACTGAGTGTTAGAGTCTATTCCTTTGTTTCTCTGTTTTGGTTTCATAAAACCTTTCTTTCCAAATTTAATTGTGATATTTTCTGAACTTAGAAAATTGGCAATCTGTTTCGAGCTCCAGATAATGGGAAAGTTTATCTACATCTATTTTTTAAAATATGCCAGGAGGCTCAGAAAAGGGTTCGTAATATTTAAAAACCCAAACAATAATTGTTCTTACTGAATTTTCCTCGAGGGCCTTGGGTGTAGCATCCACTCTCTGGTAGCTAAAAACAGCATTATCAGATCAACTGACTAACCAAAGTAAGTGCATTAGTCATGAATTTAAATAAAATTGACTTGAACCTTCACATATTCTTAATAAACTCTGACTGCATTTTGAATGCATTATGAAAAATAATGGGAGTGTTTGTTTGTAAAAGTACCTTATTTTAAAATAGAAAAATTTTATCTTTTTTATGTTAAAAATTAATTCATTGTCCCCTAATAAAAAATGAGTTAGACCTTCAGTATACTCAAAGCAGAATTTTTGAGCGTAAAGCATATTTAGAAAACAAAACTGATGCAGACAGAGATTTAAAACAGTTTATTATGTCCATACTGCTAAGGCTGGTGTTTTCTCAGGTTGGTTTTAATTTTTTTCCTTTTTTCTTCTTCCCTCAAGATTTTCTCCAAAAATTCCTACAATAGTAGAAGCTTTAGGAAGGTTACTTATCACCTCATCAACAAAAAATTGGAAGCTGCCTTTTACACTGGTTCTGGCTGCTCTCCCCGGCAGGAACAGTTCAGAGTGCAGTTGGAAGAAATCTGAGATGAAAGACAGCCATTCAAGGGTTTCTTGAAAGTGCTTATAGTTGCCAAAGGCATTTTCATTTGCGCTATTATGTCCTACGCTCAGAACAGAGGCTATACCAGTCTATACTGAAATCGTGATGGCAGCCCACCGAGTCACTGCTTCGTTACCATACTAAAGTAGAAATTAAGCCTGAACTATGTAACTGATTGGCCTTCAGCTTCTCTAAGGAATAAAGACAAACATTAATGATTCACTTTTCTTTTGAACATTCCTACCTTAAAAATGACACAGTATTCTTTATTTTAAATGATTTAATTAAAATGAAAATATAACAGTCTCATGCAACATTTTTTAAAGCAAACTGGCATCAAGTGAAAAGTAAAGTATCTATCCTATTCCCCAATATTGTTACTCTGAATTTCAATCAGTATTTCCAAAATACCTTCTAAAGATTTGCACTAATTTATATTCCAGTATTCCTTAAACATCATTATAAACATATACTTAATAACTTATTATTCATTTGCTCAGAGCCTGTCTATCTTTATTAGCTATTACTCTAATCCAGTTTCACAGCTTTCCTATAAGATCAAGGTATTAATTTCCAAATTTTATAAATCAAAAAACAAAAATAAAGAGCTTTTAAGCAGTATGCTAGGAATTGAACTTAAACTTCTTACCTTGTGTCAACATTATCCAGGCACTAACGTATATGCTCAGGATAGTTGGGAAAGGAAAAAAGTAAAACCTACAGAAAATTATTAAATAATATTTAAGTATTGAGAACCTGGTAAGCATCAAATACCAGCCAACCATTCTGGTCACCTAATTTTTTCTGTGACTTAGAGTACAAGTCATGTTTATGACCAATTTAGTATCCTTTCTATATATGTGTCAGTTGGGACTCATTAGTCAACAGTATGGGGACTAATAATAGTATTCACTAATAGAAGCCGTAGCACACTAGAAACGATACAGTTCCTGCGTTTTAGAGATTCCGGGAAGTGCTGTTTCTTTAGTTTCACATCTCAGCCCAAAAGCTCTGTGGTACAGAGGAAGCCACTGAGTCTAGTTTTGTATTATTACTTCAGAGACAATAAAGTCCCTCTGGTGTAGAGCAGGGCTGACTGGAAGGCTCAGTCCTGACCTCAACTGTGACAGTCATTCTACAGGTTATCCAGAAACTAGATAAAACTTATATGAGGATTAAAGTTACAGCTCTGCTCTACCATAAAAACCCAATGGCCACAGCTGTCTCTCCTAATGTTCCTTAGGCTGTCAAATCAAATCGTGCTCATAGTTCTCACTCGAATGTTTTCAAAGAGGCTCTTTCCCTGCTGCTATTACCTCTTATGTTCACACTTGGCCTTCACGAGAGTGACTTAGGATAGGAATTTATAGTACAGGGACACCTTTGAGTAAGAAAAATGGATATCCTCCTCTCTGTTAAACTGAATCATAACCCTGTTCTAGTAACAACTTCAGAACTAGGTTGTCAAATTCCCATTACATTTAATTCTCTAGGTCTAAACCTACAGGACTGGAATTGTATTTATTCAATTGATGTTCATAGTTCCCTGCAAGATTGTCTCTGGATGAGAAGTGAAAATGTTAGATAAACATCTTGAAGGCTAAAAACAAATCTGGTTATTTTGGAAATATCCAGGTAACAAACTGAAAGTCAAATTCACTTTGAAACCGAATGTTTGAGGTCATACAGGCACAACCTCTATGCCCCCCTATGAATATGTAAGAAGTAAGAAAGCGACTGAACTTCATACCAATTTTGTTTACTCCATGAAATCCCATCTCTCATTACCAGCTTTGTATTCTCTCATTTTGATGCTTTTCAGTCTCTATTATTAAATCCTAATGGTTTCTGATGGTTTCTGCAGAATGGGATTGGGCTGGATTCAAGGTATCTAATGCAGATTCAGCTTTTCTTTGTTTAACTGTGTGTTTGGATGAGAAGTGGCTCTCCTTTCAGCTTTAACCCTGTCCTGTATGGCTTTGGAGAAAGACAGAGCAAGTCTGGAGTTTCAGCTTTGTTCGTTTATGAAGGAACTTGGGCAAGTTACCCACCCTGAGTACCAGTTTATTCATCTGAAAGATGAGGACAAGATGATTGTTCTGGGAATTATAGAATGCATTTTCAGGCCTGGCACACAGTAGGCCTTCAATAAGCAGTAACCATAGAGCCAGCCAGAAAATGGTAAGCATTACCAAGCTGCTCACTGAGGCACAGACGTTTCCATCACCAGTCCTTCCTATTAAACTCTTTCAAGCGGTATGGACCATAGGAACATGCAGAACTAGTCTAAAGTTCATGAGACAAAAACTGGAAAGTTCATGTATCTGTTCAAAAGTACAAGCAAAGATGAGGATGCAAAGAAGTCAGCCCATAGGGTAAGTCATGAACACACATCACCATATTGTATGGTAGACCACAGTATACACAAGATATATTGAGTTAAAGTATTATAGAGTTTTGAGAAAGAAAATATTTCTTTCAAGTGAATTATCAGAAACTATTATACAAAAAAGGTAAGTTTAAGCAGGGTGTTAATTGGCAGAGTGTATTTATGATACAGTGACTGATTCAATTTAACTAAAGCATGGAATGAATGAAAGGGTAAATAGAGTGCGACATAAGACTCAAAAAAGGTGGATTTGGACCATGCTATTGAGGCATCAGAAAGCCAGGATAAGGAAGTTGAGATGTTTCAGCAAAAATGTGATTGATAATAATGATAGCTTTACTAAGAGTTCACCTGAAAGCTTTGTGAAAGAAAGAGTGAAAGGAAGAAATGGCAAATCCAGTTAGGAGACGGCACAAGTGAAAGAGTGTAACACGCTGATTTAAGGTAAGAGCAATAGATTTAGAGCCAGAAGGAGCAGATTCAAGAGTTGGGAGAACTTGAAACACTATATTCGAAAGAATATATGCAACCCTATGTTCATTGCAGCATTATTTATAATAGCCAAGATGTGAAAGAAGTCCAAGGGCCCAGAAGTAGATTAGTGGGTAAAAAAAGCTGTAGTACATTTGTACAATAGAATACTGTTCAGCTGCAAAAAAGAAGGAAATCTTCCCTTTTGTGACCTCACAAATGGACCTGGTGAGTATTAGGCTGTGTGAAATTAGCTGGCCAGACAAAGACAAGTACCATACGCTTTTACTTATATGTGGAATTTAAAGAACAAAATAAACTAACAAAATAGCAACAGACCCATAGATACAGAGAACAGACTGACAGCTGTCAGAGGGAAGAGGGTTGGGAGCTGAGTGAAGAAAGTGAAGGGATTAAGCAAAGAAAAAATCCTCATAGGCACAGACGACAGTACAGTGATTACCAAAGAGAAAGGGGGTGGGGGAGGTAGGAGAGGGCAAAGGGGGAGGAACGGTGATGGACGGAGACCTGACTGGGGTGGTGAGCACACGATACAATATACAGATGATGTGTTACAGAACTGTGCACCTGAAACCTGTATAATTTTATTAATCAATGTCTCCCCAATTAAAAAAATTAAAAAAATATTTAAAAAGAGTTGGGGGACTCACAGCTATTAAGAACCGCACCTAAAACAAAAGCAAACTAAGCCAAAAGCTAGAACAGGAACAGAACCACAGAAATGGAGATCATATGGAGGGTTAGCAACAGGGGCGTGGGAGGAGGAGAGAGGGGGAAAAGGTACAGAGAATAAATAGCATAGACGGTGGGTAGAAAATAGACAGGGGGAGGGCAAGAATAGTGTGGGAAATGTAGAAGCTATAGAACTTATGACACATGGACATGAACTAAAGGGGGGGAACATGGGTGGGAGGGGGTGTGCAGGGTGGAGGGGAATGATGGGGGAGAAATGGGACAACTGTAATAGCATCATCAATAAAATATATTTCAAAAAAAAGAGTTGGGGGAGATATAATGTACAGGGATTAGCAATTATGCTATTAATTAGTAAAGCGAGTAAAGAAAGAAGGGTAATGTGGTATAGTTTTTCTAGCTTCTTTTGTTATCACCATAAACGTGTATGTTCTGATTCTGCTTTTATTCTCATTAGAATAATGAACTGTTTTTTAACTTTATATTAATTAATTGCTTAATAAACGTATGATGTTTATTATCAGTCATTCACTAGGATTAAAAAAAATTTAGTCCTATGTATGACTTCTCTGTTTTCTTCTTTCTAAGTGTACTGGACTTTTCTCATTCCTAGAAGATGGTTCTTGATCCCAGCTGCTCATTAAAATTCCCTGGAGGACCTTTTTTAAATTCTAGTATCAGGACTCCAGCCCGGAATGAATGAATCAGAATCTCTGGGAATTGGACTGGGGCATCAGTATTCTCCATTTTACTCTCCCCAGTAATTCCAATGTGCAGCTCCAGCTGAGAGCTAGCGACCTTGAACTAGATATACTGCAGTCTCTAAATAAGCATACTTACTCACATTAGACTCTATCCACTCACTGTAAAACTCACTAAGTACACTCGCGGTGTTCATTCTTAAGTCTCAAATGAGGGGCAGTTCCCCGGACTTCCTTGATGTTCAGCATTCCTTGCAGGTCTTTCCCCACTCTATACCACTCCATCCAGGGAAAATGAATAATCTCTCAATTCATACTGGAAGCGCAGATATGAGAAAAATCAACCTGAAGATAAAGTAAATGCCACTGATAACAGAGAACAAAGACAGAAAGAACATGGGTCCTTGATGAATTAAGCTATTATATCAATCAATCCAGAAACGTAATCTACCCCTGGACTTCAGGTTATGCAAATCAAGAAACTTTTCTTATTATTCAAGCCAGGTTGAATTTTGGTTTCTGTTTCAGCCAAAAGAGTATCTTGTTATATTATTGCTCCTTGAAATGAATGGTTTTAGATCTCACCTGTTAATACCAGACTTCAGAAATGACAGACTGCAAAGCTGAAGTGTGACATCTTTTATAGGGTACCCAGCAACAATAATCTTGTCTTAGTGGCATAAACACTTGGGCTGTAAGTACTACACAGCTGTGGAAACCTAGACTTTGAAATCTGACACATTTTCCAGCTGTATCCTGAGCGTTTTACTGTGTTCTTTTGTTTTGATTTTAGCAGCATAACCTATATTACATGAAATTTCCTTACAGTATTATTTCAGTGAATTTTCAGTAAAGAAAACAATTCTAATTTTAGTTTCTGAATATGCCCTTGAAATTTAATCACACCTATAATATTAACAGTAACTACTGTTATCTATTAAATTTTATGTGTTGAAAATTTACTGAAGATCCATTTTTTCAAAAGTTGCTTCTTAAGATACAAAAGATAAGGTCAAGTTGAAGGAGTTCATCATCACCAAGCCCTTATTATATGAAATGTTAAAGGGACTTATCTAAGAAAAAGAAGATAAAAATAAGGCAGTGAAAAGACAGCAAACTCACAGCTATTAAGAACCACATCTAAAACAAAAGCAAACTAAGCAAACAGCTAGAACAGGAACAGAACCACAGAAATGGAGATCACATGGAGGGTTAGCAACAGGGGCGTGGGAGGAGGAGAGAGGGGGAAAAGGTACAGAGAATGAGTAGCATAGATAGTGGGTAGAAAATAGACAGGGGGAGGGCAAGAATAGTATGGGAAATGTAGAAGCTAAAGAACTTATGACACATGGACATGAACTAAAGTGGGGGATGTGGGTGGGAGGGGGTGTGTAGGGTGGAGGGGAATGATGGGGGAGAAATGGGACAACTGTAATAGCATAATCAATAAAATATATTAAAAAAAGAAAAAAATAAAAATAAAAAACAAAACTATCATGAATACCAAAAAAAAAAAAAAGAGTGTAAAGAGGGAAAAACAATAATATATAATATATATATAAATACAAATGTAGATTGCTGCTTATATGTATTATTATTATATACGTATCAGGAAACCCTGAAAGGAAGAAATTAAGAACAGTGGTTAATTTCAAGGGGAGTAGGGGGACTGGGCAGATGAAGATGAAGACATTACTGTAAACATTTTTATACCTTCTGGCCTTTGAAATAATGTGGTTATGCCACCTATACACAATTATAATTAAAATATCACTTTAATAAAAATAAATTTAATGAAAAAATTTAAAATATACTCTTTACCTAAAGTACCCCCAAATTAATTGATTATTCTACCAAGAATCCACCAACATGAGAAGCCCCTACCATCCTCACTAAATGCCATATTAGACTTTTAGCTAAAATAATACCAAACAAGAAATTTCAAAGCCTTTCTGTGGAATGCTCTTCTTAATGATCCTATTCTATCAGGACATCCAAAACATTAAGTGAGCTACCAATGACCCTGGAACCACAGAGGAGACAATGACTATCCCAGATGGGGTAAAGCATCGGAATAAAGGGAGGACACATGGTTAAAGGTGAACAAAGGAGGCTGAGTTGTCAGTCCGGCCCAGAACATCTGAAGAACACGCACAACTCACAACTCGGTGTCTCACAAATGGCACGTGAGTATTGATTGGCTGTAGCTAATTGAAGTGTTGTTTGCATCACTGTCCTCTGCCTTGCCCCAGCTGCCACTTCAAACAAGATCTCATTCTGTATGTTCCCATCTCTAGGGATAAACAATGAAGTCCAATCCTAATATCAATAATAATACCAGCTAACATTTATTGATTGTTTATTATACTCATCTCCCACCAAGTATGTATTTCAGGCTTCAGCTAAGCATGTAAGAGGCACTCATAAACACAACCAGATCACTAATAAACATGATTTTTTAAATGTATTCCCTTAAATAGATTTGTATATTATACTACAGCAACACTTCATAATGGTATGAAGATGTGAAAATAACTTTGGCAACTATGTTAAAACCTAGGAAAAGATATAAGATACAAAATTAAATCTAAACAAGCAGAATGCCAAATAGTATATAAACTCACCACAATTGTGTAAAAACATGCATGGAGATGAGGCTCAGAAGATAATAGACAAATGATAAGGTATTTGTATTAGAAAAGAGGGATTTCAGTTGATTTTTTTTCCTTTTCTCAAAATTACTTTCAATCTTATCATTTTCCCATGCATTGTTTTAACTTATACCAGTCAGCATATAGATTCAGCTGCATAACAAGATCCAACATACTGGCAAATTTAACAAGATTGCAGTTTATTTCTCTGGCACAGTGCAGTCCAGACATAAGCCATACAGAGCTTACCTGATGGTTCTAAACTGCGTGCTACCTAGAAATTGTTACTAAGAATGGGAAAGGAGCCCTGGCTGGTGTAGCTCAGTGGATTGAGCTCGGGCCTGCGAACCAGAGGATCGCGGTTCGATTCCCAGTCAAGGCACATGCCTGGGTTGCAGGCCAGTTCCCAGCAGGGGACACACAAGAGGCAACCATACATTGATATTTCTCTCCCTCTCCCTCTCCCCTACCCCCTAAAGACAAAAAAAAAAAAAAAAAAAAAAAGAATGGGAAAGGAGATGTTGGGAGTCAACTAGGATACTTTTGCCTCACTACTCTTTACTTTTTCTAGGGGCATAGAAACCAGTCTGCAGTTGTTGTAAACCCTTGTTATCTGCAAGCACTCCGCCCATCCTCGTTTAGTATCTAGTTCCTTAAATCAATGATGCTCTGCCTTTTACCAAGCACACACACTATTAGTGCTCTTGTCACCAGATTAAGTTTTTTGTTTCCCCAGATCCTCATAGAGTGGCTCCTTTTTATTATTCAGGTCTCTGCTCAAATGTTGCCTCTTCAGATATGTCATTCCTGGACTGTCCTATTTAAACCTATTTAAAGCAGCCTCTCATGCAGGCACTATCTCTTACCTTTGTTTTGATAGTCTATCCTTATTCGAAATTAGTTATTTGTCTTTATGACTTGCCTTCCCCCAACTTAAGCTCCATGAGACAGAGGCCTTGTTCACCTCTGTATCCACAGCAGCTGGAATACAGCACCAAGCACAGTGCCTGACACTCAGGAAGAAGACCAAAATATGTCGAATGAATAAATGAATGCCAAACCCTGCAGTACCTCTAGGGCTGAAAGGGCCCATCAGGGAAATAATAAAAGATACTTAACAATTACCAGATATAGACCTCTGATGTTTCCTCATGGACCTTATAAATATCAGGGGGTGCGGGTGTTAAGATATTTTGCAAACTAGTGGGAAAATATCTGATTATCATCTAAATTCATTTAATTTTGGAGGACTGATTGGAGATGCAGGCATATGCTTCTCAATAGAGTGTACCACTCAGTTCCATTAAACCCCTTCATCCAAACTCCTGGTCAGCTCATCTTCCTATAACCTTCAGAGTTCAAGGTCACAGTTGGTGGTGGTAACAGAAATCACCCTAACTAGAACATAATAATGAATATGAAAAAGTATTCTAAGTGAATTGTTATTTCTCTTCCTTCTGATCCGAGGAATGTGCAATACCCATTGAATTCAAGGGTATACCCCAGGGTGAATCAATCTGTGGGTGAGGAGAATAAAAGTGCTGTCATCTAAAAGGGAGATATTGTTCTAAATTCAGTTTACTGACTTCTCAACCAAATTTAGGATTATGTTAACGTTTAATAAATAGCTCTTGATGCATGCGTTATAGAGAAGCCAGTAACAAATTCTTTAAATATGCATAAGAGGTAATTCTAAAAAATGCAAAGCCAAATAAACAAACATGTGAAGAGATAATCTTCCTCTAAATTATCAGTAATCATACCTTAGGTACTACACTTCCTGCTAAAGTGTGAGGGGATGTAGAAGGCTTTAGAGAGTGTCTGGCACGTTAACATCACTCACTGGTGGATTCTTGTGCTGAGAGCATATGACATAATTCACTACATAGTATATGACTTCCTGGCATGGCACAGAGGAGGCCACTTGAAAGTTGAATTATTCATTTTATGGCCTCTGGAGTGACACAAAACTTTAGGTTTCATATAATCATTGATTTAAGGAATCTGTTCTTCAGAAAATAATTTTTCAATAAGCTTGAGAACTAGAACAAACACCAGTTTACCAAACAGAAGTCATCACTTTCCTTTAAACCCGACTTTCCTCTTGGGTTCCACTTTAGTTAACGGTGACACAATCCTCCCAGGCACCTGGTGATATCTATTGTTTTCCCCACATTTCCAATGTCCACAAAAAAACTCACAAGTGCTCTCCTCATCCACTAGCTACTAGCTTTTTAACTTTCCTCCCTGCCAACAGCAAAAATTTGAGTTTCTTTCCTACGGCATTTCAGGTGCATTCCAACTTGGCTTCATTTCACTTTCCAGCATTACCTCTCACTACAGACTCCCCCAAGCACAGTTAAAAACGTTCATGTCTCTGAGTCATCACTCCTACCGTTCCGAGTCCAAATTGCTAAAATACCATCCCTTTCCTTCTATTCCTTCTTCCTGTTCATCTCCAAAAGCTCAGCTCATTGGCACTCTTTAGTTACCTTTAACCCAATGCCATTGGTAGAAACTTCTTGTAACTTGCTCCCAGGACACTCTGCTTGTTTATAATACAATTTTAAATATTTTGTTGCTATTGCTATTGTTACTATTATTAAGACCTTACTATGTGCCAGACACTTTGTTAAACAAGCACTAACTCCCTTAGTCATCACCACCATTATTGCATCTTAAAGAGGCCTTTACAAGATAAACCTGTTTAAAGCTACGCAGTTGGGAAGCGGGGAGTTGAAGTCCAGCTCCCCTGACTCTAGACAGCATTTTGCCTGACACTAAAATTAATATTCAAAACTCTGTCTCTCCATCAAAACTGTTAACTCTTTGAGATGCTGGATTGTGCCTTTGTAGCTCTGTATCATAACAGTGTCTAGCACTGTGTTTTCTGTGTCATAGGCACTCAGATTCTTTCATGGATAAGCATAAAAGAGGATGTGGAAATTTGAAAACTCTAACCGAATATAGTTTTCTTACATCACTCTTTCCTACCACGCACCGCCCCCTACCCAGTTCATTTGTAGAGATTACAAAAACTGCACATAAACCCTACAGCAGAAGCTGCAGCGATCACAGGGCTGTGAGACCTGCATTAGCTGAACTGTCCTGAGACGTGAAGCAGTGGAAGTGCCCCATGATAAGCAGCCTGACGCAGGCTCAACACTTGAGAGTCAGCTAGACATACGACCATGGTTTGAGCTAATTTCCACACAAATGGCAACAGTTTTGCTGAAGCTGAAAGCATCCCAGCCCTCCAAGTATTATGACCGTAATATTTATTGAGCAATAACAATTGCAAGATGCAATTCAGAATGTTGAATTGGACATCATCTTTACCTGGGAGATTGGTCATTTAAATTCTACAGACTGACATAAATGTAAGGAGTACCCCTGGACACTGAATTAGACACTCAGCAAAGATGCATTAACGTAGGCTGAGATGATAGCATTTTGTGGGCGGGGGCAGTGACTTGCCACATAGACCTTAGTGTCCCAGAGAAGTTAGTACAGCTTCTAAATGTGATTAATGCCCTAACACAGCTCATGATGTGAGATCAAAGATGGAGCCAGGGTTGGCCCTAGTAAAAGATTGCAACCGAACCAGAAATATAAATCTCACCTCTTCTAATAGCATCACCTTCTGCTCTCTGGTATGTGCCCCCTTTATTCCACAGGCTCCGTCCCATTTCTAATTTCAGCTAATCTCTGCTAAACATTTAACTGGCAATGAGCCAATTAATGCATTACATTTTAAAGTTAATTTTAATTTTGATCAAAGTAATACACGCACATCGTTTAAAAAGTAAAACATGACAAAAAGCAGTCCTCTAACTCACCCTTTCCCAACCCCTAGTCCCATTTCCTTGAGTTGGCCACTTTCAATTCTTTGAGCTGTCTCTTTTGATGTTCATATCCATTTTATAAATAATGTGCTTATACTGTTATTTCCTGATTTTTTTAATTTTAAACATTATTTATTTACTTCCCTCTATGGAACATAAGGAAATACCTCTCTTAATACATCCCCCCCCAAAACATGCACACGTTTCCCCTTCTCCACCTTCCCGACATAACTACCACAGACTTTTAGGTTAAATCCATAGTTAAAGTTTACATAATTATAAATCTATTAATATTGTTTATAGCTCAGTCATGTGGTGTAATTATATCTCTGCACAACTTCTTATTTCCTAAGAGTTTTTGCTTTCTTCTATTTTTTGAGGGGAGGGTTGGCTATGTACCTATCATGTACCTATGTACCTATCATGAACTCATTCTCAAACTCTCCATTAGAACTGAAAACTCCTCTCAGTGTAGTCAAACACCTCGTGGAATCTGTCAGTGTAATTTGCTTCTTGGAGATGTCCCTATGGACTCCTTTGTCTTTCCATTACAATCTGGACTAACTGTTTTCCAGGCTGCTGGACACCTGCCATTGTGGGCTTCCCTTTGCCATCACCCTGCGAATACCCTTTGCCTCCCTCCTGTGTGAGGTTCTTAATCTTTTTTACTTCATGCCTTCCTATTTCTTATTTTACTTAGTCTTTTTTTCATGGAGAATATCCACTTTTTGTTTGTTTGTTTTTTTGAAAAAGAGAACAGGGACAATAACTCTGCTGAGACCTCAGATATCTGAAAATACATTTACTCTCATGTTTACATACAGATAGAATTTTAGTCCCGTAAGCATTTTCTCTCTAAATTTTTATAGCACTTCTCCATTGTTTTCTAGTGTTTAATATTTAATATACAGAGAAATTGAAGGCCAGTGTAGTCAGTGGCAAAACTAGGCCTCAGGAGCACATGTCTCTAATTCCAACCTTAGGAATATTCTTTGCCTATAATACCCAACCTCTATTTACCAAAGTATGGAGGGATAAAATGAAATCACTTCCAGCAGTATTTGTAATTAGATAAAGGGCTCATTTGTGGATCTAAAGCTTGATTCAAAGGAGCGAAGTTATAATGGTAAAGTAATTGATATGCACTTAATTTTAGGGGAAGGACCCTTTGAATCACAGGGTGCAACTTCTGTTTTTACCCCATGTGTCAGGCTGGCGGCATGCCCTAAAGTTGCTTAGTACTGCAGAAATTGAGTGTTGGGAGAAAATGCTGCATGGATCTCTCGCATTTCTTCACATCTTACAAGCAGAAGCCTCTGAACTATCTTTTTTTTAGGATATGTGTAGCAAATCGCCATAGGAGGTACAGACAACTTCTTGTTCTGGAGCAAAGAGCAAGTTTTGCTTTCATTCTGGAAGATAATCTTCTGGAGGAAAAGGCAGACAAGCTTACTGCCCATTATAAAAAATCTGGGCTCCCTAAACTCAGGGTTGTTCACCTATAATACTCCTCACTGCACGTGCAGTTATCACCTGAACCTCTGCACATTACCCAGCAAGAGCTGAAGCCCAAGGAACTGGTAAAAATGCTGATGCTATTATTGCTGTGAGTAATAAACTGTCCTTGGTTTCTGACCCATGAGTATCATGTCTTCTGCCAGCACCCATGAAATTGTGGCAGGCTAACTTCTTGACTTGCAAATGGTATAAAATTTCAGACCCTTTTCAGTTCTTGAGAAAGATATATCCAAACATATTTAGAAGAAACATTTTGGGGGATATATGAATTAAAAAGAGTTTCCTGCTCTGGCTGGTATGGCTCAATGGATTAAGTGCCAACCTACAAACCAAAGGGTCTTTGGTTCAATTCCCAGTCAGGTCACATGCCTGGATTGTGGGCCAGGTTCCCAGCAGGGGGCATGTGAGAGGCAACCACACATTGATGTTTCTCTCCCTCCCCTTCTCCCTCCCTTCTTTCCCTCTCTCTAAAAATAACTAAAATCTTTAAAAATAAAGAGTTTCCTATTAAATTTTTTGGCTTAAGAATACAAAATTCAAATCCAACCACAGTCTTAGAGTCTGGAAATTAAATATATTTTAAATCTGGCTTCAACGAGTTAAATATTTTTGCATTATACCTGAACTGCCTATGTGTTTCTTACTAGCATTCAATATTTTTATCATCAAGCAGTCTCCATATTTGCAGAGCTCTTCATAAAATATCTGCCCTCTAAGATACGACCATTTGGGAGGCAGCAGGAAGACGGATCCCTTACAAGGAACTAAAACCTTCAAGAACCATTTCAATTATTTCTGTAGGCCCAAAATATAATAAAATTTCTCAAATGTCTTAAACTAAACCAAACTAGCTTAAACTAAACCATAAGGCCTAGAATGTCTTCTGAATACATTCATCCCTGCTTTTGGCATCACTGGCAACACCGCCGAATGCACCAAAGGCTGTGAACTCTCACCTTGTAAAGAGCTGTATGTTCAATATTACTGCAAGTTAAGCTTCATCATCACATCATGCTTTAAATACCCCAACTAAAACATGTGTCAGGAAGAAAACACCTGTTTGCCATCATGCAACCCAATGAGGAAAAAACAAAACAGGTCGGAGCCTAGCATATATGAGACTAAGTCCCTGGTACACTGTAATTCTAAAAAGTTCATTTGTTGCACTGTCGTCTCCCAAAGTCATCCTGGTGTAGAGGTCACCGAAGAAAACTATAGGAAGGGTCCGTGATGAACCAAAACAGCACTGTGACGAAATTCCGCTGGAACTGTGGGAAAGGGGAAAGCACACAGATTACGGATGCAGGAGAGTGCTGTTCAAATGCTGGCTCTGCTCTGACCAGTCATGAGGATTTGGGCGTATATTTTTTACCTTTTCTGAGCTCAAATGTGCTAACACCCAACATGATTGTTTCGAGGGTCCCAAGCTAAAGTTACGGTAAATGTCTGGCACATGAAGAACTCCTAATAAACACAAACACAATTTGTCGAATCCAAATGACAGAGGAGGCCTGGAGCCGTGCTAGGCCTTCCAGATTAAAATAATACACAACCTTCTGACCCATTCAAAACTTGGTGTCTCTGTCTTAGAATAAGAGATCATTTTTTCCTTATGGAAAGTGTTTTTTCTTCTTAAAATTACAAAAAGTTAACTTCTTTTCTGAGGTTATCGTATTAAGATGAAGGTGGAAAACAGATGTGATGCCTGCTAATTGAGAGCCTTACATGCTAAGCAGGGAATTGGGGCTTTATTCCATAGGCTACGAGGAAACGGTTAATGTTTCTAAACCAGGGAATGACAGCCTAAGGAAAATCACTCTGTTAGCGATGAATAAAATGACTGGGTGGTTGTGAAATAGTACCGTGGGGAAAATCAGTTAGGAGACAACTTAAGTTTTCCAGAGCAGAAGCATCAGACATTCAAGGAATGGTGTAGTATTAATGACCCTGATATGAAGTCAAAAACCTCTGACTGGCCAAAAACTGCTCCTGGAAAATGAGGAAGAGTTTAATCTTTAAACGACAATGTGTTGATCCAACATTAGTCCCAGCAATCATTTCACAAAATAATTCTTTCAGGTAGTTAAGTTGATATTTTTATATACTGTTTTATTTTTCCAAATCCTCATCCAAGGACATTTTTTTTTCATTGCTTTCAGGGGTTGGGGAGAGAAAGACAGAAAGATGTGAAAGAGAAATGATTGGTTGCCGGCCATGCTCCCCTAAGAGCCCACATTGGGAACTGAACGCACAACCTAGGTACTGTACTTTACTGTGTATAATGCTCACTTTTGCCCAAGTTTTTGAGGGAAAAATAAGGATGCACATTATACATGAGTAGTACTTTCTTGTTCCATGTATCTGCTCTTGTGTTTTGCAATTATCTGTTACATAAACGTTCTTGTACAGTCATATGTTTAAAAATAAATGCTAAATTTCCTTTACAATACAAAATACAAGTATCTAAGTATGAATAAATAAAAAATTGAATTAAAAATTAAAATAAGAGATTTTTTTCCCTGAAAGTTTGGATCAAAAACATGGGTGCGCATTACAGGCAGCAAAACAAGGTATGTGCCCTGAGCAGGCATCGAGCCTGAAACCTTTCTGTGTACGGGACAACACTCCGGCCAACCGAGCCACACCGGCCAGGGAAATACTTTTACATACTGTTCTTCAGAGCAAGCACATAAAAATGCATATTGTTTGAAAACAGATATTTTTAAGTAAATTTTATTTATTCAGACACGAACTCTTCAGTTTTGAGGGACCAGGATAGAAAAATTATCTTAAGAGGACAAGATACAAATTTGAGAGTTTAGGGAAACAGAACCAGAATTTCATCTTAAGCTTTTCAGTGTAACTGAAACATGTTAACAACTTTTTTATGCAAATAAAATGGGAAATGGTCTAAGAATAGGAATACACCGAGTTTCTATTACAAGTCTGCGTGAAAGCAGATGGCTCACCAGTTGCAGGAAATCATGGCTAACATTTCAGGTTATACAGAGCAGAAGAAATCATCTTCTTATTTGCGGCTGGAAATTCATCCTCTGAGATATTGCCATGGTTTTCAGCAAGCAAGATCATTTAGGTTTGCCATCTCAGGGGCTATTAAGAAATATTGAGGGGACATTACTGGGTTCATGCGCTTGTTTACCTCTTTCATTTTTATTTTGCCGACCAAAGGGCATTACAAGCCATTACGTGCAACTGTGCCATCATTACAGATTTATGAGAGAAATAAATGACTCCTTTGATGGATTTAAGAATCCAGAAGCCTTAAACAGATGCCTTCCTCAAAACATAATTCCATCTCCCACTCCCAAACCTGACCTCTCTCAAACTCCCTCCACCTTTGAAAGCACTAACCCTGGGAGAGAGAAAACACATTTTTTAAAGTTTCATGTAACCCACCATTACAATAGTCATTCTTCAAACAAATTCATAATTGTCTTCTATATTCACCTTCTTAAGGGCAGGGTAAGTTTCTGGAAAATGTCACTTCCCTAATGGTAAAGAAAGGCGTCTGAAAGCTCATGAATGGTAAGCCACGCCCCCAAAGGAGGACAGTTTGAATCAACCACATCTCAAATAGTGCAGAATAACTGAATGATTTTAGTGTGGAATTCTCAAACAGAAACTGAAAAGCGTTCAAACTGCCAAAAGGATCCAAAGAAACATAGTTTAATTAGGTATCGAATTAGGCCAAATGAATAGTTTTAGTAAAGCTTCACACAGTCTCCATCAGGTAGCCAGAGAATGCCAACGATTGGTGAGGCAACCAATCAAACTGCTGGCAAAGCTAAGTCCTCTCAATACCTGAAGGAAGAAGATGAGAGAAACTGAGGTGAAAATGGAAGGAATGTGGCAGGTGGCAAAAGGTGGCCCACTGGTCCCTCCCGTTCCTGGCTGTGGGTCCTGTGCAGTCACTTTATTTCATGGGGACGGGTCTGGGCCAGCCTACTGAGGGTGACAAACATGCGGCCATCACTCCAGCAGACACAGAGCAACCACCAGACATATATAGAGCCATCCCAGACTTTCTAGCCTCTGCTA
Organism: Glossophaga mutica; assembly: GCA_039655065.1. Classification (NCBI taxonomy): domain Eukaryota; kingdom Metazoa; phylum Chordata; class Mammalia; order Chiroptera; family Phyllostomidae; genus Glossophaga; species Glossophaga mutica. The sequence goes on from CM077313.1 coordinate 84,914,864, forward strand.
AGGCAGGCTTGCTTTTTTTTTCCTTGATAAATTTGATATGTAACATTGTGTAAATTTAAGGTATATGGAGTGTTGCTTTGTTAAAACTATATATTATAATAGGATTGCATGGAAGCAATATTCATCACATCACATCACATCATTATAGTATGATATTGTCTATATTCATTATGTTGTGCATTAGATCTCATGGCTTATTTACTACTTATTACAAGTTTGTACCTTTAAACGCCATCCATGTTAACCCTCTACCCTCAGAAGCTGAGCCAGTTTTGATGAGAAAAACATGGAGCAAACCCATAAAACTGTAAAAAAAAAAAATAGATATGGTTGTTTTCATCCATAGCTTTGGACAGTTTGTTATGTAGCAAAACGAACCGATGCAGAAAGTGGTACCAGGACTGGAGTTCTGCTGTAACAGCCGCTTTGGGACCCAGTGGTAGACAAAGACTGGGAAGGTGTCAAGAGAATGTCAGCTAAAACTGGGGAAACGGTGAGTAAATTGCTAGCAGAGGCCAGAAAGTCGGCGAAGACACTGCCACAGCGCCCTGGAGAAACGGGGACCTGTGCCCACGCAGCAGTGAAACGACCGTGAAACCGGGGTCTGCAGTGACTTGGAAGACGGAGAGTTCGCCCAGGAAATGTGTAGACTTGGCTAAGGAGAATCTCAGGCAACAGGTTGAAGGAGTAGGCTTTTTTTTTTTTAATTGCACAAGATAAGAGCCAAAAACAAGAAAATGAGCTAAAGAGAAAACTATGCTGTTTTCCTGCAGAACTCATAAGCAATATAAAGGAGCAAAGACTTGCGAGTCTAGAAAACGAAACTATTTCATATCTCTGGTCTCTCTAGCCACTAAAAGATTCTCAAAGTAAGAACTGACAAAGTAAGATCCAAATCAAGGGTATGGCTGAACGATCGTTTGTTAAACCACTGACCTGGCTAAGGTAGCGCCTAGCATCTTCAGGATGCTGAGGCACAGCAACCTGACATGCAACCCAAAGCTGAAAGTAGCCTCTGAAAGTGTTGGAGATGTGGCCCTTGGGCCCAAATGAGCTTCAGGGGGAGTCCACAAGTTTTTAAGAGAGTTGTACTAATGAAATGCTAGCCAGTTTAGACTAAAACAGAATTCAAAATGAAAAGATTCCTCTAGGTCCCCAATTTTCTACATGCAAGAATCAGGCTGGGAAAGCAACCCAGGTACAAACATGAGCTATTTGTTGTTGAAAAGGAAGGGTGTCTCAGAGGGGAAGGAAAGAACCTAGAGGGGAATAAACCCCTTCCTTTGAGAACCTCAAGGGACAATAAACCAGGGGGTCAATTCCAGGAAGAAGAACTGGGCCCTGAGTAAGAAACTAGGCTTGACCTACTTCTTGATTAGGGGAAGTCTAGCCACATGCGCTAGGCTAAACTTCAGAATTGCTATGGACAATTTTTTTTAGGTGTTAGCAAAAGTATTATTCTGATTGTTACTTCCTTAAGAGTTTTAGGATAAAGTGTTCCAGGGGTGAAAGCTTGGTTCTCTAGTAATTGAAACTAGAATGACAACAAAATAGTCCACCCAAATCAACAGTAGAAACTATGTTAGTTTACCCATTTCAATTAGAAACCTTTGAATTCTAGATTATCAGCATGATGATCTTTGATGAAAATCTTGCTAGTTTCATTAATTTGAATTGCAGTTTTTCCTTCCCTGATGAAATCTACACATGCCAGTATCTGGACCGCACATCTTCATCGGGGTTTCTTGCTTTATCTTTTATGTTGACTAGAAAGGGATTTGTGTGGGTAGTTTCTTGGGGAAATAATAAGACTCTCTAAAATCAGCATTTATTAACTATAAACAGAAACGGTACAGTTCTTCCTGGAATTGGACCCCCTTAATTTTGTTCAGTCACTTCCATTTTACACTTCAAAGGGCCACTGAGAAAGCAGGAGCAAATCATGTTAACCTGGCAGATATGAGAGTACAATGGCCCCATGTCCTTGGCAATGGGATTAAGGAAACAAGAAGTGAGGAAGGTGGGACCTCAAAAGGAATGCTCATTCCAGTTACCATATTTCTGTCTCGGTATTTTACGTAGGGTGTAAAGCCAGGTAACTTCAAGAAGTGCATCTGAGAAGCTGCATTCAGAGAGCCTCATCCACATCTAGACCAGCGGCATGTCACCAGATCCTGGACTTCAATCCTGATACCCAAGGATAAAATTATTGGGTTTGGGGGACTTCCTGATATCAGTGAGCATATTTTATAAGTAAGAAAAATGTGAATGATACGTGGCCAGAAGGCAGATTAGTAAACTGTAAAAAATTGGCCATGTCCTCTGATCCTTAAACGCAGCCCATTTGCCATATGAATTTACAACCAGCTCATCAAGAGGTGACGTCTATTTTTCTACCCCTGAAATGGGATCTTGACCACATACTTGTTTTAGCCATGGCCGAGCATGGCCCATGTTGACCATTTTCAACAGGTCTCATGAGGACCTTCCTACTTGCTTTTCTGTCTCTCTGGAACACTTTCCAAGCCTCAAATGTCAGTTTAAAATTTATTTATTTATTTATTTTCAGAGAGAGGGAAAAGCAGAAAGAAAGAGAAGGAAAGAAACATCAAGATGTGGTTGCCTTTCATGTACCCCCTACTGGGGACCTGGCCAGGAATCAAACCCTTGACCTTTTGGTTTGTAGACCAGAACTCAATCCACTAAGCTACACCAACCAGGGCTCAAATGTCACTTTTTGAAGATGCTCTCTTCCTGACCACTCTTTCAAAATTGTAAACTGCTTCTTATTTCCCTTCTCTGCTTTCCCCTCCACCCCCCATGCTTAAAACCTTCTAATGTCCTATGTAACTTACTTGTTTGGCTTATTATCTCTCTCCCCACAGTGGGAGGTAAATTTTTAAAAAGCAGGGATTTTTCACATTTTATATCCCAAACACCCAAAAGAGTGACAGGCTTACGATAGGGCCTCAATAAATATTTGTTAAAGAATAAATTCTTTTGTCATTCCATTTGTCTTTGGTACTGTATTAGCAGACATTTGTGGTATTCGCCACCAAAATAAAACAAAAAACAATGTGACCTGAACGTGGTATCCTGTTCACAGCTAAAGTTCAATGCTCCCACCAAAAGAAGAGATAAAACTTCAATATGAATTGATCCACTTGCTCAGAGCCTCATAATGAGATAAGAGAACTGCAAAACTCCTAAAATGATCAGCTTGTGCATGAGGCATAAGATTCTATTACCCCTTAGTATCCATAACTACAGTATTATGACTGGTCATAAAATTACCTAGCCCTTTCTAATTTGTCCGTTGACTAAATCTATAACCTCTCAGGGCAGTAAATTCCACAGGGTGGCCATATCTTGGGTGAAGAAATATTTTTCTTATGCTTTTTATATTCTAAATTTATATCAGCCATTAATTTTACAGAAAGAGTGACCCTTGTCTTAATAGGTGGACGACACAAAATTAAGTAAATTGAGCCTGCAATAAGGATGTCATATTAGTCGTTTTGCGTGGTCATGTTCCATTTATCATAGGAACATGTGGCTGTGCTAGAAGAGAATGAATAGCTAATTGTTTTTCTTTTAGGTTTTTCACCTTCGTGGGAGGATAGAAAGGAAATGTCAGGATAAAGATAAAGGGAAAAGGGAGAAAAGAAAAGCAAACGAACAAGAAACATGAGACTGTCAAGATCCTGGACTGCTATCATTCCACTTGAGTTTTTTTTTTTTTAATTGCTATGGTTTAATAAGATAAAGAAAATTGATTCAATCAATTTTAAAGCCGGCTTCTTCCCAGCTGACAATAACAAGCATTTGACTACTTCTATCCCTTAGGTTAGAAGCAAATGAAAGAAGAAGGATTTGCTCTTGACAGGATCTTAGTCTTAAGGCCAAGGTTGTCTTTAAAACCTGTTAACAAAGTATTTTCTAATATAATTACTGCATGGGATCTGCGTGTGTGTGTCACTTTTTACAGGCTGTAGTCCATTTCGTTGAAATGTGTAAGGTCAGCTAATACTAGGCGGTTTGCTGCCTGCTGCATGGTTAATCAGTTTGGAGGCCTCAGGAGGATTAAACCTTTGCAGGAACAGGGGTTGTTGGTTTGTCTGTTTCCTTGCTTGCTTGTTTGCTCGTTTGTTTAGCTTTGATAATTCAGAAGACCTTTCCTCACTGTACTGATTACAAATTTTTGTAAGAACACAAGATCCTCCATTATTTAAGGTTAGATTTCCAACGAACCCTTTTAGGGATGATATACAGTTTCAATACAAAGCAAGAAATAGTGGACATTAAGAGTGTGAAACTGCCCTGGCTGGTGTGGTTCAGTGGACTGAGCACTGGCCTGAGAACCAAAAAGTTGCCTGTTCAATTCCCAGTGAAGGTCACATGCTTGAATTCTGGGCCAGGTCTCCAGTTGGGGGCATGCAAGAGTCAATTAGGAAAAAATATCATTTACTAAAGCAACAAGAAATATAAAGTACCTAGTAATAAACTTAACCAAGGAGGTAAAAGACCCGTACTCAGAAAACTACAGAACACTGAAGAAAGAAATTAAGGAAGACACAAATAAATGGAAACATATACCATGTTCATGGATTGGAAGAATTAATGTCATTAAAATGTCCATACTACCCAAAGCAATCTATAGATTCAACACAATCCCTATTAAAATACCAATGACATATTTCACAGGTTTAGAACAAATATTTCAAAAATCTATATGGAACCATAAATGACTCTGAATAGCCTAAGCAATTCTGAGAAAGAACAAAGTAGGAGGGATCATAATACCTGATATGAAACTATATTACAAGGCCACAGTAATCAAAACAGTCTGGTACTGGCATCAGAACAGAAACATAGATCAATGGTACAAAACATAGAGCCCAGAAATAAACCCAAGTCTCTATGGTCAATTAGTATTTGACAAAGGGGGCATAAGCATGCAATGGGTTAAAAATAGCCTCTTCAGCCCTGGCTGGTGTAGCTCAGTGGATTGAGCGCGGCGGGCCTGCGAACCAGAGGATCGCGGTTCGATTCCCAGTCAGGGCACATGCCTGGGTTGCAGGCCAGTTCCCAGCATGGGACACACAAGAGGCAACCATACAGTGATATTTCTCTCCCTCTCTCCTACCCTTCCCCTCTAAAGATAAATAAATAAAAATCTTAAAAAAATAATAATAATTTTTAAAAAAATAAAAATAAAAATAAATAGCCTCTTCAATAAATTGTGTTGGGAGAACTGGACACGTAACACAAAAAAAAAGAATGTAACTAGACCACCAACTTATACCATACCCCAGAATAAACTCTAGATGGATAAAACATGTAAGTATAAATCATGATGCCATAGAAGCCCTGGAGGAGAACATAGGCAGGAAAATTTCAGATATCCCATGCAGCAATATTTTCACTGATCTGTCCCCTACTACAAGAGACATAAAGGAAAGAATAAACAAACGAGATGAAATCAAATTAAAAAGCTTTTACATGGCTAAAGAAAACATCATCAATATAAGAAGGGAATCAACCATATGGGAAAACATATTTGCCAATGATATCTAGGACAAGGGTTTGATTTCCAAAATATATAAAGAACTCACACAACTCCACACCAGGAAAACAGACAAGCTAATTAAAAAATGGGCAAAGGACCTGAACAGACACTTCTCCAAGGAGGACATAGAGAGCACCCATGGGTATGTGAAAAAAAAGATGTTCAGCATCACTAGCCATCAGAGAGATGCAAATTAAAACCACAATGAGATACCACTTCACACCAGTCAGAATGGCCACCATTAACAACTCAACAAACAAGTGCTGGTGGAGAAAAGGGAACCCTAGTGCACTGTTGGTGGGGTTGTGGGCTGGTGCAGCCACTGTGGAAAGAAGTATAGAATTTTCTCAAAAAACTAAAAATGGAACTGCCTTTTGATCCAGTGATTCTGCTGCTGGGATTACACACTAAGAATCCTGAAACACCAATTCAAAAGAACCTGTGCACCCCAATGTTCATAGCAGCATTATTTATAATGGCCAAGTGTTGGAAGCAGCCTAAGTGCCCATCAGTAAATGAGTGGATCAAGAAACTATGATACATTTACACAATGGAATATTATGCAGCAGAAAGAAAGAAGGAGGTCGTACCCTTCGTGACCACATGGATGGAACTGGAGAGTATTATGCAAAGTGAAATAAGCCAGGTGGTCAAAGACAAATACCATATGATCTCATCTATAAGTTTAACCTAATCTATGAAACAAATAAATGAGCAAAAAAGAACTAGAGACATGGAAACAAAGAACAAACTGACAGTGACCACAGGGGAGGGGAGTAGGGGATAACGGGGAAAGAAGGAGATGGGCCAAGTCAAGGAGTATGCACAAAGGACCCATGAACAAGGACAATGAGGTGGGGATTGTCTTTGGGAGTGAGGATTGGAAGGGGGAGGGGAGAGCAATGGGGGTAAAATGGGGACAACTGTAACTAAACAACAATTAAAAACATAAGAGAGTACAAAACAGTGAAGCATCTTGCCACCTGAGATTTTTAGGGAATGAAGCATGCGCACAACGATGAAGAATTAATATCGCAAATTATAATGCATTGTTTATCAATACCTACATATGTTGGCACACATGCATTAGAAAAAATCATCACAGCTGAGGAGGATTTTGTAATCGTACGGTACAATTTCCACTTTTTACAGAAGAAGAAGTGAGAGCCTGAGAAGTGAAGTGACGTGTTCAAAATAATAGAGCTACTTAGTGGAAGGCAGATAGGTGCGGCAATCGTGCTGACTTTTGTCAACAGCCAGGATTCTGCCTGAGTCACACTGTCTTTAAAGAGGACAACCTTCTCAAATGGGACCAAAGGCTGGTCAACTTAAAATTTCGTTACAGGCCTTGTTTGCTCCAGGCCAGAATAATCTGCCCTTCTTTGTCCTGGAGCACTAGAAAGATGGTTTCGCCCTGGACGTGGTCAGCGGGAGAGGCAACTTCCAAGTTTCTGGGGAAAGAGCCGCAGCCGTGTTCTTTCCTTCATGAGGCCCCTGCTGAAAGGTGAGTCGAGTGATAAAGTCCTTTCAGCAGTGCACCCTTCAATGCCTAGGACAACAGTACATGGATCTAACATACAGGAAAAGATTATTTCCCAAAATGTATGATTCCGGGTCTTTTTATATTATGGCACACAATTATAACTTTCATTCACATGTTCTGGGTCTCTCCAGAGGTGTGGAATCATGCCTCTATTGCTTCTACTATTACTAATTCTCTATTCTTTAGAGATACTTTTATGCTTTGTGTGTCATTCTGTCACATGGAGTATGTTGTAATGAGTATATTTATGAGTCCAGCCATTAGGAGTGGGGACTGACGTATATCATGGAGCCTTGCACCTCATGTGCAGCTGAATTATAACACAGACCTTAACAGCCAAGAAGTCTGTGTTCAGAGGGAAAAAAAGAATTTCGAAACATAAACCATGTTCGTGGCACTAGCCTCGAATACTGGACATTCATAACCCACAAATGCCCAGACTATAAATTCGCAAGTTGCATTAATATGGCAGTAAAAGTCACTCTTCTGAAAGCTGTACTTGTAAAATATTTATAAATTCACATGGTTGTTCCTGGCAAATAACTGCATCTGTCAGCTCTGTCTTTTTGTTCCCAGTGCAGCAGGGCTGTGTCCTGTGTAATTCACAATACATTCATAAAATATTATTTTGAAAAAGTCAAGACAGAAGATACTTTGTTCTAGAGAAATATCTCTGGTCCTCCAATGGTTGGGCATTGCTCTTTGATCCCCCGAGATTTTTTTTTTCTCTTCAAGGCTTTATCTCTGAACAAGTTTTCATTTTATGGGACTTATCTAGTTTCCAAATGAGCTAGCTAGCCCCTCTGGGGTTTTCTTTAAAATCCCACATTAATATGTACAGCACAGTGTACTTTTTCAGTCCCAAGGTCAATATATGTCAATGTCACATGGTGATGGAATTTTCTATGTGCACTGTTATCTCCCTGTGATATTTAGATGCTTTACAGGGGACTCTCTATATAGACCTGTCTAGATAGTTGTTTATTTGTTTGTTTTTAAGATAGGAGAAAAATAAAAAGAGAAAAGACACCAGATTGCATTTTCATACAGATGTATGTCACCTAGGGTTTTTTTTTTTTAGCTCACTGTTTCTGTAAAACACAAACAGACAAAGAATAAAGAATGCCCTCCAAAATCATACCTACTAAGAAGCTGAGTATTTTTCCTTTCTTCTCCCCCCACAAAAATGATTTATTTATAATTGAAATATATTTATTATACAGATAAGGCAGTTAAAGGTGATATCAAAGATATAAAACACCATATAGTACTATTGTCCTTAATTTTTTTTCTGGGTAATGTATCCAATGAGAATCCAATGAAAGCTTAGGTTTTTTTCTGTAGAAAAAATGTGAGTATACATTCATACACAACACATGCTTTGCATACAAATTCCAATGTTTAGACATGACTAATACCATTTCATAGACCTTCACAGAGGAAGTGGAAACTAGAGTAAAATTATCAGTAAAATTAAGCTGATAATTTAGCTCTAATTGTTATAGTCAAAGCAAAAGAGAATTCAATAGGTTGTATAGATCTCAACGTTTAACAGAGGAACACACATCAGGTTTTCAGGAAACACATTGTAGCAGGAAATTTCAGGTGGATGGATCTCTAATTAATTATTAAATACTCAATGGACAATGTCTTTAACAGCAGTTTTGCAAACGTGCACAACTATTTTTCACATGGCCATTTTCACATTGTCCCCTTAATACATTCTGAGGATATCCTTATTAAATAGTAATTTTTATGAGCAGTTACACCAACGGAGCCTAGGGAATCTGGCTTCTATTTCTGACCTGACACGGCCGTAAATGATTTTCCTCTAGAGAAAGCTCCAGTATTCACAAAGCACAATGTGCCTTCAGTGGCCTTCCCGGAGCAACTAAGGAACGGCAGCATCAGCGGGGCCTCCTGGGAAATTGTGCAGACTCACCCACCCACACACCTGGTGGGCAGAGCCTCATGTGCAATCAGAGTGACTCTAAGTAAGGCACCAAGACATACATGAGTTTGAGAGACAGAACTAAAAACTACAAGTAGGTCAGAGTGGAACTGAAGTCTTGCCTGGCTTGATTTCTGCACGCTGTGGAGAATCCTCCAGTGTCTGGGCTGAACTTTTTTCAGTCATAAAGTTGATCAGCCAAGTATATCACCTGGGAATAAGAGGAGCTTTTTCCATACCAACTAGTCCCTCACTGAGAGAAAGAAGGACTGGTCAGAGAAATCGAAAGTCTAAGAAAGAGTATCATTAGATCACTAGACAGAAATGGACTGCCTGATTATATTGACCCACCAAATGCTATTGTGGTGATTAGTAACCCAAATCATATACATACACATTTTCTGCAAAAAAAAAAAAAAAAAAAAAATGCTGTCATGTAAGCTTCTTCAAAGCATTATGGACTGATGTCTTACCAAGCCAAAAGAACAAATTTCTTGTTAAGATGCTTAAGATATAAAGACCAGAAATGCTTTTTGGAAACAATGTCAAAATAGCCATTGTTTTTCTCCATAAATGGAGGGGTGGGATTGGGGATTTCCTTTGTGGGGATTCAGTTAATTTGGCAGTTGGCATAGCACATGAAAAGAGTTTTCGACATCTGGGCTTGGAAGAACTGGCCTGCATATTCATAGCATTGCCTGGGACACATTCAGTGACTAGAACACTTAAAGAATGGTAACCTTTCTCCAGAACTTTCTTTGGAGTGACATCTGGGGTGAATTAAGTTTCTGTTCAGTCCCAGCTTTAGCTACAGATGTGGAGGGTGTAAATGTGCTTTCCAGGAACTGTAGATTATATGGTCATGATGTAGACCACTTTTATTAGGAGCTCAAGTACCACATTTCCAGAAATATGAAGAATGACAGCGAGGAAAAAAGCCTTTAGAGCTTAAATTACAACCACATCTAATGAACTCAGAGGTGTTTTTCACTTACTAGGGTATTGCTTTTCAACTCCTGTAGCTTAAATGAATCTAGTGATCATAACAGTAAATATGGGTTCCAAAGATATCCCAAGAGGTATCATTAGTCACATATTACATCCTTTTCTAATTTGTACACTTTCCATGTTCCGGGGTTTCACAGGACTGCTGAAACCTCCAGAATTTCATGTTCCCCTCGGCGGTCTACAATAACCCTTAGTCTGAATGACATGTATTATTTCCTCAGCAAACACGTGATGTGGGAAGCTTAGGAAAAGATTTATTATAAGAAACAGCTCGATGTTTTATTTCCTCCCTTAATTGAATACATTATTGCTCCGTGTTTAGAAATGCTGTGTTGATGTATTACACCTCAGAACAACTATGCACATGCCATCTGCAACAGGAAGGTTTATTAGACTACAAATCAGGATACAGATGTTGGAGGAAAAGCTATGTATGCTAAGTCATGATACATTACAGCACATTTGAAATCTATAAATCATGGCGGTCTGGCAGGTTTTTACTTTTAAAAAATTAGATATTGGTACTTATGAGAATGAAGACACTAGAAGCGCTCTCTTTCATCATACATATGATAGGTAAAGTGATAAGCTGCTGAGGTAGCCACAGTGTCCCTGTAGACGGGAAAAAGGACTAAGTAACTTCAAAAGAAAAATCTTACCTTCTTATTCCTTAATACTAGTGTTAAAGATCCATATTTAAACTAACACTCAAAAGCGAATGAGCAGATAAATCTTCTGGGAGTATAAATGATCACATCTTTATCGATCTATTTCACAAAATCAAATTTTCATCCATTTATTCAAAGAGCACTTATTGAGTACCTGTTACTTGCTGGGTGATACTGTGCTCTAGGGTTTTATTAAAATGAGACTCACTTGTATTGTTTTGCTGCAAGAGCAGCTGTTGAACTTTCCTTTCTCTAACTACATCAAGTTCAGGTCTAATAATGGACAGACTGCCTCCAGAAAGTTTACAGGAATAACACTAGCTACTTCATCTGTCAAAAGGGTTAACGGATGAAACTTGACCAGTGCAGCTAAGATTGCTTTCCTGAGAGATGATGTGTTACTCTTCCATTAGATTCTCAAAACTATAACTCAATTGTATCAATCTTAAATAAATAAAATCTAGGATGCTCACACTTTCAAGAAGGATTAGTGTTCTGTAGATTTATTGATCTTCTGCACTCTTCTTAAAGCATCTGGGGGGATCATTAACCACATTTTATTCTGACCTACATGCCTGTCATCCAAGGCTCTTCCAGCTCTGTGCAAACACATTTGTGCTTTATTCACCATGCTTATTCTATAAAGACCTAATACGACTGGAATTTATGATTGAGAGGCTTAAGATTTTTAAAAATTAGATTAGATATATCTTTTAAATAGAATGTAGATTTTCAAAACAAAACAATCTTCTCTTTCCCTGGAAATATTCAGAAAAGAGTCTGCCTTTCATTGAGCAGCACAGGCAAAAGCAATGATTCGAGAAACCTCTGTAAAAATGCAGGTATCACCAAGAAAGGAGAACATCTTACTTCCTGTTAAGCAGAGTCAAACAAATGATTATTATTACCCATATTTCCCACTGTACAACAATTAAGTTGCAAGGCACTGTCATGTTCACTGTACCATCTCATTTGCCATGTAAAGGAGGGTATGTATTCATTCACTCTTCAAATATTTCATGAATGCCTACTCGGTGCCAGGCATCGCACTAAGCTGAATAAGACATGTTCTCAGCAAGTTTACTTTCTAACTGAAGAGTAAAATGTAAGCCTTTTAGGCCAGTCTAATATGTTATAATGCAGGCATGATAAAGTGCTGACGCAACATGGGGCTACTGGTATCACAGTCTTATTTTATAGAAAAGGAAACTAATCAGAAGTGTTCATATTAGTAGCACAAGGTAGTTTTAAGGATTAAATGAAAAACTGTATCAAAGTACTTAGTAGAAAGCCAGCCCATAGTCAAGACTGCAAAAATATTATGACTGAAGAGGTAGCATAGACTGCTAAGAGCATGGGCTCTATGGAACTTTTTGGTTTGGATCTTAGCTCCTATACTTCTTAGCGGTGTGGCCTTGGGAGAGTTGCGTGATCCGCCTAGATCTGTTTGCTCAGGGTTGATATGGGAGTAACAATTGTAACCATTTCCTAGGGCTGTTGTTGTGAAATGGTTGTTGCGAGGATTAATGTGACATACACAATCAAAAAACGTTATCCCCAGTAAAGATCAAAGCTAGGAGGAGGGCTAAAAATTTTAAGTCACACCAAAATTGTAGCCGACTTCTCATAAAACAGCTATACATGGCCCCAAAGCCTGCGATGCTCTTAAGTTTCACTATGGAGAGGATAGTCCCCTGCAAAGATTTTAAGGTTGGAGAAGACAGCAAAGAATATTGGGCATCTTGAGAATTAGGGGGGAAACGGGTCCAAACGGAAGGGGGCTCAAAAGACAGGGAGAGCATGGAAACTGGCGGGGTTGGGTAACGGGGCTGGGACAGGGGTTAGAGTAGACAAAGCCCAAGGAAATGGCTCTGAGAAGATGGGAGGAATATGGCATCCACACACCAGAATTTTTTTCTGACGCTAGGTAAGAGGTAATCTTTCCAATATGTCTGATCCATATTTTGCTAAGTGGGTACATCCTTTTTTTTGTTAAATAATTTCTAAAACGTTATATACAGAGCTTAACTCAGCAAGAGTATCCAAAGTAGTCTAATAATGACCTTTGAAGATATTTAGTGGAAACACATGCTCTTTTCTCTCATCTAGGTTCCCACAGGAAACTGCTGGACATGAAATAGAGGCTGACATTGCTCTATAATGTGTCTCGTGAGACAGAGAGGGTTTTCACATTTGCTACTTTTTATTCTTTTTTTTTTTTTTTTGAACGAGTGATTTCAATGTTCTTTCTGTATGTGATGGGATAGGAAGTGGCTGAAAACAGACTCCGTATATGATCCTGAAAGTGAACATAACCTAAAAACATGAATAGTAAGAGCAGTCATAATAGAACTAAGAGAATTCCATTACCTCCCAAGAAGGAGCCACTATGATAAACCCCTCAAAACACCTTCTTATGTTGTTTTTGAGGTATGTGTCCTCTTGGTAGCTGAGCAACAGAGCCATGGAATCTTGGAGCTAAAAAGGAAGATCAAATCATTTAATCCAATTCCCTTATCTTACACTTGACAAAACTAAGGCCTTTAAACAATTACTGACTTGACAGTATTTAACAGCCAGATTAGTAATTCAAAAACAAAAGAACAATAACTACAAACTTTTCTTGAACATTTATGATGGGCCAAGCACTAGTTGCTTTACACGTATTAATAATTTTCTTCCCTCGCAACAACTCCATCCAAACAAAATTCTATTATAAGAAAAGTCTCCATTTTTCAAGAAGGAAATATGAGCCTTAGAGAAGTTATTTGACTCACGTTAGGTCACACAGCTAGAAGAGCCAGAAATTAATAAAAACTCGAGGGCCGCATGGAATCAAAGCACAAGCCCTTAATTACCAGTCCTGCCCATGACGACTTCGGAGAGGATGCTTAGACTCTGGTGGCAACTTCTCTTCATCATCACCCAAGGACATGCTTGTTGATTTTAGAAAGAGGGGAAGTGAGGGAGGGAGAGAAACATCAGTGTGAGAGAGAAACATCGATTGGTTGCTTCTTGCACGTGCCCGGACTGGGGACAACACCCATAAGCCAGGCATGTGCCCTGACTGGGAATAGAACCTGCAACCTTTCAGTCTACAGGATGACCCTCCAACCAACGGAGCCAAACCAGCCAGGGCACCAGTGCCAACTTTCTTGATAAACTGACACATGGTTTTGGAAAGCCACTACCTCTCTGGTTCTCAGTTTCCTAACTCTAGAAAGAGGAGTCATCTCCCTCCTGCTTGCACCACAGTATAATTGTGTGAGTGAGGTGAGATAATATATGTTAGAGTTATTTTTTAAGTATCTTACAAATATAAGGAAATACCTAAAACCAGAGAATAAAACAGCGGGAGTACAAAAAGACATTTCTCTCTCTACAAGCAAGAAGATACATGGCTAGTTTAATAGCAGAAAATCAATTCATTCACTTGTTAACATTTTTAATCACTAGTGGGCATGGAAATGTCAGCTGTGACCCAATATAAAAGCTGCTGTCAAATGAGGACAGGAAGCTTCGTTTTCTGGATGACTAAGCTACTCCATGACAGAGTTCGGAATTAGGCCTCAGTTTGTCCACAAGGCAAATAGTGCAGCTTCACCACAAATCACCCAGTTTCCTTATAGTAGGGTTTCTCAAACTCAGCATCATTGACGTTTTGGGTCAGACAATTCTTTGTGGTGGGAAGCTGTCTTGTGCATTGCAAGGTGTTTAGCAGTAGTCCTGACATTCTCACTCCATGCCTGTAGCACCCTCCCACACAAATGTAACGATCAAAAATATCTCAGATATCGCCAAATGCTCCCCTCCCAGCTGAGAACCACTGCACTGAAACATTAAAGTAGCTCCATGTTAAAGCACAGAACTGAGGGAAAGGATTAAGCGCATTGTTTTAAATACTAAGAAATGATGAAGAGGAAAAAAATATGCCCCAAACAGCCAATTACCATCTTATCAACTTTCAAGGTGAAACCAGTCAGTACAAAATTACATTGTCACAGAGCAACAAAATTAATAAATAGAGATCTGAGGAGAAAAAGACCACAGGAGACATCAACAAAAAAGGAAAGGGTGGGGGTGATGAACAGATTTATCACGACAACATAGCATACAACTCACCCATTTAAAATGTACAATTCAATGATTTTTACTATATTCATGGGACTGACTGTACAACCATCACTACAATCTGATTTTAAAACAATTTAAGAGAATGAGGGAGGTTTAACCTATGGTTTCAATACTGCCAGTTTAATGGGTCTCCATTCTTGTATTAGAGATTATTGGAAGTCTCTCTCCAGAAGTAAACATCCCAACCAGCAATCTCTAAGGGGCTGATTAAAACGTGAGCATATTTTACTCTTTGAGTGGCTACTATCCTGTGGAAAAAATGTATACATATTGTCTCTCCTCTTTTATTACCTCTGGAATAATACTTGTTAGGTCATAGGATAATTTATTACATTTGGGAACATTTGGAGGAAAAGGTTCTTTAAATTAAAGCACTTTATGCATAATTATAGATTTTTGCTGTACATCACTATCACTAGGATGACTTATAACTAGTGTGGAATGTCTGGACCAGTTCAGATCCTTGGCAGTAATAACAGAATTCTTTTAATAGCCAAGCTCCAATAGGTAACCCTTTGACAAAGGCATTCATTGTTTGCTCTGTTAGCTGTAACCAGTCTTTGCATACTTGGATGCATAAGCTTGCAAAATGGAAATTTTTATTCTAAGTTATGTGCTACATTTTGCATATAAAACAGAAGTTGTTTAAGTGCATGTGGGAAATTCAAATGTATCTCCTCCATAAAGAAAATTACTCTGTGAAGAAGGGTCCCACTTGAGATTGTAGCAGAAAAGGCAAACACATACCTGCCCTCTGGTATGCTGCCTAGTGCTGCCCCCTCCCCCACCCCGTCCCAATCCCCTCATTAACAAAAAGTTGTTACACTATTTGAATATGATAGAGTAAGAAAGGTGTTTCAACAAAATATGAAATGCTAAGACATTCTCTTCAAAAAGACAGGTTATTCGTTTATTCCTAAATCAATAAGCCAGCAAAAACAAGCCTATATTTGGTCTGGCGAAACCTGTGCTTTTAGATATGATGAAAAAGGAAAAGGAAAAAAGAATCCTCCATGTTCTTTACGCATAACAAGAGCACTCATTAGATGATGTTTGTTTATATACGTTGATGACAGAGTGTTTAGATGGGTTCATTGCTTGACATTGGAAGGGCAGTGTCCTGGAATCTTCCTCCAGTTTGATCTTATATAAACAACAGCCCTTTTGATTTTCAGTGTACTAACTTGGCTTAAACCATGCTATGAATTACTTTTGTATGAAGGCTGCTATAAAAAAAATTTACTACCGAATGCTCCACTGGCAGTTAGAGCCAGTACAAGCTAATGCAAGCAAGTTACGCAAGTTAAAATAAACAGAAGAGAATTGGGTGTGAAAAAAATATTAATCAGGTATTCATCCGACTGCTATAACTTTAAAACGTCTGCAGAGTAAAGCCAGTTTTTGTCAAGGTCACTTGCTGTTCAGAAAAAGCATTTCAACTTCAATGAAAATATCCAAGAAAAAAAACAAGGGCAAAAAAATAACATTCAAATAGGTGTGTTTCATTTTATGCCACTTGTAAGAGGCAGGATTTTCAATCTAACATGAGATTCCCAGGTCTTCATTCCTCTCTAGAGGCACTGTTCTGATAAGTTCTAGGGCTTTGGACAAAGAAGATATTTAGAAAATGAATGATCATCAAAATCACCAACATTTCTTTTGAGAGCTAATGTGGCTGTTACTGGGGGAAGTCCCAGGGGCCTGCTTGTCCCTCAAACCACTGTCCTACAAGCATTCCTTGGAGTCTGAAGACTCTCCCATCAGCATTAAACTGGGGCATTATGTCTTCAGAAAGCCCTTGTTAAATATACATATGCTCTCTATAAAGATTAACACCACACGCTAAATATTCAGGCCCTTCCTCTCAATCCCCATTTTACTCGCCTTCTATTGGGCAAGATTAGATAGCTAAACACACTTCTTCAGAGCATATACTCCAGAGGCAAAACTTGGCCT
This sequence comes from Glossophaga mutica, assembly GCA_039655065.1. Taxonomy (NCBI): domain Eukaryota; kingdom Metazoa; phylum Chordata; class Mammalia; order Chiroptera; family Phyllostomidae; genus Glossophaga; species Glossophaga mutica. The sequence continues at coordinate 84,931,693 of CM077313.1, forward strand.
CTTTTCTTACTAGTTGTATGACTCCGGTGGTTTGATACTTACTATAGTAGCCTTTTCCAGGACACTATGAGAAGTACTATAAAAGTGACAGACATAGAAATTGAGCTTATTGGAAACAGAAGAACAAAATGATGGGCTACTAGTTCTAAACCAGGGAGTTGGGGCAGTCCACAGTTTCTGGGTATTGGCAGCCCTAGTCTAGGAAGGTCAACAAAGTTTCTCAACTATAAATAAGGATGCTACTAGTAGTACCTATTTCAAAGGGCTTTTAAAAGGATTAAATGAGATAAAGAATAGAAAGGACTCAGCACATGCCTGGCACACAGTAAAAGCCTGATAGATGTTAGCTATTTTTGTTTGTAGGTCCTTATGAGGCTCTGGCAGGAAGGGGAGAGGGAAAAAAAAGAGGTAGGAGACCACCCAAGGCAGCGGGGTCTGTACTAGCTGAAGAATCCTTTATTTACAGCGAGAAAGAAAAGAACCACTAAGACTCTCAATGAATGCATTAGAGCAAAAGATTAGCCAGGGCCTCCCTGCTTGCTTAAGGTGCCAAAGTTCTGTGGATCTTGTTCCACCAAGTTTCCAGACCCACATGCTACCAGTTTTGGATTTATTGGCACACGGGCCACATACTGAGCCCTGTCTAAACTACAGCTGTTTCTCTCTCCCCTAGTAACAAAAACTCCAACTTGCATTTAGGTTGTTGGTAGAGATACCTGAATTTCAGGAAGGTTAGGTCCCTACCTCAGCCACAGGGAATGAGCTAAAATAGGTCTGAATCTGTCATAGTAATCTCCTTCCCCTCTTTAGTGATTCGCCAAAGAATGGGCATATGACCCAATTCTGGCCAATGAGATATAGTGTAAGTTTGCCTAAATAAAAAGATAAGATTTCACAAGGAGAATGTTTCCACCTGCCCTCCTTTCTGCCCTGAACCACCACAGCAGCCGATGTCTGGCCAGGAAAATGACCAAGGAGTTGGCGCTGAAATCATTAGATCAATACAGGCAACTACTACCTCCAGGCATCATGTAACAAATACAAGATCCCATTTGTTTAGGCCTCGACATATGAATGTTCTGTTTCTTATAGTAAAATGTATTCCAATACAATGCTTCGTCTGCTTATTTCTTATCACTGCCTGGCCCATCTGAGAGATGGGGCCAAGCTATTTTTCTCTACTTTATTTGAAGCCAGATTTTAATAATCAACCAGAAGAAACCTTCGTCTGTTGATCTGCTGCTCTAATATAAAAGGAAACAGTCACGTCCTGCAAAAAGAATTTTGCATCCGACTGGTCAATAAGTTGAAAACTCAGATTAAGCAGGAAGGTAAAACCAAGCAGCCTCTTACCTACTTGCTTCTCATCTCTCCCTCTGCGGGATTTAGCTTCAAAGAGACTGCCGTTCCATCATCGCCACTGACAGAACCACATTTGTGATGCAAAACTATGCTGAAATTTTGTAACTCTTTGGGTTCCTTGAGTAAGGTGGGATGAGACACTTGTGTGCCTATGTCCTCTTCTCCTTGGTGTCATCTGCCACCACCCTAACCTGTGCCCTCTCAGACATCAGTTGCCACAAGCAGTCATCATTATTATTCTAATGTTTTACATACGGATGCTGTTTGACAATATTTCAGAGCGCTTCTATAAGTATTCTCTCCCTGAAGGCTCATAACTTTGCCACTTACCTGATATATGGTCCCCACAAAAAGTACTGCAGAGACTCTGAGGGAAGGAATCCTCATTTTAAAAGAGAGGTATCATTTTCTTTCTCCCCTAAGTCTAGCTCAGCTGCAGGCACTAATGACCTCCTGCTACCTACTGAGCACCACTCCACTCCTGAACCAATTACCACCCAGAAGCGAGAGGCCAGGTCCCTACGCTGCTGGGCTGTAGAATACCTCTCGCAGCCTACATTAAAGTAAGAATCCGCATGTCCACATATGGCCCTCTGGTCTTTCATCCTACGTGAGGAGTTTTTCTCCTCTGATCAGACCTCTGCTGCGGTTTTCTGTTGTGATATCTGAATCCCATGTTGAAACAAGAATTCTATTAAAATTCTGGATATGTCCCACTGCCCAGCTTTCCCAATCTCTTATGCACGCAGACTGAATTTCTGTCCTCAATTGGATTGATCCTTGAATATAAGTGCTATAAAGCTTCAGAACTTACTGCTATTTGAGCACATGAAACATATTCTGGTTGGTTCACAGCAATGCTCCGTAAATATTTGTTGAATGTATAAATGACCCTGAGAACTGTCCCTAACCAGAGATTTCTGCTACCGTACCCTAATCACCCGATCAGATCCTCTGGGTATTAACATCCACTGAGGCCCATTTATAGTTGTCTTACCTCTTTAAACGATATAATATGGACTGCTGGATATCCCTTCATCGCTGACCTCCTATTTCTACCTTATTTCCTTTCCCCTACTGGTCCATGCAGGTGCAGTCTCAGGATATTGAGCTATCAGCTGAGTCTGCCTAAAATATACCTTGATAAATGCGACTTTAGGGAGATTATAACACCGTGAAAGGGTTGCAATCCTCAAAAAATAGGACACTAAAAACAAACCTTATCTCTTTCATATCTTCAAATGGCCAAAAGGTAGTCCACATGAAAAGATGATCAACATTATCAGCTATCTAGGAAATGCAAATCAAGACTACAATAAGATACTGCTCCACACCCACTAGGATGGTTATAATAAAAAAGAATGAAAATAGCCCTGGCTGCTGTTGCTCAATAGACTGAGTGCAGGCCTGCGAACCAAAGGGTCGCTGGTTCAATTCCCAGTTGAGGCACATGCCTAGGTTGCTGGCCAGATTCCCCAGTAGGGGGCGCACAAGAGGCAACCACGCAGTAATGTTTCTCTCCTGTTTCTCCCTCCCTTCCCCTGTCTAAAAATAAATAAAAATCTTTTTAAAAAAAGAATGAAAATAACAGGTGTTGATGAGGAAGTGGAAAAAATGGAAGCCTGGAACATTGCTAATGAAAATGTAAAATGGTACAGTTACATTAGACAATAGTTTGGCAGTTCCTCAAAATGTTAAACATGGATTTACCATATGACCCAGCAATTCCACTCCTAGGTATATACTCAAGAAAAATGAAATAAAAATATGTCCATGCAAACTTTACACAAATGTTTATAGCAGCACTATTCCTAATTGCCAAAAAGTAGGAACAATGAAAATGTCTGTCAGCTGATGAATGGAGAAACAAAATGTGGTATACCCATAAATAGAATGCTAGTTAGCAATAAAAAGGAATGGAGGAGGACCCATAGAACATGGCAGAGTGGGAAGCAGCAGACATCTGCCTCCCTGCCGAGACAATAATTACACTGGCATAATATGTCTGATGTAACCATTTTGGAAAGGCTTGCAACATCCAGAGGAAGACTAAAATTACTTGGATGATACAGTGCAATTAATTTCGATCGGTTTACGCTCTTTGCTCAAAAGTAGCTACCCACCTCTCAGGTCAGTGGCAGGCAGCTATGCATGTGTTACTGGAGCAGATAGCCCACAGTTTGCAGGATGCAGGGAGGGCAAAAGAACCTTGTCCTCCAAATGTCAGAGACACGTGCTCTCATCACTACTTGCTGCTTCTAATCACAGAGGTGTACCAAAGAGGTGGTGACCATTGTTGCTGCACCTCCTCCTGCAGTTGCAAGCCCCTGGCTCTCTGGCTGAAGTGTGTTCCTGGGATATTTACAGGGCCAGTATCCCTCCTCCCTCATGTTCTCTTCTTTTTTTGGAAGCCAGACATCAAAGACTAGGACACTCAAAGGCAACTGCAGATATGGCAAGAATTAGAAAGTCACTATGCATGCCCAACGGGAGGTACAGGATCAAAAAAGACCTGAAAAAAACTCACGTTTACACCTCACTCTTATAGTTCACACAAAGACAGCCTGCAGCAATTTCTGTAAACACCAGCAAACCTTGGGAACAGGGAAGAATCTGATTTCCAGAGTCACCACATTATTAGATTTAAATGTCTAGTTTTTAACAACAACAAAAAAATCATAAGGCATACAAAGAAACAAGCAAGTATGGTCCCTTCAAAATAAACCAACAGAAACTGTTGCTGAAGAAAGACTTAATGGTGGCCCTACTAGACAAAGACTTTTATTTTTTTAATATTTTATTTATTTTTAGAGAGGGGAAGGGAGGGAGAAAAAGAGGGAGAGAAACATTGATGAGTGAGAGAAACACCCATTGGTTGCCTCTCACACACCCCAACTGGTGACCTGACCTGTGACCCAGGCATGTGCCCTGGCAGGGAACTAAATCAATGACCTTTCTGTTTGTAGGACAGAAACCCACCAAAACCCAACCCACTGAGCCACAACAGTCAGGGCTAAACAACGACTTTTAAACAGCTGTCTTACAGACACTCAAAGAACTAAAGGAAGATGTGAAGAAAAGAAATCGATATACAATGGAAATATCAATAAAAATGTAGAAAACACAGAAAGAAATTTTGGAGCTAAAGAGTATAATAACTGAAATGGAAAATTTACTAAAGGGATTCAAAGCCAGATTTGAGTAGGTAGAATAATTAGCACACTTGAAGATAGGACAATAAGAATTATACATTCTGAGAATCAGACAGAATATAATGAAGAAAAGTGAACAGAGCTTAAGGAACACCGACAAGCAGAGTAACATACACATTATGGAAGCCTAGAAGGAGATGAGAGAGAAAGAGAAATAGAGAAACAAAGAGAGGGACAGAGACAGAAAAAGAAAGACAGAGAGAAAAGGCAGAGAGAATATTTGAAGAAATAATGAGCAAAAACTTCCCAAGTTTGGTGAAAGGCATGAATATCAACATCTGAGAAGTTCAGCAAACTCCAAGTAAGAAAAATTCAAAAAGTCCCACATGGGCCACATTATAATTAGACTGTCAGCCCTGGCTGGTGTGGCTCAGCAGATTGAGCGCCAGCCTTCAAACCAAAAAGGTTCGATTCCCAGTCAGGGCACATGCCTGGGTTGTGGGTCGGTTCTGCAGTGGGGGTGTGTGAAGGGCAACAAATCAATGTATCACTCGAAGACTGATCTTTCTTTCCATCTCTTTCTTCTGCCCTTCCCCTCTCTCTAAGAAGTAAATAAATGAAACCTTAAAAAATAATAACAATAATAACTATACTGTCAAAAGACAAAGGATTTTTTAACTTTTTAAAATTATTTTTCAAGTACAGTTGCCTCCATTCCCCCACTTTCTCCCCCCACCCCAGCCATCCTCACTTCCCACCCTTGATCCTACCCCTCTTTGGTTTTGTCCATGTGTCCTTTATAGTTGTTCATGAAAACTCTTCCCCCTTTCCCCCCCATTATCCCATCCTCTTTACCCTCTGGTTATTGTCAGTTTGTTCTTAATTTCCATGTCTCTAGTTATATTTTGCTTGCTTGTTTGCTTTGTTGATTAGGTTCCACTTAAAGATGAGATCATATGGTATTTGTCTTTCACCTCCTGGCTTATTTCACTTAGCATGATGCTCTCCAGTTCCATCCATGCTGTCACAAAGGGTAGGAGTTCCTTCTTTCATTCTACTGCATAGTATTTCATCATGTAAATGTACCATAGTTTTAAATGGGTCAAAAACCATGGTACATTTACATGACAAAAGGTTTTTAAAGCAGCAACAGAAAAACAACTCATCAGATACAAGGGATCCTCACCAGAAAGCAGTGAGCTAAAAATTCTAAATGTTAAACAAACAAATAAAAACTGTCAACCAAACTGCCTTCAAAAGAGGGAAAATTAAGACATCTAAGACATCTTCAGATAAACAAAGGCGGAGGAAGTTTGTTACCACAAGACCTACCCTGCAAGAAATGCTGAATAGAGACCTGTAGGTTAAAATAAAAGAACATTACACAGTAACTAAAGGCTGTATGAAGAAATAAAGATCTCAGTAAAGGTAAATGCATGGGCAATTGTAAAATCTGTATTATTGTAACAATGGCGTGTAATTCCACTTTTTGTTTTCTACATGATTTAAGAAACCAACACATTAAAAGAAACAATTGGTTGACAAGTCTGTACTTTGTTTTCTACATAATTTAGAAGACGAATGCACTGAATATTATTAATCTACATTTGTGGTCACACAGTCTGTAAAGATGTAATTTTGTAACATCAGCAACAGAAAGGGGTGGTGACAAACTTATTAAGAGCAGAATTTTTGTAGGTTATTGAAGTTAAGTTGGTGTAAATTCAAACTAGAGGGTTAAATTTAAGGTGTTAAGTGGAATCCCCATGGTAATCACAAAGAAAATAGCTAAGAATATACACTAAAGGACATGAAAAAGGAATTTAAACATCTCACTACAAAACCAAACACAAAAGAAGACAGTAATAAGGAAATGAGAGTCAAAGGACCTATAAGACACTTTAAAAAAATAGCACGATCACAGAAATCCCTTCATATCAGTAATTCCTGTAACTGTAAATAGATTAAACTCTCCAGTCAAAAGACAGAGATTGGCAGGGAAGATTTTTAAAAATGACCGCACTGTAGGCCACCTGCAGGAGACAAGGGAGCTCTTTCTTGCTCAATGGGTAGGGAGTTTCGGTTTTGCAAGATAAAGGGAGCTCTGTAGATGGGTTGTGGTGATGGTTGCACGACATTTATGTACTTAATGTTACTGAAATGTACCGTTGAAAATAGATAAGATGGCAAATTTTTCTGTGTGTATTTTACCACAATAAGTAAATTTAGGGAAAATGAAATGAAGTCCTGACACGTAATATTGCAACATGGATGAACCCTGAAAACATTATGCTAAGTGAAGAAAGTCAGGCACAGCTTTTATGATTCCACTCACATGAAACATCCAGAATAGGGAAATCCATAGAGACAGAAAATAAATTAGTGCTCCTCGGGGGCTGAGCGGGGAGGAAGGGAGAATGCCTGCCAATGGCACGAGGTTTCTTGTGGGGGTAACAAAAACGATCTCAAACTAGATAGGAGCTACAGCTGCGCGACTCTGTGAATAAATGATATACCACTCATTACTGTACACTTTGAAAGGGGGACTCTTCTGATATGTGAATTCAATCTCAATAATACTGTTACATTAAAACAAAAACAAACAAACAAAAACCCTTCTCCCTTCACCATGTTTTTCGGGCTCAAACACTAAGGCAAGATGAGGCTGAGATGGAACTTAGGTCTTCTTCTGCCTCCTCCCCCAGTGGTCTTCCCGCTATTCAATCACTCTGCCCCTGCTACTACTCCCAAGTACGCACCTGCTCCATCAGCCCACAGAAACAGTAACAGGTACAAAGGCAGCAGAAAATCACTTTACCAAGTTCCCATCACTGGGACCCAATTAAGTTAGAGATAAACTCTGCCCCCCAGAACTGCTGCATCTGCCTTGGCTTTGTCCAGGGCAGCATTCACCTCATACATTACAGTAATGCAAATAGGAAATATAAAATTTTTCCATCTTGTCTATGAACTAAAACAGAAAAATGTTTCATTTGGCCTTTAATATATTCTTTTTAATATATATCTTAGAGATAATGGCAATCTGACATGAATTATTTTAACTTTCTCACCATTTAAACCACATTGCTTTCATTTTTTTCCCTTCTTACAGCTGAACAGTGAAAATTCCTTTCTTACAAAATATAAATGTCATTGCAATGTTCCTTAGATATTCTAACTTTCAGAGCCACCATATACTCCATCTTTGCTTTTCAACATCTAATCCTCAGTCAGAAAGGGGAAAACAAGATAATCCATTATTTAAATGATCAAAGGAAGGGAATTGATACAGAATAGTGGACAACTCTCACAACCCTATCATTCAGAAATTGCAGAATTTTTAAAATAATGTTTCAGAAACATAAATACTTTAACATTTTAACAGCAATTTTTCTGCCTCCCTCGGCCTCTGGCATCCATCTATCTACTGTTGAGTCTTCCTGTAAGCCAGGCACTGTGCAGCCACTTCAGAATATATTTTCTGGTTTCATTCTCATTACAATTCTTCCCGTCTGGGCAAGGACCAAGGAGTAGAAAAAGAGGGTAGTCCACTGGGGGGTTAGTTGGTGGTACCTTTCTTTTGGCTGGTTATGTTGCCCGAAATTCCATCAATAGGTTTAAAACTCTTCTGTGTTGTTTTTAGAAAATAGAGCCTCCTTAAGCCATAATCAAACCTGACCTCAGTCTCATAGATTCCGGGGACTCAGACTGAAAAGAAACAGGATAGACAGGGGAGACCAGAGGACCCAAGGCCAAATCCTGCAGTTCGGCCCAAAAGGCTGTCCTCATGTGAGGACCATTGGTCATAACTCTTATTTCTTAGGAGTCCCTGGTAAGTCTGCATTGCACAAGGTCAAGGTGGCTTTCAGAGTCCCTGTTTCCTTAGGTAGGTCATCTTCTACTTACTATGTCACTGGCTTCTGATAAGACTTTTTAAAAATTCTGTCCACCCCTTACAAAGGATCAGAATGTTTCAGTAATTTGCCCAATATCACAGAGTAAGTGGTAGAACCAGGATTTGAACCCTCGCAAAGTTGGTGTTCATAATTGCTGCCCAGTATTTTTTCCCACTGTATGAACACAGTCCCAAGCAGAGTTTATGAAGTGACCCAAGAATGTTTTGTTTTCGGTAACCCTGATTACTTACTTGACTTTTTGAATACTATTTCCCTAATGCCTTCTCAAACCTGATTTTCAGAAGCTTTATTTATACCAAGATGAAAAATGACCAAATTGCTGGCTTTCCCTGAATACCTTTAATAGAAACAAATAATCTAAACTAAAACAATTAAGATTTAATCTTAGAATTTCATGTATTATAGAGAATGGAGGCTAGTCCCGAATAAGACTGAGTGGATTTGAAAGAAATATCTTCAGCTTGGAAAATATCAAAGGCCCTTCAGCAACCTGAAACACGTTTTCAGCATTATATTACTAAAAAGAAAAGTTTGGCACAAAGGGAATTTTCCAAGATCCCAATTTAAATCAGCAAATGAATGCTATCAAGGCCCCAAAACATAGACCATTTGACGGAGTATTTTATCAGAACATATGAAAAACAGCATTGCTATGATGCTTCAAACGGAGACAAAAAGGGTGGTTGCTAGCTGAAGTCCTTTGTGCCTGGTTTAAGGAAGGCGAGGAGGGGAAGCCCTGCTTTTTAAATTCTCCTTGGTCTAGTTTCCTTGACAAACCTGTTTGATGGGCGTCAGCAGAGCTTCCAGGGAAAAAGTAGCCATCATTCACGCTTCATTGGATTTCTATGACAGAACGATCACATTCTGTAGAACCTGGCATAAGCGCATCATTATGAAGCCTTGCTTTAGCATTTCTTAGCTGATCACGGATGCTGTGGTCCTTGGTGGCTCCTCTCTGCTGGCACTGTTTGTAGTTATTTGACCTTTTCTCAGTGGATAATCCACACAAAAAGCCCTAATTACTTCCCCAGCTTTGACCAGCCAGCAGTGTGAATAATCAATGACACTCATTTAGGTATTGCACAATCAGATGCTTATGGTGTTTAAAGAACATTTTTCCATTGACCTGCCACAGCTGTAGGACAATTACAAGCAGTAAAGCTGCTGCTGTAATCACAAGATGACCAAGTGACCTTGTGGGTTTAAAGTTGATGACTGGGGCATAGTCATCATACAGAACATATTTGGGAAAAGAAAGGAGGTTTCATCGTGTGCTAATATGACATGCTGAGTCCCAAGAGCTATGTTATGAAATATCGACAACTCAGAAGACTCATATTGGCAAGTAAAATTCAGTATCTGTGTCCGTGGCTTCAGCTACGTCTTCCTACAGTACACACAGTAAATAAGTGACGTTAGGAAAAATACTGAACTCTAGCCGCACCTCTTTCTACACTTTTTCTTACGGTAAACACGAAAATGAAACTGAAGTGAGAAGCTTACCCATCTAAATAGATATACAAAGATGCCTATGATGTTTAAAATTTTTAACATATTCAGATTAAATTTAATCCTTATCCACTCTCACGCCAAACTTTTCCCACAAAGATGACTATTAAAAAGATATGAAGTCTGTGGTTCCTTGAAATTCTAATTAGTTGTCAAATTACATATAAAGCTGAATTATAAAATAAGTTATAGGGAAGTGGAATATGACAACATTCCAAGAGTATGCTCCTAGGAACACTACTCCACCAAAAGTCCTTAGGAAACAAGGATTCATCAGCTAATAAATTCAGGAAATGCAGTGTAATTTCCTCTTGGAGATTTGCAATGCACTTTAGCATAGTAAAAATACTGGAATGTGTTTCTCAAAACAACTTTGGGTAATACTAGTATATAGTTCTTTTCTTCCTTATTATCATCTTACATGAAAACCGAATCTGTAAATATTGGTTCTTGGCTCAGAGTGTCAACGAATAGACTCTATTCACTTGTGAATTCCCTTAAAATTATCATAAGGTTGTGTACTTCTTTGTTAAAAGGAACACAAAATAAAATCAGTAAAAACAAATAAAAGAAACAAATTGGCAAGATAATAAAACAGCTATATTCCTGGCAGAAAATACGAAGGAAAGGAAATATCCTAAACTGAGGATGTAACAGAAGAGAGTTTGGGAGTGGAAAGTGTCCCGGATAAAAGAAAAGGAAGAAAAGGTTGGAAGTAATGGCGTAGACCATCCTCTCCTTTTCTAAACTGGAAGGCTGGCCTGACTCGATCTGGCAAAAGAAGGCAAACCAGCTCATCAGCATGCAATTGATGATTTATCCAGCCTGCTGTCAGAGGCAGCACTGTCTAAAGACATGGGAAAGAATGAGGAAAAACAGGCAAAACCCAGCGGGTAAGCCAAGAAGGCAAATCCCTGAAAAAACACGCAGCAAAAAGATGGTGCGCTGTAATCTCGATTCATCCCAAGATACCTAAAGCTTTCGTATATGGGTATTCTGGGATGTCTAACCCAAGTTCTTACAGATACCAGAGGAGTCCAGTTCATAATATTTGCAGAGAATTGCTGGGGTTTTTTTAAACATTACTTTTCGTTTCAGCAGGCATCACTGTGTTTTCCTTTGGTGCAAAGCATGCTTGTGTGGTATTTATCACTCTTTCCTTATACGTGTTTATTGCTTTGTTGGAAATTGGGACCTATATTTTTTGGGTTCTGCAGTATCCCAGGACCAGCATAGATCTTGCACCTTATTCTGCAGTACTTTCTTTCAAGGACCTGGTAACTCTGTGTGACTAGTTCCAGCTCGAAATACGTCTGGAAATGTTTCTGGCCTTTGGAATCCACTTATTTCCTCCCCAAACATTAAATTTTAACATGCTGCCAAGTGATGAAGTATCGGAGGTTATGACTAAGGTCAGTAGTGACGGGCAGTTACAAACATAAGGGTTTGGGGGCTGGGAGGCAGGGCAGCAGCATCAGGTACACTTCCCCACGCAAACCGCTGAGTAAGCAATTTCGAAAACCAACCTTGTAATTAAAGGCATACCAGTGAGTGTGGCAAGACTCACTGTGGGGGTTGTATTCGGAAGGATTGTGACCCGTTGTCACACATTTCACCTTTAACCCCACCATGACTGTATACGGCCTTTATATAACTGGTAGCATTTTAGATTCCATTCTAAATCTAAGCCAGAAATTTCTAAAAGAATAAAACGAGAAGAAAAAGGCTGAGAAAGCACATACCCAGGATGTAAAATATATGACTATCTAATATATTTTACTATCAGGAAGTAAAATATATGAATCCTGAATATTGGGAATGTGAATTTTGAGACCTAGGGGCTGGGCTACGCACTATATGCAGCCACATTGTAACGCTTTGTGGATGAAGAAACTGAGGCACAGAGGAGTTCAATGACTTGACAAAGACAGTCAGAGTATGCAGTAGAGTTGACCAGAAAGAGCTGATCTAAATTTAGTGCTTTCGATTTCCACTGTAACATAATTCTCCTAAAAAAATTCTCTGTTAAGCCCTGGCTGGTGTGGCTCAATGGATTGAGTGCCGACCTGCAAACCATAGGGTCACAGGTTCGATTCCCAGTCTAGGGCACGTGCCTGGATTGCGGGCCAGGTCCCCAGTAGGGGGTGTGCAAGAGGCAACCACACATTGGTGTTTCTCTCCCTCTCTTTCTCCCTCCCTTCCCCTCTCTAAAAATAAATAAATAAAATCTTTAAAAAACTCTCTGTTCAATATAGGGTATATAAAATTGCTATACATATAACAAGACATTTACACACACATCAATTAAATTTTCATGTCATTCTTTTTAGTATAAGAAAATACCAGGTTTACTATATGTGTCAGAAAAGCAGAAAAGTACTAAAATGGTTATAAGTGAGAAATGTCATATGAGCCCGATTTGTGAGTAATAAAAATTATTCTTGTCACAATAATTCAGTTGAGAAAAGAGGCTTCATTTATAATACCCATAATTCCAACCCAAAATCGAAAACATCAGGATCGCCACAGTGAAAGCATTTGTCCTGCATTTCTGTCCCCTTTGGACTGTGCTGTGCACACCCACTGAGTGTTATTGGGATAATCTGGGTAAGGACGCCTAATTTTCTTCTTTCTTTTTTAATTGAACTGCTATATAAAAGAGAGCAGCTTCTACATTTATTACAGTGAGTTCCTCTATGATTGAGAAACCAATTCTAAGGAATGCTTTTTAAACTTACAGCAACTTAGCAACTCATTATTGTTAATATTTTTATTAAACCATTCAAAGCTTTCTTGACATAAACAAAATTTCCTTTTTCAAATCACTCAGCATATCTGAACATTAAAGCTTGTTTGACTTTCCCAGAGTTTGTTTGGTTGTTAGCTCTGGGGTAGTTGGCCCATTTTATAAAGTTACTAGGGTTTGGGAAAGGAGCTATGTGAAATTTTCTGATAATGCAACAAGCTTGTTTACCAAGTATTTCCAAGAAAAGATTTTGGTCAGTCACTCGGGTGCTTCATCTACAAGATGCCAAAAATCTGAATGCCACAAATGTCTTCTTGCATATTAGATAAATGCTAAAATTGGGCTGGATAAACTATATCAAAATATTCATAGCATTGCTCCTTATAAAAGTGAATTCCAAGGTCCAGTTTAGCTTGCCAGGAACAAATCCCTGCTTGGCCTCTTGGCTGAAAATCTCTCTCATGACCCAGTAAAGCAGCTCCTTCAGCATGAGAGAGAGATTCTTGAGAGCCAGTAACCTAACTCCAAAGTTGAAAATGGGAAGAAAAATCTTCAGGGCACACGCTGCACTAAGACAATACAAGTTAAGGTCCCAGAGTGGGCTGGGGACAGACGTTTCACAAGCTCCTGCGGAGGAGTTAGAACCAGGCTGTCCTTTCTCCCAGGAGCACAGGGCAGCCCTGACTGCTCCTCGGACTCCCACCACAGGTTCCTCATCCCTGTAACAATTCAGGGTCCTAGGACATCAACCTTTTAACCACATGCTAGGAACGGTTACAGAGCTGAAAGCTGTCACAGAAACAGGGAATTGGGGTCATCTTAAAGATTATCTGGTCCAGGAGTACTCAAGCTTTCCCAGTTCATGACACTATGAGAGTCTTAGTAATTTTTTTTTCATGGTACCTCTAAGCCAAAAACAGTAAATAACAGCCTTAAAAGTGTATTAAGTAGTTAGGACCAAACATTTAATAAGTATTTGTGTCCTAACAGCTTAGTAGCTATTTTGTTAAACACACAAATTAAAAGAAAATCTTATTTTTCTTTAATTTTTAAACAACCACAATTTCTTCCTTATGAGACTGCACATCCCAAACCTTGGAATTAAATTGGATGCCACCATGCTCTTTTCCTATTCTACATTGATTTTCACATAGTACATTTTTTTAATCACCCGGCTTTACAGAGATATGACATCAAAACAAATGTACTATGAGTTAATGTGTGAACTATATCAAGTATCACTGTATTTTCATTGAAATTTTCAGATATCTTGCAACTCTCCTGTGAGTTCATTGAAGGCACCTTTGCATATAGTTTGCGAACTGTGAGTCTAGACTAATACCCTACTTCATGAATTAGCAACATGAGATCAAGAATAGTTAAAGAAATTTTCCAAGATCATTCAGCTAATTATAAGCTAAGTCAAAACAAGAAGTTATTTTTAAAATACTGAGAATACAGCCCATATTCTTATTTAACTAGACACCATAGATCTTGAATCTGCAGGGTAACCCATGGATTTGGAGCTAACTCCCAGGGCATTCCTGCCTTTGCATTCGCTACTACATGGTCTTCAGGAAACCAGGTGCAAAGAGATAAGGGACTTGCCTAAGAGAAGAGAATTAATTTTGGGAGCAAGAGTAGTACCTTGTCTCTGGTCCTTCTGTCCAGAACTTTCTTCATCACATCACAGTTTCCTTTGTTCCCTAATCTAGCGGCCTTCTTCACCCCTTCCTCAAATACTACTTTCTTCCTCCTTGTTTCTCTTTTTGTTCTTTAGTAGCACTCTACTTCCAAGGGCCACAGGTCCTTATTACCCCCAGCTCCTACATACGAGATCTCAGATACTGTGACAGAAGCTGCTAGTGATCAGCCAATATTCATCCTTCCCTTCTTCCTTGTAGTAGAACAGGAACATTTTTCTTGGGCTGTCTACAATAAGGGCTACATTTTCTGGACGCCTCTGCAGCTAGATATAGCCAAATGACTAATTTCTGGCCAACGGCATATAAGTCAAAGCAATGCATACAATTTTTGGAAAGTGTCCTTCAAGAGAGTGATGTACTTTGATTCCCCCTCCCTTCTAGCTGCTGGCTTAAGTGCAAACATGATGACTGGAGTTCAAGCTGCCCTCTTAGGTGAGATTAAAATGCTGATTGGAAGCTCTGAGCATGTGAGTAGAGCTTGAGGACTTTGAGTGTTACTGTAGGTTGATCTCTGTGGGCTCTTTGTAGGGGAACACAACAGCATCAGAATCTTTGTAGGGGAACACAACAGCATCAGAATCTTTGTAGGGGAACACAACGGTATCAGAATCTTTGTAGGGGAACACAACGGTATCAGAATCTTTGTAGGGGAACACAACAGTATCAGAATCTTTGTAGGGGAACACAACAGTATCAGAATCTTTGTAGGGGAACACAACGGTATCAGAATCTTTGTAGGGGAACACAACGGTATCAGTATCAGAACCTATAAGGAGGAAGCCACATGTTGAGGATGATAGTACGACAACATTAGAAGGGTCTGGGTTCCTATTGATCTTGGGCCTCCTTATACACTCTGAACTGTTTATCTCTGGACTTCATTTATATAAGAAAGAACTATGTTCATATTATTTGAAAGCACTGTTATTCAAGGTTTTTTGTTAATACTAGCTAAACCTCATACTAATAAATGTAAACTATCTTCATAATAATATAATAACATATTAGAGTCCTGACTGGTGTGGCTCAGTGGACTGAGGGCCAGCCTGCGAACCAAAAGGTTGCTGGTTTGATTCCCAGTCAGGGCACATCCCTGGGTTGCAGGCCAGGTTCCCCAGTTGGGGGTGTGCAAGAAGCAACTGATCAATACATCTCTTAAACATGGATCTTTCTCTTTCTCTTTCTCTCTCCCTCCCCCCTCCCTAAAAAGTAAACAAATAAAATCTTTAAAAAAAACACATTAAGCCCTGGCTGGTATGGCTCAGTGCATTGAGTGCAAGCCTGTGAACCAAAGGGTCACTGGTTCGATTCCCAGTCAGAGCACATGCCTGGGTTGCAGGCCAGGTCCCTAGAAAGGAACATGTGAGAGGCAACCACACATTGCTGTTTCTCTCCCTCTCTTCCCCTCTCTCTAAAATAAATAAATAAATAAATAAATAAATAAATAAATAAATAAATAAAATACATTATATATTACTATAGAACAACTCCTATGGATTGCTTTTGTGCTCTAATGGCAAATTTGAGCTAATGCACCCAAAACCCAATATATTTCTTATCTGGCACTTTATGGAAAAAAGTTTACCTTGCCCTGGAAGATGATGAAGGAAGATCTTGGAATAATATAATAGTTATTTGCAAGTGTACACAGCAAATGGCCCATACTGGAACCAATCAGAAAGCCATAGGAGGGAGGTGTCCAAAGAATAAAATTAACGAATTGCTGAAATGTGTGAATATACTGAAAGGAGATTTTTACAACCCGGAAAGGACTGGGGGGATAAATTGGCTGTAAGTCCACAGAAAACTAAATAAATGAAAAACAAGAGAATTATTTCAATAAATTATGTTTTTAAA
Organism: Glossophaga mutica; assembly: GCA_039655065.1. Classification (NCBI taxonomy): domain Eukaryota; kingdom Metazoa; phylum Chordata; class Mammalia; order Chiroptera; family Phyllostomidae; genus Glossophaga; species Glossophaga mutica. The sequence continues at coordinate 84,947,942 of CM077313.1, forward strand.
TAGTGGTAAAGGAAGAAAATTATTATAGCATACTACATGACTCAGCTGTGAATAGCATTTATGCAGTCATACTAATGTAAGCACTGAATATTAAATAAAATTACAATATAATTATATGAGGAAAAAGGAGAAAGTAGAAATGTAGATGGCAGGAATGAGAATACTGGTGGCAACAAGAGTAAAAGAAAGATAAATTCTTATTTTCCACAGAGGGACATCAATAAATAGTGCCTAAAAAAAAAGTCATGAAGTATTAGTATAAGAATATTTAATGACATAAAGGTAAGTACCAGGAGAAACAGTCACAAATGTTAAAGGTGATTTCCTCCAACAGTTGGGAAATGGAATTATGGTAGTGGAAAGGGAGGGGCAGACCTGCCTTTTCAAAGTAAAGCTTGAAGGACTGTTTAATTTTTAAACTATGCACATGTATAACCTTGATTTTTAAAAAACCCAAATGTGATTTTTAGCCCCCCAAAAGAAAATTTCTCACATAGATTTATGATTGTTTGGCATACTTTACCAGGTAAGTTTTTTGAATAATGTTTATAAAGACACGTAATTTCAGAATTGTAAGCTGTTTGAGAAATACAGATTTTATTTTACTTACCAACATAACGTTAGTAAGTAAAGGTGAAGGGATTTTTAAAAACTGATTATTTTTAAAGTACTCAAAATTCCTTTACACTGTTCTACTCTGTTTAGATAATTACTGCTACAAAGTACTTGTCTAAATACTAAGCACTTCACTTGAGCTCACACACACACACACACTCTCGCACACACAAAACTACTTGAAAGATCTAATGCAAGGGTGTTTACATTATGCAAGATAATATGATAAGATAGTTAATGTAGAAGTAAGCTCTCTTATTAAATAGGTTGTCCGGGAAGGGTACGTACTAAGTACTTCTAGGATCTAGCTAAGAAACATAAACAAATGTAAAATGAATGCATTAATGTTACAATTATTAAAAATAAAACAATGAAAATATTGCTAGTAATTAGATACATTCCAAATATATTTTTCAGTATTATCTTTCAAGTCACTCAAACCTGGCATGTATTTTTTAAATGTCGTAGAATTTTTAGGAATTGTACACAGGGCTTTTTACTTGAAGATTCGTACTGATATTTGACAATCAATTTAAAGCTAGCTTAATGTGCAATTTTATTCCCTAACACATTTACGCTGGTATTCTCTGTTTTTGAGTTGTAACACTCTTCACCCAAATGATGATCAGTTTGTGACAATTAGCACTTTAGCCAGGGAAGTGTCTTACAAACTATTCCCTTTTACATCCGCTTTCTAAAGAGAAAAAAAATTTTTGCTATTTCATTTATACTAACTCTATTTTAAAATTGTGCCTTGAATTCATTTAGAAAATAGTGTTGAAAAGTCGGAATGACTAGGAATGTTTACCTGCCTTCCCAATTAGACTAGAATGGCTTTTCTAAGGAGACTGCAGACCCTCTACCTGTTCTAAATGAAACATAGCGCTTGCTTCTCGAATCACCATGATGAGAGTATTAAGCAATTTAATCTCTCTATTCTACTTCTGCTTTATGTTGCTGTGTATGAGCTCTGCAGGAATGTGTTCTATCACCGCAAAAGCCAGATAAAATAGTTTAACTACTACATCAAATTGGGGAATTACACTTATAAATTATCTGCTGCTGTCTACAGATTATGTCTGTAAAAGATAAAAGCATTTTTCTCCTTTTAGAGAGAATGCCTTCTTTGCCTCACATGTAAATTATCTTAGGAACCAGGTGCAATGGGCAAAGAACTGGCTGTTTTCCCAACCCAGCTTTGAGTTTTTATTTCTAAATGTACTTGTCGAGTTAGGAATCACAGAAATGCAGAATTCAGAGTTTAAAGACACCAAGTCAAGAATTGTTTCCTTGTACCTTTTGCCTTAGGGGAGAGAAACGGGGGTGGGGGTATTTTTTCCATGTCAATTGAAATGAACTTAATTGCTTTTCCTGTGGGTCTCTCTGCCTGGACAGGTGGCTGTGAGAGCCCTCCTGGTCCCCACTGATCCGCATCAGTGTGAACATAAAAGGAACCTGGAATATGGAAATCAGGTTAGATAACCAGGCAGCTCTCCAGCTTCGGTCCAGATGCAGGATGAACGTGTTTTCATTGAAGCATTTGTGTGATGTGATTAGATTATTGATATCTAGCGGAATACCAGTGCAATAGCAGCCCATGCCTCTCAGACCAGTTTGGAGCCAAAGACTGAACACTTAGATCCACACTGGAATGGGACCTTTGGGTAGAGTTGACACATGGTAAATGTTTCTTCATTGATGCAGTTTTGGACTCTGACAGACCGGCTGCAGAGTACACTTGTTAGGACAAAAAATTCCTAACTAGGGAATGGCCAGAAGGGAGGTTTTGCTCAGAAATAGAAATTAAAACTACTTTTTTTTGTCTGGTTTGTACACTTGCTACCATTATCCCTTCTATAATCCTATACCCAGGATGCTGTAATCCAATGAGAAGATGCTTCTTACATTCTGCTCTATTTAAGGAAGTCAGTGCAATCCCATTCCTTTCTGATGGATTAAAGTCAGGTCTATCTCTTGAGGTGATTTACAGCACAATCTCTCAGAATACCATTAGCGTCTCTCAGACACTGGCCAAGCTGAAAGTTGAAGAAAGACTTGGAGCCTTTGCATTTGTTGTTCCCTGACCTAGAATGTTCTTTATACAGCCAGCTTCTCATTCTTCAGGTCTTTGTTTAAATGTCACCTTCCTAAAGATATCTATCATTCCACTTTTTGTAAAGTACATTTCTTGACCCTCCATCTCTACTTACCCATCACAGCACTCTGCTTCTCTCCTTCGTGCAATTAGTGCAGCCATATTTGTTCTGTGTGCTTCTTTTCCTATCTCTTGTTTCTCTGCTCCCCTGAAAGCATCCCCAGTGGAAGTTTCATGAGGTATATTGTATCTCCAGGACCTAGCCAGTACCTGGAACACAGGAGCTACTCAATAAAATTTACAGATGAATGAATACTGAAGATGACAAAGGAATTTTACTTAAACTTTTAAAATGTTTTCTTTTTGATAAGTATATCAGTCAGCTTTTACTGTATTATTCAGCAAAAACAACTCTAAAAAAAGCTCAGGACTTGAAAAAAGATCGTTTCTTGCTTATTTTTAATGTGAGCTATAGATTGGTTGTGGTTTCACTCCAATAATCTTCCTTCCTCGGCTTAGGCTGAGGCCGTGCCTGGCTCATGCCTGGGGTCACCTCATTCTGGTGGCAGAGAGAGGACATGGGCTATTGGAGACATCTGGTGTGTCTTAAACTAGGATCTGGCATATAGAACTTTTGCTTACAGAAAGATGTTCTCTTCTAAGTTACTGGGAAAATAATATAATCAACCACAATAGGATACTGCTCAGAAACCATTACTTACAAATAATCTGTTACCTGACTTTGTTTATATTTCTGTCCATTTGCTCTATATTCACTGGGTTTCTTGGATCGTAATCTTATCAGAGATCTGTATCCTAAAAATGAAGATTTGTATGTGAGTGGTACTTTTATTCGGTTCCCTTGCATGATCATGCCTTTGCAATTCCTGGGTCATGGCCTGAGTATTTCCTAGGAATCTGCATGTCCTCATCTGAAAATAGAAAGCCCAAATGACTGCAGTTCTGTAGGCTACGAAGGTAGCCTGAGAAGTTCCTCCCCCAGAAGGAAGTTCTTCCCCAGTCACGGTAAATGGTTGGAATGGATGAAGAGAGGCAGTATCTGCCCTGAATACTAGGGCAGATAGTAATAAACTTATTTAAGTAATAAACTTCATCCTAGATACAATGCATTAACCTCAGACTCATCATTTAATCATAAATTAGTATCTGTTCAATTTGACTGCTCACTTAGGTATCTGTCTACCTCTATTCTCTAATTTCAATTTTTATAACAGATTCCTCTAAAATTGTTCAGCATTACATACATAGAACTGTTGGGAATGACTATTTAAAATGAAAGTTTTGAACTGTGGTCTTAGCAAAGGTTAAAAAGAAAATTAAACCAGAAACAACTCTCAACTGAGAACTACTGTGTTGAAAGTTTTTTGTCTTGTGATCTTTCTCCAATCACATGGAACTGTGTTATGTAGAATGTGTGGATGATATTTTTATAACTTACAAGAAATTTTCTTTTCAAATCTATTTACAATATAAATCAACACAGCAAGACTTTATGTGCATTTTTGAAAACTGAAGATACACGCGTGGATGTGAATTCTGTCTGGTTCCCTCTGCCAGTGTTATTAATCACGTCACCCAGAACAGTGGATGCAGAACTTGAGATCAAAGTCTCCCCATTTCCATAGATACCTTCTTTACACCCAAGCCAAAGGGTGTGATTACCATCTCACTGAGAATTTCCCTCTTTATGCTTCTGGCCTCTTTCCAAGAATTATCCTCAGTTGCCTTATCATTTCCTTATGAATCTCATTTTCCACATCTTTTTTGTCATTTTTATAATCTACCACTGAGTCTGGGCAAGTCTTTACTTCAGTTTAGACATCAAAGCTTACAGAAAGTAACAAAAGTATGCATCCAGCATATAAACAAAACATGCTCCTTTTCACAAGGTTTTTATATTAAAATTAAAGAAATTTCCCAAGTTCCACATATTTGGATTTGTGTAAATTCCAAGGGGAACTCCAGTTAGGTACTCTCACTTTACTAAGTTTCATTTCCTCAGTATATAAAACATCCAAGAAAAGAAATCAACAATAGCCCCTAGTATAAAAGAAACCGGATCAGGTTCATTTTCTGTTCTTCTTCTTCAGAGACAACTACGTACGTTTTTGATCATTTTAGTACTGCTATGGTTCAATCAACTTCTCTAACAGTTGTGGAATGTGAAATGCCTATGTAAGATTGCAGAAGTCACTTTTTTCCCCCTCCTGGAGTCACTACCAGATATAAACAAGATGATATGTCCCTACATGCTACTGTTGCTAAACTGTGAGCAAAATAAAGGAAAAAGAAAGACTGATTTCGATAATACATCTAAGATGCTTGTTGAGTGAAATATCAAGTGGATTCACATCTTGCCTTGTCCATCATCAGCCAATCAATGACACTTGAACCTGGATGACCAGGTCAACTTGTTACCACTGCTCCCAAGTGGAGAGGGAATGCATACATCACCTCCCGGAATGACAATTACTATGTAGAGCTATGGTAATTCCACAAGCCCTGGTCATTGTCCTGCTTAGCAAGAGGCTTCCTATGCTCCCACAGCTAAATACCAGCTCACTCACATCTTGACACAAGGGAAACAAAAAGGCTTTTGGGATATCAACTCCCTGGTGATTCAGGTCTGATCAAAATCGAATTTCACTCTGCTTAGAACAAGTTTGAAAAAAAAAAGAAAGAAAGAAAAAGATGAAAGTAAATGAAGCCTTTGAGTGAACTGTGTTCTTTCTTTTGCATATAAATGAACATGAATACGGTCAATAGACAGACTTTTGCCATCTTCCTCCCACTCCCACCCATCCCAGTGACATTTATTTTTTTAGTGACTCAGACAAGAATGTCGTCATAAGAAATAAATCCATCATATTTCTGTTTGGGATCGATACTACATATTTACCGTTAATTTGTCATGCTTTCATATGTATACTTGTTGTAGCCTGTAATCCTTAAATTTGCTCTGGAGATTTGGAGATTTCATCAAATTCCCAAGATCAAAAGCCTTACATTTTTGTTTGCATTTACATGCAAAGCTTACAAAGTTCTCCAGGGAAAATGGTGGTAAGAGCATTCTTCAAACCCTTGTTAATTGTTAACTGTCAAAGCCTGAGGGTGAAATCTCAGAGGTTTGTTTTAACAGGAGGAGAAAAACATGATGTTAATTTTAAGTTTTCTTAAAATTCAATGGTGAACATGAACAATATTTTTTCTCTCCAGCTCACTTAAAATATAAGTGTGTTAGTCAAAGCTAGAAGGGCATAAGAAAACATAAACTTGTTTTCCCTCTTTGAAAGACAGATGTCGAGTCTGCCTGTAGGATCGTAACTGAGGCAAACTAAGTGGGAAAGCTGGTGTTGTCGGCACATTATTTTAAATTACTCGAGTCCCTAAAGAAATTTTCAGTAACAGCTGTTACTTTGATCATTCCAATACCATTAAAAAATAATATATAAAATTAGACTACTGCATATTTATCCCTAAAATTAGCAATAAGCTGAGAGACACAGATATAAATCACATTTTTAAATTTGCCTGTCTTACTACAGAATAACTCAATTACCAATAATACCATCTGAAAAGACAATACTAAATCAATTCAATAAAGAGACCTACTATTTCAGCATTTGAGAGCAAAAGTTCAAAGTATACTATATTGTGTGGTTATTTATTTTGCCATGTAATGTGCATTTTTGGACCACATTTTTTAGGGAAAATAAGGATGTGCATTATACATGGGTAGTACTAATTCTGTATCTATATAAATGTTTTTAATTCTAAAATGGGCAAAGGACCTGAACAGACACTTATCCAAAGAGGACATACAGAAAAGAAGGCCTATAGGCATATGAAAAACGGATGCTCAACATCACTAGCCCTCAGAGAGATGCAAATTAAAACCAAAATGAGGTATCATTTCACACCAGTCAGAATGGCCATCATAAACAAATCAACAAACAGTAAGTGCTGGTGAGGTTGTAGAGAAAAGGGAACCCTAGTGCACTGTTGGTGGGAATGCAGACTGGTGCAGCCACTGTGGAAAACAGTATGGAATTTCCTCAGAAATCTAAAAATGGAACCGCCTTTTGACCCGGCAATTCCACTGCTGGAAGTATACCCTAATAATCCTGAAACACCAATCCAAAAGAACCTATGCACCCCAGTGTTCATAGCAGCACAATTTACAATGGCGAAGTGTTGGAAGCAGCCTAAGTGCCCATCAGGAAATGAGTGGTACAAAAAACTGTGGTACATTTACACAAAGGAATACTACGCAGCAGAAAGGAAGCAAGAACTCCTACCCCTCATGACACCATGGATGGATCTAGAGAGCATTATGCTAAATGAAATAAGCCAGGCAGTGAAAGACAAATACCATATAATCTCACCTATAAGTGGAACCTAATCAACAAAACAAACAAGCAAGCAAAATACAAACAGAGACAGTGAAATAAAGAACAAACTGACAGTAACCAGAGGGGAGCAGGATAACGGGGGGAAGGAGGGGAAGGGTTGTCAAGGAACCCATGGGTCCTTGAGTAAAGGACCATGGACACAGCCAAAGGGGGGTAGGATTAAGGTTGAGGATGGGGGTTGGGGGGCACGGGAGAGTGGTGGCAGGAAAAGGGAGACAACTGTGCCTGAACAACAATAAAAAAAAGAAAATGCTTTAAATTCTTTTATTTATGCTTATGCATTAAAAGTATAACTCTAGAAAGCAAGAACAATATCCATATGCTCAAAAATAAATGCTAAAATCATAATACAAAAGACAACTATCTAAATATAAATAAATAAATAATTGAATTAAAATGAAGGATTTTTTTTCCTGAAAGTTTGGGCCAAGAATGTGAGTGAGCATTACATGGCAAAACACAATATTATTGTATTTCTATAAAATAAAACTGGGTCATTTACAAATAAACAAAATCCATTTTAACAAGCTGAATAACTATTTTCTAAAAACCTCATTCATGTAATAAAAGATGAGAATTATTAGAAATGACTGCTATATGAACACCTCTCAAAAATACTCAGACTTTTTAATAGGTCTAATGTTAGAATTCACTTACGGTCAAGCCCCCGCTAATGATCCCAGTAGATATGATGACATTCTCTGTACAGACAAGCTTCACAACTGGCAGAATTTTCACAGACACTGACTGTCTTTTGCCTTAAAATATTCAACGATAATGATGGCTCTACCATTTTTTAATCTCCAGATTATGTTACTTTGAAAATTAATACTACCGAAGAATAAAACCTATTTTGAAAATTAATATAACCAAAGAAAAAATACATAAAGATGCATTTTTACAATGCGGGTCTTGTTTTGTTTAGAATAGTATACTTAGAAATATTTATTTCCATTCAAGAGGTAATAAAAAGTGACAGAGAATTTTGCCTACATAGTTTCCTTTCTAATGTTTCCTGTATACGACATATACTGCTTATTCTAATATCTCCCGTTTTATATTTTCTGAAGAGGTTGAATCAGTGCCATTTATGCCTGCAGATTTTCAGTTTCCAACACTCAACAACTAAATGGTTGGTGACTGAACTATACTATGGGTGTACTATGGGTTCAGTCGGATACTACAACTGAACTATACTGGGTGTTTAGGAGGAATGCCTGTCCAAAAGGAACTCGTTTACTAACTCACTGTAAGTGTGAACATTTGTCATTTACTTTCCGTATGTTTTCTTTAACCCTTTATTGCAACTAGTAGAAATACTTTTACCTATTTCCATTTGTTTTCTCTGATTGGCTAGAGCTGTAACATTATTCCTGGAAATGCTAGTCAGGGGAATGAGAGCACTTCCAGGAATAGAACCACAACAAAGTAATTTGGCCTAAATACAGGCGTTTTAATTGAGTATGTGTAGCACAGAACATTTCTTAAAAGCAGTGTGAATATTAGTCTACTCAAACTGCAATTTCAAATGAAGATGCTGTTGGAAGTGTACAAAGTGTTTCCTTAGCTCAGCTTCACTATTTTAACCCTGTGTGAAGGATGAAGGTTAAGAGGAGAAATCATGCGCAAACTCTGAAAAGATTAATTATTTTACTCCAATTGCTCTTTTCTTTTGGAATTTGCTATAACCCATATGTACTCTTCTGAGGAAAGGTAACTAACTACATCAGTGTAAGCTGGTAACTAGGGTGATGATAAAGAAATATTTTTCACCATTTGAGATTATTCAAAGCCAATAATGCACTTAAATTTACTACCGGTGGTTAGGAGCAGAAATGTAAAGACCCTCTTCTCCGTACCTTTACACTTCGGGATATTTTAGGTGCATAACATAATCCTGTATAAGATCTGAATCACTGGAGTTTGAATAAATTATGTGCAGTTTAGCTCTAGCATTAACTGAATTTTAATCTATTATGTTCTTTGAAAATCAATTGTTGATACAGAGTGACTGTTGATTTATGAATATTTCAATAACCAGAGCATTCTATTTTCTAACTGCCTATCAGAGATGATGCTTGTAATAAAATGCTCATTAAAATTGGGTAGTTGATAGTCCATTAAAATTCCTCTTTTTCTTCTAGCATTTTAATGTATTTTTTGAGATGCTGCTTCTAATTGAGATTTTCATTCTCCTTGTACCGCAATGCCTGAGATTGTTCTCTAATTAACCACAAAATGTACCACAGCCTTTTATTCAGCTTCTCATTGCAAAGATTCCAAATAGTATTAAATATCAAACACTTCGAAGTTTCACTCATAATAATGACCCAAAAGGTAAATAAATGAATTACTTTTAGGATCCTAAGACAACATAGGGCAAGACAAATAGATCTTCCTTTCTGCTTGCCCTTGGCGTCTCAGCTGTATCTGAATGACTCCCTCAGCCTACCCCAGGTGAAAAAAAAGTTGGTTCTAAGAGCCATTGATATTAAATCAAAGACATCTTTTTCTCCGTGATATCTCCCTTAAAAACAATGTAAAATGATTCTTGTTCTGAGAATAAAGATGAACTAGTCACTCAGACTGAAGATGTTCGTGCGTGCTTGTGTGCGTGCGTGCGTGGGTGCGTGCGTGTTTACACAGACTGGGAAGTGCCAGCAGTGGTCACGGAAGACAAGGACAACAGGTCCTACGGTGGGGTGCTACCCCGAAACATATAATCTTGAGAACTCAGAATTAGATGTCCTGTGCTTTTCACTGTGTGCACAGCAATTTCTACTGTTGCTCCACATAATTATTGTCTCGCAAGACTTAAATTTTACAGTAATTAGGTATGTTAGCTTCCTGTAACTGCTGTACCAAATTACCACAATTTTAGCGGCTAAAGATATCATAAATGTATTCTGCTGTAGGACTAGAGGTCATAAACTGTAAAATCAGTTTCACTGGCCTAAAGGCAAGGTGTCAGCAGGGCTGGTTTCTTCTGGAGGCTCTGAGGAAGAATCAATTTCCTGGATTTTTCAGCTTCTAGTGGCTTCCTGTATTCCTTGGCTTTTGGCCCCTTCCTCCATCTTCGAAACACATCACTCCCACTTCCGATCTGTCGTCATCTCGTGGTCTTCTCTCTCTCGCCTGCATTCCTCTTAAGGACCATTGCAATTACACAGGGCCCACACCGAGCATCCAGGAGAATCTTCTCACCTTAAAATCCTCAATTTAATCCCCTCTACCAAGTCTCTTTTGTCTTATAAAATAATAGTCACTGGTTTCTGGCTTCCAGGCCATGGACATACATGGGAACAATCATCTAGACTGCTACACTAGGCTTGGGGTGTCTGGACTGATGATGAGGCCGTGGAAGTGAGCTGGACTCTCCTAAAGGTGCAGCTGTAAAGTCCTATCAACCACACATACGCAGTTCTGAATGCGCAAGGGGCAGAGACTAAATGGGCATTTCTATCTTCATAACTAATGGTAATAAACAATGGGATAGGAGGGTCTGTGAAAAAAAAGAAGGCATATTTGAGCTTAAATGAAAGCTCAGGAACAAAATTTTTCATAATATAGTGCAATTATTATAAAGTCTAGGTCAGAGACAGGATGTAATTTTAAGTAAGTGGTGCTTTAATAACAATGTCTGCTAAAGGAAAAAGCTAATCTTAGGAGAAAAATGAGGTGTAGCTCTGATTATTTTAAGGACGGAATTAGACAATTTATGTAAGACACTAAGCATAGTGTCTACCACTTAGTAAATGCTCAAAACTGTTAATTATTATGATTTCTTACAATTCTCTGAGATAAAAAAAAACTATTTTCTTCCCCTCAGCTAGCAATGATGAATCTACATTTAGTTCACTCCTTATCAGATAAGCACTTGCATTACTACCCCCAAAGAGGGTGCTGACAGTGAGCTGAAAGAAATTTTAAAAGATGACCATCCCCAGCAGGCCATGATCCTCCCGAGCAGACCACCAGCACAATCTCTGACACGCTTTTCTTTCCTAAGCTGACCTTCTTCTCCCGGGTTAAAGTTGAGTAGCCGGGCATTAGCTGCTACTTGGAAAAGTGCTGAGTGGCTGATGTGTGCTGTCAGCATTACCAGGGCCAGCCGGAGAATGTCGGCCTGGCTCCTTTCTTTCCACTCACATTTGGCAAAGGCTTACATTGTGATGCTTGGGAAGGTGGGAAGTGATGAAAATGTATAGTTCTTTCCAGCCATATCACGCACCCACTTAAAATGCCGTCTTCCCAATAGTTTGTTGAGCCCATAGAAACAATAATGAAAATGACCAAGGGAAACCATCATTTGCAGGGAAGTTCGGTCATTGCAGGCAAATTTAAAAATCAGTCTATCTATTCTGTTTTCCCACTGACCTGTAAAATGTTAAGTGGCATCTATTCCCCATCATAAAAAAAGGTAAGTAATCATAATTTTTAAATAAAAACCGCAGAAAATATGCACCTATATCAACAAATGAGAAATTTCTATGGGCTCATATTTACCTCAATAAATAAAGGTAATTTACCTTTGGGAGTCCTATCTTTGTCCTGACCTAACACAATTTAAATTCATCACTGGAGCCCTGGCTGGTGTGGCTCAGTGTATTGCGTGCTGGCCTGTGAACCAAAGGGTCGCCGGTTCAATTACCAGGCAGGGCACATGCTTGGGTCACTGGCTGGGTCCCTAGTTGGGGGCATGCAAGAGGCAACCACACGTCGATGTTTCTGTCCCTCGCTCCTTCCCTTCCCTTCTCTCTAAAAATAAATAAATAAAGCCCTTAAAAAATTCATCACTGGGCTTGATGGACTTGACTTTTTCCTTCTCCCCTCACCATTTTGAACCTCCAAAAGTATTTTGGCCTTACAATCCACTTTCATGTTTTTGAAAAATTGGGACATTTTCCAGCAAAAGCAAGAAGAGACAGCCATCCCCCAAGTCAGAATTCTCTATCACTCTTCCAAAATCTGTTTTTCTTATCTCAGAAATATCCTCTGCTTCCCTGTAATCCTAGCAGCCAAGTCCTCTGGTGCTCTGGTTTGCCTCCAGGGAATTACTTCTCTCTCTTAATTTTAATCCAACTTATTTTTATGCCAAATAAAGCAGAGGAAAATGAGGTGTTAGGTTTTGTTTTTTTAAAACCCCACTGTAAAATGCTCCTAGAATATTTGAAAAATGACACTAGCCTTTTAAAATGTTTTTGTCTTCTAAATGGTATTGAGGAAACCATCTAAGTATCCACTTCTCTAAGGAAAAATTATAGAATAGATAAAAAAAACTAAGACTTGGTCTTCTTAGTGAAAATGATGACTCCCTGCTATCTGAACATTTCTCACTTGCTGATGATCAATACTAATATTCAGATCAAGGTTTAGAGGAAAGTAGTTAACAACAGAGCTAAGGAAGGAAGAGATCAGATCAGAAAATATTTAAAAATTTAAAAAGTGAAAAATACTGTTCTCTCTTCAAGGTTATCAATTCCATGGAGGTTTAGGGCAAGGTAAACTGCCTCTGTATGAATTATTAGCCTTTCAGAGAGTGATTACCTTATTAAAGAGGTTAACCGCCTAATCCAAACTCAGATACAGAAGGATGATTCATAAGGGGAAAAATATATATATGAAAATGAAAAAATATACATGAAATGTTAAAGTTCAGGATAGAGGGGATAGGGAAATTAATAAGTAACAAACTCAGAAGGAAAAGGTAAGCAGGACAATATTTTTTATGTCCATTTAAAGACCAAAACCTACCAGAAATTAATATTTCATGATGTATAGGTTTCAAAATTGTTGTCATGCTCCTATAATCTTCTGGTCTCCAACAGTGAGATTGTATGCACACAAGCAATCATCCAGTAAGACAACTGGGTTACGTATACAATTTTCCTATCTCCTCTAGGGTTTCCTAACAGGGCTTGAAATCTGATAGGAACAAAGTGTGATGAAAGAAAGTAAGTCTGTATAGTCTACCTTAGACTTAATTTCATATGGTGTATTTAAAATGCTCCTATTCCTTATCTGAATATCTATGTCCAGTAGGAAATAAGAGAATGATTAATATGTACTAAGGAACAGAAAGGAAATTGGCACCCCTAGCCATGACCCCTAGTGGAGTCAACAACCTACATGGCAAATCATTAATATTTCCCTGCTCCTGCAGGGCCAACCTCACACTAAATAGTCTTTCTCATATAAATTACAAAACATTGGACAAAGAAACCTGGTTTCTTACATAAAATGGCTACCACAGCATATAGAATATAGTCTGGTATTCAAGGTCAGCACCCCCGCCACCTCACACGCAGTTCCAGACTTCTTTTCCAACTGTATCTTTCAGCACTTGCCTATAAAAACTCTCTGTTCCATGTTGTGGAATTGTGTACCTGAAGCCTGTATAATTTTGATAACCATAGTCACCCCAATAAATTCAATAAAAAGGAAAAATAATGAAATTAATTACTTTCTACTCCAACAAGACTAGCATACTCTCTGTCCCCACCCACATTCCCATCTCACTTACCTCCAGCCACCTGGAAAATAAATGGAATGCTATCCTGCATCAAGCCATTGGAATAAGATATCACAGCACCTTTGTATTGGGCATGATTTTTTAGGTCATTCGGTTTAATCTCCTATCCTATGATCTTCCCCAAAGTGACCCAATTTACACCTGAATACCTATTTTTTCTCCCCTTTTATCCTGATCTTTACTGCCATGCAAATTATGAGTATCTTCAGGAAAAAAGAAAGCAAAAGGAACTTGGAGGCTTGTATTGAAGAATTACTGGCTAACTATGCTAACGGATAGAACTGAGGGGTGTGGGGACAATGAGCGCATGCAGCGCCCAGATTTCCATTTCTAATACTATTCTCCAATAAAAGGAACCTTGGAAAAATGACTGGTTCTATGACTGAGTCAGGAAATACACAAGATGAGTCTGGAGCATCTTCACAGTGCCAGGAAGTAAGGAAATGCTCAAAAAATTCACAATGGTTGTGTCTGTCAGTGAGCCACAGGAGCCAAATGAAGGAATCTCCAATCGCCAAAGCCAGAACAATCTGATCAATAAAGTAATATTGAATTATAACTCCCCAAATAAAATAAATGTCAATGAGTCCATACTAATATAAATAAACAAATACAAGTGAATAGACAGATCTCTCTGGATTAGAAGTCCCAATAATTTATGCAAATATTCTACCCTCAAAGAAGGATAACTCCCCAGTCCTTCAGTGTAGGCTGTACAAAGTGATCTGGTTCCAGGGAATGCGGTAAGGAGAGGAGGAAGGAGATGAACTTTACAGTACCTGATGAACCCTCGCTCAGTCAGGTAATGAAGGCTGTCAACAGTGATAAGTCATTCGATAATATATGTCTTCCATATAACGTAATAAAAATGGGTCTCTATCTCTGTGGTCTTCTTTCTAAAAACATACAACCCCCATCCAATCATGAGAAAAACATCAAATTAACCTCAATTGAGGGACACTCTACAAAATGCCTCACCAGTAGTCTTCGAAACTGTCAAGATCATCAAAAACAAAATAAAACAAGGAAAATCTGAGAAATTATCACAGTCAAGAGAAATCTAAGGAAGAGATGTGATTAAAATGTAATATGGTGGCCTATATAGGATCATGGAACATCAAAGGAATGTCATGAGAAAACTAAGGAAAGCTGAATAAAGTATGAACTTCAGTTATTAATAATCTCTCAATAGATATTCATTAATCAGAACAAAGTACTTTGTAATGTAAGATGCTAATAATAGGGGAATCTGGGTATAGGGAACATGGGACTCTCTTTGCAATTTTTCTATAAATCTAAACCACTCTCAAATTAAAACTTTATTTAAAAAATATAGCAGGGGCAGTGAGGAGTTAGGAGAGGTGAATAGGCGGTGGAATGGAGCGGAAATGAGAGGATGTGAATATGGGGCCATCAGGGAGGAGCCTGAATCTCATCGGAAATCAAAGTATTCTCAGTTTCAGAGTGACCTGGGTTCACCTGGGATCCTTTTACAAGCGATTCTTGTGCTCCTTCCCAGTCCACCCCCACCCCCAGCCTACTTACATCTCAGTCCTGGGATCAGTCCTGAGAAGACAATACTAACAAACAGGACACTTTATGGTTTTAAGTACAGAGAGGAAAGTGTTAAGAAGGAAAAATACACTGAAAGCTCTTTCTTCCTTCCTTCCTTTCTTCCTTTTCTCTTTTCCTTCCTTCCTCCCTCCCTCCCTTCCTTCTTTCTTTCCTTCTTTCCATCTTTCCTTATATCTTATCTCCTTCCTTGTCTTCTCTGGAAGGAGGATATGGTAAAATTATTCTTAATACTGCAGACATGTGATTTAGAGTTTAATCATGTAAACAAGCCACTAAAAGTATTTGAAACAGAGGAAATTGTTAACGAAAGTGACAGAAGAGTTAAACTGCAAACTGAAGACAGTGAGGCAGACCAAGATAAACAGAATCTGGAAGCCACTGCACTACCACCTCCTAGCCTAGAAGACCAAGAGAGGAGGCAGTTACTGGAGCCTAAGGAGTAGCATCACCTCACAGAAGCTAGAACCGCAGGTGAAGAAAGTTGGTGCCTGTGGCAAAGCAAAAGAGAGAAATATGATTGCCTATTCCTTCATCTTGTCCTTTAGGGCCCCTCACCCATTTGGAAGCCAGGGAAATGGCGCCTGCAAAGGTGTGCCCTCCTCTAATACAGGCCAAGCAGTGTGAGGATGAATCTGGAGTAATCAGATCTTCACAATGAGCTACTTCTGTAGAACTATTTCTAGTTTGATTAACAATTAGGCCTGGGTAAAATCAGAAGATTGTTGAGGTGTTTTTTAATTTCGAATTTTTTAAGCCTTTTTTAGAAGCATTTTCTTTAGTGAATATGAATGATCTTTCTAACTGTATAACTGGAAAGCCGAAATAGAGTTGTTTGTACGAAATAGATCTTAGACAAGGGCTAGAGGAAAGACAGAGAACTTGCTTTGTTTGCAGTACTATTTTCTGTTGTTTCACCTTTCCTCCATTTTATTATGCAGAGGATCAGTGACTGAGTTAAAACTAAAACTGGAAATGCAGTGCTTTGTCCAATAAAATTATTCTTGTGCCAAACTTACCTTTGGAAATTGTGGTTTGATTGTTTTCTTTAAAGCCAGGATTTGCTCTGAACAAAGTGATAGATCTACTCATTCTAAGAAAACAAACACAAATTACAAACAACTTCTGGTCAAGATGGAGGCATACGTAGACATGCTTTGCCTCCTTGCACAACAATAAAAAAGAATTAAAACCAAATCTCAAAACAAATGACATCCAGAACTGTCAGAAAAATCAAACTGTATGGAAGTAAAACAACCAAGGATTTAAAGAAGCCACATTTGTCCAGATGGGTAGGAGGAGCGAAGATGCAGAGACACAGTACGGCATGGAAAGGCAGCATTGGAATGGGCATGGGTGGTTCCACATTCACTTGCGATGGATAAAATCAGGAGGGACACATTGAGAGCAATCCCAGCCCCAGGCCAGACCACACAGCCCAGGGTTCCAACACCAGGAAGATAAATCCCCATAACTTCTGGCTGTAAAAACCAGAGGGGTGGTGCTGGGGTTGCAGAAGAAACTGCCAGATTTTCAGAAAACTTTACTTAGAGGGCCCACGTGGTCTTATAACATACACAACTCCACCTACTCTGGGATTCAACACTGGGGCAACAGCTGGAAGGGTGCCAATTGCATATGGGGAGTGAGTGAAGAGACTGGAAATGGGGTGAAACCCCCAGAAGCCAGGCAGTGGCACAGTCTCCTCTCCAAGCCATCCCCCAACAAAGAGCCACAAAGCAGTGAAGTTGGTTGTCCTACCCTGGTAATTACCTAAGGCTCTGCCCTACACAACTTACAGGTGCTTTTTACAGGGAGTCAAGGAAGCTCTACCTAACACACAGAAACAGACACGCAGAGGCTGCCAAATTGAGGAGATAAAGAAATATGGCCCAAACAAAAGAACTGAAAATGAACTAAATGAAATGGAGACAGTCAATCTATCAGATGCAGAGTTCAAAATGCTGATGATCAGGAGGCTCAAAGAACTCACTGAGTATGGCAACAACATAAAGGAAGAAATGAAGGTTACAGTAAGTGAAATAAGGAAAAATATACAGGGAAGTAAGAGTGAAAGGAAGGAAGCTGGGATTCAAATCAATGATTTGGAACATAAGGAAGAAATAAACATTCGACCAGAATGGAATGAAGAAACAAGAATTTTAAAAAAACAAGAATAGTATAAGAAGATTCTAGGACATCTCCAAACATGCCAAATAGGGGTGCCAGAAGGAGAAGAGAAAGAGCAAGAAATTGAAAATTTATTTGAAAAAATAATGAAAGAAAATTTCCCTAATTTGGTGAATGAAATAGATATACAAATCTAGGAAGCACAGAGAGTTGGAAACAAGTAGGACCCAAAGAGAACCACACCAAGACACATCATAATTAAAATGCCAAAGGTAAAGATAAACGGAGAATCTTAAAAGCAGCAAGAGAAAAGTATAGAGTTACCTACAAAGGAGAACCTATCAGACTATCTGCTGATTTCTCAAAAGAAACTTTGCAGGCAAGAAGGGACTGGCAAGAAGTATTCAAAGTGATGAAAAGCACTGACCTACACCTAGATTACTCTATCTAGGTAAGCTATCATTTAGAATGGAAGGACAGATAAAGTACATCCCAGACAAGGTAAAGCTAAAGGAGTTCATCATTACCAAGCCATTATTATATGAACTGTTAAAGGTACTTATTTGAGAAAAAGAAGAACAAAACTATGAACATTAAAAAGGCAACAAATTCACAACTATCAACAACTGACTCTTAAAAATAAAAAAATAAAAAATAAGCAAGCAACCAGAACAGGAACAGAATCACAGGTAATAGAAATCATTTGGAGAGTTATCAGCTGTGAGGGAAGGGAGGAAATGGGGGGAAAGGTACAGGGATT
Organism: Glossophaga mutica; assembly: GCA_039655065.1. Lineage (NCBI taxonomy): Eukaryota > Metazoa > Chordata > Mammalia > Chiroptera > Phyllostomidae > Glossophaga > Glossophaga mutica. The sequence goes on from CM077313.1 coordinate 84,966,079, forward strand.
AAAAGTGTAACTGGTAGGTACAAAACAAACAGGGGTGTTAAGAATAGTATAGGAAATGGAGAAGCCAAAGAACCTATATGCACAACCCATGCACATGAACTAAGGGGGAGGGGGATTGCTGGGGGGAAGGGTGCATATAAGTGGATGAGGGCAAAGGGGGGAAAATTGGGGCAACTGTAATAACATAATCAATAAAATATACTTAAACATTACAGAGGAGTCAATATCTTATAGTTTCTGCTAATGTTCAGTCACTTTGGAGATAAGCAGCCAAAACTCAAAATGCAAGGATGCCACACAAAAGCAAATTGAAAAAAAGAAACATCTAGCAACTTTTGAGAATATGCCTTGTCTTTTTAGTAGTCTTGTAGCATTTTAAAAGGTATTTCTACTACAAAAGTCCCCTAGAAATTGAGTGGACCCCAGGGAATGTCACAGCCTCTCATCCTATGTCTTGTGTGACTGAGTCAACTGGATTCTGGCTGTCTTAGCAATACTCTGAGAATCCAGGAAAAGTCTGGAAGCTTCTTTAGTTTGGGTAGAAAAAGAAGGTTTTAGACTATACCGCTCTTGCCTGAGTCACCCTGAAAGTTTCGTGCATGATCCTTCTTGCTCTCCTTGGGATTGTAGGGAGCTGAACAAAGGGGAATTTGATTGTTCTGAGGATACTTGGATACTGTGAATTCACAGTACAGGTTTGAAAGGCTATTAGATTCCTGGGGTACTAAACCAAGGGGAGAGGAGTAATCATGATGGTGGTAAGAACATAAGTTTCGGGAAGATAGGGAGCATGTCGTACAATTCCAAAAGTTATAGGTATCTATGTCTGAAAGAATTTAACATGAAATTAGCATCTGTTTTGGATCCCCGAACTGTAACACTAAGATAGTATAACTAGAGGTCTACTACCCCAAATTTAGTCTTCTTAAAACACTGTACTCAGATGTAAATAGGGAGAAAATGATGATGCAAATTTAATAAGGAGGTATAAATAATATTTATGCCTCTCAATATATTTTCCAGTTTTTCATTATCACTAAACACCAGTGTAATTTCTATAGGACTTGAAGTTCATAGGTGCAAATAGCAATCCAGCTGAGTACAAGCATTCAGTCAAATTAAATTGAAGTAAAGCACACAGATTTTCCATCTTATTATGTACAAATGTGGATTGATTTCATTTCATCTCGGCAAGGATAATTTATTATGCTTATCAATGTTATTATTGTTGTTTTTATAAAATTAGTCCAACTGCATATCAATCACTTCAATAAGAAGTTTATTCTGTAAATTGAACTTAAACCAAAAGTAAAGCTGCCTTTTAACTTAAAAATAAAAGCTTTATTAATAAAAGTCCTTTGAAGTGATATAAAAATCACTCCTGCTCCATTATCTTCTTTTTTCTGGGGAATTTCTTAAAATAAGTAATATCCTCATTTTGCATTTGCAAACAGGGAACTCTGCAATCTATATACCAAGAGCAAAGCTTAGTTATTAGGTCAGTTGCTTACAAATATTTTTTAGAACAAGCATTACTTCAGCATTTCAATATTGGCTAAAACAGCTTTAATATTCAAGACAGGATGTAAGATGCTTAGCTGATCCAAATGCCAGTCTATGGATTTGAAAGACTAAAGATCACATCACTAGAAGGTTGACAGAAGTGACACTTTGCAAAGTGCCAATGATTTATGCCAATGTCTTGCTTGATGATACCGTTATAGACAGCACTGTCGTTAAAAAGTCCCTGCTGACTTCCTGCTACATTTATGGTGCACAAATTATAGGTGAGCCCAAAGATCGAACCCTCCCTGCCTTTTAGATTTCAATGGCCATGTACTTCTCATTTAGGTTGGTTATTGCATGTATGCCCCTTTCTACCCACTTCCTTATTTTATCTACAAACACAGCAATGAGAAGGCAAGAAATGAAATTTATCCTGCTAGGAAATGTGAAAGTTAGAAACACATTACATTCCCTGCAACTCCCACAGCCAGAAACTGGGAGGAACATTTTTCAAGTATCTGAATAGCAAAAGTCTTTCACAATCTGCTCCTATTATGACAAAAGATACCGAACAGTTTTTAAAGAGCATGTTTGGAAGCAAAGCAGTGGAGTAAACTGTCAGGATTACTATGGCCTGACCCGTAGTGATGTCAATGACACTCCATCACTGTGTGGTGACTTTTTCCAAAAACAACTCCTAAAATAGCAAAATGCCTATGAGATTACTCTTTTTAACTACTTTTAATTTACAATTTTTTCTGCTAAACTTTTGCCTCAAATATTTATTGTGGAAATGGAATTTAGTTTTCAGAAATATTCTGAAAGCAATATGACATGACATTGTTCTAAAGTCCCATTTATAAAGAGTATTTTATCTTGTACATGGAAAAAAAATACTCCAAATCTTATTAGCTAATCTCAATTTACTGGAGTAAAGGAACTAGGCTTTGTTTCTTTCTAACAAGGATTACAAGAGACTTGCGGGTCAGGGCCGGGGGGCGGGGGGGTTCTCCCCTGAAAAAAATGTCAGACAAGCTCAGAAACATTCCCATGTGCTAATTTTTTTTAATAACTACTTTTAGTTTCCTCATATATTAACCTCGCAGGAAAATAGATGACTTTGAAAAAACAGTGTGAAAAGAGACTGGCCCAAAAGATTTCATTGCCACTGTAATTTAGAGCTTATAGTGTTAGTTCGGTCTTTCTTGGTATGCTATTAAATACAGACTCACGCTAAATTTAATCCATAGGATACTATAAATGCCAAATAAAGATAAAATTATGTTGAAAATGAAAATTTATAAAACAAGTACTTTTAATTGTTTTGAAAAAAAGGAGATGAAATTAAAAGTGCAGTCTAATATAACCATATGACAGCATTAAGTCAAGATTTACTTTTCGGTAAACCAACCACTCTGAGATTAACATACTGTTTCCTGGAAGCAACAGAGGCTGACAGCAAGCAGGTAAGGGAACCGAAGCTCCTGCTAGAGAGACAGGGATTGAGGGACAGCCTCAACCACAAGGGACTCCAGTGCCCCGTGGAGAGCTGCAACACCTGGCCACGATGGCTGATGAACTATATATATCAGAGGTGGGGCAGGTGCACCGGTTTGTTGTAGAGCTGATAGAAGAAGGGGCAAATGTTAAATGGTTGTACCAAAATAAACGACATTAAAATGTTTGATTTTTTTAAATCCTCATCCAAGGACATGCTTACGGAAGGGAAGGGAGAGGCTGACTGAATCATCGATGTGAGAGAGAAACATTGATCAGTTGCCTCTCACACACGCCAAGACCAGGACTAAACCTGCAACCTAGGCATGGGCTCTGATAGGGAAGCAAACCCACAACCTGTCGGTCTATGGAATGACCGGAATGTGGCTCCAACCAACAGAGCCACATTGGCCAGGGCTAACGTTTAACTTTTAATTATACAAACAGTACAATAATATATCCTTCTTATTAAAAAAATAAACACAACAGCCCTGGCTGGGTGGGTCTGTTGGTTGGAGCATCATCCTCTACACCAAAAGGTTGCGGGTTTGATCCTTAGTCAGGACACATACCCAGATTTCAGGTTCAGTGCCCGGTCAGGGCACCTACGAGAGGCAACCAATCGATGTTTCTCTCTCACATTGATGTTTCTCTTTCTTCCTTCCTCTCTCAAATCAATAAACGTGTCCTTGGGTGAAGATTATAAACAAACAAACAAACTTAATGAATTAAGATACACTCTACTTCAACCCTCTGGATGCTCCAGGCCTTTTCAAGTTCATTTACCTATAAGGAAATGACCTAAATGCCAGCCAACACAGGAGGATGGCTGAAGGTCATGGTTTAGACATACTAAGAGGTACTATGCAACTTTAGAACGACAGTTTGTGGGGTTTTTTGGGGGGGGGATTGTTTTTGTTTTTTTTATATTTAGAGAGAGGGGAAGGGAAGGAGAGAAACATCAATGTGTGGTTGCCTCTTGTGTGCCCCCAAGTGGGGACTTGGCCTGCAACCCAGGCATATGCCCTGACTGGGAATCGAACCAGTGACACTTTGGTTCACAGCCCACACTCAATCCACTGAGCTACGCCAGCCAGGAGGAACAACGATTTTTTTAATGCACAAACATGGAAAAACTTCTAAGACACACTGCTGAGTCAAAAAATGAATTACAGAACGCACATACCTTGTGATATTATTTATGTAAAAGGTCAAATATGTAAAACAATACTAACACTCATGTTTGGGAATCTCCTTGTGGGTCCCAGCACCCATGTCCACCCCTATCTTTGGCGCATAATTATGAGTCATCTTGTGACTCGTTTTCTAGTGTTTTACACTGTTATTTATTTGATTCATTTAAGTGTACTTCAAGAAACGCACATAGCACTCTGTGCATACTATTACATAAATACTTTTATGCCTAATGCGACTGGTGATAAAAGGTAACGGCTATAATTCTTGAGAGTTTATTTTAACAGACTTCAAATAATGTGAAATTCCATGTAAATGTTTATTCACCTTATTTTAATAAGAGGAAAAGGATGACATTTTTGTTTTACAACCTTTAAAGTGTTCATGAATACAAAAAGGCTGTGGCTAGTCCATTTCCCACTTACTGATTATTAGTAACCACTTACAGTACTTAGCAAAAACTATTTTAGAGTCTTTTACTTGTTTTATTCTCTACATTGCATATTCACTATGTGGCCTGGGAGAAAAGAGGGCCATTTAAAAAAATTCTCAGACTGGTAAATTGTACTTCTTTATAAGTATTTGTCTATGGTTTAAAAGAAAACACACCCTTTCCTTTTCTAAGCTAAAATATAATTTTACTTTATCCATCAAAAAATGGCACCCAATCTAACATGGAACTTGAATTAAATCATGGGATTTCTGCCCTGGCTGGTGTGGCTCAGTGGATTGAGCGTGGACTGCGAACCAAAGGGTCACCGGTTGAATTCCCAGTCAGGGCACATGCCTGGGTTGCAGGCCAGGTCCCCAGTGGGGTCCACTTGATAATCAACCACACATTGATGTTTCTCTCCCTCTCCTTCTCCCTCCCTTCCCCTCTCTTTAAAAATAAATAAATAAAATCTTTTTTTAAAAGAATCATGGGATTTCTGTCTTAAAACTTTTCACTCCTTTTTCAAAACACCTCAGCTTGTTCCTTGCTACTGTAACAATTCATATTTATAATTATTCTCCTAACCAAAGGAAGATAAGAGAATGTAGTGCTTTTTAATCTAAGATCTATAAAGCCTACAGTTAGTATATTTCGCACTATAATAACTGCAAATAATCTGAAAACATGTGAAATTACTGAAAAATTACAATACAGTAATTTATTTTAACCCAAAAGCATCGCTCAAAGGTCACATTTTAAGTAAGTGCCCAAATTTTAGTTGTGTGAATCAAAACTTAGTGGATCATCTGCAGACAAATCATTAAGAATAACCCTCAAGTTTATATTTTTCTCTCATTTTCACACTGTATTATTTCGTATAGAATATAATCAAACCTGTTCGGTTATGACCAGCCTCAATCTCACTTCCTGGATGCACATTCAGCCGTTCCCCCAAACAACACACCGTTCCCGGTATGGTTCCTGCCATACCGCATTTCTCACTTTCCGGCACACTTTTCCAAAAACAAGGGATCTTAGCACATGTTATTCCTTCTACCTGTGAGGCCTTACCTGTTTTGCAAACTCTTGAGGATGCTTTCAGACCCACCTTCAGCAGCACCTGCACACTGCAGCCTTCCCTGTGGCCACAGGCAAGGAAGGTTATCACGTGCTGTGCACTTTTCTCCTCAGGCAGATTTTTACCTTATGATACTGCATTTGTCTGTTTATTAGACTCTGAGCTTCTTGATGGCAGGGACTGTGCCTTCTTCATATTTTTATTTCTAGAAACTAATTACAGCGCCTACCGCATGTAGGTGTTCACTAAATGCTTATGACATTCATGGATTTCTTTTCTTTTCAATGTAACTGTCCCAGGTCACTTAGCATAAGTCATTTGGTGGCTCCAGACAGAAGGGTGTAGGATGACCCTGTAAGCCAACAGGGCCTAAATGGACACTAGTGGGAAGTATGTCTTGGCCAGTAAGCAGGAAGTTCACAAAAATAACTTGTTTCTTTCAAAACGAAACATTTCTCCATAACACAAAGGGTGTCAGTGAACAGCCTTGAAGACAGAGTTCTTTATTCCATTTTACATAAACGGCATTGAAGGAAAAATGGCCTTAGAATCTTAAAGCTACAAAATGTAAGTTTTCCTTTGTTTAAAAAGAAAATAATGGAAAAAAACAAGACTGCGGAAGGGAGCCAAGAAAAAGAATCTCAAGTTATCTGGTAATTAAACAAGCTATTCAGAGCACTTCTCGGCTTTTCAGACTGCCTAAGAACAAACAAAACGCAATACAAGTGGCACAAACAGCTCCCTGCCTTTTTTCCTGACGTAGCCCCCTCTTACTAAGCATATAAATAAGTAGTGTGCGGCGCTGGTGCAAATGGAACCTTTCGGTCGGTCGGTAGCTCGAGCGCACACAGAGCTGCGAGCCCACCGCCCGCTTCCTCCTGCCCATCTCCTGCATGCTCCAATGCCTTTGTTTACAGTGGGCTGCAAGATCTCCAGCAACAGCTGGGACAGCTGCTGCCCTTATCTCTTAGCGGGTATTTTAAGGAGCGCTTCTGGAACAAGCACTTCGTGAATTCATAGAAAGGGGGTTAGCACAAGGGTCATAAGCAAGTTAATTTGCCATAGAACCAACGAAGCCTAAGCTTCTAGCAATGTGCTTGTATGGCCATACATTTTCATAACATTTGCAAAAATAAGAGACTTATTCTCAGTAAGGTAAGCGCACGGGCTCTTTCCACTCAGACTGTCCTTACATCACACTTACTCTCATACAGAGGCATTTCCGAGTGGCTACAAACCTTTTCGGATCCAAGGGGAAGCAAAGTTGGTGATTCGTTTAGTTTGGGCTTAGTGAGATATTTTTGTGATTTGAAATCACTTCCACATATAAATTATTACCAGTTGTTCCCAACATGAGAAAGACTTTCAGGAATAAATTTACCACCCACCGTGCAAACCAACTTGATGTCGGGATACGAAGGTGCAGGGCCAGATGTTGTTTTGCCATATGTCTGGATAGTATGATGGAGGATCCTACTCCCTGTCCCCAGTCATGCTTACACTATGTCCTCTGTGCCTTTGCTTTTGTTGTTTCTTCTGCCTAGCCTTGCCGTCCCACTTCCTCCACTGAAAACCCTACATAAGATCTGACCAAGTGCCCTCTCTTCCGTGAAGCCTTCACACGCAAAGAATACACCTCTTTATCTGTTTTCCATTCTATCGCTTTTGTTTGTGTCTCTACTTAAAAATAAGCAAATGCTAAGTTGTATTTTACTTATTTGTGAATGTGATCACTATCTCTTCTACTAAAACCATAAATGCTTTAAAGGTCAGAAAACATCTTACTAAACTTTGTACTTCCCACAGTGTCGACCATGATGTCAAAAAATGGTGTCAAAACATGATGCCAAAAATTCTTTTGTTAATATGAAGTTGAACATATTTATTTGCCTCATGCACTATTTCTGCTTTTAGAACAGGGCTCCCCCTGCCCTGACCAGTGTGTCTCGGTTGGGCATCACCCCACAAAGTGAAAGGTTGCCAGTTCAATGCCTGGTCTGGGCACATGCCTGGGTAGCAGGTTCAGCCCCAAGATGGGGCACGTAGGAAAAGCAACTAATTGATGTTTCTCTCCCCCTCTACTCCCTCTTTTCCCCTCTCTCTAAAAATAAATAAAATTTAAAAAAAAAAAACCAAGGCTCCTCAACAAGAATATAGAGATTGAGACAGAGATATAAATACATATAGCTGATTTGTAAACAATTAAAAATCTAATAATCTAACTCCTAGTGGCTTTATAAAATGAAGTTCTAGGTAGTAAATTAATCTTTGCAAGACTAAGGGCTTAAAAGAAGACAGAAAAGACCATTGAAGGTCACGATTTGCATATTGATCTAACTGTATGCTTATTCTCTTACAAACACATAATTAACTTTGCTTTTATTGAATTTTGGTTCTAAACCAATTTTATTAGTCATAGTTTCACTGGTAATTTCAGTGACGTATGAGAGACAGATGTTAGTTAAGAAGGTAGCATGTACACTAATATATCTGGATAATAGATTTAATATAAACTGAATGTCTTACATTGTAGTCATTGGATTTGATCAATAGCTGTGTTCTATTCTTATAATATTTCATGAGGCATAAAATATCTTACAATTAAAACTGTATTTAGTCAGAAAGTTATTACACAGAAGCCACAATTAGAAACACTGATTATCTGGTGTATAAACAGGAGAATTGATAGCAATAATATGATCTTTCTCTAAGTACTGGAGTTTTAAAAATGTCTTTCCTAATCATTGAGAGTAATAGACAGTGCACTGACTTGGGAAACCAAAGACCTAAGCTGAACCCCAGCTGTACCATTTATTAGTTGTATGACTCTGGCCAAGATGGTTTAACTCAATAGCTCCGTTTTCTCATATATGAATGGGAATAATGATATTCAACATTAATACTTATTGTGTTTACCTTATAGGTCTATTTTGGGTTGATGGCACTCATTCACTGATTCATCAGCATGTATTTAGTACCTATGTCACAAAGTGGATATTAAAAAGATTCGTAAAACATTATAAATTTCAAAGACCTATAGAAATAAAGATGATTTCATTGAGAAAATATTTGATTTGGGTACTTAATGTTACAGTAAGAGACATAATTGTGGAATTGTTTTATCCTCACTTGAGGACATACTTATTGATTTTAGAGAGAGGGGAAGGGAGGGAGAGAGAAACATTGATGTGAGAGAGAAATATCGACCAGTTACCTCTCATACACACCCCAACTGGGGACCGAACCCACAGCCTAGGCATGTGCCCTCACTGGGAATGAAACCCACAGACTTCTGCTTTACAGAATGATGTTTCAACCAAGCCACACTGGACAGGGCAAAACTGTGCAATTTTTGAAATATCTTACTGAACAGGAAAGTAACAGTCATTTTAATCAGTACAAAGCCCTACCTCCATGGTTTAGGTAAAAAACAAATATTTCAGCATTTTCTCCCTGACCTAACACCAACTGCTGAACTCATTCTACATGTGTAGGAAATTCTAAGTGTCTGTATCTATGAGGTCTCTCTGGAAGTCCAGCCATCGTTAATATAATGAGAATGGTTCGCACAACATCAATGTAACCTGGCAGCCAAGGAGAGTGGACTGGAATGCGCATGTGTAGACAAATGACAACTTCACTATACTAGTCAGTGGGGGTGGTAGACACCATTGAGTGAGCATGCCTACTGTGTGGCTGTCACATTCCAAATGACTGAGTGAGTAGAGCAACGAATCTGCATCAGATTTTGCGGTAAGCTGGAACATTCCTCAGTGGAAACTATTCAGATGATTCAGAAGGCTTTCAGGGACAATGCAATGAGTGCAGCACAAATAAAAGTGTGGCACAAATGCTTCAAAGATGGTTGAGAATCTGTTGAAAGTGATCCACATTTTGGAAGGCCTGCAACAAGCAGAACACCTGAGAATGTTGAACGTGTGCGGGCTGCAGTCAACAAAGATTGGTGACTGACAATGAGAACTAGAAGCTGATCTGGGGATTCCAAAAACTACTGGGGATTGGGAAGGTGTTGTCCATCACGGGTACATCCCTCAATGCCAAACAATCAATAAGGAGTACTACCTCAATGTTCTTTGGCTGAGAGATGAAATATGATGAAAACAGCCACAGCTATGGACAACTGGTGATTGGCAGCTTTATCACGACACTGTGCTCACTCACACATCACATCTCATGCAGAGTTTTTTGGCGAAACATCAAATCACCCAGGTGACTTAGCCCACCTACAGCCTAGATTTGGCACCCTGCAATTTCTGGCTTTTCCCAAAACGAAAATCACCTTCGAAATGGAAGAGATTTCAGACCATTGATGATATTCAAGAAAATATGACAGAGCAGCTGATGGTGATTCCAACGAAGGATTTTGCAGAGTGTTTTGAACAGTGGAAGAGATGCTGTGAGAAGTGTGTGAGGTCCCAAGGTGCCTACTTTGAAGGGGACTGAGGCATCATTGTCCTATGTACTATGTTTCTTGCATCTTCTTCAATAAACATCTCTAGCCCTGGCTGGTGTAGCTCAGTGGATTGAGCACAGGCCTGAAAACCATAAGGATGGCTAGTTCAATTCCCTGTCAGGGCACATGCCTAGGTTGTGGGCCAGGTCCCCGGTGGGGGGCACAAGAGGCAACCACACATTGATGTTTCTCTCTTTCTCTTTCTCCTTCCTTTGCCCGCTCTCTAAAAATAAATAAATACAATCTTTTAATAAATAAATAAATAAATAAATGTCTCTATTTTTCATAATTCATGGCTGAGTACTTTCTGAACAGACCATACAATATATATGAAAAATATGTATGTGTGTGCACTTATGTATGTGTGTATATATATGCATATATACATAAACAACACACACTCAAATATCCAAATGTCATACTTCAAAGCCTCAGGACCTGCACATAGCTGAATCCTAAGGCATTTGAAATCTAAGAATTTTTTCAGCAACATTTGAAGAGGATACCAAGAATTTTCTAGTCATTGCAATATTAACATCCCATTATTAAATAATCCAATATTTTCACTATTAATTACTGCCATGAGATTAAATATGAGCCAGGATGGCTCCAGTGGGAGAGCAAAGGTCAGAATCACATCCAGGATGTCCTGGAAAGTCCAGGATAACAGCTAATGAAAAATATTTATATGGCTCGCTCTTTTGCACAGTCAGGCCTAATTGATATACAGAGAGAAAAACAAACAGAAGGAAACAACCCCTAACCTTGAACTGCTGACAGTTCAGCTGAACATAGGAAAAGACATAAGAAAATGTATTTAGAAATCACTCACAGAACAGCCCAAGTACAAATGAATACCATATTGTACATCTTACCTCTTTCTTCAGTATCTCGCTTGGGTGCCATCAGAACAGTCTGGGGAAGCCACTTTGCAGAGAGAGGGAGAGAAAGGGACATGCTGGTCACTACACTGAACACTTTACTTGAAGAAACAGATGCATGGGTTTTAAATAAGTATCCTAAACAAAGTCATAAATCTATTAGGTAAGATAACCAAGTTTCAAACCAAAGTCTGTCTGATTCCAGTGCCCCTAACCATTACAACGTATGGCAACTTGTAAGAATACTGAAAACTATAATAATGTTATTGGGCATATTTTTTGAGAATTATTAGTACTTGTTAAGAAAACCCTATTTCGATTACTTCCATGGCCTACCCATATTACATGAAAACCATGTGGGCAATTGAATGCAAAGGGATTAGACAGTGAAGATGGAGCCAAATAGAATCCACTTGACATTGAGGTGAAGGGATGTCAAGAGGCTAAGTTAGTAAGAGTCACCCAAGACCCCCGTCTAAGGAGAGAACCAAGTAAGTGAGAGAGTAAGGAGGAGTGCTGGGCAAGGTGGTGCAGTGAGGAAAAGGAGTCTCGGTGATAGCCACACACTACCCCATCTAGGAGTGTGAACAGACTCAGACTCCAAGAGTGTCCCAAACAAAATGACATTCTTAGGATCAAAGAATTCCCTTTTTTCTGAACATAATATGCCTCCACGCCTTTCCATGTGCTATTTCCTTGGCCTGGAACACTCTTCCCCACATATCCCTGGCAAAATATTTCTCTCAAGACTCAACTCAAATGTCAGTTCAATGACACTGTCTTCCCTGACTCTCCAAGGAAAATGGAATGACTGGTAGTTAACACCTCTTTATAGAGCTTATGTGTGTGTCCATTCTGATTAGCTAAATTCACTTACAAATTGCTTGGTCCATGTACAAGGGCAGGTTGTACAAACCATTCTCACAGTAAAGTAAGTAGTCATTCTTAGAGTAAGTTCTGGTTGCCTCTCTAAAAAGTTTGACATCATATGCATGTTTATAAAATAAGGACTTCACTACTGCAAGTGAACTCTTACCTTTCCTTGAAATGGTGAAGTGTGCCACCCCTCACTGTAAGCCGGAGGGGAGGGGGGTGTTCCTTCCACTCTTTTTGAAGTGCTGTTCTAGAGAAAACTGCTGCTTTGAGGCACCAGAGGATGTCTCATTAACGTTAAGACTAAACTGCCTCTGAATGTAAAACAATAGGAAGAAGTTTCACGGGGAAGTAGAAAGACCACTAGTTTAGCAATCAGGAAAACTGGAGTATAGTCCTAACTCTGCAGGTTTGCGGAGTCGCTGAAACTTGGGCCTCCGCATTTAAAATGAGAAAGTTGGTTAGATCAGTTGTTCTCTTGGGTCCTTTTATAACTTCACACAATATTATATGGTTCTATTATAAAATGAAGGACTAGAACTCAAGGAGCAATTCAAACTCAGAAATAGGCTTTGCGTGCAAGCATCACAATGCAGCGAAGCCATCCATGGTCCTGTCCCAGGACGCAGTGGAAGCACATCAGAGGGTGAGCAAAGAGTCCTTCTCTCCCACCTTCGCCCTGAAAAGTCACCTCACTGAGCTGAGCCTTGCCTGAGCCTCTGCTTCTTTGTTTTTTCTTTATTACATCCCATCAACCATTCTTGATTTTTCTTCTGAATCATCAGTTTATCAGAAAGCGGTAAGTGATGTAGGAATTCTGCATCATTACTATTCCTAGAGTTTGCAGAGCAGAGTATATAATTGAAAGACTTACAGACTGTTTCTCCATTGCCATATATATGTGTGTGTGTGTATGTCTTAAATTTAATGCTGTTCTCCTCACACACATACACATACACAGAAATACTCCCACAAAAGCCATAACCTACATTAGTTAAATCAATATATTGATGAGTGCTTTGTAAACTGAATTCTATGAAAATGCTTATTATTAACACTTCATCACTTCATATTTTAGATAAACATATGCTTTTTCAAAACATTCAACTTTGCTCTAGAACAAATAACTTTTTATATGTTTTATTTTCTTATTGATCAATGTTCATAACAAATATCTTCATTAAATAAATATTGGTCAAAGATATTAACTATAGATTTTAAATCTTTTAAAGTTACTAATCTATGTCTAGTCAAAATGTTTTAGAAATCTAAACTTCATAGTCTTCATAAAACTTCATAGTCTAATTCAGAAAGAACTATCTGTGTGAATGCTATGGTATCTGAGACTTGCTTTAAAATACTCCCCCACCACTGCTCCCCCCAAGTAGTGGGAAGGATGGATAAAACAAGATTGGAAAAATGTTATGATTTAGTGAAGCTGAATGAGGGGTACATAGGGATCCATTGTATTCTTCTCTCTACTTTTGTCTGTATTTGAATTTTTCCATAATAAGGAGATTTTTTAACGTAATGCCTCTACACAGTACCTGGTATATCAAAATTCTTAACAAGAAGATACTGCCCTGGCTGGTGGCTCAGTGGAAAGAATGCTGACCTATGAACTGAAAGGTCGCTGGTTTGATTCCCAGTCAGGGCACATGCCTGGGTTGTGGGCCAGGTCCCCAGTCGGGGGTGTGTGAGAGGCAACCAAACGATGTATCTCACACATTGCTGTTTCTCTCCCTCTCACTCTCCCTTTCCTCTCTCTAAAAGTAAACAAATAAGATCTTTTTTAAAAAACAAGCAGATCCTGAATAAAGAGCATTAATAAGTGGAAATAGCTTTGAATTCCAGTGTAGATTAACATTGAAAAACTATATTATCTTCCTGGATCCCTTTAGTGTTGCTTTTCCTTACACATTATGTAAGTCTTTGACCCTGTTGCCTTTCTCTCTGAACTACAGATCACACCAAAGGGGAAAAGGAGGCTTGTGTATCCTCAACAATTAACATCCACAGAATGTTCGATATAGAAACACACAGCACTCTTCTAGCCTTTTTTTAATACGTAAGACAAGCCCTGGCTGGTGTAGCTCAGTGGATTGAGCGCGGGCCTGCGAATCGAAGGATCGCGGTTCGAATCCCAGTCAGGGCACATGCCTGGGTTGCCAGGCCAGTTCCCAGCATGGGACACACAAGAGGCAACCATACATTGATATTTCTCTTCCTCTCCTCTCTCCTACCCTTCCCCTCTAAAGATAAATAAATAAATAAAAAATCTAAAAAAAAAAAGGGAAAAAAAGTACTTAAAAAAAAATCTTTAAATAAAAAAAAAATACGTAAGACAATAGCATAGAGCGTTATCTACTGAGGGATGTCTTTATGAAACCATTGGAAGACCATGGGGAAAGAACAAAGGCCATTCCCATACAGAGAAAACACATTTCATCACATTTGTGTTTATCCATTTGTTCTAATTGTCCTATACTTGTTACGCTTGCTTACGATATTCATCCACATGAGCCTCTGCCACTATATGCAAACCTTAACCACATTGACTAAAGTCACTATGTGTCAACTTTTAGAACTAACTACTGCTTTTGAGATGATCCGTCACTTGCAATTACGACTTTTCACCATATTCATAATGTAGTCATTGCATAAGTGTGGCCGTTCAATTTTCCCTGAGTACTTAGGAATATGTAAATACCGATATCCGTTATAAAATGAGTAAGTTCTGGAGACCCAGTGTGCAGCACGGTGCCGACAGTTAACGAGAATGTTTATGTACTTGAAATTGGCTAAAAGAGTAAATAGTAAGTGTCCTCCTCACACACGCACAAAAGATAGCTTATGGGGGTAACAGATTTGTTCATGAGTTAGATTATGGTGATCATTTCACAGTATACACCTATCTCAAAACATCATGCTATGTATACTTTTTACTTGTCAACAGTAAAATTTTAAAAAATCTAACTAAGGCAGTTTTTTAAGGGTTTAACTTCCTGTCACCACGAACAGATTGAAACAAAGGCTTGTCCCAAAGAGAGAAGTTCATTCTCTCTTAAAACAGAGATGATAGAGGCCTTACTGCAACATTTAAACTTGGTCAGAATTTCATCAGCTAGAATGCAAATTGCTTTAGACTTTAGGGGGTAAAGTGTGTATGAACAAAACAATTTAATTACCTATATCCACTTATCATAAAAATCTGAGATCAAAATTTCTCTTTTCACCCTGACTAGTTGGCTCAGTGGGTTGACCATATCCTGCAAACCAAAAGGTCACAGGTTCAATTCCTAGTCAGGATACATATCTGGGTTGTAGGTCAGGTCTCCAGTTGGGGGCATGTGAGAGGCAACCAGTCAATGTTTCTCTTGCACATCGATGTTTCTCTCCCTCTCTTTCTCCTCCCTCCCCTGCTCTCTAAAAAAGAAATAAATAAAATCTTTTAAAAAAGAATTTCTCATTTCACTTTTGCCATCCTTTTTTAACATTAAAAAGGAGCTCTTTTGACTTAAAAGACATAAAATCACATATAATACATTCGCCATAAATTGATCCTAGTTTGAAAAAAACACTCTTGGCATACAGGGGACAAATGGAGAAATTTGAATATGGACAGATTACCACTGGATGACATGTGAGAATTATTGTTAATTTTCTTAGATACAATTGTGGATAGGTAGGAAAATGTCCTTACTAAGGGAGTGTTTGCTATAGTATTTGGGTTGAACTGTCATGATATATGAAACTTTACTTGGAATGGTTCAATAAATAAAAGCAATAAGCCAAAATATTAACAATTAATGAATCTCAGTGGAGGATATAAATTCCTGTATGCTTTCAAATTTTTCAAAACACAAAATTTAAAAGGAGCTCTTTTCTGTACTTAGACACACTAAAGGATGGCCTGGGAGAATAATGTATGGGGACTGATGTACCCTTTTGACCTAGAAGTGTATTTTTAAAGCCAGGTTACTTACTGCCCTAGGGTTCCATAGATGGGGAAGAGACAATGAGAAATCCAGCCCATCACAAAGGTATCAGAGATGGTTATCATCACCTCAGCAAACTGCCATGCCCTCAGTAACACTGTGCCCTCAGCCACCATCTCCAGATCAATATGGCTATCAATGACAGATGGCCAAAGCATCGGGTCATTCTTAGTTCACATTGTCCGACAGGATTTAGGAGCCTTGTGTCATTAGACTGTCTTCAGAAAACAACCTAGCCATTAAAGGAGGAAGCAGAGTAATGTTGTATGTCAGACAGCACGCTGTTGACAGTTTAAATATACTCCGAAAGCTTAAAATACGTTGATTTTCTGTGTGCTACAATTACATTTTTACTGGCAGAAAATGTATCATTAAAGCGTAAATGCATGTTGAAAGCAAAGCTATAAAAAGACTTTCTGTCTCAAACCATTTCTGGACACACCATACGAAGGAAGAAACGGTAATATTGTTCAGCATTGATTTGATCAAAACTGTAATTCCTGTGGAAAGGAGAAGGAACTTTAGTCCAAATGTAATTTTTAATGTGTTTTATACTTTACAGAATCTGATTTGGGGTCCATTTAGTTTGGAGGCGGCACATAAACAGGCCACCTACCTGGAAAGAACCTTTGCAATAACATTGTATGAAGACACCAATAATTTTCTAGTCGTTGCAATATTAACAACCATTTTCTAAATAATCCAATATTTTCACTATTAATCACTCAGCCTGTCCCTTGAGTTACCTCAGGTAGGATATCACCACCTCTGCCCCAAAAGGCATAAATGCTTATGCAACACAAATAAATATTGACCAAACACTACATTTACTACAAATAAATATCTCTTCCCTATTTCAGTCCTTATATAAAGCTTACTCACTAGTATTTAGGCCCTAAATTAAAATAGTTCTGTGACTAGTCACCGAATTAGTTATAGATGCACAGGGAAACCCATTGAACTA
The DNA here is from genome assembly GCA_039655065.1 of Glossophaga mutica. Taxonomy (NCBI): domain Eukaryota; kingdom Metazoa; phylum Chordata; class Mammalia; order Chiroptera; family Phyllostomidae; genus Glossophaga; species Glossophaga mutica. The sequence goes on from CM077313.1 coordinate 84,982,977, forward strand.
ATTTCAAGCAAGACTTTGGAAAATATTTAGCCATTTATGTTTATGACATACAAATAACAGATTTATTACTATCATGGGGCAAATTACTTCTTGTATGTACCACTGCCTTTGTTTTCTGAGGGTTGGACTTGGCCCAAAGTGTATTGACTCACAATATTTTCCTTCATGGTAGGATTTCCTTCATGGTACGAACAGTTGCTTTAAATTGAAAAACAGACGCAGAGTCGTTGGGGGAGGCGGAAGGAAGAGGATGGCTCAGCAATGGTGAGCCATGTGGTCGCTGAGCACAATGACCTAGTTCTGGGCAAGAAAAAGTCATAAATACTCCTTTTAGAAAGACAACTTCAATGTTTTTTTAGAGAGAAAAATAATTTCCTTAGGGAGAAACATCCTTCAGGCAAATCTCGAATATAAGTTGGGAACATGTTATATGGTAGTTGCTGTAACACTTTCTCACTGGCATGAGAGAATTCAAAAAGAAAAGAATCTTGGCCTCTAGAAAAAGCAATGGGAATCCTCTGGACCTTGGTTTAATTTCTTCTTGTTAGACCATGAAAAGTTTTCTGAAACCAAGTGTCCTTTGAGCCTCCCTGCTCTCCCATTAAGAGCAACAAATACAGCTGTGCAAACAGCAGGAATGTGTGTTCCTGTGGTAAGATGCTTGCTCTTGGGCCCTTCCTGGGGGAATTCCCTTTCGGACGCATGCGCAATCCTCTGAGTCAGCAGACGCAGAGAAGGATGCGGAGATGCCTGCAAAGGTGAATTCCAGCCTGAACCAGTAAAAGGAGATGCAAGGCTGATGGGTGGAGATCGTTGCACAACAAAAGGAGAAGATTCTGACAGCTGACAAGAAGGAAGGAAAAGATTGAAAGCCCTTCAACTGGAGCTGCCAAAAAGTACAAGCCGAGAACGTGAGAAAGGCTGCTCTTCCCTTCTCGTCCATTTTTATATCTTTCTCTCTTTTTAATCCTTTTTCCACCGTACCTCTTCACTGGTGAGAACATGGGCCTTGGAGCCAGTGTCAGGGTTTGAATCTAGCGCATCGTGTATTGTGTGTGGTTTGGGCAATTTACGCACCACCTCTGAATTTCAGCTTTTGCATCCGTAAGATGGACGGAATGATACCTCACGGAGCTGCTGTGAGGATGGAATCAGATAATACAAAATGCACCGCAGGTGCCTGACGCGCAGTGGGTGCTTGAAAACACGTTCGCACCCTTTTCTCCTCCTTCTTTTATTCTTTTCATCTATATTTCTTTTTAACTTCGTTCACATCTGCTAAAACTTTGGGTACTTTACTTCGTTATTCATTTTCTATGGGTCGGTGACCTCGGATAGAAAGATTTCCCAATCCCTTGAGTAAACGGGTTGTTCAGTCTAAAGGGCTGATGGCCTTCATGGTTGGCTGAATCCCAAAAGACTCAAGTTTCCTGTTGAGCTGACGAAGAAGCATTTTCACAACAGGAAGTTTTCCAGAATCTGGGAATTAGAAAAGAATGCCTGGCTCCTCTTCATCAGTGTTGCACTTGGATTCCCTCTCAAACGATGTTACAGCAGGTAGGCAGAGACGCCAAGGCCCTGAACGGATTTCGGCCTGGCCTGAGCTCTGGAATGGGATGTGTATGCCCTCCTTTGTAACAACGGGTGGTCGGGAAGGCACCCCAGATTCATTTCAGGAAGGAACCACATTGTTAAAAAAAAAAAGAGAGAGCGAGTAAAGGGATAAGAGAGAGCGAGTAAGAGGGAGGAGGAAAAAGAAGGAAACATCTACTCAAGGGGAAGCAGTTTCTCTTCCTCGCCCCGAAGAGAGCGCGCCTTCAACAAGCAGCCGGGAGGAAAGCACTTCAGGGCGGTTTGCCTACGGCGGGCAGCCCTGCTGAGGGCTCCTTCCTTCCTGGGACTCCTCGGCCGGCTTTCTGGACACATCTTGGTTCTATTCTCCCTGATTAGTGCCCAGAGTCAGCTCCTTAGAGCTCTCACTCCAGAAGTTCGACTAAACAACTTAACTTATTTCTGCAGCTTCTCCCACCCCTTAAATAATGACAACTCCAAAATATACATCTTTATAAAACCACTCTCTTCTCTAAACCCCCGCAAAGCTGTTATCTCCACTCTTCCTAAACCTCTTCCCACCATTCACAACCTACCTACCAGCTCCCAAAGCGAAAGCAGCTCTGAAGTCATTCTTTATTTCTCCTTCAACTCCCAGCCCAACCTATCTATCACCAGGGGCTGTGAACTGTACTCCATGAATCTCTCTCCAATCTATACTTTTTCTGATCCTACTTCTAGTGTTTTACATCGTCTATTGGCCTCCTCAGTAACTTCTCTGTTTCTGTTTTCTTTTCTAGACAATCTCTGTATCAAAGAGATCTTTCTAAAACATAAATCTAATACTGTCCCTTTTAATCATCTTAATCTCCGATAGATCCTCTCTGCTTCCAAAAATGAAAGTCCAAAGTTCTTCATAATCTTGCTTCAGTCTTTTTAAATATCCCCATCTCCTGCAATTCCCCCTACTACAGCCCACAACTCTTATTTCAAGCCCTGTAGTCCAGCTACACCAAGCTGCTTGCCACTCCCAAACACATGCTCCTTGTTTTTTTTTTTTGTGGGTTTTTTTTTGTTTGTTTTTTTGTTTTTTTTTTTTGTTTTTTTTTGCTGGAACGTGTTCTGTTCCTTCTATATGAAATGCTTTTCCTGACTGTTGAGCTCCCACTCCACCTTCTTTAAGATTAAGCTCAAATGTCACTCTTCTGTAAAGCTTTGCCTCTCTGCCCAATAAATTACTTACATCTACTGTGGCATCTTTGGTCCTTTATCAGGGCACTTTTCAAGATGCACTGCAAGTACTGGTATATATATATATATATATACCAGTAATATATACCATTATATATATACAATGGTATATATACCATAATATATATAATATATACATATATACATATATATATATAATCAGATCTTACGCCTTTTGGTATCCTCAGCTGTTCACTAAACACTCAGTAAAACCTAATGGGTATCAAGAGAACTGGCCTTCCACACAAAGAAAGAACCCTAGGACCCTCCAGAAAGTGTTGCCCTTTCCCAGAGAGGGCTCTTCAGGCCCATGTAGTCAGCCTGGTCTATCAGTCCATAGTTAGAATGAGATAAGAATACTTTCCTTCATCCTGGCTGGTGTAGCTCAGTGGATTGAGCGCGGGCCTGCAAACCAAAGGATCACGGTTCTATTTCCAGTCGGGGCACATGCCTGGGTTGCAGGCCAGTTCCCAGTCCCCAGTTCCCAGCAGGGGACACATGAGAGGCAACCATACATTGATATTTCTCTCCCTCTCTCCTTCCCTTCCCCTCTAAAGATAAATAATCTTTAAAAAGATTATTTTAAAAAGAATCCTTTTTAAAAAGAATACTCTCCTTCAGCTTAAAAGAGGGGCTGAGAGCTGGTACGAGAGAGGGAGAAAGGGAGGGCAAGAGGAGTAGGTGGGGGTGCTCCTTTGATGGTTCAGTGTGCGGCTCCCCCGTAGAAAAGATTTGATTCCTCGGTTACAAAGTGGAGGACTAAACAGAACCTTTCCATAGCGCTTTGTTTTCAGTAGACGCTGAAGAGCACTTGAATAAATTAATATATAGGTAAATGGTATCTAGTTGGTAGGAAATTTGCACTTAAAAAAAACTCAGTTTCTCATATTAGCTTTTCTCTTTCTTCATTTTTTCTTCCTCTCTCTCTCTCTCTCTCTCTCTCTCTCTCTCCCCTTCTGTCTCATTTTCTCCCTTCTTTACTTAGCTAAGATCATTTCTGACAAGCAGAGAAATGTTTAAAATGGCCACTGGGAAATTTTTCTAGCCTCTATACCCTCTGGAAAAATACACTTGATTTACAACCACAACACATACAACTGGGTATCTTAACTGTAAATCTAATGTAATGACTGTTCCTTTAGATATTTCCTTAATTTTATGTGAGTAATAAATACACCCTTTAACGACTATAGGTTCTAATCATTTCCAAATGACTGATTTTCACTGCATTGCTACCGTACATTTCCTTTATTTAAATAACTAAATATTTCTAAACTGCTCCATTAGTATATAGAAAAACATTTGCTATTTGTTGTTTAATGGCTGGGGGGAGGCTTATAAGCATATTGACAAAAAAATGAGCTTTATAACAATTCTCTAAGCATGTTATATTTGAAAAAGCACTCTTTATGCAGTAGAAAGTATAATATTAAAACCCAAAACGGTTCTATAAATTTATCCTTTTAAAACATAAACTATTAAAATATTTTCAGAAATATGAAGAGAAATCTTTGTACGCCAATTCCATATCAAAGTTCTTGGGATTTTGCATTTACACAGAGCAGAGTTCATGAACTCCTGCTAACCACGTTAACAATCTACCAGGATTTCTAAAGACTCAGCAGGGGTTAGAATTAGAAGGCTCTGCCATTAACATCAATAACAGGAGCAGTGACACTCAGGAGTTTTCTACTGTGCTCTTCAAGGAGGGTTCAGCACTTTCGTTCAGGGACTGTAGCTCACAAAGGAAAGAGGTCCATAGTTAGTAATTCCAAATAAAATCTGGAGGGACACATTATTTCAAATTTTGTTTTTGAGCAGTGAGAGTGTTTTAGAAATTACATATGTGTGTGTGTATGTGTATGAATTTTCTGGTTGTTAATGTAGTGTATACAATGTCATAACAGCCATACTCATTTTTTTGTGCACAAAAAGTAAAACATTTATTTTTGTGCGTGTTCTATTAACTTTTGCTATTGTTGTTGAAGTACAGTTGTCTCCATTTTCCTCCCACCCCAGCCATCCCTACTTCCCACCCTTGATCCTACCCGAAGAGCCTTACCACTTAGAAGGAATTTTGAGTTCAAATTTTTGTTTTGATTCACAGGAAAAAAGAGGTGAATGAAACCACAAATGTTTCTCTGGGGTGCAAGAAAATAACTAACTTGCACTGGCTGGGTTGCTCACTGGGTTGGAGTGTCATTCTGACATGCCAAGGTTGGGGATTCGAATCCTGATCAGGGCACATACAAGAATCAACTGGTGAATACGTAAATGTACAGAACAGCGAATTGATGTTTCTCTATCTAGCTATCTATCTATCTACCTCCTTCCTCTTTCTCTCTCTAAAATTAATTTTTTTAAAAAGAAGAAGAAAATGGCTAATTCAAGATGGAAGCCAGTTGGACATATGATGACCCAAGCAATCGGTGCACCCTGTGTCCCAGACAGGTGGCTGCTCACTTCAGAGACACATGAAAACAAAGGGAATACACATCTGGGTTTATGGATACACATTAGAAGCTCATTTCAAAGCATTTTTTGAAGAAAATAGAACTTCACACGATATGAATTTGTTATGTATGGATTTTCACAGGCAAGAAAATACATTTTATATATATATTTTAAACAATTCTTACCAAGTCCCTTTCTTCATTCCCTTCTCCATAAGCGCCTGATTTTTTTTGAAATGGTTATTGGAGCTTAGTTAAAAAAAAAAAAAGAAAGAAAAATGGCTCAGGAAAAGACAATATACAAACATTAAGGCCAAGTTAACCATTAATGTTCTTGTATTTTCTCTTCTTTCTTTTTGGGGTCCTAGCTAGTATAAAATATTTGTATTTCCTGTTGCTGCCTGGGGCAGGAAGCGAGCGTATCACCTTCTATCCATCGTTTTCGAAGCTGAAGGAAATGTGTGAGCAATCTCTAAGGTCGTGTCTATTCGGTGGTGCAGTCAGCATTAAGACCATTCCCCATACATGATTTGCATTCTAGTCTTCTTGATCTTTAATTTTTAGAAAGCTCAAACATTATGAACACATACATTTATATTGGCCAAATCTGTTGTCCTTCCAGCTCATCATTGTTGTAGCAGTTATTCCGTGCTAAACAAAGACTTCTTCGAGATTTTATGGGGTTCTTGTTAACTATTCTCTAATTAGTCTAAATGATAAACTCAATTTTGCATCCTTTCAGATAAACCTAATTCAATAAGGCAAAAGCTAGTGATTTCATAATAATGTCAATCTTATCGGTCCCTAATTCCAAGAAGCATATCCATGGTAGTCATGGCAATTTATACTGGAGAGCTAAATTGTCTCTTTTCTAAATTACCATATGCACAAATTCTGCCTTTAGGGGAAGTGCTTATGTTATTTGCATCCATGGACAAACTATTTATATCTAAGACATTCAAACTGACAAAAAATTTAAGAGAGAGAGAGAAATAAGTTAATGGGAATACATGCAAAAAAATTCACAGGAATCAGCAATTTTCCTTATTACTCTTTCTATACTCACTTTACCAGAGCAAATGGTTACAGAAGTGAACCAAACTGTTGACTCACTCAGTTGTTTCACAATTCAATTTCTATTGCAACATCTTCCTTAAAATGAAGCAACATTTTCCCTTTTAATTTGCTTTAAAAATTAAATTTTTCTTCTTTTAATATTAACATTTTAAAAGACAAATTTGCTTGACTCAATTACAATATTCACTCAGCATCTCTAAAAACAACTTTTTAACTGTGGTAAAACTACTTAACATAAAATTTACTATGTTAAGCATTTTAAAATACTTTTTTAAAGATTTTATTTATTTTACTTTTAGACAGAGGGGAAGGGAGAGAGAAAGGGAGGGAAAGAAACATCAGTGAGTGGTTGCCTCTCACGCACCTCCCACTGGGGACCTGGCCCACAACCCAGGCATGTGCCCTGACTGGGAATCAAACCAGCAACCCGTTGATTCACAGGCCAGCGCTCAGTCCACTGAGCCACCCCAGCCAGGGCCATTTTAACCATTTTTAAGTGTACAGTTCAGTGGCATTTAAGTACATTCACAATGCTGTGCAACCAGCACTACCATCCATCTCTAGAATTCTCTCATCTTCCCAAAATTACACTCTGTTTCCATTAAACAATAATTCTTCAGTCCTCCCGCTCCCCCAGCCCCTGGCAACCACCATTTTATGTTCTGTCTCTATGAATTGGCAATTCTGGGAACTTCATATGAGTGCAGTCATAAAGTATTTACCCTTCTGTGACGTGACTGGCTTATTTCAGTGAGCATGATCTCTTCAAAGTGCATCCATGTTGCACGGCATATGTCAGAATGTCCCGCCTTTTTTGGACTGCATGGTATTCCATCGTACGTATCCACCATGCTTTGTGTACCCGATTCACCTGTCAGTGGACACTTGGGTCACTTCCACCATTTGGCTATTGAGCACAGCTGCTGTGAACATGGGTATTCAAATGGCTTTTGAACCCTTGCGTCACTTCTTCCGGGTGTACACCCAGAAGTGGAATTGTTGGATCATATGGTAATTCTATTTTTAACTTTTTTGGAAATGCCACGCTATTTTCTGTAGTGGCCACATCATTTCACATTTCCATGAACAAGACAATTTCTCTACAATCTCACCAATACTTACCTTTTTTTTTCAAGCAATAGGCATTCTAGTAGGTAGGAAGTTTTATCTCACTGTGGTTTCGATTGATGTTCCCCTCATGATTAAAGATATTAAGCATCTATGCACATGCTTATTAATCATTTGTATACCTTCTCTGGAGAAATATCTACTGGAGTCCTTCGTCCACCTTTCTCACGGGTTCTTGGTTTTATGTATTGTTGGGTTGTAGTTCTTCACATGTTCTGGTTGTATATGTGATTTGCAAATATTTTCCCCATTCCTCGTGCTGCATTTTCACTCTGTTGACAGTGTGTTTATTGCATTTTTAAGCTTTAGTAATTTAGTGCTACAAATTTTTAAAAAATCATCTGAAAGTTTAATTATTCAAATTTTTTGACTTAACCATTTTTATAAATTTTGATAATACACTTTAAATTTTTCCTTTCAATCCCTCCAAACATGCATAACGAAACACCGAAATTAAAAACTATTAAAATTCACAAAATAAAATAAGTGTTTAAATGATATTTTTATAAGTTTGTAGTATTTATAATTTTGAAATTATTGAAGTATAACCCTACACTAACACTTCTAGAACACTTTGTTTTAATTGTAGAATTCAAGTGGTGGACATATGGGTATACTATGCAATTCTACCACCTCTTTTGTATTTTATTTTTAAAATAAAATATCTTTAAAATTGGGATTAAGAGATATAATTTAATTATGTTAAGTTAATAAATATGTATGAAGAAAGAAAACAGAAGCAAAGTGATTATCAATATTATTGTGCTGAACACAGGAATTCTTGGTGCACTCTGGACCTTCTTTCAGAGAACTCGTTCCAAGATTTCTTTTATGGCCAAGGAGTGCTTTCTAGATCCAGAAAGGTTGTTCATTTGTTTCCTTAAAAAATGACTATGACGCTTCCTAAGACTCTCTGACATATTAAAAAACAGTACCAAGGTATTTTACTCTGTCAATTGTTTACCAAACACGCATTTAATAAGTGTTTCCTATGGTGGAGATAAAAATCATAAACAAAACACAATCCTTAACCAACAGAAACATATAGCCTAGTGAGGGAGAGAGAAGAGGGCCGGTAATGAGAGCCTTATGACAAAATATAAAGTGCTAGGACATTATGTTTAGCATTACAGCAGTATGGTATTATATCAGACCATGGAACCACAAAGGAATAGCATCTAACCCTCCTTACAAATATAATAAGGCTTTCCTGTGTAGGAGACAGGCTTGGCAATGGGGTGGGGTAAAAGTATAGAAATTAACCAAGTAAAGAGGGGAGTAAGAAATGTTTCAATCAGCCTAGCTGGTGTGGCTCAGTGAATTGAGTGCCGGCCTGCTAACCAAAGGGTTGCCAGTTCAATTCCCAGTCAGGGCATGTGCCTGGGTTGTGGGCCAGGTCCCCAGTAGGAGGTGCATGAGATGCAACCACACATTAATGTTTCTTTCCCTCTCTTTCTCCTTCCCTTCTCCTCTCTCTAAAAATAAATTAATAAATAAAAAAAAGAAATGTTTCAGAGGGAACCCCATATGTAAAGTCTTAGAGGCACCAGGTAGCCCTAGCTATAGAAGGAATTTAAGAAGAAATTTCAGATATTCACAAAAATAATCCATTCTCAGCTGAAAGTGAAAGAAAGCTAAACATTGCCCAAATATTTCAGTTAGAAGCGAATGTGGTTTTGGTTATATTCTACTTCACTTTATGAATCTTGTGAAACTAAATTTTATTTATTTATTTTTTCTTTTTTTAATATATTTTATTGATTATGCTATTATAGTTGTCCCGTTTCTCCCCCATCATTCCCCTCCACCCTACACACCCCCTCCCACCCACATTCCCCCCTTTAGTTCATGTCCATGTGTCATAAGTTTTTTAGCTTCTACATTTCCCATACGATTCTTGCCCTCCCCCTGTCTATTTTCTTCCCACTATCTATGCTACTTATTCTCTGTACCTTCCCCCCCTCTCCTCCTCCCACGCCCCTGTTGCTAACCCTCCATGTGATCTCCATTTCTGTGGTTCTGTTCCTGTTCTAGCTGTTTGCTTAGTTTGCTTTTGTTTTAGGTGTGGTTCTTAATAGCTGTGAGTTTGCTGTCTTTTCACTGTCGTAATTTTATCTTCTTTTTCTTAGATAAGTCCCTTTAATATTTCATATAATAAAGGCTTGGTGATGATGAACTCCTTCAACTTGACCTTATCTGAGAAGCACTTTATCTTCCCTTATTTCAGTTAGAAGCGAATGTGGTTTTGGTTATATTCTACTTCACTTTATGAATCTTGTGAAACTAAATTTTAAAGTTTAAATGATCCAAAGTGACTGTTTCAATTTGCTATTGCATTCTGTGACTTGAAATAGGCTGATGAGCCCTGGCTGGCGTAGCTCAGTGGTTTGAGCGCGGGCCTGCAAACCAAAGGGTTGAAGGTTTGATTCCCAGTCAGGGCACATGCCTGGGTTGCAGGCCAGATCCCCATGGTGGGGCACGCAGGAAGCAACCACACATTGATGTTTCTCTCCCACTCTTTCTCCTTCCCCTTTCTCTAAAAATAAATAAATAAAACTCTTTAAAACAAAGAAGTGGTATCAGTATTGCACTACGCATGCATTTAAAAAAAATAGGCTGATGAGTACAAAATATGGAATGCATGCATGGATGACATGAATACTCTGAATCAGGTATACAAGGCAACCTTTCACCAGAAGTCCTGAAACTTCAGTGAGCACAAGTGGACAACCTAAAATGCCATTTCTATGTCTCACTCTTAAGACTCTGACTCAGGCAATCTGGGTGTGGAACCCAGGACTCTGAAGTTTTACCAAAACCACAAGAGATTCTTGTTTTAACTCTTTGCAATGGAAATTTTAAACTGTACAGCATTAGAGAGAGCAGTACAAGGTTACCCATCACCCACCTTCCACAAATAATCAACACAGACCAGTCTTGTTTCATCTGTAGCCCACATTTACCCTTCATCACTATTTCATTTTGAAGACAATCCCAGGTATCTTAATATTCTATCCATTAACACTTCAATCTGTATCTCTGAAAGAAATTTACTTTATTTTCTAACATGACTAGAATACAATAATCGCACCTAAAGACCTGAAGCAATCCTAATGCAACTGGTTCACACTTTCAGGAAAACTGGACCGTCAGCCTGTGGATGAGGGCAATAAGTCAGTGTCCAAGTAGACTACTTAGGGAAACACAGCCTGATCTATTTCATCCTGGATTCAAAACCTTACAGTTCAAGAATAAGCAAGATATTCACTTATGTTTCTGAAACTTCCACCTTCAAATCTTTAAAAATATTTTTCAAAAGCATAAAATTATTAAACTAAATTCTATTTAAAAATTTTTTCTAGTTATCAGTCAATTTTTTAAAGAAAAAAGTTTCTTTGGTTAAATAATAATTTTACATCTTACCAATCTTCAGAAACAAGAAAACAAATTACTCAATTTGCTTTTCCTCCAGAGTTACCTGTATTTTACAATTATTTGGACTTTTAAAACATTTTCCTCAATGAACCTTAGAAAAGTTTCCCAAAGTAACAAAAAACACAAAATGGGTCCTGAAAAGCTCCTTACAATTTAATTAACTCCAAACATTAAAGAACCTTGCTATATCCATAGAATGCACATTTGAAAAGTCTTCTATAGAAAATCAAGGTTAGAGAAATCCAATTGCATGCCTTTGCCATATGTAAGTTTCTTTTCTTTGTAGCTACCTTATCATCTTCACTCAGGACCAAAAGTTATAAAACTGAAAACAATATTTCCTTGACATTTCTCTCTGGTTCATCTGGTTCTTTAAAACAAAACAGAATAGACTTTTAAAAAGGAAGAGATGGGGGGGAAAGAAGGGAAGGAAGAGAAAGAGGGAGGGAGGGAGGGTGGAAAAGAAAGGAAAGGAAAAGAAGAAAAGATAATCTTTGGGTTTACATCTGAACGTCAGTAGTAATATTGTTTTCTTCCTTGACCATGCAAATCAGGAAATTCTTTTCAATGATAACAAGTTTAAAGGCATATTTTATTTCACTATCAACCCATAAAACAATGTTTGTGTAATGCATAAGTTATACACTTGTATTTTTATGTACTCCAATTTTTAATTTTAGAGATAATCTGTGATATCAGCTTATAAATTATTCCTATTAATTAACAGATGAAAACCATGAATCATATCAAAATTATGACATAAAATCATGCATATATGATTATTAACTTTAGAAAGCAAAAGATTAAACTGTTTCTTGATCTTGTCATCAAAACAAGCATTTAGTAAACTGCTAAATATTATACATTTAAGATATGTCATTCCTATTTTAAATACTTGACTCCTTACTGAAGTTTTTTTATTTGACATGTGTCCAAGATACAAAGACTAATCTTCTCTCCTCTTTGATAAGGTGTCAGAGTTTACTTAAAGTTTAAGAATAGAGCTGTTGAACTATTTTTTTTTCTATTGTAAGTTATATATGAGAGTTGGTAGCAGCCTGTTGAAAGAACTTCACCGGTAGATAATAGTCCTTATCTCACCTCTATCTATCATGCTATCAATTTCTTTATTACAGGAGTTTACCTTTGGGCAGCTCATATACCAGCTGTCAATCTGTCCTCACCCTGAGACTTTGCAGCAAACCAAACTCAGATGTCTTGAAGCTTCACAAGAATAGATTGTTTTCCTTCTTTTTCCAACTAGGACAGGTGTAGTCAAATGCAAGCCTCTGGCATTCCAGATGTACTCTGTCACAGTGCAGCCAGAATTTTTTTATCCGTGCCTCCCAGATCACAGCTTCTTATCTGGAGATTTTCTAGATTTTGCTTCTTGTACTAGTTTTACCTTTGCCCCACCCCCACATCCCCTCACTAGGGCAGCTTTGAAAGCTGGAACAGCTTGAATGTCCATCAATAGTGTACTGGTTAAATAAATTATGGTACTCCATAAACTGAATTACTATGCAAAAGGAAGGAAGGGAGGAAGGAAGGAAGGAAAGAAGGAGGGAGGAAGGGAGGAAGGGAGGGAGGAAGGGAGGAAGGAAGGGAGGAAGGAAGGAAGGAAGGAGGGAAGGAAGGAAGGAAGGAAGGAAGGAAGGAAAAAAGGAGGGAGGAAGGAAGGAAGGAAGGGAGTAAGGGAGGAAGAAAAGGAGGGAGGAAGGAAGGGATGAAGGAAGGAGGGAGGGAGGAAGGAAGGAAGGCAGACACTGAGGATGTTCTCTAATTATGTATTGGTATGGAGAAATTTCAAAGCTGTATTAAGTAAAAAAAAATACAGAATAGTATCTACCTTTTGCACTAAAGAAGAAGAAAACATTTATGATCACTTGTATACTCATAAGGAAACTGAAAAGATACATTTAAAACTAAACACTGGTTACTGAGGTTGGGAATGTGTGGGAACTAGGAATGGTGAAAGACAGATGGAGTGAGAAGGACAACCTTCATAATATATCTTCTTATACATTTTTACTTATTTTTAAACTATATGACATATTGCCTATTCAAAATTTTAAATTACAAAGAAAGAAATAGTAGCTTTATTCAGTGCAAAGGGGCTAAAATGAAAGAAAGTACAAAGAAAGTCTCATTCTTAGGCTACTGGCGCTGTACAGGCAGTCCCTGACTTGCGGTGGTTTGACTTAACAATTTCAGCTTTCCCACGGTGGGAAAGCTACGCACGCATTGATCTTTCCCCGGGGCTAGTGACGTGCGGTACGATACTGTCTTGTGATGCTGGACAGCGGCAGCCAGCCCACAGCTCCCAGTTAGTTGCGTGACCACGAGGGTAACAACCCATACTAAACAGCAGTGATTTTCAAACTTTTTTTTATCTCGTGTCACACATAAACTGATCACTAAAATTCTGTGGCACACCAAAAAACATATTGTATTTTTTGCCAATCTGGCCAAAAAATAGGTATAATTTTGATACATTCATGTTAGATGGCTTTGTTGTACTGGTTGTTGTCAGTTTCTTATTTGACAATCTAAGGGAAAAGAGGTGAGCACCCTGACTAAAGAGTCAGGTATTGCATGATTTAGAAATCCTTGCGCCACACCGGTGCGCCTGCCGCTGCACACAGGTTGAAGATCGCTGCTCCGCAGTGTGCTGTGTTGCCAGCATTTTTTTGTACATTGTGTTCTGAGCATGTTTAAAGTAGTTTAGGCTAAGCTACAATGTTCAGTAGGCTGGGTATATTCAATGATTTTTTGACTTAACAATACCTTCAATTAACAATAGGTTTGTTAGGACATAACCCCATTGTCAATCGAGAGGCATCTGTAGTCGGATGGAGAGAATAAATTATCAGAAAATTTAAAAATAAAATTTAGTAAAGCATCAGTGAGAGAAACTAGCATTGGTTCTAGCTGAAGAACAGGCTGAAAGACTCCAAATTATTATCTACTAATCCTATGGATTTTTTTTTTTTTTTTTTTGGTTTGCATCCATGTTTTAAAAGTGAGCAAAAAGTATTCTAAAGAGGAATTACGTGATAGTAGGATTAAATACTTTCTCCTTGAGCATTTTCTTCAATTTTTTAAGGGCACCGCATGTACTGCCTCTCCCACACTCCAGATTCCAAAAGCAGAAGGTGAAGTGCAAAGGCCTGAGCTCTGGAGCAAAGCTAACTAGCCCCAACGCCAGCTCTACCACTTACCGGGGGTATGGCCTGTGCACGTTATTCAACTGTGTGGGGCCTTGTCTTTACATCTGCACAGTGGGGGTAAGAATAGCATCTACCTCAAAAGGTCACTGTAAGGATTAATACACAAACAGCACGTATAACTATGCCTGACTTCAGTAAGAACTGTGTAAACGTCTATTTTACCTGCTCTTCAACTGTTTTGCTGTTCACCTTTCTTTGAAAGTGCTGCCTCCTTGGTCTACATTTACCCTTCCCATTACCCCTTTGGGGTTTTTTCCTCTTTTTCCTTTCTTCCTTTCTTTTTAATAAAAGGATGTAATCATACACTAAAACACTCACACGGAGTTTCTTTTTTTAACTTGTTTTTCAAGTACAATTGTCTCCATTTTTCCCTCACCACTCTCCCCCACCCCACTGACCCCCACCTCTCACTCACCCTCAATCCTACCCCTCTTTGGCTTCATCCATGGGTCCTTTATACATGTTCCTTGATGACCCTTCCCCTTCTTTCCCTCCTGTTCCTCTCCCTTCTCCTCTCTGGTCACTGTCAGTTGGTTCTTTATTTCCATGTCTCTAGTTATCTTTTTCTTGCTTGTTTGTTTTGTTGATTAGGTTCCACTTATAGATGAGATCATATGGTATTTGTCTTTCACTACCTGGCTTATTTCACTTAGCATAATGCTCTCCAGTTCCATCCATGCTCCTACCCTCCATCCAAGGAGGGTAGGAGCTCCTTCTTTCTTTCTGCTATATAGTATTCCATTGAGTAAATGTACCATAGTTTTTTGATCCATTCATTCACTAATGGCAAAACAGTGGGATACAAAGTCAATATTAAGAAATTGAAGGCATTTTTGTACACCAACAATGGAACATCAAAAACAGAAATCAGGAAGAAAAATCCCATTTGCTATAGCAACAAGAAAAATAAAGTACCTAGGAATAAACCTACCCAAGGAGGTAAAAGACCTATACTCAGAAAACTACACAACACTGAAAAAAGAAATTGAGTAAGACTCAAATAAATGTGTTCATGGATTGGAAGAATTAACATCATCAAAATGTCCATATTACCCAAGGCAATCTATAGATTCAATGCAATCCCTATTAAATATCAATGACACATTTCACAGATATAGAACAAACATTTCAAAAATTTACATGGAACCACAGAGTCTCTAAGATAAGATTATTCCAAAGAAAGGTATTCATAAAGAAAAGAGGCCCTGGCTGGTATAGTTCAGTGGATTGAACTCGGGCTACAAACCAAAGGGTCACCAGTTCGATTCCCAGTCAGGACACATGCCTGGGTTTCGGGCCAGGTCCCCAGTGGGGGCCACATGAGAGGCAACCACACATTGATGATCCTCTCCCTCACTTTCTCCCTCCCTTCCCCTCTCTCTAAAAATAAATAAGTAAAATCTTTTAAAAAAAGAAAAGAGAAAGTGTGGGGAAATTCAGATTTAGAACACTGACATAGAGTTAATTTCTTTCATGTCTATACCACTCTGTAAAGCTGTATGTTATCTGATTTGAACCTCACAGCAACCCCTGGAGATCATCAAGGCAGACAAAAATAAGTAAATAAATAAAGCAAAGGAGGTTGGAAAGGGTGCCTGAGGTCAAACTGAGCATTACAAGTTAGCAACAATGCCTGACTAGCTCAGTTCAACTTATCGAACACTGCTAGAGCCTGGGCATCGTCTTGACCTCCACACTCCGAAATGTTCTTCACCACAGAGCTTCCATGGTACAAAGCACCTCTCCAAGTTTCACTCAACTTGATGATCACGCTACTTAAAAGCTACTGTGACCTCCCATAGTAGGAAGGACTGGGGATCCCCAAGGCAACAGATCTTGGACTTCCTGATCTTGGGTAACTGACTTAACTTCTTGAAGCCAATTTTCTCATCCCCAAATATATGAATAACACCACCAGGTGGTTGTAAGGGTTAAACAAGAGAACAAATATGAAAGATGTTTGTAAACTATAAAGTTCCATGGCAGGTATTAGGTTCTGCTATCTGACTTACCAGTGGGATGTGAGATCAAAACTAGGTGAAAAGAAGAAGACAACAACCTGCTAGAAAAACATACTTAGGTCCTCAGCCCTTAAAAGACCTCCTAGGGAGAGTAGCAAGAGTACAAAAACTCACACTGTCTCCCCTGCGGCGGGCACCCACTGAGCCAGCAGGGGCGGGCAGCATGGGTCAGTTCCACTCTAGCAAATGTATTCCTTTCCATTTGCTCCAACTGGTGGTAGAAGGTGAAGAGGGGCAAACCAGACAGCTGGTGCTACATGAAACAGAAAGATCTGTTTTACCTTAGGGAAAAAAAAGTGTGAGAAATCGTGGGAGAACGAAAGAAGCCGGCAAGGGCTTGGGGCATTTCAGCTGGTAAGTGAAAGAGAGAGAAACTGCCCCAAGACAGATACAATCCACACCCTCCATCTGCAGTCAGAGAGAGGCTCACATGTCAGAAAAAGTTTGTCTTCCCTCAGGGGAATTGTGAAGGCTGTCAATGTTCTAGCCATGAGAAAACAAAAAATCTATATAGAACATTCCGACATGTGGAGGCCTGATAGAGCTCAGAGCAATGTTCTATGGGAGTTTGACTCTTGCAGGCTTCTCACTTGGACTGGGAATGTCAGAGGGAGGCACGCTTCCCAGGGAGGGGAGGTGGTGTCTGAACCTGCTCAGAGGCAGGCCCGCTGCTCGTGATTTAGGAAATCAGTAGAGCGAAGCAGTTAGGTAAGCCGATTGTCAGTCACACTGCTTGAGTTCACATCCCAACTCCTCTGTTTACGTACTTGACCCTTGTGGTTTGGAGTTGCTTTCCCTTGCAGGTTGCTTAACATTGCTAAGCTTCAGTTTCCTGATGTATAAAATGGGGGCTAATAATGATGCTGCAGTGATTAAATAAGATAATGTTTATAAAACACATAGAAAATGCCTAGCCTACAGTAAGTAGCTGTTAAATGTTGGCTAGTAGTATAGTGTTGTTTCAAAAAGCAAGTTTATTAGGTAATCTCAGTTCCTAAAGTTTAGAGAATAGGAAATTAGAGTAGAAGAAAGTGAAAACTTTCCTGTAGCATCAAACATAAGAACAGACCTTGCACACTCACTGGTAACTGGAAAAAGTTTCAAATTTTTGTGTTGTGAGCTAGTTTAGATAAGTTCAACATCTCTATAGAAAGAGAGCAAATCCCAGAGACAGCCTAGAATTGGAGCTCGGTTTGGATTCTAGCTCCTCCTCTCATTAGTTCTATGACCTTGGACAAGTCACATAACCTTTATGTCTGTTCGACATTTGTAAAATGGGATGATAACAATAGTATCTACTTCATGATGTTGGAGAAAAGATGAGGTGATTCATGTCTTAGGACAGCCCTGGTACATGGTAAGCGCTTAATCATTGATAGCTATTATTTCTTTCACTGCAAAAAAAGAATCAGAGGGTTGTTTGTAATTAAATTTAAAGCCCACCTCTCCGAGTAAAGAAGAAAAATACACTCTCTATTGGGAATCAGTTCTTGTTCTCATCAGAAGTTACCTTCTCTCTTTTAAGAAATTTCTCAGTCTTTCCTAGAAAAAAGTAATTTACCCAGGGTATCAGAATACTTTTAGATTGGCCCACCATGCAATTTGGCTCTCATGATTATGCTTCAACTAAACTGAGCAGAAAATTTATCTGAGGTAATTGAAAATTTTGAATTGTCTCTGGGAGCTATGATTAATATTCTGCCTATATTTTTGTGTTGTGTTTTATAATTAAGTCATAGTCATAAAAGCAAGGAGGCGAATGTCTCAGAAATTCTAGCAAAAAAACCCTCACATTTGCTTAAAGATTTATAAGCTTTATAATACTTCATTCTGCATATTTTAAAATTTTGCCAACTCAATAGTAGCACAATTTAAAGATGTATATTAAGTACATCAGAAAATATAAATATACCCATTCATTTATTCAGTCAATAAATGTTTCTGAACCCCTACTATGTGCCAGACACTGCACTTTGTTTTAAATCAAATGTTCTGTATTTATTCACTTTTGCAATGTTCTTTCATTTATCATCATCATTATCTACACATCATTTAAATTTTTACATGCTCCAATAATGTTGCAGCCTGATTAAATCAGTTAAATATTCAAAACTCTGGCACTTTAAGAATTTGCAACATTTTCCATTAGCATTCCTCTCTGGCTTTATGTACTTGATCTGTGCTGTGGGATGGAGCATAAATTATCTGCCTTCAGCAAAACGAACAGCTGAAATGCACTGCCGCCTGACAGCACTTGTTAGGCCCCGAGCTGCTGCGAGCGTGCCCTGTGCTGGTGACTGTCCGCCTTCGGGTTGCCTCAAGGAAAGTGTTCGGGTAGTTCAAAGCATGAGGGGTGTCAGCCTGTACCCCCAGCAAGCCCAGTGCTCTAGCCTCACGCTGGTGGGTTAATTAATAAACAACAGGCTAGGGTGAGACAATATTCTTAGCGAAATCCTTCTACTAATAGAGTCTAAGAAGAGGATGAGTATATTTTAACACATGAAAGTTATCGTTTATTTAACTAAAAGTCATTCTTAACATATCACCTCTCCCAGTCTCCCCCACCCACTGGCTGGCTCTATCCGGACAGCCCTGCCTCGCCCCTCCATCCGTCCCCTCCTCTGGGTCCACTCCATGCCTCTCCACTCCAGGACCCTGGCTGGAATGAACCCAAGCGCACGCTGGGCGCCCTTCTGGCCTCTTCTGCAGACTCTCCCAGGTCACTTTTTAAAAAGTTATTGGTGTCTCCATACATCTCTTCAACTCACCTTTGCGTTTACTCACTTTGCGTTTCCCACAGTGCCCCGTTCAGGTCTGTTAATGGTGGGTGAGTACTCCTGGATCAGGACATCCACTCGCTGTACCTCAGTTTCCTCTTCTGGAAGTGAGCATAACAATGTCTGTCCTGCCTAACTGGAGTTTGTCATGCCATCAAATTAGATAATAAGTGCAAAAGTGTTTTTTGAACTGCTACATAGTCTTTGGAAAGTGACTTGACCATACTTATCAAGGGCCTTAAATTGTTTTCATTTTTTCATATTCACTAATTATACTTCTAGGCAGCAACCCTAATGAAAAACTATAAATGTGGAATAATTTTTAAAACACTATTCAATATTCATAATAATAAAAATATGAACTAATTAAGACATCCAACAAAGAAGGCTAAGTAAATTACTAAACATTGACTCAATAAAACATAATATACCATTTTCAACCATAAAAATTATTTTAAAAGATGACATAACAAATGAGAAATATCTAAGATGTAGTATTAAAGAAAAAATGAGTACGAAAATTGCACATCTGATTGGACATGTAAAAAATAAATATTTACTCACAAAAATACTAATTAGGAGTACATACACCAAAATACCAGCAATGGATGTTTGAGAGTCAGAGGAAAATGAATATTTTTTTCCTCCTTATGTTACTTTGTATTTTTCAAATATTGTAAAAGTACATATTACTTTGAAAAGAAAAAGAAAGTTTGAACAGCACTGTGTCCTTAGATTACATTACTTCATTATCGTATATAGGCTCTGGGGTTCATCATTTTCTTAGATAAAAATAAACTGATTAAATTAGGACATGTTGTATTTAAAGCAGCTTGTTAGAGAACCAAGAAAAAACTTTAATCAGATTTATTCTGCCTGTACTCAAAAATAACCTGAACTATGTCAACCAGTGAATACAAAGAGTCGTTCCTCTCCTTTTCGTTACTCAGATATGGAGTCAGCCTCTGCGGGGGCCTGTCTTCTAACTCTATGGGGGAGACATAAGTGCCAATGCTGTCTTTGGGGTATTTAGAATCCAAAGCTACCTTTTACTTTCACTTCTGAACCTTATCTTTCTTAAATAAAGTTGTTCTGTTTGAAAGAATCATCCTTGTCCACATGTTCAGCAAGTTTAAGTACTTTTCTAGGTCGTCATCAAATTTCAAGGTTATCAAATCTTTCAAATGCAGTTCAGGCAACTAAATGTTTCCATACTGGGGGGAAGTTTTTCAAAAAGGAGAAGAAGAAGAGGGTGGAAAAAAAGAAAGTGTCTACTTTATTTTTAGCAGAAATCTCATTTCATAAAGTGACATTTTGAATGTAGGTGGTTTTATGTTACCTTAAATATAAAATTCTAAATATTTGCTTCTCATTTTCAGATACTTCCTGGGTACTTTTTAAAGCACATCTCTTACTGAAGGTTGTAATCCCCGTTCTCTTTCTAGCAATATGTGTCCTGGCTTAACTTACATAGAGAATCATTTTTACTAAGAAAGAAAGAAATCTAGCTTTGGAATTTCTTCTAAACCCAAACTTCCTTTTAGAGCACATAATAAGAAACCTGCTTCAGCTGACTATGCCATCGCTCTATCACAAGTGAACTTCACTAATATGCTTTTTCTTTGACTTTGTCCACTCCCATCGAACTGACCCAAATGCCTTATCAAGTGCCCAGATTGGGTCAAGGACATGAGCTGCTAGTGATGCTATTTGAAGAGAAAACAAAAATGCACTGAAGTTCGACCAGCTCCTATTCTGTCAAAAGGCAGCATTTCTTCGGCGCAATACGTTACAGTTCACCAGTAGGAGAAACTGTGGTAAGCTGGCAAGGCAGCTCATTTCTAGAGAATGGTTAGGCTATTTTGCCTACGAACATGCACGGATACCTTTTAAAATAAAAATATACTTAATAATAAAATCGTATTTTTATTCACAACTAGGGGATTTAGAAATTACCTGCTAGCTATAAATACTCATCTAGAATGATCTCGATTTTAGGTCTTTCATGGATGAGAAGTGTTATCTCTTTTACCTCTTATATCCAGCATCTGGCACATTTTACCTGCATGTAGTAGGTGCTCAAAAAATGTTTGTCGCACTAGTGACACAATAACATAATTGACTCATTGAAAAGCAATTGCCAAGTTGTACCACGCTGCAATAGGTACCACGGCTAATTACCTCAGTTTATTGGGGTAAGGAGGTGAGGTCAAGCAAAGGCTCAATCCCCAAAAAGGCATTTTGACCTTGTTCTAGTCACAGTTTCAGATTTTCTTCCAGCAAGTCATCTCTCCCATGGGTCCAAGGAGAACCAGACAAGCAGAGAGACAGAAGTAGTTTAAGATAATTCAATAGTTAAGATAATTAACTCAAATAAATAATCTAAAAATTCTTTATTGAGAAATTAAACTGGTAATCAATGAGCTGTGCATCATTTTGATATGGAAAGTTCCAATATTTCAGTATGTGAGACTTGGTTATAAGAGTAAAATAGCAACATTAACTGATACTTAAACTAATACAAATTATTATTTGACCCCTATCTCATTTTATTATAACTGAAGTATTTTGTCACGCAGTTCCACTTCTGAGGACAATAGTCTTCTTGTGATTGGTATGAAAGATCACTTAGTTTAAAACATTTAGCTAATGAAAGGACTTCTATTTTTCTGAATAAAGGAATTTTAATAATATGCTTTGCAGAATAAATAAATAACATGAACATATGCAAGACAGCCTAAAAATATACCTTTTTTAAGGATCCCACAAATAAACTTCTATCATAAATGGAGTCTGTTTCAGAAGTTTAAATACAGGAGTGTTTTAAGTCTATTAAGATCTCACTAGCTTCAATATCTCAGGAAAGTCAACTTTTTCCTGTGCATTTTCTTACTGTGAGAGTAGACACAACACTACTCACTGCTTCACAGGGGGTGCTATTCGAATTAATTGGTTAATGTTCTTAAGGCACTGCCTAAGGGCTACATGTTATCATTAGTGTGCACTGTATATCTCTTTGCAATTATCTGCCACCTTAAAATTCTATGGCTTGCAAGGGTGCCTCACTCCTAGAATATTTACACAAGGTTAAGGAAAGTTCAAGAAGTTTTTTAAAAAGTACATGAACTGAGGGTAGAAGAAAGGGAAATTTTGAATTTGGCACATTTTATTGTATCTCTCTTGTTGCATCAAGTTATATGCTTCTGTCTTGGCTGGTGTGGCTCAGTGTACTGAGCGGCAGCATGCAACTCAAAAGATCACAGGTTCATATGGACTTCTGGCCAAGATGGAGGATAGGTGGACACCCTGTGCCTCCTCACGCAACCAAAATTAAGGACAACAAAGATTTAGAAAGAAGAAAACAATCCGAACTGATAGAAAATTGAACTGTACGGAAGTCCGACAACCATTCATCCAGACTGGTAAGAGGGGCAGAGTGGCAGCAGGAAAAAGTGGAGGTTGGCGGACCGGGCACACAGGCAGTGGCTGGCAGATCCCAGGCGTACAGGTGGTAGCTAGCAGACTCCAGGCACACAGGAGGCAGCTAGCGGACCCCAGGCATGGGGTGGCAACAGGCAGACCCAGCAAGGCCATGCAAGGCAGCTAGCTGACCAGGTGGTCCCACATTCGCACGCAGATAATCCAGGGGAAGGGAAAGTGGCAGAAGGGACTAGAATCCGAGAGAGAGTGGAGCAAGCACCATTGTTCCCTCTCAGACCCTGCCCCCACATACAGCGTCACAACCCAGCAACTGGGCTGCCCCACCCTGGGGAACACCTAAGGCTCCGCCCCTCACTACCTAACAGCTGCAACCAGACCCCCCCCCCAAAAAAAAATGGCTCAAATGGGAGGACAGATCAAAGCCCCAGAGCCAATTCATCTAAGCGACTAAGAGATAGCCAACCTATTAGATGCACAGTTCAAAGCCCTGGTGATCAGGATGATCACAGAATTGGTTGATTTTGGTCGCAAATTAGTTGAACAAATGAAAGCTCCAATAAGTGAAATGAAGGAAAACACACAGGGAATCAATAGTGATGGGAGGAAAACTGGGACTCAAATCAATGGAGTGGACCAGAAGGAAGAAACAACCAAACAGAAAACAAGAAAGAAATAAGAATTCAAAAAAGTGAGGAGAGGCTTAGGAACCTCCAGGACAACTTTAAACATTCCAACATCCAAATCATAGGGATGCCAGAAGGAGAAAAGGAAGAGCAAGAAATTGAAAATTTAGTTGAAAAATAATGAAGGAGAACTTCCCCAATCTGGCAAAGGAAATAGACTTCCAGGACGTCCAGGAAGCTCAGAGAGTCGCAAAGAAGTTGGACCTAAGGAGGAACACACCAAGGCACATCATCATTACATTAGCCAAGATTAAAATGAAGGAGAGAATTCTAGAAGCAGCAAGGGATAAGGGGACAGTCACCTACAAAGGAGTTCCCATCAGACTGTCAGCTGATTTCTCAAAAGAGACCTTACAGGCAAGAAGGGGCTGGAAAGGAGTATTCCAAGTCATGAAAGGCAGCAACCTACATCCAAGATTGCTCTATCCAACAAAGCTGTCATTTAGAATGGAAGGGAAGATAAAGCACTTCTCAGATAAGGTCAAGTTAAAAGAGTTCATCATCACCAAGCCCTTATTACATGAAATGTTAAAGGGACTTATCTAAGAAAAAGAAGATCAAAAATATGACAGTGAAAAGACAGCAAACTCACAGATATTAACAACCACACCTAAAACAAAAGCAAACTAAGCAAACAGCTAGAACAGGAACAGAACCACAGAAATGGAGATCACATGGAGGGTTAGCAACAGGGGAGTGGGGGAGGAGAGAGGGGGAAAAGGTACAGAGAATAAGTAGCATAGACGGTGGGTAGAAAATAGACAGGGGGAGGGCAAGAATAGTGTGGGAAATGCAGAAGCTATAGAACTTATGACACATGGACATGAACTAAAGGGGGAATATGGGTGGGGGGAGGGGGTGTGCAGGATGGAGGGAAATGATGGGGAGAAATGGGACAACTGTAATAGCATAATCAATAAAATATACTTTAAAAAAAAAAGGTCACAGGTTTGATTCCCAGTCTGGACACATGCCTGGGTTGTGGCTCAGGTTCCCCAGTTGGGAGCATGCAAGAGGCAACCAGTTGATGTGTCTCTTGCACACTAATGTTTTTCTCCCTCTCTTTCTCCCTCCCTTTTCCTCTCTCTAAAGTAAATAAATAAAATATTTTTTTAAAATTACATGCTTCTTAGACTAAAAGCCATTGAACTACACATTTTAAATAGATAAATTTGCATGGCATGTGAATTCTATTTCAATAAAACTCTTGTAAAAATAGCAATAACTCTAACCTCATCATCACACCAAAAAAAAAGTTATATACTTCTAGAAAGTGTGGGTCATTTTTCTAGAAGAATAATTTCTATCCACACACATTTTAAGTTCAAGATATACTATAAAATTTTAAGAAATCAATTTGCAATAGAACCGAGCAATTAAATTATGCATTGAAATAAGTTATAATTCACTTTTAATAATTTAATTATTACAATAGTTGTAGATTTGATCCGAATGATTGAAACTGTCTTGATGTCAGTGAGACCAGCTGGGGGTGGTGGTTAGGGGGTGTGGAGGAATCAAGGGGAAAAAAAAGAGAAAGAAAGAACTCATGGACATGGACAAGCATGTGGTGATTGTGGGAGGGGAGGTGGGTGGAGGTGGAAGAGGGTATAGAGAGGATGAATGGTAATGGAAAAAATACAACAAAATAGAAGATAATAAATAACAAACGTTGCTGAGGATATGGAGCAAAGGGAACCCTTGTACAGTGTTGGTGGGAATGTAAATTGGTGCAACCTCTATGGACAACAGTATGGAGGTTCCTCAAATAATTAAAAATAGAACTGCCATATGATCCAGCAATTCTACTTCTGAACATTCAGTCAAAGGAAACAAGAACACTTAATGCAAAAAGATATCTGCACCTTCATGTTCACTGCTGCCTTGTTCGCAATAACCAACACATGAAAGCAACCGAAGTGCTCATCAGTGGGTGAACTAGTAAAGAAAATGTGACCTATGTAATAATGGAGTATTATTTAGACATAAAAAGGAAGGAAACTTGCCATTTGCACATAGATGGACCTTGAGGGCCTTATGCTAAGTGACATGAGTCAGACAGAGAAAGACAAATATGTACGATCTTACTTTAACATGGAATCTTAGAAAACAAGAAACCCAAACGCATAAATACAAACAACAGATTGGTGGTTGCCAGAAACAGGTGAAGCTGGTTAGAAGGTATGAACTTCCAGTTATAAAAATAAGTCCTGGGATGTCATATACAGCATGGTGACTATGATAAATAATAGTATATTTATATTTGAAAGTTTCTAAGAGTAAATCTTAAAAGTTTTCATCACAAGAAAAGCATATATATGTATATATATGGAATAAATGTTAACTAGACTTATTACGGTGATCAACATACACAAATATTGAATTATGTTGCATACCTGAAACAAATATAAGGTTATGTGTTAATTATATCTCAATTATTAAAAAAAGAACAGCCCTGGCTGGTGTGGCTCAGTAGGTTGAGTGCTGGCCTGAGAACGAAAAGGTCATAGGTTCAATTCCCAGTCACGGCACATGCCTGGGTTGCAGGCCAGGACCCCAGTTGGGGGCATGTGAGAGGCAACCAACTCATTTCTCTGGCACATCCATGCTTCTCTCCCTCTCTTTGTCCCTCCCTTCCCCTCTCTCTAAAAATAAATAAAATCTTAAAAAGAATTAAAAAAAGAACAGAGGTCAAAACAGAGGCTGTATATCAAATCATGGACATCATTTTAATAATCACTAAATAAGGAAGACTTCAAGTACTTATCTAGAAGGAAAGAGGTTATTTCAGAAAAAATTAAAGGCTGGCCCAAGCCCTGCCCAGTGTGGCTCAACTGGTTGGAGTATCGTCCGGTAAACCAAAAAGTTGCAGGTTTGATTCCTGATCAGGGCACATGCCTAAGTTGCAAGTTTGGTCCCCTATAGGGGTGTGTGTGAGAGACAACCAAGCCATGTTTCTCTCTCAGATCGATGTTTCTCTCCCTCTCTCCTTCTCTTCCTTCCCCTCTCTCTAAAATCAGTAAGCATGTCCTCGAGTGAGGATTTAAAAAGAAGAAAAAGCTGGTTTGATCATTTAGACAAGCCACTAAAAATGGCAACTGAAGCTTTCACATACCTGGAATAACGATTGTATTATTTTGCTTAAATACTTGTGAATCTTTGGTGGAAAAACTCAAGTAATTTTTTACTCCAAGTATCCCTAAAACTGACAAATAATTGTCTGACTTTCCATTTTGAATTGTAAAGAATATTAAAAACATCTAGTGTATTTTAGTCACATCCATTCAATTGACTCCTGCCAGGTTCCCCATCCTTCCCGACCATTCAAGCTGTTTGACTTCAACTGCATTCCACGTTCTCCTTATCCTCTTCCCCTACTCTCCCACCCATGGGGTCAGTGTGACCCCTGTCTCCACAATCAATCCTGACCTTAGACAATAATGATTTAATGCGTTTTAACTCAATACTATGGAACCAAGCTCAATTTATCCCTTCTGACTGGCCCAACTAGTTCAGTTTTATCAAATGCACTGTGGTCTTACTCCATAGGTCAGATCTCCACGTGTGATAAGTGAATCTTTGGTGGCCTCATTCCCTGAATTTGAGTTCGTACTGCAGTCCCTGAGAGTTATGACCCTGCCAGGCTGTGTCAGGACCCTCTCAGGAAGAGAGTTCTGCAGCAGATCCTAAGTCCTGAGGCAAGGGTTTTGAAATACCCACCTGACCTTGTCCGTTTTCAACCACCACAAGCTCCCGAATTCTTCGTGCCTGTGTTTTGCATGCCTGTTGAAGAACGCCATTATCCCCACATGAGACTCTTAAGATATATATAATTTGATTGACATATCTCTCACCTCATCTATAATGGAGAGCCCAACAGGCCACACTTATTCTCCAGACCCACCCAGAGTCTCACAATAATGAACATTACAAAAACCTCAGTTCAATTACAGTCTTATTCCTTCCCACCCTGCCATTTCTACCCCAGGTGGCCTGTTCACACCTGACTCTATTCTGAAACACCTTTGAGAATTTCTGTATCACTGTCCTCCTTTCACAACTTCACCTAAAGAATTAATTACAGGATTCTGCAACAAAATATCATGTGTTGCAAAATAGTCTCAGTGTATGACAGATTATTAAAATGCTTGGATTTTGTTTATGAGTTTAAGACTTTTCAATTCATATGGGCCCTTAAGGAATTACTTAAATCTTAACATAAAATAAAATTGTAAAAATCCAAGTAAAAATTGTATGTATATGACGATTGCAATTATTGGAAAAAAATTATGGATGTCCACAAAGCCTAAAAAACAATCTGCAAACAGCAATGCACTTTATACACAGGTGAATAGGTAAGTCTACGAATACAGGTGAATTAAGTTACGAATAACGTAATTATGGACTTCTTTACTTTTCCAAATATATTTACTTTTGCATTTTGATAAGGAAAGGGAAATTGTGATATTTATCACAAGATAATCCTTATAAGTATGCTGAGATAATTCAGTGAAAAAGGTGATAGTCAATGCTTCCTTTTTTAATGAATCCTTTCTTCCTTAATCAAACCTTGGTTTAGCTGTGTATTGGTTTAGAACACACCCCTTTCATATGCACACATGTATTTTCCAGAGAACCCAAAAGGTTAACCACTGGTATTATGTACCAGTAGTTTGGTATCATGGTTAAGGACTGAACCAACAACCTTAATATCTCCCTCTTGGCTCTATGACCCTGGCAACTCACTGACCATCTATCACCTCAGTTTCTCTCAAAACAAATAATAATTGTTGAATTAGGAATATACCTATAATGTATATTAATAGCTTTTAGTGATAAATGAGAAATGAATGTAAACTAATATATAATAGAGACCCAGTTCAGCTAGCCTACTTTCTTCATATAATATATAAAACTTTAATTTGATAAAAGTGTGTTCTTAGGTTATAACTATGACTATTGGCCATGGAATGCAAGCTAGACTATTAGTATATTAAAACACTTTGCTAAATATCAGGACATTTTGACATAAATGTTTAATGAGAAATACATAATGACATGTAATGACATATAATTATTTCCATAGTGCAAAGTTGGGATTTACAACTGTAAAAAACAAGAATTGTTCATTGGTAAAGATGACTCTAAACTTGTAAATGGTATCTCTAATTAAAAAATGTAAAGTTCCTTTAAAGTGTGTAATAGTCATTCTACAGATTCACCAATTGTAATGATGCTCTTACAGAAATTCTGCTTTTTTACAAGTCATTGCAGAAAGATTGTAGTAAAGATGAATTACCATTCTACTGTCTAAAAAGTGTACCTTCAAGCTGTTAAATGAGTGAACAGTGATCTGTTATGACTTTAACAAGAACCTTATTCTCCATGGGGGTTACTGCTATTAACAGTAGGAAATGTATCATTTAAAGACATTAACATTGAATGGAAATGTTTTCACCCATTTAAATAATAGTCCTTGTTCTTTACTTCACAATAAAAGTTGCTTTTGCTAGCTTTTCTATTGTAGGTATTTATATAAAAATATTCTGGTTGCCCTGGCTGGTGTTGCTCAGTGGACTGAGCATCAGCTTGCAAACCAAAAGGTCACTGGTTCCATTCCCCACCGGGGCACATGCCTGGGCTGTGGGCCAGGTCCCCAGCTGGGGGTATGTGAGAGGCAACCATCCGATGTTTCTCTGCCTCTCTTTCTCCCTCCCCTCCCCTCTCTCTGAAAATTAAAAAAAAAAAAAAAACTTTTTAAAAAAATATTCTGACTGTGCCATTTTAGATGGCTTTTATATTTTTAAATCTCTATATTCTAAATTCTTTTCTACAGAGACACTGGTAAAGAGGTATTAAATTAATATAACAGTGTTTGCAAGCTGATACATGAAAGGCTCCATTCTAGCTACAAACATATTAATAACACTATTAGCTACTTACTTCAAGATTAGACAAATTATTTACATTCAAGGTTCTCAGATCCTACATTTGTTAGCTTTCATCCCATATGGACTAGATACTATGTAAAGAATTTGATAAACATAAAATACATTTGTCAATATAAAAACAAGTGGGGGAAAAGAGAACAATCTTTAAATTTTGAAATATTTTTAAAATGATGAAATACCACATCCAAATATCAAACTGGAAAATATTTAAATTTGTTTTCATTCCCAATACTGGCCAGAATGCAAGTAAATGGATACTGATACTCATTGAATTTTGGAAAGTAAATTAGTCCTTCCTAGGAGACAATTTGGTTATATGAATCAAGAGCCTTGTAAATGATCTTACCCTTTGAGATGTAGCATTACTCCTTAAGAAGCAATGGGAACTGTTAACTATGTACCCTCAGAGCTGTAGCAGAATTGTTTATGACAGCAAAATGCTGAAAACAGTCTAAAAGCTCAACAAAAGGGATGCTTAAAGCAAATTGGGATAATAGAAGAAATAAAATATCTCATAGTTATTAAAAGTATGAAGATAAATATTTTTAAATGAAAAGTCAGAATGCTTATGATATCATGTTAAGTGAAAGGGTAGGATACAGCAGATGACAGCACACTGTATATAAAGAAGCCTAAAGATTCCGTGAAAAAACTACTATAACTAATCAATGAATTCAGTAAAGCAGCAAGATACAAAACAAATACCCAGAAATCAGCTGCATTTTTGTACACCAATAATGAACTATCAGAAAATGAAACTAATAAATAACCCATTTACTCTTGCAACAAAAACATAAGATACCTAGGGATAAATTTAACCAAAAAGGTAAAAGACCTGCACTCCAAAAACTATAAGATACTAATGAAAGAAACTGAGGAAGATACAAATAAGTAAGTGGAAGCACACACCGTGTTCATGGGCAGGAAAAATTAACATCATTAAAATGTCCACACTACCCAAAACAATCTACAGATTCAACGCAATTCTTACTAAAATACCAATGGCACATCTCGCATATCTGAACAAATATTCCAAAATTTATATGGAACCACAAAAGACCCTGGACAGCCATAGCAATCTTGAGAAAAAATAACAAAGTTGGAAAAATCATGCTACCTCCTATTAAACTATACTACAATGGCCATAGTAATTAAAACAGCACAGTGCTGGCATAAAAACACATACAAATCAATGAAACAGAATAGAAAACCCAGAAATAAACCCATGCTTTTATGGTCAATTAATATTTGACACAGGAGGCAAGAACACATAATGGAGTAAAGATGGTCTATTCAATAAGTGGTGTTGGGAAAATTGGATAAATACATGTAAAAAATGGAACTAGAACACCCTCTTAAACCACACACAAGAATAAACTCAAAATGGATTAAAGATTTAAATATTAGACTCAAAACCACAAAAAAGCCTAGAAGAGAACATAGGAAGTATAATCTCAGCCATTTCTCATAGCAATATTTTTCTTATATACCTCCTCAAGCAAGGAAAACAAAAGAAAAAAATAAGCAAATGGGAATACATCAAACTAAAAAGTTTTTAAGAGCAAAGGAAACCATCAACAAAATGAAAAGACAACCCATTGAATGGGAGAACATATTCGCCAGTGAAGCATCTGATAAGGGGTTAATATTCTGAATTTATAAAGAACTTATACAATTTAACAGCAACAAAAAAATCCAATTAAAAAACAGGCAAAGGATATGAATAGACTCTTCTCTATAGGGGACATCCAGATGGCCAGTAGGCATACGAAAAGAAGCTCAACAGCAGTAATAATCAGCAGAGTATTGTGAGAAGTGAAATAAGCCAGTCAAAGAAAAACTAGTATCATGTGATTTTACTTACATGTGGAATCTAATGTAGAAAATAAACTAACAAAATAGAAAGAGACATAGATACAGAGAACAGACTGACAGCTGTCAGAGGGGAGGGTTTGGAGGGCTGAGTGAAAATGGTGAAGGGTTTAAACAAACAAACAAACACATAAACAGACAATGGTATAGTTATTACCACAGGGAAAGGGGGGTGGCAGGAGGTAGAAGAGGGTGAAGTGGGGGAAAAGTGGTGGTAGAAGGAGACTTGACTTGGGGTGGTGAAAGCACAGTCAGTATAACATACAGATGATGTATACCTGAAGTCTATATGATTTTATAAACCAATGTCACCCCAATAAATACAATAAAAATTTTTGAGAGGGTAGAATAAAAAATTACATGTTCTATGATCTAAATAGGAATGGAGAGAGGAAAGTAGGTTTTATAAAGATCACAATGCAAAGATAATATGCGCCCCTGTGTTCACCGCAGCATTATTCACAGTGGCCGAGACACGGAGACAACCCAGTGTCCTGCAGTAGAGGACTGGATAAAGATGATACAGTACCTGTACGCAATGGAATACTACTCAGCCATAGAAAAGGTGAAATACTGCCATTTGAGACAACATGAATGGGCCTTGAGAATATGCAAAGTAAAATGTCAGTCAGGAGAAGCTAAGAACCATATGATTTCACTCAGATGAAGGATAGAAAACTGAAACTCATAGTTACCAGAGGAAAAGGGGTAGTGATAGAAGATGGTTTGACTTTGGGTGGCGAGCATACAGTGCAATATATAGATCTTGCATCATAGAAATTTACACTTACGCCCTGGCTGGTGTAGCTCAGTGGATTGAGCTCGGGCCTGTGAACCAAAAGGTCACTGGTTCAGTTCCCAGTCAGGGCACATGCCTGGGCTGTGGGCCAGTGTGCAAGAGGCAACCAATTAATGTTTCTCTCCCTCTCTTTCTCTCTCCTTTCCCTTCTCTCTAAAACTAAATAAATACGATCTTTAAAAAAATACACACTTACAACCTATATGATCCTACTGACCAATGCCACCCAAATAATTTAATAAAAAATAGGGGTAAAATGTTACAAAGCAACAAACAACAAGTGCTGACAAGGATGTGGAGAAAGGGGAGCCCTCACGCACTGTTGATAGGAATGCAGGCTGGTGCAGCCACTGTGGAAAATAGCATAAAGTTTCCTCAGAAAAGTAAAACTGGAACTACTTTTTGACCCAGCAATTCCACTTCTGGGAATATATCGGGAAAAAAAACCCAAAACACTAATCTGAGATAATACTCATATATGCACCCCTTGGTTTCATGGCAGCATTATTTATAATAGCCACGATCTAGAAACAGACCAAGGGTATAGAGTTTCAGATTTGCAAGATGAAAAGTTCTGCAGCTCTGTTGTACAACAGTGTGAATATAACTAATCCTTCTGAGCCATACACTTAAAGTAGTTAAAATGGTAAATTTTATGTTATGTGTTTTTTATGAAAATTTTTAAAAGGTATAACTTTATGAATTTTGGTACATGTGTGGGCATGTATCGGGGTGAATACCAAATTGTTAACAAGAGTTTTCCCTTAGAGGTAGGGAAAGGTGATGGTCAGGAAGGGACTTTCTATACTTTAAACACTTCTCTATACTTTTACTATTTTCAGTGAACCAATACTATTTTTACATCTTTAAAAAAACTGGATGGGACCTGGATCTATTTGTGGTTTCCCGAGCCTAATCGCTGTAACTTTCCATACAGGAGTCATGAGTTAAGTCACTGGTATCCAGTTTAGTGCTCAATACAAGCAGGCAGCCCGCAGATGAGAGCAGATTTGA
Organism: Glossophaga mutica; assembly: GCA_039655065.1. Lineage (NCBI taxonomy): Eukaryota > Metazoa > Chordata > Mammalia > Chiroptera > Phyllostomidae > Glossophaga > Glossophaga mutica. The sequence continues at coordinate 85,015,660 of CM077313.1, forward strand.
GAAACATTTAATAAACACATGCATCATCTCCCTAAGAAGTCACCCTGCCTTTTCATCAACTTTTCAATGTCAAAGTGTTGGACAGTTAAAGAAAAGATTATTGTGCTTGGGGAACGGAATGGACGAGATGAAAGATATCAAACTGCTTGCAGAGTTATTGATCAGTTCCCGTTCAAGATAAGAATAAAAATTAAATTGGAAAATGTTAAGTGCCTATTAGAAATTACCTATGTAAGATGAGCTAACTCACCAACAGAAGAAACACAACCCTTTGCAAATCAAATTTATATTTTCCTTGACTCTGGTTGGTTTATTTACCGTAGCACAATGGCAGATATAGAGAAGAATGCATGTGTGAGGCTTCGTGATCATACCTGCCTGCTCCAATTGCTGAAATCAGGGTCTGAACTCTTTGGACACACTAGCAAAGAATATGCATTCATTTATTCACTGGCTCATTCAATAATTATTTATTGAGCTGTGTCAGATATCATATGAATCTAAAACAACCAGAATTTTGGTTTTAAAACATTCCCTGGGAACCATTTATGTTTTTAGCACTCTGCTAAGCATGGTGATTATTATAGAGGAATGTGGAGAGGCCACTATCACCTTATACAATCAGCACTTAAAATAAATCTTTAGGCCCTGACCAGTAGAGCTCAACTTCTTGGGCATCATGCTGCAGAGTGAAAGGTCACCAGTTCGATTTCCAGTCAGGGCACATGCCTGGGTTGCGGCTCTGGGCCCCAGTCGGGGTGCGTGAGAGAGGCAACTGACCCGTTTCTCTCTTGCATCGCTGTTTCTCTTCCTCTCTTTCCCTCTCCCTTTCCCTCTCGCTAAAAAATAAATAAATTTTTTTAAAAATAGATCTTCAAGATTAGAAGGAATATTAAAACAGTCATTTCTTACTTTTTTTGTAGTTAACATTTTTTAATGAACTGATCATTTTATTACAGTATTTATTTTTTTAATCGCCTTGCTTGGGCCACTTTGCAACCATATATGATTTTCCTTTCTTTATTTTAAAATTTTATAAGAACAGCCATAGTCAGGTAGCTCACTTGGTTGGAGCACCATCCTGTACGCGGAAAGTTTGTGGGTTCGAGCCCCAGTCAGAGGGCTCACAGGAGGCAACCGATGGATGTTTCTCTCACATCAATGTTTCTCTCTCTCGCTCTTTCTCTCTCTCTAAAAGCAATAAACATATCTTTGGGTGAGGATAAAAACATTAAAACTTTACAAGTACATGAAATCCAAAAGTTTAGAAATCATTGTCCTAGAGGTCATCTAGAGAAAAAAGTATGTATGTAATTCCACAGGCAACTGAATGGTCTCTAACTAGTAAAATGGTAAGATCGGAGCAGTATAATGGGAACAGGTTAGAGGCTCATTATTTGTTGACATCTCCTTATTAGATGTCATCAGTAAATTGCAAAGGCAATTCACTAAACTATAATCAGAATAATAAAAACTGTATAAAAAGAGAAACTACCACATAGAAGTACTTGAATACAGAAATCATGAAATACAAATAGAATGAGCAAGACATAAGTTCGAGGGATCCAGACTACTTCCAAACGCACACACAACCACGACAACTCAGCAACAATCAGATTATTGTGTGTGAGCTAAGCTGAGATATCGGAATTAACTCAACACATCGTACATATTCTGTTCAACTCTATTATTCACAAACCCGAAGGAAAACAGTAAGTCTTGAAGTATTGCCTCTGATTTTTTCAAGTCAATACGATGTATTATTATTTATTTATTATTTTTATAAACAGTGTTAGTACTACCTTGGTTTTAATTTTGGATTGTGACACTGACCCAGATGTGACTTGTCACTGCCTTGGCTTTCTCAGAGAACGCAATAAGATAAAAAGTAGAGACTGGTAAACCCTGTTATTTATTTTGTGGGAATGTACCAAGAACAGTCCTACGAATCACGGGATGAATCACTGGATTGCAGAAGATCGCATCTGCCAAGTTTCCATTCCAGAAAACTAGCATTTCTGTAGCTCCCTTTGTTCCTCCCTTGCTGTAGGGCAGATGTCTCACACTAGAACATCAAATAGTGGCTAATCATCAGGACTCAATAATTTCACTGTCAGACTGATAGCTTCATTTTTATTTCTCCTCTAAAATATGTATGTCACCTCTGATTTTCTTCTTGTATCATTTTTCTCTTGAAAAGCTACTCTTTTAATTTTTTTTTTTTTATTTACGAAGACTCCTTAAGCTACCTGCTCTGGGTTTTATAATTCTCCCCTGAACACATTTATTTATGAACATGAACTTCTGGACATTATATAAGCTATTTGATCCCAGGCTTGATCTTCAAGGAAACTTTTCAGGGTGCTGTGCTTGTGGTTTCTTTAGTGAACCTACTTGGAAACCAACATCTGCCCACTGGAACTAAGCCGTTGTCCTGAACGGTATTTCACACCTGGATGGCATTAGAATCATTTGTACGGCTTCTTAAACACATGGAGGCCCAACTTTAGCTCAGTCCAATTAAAATCAGAATTTTTTGTGGGACAATACCCACACATATATAGTTCCTTTCTCTACTTTGCAGCCATAACTGGAAACCACTGATAGGAGGCAGAAATCAACCATCTCCAAATCTATCATATTGACTAGTCCATTATTTCTGTATATGTCTGTCTCCTCTACTACACTTAACTCCTGTAAGACAGTATTTGGCTTATTTCACTTGTTTTATCCACTCATCTATTGATGGACACTTGGGCTCCTTCCACATTTTATCAATTGTAAATAACACTGCAATAAACATAGGGGTGCTCATGTTCTTTCAAATTAGTGTTTTGAGTTTCTTCAGATATATGCCCAGGGTGCGACTGCTCAGTCAAAAGGCAGATCTATTTTTAATTTTTTGAGGTATCTCCATACTGCTTTCCACAGTGGCTGTACCAATCTGCATTCCCACCATCAGTGCAAAGGTGTTCCCCTTTCTCCACATCCTCACCAGCACTTACTGTTTGTTGATGTATTGATGATGGCCATTCTGACAGGTGTGAGATGGTATCTCAATGTAGTTTTAATCTGCATTTCTCTGATGATTTCAGTCATATGTGGAATCGAATGAACTGAACTAACAAGGAAAATGGGGGACAGACTCATAGACGGAGAGCAGGATGACAGCTAGTGGGGGGCAGGTTAAGGGTGGAGAGTTCGAGGAAAAAGGACTCATGGACACGGACAGCAGGGTGGTGACTGCTGGGGGGAGGTGGTATACGGGCACTAAAAGGCAAGGTAAAAAATATACAATAAAGATTATTTTTTAAGACAGTTTGACACAGCAGGTTTTCATTAATTGAATTTAAAAATAAAATCTCACCTCCTGACCTTGACTTACGCGGCCCGCATGGTCTTTTCCCTGCCTATGCAGCTCACATCTCCCCCTTGCCCCTGAGTTTCTTGCAAAAGTGCCAGATTTAATCCTATCCACAGGCTATCCTCAACCAGAAACACTCCTCTCCCAGTCATTTCTTTCTCCAGCTCTTTCTCATCATAAGAGGTCTCTGCTCTCCTATGATTTTCCGGTTAGGAAAATCCTTTCCTAACCAGACTGCGCAAAGTAACCACCTCCCCCACAGTGTCCACCATCTCTCAGTCTTATTTCCGTCATGGAACTTGCCTCTGTCGAAAGTTAAGTTTCTTGTTTATTATGTGCTGACTTACTATTTCCACTCGCCCATTCCACCCATTCCCATACTAGACTGAAAACGCTAAGAGTCAGAACTTGGACTTCTTTGCCATCGCATCCCCAGGCTTACTTACCGTGCCCGGCACAGAGCAGGTCTTCAATAAATATTTTTGAGTAAATGTTGAATAAGCATTTGAATAAGTGAATGAATCCATGAATGAATGGATGAAAGTATAACCCCGGCAGATGGTTCAAAAGTTCAGGACCTCTTGTCCTTTGTTTCAGAAATATCTTTTTAATGTTCCTTTCTTATCACTCTATTTTCCTTTGAATATATGTTAATAATTGTACCGTTTGTTGAATTCATCGTCGATTTTAAATCATTTCATTGACTTTTTTTTTTTCTGTCATTCACTCTCTCTTGTACCCAATCAACTTGTGTTTATAAGGTCAACAATTCCTAGAAGTACCAAAAATGGAATGTGAAAATCACATGCTGCCCTGATCGGTGCGGCTCAGTTGGTCGGCACTGATCCACGAAGAAAAAGGTCACGAGTTGGATTCCCAATCAAGACACATGCCTGGGTTGCAGGTTTGATCACCAGTTGGGGTAAATACGAGAGGCAACCAATTGATGTTTCTTTCTCTCTCCCGCATGGATGTTTCTCTCCCTTCCTTTCCTCCTCTCATCCCCTCTCTCTAAAAATAATTAAATAAAATCTTTTAAAATAGAATTTAAAAAAAGTCTCAGAGCTGCAGAAGTGACCCATGGTCAGGTCCCCACCGACACCATACTCTAGTGTTGGACAACATTCTCAGTCTCTAGGTCTCAGTATTCCCATCTGTAGAGAGGGAGTAATGATAACCATACGTGATACTGGAAATGAAAGACCTGGGACTGCGTGCATCCATGTGGATGCATCTCAGACACTGGTCGAGCAAACAGCAGCAGCAGAGGGACCTACACACTGTGATGCTGTTGATAAGGATGCTCCCATCGTCACAGCTGAAGACTGCTCAGAATCACCCTGAACTGGTAGAGCTTAAAAAGGGGGAGGCGTACAATGGGCACCTGGTAAGCTGGGACAACTGGATGAACATCAACCTGCGCGAGGTAATCTACACATCCAGGGAAGGAGACAAGTTCTGGCGGATGCCAGACTGCTACATCCGCGGCAGCACCATCAAAATCGTGCGCATCCCTGACAAGATCATCACATGGTTAGGGAAGATGTGGTGTCCAAAGGTCTTGGTCGCAGTGGCACGCAGCAGCAGAAGCAGCAGAAAGTCCGTGGTATGAGGGGTGCTGGGCAAAGTGTGTTTGGCAGCCATAGCCCAGGCAGGATCCCAGGCCCCAACTGAGATCAGCCGGCAAAGAAGCCGGGCAGGCAGATGAGCAAACAGCGAGCTGGTGCTGTGTCCCCCAGGGACTTGAGCACCGCCCCCCACTCTCAGCTACGTGTCTGGTCCAATCCATGAGTCTGTTCAGAGCAGAAATAAGAAGCAGGTGTTTGTGGGACCCCCACCTGTGCATATTATTAACTCCCTCTTTTATGTAAAGTCCTTTTAAAAAAAAAATCCAGCACTTCTACAGTTTGAAATGTTATTTGGTGTTCTTGATTTTGCGAAGTTGCAGCCAGCTTGATTCCTGGAAGGTTCTGCATGTTAATGCATCTTCAGAGTCCTTGCCCTCGTGTTAGGAGAGGCATTTTCCAGACAGTTTTGCTCTGCGTCTCTTGCTGGATCGCTGTGTGGCAAACAGACAGGAGGTTTTCCTTTAAGCTCTTAGCACAGAGATCGACAGTCCACAGAGTTTTCTGGAAACACGGACCTGAAGTTGTCTTTTCAGAACGAGTCTGGACAGACACGTGCCTCAGAAGCTGTTGCAGGATGTGGTTGGGCCCCGCCCCTTTGCCTCCTCCCTTCCTTATCGGGTTACAAAAATAAAAACAAAACATAACTACAAAAAAAAAAAAAATCACATGCCATCCTGCTGTAGATTATTAAGATTTAGAGGTTAATAAATTATGAAGATTGTTTATGCTGCTCTATTATATTTAATTAAGTCATTGGCATCTTTTAGAATAACATTTATTTCATTGTCTTAAAAATAAAAATAATTCTGCTTTAAATTTGTATATTAAATATATGTAACGTGTTTAAATTTGAATTAACATTTTCTTTTTTAATTGTTTTTTTAAACTTTTTAAAATTGTTGTTCAAGTGCAGAGGTCTGCATTTCCTCCCCCACTTCTTCCACCCCACCTACCCCACCTTCCCCCCTCAGTCCTCCCCACCTCCACCTTTGTCCATGGGTCCTTTATACATTTTCATTTCTTTTAAACAGGTGTTTGAAAGTTTAAATTTTTAAAGGTCAACAATCCTTACAGAAATATCAATTTCTAATTCTATAATGAAATTTAGAGTAGAAAAGACTTCAAAAGGAGAAACTTATTTTACAGAGAAAAGAATCTATTCTATGAAGTATGCTTCAGCTAAATGGCTCATGTAAGAAACAGAATAAAATATCAAACACGATATAATTAAAGTAAATGTATTATGCGATACCTTTTACAGTTTATTACCCCATAACATAACATTCGACTTTTTTTCAGTTGCTTATATGTTTTTTTTTATTTTAAAATATTGTATTTATTTTTTTAGAGAGAGGGAAGGGGAGGGAGAAAGAGGGGAAGAGAAACATTGATCCATCGCCTCTCAAATGCAACTGGCAACCCTTCGGCTTGCAGGCTGGCACTCAGCCCACTGAGCCACACCAGCCAGGGTTTCGGTTGCTTCGATCATATTTAGATGCCTTTTGATCACGCAGTCTTCCTTTAACAATGATCGTGGAGGGCCTTGCAAATCATGTCATGAAATTCAGAGTTTATCTTGAGAGCAATGCAGTGCCATCAAAGGGTTCTTAAGCAAAGAGAAATATTATCAGATCAGTGTTTTAGAAATCCCACTCTGCAGGATGAAGAATATAATGGAAGAGAACAGAGCTAAAGGCCAGGAATCCTAAATGAGAACTATTGACCTGGAATTGGACAGTGGTAGTAAGCACAAGGAAAAACCAAGAGATTTAAGGAGGTAAGACAGACAGAACTTAATCGTTGTTGTTTACTATATCTCGTCCCCTTTTATTTACACTTTTCGTGCACTTTACATATGGGGCAGGGGTTCAAAGGTTTTTCACATCACAGACTGATGGAAGTGACATCTTGCTCCCTATATTTCCCAAAATCTTGGAGGGGTTACTAAAGCAAAGCTATAACGGATTCACAGAATACTGATAAGGTATAGTCATAGCAATATATTTGACATGTAATTTCTTTAGTCCCTTGTACAATTAGTAATACATAATGCATAAGTGATATATAAGAAATAAGATGACAAACAGCCATACCACTTGCTTGTCCCTATATTCAAAAGATTATGGCAGCTGCCTCCCTATGGCTCTTCTGTAAAAGATACAATGGTTTTTAATGGTCTGCAGGGCCTTTATTTTCCTTCCTGCCCATGTCTGTATGTTGAAATGTAAAATACACTCCCCGGCTCATTTCAACTGCCATTTTTCCATGCAGCCATCTCAGATGCTAGAACCTGGAAGTAACAAATCTTTCCTCTTCAAAATTCCTATATTGCTTTTCTCATATTTTAAGTTCCACTTTGTGATAAGGTCTTATCTCCAGTAGACTATAAGCTCGTTGTAACCAGGGTCTTTGTCATTTCATCTTTAATCTATCCACAGCACTTAGCACAGTGCCTGGCACATAACAGAAACTCCATAAATACTTGTCACACAAATAAATCAATAGCTGTTTCCAGCTGCTCCTTTCACCCCTGCATTATTGCACCCAGATCAATAGCAATGGAAATGCTGCCAGAGATCAAAGCCTCAGGAGACCTTCTGAATAATAGGTTAGGAAACAAGATTCACTGGCAACTTTGTAGAAACTATACCAGATATTTTACTTAAAGAGATACTGCTAAACCACATGTCTAAACTTTGATTTATAACCTCTCTGAAAAAAAATCCCACTGGAATTTTTTTAAGAATCACAGTTGTAACCACGAGTCTTTCTTGGAACATGGTTATCCCTGTGTATCAAACTGTACGTAAGAAAATGGCTCAAGCTAACCAGACTGGGTGCCTGTATTGAACCCAAGATAGTATTAAAATAAACTTTGAGCTTCACACACATTTTATAGGTAGTTTTCAAATGCGATCAATTTCTAGAAAACATTATATTGAAATCTCAAAGGAGAAAAATCTTAACTCCCTAATGAAAAAGACAACTGTTAAAGATGGTCAGATTCACAAACCTGGAAGCTGAAGTACCTTTCAAATGTCCCAATTGTCTCAACAGAAAGCCAGCTAAGGTCCTATCTATATAAGCATAGAACACACCCATCTTTTTAATTCCTTTCTTATTACTTAGAATGCTGTAATCTTTCAGTATTGTGAATACTCATGGGCCTGGTACTGGGTCAGAGGTATACTTGGCTTCCGTGTTTTTAGGAGAAACGAATCCAAGCTCCTGATGCCCCAGAATATTTGGGGTTTTAGCTAAATCATTCCTAGTTGCATTAAATAACAATAACAAAACAAGGCTATTAAAAAAGAACATTTGATACTGAAATGGTAGTGGTAATATGGCATGATATCTCAGATGTGCTGTACAATATTCCAGCGAAGGAGGGAAAGGAGATGATAGATGAAGAAAATGCCAAAATCTAGATAGTGATTTAATTTGGGTGACAAGTAGATGGGAGTGCATTGTACCACCTCTCTCCATTTGTGTATTTGATTCTTTTCTCCTTGTGTAATATTATTGCAAAAACAATTTTAAAGTAAAAAAAGAGCCCCAGACAAATAGCACCCAGAGTCCTCCTTGAAAACTGCCGTCTTGGTCTGGCTCTAGACTCCTGTCTTTAAAAGCTGGCTCTCAGCTTTTATTTCTTTTGTTTCATGGGGTGTAGGGGGCTAGTGCTCTCACAGAGTCCATTGGACCTATGGCCCGGAACACTGAAAAACAACTGGAAATTTCAGAAGGTTTTCCAATTGAATTTACTGGGGTGACATTGGTTCTTGACTTCATATTCTCCTCTCTAAATTTCTGGGGACACAGTATCTTCTTGGTAAAGTTATCTTGCTTTGTGCTCGTGGTAGACTTTGTCTTTGTTTCCTGTGATAACAATTCCTAGATTTACATCTGAGGATCTACTCTAACCCCATTCTCAATCTGTGATGAAGCTGATTCCATCACTGAATTTTCGGGTGGAGTTTAAGACCAAGACTAAGTCAATCAAAGCATCCCATCCCCCAGCCACTGCCTATTTTCTAAATGGATGCATGACCTAAACAGGGAGATTCGGGTCTTGCATCTCTGTTTGTGCGATGGGAAAAGCGAACTCTTCACCACTAGAGTTGATAGGTTCTCGTAGTTGCTTAAAGCCATCATGTGTAGTCATAGATTTAATACAGCAGAAGGTAGCCATATAACCACTGTAGGGGAGAGAAAGGGAGGGAGGTTCTAGTGATACCCTGTGAGCCCTGACCAGCTGCCCTGAAGACTGTCCCTGGCCTTGAGCTATGTGATTAATTACCTGAGACACTCTGATATATAGCTTAATCACTCCCTTTCATAATTAAGCCACACCGTATTATCAGATGGCTTGACGGCATAGCACTTCGTAGAGCTTGCACTCCAAAGGAAGGTGCATAAACTTAAAGCATAACTCTTACTTATCAAAATACGCAAATGAGTTCTGAAGATGGGGCATCATGGCCGTTAAATTCTATGATTAACTCAGCCAACATTGCATGCCTACTGTGTGACTGTGCTAGGTGCCAATTCAAGCAATGGCAGGGCAGGTCAGCAATGGGAAATAACTCAGTCCCTAAATGTTTCCATTTGTTCAATTGACATACAGCTCTGTTGGAGATTTTCATAGCAGAAACTTGTAAGAGCATCTCAGTAACATAACTGTTACTGGCCCAACTCCCTCCTGGGTAGTTGGGGGTCCAAGTGACACACTCAGGCTGGGATTAGAAGAACAGGGATTAGAATTTGCTTAAGGTTTCCCCTAGATTCTGAGCTTAGAACAAGGACGATCCCAAAGGCAGCTTCCAGAAACAATCTCACTAAGACAAAAATTTAAGGGAAATGGGCACAGAGTTCAATAAAAAGAAGTGGAAGCCAATGGAGAAATCAGGAGCAACTGGTTGGAACAGGAGATTTAAGAAGATGGAGGATCTCAGAGACTCGGGTTGTTACATCTTCACTCAACACCTAGGAAAGGGCTATGAAGTCATCAGGCTAGTTCAGACGAATAGCTGAAAAATACTGTAGAATCATCATTATTTTTACTACTCAAGTAAAAAAAAGTTCACTTGTCTAAATGGAAATCAAAGAACATCAGAAAAAGAAAGAGAACCCATAGATTGCCTATTCTATTACATGTTTTGCTTCTTTAGGTCATGAGGTGGAAATGGTAAATTAGCAATCAACCTACATTCCAATTCCCTTCTCGTGTGTCTTCCAGTACTGCAGAGACTAGAAAGCCAAACAACTATTTCCCCACATTCCCCTGCAGCAAGAGTTCTGGAATCAGGACCCAATAAGTAGATGCAATCACATGCAATCTGGAAATTGGAAGGGAAGTGAGAGCAATGGCCCTGCTATTCTCTCTTGCTGCTGGCAACTAGGGTTGGGGAGGGACGAGACTGCACTTTTCTGCGGCAGAGGGCTCGTGTCCAGTCACTAGCTGTGCGAGGCTTCTGCGACGAGCTCTCAAATTCCATAGTTCCGTGGCAGCCTCCTGATCTCCCCTCTTTCCCGGCCAAGTAGCAGCTAAATTTCAGGACTGCTCAGCACTGTTATCCTGGGAGTTAGTCTTACAGGCCCAACAGTGAACTCACGACTCCAATTTTACAAGGACAAAATTCCTTATATTTAAATTTCTTCTTTAAAAAGCTAGAACGGTTTCTGCCTCCTGAAACTGAATCATGAAACATTCCGCTTCCTAAAGCATTACAGACTTGTGATGATAAACAAGTCAAACCAAAGATGAATCCCATTTACAGGGAGGTATTATTAGGACACCAAAGATAGTAATTTTAAAAAGAAAATGCATTGGGGTGTATGCAACTGAGCAAAGCAGCAGAATATATAAATCTCGGCAGTAGTTGGCAGTCTCACTGTCTGTCCTCAGGCAGAAGGCTTTCCGAGGGGCAAACTCCCATAATGCCAAGCCATCCGTTCAGCAGTATTAGCCAAGTTAATGAGGTTACTGCTACTCACTTGTTGTCATTTCCCCATTGTAGGCACTTAGGCCCAACGTGAAACATTAATAAATAGAACAGGTCACCAAATACAGTGGTCTGGTCAGAATGGAGCTATTTATAAAGGTTATGAATCAGATTAAAATCCTCATTTGTCACAGAGCCAGGGAGACTACAGTCTTTCCTTAGCCACAGATCCCTCCACATTTCTCAGAGAACAATTACATAACCCTAGATTACAACATTATTAGAAAGCATTACCAGTTAGTGTATGCAGATCACTACCTGCTTCTGTCATTAAAAGCACAGCAAGGAATAATAACCATGAGATGCCATTCCTGGAAGAACATGGGCTTGAAAGTAAATGTGGCAGTTGAATTTGGCATCTTCTAGTGGCCCTAGAGGGAAGGTGATTCAGCTGAAATTTGGTATTTGTGAAGATTTTATTCAAAACCTCTGTCATTTTTGAGCAAGGCAAATAGGAGGCAAAGGGCTTCCCTGCCCCCGCCGCTCCAGTGCAGTCGAGGTGGCTGCTCTAGCTCTACCCAGTGTTCAGCGCGGCCTCAGGGTCACGGACTCCCCCTTCCTCCAAAGACCTGGGCGTCCAGTTCCACAGTGACTCACGAATTGCAAACACAGGACCTGCTTGCAAGCGGCAGTGGTCTTTGAAAAATTAAAAATCACAGAGACTGCAGAGACACAGAGGATTATTGTGATTATTTATTCTTTGCGAATAACCTTTTAATTGTATTTTACACATGGAGGAGATTGTACAGATGTGACCTTATTTGCATTTTCATGGATTGATATGTAAACATTTTTTTAAATTTTTATTTTAATTGTTGATCTTGTACAGTTTTCTCTCTTTTATTCTCACCCCAACCCACCACCCCAGCCCTCCCCACCTCCCTCCCAATTCCACCCCCCCCCCATAGTTTTTGTCCATGTGTCCTTTATACTTGTTCCTGTAAATCCTTCCCCTTTCCCCCTGAAATTCCCTCCCCTCTCCCCTCGGGTGACTTTCAGCCTGTTCTCAATTTCCATGTCTTTGGTTATGTAACATTTTAGTCATTATGCATATGCTAATAGTACAGATGATTTGATTTATATTTTTTATGGTAAGTCTATCCAGTTTTCATTCATGAAAATCCTAGGAAAAGAAGTGTTACAAAAGAGAAAGCAAACCAAAACTTTCTACTTTAGTCACTGAAAGCTCATGAGGTAGCTTGAATTCCTATTGTTTAGTTCCTCTAAATGTCTATCCCCTTATTAACAACTCTGCTTCATTAAAATAACAATTTTATGTAGCATTTTTGCAAGAGAACATGACAATCAAGTCCAAATCCATATTCTGCAAGTCCATATATACCCTTCCCCTAAACTTCTCATTACTGACCAAATTATAAAGATTTAAGCAGGAAATTTACAATGTAAGCAAGACTTAGAAATAAAGATCTATCAAAACAAAACAAAGGGTACATTTTACTATAAAATGCCATGTGTGATTTTAAGAACTTTAGAATGTAGTGTTCTACTGCCATAAAATTAATTCTTGATATGTATATGTGTGAGATATATTCATACGCAGTGCCAATATTTGAGGACATGGTCAAATTAGACTATTGAAAATAGTATAAAAATTTGTTAGTTGTTCTTTTAGGAATCTGAACTTTACAAAGCAGGGAGCAGCTAAAATAAACATCAAACACAACTCTATTTTGAAATATAAAATAAAAGCGTGAAGTTGGCATTACTGTTCGTCACCTATGTATATATCAGACCTCTCAAGTGATTCTGCAGTCACCACACAGTGGGGGCCTCTGGGCCTGTTAGACATCTGATTCCTCTGCTCTGCAAGGTATCTAACTCCCGCACCCAGCAGAGCGCAGGGTCATTCTTGGGTCACGGTGGTTAAAGATGGCTGTCAATTCATTGCTTGGGCTAGGTTTCAAGTCTCCTTTATCTCTGTTATATTGATGATTCCTAGTGATGGCTTAGGAAATTAACCACACCATCTATATGCATCTTAATGGTCTGTTTCGTAGCACCGAAATGACTGTATTAAAAGCTCAGTGTGCTGTATTTAAAAGAATCTGTTACCCTTTGAAAGCTAAGAACTGGAACAAATATACTTTCACCTGAATAAACAGTTATGGTTCTACGGTGCCTTGCAAATTTAAAAAAAAAAAGAGGGGTTGTAATAAAACAAGTTGAAACTAGCTGATCCTGCCTTTTCCCCATGCAAAAGTAATTATTATTCAGTCAAAAATATACAGTGAAAAAGAGTAATTGCAAACAAAGCCACTATAATCCTGAGAGTATCCACCTGGTGTTTTTATTTTGATGAATACCCTTTTGGTTCCTATGGCTGCACGACTTAATGTTTGTCACAACTCCCTATGGCTAAGGTGAAAGACAAGACTTAACTGCAAATTTGCACATGCTTTATTGCAATGCAATGGCATTAACACATTTAGCAGGATTGTCATTCCATTTAATTACTCTGATTTTGACATGGACCTACCGCAGATAAAATTGATAGTATGAGTTATGAGCACCATAAAAAATTACTGCTTTCTCTTCAAGGGATGTTCTTTTATATTCTCTACAGCTATCTGACTTAGATGAAGAAAAAAATTAAGCATGGTAATAGGATAGCCATCCTCAAATTGCTTCCTTCCAAACTGAGTTATTCCTGCCACGTGACGATGATGCATGGTCATTTATTTTTTAGCCTACCTGGGTCAGATCTGTGACATCCAAAGAAAAATAAACAAATAAACAAACAAGCAGACAGAAATAGAGAAAAGCCTCTGCTAGATTAATCCTATGTTTATTTTCTATTCTTTTCTATTATATTTGCTATTTCTCAGGAATATTTGATGATACTCATTAAGCTTTTGCCTGAGACAAGTAAAAAGCTTGGGAGCTAGCTACTGAACTCAAAATGTATTCAGTTAGAGGAGTTACGATAGGGCTGTGGTGGTAGTCACTGCCACAGATTTGGAACTGACAGTAGGAGGAAGTCAGCAGCTCTATTCAAGTGGGAGTGTGGTGGTATAGGGCCTGGCGTCTTGGCATGTGTTGCCACGTGGAAAGGTGCCAGATACTGGCTGGAAGAGCATAACATGCTGGCTTTCTCCTTCGCAAGTTGAAAGAAAAGCTTTAGCAGCACAACATCAATGTTTTATGTAACCACATTAAACACTCTGCTACTTGAGTTCATTTTCTACATTCTTGTTTATGACTCACTAATAAAAGAAGCTACTGTCTTCTTAAAGTATCTCCATAAGCCTCCCTCCCCATCCATGGGGAAAAAAATCTAAATTTCTAAACACATGTATAATTCAATTACCCAAATAGAGGATGAAGCAAAGCATTTCTTTCTCAGTCTTTCTGAAAATAAGCTCATATTTATTTGGCTATTGATCAAGTAGAAATCTTCAATAAAAATGTTCTGCCATGTGGCTTCATCCCAAGATTCTTTTGTCTTTCAATTAAGAAATGGTTTTATGTTATACCAATAGGATAAGATATTCAGGGGATTAAATCAATAGACTATAAATTATAAGTAAAGGAAAACATCAGGTCACTGCCCTGACACAACAGATTTATTATTAAAGTAGGTAACTCCATGGCAATTCACTACATTAGATTTTATAAAGTAAGAGACCCAGAGAGATCAATGATAACTTTGGCTTGCTATGGCTTTTAATGGTTCATTTATAATAGCTACTTATCTCCTATTATTTTAGCTTGCTATAATAATGTCAAGCCAAGAAAAAAAGATGATCACCATTATGGGAATATATATTTAATTCAAGTCTGACTGACTATTCCTTAATCTGATTCATGTGTTTTGTACAGTAGCCAGAAATACTCTAAAATGCACAGTGGTTCTTAGGTACACATGAAAACTCCATTACACAGTCTACATTAGGGTTAAAGTACAAAAAATCTGGCACTTTTGGCTGTAGTTCCATAGGTGTATTACTAGATGAATGACCACATTGCAAGGCCCATCCATAGACCACCAGCTCAAACCTGCCTGGTGCTGTCAACATCAAGAATAACAGCTGAATCTCAAATGGACCCTCACTATGGTTCCCGGAAACTATCTTCGACAATATAAAGTACACTATTCTCCAGACATGCAAATGACCCCACACTCCATTTGTGGATTCTCTGCAGACACCTTGGCATTCTTGAATAGGTTTGATACAGGCTTCCAAAGACTGTCTCAAATGAAAGAGAATAAACTCATCTATTTCTTCTGGTAAGACTTAAGGAAAAGGGGTCTTCACCAACTAATGCCCTAGATATTTTCTTCCAGAAAAACTGGGATTAAATAAATATGAAAGGAGATGAGGGGTGATTGAATCAAGGAGGGATCTCCTCCACCACCACCATTTCTTAGTGATACAGGAATGATAAATTATTTTTAATTACATTGTATTGATTATGCTATTACAATTGTCCTGGTTTTCCCCCTTTGCCCTCCTCCACCCAGCACCCCCCACTCCCTCAGGCAATCCCCACACCATTGTTCATGTCCATGGGTCATGCACACAAGTTCTTTTGCTACTCCATTTCCTACACTGTACTTTGCATCCCCATGGCTATTCAGTAACTACCTATTTGTATTTATTAGTCCCCTCACCTCCTCACCCAGTCCCCCAAACCCCCTTCCTATCAGGTAACCATTAAAACACTCTCTGTATCCATGATTCTGTCTCTGTTCTTGTTTGCTTACTTTGTTTTTTAGATTCAACTGTTGATAGATTTGTATCTTTTGTCATTTTTTTGTTCGTAGTTTTGATTTTCTTCTTTTTCTTAAATAGATCCCTTTAACATTTCATGTAATAATGATTTGGTGATGATGAGCTCCTGTAGTTTTTTCTTGTTGGGGAAGATCTTTAGCTGCCCTTTGATTCTAAATGATAGCTTTGCTAGGTAAAGCAACCTTGGCTGTAGGTCCCTGCTTTTATGACTTTGAATATTTCTTGCCAATCCCTTCCAGCCTGCAAAGTTCTTTTGAGGAATCAGCTGACAGTCTCATGGGAACCCCCCTGTAGGTAAATAACTTATTTTCTCTTGCTGCTTTTAAGATTCTCTCCTTATCTTTAAGCTTTGGCATTTTAATTATGATGTGTCTTGGGGTAGGCTTCTGTGCATCTACCTTGTTTGGGACTCCCTGTGCTTCCTGGACTTGCATGTCTATTTCCTTCACCAAATTAGGGAAGTTTTCTTTCACTATTTTTTCTTTTTCTTTTATTTTATAGATGTAATTTATTTAACTTTAGGGAGAGGGGAAGGGAAAGAGGAAGGGCGGGAGAGAAACATCAATGCGTGGTTGCTTCTCGTACACCCTCTACTGGGGACCTGGCTCGAAAACCAGGCATGTGTCCTAGACCAGGAATCGAACCAGTGACCCTTTGGTTCACAGGCTGGCACTCAATCCACTGAGCCACACCAGCCCGGGCTGATAAATTCTTAAAACTCATGTCTCTTTGTCAACATAAGGTGACTCCACTATTGCTTCCTCTGTTGGCTGTCTTGTTACTGATCACTCTGGATTCTCCACACTATTGGTGTCGAAATTGCACATGTAATTTCACTCTATTTTGAAGTAGGTTTTACTTACATCCAGAATATATAGAGAACACCTGAGACTCAACGACAATAAAACAAATAGTCCCATTAAGAAATGGGCGAGGACTTGAACAGACAGTTCTCCAAAGATAATATACAGATGACAAATAAGAACATGAAGAGATACTCAATATTACTAGTCATCAGGGAAATGCAAATCAAAACCACAACAAGTAGCAGTTTTCCTCCCCTTCCCCCTCTCTAAAAATAAATAAATAAACTCTTTAAAAATATTCAACAATTTGTACACTTAAGATTAGTGCCCTTATGTACTTGCTATACTATGTATATGTTTTATTTCAATAAAAAAGCATAAAGAGTTTTTTTGAAATAGGGTTGAATGGGTTATGAAATACGTGCTCTGATCCAAAGTTGGCTACTGGTTTGCTAAGTCAAATACTCTAGTTGTTGCAATTGAGCAGAAACACAGAAAGTGTTAGGTCTGGAACGAGCCCTGAGGTTTCTAGTATCCCCCCTGGACCCAGAGAGAAGTGATCTGTGACATGCTGCACAGCTTCTCAGTGTGGAGCCAGAAACTAAAGCCTTGAACCTCTGACCCTCAAACCAATAGTCTAATTCAACTCCAGTTTGAGGGAGAGTTTTTTTTAAAGAGTCACACTAATCGTTTGGCACTGTGTAAGCTGCCCATGTCTAACCAGTTGTGTCGCACTAGGCCTCTATTGGTACATATTTGCTCTCAACTACCAAAGACACTCAGAGAATGAACCAGAAGTTTTCAAAGTGCCTTGAGCTATTTAAGCAGCTCTGCCTGAATAACCTGAGGTACCAAGGTTCCCCTGATAACGGCAATTTGCCATACAATGGAGATTATGGCAGTGCCTATTTAGGTGGCTCCAACTCAAAATGAAGTCTCGCCATAACTTCCGCCCTTCCCTGCCCAGGGCCATCTCCAATATCACACAGTCAGTTATGCCAAGATATTTCGTCTTACTAGATATTTTGTAATGCAATCTATATTATATGGCTTTAACTAACTTCTCTTTAAAACTGTAGTCCCTCTGCAGTAAAGTCAACTTTTTAAAGTGTACACATGCTCAAATCTTAACAAAGCCTATAAAGCAAGTGTTGGTACGCAAAATAGTTCTCATTTTTCTCACAAAATTGCAAACATGAGCAGCTCTGCCATACTTCTCTCTAAAGTTGAGAGTTTAAGGAAGAGCTAGAATGGTCCCTAGTTCCCCTTTCTATGTTCTGTTTCTACCTAGATGACCCTTTGACCTCCCATCCTCACCCCCGCATGCCCCAAGCACCAACTTTTCTCTGACCTCCACCCCCTGTCAAAACAGAAAAGACTCTGGTATCAGTTATTTACACTTTTTGATTGACTGATTGGTTACACTTTAGTTTCAATGAGCTTTGGTCAGTATGTTAATTCAAGCAACATTTATATTTGAGCCATTTTACACCTCATTGTAAAAGGAAAGATCCCTTAAAGAATTTTGAGCTTTAATTTAACTTCAGTAAGCAAGCAGGAAAATATTTTGGAATCAAGGAAGAACTTGAAATCACTCTTTGTGTTCCTAACCTTGGGAAGTCAAGGACCACAGCAAAACAGCTGAGAGGCTACAGAAAGAACCCAAAGAATCGTTCCCTCATTCACTCAGTCATTCACCCAAGCATGCATTCAACAAGCATTTATCAAGTGTTTTATTGGATTCAAGCATTTATCAAATACATGTGCCAGGTATTACAAGGCAGGAAAAAATCAATGATTAATAAGATACAGTCTCTCTCCTGAAGAAGTTCACAAAGAAGAGTCCCAAAGACCCAAAGTGAGAAGTGCTCTGACAAATAGGAAAGACTAAAAGGAGGACAGGGGAGAGGGAATTCACTTCCCTCCCCCTGGGGCAGCTTTCACAGCGAGCAGACCCATGAACTCAGTTTATAGGAATTTGACAGGGCAAAAGGCAGAGAAAGAGGCAAAACGGGTTTTCTAATCTTTTGGCCAAATGGAGAGGGATGAGTACCTTTCTTGTGCAGAGGGAATTTAAGGCAGCAGAGGCTAACGCCAAGGCTGGTGTCTCCTGCAGCCACAAACGTAGAGACAAGTTGGGCTGTGGCAGCAGCAGGGCCCCTTCCTCTCATCCACGTAGGCATGCGGGAAGGTCAGTTGCTTCTAAGCCTGGCCAACATTCCCTCAGCCACTTGTAGGGGAGAGCAGGTGCGAGCGTTGTCATTCAACTCCATACTCAGACTCCACTTACTAAAATGTTATTTTTTATATCAGGATGCACACATTTTATCATTATCCTTTAAAGTAGTTCCTACCCTCTTCTCTTTCCATTCCCTTGACTTTCACAGGAAAGCTGGGGGGCATAAAATTTATGTTAACATTTCCCAGATACCTTATCTTCTGCAGCAAAAGTTGTCATAAAACCCAAATCACATGTTGATCGCTGTTCCAACCATAATTAAGAGCTTACTCTTGGGGTAAGTTGAAGAGAAAGAAATGTCACCTCCAATTATTCTATAAAACTTTGATAATAAAATTCTAAAAGTTTAAATGTTTAAATTATAATACAACTATTAGCAACTAATGTGATATGACATAAGTCAGGTAATAGGTTATGTTTCATAATGATTTGTACACTCCTTCAAAAGGATTGGTATCTTCTCTCTGCAAAATTTTATATCATCCCTGAATAAATGTTTTCATTAATAAAGGAGCAGTCATGAGACAGGATTCAAATATAAGGCAGCAAGAAAGAAACCACAATAACGAGATGAGAGAAGTTCCAAGAGGGAGAGGGAATAGGAAAAGAGTTAGTGGAGATAAGGAACAGGTGAAGCCAGAATGAATTCTTAGAGCCAGAAGAGCAAATCCCTAGGTGCTTCTGAAGGGCACCTGCAGCCAATAGGTACTGAAGCATCATCCACCTGACACAATAATAGATGCGCAATCAGGGACTGGACCAGATGCCTTCCTGGATGCCTTTCTTATTCTCAAATAAGAAAGAAAAAGTGAAAAGGGAGTAGGAAGGGGAGAGTGAGGGAGGGAAAAGGCAAGAAAAGGAAAAATTGGGTCAGTCAATCCAGTTAGGGGAAAGAGCATATACAATGTTATTAAGAATTACTTATTTATCTTATAAATTAAAGTTTGTACCTTTTAAATCTCTTCACCCATTTTTGTCCACCCACCCCTCACATCCTGCATGTAGCAACTGCCAGTATGTCTTCTGTATCCATCAGCTTGCTTTTTTTAGGTTCTGCAAAATAAATGAGATTATATGGCAAGGAAAAAATGAATGAATGTTCAGAAGGCAGTCTGCTAGATTTAAAAGTAAGCTTTACCTTTTTCTAGCTGGGTGACCACTCCCTTCAGCTTCCTCATCTTTAAAATAGAGATTGTAATAGCACCTACACTTCACAGTGTTGTGGGGAGAATTCAAATGAGCCAATCCAGGTAATGTACTTAGCACGGTACCTAGCACAATATAAGCTGTCAATAAGCCTTAGCTACTTTTGCACATATAGGCTCAGCCTCAGAAAAATAAACATTCATGATGATAAGCTAGGAAAGCTGTAAAATAAAATAGGAAATAAGTCCTTTTACCAACTCAATTAGATAAATTTATGTTTTCTTGGTGGACAAAGAAAGAGCCATCTTTGGCTCTTTTTATGTATTTGTTTAGGTTTAATAAAGCAAAAGAGTGTATAGTTTAAAAAAATGGGTGGAGAAAGAGAGAAAATGGAATTTGAAGAAGCTGCCATCTGGCCCATCTTGTACAGATACTCTCTAAACCATATAGTCCAGTTTCCATCCCACAATCCCAGGATACAGCCCACAGGCCCTAAAAAATATCAAAGCACCAACATTTGGTGTAACACATGGCAGGTGTATCAGGATTCTTAGTTGTAAGCAAAAAATACTATTGCTGATTTAATTGGGAAAGGAACATTTGCTAAGAAGACTGGAAATCCGGCTTGGAAAATGAGAAGCATGGCAGCCAGAGCTAAATGGCACCACAGAGCCAGTCTAGTGAGGAGACAACTGCCCTGCCCCAAACTGTGACCCTGCCACCTGCCCTGCCAAGCCACTAGACCTGATAGATGCCACCTCTAGAACGTTCTCCATGGCCATGCTGGAAATCGATGAGGCTACTGAGAGCAAAGATACGGCTTTTTCTGACTCACGGTGAGAAATTGCCTGAACATAAAAGGTTCAGATATGGGCCAATCCTACAGAAAAGAGAAGAAAAAGAATGAAAGAGAAAAAAAGAAAAATATTCTCTGTAATAATTAATGGTAGATCTACTGTTTTGACCAATCATTAAATTCAAAACATGCCACACAAATACAGATAATCTTTATGATAAAACATTAGTGTATCTATGAGTTTGTTCCTGTTTCATTTGTTCATGTTTTTAGATTCTCCATATAAGTGAGATCATAAGGTATTTGAAGGGAATTAAGAAGTAGAAATTACCACTTACAAAATTAGTCATGAGGATGTAAAGTATAGCACAAGGAATATAGTCAATAATATTGTAATAACTATGTATGGTGTCAGGTGGGTACTAGCTCATCAGGATGACCACTTCGTAAGGTATATGAATGTATAATCACTATGTTGTACATCTGAAATTAATATAATATTGTGTGCCAACTGTAAATGAAAATTTTTTTTAAATAAGCTGTCACAACTGCTGAAGTCTGGATTTCTCTCATAGAAGGAGTATTTTTTATCTAAGATAATGAATTGCAAGTTAGGCCCTTGCCGTCCATAGGGAACACGCCAATGAAGCCAGAATGCTCCCTTAACTTCTGTGGCTCCTGAATCAAGCAGCAACCAGAGAGCTAACACGCCATTTGAATGGCTGGGGCAGGGCAATAAGGAATCTCGGCTTTCTTCTGGGTTTTACCTCTATCTCATCTGTCAAACTATATGCAGAATTTCTGAAATGGAAGGAACAAAATGGGTTGGCCAATTGCTTGCTCTTTCCCCACGGGATAGAAGGGATCTGAGCATCAGTCACCCTTTCCGTAGAATTCATGGAGGTAAGCAGGAAGAAAGAAACCCTCTGGCCATATATCTCATTATTCATACCTGCTTATTCTTAATAACTTTGAGATCTTCAGTATTTAATTATTATTCTAATTAATTACTGTAATTGCAGTACTCAATACAATAATTAATTATTAATGTTATTAATATATCTAGCCCAAGATTAATTTTTGCTTGCAATTTTTAATACCCATTCAAGTTTATATTAAAGATACAAGGAAATATTTTTTCTTACCCCTATTGCCGCTGGCACCTTTCTGGGACTCAGTTTCTTCACCTATAAAATAGAAAACCCAGATTAGACGACTTTTATTATCTCATCTTACTTTCTGTCATTCCAGAACTAAAAAATATGAGAAATATTGTAATGTTTGTAATTATACCAAGTCTTTGTTCACTATAAAAGTTAGAAAAGTAGGAGGAAGTAAAGTTATGTTTTTCTATATACAACTTGTTTTCCTTCTCTTAGAGAGAAGGGGAAAGGGAGGGAGGGAGAGAGGGAGAGAAACATTGATCAATTGCTCCCCTAGATGGGTACTGAATCCTCAACCCAGGCATGGGCCCTGACCAGGAATGGAACCAGCGATGTTATGATTTGTGCCACGATGCCCAGCCAGCTGAGCCACACTGGCCAGGGCTCTTCATACAACTCTAACCTGACTTTGTCTTAATTCAGATCTGAGAATAACTGGTTCTAGAGACTGGCTCTTTCTAAGCCTCATAAAATATGTTTCTTCAAAATCATGTTGAAACTGATTCCTCTGGTTATTTTTACTCAAGAAGTGCTAAGAAGTAAACTATGAGGACTAGCTATCTTGGATGAACATGAATTATTCTTTTGTTGTTGTTAAATCTAGATTGTGACTGGGTTTATGGTAGGTACATAAAATGACCAAGTGAAAACTGCGGGGTGGAATATCATGCATTCAAATGTTTCCAGCCATCAGGATGTTAGTTTTCACAGAGACAAAATATCTGTATTTTATATTGAATATTTCCATTTTTGTCCACCTCTTGGGCCTGCCACAGAAATAAGCTGCAAATGAATATAAATGGTTTCTTCTCTCTGCAAAGAATTCCCTTAATCGGTTAGTGTCAGGTATGAAAAAAGTCCTTTATTGTTAAAGTTGTCCCCTCATTGACTTTATGGTTAAATTTGACCTGTCTTTACTTTTGTTTTCCATCAAATGTTTGTCATTTGCTTATTTCCCCAAGGATGTGTAGCCACGGTTTGCACATAGGTGTGGTATTAAACAGTTTCTCCAGCTCTCTAATTCTTGCCCAGTAAGCAATTACCCACTATAGTGCATGTGTCCGCAAGGACAGCTTGGTAACTCTACAGAGGACGTGTGTGGTTGGCCCTGTGGAGAAGCACTGCAACCAAGCGGCTGGGAGTTTGGGCTCTGGGTTCAGCGCACAAGTTACATACTTAACATCTTGTAACCCGTCCATTTCCTTATCTGTAAAATAATAATAAAAATACTTCCTTCTTTGGGCTAAGGATGAAATGACAATATGTGTAAAGTGTGTGATGTAGTATTGGACATTACTTGGCTGAGAATAATTCTGCACAAATACCAGATGTTCAGCATACTGAAAAAACACGTATATTTTAGAGGATGAAACTTAGAAGTCAACAAGAACAGTCACCTTAGTTTGTAAAGGGAGAATCTGCAAGTACAGAAAGGCTGAGAATCCTACAGGGATTCTCGCTTCATGTTACTGGAAGTCGAGGGCCCTGCCCTCCAGAAGCTTAAGGTCCTCTTGGCAGAGTCGAGACTGACACGCGTGGACAGTCTGGTGCACAGCCCCTACGGTGACAGAGCTTCCCGTGTCAGGGGGTGCTTGGGGAGGGGCTCAGCAGAAAGAACGAGAAGCCCTACGGACGACTTTCTACAAAGAAGTGAGACGTGGGCGGAGTGAGAGGACTTTTGCGTAGGACGCTTCCCGGACTGGAGGCGCCCTGGTCTCTCTAGGAGCACCCGAAGTTCAGAAACTTCTACTCATCACACCCGCAACACCCCCACCCACCCCCCACCCTTCAAAACACCTGCGTCGAATTCGAAGTGGAATGCACGTTACTCAGTTACACGCAGTTTGAAAATATCTGGGAGGAGGGAGGAGGGAGCCAGCAGAGAGCAGAACCTCCCTCCCCCTTTCAAATCTTAAGAACTTGAACCAGAGGGCCGGGCTCCCCGGGTTCGCGGGATGGAAGCCCGGAGGCCCTCGCCCGCCTCTCGGGGCCGGCCTCTCCCTCCCGGAGCACCTGGAAGCTGGGCGCTGCGGGCGGGACACAGTGAGGAACAGCGAGGCCTGGTGTCCCCTGGAGACGAAGCGGGGCCCTCCCCAGTCTCAGGGGACCAGCCCCGACTCGGGCTCCACTGACTGCCCACCCACCGGTGTGGCTGGGCCCCGCGGGGGGCCCCAGGCCGGCCTTGAGGCCCGCACGCCCGGGAGCGCCCGCCCGCTGCTGCGCGGGGTCCGGGAGGGACCAGCAACTGGGCGGCGGCGTCTGCCGAAGACTTCGGCGAGAGGAGGCGGGCCGCGCGGGCGAGCCGGGGGCGTCTTCCCGGGGCCGTCTTCCCGGGGCCGGCGCTGATCGCCGCACGCGGTGCCCCGCCGGGGCGGCGCCCGAGCCCTCTCGGCCGCGCAGCCCGCGCGAGCCCAGCTTCCCCCGCTCCTGCCGCTGCCCCTGCGCTCCTGGAGCCGGGGCCCCGTTGGTTCCCCGGGAAGGACCGTTTCCCGGAACCGAGTGGCGGATGTTTGCGGGGCGGGGGCCAGGGAGGGCAGAAAGTGCCTGCCATTTCAAATCATTGCTGTCTGCACTTCTCTTACGGTTCCGTGGCGATTTTTCTTTTAAAAGAAAGCCGATTATCGTTTGTAAACCGTCCAGCACGGTTAAAGAGTACCCCTCTTTAAAAAAAAAAAAAAAAAAAAAAAAAAAGCCATTCAGTAATTTCTTTTATTTTCCATTGCAAACATTTGCGTATTTTTCCCCAAACCAAGGAACCACCGAAGCCTGAAATGAAAACGCAAAACAGCCTGATTTCCACAGATTAGCCTCAGGACTAGCTGTTTTACGAACGTATTTCTAATACTAAAATATTTAATAGGCTGTTTTAAAAATGGAGACATATTTTAGTTGTGGCTAGAAATGTTGAAAAAGAGACGTTTGTCTTTTCATGGATTTCCATTCAGCCCCAAAATGCAGTCTTTTTGAAGTATTTTGCAGGACATAATGGGGGTTTGGGATTTCCCCCACCCCCAAAAAGGCCACATTGTTCATAGGCTAGATTGATTATTTTGTTTGCAGTTCCGCAATCGAAGGTCAACTATATTTAGTGACTGGTGTTATTTAAAATAAGGATCTAAAACTACAGGGATTCCAGTTCAGCTTTTCAAACACTGACAACTATAAATGCCCCTTTGGGCAACAGGTTCTGCTGAGATCAATAGAATCCCATGGAGGAAAGAAAATGTAGAAAGTTGTGTTGCAAGGAAATTTTAATTATTTGGGCGGGTGTGTGTGTGTGTGTGTGTGTGTGTGTGTGTTAGGTACATCAGTGGGCAGGGGAAGGGGGATTAAGAAATATGGACCAGAACAACTCATGAGGCTATGCTGTGCTACAAACCAAACAGGGAAAAAAAAAGAGAGAGATTTAGAGTTGAGACATCTCCTGGACTATTTCTTGCATCTCTAAGCCCTTTCCAGCTGATACCTCTTGACAATTTAATGGAGGTTGAATTTGGGTACAGGTAACTCCCCTTGTCTATATTTAAAAACATCAAATATATGTGTTGAAATTTACCTGCTCGCTGTCTTCATATTTTAAGAACATGTCTTTAACAGCAAGTAGCCCAACATTTTCTTGTCCAAACAAGATGGACAGAAACATTCAACTGTGAGATTGTTTCAGTGATTCCGTAATCCTGCCTGGCCAGGTAGCTCACTTGCTTGGAGCATCTTCCCAATAGCCACAGTTGTGGGTTCCATCCCCCATCAGGGCACATACAAGAACCAACCAATGAATGCATAAATAAATGAAACAACAAAGCAATGTTTCTCTCTCTCCTTTCTCTCTCTAAAATCAACTTTAAAATTAAAAAAAAGATTCAGTAATTCTAATGGCCTCAAAATCAAAGGCTAGGCTAGTAAACCAGAAGTGGGAAAACGTAAATAATAACCAGCCTGAAACAAATTACATGGAATAAATGAGAAAGTGCCAAATCAAACCAGAAATTTAGAATTAAGAAAAGCACTGGCCTCAGGTGCTAAGCCACCCTGACTTTTATTTAGAAAGTAAGATACTATGGTCTCTAAGTCAAATCCATTCCCCTCTGGATGCCTTGTCTTTCTGATTCATAAAATGAGAAGTTGGGTAATGGGTCCCTGTCAATTCTGGATATCTAGGCACAAACAGTCCTCCCCCAGAGCTTTTGTACTCTTAGAACTCAGGCAGAAGAAGGAGAAGAGGAAGAGGGAGAGGGAGAGGAGAAGAAAAACTCAGGCAAAAAATAGGCTTATCTACACCAGAGTATCACCAAACTTAGCCAGCTAGTGAGTAGGTTATCTGATAGGGACATGTTAACTTGTGTCCTTGTGTGTATTGAAAAGCCATAGCATTTCTTAGAGTTAGAGATGCATTTTATAGTCCCATTCAATATAAAGAAAGATGCTGTCAATGCACTGATTTCAAAGTTTTAGAACAGAAGTTTTGTCTATCATTCAGAATAGTGAATTAAGGACTCAGACTCCTAGAGCTTCTACTGCAAGAATGATTATTCTTCAGGAAGAAACACAGACAGCAGTGACCGTTATCTTTTTTTTTCCACAGACGTGCTCAGCCATCAGAAAAGCTTAATAAATCCCTATTTAGTATGCATTTATGCAGTGATTACATGAACTTTGACCTCTGAAGAGCTGTAGCAATTAGCTTCAGTGTCCAGCATCTTCTTTCACCATTCCCCACTGGCTTCCTTGGGTCTTCCTTTTTCATCTCAGTAATTCATGCACTAGGAGAGCGTAAAATTTTAAAGTTGACTTTCCACCTGAGATATTTGCTTCTGCACAGGTCAATTCCCTCTCCTCACCCCCCACTCCTGTCTAAACAGCCATCTCTAAACAGCCATCTCAGATGGATATTGGGGCTCTGATTGTCAATATTACTCAAACACAAATGGATTTCAATTCAATCCTGCCCTGTACTTTCGGAAAGAAGATAAACTCTAATGGCCCACAGAGCTTCATTTCATAGCTCATGGCATCAGAAATAAATCGAATCTCTTCTGTCAGGCTAATTTAACGTTTTTTTAAATATTCAATGCAATTTATTTTAAGTCAAATGAAACCTAGTGGATTGGCAGAAAGCTAAAGGGAGGAGGCAGAAGAAGGGCAGCTGGAAGCTCCTCTCCCTCTCCCCAAGAAAGGAGCCAGGAAGGGAGATGAAAGTGTTTCAACTTTCTAGTAAACACTGTTTAGCAAAAGAATAATAGGAAAGTTGCCCTTTTTCCAAAGAAGGATGGAACTATAATTGTTGCCTTCAGCAGAGAGCTCAGATAAACCGCTGGGACTCATTCTAAAGTGACCCATCACTGCATTCATCTCTTCTTGAACTTTCGGTGAACCTGAGATTAAACAGGGGTGAGCAACTAAGCAGTTTGTTGTTAGCAGCCTTTTCAACAACCCTTTCAGACT
The DNA here is from genome assembly GCA_039655065.1 of Glossophaga mutica. Lineage (NCBI taxonomy): Eukaryota > Metazoa > Chordata > Mammalia > Chiroptera > Phyllostomidae > Glossophaga > Glossophaga mutica. Next base: position 85,043,000 of record CM077313.1, read on the forward strand.
GAGTAAATATTGATCGGTTTGAATCTGATTGCCCCAGAGGAAAACACCAGGGCATCTGAATAGCCTCCAAAAGTAAACTTTCAAAGGTGAAGCCCAGAGCAGACTGCAGAGCTGGCAACCCGATCTCAACACAGCCTAGTTTGGGAACTCCCAGAATTTCGGGAGTACTTTGACTGCATGTGAGCGTTGAGAGGAGAAAACACTTGAAAACTGGAATTTTACATTGTGTTTATCCCAAGTCCCTAATTGAGATGCTTGTGCTCTTAACATCTAATGATAAAATGTTATTTTCTGCTTTTCCTCTTTTGTCATTTCAGTTACCATTGCTGTCATTTTTCAAGGTGCTAACTGTGCTCCTCAGAGACCAAAACAGAAGAAGAGAGACCTTGAAATAGGCTGTGTTAAGCGCCTTTGATTTAATCGATTGGGACAACTACAAAGATACAAATGTTTTTCTTGTTGAAAGGTATATTAATGTTTCCTAAATGCATTGCTTATTAACTGATTTATTCCACGACCTAGAGAAGGCTTGGGATGTTTAGCCATAATTTATTGTTCTTCCCTCACCCCACCCCCACTCCCCCGCCTCAGCTACATTAAAACCAGCACCCTGAAGGTTGGAATTTCCAGGATTCCAGCAGCTTGGGCCCTGCTTTTAGATATTGAAATTTCAGCAGTGGCATGCAAATGACACTTTAACACATTAAAGTATTTGGAATCCAGCCATCTGTTTTGCTGTGTGGTCTTACACTAATAAACAAAAGATACTGTATAAGGCCAAGCCGGGGAAATGAAAGAAAGAGTTGGCCCACTTTGAAGTTCTCCCCCATCCACTTGAGTCTTAGAAGCAAACCCAGAGCCCGGGAGCCGAGGGGAGGGCACCGGGTGCCCTTGATATGGCCGCGGCCACTGTGCCTGCAAAGTCCAGGCTTTCCCCTTTGACAAGGAGGTACAAGAAATCTCATTGTTGCTCTAGGAGGTCTGTAAATGTTAAGTTTTTGTAGGATTTCCTCCCACCAGAACGCCAGCCCATCCTTTGCAAAACACCCTTTGGAGAGGAAGGAAGTTATACGTCTGTATTTGTTTGTGATGCTGTAAAATTTCTGTTCTAACCTTGGAGCTAAATTAAACCCTCTAAAAAATGTGAAAGTAAAGGAAAAGTGGTAAGCAGTCTAACAGGGCCACTTGGAACTCTCTGATTCACCGGCTTCCTCTGTTGCAGAAACACAGGACTTGGTCAGAAGCAACTTGAATAGTGAAAGACTTCAGAGCAGCTTCCACAAGTTCACCTGGAAAAACCTGTTGAGCCCAGAGAAGAAAATCAAAATTGTGTTCCAGGGTTATGTGGCATGGAACTGAGAACTGAAGACCCATTGCAGCCATGAGGGCTATGAAATCAAAGCTGAATCGGATGTAAATGAGATGTGTAACCTAGGGATGATGGGGGGGGGGGCGGGGAGGTGTGGAGAGGGTGGCGGGAAGGGTTACATACCGAAAGGAGGAATGGGAGGAGGGATGCCAGGGTTTACTGAAAACAGACCATGCTCAATTCAAAGGGTGGATAATATTGGAACACTGACCATCCAAAAAGAAGAAAGAAGGGTGGGGTGGGGTCCCGGTCTACAAACAGCTTTATACTGGAGCTAATTAAACGTGAATCTCTTAGCTCTTGGTTCACTGATGTGAGGAAAGACTGACTGAAGAGTTTCGGCTTTTGAAGGGGGTTCTGTTTATATACACGTCAACGTTCAGCTGGAGGTGAAAAGGTTAGCACTTGACCCAGGAAGTACCCATGTTTGTTTCAAAAATAGATCGCCTTCATAAATTTCTTCACCGTTTTTTTCCATTATGAACTTTCATTATAATGAAGGAACTGTTGCTGTTTTAAAGAAAGTCAACCTATTATAGATATTGGTTAGGTGCAATTATACTCATAAGGGAAGCTTCAACTACCTAGTGGAAAGCACTTTTTTTCCCCCAGAAAAGTCCCACCTCTTTGAAAACGCACACTGCCCTTCTTCCTTTCCCCACATGAAATGACCCAACTTTGTAGGAACCAACAAACTGTCACCAGGCCACATACATGGATCTTTAAGCATATCTGAAACTTGAATATATTTATTACAGACATCTTAAGACCCGTAAACTCTGCTCTGGATCACATCACTCCAGGATCTCAGAGCTGTTCATGATTGTACAGGAAGTGGGGACTATCATAGGCTCACAAAGGATAACTGATAGAACTCAGTGTGGTACTTCAGGAACATCAAAACATTGTGCGACATGCAAAAGACTATTCACGAATCACACAAAATATACATTCATTGTGCCATCCATCACATTAACGATTGAGCTGAAAATACATTACATCCAGCTAAGATAACTGTGGAAGGAAGAAGCTGGTTAGAGTAATACGTCTAGGTTCCGAGTAATCCAATACAAAGTTTAAACAGAGTGTGGCCAGAGAAACAAGAAAAGGGGCGGGGATGGGAAGAGACAAGCACAGGAAGCAAGGTTTCTGAACCTCGTGGTCTGCAGGCCTTCTTAACCCACTGAAAGAACAAATTGAAGCTGCCCTCCGAGGCATCCTATTCAGTTTAAATGAGGGCTTTTATTTTTTAACCTGTAATCGTATAAAATTGTACCAGCTTTGAGAGTTTGCCCACCCTGTTTCAGTCACTAAATCCAAACATTTCTAGAAAATCTGTATAAAGATAAATCTCTCAGGACAAAGTATTTACAACCAGCAAACTCGCACACGAAATTGCATTAAATTAAAGGTGAAATAAATGTGTAAACACGTTCATAGTGCATCTCTTCTTCATGAGCTCCTGACCACTATCCTCTCTCTCTATCCTACTATGAGGGCAAAGTAGGGGAGAACTGTACATTTACAGATAGATAAGACATGTGAGACTTCCCTTTGACATGTTTCTGCTGGCAAAGGAGACTGTTTCCCAAAGGGTATCTGACAGAGACGGTAGATTCTGTGGGAACCTCCTAAGAGTGGGGGTCATCAGGAAATCGGTACTGGCACCCAATCTTCATTAAGGAGTTAACAGCCCTCCCCCCACACCCCACCCCAATCAAACATCTAGTCCAGAATTCTCTGGAAAGACGTCATCCTGCCCAGGAGCTCTCCAGATAGGATCAGAAAGACAGAGACTGCAAATGGAAAGGAAGATAAGCTAAGAATGTGCTTTGGGTAAGAAGTCCCAGCCTGAGGAGTAGCCTAGGCTGCGGAGCCTGGGGCTGAGCCGGCCTCAGTGGGAGGTAGTCAGCGTGTCTGAGGTAGAAGACCCCGGGGAAGGTACGCAGGGCGAGGAGCTGGACTTCTCTGAGGATTCTTCGGCCTTCTCCTCGCTTCCCGGTGGGGTGGCAGGAGAGATGGGCAAGAGGCCCTCCTTTTCTCGTTTCTTCTGTTTCATCCGACGGTTCTGGAACCAGATCTTCACCTGGGTCTCATTGAGCTGCAAGGACGCAGCAATCTCCACCCTGCGGGCGCGCGTCAGATACTTGTTGAAGTGGAACTCCTTCTCCAGCTCCGTGAGCTGCTTGGTGGTGAAGTTGGTGCGCACCGCATTGGGTTGACCGACGTAGCCGTACTCTCCAACTTTTCCTGGGGCAGGGTGGGAAGCGATGGGAGAAAAAGGTACAATTTTAACAGTCGATATGAGATCCTCTACAGGTTCAGAACGATATTCAGACAAAGAGGAGATGGAGAATTTCTCAAACTGGGCTGGGAAGGGTGAATGATGAGGTGCAAAGTGTTAATCTGAAGTCAGCAATTAGCGTGGTCTGACCGGTGATTAATGGAGCCTAGAGATACTACTAGAATTCCCCCATGCACACACACCTACCCACTTCCTAATTCCAGAATCTCTAAAACTCAGACCCTTTGGAAACGCAACAGTCCCAGATGCTCCTTTGCCCCAATACACCTGGGCAATACCCCGCAGCCCCATAACACCGGCGGAAGCAAGAACTTTTTTAAAATATATATTAATTTTCCTTAGAAACTAACCATACCAACTCCTTCCAGAACCGTCAAGGAGCATCCACGGAATGGCAACACTAACCTGTTTTGGGGGGGTTTCTTTTGACTTTCATCCAGTCAAAGGTCTGCGCTGGAGAAGAAGTTTCTGATGCAGGGGAGCGACAGGCTTCTTGGTGGCTGGCGTGGAGAGGGGACAAGGAGTTATTATACGTGGCCAGGGCCAGGTTCTGATGCTCTTGTCCATATGAGTGGTGAATGTACTGGGGCGATCCCACCGCGCCCCCGGCATAACCCTGGTGGTGGTGGTGGTGATGTTGGACCATGGGAGATGAGAGGTTTCCAGAGTAAACAGCGGGAGCGCACGAGGGGTACCCACCACTTACTTCTGCTTCCTGATTCAACGCGTACGGGCTGTAAGGCGCGCCGAAGTTCTGCGCGCCGTAGCTTGGACCACAACTCGAGTGGGAGTAGGATACCCCCAGGTTCCCAGGAGTCTGGTAGGTGGCCGGCTGGGAGTGGTGATGGTGGTGGTGGTGGTGGTGGTGGGGCGAGCTGATCTGCACCCCCCTGCCTACTAGGAAGCGGTCGTCGCCGCCACAGCTGTTGGCACTGACCGCGCACGACTGGAAAGTTGTAATTCCATGGTCGGAGGGATAGGCTCGCGCAGAGCAGGTCCCCGAGTCGCCACCGCTGAGGATGGGGTATTCCAGGAAGGAGCTCATTCTTGCATTGTCCATCTGTCACTGAGTGACTGGGTCCTGAGAAGCCCTGGGTGACCGTGCCAACTTTCTCACTTCCTCCATGGGGCCGGAGAAGAAAAATGATATGAATGTACAGTGCGCAGGAGGGGGGGCGGGAGGGCGGAGGGCGCTACGGCAGGCACGTGACTGTGGCAGCCAATGGCGGAGCCTCCTGCGAAAGTTTGCTGGCTCCCGCAGTGATGGATCACCGTTTCAGTGGCATTTAAATCCCAGGCGCTCCTCCGTCTAGGTGATGCGCAGTCGCCCCCCCAGGCGGCCCAGGCGGCGGCAGCAGCTGCGGCGGCTGCAAGGGCAGATTCGGAGCGTTGGGGCGAAGGGGAGCGGAGCCTGCCTTCTGAGCGCGCCGACTGCGCTCGCCCCCCTCCCTCCGGGAGGTGGGGGCTGGGAGGCATCTTCCCCACCCCCCGTCTCCGCCCTCTTCCCCACAGCACAAGAAAGATGAACTAACGAGAGGTGAGAAGGGAAGAGGGCTCCGCGCTCTTTGGGGTGGGGAATCAGCGGGCCAGAGCTCGGGTCGCGCCGAGCAGAAAGGGTAGGAACCCAGCCGACATCGCTGCCCAAGCTCCCCGGGAGCTTTCCCTGCAGTCCCTGCTGCGGTGCCTTGGGGCCGTGGGCAGCACGGAGCGCGGTGGCGTAGAACGAGACTGGGCCACCAGCTCGCCAGGCTCCAATGAGTAATAAAGCCCGCAGATGGCTAAGAGGAACCCGGGTGGGCGTAGAGAATACGTGGACAAGAAAAGAAACTTTCTTTCTCCACGGAGGTCTTGGAAGCTCCCTACCTCCACCCCTTCTCCCCCACACTATTAGTGTGGCAATGAGAAGCTTTTGTAATTCGATGCCTGATGGCCGGGTGAGCCCTAGGAGCTGAGCCTGCCGGAAAAGGCCAGGGCTGGCCGGGTTCATTGCCCTCCCTCTCTGCTCGCTCTCCGCCCCTTTCTCCTCCCCACTCAGCTTTGCTCTGGGAATCTGACGAGGAGCGGAGCTGCTGGGCCGCTGGATTTTGAGGGGTAGGAGGCGGGGGAGAGAGATGACGCTGGAGGACGTGGCCAGCGTGGGGGCCGGGCCCTGCGCTGCAGGCCATCTGCCGGCTCCGCCGGACCCAGGAGCCTGCGCGGTCTGGCGGGGATCTCAAAGGGCGAGACCACAGCTCCCACAAAGTACACTGTCTCCCCTCCCCCACCCCCTGCAATGTTTCTGGCTTTCTTAGAGAAGAATGTCAGGAGTTGGTTGAACTTCCTTTATGCACACCCCACCCCATTCTGCACATCTGAAGTGGGGGTGTGAGCTGGTGGGGGGGCGGTGGACAGATGGCTAATGGTGGAGGGAACATTTTCTCCCCCAACAACACCTCCTCTCCTTTGTAACTGACTGTGTAGCTCCTTGTGTGAACCTTCAAGTCTTTCCCTAGAGAGACACGTTCAAATCTGAGCGTCACCCCAAGCCAGGGGTCCTGTTCTCCATCACCCTCCTACCACCCTGATGCTGATGGGCCATGAATCGCTACTTACTATTAGGTTTCTTGTCAACCTTGGCTTGTAAAGAGAAAAGGCCAAACAGAGGCACAGGCGGAGAGTTGATGCATTCTTAGGTAAAAGAAATCCAGAGATCATCCAGGAAGCTTTGCAGCCAGTGATGTATAGATTTTACACTGACCACATTTACTCATCTGAATCCGACAGATGAAGTGTATCTGAGGATTGTGTGTGGATTTGGGGATCACATGCCCCTGTAGTTTTCCCTTCCCAGGTGGAAGAAGGAAGTTTTGCTTAAGGCAAGCAAGTACATTTCAAGGGTGTTAGTGAACCTTTCAGATTTCTGCGTTCTGCTCTTCCCATATAGAAGTTCCTCCAAAACGTGCCCCTCCCAAGGAAAAACTTGCAGAAATTTGATTATGGACTCCCTTCGGTAGCAAAAATCCATTTTCCCTAAACATTTTCTTTTGAAAAGGTATTTATATGACCTTTGACCTATCCCCCATCACGTTTAAGAGGAAACACAGGCAGGAAAAGTCACTCCTGCCCCAGTTTCATCACCTGGGGAACTTCATCCTGGAGAAGGGAACAGGCGTGGTGGCCCTCCTGGAGGCGGCTTCCATGGGAGCGCCCAGGCCTCCAGCACTGGGGAGAGACGGGGATCCTGCGGGGGAGGAGGCGGGACGTGAGGGAATCAGTGCTGACAGTGCGGATGGTCTGCTCTCCGAACCCAAGCTCGTCGGTATGTCGTCCCCTTTGGCCTCATTCCTGGCCCTTTCTGGCCCTCCAAGGCGCGGGTTTACGTGACCCCCTCGGCCACAAGGCTTGTGCCACAAAGCCACCCCTGGCCACAACTGCTCTCCTTCTGATACTTCGCCTCTGGCCCTCCTCTCGGACTCTCTTCCTCCCCGCACAGCTCTTTTCAGGGCCAGGAGGGGTGGGTGCACTTCTTGGAATCAAAGGCTTGCACCCGGTCTCGGCGACCCACCCCGCCGCCGCGCACAGCTCTCCGCAGGCCGGACTCTGGCAGCCGCGCCGGCTCCGCCCCGGCTGGCCGCTCTTAGCGCAGATCTCCCAGCGCCGTTCACAAAGACAGCCTCCCTGGCCTCGAGCCCGCAGGCTTCCGTAGCTCGGGTCCTTCCCCACCCCCACGAAATCCTGGGGCTCATTCTATCTTGCAGGAGACCCTGCGTCCTCCCGGCAAGTAGGCCAGCGCCCCTCGACTCGAGCTAAAGTACCTTTAAAGCCCGGGGAGAGTGTGTGCAAGGGGAGTTTGGTCACTATTGAAATGATCGTCTGCGAGCAGCTTGCACGGCTCCAAGCGCCTCTTTCAGGGCTCTTCTACTAGCAAGGGAACCAGCGAGCAGCAGACGAAACGCCGCCGAGGCCGCGAGCTGTTCCTGGCATCCGCGGCCCAGCCAAGCTGTTGTTTTAAAAGAGCAATAAAAATGAATTATGACTAAACGCCTTCTAACTTAATGCTTTCGGACGGGGATCCCCGGCAAATACGTAAGAGGATTTTTATTTGTGCATGTGTTCCTGCAATTGATCTCTTTGATGACATTCTCATTCATAGAAAGCATTTGATTTATGAGCGTAGGACGAATCGCAAACAGCAGCGGCTCAGCCCTGGCTGTTGCCCGGCCGCCCTGATCCGTGCGGAGCCGGGGGCAGGAGACCAGCCGGGGTCCTCACGCGCCTCCGCCGCTACCGGGATTTAGGGGGGCAAAGGTGTGGGGGAAGGAAGAGAGCAAAACCTTGGAGAAAGATCCCGGTTTCAGTACAACTTCCAAGCCTGTGCTATTAAGAGCAGGGTTCTTAAATCAACCCGCCCCCAACACATGTTGCTTACACGCTGCGTTTTCTCACGGTAAGTAACCACCAGAACAGAGCTCAGGAAGGGAAAAGTAAGCATGGGGAGACGTAAGAAGGGGGCAAAAACCAGAACAACCCAGTAACACACCCTAGATCACGTTTTATTGATATTTCATTTAAAGTGCTTTGTCGCTTTCTTTTTCTAGAAGCTGGTTAATTTATAACGTAGGGTGCAGAAACACTTCATTTTAAATCTCAGCTCGCTAACCTGACTTCAAAGTTTTAATGCTCCATTATTTGCCATGTAAACAGATTTAAGAATGAAATATTGATTTTTCTGACCCTGGGGGGAAAGAAAGAATCCTAGAATGACTGAACCAGAGGATTGGAAAGAATCCTTTCTGAAGTATGTTTTCCAGCCAGTGACCATGATTTTGTTTTATTTTTATTTTTCTCTATCTTTTAGGTTTCTTTGCCTGGACCCATCAACAGCTGGGAGACTAATCAACACCACTGAAAATGTTCGGGATTTGTGGGGGAGGAGTTGGAATGTAGATGTTGGAAACAAATGTGTATAAATAAATGAACTGTTTGTAACTTAGTTATCGACCTGGAGACTGGTAGCTTGTTTAAAGAAACTCCACGTTCCTGGAGTCGGGGGTTTCTGGAGGCACTTTATTTCTCCACTCTCAGAAGGCTGGGCTTGGCCCAGCACGGAAGCTGCCTGATCCTCTTTCTCTGATCAATTCAACAGCTAGCTTGAACCTCTACCCTGAAAAACCAAATTCATTCCCTTAAAAAAAAAAATCACTTCTCAGACACCCTAACCTTTTTCTGGCTTTCTTTTTTTGTTGCTGTCTATTGAAGATTTTGATCATGCCGCCTTATTAATTTTCAATATTAAAATTGAAAAAGAAGATGAATTGTGACCAGAATTTTATTTACCAAGTTAGACTAAGAGAAGAAAAAGGAACCATTAGGAGCTTGGGGAAAGATGGGGAGGAAAAAAATAAGAAAGCTACTTATAGCAAAGGAGAATTTATTCTACGAAAAATACGCATGACAATGCATCCTAATGTAATACAAAAATAAAAAGAAAGTGAAGATACAATTATATGATCACTTTCTTGCAGGCCTCATATATTGCTTTCAGTAAATCACATAGAGGGTTGTTGGATTAGATTTAAAACAACTAAAACTCCAAAATACTCTGTAGAAGATGCCTCTGAAAGTGGGTCAGGGGATTGACTAAACAGAAAATCTTCAACATTTAGAGGAGGGAGAGGGTAGGTCAAGAAAAAAAATAAAATAAAAACCAACTCTCAGAATAAAAGAAGGCCAAACCACCTGGTCAAAGGGGTTTTGTTTTGTGATGCTTTGTTTTTGCTTTAATGTTTTTAGTAATTCAGATGCTGCAAGTCGATTGTGGTGAGTGTGTCTGTGAAAAAGTCAAAGCTGTCAGCTGAAATATCTACAGGGCTGTCGAGGGAACCTGGCAAACTGGGCGAGACTGCGTCTGAAAGCTGCAGGCAGGAATCTGTGGAAAAAACGTTAAAGTCCTGCAAGGAGGGGACCTCGAGGGCCTCGGGACTGTCATTGTTTAGGCCGGAGCCACAGTTCTGGCCCATTGTTGACAAGCAGTTAGGAACAGTGGGTGACTGGTGCTGAAAATGTTTCAGATTTTTCTCATTGCTGGTTAAAGGCGAAACTGGGAAACTTTGGGAATCGCCATTGTGTCCGTTGGGAGCCTGCTGCTGAGAGAGGGCATTCTGCTGGAAAGTGTAGCCTTCCCGCTCCAGAAGGGCCCCGGAGACGCTGAGGGCTTGCTCGAAGAGGGACTTCTCTTCCTCGTCCTCTTCCACTTTCTCGGAGTCCTCCAGGCTCTTAAATTTCCCTTCGCTGTGCTGGTTCTCCTTGCACTGGGTCTGCCTCTTGTGCTTCATCCTCCGGTTCTGAAACCACACTTTCACTTGTCTCTCAGTCAAATCCAGCAGCGCGGCTATCTCCACCCTGCGGGGTCTGCAGAGGTACTTGTTGAAATGAAATTCTTTCTCCAGCTCCAAAAGCTGCGTGTTGGTGTAAGCAGTTCTCAGGCGCCGCGAGCCCCCTCCGCTGCCATCCGCGATTTCCAGGGATTCTGCGGAAAGGGAAACCAAGAAGAGACACACTCACAGTTGGAGGCGGAGGGGTCCAGCGAGGGGTTACTGCACCCGAGAATAGATGCCGCAGAAACGACCAGCGGCACCAAGATGGCCGCCCCTGGATGCAGGAGGGCTATTGTGCCGCGCGTCCTGGGCGCCCAGCCCGGGGAGACCCCATCTCCTCCACCTCCGTCCCACTCTTGCCTGCAGCTCCCCCCAACCTCTCCATCCGGGAGCAAACTTTATATTACCCACACCGCAATTTATAATTAATGCATCAGCTGCTTAGCTGAGCAAGAGCGATCTATCACTCTTCATTACTGTCAAAAAGCCAAACTCTAGGACAACGAGACAAGAGGAGGTCAGTTCCAACTCAAATAAATCATCCCACATTACAGAAGTTAGGGAAAGTTCCTCCCCCCCTTCTTAAAAATATATGTCTCATTGTGGAGCGTAGGATGCCTTTTCTCTCCATCAAACCCACTCCTGAGCCCACAGGGGAAGGGAAGGCAGCCAAGCATCTCTCCCAGCCCACGCTCCCCTCCCCCCCAGAACCGCTCTCGGGGCAGCCCCGACGGGGCCCGGGGGCCCGGGACCTGGGGCCACGTCTTCGGACTGACCTTTGTGGCCGAGGCAGGCAGGGCCAGTGGTGGTGGCGGCCGAGGCGGGCGGCAGCGCGGTTTTCTTGGCCGCCTTCTTCTCCTTCATCCAGGGGTACTCGGGCGGCTGCAGGGCGCCGGCCGGCCCTGGGCTGCCGCGGCTGCCCGCGGGGCTCGGCTTGGGGCGGCCGCCAGCGCCGTGGCGAGGGTGACTGCCCGGGTTCAGGCTAGGAATGGTCTGCTCAAAAGGAGGAGGAATCAGTGTCGAGTGTGAAAGCGTCGAGGTCTTGATTGATGAACTTTGAAATGTATCAGCGACAGGGGGAAAAGATGTCAGGCACTCAGCGAGCGACGGCTGGCTATTGATAAAACCGATCTCTCGCTCAAATTCGTAATTCATGGCCTTCTCCTTGGAGCCCCCTCGGAGAAAAAGTTCCCTCTTCTGGAGGGGCTTTGGGGGGGCGAGGCCCAGGAAAAAGGCGAGTGCGGAGGGAAAAAAAAAATCTATCATAGAAGATCGCTGCTGGGGTGTTTTTTTTCTAATTCACTGATTACAGCCGTATGGGGACCGCGCTACTATTAAACTATTGAATTCATGGAGACAAGGTTGAAATTGGACCGAATTGGCTGTCACATGATTGCTTCTGCCCAATGACAATTTGGGCTTTAATCAAAAGAAGCCACTGTCTGTTTGATTGATCCAAAAAAGTCGGGAAGGAACGCCTCATTGGGGGCCAGCGAGGCTTTATTTACACTTTTTTCTGGGCAAAAATACATAGATGTGGGTGTGGGTGGGGATGCCCGGTAGTGCGTGGGGGCGAGGGTGCCTGCCTGCCTTCCCCTCCGCGAGGACCTGGTGTGCGCGCTTGGTAGTGCGTGTGAGGGTGCGAGTGTGAGCCCGGCTGCGGTCCCGCCGGAGGCTGCCCTCCGCCTCCCCCGCGCACTCCGCGCATTGTTTGGGGCTGTCGGGAAGACGCCTCGCACCTCACAAATCATTTAAGCACCTCAGTCTGACGCCTGCAGTCATTAACAAAGTAATCCATTAATCTTCAAAGTTTTGACACCCGAGGGCCCCCCATCCCAGCCACATAAGTTCTACTAAGGCAGGAGGAAGGAGCAGAAGGAGAGGAGAGATATGAGAGAGAGAGAGAAAGAGAGGGGGAGAGAGAGGGAGAGAGAGAGATTCTTGGGTACCCCCCTTTTTATTTTTCTTCTCCGCCTTTTCCAAAATCATTTCCTGGATCTCAGAACTGATCTCCTCTCTGTCTCTGTCTTCCTTCTGTCTGTCTTTCCCTCTTTTTCTCCCTCCTCTCTCCTCTCCCCCTCCCTCTCCTCTGTCCACTTCTCCTTCCCTCCCCACATCCGCAGGCCCTCCTCGCACCCCTCCCAATGCCCAGCTCCGAGTCCGCTCCCCCAGACCCGACCCGGGCCCATTGTTAGCCGGCTTTTCCACCGCGGCTTTGCGTCTGGCTCCAGAAGGAAGCGGAAAACGGGAGGCTGCTCTCGAAGCTTCCCCATCTTCCTGCGCCATCAACTTTTCAGGAGTGGCTGGAGAGAGATAGATGCATGTGCCAAGCAAGACAACAAACCCAGGTCCATGTGTTCAAATCCTTGTAGCCAGGGCGGCGGCCAGCCAAAGAAATGCCGCCCCCCGAGCAGGCGCGTGCGGCTCCTGGCATTCTGGGTTTCATACCCGTAGGGCTTGGGTGCGGTGAGTATTTCCGTTTTCCAGGAAGTCTGTTGGAAGTTAGCAGCAGGGAGGGAGAAGGCGCCTGTTTCTTTCTTTTCCTTTTCTCCCCTTCTTGTCGCTCTGATTGGGGGCTTGTTGGTGCAGATGCAGTGAGTACTCCCCAGCCGCCCCAATTGTCTCCCGCACCTTCCTGCTCCTTGGCCACCACCAGGGATGTTGGCACTCAGGTTCTGTTGTGGGAAACAGCACCGCAGGTGAGACAAGGCGACCCAAAGAGGAATTATAATGTTTCTCTTTCTCTGTTCTCTGTCTCTGTCTTTTCTCCAATTCTGAGACTTGAGACTGAGCACATCTTGGACCGTGCTGGAGGGTTCAAAAAATAACACCTTTAGATACCAAAAAATAACTTTTAAAAAATCCACCAAGCTAGAAGGAAGGGAGGAGGAGGCTGGAGGCTGAGAAATCTGAAGGTATCTCTTTTCCCCCAAACCCTGAGGATGATAATTCCCGTTTGCTTCCTTTGAAATGGACCAAGTGATCAGACTCCCCCAGACCGGCAGGCATCGGTGGCAGGAAAATAAATCATTCTGATGGCTAGGGAGAGAGAGGTTGGCGGGAGAGAGCCCTATGTAGAAAACAAGCAAGGCCGTGCAAGGCGCAAGGACAGGACTCCATCTCTGAAGCCGGCATCAAAGGGGGCTTGGGTTGGAAATTAGATATAAAGTGCCCTCCGTCGTTGACCAGCTCAGAGCATTGCCTTACAGATAGAGATGCTATTTTGGAAAATGTGAGGTTTTTCAGTTTTCTTGCTTTTATTCCAAACAAAGCTCTGAAGGAAGTCTGGGCGCGATCAATCTTGCTCACCAAAAGCCTTGACAGCTTCTAGCCCTTGAGAACGCATTTCAGCTTCGAGCTCTTTCCAAGATCAAATGTGGCCGAGTAAAGAGGAGAGCAGGAAACGCAAGTAAACAAGGAAAACTAGTCTTTTTAAAGATACTTTTTTGGCAGCAGAAAGAGTTATAAGGCCGCTTTTAGGAAAGGTGCTTTGCAGACTCTGGGATGGCAGCTTTTGGCATTTGCTTTTACCAGAAAATATTGAGGGTTAAGGGGAGGGGGAGCAGCGCTGCCCTCGTATCACCAAGGCTTTGTCAGGGGCTGCGTGGGTGAGAGCTTTCTGCTGCCTCAGCGGCCTTAATTCAAATACCATCTGGAAGAAAACCCTTTTCTTTCACCATTCAACACTGGAATCTTCCCCAAATCTATTACTTTAACTCAGGAGATATTTTAATAAGGATTTCTTTTTAATATCTAGGAAGCTGGGGGTGAGATGGATGTTTTTGCTTTGAAAGCCAAAATGAATGTCTCAACTGGCAAGATGTGGAAAATCATATTGGAATCTCATTTTAAAACTCTGCCCTGGGGGAAGGAGGAAGCCTCCACGCCAGTCCTCCCTATGCTAAATAGTGGATTTTAGAAGTGGGTTCCAATAGTAGAATCTCTGAAAGATATTCCTCTCTCTGAGCAGATCCCCCCCCCCCCACACACACACACTCTTCCTTATTTTCCTAGGTAGGTTTAATCTTCTGCACTTCTTTAAAATGATTACTTAAAAGAAGACTCTTGAATCTGTTCAGGCTGCTTAATTTAGAGGTGAACAATTAGAGGGGCGGGAGCTCCAGTCCTTACAAATACTAATTTTCCAGCCTCTGTATTTTCGAGATGTGCCCCATTTCAGCCAGGAGGCTGAATGTGCCACATTCAACCAAGCCCACTTCTTCCATGACCCAAAGTCTTTAGCTATGTATATGGAGACCCAGGCCAGATGTGGGGGAAGCACCTCTGACTGGGAGAGAAGCACCCAGATCTTTACAACTGCCTCGGTTTGCATCCTCCGATCCCTTTTCTTTTCCTTCAAATGTGTGGAGGTTTCCTAACAGCAGCCCCCTGCAGGTACCCAGAAATGGCTCCAGTGCCTGTTTCTAAAGACAATCTGAGCGAGCTTCTTAGGGGGAAGAGAGAGGCCATGAAGATGGGTATTCTGGATTGCAAACAAAATGGCGACATTTTCCACCTCTGCTCAGAAACAGAATTCAAGGAGAAGGGGGATTTATTTGTCACATCAGAGGTTCCTGATCCCCGGATGCAGGTAGTTCCTCATTTCCAGCTTTGAAGGAGGATGCGGATGGGGATGCAGTTTGGAGGTCTGCACTTTCTGAATTTGGTTCCTTCTCTGAGCAATTCTTTACTCTGAAGATGAAAATATTTCCCTTTCCTGCGTCTGCCTTCGCCTCTGCCAGCCAGCCAGTTGGCAGCCCAGGAATAGAAATGTAATATTTAGCTCCTGTAGCATCAAATGAAACAAGTACTTATAAAATTGCGTTTTTATTAAAAAGATATTAATCTCCTTTCTCTCTCCCCCTCCCCCTGGGGCCATAAAAAGAAACCGGGGAGTGAAGAAGGAGAGGAAATAAATCCAGAGAAAGCCAAATCCTAAATTCCAAGAGGAAGAGGATGCTGGGACTTGAGCAGTCGGAGGAAGGGCTCAGCCTTTCTTGTGCTGGAGACCTGGGTGAGCCTCAGTCTCTTTCCAGCCACCTTGCTCCTAATGGCAGTTTTAGAAGGGATTCTTCCCTCCTGGTTTGATAAAGAACCACGAAGCATCCGCGGAGAGTCCGGTTGCTCCTGGCAAGTGTTCGGCATCTTCGGTGTGGTTGGCGATTCCCCAGGTTAAGATGTGGGCCAGAAGGCTTTGACCGGAGGAAGATCGAGGACAAGGAGACAGCCCGCTCACTCCCCGGCGGGGCCGCCCGGCACCTGTGCGCCCCCCGCCGCGCCTGGGCCGGCTGCCTTTGTTTCTCCTGCAGTCGGCTCTCCGCAGCCCCTGTGCCCGCCGCCGGCCTCCGTGGCAGCTGGGAACCAGGCAGCCCAGCGGGCTGGCCGCTGGGCGTCTCCAGAGCTGCAGCCGCCCGGAGCTCCGGCCGCCTTCCGGAGACTTCGCCGTTCCCCGGCTCCAGCCTCCCCGCCAGGCCCCAGCCGGAGCTGCAGCGCGGCCGCGGCCTGCTCCGCCAGTTCGCCTCCACTCCACGCAGACCCCCATCTTCGGCCAAAGAACCCCTTCCGAACGCGGATATTATTCAGAATAAAAACTTTATTTTTTTTGTTTTGTTTCTCAGAGTGTGAGCAGCAAGGAATGTAGAACTCTCAAAACAAATGTAGCATTTTTCACGTTTACAGATTGTTTTCTTCAGTCTCGCCGGATGTTACAAATTAAATCACCGCTTTTCGAAAGCTGGATCCTCTCTGGTATTATTGCATCATTACCGTTTTTTTTTTATAAAGGAATTGCATTTCCCTTTCAAATAAAAAATTTCCTATGTACGCCAATACACTATTGAACAAAAGGCCCAAGAAACCTTCTGAACAATCAGGGTACAGAATTTCTTTAATATAAATACGAACGGATGGGGATAAATAATATTTAAAACTTAGATTATTCAATGCTTGCAAAAAAAATATAAATAAATCTGACTGTTCACCAGCATACACACACGGAAAGACGTACACGCAGTTAACCTTGCACAGGGGGTCCCTGTCTCAAAGCGCCTTTGATTTTTTTCTCGCTCTTTACAAGAAGTGCAATTAAAAAACTAAAATTAAAAAAAAAAAGTAATCGCGTCCCCTCGGGAGCCATAATGTACGAACAAATTCACATTGAAGAACTCGGCTAGAAAATTTGTTCATATACCCTGTTTCTGATCAAAGAGTGGAGAAGGTAAAGGGTGCAGGGCCCGCGGCCGGCGAGGGGCGGGAGGAGATAAATATCGCTACTGATACTGACAGCCATTCCAGCAACCAAGATTGCTACGTCACAAAAACTATAAAAACGCGTTACCAAAGAAAACAAAACGGGGAGAGGGGAGGGAGCAGAGGAGAGAGAGAAAAGGGAGGGGCAGGGAGAACCTTAAAACAAAAAAAGCAAAGGAAGAGGAAAGGGGAGGGGGGACTCTCCTGGCGCGCAGCCCCGAGCCCACCATCACAGGTGGGTGAGCTTGGGGGCTTCCTGAATTCTTCCCTGAGAAGGATGGTGGGCGGTAAGGTCCGTGTAAGTGGGGTGCGGCTCCCCTGGCCCGGGCCCGTGATGGTGGCCGCTGCCCAGCGGCCCAGCACCCCCGTAGTCCATGGCGGCCGAGGCGGCGTGAGGGAGGTGAGTTAGGCCGTAGAGGGCCGGCCCAGAGTTGCTCAAGGGCTCCACATAGCTGCCCCCTACGAAGACGGGGCTTCCCTGTAAGTGTGGGGTCCCATAGCTGCCGTTGCCCTGCAGGCCATGCGCGTGCGGGTCATAGTCGGGTGTGCCCCCTGCCCCTGCCCCCGCGGCTGTGTAGCGCTTCTGCGGGGGCGGCGGCGCGCAGCTGGGCAGGGGTGCAGGATAGGAGGCAGGGGGCAGCCCGTAGGCGCCCTGGGGGGGCTTGGAGAAAGGTGGGGGCGACTGGGGCTCGTAAGGAACACTGTTGACCAGCGAATGCATAGAGTTCAGATAGCCGCCTGCGCCCGGGGGCACAGGGCTGCGACTTGGGGACTGGCCCCCTGATGACGTCAGCATGCCCTTGCCCTTCTGATCCTTCTTGTACTTCATGCGGCGATTCTGGAACCAGATCTTGATCTGGCGCTCGGTGAGATTCAGCAGGTTGGCCATCTCCACCCGGCGTGGCCGGCACAGGTAGCGGTTGAAGTGGAATTCCTTCTCCAGCTCCACCAGCTGCGCGCTCGTGTAGGCCGTGCGCGCCCGCTTGGAGGACGCCTGCCCAGGCGGACTCTTGTCGCCCGCGCAGCTCTCTCCTGCCAGGACAGAAGAGTAGAGGAAGAGTGGCGTCAGGGGCAGCTCGACAACCCCGCCCAGTCCCTGACCTAACCAGGCTCCTCCTGGCTCCAGACCCCAAAGAGCCCTCCATTTGTCAGGGCTCAGAAAGGGGGAGGAGGAACTAGGTGCTGTCCTCCGTCCTGGACAGTGCTGGGAGCTGGGTAGCTAGCCCCTCATTCAGTCAAATTGTAAATCGTAGCCTTCTCCAATGGGGGGTAAAGGGCAAGAAAGCAGAACCTCCAGTTTGCCTTCCTGGTCTGTATTTCCTTCCTGGAGCTACTCACTTTCTGACTCAGTTAATGATCTTGCAGGCCTGCCAGACTACAGCTCCCTACGGGCAGGTCTCATCACCTTCATTCCCTTCACAGATGAAATGTGGGCCACCTAATATATGCTCAATAAACCTTCCCCTCATTCACTGTCTGCCTGATGGACTGGACAGTTGCCTTGACTGGCCACTTATTTAATCTCCTCAGTGGAGATGGGTGGAGTAGAAGCCCCAATCTGGAAGCTTTTCTGCCCAAAGAAAGAGGTCCCATTAACAGTATTCATTTCTGGTGGAGAGGCCCAGGCCCCTGATGCTGGGTCCTATTAATTAGGGTTCTCCACATCATCGAGCAGCCTGCCCCAGTTTTGCTTACTAATCTCTTGACCTCCTGTCTTCCCTGGCCTCCAGATCCTGGCTCAGGAAGGTCCTAGATTCTAAGAACAGCACTGGCAACTGGAAAAGGCCGGGGCAATAGTAATCAAGAATACTGGGAAGCCACAAGACCCAGGGCCTATCATCCACTGGAGTCAGGTTCCAGGAAGCCCATGTGGTTCCTATTAGGATGACAAGTCTGAATCCCCTCCCCCAGAAGATCCCTGGCTGCCTTCATTGTGCTAAGTCTGAGGAGGGCCTTCCCAGTGGCAAGGCAGCCAGCCACTCCATCTGCTGGAGCAAAAAATTTAAAATAGGCTCTGATGATAAGCAAAGTATTGATTCTGAATTGGAGGGTGATTAGGCCTGCTTTTATTCTGCCACATTTCAGTGTGGAGTGGGTGTCACTAGTTCATTAAAAATGAGGAGTTGTGCTAAAAAGAGAGTGGAGCTCAGGTTTGTTCTGCACGAAGGTCCTCACTGCAAAAATGGACCATGAAGAGATTCCTAACTCACTAGGCCCCACTTGCTCTTGGAGAAGTCCAGAGAGGCTTCCATTAGGTCCCTCCCTGGGGTTTCCTGAGCACACAGAGTCCTGTCACCTCCCTAGTTGCAAAGACTCTGGAAACCTGTGTAGGGCGGAAGGAGAAGGAGCAGTGAATCCTTGGAAATATTCCGGCGCTCCAGGCCGCGCTGCCCGTGCCTGGAGGCAGCCTGGGGGACCAGGAGCCAGGCCAGAGGATCCTCCTCCGGAAGGCACCTCTTTACCTGAGCTGGAGCCGCTGGTTTTCTGCTTTGTGTTCTGGCGAGACTCCTTCATCCAGGGGAAGATTTGTTTGGCCACGGTGGGTGAGTTGAGTAGGGGGCTCTTGGCTGCGCTGGCAGGGGTGGGGTTGTTGCTGGCATTCTGAGGTGGGGACACTGAAGGCGGGGGCGGGGGCGCGGCGGGAGCTGGAGCAGGGGTCTGTGGTGGTGGCTGAGGCTGTTGCGGGGCAGGGGGCGGCGGCGGGGCCAGGGGCGGCTCGCCCAGGCCTGGGGGCTGGCTGGGTGGGCCGCTCAGGGTGTGCAGACATGCCTCGCTCAGCTCGTGCGCCTTAGGGTGGCCCCCAGCGCTGGCAGGTGACTGAAGTGAGCAGGCGGGTCGGTGGTACTCGCCCTCGGCGCCCAGGGCCGCAGACGCCGAGTACGGCTGCTGGCTGGCATTATAAGCGAACCCGTTGGCTGCCTGGTAGGGGTAGCCACCGTAGATCGCCGAGCTGTCGTAGTAGGTCGCTTTTTGCATCGCGTTGTTTCACGATCTTGATCGCACGCTCTGACAGGGGCTTGACACCCGCGAGGGCGCACATTGGCACGCCCCCGCAGTCACGTGACGCTCCGCCGCCAATGGCCGCCCGCCGCAGACCTGGGGGGGTGAGAATCGCCGCGCGGTGAGGGCTCCGCGCAAATCCATCTTACTCCCAATAGCTAAGTGACATGAAAGCCATAAAAGAAAAAGTGGTCAGCAATATTTAGCAGCACGACTTGGCCCCGGGCGCAGAGAGCCGCGCTATAAAAAGCCGCTGGAATTTACTGGCGGCTACAAATATTTGCTTAACTTGCGTCTGGAGTTGGGGGGTTTTCCGGGGAGAGTGGAGAAGAGTGAGTAAGGGTTGGAAGCCTGGTCTCGGGAGCTGGAGTCCAAAGGAAGAAAGGCTTGATGGGCTGGAAAGGAACAGGGTTAGGATCCTTCTTTTCCAGGGAAGAAGAAATTCGGGGTGTCCCTTCCTCCCTGCGCCTTGGCCTCATCGGCAAGCCCCGCGACTCCTTCCCTGCGGAAATTATGGGAGCAAGGAGGCAAAGGGGAACTTGAGTCTCCAATTTTTTCCCCTCTTCTCCTTGCTTTAGGACTTACATTTGCCAAAAGAGCCCTGGCATGGGGGTGATGTCCTATCCAGCCCCTTCTTGGACGTTCCAGAACCAGAGAGGTATGCACAAAAAAAAAAAAAAAAAAAAAGAAAGAAAAAAAAAATCCAGGCAATCGCTCTGCCGGACCCTACTGGATTTCAGAAGCTGAGATTGTTAGGCAGTCTACCCTTGTGCAGGGACGGGACTCACCTCCCAATGAGCCCCTTGTGGCTAAGCGAGGAGAGAGAAAACTTTAGATGGAGCATCCTGTGTGGGGCGGGACCACCACCAGCACCCACTCCAGCAAGTCAAACTCAAATCTGGATAGCTTTTTATTCCTCTCCTTTTCCTGTTTCTCAGGCATGCCCCAGCGAGCCACTCCTGCCTCTTCTCCTCTGTTACAAAAGGTCCCCAGACCCTCCTGCTTCGGACTTTCTGAGGTGCTGTTATTCAGAGCAACTATCAAATTCTACCTGTTAAAACATGATGGATTAGAGAAAAAAACAACCCACCAGGAACCTGAAAAACCAGCGTTCATCTCCATGACCACGGCTTGAACTCTCCTTCCAACTTAACGATAATAGGTTCTGTCTTAGAAACTGCTATGTAATTTGATGTATGGGGGTCATTTGGCTCCGGACAAGGGATGGAAGCACAAGCCATAAAATCCTGCCAGGGTTCCCTGATCTTTGTGTGCTGCTGCTGCTGCTGCTGCTGTTGATATTTGTTACTTGGCCTATTTACCTGCTTCAGAAACACCAAGTAAAGGGCAACCCTAGAAGTCTAAAAGCAATTGAAAACCTTCTCAACTATTTTTTATTTAGAAAGCACTTTGCAGAAGTAAAATCTGTTTCATATTTTTCTCAACCTTTGCATGGTCAACCACTGGTTCTGCTCAGAAAAGTTCCATGTGAGTTCATATATTCACACTCACACTCTGACACACTCACAATGTTTGTCTCTGACCATTTAAGAAATTTGCAATGACAAATTCGTGAAGAAAATGGTTTATGCGTCACACCCCAACTGTGTGGAATTGAGTCCTGGAACTATTCAAATTTTCCAGGAATAGCAGGCACTTTGTTAACTAGAAAAAAAAATAATGTAATAAGCATGTACCACTGGATGATTGTACTGTAATTTTGTCTTTAATAATGTACTCCTTTGGATTTCATTATTAAACCAACAATCTGACCAACATCTGCAAAACAGGCACAATTAATTTTCCAGAACCTCAATTAAAAAGTACAGCATGCGTTACCCAGAGTTATTGTGTGTGATCTGGAGCCCCGTAGTATTGCTTCTCTTTTGGAAATAGATAGAAAGCTACAGATACCATAATCAAAAACAAATAAATGGCAAAATAAGATTTAAAACAACAGCACTTTAATGTCTGTTTCCTGTTCTTTCACTGAAAACAGTTCCTATTGCACTTGGCAGTGTTAATGTCTGCCATTATAAATTTTTAAGATACTAGGCCTGTGTAAAATAAAACGTCAGGTTAAGAAAATTACTCCAGACACTTGAACAGCAAGATATTAGATAAAACAAAATTAAGTTATTTTGAACGTGCACTCTTTCAAGTGACTTGCTAATCCATTACCACAAGCTACATCACCTGCCTTTTACCTAAGTCTTCCCATCAAGTTGTGCATTGTCTTGTAAAATAACAAAAATACCTTTAAAACTCAAAAAGCAAACAACAACTCCCATAAACTTAAAATATGAATTCACCTCTGAGATCCCACCAAAGGGCTTCCTATTGTTGGAGGTCAGCAGATAACCACCACCTTGAGGCCCACAGGGTCCACCCCTCAACTCAGCCCCCAAACTTTGCAGCCTAGTAAAGAAGTTGGAGATTTGCCAGCCAGGAAACTTTGCTTTGCACCCCCAAACGAGGGCTGGGAATAAGAGGAGATTCCTCCTAAAAGGTCCATTTCTGGACAATAAACCCCAGGTGCAAGAGCTGAAACAGAGTTGAGGAGGCTAAGTTGAGTACAGGAAGCAAGCCCTATTGTCTGTCTGGAAGATCTGCCCAAATTCAACCTCCTTCCTTCAGACACCACTCCTTCTTTCCATTCCCGCCCCTTCCTCAGCCTGCCCTCACCCCAAGTTTAAGTGGGAACACGGGGTAGGAGCCCCCACGTCCCATTGCCCACCCCTCCCTCCCCGACACAGAAAAGTTGCGGCTGGGCTAGCGGAGAGGATAGCGGTGGGGGTGGGGATGGGAAAGCGGCCTGAACTCGAAGTGTAAGGGTATCAGTCACTGCCGGGAAGGAAGCTCCGGCTTGTGAACTCTTCTTGAACCGAGATTTAAGTCTGCGGCCATAAATCACCGAGACGTAAACTCCACCATTCAGCGCTGAGAGCGGCCGGTTGTGGCCCTGCTTACCTTAACTTCTGACGAGCGCCGCGAGCGCAGGCTCGGGCTCCGGCTCCGGCCCCCGGCCCGGCTCGGCGGCCCGGCCGGGTCCCCTCGGCGTGGGATGGGCACCGACCCTCAGCATCAGCCGAGACCGCGGGCGGGAGGGAGACCCGGAGGCCGGGACACCGCGACACAGAGCGTGGCCGCCTCGCTGCTCCGGCACGGTTCGCCCAGGGCGGAATGGGGCGGCTTGGACCCCCCCTCCCACCCACCCCACCCACCCACCCCTCCCCCACACCCCCGCCCCCTGCCCTTCCCGAGGGCAGCAGCCGCGGGCCGGAGATAAGCGCTAGCGCGGCGCGGGGCTCTGCCTGGGCTAGTGGCACCGACTTGGGTATGTTTCTTATGAATATTACGCGCGGAGCAGCGGCTGGTAGGGGGTGCGGTGGGGGGTGCTGGGGGCGGGCGGGAGGGGTGGCCGAGGCGGCTGGGGCTGCGCGGGCAGGCCTGGGGGATGGGGCTGAGACGAGGGGAGGACCAGGAGCGAGAGGGGGAGCTCGGCAGTGGCGGGAGGAGGGCAGCCTCCCCCCAACCCCCACGCCCTCCCTCTCCTCGCTCCTGGGCGTCACTAAAGTCCTGGAAAATTATGCTAATGAGGACAAACGGCTCTCACAAAGGGGATCTCTTGCCGGGCTCTATTTCTTAGGAATACGTTTGGGAAACCAATGTAACCCTCTGCCCTGGGCATTTCCAGTTGAGGGGCAAGGAGGAGAAACAGGCGAAGAGAGTTCCCCGGACTTTGGCCAGTTGACCTCACCTGCCACCCCAATGAAGAACCTCAAAACCAATCTTTGGGGGGCTCGGATAGGGCCTCTTTTCTCGAGAGACCTCCCAAAGAGCAAACGGGGCTGCCTTTGGTTATGCCTGTAGGCAGAAACACTGAGATCCTGGCAGGCAGGAGAGAAGGAGCCTGGGGGAGATGCACGGTGTTCGCGCAGTGAAATGGGAAGCTCTGGACTCAGGTACACACACGAGTCTAGAAGTCCCGGAGTCCAGCTCTCTTGTGGGGGGTGTCACAGTCCAAACATGCAGGTCACTCACAGGGAAAGACTGATAAAGCTCTGACCTCAACCGCAACCTACATCTGTAGTATTCCACCCCCACCCCGCAACTAATTAGTGGTATACAGGGACGCTGAGCAGAGAAAAGGCCTGCTTGTGCCCCGCAGTATTTCCACAACTTTAAGGAGGATAGTCTTCCTCCCTTCTCTCGCCTCTCTCAACTCCCCAGATTCAGAAGCAGACTCTGCAAGGGTATGTGTGTGGCAAAAAGAGAGAAATGGAGCTTTCGTGCAATTCCAAGGTGTCAACGGCCGGTCCTCCTCAAAGGAAGGTGTTAAAAATATAAGTAGTATGTTTAAACTGTCAGGGAGCCAAAGTGTCACCTTAGAGCAAAAACAAAGCCAAGGGAAAAGGGAGAAATCAAAAAGCACTCCCGGCCAGGGTGGCCTCATGCATACCAATGGTTTTTGTCATTTACGGCTGGGCAAGATTTATGACTCGGCGCCCCAATGCTGTAAACAGAGCACAAAACAGCAAACACTTGCTCCTTATGGCATATTGAGGCAGCACAACTTGAAAGGGGGAGCGGGGCCGCGTAGGAGGCCAGAGGCTGTCGCAAAAATCCGCTCGGCGGCATTTTCTCTTCAAATCGTCCGGGGTGGATGTGGCATTTGAAGAAAGAAGGCGTGGGTCAATAATCAACCCGCACTTTCTCCTCCAAACTGCTGATGTGACTCTCACGCCTTCTCAACTAAGCCAGCTGCATGCAGGGATGGCCAGCTCTCTGTGAGAACCTGCCAGGGAAGGGGACGGCCCGGGCCAAGGGAGCCGAGGGCACCGAGGTGAGGGCTGGAGCGCCCAGGGCGCATACCTTTCTACCTGCGCCAGGACCGTGCTGGGCAAAACTCGGGGGCTGGACCCGCCGAGCTGGGGAGCCTGGGGGGAAAGCAGGGACAGGAACTCCGCCTGCCCAGAATAGGTGGCTTCTGGGCACGGGCTGCCTGGGGCAGAAGCGGGGTTCTGATCTCAAGGCTGGAGTCTGGCGCCTTGGCACGCAGACTGCCTGGAGTCAGGCCTCTCTGCTGAAATCCAACGTGCTGGCTTTGGGAGCAAGGCAGGCGAGGTGATTAAAACAATAATAATGTATAATAGCGGAAGGCATTTTGTTTGTTTTTGTTTTTAAGATAAAAATACCTCCTGTCGATTTTCCATTGCCTGAAACTACCCGGTCTCTACCGCCTGCCCTTTCTAAGCAAATCCCACAGCTCCTCACCCGGCTCCACCAAAACCACTGAGGCGTTCTATGCTAAGACCGTTTGGCTCCCCAGTTCCCCGAAGTCCCTGTGCTCCCTACCTCTCTTGCCCATGGGGACCGAAAGAAAACATTTTCTCAGCTCTAGAAGAATGTTTGAAACGCCAAAGGTGCGCTGGTGCCCTTCTCAGGGATCTCCTTGTGAAAACCGCCCGAGAGGGCCTCGGTGGCTGGGGGTGGGGTGGGGGGGACCGCTGGCTGTGCGGCCAGGGACCGAGGTGAGGAATAACTGTTGGCAAGGAGAGGCATGGAAACCCCAGAATGGGGAGGAAAATTAATGAGGAAATGCACTTGCCTGTGAGGGTGAGGCTGGCATTTTGAGGGTGAAAATGGACTAAGCCTTTTTTATAGCTACAGTTTAGCTACAATAGAGTGACTGTGGCTCTTTCCTTGGAGGAAAAAGCAACCTGTGCTCTATTCTGTGACTGTTGGTTTCTTCTCACTGTGCGTGCTTTTGTACAGAACCAGCTCGAGAGTCCTTCCTTAGATATTTATTTTGCTTGCTGGTACTGAAGCGACAATAAAAAGATGCCTTTAACAAACCTCTATTCCCTCTCTCATTCTTTCTAGTGAAACTATATTATTTATGAGTCTTTAACTGGGTCAAAAATGCGCCAGAACTGGGTCATAAATCAAATGAAATGCTGACAAGTAATTGAACAGCAATTAAAGCTTACATTTTATTTCCAAGGGGTGTTTTAGAGCACTTGAAATGGGCTCAGTTAAACACGGTTAGTGCCGAGGCTGGAAGGGGGGAGGGCAGAGCAGCCCTTCCATTCTGGGGACGTAAATCCCACTCAAGTAGGGGAAACCTCATTTGATTTTTTCCAAGTGCAAAAAGAAATAAGATTTTTTAAAAAGAAAGTTGCAAGGCAAATCTGCTTCCCAACTCCTGGTAAGCACCCTTTTCCTCTGCTCTGAGAGCTTCAAGAGCAGAAGACAGTGAAGTTTCCTTCACCTTTTCCGGGAGTTTCAATCTTTCCCAGGAGTGCTGGCTCCCCAAAGCCCAATTAGCTAGGGCTTTCCCAGTAATTTAGAGACACAGGTAAACTCTCATCTGCTTCCATCCTGGCTATAGTACCATTTCTCAGAGAAAGTCTGCCTCCGGACTTCCCTCCAGCCTAGGGTGCACCGGCCAGTCCTCCAACTCTCCAAACCAGCTGGGAGCACACAGGGGCTCACCAGGCCATGCTCATTATGAAGCCGAAACCCGGCTCAGGCTACCTCTTTCCTCTCTATGCCCCAACATTAGAATAAACAGAGCTTTGGGGCATCCGGCATGCTTGCCCCCATCCCAAGCCTGTCCTGAATCAGAGCTGTCCTTCTCCACCCCATGGGGCAGAGGGTGTGCGGGGAAACAAAGGCGAGTCTTGGGGTCCAGCTCCTTCCATCCCGTGTGTGAGAAAGCGCGTCCTGCAACCCAGCACTGAACAAAGTGGCCTGAAGCATCATCGATAAAATGGCAGCGCATCTGCACACTCATTGATATCCTTCTCCCAGCTGCTCCAGCTGCGCCGGTCAGCCCTCGCCCTCCATCCTGGCCGGCAAACAGGAGGAACAGGGGGAGCGATTCCCTTTCTCCTTCACTCAGCTTCCATCCACCCCATCCAGTGTCGCCTAGGAACACAGCGGCAGCTACCTTAGCCTGCGCTCAGCTTGCTCGGGGGCTTTGAGACCCTCCCTCTGCCTGGGGCTCAGCTCCGGGACTCAAGCGCGGCTGTAGTGGACAAAGCCACCCTAGAGCTGAAGGCCACCAGGCCCACCGATTAGCGCCCAAGTGCCCTTTCCTTCACACTCCCACCACCACTTTCCAGGGAATTAAACTCAGTCTCAGGCACTACTGGGGATCTTTCAAATGGTTTCGGTTCTAAAGGAGAAACAAAGGAAGAGAGAAGCTGAGGGTCCTGTCCCTGAACCAGGGTCTCCTCGCCTGACCTTTGTCTCTCACAGCCATAACTCACTCTCGATATGAACAATCAACGGAAATACCTTAAAATAAATTCCATCCTCCTGGTGTGGCCTCGAGTCTCATCGGCTAGCTGGCCCAGTACCGCTCCATAAGCACTGAAAACTGCAACCCGCTAGGAGAGCGCTCTCCGGAGAAGGGGAAGGAGAAGGAGGAGGTGGGTGCGTGGGGGGTGGGGGGAAAAAGCTCGCTCTCTGTAGAGAATCTACAAAACGTAATCACAGGCAAAGCCGCCTGGGTCTCCGCTCCAAATGCCACAATAATGCGCTGTATTATGTGCTCACGTGGTCATACGTCAACTTAAATCCTTTTATTTGAAATAGGGAATCACTGAAGGAACTAGGTTTCCAAGCAGAACATTGAGCTTTGGGGGAGGGGAGGTGGGAGGCCTTGACCAGCAGCAGTAAGGAAGAGTTTTGTCTCCGGTGGTAGGATGCTGGGGGCGTGTGCCCTCCGCCCCACCCCCACCACCATGTGCCACACGGGGCCAGTTATCTCTGCTTCTATTTCTTTGCACTTGATCTGCACGTAAGAAAACAGCAATGCTCTCTCCATTCTTAGAGCCCACGTAACTTTCCTCACAGTCTTCCATGCAGGGACCTGCTGAACCTGGCACACCCAAGCACTGCCATCTCCTCTGGCCAGTACATCACGAGGCAGCACTCAGGCCCTTTTTTCCGGAAGAAAAGCCAGTAATGATTGGCCTAGTCAGTGGACTCCCTCACAGGCCCGCCATTGTATGGAGTTTGCTAACACCCACGCCATACACCACAGCCACTGTAGAAATCAAAAAGGCCCATAATTACCTGACAAAAGGCTAAAGCACCTCCTCCAGGTCCAGTTGGTTTTGTTTGATAAGAGCCCCTAGTAAAGAGGTGCTTGGCTCTAACGTGGTGGGTCAGAGTTCTGCTGGAAGGACTCAGTGCCTGGGCCACACCTGCATTTAAGCTTTCCCTCAGTGTGCAGCAGAATGGTACATGAAATCATAGGCCTCTCATGATAACAAATGTAAGGGGAAATGATTTAATCATCTCTGCAAGAGGAGGAAATAAAGAACCTTTGCTCGCATCCCTTGATTTAACCTACAAGACAATCTGGGACCCTCTTTGTAGACAGGCTTACTCACCATCCCCAAAGACAACTCTGTCCCCAGCAGAAACTGAACTGGACCAACTCTTCTCAGGAGGAACCTGACTGAAACACACACACACACACACACACACACACACATTCCTGCTTTCTTCTTGGTGACATTCTCCATATTTCAACACTTCACCCTCTCAGGAGCTGTCTAAAAAGTTTCTCTTTCCAGATCTTAGTTTCTGAACTTCGGGAGTGCCCTGAGGTGGTGAGATCCTCATGTCATATTCTTTTGTTCCTGGATAGCCGCTCTTCAGTAAGCTAGGCCTCTGTGAGCATGAGGATCGCTTGTAGCAGCTGCAGGAGGCTATGCTTGATTCCTCCCCTCCCTTCCTGTCTTCCCCTGCAGGGAAATAGAAGGGGCCTGGTGAGACTGTAAGACCCTCAGTAAGGGGGCCTGGTCATGGGGTGTCCTAATCAGAATGGCAATAAAAAAGGAGGAGACCTCACCCCTTGGAAATGAGCCCTGGCCTAAGCTGGTGGCAATATTCCAATAAGGTTCTGCCTGTAGTATAGCTGGGGGAGAACCTCTGTCAACTTTCTCGGTCCTTACTTAAGCCACAAGCTGGAAAGTAAGAACCCAAAGTGAAAACCTGCTTCTCTCAGGTTTGTGGGTGGGGCAGGGGACAGGACCAAAGGCGGGTTTCCAAAAAGTACTCCTCAGTACCCCCCAAAACTCAGACCACTACTACATTGCCCTCTGCTCCTCTTACCCTCCCCCCAATATTTTACCCTGAGCCCTCCGGATAGCCTGTAAAGGACCTGGAAGTATTGCCCAAGCACTGGCAAACTCCCCAACTAAAGTTTCTGTAAAGGTTTCAACTCAAAGATGAGAAGGGACCCCCTTCAGAACTCTCAGAACAGTCTGGAGCAAATCGAAATTCCCAAGGCCATAAATCAATGGGGGAAGTCTTTGGTAGTGCTTCAGAGAAATGCCTTAACGCCAGCAAGGCCCAGAGGCCCCTCAGCTCCAGCCAGGAGCTTCCATGCCCCCATTAACAGCCCAGTTAATGGTCCAACTGCTGTTTAACAATTAACATTAAGGACTTGGGGGTAGGAGGGGATGACTTGGTGGGACATAAAAGAAAAAATCTGAGAAATCAAAAGAAATTTAATTTTTGAGGTGGAAAGAGCTTTTCTAAGAGAGACCTTGGTCTGCGCAAGTCACCAGGGAGCCAGCAGCTGAGAGTCCTCCTTCGCCACTCTGAGATCTGCTTTCCTGGAGCAAAGCTCTGGGCCTTTTAAACTCCCATTCCAGAGGAGAAGAATGGAGATGCACAGGTATCTAGGCCCAGACTGGCAAACCTAGCTGCCAGTCCTGCTCCATTCATTCCCCTAGCCCCCAACCTGGCCAGCCAGAGATGGGGACACATGCCCTGGGTCCAGGCTGCCAGAGCCCAAATAGGCAGAAAGTTGTCTCGGAAGGAGCAGGTGACTTAGGATACAGAGTTTTAGTCAATATTTGCAAGGCTGTTGGCAGATTAGATATAGCTGTTTTCAAACACTGCAATCTGATTTCTCTGTCACAAATACACTTAACATTTTTCTCCCCACAGTTAACTCCAGTGGTTTTTCTACTCACTGTCAGGCCCTCTGCGCTCACTTTTTTTTTTGGTGGAGGTTATAGATCATTATTTAACATGAGATATTTCCTGTGGGTGCAACTGCACTACAGATGGGCTCCACGTTCTCTGGACACACGTGAATGTGTATATCACTGTATACACATGGTCTCAAACTCCTGCAACTGTTTATACACTCAATGGTTCTGTGTGGGCAGAGATGCAAATCACATGTGCACCCTGAGCTGCAAATTCCTGAAATGCTCCATCTATACTTGATATAAATTGACATACAGTAGCTGAGAAGGTAACCCAACTTTACTATTATTCTGTTTACTTCCTATCAAATAAAATAAGAGTTGTTATCCAGAACACCACGTCAGTCTTAGAGCATAGCTGAATAGCATATTGCAATTAATTAGCAACCTGGTATTTATTTGGGGACCAAATTTTAGGGAAGACTAAGGCCTAGGGAGTAGAAAACAAAATCTCAGAAAACTTTTTAAAAGAAGTAATTCCTCAAAGAAAAAAGCAAACCCATTGCTTCATACCAAGCTTTGGAAAGCTGTTCCAGCAGCCCCTCCTCCAAATAAGGCACGAAATTTATGGATCTTTTACAAGGTAATAAACCACAGTAATTACCTCCCGGCATCCCAAACTAAAAGAACAAATTAAGCCAGAACTGGAAAAGAATTTTAAAGAGTTTTCCCTTGTTCCAAATAGGAAAAGAAAATGCCGAGACACAGAAAACCCGTGTTTTTCCCACAGGAAGAACAGCGGATCAGCTCGGCGAAAGCAACCTAGAAGCCCCGCTGCCTGTGACGGTCTACACTCTGGAAAAAGAGCGACTCCCCTTATGCCAAGGAAAAGCAAAAGGACAGAATAAACTGCAAGGCGGCGAGACCACTTTTCTCTACGCAGAGATGGACTAACCACAATTTCCGCACGCACAGCCTCCGCGGGCACCGCCACCAGTGGACAGGGAGAGCGGCCCACGCACCGGCCGCTGCGCCCGTGGGCTCGACCGCCTTTCGCCCTGCGGTTCCATGTGGCAGTTTGTTTCAAACTGACCAGAAGAAACAAATAGACCCTTTCAACGCCCCCGCCCCCTCAAGCACGTACATCTTTGGTCTCCGCGACCTAGCGCCTCTCCTGCACACGCCGGCTTTGCGGGCTGACTCTTTGTCTGCCCGAAGCCCCGCATTCGCGAGCACGCAGCTGAAAAGACCCCAGCTCCGAAACTCCTCCGAAGTTAAATATTGACCAGAACCTCCTTCAAAGGGCTGCAGCTGCCCCCGGGTGAGCAAACTGCTGCCAAAGGCTCGGTGCGAAGCCCCAAGCGGTGACGAGTTTGGGCGCAGCGCTTACCTCGAAAGATGTTTAAGACTGAACCCCAAACTGTCCCCAACTCCGGGCGCTCAGTGAATCGTCCTTTCCAGTGTCCAGGCGCTCTGCGGACAAACAAACAGGAGACGGTGAACGGTGGCTGCAAAGAAAGGGAGTTGAAGGACCAGAGTTGGAAGCTCGGCCGGTCCGGGCGCCAGGGTGGCCCCCGGGGTGACGCGGACACTGAGGAGTCGCCAGGGCATTCGTCCATGCGGCGCACTCATTGCTCGAAAGGTTCCAGTCTACAAATGGCCTGAAGATGGTGATTTATTTTTGTAAAATAAATACATACTCCATCTCCGCATCCACACTCTTCGTTTTCTTTCTTTATATAGGGGGAGGGAAGGGGGGAAGGGGGAAGAAAATGGACGAGGCGGAGCAAGATAGGACGGTGGAAGGTGCTTTGCTCTTGGTGCCCGCTCTGCTCGGAGAGCTCCTCACGCACCTCAGCTTGGGGAATGTGAATGCACGCTTTATTTTCTTTTGCTAACAAAGGGAAGCCTTGTCTGGGAGCATTCAATCACGGACTCTCCTGAAACCTCACTAATAGTGTTCATTTCTGTTTGGCGCGAAATCAACCCAGGCTCAGCCCATGGGCCAGGGGCAGCCTTGAGAGGTTTTGTCTTCTAGTTCATTCAAGCCCTGGGCGTCACTTCTCCATCCCAGTGGGCTGGCTGGACTACAGCAGTGCCCAGTCCCTCACAGCAGGCCAGCTATGGCTGCTGGAAATAGGGGTTTCGAAACTGAGAAAGACATGGGCATTGGACAATACCCCATCTAGGGGCCCTATCCAGCCTCAACTTTCTCAGTGGGCATAAGTCGTTAGATGCCCCATCCTGCTACCACTCCATCCCTCAAGATGTTCGCAATCCTCTCTTTCTCTCTAACTAGCAAATGGTCAGCCAACTTGGGGGGGAGGGGGGAAACACTGGGGAAGGGGCGAGAACCGTCCTAGGCAACGGGCTCTGGCTTGGAGAAGTTCTCTGTTGGGCTAGGACTCTGCCGGGTGGATCGCTTCCACAGCCTTGCTCCTGCCCCACTGTCCCTTCACTCAAATCCGCATGGCCTCCCCACATTCCAGCAGGCCCCAAACCAGCCTTCGGTGGCTGTCCCGCATCCATTCAATCCTGGTGAACATTCAATCCTGGTGATAGCACCAAGAGCGGCTACCAAAGAGCTGACAGGTTCCCTGACCCTCAGGCATCAGAGCCCCCTAGCACACTGAACAAGTAGCCACAAACCAGCAGCTAGCTGCCCTCTGCCACCACCGGGAACTGCAGTCCCCACCCTCCAGCAGGCACTTGGGACTCAGAATCCATGCTGGGCCCCTTTCTTTTGTTCAAACTCGCCCTCTGTGTCCCCACAGGGAGTGCCCCCTGGCCTCGGGGCACCTGGTGTGACTCTGAGCAATGTGGGGCTTAACTGCTCTGCACGTTGCCACTCAACTTCACCCCAGAAAGATCCACTGTACCACCACCCACCACGCCACCCCGACTCAGCGAGGCTTAGGAGTATTGTAATTATTATGGTTATTATTATTGTTGCTATTTCCTTATCCCCAAGTCAAATATTCATGCTGCTGTTCCCCATAAATCGTTCAGACTAATGAGTCACAAAGATGTTGCCCAGGTCTCTCCCTCTGCAATGGCTGCCGCCTGTAGCCTCTCTCTGGGAGTTTCTGGCGCTCCCTTGCTCCCTCGCACGCCCAGCGCGGGTGATTTATGAACACCGGGAAAATTGAACAAAGCCGCGCGCCTGTTCTGTGGTATCTCTGCAACCTTCCCCAGTGTGAATCAGAACATTACCAACTATCTGCGCATCCATCCCACTTCATCACCAAAACCAGGATATGACCGCAGAAAACCCGAGCTCCAACTCACGTTTCCCCCGGACGCGGCGCGCTCCCAGACTCGGACTCGCCGAAATCCTGCAGAAAAAGCCCCTAGACCCAGCGTGGGCCCACCAGCTCAGGCCCTTCCCGCTAAAGGGCTCTCTCTGGCCTTGCTGAAGAAGTGAAAAACCTTTGGAAATAAATCTGAGGGTGTGTGTTTTAAAAAATCAAATAGGAAGTTGGGGGTCTCACTTCTGAGAGATTCATTCCTAGTGAGGCCCTGCCGACTTGGAACCATTCTTGATGATCGGCATTAATTATTTAATGAATCACGTGACCTCAGAGCACAATTTCAATATCTCCATCCAACAGGCGCTACACCTTTAGCTGCTGCAACCAGGGCCCTTGGTTAGTTTTTCCAGTTCCTGGGCCTCAGGAACACAGATGCCCTTGCCCAGCTCTGGGGTAAAGAATGCCATGGAAATACCAGGGCAAGCATAGCATAATGGGTCATTCTGGGACTATGAGAACTGTGGACAGTGGGGTGTCCACTGCTCTCTCAGGCACCCTGATATCTGTTCCCTCCTGAGCCCAGAGGTTATCCCACCACCAATCTCAGCACGTTGGCTAAGGAGATTTGGTTACCTAACCTCCCCAGGACCTTTGATGGCTCATCAGGCAAGAACCCACCTTTCTAACCTGGCAAAGCACACCTGTGGCCCTCCATGTTACGTGTGAACCCAGACTCACTGATCCGCTCCAGACAGAATGACCTTCTGCCAAGGAAACCTGCCAGTGCACTTATCCCTGTCCAAGGTGAGACCACGTCTGCAACTCAGTAACATGAAGGACGGAGTGGGGGAGCGTTCAGCTGTCTCAGTCTCCTCCTCAGGTAAACTGAGACTGAACCACAACGGCCTCCTGATCTCTTTTACCTGGGACTTTCTTTTCAATCAGGGATCTCCTTTAGCTTCAGGAATCAAGTCCACAGAGACTTGGGTCTGGCCTGAAAGGGGGGAGGGGTTATTGCATGAGTTTGGGGCCTTGAGAATGACAGAGTTCCAAGACAGGAATTTCAGATGAGAATATTTCACAACAGCCCAAGTAGCTTCCTGATGCTATCAAAGAGTTAGAATACAGGTCTCTTTCTCCTCCTATTTTTCCCAGCCCACACACT
Organism: Glossophaga mutica; assembly: GCA_039655065.1. Taxonomy (NCBI): domain Eukaryota; kingdom Metazoa; phylum Chordata; class Mammalia; order Chiroptera; family Phyllostomidae; genus Glossophaga; species Glossophaga mutica. The sequence goes on from CM077313.1 coordinate 85,076,657, forward strand.
TTGAGAGAAGAAGCAGAGTTAGTCTTGGATCAGTACACAATACAGAGAAGGGCAACCGCTGCAGGAGCAGCTGTTGGGAAGGGCGAGCCTGTGTTCTCCAGTATAGGACCTCGGCTAGGGCTGCAGATACCAAGAGGGTGTAAGGAACAGCCTATGATTGCCTGCACAGAACCCATTCATACAGATGGGAAGCCCAGGTTTCTGTTTGCTATTTTGAGTCTTTGGATTTTTTCTTTCTTTCCATTCTAAAGAGTGGCTGACCTGTTTCAATGTGAAACGGTTGGAGGGAAAGCAGTGGCGGGTGAGAAACTAAACTTCCAAACTGTGCCAGTCTGTGCCAGTTTGGAAGCTTAGAGGAGCAGGAGCGCAAAGGAGAAAAGGTGATACCCACCCCCTGCAGAGGAGGCTGAGAGATGGGGGCAGGAGGTGGGCACCCAGGGACAGCTGAGTGTAAAGTCACTGACTCTGTACAGAGGGCCCTCTCCCCATATATCTAGGTGATCTTCCCAGGAGCTCCATCCTGGGTATTAAGTACTCTACTGTGCCTGTCACAGTTGAATTCCTGCTGTAATAAAACACCGGGTATATCATAGATTCCAGCAAAACTAGGAAAGAGAGCCCGCAAAGTGCCATTTTTCTTCAGGGGGGAGACTGTTAAGTGCTTAATTCAAACTGTGGCCATTAAAGTGTCTCCTATCCGATTTAGGTTGATTTCAGATGTTGACAAAACTTTTATCTCCCAAGTCATGCACAGCTCAGCTATGTGAGTAAAGAGGATGAGTGTGTGTTATAGGAAAGGGGATAGAAAGAAAAAAGAAGAGATCATGTGCGCGGGCCATTTTGGTGGGAGAATTATAGAGCTTACACAAAATACTGTCTTTAAAGGTCAAGGGTTTGAGGGGCCAGTAGGGTTTTCTTTAAAAAAAAAAAAAAAACAATTAATGAGATAGAAAATTTGTCCTCTGGGTGAACTCTATGGTTGCCCTAGCAAAGAGGAGACAATGCAGGATTTTGAAGCACAAAGTGGGATTTTTCTAAGCTGTTATAACAAGCTCCTTTAAAAGGCCAAATCTGAAACAGGCGAAAACACTGAAGAAATCACACAATCATCTGGATCATTTTGGACAATTCTGACTTGGTAAAACTTACCAATATCTTAACAATCAAGACAGTTTCTGTAAAAATGCCATTTTGCCCTGGAATATTAAAAAAAAAAATCTCCATCCTCTCTCTTCCTTTCCTGGACAGTCTGTAAGAGTCAGTGAAAGAACATGACTCCTTTTAGCCCCATACAGCTGCCCCCAGTATGCGGCTAATTGATGCCCCCACCCCTCCTTCACTACAGAGGAGAAATGTAAGAATTTACCTTAAATGATGACAATCTGCCATGTGAAGTTTTGCAGCTCGACACTCAGTTTCCACCAAGAGTCTAGGCATTTTTTGAGCAGACAGCCAAGATGCTGCGTCTTTGCCCGAGACCACATTATTTGCAAGAAGATCCCTTGCTTCGCCACAGACTTTTCCCAGAGAATGCCTTTCAGAATTGCTGTTGAATTACAAAGAAGTATTTATTGTACGAGGTGATTAATGATTCCTGGGGAAATTGCTATTTTCAGTGTGATCTAATTTTGTTTTACAAATGCGTGTAGTAGAGGAAGGGTTAATAAGTTTCAGCAGCAGTTGCAGTGATTCCAGAAATCCCTGGCATTCACTGACACCTTATAAAATGCATTTTATGCCAGGTTTGGCCTGACCTGGGAAGAGGGGCACTTGTTTGCCCCTGAGTTTTCTTGGGGAGAGGTGGGGGCCGCTCTGAGGCTGGCTTCCATCACTTCCTTCTCAGATCTGGTTTGTTCATAGGTAGACAGCTGCTTGCCTTTGCCTGTATCACATACAGAAGGAAGGAGTAACAGCACTGACCACTGACCACTGGCTAAGGGTTCACCACTGATGGAAAAAATATGTATTTAAAACTCCTCTGTCATTGCAGAGGTAGGTGAGCGCCCCCTCCCATCTCTGGGAAAACTACTACATGAACTAAAAATTGCCCTCATTCAAGGCCAAGTGACAATTCTAATATTCTGGGGCTAGTGTGTGTTAGGTTTTTTGTACATCGCCCCTTCAATGACCACCGAGTCTAAATTCTCTTGACTGATTTGTAGATCAGTAAACAAATACTAGGGATACGGAGATTGAGAAGCAGATTTTATTGCACCCTTTTGACTCTAGATCTCTAGGTTTGGCAGAAAAATCTGGGAGCATTTGAGGAAAGTGATCCTAGTTCAGAGTTTGGCTCTCTTCCAATACTGAATACTCCCAGGTCTTCCTTGGTTGGGGTATAACTTGGGGTGTCATTAAACTTTTTCTTTCCTTGGAAGAAACTTTGGAGGGTGTACTGAGGAAATTCAGTTTATTTTGAAAGCTCTTAAAAAAAAGAAAAGAAAGGAAGGAAGAAAGAAAGACGCAACAAATAAAAATTCCCTAAACTATAGTTAGTGAACAGAAACTTAAAAACGGGGAAGAAACAAAGGCATTCTCAACCCTTTGCACAAACTATTTTTTATCTCCAGGGGAACAGGCAGATTAAGTGTGAAGGTGCAATAAATACCAAAGGGACCACCTCTTTCCAAGTGTGTTCAGAGTTCAGCGAGTGCAGCAGCTGCAGAAACTCCTGGGCCCGGAGCACTGCCCGGTTTCACCTTTCATCGCAGGGAAGGACACGTCTCTATGTTTCTATGCCTTACAGAGACTTGAAGCCTGAAAGCCTGGCCAAGTTTGGGGAGCAGAGCAGCCCTCTCAGAGCTCAAGAGCCTTCATGCTCTTTGGAACTTTTCCCACAGTGGGTCAAACTTGACAAGAGTTCAGCTCAAGTTGAACACACTCACACGAATTATACGAGCAGTCAGAATCCAAGTGAACACGACTCAAGCCATCTACAAGATTCTCACATGCAAGGTCAAACACCTTAATCCACAGCACTTTTTTTAAAATTAAAAATAGGAAGGACACAGATGTGTTTTAGAGCTTTAATGTTTTTCTTAAACAGTGTTTAATTTTAGCACATGGCTTTCTATGTAGCCACACCACAATTTGTACAGTTGCACATGGGTCTAAATGCACACCCCCTCCCCCAGGATTGTGCCTTGGGAATAAGACAACAATATCTCTACAACAATGTTTTAAATAAATGCGAAGAAGGGAAACTATGTGTCACATCTACCATTGAGGACTATACATTTTGAGAATTAAATAATCTTGTGAGGTCCACAATGTCTACTCATTCTGCTCAAGACAAGCTTGTATGAGCTGCCTTAGTGAGAGAGGGGAGGTAAGGAAGGTGGGGAAGGGGCTGTTTTCTTCTGCTTGAACAATATCCATATACATGTCCCCAGTCAGCATGGGCTGCCCAGCGGACTTCAGCCACCTCCAAAGTATCTGATGCCAAGTGGTCCTTCTGAGGTACCCAAACCTGGCAGCCCTCTTCAGGCCAGCAGGTTGTTCCACCAGCCAGCATCCTGGCCATTGTCCTCTCTTGGGTGGCAGCCAGCACACACTCTTACCAGGATAATGTAGTCTTCCTTTTTAAAAAAATTATACTTTTCATCAAATTGGATTTTGTTTTGGCGCCTGTTATGGTCCAGACAGGGAGAGGTGGATGGGGGAAGGGGCAGAGGAGAGGAGAGAAGCAGGTGAGGGAAAGAAACTGGCCTAGATATCTGGAAGATTATATGGAGGAGGGAACGGGTGTGGAGGCACCCTGATGGGGATGCGGATGGGGATGCGGGTGCGAATGCGGGTGCGGGCTCTGAGTTTGTGCTTTTCCTGGCGGGCCTGCTGAGGCCGAGGCCGAGGCCGAGTTGGAGGATCGCATCTTAGTGTTGGGCAGTTTGTGATCTTTCTTCCACTTCATCCTCCGGTTCTGAAACCAGATCTTGACCTGACGCTCAGACAAGCAGAGCGTGTGGGCGATCTCGATGCGGCGGCGCCGGGTCAGGTAGCGGTTAAAGTGGAACTCCTTCTCCAGCTCCAAGACCTGCTGCCGGGTATAGGCGGTTCGAGAGCGCTTGGGCTCCCCTCCGCTATAACTGGGGTTGACTGAAAGCCCGTAACCCCAAGGAGAAAGCCAAAGAGGAGGGAGTGAAAAGAGAGGGAAAGGAGGAGGAGAGATAAGGTGGGGTGGGGAAGAGCAATTGGACATCATCATTATATAATAACCTGACACCAAGTTCACGCAAGACACATAAAACGGCAAAGAAAATGTTTCACAGGCTATTGACAACGGGAAACACCCGAGAGCCATAAAGAATGGTTCTGGGCCTTGGGGCTGAAGAAAAGCTTCAAAGACACATGGCCTGAAGCCTCTGCCAGGGCAATTAAATTTATGGGGGCTATAATTACTGCCCTAACAGTTTGGCGTCTCGTAAATCTCCCGATAAAGGGACCCCGGGTACAAAAGGATTCTCACATTGGGATCAGGCGGCTGGCTGGCGCACATACACCCACATCCCACTGTAGCCTGGGCCAGATGGGGGCTCCCCTCCCGAGGTCCTCTTCCCCTTGTCCTCTCCTCCTGACCCCCGCTCAGACCCTCAGACCCCGGCCGGGCCCCAGCCCACCCTCCCACGCCTCCCCAGCGGCGCCACGTACCGGCGCTGACATGGATCTTCTTCATCCAGGGGTATACCACCGGCTCCTTGCCCTTCAGGCCCGGCGGGCTCTTGTCGGCCAGAAGCAGCGGGCACGGGGGGGCGCTGCCCCCTGTCGGGACGCCCGAGGTGGCAGGAGCCGCCTCGCAGCGCCTCGGGGGCGCCGGGGGCGCCGCGCGATGCTGCGGGGGAGGCGGCGGCGGGGGCTGCCGCCCGGGCGGCAGGACGTGGCTCGCGTGCAGGCCGTGCGCGGGACCCTTGGCGTGCGCTGGGGGCTGCTCGGGCTGCGGTGGCCGCCCGGGGCTGGCGCCGCCGCGGTAGCCATAAGGATAGGCGGTGTCGTGCGCAGGGTAGAGCGGGGCCGCGGGGTAGGAGGGCTCGCGGGCGGCCCGTGGCGCGTAGTAGGAGGCGGGGGACTCGCGGCTGCCGCCCGCGTGGGGGAGCTGGGGCTGCTGCGGCGGCAGGTGCTGGGCCGCGGGCGCTGGGGGATGCTGGTAGCTGGAGCCCCCGCCCGGGCCGCCGTCTCCGCCGCCCGGGCCGCTGTGCTGCGCGTACTCTTCGAAGGGAGGGAACTTGGGCTCGATGTAGTTGGAGTTTATCAAAAACGAGCTCATGGTCATTAATTTGTGAAGTGCAAAAATACTAATTTTTCTCGCGTTGTCGTTTTTCTGGGCTCGCCGAGGCCCCTCCCCCTCCTGCCTCTCGCCCCATCCCCCCTTTCGTCCGCTCCCTTCCCCTCCCCCGCTGTCAAGCGCCCACCCCTCCCCCTCCCGCCGCCGCCAATGCCACCAAAGTTCGCGCCGCTCCTCCCCCGCCCGCGCCAGCGCTCTGCCCACCCCGTACCCGCACGTGACCCGCTCCCGCCAATGGGTGCGCCGCGCGCGCGGACCCGGATCAGGAAGCGCGCGGGAGGTGATGGATGCTGCTGTCCGGGCCAGGCCGGAGGGAGGGAGTTAGCGCTTTGGTCCCCCAACCCCCCAACTTTGAGTCCCGCTGGGAATTCGGGACCCTCCAGGCTTCAGGTCCTTTCGGACGGCCAGGCCCTGCCCTGTGCATGCCCTGCTCCTGGCCTGGCCCTCAGGGCAGCGGGGCACCGCGGCACCGCGGCCCAGCGTTGACCTCGGGCCCAGCCTAGCCTGGCTTGGCGTCCTCCAGGGTTCGAGGCCGCCTGGGGCAGGGAATGAGGATGGGCCGGAGGAAGTATCGTCGTTTTCATCCTGGCCCCGGAATAAAGCGAAGGAGACGAACAGACCATTTTCTCACCAGCGGATCCCCTTCCCCACCTCGTACCCGCCGCGTCCGCACCGAGTCCCGGCTTTGAGAAGCCGGCCAGGAGCCGCGGAGGGTGGGTGGGCGAGCGAGCAGCCGAGAGAAACCAGCCTGCAAATGTCATGCTAGGCCATTCCAGTATAACCGGACAGGCGCTTTTCGTTTCTTCTTTCATTTAGAGGCAGAATCTAGTTTTGCTGCCTAAGAAAAAATCAGAACCTTCTAATAGCATCTCATTTGATGGAGGTATTGATGTGAGAGTTGAACACACTCGCATTTACCAGCTTGTGCGATTGTGACAGAGAAGGTGGTACAAGGGTAGGGGAAAGGACTGCAGCGACGCCTCCACAAAATAAAGCTTTGAAACCAACAACTGCCTATTTCGGAACAATTCTCAAACAAAAACAAGCTGCGGATAGAATAGGCATTGTGCCCAGTCTGATCGCCGATGGGTCCTTTCCCGCTAAGAATTTTATGTTCTGTCTCTTGGATGCTGCTCTCTTAGACTGAATCTGAGGGTAAAGTTCTATTTATAGGACAGTCTATAATTTCTGAATTGCCTAAAATTAGCATATTAACGATAATAGTGGCTCTGGAAAGAGGAGAGAGGACTGTTGCCTGCCATTCGGTAATTGAAATTTGATGGGTAAACTAATTACACCATTATTAACAAATAAATTACTTATTAATTCCACCTAGTGTTGATCTTTGAAGTAAATACTGATGCTTTACTTGTATTGTGTACTTTCCCTTTACTTTTCTGAGTAACAGACACACCTAGATCCTCTACCTTTCAACCTAGATTAAAGCAGTACAAACTGGAATAGTCACCATTCTAAAAATACTTTCATGTTGGCATGCAGAGCAAGGATTTTTCAGCTGGTGCACCTTATTGGATTTTTCAAAGAGCAGCATAAACAGCCTTCTCACGACTGAATCTGGAAGGCGGACAAGGAAAGTTATAGCCTAAGCCTGGAGACACTTCAAAAGGAATGTCAATTCTATCTTCATTTATATCAGTTACTCATATGAGTTACTAAATGCTGGAATATCCATTTGATGGATAGTCATTTAATGCTAAGCCACATACAGCCTATTATATGGGACTAATCTTTAAACTAATTTACGAAAAGAGGTTTTAAAAAGGGATCATGTTAGCTTTTTAGCTGGAATCACCCTGAAGTGGTACAAAGAGGTTTTCCACATTGGCTGTGTGTCTGTGAAGAGTGCTGTCCATCCAGGTGGTGCACCCTGAATATATATATATATATTTTTTTTTAATGAAATCTGAGCCACAGACAAATCAACACTGAGTATAATCTTTCCACATGCTCCCTAAATTCAGGGCAAAACCTAACCTGTAGTACAGCCTAAATCAATACCTTTCTACAGTAGGAAATATATATATATATATATATATATATATATATATATATATATACTGAATGTACTTAATCTGAATTATACAAATAATGTAATTTACAAAACCAGGCTCTCTGAGCTTCAGGGGGATAAAAAAAATGACAAGGAAATTTTGCCATCATCCTCATGTCATCAGCTCTGAGCACTGGGGTCTTAACCATGTTTGTTTAATATTATTTACAGACATTAACACAAAATTCATGTTGTTTAGCTCAGAACCTTCTCCTGGGTTCCTATTTTAAAGCATTAACAAGGCATGGACACTGTTTTGTATATGGTTAGCTTAAACGAGTTAACTTCGCCTGGGTTTCATGTGGTTCTGTTACTTTAGGAAGATGGGCTTACACAGAATCCCCCAAGGCCTGTAACTTGTCTTTGTGGTTCGTATCATAAACACAAACGGAGCCAGGACCACCAAGTGTTATCTCACACACCGACATTTTGACATTTTACTGCAAGATTTATGGCTGTAATAAACAATCTCAGTACCTTTTCTGGTCCTTCCACAATCTCTCTGTGCAAGCCACAGCATCATTCCATTGAATCCAATAATCTTTTGAAAAAACATTTTAAAAGCTCTTGCCTTTACGTAAAATCCAAAACACCAAAGGAAAGCCAGAAAGAAGCTAACTCGATTAATAAATAAACTGAAGTTTACCAACAGCATCTCACCCGAGAAAAAGATGGGATGATCTCAAAAGGAGCAGAGGGAGCGTGCTAATCTTCGCACACCAACTGGCCCCAGTCCCAAGCAGGACGAAACCGTTATCCTTTTCTTGGGAAACTGGTAAGCACATTTGCTCATTTCCACGTGCAGGGATAACATATATTCCCAACAAAAGCTTTCTTAAAATCCCATTAAGTGAAATAACTTTTCATCCTGTCCTCGAATCCCAGATGGATAAGGAGAGTGAAGGGAGTCTAAGGGAGAAGGGAGGGCAAGAGGAAGGCAGTATTTGCAGCCTAGTTTGAATCTGATTTGAATCATTTTGAATATATTTGGAATAGCCTTCCCTCTTGAATGCAACCCTGTCCCAAGTTTCAAAGTGACCGAACAGTGACACCGTGTGCATTTTGTTTCTTATTAATCTTACACATTGACAGTCTTTGTTAAATCACAAGGCGCGCCCTTCACCAGCCGACATTTTCATATTTGTTAGACGCGCTGACCTGAAGTTCACCTCGGCCTTGGACTTTGCGCTTCTAAAAGGTCTATACAGTGTCTTTTAGAGAGCAGGGTCTTTGCCCAGGTCACTCCTTCTTGGGGAAAACCAAGGGGGGGGAGAGCAAAGGAAATGTAAACGTTATGGAATGTATTGACTGTATTTGTCCTTTGTTCTACAGAGCGAGTCTCCCAGACTGACTGCTCTCTATCTGAAGCCCATCTCTGGAGCGCACACGGGAATGCCTGAATTTCTGAATGCCTGGCGGTGGCATCTGAGAGCTTTCCCCCACCTACACTAGGCAGATGATTTTAAAGAAGCAATACTTTATCAGCTATTTGACCAATTAATTGTTTGGGGTAATTTCCTTGCAGTCATTTATAGTAATGAGCACAACCCAGGCATAAAAATTGAAATTTATACTCAGATTATGCATGAATTTACACCAGCATTTTGTGAAAGGCCTAAAAATCACAATTTTCCAAATTAAAAAAAAAGTAAGGACTTTAAAAGCAATAACTTCTGCAGGTACCTTTTACTTTAAAAACTAGCTAAGAGGTGTCTATGATTACTGAAGCTGACGTTTTTTTAAGGTGTGGAACATTTTTAACCAATAGTATAGTAACAAGTTTTTCTCAAACAGACACATAATTGTCTTGGTGAGTAAGAGTGGGGGTTTCAGTTTCCTTCATTTTACTAGCCCAGATGTGGTGAAGTGTTCATTGCTAGAACAGCAATCTCCGCAGTTGTTCCCTCTCTTGTTTTCATCTGGCACACCCCCATTTGGCTTCAAGCTCCTGGCCAGAGTGAAAACTTTACACATTGAACAGTGGCAGCAGTCTGATCATTTCCACGAAGGCAGTGTTTAGGAAGTATTTACCTCTGAGTGTACCTGACACCAGTAAGCCCCACCAACGGTATTGGGAGGGTCTTAAACAGCCCTGCTAGAGTTTACATTCTGAGTAGTTCAATTGGCTTATCTCTATAGTTCAAAAGAAAAACCTAGAAAAAAAATTTTCACCTTTCTCTTCTCCACTTCCCTACAATGATCACTTAAAGATCAATATATGGAAAAGGAAAATAGGCCCCCCAGAAAATAGATGCTAATGGCACCAACACTTACAGCTAATATAAGTACATAAACAATAAAATGTTGTTTGGCTCTCCAGTTGCAACTCACATGCGGCACGGTTCCAGTTGCCTTCCTAAACACACTGTTCCCTTTCTTTTCCACTCTCCCACCCTTCCTCCTCAGCTTGCTTCCCCTCTGCTTAGCTTTTATTCCAAATGTATTTTTAAAGAGTATTTTCGGAGAATAGAAGTTGCTCCGGCATTTGTGGATTCCACCTTCCTGCTCAAATGGCATATTCTTTACGGTTTAGCTATTCACTTACAGATTGTAGTATTTCTCAGTGTAGAGTTAACAATAAACATAATGAAAATTTCTCAACAACAGGAACAATTTCATGATACCAATGAGTATTTTCTCACTGGTGGAGGGGTAAAGGAATCCTGTCCCTTTGGGGAGGGTTTCCATTTCCTTCCTCCCCTTCCCAGCTCTAAGAACTGTTTGCATTTAGTGGATGACAGTTTCAGAAAAAGCATTCTGTGTTTGAAAATTGCAAAGAACACATTTTGCAAGAAGTGCCTGTGTTTGCCCTTGCTCTCACACACATTAGGGATCATTATGGGTACTAAAAAGAAAAAAAAGGCAAATCGAAGTCACTGTTTTCAAATAAAGGAAGTTTCCTGCCAGTTCTCTTGCCTTTCAAGGTACAACGGAGCGTTGGAAACTTGCTACGTCATTTCTTAAATGTCCACTGATGAGCTTTGAGCTTTTTAAAAATTTGTCCCCACCCATAGCCTCCCGGTTCTCCAAGTAAGGTGTTGGTATTTCAGTAATCTAAGCCTATTTACCTGCTGCTATTCCCCCAGAATGGGAGCAATAATTCAAGATGAAATACAGCATGTATTACTCTTGAAAAGAGGAATTTTCTATCCTTTTCTCCGTAATTGAGGTCATTCAACCACTAGGGTTCACCTGGAGTCCATACCGTGATACACGCGTCACTCCAAGCCGTTTTATCTTTTGTGCTGATAGTCAAGATCGCAGCTCTAACATTGACATCCAGCTCCGTCTGGGCAGATGACTAAGAGTGCTGCACAACGTAAACTTTTGACCCTCAACTTTTTGACCTGCAGTTGCAACGAACGAACCACAAAGATATACAAAGCTGTGCCTTTTCTTTCAGGGAGAAGACCCCCGCCCCAGGGTCTCAGGGAAGCCCTATGTCTGCCTTTTAGAAGAAGAGGGTGCACTGGGTATTTTTGTGTGTTTGTGACTGTATTTTCTGTCAAATCAGCCTTTTACCCCTTGTTTGTCAGCGCTTAAAATAGGAATGAGATTATTTGTGAAATCACTCATCTTTATATTTACAAGGAAAATTGGGAGTGGGGGTGGGGGAACCTCACAAAGAGCAAAAGAAAAAAGATGGGGAAAGCAGGTAATGGAAGTTGGAGACTTTTTCTTCTTTATTTAAAAATAAAGACGCAGCCCTAATTGTTGGGTGAGCTGGCCCAGGCAGGCGAGTTGACTGTGAACTTGTACTAAAGCGTGCTCTGCTGGCGATTCCTAGGGTGTGCAGATTTATCTTCTCTGCATTTACTTAACCCGGCAGTGAACTGCGCGGGCGTCATTTGTTAGGTGATGACAGACTTCACCTCTAGCAAGGGCTGCTTCACAAAATCGCAATAATTACCCAATAACCTTCATAACAAATATTATTATTGAAAAGACTGGTTTCTGAGGAGGGGACGTGGTGCAAGAAGGAAGCTTTCTTTGTGAAAAACACCAAACAAAACAAACCTACGGAGAGCTTCCAGTTCTGGGGCTTTGAATGGCTAGGACTGAGGTGCCCCATTCCCATGAGGGCTGAAGCTCAGGTTGACCCCCTTAGCCCTGTCTGGAAGCCCCATTTACAGTTTTATCATTGACTAGAAAAAAAAATTTCTGCCCTAGAAGCCAAAGGGATAGAGCCACACTATTCTGTGCTCTCCATGATGGGCAAACCTCTGACAGCCCCCAAGCTAAGGTGGAGTAGAGGCTTCCAAGGGCATCTTTTAAGCTAAAAGGATTGTTTTCCTCTTTAATAGCCTATCTTTCAGGATGTAATTTGCTCTCTCCTCACTAATTGTTTGGATGTAATACTCTTCACATCTCAACACAAGAACATGAGTCCGTTTCTGGTAGAAAATTCCATCTTGCTATCCCAGAGCTGCCAACAACGAGGCAGAGGAAAGAGCAGAAGAAAAGGAATCTTGGCATAATGTTGTGAAATTAGACCATGGAAACCCTAACAAACCCCTGAGTGAGTGTGACCAGAAGCTTCCTATTATATTTATAGTTCAGGAAATATTGTCTCTCCAGCTTGTAGAAACAAGCGGGGCCCTGCACATTTCGGACACCTCCTGTTCCAAGACAAGAACCACAGGCAGACACTTCTGCCACCGGCTGAGGCTGGATGTCTTCCTAAGGCCCTCAGTGAAAGGTATTTTCTTTTTAAGTAAGTTTCTCTGCAACAACAACCTAAAGGAATGCACGAGGAGAAATAACTTATCTACAAAATGAGCAGATAACCAGCCATCCTCTTTACCATGCCTCCTCTGAAAATAGGAAGAAATTTAAAAATTCCTCCAGGAATGCTCACAGAGGTCTGACTGGATGCTGTATTTTTTTTTCAAGTCATTTAACTCCATGTGAGTTGGCCTTCTCCTTACACTCTCAAGTTTTACGAAGACTACAACAGACAGAAATAAGCAAGCTGACAATATTTATAGCCTCTAATTCTTTTAAATCATGGCCAAGTTTCTCTATATTGTGGGATGCTAGATATGGGTCCAACAGCCTTTCTGCCCATCCCCACACCCAGGCTGGGATGCGGCCGCAGAGGTGATAGTGGCCGCTTCCTCCAGGCAAAGTTACTCAAGTGAATCTGCCAGCAGCTCTGTAACTCTTTTTCTGCTACTAATTTCAGTCACCAGGAAATTACTCAAGTAAGATCACCAAATGAGACCCTGCAATAACATCTTCACCCAGGATTTTCCAATAGAGAACCCCAAACTCAGAGCAGCAAAACAAAGACTCCAGAATTCTTACAGACACTTAAAATAATAGAAGGGAACCCAAAGAGAGCTTCTATTTTGGTTTCCACCCAGAGGCAGACACATTTTCCTGAGTGCTGAAATAGCAATGCTCACTTTAACAGGTTACAAAAAAATGACTTCAGGGATTTGCCTTGCCACTCACCATTCAGGAGAAGTGGGAATTGTGGGAGGGTTTCAATATTTTTAGAAAACTTCCCAGGTCTTGCTTTTTGGACCTCTGACTTTGGGGACATCTGTTGGACTAATGTTGAGTGTGAGTGGCCTCTGGACAATAAAGTATGTTGAAATTCCAAATCTCTACTTTAAATTTTTTCACTGTAAGCACTCAGTACTTATCTTTACCAATCAGCACTGGCAGAACACTACCCCGTTCCTCAGGAGAAAGACATTTGGAAACAGAAGATCCCATTTTTTTGTTTGTTTGTTTCATTTCTAAGTTGGAGAGTTTGGGTTAATTCCTCAGACAGGATAGGGGGAAATCCGCTAGGCCCCTTGTGGGTACCCACCCAGAGAAATACCCCAGGACAGGCCACAGGGTCCCCAATCACCACTTCGCCATCGAAGAATGTGGGGGTTGGGGCCAGAGGGGGCGGCTGAGGCCAAGCTGGAATTGGACCCAGGAAAAATTTATTTTACCTCACTTCACCCATTGGTGCAATATTGAGGACTGTTTTGGAAATCATAGATTATGTAAATTTCCTGGGATCGAACAGAAGGAGCAGCTAACAAAAGAAAGGCGGAAATCTCCTACTGACAAACGACCAGTTTCTTCCCTCAACTACCTTTTATGACGTGTCAGGGAAAACAGCCTAATGGCTCTGGGGACTTTCAAGTTGGGCATTGAAGACACCTCGATTTCCCCCCAAACTTTAGGGCACAGTTTGGAGGAATTCCTCCTGTATGTTGAGGGGGAGTAAATTTCTCTAATCTTTAGTGTTATCTTGGGGGACGCCTAAGTTGCCTTTTGAGGGTCCTGTGCATAGATGTTCTAATTCTACAAAAGAGGAGAGGAAAAGGAAAGAAGAGAGTGAGAAGAAAGGCAAGGCGGAAGAAAAGAAAGCGCTTTAACTCCTTTCATTTAGCCTGGGGATTCAAAGACTAAAGTTAAATCCGGCCATAAAGTTTATTGCTTCAGACTCACAGGCGGGTGAGAACAGTCCCACCGACCTAAAAAGAACGTGCAGGCCAGCAAGGTTCAGGGCCTGGGCCCGGGCGCAAGGGAGGGGGTGGGCAGCCCTCCCCACAGGTGGGGTTCCAGCGGTTCCCGGAGTCTTGGGCTCGGCCTGGCAACCCAGGGGCCCAGCCTGGAGGTGCGGCCCGCGCCTCGCCGACCTCTGCCACCCTCCGGCTCTCGCGAGCCAGCCTGAAACCCGGCCCCGAAGGCAGCCGCCTCAATTCAGTGCTGCCAAATGACCCAGGCCTGCGAAGACATATTGCCACAGCCCCACAAGGAATCCCGCCAGAGTCCGCCTTGGCCCAGCCCGGGCCTTTCTTTCCCACTCCCAAGCTCAGAGCGGCCCTCCGCGCCCGCAGCCCGCGCCCCACTGCCTCCCAGCCCCCACCCTAGGGCTCCGAGACCCCCGAAGAGCCGAGACTCGCCAGCCCGGAATGGGGGGCAGCCCTGCCAAGTCGCCACGCACAGGCCCATTCGCACACAAAAATCATCTTTTTTGCGCGCCGGCGAAAGCAGCGGAAGTCATTAACATCCGCGGTGGTGCAGCAATTAAAGTTAGGCCTGGGGATGCGGCGCGGCCACAGGCGCTGTTCACCGTGGGGACTCCGCAGAGCAGGCTCCTGGCGCTGCTCAAGGGGGCGGAGGAAAAGTTTGCACTCCCCTTTTGAATTTAGAGGCAACTTCAGAGTTACTGAACCAGATAGAGAAAGGGAGAGAGAGAGACCCAGGAAGAAAGTTTTTAGAGGACAAATAAACTTGAAAGCGCTCAGGAGGCGAGCTTACCTTAACGCGGAGGGAGCCATTTTTCAGAGAGTTTTGAGAACTTGTGGTTTGGACACTTCTGGACCTAAAATTGACAATTTGAATGACCAAGCGGCACACGTAGCCTGCAAAAGAGTCAAATGGAGTCCAGCGTCAGTGAGATTATATGTTATGTGGTATATAATGTTGGATGTCAACTCCCCAAAACCATAAAACTTACTTTAATGGCCCCACGTGACGTTTTATAGCCAGTGAGCCGATCTGTCTGTGCTATGGATGATTTTACGATCTAATTCATAGACAAAACCCTATTCATTTGGCACCCAAATGTCATATAGCCGGAACTGGGGCTTATAAAGTTTACTGTTTTATAACTTTTAAAAGGAAAGACGGCATCAGTGTAAGCAGTCGGTAAATGTGCAAATCTCTAGTTGCGCTTTAGCTGCTCTGAGGAGTTTCTCAATCGAGCTAGGATGGGGTAAGTACCTTCCATTTGTAGCAAATTAATTGTAGCAAAAGAAGCCAACTGGGTTCAGGGTGAGGACTGTGAAGGGGTGCCTGGGTGGGTTAGGGGGCAGAGGGTTTGGGGGCCACAACCTGACATAGCAGCCTCTCCAAGCGGAGGCCCAGGATGGCCTTAGGAAGCAGGCGGCATCTGTGTGGGCCCTGTGGGCTGCCAACAAAGCCCTGGGTTTTTCTTCCCTTCTCTCTCTTCCTCTTTTTTTTTTTTTTTTAACCCAGCAAGTTAAACTTGGTTTCTTCAGAGATGGGCAGGTTGGACTCAAGCTTTGGAAGCACCTACAGCTTTTCCACCTTCTGCCCTGAACTCTCTGAAAGGTCAGAGTTAGGGAGGCTGCGGGTCAGGGTGTGGGTCTGAGGTGTCCTGGCGCCGTCAGGCTGCTCAGGTAGCCTCAGACCCACCGCTTCCAGGACTGGACAGGCAGAAAGAAGAGCAAAAAGAGCCGCTCACTATTTGGCACAAACCAGACCAAGAGAACTTACAATAGAAAGTTTATTTTTTTTTTGTTTCCAGTCAGTATTTTTTTTTCCTTAAAAACAAATACAAAAAAAAAAAAAAAAAGCTGATCACAGTTTGCTTAAACAGCCAGACTTGGACAATATTTGTAACTTTGTTCACAAAAACATACATCACTGAAGCTGCGCTTATAAGAGCCACTTCCAGAGTTCGTGCAAAGGGTCCTACAAAGGCACGCAGGGACACACCGCTCAGAGTCACAGTTTTCGTCACAGAGCCACTAGTCACTACACGTCAAACAAGTTAAGTTGTGTCTCATCAAGTCACCTCTACAACAGCATTAATTACACAAGGAATATAGGTAGTTTGAATAAAAATATCTTTAACAGCTTGGAGCTATTGAGACAGGAACACTGCCGCTCACATGCACAGTTAAACGTTTAACTGGAGTGCAGCACACAACATTGGCACTAGACGGGGTCGAAGGGGGGCTTTTTTGTGTGTTTTTTTTCTTTTCTTTTTCTGTTATAGTTACTTCAAGTAACACAGCTTGCTTCATATAAATAAGTTAAAACATCTATTTTTTTTTTCAAGACAAAGCCATTCAGGACAAAGAGATGAACAGAAAGCAGATCTACTTATACAGGCGCTATAATGGCAATAAACAGGCTCATGATTAAAAGATGAATTAGGGCAACGAGAACAGGGCTTCTTCACAGAAGGAACACAAGGGAGTTTCAGAAAGTCACCTTAGTACTGACACTACGCAGGATCCGCTAATACTGCTCAGTACTTTAAACGCTCAAATACTCAGGGGCGGAAGGCCCCTCCCGCCGCCGCCATGCTCATGCTTTTCAGCTTATTATCTTTTTTCCACTTCATTCTCCGGTTTTGGAACCAGATTTTAATTTGTCTCTCGGAGAGGCAAAGAGCATGTGCTATTTCAATCCTTCTTCGGCGGGTCAGGTAGCGGTTGAAGTGGAACTCCTTCTCCAGCTCCAAGGTCTGGTAACGCGTGTAGGCCGTCCGGGCCCTTTTGCCTTCCGGGCCGCCTATGTTGTCTGCAACAGAAAAGTCAGCGGTTTAGCCACCTACTCGTGAGCTGCTGGCCACCAAAGTCGGCCAGCTGGACGAGTCAGGGTGCTGAGCAAGGTACAGGGGAGAAAAGCTCAACAAGTCTTTCCTCCTCGGCCACACACCCCTCCCGAATTTCCTTCCCTCTTCCTTTCTACAGAGAAAACAATACAATTTGGACTCTGGGAACAATCGGCCCATCCGAGGCTGGAGACACGACCCGGAGGATCGCCCAGCTTTCCCTCGGCCCTCTCCTGCCCTCTGGCCCTGCCCCTGGCGCCCCGAGGCGGGGGCACAGCCCTTCCAGGCTGCCCACCACTTAGAAACCCACGAAAGCAAGGCCCTTTTCTGAGCGCCTAAGTGGCCTCCAGGTTACCCTCCCTTCAAGTTCCAGCCCCAAGAGCAGTCTCCTGTTCCAGCCTGCACGCTTGGGGCGCCTGCTTTCTTTTTCTTCCCTTTCCTTTCCTGCTCTTCCTCTTGCTCCCAAACTCCAGAATCCCGCCGGCTCTCGCCTGGATTATTCCACCCCCCCAAGCCCCTTTTCGGGGACTCTAATTAGTAACGCTGTTTCCCCAGCGTAGCCCTCCTCATAAATTATCCGTCCTGACAAGCCCGATTCACAGCCCCTACTGCCATCCTCTACCTCTCTGCGCCCTGCTTGGCTGGTCTGACCCAGGAGCGCGTTCCGAGGCGCTGGGGTTCGACATGGGTTTTATCCTTTCCCCCCTTTCACCGTCGAAACTTGCCTATCCATTGGCCCTTTCCCCCACACACTTGCGAGCCAGGGCTCTGCAAAGAACAGAAGGAGGATGGAGGAAGGCAGGGAAGGAGACCGGCGGAGAGAGGCTCCACAGGGCTGGGAGAGGCGAGACCAGGAGAGAGACGGGGAGAGAGGGCGTTAAAGGAGAGAAGGGGACCGAGAGCCGCGCCGCCGCTTCCGCGTGGTTTTAGAAAAAGGCTGGCTTTACCATGACTTATGTGTAGCTTGCGCATCCAAGGGTAGATCTGGGGTTGGGCAGGCGGCGCCGGGCTCGGCTCGCTCTGCGCGCTCGCCTGCTCGCTGCTGGCGGGGGCGTCCTCCTCGGCTCCGGACGCCGTGCCAACCCCCTCTCTGTTGCTGATGTGGGTGCTGCCGGCGTTGGCCGAGGCGCCGCTGGAGTTGCCCAGGGAGTTTTTCCCGCCGTGGTGGCTGTCGCTGCCGGGCGAGGGGGCCACGGCGGAGCAGGGCAGCGGGTCGGGCGGAGGCGAGTGCGTGGACGTGGCCGGCTGGCTGTACCTGGGCTCGGCAGGCGCCGCGCTGGCGCCGGCCGCGTAGCTGCGGGCGCGCTCCCCGGAGCCAAAGTGGCCGGAGCCCGAGCGGCCGACGCTGAGATCCATGCCATTGTAGCCGTAGCCGTACCTGCCGGAGTGCATGCTCGCCGAGTCCCTGAATTGCTCGCTCACGGAACTATGATCTCCATAATTATGCAACTGGTAGTCCGGGCCATTTGGATAGCGACCGCAAAATGAGTTTACAAAATAAGAGCTCATTTGTTTTTTGATATGTGTGCTTGATTTGTGGCTCGCGGTCGTTTGTGCGTCTATAGCACCCTTGCACAATTTATGATGAATTATGGAAATGACTGGGACATGTACTTGGTTCCCTCCTACGTAGGCACCCAAATATGGGGTACGACTTCGAATCACGTGCTTTTGTTGTCCAGTCGTAAATCCTGCCTGATGACCTCTAGAGGTAAACTCGTGCACTAATGGGGGAGTTGGGTGGAGGCGAGAGGGGTGGCGCGCGCGCCCCAGGCGCGTGCCCGCCGCCCGCCGCCGCCGTTCAGTCGGACTCGAGCGCCACCCGCTGGAAACACGGTGTATCGCTCCGCTTCCGACCCGGGGCTGCAAGGGCCGGGGTCGAATTGAGGTTACAGCCCATTATAGCAAAATTATTGCATTTCCCTCGCAGTTCCATTAGGATGTACCAATTGTGAGGCCGTCAGCTGCGGATCGCGTGCCCGGCGAGGATGCAGAGGACTGGGGAGGGGGGAGACGGTGACTTGGATTTTATTTACAACAACTTTATTTCCCCGCTGTGCTGCCCCTCTTATTTTTGTGTCGAGGTTGGGGCCGGTTCTGCCCGTCGTGTCGGCAGCTCTGAAATTTGAAAATACAGATATCACCTTCGGGGAAGGGGGGAGGCCATTTAACCAATTGAAGAAATAAATCCTGCCCACAGCAGCAGCTACAATTACAGCTCTGTTTTTGCGAGCGCATGAGGGACAGTGTCCCTGCCGCTCTTAAATGACGGGCGTCTATTAAGGATATCTTTTGTGTAGTGTTTCTCCGAGGCGAGGTCAAATTCCATACACTTTTATAACCAGATTCGATTTTTCTTTCGGGTAAATATAGTTTTCGTGTCATTAGTTTCCTATTTGATTTGCTTTAAGTACCCAGCCTGGAGAATCTTCACCACTGGGTCGTTTTCCTGGAGCCAGCCGGGCCCCAAATCGGACGGTTCTCGGTGAACCCAGCGAGTGGGCCCAGGCTTCCCGCAGCCACAGAATCTTCTTGGGGGCTGGGGATCCGTGGCCCGAGTTTTCAGGGTCTTTCTTAGACCTCCAGGAGTAAAATGAGGGCGTTGACGGAAGCATTTCGTGGCAGTCAGTGCCTAGTATCTCCGTAGTTATTTTCCTGGGATCTGAAAGATGAAAGTAAATCACAAATGTAGGCGAAAGGCGTGGGAGGGTTTCCCCGCTGGAGGCCCGGCGTAGCAGGCGCCCCTGGCACGCTTGGAAACCGTGATCCTTGCCGCTCCCATGGCCCTGGACCCCCTTTTCGGTCCTGAAAGCTGCTGTGGTGGCCGCGCCAGCACTGTCGGAGGCGGGGAGCCGGAATCCGGAGCCTGGAGCTTTCGGGAGCCCAGTCGCTCCCAGGCTGTAAAGTTCCGCCCGTGCCCAGGTTGACTGGGCTCGGCTGAGGCTGCTGGCTTCTCTTCCACGGACGGTTGCGCGCGGGGCCGAGAGACTAGGCTCTCTCGGGGCCCCCTTTGTTCCTCAAGCTTCTTCCTGGCTGGGGGCGGCCCGGGAGGCCACCGCAGTGCTAGGGCCCCAAGCTTTAGGCCCCCTCTTTGCAGTGGCCGGACTTGATTTGGTGGTGCCCTTCGGGACTTGGTGGCGAGGAACCGAGGTCAAAATGGCCAGACACCAAAAGCAGCTCGGTCCTGGGGTTCTTCCCTCTCCAGCAACCCCGCGTCCCGAGCTCAGGGGCACGCAGAGGCTCTAGCACAAGAGCCGGGGACGAATTTGGGGCTCGCCCTGGGATCCGGAGAGGGCTTGGTCAGCCTTGGAGAACAGGGCTGTGTGTGCAGCGCGCCCCGTTTCACCGCTGGGGTTGGCTGAGTGTGTGTGTGTGTGTGTGTGTGTGTGTTTTCTTTTGTAAGAAATAAGTGCTCAGGCGTTTGCAAAGCTCCGGGCTCCCCTGAAGCCGCGTAAGCCCCCCGAATGGTAGCAGGCGGGGAGAAAAGTTGGGGAGCAGGCGAAGGCAAGGGGGCAAAGCCGAGGGAGGTTGCGGTACTGGCCTGGTCCCTGCCCAGGCGTCTACTCGCCCGCCTTTGCCTCAGCTTCCTCCCCGCTGGGCTGTGTGGAATTGATGAGTTTATTTTCCTTTTTCCACTTCATGCGGCGGTTCTGGAACCAGATCTTGATCTGGCGCTCGGTGAGGCAGAGCGCGTTGGCGATCTCGATGCGGCGGCGCCGGGTCAGGTAGCGGTTGAAGTGGAACTCCTTCTCCAGCTCCAGCGTCTGGTAGCGCGTGTAGGTCTGGCGGCCTCGGCGCCCGTGACTCCCGTACACAGCACCTGCAGGCAGAAATGGCCAGACGCCAGTGAGCCAGGATCCGGGTAGCCGAGCCAGTCAACCCCGTACCCCGCAGCCCGCACCCCGCGCCCCTGGCCTCTGCGCTGGAAACCACCCGCCTCCACTCGAGCCTCTCCCATAAGTCTTGGGCCAAAAGCCGGCTGGATGGGAGAAGATTATTTCACACCAAGCGAGATGTTTGCCACCTAAAACTACTTGGGGTGGGAAGTTACTGTTTTTGAAAATTCTTCCCTGTAAGAATACCATTACAAGCAAAACACGATAATGAGCATTTTTAAATCTGGGTACCTAAGTCTTGTTTTGTGGGAGTGTGGCGTTTGTATGTCTGGGAGTGGGGGAGTGGGGCCCTCTGAGTCGGGTGGACACTCAAAATCCACAAAGGGATTTTTGTGAAGATGTTAACTGTGGCCAGCCATCTCAGGACTCAAAGCGCTTTTGGGAAAATTAAAAATGGTCAACCTTCTTAAGTCTTTGCATATTTCCCCAAATTGTATGGCCCTTCTGAAAAACAGAGAGCTTCCTTGGGGGCGGGGAGAAAGAAAGAAGTGGATTTAAAAGCAAACATACTGTAAATTTAAAAATCTACATTAGGCACTGTCCTGCTCCAAGCATTCCCTGTGGAGTGTGTGGAGACCAGGGGCAAAGAGATGGCGCTATGGGCCATCTGTGGTTCCTGGACACGCAGGGATGCGATGGGCTATCTGTTCTGGTGCCAAAGGGGCCCATGGGTTGGGGCTCCCCCCAAGCTGGGTGTCTGAGACCCCGGCAGGGTCTCAGAGGGGGGCAGACGTTGGCTGTAAGTGAGCAGTTAATGAAGGGGGAGGAGGGGAGGGAGGAGAGAGAAGAAACACTGAGGTTGGGGATGTGGCCCTCCAAGGCTGTGGGGTGACCCTGGAAGAGGCCAAACGAGGGCCTCTCGCTATGTGAATTTCCGAAGGGCAGAAAGGAGAGGGGGTTGGGAGGCGAGGGGGAGTTATCAGTGATGGGTGCAGAAGGCCATCTGGGCTTGGGCATCTGAGCACGGTGTGGCCAGGGTGCAGTGTGAGCAGGAGCTCCCTCCCACCCAGCCTGGCTCTGTCTTCAGGATGCCCTTGTTTCCAGCCTCACACAGCATGGCAATGAACCCCCCCCCCACACACACACACACACGCCCACTCACAAACATGACCCCCTCAGGTGTCACCTTACGTGGACACCAGTGCCCTGCCTTCATTCTGCCACGGCTTGATTGCACCATTGGGAATGGGATGGGGGGTTTTAATATCTTTTTTTTTTTTAAGCCAAAGAAACTTTGTTCATTCTTTCTGTCTTCCTATTTCCTCTGTGGACTTTCTACGTCTCTTCCTTCCTTCTTTCCTTGGCTCCTTCCCCCTCTCCCTCCACTCTCTTGGGGGGGGGGGGGCTTGCTGCTGCCGGGAAATGCCTTACCAGCGCAGGAGTTCATCCGCTGCATCCAGGGGTAAACAGGACTCGTGTACTTCCGGTCGGTGCCTTCGTCGTGCAGGGCTTTGCCCGGCACGCTGCTGCTGTCGGGTTTGTACTGTGCTTCGGGAGGAAAGTGCAGGTAGTCCCCGGGGCCCCTCTGCTTGCCACTGCCCGAGGGCGAGGCGCCACTGAGGTCCTTATCAGAATAGAAACACGAGGCCCCGTACTCGTAGGACGGCCGGTTGCAGGCCAGGACCGAGTTGGACTGTTGGTAGAAACAAGGTGAGGTGTACGTCTTGTCCGGGAGGCTCGACGCCCCGTACGAAGCCGGGAAGGGCCTCAGCGCGTCATAGCCGGCCGGGTAGAGGGGCAGCTGGCCCAAGAAGGAGTCCTGGCCGCTGGGCAGGCTCCCGGGGAAAGTGGGATTCACAAAATAAGAACTCATTTGCGCGCCCCTCTGCAGGACTGTGATTTGTTGTGTATTAGTACATCTGGCTATAACTATTAGTAGTCATCGAACTGGTTTGTTTCTGGATGGCCGAACGCCAAAAGCGACAGCAGCAAATCGCACCAGCTGACGCGGCGGCGGCCAATGGGAGCGAGCGCCGGAGCCCGCTCCCCGGGGACCGCGGCGACCGAGGCAGCAAAGTTACAAACAGCCCCCAGCCCGCCCGCCCGCCGCCCGCCCGGCAGATTAATGGGCGCGCACAGCCGGCCGGCCCGTCTCCCTTTCCGAACGCCAGCGGCGGGCACTGCCCGGACGGGAGCGTGGGGATCAGGCTGCGGTTGGGGCAGCGCGCCCGGGCCGCCGCCAGGCCCCACCAGGCCCGCTCTTTCCTCCTCCCCTTTTCGCCGTGTTGGATTTTGCTGGGTTCTCTCTCCAAACAGGAAACCTGACAGCCCCGCGCCCAGAGGGGCGGTGACCGGGATGGCTTCGCTCTCTGCGTCCTGCCCTCCTGGCTGGGCCCTGAGTTTGCCCCTCCCCCTGCACTCCTCTCCCCGTGGGTGCGGTTCCGGAGCTGTAGCAGGGCTCTGAGAAACCAGGCCCGAGCTCCTTGCTCCGCACTCCTGCGCCTTCGGAATTGGTGCATCCGCCTCCTTCGCTCCTTCCCCACTCCCATCAAGGGCCTAGGCCTGCCAGCCGCCGAAGGCGGAAGGCTCACCTGGAGCTGACCAGGACTCCGCCAAAGGTGCTCTCTTACCCCGCCGGCCCCTCCTCCCACGCACAGCAGACCTTTGAGTCCCGACTCCCTCGGCTCCAGTGGCCAGCGACTGCCTGGCCTCAAAGCACCTCCACCTCCACAAGCTGTGCATCCCGGTTCCGCCTTTGCAACCAGGAACTGACAGGCCAGAAACCGCTGGTTTCTACAGGAAAGAGACCTACAGAGGAGTGGCCTTGGGACTGAGCTCTGAAGCCAGCCGCGGGACCTGCTCCCCTCGCGCAGAGCCCGGGGGTCGCCCTCCACCCCCTGGACCTCTCAGAACTGAGACAGACCCAGATAGAGAACCTCTGTCTTCATTCCAGAGGTGCGGACGCATCGGGGGTCTCTGACCCACCCGGTCACAGAGGGCAGTTCGCTTGGGCCCAAGTCTGCGGGGTAATTGATGTGCTTAATGTCTGGGGCGCCCCACGCCGGGCACCGTCTTGGGCTGTGTCCTCTTTTCTGCCTCGCCTGCGACTGGTCAGGGGCCTGCCCGGGACAGTCGCTCCAGAACGGGGACCAGTTATCTCACCAGCTCCAGGAATCGTCTGAATGCTTTTATCGCAGTCCTGGGCCCGGCCTTCCCCAAACAGGATGTGAAAAGCCTGTCCTGGGCTGCTCTCCCTTGCCTGAGAGGTGTGCCTTCGAGAGAGTTGACTTTCACAGCGCAAAGATCAATCTCATTTTGTAAAATGTGATATCTTTCCAAGGGCATCTTTACGACTGTATTTTGGGAGCTTGTAAACCCCTTGAATCAGCTTTAAAATCCTTAATTCTGTGAACACTGACGAAAGACTAGTTATATGATTTGGTTGAATTTCCGGAGGGTGTTTATAAGCTCTGTAAAACTCTGGCAAATACAGAGAATGGGGTTCAGGACTTGTGGGGGTGGCCATGGCCCCCTAGGAATCTGGAAATGGTTTTCTTAATCTCTTCCTTGCTTTTTGATCCTCCACCCCCGCCCTCACTTCCCCCCCAAAGGAACAAAAATGGAAAAGAACTGGGCTGAGGTCAGTGAGGTGCAGGGAGCCTAGGGCACAGCCTTGAAGGCGGCGGTTCTCACCCCTGGGGGCTGTGCCTAGAAGCCTTCTGGTCGTGCCCCAATCAACCCCCTGAGAAAGTTTCTCCTTTGCATATATGAAAATGGGCCTGGCAGGAAAGGGTAGAATTTTATTTTCCCCTGGCATTTCTTCAGGGAAAGGATCTGATAGATGAAAATAAAAACTCAAGAGTCCAAACATTTCAGGGGAATTATTTTTAAAAGCTATGTTACAAGAAAATCATGTGAAGTTATTGTTTCTTACACAAGACCATGAGATGACAGTGGTTTCAAGCAAGTTACCATGTAAGATGAAAAAAAACCGTTTGGAGATGTTAAATGGTTACATTTATAGTTTCCGCTTCATTCCTCCAGGTCACACACAGTGTTGGGGTTGGTGGCAGTTTACTGCTGTTATTATTATTTGTGATATTTTGACCTGGATTCTCAATCTCCTAATAGTCCCAGCCAACAAGATAATTTGATTTCTCAGCTAAGAGCCAAAAAACATTACATTTCTAGTTTCTATAGGCACTAAGATGGAAAATGTATTGAATTGAAACCTATACATGTTAGCCAAGGCTGGTAAATATCATGTTGGCAGCCACCCAAATTTATTTCTCCAACCAGCGAATATACACATATATATACACACGCAGAGAATACTCAGGCAAGAATATGAACCGCAGACAGTGGAGGGGTCCTTTCCTGGGATGGCGAGAATGGTCACCAGGGCTCTCTCTTCTCTGTCAAAGCCACACAGAAAGTCCACTTACCTTTCAGCTTCTCTTCAAAGGGGACAGGATGGGGAGCAGGCCCCCACAAGCCGCCCTTTCCCTGGGCTGCCCACTGAGCTCCTCGACCTCTGCCAGGCTGGAGGGCGACCTGCCGGTGTTGGGGGGACCTTGAAGGCCATCTCCTCCGCCCTGATCTCTAGCCCAGACCAGAGCCCACAGCACACAGGTGCGGCCTGTGCCTGTCACCGGCTCTCGCCTGGAGCCAAAGCCCGCCTTCCTTGCCATAGCCAATCCTTCTCAGGGCCAGCCAGGCCTGCAGGCCTCAGGACTACAGTGGTCTCTGTGATTTCGAAATCCCAAAGCGCTGCGTTCCCCGAACCAGCCTGCGCCCCCAGGGCGCCTTGGGACGAGCAGTTTGGACTGAAGCAGCCATGACGTGCCAGGCGGCCTGTGCAACCAGTCTCCATGGTGCAGGGGGGGAGGGGGGACCCGAGTGTAGTCGGGCGTCCAGCTCCTGTCAGGTGGCCAAGGCGGGGGAGGTTCCCGGCCAGTAAGGCCCTGGGAGACCGCCCCTCGGGTCCTCCCTCGCCCCCCTCTGCTCGGCCTGCTTGGGAATCTGCGAGGGGCCCGAGCAGCAGTCGCGAAAGGCTGCAGGACGCGGGGCTGCGGCTGGCGTCGGTCCCGGAGATGGCCACAGCGTGGCAGCAGCGAGCTGCCCGGGCTCCGCCGCAATAAATAATGGGCCCGCGGCAGCCGCAGTCAGGCCGCCCGCGGCCCTGCAATGCAAATGCGCCGCTTTATCTGCCCTGAGCGCACCCACCGCGCCCGCGGGCGTTTCGAACCTCCACAGCCACTTACTTCTTCATTATCTCATGCACACTAAGGTAGTATCTTAAGGTGGGGAAACAACCCCGTAAACCAAAAAACAGACATAAAGAACTCGAGCCCAAAACCTCCGGGTGGTTTCTGGTCGCTGCCTCGGGGAGCTCCTGGGGCAAATCCCTCCCGGAGGTACCCAGACCAAACCGCGTTGTGTGCCACCGCACAACGTAAAGCTAACCCCGCGGTCCCCTCCGCTGCCTCCGCCCGGGACTCTCCACAGTCCTCTCCACCTCTCGCCGAAGGTGGTAAGCGGTCTGCGGCCCGCTGCGCCGAGGTGGGTGGGTGGGGGTTCCCCCTATCGCCCAGACTCGGTGGGCGTCCTCCTTTCAGCCTCAGCAGCGGGCGCCTGCCCTTCGCAATAACACCACTCGACCCTCTGCACCGAAACTTCCCGCCAAGCAACACCCAGACGATTAACCCCATCCTCTCCTTCAACGCAGAATTCCACTCGCGCGCCTCTTCCCTCTCCCCGCGCTTCTGACATCGCTCTCATCCGAAAACCGCGTGGAAGGAAGCAGGCAATCAGCAGAGGTCTCTGGCTGAATTAGTAAGTTTTTGTTTGTTTCCCTCCCCATCTCTCCCCACCCCCAATTCACCTTTCTTTCCAGAAACCAATTCTCGGGGAATAGAAGGTACTGTGTTGATGCTATAAAATGCCTCTCGATAAATTCATTTTGCCTTCATCTCTTCCCGCCTTACCAGGTCGGGATCTATCCCCAGTCGTTGGGGAATTCAATCGAACCCATTTGGACATTGATGAAAAAAGAAAAAAAATCCAAATCCGAGAGGCTGTCAGGGAACGCAGGGTGCAGGGTCATTGCCTTTGGGACCCGGCCAGGGCGCTGGGCGAGGGGAGAGAGCCCTCGGTGCTCCTGCCCCGGTGCCAGGGCGCTGTGCCACCGGAAGGAAGGCGGGCATTCGCTGCCACTGTGCGCCAGGGAGAGGAGAAAGGGAGTGTCGGGTGTGTGTGTGTGTGTGTGTGTGTGTGTGTCTGCGGTGGGGGGGACTGTTGTGTCGTGTGATGAGGGGACGAATGTGAACGGGTGAGTGTGGGTGACCCGTAGTATGCCCCTCTTCAAAGCCACCCTGGGTGCCCTCTCCCACCCCCGCCGGCGCGGCCACCGTCTCACCGCCTTCGCTCCTGTCTCCCCACATGTCTCACCTTCAGATGGCGGCTCCCAGAAGCTCCTGCCCCTCTGACAGCTGTCGCTTGGGCAGCCCGGGGAGACGAATTGTCCTCCTTCCTGGTGCCAGAGGACGCAGGAAATTAGCCAGGTTGCGAGTTGCAAAGCGGCCGCCGCGGCGCCGGGGACTGGGCGCGCCCCACCTCCAGCTGGAGCAGCCAGGCCCGGCGGGCCCGGGGCCTCGTCTCGCTCTCCATCGCCGGACAAAGCGCAGTGGAGCCGGGCTGTGAGGCAGAGCTCCGAAGCAGGCAGGACGGAGCGGAGCAAAAGAATGCGGCTCTATTCTCGCAAGGGAAATTATAAAAAAGTTCATGTTCACGGTTCCCATCCACATGACCGACAGCGGCCAATGGAAGGGCCGAACAACTCATAAAGTTGTATTGCAAAGTTGTAAATTTTCATAAACAACAACGGATTTATGACCCTTTCCCCATCTCTAAGAGGAGGCAGCTCTTACACCGGCGCCATCTTACCACGGAGGCCGCCCCGACTTGGGGCCGCAGGTTTTGCAGACCCAGTTGGGCCGGGTTTTCTAAAAGAGCAATGAGAAGCGGGCCCAGCCCAGGCAGCAGGCTGGAGTCCCGGTCCTCGCCTGCCTCACTCGCTCCAGTGTGCGCCGTCCGCGCTGCCCCTCGCCCCTTCCCCAGCCCCTCATCGTTCCCAGCACCCAGACGCCCTTGCCCAGGCTTCCAGCGGGGGTCTGCGGCCCTTGCCCCTTCTTAGGGTTCTGGGCTGCGGTACCGGACCCTCACTTAGCCTGAATGCGGGGTGGGGGCGGCCTGCGTCAGAGGCCCTGAATCCCACCTCCCAGCCTGGGGTTAGCTTCAGGGCTCGTGGCGAGTTCCAGGTGGGTGGCAGGGTGATACCCCTTTGCAAGCCCACCCCACAGCCTTAGAGGAAAGAGCGGATTTTACATTCGCTCTTGGACTTTATGGAGGTTTTTAGGGAGGTTCATAGAACATAATGTATCAATCGAAGATTTCGTTTCCAAAGCACCTGGAAGCTGAGTGTGCGTGCACACACACACCACAGACAAAAATCTCCACCCAGAGAAATGCACACAGACAATTATGGCCACACAGAAACGCATACACTGAATTATGGACCAAGAAATACATGCAATTTTTTACACACAGAAACACTTTCATTCCATTAGACACAGAAATACATACAGTTATGGACTCGTGTAAAACTGCATGCAGATGTACAAAGAAATACATATACAAGAGGCACACACATACATATACAAACCCACACTTTTAAAATCCACACAAAAAAGAATTTGACATGCATACACACCAATTCATGCACACCCAACACTTGGACCCTATCTGTGCTTCCACTTCTGCCTCCCTGAAGCCCCTTTGCACACGCATGCACACGCACGCACACACACAGAGCCAGGGCTTGCTTTCCAGCCACAGTCACCCTCTTTCCCAACACCCCCCCCCCACAAAGCAGACACCGTTCTTTGTCACCAAGCATCTTTATTTTTTTGTTACATAAAACATCGTTAGCTGGGCAAGACCGGAAGCATACCTTCCTGTTCCTGGAACCCCAGGCTAGAGCTGAGGGGACAAGAGGGGGACGCTGGACAACACAGGAGATGAAGGGCACTGGGGAGGGCATTGGTTCTCCCCACCTGCTATAGAATTAGCTCAAGACAACACACCATGCTACAAAGTCACCCCAGTAACACATCCTTCCCAAGTCAAGACATCACCTTACAAATGAGCTCCAAGACTATATAAATGACAAAAAAAATCTTGTTCAAATATACAATATTTGCTACTGTAGGAAAAGTCAGGGTGTACATATTCAACATGGCTGGGCAGCAGGACATGGGGGCAGGGAGGGGCAGGGAGGCTGGGAGCATCTCTGGGGTCCTACTAAGCGGAAGCTAACTCAGAAATCTGCAGGTAGCTTGGGAATGCTCCCCTCCAGAAATGGGGGGTGATGGGCCTGAACTTGGAGTATCCAGGCCAGAGAAGAGGGATTCTAGGTTGCAGCACTTAGAATGCTTTGGAATAAATATATTATTTTTTCAATTTAAATAGAAGCCAATGCCCTGGTCCCCAGACCCCAGCACCTTCTTAGTGCAGCCTCAGGGACCCTAAAGGCTGCCAGCTGCAAGCAGCAGGGGCCTGGCCTGGGAGGGGCCGGCACTAGGTAGCAGGCAAGCCAGGGAGCACAAAATAGGTAGTTTGGGACAAGTAGGTAGTACTGAGAGAGTCAGGTCCTTGATGGTATGGGGGAGGTGCTGGGTGTCTGCCAGTGTTGGGACACTCTGGGCTTCCTGGGAGTGGAGGCCCGCCGGGGCTGGGCCCATAGGTAGTTTGGGGGTGCCTCTGTCTGAGGCCTGTGCTAGGTAGTATTTTAGCCATGCCAGCTCAGAGCCAGCCGGCCTTAGGATGAGGGGGGTGTCTGCTGGGCGTCCTCAGAGGCAGAGAGGATCCCCTGGGGGACCCAGTCTAGGCGGCTGCTGTCCAGAAAAGTTGGAAGCTGGAGTGGGTAATGGGGTAGCTGGGGTACAGGTTGGGGACTGTTTCTTTCTCTCTTTCATTTTTTTTTTTTTTACATTTCCTTTTTATTTTTCCACTTTTGTAAATAAAATCAGTGAGTCTCTAAAGACGCTTTCTTGACTGTCTGGTGCAGCCGAGGGCCGGGCCGGGCCCCTCATTCCTCCTCCTCCTCCTCCTCGTCTTCTTCATCGTCGTCCTCCTCGTCAGCCTTGTCCGCCGCAGTGGTAGTGGCGGCTGCGGCGGGCGCCGGGCCCTCGGGGGCTGCGGCTGCGGCTGGCCCCTCGTCCTTATGCTCTTTCTTCCACTTCATGCGGCGGTTCTGGAACCAGATCTTGATCTGGCGCTCGGTGAGGCAGAGCGCATGAGCGATCTCGATGCGGCGGCGCCGGGTCAGGTAGCGGTTGAAGTGGAACTCCTTCTCCAGCTCCAGCGTCTGGTAGCGCGTGTACGTCTGGCGACCCCGCTTCCTGTCAGGCCCTGCAAGCAGACATGTGGATACACATACGGACACACGGACAGACAAGCCGACAGGGACATAGAGAGGACATTGCATTAGCCAGGCCGCCGCCCCAGAGCTCCTGCCTTCCTTCCAGCCCTGACCCGGGGCGCGTCCCCCTCCGCCAGGAGCGGAGCTGGGGGCGGAGCGGGAGGGATGGGGAAGACCCCAACTGCGGTGCCAGACACACAGGCAGCTCCCTGAAGAGGGAAGGCGCAGCGTCCCAACTTTACAACCTCCCTTTCCAGCCGGCTAGGCTTCCACAATGTCTTGCCTCCCCCTGACAAAGGGAAATTGTAAATATAGAGTGTGGGCAAGTGGGAGACGCTGCACTTTTCTCATTCAAAGACGAGACGGGCTGCTTCCCGCCTCGCTAGGCAAGTGGGCGACCTTCGGCGGTCCACACCCCAGGGGCCCCCTTCCTCCCCAGCAGCCCGCGCCCCCATCCCCAGACCTTCCTGGGGCATCCCGCCCCTCTGTCCCCGATCCCACCCCCACCTCCGCCTTCAAATGGCCCCTGGCTCAGGGCGTGCGAGGGGCCCTGACGGGCTAGGCTATTCCTGCTTTTAAGACAGAAAAGCCCGGCAGAAAGGAAAAGGAGGTGGGAAGGACAGAGGAGAAAGGGAGTGAGAAAGAGAGAGAATAGCGAACAAATGAAGTTAATGTTAAAATTCCAAGGCAAATGGAGTTAAATAAATTTACGAGGATTGAATCCATTAATTGGGCCATAAAAAGTTTTATGAGCCTCATTTACATACAATGCTACGGGCTCTCCACGCTATGGCGCCTCGACTCTAATTAAAACCAGAAAGGCAGCGCCGCCAGGAGTCACGGGGCCGCCGGCTCGCAGCCGCCTGGCTCGCGGCTCCGCGCTCCGCAGCCCCGCGCTGCGGGCGCCCGGCCCGCCCGCCCCTCCGGCCCGCCCGGCGGCTGCGCCTACCTGAAGACCGCATCCAGGGGTAGATGCGGAAATTGGCCTCGGCCGGACCGTGCAGCGCGCCTTCGTCCGCCTTGTCGCAGGCGCCTTTGGCGAGGTCACTGCAGAGCCCGGGGATGTTTTGGTCGTAGGAGGCACAAGGCAGGTTGCCGTAGGCGTCGGCGCCCAGGCCGTAGCCGGACGCGAAAGGGCTCTGATACAGGGGGCTGTTGACATTGTACAAGCCCGGTACGGTCGAAGCGAAGGCGCCGGCGCCCGCCCCGTAGCCGCTTCTCTGCGAGTTGGGCGCAAAGGAGCAAGAAGTGGGCTCGGCATTTTGGAACAGAGAAGCCCCCGCCGTATATTTGCTAAAAAGAGCGTTCACATAATACGAAGAACTCATAATTTTGACCTGTGATTTGTTGTCCGGCAGCTTTCAGTGTCGGTTTTACGAGGTAGCGTGATATATGATAACATTACACCCCCAGATTTACACCAAACCCCATTTTCTTTTGGACGGAGCTCGCCGCAGCACGTGACCGCCCACATGATCGCCTCCGCCAATCTCCGCAGCCCTCACAGGTGGTCTCGCTCTGCGGGGCCCGCAGCAGCCTAGCATGGAAGGGGAGAGGGCTCAAGTACGTGGCCAACAAATCTGCCCGCGCCCGGCCGGCCCGGCGGGACCTGCGGGGAAAAGGACCCCAGCCTCCGTGGGAGCGCTTAGCCCAGCGCCACCCTGGACGCCTGGCCTGCAGAGGCAGCGTGGGGCCGGGAGGGTGCTACCCGTTCTTGCCTCTCGCCAAACCTTAGACCAAGCCTGCGGGTCCTCTCTGCCCCTCTTCTGCCCACTGACCCAGCCCAGGAAGGGTCTCTGCACCCCGAGCGCCCGCGCGCCCTACGGTGGCCTGATGGGCAGGTCTCTACTCTGGGTAAATGGACTCTTGCCCATGTCTCCTCCCACCCAGGTCCAGCGGGCGACAGGCCGGCTTAGACTCCGATCCAGATGGGGCCGGCGCAGCGTCGCTTCCAGCTGCAGCGAGAATGCCACAGCAAACGGCAACCATGTGGTTCGAATAAAGTCAAGGTCTCCCAGCTTCCTTTCCTTAATCAGGGGCGCACTGTTTATCCGCCCTAAAGGAAGCAGTGAAGTATTTATCTGTTAATGAGCCTCATTTGCCAACAGATTTACTAACCTGGGATTCCCTTCTCTCCCTCTGGACGCTGCTGGCCCCTCATGCTCTGCGCTTTTGCTCCTGGGCACCTGACAGGCAGCCTGAGAAATGGCGGGACACCCTTTTGTCCTTCCCGGCAACCTTGGGTTCTCCCTGGCCGAAGGAGAACCGAGTCTCCTCCAGACTGCAGGAACCTCAGGCCCTGCACCTTTCCAGGTACTGCTCGTACCCTGAGGTTGCGGCTAGCCTTCCTGTGTCCACCCTGGGACCTCTGCAACTCCTCCTGGGTCTGAGTGCCTGGAAGCAGTACATTCTGTAGAGCCAGTTTGGGGAGGAGAGCGAGGGGCCCAGACGCCTGGAGACTGCAGCCTACTCTGGGTCTCCATTTCTTTTGTAGACCCCAAGGACAAATAGAGATATCCCTCCTAAAAGGCTTCACCTTTTCAAAGACCAGCTCGCAGAGAGTGTAGCGCACAGTAGTCTAGCTCCCTCCCATCCAGACCCCCAACTGGTGGAGCTTACCTTCCCAAGCCTCCAACCCCTGGGCAGGGTTGGAACAGCCCAAGCCCCTGCCTGCTTCTCACCGCTCCTTGGAGGGTGGTGGGGTGAAGACTTCCCCTAAATGCCTCATAAACTGCCCAGGCCGAGTGGGAAGCCTGGCCGACAGGTCAGTACGCCTTTTACTGCTCAGCTCTATTGCACACCATAAACCCGACCTCACAATGGAATTGCCCCGGAAATTCTCCTCTAAATTATAGAGTTTGGTTCTTCATGTACAAAGCACTTCCCCTCACTTTCAGAGGCTCCAACCCGCCCCCGTTCACCGCACCCTCTCAGGGGGTCCTAAGAGCACAAAAGGTGGCGGGAGGGTTCAGACCCGGTTGCAACGGAGCCCCAGCTCTGGCCTAGTGGATGGTCCAGGGCGTGGATGGGAGGTTGGGGGCTGCAGGGACAGGTGGGGCCAGGGTGGTGTCCCCTGGAGGTACAGGGACCATGGGGGACAATATCCGGGATGCCCTTTATGGCTGAACAGAAGGATAGCTGTCTTGGTTGGGGAATCGAGGGGCAAGTCAGGAAGGGAAGAAAAAAAACCAAATACTGCAAATAGCATCAATTTCTTGAAGGAAATAAAAGCCTAAGGAAGTTAAAGGAACACGGAAACAAACAAGAAGAGGGCTAGAAGATCAAAGAGGAGGATTTAGACAGCTTTAGACCAATAAATTTTTCCTCCAGTGCCACAGAGCAAGATGCAAAGGGAAAGACCCGGCCCGCGGACTGCCGTCCGTCTAGACTCCGGTGTCTGAAGCAGCCGACAGTGATGGCCTTTCAAGTAGAACCTGCCCCTGTCCGGAGTGAGCCGGTCCGACAGACAGAGCAGGGAGCGATTTCGAGGAGGATGGGAAGGGACGAACTCCTTGCCTGGAGCGCTAGAGTCCGAGCCACAGGCTTATCTCTGCCGGGTTTTGTCCCATGCAGGTCCAAGGGGTGCTGGCAGGACATGCTGCCCCTCCGCCTGGGCCAAGGACGGTCCTGATACTGCCCGCAAGGCCTCTGTGGGCCCAAGCCAGCCCACTGGGCCGAGTCCCACGGTGCTGAAACCCCCCTTTCGTTTCTGTCTTCTCTCTCTCCTGCCTTCTGTGGCAGCGTTTCACAACGAAAAGGCTAGGCAGAATCAGACTTTCAATAGGGCCTCTTTAACTGCGTGTTCTTGAGCCATTAGTTCCCTAAATATTTGGCTAAAAAGACATAAATGCCCTGGGTTCCATGTGATAATATTCCCAGAAATACTCGTTGACGCTTGGCCTGGAGCAGGCGCTTGTAGACCGGGTTCTCATCTGTCTCGCTGTCTTTAGATAAAGCTAGTCCACCGCTCTCCTGGGGCCGGGTTCCTATACATGAAGAAGACTGTGTTTCCCCTGCTTCTTGGTACCAAATAGTCCTCAACATTTCTATCCAGCTAAGAATATAAACCCCGCTCCGGGGCAGCCATTGGAGCCTGCGGGAACCCGGCGGCTGGCGATTTGCTTCTCCAAACGTTTCTCCCCGCGCCCCTCGCGCGACCTGCGCATCGGTCCTCCATCCAGCCTCCGGTCGCGGTGCAGGGGCAAATCCATCCCGACAAGTGTAAAGGAGCTCACGCGGGCGCGGGGTCTCGCCTGGGTGCTTTGCAAGGAAGCCGGTCCGAGGCAGCGGGGCAGGGACAACCGTCTCCCAGCCGGCCGGCAGGCCAAGGGCAAGCGAGGCCCCGCCTGGCCATCCACAAGGCCTCTGAGATCCCCGCCAGCCGGCACCTTCCTGGGGCCTCTGTGACCTGAGGAGAGAAGCAGTGGCCACCGATCTCCTTTGCCATTTATTGGCAGCTACATAAACCAAGCTTTCTACCTGATGCTTGAATACTCGGCCACGGACAGCGCTCGGGAAGTTGTAATCGGATTGTGACATGTTGTGTATTATGTAAGGAAATATAATAAAGGCATTGTGTCTGTAATACCAACGTGTGTGTATAAACAGAGAAAAAGGAAAGAAAGGAGGGGGGAGAGAAAGCGAGAAACACCCGGGAGAGATGTCAGCCAAAACCCAGTCCCCAGTTTTACAGCGTGTACGGGCGGAGATGCAGGTTGTAAACATTTTGTGAGCTTGGCAGAGACCATTACAACCCAAATAAATGCACCGCGTGCGGCGTTCACAGGGCTCCGGGGCGCTTTCGAAGGGTCCTCTGTTGGCTTTTGCGTTGTCCCTGGGAAACCACTCTGCACCTGGGGCTGACCCTGGCGCGCGGCCCTCCGGGCGCCTCCCGGGAGTCTCCGGGCAGGTTCTGCACCCAGAATCCCGGGCCGGCTGGGCCTGGACGGGCGTCCGTCCCTCCGCCCGGCCTCCCGTGCGGAGGACGCCCGGGCAGCCTCCGCGTCTCCGCTGCAGAGAAAATTCGGCGGCAGGAGAGAGCGGGACTGGCTTCCACGACGTGAGCACCTATCCTGGAGCCAGGATGTTGCTTTAAGCATCGCGTGTATTTCAGAATCACCAAAGCAGCTCCCGGTCTGTCCCCAAGGGTGCTCATTCCTAAGCCACTCAGCCGCCAGACCCACGTTAGACAGCCACCAAAAATGCCTTTACGCCCGGTTTTCAGCCGCCTAGTTTTACTGTCACGGATTCCGGGCGGCCGAGCCCCGCGGTTCCGGCTGGGCCGGGGCGCCGGCTCCGCGGGGTCCTGCACCAGGCGCAGCCTTTGGGGGCCCTCGCGCCCCCCGGGCCTCTGGCCATGGATGCGCCCTCTGCATGCCCCCCCCCCGGGGGTCACCGGGTCCGGGCCTTAATCCTTGTGTCTGTGCGTCGCCCGGCCGATTTCTCCGTGAGTCCCGATGCCCCCAGGCTGGCCCCGCGCTGGGGACAGAGACCCGGGAGCCGTCCCCACGCCCGGCTGCAGCTCCGCTGCGCCGCGCCCCCGGGAGGGAGGGGGAGCGCGGGGTGCAGGTCGGGCGAACCCCCACCGCTCTCTCGTTTCCTAGTGAGGCCTCCGTCCTGGCGTGAGCAGCGTGCAGAGTACACCACCGCTGCTCACTAAAATCTGGGGCTCCCACTCCAGAAAGGCTCGCGTCAAGTCGACATCTTAGGAACTTCCCGGGGTCGCGGCGGCCGGAGATGGCGGCGCCGGTGCCTCTTGCGTGGAGCCACACTGCCACCTGCTGGCGGAACCGCGGTACTGCAGCAGCTCCCGCGGCCGGGCCTGAACTTCGCCCGCGGCCGCTGCGGCCTCGGCGCCACACTCCGAGGCTGGCGAGGGCCCGGTCCCCGGGGGGTCTGCGTGGAACCGGGAATCTACCCTGCTAAGAGGGCAGTACCCATAAAAGAGAGCTGTTTCCGCAGCGCTTTATCGGCTGCAGACAGAACAGACAAATGAAAGGGCTTTGGTGGAAAATCTTAATTGGGGCTGGACAGTTGTAAACTCATTAAAGGCCGAATTCCAGACAGTTCGCAGACCCGGCCTTTATGGCACACCCTCAGTGCCCATTCTTTGAAGTTCCTTCTGTCTGCAACAACAGAGGGCATCCCAACCTGGCGGCAGGTTGGGGGTGGGGGGTGTGAGGAGACGCCCCATTCCTGGCGCCCTGGTTCCCCTTTTACGCGTTCCAGGACAGAGATCTTTGCTGAGGTTGCAAGGGATAGGGGGGAAGGAGAAGCAAGAAACCGGAGAGATGAGGCTGAACCCTCCCGCCACATCTACAAGGCGCTCGGGCCTCCGAGGTTGTGGCCTCCCCCCTCCCCTCCTCCGCAGCCCTTTACACCCCATAAACGGTAACAGCCCTCATTTTCTTTTATGGCGCTGGGGCTCGTCGGTTGCCTGGGCTTTCTGCTTCTGCCAGGACTTGTGCTCGGGAGGGGCGCTCGGAGCAAGGCCCAGAATCCCCCGGGGCCACCCTGCCAGGAGGTGGGGGTATGGGGGTGCAGGCCTTCGGTCTCCTGAAAGTCCCCAAAAGTCTGTCCCCACAGCCACGTTGGGCCGATCCGGCTCCTGTTGCCCTCCTCGTAGACTGTCTAGGAGGCAGGGCCTCAACTCACGGTCCCTCTGCCCCACCCCACCTCTATCCCCCACTGCCAGGGAAGGCCCAGCAGTCCCGGTGGACACGGGTTTGGGCGATTTCTTGGGGCGCCAAGATGAAAGCGTGGCCTTTCATTGCTACAGGCCAGCGATACCCGGGACGCCAGCCCCGCTTCTCAGAGGTCTCCAGGCCCCTCTGGCAAACGGACACAAAGAGATGAGCCGGGCCTCGCCGCCCCGTGTCCCCCAGCCTTCCTCCGCTGCTGGTGCCTCCAGGCAGCCGGCCTGGTGCAGAGCCCCGAAGCCAGCCCGAGGCTGCCTGCAGTTGGTTCCAGCTCCCCGTAGCCGCTCAGAGCAAATTCGAGGGTCTGTCCTCTTCCATCCCAACCTGGCTCCACCCAGAGGCTATCAAGGTTCCCTTGCCCCAGGAGAAGGTGAAAAGAGCTGACCCGCGAAAAACACAATAAAATAAAATAAAGTAGAAGAGAATCAATATATTTTATTTGGCAAAAAGTTAAATATCTCAACACAACAATTTGGTCAGTAGGCCTTGAGGTAAGTAACTATTGCAAAATATACAGTGTATGTTCAGCCCAACGAAACCCCAGATTTATCAAGAATACAAATCTACAGTAGCCCAGTGGTGGTTTCATAGTGTATAATTTATTATCAATAAAATTAACTCCATTACAATATCATTCTCCCCCAGTTAAAATTAAACGTAAACCATAGGTAGTAACCTTCTGCACACACGTATAGCTCCGAATTTCCTCCCTGTTTGTCTGGTACAAAAACAATCTTCGAGCTGGTCTGATAGCTTTTAAAAATATGTGGATTATATGTACAATGTACGAGACAGGTCTATAGAGTATGTAGAGAAAAAAATGCCCAAATTTCCAAAGCGGAGAGAACCATGAATCTATGTATCCCGGAGAACTCATTCTTTCTTTTTAAAAAAAAAAAATTTTATTTCACTGGGAAATCCATACAGCTAATTTACAATCAAAGGTTAACAGCCTAGTTATACAGAAGACATATTCCACTACAGAGCTATACTCTATGCAACTCTTCCCTCCCCCCATAAACAACCTGAGTTCAAATTGAATTCTAGCAATCACGATCACAATGGCCGCGTCACCCGGCACAGAAGTTTGAGTCACAAAACAGAATCAGCACAATAAGACAGTGTTCAAGTAAGTCTCTGGGCAGATCGCTCTGCCACACAAAGAGAAAATTAAATTAACTACACCGACTAAAAACTATACAGCCCACAGTTGACAGTTGTGCATTATAAAAAAGGTAGTTTTTGTTTGTTTTTAAGTCAGGAACAGGTAGATTTTACAAAATATATACAAGAGAGCATACACTGCCATCAACGCTAATATCGTCGACTTCTTCTTCTTCTTCTTCTTCTTCTTCTTCTTCTTCTTCTCCTTCTTCTTCTTCTGTTTTGTCTTAAGAGAAAATGGAAAGCTTACAATACCTCCTCCGTGAAAGCAGCAGGCCAAGGAGGCAGACTGAGAGGGTTTGCCAAGGGGGGATGAGGCCTGGGGGTTAGCGCCGCTCGGTGAAGAGTGCTGGAGGCTTGGGTGGTATGGGGCTGGGAGAAGGGGAAGGGCAGTCCTCTCTCTCTCTAGCTCCGTCTGTTTCCTAAATGAACGCAAGCAGCATCACTCGTCTTTTGCTCGGTCCTTATTGATTTTCTTCATTTTCATCCTGCGGTTCTGGAACCAGATCTTAACCTGCCTTTCCGTGAGGTTGAGCAGCCGGGCCACCTCGTACCTGCGGTCCCTGGTGAGGTACATGTTGAACAGAAACTCTTTCTCCAGTTCCAGTGTCTGATGTTTAGTATAGGGGCAACGCTTCTTCCGAGTGGAGCGCGCATGGAGCCAGTTGGCAGCCGGGTTGCCTGGCGGGGGGAGGAGAAAAAGGGAATTTAGAAGGAGAAGCACCCCCCTCTCCGCTGGGAGCTGGGGAACCTCCTGGGGTCTTCGGGCAAAGTGCAGGATGCTGCTGAA
Source organism: Glossophaga mutica (assembly GCA_039655065.1). Classification (NCBI taxonomy): domain Eukaryota; kingdom Metazoa; phylum Chordata; class Mammalia; order Chiroptera; family Phyllostomidae; genus Glossophaga; species Glossophaga mutica. The sequence continues at coordinate 85,115,297 of CM077313.1, forward strand.
TTGGTTAGGGAGGGCGGCAGAGCCTCGGACACAATGGACCCTGGCACACAGACGCTGGGACGGTCACTTACAATTGCACGCAGTAAAACCTCTGCTCCCCCTCCCCTCCAAGGCCCTCCTTTCTCCTCCTCTGTCCTCCGGTCCTTTTCTCTCCCCTCCCACTCTCCCCACATTGTGCGATGAGTGAAATTGGAAAACAGATCCCCTTCTGGTCGGGCAGGGGGAAACCACGCTGCCCGGTGTTCGAGTAGCCAAATTAATATTCTTTTCTCCCTCAGTAACTCCTTCTCTGTGTCTTCCCTTCCCCACCTTTCTTTCTCCTCTCCGCACTCCCTGACGTCCCTGGAAGGCCGTGGGAGCGGGGCAGGCCCTTGTTCACTTCTCCAGTTTATTAGAATAATCTGGCGTGAGGACCCGCGTGGCCTGGTCCCTTGCAGCCTCATCTTGGGCAGGATTTACACCGCCACTGGCTGAAGGCAAGAAGCGGAGGGGATCGGCCGTCTTTCCCAGCGTCCGGGCTGCAGTCGCTGCTCTCACTCTTGGACAATCTAGTCTCACAAAAGACTCTCTGAGACGCTGCTTTCTAAGAACGGCCCAAAGTGTCTCTGTCCAGGTCCCCAGCCGCCAGGGAGAGCGGGTGGCTGGTCTTGGCTCGGCCGGCAGTGCCCGCCCCGCCCCCTCTCTCCGTCGCCGCCTCCCCTCCCCATGAGCCTGGCCGGCCGCTCTTTACAGCTCTGTGGACTTGGGACCCCATCGGAGGGGTCCCCAACAGCAACTTCTGGCTCCCAGCCTCTTTTCAGGAGGCTCCCAGCACGGGCAAAGGCAGCCTCGGGAGAAAGCTGGAGCGCAGGCAGATCCGGGTGGCCGGCGTGGAGGTGGCGGCTGGTTCGGAGGAAGGAGACACTTACTGGGATCGATGGGGGGCTTGTCTCCGCTGCTCTCATTCTCAGCATTGTTTTCGGAGAAGGCGCCTTCGCTGGGCTGTTTTTCTCTATCAACTGGAGGAGAACCACAAGCATAGTCAGTCAGGGACAGAGTGTGAGTGTCTAGCGTGGGACAGTCACCCCTTCTGGCCGACAGCGGTTCAGGTTTAATGCCGTAAGGCCGGCTGGAGGGCAAGCCCGTGAAGGAGAGCGCGCCGGGCGTGGGCTCCAGCCAGGAGCGCATGTACCTGCCGTCCGGAGCTGCAGCCGCCACAGGCGCCTGGGGGTGCACATAGGGGTGGTGGTGGTGGTGGTGGTGGTGGTACACCGCCGCGGGCACCGCGCCGGCGCCAGCCGCGTGCACCGGGTTCCACGAGGCTCCGAACACCGCGGCCTTGGACTGGAAGCTGCAGGGGCTGAAGTCTGGGTGCTCGGCCAGCGCCGGCGCCTGCCTGGGGGGCTGACCCAGCGCGCCTGCAGCATAGCGGCCCGCGCCGAGCTCGTCCGAGGCATCGGTGCCCAGCAGGAATGAGTCCACATAGTAGTTGCCCAGGGCCCCGGTGGTGGCCATCGCTGTGCCCTGCGCCCGGCCGGCAGGCCCGACCCGCGGAAATTATGAAACTGCAGATTTCATGTAACAACTTGGTGGCACCGGGGAGGGAAGTACAGTCACCTAATAAGTTGCCGGCGCCCGCTCCCCCATTGGCCGCGCGCGTCACGTGTCCTCCCAGCAGAACAATAACGCGTAAATCACTCCGCACGCTATTAATGGCCCGGTGTTTTGCAGTCATAATTTTTATAGCAAAAGCCATATGTTTTTATGCAAAGGGATCGCGGCGCTCGACGATCGGGTTTGTTTTAATTGTGGCCAACGAAGATTAAAAGATCAAATCTGGCCTTGCCTCTGGACTCCCTCCCCTCCCACCGCCGCCACCAGACGCGCACACTTCTTAAGCGGACTATTTTATATCACAATTAATCACGCCATCAGCAAGGCGCGGGTCCCGCGTGCGAGTGCGGCCCGCGGAGCCCCTCACATAAAATTAGACAATAATTGAAGCCATAAAAAAGCAGCCAAGTCGCATTCTCGCTCTACCGTATTTAAATCTATATTTATATTTCATAAGGAGTTATTGTTTCAGAAGCCACACAGGCTGGTGGGAAGTTGGGAACGACCCGCAGATTCGTTTACCTCGCCGTGGCTCCCAGCTGTAAAAATTTACGAGGACTTGGAAAGGTTAAATTAGACTGTTGTGTTTGGTTGGCGGGCTCCCTGTAAATAATCCCTGCAGTCCCCGGAGATACGAGTTTACCCCATGCTGGCCACGAAAAGTCAAATTCAACGCAGTAGTCGTCCCAAACGGAGCCACCGCCGCCCCTGCCTGAGCGCGCTGGGAAAGGCCAGGCCGCCGAGAGCGCACAGCCCATTGCGGGGCCCCGGGCTCATCCCCGCTGGATCGGATCGCGGGGTGCCGGGGCGGGCCCCGCATTTGCCGCTGTGCCTCCAGCGAGCGCCCCACCGAGGAGCGGCCAGCCAGCCCAGAGCGAAGGGTTTAGGGGCCTGGCTGTGCCGCGCCTTCCGCCCGGACTTCGCACACGCCCGCCCAGCGCGCCCTGCTCAGCGCCAGCGGGGATCACAGTCCCCCCAGTGGACGCGGCAGGCGCCCTAGCCCTGTGCGCGGACCTCCGAGGCCCTAATTCTGAGTTCTGCTAGCCGTGTCGCACTCCCGGAATCAGTTGCAAAAAAGAAAGAAAGAAACACCCCCAAAACAAACCCAAAACCCCCAAAACAAAAAACACGAAGCAGCATCAATAAAAGGAGAATTCGACCTAAGTGATTCGTCCTCTCAGTAGCTGGGAGGCCAGCCCGGAGCGGCTGGCTTCTGGGCCTAGTATGAATCCATCAGGTCTCCTTCCTTCCTTCCTAGCCACTGCCCCTGGAGGGTCCGCCTCCCTTACCCACGCAGCCCCGGCGGTTCAGCTGTCACAAAGGCCCACTGAGGGGGCCGCAGCTCAAGTCCAGGGCCAGAAATTAAAACTGGGAGGGGCACGGGGCATTGCCTTTAACCCCATTCCTCAGCTTGGCCAAATTGAGGAGGGTGTTTCTCACCCCGTAGAGTCTTTCAAGGATAAATGGAAAGGTCTAGGCCTCTCTGTTAATTGGAAGAAAAAAATCCACCCCCAATACAACGGAAAGCAGCGACTCCTAAAAACTGGGTAATTAAATTCACGTGCGAACACTGTGCCTGCAAGAGTGTGTTTTTCATTAGCCCACTTCCCTGGCGGCGAGGGCGGGCGGCCTCCGGCGTTTCCATCTTCTTTTCTGCCTTCATCCTCCTCCCAATCCCAGTTACACTCCCCCCAAAACCCTAACGCATCCCTACCCAGCGTGGCAACCCTCAAATGCCAGGCTCTCCCAGCAAGGCTAAGAAGTCAGCAGAGAGCCACCGGGTGCCCCTTTCTCAGCCCGCGCTGGAAGAGGGAAGTGGCCGACACAATGAACTCCGACGTGGCCAGTCCTGGCCACCTCAGTCCCCTCCCCGGCGAATGTTTTCCCTTCCCCTGTACATTCCTTTGCGTTATCCCCACCTCCTCCTCAGCCCAAGGTGCCCCAAACATCAGGCAGTTTGCTGGGCCTCTGAGATTTTCATTAAGAAAAATTAATCCGGGAGGAAGCCTTCACTCCTAATTATAATTGTCTGTGAACAGCTGGACACGCCTGGCTGCTTTTTCCTTTCCTTCTTTCCTTCCTTCCTCCCTTCCTTCCTTCCTTCCTTCTTTCCTTCCTTCCTTCCCTCCTTTCTTTTTTTTTTTGTACCTAGATAAGATATGAATTATCTATAGTATTTTTTTAAATAAAAAGGCTTCCTGTAAATACCCTTAGCCTCCCCAAATAGATCAGCTACTACTAAGTATTTAGCAGGGCTTGAGTGTTAAGTAGCCCCCACTGGGGTCTATAAGTGTTCGTATGTGGGGGTGGGGGTCACAAAACCAAAATCATCCCCCCACAGCCCAGAGGTTTGTGAGGAGGTCGTTCAGACTCCACCTAGCCTGGCCTCACGTGTGTTTTATGCTGGAAGTACAAGGGATTGTGCGTGCATAAAGAAATAATAAATGGGTATGACTGCAAACTGCTTCTCTTTGCCTCAGAGTTCTAAAATCATGGTCTGCAAAACCAAACCCAGCACTCAGGTCCTGGAAACGGTAGAGAGGAGTGGAGGGTGACTTGGCGTGAGCCTTTCCAATAACAGAACCAGGGACCGAGCGGTGAAAACATTTCCTGTGCCCAGAGCCGAGCGAGGAAAGGCGGCCCCGCTGGGCGGACACAGGCTGAAAGCCTCGCGTGTGCGGTGCGTCCAGGGAGGTGGTTTTCAGTTCCCAGTAATAACCGGAGCGGTCCGGCTGGCTTCTCGTGGTGGACTACAACTTGGAGCAAGAACTCACTCCAGTCTGTATCCCAATGGTTCTGGAATTTAGAATTACTTTTTTCTATTATTTGAAAGCCTGGCGTGGGAAGGGTCCCCTTCTCCAGCAGTGGTCCACACAAGGTGCAACGTCTAACATACTCTGAACCTGAGAGAAGCTCCTGACAACCCAGCAGCCAGTCTTTGCCCTAGCGGGGCTACCTTATCGGGGTTAAACCCGCGCTGAGACCGGCAGGGCCTGCAGAGTCAAGGAAGCTTTCTTGGAGTCCCCTCCGTGGCTGTGCCCAGACTCCGCAGAGCCTGACTGAGCCTCAGCCCAGTTCCCAGCCTCAGGCCCCCAGTGAGGCTGGCGAGGGCCTCTTTGCCCTCGCTGTAGGCACCCCAAAACACCATGAATTCCCCCTAATCTGATCTCCTAGGCTGCTGTTGCTGACAGAACGCAAGGCCGCCGCCATCCGGTCGTGATCGTAACCGAGGCCTTGTCTGCGCAGAGGCACACCAGGCCCAGATCCACAGCCCTCGACAGACGCCCCACGTGAACCCTTCCTCGGCGGAATACACCTCTACTGCAACCCACAGAGAAAAATAAGACACCTCCCGCCCCGCGCTCCCTGCGCCAGCCCTGGGCTCCCTCCAGAAGGAAGAGCTGGGGAGAAGAAGAGGTGGAGATAAGGGGGGGAAAAAAAAAAGACACAGAGAGCCCGAAGACAAAAGAAAAATAAAGAAAAGGGAAGCAAAGCAAGAAGGAAGAAGTAAATAAAAGAAGGCAGAGAAAAAAAGGGGAAGGAAGGAAGTGAAGAAGAAAAGAATCGGAGGCAACTCCCGAGAGCAGAAAGCAGCTTGCAAGAGAGGAGAAGGGTGAGCCGCAAGGCCGGGATCGCAGCCCGTCTGCCCCGTCTGCGCTAGTGTGGCCCGAGTCTCCACCGGCAGAGCGATCTTTCCTTGTGTCCTGCCCTGGACTGGGGCTGAGGCTGCCCTAGCTTCGCAGGAGAGTGGCGGGGGCCCTGGCTAGCACGGGCCAGGAGCGGGGGAGGCCCAGGATGGAAGTGTGCGCCCCTGACCTTGAATGGCCCGGGGCCCAGAATTCCTACCACGCCCCCCGGCGTCCGCTAAGGCGCAGCTAACCTGACTGTACCTGCTTGGGGCCAGGTGGGGAAGAGGGTGAGGCCAGCAGCCTGGCAGGGCGCTGAGAAGGAGGTAGGGACGAGGCTCCTGCGCGGGAAAGGCCGAGGTTGCCACCGCACGTCTGGCACGACCGGAGCCTGGATGCCCCGCCCGGCCCGGCCCGGCCCGGCCCCCGCGCACACAGGTACCTGGAGACGATTTCAACTGAAGTAATGAAGGCAGTATCGTGCTGTCGAGAGAAAGGTGGATCCCAACAACAGGAAACTACCTAAATCACCGACCAGTTCTGGTGCTGCCCGCACGGGGCTGCCTTGCCCGCTGCCGCCGCCGCCGTCCCTGCCGCCGCCACCGCCGCCGCCGCCGCCGGAGGAGGACCCAGGGACCGTGCCCGGCCCGGCCCCTCGCCAGTCTGCGCCCGTGCTGCCACCGAGCGACCCCGGCTGCCGCTAGGGCAGCGCGGGCGGAGAAGCCACCGGCCCCTGAAAGGTAAACCTGGGGGAGGGAGGGAGGGAGGGAGGGAAAGGAGAGAGAGGAAGAAAGAAGGGGAGGAGGCGAGACGGGAGAACGAGCGCTGTTCTGCCGGTTCCCCACCTCCTGCAGCTCAGCGCGCGGACGCGGAGCGGCGGCAGCCCCCCGGGCGACTCGGAAGCGCCGGGGACAGCCCCGAGCCCGGCTCCGGGTCTGGTCTCGGCCTCCCGCGCTCGCTCCCCGCCGCTCGCTCTCCCCCTCTCTCCCTCCCCGCCAGGCAGCCAGCCGGGGCGCGCGCTCCCGCGCCCCCTCCCCCTGCTGTCGCCCCCCCCCCCACCTCCCGCGAGCAGGAAACGCGTGGCCCCGCGGAGGGCGACCAGGTGGGGGAGGCTGTGCTGGGGGAGGGGGGCGTCCAGGCGGCGGGGTCGCTCTCTACGTAACCGTAACCGCAGCCGCGGGCGCTCGTGAGGCGCTGTGGGCCTCAGCCTGCTCCCTGGATTCCCAGATTGGGGGTCATCGAGGACCAGGGGACCCACAAAATAACCAGTCTCCCTGGGGCTCCCGAAAGAAATCCTGTTTGACTTCCTCTATGAAGCTCCTCTCGCAACTGAAACCACCGGTCCAAGACAGCCACAATCCAGATATACTAGCAAGTCATAAAACTGAACAAAAGCCGACAAACCTTACGGCACCAGGGCTATACGGCCCAGACAAATTACGACTGTCTAGGTAATATTTAAATAGATGCCTCAAGTAATTGCAGGGGGAGCGGGCTCGTCGTCCTGTTGTAAAACGGGTGGACGGGATAAAGTGGAAGGTGAAGATAAGAAGTCCAAAAAAAAAAAAAAAGAGGTAAAATTAAAAAGCTTCATTCCACAGCTTTTATTCTTCTATAAGAACATAAACATCGTCTTTTTTTCCACGCACAGCAGCATTACAATATTAATTTATTCTGATTTAAGATTAGAATAGAGCTAGAACTAACATTTATAATAACGATAGAATGCATTTGCATAAAACAAGATTGGCGATTTTCTCATAATAATAGACATTTATACAGATTTGCATTTATAGTTTTTTTCTTTTTCTGCACCTACAGGTTTGACCCTTTTATGCATGTAACTTCACAGTATAAAGGAAACCAAACAAACGTCTCCCTTCTCTAATCTATTCCGCTTGCCCCAGCCCTCCTCGGCTTCCACAAATTTTGGAAAGAAAAAAAGAAGAAAAAAGGGGGGGACCCTCCTCAAGATAGGGAGAATTGTGGTGTGCTTGTTGTGTTACCAGTGGCAACAATTATTTTATGACAAAAATCCACTAAATCCACATTTATAAACTAAACCACATCAGATTATTGGCCTGCTATTTTCCAGAGGATATGGAAATTCCAAGAGAAGGGAAATAATTTATGCCCACAATGCAAGACCTGACACAAACTGGAAGAGGGGTTTGCCTGTCACGGTCATTCTTTTTTTTTTTTTTTCTTTTAAAGCTGGGATATCTTACAAAGAAAGGAAAAATTTTATCTTTCTGACCCTCTCCATTTTCCAATCAGCCAAAGTCAAGCCCTTTTGCCAACCTGTATGCCCATAAGTCCTTCTCTTTGCCAAGAAAGAAAGAAAGAAAGAAAGAAAGAAAGAAAGAAAGAAAGAAAGAAAAAAGAAGAAAAAAGAAAGAAACCTAGGGCTCGTATCCCCTGATTAAACACAGCCCAACACTCCAAACTGGCCAGCCCTGTGGCGGCTCCTTGCACCATCGACCTCAGGCCAGACACCTCAGCGCCTACAAGGGGACCTGGGCCTTCCGGCTAGGTTTCCCGCCCCCCCCCCAAACCCCCCACAGGAAACCAGCTCCACCAGGAGGACAAGGGCCATTGGAGCAGTGGGACACTGAGACAGCAAACCATCCCAGTTCACCCCTTGACACTCAGGACAATATTCATCTACATAGAATTTTAGAGCGATATGGCTTTTTCCCCCAGAAAACAACACATAAACCAGCACCTAGCAAACAGACTAAGAAACAAAAAGCCAGAACGAACCAGCCCTGCACAGACGTGACCAGCGAGGTGGTGAGGTGGGAGGGAGGGATGGGGCTCCCGCACAGGTGCGAGTTCCTGGGCAGAGGCCGAAGACAGAGGGAGGAGGACGGCTCCCTGGAAGCGGAAAACAAAACAAAAACAGAACCAAAACGCGGCGGTGCCTGGAGCTTCATCAGGAAAAATTAAAGTTGGCCGTGAGCTCCCGGATCCGGTTTTCTCGGTTCATTTTCTTCAGTTTCATCCTGCGGTTCTGAAACCAGATTTTAACTTGTCTGTCCGTGAGGTGGACGCTGCGGCTGATCTCTAGGCGCCGCTCTCGAGTAAGGTACATGTTGAACAGAAACTCCTTCTCCAGCTCCAGCGTCTGGTGCTTCGTGTAGGGGCAACGCTTCTTCCGGCCGCTCTTTGCAGTGAGCCAGTTGGCTGCGTTTTCGCCTTTGGTATTGCCTAGCATTTAAGGGAATAAGGAGGGGAAGGTTAAATCCAGGCTATGTGGGCCGACCACAGAGGTGAATTGGGGCCGTCTCTGCCACAGGAGGCAGCCCTAAGTCATCCACAGAGGGATGCCCCCCCCCCATCTTGCTTGTCCAGGAAGCAGGTTACTCCAAAAGGCTTGTGCAAAATTCAGTGGACTTTCCAGCTACCCTCCCAATTTACGTTTTCCTCCGCTTTTTCCCAAACACCTGTCTTAGCACAAAGCTGCCAGGTGTTTGCAGAATGAAAGGCCCCGGGAGGCTGGCCTCTATACCTTGAACTTAACGCCTTACTTTTTCTTTGCTTCTCGCCCCAAGGCCGACAAGCATTTCCCGCAGCACCCCCCAGGCTGGAGGCCGCCGTGCTTACTCGGAACAGGAGTGGGCAGCATGGCCGTGTCCCACTCCAGCCCCCTCCTTGCCCAAGGCTGGATGAAGGAAGGGAGCAGGGCATCGTTGGGACACGGGGAAGGCACAAAAAACTGATTCGGGGTCAAGGGCCTGACGCTGTCAGGTCCCTTCGTGAGCCCGAGACGTGCAGTCCCGGCGATTCTGGGTTCCAGAGGAAGCAAAAAGGTCCCTCTCGGGTCTCAGCTCGGGGCCCCGGCGTCCGGGCCGGATATGCCTTTTCTTCTACCCGCAACGAGGATTCCCGCCCCTCCAGCAACTTTGAAAAAAAGCATGGGGGATCGTAAACTCGAACTTCGCCGGTTAATGGGCTTATTTATTGGTGCTGGCGGCTGCTTATTTTGGATGCCTTACAAACATCCACACTATCTGCGGGCGAGCCACTTTCCCTCCCTCCCCTCCCCCCGCGTGGGCCGCGCCTCGCAGACTGGGCCCAGACCACGGCTGAGGGTGCTCCGGCCCACGGAGGAGAACATGCACAAGAGGGGGGCCGCTCGCCGGCGTCCTCGCCCCCAGTCGGGGTGAGCTGAGGCCAGTGCGGAGGACGTCTTGGTGTGGGGCGCTACACTGGACATGAATTTTTACTACGTCCCCACGCCCAAATATTAAAAAGCAAGTTCACAAGGTCAGCCTGCCGGCGGCTCGGGCCAAGGCCGGCCGGCTGCTGCGCGGACTCCTGGTTCTCTGCTCTTTCCCTTCTCTGGGTCGGCCTGCCGGTCTGCCCGCCTGCCTGCGGCCCTTGAGCGCACCCTGCTTACCCCGGGAGTCCTTCTCGGGCGAGGCTTTGCTGCTCTCGGAAGGGGCTGGGGAGAGCTCCTCGGCGGCCGAGGACGACGCGTGCGCCTCCTCGTCGCCCTGCGAGCCCCCGCCGCCGCCGCCGCAAGTCAGCGTGGGGGGCGGCGGCGAATCGAGGGCTCGCTCCTTCCGGGCCGCATCCGCCGAGCCGGAGGCGAGCACGGGTGGCGGGTCGAAGCCGCGCCCAGGGGGCTGAGAGGGGAACGGGCCGGCGCCGAGGTGCTGCGCCCCGCCGCCGCCGCCGCCGCCGCCGCCGTAGCCCTTGGCCGTGCCGTAGGCCTGAGACAGGCGGAAGTAGCCGGGCACGGGCACCCCGCTGGAGGTGCCCAGGGCGCAACCGTCGGGTGGCGGGCCCCTCGGGAAGGGGGTCAGGTCGGCGGCGGCGGCCGAGCCTTTGGGGCATTTGTCCGCCGAGTCGTAGAGGCAGTAGGAGCTCTCCTCTTTGATGTTCTGCGCGAAAGAGCACGAAGTGGCCTGCGGCGGGGGTTGGGGCGGCTGCGGCGGGGGCGGTGGCGGCTGTTGCTGGGGTGGCTGCGGTGGCGGCGGCCCCTCCGGCGGCTCCATCCGGCAGGACCGGGGCGCATCCAGCCATAGGTCTATAGGCGCGGGCGCGTAGTTGTGCGCGCCCGGACCCAGGGCCCCGCCGCCGCCGCCGCCGCCGCCGCTGCCGCCTGGCGACGCCGCCTCATTACGCTTGCCTCCCAGAGCCGGGAAGAGCCCGCAGCTCTGCAGCCCGTAGGGCAGGTCGGCGGCCGGCGGCAGGTAGACCCCGCCGTGGGCGAAGTAGCCGCCGCCGCCCCCCGCGCCGCCGCCGCCGCCGCCAGCCTCGACTCTGCCGGAGCTGATGAGCGAGTCGACCAAAAAAGAGTTCGCGGCGGGGCTCTCGGAGCATGACATTGTTGTGGGATAATTTGGCGAAGGGAGCAGATAGCCCTTTCTGGCTGACATTTCTTGTGCAAAACATGCTGAATACGATTAGCAATCCCCCCGCATCGCGGCGGGCGCCTGCAGCCAATCCCGAGCCAGAGTTTCTGCACGACCACTCCCAGTTTGATTTCGTAGGCGTGGGGCAGCTCTCGGAGGGCGCCCTCCGAGCCCGCGATTGATATAAATAAGTAATCTGTATTGATGGCCCTCGAGACGCACACCCGATAATCAGCCCAAAGGCCAGGAACTGTGCGGGCTGCCCCAGTGTGGCTGGAGATCGGGGACCTGGCCCGTGGGCTCGCCTAGTCCCTGCCCGGACGTGAACCGTCTTTCGGGGTCTCTCTGAAGGGCCCTTTGGGCCCCGTGCTATTAACAAGTGGGGTGTTTATGGTGTGCACCCAGGCCCGCCTTGGGTGCTGCCTTCCTTCTGTTGGAATCTGCCACTAGCCCTCCGCACACTCTAAACACTAAGGGGTCCTCCTCTCATGGCCTCGAGCTCTTCCCATTCAGCTCTGGAGCTGTCTCCCAAAAGTGGCGGACCTGGTCCTCCAGCCCCCAGGGCCCTCAGAAATCCAGACTGAACTGGAAGCTGACAATTGTCACTTCTTTTTTGCATCCCACACAAAGCTCCCCCCCACACATACACACAAAATGCAATCCCTCTCCTGTCCACCCCCCAATACTCTCGCCTGCCAGTCTGTCGATCTAGTTAGGACCTTGGCCTCTGGTGTGCTCCCCGGGCTTGCCTGTCGGAGGCCGCTGGTGCGCTGGTCCGAATGGGGGGCTTACGGAAGCAACTGGCAGCCTGAAAGACTCCCCACCCCTACTCGGAGGCCAGTGCCGGGTCCAGGCGTCCCACGGCCCATCCTCCTGACGGCTCCAGCTCCAAGCCCTTTCAGGGAAGTGAAACGGACATTGGTCTTCGGGTCGTTGGCTTCCCCCGAGGTGAAGACCTGAAGGGAGACCCTCGGAGGAGGGGTGGCCCACAAACACCTTTGACACAGTCTCCTTGAGTTCTCCCTTTAGCCTGGGCACCTGCACGCTCCTGGAGGCCGCGACAAGAACCAGTGTCGCCACACTCCTGCCTCTCCGTCCCCACCCCTCTTCCCTCCTCCCCTCCAAACCCGGCGCTGGGGCAGCCCTCACTCCCGCGGTTTTGCGCATTTTAACGAGGCCCGCCGTGAGGAAATCCGCTCCCTGCGAGGCCGGGCTGGGCTCCTGGCCCAGTTATAGGAACCTTCAGCGGCCAGGGCGTCCTTCGTCCGGGGCGATACAGACGCGTTCTAAGTCAACTGGAAATGGCCGGCCTAAGGCCCTCGCTCCCAAGTGTGGGCCTCATACGCGTCTCAGGAAATTCGACCTTTTCCGGCCGGATTCAATGGAACCCGAGAGGTCGCGGCCTTGCCCCTGGCCTGCGGGCTACAGCGCTCTAGGATGCCCCAGGCCTGCCCGCCCCACCAGCTCTAGCCCCTGCAGAGGCCTTGACTGGGGCTGCTGCACGCAGGGATCCTAGGCGGCCGGCCGCTCAGGCTTCTGCTCGGAAGGAAGGACCCTTGCATCCCGAGAGATTTGCTAGCATTCGGCCTGCTTCCTCCCAGTATAAACCGCACCAAGTCCGAGGAGGAAGCAAAGCCTGAGAGAACTCAGGGAGAGTGCACGGGAGAGCAGGCGACAGAAGCCGGGCGCTGGCTTCTGAGATGCAAGCAGTTGCGGTCTCTGCCGGCTACAGCCGCTCAGAGCGAGAAGCCGAGGAGGCCCAGCCAACGCTCGCGCTGCGCCCCAGCCACTTCCACTTCTGAGACCGGAGCGAGGTTACCAACTCTGCGGACAGGGCCGGCATCTGGGGTGGGGAGAAGGGGAAACATAAAAGAAAGGGAGAGGAGGAGAGAAGAAGAAGAGAGGGAGAGGAAAGCGAGATGGTGAGAGAGGAGGACAGCACGAGAGAAAGCCAGTTCTCTGCAGTCCGACAGGGTCATGAGGCTGCAGCTTTGGGGCAGCCGAAGCAAGTCAGAAGTCTGTGCACAAGAGTAGAAACGGTTCTGCACGTCGCTCTTGCGCTCAAGGCCAAGACAAATTCCTACCTGACGTGAACTTAAGCACGGAAAAGTTTCAGAGCACTTCAGCCTAGGACCCCTCCCTGGATGGGCCTGGTCCTTCCCGGGCTTGCGCTGCCAGGAGGGTGGAACTCACTGGGCCTACTGTGCTCATCAGTGCTGCTGAGAAATGCCACGGTGCTGAGGACTACCTGAGAAGGGGGCTTTGCCCCTCAGCACTGCTCGTACCTCTTAGAAGAGCTCTGCCAAGCGGGAAGTAGGTCACAAGAACAAGAGAAGTTTTCTTGAGGAGAACATGAGCCCCAGCAGGCCAGTGGGCCAGGACTTGGTGTCTCTCCAGACTAAATGCCGAAAGCAACTACCCAGGCCACAGGTTGGGAAGGGCCATTGACCACAGGACAGCGCGCTTGAGATGGTGGAGGCGAAGAAAATAAAGTGAAAGATTATGATCTAAACCTGTCTTTCTTACTTCTTTGGAAGTTAAGGCCCTGTTGCAAAATCTAAGGCCAAGTTCTGCCTCTTGACCTGTGAAAAATGCACATCTGTGCATTCCCACACTTTGACCTATCATTTTCAAGAAGTTCACAGACTCCTCAAAGCCCAGAAGGCCCTCCAGAATGTTTCAGGACTCTCCTGGAATTCAGCGCCCCATCAGTTTGGTAAGACAAGCCGGGTGCTCCACTCTAGGCAGCTCAGGCCCGGTCTGATCAGGGCCCTGTAGGGTGGCCAAACGGGCTTCTAGGCTGGATGGGATCCAAGAGCATGCACGCGCCAATCTAAGTTACAGGAGTCAGCTTGGTACTGCATCTGCTACAAGAAGGCTCGCGGCTGCCAGCTCCCAGAACATCGTGGCATTGGCACTTGGGTCTTCACTGACCTTTGGGGAGAGCTGGATGCTTTTCTCTAGCATCGTCCCCTCCACCCCCTCCTTGTAAGAAACCAATTGAGATGTTGTGTTTGTGCTGTTTTGTACTTAAAAAAAAAAAGGTGTGTGTAAATCCATGTGGCAGCCCTCTCTGGCCCAGGACCACCACCCAACCCCCCACCTGGGCTGGCTGCGTTGAGAGCGCAAATGGAGAGGCTGCGGGTACGCCTGGGACGCACACTGGCTTGCTGCCCCTGGTTGGAACGAGAAGGTATCAACATAGCAGAAGCTTAAGTGAAACCCTCTCAGTTGGTCTCGGAGCTCTCAGCATCCCCGACCGCCCCCAAGGCTCCACCGCCTCCAATGCTTCCCAGTCTGTAACACCGAGGTGAGGTGTGAGCTTATTCAATAGAATATTCCATTTATCGAACGCCTCGGCTTTCCCGAGGTCCCCTCCACCCGCCTCCAGAGATTAAGAAAAGCGATTCAATTTCAGCAAGAGTTGGCTTCTAGACACACACTCTCCCTCTCGCCCATTTGCCTTCTCAGCCTCTCTCCCTTTCGACCTCCCTCCCAGCTGCTGAATCTCTCTTGCCTTCTGGATGCCTTTGACCCGAAACTCTCTGTTACTGCTTGCTCTAACCAGGCCTGTGCAGGTTCACATGAACCCCAACAGGGCCCATGTTTTAGTTAAGAGTAAATACTTTCTATTTCTACCTGGGTAATACTACCCGCCCCGCCATGGCTGCTGAGCCGAAGTGAATACCAGGCGGGTGGAATAAACCCTTTGGCAAGGATTACGATGCAGTTCACCAGACAGCAGATTCCTCCTCCTGAGAAGGCCCTTGCATTCAACAAAAAACCAAACTGTTATTACAGAAAAATCTTTTTAAAAATACTAGTTACTGAGGCTGAAATAGGCAGCAAACAGTATCTGATGGTTGCTCTCAGTGTTTCCGGGGCTCAGACCGGCCACCGAGTTGGGCTTCGGCCGCTACTTCCCAACAGCTGCTTTAACAAAAATTCCAGAGTGCTACAATGCTACGTTTACCACAGAGTTAGATTTTTTTTTGTAAATGACATTCTTTGCCCAATCATCTTTAAGAACAGTAATATTTCCAGGGATATTTGATGTGGTTGCTTTGAGTCAATCAGGTGCAATCTAGCCCTAAACAGCCCACTTCAATTTTTTTTTCTAAATCCAACCACTGACCTGGTCCTTTCTTCTGATGGGGGAAGTGTTGGAGCCTTTTCACACGCACCCTAAATTACAATATTCTTAGTTTTGTCCATAATAAACTGCCTCTGGCTTTGCAACGCAACTTGAGGTGGCTCTGGGGTTTCAGGGACAGCTCAGAATGCAGCAAGCACCGTGTGGGTGCCCACTCCTTGGGTGCCTCATTCTGGCAGCGCTTGGGAGTCTGTGCTCAACAAAGACTAGTGACTTTGATGGACCAAATTCACACATATGTATGTACACACGCACAGGCAGTGCCAACTTTCTCTACGATCCCCCCGCTCACCTATGCACTGTATATTTGTGAAAAAGTAACCATTTCCAGAAACCAATAAAAACATTTGGGAATAAAGATTTAAATATTGGAAAAGAGGGAATTGGAATTTGCCCTCCAAAATATAAGTGAAATGATTATTTAAAAAATTGTCTTGTGACAACCCTAATGGAGGGATTGGTCGATCACAGTTTATCCTCTGTGCTAGTTTTTAAAAATACATAGATATTTACCAATGCAATTTTTACCTGTTTGCAAAATATACAGAGGATCTCATTTTTACATCTAAGAAATTGCTGCAAAATTCCAGCCAGGTTTATAGCGGTACATTCCCAACAAGCAATACAGACTTCTCTGGAAGCCTGGAAAATCAAACGCGACTTTTCTGAACTGGCTTTTTTTGGAACAAAGGTTTCTCCCAGACTGCTAGGCAGACCTAGAGACCGCACCTAGTTGGGAACCAGCGAACATTCCGAAGTCTGCCTCCCCAACGACCACAGTTGCTGTCCACCTCATTGTTTGGAGTAGAAGCTGGTTTTCCCCCCAGTCCCGCCATCTCCCCTTTATGCCCCCACCCCAATCCCCTACCCCAGCACAGCCCAGACCCTTTCTGTTGGATGAACCCCATCCCCGGCTCATCCAATTCTGAATACTTTTACAAAATCAAAAGATTGCCTTGGGTTTTTAGGTGGCCCAAGGAGCTAAAATCGTCTACTTTTCCACTTAGGCCTTCCCTTTCCAATCTTAGGGAGCGACTGGGGTGCGGGGAGGGGGGGCGGGTAGATGGGCTGACCACCTACGGCGTCACCCAGGAGCACACAAACCTAGCCGCTTTCCCCAGCCCTGCTCAGACTTCGGCCACCTCCTCATTCCCGCCCCAGCCAGGTTGAAATTACTAAACTTGTAGCCTCTTACCTTGACACATTTCCGAAATCACTGCCAAGGGACAGCTGGCTTCTCCGCGCCGCGGCGCCTGCGAGGCCTAGAGAAGGCGCTTTGCTTTAAACTACAACACCAACCACTTCTTGAAGGTGAGCCCCCCTTTTTTGATATGAAAGGGAGCGGGACAAGTGAAATAATGTAACGCGCTGCTCTTAGTATCAGAAGCGAACAAAGGCCAAGAATCTCGCTGGGGTTCCCGGCTCTCCGGCGGCTTTGACATTGATCGGAAGTGCGCCATCTCGTGGCGGCTGAGCGCCTAGACCCGGCCCGAGCTCCGACCAGAGCCGGGAGAGGGAAGCCGGCTCCAGGCAGAGACAGGAGAGAATGTGCCCAGCCCGCTGCTAAAGAGATCTCACTTTTACATCTAAGAAATTGCTGCAAAACCCCAGCCGGGTTTATAGCGGCGCATTCCAAATATGCAAATTGGCCGGCCCCGGACGGGTTTACGACCACATTGTCACAGCCATCGGAGGATGGGCTTTTATAGGGCTCAGAAATCAAACCCGCGCCCGCTCGCCGCCCGCTCGGGAACAGTCCTCCTGGCTAGACTCTCTCTAACAACTTGCGAGACTTTGGTTAATCTTTAACCATCCCAAAGGGAGTCTTTCCTTAAACCCTGGGCTTCCCTGCCCACCCCCTCCCTGCCTCTCAGGAGAGTCCGTGTTCACCTCGGTGTCTGTCTATCAACCTAGACACTCGTCTCCGGGGTCTGTCCCACTCCTCTTTGAGCTCGATTTTCCCAGTCGCGCCAGTTAGACAAACACACAAACAAATAAACAAAGCGGGGTCTGGGGCCTGGGGCCCTTCTCCAAATTTCATCCTCTGTGCTGCTCTGGCTCTGCCTGGGTGACTAGGGAGAGGGTGGGGTGGGGTGGGGGTGGGGTGGCAACAAAAAGCTCTGGCCTTTCAGCCCTGCCCCTCAAGGTTATGGGTGATGTCCAAATTTAAGGCAGAAGTTCAAAGGCAGGAAACAAAGAGGAAACAGGCATCTTTCTTTCCCCAAAGGGAAAAGGCAGCATCAGCTGGGAGCTGGGGAGAAAGCACCCTCAGAGACTCCTGAGAGTCTGCTCTGTTTTTGTACCTAGATGGGTCTCTCTCTTGCTGAAGGGTCCCCCAGAGCACACTAGAGCAGTTCCATTTCAGTCCTGCTAGTTCTGAGGTGAGGGAGCCCAGTCTGGGATCAGAGTCACTGGCTACCTCAAGCCCCAGGGTTTTCTCCCAAGGCTGGGTGGGTCAGAGAAAGAAACCCATATTCCAAGTCCTGAGATACCCCATTCCTGGAACCCCATTTCCCCTAAGGACCTGGCCAGTCACCTCGGCTCCCTAAATCTGGCTTCTAGGGGAATTAAACCTGAAGTCACCTCCCCACCCTCTCAGGGGCCTGGTAACTTGCCCCTTTCTTGGTGTGCGTATGTTGTGTGTGTGTGTGTGTGTGCGGGGGGGGGATGGGGTTAGACATTTGGCAGTGAAAGGTGAGCAAGGAGAGAAATGTCACACCAGGACCCAATACTCAAGTTTCCACAGTCTTTATTGTCCTTGTGCCATATCGCCTGTGTACATGCTGCGACATCGGACATCCGTGGTGGGTGAGAACAGAAGACAGGCCAACACTCCTGTTACAAACAGAGCCACCAGATGCTTCTTAACACAGGGACGCAGAGAAGATTCCAGGGGAGGAGGCCTGGCTTTCTCAGCTGAGGTCCCCTGACACTGTTGGGCAGAACTACCTCAGAGGAAAACCCCCAATGCTTTCAAAATATCACAAGAAATTAAAGAGGCCATTCTAAACACCCTTCCTGCCCCCTCTGTAGTGCCCCAAAGGAAATCAACAAATGGTTTTAAAAAATCAAACAAAATAGGTTATGGTTCCTTTATTTACAAGTCTTTCGAACACCATCCCTGTATGAAGCGTACATTCAAATATTCTTAGCAGTGAGTGAGTTTAACCGTGGAACACTGTAAACAGATAGAGCCTTTAAATACTTTCTTCATCATCTTTTTCCCCTCTATATTGTACCTTTTGAAATTCGCTTTGGTTCTGCAGGGAAATATATATATATATAATATAATATTTATCTTTTAAAATAATTCCAAATCACTCTTGATCTCTTGGAAGGTCGCAGGAAGCTTCCAAGCTCAGTTCTGGGGCATGGAAGGGCAGAGTGTGGCACCAGAACCAGGTGTTTTGGAGAACTTGTGCCCCTCATAGCTGGGGACCGCTGGCCTGGCCCACTCCTCCCCTGAGCAAATCCAAGCTTCAATTAAGTGTGGCAGAGGCTTTGCCAAGCTGCCGCACTCCACAGGCATTTCCTGCAGAGATCGAGGGGCCAGCGGCCTGGGCTCAGCCTCTTTGCTTTTTGATGTCTTCCACCTTGGGGAATAGTCTACTCTGCAACCAGGCTTTAGGCTTGCCTGAGTGGCAGACCAGGACGAAGACCCTCAATGATAGGATAAACGAGGTGGGCTGCAGGAGGCAACTGCTAAGCAGCTCAGGCCTGAGACAGTGCGGTGAGTGGCTACGAGAGGTGGAAAGCCACTAATGCCACCAGGAACAGTATATTTCTTTTTTGTTCTGCTTTTCCTCAAGGATCAGCAGCCCTCTCCCACCTCATATCCACCTCTTAGTCCAGTTGTCTTTCACATTGGCTTTGGAAAGCAGGCCCATTCTGGACATCTAGGAATCCTCCCCTTTCCTCCTGCTCCTGTCCCCAAATTGAACTGGGCTTGGAGGTTGAAAGGCTTCTTGATGCAGGGGTCCTGGGGGTGGGGGAGGGCAGGCTCCAAGTGGAGGGTCCTGGGAGGTCGATCTCCAGGGGGCCTGGCAGGGGGCCCAGTCCCTCATGGAGACCACACCCAGCCTGAAGCTCCACAGTCTCCAAGACTGAACCACCAGGGGTCCCAAACCATTCTTCCTAGTTGCTGCACAACTCTCTGAATCCAATTATTATTAGGAATCTTAACCACAGATGCCCCAGAGAGTTCCGGGCCGCCTTCTTTGGGGCTATCTCCCTGTAGCAGCCCCTTCTCTTGCGCACCTCCTTTCTTCAAAAGTCACTGTGTGCCTTGACCTTGTCAAGGGCAAAATCTGCATGTAATCTCATGTGTATGAAGCCCCCCACCCAATTCCAACTGGCTGGAGCTTTAGAGAAGCGGGTTGGCCGAGTAATATTGTAACCGGTCTCTGTTAATTTTTTTTTCCTTCATTCTTCTGTTCTGAAACCAGATTTTGACTTGACGGTCGGTGAGGTTGAGCATGCGAGACAGCTGCAGACGCTTCTCTTTGTTGATGTACACGCTGAAGAAGAACTCCCGCTCCAGCTCCCGGATCTGGTACTTGGTGTAGGGGCAGCGCTTTTTCCGGGTGCGCTGGCCACCTGCAGAGGAAGAGGCAGGGAGTAAGCCAGGTGTGGAGGCTGCAATGCGTCCCAGAGCCCTGAGTGAGGAGGAAAGGGGCTGGCCCCAGGAACTGAAGGTCCTGCCCAAGCCCCCTCGGGGGTCTCTCCAGGCCCCTATCTTCAGGCTTCCACTGTGGGTTGGGGACAGGCTGCAGGCGGAGGCTCAGCCCCAGATCAAAGCCAGCTCCCTAGATAGGCCCCCAGGGAGGCTGCTCCCGCTGCCTCCAGAGCAGAAAGGAGGGCTCCTCACAGCAAGGGAAGAGTTTGTGCCGGGGAGGCCCGCTTCCTAAGCAGCCGAGTGGGGGTTGCTGGCTGCCTCCAGCCTGGCCAGACTAAACAAACAGTCGCCCGGGGACATTTCGCCTTCCAGCACCTGGGCGGCCGGTTCCTGGGGCAGTAAAGGCGGCCTCAGCCCTCAGCCCCCTGTCCCAGTCTTTCTCCTCCTTAACACGTGGGGCAGCTGACGGTTCTTTTGTCAGCCTGAGTCCTGGCCACCAGCTCTTGCCTCTCTGGCCAGCCTCCTGGCTACTGCAAGGTCAGGAGATGGCAGCGGAAGCCCCTACCCTGGGCCTTCTCTGAGCACCGGGCCACAAGGCTGTCCTGGTTCCCCCAGGGCAAGGCTGCTTTTGTACATAGGGTGGGGGGTAGAGGGGTTTCCCAAAGCTGCGGGTAGGCTCCACTCACTCCCCCTTCGGATAAAACTCCACAAGACATAAAGAAAAAAAACCCGCTTTTGACAGATTGAATAACAATTGTGAGTAACATGCGGATGGACAGAAGGCAGCAAGTAATTGCCACAGCGCAGGAGGAGAATGGCTTCATTTGGACAAAAAAAAAAAAAAAAAACACCCAACTTTGGGTTAATTTGTTTCTTTTAATATATTGCTCGAGCTAAGCGGGCTATTTTATCTGCTAAACACGCTTCTAGCGCCATCGTTAAACAGCGATGCCTTTGAATCCCGGCCGGGACTGGAGACCCAGCGCAACACATGGTTTTTATAAAAATCTCCGGATTACCTCGCTATCAAAGGCTCTCGGAGCCCTTGCAGGGGGAGTTTACAGGCGCCCACCTCCGGCTCCCCAGCCCCGAGCTGGCCCTGAGCGGGGTCGAGCTGCCGGGCCTGGGAGCTGAGAAGGGGAAAAAGGGAGGGTTTTCTTTTTGGTTGTTTTTTTTTTTTTTTTTTTTTTTGCAGGCATGCCTTGGCCGGTGGGTATTTCACGGCCAATTTCAGCACTCGCCACGTGATCCCGCCTTTTATAACAAAGTTTTGTTGGGGGAAACCTAAAGGCCCTTCATAAACCTTATATGCTTATAAAACAGCATATAAAAATTTAACAGCGGTGCCGAGCTAGATTTCCAACTCCCCTTCCATAAAGCGCCGGGCCCTGCCTTTATACGTACTGGAGCCGCCGGCCTTGTCCTCAGTGTGGCCGGAAGAGGACTCGGGGCTGCTGCTGCTCTCGGGGCGCCGCCGCCGCTCCTTTTCCTCCGCCACCGCCGCCTCCCGGCAGCCGCCGGCGCCGCCGTCCGAACTTGAAGTTGCCGGCGTGCCCGTGGCCGCGGCCGCGGCCGCCGCCGCGGAGGTCGCCGCGGCCGCCGGGGGGCCCTTCTCCGCGCTCTTGTCCCCGGGGTAGTCGGCGGCGGCGAGGTTCTCCGTGGTGCCGTAGGCCGTCTCGAAAAACTGGTCGAAAGCCTGCGGCAGGACGCCGTTCCTGCCCACGGTGCTATAGAAATTGGACGAGACGGCGGGGGTGGGGTGGTGGTAGACGTTGGCCGAGCTCTTGGCCAGCACGTCGCCAGGCACGCCGGCCGCGCTGGGCGCCTGCAGGCAGTCTCTGTGCACCAGCTCCTCCGCCGGGTAGCAGTGCGCCAGATTGCCGCGGGGGTGCCATTTAGTGGCGGGCTCAATGGCGTACTCCCTGAAGGTCACTTCGCGCACGGGTTGGACCTGGGGCAGGTTGGAAGAGTAGGAGTATGTCATTGGGCGCGAAGACGGGGTCTGGGGCAGAAAAGAAGGGAGGCTGGAGAAGTCTGGACCCGAGACGTAGTAAGTACAACTTGGCAAATACATGTTAGAGGCGCAGGGACCACGCTCATCAAAATCCATCATTGGGCTACCTCGGGCTCTCCGCAGTAGCCGAGCTTAACATGATTCTCCACTGCAGCTGCCTCTTTGAAGCGGATCCGTGAAGTAGAAATTTGGAGACGTAAGCTGACGTGGAAATCTATCCCCATCCTTAGCAGGGAGGTGCTGGTCATGTGACCCGATGTTGAAATTGACAAGCTGCGAGCGAGTCCGGGCCTTTTTTCCCCCCTTTCCTTTTTTTTTTCTCCCCTCCCCTCCCTCCCGGATTTCTTTCTTTGTAGCTACCTCAGGGGAAGCAACAGATCGTCACTCGGTGTTCTCACCGAAAGCACGTAATCGCCGGTGTAACTCATGTTGGCTGGGGGGCCTCCCGGCGCGCGGTGAGGCTGGGGTGAGCCCGGCTGGCGCTCGGCGGCGCGGTCCTGGCCCTCCGGGGCGCCCTGGGCGGCGAGAGAGCGCAACTCCCGCCACTCACCACTCCCTGGGCGAGGGCTGCCCCAGGCGGGGGGTGTCCGGCTGGGAGCTCCTCGCTGCGTGGCCCATGCGTGGTCGTGGAATCAGTTCACTTGGAGGAGCGCGTTCGCGCCTCCTTCTTCGCTGTCTCCCTCCCACAGGTTTGCTCTGGGAGCCACCTCTGCCTCCGACCCCGGCCGGACCCTCCTCGGGGCCAGGGTTCGCAGCCGCGGATGTGCCTGCCTCGAGGCTTGTCCGATTTGCACGGTGACTTGATTACACGCTCGAATTCATGGTCACTTCCGAACCGCTTTAGTGCCTTCCGTCCCTAAACCGCCAACAACCAGGCGGCTTCCCCCGCGGTTTGTCAGGGATCCGCAGGTCCCGGAGGGCCTTCGTCCTACCCGGGATCCACCTCCCCTTCACCCTCCTGGCCGGCGTCCTCTCCCCACCCTCTCCTCCCCGCTGCCTGCGAGGGTTCGGGGTCCCTCCGCAGAGCCAGCGGCGCGGGGGCTGCGCAGCCGCGCACTGGTCCGCCCGCCCGCCTGGCCTTCGGAAGCTGAGGACTCGCGAAACCTTGCAGTAGAGGCGAGCTGCTTTAGAGGCGGTGACATTCGAGGAGTCTTCTCCTGGGTATGCTGCACCTTCAGGGACTCACCAGGCTTCTGAAGAACTCCAGAGCTGTATGCAGAGTGGGGGCCCGTGAGAAGGGGGTGAGGGCCAGAGAGCGTGGCTGAGAAAGGGGTAAACATGCCTCCTCCCTTCCTTGCAAAACATGAGAGCCAGAGATGTGCAAGGCAGAAACTCAGAAGGTTCGGCGCCTTTCCTGCTACTCTTCCCACAGCAGAGACACAATGCCAAAGAAGAGGGATGTGTTTCCCCAACTCCCATCGCCGGGGGTGACAGGACCGCCTTTACACCGCTAGGTTGGAGATAAATAGAGATAGAGGCCATAGCGGCTAGGGGGAATCTAGTTTTCTTGGGAAGAGGAAAGGGAAAAAATGATGGTGAAAAATGCTCACCATCCTGCAAGACTGAATGAACAACGTTGGGGGAATCGAAGGAAGAAGGGGCACAGCAGCCAGGCAGAGCCGGGGGGCAGGGAGGGGCCCCGCCCGGAGGCCGCCCCTCACCTATCTTCTTGGAAGGAGCTGAATGTGTCTGAAGCAAAGTCGAAAATGAAAAAGAATAACCTTTTCCCTTTCCCCATCCAGGAAATAGCTGAAGGTATTTATATATCTTGGGGAGATTTAGAGTATAAACGCTAACATCTTTGGTATTTAAGTGTCAACATCGATTTATTTATTTATTGCTGAGCTGACTGTAACTGACTCAATAACAAATCTAATCATGTATTGCACTGGAAAAGGAATATTCTCATTATGTATTTTCTCCAAGTGATGGCTCACCGTTGCATTTGAATGCCTGCTGTAAATATCAATAATATCGAATAATTACTCTGTAGTGGAGTAAACTAATTTATCAGCCTTAATGTTTATGTGGTTCCTACTCCCCACCCCCTTCACAGGGTAGCTTATCACAAATCATACTACTCCAACACACTGGTTTAATGAACTCTTTATTCAGGTTTTGCTGCAAGAACTTTCATGCCCTGTAATCCCTCAGAGCTGAACTCCAAATTATTTGTGCATCTTTAACGTGACATATTTGTCCACTGAGGCTTGTGCAGAGGGCAGTAGCCGCGTGAAGGAAAGGGCCCAGTGGGAAGAAACATTGTCGGGGAAGGGTAGCTTGAGACCACCTAAAGCTGCGGATCCACAATTATGGGATTTCCTTGCAGCGGAAAGAAAACAAACAAACAAACTTCGATTCCCAGCAGCGCCCAACGAGGCAAAATATTTATTTCTCCACAGTATCTCTTTTTTTGGAGACAGAATTAAAAGGGGGAAGAAGAGGTTTTCAATTAGCAGTATTCGAGCCATTCCCTGGCTTGATTTTGGTTCTCCCAAACTCTCTCCCAAGAGCCCACCCAGTCCCCACCACCCCCACCCTCAAACAAAAGGAATGCATGAGGGGCTTCAATGACTGTGCTGTAACAAAGGCGCCACCATTGCGGGGCTTGCCCCGCCCCTGGGTGAAGGCAAACAAATTCTTGCACTTGTATTAGGGCTTTTAAGGCTATAATTGAACCCGGGGGCGTCTAGGGGAACCGAAAACAGTTCTAGACAGACCTGGGGTTTTATAGCACTTTTGGCAGTCAACTTCAGCTTGTGCCTGAGCAGACAGGCTGCGGTGGCCTGCCAGCGGGGGACGCCAGGCTGCCTCCCCCAGCTGCTTGCAGCCCCTCTCCTAATTAGATCGGTTACCCCTTGGTGCCAGGGAGAAGAGGTCCCCACAGAAAGGTTGGTATGGGGATGTGCTCTGCTCTGCATAACCAAGGTCTTCCGTGTCCTTGCGAACCAAGCAGAGGGGGTGCCGGCAGGTCTGGATCCCATGGGTGTCTGCAGGAGACAAAGGCAAATTCCGGAGGAGAGGCTGCAGCAGAGGAAGGCGCTCGGGAGCGGCTGGCAGGGCCATTCAAAAGGCTGTACAGACGTGGGGTACCAGGCAGGCCTTGGAGCCTGGAAGGGGGTGTGCAAGGGCACAGCTGGGAAGATGGGTGAGAGCAAAGGCTTTTGATGCCAGGAGAAAGGAAAACACCTAGGGTAGTGAATGCTTTAGTTCCCCAGCAGGGTGGGACAAGAGTGGGCTCTCAGATCCCCAAGGCTGCGGCACTGTTCCCAGCTTTGCCCATTCCTGCCCTTCTTGCCTAGAATATACTGGCTGTGTGAATGTTTGGGGGAGGGAGTTTGAGGGTGGGCGCAGCTCTGAGGATCAGACCAAATCTTGGGGAAGCAGGGGAGGCAGAGCCTGGGGTCCTTGGGTTTTGACTTTGCTCTGAGCCTAATTGACTCTTCCGCTTTGCAGGAGGCCCAACAGCGGAGCTGAGCCCACCCTGCTCGGGGCTCAGGGGAAGACCCGACGGGGACTAAGGCCGCCCTGGAAGTCCAAGTCCGAGTTGCATTTCTTGAAGTGGCTGAGCCGGCCAAGACTGTGACATTGGCCCTGGAGACTGGTTTCTCATGAGCTGTTCTTTCTCAAGATTTCCACAGCGCGGGGCCATCTCCCGAAAACAATCTTCAGCATGTATTTCCTTCCATCGTCAACCCGGAGCCCCACGGCAGCGAATGCGAGAGGCCAAAAATGTTTTGGAGGAAGAAAAACAAAGGCAGGAAGTGGCGGCGGACTGACGGTGCGTGCGTGTCTGCGGAGAAGGGAGGGAGCCGTTTCAATCTCTTCGTGTTGTTTTTCCAAACTTCTCTTCTTGTTGTTTTTCCAAACTTCAAGGTCTAGGCGAGCCGTCGCAGGGCCGGCCCCATCGCTCCCCGCGCAGCATTTGGAGATGGCCACCCGGAGCGGAGAAGGCTGGCGCCCGCCCGCGCCAACCTCTTCAGGCGGAAATGGCTAACGAGGAGATTTGCTCAGCAAAGCAGACCTCGCCTTTCCAAGGCTTCGTTTGATTAGGCCCTAATGTTGGGGGGTGCGGGGGCGGGTGGAGGCGTTCTGCAGCGCCTCCGGACCCTTCTCCAGCGGGCTGAGTGCGCCGGGGCAGGGACGGGCTGGCTGGTGCGACCCCGCGCTCCCAGCGCCTTCCTAGGCAGGCCATCGGAATAAAGTGTGTCCAGGTGCTTCTGCCCCGCACTGCTGCCTCTGCTTCTTCTTGCAGCCGATGGGTCTGGGCAGCAGCCGGAGGGCGGTTGTTGGCGGTGCCCGGGGTTGGGTAGCCTTGGCGGGTCAGTGCGCACGGGGGCAGTGAGGCTTTTCCCTGGGATTGTTGTGCTTGGGGATGTTTCCAGCACAGTCACTCGAGGGACGTGAGCCTGAGCTCGAAAGAACTGTCACTTGATAGGCGGCTTAACACCTGCTCACCAGCAAGGGAGGATAGAGCTGGGGGCAGGGAACACCTCCAGACTCCCATGTTCCCGACCCCAAGGGGCCCTGGAGTGAAGCTGTGCACTCGTCTCTTTCTTTGGTTCTTTGGGGCTGGCTTGGGCTCCGGTAGTGGCTCATTGTCCCCCCACTGCCTGCACTTGCAACCCTTTGAACGCTCGGTGTAGAGTCCATAGTGTGGTTCCAATACCAGACCGCCCGCTCACCCCATTTCCTCCCTCGCCAGTCCTGTCTCCCTGCGGCCACTCCCTGCCTGCCTCCTGCCCTGCCTCTTTCCAGCGGAGTCTCCCCTTCTTCAGCCTCCTGCCTCTTCTGATGCCTCTCATAGGCTGAGCAGGAACTGAGGTGCCACTGGAGGGCACCCAGTAGGCAAGCATAGAGAAGGGGGCCTGTTAGGCTCCTGACTCTCCCTCAGTCCTGGCTTCCACCAGGAATCTGAACCGGATTTATCACCTTCTGAATACTCCATTCCAAGGCCCCACCGCGTCCTTTTCCTCTCCCTCCCTCTCTTTCCAGCACCTCCACCTTCTCTTCTAGGGACCCAGCTTCTGCTTTTCTAGGCTCAGCAATCCTGGGTGGCGGCTGGCCTGGGAGGAGTCAGGCTCACTTGATAAACTCCCTCCCAAAGATCTATGGTCATGTACCTATGGATCACTTCAGGTGCCATTTTTTTTTTTTTTTTTTTTTGCCTTTCCTTGGTCTGAGCCTCTACCTTTCTTTGTCCTTAAATGTCACACCTGTTTCTAGAAAGCTACACAGAAAACTGTGTGACCACTCTGCACACAGGTGCAAGAGCCAGCTGGAGGGCCCAGGGTGGAAATGGCCACACAACACTTCCCTGGTCCCTGCTCAGAGGCCAGGCCTCCAAGGAGGGCTGTCTCCTTCCCAGTGGAAGGTGTTCTGGAGGTACATCTGTCCTCCACGGTGGGCCTCGAATAAGGATTGTCTGGAAAGACTCCGGGCATCTAGCATTTGTTCTCAGGAAACCAGGAAATGGCCTATCGGCAGATCAGCGCTGTTCAGAGGTGGCTTTGAGGCTGAGATGATATATCCAGAGACTCCTCCCTGTCACTGCTAGGTAGAGGTAGGGGTTAATTTATCTTGTCGGGTTGGTAAGACACCCACCTGTCCACAAATTCCTCTCCCCTTACTGAAAGCATGGGAATAGGTAATGTCTTGACCTTGAACTTTTGGTTGGTTCTGACCCACAGGCTCACTCATCAGAGATCCCTCAATATCTGAAGACGTTCACATTCTTCCCCTGGCCTCTGAGGGGTGGGTGGGGCATAGGGCCCAACTGAAGGTCTCAGACACCCAAACCACCTGGTTATTATTTAGTTTAGTGGCTCCAAACTGGTGGGAGAAAAAGGGTTACTTTTTTTCAGAAGAACTATTACTTTTATTGTTGCGTACTCATTAGACACTTCCCCACCACCTACCACCGAATGGGAACAAATGGGGCGGGAGGAACTTTGAAGGGCAAATCTCTGGTTTTCAGCGTCTGCCTTCCATTCCCCCTGCAACTTCGGCCCAAACGGGTTTCCCCAGCCGATTATGTCTACAATAAAGGGGACAAATGAGGGCAGCCCAACCAGAAGGGGAGCTCTGGCCCTGGGGCCTGGGGCCCCTCAGCTATAGCCCACAGGAAACCCCCATGCCCTCGGGGACAGTTCCCCAGCCTCCTCTCTTTCTACTCAGCCACAACTCATGGCTCATCTTCCAGACTCGAGAAGGATGAGCCCTTGTGCATTCCAACCCTGCCCCCATGCCCTTCGAGGCAGTTCCGCCGTGGTGCCCACCCACAGGCAATCTCTCCAGCCACTGGTGTCCCCTCTAGGCCCTGCTCCACCAGGCAGCCCTAGGGATAAAGCTCAGCTTTTCTGTGTTCTGTGGCGGGGGGTGGAGAGGGGGAGACAAAATCTTTGATTTACCTGGAGCCATAAGTTCAGCAGCAAACTAGGCTCATGCTATTTGTTGACTGCTGGGCCTGGTGTGGTGACCCGCTGCCGGCAGGCCACAGGCAGAGGTAAGGGGCCCCCACTCCTCCAGAACACAGTGCAGGCATTCTTGGGGCCGGGGATCACGGATATTTACCTTTGGAAGAACTCACCTCACTTCTTGGCCCAGACTTTGGGCAGGAGAGGAAGAGCATCAAAGGTCTCACCAAAGGCCTACCATGCACTGAGGGAGCCTCCCCGACTCAGGCACCTCAGGGAGCTCCCCCAACCTGCTCCTGGCCCAGGGGCCCGCTGGCCCTACCTGGTCCCTACCGGGTCCCTTGTTTCTATGGGAGTTAAGGACTCAGAACTCAGATCCAGCCATCTCTGCCTGCTGTCTCTCCACCTTGCAGGCGTTGCTGCCTCTCACAGAGGTAGGCCTCACTGACTCAAGTCTCCTGCACCCTGCTCTTCCAGGACCCCATGGTGGCACAGCCTGAGCCGCCACTGGCTGCATCGGTGGCTGCCAGAATTTCAACAGGGCTGGGGGCGATGGAGTTAGAAACCAAGAAAACCTCTGCCCCAAGCCCTCAGGCCCAAGCTATCAGAACCTGCTTGCTGCGGGCCAGTCGTGTGTCTTCTGTCTTCCTGGGGCTGCCGCAGCACAGCGCACCGGCCCTGACCGCGGAGACGGCCATGGAGTGGAGGACTTGACCTTTGCGGCTGGAGGGGAGGTCGCTCTCTCAGCTGGACGGAGGGGGATTCTGCTGTCTCCAGGCTCTCCCACCCAATAGCAGCCCGGACAATCCTCTCCTGCTGCACCGCTCACCCCCGTTCCCCGTTCATTTTGTGCAGGGTCCGCAGACCCTCAGCCTGAACAAAGCACCCAGCAGTGTTCTCGCCACCTCCTTTTCGAGCTCTTGTCTTCAGCTCCCCTAGGCCAAAAGGCTCAGAGATAAAGCCAAGCAGCCCAAGGCCCTCCCCGGGGTCCTCTTCTCTCGCTTGACCCCGGCCACCCTCAGCCAGCACCATGTACTACTATGTGTGCCAACCGGGCCCCTGGCCGTGCCAACTTCCCGCGCTCTCGGGGACCTGGCCTCAGGCTGAGGACCGCGCCCGGCCGAGCATCTCAGAGGCTCGGGGCGCGGCAAGGCCGAGGCTGCCTCCCGGCCCAGGCGGAGACCCGAGACCCGTGGCCTCCCCGGCGACCGGACTTGGCCGCTCCGGTCCACAACTTGGCCCGGCTTGCGGCTCCCTCTCCGCTCCGCTCCCTCGGATCTCACCCCACCCCTTGGCTCGGGGCTCGGAAAACGGAAGTATTTGGTAGAGAAAAACACGATTTCTTTTCAGCCCGTCTCAGAACCCCTTTTAGAGAAAATGCTCCTGTCAAGTTTTATTTCCCGTTGCAAACCACCTTCCACGCTGCCAAGAATTAAAACCGGGGGAGATTAAATACCCAGTTCTTCTTTGGGGGAGGGAGGGGCGGGGCGCAGAAGGGGGCACCCGCACAAAACCTTCGTTTCAATCCGCTTGTGCTCATCAAATAACGCCCGCGGAGGCCCGCTCGGGCGGCAGTGACGTCAGCCTGCAGCTGCGGGGAGGCTCCCCGGGGCGGGCGCCCCGTGCCTCCGAGGCCGCCGGGCGCAGGCCCGCGGTCCCAGGCCTCCAGTGCGGGCTGCGCGCCGCGGCGCGCCGGCGAGCCCCGAGCCAGGCGGGTCGGAGCCTCCATTTTGAGTCGAGGGTTCACGAACAAGCGTGGAGGGTGTTCAGCCTCGCTTCTGCCCCCAAGGGCGCGGCATCAGGAGGCTCCGAGTCCGCAGCGGCGCTTCCCCCGGGGATCCGCGCCCCCCGCCCCCCCCCCCGGCCTGGGGAAGCCCCGCGCCCGCCGCGCACAGCCGCCCGCCGGCAGGAGTCGTGCGCCGGGGATCCGGCTCTTCAGCGGCGCGACGGGGCCGTGCGGAAATGAAATACGCAGCCTCGGCTGTGCTAACCCCGAAGTTTTCTGTGCCAGCGTCTATTTTCTTCTCTTTAAAATCCCATTAAAAATAGCAAACAGCTCTTAGGCCTTTGGTGGACGCCGGCAGATGAGGCTCATCGGAAAGTGGGTGTTTTCCTAAAGAATGCAGTCACCTGTTATTTGCCCGGCGGCCTAGCAGATGAAACCGTAGTCATTGTGCGCCTCTCCTAAGACCTAGGCAAAAATCTCCGCAGGCCTCTTGGATAACGCTACGTTTTTTTCGCTTATGAAAAAAAATGGGATGTGAGCAACTCGCTGCACGTTTCTTTGATTCTCCAGGTTCCTGGCAGCTGACACGCATTCTGTCAGCTTTGAAGGAACGCGCATAAATCAGCTTGCCCCCAGCGTCTCCTCCGTAGAGGTCCGCAAATCCGCAG
Source organism: Glossophaga mutica (assembly GCA_039655065.1). Classification (NCBI taxonomy): domain Eukaryota; kingdom Metazoa; phylum Chordata; class Mammalia; order Chiroptera; family Phyllostomidae; genus Glossophaga; species Glossophaga mutica. Next base: position 85,145,471 of record CM077313.1, read on the forward strand.
AGGCGCCTCTGAACCCACCGGGTCTACGCTGAGCAGCCCCGGGGCAGCCTTCGTCTCGCTCGAGCCTCGAGAATTCGCCGGGAGAGCAGGCGAGGCCGCATCTTCAGCAAACACACTCAAGCAAGGTGTGAGCGGCACAGATATTATTACACGGTGAAATCTGTCGCTCCCTGCACACGTACTGTATCACCCTCAGTGGAAATGCGCTGCCCCGAGAATTTTAAGAAAATATTTCAGTTAGGTTAAAAATTTTTAATAATTTTGTTTTCCCCTTTCTTTCTCATTTTTTTCTTAAAAAAAAAACCCACACAATTTAAATGCATGACTTCAGCTCTGCATCAGGCATAAATAGTAATGACATTTTACAATCATCCACTTAAAATATCTTAATAAATTTGACAGTATTAAGAGCAGATGGAAAAAATAGGGTTTTTTTCCTCCCAAATTCCATATTTACAATTTTTTAATGGTAACATGACAGGCCATTGCAGGATTTAAAATCTTTGCTAGTCTAATAAAAGAAAATGGTGTCTAGTGGTTTGCATATTTACAATATCTTACTCAAAAAGCTTCCCTTTTAGAAAAAACTATACTCCAATCAGCTATGCAACAACACTATCCCAGTATCTGGCGTTACTTTTCCTAGATGGGGGCGCCTGGCGTCCTCTTGGATGCCTTTTTTTCTAAAGTTTAGATTGGAAGATTTGGGAGCATTTGGGAGCCACCATACCCCATGCTTACTTCGGGCTGTCTGGTAGATCCAGCGGAATTTTAAATAAGAGGGGAGTTAGGTGAGATCAACATTGTTATCAACCATTTTAGAACAAGGAGGGAGTGATTTTAAAAACCTCTTAAATATCCTCTGTCATTAGTTTCAAAAACTGTAGAGGGTGGAGGGGGGGTGGGGAGCGACTACTTTACCCAGAGTTCCTGCAGTGGGGATGGCTTCTGAAAGGGGCGGTATTCCTCCGCAGAGCTGCTGCTGGCCTCCTTCCTAGGCCTGAGGCTCAGCATGTTTCTTACATCTAAAGAAAAATATCTCCATCAACAGAAGAGTCCCCTTCGGAGCCGTTCGTAAATACACCGTTCGATCCAGTCTTGAGGGGAATTTCCACCACTTTAAACATTTTGGGTGAAAGCTGTTACTTTGGAACGATGGCAGCTCACTCAGAAATGGAGTGTGGCGGCACAAGACTTGGGGAGGTGGATCCAAAGCATCGTTTTCATTTTGTTTCCACCGTGGAGTAAAGTCCTCGGGGCAGCAAAATTTGACTGCACGTCACAAGGCCGTTCCACAGGTATATTTCAAGACTGTGCTGTTTTTGAGACAGCCTCAGAGAGGCCTTCTATAATTCTCCACTTAGAAACAAGCTTTCTGTCTTCGGGTTGGAGAGGTTTCCGTCATGTCTGAAACCAACCCATATTATTTTCCGTAATATGGTTCTTCCGGTCGCAATGACTGTCCTCTAACATAAAGATAAAATTAACCTCATTTCAAAATTCTGCATCATAAGGCTCCTGGTTCCACCAACATTGCAATCTATATGTGCATAGCATGGGTCCCACAAAAGCACTGCCCTGTGTGTATTTTAAATATATAAACATACATATGTATTATTTATGACTCTAAACACAGCACCTGATGTGTTATTAGGAGTCACAGCAAAGCAGAAACAATAATTATCATAGTTTCGACGGTGGTTACTAATATTAAATGTATATATATCTTCCACAAGTCAAATGGCAGCTTCACAAACATCGATGCAAGATTGCACAGCACCCAGGAGCAGGACTCAGCTCTGAGCTGTCCAGGATCATGCTCCTTCTGCATCTATATTATGGTCATCCTGTAGATATGAGATCTCTCAGCTCTCCAAACTGACCTCTTAAGAGGTGGGTTTCTTTGAATTTCTGAAATGTAACTCTAGAACTCTAGAGTTAGTGAGGCATCTGAAGCTTTTTATTTGCCATATAGACTCGCCTGTAGCTCTAATTAGGATGGTAGACCCCCTTGGAGGGTGAGGGCCAAAACAGACTGGTTATCTAAGAACACCTCTTAGATTGTGACAAGAAGGTACAGCTTTAAAGTAGATCTGCAGAAATCTGATGCAGAACGAGTTACTATGAGAACAAATTGAACTTGGCCATTAAAGAAAAGGAGCAAGACTTCATCATGTAAAGTACGTTTTGTACCTCAACTCTAGAAATCACCTTAAATTACAACATCTCAGGTCATCAGTAATTAATGATACTATATCTGTACAGATTCTACAAATATATATATACACACACAAGCACACACAAGCACTGATATGCATATATGTATACACATATATGATATATATTCACATATGTACAGGCACATGTATAACTTACATATATTGAAATTTGCTCCGTCTGGAGCCAAAGAAATGAGTACTAAATCTCTAAGGAGTCAAGAAGGTAAGACCTTTTGATTCCCTTGAAGCTGAAGAATTACAAGGAAGCTTGTCAACACGAGGTGGCGCCCTTGATCTACTAATCCAGCCCAGGCCAATTCATGAGCTGTCAAAAGTCAAGGTCACAAATTGTCTTTTTTCCTCAAGGTCAAGGTTTAAGGCCTTTCCTGGTCCTGTCATTTCAACAAATATCACAACCTTCCCTCTCAGATGCATGCAGACCCAACAGCAGATTTTAAAATACGACAGCCTGGGCATCGCTGATACTAAACAACTGGTTTTCATTTTCTACAGGGAGCCTGAGAACTTATACTCTCTCTTCCTCCTTTCTTTTTTTTCTCATTTTCAGAATCCCTGACATTTTAACCTTCTTGAAGCATCTTTATAAAATTTTGGGATTTTAGTTATGAAGGATTTCTCCCTTTGCTTAAAAAATTTGTAGGAAAAAAAAAAAAAAAAAAGCCCGACTTAATATTAAGAGAAAAGAATGGTCCTTGGTTTGTGTAGAACAAACCTGCTTCTTTTCTTTCCGTGCAGTGCACGTCTAGCATAGGAAAATAATGAGTATTTCTTTCAGCTTTTAATGGCAGTGACTATTTTATTAACATAATTAACACCACTATAGCACTATCTACAGGTCTCAGGCTTCTTAATTATTATTTGTAGGAATATTTGGAAAGCAGGTGCACAAATACATTTTCACAGTGTGCTTAATGTCTTTATTTACAAGATAGCATTTTATAGTGAATATGAACAAAATGAATGTGCTGACTGAAATAACTGCTTGATTAAAAATGTGCTGTGAAGATGAATTCCTAAACTTTCTAATGTGGTCTTGTAACACAATAAACATGGAAAAATACGAATCCCTTAATAGGTCAAAATATAGAATGTAAACATCTAAATATTTCAGGGGAATGGATTTCCATTCTGAGTTTTCTAAAAAAAAAAAAAAAGAAGAAGAAGAAAGAAAGAAAGAAAGAAAATTATTTTTCCAGCAATATGTTTAGTAAATATTGGAAAATAGCAATTTAAATGAAAAATTAATTGTATTTAAACCAAAGTCTACCATGTTGGGGTGGTACTTCTCTGGAGATCTGATAGAAAGTGAATTCTGTGAATCGTCTGATGCTCTGAATCCTTTAAAAAATTATATCAAATACTTTGGGAAGTAAATGATATCAGGGCAGAAAACACAGTCCAAATGCCACAAAATATGCTTGCTATAAGCACATGAAAATTATTATCAGAAGGACATTTCCCAGCCTGAGGTTCCCTTGCAGCCTCAGAGACTCAGCCGGGTGTATTTACTACCAAGACAAATGACCCTTGGAAGCGCTTTCTCTCCCTGTCTCCCTTCATAGAAAACAGTCCAAAATCATTACCTCAGTACCTTCACTTTTCCCCTCTAAAGCTATACATGACATGTTTTGCAGAATATACAACAACGGTAGGATTTTCACTAAGATTTACCTGAGCAGTCACTTAACAACATGCAAAGGGGTGGCGATGGCAAAGGACACGCAGATGTTCACAGCAGCCTCTTGCTTTCGTAACCGGTTTTTGGACCATTACCATATAACATAATGTCCTAAAATATAACGGTCACATAAATACTTACAAGATTTCAGTAAATGCGTAACTTATCTGAAATTGCGTGTTTGGGGGTTGACATCTGACTCTAGAGTTTGTCATTTAACGGTCTGGTGGGGTTGGCGGAAGAACTGGCAGTCTTTACCATTTCTTAAAGTTTTAAAATAGTTGATTCCACCAAGGAGAAAGAGATCCCCCTTAGGAAAGCAAAATGCCAGTGTCTCTTTCTCTTTCCCATTCTTCAATTATTATTAAGCATTAGAATCATTATCTGGGTAAAGCAATGAGTTCTGAAGCATTTCTTCAAGTTGCCCTCTTTCTCCATTTTTAATCCATTAACTCGTGGTCTTCAGTTTGTTGATGACCTTTTTCTCTTTGACCCTCCTGTTCTGGAACCAGATTGTAACTTGCCGCTCGGAGAGATTGGTGGTGGCTGATATACGCCTCCGTTTGTCCTTGGTAATGAATTTGTTGGTAGCATATTCCCGTTCGAGTTCTTTTAATTGCACCTTGGTGTAAGGGACGCGCTTCTTTCTCCCCCGCCTGTAGGAGCTGGCGTCTGAGGGATGAGAGACCACGTCTGGAAGATAGGGAAGAAGGCAAGTTACACGCGGATCAGACCCAGGCCAGGACACAGGCGGCAGCTTGATCTGAGCTAGCCGCTTTACAGCGCCCAGCTACCCTTCGCCACACTCTCCGCAAAATCCAGCCTTTTGCCCAAATCTGGAGGGTCAGTGGGAGAGAGCGGTTAGTTCTGCACCGAAATGAAATTGCCCAGGGCTCCCATCCCCATCTCAGCCAGGCCGCCTGGGATCCCTTGGTCGCCTGGCCTAGCGGCCCACACCTCAGCACTGGGCTCAGGGGACAACAGTTTGATGCCTAGTTCCTCTCGGTATTTCCCAACCCCTAACACTTGATGCTTCTACACTGAAACCATTTCTGAGAGAATGAATACGGGCAATTTAGTAAACAGTTTCCAGGTCAATTTCCCAACCTTAAATCGGTGTCAAGGGCTAGGGAGGGCGGGGCACAGAGGGAGAAGGAAGCCAACCAGGGTCCCAACGAGCTTATTCCCAGCCACCCCTCACCCAAGGAGAGCCAGGAGTCAGCCCAACTCAAGGGCAGCACGGGCAGCGCCGGTCAGCGGGGTCGGACTCCCAGGGGTACAGCGCCGCTAGGGCAGGTCAGGAAGAGACAGCAAAGGGGTACCAGGGTGACCCGGGAGCGAGCGGAGGAGAAGCTGGAGCAGAGCCGGAGGACCGGAGCTGAGAAGGGGGCGCCATTTACCGGGCAGAGTGGACTTCCAGAGGTGGGGAGGCTGCGCCTGCTCTTTGGGGCAGTACATTTGGCCGTTCCAGCCGTTGGGCAGCGCCCAGGGCTGGTAGCTTTCCATGGGAAGACCCAGGGGCTCATGGCGCGACTCGCCCGGGCCCCCGAGGCCAGGCACCACCGGCATATCCAGGTAGCCAGGCACGGGCTGGTGGTGGTGGTAAGGCCCGGGCGCGTAGCCCTGGTGGTAGAAGGCGAACTCCTTAGCGCGAGAGCTGAACTCCTCGGCCGCCGGCCCGGCGGTCTCCATATACTTGTCCGCGAAGGCGGCGGCGGCGGCCGAGGCGGGCTGCGCGCACGACTTGATGGCGTTGGGGTGCGGGCCCATGCGGGCGCACGGGTAGTAGCCGCTGCCGAAATAGCCGTAGGGGAGCGCCGCGGGCCCCGACGAGCTCTGCGCCGCAGCGGAGCAGGGGCTGCACTGCTTGGCCGCCTCGGCTCCCGCGGGGCCCGCCGGGCCGGGCCCTCCCGAGGACGACGCCGCGGCGGCCGCGGCAGCGGCGGCGGCTGCAGCGGCGGCGGCAGCAGCGGCCGACGGGGGCGCCTCCCCGGGCGCGCTGCTGTACGCGGCCGCTGCCCCGGGCGCCAGGGGCGCCGGGTGCGCCATCAAGTTGCGGCACTGGTTGGCCGCCGCCGCCGCCGCCGCCGCGGCCGCCGCAGCCACCGAGAAGTTGCCCCCCGCGGCCGCGGCCGCCGGGTGGGGGAAGCCCCCGCCCCCAGCCCCGGCCGCCGCCGCCGCCGCTGCCGCCGCCGCCGCCGCCGCCCCTTCCATGTTCTTGTTGAGCTCGTCGGCCACGAGGCCGCCGTTGTCGTAGAGGAACATGACGGTGGGCTCGATCCAGCGGGGGTGAAGGAGCACGGAGGCTGTCATAGCCCGAGCCGCATGGAGAGACCCCAGTGGCGCTGTTTTAAAAAGCCCCCAAGAAGTGAAGAGCGCGCCGCGCGGGGCCGGGGCCCGAGCGAGGGGGGCGGATCGCGCCCCGCGGGGTCGCGCCAGGCGGCCGCCCATTGGCCCGGCCCCCCGCTCCGCCCACGGCGTATGCAAAGCGGGCGGCTCCAGCCCCGGCTCTGTGCTGGGCACCCGCCGTCCGCCGCCGCCCGCGCGGTCCCCCGCGCCAGCGCCCGCCGCGCGGCGCACACCCTCCACCCAAGGGAGAGGCAGGGGTCCGAGAGGGCAGTGCGGCGGGAAGGGCAGGACGGCTTCCTCGGCGCTCTCCGTCCGTTCCCTGGTCCCAGGGGGGCTCAGAGCAGCGTCGGGCTGGGAGGGGACAGAATCGCGCTGTTGGGTTGCTACCTGAGGCGATGGGGACGGGTCAGGTAAATCTGCGGGCCACTGGGGATGGCACAGGAGCGAGGCGGCAGGGTGTTGTTCCTTGGGGCCTCGGCGCTGTTTTCTTTTCAGGTGTCTGTCTATGCGTCTTTCTGCAGCGAAACGCCACCACGGACTCTAGTGCTTTCCTCTTCTAGAGCGTCCTGATTTGGCTCTCTTTCCAGGGGAGCAGGGGCTGGGCGGTCTCGGATGCGCCTGGCTCATGGATCCCAGGACATTGCATCGGAAAGCTTGGACTGCGTTTAGGAGCTCCCTCTACTTCCTCGTCCTCAGTGTTGGTGGGCAATTTCATACACTGGCGTTTAGGCCGATAGGCTGAGAACGACCCATCGCACCCACACCGACACACATTTAAGTGTACCCTGATCACACATTCACACTTGTATATACAGACTGCCCCTCACTCTGCGCCAGTAACAACTCTTCCCCCAGAGACTGTGAGATGGAGAGCGAGATTTCTGTGCACCGTTCTCCAGTGCTTCCCCACCTCCCGCGGGGCTGGCCAGTCCTGGAAGGATTTTAAGAGGAAGAGGCTGGTGGGGTGCTGGCTGGGACTCAAAAGAACCCCCCTTCTGGGGCCTAATGAAGCTTCATAGAGCCTGAGCAGGAGCTGACTTTCCAGGTACCTGGGCACACCCTATTTCTCTCTGTTCCGCGACAGGAGAAAGGGATTCTTTGGGGCCACTTCACACCTTGCTCCCAAGTGGGGCTGGGGAGAACACAGTTTCTATCCTGCAGAGGGTGCCTGGTCCTCCTCCATCCAAGAACCAGCCTGAGAAGCCTTTCCTCTGTGTCTGGGGAATGCAACCCTTTTCTGAGAGCACGGTGGGATGTTGGTGCTGGAGAAGCCAAGCAGTAACCACGATTGGGTGAGGAGTTCTGTGGGTCCTGTCGCTTGGGAAATACTTCTCCTTCGGATCCTGGAGGTTGTGATCTGGTCAGATGCCCAGAAGGGGAACATGCATTCAAAGTGAAAGTGGGTGTATTCCACGGGAATGTCAGGGTTGGGGAGAGTGCTCCATGCAGTCCCTTCCAGCCCAGGTGGACTGCTGAGCAGCCAGGTTAGGACCTGCCTGCTAGCCCCAGCTTGCGGACTCAGCCCTAATCTCAGGGCACTTCGAATATCTCTGGCCCCTGCAACCCCACTCCTGCGCCTCCACAGCAGATGTCTGAGGCTCCCGGTCTTCCTGCAGGGTCTGACCGAGGAGGCTGGGCTCAGGCTTTTATCGATTCTGACCCCCAGGTTGGCTGGGACCGATGCAAGCATTACCCAATAAAACCTTCTACGACTCGTCCCCCTGCCCCCACCCCGGCATTCACCATACACATAGCCAGTGTGTCCTTTTCCTCCTGCGCTTTTAGTAGCTCCGGGTAAATATTGATTTGCCCCCGGTTTACCTCCTCCCTGACTGTCCATTTGCAGGCTAAGGAACTGGCCTCTGTAGGGACCTGATTTTTGTGTTACTTTCGGGCCTGTTTGCCCCCTTTCCTTCCTCCAAGTGGCATTGTAAAACTCATGGCGACAGAGAGGCAGGGTAGGGTTCAAGGCCCCAGTTCCTGAGGACTTCAGGGCTGTTTTACATACGGGTCAAACGCGGCTGGAGGCCAAGGTCAAGTTGAAAGTTGCAGTCCAGCCAGCATGAGAACTGCCATGCAAGCCTGGAGCCCCAGGCAGCGGCGGAAGGCCCACCACCCATCTCCCCTCATTCGTGACTCCTTTCTCCTTTGGAATTCGTGTTGCTGCCTCTGTTGGGTTACCCAGCAATTTTTTGCTGCCTTTGTGGAGTTTTTGGGGCAGTGTTTACGGTGTTTACAGACTCTTCTTCTCTGCCTCCGCCCTGCTCTTGGCCTGAGCTTCCAGCCTCTTCTGTTTGCTAGCCAGACCCGGAAAAACGAAAACACAGCTCGGGGAGCCCCCACCAGCTGGCGCCTGTGCCAGCTCACCTCTGGTCATGGCGCAGCTGCTGGTGCACGCAGCGGCCAAGGCCAGCTCTGCCTTCCCCCGTCCCTCTCCCCACTTCACTGGAGAGCAAGCCCTGCACGCGGAGGACGGGCCCCAGCTCCACAGACTGCCAAAGTCGACCGGGTCCCTTCTCACCAAAAATGGTGAGACAAGATTTCATCTTGTCCGCTGAGGAGCCCCGCGGAGCAGGTTTGTCTGCGAGGAACGGCGCTGGGGGAAGGCTTTGGGATGCATTTCAAATTAGGCTTTGCTTCTTAAACTTGGCAGTCCCCCCACCCCCACCCCGCCAGGGAAGGACTTCAGGCCTGAATTATTTATTGAGCTTTGTGGTGGATCTTTAGTGATCAAGTTATTCGAATCTTTTCTTAGTTCCCTATCAGCTTTCAAAAACTCTCGAGACATGGTTACTTAGAGGGAGGCAGCCTGCGCATTCCCTTCATGGCTTGAATCTCGATATATATGAAGTAACTTTCCTATCAGGCGGGTCAAAGGCGCCCTGGCGTGCTGTCCCTGTTTTTAAAAGTCTGCCAGTTCTGTTAGACGTTGAGTCGTAGCCACCGACCAGTGGGGATGGTTTGTAAAATTTGAATGAGCTCCGTGAATAATTTGGGGTCTCAGTTTCTAGGATTTCTACTCCCTTGGAAGCAAGAAAATCTCCTTCTCTTTTGTCCATGTCGTTTGTCAAGGGACAGAAGAGATTTGTTCCTGGTTCCCAACACTGTTTCTTAGCCTCGGAGCCCTCTGGGCAGCCACCACACTGGCTTGCTGTGGGGGAAGAAGGGTTGCAGGGCAGCGAGGAACTGGAGTGTCCACTGGGAAGCAAGCACCGTGCTCCCGGCGCAGTTCTTCTTTTTCCCAACAGCAAGGTCAAGACTCACTTGCCTGCTCAGCTCGTTGGCCCTGACCCTCTCTCTCTGCTTTGTGGCTTGTTGTTGTTGTTGTTGTGTGTGTGTGTTTTGGGGGTGGGGTTTGGTCTACCAGGATCAGGAATTCCTAGGGGATTGCAGAGAGGTGCCATCAACTGGAATCCTGGCAATGACAATTGTATCCCTTTGTGAGCTAGACGGGATCTGCCGAAGGCAGTGGCCCTTGAGGAAGAGGGTGGCAGGGGTGGAGGGGTGTTCTGTCGGGTGCTCCCTCATCGACCCCAAGGGGCCCTGAACGGGCAGCAAGGGCAAGATGGAGGGCAGCGGCCGCCCAGTGGCTTGGCCTTCGTTCCGGGAGCTGCCAGACCCAGCAGGCAGGGCTCCCTACCTCTTAGGGCAAACAGGGGTGCCCGGTGGGGCTTAGCTGTCCTGGAGCCTCCTGCTAAAGAAAGAGACCTTGGCTGTTTTGGAGGAGGTGGGGGTGAAGGGTTGGGAACTCTTTACCAGTGTGGGTCATGGGGCCCTGGGCTCTCAGGGTTAGAAGAGGAAAGGACAAAGGGAAACTATGTTTTAATGGAGTTTGATTTTCACTAGCAAATGAAATTTACCTGCTCTCACTTTAACTGGGAGAAGGCTGTCAGCACCCGTCCCTGGCCCCATTTCCCTGCATCCCTCCAGCATTAGGATAAACATTCCTCAGTTGGTTTTAAAGACACTTTGTATTTCAGGATATTCATGTGTTTCTAATGTATCCAAGCAACTTTACGAGCAGCATTTGCAGAACATCTTAACCCTCTCTCTCCCACAGGGGTTGGGGGCGCAGAGATAATGGCAATGGAAGAAAGATACGGAGGGGAAAGGGCAGAGGAGCTGAGGCTATCGTGGAGGGAAAAAGAAAGAGAGGCAGGGGTGGGTGGGGGTGGGGGACAACGGGACAGGACAGCACCCAGCACTGCAGCTGCCAGCCCATTTGGGGAAGAGAGGAGTGGGGGGCCGTTCTGTTCATGGAGGGCTTTGTGAGTCTCCTCACCTTTATTTCAACCAAGGTGGAAGGTGTACTCGTTTTCTTAAGGAGAAAGGGTAGGTTCTGAAGAAGCCTGGGCTGAAGCTGGTCAGTAGGCAGGACAATGGCCCATCCTGAGTGACTTGCTCAAGTTTTGGTTCTAGATTTTTGTGCATTTTTTTTGAAGCAGTCACGAAGCAGCGAAAGGCCCAAGGCGGTGGGAACAGGTTTGGACCCTGGGAAGTCACTCGACGCTGTGGTGACCCAATGCCAACACTGTGGAATGGAAGTGCAAGATCCAGGAAGATCCACGCAGATCCCACGCAGCGCAAGATCCTCTGGTCCCGCGGACTGTGAGGACAGCAGGTTTGGGGAGGAGCAGATCTCCAGCTGCCTGGTGGCTTCCTTCCGTCCCCGGCCTTCAAAGCCCCCAGGGCAGGGCTCCTCGGAAAGGACGGCCGCAGGAACCCAGGGAGGACCTCGGCCCAGCGCTGCCCTTAGTGTTGCCCCCGGAAAGTCCCTAAGCAGGGACGGGGGCGCCCCCACACGTTGTTTAGGACAACCAGCCCCACGACCCCAGTTCCTCTGAGGAGCAGTCGCCTCTGCACAGTGCCGGCCAGCAGCGCCCAGACTCCCCAGGGTTGGCGCAGAGTTGGAATGGGGGCACTTCCCGCCTCCGAGACAGGACGCCTCGGGGCCTACGGAGGCCTGGGCGATTCCGCCGGTGGCGGTGGTGGCGGTGGTGGCCGGTGGTGGCGGTGAGGGGAGCGCTGCCTGCCCCGACGGTGCCGGCGCCGCCGCTGCTCTGCTCTGCCCTGGACCTGGAGGCTCAGCCGAAGCAGGGGAGACTCGGGGGAGCGCTCCACTGGACAGAGGAATCGCTTGCCTCAGATCTCAGCTGGCCATGGGCGAACCAGCCCGCCGTGCTCCGGGCTCACCCACCCAGGGAGTGAGCTCCCCGTCACTCGGCGGGGGGACTGGCAGAGCGCAGGACGGCCCGAGGAATCCGAGCGGCTGCGATAGGAAAAAGCCAAGAGGTCTCCGGGTGGACGTTATCTGTCCCCGCCACCGCCCGAAAGCCGCCCCACCCCGTCCGAGCTCGATGCCCCCGGCCGCAACAAAACAGGAAACCAGCTTTGGGCGTGGGATTCATTAAGTCAACAAATACACCGAAGACATTCGAGCGTTTGAAGAAACTGGGGGTGGGGTGGGGGTTAGACTTAAGCCTGGCCCCGCTGCGTCCCGGCGTTCTCGCGCAGGACCCGGTGCAGGCGGCCAGGCCGCCTTGACCCGCCGGAGTCCATTTCTCCTCCTGCCCTCCAGGTCCCCACGTCCCCGACCCGGGTAGAGAATTCTCCATGCGAAGAGCAGCCGGAGGAGGAAGACTCACCGGCGCAGCCGTGGGGAAAGGGGAAGTCGGAGAACACAGAGGTGTGATCGGACTTTTACCAGCGCGCTCTGTGCTGTAATCATAACGACGTGTGTGCCTCGATATGAGCATGCAGATTCGCGCATCGCATGCGCCCACACACAGTGCAAAAGACATCCAGCGTCACGTGGGCGAAACACAGGCATCAGGACGGAGGAAAAATATCTCACCCTGTCGGACCAGCCTGGCGACAGGCTTCAGGGAGGCTAGAGTCCCTCTCTCTCCCCGTTCGGACTGTTTCCGAACACTCACCTTCCCCTCCCCCGCGGCTGGGTAAATACACCTGTCCCCGGTGGAAGGCGAGCCCCCGACTAGCATTTACCTGGGCTGGGTGCTCTCCCCAGAAACGGTGGCCGGCTCTGGCGCCGCGCTCGGAGCCGACGAGGGCGCAGTCGCCGCTCCTTTGTCCCGCCGCTCCAGCCCTGCTCGGCCAGCGCTCAGGGGAACGAAGCAGCTCAATAAAAACTTTTGATATTAGTTTTTATGGGTATTTACACTCTGGTCAGGGGAGCTGAGTACGGAAGCTCCATTAATCAGCCCCCCAACCTCGGGTTGGATGTTCGGTTTATGGGTTGGGAAAAGGAGATTGCCGGAAAGAAGGCTTGGGGATGGCCGGCTGATTCCGGAGAAATGAGAAGGGAGCCAGGTCGTTTTCCGTTCTTGGAAAACGAAGGGTAAACGGGTGCCTCCAGGTGCTACCCAACTGGACTGTGTTTTTATTTGAGCCCCCTGGCAGGGGCACTTTTTCCGCCCTTGCTTACAACATTTAAAATATCTTTTTATTATGGAATTTTCCACACACACACACACACAGACACACACACAAGTCTAACGAACCCACATATACCCAACTCCCACCATTATCATTTTGCCTTTCATGTTTCATCATCCATGTCTGCTTTTTTGAGTATTTTAAGGAAAATTCTAGACATCACATCATTCCACTCCCATCATGGGGTTTGGGGAGTAAATTTCAAGGGGCCGGGGTGTTTAAACTTGAATCGTCATCATAATCTAGAAAGAACTTAAGGGTCCACCCAAAAGAAATCTGGACAAAAAAGGAGTTTAGGGCTTGGGGCACCTCGCTTGAAATTTCGCATCTCTTCTACTTCACATGTGCGTCCGGGGGCGACTTCCAACACCCTTTGCTGGGAGTGTGTCATCCTTCAGGAGAAGGTTGCTACTCGTGCATCCTCATCTGGGGGAAGAGGAAAACCACCGCTCGGTCCTTCCCGTGCCCTGAACCGACTCACGCTCCCTTCCTTCCTGCTGTGCGAATGACCATCTTGCGTCCCAGCATACCTCCCCTGACAGCAACCAAAGAGAGGCTTCTAATGATTAAGCCAGGAAGGGGGCATTTGCACAGGATTGGTAACCCATCACAGCAACCAGAGTTTTCCAAAAGAAATGCTATTCAGGGTTTTTTTTTTTTTTTTAATTCTGCTCAGCAGTAAAAGGTTTGGGTGTTTTGGTTTTTTTTTTTTTTAAGAATGATTAAAGGCATTGTGGTTTATTTTGCTTTAATTTGGTGATCTAATTGACAATGAGCCGGTTCCTCCCCAGCAAAGCCTGCAGCTCTGAAGTGTGATTTAACTGGAAGGCTTGGTAACTTCAGAAAGCAAAGAGGCAAAAATGAAAAATAGTGAGCCATTGAACCTGACCAGTCCTGCACCAGCTAGCTACTTCATAGGTTTACTTGTCTCAGTGGGTAGTTGTCCTTTCTGTAGCTAAGTGTTGGGTTATTTTGCATTTGGATAGTTTATGGTTCCTTAATCACTTATTTTTTTGAGGGGTTGTTAAATATCCGGGATGCTTTTACTCTGGATACCCTTATGCTAACATGCTAATATAACCACTCATTGCATTAGAAAAGAGCTTTTTGGTTGAACTCATAAGGAATGTTTAATTAAACAAGAGAACTGTGTGCACGGATTTTATACCCCTCTCAGACACCGCCAGCTACACCCAGCAGAAGCCCCTGAAGACACCGCCTGTCCCTGAGTCCCTGCCCGGCTGCCTGTGGATCATCAGCAAGATTGATCCCTACTGGGGCTTTGGGCACAGCAGCTTCTTCCAACATGTCTAGTCCCCTGACTCTAGGATGGAGTTCATTGCAGGGGTTAGTGCCCTTGTCAGGGCCAGGTTGGGGACTGCAGAAGTGAGAAGATTCAGAGGAAAAGAGATGCCATCAAAGAAAAGCTGGGAGACAAAAAGGAAGGGAGGGAATGGGAGGGCAAAAAAAAATAACAAGCAAGGAAAGCATAATTCCCAACAAAAAGTCAAGCCAAGGCAGCCCAAGGCTGGCCTGTGTTTTTAAAGCTCTGCAGAAACTCATTCTCTGCGGAAGCCTGTTCGCTGAAGAAGCCTGGCTGGGGGCCCCTGCTGCTGAGGAGCGGATGCTTAGGCTGCAAGCCTGCCTGTGACTTCTTTAACTGCACAACAATAATCTGCGTTTTTGAGAAACTGATTGGAGTCCAGAATTAAATGTGGCCTTGAACTTCTGCCCATAGAGAACCCAAGCAAGGAATTCTGGCTGGAGTCAGCTGTGTGGCACAGGTCTTTCGCCAGACTTGGGACAACCAATTGAACCTGCTAGCAATTATGTGCTCTCAGCCGCTTTTAAAAAGGCTATATTTCTTTACATTTCTAGGACCTAATGTGGGGTTATGTCGGGTCATGGGACCCTTGGCTGGTGCAAAGTAATTTGATGTCATTGGGAGCAAGTAGACTCATTTGTCACCCCGAGGAATAGACTTCCCCACCCATCTGAGGTGGGAGCACAGCAGAGCTGGCTGGGACTGTGAAACCCAATCATGGGTCCCATTCTGGCTTAGCTAGGTGGGCTGGGAGGGGGCTTTTGTGGTGGTATGTGTCAGCATAGGGAAGTAAGGGGCCAGCTCTGCTCCAAGCATGCACATCAGCCCATTGAGCTCCTGCGGGACCCAGTCTGGTCCAGGCCCTTTGATCTCAGGTTCATTTGCTACAGGATCCAAATCTCAGCTTTTCATTCCTTTAAGTTAAAGCTGGTTAGTGCATCTGCAATCCTTCCTCCCACACACCACTGCTCCAGGAGTCTGTATTGGATTCAAGAAAACCGAAGGGAGCCTGTCTACCTGTGAGACAAGATTCACCTGGCAGAGAGATGCTGAAGAGGAGTAGGCAGAAGGGGCCAGAACCCTCATATCCCTCTAGGGATGCATTTCAGCGTGTCACAGGCCTGGCTGAACATCTTGGGCTTCAGGCATTTGCCCAGAATAGTCTCATCCACTGTTGCCAGTTACTTTCAGTGTTTTTTATTTGGGGGTGGGGTGGGAAAAGAACAGAAAGCAAAAAAAGAGGATCCCCTGAGCTCTCTTTTGAGAATCAGGGAGGGACCAAGCCCTAGAATACAGGTAGGTGTGGAGAAAGCAGCTTGATGAGCCAAAGGAGGAGGGGATGAGACCACTTGTGACAGCCCTAGACTGAGCTTAAGGGGCAGCTCCTACAGGAGGCGACTCCCAGCAGTCATCTCTGTCCCCAGCACCCCGCATCCCACAGGGCTGGGAAAGTCTACCAGGAGAGCTGCGAGCCCACTGCTGGGGCCCCAGCCGTGGCTCCTGGGATTTCCACGTTGAAACGTGATCCTCATGTACCCCTTGGCCTCTGTATCCTCAGAAGGCTTCCTGGCGCAGCTCTTCCTCCCTGCCAATTCCAAGACAATGCAACACCACAATAAATGGAACAAGATGGAGAACTTTGACTTAGCCTAAGTGGTCACGGGGGGGAGGGGTGTCTGAGCAGGGCAACCCGCTGGGTACAGGTGAAATCCACCAATAGACTGGCAACTCTGAGGAAGAGGGGGAGGCCAGCAGGGAGTCCGTATGTCCTTCCCGCTGCTTTCAGGTTACAAAGAGGTGCTGGTGCCCTGGAGAGAGCTGAGGTAAGGGACGGCACTCCACACGTGGGGTGTGTTCCCCAGGGTTCTGAGAGACGCCCAGTCTTCATAGAAATTAGGTAGTCTTGGCAAGAGGAAGTGGACAGGGCAGGGTCCGACGGCCTCACGACGAAATGGGGGGGCGGGGTGGTGGAAAGTACCGCCTACGGTTTCTGGGAAGCGGGGCTCCCACCGCTCCACAGTGCGCCTGACCCGCGCCAGCAGGCAGTCCGCAGGGGTGGGATGGCCTTCGGGCCTCTGGCCTCACCTGGATTTCCGCGCCGACCTCTTGGTCCCCAGAGTCACCCAGGACCCTCGAGGAGAACGCACATGTGCTTGCTCCAGGGCTCCGCCCGCTCTGGGTTCAGAAACCCCAGGAAGAGTTGAACAGGAATAAGAAAATCCCGGGCCCCTCTTGCCCTCAGCTGGCGTCCCAGGACCTTAGCCTGGAGATGGGAAGGCCACTGAGAGCTGGGATTTCCCCCTCCGAGGTGGAAGTCTCGCCTGGCTCTTTAAGGCGGTCGCCTGATTCAAAGGGGCGGTGGGGAGAGAGGGTCTCAGGTCTTCGCCTTCCCGCGCCCACCCAATGCAGCGGCAGCCACTTCGCAGTGGTGGCAGGCAGGGGATGCGCACGCGGCTCTGCTGCAGTTGCGTCCTCTTCCCACTAGATGTCTTCCCAGTTAATCAGAATCGCCGGGCGCCATCTGCTCCGGGCAGCTGAGACTCGGTTTCCCCCGACGCCTTTGGAAGTGTGGCGTTCCCCTGGGAAAGCAAACCATTTTCTTTCTTTCTTTCTTTCTTTCTTTCTTTCTTTCTTTCTTTCTTTCTTTCTTTCTTTCTTTCTTTCTTTCTTTCTTTCTTTCTTTCTTTCTTTCTTTCTTTCTTTCTTTCTTTCTTTCTTTCTTTCTTCTTTCTTTCTTTCTTTTCTTTCTTTCTTCCTTTCTTCCTTTCTTCCTTTCCTTTCCTTTCCTTTTCATTCTCCCCCCTCCTTGCCCCTCACGCCAAATCCTGGCTCTGGAAATACACCACAATCAAACCCTGGCAAACCCTGGCTCCCTGCGGGCCTGCGTTGGGACTGCTCTCGCCATTGGAATCTTTTTATGACCTTTGATGTGTTTAAATAACATAGCAAGGCTGAGTACACACCTCGGATTAAACTTTAATCGGCAGCAGTCAAGGTCGCCCAGGTGGTAAACGCATTTCCTCCGATGTCTCCTGGCGGACACTGCGCCATCCGAAGTCTGGGGCTGTGGCCCCCACTGTGCCCTCCTGCCCCTGCCTAAGTCCGGGTGGGGGCCAGGGAAAGGGCCATCCCATCCAGCTCCAAAGAGGACTGAGGAAACAGGATCGGAGGCAGACACCCAGGGTGGGCTAATGACCTGAGCACAGGTTTTATAGCTACTAGACAGCATAGTTAAAGATTCCAAGAGGCGCTTGCAATTTCCCCTAACTCCAGAGAATGGTTGTGGATCCAAAGTCATGGTCAGTGCCTTGATTATTTCCCCCAGGTTGCCCACGGAGGGGTGGGGGGATTGCTGGTAATGATGATGCAAGCCAAGTTTGCTGGTTGTTTTGAAGGTTGCCAAGCCCCATTGAAGTAGGTCAGGACCTAGAACCCAGGCTATATCGGCCCTTCCCTGTGCCAGGCCATACAAGGTTAGCCTGAATTCCAGCTGGGCTGATTCACTAGGGCTGAGCACAAATTTCTGAACCAATATGCTCATCATGGAGAATTGTCTTGTGCAGTTATTTAGGGGAAAAAAATCCAAGGTTGGGGTAGCATGTATGGTGAGGGCTACCAGCGCACTCTTAAAAAGGGGATGTGTACATAGAGTTGGAAGGCTAGACAGACCATCTTCCTCTGGGGAGAACTGAGGTCTGAGAGTCCAGGAGAGAATTCACTTTTTGCTATAAATTCTTTTGTATTGTTTGTAATGTGCATCAGTTTCATATATTAGCTGTTGAGGCAACACTTTTCAGAAAATAGGGTGCCCTGTTTATCTCATGGCCAAACGTACATACACCTGGGGAATTCCCTTTGCACATCAAACCAGATGCTGAAAGAAGGCACCAAAGCTTAGACCTGAACCTTCTAGGCTATCCACACAGATTCCCATCTCCTGGAAGGGGTTCTCAGGTCTTTCTCCTCAGGGCTGGCCCTAACCTGGGAACAAACACGCCAGCCCACAGCATGAGCACCCCAGCCATTTCCAGCAACTGAACTCCATTGTCTCAAAAGGAATTCAAGCCTGATCAATTTCTCCCCAGCTCTTGAATTCCTGAGGGTTTACAGACAAGGTGCTCCTCGTCTCACTATCTGCTCCTTCATATGAGAGATTTCCAGAGCCCCTAGCCATGGCGTAAACAGTAGATATCCTCACTGTGTGTCTGTGTATATCTGTTGTGTCATTCTTGTCCCCAAGTTTCAAGAAGCTCCACATGCTCAGCTGGAGTGTTGACTACTTGAGTTAGATACAATCATATGAGCACCGATTAAAGTTAGTTTTAAAAAGTGCTTCTTCATAGAGCCTATTGGGGGCTGGTAGCGTTCCATATCAGGATCTGGGTAGCAGTCACACAAGTGCACACACACATAAAAATCCGGCGGGCTGGGTGCTTAAGATTTTTATGCTTTGCTATATGTAAGTTATATGGCAATAAAAAAAATTTTAAAGTGCTCCCTCATAACGACCTGTGAAGTAGGTCCCGAGGTTGTTATAATCATCTCCATTTTTACCGACAAGGCAACTAAGACTCGAGGGCAGCTAGACTGTCCCAGGCCTCTGGGGGAGAAATGAATCGCTCCCAGCTTCTTCCTCCGAGTCCTGCTGCTTCGGTAGGGGAGCCTTTGCTTTTCCGGCAGTTTTCTCAGGTAGCGGGAACCAGCTCAGTCTGCAGATGCTCTTCTCCGGGTGGTTGCCAAGGGAGAACAGGACTATCTGCAGCTTTCTTCACATTCTGTAGCCTTTGAGTAGGAAGAGGATGGCGAGGCCGCGGTGCCCAGAGGCCGTGTGCAGCCTGGAGGGAGCCGTTCGTGTCCCTCTAAAGAGGAAGACGGCCTCTGGGGCTCGGAATGTATTTTCTTCTCCTTACTCCGGTCACCCCCGCGGAGGAGCACCCCACTGCAGAGCTCACGGCCCCCGGGAGATCCCTCCAAGCAGCCTCCCCCTCCCTCGGGTCCTGCCCCTCACCTCTTTCCCAAAGGCATGGGGCGGGGGTGGGGGGTTGGAGTGGGGGTGTTCTGAAATAAAGGTGGCTGTAGTTAGATGGCGGAGGACATAGAAAGCGGTTGTTATTTATTCCAGGCACAGTCGCAAAAGGCTTCCAAAAATATCGAGCCGAGATATTTTATTGTCCAGCCTGTCTGCAGCCTGTAATTATGCGTTCAAGATGTTTAACGTGTGCAAATGCATTAGCCGCGTTCGCTTGTGAAAACCCTAGCCGGGAGCGGGGGAGAGGCAAGTCTGGAGATAATTATGTCTTACAGTCGCAAACATTATTCCGCTCTTACTGTAAACGGCCCGGGCACCTTTACGAGAAGCCAGGAAAACTTTGAGAGTGATTCGTATGGTCTACACGGACAAACCGTTTTCTTCTCTCCCGTATTGTTCGAAGCGCCTATTGGGCGGCTTCTGTGCCAAGGTCAGGGGCGCGCTGGAGAGAAGGAGGTGGCAGAGGAGAGGAGCCGAGCGGCCCTCGCTGGTCCACAGAGGCCCGGCCTGGCGCACCGCCTGGCACCCGAGATGGCTGGGGCTGGTGGCCTGGAGCCCTCGCGGCCGCGGCCGGCCCCCACTGTGGGCAGCCCTGAGCGCTCCCCCTTTTCCGGGCCGTTCAGGTCTCCTGGGCACACCCCCCCCCACCCCGCGCCTCCTCATCAGTCCGCCTCTGCGCACTCTCAGACCCCACTCCGAGGCTCCTCCAGGGTGAAACACGAGGTCCTGAGCCCCGGAACAGTGCTGGAAAAGGCGCGAGCTGAGTCCTTGCTGCGGTGGGGTGCGGGGTCGGCTCTCCCAGGGTTGACTCGGGGTGAACGTGCTATTTTGGGTCCTGGGTGCTTCAGGGGCCAAGAGAACAGCTAGGATGAGTGTCTCCGCTTCCACCCCCGGGCCGCACGTCCTCCTCCAGGGGCAGCCTACCCCCACCTGGCCTCTCCGGAACCTTGTAAGGTCTCTTGCTGGCACCTCCCACCCCGCGACAAGTACACATTGGTCCCCTTATTCGGACAGCGGCTCAGCCCTCCCAGTGAGAGTGGCCAGTGCGAGGACAGCAGTCCGGGATGGTGCCAGGCCCCTGAGGGACAAAGGCGTCCGTTTGCCAGCCAACAGCAACCCTCATCTTCCCAAACTTCCATTTCAGCTCAGGCTTTTAGGCCAAAAGCCACAAGGCCGTGGCGTGGTTCGGGTCAGCGCTCCTCCCCTGGCCAGGCTGGGGCGCCTGCGGTTGGGCGATCCCCAACCCTGGCAGGAGGTCGGGGCTGCCGAGGTGTGCGCCCCTGAGGGCTTCTCTGCTGGAGGTCCGCAGACTCGGCCCAGGACCCGCCTGGCCGGTTCCCGGGAGTGCAACATTCCGCCTCGGGCCTGTGTCCTCTCACTTCTCCTTAGGAAACGACCAGATTTTGAAACTCATTTTAGGCCGCTGATTTAAAACAAAACAAAGCAAGAACATTTGGCGCTCCTTTCGCGCTGCGGGGCACGTAAGAAAATCTGTGTGGGAGTCAGAGGCCTGGCAGCGCTGCTGCTGGCCCCAGGGCACAGCGCACTGGCGGGCGTGGAAGGCTCTGGAAGGGTGGCCTAACGTCAGCGAAGGGAACGTTCACGCAGACGGAGGAGTGGGATGGGGGGAAAAGCCACCAGAGGTGTGATCGTTCCTGCTCCAAAGGCAACGTCCAAGGAGAATCCCCTTGGGCTAAAGTTCCTTGGGTTCTGGGGTCCCCACCAGTGGTGGGGGAAGTTTCTAAGATGTGAACTCCCAACTTCCTCCTGGAGGGTGCGGGCTCTGGCTACAGGAGATGAAAAAGAGAGGGAAAGCCAAGAGGGGGTCCTGGGTGGCTGCAACCCCAGATAAACTCCGTGCCTTGGATGCCTGGAATAAGGCAGTTTGTCAAAGCTCCCAGACCTGGAGAAGGGTGTTGGTTAGTTGTGCAGCAGCTAGAAATTTGGGGACAGCAAGACCCTGGCAAGAGGTGCAGATTAAAGCTTTGAGACTTCCTCCCATTGCTCTTCCTCCCTCCTCCGGTGTCTCCCTTTCTGTCTCCCATCTTTTCCCCACTCAAGGGAGGTGAGGCCTCCAGGTACCAGTGGCTTTGCTTCCAGGTCCTAGCTGAATAGGCTGAAGACACTGGGAAGTTTGAGGAAGGGGTTCACTAGTGGTTCAAACTTCAGAGACCCCAGAACTGACCACAACCCAAAGCTCCAAAAAAGAAACTTGAACCACATTCGGTGTCCCCCAGGTTTGTGGCCTACAGGGCCTTAATAAGGCCATCTTCTAACCCAGAGGTTCCTGGTTGCCTGTGAGGCTAAGCAGAATTTTGTAAACAGAGGGGAGTGAGGGGGTGGGGTGGGGAAAGCTGGTGTTTCTGCAGGTTTCCTGGCTCAGTGTAAAATCAGTGCTCACAGAAGAAGGGCATGCGTCTTGTTCCTGCTCTTTTGAAAGTAACTTTTCATAGAATCAAGGGTTTCTGAATGCCCACAGAGCAATCCAGTATTTGATCCTGCCTCTGGGAAGTGTGATCAGGCCCTTCCTCGTCTTCCTTTGCCTCTGTTTTTTCAGCCCCTCAAAAGAGCCCACAGAAACACAGAAAGAGCCTGGGGGGAACTCTTGCCTCTGGAAAGGACTCTGTTTGGGACCCAGAATGCAGCCATGGTGAGTGGTCCTGCCTGGGTCCTGGGACTGGGGGAAGGCTGAGTTGGGCTAGGGTGGGCTAGGCTGCCAGGGGGTCCCCCTTGAAGCTGCACCTAGCCAGGGAAAGGGGTGGGCTCTGGGGAAAATGGGTGAACAGGGCCTCCTGGAAAACCTAGATTTCTCAGCTGTCTAGATTCCCTAGAGGAGGAATTCTCTGCCTGGGAGTGATTGCTGCCAATTCCAGTTTCCAGATTTGGTCTTCTGGCCCAGGAAAATTGGGGCCTTGTTTAAATCTTTTCCTAGAAGTTATATGCTCATTCTTTAGCTTTCTGTTTTCTATTAGCCAAACAGAGACTTCACATAAGATAATCTTGGTTTCTCCCTCCGACCTCTGAAACATGTAATTTGGGGGAGATACTGTATTTAAAATGCCAGTCCCCGTAATGAGCCCCACTTAGCAGTGTGAGCTCCACCCTCCCCTTAATGAACAGTGCTGTCGAGAAATAATTTCACTTTGATCTAGTTTGTGACCTGATTTTTTGGCTTAAAGAAGACTGGGCGGCTAATTGGATTCTTCAGTTGCCTTTAATCTCCACCTCAACACTTGGAACCTGACCAAGCTGAATTAAAACAAGTCTGATAAACAAGATGTAGCTGGCTCCCAGGTTAACAGCAATGAGAACCCCCCCCCCCCAACCACCACCACTGTGGAGTTTAATGATCACAGCGTGGTTGGCACCTCACAAAAAAACAGGAGGCTGTAGGCCCCCAGAACCTGCAGCACGGAAGTCTTCAGAATCCTTTCCCCTTCCCTCCCAACACCCTGGATGTGGTTTAATTAGAAAGAGAAGGCGAGGGGTAGAGGAAGGCGGGGAAGAAAAACTTACAGTTGGTGAAAGAGGCAGGGTTGGGGGCTCATCTCAAAGGGAGGCAGGACGTTGAGGAGACTTTGTCCCTGGGAGAGGAAGCAGGCCCAGCCTTTGAGGGCCGGACAGTAAAGATTGCAATTCCAATTTCCAACTGTGCTCCAGGAGTGGGGGGTGGGGGGTGCAGGAGGGAAATAGGATATGAGGGGCAGGGTTATGCAGCCTGAGGGGCTGGGAATCATGGCTTTTATTTAATCTTTTCGGATGCCAGGAGTTTTCATTCTGGGAGGCAAAGCAGAAGGAGGAAGGAGTGGGCTGAGAAAGGGGCTGAGAAAGGGCCCTCTCCGGCTCACCTCCTGATGCTCCAGGAGTTTGCTCTCTTGCTTAAGAAGCTGGGGGAGTTCCGAGGGACTACTTCCTCCCAGGCAGTTTGGTCTCGGGCAGGATCTGTCAACTGAGACACTGTTGGCACTTTGGGCCGGATACTTCTTGGCTGCGCAGCATGTCCTGTACACGGTAGAATGTTAAGCAGCATCTCTGGACGCCAGGCCCTATTCCAGTTGTAACAATCAAAAGTCTCTCCAGACATGGCCAGCTGTGCCCTGGAGGCCAGGGTTGCTCCCAAGCTGAGAACCACCAGTTTAGGCCCCTGTAAGGCAGGCCTTTCTGGGGAAAATAGTGGAGTGCTTTGCTCAAAATAAATGACCTGCGTAGGGTTTCAGAGAGCCTGGGGAGCAGGATAGAGGGCTCCCTCTTCTTGTAGCCTCTCTGGGTAGCTGGACCATGGACACCTTCTCAGGGCTGTCTTGAATCTCCACTGCAACACCTTCACTTCACAAAGATTTTGCATGTAGCTTCAAGGGCATA
The DNA here is from genome assembly GCA_039655065.1 of Glossophaga mutica. NCBI lineage: Eukaryota > Metazoa > Chordata > Mammalia > Chiroptera > Phyllostomidae > Glossophaga > Glossophaga mutica. The sequence goes on from CM077313.1 coordinate 85,168,909, forward strand.
GGATCCAAACCTTTAGACACTCTAATCTAGGATAAATGTGTGTGTGTGTGTGTGTGTGTGTGTGTGTGTGTGTGTGTAAGATAGCTGCTTGGGGAGGGGATCCAGGCCTTGCTTTTTCCTGCAGCCTTGAGTAAAAAGAAAGCTGCTTTTCTTGGCATATCTGGCCTCCAAGTGGGAAATGGCTGAGCTTTGCGCCACCTGTGCTTCGGGCGCATCAGGGCGTGGGGAGCCTACTGTGGATGCAGAGGTGAGATCCTTCTCTACGATGCTGTTAGCCAGATTCTATCCAGTACCAGGTCTTTTTTTAAATTTTAATTGTTGTTTAAGTACAGTTTTCTGCCCTTTACCCCCAGTCCAGCCCCGCCCCCCCCCCCCCCCCAGTATGGGGTCTTATAGCGCCTCTCCTTCCTCCAGTTCCGGGACCCAGCCAGCCTCACTCTCTGAGCAACCTCTTCTCACTAGGTGTTCGGAAAACTCTAAGGTCCAGGAAAGTGTGAGTGTGGCATAATTTATTGAACATTCAGCATTATTATTATAACGCTGATGGAAAATAATTTAAAAAATAAGAATTTTACCACAATCCTATCATCTCAACCAGATCCTTCCTCTTTGCCCCTCCCTCTTCCTTCCTTCTTGCCTTCTTTCCTTCCTTCCTTCCTTCCTTCCTTCCTTCCTTCCTTCTTCTCTTTCTTTTGAGTTTTCCTTCCTTAATGTGTGCACATGAAACACAAATGGGGGAAAGTTAAGGTTGAGAGACATTGGTTAATTTACAAGGACAGGTCTATCAGGCTTGAATATCAATAGGAACAGGGTTAAACTGGATCATTCGTGTGTGTGTGTGTGTGTGTGTGTGTGTGTGTATCAGGGTCCCCAGATATATTAAGCTTTAGGCATTTGACAAAAATTGCTCATTGAATGCTTACAGGGTGCTAATTATTTTACAAATATTAACTCATTTAATCCACCAAACAACTCTAGGAACTATTATCATTATCGCCATCTCACAGATGGGGAAACAGAGGCACAGCCAGGTTCATCAATTTGCCCAAGGTCATCCAGCTACTAAGGTGCAATGCCGGGTGTGAACTCAGGCATTGGGGATCAGGGCCGTGTTTTCAACTGGTGTTCCTTGCTGCTTCCTGTGAATGCACTGGGCAGAGACGGTAGGTGACCCAGAGGACGGAAGTTGGTGACTGGGCATCTCTGTACTAAGCAGGTAGCCACTGCTCCAGAAACCTCACTCTGAGCTCCAGAGCTAGAGTTCCTGTCAACAATGGATCTACTAATAGATGCTTTTCTGATCATTGAGAATAAGTTACGGGAAATGTAATACGTATCCCTGGTATTTACTACCTCAGGAACACAGGAGATGTAATGAAGGAGGGAAGGTTGTAACTGTAGAAAAACACCAATTCTAGTACCAGAAGTCAGTGGCAGCCAGAGACGTTCTCCCCAGGTTTCCGGCCCTGCTGGTGGCCCCTCCAGCAGGCTCCTTGCAGGCAGGAACCCCCCAGAGGAGGAAAGGGGCCTGTTATAGGAGTCATCAACCTGTCACCACTGCTAGGGTGAATGTGGCTTCTGAGTTGGGGGGAGGGGTGGAAGCTTAGCATTTAGCACCACCAGCTGCAGGGAAGGGGAAGGGGCTGTGGAGTGGGGACTGCAAGGGGGAGGCTGGAGGTGGAGCGGGCTTTCACTATCTGTGGCCCTGGAGCAGACATTCATTGAGCCAGCAAGGCTCCATGCTTGGCTCTGCCTGGCATTGAACATGAGAAGAGGGTACTTACTCTCAAAGAGCCTTAATTCTCTATACATGTGTGTTTGGGGGGATTGTGTGTTAGAGAAAGATGGGGTGACTACAGCAATGATTGCACTGAAGGCAGAGGCCAGAACTCAGGGAGGGAGGAATGATGAACAGTGTGTTAAGAGTGTGCAGGTGTCCCTGGTGAGTGGCTCATTTGATTGGAGCATCGTCCCAATATGCCAACATTGTGGGTTCGATCCCCAGTCAGGGCACATACAAGGATCAACCAGAGAATGCATACATAAGTGGAACAACAAACATCTCTCTCTCAAATCAATAAATAAAAGATGTTTAAAAAGTGTGTGCAGGTGTGAGAGTCTGGCTGGGGCCCCGTGGCAAGGAGGTGGGGTGCTCGTCCTGGGCCTAGAGAGTGGGAGGTTCTCTCTGGTGGAGACGTTGGAAACAGGCACAAGCCCAGTTTGGCCGGGGAAGGTGGGGGAGAGTTGTCCACACCCCTGCGTCCCAGATGCCCTGCTTTGTAGGGATCGTCTCATCCACCAGCTCTGATGAATCGGGCCCTGCTGTCATTCCGGTTCTACAGAGGAGTAAACTGCGTGGGCGACTTGTGCAGGGTCCCACCGCTGGGTGGCGGAGGCCTGGCGGTGACTCGGGGCCCCCTCACTCTCTCTCCAACACTCCAAACCAGGTGTACAGGTGGACTTGTGCAGGTACATCCAGGTAAAGGGGAGCCCCGGTGGAAGGCTTTTGTTTGTGGCTGGAACGAGAAAGAGCTGCACGTTGTTCTCACACTTCTGTATTGCCCCCTGTGGGAGATCATCACCTCCTGTGGAAGATATCCAATAACAATGAGAAAGTCGGTCTCCTTTTTCGCGGTCGGTCCCTGGGCCCCATTGCTCAGGGAGTGGAGGCCTGAGAGGAAGCTGGGAAGGCTCCAGTGGACAATCCACGGACGGATGGACACACGGAAGGACGCGGCCGGGAAGATCAGCGGCTGGGCAAGTGACAGCAAGGCCCCAAGCCCAAGGGAGAGCCGGGGCGGAGCCGGCGGGACCCCGTGGTGACACCTCCTCCGGACTGGGCAGTTTCCCGGGAGCTGGGGGGGGGGCGCTGCAGGCCAGCAGAGCCGCATCCGGGCCGGGGGGGGGGGGGCGGGGGGCGGGGGTAGCTTGTTGAGTCAGGGCGGCCGGCACAGCAGCAAAAGAGAAATGGGACCGTGATCCTCCCTCTGCCAGCAGCGGGAGAGGACGAAGCTCGGCTCTGCGACCTCACCAGCTGCGTGTGGGGCAAAGGAACTCGTACTCTGTGAAGGAAGCTGAATGGCGACCCCAGTACCAGCATTGCTTGCATTTGCTTCCTCTGCCTGGTAGGATCTGACGGAGTCATTTATCCCGTGAATGTGTGGGATGTCCACCTGCTACATGACAGGCACTGTCCCGGGCTCTTTTCTTTCGAATGCATTTACTATTTGTGCCCTTTTGAAAAAAATTTATAGAAATACTATGTGTAAAAAAGTGCATCTCTCATAGGATCAACAAAATGAACACACCTGTGTGACCAGCCAAGCTCAAGGATCAGAACATAGCTGGCCCCTCTCCCCCACCCCAGCCGCTATCCGGACAGCTAACACCAGCAAATAGTTATTTTCATTCAGCAAATAAATGATGCTGTAAAAGGTTATTACATGCAGACCATAAAGTGCTATGAGCGAGGGGTTACCTAAGTCAGCTGCTCAGAGCCTGGGTGGGATTTCTCCAAGGACGTGCTTCTCCTGGATCTTTTCAAGGGAGGAGAGGCCTGGGTTCTCGGCCGCCCGCCCCCACCCCTCCTCAGGGCTTACTCACAGAGAACTGAAGCACTTCTGTGATCTCTGGTCGCCCCCATGGAACGCGGGGCTGGCGGTCACTCTGCAGACCCTTCCTTCTGTGGCTGATGAGAGTGGCTTGTATGGATGTCAGAAATAATAAGTCAGATTTGGGGTGTGACTTGTCGCAGTATTTATAATTACTAAAGCAAATATTAATACACTCATAACAGTAACAGATGTTTGAAGGTGAGTGTCTCCTGCTTGAGGCTCATCATAAGTGCGGGGACTGATGCCCTGGCTGGTGTGGCTCAGTAGATTGAGTGCTGGCGAACCAAAAGGTCACCAGTAGAATTACCAGTCAGGGCACATGCCTGGGTTGTGGGCAGGCCTCTGGTTGGGGGCCTGCAAGAAGCAACAGGCAACCAATCAATGTTTCTCTCTCTCTCTCTCTTTCTCCCTCCCTTTCCTCTCTCTGAAAATAAATACATAAAGTAAAATAAAACTGACTCCTTATTTAAAAAAATAAATGTGGGGACTGGGGTTCATCATAAAACTCGAAGAGGTTCTACCACCTTAAATAACAACGGGAGATTTCTTTAGAAATCTTTAGCGGAGAGTGTTTCTGCCCGAGCAAGCAGAGTCTTCCGCTGAAGGGTCAGTCCCCTCCTGTACCACTGGGTGGTAGGTGGGAACCTCCACCCTCATTGTTACAATGAGCTGCCATGATCCAACCTAAAACATGTGGGGGGCACCCCCAAGGGGTGTTCTCTCTCACGTATGCATTCCCTGTTAGGGTGGAGGGTAAAGTCCAGCCTCCCTTCCTGGGCTGTCTAACCAGTGCCCAGGGCAACCTCCGCAGAGACCAGAAATCCTAATCCAGCAGAACCGAGTCCTTTATGCTACCAGCTTTCCCCCAAGGGAGCCAGATGTCCTCCCAACTGGGGTGGGGGGGCAGCCTCAGGCAGGGAGAAGAGGGTAGAGGACCAATTCCTGACGTAGGAGTGAAGAGTTGCAATGGACAAGGCCCTGGCCATTTTTCTCCATCTGTTTTGCCGGGTTACTACGAACACTTCCCTGAGCTTTGTTTTTGCGATGACGGAAGGGTCCCGAACACAAAGACCCTTGTCAATGCTGCAGTGCAAGGTGACTTGGGTGACTCTGGCTTGAGCTTTGTAGTCACATAGACTTAGATTTGAGTCCCCACTCTGCCACCTACTTGCTTTGTGACCTTGGGCAAGTCTGTTCACATTTCTAAGATTAAGTTTGTTGTTTTGTTGTTTTTTTTTTAACTCAACAAAGACTATAGTATCACCTAGATAGCCCATAAGACTGTTCTATGAGGCAAATAAAGCACTCAACCCAATGTCTAGAGGTATAATAATAGTTAGCTTTAATTACTTATTATTAATACTGTTATATAATATTCTTATGGGGTGTCAGAAATCATTCTGATTTACAGTGATGAAACAGAAAGTATCGAACTACTAATATATTCCACATCGTGGATGAACCTAAACATTTATGCTAAGTGAAAGAAGTTAGACACAAGAGACTACCTATTGTATGACTCCATCTACCTAAAAGGTCCAGAAAAGGTAAACCTTTGGATACAGAAGGTAGATGAGTGGTGGCCTCAAGCTGGAGGTGAAAAGAGAAATTAAACTGTAGAAGGGCATGAGGGATCTAACTGGGGGGTTAAAATGTTCTAAAACTGATTTATTGTGATGCTTGTGCTGCTTGGTAAAGTTACTAAGAATGGTTGACTTGCACACCTGCAATGGGTGAGTTTTAAGATATATAAAATATATGTCAACTCAGAAAGTATCGCAGAAGAGGGAGAGCAGAATGCCGGTTTCCAATCAGGTATCCTTTAGACTACGATGCAGTCATTTGTCTGCTATTGGGTGGGAGAGAGAAGGCAACCACCAGGGAGGGGCCCCTGTTAGCCTCCTCATCCAATGAGGATGGATCAAAGCAAGTTGGAGAATGTGGAGATCCCAGTGTCTAAGAAGGGAGAATGGGGGAAGAATAAGCTTTTTTTGGGGGGGGGTGTAAAAGACTAAATAATAATTGTGGCTTTTATTAAATTCTTAGTACTCTAAAAAACTTCATATTCTAAAGCTATATTCTTAGTATTCTAAAAAGCTTAGTGTTCTAAAAGCTTCGTACAGATCACCTCGTTGACATTGCACAACATATTGTAAAATGAGTAGTGTTATTATCTCCAATTCTGAGGTGACGAACTTGAAGGACAGGGGAGTTAAACAATTTGACTGAGGCCGTAAGCCAGAGTTAGGTTGGAACCCAGGGAGTCCGTGTCCGGGCACCTGCGTTTTACTGATGCTGTTAATGCCTGTGAAAGGGGGAGAGGGATGTCAGGGGGCTGAGCAAAACTCTTGAGTTATGTGTGTGAGCGTGTGAGCCTGGGATGTTCTGAGACTTTGCCTAAGCAAATATGTTTCATGTGTAACTAAGAACCACACCAGATGCCCTGGTGGGGGTGGATCCTCTGTTTATTGCTGCTGGGTGCCATTTTTCTATACGAATATTGTAAAATGCCAGACAAACCTTCATTTCTGCTGGTTTAAAGCAAGGCCATGCTCATGTCTCCTAGTACGAACTGAGCTCATGTTTCTGGAAGAACATTCAGACTGCTTTAAACAATCCTAGAATTACAGCCTATGTCCCAAATCACAGTCCCCTCCCAGCCTCCTCCCAGCCTCCTCCACACTGTCCCTTCTTCAGCCAAGAGTGCCCAACCCACTCCAATTTCGGACCCTGGAAATACTGTTCTTACTTTCCAAGGCTCTTCCTCCATAAAATACGAAGGCTTTCTGGATTAAACAGAGACAAACACCAGGTTTTAAATATCTGCTTTCATGGTTGGCTGCATTGAGAGAGAATGTATGCAGCTAGAGGACAAAACAGGCCACATCTACACAGAATTTGAGAAGTGATGGATTAAAAACTGCAAAGCTTTTTTTTTTTTTTTTTAAAGATTTCCTTTATTTTTTTTTATAATTTTTTTTTTCCTTTTAGATTTTATTTATTTATCTTTAGAGGGGAAGGGAAGGAGAGAGGGAGAGAAACATCAATGTGCGGTTGCCTCTTGTATGTCCCCTGACGGGAACTGGCCTGGCAACCCAGGCATGTGCCCTGACTGGGAATCGAACCGCGATCTTTCGGTTCGCAGGCCCGCGCTCAATCCACTGAGCTACACCAGCCAGGGCTAAAAACTGCAAAGCTTTTAAGGGCCAAGAAACACTATACCTAATCTTTTCATTTGAATTACATGATAGATGGAGGGGAAGTAATATTCTCACTGCTTTCATTCTTTTGGTTGAAAGGATTTAAAAGTTGTTTGCACATGTAAACCAGGCAATTTGTAAGTTGAAAAGAATGCAAGTTTCTTGGATACAGTTCAGGGATGAAGGGCAAATTAACATATTAATAAAAAGAGCAGAGAGAAGGAGGTGAGGGATAACTATCTGGTGGTCTTGAAATAAGGAAAGAGTATGATTTTTAAAAATCTTTATTGTTTTTATCGTGGGTGGGAAATACAAAACTAATGCATGATTATTTTTTAAAAAAGCAAACTTTGAAAAAATATATCGTGGTGAGTTAATGTTCCCCATACTCCCTTCTCATCATCACCTTGAAGGTAAACAACGTAACACTTGGGTGTATATTCCTCCAGATGTGTGTGCATATAAAATATGCGTATTTTCCTATATAAAATGTGCATATAAAATATACATATATTTCCTATGTAAAAATTTCCTTCTATGACATGAAAGGTCACTAATTATATCTGAGCGAGTTGCAGACATTTCCTTACAATTTCTTTCTGCATTTTAACAAATGTGGAATCATACCATATCTACTGCTTTTTTTTACAGCCTACTTTTTAAAAAATTTAATGTAAGCTTAAACCTGTTTGCCTGACAGCAGATGTCCTTGTAAATAGAGTATTTCTCAATGTGTATACTCATTATTTATTTAACTATTTTATTTATATGTCGATGGAGAGTTATTTCCACTTTTTCATCATCACTAAAATGTTGTCGTAAATATTTTTAACGCATCGTATAAGGAAAACTTGAAGACTGTGGGGACAAATGGAATAATAACTGTAAGTTCATAAATGTCAAAATGACCTCCACAGAGGTTTAATTTTTTTTTTTTTACGTATCACCAATAGTGTGTGTGTGTGTGTGTGTGTGTGTGTGTGTGTGTGTGTGACGGTGTCCTTATATGCTATCATCACTCTTCAAAAGTTCTTTCGCACGATCTGAATTGCATAGAAAATAGGCTTGTTTATCGGAAGCCGACAGAACTTCGCCAACGTGGAGGGCAGGCTGGGAGAGGTGAGGGTTCGGGAAAGGATGTCGACGTCTGGGAGCCCTGCTGCGCGTCCGACCGGAGGAGCGAGGGCTCCTGGGGGTCGGGGTGTCTGCAGGGCTCTCCGCAGCTCCCGGGGGCCGCACACCGCCGCCTGGAGCCCAGCGCTCTCTCAGCAGATGGAGAATCCATTTTCAAGCTAAAGCAAGAATGGGCTTCCACGGTTCCTCAAGGGTCGAATTTCCTCCCAACGAAGGCGTGTGACTCCATTTAGGGAATTCCCTGACTGCAGCGCAGGCCCCTGGCCCGCCCCGGTCCCGCCCGCCGGCAGGAAGTCGCGCGCCCTGCGGTTTCTGGGCAGGTGCTGCTGTGCGGTGTCCCAGACACCCCCCACCCCAGCCCCCACCCCCACCGCCGCCGCCCCCTGCGGCCGCGTCACTCCGCACCTGCTGGCGGTGCTGTTTGCAGCTTGCAGTCGCCTGCGTCTCAGGTGTGGCTGGACTCAGGAGTTATGTCTCAGGTGTGGCTGGACTCAGGAGTTGTGTTTCAGTCGTGGCTGGACCCAGGACGCTGGGGACCCACCGCCGACCCTTGAGCGCCCTGAGGCTTCCTTCCTGCCTGCAGCATCCTCCTTTTTCCTCCCGCGACAGGCAGGCCCAGCTGTGGGTAGAGGAAAGTAGGCCCAGGCTGACCTATAATGCTACTCAGGTGTGCTGAGGAAACAGAGGCTGGGGTAGGAGCAGCAAGGTTGTGAAACCTTGGCCAGGACAGCTGCATCCACCCCCAGCCCCAGGTCCCCAGGGAGTCCCTCTCTTCCTTGAGTCAGCAGACTGCAGAAGCCTCCAGCTGCCCTAGAAGGCTATTTCTGGCCTAGAGCCACTGGCCAATACAGAATTTTACAACAATTCAGATTGGTTGCCAACATGTAAAAACATTGAAAATGAAATATCTGGCAACACTATCAGCTGGAGCTGAGAATCTGCCATCCCAGTCCGCTCATTTCTGATGTGACCAAGGGCATCTTTCTCATGGCTACTACCAGGGCACTCCCATAGGCATTGGTGTTTGTCCCCTGCTGGAGTCACAGAACGCCATGGTGGAGGCACTCTGAAAAACAACTCCTTTATTTCCTCTGATGCTGGATGCTGTGAATTGGCCAAGGTCATCCAGTGTGCAGTAGAGTTGGGATTGGTACTCTAATCCCTGATGAAGGTCCAGAGGGGTAAAGTGACTTGTCCAAGGTCACCCAGTCAGGTAACGGCAGGGGCAAGACTAGAGCCCACTTTCCTGACTGCTGGCCCATTCTCCTGGCTGCCCAAGGGACCTCAATAAAACAGCCAGTGGCCCAAGATGTTGCACGTGATTGTAACCTGGGCTGGAGAGAAGCCCTAACAGGGTGGCACGGGTCTTCCTTTTAGGAACTGCTTGCAACTGTGGGCAGCTGTTCCCCATCCTCTCCTCCTCCTCCTGCGAAGTTTTGAACGTGCTAATCTGATCCCGTTGGAAATTCATGCATCTAGCCGTGAGGGGAATTTTCCCAAACCTTCCAACTTGCCAACTGCAGGGCGGATGGCGACCAGAAACGTAACAGCCGCACCACAGTGCCAGCCCTGTCATAATTCTGGGTTCTGTCCCCATTTTTCACTGCGGAGACAGAAAGAATTGGCTAGACTAGCAGAGGGCCTGCAGTGGTGGAGACTCCCTATCATAAAACCAGCGCAGGGAACCATGGTGGATGGAAAATGAGTCGTTAGAGATAATAGCTGGTGTGGGAAAGAAGACGTACAGCTGAAACGGTTTCTTATTTTACTTCGAGGCACTTCCCACCCAAGACTAAAGCGTGTAAAAGAGGCCAGAGACCCTGATGTCTCTCCATCAAGGAAATAAAAGTTGGAGGCATTTCTGTTAAGACGGCATATGGAATATCTATCTGTAACAGCATTAGCTCCTCGGACCAACGTGTCCCCTTACTCTCAGCAGCAAGCGAACTGCTTACAAAAGCTACATTTGTGTGAGAAAGGCTCAATTTGGATTTGCAATCAAGAAGGCTTAACAATACCCACTCTATATGAAATTACCACCCCATTTTAATAAGGTCCAAGATGTTTAATAGCTCACTTAAGGTCTCACAGCAAATTGAGAACAGAAATAGAAATGGGAGAGCTGGCTCTTTCCTGAGAAAAGCTGGCTCATTGACTTTTTATCTCCAGAAACACTTCTCAGTTGCCCACTTCACGATCCCTCTGCAATATCTCTCTTAGGTGATATCACTGCCAGGTAAAATGATTTTATTTTTAAAGGTGGCATATTGTACATGTAAAAATAATTAGGTCACTGGTTGTGCTTTAGCAATGTTTTTTTTTTTTTAACTTTTTTTTTTTTTTTTTTTTTTGGTGTGGCTGCCTGCTTGGAAAAAGATTTAGTGTGCCCTGAAGTTCTATGAAGATATTGTACAATTTGACAGTGGAAAATATCACACACACACACACACACACACACACACACACACATATCACACACACTTTTATCACCACCCAGAAAAACTTGGGGAATTTACATTTTCTTATAGCATTTTTTCTCTTTCCCTCCCTCCTCTTTCTAGCTCTCTGCTTTTAATTTGGAAAACATGACTCCTTAATGCCCCACTCTCCTGTAGGCCTTTGGTCCTTCTGGTGTGCTGCCCCACGGTGTCAGAGACCCAGGCCTCCTCCACCTTATTCCTCGGTCCTGTGCGAGTCCAGCACGTCAGTAGACAAGCTCCAGGCGATAGGACAGAGGAACGACAGGGAAACCCTGTGCACAACACTCATATAGGGGTGGGCAAAGTAGGTTTACAGTTGTGAGTACATGGAACAGTGTGTTCTTATTTGTATTAATAAGATGTGTTATTATTTATTAATTATTCTATTGTTCACCACATGAACAACTGTAAACCTACTTTTGCTCATCCCTGTACATTTCCGTCCTTTGAAGAAGGCACCTGAAGCCCTGGCTGATATAGCTCAGTGGACTGAGCTCGGGCTGCAAACCAAAGGGTCACAGGTTCGATTTCTAGTCTGGGCACATGCCTGGGTTGTGGGCCAGGTCCCCAGTGGGGGCCATGTAAGAGGCAACCACACACTGATGTTTCTCTCTCTCTCTTTCTCCCTCCCTTCCCCTCTCTAAAAATAAATAAATAACATACCTTTTGATCCAGCAATTCCACTGCTTGGATTATATCCTAAGAGCCCTGAAACACCAATCCAAAAGAACCTATGCACCCCTATGTTCATAGCAGCACAATTTACAATAGCCAAGTGCTGGAAGAACCTAGGTGCCCATCAATTAATGAATGAATCAAAAAACTGTGGTACATTTACACAATGGAATTCTATGCAGCAGAAAGAAAGAAGGAGCTCCTACCCTTTGCGACAGCATGGATGGAACTGGAGAGCATCGTGCTAAGCGAAATAAGCCAGGCAGTGAAAGACAAATACCATATGATCTCACCTTTAACAGGAACTTAATCAACAAAACAAACAAACAAGCATAATATAAACAAATTCACTGAATTTGAGAACAGTCTGACAGTGACCAGAGGGGGAGGGGAGGGAATTTCAGGGGAAAAGGGGAACGGTTTAGAGCAACAAGTATAAAGGACTCATGGACAAAAACTATGGGGGTTGGAAATGGGAGGCAGGTGGGGAGGGCTGGGGTGGTGGGCTGGGGGTGGGGTAAAAGACAGAAAACTGTACAATATCGACAATTAAAAAATACTGATTAAAACTAAAAAAAAAAGATTATAAGACAAGTCAAAAAAATTAAAAAAATAAATAAATAAAATCTTAAATAATATCCACTAAAAATAAAATCTATCAGAGCTATTAAAAAAAAAAAAAAAGAAGAAGAAGAAGGCACCTGGGCATTGTCACATTACATTTCTGCTGGCAGCCCAACATCACTCAGCTGAGTGAGTGGCAGAGCTGAAATGAGAACCCAAGCGTCTAGCTTGAGTCTGTGCACTTAACTATTGTGCTAAATTGCCACTACAGTTAAGAGGGCAGTAACGGTGGTTTATTATCACCTACAGATCACTTGCCTATGCCTTTACGCTGCCATGAAGGGGCCATTGCACGATCGCACTAGGAATATCCCCACTATCCTCACTATCCCAGATCCCAGTGAATAAAGTTACAGAAAGGACACAGGATCATGGATGCCATCTATGATAGCACTGCAAAGATGCCGGCCAGATAATTCTTTATTTCAGCTATGCATTTACCATCTCCAGATTGGCTGAATTCCAACAGATGCATGAAGGCACCTTGTTTTGCTACATGCTTATTTATTTCTGGGAAATGTTACCACCATGTAGGGAGAGGGGTGCACACATATTATCGGTTCCCTGGTACCATTCTTCTTTACTTTGGAGTCGCTGCTGGTTCTCACTCACCAGGAGTATGATGCTGAGAAAGGAGAATCACAGACACAGTAGGGTGAAGTGGGGACATTGAGAGGGCGGGACAAGAGGGAATTTGCATTTACTGAGGACTCACTGCAGGCTGAACACTGTGCTAGGCCCTTTCTGTTTAGCATTTCACGAACTCTTTAGAGTAGCTCTGAGTGGCAGGCCTAGTACTATCTCCCTGACAGGTGCACCTTAGATCTGACATCCTGCAGCTCTGGTCTGCTCAAGGCCATAGGCTAGTAAGTGCCAGAGCTGGGGTTCAAGCTCAAGTCTGTCTGGTTTCCAAGTGCATGCTCTTACCTTGTCATCGACTGTTTTGAAGCACCAGAAATGTTGGCTGGACAAGCTTGGGAGCACTCCTCCACCCTCGATCCTATTCTCACAGCAGCGACAGATCATATTCTACCTTCCCAAAGGTCTCTGGGGTCTGGCTCTCCCCCTCCAGGCCTCGCTGCACTGCAGGTCAGCTCCTTACTGCTCTGCTCCTGCTGGATTGGAAAACCTCAGAGTCCACAGAGATGCAGAGAAGAGACTGCTGGTTGACAGAGGGGAGGAGGGTTGGGGAGCTGGGTGAAAAAGGTGGGGGGATTGAGAAGCACAAGATAGTTACGGGATGTGAAGTACAGCAGAGGGAATGCAGTCAATAATGATATAGTAACTAGGGTGCCAGGTGAGTGCTTGAAATATCGAGGGGACCACTTTGGGAAGGTTACAATGGTCCAACCACCATCCTGTACACCTGAAACTAATACAAAAAATATTGAATGTAAATAGTAACCAAAAAATAAAATTTAAATATATAAAATAAATAAAAAACAGCAACAAAGGGGAAAAAAGAGAACACCTCATATAGTCTATATCCAGGGAGAAAATGGAGTCATAGTTTTTGGAAGTAAAATCTGGTATTTGCAAGCCTGGGTTTTCTTCTGGCTCTCCCATTTACCATCTGGGTGACTTCAGGCCGGTCGCTCAACCTCTTTATGCCTCGGTTTCCTTGTCCGTAAAATGGGAGACCCACCCTTCCCTCTGAGGGACGAGGCTTAGATGGGAATGGGCACCTCAAACTTTCCGTTCAGAGCCTGAGGATGCAGGGCTTTTCTTTATCCATCGCCCAGGCCGAGGAAAGACGAAGACCGTGATGGAAGGAAGCTTCTGATAAAAGGAAAATTCATCCGTTGTTGGGGGGAATTGGGTTCTTCAGTTGTCGATGGGCCTCATTTCCATTTAAAATCATGGCCTGACTGTGCCGCCTGTGACCGTGCAGACGGTTCCTGAGGGCCCACGCCCAGGGCAGAGTTACAGCCTGGATGGGGGCTCCTTGGGCCCTCTCCATGGCTATTTTTAAAACAGTGACCTTTCTGTCCTCTTCTAATTCTTCCCAAGAAGAGCAAGGCTGACTCTAGAATAATTAGGGAAACATTCCCAAGTTGACATATTGCCAATAGTGGAAGTTATGAAACAACTTTAAGTCCATCATAATAATAACAATTTGCGTTAACAGCACATTATATTCTGTATACTTTTAAATTGTCGGTAGAATTTCACCACTGTCTGCCTTTCCCTTGTGCCTCTGTCAGTATTGCTGGGCTTTGAAGATGGGGTAGCAATTAAGAGTGACTCATTCAGTCTGTAGAATTCTCTACAACATTCATTCTCTCACCGGTGAAGAGTCTGAGGCGCTGATCCTTGCTGTGTCTCTGCGACCTTGGTCAGGTTCCCTGAAGTCTTTGAATCTTGGCTTCCTCAGCTGGAAACTGGACAGAAACACTGTGGCCTTTTCTACCTCATTAGGGACCTGGGAGAAGCAAAGAATGTGTTAAATAGAGAAGCCGTTGCAGCAGCCTAAAGTAATGGAGAGATGTCAAGGATTAAGATGATAATGAATGAATATGTGTCTCAAGTGAGAATGAAAGAAAAAAATAAGAAATGAAGACAAATACGTCCAAAGGAATAACAGTGTTCCTTGCTTCGCCTGACATCAGTAGATGAATGATTTGGGGGGAAGGGCAAGTGACCTCTTTGGGCCTCAGTTTTTTTTCATCTATAAAATGGGGATTACCATATATTCATAGTTCTTCCTACTACACGGGAATATGTTATCAAATGGAAGAGTGTGAAAATATTACTGGAGTAAGAAAAGACCATCCAACTGCTAACTATTATTGACCATGGTGGTAGAAATGCCTGATGAAGTTGCAGTCTTCTTAGGGCTTTGACTAGTGTGCACCTTTGGGAATGAAATCTGTCCTGTGAGACCACAAGGCCTGGCCTCTGAGCTTCCGCACGCTGAATCCAGTGGGTAGGGGCCTGGCCTCGGGCATCACACTGCTGGGATTCAGATCTCATCCCTGCCACTCACGGGCTGTGTGATCTTGAGTAAGCGTTTAACTCTCTTTGACTTGGTTTCTCCACCCCACCTCCCAATGGAATTGTGAGGATTAGTGAAAACATTCAGAGCAGTCCCCAGGTCACAGAAGATACAGCTGTCTTCATTTATGGGTATTCTTGGTGGTACGTTGGCCCCATGCTGCCTAATTTATAACATTAGCTATAAAGTAAACTTATTCAATAGCACCCCAGAGTATGTCTGATACTAGAAAAACCTGCCTGAGTGAAAAAGCATCTATATATACAGACACATGGCCCAGGCCTTTTTGGTTCCTATTAAACTGGCTTGCTCTTAACCAGCCACAGCAGATGCCTAAATCACCATCTGCAAGCGGGAGGCTCTGGCAGAGCCCCTGGGTGTCCCTGCCCATAGCCCTCGGGAGCCCACAGAAAACCTGTTTCTGTGCCTCCTATTTCCAGGTCCCAGGCCCTTCTTTCCAGTCTCTCTGTTCTCTGGCAGGATAGGGGTAGGTACCCAGACACGGCAGGTCTGCTTTGTTCCACTCTGGAGACAGCGAGTCGATCACATGCCAAGGACCCCGATGCCCTTTCGTGAGAGAAATCTCTGGGTAGGGCAAGTTTTCCATTCTGCTTCCGATGCTTCAATTCCAGAGCAGTTTTTTTTTTTTCCTTTTAGATTTTATTTATTTATCTTTAGAGGGGAAGGGAAAGAGAGAGGGAGAGAAACATCAATGTGCGGTTGCCTCTTGTATGTCCCCTGATGGGAACTGGTCTGGCAACCCAGGCATGTGCCCTGACTGGGAATCGAACCGCAATCTTTCGGTTCGCAGGCCCGCGCTCAATCCACTGAGCTACACCAGCCAGGGCTCCAGAGCAGTTTTTAATCTGCCAGCGAGTGAGGCGTGTCCTCAGCGGACGAATGAGAAGAAGAGTGAGGAGCTGAACGAGATATGACACCATTAAGTAATAGATTAGTGCGCCAAGAGATCCATGGAGGCCATAAAGTGGAGACAACAGGAGTGAGTCAACATGGGTAACAGAGGCATAACATTCTGTATCCGGGGTACCAAAAAAATAGGGTATATATTAAAAAAAAAAAAAAAGGCATTCCAGGCACAGGGGAGAATCATGGGAACATAGACACCAGAATGATGAAATGAACGCATAGGGTAGCAATTCTAAAACCAGAGTGTGCACCAAAATCACTTGGGGGGCTTGTTAAAACAGGTGGCTGCTCCCCTCCCCACGAGTTTCTAATTCAGGAAGTCTGAAGTTTACAAAGCTAACAAGTTCCCAGGTGATGCCGGGACAACACTTCAAGAAACGCGGTCAGAGAGAATCCGAGAAGAGTACATTGTTTATAAACGGGCCTCGGGACCAAATACGGCCCGAGCAACAACCGCTGGAGGTCTGCAGGGACCGGGGCGTCCCAGGGGATCCCCAGTGCCTGAGCTTCCGCAACAAATAGGGTCGGCAAGTGTGCTGGGGGCACGACTGGTCAGATTGGCTGACCAGGGGAATCGATAAGGGCACCCCCACCGTGCGACCCTCCCGTTCGATAGCCAGCCTCCACGAGTGTGCGCCTGGGGGGAGGGGATTCCACGCCCCCCTCCCAAAGGAGTTTCTCCTTTCCTCCAGCCCCTCACCTGCTCACGGTTGGTTACCCGTCCCTAGAAGCCTAGGCTAAGGCAGGGGTGGGGGGTCGATCTGCCACCCATCCCTCGTGGGGTCCAGCTTAGAGGGCGGGCGGTTAAGATGGGGTGAGGCTCGCTACGGATCAAAGTTGGGCTGCTCTCCCGCGAGCGCGCGGTGGGCGGCCGCCTCGGCGGTGGGGCGGGATTGGAGCCAGCACGGACGCCGGGACTCACCACGATTTCCGCCTCTGGCGGTCGGCAGTGGGGGGCGCACCAAGACAGCAGTTCGGGAGCTGCGCTTTGTCACCGCGGCGGCGAGGGGCGGGAGGGGAGGAGGGCGCAAAGAGGGCCACGGGCTGGGACGGGGCGGTCGGCCGGATCCCAGGTCAGAAAAGGGACCTCGGGGGGCTACGGACTGCAGTCGGCTCGGCCCCGCGCGGGACAGGAAGGGACTGAGGTTCCAGGTCCCCGCCAGGTCTGTGCGCGCACTCCAGTCCTGGCCGGTGAGTGACACCCCGTCCTCGGGGCCGACCTCCCTCCTGCTCTCCCTCCATTACGACGAGCCCCTCGCAGCCCGGACCCCACCCTCTGAGACCCTCTGCCGCAGGCGCGCGCGCACCCTAACTCACGTAGGCCAAGCCTCGGGGACAGGAGCGCACGGTCCCTCCACGTCGCGGCGCCCTCCGGCCCTTCCTGTTCTCAGCCACCCTTCCCTTTGTGTCCTGCTCCTCTGAGACTTACGGTGACAGCCCGACATCAGTCCTGCCCATCGCTCGCCGTCTGCCGCATCCGACAAAACCACCAGAGAAGGGTGGCCCCTGTCCGCGTCCTGCACGCCTGCCGCGGGCACCGCGGTCGTCTGTCGTCGGCGTTAGGGAACCTTGTCCTCCGGCCCTGGGGACACAACGCTCACGTCAGAGAGAGACTGTGGCTTCCGGAAGCCGGACGATTTGGGTTAAAATCCCAGCTCGGCCAATTCCCAGCTGTGTGACCCTGGGCAGGTTCCTTAACCTCTCTGAGAGCCAGTTTCCCCTGCACAATGGGAGAAACTGCACCCGATCGGGGCTCTGCGAAGCGCAATAGGAGGAAGGGGACTCGTCTGGGTCCCCCTATGGGAAGGGGCTCTATCAAACCCAGGCCCCTGAACTCCTCACACGAGGGTTTTCCCGTTTCGCGGCCGGAGCAGCTTAGCCTGCCCGACCGGTTGGACTGCCCCGCTCGAGGGCGGTCCGTCTAACCCTCACTCCGGAGACTGAGGCCTCTGTTCGCAGTCTGGGGCCACCGCGTCTCCTGGCCCCCTGGGGCCCAGAGGGCAAGTGGGGAGGAGAGGAAGGGGCTTCAGCCTCCTCCTTGGACAAGGAACCAGGAGAGACAGACGTATGGTCAGTGAACACGCAGAAACAGATCAGAGAGAGACTGCACCCAGATCACTTAGGGAGGGCTGTTTAATCCAGGGGAGAGAGACCCCACCTGGTAACGTCTCCACCGACAGACGGATCCCGGGGATGGACCACCCTGGCCGGTGTAGCAGTAGGCGGATTGCCCCTCCCGGAACTAGGCTGCGAGTGTGGGCCCTCCATTGGGTAGGGCTGACAGACTCCTCCACTTGGAAAGGGTTCCTGCCCAAACGAAATCTTTGAAAAACAAAACTGAAGACCTACTCGCCATGCGCCCCTCCTCCCTTGCAGAAAAGGAACTCTTGGTGTGAGGGGACTCCATGACAACTGCCAGTTCCCTTGGGATCCTCCTTACCCCAAGGGAAGGTGAGCCCTGCTTTATAGGAAAAGCCCCAAGACTGGTCAGTCTCCGCCCCAAACGCACCTCCAGGGCCTAGGTTTTGGACGAAGGCGTGTGCAGAGCCAGAGGATGTGCTCAGTCCAGGATTCCGTGCGGAGGGTCCTGGCCAGTGCCTTAGGTTTGGTGACTTGGGACCGTCGGTCCGGGAGAAGCTGCTGTCCCTCGTAAGGGAAAATATCCTGGTGAAGTCACACCTCCTGTCAAAGGGATCAGGCAACTGTGCCTGGGGTGTGGCGGCTCTAGGGGGCTGGGAGGGCCGAGGGAATCCAGGAAACTGAAGGCTAACCTCAGTGTATCCGGGTTTGCTGGATACGGGACAGGGCCATGGCTCTCGAAAGGGGAAAACTGGCTGGGTGACCCTGGGCTGTTTTGTCCCTTCCCAGATAGGTGCTTGGGGCCGCCGTCGATAGTGGTGGTGAAATGGGGGTCTAGACTTTGTCTCCTGGGGCCTCCAGAATCAGCTGCTGCAGTGACAATTCTGATATTTTGGAACTCAGGCCCTAAAGACTCTTCCCACCTGCTTGGGCAGTCAGTCCCTCCTTCCCCACATCCCTAAGGTGGCTCCGGCCTCACTGCGGGTCCCTGCACAATGCCCACCCAGCGTCTGAGCTCTGTTTTAAAAGAGGGCAAGGCTTGGGGGTCTTCTCCGGGAAGTTTCCAAATGCTTTTTGGGCCATTTTTTTCCCTTTACTCTCTTTGATGCCTGAAGCAAGTGACCAGAGGTTAGTTGCCCGCACCCACACACATTTCTCCCAACATCTATGACTCCACCTGGGAATAAGGAGGAGGAGGAAGGGCTTTGGCAAAAACCACAAGAGTTTTGGAAATGAAAGGCTCACAGTGCAATGCCTGGTATATTCTAATAGTTCAGATTGAAGCTGGAGAGATGGGGGTTAGGTCTGAGTCTGTCACTTGTATATGAGCCTCCTCTCTGGGCTTCATATTACTCAGCTGCAAAACAGGGACGATTCTTAACATCTTTGCCAGGCCTCCTGTGAGGATGGAAAGAGCTAGGACAGGTGAACCGCTTGGGACAGTGACTGCTGTTATCATGTGGATTTCCCAGACTTTCAGATGGCGTTTCCCTTTGCCCTCCTGGGGAATCACAGTGTAGGCCCTGAGCTTTCTCTTCTGAGGGCAGCTGTGTACCTTTTCTGAGAGGCCCCTGGGCTGACCTCGATCCCAGAGAGGGCTGGGGCGTGTGGAGGTTGCCTTACGGAGGGTTAAGCCACTGTTGGGTGTTGAGACATCCCTGCAGGCCAGGAGGGACAAGGCCTAAGAAGAAGCACTGGTCCAGGGTCTGACATTCAGCTAGGACCTGGCCATTTGAGTCAAGACCACTGGGCCCTCTATCATTGTGGGAGAAAAGGCACTTCAACTTGTTAAGGCCCTTTAAAGGAATCTTATATAGGTTAAACACGAAATGGGCATCAATGCACTTCGTAATAAAAGCAAATTTCAGGAGATAACAGTGAAGGGAAAACACCTATCCCATCTCTGCCAGGGCTGGAAAGGGGGATGCCTGGGTCTTTGGGGTCTTGGGTGCTGGGGACCTGCTCATTGACCAGAACTTGGGCCCTTCCACATTGCTGACTCGAGGCAGGGGCAAGACTTGAGCTTGGGGAGGTGCTCAGGGCTCCAGTCCGGCCCTGGATCCTCCCGAGCTGGCGTGGGCAGGTGGTGGATGTAAGGATGTGGGCTGGCCAGGCCTTAGTGCACAGCTCAGGCTGGGGAAGCTGCAGAGCTACTGGCTCTGAGGACCTGAGGAGGAGGCGGCAGCTGAGTCCGGAAAGCATCCAGTTTCCTGGCCCTTTGCTTCAGGAGGTGTGGAGACAAGGGAGCACTTGTTCAAACCAGAGTTCCAGGAGCCTCAGGTTCTGCCTGCTTGAAGGAGAAAGTGTCCTGTGTTCCCCACCAGAGGCTCTCGAAGCCGGCAACTACCTCTGCAGGGTGGGCAAGGGGCTGGGGGAAGTGGTTTAGGAGTGATCCGCCTGGGGCAGCGGGACCTCTGGAGGGTCCATCCCGCAGTGCCTCTGAGCTCTGGGTTCCCAGATGGGCCTCCACAGCTTCCAGGGACCAGACAGGACCGACCCCCAGAGGCCCCCTCACTGCCCACGATCCCGGCCTCAAGAGACCCAGCAGCTCCAGAACTTCGAGGGTCAACCGCCTGCACCGCGCCTGGAAAGATGACCGAAGGCTTCAAGATCCACAAGACCCGGGCGACGCTTATTGTTTGAAGGGAAGCTCCCTTTGTTCTTAGGTTTTACCAACGTGGAAAGCAAAACCAATCGTTTCCTGATCAATTTTTTTGGCTGGCACCGAAGCAGCAAACCAGCTCTCGGAACCCTGTGTCCCTGTGTCCCTGTTTCAGGTCTCCTCGCCCCTTCCTTTCGGCAGGGACCCTGCATCGCCTCCGGGAGGTTTCGCATCTGGCCGGAGCAGATTCTCAGGCCGCGGACCACCGCACCGGAGGGGCCCCGCAGGCCACGGATGCCTTCCCCGCCCCCGCCGCCGCTCTCCCGAGGCTGGTTTTCTTGGGAAGCGAAATGGCTCCGCAGGACCAGCGCTTCTGGTGGCCCAGACCCGGCTTCCGATTCCATTTAACACATGGAGCGCGTCTTATCTCGGCGTCGCCTCCCGGGGATTCCCACCCGCCTCCCGCGGCCTGGCCCGGCCCAGCCCGGGAGGAAGCGGAGCCGCGAGCTTTTGAAGTCCGGAGAATTTCAATCCCAGAGGAGCCGCCGGGACCTCAGCCTGTCACCCAGCGGGGAGGGGACAGCAGGCCAAGGGAGGTGAGAAGCCGTGGGGGCTGGGTCGGACCCTACTTAGGCCGCTGTATCACCTCCACTGCGACTTTGTGGGGTCGCCCAGACCTGGCGGCTGCAGGCGACAGTCCCTCTACGAATTTATCTTCCTTCTCCAGCCGTGCTCAGGACACAGTGATAACCACACTATCAAAATACCCTCCGAACCCAAACGACAGAAAGTGTTTCCATCCAGCGCCCCCCCCCCCCCGTTTTCTTCGTCTCGTATTAAAAATACGACCTCTCTTCATCTGATGTTGACGAAAGGATGCTTTTGGAAGTGACATTTGGTTAAAATTTTTTCCTCCTGTGCCCGGAGGGTGTCATAGGCCCCTAACGAAAGGGGAAATTGAGGCAGCTTTGAAAGGGTGGAGGCAGCAGTCAGGAGAGGAATTGGGGCTGGGGCGGAGTGGTCCCCCAAGCTTCGGATCCGAAGCCCAGAGGAGGCAGCCAACCTCCTGCAGAGGCTGCGTCCTAGCCTGAGCCGCCTTCCTCCCGGGGAGGACCCAGGAAGAAAACGCCAGTGGCACCCCTTGATCTCTCAGTCCCACCCCGCTTTCATCTGGCAGGGAAAACCCGGAGAAGAGGATCAAACGCGGGGCACTCCCAATTGAATGCAAAACGGGGGGCGGGGCAGGGGAGCCGGGAGCCCCGCAGAGGACCGAGCCCCGTGGAGGTGCGGGCAGCCGGGAGGAGGGGGGCTCTTTGAGAAGGCAGAGGGCTCCCGAGGACGGAGAGGGTGGGCGCACCCCAGGCCCAGCCTTGGGGGGGGGGTGCAACCGAGGGTGGGCAACCTAGGCAGCTCTGACACAGATGCTGGGGGCTTGACTTTGACAGGAAGGGGAGAGAGAACCCAGATGGCCCCCCAGGCTCCGGCTGGCGGGGAAGAGCAGGGTGTGACAAAATCCTCAGAAAACTCTGCACCACAGCAAAAGGCTCTGGGGTTTGACCCCCTCCCGTCAGAACCACTCCTCTCACCTTCCAAATATCCCCCCCGGATTTGGGGGCTCGCAACGCCCAGCAGATGGTGGCTTTGGGAGTCCCTGGAGTGGGGATGTCTATGTGGACATGGCCATCTGAACCCCTTCTCCAGATTAATGAGAATGTTATTGAATGTGGGAGATAAGTTGGAAGCAGGAATGAGAAGTTGTGGCCTCTCCTTGAACCCCTTGCTTCCTCCATTTCCTCCATTAGCCCACAGACAGGAAGACTGAGGCAGGGATAAGAGTAGAGAAAAAGAAAAAAAAGAGAGAAGGAGAGAAAAGTAGGAGATAGAAAGACAAAAACGATAGTGATATAAGGACTTTCCTTTAGAATCTCGGAAATTGGGGCTTTGTCTTGGGACACTGGAGAGGCAGGGGGTGCAGGGGCAGCCCTTGGTGGTTTGAAGCTGGAAGGTCTCAGGGGGTGGGGAAAGGTGAGCTGTAGGCGCAATGCAGAGAAGGGGCCTGCCTCCCACCCTCGGCAAAGTGGGGAGAGACCCAGCCCCCCATTCCCCTGCCCTGACTGCTTGCTCATAGTTGCCTAATGGCTTCCAGTTTGTCTTCCCTGGAAGAAGACCTGCGAGGGAACTCGGGCGCTGCTGCTCCCAAAGATGTCCCCCCTCCTCCCCCAGCTCTGCCACCGAGGTCTCCCTCTGTC
The DNA here is from genome assembly GCA_039655065.1 of Glossophaga mutica. NCBI lineage: Eukaryota > Metazoa > Chordata > Mammalia > Chiroptera > Phyllostomidae > Glossophaga > Glossophaga mutica. The sequence continues at coordinate 85,191,488 of CM077313.1, forward strand.
CTCAGAGATGCCTGAGAGCCCGGTCACTTGCTCTCTCTGGGCATTTTTGGTGATGTCTCTCTCGGGGTCGAAGGCCCCGGGGAGAACCCCGAGAGTCGAACTTCTGCGAACCCCAATGCTGTGGCTCAAGCACTCTGAACCCCTGCCCCAAATCTCTGGGAAGAACAGTGCCTTCTCCCAGTGAGGGGCTGCCTCTGGCTCTGCCGCTGTAGGGGCTACATCAGCGGGTGCCTTTTCTCTCAATATCCCCATTTTGGGGGGTGAGTTCATTCATTCTGAATATGGGCAGGAGAAGAAGGAAAGGCCATTCTCAGGACCTCACCCCGCCATACATACCTGAAGTGCAGGCGAGATCCGAACGCACCGGAAACGCACTTCCTTCTACGAATACCCCTGGAGGTCCGGCCGGGCTGTCGAAAGCTTGAGGCCACCTGGAAGGGAGAGGGGGAGAGAAATGAAAATCTGTGAACATTTTGAGTCAGCAGCCAAGGCAGGTCTTTAAAGAAAAAATTCAAGACATTTATCTCTTGCCCTGTGGTGGGGAAAAAAGAGCAAAGTTCTCTTTTGATTCCCGGGAAGAGGGACATAGCTGGCAGGAGATGGGAGGAGGAAAAAAGGGGAAAGGACACCCCAGGCTCAAGCTCTCCAGACGACTTGGTGGCAGGGGAATTTGGAGGGAACCCGTTTTTGGATAGCTTGTAAAAAGGCTCTGGAGCCCATTTGAGGTTAGCTCACCAGGGACAGGACATTGTAATAATGCCCGGAGAAGCCAGTCTTGTGACTCGCTCGGCCTTCGCACTCCTAAAATACAGTTATGGATTCTCTTACCAGTGTTAGCTCGAGGCAGCAAGTTAAGAAGACCAAAGCCGAAGCAACGATTTAAAAAAAAAAAAAAATCAAAATCACATTCAATTACCGAGTCCCGCGGCCCCTGCGGAACTTGGCGTGCGCGTTAAGCTCTGTTTTCTTTCTGCGGAATTCCATTTGCATCCCCTCTGCCTGGGTGTCTCCCTCTCTCAGTGTGTGTGTCTCTCTGTTTTCACACTCTCCTCCCCATTCGAGCAAGGCCCACACCTGGCGCATCACTGCCGAGCCATTAGCTGCGGGTCTCCTTTCATCTTCGCTGTGGCAGACGTTTCTATTTATCCACTTGAGCCCGCCGAGTGGCGTCACCAGCGGTACTGTAATGACGATTGCAGCAGGAGGATGACAGCTTAGAAAGAAGAGGGCAATGGGGCTTCCTCCCAGAGGCGGTGCGGCGCAGAGGAGCGCTCGCAGCACAAGGTGACCCCAGCTCCCCACCGCCGCCACTGCCGTCACCGTCGACATTGCGCTCCGGCCGCTCTGCGCCTATCCAGTCGCCTGGCTTCCCTTTCTCCCTCCCGCAGCTGAGATCTGTCGGACCTCTGGGGACCCAGGGAGCCGGGGGCTAGGAACTCACTTGGGGCTTTCCCCCTCCTTCCTCCTGAGAGCCCCGGGATGGAGAGCCGAAAGGACATGGTTATGTTTTTAGATGGGGGGCAGCTTGGCACTCTGGTTGGCAAGAGGGTTTCCAATTTGTCGGAAGCCGTGGGCAGCCCGCTGTCGGAGCCTCCCGAGAAGATGGTGCCCCACGGCTGCCTGAGCCCGAGGGCCGGTCCTCCGGCTGCCAGGGAGCGCGGCGGGGGAGGTCTGGAGGAAGAGCCGGTCGACGGACTAGCAGGAGGCGCTGCGGGGCCGGGCACCGAGCCGCGGGCAGCCGGGGCAGCCGTGCTCGGCCCCGGACCTCCGGCCGCCTCGGCCGACAGCCTCTCGGGCCAGGGGCAACCCAGCAGCTCGGACACTGAGTCGGATTTCTATGAAGAAATCGAGGTGAGCTGCACCCCGGACTGCGCCACGGGGAACGCCGAGTACCAGCACAGCAAAGGTAGCCACCGCGCCCCCTTTCCGGGCCTCCCACCGCGCCCACCTTCCACTTCAGTTCGGACGGGAGGAAGACACTCCTTCCCCTCAGGGTGGCCGGGGGGGCCCACTTGAGCAACTCTCCCCTGCTATCTGCGCCCTTGTGGGGCACTCTTTCTGTGCGCTGGCATTGGCGGGACGGAGGGTGACAGCTGTGCTTTGGGTGGAGGAGGGAGACGAAAGCCCTGGGTTTGAGGGGGAATCAAAGTGCACCCCATCCTCCCAGAGTTTTGTGGTACTGCTTCAACTGCGTCTGGAAGATACCTTCCCGGGCGCGGATGAGATCAAACGCGGGCTCCGGCAGTTTGTGGCTGGCGGGGTGTAAGGCGCATCCAGGCGCGGAAGCGCGGAGTCCATAAAAAAACCGTAAAATCGCCGCTGACCCGGCCGCCTGGGTGCTGAGGCCTTTCGACCAGTTTGCACGTCGGTCAGAGGTCCAAATTACCTTGTCACTTCCCGGGATCGGTGGCGCCAGGTCGGAAATGGTCCCAATGATCTAATTGCCTTTGGTCTCCGGTTGCATTTGAAAAGGCAAAGCTCTGGCCCTCCCCCTTTCCCCTTTCCTTCCCAGTCCCACTTCTCCACCCTAAGGAAAAGGAGCTGCAGGGGGCGGGAGCCCCACCCTTCCTTGGGTTTGGCCCAAAGGAGGAGGGGGTGGTGGTGGCTGTCACTGCTTGAGTTCGAGATCCCCTCCCTGACTAGGGGCTAGTGTGGTGGTTAATGGCCAGGAAGGGAGTCTCCCTGGGAGGGTGGAAAGCTAGAGAACCCAGCAGCAGACACTCCTCCACAAAGCTGATGGGGTGGGTTGGAAGAGCCTACTATGGAAGCAAAACCATCCCCTGCCCCTGGCAGCCAACTCTTTGTGGAGCATTCAGGTTCACAAGTTACCACCTGGACCCTGACTCCCTAACCATAACGTACTCTTAGAACAACTCATACTCTACTCAAATATTCTAAGGTGATAGGGTACTCACACACACACACACACACACACACACACACACTCACACACACACACACTCCTCTGCCATTCCTGCAACACATGCCTCCACACAAAAGCAAGAAAAACAGTCCGTGCCCAGCATTCACAGTGCACCAAGACCCAGAGTTCACAATACTCCAGCACAATGGTGCATGTCGATTCACTTGCCTGTCAAATATTCACAGCCTGGCCCACTCCTGGCAAGAGTGTGCAGAACGCTCAGAGGGGCTGCATTTCACCTGAGCCCCAGGGCAGGTGGGGCTTCTGTGCCCAGCAGGGCACACTGGCCTCCCAAACAACAGTCAAGCCAGGCCTAATGGCTACTATGCGCTCATCTGAATGGTGAGCTCCTGTCCTTCCTTCCTGAGTTCTTTAAGTCCTCAGCACCCTAGCAGAAGCAGTGATTGAGCCTACTGAGAGGGGAGGGGGTGTCTCTTTCCACCCTGGGCCTGCAGCCCCCATCAGCAGTGTTTTTGTGTCTGTTGTGTTGCGTGTGCACGTGTGCGCTGGGCTCCCCGTGCAGGGCCAGGCTCGGAGGCGCTGGCCAGCAGTCCCAACGGCGGCAGCGAGGCCCCCAAGAGCAACGGCAGTGGCTCGCAGGGCACCCTGAGCTGCAGTGCCAGTGACCAGATGCGCCGATACCGCACCGCCTTCACCCGGGAGCAGATTGCGCGGCTGGAGAAGGAATTCTACAGGGAGAACTATGTATCCAGGCCGAGGAGATGTGAGCTGGCTGCCGCCCTGAACCTGCCGGAAACCACCATCAAGGTATGTGGTCTGGGGATCAGGGAGACGGGTGAGCCCACTCAGGAAGTAAACGCCACTGCCCAGTTCCTAAATCGTCGGTGAGCCAGGGATCGGGGTCTGTGGCCTCCCTACCCACGTGGCAGTGGGGGTGTCCAGGCCTGGGGCAGGCGCCAGGTGTGGCAGATTTACCCTCCATGAGGTTGACTCTGTCCCTCGCCCAATAAACAGCAGGGTTGGGGTGCCTGCGCCCGAGACAGGGAAGCGTCCCGAGGGAGAGCGGCTGGAAGGGGATGCGTTTCTGGGGAAACGCTGCCTGCTGCGTCAGACCTGTGTCCCCCACCGCCAGCGCACTGACGCGTGGCTCTGGCGGTCCAGGGAGCTCTGGCGGCAGGGGCAGAAGAGGGGAAGGACGGACACTGGAGTCACTCTCCGAACCTCTCCCAGAGGGGTTCCAGCTCCAGGTGGCTGCGGTGGTGGGATGAGCCCCTGTCCAAGGCTCCTGCGTGGCTCCTCGCGGAGCTGCGAGCTGCGGGCGTCGCCCCGGCCGCGGGGCAGGACTTGGGGCCTCCGCGCACCGGGCCGAACGCGGCGCCCCTGCCCGCGCCTCTCTTCCCTCCAGGTGTGGTTTCAGAACCGGCGCATGAAGGACAAGCGGCAGCGGCTGGCCATGACCTGGCCGCACCCGGCCGACCCCGCCTTCTACACGTACATGATGAGCCACGCGGCGGCCGCGGGCGGCCTGCCCTACCCCTTCCCGTCGCACCTGCCGCTGCCCTACTACTCGCCCGTGGGCCTGGGCGCCGCGTCCGCCGCCTCGGCCGCCGCCTCGCCCTTCAGCGGCCCGCTGCGCCCGCTCGACACCTTCCGCGTGCTGTCGCAGCCCTACCCGCGGCCCGAACTGCTGTGCGCCTTCCGCCACCCGCCGCTCTACCCGGGCCCCACGCACGGACTGGGCGCCTCCGCGGGCGGCCCCTGCTCCTGCCTCGCCTGCCACAGCGGCCCGGCCAACGGGCTGGCGCCCCGGGCCGCCGCCGCCGCTGCCGCCTCGGACTTCACCTGTGCCTCCACCTCCCGCTCGGACTCCTTCCTCACCTTCGCGCCCTCCGTGCTCAGCAAGGCCTCCTCCGTCGCACTGGATCAGAGAGAGGAGGTGCCCCTCACCAGATAAGGGGCCGCCCGCAGGCTGCCGGCTCCAGGACGTCCGTGGGGGCCGCCCCCCAGACTCAGCCAGCGCCCCTCCCCGCCCCCAGGGCACCGAGGTGGAAGAAGAGGGCCACAGAGGACCAGCGGGACTCAGCCTCGAGGATGCGGATGCCCGGGAAGCTGCCTAGGCTGGCACGTTTGGGCAGCAGGATAGGGAATGGGGAGGCGGAGGCTGAGGGACCTTCCTCCGGGGCGACCCCTCTTCGCTGTTCTTCACTGGACCCCACTGCCCCGTACCCGGATTAAGGCCGTGGCTCCAAAGCCAAACAAACTTAGCAGCAAAAGCAACAGTATCCAGCCCCTGCACCCCCCCCCACTTCACACCCCTTCCTCACCGGATACCCCACCCCGCCCCCCATGGCCAAGTCGAACCACTGGAAAGGGAAATTGCTGTCTCTCTAAACAAAATGCTGTGTATGCAGAGCGGGTGGAGATTAATCTTTGCCAGCTTTTCCAAGGCATGGCAAGGGGCTTGTGGATGGCAGTGCACCCGCCATCTAGGGGAGAGAGTGAGAGCGATGATTTACTACCACGGAGAACCCTGGCCCTCCCAGGGAACCTGGGGGCTCTCTTGCCTACCTGAAGCCTCACTTCCACAACATCTTCTGCTTCTGCCGTCTACCAGCACCTGATCTCTTTCCTCTCTCCTAGCTTCTTGGTATCTCTCAACCTGCAACTTCATCTCCAGCCCCCCACCCTGCCTCCACCCTACCTGCACTTTTTTAAAAAATGTTGTCAGGGAGGCCCCAGAACACCCCCCCCTCCAGGGTCCCTTTTTGGCTTCTACCAAGCCTCTTCTCCCTGGGCCTAACACACATCCTGATTAGTAAGTGATGTGTGTGAGAAGGGTTTTTGAATGTTGAATGTATAATAATGATCACTATGCAGCCAGCCACAGAGGCCAGAGCTGAGCTGTTAACAAGGCGCCCAGGGAAGAGCTTAGGGAACAGGACCTCATCCCCCTCCCTGAGTATCTGGAGGCAAATTAGAGGTTATTTCCAGCCTTTGCCTTCTCCAGGAGCTTTCTGAACCTTCCCTTTGCACTGGGCATTTTACATCATTCTTCCTCTCATTTTCCTCCCAAGCTGCCACTGGACCCAGACTTTTACGTACTTGTGGGAGACACCATTTGCCTGCTTTGGGGGACCTTGTCTTTCCCCTCCACCGAGGTTTGTTTGGGAGCCACCCCCTAACTCTCACTCCCACACTCATTCTTGCAGCCAGCAAGGGAGAGGAGAACCTGTAACCCCTAGTGCAAGCTTCGCCCAGCCTGGGAGGGAGTGGTTCTTCCTGTAGGTAATGAATTTGCTTTGGTTTTCCTTTGAAGCCCAAAGAATTTGCTGTTACAATTTGTTGACCATATTGCAATAAAAGCTGGACATGATTCTCACTTTAGCATTTTAATTTTTTTGGTAGCAGGCAGTAGGTTGACTCTTTGAATTGCTAGTTCAGCAGGGAAGAAACCAAAAGATGGACCCGCAGAAAGGGAGTCTCCCAAGTTTTTGTTGGGCATGGGCAGGCTCCAAACCGACATTGCACACAGGTGGAGAAGGCAGGCTCCAAGCTGCCCTGGGGTGCATGTCTCCTTAGTTCCTGGCATGCTGGGAGCCTTCCAGGGCTGCACTGGGAGAGCACTGACCCCACCTGGGGTTCGCCCCTGCAATACTTTCTTCTCCACTTGCTCCATCCCTTTAAGGAAAGGTGACTCTGGACTATAGATTTTGTGGATCCTACTCCAACCCAAGTAGAAACAAATGAGGCCATGGGGGTGGAGCTTGAGCACTGCAGAGAGCTGGCTTTGCTGGTCAACCTGGGGCTGAAAATTAGGATCCAGGAAATGAGGGAGGAGGACTCCTTGATTGGGATGGAACTGTCTGAATCATTTTCAGACTGAAAGTCATCTACAAGGGTGGGTTTCTGGGCTTGTTAGGGCTAGGGGACAGACAGTCCTCAGCAGCCACCTCTCTCCCATCTTCCATCCCCGTAGGAGAGCCACTGTGGCTGCCTCTGAAGTCATGCTCGAGTAGGGGAGAGATGGGTGTCCTCAGCAGGCTGGGAGTTCAGAATGCATGGACTCCGAGGGTTATCTGTGGGTATATCCTGAGCAGGTGTGGACTTCTCCATTGGCCTCCATCCTTCTTTGAGCTTCAGAGCAAACACTTCTGCACACAGAGATGCCTGCCTTTCTAAACACAACCTGTGCTGAGGTTTCCTGCATCCTCCCTGCCACTCTGCCATCCCCCATCCCTGTGTAGCTCCCTCTGCATCTGGGAAGCTCCCCGTGCCAAATCCTGGCAAATTTCTCGGTTACTTTGCATCGGGCCGAGATTGCTTGCGACAGGTAAATGGGCTGAGGGTTGCCGTAATGCCAGGCGTATTTTCAGTTAATAGGGAGGGAAAATGAGGTGTCTGCAGCGATATTGGAAAGTACAAGATCGATGATCCGGCCTCGTGTCCAATCAGCAGCCTTTAATTGACTGTATTTTCTGGGTAATTGAGCCTCTCTTCCTCTAAATTGAAGTGGAAGATATAACAATACATCTTGCCAGGAGGAATTACTCATTACTTCATAATGAAATTTCCCTTTTGCCAAGGTTTGCGGTTTGGCGCTAGGCACTACTACTCACACTCCCTCCCCCACCCGAGCACCTAAAAACAGGTTTGCCAGCCTGCACCCTGCAGCCACAAGTGGCCTGACACCTCCGTTAGGGGAGTTGTGGGGGAAGAAGGAAAGACCATGAACAAAAACACTGCCTTTCCACAGCCTCAGTCTCTTCATCTGTAAAATGAGAAGGCTAGACCAAGCAACAGGGCTGACATGGCATTATCATTGTCATTTTTCAACTTTCTGAGAGCCTTTCCGCCCCATTTCTGTCCCATTTTGCAGGTGGGAAAACAGAGGCTTCTGATCTCACGCAGCTAATAGTGGCCCAGGCAGGTTTGAGCTTCAGGCTCCAGCTTCCTTTCCTTTGCCCTGAGCCTATGTGGGGCCCATAGGCCATGGTAATCCCTAGCAAAGCCGGACTCACACGTTCCCTGGGCTCCTCAACCCAGCCGAGCAGGGCGGGCGGGGTTCTGTGAGCGCAGACCAGCGCTCCACCGCGGTCCGCGGGGTCCCGCAAGACCTGCCGCCTTGCAGCCCCTGCGTGCGCTCAGCGCGGGCCGTCGCCCGCTTGTTAGCCAGTGATTGATTGCCTTATTAAAGCGTGTTCTTGTAAGTGTGACCAAACTGATTGCATTGCATATGTTTGGGATAATGCTCATTTTAAACAACAGGATAAAGAGGATGAGCTCGGCAGAGCCTCGAAGACAGAATGATTCTGGCCAGAGGCTCTCTAACTCTGGCATTAAATTGCCCAGTTACATAGCAAATCACTCGGTTCCTCCATCCTTGTCCCCATTTTTTTTCCTGGCCTGCAGTTCTATTGAATCCTCCAATGAGGTCTGCCCCATGCATGTCTTCTGTCCTCCCAGCCGAGAACCCTGCACCCACACACCCCAGACATTCAGCTCTGCTGCCCCCATCCCGGGCAGAGGGAAGAGTGATTCAGAATGCCCCCTTTCCTCTTTTCCGTTTTTTTTTCTTTTTTTTCCAGCGGAGTGAGAAATTATGAGCAGCAAAGTCCCCTGTACGAGGTGGTGCGGAAAGTCCTGCACAGGAACCTGCACAAGCACCAGAAGTTGCTGGCAATGGCAGAGCCGCAGATCAGCTCGAAGAACTGTGACCCTCAGAAGGACAAACGCATCCGGGGCACCGTCAGGCTTAACTCCAATCCCTGCCCCAAGTTCTCCATTTCTGTTCTGGGGGACCAGCAGCACTGTGATGAGTTCAAGACCACACACATTCCCCACATGGATATCAAGGTGTTGAAGAAACTCAGCAAGAGTAAGAAAAACTGGTCAAGAAGCTGGCCAAGAAGTATGATGCCTTTTTGGCTTCAGAGTCTCTGATCAAGCAGATGCCATGAATCCTGGACCCAGGCCTGCATAAGGCTGGCTTGTTCCCTTCCTTGTGGACCCACAATGAGAACATGGTGGCTCAAGGTGAAGAAAGAGGTGCTGTGTCTGGCAGTGGCTGTTGGTCACATGAAGACGACACAGGATGAGCTTGTGTCCCACATCCACTTAGCTGTCAATTTCCTGCTGTCGCTGCTCAAAAAGAACTGTCAGAACATCTGGGATTTGTCCATCAGGAGCACCATGGGCTAGCCCCAGAGTCTGTACTAGGGCACAGCTTAACAAACCATACTGCTACCATTAAAACAAACAACAAACAAACAAACAAACAAACCATGAAAATGAAAAGAATGTACCTTTTCCCCCTAGGTCTCCCTGGGGAGCATGGCCCTAGGCAGTCATAGCAAATGTGAGCTCAGGGCCCCACAGCAAGTCCTGAGTCTCCCCACCCCCACCCTCAGACCTTTCTCTGAAAGTTTAAAAGATTCTTTTGTTTCCCAGGTTTCCCCCGCTTGGTTGCTTCCATTATTCCTCAATTGAGGAACCCCCATCCCCCACAGACACCATATGTCTGCCCAAGAGCATGGATGTCACAGCGGACAGTCAGTCGTGGAGGATGGCCAGATGGACGGGAAGGCATTCTCGAAGTGGGAAGAGCTTTTCCTTCCCGGAATGAGGCAGCACGGTTTAGGAGTTAATGAGTGGTGGGGAGGGAAAGGAGGTTGGTGCACAAAACTGGGATTTCTTCTATTCACTCCACCCTCAGCCAATCGCTGTGGCCAGGTTCTCTTTCTGTGCCTGTTCCCTAACAGAGAGCTCCTCAGCCGGCCTCCGCCCGCTCCAGTCGACTTCTAGGGGAGCCAAATGCTGGCAGATTGAACTTCCTAAGGGGCACCTTTGGGATACACTGAAATTCTGATTTGTTCAAAATGACGACGGTCGTCAGAACCAGTCGGAAACGGTGCCCCTCTTCTGGGTGGCATCTGTAAGTGCAATGGTGTGGATTCGTTCACAAGACCCAGCTAGGATGCGTCTGGATAAGCAACTTGATCTGAATGGCGAATCTCTTCCATCACTCAGCTCCTCCCTGGCTCTGTGGGGGCAGGCACATCCGACTGCATTAGGGCGAAACCAAGGCCCAGCTCACCATTCGTGCCAGCTTGCAGGACCTGGAAATGTTGACCCTGATGGGGTGGGAAAGCCAGCCGTCTACAAAGCAAACAGAAACACAAAGTCGTTTCCAAAATCGCCTTCTCAGCAAATAAGTATGTGAAATTCTGAGCAGGAGCAGGGGAGAGAGAAAGATTGCTACTTAAAAATAACATGAAAGCATTAAGTAATTATTTAAAACAAGGCTGTTTAGAAAAATATTTGTATTTATTGCAGCTGCTCAATTGGCCTCGTTAAAGTCAGCAAGCATTTAAATTGTGTTACAATCTCATTTAAATCCCGCTCTGTTCCAGCAGGCTGAAGAGCCTGAATAGACCAATCACTTCATAATGATGATGAATGAGAAATTAATTCAGATACAAGCAAGACAATTTAGGCCTTCATCTGTTTAAATAGCCTTCCAATATTATTCGCGATTGCGGGTCACAGATTGAATCAATTGTCCAATCTTGTGAAAGTCATATCCTTGCATCTTCATCGAGATTATTTATAGCGCAGTGAGGGCTGCTGAAAGGTATACGCTGTTAACAGGGACAATTACTTAAAGGGAAGCGTTTATAAAATGGAAAACAAATGCCGGGGTAAGAAACAAATGGGATCAAAAGCAGCCATTCCAATCTGGCTCCCCGAGGGAAAGGAGCTGGCGCGGCCCCCGCAGGACAAGGGGCACTCCGGCTCGGCCTCTGGCGTCCCGACGGCCCTGGTGAGGCCGGGTCCGCAGGGCGCGCCAGCCTGCGCCCTGGCTGCAGCGGTGACCCACCGCCACTCCACGCCGCCCCCGACCAGCCTCGACTCCGCGTGCTGCAGGTCGGGCGGGAAAACGCCGTCAGGCCCTCGGCTGGTGTGGCCCCGCCGCGTCTCCCGGGGAGCAGCGCCCTGCGCAAGCCCCCACCCCCACCCCGCAGGGCGTTGCACTTGGTGCTGGGCACAGACCCCGGTCCGACACGGTGGGGCCACCGCCTCCCAGGTCCCAAGGCCTCGCCGCGCACGGAAAGGGGTACTTCGAGGCTTTAGGGCTCCAAAAGCTCAGCCTCCTCTTAAACTTGGCCGCTTTCTAAGGCGATGACCGGGAAGGGCCCCCATTTTCTTAATGCCTCTCCCCGTCGAGGTCCTGGGGCAGAAAGCGGCCTGGGGTCGCCGCACGTCCTCTCGGGCCTGGACCCCTTCCAGGCCGGCTTCTCGGGCCCGGGAGCAGCATCCACTTCTAAAAACAAAAACAAAAACGAAACTCTCAGTCTTTCCCCCATTAAGTGCCCTCCTTGGCTCCTGAAATAAACCCTCGGACGAGGCTGCTCCCCGTCACGGTCACGCCACTGCAAGCGTCCCCGCGCCTCGCCATAGCCCATTGCGGGAGAGACGGCGGTCACGAATTCGAGACGTGTGCCCTCCGGAGGTGGGTACCTCCCCCTCCTCCGCCTGCGCAGGCGAAGATCCAGACGAGTGTGCGGGGGGAGGTGGGTTTGCGTTCCCGAAATCCGTACACGCGAGCTTAGCTAACACCGTGTGCCGCGTCTACACGGGCTCTGGGCGCGGGTCCAGGGGAGACGGAGCCTTTCCAGGCGGCACTTTTGGGGGCTGTAAGTGACGTGGATCGGAAGGTAGAAGCGGGAAACGTCGTTTGATGTGCAGAGCCTGGAGCAGAAGAAAAGAGCAAGAGGCTTCCAGCGAAGACAGAGCGACGGCCGCGGGGTAGAGCGCACGCGCCACGCCCCGCAGCGTCGAGGTGGGTTTTTTTCTTTCTTTCTTTCTTCCTCTGTATTTCTGTGTTTTGAAACAAAAGCCCAACTAATGGATTCCTGGCGCTCTGAGGAACCCACTCCCGGGAACGACTTTGATGTATTGCTGTCCAATTAGTGCCTTTAATTGGTGTCCTCGGGGACGGGCTGCCCGGAGCTGGGACACAGCCTCCTCTCGCCTCTCCTGCGCATTGGAAAGGTAAAATTTATAACGCGCTGTAGCAACCCCAAGGGAGCTGGAGCCAGGGAGGGAGGCAGAGAAGGAAGGGAGAGATACAGCTCCATCTTGCAGAGCCCAGACCTCCAGCCTCGGGGATGGTGGATAAGGGTCCAGATTACCGGTTTCTATTCAGTTTCCTCACTCCCTCTCGGGCCTGGTAGGAGGGCTGGGGCGGGCGGGAGGGTTGCTGAGGATTATGAATTTGCTCGCAGAAAGGCCAAGGGAGAGTGCATTGTCTGTAGAAGCCCACCCCATGTGGTCTCTCATCTCGTTAATAATGGCTGTTTGTTAACAAGGATGCGGAGGTTAAATAATCCGGGTGGAAGATTAAACACGCCTCATCAAGGCGCTGGGAGCCGAGTGGCACAGAGACCCGCGGGGAGCCACTGGCTGGCTGGAGCCTGGAGGAAGGTGGGAATAAACAGCCTGCAGGGAGCCCTGGTGTGGAGGAGAGGGAAGGTCTGGACCCCCTTTTCAAGGGGTCTCCCATAAAGTCCGGGCAGGCCCAGCCCCTTGACTGTTGAGTGTTGAATGGAAAAATCCATAAAGGAACCAGCCCCGGTGAGGTGTGGGTGTCAAGTGCTGCCAGTGGTCTGCTGAGATCAGAAATGGAACCTTGGGTCTGAATCCAGGGCCACCCTTTGAGGAGGGTCTATCTGCTGCCTTCCAGGCCTTAAAAGTCACACCTCTGGGAATCGAGGGCCATTTGTACCACGTGGGGATAACACTGGATTGGAAGATAGAAGATGCAGCTTGTGGCTTGGGCTCTGCCCCTAAATAGCTGTGTCATCTGTATTACATTGTTTTCCTAGCTTCATTTTTCTGCTGTATAAAGTAGACACGAGGTAGGGCTTGATATAGATGATGTCCATATAATATTTCTTTTTCTTTCCTCCAGCTCTCACTAGAGTTACGGATCTGAGCACCTGTCAGATACTCTCTCTGTCTCCAGCCACCCATGGAGGGTTCAGTCAAAGAGGATTTTATTCCACAAATATTTGAGAGCCTACTATGGGCCAGGCACTGTGCAGTGTGAGAGCCTTTCACTGTGAGACCAGAACATCAGTTTGTATATCCTTGGGTATGCCATTCCCAAATACAATAGTTCGGAAAGGAAGACAAGGGAGAAAGAACTTGGGGGAGACTGGAGACTGGAATGTGTGTGTATGTGCAGGGCAGAGAAACTGTAGAGGGAAGGAAAAAGGAACCAGTAAAAAAAGTGTAGTTCTCGTTCAGGTGTCAAGGAAGCCAGTGAGGACAAATACTGCAGAAATGGTGCCTTGATAGCAAGTGTGTTAGGGGGAGCAGAGAGAAGGTTCTTTCCTGGAGTCCTGGAGATTCGACAGTGAACTAAAGGTAAAGGATGCCCCAGTTGGACTAGCAGTCCTGTAACATATGCATCTAATATTGCCAATTTTCTAGTTATATGTTGTTCCAATAGTTAGAGTTTGACTCTTTAGCTAATTCCCAAGACTTAACGAATCTGCCTAACAGGGAACTCAGCTGCTGGGCTGGGACTCTTCATCCCCTTGGCGATGGGCACCTGGGTTCAAGGGTTCAAAGAAGGGAGCGCGCCAATACTCCTCTGACGTTTTCCTTCACATCAGCAGTAACTGTGGCTCCCACATTTCTCTGCCTTCACTGAGAAAGTCCAGGGACCAGATTCGTGGTGCTGGGCAGTGAGGTCGGACAGCTAACGTTTATGGAGTCCTTGTCACATGCCATTCACTGTTCCATGCTTTCCATGTATTATTTCATTTAATTCGCACAGCAACCCCTTAAGGCGAGGACTATGACACTCCTCCTCTTACAGGCGAGGAAACTGAAGCACAGAGAGTTAATTTTGCCTGTGTCGCAGCAGATGAGTCTGATTTTAGGGTCCACGCTAAAGTCACATTTACGGCGTAGTATGGCGGCTGAGGGCAGACTGACAGTGTGTTTCTCCAAGAGTTGCTAAGGTCAGAAGTGGGCCCTGAATAAGGGCAGCTAGTATAGGAGGCAGGGTGGACTCATGTGTCTATTTTTAAAAACCACAACTTCACTTAGCCTTCCAGAAATACAATATCTAGTTTTTGGGAGGTGGCATTCAATGAACAGTTTAGTCCAATGAATGAATGAATGAAGCAATCACTCAATCAATCAGTATTTATTGAGCATCTACTGTATGGCCAATACCAGACTTCGGTTTACACATATTTAAAAATTATAATAGTAATTTTATAATTTATTTAAATAATAATAATAAATTATTATTTATTTATTATTATTATAATTTTTAAATAGCCATCCAAGAATATGTTTGTTAACTTTAGAGAGAGGAAGGGAGAGAGAAGGAGAGAGAGATAAATATTGGTCAGCTGTCTCTTGTAAGCATCCTGACAGGGGATTGAACCTGCAACCTTTTGGTATGTGGATGATGCTCCAACCATCTGAGCCACCTGGCCAGGGGTACCCCTTATTTTCTTTCTTCTCCAATTTGGTGCTGATATGGCTTGGTTTGTGTTTGTAACCTATTATAACTTATTTGTGCTTTGCTTGAGAAGAACTCATTTGGTGATGAAAACTGTGGTTAGGGTGATTTTATGGTAGGAAATCCAATTGCTTTGGTAGAGGACGTAGCAAAAGAGAGCTCATTTGTTATCTAACTTAGAGCCTGTACATCTTTAGCACCAGAAACTTTACATTGTACAAAATATAAACACTTGGAAATCTATTTATTAAACATAAACAATTCAAGCAACTCAATAGCACAGATCGTGGAACCAGGGTTCCTGTTTGAGACCACACTCTGCTGCTTACAAGCTGCATAACATTGAAAGTTTCTTAATCTCTCTGATACACAGTTTCTTCATCTGCAAAATGGATAATAATAGGTGTGCAATAGTTATCTATTTGCTGTTACCCCAACACTTAGTGCTGAAATATATAAACATCATATCAATCGCTGTGGGTTGGGAATCTTTTCACTGCCTAGTTGGGTGTTTTTGGCTCAAGGTCAGTCCACTGGGGCTGTGGTCTCATCTAAAGGCTCAGCTGGGGGAGAATCTACTTCCAAGCTCACTCTCGTGGTTGTTGGCAGGATTCAGTTCCTTACTGGTTGTTTGACTGAAGGCCTCATTTCTTCCCTGCCTGATGGCTGGGGGCTTTTTTCAGTTTCTTGCTCTTAGGATCTCTGGTAGCATGTGCATGCATGAGGAAGAGAGGAAGAGAGGGAGAGAGAGAACAGTCTTTCTGTTAACTAATCTTAGAAGTGGCATTTCATCACTTTTGCATAAACATATTACACTTATTAGAAATGAGTCCAGATCTATCCCGAACTCAAAGGGAAGGGATTACACAAGGCATCAAAGCCAGGGGGCAGGGATCCTCGAGGACTTCCCGAGAGTCTGCATGCTCCCCAGGGCCCCATATCTTCTGAGGGTTACATGACTTTATAAAGGTGAAGAGTTTAGGACAGCGCCTGTTTGCTGGGATCCCAGAGTCATCCCCTGATCGAGTTGAGCACTCATTTCTTATTTCAATTTCTCTCTTTTTTCTTGCAAAGCCTTGTGAAAGACTGTAGGAAGGGGAGGGCAGGGCAGAGTCACTGCTGCAAGGAAAAGGGGAAGGGGAAGCAGACTAGAAAGAGAACAAAATGAAAGGTTTGGATAATCTCCAGGGTTGGATGCCTAGAGATGAGAGGTAATGTACGAGAGTCTTGTTGGCTAGCTTGCTCCTTACTTTTCAAAGGTGCTCTTCCTTGCATCAGGTGAGTTACAGCTTTAGTGGGAGCCATGCAAAATGGTATTACATGGATGTTGGGTTGCAGTGAAGAGGCAATTGTCAGGTCCTAGGTGAGGGTTCCCGGTCCTGCCTGACCTCGCTAATGGAACCCACATGGTTAAAAGCCAACTCAACAATGAGCAACAAAGAGGCCAAGTCACAGCCTCCGAAGGGGCTCAGTCCTGATTTCATAAGTTTTTAAGCACTGAGCTACTCAGTTAGGAAGGTGGAGTCCCGCCAGCAATAAAACGGAAGGGGAAGATGCATTATTACTCAGCAGTCTGAGGTAAAAGATAAAAGCTGTGCAACCAGCAAGAGAAATCGGTGCAAGGAGGACCGGACAAACGAGGGTCCCAGACTTCTTAGGGGGATGAGTTTTAGTTAACACTGGAGCGTCAGACAGGAAAACATGGCTGAGGCTCAATTGTCCCTGTCCTGTCATACCTTTTTTTCTGTAGTAAAAGAATCCCTATTTTCAGCTGGGCAGGTGGCCACTTAAATAGAAGCTACATGTCCCAGCCAGCTAGGTGTGCCCATGTGACTGAGTTCTGGCCAACGGGATGTAAGCAGACCTGGTGAGTGTGATTTAACAGGAAGTGTCCTTAAAAGGAGGGGATTGTGCTCTTTTCTGCCCCTCCTTATTTTTGTCTGGATGAAATTTGCAGTGATGGACGGAACTCAAGAAGCTATCTTGGACCATTAAAAAGGAAGCCACGTGTTGAGAAAGGCAGGAAAAGAACAAAAGGAGTTTGGGTCTCTGACTGTGGAACCCCCCTGGACCACCTATCTCTGGACTCCCGTTACATGAGAAAGGAACTTCTGTCTTCACTGAACTGCTCTTGTTCTGGATTTTCTGCCCCATGGAGTGGAACCTAATCCTAAATTATGTAGTACTTCACATTCAGTAGGGCAAAAGTGAATCAAGCCACTCTTGCAAATCGGTTGCACAAAGACAGAACGTGGAAGGGGGCAGGACTCCCGGCATGGAGGTGATGTATACGGATGTGGTGTGGAGCCCTGAACTTAGACCTGCGGAGCGGGAAGTGCAGCATGGAAAGAACCTAAGTTCTAAGGTGAGAGACCGATTTAAATTCCTGTTTTGTTGCTTACTGGTTGAGTGACCTAGCAAGTTGCTTCGTCTTTTTGGGCTGCGGTTTCCTAATCTTGGGGTGGTAATTATAATTAAATGAGATGATAAGCATAAAGCACTTTAATTCCTTTCCCTTTTCTTTGCTCTTTTTCTAATCTTTTACCTTTAATCCTAACTCCATTTACTTCTTGGAGTGGGAATGGGTTTTAATTCCAAGTCTCATCTTTTCTGGGGGTGGAAGTAGAGGTCACTTGTGCAAGTTTGACCTGTTGGGATTTGTCACAGAACTGGAGCAGACTGGTGGTGGTGGTGGTTGTTATGGTAATGGTGGTGGTAGTGATGGTGGTAGTGGTGGGGGTGATGGCAGCGGTGGTGGTGGCAGTGGCAGTGGCAGTGGTGGTGGTTGTGATGGTAGTGGTGGTGGCTTTAGCCATGAACATTCCAATGTTGGCTTCACATCAGAAACAACTGCCCTAAACCAGTTGAACCTGAATCTTGGAAGCGGTGGTCTAGACATCTGTAGTTTTCAACGCTCCCCTAGGTGGTCCTTTTCACTGATACACAGTCAATATTGAGAACCATTAGAGAAAGGAAGCATAAGCTTGCCCTAGCCCCTAATAGGTACTCAGTGAATTCTATGAATTGTAATTGAACTGAGACTGGGATTAATAGGCAAGGCTCTGGGTCTCTTCTATTTTTAAACACACCTGATTCACTCAGATGACCTACTGACTAACCCAAGTGTTACCAAGTTTTACTAGACACTGCATATCTAGAGGCGCCCTGACGTTTCAGAGCCAGGAATGACCCTCTAGATCATTGAGCCAAACTATTTCACATTATAGGTCTTTTAGTTTTCTGTAGTAGCATAGACCTGGAATGGCTACTGTGGATTTAGAGAAGACACAGAATGTTGCATAGGACATATGCCACCTCTGTTCTCATTTTATTTTGATGCCAAGGCTGAGGTGACTGCACACTCCTTTTGTACTTCACGTGGGCAATGTTAACACGTCCAGACCCAAAGGTCAGACCTACGTTCCCTAATGGCACTCCGGACCTTCATTGGAAGCTGGCATTCCAGTTGCACATCTCCGGGGTCAGCAATTGAAGTTAGTGAAAGGCAAGGTGCTGGGAAAGACAGGGTAAGGGCACGCTCTCACCTGGATGTTACCTCAGTAAACTACCAGGAAGGACACAGGAGTTACAAGCCCCCTTGCAGGCTCCAGAAGGGAAGCTTGCATAGTGTGCCTGGGGTGCGGGTGGGGGTACCTTTGGAGAGCGCCACCTGGTGTCTGTTATCCAGATCACCGGAACTGGCCAAGTGACTTTGGGAATCACTATCGTTTAAGATCAGAGATAAGGTTTGGGGGGTGGCAGTGACTCTGAAATAAACATGTGTAAAAATAATCCTGCACCTCCAAAAAGAATTTCTAGAATTCCAGGGAAGTGCTCTTAGCCCTGTCTGAATAGGGTCTGCTTCTGTACTATCATGATATCCCTGCAAAAGAGCCAACAATTCTACTTTCTACAGGGGAAAAAAGGTTTCTTTAAAATATAGATTTAGTTCAATATGCACATAGTAATTCTTGAAATACCAGAGACATCTTGGTAAGGATATTTTCTCTTTGTTGCCATGGCCAGAGGCTTGTCTGGATCAGATCAAAGGAATAAAAAAGAAAGGAAGAGATGCGTGGAACTGCAAACTGCGAGCCTCAGCAAACTACTCAAGTCGTAGAGGGAGAGCTGCTGGAAACAGGAAACCGCACTCGGGTCTGGAGACCCGCGCTCTGGGTTTGAGCTCCTTGCGTGAAGCGGGCAAGCTCTTGGCCGCTTAGAGTTGATTACCTAAAGGAAGTCACTGATCACACCCCTCAAATATACTGATGACTCTACCCCAGATCTGATTCTCTTTTAATAAATTGGAGTGACCACTTTGGCCTGCTGAAAATCTCACTTTTACTTTATCCACAACAGGGCTGTAGTAAAATGTGACAAAGGCTCCTCTCCTGCTTTCACTGAGTTTCCCCATCTGTGGAGAAGTCAGGCTTTTCTTCCTCTTCTTCCGAGGTTTATTTTATTAATTTAACATAATGCCATAGACACATTTTGATGTCAGTACATCAGCCTGACACCCTCCTTTGCATACATGAAGAGATGCTGAAATATTATTTTTTTTTCAGTTGGAAAATGCTTTTTCAGTCTACTTATTTTTTCTTTTTAAAATATTTAATCATTTATGCTATTACAGTTGTAGGCTTTTAATGGACTATTATGTCTGTATGTTACAGAATCGCCTGTCTCTCAATTTGAGAGGATGGAGTGAGAGGTTTACACAATCTCTGAGAAACAGCAGAGGCAGGTTTGGGGTTTGTTTCTGGCAGGGGCTGGTCTCCTGGACTGTCTGTGGGGGGAACTGTGTCAGACTTTTAATTTCCTAAACTTTGCATTTCCTATAACCTTCCTACAGTGAACCGAGGTTCAGATCCAATTCCCTCTCTCCCCGATACTACCCAGGAGCACTCTTCAAGTCTGTCCCCACCTTACTAGGATGGGTTTCACAAAATCTATTTAAAGTTTGCAGGAAGGTTTTTAAGAGGCAATTTCTGCTGAATAATAGTTGTGAAATTAACTGAATGTGATTTTAGCATTATATATATTTCTGAATATGCGGTATAGGCTTGCCAAGTGGTGCGTGGTGCTTTATATCAGTGATGATTTTGAGATAGATTCTCATCTTCAAAGATGAACCATGGACCCCTTAATTTTGCTCCTTATCTGTGAAGTGAAGTCCCACTGACATAAAGATTTTGTTTCACCCTCTTTTCTACAATGTAATTCTGAGACATTGTGCTGAAGAAGTTGCCGTGACTTAGGTAGTGACTGTTTAAATGCTTCATTGATGGACAGTCTCGTTGGTTAAAGGAAGTGGCCTTGGCTATTGTCTCACATGCAGGGTTTAGAACAAGTTCTGTGCTTTTGTCTTCCCCTGATTCAAAGTCAATTATTGCAATTTCAGGACAAAGTAACACATCCTTGGGAAAAGGGCTATGTGAAACAGCCTTATTTGGGGCTTGTTGTAGGCACCCTGCTTTTAATTCCATTTTCCAGGCTGCGTCTCTTTTCCTGTCACATGGAATCATGAGATACATGGTGAATGGCACAGGGCCCTCACAGTGCTCTGTGGATGGGGTGAGAAAATTGACTTCCAAAATTCTCTTGATCAGTTACTTGGTGCAAACAGTAGGTCAGCGTGTATGTTGTTTTGTGGAAGGCAAAAAACTAAGCTTCCTCAGTCCGGTTTATTTCAGAGGAAAATGATTACTTCAGAAGCTAAAAATGAGCCAAGTTAAAGTGAATATTCATGTATTAATATTAAATGGCTTTCAGAGAGTTAAATCTTAAAAGAGTACCTTCTCATTTCAAGGATTCTTAAAAAAAGATTTTATTTGTTTATTTTTAGAAAGAGGGGAAGGGAAGGAGAAAGAGAAGGAGAGAAACATGTGTGAGATGAACCGGTTGGCTTTCATACGCCCCCAACTGGGGACCTGGCCAGCAACCCAGGCATGTGCCCTGACTGGGACTCAAACCTGCAACCTTCCAGTTCACAGACCAGTCCTCATTCCACTGAGCCACACCAGTCAGGGCTCATTTCAAGGATTTTATTAGCACTAGTTATAAATATATGAGGGGTTGATATAAATTGGCTTAATTTTATGTACTTGGTGAAGAGAAAGCTTTATTAAACAGAATTATATGTTTTGAATCATACTTTGCTAATGATTTCTGTTACAATTTTCTGTTATAATTCTGTTTTAGATAAACAACGTTGATCTAACGATGGGAAATCCAGCTTTAGACTTCCAGTGTTCATGCCAAGCAGTATTCCCAGTCTCCGTGCATTTAATCCTCCTACGGGAGAGAATCAAATGATAGAGAAAGAAGAGTCAAATGACAAATCGACCCATATGTTTTCAATTCCCACTGAAGACTACACTCACCAACGATGTCTGTTTGCTCTAAATTCTGTAGAATCTGCAACGCTGGTTTTTGCTATTGCTTCAAAGAGTAATAAACTCTTCAGCTGGAAGAACAATACAAATACGTTCTCAAACAGCTCAAATGGAAGTCAGTCCAGATTCATAAGAAAGGTACTTGCTTACTCAATCACAACAGAGGCAACCAATGCAATGGAAAAGGTGTGGGCTTTGAAACCAAGGAGGCCTCCGAGAAAGAATTCCTACCTAGCTCCCTTGTGAAGAGGAATGTAAAACTGATAATGCCACCAACTTCCTGCCTTCCCCCAAAGACTGAGTAATTAGGAACACACCTTCTTCCCATACCTGAAGATAAGTAGGAAGCTTTGAAGTGCAGACCAATCAGCAAGGCTGGTCTTCCCTGGGGGCGATGTATACTTAAAATCTTCCTGCAGTGAGAATTGCAAATTGTATTGCTAAATAGGCAAATTTTAAATCCTGTCTGGATCATTTTGAATTTTGGAAATATCAAGGCAATAGAGGCACAGCAGCTGTGCAAACACTTTAGAAGCCACCGTTGGTTCTGAACAGTGAGTTGTCTGGCAAAACAATACACAGAAAAGCCATCCCACTGGCTTACGCCAATGGCCAGGGAGCTAGCTCAGCCACCAGGCCAGGGTCACTTTCTGAATGTGGGAGACCCTCCTCTCTTTCCTTTTCTCAAGGATCCTGAGGGTTTTCAGAGGGTCAGCTGGGAATTTGGGCCACGGGGCAATTCCAATCTCCCTCCGTTCCCTACGCTCTCCCAGGCCTACTTCTGGTCTGGAAAGACACCTCTCCTTATCCCCCTCTCTCCACGCACAGCCAGATCAGTGTCTTTCAAATTCTTGACTGTTTCTCACAGCAAAGGAAGACATCTTATATCACAACCTAATACACACACACATAGCCCCCAAACAAAAGTTTGCTAAAGTAGTATTTAAACTTATTCGTGAACCCTGATGATTTCTTTCCTTTTCCATTCCAAAACATGCTGGTGGTGACCCCGTAAGTTCCTCGATTCATCAGAGAGTCTTGACCCACAGTCTGAAAAGCACAAGCCTTAGATGACCAGTCCTCAGTGACACTAGCATGTCAGAGAAGATTCAGACGCTAGAGAGCAGCCCTAGATTCACTCTCCCTACCCACGCTGCCCCCAACCCTAACCCACGTCTGGACCAAAACGGCTGCCCTATTTAGGCATTTGAGGGCCATTCGTATACTTCCTATAGTTACGGGAGCCCAGAAGGTACCAGACTGAATTTACAGTTGCATTCTAGGGTACAGATGACATAGCTCATACAGCGGTGGACATAACAGCTGGAAGGGACTTTCTTGAGGCCTGAGTTTTTATAGAGGAGGAAACTGAGGCCAGGAAAGGAAAGTTAATAACCTGAAGTGAGGAAAAAGGAAAGAAAGCATTCTTTCCTTTAATGTGACCATGTTTCCTTTAATGTGACCATGTTCACATGAAAGTTAAGAGCTGGTCTTCCCAGCCCTGTCTTTGTGCTTTATAGCAGATTCTAAAACTTACCTGACCGGGCAGTCTCAGCTCCTTCAGGCTGCTGAGTAAGTGGCCTGATTAGGTCCAAAAGTCTAGGCCTGCCGGGAGGACATTTTCCATTTGTTGAAATTTGCAATTTCAGGCTTCAAACCTCTCCATTAATTTTTTTATTTCTTATTCTTTCATCTTTGGTATTTTGCTTCCTGGACTTGATAGGAGATTTTAAATACTCAATATATAGATTTTTCTTTTTTTAAGTTTGATCTAATCACCTTCACACTTTTTAAAATTTTATTTACTTACTTTTTTTAGAGAGGGGAGAGGGAGGGAGAAAGAGAGGTAGAGAAACATCAATGTGCAATAGATACATCAACCAGGTACCTCTCTCACGCCCCCAACTGGGGACCTGGCCCACAAGCCAGGCATGTGCCCTGACTGGGAATCAAACCAGTGACCTTGTGACTCTCAGGCCAGCACTCAATCCACCGAGCCACACCAGCCATCTGTCTTTTGAATTTTTTTTTTGGTGGTTAAAAATGTCTAATATAAAATATACCCTCTTAACTACTTTTTTTTTTTTTTAGTTTTAGTCACAAGGTAATTTTTAGTAAAGAATCCACATGTGGTTACACATAGAGCTCTTTTTTTTTTTCACTGAAAGCAACATATCTACAGTTAGTTTCAGTTAATAGTTTTTGTGTTAAACTCTTTAAAACAACTTTTTATTGTTGTGTACAGTTCAGTAGAGTTCACTATCTCACATTATCGTGTAACAGATCTCTAGAACATTTCCATCTTGCAAAACTGAAACTCTGTACCCATGGAATTACTTCCCATTTCGCCTCCTGCCATGATTTTCCCTACTCTAGAAATCTCATATAAGTAGAAGCACACGGTGTATGCCTTTTTGGACCAATTGATATAATCTCGTGGTTTTTCTCTTTTAGATAATTAATATGCTTGATTTTAGCATATTAATCAGCTTTGTATTACTGAGACAAACCTCACTTAGCAATGGCATATTATTCTTTTTATGTATTTCTAGGTTTGATTTGCTGATATTTTGTCGAGGATTTAAAAATCTATGACAGTGAGAAACATTGGCCTACAGTTTTCTCTTACAGACTGTACGATTTTGTTAAGATACTACTGGCCTCATAAAGTACAATGGGAAGTATTCCTTCCTCTTCTATTTTGAAAAAGATTGTGTAGAATTTGTATTTTTTCTTTAAATGTTTGGTAAAATTTAATGGTGCAACCATATAGACCTGGAGATTTCCTTTTCACAAGTATTTTTAACTACAAATTCAATTTCTTCCTGGTAGGACTACTCTGGCTATCTGTTTCATCTCAGATGAGTTTGTGTTGTTGGTTTGAGGAACTGGCCTATTTAATCAAAGTTGGAGAAATTATTGGAATTATTGATAACATTCCCCAATTATTCTTTTAATGACTGCAGCCTCTGTAGTGATATCTCTTTCATTCTCAATATTAGTAATTTTTGTCTCCTGTTTTTTTGTCAGTCTCGTTAAAGGCTTATCATTTTTATTGATCAAAGAATCAGCTTTTGGATCAATTGGGTTTTTTTTCTGAATTACATTTTATTGATCTATGCTCTTATTTTATTGTTTTCTTTATACTGCTTGCATTGGGTTTATTTTGCTCCTATTTTTCTAGTGTCTTTAGGTAGAATAATTAATTGGAGACCTTTCTTCTTTTTCTAATATCATCATTTAATGCTATAAATTTTCTCTTAAGCACACTTTAGCTGCATCCCACAAATTTCGACTTGTTATATTTTCATTTGTGTTCATTTAAAAATATTTTTAAACTTCCACTGAGACTTCATTGACTCATGAATTATTTAGAAGTGTTTTTAAAAAAATTTTCCAAGTGTTTGGTGATTTTTTTCAGTTATCTTCATAGTATCGATTTCTAGCTCAATTCCTTCCATTTTGGTCAGGGAACATTTATTGTATGGTTTTAGTTCTTTTAAATTTGTTAAAGATTTGTTTTTAAGACTGAAGTTACGGGTCATAAGACAGTTTCATGTGTATGTGAAAGGATGTGTATTCTGCTGTTGTTGGGTGGAATGTTCAATAAATGTCAAATATGTTCAATTGATTGACGATGTTGTTCATGCGTTATCTATCCTCACTAACTTTCTGTCTACTTATTTGATCAATTATTGAGAAAGGAGTGTTGAAGCTTCCAACTATGATTGTGGGTTTGCCTGTTTCTTCTGTGTGTTCTTTTAGTTTTTGCTTCATGTATTTTGAAGCTTAATTGTTAAGTACATCACTTTTATGGTTGTTAGGTTTTCTAGGTGAGTTAACTCATTCGACATTATTTAATGTCCCTCTTTATAGCTGGTGTTTTTCTTTGCTCTGAAATCTACTTTTTCTGATATTAATATTGCCACTTCAGCTTTCTTTTAACTTGCATTTACATGGTTTTTTTTTTTGTTTTTTACTTTCAATTTACCTATACCATTATATTTAAAAGTATGTTTCTTATATATTGTGCATAGTTTGGTAACTTCTTTAAAAGATTTTATTTATTTTTTTTTAGACAGAGGGGAATGGATGGAGAAAGACAGGGAGAGAAACAAAAATGTGTGGTTGCCTCTTGCATGCCCCTTACTGGGGACCTGGCCCGCAACCCAGGCATGTGCCCTGACTGGGAATTGAACCAGCCACCCTTTGATTCACAGGCCAACAGTCAATCCACTGAACCACACCATCTAGGGCTGGTGATGTTTTTTAAAAACCTATTTTGACACTCTCTTTTAATTGGTGTGTTTAGGCCATTTACATCTAATATAATCATTGATACAGTTGGATACATTTATTTTCTGTTTTTTTTTTCCTTCTTCTTTTCACTCCTTCAATTCCCCTTTCCTTCTTTTCGGTTATTTGAACATTTTTTTAGTGTTTAGGCTATTTCCCTCCTTTGGCACATGTAGTCATAGAAAGAATGCTGCCAATTTGGAATGAGATGTGTATTGAATCTCAGCTCTTCCATTAAATAGCTGTATTGCTTTCATTGATAAAACGGAGAAAATATAACACCTGATATTTCTGTTTCTCAAGTAAAAAGAAGTGCTGGAACATTGTATTTTGTTAGAAAGCCTAAGAATAATAATTTTGAATGAACAAATAGGTGTGCTATTGGCTAGAATGTAAAGTTTGCATGATTTTAAGAGAAAACTGTAAGAACACAAGAACTGCGAAGAAGTTTCATGGCATTGGTGGGCCATTTTGAACTACATCCCCAGACCTTTGTGATCAGAGTTCAACCTCCACCAGTGGGAGCATTTAATAGAAAAGGCTGAGAAGTGCCATGCATTCCATTATTATCTGAAGGGATAATAGTAAGAACCAAGTGATCAATGAGGTGCTTTAAGTATAATTAAGAAAAGCACTTTGTTATTAAAGTTTGTACAAACAGGACCTTCTTTTATTTCGGTTTTTGTTTACTCCTACTTTCTATGCCTATCCTTCACCCCCGCAGCTGCTTTGCAGGCTGACCTTTTACTTGGACCAGTCCTCACCCACAATGGCACTGTCACGGGGCGATGAATATTGTGGGTGAATCAGTGTTCTTATTTGCTTTGCTCTCAAGGACTGACTTGACCTTCTCCTTGTCTTTCTAACCGGTTATGACTCATAGCCTAACTGAACCCCAGGCTCTTGGGATCCCAGGGAGGGTGGAGTTCCGTGTTTTTTCTCTGCCCCTGCACACTTTCCCACTGTTGACTGGTGGGAACTAGGGTTAGGGATAGGAAGGCCAGGCCCATTGCTATGGTTAGCCTCTTCAATGACACTGATTATCGGGGACCCTCCTTCCTCAAGAATCAGATCCCACTCTTCCAGAAGTCATCCTCTACTGAGGATAAATGGCTGTTCAACTCTTCACTTACTTTCTGGAAACTTCTCTTGAATCTACTGCCTGTATCAACAAACTCGCTCGAAGTATTTCCAAATATCGAGTAGGAATCTTTACCTTTGAATCCAGTTCACATTTAGATTGCAAACTGTATCTGTTTGTTTTGAGTTGAACAGAGCGAGTATTCATATACCTAAATTTTTAAAAACCATAAAAATAATGTAAGTTCATCAAGGAAAACAATGAAAACTGGTAGAAAAGGAAGCAAATCTCCACTATTATTACTTTAGTGGGATCCTTTTCAGATTAAAAAGATATATCTATTGATCTTTAAAAAATTGTCTTCAGCACATGTATAATTATATTTTAAGTTGAAGTTAATTATAGGAGGGGGTTTCAGGGAACACCTGAACTTATATGTGAACTTGTTTGCACATATAGGCATGTGAACTTTTTTCTGGTGAGAGGGCATATTTTCTTTCTATCAGATCCTTAAAAGAACCCATGGCTCCCAGCATCTTAAAAGTCTAAGTTCACAGTTTATGTTTGGTACTGCTCTAGACAAGCACTCTCCCCGGATATGAGTGATGCCAGTATATTACTGAGACCATGCCAGGTTTTAGCATTTTAATTTTTGTATCTGCATTTGATTTGGCTCCTGTTGTGGAGAGTTAGGTCAGAGTGTCTCCTTCAGCATGCAGGCAGTGGAAGGCCTCTGGACAACTATGCCAAGTTCTAATTTCCATGATTCTGTTAGGGGCGTGTAGTGGGAGGAGCCAGAGGGGTCATTGTTCAAGGTGACAGCATGCATTTCCAGATCCCACCGTGGAAGAAGGTCTGATCTGTGCTGGGTTTAGAGTTAGTCTTCAACATCACTATTTAAAGCTGATTTAATGTAGTTACAAAAGTAGAAAATATTTACTGAGTACTTACCACACGGCAGATACTGTTCTAAATGGTTAACATGCATTATTTCATTTAATCCTCCCTACAGCTAATAAAACGAGAAAGGTTGTTATCTCCATTTTACAGGTGAGGAGGCTAAAGTTTGGAGAGTTTAAGTTAGAGGGGGAGTCAGAATTGGAATTGAGGCAATTTGGTGCTGGAGCTGGAAACCCTAATCTCTACATTCTGTTGCCTCTCTTGGCAGTAATGGCACAAACTAATACAGTGAATGTTTGCATACTATTTTACCTGCTGCATGCTTGCACGTATATTATCCACCTACCCCTCCACCTAGTCTCGCTGTTATTGAATAGTTATTGAATGGTTTTGATGGGAAATAGGCATAACTAACATTTCCCTTTGATAAATGAGAAAAGTGATGCTCAGAAAAATTCTCATGGTTTTCTAAAACACCAGGGGCAGAAAACGAGAAACCTGGAATTTGCACCCAGATCATGTGGCTCCAAGCTAGCAAGCTTGGCCCTGAATCATAGCTTATCATAGACCACCTTGGTCTTTATTTTGGGGATTGGTTTCCAAATATTTGGAAAGGTTTCTGAATGGTCAGTCAAATTCTGTAGGTACTTGGAGGTGTCCAATGATAGCAGATACAACTAGACTTGGTTTGATTTGGTTTGATCATTATTTCCTCACTCACGAGAGCAAGGAGCAAGTAGTACACACAAGTGAAAAAAAAAAGAAGGAAGTTGATTTACTTGTTTCGTATTTGTGATATCATAAAAAGATCCCAAGAAACTAATGAGATGAAAGAACCTAATTTTCTAAAGATTTATCTCTATTCTGAGCATTGTGCTTATTTTGTCATTCTAGGGCTCTTCTTCTTCTGGGCTTAAAACATTTTCTCTAGTATTAATGACATTTAGCTCTCATCACTGAAGATAAGTGTCCCAGTGGAGAGAGACATGAACAAGATTTGTGGAATGTAACAGACTTGCAAAAGAGAAACGTAACAAATAATGGAAAGATACTAAGAAATGAAGCTATTGACTATGTAGGTAAGATGGCTACATTAACAGACATTCACACTTTTCAATAAAAATGTGCTTCTAACAGACCCAGTGAGATTTTTAAATTATCCTTATTATTAAAAGATTTTATTTATGTCGATACAATTGATAATGAAACTGCTCAGCAATAGATTTTCAAGATGCTGTACTTTACACAGAGCACATCACATTGATTTTTTCATTTCTAGATATTACGGTTTAAATGTTTCTCAAATGCTGTGCAAAATATTGAAGATTTCAGAAGATAGGGATTTCATCCAGTATGGTATATATACCCTGCAATTGGTCTTCCCGATGGGGCCATGCGTTTCTAAGAGAAACAATTAGCATTGAGTAATTAGTTACAGAAGGTGCAAGAGGGTATCCCCAAATGCCAAGGTAAAAATGCTTGACAATTAAGTGCAAATTATTTAACAATGATGCCATGTGGTAATATGCAATTTGTGTAATTAGCATTTTGATGTTTCATACCATTTGATATTTTTATGTACTAGGCAACCTCAGGTGGGTATGAATGTGTACAAATTCTATACATCATTTATTATACTTTTAAAAAGTTATTTTAATTTTAAAGAAGTAGTACACATTCACAGGAAAAATTAAAACCATACAAAAGAAGAAACCTATAGGGGAAAGATTAGTTTGCCTTCTTACACCTCAATGCTCAGTTCCACAACCCAGAGGTAAATAAGCTTAACATTTCCTGCCAGCAATGTTCACTGTCCTGTGTGCATAGGTCCTAAAGACAACGCAAAACAAAACTCAACAAATAGGATTATAACACTGTTGTGCAACTTGCTTTCTTTAGTGAACATCTGTAACACTTTCATTCTTTTTGATGACTGCGTTACATACAATGGTAATTATAAGAACATACTCATATCTATGAACCAATTTCCTGTTGATGGACATTTGGTAGCTTCTAGTTTTTTTTTTCTCTTTTCTATTGCAAACCTATGTGTAAGAATGCTCATTACACCATTATCAACCCACAGATGTGCAGGTATAGTGGTGGATGGTTAAGTTCCTAGAAATTGAATCCCTGGGTAAAAGAGCATGTGCAGTTTTTAAAAATATTTTTTAAAATTTCCAATTAAAGTTGATATACATTATTATTTTTTAAATTTTATTTTAATTGTTGTTCTTGTACGCTTTTCTGTCTTTTACTCCCACCCCAGCCCACACACCCCAGCCCTCCCCACCTCCCTCCCATTTCCACCCCCTGTCATTTTTGTCCATGTGTCCTTTATACTTGTTCTGTAAACCCTTCCCCTTTTCCCCTGAAATTCCCTCCCAGAGCATGTACATTTTTAATGAAGTAGTTTTGTATATTTAAGAAAATATGTGCTTAAGTGAAAACAATTAATCTGTACAGAAAGTGAAAAGCAAAAGTTCCCTCCTCAAGCTCTCACTGATTGCTGCCCGCCCCCCTACCCCTGCCCCATAACCATGGTTAAGAGATTCTTAATGTCCTCTTATAACTTTAAAATAATATATATTTTATAGATGTGGAACCCACAATACAATGTATATAATTTTATTAACCAATGTCACCCCAATACACTCAATAAAAAATTCAAGTGAGATGATTCAATGTGGGGTATGTTCACTGTCTAGAAGCTGTTAAGCTTTTTTTTTTATCCTTGAAATTCCGGAACTTGACAATGATATTCCTAGGGGTGTATGTTCTATCACTGAACGTGCTAGTAACTTGGCATTGCCCTTTGAGGCTGTAGCCTGAGGAACATTTCTTCCATTTGTTCAATTACTGTATGACATCTCCCTCATCTGTTCTTTTTCCTCTCTTTTGAACTCTTATTATTTATCTAAGACTCTCAGCCTTTCCCCCCATCATCTCTACCTCTTTGTATTTTCGTTCTGCTCCTTTAGACAATTCTTCCTTTTGGCCTCTAATTCACACCTCCACAGTGACCAGCTACCCTTTTCATCAAATCATCTACTAATTTTTTTAAGTGAAAAACATCAGTTTTATTCACAGAAAGTCATTTTATGCTCTAAGTAAATCTCCTTAAGTGCTCTTATTAATTTTTCGATAAAGTTAAATAAGAGACCATCTAGATAGACCCTTCCTTTTCCTGAGACCTAGAGGGGGTTCCTGGGTCATCTCCTCACAGTGGTAGTGTAGATAAAATCTCTGATCCACATTCTCCCTCTCTTTTCTGGGCATTCACAAGAAACAATTCTGATGATGTCCAAATAAATACTATTCGGAAGAAGACCAGAAGCTAAGGCATTCATGTGCTCACTTTGCCAGCACGTACACAGAAGGAAAGACATTTATTTCTATTGCTATTTCTCAAAACATGTAAGATTGTAGTTTAAAGTTCCAGTTATTCCCCTGGATCCGCACGATGGGAATAATTGGAAGGGCTGCCGCCAGGAGGTTTCTGCTTTCCTCCAGACACTCCTTCCTAAATATCACCAACTTTTATTACAATGTGATTCATAGGCCGTGACTCATAATTGTCTCTGTTCTCTTTGGTAATGATTTGAAGCATACCACATAGCAGTTAAGTGAAAAAGATAAATGTTCATGGGGCAATTACTTTCAAAGTCTCCTTGCTCAGAACTACTTTGTGTAGCTTTTCTGCCAGCCTACTACTCACAATTGTGTATGAAAGTTATATAAGGTAGAGGAGATTTAGGGTGGAGTAAAGATTATTGAATGATACAGAGGGAGAACAGGCTTGTTTTGGGGCCTTTTCCAAATACACATCTGTCCCCTGGATTATTATTAAACTCTTGATATTTAGCTTCTTGGGTGCGCAACTTAATTTTTTTCTGTCATTTGATATTTGAGGTATCTTACCAAGGTAGAGAGGAAGACTGAAGATATTTCTCTTGCTGTTTAATAACTGGAAAACTAAAGCATAAAAAAGGTACCATATAGTGTTGGAGCCAAGAAGGAAAAAGCAAACCACTTGCTTTCAGGGCTAGTCTGTTTTCTCTTGGATTCTGAAGCTCTTTATGCAACAGGTAGAACATGTGCCTCTCATAAACCTCTAACCTGAAGTCACCATGGGCCTTTTCCTACCCAAATTCACTGATATTTTCAACTCTTCCTTCTCTTTGCTCTTTTTATGGCATCTGATGCTGACGAATCCTTTGCTCTCACTGTTGAACCCTTTGCTCTTGCTCTTGGAGCTCTTTTGGCCTACACAATACAGGCTCCTTTGATTCCCCCTCTAATTCTCTTATCACTCTTTTTTCTCTATTTCACTGTTTTTTCTTCTTCCTCTCATCGCCTATGACCCAGTTCTTGATCACGTGTTCATTCAATCAGCAAATATTTATCGAGCACTTACTATGCACCAGGCACTGTGCTAAGAAGTAGTCAAAAAAGGGAGAACAAGAAGGTTGTATCCATCTTCATAGAGCTCACCTTCTGCACGAGGAGACAGGCGATAAGAAAAGAAGCAAAATAATGATCAATTGTGGTAAATGAAATTAAGGATCGTGGTAAGTATAACCAAGGGAAAAAAAACAAGGTTTGGTGAACAGTGGGGTTTGAGTCCACGAGACCTGCTTTAAACAGTGTACTCTGAGACGACTACTCTGGGTGGGAAAGCCCTGCATGAGGAGGAGCAATTGGGAAGAGGTGGAGAGTCCTCTGCAGGAACTAACAGAAGGTCATTTTGGCCATAAAACAGAGAGTTAGGGGGAGAGGGGCCATCCTCTATTAGTTAGAGGAACAGGCAGAACCAAGATAGTACAGGACGTGGCAGCCTAAGTAAGGAGTTCACACTTAATCTATGCAAATAGGAAATATCTAAATATCAGGGGAATATTTAATTAGTTAGAGAAATAATGAAACAGTGCTACATTTTGAAAAGAATGCCTTGGGTGTTGTGTAGAGAACAGACTGTCTTGTGGGGAGTGGGGCATAAGGGGACTAAATGGTAATAGGGAAAACATAACAAGGATAAAAAAAAAAAGAAAAGAGAATGGGCCATACGGGAACAAGCCTGGAACAAGCAAGGAACTAGTTAGGAAGCCATGGCAGGTACCATTGATGCCTACATAAAAGTTATCCCTCGTCCTGTTCCTCCCACCATACTGCTTACTTACCCCATTTCTCTTGTAGCTAGAGGTGGCCAGGCCCACTTAGCTATGACCTCTGTGCCATGGAAGTAAGTCTGCTGGAAAGCTTCAGGAAAAGATATTGCAGTTTTAGATAAAAGGAACAAGTGTGAGAGTCGGCTGGTGCTGCCTTCTCCCCATTGTCGTGTGCCCTTGCTTTCCGCCTTTGCTCTAATGATGCCAGGAGTTGTGGCAACCATTTTGTGACCATGAGGGAAAGGCCAAGAAAGTTAGAGAGACACAGATAGGGAACCCCTGAAAAACCTTGGGGTCCTTGGGAAGTCTGAATTTGTTCAGAATTTTTGATCTAAAAACAAGAAAATGGCTTTATTATTTAAGCCACTAATAACTAAAATGCTACCTGCACCTGAAATCATTTCCAGCTAACCCAGAAGCTCTTGTGTGGTGTAGGTGAGAGAGGTGGTGGTTTGGACAAGGTGACAGTGCTGAGTACCACCTTTATGCAGGTTATTTCATGTTCAACTCTGACCTCTTCCTTCTTTCTCTTTCTCTTTTTTAATTGGTAGCTCCATTTGCTTGTGGTTTATCTCCTCATTTCTAAACACTCCAAGAGCCTTTAATTCCCTATTTCCTGTTGATTCTTTCTCCTCCAATCGTCCCATAATTGTTAGAACAATATTAAGGTCACCTTCCTGCACCCTCGTTCAAGGGCTGACAGTGGATCCTGCAAGTCCCTTTGAACAAATCTAAAGTGACTCAGCCTTGAGTTCAAGACATACTACCAGATGAACCAACTCTACCTGTACCACCTCACAGACTCATTGCTCTTTAAGCACCCTCTCTGCTTCAACTTCTGGTTACAACTTTGCTTTCATTCACTTAAAGAGCATCCACATGCCTTCCATGTCAACTACTTGGTTAAACCCTGTATTTTCACATATGCTCACCGATTTAATCTTTAACAACGAACTCATGAAATAGGTTTTATTATCCTCATTTCACTGATGTGAAAACTAAGGGTTATGAGGGTTGACCTCATGGTCAAAATGCTGGTAAGAGGCAGAACCAGAATTTTGATCCAAGCTCTCTGGTTCCAAGTCCAGTGTCCTTTGTTAGCTTTTAAGCTACCGTTTCAATCACCTCAACCTGTAACACCCTCTCTTTGCCTTTTTGTCAGTACACATCCACCTCTATCCCCAACTCCTTTCAAGAATTTTCCTTGAAATTTGCCTCATTCAGGGGTCTTTGTCATGCTTCCTCAGTGCTTTGCATATACTTGGAGCTGGATCATCACAGGTTGTTCTTTATAATGGTGATACTAAATGCAATTGGTTAATCGATCTCTGGTAATTCCATTTCTCTATGATCTGCCTCTCCAATTAGATCTCAGACTTTTCAAGGGCATGGGCAAGCCACATAGCCTTCCTAATATTTTAGTATTAGCTTTTAATGCTTAGGAAAATGCAGGAGGTTATCTAATAAGTGGGCAAATAAAATGCGAATTTTGAATTAGATCTATGTATCTAGCTCCTGATAATTCTCCATATCCTTTGATTTCATTCTTATTTATAGTCACAGGAATGAAAGTACTAATTTCATTATTAAACACTGATACTAATAAACACTATTTTCTTGTGTTTTTTTTAACCACAAAAATTCCAATATGTTCCCGTTACGGTAAGTACCTTGTTTGATAACCTTTCTAATTAGCATTACATTTTAAATGCTTTTAAAATGCCCCATTACATATTTGTCCAATAGTCCTTGACAGCTCAGATATGTAATTGCTATTATGGATTACCTGGTGACCATCATTAAATAATTATACAGTCTCAAACATGTATAATGCTAATTAGGAAAGTTATCAACTATGGACAGTTAAGATAATAGGGGACACGATGTTTTTGTTTTGGAACTGCAGTGAAAACATGGCTACAGGAATAAGGATGAAATCTTTTGTGAATTTAGCACCCTAGGAAGGCAGGAGCCATTTTACAGAAGAGAATTCGGCATAGCAGAGGATGACTTGGTGAGTTGTGCCTCTTAATTGTCACTCTGTTAATAACTGACTATAACGGCCAAAACATTTCTCCTGGGCTGCACCAGGGGAGCCTAAGGGCTCAAGCTCTGAGCAAAATATAACTAGAGAGGCCCCTTACCTGTCACCCTGAAGCACTCCCCCAAGCCACTATCACTGTTTCTAGCCTTGCTATCGCAGACCTACAATCCTTTGGGCCTCTACTCAACATGTTCTATGAAATGGTGTTTTTACTTTCTCCCAAAGAAACAATGGCTGCTTTATTAAGAAATCATCCAAGATTGCCCTCCAAATTCTCACAAAGGCCACTTGACCCTGACCATGGTTGCAAACAGTTCCTGGAATGTTGGAGAATTGTTACGGCATAAAAGCAAGTAGCTTCTCTGAAAGAACATGACATGGTTTGGGAACACTTAATTTTTAAAGAAACATATGCAACAACATGCAAAATTTCACATGTATGCGCACGTTTTCCTTAGGAGAAGGGCTGAAGCTTTCATCAGTTCTGCCCTTGAGCCTCTGGTAAACTGCGAGACAGATGCCAGGCACCAAGGAAGAATTCCATGTAAGAAACTTAGAATGCTCTGTGGTTAATAGTCATCAAAATAATTGTAAACATCTGATGGTGAAGCAAACGTTACCGTATCACAGAGCTCTCTGTCATAATTATGTGGCAAAGAGCTGTGCAGATAGCAGGCTGAGCTCAAGGTCATTGCTGTCCATCTGAGGCCTGTTGGCTGCCTAGAGACCTCTCTGAGGTCTCAGGAGAATAGAGGAGAAGGTGGAGTTTTGACCCTTCAACCACACAATGTTCCAGAACCTCTTGGCCACCTTGACTCAGGCAGTTATGACTGATTTTACAGAGCCGAGTTTTAGGTGGGCTTGGGGCACATGTTGCTGGAACAGGGGTAGCTCTGAAATGATTGTGGGGCCGAGATCGCATCAGTAGTTCGGGCGGCCCACAGCTGTGCTTTAATTGCCCTTTCCCTCCCCACCCAGCCATAATTCGGAACTCAAATGCTATGTTCAGACAGTTCAGTTTATCATTTGATATTATTAAACTTTGACCATTATCAGGGCCTGGAAAATTTCTGGCTTCTTCATACATGGAATTCAGAATGAGATAAATGAAGTAAGGATTATAAATTTGAGTGTCTGTTTAGGTGTGACTGGGCAGGTTTGCCCTCCCGTTTTCCAGTTGGAAGCTATTCTCTGGTTCATTTTTTCATTCTCTTAATTTAGCAAACATCTGTGGTATGCCACTGTGTGCATGGGCTGGGCTGTGTGCTGTGAAAGAAACTAGGAAGGCCGGTGTCCTACCCGTGCCCAGGCTGTTGGAGAAGGAAAACTTAGCATGGGAAGTTTCATAATGTAAGCAGTGAAGAGCAGTTGGAGGCAGTGTTAAAGGAGACCTCACCGGCTGGCTGAGCCCAAGGGTCCCTTGCAGGAGGTGGGACTTGAACTGAGTCTTAAAGGATGGCAGAGAGGAGGCAAGGAGAAGATCTGACTGAGGGGTTGGGGTTGAGAAATGCAGCACATGTGCGGATGTTTAAAGCAGAGGATAAAACTAGAAAGGCAGCCCAGCTGTAGCTCAGTGGATTGAGCACAGGCCTGCAAATCAAAGCATCACCAGTTCGATTCCTAGTCAGGGCACATGCCTGGGGTGCAGGCCATGTCCCCAGTGGTGGGTATGCTAGAGGAAAGCACACATGAATGTTTCACCCCCCTCCTTTCTCCCTCCCTTCCCCTCTCTCTAAAAATAAATAAAATCTTTTTAAAAAAACCTAGAAAGGCAGACTAGGAATAGATCATAGAATAGCTGGAATTTTAAGGGTACTTAAAACTTGATGCAGTAGATAATGAAATGATGAGAGAGGTAATTGAAGGGTCAAAGGAAGAAATCTGTAAAGCACATTTGTAAGCATCTGTGATGAAATGCCAGGCTCTGTGTTGGTCTTTTACTTACATAAATAATTTAAACTCAAACGACCTTTCTGGGAAGCATCTCCATTTTTTCAGTTGGGAAAACTAATTTAAAAAATATTTTTGAAGGTATGAAAATTACCTATAAAATACTCTTCCCCGTAGCGGAATTTCTGTGTGACCAAGTTTCTAGATACTTCTAGGAGTTTACAGGACAGAGAACCGAGGAGCATGTTAACTGATACCTGAGGATTCAAAGACGGACTCCAGAATGTGAGAAGTGGCTGAATTAAAAAAGAAAGTTTATCTTGAGAAAATTTCAAAAGAAAAAGTGTAACGAACCCACTCTGTATTTATCACTCAGCTTCGGCAATTATCAGCTCTGGCTAATCTTGTCTCACCCCACTGTCCAGTGGCTCCTAATTATGTTGAAGGAAATCCCAGTCATCATATCACTTCATAAATATTTCATTGTGTGTCTTTAAAAGACAAAGACTCTTTAAAAAACATAATCGCAATACTATCACCATACCTAAATTAAGTAAAAAAATGTAAAAATGTCACCAAATAGCCATTGTTCACATTGTCTTGATTTTTCTCATAAACTAGAAACAAATAATTTCTTTTGCTTCAATCAAAAACCAAATAAATTCTATATGTTGAAGTTGGTTGCTGTGTTTCTGTGGTCTTTTTTATTGAAATGCTCCTCATTCTGCTCCTCTTCTTTTCTTGAAATTGATTGATTGAAGAAACCAGATTTCTCCTTAGACTTCTCCACATGCCGAACTTTGCTGATATGTCTGCTTGTTTCATGCAACATGCTCCTGTCCCTCGATTTCCAGTAAACTGGTGGTGATCACTGGCTCAGATTACGAGTGTGTTTCTCGGCAAGCACACTTACAGGTGGTGGTGTGTATTTTGTGGCACGTATCTTCTGATTACGGCGATTCTACAGGCAGGAAGTGGAGAAGCCCTGGAGTTTTCACTGAGGTCTCTCTGATCTCAAACCTGTGCTCTGCCCACCTCTTCCCATCGCCCTAGAAGATTCATCCGGCAGCAAAGGATGGGAAGAGGACGGGGATGGAGGCTGGGAACAGTGAGACTAATTCATCACAACACGTACTTGCTGGACACTCCACTGGGCAGGAGGACAGCAGGCTGCCTGACGTAACGACCCAGGGGTGCAGGGACAACGACGGTATGACGGCAGAGCCCCGTCTCCCTGGGAAGGAAGGTGCATCCACGGGACCTTGTAACGCTTCCGTGCCTGCAGTTAAGTTCTAAGGAGCCCGCAGTTAAGTTCTAAGGAGCCCCAGGTACCTGGTCAGACAGAAACTTTTAGGTTTCTGTGATTTTTGAATATTCTGCTGAGCTCTTGGGGTAAATGGAGGGATCAGTGTCCAGATGGTAAACAGATGACTCAAAAACTACTTTTATTTCTTTGTTCGGTCCCATTTTCCAAAAAGGAATTTGAGATGGAAAGTTTTTCCTTTTAAATTACATACTGACTCTTTTTTTCAGATGACAGCATTACACACTCATTAAACACTCGCCCATACAACCTCCATCTCTGCATAGCATAGAAACCTCACGGGCCGAGCGCTGGCGGAGGCGGAGGGAGGAGGTTAACTGCCGCCGATACTTAGTGTTGACTTGTTCTGTGTGCGAATTCGTTTGGCATGTCTTCTGTTTGTAATCCGAAAAAAACCAAGCCCCAAACAGTACAGATGCGCTTAAAAACAATTACAACTTCCTTTATCATTTGACAACCTATTTGGGGAAGTGAAACAATGATTATATAGGCATAGTTATGTAGTTATGAGATTATGACATAATTATCATAATACAAAAATTATTATTTGTAATAACATGTGTTATAATGTAAAATTATAACATACATTTTAATTGCATAATAATATATTAATTATTTTTACATACAATATTATGCAATTATGCAATTTTAAAATGATTCTAGTCACTGTATATAAGGATTGCTTAGAAATTATAATTGAGGAGGTAAAAAATAAAAATCATACTTATTAATTGATCAGTGGGAGGCTTAGACGAATAACTGGTATGCTGTTTTGTTCTGGGAACCCAGAGGAACTGTCTTAACCCTGTTATTAGTTTGCTCTGCCTCTGGCCTAGATTTGGGCCAGCAGACACGGTCCTCCAAGTTCTGTGGCACGTGGACTTTCACTCTGCTTATTTCTATCATGTGCAGAGTGCTATGCAGTGTGATTCTTTCTCCCCTCCCCCTCCCCTCCCCTCCCCTCTCCTCTCCTCTTCCATCTTTTGCTTCTATAGACCAGGAGACAGGATCTTCTTTGCAAATAACTAAAAAAATTTCCCCCCTGCAGTATGTCAGCAGAGATGTTGCAACAAACGTGCTTGTCTATTAACCGAGTACTTGAGCGCCAAGAGCGTGAAGTGAGTTTGAGCGCAGAGGGTCAAGCAAAAGTCAAAGGCAGAGTCCCTGCCCCAAATTTCTGAAATCTATTTTTTCCTTAATAATCCCGTGCTGAAATGAAACTCACTTAACGTTGACACTTGGATGGTATTTCTGGTGACTGCGAGTCCATGTCCTCCCTCTCTGAATTGCCAGCTGCGGGGCGGGTTTGGAGGTAATGCTGCAGCCAGAGACTCATCATCAGGTTTCTGCATTTATCTGTAGTTTCCTCAAATGTGGTGCACAGGCCACAGCACAATTAAGTGTCCAAACTGCCAAGTTCAGTTTCTAAATGTACATCAGCCTAGACCTGACTTGCATATTAAAGACATCCACTAAATATACAGTTTCAATGTATAATCTGTCTGTCATATGCACTGATCCCAAGTATATTTTATTTTTTAATAATCATTTAAAAGAATAAACATCACTAGATATGGAACTTAGAATACAATTATCAAAAACCATACTAATAATTAGCAAAAACAAAAGCCGCTCTGGAAACTGAGTTCATGCAAACGTATTTCTGCCAGCTTGGATTTCACATGAACACATCTGCAATGGTTTTCTCACATGCAGTCCATTTACAGATATCTGCCAAGCTTCATCAAAACAAACAAGCCCCTATAATAAGAGTTAGCATACAAAGTGAGGGTGGACAGAGCAACAATCTTTTCCCCAGGGCTCTCTTTTATCAAACGACCCTGCCCGAAGAATGGAGGCCAGTGTTTTATGTTTCAAGTGTACCATATGGCATGATATGAGTGCACTTTAATGACTTATTAGCATATTCTTCCAACTACACTTTCCTAGTTAAACCAGCTTGACAAAATCTGAATTTTAAAATATTTGCACGAAACCTCCTGGAATAAACACGGCTCGGTGATTTGTTTGCTTTTACTAGTAGATGAAAGAAAAGCTCATTGATCCTTCGTGACAGTGCTCATGAAAAACGGCAGGTTGGCCACCTCGTCTCCAGCCCTTCGGATTGGAAGATGTTTGGAACGGCTGCAACGTTATTTAGATGTTTTTCCCTCCCCGTGACATGAAGATCCCCCACTTTGCCTAGATTCTGGGCTTTAAGTAATGCTTACACTGTCTTCTGTGACCTTGATCCTTCCTTTGTGGGGCATGAGATGCTCTGGCCGAGACCTAGTTGCCTGCCTGCCTGCCTCATTAAAAAGCCTTTCAGCATGTGGGGGAGGACCAGGCACCAGGTCAGAACTTGGGGTTTCTCACTGTGGCTTGGTGAGGGCGTGACTCGAGCCTAGGAGAGAATCACGTCTCTCTTGTGACTGTTCACAGGGTCTCTGTAAATGGGGTACGTGAGGAGGAAGGGGAACAGAATGAAACTGTCCACACTGCGTAGAGAAAGGTGTATTATCATACATGCTGTAGCATTTTTCTTTCCAGATTTGTCTGAGTGTAAATGTCTCCTTTTCTCTTTTTCCCAAGTTAGTTCTTGGTACTTTTTGTGGATCAGAATGTTGTTGGTGGAGGCTGCCAGTGACCACGTATGATGAAGGTGACACTCTTTGGTGACCCCACAATAAGGTTACCTTGTCATCTCTAGTACAAAATAACATGGATATGCAAATATTGATTTCACTCTAGGAAACCTTTATGCTTTATGGCAGACTATGCCACCAATTAATTCTCCCTCGTTATTTTTTTTCCTAGTAAGAGGTAGCCATGTGACACAATGGTGGCCAATGAAACATAAGTGGAAGTCTGTTGGATAGAGTTTCTGGGAAAGCTTTTGCTTTACTGGTAGACAGAGACAGACCTCAACGGGCTATGACTTGCCTTTACTTCTGCCTTCTTGTGTGGATTGTAAATGAAATGACCAGAGGGGCTAACGCTATCTTGTGATCATGAGATGACAAGCAAGGAAAGAAGCCAACATACTAAATATATGAAAAATACATTGATTAGAAATCCTGAGTGCCTCAGCAACTTGCTTAAGATCAAACAAATAAATCCTCTGATGTCAAGGATTGTGTCCCTTCTTTATATTGTTAACAAGTCAAAAGGCAACACTTCCTGCTGTTATTGCAACTCTCACTAAATGCCAGATCCTAACTAATCTTTAACATGTATTACTTTGTCTAACCTTTACAAAAGCCTGGTGACGTGCTATGGGTTGATTGTGCCCTCCGAAACGTATGTGTTGTAGCCCCAACCCTCTGCATGAGTGTATTTGGAGATAGGACCTTTAGGGGGTAATTAAGGTTAAATAAGGTCGTAAAGGTAGGGCCCGAATCTGATAGGATTAGTGTCATTATAAGAAAAGACACCAGAGAGTCACGTGTCTCTCTCTCTCTCTCTCTCTCTCTCTCACACACACACACACACACACACACACACACACACACTCTCTGCCATGTAAACATACAGAGATTAGGAGGCCATCGACAAGCCAGGAAGAAAGCTCTCACCAGAAACCAAATCGGCCAACACTTTCATTTTGGACTTCCCAGCTTCCAAAACTGTGAAAAATAAATTTCTGTTGTTTAAATCTGTGATATATATTTTTATAGCAGCCAGAGCGGACGAAGGCAAGTAGGCACTATTATTACGCCTGTTTTGCCAATGAGAAAACTGAAGATCAGAAAGACTAAGTATTCTTAAGGCCACATAGCCAGTCAATGAGATGGTGTCCCTGTGGCCAGTATGTGGTCAGTCCTATTGATGAGTTTATACCAGATGATTTTACTCTCTAAAGGTAAAACAAGATTTTACTTTAGGAATTGGTTCTTATCTCTCCACTGAGAGCTAAACAGGCTATTTTATGGGTGAGAAAGCACTTCATAAACTAGACTATGCCATGCAGATTCAAAGTCATTCTTTTTAAGAATCAGTTGTGTTTACTGCCTTCATGCTATTTGCCTTTAATTCCTACCTGCATGTTTTCTAACGATAGATCTCAATCAATGAGAGTGATCCGAGAGCAAACCCGCGCCCGTTACACTCTCGTCTCCAACCAGAACTGACTTCTCTCTGACATCCAGAGGATTTTCTTTCTGCTCGTGTCACGTGTCTGTTTTCTCATTCTAACTAAGACCAAGGCACAGTGAGCACGTCAGAGTGCAGAGTCTGATCTCTGCATTTTCCTGGCACCCTCATCTCCATGGTCACCCTATCAGAACCTCACTCTGTGGTGTGTCATCATCTCCTTGGCCTTATTTTCTGTGGTCACAAAGTCGAGAGACGGCAATGCCGGCAAATCTCTGAAGCTGAACGTGCCTCATTAACTCGCATACGCCACAGACAGGAGCCTGCACTATTTATGGCACCGAGAAGTGAGAAAATGTCCCCTACCATGGGTATCAGGTAACTAACACAGTTCTGCCAAAGTTTGGTTGTGAAACACGAAGCCTCTGAAACCCATTGGTGTTAAGTGCACACCAAATATTCAATCCAGACATGTCGTGCTTGAACTATTCTGGGGCTCATAAACCTTTCATCAGAATCGGAGGTGAAATATTTGGCCTTATTTGTAAGTCCCATATTTCTAAAGACCTTGGGGGCTCATTTAGTATTCCCAGCAGAAAGGTCACAAGGTTGGTTTTCAGGGGTCCTGGTTTCGTGGAACTGATGACTTCAAGCAGGAGATGCTTTCATGATTTTCCGAGAACCGGCGCCTGGCCTCTCCTGCACGTGGCCCACTCTGCGCTGCTCTGTCTCCCTAACCACGCCTCCCCCAACCAGCCTCTAAACACAAACACTGTTGAACCAGGCTGTTCGGAGCCCTTACGTTTTCTGACCAAAACACTGGAACCTTTATTCAATTTTTGGGGAGGAGTGTACTCCTTTTTGGGCAACCTATATTAGAAAAGGCTTTGGAAATTGTGGTTTTATTGGCAGAGGAGAGGTGACTTAATTTCATGGTAACCTGAAATCTAAGTGTTAGAGGGGTCCTTTGAGATCATCCAGTCCACCCATAGTTTTACAGGTGAGTGGAGTGAGATCCAGACAGGGGAGGTGACCAGCCCAAGAGCTCA
Organism: Glossophaga mutica; assembly: GCA_039655065.1. Classification (NCBI taxonomy): domain Eukaryota; kingdom Metazoa; phylum Chordata; class Mammalia; order Chiroptera; family Phyllostomidae; genus Glossophaga; species Glossophaga mutica. The sequence continues at coordinate 85,234,153 of CM077313.1, forward strand.
CAGCTGGGTGGTGGCAGCTCACCCTTGGGTATACTGGTTCCTGGGCCTCAGGCAGGCGACCTAACCACTCAGGCCTCCGGTTCCTCACAGAGGTTCTGAGGATTGAGTGAGATGGTTTATACCCAAATAACCAGGCCGTGCCTGGGACAGAGTACATATTAGTCACAGATGTAATTGTCACTGCTATTATTGCCCAGATCACTCATTTCTAAGTTTCCCTTCTGCCAGCACCTAGCCCTGTCCTTAGGTGACCAGCAGGAGCCCCGAATTGGGACCTCGGGCGCTGTCTTACCATGGGGTGCTGTGATGTGGTTTCGGAGACTGGAATGACCTTACTTTCTGAAATATTCAAAGCCTCCAGAGGTTCAGAAACCTCATGAACAAAATATCACAATAGGCCACTCCCAGATTCCTATCATCTCATAAACTAAGAACTAAATTTAAAAAACAGAGATGAAAAATGTTTCCCTCATAACCAAGCTGTGTGCTTAAAGTCCCTGAAAAGGCATCCGATGCTCTCTTTCCCTTGGCATGGCTAATTTCTCGCTTGGTGATTTGTTAGAGGTGTTTGCACACCTCTAACAACCTGGGCCCATTATCTGCGAGTATTATTTCCTCATTTGCTGACTTCGCTGCCTAGAGTGTCCTTTCCTTAAGCAGCCTTCCTTGAAGATGGTGACACTAAATCAGGCCTCCGGGGGAGTCTGAGCTTTTTCTCCAGGAAAGTCACCTCCAAACATATCTGCCCTCTGGGACCTGTCTCAGTTCACAGGCTTGGCCCATGGCTGACGGATAAGAGCTAATGTTTCTTGAGCACCTATTATGGGCCAGGCCTTGTTTTAAGCATTTTACATTAATTTTCTCCTTGGATCTTCAGAACCATCTTATGAATGAAGTACTTTTACTAGTTTCATTTTGCAGGTGGAGAAACTGAGGCACCTAAAGTGACACAGGAGCGGCCAGGCTGGGATGTGACGCCAGCGCTCTCCGTGCGCTGCGGGGTGCTGTCTCATCCGGTCACCTCTGCTTCTGGACAACCCAGCCAGGAGTTCGTTCCAAACAGGGATCAAATGCATTAACGTTCCTTCCGGCCCAGCCTCACAGATGCTGGTCGGGATTGGATTATAGAGAATTTGGAGATAGTCTACCCCCAACTTCCTACAGTCTATGCCCTCCCTGCTCCCTTCCCACACCCGAGGAAGCTTCTGTCGTGGGAGGACTGGGATGTATTTTTCCCTTGAATGTTTCTGAGCTTTAACTACGAATGTTTGTATTCATATATGCTACATAGAATCATTTTGGGTGTTTTTGTGTTTTATAATACACAAATGGTATATTCAACAGGTTGCTCTACAGCTTAAAAATATGTCATATGATTCTGAGTTTTATTCGCATTCATTTAACTGCTATGTAATACACCAATGTATAATTAAACTCTAGGTTAATTTTTTAATTTTTCCTATTGCTCTCCAAAATGAGTGTGCCAGTTTATACTCTCCAGAGGAAAGAATAAGAATTTGTATTTCCCCTTACTTCTTGCCAACATCTGGTATTCTCAGGCTTCAGAATTTTGTAACCATTGAACTTATTTTCTTCATGCAATTTACAGTCATTTTGGGGGTTTATAATTTTCAAATTTTTTTAATGTTGCATTGTATATGATTGTGTTTCCTTTTACTTTTTAAAAAGATTTTATTTATTTCTTTTTAGAGAGAGGGGAAGGGAGGGAGGGAGAGGAAAGAAACATTGGTGTGCAAGAGAAACATCGTTAGGTTGTCTCTCATGCCCCCAGCGGGAGACCCAACCCAGGCACGTGCCCTGAGTGGGAATGGGTTTGTACTATGACACCCAACCCACTGAGCCGCACCAGTCAGGGCCCATAGCACATGGTTTTAGAATTCAGAGCAGAGAGGTGTCCCCATTTCTGACTTCGTCTCTCAGTTCCCATTTGCATAGGGGAATGAAATACTTTCTTACGTGTCCTCCCAGAGGTTGTCCATGCATTTATAAACACATGTGCACTGTGTGTGAATGTGCATGTACATACACACATGTGTGTATATTGTAAACATACATGTAAGTGTCCTATTTATGCCTTGATTTTTCCACTTAACTAATGATCTTGGAAGCTGTTTCAGCTCAGGATTATTAATATTTACTTAATTTTTAATGGTCGATTAAAAGTCTATTTCCATTTATTTGTATGAAAACAGAAGACTTGTTATCCAGCATTACACTTTTAACATTCCCACCTTGAGATGCCCACAGTGAGGTGCCTCTTGACCCCTCTTCTCTGGCAGGCTTTTCTCGTCAAAACCAGTTATCCAGATAATCCAGACAGAAAGTCCTTGCCCAGGTAACTGTTGTAAGAGCAACTATTGGTAATGACAACGAGACAGGAAATAACTGAGAAGTTTATTGTCTAGTTGGCATTTGACGAACACGGAAGATTTATTTTGATCTTATTATCTGCTATTGAGTTTTTACTACTGCCAGACCTTGCATTCAACATAAATTATAGTTTTCATTCTCTCAGCATTTCTGTGAGGTGGATACTATTATTTCCCCCATTTTATAGCTATGAAAATGGGGGCCAGGGCACTTAAATAACTGGTCTAAGGTCTCAAAGCTGGTAAAAACTAGTGCAGCCAGGACTCAAACCCAGGCTGAGGTGACACCAAAGCCTGTTTTCTAATGACTGCCATAAAACCTCCAGATTCATATGGAATTTAGTTTATTTAGTGATTATAAGAGGACATATTTTTAAGTGTCAGAAATGTATCAATGTATGCATTAATTTTTTATAACTATACCAGTTACTAAATATTTTAATATGACTCTAGCTTCTAATTTATTACTCACTGCTCCCCTAAACCTGACCGATAAGCTAGTTAAGTTGAACCAGGCACTCTTATCTAAATATACCTTGTGTTTTCCTGCCTACTAGTAGATATACTTTGGCTCTAGAAATGCTGAGGGAAGTCCTCATGTCAGCCAGTTCTGTTTTACAACAGCTCAGTTCAACAAACATTTATAGAGCAACGACTAGGTAGCAAGTAAAGAGAAAACAGTGACAAGGAGCCTGGAAACGATGGGAAATTCTGGGAGGTGGCTGTGTGTCTCAAGTCTCCATTCATTGGCTGCGTCAGTAGACTTGACATTAAGAAGGGCTGCCTTGTTAATTTTACCCCCTGCAGGACACCCCCAGAGCCTCTTTCTCTTTGAAAATGGAAGAAAGTCACCTTTCTCTCTGTTATTTTTATTTGCTTCCATCTTCCCTATTTCTCTTCCACCTCCTTAACCCCAGGTATCGTTCCTGTTTTATAAGGGAATATTCTTGCTTTGAAGTTTTCTCCGTCTTTAACTAAGAAGGTGGTCATTTCTGCAACCTTTGTGAAGCTCTGCTTTGCATTGGGGCTGGTGATGGGGGAGTGGAAGAATGAAGGAAAGAACTAACACTCTTCTGCATGAAAATATGAAGTGTCAGCACGGTTACAAAGCAGTCACCTTAGGAATACGGCATTCCCAAGGGTCTGGCGTTCACTGTTAGAATTAATGTTTGCTATGGGAAGTTGTGTGAGCACGTGATTCAGCTGTAGCTGGATGAACAATCTTAAGACTATAGAAGCAGGACAGCTGACTTTTCGACCCTCATCGGCCGCTTCGTTAGGTGAGGGTAGATGGCATCCTCCCTTCTCAGGACTTTTGCTCTAGTTCAACATTTCTCAAGCGCGGCACTTAGACAGTTTGGGTGGAATCATTCTTTGTTGTGAGGTACTGCCCTGTTCACTGTAGCATGTTTAGCAGCATTGCCGGGTCTACCCACTGAATGCTAGTAGCATCCCCCACCCAGTCATGGCCATCAAACTTGTCTCCAGACATTGACAAATGGCCCCTGAGAACCACTGCCATAGCTGTCCCGTCTGCCTGGCCCACTCTTCCCCCAAAGATCCACCTTTCTATCCCCTCACTTCCTTCGAATCTTAGTGCAGCTCTTATCCCACTAACGCTACTCTGACCCCCGTATTTAACGATGCAAACCGCCCATCTCCCAACTCCCTCGTCTCCCTTACCCTTGTCTACTTTCTAAGTTTTATGACCATTTAATGTACCGTATAATGTACCTGTTTTTATGTGTTTATATTTGTTGTCCTTCACTAGGATGTAAGCTCCTTGAGGGAGTGATTTTGTTCCTTGATACTTTCTAAGTACAGAGGCAGTTCCTCACATACGGTCAAAAAATATACGCAAAGATACGTAATGAAACTCAACCTCACACTCCTGTCCCCTGGGCTCCCAGTTTTCCATCCCCAAACTAAGGAACCAGTTTTTCTAGTTAGTGTTATATTCTTTAGAGTTTCTTTATGCGAAATCAAGCAAGTAGGAATATATATCTTACCCATGCTTCCATTTTATACTTTGTTTTTTTTTAACTAAAAGTTGGCACGTGTGCGCACCTGTTTAGCACTTTCTTTTTTTAAATATAACCTTATATGAATTTTGATAATAGTTTCTTTTTTTAGGAATTTTTTTTTTTTTTTTGCCTAAGCTTTTTGCTTTTCTGTTTGAATGTTTCCTCTCTGTGGTTGAAACTTGGAGATCCACAGCCTAGTACATACTGCCCTGACTTCCTGTCCTTTAACCCAGAAAAGCCTTGATTGGCCCTTTAAACTTGAACCCAGATTTCAGCCAGACCCCTGCCAGGTCCCAGCCAGTCTGAGGTCTGCCTACCTTGTTTCCTGAAGCATGAGAGGGATTCATCGACTCAAGTCCATATGCCATTTGATTATGTTGGGTTGTGTGACAACCTTTTTATTTTTTTTCTTTTTGATATAAATTAAATTGGTTCCCTCTAGGACAGAGCCAAGCTTTCTTGCTCCGTGGAAATCAGCCAGCCTGTGAGTGAGGACACGGACAGTGTCCATCTGGACCTTTGGGCAAGAATCCTCCAGGCCGTTCCTCGGCTGCATTTGCACCAGGGGCTGCAGGAAGGGACCCAGCAGAAGCGACTCCACACACAGCTTTGCCTGCTCTGGAGGTGACCTAGACATTCGTGGAGAACTGGCCACCCCAGATTTCCATGAAGCAGGAGAAGGGCCCCCTTTGCTGTTTATACAGAGGATGGGCCTCAGCCACCCTGAACAGCAGAAACTGGGAGGCCCAGAGAGATAACTCGTTGCCTTGGGAACTGAATTGTCCAAAAGGCCAAGAAAGAAATTCTGGCCTGGTGCCAGTGGTGTGACTCTGTGATGGACACTCCATCCTGTGGAAGCAAATGAATGGTGTGTGTTTGGGAATTAAGCACTTAGTGATTATTACTTTAGAGGCTTTCAAACATTCGGGTCTCAACTTATCAGGCCTCAATGTATGACATTTCATGTTAGCCAAAACGGCTATATTTTTTCAAGACCTAAAAGATAAAATACGTACCAACCTTTGAAATTGTAAACAATGAATTAGAATGACAGATCACTGGTTACAAGAAGCTATTATCTTGGGTGGACATATGAAAGATTCTCTTCTCATTTGGGAAGGACATGCTCAGGTCACGACAATTAAACATTGTTTTTCTCTCCTTCATTCCAGAAAGGTTAGCAGGAAGTTGCGGCGGGCAAACAGAACAGCTGGATCATGCATCTTTCAAATGGGGAAAACTGGCGTCCTCGGTCATGGATGAACCTGTGAGGAAATACTTTAGCAACAACTGAACTCATCCAGCCTTTCATAGAAAACACAATCTAATCAGGGGGGATTAGGAATAATAGTCTGTGTTTATTTTTGTCTGGGATCTATGGAAACGTAGGTTTATGATTTGACTCGAGCTCTCACAGTTAACGTAGACAGCGTGTAGATAATAGCGCTTGCTGCCTGGCCGGGGCCAGGCCTCGGTGCATTTCACAAGGTAAGCAGTGGTCCCGGGGCCTCCAGAGCCTCAGGCGGTTGCCTTTCTCGTCTCAAGGTTAGAGTCCCTGCTGTCTCCTACTGTCCACTGTCACAGCCTCCCTCAGCAAAGTCATGGTCAGGTCTCTAATAACCATATTTAGTTCTGGTTTGCTGGGAGGAAAGCTGTCCATTAGTTTGGTTTACTTTTTTATTTTTAAATATATATACTAATAGTTTATTTCAAGCTTGAAAATAATATTCTATTTCTTTTTTGCAACTTAACCTCAGATTTTTGATTTGTAGTATGTTGGGGGGTGAGAAATCTAGGTATTCTTTTTTTTTTAACAGCTTTATTGAGATGTATAACTTGTAGTTCACCAATTCAAAGTGGGCGGTCCAATAGTTTTTAGTATATTCACAGAATTGTACAACCATCACCAGAATGTAATTATAAAACATGCTCATCGCTCCACAATTAAATTTCATGCCTATTATTAGTTACTCCCATTTCCCCTACTCCCCCAGGGCTTGGCAACCACTAGTCTACTTTCTGTCTCTGTAGATTTGCCTATTCTGGCCACTTCGTGTAAATGAAATAATTTGATATGTGCTCTTTTGTCCTTGGCTTCTTTCCCTTAGCATAGGGGTTTCAAGGTTCATCTATGTTGTAGCAGGCATTTTCTTACTGAGTGATAAGCCATGTACGGATATACTACGTTTTATTTGTCCGTTCAGCAGTCGTTGGGCATTTGGGTTCCTCCCACTTTTTGACTACTGTGAGGAATGCTGCCACGATCATTCGTGTGCAAGTTCTTGCGTGGATGTGTGTTTTCACTTCTCCTAGGTATACATCTGGGAGTGGAATTGCTGGGTCATGTTTATGTCTAACATGTTGAGGAACCACTAGACTATTCTCTGCTTTTTTACAGAGCGATAACTGTCGCCAGGGGTCTCTGTCAGGATTTGAGTAAAGAGCACAGCTGTGAAATAGCAGCGGTCACAGTTGCATTTGCATATAACAAAAGCCCTTTCGGCAACTGGAAAATGTTAGTTTGCAATCTGAGGCTTTCTTCCTTTGGCCCATTTTCCCTTTCTTCCTCCTTGCCTCCATTCTCTTTGTGGGTTTTTTTGTGTGTGTCATCAATGTCTATCGAGCCAGGTGGCCGATACTGAAGGATGACGACAAGAGGAAAAGCAGGTAGCCGGTTACGAGGGCACCGTAGGACACAGAAATGCACACAGGCCCGTCCTGACCTGTCACCCTCTGCTCTCCGGCTGGGTTCTAGAAATGTCAAGGGGGACACTTCGTAAAGTGTATGATTGTCTAACCACTATGCTGCACTTCTGAAATGAATACAGAATAATACTGAATGTCAAGTGTAATTGAACTAATTTTAAAAGCTAAAAAAAAAAAAAGTATAACTTTGTTTTGCTAACAAAGTTTAAAGATGAGCAATATTTTTACCCATCTCCTGAACAATACAAGTTACTAGGCATACATAAACTTCCTTCTACATTTCCCTTTTCAATTTTCTACATTATAATCAAGTATTTTATTTCTCTCCGATTGTTATATTTAGTATTTATTTAGATTTATTAACAAATACGATTGATATCTTTACTCACTATTGCGACTGCTTTCCATTTCTTTCTTCTGGATTCATTTCCTTTTTCCTAAATATATGTTAGTAATTCTTTCAGAAAGGATCTGGTTGTATTTCACCTCTATTCTTGAGTGATTGTTTATCTGGTATATTAGGCAAGATAAATCCCACTCTTCAGCTGCTTTCTTAAGATTCAGGTGACTCTGCATATCAGTCAACCATGCCCAGTGTTCCTGCCTCTTCCTTTCCACCACATTTATTGTTAAATCTCTGTGGCTCACCCCAGTTAACATGAAATTCTAATTCATATCTCAGTCTAATATGGGTCGCATGGCTCTCCTGAGTGGCTTCCTCCAACCAGTGAACCAGGATTCCTTGCTTCTTCTGTTCATGGTTTTGCCATGCTTGGGTCCTTTCCAGGAAGAGTGTAGCTTTTTGTTTTTGTTTTAATTTTTCCAGGCAAACCTAGAAGTACTGTCCATCACTTCCACTACATCATGTCAGCTGGAAATGCAGTTGCTTGGCCCTAAGGGAAGTGGGAAATGTAGCCATCCTGTGTATCCAGGAGGATATGAAAAAGCTTTAATGAATTCATAGCCAACTGTGGCAGAGACTACTCTGCCACATCAGGACATAGAATTCTTGACTGGCAGTTACGTTTCATCAACATTTTAAAGATTTGGTTCCATTTTCTTTTGGCACCTATTGCTGTTAATGAAAAATCCTCAGTCAGTGTGGATGTTCTTTGTTGATAATCTGTCTTTTCTCTCTGACATAACTTAAGATTTTTCCATTTGTCCTTTTTCGTCTGAAATTTTACCTGCCTTGGTCTCTTTATAGGTTTGTTTTTATTTTTCTGGATCAGAAATTGAGGTGCTTTTTTAATCTGAAGAAACTTCAAAAATAATCTGGAAAATTCTGAGTCTGGATATCTTTGAATATTGACTTTCTGCCACTTTTTGTTCTTTTCTTCTGGAAAATTCCAACATATTTGTCATGTCTCTTTTATATACTTCATATTTTTAGCTCTTAGTCTTATATTCTCAGTGATTTACTAAATTTATCTTTTAATTCTCTAATTCTTTTTCTAGCTATGCTTAATTCATCTGTTGAGGTTGTTTTTAATTTTAGTAAAATTTATTTATTTATGCAACATCCACTTGTTTGTTTTCTCCAAATTATCCTGTTCTTGTCCTCTTATGTTTTATGAACGATATTCCTTCATCTCTTTGAACATTTTTAACATCTATTTTGAAGGGCCTTCAGATTAATTTTCAGTTTAAAATTTCTCCCCTATTTGTAATTTGTTTGGTATGAATTCTCATATTTCTAGGTCTGTGGGTTAGCTTCTGTGAATCTCTTTTTCTATGGGAGTCACGTGTGTGCATTTGAGCTCTTTCACAGCTTTCTCCGCTCCGGCCCCATGGAGTCTACCAGTTCTGAACCAGTTTTTATGTTACCTTTAAGCTCGGGATTTCTTTGTGGCAAAGGCAATATGTGATTTGGCTCCAACTCTCTGAAAGACTTGGCATTCTGGCGTCTTGAGAATGACCTATTTATACTTTCTAATTAGGGAGAATTTGGTTAGCTAGAGGAAGTAGAGCATGGCAGTTAAGAAAGTTCTAGAGCCAGATTGCCTGAATTCAAGTCCTGATTTTATCAAATTGCACGTATGTGACTTCATTAACATTATTTAGTTTCTCTGAGCCTGTGTTTCTTAATTGTAAAGTGGGGATGATAAGGATACCTACTTTGTAACTTGTAGATGCTAACCCTGTTTAGCTATGATTTTTAGTTGCAGATCAAGGACAAAGAAAAATTTCTTTTTACCAAATATTCTACCCAAGGAGACCTACTGAGTGAACTAGTCAAGAGAAATATCTGTTAAAGTTGAAGAAATACCTTCTAGGTGTCACTATCAGACAAATATCAAGGGTGAAAAGTAGGAAGGAATACTTAAGACATGGCTGTCTCCCATGTCTTAAGCCCCTCTGGCCCCTCAGTCAATAACCACATTTATCAATGATAGAGTCTCCTAAGGGATCCATCTTCATGGTGCCCAGTGCTACCTGCCTAATAGCAGAGACAGGTCTTATTTCCAGACTTTTAAAAAAAGTGCTAAATGAATACTATTATTAAGTATAACTTTCAATGATTGGTGCATTGAAAAATATGAGGCAAAAATGAAGTTAATCAAACACTCTCATTATTTGTCATAAGGTTTTTATTTAACTGGATGTATCTCACTATTAATGCAAACCTTTAAGTGGCTTCATTATTTGGGAATCTAAAGTTAGCTTCATTTTCCCCCTTTATTTTACTTTTCTCCTGTGTTCCCACCTTTATCTCAATGCAACTTCCTCTGAGCATCTTTGTGTCATATTTGTCAATACAGAGAAAATTTTAGCCAATTTGAAAGAAGGAGGAGGAGGATATGGAGGAGGAGGAGGGAGAGGAAGGGGAGGGGGAGAAGCAGCAGCCCTGGCTGGGTCGCTCAGGTGGTTAGAGTATTGTCCTGATGTACCAGGGTTATGGGTTTTGATCCCTGGTCAGGGCACAAACAAGAATCAACCAATGAATGCATAAATAGGTAAAATGACAAATTGATATATCTCTCTCTCTAATCAAATTTAAAAAATAAGATGAAGGAGAAAAGAAAAAACATTCCTCTCCCAACGGTGGTTTTCAGTATTAATATATGTTTCACATGCTGATAAGAGACAGTATTACACTGATCTTGTCTTAGTCATCTGTCTTATGGTCTGTACCCTGCCTTATCCTTGAATTCTAGTTTACCATGGCCCACTTTCCAAGCGTAAGGCTAAACGCCAGATATGAGAAGCTTCACTCCTACTTAACTTGCCAAACAAGGCTGAGTTCAACTAGGGTCTCATCTTTTGGGGATGGGATTGGGGAAATACCCAAGCACGTTCATGTAGTACTATGAGCCAAAGTCTCCCGAACCATTGATTAGCTTTGCTCCAACACTTCACAATGCCCTACGGCGCAGAGAAAGCAAAAGTCTGCCAAATTAAACCCCAACTTTGGAGGCTTTGAAAAGGTCTGTGGAAAGAATTTTCCTTCCTATTTTAATGCTTCATAACCCTGATTATAATCATAAATAATGCTTACTTCATGTCTAATGGTGCTAACATCATGTATGATGGCACTGTATCTGAGGAGACACAAAAATAGAGCAAGAAATTATGACCAAGAATCAAAGCAAATTTGAATAATCAGCAAAGTTTAAAATGAAATGTTCCCAGTTGATTTCACACGCTACTTGGCTGACGATACTGTAACATGTGATCATAACTGGATCTCGGAGCTGCTGGAGGAGGAGCTGTGGTGAGAGGTCAGTTTGATGCCTCTGCCTGTGCCTGTGCACATGTGCGGCTCAGAAAACTCTCGCTTCCCAGCAGGTAATAGGCCCTTCCTCTTTTTGTCTGCCCAGCATCCACGCCCCTCCCTTTGGTAATCTGATTCTCTTTTCAGAGTGGGGATCCCACTCTTGTCTATTTCGGAAGACTGCCCTGCCATCCTCTGGTTAAGTGATGGTCACATGACCCAAGACTGGCCAATCAGATGTTCTCTCTGGGGAATCTGAATTTTGAGTGGGGCCTGGAAGACGAAGCGGACATTTATTGATTCCTTCCAACACTGGTGCCCTGAGAAGTGGATATTTATTGATTCCTTCCAACACTGGTGCCCTGAGAAGACTATCCTTACAGTCTGGAGATACTCCAGTCCTTATCCTTCAGCTTCTCCAGATTTTTCCATTGAGTTACTTTACCCTCTTGTTAACTTTTTTAATTCACTGCTGTTGCTTGCAACAAAATCCCAATTTGATACATGGCTACCTGGCCCCTGAGGCTCCAGGTGTGGCAGTACGCGTCAAATAGCATTAAACATTTGCATAGTGCATGACACACATCACTGAGCTGTTTTCCAAATGCACGCCAGTGTTGCCGTGCCTTTACAGGCATTGAGTTTTATTAATTTCAAAATTATTTCATTTACACATTTAATTATCCCATAAATTCTGCGATTATATTTAGTATAACTTAAATTTTAGATATCCCATAGGAGCCTACAAAGCAGCAGGGGAAAATACAACATATCTTGTTTATTATGCTGAGAATTCTAAAGGATATTTTCACATAGGCAGAGTGGAAACTTGTGGAGAAGAGCCAGGGAGACTAAAGAAGTCCCTGGTTGATTCCTGAGGAATACTATTGCCACTTGATAGACCTCTCTACCCTCTGCTCTTCAAAACCTCACGTCAGATCTATATTCTGTTTCATGCTAAGAAATTGTTTCAAAAGGAACTTGCAAATGTAGATTTTGATGCACCTAAGGGATAGCTATGCGCTTAGAATAGCGATTGGCCCACCCCTGACATCAGGGGAAATTAAAATCTTTGCTAATTAGGTGTGTTTGCACTAAGGAAATGCAATGATTTCTATCATGCAATCAAGTATGAGTATAAATTTCATTATAAACTTCAATTTTTCTTTGTTATGTGAAAGCAAGTACTAATTTTATTTTCAGGTCAATAGTTGGTGTGCTGAGTTAATAGATGTGAAATGTGCATATAGCATAAAACAGCAAATTAGGTTGCGTGAGTTTGGAGACATCTTTCTAGTGAGAACACATGGCTTTGGCTAGGTTGCACGAATCACAGAGCCTGCTACTCTGGAGTTTTCTGGATTACAGAGATCTACCTGGTTTGAGACAGGCCTCCTGAAAAATCACAAGGGACTTTAAATAAATGCTTTCATCTCTTAGCCTTGTCTCATAAAATTGGTGTGGTTCTGAAATGTGTTTTCTCAAGGGGTGTAATGCATATTTGCTTTTTGCTGGGCAGGCTGAGCCAATAATGATTGCAATCAATAAGAAACGCTTTCATCAGTCGAGTTTTATGATAGTGGCTTTAAGGGTCTCCTGACATGAGACGAACTCGGTTAAGTTTTATTGGTAATTTACCAGATATACTTCAATGAATTATACTCAGAGGAGTTCAGAATTCATTTTCATCTGCAACCATTGAAAGCCTCCAAAGATTATAGGAGACTGAAACCCATTTCCTACCTTGCCAACACCTGAAAGTGCTAGCCCACTCAGCCAAATGTCTAATCCTCAGCTCTCACGGGGGCGTTGGCTGAGACATACGTTCAATCCCAGCTCTATTCTTCTCTTTTACCTATCTTTCCTCCAAACCTACACACAAACACACACATACTCACACACACACTCGCATACCTTATCCAGTTACCTCACATAAGCAGGAGATACTCCAATTTTGATAGTGTCCTGAGTTCTAGCCCTCTTCAAGAGCTTTAAAAAAAATCGACATCCAGGACTTCCAGCCAAGATGGAGGCATACGTAGACACACTGTGTCTCCTTGCACAACCAAAAGGACAACATTTTAAAACAAAAAAACTCCAGAACTTCCAGAAAATCGAACTGTATGAAAGTCCATCAACCAAGGAGTTAAAAAAGACATTCATCCAGATCAGTAGGAGGGGCGGAGATGGGTGATCAGGCAGAGAGGACTCACCCCAAGGCAGTGGCTCACAGACCTGGCGGGGTGGCGGCTGGCGAAGTGGATGGTCCCACATTCACATGCAGATAAACCGAGAGGAACAACTGGGGAGTGAGACAAATGGTGCAACCCAGGGTTCCAGTGGGGAAATAAAGCCTCAAAAGCTCTGACTGAAAACACCTGTGGGGTTGAGGCAGCAGGAGAAACTCCCAGCCTCACAGGAGAGTTTCTTGGAGAGACCCACAGGGTCCTAGAATGTACACAAGCCCACCCACCTGGGAATCAGCACCAGAAGGGCCCAATTTGCTTGTTGGTAGCAGCAGAAGTAACTAAAAGCCCTACAAGAGTAGAGCAAGTGGCATTGTTTCCTCTAGGACCCCTGCCCCACATACAACGTCACAACGCTGCTGGCAACCTGGGTTGCCCTGCTCTGGCGAATACCTAAGGCTCCGCCCCTTACTATGTAACAGGTGCACCAAGACAAACAAAAAGGCACAAATGAAAGAACAGATCAAAGTTCCGGAAAAGATACAACTAAGGGACCAAGAGATAGCCAACCTATCAGGTGCAGAGTTCAAAACACTAGTAAACAGGCTGCTCATAGAAATGGTTGAGTATGGTCTCAAAATAGAGGAAAGAGTAAAGGCTATGAAAAGTGAATTAAAGGAAAATGCACAAGGAACCAACAGTGAAGGGAAAAACTGGGACTTGAATCAATGGTTTGAACCCAAAGGAAGAAATAAACATTCAACCAGAACAGAATGAAGAAACAAGAATTCAAAAATATGAGGAGAGGCTTAGGAACCTCTGGGACAACTTTAAATGTTCCAACATCAGAATCATAGTGGTGCCAGAAGGAGAAGAGGAAGAGCAGGAGATTGAAAACTTATTTGAAAACATAGTGAAGGAGAACTTCCTTAATCTGGCAAAGGAAATAGACTTCCAGGAAGTACAGGAAGCTCAGAGAGTCCCAAATAAGTTGGACCCAAGGGAGCACACACCAACGCACAGCATAGTTACATTACCAAAGATTAAAGAGAAGGAGAGAATCTTAAAAGCAGCAAGCTAAAAGGAGACAGTTACCTACAAAGGAGTTCCCATCAGACTATCAGCTGATAGTCTTTTTCTCAAAAGAAAACTTGCAGGCAAGAAAGGGCTGGAAAGAAATATTCAAAGTCATGAAAGGCAAGGACTTACATCCAAGATTACTCTATCCAACAAAGTTATCATTTAGAATGGAAGGGCAGATAAAGTGCTTCCCAGATAAGGTCAAGTTAAAGTAGTTCGTCATCACCAAGCCCTTATTATATGAAATGTTAAAGGGACTTATCTAAGAAAAAGAAGAAGATAAAAAGCTATGAACTGTAAAATGACAACAAACTCTCAACTATCAATAACCGAACCTAAAATAACAAAAACAAACTAAGCAAACAGAATAGGAACAGAATCACAAAAATGGAGAGCACATGGAGCGTTATCAGTGGGGAGATAATGGGGAAAAAGGTGCAGGGAATAAGAAGCATAAATAGTAGGTACAAAATAGATAAGGGGAAGTTAAGAATAGTATAAGAAATATAGAAGCCTCCCTCATAAAGAACTTATATGTATGACCCATGGACATGAACTAAGTGGCGGGGAATGTGGGTGGGAGGGGGTGTGCAAGGCAGAGGGAAATAAAGGGGGGAAAATGGGACAACTGTAATAACAAACAATAAAATATATTTTAAAAAATTAAAAGATTTAAAATATCGTAAGGTGTTCTTAAACTATTTTGGGGTTGTAGTGATGCTTGAGATCTATTATTCCACATAGCCTTACAATGGTATTTTGAGAATATAACAGTTTTTTTTTCTTTATAGAGGAGGAGATTGAGGCTCAGCAAAGTTAAGCAACTTTTGCAGGGTCACACAACTGACTTGTTGGGTGAGGGCTATTGAATCCAGATCTAACTTGACTTCAAGTCCATAATCTTGTCAGATACCACTTTGGCTTCAGGGAGTATAGCAAGTGCTTCCAAGGTGAGGCATGATGCTGTCTAGAGTACACTAAGGTACAAGGTTGCTACACTTTGCCGTTGTGTTTATTGATATGATTTGCACCTTGGCTTTTCACGTAAACCCCAACCACTATTCCCATTCATTTCAGAGGGTGGGTGCTATTAAGAATGCCATAGAGGAGATTTATGTTCTGGTTAGAAATTTGGGCAAAGCAGTTCCATCAAACTCAAACTAGGTTTCCAACAAGTCTTCTTGTCATTTGTCTTGAGAACCAGCTAGAATTGAAAGCATTAAATATTACTGCTTTTAAAAAACATTAAAGATAGAAAAAAGATCCAAATACCTGGTGTGCAACTTATCCATCCAGATGCTAAAACTTTATGTTCATCCATAATGTTTTGTCCTTAGAATAAAACCATCTGAGTGTAATAGTGGAACAGCAGGGACTCACCAGAGAGTGAAGTTAGCACCTGTCTTCAAGACAGGAGACATTTTAAAAGCACTCTACTGTTTGCGGCCCTATTGTTAACATTTCATGGTAAAGGCATCCCCAGGTAATGTCTAGGGTGATTTAAATATAGGGCAGCAGAGTCTCCAGTGGTCAATTGAGGGATAATGAGTTCAAGAACAACCAAAGTGAACAGAAGGTCCTCTTAGGACAAGCTTTTTCTTTCTTTTCGAAGAGATGGACACATTCATCACAAAGGAAAGGCATAGATGAAGAGGAAAGGGAGGCAGGGAGGTGAAGGGGAAGGACAGAGTAGACTTTCGTGCTTACGCAGTCCAAATAAATACCAAGTAGCATGCTAAAAAAGCTATGGTTGCAGCACATGCCATGTTCAATGTCCAAATGGAACGTTTCTAGCACGGTCTCATTGTTGGTTATAAACCAAGAAGTATGTTTGGTGTAAAGAAATCTTTGGTTATATTTTGGGAGGTGCATGATAATGGAAGACTGACCTCTCAAATCTGCTTGCCCCCCGCCCGCCTACACACATATTCACTAACAACTGTTATGAGTTTCTATCTCTCTATACTTTTAAAAATATCAAAAGCCTTGATGTTGGAAGCCTTCCTTCCCTTTATCCTCAGATCTCCCTTCTCCTTCTCTCTGTGAGTACAGTCACCAGTTATAATCAACTTCAGAACTCCTTTTCCTTCAAAACACATTTACGATGATGGAAAATTTCTTTTTCATTTGTGAAATATAATCCATAAGTAACTTTAAACACTCATCTTTGCCAAATATTTAGGAGTACTTGACAATAGGTATCCTCAAGAAAAATAAAGTAGAAGTCTGACAACTTGAATATTGAGTGTTTTATATTAGTTTCAAGGCAAGGAGAGTATCTGATTTGTGAAAAATATATTTCTCTATCATATATCTTTGGAATCCTAAGAACCAGGGGTCCAAAGTGAAAACATATGTAAGTTCCATTAGACCTTTTATTCTTTGAAGAAAGAATGAAAGAAAGAAACAAAGAAAGAAAGAGGGAGGGAGGGGATTATTACTTTCATTGAAACACAGTAGGTTCTTAATAAAAGTCTTTTATATGTATGGCATTCCCTCAATGATTTTAAGATTTTTCTTTTTATCACTTTTTTTAAGCAATTTGATTATGATATGCCTTGGTCTGGTTTCATTTGGGTTTCTTGCAATTGGGGTTTATTGCGCTCCTTGAAGCCGTGGGTAATGAAATTTTGAAAATTTTCATTCATCATTTCTTTACATTTTCTCCGGCCTACTCCCTTCTTCAGGGATTCCAATTATGTGCATATTAGGCATCTTGAAGTTCTCACACAGTTCACTGATGCTGTTTTCTTTTCTTTTAGTATTTTTCTCAGTGTTTCATTTAAATAGTAGCTAATGCTCTATCTTCAAGTCCACTAATTCTTCCTTCTGCAGTGTCTGATCTACTATTAATCCCATCCACTGCACTTTTCATCTCAAACATTGTAGTTTTCATCTCTACAAATTTGGTTTAGACCCTGTTTTCTGGGCACATGATGTCACTTAAAAACTTACTTTGAAATAAGGTTAGGTTTATAGAACAGTTGCAAAGACAGTTAAGGTGCTTGGAACAGCTGATCCTTCTGGATCTTATTTTTCAGCTTTTTAAGGCAAGGCCAGAGCTTCGGCCTGGGTCTAATTTTGCCCACTACTGAGGCACAGCACCCCTGAGTACTCTACCAAGGGCTCCAGTGATTGTGAGCCTTCCCCCTATGGCTGGTGGGAAGAGGAACTATTTTTGACCCTCAGTGATTTCTGGAGATTGTTTCTTCTAGTCCTTTCAGGTGCTCCTTTTGCCAGCCTTGCACACTTTCCACATCCACAGGCTCTAATCAGAGGGTGATTACTCTGCAAATCTGGGAAGCTCCTCGGGCAGATTTCCCTTCCCTGGGACTCTGTCCTGTGTGTTCTAGCTGCCTTGGCTTGCCTGTGTTCCCCAACCTCCCCAAAGCAGAGAGATCTTGGAGCTCTTCCTGAGTTTCTCCCTGCCTATGACAGAGCCTGGAAAGTCTGAGGTAATTGTACGGTTCATCTTGTACGTTTCCCTTCTTTCAGGAATCACTGTTCTTCAATGCCTTATGTCCAATGTCTTGAAAAGTATACTTCGCCTTTTTGTTTGTCTCAGGCAGAGGGGATCATGGTCAGAGCATAAGTCTCAGTAAATTTGATAAATTTTGTTTAATGAATGAATGAACTCTGTCTTGTCCTGTGATGGGAATTCATTAAAACTGTGTGTGTGTATGGGGGTATTGTCTGTTTGTTGTTTTTACTGAAAATTGTTCAATTCTTTGAAAAGCTAGATCAGGGAAGAACAGCAGTTCCTAAGGGCAAAGAAGTTGCAACTATTTGATTAGTTCTTCAGGAGCCATGCTGTAAGAGATAACCTACAGCCGTTTTATTTTTCTATCCATGTGCCTCCCTGCTAACAATGGAAAACCCCAAGATCCTGACTGGTCCAGCTTGGACCACATGCTATTCCTTTGGCCTGAGTGTGCAGCGTGCCTTAGTTGGCAGTCCTATCAAAGCTGCTTACTGCGATGGGAAGGTAAGGCTCCAAAAGGAATCAGGCATATTCTATCCAAACAAAGGAGATGGATTCTGTGCGGCCAAAACAATAGCTGCTGCTTTCTAGTAGTCATTTATAAAGGTGTTTATCGGATTTTTTTAGTACTGAAATCTTATTGGCTTATGATATAATGAACTTGCAGGTAAATGACTGTTGATCACTTTTCATTAGACTGTCAAGTATCTCTAATGTTAGGATTCCTGGATGACTGCTGTTCCACTCAGGAGAATATATTTATGCCTTGCTACACACGCTTGGCTTCTATTCTTAACTTTTAAAAATGCCCTTGTACCTAATATATTTTATCACCGGGACAGCTGCAAGATAGGGCAAGCCTCTGGTCTGGGAAACAAGCCAGGTTGGGTCAGGTAGAGAACATGATGTAAGGGTGAGAGGTTAAGAGTGAGAAGGTTCAGAAGGAATAGCTAGAAAGGGGTGTGTGTGTGTGTGTGTGTGTGTGTGTGTGTTACAATCCTGATGAAGCATGATTTAGATCTAGGCCTGGGGTGTCTCTGATACCCAAGTAGGCAGACTGAGGGGATGCATGTGGGAGGAATCAGAGACCAGGCATTCAGGTACAATGTAACCTGAGCTTACAGGATTGAGCAGATAACTTATTTTCTAAGTCCTGTGAGATGAGAGACAACAGCATAGTAGCCAGTGCATGTGGGGAGACATAGCCAGCACCCTAACTGCTTGTGACCTTTGAGGTTGAACCTTTTCTTTGCCAGTGGCAGTTCTAGCATCCACTTTTTCCGAGTGGCACAGTTGGTCCTCGGACTTGCGCCTGTGGTAGGACACCTGTCTCGGTGCTCTTTAGGAAATCTCATGAACTATTGACATGACAAAACATCTATAATATTGTGATAATCGTGTCACTTTAATTACATTGTTGTACAGACATCAAGTACATGTCAAAAATTTAAGAAGAATTTGAGATAAAAACTTAAAAATAAAAGAAAAGAATGTATTAGGTTTTTGGTCTGTGAAAATGGAAAAATAATAAACTTCATTTTCAACTAGTGGGACATTTTGATTGATTTAACTGGTACAACACTGGAGGTCTATGTGAGGAGACATCGAAATCCCTTAGAGAAGACGGCACCTTCCTTTTTCTTAAAAACACTTTTAAGTGAAATACAACATAATATATTTATGTATCATGTTAAATAGTGTATATCCACAGTCCACCCCTTGCACTGAAGGGATCCATGTGCTGCTCAAACCCCCTTTAAGCAAGAACTCATTGCCCAGTGGCAAGGAGTATGGTTTGCTGACAGCCTTTCACGGTTAATTCCTTCCGGTCTGCTTTTGAGCTGAAAAGGTCACACTCTTCTTGAGATGGCTCCAGCCAGTGACTGAGCAGGGTCTAGTCATTTCTACCTACCACGGATTTCTTCCGATGAGCAGCCTTTGCTGGGGACTCCCGATGAGCTGATGGTCTGACAGCTCTTCCTGCCTTCCTGCTTCTCCCCCTTTTCCTTTGACGAATGTCACTCGCTAATAAACCATTTGGACTTGTCTCTCCTTCTCAGCATCTGCTTCTGACCCAGCTGATGGACAAGCACGCACGCCACAAGTGAACAGCTTGGTCAATTTGTGCAAACTGAGCACACTCATGTAACCAGCACATTAAGAAGATTCTAACCAGGACCCTACAAGTCCCCTTGTGTGACTTTTCCCAGCCATCACCCCTCGTCTCAGGGTAACCACTATCCTAACTCCTCACATCCTTCATTAGTGTAGTTTATAGAAATGGAATTTTAGGGCATATTTTGTGTTTGACTTATGTGCTCAAGAGGGTGCATTTTTAAAAACTATTTTACATTCATTATAGTTGAAGTGTAAGTTTTCAAGTAACGGCTTGCACTTTTTCATCTTTCCACTCTGGTCACTCTCTCTGTCTCTCTGTCCCTGTGTCTCCGTCTCCCTCTCTCATACACACGTACAGAGCACACATACTGAATCTTTCAGTTCCATTTCCAATCTAACGTAGGATATGTACGTAACGACACTAAAAATTGCATGGGATGTTCAATATGCTAAATTAGCCCAGTTAACACATGCTGCATCGTCACTGCCTCTGTCCGGCTACCAAGTTTCTCTAGCGGGGCTTCCACCAGATCTGAGCCATCAGGGGCAGATCACCCTGTGACATTCTTACAGAGGACAGTGGCTGGTTTCAAACAGCTACCAGTGGATCATTGATAGCTACATGTATGTTAAGCAGCTCTGTCCTGGGTTTTAGTTTAATCATTTCCCCAGCTCTGCCCTAGAGACATGGAGATCTTGTTACACAATCTTTTTTTTTCCTCAGTTCCAAAGACATTTCTACACTGATTAACCGCCTCACGGTTCAATAGCTTCTAGAAAAACTCCAATTTCCTAAACTGCTTGATATTCAAGATTTCACCCATTAGGTATACATGTTAAAGAATTTCCACCTTTTCATTCTTACTCCCTACCCAGTTTAGGAACACTTTTGAAAATAATAAAGGGAAACGTAAAGCCAGTTCTTGTACACGCGCGCGTGCACTTACTCATGACATAGAGGCTTCTGGTGAGAGGGCATCATCCAAGGCCTTTTATTTATAGCTCTGCTGTTGGTGGGATGATTTGCAAACCATTTCAGAAAGAGAATTCTCCATTCCTCCCTGGAGCAGGGCCCCTCTTGCTACAGATTGCTATGCTTTTGCCTATGATTTTGTTTTAAAATCTTGCAACCAAAATGTCTGTTTGGCTGTCAGAAGGCTACTATCTAAAATTAGCCTTCCTTTTCTATCCTTGAAAACACAAACATTCATGGCAAATGAAACCAGGGTTCTTGCATTCTAGAAAATCATTTTTTTCTCAATGCAGGGACCTGTCAGTATCACTGAGCAGATATATAAATTTATTGGCTTTAGGAGTAAAATGCTAGTGCTCACAGAGCACATTTTAATAGGATAAATGAATAAATTGATGTAGGAGACTTAGGGGCTTATATGTTTTTAAATCTAAATAGTGCCTATGAAAAGAGAAAGGTAAATTATTTGAATTTTGCGCAAAGATTTCAAAAGGTTTATTTTTATCACTTGCAAGTAGAGTTTGTTATAAAACATACTATGTGTTAATCTAGGTAATTTGCTTGAAATCTGATCTGAGAGCAACAATCTAGTTTAGTAGCCTTTAGTGGGGCTATACTGAATTAAATATACTTAGAATATAGAATCTTACTATTTTAGAACTAAAAATCACCGTAAGAATAATCTAAGGCCACTACCCTGCCCCCTGCACACCTTTGCAGATGGGGAAGCTGCCACAGAGAACTGAGAAATGACTTTCCGTGTCACCCAGCTGACAGATCTGGGGCTTTTCACCCTGTCCCCATTTTGGGACTTTAGCTAGACTGGACCATTGTTCTCCAGAGGTTGTCAGTGTATTGACCTCTAGTTTACACATCTTTAGGAAAGACATGACTAACATCAGAAGGTCATCTCATTTACCTCAACATCTGAGGTTATTCTGACCTATTCCAACAAGTTTCTCTTCCAATGTATGTTTAAAAATTCATCCGACCAAAATGAACTGGATGAACCAGGTGCAGGCCCTGTCTTCGGGGAATGCCGAACCAGGTGGAGAGGACAGGAATTACAACAACGTGCGAGGTGAAAACAGAGGAAAGTTACAGAAGGACCCTTCACCCAAACTTGAGAAGGGATTGAGGAAGTCAGGAGAGAAGAAGAGCACTTCAAGGAATGGGAGAGCACGCCATGGCTAAGAGATACCCCTCTAAGTCGACAGGAAAAGTGTTTCTGGATTTAATATGGAGAAACCCAAAAAGGAAAACAACAGAAATTCTGGTAGGATCCATTCTGCTTTGAACAGGAAACTTGAATCTAAGGTTAAGAAAACCAACAAGCTCTGGTGGGAAAAACACTGGTCACCCAGGTTGTCCTCCTGCCTCGGCTGGTAACCGGCTTCATGACCTGGGCATGCCGCACAACCTCTCTTGACCCGGGGTTCATCACCTGAAAAATACGGAGTGGGGGATGGTATCCAAAGTTCCTCAGACTCTAGCATCTGAGGATTCTCCGAGTCTCGGTAGCTTTATGCACTTACGTCTACTGCATGAGGAATTAGAATGAATGAAATTTCTGAACTCTGTCCCATCCTGGTGAGAACTAGATTACAAATTAATAAAGCTAGTTTGGGCAATGCAGCCTTTCCAGTGACTTTGTTTCCTTTGCTAAAGGAGAGGAGAATAAATATTTATAATCTATTGTGTTTCAGGCATTTTTACTTAGCCATTAAAATAATACTGCAGACTAGATATGATTATTTTTATTTTACAAAGGAGGGAACTGGAGTTTCCTAGGGTCTCTCACTTTCTAAGTAAACTATTCACACTTCAATCCTTGGCTCAGTCTCTATTTCTAGGGAAAGCCAATTCAAGACCCTCCTTCTTCAATGAAGGGTTTATAGGAACAACTATAAAGGACACATGGACAACAGCAAGGGGGGTGGAAATGGGGGAGGGATGTGGGGAAGGCTGGGGTGGTGAGGAGGGGTGGGGAGAAAAGGCAGAAAACTGTACTTGAAACACAGTTTTTAAAAATTGTAAAAAATTTAATTAATTAATTAAACAATGTTAAAAAATAAATAGAATTAATAAAATAATTCATTAAGGAACAAACAAAAAAAGACCCTCCTTCTTGGCAGTGGGGGGTTACACATCAGCTAACATCTAATAGGCCCTGAGAAATATTGATCCAGGGTGCACAGGAGCTAGAGGAAATGACTTTTATCTCAAACTAATTGAATTTCCTAAGATTTGTTGACAGTAAAATAGGTAGCTCAAGTATTTTTGATTCAAGGTGTTTTACATTGGGTGCTGTTTGACATATATGAGGGTACTTGGATCTTACGTGTCCGACCATTCCATTTTTATTTTACCTCTTTGTTACTCTCTCCCTGAAATGTGGTTTACATTGTATTCTTTTATTTTACTACATCTTATAAGGAGGACATGGTACAGCATTTTTCTTAGCATAACTATAAATCTTGGTTGTGATCTTGAGCCTGGCTCATTTTAGGTGTCATTCTGGGAACTCTATGAGTTACTACAAACATCTTTGTGATGTTAACAGATGATGCAGTTTGGTCTGTCAGCATAAGAATTTTCTCCATTGTAAGATTTAGAATCACAATAATTTCCCAAGATTACCATATTATCCAAAGCTGTGAACTAATAGATTTCTAGCCATGTCATTATTCTGATCTCCAAAATTAAAATCACATGTTATTATTAAATTACTGAGATGATTTTATATTGGGTCCTTCAGGTGCTTTCAGATCTAGATAGAAGAAGATTCTCATTTGGGTAAATAAAGCATATTTTTAACACAGCTGGAGCACCCCACAAACGTAACAGTATCCTACATTGTTTATACAGTGTAAGACACATTCAACAAGTTATAGTATACTTTTAAATGCCACTGAATTGAGAAACGTATGCAACCTGTACAAAGTTTGTTAGGAGGTCTTTGGCTGCAAGTAATGGGAAACACCAACTCAACCATCTGGAACAATAAGGGCATTTTATTTTCTTATGAAACGGAAAGTCCTTAGGCAGAATGGCCCCAAGGTTGGTGAGGCCATCAACTGATTATCAAGGATCCAGCTTCCCGCCACCTCTCTGTTATTCTCAGTATGGTTGGCTTCTTCCTTAGGCTAGCTCACCTCACAATCATGTTACAGACTATGGATTAAAAGGAAGGGAGTGTTGCTCTGACTGGTGTGGCTCAGTTGGTTGGGCATCATACTGCAAAATGAAAGGTCGCTGGTTCAAGTTCTGGCCAGGGCACATGCCTGGGTTGTGGGTTCCATCCCCGATCAGGGTTCATGCAACAGGTAACCCATCGACGTTTCTCTCCCTCACTTTCTCCCTCCCTTCCCCTCTCTCTAAAAATAAATAAGTAAAATATTTTTAAAAGAAGGGGAGTGTTTATTACTGCAATACACAGATCATGGATCACAGTAATATACACTTGAAACTTATGTGACCCTATTGCCATGTCACCCCAATACATTTATTTTTAAAAATTTGGAAAAAAAATAAATAAAAGAAGGGGAGTGTTTGTTACTGTGCTTCTCTTTTTAAAATCAAGGAAACCATCCTAACAGGGTACCTGGTAGACTTTCCCTTGAGTTGCATTGGTCAGAATCGTGTCACACGCCCTTTTTTAAACCAATCACTGGAAGAAGATGTTATTACCTTGATTGGCCTGGTCTACTTAGGCGTTACCTGTGAACTTCAGAAGAAGGATGGTCCCCAGACAAAATCAGGGCTCTGTCAGTAAGGAAAGGCAGTGAGGGGGTAACTGTTGGGTGAACACCAGTCAGGTCTGTGACCGTCTCTCATACTGTTTGTCTTGGGATAACTGGAGTAAATGAACAGCAGTTCTAAAGCCATTTCTTCTGCAGTGTTTTTCGGACATCAGAGACAAAACCCATAAAAGCATTAGTAGTGATGAACTACCATGCTGTGACTTAAAGAGAGCTACTAAGCATCATGTGGTATTCAAAATTCCTAACATAAGTTTGGTAAGGCATGAAGAGGAACAGATTTGAGGACAGAAGACCTAAATTTGTCCCCTGATTTCAACAATTATCAGCTTGACTCGGCTTTTCTGAACCTTAGTTTCATTTCTAAAATCGAGGGAGTTACCTCACAGCACCTCAAAGCTCGCTGTGAGAATCAAATAAAATTTGATGCAAGGGAAAGTGCTTTGTCAACTATTACGTAGTCCACACATGAGGGATACTTCAAAAGAGAAACAATAATGTGCCATTTATTCAAGGGAAAATAACCACACCAATCTTGGCAGCAGACTCAAGGAGGCAGGCTCAAAAGGAAAACGTCTGGAAGGATTACGGCAGATGAATAGTTTTTTGAATGAAACAAAGCTGATTTATTAACAACCCAAACCAATTTAGTCTCTTCTAATTTTTTTTAAAGCTAGGAGGGGGTTTAGATGTACGAATGCGTGACCTGTCCTTCCAATTTCTGGGCTTAAACAGGGGGGTCCTGGTCTGAGACTAATTAAGGAGCCCGTTGACGTGGACGCGAATGCAGCGGAGGTTGGAACCCAGAGCCTGTCGCCCGGCCGCAGGCTTGCTCCCCTCATTACCGCAAAGTTCGCCTAAGGTTCTGTCACCGCCTGAGAAAGCCTGGTCACCTATCAAGTTCTCACCAGCTCCGACCTGCACACATTTCCAAACGGCCTACTAGAAAAACATTTTTTCTCCTAACTAATAAGTCACTGCCATCTCAGTTTCTCTCACCGCCTGAATCATTCAGCTCAGCCTGGACTGCAGCTGCTTGTAGAGAGAGAGGCCCTGTTGACCTTCAGCTTGAGAATTTGTATGTGTTGTAATACGGATGTCATTAAAATATAACATTTACCCGCTGAGAACAACATTATACTATTTATGAAACCATATAATTTCAATAACTAAACTCAGCAAGATTTTATTGCTCTCTCCACCTGTGATCACAAAAGTGCTGACTCATCACTCGTGCACCGCCGCTCACAGACATGCAGGTTCACTGAGATCCACAACATGTCTTGTGTTTTCATCCTTTCTGTGTAACCTTTTTTTTTCTTTGCAGTTAAACAACCCCCTTCTAAAAGGTTATGATTAATTAAAGGCTCGAATTAACACCAGGAAAACTTTTGTGCCACAAAATTCTCAGTGCCTCCGTGGTTAGAAGGGACTATGTTTTTAATACCATGATGATAAATTAAAATTCATGAATGTCTTTAAAAATTTTATAGGTATTTTAACAGGCAATTTCACTTTCTCTGAAGATACACTAAAAGAAGACTTCTTTGATGTACCGAAGTGATTTCTTCCGAATTTCCTTGTCCCCTACTCTGGCTTATTTATTTTACTTTATATTACAAACACATACACATGTGATTTTCTTTTAAATACAGTCTCTTTTTATTGGAATGTTTAAGTGATTCGGTATTTCTCTTAAGGGCCTTTAGATATCGTGAAATGACCACTTACACTGCATTACATCTTGATCCCCACAAAAGAGAGGGAGAGTGATGACTTGCCACAGAGAAACAGACAAAGGGCTCACCCAGTCCCTGTCCCCTCTTGAACCACAGTTGACACCCACATGGAAGGTGGGAGGCGGTGTGCGGACACCAGGAAAAGTGAATCGTCTGTGCGCCCAGCGCACTGCATTTACCTCTCACCAGCTTCCCGTCGGTCGGCGTGTTGAGGACATGTGAGGTGTCTTCCCGGCTCCGGCTGTGCCAGGAGTGTGTATGCAGAAATGTGAGGACTGATAGTTACCAGTTACTCATGCTATTCTGATCCCTAGAAGTTTTACATCATTTGAAAATGTGTACTACGCCGTTAGCCATCATCATACCCTGAAGCAGTTACTTCTACAGGTTAATGATGTGCTCTATAAAGAACGATTTCCGTTTTATTCCTGGCGAATTTGCCTTTTCATTTAGCAACCATTTTGTCTTCCACGATAGAAGGGTGTAGATTTAAATGAACTCTCCAAAGACTGATAAAAATCGATGCCTGTTTGCGCCATGCTTTGAATTATACTTCAACCTTTAGAAGTGGGATTTACCGTTTTCTTGTAAAAGGGAGGATCATAAAGAATATTTAATCATTTTGGTGAAGACAAGCTTCCCTTAGTACAAGAGTTGGTATGTTACGGAATGACGTTTATAATCTAATGTTATTTAGATGAAGGGGAAAAACAGTGGCAGGATGTCACTGCGGGAAGCAGGTCTGGAGAATAAGGCTGTCGGGTAAAACATGAGGCAGCCATTGTCCTCTTGTTCTGTGGGCCTTCTCATTACCTGCCGGAGAACCCTGGCAAGGCCGCTCAGGCAGAGACTGGATTTATTAATCATTCCAGCAAAAATGAAGAGCGCCTTCAAAGACAACACCCTCTCCTTCGCCTCACAGAATCATTTTAGGTTTGACCATTAATAAGGTTAAGTAAGAGATGGGCAGTAAAGATATTGGACCAGAGTTTATTCTGAGAAAAAGTACACAGGCAGAATCGGGCTCCCCCACCACTTAGCTCAGCACTCGGTACACATTCTTTCATTCAGATTTTTTTAAATTGCTGTTTGCTTAGGGGGGAAAAGTCCCCTGTGAAAGAATGTGGGCAAGACGACATTAGTCGCTCCCAGCTTTGTAGTTCTCAGTTGATGGGCGTTGCGGGCCGCTACTGGCCGAAACCCAATCCTCCCCTTTGCAAATAAAAGAGTCATCTGCCAGCGTCGAGTTCCGTGGGCCTCTTCAGAGCCAATAGTGCCTGCCCTTGATGGAGGGGATGAAGAGAAGTTTATAATAGGATCAGTTTTGTTTGCAATTTGTTTCTAATAGATGCCAATAAGCCAGTTAACTGGGCTCCAGTTAATGGACATTTTATTGTTTCTCTCCCCGCCATGCACATGACCTTCCCTTAGAAGCATTCGCAGTGCCGCAAACGCGTATCTGCTGCCTGGTAGCCGGAGGGCTCTCCCCGCTCTGGAAAAGTGGCTTGCCAACCCCAGACGGCAAACCAGACCCTAATACTTTGATCATCCTGTCAGCGGGAAATTTACAGCAACATTCGGGCTTTTGTTCCATGTGTATTTCTCCAAATATAATATCTCCTTCAAGAAATCAATGATAAGCCGTTAAACTAAAGAGCATGGTAACATCCACAGAGCAGTAAATTAATGGTCTTTGGTGGATAGATGGTTACAGATTTCATCATAAAAAATGGATAAAAGATTACATATCACACAGAGCGAAACTTTTAATAACTCAACATGACTTTTCTTAATGGGTTTTATTCATTTTAATCATTATAGTGTCAATGATGATTATAGCCTTATTAGATTGTAGTGATTGAGGGGCCTGTTTATGAGATATTGAAAATCCCAGGCTGCTCAGAATAGCCCAGCGGCCTGTGTGGGTTTGATATGTAACTTTATCTGGAGGAGTAGGGCTTGACAGGAGAGTTTCAATTAATACTTTTACTAAATTACTCCTGTCTTTAGTGACCTGGGTCACAGATGACTTAGGGATCCCACAACATGAGCTTTTCAAAACAGTCGAGCTGCAGCATCGTAAATCAAAGAAGGTTGTGAGTGTGTGTGTTTAAATAAGGCAGGGCCAGGAAAGGGCCTCAGAAGTCCTTCCACCTTGTTTTGCAGCCAATAGGGTCCTGCCTTCGTGGCGCCTCTTCCCCAGAAAGGAGTTACCTGTAATAATAGGATATAAAGTTGGCCACAGGGACCTGGGAGGGTAAATTCTCAGTTTTTCCCTCATTGTCTGGACACACGATTAAATGAAAGCCAGGACTCTGTTAGTGATTCCTAAGGTGCTATTGCACAGAAACACCTCAAGGCACCACATCTCCAGAAAAATTATTGTAACAAAGGTGTGGATGTGGTTCCTACACAACAAACAACAGAGCGAACAAGATCCTGCAAAGGAATACCTTCAGGGGAACTAGACGCACAACACCACCCAGCAGATACCCTCCTGATGTCGTGTTAATTCTTAACAATGTCTATTTCCATTACAAACAATTCTGCTGCATGATCACTATTCCACAGGCTTCACGATCATGGAAGTCACGCATAATAGGCCTGGGAGAAGCAGTGTGACATCGTGTCATAGCAGGAGACCTGGGTTTGTATTTGGGCTACCCCTTCGAGCAGTGCTGTTTCTGGGACCAGTGACTTGAACGGTCTGTCCTAGGTTCCATTTCCTCATCGGTAGGAATGGAAATAATACTAGTTGTTTTGCTTATCTTCTTCACAGCCTTTTTGAGAAAATCCAGTGAGCCCACTTTTGTGTTTAAGAAGCTCTGTTTCCAGCTTAATCTTAAGATCTCTGCTAAGATCAAGGAGTCAGGTGACCTGGCTTTTATACAGGGTTTGGTACTTAGGCAGAAAATGTCATATGATTTGATGACGATCTCAAAAAGTCAAATTTAATCTGAGTATAAGTGATATAATCCCAATCACTTGAAAAAAGAACAGAAAAAATCAAGAAGAATCTAAAATAGTTTCTCATTCCTTTTCTGGAGGAGGAAAGGTAAACATTTGGGTTAAAATATATAAACTTAAAAAAAATTAAAAGATGGCACAGGCTTAGGAAGCACAAGTATGTATGAGTAGTATGTATCTATCTGTCAGATGGGCAGAGCTGAGAATCAGCCTCAGTCCAGACGTTAGCAAAAGAAAAGAAACCAAGGGAAAGATGGGCAGTTGACAAGCAGCAGCTGGGTGAGGACTGTTGAACCTTCCAGCAAAAAGGGAACACACAGCAAGGAGCGAGGTGACCTAGTCGGGGGAAGAGCATGGGCCTTGGGGTCAGACAGTGCTGGTCCAACCCTCCACTACCGTCAGGATGGCTCCCAGCTGCCAGTCCTATTCAGTATCCACTCACCTACCAGGGGACTCATGTAGATTCACTCACGTTTATGTCCGCTGGGGTAGATATATCTACTTAGTGATTGCGGACACTCAAATGGCCTCAAAATGTTATTGCCTTTGTCTATGGAATTTTATTCTCAGTCTACACACTCTCCGGAAAATTCCGTTCACGCCTATGGTCTCCCTATGTACAAGTCACTCCCAGATTTCTGTCTCTAGCTCCATTTTCTCTTGGGGTACAGACATAGCTTTCTAACTTTACCTTGCTTTGTCTTGGCTTAGACATGTCTTAAATCTACCTCTTTCTCATGAAACCTCTTTTTCCTCCCGAATTCCATATCTTGGTTGGTAACATTTTCATTGACCCAGTTGTCAAAGTCTGAGTGTTTACATCCCCACCAAACTCATGTATGGAAATCCTAACCTCCAATGGGATGATAGCTAACGGTGAGGCCTTTGGGAGGTGATTAGGTCATGAGGATGTAGCCCTCATGAATGGTATCAGTGCTCTTGTCAATGAGACTCCGGAGACCCTTCTTATCCTCCCTGCCATGTGAGGACACAGAGAGAAGGTGGCCGTCTGTGAAACAGGAGGCGGACCCTCACCAGACACTGGATCTGCCTGCACCTTTACCTTCCCAGCTTCCCAGACTCCAGAACTGTGTGAAGTAAACGCTTGTTGTTTAAAGCCACCCAGTCTATACTATTTTTGCTAGGGCATCCTGAATATACTAAGATAACGAGTGATTAATTTAGGAGTCATCTTCCACTCTCTATCCCTCCCTCCCAAAATCCAATCACTAAGCTCTGTCCATTCTAACTCCATGCTGTGGTAATTTTAAATACACTTACAAATTCTTTGACGTTACTCCCACTGAAGGTGGGTCTATCTTTTCTTCTTGAAACTAGACTTCTCTGACTGTCTTGACCAATAGAGCGATGAAAGTGATACCATGTGACTTCCAAGGCTAACCCATGAAAGGTGGTTCAGCTTCCACCTTGCTCCTTGGAGCTCATCAGCAAAAGGCCTTAATGTTGTGGGGAAGCCCAGACTATCCCACGTGGATGAACCACACAGAGAAGCCCTGAGACTACACAAAGAGTCCGAGATGCTCGGCTGGCTCTCACTGTCCCACCCCCAGTGTTTTCAGGTTCCAACTGTTATCTAACAACAACTGTGACAGCCCTGCCCGCATAGACCACCTGACTGAGCCCTTCCCAAATTTTGACCCACAGAAACCACAAGAAATGATAAAATGATCGCTTTTGTTTTAAGCCACCAAGTTCTTTAGTAAACTGTAACATAGCAATAGAAACTGGAATAATTGGCATCCATCCCTCTTTCCTCCCCTTACCACCACCTCAGGTCAGGTCCTCACCTGGCCCGGCCCAGTGGCTGGCACAGAACAGGCCCAATCAATGTACTCAGCTTAATGAAAGCCGACCTCGTGAGAATAGGCTTTGTGGTCAAGATTAGGATCTTAAATCTAGTTAGGACAGAATTTTGTGATAATAGATTTCTTCCTGCATTGTAAAACTCTTGCTCTCTGACCCAGAAAATCCAAGAGCTAAGGTGAGATAAATACCTCTATCAAATCTGAAACAATGAAAGGGAAGAGAAAAGGTTTTTTAAAAGGAGCATTTTTAATTGCCTAGGAGCAGTTTGTTTGGAGTCAGTTCAGATCTTTCCCCCGCAAGTTTACTTTTTTGTTGTCCATTGAAATCAGTCCAGTTACTTGAGTCTTTTTTCCAAAAAGCAAAACAAAATTGCCTAGCGTTGTTCTTTTTTCTTTCTTTCTATCTTTTTTAAGATTTTACTTATTTATTTTCAGAGGTAGGGGAAGGAAGGGAGAAAGAGAGGTAGAGAAACATCAATTGTGAGAGAAACATCGATGGGTCACCTCTCAGTCACCTCTCGCACACCCTCAACTGGGAACCTGGGTCACCACCCAGGCATGTGCCCTGACAGGGAACTGAACCACTGACCTTTTCAGTTCGCAGGCCAGTCCTCAATCCACTGAGCCACACCAGCCTGGGCTCTAACATTATTCTCCTCATGCCATTTTCCACGGGCAACATTTAGGTTTCAACTTCTGTTAATCCTTACACAAGACTAAAAGCATCCAGAGAGCTTCCGATTTGCACCTTCAGTGAGGAACAGCCTTCTGATTCTTACAGCTTTTCACATGTTCCATTTTTTCATTTTTATCTATTGGAATATAAAATTTGCAGCCCTTTTATAAATTGCCTATTAATATTTAATTTCTTACATCATTGTGTTGTTAGCAGATACCTGCAATCACTGCATGGAACAATAACAGAAGGTGCATTAACTACCAATGGACACAAATAGATAACAAAAGTAATACACATGAAAAAGAGTCTGCCAAGCAGCGTCAGCCTCAATGAGCGTGAATTTACTGTTGTGTACAGTAGCCACAATGGTTCTCATTGTTGATTCATTCTCCGATTACTCTGTTTGCACGGTAGACAAAACGGTCTAAATGAAGACCGAGGTAATAAGTGAACTATCTATCATCTCTTTTATTTTTATTCCAAGTTAGGGGAATTGGCAGAACGAGAACAGTAAATGGAGATTCCTGCTGGTTCTGTGTCACAAGACTCTTTGAAAACACGGGAGGCACCGTGAATTATTTAAGGCAGAGAATAGAAAGTAGGACTTTGCAATTTTCCTGAAGCTTTATGTCAAGTTCCCTGCCCACACTCCAACCACGGTAATGGTGTCAGGCTA
This sequence comes from Glossophaga mutica, assembly GCA_039655065.1. NCBI lineage: Eukaryota > Metazoa > Chordata > Mammalia > Chiroptera > Phyllostomidae > Glossophaga > Glossophaga mutica. The sequence goes on from CM077313.1 coordinate 85,266,474, forward strand.
TGGGTTTGCTTTCAGTAAAAGGTAGAATGGCCAAGTCAGGAATTAATAAAAGGGTCAAGAATGGAAACAAATATTGCAGGTGCAGGTGGAGAACTCAGAGGACTATTTTCAGTTAATCAGAGAATCTCTGACTTTAGACCTTAAAGAAGTAATTTAGCCTGCTTGACATCTCTACTCAGGGGCCCAGCTGGCATCTTAAATTCACCATATTTAAGCAAGACTTATGATCATATTCTTCCCTAACCATTCCATAACACAACAAAACTAACTCTATTCCTTTTCATCTTGATTTTCTTTCTTGCCTTAATTGCACCATAATTTTTGCCCCTTGCTGGTACTCATAATCTTACTTCCTGTTTCTCTGTCCACTTACTACACCCAATCATTGCTGAAAGAGACATTTTTTTTTACCAAGAAGCAGATGAAGCTTAAGTTCAAGGCCTCTCCATGTACAGGTCTCTCTTCCAGGGTTCTGGCCAGCACCCCAGCAATGTGTTTTTGTATGGGCCATATGTTTCGTAGAATTTGGGAAAATAGAATGTTTCAGATGTCTCTTGGCACTTGAGTTTGGGGATACTTTTATTTGTGGTTCATGAGACATATTTATGTGTTTTGGTGGCACTTCGGTTTATTCAGTTATTGCTAGTTGTGTCAATAGAGGGCTTGGCTTCCAGTGTATTCAGACTGCCCACCGTGCTGAATCACCTGGCCTCCCACCACAAAGAAGCAAGGTCAGGGGGGGATCGTGCTGGGCAGGTGTGGAGGAGAAATAAGATGTGAAGGTGTGAAACCAGAGCTGGTCTGTAGAAAGTCCTTTCAGTCTCTCAGACACGTGAAATTACAAGCAGAGGGTTCACTTCTCATTAACGCCTGGTCAACACACCCATTCTGTCCCATCAGGAATATACACTAAAATGCAGTGTACACGTACAATTAGGACTTCACCGTACATTTGTTATTATTTTTTAATAGGAATTATGAAAAATAGAACTCACCAGCTCGTGTTTGTGTGGTACAAATCTGTAGCAGGACTATCAATAGTAAGTGTATCTATAGCCACTCACATATGAAAAGAACTTAACAGAAATGTTTCTCAATTTGAAAACAATCTTAATATCTTATATGACTTCATTAATAATGAGTGATGAGCCAACAGAAACTTTTCTAAAATATCAATCATAATTTTTTTTATCAATCAGGCTAGAGAAAAGACTGAGTTACTTTCCATTCTCTTTATAGGAAATTCTATTAATAAAATATTGGTCACCTAAAGAAGCAATCAAGGAGTAAATAGCTGAAAATGTACACAAACAAGAATCCTAGGCGTATGCCAGGAAGTTCATTTTTAAAAATATGGGCATGGATGGACCTGGAGAGCATTACGCTAAGTAAAATAAGCCAGGCGGTGAGGGACAAATACCATATGATCTCACATTTAACTGGAACATAATCAACAAAAGAAAAAAGCAAACAAAATATAACCAGGGACATTGAAATCAAGGACAATCTAACAATAGCCAGAGGGGAGGGGGGAGGGGAGAATGGGGAGAAGGGTTTTCAGGAACTACTATAAAGGACACATGGACAAAACCAAGGGGGAGGGTGGAAGCAAGGTAGAAAGGTGGGTTTGGCTGGGGTGGGGGGAGTGGTGGGGAGAAAATGCGGACAACTGTAATTGAACAACAATAAACTAATTAAAAATATATATATGTATGTAGGTCTTTTGCCCTGGCTCCTGTGGTTTAGTGGATTGAGTGTCGACCTGCGAAGCAAAAGGTCGCTGGTTCGATTCCCAGTCAGGGCACATACCTGGGTTGTGGACCAGGTCCCCAGTGAGGGGCATGTGAGAGACAACCAGACATTGATGTTTCTCTCCCTCTCTTTCTCCTTCCCTTCCCCTCTCTCTAAAAATAAATAGTTAAAATCTTTAAAAAAAAATAAAAACATGTTTTTTTCTGATGCTAGTGGTAGTTTGTTTTCTCGGTTTTGTAATTTGTTATGATTTCTTTTCTTGTTCTAAATAAATATTCACTTTTATGCTGAATATTTTATGCTTTTTCTTTAAAAAGAACTCTCAGGTAAGATTCATCCAACCCTGGTTCACCCCGACTCAGCCCTGTAGGGTCTTCCTTCACCGTGTTTCCTGACTCTGTCTTCCTTCCCTTTGTCACCAACATCACCTTTCTTCACACTTCATTTCCTTCATGTGTGATCAGTCTAGCAGAGTAAGCGGTAGAGGTGAGGAAACGAGGACTCAAAATGTTTAAGTAACTTGCCCAAGGCCGCAAAGCGACCGCCTGCCGCAGGCAGGGTTCACGCCCAGTTCCTCCAATTCTCTGTCTGTACAGAAGAGGTGGCCTCCCTCTTTTGTGAAATGCTCAGAGTCTCTCACTGCTTCTAGAAAGAAATCTTAACTTTAGCCTTCCGTAGTAAGTCCCTGGCCTTTCCTTCCAGTCAAAGGCGTCACCTTGCCCATGGACATGCCCCACAATGCAGCCAAATCGAGCCCTCAATGGCCCTCAAATATGGAACATCTTTTCCTTGAACTTCCCCCTCCACAATAACCTCTTCCTCTTTCTTGGAAATCCGTGAACACCAATTTCCTGTGCCGTCTCCAGTCTCCCAAAGGGATATAGTAGTTCCTTCTCCTCGGCTCCCAAAGCACACCGGTTTTGCTCAAATAGATTATAGCACTTACTTTACTTCCCTTGATGGAAGGAATATGGGCACTCACCTGTACCCTGTTGCAATCATCTCATTTGATAGTTAACTTATTTCATTTAACATCAGAGAATTTCCCCACATTTCTTCATAGTCTTAATGATTTCCCTGTGGAATGGTTACATGTCCTATTTTTTTATATAGATTATCTAATGTATATCAAAACCAATTAATATATTATTTAAATATTTCCCTATATTTAGATATTTTTGTTTCAGTTTTTATTCGCGCCTTTATCGTTGTGGTTTGTTACTGTTGAAGTCAGTCCTGGAAAGAATGTCTTTGGGACATAGATTTCTTTCCTCTACGGAGTGACTGCATCAGAACAAAACTCAGAAGTGGTGTTTTAAGATCAAAGTGCTCGATGTTTGTGACACCCATGGCCCTGTTGCTTTTCAAAGATTTGCATAATTTACACTGTAATTGGTAGGGCAGGATTGTATTGATTTCATCTTGCACACTGGATGATACGAGTTAGTTTTCTGCCACTGGTAAGTTATTCCCTTACTGGTTTTATTTTTATTATTTTATTATTATTATTTTTTTGTTTTTTAGATTGAGTACCTTTATTAGGGCCAGAGAGAAGAAAAGAAAGATGGACTATGTGAATAAAACTGGTTTAAATTTTTAAAAATTTTTAAATGAATGGTGAAGGAAGGATGCGTGGGAGGAGAAGTTTGAGTAATTTGATTCGCATCTACAGCAAACTCCTCACACCCGCACAACTGTTACCCGACAACCAGGCTCAGCTGGCTGATGTGCAGACGCAAATACCACCACTGTGCCAGGCGAGTAACCGACAGCCACTGTCAGCTACACAAGGCAGCAAGCTGAAAGGGTCGAGGGGTAACTGATTCTCCAAATTAGTAACGCAATTGGTCAAAATTACAATACCCGTCGAAGTGCTCCTGCAGGGGTGTCAAACTCATTTTCACCAGGGGCCACATCAGCCTCGAGGTTGCCTTCGAAGGGCCGAATGTAGTTTTAGGACTGTGTAAATGTAACTATAGTCCTTAACAGTTAAGTGAGAGCTCGGCTGTGCTGCCCGGTAGAAACAAGGTGGAGGGCTGGATTCAGCCCGAGGGCCTTGTGTTTGCCGCCTGGGCCTTAAATTATGCTCTAATACTAATTAGAGGCTTTTCCTCACGTTCTATCAAATATTTCCCTTTGCCAATGAAGTACTAAGGGACTGGTAATTTAGGCAAATCAATGATGATTGCCTGATCAAATCATTAAATTAATATAAAATGTAATGGTAGTAAATTCCCTGATAAAAGAAAATGGTTTAATATCTCAAGAGGGAGAGAGCCAAAAATACATCCTGCAAATATTTAGATACATTTTTTTATAAGGTCGAGCAGCCCATTCCATTTTGCAGGTTTGCTCGATAGGTTCATAGAGCCATCTTTCTTCTTTTACTATGGCAATAAGTAATTGTCTCTTTTCTACGCCTTTGTCATACCTAATTGCCACTTTATTGTTCCCAAAGGGCAATGGGACTACGACTTTTAAAAAGCTGAATCTAAAATCACTAAAAAGGATTCAATGAAGGAACCCAGAGAGTGCAGAGCCATCAAGGCCAGATGTTATTTCCCACAGTTATATTTCAAGGTAAACTACCAATAATCACACAATGTCAAGAGAGAGAGTAATTGTGCTTTCCCAAGGTCTAAAACTTTAAGAATCGCATGCTCACTCTCACTTGTGACATAGCATGATCTGATTCTCTCAGATACCTGTTTCCATCCTGCATGGTCATTTATTTGAAAAATAAAATCATCCTCATGTTGAGCAGGATCCACAAAGGAAAATGGGTCTGAAATAGAAACAGTTGCTTCTTCACATATTGGGAATTCCACTTAATATGCAGTATTTAGTGTATGATAGGATGTCCGGCGTCTTCTTAACTGTGGTTCCCAGTTATTTTATAGAGAAGAAGGTTATCGCCCAGTCTCTGTGCCGTAGAACAGAAATTTCACTAAAAAGCAAAATTGCGAATACCTACTAATTGCAAGACTGAGTTCTGCAGCAATGATGCTTTTGTATAGATGAGTAATTTGGCCGCCTTGAATGCAATTTATGTTAAAATTATTCCCAGAACTCATTAATATGTAAATAGAACCTAAAAGTATAATTCTCTATTGTTGCAAAAGCAATGTAAAAATTGAACATGATTTTTGGAATATTTTTTGACAAAGCAAGTTTCTCCTGGATGCGGGGTAATTGCACTCAAAAAGGAGGCTGCATTTTCTGTGTTTAGAACTCACGCCGAGTTAGCAACTCTGAGCCTTAATCATTGCAATTCCAGTTGGTCTGCCCCAAGTAAAACACAAAATCGTATTTTAAAGGGGTGAGTAGATGCTTTAAAAATGTTTTCAAAATAAATGTTCTGAATGTCAGTTTGGTTTCTGGGTTAAATTGCCTCTAAATTACCCAGTTCTAAAATCTCATTTCAAAGCTTCGGGAAAACCTGTCTGGGGCCTGTCTAGACCTCGGAATTGGCCTGGTTTGTTTTAAGGTTTCAACAAGGCCCAGGCCTGCTCAGTTTGCCGAATGCCAGGGAGACACATGTGTGAGACATGATGCGGATTTCTAACGTACTGTTGTGGGTTGTTTTTTTTTTTTATTCCACCCTGTGTGGAAAAATAATTTAAAATATGATATCATGGTATATTTTTGGAATTGCGTCACCCCTTGTCTTCAGATCCTCTGAAGTGAGGACAGGCAAAGTGGGGGATGACAACCAGTGAAGAGGGACCGGAGACCTGGCTTCTCATCCGACACCATCACCAACCCGCTGCAGGGTTTGGGGGAAGTCATTCAACCTCGCTGGGCTTCATGTCTGAAACGAGAACATTTGGAAAATGAACTCTTTATATTACAGTCTCTTTGGTTCTACACTTCTGTGACATTACAAAAAGTGCTGACGGGTTTTCTAGATTTTACTGTATGCTTCAGGTTTTTACTGGAAAACAAACCAACAATTCAGCACTAATTATACACCAGGCAAATGTACAACTTCCAATGGACTTAACAGCTGGGCAGCCATAAATCCGTAAACAAAGGTTTGTGGAAAGCCAGAAGCTCATGCAACCAGGGTGCCAAGCCAGCTGGGGTCATGCATCTGTCACAACTGGTGTGACAGAAGATTCAAACTGAATATACACGTTTGAAACACAGACACACTTTGGTTATTTCATTTTTAAAAAGCGTCTTGGAGGGACCTAGAAACAAATCAATGAGCTCATACCTTAGCGGTTCTGCTTTGCATGCATTTGGCAGGGGGAAACATTCGCTGTAGGTATATTTAAGCCCCGGTCGGGGCTGGATTGTGTAATAGTCTGGTGTGTGTGATTTCTACATTTCTTTAATTACTGCTCCACGTGGCACCTGTGATGCAAGTCGAGCACTGTGGACTAAGGAGCCAGCCTCACACCCAAGGCACGGAGGGTGTCGCTAATGTCTGTTGCGTGAGCCTTTTAACTTGGGCAGAGCAAGCCGGTCAGTGACTGGGGGCTGGAGTGCTGGGCATCATACTGGGCCCTGTCGTTCCAGCCAAAGCCGTCCACACCCGAGCTCCGAGGAAGGAGGCCCGCAGCACACGACTTCTAGCATCTCCGCCTTAATTAATGTGGCTCTCGCTATTTGAGAAAGCAACCTCATCTAAACAGAGGCACAGTCAGTCTTTCCTTCGGGAAAGTGAGATGAAGCCTTCTCAGGAAAACCGTTCTTTTGTCTTAAATAATACCTATTGGACAGACTCATCGGCTAATTGTTCAACTCCCTTCTCATAGAATCATTTGGTGACGTGAATTTTCTCTCAAAATGTACCCTTGAAACTGTGTCTCGTAAGAGATTTGCCTATAGAATGAAAAAATGAATAAAATCTTGAGAACAGTTTCAAAAATTGAGGTGTCGTTCACGTAACATACAAATAACTATTTTAGGGTGTGCGATTCAGGGGGGGTTGAGTGCACTCACAAGGTTGTGCAATCATTACCTCACTCTAGTTTCAAAACTTTTCATCACCCCAAAAGGACACCCCATGTTCAAAAAGTAGTAACTCCTCATGTCCCCTCCCCCATCTCCTAGCTTCCCTAATCTACTTTCTGTCTCAGTGGATTTGCCAATTCTGAATTCTTTTTAAGTTTTGAGGAGCTAGTTTTAGCCCAAAGTATTCAGCTCCTAAAGAAGATAAAGCAAAAGAGCATGGGTCTGCAGAGAGAGCGTGCCTGTGATTATTAACTATCTACCTGTCAGGGCCTCCAGCTTCCTTGCCCTGAATTACAAACCCCTTCAGAGCACAGCAGGCTGCGGACCAGCCAGGAGGGAAGAACGATGTCCATTTGGAGTTCCAGGAAAGGCATACAGAGGTCAGAATGAATGATTTCAGTTGGAGTTTGGCCATATCCAAAGACTAATTAGTGGGGATTATGAACAAAGTGAGAAATGTGCTCCTGGCTGCCACCAAGTCATCCATGAAGTCACTCTGGCTGGTGAGGGTGCTAACCTCCATAGAAGGGTGCCCTTGTACTCCACGCAACACACTGAATCTGCTAAGTGCCGGAGAAACTGGACTCTTGGAAAAAGATATGTAGTCTTTTATTCACTCTCTGAGAGGCTGGTGCTTAAATCTGTGGGAATCTGGACACTCGACTGTTTAATCTTAAATCTTGGGGGGAAGTGGCTCGGTTAGTAGGCTCTGTTAGGGCGCCATTCTGAAGCTTCAAAAAGCCAAGGAAGAAATCATCCACCCTTCCCCCTCTTAACACAGACAGTACCGGTTCCTGCACCTGAAATGGAAACACTTCTGTACAGGTGCAAAATAAGAAACGAAATCATGGACCAACCAGAGCAGCTCTGTGGCCTTGTTTCTTCATTAAGTATTTTACAAACCTGGCAACTCAAGGAGTGCTAGCCCGGAAATAGAAAGGGAAAATTAAAACAGGGGAAAAGGTCTTTTTCCCCCTCAGGCATTATTCTTCAGTGAGTAAAAACGTTTCCAAATGCCTGCCTGTGTTCCATGAGTATTTAAGAAATCTTAACAAACTCACCCCATTTCCTTATTATTTCATGGCCGCGTCATTTTTTCCCTCTAGAGTGAAGTACCAAGTTGCGTTGCATATAGAAAGGCATGGGTTTGACCCAAAACCTGTCGTTTTTCTTGGGCGAGCTCTTCTTTTACTCGTATAAAGTGGTGTTGTACATAAAAATTCTTAAATTTCCAGCCCATAATTTTTAAAAAGTAACTTGCCTTTCTCTGTAAAGTTTTGCCCAGGCAATACAATGAATGAAAACTCTATTCTCTGCCATCTAGGTTTTAAAATTTGGCAACAGTGAGTATTCACCGAAATTTACTCCGTTGCATGGGGCGTACACAGTGTTTTAAGGGAAAAGGGAAAGGTACAAGCGAATGGTAATATAGTTTGTTTTCTTGCTTTTGCATTGGAAGAGGAGTTATTTTGCATTTTCTCAAAGTCTAGAAATAAGCGGGCAGGTTGGGATGGGTGTGTGCAGGGCAGAAGGATGAGGGGGAAGAGAAGGGGGAAGGCTGTCTATAGGGAGTTCCCTACCTCCAGGATAGGGCAGGTGACGCGTGCGTGAAGAGAGAAGATCTTATTGGAGGCTGGTGACGGCCTCCCCTGCCAGGAGTCCCAGGGAACCCCAGGCAGGGACTTGGTGGAAGGCAGGATGGCTTCCTGTGTGTGTGACTTACACAGTATCGCAAGGCTTGGCGATCAAAGGCCCACACTTGGCTTAAGGCTCTGCGGTCAACATGTTGGCATTCTTTTTTTTTTTGAATTTTTACGATATTTTATTTATTTATTTTTGGGGAGAGGGGAAGGGAAGGAGAAAGAGAGGAAGAGAAACATCAATGTGTGGTTGCCTCTCATGCACCCTGTACTGGGGACCTGGCCTGCAACCCAGGCATGTGTCCTGACTGGGAATCAAACCGCCAACCCTTTGGTTTGCAGGCTGGCACTCAACCCACAGAGCCACACCAGCCAAGACACAGCTTGACATTCCTAATAATTCTCTGTTTGAACTTGTGTTTTGTATATAAAGTCTGACGGGACATGGAGCGTGGGCTGAGCATTCACGTGGACTGTGCAAGGGAGGTGAAAGCCCCGAGGCGCCAGCCTTTCCATACAGAAACTTGCTTTCCAGAATTTGTTTCCAATGCAGAAAGAAGTGGATTTCTAGGAAACACTAACAACCAGAGAACCAAATTGTATCCTCTCTTACTGGTGTCACCACTTTTACTGAAAAAGACGCAAAAGGAAAGGGGAAGGCAGGGCAAACCGCAGTTCCTTTTCCATCATTCCCTCCCTCCTCGTTGGTCAGCCAAAGCCAAAGGGACAGTATTGCTAGAATACGCCCTTAGCCAGAAGGCAGGCGGGAAGGCAGGAAGGCAGGAAGGCAGGAAGGCAGGAAGGCAGGAAGGCAGGAAGGAAGGAAGGAAGGAAGGAAGGAAGGAAGGAAGGAAGGAAGGCAGGCATTTCGTGCAGTGTTTTCGCTGCTCTGGTAAGAACAAAACTCATCTGCATGAATGAACTGCAAAATGAGAATCGTGTGATTTTGGCAATTCTGCATATAAGTTCAATGCTCTTCTACTTTCATTTAAAACTGGCATTGCACAATAATAAAGATGAACAGTAAAATCCATGCTAATAATTTTTTTTTAATTTAATCTTTTTCTTTATGTAGTACAGCACATGGCAAATAAGAACACACCATGATGAGTCGAGAAACCCAGAAAGAAAAGGAGAAAGCTTTAGCATTTAGGATCTTTACTTCCCCCGGTTTTAGAACAAGGGTCCCCGCATTTTCCTTTTGCAGTGGGCCCCACAAAGTGTGTAGCTGGCCTAGTGGAGGGTGCACAGTGCTGGAGCCCGAGGGTACGGCTGGAACCGAAAAGCAGATCTAATCTTTGTTGTTGTTGTTGTTGTTGTTGAAGTACAGTCGTCTGCATCCCCCCACAACACACACCACCACTCCCCCCCACCCCAGCCATCCCCGCCTCCCTCCCCTGATCCCATCCCCCCTTGGTTTTGTCCATGTGTCCTTTATAGATGTTCCTGATGACCCTTCCCCCCATTATCCCCTCCCCCCTCCCCTCTAGTTACTGTCCGTTTGTTCTTAATTTCTATGTCTCTGGTTATATTTTGCTTGCTTGTTTGTTTTGTTGATTAGGTTCCACTTAAAGGTGAGATCTAATTTTATTTTCAAAAGTGACTCTAAGTTCCTTGATAAGAAAATTCCTTCCTTTTTCTTAACAATTTTTAAAAAGAGTTTATTTAGAGAGAGGGGAAGGGAGGGAGAAAGAGAGGGAGAGAAACATCAATGTGTGGTTGCCTCTCACACGCCCCCAACTTTAATAATTTTTCTTAATACCAAATACCGTGTTTCTCCTCCAGAGTACTTTGTCCTACTGTATTTCCATGAGATAGACCCATTTTTCAAATGAGAACAGTAAGCCACTGGGGCCAACCCAGCAGTGGCTTGTCCTTGGTGTCCCCTCCCTGGGCTGATGCAAGAGCTCGGGCCCCTGGGTTCCCTCTGGGGATCTTGGCTGGTTCCTATGAGCCTCATGTCCAAGTTTGTCATTTTATGGTCCATTAAAAAACTTCTTATAAAAATTTTTAAAGAACATTCACAATGTAAATTTTTAAAGAATAATGCAAAAAGGTTAAAAAAAAACCATTTTGGTTTTACTTATTTTCAAAGGCCCCCAAACTACAATTGGATAGTATTATAATTTTGGGTGTCATTTGTCACACCTTGCATTTGTTTTCATGTTTATAAATAGGCCTTACTAATCTCAGAGCTATAATACTTTTTATAATGGTAAGTTGAAGATGTTCCCTTGGTTTGCTTTGTAATCTTCTCTTCTGTCATTCATTTATTGGTTTGTTCTACATATTTTACAAAAATCCAACCCTTGAAAAACAAGCCTTGGTAATTTAGTTCCAAATATACTTTAAAACTTAAGAAATGGCTAGATGTGTTTCATTTATGTGCTTTATTATTCATTTGACTTACAAAGTACATAGGCATGGAAATTGCCTGTCAGTTTTACTACTGAAAGCTCCAGCTACTCTTACTTAAGATTAAAGTCATTCTTTTTTATAATCACTCACTTTCCTCCAAGAAATTCTCTGTGTGGGGGGAAATTGTCAGTGGAGAGGGATTCTGTGTGGACTTCCAACCCTTTATCCTAGATTAGGGTAGGATGTTAAGTCAGGAAATGACATATCGGGCAGGAATCAGTGGTGCTCCCTCCCAAGTCTATTTTAAAGCACTTTCCATTTTAAATATAGCAATAAAATATCAGCCTCGAAATGTCTGATAAGGATAAAAGCCATAGATCCAAATCCAATCTAAATCTGACACTGCCAGGAACAAGAATTCACATTGGTAAGTCAGGACTCATTTATGGGGCCATAAATGGGTGGGCCAGCTATAATTTGGGTATTAAACTTGTAAAATATATTGATGGTATGTAAGAGCTAAATAAATAATTTACTGCAAGAAAATTGGAAATCTTTACGTGGTACTTAATTGACCAGTTGGTCTCCCAGATCCAGGTTCCTTGCTCTGCATTTGTGTGCTTTTCACAGGCTAGGTTTTCCTTTTCCTCACTTCAGTTTAATTTCCCTCTGCAGTGAATGATCACAAGTTAGTGCATTTCTGAAAACACACAGTTTCCATTTAAAATTCTGCCAATCCATTAAATGCCTTTGACAATTTCATTTACCTTTGAGGAGGATAAACGTACCACACACTCTGTTCAGGGATTAGACACATTTCTTTCTGGCCCCCAAAATGCCTCTTCAGTACCTCGTCTCACTTTCTGTTCTGAGCACAGAACAGGAGAGGCTGCAATGAGATGCTTTAGAGAAGTCACTGTATCCTCTTGTTTGATATTTTGGGAATCTGCTGAACAGGGAGAAAAATGACGTTGGAAAGCTCTGTCCCTGCTTCCCACACATCTATGACAGGCTGAGTACAGTTGAGAAGAGAAATGAGAAGGAAAACAGGGAAACTCCAACTAAAGCATTGGATCCAGAAAAACAAGTAGATTTCTTGGGCACATTACAAACTTATTTACCCTAAGAGTAACCGTATCTCAATATGTCCTTGTATATAACAATAACATGCTTCAAAGGGCTTTCGTATCTTCTGTCTCTTTGACCCTGGTCATATTCCCCCATAGTAAACAGGACAGGTATTACGATATCCATTTGTACCAGATGAGAAGACTGAGGTTTGGGCAAATCCGCATTTGCACAAAGTAATTTGGCATGGTTGAAGCCCATAGCCCGGTTCTTCCACATCCCAAATTGGCTCCACTGTGAAGGGTCATTTTTTGCTTTCGGCTCCAAGCAGTGGAAAGGCCAACTCAAACAAGCTGAAACAATAAAGAGTTGCAGTGGCTCATAACGGGAAGGCCAGAGTGGGTGGGCTTCGGGCTTGGTTCCAACCAAGTGTTGACTCTTCCTCCGCAGTTTTTTCTTCTCTGTGCTCTTGACTTTGGCTTCTGGCTGGCTTTTCTCATTGCTAAAAATAGAGGTCAGTAGCAATTGTGGCAGGCAAGAGAGCCTGATTTCCCCAATGTTATTTCTTAAAAGCAATAACTGACTTTCCTAGAAACACCCAGAAATGTTTTTTTCTTCAGAACTGGAGCACATGACATCTTCCATCAGTGATGGAGCTAGTGCCATGGAATTACTATGATCAGCTTAGTCTAATCAAAACCAATCCTGGGTCACATGGAATAATCAGGGGAAGAAAATGTACCTGAAGAAAATCAGAGTTTTCCTAGGAAGGAAGAAGTGGGAATGGATAATGAGTAGCCAATCAACAGAATCCTGTGATTTTGGTAGCCCACAAATTTGAGAAAATCTATGTGTTTGGCATGGAATAAGGAAGCAAAAAGAGACTAGTTGGGGCGCTGACCAAAAACTAAATTCTATTGTTTTACTGTCCCTTATGTATTTCTTAATTTGATTTCCCTGGCAACATCCCTGCTATCCCACATGGCTTCTGCTTGCCCACGTCAAGACCTGGGACTCCTCACAGGCACACTCTTTGTGCATCACTCTTAGGAAACCTAGTGGTTTGGCAGAAGCATCCAGGCCCTCAGGGGCCCTGACTTAATTCTACGCTAGATCCCATTTTAGAAGGAAAAACACACAGGGAAGTTAGTAATATAGAATCCTATTCAATTCCAAGAGGCAAAGCAAGTGAGAGTTGTAACTTTCCCTGAAGTGAAACCTGGCAGTCCAAAATATCCACAAATGACCTGAGAGGTGGTTCACCTACAACGTGTCTTTCTAATACCAAACTACTGTCGAGTAGGGCTGCCTAGTCAACACAACAACATAATCCTGTCTTTCCTCCCTGACAATGACTTTGTTGAACAGTACGTGCCCTGGAGCTATTTTATTTATTTTATTTTATTTATTTATTTTTCTTTTTTAATATATTTTATTGATTATGCTATTACAGTTGTCCCATTTCTCCCCCATCATTCCCCTCCACCCTGCACACCCTCTCCCACCCACATTTCCCCCCTTTAGTTCATGTCCATGTGTCATAAGTTCTTTAGCTTCTACATTTCCCACACTATTCTTGCCCTCCCCCTGTCTATTTTCTACCCACTGTCTATGCTACTTATTCTCTGTACCTTTTCCCCCTCTCTCCTCCTCCCACTCCCCTGTTGCTAACCCTCCATGTGATCTCCATTTCTGTGGTTCTGTTCCTGTTCTAGTTGTTGGCTTAGTTTGCTTTTGTTTTAGGTGTGGTTCTTATTTATTTTAATTTTTGCCTGGAAGAATCCCTGGTCTTGCTCAGGGGGATCGCTTTGTAAGTTAACTTACTCCATAGGCATCAGGGTGCAGGTGGGTAATAAGAAGCAAAGAACACAACTCTAAACCCAAACTATGTCTTTTGAGAACCCTACTACACTGCTGGTGGGAATGCAGACAGGTGCAGCCACTGTGGAAAACAGTATGGAGCTTCCTCAAAAAATTAAAAATGGATCTGCCTTTTGACCCAGCAATCCCACTTCTGGGAATATATTGTAAGAATCTCAAAACACCAATCAGAAAGAATATATATGCACCCCTATGTTCATAGCAGCATTACTTACAATAGCCAGGATCTGGAAGGAGCGCAATTGCCCATCAGTAGATGAGTGGGTAAAAAGGCTGTGTTACATTTACATAATGGCATACTACTCAGCCATAAAAAAAGAAGGAAATCTTATCCTTTGCAACAGCATGAATGGACCTGGAGATTATTATGCTAAGAGAAATAAGCCAGTCAGAGAAAGGCAAATACCATCTGATGTCACTTATATATGGAATCTAATGAACAAAATGAAATGACAACCAAAATAGGACCAGAGGCATTGATACATGGAACGGAGTGACAGATCTCATGTGGAGGAGCGGGGGCGGTACTGGAAGAGACTAGCCAAAGAACGTATGCATATATGCATAGCCCACAGACAGCAACGTCAATGTGGGGAAGGCTGGGGTGGGGAGGGTGGGGGCTGGGTGGGAAGGGGCAAAGCAGGGGAGAATAGGGGACATCTGTAATAGTGTCAATAATAAAAAGAAAGAGTCCTAAGGCCTAGTTACTCACATGACCTGCAGGACTGCTGACATAATTGGTAGAACCCCATGCAAAATGAAAATGTGGGCTGCTTGTTGAAAGTTCTTAAGAGTTATAAGACAGTGACAGTAGAGCATTAAATCAAACATGGAATCTTGTTAAGCATGGTACCCTGGGTGGCTGCACAGGTCTCAGGTCCATGAAGCCTGGTGGCTATACTTTTTAAAGTGACAAAACAAATTTTCTACCCCTATTTACTGTATATATTTATTCGATTTAAATGATGCTTTTCTTCCAAAGGCTTAGAATATGGAAACTAAATTGCTTGGCTAGTAAAAATTGTTTTAATTGGAGAGGAAGAGCCTAGAAGGAGATTCAGGAGAAGCCAAGAATGCATATATAAAATTGTCAATTGTGTTCAGTTTGCCAGAGTCAAACCTTGTTTGAGTCTGTATTAATTTCTGAATGACCTTAGATGAAGCACTTAAGTCTCAAAGTCTTGGTCTCACATTCTGTAACATGGAGTGAATTCTAGTACCCACCTCATTGGGTTGCTATAGGGATTCAATGCAACATTGAATGTCGAAGGCTTAGCATTATAACTGGCTCATAGACGTTGTGCAATAATGTAGGCAGTTGCAGTTGCCATAGTAACTATTCCCAGTTCCCAGGGAAAAGGGGTGATGAGGACTGGGAATCCTCCAAGTGGGGGTTAGGGTTAGTAGGATCAAGCCGGGTTGTCTTTTCTTGAGTGAGCCTAGCCACCACCAGAAATTGTTTAGTCTATTTATTTTTTCTGATAATGTGCTCTCATTTGTAAAATATTTCAGAAAAAAAAACCCATTTAATCCTGGGTTAATCATTCGAAGTAACTGTGAGTACTTAATATATTTTCCTCAAATTTTTATTACATATATATGAATACAAATTGAATCCTAGTATATCGACAGTTTTGTATCCTGCTTTTTACCCCTGCTGACTGTGAGTATCACCTCTTGACATTGTAGGTATTACCTCATTTCATTAAATGATCTTCAAAAATGTTTTATGACAGCTTAATTCTAGATTGGCAGATGTTCCAGAATTTGTGTCTTTATCTCTTGGACTTCAAAGTTGTTTCTAGTGTTTCACTATTATAATTTACAGTGCTGAGAATGAGCTTGTGCACACACCCCTGATCACCTCCCTGATAATCTTCCGTAGAGAAGAGCTCTCTCTTAGCAAAGGGTAAAGAGTGGGAACAAGTTTGAGTCTCTTGGTATGTAATTCCAAAAAGATCAGGCAGTTTCTCTGCCCTCAGGTACGGATGGCGGGGTTCTATCTCCTGCAAGCCTCACCAGCATCGAGCATTATCATATTTGCAAACCTCTGACTGTTTTATAGGCAAAAAAATGGATTGTCGTGTTTATAATAACTTGATTGCCTTGATCAATAGTGAGGCTGGACATGTTTTCATGTTTATTGAGTATTTGTATTACTTTTTGTGAATTGTTAAGTTCATAGCTTTGCCAATTATTGTGCTGAGGAGTTTGATTTTTGTTCTATGTTATTTTTAACAGTGTAACCCAAATTCTTGCATCTTCCCCTAACAATGCATCTTCAATACACCAGGTAGTTTTCTATAGTAATGTATTTTCACTTCTAAAAACATGCAGGACCAGAGCAGAGTCTGAAGCGGGAAAGATGGGAAGGTAATTGACAAATGTCACCGCAGACAGCACCTTCCACCATCGCAGTCATGTTAGACGAAACTTGCCTTTAACAAAAGTTCGGACAATACAAACGGAGAGCGACTCTTCCATATTTCGCATGATTTTGAGAAGCCAACAGGCTATCACCAAAACATCACTAGTAATATTTTTTTCTGTGCGATGGGGCAACAGGTGCTTGTTTTTTGTTCTTTTGGGTTTTGTTTTTAAAGATTTTATTTATTTATTTTTGGAGGGGGGGGGAAGGAGGGAGAAAGAGAGGGAGAGAAACAGCGAAGTGTGAGAGAAACATCGATCGGTTGCCTCTCGCACGCCCCCAACAGGGGACCTGGCCTGCAACCCAGGCCTGTGCCCTGACGGGGAATCAAACTGGCGACCTTTCGCTTTGCAGGGTTGACAATCAACCCATGAGCCCCACCAGTCAGGGCTATTTTGTTTTATTTTATTCCTCATACTTTCCAAAATTTCTATCCTGAACACACATTATTTTTATTATTTCTTTTATAGTAAAAGTAAATAATAAAAACAAATAATCCGAAGACGTAGTGATAATTAGAATGAGCCTGTACTTTTGCTCCATCTGATTTAGCAGAGCTGAATTTTATGTCGACTAATTATTTGATGAATTAGAAATGAACTACTTAGGCCTATTACCTTTCTAGTCCTCCTGGCAATCAGGTCTTGCCGTTAGCTGCCTGCTAGCCAAGCACTCCCATGAATGGGTGTGATGCCACCACAGGCTGTGTCAACTAGATCCAAGGTCAAATCCACAGGGCCTCATATTGGTTGTACGATGCTGGCCATTCGTGTTTTTTTTTTTTTTTCTTTTAGATTTTATTTATTTTATCTTTAGAGGGGAAGGGAAGGAGAGAGGGAGAGAAACATCAATGTGCGGTTGCCTCTTGTATGTCCCCTGCCGGGAACTGGCCTGGCAACCCAGGCATGTGCCCTGACTGGGAATCGAACCGCGATCCTTTGGTTCGCAGGCCCGCGCTCAATCCACTGAGCCACACCAGCCAGGGCCATTTGTGTTTTTGGGTTTCACTTTTGTCTGTAAAAATGGGACAATATCTTCCAAGTAAGGCTATTGTGAGAAGTAGATGGGCGTGGCACCAAGCCTACCCGACTGAATAAACTGGATCCAGCTACAGCACTCAAAGTCAAGTCTGCAGAGGCCCATTTTATGCCTCTTATGCTTTTCACCTTAAGTGATTCATGCCAAGGGACAAAGTTCACTGTGGTTGCCCCTACCTGTCTCGCGGAGGGCTGGGACAGGACGGACCACTGCTCCCACAGGAGAGATCCGATGTGGCCGTGTGCGTGCACTTCTGTCCCTGTCCCTGAGTCTCTCCCTGGCTCGCCCTCGCCATCTCTGTCTCTCTCACACCCTCTTTAATTTCAGCCAGTCGTCATGCACGAAGACGGTATACATTATTACTTTCAACCGATTTTTTAAATTTTTATTGTTGACACTACTAATTACAGATGTCCCCATTCCCCCGCCTCTTTACCTGCCTCCACCCAGCTCCTGCCCCCCCCCCCCGGCCCCAGCCATCACCGCACTGTCGTCTGTGTCTGTGGGTTGTGCATATATGGTCTTTGGCTAATCCTCTCGCCTTCTTTCATCCAGCCCCCTGATTTTCATTTTATAACACATGGTTGTAACCACAAGCGTGGTTAAAACAACTAATTGGGAGAAGATTGGTGGCAATCAATGAAAAGTTTAAATTAAAGAATGTGTTCCCTTTAAGTACAAATATATTACTTTTAAGCATATTTTATGACTGGAATTAGCAGAGTTCCTGCTGGGCCAGCTTGGCGCAACAGACAGACGCATTGTGATTAAAGCTGAGGCCCATGGCTGCAGCCAGAAGACGGACATTCTTAAAGCAGTTCTTCCTTCTAAGTAGATGGGCAGGCCCTATCAATCTTTACCTAAATGTTGCCTATCAAGTTGGCAAAGAATTATGATGACTTGAATGCTGGTAAGGGGAGATAGGCGTTCTCATATTCTACTGGTACACTGTAAACTGAGACTGCCATCTGAAAGGCATCAAACTGAATGTGTATCATCAGTGAAGATACTTATAGATGCAAGTAGTAGAAAACCTAGACAAAAATGACTTAAATAAGAAGAAAATTTATTCTCACATAACAAGATGTCCAGAGGGGAGAGAGCCCCAAGGCTGGCTAATTGAGTGGCTCAATGGTCATCAGGGTCCAATGTCCTTTCTGCCTTTCTGCTGCTCCACGATCCCCAGCACATTGGGTTGTCCTCATGATGAATTCCTCATGGTTGCAGGATGGCTGCTGCAGCTCCAAACATCACAGACTCATTCAACAACGTACATAAGGCTGGAAGAAAGAATGTCCCCCCCCCCTTTTTTGTCTCTGCTTAACTGGAAGAAGACTTTCCAGGAACCCCTCTATACACCCCATTCTGAAATTTTTCTCTACATAGCTCACTGGCTGGAATCCTGCCCCATGCCTATTCCAAACTCTATCATTGGCAAGGACAGTGAAGTTACATGATTGGCTTTGGGCTGGGGAGAGACTTGGCATCCTCTGGAGCCCAGATTCTCTCAATATCTGAATCGGATGTGAGTTCATTTAACGAGGAAGGAGTTCGTGAATTCTCGCTGTCCAGGCATCAGTAAGGCCTGCCATCTCCTCTAAGGCAGCGCCCCCCAGTGGTTTCCACAGCATACCCCACAGGGAAAAGCCTAACACCACGGGGCCCGCTGGAGTCAATTAGAAGGAACAGGGGAGCCTCTATGGGGCTTGGTGAAAACAGTCACTACTTTTTCTTTATGTTCCACAATTACGATAGGAAAGTGAAATAAGAATGATATTAGCATTGAATTTGTATAAAACTTCTAAATAAAACCTTAAAAAATTTTTTTAAGATGAGAAGCTTGAGCTTGCTTCTACAGATGTATATTTTTCTGCGTCAGGTTTTGTGTTCGAAATGGCTACATTCAACTCCTAATCAAGACTTTGAACAACAATCTCTTCAGACCCTGTTGGTCACCAGAAGAAAACTGTGCTCTCGCAACCGTTCAGAAATTTTCTACAGCTGCCAAACTAATTAAAGGTTTAATGGGTCTTCCTTTCCTTTCACTGACAAATATAACAGTGAAATTTCTTTTATTAATCTAATTGAGTTTTAAATTCATTTGAACATTTTCAAATGAATTTGAAAATGAAGCAAGTCTTTCAAAATAACAACAAAATTCCCATGTGCCCATGTAATGTTAGAACAGACATTGGTACCTAGCCCAGGAGCGGCTAGAAGGGCACCCCAGCTGCAAACAGAGAGAGGTGTATGATGTATGTGAAGAAAATGGCTCCCACTTGTACACTGTTGGTGAGAATGTAAATTGGTATAGCCATTATGGAAAACAGTATGGATTTGATTTATGATTGTTAAAGACAAAATTCAACTGAATAAATTTTAAAGATCTTATTGGACTTATCCAGTAATTCATGAATAGGGCAGCACCCAATCTAGCAAACAGAACAGAGCTTCGGATGAGCTATGTAAGGCAAGAGATTTTATACGCAGAAGGGAGCAGCAGAAATAAGGAAGTTGTACTGGGCAAAGATGCGGGCTGGTTGTTTCAAGGTTCTTTTCCTTATAGGGGATTGCGGGGGCCTATCAGACAGATTGCCTAACTAATGCTGATCAGGCGATTACCGACTGATGGGTTTAAAATTTTATCTCTGAGAGAGTCAAAACTGTAAACGTCAGTTTGGTGATGTGAGGCTTAGCACAAGTGACTCCATTTTGTGCCCATTTTCTTGTTTTTAATATAGTGAAGCTGAAACTTTGAAGGCAAGTATTTTGTCTCTAATTACTGTCCCCTTTTTGTCATCCCCCACGCCGAAACAAGGTCTTCTCCTCATTTCATGTTACCCATCCTCAGAAGATCAGGATCTATCTTATTCCTGACTAATGATAGGGCTTTCTGAGACTTACTTTGTCTAAGAAAACTATTTTTAGGTTGATAAACATTCTTGCTCTTGAGAAATTCCTTCTTATTTGGACTAACATCTTTTCTTTTTAATTAAGTCCATTTTTTTTCTCACTCTTTTCTGATAAAAAATGGGGTTAATAATAATAAGTTTATTGAGTATTACTATATTCTAGGCATATTAACATGTCTGTCGTTATTTAATCCTCACCCCAAATTCATGAGGTTAGTACTCTTATAGCCCCATTTTATAGATGAGGAAAATCAAGGCACAAGGTCTAAGTAACTGGCCCAAGATAAAATGACTGATGAGTAATTAAGCAGGGATTTCAGCCCACGTGTTTTGACTGCAGAATCTATGTGCTAATTCCAATACCATGTTGACTTAAAATAAGGAAAGGGATCCCTGCTAACCTACTTTCTTTTCATATTTTGTATAATTCCTTCTTCTGTCTCTCCAAATAAATCCAGCTGCTTTTGTAGTTTTTCCCAGATCTTACTGTTCAATTCATTGTGTTCTCCCTCTCTCTCCCTCTCCCTCTCCCTCTCTCCCTCTCTCCCTCTCTCTCTCTACCCCATAGGTTGCACTCCAGCAGTAAACACATTCGGGAGCCCGCATCCATGTTATTCGGCTCCTAGGTTATTACTTCCACCGGGCAAAACTGTTATACCTAATGGGGGGAAGCCCTTCTTCAGGAAGTTGTTCCAAGGCCTGCCTTTTCGAGACCAGCGGGAATTCCCTCCTGTAGTCGGCTTCCATTCTGTCCAGGCAACACACTTCTACTCAGAAGTTTACGTTACATAAAGACCCAACCAATCCTTGTTCTTGAGGCTGCTATTAAATTCCTGAATATAATGAGTAAAAATATTTTCTTTTATTTTGAATAATGTTCAGGCTTCTTTATATGGACGAATAAGAATAGAGTAACATCAAACTAAAGTCAAAACAGACAACTGAGCCTGTTTCAAAAGGTTGGCATTCAGGGATGTTGAAAGGAATGGGATTAAGCCCTGGCTAGAAGGCTAAGAAAAGAGGCTTTCATCCTTATTCCTAAAAATCCAGAACAATTCTGGGCCCAAGATCGGGAAACAAACACAGGGGTCGCCCTATCCAGCAGGACACCTGCTGTTCCTTCGGTCGGAAACGTCTTCCTAATTTGCTCTGACCATCTTTGGCTGCTATTATTGACATCTCCTCTCTGGGGAGCCTTCCCTGAGGCCCCCAAATTGGGTTAGATGTCCCTTCATGCCGCTCTCAGTATTTTGTACTTTCCAGTTCTGCCAAATCAGGTGGCTTCTGTCCTCCCCAGGATTTCGGGTTCCCGTGGGCAACGACCTTGCCTTGCCCTTCACTGGATCCTAGTCCTATCTCCTAAAGGGAGTCATTCATAGATGCTCAATAAATATTTAGCAAATGAATGAGTGAGAGCCTATTAGTGGAGACACTTCTGTTTGTTTATTTCATTTCTGTGTAAAGGCGACCCTGTTTTCCTATGTTGGTGAACATAATTAGAGTGTTTTTCACCCTGACTTCTTTAATTACGTGGATTGTGAAAAACCACAAAATACTATTAAAAATGAACTTGGTTTGGAACATCCCTCCCAATTATCAGCAGCTCCCAAGGATTCTACAAAGCATTTCTGTGGTGGTCTCCTTTCCTCACTGATGTTCCCAAAGACTGGGCCCCAAAAGAAGGTCTAAGAGCAGGCAAACAGCGTGCTCCGGGGCTGCTTTTTCAGCCCAGGTTCCCAGCCAGGCCTTTTCTTCTACTGTTTCCCAGAGATCAAGCCTCTGACTGCTTCCTGCCCCCTGCTAAGCTGGACCAGGGGGCTGATGGTTTTACTGTTCTTCAGTAATCATGCAGATTAACAGCTGTGTGCTCGGTAGCTTGGGGCCTCCCTTAAATTGAGAGGGCTGGAGTCCACATTCCACAAGCAGTTGGAAACATCTCTGCCCTGCGTTCCTTATTATGAGAATGTGGCTGTGGCTCTGGGCTAGACCGGGAATAAAGCAGTGGGTTTGATGTCTTTCGTTTCACGCAGCCCATAAAAAAGCAGCCTTGCCTCCCTTTCCGCACTTGCTTTGGGCAGATAGACCCTCCACCATGACAGCCCTTAACTTTCCCTCTCACCGGCCCCCGCCCGCCCTCGCTGTTACCTGCAATGGGATATCTTGCATATCCTGTTTCGTTTTACAGTGGCTCGTAGCGCCCTCACGATGCCCACCCCCACGCACTTGCTTTGAAAACCTGAGTCAGGAAGCTAAAGAGTTTTGTCTCCATTTGGGGCATGGTTCACCAGCCTTCTCGCCATTAAGAAGCTGCAGCTGAATTTTGTGATAACCTCTTCTTTTCTGCCTCAGAGGTGATTTTAGGCAATCTGCGGAAATCTAAATCTCCTGCTGGGTGACAGGCAAGGGCTGAGTACCAGAGGCCCTGCAGTTGATGGGGTATTTGATTCTTTTTCATTCTGATTAAGCCCCAGGAGACTCATAGTCCAAACCTGAAGGACAAATGGATTTTAAATTATTTGTTAGGGTCTAAAAACTCTGGCTACAGTACAAAGAGGTTAATGGTCATGTAGCATTTTCACTTGCATCTCAGTTTTATAGCTTCGAACCCTTATGTGAGCCTATCTGGGCTTCTCTTTGGCCAGAGATGTTAGAGAACTAAACCCAGGAGGAAAAGAAATACTTCAAGGAAAGACAGGTGACCTTCAGAAAGACTATCGGGCTGTTTTGACTTTTCTCAGTCAGTGTAAGCCTGCTTTGGGGAGGGTGGGGACATACATGGAAGCCCCCATCTCAGACTAGAAGTGTCTGGGGCCAGCACAGAATCAAGGGCAAGGTGACAAAGCCTCTGTGGGGATTCAGAAGGAGCCACCCAAAGATGTGCCTCAATGGTATGCAGGTTGTTGTGAGCTCGTGGCAGTTTTAGCTTCCCTTTAATTACCTAGAAGAACTTGAATTTAGGGGCCTTGCCCATAGTAAGAGGCTATCAGTCATAAGTTCCTTTTGACCCACCTGTATAGCAGGACAAACTTTTATTTATTAAACACCTGCTTTTCTTATCATCCTGCAACGAACCTTTGAAACACCCAAGGTGCATCACCTCATCCCCAGTTCAGAGCGTGCTCTAACCTACGTTGCCCTTCCTACCGCTGAACTGCTAATGCAGGTGGGGTTTCTGATTCTCCACGTATGCGGGGCTCCCTACAGCCGCATGTATTAAATTTGGTTGTTTTTCTTGCTAACCTGTCCCATGTGTATCTGATGATTAGACCAGCCGGAAGAACCTTGAGAATAGAGGAAATTCAGCTCCTTCCTCACACCTTCCTACCCATTCTGATGTATTCGCTCCAATAGAATGTTTCTGTTGCTTTTTTTCTTTTAAAAAATTTTTATGAACAGTGGGCATTTGTCAAATGAAGAAAAAGGCCATTTGCAGGTCTTTGGTCCGTATGCCGTAATTCATTCAATATCAAACGTGGTGGAAAGCCAGATATACACCAGCGTATACTGAGAGAGAAGCATAAAAGGTGTATGATTTCCTCAACTAGTATCAGAGAAAGTGATACAATAATGTTACAGAATGGATGGGGTCGGGAGACAATATACTATTACTGAATGGACCCTTCCCTTTCCCAGGGTCCCCCTGTACTAGGTTTGCCTCACCTGCTACCAGGGAATTATAGCTCTTAATGTTAGAGATTGATGAAAAGGGAAGGAATTATTTGTTCAAAAGTTATACAGACTTAAGACTAATGACTTGATGTCTTCATTAAAACCCCAAAGTCCCTTAGAATACCCACAGATGCACAGTCCTTCCTTCCCCACTTTTCCCAGTCTGGGGTACTGTATCTCAGGAAAAGAAATAGAAGTCCATGGCTTAGGTAGCTTCTGGTTCTTCCCAGTAATTTGTGCTTGGCTGGCAGGCCTCCTGCAGTTCCCAGCACCATCAGCTGTGGCCGCAGCGATCTCCAGTTCTTAACCATGTGGCACCTTCTCATGGCCCATTGGCAAGAGTCCTGTCACCCCTTCCCTTCCGCCAGCGTCTCTCCTGCCTTCTTCCAAACTGCTGAGAGAGAGCTCTGCATCGCTGCTACATCTTACTTTCCAGCTACCTAAACTGCATGGCAAAGGGAGCCCCAAAGCTGTGTGCATCCTCCTTCTCTTGCCAAAGCCATGGTCCCCTTCCTTTTCATGGTTGCTGTGCCTGGGTTTAAATCCCAGCACCAATCTTCCTCTGCAGCCGCATTTCTTACTCCTCCCATAATTGTCTACACCTCCAGCATTCCTGTATTTTTCCAGCTTTGCTGGGCTGCCATAGTAAGTCCGGGCAGGCATGGTCCCGTGGCGTGGAGCAAATCATCTCCAAGCTCTCACGCAGGCGCTGCAACCAGGGGGAGTTGCCTCCCAGTTATACCACAGGTGGAAGTCACTCCTATCCCCCTGGCTTGAAGTGTGGCCACAGCTGTTTAACATAACCATGAAACCAGTTAAAGGTTATAGATTGTTAAATGACCATGCCTGAGGTTAGTTGCAAAACTGTTGTTATGCAGAACAACTCTCAGTGGCCCTGCTCCATGTGTCCCATCCCCAGTTCAGACTTGTGGTGGGGGGGGGGGGGTAAGAACATCCTGTATTTTAATATTTCCTGGACACCCTGAGCTCTGGACCCCATGACAAATCCCTCTTTTGAGGGTCCCCTTGCTGCACCCTGTTGCAATAACAAGTATTTGATTAAGAGAAATTTAGGTGAAGAAGATAAATAATCATAGCCAATGTTGTTGAGGTCATGTGCCATCTCTATCATCTTCAATTTCAGCTCAAATGAAGGCTGGGACACACAGCTAGCTACCAAAGTTTTCTGATTCCAAAATTGAAAGCAAATTTTCAAGAGCCGGGATGAAATCTCCTGCAGTAATATACAGTGTAATGGTGCTATCTACTACTACAGAGATTACCAAAGGCCTGCTCCTGTTTTCAGTGATTGTGTTTTAATGGCCATGTGTGTTATTTCTCTGATAGAAAGAAAGGCTGTCCTCCAGGAACCTGAAGAGCCCTACAGAGCACATTGGTCACCTCTGGACAAGGCACATGGGGATTTCTATGGGAAGAGTCTGTTTGCTTGGGTTGAAAGAGACTCAGTTTGGAAAAGTGGAGTGGGGGGCATTGTT
This sequence comes from Glossophaga mutica, assembly GCA_039655065.1. Lineage (NCBI taxonomy): Eukaryota > Metazoa > Chordata > Mammalia > Chiroptera > Phyllostomidae > Glossophaga > Glossophaga mutica. The sequence continues at coordinate 85,291,678 of CM077313.1, forward strand.
GAAGGCAGGGGGTGCTCTCATTCAACTAAAGACACAGGTAGCTATGGTCCCTCTGCCACCTTCCTCTGGCTCATGGAGGCAGCAGTGGGCAAAAAGTGTAGCTGAGTTGGTGGAAATAAAGAAAAAATAAAGTCTGTGAAGTCAAAGACTGAGTATTAGGCAGAAAAGTTGTACTGCCATGCAGGGTACAAACTTTTCTGTGTCGTATTAGAAAACAAAGTCTCCGTGTGTTGCTGAGGGGCTGGCGATGTGTGAGCTTGTTGGTGGGTTGGCGGGAGGTGGTCAACTGTATTAGTGGGGCCCTTGTTTTGGGATGTAGTGATAGGGGATATGGTGTCTGGGTGACCCTCCTCTGCACACGACACCAGGGTCAGGATTGTGGGGCCCAGTGAGCTCTGCACCAGTACCAACAAGCTTGTGGCCAGGCTGGGGTTTATCAGTGGCCAGAGTGGAAGGAGATGAAGAGAGGATCCTTCACCCATGTCCTTTTTGTTGATGATAGTCCTTGGGTCTTTCTACATTTAGTCACATAGGAATCAGAAACAAGAACTGGACAATTAGCTTAGCATTTGTGAGCCTCAATTTGCTTACCCTTGATGGCCCTCACTTCTCCCCAGCTGCCCCGCAGCCTGCAACCTCACAGAGTGATTTCTTATTCCTCCATCTCTTCCCAGACACTACTAACTCCTCCAAACACTGAATTTCTCATTAAACCAAACATAGGTATCTAATGTAAAACATGATCAATCAGAAAACGTAGGTGTGGATTAGGGGGGCCAGGCCCACCTAGCATATCCCTAAATTGTTAGTATCTTCTTCACAGTGGAAAACAAGCCGTTTGACCCCTTCCAGCAGAAGGAAAAAAAACACATTAAACTCCATGACCAAGAACATTTATGAGCTATCTGAACCCAAATCACAAAACCCATTGAAAAATGACATTTAAATCTCAGCACCCTGAGATTCAGCCAAGACCAGTAAGGAATATAGCTAAGAGACTGTGTTCCATCTTTGACCTAAGCTATTATTTTTCTTTTAAATATGGTCTTGATAAATGATTTCCCAAGTAACTTCTTCCTTTCTCTGTTGCCCGTAACCTTGAAGCTTGATTTGCAACTGGACTAGATGGGATGGGGGAGGAGGGACCTAAAGTCTCAGAAGATCCCTGCTGTCCCCATCCCAGGAGCCAGAAAGAGGGGAGAGCTCTGAGTGGTGCTTTGCTGGGTGCTGCTCAAGGTAAGGGCATTGTGGGTGGTATTCCCAGGCCCTAAATGGGTGAGTTGTTCCAGTACACCTTAGGTGTCTGCTCTGCAGAGCCGTGGTGTGAACACCCACAATGCTCTACGGCAGCCGTGTTGAGTCACTGGGTGAGAACGCTGGACAGAGTGGCCTTCGCTGCTCCCAGGCAGAACCTGGGCCAGTGCTCTCTGTACACGTCAATGGCAATTTAATAGACATGCACTGAAAGAAGCATGTAAGCGACTTACTAGTTTTTTCATAGAGGATGGATTTTTGCCTGGTGCTAAAAACACGTATTTTTAAAAATCATCTTTATGTTTCTATAACTATCATCTCCCTTCTCCTCCATTTCTTTCCTGTGTTCCTACCTCCAGTCCTTCCATCTGGGCATCCTTAGACAAAATTGTGGGTAGGCAAAGCTTGCCTGCGCCAGCTCCAATACCCTGTTTGCACTGCCCCCAACCCTAGTGCCCAGGGCCGGTGACCTGCTCCCCAGTGGGCAGCAGAGCCCAAGCCCAGAGTGAGCCCTGAGCTTTCACTCTGACTTCAACCATTTACTACAAGGTGACCAAAAGAACATCGCTCTGTGCCTCAGTTCGCCCATATGTGTGCATGGATAATAATCTTCACTCTATCAGCAAGATGTTTCCAGCAACAATAACAAAAAAATCAAAGTCAAGTTGTTCTCAACAGTCTGCATATTCACCAGCTCCCAGACAGGAAGCCCAGGGTAGGGAGGAGTTAGCCCACAGCTCTGGTTTCTTGTCCCAGCATCTCCTGCCTCCTTTTCATGTGACATCCTCGGGATACAAGGGAACCAGAGATATTAACTCCCTACCTGACATGGGGGCATAGACCACCTAGAGGGGAGGGACAGGGTTGTTTCTGGAAGCTTTCTTGAAAGACTAAGGTAAACAAGAAATTGTCCAACTGCTCCAGAACCTCAATTCAACTTCTTGAAACTCAGTAGCCTGAACTGAGTTACATTCCTGTCCTGACGCCTCACCAGCACGAGAGTTGGGATCTTCCTCAGACCAACCAGGCTCAGCCCTGCAGCTGGGGCAGGTGGGCTTCCCTGAGGGCACAGGAGCTGTAAGGGGATGGGGAAGTGCTGGAACGAAATACTGACACCTTCCGTTAGAAAGGGGACGGGGAAGTGCTGGAGCGAAATACTGACACCTTCCATTAGAAAGGGGACGGGGAGAGGGACATTATCCACTACATGTGCATCTCTGGGTCGTCTGAGACCCAAAGTCAAAAAGAGGAAAGAAAAACAGTCTGGAGCCTGAAAACATTAAGTGAATATGAAGAGCAGTTCAAAAGCCAATCCTGCCAGGTTTTAGACGATTTCATTTAAGGGAACATCAATCCTAATGGGAGAAATCGACGTACGAAGGCTCCAGTCTTTAACAGTGAGATCGAGTGCTCAGCATATACTTGGGGTGTGAGGTAGACTTCCAATGACTGGTTGGTGTTTCTTGCATCAAAACACAGGCCCAGCCCTGCTTCCCTGGGCATTCGAGAGTGCACACATCAGAGCATGGGAGCTGGGATGGCCACGCCTTCTGTGGGGTAACCAGTGTCACGCTCCACTCAGGGGAGGCAGGTGCTGATGTGCTCAGAGCTGAAGACGCGCCTTGAGGCTGAAATTCAAACACTTGTCCAGACACAACAGGCTGTGTCCCCTTGGGTTCCCTGGGAGGCAAGAATGCAGGAGTCAGTGTTCGTTCCTCTCGGTGGTGGGTGGTCTTCTTTTAGAAGCCACAGATTGGTGGGCCACACACCCCTGAGTTTCTGATCCCAGAAGTCTGGGGTAATTTGCACCTAGAACAAGTTTCCAGATGATGTTGATGCTCCCGGTCACCACACTTTGAGAACCGATGACCTCGGGGGTGGATGATGGACTATGTTTTGCTGCAAAGAGAAACCAGCAGCTGCCCAGACTCAGCTGGCTTCCTCCCTACTCTGGCTTACTTCGTTTATTCCCATTCACTGAAGTGTCCTGGGTCATTCATTCATGGAAGGAACCCATTTTTACCCTAGGGGCTAGAGCTTCTTGTGGGGGGTGGCGGGGTTTGTAGTTTGTCAGCTCTGAGGAGCTCAAGATTTTGTCCCCATGGCTGTTTGTAACGTACAAGAGAAGAACCCAGTTCCCAGACGGGCTGCCCTCCCCGCATTGGGTGTTCAGCACTGGGAAGCCCAAGGAAATCCCTAACAGAAACCCTACACGGTAGCTCTGAAGACTTTTAACTAATGGGCACTTGTAAATCTAACAGGATTTCCTACCAGTGTGAATGCCTTGGGTAAAATGCTCATTAAACTGTCAGCCAACAGAAAGGTGTTGCTCCTGGGAAGAGGGTCACAGCATCCTGGGGTGGAGAGAAGCCTCCCCAGGCCACCGGGGTCCTCCCTTCTCCCAAACACTCACCACCCACCCCAGATCCAAACCCTATTTCCAAAGCCTGTCAGAGGATTTTACAACTCTCCTCCAACTCCAGCAAGAAATTCTTCATTTTCCCCAACCCAAAATATACATTCCTTTCAAATCCGTTGTTTCATCTTGGAGATCTCATCTGTGGAAATTGGGAATGGCTCGTCACTGTCCGTGGTAGAGGACTTCTTCATATACTTCAAGTCCCTGTAAAATCACTCCTGAGTCTTTGTTTTTTTTTTGTTTCAACATTAAAAAAATTACATTTATTATCATTCAAGTAACATTTGCACGTAGTAAAAGAAATTTTAATATAGAACAAAAAAGTAAACAATGAGAAGTGACTTTCTCCTTCCTTCCCCTGACCGCTGGGCTGATTCCCTACCACCTTCGCCAACATTTTCATATGTTCCTACCAGAAGGTTTTCAAACCCATATTTGTGGGTTTGAACACATATTGATGCCACTTTTGAAAACATTTCATGGCACATTTTGGGGTCTCGGAACATTACCACATGCTTCTTTTCAAGAATAGACTAAGCATTATTTCATCAATTCCTTCGGCTTTCTTCGGTTTCATACCTCCAGACAACGTTGCAGGTGCAACTTTGAGTATGTTGGTAAATCAACTCCTAAGGCAGAGTTTTTGAGCCAAAAGACTTGTGTATTTTTCATTTTGGCAGATTACATTCTGTAGAGGTTACACTAATTCTTTCCCTTCAACAATATTCAAAGTGCCAATATTTTGCAATATGTTATACAGTGTGTTTATACATTTTTTGCCATCAGGCAAAAATTTAAAAGGGGCACATGGACACTGGTCTTTTGATTGGAATAAGAAGGCTTCTAGAGTTTCCCCATTCAATAAGATGCAGGCTTTGGTTAATAATCTTGTTACTATTGAGTTAAGATTTTTTGGAAAGCATCCATCAATAGAATTTTGTTAAAAGTTATATAAAACTAAAAAGTGGATGTAAGATAATTCTATGACTTTTAGCATCTATGGAAGTGACTATGATTTTTCCCTTTGCTCTAATGACACGGTGAATTATAGTATTAGCTTTTTCCAATATTAGTTAATAAATAGCTAATATTTATTTAGCATTTACTATGTGCCAGGCACTGTTCTAAGCACTTTACATGCATTAATTTATGGAGTCTTCTCAACATACAATTGTTAACTACATTTTATAAACGAGGAACTGAGGCATAGGGAAGTGAAATGATTATGTGTCCTGTTCCTGGTGAGTAACTCAGTTTGGATCCGAACACCAGCACTTTGACTCCTGAATCTATGCCCATCAGCCGTCTTTGACTTTCTGGTCAGAAGGTACATTCTCTTAACATAATGGTTTCTGCTAAAGGATTCTTTTTGTTAAATTTCTCTTTGTCTTGATATCAACAGATTAGTTTGGAGTATAGTTTTACTTTTAGTACATGTATTTTAGAATTGATATCTTGCTACCTTCAAAAACCAGTAATTTGGAAATTTTTCTTCTTTTACTGTGGCCAGGCACAGTTTAAGTGGTCCTGGAGTTACACTTTCTGTAAAGATTTGATAGAAGACATCCTTCACATCTGTGAAAGTGATTCCGGTGCTTGGGGGAGGGGTGGATTTCTGATCTCTGGTTCTATTTTTCTATGATAATTAGTTACTTAAATTTCCTACAACTTCTATGGCTGGTTTTAGTAATTATATTTTTCTAGAAAACCATCCACTCCACCCACATTTTCAGATTTACTTCAATAGAGCTAGCAAAGAAGTATCTTAGACTTTGCTTAATTTTGTATGTATCCATTAGCTCCCCACTTATGGTTTTCATTTTGTATTGTTCATTTTTTAAAAATTAGATTAAGCAGGAGATTTACTGTTTTGTTTTGTTTTCAGAGAAGTTGCTCTTGGGTTCATTTGTTGGTTCTCCATTTTATTATAACTCTTCCCTCTTTATCTGTGATTACTTCCAACTTTGTATGTTCTTGTTCCCCCAACCTGACTAGGTGGCTAATGATTTGTTTTTCTGTTTTATTGTTTTCTTTGCTTTATTTTTATTTCTCCCAAGAGCCATCTCTTGGTCTATTTATTAGTTCCACTATTTTAAAAATCAGTTCCTTTTGCCTTATTTAGGTATATTTTATTTTTTTTAACTTGTCTGATTGACTGCTCATATTATTCATTTTTACTCTTTCCTGTTTAGTAATGCTAGTAAGTAGAACTATGCGGTGAGAGGCAGTATCTCAAAAGTTCTGATATGTAGTTTTTGCATTTGCAATATTCTCTAGATACTGTATTTTTTTATTCCCTCTTTGAACCAAGAGTTAAGAGAAAGCTTCTCAATTTCCCAATGGTTAAGATATTTTGCCTATGATTAAAAAATTAATTTTCAGTTTAATTGCACTGAGCTCAGAGGCTACAGTCTGTAATATTTTTATTTTTTGAAATATATTGAGATTTTTTTTCTTTGTGGTTCAACTTTTACAAATATGGTTATTTCTGTCATTATTTCCAGGACAACTGAGTAATAGGCCTAGTCCCTGCATTCAGGGTTTAGAGGTATTGCCATATAGATAGAGATACAGATACAGATAATATATACACATATGCACACTCATGAGCTCCACCATATTAACTATGGGGTTTGGGTTTTCAGTAATCATACTTTTGCTTTTGTCGAAACTTGATCTGACATGAGCTGAGAAAAATTATTCAAATTTTCCCACCACAATTGCCTTTTTGTCTATTTCTCTTTGTATTTTTAAATATATTTGATTGATTATGCTATTACAGTTGTCGATTTTTTTCTCCCCTTTATTCCCCTTCTGCCCTGTAACCCCCTCCACCACCATTCCCCCACTTTAGTTCATGTCAATGGGGCATATATATAAGTTCTTTGGCTTCTCCATTACCCATACTACTATTCTTAACCTCCCCCTGTCTATTTTGTACCTGCCATTTATGCTTCTTATTCCTTGTAACTTTTCTCCCGTTCTCCCCACTCCCCCTGCCTCTCCCCACCGATCATCCTGCATGTGATCTCTATTTCTGTGAATCTGTTCCTATTCTAGTTGTTTGCTTAGATCTTTTTTGTTTTTGTTTTTTTAGGTTTATTTGTTGATAGTCATGAGTTTGTTGTCATTTTACTGATCACACTTTTGATCATCTTCTTTTCCGTAGATAAGTCCTTTTAACATTTCATATAATAAGGGTTTGGTGATCATGAATTCCTTTAACTTAACCTTATCTGGGAAGTACTTTATCCGCCCTTCCATTCTAAATGATAGCTTTGCTAGATAGAATAATCTTGGATGTAGGTCCTTGCCTTTCATGACTTCAAATACTTCTTTCTAGCCCCTTCTTGCCTGTAATGTTTCTTTTGAGAAATCAGCTGATAGTCTAATGGGCACTCCTTTGTAGGTAACTGTCTCCTTTTCTCTTGCTGCTTTTAAGATTCTCTCTTTACCTATAATCTTGAGTAACTTAATTATGATGTGTCTTGGTATGTTTCTTCTTGGATCCAGCTTCTTTGGGACTCTGAGCTTCCTGAACTTCCTGGAAGTCTATTTCTTTTTCCAGATTGGCGAAGTTCTCTTTCATTATTTGTTCAAATCAGTTTTCAATTTCTTTTTCTTCTTCTTCTTCTTCTGGCACCCCTATGATGCAAATGTTGGATCTCTTGAAGTTGTCCCAGACGTTGCTTATACTATCCTCATTCTTTTGGGATTATTTTTTCTTCTTGTTCTGATTGGTTGTTTTTGGCTTCCTTATGTTTCATGTCATTGGTTTGATTCTTGGCTTCATCCACTCTACTGTTGTTTCTGTGTAAATTGTTCATTTCAATTAATATCTTTCATTTCTTTTTTCCCCAGTATTATTTCTTTTTAAAAAATTTTTTATTGTTGTTCAATTATAGTTGTCCCCATTTTCTCCCCATTACTCTCCCCATCCTAAACCCCACTTCCCATATGCAGTTGTACCCCACCCCGACTTTGTCCATGGGTCCTTTATACATGTTCCTTGACTTAACCCTTCCCTGTCTTTCTCCTGTTATTCCCTTCCCCCTTCCCCTCTGGTCACTGTCAGTTTGTTCTTTATTTCCATGTCTCTGGTTCTATTTTGCTTGCTTGTTTGTTTTGTTGATTAGGTTCCACTTACAGGTGAGATCCTATGCTATTTATCTTTCACCACCTGGCCTATTTCACTGAGCATAATACTCTCCAGTTCCATCCATGCTGTCATGAAGGGTAGGAGTTCCTTCTTTCTTTCTGCTGTGCAGTATTCCATTCTGTAAATGTACCACAGTTTTTGATCCACTCATTTACTGAGTTTCCTTCTTTTCTGACTAGATCTTTTTTTATGCTGTTGAGGTTCTCACTAAGTTCCTTGAGCATCCTTATAACCAGTGTTTCGAGCTCTGCATCTGATAGAATATTATCTCCATTTTGCTTAGCTCTTTTTCTGGAGTTTTGATCTGTTCTTTCATTTGGGCCATGTTTCTTTGTCTCCTTGTTTTGGCAGCCTCCCTGTGTTTATTTCTATGTATTAGGTAGAGCTGCTTTAACTCTGTTAAGAGTTAAGTCGACCTGTCTTGGCAGTGTGGCTTCATGTAGTATGTGTCCTGTAGGTCCAGTGGCACAGCCTCTCCTTTCACTGAAGCTGGGACTCAAGGTGCGCCTTCATGTATGCTGAGTACACTCTCTTCTTGTAGTGGCCACTACAAGGATTGGTTGTGACCACTTACCACAAACCTCCCCTCTCTGTGGAGTATCAGCTGTGCAGGGGCAGGGTGGTGGTTCTGACATGGTCTGCAGCTGTCCACTGGGTGCACTGGCCCTGGGGTTTCCCAAGTGGTGCAGGTCAAGGTCATCTCCCTCCTGTGTTTTGCCCAGGGCCATTCTGCCTGAGCTATAAAGCAATCTAAGATGACTACTACTTGTACTGGGTTTGGAGATTCCCAGGCAGAGCCAAGCTGTGAATCTAGCGTGGCTGCTGCTAGTACTGGCCCTGGGGTTCACTGAGGCCAGCTGTTGCTTGTTTGATAGGATTTAGGAAGTTGCAAAGCATGAGCTAAGACCAGCCATTCATATGGAATAGAAGCTTAGTTGGACCCATAAGCTGGGTGGGGCTGAGTCTCTGGGGATCTCCAAGGTGGGTCAAATAGTGTTAGCCAGGTTGATGGAGTCTCAGATATGGTACCACCTTGCTGGCTCTGTGAGGGGAGGGTTTAGAAAAAGGGCAATGGCTCTGCTTACTTTGATGCCAGACACTTCAGTTTCTCCCTGCATACCCCATTGGTGCTTTTCAAGCTGCTACCCTGATGCTGGAGCTCAGAGGGAGTGAGTCTGAGTAGGTTATTCTGTGTATGGGTTCTTTAAGAGGAACTGCATGGTGCCCCAGAAATTTCTTCCAGCGACTCAATCCCCACTGGCCTTTGCAGCCAGACGTTGTAGGGACTTATCTTCCTGGCCCTGGAATCCTGGGCTGGCAGGCCTGGTGGGGGGCTGGGACTCTTTTCTCCTGAGATACCCATGCTGAATTTTTATCCACCGCACATAGGTGTGAGACCAGCCTGTTCTGCATCTGCACCCCTCCAACCAGTCTGAGTGGGTGTGGTTTCTTTAATTCCATAGTTGTTATACTTCCATTCAACTTGATTTCTGATGGTTCGAAGTTATGGTTGTTCTATATTTTAGTTGTAATTTTGATGTGGTTGTGCAAAGAGGTGAACAATTTCTGCTTATGCTGCCATCTTGACTGGAAGTCTTGCTGACATTTCTTGATTGAGGAAGACTGAGAGGGAGAATACTGCACTGTAGGTTGGGAACCAAGATTCTAATAAATGACATATTTGAAGGCACTTTGAATGGCAAGAATTGATTCCAGAAAAGAATCTCTGTTTCCTGGCAACCAGCTCAGAACTCCCTGAAGGGCACTTTGAAGGAAAGTTTAATCAATAGACAGGTCAAATGTTTTCTTTTTCAAACGTCCATTTTGCATGTAATGGCTGCTCTGTATGGACTTTACAGGGTATTCTTCCCCTGCTGATGAGATCTAGGGTCCTTCTGCACAAATGCATGTGCTATGGGTAAGAAATTACTTTAACTGAGTTTATTGGCATTTCTTAGAGCATATGAGTTCAAAGAAAATTATTACAGGTAAGAGCTCTTCCGTTAAGACACCACTGTATAGATTACATGGTGATGTATATAGTCAGAGAGATGTCTAAGAAAGCTCAGTACAGATCTTGCCAATTCCAAAGACCAGCCTTGATAACAAGTCAGTAAATCTTTCTCCTGATCCCAAAGTCACCTGCTTGGCCCTAATCATTTTTTTCAATGTGACTGAATTCTCCCTGGTGGAAATGAATGGAGTGTAGGAAAGGTGCTATACTCAGTCCTTGGTTTGAACCTGGGTTTCTGCATGGCTTAACTTTGCCAAGACTTGATATCTTTAGCTGTGGACAGAGTGGAATCATACATTTCATGAGAGTGTCCAACCTGTGGCCTGTGGGCTGCATGGGGCCCAGGATGGCTATGAATACAGCCCAACACAAAATCATAAATTTACTTAAAACATTATGATATTCTTCTGTGATTATTATGTGTTGCAATGTATTTAATGTGTGGCTGAAGTCAACTCTTCTTCCAGTGTGGCCCAGAGACACCAAAAGCTTGGACCGCCCCCCCTCTCCCTGTTTTAGAGGGTTGATGCAATACTTCAGTAAGGTTATATGCAAAAATTTGCCACTTGGTATGTACTTCACTTGATCACCACACCTACTGGTTGTCAAAGATTGGCACAGAGGCCTGGACCGAATGAAGAACAAAGAACTAACTAATGCTATATCATCATTCGTGCTCAATTAGAAACTCGTCAAGTTCTCTGTCAGCTCTCAAAACCCTCCATTAAGCATTTATGACAACACCTTAAGATTTGGAAACACGAATTTCCACTTAATAGGCGGAAAAGGGGAGTCATCAAGAAGTAAGATCATCGACCTCAAGCTATAGATATCGCTGGTCAGCTCTGTATAGGTGACCTTGGGGCCACCTCTGTGAGTGTGGAAGGGGTGCTATGGATCACTGGAGCCTGGGTGATCTGGAGAGCTCTATATGATGCATTTCCTTAAATCCCAAGTTGCCACACCGCAGACATCCATTCCCCCACCCATAACCATTACTACTTTGTATACTAGAAATAATGCATTAGAGGAAATAGGACAGACTTTCAGAAGAAAGGCCTATAAGGAATTAGCCCAAATAGAAACAGTGAGTTGCCACTGCTAAGTCACTCAAGTAACATTACGGAGCACTTCAAGTATGCTAGATTCTGTGAGTGCCAGACGGCAGGGGCACCATGGGTGAATCAGACCCAACCTGTCCAGTGTGGAGCTGCAAATGACTGGGGAAGATGCTGCTGTGTTCACCTCGGCCAAGTTAACCTGGACCTAAAATATAACTTAAAGTATATAAAAGACAAGAGACCTGGACCAGGTGATAACCCAAGATCCATGTTACTTCTCTGATTCATATTTATAGACATTTACCCTCAGTTCCTATTTAAAAAAAAAAAATGCTTTTTCAGATACAGGGATATGATAAGAAACATAAACATTCAAAACAATTTTACACCTTAATTTCCTTTCTAAACAGATTTAGACTGAACCAATAACGATGGCTTCCTCCAAGAAGCCAATTTGAGTTCAGCGTTTAAGGGTCATTATTGTAGGAGAGTCCTGAGAGCCTCCACTGTTCCTTCCTTTTTTCCCTTTTTGTTCCTTCTGGTCTGCTGCTGCTCAGAGTTCTCCATGCAGATTTTTCCCCCTTCTCTCTGCCTGCTGGTTCTTCCATATTGTTTACTGCCTGTGTTAATTCACTCTTATTTGACCCCTAGCATCATCCATCAAACTCTCATGCGGTCATTAGCATATCATTGTTTTAATAGGGGCTCAGCAGCTTCGATCGATCTCTGGCCAAAATTTCTGCAACTCTTGCTGCTCTTTTTTTCCTCCTTCCTCATCTGGCTCTACCTTTTTTGTGGGTGATATAAGCATTTATGGGTCTTTGCCCGTCCCCCCCGAGTCCCCCCCTCTATCTCGGCTTTCAGAAATGAAAGTTGAGATTTTGCTTATTAAAGATGTGTGGTTTTAAACCATAAAGGATTTGAATTCTAGGGGGAAACATTACATGCAATTACATCGTATGTAAGCTAGGCTCACAACCTATGGTTTATATTGTTATCAGATGAAATAAAAATTAAATAAAAATTATCAAACACATTGAATTAGCAGATGAAATAAAAATTATCAAACACATTGAAGAGGGAACTACAACCTGAGAATATGTTAGAAGTGTTAATTCAAGACATTTCTTTCTTTTTTTTTTTCATTAGTCTCTTTGTAATTAAGAGCACAAAGTAAGTGAAATTAAAGAACAGGATAAAAGAAGGATATCCTAAAATAACCAACTTTTTGTAATTATCAGACATTCCCAGGTTTGCTGAAAGCCATCCCTATCCATCCGCCCGTCTGGACACTGGAGGGGTGGGGGTGTAAAAGACACAGCAAACTGGCAGTTGTCTGTTCTCCAAAACTTCTCATTTTCATAGGCGGAGATCCAAAGGAAAACAGAAACAAAAGCAAGTCACCAAATAAATGAACATAACCATTTCAAAATGCATTAAGCTCTGTGAAAAACCGACGCGGGGCAGGTGGCGAAGGGTGCCCGGGCAGACGTGAGGGTGCCGGAGTCTGGGGAGGGGCCCTTGCAGAGGGCGCTTCATGACGAGAAGGGACCGATCATACAGGTATCTGCGCAAAGAGCCTTCTGAGGTGGTAGTGTTCTTTAAAGGGAAAAAGAACTCCCACCGCAGAAACACGTTTTCTGAAAGAGCCTTGAGAAGATGCAGAGAGAAATGACCGGTCAGGAGTGAGTTCATAAACCAAGCTCTAGTAGAGGGGAACGTCGTCCTTACAGCGGCCGCTTGTCAAGCCAGAGATGATGCGAGCCTGACTCCCACCTCGCCTCTCCGATCTCCCCTCCTCGTCGTTTTCTCGCCTCAGCCCCACTGATCCCTTTGCTCTTCCTGGAACACTCAGGCATGCAGGCACGCTCCTCCTCAGGGCATCGTACACGCTGTTCCTGTCCGCAGTGCCCTTCCCCCAGAGAGTATCCTGCTCTCTTACTTCCTTTGGGTCTTTAGGCTGATGCCACCTTTTTTACTGAGGCCTTCCCCAGACACCCTGCTTCCCTGGGAATGCCCTGCTCGCACTCTCGTTTTATTTATTCCCCCTCCCCCACCAAAGCATCATCTTCAATGACATATATCTTGTTAACTGCTTTATTTCCCAGCCCCTTCTCCACTAGAATGTATGCTCCATGAGGGTAAGGAATTTTGTCAGTTTTGTTTACAGCTGTATCCCCAGGGCCTAGAACAATGCCTGGTGTTCTGTCTCCCTATCTGTTAAGTAAGTGAAAGAACAAATGGTCATATCTAAGTAGCAGAACTAACCCCCAGTATTACAAGAGAAAATTATTATGCTTCAGGCTGAGTATATGTGTGTTCCTCCTCACCCCCTCCAGAAACCTCTCTAAAAGAATACGAAAGGCATAAACTCACCAAAACTAAGAGAACAGGAGAAGACAGCAGTAGAGAAGCGATTGCAACAAAACTTTAATGACTAATCGTCTTAACTATTTTGCCAGGCTGGGGACAGCTGAAGCATATGCCTGCAGCAAGGAAAGCAATTAGAAACAAATCGCCACAGACCCTTTCAAAGGCTCGGGAGTCGGGGAGTCGGGGCATCGTGCAGCTCCCATGCACCTTTCTCAGAAAGCTACTAGAGGATGTACTCAATAGAGAAAAAGGCCGAGGATTGATGAAACAGCCTCCAACACAGCGCAGAGCTGGGGGAGGCCCCAGCCTGCCAGATGGCGGGCAGGCCTAGGGAGCTATCAGTCCAGATTGTAGCAGGAGAACAAAAGACTCCAGGGTCGGTGCCTTAGAAAAGAAGAAGAGACAGATAGATAACCTGGCTTATTTGAGCATACAGAAAAGAGATGTTTACAGTTCTGTCAGAAGATTTAGGGTTCCATTAGTTATAGGCACGTGGAAAACTAAACGAGAAAAGCCATCATTAATTCCAGGGACAACTAAAAGTTGTACAAGAAAGGACTGGAATAGTCTTTGACTGTGGTTCAACGGCAAATTATATTTACTTATGCAGCACAATACTACACGGAGAGCTCGGGGGAGGGCCAGTATGTGAGGTATGCGCAAAGGTGACAGTTTTATAAGAAGAAAAAAAAGAAGCCCCAAATCTCCCACAGTTGGGAGTCTGTAGATATTATCTAAAACAGAAAAAAAAAAATAGCAGGAGCAACATATTATTGAAAACCATGGAGATAAAAACAAGAAGAAATGTCTCAACATTTAAAGGGTTGAGGTCTGGAAAGCAGGATGAAGGGTAGGGAGAGGTGGGATAGGAACCGTAGGTGTTCGTGATAAGATCCGTAAGCCATGGGTTTCTAAGCTTGTGCATATGTTATATTTTGATGGAAATAAAAATGAACAAAAGGAATTTATGCTTTCATCATTAATCCCAAGGGAAAGATTTTGAAAGAAGATGCACTCCTCTTGGAATACCCATACCTAAAAATATTTGTTCAATAACTAATGAATGAGAATGAGAGCTGCCACGAGCCTATTTAGGGTTCACAACCTATCTCAGGAGGCAGGATGAGAGGCCCTGCATCAGAAAACAATTTAGGGAGCTCAGAAAACATATGCGATTGTGTGCCCCACCACAACGGAGCCCCGGGGTTTCTGCTCAGTTTAACCTATTACCCGCAGTGTGAGGCTGGCAAAAATTGCTCATTTCCATAGCGCTGACTCCGCAGATTCAAAAAGTCCTGAATGGGAAATAAATATGCTGCTCTTAATAAATGTCTAGTTAAGGTATAGTTAATATAGTTAAATGTGAAAGTGTATAAATGATATATTTTAATAGCATTCAGAGCACATTTCGGCATTGAGATAAATGCAAACTTTAAAAAAAAAATTCTAGCATCCTCTAAACACATTGCCTGATCACAGCAAATGATAAATGACTATGGAAAATGTTATTCTGCAGCGTTTTGAAGATTAAGTAGAGTATGAGTGAAATTAACATCGTGCGTAAGGGAAGCTGCGAGTACATCGTGTCAGAGTGGTGATAAAACTGCAAAGGGGGGAGAATGAGAGTTTTATGCCGCAGAAATGGAAGTAGTTTTCATTTTAATTGTTTTTCTTTAAATGGATTGTTTCTGTAATATACTATATTCTTTCCAGTTCACAGATGTTCAGGAGGGATAAAAGAGTTATAAAATATTCTAATGAGAGCTTTTAAAATAGCTTTTTTGGAATGGAAAAAGAACAGCCTAAAGAATTCAGAATTTTTAAAGAACAATAAAGCATTCGTATTGCAAATTTAGTGATTCTCATTTTGCAACACAGAAAAACAAATGGCCTTTTAACATTTATGCCAGGACTGGCCTGTTGGTCCAATAAATCAGTTATATTTAGGAGCTTCTTTTTTTTTTTAAAGTCAGGTGTCTCCACAATTCAATTTCTTTCTTCCTCGTCCCATCTCCTGCTGGCAGTCCCTTGTTCCAGAAAGGACCCCCCCTTTCTCTACCACATAATCTCGGCTCTGGGCTTCACCTGAGCTCACCTGGAGGGATGGATGTGTTGTGTCAAGGTGTCTGAGGCTCTCAGCTGTCCCTCCGCCACCGCAGAAGCTCAGCTGCATCCACACAACCTCACAAATTCCATGCTTGCTGTTTCTCTCTCCTTTCTCCCTTCTTCGTACATTTTTTGAGAAATTCATTCTTTTCCCACAATTCTTTCTAAAGCTACTGTACCCTTTGTGCTGCGTACAAGGATTCTCATTTGTTCTGACTGCCCTGCTTTTCTCCTAACGCCATAGTTGCTTTTTTCTTCCTGGGCACGTGACCAGAACCTAACACGTATGTCGTGATAGGGGAACCACTACCCTGCATGGAGGGGAGTCCTGTTGGAGACAAGCAGTAGGATTAAACTGTCGCTTTATGCCCTTATTTATTAAACAACAACAACAACAAATATTTCCTGAGGGCCTACTATGTAGCAGGGGCTGTGCTCAGGTCCTAACGTTGAACGAGATAGGTGGGCTCTGCCCTTGTGAAGTTTACAATCCAGTGAGCAAAACATACATAGACCATACAACTGAAATGGACTCATCCACGAACCCGTGAACTTCAGGTATGGTCAGGCTTGGAAGAAAGGGGTACGGGGTGCTCTACATGCATAGGACTGGGGTATCTGACCTCCTGTGGGGGTTAGGAAACGTTTCTTGGAAGAAGTGACATTAGTAAATGAAGAGCTGAGGAGTAAATAGGAGTCAACCAGGGGAAGGGTAGAACATTTTTTGCAAAGGTCCTGAAGCAGGAGAGACGGTGGGGATGTTTGAGGAACTGCCGAAAGGTCAGTGAGGAAGAAACACAGGCAAGCAGGCAGTTCAAGGATGAGGCTGCTGCTGGCGGAAAGAGTCCGATCAGATGGGTACTCCACGCAGGGCCCGGGAGGGAGAGAGGGGGGTGGGGGTGGAGACTGGTGTGGTACCTAATGGATTAGAGGGGTGTTAAGTGTGGATGAGGGACATTATTCCGATCCTCTTCCATCTCAGGTCAATTCGATTCACTGAGTTTATTCGCTGGCTTCCTGGGGGCCTCCCACACTGTCAAACACAGGAGATGGGGGAGTCTGGGTGTGGGGGGGTGACTCACCCTACCCTCTTGAGAAGCACGGATATGAGAGATGCATGCTGCCTTGACTAGGTGTTCTCACCTAGCAGGGATACGGCTATTAGAAGACTATTAGACTTTTCTTTGGGCATTTCTCAGTCTTCAATCAATGATTGTTTTAGCTTTGTCTCTGCTTTCCTAAAGAGTCTGACCCTCTAATACCCTTACGGGTGGAACAGAAAACATTAAAGCAGCAAAGAAATGGGTGCTCACACTTGTTTAGTGTAAGGGTCTTATCACTGTCTACAAAATAAAGCTACACTTGAGGTAGGGGCACCATGTATAATTTTGAATGGAAAATCTAGTCGTTAACTACATTTTAAAAATGATTGACAAGACCAATAATAGAATGAATCATTAAAGGAAAACACAAATGCCAAAGTTTCCAGTTCCCTGACTGGGAATTTGTGTCTTCTGTGGTTTTGAAATTCCATGAGTCAAGCCAAAGGGTCAGGACGATCCTCCTTTTCTCCCTCCTCCCTCCAACCCAACAGACACATGTTCCCTCCGGGCGGCAACACTCTTTGGTGATACTTCATTTTCCATCGATGATTAAGAAAAATGTTATGCTCCTCATCACTCCGTGTATAGTTTTGAGTATCAGAGTACTTTCTAACGTTTTTCTTATAATTCAGCATTTTGTTTCACTGAAATGAAAGTGCTTTCTAAGTATCTGAGCAGATCCCTCCCTATTTCCCTACTCCCCTCCCTCTCTCCCTCGCTGTTTATCAATGTCCCAATACTGCCTCAAGTCAGATGACATCCTGACCACGCAGACTCTGCGATCAAAACTCCTGTCTAGTACGTTTATTTCGGGTCACCCGGGCCTACCCTACAAGTGTGACAATACAGCTGTACACAACAGAACTCAAGGACAACCTAGGCACCTGAGTGAGTGTCAAGGGCCACGGGGAGTGGAGAGAGTACCCACGGTCAAGTGATGGGGGAGAGGTGCGAGGCAGCGGGAAATGTGGGAGGATGCGGCTATCCATCCCTTCATCGTGCCCAACTAGGGCTCCTTTGTCTCCCTGACCAGACAGCGGGGGGGCAGCGGACACCTCGCATCTCCCTCCGGGCCTGCTCACCGGCTCGATGCTCACCCAGCATGCGCTCGGCAAACATTTATTGAGCACCTCATATGGACCCGACGTTGAGGTGATCATTTACCTTTTTATTTCTCAAGGAGCATAATGTCTAGAGGGAGGGAAATACATTGACCACAGACTGTAACCTGTGGCAGAGTGAATAAAGAAGGGCCATTGTCAGGGAAAAGGAAGAATTAATAGTGGTGGAGTTGGAGGTTCAAATATGGGAACTACACAAGACAAGATCATGAAATAGGAGACTGTAACATACACGAGGTGGCTGATCACCCTTCATGTCAAAGAAGCCTAATGTGTGAAAATTTTTTATTAAGATTTTATTTACTTTCAGAAAGAGGGGAAGGGAGGGAGAAATAGAGGGAGAGAAACATCAATATGTGAGCAATACATTGATTGGTTGCTCTCGCATGCCCCAACTGGGGAGCTGGCCTGCAACCCAGGCCTGTGCCCCAACTGGGAATCCAACCAGCGACACTTAGGTTCACAGGCTGGCACTCAATCCACTGAGCCACACCAGCCAGGGCTCATGTGTGAAGATTTAATCTTAGAAAACCTATACAAGACTGTTACATTAGAAATAAATACTTTACTTTATAAAAGAAAGATTCTTTAAATAACAAGTGTGTCTTATGTTACTATAACATTAACAGAGGGCATAGAGTTAGATAAAAGACTTTGTAAGTATTAATATATCTGTGTGGGAAGTGGTTCAAGCTACAACCATATCATTGCACATTACTTTTCATAATATTTCTATTACCTAAGCCAAAATATATCAGTCATTGTGATCACAAGTCACAACTAATAGTTTGTAAATGTGAACGCATTCATTTGAATATAACCAACAAACTGAAACAAGGTAGCACAGTAGGTAGTCAAGCAGTTGACCACCGGCCAAGAGGCTCTCACTACGGGTCACTTGGCAGAAGACCACTGACACGGATGATGAAAAAGTTCCTTTAGTTACCCTTCCTGGCTGCACGTTAAAATCATATCAAGAGCCTTTCAAAACTCCCAGAGTCCAGGACACCCCATCAGAATCTCTAGGAATAGGACCCAGACACCAGTCGTTTTTAAAGCTCCCCAGTAATTCTGCTGGGCGGTCAAAACCGAGAACAGTTGCTCTAGGGAAGCACTTCTTCGATTTGAATGTGCGGGGTCCTGTTAAATGCAGATTCTGATTTGGTAGGTCGGGAATGGGGCCTGAGATGCTGCGCTTTTAATCAGCTCTCAGGTGCTGCTGATGCTGCCAACCCGAGGACCACACAGAGCCAACGCCATCGGGTTTCACCGATGGGCACCTATGCATTTGGGGGAGCATCTGATTGAACAGTGGGGACTTGATTTGCCCAGGTCTTCTCATCTTGGATACCAGATGGAATTATGCAACAATAACTCAAATTCTACCAACTCTTGTTTAAACCAGTTCTCACCGGTGTATAGCAGCCCCACTCCCACCCATGGAGAGACACCCCATAAAATATGTCCAATGTCCTGTGATAGTTCTTAGGGGGAGTCCCTGGGGAGGGTTCTTCCCCCCTTCTCTTGATCAGCTCTGTTTTTACTGAGACCCCATTCCCTATTGCCGACCACAACAATTCCACTGAGGGACCCAGCCAGCAGACAATTCTAGGTAAATGACACCACCCTGTTTTCATAATTGCTTGTCGCAAACTCCTGTGCAGTCTCAGGTGCCAGGGTGGTTCTTCCCTTGGAATGACTTCTGTCTCATCAGGGTCCCCGTTGCCCACTGTAAAAATGCGTCTCCTCTCCTCTCTGAGTCCCTGCTTATCTTCAAGTAGGAACCAGGGCCATACCCAACTTTGTTTTGTTTCTAGAAAGAACAGAAAAAGTCCAATTAAAAAAAGGAGGGAGGAGACAGGAGGAAAAGAACTCTTTGGAGGAATCAGTGCCAAGGAGCCCTATAGTCACAATCTCCACAGCAACAGGAATGCTGCTTGTGATCCTTGACCAATGGGCTGGGCTGCGCTGCGCAGGAGGGCTGGGCGCCGTGGCGGTGTGTGAGTGCCTTCCACAGGCTGTCCGTCTCATCTTAGGGTGAGCGGGTGGCGGGTTGAGGGGGTTCCTCATCAGTGGAGAGATCCGTGGTTACAGAAGTGACTCTCTCTTGCTCTGTTGTACCAGCCTCCCTGTGAGCTCTTCTCACCATCTTTTTTTCTCTGTTTGCTCCGTTCCCATCTTTCCATGTGTATGATATGATGTGTCTACTCCCTATGCTACTGCTAAACACACACTTATGTTTCCTTCACCAACGTGAATATTTTTGTGGTTATTCAAGGGGCTGCTCGTCCATTGAGGTGACCCTCATAATGATTTTAAATGTCCCCTTGCAACGATTTACAACCTTCAGGAAATACTGGCATAGAAGCTCACTGCACTGCAGTATTAAAATAGTGAATTCTTGGGGAGTTAAATGAGGCCTGGATTTCCAAACCATTTTGCTAACATTTATGTCACATGGGCCTATAACATTATATATTTCACTCTTGTGTATATTTCCATGATTTCATAAGTTAAGCTCTCTGGAATGAGTATCATGTTCCTTCTACATGGAGTGGAGGTGTCAAGATGGTCACATCCTCTGAAGTCTTGCCTTACAGAGGCAAGTAACTTGAGTGAAACCATGTTCGATTATTTGAGCGTAGTTTAGATGTAGGAACGCAAATCATGGTAAACACCACCTCTACCACTGCTGATGTGTGAAAACCCAAACTTTCCAAACATGCACACTTAATTCGCGCTGGATCTTTCATTACAAAATTTTCTCTAAATAGTGGCTTCCTGGAATGGATTCACATAAAGGCAGCTTTTCAGAAGTGAATCTTCATATTATGAAGCATGTATGCCTCTCATTCTGCATGAAACAGTCTAATTTTTAATAATGTTGTCGAAATTTAAATGCTTGCTAAGGAGAAAAAAGCCCCACGTTTTTACACCTATAATCAGAGGATAGACCAAGCTCAAAAACCATCTATGAAGCCAAGAAAACGTAGTCCTGGAGAACAAGGGAAAATGCACAACGATTGCCAGCATCCCTGCAGTTTTCGGCTGAGCTGCAGAGCCGGGGGCAGGTCCCACTATTCCTGGGGCCTCCTGCAGGATGATGAGGGGGTAGCTGGCTGCAGGCCACCATCATGTCCACCATGGGGGCAATGGCTCACCAGGCAATGGCCCTCTGCTCACTAGAACTTTCCCCAAACCTGGTGAACTTATCCAACGTGGCCTCAATGGGTGATTGACAAAGCATAAGTGGGCTGGAGGGGTCTTAGGAAATCATGTAGCTCGGTCCTCCATATATTATGTATGAAAAGGCAAAACACTAGTCCAAGTTTGTAACACCAACGAAGGCTGGAGGAGAGACTGTAGTTTAGTGTGTTTGACTTCTAGTCCCAGACTCGTCTCCACCATGGGAACACACCAGGGAGTTCACCTGGCAGTGAACCTGGCAGTTAACCTGTTCGTGAATGAAGAGCGACAATGGAAAACTGGGGCCCGAGGCGTCCACAGCCATAGCTTGGGTTCATCCACAGGTTGATGTAACAGACCCCAGGCTGCTACGTACTATCTACTCTCGAACCCAGCTCCCCGTCCTCACAGCAGGGGGTCTCTGTCCTCTCTGATTCTCCCCCAGTAGAAACCTTAGGACCCGACACCTTCAGCTCCCACATACACAGCCACAGCTGGGCATTAACGCTGCCTTGATTTCCCCCAGGAACAAGCAACAGCTCCTGGAGTGTTTTTCATCGGCTCCACGTGGCTCCAAATCACAGCCTGTGGCCAGGAGAGCTGCCAGCTCCCTCAACAAAATGGGGAACTTTGTGGACCCCGCGAGAGGCCTTATTTATTACATCTCCCAGAGAAAGCAGACTGGGGCAATAATCGTCAAAGTAATATTTACCCCTTAATAACTGCCTATTTTTATACCAGTGTTAGAGGTTAATAGCAGTGTTATTTACTCCTCTGCCAAAAAGAACTGAAGGATGTGAAAGTAGCAGTCAATAAAGCTGAACAGTCAGATAAATAACATTCGTATTATTTCCTGACAAATCCTTCTGCAACCCAGGATATAAATAACCCTAAGCAAGCAGTTCCTGCATTACAAGTTTACTGATGTGTAAAATGTAATTTTAAAGAGAGCTTCAAACCCTAGAAGCATTGGATCCTATAACTATATACACCGACAGACAGCCCCATGATGTGTGCACAGATGTGAGTCCTCTGGGAACACATGTGCATCTCAGACGCACTCAGTATCATGTGTCCTTGTCAATGTGGTGTCAACGTGTGTAGTAACTGCCTCTCATTTCCTCTCCACTTCTCTGCTTCTCTTCCACCTCACTGATGGCTCTTTCTTCGTCTCCTCCTCCTACGTTCTTAAACTGGAGCCCACGCAGGCTCTGTTCTGGTCCCCAGCTTTCTGCACTCGCGTCTCTCCTAGCGGATCCCGCCCATTGCCGTGGCTGCCTCGCACATGCGTATCTCAGTCTCTGAGCTCTGTCTGACCTCGACAGGCTCCTTGACATCTCCGTTTGGCTGTATACCAGGCATCTCAGTCATGGTCTGGCCATGGTGTAGCTCTAAATCCTACCCCAACCTGCTTCTCAGTCCCCCAACCCCTGTTGTCTTCCCTGAACCAGCAAATGGCACCACTCCATTCAGTTCAATGCCTGGCACCCTTTTACTCCCTCTCTGACAGCCATCTGCCCCTCACCTGCTACCCAATCCACAAGGAAGTCCTATAAACTTTTCTTCGAAATCCATCTGGAATGCATCCATCCACCTTCTCCTTTCCGTCTCCAGCACTCTCCCCCAGGCCACATGCACGTCTTTCTGACTGCTCCCCTGGCTGCCCCCCCAGCCCCCTCACTCATTCTCCTCCCCGCAGAGCAAGCTTTGCAAATGTGACCCTAGATGTCTTTCCTTGGCCTGCAGACCCTATGTGATCTGGCCCTCTGCCTCCCTGACTTCCTCTCCTACCTTCACTGTCCTCCCACCAGTGTCCGCCTCTTTGATCCTCAAAGAGATCAAGCATGTTCTTTCTGCCCAGAATGTTCTGGAGTTGGCGTTTCCATGCTGGCTCCTCCTAGTCATTCTCTGAGCAGGCCCTGCCTGGCTGTCCAACCATCTAGTCCAAATAGGCGCACTCCAATCCCATGTGACCCCTTCCCGTCACTGTGACTGCCGTCTTCACAGCACCTACCATTTCTTGAAATGATATTTGCAGACTGGCTCTGGAACGTAACCTCCGTAAAAGCAGGAGTCTGTCATCTTCAACCCTGTGTATCCAGTGCCTAGAAAACAACCGGGGACACCAGTAGGCACCTGCGTTAGTTTGCTGGTGCTGCGATGACAAAATACCACAGACCTGGTGCCCTAAACAACAGAAATGTATTATTTCAAGGTTCTGAAGGTTCTGAGATCAACGTGTCAACAGGGTTGGTTTCTTCTGATGCCTCTCTCCTTGGCCTGTAGACAGCCCCCTTCTCCCTGTGCCTTCCGATGGTCTTCCATCCGTCCGTGTTTGTGTCCAAATTGCTTCCTCATAAGGACACCAGTCATATTGGATTAGGGGCCAGACTAACAATCTCGTTTTAACTTAATCACCTCTTTAAAGACCCTATTCCAAATACAGTCACATTCTGAGGTATCGGGGGTTAAGTCTTCAACATAAGAATTTTGAGGAGGGACACAATTCAGTCCATAAGAGCATCTAATATAAAAATAATAGTGATGATCACAAAAGCTGATATTGAGAGATCATGTACTGGACATTGTTCCAAATAACTTTCCTGTATTATCTCAAATCTTCACTGCGAAGATTAAGAATTAAGAATGTCATTGTTATTAATTCCATTTTCCAGATGAGGAAACAGACAAGGAGAAATTAGATGACCTGCTGGAGGTCACAGGGTATAAGTTTGATTCTGGGACCAGAGTCCTTTCCCACTACCCTGTACTGTTACCCCTGTGTGTATAAACCTCTGTTCAATGAATGGACGAAGGGGAAACGTACAAGGTATTCAAGATGCTGTGAGGGCATGAACCTCAAAGGCAGTACACATCAGCCAAGAATACCTCAGTTATATCTTAGAGTCCCTTCTAAAAACAATTTGAAGCAAAAATATATTACAGGACATCTATACAATCTACTCAGTAAAACTGAAATTAAAATAGAACATTGGGAGGAAAAGAAGAAGAAAGAAACTTACAAACCATGAACACTAATAGAGTTGCTAAGATTAAGTATCAGTTTTGGCTCTGAACTTCCCTCGTTCATTTATTCAGAAGGAAAGCATACCAATTCCTTAGCAAGATAAAGATTATTCTGGAGCTAAATTCTAAATACATGTCTCATGCAGGCTTTCACATAGTAACAGGCATTAAGTGGCATAATGGACAATGGTCTTTCAGCAAAGTCGGGAAAAAGAACAGCTGAATTTTACTTTATAAGGTGCTCCACTTGCATCATCCTGAAAGCACCCACATCCTTTTTTCTGCCCATCAATGACATTCTGCGATTTCACTCATTTTCACTTTACTAATCCACTCTGAGTTGGGCCCAGCAATTCCACAGAGTCCCCCTGATTATCCGCCTTTGTGCCAAGGAGGGGGCAGGGCTTCGCTGCCCCTCCAGCAGAAGGCCTCAGAGGACAGTAGTCCAGGGGCTGAAATGTTAACCAACTGGCCTTTCCAAAGAGGAGGGCTAGATTTATACACAGTAATAGAATTCTTTCCTTTTCTTTTTAAATTAGGGTGCTAGTGGAGAGTTGGGAGGTCCAGAGTAAATAGCTTCCCTTTTAAAAATCAGTTTCTTAAAGAAATAACTCAGATATAAACTTCAGTGTCAGAATTTGGCAGTGGACATTACCTGTAAACTCCCTAGCACAGGGCCTGCCTTGTAATAGCATTAGCTAAGTATTAGTTATTATACTAGTGGCTTAGCAGAAATGGTCAGAACTTCTTGAGAAGTCTGATAAGGTGTTTTCCCTAGCATTTTCAATAATATGGACACAAAATGGGTATATATTAAATTGTGGATTTTCTGGTAAAAAACAAATTGGAAGGACATTTCCAGAGACATTTTAAAAATGTGTATATATAGCCTTAATAATAATCATAAGCATCTATGATTTTATTCTGAAATAACAAAGATGTGCAAAAAGATTATGAGTAAAGATGTTTATTCTGGAACTATTTGCAATAATGAGAAAAGAAATTTAGGGGATTGAAAGTCACGAAAATCAGGGATCAAAGATTGGAAAATTCTGAATAATATTATATACCTCATTCTGCAACTTATTTTTTTTCCACTAAATCTATCTTGGTTTCCACAACAGTGTCTATAAGTCTACTTTATTCTTTCCCTACTGTCCAACTATTTATCATAAAAACTTCCTAATAAACAGAAGAGCTGAAAAATCATACAATAAACATCTGTGTGTTCATCTTTTCAATTCTACAATTATATTCTTTTTAAAAAGCTGTGGAGTAGCCTACCTACAGACACACTATTTAACTCGTTCCTTACTAATGTACATTTATGCTTCTTCCAGTTTCTTGATGTTACACAGCACCTTAAACATCATCTTTCTGTATATATACAAATAGGTCTGCAGTGTGAATTCTTGGAGGTGGGAACCGCTTGAGTCAAAAGATACGTGGATTCTAGAAGCTGATGCATATTGCCATGTGGCTTACCAAAATGGTTGCAACAAGAGGCTAGGAGAATGCTTATTTCACGTCACATTTGCCAACACTGGTCCCATCAAACATTTAAAATCGCTCTTACAATCTTGCAGATAAAAATGGCATCTCTTAGTCTGCTTGGGCTGCCATAACAAAATCACAGACTGGGTGGCTTACACAACAGAAATTTATCATTTGTCACAGCTCCGGAGGCTGGAAGTCCTGATCAGGGTGCCAGCACGATTGGATTCTGGTGAGGGCGCTTCTCCCGGCTCGCAGACAGCTGCCTCCTCCCTGCGCCCTCACACAGACGGGGAGCAAGCTTGTGCTGTCTCCTCTCATCAGGGCCTCCCTCCCATCACGAAAACCTCACTCTTACGACCTCACCTAAACCAAATCACCTCCCAAAGCCCCATCTCCAAATACCGTAGGACTGGGCTTTCAACTTCTGAATTTGTGGGGGGACATAAGCATTCAGTCCATAACAGGATCTCATTGTTTTTGTTTGTTTTTCTTTATGAATCTTTTACATGTTTTTTCTTTGCCTTTTGTATTTATTTTTCCACTGACTGCTTAGTTAGCTTCCTTATCTGTTTTCCTACCCTATTGACTATTAAGAACTTTTGAATTTTGGAAAAACTTAGCCGTTGGTTGTATAGATTCCAAATATTTTTCTAAATTAGTTGTCCTCTGATTGAATTTATATGGCTTTTTGTGCATACATTCTAAGTTTTTATATAATCAGATTTATCCATTTTGTTCCTTGATCTCCTGTCTTCAACAAATTCAGGGATAGGTTTTTCTCTTTAGTCTTGAGGCATGAACTGTTCCTTAAACATGTCATAAGAATAATTCTGTTCAGGATGGCTTAACTGATGTTTTTCTTAACCTACAACACCAAGGACTTTGGGCAGTGAATGCAATGGTGGTGAAGACTGGAAATTTTGCTATTTCCAAACCTTCAGGATTTTCCCTTACAAACAGCTCTTCTTGTGTTGTGTCAGACACTTGGTAATGATCATGACATGTACATTCTTCTAAGCCACCAATTCTGACATCTTTTCCTGACGGCAGCTACCTTTGATTTTTTTCTGAAGTCCTCAGAAAAGGCAGGGGAAACGTGTGTGTGTGTGTGTGTGTGTGTGTGTGTGTGTGTGTGTGTGTGTATGAGAGGGATAGACAGAGAGAGACAGATGGATAGACAGACAGACAGACAGTCAGAGACAGACAGGAGTGGGATGGGTTGTTTATGGAGATCCAATGACTACTCCCTTCTCTACTCAGCGTTCCTGAAAATCATGGCAGATGGAATGATTGAGCAGGTCAGGGAAAGGGGGAGGACACACAAGGATGCTGTAAGAAACGGATAGGAGGGGCTGATCCAGAGACTGATCCAGTAAGGCTAGGGACTCTACCCGTTGTAAATATCACAGTCTTTGGAAAACACATATTGCTGAAGGAGTCTTAATATGGCATGCCCCATTCTGGAAATTTCAGGCAGCTACTACCTAGCATCACATAGCACACCATCACGCTCTCTTCTGCAAATTTCAGATAACAAAAAGAATTGGCTTTAAAAAAAAAACAAAACAATCCTTTTAACATCTCCATCAGTTTGCAATCAGTGGATACAGTAAGTTCAGGGGGTTGATGACTGTTTGCAGAGTAGGTTATTTTATATATTTTGCGGGAGAGGTTGAGAGGATTCTGTTTTTAAAAGCTGCCCTAATAAATGATTTACCAGGGCAGCCAGAGATCAAAGAAATTGCTCAGAAATTGCATCTCAGGGCACCTAAAATTGTAAGTTTATGGAAGTCCCCAGAACCCCAAACCTTTTATGACTTTTATATTAGCTCACCACTAAATTTTCAAAGCAGTGTGAGTACTGTGGGTTTCAATAAATGCTGAACATTCAACTCTTCCTCCCTTTAATAAGTGTAAGGGTGATGCGGCTGAGGGACATTTTGAACATATGACAAATGTCATGGAAGATATACCTTGGAGCAAGGCTCAGGCTGGATGGTGAAAATTTGAAATTCTGATGAAAAAAAAATTGACCCAAAACAAACCCTATATAGCTTGTAGCAAAATGATAGGCATTCTGCCTGGACTCCTACCTAGAGTCTTCATGTTCAAGAGCACTGCGAAGGCTAAGTGGCTCCAGAGATTGGAAACAAAATTTAGTGATGTCAGTCAGGCTGGGCACTGATTACTCCTGCTCACTGTTTGAATTAAGAAAGCAAACAGAAAAGTTGCTCAGCATCCTCAGAACTTTAGAGCGCAAGACTAGCCAGGATGCGCACGTGGCCGCCTCTGACTCTCCACTGCGCAGACTCCAAGACCTGATGAGGGCCCTGGATTGTGACTCCAGGGCTGTGGACTCCCACTGTGCTGAAAGGGCACGGAGGTCCCCGACAGCACCTTGGCCACCCGCACTCACCCAGCATCATTCTTCCCCTTGTCTGTTGTCTCATTGTCCCTAACACGCTTACAGCAGGCCAGAAGGGCCGGAGGGAGGGGGCACCTGACACTCCAGGAACCTTTATCGAGTGTAACAGTGGGTCTGGATAGATGCGGGGTGCAGCAGGGGGCGTGGGGGGGGTATGGGACGGGGAGGAGGCTAAAAGTGGGACCTCTAGGCTCTCCTGGAAGGTATGTCTGGCTTCAGGCTTCAAGTGGTCTGGCTCATTAGCAACATTTGTGAGCAAGGCTGGGAGCAAAGCATTTTGGGAAACTTCTGCAGTGAATCTATACAAGATGAGGTCAGGGGAGCTGAGTTTGAATGTTGCTTCTGTCACCAAAAATCTAGAAACATCTAACCTCTCAGATTCCCTTTTATCACAGGTGAAATAGAGGAAGCATTTGTTTTGTCATTCTTGGTTCTAACAACCCAATGAAAAAAAGTTTATGAAAGCACATTCGAAGCTCTAAAGCACTGAAATAACATCTGCTTGTGTTTTTGTTGGTGGTGGTTTGTTTTCCAGATGGAAATCTCTGCCCGTAACAATCTTCCACAATGGAGGGATGCTCACATACACACGCGCCTCTTCTTTCTGACCTCATCGCCTGCGTGCCTCTGCAGACGGCTCAGCAGTGAATTCCTTCCTTCTCCTTTTCCCTGTACCTACTCGAGTACCTTCCCTCAGGATGTGTCCTTGTACCAAACTATTAGTCCTCCTTCCCAAGATGTCTGAAGGGACCTTGAGGGGCACCATTTAATTGGCAACACTACTCGGATTGCTGCGCAGAGAATTACTGAACTTGGAGTTCAGTGTCACAGACTGGATTTTTGTCTCTCAAAATGTATTTTCTCTTCTATAATCACAGAGCTTTCAGTGGGGCACATGGCTGCTGAATGAAAGACCACATTTCCCAGCCTCCCTTAAGTGTGGCCATGGGACTGAGCTCTGGTCAATGGGAGGTAAGCAGAGACACGTGCAAATTCTGAGACATTTGCATAAAAAAAGGAACACAAACTCCCATTTCCTCTTCTCCTTCCTGCTGGTTGGAGTGTCGATGTGATATCAGTGGTTGGAACAGTCATCTCAGATGATGCGATGGAAACCACGTGGTGTGGACGGCAAAAGAGACATTAGAAGCAGCCTGGGGCCCTGACCCTGCTAAGCCCTCCTACCTTTGGTACAAGACAGAGAAATGGGTTTCTCTGTCTTAAGTCACTCCATTTGTGGGTCTCTTGTGATGGTAGCCAGACATATATCATAACAGAGGTTATAAGAGGGATACTTCGAGGTCTACAGCTTCATACTCTTTGAGCTTGGGACATTCCATGTCTGCTCTAGATCTTGCTCTAACATAGGAGCAACTCAGGTGCTCTCCTATGATTTTCTCCTTCTAGGTCAGCGTTCACTACTATCACTATTGTTGTTGTCGTTGTTACTGCGAACACTGCTTTAAATGAGCCAGAGGTCATGAGCACAAGCAACAGTAACAACAAAAAAATAAGTAAGCTGCACTTCATCAAAATTAAAAACTCTGAATGCCTCAGAGGACATTATCAAAAAAAATGAACAAACAACCTACAAATAGGAAGAAAATATTTGTAAATCATGTCTGGTAAGAGTCTAATATCCAGAGTATATAAAGGGTTCTTAAAACCCAACAACAAAAAGATAAACAGCCCAATTAAAAAGTGGGCAAAGGACTTCTTTCTCTAACGATGACATATCAGTGGCCAACAAGCACGTGAAAACGTGGTCACCGTCAGTGGTCATCAGGGCAACGCAAACCCACACCAGAGTGGGATGCCACTTCACACCCGCTAGGATGGCCGGAACTTTATAAAAAAGGAAAATAAATAGTACTGGCTAGGAGGTGGAGAAAGGGGAACCCTCGGACACTAATGGCGGCAATGAAGATGATTCGGCTGCTGTGGAAAACAGTTTGGTGGCTCCTTAAAGAGTTGAACAGAGTTACCGCAGGACCCGGCAATCCCACGCCTAGGCATATCCCCAGGGGAAGGGAAAACAGGTACTCAGACGGATACACACACATACACATTTGTAGCAGCACCACTCACGGTGGCCAAACGGCAGGAAAAACTCAACTGTCCACCGAGGGATGAATGGATGAACACACGGTAGCAGACACGTGCCGTAACTATTCGGCCCCAACAAGGAATGAAGTCCTGATACATGCTGTAACCCGGGAAAACCTCAAAAACACATACTAAACGAAAGACATCAGACGCAAAAATGTCGCACGCCGTAGGATTCCATTCACAGGAAATACCTACACTGGGCAAATTCATAGACACAAAAAGCAGATTGGTGGCTGCCAAGGGCTAGGGAGAGGGGAGACAGGGGAGCAACTGCTTACCGGGATTTCCTTTTGGGGGCGTGCAACTGTTTTGGAACTAGGTGGATGTGGTGGCTGCAAAGCCTTCTGAATGTTCTGAATGCCACCGAATAGTTCACTTTCAAAGTAAAATGGTTGGTTTTATGTTACACGAATCTCACCTCAGTTTTCAAAAACTCACCACGGGGTCCCAAAGCAATAGTAGGGTTGTCTGTTTCCAGAAAGATGGCCAGCAGTGCAGGGGTCTGCTTGAAACGAGCACCTGAACCTCTGAGCAACCGGACCACTAACCAGCACCTCTCCTCCCCCAGAAGCAAATGCTCCCGCTCCTGCTCCCCCTCCCAGCCATTCATTAGACTCCAACCTGCTACTTGTCAGGCAGCATTAGCCGCGCAGGTATCCAGGGGACTGGACCGCCCAAGTTCTTCCCCATTCCTTATTTATTATGTTAATGAGAACATGACCACTGTGCTGAGGCGGAAGCTCTAAGAAGGCTATTCGGTTTGTAGTCGGGGGCAGGTGATCTGCACAGGGTGCTGGACAGGGATTCCCGCCCACAGGTCTGGTTTCAAACCCAACTAGGTCACACACTTGCTCTGTATTCTTGAGAAAGTCGGTTATTCAGAGACTGAGTTTTCCCACTTTAAATATGGGATTACAGAACATTTTCCTTAATTAACTTCAACATCCAGAAACTGATTGCTTCTCGGCACCTCTTTTGCTATCGCCCTAGCTCGAGCCACTGTCACCTTTTCCTGAATAAATACAGTGCTCTCGTCACTGCTCTCCTTCCTTCTGCCTTTGCCCTCTCCCCAACCTACTGTCACACTGCCATAAGACTTAAACATCTTTTCGTTTTAAAGATTTTTTTAAGTTTTATTTACTGATTTGAGAGAGAGAGAGAGAGAGAATGAGAGAGAGAGGAAAGGAGAGAGAAAGAGAGAAAGATACCGATTTTGTTGTTCCACCTATTTATGCATTCATGGGTTGATTATTGTATGTGCCCTGACTGGGGATCAAACCTGCAACCTTGGTGCATCGGGACGACGCTCTAACACATGATCGACCCAGCCAGGGCAAGACCAGTCCTTTTAAACGGAAGTCAGACTGTGTCACTCCTCTGCTCAAAACCCTCCAGAGCGCTCATCTGGTCAGGGTAAAATCTAAATCCTTACACTGGCCTTCAAGGTCCTACATGATGGCATTCTTGCTTCCACTCTGATCGCATTTCCTTACCACCAGCCCCCTTGCTCACTTTACACCCAACGGCCTCCTTTTTGTTCCTGCCTCAGGGCCTTTGTCCTCGCTGTTCTCTCTCCAGGGAGGGTGGCTCCTGCCCTTAGCTCCTCCGGTTCTCTGCTCCAATGTCATCTTGCCAATAAGGTTGTCCTACCCTAACATTCCCTATCCCTGTACCCGCTCAGTTTTTGTTTGTATTACAATACACTTAGCACTGTTCAACATTTAACTCCAAAACAAACATTTTGTTTATTTGTTCGTTTTTCCTCTCCCCCTAAAATGTAAGTCCACTGCTTTGTTCACTGCTGTGTACAGAGTGCCTAGAACAGGGGCTGGAACAGAGCTGCAGGTCCGTCAACATTCACTGGATGAAGGGATGGCTTCTTTCGAAGGTCAGAGAAGACAATGAACGTGACAGCACTATACAGATGTACAGTATTTCATCATCGATATCAAAATGGAAGTCACCTCAACAGTTCTACACCAGTGAGATTGATGGTACTTAGAGCAAACAGAAAACCAAAGTTTACATTTTCACTGTTCAGAAAACCTCCATGAACCCCAAAGGATATTTTAGGATCTGACGGAGCCTCTGTTTTTATATCCTCATCGTTAGTAATCTTCCCAGGGCTCGTTTTATCGACCTCAACACAACGGACTTCAGATGAACGGATTCCTGATACGTGTGAGTTGAAGGAGCCTGGGTATTTCATAGCCTGGGTGGGATTTTACAGACATATCAAATTGGCTTTTTATTTGCAACTGCAAACATTAAATTAGGAATGAAAGTAATTTGGTTCAATGAAAATAAAAAACTAAACTCAAAGTAGAAGGGGAAAAAAGGTCAATTCCTACCGAGGTCAGGACTGCCAGGAAGGCTCCTTCTTTATAAAGTCTTATAAATAGAAGGTAATTTCTAAAATGTCAAGGGTTTCTCGGCTCAATTAAAATTATTTGTAGCACCAGTGGTTGAGACTGGGGAGTACTTTAAACCACGGAAATGCAGTAACAAGAATAATAAGCAACTAGGTTACTGTTGTTCAGGAGAAGTCTTATTTAAATGTTGAAGAATTGCAATCACGTCGGATGCCAAGAAAGGACAAGTTATAAAGAGAAGAGGAGGTGTTTTCCATCAGATTGCTTTCCTCTTGCTTCCACTTAGAAATGGGAAACAGCCAAGAGCCATTTTGCAATCGAAACAACTTCATTCCCATGGCCACGTGGAAGAAAGAGCCATAACTCAGCTAGCACGCCTTGAGGACAGGTTGGGGAACAGCTCTGACGCAGCAGCCCTGAGCTAAGAGCATATAACTTCTTTCTAAATGTGTTTTGGACTCCGTGCCTGTCATCCACTAAAGGATGAATTTTGCAAATATTATGAACTTATCCATTTGGGAAGCAAAAACAAATAACGGCTGGACCCAGCTTTTGTCATAGATAAATAGCTCTTTACATAGCAAGCCCAGGAGTGTTCAGAGCGACCTTGCAAAGTCCAATGAAGTGTCAGTTCAAGCCAGAGGCATTATCATTTATTGTCAACATGAACTGTCGCCACTCACGGCCATAATCGGAAAAATTACTGATGATGGATACTGACGGCAATGATGATTACTCTTGCAATAAATGTAATTAAAATAATGAAGTGCTATGGCATGCGACTTAGTTGTGGCATGGTCACCAGGCAGCATGGCGTTCATATTTCAAACCTGACGTGACCAGAAAGCCCTGGAGGTATTGTGTGTGATTCCTGCGGTCCCCTCCATCGTCTGCGAGACCCCCAGTTCCCATCCCTCTTGCACACATAATTGTCGGAATAAGTGCAATGACAGGAGGTCTGTTGGTTACTCCTTTCAGCTCCAGATCCAGCCCCGTCGATGGTTGGACCTGTCTCCTCTGGGTCGGTCTTCCTGGGGAGCTGCTTACCGAGCTCCGTGGGGATGACAGGCTGAGCAATGAGCGTTCCCCACCACTGCCAACCTACCCAGTTAGAGGCGAGGGAAGCCCACAGCCCGCAGACAGAAAGGCTCTGGCCTCCTGGAACACCGGCTTGGAAAGCTGACCCTCGGCTAGCCTAGATCATCGGGGCATTTTTCTTCTCAGAGCTTCCAACTGCTTTCTTTTCCTCATTTCCTTGAGCACCCGGGATGTGGGGGAGACAGGAGGAGAAAGGATGAAAACCTTGGAGGGACTTCTGAACCACCCAGAAGGCCAGCCAGGCCCCGTCTTGCGTCCATAGCACATAATTGGTGAGGGCCTTAAAAACACAAACAGCTCTCATCCACAGCGGGAAGATCAAAGGGACGTTTACCCATTCACTTGACTTAGAAAAAATAAAACACCCAGCACAAATTGTGGGCTTTTAACTATCTTGTGGGACCAAAAGCCTAATCAGAGTGCAGAGGACTATAAACATGTAGGAAGGGAAGCAGACAGTCATTAAAATCTGATTATGAGCCCAGCAGCACTGATAGGGCCTGATGGCCTCCTCCCTGCAAAGGGACCCGGGGGGGAGAGGGGAGAGTGAGCAAAATCAGCCTGGAACATCTTTCCTTCACGTGCGGAAGAATTTGGAACCATCCGGGTTACTACAACTTGCCTCCTTTCAAGAGAAAAATTGGCCTCAGCAGTTCGTGGAATGTTTTTGCCTTCTGCTCACTGATGAAACGTTCATTATGTACCAATCATAGGAAAATGCAGACTCTCACAAAGCGAGTCATAGCAACTTTCTCTGGCTCCTGGGAACTGAGATTTGTTTCATTCATTCAACAAATATTGAGCATCTGCTGCGTGCCAGACTGTTGTGGGTGCTGAGGACACAGCACTATCAAGACAGACATGTAAGCTGATAGAGCTTACATTCCAGTAGAGAGACATCATAATAAACACATAAACAAAATATGACTATGTTGGAAGGACAAATATAACATAGAGAGGAGGGTAGGAAGTATGCGTGGGGGTGGGTTTCGGCTGTAGCTAGGACAGTCAGAAAAGACCACACTGAGAAGGGGACACTTGAGTGGACTTCTGCAGAACTGCTTCTTAGAAGAACTAGAATTGGAATCAGGAAGAAATACCAGGACAAGTTATTTAAAAAAGGGACAGGAGTGGCATCTGTGGAATGCCACCCTGTGACAGGCGCAATGTTGGCCATGCTACCTATGTCTTCTCTTTCATAGTGCCTTCTGTTAGCACTCATCTAACTGCAACACGTCAGGTGGTCAAGGTCACATGTACTTGTCCAGTGCCTCAGGGTGTCTGCCACCCCACCTCTGAAATCCTCTTGTCTAAATGACTCAGAAGAATCACTGTTGGATGAACATCTTGCCTTCAGCAGAGCAAAAACACACATTCCTTGGACCCACTACCTCTAGTCATTCATTTTTTTTCATTGATTGTATCACCCAGGGTGCTACTGACATTTGGACTGGACAAGTTTTTGGTGTGGGGGCCTGTCCTGTGCATTGCACCATATTTAGCAGCACCCCTAGCCTCTATGTCAAAGATGTCTCTAGACTTTGCCCTGAAGGGGAAAATCACCCCAGCTGAGAACCAGTGACCTAATGTGAACTGAATTAACTTTGAATTAACACTGAATTAACATTTCGACATATTTTATGAGAAACTCAAGAACTCTCAGCACTGACCCAGCAGCATTTATTCAGCCACTCTTTGGCGAACCCCCTCCTATGGTCCAGGTGCACTGCAATGAAACTCTAGGTTGGTTCACACCCACCTCCTACCACCTGTCCATACATAGCAGGTCCCTCCTCTTTGGCTTCCCTTCCACCAATCTGCCCCTTGCCATACTCCATGCAGCCTCCCCGTAGTTTCTATAAAGAGATCAGATGCTCTCACTCCTGTCTTTAAAAGCTTTCAACAGTCTTATAGAAGAAAATCCTAATGGTCATCACAACATCTGGGACCTTTCACAGCTGGCCTTAATTTACCTGTTTAGCCTCATCTGCACAGCTCTGCTGCCTCAACCAAATACTCCAACCTCCCCTTTTGATCTGTGTATCCCAAATAAAGTCATGCCCTCTTGCTCTGACCACACTTTCCCCTCTGCCTCAGCTCGTCGCTTTTAAGTAGCAAAGACTTACTTATCCTTTAAGGCCCAGCCCTAATCTCATCTCTTCAGCTAGGTTTTTCTCCAAATCCTTTCAAAACAAATGGCTCCAGAACTATATTCCCATAGTACCTTGATCACATGCTTCTACAACTGCATTGTGTCTCAGCTCATGCATCCGTCAGTCCATCTGTCCACCCATCCATCCAGCAAATGTTTGTTTAGTACCTACTATGTATGTCTACGTGCCAGCCACTCTTCTAAACTCTGGAGATGGAGATGTAAATGAGCCTGGCAAAAAGTTATGCCTTCCCTGAGTTCATGTTCCACATAGAAAGCTAGAAAATAAATTAAATAACTAAATACGTATCAGATGGTCATGGCACCAGGTGCTACACCAGGTTCTGGGAATAGAAATGAGCTAGGCCCAGTCTCTGCTTTCAAGGAGCTCATGGTGATGGGAGGAGGAAGAGCAGCAGTGGGGAGTTAGGGGGAAAGGAGGAAAGAGCACCTAAATACTGTGCCCAAGTGTGAGGAGTCCCCAGTGCCACAGAGAGGTCAGCGATATGTGCTTGAAGCCTTGGGGAAGGCTGCAGTTCGAAACTTCCTGCCTAAGCTTCTGGAGAACCTTCTGGGAGGGTTAGGACATTTGCAGGGTGGAATGCATCTCAGGAAACCCCAGCCTCAGAGGTGGGGGGTAAGGGGAAGGACAGTTTATAGAAATGGTTTCATAGAACCCTCGTCCACATTAACCTCAGGCCAAAATTGTCCCATTTGCTTCAAGGTCAGTTGACAAATAGTGGTGAGGACAGGACTGAAAGCCGGAAGGCCGCACTCCTGGTTCACATCCTGCTCCTGAAACTCTGACACTTCCTGAATGTCCATGTTCCGAAGGTGGGACTTCCTGTTGGAGGCAGAGCTAAGGAAACTGAAAACACCCCCATCCTTCCTAGGATAGACCTCATTTGTACCTAGGTCAGACAAATTTCCATAATGCCACCACTGAGGGAATATCCGGGGATAACAAAGGCTGCCCCCCACCCATGCCTCCTCCCAGAGCAAGCAGTAAACCAGAACACATAAAATAGAAACCCAAAAAACATTCTGAGAAGTCAACATTAAATGGGCAGAAAGACCCTGTGGGTTTTCCTTGCCCTGTTTTACATGATTGGCCTGAATTTTCTCCCCATCCTGCCAAGGCCTCAGGGATAAGTGGACTTTCATATCCTTGAAATGGTTAATCTTTGCAACCAAGGTTCCAAACGGGAGGTTTAAACTGGGGATCAGCTCACTCTGCGTGTAGGTCATTTAAGAGCTCAATCTCATCTTTGAAATATAGATTAGCCAGGAGAGTATGAGTTCAGCATTTCTATGTAATGTTGTTTCATTGATCCTGTGGGCCAACTGGACGTGGCTTCAGACGGATACCTAAAAATTAGGTTTAAAACTTTCCCATCTTTTAATATTTTATAACCTGTCAGAAAATCAATTATGGACTCTGCCCCCTTTCAATGCTTGGTTTCACGGGAGCTGATGTTTAACCAAAGCGAGCATCTTTCCTCTCCTTTACGAATAGCAATAGACAAGTTCAGAGTGAATGATGACTTCAGGGAAATTCTTGGATTTATAAAGATTTGGAGATGAATTGAATAGCTTTGACCTTTCAACTCCAGGGCCTGGGTTTCTCTCTCTCCTGTGCAGTAGCCAGAGGCTGACTCCCCTGAACCCTGAAAAAGATCGGGGGTCCAGAGCTCAAGTGGACACCCAGCCATAATTTGAACTTGTCAAATGATTGTGATACATTTCTTCAAGCCCAGTGAATCACAGAGAGCTTCCTTTAAAACCTATCTCCTTATGCCCATGCAAACACGTGGGCGCAGTCTTTAGGTTTAAAAATAATTTCCACTGTTTTGTGGTAGAGGAGGATTTAAGGGAAAGAAAAATACTAGGGGTGATTTTAATTTTCCTCCTTGACTTTTGTGTATTCTGTAAAAACATGTAATGTGAAAATATATTCATTTTATAGGGAAAAAAATAAAGGTTTTTTTTTTTTTTTAATAAGCACTTAGATAAAGTCACAGCAACATACAGAGAGAACCTGTGGTGAAAGAGAGTGGAATCCCCTTGGCATTAGGTTAACAATAGAAATTCCACTTTGATCGCACGGGAGTTATTAAAGGAAGCAGACACACACTGGTCACTGCTGAACGGCCGCATGCATCACAGTGGATTACAGTTTGTCCGTGACAATAGGTGTGTTAAGCATTTGTGTTCAAAAAGTGGGGTGAGGAAGGAGGGAGAAAACGAAGGAGAAGAAAAGAATAAAGTCTTGGGCTAGGGAGAAAGGAATAAAAAGAAGAGGAGAGGAAGAGTCAGAAAAAGACAGTGAGTTGAGTCAGATGGACATGGAACCAAGAAGACAGTGTGGTGTTGGGTGGGTGCAGGGAAATTCCAGCCCCCCCACCCCAGCACACCCACGGTTATTGAAGCAAATACAACAGCAGTCCAAACCCCTCATCCCTGGTGGGTCTATGGCTCAACTAAATGGGATTCTATAAATGGAAGTAAAACGCTTGCTCACTTCCTTATGCTGACATTTAATAACCAGAAGAGGATTAGCCAGAAAAGGCCTGGGAGAAAGATATCCACAAGCAGCTGCCTTTGGAATGTTGCCTGAAGCTTCCAGAACAGGGGTGTCGATTATCTGCCCTTCTTTCCACTTCCTAACCAACTGTATACAGAAAACCAGCAGCCACAGGTCTAGCTGAACATCTCAGATCTCCCAGTGGCTAACAGCCTGGGAAGTCTTGGGAAGAAGGTAAGTTTGCTGGCAGAAGGCAAAGGGGTGAGGAGTGGCGAAGTGGACATGCTAAATCACAGTGAACTTGAGTTTACCCAACAGATTAACAAAGAATACGTTTGATTTCTGCTTTCTGCCTACTTGTCTCGTTGGTTGAGAACTCACGTTGTTTCTTGCTTACTGCATTTGCCAAATTGGCCAAGCCCCTGATAGGTGTTATCAAGCAAATTAACCCAGTGTGTTTTTTCCTCTAAACGGAAGGAACCATACTATTTTCTTATCCCCATGGGGCAGTGACGTTTTACCTTGGATGGGGAAAATGTCTAAATGTCCTCCTAGTGGTTGGTAATAGAGGTGCCCTAATGAAGGCCTCACCCTCAGGTCCACCGGTCAGTAGTAGTGGGACCTTGAGCAAGTTCATTTCCCTCTCTCTCCCTGAGTTCCCTCACCTCCAAAATGTAGAAGATACTACGACGTATCTCATGGGGTGGTTGCAAGGATTACTCAGGTTAATGACTGTAAAGCATTTCGAAAAGTGCCTGTAGCCTTCAGTGTTGTGTCCACTGTGATCGTTTCAGTCATCAGCATGTACAGCAGTTTCCTTTACCCAAGGACCATACACTTCAAGACCCCCAGCGGATGCCTGAAACTGCAGAGTGTGTACACTGTGTTTTTTCTTATACATACATACATACACACCCGTAATAAAATTTAATTTATAAATTAGGCACAGTAAGAGATTAATAGCAATAACTAATAAAATAGAATGATGATAACAATGTATTATAATGAAAGTTATATGAATGTGGTCTTTCTCAAGGTATCTTCCTTCACTGTGCATACAGCAGGAACACACTTCACATCCCAGGTGGGACGATGGAGCGGGATAGCACGAGATTTCATCATACTACAGAAGAGCATGACATTTAAAACTTACGAACTGTTCATTTCTGGAATCTTCCATTTAATGTTTTGGACTGAAAGTGCAGAAAGCAAAACCGTGGGCAAAGGAGGACTACTGTATTTCTAGTACCTGCCGTGTGCCAGGCACCTCGCCGAACATCAAGACTAGTTTATATTCTAGTGGAGTAGTAATAAAATCATAACGAATAACAATAACAATGGCAGCTCAGACTTACTGGGAGAATAATATCCATAACCTAATTTGATCTGCATAATAAACTTAATATGGTTATTAAGGTAGATAGTATTATTTATAGGAGAGGAAATCACAGGCTTAAAAAGGTTAAGTGGCCTGATCACAGCACATAGTTGGTGACAGACAGACAGAACGAGGCCTGGAACCAGCCACAGGGCTCCTGAGATCGACGTCTTAATCACATCTTTCTTTCATCTTAGTGGAATGTGGGCACTTTCAAATAACAATCATAGTTCTGGGAAATGACACGCCCACCCTGTGTCTCCACATTGAAGAATCATTGGACGGCCCCTCTTTTTTTCTACCAGGCACAGAGTTTTCGGTAGCCACTCACTTAAGATGATAGAATCAACTACCCAGCGTGTAGCCTTTTCCCTGCTGGTCAGAGGAGCAGCTCAGCTCTTGAAAGAACATTTAACACCGTTCAGTGCGGCCTCCATGCTGGGAGACAAGCACACATCTGAAGGCCTACCCTGAGCCAATTGCTGGAGAATGGTTTAATTGGTTAATCATATAAATTACAATCACTTAATCATTTTAATCACCATCAGCCAATTAGCTTAGAGTTATGGGCTCTGAGGTAACACTTATGCAAATGTTTGTTCCATGGTAGGCTATTAACAGCCATATTTTCTCCATCAGGCTGACAGAGACTGATGGATAGGGGAAGAAAAGGAAAGTGAGCGTTTGTTTAGCTGGTACTTCTTTCCTGTTGGGTTATAATGAAGCGTTCAGTGGGCAGAAGCACCCAGCACGGTGATCTCTTTATCTTAGTCAGTGTAAGTGCGCCCTGAGTGGGTGAGAGGGAGGCCCCCGAGGAAAGGGCAGATCGGCTAAGAAACTGTCGAGTCAAGGCTAAGAGGTTAGTGTGCTACTGCTGAAAGTGGTGGCTCTGCTGGTTGCCGGGTCACTGTCATGTTTCGGCCAAGGAAACTGAGGACCAAGATGGGGGCGTGACTTTTGCTACTGCCTTTTCTCCACCGGGCAACAGGGAGTGTCCACTAGTAATGCAGGAGGACTAGATCAAGTTCAAAAGGCCCCTGCGTCTATACCTATTACCACCTACAATAATAATTACTACGTAATAACAATGAAACCCGTGTAACGGCTCTGGAAAAGTAAGTCGTCATCAGTGGATCACAAATTCCAAAGAACACCTGAAACATTGGTGATGTGGAGTAATTGTGTTCTACGTATCTAGACCCTGGGTTAGTGTCTAGCACGTGGTAGCTGCTCAGTAAACACTGGTGAACGAGTGAATGATTAGCGGTCAGATGCGAGCCTAAGAGCCAGGGAAATAAAGGAGCTCTAACCTGTTTAGTGTGACCGAGCTCTGCCGACATACATGCGCTAGCGTGCACGAGGCCACTGGCCCCCGTAGTGCGGCCTTCCGCTGGTTTCTGTCTCCCTCGGGGCCTGGTGAAATAGAGCGTTCTCTTGGGTGGTCAACAGAGTGGGCTGGCTCGTTCTCAAGCCTTCCGCTGTAATATTTTCAAGTGCTAGGACAGTGAGGGACAATCAAAGTTTCAAAAATAGAATTAACCTTGTCAGGAATGTGCAGGAAGTGACGTGGTTCCGTTGTCCCTAAAAGGCACACTGGGACTACGGCGGTCTGGTCTCTCTTCGAGGAACACGTTAACTGTCCCTGAGACTTTGCCTGCCTTTGCTGGTGACGCAGAAGGTTGGGGTTGGGCCCCCCCTCCCCACTTCCCAAACACACGCACACGCCCTGTTCGTTCAGTCCCTTAATAATGCATATGGAACTTCCTGTGTGCCAGAGACCATGACAGGGACTAGGCAAACAGCACTGAACAGCAAAACGCTTGTGACAGGATGACAAAGCGTTTTTGGACACAGAGCAGGGAGGTCAATCCTTGAAGACTGACATAGTCTTGGAGAACTTCCTAAAAAAGATGAGGTTTGATCTGAGGAGAAAATAAATGGGTAGACGAAAAGATAAAGGTAGGGGATGTCAAGGAGAAAATTAATTTGCATCACAATTTATGACACAAATATCTGAGTAATAGCCACATCATTAGTGTAGTGATAGCATTTTTTTGGTCTTTCTGTTTTCCAATTTAGTAGGTTTTCGTTGCCTGAATGAAGTACCTGGACTTGTGTGAACTTGTTTACACAGGGCCTGGAGGTGCCACAGCTGGAGGGTGTGTCAGTGTTTCTCGTAGCTTCCTGTTTGACCTACGCCAATGGCATCTCCCCTTTTTCCCACCTGACTTCTCTCTTCCTCAAACAGGGAAAACGATATTGACCTAACCTGCCACCGCTGCGGGGAAAACTGATTAACAAAAGATGGCAACGCGCTTCAGAAAGTGAGGAACTGCTGTAAAAATGCCCAACCATGAGCATGCTTCGCTTAGTGAGACACAGAAAACAATGAGCAGAAATGGG
The DNA here is from genome assembly GCA_039655065.1 of Glossophaga mutica. Lineage (NCBI taxonomy): Eukaryota > Metazoa > Chordata > Mammalia > Chiroptera > Phyllostomidae > Glossophaga > Glossophaga mutica. Next base: position 85,333,459 of record CM077313.1, read on the forward strand.
AAACTGGACAAAATTCACAGAAAAAGGTTTTAAAGATTTTCTTCCTTCTGCATTTACAACACTCTGTTATTGACTTTAGATATTTTCTTGCACTTAATTAGTCATAAAACCAGGCGAACACTCTCTAAAATCCTTTCCCAGGTCAGACGCTCGCCAGAGTCCACATCCCTAAAGACGGAGAGCCGTCCGACCACTCTCATCTTGGGTTGCTTCCCCCTCCCCAGTTTTCATACATACTCAGCTTGCACTATATTTATTGGCTTTGGGAAGCATGAAGTCATTTTGCTTGTCTCTGGAGATGACCCCACCTTCCCCGCAAAATATAACACAGGCTCCTGACTTCCTGGAGGGAGAGGAGCTGCTTAATGAGGATACCGTAGCAAGACAACTCTGTTCAGAGATCTTAGTAAAATTAGGACAGCAGATTCAATCTCATTCCAGCACCTACAAGATGTGGTCAGAATATATGCCCTGTTTGGTTCAAATTCTTATTTTTCATGGTTCAGGACAGAGTTGGAACTGACCCTAGGCATTCCCTAGATTCTTCAGTCCAGGCTGATTTATATAATTCAGGATATTTTGTGTCTTGGTTTGAGCTTCCCCAGAGGTAGATCTAGAGACAAGGATTCAAATGCAAGTAATCTATTTGGGAGGGGCAGGGAACACTAGTAGGGGAAAGGGGAGGTAAGACAGGGAAGGTGGCCAATCATGGGTGAGTAATTAAGCCAAGTGTCACAGAGAGTGACTGGAGCTGAGTCTGGGAAGTGATGTAGGACATGCGCCTCAGAACCAGCCCATCGGATGGTGGTTTTACTGGGGTACTTAGACACTAACTCCTGTCAGTCTTTGGTTGAAGGCTGCTGGGGAAGGGGTTGTTGATTCCTGGCAGAGAGATTTGCTTGGTTCCAGAAAGAGCCCTCTGGCTTGGAGATGCAGCTACTGGTGGGAGGAAGTCATCCTGTTCTTGGGGGCACAGTGCAATAGTGGGGTCAGAGGGATGGCACAGGGAGAGCAGCTGCTACAGTTTGAGCCATACCCTTTGTATTTTTCTTGCCCAAGGGTGCAAGTTTGAAGATGCTTCGAGGACAGAGTAGTGGGCTCTGACCAGGAAGCTGCCTCCTTTCAAGGGCATTTGGACTCAGTGCCTTGAGTAATGCTCATGGTTCAAGTATCTGAAAGGGCCATAACAGAATACCCCAGACTGGGTGATTTAAACAACAGAAGTATTATTTTCTCACAGTTTGAAGGCTGGAAGTCCAAGATCAAGGTACCGGCAGGGCAGGTTTTTCACGAGAACTTCCTTCCTGGCACGCGGAGAGCTCTTTTCTCACCGAGTCTTCCTGTGGCTTTTCCTTCAGTGCCTGTGCCCTCCCAGTAGCTCTTCCTCTCCTATAAGGACATCAGTCCTATTGGATTAAGGCCCCACCCTTATGACCTCATTTAATGTCAATTACCTCTTTAAAGGGCCAATCTCCAAATGTAGTCACATTGAGGACTAAGGTTTCAACAAACGCATTTTAGAGGGCGTGTGTTTTAGAGGGCGACTGAATAAACAATTCAGTCTATAACATCAACCATTTCTATGTGGGAGTAGGCAAAGGAATCTTCCCCTCGGATGTTCTTGGCTTTCTTGTGTCCATCCTCCATTTATAAGCTAATAATAGTTATTATTTGTTAAGTACTCACTACCTCTCAACTTCGTGTTAAGCATTTTACATAGATCAGCAGTTTTCCATGTGTAGTTCGTCATTCCTGGGTGTCCCGAAAACCCTTTCAGGGGGTCTGCAAGGTGAAAATTACTTTCATAATAATAGTAAGACCTTGTTTGCGTTTTGCACAGTGCTGACATTTGCACTACTGTTGCGAAAGCAGTAGTAAGGATTCTGGTACTGGCACCAAATTATATGAATAGTCATTGTATTTTTTTACCACTACACACTTGCAGGAAAAAAAGCCCGTTTTGCTTAGGAATGTCCTTGGTGATGCTGTAAAAGTTGTGTTTTGTTAAATCCAACTCTTGAGTACACATTCTTTTACCATTCCATGTGATGACATGGAAAGTTCGCAAGCACTTCCGAGTAACAGAGTATGACAGTTGTCACGAGGAAAGGCACTCAGGCAACTGACTTGTAAGTTGAACTAGCTGCTTTTCTCACGGAATGCCACTTTTGACTTGAAAGAACCACCAAACCAAGTCAGACTTGGGAGTTTTGCAGCTTCTTTCCGAAAGTGAACAAAATGAGACTGTCACATCAAGGAAAACAAGTGACAGCATTTGTTGCCAGTGATAAAATCTAGTCTTTCAAGTGAAAATTAGAATTTTAGAAAACTTGTTTTGGTTTCTTGGTGCTTGGCAGCTTCTATATACTTAAAGAGTTTTCTGATGAGATTGAGATAATAGCATTGGGTATGATTTCTTAAATATTATATAATAAATGTTGAAAGTACATTTTCCACATGACCAGTGTGTGATGTTTCAAAATTATGTATGAGTAAAAAATCCAATCAAACCAAAAGAATATCAATTAATTGTAATGTAAGAGTGTATGAAAAGTTCATTGATAACAGGTTTAGATTCTACATTGCAAATGACATTTAAGAAAGTGCTACTTGTCAAGTTTTGGTGTAGTATCAAAGAAGAATGTCCATTACCTGAAAGGCTATTAATATCTGTGTAAAACCAATTTTTAAATACACTTCAACCAATGTATTGCAACAAACTAAATACAGAAGATATAAAATTTAAGCTGACTTCTATTTATTCAGATAATCAGTGACACTTAAGTAAAAAGAATGTTATTCTTCTCATTTATGTTTTGTTTCAGCAACTGTGGGAATTTTTCATAAAAAATATTATTAATATTGACATGAAATGAGTTTATTATTTTATTTTTAATTAATTGACATTTAGAATTGTTAAAGACATTAATACAGTGAATATTAATAAATTTACATAAAAATTAATTCTTTGGAATCCTCAGTAATATTTAAGTAAAGGGATCCTGAAACCAAAAGGTTTGAGAATTACTAACGCACAATAATCAAAACCATCTGAATAGAGAGCTGTGTCAGTGTTCTTAGCTGCAGACAACAGAAACCCCATCTAAGCAGCCAGTTTAAGCAGAGAGGAATTTTTTTAAGGATAATTAGTGGCCCCCCCAAACCTAAATGTTTTCTCTACCATGTGTGTGAAAAGATGGATTCCAGGTCTTCTCACCGAGGAAAAAGTGATGATACATTTTCAACACTAAAAGGGTGTTCAATTCAGGAGTCACGTTTCAGGTCCCAGGATTTGGGAGGTAATGTGAACAAAGGAAAGGACATGTTTGAGTCAATTTCCTCTTTCTTGTGACTGTCAGACATGCAGCTGTCCCGGAAGGAATACCCTGAGATAGTAAACTGACAGTGATTATCCACTTGTAATCTGCAAGATGCAAAACTGGGGCCGCAGCGAGTCTGGAATAGAGCCGCAAAGCTGAGAAATGTTAGAAGTCTGAAGGGGCCATGACGAACTTTTGCTCACACTTTTACTCCAACTAAAAACTGGCATTGCTGCCAATAAGGGAAATGCCTAAGAAGCATGCCTTTTTCTGTTCTCATAGGTAGAGAGAGGAAAAAAACAATAAGGAAGAACAGAGGAAAATAATGTGACTGTCTTAATTTTTAGGAAAGAGCAGTTGAGTTCCCAGTGTCCAATAACCAAAAGGTTCTATTCACCTTTGGTTAAAAGAAATTCTTACCACTCATTTATGGTGTGCCTGGGAAGGCAGGCTCTTTGAGGGCAGGCACTGGTGTGTCTTGCTCATCACTGTGCCTACCCCAAGTGTCTAGAATAACAGCTGGCATGTCATAAGGACTCAATAAATACAAGCTGAAGAAGTGCACTAAAGAGACTTCCATGCTTTTCTTTTATTCTACAGCCACTCTGCACGCCTAAGAAGCCCCAATACTTTCAAAATATGTGGCTTTGCATATAAACCACTCTATTCAACACAACCAACTGAGCTTCTACCATCTTGAGCATGGACAAACAGCATGAATCCCCCCTTAAAGAATTCTTCACTGATCAGCGTATTTTGCCAGTGCTTCTCCGACGCTCATGTGCATATGAACCTCTGGGATCTTGTTAAATTGCAGATTCTGCTTCATTCCAGCTGGGGCAGGGCCTGAGAGTCTGCATTTCTAACACACTCCCAGCTGATGCTAATGCTACTGGTCTGCAGCACTTTGAGAAAAACAGCATCCTGGTACATCTGACTGCGTCACGGCAACAGAGAAGATGGCTCGGTCAGCAAACTGAGCCAGAGCCTGATTCCCTTCCATGCATAGACTTGGCCCTGATCTCACTATCCCCAGGGGTGTTTGAGTCCCAGAGAGTACACCTCCCACCACAGGGGACCTGAGGGTCATCAGGAAGACCTTGCACTTCTGCTGCAGTGTGGAAGAGACGAGCTGGTGGGTGCAGTCTGGGTGCTGCAGGAAGGTAAGGCATTCACGTACTGTGCACCTGCAAGGGAGTCAGGGTCTCGGAGTACATCACTTTTCTTTTCCACCCTGGAAACAGTGAAGCACTTTCTCACTGTCACATCTAGTTGAGATGTTACATAAATCTGCAGGGTAATCATTTAGAATTTAAGTCCTTTCCCACTAAGAAGTGTTCATAGAGGGTATGAAACTTAGCAAAATGCAAAGGGTTTTTTTCCCCACATCACAAATGTGCTTCTTCAGCAACTAACAACTTTCAAATGATCTGTCACACTTTGCATAATTAAATCATGGTCTCAATGGTAGTGAATCACTGCAGAAACAGTTAGAATTAATAGAACATGGAGTACAGAGGGGAAGAATGTCTTGGTTAGTAAATTTCTCTTTCATCAGGCTAATTACTCTGCACCAACAAATGGAGGTAGAAGGAAATAAACTCTCAATTTAGATCCTCTAAGAGAATACAAGGGGGGGGCAAAAATGGAATTATCTTCTGGAGGGCAGTCCCCTTATTGTACAGGCTTCCTCCACCAGGTGAGTGTTCTAGGAACCCATCTGTATCAGTGTACCAGCTGGCATTGTTGTGAGAGGCTGCGTTCAGCTTCGGTGAATTTTCTTTAAAGACTCTTTCAACGTTTGCCTATTTCATGATGGGTGATTTATGCGTGCACCCGCCCATACTGCACTGAGTGTTCAGTAGTTTTTGACCAAAAATGGCATGACCCCCATGCCCCACCCTCCCTGTTCACCTGATCTCTTTCCAAGAGACTTTTTTTTATTTCCTCAGATTAAAAAAAGTCCTCAAAGGGAGACATTTTGCTGACGCTGAAGAGGTGAAAAAAAAAATGGCAGAAGCACTAAAAGGCATTAAAATCAACAAGTTCAAAAACTGTTTCGAGCCGCAGGAAAAAGTCTCGGTAGGTGTATTGCCTCAAACGGAGAGTGCTTTGAAGGTGACTGAAATTTAAACATATAACTACACAATTTTTTATAAATAAATTCTGGATTTTGGGGGTCCCCCCTTATTTTTAGAGCGCCAGTGGGGGTGATCCCTATCCTCGAAGAGCCTGCCGTCTTACAAACAAAAGGCCAACAACACAATGGAGCTCACGCATGGTGTTAGGAGCACCATCCGAATAACATGACAATTACAGGTGGGTTACCCTAAGGGCCGTTTGATAGAGTCATTTTAAATAAAAAATTTCATGTCCACTTTGTTCCACTCACCTTGACCACCCAACAATATGGCTTCCTCATCCCTTAGAACTGCTCTCCCTCCAAGACTCTGATTTCAGATCCAGCTCCCCACCACGTCATTATTACGCTCTACTCTTCCCGTACCCCACTCTCAGTAAGCACCACCAGGACGTGCCGTCTGTTCAGACAAGTGTGGCGATTCAGAACACATCGGAACACAGACTCTGGAGCCTGACTCTCTGGGTTTGCGTGACTTTGGGGTAGTCACCTAGTTACGGTGTGCCTCAGTTTTCTCATCTGAAAAGGGTAATGACAGTACTGTTTCAGGGGGTGGTTGTGAGGATTAAGTAACATTAGTAATGCATGTAAAGCACCCAGGACAGAGGCTGGCTCCTAAGTGCTTTGGAGGTGTTTGCTCGCCTTACAGTTATTGCTCCTTATTCTCATGGTTCATCTCCAGCTGTAGGGCTTCCCTTGCCTGATGACCCACGACAGCCGGTCTGCCACGCCTGCCTTGACGGTGTGCATCCCTGGAGACCCCTGAGGCTGGTCTTCTCCACTGCCACTGCTAAGATGTCAAGCATCGCTAGAGAAAGATAAAGTCATGGACCCTTCTTGGTGTGTCTGTCAGGCTCACCATGACCCCTGTTCTTTGGAACTGTCCCTAGCACACGGAGGTGGGTTGCCAGCCTTTGTCCCCTGCCTGTAGCTGATTGATCTAGCAACAGACTCCTGGGCCCATCATTCTCTTTCCAAGGAAGTTGAAATTGGATGGAGGACTTGATTCGAGCCTTATTAATGGTAGAACTTTAGAGAGAGGGTCCGTGATCTCTTCAGGTTCGGGGCCCCTAGCCTTCCCTGGTTCCCTCTCATCTCTTGACTTCTAGTGAGATACCCTTGTGTCTTTCCAACAAATTCTTCCTTTCTACCTTCCACAAACCAAGGGAACCTCAAGAAACAATTACTATGAGGTCTTCTACAAAGTTTTGCTACTTAATCTCAGATGGTCCATCACTATAGCTTAGCAGTTATTTATTCTTTTTTTTTTTTTTTTTTAATTTTTTGACTCCTTGGGCAATTGCTCACAGCAGCAGCTGTTTCAAATGTTCTCTGCTCAGGACTCATTCAACCGTCCCCTATGCCTTAGTGCAGTGGTTCCCAACTCTGGCTGCACATTGGAATCACTCAGGGCAAGTAAAAAATACCAATGCCTGGGTCCCACACTCAGTGATTCTGATGTAATGGGTTGGACGACAGTCCGGATTATTCTGATGGGCATCCGGGCTTGAGAACCACCCCAAGCCAGACCAAGTCTGTTCCATACACGCTCCTTCAGCAGACTTTGCTTACTGCAACGATTTTCACTTTCTCTAGTCCCTTTTCCCTTCCTTGCAGGCTTAGAGGATGGCAAGTACCTACCCTAAACTGAGGCCTGCCTCCCTTGGCAAAGATCCCTCCGGTCAAGTTCCCTACAGGAGTGGTGTACAGCCTAAAGCACTACGCGCTAACCCAAATGAGAAGACTAAAGAATGCATTTCTCTTCCTTGGCATCACATGTCTTAATCATTGCAATTAAGAGTTTTCAATGAGTGGAAAATGTGTAATAATAATAATAATAATAATAATAGCAAACACGTCATCGAGCACTCACTACAGTCATACCGGGCACTGTACTGTGCGCACTTTTCACACGCATGTATATTCTCTACTTCTCACAACCACCCAATGAGGAGCTGTGCTTGTTACTCGACAAATGAAGAAACTGAGACATGGAAAGCCTCGGGAAGTTGCTCAAGGACAGCCAGCTGGGCCCTAGTCAGTGCAGCTGGAACTCAAGGAGATTAATAATAAACATTTAGTAACATTTCCATCTAAGAAACATATACACGGATGTTTTGTTCTGACTTAAATAGTTCTCTACATATGGTTAACTCCGAGTTTGATTTTTTAAATGGCAGTCTGACCAGAATTTTAAAATTCAGACAAAAATTAAACAGCTGCTGTCCCTTAGCCTACAATCACTTATTTCTGTAGTAATAGCCTTTTTTTAATGAGAAAGAGAATGTGGGAGGGTAATTGACAGCATTTGATAGTCTGTGGGAAGGCCAACAACTGTCTAATCTAACCATGTCGTATGCTAATATTGATTAAATTTAGTGCTGAGACTTTTCAGCAAATTAAAAAAAAACAAACTTCGTTCTCTTCATATCAGCCTAGAAGGGGCCATTTACAGCAATCTTGCAGTTTGTAATTGCCCGCTGTTAGAGAGACACTGTGCAATACAGTTACTCTCCGTGAGTATTTTCCGAGCTCCTTAAGAAATTACAAGTTCCTCTGCCGAGCCAGTCTGTACACGCTGACAGCAGAGTCACCAGCAGGCCACCGCCACTCCCACTGTCACAACTAGCTCACCCCAGTGGCAGACAAGCCCACACTACCACCCTGGCTACAAAAAGCAATCGACTGCTGCTCAATTAAGCAGAAATGAGACTGTCACTTACTGAGGTGGAGACGTGAGAATTGCCTTATCTGGTCCTCAGTGGCAATTTGGGTTTTTGGAAGTTATTTTACAGTTGTAATTACAAAGGGAAATGAAGTCTGCTTTGTGATGTTACCAGGTGCTCTTCCTCCCATTATAACCTTGATGAATAGCCCCCCAGAGTAAACTTGCTGGCAGGTCCTGGTCCGCTAACTGGTTTTATTACGCAAATACAGGATTGAAAAACCCCCAGTCAACTGGGGCAGCATCTTCAGACCTGGGGGGTGGGGGGGCGAGGTAGGCGGTTCTCACTCAAAACTTTAGGTGAATGATAAAAAAAATCTTTAAAGTCAACAAAATCCTTTCAGACCAAGGAAACCACATTCCAATCTAGACTTTTAATTTTAAAATTAGAGTTCATGAAATAGGATCAATGTATTGCTAAGAGCTGAACTCTTCCACGAACTTGTTTCTAGTCCCAGGGAGTCGCTGGAGACAAATGCAAGCTCCCCCAGCCGGCGTCAGGGAGAGTGGGACTCCTTAAGAGTGCTCTGCTTCTCATTTCTCACTGTCAGACTTCAGGGTAAGACCCTCCACTCAGTGGAGTCTTCTAGAATGGAATCACTCCGAAGGAGGCCTACAGAGAAAACCACTACAGAAACAGACCAGCGCAGAGTCGTGGGTTCCTAGAATACTGGAAGGGACTCCTGTTGTCTAGTTCCCCGTTTGACAGCGTAAAGGGCTGAGGCCTAGGAGGCAGAGTGACTGCCCCAGGCCATTTGGGTCAGTTTGTTGCAGGGCCAGAGAGAAAAGCAAGTCTCCGTCTCAGCTCAAGGGCCAGTGGAATCCAATGCAGAAATCACAACTTACTCCTTCCTGGCACACAAGGGGGGTGCACAGCACTTAACCGTTCCTCAGAAAGAGCATTAGCTACCGGCACTTGGCTGTTGTAAATAGAGCTGCCGTGAACACGGGGGTGCATAGGTTCTTTTGGATTGGTGTTTCAGGGTTCTCAGGGCATAATCCCAGCAGTGGAACTGCCAGGTCAAAAGGCAGTACCATCTTTAGTTTTTTGAGGAAATACCATCTATAAGTGGAACCTAATCAACAAAACAAACAAGCAAGCAAAATATAACCAGAGACATTGTAATAAAGAACAAACTGACAGTAACCAGAGGGGTGGGGGGAGGGGGATAACACGGGAAAGAAGGGGAAGGGTCATCAAGGAACATGTATAAAGGACCCAAAGAGGGTAGGATTGATGGTGGGAGGTGGGGGTGGGTGGGGCGGGGGAAAGTGGTGGCGGGAAAATGGAGACAACTGTACTTGAACAACAATAAAAAAAAAGAAAGAAAGAAAGATCATTGGCTAATGGTTGAATGGTCAGGCCTTTCCCTCTTGAAGTGGGCATCACTGTCATGTCTATATTAAAGAGGGCACCAATGATATGACATTTATTAAGCACGTGCCATCTGTCAGGGGCTGCCCCGATCAGTAAGCTTTCTGATGGGATTACCGTCTCCCTCCCCACATAAATGAGTGGGATCCTTTCATACCCGTCTGCCTAAAAAGTTTCCGCTACATCTCAGACACAACAATGGAAGTAACCAATGAATCTTTGTCTCCCAAGTATTTCAGAAACTCTACACCTCTGGTGGCCTGAGCAAGAAACCACTTGCAATGAACCGGGTTGGTGTGCTAAGAGCTAACCTTCTGACCCTTGCAATAAACAAATAGTAAAGTTGTCTTTTGCTAGTCAGTACAAAACTCCCTCTTGCTGCTCTAAAAACCATTTGGAATCGGTCCAGCTTACATATCTGTTGGATGTTTAAGAAATAGATTAAGAGGTCAGCAGGGAAAAGGAGACATCTCCAGATGTTGTCTAAATGGAAAATGGTAAGAAGAAAGGAGTTGGGGGGTGAGGCGGGGGTAGTTACGGTGGAAGGAAAAGGGGCTGATCAAGGCCACAGAACCAGAGGAGCCCAGGGTCACCAGGTGAGGGAGCCTGTGATGATTAAGATTTGTTCAACTGAGAGGAGCGGGAAACTCCAGTCAAAGGGATTCGGCTACATTAGGCAGTGCTTCCTACACTTCCAAGTGTAATCACCTTGGGGTCTTATTAAAAGGCAGATTCTGACCCTGTGAGTCTAGGGTGAGGCCTGCGATTCTGCATTTCAGCAAGCTCCCAGGTAATGCTGATGCTGCTGCTCTTCAGACTTCACTTGTGAGAGTATTTCCGGGGCCATGCCCCTCACAAGGCAACTGCAGGGACAAGCTGTCCTCAAGAATCCAGTTTCTTTCCGCTTCTCTGCACTGCTGCCTACGGCCTTGGCTGGAGTCAAAGGATGCTGCATCGAGTGCTCATGTAATAGCTTCCAGGGCCTCTCTGTTCTCATTCAGCAAGTGAGAGATTGCCAAGCAAATCTCAGAAAATCAACCCTATTGGACCAGCTAGGTCACATGCCCAACCATAAGCCAATGGGATATAGGAAATTTGCTTAAGCCCATCAGGCCCCACCTCTCAAGTTGGGTGAAGTAAGAGGTTCCCCTAAAGCACCAGGACTCCATGGGCAAGAAGTGGCTAACAAAACACTAAGTACTATAGGAGGAGGCGTGGAAGAATGGACACTTGGTAGCCAAACAACAGAGCCTTTTGCCATGAAAGTTAGTGAAGGTGTGGGCTGGCTCGGCATTCTTCCCGATCTTGGGTCCTTTGATGGCCTGAAGCTTTTCCTCTGTATTTGCAAGGTCACACTGAGAACCTCACACTCACAAAAGGTTCTGCCAATGTCCCCCTCTACGTGCATGCACACACAAACACACAAACACACACACACACTCGTAATCCATTAAGCAAAGGAAGTAAGACAGAGATGGGCCATTCATGCTTCATGAGTGAAGTTTGATTTCCAGTCTCTTTTCTATGCTATGTACACCCTTCCTTGCCCCTGCCGTTTGTACTACACTGCTTCAAGAGCCACATGTGTTTTGGGGGGAACCCAGTAAAACGTACCTATCCTGGGTTTTACTTTCCAACGTGACAACTAGTTGAACTAAGAAACTGCTTGACGCCACAAGTGCCCAACAATGAAATGTGTCCCTCCCAGAGGGACCATGCTTTCGTTTTTAACTGGTGTCCCCTGGAGTCTCAGGACCTTGAGTTAAAAGGACTGAGCCCACTAATGGGACTTCAGGCATCATGGCAGGCCCCTGTCATGATGGGAGATGACATTTTGGGGCAAATAAGCTGTTTATTGCAAGGGCCAGGGGCTTTTTGGAGCCCCTTAGCCCACAGCATATTGGTAGCCATGTACTCTCACCCAGAGCAAATGCTAGCCCAAGACCAGTGGAAAACTGAACTTCCAGGTTAAATGCTATTTCTCGCAACGGTGAGTTCTCTCATTGTAGCTCACACACACCACCACCACCATCACCATAACATAAAAAAACATGTTGCTTACGTCTCCATTTAGAACTTATTTTCACCCAGCCAAGATGGAGGCATAGGTAGAAACCCTTCACTTCCTCTCACAACCAAAAGGAGGATAAGAACCAATCTAAAATCAATAAACAACCAAAAGTACCAGAAAACCAAACTGCGGGGAACTCTGATAACCACAGAACTAAAGAAACAGTTGAACAGAACAACCAGACCTGTAAGGCGGTGGGCAGAGAGAACCCTCTGGGAGGCAGCGGACCATGCAGCGGGCTGCGAGGGAGGGGCTGACTTAAAGGAAAACAGACTCAGAGGTGGCCGTGGACTGTGGCGTTTGCCCAGGTGGGAGAGACTCCCAGTCTCACAGGAGAGTTTGTTGGAAAGTGCACTAGAGCCCAGCAGGCGAGCTGCACTGTTCCCGCTCTGGCCCCTCCCTCACAGGCTGCACACAGCTCAGCAAGGAGGGTTGCCCTGCGGGGCTGGGGGGGAACCTAAGTCCCCGCCCCCTTACAACTTAACAGGTGTCCTGAACAAAGAAACAGCGCCAAAATGAAAGAACAGAGCAGTACTTCAGAAAGAGAGCTAAGCGATGAGGAGATAGTCAACCTATCTGATGGAGAATTTAAAGCCCTAGTAATCAAAATGCTCACAGAACTGACTGAGCTTGGATGAAAAATGAAAGATACCCAAAGTGAAGGAAAGCAAAGTATTCAGGGAACCAACAGTGACAGGAAGGAAACCAGGACTCAAATCAACGATTTAGAACACAAGGAAGAAATAAACAGTCAAATGAAACAGAATGAAGAAACAAGAATTCAGAAAAATGAAGAGAGACTTTTGAACCCCTGGGAAAACTTGAAACATTCCAATATCCGAATTATAGTGGTGCCAGAAGGAGAACAACAACAGCAAGAAATTGAAAACATATTTGAACAAGTAATGAAGGAAAACTTCCCCAATCTGGTGAAGGAAATAGACTTCCAGGAAGTCCGGGAAGCCCAGAGAGTCCCAAAGAAGTTGGAACCAAAAAGGAACACACCAAGGCACATCATCAGTATGTTACCCAAGATTAAAGACAAAGAGCTAATCTTAAAAGCAGCAAGAGGAGCCCTGGCTGGTGTAGCTCAGTGGATTGAGCGCGGGCCTGTGAACCAAACAATCGCGGTTCGATTCCCAGTCAGGGCACATGCCTGGGTTGCAACCAGTTCCCAGCTAAGGGACACACGAGAGGCAACCATACATTGATATTTCTCTCCCTCTCCCTCTCTCCTACCCTTCCTCTCTAAAGATAAATAAATAAAAAATCTTTAAAAAAAGCAGCAAGAGGAAAGGAAAGAGTTACCTACAAAGGAGTGCCCGTAAGTCTATTGGCTGATTTCTCAAAAGAAGCCTTATATGCAAGAAAGGGCTGGAAAGAAATATTCAAAGTTATGAAAGGCAAGGATCCACATCCAAGAATACTCTATCCAGCAAAGTTGTCACTTAGAATAGAAGGGCAGATAAAGTCCTTCCCAGATAAGGTCAAGTTAAAGGAGTTCATCATCACCAAGCCATTATTATATGAAATGTTAGAGACTTCCTAAGTAAAGGAGATAAAAAAATATGAACAGTAAAATGACAACAAACTCACAACCATCAACAAATAAACCTAAAAAAGAAAAACAATGAAAACAAAAACTAAGCAAACAGCTAGAATAGGAACAGAATCAGAGAAATGGACATCACATGGAGGGTTTTCAGTGGGGAGGGGGAAAGGAGGATTAGGCAGGGAAGGATACAGGGAAGGAGAAGCATAATTGGTAGGCATTAAATACACAGGGAGAGGTCAAAAATGGTACAGGAAACAGAGAACTCAAAGAACTTATATGTACAACCCATGAACATGAACTAAGGGGGGAAATGCTGGAGGGTTGGGAGGTGCAGGGTGGAGGGGGGATAAAGGGAAAATTGAAATAACATAATCAATAAAATATACTTAAAAAAATAACTCATTTCACTCCAACTGCTGCTGTGTTTGTTTCTCTCAACCACGCTGCAAGATCCTTACAGGTGGAACATTCACGGTACAAGCATGGCAGCTGGTACAGGTACCTGGTACAGGTATAGATGTTACATACACATGTGTAGCAAGTGGAATTGAAGCCCTGAGGGCAGTCACAAACCCACACCAAGACTGTCGCAAAGACTACCCTCTTCTTCACTGAGATGCTCTCCAATAAGCGCAACTAAGAATATCACCAGTGATTCACTTCAATTGTTTTTGAAATTGAAAGATACTAGCAGAAAGAGTGATCCTTTCTAGCCAGCAAGAATTATACTCCAAAAGGGGGGAAGAAATCATAGAATCATGGATTGAAAGCTAATCATATCTAAATATAGCTTGCCCCCACATTTGTAACACCTTTCTCAAAAAGAAAAAAAAAGGGGGGAGGAGGGAGACAGGAAGAGAGAGAGAAAGGAGGGAAAGAGGAAAGGAGTAAGTGAAGGAGGGGGTGAGAAATGGCTAGGCAGGATGAATACTTTGGCAGCTGAGCAACAGGATTGACTACTGTTATTTTTTCCTGCGTAGGTCCTCATCTGATAAAGTCAAAATCAGAAATTACAAGAGTCTTTTGAGGATTACACAGCATTGTTTGTATATTCCATTCAATCTCCATTTGGGAACCGGCCAAGGCAACCAGCCACATTAGGAGTGGGACAGTGCCAGGCCTCCTCGAGGCGGGGGTGGGGGGGGGGGCAGCAGCGCCGTCACCTCGATCTTGCTGGTCGTCGCTGTCATCTCCTCTGACACGGGATTACCTTGTTCAGCACCCGGAGGCACCCGGTGCCAAGCGGGCGTTAGAATGCTCTATGCTTCCACAGTCATCATGCCCACTGTTCAGTTTTCACCAAAACTGGCAGGAAAATGATCTAGATTGCCATTTTCAAATGTGTTAAGTTTGGTTTAACACTGGTTTAAATGATTCAATATAGGGCCTGTAAGAGAATGGTTTTAGGGATAGGCTGAGATTGTAAAACTTTTTCAGAATCTGCTTCCTAAATTGTAAAAACTGCTGTTTTGCTCAGAGAACCACAGGAGATAATTTTCAGTTTCTTAGATCTGGCTGAGGAAGTAAAAAGAGTGCGAGAAGGAGATATTTTTCACTTTCTTTCCCTAGAATGGGCAGTATTATATTTGAAAAAAATACATAGGAGATCAGATGAGACTGTTCGTGTCTGCCCTGCTGGCGAGAAGTCTAGCTGGGGCCCAGGGTCAGAACACCAACACATGGCTTCTCCATGTGGCCTGGGCTTCCCCAAAACACGGCAGGTGGGTTGCAAGGGCACATGTCCTGACAAGGACTGAGTTGGAAACTATACCCTTTCTAGGACCTACCCTCAGAAGTCTTGCACCACACTCCTTTGGTTAAGACAGTCACACCAAGATTCTGGATCAGGAAACGCAGACCACAGCCTCTTGGTGGAAAAGCACCAGGCACATGGTAAAAAGAACCGATGCGACGGGCTAAACATACAGACATGTCCATCTCTGGGAAACACAGCTGGCCAATACCATCCGACGGGGGAGAGGTCACTGCTAGTGATAACATCGATGCTGGGAAGGGCTATTAGACATGGTGACTGGCATACGTCTTTTGTTAAATCCTGGACTAGCCCTTTGCAAAATCACTGAAATAGCTAGGGCTTACCTTCAAAGGTGTTTCCGCTCCCGAAGCCGCCTACGTCAGTACTCTATTACAGCTTCCTTCCCTCCCTCGGCCGCAATGCCTTCTGGGTGCCCAGGCCCCTAACTTTTCTACTCCTCTGCCTCCCATGGACACTTGTCCAGATGTCCCACTCCACGAAGGCCCCAAGAGGTTACACTTTTAAAGGACTGAAACTGCAGATCAATTTGGGGGATAGATAACTATGTGGATAAACCCACAGACATAATAATGAGCAAAAGAAGCCATCGTTAAGTAAATAGTACACACCATGTAGTTCCATCTGCATAAAGTTCAAAAACTGGTAAAACTCACCTGTTGTCTTAAAAGTCAGTATTTCCCTTTAGAATATTGGGTAATAACTGGGAAGACACACATGGGCACCTCTGAGATTCTGGTAACATTCTCTTTCTCTAACAGGACACTGGTTACACAGGTGAGCTCATTCTGGGAAAACCCACTGAACTGTCAATTTGCAGTTTGTGCATTTTCCTGAATGCTATGCTTGAATAAACTCTTAAAAAGAAGGAAAACTGTGTTCCTGAGAAAATGGGTTAATTACCAGATACTCAGTATTACTAGCATGTTCTCTGCATATGATCTATTTCTCACTGACTGTATTAAGGTGCCTTTTTTCTTTGCATTAAATATTTTCCTTGTGCATAGTTTATATTGTAAGTCTAAAATTTCATCTAATAATTGGTCAATAGCATAATTTGATCGTTCCTTCACTCCGCAGTATAGACACCTTGGCAGGTAACAGAATCTGAGTTCCCAAGGACTGTAAGATTTTAAAATCTACCCCTTACCCCTTAATGCCACATTGCTGAATACAATGCTCAGATGAAGAAATGCCCCAGCTAACATCGCTGTATCTACCCCTTAGGAATTTACTGTAAAAGGGTTTCACTGTACTTTGTAAAGCAGTTTGGATTCTTCATGATGAAAGGTTCTATATAAAGAAGGTAATGTAATGGACTTGGCTTCCAACTTCTTTCTTTTAAGCTTTAACAGAAACATGAATCTAGTATATTAGCATCATAAACCAATAGGTGCTATATAAGTGCTGAATAGAAATATTCTGGGTGAAGAAAATTGCAAATATAGCCATATATTAGTTTTACCCAGTATTATGCAAATGAGGATTAATAAAGCAATTACACTTAATTAAAATAATAATAGTAATAATAACGCTACTTTCTTCTACATTCTTCCAAGTCCCTTGGCACCCATTGACTTAGTTATTTGGTGTGCATCTGCCACCTAAATCCCAAGCCTATTAAATGCAAACTCATATGAGATGCCTCTTTGGAAGGAAACAGTTCTCTGAATTAGTACCAAACAAAAGCTTCCAGAAAGCTAGGCGGGTGGGGACAAAAGAAGCCCCTCTCACTCACGAGATTCCCTAGATGCTTTGAAAGAGTCCAGGACACTTGAAACAATACTCCACACCCTAGAAAATGTGTAATACTGCCCAGAGTGACAGTGATGTTTCTCAGCATTTTTTGAGATGAGATGCTTCAGCACTTCCCTACGTTATGATCATCTCTGAAGAATTACTGGTGGCCGTGATAGCCCAGAAACACCCAGTGTTCTCCCTACATGGAGCTTAAAAGTTATCAGAACACTTTCTGGTGAGAGGTGTGCTAACGTAAGTCCTTGTTGTCCTATTGTTCTTTCTTCATTACATCTTTGCGGACTGAGAGGTGATTCCCACTTCTATAAGTGCTGCAGCTCAGACAAAATATTTGTGTGGCTCTTCAAGTTCAGATTTACAGAGAAATGTATTAAATCTATATCTACTAGCTTCACGTGTATGACAGATGAACTATTCTACTGTGTGGGTGAAAAATGAAATTCTGTCTTGACCTCTCATTTTTGGATGGAGCCCAGGAAAGCTCTCACTAGAAGCCAGCTTCCTTGTTGCTGCAGCCCTCTGTACCAAATGATGTAAACCACCAATCTTTTTGTAGAAAGTTCCAAAATTTCACTTTGGATAGACACAACTTCGAAAATGGAGGTGGGGAGAGACTGCCCAGTCTGGAGAGGATGTGTAAGAGGATGGTGAGCAGCCGCTCTGGCTGACTGAAGACGAGGCCAGACTCAGCCGGAACGGGAGGGTGGGCTTGTGCGTCTGTGGAAGGGACCTAAGTGAAATGTGCAAGAGATTTTACAAGAAATGGCATGTTCTGTGCAAGAAGATCCTTGTCTGAAGCATGATTTGGTGGGTTCCAAAGCTGTTTTTAGTATGGAACACTTTGTTCAAGGAAATCTTAACATGAAACCCCAAAAAGAAAACACATAAAGGCCATCCAAGGGGGCCCTCACAGGTCTGTTCTCACTGCTCCAATCTAGTGCAGTCCATGCGGTGAGGTGGTTGTTAGTTAGATCCACGCAATCTTCAGTGACATCTTCATGAAGGAGATGGGACCTGAGTCAGGCTTTGCATGGGCGGTAGGCTTTGCCTGGGTGATGTGTCTCTCAGGGTTCAATGCAGGAAAAAGAAACCACCCCAAGCGTGTCAAGCAGAAAGGGATGAAACACGAAATTAGGTGCCTTCCAAGATCGCTGGAAGGGCTGGAGGTATAAGTCAGGGGGTTCTTTTGGCAGGATGTTTGGTTTCAAGGTCACCAATGCAGAGGTCAGGAAATTGCCAGAAACTCTACTGCCACCGCTGTGTCTGCTCCACGGCCACCCCGCACCCATGTGCTGGTGGAGCTGGGTTGCTGCAGCCACACCGGTCGGGGCCTGCTTGCCAGGCAGCACCGCTGCAGGAAGTGAGCCTCTGCTCCTCCGGTTTCTAATCTTCATGCAAGAGCATCTCACTGCAGAGCCTAAGCTGCATCCAGAACCACAGCCTCAAAGGGGTCTGGGAATGGAGCTTCTAGCTTTCCAGCTCTGCGACACGAGAAGGAACCTAGCGGAAGCTGACTGTGCCTAGTCCAGAGAATCAGGGGAGAGGCAATGTTTGGGGAGACCCTGGCAGAGGTGGAGCTAATACCAACTGGAGGACGAACTCAGGGTCAAGTGGAAGCTGCTGCATTGGGCTGTGAAGTCACTAAGAAGCTCCGGTAGCCTTGAATGGATAAACGGAGGGCCAGGCATCGCCTCCCCCAGAAAGGTTTAAGAATAGCTTGAGCAGTCTTCTTTAAGGATGATTTGAGATGCAATCTTTTCTTTCTTTCCTATTTTTATAACATAAGTAATCTAAGTTTGTTGTAAAAATATTAGAAAATACATTAACCACCCCAGCAATAAAAGTCACTCACAATCCCACCATCTGGAGATAATCATGTATTGTTGAATCTCCTTCCAGATATTCCAGGGATCTTTTTTTTTTTTTTCACTATAATAGCATGGTTTTCAACTGTTTCTTTACTTGTGAGCCACTTTCCCCATACCAAGTGTCTGCCTAGTGACATTACCAATGTCTTAGCAGCCACAGAGTCAACAGTATTCTGCTGCAGAAATGCCTCCTATTTTATCTAACCAATATTTTATTTAAAGCTCCTCTTTGTTGGATGTTCCAATATTTTAGATTAATAGCGATGGAATGAATAGAAAATGCAACATTTCAGAGGAGATTTGAAACGATAGATGCTAAAAGCAAAAATACCCACGAAATGGGAGGACGCAGCAAAGGATGTGTGTTAAAAGGGGAAAAGACTGAGACCGCCCTCCGCCCTCCACCTCATTCAACGAGCGGCAATCGAGGCCACATTCATGCTTTCTTATCCCAGACTCTCCTGTCCTCATTCTCTTTCTTTTATCCATCCTAAGGTTTGTGTACAATTCATGTTAAGACTCAAATCTAAATAGCAAATCATAGAAAACAGGACTGAAAGAATGAGGTCAACAGAAATTCTTTATTACAATCCATTTCCCTGAAAATTTATGGTGAGGCTTTTCTGTAGCTAACGCAGGGTTTGTGGGGCGGGGGCGGGGGGCGGGGGGGGGCTGTAAAAAAATCAGCTACAGACCCTACCATCAAAGCACCTGCTGTGGACAGAGATGAGAAGGAACCCCTCAGTCACACGGAGGCTCCTGCTTGTCTTCCCTGTGGAGCCGACCCTGGACCCAGGCCCTTTCATCATAAACCCTTCATCTCTTGGGTTCCCGTTGTGAAAAAGCAGGAGCGTGAGAAAGAACTGGATATGGTTTTATATTTTCTAGTACAGGAACATTTAAGACAAGCTCTCTAATAATTTTTTTGTCTAGACATCCTCATCTTTTTATTCTTTAGGTAAGGGGATAGGCGGTCACCCCTTGTGGTTTGTAGCCACGGTTCATTACCAGAGGAATGCTTGGTTCTGAAATGGTGTTAACACTGAAATCCTCCTCTTTCTTGTTGAAGTTTCCTCGTCTCGATCCTCCCTCTCCCCATATTGATCACACATTGCATGTTTCAAAGTGTTCAGTTAGTCGTTCCATTTTTTCCCCAAGAGAGTAGCTAACTCTTAATATGGTGCAGGTTTCCTATGATACTTCTTTTGCCTTAAAAAAATATCTTGAATGAGTAAATCCGCCAATATAAGAATCTACCTGGACTAAAAAGCCATCTCACAATTTCTCTCAAACTGAGCTGGAGTGTAAACAGAGAAAACGTGGCAATAACAGTCACACGCTGTCTCCGAGTCCCTGGACCCCATAGGTCGACTGGTCCAACTCCAGTGGGAAGGAAGCCTTAGCCGGTCGCTCAGCCCTGGACACTTGACCCACACCTTCTGAGATCTCAGCTGGATACATTTGCAGCTGTTTGGGGATTACAAATTCCAAGCGTGGTTTAAGATCTGGTCATTTTGCCCTGCTGTACTTGTATTCTTCCTGTTCGATAATTTGTAGCTTTTAATTTGTCTGGCCAGAGGAATAGCTCTTAGCAGATGGTTGTAATCAGTCCCCTGGGTGAGTCTTGCAGGGAAGTTGGATGAGAGACTCCAGCAAGGATCAAGGATTCTGTGACTCACTCAGCTGGATCCCAGGCCAGGAGTGAGGGTGCTGATTGCTTCCAACCTGTTCTTCAGAGAGTCGTAAATGTCACTGGTCTTTCTTCACATGGTGGGGATGCAGTCATATAAGAGAATGTGAAAAATAGTATGTGCTAAAAATGTATTTGCAGGATCCAAACTCATGCTTAGAATTAAGTTGTTGAATCCAGTCCAACTGTTATTCTTTTTATGTTCAAGTTTTAGTAACAGGATGTTTTCAAATAGTTTACATTTCTCTTGGGATATATTCCCTAACCAAATGTCATACCAGTGTTAGCTGGGAGTTATTTGGATTTGCTCAATTCTTGTTGCTTCTAGCCCCAAGACTTAAGCCATTTCTGCAAGCAGAATCCTGCATTGAAGATAGTGGGCTCTTCTTTTCTGTCCTGAAGGAGAAAAATTATTAGATCAGTGGGAATTTTGCGGAGCATATTATTAAATCCTTGGACATTAAAAATGTTAGGTATTTGGCATCTACGCACGATAGAAGAAAATTGCAACTGGCATTCAAAACATAGCTGATGAAAATGTTAATGCTGATACAGATGCTTCTTGACTTATGATGGGGTAGCATTTAGATCAGCGCATCACAAGTTGAAATGTATTGAATACACGTAACCTATAGAACATTGTAGCTTTGCCTTGCCCGCCTTAAACCTGTTCAGAACACTTACATTAGCTTCCACTTGCACACAATCATTTTCGGCTGCCAGCCAGCATCACAAGATAGTATTGAACTACATACTGCTCATCCAAAAGAAGATCAGAATTCAGAATTTGAAGTATGGCTTCTCCTGAATGCATATCACTTTCACACCATCAGAAAATTGGAAGATCAAACCCTTCTAAGCCAAGGACCCTGTGTATTTGTTGTTTTTATTAATATTATTTTATGTAATGCTAGTCTCTAAGGAAATTATATTTATTAGGCCTTTATTTTTTTCCTCTAAAACCTTTTACTGTACTCCAAAATATCTTTCTTTTCTGTTCTAGTTAAGGAGTAGATCTTTACTGTGGAATATGTGGAAAACAAAGAAAGTATAAAGAAAATTTTGAAGTGCCTATGATTCTTCAGTCCTGGGGGTTTCATTTTGTAAAAGACAGTCAGTGGTGAACATTCTTTGAAATTTTATAAAACTTATTTTTTTCTGAATTAAAAATTTTCCAGTTTAAACCATGATTCATTCTTCCGACAGAAATCTAGCTTCAGGGCTCCCTTGAGGCCACAAATCAAGTGTTCTGGGACGGCTCCTAGTTCCAGAATGGCTCCTAGTTCTGGGACGGCTCCTAGTTCCAGAATGGCTCCTAGTTCTGGGACGGCTCCTAGTTCCAGAATGGCTCCTAGTTCTGGGACGGCTCCTAGTTCCAGAATGGCTCCTAGTTCTGGGACGGCTCCTAGTTCCAGAATGGCTCCTAGTTCTGGGACGGCTCCTAGTTCCAGAATGGCTCCTAGTTCTGGGACGGCTCCTAGTTCCAGAATGGCTCCTAGTTCTGGGACGGCTCCTAGTTCCAGAATGGCTCCTAGTTCTGGGACGGCTCCTAGTTCCAGAATGGCTCCTAGTTCTGGGACGGCTCCTAGTTCCAGAATGGCTCCTAGTTCTGGGACGGCTCCTAGTTCCAGAATGATTCCTAGTTCTGGGACGGCTCCTAATTCCAGAATGGCTCCTAGTTCTGGGACGGCTCCTAGTTCCAGAATGATTCCTAGTTCTGGGACGGCTCCTAGTTCCAGAATGATTCCTAGTTCTGGGACGGCTCCTAATTCCAGAATGGCTCCTAGTTCTGGGACGGCTCCTAGTTCCAGAATGATTCCTAGTTCTGGGACGGCTCCTAGTTCCAGAATGATTCCTAGTTCTGGGACGGCTCCTAATTCCAGAATGGCTCCTAGTTCTGGGACGGCTCCTAGTTCCAGAATGATTCCTAGTTCTGGGATGGCTCCTAGTTCCAGAATGGCTCCCCGTTCTAGAATGGCTCCCAGTTCCAGGATGGCTCCTAGTTATAGAGCAACTCCTCTTCAGATAAGTGCACAAGATAGGGGCAAGAGGTGATTTACCATGGTTCATCTCTTTGGGGCCTTGGTTAAATGACTATTTCCTTTCTGATGTAATATTCTGTGAATAAAATCTAGAACCACGCATACAATTGGGGGGATCCCATAGGATAATGAGACATAGTCAACAAATACCAATCTGGCTGCAAGGGAGTCTGGACAAGTGAGTATTTGGAGTTGAACGTGTTGCTGCTCTGGGCAGAATGGTGTTTCTGAAGTTGGGGCAAAAAGAGAGTGAGTATCTAGTGGGCAGCTGACAGAGTTTGCTGGGGACATGATACTCACAGAGCCAGCTGGGGCAACTCTGAGACACTAAGCAAGGGGTTTTAACCCTGCATCCCATGAGCTTTGAGCTGAGTGGACTTATTAATCCCACTTTTCCATATATGCAAACCCAAAAGCTAATCAAAAAGAGAGGTGTGTTTTAAAATTATTCAACACAAGTAGTAAAAAAATAAAGTAATATTCCTTGAACAGGGCACATGGAGTTTTTACTGAACACATCATGGAGATGTATTTATGGCTGAATTCACCTCCTGCTCCAGAAGACCTTTGAAAGCCAATAAATTCTTTCCAGGTACAACTAGGCTAAGACCGACATCAAGAAACATTTATTCTAGAACTAGTTGTCTTTACACAAGCAATTTCTAAACTTGATTCTGCTGGTTTGTGTATCTATAGCACTTTAAATTAATAGGGCATCATTTAATGGGCTTCAAATATACCTTGATTCTAAAATTCTCTCCAAAGCTGCATTCCCGTGACTTTTTCTTAGGCTTACATCTTCCCATCTCAATTTGAAAGCAAAGGTCCTCTCCAGCTAATACGCCACCCTGAACTCACTCTAAGCTAAGTACTTGCTAATTATCGACCACCTCCCCATTCTTCACCTTGTCTTCCCTCCTATTTATCACTTCTATTCACTCATTCTAGCTAAGAGATTGGGAGACGGGTCTAGAAGCATGAAGGAGACTTTATCTGGATCAGCAGCTGTCACCACACAGTTTCGTTTTACGGCAGCCTTGAAGCCCTTCCTTGCTTTTTTCTGTGAGGGAGCGGCTAGTTGCCCAGAGCGTCTAAGATCTGGGTTTAAAGCCACCATCTCTAAGCTGCGCCTGTCACAGGATGAGAAAACTGCACTTGGCAGAGGTGCGCACGGCTGCTTTGACGGCAGAGGACGTTAATTTGCAACCGCTGCTGCACGGAATGAAGGAAAGGCAACCGCTGTCCTCCTGGGAGAGGCCACTTAGGCCAGAAAATAAATAAGAAGATTTTGATTATATTAGAAACTCTTAGGCTTGTGCCCAGGGACACTCCATCTTTAAACTCTTGTCGTTTCATGTTTACCCAAAAATTATAATGGAAGAAAAAAGGCTCATAGTTCTCTGTACAAGCATTTCACATTTACATATGTTTCCATGTTCTATCGGGGCAATGCAAGCCACAAGTTGCATTCTCTCATCTCATTAAATGAGATAACAGACGTAAAGGGCCCAGTATGGTCCCTAGCGCATGGTAGGCCACCTAGAAATGTCCTTTTTCTTTCTCCTTCTCTCTTGCTTTATACCTTGTTGCCCTTGCTTCTTGTCAGAAATCATATTGGAAGGGAGTCCAGTCCAGCGTGCCCGCACTGGTTGGTCAGAACCAATGAACGTAATGCTCGACTGCTGACATCAAGCGCTCCCAGAGCATGCGCACGGCTCCTCAGTGCTGGGTGCAAGGTTCCTCACCGTTGGGTGCCAGGAAGCCATGTTCATGCAGTTTGCTCTTCCCCCTCCTACTACAATTAGTTCAACAGATGGAGCGTTGGTCTATTTGAGGGAGAGATAATGAACGTAAATAACTGTAATAATAATACTGTATGCCAGGTACTAGATGATAATACTACAATAATAATAATAATGATTATTCATTCAGCTAAGAACTACTGAGCACTTATTATATGCCAAATACTGTGCTGTTTGTATAGCCTCAATATACTTACTTACCGAATGGGCCCAAAGAAGCAGGCTTTAATCTAAAAACATCTTTATTTCTCTCCTTCAAACACGATCTGTCAAAAATGGGACAATGTTGGATACCTTTCTCTCCTGGTCACTTTCAATTATTTCAGATATGACCAAGTACAGTCCAGACTAAAACAGAAGTTTAGACTCAGATCAGATTTAAATCTGCCTGGATCCTTAATGGCTTCCCAGTTGCCATCTGCAATTCCCCTGAAGACCAGCTGTGCCTGACTTCAGGGGCTGCCCCGGTAATTGCTCAATATCCTCTCTTTATTTGAGCAACCCGGCAATCTCACAACAGCCCTTCCTCGACTACAAGAAGATGGGCAATAAATTCTCAGCAGAGCTTTTGAGAAACAAGACACTTGGGCTGCAGCAGCCTCACTGGCCAGCACCCAAGTGCTCTGGCAGGCACTGGCTGCGTTTCCCCACCTTTCTCCCTTGGAGAGCTCATGTGTCGTGGTGTCGTGATTTTTTAAATTCACATCTTCCTGTGAAGGAGGCAGCAAGAGTGGAGGGAAGGGAATGCCTTTGAGGAGGGTATTTGCGGGGCAAGTCTCACCCTGGGTCCCAAGAGAGGTTCTGCCCTCTCACCTCCAGTGAGGTGGGACACTGAATACGTAAGCCCCCTGAGGTTCAGTGAATCTCTGGTCTCCTTTCTGTCTGTTGGGGCCAAGGTTGCTGGATCTCTTAGGGCTGGGTAATGTCTTGTTCTACTCTTTCAAATGTGGTGTTCCTTATCACCTCATGTCTCTATTTTGGAGATTTAGTAAAAACTGAGACAACGGGATTAGTTCTCTCCCACATTCCAGAGCACAAACATTATCTAACTTAATCCTCAGAACAGCCCTCTGAGGGAGATAGTAAGATTCCTGCGTGTTACGAATGAGGAATTGTAAGGATCTTATCCTACATCACTTACTGAGTAATGCTATTACAGCATTAAAACCCAGGTTGGCCTAATTCCCAAGCCCATTCTTCCCACCTCACCCTGGCAGAGAAGAAGGCAAAATATCACCCCCTCAGCAGGGTGGCAGGGGGTGAGCCTGCAATGTGCGTGTCTCGGACGGCAAGTGTGCCCAGGGAACTGCAGACGTAAGGAGCACTTGGGAGATGGTGGGAGACAGGTCCGCAAAGGGGCGCTGAGGCCAGATGGTGGAGTGCCTTGAGTGTGTGATGTGCATTTAAAAATGGCAGGGAATTCACAGATGGATGAAAAAAGCACTGGTATCTATCTATCTATCTATCTATCTATCTATCTATCGGAATACTACTCAGCCCTAAAAAAGAATGAAATCTGACCATTTGCTACAGCACGGATGGACCTAAATAGTGTTATGTTCAGTGAAATAAGCCAGTCAAAGAAAGACAAATACTGTATGATTTCACTTATATGTGGAATCTAACGAACAAAATAGATGAACAAATAAGTGGAGTCAGACTCACAGACACAGAGCGCACACTCCTGGTGGTCGGAGGAGAGAGGGGTTGGGAGGCGGAGTGGAAAGGCTGAAGGGATTAAGAAGCATAAACTGGTGGTTACAGAACAGTCACAGGGATGTAAAGTACAGCATAAGGAAGATAGCCAATAATATTGCCATAATCCTGTGGGTGCCAAGTGGGTACTGGAAATACTGGAGGGAACACCTTGTAAAGTAGACGATTGTCTAACCATTATGCTGCATACCAGAAACCAATACAAAATCATATTGAAAGTAAGTTGTAATTGAAAAATAAAAACAAAACAGAACGAAAAACAAAAAATAAAAATAAAACTACAAAAAACAACAACAACAACAACAAAAAAACGGCTGGGAAGTTTGCGTTCTGCCAGAGATAATTGGAGTCATTAAAGTTTTGAGCAGGTGAGTGACCCCCTCGTACCTCTGCTCCGCCGATTGTCCAGGTGGCGGAGTGGAGAACAGGTGGACGGGGGCAGGGCTGCAGTCAGAAGCATATGGCAGCCGTCTGAGAGAGAGGGTACGAGTCCACGAGGCAGCGCTGGCAGGGAGGGCGGAGGAAGGCCCGCTGCGGGAGAAAGCGTGGCGACCTGCAGTGCCCACTAGTTGTCCACAGACAGAGAGGGAACAGAGGCAGGGACGGGAAACCAGTGTGGGTGCTCCCCAAGGCGCCGGGGAGAAGAGCAGGCCTCCTGGCTTGCCCCGAGAGCCCAGCCCAGCTGGCACACAGAGGGGAGGCGCTGAGCTCTGCAAAGGTAAGACGAGGGCTCAGCAAAATGCACTCCTGCGGCATCAGACAGGAAGGCCCGAGCATGTGTTTGTGATGGATTCCAGGGCTGCGAACAGTCAACGCAGCTAGTGACCTGTGGAGACGTCCGGTCCGGGGACAGAGGCTACCCGCAAATCTTGGTTATTACTTGTGTAGTTTGCCAAGGAAGCCTGGGCTGGCTCAGTTCTTTTCTTCTGAAAATGGACATGCTGCAGCCTTGAAGGGGTCTGTGTGTGTTGCGGGGGGCGGCCATATCGGAATAGCCTCTCTGCATTCAGCAGGCCTCTCCCCCTGCCTGCATGAGGTCAGCTTGCCGTGACCGGAAACTCCGTGTTGTGCACGAAGCTTCTCATTCTAAATCTTTTTTTTTTTTTTTAACTTCTATGTAGAAGTTTCACCAAACAGCACCCACCGATCAGGCCCTTGTGACATGGAAGTGCCTGACTAGGGCTTCCCGGAGAAGCTGGGTGAAGTCCACAGTCCTGCTCCTTCCAGCCCTCCTTGCCCTTCCAGCCCCACCTCTCATCGAGCGAGGGCTCCCCATCTCCCAGCCTCTCTGCTTCTTTGCACGCGGATGCAGGGGTGCGCTTCATTCTTTCTGCTTGAAATGTCCTCCAAGTGCCAGCACCATGGACACCCTGCCCTCTTCACCCAGTGCCAACCCACCTTTATGCTCGGCATGCGTGGCACCTCTTCCAAGGGCCTCTTCTGCACCCACTGCTCTGAGATTTCCTCCGTGTTCACAGGGCTTGGTCGCAACACTCTCACACTGTATTTTAAAGTATTTTCCTCCACATTATAAAAGTCACCGATAGGGGAAGGGTTTACAGGAACAAATATAAAGGACATATGGACAGAAACTGGGGCGGGGGGGGGGGGTGGAAATGGAAGGGAGGTGGGGAGGGATGGGTGGGTGGGATGGGATGGGAGTAAAAGACAGAAAAGTGTACTTGAACAATAATTAAAATAAAATTTTAAAAAGTCACTGATACTACTATAGAATATTTGGACAATACAAAAAAATAAGCTTAAGGGAGAAAAAATTACACATAAGCCCACAATTTGGGGTTATAAGCACTGTTGACATTTTGATAAATTTTTCCATGCATATATTTATTCATTTTTGTACATACTCAGAAAATGGAAAAAAAACAAAACCTGCCAAAAAAAAAAAAAGAAGAAGAAGAAGAAGAAGAATATTGAACAAGCCCTGGCTGGTGTAGCTCAGTGGATTGAGCGCTGGCCTGTGAATCAAAGGGTGGCTGGTTCAATTCCCAGTCAGGGCACATACCTGGGTTGCGGGCCAGGTCCCCAGTGGGGGGTGTGTGAGAGGCAACCACGCATTGATGTTTCTCTCCCCCTCTCTCTCTCCCCCTTCCCCTCTGTCTAAAAATAAATAAATAAAATCTTTAAAGAAAAAAAAACATGAAATGTTTACTTATAAAAAAAGAATATTGAATGAAAATAGTTCCGTGAATGCAGTGTTCCTAGGTGACTGGTAATTTTCATATATAGTTCAGAAAATGTAAAGGTCAGATTGCAAGGCTTTTTTTTTTTTAGCATCAGTTTAACAAAAACATGTGCTGGAAAATGAACACTTAAAGCTACTTATATAGTTTGTATTCTCTCTCTTTTGGGGGGGGGAATTGTATTATACCCTACAACTCCTTTGAAGATACATTTTTAGACTATAATCCTCTGTTCTATGATTCTCACTGTATTATACTGTTGCTCACTTTTTGGTATCCCCCACCAAACTACACGCGTATTTAATGCAGCACCTGTAAACTTTACCACTTTAAATCCAATACCCAACACAGTCTGACTGTGTGGTTAGCACGCAACATGAATGAGTGAAAGGTTACCGCACTCTCCCCGAACATTCTGCTCAGCCAGCCAACCTCTGACGGTTCCTCATCTACTGCTGAGTGCCCGAGGCTGGGCGGGAGTCCACAGATCCGGCGAGTGCCCGAGGCACCACAGGCCTCACACACGCCCCTTCAAGGACAAAGGCCTGCCACTCCCAGCTGCTGCCGTGCTGCTGGCAGAAAACCTTTAGGGACTGTCTCCCCTAAAGAGAGCTGCTTTGGCCAATGTCACCCCTTTTCCTATGATGGCCTGCATCCAATGACTGGGCCATGGCAGTACAAAGCCCTGGCCCCAATTCCCCAACTGGGGACAACTCTGAGGAACTTCAGAACTTCCCTTAGTGTCTGCTGAGGCCACGAAGACCACCTGACAGCTCATCTTCTCCCTTTAGCCAATCCTGCTTCCTTCTTCTCCTTTCCTCAGGTGTTGACCCCAAGAGTACCCCCAGTAAACGTCCTGCACATCAGTCTCCAACTCAGAGCCTGCTTCCTCAAGAACCCAACCTACGGCAGCAGGGATCCAGAAGACAGACACACACACCCCCAACTGGAGTCCTACACACTTCCAGGTAACAGACTGTAAGCTCCCTGAACGGAGGCCACGTCTTAGACCTTTCATAGCGCTGGGCCGCACCACCTTTTCTAGCACATAGAACCCTCTCAAATATGCCCCCCGACAAAAGGACAGTAATGAATGGGAAGCACTACGTGAACATGAGGGATTCTGAGTAAGCGTCAGCTCAGGGTTGATGGCTAGTGGAATCCCGGGCAAGAATGACTAAGGGGTAGTTCCTGAGGCTCATGTCTGAGAAAAGGGGGTGTTGCTGCAAGAAGTTAATTTTGTGAAAAACTGGTTTAAGTCAGTTTGGTGCAAACACGTTGCATTTGAAGCGTGTCAGAATCTTCGAGGAGAAAAGTTGAAGAGGGAGCCGCTAATCTAGAACCAGGTGTTCTGTACGAGACCGATTGGACATGTGGATTGAAGCAGTATCGATTTGCACAGACATAATAGTTGAAGCTGTGAGGATGAGGAAACTCTCGGAGTTTTATTTTCTTTTTAAGTTTATAAATAGAAGAGGAGCAGATCCATCAAGTGATGGCCCTTCGATTAAAGGAGAAGAAGGTGCATTGAAGGGAGAGAAGAGAGGTCACATATATTAGTAAGAGACTCAGTATGGTGCAGTATCTCAAAAAACAGAAAAAGAAGAAAACTGTAATCATAGTTTTTCCCTGTTAATGTGGCTCAAGCCGTGTGAGCTGCACACCGAGTTATTGGCCCCATGATGTGAGTGTAGTAGAGAACACAGAGGCAATGCAGGGGGAGGGGTAACTTCAGGGAACAATGATTGACATCCTCAAAGTGTAAGTAGAATAGCAAGATGCTAGAAACGAGGAATTTCCGGTGAACACTACAAAAGCTCTTGGACATGAAATACATGGTGACCAAAATCTTAAATGTAATGACGTTGGAAGATAAGTGACAATTCCCCCAGAAAGTAGGATAGGCAAAAATACGGCGAAGAGGACGTTGGAGAATTTATTTCGAAAGTCTAATTTCTGAAAGACAGGACAGATCAAACAAACCAGAGATTTACCAAAGAAATTAGACAAGAAAACTTCCCTGTAGGACTGGAGTTTTTGGATTGAATGGGCTCAGCGAAGGCCCAGGACAATGAATGAAAAACACAGCAAACTGTATCATCATGACATTGTACAGTTCTGGGGACAAAGAAGAAAAACGAGAAAGAAAGAGGTTAGCAGACAATGGAATAGTATCTTTGAGGCCGTAAAGGAAAATAACTTCCAAACTAGAATCTTATACCCAGCTAAGCTTTGACAGGAAAGAAAGACAAGGTCTAAAACCGTACCTCCCATGTGTCATTTTCAAAAAGGTACTAGAAACTATGCTCCACCCAAACAAGGCAGTGAAGAAAGAGTAAGACATGACATTGACAACAATAACAACAAATAAACTAATACAAACTACAAGATCCAATGGAGAAGAAAAGGGAAAAGGGAATTCCAAGGATGATACAGTGGAGGAATATGAGAGCGCTGAGTTCTGATCCTCCATAGCAGGAAGCTAATGGATAATATCCATAACTAAAGAAGTTTTCTAAAGCAGCATAGTATTGTTATTTAGAAATATGATGGTAATAATGGAGGGACAGCTAAAGAGATTCAAGGAACTTCCTAGAATCTCATGGAAGCAGAACTGGGGGAGGGGCCTCAGTGGGGGAAGCATTGCTGCTTTTCTTTGTAAGTCTTGTAGGAGTATTTGACTTTTAAACTAAGCCCATTTATTACTGTCTCACAAATTCAATTTAAATGGCAAAGGTCCATTAATATGCCAGGAATAATTTGTAAATTGCGTCCAAAAATAGGCCCCTCGCCCCGCATTATTGGAAGTAGTATTTCAGGAGAAAGCAAGCCCCCCCCCCCCCCGTTTGTCTTTCTTCCCCTGCAAATGGTTTCTTGAGCAAATTCTTGGGAGCCCATCAATCTGCCAATTAGGAGAAAATGTAAGATTAACAGCAGGAATCACGACTGCAAGGAAACAGTTACCATCCCATAAAATTATTGCCTTTACCAAATTAGAATGAACCTGTCAAGACAATGTTTAACTGTCTTTATGTAAAAATCAAAACGGTCTGACTTCAGCGGTCAAACAGACTCTTCCAACTTGTCTGCAACCAAGTGTTCCCTTAGTAAGTCGTATACTTCAAGTTGCATTTGCAGTTTGGGGGGATACTCGGTTGGCCAGCCCGTGAATCCAGGAGCTGCCTTTTCCATGGCTGCCTCCTGCGCGCTGTAGAGTCACTGGCTCATTTCACTGTTCCAGCAGCTGCGGCAGGCTGGGTGGGTGTCGCTCCTACAGGAAAACTATGAGGTGAAATATCATTGCACCCTCACTGATCAATAACACAAAATAAAAACACTAGCTCCTGCACTTGGACGAGAGGTAACTTTCTGTAGCTTCTCACATTTGCTAGAACTTCACAAACAGGTATCCCCCAAACCATCAGATGAGACAAATCGGTGCAATACTAGTTATTTTTACGTGCTGCCTCATTGTTTATACAAAGTCTCTCAGACCACTTTAAAGTCAGAGGGAAGAATGCAGAGTGTGATTTATAAAGCCTGAGGGACTCGGACTCATGCGGCGGAAGTAGGGGATGGCCCACTGTGGACTCCGGGGAAGGAAGGAGAGCTAAGACTCGGAGGCGAGCCACGCTGTTAGGCGGAGGAGGAGAGAACTGTAGCAGGAGCCACGACTTCACTCTTGGACTTGAGGGGCTCATCACGAAGGGATGGTCAGAGCTAGAAGACAGATGTGCACTACCCAAAGCTGAATGCTTATAAATCTCTCTTGGCAATCATTTCTTTTCTCAAGAGGTTTGTTGAGATATCATTTATATACCTGTCATACAATTCACCCACTCAAGGTATAAAATGCAGTGTTTTTTGGTACATTTACAGGATTGCGCAAACATCAGTTTTGGAGCATTTTCATCCCCTCCAATTAAAGCCCTTCCCCTTGGCAGTCACTCCCTTTCCCCGTCCCTACCCGACACCCAGTCCTAGACAATCACTATTCTACCTTCTGCTCCATAGAGTTGCCTTTTCAGATACGCAAAGCCGCACAACATGCGGTCTTCTGTGACTGGCTTCTTTCATGCAGCCTAATGCTTTCCAGGTTCATCATGTCGCCACACTATGGGTGCTTCATTCCTTTTTATGGCAGAATAATATTCCACTGTACACATATATCGCATTCCGCTATCCATCCATCAGCCGGTGGACATCTGGACTGCTTCCACTTGGGCTGCTATCAATACTGCAGTGAACATTTATGTACCAGTTGAATGTGAACATATGTTTTCAATTCTCTTGGCTACATATCTAGGAGAGGAATTTCTGGGTCGCATGATAACTGTGTTAAACGTTGAGAGGAACTGCCAAACTGTCTTCAAAAGCACCATTTTACATTTCCATCAGCAATGTACGAAGGGTCCAATTTTTCCACATCTTTGCCAACACTTGTTATTTCCTGTCTTTTGTTACAGTCACCCTCGTGGGGATGACGTGTTATCTCATGGTCCCAGTAACTTCTCATTTTTCACTTGGTTCCTATCCTCTCGAGATATGCAGGCTTTAACGGCCACCAGCTATTTTATTAACATTCCAAAATGGAAAGGGGGAAATCAACAAAGAACTATTGAGTTTCAGTACACTTTTTTATTTTATATATATATATTTTTTTTAAGATTTTATTTATTTATCTTTAGAAGGGAAGGGAAGGAGAATGGGAGAGAAATATCAATGTGTGGTTGCCTCTCTAGCATTCCCTACTGAGAACTGGCCTGCAACCCAGGCATGTGCCCTGACTGGGAATCGAACCGCGATCTTTTGGTTTGCAGGCCCGCACTCAATCCACTGAGCTACACCAGCCAGGGCTATTTTTTATATATTTTTAATTTTAAAATATGTTTATTGATTTTAGAAAGAGAGAGAGGAAGGAAGGAGGTGGGGAAAGAGAGGAAGAAACATCGACTGGTTGCCTCCCATGCGTATGGGATGTTCGATTCCCTAACCAGGAATCGAACATACAACCTAGGTATGTGCCCTGACTGGGCATCAAACCCCCAACCTTTTGGTATATGGGACAATGCTCCAACCAGCTGAGCCATGCTAGCAAGGGCAAATTTTGATGCACTTTCTAAAGTTGTCCACAGACCCCAGTGCTTGGAAGGGATAAACACAGATATTGAATAAACTATACATTATTACTGTTCATCACATATTATTACCTATTGAGGACATATATGCCAACAAAAGACTATGCCAAGTGCCTTGGAGGAAAGTAAAAACACATAGGCTTCTTCCCACCAAGGACTTGCAGAACTCTGGAACTCGTAATGATAGCAATAATACTGTTTACACACAACTTTACAGATTCCAAAGGGCTTTGAAATTGTTCTCTTTTTTTTCTTTATTTTTTCAGAAGCAGATTGTTACAGCAGCCAGGGCTCTCTGACCTCTCCATCCCGACAAAAGAAGGGATGAGGGGCTCACCAGGAGGTGGGTGTGCCATGGGGCAGCACGACGGAGAGAAGGTATGTGACTGGACACACTTGGGGAGCCCACAACCTGGGGAGCACGAAGAGCCAAGAAGGACTGGTAGCCTGAGAGGGAAGTCCAACCCCATCACGATGCCACAGGTAGGAGAAACAGCCGGGTACAAGACACACTCTTGGGGGCCCCAAGGGCAGTGCCTGGGCACTCACCAGAATGGCCTCGTTGCTGCCACTGGCTTTCCAGGGCCACCTACGCTTCTCTAGCTGCCTCTTCTCTCCTCTGTGTGCTTTTTCTAGAAGCTGTTTTCTGAAACATCCTCTCCAACTCCCACCCCGCACTGCCAAAAGCATTATCATTCAAGACAGTGTCACTTGCTTATGAAAAACCTTTGTCCTCTCATTGTGGCATGTAAGAAGGCAGCCAAAATGCAGCATCCGACACTGTTCCCAATCTAACCCAACCCAAGCCACGTTCCCCAGCTCCTCTGCCACCCCTTCCCCCGGCATTTGTCATCCCCCCCACATACTCTGCAAAGCCTTCCCCGACTCTCCTGGGCAGAACTGATTGCCCTTTTGCCTTCATTCTTTCATCCCTTGCTTTATAGCCCCATTGCCCTCATCATCATTTAGCATGTGTACATGCAAAGGTGTGTACATTTCAGTTCCTTGAATTGTGGGGTCCCTGCAGGTAGGGGCTCTGTCTCCTTCATCTTTGCATCAAGACTGCCAAAGTGGGTTACCCAAGTGGCAATGGACAAAGGTAATGCACGAACGAGCAGGCAGATGAATCAACAAACAAGTAAATTTACGCAAAATGCCAGGCCAGTTTGGCAATATTTAGAAAAAATACTGACTTGGGCAACTGTCAGGGCTAAGAGTTCATCTCAACATCAGATCAGAACAGTTGGCAAATTGTGCTTATGTTCATACCTTTGTTCTCAAGAAAACCCATTTAAACCTATATATTTAGATTTGCTTTGAATACTAAGCTTTTTGGCTTAGTATTCAAAAAGGATATATAAGTATGATTCAACCAAAAATTCAATAATGACAAAATAGAAATGAAAAAATAAAATGCAAGCATGCTTTTATTTACCAATGGTCATCAACAGCATGCGCCAGAAGTGCAAACAGAAGTGCGGTTCCTGAACTTAATTAGCCTCCATAGTAGTAAGATACATTTTAAAAAGGATGGGGTGGTGCTGGCCTTTGAGTTGGTTTTCCAAGAAATGCAGTAGACTTGGGCATTTGTGAAACAGTTGGGCAGTGTCAGAAATCCGTTTTGTGGTGCACAGTGCCCTCAGCAACTGAACTGATGCCCAAGGGGGAAACACCTGTAGTGAATCAAAGACGGCTATAAATTCTCTGCCATCTTCCTCATCAAGAGGGGGAGACTCGATCCTTTCACCTTGCATCCGAGCTGGCTCTGTGACTTTCTTCATCCAACAGAATGCAGCAGAAGTCATGCTGCATAGCTTCCAAGGCTGGGCTTTGAGAAATCGGCAGTTTCTGTTCTTGTGTGCTAGAAATGCTCCTCCTTGGAACCCAGACTCTGCTATGAGAAGCTCAAGCCATGTGGAAAAACTGAGTGGAGAAAACTAAGGCGCTCTGGTCAACGGTCCCAGCTGAGCTTCCCGACAGCAGCCACCACCCATTTCCCACCACGCCGGTGAGCCAGTTCACAAGTTTCACATCAGAGAAGCCTCCAGCCGGATGAGTGCAGCCCCATCCAATGCCACGTGGAGCAGAAGAACCATCCAGCTGAGCCTGGTCAACTCACATATTGTTATTTACTTAAGCCAGTAAGTTTTGGTGTAGTTTGTTAAAGCAGCACAGGTAACAGAAACAGCCCCTGGTTTGGAACCAGGCAGGAGGGATTCACTGGAAAGTGAGGCCAGTTCAAAATTCTGCTCATCCCTAGGAGTACCAAAGCGGGGTGGAAATACGACTTTCTGCCTGCCTGGCTATTCCCAAAAGAAACAGCTTAGCTGGCTGTGGAAGAATTAATTAGAACAATGCAGTACAGTGAGATAAACTGCTACATCAGCAGTGTCACTGGCAAAGCGTGCAAAAACGGTCGTGTCATTAAAGCAAGCAATCTAATTACTACAATATGTACAAAGTGAAATAATCAACCTGCAGTTTGATGAGAAGAGTATATGAAATCTGTAGCTATAAAAAACACGGTGGAATCGATACAGTTTATGAGAACGGCAGAATTGTGTGTGACTGCGAGTAACAAAGGCACAGCATGGCCCGTACTTAGGAAATGAGGAGAGGGACCTCCACCGTCTGCGGCCACACTCAGAATACAGGGTTAACACACATCACCTATTGCCTGATTTATTTTCATTACATCCAGGACGACTGAGTATATTCTCACTTTTAGTTTCTGCTTTTGCCCAGGTATGTCACTTGCCCATCTGCTGCCAACCCAGCGGACTCCTACTTAGCAATGTCCAGTTAACACCACCTCTGTGAAGCCTTCCTTTATTTCTCTTACCAATAACTAATCATTTTCCTCACTGTGTCCCTATGCCACTTTTTGTTCAAATAGCACTTACCGTCTTGTTTCAATTTCTGTTTGCAAGAGCTCACCGAGGGCGGGACTAAGCCCTACTCAGTTTGGTGTGCCCTCTAATGGGTGAGACACGGTCCCGGCAATACAGAAAGACTATGGAGGGAGTGTTCAGTATTCAAGTGGGTAAATGGATAAAAGGATTTAGGAAAAGTTTAAATGGATTGCGGGGGAGAGGGGCCATCCAGAGGGATGGATGGAGGTGGAAGAGGGTATAGGAGGAATAAGTGGTCATGAAAAAGTACAATAAAAAAATAATGTAAAAAGTTGAATCAGAAATTTTTTGAAGGGTTAAATAGATGGGTTTGTGAACTCCCCCGAAATCGTGACTTACAGCAAATCCCAAGGGTTGGAAAGGTAGGAAAGGACGAACGGAGCCACGGCTGGAGAACTTCTTGACAGGCACGGGACTGCTGCTGGAGGGAGAGGCCGCAGAGCCTGATGGGAGGCGCACGCTCTTTCAGCTTCGATTTCATATTTATGCGGCATTTGGGGACGCTGTTCAGGTCTGTGAAAAGGTTACGGCCACCACTGGTACAGCCACGGGAAAAGTGACTTGCCAAATGATGGTGGTTTGTTCTGAAAAGCGTAGTCATTGGTGGCAATATCAGATGTGCCCAAAGAAGTCAGCTGGGACTGAGGACAAATGGGCGGATCCGGATTTGCAACTCTACCCCTGCGGCAACTGCAGGAAGGCGTCTGGGTTCCCCAGCAGTGGGCACGGACGCCTCAGTGGACGGGGTCTCCAGCGCCCAGAACCACGTCCTCAGCCGTGCCTGGGCTCCATTCTTCGGAGATTCTGATTTGACGGGCTTGAGCCCTCGGCATTTTTAAAACTCTTCCTCTGTGTTTCTAGTGGGCGGTCAGGATTAGGAATCACTCACTGCTCTAGGAGCTTACATTCCGATCAGATACAATGACAAGGACCGGTGTGTACAGGACACTCTGGCAGCAGAATAAAAACACTGTCTGCAAATGAAGAGAGCCACGTGGTACGCACATTAATTCAGCTGACATTCACTGAGTGTTTATGATGCATCAGGCCCTGTGCCAGGGGCTGGGATACAGTGACTCGCGGCACTCGGAGTTTATGTGAGTCTAGTTAGAGTAGTAGACGTTAAACAATAAGCGTGCATATAATTCTAAACTGTGGTAAGTGCTGTGGAGAAAAGGACAAGATGCTATCACAGAGAATAACCCAACTTAGACAGAGTTGGACAGGAAAGCAAAGCAGGGAGCAAGTCCCTTTTAGGTCAAAACCTAAGACTACAATGCAATGGTACAAGTATTTGAAGAGTTTGAGGTTAGCATTAGGTTGAACCACATGAAATTGGTGAGACTTAACCGCCTGCAGCCTACAAAGTGGACGTTTCGTAAGGTTCGGCCTAAAGGAAGCATGGAATCTGAGCAGGAACCATGGGGAGAAGGCATGGGGGTCTGCTTTTATCAGAGCAGGGATGGACGGTACAGGACGAGAGACAACTGCAGCAAAGGGAAGAAAGCGTGCAACCTCACATGATAAAAATGGTACTGGAATCGGAGCTGTGTAGTGAATGTTTGCAGTATCCTTTACCGTGCTTGTTTCCCATCACTGAATTGATGTTTGGAGAAAAAGTTATCTTCCATGACTCCCCTCCTTCTACCTAAAATAGAGCTGGGCAAGGGCTGTGGTTTAAAGTTTAAGTCTTGGGGGTTGTACAAATGCTTCTGAATGAATCCACTGGTCCCGTCACCATGTATCCACACAGTGTTGGCTGGGAAGTGTGCTCCTGCTCCCGTTACCATGACTACATAACAAACCACCCCAAACTTAGTGGTGTGAGGCAATGACCATTTACTGTGCTCATGGATGCCAGGGATCCCTATGGGAAAGGCTCAGTGAAGGTGCCCCCTCTCCCCTCCATGATGTCCGGGGCCTCAGCTGGGAAGGCTTGAACAGCTGGGGGCTAGAATAGCTGCAGCTGGAGAATCCACCTCCCAGATGGGTTCATCAATCACTTGTCCGGTCCCTAAGCTGGGATAAGTGGAAAGCTGGCTCCACCAGGACCGTGGACCAGACCACCTGACATGGCTTGGGCTTCTACACCTGGTGGCCAGGTGCTGATAGAGATCAAGAGGGGTTGTGGGGAGTGAACACTCCAAGAAGATCAGGGTGAAGCCACATGGCCTTTTCTGACCCTGTTTCAGAAGTCACATCACATCCTTTCTGCCATACTCTGGACAAAAGCAATCCCAAGCTCACCCAGATCCAAGACAGAGGAGGGGGGATAAAAACCCTGCCTGGGAAGAGTATTCCAGAAGAGCATGGCGGATGGGAGATATTCCTGCTTCCATGCTTGAAACTATCATCTGCCATGAAGTGATTAAAGAATAACACCCAGAGAGGCCGTCGTGAGGGAGCCAGGTGACAGCTTTGCACAGAGAATTGTGTCTGTGAAAGCGCATGGCTGTTACGAGAAAGAAGTTACTCCACCAAAAGGAATCCTGCAAAAATAATCCTTCCTTTGCCACAGTGTGCAGAGAAATGTTGGTTCTTCCCGAGAGGAGAGACACACATACGCAGTTTAGAGAGACAGAGGCCTTCTGCTGGCACAGCCAGAGTTTTGCAGAGCGTAACAGGGAGAACAGAGTCTTCCAAAGAAATCAAAGGCTTGGTTTAAAAATGCTGTTCCTAGAGCAAAGAGCAGATGCAATATCTGAGATTTATAGTCCTGAAGCAAGAAGCAGATGTCAAGATTTAAGATACCACAGACTGCAGCCTGGAAGGAAGGAGCCAGTGGAAAAGATACTCTGAATTTCTCAACACCCGGACGTCCATCTCCTGCCAGCGTCTTCCACTGGGATAAGCTACATGGAGGTGGGCTCACAGGTGGGCATTACCTTGGGCTTTCCTTGGCTGGGAGATGTGGCTGCACGATGAGATCTCCAAGGATGAGCAGGGACCTCTCTCTGATTGCCTTGGCCAACCATCCACATCGCTCCTACCATCTGGCAAACTGGATGTGAATTTTAAAAGGCAAAGTATTAAACAGACATGTCCCATTCATTCCTTTCCAGGATGTCAGTTAACTAACGTATTTTTTTTTTAGCAGGACAGGGCTATTTTGAGGATTCAGAGAGTATGAGGGAGCCTGGCAAATGCTTGGAAAGTGAAAGCCTTGATTGGGGAGCAGGAGAGGTTTCTGAGGACCCTCAAAAGCCTGATTTACCCTCTTGCCTAACAAAACCCTCCCTGATTCTGAGGGGGAAGGCGGTCCACACAGAAACAACAACTGCACTGCAGGGGGCGCTGTGAGCTCCACCACCTAGTTGCAGCCCTGTGCGATTTAATTTTAAACTGGGAGAGAGCACCACGGTCACCCTGCCAACGGATGGCACCTTTTCCTTACCCTTCCTCTGGCTAAGGAGATGCACTGACAGGTGACCTGCCCAAGTGAGAAGAGCATCTTCCAGACAGACTATGGCTGTGTGTTTAGGTAACCGCAGGCTCGCTAGCCCTGCTCCTGCAGGCGGAGGTCTGCCTCGGTCCCCTGGTGTCTGCACTGGCTCAGGATGCCCCGCTCACCTCTGGCCCCTGCTCCCCAGTGCAGTGTCTACTCCCAGGGTGGGTCCTGCGCAGGCTCGGCTCAGGCAGGGAGACCGCCCGCTGTCATCAATCTCGAACGAGGTCCCTCCCTGCTTTAACAAGAGCCCATGCCATCCAGGGTCTTCCTGCATCTTCGCACACCTTTGCTTTGAAATCCCTGGAGAGAAAGATGGGTACCCTCAACTCCCGTCTCCTCACCTTTAAAGGAATGCCCCACCCCCAGCATCTTCTCCAGTCCCCAACTTTCTGAAACAGAAGCGAAGCCGTTCTTTGCAATCCCTCTAATTAACAGTTTGTTTTTATTTTTCAATATTTGGTGGTCGATTTAGTTTAAGGTCCTGGGGGAATTGCAACCGCTTGGATTAAGTAAGAGCGGTGGGAAAGTGGCGAACATCTCAGCAGAGTTTCTTTTCTCTTTAATTGGTAGCAGCGCAGTCTGTAACAAGGTGAGTCTAATTCTGTTCTGCTGAGAGAGGAAGAAAGTTTCATTTTTATTCTTCTTCTAAGAATATCTAGCAAATTGGCAGGGCTGGATTTTTCCCCTCTCCTCAACAGAATGACAAGGAGAAAAAGCCCTAATTTCTTAATATTTCTGAGGCATCGTCAAGGGTGTGGGTCAAATGAAGACACAGACATGTCCCTTTCATCCGGCCAATGCCTTGCTCTGGAGCTCGGAGGCTGGGAACCATTTTAACTCGTCCAGCGTGGGGTGGCTGCCCCAACCCCAGCCAGCCTAGTGCCAGCCCCACTGGGCGGGCAGCACACAGCGTTTCCTGTCCTCCGGCCACTCTGAGACACCCTCTTGCTCGGTTGGGCCAGATGGCCATCAGTCACTTCATGTCAGCTGTTGCCTTGACCTCTGGACCGTCAATTACCTGCTTCCAAGGCCTCCCTCAAGCTTCGCCTCTATGAACCTTCCCCAGATTAACACAAATGCCTAAAACTACTCCCCTTCCGTGACTTCCACACAGGCCTGCACGTGGGGCATAACTGTCCCTGAGTGACCACAGCAGCATGGACAGCAAGCTTGAGGCCTGGTAGACGCAGACCACGCACGCTGTTAAAAGTATTATTACATATCCCCAACACTCCTGTACCCGGTCAATTAAAAAGCAACTAGATACAGCCTTAATGAAAGGCGATTTGGTAATATGAATCAAAAACTTAATATTTTGTCAATCTTTTGACCCACCAATTATACCTCAAGTTATATATCCTCGGGAAAAAATCGTGTAGAGGAATGCTCATTAGAAGTATTTATTACTTCTAAAAATTGGAAATAATCCAAATGTCCAGCAATAAGAAAATGGCTGAATAAATTATAGAGCAGCTGTACAAGAGAGTATTCTACAGCCATTAAAAGATATTATATAAAAGCATTTAATGACAAGAAAAGCTATTCAGATTATATTGTTAAGTTAAAAAAACAAGCTTTAAATTAATGTCAAATTTTACTGTTAATCATCCAGCTCCAGCTCAGAAGAGCTGGAAAAAAAAAAAGAAATAGGTAAGTCATAAAATTAGAAGGCAGAGCTCCTTTTGTTGGACAATGGTCTCTTCTCCACATGTTAGATGAAAAGAGATTTAGATACGGATAAGCAAAGGAAAGAAAAAATTAACCAGATTGCGGCCATCCACATGTAACCACAATTCGCATTTTGATGAACCTTCCTACCTTTTCTCTGAAAGTGCGCACGTATGCACGGGGGGGGGGGGGGGGCATGTGTATCACATGTGTATACTCGCACCATTCTTTCTTTAAATGGATTTTTAAAAAGATTTTATTTATTTACTTTTAGAGAGAGAGGAAGGAGGGAGAAAGAGAGGGAGGGAAACATCAGTGTGCGAGGCCGAGAGCTGCTGGGAGGGAAAGGGGAGTTACCGGAGGAAGATGGTGAGGGGATAACCAAAGAACATTCCAGCAGGACCCGTGGACAGGACAATTTGGGGAGGGGTGAGGGCGGGACTGGGTGGATGTGGGGAAAGGGAGAAAACTCGGGAACAGCTGTAACAGCATAAATGAAAATATATAAAAAAAGGCAAGAACGCAAGCCTGTCATGAGCTGGTCCACTGTCTCAATTCTAACAGTGCGGGGCTGTAGGGAAGAAGGAAAACAGAGCCTGCAGCTCCACACACCAAATCCCCGGGAATCAGAGCAGAAGGAACCAGGAGATAATATTTGAACGTGCCTTTTGCCCACCTCTCACTCGTACTGGTGAGAGTTACAGCAACAAGCCCCTTTTCTGTCAGTGAATCACACAATTTTGTTCCTAGTACTGAATTTCCCAGCTACTAGAAAGAGGATCTAATGTTTCTTTCTCAAAGGTCAAGTCTATCACAGTTATTATTTCCCAGTTTGAGCTGATTTCAGGAACAGCCTTTGCAAGGAGAGAGGACAGGTGGCATGCTGTAACCGCGCATCCCTCTCCAAGGCTCCTGATGAACAGGAGTAGGTCCGGGGAGGAGGTGGGGGAGGAGGTGAGTGCCGTGGGGTCAAGGCCCTCAGGGTCCTGCTCCTTCGGGGGCGGAGCTTCACAGGCTCTGGCTTCTTAGGGAAGTATGAGAAGCAATGGGTGTTCTATGCCCCATAAAGCCACCTGATTGACTGTGAATGTCACAGAACTTGAGCTGGGAGTGTCTAAGTCTGGGGAGGACTCTGCCTTAGTCCCCTCCATCTTTCTAGGGGAGGAAAATCTGCCAGATTCCACCAGTTCCCAAATGTACCACCTGCCCCCCAAGGCTCCTGCAGCATTTCGCCAACACTGCTGCCCCCTCTCCCTCGGGAGATCCCTAAGGTATTCCCTCCCTCAGGCAAGTTCTGAGTAGCTCTTGCCACACCCTAACCCAGCTTCCAAACCCAGGAACTCTAAAATAAAGGCCCTGGGGGCGCAAACATCAGCAACTCAATTCAACTCCAATCATCTTTGCTGAATTCTTGGGGCTGAGGTTTTATACAGGATACGACTAGGGTTTTGTTCTGAAGAAACAACAGCATTTAATATAACAACCTCAAGATGTCTGTCACATTCTTTTGGGGGGGTAATAATCTATGTATATGATAATGTTATTTTACAGAAATAAATGACATATTTACATATAAGTAAATGATAGTATACATATACATTTTTAAAAATCTAAAAGGACATACAGCATGCTGTTAGTATAAATAGGAAGTACTCAGATTTTTACTTTGTTTTCTATTTTTTTAATAATCAATTTTTTTCTTGGCTGTGCTGTTAGGCTCTTTGAAGAAATGTTAAGGGGTAACTTTGTTTTCAGAATAATCACCCGGCAAATCTCAGCCAGTGGGACCTTCTCACACCACACACAGGGCGGGGCAAAAGTAGGCTTGCAGTTGTTCATGTGGAAAATAATACAATAATGAACCAACAGCAATACAAGAATAAACTCAGTGTTTACAGTTGTTTACTCACAGCTGTAAACCTACTTTTGCCCCATCCTATACATAATTTTGTATCTTACCGTTGTAAGTCTCTAAAATTAACTGGCCCACAGACTCAATTTCCACTCCTTCCTGCCCTAGAATTGGTCTGACAATAAATGCATTTAGAAATGTTTTCTATTTCCTTGGCTCAAACTGACATTTGCTTTGGGAAGCAGGTAAGTGCTTTTTTCCCAAAGGGAACCCAGAATTTCATACTGTGGGCCTTATAAGCTGTGATTAGATTTATGGGTGGTCAGAAGACCATCTCTCAGGCCTCCCTGCCGGCCTGCCAGTCGAGGGGCAGCCTTGTGCAGACCATCTGCACACCCCCACCCAGCTGATCCAAGAGTCTAGTCAGTCCACAGCCTGGGAGCAAAGCACTGAACTGGGCCAACCGGATTCCGGCTCTTGAGAAATTGATTTGGCAAACAGGAAATCAGGCACCAATGTGAGCTGAAGCTGAAAGGCTGTGATGATGGAGCAAAGGACTGACGGGGGGTTATGATGGGCCAGGTGGAAGCCAAAGTTATGAGGCAGCAGAAGCAGAGGGCAGCCCATCCCCACAGCTGCCTCGGATCTTGCTTGCAGATGTTTAGCTCAGATCCAGGTGTGCCTTATCAGTAAACCTCCTGCATTTTGAAGTGCCCCAAGTCTCCGGTTTCTGCTCCAAAGAACACCCGTTCAAGCTAAAAACCTGCCCACGACCCCCCATCACAGTATCCCCTAACACAGCAGCTCCTCTCGCACCTGAACGTGAGGAGGAATCCGCTGGGCTCCCGTTACGCCGCCGATTCTGACCCAGCACGTCTGGGCTCAGCGGAGGCCCTGCATGTCTGTTCTGTTCTCACTGATGCCACCCCTACTGGCCTGCTGTCCACAAGAACAAGAAAAACCTAAACCAAACAAAGCCAACAAAAACTAGGTTTCTTCCTCTTCTTCTTCATTTTTCTTTTTTTTACTGAATTTATTGGGATTCCACTGGTTAATAAAATTATATAGGTTTCAGGTGTACAGTTCTATAACACATCATCTGTACATTGTATTGCGTGTTCACCACCCCAAGTCAGGTCTCCTTCCATCACCATTCATCCCCACTTTACCTCCTTCTACCTGTCCCCACCCCCCTTTCCCTCCGGTAATCACCATACTACTGCCTGAGAGCTGTTTTTTGTTTTTGTTTTCTGAGTGAAATAGCTGAAGGGATTAGGGAAAAAAAAACAAACAAACCTAGGTCTCCAACCTGTCCAGAAGATAGGCAGCAAAGAGGCAAAATCAGGGAAACTTTCTAGCTCATTTCCTTTCCATGGCATTTAGAAAGAAAGTAGATGGAGGTATGCAAAACTGACATGACCAAGGGCCTCTGAAGTTTCAAGATACTGTGATATCTTGAGGCAATCGTTTTTTTTTTGTTTTTTTTTAAATATTTGAGTCACTTTTTTTTAATTATTATTTTATTTATTTTCCTTTTAGATTTTATTTATTTATCTTTAGAGGGGAAGGGAAGGAGAGAGGGAGAGAAACATCAATGTGCGGTTGCCTCTTGTATGTCCCCTGACGGGAACTGGCCTGGCAACCCAGGCATGTGCCCTGACTGGGAATTGAACCTCGATCTTTCAGTTCGCAGGCCCGCGCTCAATCCACTGAGCTACACCAGCCAGGGCGATCGTTTTTCTTTCATTGTTTTTAAGGAACAGAACTCTGGTTGGTTTGTTTATTTTAATAAATCGGGTCTCTGTCATGAGTAAGTTCACTCATTTT
Source organism: Glossophaga mutica (assembly GCA_039655065.1). Lineage (NCBI taxonomy): Eukaryota > Metazoa > Chordata > Mammalia > Chiroptera > Phyllostomidae > Glossophaga > Glossophaga mutica. The sequence goes on from CM077313.1 coordinate 85,378,341, forward strand.
GTAAACAGGCCAGTTTCGAGTAATTTCTATGACCCTAAAAGAAACAGACTTCATTAGAAGGTAGTGGGATGGAGTTTGGTAATTGTTCGGCAAGTATGTTTCCTGCTGTGCACTTTTCAACAACACTGCTTTCCACTGACGCTGAAGTCTGCTGACGTTTCGGATGCATATTCCGCTATTGAAATTAGAAGGCTAACTCTTGATCGAACGCAAACGCTAAGTGTCATTTTCCTTCATGTATTTTCCCATTCTAACAATCAAGGACACTCCCGCTTCAAAGACCAGAAAAGGTGCATCGCCACTGGGGCAGAGGCAACAGTGAGACGGGAAAGGAAGGGAGGACAAGAGGTGCGTCACCACAAGCATGGAAGCCAACCTCGGATCTGGTTTAATGAAATCGAAGAGCACGGTATAAAACTGTCGGCTCTAAAAATATCCAGTAGGCTGGACTAAGGGTGGGAAAAAAGGCTTTGCCTCGGTGGCATTATTATCAGAGTTAAAACCCTGGGCAATGGCGCTTTCAGTCCATTACAGTTCGTGAGCATTTACTGCCTGTGATAAACCAGGAGCCTCACCATGAGCTTTTAGGGCCTCGTGCGCAGTGATCACAGCTTTCCAAACTGTAAATTACTTCAGCAACTGCTCTGGACAAAGGAAGTAAAACAGAGGCCCATGCTCAGAGGACAACTGCTTGTTCTCCTCTACCCTGGTGCTTACATGCATGCAGCCCTTGGGTTAAAACAGGCTTTAGGCCATCCCCCCTCCTGTACTGGACCAGTCTTTTTAGCTGTATTTTGAGTGAACTTCAAAGCCCTCTGTCAGTCTGCAACAGACATGAAGGCAAGGCCCTCCAAGGCCTCACACACGTTCCCTTGAGAGATACGGAAGCCGCAGGACCCAGCTCTTTAAGGAGTACAGGTGTCTTCCTTAGCCTCAAATGGATTTTACTGGAAGCGTCTCCCAAGCAATCTTCACAAGGAGGCAACCGAACCTCCTTGTGAGGCCTCCTCCGCTTCCTCAGCCCAATCAAATCCATTTGGAGACAGAGCCGGCATGGCCTCTTTACCCCCCCCACGCCCCACCCCCGTCTGAATTACCTGGACAGACCCTGGGGTCCTGCCCAAGTCACTGGGAAACTCTCCCAGCCTCTCTGCTGACACTTACAGAGCTGGACTGTTTTTGGGGGGGGGGATGGGGGGTGGAATATATCCAAGGGGACATTTATAGGAGTGGGCTGATTTGATCTCGCTTCTAGGAAGCAGGGTAAGGCTGAGGACCATGGCCTTGACAGGCAGGACACAAAGGCTGAAGGTTGTTATTTAAACCCAAGTTCCCAACGAAGCAAGTGAGTGTCACCAATGTTGCCAATACCTCAAAACATCTCATTAAGAAAACACTTTTGTCTGCCATAAGCCAGACAAAGAAACAGACCATTGTCCACCATTAATTCACTGCATCTTTGGAAGGTCAGGGCTGAAAACTATGGTGTCATTTCATTTCATTTAGGGAGTATTTTCCAAGTTACCACATGCCTTTACTGAGCTGTTCCACTGTTACCTATTAAGTGATCAGACTAAGCCAAGCTCTTCTTTGGACATTTCCTCACTCCAAAATTTAAGGAGAGGAAATTTCCTTGATTACTGACAGTGAGGAGATTACTGATTATTCTAAAAATCAAAAATAAAAGTGCAATGAGACTGATCAGAGCATCTTTTTCTCTCTGGAAATACTGGTCTTGCCATCTAAGAAGCAAACATGGCTGCTAACTGGTAGAAATTTCAGAACCTACTCTGAAACTGGCTCAGTTCCCTCTCCTTACTGCTTCAAGCTCCCCATAATGGAAGGCTCTGGGAGGTTCTGTAAGGGCAGTGCTTCTGCATGTCTCGGGCGCCAAGGGATGCTGACCCCAGGACACCCACAGTCTGGCTCCAAGGAGGTCCTCTGTCAACCTTTGTAGGTAAATACGTGTGGTCTGAGCCCGCACCCCATGCTACCTTTTCCATTACAATTCAGACTAATCTCCCTTTCTCTCTCACATAACAGAAGAAGGGAGGAAAACCTTTTTGTAATGTAATTTTTAACTCATAACCTATTTCCTTCATTACATCCTTCACCATTTAGCGCGAGCAAAACAAGTCTTAGGTCATCATTTTCCCATTAGCTGAGGATAGCCAAGGTTCACTTTATATGAATATTCTTTCCCTTCCCCACAAAGTAATTACCTAAGATTTCCAGCTACAAAAAAAATGGTGTAATTTCCAACCTGGAAACGGCATTGCTCATTAGGGTTGAAAAAGTGACTGGGGCTTGCTGAATCCTATGCAAATCAGTCCTGATGAGCCCTTAACTAATCTGTTTACAAACCAGACCTGCTAGACAGGGCTCAGTGATTTTCTATCAAAGCAAAGCGCTGCTTTTTAATGGGCATCTGGCTGTCCCTGAATGGGTAGTTTCAGCGTAGACTCTTTCCTTCAAAGTAAGATCAAAGGCTTTATTAGTCCTAAATGAGTGCATTATTTCCACTTACTACCTTCTTGTTTGCAATTTGTGTTTATTAACAGCACTGTCTCAGGTTTACTTTGTGAATTACTAGTTCCTGAAAACAGTGTGGCAGTTTTATGGACCGTAGTACGCATTTGTGGAGATTATGTGTAGCACAGAATACATGGAATGGCCCGTCAGATAGGACATCAGGCAAAGAAAATTCTCTGCAAAGATGACAATACCTGACCATGCAGAATTCGCTTATGATTTTTTTTGTGTGTTTTTTTTTTAAAGAGGAAGCCATCGGGCATAACAGAACTCACCCAAGAAAAGGTCCCCCAACTCTGACGAGCTGGAGATCAGATCACTCTCGGTGGGAGGAGAAGTTTCTTGGAAGTTTTAATTCTTTCTTCTGAAGAGAACAAGAATGCAACGCTGTGTCATGGAGGAGGGATGCTACCGGTGCTGCTCCAGGAGAGGCACAACCAGGTATTCTCAGAAGCGGATTGTTTTTACAAATAAAATAGAAACAAGAAGCCACACATGTGACAAAGAGCGCTAACTGAATTCTCCCCATGCCCTTTGGCCAGCGCCCCCCCACCCCCAGCCTGGGCGAGGGAGGGCAGGGGCATCTGCTTTTCCCCGTCCTAACTAACGTCCTAGCTCAGGGATTAGAGTCCCGTCCTTCACACCAGCCTCCAATTCATCTTAGGAGGATGAAGCTGCCAAGAAAATTGCATCTCTTAAGATTTGTGGTGACACAGGTATACAAGCTCGAGGGTGTCGCCGACCTATAAAAGGAGCCAGCCCACACTGCCATGAGTGCAGGGCAAGGCAGGATGCGTCCAGCCTCGAAGGGGCAGCTTTTAATGTCCCCAGTTGGAGCAGCCAGAAATTAAATGGGACGGCCAGGAGAGGCCATCATCAGGGATCAGGCCGCTGTTCAAAGTCCTATCAGTTTTTAATAGTGTGGGGTGAGTTTTTTTTGACACTGAAGCAAGCATAAATTCACAAGGATAAAAACACATTTGTCAGAACCCCATGGCCAGACCCCTTCCAGCCCCAAATGAATTGGGCTGCAAGTGGTAAGCCAGGCGGCAGGGAAGCTAAACCGGCTGTAAATCTTCCCTTTAAGTCCCTTTCTGCTTATCATCGTCTCAGCGTCCTTGATGGCCCGGTTCTGCCACTGCAACTTAAAAAAGGGAAAACAGATGATATGTATTAAACACCAAGTCAAAAAAGCACGCCTGCCCACACAAACAGTATCAGAAGTCAGGCTGGAGTGGCTGCAGAAAGGAGACATTCGGGCCACCAGGCCCAAGCGCACCGACACTTGAGCCTGGAGCCATCGAGCCTCGCAGAACTCAGAGGGAGAAAAGGACTCTGAGCTTTAGGCTTGTCACCCACATACTAAACTACGTCCTCAGTAAACATGCTCACTGTCTCCGTAACACGGAGTGGGGGCACAGAGCGCGCAGACCCTCCCTCCTCCAGCAGTTCGCTTTGTGCTTCCTCCGGGTGCAGCGTGTCCCCTGACTAGCTGTGCACAGTCACTGTTTGCATCTCCTTTGTCTAAAATATGGACGCTTCATCTCGGAGACAGAGGGTCAATTCTAGGCAAAAGTGAAAGCCAAATAAATGAGTTAGGAGCCAACCAGGAGAGCACACTACATTAGCACAAATATGCTATCAGGTCTCCTTGGTCTTCTCGGCTCATTAAAGAGACAAAACTAAACCAAGCAAGGAGAATGAATCATGTTTGGCACTAACAGAGAGCAGGCCTGGGGTCAGGGTTAAGGTCATAAAAGGAGGAGAGAGACGGGGTTTAAAGCTGCATTTGCTCAGAGGGTCTCTGAGATTAGAACGCTGAAGTGAAATTTCTGGAAAAGCCCTCCAATAGTCTAAAATTACCACAGAGTACTTCGAATCCTAGCCACAAAGGGAATGAAAATGAAGTTTAACAGGCACAGAACAAATGTAAAATAGCAAACTTGATGTCACCTGAACTCTGCTCAGAGGGGCTGAAAAGGTCCCGGCTGGAGGCAAATTAACTCTTTCAGGGCAGGAGGCTATCTTGCAATGAATGGTCTAGGAGGACTAATTCATCCCAAACGGCCCAGACCATTCATTCTAATAACTGGTAACAACCATGCCCAATTTCATATGACATAAAGGGAAAACAATGCAAGGTTTTTTATTTTTTGGAACTGACAACATCCATGAGAAGTGTTCTAGGCTAAGACGCTGTTCGGTATTGAAACAATATTTGTTCTCCCCGACCATAATCCCAACTCGAAAGCATCTGAGGCATTTATCATTTTTAATGACTACGGCAAATGCCAGATTTTGTCCTTTTGAAGATAAAATGCTACATTCAAAAAGTCATAGGATTTGCATATACAGCCAAGGCTGAGAAACACACCCCAAACCTGCCCTTTGATTTTACGAGTCTGGCCGTGAGGAAGGTTTCCATCGGCGCTCGCTCTGCCAACGTCCTGCCTTTACAGCGAGGCCTGCCAAAAGGCAGCCGCGGCCAAGCTCGTGTGTCAGGTTTATTCAAGGGGCTCGTTCTAGATGAGCTCTCCTGCCATCTCTTTACCCGGCTTGACGGACTATCATTAATAAAAGTGTATTGATCTCTGAATCTATTCCCAGCTATAAAAAAACCCCTAATAAATGAGATGGCTGTATGAGCAATAAATAATACCCAACCAGAGAAAGTCCAAAAACTGTCAGAAGCTCTTGCTGTACATTTTCTCAAACCCTTCCCTAACAGGAATCAGACTTTTACGGCAAAGCCAGCCGCGGAGCGCCCTCATTTTAAAGAGGAAAGGGGTCCGTGAGGCTGCACAGCTGAGTGCTGCCCGAGGACTAGAACGCAGCAGGTCTCGCCTCCCAGCCAGTGACAGCGCTGGCAACCAAGGCACTCCAAAGCCCTCCCTGCAGGCTGGTTGCAAAGGGCTTTCGCTTTGCTGTATTTTCCTATTAACGTTCCCAAAGACTCAAATTCTGACCTGCATAAAGAGGCCTGCATCCCTTTTAGGTGTTCTTGAATGAGGAAATGATGAAATGATTAAATAGGAGAAGGTCTTCTTCAACCTCTCTGCCACCAGTGAGAGATGATTCCATGTGCGCATCGCCACGATGGACATGCTAGTTTATGGATCTGGCACCTTGCACGGAATGTTACAAATCCCTATGATGGCCTTAAGCTCCCTCTTCAACTGAACTGAAAGATGGCTAAAAACCTCACTCAGGCAGATGACTCCCCATTGGCTGGCCACTCCCCAATGCTCAAGGGTACCGTTACTGCAGCTGAGCTGGTAGTTTTCCTGAGCAGCAGCAGGCTTCTGACAGCAGCCTGGGTAGAATTTATGGATAATATTGCCCCATCCTCTGCTCAGATCTGCCTTTCTCCCCTACTCCCTTTTGGAAGGGAACAGATCACACACATTTCTGATTGCTTAGCGTAAAAGTTAAGATCAAAACCCACACAATGAGAAAAATGGTCAAGGAGCAGGCCCCGAGTCCAATGTGGGTTTTGCCTGAATTTGGACTCAGCTGGGGCTGAGCATAAGCTTCATTAACATGATGTCAGATTAACTGGACAGCAAAAGAGTCTCTCTAACACCTAACTCTTCACAGGATCCCTTGAATAAATCAAACCTGTGTTATTATGGGATTCACCGTGTGCCTCGAGGTCTAAGTAGCACATGATAAAAGACTGCATTTGAAACTGCCGTGTCCATAAAGGGAAATCTGTGCACATGTATCTGCGTGCAAGTTGATGTGTAAAGTACATTAAAAAATGAGACAAAAAGTTGCTACCAAAAATGCCCATGTCTCCCCATGTTTCTTCAAACAGCTTAAGCAAACCCTTTGACCAAGGAAACTTTGTACAAGACCCACATTCTGCCGGACTTCTTCGGCAGCTATATATGACACACGGCATCACTTACAACTCACAGCAAAGCAAACTTCATCTGCCAAGGAAGAATCTTTAAGAAACACGTTTACGCAGTCAGTAGTTCCCCTAACACAAATCCAGTGTCCTAGCTTCCAATCACTCACTCATTCACACACTGACCGAACTTCTGCTCAATGTCGTGGGCTGACAAAGAGCTCGCAGCCTTGTGTGGAAGGCAGATGGACAAACTCGCAAATATAATATAATAGGCTAAGAGCTATGGTACAAGAGACAACAAAGAGCTATGGAAATGGGAAATGACTCAGCCTTAGAGGAGACGTCACACCCAAGCAGTCCAGCTAGGAGAGAAGGGCATTTCAGGTGAAGGAAGGGGCACGTGCAAAGGTACTGGGGTGGGAGAAGCCAGGCATGCTTGGGAAATGCCAAGTGCTGATGAAGTAAAATAGTGGCCAGAGCACCCAGGGCACGGACATGCTGAGGAGTTCTGACTGCATCCGAGGCTGAGATTTTTTGCAGGGAAATGATTGGGTTGCATTTCAGTCTTACAAAGACCTCTCACAGTGGTGTGAAGGAAGAACTGGGAAGAACCAAATCGGTGGCTAAGAAGCAGCCATGAATCTACAGAACAAGATTACTGGGTGCCCACAGCTGCAGGGTTGGGGGAGAGAGAGAATGGGAGTGAGTGTAAACGGACACAAGAGATTTGTCGGGGTGAAGAGAGGGGGCGGAAATGCTCTAAAACTGCATTGTGCTGAGGACTGTACAACTCTGTAAACTCACAAAAAGTCATTGAATTGTACATTAAACATGAGCACAGTTTGTTGTATGTAAACTATACCTCAGTAAAACACTTACAAAACAAGAGAAGCAATTGCAGAAACTGAAGTATCCTATGCAAGAATGGATGAGGACCTGGAGTTGAGAGTTAGAATTCGCTGTGGAGAATGGGTGGAGGAGAGGAAGCTCAAGTTGGAGATGCCAAGTTGGAGGTACCTGTGGAACATACACCTGAGCAGGGTTTCTCAAACTCTGCCTTACAGACCCCGGGGGCGGGTAATTCTTGTGGGAGCCATCCTGTACATTGTATGATGTTTAGCAGCACCAATGACCTCTAACCACTATATGCCAATAGCATCCCTGACCCCCAGTATAGCAACGAAAAATGTCTCCATTGTCAGAAGTCTCCTCGGGACAAAACTGTCCCAGTTGAGAACCATTCACCAAGAGAGGAAGATCTTATCTCATGGGTTTTGTTCCTTATTTTTCGGAGATGTAATTCACACACCATAAAATTCACCATTTCTTTTTATTTTAAACATAGTTTATTGATTATGCTATTACAGTTGTCCCATTTTCCCTTCACTCCCCTCCACCCTCTCCCACCCACATCTCCCCCTTTAGTTCATGTCCACATGTCATACATATAAGTTCTTTAGCTTCTACATTTCCCACACTATTCTTGCCCTCCCCATCTATTTTCTACCTAACATCTATGCTACTTATTCTCTGTACCTTCCCCCCCCCACTCCTCCTCCCACTCCCCTGTTGCTAACTCTCCATGTGATCTCCATTTCTGTGGTTCTGTTCCTGTTCTAGCTGTTTGCTTAATTTTTGGGGGTGTGGTTGTTAATATCTGTGAGTTTGCTGTTGTTTTACTGTACATGTTTTTTATCTTCTTTTTCTTAGATAAATCCCTTTAACATTTCATATAATAAGGGCTTGGTGATGATGAACTCCTTTAACTTGACCTTATTTGAGAAGCACTTTATCTGCCTTTCCATTCTAAATGAAAGCTTCGCTGGATAGAGCAATCTTGGACGTAGGTCCTTGCCTTTCATGACTTGGAATACTCCTTTCCAGCCCCTTCTTGCCTGTAAGGTCTCTTTTGAGAAATCAGCTGACAGTCTGGATGGGGAACTCCTTTGCAGGTAACTGTCTCCTTTTAGCTTGCTGCTTTTAAGATTCTCTCCTCATCTTTAATCTTGGGTAATGTAATTATGATGTGCCTTGGTGTGTTCCTTCTTGGGTCCAACTTCTTTGGGACTCTCTGAGCTTCCTGGACTTCCTGGAAGTCTATTTCCTTTGCCAGAATGGGGAAGTTCTCCTTTATTATTTGTTCAAATAACTTTTTCACTTGTTGCTCTTCCTCTTCTCCTTCTGGTACCCCTATAATTTGGATGCTGGAACGTTTAAAGATGTCCTGGAGTTTCCTAAGCCTCTCCTCATTTTTTGGAATTCTTGTTTCTTCATTACTTCTGGTCCACTCCACTGATTTGAGTCCCAGTGTCCTTCCCATCACTACTGGTTCCCTGTACATTTTCCTTTATTTCACTTAGCGTAGCCTTCATTTGTTCATCTAATTTGTGACCAAACTCAACCAATTCTGTGAGCATCCTCATCACCAGTGCTTGAACTGTACATCTGATAGGTTGGCTATCTCTTTGTTGCTTAGTCGTATTATTTCTGGAGGTTTGATCTGTTCTTTCATTTGGGCCTTTTTTTTTTTTTTTTTTTGTCTTGATGTACCTGTTACATAGTAAGAAGCAGAGCCTTAGGTGTTCCCCAGGGCGGGGCAGCCCAGTGGCTGGGTTGTGACACTGTATGCAGGGCAGGGGTCCAAGAGGGAACAACGGCACTTGCTCCGATTTTAGTCACGTCTGCCACTTCCCACCAGCAAACTGGGCCCTTCTGGTGCTGATTCCCGGGTGGGTCTGCTTGTGTATGTCCTGGGACCCTGTGAGTCTCTCCAACGAACTCTCCTGTGAGGCTGGGAGCTTCCCCCAGCACCTCAACCCCCACAGATGTTTTCAATTGGTGCTTTGAGGCTTTATTTCCCCGTGCTGGAACCCTGAGTTGCGCGGTCTGTCTCGCTTCCCAGTTTCACCTGGTTTATCTGCAGGTGAATGTGGGACTGCCAGGACTGCCAGGTCTGCCAGCTGCCTGTGCACCGTGTCCCTCCACAATCCACCGCCTTGCTGGGTCCACTGCTGCCGCCTTGTGCGCCTGGAGTCTGCCAGCTGCTGCTTTGCTGCGAGTCCTCTCGGCCTGGCTGCCCATCTCCACCCCCTCCTACTGGTCTGGATGAATGTTTCTTCTTTAACTCCTTGGTTGTCGGACTTCCATACAGTTCAATTTTCTCTCAGTACTGGGTGTTTTTTTGTTTCTAAATTTTCGTTGTCCTTATTTTGGTTGTGTGAGGATGCACAGTGTGTCTACCTACACCTCCATCTTGGCCAGACTCAAAATTCACCATTTTAAAGTGTACCGTTCAGTGGCCCTTAATACAAAGTTGTACAATCATTATCAAACTGCAGACCATTTTCATCACCCCCCCAAAAACACTCCATACCTATGAGCGCTCACTCCATACTCACTCCCCACTTCCCCTACTGCCCTGGGCCCTGGAACCCACTCATCTACTTTGTCTCCATGGACTTGCCTATTCCTGACATTTCATGCAGAATCACACAGCACGTGGCCTTTTGTGTCTGGCTTCTTTCACTTGGCACAGTGTTTTCAAGGCCCATCCACGTTGTAGCACGTGTCAGTATTTCGTTCCTTTTATGGCCAGTCTTCCACCATTTGGACCTTCCAGTCTGTTCACGTCATCATCAGGTGCAGGGCATTTGGATTGTTTCCACTTTTTGGCTATTATGAACAATGCTGTATGAACACTCACGTACAAGCTTTGGCGCAGACGTACGTGTTCATTTTTCTTGAGTAGAGAGCTAGGAGTGGAACTGCTGGGTCATGTGGTAACTCCACGCTTACCCCTTTGAGGAACTGCCAAACAACTTTTCCAAGTGGCCGCACCATTTTCTTTCCCCTGGCAGCACCGTATGAGGGTTTAAACTTCTCCACATGCTCAACACCACTTGTGTGATTGCCCTCCACTCATATTTTTTTTTGTTTCAAGTTTCCAAGCAAGCACTTAGTATTAGGCTGCGTTGTTTATGACACCTTTGTAGATGAGAAAACTAAAGGTCAGAGGGTGACTGAAACGGGTCACGCTTACAGGTCAGTAAAGTCCTTTCCAGCATTAATATTTATTATTCTATGTTGAAAACTGCATAATTAACCTCAATGCTGTTACTGGCAGTTTGGCACATGACCTGTTTGTGCTGGTTTTTAATCTTCAGAGAATCATCCACATCGACACTCTTCCCCTCTCAACTATTCAAAGAAATCGATCGCTCAGCAAGCGTCCTACCTCATTCGGGCATCGTTATTTTTCCCCTCTTTATTTAATCATGCCACTTCCATCGACATAACCCCATAGTATCTCTCACCTTGAAAACATAAACAAAACCTCCCTGGACCCCACATCCCCTGCCGGTGTGTATTGCATTTGTCTGTTTTCTTTTACAGCAAAACTCCTGGAGACATATCCCCACTCATCACTTCCCATTTCCCTCCTCCCGGTCTCTCACTCTCAACCTCCCTTCCAACACTCCATCCAAATACTTGTCAGGGCCACCAATGATTTATGTGGACAAATCCCCAAATGATTCACTCTCAGCCCTTCTATTACTCACTTTATCAGTAGCTCTGATACCAATCAATGATCATTCTGTCCTTAAAACACTGTCTTCCTGTGGCTTCTGAGACACCACTCCCATTTCCCACCCCCCTTACTGGTCACTCCCCTCCTCGGCACCTTTTGCTGGTTCTGCCTTATTTTCTCAACCACTGAAAGTCAAAGTAACACGTGGCTTGGAATTGGACTACCTTTCCCCTACGCAGACGGCCATCAGGCATCACAAATAAACTCCTGATTTGCTTTCCCCCCAGATCTCTCACGACCTTCCCCAGAGAGTAAGTGGTAATTCCTTTCTTCCGCTCTGTCCACCAGCCTTGGAGTCATCCTTGACTCTTCCCGCCCTTCTCCCCTCGGTTAGCGGCCCTCTGATGTCCAGAGTCTGACCACTCCTGGCTGCCTCCGTCAAGCCACCGCCATTGTTTAACTGGGTTCAACTGTAACGCCCATGTTCCGCATCGTTCACCTGGTCACTGAATGACTGGGAAGACACAAACACTCCAAAAAAGTGCTATCAGCATAGAAATTTATTTCAATTCAAAATAATATAGTTCTATTTAGAATACTACAATAATTATCTAAAGCAATTATCATTTACTGGCTCTGAAACAGGTCTAAAGATGTCATTCTTTTGAAGTCAAAAATATGTAAGAAGAATGTACAGGGAAGGAAAAATATAAAAAACAAGTTTGCTGAGTATCGGGAATTGTTACAAGAGGGACACAACTCAGATCCTGTAACGAAGTCCAAATTATAAAACGCACAGCAAGGCGTTCTCCTGCTTCAGCAGTCCCCTGGAAAACAGCTCAGTGGCCTCAGAGATGTGAGAACACCCCCACTCGGTTGTAACAGGGCGAACTTCCTGACACGGGTAGTTAGTTATTCACGACACTTCCCCTTTTCCTACCTCCTTTCCTCACACCCACTTCTTTTTTTTCCCTTTAAGATCGGTTTCATGTTGTTGAGAAACTTTTGGTTTTATTTGTAAACTGGAGCAAACACCATCCTGATTCAAGTAGTCGATGATCGAGTTGAAGATGCCCAAGGATTGAACTTTTGAAAAAGGTCGATCAGCCATTTAAGAGAGACCATTGGGGGCTAACAGAAAAAAAAAATCAGACACCGTATGTTTGCTAAATAGATCAAAAGAATAAGCCGTAGAAAATGGGTGAAAAACCCATCTCACTGTGACCTAGACAATCAAAAGCAGACAGGTGACCTCTGATTAAACTCATTGACTTGTTGGAGCAAGCTATGGGAAGCTCCGAGACAGAGCTGGGTTTCCACGGTGTCCACAGCCCCAGTGCAAGCTCAGAAGGTCTCCTCCTCTCGCAGATACTGGAACACGGACGAGAAGTCTTTCTTTGAGTAGCCCTTTGCGCACATCATCCTGTAGATCTGATGGGCTTGACTGCCCAGCAGGATCGGGCTCTTTGTGCTGGTAGCAGAGTCTTGTGCTAATCCCAGATCCTAAGTCAAACAAGGGCAGGAGAACACAGTGAGACTGGTAGGCAAGGCTCACTTTGGAACTGCGGCTCCTAATGCTTTGGTTTCAAAGAAGGAAAAATGAAGTCTGAAAAAAAAAGAAGATACTTGCAAGCTCTGTGGTAAATTATATACGTGCTTTAATATGCGCTTTCATATAGTTCCAAAACTGCTCCAGACCGAAACCTTGATTTCTGAGCATCCTCTCCACTCCTCCCCCCTCCACCAGACTTCGCACGAGGGTTACTCTAAAGGCGGGATCACACAGGCAAATGCTTTTCCAACTCAGCAGAAAAGCCTGTAAGCCCAAACCAAACCCCGTTTTGGAATCATTAGCTATGCATTCAATCTCTTAGTCAACAAATATTCAGCAACTCCTATGTGCGGGGCACGGTGCTGAGTGCTGGTGATACCAAGTCACTGTTCTCATGGATCTTACTGCCCAGTGGGATAGACAACAAAACATACTAAATTCCACCCAATGACACGTGCTGTGAAGAAGAATAAGGCCAAGTAAGGCATTAGAATGTGATGGATGGTAAGGGGGTGGGGCGGAAGAAAGAGTGTTCTGATGCGTGGAATGTGTAGGCAAGACCTCCCCGAGCCGAACACCCTGGACCTCAGGCCCGAACGTTAGGGAGGCAGAGTTCTCTGGAGAGCTGGGGAAAGAGCGTTTCAGGCAGATGGAACGGCAGGGTGAAGGTCCTGCGAGGGGACACGGCGTGGATAGTCAAAAACATAACATGAAGGCCAACGAGGCTGCGTTAGAGCAAGCAAAGGGGCCGGGGAGGGAAGTACGTGAGCCGGGATGGGCAGAGGAGGAACACGGAGGTGTGAGTGTCTGGATTTCGCGTGCAGTGAAACAATCGTCTTCACAACGACCCTGTAACATCTCATAGACCTAATGCTTCATTGTGAAAGGTTCAGAAAACTTACGGCTATTTGAAAATAGACAAAGTTAACATTATAAATCTTTTATCATTAAACTGTAGCTAATGGATATTTACGACCATAAAAATGAAATCTTGTCCAAACTTGAATTATCTGGGGTACATGGAAGACAATGGAGGTACAGGTAACTGAAACAAGATTCCCCTTATTTCATTCATTTGTGATGGTAAGAGCTGCAAACGAATAGCAAAACCAACTCGATTTTTCTCCTTCCCATGACCATGCGCATTTCCCTCACTCAGGGCAAAGTCAACCAGCAAAGAAAGGGGGAGACGAGAAGCAAGACGAGAACTCTTTCTACTCTTTGAAGAACATCCTTGAGAACAGGGCAATTACTGATACCATCCACTCAGGAGAGAAAATGATTGAAAATAAAAACAAGCAAAGGTTAAAGAACGAATTAAATCTCTAGCTTCGTAAATATGTACGATGCCACAGGCACAAATATTATTTTTGTTTATTTGCGTAATTTTCACATGTAAACACATAGATTTGGAAAATCTACTTAACCTTGAATTCTCCTACAGCTTTGACTAAAAAACGAGCTTAATTATCACCCCCACACTCGCAAGTGTGGGTGGCTCTATGGCTGCGCCTGTCCCGACAAGCAGACAAGCCTCTTCGGTCGACATCATTCGGCGGCACATCTGTGAGACACTTTTAAAGGACTAAGGCAAATATACATAGAAAGGCAGCCCTTAATTTTACCAGCTCAGATTATAAACGAACCCAAGAACGAAAGAAAAATCCCAGCCTGTCCTTCTCATTTCAAAAGTCAGGAACAAAAATGAATACAATAAGGATTTTTATCTAAGTTTTAACTCATTTCCAACAAGTAAGTGAATCATCACTTCAGTAATTTGCCTTGTGGGATTTTGCCTTCCATGTCGATATGCTTTGTTAAAGGTGTGGCGGGGGGGCGGGGGGAGAGAGGAATGGAGGGAAGGAGGGAGAATCAGACCCTGAAACACCCCGACCTCGGGCAGCCTCTGCGCTTGCCGTACCTTAGCCATGAGTGTTGTTCCGAAGCCGCCCTGATAGTTGTTAGCCGAGGGAACGCCGTCCATCACCCCCGGGACGGGGTTGTAAGTATCACTTGACCAACACCGTCCTGAGCTCATATTTAGGATTTTAGCCAACAGTTTTGGGTCAAGCCCTAACCTGTCAAAGGTCAAAGGAAAGAAGTGTTAAATGTCAAAATGTGCAAGCCATGCGTGACTTATCTACGAGTGAGGACGCTCTGTCTTCTTTCTCCATTTATTATGTGTCTTCGAAAAATCAAAGCAGATTGATGAGAGTGAAAAATCCAATCTTAAATTATAAGGTATTAAAAGCTAGTGATGAAACCATTCTGACAGTCTGCAATGAAAGAAAACCTTCTGCACTGTCCTACCTTGAAGAAATAACACACAGTCGCATAAACGTGGTGTTGGTGAATCACATGTGGGTTTTCTGGGGGAAAACAAATGTCCTCTGTTGAACATTATGCATTTACGGGTCACGCAGAACCTTAAAGTCATATGATCATCTAAATTCTACATTCTTTATTCACAAATGGTACATTTCAGAAAGGAATACTGACCGATAAACTATGCCCCATGTGAGCCTGTTTGGATGCATATTCATTTCTGTTTATTCTTTTAGCTTTTCTGAGAATCAATGCAAGAGATGAGCCACGAGCAAGCAGCACAGTGAGCTTAAGGGAAGTTATCATTATAGAAGAAGACATTTCTTGCTGCAAACTTTTCCTTATTCATTAAATCTTCATCAGACAATCCTGCTTCTGAAGCAAGTCTGCACAGAGTTGCGACACACGCTATCTCCTCCAAGACATGCACCGTAGTTCTGGGTCAGCTGCTGATAAGGTTACTGATCCTGATAAAACAAAGCTTGCCCAAGCAGAAACATCATTTGTTCTATCCCTGAGCCGATGGCATAAATAGCTGTTCAATGTGGACCCAGGGAAAAAAAAGAATCAAAATGCTGTAGGACTTGGATCCTCAGTCTCTTACTGCAGTTTGGGAAGGACAGTTTTGCTAAGTATCACTAAATGAAGATACAAATAAAATTTGCTTTTTCTTAAAACCAATCTCTTCCAGAATTTAAAAAAAAAAAAAGCTTGAAAAAAGACACACATGGATGTTACACCAACTGTGCATTTTGGCATGTTTAGGTTCTTGTTTATTTGTTCCAAATATATGCATGCTTACTTCCAAATCTGAATATCATGACCAGTGAACACTTTTCCAATGTTAGGACAGGGGGCTCAGGCTGATAGCCAGGGAGCGTGTGGACTTACTGTGTGTAACGTAACTGTTCTGTAACACCATTTGGCATGCCGTGTACATGAATTCACATGGTGGATCATGTTACAGTGAGGCTTTTTCCTACGGAGCATAAGAGACATAAAAGATCCACACTGGCCATCACACATTCTGTTCAACCATAGACTACTGGGAAAAATCCCAGCAGTTTCATTCACTCTTTTATAAAGATCCAAGTTTGTTACATGTACAGTTGCTACTGATACTTTCTTTCCCCCATTAAATAAAATCAGGCTATCCATATGCTATTGTAGCAGATGACTTAGGAAAAGAAAAAGCCAATGTGTTAAGGGAAGAACGATGAAAAGTAAAATCACCAATTAACAATTAGATAATTTGCTATAATTGCAAGTATGTTCTCTAAGCACAAATGTTGAAGAATCTGTATGTCTAATGTGTTCCATAAGCAGGGTATATTTTTCAAGATCTGAAAATAATGCCTTTCCCTTTCATTTGAAATATAATTTAGGGGCTTCCTAATTTAGATTCTTTTAAAATGGTTTATCATATTTCAAGCCGAAGAGTTATTCCCCTCTTTATAATCTACCGGTTATACTTAACAGTCCCTCACAACCATCTTTATCACCAAAGATATTCACGCCCTGCTTCTAATACCAAAATGGTGAGCAAAGCTTATTTGCAAACCCCTAAACTTCATTTTTCTCAAATGTTCAAGGAAAAATACTGGCACTAATTTATGGAATCCTTTTTGGTAAACACGTTACTATTTAGAAGCTTCCTGAAGGGCACGGGAAAAAATGAGGTGGCAGTTGCTATGTGCTCACTTTTCAATCTCATGCCTCTCACCAAGCCGATTCCCCTCGCAAGAAGGCTACTCCCTCTCTGCTTTGCCTCCACTCTCCACCCTGCAGCAAAGTGTATCATTAAAAAGAGCAAGTTAGAAGTGTTTTGCATTTCATCTTTCTGAGGATTCTTTCACTGGCATATATATAACTGACAGTTAAAATTAGACATGATATTAAAATCAGTTACTGAAGTCCTCTGTCTTCCACTGTGCCCAAGGCTTGTAATGGTCTGAAACCAGCTAGAATACACAGTAATTGTCATTCAGAGAGTCTATCCTAGAACGTCATGCTTCACTGGAGAAGACTGAGTTTCCATCTGAAATCAACAAATTAATCCAAGACAGGTATCTGAAAGGGCAAGTTTAATAGGAAGCAGCTACTGGGCTCTCAACCATGATAAAATGTTATTGCTGTTTCCCTGTAAATTGGCTGGGAACATATGATACTTTCTGCATAAGAGCCCCATTGCTGCTCAGGAGATATACAGCTCAAGCCATCAAAAGGATGACAGTCTGTCAGTCCCCATAATAACTTGCCACTGGATATGCTTCGAGGGTGCACGCGTGCACGCATGTGGCTTTACGATTGCTGGAACGTTCTCTGATATACACAGAATGAATTCATTGCTCAGACCACATATATAATGCAATTCACATAAACGTCACTGTGTCAAATCTACTCGCCTTTAAAACACAAGAATTTTAAATGAACTATTGGGAGAAGTAAAAATGCAGAAACTGTAAAAAATTTAAAGACCATCCAAACGTTTACCTTTGCTGTAGCCAAGGCTTTTAAGGGCCAACCAAGTAAGTTTGTGCGCTTTATATTCTCTGTAAGTATCCACCTATACTGTCTGGTTTTGCGTCAGAACAAAGCAAATAACGTCACTAAACCGAGGGGCTCACACACAGAACAGCTCTAGACACAACGCATCTTGAGACCATGTCAATCACAGTCAATCATCCAGTAATGCACCGAATGCTCACCCAGATCTGCCGAGGAGACCACAGATAAGAAGTTAAGACTAAATGGTAATGCAAAAAAAAAAAAATTTTTTTTAAGTTCCAACAGCTGGGGTGGAGGTGGGGGGTGGGGGGAGAAGCTAAGGAGCTGTGAGTGGGCCAGTGATGTCATGCGTCCAGATACCTTTTACCTGCGGCAGAAGAAGTGCCTGCCTCCCTCCCTCCCTCCCTCCCTCAACTCCTCATCCAGTTGACAAATCTTCACTGAGTGCCAACTCTATGCTAAGTATGTCCTTAAGATATGGCAATGAGCAGACAAAGCCATCCCCCTTCGTGGAGCTTGCATTCCAGTTGGGAAGATGCAATAAAACGAAAACATAATGCCAGCTAGTGAGTAGTGCTATGAAGAAAAAGCATCCAAGTATAATTCAATTCAATTACTAACCACCACCAGCGTCACATCAATCACTACTATGTACTGAGCACCTACTACGTGCCAGGATCTGTTTTAAAAGATTTACATGGAGTAACTCATTTAATCTTAACAACAACCTTATCAATACACGCTATCATGTCATAGATGAGAAAAGTTCAGGTCAAACAACAGAGCAGGGACGCAGACAGGAACTGACACCCAAACCCGCACCATCCTGAGTCTCACTGGATCGTGTGGGTAGGGAATTTGATAATCAGCCAAAATGCTGCTGGCATTTTATCAGCTTATCAAGAAATTCCGTCAAGCTTTTATTACAAACCTTTTGCCATTTGTTAAGTCTACTAGGGCACATACTTAAGGGCTTCAGTCATCACCTGAAAAAGAAAACAACAGCATCTTCTACGGGCAGCAGCCACGACACCACGACTACGCTTGTGGGAAAGCGTGCGTCTTGCACAGCCTTCCAGAAGTTCAACTGCTCATTAAGCTTTGGTGGAAAAAGACAAGACAGGTGTTGCCGCAGGGGCCCGGGGCCTGGCTGGTAATGCAAATAACTTCTTCTACTACCACTATGGAAAACAATAAAATGAAAACAATGCCCAATGGAGCGAAACTAAAAACAAAATAACACAACTCACATTATCGACGCTGTTCCTCTGCAAGGCACAGGAACAAAACCTCTCCAATACAAGCAGGGCTCTGTGAGCGCCGTGGAGCTATGCTCCAAGTCCCCACGAGAGCCCAATTAGAAGGCAGAAAGGTCTCATAAAAAAGAATCCTGAAATATGTTGTATACCAATATTTTTTATGGTTTACTTTTTTATAGCATTTTAAACTTTCACTAACATCCATAAAGACTCACTGTAAAAGATCATAGAGTCAGTAAGAGTTTTAAACTGTAAGAGTTTATTCTTCTATTTAAAAAAAAAAAAAAAAGGAAAGATCAGTGTTCTGGAAAAACAGACTTAGGAGAATGAAACTAATCAGAAATGATCACTCCACAGGAACAGGTGACTCAATCTGCGAATGCTGACATTAATGCTCTAAAGAAATTCTCACTTCAGAGCGAACAGAATACAAATGTGGCTGAAGCACTTCGAGGCTGTACCACTTTGTGGGAATTTACTGCTTGGGAATTTATGTTTGCTGATGCCAATTTTCTCTTTCACCTGCAAAGCTCAGTAAATTGTGGCTGTTCTCTACACTCTATTATAGAGCAGTCCTGTCATTTTCAACCATGTCTGTAAACCACGGAGGAAAGACTAGGGCAGAAGCAATCATTTTTAGAACTTTCCAACCACTGAGAATCTCTGTAAGATAAACTGATAAAACCCTAACGTTATCAAAATAATTTATACAATCTGAAGGACTGGAAACATACAGGTCATTCTAACAATTAAGTAAAACTAGTGAGTTCCTGCTTTGTGTTCAAACATAAATGTTTCAGGAACAGTAACGAGTTTTGGGAAAAAATAAGCATTTGAAAGTTTCATATTTCTCAATATTGTTTTTATCATAGTGGATCAAGGCCAACGACAAGATAAAACCTATTCACTGCTTCTGCTTTTAACATTTCTGTTTGGAATTTTATCACTTTTCATGTTTTCTCTGATAAACCACTCTAGTACCTAATGTACACATTTCATTCAATTCATTTGATTCAACTGATTTTCATCCTGTTCTTTAATAGCTGGTATCTGGAGCTGGACTTCCACAGCATTTACCATACAGAAACTCCATTTTCAAAGGCCGGATGATCATCTCCTAAGGGTTTTGCTAGGAAAAGTACCTGCGGAATGCCAGAGGACACCTCACTGTGCCCGGGAACAGCCCGATCCGTGACGCTCCAGGCCAGCAGCAGGACGGAAACACTCAGGCACAGATACAGAGGGAAGGTGCAGTGCGGCCTAGCCTGGGTCCGTCTAGGCCTTCACAATGTTTTCATTTATACCCAGAGTAATGAAGATAAAATTCTAAAGATGCACACGTATATTAATGCTCTAATCCTAGTGTCAACACCAATTAATTTTGTATGCGATTTTGGTTTCAGGAATTTACATTTTCTTCTTCCATGAAATTAGTCTAGAGGATGGACATGTAAACAAGTCATTAGTAACCAGATTTTCAATTATAATAAGTGACCCATAGCCTAAAATTGGCTACAACAGAGAACAATGAATAGCTTCCTATATACACTACCAGTTTTATTAAAGATTTGTACAGATACGCTAAGCTTACCATCTTAGAGACATTCAATTTTAAAATGTAAATGGTACAGGATATTGATAAACCAATTAGCGCTGATGCAAAGCAAATTCCTCTTTTATCTCAATTACAACATGACAACTTAATAGGTCAAGATAGTTTAACATCTGAGACAAGGGCAATTCAATAAAACAATAGTATCTTGATATGGTAATTAAGAGGAAATGTGAATCCATTACTATGTTTTAAAAAATATCTCAAGTACTTTGGTTCTTTTTATTGCTTCTATCAAAGCTGTGATATGAAACACTAGTGTGATTTGTGATCTATTTGGTGCGTAGTTTTGGAAAGTGTGAAACAAACATGCGAATAAAACATCTTGCTCTGTAAGCATTTTTTAAAGTAAGAAATATATATTTATTATATTCATGAAATTCAAACATTAAAGAATTAATTAGGTAATTAATCATATGTAGCGTTCCTAACCCCCCAAATTACAGGCTAAAATTTAGACGTTAACCTGCAGCATGCCAGGGGATGAGCATCGTCGTGGGGCAAACAGGGCTCCCGAGTCACTTTAAGCAAAGTGTGAACACCACTTCATTTTAGTGGAAAGACACAACTTTAATGCCAAGTGACAAAGCCACAGGTACGCACAGCAGTTGCAGCTTCATAAATGCCATCCTGTTTAAGCAATAAGCAACCAAGAGCCCCTTTAGTGTAGATTTTGGGGACTGTACTTAAAACAGACACATAAAACAAATAACGTGGTAACATAACACGTGAATTCCTGGTATGTTAAAACCACGTTCTATACAAATCTGTCCTACGCTGTCAAAGCATGTTTAAATTGTACAGTAGAAGTGTTTCTTGCATCTCAACATCATAGAAGAAACGGAGCTTCCACATAAGAAGGATAATGAAACTTCGAATATACAGCAATACATTTGGTGGCCATGGCAAAGAGTATTCTCGCTCTCCAGGGTCCCGTGAGTCATCAAATAAGCGAAGGCTATTAAAGTTCAATAATGAAGTACTTTCAATTGTTCCTGGCTCCACTCATTTATCTCTCATAATCATTTTTTTAACATCGAAAAAATCAAATGGAAAAGTTCATTTGATTAGCACGGGAGAAAGAAAGAGAGAAAAAAACAATTGTGAGTACGTGAAAATGCACGTTCCACAAACCTGATTCCGAGATTCATGGTTTCGGCAGTCCCGATCATAGTAATAGCCAACAGCATGTTGTTGCAGATCTTCGCAGCCTGCAAATAAAGGGAGGACATGCTACATATTTTCATTTTTGAGTTACAACTCACGGGAAGTTTTTCCTCACCCAGTTCCATGTGCCTTTTTCTAAAAGTAAGAGCGTTCCACAGCTGAGTCTCTGCAACGGGAAGGGAACGGTGTGCCGCGTGCCTCCCCCGGAGCCCACCATGCCGTCCCAAAGCGGGAGCCGGGGGTTTCTCTGCCACTAGGTGAGAGCCCACAGAGCTCTTCCTGCGGGCTCAGCCTGATGGGGTGTACTGATCTATGCGGCATGACCTCTCTTTAAGGGGTGGGGCCTATATTCTAATTGGTGAAACGGGAGTAACACACTGAAGGAGAAGGCAATGGACAAACAAGAACAATGAAGCATTAACTTGTGATGTTAACGCTTTTGTGAGAATAAAATATTATTTCTCACAGGCTATGGACAGAGACAGTAGCAGTTCAAAGAAACGAGGTCACCGAGGGAAGGAGCAGAGAGGAAGGGGAACCTGAAACCCTTTCTCAAGGCCAGGCAGGATTTAATTAAGCGGGAAAAGCGAAATACGTAAGAGCATGGGATGTTCCTGAGAACAGGAAGAAAAAGGACTCACGTGCACATTTTTAAGGAATGGTAAGAAATTTGATAGTGAAGACGGGGGCAAGAGCCACGAAAGCTAGGGAAGGTGGAGAGTTAAAATTTGACATGATGGGAAACAGGGATCTGTTCCCGGTTTCAGAATGGGGAAGCACTATGGTGACACAAGCATCCTGACGGAGCTGGTTTCCATGGAGTTGGGCCGAGCGGGGAACCTGGGACCGGAGACCCATCAGGCCTCTGCGCAGCGGATGAGGTGGGAGACGGTTAGAGAAAGACTGGATCAGGTAACGTCCATCTGGAATGGACAAGGCAGTCCACGAGGACAGCTGCTGAAGCAAAACCAACAGAACTAGAAAACTGACACAGGAGTGGAAACAACAGACTATCAACGGCCGTACCACGGTCTTGAGTTAGGATCAGGCAGGTGCCCGTGGCCAGGACGAAGCATTAAGAGGAATGAGTGTGTGCGTCTCCTGAGTGAGAGAGCGACAACCAGCTTGATTTCAGAGTTCGGAACTTTCGTTCACCTCTATCTCACCAGAAAGTTGATGTAACATATTCCCAAGTGAAAACTTTTTGGTTTTCAAGAAAAAGATTAGAACACACAGATTACATCTACCTGACTATACTGCGGATTACAGCTATAGCAAGTAATTAGAAAATCAGAAGGAAGATAATAGCAACTCAGACCATATGAGCCCTAAAATGGAAACAGTTTTAAGGATGATCTCAGTGGTCACCGGGCTGGGTAAGTCAAAATCTGAATGATGGCACTTGGTATCTTTTTTTGTAAGTTAACTGATTAAGGTCTGCTTAATTCCAACAGGAATGAAGGAAGATGAAATGAATCCAAAGTAGTTGAAGAAAATTTGAACAAACAGATAATGAACAGATGAAACGGGGGAAGGAGGAGTGAGAACACGGTCAGGAGTGAGAAATGAACACTGGCGAATCCACACCTGTGGCTCAGGCTTACTAACAGGCAAGCGTTACCTGCCCAGTGCCAACAGCGCCGCAGTACACCACGTTGGCGCCCATGCAGCCCAGTAGCTCCTGGGCCGCAGCGAATTCTTCCTCAACTCCTCCCACCATGAACGTGAGGTTCCCGGACCGAGCAGCTCCCACACCTGAATGGTTTGGGGGAAAGGGAGAGTAAAATTAAATTAGACACAATCCCCAAACCAAATGAAAACATCTTGCTTCCAAAGTATATTTGTCAGGCATGTGCAGGATACTCTAAATTTCTCCTGGAATATTTTAATAATCAAGTACAATATTATGTAGGTTTATCATAAACCAAAGGGCCTTACAGATTTACTCAAACTCTCAATTTGTCTTAAATATCTTGGCACAATCATGGAACAACAGGAATGAGAATTTGAAATGTGAACTTTATCATTCCCGTGCATCTCCTGTTCTCCTAAGAAACGTATTCAGTAACAGAAAGTATCTGAAAAAGGTCACCTGGGTCCTGACCAGCAGCGGGGCAGCTGGAGGGGTGTACCACCCAAGTGTGAATCTGGGGTCTCTGGCTCACTGCCTGACTCTCCACACACAAGCTACAGAAGAGACCTACAAAGAGAGACCTGGCCCTTTCTCCCACAAACAAGCAGGCATTTCAGTACGAAAATGGTTGCTTATTTAGACTGATTACTCTCGTGTGCACTTTCCAATATTATTTGATTTTTCTTTTCGCTCCTGCTGTCCACCTTGTGGGCAATTCATTCCTAGTGATGTGAACAGGAAGAAGTGGTAAACTTTTGCACTGGTTCGGCCATTCCTTAGCATATTTTCACAGACTCTCAGTCTGGTTTTCATAGACTCTTACAGATTATGCGTGTTCATTAATTGAAACAACTGAAGAAAAACAACTTCTACTTTAGCACGGACAGCATGGCCTAGACTTATCCTAGAAGGGGCCCGTAGGGCTTCATTCATCTATGTTTTATTAACTGTAAAATAAAACCAGGACTATTATTACTATTCTTAGTATTACAGAAATCTTAATTCACAATTTTCAAGTTAGGTTTTGTTGTTCAAAGCCAGGAAAGTATTTGGAAGAGCTATACTAGTACAATTTTTGCCTTTAGAACTTATTTTATAGTCCAGCCAGGAATAAAGACACCCTAATTGTCTGCACTATGGATCAAATCTGGCCATTAGAACAGACAGCTGCAAGTAATGGCCTACTTTTGAATTTAATTTATTCAGTGAAATACACAGTTTTTATACGTAAAAAGCTCAAGTGAGGAGAGCCCTATTTCATTCAAATTGTGAATATTCTGCAATTGCCAAATCAAGTAGCCTTTCTATTTTACAGGTCATGCTATTTTTAACTAATTATTAAAAGCAAGAGAAGTCAGCATTATGTTAGCCAAACGGTTTTGGAGGTGGGGGTATCCACATGTTACACAAGCCCGGGATGCTCATACGTATGGTAAAATTACATTATTTCATAACATTTTCAGAGGCATTTTGGAATTCATTATGTCTAAAACCCCAATTATAACAAATGCTTTTAATTAGCCAATCTGTGTCATTTGAATATTCTGATAACATTGACTTTTAAGTGACTATTATTTTCTTAGTTTCTAATTTACTTCAGCAAGATGGTAGATCATTAATGTTTTACAATTATTTTTCCCAATTTCTAAAGCCATTATATCCAAACTGCATAACCACCCTTACTTCTAATCCTGTTGATCTGACCTAGAGAAATTAGGCAATTTAAGTCAAAGCTTTCAGACAAATTCAGCACCATCCATCACAGGTCAACTGCTTTGTGTCCAGATTACAGGCTGCTAAATAGCTTCACAGAGTCATTTATTAAGGGAAAAATTAATGCTGACAATGGTTCTCAGCTGGTTAACCTTTTGACAGGTATACTTTCTCACTTGTTCAAACACATATTTCAAAACGAAGAAATAAGTTACTTAAGCAAGGGAAGTCCACAAAAGAAAGAATAATTCATCTTCTCATTCAGAGGTCTGTAGTATTCCCACTCTTTCTTGCTCCACCAGTATGGTGGTATAATTATTTTAATCATAACCTATATTCCACTGTAAGGGTCTGACTAAACTGGCTAATTCTAAAGTTTTGGCATTCCTTGGGACCAGATCTTATCTTTCCATACATATCCCCCTCTGACCACACAACATTATCAAGCCTAGTCCCACTGCAAAGGCAAAATTAAAATCTAATGATCCTAAAATACATGCAACCATTTTGAGCTTAGAAAACAACATCTAGAAACCCGGGACTCTTAAACTATGTAAGACTCTTACAGATTACGGAAGACATGGTGTACATTTTAATGTTTATAAATAATAAACAATAAATAAACTTATTACACTGTCATGCAATTTTTAATAATTCAATCCGCTTCCCCAAACAGAAAAACATGGATAGCCCTAGCCATAAAGCTCAGTTGGTTAGCACATTGTCCTGATACGCCAAGGTTGTGGGTTTGATCCCTGGTCAAGGCACATATAAGAATCAACCAATGAATGGATAAAATAAGTGGAACAACAAAATCGATCTCTCTCTCAAAATTAAAAAAAAAAAACATGAAATACACACTCAGGCAGCTGCTAGAACGCTGGGAGAAATATTTATTTTGCTGTTTATTTTAGTAATTGGATACACAAACCCAAAGTACATCCAGTGCTTAATTCTATTACAACATAATACTTACTGAACTTTATTAAAATCTTTGATTTTGTTACCTGATTCCTCCATTACACTATCAGCTCTTACAAGGTCAGCGTTGGGGTTTATGTTAGCATTCCCACTCACAATCATGGTGCGGGGTACGTGCAATGGCTGGCTGTTGGGTAAACAAATTTATGAACAGTGTGGACGGAGTAAAGGGTCCCAAATGGAGTGTCTGGTTAGGGGATGTGCCGCTTGCTGGCTGTTATTATAAGCAAATTACTTAACTTCTCTGAGTCTCAGTGTAAAAACATGGGGAAAGTATTAATAACTTCTTCACAGAGTGGCTGTGAATATACAAGGTCTGTCCAGAAAGTGTCCAGCCATGTAATATGAAAAATAGAGACCTTTATTGAAGACACAAGAAACACTGTACATAGGACAATGATACCTCAGTTCCCTTCAAAGTAGGCACCTCAGAACCTCACATAGTTCTGTCAGTCGCCATCAGATGCCCCATCATATTTTCCCGAATCTCATCGAAGGTCTGAAATCCCTTCCTTTCCAAAGGTGACTTTAGTTTTGGGAAAAGCCAGGAAGTCACAGAGCACCAAATCTTGGCTGTAGGGAGGTTGGGTCACCTGGGTTATTTGCTGTTTCACCAAAAAGCTCTGCAAAAGAGGTGATGCATGAGCTGGCTTATTATCGTGATGAGGCTGCCAATCACCAGTTGCTCATAGCTGTGGCCTTCTGATTCACCCAAATAGTGTCTGCGGGGAATGTTCAAGCTTAACACAAAATTTGATGCAGATCTGTTGCTCTATTTGCTCAGTCATTTTGCATGTAACAGCCACACAGTACACATTCACTCAGTGGTGTCCACCACCCCCACTGACTAGTACAGTGAAGTCATCACTGTTCACACATGGACATTCCAGTCCACTCTCCTTGGCTGCCAGGTTACATTGATGTCGCACAATCCATTTTCATTATATTAACCATGGCTGGAATTGTTCTGGGCAGACCTTGTATGAACATACGCTGTAAAACATAAAATGCTATTTAAATGTAAGGCCTTACTACTTTATAACTTGAGTTGGTGATGTGGGAGTTTTATCTCCACCTATATAATGCCTTGAGTCCTTTCGAATTTGGTTATCTAAGTTGCTGGCCTCTCTGGGGTAATTTTAGCCTTTCTGGCTAAATATTAGCTGTCTTGGGCTGAACCTACTGACAATGGAAGCAGGCTGGCTCAGGTGAGGAAACACTCAAGTGGTCCACAGCCAGTGACGTTAAGATTACAGTGGAGTCCTGACCGATGCGCCTCAGTGGATTAAGCGTCATCCTGCAAAACCAAAAGTACGTCCATTTGATTCCCAGTCAGGGCACATGCCTGGGTTACAGACCAGGTCTCAGGTTGAGGGCATGCAAAAGGCAACCAATGGATGTTTCTCTTTCACTTTGATGTTTCTGTCCCTCTCTTTCTCCCTCCTTTCCCCTCTCTCTAAAAATAAATGAATAAAATCTTTTAAAAAAAGATTACAATGGAGATCACCTGTGAAACCTTTCAATGGCAGCATAATATACGGAAAAGTGACAAAAATGCTGCTCTTGTTTGGTTTTATTCACTTAACAAATTACACTAAGAATCAAGTCCTGTGGATGAACAGCCCATGTCCCTGCTCCTAAGAAGTGACACACCTGTGACCTAACCTCATCCCTCCTCACCACCGCCCTGAACTGAGCCATCACTGTCTCTCGCATGGATTACTCCAACAGCCGCCGTCTTGATCCCCCTTCAGCTCTTGCCTCCAGTCTATTCTCCGTGCAGCAGCCAGGGGGATCCTTTTAAAACGCAATCTAGTTCATCATGTTTCTTCCCTACTCTCAAGCCTCCAACAGCACCCCATCCTCTCAGCACAAAATCCAAAGTCCTACAAAATCCCACCGATGTGGCCCTTGGCTACCTCTCCAACCTCACTTCATACCATTCTCTTCGACGTTCGCTGCCCTCCAGCCACCCTGGCCACCTGGCCGTTCCTGAAGCAGGTCAAGGACCTCCCCATCTCAAAGCCATGCACTTGCTGTTCCTTTTGCCTGGAATATTCTTTCCCTAGATATTCGTGACTTGTTTCCTTCACTTCACTCAGGTCTCTTCTCAACATTCACCTCTTCAGAGAGACCTTGCCTGGCCAATCTAATAATCTAAAATGGTACCCATCCCTCTCTATCCCCTTCTCCCGCTGTAATTTCGTTCACAGCATTTATTACTTACCACCTGCTTATGAACATCTCCACTCATCTGTTTCTGGTCTGTACTCCCCAAGTGAGAACTAGCTCCATGACGGCAGGGGGACTGTTGGCTCATTCACCCCACAACCACAGTGTCTGGTACGTGAGGGATGCTCAGTAAACACAGTCTTTGCTCAGAGAGAGGGGGGAGGCGGCAACGGCAGAGGGAAAAGCAAGGAAGTGGGTGCCTGCGGAACTGTGGTAACTGATCTGAGACGCGCACGAGATGTCGAGGACCATGCACAAAGCATTTGTCCTTCTGTCAGCCACGAAGGGCTCCTTGACCTCAGTGTTTGCATCTACAAAGTGAGATGACTACACAGGGTTATCCCTGAGTTACTTTCAAGCTTCTGAAACTCAGTAATTTGGGATTCTCAAGTTTATATACATCCAGTCCCCCACGTTTATCTTAATGATACTCAAAACCAAGGCATATTCATTTTATACAATATATAAATAGTTCCAAATGAGAGAAAAGATTCAGAAAATGTATTTCCTCACATAACTACAACAATTAAACCTAAACACTTGTGGTTGCCTTTACTGCTTTATCTAACACCTTCCTGGGATGATGTCCTCATTGTTTCTCCCCCATGACCTGAGCGTAAGAAAAGCTGACCTCATCTGTACAAACAAATGAAAAGGCAAATGTCCAAATCATTCAAAATGGGTGGCTGATATACAGCTACAGTTTCTCTCAGTAGTCTGGTTTGACTTCAGTCAACCTTACAGCGGAGAAGCACTTTAAATCTAATTTAAGCCTCTAAATCAGCCCTCCCCACCCCCTTATTAAGAAAGGTATCACAGGAAGCCTCTACTATCAAAACGTTCTTCCTTGTTTCTTTCTTCCCACTCATACTCAGAGTTGACAGTAAAAAAAAAAAAAATCAACCATCTGAAATCCATTCTTCAATGGTTCTCAACCCTGGGAATGAGGAAGAAACAATCCTTCCCCTCAGGAGTTTGAAAACTAGTGTTTGTGACGGTAGTGGGGTGTGTGTGTATCTGTGTGTAGAGACGGAAGAAGAGCTATAGCAAATACACAGGTATGAATAATCAAAGACAGAACTCAGGCTACAGGAGGGGTGCAAATATAGTCTATTCAGTGCCTTTAACAATCTGCAAGATCTTTGTGCTAGGTGCAAAGATTCAAGGAGTAAGCAGATTTCATGAATCAAAAATCAGGACCTGTTTCCTGGTATTAGACTATTTGAAACATGGCTATGCCAAAGAGTCCAAAATGGAAGGTTATGGTACGTATAAAACACAGTCTTCGCCCTCAAAAGGTCTAAAATATAATTAAGGGAAAGAGATATATACACAGAAGTACATGCCAAAAGGTAGCATCATATACCAGGTGACAGGTGGGGGACGACAATCGCCACCAAATCCTGATTCCCCCTTTCCTTCCGTTTTTCAACATCCGTCATCGAAAGAATAATGAATTCTCGGAAAAAGAAAGGGTGAAAAAGGAATCAACAAATTTTTCTCCGAGAGTAAGGGTCTTGCTTTCAACTGTATGAAAACGTTGATAATACCGGTATTCTGAATCCACCTGCAAACTGCGTTCACTGCATTTCACAATAACGCGAACTGGGCCAATAGCTTCCTATGTTTGACAAGCAGACGCTGAGGTTCTGCCTGTCACCTCACTGCACATAATATCCTACGTAATGAGTTTGTTTATCAGAGCAAAACAATCAGAAAGCTGAAAATAAGAACAAAACTGAAACCACGAGACTGGACAATAAATTTCAAATATGGATTTGAGTAACTCTGAAGCCTTGGCAAACTCTACTTGGGAGAGGAGTAAAGCAGCCTCAAGGAAAATGTAACTTTTTTTTGAGTTACATGTTTTCAAAAATTCTCATTTGGAACTTTATGCAGGAGACAGTCAATGAAGGAATGGACAATGTTCTTCATAGTTTTACATCAAAAGAAGTGATTCATTTCTTCAAGATAAACTGAGTTAAAACTCAATTCTTGCTTTACATCCTCTGCTGGTTAATCTTAGCCTTGTACCTGTAACACAGGTCAATGTTAACATTAAATCAACTCTTTCTATGTTTGTGCTTATCGATCTCCCAATCTGGGCAGTTTTATTTGATTTAAGAACCAAAACAGACTATGCATCAACATGAACATACCAGCAGCTGAAGACATTTATTCAGTATTACTCGCCATTTCTATATAGTCCCAAAGTTCCTATTTTCTTCCATTAAGTAGACATTATTCTTTCTGAAGTACTTGAATGTTTACATTCCAGCAAAAAAGGAAAACTATATAACCCACTGTATCTTCCATTTTGAGTCATAAGAAGCAATAGCTTTCTCTTTTATCTCTTTAAATAGTTTCTGATTTTTTTTAAATTTCTATTAACTCTAACCACTTCCCTGGTTTCCTCATCTACTCCCCGCAACAAAAACCATGGTGCTGTAGACACTGAGAACACGTTACAGTGGCTGGAAGGCGCAACGATGCTTCACACACCCATGCCTCTCCTGGGCTGTGCCCTCGTATGACCTCCCCTCCCTCTGTGCTTGGCTAGCTCCTGCTTATCTTTCAAGACTCAACTCATGTCGACTCTGAGAAGCACTTCATGGCCATGACTCCCCCTCTCTATTCTTACAACATTCCTAGTGGTATCTCTAATAAAGTATTAATCAGTGATTTTTCTGGTGCACCTTGTTAAGATTCTTCTGGGCATCAGCCACTGGAATCTTAGCACCCAGCATATAGTGAGTCTCTGATAAATGGTCACTGTCCTTGTGGGAGGCAGAGAAAAGAACTCAGTGATTAATGATTAATAAAATGACCAAGAATACTAACTAATTCTAAGTCAGGCAGTGTTTTCTAGCATATCACAGAAGCTCAACCTTGGAGTGGCATGATTCTCCACGTGGGGAACCGGCACTTCCACTCATGGCCGTGCAGACATGCGTGAGCGTAAGTGCGCATGTGTGAAGACGTGATCATGAAGACTTAAAAATGAAGAACATAGAATCTGAGTTAACAGACCTGGGGTGAAGGTCATACCCTTGGACAAGCTATACCTCTCAGTCTTGATCCCTCCACCCGAACATGGAGACAGAAAAACACTTGCCATACTTACTTCGAAGCCCAAATGAAAGAATGCATCAAAAAGATATTTTACATAGTTATTACACAAACGTTATGAAACATTTAAACAGAGCAAGTAAATTTACTTAGTTTGAACACGTCAGTCTTTGGCCTAACAGTAACAAAGAACTGAAATTTGAAATTCAGTCTTACTGAGAACGTGAACCAGGAGTTTTGACAGGAAAGCTATTATACAAGTGTTGATAACTTAGAATAACCATTTGTGAGTCACAAATAAGGAGATCATTTTCGATTCTATGACTACTGGAAAGAGACCTTCAAATCCAAAGAGGGAAGAGCTGGCAATCCAAACACTACATCAAATTAGATACGTCTTTAACACTGTAAAAATCTTGCCGCCAAAGCACTCTCACTGATATAGAGCAAAACACAGTAAATCACTTAATTTACTCAAAAGAACTTAAATGTTTTAACCAGCCTGCCATCAAAAGGGATCAGGAAGAGGACCGATGGGACTTGGGCTGCGATGTGAGCCGTCTTTAAAATGCAATCGTTCTAATCATTTTCTACAGATGCAGCCTCACAAGGGGCTGCTGTCACTGGGACCATTTACGACTTGTTATGGTGTCTCTATTGTTTACCAGCGACATTCGCGGGGAAAGGCGACAGCTGGGACAGAAAGCTGCTACTCAACGAACAATATAATCCCGTGAAAGTAATCAACAAATTTAAGGGTGTTAATTAACTTTACACTTTATCATGTTCAATTAGTTGTCCTTTCTAGAAAAGATTGCCGTGCACAATCAGTTTAGAGCGTGCCATGTTTGATTTGTAAGTGATCACTGTTTCTGTTTCAGAGTCCATGTCAGATGTTCTCTTGGGTTTTGGTGACACAGATGAATGGCTCTGCACATGTTAGGGGGTGATCTGGTTTAACATAAGCTAGCATAACATAACCCCTTGTTAACACTATTCCTGGTATTATCCAAGCTGGAAACAGAAGAGCAGAAACACTCGCAGTACTGCTTTGGAGCCAGATAAACAAAGTTGAGTTAGTTTTTCTTGAAGTAAACACAGACACAGATACATGGAAAAATAAGCAATTTTTCATCATTATTTTCTAAAATAAGGCTTGTCTTTCAGGGGCATGTTTGGGGTCATTTCCTCCCAGCAAGACCTCAGAGCTCCGCTCCTGAGGCAAAGAGCTCCGCTGGGCCCCGGACTTTACATCACACGGACCGCCTTTTCCGTGGCAAGTGGACAAACGCTGGGGATGTGCTGTGAGGTAATGGCTGGCACTGAATTCTAGAACGAGACTTTTAAGTCCAGAGGCTGTATTTTATAAGTGAGGAAAACCTTCAAGGAAGTATATTAATCTATGAACGCAATGCACCTTTTCTCCTACCTTTCATGCACCTGTTCCTACTTGCTAATAAGACAAGGAAAAGCTCGTGATGGAGTGACAACATCTTCGGAATTGCATTTTAATGCAAGTCACTGCAGTTCCTCTGAATTGATAGAGCGCTGCATCAGAATATTTCATACGTCACTGATGAGGTGAACAAAAGCTGAAACTAAGATTTGGCAGACTCCTATTTTTAAGAAAACAAAAGCAAGGGACAACGCATCTATCTCTTTAAATGTGTCTATCTCTTAAAACACACAGCACAAACACACACCCATTTACATAGGGTTTTGACATATTTTCATAAAGCTATTCCTTGCTCTCATAGACCAGCTGTTTCCTGTATAATATAAATTAAATACATAAATAAACTATAGCTGGTTAGCTAGTTTAGCAGACACAGGACAAAGCTGAACTTCTACAAAATATAAAAGTTGTTAACTCTGAAAGCTAATAATGTCCTAAGTTAAATATTAAAGAAGGAAATTATAGGCTATATCTGAAACAGCTGAAACCACAATACACAGCAGCAGAAAACATTAGTTTTCTGCAGAAGATCTGCAGGGAGAAGGGAAGCGGTCGATAGATCCTTAAATTGGAAGCAATAGCTGCTCTTCTATCCCAAGTTGGCAGCTGCTACATTTGCAGACCTGGTTCATTATTTGCCCATAATGACCATCAAGCTGCAGTCAAAGTCAGATGACAACAACTGTCAGCAGCTCTTTTAATTAGCCTTATTTGAATTCAGATAAATATCACAATAGACCTGCTTATGCTGAAAGAGCAACAGAATGCTCCGCCTGGCGCTGGGCGCGCTTGAGCAGGACCGGTGCGGTCAGGGAAGCCCGAAGCCATCACACAGAAGTGCAGACCAGGGTTCTGAAAGGGTGGGCGAGGTAAATCAGAGAAGGAAATCATTTGCTTTCCTTTTGAAAATTACTTGAAAAACAAGTTCTCTTTCAGCCCAGAAGCAAAAGGCTCCTGACGGGTATGTATCTGGAGCCCAAGGGAAAAGTTAATGCCTTCAGAGAACGTGATTTTCAAAATTCCATCTTGTAGATAATGTATCTTTCGGCTTTGATAGTTATTTTTAAAAACCACATAAGAAATCCTGCATTCAATAGCTTGCAACCTTAACGTCCTTCTATTTTACTTTATTTTTTATCAGTATTTTTAAATTGTTGACATTGTACAGTTTTCTGTCTTTTACTCCCTCCCCGCTATTTTACTTTAGAAGTCACATAATTTGCGACTTTTTTCTGTGACAGGAATCAGATATTTTACTATACATTTTCTACACATGTCTTGTATTCCGCACTAACAGTCACAAAGTAAAACAAGGCTAGTAACACCCCAACTCCGAGCAATCTGATCACTGCCGTGTTCCACTCCACTCTGGGATTCTTCCTTGCTCCCGTGTGCTTGAGAAGAAAAACAAGTAACGATCATCTGCCCTCTATTTTACAGGGAATTGATTGTTCACAGGTATTCTCTGACAGCTTTGGGGGAGGTAAAAAGAAGGGTAGAGATTAAGGGAGAATAAGAAAAACCAAGATGATAACCTGGTAGCCAATCAGAGTAAACTGAGAATAGCAGGAAACCAAAGCTTAAGAGAAGGCTGCACTAATAGGTGACAGTGAACCGGGAATTACCATCTCTGTGAACCACTTGGGAATCCCTTGAGGATCTAGACCCTTGGATTTGGGGATGGGCATAGCTGAAAAAGAGGTGCTTCTAAATGTAAGCTGGACTTTGTCCACTCTATTTTTTCTAGGCCCTTGGCTTTTAAGTATCCTTCAGCAACCACCTTTTTTAAGTGTATTTTATTGATTGTGCTATTACAGTTGTCCCATTTTTTTCTCCCCTTTATCCCCCTCCACCCTGCACCCCGCTCCCTCCAGCATTCTCCTCCCTAGTTCACATTCATGGGTTGTACATATAAGTTCTTTGGCTCCTCCATTCCTAAACTATTCTTAACCTCTTCCTGTTTATTTTGTGCCTACCATTGATGCTTCTTATTCCCTGTACCTTTTCCCCATTCTCCCTTTCCCCCTCTCCACTGATAACCTTCCATGTGATCTCCATTTCTGTGATTCTGTTCTTGTTCTAGTTGTTTGCCTAGCTTTTGTTTTTTAGATTCAGTTGTTGAGTTTGTCATTTTACTGTTCATAATGTTTTTTTATCTTCTTTTTCTTAGGTAAGTCCCTTTAACATTTCATATAATAAGGGCTTGGTGGTGATGAACTCCTTTAACTTGACCTTACCTGGGAAGTACTTTATCTGCCCTTCCATTCTAAATCATAGCTTTGCTGGATAGAGCAATCTAGGATGTAGGTCCTTGCCTTTCATGACTTCAAATACTTCTTTCCAGCCCCTTCTTGCCTGTAAGGTTTCTTTTGAGAAATCAGCTGATAGTCTTACGGGAACTCCTTTGTAGGTAACTCTCTCCTCTCTTGCTTTTAAGATTCTCTCTTTATCTATAATCTTGGGTAACTTAGTTATGATGTATCTTGGTGCGTTTCTTCTTGGATCCAACTTCTTTGGGACTCTCTAAGCAGTCCGGACTTGCACGTCTAGTTCTTTCACTAGATTGGGGAAGTTCTCCTTCATTACTTGTTCAGGTAAATTTTGAATTTCTTGCTTTTCCTCTTCTCCTTCTGGCATAACTATGATTCAGATGCTGGAACATTCATAGTTGTCTCAGAGGTTCCTCAGCCTCTCATTTTTTTAAATTTTTATTTCTTTATTCTGTTCCATCTGCATGTTTATTTCTTCCTTTTGTTCCAAACCATTGATTTGAGTCCCAGTTTCCTTCCCTTCACTGTTGGTTCCCTGTACATTTTTCTTTATTTCACTTTGCGTGGCCTTCACTTCCTTTGTGTCTGTACTGTCATTTCTGTGAGCAGCCTGATTCCCAGTGTTTTGAACTCTGCATCTGACAGGTTGGCTATCTCTTCTTCACTTAGTCGTATTTTTGCTGGAGCTTTGATCTGTTCTTTCACTCGGGCCATATTTCTTTGTCATGTAACACCTGTTACACTGTAAGAGCCTTAGGTATTTCCCAGAGTGGGGGCAACCCAGGTCACCGGTGTTGTGGCGCTATCTGTGCGGGAGGGGTCCGAGGGGGGACAATGCTGCTTGCTTGGCTCGCACCCCACTTTCACTCACTTTCCCCATTACCCACAATCAGATGGTGCCCTTTCAGGTGCTGATTCCCAGGTGGGTGGGCTTGTGTACATTCCAGGACCCTGTGGGTCTCTCCAACCCACACTCCTGTGAGGCTGGGAGTTTCTCCTGCTCCCTCAACCCCCACAGGTTTTTACAGCCAGAGGTCTTGCGGCTTCATATCCCCTCGCTGGAACCCTGTGTTGTACAATGTCTTGCTCCCCAGCTGTTTATCCACACGCAAATGTGGGACTGCCCACTCTGCCAGCTGCTGCCTCACCTGGTCCACCAGCCACCACCTCGCCCACGCCGTTCTGCCATCAGCATCAGCCTCGCTGTGTGTCCTCTCCACCCCGGCTGCCCATCTCCGCCCCTCCCACTGGTTTGGAGGAATGTTTCTTTAACTTCTTGGTTGTCTGGATTTCCACGCAGTTTGATTTCCTGGCAGTTCTGTTTTTTGTTTTTAAATTGGTTGTTATCCTTCTTTTGGTTGTGTGAGGAGGCGAGGCACATGTACCCACGCCTCCGCCCTGGCCGGACTCTTCTTTCTAATTATTCCCCCAACCACTTCTGATGTTGCGCGGCATGACATTAAATAACAGTAACCAGGTTTGCACCAGGGCCAAGGACGCATTACTGTTTATGCAAAGTTTGATCTCACTTAGTATTTCCCTATGGTGTAGAAAAACACTCCCATACAGGAAGTAAAAAAATATATATTATATTGTGGTCAACCTTAAGTACCAAAACCTGTGCAATAAAACTTTTTACAAACCACCGTGACATGTGATCAATGCAACTACTAAATGTTGATGACGTTAGTGGGGAAAACTGCATCTGGTTTCATGAGAATGCAACACAACAGAAAGAAATAGTTTTTTGCCCTACTTTTTTGGGGGGAAGAGTAAAGAATAAGCCGTGTACATCACCCTATGACAGCCTTCTCCCTTTGACCCCTTAATACAATCTACCCCCCTGACCACACACAGC
Source organism: Glossophaga mutica (assembly GCA_039655065.1). NCBI lineage: Eukaryota > Metazoa > Chordata > Mammalia > Chiroptera > Phyllostomidae > Glossophaga > Glossophaga mutica. Next base: position 85,414,892 of record CM077313.1, read on the forward strand.
CAACAGCATCGCTTGCTTCGTAACTTGTTCGGGACGCTGAGTACAGAGACAGAGTCAACTGGTCACTCCAAGTCTAGACTCTGGCTCCATGTATATGAATCAGAACTTATTCTGTAAGAATACCAAAGAAAACCTCACTCATTAGGATGGCTACTACAGAACAAAAGATTAGGAAGTGCTAACAGGAAGATGAGAAATCAGAATCCTTGTGCACTGTTGGTGGGAATGTGAAATGGTGGAGCCTCTGTGGAAAACAGTAGGGCAATTCCTCAAAAAATTAAAAACAGGATTACCATATGATCCAGCATTTCTGCTTCTAGGTGTACACCCAAAAAATTGAAAGCAGGGTCTTTTGTGGCGGCCTTGCTGACAATAGCCAAGAAGTGAAAGCAGCCCAAATGCCCTCTGATGAAAGAAGGAACCAAATGTGACATATGCAAACGATGGGATATTACCTAGCTTCAAAAAGAAAATTCTAACACATGCTACATGAGGACATCAGGCTAAGTGAAATAAGTCATAAAAAAATACTGTAAGATATCACTTCTAAGAGGCACCCAGAACAGCCCAAACTATGAAGACTGAAAGGAGAATAATGGTTGCCGGCAGCTGGAGCGAAAGGGGAGCAGGGAGCAGCAGTTAAATGAACACAGTGTTTCAGTTTGGCGAGACGAGAAGAATACGGGACACTCCTGAACTGCACACGTAAAATGGTCAACACGGTAAGTCTTCTGCTGTGTATTTTACCACAATTAAAAAATAATTTAAAACCAAAGAAAAATAATTTGATTGGTGATATTCTCATTCTCATACACTGTAAAAGCCCACAGTGTTTCAAGAGATGCTAACTTTTAATATACTAATGATGCTTAATACAATGAATTTGACAAACCTTAATGGAATTATCTTGAGAAAATTGAGGAAAGCCATTACTGGTCTTTTTAAAAACCAATTATAAATGCATCGATTGATTCTTGTTATTGAATTACAGCTGACATGCAATATTATATTAGTTTCAGGTGTACAACGTAGTGATTTTTAATACATTATGAAACGATCAATCACCACGATTAAGTCTAGTTAACATCTGTCACAACAGCGAGTTTTCAAGAGACTGACTACATTCCCTGTGCTGCGCGTTCCATCCTGTGACTTGTTTTACAACCGGAAGTCTGTGCTTCTTAATCCTCTTCCCCTGTTTCACCCATTCCCCCATCTCCCTTCCTCTGACAACCACCTATTTATTTTCTGTACCATCGAGCCTGTTCCTGTTTTGTTTGTTTTTTGGATTCCACATATAAGTGAAATCCTATGATATTGGTCTTTCTCTGACTTATTTCACTTAACATAATACCCTTTAGGTCCATCCGTGCTGTCCCCAAGTGGCAACATTTCCTTTTTTTATGTCTCAATAATATCTACTGTGCAACTGTACCACAGCTTCATCCATTCACCCATTGATGAGCATCTAGGTGGCTTCCGCATCTTGACTATTACCAGTAATGCTGCAATGAATGCAGGAGTGCATATATCCTTTCAAAGCAGTGGGGTTTTTCAGATAAGTACCCAGAAGTTGATTAGCTGGTATACATGGCAGCTCTATTTTTAGTGTTTTGAGGAACCTCCATTCTGTTGCCCTTGTAGTTGCACTAACTTACAATCCCACCAACAGCGGGTCCGCTTTTCTCTACATCCTCACCAGCATTTGCTATTAGTTGGTTTACTGATGATGGCCATTCTGACAGGTGTGAGGTGGTATCTCATGTGATTTTAATGTGCATTTCCCTGATGATTAGTGATGTCGAGCATCTTTTCACACATTATTATAAATAAAATTTCATTCCTGGATTTTTATTTTCTACTCCCCACCACCTTTTTGTCCCTCACCCTTTTTGCTGGATTGACAAAGCTATCCTTTTACTCAATTTCAACTCTATATATTCTGGAATGTTTTCAGAAGCTGAATTTCTGGATCACCACTTCAGTTCCTGGTAACATCCATTTTATTTATTTACTGATTTGCACATAACAAAATGCACATAACAAAATTTACCATTTTAACCATTTTAAAAAAGATTTTATTTAGTTGTTTTTAGAGAGAGGAGAAGGGAAGGAGAAAGAGAGGGAGAGAAAGAAACATCAATGTGTGATTGCCTCCCACACACCCCACAGTGGGGACCTGGCCTGCAACCCAGGCAAGTGCCTTGATGGAGAATCAAACCGTGACCCTTTGATTCACAAGCCCGCGCTCAATCCATTCACCAGCCAGGCTATTTTAACCATTCCTAATTGTACAGTTAAATGGCATTAAATACATTCGCATTGGTGTACAACCATCAGCAATACCACTTCCAGGACTTTTTCATCATCCCACACTGAAACTCTCTCCCTATTAAATAATAACTCACCATTCCTCCCTCTTCTACCCCATGGTAAGTAAGCACTACTATTGTCTCTATGAACTTGACTATTCTCATATAAGCAAATCATAGCATTTGTCCTTTTGTATCTGGCTCATTTCACTTAGCGTAATGTTTTTAAGGTTCACCCATATTACAGCACACATCAGAATTTCATTCCATTTAAAGTTGAGTAACATTCCATTGTAGGTATATACACATTTTGTTTATCCATCCATCCATTCATGGACACTTAAATTGTCTCCACTTTATGGCTACTGTGAATATTGCTCTTAACACTGGTGTACAAATATCTTTTCTAGCCCCTGCTTTCAATTATTTCAGGTATGTACCCAGAAATAAAATTTATCAGCCATATAACTCTGTGTTTAATTCTCTGAAGAACCACCGTTTTCCACACTCCGTGTACCATTTTCCATTCCAAATAGCAATGCACAAGGTTCCAATTTCTCCATATCCTTCGTAACATTTATTTATTTATTTTTTCCTAAGAGCTACTCTGAGTGTGAAGTGGTATCTCATTGTGGTTTCATTTTGCATTTCCTTAATGATTAATGATGGTGAGCATCTTTTCATGGGTTTGCTGGCTTTGTATACCTTGTTTGAAAAAACGTCTGCTTAAGTCCTTTGCCCATCTTTAAATTGGGTTTAGTTTTTGTTACTGTTGCTGTTGGGTTCACTGTGTTTTTCAATATATATATTTTGAAAAATTTTTAAATTTTTATGAACCTTTTCTTATACTTGGCTTGCTTCCTTATAATATACTTTCAAAATCTATTCAAAACTGCATTTAGTTTTTCCTAAAAGTCCAGCTTAGCTGTATCCCAATTTAAGAAGCGCATTTTCATTGTTAAGTTCTAAATATTCTTTTTTCTTATGACTTCCTTGACTGAAGAATATGAATTCTTTAGAAATGTGATTTTAGATTCCAAGCGTATAAAAAGGCTTTAATGGTATTTTTGCTATCAGTGCCTAAGTAAATTGCACTGTGGTTAGAGAATGGAATCTGTAAGGTATAAGTTCTTCGCTTATGAAGATTTGCTTTGTAGTCCATTGTGTGGTCAGTTTTTAATAATTTTTCCATGTGTCTTCAGAAACACATTTTTTCTTCAACTGCTGGGTATGAGGTTCTATATACCTATCTTCCTGATCAAGCTTATTAATTGTGTTATTCGAAGCTATCTCCTTATCACTTTTTGTTGTTGTTTGATCACCGATGGCTTAAGAGAGATATACTGAAATATCCTGCTATTATGATGAACTTTCATCAATTTCTCCTGTGGTTCTACACTTTTTTGCTTCATATATATATATGTATGTATTTTTTAATTAGGTGCAATACTTGTTTTTAGAGCAGGTCTGCCGAAGTTTTCCTTTAGTTTATAATCTCTCTCTTTCACCTTCACTCACAAAGTATATTTTGCTATATGCAGAATCCTGGTTTCAGCACACTGAAAATGTTGTTCCACTGCCTTCCGGGCCTCGTGGCACCCCTGGAATCGTTCAAATCACCGCTCCCCTGGAGTGCATCGTTTTCCTCTGGCTGCCTTCAAGGTTTCTTTCCTTTTCTCTGGTTTTTGGTAGTTTGATCAGGGTGTATCTGGGCATGGATTTCTTTGGGTTTATCTTGCTTCAGGCTCTTTGAACTTGTTGAATTTGTAAGTTTGTCTTTTGTCAAAATAGGGGAGCTTTCAGCCCTGTTTTCTTCAAATAATTTTTTCTGCACCACTCATCACCTTTTGGAACACCAATGGCACAAATGTTAGACCTTCTGAAATTATCTCACAGGATCCTGAGGCTCCATTTGTTTTTGTTTTTTTTTTTAAGCCTTTGTTCTCTCTTTTGTTTATAATAGATAATAATTTCTATTCATGTCATTTCTATCTTCATATTCACAAACTCTTTCCTTTGTTATACCCACTCTGATTCTGAACAAATTCAGTGACTTTTTTTTTTCAAATTTCTGGTTATTGTATTTTTTCAGTTATACAATTTCAATTTGGTTCTTTTTTTATAGCTCTATTTCTTTACTTCTTGGAACATGGTTGTAACAACTGTTTTTAAAGTCACTGCCTGATACGAAACATGTGTGAAATCTCAGGGTTGGCATCTTGACTGTCTTCTTGCTTGAGAATTTATCAGACTTTCCTGGATCTTTCTATGTCAAGTAATTTTTCATCATATCATAGATGTCTGGACTATTGCATGTTATGAGACTCTGGGTCCTGTTCAAACTCTATGAAGAATATTATGTTTGGGCTTTTGTCTATTTGTTTGTTTTACAGGCAATTGACCAGGTTGCAGTCAAGCTGCAAATCGCAACCTGCCTTCTGTGGGCTGTGGTTCCAACGTCAGTTCAAGATTTTCAAAGTTTGTGAATCTGTCCTATGTGTGCACTAGCCAGGGGCCAGTCTGACTTTGGGAGGCTGTCTACTCCATAGTTAAATTCTTAGTAAAGAACTTGGTTAAGTTCTTAAGACTTTTGGGGGGATGCTTATGCCTCTGGGGTGAACCCAACAGTGTACATAACATGATGGGGAACCTGTTTGGAACTCTGTGAATCCTCCCAAACACTCCAGTACCCCCAATTCCAATCCTCCCATTCTGATCCTCTAGCTATAACATCCTGCAAATCCTGCACCTAGGTCAGCTCCTGGGCCAATAAACAGAAGGATAAAGATAATAAAAAGCAACAGATTCCTCCACACTCTCTGGACCATAGTTCCTCTGATCAGAGAGGATTCCCTTCCCTCCAATTGTTAAGTGTCTGCACAGCTGTTATTGCTACCACAAAGATCACAATTTCAGGAGTAAGGGGTTTTTATTTTGTGGCAGAGCAGGGAGGAAAAGAGAATTTATGCCCTATTTTCTCTGTCTCATATGCCCCTCTTCTTGCTCCCTGGACCAGGAAAGTTCCCTTCTCTTGGGACTTTTTTTTTTTGTCTTGGGCACGGTTCCAGAATTCCTGCTGCCTTTTAATCCAAGCTGGGAGATACAAAAAAATGGTAGAGGGCTTCAGGAAATTGCTGGCAAATCTTCCGTACTTCAGGTTCTGTTTTCCTTCTCCAATCTATCTGCCATCATCTACTTTGCACAGTTTTCAAATAGCTGCACCAGTCGTTCTATCCCGGGTTTTTTGTTACACTCAGTACGAGAGAAAGGGCAGAGTGTTGTTACCCAACCTTAACCAGAACTGGAACCTACCCATCATTCTTGAAGAAAAGTTTTGCTGGATGAAAATTCTAAGTTGACAAGTTATCTGTCAGCACTGTGATGGTATCAGTCCACTATCTTCTGGCTTCCACTGTTGCTCTTAAGAAGTCTGTAATTCACACAAGACTACATATTGTATGATTCCTAATGCATATTTACATGATATTATTACATGCTAGTCTAGAATAGACAAAACTATAATAACAGAAAGGAAATCACTGATTACCTAGAGCTGGAAGAAGGGAGTGACTACAAAGGGGCATGAGGGAACTTCCTGGGATGATGAAAATATTCTACATTTAATTGTGGTGAGGGTTATGACATATGTAATTGTCCAAACTTATTCTAAACTTAAATGAGTGAATTTCACTGTGCACAAATTATACCTCAATAATGGTGTTGGGGGAGGAGTCAGGTATCTTTTTTTTCATTCTCGCTCTTTTAGCTATTTTCCTCTTTATTATTGGTATTTTGCAGTTTTACCACCATACACTAAGATTCCTTTTTCCTTCTTTTTTTCAAACTCCTATTTGGTATACCTTGTACTTTCTGTTCCTGTGGATTTATCTCTACTCTGGAAAATTCTCAGACATTATCATGTTGACCATTTCCCTCAATGCCACCTGAACTCCAGTGTCTGAAGATGCATGTTTGACTTTTGCCTTCTAGCAGTGTAGCCACGCTTCTCAACCTCTCCTGTCTCCATCTCCAAGTCTCTGAGTACTACACATTGGGTTATTTCACGGTTTTTTTCTTTTTCTTTTCTTTTCAGATAGAGAGGGGAAGGCAGGAAGAGAGAGAGAGAGAGAAAAACACTGATACGAGAAATATCGAAGCTTCTCATACATGCCCCAACCAGGGACCGAACCCGCAACCTAGGCATGTGCCCCAACAGGGAATCGAACCCAGCAACCTTTTGCTTTGCAGGGCGACACTCCAACCAACTGAAACACACTGCATAGGCCTGGTTATTTCTTTAGTTCTCTCTCCCTATTTAGCAATTCTCTCTCTTCAGCTCTCATATGCCATTTAATTCATCTGCTGACTTTTAAGTTTCAATGATTTCCCCCCAATTTGATATTCTCTTGTTCCTTGTTCATTTATAGTCAGTTCCATCTTTTATTTTTTAAAATGTTATATATATAACATTTTATATTGTTTTGGAAATTTCAGTGTCTGTAGTTCTTAAGAATTAAATTTGTTCCTGTTGACTCTTACTCTGGTAATTTGTATTTTTATGTGTCTGAATATTTTTTTGAGAACTCATATTTACTGTGCTTAATATTTGTGAATTCCAATTCCTGGAATGAGAGAGAATTTTTATTCACTCTGTGGCTGACAGACCCTACCAACTCAAAAGCCCTTATATTTATTAATTGGGTATTTTTCCAATTGGGTGAGTTGTTTAAATTTGAACTCTGTACCCATAGGATTAGACCTACCGTTTCAAAGGTTCAGGGGAGACTACTTTATTTCCCAACCTATGAACTGCACAGACAGACAGATTTCCTAATTAGTCTCCTTTACCAGCAGGCAGATTACCCACAGGCCACCCTTTTCCGGAGGGTGTGGCCTCCGGGTATTTTGACTTTTGTTGGGGACAGCAATGGGAGGCAGAGGTCAGGTTTCTCACTTTGTGGGAGTACAAGACCTAGTTTCCCATTACCCCCCTGATTTTCAATTCTAACTATTAATCCCCAAGCCCCTGGTTCCTAAAATTAACATGTGCCCCCAGGGTAGCCAGAGCTTCTGGGTTTATCACTATGATTTCAGGTTTCTAGTCAATTATCTGGTCAGTGAAGACTTCCCTTGTTTTCTGAGGAATCTGATATGCATTAAAAGAATGGGCTGGGTTTTTTTTTTTGTAATTTATCCAACATCTTGTTGTTGTATGACAGCACAATATTTTCACACACCTAATCCACCCTACCGCCAGAAGCAGCAGCTGCCTGTGTAAAGAAACAAAACAGGTCCTTAAATGTCAAAGGAAAGATTGATTTCCTTTTTATTTTTAAACCAGGATATCCTTAACTCTTTTCGGATAATAAAACAGGTTTCATCTTCACTATTAGCACCTGTATTACACTAAAAATTTACAACAGAATGTTGCTTTTATGGCATCTCATTTTACAAGTTGAAATCAAGAAATTTCATCCAACTAGATACAGCAGTCAATCAAGTTTATGAATATTTTCCATGAAAGTAATCTAAAGGGAAACATGAGGTACTTGAAATCTCTAGAACTTGTTTACACCTCTGTTATGGCAACTACCAATCTGCACTGTAACGCAGTATCTTTCTACGCCCGCCTCGCTCACTGGAGCGTGAGCTCCTCGAGAACGAGGACTATGACGTACCCCAGCAGAGTAAGCGAGAGACACATCATTCTAACAACAGGAACGGGGCGGGGGGAAGACAGGAGAAAGGGCAGAAAGAGAACCTCTGGAATTCCGTGCCAGCACTGAAGGAACTTTGGCAGACGGTGAAGAACCACAGCGTGCCACTGGCTGATGTGAGAGAAAGGTCGCAGCAGACGCTTCGGGCTGTGCTCTGTCCAGGGCAGCAGCCACTGGCCCCACAGATTTCAAGCGACTTGCTGAGCACTTGAAACACGGTTCATTCAAACTGAGGTGTTCTTTAGGTATAAAGTACATGCCCGATTTCAAAGACTTATTATGAAAAAAGGATGTAAAATATCTCAATTTTTATATTAACTACACGTGGAAAGTATAGCATTTTAGATATATTGGATTAAGGAAAATTTGTTCTTAAAATCATGTCCACCTGGGTTCCTTATTACTTTTTTAATGTGGCTACTAGAAAATTTTAAATGACCTACGTGGCTTGCATTATATTTCTATTGGATGGTGCTGCTCTAAGAATTTGAACCTGAAAATAAGAAAATTTGAAATTGTAACACACTGTAATTAGGCAACCAGGAAGAAGAACTGGCTTTATACATAAGATGAGCTTGACTTAGAAAATTAGTTCACTTAGGGGTCCAATAGGTAAAAAAAAAAAAAAAAAAAAAAGCAGGTCTACAAAGCAGAGAAGTCTGTGATGGGAATACAGAATTAGAAAACCTCTACAGAGATGAGATCACTGAAATTTTGGAAGAGTAGGTGAAAACCCACCAGAAAAGTTAGAATCCACACCTTCAAAGGGTGGGGAAAGAGGCCATCGGGCTGGTATCCCAAGCTCTGAAATCATTTCTCACAGAAAGATGACACTAACAGTATTATAATTTAGGAACATTCTGGGTTGAATATATTTGAGGTCAAAAATAAGAACCTAAATATATTTTAAAATGTTGTTTCCAAAGAAAAGTACATTCCAAGTTCAAATAGGAACTCTCTAGATGTTTAATTTATAAACAAAACCCCAGCAATTCAGTCTCTCTCACAATAAGTGCATACGTAGGATTAGGCATGCGAAACTTTTCGTTATTGCTCCTCAAGAGAGGAAAAAAGAACTGGGTATGCACGCTTCTCCCTATAATAAGACGGAATTTATATACTGTATTTAGCCACTGAAAAAAAAATTGAAAAAGAGATGAAAAGCATAGTTCAAGTTTAAAATACACATATCTTCCATATTTCTTTGAAATTTGTAGCTGTTATAAGCAAAAGGTTATTTTTTAACTAAATTCTCAATTTCTTCGAAATAGAGCTAGACAAATATAAGGAGCATCATTTTAAGGTATGAAATACATTTTCCTCTCACTTAGGTGATTTATAAAGAGCGGTTTGAATTCCCAGTGATGTTACAAAGCAGATAATCAAGAAGGGCAAGTTGACTGTCATTCCTCACTTCAGACGGAACTCATTTTAATAGACAAAGGCCTATGTTTTACAAAGAAAGATTTTCAGCAACGGCTATCCCACCACTTTGCCTAATACCATGAACCTTAGCATATAAAATTATGTTAATTTTCCAGGAATAAGGTTAGAAAGCCAGATACCCTGCCAGATAGGCTTTTTTGCTGTTGTTGGGAATTCTGGTGCTTTTAATTCATTTGCCAAGAATCCCTGGACTCGGCAGATTTGCATCATAGTTGAGGAGAGAACACAGGCCATTACAATGTGAGGTGGGGCGGTGAGCCTGCGTGTAACGGCAGTTCATGGGAAGGGTCGCCTGCAGCTAAGGAGGACATTACAGGAGGTGGCATCTGGGTTGGGATTAGACTTAGACAGATAAAAAATGAGGAAGAGCCCTGGCTGGTGTAGCTCAGTGGATTGAGGGCCGGCCTGTGAACCAAAGGGTGCCTGGTTCAATTCCCAGTGGGGACATGACTGGGTTGGGGGTCAGGTCCCCTATAGGGGGTGCAAGAGAGGCAACCACACCTTGATGTTTCTCTCCCTGTCTTTCTCCCTCCCTTCCCTTCTCTCTAAAAATAAATAAAATCTTTTTTAAAAAATGAGGAAGAGATTAAAATCCCAGTAAAAGAAAAGCATAAACCAGAATAAGAGACTTGAGTAAATGAGGTCCACCATTTGGCTAGAAGTTAAGAAACAAGAGCAGAAAAGTGAGTTGTATCCAGACTGCGGAGAGCCTTGAATGGCAGGCTGAGAAGGCTGGGCTCCCTTTGGTGAACAATGTATCAGCTGTGTGCCGTGTACGGCGGGAAGCAAACCTCAGCACAGTGAGTGCTCCTGAGCACATGGCAGTGCCTAGCAGCAGGGGTAGTAAAGGCAAGGAGAAGCAGAGGGAATCGGAGCAGCCATGTGCTGGTAGGTCTGCTTTCTGAGCAGAACGCACAGGACTGTTCTCAAGAAACGGAACATGTGCACGTGTTCAGTTTTAAACCACGATTTGGAGGCCCCTTCTGGGCAACCGGCCTAGCCTTCAAAGAGGAAGACAAATTTCAGTCACAGGAGTGGGGAAATCTGCCTGTTCCTGAATGGACTCGGGGCTAGACAGGCTGAGGCGAGCCATCGGCCCCCAGCGGAGGTGGCAGCCGCCGCCACGCACTTGCACGCAAGCGCACAGGCTGCCCTTTGCTGCTTGGCTCCTGGGGATTCGCACATCAGGATTCCTCCAAGATGTGCAATGCGTGCCATTCTCCCACTCACTGGATCGAGGCTGGAAAGCCTGGGAAAAACTATTGGGTCACTGAGGAAATAAAGCAGCTGATTCACCTTAAGGAGGAAAAGGAACCCAAAGGAGGGAGAAAAGAAATCGGGCGAACAGAGCAGACGGCAGGGATGGGAGCAAGAGAAAAGGAAAAGGAAGCAGACAGACTTCAGACAAGAAGAGGGAGGGATGGGTCGGAACCGTCACCCTCGTGATCGTGTACCTGTGACTCTTGTTGACAGTGAAACTTTATTTTCTAAAGAACTTTTGGTCCACGAAGGAGTGGAGGTGGTAACAAAGTTAATTACATCTCATAATTCGTGTAATTAAGACAAGATAACAAAGCCTTTGGCTATGGACTACTCTAATGATGGAGGACCAGCATCTGAGAAATATAATAGTATATTAGCATAACCACATATGCAAAGTACACAGAACCACTGCCACAGTTAACCTGTCATTGAATGATTAAATATGAATTCATAATTAGAAAAATCCACACTGTAATTTATGGGCTCCTCTGACTGTTCTGGTTCATTAAAAGTTGATTACTAAACAGTGACCTCTAGTGGCATGTAATTTTCTAATGCTATGTTTCTCTTAAAGAGTCAGCTTTGATTCCAAGAACCTATTTACTCTAAACAAGGCTATTACTTTGAAGACGCTAATATTCCTTTTCCCTATAAAGGCAAACATTTCTTTTACCTATTCTTCCCTCCTTAACATGCGTTTCAGGTGACAAACACGAGGTGCTAAAACCCGCTCCTGCTCCTGCCCAGGTGTCGCACACTCACTAACGAATCATGACCGGGCACCCAGCTACAAGTGCTGAGCTAGGTGCTTGGGGTTTCATTAATACCTGGAAACTGACTTCGTTTATTCTCTACTACCCAATCAGAAGGTAAATTGACATTATCATGAAAATCATGCCACTGTCTGTTCACTGCCTGTACACACGAGACATGCTGAAAACACATTTTAATTTAAAATTCAAAGACACGAGTAATTTCACATTCACTGCATACCCATCTACTGAGGTTTATCTATAAAGGCAACTGCAAAAAAAACCCATCTAGCTCATTTCTTAAATGCTTCTTAAGAGATTTTTATAACAATGATGCTTCTCAAAACAAACCAGTTTCTATAGCATATAAATGAACTTTCCAAGCATCAGCTCTCCTTTAAAATGAGTACATATTTTTTAAAGTATCCGTATGCCCATAGTAGTGATTTAAGTTAAAATTAAACCCAATTTACCAATCTGTAAATATACTGCTCTTATTACTTGCTACCCAGGTCTACTCATTATGCAAACGAGGTTCCAGAAAGGCCTGTGACACAAAGAGGAGATTTGGGGTGTTTTGTTAAAAGAACTTACACATCTCTTCATCCCCCACAACCAGTCAAGGTACTGATCCCGGCTCTCTGAGGTGGCGGCAAAGCCACAGCTTCCTTACCTAATGGGACTGAGGCTCCAATAAATTTAAGATGTAAACAAAAGAAACATGTATACCTCCTCATTGCTATTTGTACCGAACACATGGCGTGGGGTGCTAGTTGTTTTCTGTGATGATTTAATATAGTAGCTGGATAATGAGTTATACCTTCTGCAAGAACCGAATCACCATTTAATGCCATTATCAACAGTTCATGACCCACCAGCACGAAATGTCAACCTGATTAATCTAAATACTGCTGACCTCAAAAAAAAAAAAAAAAAAAAAACCCCTCACTCCTCACTATTATTAACATGTACTGTTCTTTAGTATAAAAATATAAAAACCAAATCTTTAAATAAAAATAGTATTTTTAGAGAACTTGGTACGCAAATTTTGCTGAGAGAGAATTGGTACAATTCCAAAAAAATAAAGCTGAAGATAATACTTAAATACAAATATTTGTTACAACTAGGGGAAATATAATTTTCTGGGGGATATATGACTTTGTAAGTTCAACATGTCATTTAAAACATTTGCTTTACATTTTTATGATGCCAGACAGGAGGAGAGTATGGGGGAAGAGGTGAAAAAGTGAGGGAATTAAGAAGTACAAATAGATACGTACAGAATAGCCATGGGGATGTAAAATGCAGTGTAGGAAATGCAGTAGCCAAAGAACTTATATGCATGACCCATGGACACGAACAACGGTGGTGGGGGCGTTGCTTGAGGGAGTGGGGGGGGGGTGCTGGGTGGAGGGGGGCAAAGGGGGAAAAATCAGGAAAGTTGTAATAGCATAATCAAGAAAATATAATTTAAAAGTTAATTAAATATTTGCTTTGTTTTCTTAGACAGCATACTAGGGTTAGACTAAGATACCATTTTGGTTACAAAGTTCACTGTTAAACTCTCCCTTCTTAGACACAAGTGTCAAAAATACCGGGGATAAATCGGGAGGCTCCAAACACATGCTTCTGGAATGTCGTTTCTTTCCTTGAGCAGGGGTCTAAGGGTGCCAGCACGAAACACGGCACTTTCTTGGTGTAACTGTAGCACAGCCGCTTTCAATTCGACCTGTTTTCGTTTTACACAATGAGCCACTTTTGATTAGATATAAATCTGAAAGCCTGGCATTTCCGAAGAGAATATTTAATGCTGCCATTTTCAGATTTGTGTGGGAGAGAGAGAAGTACACATCCTATCACCAGGTTTCAGAAGGGCTCATCAGATCACAAATTGGACAACTGATTTTTACTTTAAAAAAAATACGTTTGTCACTACAGTAGGTTTTCAGTATCCGCAAAAAGAGAATTCAGCCACTGCTGCTTTGTACCTGGTCTGGAGGCTGGGACTCAAAGGAAAGCATCGGAGAACAGGCAGGAACAAGTCACGATTCTCTCCAACTGAACGCAAGCCTTTCCTCTTTAAATTCAGGATCAGTAGGGTAACCAAAAGGTTTAACCTGAAACCAGTATTTTTTTTTTTTCGATTTTATTTATTTATTTTTTTTTTTAGGGAGGGGTAAGAAGGGAGAAAGAAAGGGAAAGAGACATTAATGTGTGGTTGCCTTTTGCACACCCTGCCCTGGGCACCTGGCTGGCAACCCAGGCATGTACCCTGGCTGGGTATCGAACCTGTGACCCTTTGATTCACAGGCCGGTGCTCAGCCCACTGAGCCACAGCAGCCAGGGCCTCTGAAACCAGTATTAAGGGAACAAGCGGACAAATCCAGAGTGAGGGGAAATTCCATAAGACAAATAACATGGACTACAAAAATGCAAACATCATGGGAAAAAAAGTTTTACGGGAGAGTACGGGAACCGCTCTGGGCTGGAGAAGGCTGAAGAAACAGGCCTATCAAACGTAATGCGCAGAAAGAACAACGCCCAGTTACTGGGGGGGATGACTGAGAACATCGGAATGTGGGCCCTTTACCAGATGACACGACATCAACGTCGAATTTCCTGGGTGTGACAGCAGTCGTGGAGAATGTCCTTGTTCTCAAGGATTATGCTGAAAGGCTACTGGTACCAGGTGACCGGTGTGGCCAGAAAGAGAAAGTGTTGAGAGGGGAGAGGCTACGCGTTGAATCAGAAATAGATCGGAAATAAATAAATAAATAAATAAATAAATAAATAAATAAAAAAGAAATAGATCGGATAGTTACAGAGCAGAGATAAATAGTATCTCCACGTACTCATTATTTAGAAATGTTCCATGAATTCTATTTTTACCGTCTTTTAAAAAGGCAGGAGGTGAGGGAGGAAAAATTCTGACCCAAAGATCAATACTCACACCTTGATTTACAAAAGATACTTTTATCTTAAAACACCTGAGTCAAATTTCTACCGACTGAATCATTCTTCATTAACTTACATTATCCTATGGCTGAGTTACTCTCTATCTCCATTTTTACAATGAGGCTTACACACACACTTTCTCTCCCTAGCAGCTGTGAGTCTGCCCTCGTAATAGCTCCCCAAGTAAATGACTAACCACACTAATGGTGTCTGTTCCGGGGAATCTACCAGGTAATGTATAGAAATTACTTAGCCAAGTTCCATTTTAGGGTTGTTTTACAAATAAAAACTCAAGCGCGCGCACACACGCACACACACAAAGTAGGTAGGTATCTTTATCCTAACACCACTTGACTCACAGTAGTAAGAAAACCCAGAGCAGCCTGTAGGGCTCGCAGACTGTTGAACGCGCTACCGACTACGGAGTTACACAGCCCACGAGCACCTGTAACACTGACCGCCACACCCAAACCCTGCCGCAGCACTTTTTCAACACGCACGGCAGCCTGTTTGAACGGCGGCGTTTCTATAAATTAGGATTTGGGTAAAAGATAGAACTAAATTAAAATGCGTTTGGCTGTTTTTCCTATGACTCTTCATGAAACAGAGGTGTCAAGAAAACGAGCACTCTTCCCCTGATGTTAAAGAAATGCAATCCATTACTGCAAGGCCGCAACAGACATCACTCACTGTAAGAATCACCACCCCTGCCTCCTTAAGCGGGTGAGAGAAAGTGATGGCGGGCACCGCACTCGGGTCTTCTCAGGAGCCGTGCTGATAAGACACATTTGAGTGTCTACGGATGCACTCATTTGTGACACTGCCACCAATGAAATCCCTTTGAAGAGGACCGCTTGAACACACAGAAATCACAAAACTGCCAGCTCTTAGCACCCAAAAACTATCCAGGTACCTAGAATCATCTGCATGAAAATTCTAGGAAAAAATTTCAGGTGAGCCTATTTGTAGGAATTGCGTGGAAAACTCCTTAAACTAATTTTTTGGTGAGAAGACTAACTTCCAATTTGATTATAAAACATCTGGAAGGATGACTTATGAGGTATGTTTTGTGCTCTTCAGAGCTTACACTGTAATTTTGACACCCCCTCTCCAGAACTGTGTGTTCATCCATTCAGCCCAAGCCTGGCTGTCCACCGTGGGTTAGGTGCTGATCCAGGCACTGCGGGTACAGCAGTGGACAGAGCAAGCCTCTGCTCTCATGGAACTTATATTCTAGTCGAGTGGTTCTTAAACCCGACTGCGTGTTAGGACAACTGCCAGAGATGCTGACTTAACTATGGAGAAAGTGACAGAGGAAGAAGTCAGAGAGGCTAGCTTTCGACAGACCCCTGATGGTTCGCCCCTAGTGACAGGAGGGAAGGCGGGGTACAGGGATGTAAACGCAGGTTAGCGGACGTGGTGGTAAGATCACGTAGTTCTGTCGGGACAGTCTACTTCCTCTGTGAAAGTAAGGTCATCAGCTGACTCTGGGGAAGCCTGCTAGAGGTTTGCATAGAGAAGAGAAGGTATGAAACAATTGCGTAGGTGATAGAAAAAGTGAATGAACAGAGAAAACGAAGAACTGTCAAAGCAGCTTTAAGGGCCCACTTGAGATGAGTGATCATTAATTTGAAAGTGACACCAGGCCGATATGGTCACCCATTTGCTCCAGCCACATTCGGCTACTCCAGGGCAGGTGTAAGGGAAATGAAGAGTTGGATTTGACCAGGGATGGAGGTCAAGTTCAACAGAGGGGACGCTGAATAAGGGAGCTGATCATGCACCATGGAAAATAACCCAGGCAGGAAAGGGAGAGAGAATGTGAGGACAGCAATGTTTATTATTCTGCTCCAGTTCTGGCTCCATCAGGTGCTGTTGTTAACTATGTTGCCTATCTTCCTAATATTTAAAGTTCCCTTTTTAAAAAACCACTCAATTCTTTTTCTTGTACAAAAGGTAGATCTATTCTGCTTAGTTTGATTACAGAGGGCTGCTCCGGACCCTGCTATGGATGTTATATAATTTAAGTCTTACCTTTCTAAAATTTGAAAACAAAACTCACGTGGCCCCAAGACATTAAGGGACTGTAGTATTTCCTTTTCCTATTTTATGAACAAACCCCTGACTTCTGGACTGGTCATAGAGTTATAATGATTCACTTCCGTTTACAGAATGATTATGATACACCGCACTCTGTGTTTTGTTATTTTTATTCAACTGAACACTAGGAATGAGCCTTTCAGTCCCAGAGACATTGAAATTTCTGAACCTTAATCCAGGCTTTTCCCCACCTCAGAATCCTTCCATCCAGTCTCCCAAAGTGAGGAGCTGAGGTGGCTCTCCCTTGTGCCCGCCTGGTGGTTTTCATTTCTCTTTAATCAGAGGCAGCATATTATAGGGGTGAAAAGCAGAGACCTTAGAGTCAGCTAAGCTTCGGTTTGCAGTCACTCCATTTCCGCCAGTGACCAGGGCACCTTCCTGGGCCTCTGGGGTCGGCCATTTCTAATTTCCACGTCAGTAAGATGTACTCACCTCCCAGGGCTGTTGGGAGGATTAAATGGGATGATGTCTGTAAAGCATCCAGCTGTCTCACAAAAGCACCTGGCTGAGGACTTACATGATTGCAGCTCAAAAAATATTACTTCCCCTTACCTATCTTACCAAAAGGCACATGAATGGCGCTATTTACTTTTTGTACTGCAGCTATTATTCCACAAAACTTTTTTCACAAAAATAAGATATTTACACGATACACTCTTCTTGTTTTCAAAAAGCTCTTATTTTGACTTCAAGGGAAGTTTCACTAGTCACCCAGTGTCAGAGATACACAGCTAGCACGTAGCATTTTAGAGCCAAGAGAGATGTTAAGGGGAAGTAAATACAGTGACCCTTAATGCGGGGACTGGGGCACCGATTAGCACATAGTTTGTACGGTATGTGTATTATATACCATATTCTTACAGTAAAGTAAGCTAGAGAAAAGAAACTGTTAAGAAAATTGTAAGAGAAAATACATTTACAATACTGTACTACATGTTTTTAAATGAAGCCTGTCCTTTTTTTAAGATTTTATTTATTTATTTTTAGAGAGAGGAGAAGGGAGGAAGAAAGAGAGGGAGAGAAACATTGATGTGCGAGAGCTACATCCATTGGTTGCCTCTTGCACACCCCCAACTGGGGACCTGGCCCACAACCCAGGCATGTGCCCTGACTGGGAATCGAACCAGCGACCTTTAGGTTCATAGGCCAGCATTCAATCTACTGAGCCACACCATCCAGGGTACTGTACTATATTTATTGACAATGTAAGTTTAATTCATCTGTTTATAAGATTCATCATCTGTCAATACCAACATCAACACTGTCTTATATGATATAAAACATTGTAGATATCATATGTATTACTAACACTGGGCATCAAACATAAAAGATAATGTGATATTTATTTACGGGGATAACAATTCATGCATTGATAATGAAGTAGCAATATAATTGCTTTGTGCTACCCTACTATAATCTATACAATTGCTTCATAGTTGTAAGAATATCTCAAAAAGTTCTTCTAATAATTTATTGAAAAAAATTTGCATATAAGTGGAGCTGTGCATTTCAAACCTGTGTTGTTCAAAGGTCAAGTGTATACTGAGCAGCTATCACGTGCAGGTATATAACCTTTCTTAAGTCTTTTAGCAAGTCTGAGTGGTAGCTACTGTCCCAATTTTCTAAATGTGAAACAAAATTCAGATTAGGTAACTTGGCCAATCACAAAACTAGTAAAGAACAAGATGTCTTCATTAAGAGCCTGGAGGGAAGAGTACCTCCCGATGCAGCCTAACGTTCTTACCACAACTTTTTCTTTTTTCCTTACAACTTTTTAAAAACTTTTTTACCTTCTTTCCCCAGAGAAAACTATTTAGCACCTTAGTGTTATAGAATACATTTGCAATAAACATTATAATATACTTATAATAATTTCTACAAAGATGGAATTATATTGTATATATTGTTTTCTAACATGCTTTTTCTACCTGACAGAAATTACAAAATATTTTCATATCAAATATTTATCATTTTGATTCATACATGTAATTTAACCCCTACTTATTAAGTCCCTCCTACTAGATACTGGGTTATTTCCAAGTCATCATTATTTTAAATCAATGGTTCTTGAACTTTTTGGTATTAAAAAGTTATTTATAGTCAATAATAGTGTAATAACTATGTACACATTGTCAAATGAATACCAGACTTATCAGGTGGAGCTCTTCATAAGGTCTATAAATGTCTGATCATTATGTTGTATATCTGAAACTACTACAATATTGTATCTCAACTAGAATTGAAAAATAAATTTAAAATATATGTATATATATTGTTGAGCACCCCAAAGCTTTTGCTTATATGGATTACGTCTATCAGTATTTATTATATTAGAAATTAAAACATAAAATTTTAACTATTTAATCACTTAATAAAACCCACTTCATGTTAACATATTTTTATGAAACGTAACAAGACTTTCCAAAGCAAAAAAATAAAATAGAATTTAGTGAGAAGAGTAGCGCTGTTTTACAATGTTGCAAATCTCTACTTCTGGCTTAACAGAAAGCAGTTGGATTTTCTCGCCAGGCGGAATGCAGAAGCGGATACACATGTTGTTCTGGTTGAAGTTTATAAAGAAAAGCTGGCCTCATAGAGATATGTAGTTGGAAAAGAAGTATTTTAATAATCTTATCAAATAATTGTGAATATCCTTCTTTACTATTAAGTTAAAACTTGACAAATGGTGATTTATTAAAGGCTAGTCACAGTGCAGAAGCTACAGTTGTCATTAAGGGCGCTTTCGCTCAGGACTGCATGCTTTCGCACAGGGTGCACGCTGGTAGGAGTGTCTTACGCTACACAGGATGTTAAAAGACCCATGTATGCAAAGGTCAAGATTTAATAAAATTAACAATTTTTACGGCTTCATCCAGGACAATCTTAAGTGACACCACATGCCTGTGGCAGCGAAGAACACACCACTGCTGTCTTGATTCGCTGAAGGACAGCAGGCTCACCCACCCGTCCCTTTGTACTGTAACATTAGTATTATTATGAAAATCACTTTCACCCCATGGCCTCTCTGGGGGTCCATGCATGGCGCCCTGAGCACCATTGTTCTTCCCAATGACAACGCTGGAAGTGCATTCTTAATAGCTAAATCTTTACATAACCCTTAATTTGGGGGATAAATTCTTAGAAACAGAATTACTAGATAAATTATTTACATACATCTTTTTAAAGCTTTTGATGCATACAAATGGTCCTCTGAATTAGCTGAAGTAATTACATAGCCAACAGCAGGCTACGGCGCTATGTATTTCCCCTCCCTTTGTTCAGAACAGACTTTGAATCTTTGCCAATTTGGAGGTTAAAAATCTAATTCTCTGGACTGTGCTCATGGGCACAAAGTTCCTTCGGGATGAACTGTTTTGTTTCACTAGAATTGGGTTGTGCTGCAAGTAAGCAAGCTTGCGGCTTCTGATAGCAAGTTTCTCATTTTACTGGAAAATGCTTCTACGTAAGTGGAGTTTCCCTGCCCTTAAAAAAGTTGCATTGTCTCATTACATAATTTTTGTAGAGTAGAAATGTTATAAGATGGCAAAATTCTCAATTGAAGCACACAGATGCAAACTTTGCTAATAGCAAACGCAAAGCTGGCATCCGTCCGCGTTTATTCCAATCCGAGAAGGCGGGTGGTTACATGTAATTCCTCCACATAACTGCGGTCCACCTGGCATGGGGGTGGGGGGTGTGACCTGAATGAACTGACTTCATACCAGTTCATTCTCACTCATTTTCTCTGCAGTTTACTCTTTAAGCATGTTGTTTTTAACTATGAGCAATAAATCCAAGGCAAATTATGAAATTATCACTGATTCCCCCAAAACAAATATGCCCTTGTTGCAAACATGCGGACAGAGGGGAAACATGAAAAGCAATAGTCTTTTCCATTTCAACTGACGGGCTCTCAGGAAGGTGGCCAACGTGGTTTTAAGGTTTTAAGAATGCAACATAGTCCATGATGGCTGTCATCTGGAGCAAATGTATTTCAAAAATAAAAAAAAAAAAGGCTGTCCTCATTCTAAAGGAAGGAAACCAACCTGGAAGAGACTTTGGCTTTCTGGCTGCAGCCAACGGTGACCACCTCTACTTTCCTGGGGCAGATTTCTTCAGCCTAACAACCCTCAGTGGTGACTTGTGACATTCTCCTGCCGGTCCCTGCAGGTCCAGTACCCTGACAGGCCATTATGAAAAGACCCTCTTTCAGGGCCACTGGCTGTCAGAAGCCACCAGCTGGCCTGCCACAGCCCTGCAGTCGCCAGGGTCCAGCTGCCAGTCTGGGCGGTGCCGTCCACGCTGAGCAACGTGCCACCCAGCTGCTGCGCGGTCACGTCCATCTGGAGCTCTCGAGCTAGACAAATCTCTCTGCCTGTCAGATCCCTTCAGCAAGCCTTGTTATGCAAATTCAATTACTCAAGTGTGCCCTATTACTGCCGGCTAACTGCTCCGAGAACTGTTCTCACACTGACAGCCCGTTCACATTTTTTGCTCACCAAAAAGTACCTCATTTACTCGTGCTTTGCTCTTCCCTTGTATCATTAAAGCTGAACAGCCAAAGTCCACGGTATTCTAACCTCTCTGCAGTGGGCTCCTGTTCTCCACAAAGAGCTCGGAGGAAAATTAATTACAAAAGAAAACCTTCTAATCAGACATGAAGTGGTGTTAAAGCGGCAGCCGCCCTACACTTGGCAGACATGGTTTTACTACCAGAGATACAAAATTTAAATCTTAACGACTGAAAGGAAAATCTGGTGTAACAAGTTATACTGGACCAAAAAAAAAAAAAAAAGAATTATTACAGAAAATACCGTAGTAGAACTTTTACTAATACCAGTTTTTACCAGTACTTTTACCGTTTTTGGTACTTTTACCATTCTTTAAATAAAAAGGTAAGGCGTGTCAAAAAATTTCATCAGTTAAAGAATTCTTGTTGATGACCACGGCCTTGTCCACATTCGCCACTCCCCTGTACCCCTTCCCGCCCAGGTGTCCCCCACTCCCCTGCACCCCTCCCCACCCGGGTGCCCCCCACTCCCCTGCACCCCTCCCCACCCGGGTGCCCCCCACTCCCCTGCACCCCTCCCCACCCAGGTGCCCCCCACTCCCCTGCACCCCTCCCCACCCGGGTGCCCCCCACTCCCCTGCACCCCTCCCCACCCGGGTGCCCCCCACTCCCCTGCACCCCTCCCCACCCGGGTGCCCCCCACTCCCCTGCACCCCTCCCCACCCGGGTGCCCCCCACTCCCCTGCACCCCTCCCCACCCAGGTGCCCCCCACTCCCCTGTACCCCTCCCAGGCCAGGCAGCCCCCACTCCCCTGCACCCCTCCCTGGCCAGGCGCGCCCCACATGCACTCCCTGCCCCCATTTTTCTCCCGCCTCTGCACGCACCCTCTTCACCACCGCCCCCATTATGATTCTCTCTCTTTTAGTAACTCATTTTAACCCACCAATAATCTGAGGATGATTTGGGATGTAAGTATTCAAAAGCATTCAAATATTTCTAACCCTTTCAAAAGACCCCTTAGAAAAGATTCCACCAAGCTAAAGCTGTAATTCAAATATTCTCACCCAAGCAGTGTCGTTATAAAATGAGACATTTTAAACACCTGAGAAGGCACAAGGAAACGGTGAGTGTGTCACTAGTCGCACCAGCACACTAGCAGTTGCTATGCTCGGAGTGTAGCAGTTCAGGAGGGAAAGGGTCTAAGTAAACGTTTGTTTATGAGTCACGCAGCGACACAAACGCCAACACAGATTCAGCTAAAACAGGTACTGCGGAGTGGCAGAATGATACCTGCACCCCAGTCCCCAAGGAATGTTTCCAGCACAGGAATGTTTAGGATCTTTACTCTGCAAATAACAATCCGCTGCTGCCTGCAAAACTGCAAGAATGGACAGACAGCTGGCCAGGCACAGCCGAAGGTAAAACACGTTTCAGGTTTAAAGCCTGTAAGACAAGAGGGCTGGGGGACTTCACTGATTTTATTTACATGTAATAAAATATATAGTACTTTTAAATATACCACAAAATCATCTTGTTATCTGATAAGATGACTTACTAATTCGTAATTCTATAAATTTGCTTCTAGAAATTACTAACATTTCCTCAACTGTAGCTGAGAAATCAACACTCCGAAACATAACACGTTATATTCTCTCACTCTTTTTACTGTTTTACCCTATTCTTGAGGAAATGGGAAAAAAGCATTGTGCCTATATGCTTCTAGACCCCAATATGCTTCTTAAACCCCTAAAATCAAATTGTTTAAGAAATGCTTCTCAAATGCCTCACTTTTAATGATTTTAAAAAGCAAGTATCTTTTAACTTTTGAGAGACCGAGTTTTTAAAAATGTTACACAGCTTAAAATGAAAACTGTAAGCAAATTATTTCACTCACACAGCCACCCCAGACATGGCATTGTTTTAAATGAGGGAATGGCAATATTAGGAAATGAGCTAATATTGAAAATGTTTGGTTTTAATCTAATAAAATGTTTTATCAGCACGTTATATTTCCACTTATAAACTCAAATTAACAAAAAGGGCAAGTAAAGTATACTTCCAATACATTTGGAAATTATTAAAATGTTTATACTTTAATTAAAAGAAACTAAAGATTTATTTTAGTTGTTTTAATTTTTATAGCGGTGACGTGGTCCGGAACACGCTATTCCAAAATATGGGTGCCTTAACGTATTAAATATTTTTGGCCCAAGGCATCTGAGACCCAGCCGAGGCAGGAAGGACTCCCTGGCTTTCCCCTTCTCCCCTGAAGAAGTTCAGAGACCCCCCTGTGAGAGGGGCCCCTTCCCCCGAGGAAAGGGGTCCCCTTGTCTCCAAAGATGAGGCACCCCGAGAGGAATCCAAACGGATTTCACCCTTTGTTCTATCGCATTTTTTCCACCACTTTTCACTCTTTCAAATTCTGTATAAAACCTTCAGGTTTAACCGTTTCGTTGGATTTCATTTCCTTATGAAGACTCCCTAAAACACGAACCCAGTATTATAATAAATTTGTATACTTTTTCCCTTGTTGGTCCAACTTCTGACAGTCTCATTGACAGGGCCTTAGCCAGAGAACTTAGGAGGGTAGAAGGAAAAAAAAATTTTCTCCCTACAGTGGAAGGATCCTTTTCCTTCAAATCTTTATATAGAAAGTAGAAACTCGGTAACCAGGATTCATTGTTAAACTACTGCTCTAGGTTCTCAAATTCTTATTAGCTAAATAAGAACTTCACTTTTTTTCTCCTTAATTCCAACAGAGATCTTAATAACAGGAGTAATAACATGGTTGAGAACGTACTATGGATCAGTAATCTAGACCTCTAAAGGCTATCTATGAGGTATTATTTATAATGTCCATTTTACAGATGAGGAAACTGAAACAGAGATGTTAAATAACTTTTTCAAGGTCAAATGGCCAGTGTGCAGCAAAGAAACTCACCCTGAACTCCAACGCCTCCAATTTATCGTAGAAATAAGGTGAAAACTAGAAGTCAGCCCCTTGGTATGAGGCAATCACCAGACTGCATGTGTAGGCCGGGGAAGTACTCTCTAAACGTACCTTAACTGAAGACAGTTCTGTTCTCTGAGTGGCTTTCTCTACGGCAGGAATTCTATGCTGCATTCCGGAAATGAGTGAACTTGCTCAAGTCTGTACAGCTGCTAAGTGCCCTGATCTTGAGTCCTGAATCCGAATCCCATGATCTTTTCTTTAACATTTTATTTTTTATTGTATTCTTTCCCATGATCTTTCCATCACACTACGCTGCCTCTTCTCCAACCTCTAGAAGTCTTGTTTTGTGAAGCGGAGCCTGATTTGGGTTAGAACATTCCCATGTAAATATAGTAATGTATATCTTTCCACTCAGATTATGTTAGAACATTATGGAAAAGTAAACCCTGAAGTTGGTGAGGGGGAAAAAAAAAGAAAAAAAAAGAAATCTCATTATTTGATTTTAAAAGCAAAGGCATGTAAATATCACTATAAAAAGGAATATACTTACTTGGGGAAATTCAATGGTTCTACTTTTATAAACCAGTAAGTTTTCATCTTATACATTATGTCATTCAAGCCTTAAAATAATTAACATAGAAAGACTCTATTAATACTCTTACCATGTTCATTTACACCTAGAAAAGCCAAAGCTCAGAGAAGTCAATTAATTTACCCAAAGCCACATGAGCAGCAGAAACAGCAGGATGCAAACCTGCCTTCAGATCCTAACGTGGGCACTCTTTTCAGTCTGCCCACCGTGCTTTCATACTTTGCTGGCCCACGAGTTAATCGAAATTTCCTTCCTATGCAAACCTGTCCACTTTACAAAGCAAAAGTACTGGTCCCCAAATTTCTAAATCATCTGAATAGTTTCGTCTTGATTCTTTCAGAAGCGCAAAGCACAAGTATAAAAGTTTCCCACTGAAGGAAGTCAGTCAAAAAACAAGCACTGTACTTAACAGACCTCTGGTTCACAGATTTTCAAAGGAACATCTGCTAGTACTTAACCACCACCCATCTGGTCCCTTTAGAGCTTCGCCTCCGTCTACACCTCAGCCGGGCAGCATTCTGAGGTATCTGTTCACTCCTTCACAGTCCCAGATAAAGACCTCGCTTCTGCAAACCTGCACTATCCCTTTCTTCAAAGTCTGGTCATAATATCAGCACCTGGAAATAGAAATGCACTTTCCTTGAAATTTTTGTTTGTTTGTTTCTTGAGATAGGTCTCAAAAAAATTGAGAAGAGAGTTGCCAGATGACCCAGCCATCCGTCTTCTGGATATCTACTTGAAAAATTTGGAAACATTTATTTGCAAAGATATAATGCACCCCTGTGTTCACTGCAGTGTTATTCACGGTGGCCAAGACATAGAAGCAACCAAACTGTCCTTCAATAGATGATGGGATAAACAAGATGTGGTGCATATAGGCCTGTCCGGAAAAAGTTCAGCCACTGTTAATATAGCACGAACAGTTTGTGCAACATGGATTAACCTGGCAGCCAAGGAGAGTGGACTGGAATGAGCATGCATGAACAATGACGACTTTACTGTATGAGTCAGTGGGGGCTGAGTAAGCATGTGTACTGTGTGGCCAACACACTCACAATGACTGAGCAAGAGGGGAAACAAATATGCATCGAATTTTGTGATAAGCTTGAACATTCCTCCGCAGAAACTATTCGGATGATTCAGAAGGCCACAGCTATGGGCAACTTGATTGGCAGCTTCATCAGAACAATGCACCTGTTCATGCATCTTGTCTCATGCAGAGTTGCTTTGATGAAACATCAAACCCTCCAGGTGACTCAGCCCCCCTACAGCCCAGATTTGGTGCCCTGTGACTTCTGCCTTTCCCAAAAACTAAAATCACCTTTGAAAAGGAAGAGATTTCAGACAGTGGATGAGATTCAGGAAAATACAACAGGGCAGCTAATGGCAACTGGGAGAACTGTGTGAGATCCCAAAGTGCCTACTTTTAAGGGGACTGAGGCATCGCTGTCCCATGTACAATGTTTCTTGTATCTTCTTCAATAAATGTCTCTGTTTTTCATGTTACATGGCTGGATACCTTCTGGACAGACCTTGTATACGATGGAATACTACTTAGTCATAAAAAAGATGAAATATTGCCATTTGCAGCAACATGGACAGACCCTGAGAATATTACGCTAAGTGAAATAAGTCAGTGAGAAAAATCTAAGAACTATATGCTTTCATTCATATGTAGGACATAAAACTGAAACTCACAGATACAGACAAAAGTATGGTGGTTACCAGAGAGAAGGTGGGTAGGAATGGGGGCCAAACATATGATAACAAAAGATGCTTTGACTTTGGATGGTGGGCACACAATGCAATATACAGATCATGTATCAGAAATTTACAACCTGACACCTATATAATCTTATTAACCAATGTCACCCAATAAACTTAATTTTTAAAAACTGCAAAGAAAGACAACAAAGGGGCTTGAGTAGACTCAAAAGAAAAAAAGAAAAGAAACGAAAAAGCACTTCCTTCTGACATACCTTCAAAAGATACTGCCATGAATGGCTGAGTGAAACTGCATTTGCAGCCTGCCAGTGAGGTGCTCTGTTACCCTCGGGCCTTCACTGTCCCCCTCAGAGACCAGGGAGATAGATGGTTAAGGGGAGGAGAAAACAGCTCTGGGAAAATGCTGATACTGCAAAGGGACCACCTTCGTTGTTCTTTCTGAGGGACTTAAATGATAACACCATCCTATTTTGGTATCAAATGGTCTCATCCAAGTCTTAAGCTTTTAATTTGAAGCTTAGCTTTTAGTTTTTCCAAATGGAGGCACTATAGAAATTCAATTAATTGAACACAACCAAATTTTTTAATTCTCCACAAACCTCGCCTCTCTCTGGAAGTAAACTGTGAGTTCGGTGAGGACCCGAGCCTAATGCAACTCTCACCGCCACCGCCGGCCCGACAGAACCCTTTCCGTCACTTAGTTGTACTGTCTGTGGACATTTACCTGTGGCATAGCCTAAGGCGTTTACAAAGACGGTATTTTCTTAGAAGTACAGCTAAACCTGCCTTCTCGAAACTGTAACAACTTACTTGTTAGTCTAGGTGAAAAGACATTTTCTAATGGAGTCGTGAGCTTCTAACCACTAAACCTGTTTCCAACTCAATTTCTCATGCTCTTCCTTTTCACCCCCATTCAATGGAGATTCTCTTCCAGACACAGCGATTCTGGAAGAAACTTCAGGGGATCTTGCCAGTCTGGCCCAGCTCCTCTCTCGCCAGTTCCCCCTCCATTTATAACTAGAAACATCAACACCCAGAAATATCCAACTGCCACATTTCAGCAAAAATTGTGCTATTTCTCGTTTCTGTGTCCTTGCACATGCTATATAGTAGTCCCTTTGCCTGACAGGTCTCCCCATCTCTCCCTGACAAATTTCTGTTTATCTTTTAACGTGCAAACTGGACCTCACCTGTTCCAAAAAGCCAACCGTGAGATACCCCCAAATGGATCGACGGCTCCCCTCGGCATGTTGTGCATCTTACACTGAGCACAATGTGTTGTACTGTGAACAAGCACCTGCCTCACCTGACACAGAACCATGACCCTGAGGGCCCGGTCATCTCCTCCCCCACCCAGCACCCCGCAGAGACGGATACACAGCCTTGCTCGATAAATGCTGGCTGGGTGAAAGGATGCTGAAGAATAAAGCATAGAAACCTGATGGAAACAGACTGGATTTCCAGGTCAGGGAAGAAAAAGAGAAGATGAGATGAAATGGAAGACAAAGATGAAAACAACAAACTACCGGGACCCACTTGGACATTTTTCATCTGAAAAGCTGCACCTCCACCCGGCTCCATCCACCCCATCAGTCATTTTTGGTGAATTTTATAGGCTGGCTCCTTGTAATGCATAAATCTCAGGTATTTTTAGAAAAACCACCAAACACACAATCACGTTACCACTTTTCTCGAACTCGACAAGCACGACTCTCCCTCAGGCCGCCATGCTCACCTGCCTGGCCGACTGCACGAGGCTCCCAGCGCATCTCCAGCTTTTACCCTCCCCCTGCCTCTAAAGTGGTTTCCACGCTACAGCTACCGGAATCTTTCCGAAATCCAAGTCCGATCATGCTGCCTTCTCCAAACTTTCAATGGCCTCCCACTGTTCTCAGAGGAAAGAACAAAATGAGCAGTGTGACTAAAAAAAAAAGCATCTGGACATCCCGCCTAACCGCTCTCTGCAGCCTCCCACACCACCACACCTCCATTCGACTGTGCCCACCCCCCACCCCGCCAGGAATGTTCTTCCCCTGTGCACACCTAATTGATTCTCTTCTTGAAGGTCCCAAATCAACGGTTACCGTTTTCCAATAACACTTTCCTAACCTACAAGAAAATCTCGCTATTTACATATTACTAGAGCAAATGCAACATAGTAATAGTAAAAATCTTGTACAGCTTTTCATACTCATAAGATTAATGTCTGTCCCCCTCAACTAGATTACAAATTCAGTTAGGGCGGAGCCTGTGCCTATTCCGAATATTAACTTTCCAGTGCCAACGTAGTGTATTTGTTGAAGAAATAAATAGTGAAAACACATTAAAATAAGAATGTTGGGCTGCTTCCTCAACATAACTCCAGAAAATTCTCCCTCTGGAGAAAATACAATAAAAAATTTTTTAATTCCCCCTCAAACAAAAGCTAACGTATGTAAGATCAAATCCATCAAAACATTCAAATTAATGTCAGGGGCATGACAAGGGCACCTGTTATTACTACTATATTTCAAAATTGTTCTGGAAGTACTAACCAATGTTAGTTAGAAAGAAGAGATTTAAACTTAGAAAAGAAAAAGAAAAATTATCATTTTTAGAACCAGAAAACCCAAGAGAACTACTGAAAAAACCACTAGAAACAATTAGAGAATTCAAAAACTAAGCAGAGTTCAAATTAACATGTAGAAATCAATACTTCTCATATTTATAAACAAAAAGTAATCTTTTTTAAAATTTTACAATCTTGGAGAGTGTACAGATGGCCCTTCCAAAAACAGGACATAAAACTCAGAAGCCATACGAAGTAAAACTGACAAATTTAACTACATAAAAATTCAAAACTTCTGCATTTCAAAAAGTACTATATACAAAATGAATAAAGAAAGGACAAACTGGACGAAAATATGTGCACTAAATATAATAATTACCCATCCACAGTCACGATCATTAGGACATAACCTCCCTAGGCACAGGGATGTGTGTGTGTTTTCTCTCTGATGTATTCCCAGGGCTAGACCAGCACTTAGTATATGGTAGATGGTCGGTAAGGATTTGCTGAATCAATGAGTGGGCATTTAACACTCATACATACCAATTAGAAAAGATCAATGCCTAGCACAGTGCCCAGCACACTCTACATACTCAACAAATAGCTGCTGAGTGACTCCAATAAAGACATGCCCAAAGGAAAGGAAGAAGCAATCACTGAAAAAAAGAAATACAAATAAGTGGCCAAAAGGACTCATGGATATGGACAATAGTGTGGTGATTCCAGTGGGGAGAGAGGTGTTAGGGGGTGATAGAAAAAATAAAAGTAAACAAATATTTAAAAATAAAAGGAAAAGAAATAAATGGCCAATAAACATCCTTAAAATGCTCAAATGAACTCATAATATGAAAAAAAAAAGGAAAAATCAAAACCACGCCATCATTTTTTAAAAGATTTTATTTATTTATTTTAGGAGAGAGGGGAAGGGAAGGAGGAAGAGGGTGAGTGAAACATCAATGTGTGGCTGCCTCTCCCACGCCCCCTACTGGGGACCTGGCCTACAACCCAAGCATGTGCCCTGACTGGGAATCAAACTGGTGACGCTTTGGTTCACAGGCCCACACTCAATCCACTGAACTACACCAGTCAGGCACACTGTCATTTTTAAACTATCAGACTGGAAAAGAAATGTAAGGTTAATGTTGGCAAGAGTGCGAAGAAATAGTTTCCTACACTGCTGATGGAAGTATAAACTTTGGTGAAAAACTGGCAACGTACACCAGAATTTAAAATACATAACTTTTTAAATAAACACATTTTTTACCCAACAATTCCATTTCTTAGAATTCCTCTCAAGTGATAGATTTGTATATACATGTTAAGATCTGTATTAAAAATATTCAGAGTAGCCTATTTGCAATAGAAGTCTCTCCACATAACAGGATACTTTGTAGTAATTAAGAAGTATAAAATAAACCTATTATACATTAAAGGGCAAATTAAATTACGTTAAGTTAAAAAATAAGTTGCAAAAAAGGAATCCTATTTTTGTTTTTTAAGTGTCCATACGCGTAAACATACAATGAAATATTTTTAAAATGTTAAGACGCAGTCTTTGACTATGATATATAAAAGCTTTAAGAAGAAAAGGTAGATAGGGAGTCTTTGTTTCATTAAAAAATTGAAAGGAAAAGTAAGCAAAGAACATAAAAATAAAGGCAGAAATAAAAGTACACAGCGGAGGATTTTTAAAAGAGAGAGAAGTAGTAAGGAAACCTGACGGCCCTGCGATTCATATCCTTACTTCCGACGAGGACTCTGGGAGTTTGTAAGACAAACACAAGGACTGCCAGCGCGGAGAGGGAGGGAAGTCAGTCCCTCAGGTCACCACTGCTTTCCCAGTGCCTGGCAGACAGTCAGGACTAAATATACATGTATCAAGCTAAAGCTACAAGTGAGAATGGAAACCAGACAGAAGAAGGGAAAGCTGGGAAAAATTATTATTACTGGGTGTCGAAGTCTAGCTCTGAGTTTCCTGCAGCCTCAGTTAAGAAAAAAGAAAATCCATGATGCTGAGAGGCAATAATCTTCCAACAGGTACAGAGGCTGGGGGAGGTACTGTCCGAGCCCCTGCACCAGCCTCCGAGACCCTTGCCTCCTGTCCATCACACGCTGGGACCACAGTCAATGACCTGAGTTAAGGTCAGACGCTGTTGGCGCCACCTACTATTCCAATGCAGGTTCACTACCTGGCCCAACACCATTAAAAAGAGAGGCTTCTGACTCCTATTTTTCTTCACTATGTTGCTCCTAAATATTAAAGCTAGGAATACATAAAAGATAAAGGAACTGGAAGAGGGAGTTTCAGATGCAAAAACGATCACTCTCCAATGACCTATATTAATGTTAGAAGTAAGGGCGCAAGTAACTGAAATGTGAGGGTAACAGAAGTTTGCAAGTCACGTCACAAATGTGGTTCAGGCTACAACTTTGCTCCCAGTTGTGTTCAGCTGACCTAGAGTTGGAATCACTCAAGGAAAAAAAACAACTCTGTCTTCAAATGTTAGGTAATTTGGTTAGAACCTCTTACCTCTTTTTAGTACAAGTTTATTTGTCGGAAGGATTTAATCAATCCAACAGTAGCTAAGTGGTGGCTAACATCTTTCAGTTCCAGTTTAGATAAACCACAGACTGGCATAAAAGCTGTTAGAAATACATAATACTACTAGTCAAATTAATAGAAATTGAAGAAAGGTGTGGCCAAAGAGGGAACTGCCTCTTAAAATATTATAAATATGCCCAAAGAAGTCTGTTTAGCAATAAAACTAAAGAGTAGTATGCTCTGTAAGACTTCAATGTCGTGTCCCTTGAACGAGCTTTCTGCGACCCCAAGAAAACTGTGTAACTGCTTTGCCTTCATTCTTTCATGCAATAGAAACAAGTCTTCATTGTGTAGACATCTGTCCCTGTGTGAGCTGAGGAAAAAGGTTTGACTATTTCTACCATTTACAGTATTAAAATATTCAGATAAAACTGATCACCAATTCTGGGTTTTTTTTCCCCTAAACCTTCCTTTTAAAAAAATCACAAACATCCATGAAAAGTACACATTCTTATTGCTGATCAGCTGATGGGCTTGTTTGCCTGCTAGTTTGAATGCTCTGATTCCATTTTCTCCAGGAAACTGAAAGAAATAGTAATCTTCCCAGATCAAACTTCCACCCAGCAGTTTGAGTACGACATTTATCATACCTGGCAAAGCCACCACCGGACAACTCCATCTGCTACAACAAAACAGAGAAAGATAAAAGTCTCCAAACACTTAATGGAGCTTTCCCAAAAAAGGGCCATAAACCTAACGCCGCTGGAAGAGAAATGCAATCTGCGCTTTGCAGACCCAGACAGGAACTGCTTCAATACTATCTTTTTCCCTCTTCCTCACCATAAAAACTAGCCACCCCTAGTTGTGATGCACTGATCTGCATCCCAAGACTCCTCGGAGATTAGGAACCCACAAGCACCAACAAAGACAGGAAACAAGGACTGCTTTCCCACGCAAGCTTTATCACCAAGCCGTATCAATAATAATTACGTACCGAGTGAACGCTGAAAAGGAAAGCAGAAAGTACGCCCACACAGAAGCATGGCCAAGACTCCGACCAGACCTACAACAACACAATCACCCCTTCGAACAACGGCTAGATGCCAAACACCTTTAGAATATGAGAAAGTTCCTACGTATCCATTTTAGATCATTCCTGGGAGGGAATAACGAAGGAGCCCTTCAGAAAGCAAATATCATATTAAAGACATGTGTTCATGTAAAAGTATACCAATAGCAGTCCATCACATTGTGGTTTGCGGTCCAGAGGAAAGAAAGTTTATTAAATGCCTTCCTTGGGTTTAAGACTTAGGAACTTTATTTAAGGAATTTCAGTAGAAAATGCAGAAACAAATGAAATTGCTAAATTTTTACCCTCAACTTTATTTTAAATCCTTTACATTTTTATAGTTTTTAAAATTGTAACTAAAATTAATTATGAGAAAGTAAAGTAATGCAAATAAAATTAAATTTTTCAACATATTAGGGTCTTCTTTTTTTAGGAAAGGTTTTCTTTTACCCTCTAAAATGGTTTACATGACAAATTCTAAGTCCCCTCTGCTGGTCCCTTCTTTGTAACTGTTTACACCGTGGTATCAACATATAACAAACTCAAAAAACTTACAATTCAGACATAAGACAAAGGAAAGATAGCACCTTCACTTTCGTTGCCAATGGGGGAAAAATTCAAAGAGTTTAAGTTACTATGGGATGGGGAGGAAATAACAGAAAAACAGCCTCCATTCTTTAGAAGCTAAAGTCTCATTTCAGCAGGGCAGGGGAAGAGCCCGGTGAAGATGCACCTCCATGGATGACCTCTGTGACGTCAGTGGGAAATGACTGGGAAATCCAAAAGGGTTGGGGCATCAAACCACGAACAGCTCATTCCCACAGTCCCCTTTCCCAAAACTCATTCCCCAGGTGTTGACGCTCATGTTCGCATGACACACACCACAAATTAAAAGAAAGTCAGTAACTCCTCACTTTGGAATTTATGTGAAGTTGATTTTGGTGTTCAACTGTACTGCCAACATACTTAATAAGGGGTGCTCAGCGTGGACATCAAAATTACCATTCTGAAGCTAGGTTTTTTTCCTATTTTTTTTTTTAAATTTTACAGCCTCACAGAACTGATAATACGTACAAATTCCCGAGTTCTCTCACTTAAACAACAAAACAGAATGGATATTCTTTTTCAGGTTCCTTACTTTTCTTCACCCTCCTTACTCCAGTCTTCCCGCCTCACCTCCCCTTCCTGAAAACAGCTATATATAGAACATGTATGTTCTATATGTTATATGAAAACAGCTATAAGTATTAGCATGCTTCCTAAAATGTCGCAGTTCACCCTTTTAAAGTCGTAACTCCAATCTGCAAAAAACACATCACCTCTTAAAACTGACATACAGACAAAAATCAAGAATTGCTTTTTTTTTTCCCCCGATGAAGAATCTCATTACTATAGGCTGCTTTGGTTGGAAAAGACATCACTGCCAGAGTCAGGCAATGCTACATTTAACCTCCATCCTGTCATAATCCGATGACCCACTAACATTCCCATCTAACATGGCCAACACAGGAAAAGAAAGAATGAAACTATACTAATACAGATTTGGCCACACTCCAGCGTTCCTTACTATCCAGCTGGACCATCTTCTGACCAGCAATAATCATCGGTCCCTTGGAACTTTACCCCAGTAAGGGTTAGGGTCAGAGTATCTTTTCTTTTTTTAATTTCTTTTTTTCCAGAAATTTCTCTCCAATATGCTCTGCCTTTTCCACCCTTTCCTTTCACAGCAATCCATCTAGTAAACATTTCTGGAAACAATTTGGTACATAGCACATTTGAAATCTGTAGAATGAGAAAAACAAATGGAAGTTGTTCCGCATATGACTTCCAATGCAACCTGGGAACTGGTACAAGGCCCTTCTTTAGGGCTCTGAGCTGTAACAAGAGTCCTGGTTCGTTGGTTGGTTCTCCCTGTGGAATACACCAGGACAAGCGGGGTGGGCAAAGGCCTCCTCTGCACTCATTCTAAACTGATGCCAATCGTGTGTGGGGCTAGGAATCTATGGGGATGAACGCAGGCATACCTCTCAGAACCATGCAAACACCTGAAATCCTCACTCTTAGACTATGCGCAACAGGAGGTGGGTGGGGCTCAGTGCGTTTTCCCCAGATACTCGAGCGCTCCCCACCGCAGCATGCTCGGCTTTAGAAAATTCAGAGAAAAAGTGACAAAGCAAAATGCTGTACACGCATTTTCTTAGTCTTCAACGAACCTATGCTTTATAGTTAAGCTATCAAGAATATAGGTTTATTCATTTTTTAAATATATTCTGAATTAGGTATAGAAAGAATTTTTCAGTTATCTTTAGGTTAAACTACTAAAACAACCCTCCCCCCACACACTACTCTTAAAGACCTTCTGTTAAAAACTACTGGGACATATTGTAGAACTGTATACCTGAAACCTGTATAATTTTATTAACCAATGTCACCCCAATAAATTCAATAAAAAAAGGAAACAAAACTATTGGGACAGATTTCTTTTAGTAATATGGCTGAAGAATTGTGTGTATTGAGAAGGGTTAAAAATACTGACAAGATGAAAATCAACTCCCAATATGTTATAATTCTTCCAGTAAAACACAAAATGATACTTGTAATGTTAAATTAGAGTAAATACTACGTTTTATTATTCTTATTGAGCAGTAAGTTTTGATATATGGTTAGTGGTAAGTCCTAATGTTGAATACTATAAACATACTTTTAAAAGAATATGTGCATACTGAGACTCTCACTGATATTTTGTAAAGGCCAATTTCTGGTATTTAAAAAGTTGCTGAAGTACATTTAACTAAATAACTTACTTTGGGAAATAAAAATTTTAAAACACAAGTTAAAAGAGAAAACATATGTGGAACTGTCCTGGGTACACGCACTGTGACTATGTAGCTGAATAAGATACCCTTTGGATCTCTTTTTAATACCTAAACTTCTAAAATATCTTCCAAGAAAGTTATTTGAGAAGGTTTGAAACTTGTGGTTTTCACTTCAGTTTCCACATTTTCTTGTCCCTTTTATTCTTACAGTTGACTAAATTCAAGCATATAAAGCAAAAAAAACAATTGCTTTAAACTACCCAAGTGGACTCTATTAGCTAATAATTTTTCCTATATTTGGATTTTGGGAGGGAGGGTATCAGTGAATGGTGGTATCAACGGAGCATTAAAAAAGTATTTTGGTTGATTTGTTTCTTAAAACAAATCAAAGCCTTTTGTTATTCTATCAAACAAAAGAAATCCCAAGCTTGAAAGTACTAATCCTATCATAATTTTTTAAAAATCCTCTAACTAAAACATCTTTGCTACATTCTCATAATAATTGCATGTCCCTTCCTAAATGAGCCTGAACCTCCTCCCTAAAATAATAAGGCTAATGTGCATTTCATGAGGTCACTATAAAGATTAAACGGTTTAAAACACACGAACCACCCAGCCTGACACACCAAAGGTACTGAGGACATGTTAGTTGCCGTGTGCTAGAAAATTGTGTATTATGAAACTTTTAAAAGGTGATTAAAGTAAAAATACACTGCATCCACTTCTTGATAAGACTGTGCAGTTCTGTTTTTTTTTTTTTATGCTTTCCACCCCATTAAGACCGTCAGATTTCCCCCAAGAGAGGGGGCACTTGTGGAAGATAAGCAGGAGACAAAAACCGAAACAGAAAAACAACTTAGATGTTGCTGTCCTTACTTTCATTCTCTTGTACTTTGACAAACCTGACTGTTTAGCCCTCTTCTTATTTTTCCCCCAAAACCCACACATTTTTCTTAGTCTTTTTGTTCTTAAGAAGTCGAGTTTAAAACTAAGCAGAGGCCGTATACTGAAAGTGTCCCTAGAACGTGGTGCGGTATCTTGACTGCTGGACGGCACACCGTGTTAGGGCCTCTCTCTCCAAAAAGACTGACGGTTACTGACGACCGAGGAGCCTCTCGGTGATGCATTACTTCACACCACCTGCAGGTTTCACTTGGTTAGGTTTATAAGCAAACATTTTCTCATTCTTTACTCTCAACCCTGCTGCTTTTTGAGCCGCAGGACCCACTGATGACTAAGCTCTCTGGATCTCAGGTCAACAGCGCAATCCTCACCCACTCAGGAAGAGGCGCCCGCCTTGCTTGTGTGGGGTTGGGACCAACACACTTCTGCTGCTGGTGAACTCGCATCCCACAGCCAGGCCAGGGGAGCAGTGTGCGGTCTCTCCCCCCAACTTTCTTCTCCCACTCCTCCCCTCCCTTTTTTTAATTTAAATTACTCTTTTTAATTTAAAAACTTCCAGATGTTTTATTACCTTGGCAGCTTTACTTTTCCTCCAGCTTTACTAAAAGGGTAAATTTAAGCAGTTTTTGTCAGGTTAATGATTTTCTCATTTTTTTTACACATCTCTCTGATAACCAGCATCCACGGTGTCAAAACTGTGATGATGATGTTGCATTTTTTTCCTGTCTAACTCCTGTTTGGTGCTATTTCATTGTTTTTTGTAACCTAAATATGCAAAAAAAAAAAAAAAACAAACCCCACAACCAAAAATGCTACTTTACATACAGTTAAATTGGCTGTTCTCGAATCATTTTTATCAGCAGCTATACAGGTGTTCCTGAGGGATATAAAAGGATTTAATGCTCACTTCCCATCTTTTCATTATTTTTTAAGAAAACCATACAACATTATGCATGCAGGTACAGTAGGTCACGGTTCCCTTATCTAGTATTTATAGACAAGTGCTAAAATTATTTAAACTTTAAAATCTAATATTAAAAATACTATAAAGCCTGTACACCAGCTTTTCTTTGAAGGCCACATGAACTGTCTCCCGGGCAGCAAAGTTAGTTGTTTTGTTTTCTTAATTTTCAAGTATGTGAAAAAGAATTAGCTATGATAACTATCTTTAATAAAATTTGCAATTAAAGCCATCCCAGAAACCAAAATCTCAACTCTCCGACCAATAAATTTCATTAAGCATTTTATCTAAAATCAAATAAACATGTTCTATTGACATAGTTTAAGGTATGTAAAACCTCCCCAACATGTGTACATGATAAAAAACCATTAAGAATCACATTTCAGATTTTAAAAAAACATTGCCCCCTACAAGACTCCAGAAGTATCATCGGTGCACGGTTTTAACTTTTAACATTTACTTTTTGCACCACTTTCCCTTCCCTTCCATCAGAGCGTCCGCTACACCCCAACACATGCATAAAATAGGTCGTTTAGGCCCGGGGTATTTTGGTACATAGCCCCTCCTCCTCCACTTAGACAGTCCTGCCTTTTATATGTATGTGGAGGTTCCCATGGCAACACTCACTTACACCAATACTATTTCCAACTGAAGTAACAGACACCAAAATCTAAATCCTTCATTACTAAACTACATACACCCAAATGAGAAAGGACTTTTTGACTATTTTTTTTTAATAAAAAAGTAGATTTCTGGAGTTTCAGCAAAAAGTCACTTCTTATTATAGCAATAACTAGAAAGACAATCATTGTAGGCAATTATATATATATATATATGTATATTATTACATAAGATTTATATGTTCTTGCTCTTACCATATAAAACTGATATACTGAGCTAGGAGGCTTAACTATAATTATAAATAGTCAGTGTGATTTTTATTAATCCTATTGTATCAAATTCTATTTTTTTCAATGCTGGCTACAAAAACCCTGGTGAGATGTTCTAACAAAACAAGCCAAGAAGCAATTCATGGACAGCAGGGGGCAATTCCAGAACACAGGCACAATCTACAAAGAGAAACCAATACAGCTTTTTGATGTTAAAGAAGCAGAAATATCAGCACACAACAAAGCTAAGAGGCAGACTGTTGTATCAAGTTCAAAACTAAAATATTCAAGAGTCGAATGTCATGAGCACCTTTGTCTAGACTACTTACAAATAGGAATTTTTTATAATTCTTAAAACAAAGTTCTTTCTTTGTAATACTGAAGGCTGTGTATGTTTAGTTTTAGTACAACACACATTCCAATCAAGTTATTCAAAATAGAAGGAAGGGGAGAGTTGGGGCAGGTTTAAAAGCAGGAACATCAAGGTGGGAGGTCAAACACTTTCTTTGAAAACAGATACATTTCTTAAGCAGGTTGTGCACACTATGAAATCTCAGAGAAGAGGCTTGAGTATAAAGTGAGTGACATTTCATAAAGCTTTTTGATAAATGATCAAAGCTAAGCATGAAACATCTCTGCATGGTGAATACATTTTTTAAAAGATAAAAATCAATAGAATGTACAATGAACCTTATTTACTCTGACAACATATCATAGCATCTAGAGAACTGTATTAAATAATTTGTTTCTGGAGTTTATTAACACACATGGGTTTATAAAAATACAACAATATGTATTTTAATGAATATAATCTTAACTTTTATACAATTTGTGGTCTATTTATTTATTTGCTTCTCTGTATTACTTTCTTAAAATGAGTTAATCCAAAACATTGAAGAGACTCACTCCCTCAAAACCAGGACAGGAAACTGCAGGAATTTACCTTCCCAAAAACAACTCTTAAGACACGAACATGAACTGCCTAATG
Source organism: Glossophaga mutica (assembly GCA_039655065.1). Classification (NCBI taxonomy): domain Eukaryota; kingdom Metazoa; phylum Chordata; class Mammalia; order Chiroptera; family Phyllostomidae; genus Glossophaga; species Glossophaga mutica. The sequence goes on from CM077313.1 coordinate 85,453,935, forward strand.
AATCATAGCTATGCTTGTGAAAAGGACCAACTACACCTTTCACAGGTCTTTCCCTGTGAAAATTTTTAAAATTCCCATACAGCAAAACCTGCTGACATGTCTTTAATTAGGGTGGGGGGGAGGGGGTTTTATGGGGGTGCGTTATGGGGGTGCAAACACGGAGGGGATTTTTGCAACATTTGTAAGGGTTTTCATAGGCAGGATCCTGTCTGGAGTGTTTAAACAAGTAAAACAAAACAAAATAACCAACTGTTAAATGTTCACTTACAAACAAACAAGCAAAAAAGCTATCCTCTGTAAATGTTTCAACATTTTAATTTACTTTCATTTCAGTGCAGTATTAACCACCAAAAAGCAAATGTTTGCAGAGTTCAGAAATCTTTTCAGTTCTTCCGAGACATTTAATCGGCCCTGATGCAGATTTTTAAGCCAACTTCAAAAGCAAAATCTAGGGCAAGGATCAGGACCTCTCCTCCCTTCCTCACGAGCAGGTTTGGATGCAATGCCATCTGGTGGCCCAGAGAAAACTCCTGAGGAGGCTGAGCTTTCAGAACCGGAGCTGTTCCATGAAACCTGACCAACCCTTTTGATTCCCCTCCCCTCCCCCCAAACAAGTTGGTCATCCCACAGTTGAACAATAAATGATCGCTTTTATTTTAAAACTTTAAAAAATTTACGCAATTTACTGCAGGTGACGATTCCGCAGTGTTTATCAAGAAAGCAGCAAGATGGGGTTTTCCCCCCAAAAAACCTACATTGTCCCAAAGCTTTAATTTTTAAAAGATGAAATGTTTAAGAATGGGGGAGAAGGTAGGGATGGAGTAACCGAGCTGCTTTGTAAAATTACACTGTATAATTAATTCCATGGTAAGAATGTTTTTATGGTGTGTTTTGGTGACCTTTTATTACCATCAAGTTCACAATGCTGGTGGGCTGCCTTTTAATCCCTCCGCAGACAAAGGCCCTAAATAAACACAGATCCCTTCCTGGGAAAAAGTCCACTCTGGTTAAATGGTAAGGAAATGAGTAAATCATTAGTAATCTTTAAAGCCAAAGCTATAAACTCAAGTTACCTTAAGTTGAAATGAAAGTGTCCTGCAAGAGTTTCAAAGTTCTGTCACAGATAGAAATCTCCAGTTCTTGACTCCAGACTAGGCGCCAGCTGATAAACAAACAATTTAAGTCAAGAGCTGGAGAATTCCCAGCTTTTTCATTTAATGGCTTTGGCCAAGAGTATTTATTGCCTCCAGTTTTATTCTCACTTAGCTCTAAGAGGAAATTTAAACTCATCATTATCTTAAAGCTCCATATGGGTAGCAGTCAGCTCACCTGATATGATAAAGCTCCTCTTACTTGGTACCAGTTTGAGTCTCTACTAGAAGTGATGTAATAATGTAAGCTAATTAACTATAATTTTAGGTTGACTTTTTAACAGGCTAAATAAATTTTGTTCAATATAGTTTATATTCCCACTTGGGGTAGTAACAATTCCAAAAAGTTTAACTTTACAGTTTTACTCCAAACTACCAGCTAAAATGGAAAAGGATAATGTAGTCTCTCTCTTATTCCCCTAAAATGCTCCTGCCTCTCCCCGTCCCCTCCCTTCTTTCCCCTGGTCCACCAGCCCTTAAATGTTACAGAAAGTAACTTCTGTACCAAATACAGACTATTTCTATTAACTTCAAAATAACCAGTTTTGCTCGGTCTATTTCCTAACAGAGCAGTGTGCAAGATTTAAGATGTAAATGCCTGATCATGAAAAGCTGTTGATTTTATACAAGTACTAATAAGAATATAAAAGTACAGCCCAATCACAGACCATGAGATACCATCAAGTATTTCTAAATGCTGTTTTTAAAAGTTTGCTATTAAAGATTACAGATCTCAAAGCCAGAATTATGCTGTTGTACTTATTCCTTTCTCAAAATTATCACTGACATTTAGAAAAAAAAAATCTTGTCTCTGCTCAGGATTTTAAGTCAAAATAATTCTTTTAACTATCTGAAGGTTTGCAGCTATTTGACAATTACAATAAATCAACCACCCTTCTTCCTCTAGCTGCTTATCCAATAAAAAATGCTGCAGAAAATTTTTATAGCCTAAGGTAAAGGATTAATAAAATATGACATTAATGCAAAGAAAAATTCTTTCCCTCCCACTTCTTAAATTTCAGAACGTTTTACAAACCTATCTTGGCTGGAAAAGCCAATTATTTCAGGGTCTGCCAAGACTATTTTTCTACTCTTTTAATATATGTGCACAGTACATTACAAATATTGGCCACTTGAGAATATGTATTACCCACACATAAGAATTAAGGGAAATGAAGTGTTATTAATGATAAAATTATTTGTATGCCTCGTATTGTTTGATTTTAATAAAAAAAGAAAACTCCCTAAGAACAATGCTGTCTTGGAGACTGCAATGGAAAAACAGGACCATACCTAACGGTCAATGGCTCAACAGAAAAAGATATCAGGAAGAGTCCGCATCTGTCCTGTCACTGGAGGCAGTTTAAGCTAAATACCAAACAGCAACAAGAATCCTCCGCTTTCGGGTTGAGCTGTAATCGCTCCATGGCAGAAGGGAGAAGGCGAGGTTCCCCCCACACCTTCCCCGGCCTCGCCATGAATGGGAGGAGAGAGGATGACTACGGCGAAATGTGCATGTAAATCTAAAATGCTCACAACCAACACACCCAAAGCAATGCAAAACAAACGAGAATTGTATGGCAAACATACGCAAAGAAGAATTCAAACTCAACGTATTTTTCATCTGCTAACGTCACCAAACCGTCTTTAAGAACAGCAGACATCTAGAAAACGGAAATAAGTCTGACCATGGTTTGATCAAGGCCCCCATCAAATTCTGCATCCCGCTTGCTCTGCCCATCCTGCTCCGCGCCATCCGGGGTCGCAGGCAAAACACAATGAAGTAACAGAACGCATAAGGTACACTGGAATTCACTTCACACTGCTTAGGAATCAACTGACCTTAGTGAAAAATAAATTATCTATCAGTCATAGCTTCAGATCTATTTACTAAACCTACTTCACCTTTCTATAAACACCACTAGGCAGTCATGAACTAGTCACCAGACCCAATTGTGTCTGGTCTGACTTACATCCTGAATGGCAATTAAAAAACATTAAAAATGCCCTGGGATTACTTCAGGCAGGACCCCTGCCTTACCCATGCACTTTCCAACACAACATGTGAAGAGAACACAGTGTCCCTCTCTCCACCACAGGACAGAGCCTGGCAAGAGCAACCCCGGTAATGGTTACTCGACTGGAAGCTGCCATGCAATTAAAATCTCACCTGCAGATTTGGAAATGAAGGAATTTGCAAAGTGCGAGAAAGCAAATTCTTAGGAATAAACTAGGTTGTTGGCGATACTACTAACAACAAATGATAATAATACAAAACATAAGTGAAGGGAGCACTTTGCCTTCTCTAACCCGTTCTTTTATTTTCTTAGCACACAAATTATTAAAGCTGCCTCAACGATGTTATGTTGGGCAGTGAGTCAGCAGTCTTCCCTCAGTGTGTTAAGAACTCATTAACACGTTATATAGGAACTCTTGTCCATGACGCTGCTGTGCTGGAGTCTCAGGCGTGCCAAAAAATGTAAAAGAGGTTTTTACGGGCACCTCTTCTCTGGGACTAATTTCAAAGAAATCTCTGTAATTTATTTACCAAACATTTCTGAACTACTCGCGCAAACTGGAGAAAACCCCAGGGAAAAGTATCCACCTGGGACAAAAAAGGGTACCGAATGGATACAGGGTAACAGGCACACCTCTTTCCATTGTGCTTTGCATTGTTGTGCTCTACAGATGTTGCATTTTTTACAAATTGAAGGTAAGGCCCTCCACCAGCGAAAAGAGTATGGCTCGCTTTACCGTGGTGGTCTGGGGTTGAACCTACAGTATCTTCAGGGAATGCCTGTGAGATTGTGGGGAAATATAAATAGCTAAAATATTTAACCCATTTCTAGTGTATCAGCATTGATGAGTCTTATGTCATTTCTAAGGAAATGGATTTGCCCATCAAACAAAGTTAAAAAATTTTTTTAATTATTTCAATTACTAAAGCTTTATTTTTATTTTTTGATTACAGTTTACATGCAATATTATTTTGCATTAGTTCCACATGTACAGCAGAGTGGTTATACAATCATGTGCTTTACAAAGTGTTCCCCCCGATTTTTTCAGTTCCCACCTGGCACCGTACATTATTACATTAGTGTTGACTACATTCCCCTATACTGTACTTTACATCCCCATGACTATTTTGTAACTACCAATTTGTACTCTTTTCTTTTTTTTAAATCCTCACCCAAGGATGTGTTTATTGATTTTAGAAAGAGGAAAGGAGAGGGTAGGGAGAGAGAGACAGAGAGAAAGAGAGAGACATCCTGCAACCTAGGTATACGCCCTGACCGGGGATCGAACCTGCAACCTTTTGGTGTAAAAGGACAACATTTCAACCAATTGAACCACCAGGTCAGGGCCCAATCTGTGCTTCCTTTTTTTTAATGTTTATTTTTTTAATGATTTCATTTATTTATTTTTAGAGAGAGGGGAAGGGAGGAAGAGAAACATCAATGACTGCAAGATACATTGATCAGTTGCCTCTTGCACACTCCGAACTGGAAGCCCAGCTCGCAATCCAGGCATGTGCCTTGACTAGGAATCGAACTGGTGACTCTTCAGTTCACAGGCTGTTGCTCAATCCACTGAGCCACAGCAGCCAGGACCCAACTTGTGTTTCTTAATCCCTTCACCTTTTTCACCTAATTCCCTAATCACCCTCCCTTCTGACAACCATCAGCCTTTTCTCTGTATCTGAGTCTGTGTCTGTTTTGTTTGTTCATTTATATTGTTCTTTAGATTCCACATATAAGTGAAATATATGATATTTGTCTTTCATTAAAGCTGTAAATACCTCCAAATCAGACCAAGCAGAGGCTTATTTTATTTACTCTTTTCTGAGATTAATTCAAGTTTCTCATACAAAAAAATACCACGAAGCACTTTCAAATTTGACAATAAATAACAGAAGTCAATAAAACAAAAAGATTAAAAAATCATCATAGTAGTACGATTCTTTAAAGGGACAAACCCATAAAATTATATTAATCATGTTAAACCAAGTTATTTCAAAACATTCGAAAAAATCAAACTGAGGAAAACCTACAATGCCAGAATAAACACCATAGACAATACTACTCTGTAATCAGACAGCCTGTAAGAGCATCAAAGACCTATTGTGACAGCCCCTCCCCCTCCACACGTTATAAACCACAGCACATTCAGTTATGAAATTTGGTCAAAGAATTTGCTTTTGGACAGAAATAGCAAGGTTTCGGCCCAAAGCCAAGTAAAAGTGCCAAGTTATAAACCTCTCTAAGAAAATGTTTTAATGGAAATGCCAACAGACCCTTAACTATAACAGTGTTAGGTGCCAAAATAGAAATAATTTTTGTTTTTGAGGTCCCTTTACCATAAATTAGATACAGATCTAATGGAAAAACAGTAGGTATCCAGTCTGGTGAGCGGTAAAGGCCGAGACTGCACACTGGATTTTACAAACAATAACGGGAGTCTATGTGAGCTTTCATTGAAGAACTTAGCAAGCAAGTCCAGCATGCTAAGAGAAACTCCTTAATAGGTTTTGTGATTACTACTCCATGTTCTAAGAATACCTCAAACAAATTACTAAAATGCAACCCAGCCAAGCAGAGTATAAAATCTGGTTTCCTGGTAGGGAACTGTTAAACAAACACATACACACAAGTTCAATTATTTAATTTTGACGTTAAACCCTAACTGGAACGATACAGTTTAGCAAATCAATGAGGCTTGCCAGCACGGAAAGCCTTGGGCTAACTGCAAGGGCCCCTTCAGAGTCACTGCAACTGGAGGTCTCTATGCAAATCTACGGACATTAGGCAATCGGTGAGTTTATTCTTCAATTATTCAAGCACAGTTAAGTGCTGTAATTATGCCCTGAGAGCAGACTGAACTGTACTGGTCATTAGTCACAAACAATGGTTTTTAATTTGCTTAACGTCTCGCATTCATTATACAACAGAGCTGAGCAAATTCAAACTAGCTCTGTGGTAACACGCCCATTCCACACTTTAAAAAAAAGCAGATATCCAAAAGGATGCAACTAAACAACATCTGACATTAAAGAATGATTATAATTTTTATAAAGCGGTGACCTACACAAGACAGACAGCTAAGGTAGGGCATCAGACATAGGAGGCTGTGTGGTGGGCTAACTTACGAAAAGCTCAGTTACCTTTACTTTGACAACCACAGACTGCTCAACAGAGTCACGATTTTAAACTTACGGGGAGTTAATGTTTGTTTGACTCAATTCGACAAACTCTGAGTGAAAACTGCTGCGTCCTGGTGACACACGGATAAATGCTCCGCAAACGTACCAAGCCTCTTCACTGTCTCAGAGCGGCTCCCTCCACTGGAACCCTTCCCCCCCGCCCTGGGCACTCACATCTCGGCTTAAAAGCCACTTCCCCGGAGGAGCATCCTGCCCACTCTAGACCAAAGGGCCTCTCCTTGGCGTCTATCTCCTTACTAACTCGCTCTGCCTTCTTTTTCCTTCACGGCACTTATCACTGAAAGTATTTTTTTATTTGTGTATCCTATTTCTACTAAATCGGAAGCTCTAGGAGGTGAGACTCTGGCTGTCGTTGCAGTCACGCGTCTCGTCTCCAGAACATCTGGCTCGTACAGAGTGCTCCGTATCTATTCACTGCGCAGAAGGAAGGGGAAAGCATGTCTCTTGTAATCAAGGTGCTGCCGAACAAAACAGATGCCAGTGCACAATTAGAAAACAATAAATGATCTTGTAAGAATATATAAATACAATAGCTTTAAGTATAAGACATTTCAGTGCAAAAGCAATGAAAACCTTAATTTTCAGAGTTCCTTTCTCTCTCTGAAAGTTCCAGGCTCTCCTTAATAGTCAAGTGAACTTCTTTTATTAACGGAACAAAAAAATGAAACTACATGTGGTAAGAGAATTCTATGAACTAACCCAACTGCCCTTCTTCCTTGCTTAAAGAATATTTACAAAAAGGACTTTCACATCTCACTCCAAATTCCATTGGTTCCCCTTGGATACATAAGGTCTGTCTAGAAAAAGTCCAGCTATTGTTAGTATAACAAGAATAGTTGGCATGACATCAATGTAACCTGGCAGCCAAGGAGAGTGGACTGGAATGCAAATGCGTGAACGATGACGACTTCACTGTACTAGTCAGTGGGGGTGGTAGATGCTGTTGAGGGAGCATGTGTGCTGTGTGGCCGTCACACTCACAATGACTAAGCGAGTACAGCAATGAATCTGCCTCATAATTTGCATTAAGCTTGAACATTACTTCACAGAAACTATTCAGATGATTCAGAAGGCTGCAGTTATGGGCCAGTTGGTGACTGGCAGCTTCATCATGACAATGTGCCTGCTCATGCATATCTAGTGCAGTTTTTTGGCAAAACATCAAATCACCCAGGTGACTCAGCACCCCCTACAGCCCAGATTTGATGCCCTGCAACCTCTGTCTTTTCGCAAAACTAAAATCACCTTTGAAAGGGAAGAGATTTCAGACTGCCGAAGAGATTCAGGAAAATAGGACGGGGCAGCCGATGGCAATTAGGAAAACTGTGTGAGGTCCCAAGGTGCCTTCAGTGACTGAGGCATCACTGTCCCACGTACAATGTTTCTTGTATGTTCTTCAAAAAAGGTCTATTTTTCATATTACATGGCTGGATATATTCTGGACAGACCTCATATATCATCTATGAGATTTCTGGCTGATCTTCAACATAAATTTTTCACTTCCAGAACTAAAAATCCTTCTGTTGCCCTGGAATCAGCTGTATAAATCAAACCTGGTGCTATACCATAAAAGTGGATACCTTTAAATGTCCATAAAGGGGACTAGCAGATAAGAGTCAAAATCAGTAGGAACAGCCACCCCAGAGAGGACGAAACTGTTTCTCTACGCTGCCTAGCATGTTGCTGTGACTGAACTGTTAACGAAGCATCCGTCTCTGGCTGTTAGGTACTGGGAATACTGCTGTACTGCATTATTTTACATTTTGTAAATATTCTCGAATCACTTTATGTTTTCCTAAAATTCTAAACTTCTAATGTAAGGACTTCCTCTTCACGTTGTTCTGAATATTTATTATTCTACTTCCTTTATCCTAATCTCACAACCTTGATCATAATCACACTCCCCAACAGCATCTAATAATAAAATGTAACGTTTTGAACATGGTAAATACTTACTATCTGCCGGACGGATGTTACAACATTGAAGCAGTTAGTTTAACTTGAGAGAGAAGTCAATAGTTTGAAGATAAATAACCTGGAGAACAGCTTGGAAAGGAGAAGTAACTGCAGGGAAGGCTCCAAGTATTTAATATTAATCGTGAATTTAAAAAATAAAAAGGCTCTTGACGCAGCCAACCACACTTCAGTAAATGCCCACCAGGGAACATACACTGGAGACAGAAATGAACAAGACAGGGCATCTGCCCTCTCCAGACTCTGGTGGAAGAAACAGGCACAAACAAGCAGAACACAAACAGAAGCACATGCAAAACAGCCTCGTGCTGGCTATACAAAACAAGCCCCTCATCCATCTGCTCTCGGGTGTAATCCTGTTCAGCTCCAAGGCCTCACACCTCAGAATAGATTCTGTCCTGGTCAAACTTGAACATACTGGAGATTTGTCAAGAAACCACTTTACTTTCTCTTTTCCTGAAGGTTTATTTGATTAACCAGCCAGGTGTTTTTATTATCCAAATTACAAACAAAAAAACTCTGGTACTATCCCAACTCATCAGCAGAACGAAAGACTCCCAATAATCAGCTAATAACCATTCCAGGCTGGGGGGTGGTTAACCCAACAGGACTGATGTGATCTCTCCAGGGTTTTCCGGATTCCAGCATAATGGCTTCTCAGCCACCCCTTCTCACTGGCTCTGGAACAGAAAGGGCCAGCCTCTTCCAGGTCAGAAGCCAGCCCCTGAGGGTTAGAAAAGAAGGCAGCTGCTCCCCTCGACACCCAAAAGGATTCCCTCCATGGCAGTGCCCGTCAGCTAGCAAGACAGTGGCCAGAGAAGCAGCCACTGCAGTAAATGAAATTGTTCAAAACAGGGTTAGCAATAGGCAACCGCTAGGAACAGCAGAGAAGGCCACCACGGGACGGGGCTGAAGGGAAGGTCTGGCAAAGGGGGAGGGCCTCAGATTGACTTGAGAGAGGAGGATTCATTCTACTTCCAGATCTGCCGCCAAGCAGGAGAGCCCTGGGCCAGCCACTTAACTTCTCTGGACCTGAATTTGTCCCCTACAAAACAACAGAGTCGAATTAAATTATTGGTAAGGTCTCATCTAACAATAAAAACTCAGTTCTAAGAGCACAGGAAACACTTAGAAGCTAGACCTAGTGCTTAACTCCAGCAGGACACAAGAATGCCAAAATGCCATTTACTAAATTTTTACCATCTCGCCCAGACTTAGTGAGATCTGGAAAAGGATCTCGTATCGACTCACCAGGGTAGCTACTCAGGTAACATATAGTCAAATGTTCTCCTTTATAATAAAAAAATATAGAGACATAAGTCAGGCTCCTGTTATAGCAGACATAACGCTTTTCTGAACTGGTTTAATAATAAAATAGTTGAGCACCTTAGCTTTGGCATTCAAGTCGGCCTTTACTCTAACAGCTTTTATTATAATTCTCCTTGCAGAAGGGTTTATAACACTTCCACTAAATAAGCACAAGTAAGCACCAATTGATACAATAAGTCACAAACACTTCCACGTAATTAGGAAAACATCAACTCCATTGGCTCTCTCGGTGATCTATTGTTATGCGACACCTGGCCCAAAACTTGGTGGCTTTATTTGCTCACAATTCTGTGGGTGAGCAATTCAGAGGATCACAGCTGGGCAGGCCACTGCCGGGCAGCCCTGAGATGACCAATGCAGATGCAGTCACCTGGGAGCTTGACTTGGGCTTGGTGTGCAGCCTTGTCTCCTGCAGGCTAGTCCAGGCTTCCCCGGGCAGCCGTGAAGGAGGTCCCGGCAACAAGAGAGGGCAAGATTCAACGGACGAAGTGCTTCCGAAGTCTCTCCCTGTGTAACGTTTGCTCACGCACCACGGGCCACAGCGAGTCAGGTGGCTAAGCCCAGTGTCGGCGTAAGGAGCAGTTACACAGTGTGGGTTCAGGGGTGTGAGCAACCAAGGGCCACAACCACAACAATGTCCCACAGTAACTGTGAGCTCTTTTTAGCCAAGTAATAAGAGTGATTTTATAATTTAAAGGACAGCTTCAAAATAAGGATTGCTATCCTTATTTTCCTCTTAGAATAAATGAGAACTTTATAGAAAATAGTATCTCCTGATGCAGTAGAACGGGAAACAAACCTAGTCTGAGTCTTGAGCAAATGATGGGTTTCTTCAGTCCAGCCCTTCTAATCTTCAACTAGAAAGCAGTCTTTAACTGCCACTGATACACAGTATGATCTTAAGAGAGTTGCTTATTTTCTCTGGGTGTTACTTCCATCCCTGGTAAAGTGGGGATTTCACCACTTGTCCTGTATGTTGCACGTGGTTGTTTTTCCAGCCGAACCGAATCCAAGTTTTTCAACATTTATTGAAGACCAACTACATTTCAGGCTTGTGCTGGGAAAACAGAAACTATAAAGACACTTCCGCACACTGTATAAGAACGTAATACTTTAAAAACTGAAAAGATTCCAAATGCATATGAAGCATGATATATTTATATAGAATACCATGGAGAAGTTAAAATTAACGAACTACACGAAGCCACCACGTACTGGGAGTACACTTTATGCACCACGCAAGGGCATCAGCCAAGGGGGTAAGCAGATGCCGAGGTCCCATCCACACTGGGTTTCCCAAACCACAAACCCTGATGCAGGCTTCATGTGTCTGAAGGAGTACTTTTTTCTTTTTACAGAGCTACCTTCTACTTACCTGAGGGGCCGTTTCAGTACACAGGAAGTGCCTCGTGCTAGCTCTCACAAAAGCAGAGAGCAGCCCTGACTGATGTGGCTGAGTGCGTTGGACGTCATCCCACAAACCAAGGGATAGCTGGTTTGATTTTCCAGTTCAATTCCCCATTTGATTCCCACTGAGGGCGCATGCCTGGGTTGAGGGCCAGGTCCTCAATTGAGGGTGCTCAAAAGGCCACCACACATCCATGTTTCTCTCACTCTCTTTCTCCCTCCCTTCCCTTGTCTCTAAAAATAAAGAAATAAAATATATATTTTTTTAAAAGATGAAAACATATGGAGTTAAACTATAAAGAAAAACATGGGAATGAGTCAAAATTCAGGTTATCAATTTCTATTAATTAGGGAGGAAAAAAACAGGATTGAGAGAAGCACACAAGAATTTCAAAACTCTAGTTTTTATACTTACACTTTGTACCTTTGGATATTTTATAAGTAGTTGGTATATATATTCACTGAATAAACACTGAATAAAACAATTGGGAAAAAGAGACTTGCTACCTGTACTCAAAAGTTTAAGCTCTACAAGAGGAAGAGAATCAGTGTGTGTGTGTGTGTGTGTGTGTGTGTGTGTGTGTAAAAAAGTAAGAGGTGTCATGGAATGGGAGCGTTGAAGAAGGCATGCGCAGTCCGACAACTTCAAATGGGAGCGCCCAGCTGGCTGAGGAGCGAGCTTTATAAAGTAGTGTCTCCCCTACAGAGTGGTAACTGTACGAGTATTAAACAGTTACTCACAGGATAATTTCAGGTTTCAGGGTGATAATTGTAACTGTGTAAGCAACATTTGCTTTTGACTTTTAAAAAAACCTTAATTTAGAACTTAAATAAAGTTGTATTATTTGTATTATAAGGGCAATCAATGTATACAGGAGCTACTGTAGGGTGGGTCTGATAAATATCAAAATGAAACCTGGGAAAAATGATACGGTCATGATTCATTTTATTTTACTCCCCAGAATAATTAACAGGAAGCAGAGGAAAATGCTGGACTAAAGAAACCAATCACTTGCCCAAAATCTATACAATTAATCTTCACAATGTATACTGGGTTAAAAAAACACTTCTCTTTAAAATGCTAACCACAGAATAAGAATTTCCATTTATAGTTTTAGAATAACTACTGTATTTGTAACATCTCTATATAAAGTACATGTAAACTCATTATTTTAAAGTCTAAGATAAAGAACAGATGTGGGGTAGAGAGAGAGGGATAAAATTGAGGGGGGACTTGAGTTTTATTCAAATTACCTCAAACATCCCATGTTTCAAGACTGATGAACAGGGAACTTTATAAAATTGTGGGCCTACCTTTGGTGTCTAAGCCAAGCTCTACGTGGGTCCCTTTTCCTGAATTTTATTTAGTTAAAATGTAATCATTTTCAAACCAGCCTACTTAACTTACAGAAAATTTCCTATTTTATTTTAACTGAGAAAGTGGAACCACTTATAATCTACTATATTAAAAATATAAAAGTAACTATGAGAAGACAAGCATAAGCTTCTATTACATACTCCTATTACAAATTACATGATAAATGTGTCAAACAATAAATTACCACAACCATCTCTACACAAAGCTTTCAACCGGTAATATGGTTCAGATTCAACTATATTCACTATTATAAATTAGTATTTTTTGCTACTGATTAAAACTATGAACTAGGGTTTAACAATAGCTTAACAGGAACAAAAGAGCAATTTCAAAGTTTTATCACAAAGAAGACTCTATTTTAAAAGTTAAAATAACACTGAAAAATCATATCGGTATTCCTCATTATCAAATGATAATTTTAGACTATATTGTTGAAGCAAAAGAGAATCAAGAGCAAGATCACATGTATCATACCAATTTTCAAATCCAATTACAGAGCCACTGGAAAAAGAGTTGCTCAGTTTAGTGCCATTGTATTAAACATACGCACACACACCAACGCCAAGCTTACAACTGCTCATCAGTATGTTGTGATCAAGGTGCCTATATCACCATTAACCAATGTCACCCCAATAAATTTAATTGTAAAAATAAAATTAAAAATTAAAAAATAAAAATCACAATAAAAACAAATGCGCTGTATCACATTATAAATCTTTACACCTAAATCCTACTTAACCAATTCTATTATAACAATCAGAGGGGCTAATGATTATTTATACCTCCACCTATATTCAAAAATATATATTTTTATAAGTTATATAAGATGCCTTTATAAGACAATTAGGTTCTTTATGGAAAAACAGAAACTGATTTAAATAAATATATTTTGTTATTTCTTAATCCCAATGCCTACAATCAAGTTTAATACAATTAGAACAAAAATGCTATTCCACTGTCTACTGCTATACTATTATAAATATATATGTATGTACGTGTATATGCATGTGTGTTTATGTGTGTGTATACAGATGGTACTTGATTACACAGTAATTTTGGAAAATTTAGAAATTATGGAAAATCATAATACCCACAATCCTGCTATTACAAAAATACCCAGTCACCCACTATTAGTATCTGCCATAATAATAGCTTTGTGAATTTTTATCAGTGGGGCTTTTATTAGCAGGGCTTATTCTCTGATTAAGATGATGCAATTTTAAAATATGTTAATGGGGTCAAATATACTTATAATTTTCTAATATTAAGCCATCTGTGCATATAAGAAATGGACCAAATGTGGTTGTAGCGTTTGATCTCCTCTACACATGGCTGGGTTCGGTTTGCTAGTACACTCTAAGTTTTCACTGCTATATTCATAACTGACACAGACCTGTAACGTCTCTTTCTCATGTCTCTGTCTGGTTTCAGTGTTAGAATTAAACAGGCCCTGCAGAATGAGCTGGAGAGCATTTCCTTTTTTTTCTATAGTCTGGAAAAGTTTGTGTAAAATTGAGATGATCTACTCCTTGAAATTTTGGTAACATTCATCTATAATATCATCTGGGCCTAATGTTTCCCTTATGAAATGTTTTTTTTTTTCTTTTTCTTCAATTTCTTTAAGAGTTATAAGATTACACAAGCAAATTATTTCTTAAATCTGTTCTGAAAGTTAAATTTCCCAAGAATTGATCTATCCCTAACTGACAGCAATCTGGACCAAAAATGTACAACTTTTCAAAATTATGATACCTTTTTATCTGCATTTAGAATAAGCAATGTATTTGGAGAGCACTGAATAACGTAAGTCATTTCGTCTGTTTTTATTTTTAATGAGGAAAATGAGAATCCCTGTAACAGGTCCAAAAATAACTGGATATATCTTGGGTACCACAACACCTTCATCGCTACTCCTGACGGAGAGAAGTGGGATGCGTGTATGTCAGCTGCCACTTACCACCAGAAACGGGGGCATCCATGAAAACTGCTCCCATCTTCTCAACCTCTTTGGCCAATTCTTTTGAGACTGCAGGATCAATAGTACTGGAATCTATTAATAGTGAGCCTTTCTTCACTTTCCTAAGTAAATAAACAAAAAGAGTCTTTTTAAAAACTATAGTTTTAAAAACATAGTTTACAATGCTGAATAAACATTTCATACAACTACCTATAGAATCAGAATCTGCTAAAAGCTGCCAGATAGCAAGGTCATCTTTGGTGGCTTAGTATTAAGAGCATTATCAGAAGTCATTCAAAATGTCAAATTCATTTTCAGATTAATTATAATCTGATTAATAACAAAGAAAACCCACTCTTTCAAACAAACCAAAATAATCTAGTGAACTGGTATAAATTTTGGTTTTAGATGAAATACACACTAACCATAATATAAGTTAGGTAAGCTGAGATTTAAGCAATTTAAAATACTTATTAACTTTAAACGAGGTATTTGGTAGAATTTTAATTTTTGTTTGTAAAGTAACTGGGTCTCTTTTAAAAGTAATTGATCTGTCTTCAAAAAGCCATATTGTAAATTTCACATATCCATCTTATTGCTACTACGTGGAATAAATATAAGCAATTGAAATTTAGCCATTTGCTTCAGGATGGTATATTATTTAATAACTAACTTTTTAAAGACAAAATAAAATATCAAACAGGCAGAAAGGGAAATATAGCAAAGGACCTGGAAATCTCAGTCTTTTTGTTCTTTATGGTAAATTTACATACATACTTTGCTAAAAAGGGGAAGCAGCCTTTTCATGTATTATATTTTATATCAATATTAAATAGAATCTTATAGTAAAATGTTTTTGTTTGCTCTGTAAATGCAAGCTATATACCTAGATGGTTCCCTTATAATCTATAACCTAACTGGCTAGGAAAGTCTGACTTAAATTATAATTTATTTAAAGCACTATGGTTAACCTTTAATCCAACATTCCCGAAGTTCTTATTACAGATAAACTAACCCAGAAGACATTTAATAAGAATTATGACTGAAAAATTAGAATTGAATGAATATAACTTTTGAATGGGCAAATAGATAATCATTGCTAAATACTACCAAAAAAAGAAAAGAAAAATCTTCCTATAGAAAAAAATAGCACATAAAAGGCTTATAACAATTTCAGACATATGAATTAATTGATCTGGCCCTAATGCAAGAATTGTGTATATTCCACAGGAAAACAAAACAGCATGCTCTAATACAGATCTCCTCAATATGTAAAGTTTCACTTTATGCAACCTAAAAATAAGAATTTAGTTTACCAGTCTTTTGTGATATTGGTATATTTAAGATCTTGAATCTTTAAGAAGTGGGAAATCACCTCCAAAATTGCACATGCGCTGGGTGCAGAGGAATGATCCTGACCCAGAAGGAAATAAAGAACCACCCATGAGAAGCAAATTATGATTCAACGGAACGCCAAACTCTTCCAAAGCACTCCCTGACAAGACTGCTCTGGTAGTTGGCCACCATGTTCCTGAGTAAAGATATGAATAAACAGAGGCTCTGTCTCCACGTAGGTTTTTAGTAATTTTTCCTTGAGGGGCACAGCAGGGCCACAACTGGAACAGACTGACTAGGTCATGAGACAGCTAGGTCTTCTCCGGACCACACACACCGTGGGCCTGAGGGCTCCATCCAGTAGGAGTGTCTTTCAACCTTCCCTGAAATCTAAACATTTATCTTATCACTTTTCTGCCTAATATCCAAGTGTCTTTTGCTTCCAGGTTTGTTAGTTTTCCAAAGCAATTCAACTTCCAAAAACCTCAAGTTTCATATTATTACAGCTTCATGAAATTAAACCCTTTCTTTTTAGCCCTCGGTGTGTCTATAGGGCCTACCAGTTCGTTCTACCTCTGTGTTGAAATTCAGCAACAAAGTAAGTTGGGAACAGGAACCGCTAAGACCAGAAAACTAAATTGGGAATTCAACCACGGTCATCCTGACATAACCACAAGAGTTTGGCAACAGACAGCAATTAACCAAAAGGTTCCTGAAGCCAGGGAATCTAGGCACTGGGTAGGAAACTCTGACTTAAATTATATTTTATTTAAAGAGCAACTGCCAACCTTTAATTCCAACTCCTCAAAATTCTTACTGCAGATGTACTAACCCAGAGGACACACAATAACTTTTTATTATATAATAAAATGTTAAATAATGGTGTTCTTTCCAATGTTTGGTTTTATTTTTCATAGAAACCTTTTCCTGAATTTCTATAAACCATGTTATGCTTGTAACATTTGTACACTTTAACATGCAGGCTTTAAAAGACTCTTAAACATGTCACCAATGAAAGCCTAAGTTTAATGCAAGAGTTAAAGGAAAGAAACAGAAATAAACAAAACAAAAAAAAAAGCAACGTATTCCCAAAAGTCACATACTTGACTTCAGTGAAAAAACAAACCCTTTACAATGAGGGAGAAACCACACCATTCACTTTTAAGAAAAGGAAATAGTACAGAAAGCTTTAAAAAGTGTAACTGTAATTTCTTAATAATTCCAACAAATGTGAAATTCATGAACGATGGTAATGAGAAAATATCCACAGTTGAGAAATACATACTTTAGAATTCCATTTGCTCCAGAGTAAGCTTCCACTGCGTTAGTACTGGTGGGCAACATTGTAATAATTCTGTCGGCTTTCTCAGCTACATCTGCTGGGGAAGACACTACCTTTAAAAAAAATTTAAAAGGCACATTTAAATTAAAATGTAAGCAGTTTCTACAGCACAAGCAGGATCCACTTTTTACACATGCCAATAACACTGACTGAATAAAAACTCATCCTTGTTTCCAAATGAAAAAAAAAAAAAAAAAAGAACTTACTGCCTAAAAGGGAGTCCATTTCTTACACATAAATGTATTTTGTATGGACTCAAATCTACTGTTTATTTTTAAAAGTGTGAAGTGAGTAGAGGGGAAAAGGGCAAAACCCAATAGTCCTGGGAATAGATACACTTCTCATGGATTCCTCCAACTTGGATTCTGAACAGCGGACTTTTTGGTAGATGCTTTGACTAAGAAAAACATTCTAGTACAACAGGCGCTAGTAACTAAACTACAGGATTCAGCAGTGATTTCAATGGACAGCAAAGTCCCCTAGGAAAATGATCAAGCCCCAATCCTCCAAACTCTGTTTAAAAAAAAAAAAACTCAGCCTGTTTCAGAAACGGAAAGGTCAGAACAAGGACAGGAGCGCACTCTGCACCGACAGTCAGGACCACCACGAAAGCTGGGAGTGGGGGCTACCAGGACCCAGGTGGGAACCATATCCCAGAGAGACATACGAACAGGCATCGAGGTACGCTCGCATTTCATCCCTCCTTCCTGCCTCCACGATGACCACGAACATGCTGTGAAGCTGCTCTATCTGTCCTCTGCATGTGCGTGGGCCTGTGAGAGCGTACGCACCCTCACTCACATCCCCCAACCGCCTGCTCTCTCTCAGATCTACGCCTTGGTTCACCGGGCCAGCCAGGCAGCCACCAAGGAAGTCAGGAGAGACCAGGAGCTCACTCCTTGAGATTCAGTCTGCTTTAGCAGAAAGAAGCCATTACTCCGATTGTCACAAAAGCTCCTCTAAAGCCTTCTCTCTCTTTAGAAAAAGACAAAAGATTAGCAGGAGGATAATCAAAAATTTCTCCATAGAATTACTGGCATGTGGGCTAGAAATTGACATGTTTTTCTACCAGGAAACATGAAGTGATATGTGAGCATCTTAGGAATGAGAAAGCCTCTGCTTTTCATGTGTTGAAAATATACACAACACTTTCTTCTTGTCTTTGATGCACAGCTCCTGAAAGTGGAAGACTGGGAAGCCAAGCACAGTGGGTAACCTAAATATTATGAGCTGTAAGTAATTGTATTTCGATTTGCCATAATAGACTATCACCTTATAAATCAAATTCTAGATAAATGTGATTTTTTAAAAACATTTACTTTCTCTTTTTTTTTTTTAGATTTATTTATTTTTAGAGAAGGGAGAGAGAAAGAGAGGGAAAGAAATACCGATCAGTTGCCTCTCGCACGCCCCCAACTGGGGGTCTGGCCCCAAACCCAGGCATGTGCCCTGACTAGGAATCAAACCGGCGGCCCTCTGGTTTGCAGGCTGACACTCAATCCACTGAGCCCCACCAATCAGGGCTAAATGAGATTTTAACATAAAGTAATTTCATAAGTCGTACTTTAAAATTTCAGATCCTCAACTATTCCAGCACTTTGTGTATTAACATTAAATGATAATATCAAACATCACGGACGCTAAAACAACAAAAATAAAAGATATTCTCTCTCTTTTCAATGTCTCATTCTAAAGGCAACACAGCATTTTAGAGTCTACAATGTGGCATATTCAACATGTATATTTTGATACATCATGGGGATTTGCCACAAATAATTCTGAAAAACAAATGTTTCCATCAATTATAACGAAATACTTAAGTTAAATAAAAACCTTTCCTACACACATATAAATACTGATATTCAAAATGACACAAGTATTTCCTGGCAAACAGTTCAAGTTCTCCCAAGAAAAGCATGGATCAGTAAGATGAAGAAGTAAGAAAAGGAAAAGCTGTAGAGCCATAGTTCTCTAGGCCGGGGCGGTACCAAGAATACCGAGAATACAGGTTACAAGAGCGCCCATCTGTTCGTCCCTCCTTAAAAGACGGAATGAGCACAACGCAAAATGGCAGCATACCTTTCAGTGGCCTTTCCTTCTACGGCAGATCTTTTGAGGACTGGAAGCCTTCATTCAGGTCTAAGAGTCAATTCCGGACTTTCTCTTAGGAATTCAGAGAGGCTCCTCCACTGAAGGAAATTCAATTCCATCCAGATAACTCCTTGAGAGGTGCCCTCAGGGGCACCAACAATTAGTTCACAGACCTAAGGATACTTCTTCACACCTCGAAGGTTCTCATGCCAAGGAACTGGCAGTGCCGATTCATGCAACTGCCAAGTGCATGGGGTGGCCAATCAGCCCCCTGCATCCCTAGCATCTGCTTCTTGGGATGCTTGGGTTGCCAGAGGCCTGCTAACCCCTCAATTATACCGGAAAGTAGTGTCAAAGCTCACAGGTCCGGAAAAAACACACAATGATAGTGATAGCTGGAATGTCACCACCGTACTGGCCACAACTGCTCCACAGCTAATGACTAGATACATTTGGTACATTATAATAAGTCTCTAATTTGTACTACAGAAGGCACGTTTATTAGACAGATAGACAGACATGTGTGTCCAGCTATTCAAATCATCTTGCCTTCCACATGATGACTTCAAGGGTCTGAAATAATTGACTGACAAAATTTGGCCATGACTCAAAAGCTGGGGGAAGAAAAACAAACCTTGCTGCCGTCTGACACTAACCACAAAAGCCTTCAGGAGCCAAACTAATTAGAGCCCTTTCAACGATGTTTGCTAATTGAATGGATAAGCAAAGACAGCATGGGTCAGTGAAGGGAACACTAATTCGGGAAACCAGAGACCCAGGTTTAGTTACAGCTCAGCCACTGAGTCATGTGTGATTGTGTGCGAATCATGTAACCTCTCTGGCTTTAGTTTCTGAATCTACAAAATAAGTGTGATTTGAATTATCTTTAAGGGTTTCTATCTCCAAAGTAGAAAGGAAACTTAGGCAAAGAAACGTTTCATATTTATTGATTTCAGAGCAAGGGGAAGGGAGGAAGAAAGAAAAAGAGAGAGAGAGAGAGGGAGGGAGGGAGGGAGGGAGGGAGGGAGGTCGGTCAATTGGTTGCCTTTCATAGACGCCCGGACCAGGGACAGAGCCTGCAACCCAGGCAAGTGCCCTGACCAGGAACCAAACCCGTGACCTTTCAGTCTGCAGGACGACGCCCAACCAACTAAGCCACACCAACTAGAGCAGAAATTCTTCATATTTAGTAACCTTAAGTTCCGGGAAGATACAGCCTCTGCAAAAACAGGGTTGATGGGACAGGAAGCATCTGCAACGCCTGAGAACAATTCACAGCGTGAGCAAGACTCTTCTCTTCCTCCACCATCCTCCACTGACCTGGGCGACTGTGGGCCACGACCATGCTCTGACCGTCACGGCCACCCCAGAACAATCTCTTGCTAATTCCAACAGCCTCATTCTTGTGCCGTTATGAATTAGGATGCCTCGACTTTTCCATTACCTTGATTTTGATTACAGGAGATGGGTCCCCTTGTGTGTCATGGTATCTCCAATCTTTACAGGTTTTAGTAGTCCATTTCTCTGGATTTAGATTCATCTATATATACATGACATATACATGACAATAGCAGGTATGCAATACAGAGAGTAGAGATAAGATAAAATAAAGACAAACCTGCTTTGCTAGGTGAGGGGAAGGAGGAAGGATGGGGGTGTCATGGCCAGAGTAATCAGAAAGAATCGCATATCCTTTACATATAGCCCTTGCAAGGAGAATACTGTTAACTAGTTGCTCTATGTAAAGAGAAAAATCTCGCTGTCTCTACCATTCAAAACAGTCACGTAAGTCAGGCTCAGCACTGCTTCCGAGTAAGTGGGTCAGAGACACTTGCGAAGAAATTAAGACATGACCTTGGTTAAACTTGCCACTTGGTATTTTTTAATCTTTCCAAGTAGAAAAGCATACTGTCAGTTCAGAATTACACTACACTTAAAAAACTGACAAAAATGGTTCGTGCCTACATCTTGAAACATTTGATCAATAATGATGGAGCCCACTCAGCAAGAGGCTTTTAAAGTTCTGATTTAACAAGACCTGAGTGGATGCCAGATCAGATCCCGAGAGAATCACTTAACCAGACACATTCAGCCTTACAACGCACGAACAACATGATGGCTTCCAAGTTTTTAAAGAGAAAACAAAAGAGAATCTAATTAAGCCTAGTTCGACCAGAAAACTCATGCAGAAGTGGTGGAAGACTTTTGGCACAGATCAGTGGCATTTCCAAGGAAATTCCTAGACAATGAAAATAAAAAAGCACCACAAGTTACATGCCACGGATGCTAACACTTACGGAGACATCTTCTGCAAAATAAACACAGGACGGAAAGGATGGTGCAAAATATATTCCTAAGCAGGGGAGCTGTCAAATCACTACCTCCTAGTTTGGTTTTAATTTTTATCATCATTCTTTCATTTAAAAATATGTTTACAGTTCTCTTCCAAAGCACTCTGTACTCAATTACTCAGCCAAGACAGTGGTATATTTCTCTGTGTGGTCTTGGGGAGTGAAATCTGGGAGAAATATGTTATAGATCCAACAGCATTAGTAATACCCTGCACTTTGGATGTGCCAGGTTCTCTAGCAGTAAGAGGAAGGTGTTATTACTATCCCCATTTTATGAGGTGAGAACCTTTAAGTAGAGAGGGGCTGAATCATCTGAAGTCACACAGTAAGCACATGGGGACCCGAGATTTGAGCCCAGGAGGTGGAACCAGGCAACCTCGTTCCAGGGCTTATGTTTTTAAACTGCTACACTCACAACTCATTGATTCACGATTTCTCATATACAAAGGCCTCATAGTTACTATGGGTTCTATTCTCAGAAAAAGATGCTGAAAGTTGAAATGATGCATTGTAGGTTAAACCTGAGTTTCCAATAGAAATAAAGACATAATAAAGGGATACTGAAAGAACAATGTACACATCTTTAAAGGAAATGAGCACAAATAACATCCTAACCAATTACAAATACCCTATTAGAATAGGTTAACATGTAAAGGCATAAATAAGTTGGTTAAATACAGCAATATCAAACATATTCAACATGCCAGCCTTAGCTGGTGTGGCTCAGGAGACTGAGCGCACCAGCCTGCAAACTGAAAGGTCGCTGGTTTGATTCCCAGTCAGGGTGCACTGCCTGGGCTGCCAGCCAGGTCCCCACGTGGGGGCATGTGAGAAGCAAACAGTCAATGTATCTCTCACTCTCACACGGAGATGTTTCTCTCACTCTTGTTCTCTCCCCCTTCCTGTCTCTCTAAAAATAAATACATAAATACGTTCTTTAAAAAAAAAAAACAATATATTCAACATGTCAAAGTTTTTATTCCCTTCAGAACCCATGTAGTATTTTTTACTACCAGGCAGAGCTTGAAGAAAAGTCTCTAGGGCTGGCACACTCCAAAGCCCTTCTTCCCCTGGGCCTGCAGAAAGCACAGCCCGGAGGTGAACGGGGAAGAGCCTGACTCTACCCGGGTCCAAAATTCAGCTGTGCCTGGGGTGGGACCACCCCCAACTCTTCAGTTATATGAGACGATAAAGTCCTCAGTTTTTGCTTGGAAAAAAAAGAAAAAGCACTTCTTCGAGAAGATGTTCAACAAAGATCTTTAAAAGAAGCTGACTGCTTTTGACCCAAATACTATTTTATTATTTTTTCCCCCAGCAAACTTCTCACTAAAAATACAGTCGATGTTAGAAATCAGCTAGCCAACAATTCTGCGATCTTTGTTGGAGATCCAAGATGGTGGTGGATTAGACGGAAACTACACTGACCTCCTTCCAGGACCAACCTGCAATCTTTGTTGGGACAAAACCTGTTTTCTTAGGTTGCCATTTCATCAGCTCATTTGGTGTAGTAATATTGTAGGTAAAAGGGGACAACTGTCCTTATTAAAACATAAAAATCAAATCAAATATATTCTGAATTTTTAAATCCTAATCCTTTTGTTACACTATTGTGTACAATGGCAAGAAGTTTCAAGATTTTCACCTGCATCTTTTCTGTCCCATCCTGACCCGGTCTTCTCTTTGCCTTGTAGTAGAATGGAACTCATTTTTTTCTCTTATTCAAAAACTTTTAAAACTTAACATAACCATGACATAATACTGACATTTTACTGTATCAGAACCTACTCATCCAAACTCATGTTATTTTTTATTTATTTATTTTTTAAAATGGTTATTTATTTATTTTTAGAAGAAGGGAAGGGGGAGACACATCAATCAGTTGCGACCTTCCACTTTGTCGGATGATACTCAACCAATTGAGCTACACCGGGCAGAAATGATGTTACCTTTTCAAGTAGCATCCCTAGGAAATCACACTTGTTCAAATGACACTGTTGCTATTCACAAGGCTTTTTAAGCTGCCAGCACAAATCCTTTATCAACAGATGTTTTCATTCAGGCCCAAAGCTTTTTTACCCTTTATCTCTCTCCCCCTTCACTAATCTCCATCTCACATTCTCCTACCCACCCCTTGCTGCTGTTGTTACAATCAATACTCAGAGGACCTCTGAGAGTCAAGGTTCTTAGGGGAACCAGACATGTGAAGGAGATGGGATGTGGGAAAGAGGATTCTGTCTTCCAGGCCTGCTGCTTCAGTGCGAGCCGTGCACACAGAACTTTTCCCACCGTGGGGGTGGGGAGGGGGGCACGGGGGGGCAGGGGTGGGAACAGCAGACCAGAAGCTAAATCGGGTCTTTACTCTCAGGGACAAAAAAAAGGTCTTTACTCTCATGACAAAAAAAAAAAAAAAAAAAAAAAAAGGAAAACCTAATAACTGAGTCTGTGTCCCAAAACCTTCTAATTTATCTTCAGGAATTGGAGAGACCTCACCTCCATGACTTTCATTTCAGACTACCTCATTTCTGTCTGTCTGTCGGTGATGAAAGACCACACACTGTATCAGTGTGCTTTCCTACCAGAAACGAAATGACTCTTAACAGTTCACTACTTACTTCTTCCTCCTTAAAAAATGGTTTGGCACTTTATTATCATCCAAATACAAGTTAAGTAGAAACCTCCCTGTCATGTTACTTAGTCTTGTGACCTGAGACGCATCGAACACCCTGCCACATCCAGCTCCACCGAGTTTATTCTCCCCAGCACTGGGCAGACGGCTAGACACATGGTAGGTCCTCAGCCTGGTTCAGTTCACAGAAAACCTCTAGGAACCTGGGCACTGAGGCTTCCATTTCTAAAGCAAATGGCTTCTTTACCCCACTCTTCATCTGAATAAATCCTACTTACTCAATGTCTAGTCTTCAGAGAGAACTTCCCTCACTACCCTCTCACCCAATGTAAAACGTATTTGCCTAAAAACTGATGAAACCCTTTTCTTTTGACTTATCAGTGTGTCAGCTTTGCTGAACTGGCGCTACAGCATCGGTATTCAGAGACTGTAGGGGCAGAAGCAGCCATGACCCCTGCCCTGAAAAGCTCCAAGGTGATTCTTATACAATGCAGCTGCTTTCCCACGCAGCGCACAAGCCATGGAGGGAAGGAGTTGATGCACACTGGTTCTGCGGATGGCCTCTGGCTAAGTTGCCCTAGACCTGCTCTTTAAGCAGGCATTGCATTTCTCAGTATTTATTTCAAGTCCACTTCCCAGAAGTTGACTACTTAATTTCATATTTGCTCTCACCTTTTTCTATATTTCTCACAATGTTTTTTAGTATCCCCCCAGTTCTGAGATTACATGAATCCCTCAGTTACTACTCTACAAATTTGTACAAGAAGAATTTTCATCATATCTTGAAAAAACAAAGCTCTAAATTCAGTTATTAATACATGGCCTCCCATGTATATGTATTATATATAGAAAGAAATAAAGCTAGCAATCAGGCTCATGACTCCACTGGGTATACGAAAAGCCTGTCACTTACTTGAATGAATATTCATTTTTAAACATCCAAATCTTAAGGAAAGATCTTACCTGTTCACCGGCATCGTGAAACTCTTTGCATGCATCGGGGAACACATCGTAAATAACGAGAGGATAGCCATGTTTCATGAGATTTTTTGCCATTGGATTCCCCATGTTGCCTAGTCCAATGAATCCAACTGGAGTCTTAGAGGCCACGGACCTAGAACACACTAACATCCACACATTACTTTTACTTTCAGTCGGAGCAGATGACATTTTTTACTGCAAACGTTCATTCAACCTTGGCCAACTTTTTAATCGTAAACATCAACATTAGTGAGTCAACAGTTACTTTTTTCTCCACCTATCTCCCCCTCCCCCTTCCCTTTGGCAACCATCATCTTGTTCTCTATTTCTATGGGGCAGTTTGGCCAACTGTTATTTAGATGTTTTCTATTAAAAAATTTCTTGAAGGCCCGTTTCAAACTAATAATCCCGTCATGTTTAATGATGCCGACAATGTGCATGCAGACTACCACCTAACTATTTAGTTCTCCGAGAAACAGTACGTTGTTAAGCAATCTCTCTTCTGTTTTCTACCTCTAAAACATCCCTCTACCATTTTTAATAATAAACTTTAAAATGTTATCATTTATAAACACATATTATGTACTTTACTTATTATGTGAAGGATTCTAGATTCCTCATAACTATATTATCTCCTATTATAATGTGTATAAAAACATTAAAGTATTCAGCCCTGGCTGGTGTGGCTCAGTGGATTGAGCGCGAGCCTGCGAACCGAAGGATCGCGGTTCGATTCCCAGTCAGGGCACATGCCTGGGTTGCCAGGCCAGTTCCCGGCAGGGGACATACAAGAGGCAACCGCACATTGATGTTTCTCTCCCTCTCTCCTTCCCTTCCCCTCTAAAGATAAATAAATAAAAAAAAAAATCCAAAAGAAAAAAAAATCTTAAAAACATTAAAGTATTCAATAAAACCTATAGCTTGGACAAGATCTAAGAACAGAAAAATTTTCACTTTCCCACTCCCACATTTTTAGAAACCATCCCTTCCAATGGTATAAAAAAAAAATCTGAATACAATGTTAACACAGGAGAATGTATTTCAACCGAAAGTCACCAGTTTATAAATAGGGTTCTAGGAGGAGAGGAATACTTTCCAAAGGCTTTAAATGGCAAGAGGAACCGTCTCAGGACCTTGGACTAAGGACTCCGTACACTTTCAGAAAAGAGGCACTTCCATTTATAGGAAAAATAAAGTTGTTCTTAACAAAACCTGTGCACTGGTTTTGTTTTACTTGATTTTCTTAACTTTCACAAAAGGCTTTCTGTAATCACACTGTGGCAAGACAGATCAGAGGGGCTTTGCATTACCATGAAAACAACCATTAGACATTATTTCTGTTTCTAGATTTAGACTCCACGCAACAAGTATTTACTGCGCAAGTTCTGTGACAGAGCTCGGGGACAGACACAGCAAGTTATGGCCTTAGCCTCAAAAAGTTCCATCCAGTGAGAAAAGGAAGAGAAATAACTCCACTTGTCTCTTCCCACCTTTTTTTTTTTTTCCCAAGGACACATTTTAAAACTGCGGCTCACCAACCAACTACAGTCACCATTTTAAGTTTCAAGTCCTCTCAATTTGAATCCCTACTCTCCCCTGAACTTAATATAAATGCAATGAGATGTCTTAAAAGCGAATTATTTGGCACGTCCATGAAGCATGGGTGCCATCCTTGCGGGCATCACCTTACCAGCGCTCAGCTGAACACACTGGGCACAGTAGGAATCCTATGTCTGACTTTCTGGTCACAAGAGGTTCAGTAATGATGACAAATAGTGCATTTGTCAGTAGAACAAGAATCAGCAGGGGGGTTATATCAACCAGAAGGCTAGTTCAACTTTTGAAATATTGAGAGTACAGCAATTCCTAGTGATGAGATCTTAGAAGAGCTGAAGTTAGTTGTTGAAGTTGAGGTCAAAAATAATGAGGCCCAGATTCTGGATGCCCACTATGAAAATCAACGAAGATGAAGTTTTTAATGGCAGGCTCTATTCTCTTCATATGTGGGATATGGTAGTGTAATTACATGATTTGGTGTCAAAAGAGAAGAGGTTATTTACTGATGGTGATACGTAAGAACTTCTCTCAGTTTAAAAGACCTAGATTCCTACCCATGCAAGGTTAATTCTTACATGTATGCCTTTGAACTAGCAAGTTACTTAACTTCTCTACACATTTTTATCAACAAGAGGAACTCGTTCAGAAGGTGGTTGTAAATACTTGAGATAAATCATGGCAAGCATTAGTAGTACCTGGCATGTGACAGTCAGTACCTGCTACTTTTGTCATCAATGGTCAAGAAGCAGCAGGAGGGTACTAGTCCTATGGCAGATGCCCCCTTTCTTGACTAGCAGGTTGGAAGAGCCGGAGTGTTAGGAGAGGGGATGGAGACTACTTTAGAAGAACGCCCTATGTCTAAGGAAACACGGCTTTCAGTTAAGGTGATATTGCACAAGGCATGCTTGGACAATATAGAAAAATATGCTCTTAAAGGAGAAGAAATTCAAAGGAGTCTAATAGAACCACTATCCTAAAAACTTGCAAACTTAAATAATACACCTTCCTTTAAGTCACACAGACAATATCTGGAAATAGTGCAGTTAGACGGTAACTAAAATCAAGTTAGCAGACAAGCAGTCAATGCAATAAAGGAACTAGCTGGAAAATTAGAGAGTTAGTTTCTAAATTTATAGATTTATGAATTATGTACTGTTTCTCCAATGGGATGTGGGCAAAGTTATCCATATCCTGGATAATTTGGATTAAGTGCTACCAAAAATGAGGCTTCTCTAAGTTTCAAAACGCAAAAACCTATTGTAATAGGTTAATTATTTCCCATTTCCAAAAATTTTTTCCCCTAATCAAAGTGATGCATTTCATTGTATTGATAGATAATGGGAAAATACAAAAAGTATAAAGTCAAAAGGGAGAAAGTTAACCTCACTACACAAAAGTCATCACTGTCTTTTGAATGTATGTTCTCATTATGTCATGAGATTTTGTTACGCATACACTTTGTGACTCACTTTATCACACAATATTGTTATATAAGAATTCTATGTGCTTAAGAGTTACCAAAATAAGGACAGTGACTTACTCTATAAAGGCCTTTACTGTTTGAGTCAAGTTATTGCAGAAATAAATATTCTCCCTTCATAATTCCATAAGTTCAAGGTCAACTTTTGGTCCCAGGGCCATGAGCTGCTTTTCAGAGCTCTATGTGGACCCCCAGAAGCTAATGTAGAAAGGAAAAAAATGACATTATATATTTTATTTATGCTACGTATTGTTTTGAAAGTATATTTCTTACCCACAAAAAGGGCCAATAACGAAAAAAAATTATGCCCATTTCTGTACCTGGTGCTGGTTAATTTTCCCATTCTACCTCTGGTCAGGTGGTCCCCTTGAAGATGATCTAATACAAATTATCTGTCTAAGTACCTAATGATGAGTCGCAATGACTGTCAAGGGCCTATGGGCACAGACTTTTTCAAATCCGTATAAAGAAGTCTAAAACTAAATTTAATTACCTTCTAAGATAAAATACAAAACTTACTTTTACTAAATGGTGATCCAATAGTAATATACATACATAGTTTAATATTGCTAATTTTTCTACTTCCTTTTTCATACTATAAATATTTTAAAATTAAGATGTGCTATTAACTGGCAAATTTCAGGTCTCATTTTTTAAAAATAGTAAATAATTGTACAGATCTTTATATTACTACCCATATGATATATACATCTTAAAACATACTGTGGTAGCAAATAACCCACAGAATTCAGAACACTAAATAATGTTACTATTTGAACATGGTTCTTTTTCTTAATGTCCCTAGACTCCAAACTTGCATGTAGATATTGTAAGACTCCAGTGTCAAAAAAGTTAAGTTTTGTAGTAAACTAACATTAATAGAAACATTTTAAAACAATTCCAGAGTAAAAACTGCTAAAGTGTTTTTAAACAATCATCACAATAAGAACTATTTATAATTTATCATAAATCTACATCCAAAGAGCATCTTTGGGCCAAAGAACCTACGGAACAAGAGCAAATGCTGAAGCGGTCTAACCAGCACTGTGGAACAGCATTCCAGTTTACAGAGACAAGTTTATCAGAGCCTGGGGCCTCCGCCTCTGCTGTCATGAATTACAACAACTTTCGTAACTCCAAAAGGTGCAGCTAGAGTTCAATAAAAGATCATCTGAACACCCTGTAAAACCACTCCAACAACACATCGTCCTTGGCTAATCAAAACTGAAAAGAATTGTGCATTCACGTGAAAACTGGTGCAACACTACTGTGGAAAAGTGAACTCATCGAATTTTTAAGTATCTCTAAAGTGGGAGGCATTTTGTGGTAGCTCAGCACAGTAGTTCAAATAGCGGTTACACTCGAGTTTGGCAGATTCTGTGAGTTTGCATCTTGTTGCCGTGATTCTGTATCAGACATCAGTTCTCTTGCCTCACAAGGAGCCTGCTCTACTCAAGCCAGTGAGGAAATTCACTCTTCTGCTTAGCTTTTACTGAGAGGGAGAAAGGGGAGCTGTTAAGAACTCAATTCTGAGCATGTTTTTTTTTAATGAAATATATATACATACACTAATACCAAGGCTTTTTAAAAATTGAGTATGCTCTTGATAAACTGTGTTACAACTCTCACACTTTTACAGGAAAACAATGGCAGTGTCCACACAAATCAACGAACTTTTCAATTAAAGAGGAATCCTTGTGTAATAGAAAATGCAGGGATGAGGATGAATCAAGGACTAACTTTCTAGATCTTGCTGTTTAGATATCCTAATTCACTTGCCCAAGGGGCCTCAGGTTCTTCACCTGAAAAATGAAAAAAATTCTATCTCTGTGAGTCTAAAAACTGCCTCTTCCTAAGTTAATTGTTAGCTTCCATAACTTAGGGGGAGAAGAAGAGGGTAAGTTCAGGCCATGATTTTGAGGACGTTGAAAGTGTTTTTGGTTAATAACTTGACTGAAGTGCCATCCTCAGGTAGCACAGTTCCAAGGAAAAGGAGGTAGGAAGTCTGCCTTGCGGGTCAAAGATGAGTTAAAACTTCGCTGGAATGACTTACCACCTGATTTGCACTGACACCACTGTTGTACGATTAAGTTGGTTAAATAAAAATCAGGCCCCTCTGCCCAAGGGGGCGCCCGCCCAGAGTGCACCCGGGAAGGGGAAGAGGGGGCGGGGCGCTGAAAAAGCCAGCCGGCGCTGCAACGCCAAGAGTCATAGGGGTGGATAAAGGGTCGCCCCCGAGCGTGGGCCCTTCACTTGTCCTCCGAGCCCTAACTCCAAAGGAGCATGCCCCAGACCCAAATATTCTTCCCTTTACCCCAAGGTCTTCCCACCCCTGCTTAAGTCCCAAAAAGGGCGCTCGATGAACGCCATTCATGTGGATTCGGGGCAAGGTTATTGGGAGGAGGCAGGAGCAGCGCGAAAGGCAGCCGCAAAAAACGCCAGTCCTTGGGATCAGCCAAAATGTTGGGTTTTAAGCCCCGATCCAACCTCAGCGCCTCCCGTGAAAAGACATCTTCGGCCGATGAGGGCGCGAGAAGAGGGCGGCCGGAGGAGGGACATGGGAAGGAGGCAAGAAGTCCTTACCCGCTGCAAGGTTAGCCGCTGTCGGCCACTGCCGGCGGCTCCAGTACTGGAAGCCGGAGGCGGCTCCACGGAGCCAAACGGAGGCTGCCATGCTGCCCCCGCCCCGCCTCCCCGCAGTGACCTCCGCCGCTTCGGCTCCTACACAGTCTGCGAGTGTGTGCTGCGAAACAGGCAAGCAAAGGACCGGCTTGGGACCGCGCACGCACGCGCTCTGCCACGGGGATGGACATCCACCCGCGAGGGGCGGAGCGCAGCACCGACAAGCACCGCCCTTCAGAACGAGTGCCGTCAATCCGGGGAGCGCACCAATCAAGATTCGCGGGTCCTCCGCACTTCCAGATCCACCAATAGGAGGCCTCTCTAGTGCCGTAAGCATGGCGTATATGCGACCTGGCCCCGCCCCCGAGCTCGTTTACAAACTGCGGGCAAGAGTCTCCTGTTTACCAAAACGCAGAGGGTGTGTGGGGGGCGTTGACTGTCACTACCGCCTCGTCCGAGCACCTGACTCCCCAGAACCACTCCCTCAAAGGATTGTAAATGCCTGTGTTGCCTCCCTGAGAGCAAGTAGTAAACTTCCACTTGCAGCCGCTGCTGCTGCAATTTTTAGGCAAGAGTAGAAATTGTTTTCTAAGTATGGGACTTATTTTTAACTGCAATAATACGTGGGTCTCGTATTTGTAGTCTTAATGTCTGTCTCTTCATTGGGAAACAATCACAGAAATCTACCATGAATGCATTAAGTCTGTTAAATTTATTTGATTTTAGTTTCCCAACCGTTTCTTTAATAAATTTGAAAAATAGGAAAAGTTGATAACATTGTTCTCTTTGAAGTGTGGAATTACGAGGAAGTAACACTCTATTCCAATATATATTTCTCTAATGTTTGAACATTCTGCATCTATTTCGTTAGCAAAAATAAAAGGTACACAAAAGTCCAGAAAATAGTGTGTATGTGTGCCAGGGAGATTTATTCATTCTGTCTGTGTTTGATGTACGTATTTGAATCTCAACTAGTTGGCGATAATTGCAGCGCCTGACCTTCCCACTGACCTCGATCAAAGGGCTGGGAGCCGTGCACGCACCAAAGCCACACCTGCAGCCTTTGCAGAGGGGTAGTACAGGTGGAAGGAGAGTGAGTAGTAGCTAGGGCAAGTGGGACCTCCTGCCAGGGTACCCACTACCCTCCCAAAATACAGTTTATTTACTCATTTGCATAGGTTGTGACCACCCAACCTTTTTAAAAAATATTTTATTTACTTGTTTTTAGAGAAAAGGGAAGGGAGGGAGAAAGAGGGAGAGAAACGTCAATGTGTGGTTGCCTCTTGCACGCCCCACTAGGGACCTGGCCCACAACCCAGACATGTGTGCCCTGACTGGGAATCGAACCTGTGAGCTTTTGGTTTGTAGACCAGCACTCCATCCACTGAGCCACAGCAGCCAGGACTCATCCAAACTTTTAATCTAAATAGCAGGGTTAGCATATTTGACTTTGACCTTTTGCCCAGTAACTTGAACAGTTGGAAGTACCTAAAGAAAAAGCAAAGAAAGTAGATAATTTCCAAGCAGGCTCTCTCCTGATTCTGGGCATGCTAGCAATGTTCCCAGGGACTGGTACAGAATGCAAGATTCTCATTTGTAAGTGGTACGAAAACAGTCCCCTTCTTTGGCTGTCTCTCCTCCCCCAACCCTCTACTCCACGCCAACCAAAAAGAAGGAAGGGAGGAAGAAAGAGAAGAAAAAAATTTCTAAAAAAAAAAATCATTTCTGCCATTGGAAGTCTCCTAGCATTTTCTACCTGACCCTCTCTTCCTGGTTTATTTAGATCTTAGTTGGAATAGACCTCCTGCAACCAATAAATGTAGCTCTGGGGCAGGTTTGTATAATTAACTGCGGAAACGTGTGCCTTTCAACTATGTCAACCTCCATCGCAGAGCTATTTACAACACAGGACAGCATATCAATTGATCTCTCAGCTCCTAAAGTTTATATCCCAGTCCTCCTGAGATTTTATATTCAATCAGATTGCTTTTGTCATTTTTATTGTGAGCTACTGTTTTTGTTTCTCTAGGTTGTTTACAGGGCTCTTTTCTTGAAAACTAGTATTACTTTTCAAAAGGTTGCTTTCTATGAACGGAGTCCCCTTAGGACTCCAAGCAGGGCTCAGAAAGATGAACAGGCAGAACGGAAGCTGGGCATGAGATCCTCTTAATTTTTTTAACTGATGTAATGGCTTTAAAAAGGGAGTGAGTGGCACTGAAAATTTGATTCTTTTTGCTCAACTAGAACCAGGGTGTAAATCACAACTTTTCCACATCCCTACAGCATGTAGCTTAATATCTCTTCTCCAAAGCCCTATACTGGTTTATAAATTAAGGCTCTGAGATTTTTCACAGAACTTTTTAATAAGCATTATGATTTTTAATTTCTGGTGCTTGAAGGTGATTGCAAATATTATTGTTTTTGCAAAGGCAGTTACTACCTGTGGCTGTCTTTCTTTTGCCTTCCCAATATGTTTGTTTGAAAGGCACTGAACTTCTCCCTAAGTCCGTGATACTAGTTTTGTTTAAAATTGTGTTCCAGTGCATTAGAGGCCCTTTATCTCTTCTGGGAAGATGGAATAGGTATAATTTTCTCTATCCCTCCCAATAAATACAACTAAAACCTCTGAACATTATATGTAGAACAGATGGAGAAAAGAAGGCATACCAGCTAGAGACCTCAGGACCCAAAAAGGAACAGTGTTAAGTTCTTGAGTTTTCATTTAGCTTCATGTTCCCATACTGGGTACTAGAGAAGCCGAAAACCAGAAACCTGAAACTGCCAACAGACACAGACAAAAATGCCTCAGTAAAAGGCTACTCTCTCTCTAGCCAAAGGATGAAAAAGGTGCAGCCTACCAACAGATAACTTTAAGAAAATAACCACTCTACTCTAGACAAATACCACACAATAACAACCTATGACCTCATCCCCACCATGCCAGCAAAGGCTGAGTGAAGAGCCTACATTGGCACAATATCCAGGCTATAATGAGACACCCCAACATCCTAACACCCTTATCACCCCACTCCTCAACTCCACTGATATGAGTCAGAGAAGGCCAAGTAGAGACACAGGACTTACATTCCCACCGCTGGCTGGTAACAAGGACCCCTCCTCATGTGCCCCTCCCCCATCCTCATGGGTGTCACTGGAGACTTGTGGGGAGCCTGGACTTCCACCGCTACCTGACACTAATGAGACACCCCTTCCTATCCCTGTGTGGGTGAGATCAGAGGAGGGGCTGAGTGGAGAATCAGGACTTTCATGACTGCCCAGTGTAAGGAGGCCACCCCTCCCTGCCATGGTGCCAGTGGATGCCACATGGGGGCAGTAATGAGGCACTCCTCCCTGTGCGAGCTGGGGCGGTATCAGTGGAGGTCTGGCGGGGAATTGGGACTCCCACCCCAGCCACCACTAATGAGGGGCCCTCCCTCCACCCATAGGTGTCAACAGAGGCAGATAGGCAACCTAGACGCCTATCTGGCATTGGCAAAGATGGTGCTCCCTCCAAGCCCTCCTTTTCCAGGGCGGTGTCAGGAAAAGCCAGCTAAAATAGGCAGTTTGAGTAAGATCCAGAGTGCCGTAATAACCAAGATGTCCATGTTTTAATAGAAAATCATTCGTCATGTCAAGAACCAGGAATATCTCTAAGTGAATGGGGAAAACATCAGTATCAAGATAGAAGTTTAAATTAGCTGACCAAGATTTTAAAGCAAGTATCAGGAAAATGTTTGAATGAACAATGAGAACACGGTTAAAACAAGTGAAAAAATAGTCTCAGCCAAGAAATAGAAAGTCTCAGCAAAGAATACAGAAGATATAAAGAAGAAATTAATGGGAAATTTAGAATGGAACAGGTGTCTTTTGAGACATCTACACCAGCTGCCAGTTTGCCACACACCCTTAGCCTCAGCTTCAGTGCCTTGGGTCTCCCACCCACACTCTGAAAGCCAGGCGAATCTAGGGGGTCCAACTCTTAACTCTGTAAGGCAGAAAATCAAACCTAAAGTTGTTTACTACATTCCAATCTTCCTCCAGTGGGTTCTGTATATTACCTTATGTGTCAAGGGTCCCCAAAATCACCCCTAGGTTTAGGGATTTGCTAGAAGAACCCAAGACTGAGCATATAGTCATATTCATGGCTATGATTCATTACAGCAAAAAGATACAAAGTCTTGAATGTAGTGGGAGCCTGCTGAGGCATCAGACTCAGGATTTCACTGGGTCTGGTCACGTGTTCACTAGCCTACCCGCCTCACTGACTATCCTCCAGAGTGGCACTGTGCAAAAGAAATACAATGTGAGCTGCCAGTCATTTTAAGTTTTCTGGTAGCCACATGTTAAAAGAATAAAAGAAACAAGTGAAGTTAATTTTAATATCTTTTATTTGGCCCAATATGCAAAATGTTATCATTTCCTCATATAATCAGTGCTGAAAGTTATTAATGAGATATTTTATATTCTTTTCTTCCATGGTAACTCTTTGAAATCTGGGGTCTGTTTTATATTTATAGCACATCTTAATCCAGACCAGCCACATTTCAAGTGCTCAGTAGCCACATGTGGCCCGTGGCTACCGAATTGGACAGTGCAGCTCTAGAGAAAGGTCAAGAGGTCACTCAGAACCCAGCCATTGTCACGCTGGCCAGGAAGCTGGCGACCCTGTCTTGCACATTGTCCCTGGGTATTCGTTTGAAATAGACACTGAGGCCTCCAATGCCATTGTCTCGGGGAAACGCCTGGGCTGCTGCCCTGCGAGGCATGCAGTAGATTCGCACAGACGAAAGCCAGGTGAGCTTAATGACAAGGGTACGGAAACAGCTTCTCACCGTGAAGTGCACCTCCAGCTCTTAAAGACCCCCCTCAGAAAAACACCCCTGCTCTTAGCAAGCCTAGAATGAAGCCCTAAGGAGCTATGTGCCCCTAGAAATTAAGGCTGGGGGCTTCATTCTTCCAATGGTTCATTTTAGGTGGTCATAGGCTTTGACACCAAGAAGTCAGAAAGCTACTCGGTCACAGATCAACCATTCAAAAACCTCTGTTCTCCTGTAACGTCACAAAGATTGGCAAACCCCCTCCAGTGACACCAAAAGAAAATCCCTACCTGTGTCCACGGTTGGCAGAACTCTGGGAGTACCCTGACGGCTCATACATGGTGTGAACTGGGAGTCAAGAAAACCTCTAGGGAAACTGCAGCCAGTTACCTGTCCCAGTAAGACCTGGAGCTGGGCCTTTCTGCTATGCCAGGATGCAAACTGAGGGCCGCCAGGGCCCTTACAAGGGAGCTGATTTGACTCATTAGGGACTCTAATAGTCCCACATGCAACGTAACATCTTTCATTAGCCAAACAAATGCAAAGGACAGTGCTCTTGGCCAAAAGACTACTCAGTGATTCCCAAGAAGCTCTTATTCCTTTTCCTGCCCCCTGAGTCTGTTAGGAGACAACGTCATGCAACTTAATCATACACCTGCCTTTTTCTCTGGGGCCATCTCAGGGGTGGTGGGCCTAGGGATGAAGATAGCTTATGTAACCCCTCTACTTGCTTACTCTTGGCACTGGCAATTCTACCACCCGAATGCAAGATGCACCTGCAAAATGCGGGAATAGTACAGACCACCAAATAGGTTCTTCTACAGAACTCTTCAGGGGGGCCTACTTGGAACCCCTCTGTTTCAAGGCATTTCAAATCCAGGTCTACTTGCCATCACCACTAAATCCATGGCCAAGAAGCCAGTAACAGAACACTAGAATATTTCAGATTTAGGCCTCCTTAAGTGGGCAGTTGCCCTTAATAGAGCGACTTCTGCACTATGGAATTTGTCTATAACTCCATTCAAACAGCATTTAAAGTACAATAATGGGTTTTACTCCAAGTAATTCTCCATTATTCATATTAATCACCACCCCAGCACCTGTCCAGAAGAATACCATGCAGTCCAGATGAACTTTCAGGCCTTCTGAGACCTAACTGGACTCTGAAGTCTGAAATCTGGCCCAATAATAATTATTTTGCAGATGGCACCAATGAAATCTTCAATTTCACTTGCATTATGCAGTCCTTCAAGAAGATCATCTTTTGCTGGGCGTACTATAAAAAACAAATAAGCCAGGATGCTCACAATTGCTGTTACTTCTCCATTTTTAGAAATTGTTTTTATTTTTTTTAATTTCAGTTGACATTCGATGTAATTTTGTATGAGTTTCAGGTATGCAGCAGAGTGGTTAGACAATCATATACTTTTCAAAGTGTCCCCCCGGTATTTCCACCACCCACCTGGTGCCACATGTGGTTAATGCAATATTAGTGACTATGTTCCCTATGCTGTATTTTACATCCCATGACCATTTCGTAACTACCAATCTGTACTTCTCAATCCATTCATCTTTTTCATCCAGTCCCCCAACCCCTCCCCTCTGACAACCATCAGCCTGTTCTCTGTATCTATTTGTCTGTTTTGTTTGTTTGTTTATATGGTTCTTTAGATTCCACATGTAAGTGAAATCATATGGTATTTGTCTTTCTTTTACTAATTTATTTCACTTAGCATACTACTCTCTAGGTCTACCCATGCTGTTGGAAACCGTAAGACCACCTTCTTTTTCACAGTCAAGTAGTATTCCATTGTGTAAATGTACTGCAGATTTTTTATTTACTCATCTACTGATGGGCATGTGGGCTACTTCCAAATCTTGGCTTTATAAATAACACCGCAATGAACATAGGGGTGCATATATTCTTTTGAATTAGTGTTTTGAGTTTCTTTGGATATATACCCAGAAGGAGAATCACTGGAATACCAATATTTACTCTAAATCAGTCTGAGAGAGACAGAATATCCATGGTAATTTTTATTTGATCCTGCTTTTAGCAAGGAAAGATTCTGTTGCTTATTTGTTAGGCTCTTTTTTTTTTTGGCAGGGGGAGGAGTTCTGTTTGTAACCTTTATAGTGTTTTGTATTCAGTCATTAGTGAGGGAAAATTAAACCTAATGAATTCCACTTTGGAGTTTATAATTATTACACATTCATTATGACAATCGTTATTCTATATTCCCTCCAAGCTTGACATTCTTTAAGAATATAGTTCTATTCCCCCAATGGTTGTATTCTAAGTAATAGGATAATCTAACAGATGATCTAGTCTGTATCAAATGAGAGAGTATCCTATAAATCATATCTTTTCAAAGGACATATCATGATCATTATAACCAGCCTGTACTCTGCTGCTGCAAAAGAGAAATTAATTGGTTTTCCTTAACAATAATTTGATGAACTAGGATAGTTTTGTGAAGGCAACAGTGAAGAGGGCTTTATCATAGCACTGAGGGGGATTAGGGCAGGAGTGATGGTCATTATTGGTTGCTTCCAAGGCACCAGTTCCATTTCCCTCTCTCCCCTTCCTAACAGGTCCTGATTCAGGTACCAGGGCGACCCTTACGTGCGTCACGGGGAACCGTCACTCCTGGCTCCAGAGAAAGGTGGTTCTGAATTGAGGTAACTGCATCTCCCTTGCTACAGGGACTGGTGCTGGAACTCTAAGTTGATCTGCACATGGCATTCCTCCAGCCACAGGGACTGTTTCAGGAGCAACAGAGAAATAAGTTTGGGTCAGTAAGAAATGAGAAGAGACGTGCAGAACCTTCCGAGAGAGAGTTTCCCTTGTACTTGCAAGAGAATCACAGGAAGAAAAACACCCTCTCTTTCTCTGGACGGTGAGGAAAGCAGATGTGAAGGCAGCATTTTGCCAAAGGAAAAGTCAGTGTGAAGATGATGCCAACCAGCAGAGGAATAACCCACCTGGCAGGCAGGAGGGATAGGCTGAACCTGGAGCCCTCTCTGCTCTGGAATCCCATTATGTGGACCAGGGAATTCCCAGGCCCATGGGCCAGCAAAAAGTCAGTGCAGTCTGGTTTTCTGTTACTTTCAGGCCAAAGCATCCTAACTGAAAAGTGAATTCGTTTTAATTTTACTTAATTTCTAAAATACTTTAAAGCTTAAAAAATGTATAAGCACATGTTGATATTCAAGCAGTATAAAAGGACAAAGTAAATGTTGATCTCATTTCAGACATTCACTTCACTGGAGTCAACCAAAGAGTGAGTTTCACACTCATACGTGTGTGTTCTTGTTTAGAGGCAAATAGAAGCACAGAATACACATTGTTCTACCTCTTGCTTTTTGTACTTTATACATCTTAAAGATCATTTTAAATCGTACGTATAGATTTATCTCCTTCTTTTTAGAGGCTGCGCAGTATTGTGTGAATATACCACAATTCCTTTAACCAATCCTAATTTTTGCTACAATAAATAATAAAATGGTTGTGTTTAAATTTGCATATTTGAACAAAGGTCTAAGTATAAACCAGGGGATAAATTCCTAGAAATAGAATAGCTAGATCAAAAAGTGTATACATTCCATATTTTAATAGTTATTGCCAAAATGGATAGAACCTCTTTGGAAGGGATTTTGGAATAGCTACAGTATTAAAATTTAACATCATAATCAAATACATTGTTTTCCCCTTATGCTAACAAATTATGCTGTATTTTAGATTGAATAATATTTGAACCACAACCTTATTTCTGTTTTTTGTTTGTTTGTTTTCTTGGAATGTCTAATTGCCTTTTATTCCCCTAAGAAAAGTAGCATGCCTTCTTCACCATACCCAAGTCTCTTCCAATACCTTATTTATTCTATCTACGGCATGGAACATATGCCTTTCTTATTACAGACATTTTTTTTTTTGGCCCCCGCTGAATTCTTGTTCTCATGTGGAAAGACTTATTTCTAGGGCTGCAGCACTGCCAGTCATTTGGAATTTCTGTTCATTGAATGCTGGGTTAGTTCCATGTTTTCTGTATTCCAAGCCATTTTCTTTTTGATTCTCTTCCCTCTTGTTTTTTCTCAAGTACATCAAGTAACTTCCTAAGAAAGGAAGTTCCTCAGTCCTTGAATGGGTATCTTGTTCTGTTGCCTACTTGATAGCGACTCCGAGTTTCCAACCACAGAACATCTCTGAGGTTTGACTGGACGGACTGACTCCTACGGCCCCCGATCAGATCTGAGCTGTGGCTTCCTTCCCTCTGGTTAACGCATCACATAGTTGCATCTCTTTTCTCACTGCCCTAAAAAAAAAAAAAAAAAAAAAAAAAAATCATCTGTTAGTGATTCTCATCCTGTTCTTTTCATTCTTGGGATTTTATTTCCCTTTTTTATTTTTGTTCCTCTGCTTCCATTTTAATTGCATCCAGATCAAACACATGTGTAGTTTGTCATTCCAGTGGGAAGCCTCTGCTTAGCCTTTAATTTTCAGAGTCTCAAACTAATTGTGTTGGTTGTCATCATGGAGAAGGATTTGCTTGCCTACTTTTTCTAGTTCATGGTGAGATCGAACCTCTTATGTCGTTAGATAAAAAGCGAGCTATGAAGGTGGGAATAAAAATGCCACCTTCCATAAATATTAGGCACTTAACACTTCAGGGTGGTTCTAAACAATCAGCATAGACGTTGTAGGAATTCGGTTGTCTATTTACCACCAAGCATTTAAGGACACTAAGGAGACAATGAATGAATGGGTAGTCCTATTAAGCACTGGTAACAGCCTAAAGTTTTTGTAGACTGATAAAGTGTGACTCAGAATGGAGTCACACTGGTCTGGAACTACGTGGGAGTGAATGAAATGAAATGATGCATTATTCATATTTTGCTATTATTAGCAATTCATTATAATCATATAACCTATCAGCAGTGGTGTGCTAGTAAATCTTTAATAGCCAACTCTACAGGGGGAAATGTGTGTGTGCATATATGTATATATTTACTATAAATTTGGCATATAATTTACAAATAATAATAAAATATACAATACATACTTATTATAACTTCCATATAGCCAATGCATTCTTACAGAATGATTTTATTGACTTTTGCCAAACTTTTGTATCTGTAGCCAACATGTGGTTGCAATTGAACTATGGTTTGACAAATGGAGTTACATCCTATTATGTTAACTCTTTTTCTAATAAATCTATTGTCATTAAATCTGACATATGTAGTCAATTATTCATGACAACTTTGCATCACAACCAGCTTGCGAAATTCTTGAGAATTTAACAATCATCTCTTGCAAACTGGCACAAGGCACCTCCAACACACCACTACCTAGAAACTCCTCCAATCTAGAGCTCAAAATGAGAACACATCTATTTTTGCTATCCAAATAATACCCCTCTGATATCATAAAAACGTCTCTCTTCTCTGTAATTCCCTATTTCAAACCATTGCCCATTTCCCACCAGAAGAAATCCATATACCTAAGGGATTGGACAGTTAGCTTTACTTAGTCACCCTCAGAAGAGATGGTTCGAAATTCTGCGGTTAAACCACGGTGGCATAGTGGACTAGGGCTAGGCTGTTGCTGGCGTCACAGCCACATGGTGGCGCAATTGAAACACAAGTATTGCAGTTGCCTCAGTACCCCTTCCACACACTCTCACCCCGCCCCCACCCCTACACGTCCACAGCTTTCCCCGAGTCATGCGGAGCATTGTAGAGAGAGAGCCAGCCTACATCCCTTCCAAACCCAAAGCACCCACCCCTCTCCCCTTTCGCACGCTTTTCCTTTCAGTACAGGAAATTCCATCACTGTGAACGAGCCCATGGGCGTGCTGCTTGCCTAAAAGTTATATAACAGGATCTTCCTGTTCCGTCTGTCTCGGCAAGTTCTACTTGTTGAGTTCTAGTTTTTAGACCTCATCATCCATACCATTTACCTGTGATGTGGGTAAATCTTTGAATACCAGTCCAGGGCCTGGACAAAATTCAGGGCCTTTTTATAATGTGCATGTCCTTCCTATTTGTGTTTTTCTGTTTTTCTCTCTTTGCTGTATCCACATGGCCTGCTTGTTTCCACATGAGACCCCAAGGGGAAAACTCCATTCTTTATCATCTTCCGTAAGAAATGCAACAAAATCAACATTTTTGTGTCTGAGCAACCTCGTTGAAATGTTCTTAATTTCATATAAATATTCTAGGGAAGGACTCTAACTGGCCCAGCTTGGGTCATGTGCCTAACCCCGGGCCAGTGTATGGTCAGGAGGGAGGGATAGTATGACCTTCATCACATGCCAACTTCTGTGTTCCGGGAGCGTGAGGGGCAGCTCAGAATAGCAAGTAGTGAGGGAAGGGAACCACTCCAAAGAAAGTGGGGAAATGTTGCTTGAAGATAAAAGACAGAGATGCAGAAAGAACAAAGGCAATAAATATCCATCGGTAGAGATTTGATTTTTCCTCATAGTTAGTTCTCTCTTTTTGGATATTTTTATAATTCCTGGAGAACAATAGGGAAAAGTATGCTTTGTGGGAAATTATTGTAAAATGAAAACATGTTTAGCACACTGAAGGATGTCTTTTGAAGCATTCCCTTGAAATATTAACTTATCTATTATGCAGTTTAGATTTTTGTACAATTAGTGTTCTCAAAGTAAGGCACAATTTTTGCATGCTTTCACATCCTCTGACATGTGGTATTACTTTAACATTTTTTTTAATGACACCATAATTTAAGGCCTTCGGTGGAAACATTAAATCAGGAGAAGCCTTATGCTAGCTAGGTAGAGGCAAAAAAAATGTAAAATAATCTCAGTGCTATTTACTCACCCCACTTCCTAGCTTCAAATTTTTATTTTTTTAATAGGCTTTTTCATCTCTAAAAATTCGTATCTTATTATGAGAACGAGGCCTTGGAATGTGAGCTATTCCATAGGGGAGGGATTAATAAAGTAGTTCCCTTTGTCCCGCTGAGTTTCTGGAACGCCTGTTTCTGTGTGAGCGTCTCCCCACTGGAAGGCTGCCTCGCATCCCAGATCTTTGTAGCACATGCATTCTCGTCTAAAAAGAGTTTAGAACAGCAAGCTTCAAACTGGGCACATGAAGGCTTTCCAAAAACGCATGGCGATTGGATAGTTTTAAGGCGAGTATTTCCAGATTCTCAGCTTCCACAGGTCCAGAGTCCCGCTGGCACCCCCTTTTCATGTTCCCCCTTCTCCCATCTCACAGGAGAGACATACTACTCTCCCAAACTGAATTTGGACTTGGTGTGTGGCTCCAGGCTATAAAAATCTTGGAGGCAATTCAAAAGGAGTGATTAAACATGTCCTGCCTCCGAGGAAGCATTCTCTTGTTCCCCACCCAAAAATGAAGCAGAGAGAGAGCCTCCATAAGAAGTACTCAATTCATTTTAATCTAGGCGCCCAACTCTTGGCGAGTCTCTGTGCCTTCTCTCTGCACCTCTCTGTCGCTCTCATGTGGAATTAGGACTCAGAAGAATATTATCCCAATCACTTACATTTTAAAATGGTAAACATGTAACCGAAGGCAGGTCCAGCTGCCTGCCACTATGAAAGTCAATACTGAAGAGGCAGGTGAGGATGTAAAGGAAAGTGGTTTGTTTGCAGGTGCTGACCATCTGGAAGATGGGGGACTCGTATCTCAAAACCCATCCCCTGGAAGATGGGGACTCACATCTCAAAGCCCATCTCCACCTCTCAGTAGAGGCAGAGGTTTTTATAAGGAGAGAGAGGGGAACAGAACAGAGAGATCAAAGCGGGGAGGGGTTGCCAAGTTCTCTACCTGCAGCCGAGCACAGTCCATTCCGATAAAGCAAGTGATGGCCTGGTGTGCGTCAGCCTGGTTTAGTCATCCTGGCTTCAGGTCATCCTGGGTCTACAGTTGAAGACTGGCAGATCTCCTGGAGCTGGAATGCCTGAAGGTCGGGGTCCTGTGTCTTTTGAAGTTGGTTAGTTAGGATTCTTATACGAACAGGCTGTTCATCTACAAACCACGTATCAGTCAGAGTCAGCACCCCCCGAAACGACGTCAAAAGAACGGTGGGGCGGGTCACAGCTTTTCATTGCCGCCGGTTTCCCACTGCCACAGACGTTCAGCCTGGTTCTGCTGATCGGCTTGTCACTGAGCATTGATCTGACAATTCCTA
The DNA here is from genome assembly GCA_039655065.1 of Glossophaga mutica. Lineage (NCBI taxonomy): Eukaryota > Metazoa > Chordata > Mammalia > Chiroptera > Phyllostomidae > Glossophaga > Glossophaga mutica. Next base: position 85,497,739 of record CM077313.1, read on the forward strand.
TGTGGTGGACTTCTTGACAAACTGAATGACTAAACCTACAGCTCCAAGGATTCTGTAGAAAACAAAGTTAAAATATACGTTCCAATTACAACATTCCAGGAAATACATTTTCTGCCATGAGGTAAAGTCCAGATAAAACATTTTTAGTTATCAACGTGACATGTTTGAAAGACCCTTTGTTTTTCAAAGTTCTAATTTTGAAGATGCCTCGTCTAAAGAGCCAGGAAGCCACCTCAAGCAATTTAAACTCTTCATTAGAAAAATATAATCATATAACTTACAGCCAGAATTAACTATGAACATTGTCCTGTTTAAAAAGACAGTTGTATAAGAACACAACATCTTAGTAAAAACTCATACGTAACGTTTTCTTACATTCACTTAATGTTTGGACTCTGAAGTCGAATCAGATGCGGGTTCCTCCCTATGAAGTACAGTTTTTGCAGAGGACGGCACTAAAGGTTTCCATCCCCTCATCTTTCAGCCCGTTCGTTTATGCCGTAGGTGGGAAGTGGCTAGCGCTTAAACTCTAATTTCCCAATTTTTAAGCCTATTAGGCCTATATTTGAAACCCTCAGCTAATTATCAAAGGAGAAGGAAATAGCACTTTTTCCAGGCTCGGGTGGATCCCATGACTATGAAAAAGAAAATTCCAGAAGCATGACCAACTTTTACCTTCCTCCTTCCGCCTCTGCTGCTGAGATGCCTTAGGGTCACTGAACGCAAGGCGATGCAAAATTAACGACTGAGGTTTGCTTCTATTAAAGTGCCAGACGGGTTTACTGACCCAGAGCCAGCTCGGTTTTCTACTACCAAAGTTTTCCTCCCTGTTTCTAATAACTGAAAAATGCTGAAACGTATAAAGACATTGTAAACACTTAGCAGCACCGATTTCTCCACAAACCTAACTTCTTACCCATTAATTAGCTGCCAACTGAGAATAACACCGAGCCCGGGACACAGCGACCCCTGAGAGCAAGAGGGAGAGAGGAGGACAGGTGACCACAAAGGGCAAAGGGAGATGTTTGGAGAGCGAGTCCGCCCGAGACAAACTTCTTATTGCACAAGCTCACTGCTGGCCAGGCCCGTCCTGGAGGTCAAGGCCCCCTTCAATCATCACACTTGGCCTGGCATAACCTTGGTGTGAGGAGAAACCACCATTTCTTGATATACATGTGTGTAGCAGAGATTTTATTTTAATTTCATGTTTCTGTGTTTAATTTTTATTTTCCATCTGCATTGTAAACTTCAAGTTACCTCCTATCTGCCTTGTTACTTAAAGCAACTAATTGGCCCAACAATATCTGGAGGTACAAAAAATCTAGCTTTCAGAAAGATATTCTACCTCGAGAATTTGAGGGGGTTTCTCATTTTCTCATGTTTCCAGAAGCTTTTCAATGTTATGCCTCTTTCATCTATATTTTGAGGTTGCATCCTGTAAAGATTTTTTTTCGGTCCACTCATTTGGGAAGTAAAAGCTCCAGCCATTTTTTTTCCCCAAGAAAGCAATCCCCAAAGGGTAGTTACGCATTCCCTGTGGTGACAGGAACGTGTTCTGGTCCCAACAGCGGGGACTACAGAGCACAGGCACGAGGAACAATTGCTTGCGATGATAAAGCCATAAATAAGCAGAACTAAGAACGTGTGGGTTCATTATCAGTAGATAATGCACTGGTGAACTTGTAACTGAAAAGAAGCACCTTAATTATTCATGCAGTATATTTTAAGATGGTAAGGGAGCCGTTGGTTTGAAGAGTAACTCGTCACCAGCTGAGATTAAATGAAGATTTAAGTGCAGTCAAAGGCACGCGGGGCAACAGACAGAAGCTCCTTTAACTGTGTGATGCTTTAACTGTGTTTCACTGATGCTTTAGCAGAAGCTCCTTTGACTGTGTCATGCTAATAAGGACAGTGAGGTCGCCGAGGAGTTAGTTCACTGAGACTTCATCTACACAGAGCCCTAAATTACTCAGTTTTGAGACGATGCCTTACAAATCCGTTCTCAGTATCATGTAGGAATAACCTTATTTTTAAAATATCAACATGTTCTATTTGAATTCTCTCCATTCCTCAGCAGGTACTGCTCTGTTGAAAGTTTCTGGTTTCCCTCCTCTTTGAAGGTGAAGCTACAAAATATTAAAAGATACACTGGCTTACTTCTTCAAGGCATTAAATCTACTCTCCCTCTAAAGAGTAACAGGATGATGCATCAGAAAGCAAACTGCAAACCAGGGTACAGACCAGATATTTAGGTTGAAATGTGGAATAAGCACATCGAGGCAACGAGAAACCGTGTGGGCGGGGAATGTGTCTCGTTTGGAAACATACATTGAAAGCATCTCCTTTGATGAGCTTGGGATCAAGAGTGAGTTCTCGCAGCAGCAACATCCAAACCACCTCCTGCCCCCTCCCCCGCCACAGCATCATTCAGAATGTTTAATAAATTATATGTAAAAAAAACACCTCCAAGTTTCAAAATGAGATGAGAACTGTGGGAAATAAAATGATATATGTCTTTATGTACGAGTAGAGGAATAAAAATAATAAAGTTAAATCCCTATCTTTCGACTTGTAGACAAGTTTGTGATACTGTAAGTAAAAATAGCAATGTGTATAATAGGATTCTATTTCACAGAATACAAATCCAAAACTCAATTGATTGGTCTCTCTCCCTTTCTCCCTCTTTTTTCCCATCTACGTGCATGTGCACCTGTAATTAGGGAGCAAATTACATAGGTTTGATTATACTATATAATTTATGAAAAGTTACATGTCAATCTTTTAACATGTTTACCTTAGATGGATGACAAGAATAGACTAGAGAGATGAAATTGGCTTTTTTCAAAAAAACTATAACTTTGTATTATTTCCGTTGTTACTGAAATTAGTTTTTATAATTTGAAAAACCCCAAATTAAGCAAACTGTCCAAAATTACATGAGGCTGAGTTTCGCACAGTTCCTAGATTAAATGGTAAATTTCATACCAGTTCAGGACTCATTTGTAAATTTTCTAAATCGTATCTAATTAAAAAACAAATCCATATTCATTTTATGAAGATTGAGAAGTATGGAAAACCACACACACACACAAGAAAACAAATATCATCAATAATTCTCATCCCTAGCAATAAATCCCCAGAGACAGACGCAAGGGTGAAGCCAGCCCCGTTTGCTGCTGTGGCACCAATCTCGGAGCAGGCCTGCGACCTTGTTAAACACGACTGCTGTTGTACTCTTCTGAGCTTGCCCCCAGGACAGGAAATTACTGGAAGCAAGAACAGACCTAACCACTCCCCACAGCCCTGGCAGAATGTAACACTGGAATGAACTGCAGCCTTGGGTCACAGCGCCCCCACCGCCCAGGGGCCTCATGGCAGCACCCCCTCACCCTTTTTAATCCAATGAAAACTCAAAGCCCCCACCCCTCAATGCTGGTGTATCTCCCCACACCATGCCCCTCTCCCTTCTTGGAGAGTGAATAAAAACTGCACTCTTTATACTTTCTTCTCTTTGTGAGTTCTTTCACAGCCCACGTCAACGACCATCCTAACAGCAGATACTATGAAGGTTTACGTGTAATTATTTCTGGCCTTTTTTTTTCTGTTTGTGACTATGTGTCTGTGTGTATTTTTTAAAAAACAAAAATGTTACATACTATACATAACCTACTTTTTTAAAAAAAACCTAACACAAGTAAGTTTTATAAATAATCAAATATCCTTCTTTAGCAGTGATCTTAGTGGCTACACTGTGTACCATAAGTGCTACTTGGGGTTAAATTTGGCTACAACAAGATAGCAGTGATTTAAACACAAAAGTAGGTAGTTCACAGATGATGTGTTGGTCCCACAAAGTCAAGGCCGGCTACATAATTATGGGGCCCAGTGCAAAATGAAAATGTGGGACCGATTGTTTAAAAAGTAGGGTAACGTTCTATTCAAAGTACTGAAACCAGAAAAACCAGTGTTCGGGCTTCCTGTCACCACCAGACCCAACAGGCAGAGACAGGGACTGAATCTTTATGGGCGCTTTATTCGGATGGATGGCCGTTGATCTGAGAAGACGGCGGGTTTGTACCCTAACAGACCATCTTCAATTCCATTGTAAACCAACCCTTTTTATAAGGAGAAGAAAAGTGTGGGTACAGGGATTGGAACTCAGGGGAAAAGTCAATCAGATAAAAAGTTGCTGGTCTTTATCTGTGCCCTGGGGGGTGGGTGCATCACCCTGGTGTGTGCAGTCCTTCGGGGGGCACAAAGGTGGAGGAACTACTTGTTGTCTTCAGGAGTCAGGCTGGGTCATACCTTCTTCAGTCCCTCAGACAATAGCTTTTACACGCATTGATTACTAAGCTTCTTAGCTATTACCTGAAACTAAAATTTTTGCAACATTTGAGTCCCCCATCAGTACTAAAATATAAAGGTCCTTCATTTCCTCTGAGGCCCCTTTCTGGACACCGCGTGGTATTTTTTATTTTCTGTGTAATGTCATTCTAAGTAACAAAAAAAATAAAAACTGCCCTGGCTGGCGTAGCTCAGTGGATTGAGCACGGGCTGTGAACCAAAGGGTTGCCAGTTCGATTCCCAGTCAGGGCACATGCCTGGGTTGCGGGCCAGGACCCCAGTGGGGGCCATGTGAGAGGAAACCACACATTGATGTTTCTGTCTCTCTTTCTCCCTCCCTATCCCTCTCTCTAAAAATAACTAAATAAAATCTTAAAAAATAATAAAAAAATAAAAACTTAAATTAACTGCAAGAATTTTACCTTTCACCTTTGTACTCATGCCAGTTTTAAACGCAAATATAAGAACGAAATCTCTGAAATTCCACAATTGGTATTTCATGGCATATGCAGGCATCTGTACCAAAAACAGTCACAACATTGCACAGAACGAAATAAGCTGTTTTTATTTCACTTCTTGAATACACACACCTTGTACCAACACTCCGTAACTTCAGCTAACTGATGAATAAGAACTGAAAGGAAAAGGAGCTGTGGGCTGTCCATCTTTTCCTCCTGTGTCATCGTTTTCGAGATAAGTTGTCGATTACTGCAGGGAACTCACAGGAGTAAGAAATGATACAGTGGCGTTCCTTGATTGTTTCTAGGAATGCCATTGCCTTCCTCCTGGGCAGCAAGTTCTGGTTCAAATGGAAAATGTGTCTCCCAGGGGTGTCAGAGACCTAGCTTAATCACGTTTACATGTAATGTGCACTCCTGGTCCTTGCTTGGAGTCTTGCTGAACTCTGGCTCCTCATGGGACTGCAGGAATTTGGAGCTCAGGGGGAGATATGCAGACGGAGCAGCAAGGAACAGTAAACAAGCTCTAGCAGACGTCACTTACAAAGCAGAACTTCAAAGACAAAATTAAGAATTTCAGATAGCAATAGTAGAGCATTAGTTCAGCCTAAGGCCCTTCTGAGGGGGTGGGCGGGTCCTGTGTAACTGCACAGCCCACCTGCGGTGGAGGAAAAGGGCCCTGGGAGAAACCTGACAAGGGCAGTGACTGAAAGTAACCTCACCCGGTGATCTGATCATAAATTCCTATCTGGGCGGGTCAGGTGGCAGTCATGCTCCGGCCTGTAACTCCTTTAATAAAAGGTTGGTCTTTGCCTTCGGCAAGGCCTGTCCATTGTTATTACGCATCCAGGTTCACACAGCTTTGAAATGCCAGAGTAATCCTCCTTTTTAGACCTCTCAGAGGCATGTCCACCCTCGAGGGAGCACACGGTCTTGTTATTTACCCGGCAGTCCAGTCCTGGAGATTCGCCCACCTTGCTTTCTCCCACCTTCGTGAACCCTTCCTCACATTCCTGCCTTAACTGCAAATGGATAAAAGAAACTTGCAAAACTGTCCTTGTCCAGAGCACCAGAGATCTTGCTTCTCAGCATGGCTTCAGTGTGGCTCAAATAAACTCTTATAAAAATGAAAATTCTCTACGAGTCTGGACATTCTTACATTAACATGCCATCCTGAATGAAATCAGGATGTTACCAAGAAACAAAGTTTAGTAGATTACGGATAGGCAACTAATTGTCTCTGCCACCCTAAAGATAGTTTATTTAATCAGACCTAAATTTTTATATGGGTGGGTTGTTTCTGACTTTTTAGCATTAGCAATATAATTTACAAATTTTGAAATTGTATGTCACTTTAGGCTTCTAAAAACATATTCCTAAAGCACGTTTCTTTGGAAAAAATATCCATTTATTAACTCAAACTAAACAATATGTACGTAAATACAGTTGCAATGATAACAACTATAGAGTTGGATTTTTTTTTTTAAACAAAAAAAGGGGCCAGTTAAACATATTGCTACTTGGTTCCGGGCTAAAAATAGCTAAAGATAAACACTCTTCAGATTATGTACCTGAATCAGTCCATCAATGTTGGGATACATTGTATGATCTTGTACTAATAATATCTATGGCTAATATTGACTATTAGGATAGCTTCTACAATCTTGTTTTCATGTTATCACATTTCTAGTGCTGAGTGTACAGATGCATTGTGTCATCCTGAAGTAATACTATCTATTTGAAGCATGCCAGAACATGGTATCTAAGTGAAAACCAGCTATGGCTTCCTGTCGTGTTAATGTTTGCATAGCATGTAATCACGTTGCTCTTTAGCTGGTGAAAACTAGTTCTCTGTTCCGTGTTAGTAACTCAAGACTAAAATAACTTGAATGTTCTTAGCTCATTTGGCACATCTTTGCCAAGCTTATCAAATTATTTCCATATGAAATGTAAAAAAGGTTTTACTAGCCTCCAGAACACTTTCATTCTAAGTAAATAACCAACGAAAGAATTTACTTATTCTAACTATTTTTAACCAAATTCAAATGACAAGAATTGGTAATTTATTAAACAGAAAGCGGTTATCTAGTTGTCTGCATATTCAAATTCCAGTGTGAAGTTTTTCTGAATGAATTTGGGTACAATTAGATTTCAGAAATGGAACCATTAAAATCTCAGTATTATGAGCAAACTATTATTTATAGAGTATAGTTCTACATACTCCAACATTTTGTCCTTCACATATAAATATCTGGGTACATGCACCATCTGAGTGTATAAAATTAAACTACCTGAACACCTTTAAAAAATTAGAGTAAAACGTAAAAATGTCTATAAAAAGAAATTCATTAGAGATTTCAAAATATCCGTAAGTGCTAAATAAGGTTTCCAGAAATCAGTGATTATACTGAAACGTGTCACAAGGGGAACTGTTAACAAGTGTTACTTTGCCAATGGTAGGAAGATTGCCAACCTTTAATTGGCTTTAAAGTCGCTGTTCTATCAATGGTGTATTGTAAACGGCAATAATGCCCACATTTATGATTTAAGCCTGAAATGGGAACTCTAGATTTGGCTAAATGTGGCACTATTCACTGGTCCTTCTCATTAAAAATATTCAAATGCCCGCCTTTTACATTTGGTTAGGATGTTGATTATCATGTTTTTATTAAAAACAACAACAAAACAAAAGATGTTTGTCTCTACTTCACAATAAACAAGAATCAGCCCAGCACCCCCCCCCCCCCCCCCCCCCCCGCTCTGCATGAACTCTTTTGTTCTCATGGACAAACTGAGGACAGTTCTACAGCAGGCTGCTGGGAAAGTGGCATTCTACGGAATGAAATGAAATGAAATGAGAACCTGGTGTGGCGTTATTCTTCAGAGGCTATAAGGGAAGGTGTCTTTATTAATAAGGGCAAACAAGAGGTCATATTATCTTTCATAAGCAGAGTAAACAACGCTCTCTTTGAATTCCTAGCTACTTGGAGCGATGCAAGAGAACTCGTGAACACCAATCTGAGCACACACAAGTAAACTTCCATTCACACCGTGGAGAGGGAAACCCCAGCAGAAAGATCACTCTCCAAGCGTGTGAGTTTCGGAGAGTGGGAAAAAGATGCAGTGCGGGTTTCTGAGAGGACCCTCCGTATTCCGTGGTCAGTATTCAGCTTGTTACCCTGGCAGTTTTGGCCGCTGACTTGAATAGCTTCGTGAGCTAGGGATCATTTATGACTCTTCTGGCTCTTGCACGTTACCGAGTCATCGGACTGCCTTTCTGTACCAGCCACGTGTTTCCCACTCTCTCCTCTTCCTCCCACTTCGTGCAACGTTGCCCACTCCGCAGTTTAGCTCACTGACCTAAACAGGGAAGGCCCATGCAGTGACCGCAGCCACAAGGGCCCTGCGGCAGATGCTGCTGGCTGTCCGCACAAGGTCATACCAGCTTCCCCGTCTTCCTTGCTGGCATGGTTGTCTCCCACAGCAGAGGCAAAAAAAAAAAAAAAAAAAAAAAAAAAAGCCGAAAAAAACAAGTACTTGTATTTTTAGCCTCCCTTGTAACCCCACTTCTGGCCAGTAATGTCAGGGGAAGTCTGCTGGGAATTTATGACAAAGAAGAAAGGAAAGGATAGTTTGTCTTCACTCCCTACCCGGCATCTTTCTGATTTTAAGGTGTTTGTGTGAGGATGCGATGCTTGGAGACCAGGAAGCCATCCTGTGGAAATGAGGGTCGAGATCAAGAAATTGCAGAAAACCCAGTGAAGGGGAACAGTTTACCACTCTGAGTACGCCTCTTTGGGATATTGATTATTTTAAGCTGATTAACTTTAAAAACAGCAGACATGGTTTCCAGGAATCCTGAAAACCAAGTACAAGTCGCCCTTTGTAAGGGATGTTCACATTTATGGGGAAATCTCCATTTGTAAGGGTAATTCTCTCAAGGCCAGAACTTGAAAGTTGGAGGGTAATTTTGCCTCCCTAACACCAGCTCAGAGCTTTCTGGACTTTTGTTCTATGATAAAAGTACATGATTTTTCAAGCCACTCTTAATTTTTGTTTATATTTAACTTCCACTTGAAAGCATCTTAGCTAATATTTACTCTTAAAATCAATACCGTTTGCCAACACATGCGAACATGAACAGAATGATTGGTAATGATTCAAGTTGGCTTTCAGACAGTTCATGGTACTTACCTGTTTTTTTCTCAATCCAGTTTCTTTGATGCTGTTGAAAAGCGGTCCTCAACCAAAGGTAGAAAGGAGGCAGGCGAGGAAGAAGCTAGGAAAATTCCTTGGCAGTGGAATTGGGAAACTGGGAGAGATAGATGATTCAAACTGGCCTCATCTCACCCTGACTCACCTGCCTCCTTCTCCCTGGCACAGCCACTCCCTTAAGCCCTCAGGACAACGAGATTCTCATCAGCATCAGATAATCTTAGGAACAAACAGAACCTTGGGCCTGTTGGCCACAGAGACACAGTTTTGGTCAAACTAGAGGTAACATCTAGGCCTCAGTTGTGTTGCTGCTCGAGGCCCAGCAAAGCAGAAAACCAAACAAAATGACACCATAGCCGACAGCAGGAGCACATGCAATGGCCGGTGACTCCCTGCCCTGGTGCCAACTAATCCGCAGAGACCACGACCCTGATCCTATCCACTCATTTTGATGCACCAGTATATTAAAGGACTCACCTAGAAAGCTGTCGAATATTCTGTTGTGATCCTCCTCTAAGACCTCCCCTAAAATTCCTGGTTTTATAAAACCAACAAAAATCCTTAAGCCAAAGGACCCAGTGCACTCCCCTTCTCTCTCTAGAGCACACTGGTGCCTTCTTTCTCCAGGACTGTATCTTGCTTTCTTTTCTCTTAGGTTCTAAGGGTCCCCACGAGATTTGCAGCCAGGGAAGCAGTGGACAGTGGCGGCTTTTCCTGGACTAACCCTCTCAGAACCTGTTTCCAAGGGCCCTTCTTTGCCTCTGTAACTTGTTTCCTGAGTCCACACAGCCCAGCTGAGTCACTTCTTCTGCCTCTGTGATTTTCTTTCTAAAAAGCCAAGGCAGCTTTCCGAGCAGCCCAATCAAAGCTTCTCTTTGAGTGCGCTTTCACTTTGCATGCTAAGTAAATCTCCTCCTGCACCAGAATTCTTGGCTCTGAATTCTTTACTGAACTCAAGAACCAAGATCCAACATTACTAGTAACAGGTATGCATGTCATTTGCTGAGATTTAAGTAAAATCTACATAGAACAATCGCTTGTCCTTCGTGACAAAATTCACCCATCCCAACGCTAATGCAATTTTTTTCTTGATACTTCTATAAACATAAGGCAGAATGCCTACGGACATTAAAATGTGTTTCTCAGAAAAAACAGTTTTGTTTTTTTTTTATCAGCGTGGATAAAACAGTTTGTGGAATGTAAAATATGAAAAGACTCATCACTATTAAGAGCCAAAGTAGTGATTAGAGCTCAAAAAGAGAAACAAAATCAACTTCCATTTTTTGTTCATGCAACTCACTCTCATGTAATCACAAACCATAATAAAAAAATGTAACTATTTAAACCTGCGGTCTTGAGTTCATCTCAGGAACATTGGCAAAAGGAATCTTTTGCTTCTATTCTTAGCTAGAAAAATAGGGAAGAAACCTACTGTCTCCTATAAACATCACGATTATTTGTTTAGGCAGAAGAATAAAATATGGAAAGGATGTTAAATGTGTTTGGGAATTAGCTCCACGGTCACATCTGTCTGTCCTAAGGCTATCACTAAATTAATTTGCAGCTCAAATACCAAATCTTCACTAAATCACCTCATCCGGTATTCTCTCCCTTCTGTCAGGGAGGAAAAATTATCCTCTAACCTTGAAGGTCTTCTTGCAGGATTTATAATCAAATTAACCTGAGACAAATTAGCAGAAGAAAAACATGTTAGAAATTTAATAATATGTATGCGTTTAGTATACATGAGAGACACGCAGGAACACTGATTAACTTGCCAAAATGGCAGTAGCCGGCACTGGAAATACCATCTCCAGTCACAGACAAAACAGTTGGGGGTGGAGAGTCGGTTGTGGGGGGGTGACCAGGGAAAGTACAGTGAACAAGGGTAAGAGTGTTATGTAGATGTAAGTCCCTGCCTTCTCCATTGGTAGTGAAGGCCAGCCAGTACGAAGAGGGAAACTCTACCATGGAGACTTCCCTTACAGATGGAAATGACCTTGCCCTGGCTGATGTGGCTCAGTGATCTAGCACCAAAAGGTTACTGGTTCGATTCCCGGCCAGGGCGCATGCCTGTGTTCCCCCGTAGGGGGCCATCCAGTGTTTCTCCCCCTTTCTTTCTTCCTCCCTTCCCCTCTCTCTAAAAATAAATAAATAAAATCTTTTAAAAAATGGAAATGACCTTTACAAAGGGTAATTTTTTCCTTGGTTTTCAGAGCTGATCCTGTGTCTGCTGTTTGTTAAAACTAACCAGCCTAAAATAATCAATACCCCCAGGTGGCATATGTTGGCGGGGTGGGGGGCGGGATTCTGCTTCCCTTCACTGTAAATCTAAAGTTATTTCAAAATTAAATAGCTTATTAAAAAACATTTGCTAGGCTTACATCCTATGTTCTTCCAGTGTGTTTCACGCGCTAGTGACCGCAGTCAACGATCAGGCTACCGTTGTTCACGCTTGAACCACCAGGCCCACATTCCAGACAGGAAGCAGAAAGGTCATGGTTGGCCAGAACTTACTCACGTGGCTGGAGAATTGTCCTCTTTTAGCTGGGCACACTGTTGCCTGGGGGAAAAAAAAAAAAGATAATTCTGTTACTAAGGAAGAAGGTAAGAACGGGTATTGGGTAGGCAACGAACGGTCTGCCACAGACCTCCCCGTGACGATGAAAATGGAATTGAAGCAAGGACAGCTGTTCCCCTAGGGAGCAAGGGCATGAGATTTCTCCTCTGGCTAAAGCCTGGATTTGCCGCTACCTCTGCTACTTGTTAGCCGTCGGGCCTCAGGCAAGCTGCTCTCCGAGCCCTAATTTTCTCTCGAGTAAATGGGGAGATAAACATGTGCTTAGTGGGTTCCTGAAAAGATTAGATGAGTTAATAAGTGGGAGTTTTTAAATCATTTATCTGATGAAAAGTGATTTTAAAAGAGGATATCCAGGAAGGGAGGTGGACTTGGAAGAGACTCTCAGGACAGACCCCGTGTGGAAAGCAAAAGCCAATTGGTTCTCACAGATCTCAGAACGACCTCCAATGCGCTGCTCTCCTTCTGGAAGGCCCTTTCCGCCATAGTGTTACGGAACAGCACGTGGGTCCTGCTGCCCGCTGCCCCTCTCTTAGGGGTGTCCAACCTTTTGGCATCTTTGTGCCACGCTGGAAAAAAAAGAGTTGTCTTAGGCCACACGTTAAATACATTGTGACATGTAATCACCAAAAAAACTTACAATGTTTTAAGTAGACTTACAATTTTGTGTTGGGCCACATTCATAGCCGTCCCGAGCTGCACGCAGAGCTCAGGCAAGCTTCTAGGGCGTCCGGGTCCCCAACAGGACATAGACTGGGACCAGCCGGCATGGGGTGGGGTGGGAGTGGGTTGGAGACCCCCATTCCATAGGATTAGTTTGCCAACTAAAACAATATAAAACACGAAAGCTACGTAATTTTGTTAGAATGGCAGGTTTCTGCCTCAGAGCCCATCCCCTCTAAAACACCCGAAAGAAGAATGAAGCCCAGTCCTAGGCTGTGCCTGTAGTGTCTTCCCATCCAAACTACCGTCCATGGGGAAACGCAGGCAGCTGCAGCACGATCGTCCAGGCATCCTCAAGGGGGAGAGCCACTCTCTGCCCTCTTTTCATTTTAAATCTTCTGCCCCGGAGCCATTCAGCTTCTCAGCCAATCCCACCCTAGACTGCGTACCATCGCCTCGGGCAACCTCCTCCTGTGGCCCTTCCCTGCTCCTTCCCAGGGATCTGATCCAATCTCTCTGTATCAGCAGCGGTCAAGTTCTCTATGATGGTTAACTTTCTGTGTCAACTTGGCTGGGCTATGGTGCTTAGCTATGCAGTCAAACATTATTCTGGCTGTTTCTGCAAGGGTGTTTCTGGATGAGATTAATATTTAAATCAATGGATTTCAAGTAAAGAGATTGTTCTCCTTAAGGATGGGCCTCATCCCATCAGTTGAAGGCTAAGTAAAACAAAAAGCTGACCTCCTTAAGCGAGACAGAATTCTGGCAGCTGGAGGCCTTTGACTGGAATTGGAATGTCGGCTCTCTCCTGAGCATCCAGTCTTGTAATCTTTGCACTTGAACTGCAGATTTTGAACATGTCAGCTTTCAAAATTGCTTGAGCAGGTTCCTTAAGATCTCTCTCTCTCTCTCTTTCATATGCAAGAGGTCTGTCTGGAAAAAGTCTAGCTATTGTTCATATAAAGAGAATGGTTTGTTCGACATCAATATAACCTGGCAACCAAGGAGAGTGGACTGGAATGAGCATGTGTGAACAATGATAACTTCAGGGTACTAGTCAGCAGGGGTGGTAGACGCTGTTGAGTGAGCATGTGTACTGTGTGGCCCTTGCATTCAAAAGACTGAGTGAGTAGAACAAAGAATCTGCATCAGATTTTACATTAAGCTTGAACCTTCCTCCATAGAAACTATTTGGATGATTCAAAAGGCTGCAGTTATGGGCAATTGGTGATTGGCAGCTTCATCACGACAGCATGCCTGCTCATGCATCACATCTCATGCAGAGTGTTTCGGTGAAACATCAAAACCCCTACACCCCTCACTGTAGGGGTGACTCAGCACCCCTACAGCCCAGATTTGGTGCCCTGTGACTTCTGACTTTTCCCAAAACTAAAATCACCTTTGAAAGGGAAGAGATTTCAGACTGTCGATGACATTCAGGCAAATACTACGGGGCAGCTGATGGCGAGTCAGAGAACTGTGTGAGGTCCCAAGGTGCCTACTTTGAAGGGGACTAAGGCGTCATTGTCTTACGTACAATGTTTCTTGTAATCTCGTATCTTCGATTCAATAAATGTCTCTATTTTTCATATTACATGGCTGGATACCTTCTGGACAGACCTCATTTTTTTTTCTATTGGTTCTGTTTTTCTAGAGAAGCCTGAATAGCACATTCTCTGACAGAAACCCCAGGGATTAACTTTACTGTAGCCTCCTCTAGCCTAGTTTTTCCCTTGGGAAAAATCACCTCTCTTAAAACATGTCATAAAATATCATGTGTTTGATATCATAAGACGATGACTCAATAACAAGGATATTGGTTACAATGAGCTTCTGTTGGGAAGGGCAAGTGGAGGGAAAATGAACTAAGCTGGGCATAAATACACCTTGCCTACAACAGCCATGTTTAGGGCAGACAACACCATCATACATCAGGTAGGGACTGTATAAATAAAGTGTTATACTGACTATATGTTTTATTCATATTACTTTTCGATACTGAGCTGGCGATTTCCTGGAATGCTTATTAATGTGCAAATTCATTGCATTTCTAAAAGCTTTGTGCTTATTTTAAAACACAATTTATTAGCAAATATAGCACAACCCCGAACACTTTCCAACTGTGAATGTACCTATTCATCACTCCTGGATACTTTTTCATCGTACATTTCTGAGTGCAACCTTAGTGTTTGGTTGGGAAAACTTCAAGTTGGGGCTGAAATCAAATTATTGAACATGAACATGATTTTCCTATTATAAAATATAAAATTCTACATGTAATGATGACCAATTTACACAGACTGGGTAACTGAGAAAGAGGTAGTATCTCTATTTATTATTTCTCTAGTGGTGAATAAATGCTTTGGGACTCTATGTAGGCCTTTTGATTATAAAGTAACAATTAATTTTCCACTAAAGACAATGATAGCTTTTCTGCATTTAAGTGATAAGGACCACTTAAAACTAACTGCTTTATTTTTAGCTTTTCCATTCTCAACAGCTGAAATAGTTTTATGAATCGCCTCAGTAATCTTCATAACAGTCCCTTGATCTATATTGGAAACCAGTCATAATCTTTTGGGAATATATGGTAGTGCAATATATATTATATTTATTAATGTAAGTATTTATATAGTATATGTAAAATACACACATACTCTGAATATGTTTAATTCTTAACTGAGAGTTGGATAAGTAACAGGCAATTAAATGAACAACTTTTATACAGTTTTTACCATTTACATCTCATATGTAAAACTTCATGTTTGTGAAGGTCTAAAGACATCTGCTGACAATTAAGTTTCTATAAAACACATACACAAAATGGTACTATATTTTTCCTGTGTATGTAAGTCCATGAGAATAATCTGGGAGGATGCATGCTTAACTGATAACGGCGAACTCCTCTGGGGAGGTAGGGCTGGGGTCAAGATTGAGCTTGTGTTCTAAAAGGACTTCAGCTCTGGCTATAGTGTAGAGTCTATTTATGATTTTAGTAATTAAAGGGATTTTTAAAACTGAAGATGTTTAATGAAGTTGATTTTCCTCTTTGCAAAATAGAATTGCTAACACTATTAGCCATCACCTGTGTCCCTATAATCTTATATCACTACTTGTGACCCTGGCCACGCAGTATACCCGTCTGGTTATACAGACTCTTCGCACCACAAAGAAATGGGCATTGTAGAGATTTGTTTTACATGAGGCTTCATCGTATATTGGGAATGGCCAAGAAAGGATGATTGACCCACATATCCCTTAAAGCTCTGTTTGCAGTTTTGTTATGAATAATAATCAGGGTTTAAGTAACATTTATTCAGTGCCTAGGCTATGCTCAGGACCAGGGTCAACAGTGGGCATAAAAAAATGCGTAAAAGTGATCTTGCCCTTAAAGAAAGGTGGAGAGAGTGGGCAGAAATACATCGAAGAATGAAGGTACAGTGAGAGAAAAGCTCATAGAAGCCTGAGCCAAGTCCCTGGAGGACACAGAGAATGGGATAATGAATGGCGCTGAGGACTGGGATGAAGAAGGAATTGGGGAATACTCGTTTGGCATTTAAGTGGATTCTTGAAGCTGAGTAGGTGAGTGCTTGACCCACAAGAAGAAAATGGGCAGAGAGCGAGGCAGAATTGTTAAACTCCCTCATCCAAGATTGCTAGAGGCACCTGTGGATCATGGATGTACACATACTGAGCAAGGCAGAGCACAAACATTGTGGCATCTCCAAAGATAGGATTTAGGGAAGGTTACTTAGAGGCTGCAGTTAGTCATTAGAACAAGTGCAGTCCGGGGGGAAGTTGGTCAGCTGTTGGAAGAGCCAGTTGTGCTATCTGTAGAAGACGTGAGACTGCAGAGTTAGTTGTTAGTTTATCTGAACCCTCACTTGGAAGATGCGAATCAGAAGGAGCTAGGGTTCAGTCAGTTTGATCTTCAATAGTGTGCGTGGCATGCTGTGGTTGAGCGCACTTGAACTGTTTTGTGAGGCAGGACGTGTTTTTCCAGTTGCACTTCTGTTCCATTTCTCAGGATCCGTTTGTGCAAATGCACAAGGGCATGAAAGGCCATGGCCTGATTGTAAGTGCTGCATGAAAATAATTACTGAGGTTCGATGTCAGCCCCAGGGCCAGGCAGTGAGAGATGTTTTTCTGTCCCTCTTTGCCTACTGGGGTGTCCAACTTTTTGGCATCTCTGGGCCACAGTGGAAGAAGAAGAGCTGTCTTGGGCCATAGATGAGATGCATTGCAACACGTAATCACAAAAAAAAACATCATAATGTTTTAAGTAAATTTACAAATTTGTGTTGGGCTGCATTCATAGACATCCCGGGTTGCATGCGGCCCATGGGCTGTGGGTTGGACTCCCCAGTAGCAGGCCTCTGGGACTTCGGTGGCAGCGAGATTATCCAGGGCTTCAGCACGTGGGAGGAGGGCAAGAATAAATCCGTGAGCATCCTGATGTCAGAGCCAGGGAAAGCCTGAGATGAGGTTGTGTAGCCAGTGTAAGAAAGAACAAAGGTAAGGGTTAAGCTGGACCAGTGAGATTCCTAGTGATGTGTTGGCATGTAATACCAGAGTCCAAGGAGACTTGTCGGAAATCCACACACCAGAGAAGAACCAAATGGTCTCTGAAGTCCTTTCCAAATCTGAAACTTAATGTACCCAATGGATAAAGGTAGAACAGATGCACGTAAGGGAAGAAGGTGGTCATAAAATACATAAAATGTTATCAAGGGCAACTTCCTACCCACTCATTGCAACATGCCCCTGATGGGTGGTCATCTACCCTCTCCATGAACAGCTTTGAAAGAGGTCGTATGCTACTACCATGCTTGTATCTCATCTTCCACACAAAAGAGACCTGCACATTTTTGAAGAAAGTGCTCAATTTTGTCATCTCACCAGAGAGTTCCTTATTTCTGGCTAAAAGCCCATGTAAGGATTTCCTTTCCATTTTTATTCTGATAGTTGCTTATTACGTACATACATTAATAAGTGATAAACATACATATAATGTTTGACTTTCATAGTTTTAATATTGGTAGATATTTTTAACAGTTAATAACCTTCTTATTTTAGAATGGTATTAGATTGATAGGAAAGTTGCAGTAATATTACAGAATTTCCATTTACCACACACCTAGTTTTTCCTATAGTTAACATTATTATGGTACATTTGTCATAGCTAACGAACCAATATTAAATATAGGTGCGCATTTATGTATATTTTCTTAGTTTTTACCTAATGTCAAAAGTTCACATGCCAGTTTTCTGACCCTTATAATTCTGGTCAAAGTCCTATTTAAAAGCCCAGAAGTAAACATGATTTTTCTGGAAATGATTTAGCCAGGGCAGATTCCTGATCAGAACTAAATAGTGGAAAACAAACAAACAAACAAACAAGAGAGGAAGGATTGGGAACCCCAAAACGTATGTGAGGCCAACATCAGGGAGACTTTCTTAAACACTCCACACTTCTCATTGATTAACTTATTTAATTCTTGCAACCAATCAGGAGGTTAAGTGCTATCATTATCTCCGCCTGTATCGAGGCTCGGAGAGATTAATTAACCTGCCCAGTGTCACACAGAGCCAAGACTCCAACCCAGAGATCGCTGCCTCAGAAGCTCAGGGAACCTCCCATGAGAATATTTTAAAGAAAATATGCCATGTCTGCTATCCATGAACCACTCATTGCTCAGACAAGATGACAGCAAGAAGCCACCCTCTGCCTGTGGGTTCAACTATTTAACAAACGTTTCAGCTCTTCCTAGGGAGCACAAATGGTTGCATTTTGCAAAGTCCCCCAAAGGGGGGCTTTGGATAGAAACAATGGGCAGACTACGGGCATGAAGCTCCAGCTAGTAAATGTGAGGGTGAAATGTAAACACATTAGTCGTCAGTCAAATTCTTTACCCTTGACCGACAGGCTTCCAAGAGCAATAAATGCTGGGAAATTGTTTAATCATGTGATTGGAATTGGCAATAAAGATGAGTCATAGTTAGGACACCGATAGTACCCAAGTCCACAAATGTGCTATTTGCACTTCTAAGGTGAACAGGACATTTATCAGAGTTTAGAGGTAAACAGGTGACTCTTAGAAACCTCAAGGTTTGAAAACCACTAACAAGCTTCTATGGGGGTGAGAGACTATGTAAAAGAAAGCCTTATATTTATCTTCTGATATAAATTACCCACTTAGTTGTGTGTGCAAAGTAATTGTGGTCCGATAAACATGTAGTAATAATGGGGGCCACCATTTATTTTGCCTCTGGTACTGTGGGCCAATCTCGGCCTGAAGAGCTTGAGGTTCATTTTCTCATTTAATCTTCAAAGTCTGTTGGGGAGAGATCCTAATCACCATCCTGCAAAAAGTGAACTGAAGTTTAGAAAGATTAAGTGCTTGCTTTTAGCAATTTAGTACGGAGCCAAAGTTTGAGCCTGGTCTGTCTGACCCCTGGTTGTGGGAGGGGGAGTAGGGTACAGTTTACCTGCTTCAACACAAGCCATATGAGTTGGGGAAAGTATGACTCACGAGTGGCCAACCTTGACCAAACCAACCACCTGGGGTTTGGAAATGAAGGTGTCCTTCAGAGATGAAAGAGACAGAAGTGTTCAGCTGGACCGGGGCTGTGCTGATGTGTCGTGTCCCTCGGGTCCGGATACTAGGCCAGAACTTTAGATAAAGAAGCTAAGCTTCTCCTATGAGTGGATTGATGAGTTTAGTATGGTTTATTCCAATAGCCCTATGATACAGTTCTTTCAAAGTACCAGGGAAACCTGTTAGACACATCCAGGTATGAGGAAGTAAGTTTTACCTACCTAGGTAAGCGGAGGGCATGCGACAAAGAATGGGGAGTGGAGACATAAATAAAGGGAGAAGAAGGAAGACAAGGCCGGGTCGCTCTCTTTGGAAACCGCAGGGCATTGAATAATGACCGTGACAGCAAACATTTTTGAGTACTTGCCATATGCAAGCCTTGATGTGAGCACGTCACCAGTCTACCAAACAGGTACTCTATCGATGAGAGAAAATGAGGCTCGGAGAAGTGAAGTAACTCTGATGAAGTCACTCAGGTCTGTCTGACTCAGGAGCTAAGAAAGTATCATATTTCTTAATCTACCTGTGTATCACCCATTATTCAGTGGGGATGCCACTCCAACCCTCCTCTAAGAAGGGGCGGAGGAAAGGGAAGGTGTGGAGGGAAGGGTCCTGGGTGATCGGAAATGGACTTTCTCTGCACAGGCCTCTCCACAGCTGGCACCGTTCAGCTCTTGGGGGTTGGAAACCTCTACTTTGTTAGCTTGACTGCATGCATGAACTTCCTGTTTTCCTTGCTCTGTCCCTTTGTCTTCGGTCAAGTTTCTTTGGAAAATTCCAGCCTGCTTTGCTGTGCAGAGAGAAACAATGTTCTTTTGTTCACGCTTGAGCCAGAGGGTGAGAACAACACTTTCTCTGTTGCAGGGTGGAGGAAAGGTTGGCAGGGGATGGAGGGGGCAGGGGTGGAGAGGTTGATACCAAAGCAAGAGAAGCCTGAGAGGGAGACCCGCGTGCGCACGCACTCATGGGTCCCTTTCTCCTCTATGGGTCATGGCAAGGGGGAGGCTGGTGGAGGGGGGCGGTGGTTTTTTACTTAACTTGTGCCGTTGTCCTCTCTTGACTGTAGATGCTTTCGGTGAGACAGGCATCCCGTGGAGGCCACGGAGAGGTTCCTGGGGGCAGGGTTCTCTGTAGTAGACCTCATCACTGTTTCTCTAACTTGGGACACTTGAGCCTGATGCCTTTTAAAGTCCATCAATTCCGCCCTGGCTGGTGTAGCTCAGTGGATTGAGCGCGGGCCTGCGAACCGAAGGATCGCGGTTCGATTCCCAGTCAGGGCACATGCCTGGGTTGCCAGGCCAGTTCCCGTCAGGGGACATACAAGAGGCAACCGCACATTGATGTTTCTCTCCCTCTCTCCTTCCCTTCCCCTCTAAAGATAAATAAATAAAATCTAAAAGGAAAAAAAAATTAAAAAAAAAAAAAAGTCCATCAATTCCTTCTCTCCCCCATATTGTTATATACTCTTCCCGATGGTGGGTTCCTCTTGCCCCACAGGCAGCCCTCTTAAATGGGGTACCCTCAAGAGAGCTCCAATGTGTTTGTACAATCTTTTCCATTGTATCCTTGGCCAGCAAAAACTTCCACATCCTTGCCATGCCTGTTGGAAATCTGACTAGTTGAAAAACAATTGCATTTCAATGGATGCATTCATGTTTTACCAGCTGAGCCCAGAACAACGCCATGTCTGAGTGCATGCACCGTTCTGTGTCAGCAAAGAAGCGGGCTGCTCCCCGGCTGTCCCCTCTCTCCTCCTTGTCATCACTCCCCAATTCCTTCTTCTTCTGCTTCAATGGGCACCGAGAGTAGGTGAACATTTCCAGGGTATAATCCTAACTTCAGCTGGAAAATGGCTCGCTTCTTGCAGGCACTTCCCAAATTTGTGAATCTATAGAGGTTCTCTTACTGTCCTCACGTGGCCTGGGGGGTGGGGATGGCACGGAAAGAAGCAGGAAGAAAAGCCTGGTGGAGTAAGGAAACTCACCATCCTGATACTTGTGTTCAAGTTTTCGGTTTTCGTATACAAGCTGCTGGTGACAGGGACGATAGTCGGAGCAGCGAATCTAGCTTTGCTTTTAGCAGGTTTGGAAGGCTCACACCTGCAGGCTTTCTTCAGAACTGAAGGTGGAAAGTGCAAGCACCTATTTTCCTCGGTGTTTGCACCTAATGAGTGCTCTCAGCGTTGGGGTTTACCCAGCAATCAGAGGCAACAGGAAAGGGCTCGTTCAGCATTCAATTATGTGTGTTACTGGAACAACAAAGGCACAGAAATATGCTTTTCTCAATTATAGGGTCAATGTGAGAGTGAAAGGAAGCAGTGTGAGGGCTAAGAGCCCATGGTAGCTATTAAATCAGTGGTAGCCATTAGAGTTTGACAGTCCCTAACGTGAAACTGTCAGGGCCAACTGTGTTCCAGAATTCAGAAGTTTCTGGATTTTAAAGCGGTAATTCTATATATTATGTAGCACCCCCAGGGGGTCTGAAGCAAAACCTTCTAATCGAACACACTAATATTTCTTCAGTCAAACATATACATGGTCACAGCAAGTGGCTTCAATGAAAACATTAAGTAGCCTAATGTGAGTTGAGGTGATGACTTGCCACTAAACGAGTTCAGATCGGTATATGAATTCTGGCATCAAATGAGTTGTGAACAAATTGTCAGCTTTCAGAGTTCCTAAAATTTCAGTGGCAGATTCAACATTATGGACTTGAGGGCGTAACACAAGATCTGTGTCCCAGGAACTGACGGCCAACGAACCGAGTCACTGGACTCCAGCTACCTTCAGGCCACTTCCTAACAGTGTGTCGCTGATCTGGCCCTTCACAAAGGAAACTGCTTCATCGGACCCATTCACGTTTCACTGAGCCAGCCTAAAACAATGCCCTTTCCAAGGGCATCTACCACTCCGGCAAAAGTATTCGGTGTCTAGCGGACCGGCCTCTTGGATGGCTATAACAGTCCAGAGATTTATTAAATGGTGCCCTGCTGGTTAACAAGCATTCATACAACTCTGAAACATGCCTAATTATAACCGGGGGCATCAGGAACAAGGCTGAGTTCATTGGGAATTTTACCCACCTTCAAGAATATAGGGTACCCCCGTTAGTTATTAGTCCCTTTAAAGTATTGGTTTCTGGCTACTGTCAGGTGCTTACATAGGCCATGGAATTTGGCCAAGCTCCAGGTGATCAGGAGTTCCTTCTACTTGTGAATGGCTAATTTTTTTTTTAAGTTTAGAAAAGGTAGAATAAAAACTATAAATTTAAGCCACAGAGTTCCCAGATTACTTATGTTTATTGTTTAGCTTGAGATATTTACTAGCAATTAATTGACTCATTTAAAATAATATACTGTAGAAAGCTTCATGTTATGCTAAAAATATTCTTAGTATTAACTTATTAGAGCAATAAGAGAGATATTTTTAGCACATGTTAAAAGTGCCCTAGAGCTTTGGAATTGAAAGGCTGTGTTCACAGCCTCCACAGGGTCGGCATGAAACACAATTTTCAAGGAGTATATAGGATGATAAACACAATTCCGAATAGTAGTTATCCCTGCAGGGAGGGGAGTGCAGTCTCTGAGGGGCTCGTAGGGCCCTACAACGGTGTTGAGAAAAATCTCATTCTTTAGACTGGACTAAGCATACCTGTGCATTCATTATTCTTCATATTTTTGAGTGTCTCAAACATTTCGTGATCAGTTACCTATATACATATATATACACACACACACACATATATATTTCATTAATTCATTTAGCTAAGGGGAGCTCAAAATATACTTCCATGTTAAATATCTTAAAAATGATTATTTAATCCTCAGCATCTTCCGTGGATCTGTGCCCCATGTCCTCTGGTATTTCTTGAGCCTTCCACATTCAAAATTCTTTGTGGGAATCAGTTAGTAGACAAAGGGAAGGGCCTGTAGGCAAAGCATCTGTGGAAAATCATTCCATTCTGAAAGTGAAGTTCAACATTGTATTCTTAGAGGAAGATTGGAAGAGTTGGAGGAACCCCCGGCCCCCTCCGGAGTCCCCTGCCAATCCACTCCTGCCCCTTCAGCCCCTCTGGTTTGACATGTCCCCTCCTAGCCTTACCTTTATGTGACGCAGAGGTCGGTCATTTGCCTTGCTCTCTCTGCTTTTTGTTTTGTGCTTCCTTTCTCATGGAAGCCATTGAGGGTAAGGCATCATTAGTACAGGAGAGTGGCCTTTCCCAGAATCCCAGGCTTGTTCCCATGAAACTTTATACGCCAAAAGAGCCGGAGTCCACATCAGCCAGCCTTAACAAGATGTGGGAAGCTAACCATGGGTCTATTTGGGAGGCAGAAAAATCTCCTTCAAAGCAAATGTTAAACAAACAGTATGAAAATGCTTTCTTAGCACTGTTTACATAAACTTTAGTATATTTTAACAGTTTCTCATATTAAAATTTCATTCTCCTTTTAAATATCATCCCAGCAATTATGGAACATGCCATTATGAGTGTAGTTCAGATAAGAAATGTCTTCGATATCAGGTACCTAGGTGCTTCATATAATGCTTGCAGTATCCGTGTTCTTAGAATATTAGGAAAGTTGTTTATTTCTCTGAAGTGGAATGTGCTAAAATTGAAATCTTCAAATAAATTCACGATTTGCAAAATGTGTTGCTTCATAAAGAGGACAGCTAGGTTTTGTTGGTGTTGTCTAGCCTCTGCTATGGGCCAGTTTTTGGGGAATGGGCTGCCCTAAGGCCGTCGGTCACGGTAGCTGTTTCTGCTATTAATCCCCCAAAAGAGGCATGGGGAACACCAGGAGCAGAGCCAAGGAAGAAGAGGAAGGCAAAGTCTGGTGAGAGTGGCCGGAACTCACCAGTCAAGAGCCTTGTCATATTAAACAGAGCAAAGGAAAGAGAACCAGGGCCATGGGTCTTGAGTGGCTCTGGTTTGGTGAGTGAAGACTGGACCCTGGTTTTATTGGTTCTGGGGCAGTGTCCTGATCAGTTTTTTTCTGAATCTGCACAACCCATTCTGAGAAGGATGGATCTTCAGCTATAAGAACTGCAGAGTAAGTTCACTTAAATGGAAAAAAGAATCCAAAATTATCTTCTTCAAAGGATGGGTTGGTTACATATCTCCGGCAAAAGGAGACTTCCAGTGTTCAATGGTGAACTATCATAACAGTCTATGTTTCTAAGAGGTGAATTAGCCATTAGTACGTTTGCTTGTAGGCAATGGCCTTGAAAAGAGCTGATTTTACAATGAAAGCTTTTCTCAGACATTGCAGACTGGTGATCTAAGTGTAGTAATTTGAGGACTCCTTTTTAGTGTCTCCAAACTGGATTGGGAATAATAACAAACGTATCCAGCACCTTAGCATTTACAAATCGCTTCCCCCCATTCTTGAATACACAAGTAGAACTCTGGACAGAGGATCAATTCATGGTAGAAAAAAAGAACTTGATATAGTAGGAGTTCTGATCTGGCTTTGATGGGGACACTCAGCTGTGTCACATGGACATTCATTCCTTTCATTAATATTTGAATTTCTCTTTTGTACCAGGCTCTGTTCAAGGCGTGGAGACATTGCCATAAATGAACCACAGTCCCTGTCCTAATGCAACCTAGATTTTTACAGAGGAAAGTATGGCAAGTATCAGCCAGTGAGAAGTGCTATAAAGGAAAACAAAGCAGGGCAAAGAACTAGAAAGGGAAGGCAGGAGAAGAGAAATGATGTTTTGCCTCAGGTAGAGAAAGCCCTTCCATGGAGGTGACATTTGAACAGACAAGAATAAGTCAAGAAAGTACGTTATGTGGGTTTCTGGAAAAACAGCATTCCAGGAGAGGTAACAGCACATGCAAATCATAATCTGAGGCAGAAACATTTTGTTATACTTTTTTATTATGGAAAAATTTAAATGTATACACAAGTAGATAGAATTGTATAACAAATCCCAGGTGTCCATTTCTCTGCTTCTATACTTCCAACTAATTCACCAGCCTTCCCTTCAAGGCTGGTTTATTTGAAAGCAAATCCAACACATCATATTTTTAGTATGTATTTTAAAGTTAACAACACTTTTCTTTGACCTGCCACAATATCACTGTTACAGAACAGATCCAGGTGGGGGGCTGAATGATATAAAAGACACCCCCTTTTTCTCCAGGAGTTCCTTCCCACCTATTGGGTTCATTTTGCCCCTAGCCTGAGGAGAGACATCTGTCAATACCAGAGACCAGTGAAAAGGAAATAATTTATTATTTATTTGAAATAATACAAACTAAAGTTCTCCACAAATGCACACAGTCCTCCTGGCACCCTCCACATGGCAAAAGGGAGCACTTCCGAAGCCGTGTGGTTCCAACCAAGAAACTCAAGACACCCAAGCCCCATGGTCCTAAACAGATGTGTGGTCCCAAAAAGAAAGACGCCAAATGACTGCCCGGCCTTGTTTAAACTCCAGCACCAACTTTTTCTGCAGCCTCATTTCCGGCTCCGCCCACAATTGGCCACAGCTGCCAGCGTTGCCGGCACGTGCGGCCCTGTGGTCTGGAGCCAATCATCTGCAAGCACTTCTGGACCCCATAACAAATCCCTATTTGGGGCTCCCTCTTGGCTGCACCCTGTTACATCACTACCACACTTATAAAATTATCAATAATTCATTAATATCGCCCTGGCTGGCGTAGCTCAGTGGATTGAGCGCGGGCCTGCGAACCAAAGGATCGCGGTTCGATTCCCAGTCAGGGCACATGCCTGGGTTGCAGGTCAGTTCCCAGCATGGGACACACAAGAGGCAACCATACATTGATATTTCTCTCCCTCTCTCCTACCCTTCCCCTCTAAAGATAAATAGATAAAAATCTTTAAAAAATAATTATAATAAAAAATAATTCATTAATATCATCAGATATTCACTAGTGTTCAACATTTCCCCATTGGCTCGTATATATTTTTACTAACTGGTTTGTTTAAATGAGCTTATATGGAATATCTGAAAAATAGCGAAGAGGATAGATAGTGTGGCTGGAAAGACTAGACCTCAATCCCGTCTCACAGCCTCAAAGAGGGGCGCAAAAGTAGAACCAGAACCAAAGCATTAAAGTGAGGGAAATAAGTGAGCAGTACTTATCAGGAGCAGTAGTTAAAATGAACAAGCTGATGCTGGCTGGCAGAGAGGCCGGGCTTCTGTTTCCATTCCGTTGCCCTGTGGTCCCAACTTCCAGGAGGAATGATCTAGGAGATGACGAGCTTGTCCCATCAGGTCCTTGAATTCCTTATTCCCAGACACTCCTCAGAGTGAAAATGATAGGGGACTCAAGACTTGAAAAATTTTAGGTTGAGGAAGAAGTTCTAAGTCTAGCAAGTAATGTGTATGTTAAAGCTTTTGTTTCAGAAACTACAGACAAGGCCCATCTTGGCTCCTGGGAAACAGCCGGCCTCCTGGGGCACTGATGGAAGATTACCACCTGGGGACGTCTGAACCTTTGTTCCAGGGAGAGCAGATGACCACCCTTCCCCCTTGGGAACAGCTAGCTGCCAAGGACAGGAATGTTGCAGCTTTTGAATCTCAAAGCCCTCACAGCACCTTGTTTGTCCTTCCCTACCTCCTTTTTACAAGATCTGGCCAGGAAAGAGAAGGGAAGATGGTTTGTTAGGGTATGAATCCGCCATCTTCTCAGATCGTCGGCCATCTGAATAAAGGGCCCATAAAAGATTCAATCGCTGTCATTGCTTATTGGATTTGGTAGTGACAGGCAGCCTGAATGCCAGTGTTTTTTCCAGTTACAGAAAGACTGAACTAGGAACCATTATACACCAGCTTTTAATTCTCACAATAACTCTGCAAGATGACAGTTGTTTATTAAAAATGAAACTGAGGCTCAGTGAGGTCTCATGTCCCTTTAGGTGTAAAGAATGAACTTGAGCACTGGCTTATGTGGCCCCAAAGCCAGTCTTCACTTTCTGATATTATGTCATATGTTACATTTATTGTCTATTTCCTCCCCTATCAGAATGTAAGCTCCATGAAGGCAAAGACCTTGTCTATTTCATTCACTGTGATCTTCCTGGGCTCAGGGAAGTGCCTGGCACGTCGGTGGAACTAAAAACACTAATCCGATAAGTGATATACCTGTTACATAACCTTGACCCTCATAGGAAAGGCTTTTGCAGGGATGATCTCTACAAATTTCAGGGTCTTCGTGGCTCAGTATGAAACTTCCCACCCTTATCTACTTCCTTTAATTCCTTCTAGATCCATAGCTCTGGGGCAGCTTGGAATGTCATCAGGGTGGGGCTAGGTGAAGAAAGCTCAGGATTCCAGATAACATACTATTTTACATTTACTAGCTTGGTAAAAAGCAGATCCGATAATATCACGTGTGAGGATAGGGATGAGAGAAATGCTTACATATCACTGGTGAGAGTGTGAATTGACAAAATCACCTAGAAAAACTTGGGCACTATCTTGTAAACTTGAACTTCCGAATACTCTAAGACTCAACAATTCCCCTGCTAGAGAATTCCTGAACCTGTTCACCAATGGACACAATCTTAGCAGCATTTCTTATAATGAGGGAAAAAAAACAACCAACCAACCAAACAGAACCTCAGAACTAAGTAAAACTAAGCAACCCAAGGGTCCAGGCACTTTAAACAACTTCGCAAGTTGTGTTATGGTCAAATTGAATTTGCATGGTGAACTACAGCAGTATGTAACAGCAGAGATGAATCTTAGAAACATATCCTTGGGTAAAAAATAATCAAGCTGCAGAAGACTATATTAAATATGATATCATTTTTATAAAGGAAAACAAAATAACACAAAGTTTAAAAGTATATACATAAGTGCTAAAACTATTTTGTTTATCCTCGCCTGAGGACATACTTATTGATTTTAGAGAGATGGGAAGGGAGGGATAGATAGAAGGAGAGAAACATCGATGTGAGAGAGAAACACCCATCGATTATCTGTCTCATGTGCCCCAACTGGGGACCGAACTTGCAACTCGGGCATGTGTCCCTACCTGGGATCGAACCTGCAACCAAATGTGGTTTATAGAATGACACCCAACTGAGCCCCACCAGCCAGAGCTAAAGCTATTTTTAATAGGAAAAAATGTACACAAAAATTCAAGATTTTGCTTACCTTAAAGAGGAAGCAGAGGAATGAGGTAAGAGAGGAACATAAAGGTAGATACAAAAAACTGGTAATGTTCTAGTTCTCTTTGAGCTTTGCGTGGTGTGTTTATGGTCGTTTATCATAATGCTTCAAAAGTTAGATATAAATTATGTGACTTCCTTTGAGTGTACCAAATACCAAATAAATAAGTAAATCAACCAAGCTAGCCCCGGATGCAGTGTGTGAAGGCATTGTGCCTGTCATTTGCATAGTCATCAGCTGGTTTTTGGCAGCTTCTGGCCTACGGAAGCTGCTGTTCACTACATGTTGGGTGCTGAGAAGTGAGCTGACTCCCCAAAGTGAGCGATGGAATCCTCACACTGGCACTCCAAAGTACACCTCCAGCGATTACATACCAGAGAGGAGACTTCATTCAGGGAAGCATAATTTACTTGTATTTAAACATTCCTTTACTGTTTGACAACATAGTGATCCCACCGAGGGTTGGGAGGGACTCGAATGTGTTCTTTTATAAACACGTGTCTTCATGCCATCGTACTGCATAAAGCAGCCGAAGAGCATGCCTTCGATTCACTCAGTCCCTTCCCCAACGACGGGGAGGCACACCAATTCTCAACTGCACTGTGGAATAACATCTCCTCTCACTTGGCCTTCTCTGCGAAAAGTCAGATTTCACGGCACTTTCTGGTCGTTTCCAGAGTCCTGGCTGCTCTTGCTCACTGTAAGTGGAGTAACTTCATTGATTCTAATTAAGCGTCAGAGATGAAAATCGAAAACACCCAGAGAGGCTTTTCCTTAATAAGGAATGTGAACAACATGTGACGCTCCCTGTGTGGCAAAGGCAGCAGTTGTACTAGCGTCTACGGTGGCCGACTGTGTGGAGAGCAATGAAAGTGCGAGGAAGAGGGAACCTCTTCGTTATTTTTAACGGTAAGCGTTAGGGATAGAAATGGATGAACCATTTTTTGTGCTTTTTTTGTTTAAATACATGAAATAAAAAAAAACTATAACTATGCTTACTCTCTTCCTAATGAAAATAAAAATTTATAAATCACCCAGAAGGTATGACCAATGTAAATAAGCTGGTAATGTAGACGCCTTTATTTTTTGGTTTATATTGTCAATTGAAGGCTTTAATCACATGAATCAGATAATTGGTGAGTCTCCATCTTAATTTCTTCAGATTAGACACAGTGTCAGTCATTGATCCAGGCTACCAGGTAATTTTCTTACAAATTTTAGTAAACCAATGAAAGAAGTTTCTCTGCGTGTATTATATGTATTATAATAATATACTACCTATATATGAAAGATGTATTTGTGAAAAACTGCCTGCGATTCTTACAAGTAGCAGTAGTTTTATAAAAACAGACTTATCAAACTGATTTTGTAGTAAATCAATTTACATGTAATTTGTAAAACATGATGAAGGTCCAAGAATGGTGCATTGCACAGAGCATGGTCTACACGTGTTGTTTTGTAGCTTCAGGACCTGATCACTTTTCTGGGACTCTCTATTATGTAGTTATTAGTTTTGCTCCTTTTAAACTTTTTGTTCTTGGGCACCATGATAATACAATATCTGCTCATTCATCCATTCATTCATTCAACAAAAATGTATAAAATGCTTCTGCGATGTCAGGTACTTGGCTAGGTGCTAGGGACACGATGATGAAGAAAACCAAATCGGATCCTTTACTTCCCAGAACTTTCTGTTCAGTGATTTTAAAAAAATTAATTAAACATCACAAAAAGAAACTTGTAATTATAAAATGTCAATAAAGAAAAGGTTTATGATGCTGAAAGATTATAATGGGGAAAATATGCTTTAGTTTGGAAGGATCTGAGAAGGCTTCCCCAAGGATGTGATATTTGATGTGAGGGATCCCAGATATATGTAATCAACCCCCTGAATCTTATTTTTCCTAGAATTCCTTTTCCCACCTGGTATTTTGCTAGAATTACTCCTAAGTTGCTTTCAAAGCTGTATGATTTATTTTAATCAATTTTGCTATGATTACTACGTGACAGGTGGTATGGGAAAGAACTAAAATAATTGAAGTTCTTCCTTTCAATGAGTTTACAATAGACACTTTCTTCTTATGAGAAGTAGACTCTAGAACTTTCCCACTGAGCATGTGGCATACACTTTGGGCCTTACAGAATGGGTGGGAGTTTGAAGATAGTATGAGGAAGAAGGGGAGGTATTTCAGTAATATAGATGGGAAAATATGAAACATTCTAGAAATTATGGGTCCAGTTTGAGTTCTGGAAGAGGAAGTGGTGAGAGCTGAGGCTGGAAAGTTAGATTGGTATCAGGCAGTGATAGTTCCTGATTGACAGTTCCTGAGTTGGTAAGGGACTCAGATAGTAGCAGGAGATAAATTATTAGACATGCGCATCCGGCCTTGCTCAGCTCTCTTACTCCAGAAAGTGGTTCTGAGCCAAGGACATAATTAACTCCAATATCCTATCACTATGTGTTCCTCAAGCTGGTTAAAAGTGAGACCAACAAATTGTATGTATTTGGAGAATCTCAGTTGGCCTGAATCCTGGAGGTCAGGGACCTTGTCCTATTTATTTTGATATGCCTAGCACCTCACTTCAGCTTACTATGTGATTACCACTTACTAACTGTGAGTTCCAATATTTATCTTCTCAGTCATTAGGTAAAACCAATAAAAGTAGGACCAAAGTCCATAAATATCCTTATTTTTATTACTTGCATTTTTTAAATTACAGAAGGACACTATATTATAGGCATAACCAAACAGAACGTGTTGTTTTGGACTTTGGTTTGGAAAAAAAAGTACAAAAACATTCCTGGGATATTTGGAGAAATTTGAATATGGCCTAGATATATGGGCATATTATGAAATTATTATTCATTTTTTTTGGTCCCTGTAACTAAGTTTCAAATGTTCAGCAACACACACACGCACACGCACACAGAGATAAAGCAAATAAATCAAAACATTACTAATTGTTGAATCTGGGTGAATAGTATGTAAGCACTCCCTTTGCCATTGTTTTACTTTTTTAAATGTTTGAAATTATTCATAATAAAAAGTAGGGAAGGCTTTTAATTTCGAAATATACTCCATCGGTCAGTGTTCTTAGTTTCTGGTATATAAACCAACTCTGGCTAATTTAGGAAAACGGTGTTCATTGAAAAGGCCGGGGGTAACTAACTCACAGACTGTTCAGGAAGGCTTGAAGATCGCTCCGCCCTATAGGTCCTAGGAAGAGGTCCCGTCTGAGCGCACTGAGCTCACAGCAGGTTCAGCCACCCACACTGGGCGCAGCAGTGGCTGCCATCTCTTCCTCTGGAGTTGCAATGTAGCTGCCGGCAAGCCGCTGCCTTGCTGGGCCGGATGGGGTTCTGTAAGCGTCTGGTGGGTGCAGTTCCTGCCCTGACCACAAGGGAATAGGGGAAAGCGCGTAGCCTGCGTTGGAGTGTCTAGAGTGGAATGCTTGGCCTGCTTCATAAGGTCCGGAAATCTCCGGAAATACCAAACTGGCTCAGAGGTGTTGGCTAAGAACAATAACAAAATTCAACTGCTTCCCCAACTGACATTGAAGGCTATATCATTAAAGGTGAAAGTTATACTCCTTCCCGGAGGAAGTCGCACTTGGATACGCAGGCGAGTATGTATATATGTATGTATGTATGTATGTATGTATAGAAAATGTTGGTAACATACAGATTTTTACATCAACAATAATAATGGTAGCGCAGAGCAATTTTTTTTGTACCAAATACCACTTTAATATATGGTTATATGAATTAACTAAGGTAATGTTCATGACAGTCCTATCAGGCAGATACAAACATCACTATTTTCATTTGCCTGTGAGGGAACTGAAGTTCCAAAGGTTAAGCAAATATTTAAACTATGCAAGTTCTCAGAACTAGTAAGTGGTGGAGCTAGGATCATTAGGATTATGAATCCAAACAGAGACTATGTGCTGTAATTATAGCCTCTCTGATGCTTTCTGTTCTGTTGTTTGGTATATCTACATATTGATAGGTGTGGGTACACCTATTTCATTCTTTTAACAGTTGCATCATATAGGCATATCAAAATTAACGTAACCTGTTTAAACAATAGTTTCCCTATTCCCAACAGTATTTCAATAAATATTCTGTTAGACAGTATCTCCATGCATATGTGTATTTCCAAGTGTCCTAGAAGTGTAATTGTTGGGTCAAGTTCTGCAACATCTTAAATTTTATAGATACTGCTAAATTGTCTTCTAAAAAACTGTGTACCGATTTACATCTTATCTCTCTGACAGAGTATCTCTTTATCAGTCTCTACATTCGTGACAATTTAATGGTGAAAGTATTTCATTGTGACTTTAATTTATAATTTCCCTGATTATCAGCAAGGCTCAGCACCCTCTCATGCGCTCATTGGTCATTTATATTTTTCCGTCTATAAATTGCCTCTTTATATCTTTTAACCCATTTTCTCCACTGGCTAGTCTTCTTCTTGACTTGAGGGTGCACTTAATATAAAAATTCTTTGTCTGACTATACTAGTACATGTTACCAATGATTAAACTTTATTAAATTAAGAACTAAGGAACTGAAAAAGCAATGGAAGTGTTGTGTGTGTGTGTGTGCACACACTTCTCTGTGATGAAAACATCAATCTGGGATGAAATCTGAGCAAGGCCTACGGTCTAACAGTTTTGTGCTGATGTCAATTTCCTTGCTTAGATATCATGCTGTAGTTAAATTAAATTTTGCCATTGGGGAAGCCGAGCGTTAGTTTCTTAGGGTTCTTGTAACAAATCACCACAAACTGGGTGGACTTAACACAACGTAAGTTTACTTTCTAATATTTCTGGAGGCTGTCAGTCTGAAATCAAGGTGCTGGCAAGGCTACTCTTTCCAAAGGTCCGGAAAGAGGATCCTTCTTCCCCTCTCCCCCAGGGTGGCATTCGGGGCTTGTACAGCCACTACTCCAATGTCTGCCTCCGTTGTCACATGGCATTCTCTGTGCGTCTGTGCGTGTGTTCAAGTTTCCCTCTTTTTATAGGGACATAAGGCATTGGAATAGGACCAGTACGACTCCTTTTTAACTTTATTATATCTGCAAAGGCCCTATTTCCAAATAAGGTCACATTCATAGGCACTGAGTATTAGAATTTGAATGTATCTTTTGTGGGGACACAATTCAATTCAGAACACTGGGTGAAGTGTACTGGGGACTCTGTACTATCGTTTACAATGAGTCTGTAATTATTTCAAAATAAAAAAAACAAAAGAAGTTTATTTGGCAACTGTAACTCAATAAAGCTGGGGGAAATTTTATCTGGAAAAATAAACCCCAATTGTTAGCAATGGTTACCTCTTTAGAAGATTTCACATTTTATTTAATATATCAATAAAGCATCCTTAGAATTATGGTGTGTGATTCTTCTAATTACAATTACATAATTGTAGTTACATATATTAATTGTAATTAATTTAAAATTTAAAAAATTAAAAACAGAGGGGAGAAAGGCATGGTTCTGCCATGGCAGTGCTTAGAGCTCAAGCTTTTAGAAAGATAACTTCAGCAGCAATGTGAAGGGATAATGAAGGGATGGATGGTTTGAAACCAGAAGCTGGAAGACTAGATAAGAGATGCCTGTACTTACCACGGTAAGAAGAGACCCGGACCTGAGCTGAACTGCGGTACTGGCAGGGAAGGCAAAAAGGGATAAATGTGAGAAGCATTCAAAAGTAACATGTGCAGGGTTTGGCCATTGATGGGATATGCTAGAGTAAGTAAGAGAGAGGAGTTGAGAGAAACTCCCAGGTTCCTAGCTACAGAGACTGAGTCACTGGTGGTGCCACACTGAGGTGATTTGCTAATGATTCTTCATTTGTCCTATTAGAGCTATTCTCTGCCCTTTACACCACTACTTTGTGCCCTGGGAAGCAGACCTCTGTGGACTAAGTCACCTGGGTTCCTTTGACCTCTGGTTTCAGGTAGAGTTTGGTCATTGGGTGATATCAGCAAGAGATTATGGTGACTGGCCACAGTTTGATCATGGGTATGGCCACAGCTTTTATCAGACAGCCTTTCCTCCAGAAATCTCCTTCCCCAACCCCTTTAGGTCTAGTGGAGATAAGAGCTTCCCTTTCTGTGGCTAGAGAACCTTTACTGAATCTCTTAAATTCCTTCACTAAACTCTGTTCAATGGCTTCTTTAGTGTATTATCTGTTTCCTGCCAGGACTTTGAGTTTAAGATGTTGGTGAGACACCCACGTGGTAATGTGTGTGTGGGGCTGATGTCAGGAGGAAAGCTTGGGCTGCAGATCTGGTAGGTATTAACAACAGTATTAGTATCTTTGGCAGCTGAAAATATGAAATAAGAATAGGAAATAATTTAAAGCTCAAAGGATGGAGGCTGGACCCTGAGGAAGATCAGTATTTAAGGGAACAACAACAACAACAAAAATGAGAAGCCTGCAAATGAAATGAGAATGAGTAGGCAGAGAAAGAGACTAGGGTGCAATTGTGTTACGGGGAGAGGTAGGAAAAAGTTTCAGGAAGAAAGGAGTGGACAATAATATTAATAATATTGACCTAGTTTTTGAAAAGTTTGTGGGATGAAGTGTGAGAATTGGAAATTAGGTTGGAAAATCTAGGGTTACTGATGACCTTACCATCAGAACTTTCAGTGGACTGGGGTGTGGAGTGCATTGCATGGGGGGAGGGGGGTGAATGATCAGTGAAGAAGTAGGGATGCAAGATGAATGAATATGTAAGTATGGACATTAGCACGTGACTCAAGTCTGTAAAAAAATGTGTTGATATATTCCATCAGTTCAATTTCTACTTTGATTCCAGTTTCATCAGGATTTGGAAATATTACTCAATACTAAAACAAAGCAGGGGATATTTGGAGACTCATATCAGATATCAGGAGGGTTAGAAGGTTGGGTGATTCTGTCTGCCTGGGTGTATAATTCTACCTTTCTTTAGCCCAGAGAAATCCATTTCTAGAGTTAGGGAGGAGGATACTACCTGTTCTGCCTCCAGATTTATCCCCTTGTCCCTGGCTTTTCTTTAAGCCATTTCCTCTGTGACCTAAATCCTCTCCTCATTTTGAGACTTGAGATTTTGGAAACAAATGTCAGAAAGATTTCCATCCATCTCTCTTCCCCAAGTCAACAAAGCTATGGGTTTGGTAGGGGACAAAGACTGGGAAAGTGGCAAGCTATATATAGATGGGGAAAATACAAAAAAAAAAAAAAAAAGAGGTTGCCATCTCAAATATATTTTCTTGTCATACACATTGTTCCTTATATACAGATTGGGGAGGGAAGAAGAAGAAGAAGAAAAGACTGTTGGAAGAGGATATATGGTAAAAGGAGCTTCTCCTGGAAATGGCAGCATTGTGATTTAACAAAGAGCATGGGGGGGGGGGTCCCTTACCTAAAGAGATCTTCCTCATCGACACATGAACTCCTCCCATGACGGGCTCATTATTTTGTGTTCACAAGTCTTATTTTGAGAGTGTCATTCTTGCATTATGTCCCTCCTAGTCACGGAGATGAATACTGAGAATCAGTTTATTTGTTTCCCTAGACATGACTGCTTGGTGTCTGAGGGGTGTTTGAACTTGGGAAAGGGTACTTGAAAGGTTGGGAAAAGTGTAGAGAAGAAGGAATTCACGAGAGAATGTTGTCTACTCTGAGTTGCTTAGAACTTGTTATATCACACTAACCAATCTCAAAGTCAATTTTTACAATTAACCAGTAAAATATATTATAAATCACTTTCTACAGGTGCTCAACATAAGTACTTAGTAATAATTTCATTTTTCCATTTGTTCTCATGGCTGGATCAGCACAGCCATGGTCTCCTCTTAGAATGAAGGCATTTCTTTCATCTAGGAAATCCAATGCTCAATAGCAATAAATCATTGTTCATTGAATTCTACAACCTAAACTATATGTTACAGAAGAAATTCTAGCCCCTATGCATCATAATTAACATCAAATAGCAGTGCAAAATTGAAGTACAATGAAGGGCTGCATGCAATAACCCTAGCAGGTCAGAACTAAATTAATTCACCAACCAATTACTTAAGAAGAAGAAAAAAATAATCAAGACCTGTTCTACCTGTGAAGCTAAAGGAAGGGATATAGTGTTTGTATCAGTCTGGGTTTAACCAGTAGAGAGAAATCACACAGTGATTCGAACAGGAAAAGTTTAATATAAAGAAGTATTAACTATAATAAGGAGTTGGAGTAATTAGGCTAGTAAAGGAAACTCTGAAGACTATAAGAATCGCAGATGCAAGGAGCAGACACTCCCCCCATGGCTGAGATACATGCCCAGGCAAGAACACCTCCAGGGCTGAGATCCAGACCTTGGGGAGGGTATGGCTATGGGTCAAGGAACGAAGAAGCTCCACAGAGAATCTCACAGAGAAGTCCCTGTGTTGCTGAAGGGGTGGAATTTGCTGGAAATCCGTCCTCTGGAACTTGCCAGAAAATCACCTTCTGGAACTCAGTGGACACCTACTACGTGGAACTTGCCTTTAGAAATCTGCCCCATGGGGTTCTGGGAAAATTTGTTCGTGGAGCAGAAGGATCTCACTGCAGGCATTCCACCACAAAACTGACTGGATGGGAATGCTCGAGGTCAAGTTGCCGAGTGCTGGATTTTGCCAGCTACCATGCACTGTGGGAGCTGGACACTGGGAAAGCCGAGTGGGCAGCAGTAGCCGGACACTCGGGTCGTGTGCACTGCAGGAGTCTGTTGAGTGGGTACAGGGGAACCAGGAAGCAGAATCCTGTCCTCTTGCAATGTCTCTCCAGCACTTTCTACTGACAAAGCTTAAATCATCCCAGTGGGCAAGGGAGAAATATTTTAAGGACCTAGATGGATGCATTTTCACAGAGAAGGTAAAAAGCATGAATTTAGAAATGAGAGGTAATACATTGATAATTAGCATAATAATCTCAAAAGTTTATCCCCTACTCCAATTTTTAGGCCCTTCGAGAATATTTTAATGTTTTACGAAGTGGTCTGGGTATCAATCAGGTAAACGACTCAACTCCTTAATCATGGACAAAATTAAAATTTCTTTTCATGGTTCTCTTGAGATACAGGAAAATCATGGGATGTAGTCAGAAACCAGGTTAGTATGAATGGGATACACATGAACATAAAGAGGGATTTGTCTGTTTAGAGCAGGGGTCCCCAACCCCCATCCCTGTTAGGAACTGGTTTGTGATTGACGCTCACCTGAGCTCTGCCTCCTGCCTGCACCTCCCCAACCCCTACCATCTTCCAGGAAACCGGTCCGTGGTGCCAGAAAGGTTGGGGACCCATGGTCTAGAGCATATTATGATATTAATGCAGCCTGTTTTGGTGTGATGGGGGCAGCATCCAGAATGAAGTGGGGTAAGGAAGGGCAGGAACTGACCGAGTGGAATATATACAATTCTTTTTAGTAGTGAGGAGTTTGTTTGTGAAGGTGAAGATGAAAGTCTGGAAGGAAATATGGATTGAGGGAATTTTTTAGAAATTAAGCGAAAAGGTCTAGAGTGTGTTGAAAAGACAACGGGAACCATCCCGTGGAGATGGAGGGCTTGAATACAGGATAAGGTAGCGTTCCTGAGAAGGTGGGAGGGATGAGCTCTGTGGGAATAAAAACACATTTCAGCCTCAAACTTCGATTCCACCTTTGTTAAAATGAAAACTTTAGAAAAGTATCATAGTAACATTTTCTTTAAATAACTTTTATTAATTTTAGAAATCATTGGTATTGCGAGTGACTCGAAAAAGTTAAGGTTATACGATGAGAAACAGAGGAAAAGACCTTGTCAATGTTAAATACCTTAAAAATTCAAAGTACCGTGCTGACTCTTACTCTTCTCAGTAAGATAAGGAAGGGAGGTTAGGGAGTATTTACATTCCTCTCAGTTGCACAATGAACAAAGAACACACTGTTAGGAGCCAGGTGGGGCAAAGGTCTTACTGAAATACAAACCTCTGCACGTTCAGTATCTCAGTATCATAAATTACATAGTGTCTCTCTTCAATAGCGCAAGAAACTTCCTAAGACACTCAATTTTAACCTCACAGTTTTTGCATAGTGTTCCCAGACATCACCTTTAGTGACAGAGTATGTGATGACCGCAGTGTCTGTGACATGTTTGTTATAAGATTGTACTTAATTTGTAAGACAAAAAAAATCAAGGGGACTTCCAAGGGTCTTGGAAGTAATGTTAATGAAATGATAGTCTATGGACTTTGAGTTGGATAATGAGGGAAGTATTAGAAGAAGAAAGCTTAACGGATTAAAGATCCTGACGAGTTGGACAAATAGTTACAGTGGGCATAGCTGAATAAGCCAGTCGGAGGAACAGGGTATTGCTGTCGAAGAGCAGAATGCTTGATTTTGAAGGTAAAACAGTTACAGGTGATGACAAGGCCCAAGGTATGATCACGGATATAGATATCTGGAGTGGAGTGGAGGGGATTATTGAAGATGAGGGATTCAGAAAACGGAGAGGCCAGGATGTTGGCCTTTTAATTTCAATCTCTCCAAGTAGACACTGAGGGGCTTGGGATGGAGAGGAAGACTGGGCACCAGGTGGCAGGTGTCAATCAATGAGGAAGGGTGCATTGGAGATCAGCAGATGACAGCAACAAGGAGGGAAGAGGAGTTTATAACTGATTGGCGTGCACCTCGAAGAGAAGGACTTTTTATGGACATCTGGGAGAGTGATGATGCGGAAACGGTAAGGAGCACGGCGTACGTTAGGCCACCTTCTAACATGGGGCAAGAGAAAACACACCTGCTCTACCGTGTTTGGAATCCTCTTCTGTGTCCAAAACCTGCAATTATGCAAATCTTACCTTTAAAACAATTCTTGTTTAAGCAAACATGGGCAGATGTATTATTTTTAAAGAAAAGAATTTTTAGCAGAGGGAATCTTTCATACCAACTCTAAGGAAAACCGCTGTTTCGAAAGATGAGAACGGCTTATTTTGCCTGTTTTGAAAATTTGTAACATTTCAATAACA
The DNA here is from genome assembly GCA_039655065.1 of Glossophaga mutica. Taxonomy (NCBI): domain Eukaryota; kingdom Metazoa; phylum Chordata; class Mammalia; order Chiroptera; family Phyllostomidae; genus Glossophaga; species Glossophaga mutica. The sequence continues at coordinate 85,536,772 of CM077313.1, forward strand.
TACCTATTTGAACTTATTTTTTTCTAATTTTCAACCCATGTTGTACTACCTAATTATGCCACTTGTGTCCTTCTGAATATTCTTTCTACGTAAGCCCTTTCTTTACATTTTCAAATCATTAATCTTTCAAAGCTTAGAGTCCCGTTTGTTTAACAAAGTCTTGCTAATTCCAAAATTAATTATTCTGTATGAATCCTTCTTTCTATTGTACTTCCCAGAGTTCATTTTCTACAAAATCACTTGACTATACCACATTGTAGTATCTTAACTAGATTTAAAGCAGCTTCAGGGAAAAATTCCTGGTTTATTCTTTGTTTTCTCCAGAGCACCTAGCATAACCCAGAGTACACACAGTAAACGACCTTGAAAAGCCTATCAAGAAGCAGCATGACATGGTAGAAAATGAATAAATTTTGGGAGTCGTAGATGATTTGGGTTCAAGTTTGGTTTACACTTTTTGTGATCATGGTGTTACATAGAAAAACCACAGGTTCAACACAGTGTCACTTATGCTACAAGCCCATGACAGCAAACGTACATGTACCGTCTAACCTAATTGCTGTTTCCGACTCTCCCAAAAGTGACATTTTAAAGCAACCAGTTTGAAATTTTCTCATCCACACTAGTGAGGCAATTTGACTGATCAGACCCCCTGCCTTCCACTAAGCAAAGTTGCCCTTGCCTGAAATAGCCCACTCCGAACTTCCTATCCCACCATTTTCTGCCTCTCCAAACTTTCCATTCTACTTGCTAGATGAGACGCTGCTTGATTCATGAGCTGCTTAACAAAACCAATTAGATCTCCAAATTTACTTAGTTTAATTTTTTTTAACAATGGGCAAGTTATGTAACTTTTCTGAGTCCACATTCCCCTGCAACATGGGAGTAATACCTGACAGGGCGAGCGTGAGGAGGGGAGACAAGCTGAGTACCTAGCGCAGTGCCTGGAAAACACTGGATACTCTGCAGATGGGAATTATTATTTTTTGTTAACAAGCCTTCTCCCTACTTGGCTCCTTTGCTAAGCACTTAGATCCTGACTCGAAGTCCTCTGTTTCTTCATCAAAACCTTAACTTTAACAGCGTAGGCCTACCTCCTTCAAGAAAAGTGTACTGCTCACATAAGCTTATATTGAGTTCACCTACCCCCAAATATCTTATTTTATACTTTATTATTTTTATTTTATACTTCATACTTCAGTTACCTAAATTTTCATGGATTCATTCATTCTCTTCCCTTAGCTACTGTAAGTTCTAACAGAGGAATGGTGTCTTTCAGATATTTCCCAACCAAAACACGGGATGAGTGGTCCGTGTCAGGTTAGGGCAACCGCCCAAAAACTACCGGGAATTGCCACTGCTCCAGAAATATCATGGAAGGCTGAGAGACTGACTTTGCGATACTTCTTTGAATGGATCTATCATCTCTCATTCACTATTTCGAAATCCAAAAACCTTTAAAAATCAATTTTTTTTCTAACATTTGGTGGCCAAAATCTCTGCTGACCTGAATTCATTTGTCAGTAAAACGTGACCTGAACCCATGGCAGCCCCAGTGGCAGAGGCTGATCTGAACTGAAGTAAGACTACATGCTTCCTTTCTCCTGTGTAGTAGTGTGACATTCATATTTCCTGAAAAAAATATTAACTTGATTATGGAGTGCTGCCTCAGAGACCTTGTGGGATGTCATGTAACATAAAGCATGCTTTTATAAAGTCTGAAAAACTCAGATTCCTGAAATCAATCTGGCACAAAGCTTTCATATAATGGGTTGTGGATCGATATGTCTTATAGCCACAGTACACTGCTATATATAAAATAGGCTAATTTTTTAAAAGATTTTATTTATTTATTTTTAGACAGAGAGGAAGGGAGGAAATAGACAAGGAGAGAAACGTCAATGTGTGGTTCCCTTTAGCATGCCCTGCACCAGGGAACGTGGCCTGCAACCCAGGCATGTGCCTTGGCTGGGAATCGAACCAGGGACTCTTTCATTCACAGGCCAGTGCTCAGTCCATTGAGCCACACCAGCCAGGGAAAAATAGGCTACTTTTTAAAGGTTCAATTAAATATTGTAGCAGTATATATTTAGCTTGCTGGGAGGAACATTGTCTACAAATTCAAAGAATTATTATTAATAGGATTAAAGCAAATTAAAATTCCTAAATAAATAACTTTATGGGGGAAATAAAGTCTAAAAATTCAAGAAATTATTAAAAATAACAAAGAAAAAATACCTGCATAATTTTTCCAATTATGGCTTTATTAAGCATATTGTTTTTCTGATTTCATTAACTGAAAATTGGTGGTAATTAGAAAATACAAAGATTGACACCTTTGAAAAATTGTGCTTATTAAAGTTCATTGTTATATTTACATTTCAGGGACAGGCATTTTCACTACTAGCAGGTAATACCAGTAATGCCAGGGATTATTGATATTATCAGTTTTATTTACCTGTAAAATAATGAGGTTGGGGCTAAATGACCTGTAAAGTTTCTTCTGAAATTCTATGATCAGGTATGATATACAGACAAGACCAAGTTCAAAGATTTCAATGAAAAGGAAACAAATCAGTCATTAAATATTGAGAATATATTATTATTGCAGGTATTGTAATCTTAATTATGCGGAAATGAAGATGAAAGTATATGAAAGAGGATTTTGTAGTTCTGTACTTAAAAGGTGCTTCAACGTTTAATATGATCTAATTTATTATACTTTCTTCCCTGGTGATATTGCGAATTTTAGCAGGGTTTTATGGCAACCCAGGAATATGATAAATAGAACAGAACACACTTCCATGGAGTTAGGATTCAAAGTAAATGCCTACTATAGGAAGGTAAGATAAACTGTAACGGTCAAGTGATTTTAGCAATTATAATTGAACAGAGAATACAGGACGAAATTCACACACATAAAATAACATAACAAAAGCAGCTAACAACTCATAGAAATGCGGGTAGAAAGAGGCCACTGTTGGAGCAAGATGAAATAGAATCATGGAACATTGGAACTGAAAAGCTCCTAGGAGACACCTTGGTTTTACAGAGAACAAAACCTCGTAAATAAGACCAGGAGTTGGGACAGAGCCTGGGGTTGAGGGGTCGCAGCCCTAGCCCTGGGGTCGCTCCTTTACTTTAAGGCTCTCTACATTCTAATCTGTAAAATGAAAGGACTCGCTTAGACAGATTTTTAAGATCCACGCAATGACATGGTAATAGTCCATATGACTCTGGTCTATCTTATCTACTTAACCGGAAATTTACTTAACTTTTCAGTAAACTAATAATTAAAGAGTCAAACAGGCAAATCCAGACGGACCCCGTTTGGTTGCGACTAGGTTGCAGAGCGAGAACAAGGCCGAAGAAAGACGAGGAGGGTCCGGGCGGAGAGAAAGGGCCGGCTTTGACCCGTTAGGATAAGTCGGGTGGCCGCAGGCAGGGGAACTGCCCGGGGGAGCGGGATCCGAGGAGGCGCTGTCAGCGGCGGCCCTCCCCACTCCAGGCGCGGCGACAGAAGGGACCGGCCCATGGGCGGAAGTGACGTAACGCCGGCTTTGGGCTCTAAGGGGAGGTGTAGCCGGTTGCTGGAGGCAGGCGGCGGTGGCGGAAGAGGTTTGGTGGCTGATGGCGGCTCGGGCTCGGAAGCCTGTGTAAGGCTCCCCTTCTGTCCGAGCGCTGTCTGGGTAAGCGCTTTCCCCGGCCTGTCCTAGGACCCTGTGCGGGGCAGACTCCCGCTGAAGCTCTTTGGGGGTTCGGGGGACGCCCATCAGCTCCTGCAGTCTAGGGGCCCTGCCGGTCTCGGGAATGGTGTCGGTGGTGACGATGCAGCCTAAAGACACTTTCCTGTTGAGGACAGCAGTTCGTCCAGGACTGCGATTGTGATAGGGGTGTGGGCGACTTGGGTTAGCAGTGCAGTGGGAAAAAGGCAAGGGGTGGCCGCCCCGCACAGCGGGGAGGCCGAGCTAGGCCTTCGCAATTTGGGGGAGGCGTGTGGGGCGAGGGTTCTCGGGCGCGGGTGGGGACGAGTGTCGCGCGGGGACTCGCAAAGAAGAATCTGACTTGTCCGGGGCTCAACTCTCGGGTGAGTAGTTTGAGGGCGGAGTGCCTGCCGCCTGCGTGCTAAGTTTGGGCAAACATCTAGGTCGTGTCCGGAAAGGACGCTCGGGTTTGCTGGTGCGAGTGAAACCCTAGTGTTTTGGTTTTAGTCGCCCATGGAGCAGGAGGCGGAGACTCCCTGCGCCGCCCACGTTGGGGGCCGCGGGTGGAGCTAGCTGATCGCCTGCCTCCCCTGGAGTGCGGAATTAGATAGCGCTTTTCTCGGCCTGTTTGTTAATGGCCCCTACGCGAGGGTTCCCAGGGATATTACCAGGTCTTCCGGCGAGAGTCTCATCTTTCTTTGCTTAGGCAACTTTTCTTCATCCCGCAGCTCTCCTTTCCCGGGCCCCTCTTCGGCCCGACACACCGCAGGGCCGCAGTGGGAAGACAAGTCCCGACGAGGCGTTTGTCGCCTCGGAAAATTGTTGTTAGGAGAGGTGTGTGTGGGTAAGGCTGTGGGCGTGTGTATTGATAAACATTTATTACCCTGTTGATAATAGTTTTGTTTGAAAACACTGTGGCATTTGACTTTCTACATATGCTAGGTTTTAGGTTTCACAAGAGTAGATAATTGCTATTATGTGAGGGATTTAAATGGGGAGGATAAATCTTAATTTTTCAACTCAGCATTTCCCTAATTGCAAAATTTCTATAAACCACGCACAATTACTAATTATAATTTGGGGGCTCAATTCCAAAACACTTAGATGATTTGATTAACTGTTAATCTGAAGATGGATTGAGGAGGGCTGAGGCCAGGCTTTCATTTTGTTCTTAGCAAGAGTGGAATTGGTTTAAAGGATTACGGATATTAGAAATGACTTACTGAGGTTTTTGTTTTTGTTTTTTTTTTTCAACGTCAAAGAACATTTTATTGTAGTTTTTGTTTTCTAGTTGTCATATGCTTAAATTGCACACTTCCGTTTGCAATTATGGCTACAGCCATTTGTGTAGAATTAATCAGTAAATACCTTAACAAAATAGGTATTTTGGAATTTTAAGTTTCAACTTAAAAAAAATTATTTTTAGGGAGAGGCAGGGAGAGAAACATCAACGTGTGGTTCCCTCTCATGTGCCCCCCCCCACTGGGGACCTGGTCCACAATCCAGGCATGTGTCCTGGCTGGGAATCAAACCTGGGACAGTTTGATTCACAGCCCCTGCTCAATCCATTAAGCTACACCAGCTACAGTTAAGTTTCAGCCTTTTTAATGATGTTAAGTAGTTATGAAAGATCCTAACAATGCTTTTCTGTATACTTTGGGGGAATTATCGCAAGTGAAGTTTAACTGGATTGTATTCTTTCACAATTTGGATACTAGTTAAAGCTCTGTCTGTATAAACTTACGGCTTTTTAAACTTTATTTTGCCCCATATAGACATTAAATAGAAGAAAAAATTCCCTCCCTTCTAACATATATGGGCCAAGGTCATAGCTTTTTAGAAACCAACTTTCATTTTTTTTAAGAAGATTTTACTTGTTTTTAGGGTGGGGAAACGGAGGGAGAAAGAATGGGAGAGAAACATCAGCATGTGACTTGTGATCGGTTACCTTGGTACCTGGCCTGCAACCCAGGCATGTGTCTTGACTGGGTAATCGAACTGGTGACCTTCAGGCTCGCAGGCCGACGCTCAATCCACGGAGCCACACTAGTCGGGACTAGCAAACCAACTTTTAAAACAATCTAAAAAGTAAAAAGTGGTATGACTGACACCTGAGCAGAGAACGAGCCTGTAAAGTGTTCTGGAGACAGACTCCTGTAAGAGTGCAAATTAACAGATTGGTGCCTTCTGCCTCCCAGAAAGATTGCTGATAATGTTTTTCTGATGTGTAAACCAGCTGCTAGTGTTTGTTTGAGTTACAGAATGAATAATTGGAAATTATTTGAATGTAATTTTCTCCTTAAGATACTTGCGTGCCATATAGGACTGAAGTTTGGAGGTATTATAAAAGGTCATATACGTATATTAGGTTTTATTTATTTATTTTCAGAGAGATGGGGAGGGAGAGAGAAAGAGAGGAAGAGAAATATCAGTGTGTGGTTGCCTCTCTCATACCCCCAACCAGGGACCTGGCCGGCAACCCAGGCATGTGCCCTGACTGGGAATCAAACCCACGACCCTTTGGTTTGCATGCTGGCACTCAATCCACTGAGCCACACCAGCCAGGGTGAAAAGTTCATACATTTTTTAACTGAAGATTTTTAAAAACTTTGCTGAGTTTGTCAACCGCTACGCTCTGGTTTTACTAACTTAATGAAAATTTTCAAACATGCGTAAGAGGAGAACAAAAAAACCTCCACTTTTTGCTAATCTTGTTTTATTATCCCCTCTAATACATTTTTTTCCCCTTGAGTTTTCACATCAAATCCAAAACATCAGGGTATTCATTTATAATTAGTTTGGTATGTTTAACTGGTAAGGACTTAGAAAAAAATAAAATCACCATAATGATATTATAACAGAACAAAATTACCTTATTTCCTCTTGAATTCTAATTGTTGTAACTGCCAAATTATGTAAAATATTTACTTAAAAACTTAATTTGATTCTATATAATGCATAGAAGTTTTTGATATGGTCTAATTTCTGCTTTATTTGATCAAGGCTTACATTTTTGGGGCTTGTCAGTAGAAAAGTACTAAGTTCTGTTTGGGGCTTGTAAAATTTCCGAGAGGAAGAAGGATAACATTGAAGTGCCCTTTCCCCTCCAAACTTATTTTGGTTAATTAAGTGACCAGTTATTTATCCTTTTCCTTAAAAATTGATGAATCCCCAAAGCAACCAAATTGGCTTTTAGACCAAAGACTTTATAAGTGTACAACATAACACGTGAAAAGGAACTCTAGGGATGTTAGAACTTTAGGGAATATTTAGGGAGCCTGGAAGAGGGCACTGCAGGCAGCATGCGTTTCAGGCTTTGTTTCACGGTCAAATTGATCCTTTAGTTCTTAAAAATTTTTACTTAGCCTGGCTTGCATTTGAATGTACATTTCTTCAAACGTACTTTAGAGAATGGGAAGAAACATCTGGTATGGTGAAGCTGTTGCCGCTTCCCCTTGTGTATGTGTTTCCTCTCCAACTGAGATGCAGTTTGTTCTTTTTCTCAGTATGTTAATGAGGCTACAGTTCCCAAGCATTACCACAAGGTGATGCAGTGACTTTGCACATTACTTCTTCACTGGGTGGTACGTGTGTCTCTGTAGTGTGCATGTGTGAGCATGCATAGTGTACCAGTCTACCTGTGAATCATCTTGCTACCTTGATATTCTCAGTGAATTTCAACATTTTTATAAGCTTCTATCTTTTTCACTCCTTTATCTGTGTAAGGAGTGAAACAGAAGAACTGTATGGGAATTGGAAATTCCATTTTTACGATTTAAAATGGGTTGATTCTTGTAATTACATTCAGATTATATTTATCTATGTTCACTTTTTTATGCTGGAAGATAGTGGAATTTAATTTCAAAAAGTAAGGTAATAACAAGAGTGGAATGACTTGTAAAATTACTATAGTTCTGATCACACTGAAAATTTTTTAAATGTTGGAGTGTTGGAGAGGGATTAATGAAGGTTATTAACAGAATGATCACAAATTATTTATTAATACTTCTCAGATTTATAGGCATCATGAATATATTTTAAGTCTGAGGATTTTGTATCAAAAACTTGAATTTTGAGGGGAGGGTTTAAAATGAAATTTGATGTCAATATGTTTGTTTAAAACAATGAAAATAATACATTTATATATACTGGTAAAAACTCAGTTTAGTTGTAAGTCCTTTTTTCAAACATATCCCTCCTGAATAAAGTCTTTTAACTGTATGGTGAGCACTTTTCGAGCCCATTTTAATGCATTATAAGCATATGGACATAGATAAATACGTATGAGATGTTTGCATACCTTCATGCTGTATTTTATACCTTCAGAACTTTTCAGTGAAGTAAAAGTGTAAGGGTGGATTATGGATTTTTAAATCACTATTGTAGTTGAGGTTAAATAAGTTTAAACTTCACTGTCTTGTTTTATAACAAATAATTGCAGCTTTGTTGATGTAATTTACTTTAGGAAGTTAAATTTTAAGAAAAAATGTTTTATTCTTAAATTGCTTTTAATTAAAAACATGGAAACTCATTCTGATATTTTCTCCTTACTGAATATCTTCCTCAGAGAAACTTAAATATTTACTCTCTTCATAGAAAAATATTACTGATTCACTTTCCTCACTTTAGGTATGTTGTATCTATCAGAAGTTGATTCACTAGATTTAGCTATAGTTTCTCTTATTGGTGTGGTATAATCAGTAGGGAACATTTTTTCAGAACTGGAAACTGGGTAGGTCTTTATGAAACCACTGACTTGAAAAGAGATGATCATTAGCGACTTTTATTTTTAGCATCATGACATCCCCCTGAGCCCTGATTAGCTCAGACAATTAATTCAAAGAGACTCTTCAATTATTGTTTGTAGAGTCTAGAACCCTTCAGTAACGGAACTCTTCAGTTATTTTAGGCAGAGTTCCCAGTGTTTATAAATGCTATTTTTTATTTTCTTGAAGGTTTTGGGCTACCGGCTGGAGAGTATTAGCAGTTAAGTGTTTCTGTGCAATAGGTTGCTGGTAACAAAGCCTTTTTGTTAGTTCAGAGGTAGCGGGGGTGGTGGTGTGTGGTTTGCTACTGGGTGCACGCTCCTTGCTGCCCAATTCAGGCAAACGTCACTCAGGTGGGGAGTCTTACCAACCAGCCAACCTGGTGTGCTAACACAGTGGCCACGGGGTCACCGTTGACAGTTTCTTTAGGGGCTATCTAATATACTGTTTTGGTAAAGCAGTACTTTGATCATAACAGAAGCAGAGAAGACACACAAAGAACAGTGGATATTTTCTAACGTGCTTGTTATTTCAGAACCTTAAAAATTTGCCTTAGTATTTCAGGCAGGTCAGCAAAAGGAACAGTTGTAAAAGCACAATTCTTAGATGTTCCTAGCACTGAAGACTTAATACTTGTTAAAAGATGAGTGGAGTCTTATTGCTCAGCTTGCTCTGTAGAAACTTCATTGATTTGTGAAGCAGATTAGAGTAATTTGGTAAGCAAACAAATCTTGCCCCAGTTTTCCCCATTATTACAGATAGTCCTGTTTTTATGACTTAGAAGCAAGTGGTGTAGACTCACTGATTGTACTGAGTCTGTGGCACATTGTATAGAGAGCTTTTTGAAATAAATCCTCCATCGTATCCTTTTTCTCAAAAGTAGAACGCACAAAAAATTTGAATCTCGTAGATATTTATAGTCTACTTTAGCCAGTGCTTGGTGTTCGCTGAGCCAGTGAGCATTTACTGAATCCATAATAGATTTCTACAGTACGTATTTCACGTAAAAATACATTTATTTTTTAGTCAGTAACTATATGGAAATGAATGGAGGAAAAACCACAAATACTGGTAGTCAAGGTAGGATCATTGAACCCAGAATGAAAGGGTAGAATCGGTATGGGTAGAGAGGAACGAGTAGGCTGAGCTCTTTTAAGCAGATAGCTACTTTTACTTGGCCCGAGGGATCTGAAGCGTGTGCCAGGAGCCCGGAAGACAGCCTGGGTCTGGACATCTGTGGCAGTGAGGGAGGGAGGAGATTGTTGGGTTGGGTCACAATCTGAGTAGTTGTTCTTTGTCCTGACCACATACAGGATTAAGATTATTTGAAGACATTAGAAGAAAAATGAAGGCATACACATACCCATGTCCAGGTCCCACTTCCATAAAGTTGCTCTTTTTTTTTTTTTTTTAAGATCCCTAATAATTCTAATGTGTAGCCAGGATTGAGCAACATTGGTCTGTAATCACAAACATGGGTGAGGAATGCAAGCGCCGAGAGATCAGCATCCATCGCAGGACCCAGGAGAGGGGTGGGATGGGTCAGAATAGGCAGGAAAATAATGAAGTTCGAGGGTCCAGCATTTTATAAAATCTCTTAGTTGCAGCAGAAGTAAAGGGCAAGTCTTTCCAGGAGAGCTGATAGTTTGTTTTGATACTGGTTTAAAGCTTTTTAACTCCCATGTAACTTTCTGAGCCATATTGGAAATTTCTCTATTTCTCAATTTGTCCATGTTTTTATATTTAATCATATTTTTAAGGAGGAGTTCCAGTATTAAAAAGTATATATCTTCTCAAAAATTATGATTGTTAATACCTATGTAATTGGTATTTAACCCTGTGGAAGTCTAGGCTGATCTGAGAGATTCGGATTCTTATCTTAAATATTGTTACATATATCGGGTGCATAGATTCAAGGTCATGCCTACCCGAGAGTTTGTATCTGTGTGACTAATGTTAAGCCATAGTGTTTAAGCCTTCGGTTTGGTTATAACACGTGTTTCATGAGGATGTGTGATACTCAGTACATGTGACCTGCACTGTAATTTTTTTTGAACGCCGGCCTCTTAATGGCACATTTTCTAAAGATGAAAGTTTTTCTTAGTTGGGTATCATTCAACTTGTATGATTTGCTTGTTTCAGATTCACAATGACATCCTTTCGAGAAGTCTCACAGACTTCCAACTTTGCGCATGTCATCTTTCAAAATGTGGCCCAGAGTTATCTTCCTAGCGCACACCTGGAATGTCATTACACCTTAACTCCGTATATCCATCCACATCCAAAAGATTGGGTTGGAATATTCAAGGTGAGAAAAATTTTCTGCATATTTCCTCTCTCTGGCTCCTTGGTATTTTCTTTTAAGCAAGTTGACCAGTAGCTTACAGTAGTTCTGACTTCACTCGACATTAAGGGTCATTTTTGTAAGTGGGTCATTTTTATAAATGTGAAAGGTAAAACATTTATATTTGTAAAGGTAAACATTTCGTATTTAACAGTGGGATAGTGTACAACAAATGTTCATAACTTGAATCCATGCTTTTCCTTTCTATGACCAAAAGGTTCAACTTCACTTAAGGTCTTGTGAACATTTTTTTTTTTTTTTCAGAAACTTTTTCTTTTTCCATTTTCTCCTTTTCTCCTTTTCTTACCTGAAAAAAGGGGGAAGAATAGAGCAGGGAAATGAGATTCGGGGAAGGGCAATCCTGGCAGGAAAAGGGACTACATAAGTAAAGGCACCATTTTTAACATATTGGCATATATCTGCATATAAGTAGTAATTATACGCATACAGCGTGTAAAGTGTACCCATGGGATATTGATGCATGTGGGATCCATTGGGAGCATTTCTAAACTCTACCATTAAACACCATGCTTAATAAAGATCTCTGCATCTTTATTTTGCTTGCCCACTTATTTCATAGGGCAGGTTCCGGAAGTGGAGGTGACATGTTTTTGGCCACTTCATGTGCACTGCGCATGGCCCGCCATAATGGTTTTGGTGATGGGATGTTGACGGGCAGGCAGGGAGAAAGTGCCCCGGGAGTCACTGTAAGGAGGAAGGAATGCTTGACAAAGTGTTAAGGAATTTGGCTTGCCTAGGGTACCAGTTTCCGGAGAGGAATGAGAGAGGTTGGTTTGGACCATGTTTTGGATTGTTGTAATATTTGTCTGAGGAAGTAATTTTTTTTTTTTTAAGTCCTCTCTTGAGGATCTGTTGATTGATTTGGTGGGGGCGGGCGGGGGGAGAGAAACATTGGTTGCATCCTGTATATGCCCTGACCAGGGATCCAACATGCAACCTTTTTGTGTACAGGCCGAGGTGCCAACCAGCTGAACCACGTGGCCGGGGCAGGAATAACTAGTTTTTAAGCAGAGTAGTAGAGTTTAGAGGTGAACTTTAATCTCGCAGTGCGGAGTAAGAGAAGTTGCCATTAGAAGAGAGTAAGAGGCAGAGAGAATGTTTAGATTATGCTAATTTCCTAAGTGAGATAACAAGGGCCTAAAGTAGAAAAGAGAAGCAGTTGTAGGTAATAATCCATAAATAGCACTCGTAGAATTTGTCAGCAGGCAGTTGAATGAATTGGGACTAGGACTCACCCATGACTTGAGTGTATTCAATAAGGAGGAGCAAGGCTGGGAACCGAGGGTTGGGGAGGGCCTGCGTACGGAGATCTGGTCTTGCTGCTGTGGAAGGCTGTCCTAGGGAATGGGAGCAGATTAATGGGGAGATTGCTGAGCAGCAGTTTTATGACTCTCTTGAGAAAAGTTCAGCACCCAGAATTGTGAATGAAAAATTCCAAGTGGAGTATCATTCAGACTGGGAGTTGGAGGTGAGTAGTGAATAGGAAGGGAAGTCAGCAGGACAAAGGATCCTAGGGTGATTTTGGGTGCATTACTGAAAGCAAATGACCGTGAAGTCCAGCTGGATAGGGAAATGGGTGAAGTCAGATAAAGGATATAGAGAATGGGTTGGGGTTTATTTTTTTTAGTTTTTATTCCCTCTCCTCCAGTACTGACTAGTTCTAATTTTAACTGAAATAAACACATGTTTATTACTTTATACTTTGCAAACATCTTTCATCAGAATATTATAGTCCCCATTTTACAGATCTGGGAACTGATGTCCCGAGTGAAGTGACTTACTCAAGGTTATTAAACTTGGAACTGAGATTTGAACCTCATGTAAACTGGCATTCAAGAATTGTTCTCTGGCAGTTTGGTTAAGGGAGAGATCTGGTTATACGAAATTAGCAATAGAGTTCCTAGTAAAATTCAGTACGAGTTTTAAGGAGTGACAGAATTGAAGTAAAAATATAGGAAAAGCCTCGGCTGGCGTGGCTGAGTGGTCTCAGTGTGGGCCTGTGAACCCAAAAGGTCGCTGGTTTGATTCCCAGTAAGGGTGCCTGCCTGGGTTGCAGGCAGTGTCCCCAGTGCGGGGCATGTGGGCGGGCGGGGGCGGGGGTGGGCACACATTGATGTTTCCCTCTCTTCCCTTCTCTCTAAAAATAAATAAATAAAATCTTAAAACAAAAAAATTGTAAAATTTGACATGCTTATTAAAATAGAATGATTTTTAAACATATTAACCCATGTTTTAACTTCAGGATGCAGTAAAAAAATAATATGCTACAAGATATCACTCTGATATTAAACTCTGCTCACTAATAACCTCCATGTTTTTTCCTTTAGGTTGGATGGAGTACTGCTCGTGATTATTACACATTTTTGTGGTCCCCTATGCCTGAACATTATGTAGAAGGATCAACAGTCAATTGCATGTTAGCGTTTCAAGGTAAGAATTGAAAACCGCAGAACCTGATGAAAATAGGCATTTTATTGCCATTAAAAATGTTGTACCCATTGTAATTATCTACTTAGGCATACCTGGTGTACCACAGTTGAATTAATTAGTATCTGTTTAACAGAAGTCATAAAAAAATAAGGATGGAAATATCTACTGTAGGCCACGTGATAGTTTATGTAGACATTACAAAGGCTTTTTGCTTGTTAACTTTCACGGAAGAGGGTTGATTTCTTATCAGCTCTTTACTTCTGATGGTTTTTTCCCAAATGAGAAAACAATGCTATTGTTCGTGTTAGAATAATATAACAAATTAAGGTGAGACTAATACAGGAGTGGGCAAAAGTAGGGTTACAGTTGCGAGTATGCAAAACAATTTATTCTTGTATTATTTTCCTTACAAACAACTATGACCCTGCTTTTGCCCACCCCTCTATTCTGCATGAACACCATGAAGATGATTGACAGGATTTATACAGGGTTTCAATTTCGTATCTGTGCTAATTTAATTAGCACATTTTATAGGGATATTTGCTTATAAAAGGATAAAAGTGAGTAATGTGAAATTGATTCTTGTCTTAGTTTGGCACTATGTACAGATTTTAAACAGTACTCTTAGAAATCTGTCACAGAATTTGTTGCAGAGTGATTTTGTATTATAATTGTACCGACTTTGTGTTGTATGAAAGCAAATTCTTAGTTTTGTTTATGCCATAGATTCTTTTTGGTCTGGTGATGTTAATGGAAACTGTTTCAGTATAATATTTTAGTACACATAAAATGCAAAGAATTGCAAAGGATTCCAGTAATATTCCATTGTATGAATGTACGTTTTTTTTCATCCATTCATCTGTTAAAGGACATCTTGGTCGTTTCCAAGTTTTGGTATTCGTAAAGCTGCTGCAAGCACTCATGTACGGGTTTTCGTGTGGGTGTAAGTTTTCAGCTCGTTTGGGTTAATACCAAGGAATGCAATTGCTGCATCGAATGTTAAGAGTATGTTTGGTTTTGTAAGGAACCATCATCAAATTGTTTTCCAGAGTGGCTGTACCATTTGCATTTTGCCAGCAATGAAGGAAAGTTCTTGTTATTTTACATCTTTGCCAGCATTTAGTATTATCAGTGTTTTGTATTTTGGTGGTTTATGTTTCTTAAGTTTTTTATTCTGAGGTTCGTGCTGTATATGTTTGGTGTGAACATCAACTGGCAATGTAACCACCTGAAGCTTGGGTATATAAAAATGTTTCTTTATGTGCTGTGTCAAGAAAACAGTATTCAGAGGATAAAATTTGTACTATAGTGTAGGCAAAGATTTACATTCCTGTATGTTTTATGGATTAATAAATGTTACAAATTATATGTGATGTTTATCTTTTAATCCATAGTCTTTTTTAAGATAATCAAATTAAAGTGATTATATTAGAACTGATTTTATTATAATACTTGTTCTTAAAAGTTATTTTAAATATAATTAGTCTTGTAATAAGTAAGTTAATTTACCGAATGTGTTATATTGACTTATGAATTTGTTTATTAGTTATTTAGCAAAAAGTTTAAAAGCAGGAAAAAAAAGAAAAGAAAAGCCTCCAGTTTATTTCTGTTTATACTTTAAAAAGCATTTTCATGGGCGCTAAGCATAAGTGCAGTAAGTTTTACAAGTTTCTGAAAATTCATCCTGTTAAGTTTTACTTTGAAATTTTAATTCTGAAATTCAGAATTAAAAACTTCTCTCCACCTAGAACTTGTTATATTAAAAAGGCAGAATAGAGTCATGAAAAACTTATCTATAAAATATTAGAGTGAAAACAGATTTTAAGTACAATCCAAGTCACTTTGTTCATTTTATGGATGAGTCATGAGAATCCTGAAATGCAAAACTCAAAACAACTAACAAATACATAAATGTAACTGTTTTCTTAAAGAGGTCCTTATTTGTTTATTATAATTTCATTGCTAATGTCACAGGCTATAAAAGCTGACTCAGAGCTTGGTTTTTACTTTCTCCTATTTTCTTTTGTTTAAGATTTTATTTATTCATTTTTAGAGAGATGGGAAGGGAGGGAGAAAAAGGGAGAGAAACATCGATGTGTTAGAGATACATCGATTGGTTGCCCCTTAAACCGCCCAGCTGGGGACCTGGCCCACAACCCAGGCCTCTGCCCTGACCGGGAATCGACCTGGTGACCCTTTGGTTCTCGGAGCCACACCAGCCAGGGCTTTCCTGTTTTATTTTCAATGTTATTAATCTGATGGGAGCATTGTCTAGATAGCTGTATTACTGTTATTTTTTAAATCCTCACTCAAAAACATGCCCATTGCTTCTAGAGAAAGGGGAGGGGAGAGAGAGAGACATCAATGCAAGACAGAAACATTGAGACAGAAACACTGATCTGTTGCCTCTCGTGTGTGTGCTCCGACCAGGGACCCGAACCCAAAATCTAGGCATCTGTCCTGACTGGGAATTGAACCTATAACCTTTGGGTTTACCCGAGGACCAACTGAGCCACAGCAGCCAGGACTTTTATAGATAGTTTTAAATTGCAACTCTGAATAACTACATCTTGTTTCTCACATGGTATTGGAACCACATTTTTTTTGGTGTTTTTGTAAGTTTTTAAAATTAGACCATGATTGTTGAGTTTGTAGAATTTCTTTTGTCATGATACCAGAGCTGACTAGTCAGACTACATTTTTGTTTTCTATTTAAACTTAAAACATAAGTGGCCTTATCTGCAAAGTTACTGAGACATGGATTAATAGTTTCAGTAGTAGATGTGAGGAGGGTGAAATTGTTAAAAACTGTCTTGTCAGATGTACCTCTGTGTTACTTTTCTAAAAACTTTACATTTTGAAATAGTTTTAGATGTAAAGCTGCAAAACTAATACACAGAATTAACGTATACTCTTCAACCAGCTTCTCTTAATTTTAACATCTTGTGTAACCATAGTACATTTATTTAAAAAACCAAGAATTTAACATTGGTGAAATACCTTTGACTAAAGCACAAACCTCATTCAAATTTCACAGAGTTCCTAGTGGCGTTTTTCTCTGTTCCTGTTTTGAACCCCAAACTCCACATTCCATTTAGTCATGGTGCCTTCTTGATCTCTTCCAGTCTGTGACAGCTCCTCATTCTGTCCTGTCTTTCATGACCTTGCAGTTTTGAATAGTATGGGTCAGTTTTTAGATTTCCTTTCTTCCTTTTTTTTTTTGGTAGCTTGTTTCTTACTTTGGGTTTGTCTTATGCTTTGTCATGATTGCATTGAGGTTATACATTTTTAGGAAGAATACCATAGAACAAATGTTGTACCCTTCTCAGTATATTGTATTAGGGAGGACATGATGTCCATGTATCTTACCACTGGTGATACTAATCTTGATCACTTGGTTAAGGTGTGTCTGCTGGGTTTTTTCAGTGTAAAGTTAGTATTTTTCCCTTTGTTGTAATGAGTGACTGTTGTGGAGGAGCTACTCGGAGACTGAGGAAGTATCTTGTTTCTCCTCAAACTTGCACTGCTCGTTTTAGGGTCCATCACTGGATCTTAATGCTTACGACATTTATTGTTGTTGTCTTTGCCTGATGATGCTCTTGTATTCAGAGTCTTTGCATATTTATTAGTTGGAATTATGTTAGGAAGAGTCCCCTTCTCCATGGACACATGGATGTTTAGTCTATGGAATAAAGTCTGATACTATCATTTTTGTTGCTCTGATTGTTCCAGCTTTCTTTGGTCATTGGGAACTTCCTCACGTGGGCTCTGGTGTTTTTTCTGACATTCCTCTTCTCCCCAGTTCTTTTCAAAGGACTTCTTACTTTCAACCCCAGATGATGTTCTAGGTTTGCCTTGTATTTTTCTGCCCCCCCTTCTTTCTAAAGAGAAAGGCCAGCTATTTTTTAAAGAATGAAATCAAGTGAAATAGATATCATAATAATGAGACTGAGAATTTTAAGATATAAAAGAATAACAGGCATAACGATTACAGATTTCTGAGTAGATAGTAATATCCAAGATAAGGTGAATACATTCATTTTTGTATGTTCATTTCACAATCACTCAATGCTTCCTTTTTATTTTTACAAGTCATTCTGGGGGATTCCAGAATTTTTATATTATATATCTGCCTTCAATATTTCTGAGGTCTTGGTATAGGATATAAAACATGTGTATAATGAATAGTAATACAAGGTACTCTGTGGAGCCTTTATTTCTTTTTTTTAATGTAAAAATTCATGGGAGCTTTGGAGAGGAAGTAGATTGATACTGTGCTTAGGGTAATCCAGCAAAATTTAAAAGAGAAGATAATAATTGAGTTGAAGAAAGAAGGAACAAATGCTGAACATATGTTCGTCAGGTAGGAGGCTAGATGGTATAAGTACCTTATCTGCAGCTACGTGGGAACTCCAAGATGGGTGTCTTTGTGTCTCTTCTGCAGAGAAGCAGCTTGGGGCTCAGGGAGACCAAGTAAATAACAGCGGTACTGCCGGAATCCAGAATAAGTCTGTGTGGTTCCAGAGCTTGTTTTTGTTACACAGCATGGTTAGACCTCATTCTCTTTTCTGTCATTACACGGTTCATGCGTGTAGCATGTTCCTTTTGTAAATACCTCCCTTTCACATGAATTGAGGGGAGATGTCTTTAAATGGTATATTCTCACCTCTAATAATCCTCCTAGATTTTTGTGCTGGTTCTTCCTTGCTCCTCCTCCGGCCTTCCTGTCTTTGAAACCTATATACTTGACCCTCTCTCAGATGAGTTAGTTTTGCTCTAAGTGAAGATTTGTGGAAAGAATGTTCTGGGGGTGTAAGCTTCGACCCAAGAAAAGAAAACTTAGGCATGTTAAAGGAAGAAAGGATGATAGTCCCTTTTGGATAATTTATGAAGACAGGAAAGACATACCCTAAATGCTTAGAACAGGCTCAGGAATGAGAGGAGATGGCAAGTATTGTTAAGTTAAATAAAAATAACATTTTATTAAAGGAAGTTTAATAATTTTTGTTTGTTAACTTCCTTTTAGGATATTACCTTCCAAATAATGATGGAGAATTTTATCAGTTCTGTTATGTTACCCATAAGGGTGAAATTCGTGGAGCAAGCACACCTTTCCAGTTTCGAGCTTCTTCTCCAGTTGAAGAGTTGCTTACTATGGAAGATGAAGGAAATTCTGACATGCTGGTGGTGACCACCAAAGCTGGCCTTCTTGAGGTTGGTACCAACAGTGAGCTAGTGGTTTGTAGAGACTTCTAAAAATAGAGCATGTAAGAGCATGTGTTCATTAGCGCTTTAAGAATTCTCAGGTTATGCAAGCGTATAACCTAAAAAGAAAATGCTTTTTAACTAAAATAAACTTAGTGTGTTATTTTTGAAATACTTTAAAAGTCTGTCACAGTTATTTTGAGTTCACTGTGGCCAGGACTGTCCCCAGGGCCTGTCGGCATTTTGTGCATAGTCGTTGCGCAGCAATTGAGAGAATTTAGACCTAAAGCTTTCCTAAGGTTCCCTCCTCCTAACCTTTCTCCCTTGGTGGTGGCCTAAGCCATTAATTGTAGAGTAGTACAGATTTGGAGGGTGAAGCTGGAGGGAAAGGGGTGTAAAGCAGTCAACTTGTCATCGGTCGTGAACTTTATTTGGCTGTGCCACGGCTGCTGTGTCCCAAGTGTGGCAGTGAATCAGGGAAGCAGCTCCGTCTCTTAAGTTGAGGTTGAGTATTTTTACAATGATCTTTTTTCCTTGTCATCTGATTAAATGGATAAGCTTGGATTAACCACCATTAAAAAAGGAAAGGTGTAAAGCTTCTTACTATTTTTTTAATTGAATATTTCGGAGTCATTGCATTGGCTCCAATAGAAATTTCCTCTGCATATGGTCTAATGATATGCCTTATGTCTTAATTTTTGGTGGTTATTGAGGAAGAGAATTGAACATTTCTTATTTCAAGATCTTTCTCAATGTCTTAATCATATACCTACTAGAGTGTTGCATTTGCGTTTCTGTGAAAAACTGCTGCATTAGTTGATTCAGCATATATTTTTGGTTAATTTATATTCGCGTTTAGTCTGTGACAGGTCACTGCTTTTTATTTATAGTCAGATGAATTTTTATACGTAAATATTTTATGCCTTTCATTTTATGTTATTTACATTCAGAAACGGAGATTAGAGGGAAAAAAGACAAGAGGTTATAGATAAAATACTTTAAATAAGGCAGTTGAACTAAGACGCCTTGAAGGAACCAATCATTTGTTGTGAATTCTTCCATATCTCCCCTCCTCCCTTGCAGAAATTCTTCTGTTATCTTAAATAAAGAAATGTAACTTTTATGGGGTGCCTAAGACATTCTGTGTTGACAAGTGCTCGATGATCAAGGTTTCTAGCCTGGCGTTTGAATGCGGGTCAGAGATGCCGAAGCAAGCCCAGCCCGTAAGAAGAATGCCGTTAGTTTATACTGCCGCGTTTTTGAATACTTGTGAGACCACCCTGACTTCAGGGCTGCGGATGGAGGACGGGCACTTTGGCATCTGCATCTCTCTTGTGCACTCCTCCTGAGTAAAGTGGGACACTGTTCAGTGTATTTCACTTCTTCCTACTTAGAAAGAATATGTAAATTGCCATCTCTTAGGGAAATGTTTTTGAGATAAAATGTTTCTATATTCTGACCAGTTTTTGGATGAGTCTTTTAAGTTTCCACATTCATCTTCCCGGCTGGATGGCTCAGCTGGTCGGAGCGTCGTTCTGTGCACCAAAGTGTTGTGGGTTCGATCCCCTGTCGGGGCACATACCTCGGTTGCGGGTTTGATCCCTGGTTGGGACGCCTGTGGGAGGCAACCCATCGATGTTTCTCTTTTCTCTCCCTCTTTCTCTCAAATTAATAAAAACATATCCTTGGGTGGGGATTTAAAAAAAATTCCACATTCATCAAAATCTTTCATGATTTTTAGCTAAAACTGTACAAAATTAGTACAAATGAGACATTACCTAGGGTACTGTTGACATTAAAAGTGATTAATGAAACAATCCTTCAGCATGTGAATCTTGACTGGGTCCTAGATTTTTTTAAAAATTGATATTTTAGGTATAGTAGGGGATATTTAACTAGGGACTGCCTATTGGACGCTATAAAGTCACTCATTTTCTTAGCTGCTATAATGTAATAGTTGGAGAGGGAACTTGCTGGGAGGAGCTTGCTCTGAGTTGTTGGGGGGAAGTGTCAGTGATTTTGTTTCAAATGGCTTATTACCCCCTACCCATTATGTAAACAAACTTAAGTACTGAATATGAAGGGAGATAAAATAAACATGGCAAAATATGAATGAATTTAGGTGATGGGTGTATGGGTGTTCGTTGTAAAATTTTAACTACTATATGCTTGAAAGATTGAGGGCAGAAATTTGACTTTTATACATTTTTATCTAATTTGAATTTCTTTTAAAAATGTCTATTTCAGGTTCAGTAAACTCTTCAGCTAGTAAATGCCAATTAAATGAATTACTGGGGAAAAGTGGTTCTTTTATAATGTTTCCTTTGCACTATATCAAGATGTTTCTATATTTTTAAGCTGTCAGAAAGTTTAGAGGCAAAAATCATTTCTTTCAAAAAATAGGGAAGGCATGAAAGAAGTTCAATGAATAAATCAAGTTTTCTCTTTTGAGGGCATTTATTCCTGTTATTTTCATTTGGTGTGATGAATAAATAGAAGGATCATCCTAAAATTTTTTCACCATTCAATTTTTATAAAAGCTGTTGTAGAGTTTAGTCAGTTTGTTTCCGTGACCCTGGAAAACTGACTTGGGGTGCACTGTCACTGTGGGAAGGCATTGTGTTTTAGTGACGCTGCCTCGGTGAAGCCTTACCTCTGAATGTGAAGTCTTCCCCTCTTAGCATCAACAGTTTGATTGTGAGAGAAGTGTTAACCATTTTAGGTCTCTTAATTTAGTAATTTTTTAGAATATTGGAGTTTAAATTTTCCTGAACTGAGTAACTATTAATGTTCCCATGATAACTGATTATATTAATATATTGTTACAGTCTGCATTTTAGTACTAAAATTTGTGTTTACTTATAAAGTTTGTTTTAGTTTAGCCAAATAAAGGCCATTATATATAATTTATTACCTTACATAGTACCTTACAGAACCAAACCTTTTAATAGTAACCCCATAGTTGAAGGCCTTATATAACATAAGGAAGTTCTTAATAGATTCAACAGTTTTCCATAAATTTGCGTTCAAGAAGAGATATACATTTTCTTATTGATTATTATTCAATGTAAGAAAAGCCCAGAGTCAAGTCATTTATGAAACTTTATGCTTTATTTTTAGTACTGATTTGAAAAGTGATCAGTATGAAATTTCATAATAAAATTATGTACTAAGTAAAATTTTGTACTTTTAATTTTTTCTTCTTTGCCCAACCCAAAGAAGGTCTAAATTTATGATCCATGAACTTTTTTCTATCTGAATGCTAAGCAAGGTAGATTGACATACAGTATATGTAACAGTTCTTTCTGTGAATTTCTGTACTATTTTTTTGAAATGGAAAATAATTTGTAACATATGGGGGGCAATAAATGGTAATGGAAAAATACAATAAAACATTTTTTAAAATTTAAATTTTTTATTTTACAGTTGAAAATTGAGAAAACCATGAAAGAAAAAGAAGAGCTGTTAAAGTTAATTGCTGTTCTGGAAAAAGAAACAGCGCAGCTTCGAGAACAAGTTGAACGAGTGGAAAAAGAACTTAACCATGAAAAAGAAAGATGTGACCGACTTCAGGCAGAGCAGAAGGTTAGTTGTGCCTTATGTAACTGGTAGGAGTCGAGACAGTGCGTTACCCGAAAACCCACTTTTTAAAAAACTGAACCAGTTAAAGTGAGTGAAAACCCTGTGTTGAAAAAAAAATAGCAGTCAGATACTTATACAGAGAACAGGTCAGTTTCTGTCAGCCTTCTGCCACGGCTCCTTTTATGTTGTAAATGATTAAAATTTTGGGTTTTTGGTACAAGGCTTGATGATGTAGTGTCTCACAACTATTTCTAGATGCTTAACATCTAATTGTGGAGTATTTGATTGATTTTGAGGGTAGGTGTTGGAAATACAATTAGAAATGATAAACACTGACTAAGGGAAAATAGAATAAAGTAGTTAAGTTACTTTTCTAAAAAGCAGAATTCAATGAAATGAGATATTGTATGAGACAGAATTTTGAAATCCTTGATGTGAGAAATTCTATAAATTATCCTAAAAACATCTAGTTAATATTGGTGCATATTTTTGAGCTAAGAAAAAGAGAAGTGTAAGTATAAAACTGTGATTTCATTAGAGACGCAACTGGATTTTAGTGGAGGAACAGAAATGAATGGTGGCTGAATAGCTTAGTCATTGACTTGTTTGTTCACTATTTTCACAAGAAAGTAATTCGTTAGTTTCGACAAACTTAGATGGATTGTGATTACATATTTCACTTACAACTAATCAGATACATCGTACCTGTGTCTGTTGACAGGACTGATGTACTGTTCCCTAAGGATGAGGTCTGTTCCATTGTTCTTTAACAAGGCCTAGAGTAGTTAATACTTGTTCACTGAACCATTAGAGCAGTGATTCTCAACAGTTTTACTACTCCAGTTGCAGTGGTTGTATTCTGCACACCTCTGCAGGGATGCTGTTCTGAAAAGATTTCTCTTGCCTTATTCTATTTGGGATTGCTCTTTGGAGTTAGAGGGTAAACAGTGTGTACAGTTTTAAATCTCCTTGTAAGTATGTGTGGTCTTCTCCCTATATCAACATTAGCCTTTTTAGTTTAAGATACGTAGTTATCCTCCCAGTTTTACAGTTGGGGAACACTTGGAACCCTGCAGTTGGAGTGTCCTGCAACAGGAGAAGGGTGTTCTCTCTGGTTAAGGAACCACTTTTTTGTTTGAACTTTTAAAGCAGGTACATTAAATACTAAAATTTAATAAAATCTCATCGTATGTGCCTGCCTTAACTCTTAGGGCACTCAGCTAAATTTTTATATTTGTTTCGGTTTCTTTGAGTGTTTGTTCATACCTCTGAGTCACAGTGACAGGAACATTGCTTTATCGCTATAATTATCAGTTGGACTCGTGATCTGTGCTAAAGGAAGCAAGTGTTAACCGTGGTAGTATCGTATGGAACCTGATTTGTCATTGGGGTAACATTGAAAAGTGAGATGTGAAAAATGAAAATGACTGACTAAAATTTTTCCCCCCTCATTTTTGTTTCCTGACCCTCTGGTGGGGAAGTTAGTGAAATCAACAAATAGGATGTAGGAAAACATGCAGGGAAGAAATTGTTTAATTTAGTATATGTAAATTAATATGTAAATTTTGCCATTTCAGGTCTAGTATTTAGTCTTATAAACTTTTGATGGGACAAAGGTAGGATTAACATTTAAGAGTACATAGATTTCTTTTTAAAGATGCATGTTTGTCTTACTAATTATGTTTCTCAAAATACTTTATTGTTATTTCTAAGGAACTTACTGAAGTTTCAGAAAATTTAAAAATGGAAAATGAAGAACTTCAGAGGAGATACAATTATGCTACATCCAAAGCTGTCAAGCTTGAGGAAGATATTGTGTTAGTGACAAATAAAGCAATTGAAAAGGAAACTGAGTTGGACAGGTACTTCTGACACTTTCTTTAAAAGATTTTATTTATTTGTTTTTAGAGGAAGGGAGGGAGAGAAACATCAAGGTGTGGTTGCCTCTGGCGCACTCTCTCCCGGGGACCTGACCCTGCAACCCAGGCGTGTGCCCTGACGGAATCAAACCAGTGACCCCGCTTGGTTCGCAGGCCGGCACTCAGTCCACTGAACCGCACTAGCCAGGGCGTTTGTGACATTTTTAAAAGATGCTTTTATGTTTTAAAAATGTTATATTTAATGAAGTTTTTATTTCTTTATGTTAATGTTTACCTTAACTCAGTTTAAAGGACAAACTCAGAAAGGCACAATGTGAACGAGAACAACTTGAATATCAGCTGAAGACAGAAAAGGATGAGAAGGAACTGTATAAGGTAATTCATTTTTTCTGTTTTTATTACTTGTCTACTGCTGTGTGAGAAGTGACTCCAGCACTCACTTAGTGGTCAGAAATTTGGGAGCAGCTCAGCTGAGTGGTTGCAGCTCAGGTTCTCTTGTGTGGTTGCAGTTGGGGTGTTGGCTTGGGCTGCAGTCACCTTGTGGCTTGGTGGGAACTGGAAAATTTGCCATCATGGTGGCTCACTCATGTGACTTCTGGCAGGAAGCCCTTCAGTTTCTTGCTGTGTGGCCTCTTCAGTAGCTGCATGACATGTCCTTACAACACGGCAGCCAACTTCTGCCGGAGTGTGAGCTATGCAAGAGCGCAAGGAAGAAGTTGGAGTGCTTATGATGAGCTAATCTCCAAAAGCTGTGCGCTGGAGCAAGTCACCTGGTCTAGCTGATGGCTCAAGGAGCGGGGCGTAGGTCCCACGTCTGGAAGAGAGGAGTATCAGAGGATTTGAAGATATATTTTAAAACTACTGCATTGTGTATAGTTCGTAAAAGTTAACTTTCAGGAAATTAATTTGCTGGTATTTTAGATACTTAGCAGGTAATGTATAATAAGTCAAAGAGGGTTAGTGGTGACAGGATACCTGTCCACCAGAATTTATATAACCAGTTATTTTCCTCCTGGAGGAACACCAGGCCTTCGGGAGAGGCTGACTTCATTTTAGTGGTGAACGTCACTTTTAGAGTTTGGCTTTTGGACTAGACTTCAGGGACTGTCATTGAGAAAAGGATACTCTCACTGATGACAGATATTTGCCTTTTGTATTTTTCCTTCCGTCTTCAGTGATTCTGAAGTATTTATCTTAATTGTCAGCAATGGTGTGGATGAAAATTGAGGCTTCTTTATCTTAAGTGGCTTATAAGCAGTTCCTGATAGTAGTTTCAGATGGAGAATTTCAAGAACAGTCTGAGTTATCAGTACTAGCTGGATAAATGTGGCTATATCTGATCTGTCCATTAGATTAGAAAAGGACAGTGTTCGCCTTTGATCGAAGATGAAAACATAACGCTGCATAGAGGCAGTGTTTGAGAGTCACTGTTTGCACTGCGAAACTGGACTATGATTTGTTGTATTGCCACTGGGTTGCTCCTACTTCTTTTTGGTGGTGGCGGTTTTTTAAAGGGTAAGCGTGTTGCGTCTGTGGGGCGGGGCGCGTTAGAGCAGAGCATGGGTAGGGAAGTTTTGCTCGTCGTGGGTTAAAACCAGCCTGTTTCTCACAACGATTGGACAACTGCTTGAGTCGGAGCGCGCGCACGTGTGTGTTTACCACTTTCAAAACAGGAAGAAAAAGAGTTGACGATTCACTGGTGGGCTATTTATTTATTTATTTATTTATCCCCTCCCCACCCCCTGGTGGGCGATTTTATGATTTGACTCTAAGAAAAAGTATGCAGAAATGTTTGTTTTTTAACAAGATTTTGTAAAAGGGGAAACAAAACAGATAATACAGAGGAAGAATGGATGCATGCAATTGGACTACCATTTATATGATGTTTTTGCAAACCACCTCAAATGCAGGGGTTTTTTTTTGTTTGTTTTAATTTGAAAGGATCTTTTAACTAAGTGAAAATTTAGCATCTCTAATAATTTTTAATTTAATGTTATTATGAATTTCAGTGAGAATGTTTCAGTTTTGTTGCCAGAGGACCTGGGCTTTATTTCTCCGGATAATTAAATGCTTTCCATGTTGTTTTTCTGTTAGCACAGTAGGAGATAGTAAGGTTAATAGGATGTTTGTGTCTTCATTTTAATTTAGCAATAAATAACGTGAATCCTTAAAGATATACTGTTTACTATTGAGAAGTAAGCCAGTATCGTAATACCTGGGAAGAGTGAGTTTGGAAAGCGGATAGATAACAACCCGGTCTCTAAGCTGTCACCTTTCACCTGCCTTCTTTCTCTCTCTGTTCTGAGAACAGCATGTGGGCATTTTATAGAGGATTGGCAACCACATTTTAGGGTAAATCCAGCATTTATTTTTTCTTTTCTATTCTAAATTATTTGTCCCTTATCTTACCTTTCCCCACTTTCTGCAAACACTCTCTGTGTGTTGGTCGTACACCTGAATGACAGGTCCTTTGCGAAGGACTTGGCAGGGAGGAAAGAAGGGCAAGAATGAAGTGCCTTGGGGATTTATTCTTACACTCTTCTAATGTCTTTGGTTTTCTATAAGCATTATTAGTTGGGATCCAAGTGACATCGAACTTTCCATTTGAGTGCACTCTCAGACACTCACCTGCAGTGTTCTCTGAATAGTATTTCATTTGTATTGTGCGTACCCCGAAAACTGGAAGTAAAAGTCTTCCTCATGGTTTTTTGTTTTGTGTTATTTTGGCAGGGAGATTCCACTTACTGAGTTTCATAAGACTTACATTCTTAACCCCAGAATTTCCCATCCAAGTTGTTCACATGAACTCCAAGAGATTCCTTCTCTCTCCTTCCTCTAGCCCCTGTTGGATCATATCACCCATTGCTGCCCCATCAGAATTTAGAGGAATTGGTAAAACACTTTCATGACCTAATGACTATGAAAATTAGGTGGTGTTTTTAAAGTGATGCTGCAGAGGTGTTGGCTGCTGAGCCTTTCAGAGAACCCAGAGTTATATTCTGTCCTTGTGAACAGAAATTAGTCTTTCAGCATTCCATATATTTAAAGAGTAAAGTGAAAGAAGTATGTTAATTCATTTATCTGTGGTATTCTTAACCGAAGCAAGGTAATCTTTTACAGTGGAAACTATGTGTGTACTCTGTATAATTTCAGTTAATGGAATTCGATTTGTATATCTGTTGTGAGCAAATGAGCAGCCACGGCCAAAGTTCCTGGGGAAGATCTATTGGGGGAATTAGTCAACAAATATATTTTTCAGCACACACAGGAAGTAATTGATACAGTAGATTTCACAAGCAAAAAATGAATTGCTTAAGATGTTTTCTAGAATTTCATTAAGTCTTTATATCTGAATATGTCTGTAACATAATCTGTTTTTCCAAAAGAATAGCCACATCCATTTGCAATTAAAAAAAAAAAAAGAAAGATTTTATTTATTTATTTTTAGAGAGAGGGGACGGGAAGGAGAAAGAGAGGGAGAGAAACATCAGTGTGTGGTTGCCTAAGACGCGCCCGCTACTGGGGACCTGGCCTGGAACGCAGGCATGTGACCTACTGGGAATCGAATCCATTTGCGATTTTTTAAGAGGAGAACTTAAAATCATTAAATCAAAGGCAAAGGCTTTAGAGATCAAGTGATAGTGTTCGACCTTAGAATTACTGGTCTTTGTGGAAAGTTTGAAGAAGAAAAGCTTAGCTAATCACGTGGCTGAACTTGGGTCTCCCGGCTGGGACTCTAGCGCATCTTCCCATCCCTCAATCGTATTTGGGTTAGAGGTGAGTAGTGGGAGCATTTTAAACTCTGACTCGGGTTATGGAGTTAGAATGTTCTTGACATTTTCAAGCATTGTTACAGGTACATTTGAAGAATAGAGAAATAGAAAATACCAAACTTGTGTCAGAGGTCCAGACTTTAAAGAATTTGGATGGGAACAAAGAAAACATGATCACGCATTTCAAAGAGGAGATCAGCAGACTGCAGTTCTGTTTGGCTGAAAAGGACAGCCTGCAAAGGGCCTACCTGCTCAGCACCTCGAGTAAGGTGAGCGCCTCTGCAGCGTGCGCGGGGTGTGGGAGAGCGTCTTCTCTGTTGGGTGCGTACAGTCTGGCGGTTTGTTTCTTTTATTGAGCTTATTGGGGCGACATGGGTTAATAAAACTATGGGTTTCAGGTGTATAATTCTATAACACATGGCAGTTGCTATCTTTAATCTTTTCTCCCCCAGCCTTTTCTTTTGAAGACGTTTAAATTTGTAAGAAAAGTTGGAAGAACAGAACAGTGAATACGTATGTTCTCATATGTATGTCCTCAAGAAAAGGCATAGATGTTTCGCCCAATCTGTTGCAGTCATAGCAAAAGTTACAGTTTCAGTTTCATTCTTGGTGATGATAGGTTTACTCATTTGTTCGAAGTTATGTCTGTTTGCGTGTCCATTACGTTAGTGCCTTTCTCTCTGGGATTTTTGAGTCATCCGTGGGGTGACGCCTGGGATCCTGTGAACAGCCGATTCCCACTGAGTGGTCTCTCTCTCAGTGGTTTTCATCCCGTGGCCTTCACCGGCATCAGCTGTCACACTGATGACTGCAGGGTGGCGATTTAAAAATCCGTCCTTCCTTCTCCCTTTGTTGGTAGGTATTTTGTAATGAGAAGAGGTTCCCTGTTGCCTGTCTGCCTTCTGTGTGTCACTGTGGTCTTCGGAGGCTTTTTGTTTAGTGTATTGTACATTATCACCATGGTTCTTTTTTATACTCAAATCGTCCCATTTGTGGCCAAGGGGAAACTTTGCAGTTTCCTTTTGAAACTACTTTTGTGTCTTTTTGATACGTCCCCTTAATGCTTTGAATACTTAATTGCTTTGTGGCACAACTGTATGTTACAGCTTTAGGTATTAGCCATTTTTCCAGGGAGCTCTGTTTTTGTTTTGTTTTGTTTTGTTTTTCAGTAGGGAATGGTATTTCGAAACCAAGAACTGGATACTGTTGCTACTAGGGGTTGTACTTTCATTGGATACTTTAAGCCTTTAACTTATATTGATATGTTCAATTCAAATCTAGTACTATAGGAGTTCTTCCTTACCTTTCTCTATTTCATATTTATATATCTCTTCTACCAGCGTGAGAGCCATTTTTTCCCAAAACATTATTATATTTGTGTTTCCTACCGAGCTATACACACCGGTAGATTCAAATTATGTTGATGTCATTTCCAACAATAAGTCTCCTAAATAAAATTAAGATCTTTTCCAGCTTTTTTCTTAGAGTGTATTTCACTAAGGATGTACAGGGTATCCTGTTAAAAGTTACTTGAATGAATTTTTAACATACTTACGAATTTACAATACAGTTCTGTTTATTATTTGTATTTAATTTTAAGATTTGTTTTTACATTCCTAACCTTTTAATTTTTAAATTTGTAAAATAGTTACATCATACAAAAGTCAAAGTGATACAAAAATTTTACTCTATTTCAGTTTCTTCCTAAAAAAACCCTTTTTAACCTATACCCACAGGTAGACATTTTCTTCAGTGTTCAGTTTGTTCTTCTTATGTTTCTTTTGCAAAAATAAGCTTATGTGCACCTGTGTATGTGCATGCTCTTCATGATCCCCTTCTTCCTTAACAAAGGGGTGCCGTGCTGTATGTTTTGGGGTTTTTCCTTGAATGGTTAGAAAAGTCATTTATACTAGAGTGTTACTGTACCCCTTTCTCTCTCCTTTTTTCCCTTTTGATATATGGAAACTGACAGTATTTACATAATTAGATCTAACAGTGCTGTACCTACAGAGATTTCTCCACCCCAACATTACATAAATAATAATTTACAGTTCCTTCTATGGAGCGAACAATTTAAAAACCAAGCGGGTTATTCTTTTTTTGAATTTACATTATTATTTTTAGTACAGAGATGAAAATAGAAAAGTTGAATAAACTAGATTTATTGAGCTCATAATGTATAGTTAATAATAAAGGAAATAATTTTATGGCAATTTTAACTTTTTAAAGATATTTTTAGTTTTAAGAGGTGCTTAATTACTTTTCATTTTCAGTGCCTCATCTTTACTGTTTGCATATCAGTATTTTTCAAAGCTAAATTTTACATCTGTATTTTCATAATATATAATGGTATATTAACATATTGGGGGTTTTTTTAGGTTAGATTGTAAGAAACATCTTTTAAGAAGATTTTTTGAGTTACAAAGAGGTTTTGAAATTAATTCCAGCTGGAGGGGACCTGGTGGGGGGACTGGAGCTTTCGTTCAAGTATCAGTTCAGCCAGGCCGTTAAAACACCGGGCATGTCCCCTGACTCCCTGGACTGGTAGCTTCGTGTATAAAGTGGCAGTGGAGATACCCAGTGCGTAGGATTGTTATGTGGGGACTCCAAAACAAAGTCACATCTTAAGTTTTTTCGAGACTTACATACTTTAAGTTCTGAGTAGGAAAGTAATAATTAAAAAATTTGGATCTGTTGTAATTGAGTAAAGTTGTTTCTGCTTCTGCTTTTTACTTAAATGTTCAAATCACAAATATATTTATCTGCCTTTCTTCAGGAAGATACACTTATTTTAAAGGAGCAGCTTCGTAAAGCAGAGGAACAGATCCAAGCAACTCGCCAGGAAGTCGTCTTCCTGACCAAAGAGCTCAGCGACGCTGTCAACGTGAGAGACAGAACTATGGCGGACCTCCACGCCGCGCGCTTGGAGAACGAGAAGGTCGGAAAGCAGTGGGCCGACGCGGTGGCTGAACTTAAACTGAACGCTGCCAAGAAAGACCAGGTGAAGCAGGCGCATTTTGAGTCGCTCTTTTGATCAGAGCTCGTTCCGAGAATTGGTTATGTTAAAATACATCGAGTCAGATTCCTGATGAGAATTTTAAGTTTCCATGACTTTTTTGCAGTCATTGAAACTTCCTGGGTTGAAAATAATACAGGTTTTAATAAAAACTGCTGTAAGCAAGTTCCTAATGGTCAGTAAAAGCTGCTCTGTTATTGTTAATTAAACTTTCTAATGTCAGGTATGTATTACTTGGTTGGAATTTCTTATTAACTGGCTGCATACAAAGGCATTACGGTTATTTAACAGAGTAATACTTGCTCCTCGGGAGGTGGGTTATTCTTCCCTAGTTTTTTAATGAATCTTAGTCCTAAGAATGTGAAGCTGGATTTATTAGGAGAGCTCACTAATACGGCTCTGTAGCCAGAACTCCAAAACAAATTTCAACAGCCAGAAAGAAATACGTGAAAATGATATCTTAATTTACTGCTACATTATGATAGGACATTTTTACCTTTTTCTCAGAGGAAATGTTTGTTTATTTCTTGCTCAGGAAAAAACAGACACACTGGAACATGAGCTGAGAAGAGAAGTTGAAGATCTGAAACTCCGTCTTCAGATGGCCGCTGATCATTACAAAGAAAAATTCAAGGAATGCCAGAGGCTCCAGAAACAGATAAATAAGCTGTCAGACCAGTCAGTAAGTGTAACCGAATTCAGACTTAGTGAACTATTTCTTGTATGTATGGTTTTGTTTGCACATCAAATATACAATATGCTAAACAGCATCCTTTTTAATATAATTTACCTCTGCTTGGTTTCAAGTCATTGGTCTAATACGGTATGGTAGTGTTTTTTTTTTTAATCTGGAATTTTTATTGGTTGGAGAACCAACAAAGGAAGCAAGGGCAAGAGCAGGGAGAAGAGAGAACCCTCTTTTCTTCACCATTTCCCTCTACGTCAATGAATGTGGTTGTCACTTTAATGTTCAACGCATGGTATTGAATTGCTCTCTGTGGCCGTGACGCCTGTCCTCAGTGGGACTCGCCGTCGATCCGTTGTTGATGAGCTCTTTCCTCCTGTTCGTATGCACTGGATTAGGAAGAGTTAAAAAGCGTCAGCTAATTGTTTTGCATCACACTTGCGGGTGGGTAGGCAGACTTAATAAGATCAAAGATAATGTTTCTGTCTTGATATCGGTGTGTTTTAATGTGGGTCCCCAAATTGTGCTCAAATATAAGGTTTCTTATGTAATGGAGTCTTGGAAGGGGAGAAACACATTTGAAACCTGAAATTGAAAATGATACCACAATTCTCTTTACCAACCAGATTTACCGGAAAGACAGTTTTATTTGTACTGGACTCTGCGACACAGATGATATTTTACCAGTGCTTTGAAATCCGAAAGGAAACCAAAGAAGCAAGAAGTACATGAGATAACATAGGAAGGGTTTTGGGGGTGGGGGTATGACCCACATGTATACAGGCTTTGGTTTCAAGCCTTTAAGTATATTATGACTTTGTAGTAGAAAATGTGTGAGATTTCTGTGAACGGCTTGTTTTGGTGGTGGTTTGATGTTTTTTTGTTTTGTTTTTTTTTCATGTTTTGTTAAAAGATTTTATTTTATTTTTAGAGAGGGGAAGAGGGGTAGAAAGAGAGGGAGAGAAACATCAATGTTTTGAGAAGAAAAAAACAAGGTTTTCTTTTTTGTTATGTGAGTAAAGTGATGTGGCTTTTAGGGTAGTTGCAGCTTTGTAGACTTTCAGGACTTCTTGATAATGATTATTATTTACATAATGACCGAAGAGAGAAAATATAATTCATTTACCATCCCTTTTATTAACATTTCGAATAGGCCAATAACAGTAATGTCTTTACGAAGAAACTTGGGAATCAGCAGAAAGTGAATGACGCCTCAATAAACACAGACCCAGCTACTGCCTCCCCGGCAGGTGTGAAGCCACTGCCTCCTGCAGGTAAAGACCTTTTAGGCTTTTTGTGTGGTGTCCTGCCTTGACAAGTATTTCAACTGACTGTTACTGCTTGGTTTCAGGAGTGAGAATTTTAGGGAGTTCATAGAAGTCATAGAAATCAAATCAAATGAGGGAATGGAGGCGAAGGGAAAGTAAGGCTCTAAAAGTAAGATAAAGTCATGCGTGTGCTGAGCATGCGGATTACGAGTGTGAACTAGTATTTGTCTTTACGAGAATATTCACACGTGTTAAATGACCTGGTGTTCGTTGGGCTGTAGGACAAGAGCCAAGAATTGAACTTTTAATTAACATTCCACTAAAGTCTGTGGAATTTTCAAACACTTCTGGCCCTTCGCCTGTTTAATTCGTGTAGGAAGAGTAACTTGTGAATCCCCGTGTGGTGTCTCTCATCTTCCTCTCTCCTCGGCTGCTTTGGATCAGTAGGGTGCTCTCCTCAGTGTAGTCGTTAGTGGGAAAGATAAATTTTTAATTAATTTATAGAACAGATCAGAGAGACACAGTGAAAACATGAACAACATATACATTTGAATTAACTCTAGGCTTTTACTTGTTTTTCATTTTAACCCTATGTTAATGATTTAGCAATAATGAAAGTAAGTATTAGAGTATATAAAAGTATATTTCCCTGTGTAATGTTTGGGCAGTTGATGTCTTATACTCTTTAAATGTCTTATAAATTTCCTATAACATTAAATATTTAATTAGACTCAGCTGCTATGGAACAGGATTCTCTTTCAGTTTCTGTACATCCCCTTAGCACCTACATGGTATTGTATAATATTTACTTAATAAAAACCTAGTAAATAGTAATGAAGGACTGGAAAAATGGTTTAAAATGTTTTCTCACAGAGTATGGCTCTCCTACTTATCCTGTCTATTCAGTTATATAAATTTCTATGCCATTTTAGAATTATTTTCAGCTAATTAAAAAAAATAACAGTCCTTTCAAACTTGATTCTGGCCAAACTGACATTTGAGAAATTCTCACTTAGAGTTTATGTTATCATCCTTTGTTTATTTAGTGAATGAATGGATATTTTTAAACATGATTTTCTCCTTCAGTTTCCCATTTACCGTATTTCACAGTGTATTGACCTTTAAGTTATTCTTATCAGGAAAATAATAATAAGGGGGAAACTAATTTTTAATAATCTTTTTTTTGTCTTGTTATAGCAGAGTCAGATTTTGACATTGTAACAAAAGGGCAAGTCTGTGAAATGACCAAAGAGATTGCTGACAAGACAGAGAAGTATAACAAATGTAAACAACTCTTGCAGGTAAGCTAGCAACCTTGTAAGTGAAAGAGTATCAAGTGTAATGGCTTTGTTTACTGTATTGTTTGGATTAGTGAGTGCCCTGGGGCTTCTTTTGTATACACATATACGATACTTCATTTAATTGTTGAGATGGTGAGAGGTGGTGTTTTGTGTGCCTTTTTATGTAGGCCTTTGTGTAAAATCATGATCTTAAAATTTTTGTTACCCTAATATCCTTCTCTTGATAATGGGCAAGTGATTATCTGAGGTTGAATATATTGTTTGTCTTCTTATTATAAGGTTACATGAAAAATGTTTGAACTTCATAAAAGAGAAGTTTTCCTTTTGCCTTTAATAACAGCAGGATTTCCACCACATCTTAAAGTGACAAGATTTGCAAAGCGGAAAAGGGGAGCATTAATTAAATGAGTTTTTGCCTTCACGGTGTCACTTATTTTGATTATTTTAAACTGTATTCACATATTTCAGTTTTGTGACTATCGTGGTAGCATTCATTTCTAGAGTAATTAAAGGACAAAGGGAAAATGCTTCTCATTTTTACCTGATTTGAAGAAGGGAGGAAAGGGTATTTTGTGTATGTAATTTTGTTTAAGTAAATACTTTTTTAATGTTTCTCTCTGCATGTGAAAAAGAGGGAGATAATTTTTAGAGCTGGAGACGTTCACATATCAGCTCAAGGTTACTAGAGTAATTTAAAATATTTTGTTACTCCCTTCTAAATAATATTAATTTAATGTAGTCTTTTAATCAGACTTTAAACTGAATCTTCATGTTGCCTCAGATGGTCTTACTTTCTGTGGAAGTGTTCATTAGAACAATTTACCCTTCAGTTCAAACTGGTTGTTTATAAGGGACTAAACTATTCTTCCGTAAGTATAAAACAATTGTGGATGAATATTAAAAAATCTCATTTAGTATTGAAAGTATAGAATGTTCCATTGAAACTGAAAACTGCACACATGTAAAGTCTGCAGTTTGATTATTTTTGCCATATATAGTTGCGAAACTTACAATGTTAGGTGTGTTTGTACCTGTTTGCAACTCATCCCTCTCTCTGTCCCCGTCCCTGGGAAACTGTTGGCTTGCCTTCTGCCACTAGAGATCAGCCTGCCTTTTGTACAGTTCCTATTCGTGGGATCTTACGGTCTGTGCTCCGTTTCTGGTCCTCTTTCAGCATAATCATATTGAGACTTAGGTGTGTCGTTGCTTATATTGGTACTTCTCGTTACTGCAAGAGTTCTCAGACCTTTGCCGTATTAAAAATTGGGTTTATCTTATTGAATTTAAGTGTTCTTTATTCTGGCTATAAGTGCTTTGTCTCATATATGTGTAGTAAATATTTTCTCCAGTTTGTGTCTTGCCTTTTTATTTCCTTAATGGTATTTTTAGAAAAAGTTTAAATTCTGATGAAGTACAGAGTACCAGTTTATTCTTTTGTTTTGTGCTTTTTATGTTCTAAGAAACATTTACTTAATTTAACTTGTAGAGATTTTCTCCTACCTTGTCTTCTAGAAGTTTTATAGTCTCAGGTTTTACGTATAGCTGTATTAGCCATTTTAATTTATTTTTGCGTGTAGTGTGAGGTGTGGTATAGTTGATCTAGCCTTCTTTGATGAAAAGGCTTTGTTTTCTTCATTGACTTGCTCAAAGCATATTTTAAAACTTTCACCTTGAACAAAAACATTCAGAATGAGATTGGCCAATTTACCTATTTTGGGTGTGTTTGTAACTCCTTTTTAACATTCTGGGTCACAGTGTATAACAAGTTAACCTAGAGATTGTCTTCGCCAGGAAGTCCCAGGGTTTTATTTACTCGTGTCTGGAAACAGTGGCAGCATAAATAAAATTTTTATTACCTCCCTTTGCAAAAGTAGCACATGGCTGTTGGGAGAGCTCACAGCATTACAGAAGCGGAGATGGTGGAAGCGCCCTCAGGGTCCCGAGCTCCCGAGAGCAGAGCTGTGAATAGTGTGGTTTGTGTGTTGGGCACAGCGCCCCATGGACATCGTATGGAATCGCGTTGAACAACTTTTAAAACAAAAATACTATTGCTCTGTTCTGTTTTCGCAGCTTGCTGGTTTCAGTTAATGTATCTTGACATCTTTCTGTGTTAATTCCATTGTATGTAAAATGACTTATTCAGTCTTCCACTGACATTTGGTTATTTCGGTTTTTATACTGTTGGAACAGTGTTATAATAAACACGGAGCACGTATGTTTGTGTAGATGTTGGCTGTATATGGATCTAAAATCTTTTGGTAATTTACTAACTTTATTTAGGATGAGAAGACAAAGTGCAATAAATATGCTGATGAACTTGCAAAAATGGAGCTGAAATGGAAAGAACAAGTAAAAATTGCTGAAAATGTAAAACTGGAACTGGCCGAAGTAGAGGACAGTTACAAAGTAAGTTTAGTATTCATATAACTTGAGGCGTACATAGTTCCTGGTACCTTTGAAAATGTGTTACGTATCATTTTTATCAATCTAATGTACATTTTTAAATGTACATTTTTAATATGGATGACGGGATAATATTTCTGTGTACAGATAAACATGTACTGTGAATTTAGTTATGGGGCATATAGTTCAAGAACTGTGAACTGAGAGCCTGGAAACCCTCGTGCATTGCCATCGTGGCTTTAGTTCTGAGAATTCAGATGGTCATTAAAACTACGTCTCTTAATTTTGCTTAGTATCTATTTAAAGATTAAAAGCGACCATTTCGTTAGTCTCTTGTTCGCCTAAAAAGAAACGTGTATGTGTATGTAAAGTTATTTTAGGACCTCGGCATTTTTGTGGGAGTGTGATAATATGATCAGTAATGTTTAAAATTTAAGAATTTTTAAAATTATCACCAATGTATGTTTCTTACAATCCTAAATGAAGTACTGCAGAATGCATTTTTGCCAGTGTAACATAAGCCAATAAACAAGCCTGACTGGTAAATGATATTTATAAGGATGTTAGAGAAAAAACAGCAGGCCGTGTAGCTGATTGATAAGAGTAGTATGGTTTCCTCTAAGGAATAAAGCGTAATCTTACATATTCTAAGATAGATACAGATATGTAATTTGGAATATTTTTGTGTGTGAATGAATAAAGAACAGGCAGCTCTACATTATTTGACT
Source organism: Glossophaga mutica (assembly GCA_039655065.1). NCBI lineage: Eukaryota > Metazoa > Chordata > Mammalia > Chiroptera > Phyllostomidae > Glossophaga > Glossophaga mutica. The sequence goes on from CM077313.1 coordinate 85,573,878, forward strand.
TTGCTAAGTCATAACCAGCTGTGCCTGATTTTTAAATGTAATTCTTAAAGACACCAAGAAACACTTCAGGTCCCTTCACGGGGGCTGGAGAGGGTGGCACATTGCAGCTAAGGTAGCTTGACTGATGGTCCCTTTCATTACCTTCTACTGTCAGAATAATCTTGAAACCTTTATTTTGGATTATTACTGTTTTTGAGATCCTTGTGGATATTGTCTTTAATGGCTGGCAACTTATTTATAAAGCTGAACACTGAATTCATAGGAAGTTTTATTTTTGAAGATTGATAAAAAATGACTTAGTAAGTACTTATTGGAGCCTATTAAATGAGGTCTGTCCAGAAGGTATCCAGTCATATAGTAAGAAAGATAGAGGCGTTTATTGAAGCAGTGACAAGAAACACTGTACACGTGACAATGACACCTCAGTCCCCTTCAAAGGAGGCACCTTGGGACCTCACACAGTTCTCCTGGTCGCCGTCAGCTGCCCTGTCGTATTTTCCTGAATCTCATCAATAGTCTGAAATCTCTGAAATCTCTTCCCTTTCAAAGGTGGCTTTAATTTTGGGAAAAGTCAGAAATTGCAGGATGCCAAATCTGGGCTGTAGAGGGGCTGAGTCACTTGTATGATTTGATGTTTCCCCAAAAAAGTCTTCACGAGACGTGATGCCTGAGTGTGGGTGCGTTGTGATGTCGCTGCCAGTCACCAGTTGCCCTTAGGTGTGGCCTTCTGAATCATCTGGATAGTTTCCGCGCAGGAATGTTTGGACTTACTGCAAAATCTGATGCAGATTCATTGCTCTGCTTGCTCAGTCATTTGGAATGCCCGCAGCCACGTAGGACACATGCTCACTCAACGGCATCTACCGCCCCCTCTGACTAGTCCAGTGAAGTCGTCATTGTTCACACATGCTCAGTCCAGTCCCCTCTCCTTGGCTGCCAGGTTACATTGGTGTCACGCAAACCGTTCTCATTATGTTAACAATGACCCGACTTTTTCTGGACAGACCTTGTATGTATAAAGGACTGGGCTAGCTATTATGTGGGCGATGGTGCCTGTGAGTAAGCTACAATGCTGTGTGCTTCAGGAGTTCATGGCCCGGTAGGGAATGTTCGAAGTGTGATGGTGGTACTCATGAGACTCTCACATTCACAACCTAGGTAATCTGTCACACCCAGTGGGGATCCAAATAATATTTTTATTTTGTTAATGATAAAAATGAGCATCTAGATTAAGCGACATATTTAAGGTTACACAGCTTATAAAGGTGCTTGGCTTTTTACTTAGTGCCCTTTCCCTTATTTTTCACTGTTAAGACACAAACCCTCATACCAGGAAGGCAGACAAGTTTTACATGAATGATAAATCCTAAATACTTTAGGATTTAAGTTGTGTGTTTAAGAGTTACACATTATGGAGAAACTAGACCTTTGAAAGACCCAGCTAGAGGGGAGGAGAAGCAGAGCTGAGGAAAGAAAGCAGAAGTGCTCTGAGGCTGTGGAGAGACATTGGCACGGGTTTGGAGGCAGCAGGGCAGGCGTGTTCGCAGTCTTGAGTAATGCGACCTTCATGTTGGTGGTGGAGCAGACAAGACTTGAAAGATAGGCCGAAGCTGAATTTGGGTGCTGTTTGCTCTTCAGGTTTGTCTAGGAGAAAACGAACCCAACTAGAGTGGGTCTTTTTGAAAATAATTTGGTGTCGCAGAGAGGATTTATAGATGGGAAGCATTTTTGAATGTAAGTAAATGAGGAAGAAGCAGTATTAGGATGAATTGATAAAGGCAGCCTCCTTGGGTACCTTCCCTGATTATCTACAATTGAAAAGGATACGAGTTTATCAAGGAAACCTTTGAAAGCCATTGTTACGGAAAAACCATTGAAGAGCAGTTTCAATTGTGTCTGTAGCGCTGACGCTGTAAAAGATGAACAATGGGTAGTTGTTGAATGACTTAGCGACTGGAAAGCGTTGGGAGGGGAGGAAAAGGAGAAAGAAGTATTCTTAATTTTCTAGCATCAATTACAGTGGGCTCTGAGATTGATAATATCAATTCACCAAAAAAAAAAAAAGAAGAAGAAGAAGAAGTAGGCTTGGGACATTTTGCCCTTGCAGTGCAGAAAGACAGCAGTGAAAACAGGTCTAACCATCACTCAAAAAGGCAGATTTGGAACTTAAGAAAGAACGAGTGTGGCACGGGAGTTAGTACTTGTGATTGATTCCTATGGGGATGATAGTCGAAAGCAGAGAAGGGGCGTGTCCAGAGAGAATGTAGAGAAGAGAAGCTGAAGAAGAAACCTTGCGGAACACCCGTGTTTGCGATGGCGAAGGAGCGGACACACCGAGTACGGGAGGGCAGCCGTGGGGGAAGTTTCTGGAGTGAGGGAACCGAGTCCGTGCTGACAGGTAACTCCGATGTCAAAGAGTAGGAACCAAGGAAGACACGTGGATGTGGGAACAGCGGTTGTTTTGATAGAACGGTATAAAATCTGGAAGCATAAGGAGAGAGTAGGTAATGAAGATGATTAATTCCTGTTTTGTTTTTTTTTTTAGCTTCAGTTGGCAGAGAAAGACAAGGAAATAAATGGTCTAACCTCACATTTGGAAAGCCTCTCCCGGGAGCAGGTACTGAGCAGTGCACTTCAAAATACGTTTCGTGTGACGCTGATCGATCGGACAGCTTTGTGAAGAGGCAGATTGTACAGTTCATGTGCGGGCCGTGTTTGAACGAACAGCTAATGAGTAAAATAGACCTGCTGCGACTCCTAGATGAAAGTATTTGTTGTCGAGTATTTTAGAACACTTTGTAATACGAGAAAATGCTTCAGTATTGAAACGTAGTTTAGTCTTTGCACATTTTTTTTAAAGATTTTATTTATTTTCAGAGAGGGGAAGGGAGGGTGAAGGAGAGGGAGAGAAATGTCAAGGTGCAGTCGCCTCTCGTGCACCCCTCACCGGAGACACTGCCTGCAACCCAGGCATGTGCCCTGACCGGGAATCGAACCAGGAGCCGTGTAGTTCACAGGCCAGTGCTCAGTCCACTGAGCCACACCAGCCAGGGCGTCTTGGTACATGTTTTATATTTAACAATAAAACAAATTTTACAGCGTTTAAATTTAGGAAAAGAGTAAAAAATTTCACAAGTATTAATAATGCATTCATCTTTTTGTTTTTTGGTAATAGGAAGCATATTAGAAGCTGTTGAATGATTTATAGCACGACCTAACATTCAATCAGACCATACCTTCGGAATGGAAAATTGCTTACCTGTGTACTCTGGGCGCAGGGTTCTCATTTCCTTTTAGAAGTTGATAAAGATAAAACTCTTCGTAATACCACAATATTATTTGCTTCGCCACTGCCCTCACCCCCCATGTTGCATTTGCACACTCGGTGTGGAAACACTGGCGGGGAAGCTGCTGACACGTGGATCTGTGTCTCAGCAGCGGCATCACAGTGCGCTGGCTGTTACTGTAGTCGTCCCGACTGTGCCTTGGCAGTTTTCTTTAAAAAAGGCCCTTTCACTTAAGATGATGAAACGGTAAAATCGTTAATTGTGTTGCAGTCTCACCCGGGGTCCACATCCTTTTAATGTTCCGTGTGATGAAATGGGAAGTACCCCAGAGCACCTCGGTTGCCCAGCGAAGTGTTGCGCAGCGGTCGTCTTAAGGGAAAGCACTCGCGCAGTTGCTGGAGCTGCGGGCTGAACCGGCCTCTCCGTCCATGGCGGGTTCTTTCTGTTTTAAAGAATGACTAACAGACAAAGTTTGGCTGCTGAGACTGGGGTATTTGGTAGACATTACTTAAAGAACATGAAGTGAACCTGTTACTTTAAGGAAAAACAGTTGATAGTATTTCTTGCCAATGATGAAATTCAATCTTTTATGTAAAACTAGAATTTTGGGAACCTTTTATCTGCTCCCTTAGGCTCAGTACTTCCCAGCGCGTACAAACTAATGACATGGGCGGTAACGTTAGGAGGGAGATGTGTCAGCATCTGAAAGAGCCGCACAGCTCAGCGGACTAATCCGCAGTTCAAGTGACCGGAGGTAGTTTCCCGAGGTGACGAGTGGCAGAAAGCCTTTCAGGGTGCTCGATAGACCTCAGGGTTGGATGACATTACTGAGACAGGTGGCAAACTCTGATTTTCCAACCCCATCACTTCCTCCCGGCGTGGCCCTTGGCATTCCGTGAGGAGGAGGAGGAGGAGGGGCCTTCCTCGCTCTCCCTTACGCTCCAGCTGCCGTTCTCTGGCCTCGCCTGGGGACCACAGTTCCGTGCGTCTTCCAGGCCGACTGAGTACTGCAGACCCCTGCTCCCCCTTTTCCTGAGTTCTGTGAGTCATTCTTGCAAAACACAAGAAAACGCTGCTTATGATTACTTTTTCCTATAAAGAGTACAACTCAGGAACAGCCAAAAGGAAGAGATTCGTGGGCAGGGTTGGGGTGGGGTGTCGCCGAGCCTCCATGTCCTCTCCAAGGCATGTGGCATTTTTTGTTTCTTTTTTTAATTTCTAAGATTTTATTGATTTACTTTTAGAGAGAAGGGAAGGTGGGGAGAAAGAGGGAGAGAAACATCAGTGTGCGGTGGCCTTTTGTGCGCCCCCTACTGGGGACCTGGCCCACAACCCAGGCATGTGCCCTGACTGGGGATCGAACTGGTGACCCTTAGCTTCGTAGACTGGTGCTCAATCTACTGAGCCACACCAGCCAGGGCTGGCATATGACAATCTTAACATGAGATGTTTTCATCAACTGAAAGTTCCCCTAACCTGTGTAAGAGTTTTCAGTCTGGCGTCCCGGCGCACAAATGTAATTGATTAAGTCATTGGCCAAGTGATTGATTTGACTCAGTCTTCTGCGTCCCTGGAGGTGGGGGTGAGTGCTGAAATCTGCAGCTCTCTACCGTCATGTGCTTGGTGTTTCTGGTGACCACCCCCCGCCCATGCGACAGTCTGAGGCCCCACCAGTCAGCATAATTCAGGATGGTCTCAAGTGTAAAAGGGCTTGTCAGGAACTGGACACTCTATGATTCAGTAAATTCCAAGAGTTTTAGGACAGGTGTCAGAAATTGGGGACAGACACCAAATAGATTTTTATTAATAGCTAAGTTGTAAGAGATTCCGTTTTTCCTCAGCTCAATAAAAAAAGATGCTTGCTTTTGCACTAATAAATTTGAAAGTACATTGGGCTTTATTCCTCTTTCTGGTTTTGTTGTATGTGGACAGGACATTTATGAGAAGTTGAGAGCCAGCCTTTCCAAAAGTACACTTCAGACATACAGCAGTCGCCCCACTTAATCCACGGGGTACATTCCAAGACCCCAGGGGATGCCTGACACCTTGGATGGCATTGAACCAATGTTATGTGTACTGGGAGGTTTTCCCTGTACCCACGTTTCTGTGGTAAAGCTTGGGGCCATGATTCAGTAAAGTAAGGGCTGCTCGAATACACGCACCGCAAGACCCCGGCCGCCTTGTAACCAGGAGACAGCTGCTGAGGGCCAAGGGCGGCAGTGGGTGTGCTGGGAAGGGACAGCTCCTGCCTGGGCGGGAGGGCACAGGATGCAGTAAGAGTCCGTCGTGTGCAGTGTAAAACGGGTGCATTGTTTATGGAATTGTTCATTTAACTTGTTTTGAACTGCAGTTGACCGTGGGTAATTGAAACCACAGAAAGCAAACTGTGGATAAAGGGGAACATCTGTAATAGGGAAGTAATTTTACTGTTATATTTTGGCTAAACATTTAATGTTGCCCTTGTTATAAAATGTGTGATTGCTGCTTTACTTATCCACATTTGTTTTTGTTAATTTTAGGAACTTAAAAGGGGTCTAGAAAATCAAGCAGAAGGGAAAATGGAAGGTGAGAATCCCCAGAGTCCCCGTCAGATTTCGCAGGGCCTCCGCACGCGCTCAGAACAGAGTGGTCACGTCCCCGCGGTTCCGGACACCCGGCCAGTCCTGCAGTACGGGAACCCTTACGCGGCACAGGAAGCCAGAGGTTATCGAAATATTTCTGGTTTGGGCTTAGCCGAGTTGGGAGGTTTTTCTTTTTGTTCGTTTATGTCTTGGTGGGATTAGAGAACCCCTGGTACAGTCGACTCTGATAGAAACATTATCATGAGCAGTTCTGACGTTTAACACCATCTGGCTTCATCCAGAAGTGACGTACCGTGAACGAATGGTCTATTTGCCATTCTATGTAGTTCTTATTTTAAAAATCACTTGGATTAGAAATAAAGGCAGTTTGTTTTCGATGTGCTAAAATGGTTTTTTATATCCTGTTCATCATAGCTCTACACAGAGATTCTGATTTTAGTATCAGGTTTCACCCTTCCCTTGCATCATTTTTTTTTCCAGATGGAGCAGATGGTGCTTTTTACCCAGATGAAATCCAGAGGCCACCTGCGCGAGCAGCCTCCTGGGGACTGGAAGATAACGTCGTCTGCAGCCAGCCCGCTCGGAACCTCAGTCGGCCTGATGGTTTGGAAGACCCTGAGGATAGTAAAGTAAACTGAGTTCCTGTGTTCTGTCCCTTTTATTTTTTTCTCCTGCGTAGCAAGTCACATGGTCATGCATGCTTCGAGAGAGCATGCGCTTTTGTGCGCACTCCATTACTTGATTTTTCAGAAAACCTGCTTGTATTTAAATTTAAACATGCAGCAAGTTTAATATGCTGCATATTTATACATTAGGATTTTTACTAAAGTAAAATACTAAGTTTGGAGAATGACCTCAAAATAGTAACAGACAATTTAATTAATATTTTTTAAAAAATTGAGACGGAACTGACATATAACGCTGTATTAGTTTCCGGTGTACAGCATGGTGATTTGATACTTGTATATTTGTGAACTGACCAGTGTAAGTCTACTTAACATCCGTTTCAGTTACGAGTTTTCCCATTGTTAGGAGAAATTAAGATCTACTTTTAGCAACCTTCGCGTAGACAATACAGTATTATTATCTGTAGTCACAGAGAGTTTAGTTTTAATTTTCACTACGTAATTTACTATATTCTTTTGATGGAGCTGTACTAGGCTGGACGAAGCGAAGTGTTAATGAACGTACTAGGCCGCAGCGTGCGTCTCTTCACTGGAGCATTTATGTCCTCCTTTATATCTGAAGGTGGGCTGTAGCTAGAAAAAGGGAATTGTACGTATCATTCTTTTTCAGAGAAATTCCGTTTTAGACATTGGTAGTATTTACTCTTTCAGCAACACAGTAGTGATGATAATTGAATTAGTTTATGTAGCACATCATTATTATTTTGATTTCACTTGAGGGATTTCGTTTCATAAATAGGTTCTTCTCTGCACAGCAGCTCCTGTGGATTTCCCGTGCGTTAGGATGAGTTTAAAAGAAATGCTTTATCGTGCTCTTTGCAAGTACAGTGGTATCATGACCTGTTTCTCATTTAATATAGTTTGCTGCATTTAATTGCTATTAACCTTTGCGGAAACTGATCAGTGTTTAGACAGATGTGATTTTAGCCTTAGTGCTCAACAGTTATAATGGAGAAAAATGTATTTCTCTCTTCTGCCTTTTGGCCTCCTGGGTCCATTACTGGGAATAATTAGGAAACCTGTCAGAACTTCTGTAGCCTATTTAAGGTCTAGAGTATCATTTTACTGCTTTTTCATACCTTTACTTCACATTTTGCATACTTAATCTGATCTTTCTCAGCACAGATGTTACCTGTGACAAGCCCTTCTCTTCCGTAGTCATCTGCTGCAGTTTAATTAGGAGAATGTTCCTTCTGAGCTGTGTGCTTTGCCCTTCTGCGAACCCAGGAGAAGCAGTGTTAGAGGCTTGTGCTCATTTGCTGACATGCTTAGATTTGGTAATGAGATGGCTCTTAACAGGCACACCTTGGGTAATTGTGTTTTTGCAGTCGGATATCTCACATTAGCAGGAATTTATTTTTATGTGCCTTCAGACCTTGTTTTCTTTAAAAAATTCTCGTCATTACAACAACAACAAAAATCACTTGCAACGGAAGTATTTTGGTAAGTAAGTTTAGTGAGAATATGGAAAGCAAATTTGACTTGACCTGTTCCTTTCCTTTGGTTCTCTGCGCTGGGAGTGATTAACAGCCCCAGGACCCAGCATCTTTGAGTCAGGCTTGAGATGGCCTACTCTGCTAGCTTGTCCCAGTCACACACCTGCCGTAGCTCCTCCTCCTGGACCAGAAACTGGCCAGCCATTAGCTTAAAAACCTTTTATGACTCCCTCTTAACTAATGATTGCACTGGCAGTGGCTCTAACATGATTTTGAGGATGGTGATGGAACAGAAGTTTCTGTAGCTGTGTTTACCAACTAATGCTTAGCTCTTTGAAATGGATCAACTCACTTGTTATTCATAGCAGTCCTTGGGGGTAGGAACTGTTGCCATCTCTACGTCAAGGTCTGTGAGGCAGCTTAACCAGCTTGCCTCGGATCTCACTGCTGGGAAGAGCGCCCCCAGGATTTGAACCTCATCATGTTTGTTGGCTAGAGAAGCTGTGGTCTTTAACCTACAAACCTGTCAAATAGGCTAAAAGCAGAGGTTCCCAAATTTAATTTTTGGCGCCTTTAGCACTCTAGTACATTACTTGTAATTGAGTTTATTGGGGTGACGTTGGTTAAGGAAGTTACACAGGTTTCAGGTGTACAGCTCTAAAATACATCATCTGTGTGCTGTGCTGTGTGTTCGCCGCCCCAAGTCAGGTCTCTCCCATCACCATTCACCCCCCCTTTGCGCTCTTCTACCTCCCAACACCCCCTTTCCGTCTGGGAATCACCATTTGGTTCTTTGTCTATGAGGGTTTTTTTTCTTAATTCCTTTCCCTTTTCATCCAACCCCACTCCCCTCTGACAGCTGTCAGTCTGCTCTCTGAGTCTGTTTCTGTTTTCTTTGATGGTTTATTTTGTTCATTAGATTCCACATACAGGTGAGATCATACAGTACTTGTCTTCTCTGACTGGCTTATTTCACTTAAAATAATGCTCTTCAAGTCCGTCTGTGCTGTTACAAAAGGTAACATTTCCTTCTTTTTTACATCTGAGCAGTATTCCATTGTGTGAATGTAACACAGCTTTTTTATCCACTCATCTGCTGACGGGCACTCAGGCTGCTCCCGGTCCCGGTGATTGCAAATGCTGCTGCAGTGAACGTAGGGGTGGCGTGTGTCCTTCTAAATAAGGTCCTGGGTTTCTTTGGCTATATTCCCAGAAGTGCTTGAATTTCAAGTAGAGCAGTTTACCGTAGTTTGTTTCCTTTGCTTAACGACCAATTTGTCATCGAAATAGTGCTGTGCTGATGGGTCTAGAGATAGATGAACAACGTAAGGTGCTTTAGACTTCTGCAGAGATTAAAATGCTGTTGAAAATTACGACAGATTTAATTATTTGCAACTGTTCAAAGTAGATTTCAGTATGGTATTTCCAGTAAAATTTGCTTAGAAGATTATCTTAGCAGTTTAACTAAAATACTAGGTACTGATACTTAAAAACCTGCTATTCAAAATTCTTTTGGGCTGACAACTTTCAATTCTAAAATCTAATTTAGTAGTTTTGGGGTGGAAATCTTTCTAACCTAGAATACATGATTCTGTGCCTTCTTAAGTAATATCTAACATAACCTTGATGGCTTAAGTTTATTAATTTAAAAGTCAACATTAAACACGCTGTCATGTTCTGTAAAGATGTAAGTAAAGCTGGGGGATCCAATGTTGAAATACTATCAACGTGTCACGTTTTGTCTGTTTTGCTTTGTACCAGTAGCTGTTTTTTCTTGCCGACGGTGGCCTCCCTTACCAGCCTCGCTCCCCAACCTAAATGGTTGTATTTAATCTCGTGTGGTTTGGGAAACTAACTGTCCTTAATGAGTAAAATAGAGTGAATGTTGTATTTGTGAGTGATACGTGACTGGTCATTTTGCGTATCAGCATCGTGAGAGACTTCATGAATTGTCTACTCATAGAACTTACTACATATTTTCTGGATTCGAACTATTCTCTGAGCAGGCGATACGATTTCTTCTTTCACGGGAACATACTTACTATGTCTTATTATAACATCTGGAGTTCTAGTTGAGTCCCACTTTTGTTTTATTAGGTGATAAAAGATGCAGAGTAGGAAGGCCATCATTATCAACGTATATGTGACTTGGGACTACTCAGTATAGACTGCCCTCCTCCCACCTCAGTGTGTCACAGGCAGGGCTGACCTGTCTGCCAGGTGGTCTGCGTCGCGCATCTTAACTAGCGGTGAGCTCCTGCCAGCTGGCTGCTCTGGGGGCTGTAAGTTGGTGTAAGTTGTTAGCCATTATGCGACAAGGAGAGTTTCCATTATATTTTTGGCTCCTAGAAAATTATATTTTATTATAATGTCTGTCATCAAGAATTTTGGAAGGTAGCATATCTTTTCTCACTATTTCCCTAAATACCATTTTTTAATTTTTAAATATATTTTATTGATTACGATATTATAGTTGTCTCAGATTTTCCTTCCACGTAGTACCCCCGTTCCCTCCGGCAATCCCTCCTCCTTAGTTCATGCCCATGGGTCATGCGTGTAAGTTCTTTGGCTTCTCCATTTCCTAGGTATAGAAGTTCCCAACCTCCCCCTGCGTATCCTGCATCTACCAGTTTGTAGGTCTTAATCCCTACGCCTTTTTCTCCATTCTCCCCCTTCACAGCTGATAACCCTCCAGTTGCTCTCCGTATCTGATTCTGTTTCTGTTCTGCTTGTTTGCTTATTTGTTTTTCAGATCGAATTGTTGATAAGTTGTGAATTTATTGCCATTTTAATAGTCATAGTTTTGATCTTTTTTTTTTAAATAAGTCCCTTTATAAACATTTCATATAATAATGGCTTGGTGATGATGACCTCTTTTAGCTTTACCTTGTCTGGGAAGCACTTTATCTGCCCTTCCATTGTAAATGATACCTTTGCTGGATAGAGTCATCTAGGTTATAGGTCCGTGCTTCTTAATACTTTGAGTACTTTTTGCCAGTCTCTTCTTGCCTGCAAAGTATCTTTTGAGAAATCAGCTGACAGTCTTATTGGAACTCCCTTGTAGGTAACACTCTGCTTTCTCTTGCTGCTTTTAAGAATCTCTCTTCATCTTTAACCTTTGTCATTTTAATGATGTTGTGTCTTGGAGTGGGCCTTTTGGGCTCAACTTGTTTGGGACTCTCTCTACTTCCTGGACTTAATGTTCATTTTTCTTTCATTCACTTTCTCTTCTCTTTCTGGCACCCCTATGATTCAAATATTGGTATATTTAAAGTTGTCCAAGAGGCTCCTTACCTTACCCTCATTTTTTTGTATTCTTTTTTGTTCTTCTTGTTCTGGTTGAATGTGTTTCTCCTTCCTTACGTTCAAATCATTGAGTTGATCCTTGGCTTCATCCTTTCACTGTTGATTCCCTGTAAATTTTTATTTGACTTAGTGTAACCTTCACTTCCTCCTGGATCCTTTTTATGCTGCTGAAGTACCCAGTGAGTTCCTTGAGAATTCTTATAGCCAGTGTTTTGCACTCTGCATCTGATAGGTTGCTTATCTACATCTTGTTTGGAGTTTTATTCCGTTCTTTCATCTGGGCCATGTTTCCTTGCCTCCCCAATTTGGCAGCCTCCCTGTGTTTATTTCTGTGTATTAGGTAGAGCTGCTTTGACTCCCTGTCTCAGTAGCGTGGCCTGTTGTAGGAAAGCGCACCCGGAAGTTGGATGGGGCGGAGCTCTAGGTACTTGCCAGGGCCAGGCAACCCCTGTGAGCCAGGTTGATGGAGTCTCAGATGCGGTGTCACCTCTCTGTGGTTCTGTGTGGAGCACTCAGAAACGGGACAATGGTCCCTGCCTGAGCTCTGGAGTTTTGTCTGGGAGGAAGCTGTCCCCTGGTGCTTGCCCTCATGCTAGACACTTCTGTTTCTCCCCATATGCCACTGGCACCCTTCCAGCTGCTGCCCTGGTGCTAAAGCCCAGAGGGAGTGAGTCTGCACGAGTCCTAAGACTTCTGTGGTCCTTTAAGAAGTGACACCTGAGAATCACAGTTTCTTCCACTGCCCCAGCTCCCACTGGTTTTTGCCGCCAGAAGTTGCGGGGATTTACCTTCTGATACCAGAACCCTGGGTTCTGGGATCTCTTGCTCGCAAGGTATCCCTCCTGATTTTTATCCATGTGTGGGTGTGGGACTGCTCATTCCAGGTCTCCACCCCTCCTGCCCGTCTGGAGGTGACTTCTTTATCCCCTTGGTTGTGGGACTTCATACAGTTCCACTTTCTGATGATCCACTTGTTTTGTGGTTTAGTTGTAATTTTTGCTGCGGTTGTGCGAAGAGGCAAGCCTTACCTATGCCTCTGTCTTGACCAGAAGTCTGTTTTCCTAAATGCCATTTCAAAGATTGTTTTCTTTTTTCAAAGGAAAAATGAGAAAAGTTTGTTCGTTACCATTATTTGATACGTAGTTGGTGAAGCAGTTTCCGTGTTTCGGTCATCCTAAGTTTAGCAGATTGAATGAACTACTACATTATTTTTTCTTTTTGTATCTGTAGATTTAACAGCTGTGTGGATTTTAGTTAAAGACTTGTACTATTTAAAGTATATAAAGTATTGTATTTTCCCCAATCCCGCATTATCTATCCTGTTTCTTTCTTTTGCCCAAGTATGTCCTAAGGGAATCATAAATGTAAACAAACGTGTTTTCTCATGTGATGAACAGGAAAGGACAAGCCTCTCAAGCCCTTTCTTTGAGCATTCGGGAGGGGGTGAGCATCAGAACAGTAGGCACGCACCACCCCCTGGCCCCCAAAAGGTCACCTCCGTTTGTTCGTTCATGTCGCGTTGCATACCACAGACACTTTTCTGGTACCTCGCCCCCGACAGACTCCTTAGCCCATGAGCGGCAGCTCTGGGGCAAGCGTGACTGCCCAGCTCCGCCTGTCCGTGCGCTGTCCGTGCAGCGCGTGCGGGCAGCTCGCAGCTGCGCAGAGGAACGAGGCAGGTGGGCACTTGCCGTGATGCAGCTGCTTTTGATTAACGGGAGCGTTGGTTGGTTGCTGATGGAGCACGTGCAGCTCTCTAAAAAGTGACCACAGGGGTCAGGGCCTGGAAATTCAAGCTGATGTTTTTAATATTGAAACTCAGATTTACAGATTTTTAGGGGTCTCCATTGACAATCTGTTAATCAAATATTTGATTTCGAGTGTCGTTCCTTCACTGCAGGCTTTCGAGGCAGGTCGTTTGGTGCTTTGCTTTAACATGGCGTTCCAGTTGGGTTTGCTTCCGAGCGTGCATGAGCCCAAGTGCCTGTGCGGACCGATACGTTTACCTAGTTTGTGTTTGCTTACGGTTTTTATATACTGTGCGGTGGATGTATGCTGTCAAAGGAGGTCCTGTCTTGCAAGTTCAGGTACCAAGTGAGAGTAATAGGGAAAATAAGGCAGGGTGGAGGTTTTTATGGAACAATAAAAAGTCAAAGTTACCTACATGGAGGTTCAAAAAAGTCTGATGATCTCTGCCTCGTTCACACATGTGGGGGTGGGTACTTTCCATTCCACCAAGTCCTGCTCATTTCAAGACACTTAATTCAGAGTGAAATGTTTGGTAAAATAACTGACTTTGTGAAAATCTAATCAAATGGTAACAGAAGTAAAATTTTTAAAAGAGTACTCTTATTTTCCTTATACTGTGCTTGATTGAATTAAGGAACTTCTGTTCGGTTTCACTTTCCTCACAAGCTGCACAATTTTGTTTTGGCAGGAGGCGGAGAATGTGCCCAGCGCTCCCGATCGACCAAATACACATGTGCACGGGCATGGGACAGGCTTTTGCTTTGATTCCAGGTAATTTTTCTCCTTCCTGTGTGGAATGTGGATTAAATGGAATACGGTTCTCAAAGTTTGGTCCCTGGAAACTTGTTAGAAATGCCTGTGATCAGGGGCCCACCTTCTGACCCTAAAACTCTCGGAGTGGGGCCCAGGGAAGTGGGGTGCATGTGCTTCCAGGCACGAAACCCTTCAGGGGCCAGTGCCGCAGGTACCCCGAGTGGTTCATTCACCAAGCAACGCCGTCGGGAAGTCACAGGAGGCCATCTTCCGTTAGTTAAGAATTGAAGAATTCTTGTCACTCAGCCTCATTTTACATAATGTGATTGTATTTTGGAGATTTTAATGAAAAAAGGTTTTCCTTTATCAATCCAGTTGTGAAACAATTTAGAGGCTTTATGAATGGTCCACACAGTTGTCAATAGCCCACATTTAGGAGGAGGAAAAGGTTTCTGGAGTAAATGGACTTTCAAGATAAGTTGTTTACTACGAATATCAGCGTAACTAGATAAATGTAGGCTTGTCATTTCCTGAAAGATACTACATTGCTAGAAATTTATTAGAAATACGTGATTGATTCTTTCATTTCTCTGTTTCTTCAAGCTTCGATGTTCACAAGAAGTGCCCCCTCTGCGAGTTGATGTTCCCTCCCAACTACGACCAGAGCAAGTTCGAGGAGCACGTGGAGAGCCACTGGAAGGTGTGCCCCGTGTGCGGCGAGCAGTTCCCGCCCGACTACGACCAGCAGGGCTTCGAGCGGCACGTGCAGACCCACTTCGATCAGAATGTTCTAAATTTTGACTAGTTACTTTTCGTTGTGAGTTGATCATCCAGCTTAGCAGTGTAAAAAGATGATCTCCGATAGACCACTGGGGAGCACGCAGGTGATCCCTTCCCTGCACCCTCCGCGGTGCTCTTCTGACCAAGGTCCCCTTGGAGTTGGGTGTTACTAGGGTAGGGCCAGCCTTTGGCTTATCAATAAATAGAATTCTAACCTCTTTTTCTTACCTGCTTAAGAAAAGATGTTCTTGGGTGTTTGTATTTTTATTTATTCCCCAATTTGCAAAATATATGACTAAAGGAAACGGATTATTTTAATGTTGCTGCACTGAAAAAATATGTACTTATAGTGTGTTATTTAGCAGAATATTTACAAGTTTCTGTTGACCTTGGTGATTGAGCATGACTACTAATATTATGTAATAAAAAGCATTTATCACGAGTCTTGCAAAGTAATTCGTTGAATGGAGAAAATTGCGTAATTTGGCCCATGAAACGGCGTTTCTTCTTTCCCTCGCTTCAGAAATGGAGCCGTATGTAGAATGAGAGCACGTGCTTGCAGTACAGCGACTGCTCCTTTTACTTGGGAAACGTTTGCTTTAGGAACTGATGGGAGGCACGTGTTGCTCATTGGTTCCGTTTAAGCCATCGTCAGGTGCTGTTTCTGTCCCCGGGGCGTGGGCCCAGGTGTGCCGGCCAGCTGTTTCACGTCACGTGATCTGCGCAGTGCCGTTTGTGGCGTGAAGTCACAGAGTGTGTCCTTTCCTTTTTCATCTTTTCCTAGCGAGAGTGTAACTTTGAAATAGCACTCCCAGTAATTAAAAATGTAACACACAAACTCAAATCAGTATGTTTGTTATGTCTTTGCTGTGTGTAGTGTTCTCATTAACATTAAAGAGGACACGTTTTTGGAGGTAATTTTATCGTCAAATTTATTTGTGATAGTTTTTCATTAAATCTAGTGTCTTGAACACTAGATTTAGTCGGAATTTTAAAAAAGGTTTTTGAACTGTATTCCTTTCTCTTACACTGTGCATGTTAACAGTATTCAGTATAGGCATTTTTATTCTGTTGAAAACGTTCAGGCTTGTCACAAGCAGACTAGCTGTGTAAGAGGTTAAGCCGACACCCAGCGCGGCGGCCTCTGGGGTGCTGCTTGTATTCGTTTGTGGGGGAGAAAGTGCCTGCTGCTGGAACCCTCTATAAAGGTCTTCGAGTTTAAGGGGAGAACAGCATCAGGCAGCCAGAGGCCAGATGTTTAGGACAGAGCAGACCTGGGGCCACAGCACATACAGGTCGGTCACATGATAAGCAGGCTATTTCGGAGAAAATGTTCAGTGACGGGAGCGATCTCGTTGCATCAGTACTACTACCAGTGAAGTGGGATTGTGCATCTTATTCGTCTAGAACTGGAGTAGCTCTTTGCCTCCAGCTGGAAAACATCAAAACAGGCACAATTCCATTGTGGTCTGAGAGCATGCCTTGTGTATGATTTATATTCTTAGGAGTTAAAGTGTGTCTCGTGGCCTACAGTGGTCTTTCTTGGTGAACAGTCCGAGTGGGCTTGGACATTGTGTATCGTGGTGTTCGGTGAAGGTTGGCTACAATTCGTCGGTTCGGCTGGGTCCTGTGTTGCTGATAGAGGGATGGTGACATCTCCAAGTTAAATAAACAGTGGATTTATTTCTCCCGAACAGTTCCATCATTTTTTGCCTCCCATGTTTTGATGTTCTGCTGTCGGGCAAACACCTAAAATACAACCTGCCTGCGTCAGCTGAACTCGGGAAGGGGAAGCCGTGGAGGGAGGCAGCCTGAGGTAGAGCAAGGGACTGAGCGAGTAGAGCATTTCGTTAGCAGACACAATGAAAAAAAAGTTTACCGTGGAAACCAAAGAGCCCCGTTTATTTTGGGTCAGAGACGGTTTATTTTAAATGTGATTTCATTTACATTTATAAGCAGCTTTTCTTGACAGGATTTCGAGAAAGTTGCCTTCAGTTCTAAAACCTCTGTCACTTTCAAACTTAATGTGCTCTGTCCCCAACAAAACATATGAAAATATAATTTAAAGCACAGTTTTCACAGACACAGTACAATACATTCACTATACACGGTATAACAAAATATTCCCATCCTTGCCTGCTTAGTAATACTGTCACAATGAAGCAAGTAGAAACTGGAATTTGTTTTACAGGTGAAAGAAATGTTAACATGCACGATGACTATTTTATGACTGCTTAGCTGTTGAACTACTCATCCAGCCTGCGGTTTCTTGCACTAGAAGGAGCGAAGCTAATTGCTAGCCTACAAAAAGTTTTGGTCAATTATAGGTAGAGTGGAAATAGCCAAGTGGAGGACCTTCTTACGTACCAAGCAGTGGCCTTTCCTGTCTGGACCACCCTTTTCAATCATGCAGGATAGCACTGTGTGTATTCAGGACCAAGACCACTCTTCGGAGAGCCGAGGAAGTTCTTAGAGGGCAGTGTCTTTACAAAACTTAAAAATTCCTCATTTGAGGGAATCACAACTAAAGTATATAGAAGCTTACTCATCTGGCTAACAGAATTGTCTCATCTCTTCAAGATGTCTGAAAAACTGAGGAGGGACACTGCCTCTCAGCTGTGAAACTGGAATCAAATGAGAATATGGGGAGAAAGCTATAAGCAGCGCAACTTTGCTTTTCACCAGTTTTGTGAGCAGTTGGCTATCTCAAAGCGATTTTTATTGCATATTAGGCAACTGGTAAACGCACGTTTAAGGAATAGCACTTGGGAGAAAAGAACACGCAAGGCATGATGGTACCGTTGGTGAGAAAAACTTCAGGGATGGTCCAGACGTAGGTTACTCCGACAGGTCACAGATTAGTCACCCTGACCGCCTGCTGCAAGAAAGCACTTAATTGTCAATAAGGCTCAATTTCTTTTCGGCAAATTGTTTTATAAAGCTAAACAGACATTTCCAATGGAATACAGACATCTCCAATGTGATAGGAAAGTGCCTTTGAAAAAAGTCGAAAAACACAATGAACATGAAGGAGCAATAGGGTTCTGAACAAAAATGTTCCCCTTTGAACCGTGCTTGGAATTTTAATTCTTGTTTGCAACCCACAGGTTTATTAGGGCAGTGGTTGTAAGAATTGGCAACACATAAAACATTAACTCTGTTGGCAATAGAGAACTACAAAGTGCTTTTAAACTTCACCTAAAGATGAAGATAGAACTAATGTACACACACAATTTGCACGTAAGTATTTCAGAGTGTTTCCTAACAGAGCTCAGGGAAAAGTACTTGGTTGAACAGGTACTTGGTCTGCAGATACCAGTCTGCACAAATCGAACCCCTTGCACCCAGCCAGGCACTCGATGAATGTGCTGGATCGGTGAGCACTGGACAGACGGTTGCACAAAGATGCTATTTATAACACTAAGGTAATTGGTAAGTCAGATGGCAAGATTTTCAGCTTTTCAAAGGGCAAAAGGACTTGCAAGATAAGACACAGAAAGCACACCTTTTATGTATGTTATTTAAATATGAAAATACTTTTAGCATATTACGTTAAACATTCTTTCTTAATTTACATTTCCATTACCTAAACTCTTTCTAATCCAAATTCTAACTCCATTATGTAAGGCATGGTAACCAGTTTGATGATGATTTTGGTTTGAACATAGTCGATGTGTTGAAAAACCTCAATCACATTACAATCTTGGGGAAAAAAAACAAACCTCTGTGCAGCCCCTCCCCCACCCCCATTTGCTACCACCGCAACACAACAGTATGCAACATGCCCTCAATCATAGTTTGTTTTGGGGTAAATGTGCTGAGAACCTAGAGCTTTTTTTTTTTTTTTTTAGCACCTTATATCAAAGTAATGAAAATGGTATGATGATTACATGTGCAAATGTACAAAATCATTGACTCTACAAAGATACATCATTCCAAAATTACAGAAAAAGTTTAAAGCATGCATTTAATTCTGTAAAGGGTTGCTGAATGCTTCCCCTGAAAAAAGGTGGCTGTTTTCAAAATCAGCAACTGCTGGTGAGGATTTCTTGGCACAGTTACGCCCAGCATGTTATTGCTGCATCTTCCTGATGATCTCGGCCGACACCGGGGGGTGGAAGTTGATTGTGTGGTGCCGTAGGCCCTGAGCTGTCTTGTAACTCTTACCGCAACGGCATTTGAATGGTTTGCGGACACGAATCTGTGTTCTGTGACCATTCTTGGCATGGTACTTTATGCCGTTCACATTCTGTGGAGGAGATAAAAATAGCACCTATTAGATGGAGTCACACAGTGTCTTGGAGCGGGGAAACCGTAGGGTGGTAGCTGGTCGCAGAGCCAAGTCGGGTAATTGCAAACTGCCTCCGCCTGCAACGGAAAGCCCTGACTTCGCATTGCACATGGAATATGGACGTGAGGCTCACAGGCTGTACAAAAGCACAGTTCCCTCTGCCTGCAACTTCGCTTCCCTCCACATCTTTTTTCCACTCTGAAGAAGGGGCACTTACATAAAACTACCCTCAGGATGGCTGGGAAAAAAGCCTAACGGCAGCAGGCAGGTTAGGGCAGTGGAGTCAAATTCAAGCTGACAGCTGACACCCAGCCCCTGTGGTACTAGAGCTGCTGTATGTTTTTGGTGAAGTCAGCGTCCCCGCCGAGGCGGGAGCTACCTGCCCACGGGTAAGTACTGCTGAGCAGACGAGCACGTCCTGCATCCGCCTGCAGTGAATGTGAACAATCTTCCGATTATGGAAGTCTCAGCGACAGGAGAGTTCCAGACCGCAAACTGGTCCACGAATCCTAAAAGGTGCATACAAGGCCTTTCGGGGCTTCTGTTCATTGGTTTTTCTAGCTAATTAGCATATTCTGTGTAAGACTTGCTGCCTAGACTCACTCTACAGGTTTAACAGGTTAAACAGGTTACTAGTGCTCATCCCATTAGAAGGTGAGGAAAGGGGCTGAGGGAGCTTGAGTAACTGGTGGAAGATTCAAGGAAGAATGAACGGTAGAGGCGATAGAGCACAGGTTCTTGGAAAATTTCCGAGTCAGCTGTTGCCAGATTGGGGTTAAGGGAAGAGGGGGCTCGAGATGTGAAGTTACTGCACGCAGACCCCCAGAGGAGGGGGCTGTTTCCAAAAGCATGCCCTGGATCCCGTCCCCGCCCCTGAGCCCAGGCCTGGGACGGACTCAAGCATTCCGGCACGTTTTTCTCTTTCCTCACGTGTAGCCCTCAGCGGCCAGAGAACAGGGACCAGCTGATGCTGTTTCACGAGCGCCGGGCACGGTCTCTGGCATTGGAGTGAGGGAATTTATTGGAACATGCATCACCATTGTTAGAGTAGTTGAGCCATTCAACAGAACGGGTTTGGTGCTTATTACCATTTACATTTCCCTCTTAGAGATTCATATCAGTACCTTTCAGAAGTCCTATGGCAGAGAATCCTGCATGACTTTGCTGGGCCCAGGTGTGCCAAATAGCGACCAGGTGGCGGTGCTCCCAGTCTGAAGGTTGTCCAGTGAGTCGAATCACAAAGACCCTCTTCCCTGCACACCTACCTGCTCTTGGCCTTCTGCACCTGCAGCCCTTGTCCCTCCTGCACGCAGGGTGAGGAAGCCCCTCATTAGTCTTCTAGAGGGAGTAAGAGCTTGCTGCAGTGGGTTCCAGAGAGCGCAGGCACAGCTGCGGAATGGTTAGATGGGTAGATGGGTACATGGGCCCTGCCAGCCTCCCTGCTGTCCCCACCATCCCAGCGGGAGCCCAGGCCCGAAAGGAAGCTGGCCGGTGTCTCTAGCCCCACCTGGCATCTTGCTGCAGCCAAAACAGACCCAGGTGAGAAGTACCTAGCTGGAGCCAGGCAACCACAGAACCTTGAAAATAATGGTTTTAAGCTACTGGAAAGACAGTTGACAGTTTTATGGCCATCAGAGAAAGACTTAGGTTTCCAAGAAATAGTAAAACTATGTTAGTCTCCTGGCTCACAAATGGCAGAAGTTTGCATCTGCCTGCTTCATATCCCATTTATTCGGTTGAGAAGTCCATGGAGCACCCGGTAGGATCCCTTTCTGTGGATGAAGAGTTACTGGAACATTTCGTGTCCTCGTTCTCAGAGGGAACCTGTTGCAAGATGGACCACTGAAACTCCAACTAGCCCTGTGCCCCAGTACCACTCATACTTTGTCAGAGAACAGGAAATCAGAAATAAACATTTGATCGACAGGCTAAAAGGCACAGCAACCCCAACAGGATCGGAGCTTCGACATTCCATGCAGGCCTGAGACTTCGCAAACAGGCGAGGGCAGTTCTGAAACTGGAAATGATGAGAGCCACAGGAAGCCGGTCCGACCAGTCTGGACCCAGAGCCCGCTGGGAGAAGCACAAGCCCAGACCCCAGCGGGTTGGTTCTGTTTCCTCCCAGGCTGGAATCCAGACGTGATGTGTGTCTGGCTGGCTGTGAGGAAAACGAGCAGTTCCACACATCTTACTAATCTGCACAGACCAGGAACCAGTCCGCTTCTGGAAACCCCTGGCCCTCCCAGGGCTGGCCGGAGAACAGCCTGCCTTGCCTCTTTCCCTGCTGCTTTGTCGGCAGTGTCCACGAGTGTCAAAGCACACGCTGATTGGCAATGTTCACGAGTGTCAAAGCACACGCTGATCACAAGTGTCAGCACAAGCTCTACTGAGACTCAAGATTTCCCTTCTGTTCGTTCATATACAGCAACGGGAACTCCCACTTTCTAAGACTTCAGGAGCTTAAAAAGACTCAAGCTTCCAACTGCAGACATCTCAAAATGAGTTTGAACTTCCAAAACTATCACACAGTGGCAGGCAAGTAGACAGCGATAGGCTTACATCCTCTGACCTCTGACGGCGGGAAAGGGAGGTCAGCTTCCCCAGGTCATGGAAGGTAACCGACAGCAAAGGCCCCTTGTGCCCAGTGCCTGCTGTCTGCGGGCTCAGCATCAGTCCTCCCGCTTCAGACCAGACCGGCACTCGGGGAAGGGGACTTGCCAGAATCGCAAAGCTGCGCTGGGAACCCGGGACGCAGGGTGCCAGAGCCCGTGTCTCCCACCACAGTGCCACCCACACGCCTCAGTGAGGTGCTGGGTGCTGTTCCTTAGTGCAACCAGTTGGCAGTCTTTGAAACCTCTTAGGCGTTGGGAAGGACTGGGACCCCTGCTCTGCAGAGAGCTGCCACCCCTAACGCTAACGGGCTGGCGTGTGAAGGGAGGGGTCGGGGGGGGTGCAGGCCGGGCCGGGGTAGTGGGCTGAGCAAAGGCCGGCTCTGGCTCACTTCCATGCCGGGAAGGACTGCCCAGGTGAAGGACCTGGGCCAGCCGCTGGACAACCACTTAGGGGATCTTCTCGAAATCCCACTCCGGTGGCATCAGGAAACCTAAAGACTGGACACCCGGCGTGGCTATGGCGTCCTCAGCTGTGTGCGATCGCTGTTGCAGGTGCCCCGGCCTGAATGACTGCGGCACGTAACGCATGCCCTCGACAGACCGTGACTTTCAGTTTCCTGCGGGCCTTGCTGTGCTACATTAAGGAGAGGATGAAGGTGCTCGGAGATTTGATGAGGGAGAAAAGTGGAAAAACAGAAGCCAAGGGTTGGGGGGCGGTGGTATCATTAGTCTTAAAGTGAGGCCACCCCGCCAGCCGGGAAGATGCAAGTCAGGCGGGAATCTGGTTTCTCCAGAGGCCAGGGGCCCCTGGGGAGGCCCGGACGGCACACCTGCTGGCCTGCGTGTCCAGGCGGCCGGGGCCAGCCTGCCTTCAGGGGCCGGGCCAGCCCATGTGCTCCGTGCAGCCAGAGCTCCGATTTCAGGGAAACTTTGCAGGGAGAGGGCTTGGTCTGTTTTCTATTTCTCAAAAGTAGCAAAATGCTATTAATCTTAACCACTAATACAAAAATTACCAAAGTAAAAAACCTCAAAGCACTCCATCCCATCCTTTAAACTCACGCCCATGTACGACAAGGGTGGGGAGCCGCGACCCCGCCGCCTGGAGTCTGAAGAAAAGTGGGGGCGGCAGCAGGGCAGATGGGAGCCATGGTCCCCCGCCCCGAAATGTGGTGGCGCGTCCGCAGGAAAGAAGGCATGCTGCCGCTTTGTCCCTTTATCCTCAGCGCATGTACTGTGCCCGAGACCGGTGCTGGGCGCCGAGGAGGGGCCTGTGAGCCGTGGGACCCTCGGACGGAGCGCGCGGGAAGGTCTGCGTGGGGAGTCGGTCTCAGCAGAGGTGTCACCCGCGCAGTGCCCTGAGAACTGCGGGCAGCTGGCCTCCTGGGCCAAGGCGTCGGCGTGGGGAGCGCCAGCTAAGCGGCCGGTCCCCTCCCGTGGCCCGGTCAGCGCTAAGTCGGGGAAGTTGGAGACCGCACCATCTGTCAGCCCCGCCCACGCCCGCGACGCCGGAGGGAAGAGCCAACCTCGCCTCCGGGCCGGCGCAGGATAGAGACAGGCCCCAGCCCCGTGCTGCCCCGCGGCCGCCAGCTTCCCAGCGGACAGGGTCCGGTGGAAGCTTCGGGATTGTGGGCGCGCTCGCCCGGACCGCTTGGTTCGGAGAAGCAACGCCACCATCGTGCATCCCGGCCCAGGAAAGCAACCCCCGCCCCTCCTGGAGTCAGGCCCGCCTGCCACCGCCCCGCCATCTGTCAGTGACGCAGGAGCAGCCTGGCTTCTCTCTGTTTCCTCTTAGCTGTCGGTGGAGACTCGGCAGAAGCCCCACCGACCTGGACGCAGACAACTACCCGAGGAAACGGCTAGACACCCAAGGAAAAAAGCAAAAGAATAACTAGAAGACAAACGACTCGGGTAGAGGATGCAAGAAGAGGAGTGAGGCTGGCAGCGGGAAGGAGAGAGCGCCTCGTCCCCTTGCGCCCGAATGGAGGGCGCAGCGTCTCCTTCGGTCGGCCTCGGTCTGGGCCGTTGCCTGGCACCCGATCCTTTCACCCCACGGGCGTGCAGGGCGCCCCGCCACACAGTTCCCGAGGTGGGGAGGAGACCCAGGCATCAAAGCCCCAGGGACCCGCGTCCAGAAAGCAGAGAGAGGAGCAGGCCCCACACAATGACAGCGTTCCCTGTCAGACTTCCTCTGTGTGCAAATTAAAGACCAAGCAAAACCCAAACCTCCCTCTGCAATGCAGAGCTGCCCTCGGGAACGCGGAGCTCGTCTAACAGGTCCCGGGAGTCCCGCCTCCTGAGCCTCGTTCCGGGGCCCCAGCGGCTCCTCCGCAGGTGCTGTCGGGACTCTCCCCACCCCCTGGGTGCCCTTTCACTTTAGTTTCAACACCGCATGTCGGAAGTCGTGCGACACCGGTTTTAACAGTTACGGGGGGATGAAACGTGGGCCACTTCCCTGTGCTTCGTGCTTTTGGACCGACACCCGATACAAAGAGTACTGCAATAGAGTGGTATTTCCAGTGCTCGGAAACATGCTTAAGAAAGAGCACTGGGCGAGGCACTGGGCTGCCGCGCGTTTTCCAAGCCTTTTTGAAAAGAGCCGGCCCGCTGAGCTCTGGGGAATCCACACAGCGTCAGGCGCTTCGGGTGTGCCGAAGCGTTTGATGGTTCTGTCTCGGATGGGTTTTAAAGAGCTGCAACATGGAGAAGCCTACATTTTTAAAAAGTGCCCACGGAGCCCACAGTTGACTGGTGTGGGTGCTCCTTGGGGTTCTGTCCCACTGAGTTTGTAAATTAAAAAAATGTGGTGTCCCCGGCGTCCCGTGGCACCACAGCCAGGAGCTCCGAGAGGACGCTGAAGCTGCCGGTGTGATGAGAAAAATACCCAAGCCCCTCTTCTCCTCATCTCCTTTCCTGCTCTCGGGGAGAAGGAGCAAGAACTTCCTCAGCTGGAGGCCAGACACCCGACAACGTTTCCCGAAAGGGCTCTAAGCCGAGCCCCCAAGACTTGGACATGGCCTTCTCTGAGCCGCCTGGGCAGCCAGCCCCTGCACCGGGGAAGGTCTGGCAAATAAGCAGGTGGTACTTTGTGTCCTGACCGGTATGACAGAAATTGGAAGACCATCTGAGGCACGGTCCTCCTACCAAAATATCTTGACTTACGGCCCCACACAGGTCAGCAGAGGGGGGACTGGGCCAGCGTGGGAGAGGGCCGTGTTTCCGGGCCGACCCTCTCCTCAGAGGGAAGAAGGGGCTGCTGCCTGACAGGGGCTTGCCCTCTCCCAGGAGGTCATGCCGCATGGAGTGGTACTTTTTTTTTTTTTTTTTTTTACCTTGTATCTCTTTTTACATCCAGGAACAGGGCAGGCAAAAGGCTTCTCTTCCCCTCCGTTCATGCACATGGAGCTGAGGATGGCCTCGGAGCTGATGGCGCTCTCCGTGGTCCAGGACTCGTCGCTGTCCGACTCCTCGTAGTCCACCTCCTCCTCATCATACTCGCTGCCTGTGGGGGCACAGAACAGCAGGAGTGTCAGGGGCAGTCACCTGCCTGCAGGCGACCGGAGGGGCCAAGGACAGGGCCAGGGACGGGGGTGGGCAGCTCCTCCTGCCCCAGGAGAGGGCATTCCTGGCACAAAGGCAGCAAACCTATCAAGACCCCAGGCCAGTCCTGCCGGGAAGACATCCGCAGTTCTGCCTACGAGGCTGGGTTAAGGGCTTCCCGACAGTTTGTGGCCAGGAGTCGGCTGAGCAAGAGCTGGAACTCGAGTCTGGGGCAGGTGGGTCTGCGACTGCAAAGGTGCCAGCGAGCCTCCGAGGCCACAATCAAAAGTAACCCATAAGGATGACACCTCCAACCCCAACACACGCGTGCACACACAAATGACACCTGACATTCGGTCGGACAGCATTCTGCCCCGTAGTTTCATGCTTTGTTGGCCAAGCCATTGCAAGAATCTGGGACGGGGTTACAATTTATACCTAATAGGTATTTATACTTTAGTGGGAATGAATGCAAGATCTTTTTCTTTATAGGTTGGGCTGGGAAGACCACGAGGAAATTTGTAAAGGGGGTTACCACAAGCTTGGGAATAGGGGGACAGAAATGCCCAGAGCTCTGAGGACAAACTGTCAGGGTCAGAATGCACGTCCAGATCGTGGAAGACCAAACCACCGGCGACCATGCCTGTCCCCGGGGAACTGCTCGACACTGTCCGCGAGGCCGGGAGGGCCGACCCACCCCGCCAGACAGTGAGGACGGGACAGGGGGCTCCCCAGTGTTGCCAGGGTCAGCAGCTCCGCTCACGGCTGAGGTCAGGGTCTACTTCACTGACTTCTGTTCCGGAGGTTGGGGGGGGGGCGGGTGGGAAACTGCTTCAACCAGCAGCCCCTTTTGCTCCTTTTAAATGAGGCCCAAAGCCATTTATTTTGAGCTTTTGCACAATACGACCCTGAAGGACATAATTCCACAGATCATAAACAGTGTAAAATAATATGTTGACAAGTCCTAATGCATTTACGAGCCGGGTGGAATAAACAGCATTACGGCACAGCATTAATAAGACTGAGACGGCAGCAATCACAGTTGTGAAACCCACCCCCCAGGTGTGAGGCCGCACTGCGCAGGGGGCGGCCTGGGTGCTCCGTGGGCTCGCTCCGCTACATCAATTATTTCACCACCAAAACCTGGCACTTTTATTGGGTTTCATTTTAATAGGCATTAATAAGATTGTTTGAAGAGCCAGTTGAGCCTGGAACAAGGACGCCGGCATCTGAGGCTAAACACTTAAAAGGATGCAGGAAGGAAGGAAGGGGCCTCAAGTTGCTGGAGTGCATCTCGGGTTTCAGGCCCCTTGGACGCATCACCCCCTTTCATCCTCCAGCGACCCTGTGGGGTGGGCCTGGCTGTCCCTGTCACACACACGAGGAAACGGAGCCCCGTGAGGCTCAAGAGCTTAGGCACCCTCATTAGCCGTTCAGGGGGGTCCCTTTTAAACCCCATGCTGCTCCTGGACCCCAACACCAGCAGCTCTGAGGCGGGGGTCTCTCAGCCTCCTTGAGTTGGGGGGTCATCACCATCTACTGCTCAGGCGGCAGAATGCAAATCCTCTGTTCTGAAACTCTCGGGCGGGGGAGCAGAAAAAGCAATTTGGCAAAAGCGAGGCTTTGGCGTTAAATGTGTGGGTTTCGGGAAGCCCCGAGGTGCTTGGCTGGGGCCCCCGGGAGTGAGATCACTTTGGAAACACTCGGGGGAGGTGACAAGGGCATCTACGCCGCACCTCTGAGTCTGCACAAATCGGAATCTGCTTGTCCCCAGGGCACTCACTGGTTAGGGCACTGTACTGTCGCCCACGGGCGCATGCTGGCGTCCTTTAAAGTGGGTGTTAGGTGAGTGCTGTCTCACAAAGCCCCTCCGGCAGGAAGAAGGTCTGACTAATTTATCCATCTCTCGGGCCTAAGTTGTTAACCCGAACACCAAGAACCACGTAACATTGTTTACAGCGTGGGGTGGGAGGGTGCGGGCTTAGATTGGGGGAGGGCTTAACGAAGCCCAGCCGAAAAGAAAACTTCAAAACTCCACGGGATCAAAGGGGCCAGACCCTGAGGGGTTGATGCTGTGGGTTCAGTCGCCTGGAAACCACATGGCATCCAGCCCCAAGGGGGGCAGGCAGGGCGCCCACACAGTTTACCGTCCAAGCCAGGGCTGGGACAGCAGGCCTGAACTGGCCCTGTCCCTGGCTGAGTGGGCCACTTACCCCAGTCATCGTCCCCCCACCGGTCCTTTGGTGTTCTGTGAGACGGTCTCCCTTGGATGGGGTGCAAGAAGGACCTGTTTACACTTAATTGTATCCCATAACAAAGAAGAGAAGTGCAGACAACTGGGTTCATGCCTCGGCTCTCGTTAGCTGAGTGACAGCCCTTGGCCTCTTTCTTTCTCTTCTGTGAATTGGGTGCAAATCTCTTCTTTACATTTAGAATTAGAATTAATGACGATCAGGCACCCGGTGCAGGGGGGCCTGCTGCACACGGAAAGGGTGTTTTGTACATTTTGTGTACATATTGTATGTAAAATAATATTTTTAGAAAGGCCTATTGTAATATCAAACAAAAAAGATAATTCCGCAAGGTTTGGGAATCTCCATCAGAAAAAATTCAAGAGGGACATCGTATCAAGAGAGGTGCCATGCTGGCGTTGAACTTTGCAGTGCCGGCAGATCGAGGCGCGGTGAGGCTGCGGGGGGCCAGCTGGGGGCCCAGGCGTCGCCACTGGCGAGCTAGGTGACCCCAGGCAAGTGGCATCACCTCTCTGCGCTTTAGACTCCTCACCTGTAAAATGGGCTAATAACACCACCACCTTGTAAGGTTCGTGACAAGTAACTGAGTCCCTGCTGTTAAAAGGACTTGGAACTTTGCCCTGGCCGGGTGGCTCAGCTAGTTGTAGCGTCATCTTGTGCACCAAAAGGTTACAGGTGCACTTCCCAGTAGGGACGTGTACAGGAGGCAACCAATTGATGTTTCTCTCAAATCAATACACATATCCTTGAGTGAGGATTTAAAAAAATGAAAGTACTTACAACGCCTGGTATCTGGTAAGTAAATAAGCAACATGTCACATGAGCAGATTATTTCATCCACTCTTCCCTTGAGGATACTTTTTTTTTTTAAAAAAAACAAAGGTGTGTATGGGGCACCCACAGTTGCTTGTGTTGCTGGGCCCCAAGGCTACCCTGTCATCAAACAGAGCTGCCAGCGGCTGTGGGTGGGTCCGGTTTCTCTGCCGCAGGTGGAGAGGCGGGCAGGTGCCCTCCAGGGCCGCCCTCCTGGCAGGCTCTGCCGGGGAACACGGGGCCTGGAGTCAGAATTTTGGAACTAAAAGAAACGGAATGGGCCGCTGAACCCCACACTCCCTTCCGCGTCTCGGAAGTCAGATGGCCCACGGTCACCGTGGGCGGTCTGGGGCTTCCTTCGTTGAGGACGCCTGGCTCAGGGTTCTCGGCAGAGAACCGCTCTGGCACATTCCCAGCCGTCCTCGTCAGCCTGCTCCCGTCCCCACCCCCAGCCCCTCTCTGTAGGTCACCCCTGAACCCTGGCAAGTGCCAAGCGAGTGGGGCGGGGTGTTCGAACAGAACACAGAAAAACCCCGCTCTGTACCGACACCCCACCTCACACTCTAATATTTGAAGGGTCCAGGGGGAAGCTCTCCCATAACTGAAGAGAAAACCCACAGACCTTCATGAAGAAAGACAGACAAAAATGCTATGGAAATGGCCTCTTGAGAGCACGGTGGCTGTGTTAGTGGCTTCTTGAAGTGCCACCCTGGGAAGCTGACAGCAGGGAAGCAAACAAAGTGAAGACATCGTCCCCTCTGTTTGAAAACAAAGGCTGACGGACTGGATTGGATTCTTCATTCTGGTGAACCCACTGTTGGCTTCTAGGGGGCAGAGGCCGGGGTGCTGCTAAACAGCTTCCAATGCATGAGACGGACTTCACGGCACAGAATTAGTTGGCTAAAAATGTCCATAGTACCAAGAAACTTTGCAAACTACTTTTCACACGTTCGATCAGTCATAGTACCTTCTCCATACACTGCACAAATCTTTTCTGTTTCAGTTTTATTTTTACCTTTCTTGAAATAATAAAGCATAATATGCCAAAAATGCAGTGTGTTTTCTTCCATCTTCAATATTAAAGTGGCTAAACAAAAATTCACCAATTTTGATGTTTCTTTTTAAATGCATGCCGATATGACAGCTGTCACAGTCAACAAAACTGTTTCAAATGGAGTTAAAGACAACTAAGTGCCACTAGCGCCATCTTACGGAAAGAACCGAACACACCATTTGGACAAACCAACACCTTACAAATACACTCACAGGTATCTGTTGCTCTGTTGCTCCAGTTCTTTTTTTTAAACTTTTTTTAAAATATACCATTTTCTTAATTTTTTTAGAGAGAGGGGAAGGGAAGGAGAGAGAGACGGAGAGAAACATCAATGTGTGGTTGCTTCTCATATAGCCCCCACTGGGGACCTGGCCCGCAACCTAGGCATGTGCCCTGACTGGGAATTGAACCGTGACCCTTTGGTTCACAGCCCGCGCTCAATCCACTGAGCTACGCCAGCCAGGGCTGTTGCTCCAGTTCTTTTTAAAAAACATGTAACAGCTTTCCGAGCTCTCAGTCACACACCACACAATGCACCCATCGCAGGGACACGAGTCAACGGCTCTCCCCTGTTCAGGGAGGAGTGCAGCCACCCCCAGGTCGGGAGCCCTCCAAGTTCATTGGTGCTGGGCCGCTCGCTTCCCAGACCATGCCTGTCCGTTCCGGCCCCAACTTTTTCAGCCTCCGCCAGCTACCGCTTGGCCCTGTGCTTCCTAGCTCCCACCCCTTTGTCACTGCTGCCTCCTGTGTCTCTCTCTTCGGGGGGGGGGTGTCATTCCCAGGGCACGTGTGTGCTCACGCTGCCATCTGGAACTGGAGGTTCCCTGGCTGCTTGGAAACATCCTTCTTTCTGGCAACCATGTAAGCGCCAGGCACGCCTTGGATTTTTCCTGCTCCAAGACATTCTCCTTTCCTTTCGATAGGGGGCAGCAGAGAGCCCCAACTCCAAGTGGCAGGGTCAGACTGTCCCACGTGTGGGCTGGTGTCGGTCATTGCTACTGAGCCACCAGAGCTGTGAGGACTTCTCTCTGTGACCGTGAGTTCACTACTGACATTTCCAATTTAACTCCACATTAACCAATCCATTAAAACGGTATTCACGACAATATAAAGTGCAGCACAGGGACTGCGGTCCATAACTTTGTAATAACTGTGTGTGAGTTTATAGGTCCGTATAAATATGGTGCCAGGTGGGTACTAGACTTGGGGGGTGGGGGAGGGAATCCCTTTGTAAGCTGTAGACATGTCTAACCACTGTGCTGTACAGCCGAAGCTGATATAATACTGAATGTCAACTGTAATCGGAAAATAAAAAAAACAATTCTTCAAACCAAACCTTTAAAACGATTTTCTTTGCATTATGGCGCTTCCCTAGCCTGTGGTTTTCCTGCCTGCTCTTTTGTGGTGCTCGTCTGTCCTCGTTCGCCTCGCTGGGGCCGCTTCAGTGCCGCCACCCTCCACACTCTGAACTGCTGACGTCGTTGCCGCCTCCCCAGCGCCCTTTTCCGGCATCGTCCTCTCCTTGGACACTGTTCTCCCAGCTTTTCCCACCGCTGGCTCCACCTCAGCATCCGGGGTGCAGTTCAAAGTTCACCTCCTCCAAGAGGCCGCCCTGTAAGCCTGCCCAGATCACCCGCCTACTTAAAGAGCCCCCTTTCTCCAGGTCCAATCTCCTCCCCCTGGGTATCTTCCTCACCGCGCACCGAACTTTCTAAAGGATCTCGTTTTGTGACTGTCCTTCCTCTCCACAAGAAAGTAAGCTCCTGGCGTCCTTACAAGGGCCTAGCACCCAGCAGGCACTCAACGCATATTCAATGAACAAACAAGGAAGGGCAGGGCGGTGTCAGGTCTCCTGACCCCCAGGCCCCTGCTTTCCAACCACCTGCCGATGTTACCTGCGGGTACAGGGGGCACAGGCACAGTGAAGACGCAAACAAACTTAAGTGTCTGAGGTTCAGGGTCTGCCACTTAATGACAAATGAGATGCGGACGTCCAGTTTCCTGTCACCTTGCTCTGGGTTGGTTTTTGACAAAGAAATGAAAACCACAGGTCAATGAAATGGTGACAGGCAGCTGCACTTCCTGCTAGAACACAGACAGAAAGGGGCACCCCGGAAGAAAGCCGAGACCAAGCCCCACCCCTGCAACAGGCCAGGCTTGTGAGGGGCAAGGACGCAGCCGCAGCCAGGAGAGCACAGCCCGCACAGGCACCAGCTGTCACTGTGACGAGACGGCCGTCACTGTTCGGGGCTAAGGTCTGCGCAAAAGAGGCTGTGACTTGCCTCCTAGCTCCTTCATCCTCCACCAGAAAAGTGGGAAGAATGTCACCCTAACTCCAAGGGTGGTGACTTGATCTGAGGTCAAGATCAAGGCTGTTGAAATCGGCATCTTCTAAAGACTGGAGAATCAGGTTTAAACAATTCCACAAAGCAAGAGTAAGAACTCCTGTATTTGAATAGGCACATTCTCAGGGAAAGACGAAAAGAAGCAAATACCTAGAACAAACCAGACCCCTTTCTCATTAACCTTTTACTGTTGTGCCTTTTTTCTTCTTTTCTCTGGGAGACTTCAAAGCTTGGTCTCAGAGCTTTTCTCTCACTCACACTTACTTCAGAGTCAAACTCACTTCGGAGTCAAACCCACCGGCTGCTCCTGGCTCTGAGCCTCGGGCTCCTCCTCCCCAACAGGAGGCCTCTCACCCCCGGGCCACAGCCAGTGGCGGGCAGGGAGGGGACTTCTCTGGTCACCTCAGTTCCCGCTCTCCGTCTCGGATAGAGGAGAAAGAAAGGGCCCTAAAACCACAGGAAAGGAGCATCTCCTTTACTGTTCGCATATCTCGGCTACTTTTCAGGAAAGGATGAGTGAGGAGAACGACAGCGACTCTTCGTCTCTTCGGTGCTGCGTGGGTTTCAGCTGCGGCCTCCCCCACTCTCATCCCCACCCCAGCCTCACGGTTGTTGCCGTCAGGGGACAGCAAAGTGACTTCTTCCCCCTTCGCTTTCCAGGTGCTGCTCAGGATTCATGGAGATGTAACAAGAAGGTTTCCTGTGGCAATGGGCAAATCGTAGGACCGACTTCTAACAGTGTGTTCAAAGGGCCGACTGTGACCCAGTAAGTGGGTCATGACGTTGATTTAATGGGGAGCGACTGATATTTAACAAATGGAAGGACAGAATGGACTAGTGGGAATCGGAGTGTAGTGTGTTCAGGAAACTTCCACTTCAGGAGTGTGTTTCCATGTAAAACACAATTCTCACTACGTGTCATGGTCAGGAAGCTGAAAGCCATTTGTGACCATCAACATCTCCGTTTATAGAACTTCTTCTACAAGGACAGGAGGAGAAAATATAATCAGACTATTTTAACCAACCTTTAAATAGGATGCAAAACAGGCTGAGAGAGAAGAGTAAGGTTGTTTTGGTGACAAACAGGAAAGTACTGTGTCAGCCAGCAGGAACCTACAATCCAACCGCGAAGGCAGCTGTTGGCAAGCCGACTAGGGAAGCATCAGGTGGGCACCGAGGCGGAGCTCCAGCCTCACCTATGAAAGGGACAGGTGTGGGAATGGATAGGGATGCTGACCGGAAATCTCCGTGGGAGGCAGGGCTACCTCTCCTTATTCCCATGGCATCCGGCCCCGAGCATGGTAGCCTGGGCAGGCTCAGCCAGTCCTTGTGGAAGGAGGGACGTTCAAGGCAGAGCCCTGGTGCCCGGAAGGATGATGTTCTGTGACATAATTGCATAGGTATTTGTGCATAACTGACATGCTGTTGTATAATACCTAGGAATTACACTCAATACAATGACAGTGACAGGGGTCCTAATGTGCGAGATGTGCAAAGCACAAGAGCGCCACCCCTCTGTGGGAACCTGTCAGCACCACTTGGAACGCCAAGCCCAGCCCTGGCTAGAAGCTGGGTGGGCAGGCGGGTATGCAGGACCGGGGTGCAGGCTGCCTGGGCTGGACTCCAGCTGCGCTCTTACACCTGCTGGCCTCACTCGGCTGCTTTACCTCTTTACACCTCCAGCTGGAGGTCGCACCAGGGCCACCCACACCGGGCTGTTGTGAAGACGGCACGGTCTGGTGTGTACGGAGTGTTTCACTTCTGGCACATCGTCAGGTACCATTAACTCCGGTCGGCCATATTTTAGTCAGTAATTAAAAATGGTCTAGACTGGAAGGGAATGGCCAGGGAGCTACAAAACCCAACGAGAAGTCGTCCGGTCAGAGCCGGATGCCTAAAGCTCAGGGCCGATGCCTAAAGTGCAGGGACAAAACTGCCTGAGATCAGTTTACGTTTTCAGTACAATGGATTAGGACCTGGGTTTCCAGTGCTGTGGGCGGAAACGAAAGTGCTGACTTGGGATGATACTTCTGAACTTACTTTCCTGAACTCGTTCACAGCCCTGAGTTCTGGGGAGGCTGCGTGGAGGAGTAACAGAGTGCAGGAGGAGGAGCCCAGGCAGCTCCCCGGGGGAACGCCCTGTTTTAATAACGTGAAGTCTGGAAGCAGCCGGCGCAGAGGACGGTCTTTTTGGAAACGAGTGCCGCTTTTCTCTGCAGGACTGGGGCACCTTGCCAGCGCTGGTTCCTGGTATGGAGCTTTCCCGTCTAACTGTGAAATACAATGTGCTATATTTACAGGGTGCAAACCTACAGACGGAGGAAGATTTCCATGCCAAGAACACGCTCAAAGAGGAGGGCTGGGAAGCAGAGGATGACAGCAATTGAGAAAAATGTCGCTATAATCAAGATGAGAAATAATTAGGGACGGGCGGCAAAACCCGGTTTCTACCGCATCAGCGCGATTGCCCTTCCCAGACACAGCGCAGGCCGCGAGAATGCGCCGCCGCGGAGAGGACGCGGCGCCCCTGGGGAGCAATGCCGGGCGAGTCACTGCAAGTTCACACACATCTCCGAGGGCTCCCATAAAAGCCTAGTTTCACACTTTGTCCCATGTGGAAACTACAGCCTGTGCCGCACGAAAAACAAGTTTTATGAGAGCACTTCTGATTTTTAAGAAGGCTATTTGGCCTCCTAACGGGGCAGCTTCCTGAAAGCGGCGGTGACGTCGTTCCTGCGTCCGGCACAGGCCCAGCGGGCTCGGCTTCGCAATGGTCAGGGCCGTGGTGGCCAGCACATCCGGGAAACGTTACACGTGTGACAAGCCTTGGCCAAAGAGATGGGGAGAAGCTGCAGGTGCAAGAACTTCTCAGCCAAAGAGATGGTTTCAAGTACGTTATAAAAAGGAGTCCGACTTCCTCCGCTCCAGGCTGGAGAAGGACGGCTGGAGCAAGCAGCGGCCGCGCAGACTGTGATTAGTTTCCTTCACGTGGATTTACCAAACGGCTCCGGGCCGGTCACTGGGAAAGGTTTTGGATGGAGGGCAAGGCCTCAGAGTGACCATCCAGGGACCCTGACGACACTTGCCCGACTAGTTCCTGTTCTTCGGCAACATCTCCCACAGCCTCAGGGATGCTGTGAGCCTGGTACCTGGGTCCCAACAGCGGCTCCATCAGTGACTTGCGTGGTGACCTCAGGCACCTCACTGAAGTTCCCTTGGTGACAGAACGTGTACCAGAGGATTAAATGAGGTCATGTGCAGGCAAGGACTTCAGCCAGGGCCTGCCACGCAGCATGATCAGCATAGGCAACTTCACTGGCTGAGCAGACACGTGGTTTTACAGATTCAAGTCAATCGGGATGAGGGACATTACTCAGCGGCTCTTTTAAGACCACAGGTCAGCGACAGGCCTCCAGGAGCAGTGGAGGTTACGAAGCTGCCCAAGCCCCCGGCTCATGGGCACTCACACGGCCAGCCATCCTGGCTCTTGCCCCTGCAGGTGACTGTCCCCTGGCCCAGCTCTGATGTCCCTTGCTGAGCTGGTTCCTGTACTCTCCTCTGCCCTCGTGGCTTGCTCTGGCCCACCTACGTTTCAACCAAGCTGGAGGAGGCTGTAACTGCCGCCTGGCCACCACCTCCAGGTTCACCCCCCACGTGCTATTCTCGGTCCCCCTGGGTTTCTCATCTTCCATACCGGAGGGGAATGTGGAGCAGCGTGCTCTGGCCTGGCCAGCCGGCTTCCCCGCTCTAACCTGTCCTGGCATGTGTTCTGTGACCAGGACATGGTGGCACTTCCTCCGAAGACTAGATTCTTCTTTAAGATGGGCACAGTTGATTTCCAAAGTGGCTTGGAGCTTTCCCCATTGCTGTAACTTAGCAGCATCAACTCCCACCGTGCCTGGTGACAAGAGGAAGGCCCCGAGGTGAGACTGCCTAAACTCAGATCTGGTCTGTGGGACCTTAGGAAACCCATCTTCAAGCCCTCGTTACCCTGCCTGGAAAATGGGGACTGTAACAGTATCTCCCTGAGAGCCGTTAAGGACTGTCCTGTTCCCGGGAGAGGTTCTCACGGTGCCTGGCACAGAGCAGGCTCAGCACAGACCCTGGGCTGATGACAGTCACAGGCGTGGACCGTGTGGCGTCTTTCTTCCTTGCTCAGAATAGAGATCTGCGTGCTCTTCCCTTTCCGCCACCCCCGTCCCCTCTTCGGCCACCTGCAGGGTCGCTCTGGACCCGGGCATTGTTAGCCTGGAAGCCCTGCGTTTGCGGGCTGTCTCTTCTCAGACTGTTTACAATACATCATGCCTAACAGACCGATGCCCCGTAAATGCCACATGGCGATAAACAAGAGATTTTCCCAGGGTTTCCTAACAAGACTAAAGGTTTATTATTAGAAACCTACTGAAAGCTGAAAACAAGCACAGTCGTCGGCTGTCGGTCCCCAGACAAGCTGCAACAGAAATAACCCAAGACTCGTCACTCTGTCCAAAGGAAATGGGATGGAGTATCTCTTCACAGGTGGACTCCCAAATCATCAGGCGCTTAAATTCTGTTCTGCCTGAATGGCCCGTGGCCAGTCTGAACGGGAGGTTTTACTGTAACAAACGAGGCCCCGCCGGAGCTTTTGGAGACTCGGACGGCTGTGTCTTGATGGCACCAGCCCTGAGATGCTGGCATCACAGCGTCAGCCGGGCTTCTCCCCTCCCCCACTGTCCCTCCCCCGTGAGACCTGAGGAGATGTTTTCCAGGATCTCATCCAGGACACGAGAGGCCAGAAAGACGCTGGTAGGAAGTAGGCTTTGTCCATAAAAAACAACAGCAACAAAACACCACCTCTTGGTGGCCATTTTTTTTTCCTTTTAGAGTTAGGAAATGGTATTTCTTCTAAGATCTGACTTTCTGAGCCAAGTAAAGGAAGAATTTGTTTTGGGTTTCTGTGTCTCATTTCTGAGACACCCCCCCCCCCGCCCCCACTAACTGGTCCCAGCTCTCTAAGTTCATTTAAAAAGCTCTCCCTGCCGCCATGAGCTCCTCTCCGCTGGGCCCTTCCCCGAGGTTCTCACTGCTTTGTCCCAATCATGTCCCTCTTCCACCTTCGCTCTGCCCTCCTGTGTGTCTTCACGACTGTCCTCAGTTCCCAGAGAGCCGGCACTCTGGTTTACACTTTTCTCGTCCACCCATAAGTCCTGAGTGTGCCTTAGGTCACACTTTTGAACTGACTGAAGAATGCCCAAACTTGATCTTGCTACCATGCCATCACTGGGTCATAAAATAATAAAAAGTTCAAAGCTGGAAAGGAATTCAGTCTTCTGTGGCCACCTCCCCTCTTACATAGGATAAGACCGGCGCCTGGGGAGGTGACCTGTCCCTGGTCACTCACTCAGCAAAGGTTCAGGCAGGTCTGGAAGTCCGTCACCTAGGTTCTGGACCCCCCTTCTTTGCCACAGTGCCCCACCAGGGGCTTCCTGGGTCAAATAAGGGGGAAACCTGACATTTGCCGGCCAGGTGCCAGAGACCTCCCACGGCGTACACCGCTGGCTCAGCGAACACACCCTGTCCCCCACCGTGGAGTCCTATCCAGACAAGCGGTCTTTATAGAGTGGGAGGGTGGAAGGGCAGCTGTTTTGAAAAACTACAGGTAGTCAGCAATGCTTCCCATATTGCTCTCAGCCTGTATGTCCCCCAAGCATGACTTGTATATGGAAATGCAGCCTTATGAATATATAAGGAATAAAAGATGTCAATACTCTCTTCAATTGCCCCTCTAATGTCAAGGCAGAAGTTGGGTCCTGGGGGAAAATGGAGGTGAGAATTTTCAGTCTTAGGTTATCACATCCCTGGAATGACTTCACTGCCCCATCCTCCTCCTCTACTGCGATTCGGAGTTTGATTGGTGGTCACCACTACATCCAAAGGGTCTGCTTTTCTAATCGTCCTGGCCCAGAGGCCTAAAGGCTGACCTTGAAGAAACAAAGTCCATCCTGTGAGCCAAAGGGTTGTGATGTTTATAGTGCGATCATTACAACCCATAGCTAGCCTGTTTTTCCGCTGCGGTCTCCTAAACTATTTTTTCCCTTGCATTTGTTTTGCTCTGTAAGAAGAACATTCCTTTTTATCCAAACAAACGACCCTTTGCAAGTCCCCTTAAGTCGTATGTCATCCACAGATTTCCTAACGGGGCAATCTGTGAAACACAGACTACGAAGGAAGTATTTCTCCAATTGCCTAAATGAGGATAAATGAACAGTCTTCAGCAAACCTTCAGGGAGACACAAGAACACCTCTGGAATGGGCAAGCAATGTCATCGGCGCCCTCGACTTGCACAGTTGGCATTTGTAAATGGCTGTTTCCAACGACGTCAGAGGCGTAATGTTTTAAGTTTTGGCACCCACGAGAAATGTTTTACGTGACTACATTTTTCTAAAAAGGGGAAGTTTAGGAAGCCAAACCCCAAGTGGGGATGAAATGATGGCCCTGATCTCTGCGGGTGGGCTCTGGGATGGACTCTGGGATGGAAGGGTGAGACGAACAGGCGGCTGTCCCTTAGCCAATGGTCACGCGTGACCCTGTCATGCAGACACAGGGCTGTCGCGTGTGCTGTCAGCAGGACGCGTGTTGGAAAACGCAGCTGGAGTACTTCTGAGGTGCTAAAGCAAGTCATTGTAATGTCACTCACTCACTGCATAAACTGCTGTTGAGGCTTTATAGCCACTGAGCGCCCCTAGTCTCTGGAAGTCCTTCTGCATTCTTACATAAATGCACCCGCCCCCCCAAAAAAACCCCTCCACTCCCCACAGAAATAAAGGCCTTTCAAAAATGAACAGCTGCCGGTTCCACAGAGCACAGGAAAAACATGATAAACCGAGTCACACAGCCTTGGCCGCGAACATGCTGTGGCACGAGACTCCTGCAACGCCGTATAAACACAGCACATGCTGTTAACCACGTGCAGAACAGCGGCGGCAGCAGAAACGCACTGGGTTTTCCTGCAATTAAGCGGCAAGGTTTTACAGTGCCATTTTATTTATAATGAAAGAAAGTAAATAAATAAATATCTTAACCGTCGAACAGACCCCTCCCGCCAAAGGCTGATTCTGCAAATTAACTCTGCGGTAATAAAATCCGTGCCAGCTGGAACCCTTCCCCGGTGCTCTGTGGCACAGGCGGCCCGGGCAGGTATTCGGCTGGGAAAAAACAAAGTAGGGCATTTTCCACCTTCGGCCGGCGATGTTAATTGAACTCTGGCAAATGTTTAAAGATTTCGTGCTCCACGTTCAAGAAAGAATTAAAAACAGTTGAGCTGGGGAAAATGAACATCTGTTACTGACTTACACTCACGGCCGCAATGAAAAACATTCATAATTAAAGCGATTTCGCTTCCTTGCTAGTTAGATCTGTAATCTTGGGTTAAAAATATAATTGTGGAGGCTGCGTATTGTCTTTGGGGCTTTTCTTCTGACGGCGGCTCGTAAAAGAAAGGTAGTTTACGCGGGGCCGAGCTGTCTTCCGCCGGAGCAACAATGTCAGGAAGCGGGTCTGCGCGGAAAGATAGCGGATGGCTACAGAGGGCGCCTACGCAATGCGGCCTCGTTTTACGAAGCTATGAAACGGTAGTCGAGAAGTGTTTTATATTTGGGAGTTAAATACACTTTACAGTTGTGTAAAAAAAAACCCAGAGCCGTTTTGGGCCGAACATAAACATTCCGATGTCTACAAGGTTTACTTCTGTTGAGTCGTAAGCCGGGCGGGTTTCTGTCGATGGGAGGGGCTGCCACATCGAATCGTTGCCCGTTCAATGTGCAGCAGTTTCATCGAGGAAATCGGTCTATTCCCATACGTTCACCCGGCTATTGAAATAACCCCCTGACCCGCCAGCCTTTCAATCTATCCTCCTTCCGCTGCCAAATTAACAGGCCCCCAAATAGCTTTAATCCATTATATCGTTCTTCTTTGATTGCATTAGTTCCCTCTCTTAATAAAAATGGCTCCCTACTGCCAACTCTATTAAACGTAAATTCCTTAGCTAGCATTTTAGGTTTTTCTATTTGTATGCTCCTGGACCCAATACACCAACCTAACTGGTGTGTACTCCATCATGGGTCCCCAAACCACATCCCTGCTGTTGGCTAGGTTTGGGGCCTTGGGATACACAGTACTATGTCCACGCCACCCTCTACCCTAACCTGCACACATCCTGGAAGACCTGTCCCAAACGCTGCTTTCCCAAGCAGGAGAGACTTCACCTTCCCTTGTCCATTACACCACTGAGTATACGGCTCCTTGGTTCAGGGGCCTACAGGAGTTTGATCGGCACACTTGGCCCCTTCTGCCACGAGACCCTCATCTCCTGAGAGCGGTGCTTCTTTTGAATTCAGCCTTGCACGCCCCACAGCACTCAGCACTGGGTCTTCCAGCAACGGCCCTTACTTAGGCCCAGGTCTTCGGTGTCTCTGTTCTAGTCAGCATAAACTTTTCTGACTCTTTTCCCATACACTGCTGCTGATAGATGCAGAGACTTTGCAGCCATTATTACATGAACTAAAAACAGTCATGCTCACTTCCATCAACATAATGTGTAACTTGGCTGAGCAGGTTGGTGGCCAGGCTTGGGTTCTAAGTGGAATGGCCGTCTTAATTAGACCCTTTTCTTGGCCAGGGCAAAAGAAAATTCATCACGACTCATTATTTAATGCTGTTTCGGAAAAATCTTAAAACAGCATAAATGAGCTTATCTAAAGCACCAGGTTGCCTCGTCTGCTGAAGGTCTGAGGCCGTTGCCCGAGGGGGCTGGCCCCACCTTGGAATGTGTCTTTGAGCTCCAGCCAGCTCTGGTCCCCTTCCAGTCCAGGGAATCCACCTAGGTGTGGGAGATGAGGCTTGGAAAATCCCCACAGAGAGGAAAGAGGGCAATAAATTGTTACACCCTCAGAATAGAACGTGAGGC
Organism: Glossophaga mutica; assembly: GCA_039655065.1. Classification (NCBI taxonomy): domain Eukaryota; kingdom Metazoa; phylum Chordata; class Mammalia; order Chiroptera; family Phyllostomidae; genus Glossophaga; species Glossophaga mutica. Next base: position 85,614,306 of record CM077313.1, read on the forward strand.
TTTTGCAGAGGTTTTGGAAAATAAGTCTGGACCATTTCCTTTCAACTCTGCCCACCTCTCCCTTCCCTGGCCACCCCCTTCCCCGGGGAACGAAAACCAGAATTGCTGAGGGAGCTGCGGTGTTATTCCCGGCCTGCATGTGAGCGGAAAGTACCATAAATCTCTCAGGAAAGCCTAGGCTCACGCGATTTCCAGAACCAATCCTCCAGTAAATGGGGATTCAATCATTCGGACAGACATCTGAGTCTCATGAAAGACATTACTATATGGGGAAAAGCTGTTCTTTCAAGGTTCCTCACTTGCTAGGATGCGCCTGGCATTGAGGGAAAAGCACCAAGGAAGCGCAGCCTGAATCAGGCCAGGCAGCAAACCTTTAGTTCTGAGTGACTTACCTGGGAAGACCAGAACCTATGGCGCAGGGTAGGACGGCGGCTGGCCTCGGTGAGCCTGAGCCAGAACAGAACAGTCCACGGGCTGGGGCTGGCTGGCAGTGCTGGAATCACCGGGAGCTGCCGAGAGCCCCGGTTCCCGGCTCTGCCCCTGCAATTTGACTCATAAAGCTGGGGTGGGCCCCAGGGGGACACATTTTTAAGATGCACCCAGGTCACTGGGAAAAGTTGGGGAACTGCTGAAATATAGTCTATCATGATAGAGGTGGTTGGAGGTTCAAGGTCAGGTCTTGACTCTAAAAGGGCCCTTGTTTGCATATGAAAACCTGCTGCTGTCCCTTCATGTGAGGACAAAGCACCACTCAGCTGCTCCAGCAGAGGCCCCAGGAGACAGTCCTCTTCCTGTAGGCGCCACCTCTCAAAGGTCCAGGTCCATCCTTGTCTCCGCCCTCCCCTCCCCGTGCTACTGCTGCCTGTCATCTCTCTGAACTGCTGCATAGGTGCCCCCAACCTGTCAGCCATTCTTAATCCCACCCCCCAACATGCATCCATGGATCAGAATCATCTTTTGAAAATGCGAGGCAGACCACGGCATTCCCCCATTTAAATTCCTCCAGTGGCTTCCCATTTCACTTAAAAAACAGGGCAGACGCCCGTCCTCTGGGCATTTTCCTCCCTCCCCACCCGTCTGAACCAGCCAGCCTCGTATATCCTCTTCTTTTTCTTCACCTGTGGTAGACCCGTTCTTGAAACTCAGTCTGGGTACCACGGCCGCCCGGTCTCCTGCTGTGGCTCCGCACCTGAGCTGGGCTCGCGGCCCTTCCTCCTGTGCACATGCAGAGCTTGTCTCTATCAGGGAACGTAGCATCCTGTGTGGGTCTCACCATCTGCCTCTGCACGACCTGAAGACCGGGGTTATGTCTCCTATCTCTGCACTGATGTGTGACGTAACAGGCACTCAAATGTCTGCTCTGTGTGCTAACAAGAATAGCTCTCCTGGGGACGCTGGGAAAACCGGCATCCCAGGAGTACAGGAGGCACTGACTGAGGGCTTCTGATGGGCGTCTAGTGAATCACGTTTCAAGTTTCAGTAGTCACAGAGGAGGGCAACCAGGGGGATGCTTTGGAGAAAGACAGTCTGGGTTAAGATCCACTGACCATACTCACAGTGTAGTGTGGCCTTGGGCACCTTGCCTAACCCCTCTAGTGACTAACATTGCCCTTCTCACTCCTGCAGGTGAGCACGCCACAGCTAACGTCAATGCCCCTTGCCAAGGGGGGCAGGGGCTAGAGGGTCTCTCTTCAACCCACTTCGGTTACTATTCTATAAATCATAGCTCCTGATTTGTTTGGCTCCTGAGATAACCTGTTTCAAACATCATTTCTGAAAAGTGAACTCTATGGACTCAGTCAAGTTCAGTCATTGGTTACTTCTCCACTCTTAGGAGACCCAGGGCCTGCCCTGCGCTTCCTGCCTGTCCCTCAGGAGCGCACACGGCTGCACCGCGCAGTCTCATGGGTGCTGGGGCCCCACGGCCGCCAGCACTGTGCTAAGTACCCTCAAGGGAAAGAGCGCTGGATTCGAAGTCTGAAGCCTTTCGGTCCCTCGCTGGGTAAGTTCTGCCAGCCTAGTTTCTTAACATGCCATATATTAAACTGCTTTTACCTCACTCATCAATCATTTGGCAAGCAAGACAGTTAAAGGCACAGTTGGACCATTCTCAAAAAAAAAAAAAAAAGTTGTAAAAATAAAATCCCAGATAGTGTTGTAGGCGTATATGCATGGAGATGGCAAGGCTGTGCAGATGGCAATAAAGGGGACATCAGGAGCTGGGCGTTGCTCCCCTGGGGATGGAGTCGGTAGGAGTTTCCATTGCTTTTCCCGGAGAGAGGGCGGCGCACTGGTGGGAAGGGCAGGCTTCCACAATGAGCACTCTATACTTGCGAGTCCTTCAAGATGAGTGGCAGTCTTTTCCTTCTATTGCTGCTTTGTAGCTTGGAAATCCCAGCCAATGATGACTTTATGGGTTTGTATGGTCCAGACAAGAGGGTTACTCTTTGGTGAAATTGCTCCTTTGGGAGGTTACTGTGAGAAGTCCCATGCAACTAATTACCATTGCCAAGGGCAGACTCCCGGAGGGCGCTAGACTTTGGCAGAGGCTGTGGTCGGAAAGCCAGCACTCCCCACTTTATCACAAACTACACTTTCCTCCCTGTCAACACAGGACAGGAAAGGGGAACAAGAACACTAATGAGAAATGTTTACACGGGACAACCAGGGAGCCTAGTTTGTTCCTTAGATTCCCCATGTAAGCAAACCCTCTGGTACTTATATTTCCCTGACTGGCTTATTTCACTTAGCATAATACTCTCCAGGTCCTTCTGTGCTATCGCGTAAGGTTTGCTTCTAAAGAGGATGGTGGTGACGGAAGGGGACTTGACGTGGGGTGGTGAACGCACAGTACAATATACAGATGATGTCTTATAGAATTGTACACCTGAAACCTATATAATTTTACTAACCAATGTCACCCCAACAAATTCAATAAAAGTTGAACGAAACAGAAAAAAAAACACACATACACACACACACACAAAATGAGATGATCTATGCATGACTTAACAACAACAACAAAGATAAGCAAGGAGAGCAGAACCGGAGGGCTGCCCCGAGCTCTGAGAGGGCCAAGCCTTCCAAGCAAGGAGGGATGCTGACCATCTCGCCACTTTATTATTTCCTGCATAAAAGATTCCAGCTTTCTCAGCAACTTGGGCTCTTTAGAAGCGAGCATGTAAAGATACGCTGGTCTAAACCAGGTACGGGGTAAAATGCTTCCAAAAATATCAGAGACTCGTGGTGCTGAAACCCAGAGGAACTCACAACTATTTTCACCTCAGGTTTATGGGACTGAGAGAGGTAGGTGGCTGTACGCGTTCCTTCGGTACTGGGAAGAAATAATTTTCGCCAGCCCCAGGACAGAGCCAAGAGAAAACACCTGTGTGGAAAGCCTTGGATTCTGGTCAGCCAGCTCCCTGGGAGGGAGAGCCGGCCTTCTGCGGAGAGAAGTCAAGGCCTACACCCCCAGCATCACGACCAGACGGGCAACGAGGTCCGGGAGGGTCGCTCCAGACGCCCCTGCAGAGCGTGCCTGCCCCGCGCAGCGGCCTTCTGGGCTGTGCTCTCTTTACCTTGCGCACGAATACAGGCCGTCTCCTCAGGGTGTCCTAGCTGTTGGGACAGTTTCTGCTCTCTCCCACTGCGCTCCTCAGGGTGTAGCCTGGGTCTTCGTCCCCTTGTACTACCTTCTGATGGTCCTGGTGATGGTCATGGATGCCAGTTGCTCACTTAACATCTAAGATCAATAGCTGATTAAATGCAGGAGAAATTTCTACTGCATTTAAAGAGAAAAAGCATTTTCTTCCTCCTTGCGGTTAGGCTCTAGTAAAGGACCTTGTACTCATTCTGGGGATGGGGAGTCTGGGAACATTCCAGGATCTGCAGGCCCAGAAGAAATTGCATGGCAGGCTACAGTTTAACGAGGTCTCGTGAATGGAGAACTATGAAAACACACTCAGTAGTTTGTTGCAGCTGGAGGGTGACTGAGGGGAAAAGCACTAGACTGGGAACCAGGAAGCCTGGACATTAACCTGTAGGAAGGAGTGAGTCTAAATCATTGGCTTTCAAACTTTCTGACCATGCCCCAGTAAAAAATTAACATTTTATATCACAACTTAGAAACTACCCCCAAAGGCACACAACACTAAAAGTATGTATCTTTTAGATACATACAGAGCATATGTATCTTTACTAAGTGTGAGGCACCTATTTTCTATTTCTTCCCCAAATGCTGGTCACAACTTGCAAATTATAGTATCCAAGATGATCTCTACCTAGATTTGATATTATACAATTCGCCATGTTGCTTTTCCTCCTCTGCTTTCTTTAATTGGGAGGACTTTGGGGCAGTAATGCACCTCCGAAATTCAGGGGCTTTAAGAAATAACAACTTACGTAGTAAAGCCACTGCATCACCCACCTGCTACCCTTCCAAGAATCCCCTCCCACGGGGTGGAAGAGAGAGAGGAGAGTGCTGCGCGCTCTCATCCCTGTCATTCTAAAGAGAACAGCACGTGGAACCGCCCCCTTCCACCCGAGGTGTAGAATCTCTCTGTGCTTCCTCGGCAACACAATGGTTCGAGGCCTCCCCAGTCTTAAGACAGTTACTTTTATCAATCGGTCTTTGTCAGCTTCCCATTTTTCCTGAATAATCTGAAGACATTTACACAAAAGACCATGAAAATACCCACGTTACAGCCGTACCGCTGCTCTGTCACTGTGTAAACGGAGGCCATTCCGAGGAGTTCACGGGCCTGCGCTTTGAGCTATTTTTTTCATGCTCATGACATTCTCACACTGCCCTGGATCCCTCGGGCCACGCCAGAGGAGGGCAGGGCCCATCTCTGGGAACCTGACGTGCCCGTTGTGTGTTTTCCGTATTGCCACGACCTCTTTCCAGAGACTTTTAGGGACCACGCTGCCTATCGTTCGATGCTCCACCAGGACCAAGGGCTCCGGTCACCTGAGCAAACCTTGAGTCATGGCGCTCGGGCTGGCAAGACTGACTGCAAAGAACCAGCCCGAGGCGCTGGCTGTTGGGTCTCTTCCTCTGCCAATGAGGAGAATCAACACCAACTATTAACTGGGCTCCGAATAACAACGTGCTTTAGTAGGTTAATAAGTTCTGGCCTCTCAGAACGCTTTCTAGGCAAGAACCTATATCCCTCTGAAGAAGCCACAGCTTGCCGTCTTCCGGAAGATGACAAGTGAGGCCCAATGTTCTGGGAAAAGACCCATTCACTTTTCAGTTCTGTCGCCTTCCCCAAATACACTCGTGTGTAATAGAAAACACAGACGGTGTGAACAGAAACTCTAGGAGGCTGTGAGATGCTATTTTTAAGAGGCACAACGACCATGAAGATGAAGCTGCTTTCAAGTTTATATATAGCATAATTCATTTTCCAGTTTGCCCTCCTTGGTTGACATAATTAAAATGACAATATTCATCCGTATGCCCCATTTACAGCTTTAGCTAAAAGGGCTCCCACAAGGCACAGGACAAGCTTCCTAGTCTTGGCAAACCTTCCTCTTCTGATGGTGCCAGGAAACAGATCTTTGTTGAGAAGAAAAAAAGGGAGGGCAAAAATCCTTTTTGGAATATTTATTACTTACTCATTTTAGGAAACATGGCCCTATAGATTATTTACAAATGTGTTAACTGGATTCTATTAAACTTTTAATTTGCTATTTACTTGCCAAGCACCACATATTAGCGACCAAAGGTGCATTCATCTGTCTGTAACGCACACTCATTATATAGGTATTCCAGAAACTCTGATTTATTAAAAAAATTTTTTTAAATCCCAAATTTTACATTTGCAGTTACTTCATAATTTTGATTTTATGGTTTTCGTTTCCAAAAGGGGCTTATTCATCTCCCAGGGAAAACCCCCTCCAGGCCGGGGTGCGTGCCCACAGGTGGCGGAGGGCCGCATCCAGCCTGTCACTACCACCCCCGCGCCAGAGCCCTGTGGCAGCTCGCCTGCGGCTCAGCGGCAAATTTTCATTTTCTGCTTTCAAAGTTAATCATTTGTCAAGTTTTGTTAGTCTTAAGAAAATAATTTTCCTTTAGGTACCACATCGACTATTCGAAATGACACACTTACATTACATTACTGAAACCAAATGGCTTTAATTAAACACTTTTTTCAAAGACTGCTTCCTCCTAACAGCAGTGAAATACTGTTCACCGCATCTGATCACTGTGCCAGAACTCACTTCATCAAAGTGATTTGCAGGGCGACTTTCCACACAGTCATGGTTTAGAACGTCGTGTAATGTTAGAAAGTGGCCCTTTAAGGGGACGGTTTGGGGGCCTAGTTAAGGTACAGGATCATGATCCTGTCCCCGGAACATCATCCTAAATCGACTGCCTGGCGCTGGTCCCCATACTTGTTGGCGCATTAGAGCTCAGCCTGGAGAACAACACACAAAGTCTGCCCGGCAACAGACACCGGGAAAGCACAGCCAAGGGGCCACGTTCGTCCAGGTCCCTTCCCTGAATTTACGATTTTACGCGACTGTTCTCCAAACACTGTGACTAAAAAATTAACAGCACAGGTACAGCATAGTTTAGGGAGCTCAGACAGCTCGCTGAAAGCATCATTTGCACTATTTGCTGCAAGACAAATCTGCTCTATATGTATTTTTTCTTATTTGAAAATGATGGTAATTTTGAAAAAAAAAATCTATTTGAAAACTGAAAATTCCCCCAGACTCAGGCTGCAAAGAGACGTCTCAGCCAGCAGACCCTGGTGGGCACTGCGTAGCTACTTTACCCAAAATTATTTCGACAAGAGGAAAAGCAGTTTCCCTGACTGGGACTTGTTGGGCCTGCAACTCCCTGGAACACCTTGGCTGTCTTTAGGGAAAACATTTGGGATAATGCAGGTAGAAAAATCAGCACGTTCCGGCACTATCGGATGTCCAGTTCCAGTTGTCCCCAGTCAGCCTTAGTTTCTTTTCTAGCAGGTGAATTTCTATGTGTGTTTCCATAGCAAAGAATGCATGGATGGCTTAGGTTTTTTTAAAAAATTACTTACTCAGCCCAGTGGAGTATGAAACACATCTTTGATCTGATCAGGCCAACCTGTTGCTGGTTTGATGAATATATATTAATAACAGTGTCCAGTTCTAGGGACGAACTGTATAAATTTGGGGGCGCAACCAGCAGCCTTTCCGCCTCGGGCACCAGAAAGGATCCAGCAGTCTCGGCCTCTCCTTTCCTGTCAAATGTCCCCACTTTCTTTTTAGAGCATTTCCAAGAAGTTTGAACAAAGCCCTGAGACAGAAGCCGGAGATCCTGTGCCTTGATTGTCTTTTTTAGCAAGAACAAATGAGCTCCGTTCGAGCATTCCCATGTTTCTGTGGATTCTTTCTTTAATGCTGTGCAGCTGGGTGTGCCCGGGGATCATTTCATTGTTAAAACTGGAGCCACATGGAAAAGACATTAAAGAAGTCTGCTGCCATGATACCCAGGAAGATGAAAGGGCTTCTCTGATTTAAAGATGCTGTGTTTCAGAGGGGCTGGGGCGTGGGGGGGAAATGGTTCTTTGGACACACACACATTTGGTTCAGCTACGAATTCAGCAGGTGTTAAACCTCCATCCTCTTCCCAGCAGAGGTGCACTGGAGCGCGGAGCTTCTGGTTACTTGTGTTTGCAGTGGAATCTGCACGTTCCCCAGGCTCACAATAGGCCGCTCTCTCCAGCACTCATATTTCGGGTCTGGCACTTGCTTTCAAAGGGAAGGGGCTGAGGAGGGTGCACTGGTGGTGTTGGCATGCATGCAAGCCAGTGCTGCTCCTTGGCTATGCAGAGGTCGCATTCTTTTTTGGAGGGGTGTGCATCCTTTAAAATCAGTTTATCTTGTGATGCTTCTTGCCTCACATTGTAATAATGCACTAGGTGAAACCTGGCTGTAAAGACCTTCGAGATTTCTTATGGGAATTTTTAACTGCAGACTCATTAGTTTTACTGAGTGATGACACAATAACGCAGCGAATGGTGTTAAATGAAATCTAGCTTTATAACTAAATGTAGCGGTTAAGCATGGTGTTGCTAAAATGGTAGGCCTCAGAGATGTTTTCATTGAGAAGGTGAATTATTGATACCTTTTCTCTTACTGCAAATATTGACTCTGAAGAGAAGCTACTATTCAGTGACTGCCTGTCAGAGAAACTGTGCTGAATGTGGACAAAAACTGAGCAGCTTCAACTTTCTTTTAAAATTCTCAACATAATGAAGCACTCTTTAATCTCATGGAAAGCAAAATATTCAGGATATTAGAAGGCCCAGATGCTACGACTTTTTATCAGAAATATTTTCAGTCTTTAACCGATTCTAACCGTGACCTGAGATGCAGTGTTTGGCAGCTGGCTGTTCTTTCTTTCCTTCCCCCTCCCCTCTAATATATGTTGCAATTGTCTTACGCGGCCACACGGCTGTTTCCTGCATGTTCCAACGCAAAGAAGGCTGAGACTAAAGGATTCTGTTTACTGTCTTTCTTCAATGGCAAGGAAATTCCAGAGATTTTCCTACTCTAACTACTGCATATATTTACTTCCTTTGTTCTTAAAAGATTGTTTACAGCAGAGGAAATGTATTTGCCAGGTCAAGGAATGGGTGGAAGTTGTGGGTCCCAGTCCCTCATTTCTACACAGGCCACCAATTCCTTTTCTCCAACTGAATTAAATACATGCAGTTCAATGCACAGATTTTAACTATGTAATTTCACGGGTCTGATCAGCATATACCTTTGTATAACCAACATCTCAATAGCTACCACTCCAGAAAGTTCTCTTGCCTAGGTCCCTTCCCCACCTCTCCCCTTGGGTCTACTGCTGCTCTGACCTCTGTTGTCGCAGATCCGTCAGCTTGTACTGGAACTGCACAAGTACTCTTGTGTCTGGCTTCTCTCGCTCAGCATCAGGTTTTTGAAATTCATCCATTTGGGGTGTGTGTGTGTGTGTGTGTGTGTGTGTGTGTGTGTGTATCAGTACTTTGCTCCTATGTATTGCTAAGTAGTATTCCATTGGATGGCTAGATCGCAGTGCGTTCATTCATTTACTGGCGGACGGACCACTTACCAGTGTAGGCTGCGGGGAAAGAAGCTGCTCTGTACATGCATGTGCCTGTCTCAGGGCAGCTTTGAGGACATTCTCCTTTCCGTGAAGAGCAGACAACGTCCTCAAGGTGGCTCTGAGAGCAGAGGGTGTCAGCTGCCCCTGCTCTTCCTCCTCTCTGAGGAAGGCAAGACCCACAGGGGTGGTACAGCTTCCTCGGGGCTCCCAAACCAAAGTGATGGTAGCCTGGTAATGACAGGCTAGGTACTGACCCAGGAGGAGTGAAACACACGTCCACAAGGGACAGGTACAGGGGTGGAAGGCCACCTATCTCTCAACCAGCAGAACCAAGATTTGAATCCAGATCCTTCTGAGGCCAAAGGTTCTCATCACACACTTTCCTGCTCCCAGGTGTTGGAAGGTGGCCCAGAAAACTCCAGATTTCCATTACACCCTTTGTCAACATATCGAGGCCTGCTGACTAATTCCCTGAGCTGACACTCCCTAATGATCATGGGCCATGAGACGGTTGGTTCCCAGATCACTTTCCCACTGCTCTTACCATCTCCCTATTCCTTTGGAATTTACTTTGTCTTACAAGGTCTAGACATTTTCTGGTGTGATATACAACTTAAAACCACATGAAAACAGCAGAGAGAGAGAGAGAGAGAGAGAGAGAGAGAGAGAGAGAGAGAGAGATGCTGTGTGCATCTCTGTTTGGCCTTACTAACCATCAGGGCTGATAATTTAGTCCATCTGTGCTTGTCATGTGCCTGGAGTGTCTGCCCCACACATGTATAACACGCTTCTAAGACATGTAAATTCTAATCTACAAAGATTAGGGAAAAAGTCTCCTGCTTTTTTTCTGTGTCCTGACACCTGGCACAGCCCCCGTAACAAAATACATGCTCATTAAGTGATGTCAAATGAAAAGCTGCCAGGTGCTGGTGCTATGGAAAAAGGCGGCCACTCCAGCTGGGAATCCCATGAACTTTGGAGAGTTATCACTTAGACTAACCTTAATTTCTTTGTCTTTAAAGTAGGGTTAGTTATAATGCTTGCCCTGTGTCCCATTAGTGTTAATAAGGGTCAAATGAGGCAGTGAATGTGAATGTTTCTGTGCACTCCAACGTGCTATAATCTACAATCTATTATTATTATTACAAATCGGCATTGATTTAATTTGTTTTCTTCAAGTCAAGAGAACATTTTCTTTGGGACACTCCTTACAAGTGCTGCAGTTGCGAAAAACTCATTGAAATACTATTCAGTGGTTGCCATCCTTACTCTATCAATGCTTCGAGTGGCAAACACAGATTAGAAATAAGTAGCCACATCAGATGATGGGGAAGGAAGCTGAATTAGCCACAAGACAATTTTTATCCTTCAGGAAGAAGGATAAAAGTTTTACAAGTCAATCAAGAAAGAATATTAAAGAACAAAGATTAGGACAAAGTAGAATATAAATAAACAACCAAACAAACCTTAGGCCAGGAAAGGGTGTGTTAGAGACCCTGAACATAACATAAGCCAGATAATACGGCAACTCCTGAAACCGGAAACATAAATCAAGGCCATTTTTTTTTTTTTTTTTTGGATAAGGAAGGTTACAGGAATGTTTCTTAGGCATCATGCAGACATTCAACTCTTTAGGGGAGAACCTGCTAGAAGTACCAAACCACAGCGTCAGGAATTCGTAATAGGTCACAAAATTTATTCAGGCTGAAATATTCTGCTTTGCTTTTCTCATTTTCCACCGTTAAATAGGACGGGATTTATCTCTTTGCAATTTTTTCCTATTTCATTCTCTCCTTTTGGGTAAGTAGGGGGAGGGATGTTATTCTAGACCTTACTTTATCCTTTTCTCTTTGCCTTTATTAAGCCTATTTAAGTTTATTTTGCTTTCTAAAAATACAGGCATGGCAGGTAGGAGGGGAGAGAGTTCACTTCATCGCCCGCCATTCAGGTGGAGCTTCTAAACATCAAGCACAATTCTATCAGTTCTTTCAATGTGTATTGCACAGTAATTTCTACCCTGAGGGAAAAATGGATTTTTAAAAATTATTTGTTGTATATCAGTAGCTCCTGAAAATTTCAAAATCCTTATAGTTGAATAATTTATTACGAAAGCCACAAATGCAGGTTAAGGGTCTACCAGAAGGTTAAATAGCAGGGGACACAGGAATATGAAGTGAAATAACACACCTTAAATTATGCAGTAATAGAGACTTCACATTGTTATAGGTGGCCTAAACAGAAAAGCAAACCAAAAAAATGTTTTTAATTTCCTTGGGTGCCTTTCTCTGGTTTAATACTTTAATTTTTTTCCCTGGAGCCAGCCAAAATCTATATACAAATATTTTCCGGGAGAGACTATGAAATGCTATTATACCCAGAAAGCCAGCCAGCTCTCTCCACGGCGTCTCCATTAAGACAGAAGTGAGCATCTGTTCGGTCCCCTCGGACTCATTTCCACGTCTAAGCCAGTGGGTACAGGAACCTTTCCCAGGCAGGGTGGAGATATGCTGACCCAAGCAAGAAAACACGCGGCTATGACAACGAGGCGGGTCACATTTTAAAGGAGTGGTTTCCCGAGTCCAGCTACAGGTGAGACTAACCTGAGTGAACTTTCAAAAACTCGCAATGCCCAAATCTCACCCACCAAGAGCCTCAGGAGCAGAGCCCAGGCAAAAGGTTAAAAAATTTCTCTGGATGATTCCCATCTTTAGCCTGATTGAGAGACATTCTTTTAAGAGATTCAGTGGGCAAATATAGGGAGAGGGAAAAAAAGAAATTACTTTCTTAACTAAGGTAAAGGTACTAATAACTAAAACAAGCTGCTGGTGAAAGGCCTTTCCTATAGGATGACCTCACCCCACCCTCCAATGTCAATGAAATTAATCTGAAAGAAATTGACTCAATCCTCCTCTTCTTTGGGGGCGGGGGATCAGAGTCATCCTGCCTGTATCTTCCCGTTATATGCACTGCACAGGTGTTTCAGCTACAAAAGTAATGCAGGCTCGTTTTGGAAAACGGGATGAAAGAAAAGAATACCCATCCTCTACCATACTACGGTAACCATGGTTGATCTTTCTGGAGTAGAAAAAGTAGGACTGCGATCATACTGCAGGTATGGGTTTATGACCTGATAATGTGAACACCTTTCCATGTCATTACGGAGCAACCTAGAACTTCACTCTGAATGGCTGCAGAGCTAATTGTCCTTTGAAATGGCCATTATTTCTTTACTGGTGAGTGATTCTTGCTTTAGGCTTATTCACAGACACAGAGCCATGGCCCCTTGATGGACTACAAACTGAGATTAATCTGCTAAAAAGTAAATGAAAGGATAAGAGTGGTATAACGGGAAGGCAGGGGTGGGGGAGCCCTGATAGGCAGCACTTGCTAATTCACGGGTGTGAATACTCAAGATAACCCTTAAACCGCTCTGCAAGCCTGAATACTAACACAACTGCCTCTCCGGAGTCGGTGCCAACCCAGACTAAACTGGTAAGTTCTCCGGCTCTGGGGTGCTGTGTGTCAGGGCGGGTCCGGGAGCTGCAGGACCCTAACTTACCGCTGTATTTGGGGTTTGCAGTTGTTTGGTTAGTCATTGGGGAAGCTAGATGACTGAGGGCCCAATGGTTTTATAAAGGTATTAATGAGGAGAGGAGGGGTGAGTACACTGGAAAGACCACCTTTTTGGAACAGGTAGACGTGGGGCTTTGTGCAAGTTAACCATACGAAGTCTCTATTTCTTTAATCTCCATGTGGGAACAATAACGCTGTCTCGGTAGGCTGATGTCAGATTAAGAACATCACACACAGAGTGTACAATAAGCGTAGATAGCAAACACTCCACCGATGCGAGCCGCCTTTCCCTCCTTGGTAATTATGCTCTAGATATTACTACTTGTAAAGCAGAAAGGCATGAATTGTTTTAACACTTTATTATCAGAGAATTTAATTACATTTATCTTTAAATTCTGTATCTTTATTATTCAAATCCGGGGTTGGCAAACCCATGATCCGTGGGCCCAATCTGGCCTGTTTTTCTGTAAGTAAAGTTTCACAAAAGCTTTTAGGTTTAGTGGACTACGCCGTACTCGTTTGTTCATGTAATTCTACAGCTGAAAGCAGAGGTCCTTGGCCTGCAAAGTGCCAAAGTATTTACTGTATGGTCCTCTACAGAAACTCTGCTGGCCCACGATTTTAACCATTCTAACCTTTAAGTGAATACTTGTTTAAAACACACACACACACACACACACACACACACCCCCAAACAAATAAGGAGAGGAAATGAAAAAGATGAGATGAGAACATTCTCCTGGGACCTAAAAATTCTAAGATACTCCTGGTTCCAAGAATCCCTAAGAAACACCTGAACTCTAGGATGAAACTGGGCTCTAGTTCAGCCTCCTCAAGACTCAACTGTAAAGAACATTTCGCAAATGAAATTTTCCATGAGAGGACTTCCTCTGGACCAGGCACGCGCCTTGAAGACGGAACCTGGGAGAGTTCATTTAGAAGGTAGGAACGTGGAATATTATTTATAGCCTGGCAGGGAGAGTGACCGAAACCACATTGGTCAGGCCAAATAAGCTGATCGCTCTAACTACAGGTAAAATAACATTTTGAACATTGAAAAATGTACACAATCAAAATTGTCCAGGGTTGGGGTTTAAACAACCATTTCCCCTGCTAATTTTTGATGTTTACATGGAACATTCTTCAAGCAGCAAATAACTTACCAATGATCTTGACAGATTGAAAATGATACATCTTTCCCACAACATAAATTAATTCTCTCGGTGGGAAATTGCTAAAATAGGCAAGGTGTCAGAAAGATTTCTTTATGTCTGAAGGAAAGGAAATGATTCCATTTCTCCCAAACATTCTTACATGAAAAATAATAAACTCTCACTTCTTACCTGTCTTGATTTCCACGGGGCCCCAAGGCTGCCTGACTAACTGAGGGTGTCACAGCTATCTGGTGCTGCGTGACTCAGTCTCACATTAGGTCATGTGTAACACACACCCGGGCACAGAACTGCCCCCATAACTCATATTCTGTGTGAGTCAGTATCCACAGAGATGCTCAGAGAAGAGGATACACGCCTACAGCATTCCTCTGACCACATGGTCAATGTTACAGGAAGACGCTGGGAAGCAAATTCTCGCAGAGGGAAACACAAGGGGAACAAGGAGGCCTCCAAGGAAACACATGCCCAACACAAACTCACCCTCTGGAGCAGAACGGCCCTGACCCGCTTCTGGAGCAACTGGCTGAAAACTCCAGCCGGGAGGCAGAGGTGAACGTTTGCAGAATGCTGGTGCGTACTTAGGACTTTCACATTTAACTCCCACCCAGAACCTGTGAGGCAGTGTCACTGGCAATTTGTAGAGGGAGAAGTTCAGGTGGGAAGTCTGGCCCGCCTGCCTCCTGCACCTGTCCTGTTTTCAAAATGCCCAGCCCTGGCAGACCCCAGAACGTCTGTCAGCCATGAGTCCCCCGAGACGCCGTGAGAAGGAGAGGTCCCATGATCAGAGTCTACTAAATCTGGGGAATTTACTAAGTGCTCTCTGTGAAGAGTAGCAACGTCTAGAAAGGCCCTGCAGTAAGGAAACCGCTTTCCCTTTGTTGGACCCACCACTTCCCCGAACTCATTGGGGAATCTTGCCTTTCCCCCAGCTGCCCCTCTTCTCCCTCTGTACCCGCTGGTCTCCTGTCCTTTGGGCAGGGGAGCCTTTCCTGGTCAGATGCTCTCTGGGGGCTCTCAGGGCACTGAGTTCTTGCACAGAGCACTGGTCACGGTTACGATGTCATATTTACTGGGGCATTTATGCGGTTAATGCTTGTCTGTACACCTACTGTGGAGAAGGAAAACATTCCCTGCTTCTCAGATGGGAAAGAAGAAGAGGAGGGACTCGGGCAGCTTCTTTCTGCTGTCTGCACTCATGCCTGCCCCTGGAGGAGCAGCGGCCCGCTGGCCCTCTGCACTGGGAGGACGGGCGGGGGAGCCCCGGTGCACTCTGGCCTGTGTGCGCTCTGGGGCGAGCGGAGAAGGGTGGTGGAGAAGGACGTGACACCCAGGGAAGCCGTACCAAGAAGCCCAATGGCTACGAATCCAAACTCGGTTCTGTAGTTCAGCTTTCTGCATTAAGAAGCTTGATTTTGACCTTCTCCTCTGACTGCTGTTTTATTTTCCAGGCACTTCCACTTTTGGGAGGGGAAGACAAGAGTGTGCTTGTGGGTCCCCTGAAATGCCAACATCTTCCCCGATGTCTTCAAGACAGGGACGGGGTCTCCTCTGGCTCGCCACTGTAGCTCAGTGCCTGGCACAGAGGAGGCACTCTAAATGTTTAATTAAATAATCATTTTAGTACGGAAAATATTTTAAAGAAGCAAAAATTGGGAGACTGGTACAATGAACCCCTGTGTACTCATCGAACTGGTACAATGAACCCCTGCGTACTCATCATCCAGCTTCAACAATTATCAACACACGGCCATCTTTCTCCTCCACTCCTCCCGAGACGGAAGCAAATCCAAGGCATCGCCTCACATCACACAGTAAGGACTTTCAAAGTATCGATAAAACCATTATTGCATACAGACCATGAGCAGTAAATTCATAAATAGTTCTTCAAGAATAAGCAGATGATGACTCAGCAAACTACACGGACTCGTAAAGGGTCACGCAGGTGGGTCTGAATCATCGTCGGTCCCTGGGCCCCAACCCCCAGCGCACACACAAACACACGAACTCTCTCTCCCTCTTCCCCAGCCCCCACTCTCAAGGGGGTGGGGCCAAGCCACTCACCTGTTGGAGTGCTGCTGCGGAATGAAGAGGAGGGGGTGATGGGCGGGGTCACGGGGGGAGTAAGGCTTCCACTGCTGTGGCGTGGTGGCGTGGACACATTCCCTCGAGACACAGAGCTGGACAAGGTCAGCGAGAGCTTGGGCTGAATCTTCTTCTTTAGGGATTCCTGCTCTCGGCGGGCAGCATCGGTCATGAATCTGAAGGGACAACAGCACGTAAGTCACCAGGGCCATTTACAGAGCTGAGGACGGATGACATTTACCCCGAGTTTGACAGATGCTCTCTCCTGGGAAAGGGCCTTGTTCATAGCTCTGTCCCAGTCTCGAAACTCACAACAGAATCACCCTGGCTGGTGTGGCTTACTTAGCTGGTTGGGTGTGGTCCTGCAGAGTAAGAGGTCGCTGGTTCGACTCCTGGTCAGGGAATCCGCCTGGGTTGTGGGCTGGGTCCCTTGTTGGGTTCCTCTCTCCCTCCCTTCCCCTCTCACTAAAAATAAGTCAAATCTTCAAAAAAAAAAACAAAAACAAAAAACAAAAAACAACCAGAATCCCTTTTCCTACATGATGAAGTCATCTTCAAGCTGGTTGTTTCAAGGTTCCCCAAAGTCAGGCCCATTTCCTCCCCGGGGCAGACCCTCCTCGCAGGAAACATCATACACACAGATTCCATCTGTGCTCACTGCAGGGTGTCAATCACAAGGGCTCCCCTCTCTTCGAAGATTCTCTCTTTCTTTCAACCCGGAGGAAGCCCACCCATCCTCAAAGTTCCCCAACACTCCCAGGTCGAGAGGGCTTCCTTTATGGGTAGGTGAACATTATGACCTCATTGAAAACTCGGATTCTGTTTTGTACTACTCTGGATTCTCATACCGTTACTTGGGTTTTTAAGTTTTTCTTGGCGGACGGAAGGTCTTGTCTCCTTTGGCTGAAACGAAAGGACTCAAGTCCCTGCGATTGTTGCCAGCACACTGCCAAGCCCAAGTCAGCAAGTGTGCACAGAACGACGACTCAATCGGCCCAAGCAGGTTCAAGGGGTGAGCGCAGCTGAAGGAGGAAGATCACCACCAAGGGCCTATTTGTGTTGTGATTTTAGTACTTGTAAAGGCAAGAGTAACTTTCCTGACGGTTTCACCTTGGACGCTTCAGAATTATTCTTTCACTACTTCTCTTAGGTTAGTAATAGTCAAACTTTGTTCTTTCCTCACTGTATAATCTAACATTTCATAATTTCGTCATATAAGATTCAAAACAATCTATGAAATACCTCTTACCCAAAGAGCAAATATCTTTTTCTGCATCATTGGCAGGCAGGCTTTGTCGGCTTTTGTTTTTTTTGAAAACCGTGGTGTAAGGCTAGCGAATGGAGTGTATGGAAGCACCCACTGCCTCGGCTGAACCGAGAACACAGCCACGCCCCTCAGGCCCTCCCTGTACCCTCCCCTGCCGACTACTGCGTTTTGACTATTTTAATACAATCTGCATCATAACAAATTCCAGTGTGCTTCAACACGCTGTTTTACTCGACCCATTTCACATTCTGCCTATAAAACTCCTAATTCTTCACTCTGGACTTTGGGAACCCGGTCAGCAGATCATTCCAATTCCTGGTAAAAGATGAGAGCCAATCAAACAGCCAATGAAACAATATTACAATGTAGCCAAAGTGTTTTAAAATGCCTGCTTTCACACTTGGAACACGAATGGCATACTTTTTGAATGGCTTCTGCAATACCATTTAGGTATATAAACTGGATTTTATATGTAGAATTGAACTGCAATAAAAGCTACATGCTTTGCCTTGAGCACTCAGGGTTGGTGCTGCAAGAGGGCGATGTCTTAAAAAGAAAGGAACAATGCAAAACAGAACTGTTTGCACCCAGTATCCAGGTACTCCTTTCTTTTCCGATGCAAAGTAGGCTCTGCTGCTCTTAAAACTCTTTTCCCTCTTCATAAACCTTTACGCAAAATAAGGGCTCTCAGAGAAAAGGAAGGAACTAGTGCTTTCTTTGATTATTCTTCTAACTGGATGGTGCTGAGCTTCTCAAATTGGGGGCAGCAGTGTGGGCAAAGCCCCAGGTGGAGTGTATGCTTCACCCACGAAGACCAATTGTTCTCAGCGTAGGCAGTTCAAAGTTAGTGTTTCAGATAGTCAAATACAGACTGGCTATGGGATACAATGAAAAATCTGCAGCTTGCATTTGGGTTAAGGTCATTAGAGTAGGCCAGGGTCCAAGTCCTGGCTGTGTGACTTACTATGGGACCGAGGCACGCTGAGAAACCGCTCTAACCAAGGGGCTTCAGTCTCTATCAACTGGGACCAACAACTGCAGGTAAAGGGTTAACATACATCGTTTCCCTTTCTGCAGGAAACTTTGATCCGGTTAATTCTGGTAACCTGCTAGGACAGTGTGTCAGCTATGACAACAGGCCACCCTCCTCACGACAAGACTGGCCCCTGACTGGTAAATGGCACCTGGGCCAGGAGGACTGAGAAATCCACACAAACTCGCGGGAAGATGGGGTGTTGGGCCTCCTGAGTGTGGCGATCTTGCACCTAGACGTGTCCCTGGTGGGGAAGCGGGGAGTAGGTCGTGGGGTGTTACAGGAGCTTCATCTCCTCTTACACCAGCGCAGCTCCCAGCCCGCAGAGGGACGTCTTGTCTCTCCGTATGCGAACAGGCAAAGCCTCCACGCAGGAGCCCGCTGCCTGGCCCGCAAGCTGCGGCCCTGCTCACTTTCCCTCTGAACAGCCCCAGTTGCCACCGAGGCCTCTGGTCATCTGGTGAAGCTGACTGCTGGCACTCCTAGGGGGAGCGCCAGGACGACGGTCAGGCCAGCCTCGGAAGGCTGTGGTGCGGACTCAGTGGGGCGCAGCGCCTGCCACAGGGGAAGCGGTTCACACCCTGGAAGCTGGTGTCATTACATAAAGCTTTATGACGTGGTTTCATCTACACTGCCCTTCCCCAGCCCTGGATCCTCGAGGGCACACTGCGCCTTCGTAGCTCTGAAAGCACCTGGTTCGTGCCTCCCACACAGAACGGATCATCCATCAATGGCTGACCAGGCACCCGCCCAGAGAGTCCACATAAATGTCTTGTCAAAGATGAGGGGTCAGTTTCTCCATGTCTTCCCTCACTCTGGTTAAAAGCTCATGTTTTTTTTTTTATTGTAAAATAAATACTCTCCTACAGCACAGATACAAAACAACAACTATAAATAACAACCACTCTAACACTCACAAGCATCGCCCACCTTCCCCTCCACATGCATTTGGTCGGCTATGGATGGCAACCTATTTTTGCCTTGCATCTGCTAAGTGCTTTCTAGACGTGAGAATGAGGCACCATGTTAAAAGCAGTAAACGTGAAACTCAAGGCAATCTGCCAGCCTTTCTTCTCTCTTGGATTAGTGGTTACGAACTTGCAGCTACAGCCATAAATCATAGCAGCCCTGCCCTGCTGAGATGCACGGCTGCACAATTCATTGTCGGTGCCCTCACTCACAGGCCCGGGAATGCGAAGGGAGCGCTGGTTGAAACTCACCAGCTTTGCTCTGGCCACGTGGCACCGCTCCCCTCCCTCTTGCACTTATTAGCCAGGACTTTGCCTACGTTTGGACACACTCAACCCTAAAGTTTCAAAGCCACGCTCCATCAATAGAGGTTTTGTTAAAAGATGGGCAGATTCCCAAAGGCGAGGAATCACTTGGGGAGACAGAGTCAGGACTGACTGCAGCCAAGAACCAAAGGCTCGAGTAACTTGCTGTGACCAGAAAACCAGACAAAACCACTGCCGTCCTCACAGGCAGCTGCACTTAGACACATCCTCCAAAGGCCACAGCCCAGACCTTTCCGTTGTCAGGATGGGAAACGCTGCCCTGTGTTCCCGAGGCTGAGAGGGAGCTCTGGCTTGGGAAGCCGTGCCGCTCTGTGGTCTGATGAGTTTTTCTCGATGGATGGATATGACTGGTCATCTTTTCTGAAGCCTTCAGTAAACGCAGCCAACGAGGGCTTTTAGAGCTGGAAGAAACCTGCATTGACACGGATCACTTAGCCCAACCATCCCCCTTTTTCACTGGGATCTAAGGGGGAGCCAGCTGTTCAAGGGACTTTGGTGGCTAGTGGCAGAGCTGGCATCAGAGAAGTCCAGCCTCAGGACGGACTCGAACGCTCCTGCTCCGCCATGCTGCCACGGCTCCAAGAACCCTGAGCTTTCTGGCTTTTGCTTCCCAGTCATGGTTTTCAACACTGAGAGGGGTTAGGGAGTCAGAGCTGAGGGCCTGGGGCGATGCAGAGGGAATTTGCCTGGGGGTGTACCAGCTGCGAGAGTGGGAAAGGGGCCTTGCCCGTCCCAGATCTGCCAGGTTCCGCTGTGCGGGGCTGCTTGGCTCTGGACGCGGGGAAGGCTGGCTGGGCCTGCCTCCCTGAATTCCTGCTTCGCCATGGGAACTGTTCTGATCTCGCAGTGGTGCCCGGAGGTGGGCTCCCACTGCCTGGTGAAAGCTGAACCTTACGTTTTCAGAAATGCTGTGAGTCCCCATCATTAATCACTACATCATGTTCATTTAAGTAAACATATCCATTATTAAAAATTAAATTATGTGAGCTTTAATTAATACTTAATTAAAATAAGTATTTTAAAGACAAAGGTGTCCTGGCTGGTGTGGCTCAGTATATTAACTGCTGGCCTGCAAACCAAGAGGTCGCTGGTTTGAGTCCCAGTCAGGGCACATGCCTGGGTTGTGGGCCAGGTCCCCAGTAGGAGGCATGTGAGAGGCAACCAATTGCATTGATGTTTCTCTCCCTCTCTTCCCTTCTCTAAAAATAAATACATTAAATTAAAAAAATTAAGAAATAGACAAAGGCAATAATACTAAAAACTTATTGGTTCTTAATTATTTTACTCCATTTTACTATTATCTATGTTATTGAGGTTATTTCCATTAATATCGTCTCTGTTTGGTAGAATTAGTGTACAATCATCTGCTACTGTCCCTCTCTTCTGCTCAGCGACATTGTGTTGGTAACTTGAAAATGGCTGTGGTGGAAGCGTGACACCGTGAAAATCGGCAAATGTTACAAATGAGGGCTTGTTATCTCTCCAAGTCAGTTACAAAACATTTACCGGTATTTTAACTTCGTAGTTATTTTTTTAATGAGGAAAAAAGCATTTAAGTCAACTTCCTTGTCTACTCACTAAAGGAGCTAATTGGAGAAGGAATTTTAAAAAATGGATAAAGAAGTCTTCCTTTCTCTTTAAAAAATATAAAAATAATACATCTCATACTCACCACTCAATTTATAGAAAACAACATTGCTAGAAATTTTGAAGTGTCTTGGTTTCCAGATACAACTATGGTTGATTTTTCAGGGTATCTTCCTTCTAGTACTGCTTTGCCACAAATAGAGAAAACTAAACATTTCTTAAGAGGAAAAAAAAAATCCAACCCCATTCACCTGAGGGTTCATTCACTGTTGACTAACAGCCTGGAAATCTGCGGTCAGGCAAAACCATGTCTTCATTTTGAAACTGAGACTGCTGTAAGATTAATTTGACCTTTCCTACAAATCAGAAATGCCCAAGTTACTTTAATTTAATATGGTCATTTGCAGTAATATTTGTTATTGCTTGGGGAAGTACATATTTCTTAAGTAAATTTTCAAGACTCCGTCATAAATCTTTGAAATCCGTAGACCGCGTGTTCATTCGGTCCGACACGTTCAACGTGGAAACAGAACATAACACCACAGGGGGAAATGTCGCACTGCTGCTCCGGGGAGACCAGTTTCAACCACAAACCAGGGAAATTTATAGAAGTCATTGAAACCTGGGCAGAGACCCACTGCCACCTCCCTCCACAGCCAAATACCTGAGCCTAAGTGTCCTGCTGGGGAACAGCCACTTGGCTTTCACTGGCTCCGGAGAACTAACTCAGCGATGGAAGTGACCGCTTGAAACTTGAGTCCCTCTCTCACAAAAACACGGAAAGAATCCAAACTCGGCGATGCGGCGTGCGGTTTGGTTGTTATTGTAAGACTCGACAGGGCGTGTGACCCAGGGGCCCGTGCTGTGTGCCGGGGGTCCTGCTCTGGGAGGGAGAAGCGGGTGGCCTCCGGAGGTCCCAGCACTCTCCATGCTGGCCCTGGGTTTTCTCCTCATTAAAACTGAGGCGTTTTGGGTTTATGGAGACATGGGATATATCGCCCTAGGTTCCTTCCCACCTCCAACTGTCAGTGAGTCCAGCAACAGTATTACGCAATGTTTTCCAGACTTTCTTCCCCCCCTCAATCCATTATACGAAATGTATCTCTACTGGGAGCCGGTGCACACGTGTGCAGTCAGGCCTGCAGTCTGCAAGTCTGACATCTCCAAAGGTCTAAAACGGAAACATTTTTAAATAAGCTTGGCAGTGAAACTCACTGGGAGACAAACCCTGATGTGAACGAACTACTCAGAAACGACTTTCAGCTTTATTTATTGAGTTTAGTGTGAATGTGTACATGCCTCACTGCTCGAATATTGATGAGTGTGATACTGAGGATGACCTCGGACCCTGCAGGGGGTGTTGAGTGACATGAAGTGATCGTGCCGTGCGACCTTTCTGAAATAAGAAAAATTGTGAATTACGAAAACCTGTCTAGACGCAAAGAAATCTTTATGTAAACGTCTGAAGCAAAGAGTTCATGAAACAAGCCTTACTATATGTGATATATGCTGATATTTTTCTCTTCTCTTTCATTTTAACAAAAATCTCCTGGTCACGACCACCACACTGATTTCTTGACCTACTAACAAGGGACATGGCCTACAGATCGGAAAATACTAGAGTAGCAACTAAGACGGTGGGCTTTAGAGGTCTACCCTTGAAATTCTAACCTCTGCTCTCCAGAGGTGTGACCTTGGGCAAGTTGCGTAAGCTTTCTGCTGCTGTTCCTCCGCTTTCTCACTTGTGAATGGCAGGAGTATCTCACGGAGATGTGGTGAAGGTTCGGTGGATACATGAACAGGGCCTGGCAATTTATGCTCGACCAACAAATGTCAGGCTCCTGGTACAAAAGGGTAAGAACAACCCTTGTTCTGGAAATCCTAACTCACCAATATTTCACCTCTGACACTCACGTCATCAATTTGGTTACGCCTGAGCGGAATCACTGAGTATCGGGGTAAATGCTGCCATTGTAAGCTCGGCCGATTCTGAAAGCAGAGACCCCCCGTTTCCTGGCTCTGCATGCATCTGTCAACTATCACTGTAATCGTGGGTGAATGCAAGAAGGAAGCTATTGTAGCTCGAACACAAACAGAAGGTTCCTCTCCTAAGGGGCAACGTGCCGGGGGCCGTCTGTAAACCCACACGCCTCCTCTTTCCTTCTCTGCCTTGATTCTTGAGAAGAACGGAATCGCAGAAGGCCTTTCTGGCAGGACGGGCGACCGGAGATGGTCCACGCAGCCAGCTAACTAAAAGACATCTGTCCATGCAGGTTAGGCCTGCCCCCCACTTGGGAGATTCATAGGCTGCACAAGGCTCTGATAGGGTCCGCCACCAGAACTTCCGTACAAAGCTTCACATCCAACGGCTCCATCTGCAGTACAAAATCTTTGTTCTGCTTTTTCAATGGCCCTTTGGGCATTGCCATTTTCCAGCAAAAACAAATTTGTGAAACCCAGAACGCCTTTGAAGGAAGCTGCCGGGAGCTGGCAGGTAGACCGGGAGAGGCCAAGCGCTCCTGGATCTGGTAACGCGCCACTCCAGCAATGGCACTGCTGACTCACCGAGGACACAGTCGGTCTTGCCAGGGGACAGTCCATGACGTACTCTCTCCTGTACCTGATGGTTTCTTCTCTCCTCCGACCACTGCCGAGTGCAATCCAGGACAAGGGTGAACAGAGCCAGTGAGGAGGCAAAACAATTCACAGGGCATTCGAAGACCAGCCGTGGGAATCACGGGCACGTTCCAGCAGGCGCTCATGTGCGGCCCACATGTCAGAGGTCTGGCTGCTCTAGGTCTCCCGGTAATGATGGCTTTCAGAGCGCACATCTGCTAATAAACCCATGGGCGGGGCTGCTCTTTTTAGCAGCGACTGAAAGCGCAGTGAAGTTGAAGGGGCGTTTGGTTAAACCAGCCGGCGGGTGAAACGTGAGCCCCAAGCAGCAAGTACAGTAGGCCGCGCCTCTTCGTTAACAGCCTTTTCCAGTGATCTGGGAACTTAATAAATGTTCTCCTTTTCAGTAGACAAAAGAAAATTTGGACTCCCAAATAACACTGACTTCAGTGCAAAGTCTCTGGCAATGTTTTGAACAATCGGTGTTTCACTTCTCATCCCGGAGCTATTTCTGACTTCATGGTCTGAGGCCTACGGGGTGGATTTTGAGGCCCCATAAAAATTTCTGCAGTGTCACCAAAACGCTGAGCCTCTTTTAACATGTTGCTATTAAAATTTTAATGCTAAATAATAAAACTACAAGCAGCACCAGGAAAAAACCCACGCCATCTGATCAGATTAGTATGGCCCTTAGCTGGGAAGGGTTCTTTCTGTGTGTGTGATTTTCATCTGAAATTCTCAGGGGTTGTGGATATAATTTGTGAAGGACTCAGCCAATGAATCAAATGCTGTGCTTGTGTACCAAACCAAACCGACAGACTTCTTGCATTAACTGAGGCATTATTATTTTTTCTTTTATCTTTTCCTTACTAATTTTATATCTGCAACACACAGAAGGACAGAGCTCCTAGACTTTGAGGAGTTCTGGTCTAATTCACACAAAATAAACTAACATGAGGGCAAGCCAATTTCATAACAAATGTTGTAGTTATTGTTGCTTACAGAGGTTCACTTTATTTGGGGGACAGGGAAGAGAAGAGAGAAAGGGGTAAGAAAAAATAAGTCAAGGGGAACTACTCTTTTGGCAATCATCTAATTTCTTTTTCTTTTGTTTTTAGGGTGACTACAGTTAATTTATATTCTCTTTAAAAAAAATCCTCACTCTGAGGACATGCTTATTAATTTTAGAGAGAAGATAAGGGAGGGAGAGAAAGAGAGAGGGAAAGACTGATGGGTTGCTTCTTGTACTTGCCCTAACTGGGAACCGAACCCATAACCTAGGCATGTGCCCTGACTGGGGATCAAACCTGCAACTTTTTAGTGCATGGCATGATGCTCCGACCAACTGAGCCACCTTGGCCAGGGCTGAATTCACATTATATATGGTATACTACAGCTCGGATATTCTAAAGCTCTTAAACATACTTATTTAATAACTGACCAGACTGGATTGCCAATTTTTATTGCCAAGTGGTGTACCTTATCTAACTTCTATCTTCCATTACTAGCCTCTCATTCCACAGAAAATTGTTGTAACATAAGATATAGGAAAGACATAATCTTGGAATAAAATAATCCTTTCTTGAGAAAGGCTGTTCTTTATTCTGAGATTACGATAATACAACAACATAGAAAACTCTTAAATTATTTTTGAGATACAGAGAAGCTACAATATAGTTTTATCATTATTTTGTAATCACATCGGTACATTGTAAAATACCGTTTATAACAATATATTGTTTATAATTATTCTCTAGATGCAAGTTATTAAAAATATCTAACTTTATTTTCTATCATTGCCATAGCTAAAAATTAAGTTTCAAGGAATGTTGGTCAAAATGGAACTAGTAAATTCAGGAGAAATCATCTGCAATATTCTGGGCAAACTGAAAGATGCCAAATAAAAGGGCACCCAAATCCAGCAGCTTCTTCTTCCCAAGAGCTGGGAGCAAGGTGAGAGGAGCCAAGTATCCCCCGGAGGGAAGGAGGGCGGGGAAGGAAGGAGGTGCGGTGTGGGAGGGTGGGGGTGCGGGGGTGGGGGCGGCGGTGGCTGGGAGGCTTCCAGCTCCTCCGCCCCACATGCCCCAGGCAGCCTGGGGACTGCAGAGCAATGGAAACATCCTCATGAACAGCACCATTCAAAAGACTAGCAGCTAGTCTGTAAATAGTACTTTGGAATGATTTTTTTTTTTAACCCAATAATCTCTTTTCCAGTATTTTAGTACGCAAATGAAATTCAGGTACAGAAGGGAAATAACTGCAATAAGGAACAAAATCCCATTCCTGAATACCGTGACTTTGTCTATTCCCAGTAAATACTGGGTGTTTTTTCACAACTGAGGAACGGCATAGTTAATCTACCTTCATGAAAGCTCTGGTTCAGATTCAGCAACCACTATTTTCAGCCGCAGGTCAGCATAAATTATCAGCAAAGCAATTAATTTTGATTTACTTTAGCCTGGCCAGAGTAAACCATGGTCTTTTTCATGGTCAATACCAGGAAGAAAAACCACTTCTGCAAACTACACCCACAAATCTTTGGGTTTGAGGCCAACTGGAATGTCCCTCTCTCGGCCACTCCCTCTCATCATTTCCATCCCTTTTTACTTTCATCTAATTAGGAATAACTGTGGCCATTTCTTACACATGGTTTTCATTGCTAATTCGACATCTGTGTAAAAACCAATGAACAAAACAAAGAAGATGCGCTTTATGAGGTTTTGTGGTACAAACCTACAAATAGCTTTTGAGTTTTCTCGTTTTGCCTCCTCTGAAAGTAAATTACATGAGTTATTTGAGGTTTCCACATCAACAGCTAATGAGATGATGCTTAACTCTCCCCATAAGCTTGGGGAAGTTGAAAAACTAAAGAAAAAAAAATCTAGATTCAGAGTCTCTGGAGCTTCTGTGCCAGTACCAGGAATGGCTGCACACACCGTCTGGGGGACCCAGGCCCAGGTTCTGAAGACAAACTCATCATCTGAGGGACAGTGTATTCAAACTTGGGCGAATTACTTATCCTCTCTGGTCTTGGGATTCTCGTTTATAAAACAGAGGTAACCCTACCACCTACCTCGTGGCATTATTATCAAGACCCGACTAGATAAAACACATGAAAAGTGGTTGGCTCAACAGAATATTCCCAAATATGCCAGGAGGCCACTCAGAGTCCTGGCATTTCCATGGGCGTCAGCCCTCCACTCCTGACTCTCTCCTGGGAATTAGGTTAAAAGCGCAACGGCCACCTGATTGGGTAATGCCTACGTAGGAGGTTGTTTGTTTGTGAAAGCTACGCAGCCCACACATGGACCTAGATAGGTACCTAAGTCTGGGATCCAAAGTCTCTGTTTCCAAAGAAACATCCTTCTCTGATACTGCCATGACATTCTGCTTACATGAACTCTTCTGACCAGGTCAGCTGGGTGACAGTGGACATTTACTAAGGATAAGACACTCCAAGTGAATCTAACGTGAGGGGACGAGGTACACTGGGGGCTCTGGGTAAAGGCGGAGGATTCTTTTTTAAAAAATTCCTTACCCAGGGACATTTTTCATTGCTTTTGGGGTGGGGGAGAGGAACATCGATGGGAAAGAAAAATATCGACTGGCTGCCTTCCATATGTGCCCCAACTGGGGACCGAACCCACAACTCTGACATGGGCCCTGACCAGGAATTAAACCCGCGAGACCTTTTGGTCGACATTGCTCCAACCACCTGAGCTGCACCTGCCAGGGCGGTAGAGGACTCAGTAACAGAGGAGAACTCAAAGAGGCAGGCCTTGATTGTGCCAGGGACGGCATGTACAGGGCCCGCAGCGCCGCTTATAACCCGCTCTGCTGACAAGAGCCACCCCAAGTCAGTCTCGGCTCTCTCGCCTGTGCTGCGTAAGGAGCCAGCCATAGACTGTCCCTCATCACCGTGCTCCACGCTGCCGCCACCCCCTGACTGAGGGGATACACAAGCTGTAAGCTGTTGTCCCTGACTTCTCGGTGCCTCCTCCAACCCCGCCAATCCACTGATATTTCCACAAATATTCCAGTCTAGGCACTTCCTAACTCGAGTGGTACATACTTTGTCTATTTTTGGAGAATCAGGGAGTGAAGATGGCAGGCAATGAACATGGTATCAGGGAGAAAGCGAAGTCCAAGACAAGAGCTGTCCCCACTGAGCACATTCAGACGACTGCATATATTCCTAACTACAAAGCTCACGCACATTGATTTTTGTGTGTGAGTGAGTCACACATACAGAGTCGCAGTCAGCACATCAGCACTGTTTAGGAGCACAGAGGCACCAACAGCATTTTTCCTTAAATGCATTCATGCATTCAGGCCGTGAACCTCTTTTGGGGGCAAAGTCAGTTCTATACTTGGGCTGACCCTTCATCTTGTGTCTATATGTCTGTAGGTATTGAAAACTTCAGTCTTTGAGATTCATGGGCCTTGGAGACTGATTTTTTTCGGAGTGATTTTCTCCCATTTTGTTGCAAGAATTCAGTCAAGCTGCTCCTGGACTAAAGGGTTTGGTGTTCCCCATTTTCAGGGAGGCTGGCACCTGATACATGTGTTCAGGTGTTTGGCGCACACACCCGAGGACTGAAAAATCACTTTAAAAACTCAAAGGGATGTGAACCTGCATGCCTCTTCCTCCCACTGGGCTTAACCCAATGAGTTTGTGCGTTCTAACGATACTTGGAAAGTGGTGAGCTGTGTGTAAATGTTGGGGTGGAGAGGATCGGGGATAATTTTATACTAGAGATAATTTCAAAAGCACACAAAACGAAAGACATTAGTAGGTCAAACTGCCGTTATTAACCGTTGACCATCTTGTACAACTTTCTCTCCGCCTCCCTCCTTTAGGCCTTGGTCATCTGGTGTTTCTCATTCTGTGCTCACGATCACTGGGAAAACATATGGGGATGAAAAAATGGAAGAAGAATAAGGGGGAGAAAAGGAAAATTTTCAACCAAGTACTTGGGAAATACTAGTACAGACTCAAAATTGACTAATTTGGTTGGTAGCATAACTGTCGCACTGTCTCTCTCTCTCTCTCTCTCTCTCTCACACACACACACGCACACACACACGCACACACACAGCTAAACTATAATGCTTGAAAAATCTGAGTACTATCAATCAGAGGATATATTATTGAATGACGTATTAAAGGTGTATTAATATGGAAGGTCCGAGCCAATAATTCCCAAGTCTCTCAGCTATGGGGGCTGTTATAATGTCGAATGGTTTCCTGCTTTAAACATTATGATGATACTTCTCATGTCTTTTAAATTAGGGGAGAAAAAGGAATAACACAAAACTACTATTCAATATGACTTTGAAATGAATTTTTATTTTACAAGATCCCCTTAGCTACCTTTCCCCCACAAGTTCCACCCCAAACTGAGAATTTACAGGTTATTTGGGGGAAAAAAAAATCAGGGTGTGTATGTGTGTGTACTTAAATTTTTGAAGAATGTCACTGTACTTAACTGCTAATGAAGTGTTTCTTGGATGGGCTTCCAGCCCTTCTGCTGATTTACAATGAGCAGCCTTCATTTGTATGCCAAAAGCATGCACTAATCCCTAGCATCAGCTGGTTCCCAGAAATACATGTGTCCCCACAATTCTGTTTATCCTGCTGGTTTATTTAGCAAAGCTTTTCTTCCCAGAGAGTACAGACCTCCATTTCAGTCTGGCCAACCTGATTATCCCAAATCCCTAATTAGTGTAATTAAAGCTTTAATGGATTGCAGCCTGGATATAAAACCACGCAACCCCCCACCCCCTTTAAACTTGGTGCTTGATGAGTATGTGGGACTGGTCCATGCCAGAGGGCTTCCTGTTGGGGGACTGAAGGCCCTGGACACCTCTGCACCCCTAACCCAGGCCATGGGCACCCCCAGTAGACGCGACACCTCTCAGCGCTCCTGCGGATGCTGGCCTCATGGGGATTTTTCTCCAGTCACTATGCCATGGGAAACAAGGCTAATCCCCTAACTAAAATGATTCCAAGCACCTAGGAGAATCCAGCTAGATCTTGCAGAGCATGCTCGTGTTAACCCTCCTGCCAAGATAAGCACTTTTCCAATAACCAAACCTCAAAGGTCTGTGGCAGCTTAAACCCACCGTACATGTAGGTGTCCCCTAAAGCATGCAAAATGACCCCTTGTTAAAATGGCTCTGCTGAGGGTTCACATTATTGAAGCTTCAGATGGCTATACAGAAGTTAATATTAGAGAAGAGATAAGGGACAAGGTTGATACTTTTTTTAAAAAAGCCTTTTCACTATGTATTACACTATGCTAGGTGTGTTGTACCAAATACTTATGGAATCCTCATAACACCCTGTCAGAGGTTGTTATCAGTCCCCCTTTAAAGATGACAAAATTGAGGTTTAGAGACATTAGGTAGTTTGCCCGAGAACCTACAGCTAATAAAGTTGCACAGGAAAGATACGAGCAAAAATGCTCAAGATCCGTGATGCTCAGTCCAATAATAGCCTTGGCCACATGAGGCTATGGAGCACTTGTAAAGTGCCTAGCGGAACTGAGCACCTGAATTTCTAATTCCATTTTTTATTAAATTTATAGAGCCACACATGGCTAGTGGCTGTCATGTTGGACAGTGAAGAAACAGATGTCCATCATCACAGAAAGTTCTTTGGGCCAGTGCTGTTAGAGCTGAGAAAAGTTGAGTTACATAGTGGGTATACTGGGCTTGAAATCGTGCTGGGACATTCAAGTGGCAGAAACAGGTCAGCAACCTAGATTTAGGGATCATCCCAGGAGTCACTCACAGGGGAAGCCAGGAGAAGTACAGGAAGAGACAGGAGGGACAAGGGCTGAGAAGAGAAGCTTGGGAGAAATGCCTACATTTTAGACAACAGGAGGAAGAGAAGCTCCCAAAGTTACCGAGGAATAAAGTTCTTAGTTTCTAATTCTTTTTATAGTTTCTTTTTTTTTAATAATTATTTTTTTAAGATTTTTATTTATTTATCTTTAGAGGGGAAGGGTAGGAGAGAGGGAGGGGAAGGGTAGGAGAGAGGGAGAGGAAGAGAAATATCAATGTATGGTTGCCTCTTGTGTGTCCCATGCTGGGAACTGGCCTGCAACCCAGGCATGTGCCCTGACTGGGAATTGAACCGCGATCCTTGGGTTCGAAGGCCCACGCTCAATCCACTGAGCTACACCAGCCAGGGCTTAATTCTTTTTATAGTTTCTTAGTTTACAATTCTTCTTTTCAGGCTCACTTACTGATTTCTCTTATACTTTTAGATGAGCACTCGGGGAAACAAACACACTGCTTGAGACAGAATATCTGCCTTTTGTAATGAAAAGGTACATTTATTTATTCATTCGATCATTTGGTGTAAAGACGTCCTCCCTTTGAGAAAGGCAAGGCGTTTACATCCTCCAGCTCCGAGCTGGGTACATACACTACATACAGAAAGCTGTTAGCACACGACACAGCATCCCGTGGCTTCGATGCAATGCACTAGAAGTGGCTCGAATTCGACTTCAAACTGCCCACAGACCCCCTCAATAACGAGATCCCAACAAGTCGCTGAAATAAAAGCTCTGATGCAGGCCCCTGCTGCGAAGGACACCTTGTGATGGTTTTCCTTCCAACCTCCCTTGCGGTTGCCTGGGAGGGAGGTGGCGGGGTTCTTCCTGAAGTTATCGGATCCCGCATTCCTTACTGAAACCAGAGTCACCCAGAGAACAAGTCTAGGCCTTTTCCTTCTTGGGAGTGAAAAGTCCGCCTACCATGTCTTTGCAGCGAGGGATTTCCTTTAGCAACAGCTGAGACCAAACTATTTTCCCTCGGAGAGGGCGAGCAAAGTCTCGGGCCAGTTCACCCCCATACTCTTTATCTTTGAAGTGACAGGGCCTGGAGCTGCCACTGGCTGCAAAAGGACATTCCTCACCCACCCCTGTAGATGGAGGTGGGTGAGGCAGAGGGAGGATGGAGGAGGAGGCAGAGAGAAGGGTACCAGCAAGGCGGCACATGAGCCCGCTATGATGACGGGTAAAGTTGGAACAAAAACCTTGACATTCGACTTTCTGAAAAGCCCATTTAAATATTTCCATTTTCTCCCCTATAGAGTTTACATGGGGCTTTGGTGACTACTTAGTGCAAATGGCCCCAAAACGCACAAGGCAGAATTTGCGAGAGAGGAACTCTGGGAATTAAAGCACACAAAGCATGCGAACAATGCCAGCGTTGCCTATTAAAACCGGGGTGAGACTGGAGGATGCCAACTGGAGGCCCCAGTCCCCCCATCCTGGCTCCTGATAGGAGCAGGAAGTGTTTGCAATCCTGCGGTAGAATTTATAGTTAGCAGCCTTTGCCTCATTTATGCAATTAACCACGCTTTCCCTGCATCGACATCACTCCCTGGGAGAACATGAGGAACCTGCGAGGAGACATTATATCTTTCAGGATACGGGGTGCCATTTAGTGGGTGATTCACTGAACGGAACCCCTGTGCTTCTGAAGAGTTAATTCCTCTCCTGAGGGTCCCTGAGAACATGCCTCATCAGGCCTAATGGGACCAAGGGGAGGTCATTACCAAATAGCTTATATGATTTTCTTCCTTTTTTTTGGTAAGCAAACTGACTTTTCCTGATCATTTTATTTAAAAATTTCTACCACAATGCAATACATTGTTAAGGAAAAAAAGAAAGAAACAGAAGGTGGCCACAGCCTTTGGACAAGTAGGATAGGTGAGGAGAGAGTTGTGTTTTCTGAGGCCTGACTTATCTCGCTCTCTTGGAGCGAGCTGGGAGGGCCAGGCCTGGGCAGCCTCGCTGGGGCCCTGAGGATGATGGGTGGTCAGCACACATACTGCACTCAGGGTGGAAACCCTGTGCTCTCCTTCAGGCTGGGTCAGGGCTCAGCTCAAATCGTTCCTTCCCCGACTTCTCTCACCTGATTGAAATGTTCAGAAGAGGGAATTTCAGTCCACCTGTGGGGGCCCTTTCAGCCGCCTCATCCCTCTTAAATGCAAACAAAGAGATACTCTGGTCACTTCGGTGTGGCCTACTCTCCTTTTACTACAACTGAAGCCTGATTTCTCCCACTCACTGTCAGCAAGGTTATCACTTAGCAGGGGCGGTGGTGCTGAGAAACAAGGGTGGGAACTGCAGACCAGTGTCCAGCTCTAATACATATGCTAATCACATGCCTGGGATCAGACTTTCCATCTTGTGGGGCTTCAGTTTTCTTTGTCTGTAAAATGGGGGTTTTATTTACTCATTGATTTATTTCCACCAGTGCTAGAAGAATTTACAGGATACGTAAAGTGCAATAAGACAGAATGAATAATAGGAAGGGGAGAAGAAGTGAGGCAAAAACAAGGCTGGGGACAGAGCACAGGGGCAGAAACGGGCCTAAGACACACTGGGGAGAGCATGCCTATGGTTACACAGTTGCTATGCGGGCTGACCGTTCCTGACAAGCGTTGTACATCGGAACGTTCTGAGTGAAGCAAGCAATTTCAGCAGCTGTGGAGTGAAAGGCACGTCTTCACGGAGGTACGTGGGCTGAGGGGGGAACAGGAGTAAGGCAGGGTCCCTGCCCTCTGTGTCCTGCCAGCAGCCGATACAGGGAGTCGGAGGGAGAGTGCGAATGATTCCAAAGCGATATACGGGAGCGCTTGGAACTCCGAAGGCAGCCATGGATGGTTGAGCCAGGGGCTTGGATACTAAGAACCTCAGCTTCTGTTGTTTATGTCTGTATGAATTCTGTGTACCCTCTGCTTCCAGACCACACTTCCGACCCCTTCGTGCGTTCGGAGTGACTGCCAGGAAAAGAGCCTCACACCCTTAACTAAAAATGGAAAATCCCACTCACCAGCCAAGGACCAGAGGGGCGTGTGGCCAACACTGACCTCGCCGTTCTCCCTTACAGATGAACTACTTCTCGGAAAGGATGGGATGATATTAATGTTCATTTTCACACCAGGTTCTTTTAGAATCTTAGCTACCTGTTCAACCTTGATTCCATCTTATGCAAAACATTCCCACAGAAAAGGGACCTCTGAATTTTCCAAGACAAAAACACAGGGCTACTCTGATTTTTAGAACCTCCCTCTTTGGGTGCCAGTGGAATCTTTGATTTGTGGCAGTAGCCAGAGAGCCATCTACTTCAAGAATTTTAGCCAGGGAAGAAGTGAGCCCCAGCTCCACAGCCAGGATTAGGCGTAGCCCCAGTAACCGGTAAGAAGGCCACAGTGAGCCACGTTAGCTACAAATTCCTGCTAAGAGTTCACGCTCAGGATGATCCCTTCGAGCAGGCACCATTAAAAAATATAATCACCATCTGCTAGTCTCCCCTCTTTTTTACTAAACTAGTCATTAATTACTGGTAACAACTAATTTCATCTGGATTTTATTGAGTAATTGTAAAATAAACGGGAGGATATCAAGCTTCCTGCCTTGCTGAGGGCAGGAATTTTCTATAATGTTATGTTTCAAAAGGGGGCTGTAAGAAACCACCGACGTCCATTTAATATGGTAATTGTGATTCTCAAAATTCATCCTTCCCGTGGTTAACGAGTGTGTCTTTCAGCTTAGCTCAGCCTGACTTCAGCTTGGGTCATTAAATAGCAAACTAGTTTTCACCCACTGGTAACGACAGATCTTTCAGGGTTATTGCCTCATTAATTGAGGTGCATAATGTCATCACCACAACTTTTTAAAAATTTCATTTTCCGGGTATCTTATAACAATATGATACTATCGCAGAG
The DNA here is from genome assembly GCA_039655065.1 of Glossophaga mutica. Classification (NCBI taxonomy): domain Eukaryota; kingdom Metazoa; phylum Chordata; class Mammalia; order Chiroptera; family Phyllostomidae; genus Glossophaga; species Glossophaga mutica. Next base: position 85,648,772 of record CM077313.1, read on the forward strand.
TAAAAATGGAGGGAGTTTAAATGTTTTGATTGAACAGGTTGATCATCCTGGATAAGGTAAACTGCAAAGTTTTATTCATGTTTTTCAACTACAACAACTAGATGAAAACAGTTGAAACAAGCCATTAATTTCATGACACGCTCATCCCAAACCAATCATAACTCATTTCTTTTTATTGCAAAAGTAATTGAGTAATGAATAATGAAAAGGCAGTAAATATGTTGACTTTATTATTAATATTCAATTTTGGTTAATGAGGCGGCTATTAAATTTGGAACGTGGACTTGATTTATTGACTCTTTCAAGATAACAATGAAATATTATCTAACGAATACCAGGGTTCTCGCAAGACATGATCTGATCACGAAACATTCTGGAATTCAAGTGAAATTTCAGTTCACGTTTAGAACTATTTGACCTCAAACTTATACTTGTGCCTCACGTGTTCCTTAAAAAACTTAAGTGTGTGTTTGACATGCTCATGCATGTGAGCGAGAGAGGCTGGGGGAGGCACTGGAGAGAGCTTTCCATGTCACTCTGCATGCTGGCGACCCGGAACGCCGTGGTGGGTTGGTCATCCTTAAACGCTTTCTAAAAGGAGTTTGTAATGAAATACCAAGAAGACAGTAGTTACACCTAAAAGGTGGTCCGTAGCCTAAGTCTCAAACACAGCATTTTAGTGATGGTTCAGAGAAAAAAAAAAAAACCCAACCCATTAAATGTAAAGGGGACTCATGGAATGTTTTTCCCCCTCTTGCAAGTGTTGGACTGGCCAAAAAAGTTTGTTTCGTTTTTTTCTGTTCAATGGCTCTAGTAGTGCTTAGTTGTCTTTAACTTCACTGGAAACGATTTTGTTAGACTGTGTTGTGACAGCTGTCATATCAGTGTGCATTTAAAAAAACTTATTTAAATTAGTGAATTTTTGTGCAGTATTTTAATATTGAAGATGGAAGATAATATGCTACATTCTTGGCATATTATGCTTTTTATTTCGAGAAAGGTAAAAACACAACTAAAACGCACAAAAAAAGATTTGTGCAGTGTATATAGAAAGTGCTGTGACTGATCGAATGTGTCAAAAGTGGTTTGCAAAGTTTCTTGGTAGCACCGACATTTGGCTAAATAACTCTTAGCTGCCCTGGCCTCTACCCACTAGAAGCCAATAGTGGGAGATAGCCGACATACCCAAAATACCCAAATCAATAGTTACTGGGGAATATGAAAAATTTGTCTTTTATTTTATGGAAAAAGTAAACGGGCTTTTCGGTCAACCCGACAGGATCGCAGCTGATTCTTCAGTTGTCACAGCAGTCACGTTCTGCAAAGTCGCGGCGCACCTGGAACTGGCGAATGCCCAACCATCACGCTGCAAGCACTGGGTTTACCAAGAAATTCAGCAAGTGGGCGAGTTCACAAATTCCGAATCTGCAAACAACGAGGCTCGACTGTGCCTCACACAAGCTTATACTGCCCCCCTCACCCGTGTGCTCCATTTGCTGAACCACTGTAATTCTCCTGCGCTTACAAGACAATCCCGGACCTCTCCGCAGGCCCTTCGTGCAAGGGTATGGGCCAGAACATACGTACTTTATTTAGTAAAGCCTGAAAAATTTCTGGGAATTACTTTTAGAAGAATTGGGAAAGTAAGTAGAGCTTCCAGTAACATATTTTGGGTAACATTTCAAGTTCTTGTCAAACATTTTCTTATCTACATCTTTCAAAGAGGAGCTTTATATCACACTAAGAGACATTAAGGAACATCTTGGGTTTGTATAGCTGCAAATCAACAATGACATCTTTGACATAAAAGATTTAAGCAAAAGATTTCTTGCCTGTTACCTTCATGGGAAGAATATTCACAACGTCATCTTGGGAGAGCTAAGATGCAATTAAAATTTTTTAGGAGTTATATTAGGAGCTGAGCCAGAGATCACAAATTGATGGCCTCCCGGAATGCCGATCCAAGATTGAAGAATGAGGTTTCACGGGACGACCCAGATGTCCAGATCCCATTAGCAAGCCAGCAGCTCCGGCATCATCGGGCACCCGTTCCTACACAGCAGCCGTGAGCTGGAAGCACAGAACCTGACTCCCACGTAGGGGGCGCGCTTGGGCTTTCCAATTCGCTCCCTGTATGTCTGGTCCCCGCCAGCTTCACCTGCCGAAATCATTTATCTGACATCCGTACGCATGTGACTTTGCTGCCCCTTGGCCTAGACGTACAAAACCTCAACGTTTATTTCAACAAATGTTTATTAGATGCCTACTACGTGCCAGATGGTCTTACTTTCTGAGAACAGCCAAATAAACCTCCCTCCAGTTTGGAGAATTTGAACTGGGTAGAAAAACCAAAGTCTCGACAAACAAAAGAGCAACCAGTAGATCAGCGCTTCTCAACTGTAGAAGGGAAGAGCTGAAGCTTTAAAATGGCAGGCGCAGGGAGAATCGACTCATCCCGGAGGGAACTGCCCAGGCGCACAAGCGTGCCGGGCTGCTGTAAGGCGAAGAACCACGTCAGATGGTACCTGTAGGACGTGTTGGCTGTGAGAATGTCATTTTAATTACTTGCATAGGAAGAAGTGGATTCACTTATTAAGTTAAACATAGAGGACCTCTTGCTTTGTTACACGCCTTCTTTTAAAAGATCCTGTGATGGGTTTTGATAGGCCTTATGTAGTCCTTCAAGACTCATCACGGCCCCTAGGACCATGTATAGATCCACCTGCACAGGGGCCCATTTATGAGCTCATTTATGGTTGACATAGTCTGTTCTGGGGGGTCCTGTGCAGGGCAGTGAGCAGGGACCTACCTGTCCATCGATGCTCAGCAACTGAGACAGCAGGGCCCAGACAAGAAACCTGAGCTTGTTGAATAGCCTTTTTGAACCTGCAGCTCTCCCTAACACTGAACTGGACTGTGTAGAGTACAGAAGAGGAGAAGTTTGGTATATGAGATGGATGTAGCTGGAGAATCAATGAGCTGGCACAGAGAGCTACTTGCACAGCCAAAAGGGGTCTGAGAGTAGAACAAAGTAGCAGGGGCCAGTGATGCAGGTCAGTCTGACCCCCGAAGACGACGACTCCTGAGGACTGTGGCAGCGCAAAGAAAACTCTGCTGCAGGATAGAGTGGCACTTCTGTCCCCACAGCTGGGATGCTTTTTTGCTGCAAGTAACCTCATCAACACAGGATGTATTATCTACAAAAATGTTGGATAAAGGGTAATTTCAGGAAGGTTAGTTAATTAAGTAGCACCCAGGGCTCAGGCTCCTTCTATCTTTTCTTCTACTATCCCTAGCATGTTGAATGCTCACCTCCTGGTTGCAAAAAGGCTGCAGCATCTCCCATTATCATGTATTTTCATGGGGCCTTGGTCTTCCTAAAAAACAATGAGGACTTTTTCTGAAATGCCTTCCTTTACCCTCCAAACTAGCATGTTTTCCCCTCATGTTTCACGGCTAGACCTGCATTGCGTTATTAACTTTACATCAATCAGTGGCAAGGAGAATGGATTGCCACCATTCTGGCTTAGCTACACTGTAGCTTAGGCCACAGTGTCTGATTCAGGTCTGCAGTGAAACCTAAGAATCTGCATTTGTTACAAGTTCCCAAGTGTTACTAATGCGGTTGGTTTGAGAATCACTGAGCTTGGACCAGGGATCCCCAACCTCCAGGAGGTGGATTGGTACTGGTCCGGGCGTGTGAGGAACTGGGCCACACAGCAGGAAGTGAGCTTGAATGTAATGCACTTAAATCATCCTGAAACCATCCCCTCTACCCCCAGTCCGTGGAAAAATTGTCTTCCACGAAACTAGTCCTGGTGCCAAAAATGCTGGAGAGACTGCTGGCTTAGACTATTCAAGATTTACCAGCTGAATAAACTTAGGACCTTTACAGCAAATGAGAAGGGAAGGGAGGATTTTGGGTGGGAACCAGCAAGCTCTCTATAGAGCATGTGATGTCTGCTGAAACACTGGTCAGGGGACTTGGAAGTGGAGAGCTTGAAGAAGACTAGAGACTTGTATTCCCAGTTTTCTAGCTGGACGCTGAACCAAGTAAAGTATTTAAAAATCCCCAGAAGGTAAACTAGAGACTGTTAAGCTATAATCAGCTCGTATAAGAGATAGTTTTATTTACTGAGTACGCCAAGTGGTGTATTCTTTCCGCAGATTATACAGAAAGACGTGGCAGTCACTGATGCTGTGGCCTGAGTGTCCCTGTCTCTCCAGTTTCTGGTCACACGATAGGGCATGGCCACGTGACTTGATTTGGCTAGTGAAATATGCGTGGCAACGACCATGCACAGTGACACTTCCTCTTGCTGTAGTGATTACAGAATGTGGAAGAAGATAAAGCCTTTCTCAGGCTGGGTTACTGGGCTACCCAAACGAGCAGAGCACGCTCCATGAGCCGCTGTGGACATGTACAATAAGCAAAACAAACTGCTTAAGTCACTGAGATTTGGACATTCTTTGTTAAAGCGGTAAAGTCAAGCCCATTCTAATACAAAGTCTATAACATCTTTATACCACATTTATATTATTTTTCCTCTTTTAGCCCAAACACCCCCCTGGGAAAAAAAACAATAATCCTGACTCAGTCACATTTTTGTCATCACTCCAGCCAACATTTATCTTCTAGAGACACCAATTCCATTTATAAGTAAATCACAAGGTTCAGTACTTGGTTATTTTATAATTGCTCGCATGTATTAATATCACTTCCCTGATTAGATCAGAGACTTGTGGAAACCAGAGATCATGTCACAACATCTTTTGTCTCCTCTTGTGGAAAGGAAGGAAATTGGCAGCTTACGGAGAATCTAGCTGAATAATGGAGCTGTCAATATCTTACAGTCCTTGAACTTTTCCATTTATTATTTGCCCACAATCAGGCAATTACGAAGTGTGTTTTGCCTGCACAGTTTTATTTGAAATTTAAGGGCAGGGTTACAAGTGGCCAAATGGTTGCTTCATTAACTGCTATAATTTTTACCATCTACAGAAATTTCCATTTCTCTGAACGACTATATATTGGTCTGTTCACTACATTTTCCCCAAATGAACTAAGGAGTAGAAAACAGTGGGGATAATATAGGAGAGAAATTAGCTAGTGGGGTTTAAAATGAAATTTGCTAAGCTCACATTAGATTTCTGCTTAAATGTGGGAAATGGCATTAATCGTTGAAAAGGTATGCCCAAGCATGTTTCCAGTTTCATTAATATCAATAATCTGAATTTGGGACTTTGTGACATCACCTGGCCCTGCCCCTCTGTCTTCAGATTTTTGCTTTCAAGCACACAAAGTGTCACAGGTCGTAAAAGCAGACAGACATAATAATGAAACACAGACCTTAGTAATGGGCAACTTTAAATATTCAACATGGGCGGGTGCACTAGGCTATTAGGATGGGCTGTAAAGTTACACTTTGCAGCTCTCAGGAGAAATACAGTCACACTGTGGTACCCGTCGGCTTCAGAACTCATCACACCCTGTACTTGTCACATTTTGATGAGAAAAAAATGTTTCAGCACTCAGTGCTTGCTCGAGACTTGTTGCATTTGCTAGATCTTGTATGAGTCATGCCGCCGCCCCGCAAGAGAAGATGCTTCATTATTTGGTGCTCATCAGTTTCAGCACTCATCATAAGTTCTAGAATGAATTAATGATGCGTACTGAGGTACCACTGTATTTTGGACCTTCCCTCAAGTTGTGAATAGAAACATTTAGTTTTTGCAGGAATAAACTAGTAAGAAATAAAGCTCATACGTCAATCACATTCACACCTGTGATGAGAGTTTTTAAAAAAAAACTACCATTTTTTTCAAAGGCAAATGGATTTAGTAGGCCTGGTGTAGCACCTAAAAATCTGCATTTCTAACCAGTTTCCAGGTGACGATGCTGGTGGTTTGAGAAGCAGAGCTTAGCTGCAAGCACGTAATAATGCCTTAATGTGCTGTCGCTGCCTGTTTTGTCACAAAACTATCAGTGCGGGACAGAAACAGGCACAAAGACACGTTCCACGACCACAGCTGAACTGCTGCCAACTTTGCCGAAAGCCCATGACAGATTTGGGTGAAGTCTGAGAAGAAAGGGGTGACTCGTGGTTACAAGAGGCAGGAATGGACTCAATTCTGCGCTGACTATAGGAGCTGTTATGAGGACGATGGACTCCAGATTATTTTAAATAATCAAAAGTAGCTAATCAGTTCAAGAAATACATGCTGGAGACAGGCTCTAACTCTAAACCCCCTTGAAGACAACGTATGTAGAGGGAAAACTTACTCCTTGTTTCCAACAGTTGAGTTTGCTTTCTGTGCAAATTTTATTACTGCCTGCACCTTAGAATCCTCCTCGCTGCCACCCCTAAAATCCAAGCAAGTGGATGCGTCACAGGTGTGAGGAAGGCCTTAAGGGCAGTAAGTACCTCCTCACCAAAAGCCCCTGGCCTTGACCTAAGACTTGCCCACATCACTGCAAATTATACCCGAGAGTGAACATGTTACGGTCATGTGTTCTGATACCAAGGCCTTAGTTTTTTCCAAACCTCCAGCCTCATTTGGCAACTGATGCCTCTTGGGGAGCAAAATTACTTCCGTCATTAAAACTTCATCAAGTAATAATTTCATTAGTTGTTGACATAAATAACGGCAGTAAATAAGTACAGAGTGATTGATTTGTTCCTGATATCTCAAGGGAGTCATGTGTTAGTTCTGATCTGTAAAATCGGGACAATATTTATTCGAATTGCAAACTGCCTATGAACCATTCGCTTGGGTGTGTTTTAATTTGCGTAGGGTTAGCACATTCCATAGCTGAATGCATACGCAGGTCTGCCTCAGAAACATCTCACATGACAGCTAAGCCTAAATGACGATGTGCCACGTGGCATGTCAAATACTTCTCTGCTTTGCTTCTCTTCCTGAGGCCACCCCCATCCCCCCCAAAACAAACCAATCCAAAAAACCTGTTCTAATGAGCTAAAATAAAACTGTTAAGATGGGAAAAAAGGAGGGGGCAAAGGAATAAATATGAAGGTACCCCTCCTCTTTAGCAGTCAACAGGAAGTACCTTCTGCCCTGAATGATCTGCATCAGAAATACAGGATAAATTTTTCTTGAGATTAGTGGCCCACCCCCAATAACAATAAGAACTAGCCTGCTAAGATAGATTACCATAATACAGTGATTGAAGGGAAAATATATGGGGTAATGCGGAGAGGTCTAAATACTCGTAAGTGGAAAAAGCATAAACGACCGCTTTAATTAATTTCCTAACGTGAAACGCAGCTGCAGTAATGTCGGCAGGTCTCACCCGCCCGTTTTAAATTTGTGACATGAAATCATGCCACTTAATTAAGTCTTCATGCACAAAGATATATTTTATTTACTTTTTATGGAATCTCAGCATTTTAAAGCTTTCTGTTTATGTGTGTAAACGCTTTATAAATTACTCGAAACACTGAACAAAATCTGACTACTACTAATCAGCAGTTACAACGTACCAGTTTCGGTTTCAATAATGAAATGCCTTTTGGGGGGGACCCCTGCTGCTATGTGAACTAGCTGTAGGCTAGTAAAGTAATGAGTCCGGACAGAGTCTCCCAATCTCATGGTTGGTATGGAACTCAAGGAAAAGGACTTGGCCCCCAGTTCCCACTCTGTTTACCAGACTGCAACCAGACAGACTGCTGGGGCCTTATAACGCCTCTGGGCTTCCCTTCCCCCTTCCCCCTTCCAGCCAGGGCTGCTTTTTGCCTTTTTTCGATGGTGGGCTAGGTAAAACATGGTATTATAGAGCCCTCTGCAGGCCAGAAGCTTTGTAGGAGCCGACCAGCCCCACTGCTCTTGGAGTGCAGCAAAGCAGGAGTCGCAACTGTCCAAACTAAACACATCAGCTCTCATTGGAAAGATGTTTGTCATCAGGGCAGCCTGACACTGACTCTTCCAAAAGACTCATGAAAAACAGAACGTTTTGGGCACCTCGCTTCGGGCTTGCTGCCTTGATGGAAACATTTCCACAGGCCCCTAGGAACACAGGATAGATGCATGGATAATACGCTGCAGAATGTTAGGGACAGTCATCATAATCATCTTCATCACAGTAATTCTTAAAGTCATCCTTGAGGAATATGGAGCTCAGAGTAGTTTCCTCAAAAAAGGCCATTCCTAGCACATCTGGGTTTCGGAAGCCAGGGTACTGGGAAGCAGCAGCTAGAAGTTTGTTTTGTGGACAAACGCCATGATTGCCTCGGCCAAGTTTTCGTTCTGATGAATGGAGGGTAATGCCTAACAAAATTCAGTGAATTTCTCAAGTGTTGCAGGGAACTTAGTGTGAGTTTTCACAGGGCACTTTTATATTGCGTTCTGAGATCCCTGGCTGGAGTGAACAGAAATCATACTGACAGAAATCCGTATGTAAAGAAATAGGAGGAAGCACGCTGAAGACCAAATGAAATGAAACAAGATTTTGTTTTCATTTAGGTGGTACTTTTCGAACCACATTTTATGCTGGCTATAAAATATTCTTAAAGTCAGCAAAATAGCCAACAACTTTTAACAGGACATTTTTTCATAATATTTTCAAGTCGGCAAAAGTACTAGCAACTTTTAATAGTAGGTGATTTTATGTTTTTATAATAGCTGAGGGAATATTAATTTTAAAGAGGAAGCATTTGACCCAAACATTTCCTTTTACTGAGTTTAATCTGTGTCAGGTAACTCGTATACCTCCTGGAGCACCAGAGATGCACGCTTCTAACAGCCCAAAGGGGCAGGGACTGTCCCCTGCTAAGTTCCCCTCCCTGACAGAACACAGCAGGCACACTTGCCTGGAAGCCAGGGGAAGCGGAATAACAGGAAAGCGATACAAGGATGGAAAGAACCTACACTGTACATGATAGAATTTCTCTCCTCGGGACTTTCAATAGGCTAACAGGATGTTTTAAAAGACCCGATGACCTGTCGGTGTTACAAGGAGGCAGTGGCCTGGGGCAAGGACCAAGGCTGCCGTTGGCAGCAAACCCCTGGATGCTTCTCAGGGAGCCCCAGAAAACTGGTGACAGTCGAACTAACCAGGTGTACGCTGCAGTCATCTGACGCTTCCGACTGCTGCTGTCCCCAGGGACCCGCGTTGACTGTTGGAGGTTCCCCCACGCCTCTACTCAGTGGTATAGACAAGACCAGCATGTTTGTAAGGTAATGCCAACAAAGGTTTGGGTTCCAGTGAAATGACCCTTCCAAACGAACACCCGCAGTTAAAACGGTGAGTTTCCAGCTTTGTCGAGTTCAGAAACGAGTGCTGTCGGCATGAACTGTCAACAGCCCAAGCTAAAACAGGGCAGCGGCTGGCTCCTGCGGAACCATCTCCACGACCCCCACCCCAGCTCCACAGAGCTGAGTGTCAGACGTTACGGTACCAGGCCTGGCATCCGGCTGCCAGGCGCGGCCTCCTTCCCTGGGCTTGTCTCCCACTGGGAGGCTGTGGCCCATGGAACTGCACGCTTCTCAGCAGGTGTGGGGCTGCCAGCAGTGGGAGCGCGGCTGGGTCTGGCGCCGCCAACATTTACAGCCATTCCTCGCATCCCTTCTCCCCCGGCGGCCCCCAAGCCCAGTCCCACCAGAGCCTGGCCTGTGTGCAGACTTGGCCCACTAGGGGAGGACAGGTGATGAGGATTAAGCTGAATGTATTTGCATATCCTCAGCACAGGGAGGGAAATGAACACCGCAGTGACATGATTTAGTGGCTGAACTTAAACCCTAGAAAGCCCTAGACTGATTTCTGAATATGAGACTGAGCGAAGGAGATGCAAAATGCAACACATCTGGGAGGGGTGGGCTAGGCTGGAGTTAATGGAAGAAACAGAAAGAAATGAATCAGTCTGGGTCCAAAGTGCCATTTAAAATCCACCCCCAAATTACGAATGGGCACCATTCCTGGGCACGAGAAATGCCGCCTTCTCCTCACTGTCGTCGGATGGGGTGGGAGGCCTGGGGCTGTTCCGGACCACTGTCCCTCTCTGTCCAGGTAGCTATTTCATAGCCTTAATGGGCCCAAAATCATACCGCCCACCGTTTGTGTGCAGCCAAATTGGCCTGCCAATAATCAGGTATTTCCGAAACCGGGCATTTTATGGATTTTTCACTATAAAAAGAGCATAAAGACAAAAATCTTGTGAAGGTTAATGAATGAGAACAGAATGAATTAGCAGCTGTGAAGTATATTTTCATCTTTTTCCTTTGGGGGAGCCAGAAAGAGGTAACAATCTCCGTGACTATTTAGACAACCATGTCATCTGACAGTGGAAGGAGGCAGGACGGCAGCTAACGTGACTCCCATTGGCTGTCCTGTGAAGGCAGCGCCTGGAAAAACAGAGGCTGTCAAAAGTTTCTTCTCGCTTTCATGAAGCCAAGCCAGTAAGGCACCCGATGCGTTCTCTGGGCCAGTCTGCAGCTTTAACCTGCTTTTTGCTAAGACGACGATGTGCTCAGCCCTGGGAAACGCAAACCCAGAATTGCTCAGGACACAACCATCACCCTGCCATGAACATGGGGCTTTAGAGAGCACAGCATGTCTAACTAGAAAGTAATCGGACTGATTTTAAGACAAACGCCAGCGCACAAGTAAAAAGACAGGGCTCTCCTCTTTCCTGTGGCTGCTGCCTTAGACGCCGCTCCAGGATGCTGCCACTCTATCACTCAACTGCATTTTAGACTTCCTCTTGAAAATGACTTTGGAAAACTAGGAACATCATCGAGGTGGCAAAGGCCTTTTGTAATTACATTTGAAGAAGGTGGATGATTCAGCCTCCAAGACCCCCAAGAAAAATACACTCACCCAAAGCAAACAAGGGGCAGCTAACTAACAGGGGAGTCTAAACCTCTTCTGTGGCTTAGAAATAGCTTTTGGAGACCATTCCAAAAGAGTAGCCCCACCTGCGGTTTGAGCAATGGGAGGCTCATCGAAATGCACCTTCAGAAAAGTGTCTCCCAATGTGACACTTCAGAGGACAACACTGATTTAGAGGTATACATTCTTGAGTGTGTATGAGAGGGACAGAGAGAGACTACACTACCGAGGTCACCTAAGGCAGACCACCTTCCTTCTGGGCAGCCACGTGGCTGCCTTTGACTTACTGTGTGCGCGCACACACACACACAACCTCACTTTAGTTGTGAGGAAGGGTGTACCAGAGACTTTGGGACCCTCGCCACAGGCAGCCTGGACAATCCCGAGGTACGTGGAGCTGAATGCTGGGGAGGAAGTGATCCATTCTGCACGGGTGATAAGAAAGACCTCCAAAGGGAGTGTGTCACCCCTAGGGAAGCAAGAGTATGGGCAGATGACCCAGGCTCACGAAGGTGAGGAAAGCTGCTTTGGAAATGGCATGTGACTGTTAGAAGCACATCTGTGTCCAGCTTCCCGGGTGCAGCACCTGGATTTGGGTGGACAATGGCTAAAGCAGGATGATAAAACAGCTGCGGGTGGAGTCCCACGTGGGGGCTCTGCCTCGGTGTGGGCCACCACTGGGCCTGTAAGCTCATCCTAACAGCCGAAGATCACTGCTCGGAACCTAGCTTTCTGTTCCCTGGGCACATGAAGGGGACAGAGACTAAGCCTTTGGACTAAGTAACAACGGGGTGCTTGGACAATGTGCATTTTAAGGAGAAAATCCGACTTTCTGCTAATAGAACACGTGGCTTCTCTACCAATTGGGGAAACAGAGATGTCACCAGATCGGCACCCTGGACTCACTGTTCTGTTGTCGTCTCCTTTATCAGCTTGCGTAAGCCTGCATGCTAGGCATTCCACGGATATCTGTCACTACAGATGAAGATTTCAGGGCCCTCACAACAAAGTCAGTGATGTGGATTGCAAAAGTGTTGTAAGATCCATTTCGCAGACAGGGAGACCGAGGCACGGTGGCTGAGACATAGTGCGTTTGGACAAGGAATTCAAGAATCCCTCCAGGCTGGTGCTCCTGCCAGTCTGTCCCACGCTGGCGACTGGAGATTGCACAGAGTCCAGGCCTAGTGGCAGGAGGCAAGATGTCGGTGTTTCTGGAGGCGGGTATATGCGTGGACAGCATTTGTATCAGGGGACAGCGGGCTTGCTCTCTCCTCTCTCCTCTCGGTTATTAGATCACACCATTGTGGGATCCCGGGGGACGGATGTTTCTGTAGGAAGTCTTCATTTTGTAACAGACACAGTCAACCTTCCAGCCTCGTGCTGCTGCCCGGTCAAAGACTCCAGGGCATTTTTCTGTGAATTGATTCAGATGCCACCACCCCAGGTCTCCTAGAAGTTGAGGGAGGCCGGGGAAGGGGAGTAACTAGGAGCCTGACACCCACCCTACTCAGAATCTGAAGTGTGGGGTCTGTGATGAGTAGCCGAGGCTGCTCCATCTCCTTCAGAGTTTCCCAGGGTTCCCAGAGGCGGCAGCGGCAGGCAGCTCAGCTGAGGATTCCTTGTGGAGTCCCTCTGCAGTGCTCTCTCTCGAACTTCTATTTCCACTGCTTAGCATGGAAACACAGGATGAAGCTCACAGTATTAGGAGGGTTCTTTAGAGACACATTACAAATGGTGCATGGACTCCAGGATCATTTTGCAGTTCCCCCCCGACCCCACCCAATCACAGCCTGACCATCTAACTCGCTGTGTGACCAAGGGCAAGTTTCTCAACATCTCTGTGTCTAAGCATCTTCGTTTGTACAATGGGGGGATTAGAACTGTTGTAAGCAGCAATAATATGATATAAAGTGCTTGAAACAGGGTCTGGCATATGCGTGCACACACACCGTTATATAAGGGCTCAACAAATATACTACAGTACTTTTATCATAGTACCACATTTTGCCTTGTACAAGTAGTAAAAAAAATAACGCCCTTTTTTCCTTTTTCTCCTCAAACTAAACTATAAGCCCGCTGAGGGGTAGGGACCATGGTGTCTTATACAGAGTCATCAATCCATGTCTCTTGTAGGAATAACACTCTCGCCAAGACAATCCGCATTAAAAACAACAACAACTATGGAGGCAGGTTAAAAAAGTAGTAATTCACAACAGTGGATTTGGGAACACTATTTGGGTAAGGGGTCCTCAGCACCCTTTAAATCATTCCAAATGCTAATTAAGTATTCTGTAAGAACGTCTGAACCAATTCTGGAAGAGTTTCTTTCCCAGAATCAATTTTCAAGGACCCTACAATGAAAACTTCTCCTGTTACACGTTGCTGATAAAATGAAATAATAATTGACCCTACAAGGCTCGCATGTAGCGTGAGGTCATACAACTTTGCGCCCACATGTTTACGTGTGTTATCTGCACGGTCCACTTGCATTTCCTTAATCATATATTTACCGAAGAGCAACTCGGACTTGCACCCAACTGTGTCAAATGGTATGTGATTGCTATACTTAAAACGTTCAGATGATTTTAGACGGAGGGATTTATTTTCTTCTCACAGCGTTCGGAGGTCTGGGCCTATCTGGTTTCAGTTAGGCGGCCGTCTTTGGCCGGCATTTTCTGGTACATTTGAAACTGCTGAACAATGAAAAGCAAAAACACGCAATTGCCAGGGCAGCTTAAGCCTAATGCAGATATAAACACAGTTAAGAGCACTTTATTTAGGTTCTGCTTTATTATTCTTAACTTCCACAGTAATTTTGAATCACAATGCATTAACAAATTTTTATTAGCTTTCCCAATGGAAAGCCAGTCGCAGGCGAGGCCCGTTACGACTCTCAAGAAAGAACGTCGCAGCTGATTTTCGATCTACCTTCTCACACAGAGGAAAACAGAATTGTTAAAAGCTCGCTTTTGGGACGGTCTAATTTAGTGTACTCTGCGGTACTCTAATTCTTTCCCTGGCTCCTTGCTGGCACTCTCCCTAGTACTTACTGTGCAGCTCTCCGCCTTACCCGTCTGCGAGTTAAGACCTTGAACGGACAGCACAGAGCGGTTAGCAACAGGAGGGCAGGGACAGCGCTCACCCAAAGGCTCCGAATCTAAGCTCCGGTGAGGAGCAGGGTGTTCAAGATGTGGTTTAACCTGGAGGATCCACTTGCTTGCAACTGAAAATATGCTAAGCAACCCCTCCCTCCGGACCTCTTCTTGAGAGCTTATATAGCAGTCTTCTAGGAGCCAACTCCTTTGAAGGAGCTGCTGTATTCCGTTCTACGATTTATTTAGTGGTTAAAATATCCTTGTGATTTAGGGTTGGGTGGCTTCAGGGGGCAGCCAGGCATTGCCTAGCGGCCTGTGGGCTGACCAGCCTATCAGGAGCTGTAGCCAGCAGGGGGAGGGGCAGAACTGGCTGCTGCAGCAGCCCTGGGCTGGCGGGGAGGAGCCATACTCTCAGCAGGAGGTGAGAGTCATTTTGGACTCTTCAACGAAGACACTCACTGTAAGGAGCACGGCAGGTTACTAAATAATACATTAAACACAGAGCAATTCCTTAGCTGGACAGTTTCAAATGCTAGCTTACTGACTATAAGTGAAAGTTTGTAGGCAGGAGAGTCCAGTGTCCAAGAGTGAGTTCAGGCATGAACTGTGTGATCTTGGGCAAATGACTTGAACCTATAGGGTCTTTGTTTCTCAAAACGAGTTTTATGATAATCTGCTCACCAGAGGGATGCTATTAAGGATTAAATGAGATCAAGCATATAAAGCTGTTAGCAAAGTGTAGAGTGAAATCCAATATTCAATAAATGGCAGCACTATTATTATTCCTAAGAAAGTAAGAGAAACTTTAGAACTCTCATATGGTTAAATTTTTTAAATGCCTGGAAAGATATACACCAAAATATCAACAGTAGTAATCTATGGGTGATGAGATTACAGAAATTTTTTCCTTCTGTTCACTTTCTTCTTTATTTTCTATAGTAAACATATAAGGTGGGGGACCTCCCAAAACCCAGAATTTACTTATGAGATTGTGTATTTATTCTTACATGTTGAAACATCAACCACTTTCAAAGCACTCTCCATTTGATGCAATACACCTATGGAGACATTTTTTTCTACTGCTCAGAACAATTTTTAACTCATTGATTCTGATGCCTGTTAGTGCTTCTGCCATTTTTTGTTTCACTTCTTCCACATTGGCAAAATGTTTCCCTTTGAGGACATTTTTCATCTGGTGTGGGGCGGGGGCGGGGAGGTGGTGCATAAGGAGCGTGGGGCACTGGGGTCACACCGTTTTTGGTCAAAAACTGCTGAACACTCAGCGCTATGTGGACAGGTGCCCTTGTAAATCACCCGCAAGAAATGGGCAAATGCACTGAAAGAGTCTTTAAAAAAAACTTCAGAGGCCAAATGCAGCCTCTCACAATAATGCCAGTTGGTGCATTGATACACATGGGCTCCTAGAACCCTCACCTAGCAGGGGGAGCCTGTACTACATACAAGGGGCCTGCCCTCCAGAGGATAATTCCATCTGGGCCCCCCCCTTGTAAGTATTATTTTTTACCATTATAAAGTTATTATAATAGTGTAATGTATCTTATGTAAAAATAATAAAGAAATGGATATGAAGAAGAACAAGAGAAAAAATGTTATTGCAAGCCTGAGATGACCGTCTCCTGCTCCTTGGGTAAGTTTGAGGCAAAGAATAATGTATCAGTGTGACAGTAAATCTTTGTTTTCTGGAAGGCCATCTACAATGAGATGCGATATAGGGCCTGGGCCAGCAAGCTGTTTCTATAAACGGCCAGACAGTAAATATTTTAGCCTTTGTGTGCCTAATGGTCCCTGCTGCAGCCATCCAGTCCTGCTGTGACAGTGCGAAAGCAGCCACAGAGGAATCCTAAAGAAATGGGTGTGGTTGCATTCCAATAAAACTTTATTTACAAAAACAGGGCAGAGTCAGATTTGGCTTATAAGCCATACTTCATTAGTTCCAGGTGGAGAGGAATAAAACCATCAAATTACAAAACCATTCCTTAAAGTCTGTATTCTAAAAAAGGAAAAAAAAAAAAACCCTGAAACCCATGAGTGTCACACTAAGACTGAACTCTGGCTTACGAGGCAAGACAGATCGGGGACACCCTCGGGCGGCATCGCGCATCACATGGTGTGCACGGGATAATCAGGTTCAGGTGACTTGCCTGGGAAGCCTTCTCCTTGAGTCACCAGGGACTGAGTCCTGAGCAGAGAAGCATCTGATGTACTAAAAGCACAGGCTATTGTGATTTTTTCCCCCAAAAAGAGAAGGTGGGAAGGGAGCAACAAGTCTAGGGAAAAGAAGGAAAGAGAAGATTTACATCGATAAGGAGAATAGGAAGAGGAGAAAGAGAAAGCCAAGGTTCGGAAGGCCATTTGGAGTTGGAGGTGCCTGGGCAGTTAGTCACTTAAGGCACTTTCCCCCTTTTCTCAAGTCTCACCCTGGATTATCTTAGAACTATGGCCAGATACAGTTGAGGAAAACAGTGGTGTGTTTGATAAACCGCATCACAATGCAGCACTTCATGACAGCTATTGCTTTGTAAAACCAGACACTACTGTCTACGAGGTCTGTCCAGAGGGTATTCAGTCATGTGATATGAAAAGTAGAGACATTTATTGAAGAATAGACAAGGTTCAAGATACAAGAAACACTGTACATAGGACAATGATGTCTTAGTCCCTTTCAAAGCAGGCACTTTGGGACCTCACACAGTTCTCCCAATTGCCATCAGCTGCCCTATCCTATTTCCCTAAATCTCTTCGTCAGTCTGCGATCTCTTCCCTTTCAAAGGTGATTTTAAGTTTTGGGAAGAGTCAGAAGTCACAGGGTATCAAATTTGGGCTGTAGGAGGCGGGGGGCAAGTCACCTGGGTGATTTGATATTTCACCAAAACACTCTGTACTCTGCACAAGACGTGATGCATGAGCAGGTGTGTTGTGATGAAGCTGCCAATCACCAGTTGCCCACAGCTGCAGCCTTCTAGATCATTCCAATGGTTTCCGTGGAGGAATGTTCAAGCTTAATGCAAAATGTGAGGCAGATGCGTTGCTCTATTTGCTCAGTCACTGTGAGTGTGACGGCCACACAGTACACATGCTCACTCAACAGTGTATACCGCCCCCACTGACCAGTACAGTGAAGTCGTCATTGTTCACACATGTGCATTCCAGTCCACTCTCCTTGGCTGCCAGGTTACGTCAATGTTGCACAAGCAGTTGTTATATTAATAATGGCTGGATTTTTTTCTCTACAGACCTCGCAGGTGGCAGGTGGTTGTATGCTACGTTCTTACTCATCCCTAAAATAAGCCTGAAACGCTAAATGAAATTTAAGAATGCCAACATGACAACTTAAAAAAAAAAAAAAAGGAGTCAAAGTGAAGGTTTCACACATAATTTATCCCAAACCATTTTAATGCATATCCATTTACCACAAACTCATCTTTTCTTTATATAGTGACAGCTAGAACTAAATCAAGACCAAAGATGAAAAACAGTCTTTTAAGATGTCAAAATGAACTCAGTGATGATATACTCAACAAAACTCATTCACTCTCCTGCAAACCTGTGAGTGGAATGAACTTGGAACCATTTAAATGGGGTGATCTGGCAGGCTACTGGGAAGCAAGATTCTTCAACAAGAGTTTTGAAGTTTATATACTAATTTACATCAACACTGTCTTACTCTTCGTTATATGGATAGTTTTGATACTATGTATAAATTTGAACAAGCTGAGTGAGAGATGTGCACACCTGACCTGTAAGATCTGGCAACGATGGCTTTCCTTCGCTGAGTATTTCACCAGGACGGGGACTCTCAACAAACCCTGTGGTGTGGATATTGTTATCTCTATGTTCCAATAAAGGAAAGTGAGCTCAGAGATACAGCGATCTGGGACCCAAACCTGGGGCCATCTAACTCCAAAATACAGTAAGCCACGCTTCCTCCTACAAATGTCAAATATGCTAAAGTGAGTGAATATCAACCAAAGAAAGATATGCCATAACATCCAATCTTTCAGTAGAATTATTTTTTCTAAGTTCATAATACTGTGCTTTTCACACACAGAAACCTTCAAAAACTCCCACGCCCATTCTGATCTGAATAAATGAACACAGGTAGCCTTTGAAATTTTAGGAAGAAAGACCTTTATTCACTTATCTATCACCAGGGGATGATTCAAAAACTTCCCTGTACTGTCTTTTATTCTTCACAGATCAGGTAACTTCTCTCGGGAGAGACTTATTTTTTTTAATGCTTAGATTTATATTCTTGTTTACGCTGTTCTTCTTGCTTCCAAAGTTGGACTATTCAGAATCTCCTTTTCTTCCTTTCCTTAATATCCCCAGCGTTTATTTAAATCTCCACCAACACGGCCATTTACTACCCTCTCTTCTCTGATTAACATGATTTTGGACCATCGATAAAATTCAACAAAAACAATCAACTACTGACATTCAAGTGCCCCTTTCCTCATTAATATGGCATCATTTTCTTCGTTTGTCCATTACACATGTTCGAACTTCCAGCTACATTAGATAGACGAGCTTTTGTGGGCTAACTGAGCACTCTGGTCACCATGCAGAATGCTGTTTCTATGGAAAGTGTATTATTTCCCAACCACCACTTGATCTGTGAACGGACATTTGGGATCCAACCCATTAGTAAGTTAGGAGCTGCCTGTAAAGTGGAAGTGCATGAAGTGGAAGTTGCCATGTCTGCCTGGCTTGGCATTCTGTGGTGCGCTATTCACAGACCTCTCACATACTCGAAAGTCAATGTCTGGTCCTGGTTTGTTCCCACGTGCTGACGAAGAGCTCCTCCCAGTCCCACAGGCGGCTCCCCGGGAAGTGGATTCGCAGGCACAGAACCAAAGCCCAAGGCCGGTATGAGCCAAGAGAAGTCCACGCTTCCATTTTAACGTGGTAAAAAGCAGGAACACAGAGGCAGAACAGAGACCAAATAATTACCTTTTCGAAAACACCATCTCCACCCCCTGAAACTTCACCTTCCTCCTTTCACATCTCACCTTTATTTTGACTGGGTCGTGGCCGCTGTCTACAAAACTTCTGCTGTGATTTCAGAGAAGACCCTCAGGTTGAAGAAGAACAACAGTTCATCATGAAGCTCCCAAGTAACATACAGTTTAAAAGGAGAGTCATCACAACCTTTTCCCGTCTGTTTGTCCTTGGCTATAGCTCCTGCTCCAGCAACTATGAGCTCCATTCAATTCTGCGAACACCGAGCACATACTTGGGCTGGCACAGGTTAGATGCTAGGACAAATCTCAGTCTCTCACCTCAAGGAGTTAACAGGCCAATGGGGCAGAGAAATACATACAAAACCAAATCTAATTCAAGGCCAGTGCAAATATACCAACGCTATTAAATGCCTCCTCCAAACACTTCCAATTTTGAAATTTCACTTTTTTAAGCAAACATTCTGAAGTTCTTGCTCTTATGATTTGTCTTTACATGTGGCCCAAAATGCTCCTGGTAAAAGGAGGCCAGAGAAGACCACACGCTTGTTATGATGCTCCAAAGGTAAGGGCTGGGTAACATTCGATCCGTGCTCTAAACAGACATGCAGGGTAGCCTAGTAATTTGGAATTCAGACCAGAGAAGGCAAAAATATGAAATAATCATCAGCTGACTGATAATTACTAAGCAGAAATTTTTCCAAAATGATATTCTGAACCTGACCAGTGTGGCTGAGTTGGTTGGGCATCATCGCACAAAGCAAAAGGTTGCAGGTTCGATCCCCGGTCAGGGCACATGCCTTGACTGTGGGTTCAGTCCCAGGTCAGGGTGCGTAGGAGAGGCAACCGATACATGTATCTTTCTCACATCAATGTTTCGCTCTCTTTCTCCCTCCCTTACCTTCTTTCTAAAAATAAATAAAAATTGCCCTGACTGGTGTGGCTCAGTGGATTGAGCGCCAGCCTGCCAACCAAAGGGTCACTGGTTCAATTCCCAGTCAGGGCACATGCCTGGGTTGTGGGCCAGATCCCTGGTTGGGGGCACATGAAAGGCAACCACACACTGATGTTTCTCTCCCTCTCTTTCTCCCTCCCTTTCTTAATAAAAATAAATAAAATCTTTTAAAAAATGATACTCCAAATGCTGAGAAGAACTGACTGACATGTAAGCTCCAGAAAACTGGCAAAAGTGCTTCTAAATCAGGAAATAATCTATAGCAAAATCTCTCCCCAACCCTCCTTTGGGTCTCTCTAGTTTGCTTAAAACAACACAAAACAAAACACAATGTTTTGTGTTTAGGAAAAATGACAAAGAAAAACGCACAGTCTGGCTGCAGGTTTTCTTCCCGGGAAGTCTGATCTCCAAGTCCGTTCATGACAAGAGTCATTCTGGCAGCCGCGTTTAACTAAAGATCCTTTATGGCCTCGGTGCTTGCGGATACACTATATTTTTGCACACTTGTGGACAAGATGTTGACTTCATTTTACAACCAACATCTTGTCCACATCAGGGGAGTGTTCTCACACAGACACGCATACCATGTGGGCTACCTGCTGAGTTCTGGCAAGCTTGGCAGACTGCAGAACCTAATGGGAAGGCAGTTGGAGTGGAAAAAAACCTTCCTGGGAATTTTTTAAGTGGTTGAAAAAAAAAAAAAAAAAAAAGGGCAGACCGTTTCCTAACGTCCCATACTGTGAGTTGGCACGGGGAAGATAATCCAGGAAATGAGATGTAAAAACTGTACACAGGTTTCTTAACAGAAGAGGCATTTTGCAACGGGCCAACATGAAGAATGCATTTCTCTGTTAGGAAGTCAACCACTTGAAAGTTTTACTTTTTAATTAGCCACATGAAAGTTGAAAGAGCTGGGAATCATCATTAATTCCACATGGAGATCTTAACCAGTTGCGCTCCCAGATCTCAGCATGCTCATTTGATGGTTAACGCCCACCTTCAAAGGAACCAAGTCGGAGAAATACAGTCACTGGGTTACGTCCTAAAGAATTTAAGTTAAATAAGGAATAGCCGGTAAATGTCACCTACACGCAGTATTTGAGTTTTCTGTTCTGGTGCAATGTCTTCCTCTGGTAAGTAATGTGGCTTATTACCAAAGCAGAATAGTAATCCTCTGACTTTCATAAGCCAGAAAGATAGAAAGAAGAGGAAATGCAACAGCACCACCTAAAGGGCAGTTAACAGCCATAAAAACTAAACAAAGGTTAAAGAGCAGTAAGGACTTTCCATTTTGCCTCCGGGGCAGAGGACAAGGCTCACTGTGACAGATGCAGAGTGGCAGGCGGAGCACTGTGGGGCAGTCTCTGGAGCAGTCTCTGGAGCAGTTACCCTGTGGCTCCATATCCTGCCTGAGCAACTGGACAAGATGAGTCCAATGCACAGAAAACATCATTTGGTGAAGTTCAAAACTCAGTTGACTGAACTCGGATGGATCGCAGACCTAAATGTAAGGGCTAAAACCATAAAACCCTTAGGAATAAAACCTCCCGACCTTGGGTAGCAATGGTCCCTTAGATATGACACCCAAAGAACAGGTGACAAAACAAAAGAGATCATTGGACTTCATGAAAACTAAAAACTTTTGTGTTGAAAAGGATGCCATCAAGAAAATGAAAAGATAAGCCAAAGAATGAGAAAACACATTTGCAAATTATCTGATAAGGAACTTGTATCCAGAATATATAAAGAACTCTTACAACTCAATAATAAAAAGATAACGCAATTTTTAAAATGGGCAAAGGATTTAAACAGACATTTCTTCAAAGAAAATATATAGGTGGCCAATAAATATATGAAAAAAATGCTCAACAAAACTAGTCATTAGGGAACCACAAAACTTAGCGAGATGCCACTTTGCACACACTAGGATGGCTATAATCAGACAGACAGACAATCCTGAGTGTTGGTGAGGATGTAGAGAAATTGGAGTCCTCATGCACTGTTGGTAGGAATGCATAGAATTATGGAGTTGCTTTGGAAGACAATTTGGGAGATCCTCAATATAAGACTGTATGTACCTTAACTCATGAATGGATAAACAAAATATGGAATGTCCATACAGTGCAACATTATTTAGCAATAAAACAAGAAATTGATACATACTATTAGCATGCGTAAACCTTGAAAACATTATACTAAGTGAAAGCAGCCAGACGTAAAAGACGCATATGACTCCATTTACATGCAAATCCAGAATATGCAAATCTATAGAGACAGAAAGTCGATTAGTGGTTGCCTTGGGCTGGAAAGTGGGGGAATAGAGTGAAAACGAATGTGTATGCAGTTTCTTTTAAGGTGGTGGAAATATTATAAAGCTAGAATGTGGCAATGGACATATAACTCTGTGAATATATGAAAACCATTAAAGTGTGTGCTTCTGGTAGGTGAAACAGGTCTGTAAATTATATCTCAGTAAAGATGTTAAAGATTCAAGTGAAGGGTTTTCAACTGCTGCTCAGAGCAAAATGGAAGATATTATTTATATAAAAAATATAAACTTTCCATAGCCCTTGCGATCCTGCAGCTTCCAAGCCCCTCCCACCACGTTAGAGGAGGAGTCAGTTACTCCTCGGTGAGGTCACATGGCTGTCAGCAGCAGAAGTGGGACCAGAACCTGGGCTGTCAGAGTTCAACTCAGACCTGGGTCCTGGGTGTGGCAAGAGCACCTGGAACACGACATTTGAGGAGGAGCCGCTCGCACAGCCTTGCTTGCCTGGCCCAGCCCTGGTTCCACGCACACGGGAACACGCTCCTTCCATATGACCTCCCGGGACGTGCAAAACGAGATCATCTGTAAACAGGAACACTGCTGTTAAAACTTCAACCATCTTTCCTCCTTTGTTTTTCCTACAGATGTCATTTAAAACACTAAGCTTTAGTTTTTCTTTTTGCTTTTACTTTAGGGAAAAGAGATGAACCCAAAGAATGAGAGGTTAAGGCAGAGTTTGGAAGGAAAAGCAAGTGAGAAAAAATACACGCTTGCCAAGAGGACATGTTTTCTCTGGTGACCAGAAGTAACAACACTGCTTATTTTAACTGTTTCGGTATTTAGCATGGTCTTCACAACACAACTCCGCCAGCTGCTGGTCTGACCAGTAATTTGCCAGCCCCTGTACCCATCTGCGCCTCCACCAACGTGCTTCATTTCCATTGGTTGACTTTTCTTGTGAGTACAGTTGTGAGTGAGAGCGAATAGAGGTTTCCATTATGGAAAACACAGCTTATCAGTGGACGCAGTCTAACTGTTAAAGTAAAAATGTTGAGTTATTGCTACTGGACAGTGTTTTATTTTTTATTTGTACACTTACGCACTCTCTAAAGTAAGCTTGGCACATATCCTTTGCATGTGCATTGAACTGGTTTATACCCAATGCACAAACTCAGGTACAAACTGTTCCTGGAAGAGTATGTAGGCTTTCACCTTTACTTTGTCCACCTGTTTACTTCTACCATCTGATAACAGATGGTATAGAGTAAAACACTCTCCCGTCCTGTCCCAATCAATTACCCTGCTTGCCGATGGCATAAAATGGCTCATAAGGCGAGCCTTTCTGTGTGCATTTTCTGATTTATTTGCTGTTGTCAAAGAGTCCCTGTTTATTACCCCCTCCAGAATGAACTGCATGCTTTGGCTACACATATTTTTGTACTGTTTCCTGCTTTAATCATAGCCAAATATTTGCTATCACGTCATGCTTGGTAACTCCAAGTTTAAGGATCCCATTACACAGCAAGTTAAATAGGTGCCTGGGCTTTCCTGTTCTAACGTTTAGTTTTGCTCTATTTGTTTTCCTGGACAAGCATTTCACTCGTTCCCAAATCTTCATGGGAGGCTTTGCCAACAGTGTTAGGTTATCTTCATGTACTTACGTTGTTTGGTGTCAACTAGAATTGTTGAAGCCTTGCCAACTTTACTTTCAGGGTATACGTCTTAGAGACCCAAAGATTTGGACATCAGAAGAAAGCTCTTGTACCCAAGCCATTTACTCTGCAGGGAAGCAGTTAAGCTTCATGGTTGAAAGGACTCAAGAGGAAGAACTTACAGACAGGGTTTCAAACCCCACTCCACCCCTAACTAGCTCTGTGCACACTGCTCAGCCTACCTAGCTTGGCCTACATTCCTTAACTGAAAAATGGGTCCAACATAACCTATTCATTCCAAAGGCTGCCGTGAGGATTAGGTGAGGTACATAATAGTTACTCAATAAAGGCAGCAGCTTCCAAGACGGGCTCCTAATGCGGTTTGCTCAACCAGGTGAACCAAGTATGATTCTTCTCTTCTAAGAGCATTGTACTAACTGGACAATAAGTCACTGCCTTGAAAACACTCAAAAATCAGTAGAATAGGTTTACTGCTTACAAATAAAAAAAAAAAATCAGTGTCTCCTTTTTTTTTTTTATGGACACGTAACAAGAGAATCAATACACTATGAAAAAGCTTTATATCTCCCATTCAAAACTCGCAGCCTGACTGAATAGGAGTGTCCATTAAAACTTGTTTTTATCTTGTTGTTTCTTTGGAATTCAAAAGCAATGCATCTTCCATATGCATTCCAACAGTGGAGAATTATTTATAATATAAAAGGGGGGAAGTTCTTACAGTCCCTTCCCAACCCCACTGTCAGTTGCTGGGAAATCCTCCAGATTGCCCTTTTCTGTACATTTTCTTTGCCAACTTTTAAAATCTACATGTAGGAGATTGTATCACTTTGCAAATTGCTTCCTTTTTTTTTTTTTGTAAACTTAGTGATCCATCCATTTAGGTCAGGACATGTGGCTCAGCCTCACTGTGTTAAATAGCATGGATATACTTAATTTATTGAAACAATCTCACACTGAAGAGCATTTTGGTCATTTTCAATTTCTTTCTATCACAAACATTTTCACGGCCAAATTCTTAACAAATTCCTGGTCTGACCCAGTCTCTAAGCGTTTAAGAAAGGTTCTTCCAAGTTTCATTTTTATCCGTTGGAATGAAGGGCTGTAGCATCCTCAAGTGAACCCTGTTATTTTATGCCTTCTTTCTGTTTAGGAAGTTTAGAGGATACTGTACATAGGAGCATGACTTGTTTTGTTCTTAACTCTTCAACATTAACTCTTTCCCTGAAACAAAAATCCAACACCAAAGCATCTGTGTTTATGTTAACCCCGCCCTGAAAACACACTCCTTTGTCCTGGGTCCTTCACCTCCTCAGCAGCCTTTGCTACTGAACCTCTACGGAGACCCAGCACACATTAACCTCAGCTTTGCTTCTCCCACTTGGTGCTACAGCCTTGGGCAAGCTGCTCAGGCAAATTACCTCTGGGCCTCAGTTACCTCATCTGTGAAATGGGGATAACGCCGATGTGAGGATTAAACAGATCAATGTGATGCAAAGTGCTTTGAACAGTGCCTGGCAATGAGTGCTCAATAAAGAGCAGCCATTATTGTTAATAGTTGTGTGGTTGCTTTTAATGATTCTTTTTTAAAGACCTGGAAAACCAACTTCTGCCCCTACATGGGGAGTGCCTCTCACTCTTGTTTCCACAGTGGCACGCTGCCTCTTTCACCTCCCTCACTGTTTAGCTAAAAAACCAGACGCTGGGGCCATGTCTCCAAACACCCCTACGTTGCAGAGCCAAGCAGCAGCTGGCCGTGCCATGTGGTTTGAGAAGCACAGAGCAGACCTTTCCGCTCCAAAATACACTAACAAAATGCTACAGTTAGAGATTCATTATGTGGGGGCCTGGGGAGCTATTCGGTTATCAGGAATTCACTGCTTTAAGAAAAAAAAACAAAAACCCAAGATTCCTGGGAAGAAGAAAAGCCCCTCGTTATCAGCTCACAGCTCAGCAAAGATGAGCCCAAAGAGGTGGAACAATAACTCGGGGGGTGGGGAAGGGCTGAGAACCAGGGTGAAAACAGGGAGAAGGGGAAAGCAGGGCCGGCCCCCAGCCAGGCGCGGAGGGCCCTGGTTCTGCAGGGAAGGGGACAGGCTGTACGTCCCTGCAGTAGATGGCCCTGGGCCCTGCCCTCCCAGCCAGTCAACCGCAGCCTTTATTTCTCCCCCCACATTCCTCTCAATGGCAATTTCAGCACCGAGCAGGTTTAGGCAAAGAACTAAAGGTGGCCTTTTAGAAGTGGGGTGACCCTGAGTGTGAGGCCACAGGCTACACGCCCCCTGGCCTGCAGCAACCCTGACCATGTTGATTTTCCTACATTTGGCACTAGCCACAGGAGCTTGGTTTTACAGTAACTTACTGGTCTCTCTCCCGACCTCATGAGAACCTTAGTGAGGACTCAGATCAGGTTTCATCCCTGGGTTCCCATCGTGAGGTCTAATACACACTATTTTATTGAGATGACTACATCGGAATTGGGGGCTGTTTTCCTTTCTGCCTGTAATTAGCCCCATGTCCTTGCAGCTACAGCTGAGAGTGTCTTCTGTGGCACCGGGGTCAACGAGGATGGTTCCAAGGACTAAGGCAGGCAGGCAGGCAGGCAGGCAGGCAGGCAGGCAGGGGTCGAACTGCAGGGGCACCAGGACCCCCGGCGCGAGGGCAGTGGGCCGCTCCCAGCATCCTGGGAGGAAGAAAGGCTGAGCCCTTGCCATGGCCCTCCTGTCCCCGTCTTCCCTGCTCGTCACTGAGCACCGCACCAGTTCTGAGCGTGCCCCTTTTCTGTGCCATTGGAAAGGAACCCCAGAACACAAAGTCCCCTTCAGTGTTCATTTTTGGTTATGTTCCTTGCAAAGGCCGATGAGAAAGGCAACATCTTTCTGCTGCAGTGACCCGAAGCCTTAATAACGTTCGCCTCCCCTCTTCCTCCCCTCAGGACCAGCCTCCCCCAGCTGCCCCTGACCTTGGGACATCTCAAACACGCTTCGCCTGGGCCTGTCACTACCTTACTTGCCCTTTCGGTGACCTAGACTCAGCTCAGAGTCCCTGCCTCAGCCTAATTCATTTTATGTCTGCAGCTTGCATTTCCATGCACAGCACACAATCCCTTACTACCTTATGGGTCCGCCTACACCTTCTACAGAGAACAACCATGAAGCACAGGTAAGCTTTTAACAAAAGCTCTGTGAGGATGGTTGCAACGCGGCTCAAATCCCTCCAGTCTGATGATAGCACCCAGATGCCGTCCAGGGTCTGTCCACCCCCGCCACCGGGTAGGGGGAGCTCTGGTGGAGGCTGCCTGGGTCCTAGGTCCCCAGAGGAGTTTTACACATAACCAATACAGCAGCTCTTGAAATTAATTTTCTATTAAACCCCAAGCCTCTCAGTCTGATAAACAAACTGCACATTTACTGTGGATTCTGTATCTGACCTTTTATGCTGGTTTTGTCAACAGAATTTACTGTATTCATAAATACTAATGCTCTCATTTGGTTCCCTATCTTTAGTATACTGTAAATTATCAGCAAGTACATAAATGTCTCGGCCTGGTAATATAGTGGGTTGAAATGACTTCCTTTTTCCTTTAAAGACGTTGCATGTTTTTAATGGTAGGTGTTTCCAATTAACTTGAAGGGCCATAAACTACCCGTGTAGGAACCAAAGACAAGCAAGTTGCATGAAATTAAAAGTACGGTATCTGACTAATGCTAACAAATTAGGCACGCCTTCCAGAGGCACAGCTTCTCTGTTTGGAGTTGTCATCTTATTAATGCAGAGGTATCAAAGCTCCCAGAACAGCCGTGCCAAATGAGCCTTTGAAAATTCATTTCTTTTGGCAATCAATTAGGGGTAAGATTTCAAGCTTTAAAAAAATTCCCACTCAGGCCATCTCAACGTAGTGTCTCCTCTCCTCTTCCTTCATAAATGAGCTCGATTTGGGGATCTGATCTTTTTGCCAATATCAGTCCAAATTAGCACTGTAAATATTAAAATCAAATGTTACTACTTGGCCTAATTTTCTTTCAGCCTGCAGTTAATCTTTATTCAGCCTTAATGAGTATTTATTGTGTGACCCTGACAGCTTGCTACTGCTGTGATAAATTATCTGATTCAAGTCCGATTAAAAATGCAACCCTGAGTGCTAATTACCTCAACAGACCTGCTTAATAATAGCATTTCTTGTCAATTATGGAATCACAGCATGGGTGTCGATAGCAACAAATGCACAGGCCTCCCTTAGACGCTGACTTCCCATAATGCCCTTTTACTTGCCATATGTAAATCAGAGTGCTTCTGTACCTGCGGTGACCTTTTATTAGCAAGCTGTCAAAATGATAAAACTAGCCATAGCAAAACCCCCACCACCATACAATTAGGGGCTACAGCTCAGGACAACAGGAGGTCAATCAGACATAGCTAATTATGATGCATCTTACTTATGGCCTGTCCGGCAGGAAGAATTAGCTGTTTTGGAAATTTATGCCAGCTTATGCATGACCCACAGGAGGGAAGCTACTGAACGCGGGGGCTGGAGACATGCAGGCACGGGCTGGCACGATTCAACAATATTTTCAGGGTGTCTGGAATCAAATCCGAGTTCAATTCCAGCTTTGTCATTTACTCGCTGTGACTTGGAATAAATCACTTCAACTGAAAAATGGAGCCCAGGCCATCCAACCTCCCTGCGGGGCAGTGGGGGGGGTGGTGTGGATGTGGGGGGCTGGGGTGAGGATTAGGAGGTAACAAGTGTAAAAACACTCAGCATGGTGCTATCACATAGTGGGTGGTGAGTATGTGTTAACGTTTCTCCCCCTTTGTCTGCGTCTGTTGCTGAGACCAAGGGAACAGGTAACAAACGCTATGCTGGCTGTGTGTCCTGTACAGCGTCTTACGTGTACCCTGTCATCTAACCTCCCTCCTTCGCCAGTCGGAGCTAAAGGGAAGGGCTGATGGGAAAGCTACCCCCGCAGATCACTGAGCACACACAGCCTTTGGTTTACAGGCACAAAGGCCTCAAAGCACTCAAAGACAAACTACTCAAAAACTCTGAGACTCTTCTCAAAGGTAATCCGAAGCACCGATTTTGCAGCCTATCTTGGTAATATTAAAGGGAGCCTTTACTGCACTGAGCGTTCATTCCTGGCCAGTCACTGTTGGGGTGCCTGACTTTGTTTAAGCCAACAATAACTGGGAGACAGGTTAAGAGAGGTGAAATAACTTGCCCGACATCCCCCAACTAAGAGGTTTCAGCCCCCAGCCATGGGCTGAGTGCCAAAGCCCTCACTTCCAAAATGGGAGGGATCCCTCACGATGTATTTTACAACAAATGCTTTTAGTAGAAAGGACACAAGAGGCTGACACTGGCCTGAGAATGTCATGCTACACTGTTATGTGGCATTTTAATTATAGGGAACAATAAATAATATGTGCCTTGTGGCTCTCTGCTGTGTCACACCGCAAAGCAGCAGGGCAGGGACCAGGTCTGAAACAAGCCTGGTCTTTTCATGGGGTCAGGGGTGCTGGGAGGGAAGTGAGGGGAGCTCCTATTTTGTCACATGACCTCAGCGTTTTCAACTTCAGGTGGTAATTTTGGGGGCACGAACCACCCCTCCCCTGGCTTTTACTCCACAGAGCCTTGCTTTTCCAAGAGCAAACGCCGTCGCTGCTGGAGCCTGCCACATTGCCGCCCACTTGCCTCGCCTGCCCGCCCCCCCTCTGGCCAACCTGGCAGGAACGCAGAGCTGTAGAGGGTTCCCAGCATCGCCCGAAGTGACCTGCTCAGTAACGGTTCTGGATCGTCCCAGATTGGAAGAGCATCGTCTCAAGCATTTCCTACAGCTGGATTGTGTGGTCTGTGGGGAAAGGACCGAGAATCCATCCTGCTTGGTGATGACCAAATGATGCGCCCCCAGTGGCCCTGCCCAGGACGGCATGCAATCAGGACGCATTATGGGAACAATGAAGGGGAAAGGAAAGCAGTGTAGACGCCTCCACCGCTAAGCCAGATGCTGCGTGGCTGGACGGCTAACGAGGCCCAGGTGAGGGTCCCCTGGCCACAGATGTGAGGAGATGCAAGGGGAGATGGCAGAAAGGACCACGAGCTCCTGAAATCATGTGCCCCCTCTTACCCAACACCTTGGGCCTACTTCATTATTACTTCCTTCACATACGATCTCAGATTAGGAAGCAAATCTTTCCCCTCGATCTGATGCCAAGTTGGTGCCATGAGGGTGTAATTCGAATGTTTCATAAACACCATGTGGGCTAATTTTCCTCCCAGCGGTGAGGTCGGGCATCTCCCCTCACAAGCCCTCGCTGTTTCCCCATAAAGCAAGGGCATCTACGCTGTCTTTGGGGAGTGCTGCCGACTGTCTTCCGGGGCGAGGTAAGCAGCACTTTACCTAGGGTAGGAGCTGAGACTTCACGCATTCCACAGAGATGCCTGGAGACCTTGAAGCTTCTCCTCACCTTGCCCGTCAAGGTAGAACCCAGATTTCAGATGGGATGGATTTGAGTCTGTCTCCTGATTTTTGCACTTCGATTCCTGAGACACCATGCAGTGTTGCCGTGGAAATGACTTTGTGCCACTTCCCTCCTTGACGTGTCCTTAAACACCCATTTAAATTTCACATAAGGTTTCGCAGGAACTATGGAAACACATCCTCTATAGACAAGTTTCGTGTGAAAATTACTGCCCCGCTGGGCACAGCCTAATGGCCTGACACCATTCAGCTCTCTCTGAGCACGACAGAGGGAACTAAATCATTCCAACACTTCGGTAACAAGGACACAATATACGTACCCAGCATGCTGCGACAGGCACACTGGCATCCTCCGTATTCCAAATTGTCCTGTGCACGGGCCCAGTACAACGGAGTGTGGCTCCAAGGCTGAGTCAACAGTGCGTTCAATTTAGCAGGCCTTTGCCTGCCTTCAGACCGACCCTTTATTTTTCTGGGTATCCAACGATTTGCCCTTTGGCTGCCTATTATGAAGAATACGCCTGTCGGCACATTTCTACTGAAAAATTAAGTAATCTGAAATACAATCTGTGACTTAAATGGTGAAGTATAATTTGTTGTGTATGTAGATGCCAGATTTGAGCAGCCATTATCAATTTTTTCATATTAGAATGTTGACCACATCTTAAACATTAATTATGCCTGCTATTTATTTCCCAGCCCTGGTCTCAAGCCAACAAAATAGTCCCTTGAACTTGCCTGAAACATATGGATGCAGGGCTTCATTTATTGTTTTTGTAAAGTCACGTTCTCCCTCAAATCGTGCAGGGGTCACGTGAGAACCTCGGGTGCTGTCATTTGCCCGGAGCTGTTTCCATTAGCAACCAGATCCATAAAAACATATGTCAGCAGCCGGCGCTCCGGCACTGTGAGTGAAGCCAGCCCCAGGGAGCCTTATTTCTATTTTGGGGCCTCACTGTCCTTCCAAGGGGCAAAGATTTTGGATCATTTGGCTCTGCAGGAAACCCCTTGCCTAATTTCTATTTCTCTAAACCACACCCTTTTTGCAAGCCTGTCATCAGCTGTGATGTGACTGTTAATACACTTTGCATTTCAAGAAGTAATCTTGGACACCTCCCATTGGGCCCTGTCATCTTAGAATTATCGCAAGAACTACAGGAAGACAGCCCCCCGCCCCCCATCTCCAATCTTCGGGGAAGTGTTTGAGAGTACTTCTGGGGTACTGAATTGGTGGGAGTGGTGTGGGGGTGGGAAGCTTTTTAAAAATCTTCCAGGGCCAGAATTTAAACATTCAGCCATTGGGCTCCAGTTAGAAAAACCAAGTAAAACAAGAAGATATTATTTCAAACAGAATTGAGGGTGTGGGTCCTGGCTTTATACAAAATTACGTCAGTGCTAGTGCATAAAATACCCAGGGAAGCCCAGCGGGGGAGCCACACCCAGCAGGGGCTTTCTGGGTTGGGAAGAGCTCTCCTGGTCATCCCCACCGAGCACCCTTCCGTGCGGCGTCTCCCAGCTGCAGAACCTGAGGTGGGCCAGCAGGGCCCCCTGCACCCCTGCTCAGTCCCAGGGCTCCAGGCCCTGACAAGCCAGGACTTGTCAGCAGGTTCCCCTCCTCCCCTCTCAAAGTCACCACTGCTTCCGGACTGGCCTGGCAACACCTGCCACTTTTTAATGGCTACACTCATCAGGGTCTGGCTCATCCCTGTGTCCTTGCCAGGAGTTCTCCGCTGCATCAGCAAAGCCTGGGGACTTGTCACATCAAGATTCCTGGACTCCACCCAGACCTGTGTGACATGTGCGTAGCTTGAATTCGAGAAGCGTGGGTCTGGGACTAAGAGATTGCTCTTGAAAGTAACATTTCTCAGAGTTCATGAGTGAACCAGGAACCTGACGGTCCTCAGAATATCAACAACCACAGCCACCTTCCAAAACCTCACAGGCGAAGTGCTCATTCCACTTGGGTAACCAGGAAATAGGTCTAAAGCCATAGTGATTTTAGTTATTTAGCCGACAAGGGAAATTAAACAGTCTAGTTACCATACACACCACCTAGGGATAAGTAACTTTGAAGACTTACTGTAAAGACAATCCACTTAACACGCCAAACTGACGGCCGTGGGGGATCTTGCAGGGCCTCCCGTTTAGCACCAGGGGGCAGGGACCAGGGGTGACGCAGCCTCTGTTTTACTTGAAAGTTACTGGAGAAAGGGTCCAGGAGTCTCCATGGTTTCCCCGGTAACCAACCCAGTCTCCTTGAGAATGCGGAGTGTGCAGGGCTCCCAGGGTTGGGCGTGACTTCCGTAATCCAGCTGGGAGGACGAGAAAGTGGACGCCTGAGCTGCACATCCTCCCTTCTAGACCAGAATCCCTAGAGCTCGGTGCCAGGGCTCTGTGCCTTTAAGATCGCCCTCGGTGTCTGTGAGGAAGGGCCGGCCATACCTGGGAGCCGCAGGAGGCCACTGAGTGGCCCCAGAGATGGCTTGAGTGTTGTTGCTATTTAAACTCAATCACGAACAGATATTTATGCACAGAGATTCAGACTAGATGGAATTGTGGATCTAAAGGCGAAGCGGACTCTGGCTACGTGTCAGTCCTTGAGGTTGTGTCTATATGGTTACGAAACTGTTGGTCTATTCATACTCCTATCCGGGAGGACAGCATGTCACTTTAATTCACAAATATGTGCAACCAACAGTGGCATGTGCATGCCACTGCCCCAAGGGGAAAAAAGAATTCTAAAGGTTCTAGGTAGCCATGCTATGTATGCCCACTGCATTTAATCAGAAATGGTTCTGTATATTTCGCTTTCAGGGAAACTTGGTTAAAATTTAGATCATTTTAGAGTGGAATTGTGAAACAATTTGTTTTCCCTCTCTCAGGTGAAAATAAAAGGCTTATGCTGTGACACGTGCCATTTTATCTAATAATGCATGTGATATTACGCATTTTGATTATCTTCAGAGAGTCTATGCTTTTGTTGCTCGCTAGTAGGGTAGATTATTTAATTACTATGTCTTGAGGATGCTTATAATGTCATGTTTGCAAAATAGTTTTAAATGCGTTCAAATGCTTCCAAGATTAACTGTCTTGGGCATTTACTTGGCTCTCTGCTGACAGTTCAATTTCATTTCATCACTGGATGTACTCTTCCTCTAATGGATTTGTAATCACTACATAATAGTAGCCGTCCGTAAAGAATATAATAGGAACAATTAGTTTACCGGGAATCTACCACTCAGTAATTCTGTTTGCTGTGTTTGGTATTTGTGGCTCACAAGAGCGTCTGCTTCTTTCAAACGAATCTGCTTTACTCTAACATTTATTTCTTTACATTTCACATCATTTAGTCAAGTCCACACTCCTTCATTTTCTCCCTTTGATCCACAATGATCTGTAAACCAACCAACTATAAAATCTGAAATGTAGCAAATTTACTTTTCTCTCTCCTCTTCTACTGTTTAGTTATTTACCCTGCTGGTGACATATGGTAATAAATTGCTATCACCATCCACTCCTCACTGTGGATCAAAGCCTTGGAATGCTTGATGAAAATTTATTAGGCCTCTGCCCACTGATTCCCACCTGGCTGCTCACAGTACCCTCCGCCAGCGCTGCCCGGGGCTGGCTGCAGACGAGACTCTGATGACTAACAGCTGGGCATCTCAGCCAGCCAACCCGGTCAGCCTCCATCCTCCAGGGCTGGCCTCGACACTCCTTCCTCACCTTCCCTACAGCTTTGGTCTGCTTGTAGCAGAGGCTGCCACGAATGCCAAAAAGCCTGAGGGGGCACTGGGGCAAAGGCACAGAGGCCCACGTGCTGGCCATGATGATCCATGCTGCTCAGCTGGTAATTCTGCAACTCAGGGACTCCAGGCGAAGAGAGAAACTCTTTACTGGGAGATATCTAAGACCCAGGGTTGGGGTTGTTTACATTGTGCTCGATTTTGAGCATCTCACTTCGTGCTTCATGCCAGGGCAAATCACCACAGGATGGGCAAATAAAAACTACAGGCTGGCGCTGGGTAGAATTTATACAGGAGGCAACTGTTTTATTTTTTCCTTGCACGAGCCTCATCTAATCAAACAAGCCTGACAATAAATATGACAGACTTGAAGGTCCAAATGAACATTTTTTTTCCTCTACATTACTTTTTCCCCACTATACCACAATGCCAATGGAAAAAGAACCCAAACAGGAACTTTAATAGTAGCTTCTAATTACCGCCACAGCGATGATGTAGCACTCGTACACCCTTGACTCTTCAAGGGATTGGAGTAACCCCAACAGCCCCATATTGGAAGATAACGTCAGGCACGTGAGAGCATTTATGGCCAGGGTGTAAGAGACAGGAACACAGCCATGGTCTGTTTACACTGATAACCTACAAGAGCTTGTAGATAGAGTGCTACAACTTTCAAAACATGGACGAATCCAGTTCGGTGTTACTCATCAGTTCTCACAACAGTAACATCAGCCAAGCTGGAGTCCTTCCTGTGAGCTACATTCCCTTCTTCGTGGTGACTGAAAAAGAATGGGGACTCCTGGATTTCAACAATCACGCTTGAAGGTGGTTGAATTTTGGAGCTCTATTTTTGAGACTTTCTCACCAACACTCACAGCACGTTGTGTGTGTGTGTGTCTGTGTGTGTGTTCTACCCCATGCCAGCGATTAGAAAACTTGGCGACTATTGTCACTCACTACCACCTGCCCTGCGAAGATGCCTGTTCTGAGTTCGCAGGAGGCTGTGACACACAGTGAAACGTGCACCCATGAACGAACGAGTCTACAAGGCTAGGCAAGAGGCTGCCTGCGACAGGCCCTGCTATTTGTCAGCTGCACACACATCCCGTAAGTTATGTCCCTCACACGATTATCTAGACTGCTACTTTTGCTTTCTCCCCCCTGGAATCCTTCAGTTCACAATCAGTCAGATAAACTCTTCAGAACAATATTCTTCCATATCGGATTTTAGGAGGCCAGGGAGAGTTGGGAAGGAAAGGGTTTTGGACAGAAGGCAATTCTCAGCAGAAGGATCCTGGCTGGTCTTGCTGATCCTGGGGCACCATTTGGCTTCCACGATCCTTTCCACAGCCGTGACCACCCGGCATGGCACTATTTCTCCTTTCCTCTTTGGCAGCTGAGGTGCCCACATTGCCAGCTTTCCGAATGCACGTGTAGACCAGGATCCAAATTACAGTCAAGGAAGGTCTGCCATGCTCACGGTGTGATGCCCACCTTTGCCACATGGGTCCTGACCCATAAAATGGGCTCTTGTCAGTTAAAGTTCTACCTCCTAGCCAATGCCAGTCTTTGAGAAGCTACACCTTATGGCTAAGCCAGCTTTGTAGGGTATATGTCAGGAGCCTCAATTTTTCTCTGATTCAGGTAAAACTATCTCCCCATTGTCTCTCAATTCCAATTTAGAAACTCCCCAAGATTCCTGAATACGGGATTCCCTCCTCCTTACCGCAGAGCCAGGCCTCTATTAGACGGATTTCCTTGCTCTTTATCATACTTTGGATGCAACCTGACCTCAGCCCACTCCAATCCTCTTTGTGGAAAACAAGTGTCCATTTGAGTTCCACATGCATCTGTTAACATTTTCAAGGTTCCAGCCTTCGCAGCACTGTCAGGAGCATAGCAAATGAGATTACAGACAGGGCCTGGTGGGAGTAACGCCTGCTTGAGTGTGGTGGGTAAGGAGCGTGCATGTCTTGCATGAGATGGACAGCAGTTTGAACATTTCACCCAGAATCTTATGATGTGCTAGACTGTGATATTGTTATGTTACAGAATTACATGCTTATGATTTTGTAATAAAAGGTTTTGTAATAAAAACAGGGGCATTACTGGTGCCGGCCCCTGTACACCAAATGTTCTGCAGTCTGAACGCACTGCAGAAGCAGTCACTTGGTCAGCTAGATCTCAGAGTGCACGACTTCCCTCCTTCTTTGCAGAACCGTTCAGTCTATACTGACCGAAGTCATAGTGGACACCCAGTTGCCACTCAACACAGTTGACAGTGAATCGTTTGAAGGCCTCCGTATACAAAGCTGCTTCGCTTTCAAGGTGGTCCAGTGTCCTTGGGCACGTTTAGAGCCATCTCCTTGGAACCCCATCCTTCCCTAAAGGGGCTGGGCTTTTCTAGGGACCCGATCTAGTGGGATGAAAACCCGTCTCTGGAAAACGATCCATCAATGGCCACTGTCATGCTCACGGGGCCTTTGAGTAGGTCTAGGCAGGCACACATTTTACTAAAAAATGGGCTTTTATGATAACGGCCCCAATAATCACCAACCTGTAGTGACTGAACATGATAGATCAAACACTGGGCTGGTATTAACCTATGAAGCCATTCTGACTTGGAACCAGACTTAATTAACACAACCTAAATTTCCATTGTTCTACTGAATACACACTATGTGCTATGAGCTAGACATTTAATCCAATACTTGGCCTACCATGTGCTGCATAGAACTACACAAAGTAGTTGTCACACTATCCATATATTAATGTTACTCTGAGGTCAAATATAGGACACAATGCTTACAAATTAATGCATTACGTTCCTATTAAAAATGCACTAACATGATCTGAATTTCACTCATAAAAAACATCCTTTGTGCACAAGATGGTTTATCCTTTCTTCTCTAAGAGGCCACTACCTTTTCCTTTTTAAGTGGTATTTAAATAAATGCTTGTACGAGTTCCACAACTGTGCCCATTCATCCGTGATAGGATAAGACCTAACTAGGACTTAATTACTTCCATCTACCCATCTTACTTGGGAAGCTTGGCTCAGTGCCTGCCACATAGTAAGGGCTCAATAAACAGCTGTTATTATTAAGCCCATTTTCCTATTTAAGTATGCTCTTCCATTTTAATCTGAGTTCAATAACTTCCCTTTAGGAATACTATGCTAGCTCATCCTTTGATGTCCTATAATGCTTCCCACCGTGACATTCCTTGATGCATTAGCTCTGCTAAGACTAAAGAGTAGTGCTATTACCCTACCAAAGTGCACAGGTCTCTATCAAATAATGCATTTTTAAAAACTGGGTTCTAAAGCATTTGCTACCACAGTATATGCAAATACAAAGGAACAGCATTCGTTTGAGATGTTAAAGCATAATTGTCTGATTTTCCTGGGCAACCACACTTGCTTTGTAGCTGCAAGAGGTCTAGGTGGGGGTGGGGGGTGAAAAAGAAGGTGAAGGGTTAGCCAAAGAACATACATGTATAACCCATGGACACAGACGACAGTGTGGTGATGGCCAGAGGGAAAGGGGAAGGAAATGCGGACGTCTGCAAAAGTGTCAACGATAAAAACAAAGGGGAAAAAAGTGTCTAAGTATGCCCATTCTTGCATCATGAATTACTTCCTTCAGTGAACATTCAGGATTCTGATATTTGGGATTCTCAGTAAATACCCGGGGAATGAACGTGAGTTAATGATGGGGCTGGTGGGGTGGGCGCTCAGAGCAGCCGCATTACCAACAACTCACTTCAATATAACCGTGAGTTTGTGTTCAGTTCCAGGGCATCAATATGGGTAAGGAATGGCCCCTTCCTTCAGGAAGCCCCTAGTCTAGGGACGGCAGGTATGCAGGTGTATACAGAAAAACATAACTGTTTTCACACCAGGTACAGGCAGCACTTGGCGCACAGGAGTAATTAACTATTAACTGTGGGGGCGGGGAAAGGTCAGGAAAGCCTGTGAGAAGGGGGGTTTTGAGGGCTCTACTGGACTTTACCAGGTAGAGGGCACTGACCCTGGCACGCGGTGCAATGGTGGCTATGCTTCACCTGTGCCACCGACCCAACCTGGAGGCCCGTTGACACTTTCCATGGGAGGCCTTGACAGCGCAGATGCAGCCCCTGGGTGTAAAATTACATCCAACCCACGGGGTCTGTTACATTCCTCCGCAGGCCCCAGAAGTAAAACCAACAGCTGAAATACAGATCTGGCAAAAAGAAGTCAAATCCCTTAGACCTTCCCAAAGTGGCTGAGCTTCAGCTGGGGGTGGAGTTGTCTCGCTGGAAGATGAATCACCGAGGAAAAGGGGCTGCAGAGAACCGTAAGCAGAGCTACAGGGCTGGGAGAGCTAAACAACAAGCATGTTCCTTTTTATTAAAATCAGATGTCAGCATTAGGCTGTGTTCTTCTCTTTATAAGCACAGATGCAGAGATGCATTTAAAACATGTTTAGGAAAAAACACTATGATATTTTTATTCTTAGGAGAATACGAGCATGGCAGGGATTTGAAGGCACCTGCTATCAATATTCATTATAAAAAGTCTTACCTATTTGATCCCTTAAATGTTACCAAATGGAACCACATCCTGATCAACAAAGAACTTCAAAAAAATAAAAAATAATCTTTAGCACAGAAAAAAGAGTAGTTTCTTTTGGTTGCTCTACAGCTGGTAGCTTGGGATATTAGTTATAGTATTAGCACAATCCTGAGCTTCCTTTATTTTAAAAGCATGGAACAAATATTTGAAGATGCTTCAAGTTCTACCAAACTCAAGTTTCTCCAGCTGGCAAACCACAGGCTGAAAAGTCAAGTCATGTAAGGCTATATCGCCCCATGTCCTAAAAAATATTCTTCACCAATGGGTAATTTTTCAAGCCCCTCTAATCCTACATGTACGCGGATAAATTTTTAAGCTTGAACAACATTTTAAGGTGTGGGTTTTTTGTTAACTACAGCCAAGAGGTAAAAACTATCCAAACCCAATTCTGGCATTCATTGAAAAGGTAACTTTTGCTTTTAAAATTTGTGTGTATAAGAAGGATTTATAAAGTTCATGTGGAACCTAAAATGCGCTGTTTTAGTCACCAAGGCAAACGACGAATCCAGCCCTTTGACAGAGCACTTAGCTAGGCGCCCGAGTTATTGCGAGCTCAGCTTTGAAAGGGCAAAAGGGGAGGAGGCGGGTTCTGAAAGGCCCTGGGCTCTGGCCTGGGTGCCTGACCTCAGAACTGACCTAATCAGCCAGGACCATCTCCTTGGAATCTCTACATGGAGCTCTGATCAAGCACTGGGTTGGCCAAAAAGTCTGGTTAGTTTTTTTTCCTGTAAAATAAAAGACATGTTTTTCTTTCTTTCCTTTTTTTAAAGATTTTATTTACTTTTAGAGAGAGGGGAAGAGAGGGAGAAAAAGAGGGAGAGAGAGATCAACGTGCAAGAGTTAATGGATCAACTGCCTCTTGCTTGCTCCCAACCTGGGGACCTATCCAGCAACCCAGGCCTGTGCCCTGACTGGGAATCGAACTGGCGACCTCTCGGTTTGCAGGCTGGCAACTCAATCCACTGAGCCATGCCAGCCAGGGCAAAAGACACATTTTCATTTTTGCCAATAACTTTCTTGATTTGGATTATTTTGAGTGTGTCGGCTATCTCCTGCTATTGGTTTCTAGTGGGTAGAGGCCAGGGGTGCTGCTAAACATCTTCCAATGCATAAGACAGACCTCACAGCAAAGACGTGGTTGGCCAAAGTGTCAATAGCACCAAGAACTTCGCAAACCACTTTTGACACATTCGATCAGTCACAGCACGTTCTCCATGTATCATACAAATCTTTTTTTGCCTTTTAGTTACATTTTTTACCTTTCATGAAATAAAAGCATAATAGGCTGAAAAATCTTGTGTGTTTTCTTCCATATTCAATATTAAAATGGCTACACAAAAATTCACCAATTTTGATAAGTTTTTCTAAATGCACACTGATAGGACAGCTGTCACAACGTCAAACAAAATCGTTTTGAATGAAGCTAAAGACAACTAAGTGCCACTAGAGCCATTGTATGGAAAAAACGAAACGAACTTTTTGGCCAATCCAATATTTTGATGGGGGTTGGGGGAGAAGAAAAAATATGAATTTAGCCTGAACCGGAAAACAGACTGAATTGGATGTTTAGACCCCTTTCCATATCAGACCAAAGATCTGTAGGAAACACACCCATTTTAAGTTACAGGCTGGGCCTGTGAGACAGGGACGCATGCTTCCTGCGCCCCGGGGAAACGATGGGCTGTTTGCCCGGGACCATCGCGAGTGGTCAGCTTCCACTGGCGATTCCACCAGAGCAGCCACAGCAGTAGCATTAACGTCGCGCCAGCGTGGTGCAAACGGTGATGGACGCTCTGGGTGACTCCCTGGACCTCCGACCCTGTCCCACCCTGGTGTCCCACCAGGCCTCTCCCCAACCGTGTGCACGCTCACCCCTCTGCCGGCCCCTCCCAGGCTGTCCAGGAACCAGCAAAGACGAGGCTTCCCGTGTCTAACTGCAGGCATCCCAGAGATGGCCGACAGGCAGCCCGCCCCGGGGACCCGCCCAGTACAGCTGCTATAGGTCAACACGTGGGCTCGTAAGTGCCATCGTGTTTCTGTTTCCCTCCACTTCCTTTCCTCCCCAACTGCCCTGCCCAGTTCTCCCCAGCAGGCAGTGGGAGAGGTCCTGGTGATGATGCAGGGTGGACAAAAGGCCCTCGGAGCTCAGAGCCTGTCACCACCTGCAGAGGGATGCCAGCTATGGAACCACCGAGTCTGGGAACACTTGCTTAGGACAATGGCTTCTATGAGACCTCTCTGTCCCCCCGCAATATAAACCCTCCCTTCCAGCCACAAAAAGAGAAGTCCAGTCTTGAGCTCCAGAAATTTTTTGCTATCGTGACTGACCGGCCCATAAAGGATGGCCATACTTGGCAACTCAGAGAAAGGTGGCTTAGGGGACCTGTAATATGTATGAAAGTGATGACCATAAATATCAAGCATATGAAGGTCGAGGTCCACGGAAGGAGGACCAGGCAGGCTGGGCTCCCACCTGTGACAAGACCCCTCCCCTCCAGGCACCGCACTTGATTTCTCTGGGCTCAAACAGGACTCTTAATTGACTTCTAACTCCATGACAATTAAGGAACCTGGCCAATAAATTCCTGTGGTTTGGCCTACATACACTTCTTAAAATATACATTAGTCCTTTACATATTCAACGTCAGTTTCTGCCAGATTTGTGAAGTAATAGAAAAAAGTGGTAATACATGAAACACAGTCTTTGTAACTCACGAAAATCAAGCCAACACGCATTCCCTGAATTCAGTGTGTTTTCAGAAAAAGAAGTGTAATTTATATCGTTTCATTTAGAATGGTGCTAAGTTAATGCTCTTGGCTGCTTTTGACAGAGACCTTTCCAATCGGCTGAGATGATTTGTTTCCCTGAAACACTTGCAGTACTCAAGGACTTTTAATTAGCTTTCGAGAGTGTTCTCCTGATGGACATCACCTCCCCAAAGCCTTGTAAGTTTCCTGGCTTCTAAAAAAGAACAAGAAGTTGACTCAAATTCTTCGAGTTTCAGGCTTTCTGTGGGTCAAGAACAAATTGCTGTTTTGTAAAATTGGGTGTGACTGCTGGGGACTCGTGGAGGCAGGCTGCCTTTCTCTGCCCCTCACCCCAACCCCAACCCCAGACCCACACGGCGACTGGACTATATTTTTTATTTTACAACTGATGGGGAGGGTGTCACTAAAAGGCGTGGTTTTACACAAAAATGTCAGCTGCTAGAGGTAATAATAAAAATGAGGCCACAATTAGGCATGACCTTGACTTAATGAAGCACTTCCTAAAGGTTCTACAGTCAGACAAGTGTGGGAACCCTTACACTAAGCAAGGGTAATCAGATCTCTTCAGTTAAAAAAAGTTCTCAGAGGTTTTAATTTGCATTGTGAATCTTTAAAATCGGCATCATGGATATATCCCTATGACATACAGCATTTTGCAAACTGAGATGACCACAGAATCCTTCTGAAGAGCATCTCACGGCCTGTGTCCTGAAGAACTTCCTTCGGGACACGCTGACCTCACTTACAGAGTTAACAGACCACTGGAGGGATCGGCAGATGAACTTGCGTTCTGATGGGGTGGGTGGGTATAATGTAGATGAAGCAGGGCGGGGAGGGCCAAGAAAGTCCTGGAGTTGGGGGCAGAAATCTTCAAGGTTTTGCACAGAGATCAGAACCTTGGTTCAGCTCCAAGAGTTCCAGTAAGGAAGTGCAGAGGAGACAGCGGCATGTGAGCTGATGAGACCTATCTAATTCGGGCACACAGCGCCTTTCACCCTCCATGTTCCCGTAAGAATGAGTGACCAACTGGTCACACAACATGAGGGGTCCCTGACTGTCACTTCTCTCTCTGGTCCGCCACATGTCCCAAGATCCCTACTGACAAGATCATGGTCTTTGGGGTTTATGACTCAAGCATTTGAAAAACGTTTCAACATTGGACTGCTGTCAGGGACAGTAATGTATTAGCTGTGATAAGCCAGTGCCCTTGAACATCATGAATAGCTCACTATTATTACTCCCTAGCTAACGCCCCTCCACTTGGAATTGTATTGACTGCCCCCATTTTTTACCCTCAGCCACGACTCTTGAAAGCTACCGAGAAGACCCTATGGAGAAGGGTGAGAGGGCAGAAGTCCAGAAAAACACCAGGAAAGTCCCACGATGGCCAAAGGGGACACCGGATGAAAACGCAGTCATGCCAAACTCCACCCATCACCCCATTTTGGCCAAGCTCAGGCACAGCTGTCGTGGACACCTGCCTGCGTGACGCAGGCCCAGCAGGTACGAGAAGAATACCTGCAAACTGTGAATGCAACCAGGTGGAGACTGGGAAGCCAAGGGGTAATGCAGTCTGCTAAAGAGCTATCGCTGAAGTGAGAGTGTATTCACCTGAGAGCCCACGGAACCAAGGCTGCCCGTGACTAACAGCCGATCACGCTTTTGAGTTTTAACAGAAAAATTAGAGTGTGTGCCGATTCAGTCCTGTTCTGCCCCAAGTCCGCATCTCCCCCTCCTTTCCTCTCTGGCGACAAAGGCCTGTGCGGATCTGACATACGACGAACTTCCCTGGTTCTCTCTGGGGTAAGTGACCTGTATTCAAACCCTCCAAGCCCTCCTTCCGGGACCTCCGTGCGGGTGCCCTGGCTGGAGCCCGCCACTGGCTGGCCACCGATTCCCGAACTTCAGCCTTTGGGTCTTAGGCAGCAGGCCTCAGATGGCACTTATTAATTTTGCTTATAAAATAAATAAAACTACTTAGTGCTTTTTATTTTCTGGGACATGGTGACCCATGGGGTGATATTCATAGCGGTCTCAGAGGAAGTGACATCTTGGGCTGGTTCACCTTTTGGGGACATTTTTGCAGGATTTCAAGAAACGCAGCTGGTAAGCAGTGTTATAAATTTCCAGAACATCAGATATAGATGCATAAAAATGGATGACTGAAGTGCTGACTCAAAAATAAACCCAAATGGGG
The DNA here is from genome assembly GCA_039655065.1 of Glossophaga mutica. NCBI lineage: Eukaryota > Metazoa > Chordata > Mammalia > Chiroptera > Phyllostomidae > Glossophaga > Glossophaga mutica. Next base: position 85,692,395 of record CM077313.1, read on the forward strand.
TGCCTTGGTTTATCTGGGGTGCTGGAGCTTCTTCCCTAGCCGGGCTCCAGTGTTGTAACATTCTCTAGCGGAAGATCCTCGTATTTCAGGACACCTTACAAACGCCCTGCTCTCCACCCAGACGACTGAAATTATACAGTAAGATTAATGAATTCGCAGGCTGTTTCTAAGGATTTAATGGCTTCTTAATAGAACAGGGTGCACACACAGCTAGGCGGCTATGACAAATCATAAAAGCTTCCTCATAAGAAACCTCAATTAGTTAATTAAAATTTGCTAATTGAAAATTCTAAGAAGAGCGTGTAAAATATTCCAGACCTCTAGGTACAGCAATAAAACACGCATCTAACATACCTAGCAGACAAGTCACACGTATCTATGCAGTAGGAGGCCTCGGCCGGAGAAATAAGAAGTGAGAGAACAGGCCACCACGCGGAAACCTTGAGAGCGATCTAACAGATGAGGAACAAGGAGAGGAAATTATCATTTGTCCCACGGAGAGCAGGCAGGAGGAATAAGGTCACCTTTGTTAATTCACTCATTTCTTACCCTTCCTACACCTTTACAGCTTCATCTCCCTGTGACGGCATAAAGGCTGATTTTTTAAAAATGCACCTATTTTTACCAATTTTGTACCTTTTAACATCTTTTCCTGTTCCAAAAGGAGGTACTTGATAATCAGGGTGGCTCCACGAGAAAATGCTCAAACACACGTCACAAGGCGGTCGATGCAGTTACTGCTCAGAGCGGTTCGAACGTTGTAAGGAAAGGAATGCTTTCTACAGCCAGTGGCTAGAAAACTGTTTTCAATGAATGCCACAGAGCAAGCTCCAAGTCAAGGGGAAAGAAGGACAAATGAGAGCGGGGCTGCGGGACGCCCCACCGCCGCCGGTGGGCCCACCTAGTCCGTGTGCTGTAACGGCGCACGCGTTCTCCCGAGCCGGCGAGCTGGCGGTCGCGGCTCACCCGGAGCACTCCTGGGCCGGGCAAAACGGCGCCGGTGAAACCTGAAGCCCGGCCCCGGCTCTCCGATTCGTTCTGGTTAGGAACCGAGGGCCCAGTTCCGTGGGGCTCATGTTTGCTCGCCATAACTGGCGAGTCAAGTGAGGTCGAAGGTTCTGCTTTTGAATTCAGTCTTGGAATTTGATTTTACAGTCCAGTCTGCGCCAAACCCACCCTACTGTGCCCCAGTCAGGTCCGCCTTCCAAAAAACTTTAGAGAATGGATGATGATGGGGAGGGGGGAGGGGACAATCGGAGGGAGAGCTGGAGAGACTTGCTAACAGCAATCAGCTCAGGACCAGTATTAGGGACAGTGGTCGTAACAGCGGTAACACTGGAAAAGGAGAGGGACAGTGGCAACATCAGCGATAGGGCGGGCGGTAACAAAATCGTGACAGTGGCAGTGACATCAATCAGACCAGCAAGCATTTGGGGAAATGTCTCCTACGTGTTAAAAACTGTGCAGGCCTTTTATTCATTTACTATGCTCACGTTACAGATATGAAAATGGTGGCTCTGAGGTTAGGTACCCTGTCCGCGGCCACACATAGACTCAATAAAAGATTTCAGATTTTTATGAGGATCTTCCTGATGCTTTCTGGCCATACTCAGGGTCCTCCGGACAAATCTCAGGAAACCCCACTAAGTCATTCACTGTTCCATTCCTTTTATATGGACTGTCCTTCTCTGTCCTCTCTAGCGAGGCCCCTCCCACTTACACCGCAAAGCCTACCTCACTTTCTCCCTCCTCCGCGCTGCTTCTCCAATTACAGCAGGTCCTCAAATAACACTGTTTCATTATGATGTTGATCACCTGCCTAGGAATTACCTCTGGCTTATATCAAGTAGCGTACGGTAAAACTGGGTGAGTTATACATCATTATACTTACAGTTGCAAAACCTATCAATGCCCTGACCCGTGTGACTCAGTTGGGTGCTGTCTCATAAAGTGAAAAGTCACCGGTTTGATTCCCTGTTAGGGCACAAGCCTGGGTTGAGGGTTTGGTCCCTGATCGGGGCATGTGCGAGAAGCAACCAACTGATATTTCTCTGCCTCCATTACTCCCTTCCCTTCCCCTCTCTCTAAAAATAAATAAAATCTTGGGGGGAAAAGAACCTATTGATGACATGAAGTGAGGACCTACTGTACTTCAATCCCTCTGAAGTGAGAGCCCGCCGTCTGCGCGCTACTGACTCGGCACCGAGCCTGGTGCCACACTGTGTTGTCTTTAAGTCCCTGTGTGTGTCATCTTACGTGTGTGTGTGTGTGTGTGTGTGTGTGTGTGTGTGACCACATTTTATATTTCTTTGCCTCTCCTAAAATGCCTGGCACTTGGCGGCACATTTTATCCTAATTTTACAGACGACACCAATCAGTACAGCAAAGGGGCCCAAAGCGGCATGAGGGTGAAATACTGTAACCTCGTCACTGACTTTACTCAGCAAAAAAATGCATTTAAATTTCCCAAATTCTTCTCTTTGCAAAAAGTGTATGTATACCTGTGAGCAACTTTCTAACAGAAAAAAGGCAGATTTCAGAACATGACATCTTCCCAGTTCAGACTTATTTAACTAAAGAGCCCTTCCTGCTTGAAAATTTTATATAGTTAACAATTCACGCGTCTCTTTTACACCAAATGACCCAAGTGCCCAAGGAGTCCAGGAGTGAGAATCTCCTCCTGGGGGAGAAAGACTTCCCGTTTCTCCGTGCTGACTTTCAACCTGCACATTTGTCTTCCTGGGGGCACGGTACGCACCTTGCGTATAAAATTTCTTCAGGTTACGCGCACTCTGGGGCAGCCCACGATGAACTGCCCCAGCGCGAAGACTTAGAGGGAACATGGTGTAAAAATGTGGTGAGGATCAGCCGGCTCTCGCAATTTCGGACGGCCTTTGCGGGGATGTGCTTCAACGCGCTGACGCGTTATGCCACAGTCTGAGGGGCGCCTCGGCCTCACTGTGGTCGTAGTCTGGACAGCGACAGAGTGAGAACCGGAGACGTCTGGTCAGCAGTAACGCTGCAGGAGGGTGGACCCTGGAGGAGGAACGCTGTTTCCAGAAGCTACCGGAGGCTGTGCCAGCACATCTCCAGCGCCAACGGCTCCTGATAACCTGGCAGAAAAGCCTGCTGGGGGATAGGAACTGGTAGAAGGTAAGCAGGAAAGGAAGGAACTACAGGGGAGGAGTTATGGGGAGACACTGAGGGTGGGTAGACAGACGACAGGTGAGGCTAAGAATGAGAAGTCACAAAGAAGCACGACAGACCCAAGATAGTACAAGAAAACCTGGGTGTGACGGAGGGAGCATGTGCAAGAAGGCAATGGAGCAGCCAGCTATGGAAATAAAACCTCATCCAAGTGGAAACCTGGCATTTCGAGGGCTTACCGTTTAAACTTTCTTCTTTGAGAAGCTTAGAGGACAATGATAACTGTCGATCACACAGTGCTCACTGTGCCAGGCACTGTTCCAAGTGCTTTCCATGTATTACCATAGTTAGTGGTTGCCACAGCCAACAGGGTAGCGATTATTACCCTCCTTTTACAGATGGGGAAACTAAGGTACAGAGATTAAGTAACTTGCCTGTGGTTACCCAGCTTGTCAGGGGAGAGATGAGATTTGAACCCAAGTAGTCTGCCTCCATGATATATGAGCAGTACATGAGAGGCAAGTGCCTGAAGCAGGACTTTCCATTCTGACTGCTGCCCAGGCTGGGATGTGCGGGTGACCATCACAGGACTCGACCCGGCCCCACTGACTGGCTCACACCACCTCATGATCGGGAGAAGTTGTTTTCTATTTGTCATCATACACATGCCTAGGAACACTGGTGACATTAAAGATTTTTAATTTTTAGGAAAATATTACCCCCAAAGAAAGCTGACTGCGAGAGCCTGAGATGGCAGGAAAGATGGGATTTGCCTGGATTCACTGTTGGATAGATAAAAGAATGGAATGCTGACTCTGACCAGCTCTATGATATGAACTTGTCCTCTGGACATTTTATGTAAAACAAAGAAACGCCATCATTAAAACAGCTTCTGGAGGAGCTCCAGCCCGGGGAATTCCGCGCTTGCGCCGAGTGCCCATGAGATAGCATTTGAGAATCTAGGGGTTCAGGGTGCTTTCGGTATCTTTTCCATCATGGGTATCAAAGGTTTGCTGTAACCCCCAGAGATGCTGGTCTAGTGGCTCAGGTCCCAAAAGACCCAAGTTCTATGAGCTCTTCTACTGGTGAGTACCTAGCTTCAATTTCCCCATCTATAAAATGAAGATGGCATCAGATTACTTAAACACAAATTTCAAACCTTCCCGCTTTCTGTATGTAAATGTTTTGTTACTATGAATCCCTGATGGTCCTTTAGGTGCAATAATGTGATTCTCTACGAAATGAATATTCTCATTCAGCTTACTGAGAATTTATCAGATACTAGACTTGTTGCACAGAAAAGGAAATACTCACATGAGAGTATCAAATAATTGCTTCAAAATATTTTTTTTAAAGATTTTTTATTTTTAGAGAGAGGGGACAAGAGGGAGAAAGAGGAAAAGAACATCAATGTTTGGTTGTTTCTCGCATGCCCCCTACTGCGGTCCTGGCCTACAACCCAAGCGTATGCCCTGACTGAGATTCAAACCAGTGACCCTTTGGTTTGCAGGCTGGCACCCAATCCACTGAGCCATACCAGCCAGGGCCAAAATTTTCTGTTGGTAGATATGCTTAACTTTGTTGGCCTTCCATTAGAAAAGGGTGAGAACTATCATAGTAATATTTGGGAAGTTACTGAGGTCCATAGCCTTAAGTGTTTGGAAGGCCAGGCTCACAGGCAGCACTTATGAAAAATTTATCCATCTGGGCCTAGGGACTGGGTGATTCACAGTCTTCCCCAAGCCACAAGAGTGAAGGCTTGCTTCTGTAAACACAGAAGGCTTTCCCACTGATCCTGGACTCTCCAAGGGAAAGGGGGAACCACAGGGATGAGTAATGGTGGACACAAGTGATATTTGGAATCCCACACTGAGTCCAGAGCTAACAAATCCATAGAAGAAAGGCAGCAGGCTTTGCCAGGCCATAAATTAATCACCTTTAATGACCAGGCTTAGGGTAAAAGCAAATAGACACACTAGTGCTTCCATATCTTCTGCTTTCATTTTGGTATTTAGCACCAGAGTTAAAATCACTTTTAATCAGCAAGAAAGGCAGTCGCTTTTAAAACAGCAACATGCTGATGAGGGAATGTCCCCTGATATTGGACGGAATTTGAACTTTGGCCCTGGTCGTAGAATAATCCTACGTATGCCTGTCTGGAATAAACTGCAAATCTTTTTTTGTCCCCTTTAAATCAATAGGCTAAAGTTCTCCAAAGGTTAACAGAAATGATTCTACCCACCGTCCTGTCTTTTAAAATACCACTCTGTAGGGTTAACATTCACCTCTTTAATTTAATAAATGAAGCAAACTGAACACAGCAAGCTTTTAGGATTAGGGAATTCAAATTCTAACGTATACTGTGCTTTGAAGTGGAATTTTCTTGGGACTGATTTTCGAGGTGAACACGTAAGACTGCAAATTTCCTGGGGAATCTATTCTCCAGCACACTATGAGAGTTTGGCACATGGCCTCCCGCGAACTTATTTTCTATTAAGTCAATGACAATTTTAGAAATACAAGAAAAATCACCTTTCTCTGTAACACAGCTAAATTTTTATTAATTCTAAATTTGAAACCATACAGATTTTGGGTTGTGTTTCCACCTGTCAGGAAGGTCAGAGCTGATTTCTGCAGGAGAGGAAATGTACTCTTTCCTTATTTCCCATTCTGAATTGCCTGTCCCCGTTCTCTGTGGTTCCTCATATTCACTTAAAATGGGGGCAGGGGAGCAGCTTCCAGTGCTGGGGCCTCACACAGAGATAGATAATCGCACAAGTGATAGCATGTGAACTGCTGTTTGTAAATGACTCTTAACAAACTGAGGTAGATTTAAGGTTAGCTGTATGTGAGCAGTACTTTCGCTTATTCTAACATAACTTCTTAAGTGGAGGATGGTGCCAACATATGGACTGGTTGACTATGTGCCCATAACACAGTGATGATGATCGTGAATTTTTCTAGTGCTTTGCCTGTACCCTCTCCTCCTCCAAATATTTTGGGATTCAGTAAAAAATCTAAGTTTTCCCTTGGGACCGTGTAATGGTCCAATATTTTCATCCAATATGCACACTGTGCAAGAGAAGCTGAGGACAAGCTGGGGACAAGCTGGAGCATCTGATTCTGAGGACAGCCCTGTAAAAATAACTTAAGAGGAAGAAAATAGCACGGGCATGAGAAGGATGGTTGCTTCAGTGCAATCTCCAATAACGAGAGCTTGAAAGTGGCCACCATGTCAAAACAGACAGCGTGTTTCTATAAGGCTTGATCTTCTGGAAGGAATATTATGCAGTCATTTAAAAAATAGTAATTTTGAAGATAGAGCCACATGGAAAATGCTCATGAAATAATAGTTAAGTGTATGTTCTGATTAGAACCTCATACAAGTGTCCATAAAATTAGAATGGGACTCAAAGGAAAGGAACACATAAAATATTGTGCTAGAATAGTGGAGTATAAATAGTGGAGAATAGTGGAGTATGATCCGCTCTTCCCCCCTCGCCCCGCCCCGTCTACCATTTTAACAGCTTACGTTAGAATTTCTTAGTTTTGAAAAATAGAAAGGTTTATATAGTGTATTAAATTTTTTCAAAGCAGTCAAGCAGGGGAGGAACAAAGAAACTAAAGGAAAACGAAAACAAAAACGACCTACTCTAGTAGTCATAGATCTTACTGGTAGCTGGTTGGGTCACCTCAGATGCCAATAACAATAACTGATGAAATCTGTTAAATGTTGGCTAAAATACTCAACACCGATCTCAAGAAAAGTCCTTAAAAAAAAAAAAAAGGAGAGAAAGAGTGACCCTTGCCCCGTATATATCTCGTGGTCTAGAACCTATCGCGGTGTCTGTGACTGAGTGTGTGAGCATGTTGGCATGTGTTTCTGTTTCCCAACATCATCAGCATGAGAACAAGTGGAAATAGGCTGCAGAGTTTTCAGAAGAAGTCGAAGACAGCTGTGACAGCTACGGGGTTTCACTTACAGACACTGACACCGCACCTTTCAGTACGTATCAGACTCAAAGGTTAAAATATGTACATATTGTTCTTCAGCATGAAACCAAAGCAAAGACCAGCCCTCCTGACAGGACCCAAACGATGCATTTCCTATCTCTTCAAGCGACTGTGCTCTCTGCACAACTCTGTCCCGGGGCTTTTTCATAACACCAATCAGCAAACAAAACGTCAGGCCTCTTGTGAAACAATGCATCCGTTCCATTTGCAGAGTCCACGGGAGGCAACATTAGAGGACGATCTGAATGCGCAGCAGAGACGCACGTGTTCTCCTCACAGCTGACGTTCACACACACGCACACACGCATCTATCACGCAAGCTCTTCTGACATCTCAAAACCATCGCTCCAGAGGCGTAAGGGCCGTGGAGTACCACGTCCTTAAATTTCCCCAAGTCTGACAAGACTCGGAAGACTGGTGAGCGTCTGCCCATTTAAGAAAGGCTGTATTTCTAGGTGACACAACTTTCTGGAGCGCATTTGGCTATATTTAGTAAAGTGCTGATTAACCCTTCTTGATCTTTTCTCCTGACAAGAAATGAAAGATCCTTGTATTTTATGAATCTTGAGCATGTTAGAATTTGCGAAGTCGAAAGACTAATGAAAAACAAGAGAGGGAAACAAAGCCAGAAATCATAAATCCTTCCTGACTCGAAGGCATTCCTCCCTTATCCCTAAAAGAAATCCATTCCTGCACATCTTGTTTGCATTTAACTTCAGAGGTTCGTCTTGTTCCATCTCTAGAACAAGTTGGGCGTCGGGGCATAAAGATGTGACTACATGAACAAACACACATGCCCACTGTGGCCGCTGCACACACAACGGCGAGACGAGACAGGAAAACATTAGCTGTCAAGTGACATGTCGCTTGGATACATGTGTTTCTGCATCTTGTCATGGATGTTCAGCCGGAAAGCTCCTGGAAGTATCTGAATTCTCTGTCCCCTGCTACTGCAGAACCAGGAGGTAGAATCAGGAAAAGCCAGTGCTCCAGCAGCGGCACAGTGGCATTACTGCTCAGTTCTAGGAGATTTGCTAAAAGAAAAAGGGTCCGACACATTGAACACTATCCGATACGTTCGCAGCTCGACGAGACTCCTGCTGACACAGCGCCAGGTCCTTCCGAGAAGGTGCCTTGCGCGGATGCGGTGTTTGAGTTTAACTTGGGAAGGAAGCACTGTTTTTCCTTTTCTCCCCACCCAGTTTTTCTTACACCAACCTTACATGGTTTACACTATTTTTATTGCAAATAGAGTCATGAAACCTCACTTTGTGCAGGCTGAAGCCGTGAAGAGGGAATTGGAGCAGTTCGGCGGTGGACGGAGGTGAACAGTGTGTTGCAAAATTCTATTCATGTCACAAGTGAGGAAAACGCAATTCAAGGTTGACCCTGGACATGGTCGTGTTCATGGGGGTGGGAACTCCTGGAAGGCAAGGGCACGGACAGCGTACGGAATGTGGCCGTGCCTGTAATGAGATGAAGTCCATAAACTGCATTATCCCTTTTCCGAGCCTCTGTAAATACAGACGAGGGGCAGAGTGACACAGCCTGCCCCAGTCGTTCTCTCTGGTGGGAAAGCCAAGTTTGTTTTCATGCTTTTATGTTAGTTGAAACTTTTGAATAAACAACACTCTTAGGAAACTCTCAAGGGATGGGCCTGTCTGACCTTCCCATGGTAACCTGCCTGGAAAGTTCTTTCCAGGTCTTAATTCCTTCAGAGGTCTGGGGTTCTGACCTGGTGACTTGCAAAGCAGCAGCACCAGCAGCAAAGATAAAGTGGTGGTTCAACCTTCCAGAAGCGTAAGCGGAGACAAGAGACCTGCCGGGGACGGGGACGCCCAGGTTAACTGCAAGATGGTGCCGACGACGCCACTCCTTTCAGCTCTCAGGAGCTGGGCCGGTCATCAGGGGCCACGTCGGCGCTAATCTAAGAGATTCGGAAAGGCCCGATTTCTACTTATCACAGTCTCTCCCTGGAGACTTGTCCTCATTTTGAGAGGATGGGAGGAAGTGGGGGGCCGGGCCGAGGGGTGTTGAAAACAGAGGAACAGAAATCAGCCAGAACCCTTCTCTGTTTTTCCGCCCTCTTACATCTGGTTCCTTGCTCTGACAGCTTTTGTGATTTCCACAGACTGATCACAAATGGTACAAAGGAAGGAACAAATCTGAACGTAAGATCTTTATTCCTCAGCAAGCACACGAATGGTTGTCTAGTCATTCGGTTTTAAACAAGGGACTCTATACTTTTAGATGAAGGATTCACTAATTGTTCCGTGGGGACTGGGGGCCATAAATCTGGGCTTCAATCTGGATCTCAGATTCAGCGCCCTTTGGGAAGGAATTCCAGAAGACAGCTTGCAACGTCCGCCCTTCCTTCACGTGCTGAGGAGGCCTGCTAGCGCCGCTCTCTGCCAGGACCTGGCTACGTGACAAACAGATGCATCGCGCTGGCCATTCATAGACACCGTGTGCCGGTCTTTTCCTTAATATTCAATTGGCAAGATTTTTAAAATGATAATTCTTAATGCCTGCCAGGAAACAGTGGCACAGTATTCTGATTCACTTCTGGTAAGAATGGGAATAACTACACCCTTTATGGAAATAATTTGACAATCTGCATCAGTTTTAAAGTGCTCGCACTCTTGAATCTCAGTTCTAGAAACAAGTCAGAGGGAATCACAGTATCATTGATAACAGCGAAAAATAAAAAATAATCCAATGACCAACTCGGGAAATGGGTAAGTTCCAGGTGTTAATACTGATAAATGATTGTTTAAAATTATTTAGAGACAGCCCTGGCTGGTGTAGCTCAGTGGATTGAGCGCGGGCCTGCGAACCGAAAGATCGCGGTTCGATTCCCAGTCAGGGCACATGCCTGGGTTGCCAGGCCAGTTCCCGTCAAGGGACACACGAGAGGCAACCGCACATTGATGTTTCTCTCCCTCTCTCCTTCCCTTCCCCTCTAAAGATAAATAAATAATATCTAAAAGGGAAAAAAATCTTTAAAATGCTATAAAAAAATTATTTAGAGACAAAAAAACCCCTCGTAATATAGTTAAGAAAAAGCAGATGACAAAATTCTATGTATAATTCTGAAAAAATATGCACCAAAGAAACTAGAAAGAAATACCCAGAAATAGTAACCATAATTAACTCTGGGGGTGGGGGAGAAGATTTAAGTATATTCATTATCCTCTGTATTTCGCCAAATTTCCAAAATGATGAGATACTACTTTTGTAAAGAGAAAAATTATTTTAATAAGACAGGGATCATATGGATGAAAATTATAACAGTATGTTTTTGATGTTATTACGTCACAATTCTATAATACCAGATCTGTGTGTTGTATTGTGTGTTCCCCACTCCAGGTCAAGTCTCCTTCCATCGTCGTTTATCCCCCTTGACCCTTTCCTACCTTCCCCGACCCATTTACGTTTTTCAAGCTGGCAGAGAAATGCCACAACCTATACGCCTTGCACTGGACCCTGTTTAAGGAGGATACTTTAGTGAAATACAGAACATTTAGCTTCTGTCCATCCTCAGACTCAGCAGTTTCCCATGGAAATTTATCCTAAGGGAGTAAGTAGACTAGTGTGCAAAAAATGTTCACACAGTTTCTCCATTATTGCATTGTTTATACATCAAGATTTGAAAATGAAAACTAAACGTCCACCAAGAAAGGGTTGTTAAATACACGTATAGTAAATCCATAGGTAGGTTAATATGCAACCATTAGAATGATAATATGTAGCTGTATTTATTAATGTGTAAATAGTTCCAAAGTGAAATTTGTTTTAAAAAGGGGAGTATAAAAATGAAGTATAGAGTATGGTCCATTTATGTATATGTTCTCTCTCTCCCTCTACCCCTATGTATATACACACACACACAAGCAAATGTTATTGTGGAAATATCTGTACATTAATAAATGAAGGGGGAAGGAAGGGAAGGGGAGAGTCGAACACACAAAATCCTGGAAGGACACAGACCAAAATATTAAGAGTGGCATTTCCTGTGCACGGTGGTAGAAATACAGATGATTTTCATTTCTCTTATCTTTCATCAATACAAAAATAATTAATACTGAGAATGCGTTGTTCACAGCATTTACACTTTCAAAATGGTTTCAAGAATATTGCAGCAAAACCTTGCAAGTTCAACCTCAGCTGGGGAACTAAAACGCCGCTGCCACAGGTGAAGGCTTTTCTGCGCTCCTTCCTGTGAAACTTCCACCCCTAGAGAGAACACTGTCCTGGCTTTGCAGTTCTCCATTCCACTCACTTCTTTACACTTTTATTATAGACATATGTACACCTTAGCACATTGCTCGCTCTCTCTCTCTCTCTCACACACACACCCTTTTTTTTTTTTTTTTTGAAAAGAAAAATCCAATACAGCTGTGCCCTCCTCCTTATGGCTCTGGGCTGTCAATGTGCATACAAAGGTACCTGGGAGAGCCACAGGGCAGATGCTGTAGGCCTACCTGTCCCCTGTCTGCCCACCTCCTAGCCCCCAAGGCCTGGGCAGGCCATGGCTCAGGGGCAACTCTGGAGTCCTCTGCGTGGGCACAGGAAGGAAAAACAGAACACAGACACATCTCACAGTCTTCTGACTGCCTGCTCCTTCTTACAGCGGTGAGTCAGCAGACTCACACTTGAATTTGTGAAGAGAGGGACTAACGTCTTTAGCAGCGTTATCTGTGGACTCACATTGGCCTTACTACCTATTATCACACAGCAATCTGGAAAATACATAAATGAAGCGGCCAAAATTTAAAACCAGTATCTCTATCATTTTTAAGGATAAACAGTTGAGGGGAAACATCAAAGCATCTTATGTGATGAACCCTAAATGCCATTTCTTTCAATGTTTAACTCCTATTATTTCAGCATTTTTATATAGCAAAAATAAGGAGGTAGGGTAGATCAGCAGTAAGTTGCTCTAAGTACCACGGTACAACCAAACCAAAACAGATTGGCAATCCATGTTGAACAGAAAAGCCCAGATACAACTGAAAATTAAATGAAAGACTACTAGAAATTTCTGATTAATTATTTCTGATTAATTTGCTGTTCTGTAAGTTGTAGTTATTCTGTACATAACAGAATGAATCCCACAATTCACAGTTCACAACATAAACTTATTAACAGATGGGAGAGATGACAGCCAGGAAGCTCTGTTATTTTGAAGACAGGAACACAAGGCTTGCAGCAGGTAGAATTCCACAGCCAGGATCTGTTTTTTTTTTTTTTTTTTTGTATCTGACATTTTTTAGGGGCTGTAAAGGTTCTGTGTGACTTACGGGATCAGAAATTGAAGGGTTTACAATAGTTTTTCAAGTTTGAATTAAGATTTCTTTCATACAATATGCAAATATGTGCATGCCCCTTTAAAATTCTAGAAAATAAGACCTTGCCTCCTTAACACTAGAGAAATCTATGCCAAAGACCAGAAATAATTTTTTTAAGGGTACATGAGCTAAGAGCATAATGTGCCTTTAGGACTAAACACACTCTGGCTTTGAGTTTTAAAAACTATGGCTGCTGTCTAGCAGAGATTAATGCATCATGGAGCAGCTTTTCGGCACGCTGGTTTGGCTCGCGAGAACCGTGCGTCACTGATCTGGTCCGTGCTGAACACGAGGACAGAATGGGCAGTAAAAGAACGAACGATGTCTGCACGGGCACCTCGAAGAGCAAATCTAAGCAACTTCCCAGCTTATTTGCTCCAAATGAACCTGCCCCAATAATGAAAATAGAAGCCAACTTTGAACCAGCCACGGATTCTTTTTTTCCCTGGAAGTCTGCGTCCAGAGGCATCTGTCGCTGACACACAGCGTGAAGAGTAAGCCCCGTAGGTTTACTCTTTCTCTAGGTTTAAGGATGATGACACCACGCACGCAGCCTTTTCTGTTAACCTTTGTTTGGGCGAAAGGCAAACCTGGGCGGTATCGTATACGTACAGAGGTGAACATGCAATTTGCCAAGGTGATACTGTGCTTTCCGAGAGCTAAACTGTTGCTAAACTCTCTCGACTTCAACTAAAAGATGGAGTTGGCTAAGCCAGGCACGACCAAAACAACGTGTACACAGACACTGCCGAGAAGGCAAGGACGACTCCGAAAGCCGGATCTAAGTTCTGGATTTGGCGTTCTGAACGGTTTCCTTAGAGGAGAAGGGAGTTGGCAAGAACTGACGGCACGTGGGCCCCACCATCTGTAAATCACACGGGCCCATGTTGCCACCAAAACCTGCAGGGAAATCTCAAAGATCACAAGGTGGAAGCTGCCGGGAAGACTTCTCCGCAAACCCTGCTTGCTGAACATCATGTGTACAGCCTTAACAACAGTGCAGAGTGAACCGTCGTCAAGGGAAATGCACGGATGCACATCAAACAAGGGGAGGGGGAGCCCCTGGGACAGGACTGACATGAGTGCAGTGACCAGAGACTAAATCACCACCTGCTTAGGGCTGAATGAAAAAGCCTCCTCGCTTGTTGTTTGGTTTTATCAGCATCTGGAGACGATGACCTAAAATACAAGCCAGCACTTCGATGATTCTAGTCTGGTAATCCCACATGATCTTCACATCTGATTAAAGAACTCGATGAGCCCTGGCTGGGTTGCTCAGTTGGTTAGAGCGCTGTCCTGATTCACCAAGGTTGTGGGTTTGAGGGTCAGGGCACATACAAGAATTGACCAATGAATGTACAAATAACTGGAACAAATCCATGTTGCTCTCTCTCTCTCAAATTAATAAATTTTAAACCAGATGACAGTAAATTCTCAGCTATAGGCTTTTAGAGGCAATGTGTAGGAGATTAGGAGGCGATGTGTTGGAGGCAATGAAGGGTGTGGAGACTAGGAACATGGACCTTGTTCTGGACGTGCCTGGGTTCTGTGCAGTTTTGAGAGAAATCAGCTGACATCTTTTCATGTTACTACATGGGTAATCCAGAAGAATGACAGAACAGATGTACGACCAAAAGATACAGGAGTTCAAATCCTGAGACTCATCTACTAGCTGTGTGAACCTGGGCAAGTCAGTGAATTTCTCTGATCCTTGTAAAAAGTGAGGTAAGAGCTCATCTTCTGTAGTGGAATCATGGCTTAATAGAGAAAACGTGTGATTGCAAAGAAATTAAGATCCTTCGAGTATTTGTGAAAGTTCCTTGTAAAATAAAGAGTTATGATCACATTTTAATTTTCATTACTCGCTTCTGCCACAACCTGCTCCACAGGGTGTATGATGGCGGGTTAGACATGTGAGGTTCTTACGGAAGGTCAAGTAATAGTGTGGGGTGGCACTAATACATACGAGAAAAAGGAAAGGCTTTGGGATCGCACAGATGTATTAAAAGTAGCTCTTAGCTGTGGGCTCAGACCCACAGCTAAGAGCTACTTAATAACTATGACATCTGAGGTGTTCTGAACCTGGAGTCTGTGGACCAAAGGGGCCTCAGGAGATCTGTGAGACTGGATAAAAAGAAACTTACACCTTTACTTTTGTTAACCTCTAAAATGTAGCCTTACTTGCAACCATGAATACAGGCAGCTACCCACAGTATCTTCAAAGTATCTATAACTTTGCACCCCTATAAGTCACAGCAGCAATTGGAACAGATCTCAAAATACTGTTTGAACTAATTGCTCATTTGCAATTATGGAAGCTATTAACCTGGCACCTAAGCTTTCTTATTGAAGGCCTTAATCAAGAAGCACATGCTACCATATCACAAATTTGTAATTTTAATATTTTGACAATTGTATTTTAATAAAATTGGTTTGTTATCCTATATAAAATTTACAGACAGTGTTTTGGCAAACAGTCCATTGGCTTCACCAGCTCACCAAAGGGGTCCACGGCACTAACGTGGCTTCCCACCCCAATTCATTGTCTTAGGTGTGAAAAGGTGGTAAGAGCCGTGATGCAGGGTCGTTGCGAGATTACAGATGACACAGCCAAGTGCACTGCCCAGTACCCTGCCCACAGTAGTCGCTCAACTAACAGAATCTAATCTGTGCTGAAAATAGGACAAGGGAAGTAATTTTCTATATTACACACTTAATTCTTCCTCACTATCACAATTGCGATAAAATTTAGCTTTGGTCTTTTAGGGATTTAAGGTTAATGCTTTCTTACGACTTGACTATCTTTATTTGTCCAGGCTGGATGGCCGTGTGCGGTTTGGGACAACATGGATGTGTGGCTGTCCCTTCTAAATCCAGATCGCTGTTGCTGGAACGAGCTGCACACAGACCAGAGGTGCCAGTGCCCTCTCTGTGGCTGAGGATGGAGGGTGCTTTCTGGGGACACGGGCTGACCTAGCTGCACTGCTTGAAGCCGACAGGCAAGGTCTTAGCCATGGTGTCGGAAATGAGAACAAGTTATTTAGAAACTGAAAACATGGAGCTATTTTAAAGCTTGCAAGCGAAGGGACCTTTCAAAGGCAGGACGAGTATTTAGGCTCAGCATAATGAACCTCAATGTGAGAAAATTAAGTAATGTTTCGACTGAGTCCCAAATCAACAGTCTCAGCAATACGAAAGTATCCTGCAAATGGGAGTGTGTTAGAGCTATGAAGGGAAGATTCATGGCCTTCTTAATTAACTCCGAGGTGCTGCATGTAAGGGGAAAATGATAAATCAAGTGGCTCACTGCCAGCGATCTGAATTTCCAAATGAAATAAGAGGTGTAGCGCCTGGAGTCACTTTGTAAATGGGAACGGTGGGGGTGGAGGGGGATCTCCAAGGTCATCCCTTATGTGAAAATTTACCACTATACACGGCAGCCCCTGTACCTGTCGGGTGTGAAGAGGCAGAAGTAGAAAGATGCACAAAACACAGAATGGGAGGGCAACACAACGTACATATAAAATCGTAACCGTTATTCATGCATTTATTCAAACACCTAAGGTGTTCGAGGCACTGCTCCATAGACGTTGTGGACACAGCGATGACCAAGATGGCAAAGTCCTTGCCCCCATGGAGCTCACGTTCTCCGGGGGGAGACAGGCAGTCAGGGACAACATGCACCGTGACCTCAGGTGGTGGTACGTGCCAAGAAGAACATGAAAACAGAGTAAGGGCGTAGAGATGGGTGTACGGGGAACTGGTGCTCAGAGAAGACCTGCAGTGCAGGCGACGTCTGACCAGATGCCTGAACCAGCTGGGAGAGTGAGCTGTGTGACGCTCTGATGGGATGAACAAGCAAAGACATACTGGCCTGTAGAAGAAACAGGGATGGATCCATATTGCAGCACTCTTATTAGTGGCCCAAAACATAAACGCATGCAAATGAATCTAGGAACAGCCGAATGTCCACCAATTAGTAGCGGAAGGGTTGAAGTATTATACATCCATATCTTAGAATTTTCTGTAGCCATTAAAGAATGAGAGCTACCTCTGATCTAGAGGGAGATTAAAAACAAAAGTATGTGTGTATTATACATAAATCTGTGTATTATATGTCTTTCTTTTTCTGTCAATCTCACACTTTTATAAAACATGTCATGACCAACCAGACCGCTCCATCTAGGCCTGCACTGAGGATGGACATCCATGGACACCCGCTGTTATGTTCACACTGTGGTGTGACTAAATGAAGCCAGAGGAGAGGGCGTTCAAGGCCCCGGAAATGAGAGATGAGGCCCTGGAGCCAGCTTTGAACAAGGGAGAGAAAATGAAGCGAACATGGACAGGTGAGAATTCGGAGACGAGAGAGGGAAGTTGAGACTGAAGGTGGAAATGGGCAACACTGGAAACGGACAGATTTAGCAAGGTTCTCACTGGGGATGAGAGGACCACGGGACAGTGGTGAGGGTGCCGCGGAAACTGGAGAGGCTGTGTCCGTGGTGGGGTGAGCCGCGCTGCCAGGCACTGCTCTGCAGCGATTCTGGACCGCCAGCCTGATAGAGAGACACATCACCTGAGGCTGAGATTGGAGACGATGAGGGGACAAGGACCCTGGGGCAAGGGAATTCCTTTAAACTGGTCCATTCCAAGTTAATATCCAGCAACCAGCCTGAATGTGGAGGCAAGGAAGAAGGGTTAAATAATCCTAGAGGTCTCAAGGCAGGTGTGGGGAAAGAAGAGGTGGCCATGGAGAAGCCGATCTGTGGGGAAATGTCACAGCTAAATATGTTGAACGTACAGCAGCTCTTGTTTAGGACGAAGTCCAGGAAATGGGGCTCTTCGAAGTGAGGAGAAAGGAAGTAGACGTCTGAATTCTAGACAGTTTCAGTGTTACCGCACCTCTTGACCTGTAATACGTTTGAAGATTCTGGGGAAAAAAATGTAATAGTGCAGCTTCGAACTGGATTGAAAGATGCATAAAATAAAGATTAGTCCTAAATACTGATGGACTGAGATAAGAAAGACTAAAAACAGTGACCTGATGTTACTTGAGTTGTATAAGCAACCTCTTTTAAAACAGTAACTGCCCTGAGAAACTACAGACGACAAAATCAGTGACACAAGAAGGCCTAACGAGCGAGTCCCATCGCCCAGCCCTGCCAGGACTCGCCTCTCCGACCACGTGTTTCACGCCAGCAGCACAAGCTAATTGTTAAACAAGCCAAAACGCCACCGAAGAGCCCTCTTTCCGGCTTCCCAGTGTCTGTTGACTCTACATGGTTTTTACAGAACACAATGAGCAAGCCAAATCAGGTTAGAGATACGACGAGGAGAATCTGGCAGGCAGCCATCTCGGCTTTGTTTCAACCGATGTCCATAAAAACGCAGGCTGAGAAAATGGTAGTGCGACGTCTGGTGTTTGAGATCTGACAGCACGCAACATGTTTACGGCCTGCATCAGGCCACAGACTTCAGTCGGGGGCTGAGGTGCACGGAACTTCAGATCTGGTGGACAAAGGGAAAGAGAAACGCATGTCTTGTACTGTAATAAATATGACCGCTCTCTGAAGACCACAAACAGGTGGTTTCATGGGAAAAAAAAAAAAAACCCACTGCCTTTAGATTAAAAAAAAAAAAAAATCAAATGCTTCAGGCTTGTCTGTATAAAATAAAAGGCCAGTGAACACTTGTCTCATTATAGCATTTTTAATGTCGTACAAGGCTATGAGAGACTATAATCTGGCAAAAATTAGTCCAACTGAAGAGGAGTGAGGGTTTGGGGACATTGGGTGAGGCTTTGGAGTGCAGAAAAAAGTGGGAAAGAGGAAGAAGGCGTTCATTCAGCAGTTCACATTCTGGTAGGAGGATTAAAAAAAAGCATCCAGACTGATTTAATTTTCATTCAAAACAACCTCTTACAGTACACTCTTCCTTTAAGTTCTTGAACACAGTTATAGCTGTACAGACTGTTTCCTAAATCAAACACCTGGGCCATCTTAGGGGAGGGTCTCTACTGATCGCTTTTTTCGTGTGTAAGGGCTGGGTTTTCCTCTGTCTTTCACATCTCGTAATTTTTTACTGAATACTACACATCGTGTTAATCTGATTCATTCCTATGAAGACTAGTTATTTGGAACTAGCACATAGTTCGATTTCAGGTTGAACCTGTGCAGGCCTAGATTTAGACTTTATTAGGTCAAATCTGTGGAAAGCCCAAAGTGTTTCCTGAGACCTTCTAATGTGTCAGAATTCCTCTCCAATCTCTGTATTCCCTGAGGATCTTGCAGGACCTTGGTTTAGGTGTTGTTAGGGTGTCTCTGGAGCTGGCCACACAACTCTAGGACAAAGTCGTTGTTTCTAACTCAGGTCTTTCTGGCATCTCAGTTGGAAGATTAGGGTGTTGACAAGTTGTTTCCATGCTGGCTGAGCTGGAATGCAATGCCTACCAGCACCGCTTGACCTCTGGTCTCACTGTTTCATCCTCACCCCTGCTCTTGGGTAAGAGCCACTGCTCTTTGGTAAGGCTCCTAGAATTACCCTGAACAGGTGCAGCCCCCCCCCTCAGCTCCAGTTCCCCTGCGCCACAGACTCACTCCAGCAACTTCAGTTGCATTGGCTCAGTGGGACTTGCTGTGCGGGGGCTCTCACTCAATCTACTGCAATAGGAAATGGTCCTCAGAGAGTGAGCCGGGAGGTCACAGGACCCGCCTCCTAAGTTTCCTTTGTCTTGGGGAATCACAGTCTTGCACTGTCTACGGTCCTGAGCCCGAAAATCACTATCTCATACATCTGTCCCGTTGTTTGTGGGTGGAAGAACTAGTGATGGCCATCCATTAGCCTATTTTCTTTCTTTTTTTTTTTTTTTAAAGATTTTATTTATTTATCTTTAGAGGGGAAGGGAAGGAGAGAGGGAGAGAAACTTCAATGTGCGGTTGCCTCTTGTATGTCCCCTGCCGGGAACTGGCCTGGCAACCCAGGCATGTGCCCTGACTGGGAATCGAACCTCGATCCTTCGGTTCGCAGGCCCGTGCTCAATCCACTGAGCTACACCAGCCAGGGCCCATTAGCCTATTTTCATGCTGACTAGCAGGTGTACAACATTTCTTTCTCATTACACAACTCTCTCAATACACACGGATAGCAGAGGCTCCCGGTTCCTCGCAGAAGTGTCGCTAAACTCAATCATTTATTCACTTTCACATATATTTACACTCACTGAAATATTTATTGAGACGGCTGTGTGTCAAACACTGTTCTAGGGGCTGGGGACACAGTTGTGGGAGATAGGAAATGTCTCTGTCTCAAGGAATTTACTCCCTCGTGGGAACTGTTTGGCCTGCTCCAAAGCAATGCATCCACTGCAGTTGTTCCTCCAAGTATCGAGTAGACAGAGAACAAGGTGACTTGGCATAAGCAGAATGTAAAGGGAAAAAAAAAATACCTATCACTTATATAACACTACATCACCGGCACTGTTATGTGTGCTTTCCATGCACTAACTGATTTAATACATAAAGAAATTACTATTGTTAGAGACGAGAAGGCAGAGGCGGAGACTGCCAGCTCGCTCACAGAGCTGATGAACAGCAGAGACAACACCCAGAGCTCAGCAGGCCTGCTCCTGAGGCCATACGCCGAACCCTGCATGGCCCTTAGAGGGAGAAGAGGATTACATTGGAGCTGCGTGTGGGGAATGGGATAAATAGCAACGGTTTCTAAGATGAAAAAAAAACAAAACAACCCAAACACTGTCTTTAAAAAAACAAAACAAAACCCAGAGCCAGCTAAGTATCTGGGCAAGTTGTTAGAAGTAAGCTGAACATTATTAAAAGAGGAAAAAAAAAGTAGAAGTTGATTGAGTCAGCAGATAAGGGCACAATTTTATCCTCCATCTCCTCAGTAGACCATGAGAAAAAAAAGATAGCGTTCTGCATTTGAATCAGAAAAATAGAAAGCTTCCTGAATAAAAGGCTTCCAGGTTCCTTGGGGAACTTGAGGATGTGGGTGGAAATGACAATTCTAGCAATGGCCCAACTGGTATGCACAGAACTGGTCCCATCAGATGCTTCAAGATGTGCTTGGACTCAGGTACAAGTGAAAATCACATTATCCCTTTTGGAGACATAAAATGCACATCAGCATAGGAGACAATGATATATCCTGTGGTAAAGAAATTCATTTTATTTAACTCAGGATTTCCCAAACGTAATCGACTAAAGAAGCCTCCTGTGATTAGCTCGTGTGTGTGTGTGTGTGTGTGTGTGTGTGTGTGTGAGAGAGAGAGAGAGAGAGAGAGAGAGAGAGAGAGAGAGACAGACAGACATACACACACACACTGAGACTGCTGAACACCCCTTGGAATTACTGATCTATGAAACCCATTTTATAATTTGCTGTCCAACTTTAAATAGCAAACATCAGGCTAAATAAAAATAAATTTTTAGGAGGTCACGCCTAACTGCTACTGTGCTGATTGGTGAAGGGAATTTGAGTAGAGCTGTAGTTTAGGTACAAAATATTAAAATTTTGTTAGGTAGTAAGTGACAAGGATTGAGTGCAAGGAGGTACCAATTTGTGCCTAGGCATGATATTCCTTTACAGCTTATACAAAATGATATAGATATTTAAAAATTTGGAAACTTCAATTTAAATTACTTTAATAAAAACTTCGTAGAGAATGTAGTATAATCAATAGCCATGCATGTTATTATATCTTTAAATTATCTCAGTTATCCACTTCCGGGGCATCACAAGTTAATAATAAGCTATCTTGTCACCTCGAGGCAGCTCCCTGAACTACATTACAATACCGTGAAGGAAATATCCAGATGTAACCTACGGCTTCTCATCAGCCTTTTCATGGAGACTCAGTTGACTTCACTCTCCAGCTCACCCATCACCTGCCTTCTAGGTGAGACGTGGTGGAGGGTGGTTGCCTGGGTGCTCACGGTGCCCCGCCTTTCTTTCCTCCTGATCTAACACGCCAAGGTGTCCTTTCCCACTACAGAGGAGGCCTGCTAAGCTAGGAGGCGCACCGCACACTTGGGGCAATATATCATTTAGGAGTCACTGGTCACCTCTCCTGACATTTTTAGCTTCTGCTGTCTCACACTGTTTCATTTTCCTAGGTCGCTACCCTCCAATCATCTACAGCATGGTAATTACTCTTATTTTTGTCTGTGGCCCCTCTGCCTAGCTGTCCTACTCTGTTTTTCCCCACATTAGTTTTCCAAATTCCCATCTTACTTTTCTGAACTCATACTTTACTCCCTGATACCCCCCCCCCCGCCCCAAGTCAGGCTGTGCAGTGATCAGGAACACAGATTCTGGGGCCCGACTGGGCAGATCTGAACCCAGTACTTCTGTGGTGCACCACCCGGGGAAGTAGGGCAAGTCACTCAGCTTTTGAGTCTCAGCTTCTGCACCTGTATATAAGATCTTCATAGGGTTATCATGAAGATTAAATTAAATAGCAATGTAAAAAAGGCTCGGCCTAGAGCACAAGGCAAAAGTGTTATTTTTGCTCTTCTTAGTGTTATTCCTTCTATATTCTTTCATTCAAAATCTTCTAGCTTTTTCCTTGCCCTTTATTTTTCAGGCGACTAAATATTACAGACTAAGCAATCAAATCTCCCACTCCACAGACCTGTCGGCATTCCTCACGTCACAGAATGGACGTGTCCTTAAAATCCACATCCATCTTCTTTCTGCAGAACTGTTCCCACAAACTTCACCAATTCATTCAGTCTCGTTAAACTATTTCTACTTTAAAATTTTCTTGGGTATTGTAACAGACCTATTTTTAAAGGAATTAAAGGTTTGTTAAACACATTGTGTTCAGGAGAGTGAAGCAATATTAAGTAGATACAAATAAAGGCTACTATTTCTACTCAGTTCTTTTCCTTTTATAAACCAAAAAGCTAGCTCGATTTTAAGGATCCTAACCTTGCTGGTTTCAGTCAATGTTATTGCCAAAGAGAGTTTCATTTCAATCTTGAGATGCCCAAAAGTACATTAGAGTTGGACAAACAGATATACGAGCAGAGAAATATTAATTCTTTTCCAGCCTTCACTGCTCAGCAAAATTAGACTTTATTTTCCCCCGAGGTTTAAGAAAAAGATCTTTTATATGTTTCTTTATTTTTTTATAGTATTCTTTTCTGCTGTAGTCAGGATATTGCTGTCAAGCTGACTTTCTTTCACATTGCCTAACCCATATCAGTCTTCAGTCTCTTCCTGAATCCGTACTGGCTTCGTTTGACTTTCGATGTTTCCCTTCTGTATCTAAGGCCCCTAAGACGCTTTTAGCATATTTCCCCTATGGCCAGACTTGGCTTCATCCTCGCTCTGCCCTCTTTCCTTTACTAGGTGTTTATTTACCATCTACAAACAAATATCCAGAGTGTCTACCATGTGTTAAGTACTGTGTTATGAAAGCGGCACTGTCCAGAAAGGGGTTCCAAGTGAGAGGCATTGTGAGTAGCCTGGGCAACCTTCCATGCGCAGTCAGTCCCTCTCTTCACCTAAAAACCACTAGGAAACGTGTCCATCCTCCACACGGGTCTGCCTCTCGGAGCTGGGATGCGACGTCATAAATTGTTTTCTCAGGCCTCTAAAAACAATAATGTGTCCAGTTCAAGAAGAGTCTTCTCCAGGTCCAAATTAGTTCATAGCAAACACAGAACATGGAGGAACCTGCCAAATGGCACCGTGAGGACATAACCAAAGGAAAACCTGGAGGGTAGGAGCATCCTCTGGGCCACCCAGCCCATCTCTTGAACAGTCCCTGTCAATAAGAAGGACCACGCCAGAACAGAAAAATGAGGGGCAAAACATCCAGGTGCGATGGGATATTCCAAGTTGGACATGGGACAAGACAGACAACTGTACAGGATTTGTTTAGATCACCTGGGAAGATCTATGATCTGGGTTAGACATACATTAGATCCCAGAGTACTGATATGTTAAAGCAGAAATCAACGACGAAAGAGTAGGTTGCAGAATAGTATATGCCAGCTTTTGGTTAAAAATTATGTACACATTTTTTAAAAATAAAAAAATATGTGTTAAGGTATTACCAGTAGTGATACCTGGGTGGTGGGGATGAGATGTTTTAATTTAAAGAATAAAAATTCATTTGATTATACTTTCTAATTTTCTACAATGTCTGTGTGAGGCTGTAATAAAAATATTCTTAAAAAAAATGACTTTCTCCCAGAAGACTCATCCAAAAAATTTCACACCCACTGATTATGGCAATTCAAGGAGTCAGGCCTACCCCCAATGCACCGTTTGTGCTAAACTGTCACACTTGATTCAAGTTCTCTGGTGTGTTTTGTGTGTGAGTGTGGCTCTTATCTCTATTTGACTTTTGTCATCCCAAATTACACTTGGCAGAATATTTATTTCCTTGGTGAGTATAACACCTGTGTAATTAATAGATCCTGGCTGCCAACATGGCTGACAAATACGAGCACCTCTTAGACCCTAATTAGAATAAGGCTGAGTATCACACGAATTTGTGCATAATCCAGGTAACATTTTATCCAGAACACAACTGCTGTACCATTGAAAAGTCCTACTCAATACCACAATTGATCTATAAGACGTTTCATGCTATTCTTCAATACTAGTAAGCTAATTAACATTTACATAATTCTAACGTACAAAAATTTTCAAAACCCATGCTAATCACTGGAAATAACAAAGGTCTTGTGAGTAATACAAACATATTACTTCTTTATTCACATCTGATGCGATTTCGAAGGTGTTCTACTTTAAACATCTCAAAAATTATGGGTAATGGTGAACTACAGGTATTTTCTCTCACTTCCAGGGAAGGCTGATAAGCAGGAAATCCAAAGGAGATATGCAAATAGGTGTTTATGTTAATGAATTCTTTTAAAACCACAATTCATAAAGGAACTCAAAACAGCACAGACAATTCTGACTCAAAGCTCTTTTACTCAAGGCTGAAGTACGTTTTCTAACAAGGCTTTAAAATGAAACCATCCAAATAATCCATTCCCAGCTTTCTGCTTCAGACACTGAACCTCAGAGCTCTGATACCAACAGACTGAAAACACTCTTCATTGTATACAAAAAAAGGGATGGCCAATAGAAATTCATGCACTAAATTACGAGCATTTTTTGTTCTCGTTAAAAACTAGTTTTGCTTTACTCTCCTCTCTTCAGGGGCATGCGCTTTCTTAACATAAATTGATTTCAGGTTCTCTCCAGAAATCACTGTCTCCATTATTTGAGAGTTGACTGAGACACCAAGTCCTCTTCAGACCTGACAGATCAAGTTGTTTCCTGAGCTTGTGCTCTCATGTTCACTTTCAGTAAAAACTCACGTCACTCTACACAGATGGGTCAAGTGCTGAGAATGTTTTTACTAAAAGATAAGCTGCTACTATGGAGAGCAGGACCAATAAAATGCCACTGGCCGGGTCAAGATAGGATCAAGCAGAGGGGCCCCAACCCCAGGGTGGAGGGCTGGCCTGTTACCAGTCTGTGGCTTGTCAGGAAAAGGTTCGCACAGGAGGAGTCCGCCTTTTGTCTACTCGCCCCCACCTGGTCCATGGAAAAACTGTCTTCCACGAAACCGGTCCCAGGTGCCAAAAAGGTTGGGGAGCTCTGGGATCAAGTATACAGAAGCTGAGAACACTCATGTCAACCAAGATGGCTGCCAGTCAGCCAGGACACGTTGGGTCAAGAAGGAAACTACCTAAGTCATCAAGCCTGGCAGGTTGGAGTGTTCAAGATACCTGCATACAGGACCTGAACAGACACGTCTGTAGAGGTGGAGTACCCCAGGATAAGCCCGTCTGAAATTCCCTGATGACTTACCAGGCGTCCCAAAACACTTAGAGACCCAGAGGAGTGGAATGCAGGACCCTCAATGGTGTAACTGAGGTAGGCTCAGACCCCTGCGGAGAGAGCTGAGCACCGACCGCACCCCAAGATGCTGCTCCATGCCACACTGATCTCCTGACTGCCGTGCCGCTGGAGGCTCTGCCCCACGGCCGACCTGGCTCCAGAGACTCTGCCTTGTAAGACACTCACTGGCTGCCCCACCTGCTGTGCTGTTTCCTGGACTGCATGCAGACTGAGGGCTGGGACTTGGGTTCATTGTCCCCCAATTCTCTAGTATGATGTTACTAATGACTGTTTCTGAGTGATTATTATTATTAGGTTGATAAAGATTAGGAATAAATCTGCGTTAATAAAAACTGAATGAACCTGCATTAATAAAATCTGAGTGAATAGCACAGTCACCTATGTAGGCTCCCTGTTATTTCTGGATGTTGATGTCACTTGTAGAACTGGTGGTCGCACAGGAGGCTCAGAGCTTTCAGTTCTTAGGGCTCACTCAGATCAGACGACCTGAGCAGGGATGAAAGGCTGGCTTATAGGAAAGACTGTATCATGAAACACACACTCACAACATTACTACATAACTTTCTGATACTAAATTATTTCAATTTGTTATATTCTGATATATATTCTGATATTCCAACAATGCTCTGAACTCAAAATACCTCTTTGCCCCAGCATTTCAAAGTTTCACTCAAACATAAATCCATTAATCTCTCCAACTGCCCTATGAAGTCAAAGGAGCATATTCTAACTCTGCACACAAACTAGTTCCAGAACGAGCTTGTAAATCAGTCGTTTTCAGCCATACGTATGCACAGAGATCCGCCTCCTCATCTCCCCAAATAAACAGGGAAATTCCACACACAGGCTGATTTTCAATAATCTGCAAATAGTTTAAAACTGAAAACATTTTTTCTACTCTGTTAAAAAGATACATTAAAAAAATAACCGTGCGGTGGATACGATGTTGCTATAAATTCTGAAAACGGCTTACCTATTAATGTAGCTGAGGGCAACATAGGTTGGCTGCTGTAATTCTTGCTTTTCTAAAACACGTGGATCTGTATCTGTAATAAAAACACAATTATGATTTTTCAGCTTTTGCATCGGAATATGTGAGCCTAACAAAGTAATAGAGGCTAAAACAGAAAGATTAATTTAGTATACCTCTTTTTAAAGAGAATTTGGTCAGCAAAGCCCAGTCGTTTGTTCATTCATTCATAAATAACAAGATACTGCATTACTGTTCAAGGGAATTCCAAACATCAACAGTGATAAAATGTCCATCTGTCACACAAACTCTTGCACAATCCCCCTCATAAATATTGGTTTTCACTGCTTACAGTTACAATGTTGGCATGGTTTTTGGTGGTTAATCGGCCTAAGAAAGAAAGTCTCTGTTAATTATGCTCACTTCAATGCTGGAACAAATTAGTTGCCGTTGGAAAGCACCATCAATTTGAAAATCTGTGGAGTATTATTCTTGTTTGCTGAAAACTTTTCTGGATGGGGATTCACATTCTGGACGGTAACTCTTCTTTTTAATTGTAGAATGAGTTCATTATAACTTTTCTAGACTCTCGGTCAGAAATTCTCATACCGGTTCGGGTCCACAAACACCACATTCATCAGAGGGGTTTTCCCTCCCGAACAGGCAGACTTCAACACCATAGCAACCTTCTGCAAAGCTGCCTCTCCAACAGTGCGCATGCATGCACACACACTCAAAATTTTAAAAAACGCACTTTTTGGGATTGGAAATGTATTCAAGATTTTTATGTAGCAACATGATTGTGCTAAATATGCCCAATGTTTACGTAATATTAAGAAGATGGGGGACACGGAGCACATTTTTGTTTTCTTAGAAAAAGGCTCAGATGTTGCACGCAGATTTCTGTTCATTATAACCTCATTTGAAACCGTCTCATTATTAGCACGCTTCCAGCTGCACTCGGCGGGCACACACTTGTTGATGCACAGGCAGATGTTCTTTCCCGCACCTCCGTACAGGAAGAGTTTACTGCACGTGGTAGATATAAGATCCACCCGCAAACTCCAAAGTGCATTAACCAGTGATGGGGTAGGGATACAGACACAGTGGCAAAATGATAGCACAAAAATCAATCGACAAGGCTTCGACTCCCCAACTAAAAGTGGGCAGCCATGGCAAATTTATTCCTGGTGTGTTAATAATCTCACGTTCACTTCGCTGGTTTTCCTGTGCCAAGAATTCCAAGGACATCCTATTCAGAAAGCCTGCTTCCTGGGTCTCTGCCACTGCAGGTCCCTGAACGCCAACTTCTAAACAAGAGACAAAGATCCTCTGAATGGCTCCATCGAGTCAGGTCAGGAGCTTTTGACAGCACAAGTGAGACCAGACAGTAAAGTCAGCATTTCCCGTCCCTCCTACAAGGATTACACTGCAACCGAGACTGTAGATCTCTGGAGTCTACAACCACACACCCTCTGGCTCTCTGACCACATTGGAAGCCACTTTTTGAAGGAAACAGTTTTCCAATACAACCCTCACTACTCACACTCATCTAAGTGTGCTGTGACCCCAAAGTATATCCTGTTTCTCAGAGGAATGCTTTGTGCACTTCTGATGTTCACGAGAGAGGAGTCAGCGGAACAGTGCTCATCAGGGAGAGGTGTTTTAGCCCTAGACCGGCCCACTGGAATGCCGGGTAGGCCGTGCGTGCCCATGACGACTGACAGACGGATCCTGCAAGGTCTCCCTCGGTGCTTAGTGAAGTGAGACACACGAGACTGGAGACAGAGATCATGAAAATGAAAAAGGAGGAAGATGAGAGAGGACAAGGTGATGATGCTGATGTCTGTGTGCAAAATGGCTCAAGAACTCGCAAAACCATTTTGCTTCAAGTTTAGGGAAAGAGTAGTGAGGCTTTGAGCTTGTAAGACAAAGACCTGAACCCGATTCACTAAAACGCACTCCTTTGTAGGGACATCTGGTACATGATTACATAAGGGGTATTATTTTGAAAGAATACCACTGAGTTTAAAATGTGTGTATAAAGGGGGAAAGGGTTAAGAGGCCAATAAACATTTTTATGCCTTCCACTTTGGCCTTTATTTTTGTAACTGAGTCCCAGTCTGATTGCATTCTCAAGACCATCTTCTAAACCTTTCCTTTGTTTCCAGATTATATAATTTCTGAAATACTACCTCCCTAAGCTATCTTGACTTTTTTCTTTTATTAGCATGTGTGTGTAGATGTACACAACATTTATTACTCCTTTCTTCCTCATGATACAGTACCTGTTTGGAAAGGGGAAAGAAAGTACCCTATGCCAAATTCTACAGTCTGGTGCCCCCTCCCCCCAAAATGGCGCTGGCTCCTGACATTCATGCAGACTGCATCTTCTAATATTGCTTCACCAGAATCTTTGCACTGTTTGCAAAGCAAGACTCTGAAATGTTTTCTGACTTTGTTTCACCACCTTCCACTACCTTTGCTAGCCTTCGGCTCACATGCCCTGAAATTATGAGTGGTGAAATGGGCTTCCCGAAGCTTCTAAAGGCCACCCTATCCATGACAAAAAAGACCATCTGCGAAGCACCTCAGGCAGGAGTCTCCTCTTTTTTCTAGTTGGCAGACTCTGGCACCTGATAGGAAAGCAGGCCTTCCAGACGTCACCCGGCCTACATGTCTTTTCCAGATGAGATGTTTCCTCAGGCAACCTTTAGAGCACTCATTAAAGCTCCAACTTCTTACGTCAAATTCAGTCCCTTGGTGCCCGCACGTCAGGAGGGGCCTGCACAGTGCCACCGGAGGAGACGCATCGGAGGCCGCCCGCCCGCCCGCCCAGCTGGCTGGTTTGCGGGGATCGTGACTCACCCCTTTACGGGTTTAATTATGCTGCTGAGCACTTCCCATTCAGTCAGCGCGTAATGGCTGCCTTCATTTTTTTCCCTCCCTTCCTAAAAGAAAAGTAACTGTCCGAGGCTAAAACTCACTACAGGAAAGGACTACAGTGACAAGAGACTAGGATTTTCACAGCAGGACGGTGACGGGCTCCTCATGAAGACAGAATGCATGTTATCAGCATAAACTGGTGAGACTAACACTACCCATTGAAGTTACTGAATTCAATAAAAACATCTTTATACCATGTGCCACGCTAGAGAAGTTTTTCACATATATAAGTTGCTACAATAAGTGAGATATGAATCGCTGTCACACACAACCCAGATATTTCTCTGGCTTGTTTGTTTATGACACCAATAAAAATGTGAAGCTGGAACGTTGGCTGCCATTGCCCAGAGATGTAATCCGCTCAGTAAATAGCTGGTGGGATAGAAAACACTTGAATTTTCAGAGCCATGTGATGCTCTGTAAAAGCCGGCAACTGGCGAGAATGTAAGCATTTCTATAACGTGGCTGCCTTCAGCCCAATAGTAGCATAAAAGGGGTAGGATAGTCTAAGACAGAAAAGCAAACCCAACCCTTTTCAGCAGGGCAGGATGGGGCCAAAGTGCACACTTGAGAGACACTTTTCTGCCTCATACCACCCTCTTGCACACTCATGCAGTTCATGTTGACTGAGCGCTAAGAGAATTCGAATATAAAAATGTATTTGAAAATACCCAAACAATAAAAACCTGGGACCTTACTTCAAAGTTTCTAGAACACAGCATCCTCTCAAGGAGGAGGCATCTTCAGTGTAGACCTATGCCTCTTCTATCATCCCTACCTGGGGGTAATAGCTTAGACACACAGCTGTACAGTAAGGACCAGGCACGGGTACCAAGTGGAAGCTTTCTGGAGCTCCCATTACTTCTCAAGTGGCAACGAGGAGAGCAAAGATGGGGGACATGAATAAAGAGGACAACATTCAGACCCTTCTCAATAGGAACTGGGATTGCAACATGACCAAGCAGAGGCGAAGAGCACCAATCACTTTGTTCAATTAGCACTGCTGTCTCTGGCATTAGGAACCAGTGGCAACCTAGGGTTGGAATTTGTGACACACATGTACACTGCACTTTTTATGGAGCTATCTTCAAGCCAAAATGAAAACACTATCAAGGCTGTTTGCTAGGTTAACTGAAGTTAACTGATGAGCTCATGGGCTTTAGCTAGTCGGCATTGCTGGGATTCTATATATGTGCAATGACTTACAACACGAAGGTCAGAAACCAGCGGAAGTACCTCTCAAGAACACCACTGAGGTCTTTATCAGCAGTGAGCTATTTGCAGGCTGGAAAGGCAGCAGTGAGGGCAAGATGTGATGTCTCCCACCCTGAGAAGGCCTTCTGCAAATTCTCCATCTTCCCACGGCCAGACTGTTCTAAGTGTGCACAGCAACAGCAGGGGGCCTGAGAGGGTGTGGGTGGAGAGCAGTGGGCTCTGGAAGACCCTGGAGAGGCAAAGGCCCACCCAGCCGGCCCAGTGATTTTGAAGATCTGAGCTGGATACACCACTTTTCTCTGGGCTC
The DNA here is from genome assembly GCA_039655065.1 of Glossophaga mutica. Lineage (NCBI taxonomy): Eukaryota > Metazoa > Chordata > Mammalia > Chiroptera > Phyllostomidae > Glossophaga > Glossophaga mutica. The sequence continues at coordinate 85,723,251 of CM077313.1, forward strand.
ACTTGGCAATAATTAACGGGCACAGTCTTCCAACGGCTGAATTCATAAAACCCACAGAATTTTAGTTTATTCAGCACAGCCTTCCACAACACCCCTGGCCAAGTTCATCACATCCCTCCTCCTCTCTGGTCACCACTCCAGTGCTGGCACGACCCCGGTACACGTGTCACACCGTAGAGGCTTTGTCCAGGCACATGCCTCCGCTTTGTTCATCTCTCCAGCACTCTCCTTGGTGCCCAGGATTAGGAGGGGCAAAGTTACTGAATGGATATGCAAATTTGTTGTATGGTGAGAAAATGGAAGACTTCTGGTCAAACATGGCAGATGGATCAAGGGCATTTGTTTCCTTCACTATCGAACGTTCCAGGAAAGTAGAAATAAAGGAATAAACCCCGAGGTATAGAGGAAGGGGGAGAGATCAGGAGATAAGTGATTTCAACCAGTGCTCTGAAAGATGGACAACTCATTCGGGAGGGAAAGTGACCTAAGCAATGGTCCCAACATTTTGGTACCAGAGACCTATTTCGCGGAAGACAATTTTTCTAGGCGATAGGAGATGGTTTCAGGATTATTCGAGTGCACAACATTCAAGCTCACCACCTGCTGTGCGGCCCGGTTCCTAACAGGCCCAGACCAGTACTGGTCCACAAGGTTGGGGACCCCTGAAGAGTAGAGGAAGCTACTACCTCAAGGGCCTGCAACAGGAGAGACCCATGATGGAGGAGGTGAACCCACTGTGGAAGCCTGGGGAGGCCCTGGACTCGGAGGTGCCACGCATGGTAACAGGCAAGGAAGGGAAGGGTCAGGGCTGAAAACAGAAGGATTGTTGGAAGGGTTGATTAATTATCCTGTGACACGGAACCAGAAGACCAAGCAGAGCTGAGGGAAATGGGGAGAGTAGGGCCACAGCTCGTTTTATGGCTCTTCACAGGTGGAGTTTTTTGTTGTTGTTATAGTTTTTAAACAAGTTGAAGGCAAGATCTCTCACCAGCTAAAAGATTGCCGCTTGCTGTATTGCAATAACTCCTTTCATCGCGGTGGTCTGGAACAGAACCCATGCCGCTCCCAGGGTCTGCCTGTGCAGTCTGGAAACCGGGGGGACTGGAATTGGGAACGCGCTTACCGCATGGTTCCCAGGAACCCTGGCAGCCAGTCAGGAAGAGTCCTCTCTGATTAAGTTCAGTGGGCTCCGAGAAGACACTTCCAGATGTGGACATCTGGCTATTCCCTAATTAAGTGATCTCCCTACAGTTAAGCCCATGGTCAAGAAGCCCCATCCGTGCCTCTATCCAGAGCCTCTCACAGCTTTTTATGGCCTCAGTCTTAAAATATGAGCCAAGAACAGTCAAGGAACCATCATTAAATACTTGAGGGAAAGTCGTGAATGTGAATGGGAGATGCTAACACCAGCGGGCGGTGGGGGAGGAAGACAGAGACAGGAGCAAAAAAGTAGACAGGCTGATGCCAGCGAGGGCAGCTGACACACCCCACTGGCGCGGACCCACTTCACTGCAGGGCTAGGAGCGGAAGCCCTGCGCCCCTTTGGGCCAGCAGCATACCGACCATTAAAAAGTCTGCTGGTCTTCTAAAGTCAACTCGTTGCCACCACCCAGCTGTAATGCTGCACTCCATCTTTACAGCTCTCTGAAAAGCCCAAAATGGTTCTGTTGCAACTTTCACTCCATTTTTAGGACTGAATTTGATGAACCGACAATTTACAAAGCCCAACTTTTAATTCATGGCTAGTTTACTTCAGCTGCTAAAATAAGTATTTCTTGTTGGCAATGGCCTTTTCAAAAAAAAAAAAAAAAAATCCTACAATTGCACATAACCAGCCTTTGAATGGATCAACTTTTCCTTAGTTTATAGACACGTCATTTGAAACTCTTTCCAAGCCATAATTTCCATTACAGGGCAGTCAGTGCAAATTACAGTGAGATTCTTGCCTTCCCAAATTCAATGTGAAATCCAGATGCAGTTAAGTGTTGCTGTAAACTTTACGAGTTAAATATCTAAAAGTCGGGGACACTGTGCAGCACAATAACGCCACCTATTTAAAAAAAGCATTCGTGTTCACATTTGTAGCCCAAGTTTTCCTCCAGTGAATAAACATTCACCCAGAAACCTTTCAACAATATGCTAGGAGGCTGATTTACAAACAGAGTATGTTGCAGCCTTCCCTGTATCTGGCATAGCCAGAGGTTTAAAGTTATTAGAAATAGACAGTTCTGACTAGGGTGCTTTCTGATTTTTTACCAACCCATTAAACTCCTAGGGTCCCTGATGACTGCTTGAGAGTGGTGGCTATTTTCCCCTAAGTATAAGACGTGCAGCCCTGCATCTACGACCCGATCAGTCCATCCTCTTTAGCGATGTAATTCATCCACCCAAGCTCTCTCTCACCTTGTTACCTGTGCCAAGGAAGCCTGCCAGAGACCATCATGGCTGCCAGGTATGCTTATGAAGTACACGACCTGTACATCTGTACACGGTGGCCCTGGAGACTGGGGTGCAGGGATTATAGAATAAAAGTCAAACAGGAGCAAGGCGAGAAGTTGGTTCCATTCGTATCTGTGGGTACGCACAACTTGACATGTCTGCTTCCCTAGACATGAGCCTCATGATAGATCCATGTAGCATGTAATACTGCGCTGGCCAAAAAGCTTTAGTTTCCATAGGATGGCTCTGGTAGTGCTTAGTTGCCCTTAACTTCATCTGAAACAATTGTTAGATTGTATTGTGGCAGCTGTCATATCAGCGTGCATTAAAAACAAATTATCAAATTGGTGAATTTTTGTGTCGCCATTTTAATATTGAAGATGGAAGAAAATAAGGAACATTTGAGGTGTATTGCTTTATCATTTCAAAAAAGGTAAAAAATGCAATTAAAATGCAAAAAAGATTTGTACAGTGTATGGAGAGGGTGCTGTGACTGATAGAACCTGTCAAGTGTTTTTGCAAAGTTTCTTGATACTGTCAATATTTGGCTAAAAGACTTCTTTGCTGTGGGCTGTCTTATGCATTGGAAGATGTTTAGCAGCACCCCTGGCCTCTACCCACTAGAGGCCAATAGAGCTGACATACTCAAAATACACAAATCAAAGTTATTGGTGAAAATGAAAAATGTCTTATTTTACAGAAAAAACTAAACGGACTTTTTGCCAACCCCAAACAAAAGGCCGTGAGGAGCTTCTATATCACTTATAGGGCCTTGCACCTGTTGCAAGGCCCTATAAGCAAGTATCTGGAGAAGAAAGCTGCTGGGCAATGCTGAGGACCAAAGGAAAAGAGGGGGAATGAGGCTCTCCAAGTCCTCTCCTCTTCCAGGCTGGAGGGAAATACTTGTTCACGGAAAGAGACCTTTCACTCCTTCTGCCTAAGACTGTTTGGCTGGAGGAAATCCTACCCATCCTCTAAGATGCCGGCCTACTTGGGACACCTCCACCATCCTGTGTTGGGGACTGCCCTGCCTGGTTTTAGGAGCTCTAACACCCCCCATGGCTAAGGCTGAGTGAGCGACCTTCGGACCGTAAGCCACTAAGGAGACAAAGCTTATCTCCCTGGCAGGAGCACTGCCTTCTGCTCCTTCTGCTTCATCCATAACTGGCCTCCAATGCTTGATCAGTTAGCCAATGACAGATAAAATTCCCCAAGGTGGGAACGACCTAAGCCAGGCACAATCACATGGAGGCCCCAAGGAAGGACTTAGGGGGCTATAGAAAAAGGCGGTGATGGACCCTGGCCCCTCGTCTATCCTGACATATTCTGAGTCCTCATTCTGTCTGCAAGAAGTCTCCTGATCTCTTGTCTGCTTTGCTTCCCCTACCTGACTTAAGCCTGAGACAATGCTGGTGGTGGGTGCAGCCCTGTGCTGGAATGGGCAGATTCCCTGGGTGATCAGGCCTGAGAAAGAATACATAAAATCCTGTGAAACCTGCTTTGCTAAGAATGCTCTCAAATAAGGGTCCAAGCAGGAAATGAGTTTTGTTCCCCAAAGTTTTGTAGCCTTTTAGCTGACATACCCTAACTCAATTGAGCAGAGTAGGAAATGAGTTTGTCTCCCAAAGTTTTATAACCTCTTAGCTGATAGACCCTGACTCAGAATAAGCTCTTGTAGTTCTTTGTATGCTATCCATTGTTTGATCCTTACTGCCTGACAATGATTAATGAACTTTGCCTGTACTCCTGTGCAAATGAAACCCAATAAAAGCCTGTCATGGCAAGGGCACCACGGGGTGCTCTCCTCTTGAGAGAGTGGCCAGGCTGCTCCGAGGCACTCTCCCCTTGAGAGAGTAGCTGTGCTGTCCCTTTTCCTCCACAGGACTCGGTAGTCCATGTGACTATATCTTATATCTCATCCATAATGCCGCGGGCACTGCAGGTGGTGCACGTATCAATCATGGAGGTGTTTGTCCTACATACATTTGCAAATCTGGCTCCACACCCCACCAAAATGGGAGATGCTTAAAGGACCAGATCTTAGAGGCCACGAATCCACAACCCTGGGGGGCTCACTGTGATGTAGGCTGAATAAATGAATGCCCTGGATTTGCAGTAACATGAGACACACAAAGATAACCCTCCAGCTCAGCCAGTTCAGCCAGAAGAGTCAGACAGGAGAGAGAAATAGATCCAACATATAACTGGCTGTACCAATATCTGTTTACATGAAAATAGATCTCATTAAGCACAGATGTTCAGGGGGCTACAGAATGATACAAATTTCAGAACAATGGGGAGGAGCAGATAGGTCTAATTTCAGAAGGCTTTATGGATGAATGGGGACCAAGCTGGGTTTTGAAGAAAGGGAGTGAGGCATAGGGAATCACTCATAGGTGAGATTAGGGAATCAAAAAATGGCATTAAATTTGAGGTGGAAAGCACATGGGAGAAGTCTATGGGCCCTAAAGTGGTGGTTCTGAGCCATGGGCAGCCCCCACCGCCACCTGTCCCCCCAGATGCTTGGCAATGTCTGGAGAACACTTCGGGGGGGATACTACTGGCATCTAGATCTAGTGGGTAGGAGCCAGGAATACTGCTGAACATCCCACAACACACACAGGGTAGCCCCAACCCTGCCCTCACCCCCGACAAAGAACCACTTGGCCTAGAAGTGTCAACGTCAACACTGAGAAACCCTGCTTTAGAGCTCCATGACTATCATGAGAAATAGCGCTATCGTTCCTCAATGCTTCTAGATGGACACTTTGTCATTTTCTGCAGTCATGGTCTTTTTGGTGCCTGGTTAGAAAGCAACAAAAGAATGATAGAAGAGGTTGCTCAAACTTAGATAAAGGTTCAGACTTTTTAAATGAAGACAAAGAAACTGAATTAAATTTTAAAAGAGACATACTGAATTCTTGCCATGTGCTAGCTGGTCAAAGGAAATTCTAAGTTAGCAGATTCACAACTGAGCAAGAAAGACAACCCACGTCACAGTGAACAACAATCCAAGACAGACTGGATGTGTGCCAACACAGAAAAACAAACTAACTGCTGCGGAAAGCAAACACGATTCTCCGTGGATCAGAAAAACTTCGTGAAGGACCCGTGGACAGAGACAATGTCGGGGTGGGGAGATTGGATGTGGGAGGTGATGTGGGCAGGGGAAAGCAATGGGGGACCAACTGTAATTGAACAATAAAAATGTTGAAAAAAGAAAACTTCTTGAAAAAAATTCACATGAGCCTTAACCTAAATCTGCAGACAAAAAAGGTGAGAAAATGGTGAGTCAGAATAGAAAACAGTTTGAAGAGATGAGCAGAGGCAGAAATGAGCAGGGACTGGCAAGAAGTCCAGGGTGAGGCTTGCAGTTCAGATTGGGCCCATGTTCTGGAAGGTTAGAAATGCGCTCTAAGTGTTCAGAGTTACTTGTGTAAACAGTGGAGAGCTGCTGAAGGCTTACATGGACATGATCCATGTTTTAGAAAAATAAGCAGTGGTGGTGTGGAGAATGGTGGAAAAACAAATACAGAAACGTAAGATTGAGTGGAAATACAAGAATTTCCTCATGTTACAGATCTGACTGCCGCATTACCAGAAGTAAGGAAGGACTAGAAAGTGAAAGGGTCTGAGACAGGAGGAGGTCTGCTTCTGAGGTGTGGTGAGATACTCTGCAGAACCGAGAGGTCCAGGCCTCCAAGAAGGGAGAGATAAAGGCCTCAGGCTGCAGATAGGAGCGGCAGTGCTGAGAACCCCGTCCTAATGGCATGCGTTCCAACAGGCACCTTGAAACCAGAGCACGTCCCTCAAAACAATGATAGAGTAAAAGCCCCGCTACTCTGACCGAAAACTCAGCCAATTAATCAGTAAGCACTGACTGAGGACAGACTACGTCTAGTAGAATTCTTAGAGATAAAGAAAAGCCAGAGGTTGTACCCCATTTGAAACCAAGTAACTGGTAAATTTCACAAGGGAGTTGAATATAAAAGATGGGGAGGGGGTGGGGGGAGGGAGAGAACTGAGTCACGACCAACCCAGAGCACGGTATCTTAGATGATCTGGCGCCTCAGGCTCTAAGGCTTGGTACTGCACTAACTCATTGGAAAAGCTGCTCCCACTTCGTGGTGTTGGTTAGGATTGTAATGCAGCGCCATCCAAATCAAATGGCCTCAGTTTAATGCCAGCTGTATAGCCTGTTTCAGGATTAGGATGGGGTTTTTTTTTCGTTTGTAAAATGTTGATAAGGATAGTACTTTAGCCCTAAGGTTGAAATAAGGATTAACTAAGCAATGAATTAGGCGTAGCTCATGTTTTGAAATTAAACTCTGCACTGCTGTGGATTATCTCCATTTTATAGTCAGTGACATGATGCACAGGAAATCTAGAAACTCATCATTCACTCAATGTGGCAGAGAATGCTGGCTGCCATCAACCACAGGCATACTTGGGGGACATTGGGGGTTTGGTGCCAGATCGTCTCAATAAAGCAAATACAGCAATAATGCAAGTCACACAGATTTTTTTTGGGGGGTGGTTCCTGGTACATATAAAAGTTATATTTACACTACACTGCAGACTTAAGAGTGCAATAAGTATATCTAAAATATAGATGTGCATTTGTAAAAATACCTTCGTGTTAGGAAATAAAGTCAATAATATTGTAATAACTATGTCTGGTGTCAGGCAGGTACTAGACTCATTGGGGTGATCACTTTGTAGGTTATAAAAGTGTTTAATCACTATATTGACACCTGAAACAAATATTGTATGTAAACTAGAGTTGAAAAACGAAAAATACTACATTGCTTAAACGTTAACCATCATTGTAGTCTTTTTGCTGGTGGAGGGTCTTACCTTCACTTTGTTAAAACACCCCCCCCACACACACACACACACACACATTATCTGGGAAGCACATTCAAGTGAGATGTGCCTGTAGTCATTTTCCCCTCTGCCTCCACAAGGCTTAGGAACATGGTTGTCATATAAAGACTACATTTCCCAGAATTCCGAGCCAAGTGCAGCCACATGACTAAGTCCTGGCCAATAGGATATACTGCTGAGAAGCCCCCTTAAAAGTCACATACCTTTCTTTGTGGTATTTTTCTCTAACTTAAAGGATGACTGGATTTCCTGAACCTACTTTGGATATGAGATAATCTTGGCAATGGAAGTACTATATGGTAAAGCAACACAATAGAAGTCTGGATCCCCGATCCTGTGAAGCCCTCTACCCCTCCTAGACTGAGCTACACTTCTTGAAAATGAAAAGATGTAAACTCTTCTACAAAAAAGCCATTGCTATTTACAGGGTTTACAGTTATGTGTAGCCAAATCAAATCTTAACCAAAGCACAGAACAACCAGAATGCTGGTTTATTTAGTTGGACCTGCGATACAATGTTTATGTCTTGCCTTGTTTTCCTGGATTAAAAAAACTAAGAGTTTATCATACTAACCTCATAGAAAGAAAAATCAGCCCACAGCACCTGTGGCTCTTTTTTAACCCTCACCTGAGGACTTTTTCCATTGTCTTTAGAGAGGGGAGGGAGGGAGAAAGAGCCAAGAGAAGAGAAACATCGGTGTTAGAAACATCAACTGGTTGCCTTCTCGTACAAGCCCCAAATGAGATCAAAGTCACAATCCGAGTATGTGCCCTGACCGAGAATCAAACCTGTGACATTTCAGCCTACTGGAAGATGCTCCAACCAACTGAGCCACACCGGCCAGGGCTCTGCGGCTCACTCTTAAACTGGGGTAAGGAATTAGAGAAGGAAATTATCGTGTCAAATTATGGCTCCTTTGGTGGCTTTAGGAATTTCTCCAGAATTGGTTATTAGTGGGCAATAATGAAGCAAATTGCACATGCATATTACTTCTGAGTTATGAACAATGCAACCAGCAGTAACCTTTGAAGCTGTCAGGGTCTTTTCAGGCAAGCAATTAAAGTGAAAAATGAGAGTGTGCACAACTTCCATCACCCATTACTACATGTAATACCACCACCTACAAACACTGACATAAGAGTGGGACTCAGTCTGAATAATTAATGCAGATCTGTTCCCATTTGTTCCTCTCTTTCCCCCTGTAACCCAACCCGCCCCACCTGCCAACAATTCCTTTCTTTAAAGGGCAGTTCTGACACCACGCATTGCATTCACCTGAAATCTACATACACTGTGCCATCTCTCCCATCTGCACCTAAGAAATTTCCATCTCTCTCCCTTGAGCAAAATGTAAGTTTAGCACAAGCTTGGATTCTAGAGGAGAAAAAGTTGATAAGGAAGTAAGCCGTAATTGGGGAAGTGAAATCAAGATTAAAACCATCAACAATAATAGAAAGCCCAATATACAACGTCAAGTACTGAGTGAGACACTGAAGCCGCAGCCCCGCTCGGGCCCCACACCGAACAAAGGTCCCGGCTCTCAAACCAGACTCACGGGGTGTCCAACCTGAAAGCCCAGGATGGCTATGAATGCAGCCCACCACAAAATTGTATATTTACTTAAAACATTGAGATTTTGGGTGTGTGTGATTACATATCACAATGTATTTAATGTGTGGCCCAAGACAATTCTTCCAGCGTGGCTCAGAGACGTCCAAGGCTGGACGGCCCTGCAAGGGGATTTGACTTATATTGATATGTAATAATAGTGTAAAAAATACCCGCTTTTCTGTTAAAGTGTAGGAATCCCTGCTTGTCTATGTTTTGTGATTTAAGCGCACCTGGAAGGACTTGAGAGAAGTGGCAGGGACAGACACAAGGCAGGATCAGCTGCAACAGGGCTTCCAAGCTGAGAAGAAACCCCTGTGCTGGGTCCCCCAAACCTGATGCCGGCAACAGTTTCTATGAGCGAGTTTTATCTCATTTGGTTTCAGCCTTTACCATCCCACCAAGTACCTGGAGACCAATGGTTCTCCATCAGAAGTGCCTGTTAGTATCACCTGGATAGCTTAAAAAATTCTGATGCCCAGGACTCATCTCCAAAGATTCTGATATGTAACCTTAGCTGACAATCACTAACAGAGACTTGGACAAGGCTTAGAAACCACAAAAGGAACAGAAAATTGCTTGGGAAAGTCATTAAATGAAACAGCTTGCATTTTTCTCCAAACTAAAGAGCCAGTTGTGAGACTGGAAACGAATTATTCAAAGCGACTTAAAGGCTTTATAAGTAAATCCAACATCTGATGAAACCTTTTAAATTCAGACTTCAGGTTTGGCCCCACCTCCTGGCCTTTTACTTTTTATACAGAAAGTGTTATGCATAACACTCGTAATTATGTAAAGAGGTATGTAATTATGTAGAGAGGTTAGTGTCTTCACGTATTTTTAAAACCAACTCACAAACCACCAAATACCAACAAATCCTTTAACTGTGAGCTATTTTCATCTACTCATAAGGGCATTCTGATAAGATCTCTGACTAGGAATTTTTTAAAAAATATTTGGTTATTGGTTTTTTTTTTACAGTGTGTTCCTAAAGATTAATAAGGCTGCATCACTTCAAGTATTCTGTGGTTCAGAATTTTCTGTAATTCAGATTGGCTGGAACCAGTGTGGTTTTCCTGGGCTGTTATTATTCACCTCAGTTACAAATCAAATCATAACCAGGCATATTAGTTTTTGCATTTTGGAAGCAAGTCAAGGGTTTGGCAAAAGGAAATCACCCATATTAACTTCTCATCTCCCAGGGAAGCTGAATCATTGCTTTAAAATAAAAAAAAGCGGCGGCAGAGAGAAATAGCTAAACATCGGGACACGGAGTGACCCGGTTATTCTAAATGAGTCATCGAACCCAAGCACGCACACCGGTTCCGGCTTACTCGGGTTAAGGTTGGACCTGCGGAGCGCTGCACGCCCGCTCTGGGATCGCGCACGCCCTCTCCACGCCCGGACAGGGGCCAGGAACACGATGTGCAGGCTCACGCGCCACGGAGGTTGTGTGGCGGTTGGGGATTTGTTTCTCCCCATCCTGGGCGCGTTATGCCTTCATTTAATAACGTGTTAATGAGCAGGGGCGCATGCTGGGCTGCAACCCAGACCTGTCTCACTGATGGTGTGACTCTGGGCGCCAGGCAGATGGCTCCTGGCACTCTTGGCTTTTTCGGAAGGGCTTTCTGGGAAGTTCTCTGGACTTTGTTGCCCAACCCCCCTTTTTAAAGTAAGGCTGTAATTTCTTTAGACAGGCAGTATAATATGGTAGTTATGGTCACAATCTGCTACTTACTATGTGACTTGAGCAAGTTTGAGCCTTTGTCTCAGTTTTCTGATAAGACAAGTGATTCATAGCTCCTATACGTTCTGAGGTTTATCATGAGGATTAAGAAAGATAAGCCATACGCAGCACAGAACACAGTGGCTGGTACATGGTAAATACTTAGTAAATTGTAGCTACTGTTATTTTTCAAGGGGTCAGGACTGAAAGCACTTACTGTTTACACTTTGGGACCACATTTGTGGTCAATTGCTCTCAAATAGCACTAACAACTCAATAATGATTTCATTAGCATTACTGAGTGCCTACTGTGAGTCAACGAGGAATCAGCTGCCTCTTACGTGCCTGTGCACATCTCGTGAAAACCCTTTGGGGATGAGGATGCGAGTGCCCCCATGCCTTTCCCAGAGGCAAGTATAAGGCTCAGAAAAGCCCCAGATCACATGGCCTAGGAGATAAGGCCTCAGACCCAGGTCTGACTCCCAAGTGCGTGCTATTTGACATTGACCACAGCCAGGCCCTATTACTCTGCATTCAATACCAATGTTCTCAACTAATTGCCAAGTGGGCTTTTTTTGGACTAAAATAGTGTTCCATGGATAGAAGCACTGAGATAAACTGATGGAAACCAGAGCCCATGACACAGGCTCAGACAGTTCCTCTGCCTGCATCTCCCATTTGGTTTCTCCCCTGGGTGAGACATTTGAGGGAACGCCAGCTTTGGAACCAGAGGAGGCCAATTCCAGTCCTGGTTCTAACTCTAACTTACAGCTTTTAGAAAGTCTGTTTCCTTAACCTGTGAAACGGAGACAAAGGAGTGCGCAACCTCCTTCACAAGCTTGAAGGGAGAATCACATTTTAATCGAACTCTTCCAGTGTAAATTCTACAGCCCACCTCCAGCTGCAAAGCTAAGGTGACCTTGGAGTTGTTCTCTCTCCAACAGGAATAATCCAGCACAGCCATGCACTTGTTAGGCACCCTGGCAAATACTGCGCTGGGAGGAGAAGGCTGAGACTACACTCAGAAATGGAGATCCGAGTTATTTGCATGAAGCACATTTTCATTTGCCTTTGCCATCCCCTGGAGTATATGCACCTGCACTAGCTTTTCTCCTGGATGAGTCAAGGCCTTCAGCAGAAAGCTTTCCGATTGCTCTTCCAAAGCCACGTGTTTTCAGTGGAGACAGAAAACATCTTGGCTAGCTTCAGCTGAGTTTATTAAGCCATTCCAACTGGAAACAGTGTGATCAATTAACTTGCTTTATAAAGGAAAGCCTATCCATATTTAAAAGCAGACACATTTAAATGAAATGGTCACACATTCAAACCAAATGCAAAACTCTAATGCTTAAGTGAAACAGACATTACCAGAGTAATCACAAGACATGGGATTCCTCAGAGGTGTCGGACTTCTCTTCTCGGGGATTTGGTAAACATTACTATCAGCTGAGCTTCGGGCAAAAGGAAGGCACAGACTGATGGATTTTTCTCAGCTTCCTTGAGATGAGGTTTAATACTCGAGACAAGGATTCAATACCATAAAGACATTAAAAAAGAGCAACAAGTATAAAGGACACATGGACAAAAACTATGGGGGGTGGAAATGGGAGGAAGGTGGGGAGGGCTGGGGTGGTGGGCTGGGGGCAGGGTAAGAGAAAACTACAATATCAAAATAAAAAAGATGTTAAAAAAGGCTAACTTTTACAAAACATTTTATAAGCTGCTGCACGTCTACGGCCATCTGCCTGTCATTCTGTTCTCCCTTCGGGTCACCTCCCCCCATGCTCTGGTCAACGATCCAGCTCAGGGTTTTCTCCACAGCACCCCAAACTATGATGCTTTAAGTTGTAGCCAGTTCACCTACTCCCAGAGAGATACACAAGTTTCACAAAACATTACTCAGCTTCTCTATCTGTATGCAACACACCCTGATATTTCATTACTTAAAAAGTGTTGGAACAACCATTAAAGTGATTTTATGATCCACTGATGAGTCCCAAGTAGCATTTTTTTAAAAAACGTAAAGCTTGCTAAATTACAAACCCACAGTGTCATGCATTAAGCTTCCCTGCCCTCCCCCCCGCCCCAGCCCCACGGCTCTTTCTCCGCTGCCTGCACCCCGGCAACTGCTCACTTCCTCCCATCCTCTGCACACACCTTGTTCACACCCCACACACCTTTTGTTTTGATTGTCCTGGGGCTTCTCCAGGCCAACCGCCTGCCCTTCTTTGCCCTGCTCTGGTTTACCCATACTCCTTTGGCCTCTGATTGGGTTCAGCTAGCGACAGGCACGAGTAGAAATTGGAGGGTGAGAGAAGAAAACGGTCCACCTTGGATTCCCCATAATCCATCTCCGCCAGGTGTGACTTGGGCAGGCGCTGCAATCCCCCACACCTGGGGCCACAGTGCCTGTAAGGCCACCTCTCTCTCCAGGTGTTGCTAACAGCATCACCTCCCTTGCCCCTTCCCACTGTTGCTAGGTCCTGGGCACCCTTCTCTATCCCTGAACCCGATCACACCCTTACAGGCGGCCCCCCCCCTTCACTTCACTCCCTCTATTCTCGACCCCTGACTGATAAGCATTGGTAGAATAGCTGTTTCCCCTACCAGGAACCACTTCTGATTCACTCCCCAAAATCCACTACAAAGGGCACCTCCCCTCCAAAGCATTCAGGGAACCCACTTGCTAGAATTAGCCTTAGAACACACATCTATTAAAAGGATGAATTACACTTCAAAGTGTTTGCGTTCCCAACAGACGCAGCTTCTGTCCCCAGCACTTAGCACAGTGACTAGCAATGAACTGTGGTTACTGAAAGGATAATAAAATGAAAAAATAGGATTCTTAATTATTAAATGACTTCCACAATTACATGCCACGAGGTGGGATTTTCTAACACTGTTGTCTGTAGAACTACTCCCTCTGAATTTCCATTCCAGGGGGACGTAGTCTGTTTTCTCCATGTGAGACTGCTGGGAGCCAGTGCAAGCCAACTGCTGCTCACCCACGTGCTGAGCACGCTACCTCCGGCCACAACTAACTCGCTCCCCACCACCCCACATCACCTGGCAGGGTGGTTTCTGATTATGCTAATTAGATTTTACTTGAAAGGTGTAATTATTGCTGCAACCCAAGGAAATAATGGCCAATTTTAGTGGACAAAATATTCATTAATCAAGTCAACAGACAAGAGACCCGAAGAACTTAAGGTCCTTAAAGGGAAAAAAAGAATCACTCCGATTTCTCCTTTCCCTAAATATAGGTTAAGTCTCTTCGATTACAGTCTCTTGAAAGTTTAACACTTCAAGATTTAGTCCACTGACTCCTGAGCAAAGTCTGAGTATAACTTTTGGGTTCTAAAATACATGGCCCAACAATTTATTCATTTCATTGCACGAAAAGGTATGATAAAGACTAGATGGCATTCATCTCATACTTGGTCTCTTTAAAACGCTCACTCACACGAGATTTCTAAACCCAACAAGCCTCAGCTTGTTTTTTTACAAGCAAAGACAGGGAGGAAGAAGGTGGCATGGAGAGCACTAATCCGTGAGGTCAACACCCTCATCACCTTTGCCCCACGTAAGCAGCACTCAGCCTTTTAAACCCGAGGGTCAGAGGACATTTTAAGTTCTTCTAACACCTTGGTTCTGATTACCAGGGAGCTATTTGCCAGTAAAAACCAACCAATCCAGAGATCGGCACCAACCTACACTTACTAATGAAAAGTATTTCAAGCCCAAGGAGCGTTGTCCCTCATAGAAAATGCTAAACCCCAAAGCCTTCTCCGAGATGCCTTTATGTGATATTTATGTCCTCGGGTTTCCGTCAATGGTGCGGTCGGTCACTAGACGTTGTCTCCCCACCACACTATGAGAGGCTCGTGGGACAAGAAGAGATGGGTCCCAGAAGGCAGCAAAATAACGAACGGTGGAGTTTACTTTTTAACTTAAAAAACATGTCCATGTTTTCATTTAATTTTAAATGCTAACAACCATATTCTAGCTTCCCCATGCTCATAAAGCTGTTCAGAAAGAAAAAATCTTATCTTAAATAATGTTCACCATACACATCTTAGTCGTCTGGATACTAAAGCATTTTTCATTCGGAGTAATGATCTCCAGGAGTAAAAATAATATAATTATAACTACTTTGGTCAGCTAAATCACAACCAGAAAGGCACTGGTACGTATTTCACTCGGTGTGTCAAAAAGTCTTCATTCCGGACCTTCAACAGAGCACTAAATTTTGATCTGTCATTGAAAACAGGTCGCTTCTATTTCTGGCTGACGGCATGGCGGCCGGGGGACCGGGGACAGGAGCTACTATTTCACATCACATCTCCCCACCTGAGCTTCTGAGTCAAAAGTGGAGCGACTCAGGAATAAAGAAGTATTTATGATATAAATGTCCTGTTTCCTTTAGAAAATTTTACAGCATGGAAAGAAAGATCAGAAGTGTTGGGAAGTGAAGTTGTTGCTAGAATGGCCACCGAGGACCAGGGAAGGGTGTGGTTCTATTTCCCGAGCTGCTTTCCCTTAGCACCAGGAGGGAAGTAGGAGCCTGGGTGTCCAGGCAGCGAGGAAGGCGTTTTTGGTGAAAGGACATGGGATCTAAGGGTACGCCATCGCTTCGGGGTTGTCCCCTGCCACGGAGTTAAAGTATACGGGGAGGGTGAATTACGTGCATGGAAGAAGGCAACGTCTCCCGAGATTCTCCTCCAAGACTTGCTTTTAAGTCACATGAGGCTCCCTACTTAAGTCTTTATCTTCCTTTTAGTTCTTTCGACAAAATTTTGAGAAAGCCTTTGCAGATACTTCCCCTCCTTTACCCCCAACCCAAGCCTGGATAAAGCGTTACCCCATCTCCCCGCTTAACACATCGCCTGACCCTGCCAGACTGGCGCCCTCGCCCACCCCCAGCATGCCCGTGTCTCTCGCCTGGGAGCTTTATAAAGTGGTTTCCACGTGGCTGCTCCCAGGTGAGTCCGATTTGACTCACCTGAGATGAAGCACCAACTAAGTGAAGGGGCCTGTGGTTCTGAAGGCTCCTCAGGTGGCTCTACTGTGCAGCCAGGGCCGAGTCCTGCTCCACGAGGACAGGCACGGGCTGGGTCCCCCGTGATTCCCCACCCCTCCTCCGCCCTGGCTCCCAGCACAGTGCCAGCTCATTAAATGCTAATTGGACGGATAAAAGAATGTCCACTGATGGAAGAGGAAGGTGGGGGTAAAAGAGGGGCATTCGGGGCAACTCTCGCTGCTGGGCCCCAAACTCCAAGGGTTTTAACTAACTCAGCAGCAGCCGTGGGATGGGGTCTGAGACTCTGCAATTCTAACGGCTTCTCAGGGGATGCAAATGTTGCTGCTCTCAGGACTACACTGCAGAACCACCGCACTGAAAATCTCCAAAGCAGCCCAGCGCTCGTAGATCCCGTGACACGTGACGGCATGTGGAAACACGTGGCGGCCTGGGCTTCAGGCGTCTCTGAGCTGCCTGCGAAGGGCGTAACCCTGTGAGGGACAGCACGGGTCTTTATTCCTGGCCGCAGACCAGGGCCTGGAGACCGCCCCTCTGGACTCCCTCTTGACTTGGCGATCTTTAATTTCCACAGCTCCGGTATCTGAATCATCTATCACGCATTCAGAATGAGGGTGTGGTCCACACGCACAACAGACTGCCATCCACATTTAAATAAAAAGCACAGAACACGTTCCTAGAAATAGGCCTCGGATCAAAATTTTCCCAGAGCACCAGTGGCAGACTTAGGCCAGAAAACAAACCCACGGCTGCTTGTTAAATCAACTCAAGCAGTAGGTTCTACAGCTGTAAAAATACAGTGGTTTAAAATTCAAGCTTCTAATAGCCACCCAAATAGATGCAGTACTAGAATTACTCAGAAAAAAAAAATGCATGCTTTCTCCTCTTTCTCAGTTGAGAGATTTGTTTCTTGAGAGACAAAGGTAAGGGATTAGGAAAGTGGCCCTTGCGTTAAGTTTTCCCATGGGTGTGCTGGTCGCTGGTTCCCAGAACTGGGGAGCAGGGGTTCCTGCCAGCCCTTCCCACCGCCCTGCAGCCGCCGAAGCACGGAGGGCACCACGACAGTCACCCGGGCAGGGCCTCTCTCTTCAGACCCACTGATCTGTCCCCTGGATTCTGGCCAGGAGTGATAAATCTGGGTGTCAGAAAACGGCACTTTTGGGTTGTTAAACAGGTCGTCTTCGCGGAGTTTCTGGAGCAGAAGCATGCTGGGAACGGTGGTTTCTGAACGAGAGCCCTGTCATTAGGAAGAGAGGGGCACGCAGATGGAGGGCCCCCCACAGGACAGTTACTGCCACCAGGGCAGAATGACTCCAGGAAGTGACACGAGGGCTAAACGCAGTGTGGTGGCCCGGATGGGGTCCAGGAACAGAAAAAGGACGTTAGGCAAAAACTGCCGGAGTCTGAACAAAGTGGGAACTTCGGTTAAACACCAGTTAGGTTTGTAATTGTGACAAATGAACTGCACCACTAACGTAGGGTGTCGGTAACAGGGAAACCTGGGTTGGGGAATGTATAACTTGGTACTGCCTATACTTCTTTTTATAAATCTAAGACAATTCTAACATAAAAGGTTGTTTAGAACAATAGGGCGCGGATGCTGAGACATTTGTGACAGCAAGACGGCAGGTGCACAGGTTTCTGCTGCATTACTTTCTCCACGTGTGAAATACTTTATATTGAACCTAGAAAATTATACACATCCTCCCCCCACCCCCCGCCCCGGAAAAGACTGTGTGTTTAGATGAGGTTGCTGTTAGCAGGCCCAAAACCCACCCTCATCCAACCAGTCGCTTGGGACCCTTTCTGTTTGAGCCCCCCTTGGCTGTTCACTGTCACGTGGCGGGGAATCCCATGTCCACCCCAGACTCTGCGTCTGCCTCGCCCCTCCCACCCACCACGGTCCCTCCACATTTCACCGGACTTCCAATCCCACAGAGCTTTCACTCAGCTAGCCCCCTCCCAGTGCTGGCTGAAAGCCGTCTTCCAATGCTGCTCTTCCAAAAAGCCCTGGCGTTTTGACGAGGAGGAAGGAGAGCCTCTGGGCCCCTGGGAGTGAACTGAATGGAGGAATTTCAAGGCACTGTGACAGGGCCACCTGCGCCTTCAGAGCAAGCCACATGGATATTGTACATGTCCCTTCTGTGCTTCCAACTGGACTGCCCTTGATTGGAGGTAAAACCCATCCCTTGTTCCAGTGGACCTAACTGAGCAAGGCTTCCCGTGCCAGCCCCGAGCCCTCGATGTCATGGAAATTAACATTTTCCAACCTCCAAAGGAGTTAAAAGCAGGCGGTGAGCTGCCAGAGTGGGAACGCCGAGGAAAGGGGGCTCGGAGGCCTGCACAACCCATAAACTGCACGCTAATCCCCGGACCAGCCACACGGTCCTGAGGCGGGCTATTTTTGCTCGGCTGTTTCAACGCCAACCCCAGGGAATGCGTGTGGCAGCCAGCTTTCCCCTGACACCTCTGCCTTTGGGTGTCACCCAGACCAAATGAGTGAGGATGAGGGGAAGGGGCCAAGGGGACATTATTTGGGAGTTCAAGAAATAAAACCGAAACTGATGTGTCTTCTAGACCAAACAGATCAATTCAAAAGGTTTGAATTGATCTTTGCCCTTATCTGTGGCATTATTTCACCCCGGGCTGTTCCCTTGCACCCTCAGTGGAGTCGAATAAAAACCTACATGCGGCCCAGGCATTCTCTGCTTGCTTTTACCTCATTCTTTTTCATTCAATAAATAGTTATTAAGCACCTACTGTGTGCCAGGTAGTGTTCTGGACACTAGAAATACAGCAGTGAATGAAAAAGAGAGAGAGAGCCTGTCTCAAAGTTTACATTCTGGGAAGGGAAAGGTCAATAAGGAAATAAGTAAAAACATCCCGCTGTGTCTTCTATCTCAGTAAGAAAACTGGGACTTGGGAAGGGAGGTCACAGTTTCCCCTGGTCCCTTCACAGGCACTTAGCATACGCCATTATTTAATTTGGTTAATATTTCTGTGTTGCCTCTTCAGTGACATCTCCTATGTTTGCAAAGGACGGGGGCTGTTCTAGGCTTTTTTTCAGCACAGGATGCTTTCAACCAATTCTGTTGAATGGAAGGGTTTATATGATACAGCTGATTCCTATTTTAGAGCCCTCGGTCTTGTGGGTGCAAAGGGAGCTCAGGGGGCTCGTCAGCAGCCATTCATTCTGCACGTATTTATGGGACCCCTCTCTCCTGGGCAGGGCACAGCGCTGACCAGATGATACCAGGGAATAGGCCGGATGTGGCTCCTGCTCTCCTGGCATGTCCATGTCGGTGAAACAAGAAATAATTTCAACGTGTGACGGTTCTGTGAAGGAGACGATCTGGGGGCTGAAAGGGAGAATCACAGCAAGGAGGTCAGGGAAGGGCTTTCTGGGAAGGTGAGGTTCTAGCCGAGAGCTAAGGGACTGGAAGGCAGAGGGCAGGACAGGGGTGAGGCTGGGGCAGGGAGAGCGACGTTCCCGGTGGAGGAGCCGGGGAGATGGCAAGGGCGAAGGCCTGCAGGTGGGAATGTGCTGAGTTGGTGCCGGGAAGAGGCCGGGGAGGGCAGGAGCCCGCCCTCCCAGGCCCTCATGGGCCGTTGTAGGGAGCGTGCGCCTTATTCTGGGTGCGAAGGGAAGCCACAGAAGAGTGTAACGAGCAGGGGAGACCATGAGATTTACATTTTAGGATGATCACTCTAACAAGACACTCCCCAAATCAGAGTGGCCACATGTCACAGTTTGTCAGGGGCAATGCCATGTGATGCCTGTCGCCCCAGCATAGTATTAATAGCACCCGAATGTTCCAGGTTGAAAGGAAAATTGTACGGTTATCCTCTTCAGAACCATCCTCGTAACTAATATGACTCACTCACGGAAAACAGGGTATTCTCCCTGCCAATCATGTTCCTCTCAAACCAAACACAGCAGAAGCTGCATACAACATATCCTATAGTTCAAGCTAAACCTATAATTATAAAGAGATTCTACTGAATTCTGTTTTTCTCTAAGACAGGAAGAAAAGAAAATTCTACAAAAGTCTCTCCATGATGTAGTTCAAATTTCAGAGCTGCTACAGAGGAAAACTTTTCCACGGACGAAATCTCAGATTTTCGTGGCTCAGCTGGAGTCTGCCCTCTCTCGACACGGACAAATGGAGCCAGTCACTGCCCCCCGAGCTGAGATACTGAGAGTCCTGTTCTAGAAGAGGCCCGTCAAAGTCACCTCTGCGGAGCTCCAGGTTACATAAGCCCTGTTTCTCTAACCTCTCCTCTCAGGTCTTATTTCTCAAACGTTCAGTCATCCCTGTGGCTCTTCTGTTTATCCTCGCCAACGTCTTCACCCTGACACAGTACTTCTAAAGTTATACTCCAGGAGCCCTCTGCCATTTCCCCTACCGAGCCTTCCCAGAAGCTTCAAATACGTCCTCCTTCCATCCAAGCCACGGGCCGGGAAACTGGAAACAGCCCCCCCACCCCATGCTTTCCCTCTTGTCTTGCCTTCACCTGTCCTCCTTGGACCAGACCACCTAAAGAGAGGATTAAGAGTAATCTCACCATCTGGGTTACAAAGGCGTGCAGGGGTGGCAACCTCTGTCAGCTTGGATTATACCCGCTTCTCATATTGCTCCATTTTAGAACCACAGAATGTCAGGGCAGGAGCAACCTTAGCTACAAGCTGTGCATTAGCAGCTTTACTTAAGGCCGGTCTACTGAAGAGCCTGCGGAAGGGCCAGACCTCGTCCTGGACCGGAGCCCTGCCCTCTGCCTTACTGGCCTCCATCACTCCAAGGCCACTGCCTCGGTTGTTTTCTCTTACCCCTGCATACATGTCTTTGCCCTTTGTGACTTTATTTTGCTTCTCGAGGGCAGAAAATACATTTACTAGAGCTTTGTATTATTTACATCATAGTATCTTCTGTGTAGCCAGGACTCAACAGTCATTTGCTGACCAAAACACGCATGGATCCGTCCTTGCGTTTTATGATAGACAGATTATAAGCATAACGTTACCAGCCTTTGGGTGGGCACAGGCTCTGGGGGCAAACAGATCCAGGTCCAAACCAGGCTCTGCCACTCATTTACCAGATGACTGAGAAATGGGGACAGTTTACCTCCTTCTCTGTGGGGGTTGCAGGAGCACACCCCGGGCCCACCGTAATGCTTTCCTCCCTGAGCACCATTCCCCCTCTTCTGCTGACTTTACTTGGTTAATGTGGGTTCTTACTTCCCTCTCTCTAGGTTAAACTGTGAGAGAGAGTGAGAAAGAGAGAGTGAGAGAAAATACAAACCAAAAAACCCCTGATAGTGCTGTTACTGGAGATACCATTTCCCCCCACCCTGGAATACTTAATAACCCTCCTTGGAAAAAGATAAAACCATGCCGTTACTTATATCCTTTTGCAAACTTTTAAAAAGTGCTGAGATAACACCAAAATGGGGGGCATTCCTACGGTCATACGCGACTCAAGGAGGAGTGAGGAACGTATTTGAATTTACAGGGAGAACTCAGAAAAGCCTCCTGATGAAGTGTGAACCAACGGAAAACTGCACAGGGAAAATTCATCAGAAAGGCGGTATGCGGGCTAATCCTTCAGCAGAAGGAAACACGCAGGGCAGGCCAGTGTCCTCGGCCGCGCCTTCATCTTAGGCCTCACAACCCCAGGAAGCAGCCCCATTTTAAGTCTGCGGCGCCCAGGACTGATACCATACTGACATCTTGTGGCTGCGAGCATCATGACAGGTAGGTAGCCCCAAAGCAAACATGGACCCGAATGTTAATATTGCTACCATCTGTCAATTCTGCAGCACTGAAAGAACTTGAAATGTTTTCTCCACCACAAGTCACTGTTTTCACACCATGGAAACAGAAGCGAGGTGGCTGCTGCTGTATCGAGGAACATGTGTGCTGGCTGGCAGCTTAATTGCGACATTGGCATTTGTACACCGACTGGGTCGTGCTAGTACCTCTAATAAATGTCACTGTTTTCAAGCATTTGCAACTCTTGGCTGAGCGCTCCTCCTTATCTGGCACCTGCGACTTCGGATAGGAGCGTCAGTGAGATGGGCTGGTTGTTTGGAAAGGGAAATGAAACCCGCAGCTGGAACTTTCAAATGCCAACCGAACTTCCCCTCCGGACGTCTCAGAGAGGAAGAGAGGAGACAGAAAAATAACCTGCTTCTTCGGAACTTCAAAATGAAGTTTCTCCTCACGGCCATACTCAGGGGCTACTTGGTGACGGACATCCGCCAGAAAGCCTCCGTCTCCCACAGTCCTGGGTTGCACTGCATGTCTCCTGCATGTGGGCAGGAGCACTTGGGAGCACCGGGGGGTCCCCGGTCCCCGACCAGAAGGCAAAAGTGAACTCAAGAGGCAGAGGTGGGCCTAGGGAGTTCTGGTGTGAGGGGGGTTGGAAGGTTGGGGGTTAAAGTCGTGGGCCTTGGGAATCAGACACAACAGGACCGAATTCCTAGGCCTCTCACGTCCTAACTGTACATCTGAGCATGTTGTGCAAGACCTCAGAACCTCATTTTCCTCATCTGAAAAGCAGGGATGATAGGTCCTTCCATGTTGCAGTTGTGAGGAATGAGTGGAATCCTGTGTTAAAGTGATGACTCCGCACATACTAAGGCCCCACAGATCACAATGCCACTGTGATCAGCTGGAGGGAGCAGACGGCACAGAGAGGAGCAGGAAAGGCCACTGCTGCCTGTTGAAACCAGGAGTGTGTGCATAGGACGGACCAGGTCACGCGTGGGAGAGCCCAGCGGGGGGAGGGCGCGGGTCAGTGAACACCAGCTGAGGCACCTGACCAGCTCCTGTTCCCTCTGTGCTCCCCACGTGCCACCTTAGTTTCATCATCTCATCTCCCCAGAGGTTATTTCAGCTTCTTGAAGGCACGGGCCACACAGCACGAGGCTTCCAGCAGAGGGCCGTCCGGGTGCACAGCGGATGCTCAAGAACCTTTTGGCCTGCAACCTCCCCTGCCCCCACCCCCGATTTGCTAGCAGATTAATTAACCTCCCTTGCTCACAGGTTCCTCATTGATAAAATGTGAATAAATCACAGCACTTGGCTCCTTGGGTCACTGTGAAGATGAAACGAGACAACCTGGGTGACTCGACAGGAGGCAGGTCACCGCTGGCGGAGCCACGCCTGCCAGCAGGGATGTTCTCTGAAGTCCAGTCTCGAAGACCGAAGGATACGTTCCGATTAAAGCGGGGAGGTTTGCACAATCTCACCACAAAAGTATTTGGTAAGGGACTTGTTAAGAAAATTGGGCGATCGTCTTCATTTCTGGGCATTATGTAACTCCTCAGTTCTTAAGCGGAGCTCCAAAAGCGCACCATGGCAGCGCTGCCCTTAATTGGTTTTCCAGACAGATCTTTCCCAATTTCCACCAAAAGAATGCAGTCAGGCACCACCTCATCCTCATCGGCCTGGCAGACGGGTGAGTCACGCGGCAAGAGGGCGGCTCTGCTCCAGCAGCTGCCCCCCACCTGCCAACGAGGTGTGGCCATGCTTCTAGGGCAGAAAAACATCGTCTTTTTACAATAATAACATGTATGATTTGTTTGTTCATAATGAAAAGTAAGAGCCATGACTCTAGAAAAAGTGAAAAATCTGGAAAATAAATGTTGCTCACTGTCAACTCTCCAAACGTTGTTCAGCTCGTGCATTTTGCCGCCTTTCCTCCTAAGTCTTCTCTTTAAAATAAGGTCAGTCTTGCCTTTTCACCTGGTGTAACCTAACGACTTTGTGTAATGTGTCTCTCTTCATAAAGAAGTCACTGAGCGCTCAGTGAGCACAAGAAGTCGTGCAGGACACTAAGAGGCCCTGAAAGAATGCGAGAGGAAGCCTCCGCTCCCCAGAACCCTGTGCTTCAGCGGAGGGTGCACGCGGCACTCAGGAAGAATCGGTACGACACCGACCGCAGAAAGTGGTGCCACAAAGAAACGCGTCTGCCAGGCGTTCACACCTGAACACGGCGGCCCGGAGCGGGTGGGCTGCAAAGAGGCTTTTTCCCGGTCACGGGGCGCCGAGGTTCTGTGGACGCTTCCCCAGTGCCCATGGCTCTGTTAAAAATGACTCCCCTTCTTCCCACCAGGAGCACTTGACCAGAATGAAAGATTCACCGAAGTCTTTCCCGTTGCTACGTTTTTGTTATTATGGACAAAACTGAGCTCCTACAAAGAAAAAAAAGAAAAAGCTGCTTCTCAAAATAGCCTAAAGGAACCTAGAGGTAATCCAAAGCGATGTTAAAATTATGTTTTTATTCATGGGAAAACCAGAACTCTGAGTGAAAATCAAGAAGTTGGCTGAAGAATTAGAAGTGGATTCTGAAATCACAGAATCCATGTGTCTCAATCATACCAAATACAAGAGTTCACGTACACATTAGCCAGAATAGTTTGTTTGGGAGACACAACCCTCTTCCACACATGAATTTGGAACCACTTACTGACCAAAGCTAAGTCGTGGGGACAGGCTTTCCCGATTAGCCTGTCTTCACTGACTCATTCATTCAGAAACTACTGCTGACCCTCGAACTGAAGTTTGAACGGTGTGGGTCCACTTACATGCGAATTTGTTTCAATAAAGACGTACATTACTGTGAATGTACTCCCTCTTCCTCACGGTTTCCTTAGTAACAATTTCTTTTCTCTAGACCACTTTATTATATGAATATGATACATATAACATACAAACTATGTGTTAATTGACTGTTTATGTTCTCAGTAAGGCTTCCAGGTAACAATGGGCTATTAATAGCTTAGTTTTGGGGGAGTCAAAAGTTATACGTGGATATTCAACTGCGTGGGAGTTGGTGTCAGCGTCCCCAAACACCATGTTGTCCCAGGGTCGCCTGTACAGGTAAGTATCAGAGTGTCTGTTAACGACTCCTGTGCTGGGCTAGCTGCTGGAGATACGGAGTGGGAGGGAACCCAAGGGGCATGTTCCTGCTGTTCGGAGCTGACGGTTTAGGAGAAGAAGAGGGGATGACAAGCAAGAGTGATGAATGGTACGGATAAATGCTGGGCGAGGGAACATGGATGCTGTGGACAAACGCCGGGTTAAGGAATGAGCACTGTATTAACCGAGGCTTGGAAAACGGGAACAGCCTCTCGGAAGAGCTGACATTTAAGTTGAAGGAAGACTAGCGGATAGTCTGGTGAAGCAGCGGAAGAGCTGTCTAGGAAGAAGGAGCAGCATGGCAGAGGTTCTAGAAGAGAGAGAAAACATGGTAAAACCGTGGAAAAGCGCCGTTTTGTCCTCATAAAACAGATGACAGAACTGGCAAAGGTGAAGGGGCTTTCTCCAGTCAAGGGTGCACGAGGGCCGAGTGGGGTTGGAAGCCCACTCTGACTCCAAGTCCAGCCTCGTTCTAATGCATCACTTAATTATTCAGGAAAAAACAGGTCATTTGAAAATACAGGGTCCGGCAGAAGTAATGCCTGCTTGAGTGTGGTTGGTAGGGTAATAATATGAGTGCAATAACTTATAGTTTTAATTTGAACATTTCACCTAAAGTGTCACATGGTGTGCTTGAGTGTGATATTGTTATGTTACAGAATTACATGCTTATGATTTTGTAATAAAAGATTTTGTAATAAAAGGAGGCGTTATTTGTGCCATACCCTGTAAATGATCTCTCCCAACTTGAGAGAGAACTGTGTTTGCCAGACAGGACTAGTCAGGAGCCCAATCCGGGGGGTAAGATCCGACCTTGAAATCATACCCCTAACTCCTCGGCCTCCACCTCTGGCTCTGCGGCACGTTTAGCCTTGTCAGTATGGCTCTCACAGCACCAGACGTCGGACTGCGGTGAGATGGAAAGCTGTCCGGCCGGGATGCTGAGACCCTAACTCTGGACAAGACTTCCCCGGGCGGGGGGGGGGGTTGCGAGAGATGCGGTGGGGCTGGGGTCACTTGCTCGGGCCCAATGCACGCTGTCGTTACTCAGAGCTTGGAGGGCTCTATGTCAGGGACACGTGAGAAGGACCACAGCACTTATTGTCCTCCGACAGTGAAAGGGGACACTATTAATAAGTACACCAGGGCAAATAAGTAAGCCAGGCTGAGCCAGGACAAAGCCGAACTTGTGGTCACGCTGGTCCTCAGGAGCTGTCACCTTCCAGCGTAACGTCTAGATTACAGCAAGTCTCAAGGCCCTGCTGCGTCTGGTTCCCAAGGCCTACAACCTCGTCCTGTTGCTATTAGCAACAAGTGGCTTCTAAAGACGAAGCTCCAGGGGAAGATAAACCACAAAGGCATCCTTCCCTGAAGTCCAGGGCTAGCCTAAACCACCTGCCCTTGGAGCCGCCCGGCTGTCGTAGAAACGGCCTGTTTATCTTACTGCATCCACGTCCCGCCCAAGAGAATATCCTTCCCCAAAGTAAGAGAAAAACTAAGAGAAAGGGAATTCAGTGCAGACACAAGAACATTTAACCTCTGGGCACCAAAGTGGCAGTCACTGGCACTGCGGCCCAACAAGAGCCCTGAATTGGAGCCTATTTCATCTCCCTTTCCCCGTAAGCTTCAGGCCCCTGCTCGCTCCGGGAATGCCTCCAATACACATGCCATGCCTGTGGGATGATGGGTCTGCCTAGAGCGTGCTGGGCACGAGAAGTCCTCCGTGTGGGGAAGTGCGACCGCGTGACCGCCGGCGCCAGGGTCGTTAGTGCGGTGATTTAGAGCGCCATGCAAATGCTGTATTCTCAAGGGTGCAAACATAAACGGCCTTTGTGATTTGTGTACTTGTAAAAAGAATAAATAACTCTCCTGGAGACCAGCCAGAGTGGAAAGACCCAAGACCCTGTGCCGAACACAGAACTCTACCTAGCAGTCACTTACTAAATGTTCTCCCCACCGAACAGAACCAAGTTAAGTCTTTTTCAAATCACCAGCGTCAGAAATGAGAACAGGCAGCTCCTTAATGCTGATGGTCAAAAGGATGGCCACAGAGTGGCTGAGGTCGAGCAACTCCCCCACCACTCGCCCCAGGTTTCCACGGCATCATGTCAGAAACTGATTTGATTTGCTGCCCCAAGTGGGCTTCACACCTTCCCCCATATTCGCCAGCATGTCTTTTTCTATTACCCCTGTTTAAAAACAGACTCTTTAATTTATGTGCATTTAGGGCTGGTGAAAGTCTCCAAGCCCCAGGCTCACCACAAACACAGGCCCCTAAAATGGTAACAGCTGAGCAGGCCTGCCAAGGCGGGTGATGGCCCTGTCTCCTGTCCCCTGGAAACAGCCCGAAAGGACAGGAGTGACCCCACCCCTATGCCAACCTCACAGGTGGCCCAAGGGGGCTCACGGAGGGGGCAGGGACACCGAAGAAGGAAATCACCTTCTGCGTCAGGAAAGTGGGTCCGAAACGCCGGCCCCGGATGGCTCTGACCTCTAACAAGAGGTTGAACACGATGAGGGCAGCCCTTCACTCGCAGACTGTACTCCCTTCGGGTTACAGAAGTACCCTGTCTTTTGTGAAATGATGTTGACCATGTAGGGCATATATATTTTTTAAAGTCTTTAATTGGCAAAAGGAAAACTTCATACCCGTATGGTGCTAAAATTTTCTTGGTCCGTGAAATGTAAAATCTGGGAAACACTGCTTTAGACTCCAGGACTTCCGAGGAGCAGGGAAAGGACGGTGGGGGTCCAGGAAGTGGGAGGAACACACATCTCAGATGTCAGTCTGTTCGCTGCAACATAACCCTGCATTAGCACTTAAAGGGTGAGACACCGAGGATGCCTTCAGCATCTCCTCATCGCTACTCTGCCGAACGGATTACATGTTTTCCACCTTACAGCTAAGGGCATAAATAAAGGGGCAGTGATGCCCACGACATCTACGGTACCACCAGGTAATTAGTGGGAGGCTGGGATTCAGCCCAACGCCTGTTTTCTTCTGTGAAGTCTGGGGTGTGAAGCGGAAAGGCAAGGGTTTTAGCCGTTTGTTCAAGAAATACAATAAAGCTCCCCAATTGTGGAAGGAGTCTATTTCTAAATTGTGCCTATCTATCGCAGTATAAAACCCAGGTGATCAAAAAGACATTACGATGGATTTTTTTTTTTTTTTTTTACTCTCTGTATTTGCGAATTAGTTTATTTGAAATTTGGTCTCTGCAACTGCAAAGGCCATGGAAATGACCTTCATGAAAATAGACCCAAGTTCAATATGAAACAACAAATTAATCTCAGATGTTACTCTGCAAAGGAACATGATTCAGCCAAATCTAAATTACCCACGTGGTCATCTCCCTTTTTCTTTACCATTGGGTGTTTTATTGCTTGTTGCCATCTCCAAAAAATTTTAGGGTGGGCTAAAAGAACTGTCCCTTAAAACTACTGGAGCTTAAGTGGAAGGATTTTGAAAAATATAAGGATCACTTGAGTATTGAGCTGTGGATTTAATTTAACCATGTTATTGCTAATTTCCAAAATGGCACAAACTACACTATGGTCATATCCTTCAGGGTCATTAACATTTAGTATTAGAGTATCAGAATTACTGTACATAACTGTCATAAATACTGATAGAACTGGGCATCTCATTTGGAATGTCTCCTTTGCCTGAACAACTCTATTAGTGCTGGTGAATGGTATTAGCCAATCAGTCACTCGTTCAACAAAATGTACTACTGAGTGTGGATTTAATGTCAGCCATTGTTCAGGGCGACAGGGACACAGAAGTAAATTAAAAACACAGAAAAAAATCCTTGCCATTATGGACTTTTCATTCTAGGTGGGAGGAGACCAATGATAAACAGTAAAAACTTTACTTCTTAAAATTAAAATGGAGACGTTAAATTAAAAAAAGATTATTTTCATGTTTGAACAGTTTTCATGGTACATGGAAACCCAGAGGAGCTGCTCAAATTTCTCTATTTCTTCATAACTAAGGGGAAACATATTTTGCAAAAAGTTTATAATGGTATAGCTAACTTGAAGCAAAATCCCTCGGTTATCTTTTGTTTATATCCATGTTCCTGAAATATCTCCCTTGAGTTTTCCACTTCCAGCAACTGAAGTGATTCCAGGGACTCTGCTGACTCGTTTTCAGAGGATGGTCCCAGGGAGGGAAGTGGCTCCCCACACAGGACTCACTCTTGGGGTGTCCTGCCAAGTCAAAGTTACTGCCTACAAAAGCAACAATTCACTTTTGGGCTAGACCACGAAACAGTACGGCCATGTTTTACTCAGAAACTGTGGGCGAAAGCTTATGAGAGATCTTGAGAGTGAAGGTAAAAGAGCGAGGATGAGGCAACGCACTTAGGACTGAGTCTGTGCTACACTGCACGTCTTCTGTTGGGCGGAATTACCGAGAGATGAAAACCCCCTCTTGACTAATCAGCTATCACGTACATGCAACAGAACCTACTGGAATCATGCATCTCTTCCACCGGGCGGTTCCCGAGTTATATCCTTTTATCATCAATCTGTGATCCCATAAGTAAACAAAGGGAAAGAAAAGAAAGCCATGTTACCTTTGTTATTTTCATCAGACCCAGTGTGCTGGCAAGGTGAAGAAGTACACCTTCACCCAGGTGCTGACTGGAGGTCATGTCTAAGTAGAAAGCAAATCACAGGGATAAGGCGGAAGGTTCAGACTAAGTGCTACATATTCCTTAAAAGTCAGGCATCCGTGGTCAAACAGAGCACTCACTTCCTGGCTGAGGAACTGACCTTAGGTATATCTAGTTCCTTACTTTCAATATGGAAGAATTAGCAAAAGTTAATCACGCAGTTTGACTCCATTACGTGAGGGTGTGAAAGCACGTGAGCTGATGAGGTTCAGAGACACAGACGAGGGCTCTGCAGCTTTTGCATCTCCAGGTTTAGGTCTGAGCAACCAGAAGGAGCAAGAGCCCTTTAAGCGGTTGGTGCATGAATGTTGGACGGGATGTTTTTAAAGAAGTGAAAAGAGTGTTCATTTGAAATATACACATATAGAACGCAGCCTCGGCCCCAACTATAGAGCCGCCGAAGTTTTATAGGTTTGTAGAAGGCAGAGATGGAATACAAACAAATCCATGTGGACAGGAGTAAGAGATGAACAGTTTTAAATATCTTGTACAACTAAGATGTTTCTGCAGCCAGGTTCACTGCCAAAAGGGGAGACTTGGAAAATTTCAGTCTGGCTATTCTGATTGTAAGGCTTTATGAAACCACCCAAAACACAGCCAGGCCTTCCTGCGGAAAGCGATGTTGCCTTGTGCAGGGAAATCTCCAAGGTGAGCGTGACTTATTACGGACAAGGCTGTGGAAGTAAAGACTGTTATTCCTCTCGAGTTTTGGCTTTCATTGTTTTTGGAAGGGACCAGGGAAGGTCTCATAAATTTCCCTTTATCTATTTGTCAGGTTGAGACTTGCACCACTAAAAAAGTACATGAGTTACTATGAACCTTTCTACTATTTATAATACAAAATATAGGTTGTCAGTTACCATCTTGACTTCAAAATAGTTTTTATTTATCATCGTGTTGGTTTAAAACTTAAACTTTAAACAATGTCTCTCTTTTGGTTTAGGGAAAGAGGATAATAAATGTTTTAATTTCTATTTTGATCCAGACCACAAGTATTTCACAAACATTTACCACGAGGATGGCCAAATCTGACCTGAATTGCTTCCATGTTGAAGTACAAACCTTCTCATGATGTGTTCAGATACATACATTAATCATTTTCACTTGTGCTATGATTCATACCAAGAAGGGCAGAGTTACCACTAAAAGTAACTCCAGTTCGCAGGCACTGTTTCAATTACCCCGGGTACCTCTTCGGGGCAAAGCTCGGTTGCTATGCATGAAGTGTGTTTGCCTCAAAGCCCACACACATGTCCTCCATGGCGCCAGCGGGGAAGGTGTTGAGACTTCCAGGGCTATAAGGACACGTAACCCAGGTCCACTCTCCTTACCATTTTCTTCTGTACTGATCGAACCTTAACTCATTAGATCTTGAAGAAGTTACACTTTCTAAAGAAAAGTGTTCAGAAGCAGATGCGGGCAAGAGAAGCACTGCGACCTTCGCGCTGACACCCTGCAAGTACACACACAGCGAACGCTGGCCGGCAGCCGGGTTTGGGTGTTGAGTGGATGATGGGGAGGGAGCAGAAAGGGAGAAAGAGAAGGCCTTTTGTGGGGAGACCCTGACTCCCAATCCCCCACTGCGCAGCCCCCGGTTGTTTCTGGAGATGGAAAGCCAACGGCGGGACAGAGAGTGAGCCACACCGGTCACAGCACCACTCTGCCGGTCACAGCACCCCCCTGCCGACACCGTGGCAGACGTACACTGCAAATATACACCGTTCGCACACGTAGAACTTTTCCTCTCGGAAACTGGATCTCTTGTTCCCTGATTAAGATCCTCTGGGGAGAGGCAGGCATCCAAGCTTCACCAAGTAGGGGGACTTGCCATGAGAAAGAACGAGGATGTTCTTCTTGTACATGGGGGCTTTGCTTTTCCAGGAACTCCCTGGAGTGACTCACAGATCTGGAAGCAAAAACTGGGGCTGGTTCTCTAACTAATCTTCACGATGCATCTGGAAGTACGTTCCGGGTACGGCCTACGTAAAAGCTTATCCCAGATACGTAAAAGTGAAATCTGTACAACATGTCATTTACAGCCTGATTTCCTCCTGGCTCTCACTTATCCCTTCTCCTTCCCCTCTTCTTTTTCTTTTTTTTTAAAGATTTTATTTACTTATTCATTCATTCATGCTTAGAGAGAGGAAAAGGGAGGGAGAAAGAGAAGGAGAGAAACATCAATGTGCAAGAGAAGTGTCAACTGGTTGCCCCTTGCATGTCCCTAACCAGGAACCTGGCCCACAACCCAGGTATGTGCCCCGACCAGGAATCGAACCAGCAGTGGTCCACAGACCGGTGCTCAATCTATTGAGCCACATCACCAGGGCACCTTCCTCTCTTCTTTTACCTGTGAATTCTCTGTCAGAATCGACAGAGAACCTCCACGTGTTGAATATAAACCAAAGAATGAAAATATGTATTCTTTGAGAAAACTAGACAAGAACTAACTCAATAAGTCTGTAATTTGGAAATTTAAAAAACAAAGTAATTGGGCAGTCTTTGTAAGGACCACAGAAAATGAACACACTTCAAAAGTCTGGGGATTAGCCCTGGCTGGTGTGGTTCAGTGGATTGAGCACTGGCCTGTGAATCCAAAGGGTTGCAGGTTCAATTCCCAGTCAGGGCACATGCCTGGGTTGCATGCCAGGTCCCCAGTAGGGGGCATGTGAGAGGCAACCACACATTGATGTTTCTCTCCCTCCTTTTCTCCCTCCCTTCCCCTCTCTCTAAAAATAAAGAAATAAAATATTTTTAAAAAAAGTCTGGGGATTAAAGAAAGAAGACACGAAGCCCTGCTGCGTCTTGCGGAGTCTTCTCTGCCCTGGCCTGTCTGCAGAGAGCACGCTTCCCTTCGCTAGCACGAGCCACAGCCGGCGAGAGTCAAGCCCACCGCCTCAGTCACTGGGTCGGGCTGCCTCTTCTGTTTGTGGTAAGTGAAACCTTATCTTCGCTAGAACGAGAATCTGTCCAGTATGTTTAGAACATGAGCCAAGGCCGTCCCTGAAGCCTCTGTACTGCCTGCATTTCCAGTGAGGTCTGGAGCCAATACAAAAAGATGGAGGGCTCTAAATGCTTGGGTTTGGACAATTCTGGTCAAGGAGAGACTCCGTGGCCAGACGAGTGGCAGTACCTGGTAAGGAGGTACCGTTATCACAAAGGCCTATTCTGTGAGTCTCTGCACCGCAAACACACATTCCACTACGTCCCCTTGTGTTTCTGTCCCCGCCCCCCCCGCCCGTGCCTAGCACTTCTCAGCTCCCCATACGATGCAAGTATCCTCAGACAAAGGTGTGTGCTCACGTATTTCTTTTGGTCCTTGATGCCTCCATCTTTATCTTCTAGAGAGTTCACCATAGCACCTTACAAGCAGAATGTAGCCAAGGACCTACCTAGGTGTGGATTCTATAATAGTCATGAAAGCACACTAGACGGTGAGCTCCTGGCTCACCTTTTCCCCTTCACCCCTACGGCCCAGGAAAGTGCAATACTTAGTACCTGCTTGACACGATGCTGACTGAAGTGAGAATAAGGAGACTTCTCAGACATTGACACTGAACTTCTATTATGGGACCAAAAGTTCACGAAAATGAAGAGGAAGACTCTGGATTTGGAGCCTGGCGCGCGGTGTGGAATAAAGACTTCAGTCTAGCAAAGTGGGAATAGGGGTGGAGACCGCGGCAGACGCTGGGGCAGCAGAGGAATGGAATGTGGCTCCGGTTTTACTCACGAGACACCCCAGAACCCAGAACGGGTCGGGTCTAGGGAACACTGGGGGTGCATGTGGGAGCCCTTTCCAGGCAGTGACGAAGTTATTTTGGGAGCAAAATCCCTGGAAAAGAGGACATCTTACTTATGAGCACTGAAGGCTGGGAACACTGCCACTCGGAGGAATCGCTGTAACGTGACCACGGGGCACCCCGCCCGCCCCCCAGCTGAGGAAGTCAAGGACACATCAGCCACACTGTCAACACTGTTCCGAGGGCTTGACAGAATTCTTCCAGATGCCATTCTGCAATAATTTACCTCGTTCCTTCCTGATTTTGAAAGAGCCCTGGTTTACAAACCTGAAATTATGGCCCTCGACAGGGACTTTTAATTCTTTTTAAAATGACCTAGTCCTGATACATAATGAATACAAATACCTATCAAAAACAACAACAACAACAAAAAAAACGAATTCTCTTTCGCCTGACTTTCTGAAATAAGATGTGACAATATAAATTTCTAAGGTGGGATTTTGGTCCCTCCAGCCAAGACCTAGAACACTCTGCCCACTGGGGTCCCAATTCCTTTCAAATGAACAGCCAGGGGCAGAACATTTTGAAGCACAAGGAAATCTTTTCAGCTTCTTTTATGACCAAATAAGTAGATCTCACTACTTGTTCTTTTGAGTACTAGTAGGCACCTTTGAGGGTGGTCAGTTACCATTGAAAATCAAATCTGAAAGAAGATAACTAACATATACACAGTGATTCGCAATTTATGTAATGTAGCATTTCGTATTCACAACGCCCTTGTAGGGAAGATATTCTCATTATACCTAATCCTGTGCTATTCCAAAAAAGGATTTACAAAAGAGGCAGACTTCTTGTCTTTAATTCACAGATGGGAAGAAAAAAGAGAGGCCAAACTGTGAACGCGGCTTCCTGACGCTCACACACCCAGGTGTGAGGCCCAGGTGGAACCTGAACCTATGTCTTCTGATTTGAAATGCCATGATCTTTCTAGGACAAATGACACCATCATCCCCCACACAGAAACATGGAACTGGATGAAATATCAAAAGAGAAACCCTGCTTCCTCTATTCACTCAGAAAGGAGTTTGTTGTTGAATAAAGGTAAACACGCCGTGGTGTCTGCAAACAGAGGATGAATTTTGTACTAGCCTGTGTATTAACGAAATATCATCACAGCCGGTAAGACAGGGGAACTTGCAACATGAAGCAGAGGACATGAGGCTGAACAATCACTGTCCTGAACCTGCAACATTATAGACACATATTTAAAAAAGAGACAGGCCCAATTTATTACATGAGGCTGAACAATCACTGTCCTGAACCTGCAACATTATAGACACATATTTAAAAAAGAGACAGGCCCAATTTATTTGTTAAGCAGTTGAACAGGATGGGGGGGGGCATTCATGTCAAGTAAAGTGAAAAAAAGAAACAAGTTAAGCAATTAAAAGGAGCACCATCAAAAATAACTTATTTAGAAATATTTTCTGAGAAAATACACCCTTAAAAGCAAATGAGCTACTTGATTAAGGCATAGAGTTCTTCCCTCCTCACTGGCGCCTTTGTTTCTTGTTTTATTTTGGGGGAGGGAGAAGCGGGAGTAATAAACTAGAAAATAGGATTTAGAGAGAAATTATGACATGCTGAGAAATTGTTAGCAGGTGCTCCACAGAGAGTGTTCAGAATGACAAAATGTAAATCAGAAAATATATAATCTGATGCATTTTCCTTCTGGGGTTCCAAAACCCACCAAAACTTTCAGCTGTTGTCCTAAGCAATTCTCTATTTCAATTATAAAGTAACAGCAACTGGAGCACTGAGAACAGACCATAAACATATATGGCAATAAACACGTGAAAATAATAAGGAAAAATTAAATGTAGTTGTCAAACATAATCTCTGTAACCGGGTAAAGGGTGCATTTGTGACAATTTAGCAAGAAGATAATTTTTTCTTCTAACAATGTAACATATAAAGTCAAATTGAGTCCCTCTAGCCTCTTTATGAGTAAATATATGTGAGCTGATCGCTCAGGACCCTTGCAACTTGACTCAGGAAATTACAGTCGTTTCTTTGTCTTGATGCATTAGTGTGTCAAAGCTGTGAGGGAAAATAAAAGTGTATCAAGCCTTCCCCAAAGCAGTCATTTTAACATGCCGCTCTTTGCAATAATTACGGTTCCATTATGTACTAACGTGCCCTGGGACTACAGCCCAGCCTGGAACGAACTCCATGTTAAAGTCTATTTGATAAATATTTATTACCAAGCCACTGGCATTGGCCTTCTACAATGAACGTCTTATGTGTCATACGGTTATCAGGGACAGTCATGTTTTTCAAGATTATTAGTAACATGAAGTTCTCTTCTTGTTTATTTGTTCTCCGGCGTCAGAGTCCTGGCTCACTTTGGAGGAGTCCCCAGAACGCAAACATGAGTGGCAGACTCATGCAACCCGGCTCCAGGCAGCGCCGGACACAGAGCATCTTGGCAAAAGCTCCACAGCTTCGAGGAGGGAGGGCATCCGGCTTCCGCATTGTACACAGGCAATTCTGGGGCCTACCCGAACAGGCCAAGGAAGGAAAGCGGCCTTCCAAGTGTTGGCCTCTGGCTTTTATTCCCTTCATCAGACACCCAGAGACTTCTACCTGCCTTGGCGCTCTGGGCAGAGGGATGCAGGGTGAGGCTGGGGACAGCAGACACACCGACAACTGTCAGAGCGGACCACCTGCATCTCAAGCACGGACTCTTCGGGTACCGCGGGAGCCAACAGATATGCTGTAGCTTCCTTTCGACTCTCCAATGGGCACATTTCAGTGGCCCAGGTTATTTTAGAAAGATTCTAATCTGTGGGACAAGAGCGGACAGCTGACCTGACCCACGTGGCTCAGTGGGTTGGGCGTCGTCCACAAAGCAGAAAGTCGCCAGTTCAACTCTGGGTTGGAGCACATGCCTGGGTTGCGGGTTTGGTCCCCACTCAGGGTGTGTACGAGAGACAACTGATCGATGTTTGTCTCTCACATCGATGCTTCTCTTCCTCTTTCTCCCTCCCTCACTAAAGAAAAATAAATAAAATCTTAAAAAAAAAAAAGCGGACAGCTGAATAAATCCTTAGTGGGGTGCAGAGAGAATCCATCTGTTCAGAGTTTATTTGGGTACATGCAGACCTTGCTCAACTTCTGCCTCCTTCTGGCTGAAAACACAGTGCTGACTGCTGGACAAGACAAAGCAGCGAGACTGGACGTACTCACATGCAGTAAGTATCATGTTTTCTTGCAAGTGTCCTCTGCAGTAAGATGCAGCAGCTGAGGAATTTAAAGAAAGCATCCAAGAGTTCTGCTCGGTCAGAAAAAGCCAGTTACTTTAAGTTACAATTAACCCAATTTTAATTTAATTCTCAAGCAGTTCCTCAATGATTGAGCTTAGCAGGCCACACTTTGACCTCAGTTGAGTTTTTAATTAAATTAATTGGGTGCCACTGGTTAATAAAATTATATAGGTTTCAAGTGTGCAGTTCTGGGAAACATCTTCTGTACACGGTGCTGTGTGCAGACCACCCAAAGTCAAACCTTCTGTCATCATACTATATGTGGTCCCTTCCATATAAACTATTCTGAAAATGATTCAGGAAAAGAGAGGGGACGAAGTGCCATCAAAGTGAAGGCCGGGTCATGAGAGCCGAGCTCTTACTCCCAAATTCGGTAACCAGCTGTGAGGCCTTGGACAAGCCACTTTCCTTCTCAGAACCTCAGTTTCCTTATCTCACAGAAAGGAGAGGAATTTTCCCAGTTTCACTTCCATGAGTATTTTCCTTTTATCTCAATTTCATTATACACTGGGCCCAGGTCGAACGCACTTAGTCAAAATGAATGCTTTTTCTAAATTCCGACTCGCAGGATCACACAGTGCCCGGAGTTGCGGGGGAGGGAGCGGTCACCCGACTCAGCTCGTATACATGAACTCGGAAACTTTCAGGCACCCTGCAGCCACGCACACCCATCCACTCCACGGCTCGCTCCATTCCGACAGCACAGACTATCTCAGATGCCTTCGGAGAGCAGGTCCGCCTCCTCTCCAGGGCCGCCTGCCGCTCACTCTTCTCTCCTCCCTACTCACGCCTAGTCACGTACAGCTAAAATTGTCTTCCTCGGAATGACAGCGAGATTTGGAAATGTTCACTTCCAATGACGCAAGATGAAACTTTTAAACAGGAAAAAGTTTCTTCTTCCAGTGGAAAAGCTTGAAACTCAGTTGATAGTTCTTACAAAAGGCACCAAACAAAGGAGGGGTGGGGCAAGTCCAACCAGAACTAATCCACCAGGCCAACACCACATGCCGGGCACGGACAATGGGCATTTTCCATGCAATGGAGATTGTCCACAGATGTAATTCAAGGCCACAGCCATTTTCTCCCTCAAGTTTATGTTGTTGCATGTTTTCTTTCATCTGAATTACTCTAATATTGTTTCCTTTACCTGCTTCCTTTATGTCCCAAAAGAGGCTCCCCATTGAGTTTGCAGCTGTCCTTCTAAACACCAGATCCAAAGGCCTAATTGAAGCAAGAACAGCGGCTACACAATACCCAGCAGATAGCCGCTCATTGTGCTTGTATTAATTAATGTAATTAATAGATACATGGTCATTTTTCAGGGTCTTATGGTTCTAACACTACCAATCTAGGTATACTTGAACTTGTTAAACAAATGATGCATATAATTTTCTTTGCATAACTGGACTAGATAAAAGAAAAAAGAAGAAAAGATAAAAACTCTACTATTGAATTTATTTTCTTCCAAGTATGGAAAAATAATGGAGATAATAATTTTTTTAAACAAAACTGTTTAACATCTGCTTTTTATAAGGCTGTGATTTCTTGTGAACACTTCGAGTTTGCAATTCTTGTTCCCAAGAATTACTTGCAAATATCAAATAACTGAAATTCCAAAAAAAGAAACATGCGCACACCTCATAACTCCAGGAAATTCTTGATTAACTGAGAGCTGGAACCCAACCAAACAGAATTCCAGATTATCTGGAGCTTGTCCTTCCCACACAACTTGTATAAGAAAGTAGGAAACCATGAAAAATAAAATGCTATTTATTTAAAGC
Organism: Glossophaga mutica; assembly: GCA_039655065.1. NCBI lineage: Eukaryota > Metazoa > Chordata > Mammalia > Chiroptera > Phyllostomidae > Glossophaga > Glossophaga mutica. The sequence goes on from CM077313.1 coordinate 85,761,396, forward strand.
AAAAGACGTGCTGAACATATTGACAGGTAAGTATGCACCTGCCTGACTGGCTCGGTGCATTTAAAGTAGAGCGAGTACACAAGAACAAATGTTCGGGATGAACCTTTCTCTCTGCTTCAATTTCTTTTTACTCGAACAAAGTAGTCTATAAGTAGATAGTATCACTTATCTCTGTAACTCTACTGTTTAGCACATGGGTTACACTTCTATATTGAAATACTTGTGTTAACTATTTAATAAATAGTGGTGAATTGGAGACAGTAGATACTAAATTTGAAAAGAGTTGTGATTATATAGTTCACTGAAATGTAAAATCATAGAATCTTAAGGTTTAAAGGGACCTTACATATCTCTCTACCCTCCTCAGTGCAGGAATCCTTCAAGAACATTCTGATGTTTTTAAAAAATAGTTTCGTATCAGGAACTAGACGGGACCCTCACACACAGCATCTCAGGGCCTCGCAATATTCTGAAGAGATGGGCATAGTCATCTTACAAACAGGGAAACTGAGGCCCAAAAAGTGAAGGAGGGAAGATGAAGAAGAAGAAGAAGAAGTCAGAAAAAAATTACGCCAAGCTTCTGCCAATTCTTTTCTATGGTCGAAGGATAAAGAAGAACTAAATCAGACAAGATAAAAATGTGCCTCTCTCCCCGGTGCCCAATGCACACATCGACATTCTGTAATTAATTTACTGAAATACGTAAAATAAGCCAAGCCAGCCACCGGAACACACTGTACACACAGATGTTACTTCCTCTCTCCCAGTGTGTGAAAGCATCGCGCTGACAGGCAAAAATATTTAGGACCTGCTCCCAACTTTGAAAATTCAGGAATCACCACATAGCTAAGGGAGAGTTACAAAAATGCTAAAACCCACTCCCCTAAGAATAATCAGTACAATTGTGTGTTTTATTTTAAAATTCAGTGAGTACGTATGTTTCCACGCCCCCTCCCGGCCCCCCCGCACACCGGGGATAAATAACTGGAACGACTGAATATATCCCAAAATACAGACATGGGAAAAGGGTGGCAGTTTTAACTTTGAAATTCACCATTCTTGTCAGTTAAAGTCAGACCGAAAGCATTAATTTATTCTGAAACATTAATTAACTGGAGCTTTTTTGCATTTAATTTTCTCTGGCATTTTGGAATCTATTCTAAGCTCTGTGGAAATGGCAGGTCTGATGTTATTAAAGTTAGCCTTTCAGAAAGTCCTCGAACTGAAGACTCCAACACATTAAAAAATGCTGAGAGTCCAGATAATGCAAATCTAAAGTATTATTAAAGGGTATTCTTTACACAGGAAAGAAAAACCTTAATTTCATTAAAAATGTATTCAACCCTTAAGCAAACTTCAAATTTATATACAACTTGGGCCCTTCAAACTCCTCCTAAGAAACAGCAAAATCCAGTTTCATTTATTCTAGTCATTCATTCACTCATTACTTATTCACTGATTCAATCAAATATCTACTGAGTGCCAAGTACATGTCAGGTAGATACTGTCCTTAGCGGGGCAAGCAAGGACCTATTTTTGTGCAGGTTACAATCTAGATGGGAAAATGGCAAACAACAAGGACATAAAAAAGTATCTAAGAGTGGTGAGAACAACGAAGAAAATAAACAGGTGGTGTAATTGAGAGTGACTGGGAAGACCCCTTGGAGAAGGCAGCATTGACGTCAGCCAAGTCTGACATGCTAAAAGTCAGCTGAAGATCTGGAAGTAAACGTCTCAGGCAGAGAGATCATCTGGGATCACTGCGAGAAGGTGAGACTGAGCTTGGCTGGTGTGAGGAGCAGGAAGGTCACAGTGACCGGGCCACAAGGTAGGCGATGCTGTCGTGTACGGAGACGGAAGCCCGGGAGAGGAACGCCTGCACCCACACTCCCATGGGCATGCGTGTGCATGCGTGTAGGGGTGTGGGGAATCAGGAGCTCTGTTTTGAGCACGTGGAGTTTTAGATGCCTGCTTAAAAGAATGGTTCAAGTCAACAATAAATGATAGCAATTAAATCATCGCCCAGAATCAGGGGAGGATTTGGTGTGGATGCTGCTGACTATGGTCACACTGGGGAGGAGAATGTATGTTTCCAAAAACTTTCTATTGAATTTACTGGGGCGATGTAGGTTAATAAAATTATAGAGCTTTCAGGTGTACAGTCCTATAATACACCACCTGTACACTGTGGCGTGTATTCACCTTCCAAAGTCAAGTCTCCTTCCATCACCATTTCTCCCTCTTCACCCTCTTCTACCTCCCTGCACCCTGCTTTCCCTCTGGTGCTCACCACGCTGTTCTCAATGTCTGTGAGTGGTTTTGGTCCCTTCCCCTTTTCCACCCAGCCCCCAGCCCCCATCCCCTCTAACAGCTGTCAGTCTATTCTCTGAAGTCTGTTTCTATTTTATTTGTTTGTTTACTTTGTTCATTAGATTCCACATACAAGCTTTAGTCCACTCCACAAAGTCACTTTAGTCATTCCATTTAATCCAGCAATATTTGATCTAATATTCCCCCAACTCAGTCCGGTGAGCAAATCATAAAACATCCACGAAGGAAAGAAAGTCCTATAAGAACCACGTAAATTATTTCTGTTATACAGCTACAGTGTGCTCTCAAAGACACAAATTCTTTCATAGAATGCAAGTCAACAGGTGTCCTAGATATATGAGGCAAATTTAAGTTGAAATATGTGCAACAGAAATTGTGTAGTAAAAGTTAGAAGCAAAAGACCTTTCGTTGTGCCCCACAACACAAAGAATTATTGTCTGGCTGGTGAATGTCTGGGTGCGTGTGAGCATGTCTGTGTGCGCGCCTGCATGCGTGGGAGCTGGTGCTGGCTGCCCACGGAGGCAAGAAGAGTTGACCTCCTTTCCAAGCCGGACCATCCCAGATGGCTGCACTTCCTTACTAGGGATTCTGTGAGCTGGAATTCTGAAGGATTTGGTATCGACTATATTTAAATTAAAAAAAAAAAAGGTGACGCAGATGTGGGAAAAATGAAACTAGACATCTTACTACAGTGTGAAATTATGAGGCAGTGCAGAATTCCATGAGCACAGCTACTTCCCAAGCCTCGGCCAATAAAATATCTCCAGAAGCCAAGAAAATATTGCTGCATCTTGTGCCTCTTCATTTTCCAAGACATTTTTGTGTGAGAGCTTCATCAGCCTGAGGGCAAGACCTACATACTTCTGATTATTAGAATTTATGGATTATGACTGTAATACACACAAGGGTCAAGAGTGTTGATTCTGAGCATCCTTGCCAACATTTGGGGCCACCTTCTTCTTTATTAACAAACTTGCAGAGGAGAGGGTTCCCCTGTAACATATCGATCTGGTAATAAAGAGAGCCTAAAAACTCATCTTGTGCATCTCAGAAGCTGAGTTATACTACTTACACCTACGAATGCTGACCATGTTCTCTGAAGACCGCTAAGGAGTCATGTTAACAGCTGTTGGGCTTTCACGGAATGGCTCCGCTCTCATCCTGCGGGAGGAGATACGGCTTCTCCACTTGGGTACAAGGATCTAGGCCATCCTAGGAAGTGCTGCCTTCAAACACGTTCACTAGTCCAGTCCAAGGCGATGGGGTCACTGTGCGAAAAGAAAGTCCTGGGAGCCTGAAAAAGACGGTCTTCTCGGCGGGGCAGAGAAGTGAACAATTACAACCGGGAAGAAGGATGTACTAACGGCACACGGGATGGACTTTGAAGGACAAATAGGGGTCAGGTTAAGAAGGTTGGAAGATGGAGATTGCACTTCAGAGACAGAAAGAACCGCCTGTGTGCTGATCAGGAGGCCAGATGCAGTGCGAGGTCTGGGAAACAAGTAGCCCCATCAAACTACAGCATAAGGTGGGCGGAGGGAAGACCAAGGCTGAAGAAGGGACTGCTGCCGGTGCCACACAGAACCACGGGGACCTCTCGGGCCCTGCGACAGTGTATCGGTGTGTCCTGAAGGAAACAAGACAAACTCAAGAGCTGTGAGTCTGGGGCTGTCATGCTGGGGAGTGGGGTTCCTGACGTGATCAAGGCTGCATTTTAGAAATAGGATGCTGGCAACAGATAGGATGGCTGGGGGCCACGGGTGCACCAAGGCTGGAAGCAAAGTAGAAAGAGAAAGTAACTCATGCATATATTTAAGAGATGACAACCCTCCTTTCACCTACGCCTCGGTAGGAGGGGTCTCTTGATAACACCAGTTCCCCGCAGGGTTCGTGTGTGCTGTGCTGTATTCTACAATTAAGTGCGCGAGCTTTGTCTACCTGGCAGGGGCTCCTGCGGCACTAGGATCCTACAAAAATAGAAGATGGATACAAAACTGCCGCGGAAGATCTGAGTATCGCTAGGAATATGTTGGAATAATGAGCGAGGTTCACCTTGAGAGGGAGAGCTAAGTCAGTAATGAAGGTCTCGAACAGTAAAACTAGGAACCTGACAATCTGGTTAGCAGATGGCCTTATAAAATGACGGCTGCCTGTTTACATCAGCCCCCTTCATCCCACAAGATGTGCTCGTCTCTCTCTTTCTCTCTCTCAATCCTCACCCAAGAATATGTTTGTTATTTTGAGAGAGAAAGAGAGACATCGATGGGAGAAAGAAACGCTGACAGGATGCCCCCTGACTGGGCATGTGCCCTGAATGGGAATCAAACCCACAGCCTTGTGGTGCATGGGATGGTACTCCAACCAGCTGAGCCAGCGGGCCGGGGCAAGACGTGTTCTTTGAACGCAAGAATCCCAGGTGTTATGACTCCATCTCTCCCCATGTGATGTACCCCTTCCGACTTTCAGCTCAAGTGCCACTTTCTCTGAGAGCCAGAGCTTGAACTGCCCTCCCCTAAGCCCCACACCTCCCCTCCCGCAGGCCAGGCCCAGCCGTATTTCCTGCTGTGTCTCCGCCTGTGAATGCAGGCTGCTTCTTATTCAACTTTGTGTTCTCACAGCCAGACGCATGTGTCAGTGTTTGTTTTTAGAAACACTGTCAGGAAAACGTTGCTTTAAAATATTGCACAGCTACTGGGAAACACAGGCTGGCAGGTCTTCAAGAAGTCCCCGACAGAATTAACATGACTAGCAATTCCACTCTCAGGGATATACCCAAGGAAATTAAAAACTGGTGTTCAGAAAAGAACTTGTTCCCAAATGTTCACAGCAGCATTATCCATAAGAGCCCCAAAGCGTCAACAACCCAGATGATGGCCATCAACTGATGAACGAACCAAATGTGGGAGAGTCGTACAGTGGAATATTACTTAGTCATAAAAAGGAATGAAGTGCTGATATGTGCTACAACGTGGATGAACCTTGAAAGCATTAAGTGAAAGAAGCCAGACGTAAAAGGCCACATGTTACGTAATTCCATTTATATAAAATATCGAGAATAAACTAGATCCACAGAGACGGAAAGCGGATTCCTGGTTTGCAGGGGCTGGGTGGGGGCGGGGCGGGTGGGAAGGAATAGGGAGCGGGGGCTCACTGGGCCTGGGGTTTTTTTTCGGAGTGATGAAAACGTTCTGGGAGTAGGTAATGGTGACCGCATTGTGAAGGCACTAGAAACCACCAAACTGTATACTTTAAAGTGGTTGAAACAGTGAATTTTATGTTACGCAAGTTTTATTTCAATTTTAAAAAATACATCTATATAAACCTAATCTCACTGGAGACCCAAATAAGTGAAACTTCTTAGGCTGCTTGCGTGTCCGTCCATCTATCCTCCCTCCCTCCCTCCCTCCCCCCGACACCTCTCTCTTGCCCTCTTCCTTCGCTCCATTCACAGCTTGCCAGAAACGGACACGGCCAGGCAAACCCTTTAGTTCTCCACACCATCTGCAAAACTGGAGCTGCACCAGGATGGCCATCTAACAAATTTTTCTGCTGTCACGTTTAGAGGATAACTTGTTGGGACGATGTAGGTCCTACGCATGACAACCCCTAGCAGAGAATGGGCACAACGAGGGGAGTGCCCCTTCCTGCAAAGTGTCCGCGCTGTCCCAGCTGATGGTGAGGTCTGCCTGAGAATTTTTTAAGTCTGTCAGCATCTCTGAAAGTTCAGCAAGATAGCAGGAGTTACAAAGAAAGCTAATAACCTATTCTTCTAAGGGGAAAAAAATCCCACAAAATGTATTTTTCTTTGGTTTTTAATTAAAATTGACCTTTCTGAATCTATGGCTGGAGGCTGCTGCGGTAATAATGAAAAACGATGTCATTTACTGGGGATACTAACTGTGGCAGTACAATGGAGAAAGGTTATAATCATCACAGAGCGCCTAGTTCTCCAAACACCACCTAATTGTTGGGGCCTGGGAGCGGGGGAGGGGAGGTACAGAATACGAGACAGTAAAATCACAGTGGGGCAAAGGACTGCCCCAACCACATTTGAAACCCAGTTGGAGCGGGGTGTTCTCAGAAATTTAGTCTCAGCTTTTCCTTTAAGGAGTTCAGTTGTGTAAAAGAGATGCAATTTTGACACCAGGGGTCACCAGCCTCTTAAACTCTGAATGAGGTGAGACCAGTGCCTTGCCTAAGGGGTAGGAAGGAAGGAAAAAAGGTCAGAGAATGAGGAGGAAGGTGAAAATTAGGGGGACCTAAAAGAAATTCATTTGTTTTGTTTCTTTCAAGAAGGTGGGGGGCAGGTGGTGGGAGTGGGGTGGGGAGAAGGGAGGCAGGAGCGAGTCTGCAGAAATGCAGCTGAAGGGCTGAGTGCCTCTGAGCCCATTTCCCCGAAAACCAGAATGCTTTCTTCTGCAGGGTCTGGGCAGCTTCCTTCCTTCCTCAGGCAAGTTAACCCAGATGGAGGCGAAGCTGCCAGGCAAGGAAAAACTTCCCAAGGGGCACTTGGAGGAAAAGCCCTGTGGAACTGAGATGCAATTGTTTTTCTGCGACCACTCCCGTACTCTAGATCATTCAGCGCTGGGGGGCGTGGGGAGCGACTGTCATCGGAGTCAGGACACCGGCTAGTCTAGTTCAGCGTCTACCGCGTAGACTGAATTGCTAAAATGAGTGTGGGGACAGTGGTGAGACAGAGACTGCTAGAAATAATTCACAGAGAGTGTGGGCTTAAAATTTTTTTCCTTACCTTTAAAAATCACAAAATAGCATTTGCCAATTTTTGCAAAGAAGAAAAAAACCTTCCTTTACCAAAATCGAACAGAAGTATAAAGTTAGAAAGTGACTACCCCTCAGCTCCCACCACCTCTCCTAGGTTAACGTCAACAAGCACCCTGCTAAGCAGCCTTCTCTAACTTGGTCATCCCACAAGCCAGTACGTAGCTGTCTGCACCACCATTTATACCTGCTTCTTGTCAAGTGTTTACGACAGCACCCAGCAGGATGCGTGAAGTATCCCGAATCCTGTCGCTTTCCACAAAATCCTTAGGAGCTAAGTACTACAAATATCCCCATGTTTACAGATGGGCAAACTGAGGCTTAAGGAAATTCAGTAATTTGCTCAAGTTCACTGAGCTTGTACCTGACAAGTCTTACAGATCTGGGCTCTTAACCATTATGCTGATAAAAGGCATTTTTCTGTGTCAAATTGTTTCAAAATTAGCCTGTTCTTTCTAACGGCTGCATGGTATAATACACAATGAATACTCCAAATTTTATTTAACCTGTTCCTTTAGCGAGGGACATTTAGGCTATGCTCCAATTTTATCACACATACTGCTACAATGAATTTCTGTAGTGCAGCAGCAGAACAGTTAGGTCCAAAGCAGGTAGGCTTTGTGTTTGCAGAGACACAGCCCTTCCAGAAAGGAAGGAAGACAGCGTCCTTTTCGACGCACCTTCCCAAACACTGGACGTTACACATCATTTTCTGGCGATCTGGCAGATGAAAATGGAATCCAATAGTGGTTTTCCCTGATGGTAAACAAAGGGGAAGGCATTTTGATGTTTATTAGCCCTTTGTGTTTCTTATGCAATTGTTCACACCCTCTCCAAACTTTTCTATTCCACTGTCTTTCCTTAACAATTTGTGAGCACTCTCTAAATTCTGAATATTAACCTTTTACCTGCAACATATGTTTCGTATATTTCCTCCCAGTTCGCTACCTCTACTCTAATTTTATAATTTATAGTCTCTTTCACTACGATTTCATGAAACTGAATTTGTTAAACACTTTAAGACTTCAGGGCTTCTTGTCATGCTTTTAAAGGCCTTCCTCGTGACTATAAAAATATATTGCTTTATTTTCTTCCAGAATTTTATAGATTTGAAATGTAGTGTGTGTCATGATACGGAGATCTAAATATGTATTCTTCCCAAAGAGATTGCCAGTGGACTTAATACTATATATTAACTCTCTGTCCTTTCCTACCGCTCTGACAGTTTCATCTTTGTCATATATTCTCATGGACCTATTTATCGCATGCTTTAAAATCTAGTATTCCAAATTCCCTACGATATTTCTTTTAAATATATTTCTTAATGTATCCTTTTGTATGATCTTTAGAAGCAACTTGTCAAGCTTTAAAAAGAAATTCTATTGGATCTTACCGCAATTGTGTGTTATATTAATTTGGAGAAAACTTACTTTAGAATACTGAGTTCCTAACCAACAGGGGAATGAATCTCCATTTATTGCCATCCCTTTGTGCACTTCAGTAAAGTTCTACTGTTTGTCTCATATACATTTTTGTTAATTTCACCTTCATTTTTTTATAGATTGTTATGCAATTATGACCAGTACCATTTTTCCCCATCATACTATATATGTGGTTAATGCTACCATATGAAAAAACTCATTTTTATTGACTGATATTCTAATGATGAATCAATCATATGAAGTTTTATTGCTTTTAACCAGCTGCTTCTGATATTTATCGCATAGATATAAACATGAGTGTTAGCACTGTACCCTAGAAAGTAGGTGAAACACACTGTGCCCCCAACACTGGCCTCTGCTTACCCTCCCAGACCAAACTTTGAATATCACGATGTTTATTGTATGTGGTTCGTACCTACACTGATAAGGGAGATGGTTCCATGTTTTCGTGGTCAGATCTTTGTCTGGTTTAGGTAACAAGACCTACACTGGTCTGCAGAACAAACCTGGAGGCTTCCTGTCTTCGTCTGTGCATTGGTGGTGTGCAAACTGTCAGAAACAAAATCTGTACCTGGTGTTTAGGAGGGAGAGCAAATCGGCTGGCTACTTTCCGAAAAGAATTATTAGATGGTTGGTTAGGATGGAAATGGAGGGTCGGACGGCTAGATGGACAAATGAATGGACAGAAGAGTAATTTCCCTCTACGGTTATTTTCTATTCATGTGTTCCTTCTTGAGTCAATTCTGATCATTTATAACTGTTTAAATTTTCATACTCATCACTAAAAAGACAGATGCATAGAAAATGCTTGTGAACCTTTGGTTATATCTCCCTCTTTTCCCCAATTAAATTTGCCAGAGGTGTTCCTATTTTATCGTTCAAAAAATGAAATGAAACCGTTTTCAATTTTATTTATTAAATCTGTTAGGTGTTCCCTTTATCCTGCTTTCTATAATTTCTGAATTTATAGTCATTACTTATGTTTTTTGACTTTCAGGGTTTGTTCTTTTTCTCAAGTACTTATTTTAGTTATTTTCAGCTATTTTAAGTTTCTCTCATAAATGATTTTTTTCTTAAAGATTTTTTTTAAATTTATTTTTTATCCTCTCCCAAGGACATTTTTTAACTGCTTTTAGAGAGAGAGAAAGGGGGGGAGAGAGAGAGAATCACTGACTGGTTGCCTCCCACACGTTCCCTGACTGGGCATGGGAATCCATAACCTGGGTATGTGCCCTGACCAGGGATCAAACCTGCGGCCTTTGGGTCTATAGGACTATGCTCCATCTAACTGACAGCCACATGGGAAGGGCTCTCATAAATGTCTTCAAGATGGTATTTGTACTTTGAGAACTGCTTTGGCCATAGTTTAGAGGTTTCTATATGGAGTGTTCTCATTCCCATGAGCTTCTAAATAGCCTGCCATTCTAATTATGATTTTATCCTTTAACTCAGAGTTTTAAAAGTGTTCACACACAAAAATTGTACACGAATGTTCACAGCATCATTATGCACAATAGCCAAAAGGTACAAACAACCCAAATGTCCATCAAGGGATGAGTGGGTTTAAGAAAGTGGTATAGTCATCATACAATGGATTATTATTGAGCCATAAAAAGAATCAAGTACTGATACAGGTTTTAACATGTATGGACTTTGAAAACAAGCTAAGTGAAAGACGCCAGAGACAAAAGACTACGTATTCTATGCTTCTATTTATACAAAATGTCTAGAATAGGTAAACATGTAAAGAAAGAAGGTTGGTTAGTTGTTGCAAGGAGCCAGGAGGAGAGGTGGATGGAAGTGATTATTAACTGGTACCTGTAGGGTTTCTTTTGAAGGTGATAAAAACGTCCTGAAATTAGTACCAATGGCTGCAAAATCCTGTGAACGTATTACAAACCACACAAAGGGCAAGTTTTACAGTATATGAATTATATCTTAAACAGCAACAGCTATAAAGAATAATACAGTAGCCCTGGCTGGCGTGGCTCAGTGGTTGAAGGCTGGCCTGCAAACTAAAGGGTCACCAGTTCGATTCCCAGTCAGGGCACATGCCTGGTTTGTGGGCCAGGTCCCCCATGGGGGGACACATGAGAAGCAACCATGCACTGATGTTTCTCTACCTCTTTCTCTCTCCTGCCTCTCTCTAAAAAATAAAATAAAATAAAATCTTAAAAGAAAAGAATAGTTCAGTAGATTCTTAGGGAAGGTGGGGGCTTGGGGCACCAACCACATATAACTTGACTCCCCCTAAATTTACCTCCTGATAACCTGTTAACCAGAAGCCTTACCAGTAATATGAACAGTCAATGAACACGCATTTTGTATGTTTATGTATTATATACTGTATTCTTACAATAAAGTAAGCTGGAAGAAAGAAAATGTTATTGAGAAAGTCATATGGAAGAGAAAATACATTTACAATATTTATTTTTTAAAAATCTGTGTATAAGTGGACCCACACAGTTCAAAACCACATTCAAACCAAGGTCAGCTGTATTTTAAAACTCCCCCCAGGTCGTGTTCAAAACCACATTCAAACCAAGGTCAGCTGTATTTTAAAACTCCCCCCAGGTCGTTAGACTGGGGGAAAGCTGTCCTTGTCGCTAACAGCTAGGAACGCTGTGTCTTGTCTGAAGAACCTGGACTGTGCACAGTGTATAAGTCTTGAAAAGTGTAGAGATTTTCTTTGTGGCCTGTTCCATAGGCGATGTTTGTATCACATGGAAAGAGCATGTGTTTGCTTTTGGCTGTGTATTAACTAACACTCTCATTAGATCAAGCTTATTAGCTGAGTTACTAGTATTTCCATGTGCTTTCTTTAGTTACTAATTTTCCAGACAACTTCTAAGAGAAACTGCATTTTTTTTAAAAAAAAGTTATATTTTAAATGACTATAACTACTTCCTATAATTAATGTCTCTAATTTATTAAAATGCTACATTTTCTCCTGCAAATTGGCTTCTAAATACAATTTTTCCAGCCCCTTCTGCATACTCTCCTTCTGTTTCACTTCTAACCAACACATCTTGCCAACAAGTCCCGGCCTCCACCCCGTTGCTGGAAAACTGTGCTGGGGTTCCTACGCAAGCTCCCTACAAAGGTCAATGCCACAAAACAGTGCTGTAAATGACACAGTCCATCAATATTTAAAGACTGCAAATAAGAAGAGTTAAAATCAACTAGGAACTCAGAGTGAGGCAAAAATCACAAGGAAAGAAATCACACCTAAAATTGATCTAACTGGTCATTCTCCTACCATGGATGTAGTGGTCGAAACTAACACTCTGGTCTACTGGAAGGAAAGAAACACTCTGGATTTTGTTTTGTTTTGTTTAGAAGTTGATTCACTGAACCTTTGAAACTGCAGGTTCACTCCAAGGGCAGGCCTCATGTGATGTTAAAAGGGGAAAAAAATTAACCTTGTGCACACTCCTATATTCGAGATCATTAATGAAAAGCCAAAATGTTTAATTTGCTCTGATGTTTCTGCTTTCTGTCATTTTTGTATAGTTAACAGGATCATAATTTAAGTAAGTCACACATTGTAAATAACCTGGCTACATTATTCTCTCCTCCTCGGTAATTAGACCACCTTTTGTTACAAAGAATCCTATAAACCATTTAACCATGAGTGGTTGTAAACTGCTCGTATTAAAAATCGGGCGCCCCCTCCTAAATTGAATATTACCACAGCAATTGCATGCCTTTTCACCTCTACTTCATTTTCATTTTATTTGAGTTTCTGGAATCAATTTGATAATTTGATAATTGAAATACAGGCATAAAAATCCACTATAAAAACTTTTGGGAGAAAGCAATCCCTATTGACACCGTCACTTTCCATAGTGCAAAGGAGAGGTGAATGTTGCATATGAATTTGTAATTGACTCTCCAAGCCCTCACCTACAAGTGCTTCCTTCTGCTTTGTTTGAAAATGATAAAGCCACCTGGCACAGCAGGAATTGTAGGAGTATTTAACAAATTAGCAAACAAATAGGTAAACAAACCATCATCTCTCCATCACAAGGCAAGAAAAGCAACATGTAGCTTGGTGTTACTTGAGCTTACTTGATACGTTGTTGATCAGTCAAGATGTTAGATTCAACCCTGCAACAATCACGCTAAGACTCCCAGTTTTAGAGTGTAGGACACTTGGAAAGATGCTGAAACATTTTCCCCTAAAGAAACAGTGACAAGAATGGAGACTATTTTTTTAATTGTGGTAAAAATTATATAAGATCAATTTTATCATCTTAACCACTTTTGAGTGTATGATTCCGTAGTGTTAGGTATACGAACATGGTTGTGCAACAGATCTGTAGAATTTTCTCATTCAGCAAACTGAGACGGTGTTCATTAAATCCTAATTCTTCCTCTCCCTCCCCCTAGCCCTCGACAATCATGGTTCCACTCTCTGAGTTTGATTACTGTAAATAGTTTGGATGAGTGGGATCACACAGTATTTGCCTTTTTGTGACTGGCTTGTCAAAAATAAGGCAGGACATCTGGGTGGCTTCCACTTATTGGCTATTATGAACGATGCTGCGCTGAGCACAAGTGTGCATCTCTCTTCAAGACCCAGCCTTCCGTTCTTTGGGGTACGTATCCAGAAGTGAAATTGTTGGACACGTGGTAATTCCACTTCCAGTTTTTAGAAGAACTTCCATGCTGTTTTCCACAGTGGTGGCACCATTTTACATCGATGCGATAACAGCATATAAGGGTTGTGATTTCTCTACATCTTCATCAAGGCGTGACACCTTCTGTTCTTTTGATAGTGGCCATCCTAATAGTTACAGGGTGTGCGGTGACAGGTCTCTGTGATTTTGATTTGTCTTTCTCTCCCGATTAGTGATGTCGAGTTTTTTCATATGCTTATTGGCATATGCTTGTATCGTACAGCTTCTTTGGGGAATTGTCTTTTCAGTCCTTTGTCCTTTACTTAACTGGGATTGGTTGTTGTTGTTGAGTTGTAGACGTTCCTTACACACTCTGGACATTAACCCCTTGTCGGATACATAATTCGAAAATGTTTTCTTTCATTCCCTAGGTTGTCTTTTCATTCTGTTGACTGTTTCCTTTGATGTCCGGAAGTGATTACGCTGGATGTGGTCTCATTTGTCTGTTTTTGCTTTTGTGGGTTGCCCATGCCTTTGGTGTCACAGCCAAGAAACTGTTTCCAAATCCAGTGTCCTGAAGCTTTCCCCTGTGTTTCCTCTACGAGTTTTATAGTTTTGGTCTTTAATCTCTATGAGTTATTTCTGAAGACAGACCAGAAACTACAAAAATGTTTCCTGCTATCAGAACCTATTCCTGAGAGAATCGATGCTCTGCGTATGACATTCATTACACTCTCAACTCTAGGGTTCTGAATTAGAGTCACGGACTTGGATAAGACTATCACCATTACAGTTAGGAAGAAACAACTTTTTCAGGGGCACATTCGGGAAATAATTGAAGAAACTGTATCTATTCTATTAGATAGTAAAGTTAAACTGTACATAAGACAGTATTTTCACATCTCCTACTTTTGGGGAAAAAATATCCCAAAGACTCAAAATTGTTGCGATCCCAGTGACAGATTTCAAGAGATAAAGGTTTGGATGAACTAGCTTTTTAAACTTTCCTAACACCACCACCAGAGTTTTGACAGAGGAGGGGAATGGAGCGGGAAGAACTGCAGTGGGCCGAGAAGACCCGGGAGGAACCCATCCGTAACCGGGCAGAAGCTGGAGGACTCTGCGGGGGCCTCCACACCCACTTCTCCCGCCCAACCCTCAATCCCGGTGGGTCTGCATTAATCTTCTGAAGAATCTGTTGAATGAAACAAAATGGAAAGGAAAATCACTCGTCTTTAAGGTCCTCCCAGAATGAAAATTTAACATCTTCAATTACGGTAGGAATCGCTGTAATTTTTGTCCGTGTCTCTGACTTTCCATACATGCTTTCCCAAAGATGTGCCTTCCAGCTCCACTTTGAAAAGTGAGCATGCCACAAACCAATTAGGAGAAACAAAAGCTTCAAATTCGATGTGCCACAGAGTATGTATTCCCACATACACTCAAATATACAAAATACCCCTTTGATGCTCAGTCAATCTTATTTACCTTAACTAGAATGCCTTCCTGTTGCTGCAGTATAAAACTGCCCACACGATAGTAATAGAACTTGAAGAAATACAGCCTCCAGAATCGACTCCTTTAAATGTGACCAGACCTCTGACAACTAATACACAGTATTAGTAGCACTGCAGTTATCAGCAAAGGAACAAAAACGGGCCCCCTTCCTGTGCATAGAGCGAACACGGTACACTTACTCCGAGCAGGAGGAGTATGGCAGGCTGTGCAGACCTGCAGGACCCCTGCTCGAGACCCAGTGACCCTTCCCCTCGTTCACGAGCCGACAAGAGCTCTATTTGTGGTTTGTCTGGTTATGTTCTGGCCCCGCTGAAGCTGCTTGTAAATATTCCCACGGTTCCCCTTTAGGAAGCCCAGCACTTGGTATTAAATGTGATTCTCTCATGCTTGGGGCTAATAGGGTAAAAGGGCTTCACATAGCCCCCTTAACAAGTTAACTCAGGAAGAGGTGCAGACTCTGGTAGGTACAGTCTGCCTTTCTTCCGGCAGTCTGGTTAACGCAGCAACTGGCTGTTCAGGAAGGGGAGAGAGATGGACCGGAGAGCCGAGGAGGGGCTGGCACGAGGTAGGATTTACCTGTGCATCCTGCCCTCAAACCGGCTGCAGCGAAAGGTGCCCACAGTGCACTGTGAGACAGAAGTCCCCAGTGAAGGCGCTGGGAATGTTCTGTACCTTCGTCTGGATGGTGTTCGCCTGGGTGGATACGTAATACGGCTGTGTAAAAGTCAGCTGGGTACACTTGGGGTTTGTGTATTTTATGTCAATAAGACTTTAAAAAATTACGTTTTAAAAGTTCCCAATTTAGTTAGTAAATAATGGGGTGGCTCCAATTCATTCCCTTCGGGTTTTCTTCACTAAATGTTTGCAGTGAACGACCTGACCTCTCCGAATTCCAGTCCCTCTCTCCCGTCCAATTCCCTGTATGCATCACTAACATATTAAAACCTCCCCCAAGTCCAGAGGCAGTGACGTCACAGCCCAGGTTAAAACTCCCCGATGCTCCTCGGTTTATCACTGTCTACAAAGCCCCAGCCTGGCACTGACCCCACACACTCCACGGCTGCCCTGGAGACTACCCTGTGAAGACGTGCCGCCCCCCACTGGTGCATGTTAGTCCCGCGCCCCTACCGCCACCCCTCTCCAAATTCCATCTCGGGCTCTTCAAACCCTGTCCATCCAGCCCTCCCTTTCCAGGGTCCTCCAAATGGATAATGCAACAGTAACAGCAACAGATACTTGTGTGCTATGAGCTTGTTAATGACCTCTTCATCCTGTTTACCACATCAAATGTAAGCTCCGCAAAGGCGGGTCCTTGGTTTTACTCACCCACATCCCCCACGCACTTGAATCAGTGCTGGCATGTAGGAGACACACGATCATTGCTGGCTGGGTAATAAAAACTTGCATGAATGAGAGCTTGTTTCCCATACACTATGCTTTGCACAGATCATTTCCATTCCTGAAAACGCCCTTACAGTATGTACGGCATAAGCCCCACAGTCCAGAAAGGAAACTAGAGTTCAGAGAAGTGCCGTGTTTTTCGGACCCAAATGGGGGACGGGGGGTGCGCCTTATAGTCCGAATGTAGCTTTACATTTACACTGGTGAAATATTATGTTATTTATGTTATTAAATATCTTACCACCTGTTTTGCTTCAAAAAGTTTTTTTTCCTATCTTCCTCCTCTAAAACCTAGGGGCGTCTCATGGTCCGAAAAATGCAGTGTGTCAACTTGCCCAAGGCCTCACAGCTCAGGATGGCCAGGATCCGGCCTCCTCTACCTTTGAATCCTCAGAACACATGCACCGCGACTGTGTCGCTCGTCTCCAGCCTGATGCTGCAGCAACGTCCCCAGCCTGTCCCCCCTCTTCCAGCTTCCATTCCTTGTGAGTGGCGTGTTCACCCATCCCAGGAGCCTCTGAGGCGTCCGGCTCAGCTTCACAAAGTAGGGGCTCCATAAATAATGAGTAAGCCGCTGCAGGGCGGATGATAAAGGGGCAGAGAGAGTATGATTTAGAGAGTCTCTCTTTCAAAAAAAAAAAAAGGGCTGGGGCATGCAATAAAGCAAAATGAGCACTAATTAGTAAAGAAGGCGAGTTAATTAGTGGAAGGAGGCAGTTCACAGCACGTGTACAGGACAGAAGAGAACCACTCCATGGTAGATGGGGCTCCTGGGAGTGGAAGTCTTTAACATATAAAAATTAACTGCAAGATGCAAAGGGCAGCAATACATTAAAGGCAGCTTCATTTCTTGCACTATCTTGGGAAAAAAAAAAAAAAAAGACCTGTTTAGGCTGAACGAAATGCATTATCTGAATGTGAGCATGAAATTTTACAGAAGAACAAATCATTCCAAACATTTCACTCCGTAAGAATCGTGTCCACACATGTCACAAGAGCTAAACTAGTGGATTAAGTGAAAAGCAAACACGAAGTAAAGAGAGTCCCCCAGCTTCACCCTCAGCTGGGGCTCAGATTACCATTTGGCAATAGCCAGGATGGCTGAGCCCTGCCCCCCTCTTTGTCTTCCTCACCCTAACAATCCTGGTGCGCACTCTCGACCCAACGGTGCTCCCCAACCCCATCCCTGAGGCTGCAGCTCCTTATGTCCGTGACTCAGTGAGTCACAACGACATCTGCAAACACGCCCATCTCTGCTGTGGGGACTACTTATCCTATCCTTTATGAGTAAATACCTGGAAAAATGGTTTCTGCCTTTAACGGGTAAGATTTTGAGCTGCTATTCTCGAACATGCCTAAATGTTAAGTCACCGCATTTGTTCTGGAACAACTGAAAAAGAAGAATCACACTCATGTGGCCATTTTTCTCAAATTTCTCCACAACAGAAAGCAAAATTAAAACTAGTTCCTAGTGAACCATCGTCTGTGACCCTCATCACTGCAGCGACTTGAAAGCCAAGTGGCGACCATGCTCTCAAGAAGGCTTTAGGGCACAGGTGACAAAAACATGGGCTGAATCAGCCCTCCACCTGGTTTTATCCGGCCCGGCACCTTGTTTCTACCCAGCAGCAGCGCCGAGCTCCTTGCCCCTAGTTAAGGGGTAGTTACATTTGTACAGTCCTAAAATTACATTCGGCCCTTTGCAGGCAACCACGAGGCTGATGCGGCCCCTGGTGAAAATGAGTTTGACACCCCTGGTTTAGGGCACACGTGGGATTTCATCAGTGATTCATGTCTTGGTAAAAAAAAAAAAAAGCTAAACAAATGAATTGGTAGTACAAGGAAGAGTTCAACCTGATTATTATAAAAGTACATGAAGTAAAAATATTTTTTCATGACTTTCACCTATGTGTCTGTGTCTATGAGGATTTCAGACACTTAACACTCTGTCTTTAGACCTCAGTACAGGTTAAAGAGAGACCCCACCGACGAGCCTAAGGAATGATTACAACGACCACAGCTGGAATGGTTGAGACAAGCACATCAAAGCACTTGGCATGTGTTACGTTGTTGCTCCGCAACCGCGCTCCGCAACCGCGCTCTGCGGTAAAAACACCTGCGCCTGGGGTTTTCACTGTGAAAAGGTTTTTGCCTCCTGTTTGTAACGGTCACAGGCTATCTAGGTTTCTGGTAGCTTCTAGAGTCAGTTTTAGTTAAGTTAGAAACTTGTCTGTTTTGTCTATGATTTTAAATGCACTGGCCTTAAATTTGCTCAAAATATTCTTTTATCAGACATAGGTCTCTGCTCTAACTGCAGACAATAATACAGTGTTTCCTTTATTAATAATGTTTACTTGTCAATTTTTTTGTTTGTTTTCCTTGATCAGTTTTGGGAAGAGGACTATCAACTCCATTAGTCTTTTCAAAGAACCAACTTTGGCTTCCTTGGTCCTGGTTAGTGTAAAATTTTTAAAAATTCCCCTCAGTTCTTGCATTGATTGTTTCTTGCTAACTACTTATGATCTTTTATTTGTCCTGGTGTTCTGCAGCTTTATTATCTAAGTATGTACCTCTTTAAAAATTTAATCTTATTTGTGACTTGCTGGGTGTTCTGAATGTGTGGACTGGTATCATTCATCATTTCCGGAAAATTCACTGTTCTCCTTGTTTCTCTGCCTTTCTTCTGCATTTTCTGTCTTTGTCCCACGGTACTATTCCGAACACTTCATTCAATCTTATCTTCCAGTTTATTAATTCTCTCTCTAATTCTGTCCACTCTTCCATTAAATCACTGTTTGAGCTTTTAATTTCAATTACTGTATGTTTACACAATTTTTATTTTCCTCTTTCTCAAATTTGCTTGGTCATTTTAATAGTCCTGCTCCTCAGACATACTTTCAATCTCTTCCTCCCATTTTTAAACCTAGAAAGCATACATTTTACACTGTGTTGGATAAACTCAGTACCCAAAGTCTTTGCAGGTTCATTCTGCTGGCTCCCTTTCACAATGACTTTATTTTCTTGTGTTTTGAGATCTTTGAATGGGCACTAATATAAAGGGTCCAGCACAAATAACACCCCTATTTATTACAAAACCATAAGCATGTAATTCTGTAACATAACAACATCACACTCAAGCACACCATATGACATTTTAGGTGAAATGCTCAAATTAAAACTACAAATTATTACAACCATATTATTCTCCTACCAACCACACTCACACAGGCCTCATATCTGCTGAATTCAGTAGGTTAGAAACTCACTGAGGGTTCTTTATGGTCACATTAAGGTGAGTTCCTCCCCAAAGAATTTGCTTCTGCTTCTGCTAGGTGCTGGGAATACCAAGCTGGTAGCACTCTAATTCTTAGCTGAATGTTTTTCTGACTACCAGCTAGTGCGAATTCTGGCTGTAAATCCATGAGTTGCCTTCAGGTTACAAGTATTCTGAGATTTATTCCTGCTCCCCCACATAGTTCTAAGGTTCAAGTCAGAAAACGTTCCTGGAAGAAACCTGTATTTTTTCCCCTAGCATTACCACGAGAGTGTAGCTGAGGGTGACAGGAGTCCACCAATCACGCTGTCCAGCTTGGGTGGCTCCAGGGTTTTACCTCCTGAGGCCTGGGAGGTTATAAAAACCAAAGGGCAAGTTTAAGGTGAAAGTCAGCCTGCAGTGCTCAGCTTCTCTCTCTGGGTTTCCAAATTTCACTTGCTGTTTATCATCTGAGCATTTCTTCCTGCCTGGTCGGACCGAGAGTGCAATGGAAAGGAATCTGTCCCATCGATCTGTGGGCAGGATGGGATATAGGGGCTCAGGGCCAGAGCTCTGAAACCAAACTGCCCAGGTTCAAATTCCCGCACAGCACTTACTACCTTGGTAAGTTTTTAACTCTCTGCCTCAGTAGTCCTAGCGGTAAAATGGGAATGAGACTAGTACTTGCCTTATATGTGGTTTGGTGAGGATTAAATGACTTAACACACGCTAAGCATTCAGGCCTGGCCACAGCCAACACTAAAACATTATTACTATCGTTGGAGGGCGGTGGCCTGATGCGACCTTGCCAAGCAGGCCTCCTGCTCCACCATGTTGCTCCCTTGTGTTACCGCTTCGTAAAATCAAGCTCTGCTAGATGTAATTTCACATGAGCATTTCTGCCAGCGCGTTCATTTTTCTGAAGCTTCTATTTAATAAATTACACAAAACACACAAATATGTGTATAACACTGAATGGCAGAAACACTTCACTGAACACTCATATTTATCCACTCTTGTCATTTAGGACCAAGGGGGAGCACAGTGAAATTAAAAGGCATAAATTAAAAACCCAAAGAGTCATTTGAAGGACGTCCAATGGAGGGAACCAGCTGTTGCCATGAGTTTAAAGGTGACAGCTCCGTGGCACGTTGATAGGAGGAGGGGCTGGGGTTTGTTAATTATGAGTATCCTGGCTCTTACTAAGTAAGAGGCATAAGAGTTCTCAGGCCCAGAGTGTCGGGTTTTAGAGAGGAGGAAAGCCATTATGTTATAAATAATATAAAAAGGCATGTAATATGTGTGTCTTCAAACTTTTAATAATCAGAGAGATGGTTTTTGTAAGACAAGTATTTCCTAATTTTAATAATTGCTGATTTTAAAAATAAGCTGTCAAAATCAATCTCTCATGAATTTGATTTTTTAAATATATTTTATCGATTATGCTATTACAGTTGTCCCATTCCCCCCATCATGCCCCTCCACCCTGCACACCCCCTCCCACCCGCATTCCCCCCTTTAGTTCATGTCCATGTGTCATAAGTTCTTTAGCTTCTACATTTCCTACACTATTCTTGCCCTCCCCCGTCTATTTTCTACCCACCGTCTATGCTACTTATTCTCTGTACCTTCCCCCCCTCTCCTCCTCCCACTCCCCTGTTGCTAACCCTCCATATGATCTCCATTTCTGTGTTTCTGTTCCTGTTCTAGTTGTTGGCTTAGTTTGCTTTTGTTTTCGGTGTGGGTGTTAATATCTGTGAGTTTGCTATCTTTTTACTGTCATATTTTTTATCTTCTTTTTCTTAGGTAAGTCCCTTTAACATTTCATATAATAAGGGCTTGGTGATGATGAACTCCTTTAACTTGACCTTATCTGAGAAGCGCTTTATCTGCCCTTCCATTCTAAATGACAGCTTTGCTGGATAGAGCAATCTTGGATGTAGGTCCTTGACTTTCATGACTTGGAATATTCCTTTCCAGCCCCTTCTTGCCTGTAAGGTCTCTTTTGAGAAATCAGCTGACAGTCTGATGGGAACTCCTTTGTAGGTGACTGTCCCCTTATTCCTGGCTGCTTCTAGAATTCTCTCCTTCATTTGAATCTTGGCTAATGTAATTATGATGTACCTTGGTGTGTTCCTCCTTGGGTCCAACTTCTTTAGGACTCTCTGAGCTTCCTGGACTTCCTGGAAGTCTATTTCCTTTGCCAGATTGGGGAAGTTCTCCTTTATTATTTGCTCAAATAACTTTTCCACTTGTTGCTGTTCCTCTTCCCCTTCTGGTACCCCTGTAATTCGGATGTTGGGACGTTTAAAGATGTCCTGGAGGTTCCTAAGCCTCTCCTCATTTTTTGAATTCTTGTTTCTTCATTCTTTTCTGTTTGGTTGTTTCTTTCTTCCTTCTGGTCCACTCCATTGATTTGAGTCCCAGTTTTCCTCCCATCACTATTGGTTCCCCATGCGTTTTCCTTCATTTCACTTATTGTAGCCTTCATTTGTTCATCTAATTTGTGAGCAAAATCAACCAATTCTGTGAGCATCCTGATCACCAGGGCTTTGAACTGTGCATCTGATAGGTTGGCTTTCTCTTCACGGCTTAGAGGAATTGGCTCTGGAGCTTTGATCTGTTCTCCCCTTAGAGCCATTTTTTGTTTTTGTTTTCTTTTGGGGAGGCGTGGATCTGGTCACAGCTGTTACATAGTGAGGGGCAGAGCCTTAGGTGTTCCCCAGGGCGGGGCAGCCCAGTTGCTGGGTAGTGATGCTGTATGTGGGGGCAGGGCCTAAGGGGGAACAATGGTGCTTGCTCAGCTCTCTCTCAGATTCCAGTCCCTTACACTGGTCCCCCCAAGCAAATTGGGCCCTTCTGATGCTGATTTCCGTGTTGTTGGGCTTGTGTACATTCTAGGACCCTGTGGGTCTCTCCAATGAACTCTCCTGTGAGGCTGGGAGTCTCTCCTGACACCTCAACCCCCACAAGTGTTATCAATTGGTGTTTTTAGGCTTTATTTCCCAGCACTGGGGCCCTAGGTTGCGAGGTCTGTCTCGCTCCCTGCTTTTGCCTGTTATTATCTGTGCACAAATGTGGGACTGCCTGGTGCCTTGCATGACCTCAATGGGTCTGCCCATTGCCACCTGGTGCCCCGGGTCCACTAGCTGCCCCCTGTGCTCCTGGAATCTCCCAGATGTTGTGGCACCTGGGTCCACCAACCTCCACTTTTTCCTGCCACGACTCCACCCCTCTTACCAGTCTGTATAAATGGTTGTTGGACTTCCATACAATTCAATTTTCTATCAGTTCTGGTTGTTTTCTTGTTTCTAAATCTTTGTTGTCCTTAATTTTGGTTGTGGGAGGAGGCACAGCGTGTCCACCTACGCCTCCATCTTGGCTGGAAGTCCTTATGAACTCGATTTTTAATTGCGTACTTAGTTTACACTGCCAGCCCTAATGTATTCTTCAGTTATAAAATAGAGAGTGAGCCCTTGAAGGGAAATCAGCTCTTTCTGATTTGTTTCTCATTTTCCTCAACAACAAAACAGGGCACCTATGGCTAAGTTGGAATTTGGGGTGTGCCAGTTATCAGTTCACAGTGGCTCTATTAAATTCACTCCTGAAAGCATTTCCTCTTTCCAGTGAGCTCAATGTTAGAATTTGTCAGTAGAGGGCGCTGTGGGGACACTGCAGTGATTCCAGCACACTGTGTTTTTGCATCCTCTTGGTCCCTAGGCATTGCATGCATATGAGAACATCTGGCGATGCTCTGCTCCAGCCAGGAGCCCAGAGCATACAGTCCATCAGTGATCATGCAGCATCGTCCTGGGCCCAGTAACCAGCTCCCTACAGCCCTGCAACACATACCCAGCATGCTGCACTCCTGGTACCCACAGTGCTACCCAATTTCCTTCGCCCACCAGCCTCAGTTTGCCTGTGTCCAGAGGGTTGTTTCCTGCCAGCCCACGCAACCTATCAAACTTCCTGCCACCCCAGTGGACTGCAAGAAGGACCCCCTTCTGAGTGTGGCCTCCCTTAGGTAATCTCACTCAGCTCTACAGGACCCTTGAGAGTTCTCGCTACATCTTTATAATTACTCTATGTCAATTTAAGAATTCTGTATTTTAAATTTCCCCTACTTGAGTGACTGTGGTCTGTGTCTCCTGGCTTGACTCTGACTGACAGACAGTGGTTGACACTCATTTCTGAAGTCACACAGCGGTACACCTCTTCCTCTTCACGCAGCCCTCTATTGACCCCCAAACGGTCTTTCAATGTACATCACGGCTAAACTATTGGCCAGCCATGCTCCTCATATGTTTTGAAAATCCTTGAATGATGCCAGGAAATGTCATCTCAGCTTATTTTATTCTTTTCACGTATCAGATGAAAGAATACCAAGCTCAGCACCTCACCTACCCAAGGATTTAAAGTCACACCACTTAGGTCATCCTCTTTGCGCGCCCTGTTCTTTCTTCCTTTCACGAGGAGGGGAGGGTGTTTTGCCTTATTCTGAAACCTTTCATTTTGACAGGAATGTGAAACTCCTAATTACTTCCAAGATGACTACTTGCAACGAAGATACTAAAAATACATTTAGAAATATGGATTACTTGTCTCTTGGTTCAATGCTGTTTGTGGACCCAGCGTTAGACAGACTGTACACTCGGTGCTATGGCACCAAAAGATGAAGGAGGCATTCTTCCTTCTCCCCACTGGAATAGCACCGGGACACAGGTGAAAAAAAAAAAGAAGGGAAAAGAAGGGAGACCTAGGAGTGAAAGATAAAGTCCCAAAAGAAACACCCTTGTAATTACTGGTAAACATTACTAAGTACCTCTGAAGTATTACTAAATACCCATATATTGAGGGGGGGAAGGGTCAAATATCATCAAAAATAAAAAATTAAAAGTTTCAGCCTTGGTCGGTATGGTTCAGCTGGTTGGAGCATCATCCTGTGAACCAAAAGGTCGAGAGTTCAATTCCAGGTCAAGGCGCATGCCTGGGTTGCAGGTTTGGTCCCCAGTCAGGACATGTGTGAGGGGCAAAGGATTGATGTTTTTCTCTCACGTTGATGTTTCTCTCCCTCTCTTCTCCATTCCCGTCTCTCTCTAAAATCAGTAAGCATCTCCTCAGGTGAGGATTAAAAAAAAAGTTTCATACTACAGCCATTTGGACTCAGGTTCTTAAATGAAGACGCCGAAGTAAATTTAAAAATTAAAGAAAACTACCCACAACATTAACAGTTACTATACAAAAACAGGAAGGAAAAAAATGCAATACGCTTCATTTGCAGTATTTCCCCATACCTCGGTGATGGAAACAAGCAAATACCTGGAATTACAAAATTTTTTAGGGCATCCAATTCACTAGCATGCAAATAACTTGACATTTTACAACTGTGCATTCAGTAACATTTGAGATTCCCTGAGTAAATAGTCTCCAATCCGTATGCGTCTCTTTGACATGTGAGGGGCCCTGAGAAATGCCACCATCTGAAAGTTATCACAGCGGAATTTCCAACGTAATGAGCTGCACCTCGTGTCCACACACAGCGTCATCGGAGCTGCAAGAAATGTTTTCTTCTTTCTCCCCCAAATAATTCTAAAAGGTCACTCCAGTCTAACGGTGATAAGTAACTGCCAAGAGTTTTCTTTTTCAATTAGGCATTTTTGTATAATCCGGTTCTTTAAAAGTAGAAATGACTGATGCAGGCAAATTTTAAGTGCATCGGAAAAACCCCAAAGATATAAAACTAACACCCCTTGATGACCAGAAAAACCTGGCCATCTATTCACTTATTTCCACCTTTTAATTTTAATTTCCCACAAAATTATATTTCAGCCCTCAGCATTTGCCACCTTATCCAGCCGGCAGAGGACCAACATAAAATTTAAAAGAAGAAAATTATGTCAAAATATTATAAAAGCAAATGCCTCTTCAGTTCTTATCCAACCTCGTGAGCAGAAAGCCCCATTTCTAGGAACTGATTATCAACGAGGAAAGAACGAAAAGAGGCACAATCCTGCTCACCCCCCACTCGGCAAAGAACTCCTTTTCAAAATGAAAAGCTAAAACAATGCATTCCACAAAGTGGTTGCAAAAGAAGTGCTGTAAATCTTCGAACTAAGCTCATGACAGCTGAGAAAACAAACCGTCAACAGCACTCCAGCAGTTAAGCGGAGCTTCCCCATCCCTCAAGTCCGCCAAAGAAAACAGCATCCGTGGGGGGAAGGCAGGCGGAGATCTGATCTCATTCGGTCCTCCTGACAGATTATGAAACCCCAAACCAAATTCGTTTCTTTTTTTCTCTACAAGCTGCTCGGTTACTGGCCTTAGAAACAGGTGAGACAAACAGTGCAATTCTGGAGGCAGTGGGACATCACCTGACCAGCCGAACAGGATACCGGAAATCAAGTATCCTGTTCTTGATTTCTAATCAAGTAATCTCTACGAGATTGCTTCCTTCCACGGGGCTATGTAGTACGTCTGAGAATCTGAAGGTTGGATGGGCGCTGGTAGAGCATCAGTCCAACCTCATTCAAGGAGCGTATCTGAGTTCCACTCAGGTTAAGTTCTTTTAGGGAAATGACAGGTCTCCTGCACCTCCATGGCGCCAGAGCCAGGCACCGGCACAGGAGGAAATGATCCCCAGGCAGTAGCGAGGCACAAGTGAACTACGGTGTTGGGGAAACGGCCCAAAAATCAGTCAGAGGGCTTTCGCACTGAGAGAGAGTCCTCCGGGAAAAAGACTCCGAGAGCTGGATTCTGAGTAAGATTAGGGGAGGCCCAGGGCGAAGCAGCCCTGGGTTTCAGAGACATAGTTTGGAGTTCTTGACAAGTGTAAGCAGAGTGCAAGCTTGGGGTAAGCTTGCAGAGGAGAGGGTGGGAGCGAGAGGGGAGCAGTGCCTCCAGAGAGCATTCTGCAAGGCCGAGTGAGGGGATGGCAGAAGCACGCTTTGTGTGTTGCACAGTGCTCCACAGACCACCCCTGCCAAGGAGCAGACTGCGAATGCCGCCACCCTACCTCGGCATGCGTTCTTCGGTCAGTGGAAGACGGCTTAGAAAGTTTGCAGCTATTCTGAAAAATTATGCTTTAACTGTTAAAATCTCATTCGCCAGGTTAAGTGCAATCACAGCAGTTTATTTTAATGCGATAGCTAAAAGAAAAAGAAAATCACCAAATAACCTTATGACCCCCGTTTTTTTACTTTCCTAGGAAATTGCAAATTATATAGGTTCACATTTGTCCTTTTGAAATGGGAAAAAGAGGAAATAAAACTACCACATGTTTTATTTTTGTGTTAGCTATACGGCCTGGGGCTAGTTTTTCTTTCCCTTCCTTGCTCAGACGACGTGCCTTTTAGATCTAACACCGAAGACAGAAAGAAGGGGAAAAAGATAAAGAAAAATCGAGCTCCGTCAAACAAATTATTACTTGTGACTAAAATACTGGACCAGATGGATTGAGAACTTGCCAAGAGCACTGCTAAATATTCACAGAAGTACTAACAAGCACGGAACTTGCTAGTGCTCCTATCTCTGATTTTGTTTTCACTCCAAGAACCGGGGCTAAGAAGTGCTGAGGAAATGACCTCCAGGCAGTTCCATCTTTTTCTCGCTTAGCACGTTACCTAAGTGCTAACACCTTAGATGCACTGCATTCTAACCCGAACAGTGACAGAAACAGATCTCTAAGGCTACAGAATTTCACCAGAGGTATTTCAAAACCTGCTGAATACTTCTAAAGGAACACTGCGAAGATTCTGACCCAGGCTGGGTCAGAGCTGAGAGCTGGAAAACATCATCCACAATGATGCAAAACACCAGGCATAACGAGGCTGCCCGAAAGTACGGGGAGATCTCGGAGCAGAACAGAGCTGCCCGTGCCTGCTCCGAGGTCTGACAAACACCACCGCCCCGGGGACGGCTGCTCTCGCTGGTTCTGTTCTTGTTGTTTTACTGCTCTAATTGGGAAAATCCACTTTATGACCTGAGGAGATGAACGGCCTTTCTAAGGAAGGCTTTCCAAAAACAAGCTACAAAATCCAAAGACGGCCTCCACTCATTCGGAGCCAGGGGAAGCAGCAAGTGCCTACAGACTCTCAGCACAAAGTCGGCCCAGTTCTAGACTGATGCTCCGACCAGTGGACTCTTTGCACCTGCCTCACCCTTGAACCTGAGGGTTTCTGACAAGCTGCTGCCATCCATCCTCAGCCATGAAACCTCCTGGATAAAAACCAAAGGAGACAAATGCTGGACTCTGTCCACTCCAACGCACTAAGCAGAGCTTTATCATTTGCTGGGCTCCCAGCTGGTAGAGGTAGGAAAGGCTGGGTGTGGATAACATTGAATTGACAGACATATAATCCTCACTCCAAATGCTTCCCTGCCACTTCAGCATCACCTGGGGCAAAGCTTCCAAGGACAATCACCTGGGCAGCAGCGGGACTGAAGGCCGCTGCTACTCGTTGTCACACTAGGGACTACTGCTGCCTCAGTTGCAAATGCGGCTGCACCCAGATCCTCAAGGGAATTCCTTGCTGTTCCTGCTGGTTCCCTGGGCCACCTCAGGCCTCCCCACACCCTATAGTACACAGCAGCTGAAGGGACTTCGACACTGAGGTCCCAGCCAGCGTCTCACAGGGGCTGCCCATACCATGCCAGGCATTACGTACTAAGATTATTGCCCTTGGAAAACTTTGGAGGACAGGTGATAGGGAATGGGTTGGGCAGAGCTTCTCTTGTTTTCTGCACAGTTTAACAAGATGAGAAAAACAAAACAAAAAGGAAGTTGTCTTTGGCCACTTAGAAGGACATAATGAGTTGTAACCAAGCAGGGGGATAACAGTTTGGATTAGTGAAATCTCAGTATCAAAAAAGATCAGATGGGGCCTTTGGCAGGTGCTCTAGCCAATTTCCAAACTGTGCAGATGGGTTTAGAGACTTCAGTCACTTGCTGATCAGTGAGTGTGCTTCCACCTCCATCTCCCAGGCTTGTGCCCTTTCCTTCTCTTGAGTTGTTATTTATTTTCAAGACAAACTATTTGTAATACTTTCAAGTGTGCCTGAAACTGGGCTAGGAGGTGAACAATATGTTCTTCCATTAAAATATAAGGAAAATCTCCAACTGGCATGCAATTTATTATCAGTAAACACCTAGAAGTTTCTAATGTATGCAAAAATCTATTGGTTCCTTTCGGTTAACTGTTCCCCTTGTTATATTAACATACAAGATCTGTCTGGAAAAAATCCAACCACTGTTGATATAGAGAACAGTTTGTGTGACATCAATGTAACCTGGCAGCCAAGGAGACTGGACTGGAATGCACATGTGTGAACAATGACGACTTCAGTGTAATAGTAGTCCGTGGGGGCAGTAGATGCCATTGAGGGAGCATGTGTACTGTGTGGTCATCACATTCAAAATGACTGAGCGAGTAGAGCAATGAACCTGCATCAGATTTTACATTAAGCTTGAACATTCCTCTGCAGAAACTACTCGGATGATTCAGAAGACTGCAGCTATGGTCACCTGGTGATTGGCACCTTCATCATGACAACACACCCACTCATGCACTACATCTTGTGCAGAGTGTTTTGGTGAAAGATCAAATCACCCGGGTGACTCAGCCCCTCTACAGCCCAGATTTAGCACCCTGCAACTGCTGGCTTTTCCCAAAACTAAAATCACCTTTGAAAGGGAAGAGATTTCAGATCATCGATGAGATTCAGGAAAAGACAAAGAAACACCTGATGGCAATTGGAAGAACTGCCTGCTTTGAAGGGGACTGAGGCATCATCGTCCTATGTACAGTGTTTCTTGTGTCTCGTATTTTTCATCACGTGGCTGGATACTTTCTGGACAGACCTTGCGCTCCTCGTCAAATTACTAAAATCTCTCCTCGACTGCATAAATGCAGACTTCCCCACAGACCTGGCCGATGATCCCCGTGCCCAATTGTTGAGCGGCCATTAATGAGCTTTAGCTCCAAACTTTAACCAGGGCCACATGAAAAGCTCATGAGCAGGATGAGTACAGAAAACGCAGAGGTTAAAATTTCCAGTTTCCTCTCCATGTGTGCAACACAGAACAGAAAAATAACAGGCCTAGGAAATGTCACATTAAAAACAAACAAACAGAAAAACAAAGAGGAGGAGGAGAGGGAAAAAAACCATGAGTCACTGATAAACAATCTGTTGACAGCTTTGTTTGAAACCATACAGAGTGTTTTGGGGGACTCACGATGGCCTGCAGTTTCCCCTGGAACTGCAGAGAAGCTGGCGGTGATGGCCGAGACAGATGGTCCAGGCCGATAACTGACTCATCCCTGTGCGTGGTTTCAAAACGCTGCCTGACATCCTGGCAACGGCGCAGGAATGAATGTCGCCCAAAATGTGATTGAGGAAAATCCCATGGTGGTGGGTGGTGGGTGGTGGGCGGTGGGAGGCGGGGGCAGGGGTCACTCCATTTCTACGATGCTCCCAGGGTTCTGGAAACCAGGCCCTCCGTTCAGTCACCCTCTCCTCAGTTCACAAGCTCTCAGAGTAAAGGGGGCCTTATGTGTCCTCCAAGCTGCCTCCTGTGCAGGCAGACAGATGAGAAAGAGAGCCCCGGTGACACTGTTAGTGGCAGAGAAGGGAACAGAACCAGGGCCCTTTTCTCTTTCCCTCCTGCCCAGTCTTTCTGCTCCAGTGAAAAATTACATCCCTCACCACTCGGCTGTTTTCACAGGGTGATTCATGCTTCGTGACGATATTATTTTTTGAATCGGAAGATCTGAGTACCGCACATAAATTGGATACTTGTGCCAGGTGCATTTCTGCCTGTTTTAAGGTGACAGGAAAAATGGCAGACCGCCCACTTTCCAATTCACCAAAGATGGTCTAAAGGACAAGTGTCCTAGCTTCCCTGGTACCCTAGGCCCCCGCCTGCCTGCTAACACAGGGAAGTTTAGCTGGTGTGCTGAACAAGCCTGAGCTATGCGCCTAAGTCAAAGGCGCTTCAGGAGAGGCCCCATTCCTGGGTCTGTATCACCTTCCAAACACCTGAAAAGCTTCTCTCCACAACCAAATGGGAATCATGGAAGAAATAAAACTTCTGTCTTGGTGTGTCTCCTATCAGACTTGCGTCTTACGGAGATTGTAAACGTCACAGTCCCACCCCCCGCTTGCAGATGACCCAGCAACCTCTGCTGATGCCACACGGAAGGGGCCTAATCCAGGGCCTCGGGTCACATCTGAACTCAAAGCAACCAGGGAGCCAAAGTTACACGCTCTCACATTAATTTCCCCTTTGAACCCCCGAGGTCTTTCCCTGGTCATTACTTCCGTCTTTCGTACACAACGGCACCAACAGGGAGAAGGGAATGTGGCTCAGCCTGGCTGTCTCACTGACAACGGCGGGCACAGGCCCTGAGCACAGGTGTGGGCGCCTTTGTTCCTGGAGGCGCTGGGGAGCAGCTTGATGCCCAGTTCACAGCACTCGCAGGGCTGAAAGTGCAGCAGTTTGCTCAAAAACTCACCCCCCACTCCAAGTATTAACAAACGCACTGGTTCCCAAAGAAGCCCCCGCCGGCCCTGTCTGTCCGGCCCGTGAGCTTCTGCACACCTGACCTTGAGGCCTGCAGACCTGGAATAAACCTAGAACCCGGGCTCCTCACCAAGACACCCCAGTGTCGCCTTCTCTGAATGCCTCCCCCTCTCCACTGGCTGCTAAGTGCACTTCGAAAAAGTCTCCTCAGATGCAGAGAGCTGAGTCCTGGTGGTAATGCCAGGAGCAGGGGGCCTATTCTGTTGCTCTCTCCTTGATGGGTCCTCACCCCCTAACAGCTGTGAACCTTTTCTTCCTTTATTTTCAAGCAATTAAAACTATAGCTTGATATCATTAGTGCAATCTCGACACACTGCATCTTGGGCGCTTTTTCTTTAAGACTTGATCTCTCTCTGAAAGAGAGAGGAAAGTCTAGAGGCACCGCATCCCACAGGAAGGGGGACCCAGTCGGTGTCCGGGCCTGAAAAAAGCCAAACACTTGGAAATAAGAAGTTGAAAACATACACGTGGCCACATTTTTCCTCTCCTCTGCTTCCATGTCCACATGGAAAAAAAGGAGAAAAACCGTAGATATTTGCAAAGGTTTTATGAAATATGAGCTTTGGCTAAGCGAATGTTTTTGAAAATATTTGAACCATCCAAATAGAACAGATGTTTTTGTAAAACTTTCCACCACCCAGGCGCTGTCTGCCCCGTGTGACTCTGAAGCAAGTTCCCCGAAGCATCTAGCCCTTCGTATACTTCAGAACAAGCTCTTTCTTCCCCCAGCCCCTTTTTCTCCCTACCTGCTAAGAGGAGGCTCTGGCATTCGAAAAGCAACGGAGGGCCAGGAGCAGCGTGTGAAGCCAGCAGGAAGATAACCAAATTCTGTCCACAACATCCATCAACAAAACCTGAAATTTCACCAGGACAAGGCTTATTTCTTACCATGTCCTGGAGCATTAAGGTCACCCCAAATCCCCTATTAAAACGTGAGCTCCTTGAGGGCACAGACTTGGGCTTCCATTCATCTTTGTATGCGTAGCACTAGCATAATGCGCACACAGAGCAGACACTCAATAAATCTGATTGACTGGACTTGAAGCCACAAATCTTTGTGGGAATAGGGCCCTGACCAGCAGGCATCTTAACTAGAACTGGTTGCCAGGGAGAAAGCAAGATAAACAGAGTATTCCTACATGGTGAGTGCAGCTGCTTAATGTGGAGTCGGTTTGGTTTTTCCTCCCCCATTAAGAGCCGGCCTCCCTGGACGCAGTAAAATACCCTACACACTGCAGCAGATACAGCGGTGTGACGCGGAAGGTCCCAACCTCGATGGCACCAAAAGAGCCTCTTGAGCGTTGCCAGTTGCGGAAAGGGCCCAGAATGTTAAGAAGAGTTCAGATCCCAGCATACGTCTTTTCGGGTTTTAGTCACCAGGACAAAGATATAATAATACCTTTCGCTGACAAGCCTGTCAATCACAACGCCAGGAAGGGTCTCCGATTTAATTATGAAATTCAAATTCTCCTGAAAAGCCCGCCTCCACTGTACTCAAGCAAATCTTTAATCCTCTTCCCAAACCAACTTACAATTAAACTTTCGCTTCTTTTCCTTCTCATAGGACCATTTGGAAGGGTTTGGGGTTTTCAATAAATATATGAATACACAAATGTTAATACTTTCCATAAAAGTATTTTTAACCCAGCTCCTAAGCGGCCAAGATTTCGCCCAAGCCCTTCGCTTACCATTCGCCACCCACAGACAGGCCCGCAGATGGGCCTTCCTTCCCAGTGACAGCACTTACAGCCGATTAAAGGGCCTGGAGGTGATGACAAAAACATGCTTGGCTCACAAAAACAGGCAACATGGAAGGGCACATCTGCGATCAGAAGAAGCGCAAATTTGTGGAGGAAGCTGCTTTCAATTTGCCTCAGGACTGCCTGGGTTCAGAAGGGGAGAGCGGCGACTCCGGACGCTAGGACGGCAGAGCGGCCTGAGGGCTCTCCCTACGCCCATGTTCTCGGTATTTCTCACTCCAAAACTGTGGAGCGGAACTACTGGCAGCAGAAAGGAGCTGGTTTCAACTTATCTTTTCTTGTGCAGACAGAAAATGTTAAAGTAAAGAACTTAACGATCTTTTAAGTTTAACATAATAGTCTACCATCTATGAGAACACAGTACCTGCATTAAACATGTCTTCCATTCTACAATCGGCAGAAACAAACACCAGAACTTCCAAGCAGATGCGTGGAGGAAATACAGGTTGCTCGCGCACACTGGGTCCCACTATAACTGCGGTGGCTAGGCTTCCAACACGGTCTGCACCTTAACCCTGCATCTGCTAGAACCGCCTGGAGCATTATCCCAGCTCTTTCATTTCAGTGAGAAAGTGTGATAATGTTGTCAACCCAGGGTGTAAAACTGACTTGAAACAAGCTGCTATAATCAACTTCCCCCAGACCAACTGAACTGTATGCATGCTAGTATGTAATAAATAATTAATGCAATTAAAGAAATGGCATGAGCCCACTATAGAATTTAATCTGTTCAAGCTGAAGAATAAAGCTCATTTAAAATAATTGTTACCATATTTACTTATGGGCATGACACTGTGCAACTCCGTGCTTACACAGCGCAAAACGACTTCGAAAGTCAGGTTTGAATGTGAATCGGAACTGCTTCACGTTGGAGATACATATGCCCAGACGCACAGATTCTCGTATAAAACTTTAAAAAAAAATGAAAAGCCTGGAAGTAATTGTTGAAATTAGAAAATACAGAACACATTAAGAAGAAAATGTTAATCACTGATAATTGGGCTCCCTTCCACCACCCAAAACCACCCCTGCTTACCACTGGACGAGTAGAGAGAAACACTTGACACAGGCAGTTTCACGAGGTGCACATAAAACCACTGAGGTGCACCCCTTTTGCAGAAATACCGAGCCCTCACGCTGACTATACCCATCTGTGTCCCCGACTTCACGCCTGCAGTTGTCCCAGCCTGGAGAAGGCTGGCTGGCAGCCCCACGAGGGACAAGCACCGTTGTGGCCAGTTGCAAAGTAGCTAGCCTTCCACATGCCGAGGGCCCTGGATCTCTTCTGTAGCAAAGGGAGGGAAGGTTCCATACAACCGCATGACTACATGGTCAAAGCCAATGTAAAACATGACCATTACATGGTCAAAGGTCAAACCTAAGACGAGAATCGTAACTGGAAAGAAACTGTATATGAGAAAGGCCCCAAATGCCAAACAAACTCAATCATTTAAGTTGAAGTAGATGCTCAGAAATAAGTTCTTTGCTGTTAAAAAGACAGAGGTGAGGCTTCCCACCCCACGCTGTGTTCTGTTACTTTCTTATGCTTGATAAAACTATAGCTAAGTAGCAGCATTACACCAGGTTCCCAGCGCCGCGCACCCCCCACCCCCGTGCCGTGCTCCCTGTCCGGGCCTCCGGCAGCGGGGGCCTACACTATCTGGCTGATACAGCACTTTGCCCCATAAGTCAGCGAGTCGGTGCCACTGTGTCAGAAGGGAGGCCGCTGAATGTGAGTAGTTCAAGTCACTGCATGAGGTTCACTTGTGGCTAAACTACTTTTGTAGTAAAACAGTTCATAACATAAAATTTGCCATCTTCACCATATTTAAGCGGACAGTTCAGTGGCATTACATGCAGTGTGACCAGCACCACCAGCCATCCCCGGAATTCCTTCATCTCCAAGACCGAGCTCCGCAGCTGATTCAGCAGTCAGTCCCTATTACCCCAGCCCCTGGCGGCCACCGCTCTCTCTCTGTCTCTCGGATGTTATCTCTTTCTCAGAAATAATCCCAACGTGTGAGCTGTGGAACAGAGCTGAAGCCTCACACGGGATTTTAATACTGTGCACAGCGCCGCGAAAGGCCAACAGAAAAGCAGTACCCCGGAGGAAGCAGAAATTCAAGCTAAAGAGTATCTGAGAAACAAAAGGAATGTATAGGGCTTTAAAAAAAGAAATAGAAACACATATTTGTATACACACACACACACACACACACACACGCACGCAGAGACCCGGGACAGAGGGTAGTGGGGGAGGGGTGGCAGGTTCTACTCTATGCAATAAGCTTCATATTTTTATGGAATGAAAAAGATTCAGAGCTTATTAAATAATAACTATGTTAGAAGAAATGAGTCATTTGAGTAAGCAATCAGCCTAGGTTCAGCAATGAGGAGTTTATAAATGAATATGTTCAGAGTTAGCCTGATGTTTAAATTTTGCATACTATTTCTTATTAACGAGGACATCCCCCAGCGTGCCTGCCACGTGAATTATTTATTTTCCATTTGAAATGGAGTGGACATTATTATACATGGCCTCATTTTAGGACAAAATCTTCTACTCACTGGAGACACCACTGTGCCTCCCACGGGCCCAGAACGAGGCTTTTTAACGACTGGTCCAAGTGTTTATAAGAGATGTCAACCATTAACAACAACAAGAACTACCACTCCTGAATTATGTCCTCATTTTCTGGAAAGAAATCAAGGATGAAAGAATAACATGACCCTGGAAAGAAAATCTGCTTTTAAAGAACTCTCCTCAGACACCCAGCAGGGGCTGGGGAAGGGGTTTAAGGCATCGCCTTCGGAGCTGAGCTGAGCTGGGTTCAAATCGGCACACCGCACTCAAGCCTGAGACCTGGCGCGTCACTGACCTCTCTGAACCTGGGTGCCCTTGGACCGAGAGCCAGTGTCTGTGCAGCGAAGCCGTTGGAAGGACCATCTGAATGGTGGACGTACGGCTCTCACCGGGGAGTAACTTTTCTCATTCCTGGAACCAGTGTCTCAGGGTGCCTCCTCCCTCACTCCCGCTCCACAGAGGCCCATTCATTCACGGACAATAAGTCATTCACTTGACAATGAGCTGACCCACCCCCAAAGTATAAAAATTGGTTAAATGAGAAAATAATTATATATATACATACATACATACATACATACATACATATATATATAGAGAGAGAGAGAGAGAGAAATATCTCACCTATCCCCATCACCACTTTCCCTTATTTTTGCCATTAACGATTCGGTGTAGATTTTTCCAAATCTTTTTGTGCACCTATACATGTATATTTTAGTTGTTTGTTTTTCCCCCCAAAAAAGAATCACACTGTACATATTGTCCTGTAAATGACCTACTTCACTCAGGAATATATAATAGACAATATTCTTTTGAATAGTTTCCTACAGTGCATATGTTTTACTTAAGCATTCCTCATATTAATAGATATTTAGGAAGATAGATAAAAATGAATTTTTTTTGCTATTATAAACAAGTTCAGCTAAGCGGTCTTGCTAAATACTTGATTGATTTGAACCCTAACTTTCCACTAGCTGTCTTGATCAGAGCGACACCAGACCGTAAATAAGGTCCAATAACGTAACAGGAGGGACGAGAGAACTTCCATTGGCCCTCCAAAGAATTTTTTTCTCTTTCACTCGAAATGAATGCATTGTACAGGCATGCGCTCTCCCCATTCTCAATGCAGAGACAAAGCTCAAATGCCTAAACGTACACGTTTAGGATTCTAGACTTGGTTTAACTCAGAATGGCCTTGATTGGATGGGGTCCCTTCGCTGTATTAAAACTGCCCTAATTGCATTCTTCCAGCCAGCTGAAAGCTGACAGCTTCCGCTCCCGGCTCATTATCAGAGCACTTCAAGGGGCTCCATTATGAGCAGAGCACCTGGTCCAAATTTATTTCAACGGCCCAGGGCAAAATGGGAAGGTGCTTAATGTTCAACCACAATGGTGACATTTTTATGAGATATCCAAGGTTCAGAAACAAATAAATGAAAGGTTTGAAAGGAGCACGAACAGAAACTGTGACAATAAAAATTCAACATTAATATATCAATTTTAAACCATATACCACCCATACACTTGGGGTGAGGCCAAAGGTTCAACGCAGACTCCACCAAAAGAAAAAAAGGAAAAAAGCCAGCACCCAGCTCCTCCCATGGCAGCCCAGCCTTCGCTAGAAAGACAGGTCCCACGTTTAATTTAAGGACCTCGGAATGAGATGTGGATTCTGAGTTCCGGCTAGGATAACAATTATTTTATTCATCGGCACCGACATGAAAATGAAAGAAAACTCAGCCGGAATTCAGAGTTCTAGATGCACCACGTCCATACTGTTTCTCTGGGTTGCTTACCAAATTGCGGTCTTTCTCCCTGCTAGAAACGAGTAAGATTCCTTACACAGATGTTCCATAAGAACACACTGTACAAACATGTATTTAGAACTTTTTAATAAAGGTTTAATAGGAGAATTTCCCAGGTAGATTATAGCAAGTCCAAAGTAAACATTACACGCTATTGCATAAATCCATATCTAGAGACTTCTTGTCAGGTGGGATTTCGCTCGCTGCACTTGAGCCTTTGCAGAGGACTTAGTATGTAGACGACAACCAATTTTAAACCCCCCAAACCCAGCTGCAGAGCATTAGGGAGCTCTACCCTCCACTAAGACTCTGTTTAAAGAAACGTTTGAAATAAATATTTGTATTCTTTCACTAAACACAATAATGACACTCGAGTTGGAATCTTAAGAAAATGATGAATGAAAAATGATAACACTGGCACTTTACAATGGGAATGCTGACTAAACTGGAACTACACGGATTTACTGAATGTTTAGTCTCTTAAGAGAAAAATAGGAGGATAATTAATCAACTACACTAGGAAAGTTTTTTCAGCTATTAGTTGCTTCTGGTATTGTAATTTTACCTTTCTCAAGCATTTTCCTTATTAAGCCAACTGTACAATTAATTGGCCAGACTATAAAGGCTTTAATTATTTTACTGATTTAAAAAGGCAATTAGGCAGCACCTATTTTTCACATATTGATCATAACTACTCTGGTTTTCAATCTGAATTCATGAATCACCTGGCAACTGGTACAACCACAGGCTGCTACTTGAGCCTTTTCTTTTCCCCAACCAATGAATAAAAGCACTTAGAATTAATTATCTGATAGAATCACCGTAATTACCAAAAGGAAAAAAAGGTGGCAAAATCCCTTCAGAATTAAATTCTGTATGTAAGTCACTCAACCAAGGGACCACTTCGGGATTGCCTGCAGCCCCTCCAATAATCGGTCTTGGAATCTGGGAACCCAATCAGGGTTTTCAATAATGGGATTTGTTTCTTTCTAACTTAGCCTTGCTTGAGCCTTTACTGTGTCCGGCTGCCTCCTTTGAAACTATTTAAAGGGGCGGAGTTCTGGGAGTCCACAGAGAATTTCCAAGCTCACCAACGAAACTGGAGTAGTTATTTGAGTTATGTACATCCAGGTCCAGGTTTCTTCTTCACTTTGACCACGCTTGCCATCTTCCCCACCCCCTACCTTTTAAGAACCACTCTGTCTCACAACAGATCAAAATCACCAAGACGACCATGGCAGCTGTTCCCGGTGCTACTCAGGAGGCAAGCAGTCCCAGCCTTTCCTGTCTTTCCAGAACATGAGGACACACGGGGGCTGGAAAGCTTTCAGGAGATGCTGTGTCAGATGAAAAATTTGAGAAGCGTTGCCATGGAACAGATGGTTTTCTAGCTTTTGTACAGCCTCCCAGCTCTACTTTGGGAGATCACTGGAAGGATGATAGTGCACCCTTTATGGGCAGAGTGGTATGGTGGAAAGAGGCCTGGATTCAGGTAAGATTTGGCTGGAGTTGAGCCCTGGATGGAATTTAGTAGCTGTGCAACAACACAAATAAACACAAGTCATCTTTAAGTCTTTCCAACTTGAGTTTCTCCATCTATAACATAAGAATAATTACGCCTGCTTTACCTGGCACAGAGAACCGTGGAGATACTCTCTCACACACACGTAAACTGTGTGCAAAATGCTTGGTAAACTGAAAACTGTTAGGAACATTGTCAGTATTTCTGCAGGAGCCATTTCTTTCATTCAACACCTGTGCTGCCCTCTTGTGGTGAATGAGCTTCAATGCTACTCAAAAGGCAAAGTGAATTGATAAAATGAAGATTATATTATTTCCTGATCATTTTTATGAACCCAACTTTTGATTGTTAGGTTAGTAGAAAGAAGGGCACTCGACATGGAATATACAAAGGGTCTAGTTGTTTTTTAACCTTGATGCCATAGCAGAGTCTGAATTTCAGTGACACAGAACAGAGAAGAGAGTTTAAGAAAAGATTTCAAATTTGTGAGCAGTGAATCCAGACACTACATTCCTACCCATTTTTTGAACCCCTAGACAATGAATAACAATTTTTTGGAAAGTGTAAAGTACTGGACAAAAAGAGAATTTGTCTCAGGAGATGGGCTGGGTGCTGGTGAGAGGTCTCACCCTCTCCGATATCTGGAACATAGAAGTCCAAGCCAGTGGAATTATTTATGAACTGCAGGAACAAAAAGCCACCCAAGTACTCGCTGGGACTCTAGAATGACAGACTTTTAGAGCCGCCGCATTCCATGGCCTTCTTTACACAGCTGGCCCGTGAACAACACTGGCTGGAACTGTGCGGGTCCACTCGGACAAGGATTTTTTTTCCTCCAGTAAATACAGTTGGCCCCTCACATCCGTGGGTTTTAGATCTTCTGGTTCAACTGACCACAACAGAAAACAGTATTCTTGCATTCTCAGTCATGGTTCCAACTGCAAATTCTCAACTGAGGACTGAAAATGACTATTTCAATCCATAGTTGGTGGAATTCATGGATGCAAAGGGCTGGCTGTAGTCAATTTTGGAGAGTCAGAAGTTATACATGGATTTTTAACTGCATGGGGGTCGGTGGCCCTCACCCCTGCATCACTCAAAAATGCACACTACAGGTAAGAAATATAAAATCCAGATAATTCAGATGCCTAACTTGGGCTATGGGTCCTGAAATCCCATCGCACACCCCATCACACCAGGCTTCCCTTTTACCATGTCTTAACTCCCAGCCCCAGATACGTCTTCATTCCCATTGTTCTGTGACACTGGTATACAGAAACGAGAAATATGGTGAAAGATTGTGAAGAGACACACATGGGGAGCAAAGTAGAATGTCAATATTATCCTTTAAAATAATTCATTACAAGAAATCATGGAAGTAGCAAGTGTCCAAGCAAAAAAAAAAAAGACTTGTAAGATTGTCTGTTTGTTGGCCAATATTAAAATACCAACAAGTCAGTCCACAAGCAAGGCAATAATGCTGGTTGGTGGACTAAGTACTCAAGAGCTTGACCCTTCTCAAAAATGTTTAATGAGAGCCCCAGCTGGTGTGGCTCAGTGGACTGAGTGCCTGCCTGCGAAACCAAAGGGTTGCCAGTTCGATTCCCAGTCAGGGCACATGCCTGGGTTGAGGGCCAGGTCCCCAGTAGGGGGCGTGTGAGAGGCAACCACACATTGATGTTTCATTTCTCTCCCTCTCTTTCTCCCTCCCTTCCCCCCTCTATAAATAAACAAGTAAAATCTAAAAAAAAAAAAAATGTTTAATGAGAAATATTTAATTATACTTACTACTATTGCAGCACATCCTGTTTTAAGTGCTTTGCTCCCACTAACCTCATCATGACACCCAGGGTGTTAACACCATTAGTGACTCCAGAGTCAGCTTACAAGCCACAGTGAGCACCACGGATCAGAGAAGTGATCTGTTAGTGAGGGGCTGATACCAGGAACCCACTGGGTGAGTTGGTGGATTTGGGGGAAGGTCAAGAAAGCCCCGTGGAGAAGAGCACAGGGGAGGCAGCTGGCAGAGACCGTGGGTGCTTTGCATTCCTCCGACATCAGGCCACGGAGAACAGAATTGGAACGGGACCACGTCAAGTTCAGGTTTTTGGGACAGACTAAGCTGAGTGTTCCCGTTCCTCAGTAAACCTGGAACACTCCTCCCTTATGATAATAACATCGCGCTGACAGAAATAGCAGCTGGAAGGCAGAGCGACCCTGTCTAGCTCCCACTAGAGAAAAGTGTGGGGACCCATCTGCACTGCAGAGGGGGAGCGGAAGGGGAAGAATCAGGAACGTCTTCTGGTTGCCAGGTTTGGTTATAACCCGTGCCAATGAGGCAACTAACGCCACATCCACTCGCTTGCTCTGCCCCTCCATACCGGCCGAGGTGGCTGCTTTTAGGGACTGAGAAGGGCCCTGAGTCTGGAAATGCAGCGTCCGATCTCCTGGGTAAGTCGGTGGGGTCTGGGGCCCTTATCCTGGCCTCTGCTCTCCCTCGGAGCCTTGGCCAGCAGCCTGACGCCACATGGAGGGATGTGGGACCAGACCTGGGGCTACAGCGACACCAGGAACCTAGCAAAACATCAAGGCCAAGGAGTGCGAGGTGCTCCAAACCTCGTGCAGAAGCATCCAATACGCATTCGGACAGTGTCTGTCCATCTTCCCCAACAGAAAAAAAGGATTTAACACAGACCGAAAGCTTTCAACTTCTGTCCACTCACCTATTACAACATTCCTGTGACGACAAAACTCCGCACTTTTACACTTTCTTAGTAAGATCAATGAGTAAAGCGCCTATTAATCTGTATACTTGGCTGATAGTTTAATAAATGTTTATTGAATAGATCAATGACTGAAGGTAATGTAAGGGGATAGGCGAGTTGATCTCGAAAATTACTTTCAACCTAAAAATGGTACATTTTGAGATGGTATATATGTTTATTATTTGGTCCCTACGCTGTATTTTAGAATAGACTGTGTGCGGTAATGAGGAGACTTAAAACTTTAAGGAACGATAAAACATTCCTCAGACAGGTTTCCCCTGACAAAATGAAGAGAGATTTGACAAATTTTTCAGAAAAACCAGGCCGAAGGATCACCTCCTTGAAGACAATGCAGATGCGCGTGCGGGAGGGGCAGGGCCTTCGCCCCGCAGTCGTGGGGTCTCGGGGTCTCCGTGGGTTCGACCTCCCCCACAGCATTCCGCCCTTGAAACCCTCTCTTCTCGGCCTCCCGTTTGTCTGTCTCACTCCATGCGGCTGCTTGAACAAAACACCAGGTGCCAGAGATTTACGAACGACAGACAGACAGACATTTATTTCTCACAGCTCGGCGGTTGGGAAGTCGAGATCAAGAGCTAGCCCCTGGAAGATTTGGCGTCTGGTCAGAGCGCGCTTCCCGTTCACTGACCACACCTCTAGCCGTGTGCCCACGCGGGGGGAGGGGCGCGCAGGTTCCCCGGGGCCTCGCTTCCAAGGGCACCGATCCCACGCACCGCATCACCTAAGCAGCTCCCAAAGGTCTCGCCTCCCAATACCACGGATCCCCTTGGGGGTCAGCATT
The DNA here is from genome assembly GCA_039655065.1 of Glossophaga mutica. Classification (NCBI taxonomy): domain Eukaryota; kingdom Metazoa; phylum Chordata; class Mammalia; order Chiroptera; family Phyllostomidae; genus Glossophaga; species Glossophaga mutica. Next base: position 85,803,555 of record CM077313.1, read on the forward strand.
TCGGCCTACGAATTTGGGGGACACGTATATCCGACCGTGGCCCGCACCCCTGGCCCCTCGCTTTGCCCTGTGCGGGCCTCCCTGCTCTGTCCCACCTGGCGTGTCCTAGTCACACGCGATCTTCCCACGTGCGCCTCTCGTTCCTTCCTCTCCCGTGGTTTTGGTTACTACGTGTACAGTGCTGGTTCCGAAATCGCTTCCTCCGTCTCCGACTGTCAGGCAGAAGTGTGTGTGCACCTGGTGACTCCCCAGCCTCCAGAACGTTCAAAGTTGGAGACATCACCTGCTCCCCGGCACATGGTCACTGTCCTCTGATCCTCCCTGGGGGAAAGGCACCGCTGTCACCCAGCCACCCCTCCAGGCTTCTCCCGCCTGGGGTCACAGACATCCATTGTGGATCCCACTAACTATGCCTGGGGCTTGGGCTCCAGGGCCCCCAAGTCCAGTCCGTGCTTCAGGAGACAGTCAACGCCAGCTTCTCCCCTCATCCCAGCTCGAACTCTCCAACGCCTTCTCACCCAGCCCTTAAAAATGCAGAAACTCCTTAAACTCAGTTCAAAGGCCCTTCGGCCCTGACCCCTGTTGAGGGCCCCAGCCTCTCCCAGAATTAAACGCTTTTCTCACCTACTTTGCACTGGAGTACTTCCAGACTAAAAGCCTTTCCCTTGTCCATCCACCCCTCGGCCCCAGCTGTCCCCTCTACCTGACTAAAGCCGTCTCCTCCTTCAGCTTGTCAGCTTCTGGGAAGGTCTGCCTGAACCCCTGAACTTAGACGGAGCGTCCCTTCCAGGTGCACGCTGAGTCTCGTCACATGCCTCCACTTAGCCCTTACGCCCAGTCCATCATCCCCTGCTTACCTTTTGGTTCCCCCACCTCATCTGTTAACAAACTCTCGAAGGCCATACAGGTTTTAAGGCTGTCTTGTTCAGACTGTGCCCCTGGAACCTTAATACGAGGCTTCTCGCGTGATGGGTGCTCAAGAACATTTACTGATGGATTAACAAATAAGTACGACTCTTTCACTCACGTGTACTTGACCTCTGAGTTGCTGATACAAAATGGGAACGCCAGGGGTTTCCGAATAAGCCGGGGCTCTCGTCTCAGCTCGCAAGACACGTGAGCGGTGGGGGCAGAATCAGTGACTGACTCGGTCCCGTGGTTGTGCGGACTCACACACACACACACACGACCCCAAGTGTGACGGGCACTGTTCCTACGTTTTATCTTTCACAATTTAGTGCTACAGACTTGCTGTATTTATCACTGTGTCAGTCAACCCCTTTTCTGTCTCAACCTTTAGGCAATCAGACATTTCTGAAGTTCTTTACGTGAACAGCTGCTCAAAGAGGGAAGGCTTGCCCACCCGCCCGCACATTCATTCAGGGCCCGGCATTGCTGCTCAAGCAAACGGGCAAGCCGGATGGATGCCTGTCAACCTCGGAATCACAGGTCTTGCCTCTGCGTTTTGCATTTCATGGGAACAAGTCTAACGGTGTAAAGAAAGGAGTTTGTTCCTGCCCAGCGTGATTAAATGAGAGCAGAAATGGTCGTGGGTATATTTTGATAAATATTTCAGGCACTAGAAAAACAACTGGAATACAGGCCCGTCTTGTATCCGTCACATGGCAACCTTTTTGCTGCCGGCTGAAGACTCTGGAAAAGCCTTCTTGCTGCTGGGGGCTCCAAGAATTGTTTTGTCCTGAAATGGTTTGTCAGTGCTGCCCTACAGGGAACGTTCTGCTTTCCAAAGGAAGCAAAGTAGAAAAAGAAAGGGATGGGGATGAGGCGGGAAGGAGAAGGGAAGGGGGGAAGAAACCCTAAAAGTCCCCCATCACCGCAGCTTTCGCGGGGGCTTGTCTTACTGACTGTCCGGCACAACCAAGTCTCCCTGCTCCCCTAGAAGACAAAAACACAATAAAAATTTTTTTTAAAAAAACCCTTTCAGTCAGGCCGATTGGTGGTTTCGGAACCAACTGCAAAGTATGGTAAGATGACTTTTTAAACTAAAACTCTCATGCTTTCTAACAAGTCCACTAAATTGGGGGAGCTGAACGCCCACCTCGGAAGTTCAGGTTCTGACCGCAGCCCCCCACTGAACCCCCTTTGCGTTCCGGCGGAGTTAATCCTGGCGTCTGGCCTCCGTCCTCACAAGCCTGAAGAGGGCGCTGACAACCACAGGGTTCCTCCAGTCCTTCCCTGCCACCCCCGAGGACTCCCAGACTCCTCGGGGCGGCCCCATCCCCCTCCCCGCTGGGTGGGCATCGCCACGCAATCACCAGGCCTCCGGAGGCGACGAAGAGCTGGCCTTGGAGCAGGTCTTGGCGACTTTCACGTCAAACAAGAGAAAATTTATGTTCTAACTCAGAAAGGATGTTTGTTATCGCACCCAAGGTGGCGCACTTTGTATTACCGTATTTTGCTGTGTATGATGCGCACACATATTTTAGTACTAATTCCCATGTGTGATTCAATCCTTATTTTTCCAGCAAAAAGTTGGGCAAAAAGGCGTACATTATACATGGCATAATACAGTATATAACTTTCCAAGGCTTGCATATTTAAGCTTTGTCTTGGAATTCCTATTGATTTAGACCTAAAACATGACTTTATATGGTTAACTGGCATAAAACCCCCAAGACATTAATACTGAATTATTTTTTAAATGTCTCCTGATATTATAACCATGTTTAAAATGTTTCCTTCTGGTTTAAAATAAATGTTCCAACACCCAAGTATAGAATATTTCCTCAGGAAAACAAATGACTACAATGAGCAATAAGACACTCTCTTCATTATTTAAATTTTTTCTCTTTAAACTATATAAGACTTGAATTTTTTGATGTGCAGCTTAGGTCTTCATAAACCAACAAATAGGTAAATAGAACACAGAGTCCATTCCATTAAATATCTTCATCCCCCAGGACTAAGAGCTCATATTCAAAGTGTCATCCTGCGTGATGTTTTATGGCTCAGTTATAAACCCCTCCGAAATCGGGTTTACAATGGAAGTGTTGACATCACGCTAACTGTTGTTCTGCAAACAGAGCCTAGTCATCAAGGAGCATTATATTTATGGGCAGGCAAACGTCTGTCCCCGTTAATCACACAGCCACATTGACAGATTCTAAGTTTGAGGTCCAGCAAAATTAATGTGTCCCATTACTTGCATCACTGAGACCGCAAAGAAAATTTGCAGGCATTTTTATAATTCTGAGGCTTTGCCATTGGTACAGAAATCCGGGCAACAGTCTTGCTGAAGCAGTTCATTTATTTATACCTGCTGTGGTCATCAGGTTTCGCATGTCTGTGAATGACTGGAGAAGACTTTTCTTTCCCATAGACAATTCTTGAGACTGACGTGCATTTGCACAAACACAGCCTTCAATGGAGGGTCCCTACAAGCGTGAATTGTGTGTCTCCGTACGCCTTACCTCCGCTGGGGCCTCACCCAATTGTGAGTAATTACCAAAGGACTATGCCACTCTTAAAATATAATTCAACATTCCTATATAAAACAATCCAAAATGTCAGCACTCTGTCTTTATGACATCATGCCATCCCAATAATTCTGTTTTACAAGTAAATTCCTATTATACATTAATAAGGGCTGTTGGTGGGTAACCATCTTGCCTCCTCAGTAAGGACTCGGTTGAAGGCAATTAGGGAAGCCAGGTGCAGCTGAGCTGGGTACTCATAAAAGTTTTTAAATTTTACTATTTCCGTTTGATTTTGGGGGAGTGCATTCCAATCTGCCCAAATTAAAGAGGAAGCTATGTCCGTGTTTTTCAGCTGTTGTGTGTTCTGACTGTTACCAATACCCCCTTTTCGTATTTCTTTTTCTTTGCTCCTTAGAAGCCAATGATCTGAGGAGTTCAAGTTTCACCCTGAGCATCATTTCACAGCCTGTCAGAGTGGACACACACGCACACATGCACACACGCACACACGCAGTCCCAGGGTCCTGGAGCAGCACCTTCATTTAAGACTTTCTGGGGGCAGCCCTGAGTAGTAAAATTGATGCATGAAAGAAAGAACTTTACTCACTTTGTTAACATGTTTTTGTGGTAATTAGCTTGGGTCAGTGAAGGAGACATCAAATTAAAGTTTTATGTCATAATAGGAGCGATGATTTTCCCATTACAAGAAAATCAATTTCCTTCTACAAACTACAAACACTACATAAAAGAATTAATAAGTGTAAAGACTTAACACATCTGAAGCAAGAGAAAAGGTTACCTCTGATGATGACAAATACCCTCAGAAGTAGAATTTTAAAAAGAGTTAACAACTCACCCACGGCCATATTATAAGGGTGATGGACCCTGGGAAATTTTCCTGCCAGAACGACATGCAGAAAACACAGGTTCCTTTATTTTGCCTGTTGTGTTTTTCTTCGCTTTACCCTGTAACTCACACTAGTCAGTGTGATTTAATTCATCTTTAAAACATAGTTGAATGTTATACACAATCAGTTTTATGGCACCAAACGATTGACAGGACACGGTTTCCTGTCCTGTTTTTCAGGAGGTTATACGGACATTCTATATAAGAATGACCGGGTGGGCCAAACTACCGACGTGCCAGCTGCTAGTTCAAGGACTGGCATCGCCCCGAAACAGCACGACTGTACCTATTGGGTACAGTCACCCCTTACTGACACTAAGACAGGGCGTCACTGACTTCAAGAACACACTTGCCAGAGCCATCCCAGGAACTAAACTTGGAGGGGCTGACTTGGTCCAAAGGTCCCTTCTGAAAATGAAGAATCGTGTTCCACTTAATTTCAGAAGGCAGAATGGAGATGATCTCATTGACATAAGGACAGTCTTCAAAAGCGATCCCTAATTTTCTTTCTTGGCTCTTCGGGGATTTTCCAATGCTCGCTTTTATGTTTTAGAACAAACCCTCCCCCTGCCAGAACAGGACTGAAGAGAATGGAGGCTGCGGTTGGTACTGCTTCAGAACGCACCGCTTCAGAACACGATCTTTCAGCCACGCACTGCCAATCGCATTAATAAATTCCTCTCCCGGTTTCTGAGAAATAAAGTCACGTAAAATAAGACCCTCTGCACACCGTTAGTGCATCTCTTGCTTCTTAACAGAAAATTTCATTGGGGACTTATTTACTGAGGATATGAAGCTTCAGAACGTAATCACTTTCCTTAGGGTTTTCAAACTTACAACAGAAAAGCAGCCACTTGTTTATACGAAACACGGATGACAGAAGTCTAACCTTCTTATCTTTGCCACGCTTCTTTTCCTTTCCTTGATCAATGACTATTCTCCAACAGAAGAACTTTTAAAATACCAGTGTTAAAAGAGAAAAAGATAATCTTCAAAATAATCTTCATCGGTGTTCTCGTATCTTCTCTTTCTCCTACCCTTACTTCCCCTAGTAGGAATGCAGGCGCTAAAGAGGGAGGTCTGATAAAGGGCCTTTTTATTTCTTTCAGGCCGGTTTCCAGGGGCTATCTCCCTGCCAACTTCTGAACTGCACCCTGAGCCCTGCAGGCAGATTCGATGCCCTACGTCGTGGACAGTCAAGGCCTGGAAAACCAGGAAGGTGTGGGGGTGGGATTCTAAAGACCTGCCCCTTTAGACACCCAAGGGCCCTGTAGGGGCAGCATCCTAGGCTGCCCTTTGCTGTGGAAGGGGCAATGACGTAGGAGCCAAGAGCAGTTTGGACTGAAATGGTGTGAAAAACGGTGTTCCAAAAGTTTCATCCACCACTCTTTAAAGTCCAGTTTCTTCATTTTTCTACAAACCGCTCTTCTGTCTTTTTGTTGCTGTTGATGCTGAGGTATTTTTTCTGTTAGGAGCTAGTTTCCCAACAGGCTCCCAGTGTCTTACAAGGACATTCAGCAACTCATTAACAAATCTCTTGGTGGCTTGCTTCTCGCCATCAAGGTACAACTAGGTTGCAGGTCATTAGACCTGGAGGCTCTGTTGTGGAACATGCTCCTCTGCTCCCTAATTACATGAGAAAGACCTCCCTTAAGTCCCAGTGTTAATAGGAGTGCTTCCTGCCTGGGAGATCAAAGTCAGAGGCGGGGTGACAAGTCTAGCCCGACTTGTTGAAGGAGTGTCTCCTCTTCTTTCTGCCTCCAACCCCGACCCTGCCATCCCCCCAAGGCAAGGGGGCCTGGCCCTGTTTGTGGGGAGCAACCCTCTGATCCTCTTCTGCCTGAACTCTGTTATTTTCACCTGCTGAACCGTCATTATTCCACTAAATCACTGTTTGCATGCTGTTACTTCATGTATTTCTTTCCTTGTTTCTTTTTAAGTGGGAGTGGGTGTTATGTGAACTTATATAATCTCAGGATAAACTCATTTCTAAACTACGAAGGGGTTTGATTCCCATGTTAATTCCCCCCTCTTAGGTCATTGTGATTTACCATCTCTGAGCTAGAAAACTGGTCGAAGTATAGCACTGCATGTATTCATCATTGCCAACCACTGCTGATTTTCAACAAGAATGAAAATTCTATCCCTCAGGTTACATTCCAGGGAGCAACAGAGGGGAAAAATAATACAGAGACTAGAGCAATGATAGTATTAGATATTTAGGGCAACTTAAAATAAGTTTAAGCAGCTATGACCTCTCCCTTACACACCAACCACAGTTTGTCAAAAATATGCTTCTGTTAAAAAAAAAGAGAGAGAGAGAGAAAAAACTCAGTGGTAAAATTATACTGTTTGGACGGAAAAGCTCACGTTAGATTTGGGTCCCCAAGAATATAATCACAGGCACCCCAAATCCATGACGGTGCCCATGTCAGTTCAGCCAGGGGGTTCAACATGGGGCGAGTTACTTCAACTCTCTAAACCAGTGTCCACGCCTGTCCATCCGTTTAATGCCCGAGTCCCCCTCATCGGACTGTCGTGAGGACTAAACCACACACTGCTGGTGTCACCCTGAGCGTACCTAGCACGCCTCTGAACTCTGCGTTAGCTCTCATCATCTTCCTCACCAGGGGGAAACGCAGACCTCTCTGCTCAACGAAGATTCGATGTCCAGTCAGAAAGCAATTTGAATACTGGGTTTTCTCCAATATCTTTCTACAGCTGCTTAACTTGCCCATTCTTTATTGTATTTTTGTAACTTTAAACATTAGCAAATCAAAGCATAAGAATCCCCAGGTGACTATTAATATAAATTCTAGGCCAATTTACATGCCAAAAGGGGATTATTTCAGGGTTACAATGCATTCTTAAACACTTTCTATTATATCTAGACGAAGACTAATAACTATCTCTGTATTTGAATGACATCTTCTGAGCATCATGACACCCTCTCAAACAGGTGTTATTATCTCAGATCAGAGAGCAAAATGAGCCTTAGCTGCTTAACTTACCCAAGGCCACAGGTTAGTAGGAGATGGAACACAAACTGAAGCCATTATCTGACTTTTTAAAAAAAGACTTTATTAATTTTTAGAGAGGGGAAGGGAGGGAGAAAGATCAATGTGTGGTTGCCTCTTGAGTGCCCCCTACTGGGGACCTGGTTCACAACCCAGGCATGTGCCCCAACAGGGAACAAAACTGGCGACCCCTTGGTTCACAGGCCAGCACTCAACCCACCAAGCCACACCAGCCGGGCCACACCAGCCGGGCCACACCAGCCAGGGCCCATTACCTGACTTCTAGCCACGCCCCTTCATCCCCTGTAAGTCTTCCCTTTCCTGGTCAAGCCATCCTTTCTTCCTATGCCATGAATTTTTTATTTGTTTTAGTTGTGTTATTTCAAAATTAATTAGAATTATTATTACTTTTTATTCTATCAGGTGAATAAACATTATTATTATTTTATACATTTTTGAGAGTACTTTGTTCTATCATCCTAAACTTCAATTTTTCATTAAGTCTCAAATAGAACTCTATATTCTCATGAATATTCAATATTCTCCTCTAACAGTCATGTTATTTTTCCCAATTATTAAAAACCACAGTTGTGAAACTAGGTATTTATGAGGCATTTTCCCCTGCTCCAAATGTGCTACCATTAACAATTTTCACCACCAAGAACATTCTTAAAATAGTTCAGATTTTTTTATTTAGGTATTACTCCCATTAAGTCCACTTTCAGAGAAAAGGCAATAAGGTTTTAATTTCTTGTATGCTCTTAAAGTCAGCTTAATATTGACCTGAAAAAATAAATCCTGAATGAAGATCTCATTGTAAATTTAAATATATACATACATATACATACATACATACATACATACATACATATATATATGTACTGAGTAAGATCAAGGGAAATCTGTTTAATGTAAAATTTGTTTATTACCTTTGGGTTTTAAAATTCAGAAATATACTTCAACATCCATATCTCTATCAGAACAGCCAGTGTGCGTGTGTGTGTGTGGCCCAGCCAGGAAAATATTCTCTTGTTTTACATTAAAAGGGTCTTTAAATCCCACTTTACGGAACTTCAAGAACTTAGTTTTCACCTTGGCAAGCCAAATAGATCCAAACGTTGTAAAATTATTTTAGCAATAACATTAACACAGGTACATGGCAACATCCAATTTGCAGTGAAAAGAAGTTAAGACCTTGGGAGTCTCTGGCATTTTTTATCTTCTCATCGCGGGCATATTTAGAGTGCAACATGTGTGTGCATAAATGTGTAAGTAATCAACAGATATACAAAGGACACCCAATGGAAAGGAATATTTAAACTATTAATTTTAATGAGTTTCAAATTAGTTATTTTTTGTGATCTGGCAGTAATAATCTAAATTCTAGTAGCTCATTTTAGGGAAAAGGAGCAGACAGCTGTACTAACTGTTACCAAAGTAGAAAAAGAAGAAAATAAGATGATCTCATTTTCAGAAATGACACCTCCTTAGTTTAGCGTTCACTTAGTTAAAATACAGAATTTGAGTGAAGTTTGCTGTTGTATTTTGTGCTCATAAAGTGTTAAAAAAGTACAAGGGAGGGCTGCTTAAACTGCTTCATAACGTTGCTTTTAGAAATTGTATCTAGAAATGTCCATTCGCAGGCGAACAGCCCACGTTGATTCTCGTCACTGCAGTCCCCTCATCAGCACAGGACCTGGAAGGATCTCTGCACAGCGTCCGGCCGGTCCCAGTCCCAGGGGCCACGTGCATCTGAGGAGGAGCACCCAGGGGCACCTCTTTCCATTTCCGTTCTTTGACAGTGACGTTCCGTCATCCGATTTACAATCCCCCGTCGCCCACCGTGACGTAGCAAACCAGTGAATGTGGTGTTGCAAATGAGAAAGCGGTAACCGAATAACTTCAAACTTAATAAAAAAAAAAAAAAAAAAAAAAAAAAACCACCCTGATTCTTGATCTGTCACCACTTAGGTATCTTTTCAACTGGCTAAGGACTTCCCCTGGTATGTGACCACTCACATGGCTAAATTCCAAGCAGGCAGTGACTCACTGGGTGGTTTTGCGGATAAATTAAGCTGGCAGGACATAGCCCATTCCTGGGAGAAGTGAAGGAGCTCAGGGACAACATTGCGCTTCACTTGCCTGAACCCAGGGCACAGCCCCACTGACAAGCGAGGCTCCCTTCTTTTTAGATACTGCAGCGCCTCCCTGTGGTGATGCCTGCAAACAAGTCACCAACACAGACTCCTTTTGGAATGTGTCCCTGACAACAGAGCCAAGGGTGGGCAGCAGAAGCAGGTGGGGAGAGAATGAATTCATTGTTCAGGAAAACCCGCTCCTTCCCCTTCGCTACCCCATACACTCATTTATCACAAGCACACCATACGTGTGGAGAGCCAGACCAAGGTCCCAGCTCTGGTGGAACTTATATTCTTGTGCAGTGACAGCAGGAGACAATTAAACATGTAAACACATAAATAAGATCATGTCAGACGGTGATAAATATCCCCAGGTCTCGGAGGCTGGAAAAAGTGTAAACGTCCAAAACGTGGTAGGACTATGAAACACACCACAATCAGCAAGGTAATCCTCTGAAACAGAAGTCGAAGTTCTGTGAGCTTTGTGCCAGTAGACGTTTGTGGGGTTTTCTCCAACAAGGAAGAATCTAAAAACAAGCAGCTGCCTGCCTACCCAATACCCACCCTCCCTTTCCCCATGAACACAGATCCCAAGTGTTCACCCAGAATAAAGGCGACATTTGTCAGCTTCAAGGTTCCACAGCTGGCAAGGGGTGGGGCAGAACCTGAAGGGCCGGCAGCTCACCAAATGTCGGAGGTCGCGCTCTCTCCAGGCCTGTCTGTCTCCTGGGGCTGCCTGCTCTGTCCATTTGCTACAAAGCCACCACTGCGCAGCTTGAAAGGCCTGAGGCTCAGACTGGCCTGGATTTATGTCCCAAGAACTTAAACTGGTTTGCAACCCTATGCATGTTAGAAAATTCTATTTCTAGATTACCATCTGCTGAAGAGCAGTCACCGTTTTTACAGGAATGCCATGAGGAAAGAATGGACCATCAGGCACAGAGCACTTGAAAATTTCTGGAAGAAGGAACGAGTGGCGAGCTGACCCAAAGCTTCTCCTTCCAGATGGGAACACCAGCTCCTCCCCACTTCCTTCGTGTTCCTCCTCACAGTCTTTCAACGACCCCCTTGCTCCCACTGCCCTCAACCTTCCCATCGAAGCACCTGAGTAAGGCAGAACAGAGTAAATGCCAGAGACATACCTTCAGTTCCCATAAGAGAGAAACAGCCGCATTAAAACCAAAAACCCAGCCCCGGCACCCAGAGATGTGCCCGGCCCTCATCTGCACTGTGGCTCACCCTGGACATCCCTCCGTGGGCTCCCCATTCGGAAGCTCTCTGCAGCATCGAGGCCAAACCACTCAGGCTTGTTTTCAGGGCTTCACCCAATCCATGCCGTCCATCCTCGCTCATGTTTTTCATTTTCATCCAAGTCCATCTCCTCATTCTCCCCCAAACGTTACCTGTCATTTTAGGCATGCACTCACTCTTCCACACCTCCTAGGCCACATCCCCACCTCAGGCAGTCCCCTGCCTGCCAGTCTTCGCCTCCCTGTCCTTCTAGCCGGGCCTCTGCTACCTTCCGACACACCATGATGGTTCCCTTCTCTGGCCCCGGGGTCCCCATAACATACTAATAGGCTGTTATAGTCAGCTCCAGCTGCCATAACAAAATACTATAGCTGTGTGGTCTAAACAGAAATATATTTTCTCACAGCACTGGAGGCTAGAAGTCTTAGATCAAGGTGCCAGCCAGTTCGGGTCCTAGTGAGGCTTACGGCCACCTTCTCCTTGTGGCCTCACACGGCAGAGGGAGCTCTGGTGTCTCTTCCTTTCCTTGTAAGGCCATCAACCCTATTGGACTAGGGACCCACCCTATGAGCTCATTAACTTTTGTCACCTGCTCACGAGCCCTAGCTCCAAATACAGTCACATTGGGGGTTAGGGCTTCAACGCATGGATTTGGGGTCCACAGCCAAGGGAGAACGGTATGGGATGTGAGGTGCTAAAAGAAGAGAGGTGAGCAGAACTTACTGAGAAGCTGCTCTAAAGGGCGAAGAGGGGGCCGGAACTGTGCTTTTGGAGTTGGAGGGAAAAGAAAAGCGGGGAGTGAGAAAGCCACAGAGTCGGGTGCACCCAGAGGTTCTGTGGTGAGGAAAAATTCATGTGCAAGAAGCAGCAGTGTTACGCTATGAAGCAAAACAGAATATAATGCAACAGAATACAGCACGAGGCAATCCTTGGTGTTACTCTCGGAAGGTCACGGACATCTGACTGGACCGCATAACTCAGCAATGACCTTTACCTTACCCCCTTATAAAAAGAATGGAAACCCCTTATAAACACAAACTTGGAAAACGTTAGCATTCACTAACTGAGCTGAGGAAAAGCATATCTCATCAAATTAAATACCACATCTTTTAAATGCATTAGTAAAATGACATTTTGGAAGGACTATTCTCACACAGTCATGCATACTGGGTGATGAAGGAATCAAGAGAAAATGAAGTTCATAAAATGCAATTGCGGCTCAAATCTGTTCTGGACAAGTTATTTTCTTACCAGAGGACAGTCAACAAAAGAATTGTAAAATTTGTCATCAAATAGACATATATTTTTAAATTCTCAAATCACATCTATAAACTGAGAACACTCAGAAACAGCAGTGGGAGGCTGACTGTGAATAAAACCCTGACTTACACTGCCCTCTGCTGGTACACTGACCACATTTCAAGTTCCTCGGTTTACAAAGTTGGGAAAAGGCAGTTTCAGTATTTTGAACCAGCATATTCAAGCCTAATTACTAAAAACAGGTTGTGGAAAATATTACTAAGTGGCTTAAATACCATCTGCACCACATCAAGTACACATTCCTAATGAAAAGGGCACACGTGTGGGGGGGCGCTGCCAAAATCACATCTGCTAACCTAATAGAAAGGGTTTTTTAACTAACTCTTTAAAAAATAGGCATTAAATTCACAATAATGCCTTTAAATACCCCCTTTCCCACCTAACTCCTGCCATGCCAACCAACTTTTCAGAAAACAAACAAATAAAGTTAAAAAAAATTAAATCTTGGCTTCACTATTGCGTTTGAGCCTCTGTGTGATTCAGCTTCTCAATATAACTGCACGTTACTGTATTTTACAAAATGTTTTCTAAATATATTTTTTAAATTTAGAGGGTGCTTATTTGCTAGAATGCCGCTGAAAACACGCCATTTGTTTAAATACACACACATCAGCCTCCATTAAAATTATTATAGCATCATTCAAAAGTCTAAAGCATTTATTGGGTGTGTCTCATTCCACAGAGCCTTTTACTAAGCCCTGTATAAACCAAATCCTCACCTCAAAGCTTGTTTCCTAACATAGATGAAGTAACACCTTGGCACAATAGAACAAACACGGGTACATTAACTTAAGTGAGCTTAGGTACGTTCTGTCCTGAGGCCAAAAAGAAAGAGGAGGGGGGAGTTGTGAGTTGAATGTCATTTAAAAGGCTGGGGCAAGAGGAAATCACAGTCCTCTAAAATTTGAACAGGAATACCTCCCGAAGGAGGTGAGATTCCAGGTACCTATGTGCGAAGGAGAAGGCGGAGGGCCTGGGAGTGCAGGAGGCAGCCCCCTGCCTGGGAGTCCGAGAGGTCCCCCTCACAGAAAGTGGGACAACAGCCGGGAGGAAGTAAATCTTAGAAATTCCACAACTCCCAGTGGCCACATCGCCAGTTCCTGAACTAAGTCCAGGGCGCTCGGTGCTTCTGCACAGGTGTTCAGAAGCATCCAGAGCATCCACAGCCCGCCTGACGGACCATGCCTGAGAGCTTGAACCTTCCTCCGTGCAGCTCTTAGGGACATGTATTTATTTTACTCAGCCAACACCTAACCACAGGCCCCGCCTCTTTACAAACATGAACACATTAAATCCTCATAACCATCCCAAAACATAGGCACTATTACTAAAGTCCCAATTTTACACATGAGGAAACAGGCACGTAGAAGTTAACACTTTGCCCAAATTTGCACAACTAGCATGGAAACAAGCCCATGGAAACTAGTATGAAATTCCGGTTGCAAGCTTGGGCTCGTAACCACCTTGCTGTGTCACAGAGCACAATGCGTGTTACAATCTCTGAGTAGAAAATAATTAATGTATAACCAGGCTAAGTTTTTCTGAGGAAGCAAACAACCCCCAAACCCACAAGACTTATTTCTTGCTCACACTACTTGTTCATTTAGAGCTGTCAATCACCACTCCACAGGGACAAGAGGACCCCTGAGAACCTCAGACTTCACCTGAGCAAGCCCATGCTCCTGCCCACGTGTGCCCCATCATCTCCTACTCGGAACTCACTGGCGAGAGCCAATCATACTGCCCCACCAACTTGATCCAACCAACCACAGGAGCCAAACCCAGTCAAGGGGCGGAGAAGTGTGTTCCTCCTACGTGCCCGAAAGGAGGTAGAAATAAAAATGGTGGGCAAACCACCAAAAAAGACTACCACGAAACACGTCCAGTGGTGATTACACTAGCAATGTCACCTTTCCGGTACACAAACATGGTATCACGGACCCACTCACGTAGGTCAAGTTGTCGTTCCACCTGCAGTGACGGACAGGTGTGGGGTCCAGCCTCCCACCAGCAGCACCGGGTCGTTCCTGCGTGCACTTGTCAAAGCCAGAGGCCCTCGCTGCGCAGCACCCTCGAGGCTCACTAGGGGACACTCGCTGCGCAGCACCTTTCAGTGTAGTCGGGGGTACCCACATACACTCAGGTGCAAAACCTTGGTAACAATAGCCAACAAATATCCAAGGATACTAACCAAAGACGCAGGAGGCCCCCAGGTGGCTGAGGTTAGTGATCCCAAAGGTGACATGCGTTTTGAAGGTAAGAAATCTTCGTGAGCTTTTATGGTGGAAGGCCAGGACCATGTAGATGAACAGGCTGAGCAGGTGGACAGGGGCCGGGTGCCTGGAGCAGAGTGTCCTACAGAGAGTGCTGCTCGGAAACAGGGTCCTGTGTCTGGGGAAGGCAGGTCCCCTGAAGCGGTCTCGCCAGCTCCCCACCACAAAGCACGGGGAGTGAAGGAGGCCCTCAGCGCTGAACGGAGCTGGGGGGGAGCCCCGAACCTTCCTGGCTGTCACTAGCGACTGAGCAGTGAGACGCCACCACGTGCGGGCAGCCGGAAGGTGAAACTTCCAGGGCGCGATTCTGGCCATTCACAAAGCAGGCTGGGCGCCTGAGGATGGAACGAAATCGCGTTGTCAGAGAAGAGCGATACACTTTCCCACGGCTTACTTCTGAGAGTTGAATATGAAACCTGAATCTTTAGCTAGAGAAAACACGCCGGTTCTTTCAGATTTGAAGGACACATATTTGAGCAGCACTGGGTGTCCAGACATTGTGTACTGAAGTCCCTGAGCTATAAGTTAAGCAATTTTAGAACTAAAAATATGTAAACTGAAAATGTACTCCAAGCACTGCATTTCACAGGAAGAACGTGAAACACAGACATGAAGTTCACTTGTCCAAGGCCACCCGACTCATTTGGGGACCAGCTGGGACCTGCACCCAGCTCCCCCATGGCCAGCGCTGTGCTCCCTGCACTGTCACGAAACTATCCCTAAATCAGTGCCGCCTTCAAGGGTGGCAGCAGTCGTGACATCAGTAAACATGTGACACGGATGAATTAAAAAGTGTCAGCAAACCTAGGTTTTACATGAGTGGGAACGGTGACTGACGTTTCTTTTACTTCTAGCCCTCTTGTATCTAAAAACACAACATTTTTATTGTGTCATTTAACATTGAGGTTAATAACCAAGGGTAAGTCATTTTTTCTTTTTCAAATAGTGGGTCAATCAAGTTAGCAGGTCACAACCAGTATTTTTATTTTCTTTTTTAAATGAAACAATATATAATTACTTGCACTGTATTTTCATTTGCCAAATACAAAGACTAATTTTTCTTGTTATTGCCTTTGCCCGAGATGCATAGGCCATGAACAGCCATTAATTTTTTTACTGCCACTTAAGTAAAAACGTGGGTTTTCTGAGCGAATGAGTTGTGAAAGGCTTTAGTTAAGAGAGGCCTGTCAGAATCACAGCTGGTGTAGGTCCCTGCTGACGTCCCCTGGGGCTGGAGAGAGGCAGGTCCGCCCAACAGAGCTGTGACATTCTGGGCTTACAATCCCGTCCTGGAGAGAGAGAGAGGGAGCTGGTGGCAGACCACCCGGAAGGGGCCTGCAGATAGCACTCTGAAGTGCAAGCCAGGGTCAAGGCAAGCCAGTGAGGGGGTCACAACCCACCCCACAGAGGTCCCGAGGGAACACAGAGGGCGGAGTGGAGAACGGCCCAAAGAGGAAGGACTGGTGCTAACCTGGAGTCAGGAGATAAGCTGGGCCAGGGACATCTTTTTTTTTTTTTTTTTTTTTAACCCATGACATGGTATCAGCTATAGGGAGGGGATGGGGACTTGCATAAACAGGAAGCTACACACAGGCAGACAGTCCTACCCCTATCTGTACTTGTTTCTCCAGGTGGGCACCAGGTCCCCTGCCTAAAACACTTCCTCTGTCCTATGGACACTCCACCATTCAGATTCTGCACAGGGGATGGTGGGAAAGGTTTCTTACGGGTATGTTTAAGAACCTCCAGGGGAGGGCCGGTTGTTTTAAAATGCATTTTCAATAAATCTGGACTTTTTTGTTTGTTGTACTTTTAATAATACAAATTACAGAAAGTAAAGTTCAACCATTATCTTACTGGCCAGTGAGAATCTTGGGGTTTCAAAGGGTTAGCAAATCAAACAACTCTACTTAGTACAAACTACAAGCAAGTGGTCCACTCCAGACCGCAACAATGAAGAGAATATGGCTATGATCTTTCTGCTACTAGAAGCCCTTGCTTTCAATTTGTTAAAAAAAAATGCAACATCTGGGATGTGCAATAAAGGAGGCACACTAAAACGAGCTGTGACCGTAGGTGCATCAGGTGGCTCTCCTCCTAATGAGGCTGCCCACATCCCTCCAACGCCTTCCTGGTCGGCTCCTCTTCCCAATCTAGGCAGAAGGCATTAGCAATCTCTCGCACTCCCAATAATCTGACCACAATACCTCTCTTCACTTTCAGCAAACAACTTTGCTTCCTAGCACCATAAAGAATAAGCCATCAGCAACAAGCTGCTCAGCAATTCAACCCCACGCTCTGGAAGTTCCTGCATCGACACCCTGCCTTTCTGCCTCCCTACCATGACGTCCTTTATATTCTCGTTCCCTTCTACCCCAGGGACCTAAAGCCCCATCAGCATCTTTCTCTGTAAGTATTTAAACCTGCCTACTTACTTGTCTTTAAATAAACAAAGGAAAACCTCCTCCAACTCTCTACTTCCCAGCCCTGATTCTGGAAGCCTGGTCTCCACAGCTGCCTCCTAGGCCTTCCCCCACCCGCTGCACTCCCGACTCCAGTCTCCCTAGCCCACTGAACCGGCTCCAGATGAAGTCACCAAATGACCTCAGTTTTGCTAAATCTGGTGGATTCCCCTAATCCTTCCAAACTCTGGCAAAGTGCCATATACTGAGAGCCTGCCAACCCTTCCTGAACCCCCGTTCCCTCCTGTGCACCTGCTCTCCTGCTCTGCCTGCCAGCTCTCCACCACTCTTCCTCAGTCTCCATCAGGGTCTTCTCCCCACTTTTCAGATGTTGGTTTTACTCTCTTCCAGGTCCTCTGCTCTTCTAAGACTGTGGATCCTGCCTTCGGGCAAGCTTATCCAGCCCTGGAGTGTCAGCTGGCACCTATGTGATGATGCTGCGGAAATCTACATCCCACCTTGGATTTTACTGGAATGCTACTAACCAAGAATGTCCAAAACCCGTCTCATCACCTCCAATCACAAGTCTGCTTCCCATTAGGTATCCCCCAGTTCAGTCGACGTCACTGCCATCCACATGGATGCCCCGGCCAGAAACCAGGCATCTCTTGGGCTCATCCCCAATCCTCAAGTCCAGATCATCGAGTCCTATCCATTCTAAACTCCCAAATGCATCCTGAATCCAATCACTTATGCATGATGGTTGAGAGCAGTCTGGCTAGGTCAAGCCCTGCCCCTGCCATTTACAATGATGTGACTGGGCAAGTTCCTAGCCCTCAGACTCTCATCTGTGCCATGGAACAAAATAATATATTTTATATATTAATAGTACACACCTCCAAAGATGATTTGGGGGATCAAATGAGTTAATATAGATAAGTCGCTGAGAGCAGCTCCTGGTGCCGCAAGTGCTTTGGAGGGTAGACGATACCCTGTGTTATGCTCATCGTTCCCCCCACCCTGGTCCAGACGCTCATCACCCCTCACCTGGACTACTCAAACCCCCTCCTAACTGGCCTCTCTGTCTCCAGTTTGCCTTCCGCCAATACTGCCTCCACCTGCCTCCACTGGGTGGCCAGAGTGATCTTTCTGAATGCAAACCTAATCCTGTTGCTCCCTTGCTTACCACTGTCTCTTCTTATTGAGGCTTGCAGGCTCCTTCCCTCCCTCCACCCCCACCCACCACCCCTGACCTTGCACTCAAGCCATCATGAGGCCCTTTCAGCTCCTCTACCGTACCACGCTCTCTCTGCTGTAGACCGACGCTCATCCCGCCCCTCCGCTGCTCTCCTCCTCATTCCTGCTTTCTCTTTCAGGCCCTCCAGCAAGTTTTCCCTGACCCCCCAAGTCTGGATTAAATGCCCGCAGTAGCCACCAAAGAGAACGCTGTACCCTGTAATTATTTAGCAATTGCAACTGCCTCTTTCCTCATTTCAAGCCTCAGGGCAATATAAACTCCCTGAATGCAGGGACTATATTTGTCTTTTTTAGTTTTATGTACTTAGCCCCTAGCCAAGTGGCTGTCTGGGTCATAAAAGGTGCTCCATAACTACCAAATGACATTAGTAAACAGTTCCCACTAACCACAACTTCTCTAATAGAATGCAAATTCCATTCTGTAATGAAAGTTCTCTTCTTATTTCAGAGTCCCTGTACCTACAGCATTCCTAGATTCCACCTTGATTCCAGTTCCTCTGAATACAGGGATGCCTCATCGTGCATCCCACTGAGAATAAGTGAAGGCAGCGCCTCACAAGTCAGCATTCGACAGGAAAGGATGCTTAAAAGTGATGATGATAATGGCAGCAGCTAACACTTACTGGACATTTGCAACATGTCAGGCACTGTGCTAAGCAAGCATCCCATGTACAATACTTCATCTGCTCATCAGGAACTCCGAGGGTAACACTGGTTATTTGTCCCCAGTGCATCCATAAGATCCATGGAGGAGAGTCCACTAATGCTGCCCACATTTCTCTTCTGAAAGAGCTCACATATCGAAGCTAACCGTTCTTAACTAAATGTCCTCTCTCCCTTCCCCCTCCCCCTCTTTCGACTTCCCCCGACCCTCCCATTCCCCATCGCCCACCATTGTAGGCAGCCAGGAGTTACTCCAACTTTTCCTAATAAGCCTCATGGCTAAGTTAGAACCAGGACTCAGGGCTGCTGAGCCTATTTTCCCAAAGACTCTTCGTTACTGCTCACATCTTAGCCAATGTGACTTCAGAATAATCTGGGGACCATTTGCATTAATGGAACTGAAATTTACCTCTTCAAAAAAGATAGCACACTTTGGTCAAGTGTCCAATATTTTATATCCTATTGTCAGCCAAAATACCCTCACCCGCAAATTTCAATACTAAAGAATTTGGGGTTTTGTTTTTTATTGTGTTCTGACTGAGAAAAAAAGCTGTGAAATTTTCACTGTCTAGTCACAACCTCCAGCAAGACCAAAAAGCGTTTTTTACAGCTAATAAATTCCAGTGAAAGAAGGTTAAATCTCCTAAGCTTTGGAATCTCGCCAAAATGGGGTAGAGGGAGTATGCAAGATAAAACAGCTTTTTAACATATTTTCAAAAGCTACCCAGTGACAAAAACAGAAATTATTAACAAGAAGGGGGTCTTCACTTTCCTACCCAGAGACTGGAGCATTAGTCTCCAGGATTTCAGTGTGAGAGCTAGACTTGGCCGGCTCAGTATCGGAGACAGCCAGGAGAAGTTTCTGTGCTCGCTGAGGGAGGACAGGCGCACTAAACATCCTGTTCTTTTTAATAGCCCTGCTGATATACATCCAAGCACTTAAAGTCAAATTTTTGAAAGATGCTTGCTTTATTCTGCTA
This sequence comes from Glossophaga mutica, assembly GCA_039655065.1. NCBI lineage: Eukaryota > Metazoa > Chordata > Mammalia > Chiroptera > Phyllostomidae > Glossophaga > Glossophaga mutica. The sequence continues at coordinate 85,823,200 of CM077313.1, forward strand.
ATTAATCTGAAGTCCAACGTTGGACAGAAGAGAAATGGACAGTGTGTTCCATCCTCCCAATTTATTAAAAGGGAGAAAGAGCAAGGGGTAAGAGAGGATGAGTGGAGAAGCTCATCAGCTCTAGTAAATGAGAGTCATACTTCTGTACATAAATCAAGTCCAAAATACACTCTAAGCCAAGATTTGTAAAACAGCATGTAAGAGCGTTTTTACAAGCCATAACCCTGACCCGAGCTCTGGGTTTTAGATTAGGATCTCTGGGTTGGCCTAAAACCTCTGTAGATCAAACCACGGTGCATCTATATAAAAAATCTTTCCTTTCTGAAACTACGGATTGTTTGGGTAGACCTTATGTACACACGACTAACAACACACAATTCTTATCATTGAGTGAGGAGGCTTCCTGCTTACAAGGGGGAATGGGTGCTTTCGGAGGCCGGAAGTTAGGTCTCGGACGACACTGGAATGCTAAGGAGGACTCCACAGTTTACTTTAATCTACTTGTCCTGTATTCTAGAAACAGCTTGTTAGGTTCAGTAAGCAGCATGACTGGTTTCCTAGGAAAGAGTTCAGTTTAACTTAACTCACCACTGAAGGGAGTATGAGAACGAAAAAGAAAACAGAATCGCAAGATCATCACCAACACAGACTGCTTGCAAACCTCCTGACAACATTCTGGGAAGCTAAGGTCTGCTTGGCAGAGAGGAATCAGGAGAGTGGCTGGGCCATGTCCGTGGAATGTGATCGCAGGACCACTGCAAAGCAGGTTGTGGGCACGTCTGGAAGCGCCGTGTTCTGTGTTGGGGTGAAAAACCGGAATGAATGAACCAAACCTCCACGAAGCATTTACCTACGTTTAGGTAAAGATAAAGACTTTTACTTGATCTGATGTGGAGATTGTGTAAGCTGAGCACCTAAACAGAGAATAATACTGAAATGGCTTGCACGGAATGTTGCATCTTCAGTATTTCTTTGAGGCCTGATGTTTAGTGACGGAATGAAGCAGGAAATCCACTCCCTCAACTTTACAGTGAACAGGGGCGCTGGAAAAACATGGGAGTCCCCTTTTCGTTCTCACTGCCCCACCAGAATGCTGCAGCCAGCACCAGCAGTGGGTCCGAGCGCAGTCCGATGTGTCTGCCGATGCAGCTCGTCGACATCTTAACTGCTGCCCTGCCCCACATATTCGGTGTATCTCTATCACACACACAGGTAGAGTACATGCTATATATATACTGTACATTATACATTTACATGTTAAATACAATGTTTATTCCACCATAAAAACATCTAACAAACCTAAAGTGCACAGGAAGGGCTGAAAGGAATCACGAAAGGTACAGACATATTTAAGGTTTAAGCCCACTCAAAATGTGTGCCTGGTGCATTGGGGAGCCTGTAAACACACAAATGCATATTTAACTAATGGACTGAAATAGTGCTTTTTTTTTAAAGCCCAAAGGGAATCAGTATCACTAGGGACCCTTTTAGATGGAGAGCTTTTGGGTTTTAACCGTGTAAACCTCAAGGGACTCTGATTTTCTGAGTGTTGTCTTAGGAACCACAGATGAATAACTGGCAATTCATGAATCATGGCTCAGTGATGGTGGGGGCTAAGGGTGGGGGGTGCCAATGATGCTGCTTCCAGCATGTGCTCCCTTCCCCCATCCCGCCTGCCCAGCTCACCCAAGAAGGCGATGGGCAGGCAGGCAGCTAATGGGACAGCTTCGTATGGGGTCCAACGTGAAAATGCGGTGAGAGCGAAGAGGCGGACAGTGGAGAACGCTGTGGCCCAGCTCCAACCTGCACTGCATTGTAACCATGAGCAAGCAAGTGTCTATCTCGGGGTCTCAGTGACCCTGAGATAATCACAGTGCCTACCTCACAGGACTGTTGCGAGAAGGAAATTACACTTTGCATATAAAATGCCTGGCGACATGGTAGGGCTCAATGAAGACAAATTTTGTGGGTTAATTCCCATAGGCGATCCCTAGATTGTTTCTTATCACCATGACCTTGGCAAACAATGCTGTAGATAGACATGCACTGTTTTTTTTAAAAAAAGATATAAAATAATATGCATACCATGATGGGCACTCATGACATACTGGTTTGAAAAGTTAATATAATTAGTACAGAATCTTTTGAAAATATGTATGTCCACTTATGTGGCTGGAAAAAAGTCTAAGACATGTAACAATATGAGAGCATGGTCATCTCTGAGATGTACAATTATTATTAATGATTTTAACTGTTTTCCCTTTTGCTTATCTGTTTTTTCTATTTTTCTACAATGAACATATATAACATAGTTACATAAAACACATGGGAGAACAAAATATTCATATACACTTAAAAACAAAAGCATGGCACACTGCTGCTGAAATGGTAAAATTAGTGCAGTTAAGACTCCAATGTGAGAAGCATGTGACAACATAAAATGGCACACAAAGGTCAGGTACAACTAAGGACTCTTTTGGCAGAAAGACCATGAACTTGACATTGAGCCCTAGTCCAAATAGTTCCCCATCCCAGCCCTTGGTGAGTCGTCTGTTGTGGGCCTCAATTTACGACTGATTGACAGACTCAGTGTTGACCTGCAGCAACACCGACAGGGAACATCGGCCCTCCTTCCCGGAACACTCGAACTTGGCTTCCAGCTCACATCCTCCTGGAACAGCTCCTTCCCTGTCACAGTCTCCTTTACTGGTTCCCCTTCCTCTCTCAGCTTCCTATCTTCCCAGGGCTCAGGACCAAGCCTTGCCCTCTTCTCCATTCTGTCCATTCTCACCTCCTAGGAGATGGCACCCAGCCCATGGCATGAATTCCACCCACACCCCACCTCTTCTGAAATGTCCATGTTCAGTTATGGCCTTTCCCCTAAATTCCAGGCTGGAATATCAAAAACTGCCCATTGGACCTAATCACTTGGAGGTCTAAGAGACAATTCAAACTTAATGTGGCCCGAAACAAGATCATGGTCTCCCTCCACCCCTCAAAAACCTGCTCCTCCCAGCTACCCTCATCACCGTTAACAATAACCAGATCTTTCTAGATGCTCAGGTCAAAAGTTTGGAGTTATCCTAGTCTTCTATCTTCCACTCATTCCTTAAACCCAGACCAGTTGACCCTGCTGGGCTCCAAACTGTACCCAGAGCCCTATCACTTCACACCACCTTCATAGCTACCCCCGTGGCCCAGGACCATCATCACCTCCATCCTGGATTATTGCAACAGCCCCCAAATCTGTCTCCCTCCCACCCTTGCACCCTCCAGGCTACTCTGAACACAGCAGCCAGTGATCACTATTGAAGTGTCCATCTATCATGTCACTCTTCTGCTCAGACCCCTCAATGGCTCCCCATCTCCCACAGACTAAATGCCAGCATCCTTGCGATGGCCTACATGCGGATGCCCCCAGCTCATCTCCCACCAGCCCCTTCTTCGTCACTCCAGCCCCACTGGCCTCCCTGCAGTTCTGCAAACACACTAGGTAGCTTCCTACCTCAGGGCTCCTGTACTGGCTGTTCCCTCAACCTGAAATACTGTTTTCCCAGAGAGTCACCTTTGCACCTCCTTCAGCTTATAACTCAAGTGTCTTCCCACCAAGGCGATTCCCCAACCACACTATTAAGTACGTGTGATAATGTGTGTATGATAATCCCAACAACACACTCCCATCCCCTGTCCTTACTGTTTCCCCAGCAGCTTCACTATCCAACAGAACTTGTATTTCACTCACTTCCTTTATTTATGATCAGTCTCCCCATAGTTAATGTAAGTTCCACAACAGCAGGAACTTCTTATCCTTTTGTTCCCGACCTAGTACCTAGAACAGGGCCTAGCGCATTGCAGGCACTGCATGAATATTTATTGAGCAAACAAATAAGATTAAATGGTACCTGCCCCTACTTCTCTTAGATTTATAAAATGCACACAGGAAATAAAGAATGTGAAAGTAACTACTAAATAATTTGACACTTAGATAACTATTTGACACTTAGATAACTATGTGGGTAGTGCTATTATCATTGTTATTATATCGAAGATGTGATGTGTCCCCGTCCTGCTGGATATGACCTGAATGAGTCATTCTTGAACGACGATTCCTCACCTCCCTTTTACTTATCTACTTCAATAAAAAGACTGGTAACAGAATTTCCACAGCACTAGGATTCTGGAAAGAATTAGGTTCATAGACCCACTCAGTATCTACCCTACATATGATCATCTTAATCACAAATTGGGAAGACTAGCAGGAGGGAGGAGGGCGTATGATCACTTAACAGTTATTGATCTCCCTTCACTGGATATCAGAAATACCCCCTTAACCTCCACTCAGTGGAGGGAGAGGACCTTGTCCTTGACTTTCGCTTGGCCTTGATGAGACAACCATGCCTCACCCAAGGTGGGTTTCCATATAAACTGTCAATGGACAAAAGGTTAGGTTCAACTGAATGATCTCCATCTGGAAGCTAAGAGTATACAAAATACTCTATTAACTCCGGGAGATAAAGAAAATGGTGTGTTTTATTATGACACACCCAGAATTACTTTCGGATGCACCGCAGAGAAGGGAAACAGAGTTAGAAGCCTCTTCTAAATGCACAGTGTCTCACAGTCAGTAAAAAATTCAGCTTGAAGACAAATTTGCTAACCCATATTCCATCCTGGCTATAGTGACTGTTGAAAACTCCTCTCTAGGAGTTCCCCCAAAGCCATAGAAGCCAATAGTAATACCTTTCCCTTGCAGAACTAACATTTAGTTACTGTGGCTAAACTGCGAAGCACTGTGAATCCTGGTGAGGAAGGTAATTAATCTAATTGAGCTGAACACATAAGGGCTTTCAAGTGGATAAAACTGCATCTTGGAAATTAAAAAAAAAAATTGCATCCTGAGACACCTGAGTGCAGCAGCAGTACCAACCAGCTCCACGTACACACGGGGCAGAGGTGAGAGCCGGCCAGTCTACTGAGCTTCACCTTTACACCTTTCGTTGCAAAGCCTTTCATTCTAGAAGTGGATTTCCTTCCTCATCCCCTCCGACCTCTTTAGAAAGAAGCAACTCATACAATTACATCCCACAGAGAGTGTAAAGGCCCAGACATCAAAGTGAGAAAACTGACTGATTTAAAACTTAATCAGCTTAATCGTAAGATTTTGCTTGTCGGTGAACATACCAGGTCTGACTTGTTCTTCTCACGCTGTTAGATTGCAACTGCATTACCCAAGAAGTGGGAGGAAGAAGAGTCAATCAGAAAGAATTACACAAGTTTCTACGGAAACAGCTTTCCTTTTTCACAGCCTGTGACTAATTAGATGAGAATACTAAATCTCATTCTCATCGATCTTGGCTTTCCTTTTCTTCATTAAAACAGCCAAATTACTTTGCATCTGGACTCTCTCCCAGGAGTGACCACGTGTTCCCAAGCAGGGTCGGATGGCATGACAGACTCTTTTAAGGATGACACACAGGCAAGCTCGTGATCATTTTTGGGCTGGAACCATTAATCCAGGAACATGTGGGGGGTTTCGGCAGGTATCAAGAGTAATCTTCACTGTGGATGGTATCTTACAGTTTACTTCAGCATATGAAATGATTTATTACAGTGAAACTGGAGAAAAGGAATGACTCCATACCAGACCAAATGATTCCAAATATAGAAATACCCTATCATTGCTGACATGACCTTTTTTTCTTTCAAAGAGCAATGATTTTTTCCCCCCACTTGCTGTTGATACCACACTGGGTTTGATTATTTCCATCGCACACAAGTCAGGAAATCTGCAGTTAACGTCCCAATAGCCACTCCTCCCATTAACCTCTCATGGAGACTCGCACCTGGCTTGGTGTGCCTCGGTGCCCCATCTCAGCAGGTCATCATTTCAACAAATAACGCTCCCGTGTAACGGGACAAGGCCAGGTTCTTGGGAGACACAGATCTGACACATGTTAATACCTCATTATACCTCCAGGCCTCCTGCCAAGCAGGAGGAACAGAGGATCACCTTTCCAATGAACATTACAGGCCTTTCTTGCCGTGAGGATCAAGTCCAGTATATTTATTTCATTCACCACATGGTCATTTTCCCTTTAGAGGAGATTCAGAGAATAAAAGCTACGTTGGCACAACATTATGCCTGAGAATTTTAAACAAACCGGAGAGACCAATCACTTATGGTTTTCATACCAAGCATACCTCTGACAGGCGCCACATAAATACTGCTGTTGGCTCAGAATAGCATTCATACCTCTAGGAAATACTGTACCCTATGTGAGCAAGAGACGCAAAATTCCACCGAGATTCAGGAAAAACAGGTTCACGTTTAAATGTACATCTTACAGACTGGCCCCTGGTCCGGTGGGATGTGGTTGGAGAAACCTGAGAAGTTATAGGACTTCCTTGAATTTTTAAATAAAAATTATATTCCAGTTGCTTTATCTCAGAAAGGGGGAGGGAAAGTGGCCACAAATTTATAACTACAGCAGAAGTATCTGCACTTGAAACAGTTGCAAATGACTCAAGCTACAAACATCAAATTAATCTGTCACCTAGATCTCCCAGTTTTACAGATGTGCTTTCTAACTGTCCCTCAAATACCAACCAGCCCCACGAATCTCCCTCAAGCGGAAGCTTCCGGTTCTTATTGAGTGAAGTACCTTAAGGTATTTCTCACCTTGTGCAGAATTCTACAACAATTCTTTGAAAGCGTTTTTGTTTATTTCAAAAACTACCTGTGTACGACGGAGAGGTTAAAGCACAGAGCAGCTGAGCCAAGGCGCCTGCCGAGAACACGAGCAGGAATCATTTTTGTCTTTGCGCCAAGTGACCTGGAGTGAAGGAATGTGCTTCAGGGGACGCAGAATGTTCCCGGTACCTGTAACCAACGTGCTTCGTGCTGCAGGCTGATAAGACCTCGACTGGGGGTGTTTTGTGATCTGCGGCATGACGCAGCCAGGGATGTAAGGGATCTAGTGTCTCAACTGGCCTCCAAAGCCAGACATTACACTGCTGCAGTCTAAACCAGAGATCACCTCAGCAGACCAGCAGAGAAAAGATACAAAGTTAGGTAAACTGGGGTCAACCGAAGGTGCATAAACAAAGGAGGAAGTGGACACGATGACCTCATGGGTTACAACATTATCAGAATAAAAAGCCATTCTCATAGCCATTCAAAGGAAAAAATACACAAAGTCATGGTGACCGTTACTGGACATAACACAACTAGCTTAGTTTATTGTCAAACAGCACATACGAAGCTGCTCTTTCCAGATCCCAAAGTGGACTTAAAACAACCTCATAGGGATGATTTGTTCAACTGACAGTGGCCTACAAATTAAAACAGAGAGACACAAATTCAATTCAGGAAAAAACAGAGGCATAAGACCACACACGTACATATCACATCTCACCCAGACACATCTCACTTTCCTGAGCCGAAACCACATGCTCCGCAGGGTGAAACAAGGCCCTGCTGGGCTCCAGAGGTCACCGGGGCAGGACACAGTGACTCTCATCTTCAGAGGACAAGCTTTTTCAGAAGGCAAAGTGACAGTTAACCTGAGAATACAGCTCAATTCTGTAACTGCTTCTCTACATCATCTTTATTGCACCCATTTATTAATTCAACAAACATTATATTTGTTCAGCACTTACTCTGTGTGCTAGGGACTGCATTCTCAGTGTCACTTTTTCCCAGGAGGCGCAGTTGTACCCAGGCCCAATTCATTTCTTGGTTGGATTGATTTCCCAAGCTCTCTTCATGCTGACTTTTCCAGCGATGCCCCATTCATTCAGTCCCCAAGGTCACCAGCACCCTCATTTCAAACTAGGAGCCTCCTCTTGATGCTCCTTTTCATCCATTTTGGGGGCAAGGGAGCCCACTGGAGCCCAAGCTCAGCTCTCGAGATAATCAAAGCAGCTTATGTTCTTTGCCATCTCCCTTCCTGCCAATTCTCTCTGTTCCTCCCCTGTCCACTGACTTGGTATGTATTGATCTAACATTCCCATCAGGCACCTTGATCAGGAATGGCTTACTCCTTTCCTTATTCAGGTAACTCTGATGTCCTACCTTTCCTACACAGTTTGTCTGATAATCATCTAAATGCCCTATCTAAATGTATCAATCACCCCCCCCTCGCCATGAAAAAGCGTCTGCAATAACAGCGATGCCGAACACCTCATAAAGCACTTCCAATTATACCGTCTCAATCAACCCGCAGCAACACTGAAATAGGCATTACTTAACACATTTTACACACAAGGAAACCGAGGTGTCTAAATTAACTAACTTGTCTGAGATAACACGGAGAGTGAGGGGCTGAACTGCGACTCGGCCCATTAATCAGTGGCTAAATCATGAATCATGACTTCTACTTCTCACTCCTGTCTCGGCCAAACCTGCCCAAGAATCCACGATGAGAAGTAATAGGTTAGAATGGAGGGTGCTCACCCTGCCTCATTGGTGGAAGGCCAAACCGGGCCAAAAGGTGAAGCGAGAAACACCTAAGCCAAAAGAGACAGATTTCTGAGGCCTGGAATCTTACACGGCCTACGGAGTGAAGTTCAAAGAGCAGGGTCCAACAAGGAATTCTCCTCTAGGAGAGGCCCTAGAACGGAGCCGCAGAGGTTAAATTACAAAGGACACTGGGTATTGTTTAAGGAGCACCTGCACATCGCACATGCTAATTAGTAAAAAGGAAAGCATCTCTTGGCTCTCGAAGAGTTAGGGCTTTTTTAAAAACATGATCAAAAGGAAGAAGTTGACTACCAAGAATTAGAACTAGAAAGCTTAAAGAAAGATTAAGAGAGTAAGGATTCTAGGATTCTCAGAGGAAGAAAGTGGAGTTCTGTTACTAAGGTGGGAAAGGGGCGTATTTTCTGCCCAATGGCCTGAAAGATTATGATTTGGTGACATGCCCACATGCCTGGCCACGGAGTTGCCCAATGTCTCAGTTACCAAAAGTCACGCTCTGACCCACGAGCTTTGCCTGCCAGGACCTTCCAGTTCCACCCACAAGTTTCTGTTTTCTGTTTATTCTTGTGAAGAGCACAGTAGAAAACACAAGTGGTAACACATTTTTTTAAAAAGTAGAGTGAGGGGAATACTTTACATCTGCCAGACAGATGGACAAACACCCTGATGTTCTTGTCTGCAGCCTTTGAGAGGCCAAAATGCAGCAGACAAGTACATCCGGTGGAAGAAAGTAGGAAACTGATAGTCGATCTCAGCAATAGCTGAGTGATGCTATTTTGATGAAATTCAAAATTTCGTACGAATCTATGATAGGCCTGATTAGCAGCAAAGAGATAACAAACCAAAAATACTCCATTTTCCTGGTGATTGAAAATATTTCCCATTAGGGTTTTGTTTCATCCATTATGATTTTGTTTTTTATTTGCTTCTTTCTTCATTAGTTCATTTATTCTTTCATTCATTCAGTGAGCTTCTTATTGAAGTAGAACATGCAATACAGGATTTGTGATAAAATATAAAAACAGACCTTTATAAACTGTCACTCCTTCCTACCACAGGACACCTGTATGGCTCTGAGAAAGTCACAGTACTTCTTGGAGGAGGTTTCTCATTAGTAAAAGAGGGGTAACAGAGTCTACCATATCCATTTTCAAGTGGTTTTCTGAAAGTCAAATCAAATGATGGATCTGAAAGTAACTTGTAAATACTATGAGCATGAATACATATGGCTCAGAAAAACCTAGTAGCAAGAAAGCATATATTCACCTTCCAGAGACTTCCTAGGGGTATGTGTGTGTGTGCATTATTGTGCATGGGTATTACCAGCAGGAGTACTGGGCGTGGTGCTGTGCCATCCACGTAGTGTAATCACGACCCAGGTGCAACTACACTTCTGCAAGCCTCCATGTTCAAGGCAAAAACACAACCTGGCAACAGCTGCCTATATACCTGACCTGGAATTGTGGGGCTATTGTGGTGCTATCCCAACATCTAATTTTCGATCACTCCCACTCTAGAGCTCTTCCCCCCCACCCCACTTGGCTCGTATTCCAAAAGCTTGACTGGTGGAGAAGATACTTGAAACTTCCCAAAACTATGATTTTGTGATCATGGGGTGTCATCATGCCTGCCCTGCTGGTGACAGAAGGGTGGCTCTCTGAGAGTTACATAAAACACGTACCACGAGGAAAGAACTTTCTGAAGAAAAACTTAGTGGCCTGCAAACTGGCAATGGAAAAGAACCACAAGTTAGGGAAGGAGAAGTTACTGACATAACTATCAAGGGCAGTTTTATGAGCTTCATTCAATGAAGCAAAAAACTTGGGCCAAAAACTTCATTATTCAAACCAGATGCTGATTTTGTAACATTCATGTCAATGATGAACTGTTTCAATTTTCTTTAATTTTGAACATGTAATATAAAGCAGGCAACTCACGACATTAATAAAGACATTTAAATGTATAAAGTTGGTTTGAAAAACAACTGAATATAGGAAGCCTGTTTGCAAAAGTGTATTGCCAAAAGCATTTTCTTTCTTTTATAATCATGTCACAAAAGAAGTCCAATACAGGGTTTAAGACAAGATCAATTATGGCCAGCAATGAAATGACCCTTTAATGACAATTAGCCCCCAACCCTGATTACTGCCAGCTCGAATTATCTGTTCACTCGGCATACAAAGTACTGTGCTCATCCATCTCGCACAAGAGCAAAAAGGAAGGAGAGCAAACGAGGGGAAGAGGACCGGCCACACAGACTCCAGCTGATGGAAAGCACAATGTTCATTAAAAATTTTAGTAAGCACAAATGTTGCTTTAAAAAAAAAGTATGCTGATCATCTCCCTCTTAAAAATGATTATTCTCTCTCATCAGAAGAATGATGAGGAACAGACCTCAACCCCTGAAAAAAAAGCAAGGATCTCTGGTGAAAAATGCAGCCAGGGGGGTCCTGGGAGAAGGGGAGAGCAGACCGTGGGGAACGGAGTCCGGGAAGACCTGGGCCCTGTGACATTATCCCAGAGGGAAAGGGGACGATTCTCCGACTTAGGACTGCTTGCGGCAGGGCAGAGTCCGGCCAAGTGAACTGCTACCTTACAAACAACACAATGGGAACCACCAGGGTGTAACTTCTGGTGCTTTACAGTCTGCTGCTTTATGGAGACAGAATCAGAGTAACTCAGAGACGGAGAAGATCAACACCTTCACTGTTACAAACAAGGAGACTCAGAAGCGATGTTGCTAGGGTACATTCTCGTGGGACTAACTAGTGGCAAAGTCCATTTCCAAACCATGTGTCTGTCCCGACGCCTTACTCCACTGGCTTCCTTCTTCCCCCAGAGGATGAGGAGGCTCTGGAGAGGAGGGATAAGGACTGATGCAGTCCAGCAACCACCACAGCCTGTCACAGTTCTGAAAGGACGAGCTGCCCTTTTGCCTTCTACATGCCCATTCGGTGAATTAACAGCAAGAGAGTGGCAAAGGAAAATCTACACTGTGTTGGAGCTATAAATCCTATTCACAAAAACACCTACAGGCCAGGCACCGGGGTTCACTCACCTCTGTGAATGCTCACCACCATGGTGTCTATAACCTCATTTTACTGAAAAACGAAGCTGGGAGAGGTGACGTACTCGCACATGTTCACACCACCAGGCAATGGCAATCCTGGGTCCAGACCAGGTTTTCCAGCCCCTCGAAGACACTGTGCTTTCTCTTCTACTGCTGGCCCTCCAAGGTTCTGCCAAAGAAAGAGCTCCTCATTTAACTGATTACGAGAGCTGCAGAGAAACTCTGCCTCATGGAAATATCTGAATCATTATATACGAAATAAATGGATCCTGAACAATGAAAAGAAGCTTCTAACATCTGGGTCTAAAGAGAACTCCTTCAGTTACTGAGCTAACAAGAGAAGCTCTTGCAAAATTCCAACTTTTCCTTCTAAAAATCTTTGAGACCCAGAGATCCTCCATATTCTGTTTATTACTTTTCTTTTTCAAGCTAAAGTTCAAGTCCCCACAAGCAGAAGAGAAGGCCAATGGGAATCTTGATAAGAAAGGATGACTTTCCACAGAGACAGGTACCAAAATGAGAGTCCAGCCATGAGGCCGTGGAGAACTTCCTTTTTCCAGCTCCCAGCCTTCTGTGGCTGGCCGGCCTCCACGGATGTGCTCACCTTCTGGCAACCACCTGCCGCGTTCACCTTCTGGAAATACGGGCAGGTGGCCAGCCTGGAGATGTCTGCTCTGACTGAGCAGAACACTTCTCATCTTCCAGTCTGAGCACAACCCTGAAGACCAGGACTCGCTGCGGGTTTGGCACAATAATGCCTCTGCAGTTTGTCATCTCCTGCTTGCCTGCAGGGAGACTGGCCTGTTTAAAGCTAGAACATCCCAAAAAGGCCTATTCTACCAAGGGAGACCTACGCGTCTGAGCCAGCTTTCCTCAACAGACGGACCGGGCAAATAGAAGTTCCAGCCAGACAAACGGGACACGGTGTGCTCTCAACAAAACACAACCAACCTCATTTTCCTGGCAACTTTCTCGAGTTTACGTACTGGCAGTTGCAGGTTCTGGGAATACAAAAGTGATGGGTGCTGCCTCTGAGTAGCTCACAGTCTACGGGGGAAACCATCCCCTTGAAAAGATGAACATCCCCTTGGGTGGTAAGTGTGAGAAGACACAGATGTACCAAATGCCATTTTTGAAAAAAATAGAACAGAGGAAGTAGGGAAGCTTCATCCAAGAAGAATTCACAGGACCTGGGCTTATAAAATGACCAGGAATTTTTAAGGCAACAAAAAAGAGGCTCAGGGGCATTGCAGGTAGAAGGGACAGTGTGTTCAAAGGCTCACGTTTATGAAGGAGCCTCTAGTCCAGGAGCGGGAAGAGAAGCAGTGTTTGTACGTGCGGGGAGGTGGGGGACCGGGAAAGGAAGCATCTCAAGAGATGATTGCAAAGCGTCTCTGTGGGCATCTAGAAATCAGTGAAGTTTTTAAAGCATGTTTAGCTTTTTTTTAAAATAAAGTAATTCTGGCCCTGGCTGGTGTAGCTCAGTGGATTGAGCGCGGGCCTGCGAACTGAAAGATCGCGGTTCGATTCCCAGTCAGGGCACATGCCTGGGTTGCCAGGCCAGTTCCCATCAGGGGACATACAAGAGGCAACCGCACATTGATGTTTCTCTCCCTCTCTCCTTCCCTTCCCCTCTAAAGATAAATAAATAAAATCTAAAAAAAAAAAAAAAAGACAATGTAAACTTAAAAAAAAAAAGTAATTCTGGCAGATACGCCACATGTGCACAGAAGTCCACATTAGGACTGTACAAAGAAAGAAAATGAGAGCCACAGAGCCAAGCCAGGTATGCAATTTTGAATTTTCTAGTAGTCACATTTAAGGTCCGGGAAAAAAAGGTAAATTAATTTAATAATATATTTGAACCCCCCCAAATCCAAACATTCAACAATGCAGGCAGTATTTTAAAAAGTATTAATGAGATTAGTTGACCGCCTTTTTCTCTCACACGAAGCCACCGAAATCTGCCGCATTTACAGTGTGTCTCATTTGGATGAGCCGCATTTCAAGTGCTCGAAAGCCAGATGTGGCCAGCGGTCGGCACACCGGACAGCACAGCTCCAGAGAAACCAAATACAAGACCCACGCAGGAGGCTACAGGCACGAGTCCAGACAAAAGAGGGTCGAAGTCTGGACGGACTGATTCCGGCCCTTGGACATGGGCTAAGCTGCCACTAAAATGCAACTTTACAAACGTGTAACTTATTTTTTGTGTTGAGTAGGTAGTAACTGACATGGTTCACAAATAAAAATGATACTCCAGGGTATATAAAAAGAAGTCTTGCCCCCATCCTTTTTCCGACTGTCCCGCCCCCCGCCCACCCTGGAGGCAGCCATGTTTACTGAGTTTCTTCAGCTTGTTCATCCTTTCAGTGACTGTTTGTGCAGAGAGAAGCAGCTATGAATGGAGGCTCATGTATTTTGTGCCGTTTCTACTCCAAAGGCAGCACACTACATATTCTATTCTATACCTTGCCTTTTTCATTTAATAACACGTCTTGGAGATCTTTCCACTTCGCTGCATAAATAATTTCCATGTTCTCTTTCAATGTGGCGCAATATTCAATTGTATAGATGGATCACAGTTCATGTATCAGGCTCCTGCTAATGGGTATTTGAATTGTTTCCAATCTTTTCTATTACAAACAATGGTTAAATGAAAAACCTCCTCTATGCGTCATTTTACATGTACCCTGATGTACCTGCAGGGAAAAAATTACACAGCCAGCTCACTAGGTCAAAGGGTAATTGCATTTGTAATCTTGACAGATACTGCCAAATGGGCCTTCACAGGTTGTGCTATTTTGTACTCTTACAAGAAGTCCACCTAAAATTTCTCCACACCTGGGCAACGATGTATAATTGCCGTATTCTAAAATCTCTGCCAATCAGATGAAGCGAGAACTGCTACTTTGGTGTAGTTTAAAAGCGCGTTTCTCTTATTATGTCTGAGTCTGAAGATCTTTTCTTCAGTTTAGAAACAATCCCTATTTCTCGTTCTATGATTCGTAAGTTCATGTCCTTTGCCTATTTTTCTGTTGGCCTGCCAGGCATTTTCTTACTCATTTGTAGGAGGACTCCTCACTTGCTGCTCCCAAGTCCACCTGCAGGCTCGTGAGGACGACTCCCAAAGCTGGGGACCTCCAGTCCCCAGACGACTCTTGAATGTCAACCTTCTTCAATGTCAAAAGTGCCTAACGGAGGCCAGTTCACCCCATATCATATCTAAATATCTAAAACGAAGTACAAATGTCCACTGCCCCACCCCCTCCAACAGAACTCTACCCTCCTTCCCATATCTGCATCAATATTACCAATTTCCAACTCGCCTGGACTCCCTCGAACCCTAAGACAAGCCCCTCCCTGAGTCTTTCTTTGTGATGTTCCCCACCCTGCTCTTCCCTTTTGTTTCCAATGCCACTCATCAGTTTGGGACCCTCCTCATGACCCTGTGCCTCCTTCAAAATCTCCTAACTGATTTCCTCGTTCCCCTACTCTCCACTTATAAACAAGTCCCCACATAACCGCCATGTACTGTTCCAAAGCGGTACTTCCTCCCAAACCTTTGATGTTCCCTCTTACTTGCATCATGTCACCGATCATTGAAATCATGTCACTGATTATTCCATTCATTCAACAAATATTACTGAGTCCCACTTTGGCCAGGCACTATTCCAGACATTTGGGACACATCAATGAACAGGCAAAACTCCTGCTTAAGCTTACCTTAACCTGTTTTTCTTCCTGCCCATCACCCACTAGTCCCCTAGATTAACTGCAAACATTATCTAGAAGTTATATCTTACATCTGGTATATTTATATACTCAATGAGGCCTAACAAGCCCCTACTGCATGTTGGATCCAGTAGTGAGCATGACAGAGATAGTCTTTTCCATTTGTTCCCCTCTGGCCTTCCCTCACCTTTGGATGCTGAATGCCTTCTCCTTTCTTCACCCTCTACACCCCGCCCACCCTGGAACAGGCAATCCAAGCCTTCCAGTTCCATACAGACTCCCCTGGGCCCCCCTGGCCACAGCAGGGGCCATCAGTCCCTTTCTGTCCTGCAACATTCCTTATCTTGACAGGTGCTTAGGGTTTTCTGTGTGTGTGTGTGTGTGTGCGTGTGTGTGGTTTTCTGTTTAGTGCTTTTCATGGATTGAATGAGACACCCTCATTACCGCAGAGGTCGGCGGGCCAGACACTTGTTCTTTGTACTACATGGGGGGGATTCCTCAATCACAGAACATTCCAGCCAAAGGAAACCTCTGACACCAGTTCATGAATCCCGTCTTGCTGCTTGGGGCACAGAAAGGTTGAAGTATAGTATCAAGTATTTAAAAAAAAGTGAATAAACGTGAATGTCAGGCTGGCAGGCGTCCTTCCCTTTGTCCCTAGGGGTGGAAGAAGATGCCCGAACTGCTAGCTGTGCACAGGCCTTTCCCCGCTGGAACCCACGCACGTGTTCTCACGCTGCCTGAGGATGTGTGCGAGCTCCTGTCCAGCCGAGGCCTGCCTAGCCTAGAAAAGCCGCCCCTTCTGGTGGACGTGCCCAGTTCTGCACGGTTGCCCTCTTTCCAGCTCTCTGCTTCCTGGAGGTTGCTTGAGACCTCAGTGACGCTAAACAACTAAACTCAAACCCACAGATGGTCCAGATCCTGACTGCTCTCCCCTCACCGCCCTCATGAAATCCGGGGCTTCCGTGATCACACCACATCGGCGCTCCACCCTCTGCCCTGGCCAGGGAGCTGCCCCTGCCTGCAGCCAGAGGGCTCTCTGAGGCAGATGGCTGGTGACAGCAGGACCACCCAGGTAGATGTCAAATGGAGAGGCACGTGAAAGTATCTGCCTGTGCAAAAGAAGAGCCTGATGAGAAACAGAATTTGAAATGGGCTAGCAGAGTGCAGAAGTCATCTTTGAAGCCATGAGATGTAGCGTGGTACACGCCAGGATTTTCAGCGAGCGCCATTTCTTCCCTGTATCCCAGTGATTTCCTTCCCACAATTTTTCAAAACTCAAGGGGAGATGTGTGATCATCAGTGTTTCCTGAAATATCCGAAAAGTGGGAGCCCTGGGTATCCTTTGCTTGAGCTAAAAAACAAGTCACACTGAACAGAAGTGCAGTGGTGCACCTGTGGTCGATGTAGATAAGAGTATGTCACATTTCTACGCTTCTCTGTGTGCCCGAAAGAACGGAGAGTACTTAACTGGCCACATATTTTGAAGCCCATGTTCAACACATCAGACTGGAGGTGACTGCCCTTCAGATGCTGTTTTAGGCAGCTGCTCTGTCATTCACAAGTAAATCTGTGTCCTCGATTTACAGTAATCCTTCCATGTCGCGGCCTTTTGGCATAGCTGAACCCCACAACCTCGGAAGCCACCAATAGTTCTCTCTCAAGCTGTCTTTGGATCTAGAGTACAGTTTGGTGGCAATATGCACAAGAGGAAAACAATCTTGGCTTTTCAAAATCAAAGAATCTTCCTGACATCGATGAAACCTTTGAAATATAGAGTCTTTCTACCTAACAGCAGATGGCAAGTGGCCTTGTTAATTTCTACTTAAGTAAATCAGTTGTTAAAAGCAGGAAAAAAATTCTAGGCTCCAATCTGAAATCTTCTTCTATTTGATTTTAGCTTCTTTGGGGAAGAAACAAAGATTCATGCCTGAGCCAAAACCAAACGGCACAGGAGCTCTTCCATCAAAGCTACAGCTGTCAGTATTCTCTCATGTGCCCCAAATCTACCACCCAGCTTTTCCTCTCACGCCTCCCCGGCAGACAGGACATCTTCTGCCACCACCCCTCCTTCCCAGACTGGCCACCCTGTCTGGGTCATGCTCTGCAGATCAGCTGATGTGATTATCTCAACCTGGCCTAGCAGAACTGGGCCACCGTGACCCAGGGTGGCCTAACAGGAACTGCTGACCCACACTGCGGGCTGGCACTCTTTCTGGTCTCTCCTGTCTCCAGGAGACAACCAAGGGGATGCTGGGTCAGTGAGCAGGATTTAAGGAGCCCTCCCAGGTGCAGAAATAGGCCAGAGGACTGCAGGACCTGAGACATGAGTGCAGCCAACCTGCCCCATAGCGCACCAGACCTGAACAGATGGAACACTAATGTATCACCACGTCTAAGGTTAGGTCAACCCTGGAGCACCATCCACTCAGTAACACAGCATGCATGCATGCTAAATGTTAAATTGATCCTCTATTTAACGAGTCCCTGCATAGGTGTAGGCAGATACAGTGCAATATGGCCAACCTAGTGAACTCCTGGTTAGCCTGAACCCATTAAGCCTGAACTTCCATGAACTGGAATGATGGCTTACTGATATCCTGTCTAAAAATGCCTCCCCCTTTTCCCTACCAGAAAAAATCAGTTATATTTATACTTAAAGATACAGATGTCACTTCCCCAGGAAGACTTTTCTAACTCTCCCAGTCTTCTTAGAAGGATTTCCAGCTATATGTCCCACTACACCTTCCTTTACTGTACCCTCTAGCTGCACTGCCCTTTGCTAGTTCCTGCTTTCCACATTAAGCTCCTTTCTGCCTCAGGGCCTTTGCACGTGCAGTCTGTGCTCCAGAAATGTTACTGCCGTTATTACAACTCCCGACCACTGCCAGCCCCACAGCCCCTACTGCTCCCCCTTCATCACAATAAGCCTTGCCACCCCTCGGGTCCCAGGTGAGCCAGGAAAGCCATCTCTGATCCCCACCATTATTCACACGAGGGTGAATATTGCCTGCCTTTCCTTCCCAGACCATTTTTATTTATCATTGTAACCACAGCGACTAGCTCGATGCCACATACAGGCCTAGAAAGTATCAGCTGAATGAATAAATGACCTTCCCTACAGTATTTATGTCACTGCATTCCAATTGCCTGTTTGTGTGCTGGCCCGAAGCCTGCCCCTGCCAACCACCTCAGTCACTTTTCCACAATTCATTTAAAAAGGGAAATGGACATTAATACCCATGACCTACATCTTGTACCGCTACGTCTACTAACAATGGAGGGGAAAAATAAGGATCTTAAGATCCTAGGATTGATGAACCTCATATATTACTGAGGTCATGAAAAATGACCTTAGAATATATATTAAAATATAGAATATATTAGAATATATATTAAATATATATTAGAATACATATTAAATATATATCTTATATATATTAAAATTATATCCTTGATATAAGAACCAAAAATAAAGGGCATGCGGCCTGTTAAGTATTATTGAACGCTTCTGATCAACACTTGCCTATCCAGGAAAGTCACACAAAGAATCCCGTTTCCTGCCCCTCTCCAGCTGATATTCCAGGCAGGTGCTTCGACCACTAAGTAGGACCTAAACCGAGGGAACCGGAGACAGCATGTGCCACGTGCACTTCTTGTTTAGTGCTCCTATGGCCTTGACTGTGTCCCCTGCAAAATTCTATGTTCAAGTTTTAACCCCCAATGCCTCAGAACATGACTACATTTGTAAACAGGGCCTTCAAAGAGGTGACTCAGTCCTGGCCAGTGTGGCTCAGGGGGATGAGCGCTGGCCTGCAAATCCAGGAGTTGCTGGTTCACTGGTTTGATTTAGAGTCGGGGCACATGCCTGAGTTGCAGGGCACGTCCCCTGGTTGGGGGCGTGTGAGAGTTTCTCTCCCTCTCTTTCTCACTCCTTTCTCCTCTCTCTAGAAATGAATAAATGAAATCTTTTTTAAAAACAGAAGTTAAAAAAAGAGGTGATTCAGTCACAATGAGACCGACCCTTCAGGTGAGCTCTGCTCCAATCTGACAGGTGTCCTTGTCCCCTAAGAGGAGATCTGCACACAGACACACACAGAGGGAAGAGCATGAGGAGACAGGGAGGAGATGGTCACCTGCCAGCCAAGGGGAGAGGCCTCAGAGGAAACCAACCCTGCTGGCACCTTGATCTTGGACTTCTAGTCTCCGGAACTGTGAGAAAATTAATTTCTATTGTTTGAGCAAACCCATTCTGTGGTCCTTTGTCACAGCAGCCTTAGCAATCGAAGACTGGGCCCCAGCGGTTCCTGAGGGAAAGGAAGGAGTGTCTGCCGAGTACCCACTGCCCACCCCACTCTTTGCAACCGTAGGTGTCTGCCTTCTCCCCAGTACTGTCCTTTCTTCTTTATGTGACAAATCAGGACACTGGGGCACAGGGGCACAGAGGGGGCTAAAGCAGAATTTGACTCCAGGGCTATCTGCTTCCAAATGCCAGGCCCTCCCCTCTTTTGCACTGTACCTTCAGACCCAAAAGACCAAAGTGAGTATAAAAAATGAAAGCAGGCTCTAATTTGCTCTAGTTAGCCCTTAGAAAATGGGCAAGATCACCATTTCAGCCAAGCTGAAGAACCAGGTGGATTTATATGCATTACCTAAATAACATGATTGAAATAATGTGAAACAGATGTGAATAGGAACTAATTTGCTTTTTAATGAGCATCTTGACCAGATCAACATTACAAAATGCTAAACTGCAAAATGCTATTACAACTTAAATACAACTGCCCAGTGATTGGTTCAAAGAGGGACTCATAAGTAGTTAAATGTATTTTCTCTTCATGAGAGCAGGAGTCTCTTCTGTAAAATAGTCAAGAAAATTTTAATTGCACTGCGTAAAAACCAGAACCTGGTCTAGCCCACAAACCACGGAAAAACAGAGAGAAATGCTGCTGAATGCTTAATCAGCTGTCTGTCACTTTCTGAATAGTGACTAATATTCTAATTATTAGTCACCACTCTAAGAAGGTGCAATTATGGAACACGAATGATTGCTTTAATTTTTTTGTTGTCATTAACCCACAATTTGTGAAGCCTTTACAAAAATATGATTTCGGTCCCCATAAGCTATAGAGAAAAAAATGATTAACAGTTAAAATTCAGTTTTCCCCACTAAAACATTTTTTAAAGCTTTGAAGTTGTATTGACAGATATGACTAACAACTGTAATCACAGAAGTAAATTTAGTAAAACGATAATTTATCTGTCACAATTTACTGAGGGAGAAAAAGTATGGCACAAGCAGCTGAATTGTGAAGTTAAATGAAAGCAAAGATAGAACCCAATTTTTAATGAAATGTAGAGCATTATTAATTGGTTTCCTAGCAACAGCCAGGCTAAAATTACTTAACACGTCTGCTCAATCATATGCAAATATAAGTGTTATCCCTTAAATGTTGATTATAGTTGGTCTTTTCAGATGCAAATCCAATGTGTAAAGTGAATGTAAATGTTGACAATGCTGATACAAAAAAATACCCTGATTAACATCATTCTGGTGCTCAAAGCACCCCAGTTAACAATCTTCCCTTTGGACCAACTGCAAGCTGCCTGGGCTGCCACCTTCCTCTACCTGTCCTCCCTGTCTCACCTGACCACTACCCTCACCCCAGTGTAAGCATGAGAGATAATGAACAAAATGACGTTGCTGGGCTTTGCAGAATCACAACAATTGTTTCTCATCAGCGCTAAATGATGGCTGGCTGGCTGGTCCTTTCCGCTGAGGGTTCAATCAGATGATGCAGGGGATTTGCCAGCCCAAGACAAAGGTCGATCTGGTTACAGATGAAACCAGACCTTTAGATGACTCAGAGGCCATGTAGACAAATTCTGTTCAAAACTGCCAAATAAGGCACTCCTTCAAGAGTCCAGCCTTGTCCTGCAAGTCAAGAGAAGCTCAAGCAACATAAGCATCAAGAAGGGGTATCTCTAGGGGCAGAAAGGGTGGAGACCCCTCAAGATCACCACTGGGATCAAAGCCACCCTAATAATATACCCCTCCAAGCAAAAGCAATGTACTTGCTATGCTTTCATTTACTCAGGCAACAAATACTTACTGCATAATTTGTCAGGCCATCATCTCTAGGTGCCCGACAGCAGAAAGTAAGAAAAAAATCCCTCTCTTCACCTGTCTTTGTGAAGGGGAGAGACTAATAAATCAAGGAAGACGTAAGCAATAAAATTTCAGAGAGTGTTAAAATAGGAAGAAAAAAGTAGCCCGAGGAGGAGAGGAGGATAAGTAGGGTGGGTGGACCCCAGCAGGTAAGGCCTCTCCCAAATTGTCTTCTGCAAAGAAAAGGGAACGAGCTGGAAGCAGGTGAGGGAAAGCCAGTCTGGGCCGAAGTGAGCTTGGAACAACAGGAAGGCAGGAGGGGTGGTGGGGTGCAGGGTTAAGCTGATGAGGAACAGGAGAAGTGTGGGTGGGTGTGATCTAAGTACCTTTGAGCTAAGTTCCTAGACCACCTTCCAACACGACTGCATCGCTAAGGCCCTGCCTTGTGGTATTTCAGGGACACTACTGTTTCTAGGTCCACCTTAGGAGCACACTTCAGGACTAAAAAGATGGAGAGTAAGTTTGCCATACTTTGGAGAAAAGAGGAGAGGGTCAGCCCCAGAATCCTAAAAGCCCTTTCCTCTCTAGGTCCAGGTTCAGTCCCCTCATGACCCCTTGAAATCTTCTGAGTCAATTGGAAAGGACATTCTTGAACTAATCTCCCATAGAGAAGGTGGGGTGGGCTGTTCCCTGCTGCAAACCTCCAAAGGTTGGGGAATAGAAGAACAGTTTCTTCCAGACACCCAAGCACGGCTCTCTGGGATGACCCAGGCAGTGTTAAGCAGTTCAGGACATATATTCCAAGAAGTTCTGAAGCTTGTTTGTGAAGAGATTGACAAAGATTCTACAGACA
The DNA here is from genome assembly GCA_039655065.1 of Glossophaga mutica. Classification (NCBI taxonomy): domain Eukaryota; kingdom Metazoa; phylum Chordata; class Mammalia; order Chiroptera; family Phyllostomidae; genus Glossophaga; species Glossophaga mutica. Next base: position 85,845,446 of record CM077313.1, read on the forward strand.
GCTCCATACCAGGCCAGGGATCCCAGACTAACCTTATGATTTGGGGGCCAAGGAAAAATGGGCATAGTATTCCTCCAAAACATCATGCTCTGGCCTAGTAAATCATACCTTAAGTTTTTGAAGGCTTTAGGAGTTATTATTGTCAAATGCAAATAACCTTGAAGGAAACACTAAAACCTCAGGTGTAGCCCACCTGGGGGTGGAACAGGGCTGAGACCCTACAGATGCCCGGAGCAGCCTGTGGGAGTGGGATGGGACCTAACCTTCCTGGCTGGCCTAGAACGGACTTGCTTCAAGAACAGTGACAGGATAGTCCTGGCTGGTGTAGCTCAGTGGGTTGAGCACGGACCTGCGAAGCAGGTCACAGGTTCGATTCCCAGTCAGGGCACATGCCTGGGTTGCAGGCCAGGTCCCTAGTGGGGGCCAGATGAGAGGCAACCACACATTGGCATTTCTCTCCCTCTCTTTCTCCCTCCCTTCCCTTCTCTCCAAAAATAAATAAATAAAAATAGAACAACAAAAAAAAAAAGAACAGTGACAGGGGCTTGCGGAGGGGTTGCTGTATATCTGTCTGGGTAAGACAAACATATCACCAGGTTTTGCCTTAATTCATGTTAACCTTTAAACGGAAGCACCACGAGAGCTTCCTTTAGCCTAGGAGTCTAAAAAGAAAAAAAAAGTGCCGAACAGTTTAGTTTCATCAAAATGGAGATAAATGTCAAAAGAAAACAATGTGTGGCCCACCACTCCATTAGAAAGGGCTGCATCTAATCCCAGTTCAAGGAAGCTACATACAATTTTGAGTTAAAGATCAGTTTATATGTGTGACTGCAGTCCAGATTGCTAAAATGTTTCTTTTAGGCCAGTGTTTCTGGAAGCAGCATCAGCAATATGTAGCAACCTACTAGGAATGCACATTCACAGGCCTAGCCCCATACTTACTGCATTAGAAATCTGGCAGCGGGCCCAGAAATCTGTGTTGCAACAAGCCCTCCAGGTGGTTCTATGCATGCTAAATTTGAGAGCCACCTTCCCAGGCCAACTCAACAAGATGGTGTGTCTCCGAGTTTATGCTTAGCACTATCTGGCTGCGAATTATTTCAATCAACAGGAAACCAAGGATCGTTACACTGTACCTTCAGCACTATGGCATGCATTCAAAATAAACACACTAATTTGTATGAATTCCTGACACGGTAACTTTTTCCAAAGAATGCACCACTCAGGACACAACACGCTGATTTACTGTTTCTTAAAATAACCAATTGTTCCAGCAAAGAAAGAAAAGAAAAGGAGAAAAATAGTTACTATTTGGGGAACTCATTTGATGTAGCCTTCTGAGAGAAGAGCTGAGAATCTCTGAGTTGTCGGTCTAAGGCTTGTGTCTCTCTTCCTGGTCCTATTCCAGCACCGCCAGGACTCCATCCTGAGCAACAGGTGCCCCGAGGGTGGTGAATAGAGGGTCTCGCGGGGGGACTCGCTGTAAATACTCCAAAAGTACTTACTGAATGGATGCCTACCTCTAATTCTTATATTTTAGAGAGAACACTTAACCTTTTAGTATTCCTGACAATAAAATGAATGTTGTGTGGGCATACGTTCAACAACTTTGAAGATGAGAATGGAAATCTAGAAGGTGCTTTAATCATTCATTTTAAGGTAAACAAGCATGAAGGTAAACGCTTTAAAATGAAGGTAATCATTTGAAGGTAAACAAGCACCCTACAATCAGAAGGGTGAATCTCAAATTTCATTGTGCATTAGGATTACTTGTGATGCCTGATAAAAATGCAGGTTTCTGGGCCCCTTCACGAAACAGTTTGATTCACGTGAATTGGGGACCAGCATTCCACCTGTTATATAAGCACACCTGGGTGAAGTGGTGGTGGGAAAACGGAGACAATTATACTTGAACAACAATACAATAAACAAACAAATTTAAAAACCAACATGGTCATTCACTTCTTCAACTTCCTTATTAATAAGAGGTAATGAGAGAAGGTTTTGTGTGGCTTTTGTATGTGTGTTTTTACTTAGGAAAATAAAGCAATACTATAGCTAAAGTGCTGCAAGTTCCTTTTTCTCTATGTGTGTGTGTCAAAGATGGAGAATTGTAGTTGAGAAAAAGTTTGCATGTATCTTTCATTAAGGTGACTTTTTAAAAAGTAACTTTTTCTGATTACAGAAACTGCACATGTTCATTGGCAAAAAAAATAAAAAAGCAAGAGGGAGAAATTAAAAATGCCGACAACCCTGCCATCTGAGACTACTCAGTCCACTCTATTCTTCCGGATGACTTGCTGGCTCTATGCATGCACACACACACTTTAAAAAAAATAGTGCTCACGGAGTATATATAATTTTTTAAAAGACTTTATTCATTCGCTTTTAGAGAGAGGGAAAGGGAGGGATAAAATGGGAGAAAAATATCCGCCCACCCCCAACCAGGAACCTGGCTTGCAACACAGGCATGTGCCCTGAATGGGAATCGAACTAGCGACCTTTTAGTTTGCAGGATGACACCGAACCCACTGAGCCACACCAGTCAGGGCTGTAGTTACTGTATTACATGATTTTTACATCTGAAAGCACCGTCACCATCTTTCTACTACTCCTTGATTCTTTTATATATAACATGACAAAATGTCTAAACGTTAACTCTTTACCAATAAGAGTCTTTTTAAAAGAAATCTAGAAATTAAAATCCTATTTATGTGGCCAGCACATAAATACAAATATTTGTGCCATTTGTATAAGTATGCTAAAAATCTCATTACTGTTTTTATTACAATCATTTAACATTGATACAGAGTTTACTAGTAATTTTTATTAGTTCATTAGTTCATTTTAATGAATGTGTATACATTACTTAAAGGCCTCTAGACATATATACAGTATAATACAGTAAATACAAGTATTTACTTTAATAAAATTTATTAGACCAAGGTTTTCTAGTTGAATTCAAAGGGGGCCAAACAAAAGACTCTACTGAAACAAAATTGATTCAAAAAAATTTTTATATGCCCTGAGAGTCTATAAACTTCAATTCTGTTCGACTGGGAAGTGGTCAAAACACAAATGCATTTCCCAGAATACACTCACCATAACTTGAAAAGTAAATTCTTGCATATTTTATAAATGAGGCAGAAAGAATGTGAGTTTATGGGAATAGCCCACATTCACACTCCCCTGCAAGACCTGCTACCAGAGACCTTGCAATGGCTTCAACATCTAGGAGTCATGCGAACTTTAATTGTTGTATGTCTCAGTGTTCTCATCTGGAAAATGAAGATGCTAATAAATAATATCTGCGTTGCTGATTTCCCGAGGGATAACGTGTGAAGTTCTAAAGTACTACTCCAGGGCTACCGGAGCCCGGCTGGGAGCGAGCTCCCAGAGATGGTGCCCACTCACCATTGCTTAGTCCCCTTCCTCCCCCCACGCCCCTCGATCTGTTGAACGCAACAAGAAATGGGGTAGAATACAAAGTGTATGTGTGTTAGGCCAAAGAACAGGGAATCATTTAACCTTTTAATTTTGGGCTTGAGAACTGCCTTACAACTGAGTCAGACACCAGCACGCCTTCCTATGATCACAGAAAGTCCAAGTCCTGTGCTGCGGAAGGCTTTTCGAGGAACAGTTCTTTGAGAGTGACGGGCATGGCCCAACGCAGGGCTTATCACCACCGCTGCCTACAACAAAGACCCCACCGTGCCTAGAAACAGATTCTCACAGCCTCCACATCAGAGACTCTGCTAAATTTTTAATGTAACTGAGATTTTAAGATGCCCTGACTGATCGCAATACAGTAGTTTCCAAACCAAATTATTCTTGACATTAAAAATTGCTGGATAGTTTTTGTAAGACTGGGAGCCCTAGGTACAATAGGACTGAACTGTAGGTCAGCGGTTTGGATATTCACAAGGACAGAAGGCCCTCAAACCTGTTCTCCATCACTTCAGCAAACATGCATCTCAATGACAACCCGAACACACATGACAAACTTTCCGCTCGGCACCCTGAAGACTGGCAAGCCCTTTCCAAAACATTTTTTATTCCACCACAACCTTCTCTCCTTACGTAAATAATACCACAGTGTGCGCTAGATGATTAGAAATCTTTACGACATCCTCAAAATTACAATGATCATCTCCTCTTCCTTCTCTTTTTCCTATAAACAGTAAGCAAAAAGGACAGGCATCTGGCCCCTAGAACCTGCCCTCTGCACATATTGACAAAGCTCTGGACACATTCTTTTGTTCTTTCAACAAATGACCAACATAAGCATTCTCAGAAGCAACCACAAGTCTGCAGAGCTCATCCCAGAGCAGAATCCTACAATTTGCATAAGAGTCCCATAACCATTCTCTCAGAGGGTCAGTGCTACCTGATATTTCCAACCTCTGGGTTAGCACACCGGGCTGTGGCTTTGCCGTGGGCATTCTTTCTCAGAAGTCTCCTCCACCGTGGGAACGGCAACAGCACCGTTCTCTCGGTGCACTACTTACTGTTGGGTGCAAGTCTTACAATTTGATGCAAGAAAAAAACAACACAAAAACCTTCAAATTTATTGTACTCAGCAAGCTCACCTGGAACGTATGGGTCAGAACTGACCACATAAAATAATGATTAAAAAACACAATTCTTTGATCGTACTGTCCCCACGATCAGACGTTTCTTAGCTAAAACACTTCTTAGTTGGAACCCCAAGGGCATTATCATTATATGTAATTTTCCTACTATAACCGATAAAATGGAATTTAATAAATGCTCGTTTTGAAAGCATGTGAGTTATTGGTCACCTGATTACCACTGGCGAACACTAATTAGGGTAAACAGTATGTGGCAGTCTTGGCCTGCAAGACAGTGAGCAACGAATTCATTAGGGAGAAAGAGGATCAGCAAGCCTCAGCTAACTTATAATACTGACCGCACCATGAAATCCAGTGGAGCTCCAGAACCAGAACTCGTTAAAAGTGCAATGGGAGGGGCAAAGGCTGCTTTGCTTACAAACTCGAAGCCTGTGGGAACAAAGTATCAGGATCCCCGTAGCTTAGGGGAGCCAGGACTGCCCGTAAAGTTTCCAAAGGAGGCAACTTCAAGGACAAGGAAGGGTTCTTGAGGGTGGTAAGGAGGGAATTAACTAGATGTTATAAAGTGAAATTATTGCAAAGGCAATTTGAGCTACACATAAGGAAGCAATTTCCAGCCATAATTTTAATTAGGAGCACAGAATGATCTTCTGTGTAATGATGGCCCTTCAGCGTTACAATTATTCCGAATTACCCTGCATCCATATGCATAAACACAGAGTGAAAGTGAAACACAGACATGGAGGAAAGGTCAACCATCATCATTTTTTTTTTTATCCTCCAACTGCAGGTGAAATTTTCTAAATAAAATGCCCGTATAGAGTTAGCTCTCAATTTCTATTCAATTTACAAACAACTGATGAACCCAGAGAGCCGCCACTCTCCCCCTCCCTGACCCCTAACCCGTCCCGGACCTGCCATGTTTCCCCGAAATGTGGGGCTTGCTGTTGCTGCTGCAAAAGGATCTTTATGGATACACCTGGGACTCAGTGAGGGGAGGAAAGAAAGAAGCCATACAAGCAGACACTGCTTTAACCACAGAGGCAAACTCCCAAGCAAGCGAGGCTGGGTCTCCCTTTGCAAAAAAAATACTCTCCTCCAAGCCTCTCAAATTGTTTACTCATCTTTGTTACAATCTTATTCATTAAAACAGGAGATTCATTTGGCTGAACAAACACTCCTCTAAATATACAAATAATTTTGCCCTGACCAGTGTGGCTCAGTTTGTTGGGTATCATCCCCCAAAACGTAAGGTCACCGGTTCAATTCCTGGTCAGGACACATGCCCATGTTGTGGGTTCGGCCCCCAGCCGGGGTGCATATGAGAGGCAACGGACCAATGTTTCTCTCTCTTTCTTTCTCCCTCCCTTCCCCTCTCTCTAAAACTAAATAAATAAAATCTTTTAAAAAATGCAAACAATTTTATAAGTGGACCAGACCATATCACTTATTCACACCATGAATCAGATTTTCTTTCCTACCACCAGCTATAATTGGCTGCCTGGAAGAAATGAGAGTTTTAATTGAGAATGGTTAAAAAGGGGAAGAAAGGCAAAGTTCAGTTTAGAAAATGAAGTGCTATAGGCATATAACGGGGGGAGGGGCACAGTGGGGAATAACATTAAGGAATCATAAGACCACCCGCTGCTAGATAGAGATACAGAAAAAGAGAGATGACGCAGACAATGTACACATCGTTTACTTTCTTAAATCTACCAGGAGGACCCTGAAAAGGAAATAGAAATTTTATTTTTCCTCTTCTCTTTACCTAGCAGCAATGCATTCAGCGCCCAGAATCCAACCTAGTAATAATTACTAGAGTTTGGCTTCAACTTGAGATAAATGGACTTCGGTGCACTAGGCTTGGAACCTATTTACTGTGGCCTCCCAGGACCCCCCTCCCCATTCACCTCATTCACAATGCCCCGGCCATACAGGCTTCCTCCTGTTCCTTGAAGAAGCCAGCTTGTTCCTACCTCAGGGCCTTTGCACTTGCTGCTCCCTCTACCGAGAACAGTCTTCTGGAGAGGCTTTCACAGCACTCCGGTCTCAGAATAAATCACCTGTTCAGATGGGCCTTCTCCAGCCCGAACCAATGTTATTCCACTGGCTACCTGCAAAATTCATATGCAACTGTCTGTTTTGTATTGCTCCCCCCTCCGCATTGCCTATTTTATTTCCTCTTTAACATTCTGGCCTATCAGAAATGTTGTCTTGGTTATGTATTTGTTTATTTGTATATCACCTGCCTTTTCATTGAAACCCAAGTTTTCCTGAAAGCAGGAATTTATTCTCTTGCGCTGTCTTCTATTCTGTGCCCTGAACAGTACCTGGCATGTAGTAAGCACTCAGCATTGGCTGTTCCAAAAAAAACTTACACAAACATAAAACACTGCCTATTTTTTTTTTATTTTTTTAACTTAGAGACTTCCCCATTGTTAAAAAGTATCAGAAACATATCCAATTCCAGACTTAAGTCTCTGCTATTATCTCAAATTTACCAGTATTTTTTTTCTCACTGAAGAAATGCAACCCTGATTCCTCAGGACCACCGATAAGAGCCCGGTCTATAATGATTTTCTTTTTAGACCCAAATGAGGTCATTTTAGTTACTTTAGAAACAGGGGCCTAAAGGGACACTATAAGCTCCAAGGATATGAGAAAAGAGGATAGAAAAGGGATGTGTGTGTGTAACTCCAAGAGAGTATACTGTGCGATCCTTTTTTATACTACCATTCATCATCTTCGATTTTGTACTATAGTTATTCACATGCATGGCTCGCTCCTGTATTGTAAGTACCTCGAGGAGCGGGACTCGTGACTGATTCCTCCTGCCTTCCCAAACTGTGCTGTGTACATCACAGGCCATCAATAAACATTGCGTGGATGCACGAATGATACTTCCACTGTCACTCAGAAGACAGCAAACTATGAACTATCTCGTCTGCAAGCGCAATTTGTGTAAGTGATGACTAGGTAAGTTGAGGGAACCAATGTTTTCCTGATAAAATAACATCATCATTTACTATTGAGAGATACTATTTGAAACACAAGCACACACATTGCCCCCCCCCCACACACACACACGGCCACCAGTTTGAGTGAAAATTAAACACGGAAATTTAAACGTGGAAAGTTCTAGTCCCAGAGTTTGTGATCCCCAAACTAAAGAGCCCTTTCTCCTCAACAGGCGACCTACCTAACAACAGAACCGTGTTGCTACTACAAACACGAACAGAAAAGCAGCTATGAGACAGAGCTTTTGCCATGTGGCACAAAATATACAGTCTAAGACGTAGGGGTTGCCACATGTTACGAGTTTTACAATTGCTCTTATGTCGGTTAATTGCTTGTAAGAGCAACCGGCTCCCTGCCACATGCTTTGTAGGCGCATGTTCTTCGGCTATTTTAATATGAACTGGCCTGGATTTACAGCAAAATAACTTTACTCAGGACTTTCTGCCAAAGTCTTATCTGATAACCACCCCCCACACGTGGACATCTGCAGCTGGCGTTTCGAGGGGCTGTGCTGAGAGACTGCGGAGGAGATGTTTCCAAGGGCAGAAGAAAGCTTCAAAAGAAGCAATTACTTTTTAAGTCAGATCAATAGCAAAGAGCATTACCCATAAAACGCCTCTTAAAAACCATTTCAGAGTGACATTTACAGCAACCCCAAGAACAAAATACTTCTAAACAAGCTGGTGGTATGCTGGCTAAGTAGGTGGTACCAACCTGAAACCCCCTGTATCCCTGCATCCAGGTAAAGGGAGGTCATCGACAGACGCATCCCTAGTCCCCTCCTGCATTAACGTCTTGTGCTATTGCACCAGCTCTCTTTGTTTAAGCAACACCATGTAACAAAGCTGCTGCAAGCTGCCGAGATTGGAGACTGTACAAATACCTTCTTTCCATGCCCGGTTTCATCTCAGGAAAAATAGTCATTTTTTTCATTATTCAAGTTCGCCATGTGCCAGGCACTGTGCCGAACATTTTGTGTATTTCACTTCCCATAACTCTTACTACTCTGGGAAGAAGGTGTACTCTATTTTACAGATGAAGAGTCTGGGACACAGGGAATGTAAGTGACTTGTTTTGAGGGAGGACGGCTAAAAATCGATGGTAGGTCTGAGATTCAAAACCACTTTTCCTAACTCTAAACCCAAGTTTTTGTCCACCACACTAGATTTTTTTCCTTCTCTTGTGATTTCTTAAATGGGAAGTCAACCTCCCTGAGAAGGAAAAGAAATTACCTGGAAACATAGAAGGATATGGCGGCCTGTGCCCACCAAGCAAGGATGAGACTAGAAACAGTGGTATGTCTAAAATCAAGGCGGGTTTGGCGGGAGTGCCTTCAGCAGGGGTTGAGTGTGTGGTCGGACTGGACGGCTCAAACCCACCAGTGTTGAGTGAGCACCTGCCACACACCGGCCACTTCAGCGCATGCCACAGTTTCAGGGGTGACAGAGTCCTTGTCTTCATGGGTTTGCAGCCTGGTTAGCAAGAGAGTAGTAAGAGTAGCAATTAAAACACTGTCAAAGTGTTTCGAGACTCAGCACTGACATAAGTTCAGGCACAGGGGTGCTGAGGACGACAGAGGGACTGCCCAGAAGGCTTCCCCTAGGTGCTGGACCTTGAGATAAGCCACAAGGGAGCTGACAGTGAGCTGAGCAGACAAGCTGGATGGCCAGAAGGTGGCCGAGCACATCCGCTCTGGAAGTCTGGGAAGTCTGTAGGAGGCCAGGCTGGAGGCCAGAAAACAACAATGGCTGATGCTGCATGCTCCCCCTGGGCCAGGCCCTGCGCGCAAGCACTTTACCGCCCAACAACCTGAAAAGCTAGGCATCCTGATGCCACCTGGAGGGTGGCACAGCTGAGGCACAGAGGAGGGCAGTGACTGGCCCAACACCGCTCAGCAAAGTGGTGGGGCTGTAACTGAGACTCAGGGCATCCCCTCCCACAGCCCACAGCGGACAACTGTGCTGTGTGGCCTCTCGGGCTTAAGAAGCTCTTGAGGGCACGAAGGGGTTCCACAGGTAAGTGACATGACAGCAAACCTCTCTGCCAGCTCTACAGAAAGTAAGGGGGGTGGGGTGAACTAGAGGCGTGAGTCCAACCAGCTGCTGTGATGAGCATGTTCTCTGCAGCCAACTCCACCTTGTCAGTTGGCAGGTCCTCTGTCCTGCCAGGGGCCGTTCCCAAGGCTATGACATTCCAAACCAAGACGGGGAGGCCTGCTTGGGACAGCGATCTGCAGCAAACCAGAAACACCTCTGCCCATTACTCCTCCAAGCTCCACAACAGCATTCATCACACGCACCAGAAGCTCTTGCTTGCAAGTCCCTTTCTCCCCTGAATGGTGGGTGAGCTCTCAAACAAGTTGGGTGTGATTCATCTCTGAGTATCCCCAAGAAGTAGATGGCACTGCTTCCTGAATGCTGCCTCCCCTCTTCACCGAGGTTGTTCCTCAACAGTCAGCCTATGAGGCTTCTGCAGTGCAGCCAGGAACTCAGCACGGGCACCTCCTTGGATCCTTTTAGACCACCTGGCAAATGGGAGTGACTTGGCGACAAGCAAGGGAACACTGTGTCTGTACCTTGGGAATGAAGAGCAAAATTAGCACCATCGCTAGTGTTAGCCAACATTTATTAGTATTCAGAACGCCTTGGGCCCTCTTCTAAGAACTTTAGATGTATTAATTCATTTCATTGTCTCAACTACCTTATAGGGTAGATATGATTGTTACCCATTTTCCAGATGGGGAGACTGAGGCGCAGGCAGGTTCCCCGCCTTGCCCGGGGCTACACAGTAGTCAGTGATAGAGTCAGAATTCAGTCTGAGGTAATCTCACTCAGAGCCCACAGGCTTAAACAACGATCCTCTCCCAACCACCTCTCAGGAGCGATCCACATTCCAGAACCACACCTACTACGTGCTACAAATCAAGCAGGTACAACCTCTCTGTAGGGCTTAAGTGCTTATACAAGAAGGGAGTAAAATACAGAGAGAACAGCATATGTTTGCAAAATCTCGATGCTGGTAGAAGTCGTAATGGAAATAAGAGCCAGAAGCTACTCTCATTTCCGTGACAACGCGAACAGACCCAGCCGAGTCAGAAAAGCACAGAGAACAAGTTAATAAATGGCCTAAATACAAAGGCACCGCTGCAAATCCAACCTACTATTAATTAATTTATGTATTGCCACTAGGGAGGAGGCAGTTAGTATTAAGTTAGATTAAATTATGGAGAAGCGTCAGCATTGCTGTGACTATTTCAACAGTAATTATCAAGTTGCTATGCCTTCCTTCCCTAATAAAAACCCCTTTATTCTCATTCTCAGAATGCTTTGCTTTTCACCTGTCGCTAGCTTCTTTTGACAGGCATGACAAGCTTTTTAGAATAAAGACACTTTTCAAAGAGAACAAGAAAATCTGATTTGTAAATCGTAGTAGGTTCTAATTCAGACTTGGTCTCTGAAGAGCATTTGCCTCCAGTTTTCTGCAAAAAGACCCTAAGGCTCACTGTGAACAAACAGGGTCCGGCAGAAGCAGCGCCTGCGTGAGTGCGGCTGGTAGGGTGACAACATGGGCGTAATAATCTACAGTTTTACTTTGACCTAAAATGCCATATGGTGCGCTTGAGTATGATATTGTTATGTTACAGAATTACATGCTTATGATGCTGTAATAAAAGGTTTTATAATAAAAAAAGGGGCATTGTGTGTGCTGGACCCTGGATATTTGCCAAGACTGAGCAGCTCTAAAGGAAATGTGGATGTCAAGAACAGGCAAGGGAGCACTGAATTAGGAGTGCAAAGACCTGGACTTCCCAGACTTGGCTCTTAGGAGCTCTGCGAATTCGCCCTGTTTCCGTATCTATGAAACGGAGGCACCTACTGGGGGCAGCAGAGTTGGTGGGAAGCCTAAATGAGACAACCTGAAAGCTGTGTGGAAACTACAAACCTCACAAACGTGAACTGATTCATGAACTAGCTTGTCAAATATTTGACTCTCATGTTTAATACTTAAGTTAGTTAACGGATTCATTAGTCGTGGTGGACTTAAGAGGCAGGGCGGAGTTACTACCCCCTGGCCCCGCTCTGATGACTTCTTGTCCTACTCTCTTGCTTCACATCAGAGACAAATTCCCTAACTGCCTATGGGCCACCCGACCCCGGTTCAGACTCTGCCACAAAACCCTGCTTTACCCTGCTCCTGTCAATGCCCGAGGACCTGAAGAGCTATCGCCTGTCTCTGAAGTGGCCAGCCTTGCTTCCAAGGAGAAGACCAAAGGGAGCGCTCAGCAAGGGTTCCCTCCCTCCCCTCTGCACCAGCTAGAGGGCCAGGGACACTTAGTAATTGCTCTGCACTCGCTAAGTCATCCGTCCAATGCATTTACCGAGGGCCCAGTGTGCGACCGGGCCCTGAAACAAGCACGAAGACAGCAGCCTGCCCTCCAGGAGCTTACAGCGGCAGAGCGGGGACCAGTCCTGTGGACAAACATGGGTACGTGAGGAGGATGCTGGGAGCTGGGGACATACAGGTCCCCACTCTTTTAGGACAGGGAAGGAGGTGCAAAGAAAGGCCAGGAAAGGTTGAAAAACTCCTACAAAGGTTGAATGAAGTCACTACGAGTCCCAGCTGCCCAGAAAACAGGCAGAAAGCAAAGTGACTGAGGACTAACGGTGACAAAAATACCACTACAGTATTTTACTGTCATCGAGGAAACACACGCCTGCCCAGCCCTCACTCCCAAACACCACTGAGATTCAGATTTCGTGGGTTTGGGCTGGGGAGAGAACATGCATGTCTTTAAAAGCTTCTATAGGTGATTTCAATATCCGGCCCCCAATAAATTCTGTTGGTGCTGCCAGCATTTTTCACATTGCGGAACAACATAGTAAATGATACTGAATTAAAGTAGAGGTGATTTGGCAACACCTATTTGGGGACTGGATTTAAAAAAAAAATTTTCCTCCTGTACATTTCTATGATGAAAAAAATAAAATCCTAGGAAAGATATTAAACAATGGGTTTTAATAAATACTCCAAATATAATCTTTGAAATCACTGAATTCAAGAAGTTTACAATGGGAGTCATGATTTGTCCTGAAGTTTTTGAATGGTTGTAGGAAATATCAAAGGTTTTAGCACAATTACAAATTCACAGCCTGAATCTCTGGGTGAAGCCTATTCATGGCATGCAGTTTGAGGAAACTCCCAGGTTATGCTGTCCCAGCTTTTAATTTGGGGTTGAACAAAAAATTCAGAGACTCTACAGATGCCGCCACAGCCCATATCCTGTTCCAGTGAAATCCCAAGGCCAATGTTAAATAGAAAGGCGATCTAGGCACTACTCAGAGACATGTGACTTCTAGAAAGTTTAAGCTAACAGACAAAATAAACAAGCAGCTCCTATATAGGAAGCCCGACACCCAGAAGGGAAGGTTTAAGGCAGGATTTTTTAAAGGCGCAGCTTTCCGAGCTCTGGAGGGGGAGCCGAAGAACCTGCCCTATGTTCTTTAGGTACACATGATGGAATGCCAGAAAATTCCTGTAAGGTGCTGGGAAGAGGCCAACGCTACTCGAACCGGGCCAGTTTCCTCAGTAAAAAGGCTGTATTTAGAGTAACATCAAGTGGATTCCAACAAGACTCCCTCTCCATTCGACTTTTATGTTATATTACCTACAAACCCAAGATGAAACTAGACTTTTTTCAACGCAGCATTATTATCAGTTTGGTCTATCAGGTATACAGGAAAGTAATAATAATTTTTTAATGATTAAAAATTTTAGGTATCCTGATTTTTGGTATGTGTCTATATAAATTAAGTTCAGCAGTTACTGTGAACTCAGAAAGATAATACAAGTTCTAATGTTGGGTGCTTGACAAATACTTTATTTATTTTTTTTTAAATATTTATTTATTTATTTATCTTTAGAGGGGAAGGGTAGGAGAGAGGGAGAGGGAGAGAAACATCAATGTACGGTTGCCTCTCGTGTGTCCCCTGCCGGGAACTGGCCTGCAACCCAGGCATGTGACCTGACTGGGAATCGAACCGCGATCCTCTGGTTCGCAGGCCCGCGCTCAATCCACTGAGCTACACCAGCCAGGGCAAGGGTGCTTGACAAATACTTTAAATATTTATACTTCTCTTAACCTATGGCTTTCAGACTTTTGACCACAGCCTGAACCAAGAAATCATTTTTAATATTTCAACTAGTGTATCTACATGTGGAAAACTTAAAAAAACTTCCACAAACACTCTTTTCTAATTTCTTTCATTTTAAAAATAAGACAAAAATTATACTGGTCAATACATACAAACTGATATACAACCTATTACTGAGTTTACAGTTAGGGAAAAACCACACTCAGAAAAACACTACCTAGGTAAATTATAGTTTATCTGCAGAGTAAAATATGATGCACCCATTAAAAGAATAAGGCAGTTTTACCACTAGTACAAAATGATGTCCAAGATAGATTATTAAATGAAAGAAAATTAATTTAAAAAATGGTAGGTTTCACTTCTGAATGATTCAACATGTTTTCCCTCTTCTTTGTCAACAGGACATGAAACATCACACACAAAAAGAATTTCTCAAATGTTAGTGGCCATAAAAATTATCTGGAGAGCTTCGTGAAATTCCTGGGCGTCGTCCTTGGAGATTCCGCGGTAACGGATGCTAAGCACAACTACAACCTTTGCAGCCCTATCTGCTGGCCAGAGACCAGCAGTTGGAGCCAGCCGAGTTCCACTCAAGAGGAAGACCTCAGGGAGCACCCATCTCCAGGGTTGGAAATGAGTCCGAATGGCAGTGGAGAAGGTGACTCCACCTGTACTTCCCCAGTGCTCAAAGACCAATCAATACAGCCCTTTATGGGACTTCCAAAGAAATGCCTCTTCTTTGGGGCAGGAGAGTAACTCAGCCCAGGATGCAGTGCGGCCAGCAGAGAACAGGCTGCATTTCAGCACCCCGCCCCCTCCCAGGAATGTATATGCAGTGAGCAGCCTGCACGGCTCTATCAGATGCAATCCGATTCATTGCAGTGGTCAGCCAGAGACTAGGTTGTATTCTGTGCTCAGGAGTAAAAAGTGCAGGCTCTGTGTTGCGGTAGAAGAAGCACCATATTGGGGGTCAGGGCAGCTTTCTATCTCAATCTTGCCTCCAACCGGCTATGTGACTGGGATCAGTCAAGTTCGAGTCACTGGGTCAGTCTGGTCTGCAGTCTCCTTAGAGGCGGAATGAAGGGCTCTCTGTAACGCAGGCTCTAACCTGCTGGGTCTTGCCTCATCTTCCACAACTGCACATTTCCTTCTCCGTACCCCAGCCTGTCTGAAACACTCCTGCTTAAAAAAGGCTTTGCTTGAAAAAGGCTTCACTCTGTTGATACCTCTGGCTTTGTTGTGGAGCGCTGTTCCCTGCTTGGAAAGTCCTCCTGAACTTGTCCATATCCGTCCAGTTCCAGTTCAAGGCTCTGTATTTCTCCAGCTAAGCCTGCCCTGACTTCCTCAGGTATGACTTCTAACCACTGCACCTTGAATACACACTGCTCCTTAGAGCAAGCGTCTACTGAATTGGAATTCTCAGTTGGTGTGTCTGTCTCCCCATCACAGGCAGGGGCCACATCCTTTGGAGACT
This sequence comes from Glossophaga mutica, assembly GCA_039655065.1. Classification (NCBI taxonomy): domain Eukaryota; kingdom Metazoa; phylum Chordata; class Mammalia; order Chiroptera; family Phyllostomidae; genus Glossophaga; species Glossophaga mutica. The sequence continues at coordinate 85,860,682 of CM077313.1, forward strand.
GTACTGACCACACGGTATCAGGTGTGCATACGCTCAGCATTTACTGTAGCAACTACTAAATGGGAACTTTCTTCTACTCTCTGCAGAAGTTACTGAAGTGTCCCTTTGTGTCCAGAAGAAGAAACATTACCTATACCTATGTCCAGTCTTCGGAACTACAGACAGACAGATCCTTTAAGTTAAGAGAAAATGGTATTATCCATAACCTAAAGTATGCCTGGAATCTAAAAGATGCTCTGTTTAAAAAAGAAAAGTGTTGAATGAAGGAATGAATGGAGTAACAACAAATGAACCCATGAAGATTCGAGTCTCTGGGGGTGGGGAGCAGGGGGTAAAAAGAAGGAAAAAATAGTAAAAAGATTCTGTACTCCTAAGCATGTTTACAAACGGCTTTATAGCTTTTCTAAACCACATCCCCTCGGGTACAGGCAGGCCTATCCTCCCAATTTTAAGATAAGGGAATTCAAACCCAAGGTCACACAGCAAATCGACTTCCCGTTCAACGCTTAGCCCCTAGCTGGTAATACGAATGAGATTAAAGATACTGGTGATTTGTAAAAGGTTGAAATATTAGAAGAAATAAAAGAGTTCAGGGCATGGGACCAAGAAAGCTTCACCCATATTCTCAGCAAGCTGCATCAAAAACCAAAAACCAAAGCCCAAAAAACCAGCCTGCTCTGCCTGGAATCGTGAAGTGCTCAGGGCGAGGACGCTGCATTATTCAGTCACCAACTGCCACAGCCCTGGGAGGCAGACATTCACAGGAGACGATGGGAGCCAGGTTCTGCTCAGACCCAGCCTGCCAACCAGCGGTGACACCGCTCCGTCCCTGGGAGGCCTGGGCTCACCCAGCACCGGGGCTTGCTCAGGCTCTTTAGAGAGTGTGTGGGTGGAGGGGAGAGGAGAAAGAAACACCAACTTAAGAAAAAGGGAAGAGCTAACTCAAATAAACAGGAGGCCGACATCGAAAATAAAAATAAATCTATACAATCACAGTTTAATCACAGTATAATCTCCCAGCAGCAAATACGTGCATGTATATTATAAATGAGACTCTACATTATATCCCCCCAAAATAAAGGGAAATGGACAGATGCTATAAAGAATCTTACTCTTTCCATTTCAGGGTGGTTGTTGTTGTTTTTTAATGGAAATTAAATATACTGAAAAATCACACTTGGTTTCCCAGCATTATTACTAATATTCCAAAAAGGGAGACTATAATGTAAATTTTGACTCAACTTAGAATTTAATTTTTGTTGGTCTTTCTCAATTTAGTTTTTATTTAGTTGGGGAAATGAGCTCAATCTCCTCTCTTTGGGTTTAACAATTACTTTCCATGAAAACATAATTCATTTGATACTGAGAGAAAGAAAGAGGTTGCAGTGAGTATGCCCCGCTGAATGGGGAGTGGGGGAACCAAGAACATTCCGAAACAGGAGAGCCTCATCCTCAATGACCCTTTAAGCCTGACCCATATTCCGTCAAGTGGGAGGACCGAGGAAAAGGTAAGCGAAATGTCCAGAGCACCGAAAGGTCTCCGAGGCAAGGCTCAAGCACACCATCTCCGCCTCTCCAGGTGCTGAGGGTGTGACACGCTGAGGTCACACCTCCCACAATACTGGAATCAAATATGAAACCACATTGAAAAGGAGACCAGGAAAATCCCAAGCTGGGGATAAATTGTATCCCAGCGCTACGGCTTAATCAAACGCTCAAACTTCACCCCATGTAACATCGGATAAGGCAGTTTTAACCATTTAGCTCGGCAGGTTCTTGTCGCCATCCACCAAACCATAACAAGACTGAAAATGGTTTGGTAGTGATTCATCTTCAAAGGCCCACAAAAAGTGATCTGAAGCTCTCACCATATTAACTTTTTAAACAGCTTTACTGAGATCAAGTTGATATAAAATCCATCTAGTTTTAAGCATCCAGTTTGCTGAGTTTTGACAAACATATACAGTGGTGTGGCCACAACAGCAACACAAAGAAAAGAAAAAGAATATTTGCATCACTCCCCCAAAGGTCCCTGGTGCCTCTGTGTAGTCAAGCCACCTTCTCCATCCCAGGCCCCGGGCAACCAGATCTGTTGCTGGAGTTCTGCTTTTTCCAGAATTTCCTATAACCAGAGTCAGACAGTGGGTAGCCTTCCGTGTTGGGTTTCTTTGACTCGGCATGGCAGTTCTGAGACCCATGCATGTTGCTGTGTGGTTCAGGAGCCTGTTCAATTTTACTGCTGAGTAGTATTCCGTTTCTTCACGTCACTTCTACATTCCTCCTAGAAGCCCTAATGTGAGCCCTGTGCTAACATCCCACATGCTATTTCTTGACTTTCCTTGATTTTGTCCTCCGAAGAAATGCCAACATGGCTTTGGTCACTTGGCCAGTACAAAAACATCTCCTATTAGGAGGGTCACACCTGGCAAGCCAACAGAAGAAGCTAAGCACTGAGGTGGAAGTGACTAGTCAAGCCAAGGAAAAAAAGACTGAAAATGAAAAGCCGCCATCCCAACCAAATCTCTTGACTAGAAAACGCTAAGTTGCAGAAAGCCATTTCCTCACTGGTCGATTGATCGATATTTCTGTTTCAAGGAACAATGGCACCCCTGACAACCGTGAGGGGCACCTGAGATGCCCACATGGCACTTGAAGATCTTAGGTGTTTCACATGACTGAATTTTCAGGGAACTGAAATTTACCCTATTGAGTGCCTCTGAGTACTAATTACGGATGAAAAAGGTATTAATTCCATGCCTTCTAAAACAGTCTACTGAACATAATTAAATGTTTACTTGATAAACATTATAAACAGTCTGATGGGTGCTACGCTCTCAAATAGAGACGTCCTCAGGGGTTGTTACACCAAGTGCGTCAGACCTGGGTCTCCCTATCCTAAATGGCCCAAGACGACTGTTATGTGTGAGTGGAACTTTCCATCCCCTTCCCATGACGTTAACTGGCACCCCTGATACTGCTGCTCTGTCCTCGCTGCTAACGCACTGCTATTTTGCCTTAAAAACATTAATCATAAAGTATTTCCATGATGCAGAAAAGTCTAGAAAATAAGTATCCAAGTATTCACCCTTTAACTTAGAAACTTCACAGCTGATACACTATTTGTTTCAAAACATTTTTCCATACTAGTAAGAACAATTTTCTTTTTACCTTATGAAAGCAGTTTGGCCACCTCCCAACGCATTTGGAAAATAACGAGAAGAAATCATTCATAATCCACCATCTTAACAACCAGCGTTCACCATATTTTGGTGAATTTCCTTCTTTTCTTCTTTCCTGTGCAACTGAGTTTTCCCAAATATTTCTGAGCATACATATACTTTGGGAGGTCACTTCTATGACATTTTGTCAAACATTTTTTGAGGCTGTTACGTAGTCACCATTTTTTAAGAGGCTGATGATGAGAGCAAGTGAATGTGTCCGTTCCCAAACCAATCCCATATTGTCATTATTCACTTAGGATATTTCCAATTCCTTGCTACGGTACAGACTTCAGAGAACATTCTATGCATATAGTTTAACCTTCTGACGTTTAATGTACTCAGAAAGCATACGTGAGTATTATCTAGCTTGAGAATAACTCCTTGGTATTACCAGAGTGAGGTCAAAGGATGGTATTACCAGCCCTGGCCAACTGTTGTGGCTCAGTGGATTGAATGCCGGCATGCAAACCAAAAGGTCACTGGTTCGATTCCTAGTCAGGGCACATGCCTGGGTTGCTGGCCAGGTCCTCAGTAGGGGGAGCATGAAAGGCAACCACACATTGATGTTTCTCTCCCTTGCTCCTTCCCCTCCTCTCTGTCTAAAAATAAATAAATAAAATCTTGAAAGACACATGTGCTTACCAAAGTCCTGCTTGACGTTAGAGACCTTTTTTAGTAAAGTAAGTTAAAGAGAGTAACAAACGCATGGTCCCCTGCCCTCCATAAGCTCACAAACTAGCTGTGGGGACAACCTCACTGCACTTGAAACCATCAGAAAGTAACAAATGAAGAGGGCGAGAGTCACGGCTTTGCTAAGCAACACTGTGTGTGCAGCTCCGAGTGGTGGGAGGAAAACCCCCCAGCTGTGCAGTCAGAGCAGGGCAGGTGAGGGAGCGCAAAGACAGGTAAGGCTGCCCCGACTGCTTCTATTGGCCCCATCTACTGCAGTGCTCTGATATTAACAGAGATGGTACACAAATCTTTTCTCCGAATCCAAAGGCAAGCATAGCAAAAATGGCAACTTTTCTCTCCTGGGATTAAGCACTGTCACTTTGGGTGAAGGAAACAGACCTTTCTTGTGATACCAGAGCGCTCACTAAAAAGCTGGGCAGTACTGCCCGTAACAGCCTCCACTCCTTGGGCAGCCCGAGCTCTCATAATTTAGCAGTCTGCACCAGATGATAACCCCTTTTTTGCTCTGTCAACAAATGCAGGAAAAGCCTCTGTTTTTTTTTTTTCTTCTTAATGCCTATCAGACTGGAAATAATGCCTAAGAGGTGTGTCACCAGTGTCCAGACAGATGCCCACAGAAAAAGAAAGGGCAGCAGTTCATCTGTTTTTTCGTCTGAAGGTCAACCGTGAACAGGCAGGCTCAAAGGTCCCTCCCCACCCCCCCTCCCACCCCCCCCCCCCACCCCGGTCCCTCAGATACATGGGGCCTTTTCTTTGTGAGCTACCGCCAGCCCTCCTGGGCACGCCCCTTTCCCTGGTGAACTTCAGTGTCAGAGATAGGGAGAATAATCTAGCATGGAAATAAAAAAGCAATGGGGAAGCCTGGAAGCTTGGGTTCAAATAAATTCCCACACAAGCAACCAATTTTTCTTCCATTTGAATCAGTGGGGAAGAAAACAATTCACTTCTCTTTAAATCTGGGATTTGTCTCAAACAAATGTATCAGCTGAAACATCTGATACGGCAATGAGCTAATTAATTACTAGATAATTCAAGTGTTCTTAGTAGTCATTTCATTTTCTTCACATTGTCAATGTTCTTATTCCAATCTCTTCCTCACATTTTTTCTAAATATACTGTTTGTAAAAGACTTTCACTGTTGACTGGAAAAGCACCTTCCAGGACTGGAAAAGGAACCTTAGCAGGAACACAGAGTAAACAGACACCCACATGGCCACAGGAGGAGGTGCCCTGAACCAGTATGCCTTTCTCTCTGCCCTTCCCAGGAGCGCCATCAACCTGGCTCCTTCCAAGAAAGGTCATCAGAATAGGACTCAGCTTCCCCAGGGAGCTTTTAGGCTCTCCAGGGGAGGCAGTCAGGGAATGGGGTAAGCGCAGTGAGTGCTACTCAAAGGGAAACGATCTTTCCACCTGGTGGAGAGGTCTGTCCAGAAAGCTTACAGGGGTGGCGCTTGAGGGGACCCTGACAGAAGTTCCATCCTGTCAAAGGGGGGAGGACTGAGCATCAGGATGAGTTGGCAAGGTGAGCAAAGATATGAAAAGGATGGTCGGAGAACTGCCAAGAATTTGGCGCAGCGGGCCTTCCAAAGAGTTGCTCACAGACTTGGATTTCACAAAGCAGGACTTGAAAGACATATAATGTGGCAACCAAGGGTTCGGAGAAAACAGCTATTCACTGTTAGCGTCCTCATTTCATGAAAGACACAGCAGTTTACACCCATGCTCACTGAAGGGCACTGTTGCGGAATACGGGATGCAGGGGACACACTTGAAGAAATGCTCTCAGTGTCTCTGTTTTTTCTCATGCTGCCGCAGACCCATGGAAACGGTGTCATGAGCAGGCTGGCACAGGGCTGCACTTTTGGGCAGGCTCTCTACGGAACTCAGGACAGGCTCAAGATTGGCAACGCTGAGAAATTAGGAAGCACCCAGGTGCGAACTGGAAGGAGGCCTGCGTGGCTGCAAAGTGCACACGTTTCTCTTGCCACAGGCAACCTGGCCTCTCAGCCCCCTGCGATGACCTGACAATGGAAAGGAACAGCTCCCGAAGTCCAAAATTCCAGTTAGTTCAGTGTCTCTCGGCTGAATGTAAAGTAAACACATAAACTACGTATTTTAAATTATGGTGCAATCAATAGAAGGAACTGTTACATATTTCATGTACAAAGTGTTTATGCTTCAAGTAAAAATGTTTAAGTTATAAGTTAACAAAAAGCATGCTATTAATTATATAGAATAATTTATTGAATCATGTAAACAAAGAGGAAATACTTCCAAATGTTAACAGCAATAATGCTGGGAGGGAAAACTATGAATACGCTTTAAGTTTTTCTATGTCTTCTAAATTCTCTACAATTTATGCTTGTATTTTCCTACATCTTCATTTTCTACAATACTTTTAAAGCCAGATGATAAAATATTTTTACTTTTACGATTTTGAGGGTCAAAACCAAATTTTAAAAAACCCTACAGGCTGAAATTGTTATGAACTACCACGATTCAGTAACTCTCTACTATTTACTGAATGTGTTCGGTATACTTACTCTTTACTAGTAAAAAAACAAATGAAGAAAGAACTGTGGCTCATGTGGACATACATGTACTAATTACTTTTCTTTTTGCTTTATGACATCTAGCACTTTACCATTTGACTTACAGACATCCCAAAACAAATCAGCATGCCTTCATCTTTATGTGGCTTCATTCTGACAATGAGTGGGAGTTTCAATCTGACTTATTCCATCAAATAGAGGTGAAATTCAGCCAGTTCCGTTGATTAAGCAGACAACGTCTTATACTAATAAAATAAAATAAAATAAAATAAAATAAAATAAAATAAAATAAAACAAAAGCTGTAGGTCAGCTCTTGATAGACAGGTCTAAAAGGAAATGAATTAAGCTGGGTGGACTCATGGGAGGGTTGTCAAACATCCTCAGTGTAGGATTTTCCCACAGCCGACCACATAGCTCCCAACAATTTTACTGCAATTCTTCTGAACACTTAAAATTCTATATTTAGTATAAAGTCCTAAAGTATGAACTGAAAAAAAAAAAGAGGCTCTCTTTACTTCTCATGAAGCTTTGCATCCAGTTCCTGGTATGCGTGAGCTGCCCTCTGACCCACTGACACCCCATGCACCAGTTACCCCACTGTACTCACCCCTAGTTAGCACGACCTCTCCCCCCAAGCCTTACCGCAGTTCCTCTGCTTCTCATGAATGCTTACTCTGTGGAGGACATGGTATCACTTTCTTCTATCTCCCACTGAGTCAGACGAAGGGCAGAAAAATATCAAAGGCCACATAGGTAAAAAAAGTAAATCTTGATTGTCTTCCTTTGTAAAAGTAACAGATTCTACTCAGGAAATACAAGACCAATAAGAGCAAATGCAACAAATTAATAAAGAACGATGATGAGGCTGCAATGGTTGGAGAAAGGGTTAAAGATACAAAAAAAAAAAAAAAAAGAGGAAGGTGGAAGGTGTGAAAAGGGGAAACAGAAAAATAAAAGTGAGAAAGCACAAAAAAGGTACAAAGATTACTGTTAAGACTAAATGTTTTTTAAATCTGTGTTGCACTTTTGCAACAAGTACAGAGCAGTATTATGTAGTTTCTTAGTTTTTTAAAATTTATAAATCATGTAAAAAGATTTAGGGAGCTATGTGGCTAACTTCCAACTTACAGAGGCCAATTTCCAGTTTATGACAATTTTGCCTTTGAAGCAAAGATGGAGAAAAATGCTTCGGCAGAGAACAGCCTGGGACTGTCTCCAACCCAACTGTACAGCCTGGGGTAGCCCGGCCAACCCCGCCCCCGCCCCTGCAACATGACAAACTAGAAGGAAAACCAACCTACTGAGTGAGAGTTAGCTCCCGTTCTCCTGCACTTCCCTCTCCCACACATGTCCACTCCTACCAAACACTAGTCCCTGGAAGCCGAACGCAACCTGGCCTCCCCCTGCCCCATGCCTCTGCATGCGGTCGCCATGGGGAAACGTCTACCTTCTGCTGTCACTCTTCCTGCTAGACCCTGCTCAGAGGCCACCCATGCATGTGGCCCCCTCACCCCTGCTCCAGCCCCTCACATGGTGCAAGGAGCAGTGTGGGGCCAACTGGTAACCCCCACCCCCAAAGTGAGGCCTTGGTGCGCTCATCTTGGGGCTCACCGTTCCCAACACAGTATTGGCCAGGGAGTGGCACCTAGAAAATGGTTGATTAAATAAAATTAATTGAATGGAAGCATCTGGCTCTTCTGAACCCACATTAAACAAATCTATCCCCTCTCCTTTGACAGGCCTCCTCGCATCTGGAACTGTGTTCTCTTCACCAAGCTAAGTATCTCCCATCTCTTCCTCACACAAGGCTTCCAGAGACTTCATTTGTTGAAGCCCTTCTCTGAGATCTATTTCACGAATGTCACAGCCAGAACTGATATGGCCCAGCAATGACCACGGTGGGGTCACCCCTCGCCGTAGCTGGGCCGAGCTCTCTCTGTGAAGGAGCTTTCGGAGGCCTGCAACACTGTGGGCCCATGCTGGGCATGGGAGGGGCCGAAAGCCCAGAACCTTTTGCACACTGCATATCCTCTCCTGCCCCCGCCTGCCTTCTCCCCAGGTTCCCGGGAACAATCATCATGAGAAATCTAAAAGAAATCCCCATCGGAACGTCACTATGAAGAATCCAGGGAGGGAGAACACTGAGAAACGCTTGGGTCCCTTCACAGTGGGAGGGGCGAAGCGAATGGCAGCAAGGCTTCCCAAGGTTCTGGGGACTGGGGTTCTGCTTGACGTCCCTCCACCCATCAGGATAACTGGCCTAAGGGAGAAGCTGCAAAGCACAGGGGAGCTTTCGCTGCGATCCCACAAACTGACCCACGATCAGAGCTGTCCAACAAAGGACAGAATGAACCTGAAAGGACCTGCTGTGCCCTTAGTCATCACAACGTTCCGGGGTGGCAGAGAACCACCTGTCAGGACCCCTACAGAAGAAATGCTGCTTGGGGGGTGCGGGCTGGGTGTGAGACCTCTAATGACCCTTCTGGTACTGAAGGTTCGATAATTATGCAGCCCCTTCAAGGTGTCTGGGCAAACCTGAACCTCGTTTCTGGTGCCCTGGAGTGGGCCCAGGACTCAAACATTCACTCGGTCAACAACCAACCAACCAACCAACCCACCAACCACTGTCACCGAGCATCTCCAGCGCCCGCCATCGTCTGTCCTGTACAGGTGTAGACAAACCCCACTCCCATTCCCTAGCCAACTGTCTCCTCTATCGTTTTGCTTGGGCCTTATCACTCTACCACTGGGCAACTTTAGGGTCTTGATGACGATTACTATTAAACCACTAATAGCCCATTCCTACTGATCACGTATTAATGATGACCCTAAATTTCTCAATTTCAAAATTTCTGTAACATCAGTGACTACAGGCATCAATTTCTCACTAAGGTGAAGCCTACATACTGAAATAAAAAAGGGGGTTCCTATGCTAGGAAAAAAATGGCCTTTTCTCCTCAAAGAAGATTACAGTCAAAATAGACAAAACGGATGAGAATGAGCACGACCCCCAAACAACAACAACAACAACAACAAAAACCAAAAAGCCTAGAAGCAGATACAGCAATCCGTTTGCAACTGCTATCTGCCCTTGTTCACTAAAACTGAAAATAAAGTTGGCCTGTGGTTTACTGAATCTGGTTGCAAGTGCTTTTCCCACCAAACCACTCTGCAGGCACATCGCTCACTAACAGAAATGATTGGGAAGGGGAGGGAAGAGAGGCCGCAGTGAAAATATACTGTGTATTTTCTTGGATAAACGATGAAACAGAAGGTTTCACTTCTTGTTTCAACTGTTTTAGCACCTTCTCATTTTACTCAATTTCAGGCCCATTAAAGGGACTGGGCAGTCGGGCAGAGTATGAGGAGAACTCATTTTGAGAGAAGATTACAACCCGCCCCAGTCATGAACTGTCTTCAGTTACTGTACACATCAGTCAAACCAAATCATTCACTCGGGGATTAACTCATTCCGCGGGGCTCTGGAATAATACATCACTCTTCTGATGGAGGCGCAAATCCACTAATTACCAAAATGTGCTGCCACGGTCATACGGTCTTCATTCTTCCCCTATAAAGAGTGTTTTAGTTTGGAGGCAAGAGCAGAAATTCAGATGGGAAATGAGTAATTTGGGAACCTCTTACCGCTCTCTGGCCTGCAGTAAGTATTGCTTTCTTCCCCTTTCAAAGCCCATCAGCGAAGGTACCGAGCACAGAAAGCAGGGCCTGGCCGCTCCTGGCCGTGCAGCCCGAAGAACCTCCCCCCTGATTCTGAATTATCACACTCAAGAGACGACCCCTGCAAAGGAGAGTGAGAGAAACGACCATGTCCGGGCTGTGACAGCCCAGGGTGTGTGTTTGTGTGTGTGTGTGTGTGGGGGGGAGTGTTTGTGTGTGTAACCACAGAAGTACAAACACAAACACCACTTTTAGAGGTTGTGCTGCAGGGCAGCATGATGCCTAGAACCCGGGTTCAAATTCTCGCCCTGCCGCTGACGGAGTCGAAGACCTCACACACGAGAGCCTCGTGATGCTTCCGCGTTTTGATCTGTAAAGTGATCGGGAGACATCTGTCTCATAAGGTGCTGTGCGGTTACACAGGCTCACACAGGTATTATCTGGAGTACAGTACCTTGTATAGGCAGATCTACTGTTGACAGACACAGCACTCATTCAACCCCAATGGCCGCTCCCTCCAGCAAACTGGTGTTCTGCGGCTGCCAAGAACGATGCAACAACACACTTAAATACCAGGTCACCTAAATCGTTCCGCTGGAGCCATCAGCGCTCCTTCGCCAAGCCCTCGCTTGTGAAAGGTTCTCCTGGCCGTTTACTTTGGACGGGCATCAAGCGTCTGTTTGCCTCGGCTCCTGAGAGTCACTGGGTCAAGGCCGTCAAGGCCCCTTTCACACAGAGGCATCAGTCAAGGACTGAAACGCTCTGTGTGGTGGTGGCGGCGGCGGCGGTGGTGGTCGCCTGGCCAACCGCATGGGGAGTCGCTTTGTGGCTTTGGCAGAGTCTGCCACTGTCTGCTGGAGCAGACCCGGGGCCAAAATATGATTTGTCTGTTTTGACTCGTGTACATTTTCTGAACAAGCGAGTATTGATAAGGAATCTAGGTAAGAGAAGAAAATGTTTGTTGGTTCCCCTGCAAGCACAAAATGTTCATTCACTGAAGGGGCCGCTTGCTCATTACAATTAAGGATTTTAAGACTCCATCTTCAATACCAGCGTGCTTCAGACTTGCCTGCGAGCTTGTCAAAAAGCAAATTGCTGGGTCCAACCCCGGAGTCTCTGATTTGGTAGGTCTGAGGCAAGAGGGCATGGCGTTGAGAGCCTGCATTTCTAATCCCATCCCGGTGGAGACGGGCCGCGGACCAGGCTTTGAGAGCCCCTGCTCTCTAAACAGGACACCTCCTTGGCTGTAAGAAAGGTCAGATGGCGGGACACAGCACACCGCCATGAAAAGAAGGGGCGATCATTCTCACTGGCTATGCATTGGGTAAATGCATGAGTGAAGAAGCAGATGAGTAAGTCCGCCTCCATCAATACCACATTTCCCATACTGAAGCTACTGAACACTATATATAAGTGAAGATGACCTTCACTACCTAACCAACCGCAGAGTTTAAAACGAAGAAAAGTCTGTGATGCACACATGTGCCTGTGATCGTCTGCTAAAGGCACCCCACCGTCTACATCCTCCTCCCTCCTCTTAGTAACAGAAGCCCCACAGTGTTAGCCGGGCAAATGGGTGCCCAGTTGCACACTATTTCTCCACCTCCCTGCAGCTCTGCGTGCCCAATAACAGCCCTCGTCGCACAGGCTGAGGAGCAGACAAGGGCAGAGGACGCCAGCCTCCACCGCGGAGTGCAGGACGACACTCCAGAGCAGAGGTGCGCTCACTGCTTCTGCGAAAGGCCTGACAGGACACTTTTTGCCGTTGTAGTTCCACATGGCCTCTGTTGCAAATGTTTCACAGTGCCATTGTAACACAAAAACAGCCACAAACGGTATGAAAACAAATGAGTGTGGCTCTATTCCAATAACGCTGTATTTAGAGACGTGAACTTTTCACTTTAGAAAACTTTTTCCAACCATTTGAAGATGTAAAAACCATTCTTATTAGTGTGTGCGCTGTGCCAAAACAGAGGACCTGCCAAAACTGGCCCTCGGGCCATACTCTGCCAACCTTAGCCTGGAGGGCGATGAAGTAACAAAGGAGAAGAGAGCTGTGCTTAGACAGCCTCAGGGAGCAGAGGGACCGCCTGCCCTGAACCGCAGGCCACTTCTGCTAACAATAAAGGGGTTTCCGTCTTTGAGCAACTGTATTTCAGGGTCCCTGTTAAAGAAGCTTCGTGTGTAACTATCAACCATGCATGGTGTATACAAAAATCACATTTTGGTGTGAGATATTAAGACTGTTCAAAATGAACAAGGTTAAAGGAATGGAAGGGTCCCTTTTTAACACCCCTGATGTCAGCGTAAAACTCCAGGTGGTTTCCTCATAACCTTCCAAGGTGGCAGAACTGATAGGAATAAACATTTATCTTGGTCACAACAACAGAGATTACCTGACACCTACTCTCTCCTTATTCCTGCATAACAGAACGCTGAACAATGACCCCTGAAAAAGAATTACACGTCTCAGCATCCTCAAGCTCAATTGAGAACAGGGATTCTGAACCTAAAGAGAAATAAGCCCACACTTAACACACACACTCACACACACTTCCTAATGTTACCCAGGCCTCTCCCAAATCTATAGCTCACGAGGGACCCAGAGGTGATAAACAGGCCTCCCTCTCGCATTCAGACAGGGGTGACAATAGCTGTTGTCCCTTCTATCTTCTATATCTTCCTGAAAGAAGAATCAGGAAAGCCCCTTCCATCTTCCTTAAAGAAGAATCAGGAGCATTATCCAGAGCTCTTAGGACCATGAGGTAAAGAGGAGGAGAAGGGCAGAGGTCTCAGGTGGCAGGAACGTTCTGGGGCCCTGAAGGGAAGCAACAAGCTAAGCTACTGTAGTCAGGTGTCTCTTATCGCAGCCAATGCAAATCTAATCAAATTAGATCCTATTTGCACAACTGAGTTCAGGTAATACCAACACCCATACAGTGCACAGCTCAGAGACGAAGAATTCTCCAGTATAAAGGAGCCATAACGCACGGGGTCAGGCGAACAGTTCCGGAAAACCCAGGTTTGCCCACCGGCCCTCTCACCACCGGTTTGCACTGATCCTACTGCACCTCCTGACTGGTCCTCCGTGCAGGCAGCCCTGTCACTGACTGCAGTGGAGAATGCAGTCTGATGTGGGCAGGGACTGGGCTTAGTGACGTCAAGCGTTGGGTGTCAAGAAACCTAGCTCTTCGTGGTGGCTTTGCACTAATGGCTCTACACCCTGCACCAGCCTTCCCTGGTCAAAAGCCAGTCAGTTGACCAGAACATCCCTATGGGCCAGCCATTGCTCCGAGTCCTGGGAAACCACATTGCGCTTGGCTGTGGGTCCCTGCCCTCAAGTAGCTCACATTCTGGCGAGGGAGACAGACAATAAACAAATACACAAGTAAGATAATTCCAGGCGAGGTAAGTCCTACGAAAAGACCTAACTGAGTCCCGTGATAGAATGAGGAGGGAGTGTGGGCTGGAGAGAGAAAGCTTCCAAGCAGATAAGACTCGAAGGTGAGGAGAGTGTTATGGGAAAACTAGAGAAGCATCTCAGTGTGGGGTTGAGGGGAAGTCTCTGTACTATCATCACAATTTCTTCAGTAAATCTAAAACTTTCTAACATTAAAATGCATTTTTTAAAAATCGAAGAAGAGAAACCCGGGCAGAAGGAAGAAGAGCGATGGTCCTTGACGGGAGAGGACAATGAGTGTGGGCGCAGTGTGGCCGCGGCGTGGGGAGCAGAGACACAGGAGGTGGGATCTGAGCGCACGGGGGCATGTCCGAGGGTGCACGGCGGTCACACCTGTGCACCATCACAAGGCATCCGGATTCTCTCTTGTTGGAATGGGAGGCTGGTAAGCAGAATGGTTTGGTTGTATCTGACAGTTTCAAAAGGTAACTCTCGGTGCTGCGAAGGACAAGCGTTGGGGATCGGGACTGGCACGAGGCCGGGAGGCCAGTTAGGAGGTGGTAGCACTGAATGATGGTAGCTGGAGGGTCTCAGCTGTCAGCTCCTCACAGGTTGCAGTAAGAATCAGACACACTTAATGAATTTCATCCTTCCCAGCATATATATAACTTATTATACTGTGTATTGCTTAAAATCTGAGAGTCTAGGTCTCAGACTTCAATCCTAATGCTTAGACAATTTTTAAATTTTTTCACCCAAAGCCCTGATATTCCTCATACATAAAAACATCACTACAAAATAAAGTATTTTGAATTAAAAACAACCTGGCTGGTGTGGCTCAGTGGATTGAGCTCGGGCTGTGAACCAAAGTGTTGCAGGTTCAATTCCCAGTCAGGGCACATGCCTGGGTTGTGCGCCAGGTCCCCAGTGGGGGCCACGCAAGAGGCAACCACACATTGATGTGTCTCTCTCTCTCTTTCTCTCTCCCTTCCTCTCTCTCAAAATAAATAAATAAAATCTTAAAAAAAAAAAGACTGAACTTAAAAAAAAAAAAAAAAAAAAAGCAAGCCCTGGCTGGTGTGGCTCAGTGGATTGAGCGCGGGCCTGCGAACCAGAGGATCTCGGTTCGATTCCCAGTCAGGGCACATGCCTGGGTTGCAGGCCAGTTCCTGGAAGGGGACACACGAGAGGCAACCATACATTGATGTTTCTCTCCCTCTCCCTCTCTCCTACCCTTCCCCTCTAAAGATAAATAAATAAAAATCTTTAAAACAAACAAACAAACAAACTTCTCTTCAGCTAGACTGTGATCTTTTAAAAGCAGCTACTTCAGTTGCATTCCCAATAGCAGAAACAGAACTTAACTACGGGTGGGGGGTTGGTGCTGCCTCGAGGTGGTGAAAAGTGGGGCTGAAGAATCTCACTCTTTTTAGATACAAAGACAGCTATACATAAACAGACAGACAAGTGTCTGTGGAGTTAAAATTCATAGGCTAGGGGAATGGGAAACAATGAAAAAAGGTTGCAAGACAGAGATTTACATAAACATCCCATCAAAAACATAATACAGCGTGAACTCCCATTGTTACTCTCTACCCCCTCTCATCCTGCTTTACCTTTCCTTCCAGCACTTCCCACACTACCTAACAAGCTGTTGTTGTTGCTGCTGCTGCTGCTGCTGTGGTTCCTCCTTCTGGGTGCCTCTGTGGAATGCAGGTCCCGAAGAGCAGGGCCTTTGGGCACCGCTGTGTCCCCGGCACTCAGAACAGGACAGCAGGGGATAAGTGAGGCCAACTGTGTAAAAGGCGGCTGTTGGATTAGGTGTTCTCAAAGGTTGCTTCTGCTATGAAGTTCTATGATTCTAAGATGCTCTAAAAGCCTGGTTAGCCACAGAGCATCATTTCTGATCCATCCGAGGGGCCATTCCTTGCATATCAAAAGCATCTCAGGAGAAGGTGGCCCCTGTTTAGGACCCCCAGGACCAGGGCCAGCTGTGTTTTAGGAAGTCCTCCACATATTTATCGAAGCAGCTCCCCAGCCTGAAACTCCAGTGTAAAGGGACCTCGGTTGTATTAGATGATAATGAAAACATTCCAGGATTTCTGAAATGATTGGCAAGATATGGGTCTTTATGACTCGTGCTTAGTTTCTAATTGTCAAGACACAGATAGGGAATTATTTGGGCATCTTTCTTGAAGAAGAAAAGGTCTTGAGCTGTCTGCACACACCAACAGGCATGAACCGCAGCATTTTTAGACCTGGGAGAAACCCCAGAAATCATCCATTCCTGCAGCAGAGTGTAGCTCTGGATCTCGAAGTCCAAGTTTGAATTCTGGCTACTTTCTAGCCAGTGACAATGAGCAAGCTAAATATTTAACCACACTGTGGCTCAGCTTTCTCATCTGTAAACTGGGAATAACAATAGGTGCACCCCCAAGGCAAATTAATTCTTGCAAAGCATTGAGACCAACAATAATACCTAGCACCGTGTAGGCATTCAACAAACATTAACGATTGTTGGTGCGATTACCCTTTTGGTGTTTACTTTTTTAAAACTTGAACAATCCTTTCATTGAAATGTTTACCCAAAAGCCTTGTATATAGGGGATGAAAACTACTAGACAGTTCTATAGAAATCCTAGAGCCCCCCAAAACACTCCTGGAAAACCAGTGATTAAGCCCAATATACATATTGTACTACCCAAGAAATGGGCACGCAAGGTTGAAGTGACCAGTCAAGCCACACTAGAACCCCAGTCTCAATGACTGACTCTTGTGCCCTATGTTACCAGGTGCCTCCTCGTTATCAAGGAGGTATATATACACTGTGTGTGCTGATGGGACTTCACTGCTATCATAGGAATGAGGGGTCACTGGTGACAAGCAGAAACTGGAATACACAAAGCAGTGCACTTGACCTTCACACAGGTCACCATGACCCTCAATGCAAAGCAGAAAATCCCCCCATGGCTTCTCTAACACAGGTTTATACAGCCTCTGCTTGAATTATTTCCAGAGAACTCACTGCTTTTCCCGATCACTGTTGCTGCTAACCAGCTGCAGAAGCTAGAATGAGAAGCGAGATGTAGCTATCCTTTATTTTTCAGGAACTTCACCTTTCCCAGGACAGCACGGTGAAGGCTTTCAGAGTCATGCATGCCTGGCTGTATAATCTTAACAAGGTTACTTACCCTCCATGAGATTCAGTATCTTAACCTCTACAATGCAGATAGAATTTCCCCCTCAAACTTTCTGAGAGGGTCAAATGATATATTACATTCAATTGTGTTTAACAGTTCCTAGCACACAGTTGGAGCTCAAGAAATTGTAAATCTTACTGATCGTTATTATAACCACCCACTCTTCTCTCATTAAATCATAGACCATACATTAGCTAGCTATTCAACAGAAAGGCAAAATTCTCAAAAGCAGATTTGTTGGCCCAGGTCAGGAACTTGCTAGCTGTTCCCCCAAATCAAGTCCTGCTTCCCTCCACAGTAACAGAAGTACAGCCAGGCCCTGCTGGTGGCCACACATGCCAGCACTGTGCAGCTACATGCGGCCAACGCAATTAACTTCTCACCGATGGACTAGGAGTGGAAGTGACTGCTTCCTCTCGAAGGCTTGGACCACAACACACTGTCCGTGCACTCTTTTCCTTTCTCCCAAGATGAATACAAAAAGGTTCATCTTCAGGGCTAACCCCAGAAAACCCAGTTTTTACCATACAGAGGAGTAGACTGTGGGCAAGCAGAGAAACAGGAGGGAAGGAATCTGAAGCCCTGAGTGACTGCATGGAGCCGAATAGCCAGCCTACCCTCCCTGCATCCATACGTGAAAGAAATAAACTTCTTGGACCTTTAATCTATGTAAATGTTGGGCCTATTTGTTAC
Organism: Glossophaga mutica; assembly: GCA_039655065.1. Lineage (NCBI taxonomy): Eukaryota > Metazoa > Chordata > Mammalia > Chiroptera > Phyllostomidae > Glossophaga > Glossophaga mutica. The sequence continues at coordinate 85,878,120 of CM077313.1, forward strand.
ACTAGCTGAGTCCATTATCCTAGAGCGACTGCTCCTTGGGAGCAGCGACTTAGCTGAAAATTTATACCTTTGAACAGCCCTGGCTGGTGTAGCTCAGCAGATTGAGCCCGGGCTGTGAACCAAAGGGTTGCTGGTTCAATTCCCAGTCAGGGCACATGCCTGGGTTGCAGGCCAGGTCCCAAGTGAGGGCCACATGAGAGGCAATCACACATTGATATTTCTCTTTCTTTCTCCCTCCCTTTCACTCTCTCTAAAAATAAATTTTAAAAAAGTACCTTTGAACAAGCTGACGGTAAGATCACGGCCACAATCTGAGAGGCGATTCAAAAGACAGGCATTAGAAGATTATTAGTACAAAGTATTCTTTAAATGCCCTTTAAATATTGTAGACACATCTAATACTGTCTTAGTACCTGTTATAATGCTGTCTTAGTACCTACTATAATAGGTAACAAGAGCATTTATCAAATGTTTAACATGTGACAGGCACCGCACTAGAATTTTCCTCTTACCTTACAGTACAAAGATAGCACATTTCTCATTTTGCAAATGAGAGAGTTACGTATCAGTAAGTTGCACACAGTCACGGAGCAGCCCAAGCAGAACTTGGGACATCCCACACCAGTGACCGCTCCCTCAGCACCAGAAAGTGTGACGTGAGTGGGGAAAGAGGTCCCCTGGCAAGTCAGCTCTCTTTCATCCTCTGTGACATTGGCTCAGAACTGGGGGCAAGAGAAGGGCATGAGACTCCCCTGACAAGCAGCCCCAAAGCTTCTCTGCAGCTCTCTGTGCTGGGAAGGAGCATCACAGGAAGGGTCCCCAACCTTCTCCACCATGCCAAACAGCTCAGGGACTCAGAGGGCAAGCACAGGGCACTGGGCAACCCCAATTAAAGCCTCTGGATTCTTCCATCACCTCAGAATGGAAACCAGGCCGTCCCCAACCAGAGAAGCACTTCCCTGATCTTTGCAGCTGAGCAGAAATCATTTATCTGCCTTTACTTCCTTTAAGGCTCATTCATTCCTCACTGGGAAGCCCCAGTGCATGCCTCCCAAGTGCTCTGGGAGGTTGTAGGGCCAGTGACCTCGTGTTAACACAGTATTATAATCACTTTAGGGAAAGATTTATATCTCCGTACTAAATTTCAAGTTCTTTTGGACTTCCATTTCTGATAAAAAGCTATCTGTGATCGTGGATTCCTGTTCATTCACATCTCTCCCCCTTCCCTTTAGGGAGGAATACACTTCCTTGCCCTATCAGCTCTGTGCTTGGCCTTGTGATTTATTTAGCCAAAGGGACATTATAGACATAACACTGAATACAGGCCTTAAATGAGTTTCCACCTGCGTGCCGGTAGCCCACCATGACAAAAGCATGCCCCAGTAGCTGCTGCTCCTTCAGCCTAGTTCTCAGAGTGAACACATGTCAGCTGATGTGTGCCCAACCCACAGCAGATCAGCCAGCCAGCAGCCTGAAGCACAGCCACCCAGCGGAATCCAGCTCCCATCAGCCCAACACAGTGACCCTGAACACCAAGAGAGCGTGAGAGTAAGTGCTTACTGTTGAAAGTCCCTACGTTTTGGAATAGTTTGTTGTGCTGAATTAGTGTGGCAGTAGCTGACTCATGTATCATTTTATATTAATTGCAAAGGCTAAATGAGAGGCACAAATACATGTATTTCTGAGCATTTCACACTCTGATTTTTCTCTTGAATTTCACTGACTGCACAGCATCCTGTTACCCAAAACATACCATTTCTCAATTACTTGCACAAAGATACTGGCAGGTTGAAATACAGAGAACGGATTCATATGCCCTCGATAAAAACAAAAGTTCATCTTGCCAGTGAAATGTTCACGCTAACCTCTCCCCGTAAAATGCAGATACAGGAGACAAACCAGTATCTATTTTTCATAGATGAGCTACATAAAATACTACCTTTCAAAATAAAAAAAAAAATAGGTACTCATGGTGAAATAATATATCCAGGCTCATGGTCTACATAATCTCCCTCAGCAATCTGTCTGTCTTTCTGACGGTACGTTTTAAGCTACTGGTTTCAAGACCATTCTCTCCTTCATCTTCTGCCAACACTCATACCCACTAAAATCGATGCAAGATTTCACAAAGCTCCTGAAGAAAAAATCTTAAAAATCTATAGGCCCCCAGAGAGATTGCAAACTGTACCCAACATGATTTTTAATGCACCATGATGATCAATAATCCTTATTTTCACACCCACTCCAAAATTAAATGGCAAACACTAAATGCATTATGTTAGTCAAATGCATTACATTAGTCAAAAATTGGTATTTCAAGATAGACTTCAAAATATAAATGGGGCTTTTAGAATTGAACAAAACTCAAACTAGATTTGAGAAGATCTAGAGGTCACCAGGATTTCCCAGGTCACCACAGGTCTCTGAAGGTGTGTATGGGGACCTTGAGCTATTTGAATGTTACAAAAAGCACAGTGGGAACTATAGCCATTATAAGGCTGCACGACATTCCACGTCGTCACTTGGGACTGGAATTACCGCAACTGCTCTGTGACAGCGGCTGATACTCACAGGCATACGTGCGCAGGCCCCTGACGACTGCTCCTAGCCAATCCACACCACACTCCACCTCACTCCCTCCTCGCTGCTTCTCAAGCACACCTGACACTCCTGCTCAGGACCTTTGTCCTTGCTGGTCCCTCTGCCTGGAACAAATAGCCAAATGGCTCATTCATTCCCCTACTTCATTCAGGTCCCTTCCCAGTCGCTCCCTCTCAGAGAGGCCATCCCAGACTACCTTATCTCTAATGGGCCCCTCAACCCGTATCTCCTGACTCACTCTATTTTCTTCATAGCATTATGACGTTGAAATCATCTTATGTATTTGTGTTTTGTCTGCTTCTCCCAAAAGCATGGACTTTAATTGTGTAATTCACTGCTGTATCCTTGGCTCTCAAATAGTGCCCACAGAGTTGGCACTCAGTAAATTTACTTTGTAAGTTAAGAGTTTTAGATGTCACTGCATGAAAAAAACAGAAAATCAAAGCATTGCGCTTATTAAATCAGATTGTTTGTTAGGCAAACACCTTTTAAGACACAGAATCTGTGGAGAGGGAGAAGGGGAAAAAAAAACCCAAAAACCGAAAGGGGCCCTCGGTAACCGAAGAGTAGGAAATCATTTCTTTATTCAAGTTCTGCAAAGTCACATGAGCCTGGACCAGCCAGTGTGCGGGATCCTGGCACACTCCCGAAAGGGGAAAACCAGTGGCAACCTATTCCGCGGGGCTGAAAACGATTTCAATCACTGTCAAACACCATTTAAGAATAAAGTATTTTAAGTATTCCTACAAGCAGTAAACAACTCAACCTTTGTCACTCAAACTTCTCAAACAAGGCCTATCCGGGACTTTCCTGCAAAGCCTGCAGCATTTGAGTCTGTGACATTTTGAGGACTAGTATTAAAGAGACGCGCGGCCACTTGACGAGGAGAGAATGTCATTTTGTGAGAGCCCTTACTGTCATGTTCTTGGATTTTTTTTTTTTTATCAAAGCCCTACAAATACGTTCGAATGATTCACAATAAACCTTTGCAAACAATGCACACAAAATCATCTTCTGGTTTCCCACCGCTTAGTTAGCATATGAAAAAATTATGTTTTCTGTATACAGTTTAATAAACCTCTCCAGACTCTTAAAACGCCTTTTCTCCCAAATAGAAAATTCTATTTATTAAATATGGAAGTCATTTTGTCATCACATGATCTAATGTCTCAAAAACTTAAATCTGGATAAACAATACTAAATTAAGGCTGGTATATTTTGAAACAGCAAGAATTTGTGTGTGGAATGTTTGAACAGCTCACGGATTCCTACGACCACTCAGTATGACTTATACAAACACAAACCAAAACTCTACCAGGGAAACTGAATTTTGCCAAATATCTCAAAGTAAAAATGCTTAACAAAACCTGGAAATGTATAAGGCTATTTTGATTCTTAATCCGAGGAATGTGTCCATAGGAACATCATCATGGGCGCAGAAAGATGGTACAGTCACATCAGTATTAACATTTATGGGGTGCTTTCTAGTTGCCAGGCCCTTCAAATGCATGTTTTTACTTTATCGTCATAAAAGCACTGAGATAAATACTACCTATTCTTATCTGACAGAGGCTGAGGCCTACACAAATTAAATGACTTTGGCCAAGGTCAGAGAGCCAGCAGGACTCGAGGCAGCACCCCAAATCCCTCTGGGGTAGAGCCTCCAGCACAGTGTCCAAGGAGGGGAACACCCTGGGGCTTTCTCTTCTTCAGAAGGCACCAGAGGCTGAACAGCTAATACACACGGAGTCTCACTAAAGATATATGCTATTTATTGCTCCCCCTTCAGAGGCGAAGAAAATGAGGCCCAGAACTGGACAGAAGGAGCAAAGCCAGGATTCCGAGAGAGGCGAGTAGGCTCCGGGACCCATGGGCTGAACCGCCGCCCCGCTGCTGTCCTCACGGCCCCTCGCGGCCCCTTGCGGCCACTCCCTCCCGCTCCCTCGTGACTCACCGCAGCTTCTTCACCAGGGAATGAGCTGACTAGACTAGATCACGTCGAAGTGGCTTCCAGCTTCTTAGTGGTGGTAGGAGGCTTAAACATCTGCAAAAGGTGTTTCTGGGGTTTCTTTTGTTTTTGTTTTTGCCATGGTGAAAACACTCAGGATAGAGTTTTTGAGGGGTCCTGCTCCCCACCCCCATCCACCATGAGGGAAAAGCAATTTACGATCACCTTAATACACTCTCAGGATTAAGGCTCACAGTTTAGTATTTGACAGAAAAAATTTTCACTTACAAAGAGTTCATGTTAAAAAAATTAACCATTTTATAAAGAGATATAGGAAAAAATTTTAAACCCATGAACTACTATTCTGTCCATTATCCTCTATAGTTTGTACAGCTTCCTTGCTGGAAACAGTGGTCCTCAAAGTTTAAATGTCAGCATTCACATGAACTTCATTAAAACACATGGCCTATCATTAATATGTTATTAAACACACTGATTAGGTGGAGTGGTTTACTTGCACAATATTTTAAAGCCATCTGTATTCGTTGCAAATATTTAAAGACAGATTTCACGTTAAAAATCGTGACTCCTGGCTTCTCTCTCTCTCAAATAGCAACGCTAATAAAAGGGTCTGCCAGCCAAGGGCCCGCCGCACTCCACGGCGACACCAGGGCGGAGGCAGCTGCCCTTTCCGGGAAAGCGAGGGCTCTCTCTCCAGTCTGCCCGAGGCCCCGCCACTCCCAATTACACTGGACCAGGTCGCTTCACTCACACATCGTGTCCCGAGTGTGAGGGCCTTAGGCTCCCCATTTGGAGCATTTCTGCTCTACTAGGTACCTGAGATACTAGCACACCTTCCAACTTGCTCTATATCAAACGCTTGCCTTCCGTAAAACTAAAAACTACACCCACCATAGGGAAATGCAAGAAGGATCACACCTCCTTAAAAGTTGGATTTTTTAACTCCATAACCCTTACAATGCTAATCATTTCATTAAATGTAAAACAGTGGGTTCCCAACATGGACAACACATTAGAATCAACTGCCCCTGACTTCCCCAGGTCAGCCACACCACGAGCTCTGGAGGCACAGCCCAGGCATCCTTAATTTTCCAGGTTCACCCAGGTGATTCTGGTGGTGACCCAAGTGGAAAACAACGGACACAAACTCTACTGGTATATAGGATGTGACTTAGAAATCATCAAGACTGATTTCTACAAGCCACAGATAAGAATATTCTCATTACTTTACATAAACACTTGAGACGCTATCATCTACGCAGGTTTTGACAAATTATCACATCCTTATTCCAACATCTGAAGTGAAATGCACACACAACTTAACATCTCTGGATCAAATTTTTTGTTTGATGTTTGTATGTTTGAATAGCAGGTATTTTGGTGTGGGCCTCTAGAAGTGATGAAGTAAAGCCAACCTATGAAAGGAGTTGCCAACTCAGGAAAAACATGGAGACACACTAGTTCAAATCACACATTGTCAACCACTGGGTTAAGTTGGTGCCAAAGTCCAGATGTCGAGTGTCAGAAACACCCTATCAGAAGATGGACTGGGTAAAGATCTACGATCTGAACTACCTATAGATGAACCTGGGGCCCATGAAACACCCTGCTGATTGCTAAAGGAGAATTTTGGTCCACGGCCCACCAGCCTGTCTTCTCCCCTGAGGAAGGAGAGAGACCTAGGGAAGGTGACCTGCAATTTCTGAAATGAAGGCTCTCTATAGGTACTTCGCTTGAGTTTACAAAGAAACTTCAAAAATCTCATTTCCTTCATTTGATGTTTGCGAAATACCTGAGGAAGCCTGGGCATACTTTATGCTTATCACCACGGTGCTCCGTTTGCTTAACACAGTAAGCCGCACAAATCTACCCCACGGATTCTCCTGCTTTGCCATCACTTATATCATCGCACCAGGTACTGAGATTCAGGCAGCCACGTTATCCTTTGAGAGACTTTCACTGAATGAGTTAGGTGAGGAAAAGGGCACCGCAATTTTCAGCCCAGATGTATGTGTTCGGACACCAGCTGTGTCGGCCGGGTCTGGTGGTGGAGCCATGTGACCTAAAGTGTGCCCTCTCTGGGAGCGGTGCCAGGGAGGTGTCCGCAGGGAGGGCCCTGAACGTGTGCTGAGAGCAGCCAGGGTTCTAGCTCTTAACTCCCAACATCTATGATTAGGTATCATTGGCCCCAACACGCTGTAAAGGTAAATGTACATAAACACCATGCCGGTGTTTTGATTTTGAAAATCTAAGTAAAAGAGAAGTTTGTAAGTGTGTACAGTGTTAGGGATCATGTTTGTCGGGAGTCCCCCACCCCGATAAGTAAGTATCACTGAGAAAAACTAGTTTGCACCTTTAGACAGTCCAGTAATTACAGCCATTTTAGAACTGCCTAATTACTGTTTTCAATGTTGTCACTGTGATAAGGGGATGCCCACGCACCCTCCCAGTCTACATTTTGTGTGTGTGTGCATGTGTGTGTGTGTGTGTATATATATGTATATACTCACATTCATATCAAACGAGCAAGAAATTTAAACACAGAATTCCCATTAAAATGGTGCATTTATAAATGTGTATTTGCATTATAGAGCATGTTCCTAACAGAAGAAACTTCAATATTAACTACATTTACATAAGACTTAATCCTCTACTTACAATTCTACATATCTAAAAAGTAGAAGAATCTTCCAGACTAGCTTCTGGTTCCACACATTTCAAACCAATTCCTATTGGCAGATGTCACGGTAACACATCCATGCTGCAAAGCTACCTCTGACCTTCCCCCCGCAATGTGTAAGGATCCCAGTGAGCTGGCACCGCGTACGGTGTTCCTGGGACGTGATTCCCATTTTAGGATGGCTAGGCATAACTTACCTAGACACAGAGATGACTGTGGGCTGCACAAATATGTCCCACTAAACCCAAACTAAAGGTGTTCCCCAATTCACTTCCCATAGCTATATCTCAAAAACACTCTTGACTCCAATGTCACTGAACCCAAGGAGAAATGTTACAGAGGGGAAGTCAGAGTGGAAAAGGAAAACATTAACCATAAGCTATTAATCTTACTATTTATTTCTTTATTTCTTTATTTTTAGAGAGAGGGAGAAGGGAGGGAGAAAGAGAGGAAGAGAAACATTGGTTGCATCTCATATGCTCCCCAACTGGGGACTGAACCTGCAACCTAGACATGAGTCCTCATGGGGAATTGAACCTGTGACCTTTCACTTTGCAGGACAATACCCAACCAACTGAGCCACACCAGTCAGGGCTAATCTTACTTTTTCAAATCTGACAAGTTAGGATCTTATGGATGCATTGCTGTGTGCACTGATAGGGCTTCTCCAGCATCTTGGGAAGGGCTGTGTGGACACTAGCAAATATACTAAAAAATAAATCTGCCTCTATGGTTCCTATTATTATTCATCATTTATTTCAGTCTGTTCATGTCTGGTCTCTCCAAACAAATTTCAATTCCTTGGAGATAAGAAGTACTATCTTAAATATTAGCATACAGGAAATACTCACAAATGTGTGTGGTAGTCTTCACTATCCACACTGATTTTGACAGAGGCAGTGAATGTATGTACAATATAAATGTTTGTATTATATACATATAAATATACACACATATACACATATAACATGTGTATATTTATACACATACATGTTTGTGTTTGTGTACACATGCATATATGTGATATATACACATACATGCATAAACACACATTTGATATTTATTAATGTGTTATGTATTAATATATATTATAGCTTTACTTATATGTAAATATACAAATAAGTATATTTATAAATAAGTACATATGGTTATCTATAAATATATATCTATTTATATATGCATATTGTGTGTGTGTGTATAAATTCTACATACAATACCAAAGGAACAGTGAGTCTTTGCACGCTAATAACACAGTGCCCATGTTATTAGAGGTCCATCTCAGGAGAAAGCCACCCTTGTAGCCCAGCAAACAACACACAGAGCTCCCTTTAGGGGGTCAGGCACTGAGGAGACTGCCACTCTGCCACAAGGAGGCTGTCAGTGCCGGTGTCCGGTGCCCGACACAGAGTCTGTCACTCTGACTCCTGCCAAAGGGGAGAGTTATTGGGGAGACTTCATCCTGAAATAGTATATCCATTAATCCGGTCTCTTCTTGCAGCTGGCCTTAAAATAAGGATAGGTGCAAACTGCCCTGGCTGGTGTGGATCAGCTGGTTGGAGCACCATCCCGTAACCAAAAGGCTGTGGGTTCAATCCCCGATCCCTGGTCCAGGTGTGTACACGCCCCATACAGGAGATTTGGGGATACTTCTCTCTGGCATCTATGTTTCTCTATTAGCAATGAAAAAAATGTCCTCGGGCGAGGACAAAAATAAACAGGTGAAAATGAATGCAACTTTCCAGTGTTTACTGCAAGCAGAAAGTACAATTTTCTTTAAACCAATTTAGCCTACTAAATGAAAGGTATTTTTTAAAACAAACATGTAAACTTCTGACATTTGCTGTTTCCAATTTTCAGATTCTAGATAAACATTTGCCATTCAACACTTTAGCCAGGTCAATATGAAACAAATCTACTACCTCGCCATGAAATGAAATGTATTACCTGCAATCCAGCAAGAAGTTCTCCTGTGGTGCCGATGATAGATCTGCACCATCAAGATCCAAGGTCAGGGGTAAGGATGGGGCAGGGGGAGAAATACAAAGGCATATAGGATATGGTTGTGTCCTCAAAGCAAAAGCTGGAAAACAGGGAGGGCTTTTACGGGGACCAACAGCACTGCGTCTTCTCAGAGACTTCAGTGGAAAGCTACAAGGCCTCTGGCTTCCCAACGAGGAAAGGAAAGCCCCCTTCCTCCCTCAAGTGTCAGCCACCTGCTCCAGCCTTGAGGCTTCTTCACAGGCAGGATCGATCAACAGGAAGAATCGGGTTTTCTGAAAACGGCTGGCAGTTTGCATTTCTAGAACTGCGCGATGGGCAACGTGTCCAACATATACGTATGTACTCTAAAGGAAATCATTTTCCAAACAGTACAGAAGGCTTTTGTCAACCCAGTCCGTTGGAAGCAGCAAGGTTCTTCTGCCTGCACGTTCCGGTCACAACCAGAAACCACGTACACCAAAGGAAAACAATCAGAAGCTCGTGAAACTGACGAGACAGGATGTGCACCAGCAATGTTTCCTAAAGGGTGAGTCGACTGTTTACAGGTGAGAAGTGAACACAAGGAAACACTACTGAAGACGGCGTTTGGAAAATGTCATGAAGTTTCAGATTTGGGGTTCCCCTCGCCAGTGCACACACATGCACTTCAAACTTCCCCTGGCTCTGCACCGGGGACCTTCTTGTGAACCATGGGAGGGAGGAAGAGGGCATCTTGCCGCCAAGCCACAGGGTGCAAGCAGAGAGCAGGGCAGGCAGTGACAAGCCTTTCATTCATTCATTTTTTTCATTCACTCATTCCTTCTCCCCACAGGAAACGTCCTGGTGGGATTGTGCCCACAGGCCCAAGACACAGTGCTTCTTTTGAGTTCCCAGCTCTTTTCAAATAAACACAGGCCACAGGAAAGGCCATGTTAAAAGCCACTGGCCTTGACACCACTTTCCAGTCCACAGTGGCGAAAGCCTTTGCCAGCATCTAAAGTACCGCTGGCCACACAGAAGAGAAAGTGGCTAGAGGCTGCAATCCCAACACTGGACTCTTGAAGAGTCTCCCCTACACCATATTCTCCATCTTTCCTGGGAGGGGCCCAGTGACAGGTCTGCTAGTTGTAAAATGCCCCAAATTGCGTCACAAATAGGTGGACATAACCCACATTCTGTTAACCTCTAACGTACTCTTTGCACAGAAGAGTCTCAAACATACTTATTTAGTACATACACAAAAAGGCAAAAAAATGGCAGTTGATAATTTAATATTATAGATGAGAAGTTTACACTTATTAGCTCACTTAATTCTCATCAGCCACGCCATGGGGTGCTGTTATTATCCTCTGGAAACTGAGGCACAGGGTAGCTAAGCCATTTGTCCACAGTCAAACAGCTGCCGAGAGGTAAACATTCGGCCCCAAACAAGCTGGGTTCACTACACTGCCTCTCAGATGACCCTCATGTGCAGAGTTCTGTTACTTTCTAAAATAAGAAACACAGATCCACTGTGCCTGGACGGGGAGTAGAGCTGGTGCTGTCTAGCTCTTCGCCTATTTGGCGATGTGGCACAGACTCAGCTCTGTGTATCTGTCTAAAATTCAAATTCCAGCTCACTCTTACCAGCCGTGGAAACTCAGGCAAGGGAACTTTCTGTGCCTCCGTCTGTTCACCTATTAAGTAGAGATAATAGGGCCTGGTACATACCATACACCCACCTATTTAGTATACTGTGGTGCTTCTCTGAGAAGAAAATGCACATGTTTACTCAATGGTTGCTGGAGCCAAATTCTACATTATCGATGGTTAACTACCTTACTTTCCTTTCCAGAGACTTTGACCTTTATCAGTCAGATGGTTTTGAAGTCTATCCTATGAAATGAAACAACAGCATAGATTTATTGCCTGGGTTGCAGAGATGAAGAAACTAACAAGTACAGACTCACAAGAAACCTGCTGACATTCAGGGTCAATAACCGCCCAGTCATAGCTACTGCAAGCCACAACGATCAGTAATACTCCATCTCCTAATGGGGTCCCCACAGGAAACCCTGAGTCAACAGCATAGCACAGCTGAGGCTCCTAACAGCTGGGCAAAATCCCAAATGACCTGCTAGTTTAGTCCCATCACAGGAACAACTGAATTGGATCAGATTCTGGGTTTCAGTTTAAGAAGCGTGGCCTGCCTCAGGGCCTTTGCACTGTCTGTTCCCTCTGCTTTGAACTTGATGATCCTCGTGGCTAACTCCTTCACTTCTGTGGAGGTTTTTGCTCACCCATCAGCTTCTCAGTGGGGCCTATCCTAATTGACCAATTAAACTTTCCAATACTTCCTTCTCCCAATCTGCCTTAGCCTGCTCTAATCTTTCCCTTTTCCATACCACCTTCCAACAGATTATATAACTCACTTCTTATGTTGACTGTTTATTGTCTATCTGTCACCACTACAACATTTGGTTTGTTCACCAAAAAATACCAAATGCCTAAAACAGTGCCTAGTACAAAATCGGGCTCGATAAATATTATCACACAAGTAAATACAAAATACATAGGCACTTTTACAAATGTACCAAATCTGGTAAGAATGATTAACCAGTCATCTCTCTAAGGCCAAAAGATTTCACAGTACGAGGATGCATTGGATGGAGGCAGGAGCAGACATTTCATGAGCCTGTGAAATGACCTTCAGGGCTAAATTTAGTGCTCTTGTGGTTTCTGTGATGCCTAGTTACCAGTTTAACTCTAACTATCTAGAATGTGCATGTCAAGAATGTTTTTTACACACTGAAGTGTCTACTCACAGGTAAGAAGCAAACAAATCCTGATCAGCTTTTCCCTTCTCCAGAAAACAGAGCCAGGCTATGATTAAACTGACAGTGAGGCTGAGGGAGAAACGCATCAGTTACAGGACTGTGAGATTTCTAGGCATTTCAGTTGGGGGTGGGTTTTAGCTGGGATACTCCGGCTGTAACTGAGACAGGTGCTCCAGCACTAGACCATGGATGACACCCAAGGAAGCAAACAGGAACACAGGTGCAGCACTCTTCCAAAAGGAAGGAAGATGGCTAACACAGAGGACGGAGCAAATCATACTTCCCTTCTCCCTACAGCCCCAAGTCCCTGTTCCTTATGGATACAAAAAATAATTAAAAACAAGAGCTAAGTGTACATGTGCATGATAATAGAGACAGCCATAGTCAACTTAATGCACTTAATTAATTTTTACTGAACAGCCCAGTTTTAATGAAAACGTTTGGCCCTGTGCACTTTAAAAAGGCCTTGAAAAATCTGTCAAGCAAGAAACACTCCATAACCCTGTAAACTTTCATTTCATTACTGCTTAAGGATTTTGAATAGTGGTCAAAAGGTAATAACTCACAAAAGTCCCCAAAATGGGAACGCCTCCTAAGCATATCTCTAATACTCTTATGATGCTAAATAATAAGCTTCTTGAAAAAAATGACAGACAATATTAACATATATCTTAGTCATCTTTTCAGGCATCTTTCTACTGTGGCCACTGGACAACATGGACATGAAATCAGTAAGTCAGTCATTAAAAACAACTATCTCGACTGTCTCCAAAAATGTATAGACTGAACCACACACAGTAAGCACCACTTTTAACAATAGGACTTTCACTAAATGCTTTGTCTGATATATTCCCAGTTGTGTCTCTTCATCAAGTGTATTTATATGACACTGCCTATTAATCAGGTTTTTTAATTCTTCAATCAAGTTATTTTTATGCTTATTTCTTTCTGCATATAGAGCTGGTGTTTGAAAGTAAGGGGCCTCTCCTCACCTGAGGAATAGTTTAAGATGATCTCTTCACCCTGGTAATTTCAGCTGTTCATTTTAACATTTACTTTTATAAAGTTTGCCAGTTTCAAACTAATTCCAAAATATAGTAAATATTACTCTTACTACATAGTTCACCTAAGTCATAGCCATTGTTATAAACTCAATTTTCAATATTTTCACTAAGAGAAAAACACTAGCCCTTTGGAAGTGATCATTGCTTAAAAATTGAGCTTAAGAAAATTTATGGAACCTTAAACCTCTAAATAATGTTTGCATAATACTAAAGACAATTTCTGCAAATTTAAAAGGCTCTTGCCATTCACCAGCAATTAGTTTTAAATCATCTGATTACAAAGTAAATCCTCAATAAGGAGATCTGTCTGTAACACATTTTAATAAATATAATTTATATTTTCTTTCAACCAGCTAGTCAAGTAGGCAGGCAACGTGGAAAAAATATCTTACGTTAATTAGTTTACCCTGAAATAATTGTTTGCTAGAGTGCATGAGTATGCAATGACAGTCTTCCTTAGGTCAGAAAACATTATTTATATAGTATATATTTATTTACTTGTTTATATTTATTGGTTTCTGTCTGTTACTGAATGTAAGGAAAAGAACTCGAGCTAACAAAATTTGTACTGGAACTTTGCATTACTGGTGTTTCAGTATTATTGTAAACTACCCATCATGAAAAATCTGATTTATCCTTTAAGCACCTTCAGTTATGACTATTCATTCATGAAATGAATCAGCAAATTTGTTAACTCCATTAAACTCCTGCTTTTAAAACAACCAAAACTTGCCTGCCTCTTCTGTCACTCCTTTATCAGGGGAGATGGCAGAAGCTATTAAACGGATGTTTTAAAACATTGTACGTTTCAAAACCTGGTCAATTACTCATCAGGATTGTCTTTTGAAAGGCATTCGGTAGACATTTTCAATGATTTTTTCCCTCATTCCGGATGCTCCATCACATCCCATTCTAAAGGAGCATTCAAAGCTTAACAAGCACCCACTGTGTGCGAAGAGAAAGCATTCCACTAAGCAAAGGAGCATAAGGCTCGGCCTCATGTTATTAGTGCATAAATGCACAGCAGTGGTGATTTATTCGTTCAACTTTGGAGAAACGTGAGTGGCATCCACATGGCTGAATCCATACCATTCATTTGGAAATGACTTTCTGGGGCATTTTACAGGTTCTCTGCATTAGACAGCCCCGTTGGGGCATCATCTTCCGCTTCCAACCTGCACAGGGCAACTCCTCGGCGCCGGCCACACCTTCCGCAGGTGGCTGGATTACCAGAGCCAGATGAACCCGACTCACCACCCCTCGCAGGAGCTCCAGATAGGAATGTGTAAATGTGTGCAAGGACTTCTGCGAATTAAAGGACTTGTTGAAAGGCCCCGGGGTTCTAGGCAGTAAGGGACAGCAGCCGCCCCGCGAGGCGCCCCCTCCCCAGCGGTCCCCACGCCCAGGGCACTGCGCAGGCCGCCGCCGCCGATCCCGGGCGCAGCCGGCGCAACTCGGGCCTAGCACCATTTGAAAGGCAAATCGCAGAGCCCGGGAGCATTTAAATGCCCGGCTGCGGGCCCCGGGGGACAGCTCGACAGCGGACGCAGCCGCAGGGGCCTCCTGGGCAGCCCGGCCCTGGGGCGCTGGGCGCGGCCCGCGGGTGCACTCGGGACCTCAGCCCGCAGCGCCCTGGAGTCCGCGCCAGGCCGGGGCAGGGGCGGGCGCCCAAGTCCCCTGGGCCCGCGTCCCCGACTCCGCGGGGAGAGGAGGCGAGCACCGGGTCCTCAACCGGCGGCCGCCAGCTCCGGCCCCCTCCCAACGCACCACACCTAGCAACCGGCGCTGACAGGACGCAGTGGCGGCGGCGGCGGGAGGAGGAAGCGGAATGGCTGCCGCGGTGGAGCCACCCCCGCCCCCCCCTCCCACCTCCCAGCCGCTGCAGCAGCCGCCGAGCCCTGACAGCTAGAGCCCGGGCGGAAGCGGCGGGCGGCGTGCAGCGCCCACCCCCCGCATCCCCGGCGCCTCAGGCCGCCCGGACCACCGGGCCAACTAACTCCACGTCCCTGCCCAGCGCCCGCTCGGCCCCGCCGCCGCCGCCGCCGCCCGCCCGGCCCCGCCGCCGCATCTCCCCGCCGCCGGGTCCTTCCTCTCGCCGCGGCGCAGCCCCCCTCCCACCACTTCGCAGCCGGCGCGCACGCCCCTCGGAATCCCCCAGCCCGCCGGCCCGCCCGCCCGCGCGGCACCTCGGGGCGCCCTGCCCCACCCCCACCCCGCTCCCCGCCCCCCAGGCACCTCGCGCCTCCGCATCCCGCCACCCCCACGCCCCCGGCTCGCACACACCCTCCCCGCCCCGCTGCCGCCCGCCTCCCTCCGGGCCACCCCTAGCCATTCTGGGGTTCTCTCCTGGGCAGGAGTTTCCTCGCGGCGGGCGCCCCCGGGCCATTTACCGATGTGGTTGTCCTCGATGTGCTCGATGAGGTCGGCCAGGGTGGGGAAGTGGAGTCCGCAGCCCCCGAAGCGGCAGGTATTGGAGAAGAAGGAGGCGGCGGCGATGCCTGTCATGGTGCTACATCGAGAGCCCCCCTGGTGTCGACTCTGCGAGCGCCGGACGGGCGGGCGGAGGGAGCGAGGGAGGGCGGCAGGGTGGGGTGAGGAGAGGAGGGGCTGGGGGAGGGGGAGAGAGGCGGGGTGAGGGGAGCCGAGAGGACGGGACGGAGGGAGAGGGGGCGAGAGCGATGGAAGGAGAGCGAGGAGAGACCGGGAGGCTGAGGGGAGGTGGCGGCGGCGGCGGCGGCGGCGTCGGGAGCGGCGGGGGAGGGGGTGAGGCCGCCGCAGCTGGGAGGAGGGACCCGGGCGCGCGGCAACGACTGTGCGGCCCCGACCTCAGCTCCTGGACCCAGGCCTCACCTGGGAGCGCCTGCCACCAACTTTTATTTCCCTGGGCCTGCTCTGCAGTAGGTGATACGTGCAAGCTGTTTGGAGCCTCCTTGGCTATGTATGTTACATTCTCGCTATATACACATTCATTAATTACACAAGCATGCAGCCTTGGGCACTCAAGGAGTTAGCCAGGCCCCTCTCAGGGACATTTGTCTGCATTTGGCCACCTGTCTAGGGGTGACACTGACATTCACAGGGGACCCCAGAAAGGTAATTGTGTGCACCTTACTCTCTAAACCTTTAAAAAAAAAAGTCCATATTCTCTGGGGGTTTGTACTCACTAATTGATTTTAATGAAGTTTCCCACTAGACCAGAAGACTATCTTAGCTTTATTTAAATTTCAAAATAGAAAGCTTGATTGTCAAGTGCATTTGCCTGTGTTTTACATGTGTACCACGTTTGTTATAGTCCCTGCTCCTTATGTGACAACAAAAACTAAAATAATTTTGTTTCCCCAGATTACCACCCCCCACTGCCCCATCTCAGATCTGGGAATTAACCCATCTGTCTCCCTGGGAGCAAACTGTCAGAGCAGAAAGGACAGTGCATTGGTTAAAGCCCAAAGGAATGGGTACAAAGACAAGGGACAGATTTATTTTTCATTTAAAAGAGAAGGGATTCTCCAGTCAATCAAGATTGCACCATGCCCTGAGCATTCCAGCCATAACGTTGACCACTTAAGCACTTAAGTTGAACTTGGTAGCTCCCCTGAAAACTAGCATTTCCCCAAGAATCAATTACTTCATAGTCCCCACCCCCACCCCAGTTGCGCTCATAGTTTTACCTGTGTGTTCTACTGTAGCATTTTTCAAAGTGCCCGAGGAACACGACATTATCAGAGTTTTTGATCCGACAGTGCCTTTTTTGATTAATGCAGGTTTATCGAAGTTAGCATTTTTCCTTTAGACGAATTTGACTTACCCTCTGGTGCAGATACGCAGACAAACAGTATTCCCCTCTCCATAAACCGTATTCATCTCTAGTGTTATTTCTAATAGTAGGATTGTGAAGGCTTTTCATCTGTGTATTGGAGTGAAGGCACAGCAAAGTTGTACGGTCTCAGTGACTGGGCGTGACAAGTTCCCTCACCCGTGACATTTCCTCTTGCTCATTTCTTCTGACTCCCAGCTCACAAGGTGACAAATTGTGCTGAGTTGAGAATTGGGTGAGGTTGGGGCAGTTGCGTTGTTGAAGTTCAGTTTGGCGCCAAGAATGGTTTCCTGGGCCCACTTGCGGGTGGGGGCAGGGCCTGGGTGGGCCTGATAATGAGCCAAGGACCTGGATGGCAGGAGACTGGAGCCAGGGCCAAACAAGGGTCTAAAGAGCAGGAGTTAGAATTCTAGATCTTGAATTAGAATTTTGGCAGCTGTGCAGAGCATTCAGCTGCCCCGTCTGGGAAGGCCTTACGCTGACAGCAGGCAGAATATCTGGCAGACACACACCAAACTGAGTAACAGTACAGGGAAAGGCAATGCAAAAGGTTCAGCCAAACAGGTGCCCACAGAGGTTCCACTAGAGATGAGTGTTAGGCAACCCATTGTGCAGCCTAGGAAGCACAGAGAGCTTTAAAGTAGCAGCTTCGTCCTCTGGAGGTAAAACTGTCATTCGGGAATTGACTCCGGAGAAGAAAGCATGGAGAGGAACAGAGGTAGTTTCGGGCAAGAGAGCTCAGAGATGGAAAGTGCCAGAAATGTGCAGGTGAAAGATTAAGGAAGTAAGGGGACTGCATTTCACTAATACATAAGTCTCCACTACCTGCTATCGGTTTCAGCATTCCTAAATTAAAGCCTTGATAGGTCAAAGTTAATAAACAGATTTTTATGATAAATGAGCCAAAAGTAACTTATACATTGAATCAATATTTTGGATTGTAAGATTAATTTTTTTCTTTACCTCAAGCAATTACTAATATTTTGTAAAGGCTCGGTTTATTTTGCATGAAATAACCACTCTACTAATTCTTCATATGCGAACTGAAGCTCTGCTTATGTGACATTCTGGTAATATTTTTTTTAAAGCTGCACATCGTAGAGGCATTTCTGGTCTTTATATTAGGTACATAATCATGGTCTCTTAGATCTGAAAGATCCTCTGGCCGTCAGACCCACTGATTTTGTAGATGTGGTGAGGATCTGGTAAACTGAGGCCAAAATCCCAGAGAGCATTCTCCATAGGCTCACGCAGTCAGTATCCCATCTGTATTCAGAGTGCATTCCATAAGGCCTCAATAGACAATAAAAGGACAAAAACATAGTAACACAGGCAAACTTTTAAAAATTGCTTCTCAGTGACATGCTTACCATCATGTATTACAAGTGTTTGTGTCAAGGGCATCCCCTCAGATAAGGTCAACCCTAAGCTATAAAAACATAGAGCAAGTACTTCAACTATTAAGTCCAAGAAAAAGTGATGGCTGCTAGGCCTCTGTGCTTACAAAAGACATTTGACTGCCTGATTTGATTAGTAAAATTACTTCAAAGAAGGGGACAGTGAGAGAACTGAGGAGTCAGAAGGGTATGACAGCGGCTGTGGACTGGAAGCTTCCCCTGGGTTTAAGACCCTTGGAAACCATCCGCCTGTCCCCAGCGCACTATGCCTCCCAGTGTGTCCACCTGGACAAAGTATGAACGCACAGTAGCCCTGTAGCTTGGTGCTTAGCATCACCAATGATTTGGTATCCAATAGCAGTTTCCCCAAATCCAACATGGCCCTTCCTCAAATCCTAGCTGCCAGGAAGGTGTAAATCCATTAGTCTAATGGAGCCAATTGAAGCCACCCAAAGGTTCTGCTTCGTGCAGTTATCTGGCCCTCACACAGGATTCCGTTAATCTAGGGATACACTGATAATCAAAACCATGCACTTCCTGTGCCCTGCGTGGACATCTGTTAATACTACAAGAGGATGTGTGTGAACATTGGATTCTATTTTGAATTTAACTCTCCATGTTGCCTTCAACTCTAGCTTTCTGAGGTTTTCTGGGACATTCTGCAGGTCCCTCTTAAGGGACCTTTCAGGTTTTCCGGATGGAAACAGGATCTTAGGTGGTCGAGGTGTTCCTTTTACCACCATCACTGAGCAGATCATGAACCTGGGTCTTCTGCAGCTCATGCCAGTCCATGGCCATTTATAAGAAGGTCTACTACTTAGGCTGCTACTTCTGCCAACGGCAACCTTTGCCTCGATGGGATGTTTTCTTTAGGCCCCACCTTCTTCCAAGGAGGACAATGTCTTTTCCAGATTTTCTTGTTTAATATTTATGCAACCAAGTCTTAAGTTCTGTGTATTGATTTTATCCCAGCTCAGAAATGAATAAGCTATATCTGCTCTTTGATGATTAATTCTCACTTTAGTCTGCAGTCTCATTCTGTCTGGAATTAAGGGATAGCCTTAGAATGAGGAACGGGCTTTCTGGTCCAACGCTACCAGTGACCAATCCTCATGGGTGTTGCCCTTTAGTTCCCCAGCTGGTTGCTTCTGCCTTACCAGCTATATACATAGTTATGGCATTGCATTTCCAGTTCCTTGCAGGATTTCTTCAGAACTAAATTGATGAAATACCCAGCCCAAGGACTGCAGTTCTGACGGAGCATCACAGGTCTACTCCCTACTGCACTGTGCCACACTGCCACCCGGATGCTAGCTTCCAACCCAAATCCGATGGGATATGGCTGCCCAGCCCCAGGTTTAAATAAGGGCATCGGAAGAGCCACACCACCAGTACTTCATCAGTTCTTTGAACATACCTTGGCTGAGCATCCATGCAAGGCTTCTGGTGTACGACTCCAGAAGGAGTTATTTATATAGGCAATGGCATAGACAATGACTCTGGGATTCGTACAAACCTGCCGTCCTGATCCATCGTGCAAGATACAGGGGATACAATTTGAATAAGACAGGTACAGTGTCTCCTCACACGAGGGAACATCAAATGCTTCGAGGGGTCCTCCTGAATTGATTCTCAGAGCCTGCCAGTGTGGCCCAGTGGACTCTGTGTCCTGTTCTTGTCCTCTTGGTTACTCTGGTGTCTGTCATTTCCCTCCTTTCCAGCTTTGGCTCCCCAGGTGATAATTCTTGTTGCTGTTGGCTATAATGGAATCACTGAGGCACTAACACTTGAAAAAGACTGCACGATCTTTTTGCCCAGAGATGTGTCCTTAGGCATTATTGATACTCAGCCAGCAATGCCCAGTGTCAAAGATTTTCTATCTCTTTAAAGGCTAGTAGCACCGTTTTTTTTTTGTTTTTGTACTAGGTTTTTGAAATTTCACCAGCTCCCACTATTACAATATTCTCCTCTAGGGCTCAAGTGTCAAAGGAGACTGCCCTGGAGGATCAAGTTGGGAACCCTGCCCCCTGGTCTCACCTCCCCTGCTAGAATCCCTCAGCACCGACCTTCACCATCAGAATAAGCTTCCTGTTCTATGACCATCACAACTGAATCTCCGCGGAAGGCTCCCAGCCTCCCTTCCTGCAGTTCCCACACATACCTGACATTTTAAGATGGACCAAATTATTTTAGTTTTCCAAATGCACTCACGTGCACAGGCTACCTTGCCTTTGCATGCGTTGTGTAGCCTGCCTGAAACATTCTTCCTTTTCCCTTCTCCCCCCACAAAACACATTTCAGCAGCTTCGCCTGTCACCTCCTCCAGGAAGCCTTGCCTGCTAAGCAACATGCTTATCATTTGTGCTTCAGCCAAGCTCTCTCTGCGTTAGATCTTGACTATTGGCTTACTGGTCCTTCTTCTTTAGACCAGTGGTTCCCAAACCTTTTTAATCAAGCACCTATCAACAAAAAATGTAAACCTGCCCTGGCTGGTGTAGCTCAGGGGATTGAGCGTGGGCTGTGAACCAAAGGGTCACTGGTTCGAATCCCAGTCAGGTCACATGCCTAGGTTGCGGGCCAGGTCCCCAGTGGGGGCCATGTGAGAGGTAATGACAGATTGATGTTTCTTTCTCTTTCTCCTTCCCTTCCCCTCTCTCTAAAAATAAATAAATAAAATATTTTTTAAAAGAATTATTCTATTAAAAAATGTAAACCTGATCCCATGAATATTTTTATTTTTATTTATAAATTATATACAGGCGCGACTATTCACATATAGTATGTGTATTATATAATAAGTATTTTCAGAAGATGAATTTTATTTTTTTAAAGATTTTATTTATTTATTTTTAGAGAGAGGGGAAGGAAAGGAGAAAGAGGGAGAGAGAAACATCAATATATGGTTGCCTCTCATGAGCCCTCCAACTGGGGCCCTGGCCTGCAACCCAGGCATGTACCCTGACTGGGAATCGAACCTGCAACCTTTGATTTGCAGGCCCATGCTCAATCCACTGAACTACACCAGCCAGGGCAGAAGATGAATTAAAAAAAAAAAAACAAATAAAAAAAAAACAAATGGAAGGTCTCATATCTTCATCCCACACCCCAGAGTATTGTCTGACCACCATCTTGGGGTGAATGCTTTACAGTTTGGAGGTCACCAATGCTAGCCTTCTTGAGAAAGGAGACTGTTTTTCATTGTGTCTGCCCATAGTGCTTGGTAAGAGTTGTACAGGGGTGTAGCTCAGCACTGTGATAAGGCAATGCACTAAGATTTCAGTTTTCAGTGCTGAAGCAATTTCTAACAATTTGTTACCATTCTTTTCTTATGTGGCATCAGTGAAAGATTGTCTCCATCATCTCTGAGTTTGGATAAAGTACAATAGTTATACCTTCCCATGACCACAGCCCAACCTTTAATGAGACCTCTTTTCAGGTCCAGCATAGTGTCACGACACTGTGCCCCTAACAGGCATTTACAAAATGCTTGTCTCATTGGTTTTGATGGCATGAGTTTCCTAGTCTCTGCTGATGCAGACAAAGCCATTCAACTGGACAGAGATAAGCTGAAAGGCATTCAGCCATGACATGAGATTTGACACTGGCTTTCTTTTCATTTGACTGACTACAGCACCTCTCCCTTTCACAGATGTTCAAGTTCACTATGATGGTTATTTTCAGTCCCACTCGTGGAGGGCCTACTGTTGTGTCAGGCATTGGATTAGATGTATCAACATATGATAGAGCAGTTTTTAAACCTTCTGAGATAGATGAATGCATTATGCCCAAATTATGGATGAGGAAAAACAAGACCCAGGGACATAAGGTAACTCACTGAGGTCCGTAAAGCTAAGAAGTGCTAGAACTAGGATTTGAACTCAGGATTGCCTTACTCCAGGATCCTTAACTTAAAATCCATACTTGAATTTGAGTGTAATAGATCATTTTTCTTCTCTCCCCTTTTTAAAAAAAAATTATTTTAGAGAGAGGGGAAGGAAGGGAAAAAGGGGAGAGGAAACATTGTTGAGAGAGAAACATTGCTTGGTTGCCTCCCATGAGCGCCCTGACGGGAGACCAAACCCACAACCTAGGCATGTGCCCTGAGCGGGAATAAACCAGTGACTTTTCACTTTGTAGGACAGTGCCCAACCAACTGAGCCACACTGGTCAGAGATCCTCTCCCCTTGAATCTGGGGGAAAAGTTGGACTCTTGGCCAGAAGCAGGTCCACGCTCACATACCCCCCACACACTAAGATGGAGGGGCAAAGGCATCCTTAATCTCAGATGCATTTAGGACAGGGCACTGAGGAGCAGCCTGGGGCACTGAGGGAGAGGGCTTGGGGCCTCCATCAAGTACTGAGGTTCTTGGCTTATCTTTTCCCTCTCCTGCTCCTTTGGGAAGTCCTTTCATTGCTGTTGTCTAGATACCTTACTTTAAAATTGAACTTGACAGAGAAGTAGGGCTTTGGAAAGATAGCCATGTTTTACTCCTCAGTTCCTGACTTGCTCTTCATTGTATACCCTCCTTCTTTTGATTTTGGAGAAGAGAGGGGGACACCTGCATCACCTATCATGTGAAGAGGTGACTCTTGTTGCTTTTGTCGTGTTTTTTTTTGTCTCCTTTGTGTAATGACTCTAATCATGTTGCTTTTCGGCCAGTTACCTGACATAATCTTATTTGCTGTGAGAGTTTCAGTTTGCGGAACCATGGAACAAACAGCCTCTCAGAACCATCTCGAAGGGTTCGACAGCTTGGTCCCTTCTCTTCCAGAGCTGCACCCGTCTGGAGGCTAATTGTGCCTTCCAGAAAATGGACCCAGATTCCAGTTATTCTCCAAGAAGAACTTTTTCCCCTTATTTGTTTAAAAATGTTTTTCTTATTTCTTTTCTGCCTTTATTTTATTTTTAAACTTTCTAATTGTATTTTTTTCCATTACCACTTAATCCCCTTATACCGCCTCCCCCCCCAATCACCATCCCCTTGTTTTTATAACCAAATTTACCTTTGTATAACTTTCATGCCATCCTGCTTCTGCCAACATCTGCAATGTCTTGTATATTTCATGTGTTGAATGACTTCTAAAAAAATCTTGGAGGTGCAAACCCAGAAGCCCTAAGGGCCAGGCAGGGGAAGCAATGAGAGATGAGGACAGTGTGTGAGTGCAAGTATATGTATTATGTCACTGGTAGGGACAGTGAACTGAAGAATGCTCTTCTCCCAATACACTGGAAGGCTAACAAGTCCCATCTGTGGGCCATGTTTGGCCTGTGGGCCATCAGTTTGTAACCTCTGGCTTCCCTTCCCTGCCACAGTGCAACAATTAAATTACTTTTATTATCACAACAGCCAAAGAGTGTCTGAATTAATTATTTCTAAATTCCTCCCCACCATGAGCTTAGCTGCAATCTAATTCTTGGTGCAAATAATTCAGAAAGGTCCCTTTGCAGCTTAAACTGATCTCCTACATGATGTCACAGCTGCCCACTTCTTGGTTCTCAGTTTCTTTCCATATTTCCTTGTGAGTCTTAAGGAATTTTCAACAAGCTAACTACATGATTATTCCAAATTTACCTATAATGAGCACTATATATAAATATGTTTTATAGTGCCTAATCAGTCTCCAGTTATACTTTAAGATAACTAACAAAGCCTTCTTCAGTTGGTAGATTTGGCCTCCCCATTCCCTGAGTGGTCACATTGCCCAGAACGCATTAGTTCTTTTTACAAATGTCTGTAATAATCTAACCTTTTAGATAACAAATAACCTTTGTTATGAGAGCCAACTTCCTTCTTTTATCAGTCCCATTCTCACCCCACTTTCCAATCTTGTGCACCCCACCCCCCACCTTTCTTCCCCGTGTCCCCTCACCCTCACCCCCCTGAACCTGCAATTCCTTTTCAGGATTGATTCTTGAGTGGAGCCTGGTCATGGGGAGGGTTTGGTATTGATTAAGAAAGTTGTAGCAGAGGAGAGAATTTGAGAAAGAAACACAGTTAGGAAAAAGAAAATTGGGAAAGAAAACCAAAAAATGGGGGGGGGCAGAAACAAAGGTTGAGATCTTTCTGCCTTCTCTCTCCTCTTCACCCAAAGTTGTCCAGTAGAGGAGTCCTCCTTTCTGACAACCCCTACACAGTCTGCCCTGCTTCTGAATCACAATCAAATTTGCATTCTTATTTTTCTTTACTTTGTACTCTGGTCCAGAAGACTAATCAGAGGAAAGGTCCCTACAAAAGTTCAGCCTCCAAAAGATCTAGATCCTAATGCCAACTCTATCACTTAAGAGCCATTGATCATGGGTAAGTCTGTCACTCAAAAAGATTTCCTAATCTCCAAACTGGATAACACAGTCCAGATCCTACCCAGCTCCTGGGGATGAAATGAGATGCCACGTGTGCAACCGCACTAGAAACTGTAAAATGCTCATCAAAGATGAGACATTATTATTATTATCTCTGAACCCAGTGCTGCAGATGCCATGACATGTGGTCATCTCTTCTGGCCAAATGTCCTTAGAGTTCTTGCAGAAGCGGGTGGGTGGTACAGTCTGGTACAGCAGTGAGGCAGGCCTTCAGGTTTTAGGAGGAAAGGTGGCATTTAAAATTGCCAACCGGTGCTATTTCTGAGATCTCATGAGGATGTGAAATCACTTTGGAGCATCTTTGCTCTGGGACAGGCTACTAGAGTGAATCCCTAGAGTTATGTAAACAGAGTAAGAGTAAGCACTCATTAAGTTGGGGTGAAGAAGCAAAAGGAATTGTGTTTGTTTTGTTTTGTTTGCTTGACTAGGGCTTGGGGCTTCAACTCTACAGGCAGATGCGGTCTTGCTACAAAAATGAGTGGCTCAGGAGTTGGACCCAGAAGGTCCTAAGAGTTAAGCTCTGAACTTTTATTCACTGATTATCCAGATAGAGGCCTGGTCTCTTCTCATGTGAACAAGGAAGCATGTACCTCAGTCGATGCTGGCAGGCCCCTTGTGACCACGAGGGCCTTCTGGAAGCCTGATGATGTAACCAATGCAGCAGAACACAGAGTTGAGAGAGTTCAGGGAAACTGAACTGTAGCTCTGCTAGAACGGTGCCTGAGAGCCCACACCGGTCTTGGTAGTCACGGGAGCCAATGACCTACCTTCATTGTCTAAGCCAGTTTGTGTTGGGCTTCGTAGTACTAGACACTGATGGCAAGGTCATCCTAAAGGGTACAGAGTTGGAAGGTTTCCGGAGAAGGGGTGGGGATGTCACATAGCATTTAGGAAGCTACTTCAGTCTCCTAATCTTCCCCACTGAGGTTCCCTGTTATGCACAGGCCTCTGATGGGCTGAGGAGGGTTAAGGTCAGCTGACGAAAGGGACACTGCTGGAGGGAGGTCAACAACAAGGCCTGACAGGTCATAAGGGAAGGACATCAGGAGTGGGTCCTAGAATGGCGGGATGGGTAAAGCTGTGTCACTAGGCTGATGGACGTCAGCATGGTCCATGATTATGGCTCTCTTCAGTTTTAGGAAATGCTGCCAAACCACTTTCCAAAGCGGGTTTGCCGATTTCCACAGCCACCATCAGTGTGCGAGAGTCCTGGGGCCTTTCACTTCGCTTTGCCCATAGGCTCGTGAGCACAGTGTCCTGGTTTTACTGGAGCACAATGGTTTACAAATAGCGAATAAAAAGGTTGCTCCTAAAATAAGGCATACCAAACATGTATCCACATACATGCAACCACACAAAAGCCTTAGAATTCAAGTAACCTAGCGACCTGGAGTGATGGTTTAGAGGTAAACACATTTCAATGATCTTACATGATAAAAGAAAATGTAAGTGTAACTCAAGTGCCTGAGAACGTGTCCTTCATGAAGTAGGAATGTCTCAGGACTCCACCGAAATTTCCCTTTTATATAAATAGAGATGGAATTGGGGAGGGGTTGGGGGGGAGCAGATGGTGAACAGGTGGGAAATGGTAAGAAAGGTTGTTTCTACACAAGTAGCAGCCAGTTGCAAACGCTCCTTTACTTTAAGTTATCCAATATATGTTGATAACACAGGCAATAACATTTTATGACATCTCCACTAATACTTGGTATTAATCCAATGGACACTTATCAAATGGCGACCTATCCAAGGCACAAGATGATGATTTGTTTTTTTAAAGGTTCCTGTCTCGGGTAGGTCACCAATCAATGGAGGAAAATAGAAGTATTTTTCTGGACTTGGCTCAGAAATACCCATTCACTACAACTGAGAAAATAACAAGTACGATCATAAATTCCAAAGCAGCTTAGGAATATGAAAGCACATCCAGTGTGTGGGTGATCCTAGAGACACAAATACAGAAGTTATTCTTATATCTTTAAAAATAGCTTGCTCCTTGTCCATTTTTCTAACGCTCCTGAAACACTTGGATGTTTATCGGTATTTTATGTGAAAATCTCAGAATGAGAAAGCATTTGCAAGGCCCCTAACGCAGCACCGTGGAGAAGAGACGACGGCGCAGACCGTGGGGCCCGGCTGCGTGGGGCTCAAACCCGGAATCCGTGCTTCCCCAGCTGGGCGACCTCGGGCATGCTTCTCAACCCCTCTGAGTCTCGGTGTTCGCGTCTGTCAAACTTTACTTATCTCGCAGGGTCATCGTGAGGATTAAATGAGCAAATGCCTGCCCTGATTCATATCTAAACATGGATGGCTATAATTCCGGAATTTCAGCCACCCAGCGAGAAGTTGGCTCTGGACTGACCATGGAGGGGTCCCGTGGTTTGCCGAAATCCTCCCGGGTCTGAACAGTCGGGGAGACGGATGTGACATTAGGCATGTCTGCCCTGGCGCAGGTCCACTGCCCGTCCTCCCTGGATAGTGACACGAAGGGAACTTGCAAACAGAGGGCCTAGATTTCCTCCCCGACAGGGACGGAGGGAATTCTCCACTTTCATGGCAGTTAGTTACGGCCTGGGCATTTATAAAGTTGGCCAAACACTCCCTCTGCCTGCTCCATGTGCTCATTTGTGAGTGAGACAAGTAGTATGTTCTTTTATTAATACTAACACTTTCCCTGTGGAGCTCCGCAAGATACCTCCTCTCCGCTGCCTAGAAATGCAGGTTTCCACGGTGGTCATAATCGTAGCCATTTCGGTCAGGACTTCCTTGGGATCTGTCTGATGTTCCTGCCTCTCTGAGACTGTCCTACGGCATTCCCTCTTCCTGCCTCCGCACATTGTTGGAAGCCTTTCTCTGTTTCTCCCGGTTTTGAAATGATGCTACCAACTCCTAGGACCTGGCCTCACCAGACCATTAAAAAAATAAAGGCTAGAGAACACTCAGCAGATACAAAGTGCTACGTGAATGTGAAATAATAGTTCTTCAAACTGTAAAAATATACATTTTAATGTTTTTATTACACTGTGGGACCCATCTGTATCTGCGAAGCCTACTTCTTAAGTACTAAATTCATCCTGCAACATTTGGAAACACGTACATGTTATCAAAGCCATTTGTTGTCCTGACTAACCACTTAGCACCTGTTTTTAAGTGTCTCGGACTATTTTTTATCTCCCTGCAACTGTCAACTTTGATCTCAAAGCCAAACTGCAGAACTTTAGATTGCCTTCACCAAGAAACAGTTGTAAAATACGAGTAAGAAAATAAAACGCCATACTGCTTATGGTTACCTTGGTACAAATCAGCTGAAGGGCTCTTCGGAAAGCTGTGGTGGGGGAGGGGTGAAGCAGTTTACAGGTGGTCCCGTTGTACTGTGCACCACCTCCGCTCTGGGGAAGGTTTGCCCGAAAGCTAATGACACTTCTGTTTCAGGGCCCTAAAACTTGCACTCATCCCCGCCAAGTCCTGGGTCTACAGGACTTGGGCTCTTTTTCTTAAAGAGTTCCCCTCCTTCCAATAGCATAGCAATGAGCTCCGCAAAGCCTAACATCCCCTGTTGGTGCCACAGCAGTGGTCACACAGGGCCACTGGCACTGGGGTAGCTGCAACGTGTTCTGCGCCCCCAGTCCATCTCTGTCTTGCTGGAGATTGTGTATTACTCGGTCCAAGTGTTCATGGACTTGCTGATAGGACACTTCCTCTCCACCTCTGTTAGGAGGCTGCTGTGGGATGAGAATGATTTCTCATCCCTTTCTCATCCCACAGCGGCCCAAACTTCTCCTTTAGAATCCTGCAGATTTAAGAAGAGTAACTTAGCCACGCGTGAGAGATGACATTTTCGGAAAGCTATTCCTTTAATCCAGGGGATCTCAACCTCAGCACGATTGACATTTTGAGCCAGATAATTCTGTGTCAGGGGTGGGGGCAGGGGGAGGCGGTCCTGGGTATTGTAGGATGTTTAGCAACATTCCTGTTTTCTATGTACTAGGTGCTGGTATCAACTCCCACCACCTCCTACTCCACCCCCCCACCCAAGCTGCCCCAACTGATGGGCCGTCAGACACTGGCCAATGTCCCCTCAGGCAAAACCTCCTCTGTTCAAGAACATCTGCGTAATGGAACATTCCAGCAAATACCTAAGATGAAAATTTTCCTTTTCTCTTGAATAACAAGGTGGGCATTTTGCTGTTCACTGACAAGACTTCCTCTATTACAATTCGGTCAGGATTTTTGATTGACAAGTTCAAAAACTAATTGTGTATTCACAGATGATGTGATCTCATATGTAGAAAATCCCAAGGAATTCATACACATGCAAAAACAAATCTATTGGAATTAATAAATGAGTTCAGCAAGATTGTGGCCTACAAGATCAGTATGCAGAAATCAATTGTATTTCTCTATACTAGCAATGAATAATTGATGCTGAAATCAAGGAAACAATTCAACTTATAATAGCATGAGAAAGAACAAAATACTTAGGAATAAATTTAACAAAAGAGCCCTGGCTGTTGTAGCTCAGTGGATTAAGCGTGGGCCTGCAAACCAAAACATCACGGGTTCAATTCCCAGTCAGGGCACATGCCTGGGTTGTGGGCCAGGTCCCCAGTAGCAGGGGGCAAGAGGCAACCACACATTGATGTTTCATTCCCTCTCTTTCTCCTTACCTTCCCCTCTCTCTAAAAATAAATAAATAAAATCTTTAAAAAAATTTAACAAAAGAAGTGCAAGTTGTGAACACGGAAAACTATAAAAATAAAACATTGTTGCAAGAAATGAAAAAGGCCTAGCTGAAGGGAAGGATAGCTCATTGGAAGGCTTCATGTTGTTAAGATGGCAATGCTCCTCAAATTGATCTGTAGCAACGCAACCCAAATGTATCAGCTTACTTCCTATTAAAAAATCCCAGCTGCTATTTTTTTGCAGGAATTTATGAGTTGACCCTAAAATTCATATGGAAATTGAAAGGACTCAGAATAGTCAACAACTTTAAAAAGAAGAAGAAAGTTGGAGGACTAATGCTTTTTAATTCCAAATTTACTACAAACTTCCATAAATCAAGCCAGTGTATACCAGCATAAAGACAGGCATATTGATCAGTGGAATAGAATTGAGAGTTTACGTTTATAATCCAGTGATTTTCAACAAGAGTACCAAGATAATTCAATGAGGAAAAGAATAGTCTTTTCAACAAAAGGTGTTGGGACAGCTGCCCAATAATGGCCACATGAAAAGAATGAATTCGGACCCCTACCTCACACTATGCACAAAAATTAATTCAAAATGGATTAAAGGCCTGAATACAGAAGCTAAAACTTTAAAACTGATAGAAGAAAACATAAAAGTACATCTTGGATTAGGCAACACTTCTTTCTCAGATTTGACTCCAAAAGCACAAGCAATAAAAATAAAGAATATAGAAATTGGACTTAATGAAAGCTAAAATTAAAATTTTTGTTCTTCAAAGGACACCAACAAGAAAAAGAAAAGGCCAGCCACAACGCAGGAGAAAATGTTTGCAAGTTATATACCTGATAAGAGACTTGCATTTAAAATATATAAAGAACTGCCCTGGCTGGTGTAGCTCAGTGGATTGAGCGCGGGCCTGCGAACCAGAGGATCGCGGTTCGATTCCCAGTCAGGGCACATGCCTGGGTTGCAGGCCAGTTCCCGGCAGGGGACACATGAGAGGCAACCATACATTGATGTTTCTCTCCCTCTCCCTCTCTCCTACCCTTCCCCTCTAAAGATAAATAAATAAATTCTTTAAAAATAAAATAAAATAAAATATATAAAGAACTGTTATCATTCAACAGTAGAAAGACAATCTAATTTAAAAAGGCAAAAGGTTCAAATTGACATTTCCCCAAAAGAAATGGGCAAAAAGTACATGAAAAGATGCTCAACATCATTAACTACAAGGGACATGCAAATCAAAACCACAATGAGATACCATGTCACTGTCACTAGGATGGCTATAATTAAAAAAAAAAACAAAACAGGCAATAACAAGTGTTGACAAGGATGAGAATGAATTGAAATCCTCATATATTGTTGGTGTTAACATAAAATGGTGCAGATTCTCTCAAAAACAGTTTGACAATTCCTCAAAATGTTAAGCATATGGTTACAGTGACCCAGCAATTCCACTCCTAGGTACTGAATTGAAATTTGAGAATAAAATATAAGAAACGTGAATGAGACTTGAAAATATATATCCACATGAAAACTGGACGTGAATGTTCATTGAACCATTATTCGTAAGAGGCCAAAAGTGGAAACAACCTGAATGTCCATCTAATGAATGGATAAACATAAAGTGGTTTATCCATGTAATTGAAGATTATTCAGCAATAAAAAGGAATGAAGTATGAATATGTGCCACAACAATGTTGAACCTTAAAAACATTATGCTAAGTGAAAGCAGCCGGTCACAACCGCCCACATGCAGCGTGATTCCATTAGATAGATGCATTGTTTATAGAGACCAGAAGTAGATGAATAGTTGTCAGGGCCTGGGGGGAGGAGGCAGTGGGAACGCACTACTAAGGGGTATGTGATGTCTTTTGGCCATGATAAAAAATGTTCTTGAAGTACTTAGTGGTGATGGTGATGGTTGCACAACTTCGTGAATATGCTAAAAACCACTGCATTGTACACTTAAAAAATAACCTAAAAAGTGACACAGTAGTTAGAATGGAAAAAAAAAATCATTGGGAGAGAAGCAGGATTGCTACAGGAACTTCATCAGAAAGGCCTTGTGGAGCCTGACAGGCTATGGAGAATAATCTAGTGTGTCCTGGTGCGGGGCAGAGAAACGCCTTACCTGACTAAGATGACAGGTGCAGTAAGTCTGCCGTAGGCCCTCGGGCTGCGGGAGGACCTGCCTCCTCCAGCTCTTCCCAGGTTGTCTGGGCTATGAGTCAGTCTGGTGAAACTTCAAGATAGCACAGGAGGGAGTCACTGATAAAACACACAGAGAAAGGCCCAGAAAACACTTGCTTACAAAGTATGCTATGCCAAGTGAGTGTAAGGTGTACCAGGCCAGTGCAAAGGACTCCTTGTCTCCTTCATTCCCTAATGAAGATGAGATTTCCATCCAGGAACTGGATACAGTCCACTCAGGCTGTTAGAACAGAATACCTAGGCTGGGTGGCTTACAGACAACAGAAATTTATTTCTCACAGATCTGGTGGCTAAAAGTCCAAGGTCATGACTCTGGCCAATTCAGTGTCTGGTGAGGGCTGCTTCTTGGTTCATAAACAGCTGTGTCTTCTTGCTGTGTCCTCACATGGCAGAAGGGACCAGAGGGCTTTATGGAGTGTCTTTTGTAAAGACACTAATCCTACGATTGGAGTTCCACCCTGTGACCTAATCGATCCCCCCAATCCCACCTCCAAATACCATCACATTGGGGGTTAGGTTTCAGCACAAGAATTTTGAGAGGCACAAGCATTCAGTCAACAGCACAGACCTTGTTTCTGCTTTTTATATGCTGTAGAAACTTACTTCCTTTGTGGTTTGCCCCCTGTTAATTACATTAGATTCAGGACGGCCCCTTTTGTGGTTTATTTAAAATACAGAAAAGAAAAAAGTAAAAAAAAAAGAAAGAAAGAAAGAAAGAAAAGAAAAAAGGCACTGGAGATACAGCAGTGAACCACACAGATCCAAAGCACCATCCTTGTAGAACTTACATTCTAATAACTAAATGCCAAGCCTTTCATCGGGGGCTTTATATATACTTATCAAATTCTTGTGACAGCCTTATGAGATGGCTACTATTGCCATCCCCATGACCGGTGAGGAAAGCTAAAGCTCACAGAGGCCTCATTACATACCTAACCTTGCACTGCAAGGGGAGGGCCGCAGTTTAAACCCAAGCAACTGACTCTAGGAACCAAGAACTTACCCACAATGCTTACAGTTCCCAAACTGTGTGCTGAGGTACCCCAGAAAGCCATTGGGAAGTAAAGACCACAGCTGGAGCTTTTAATTTTTGAGGGAAACACAGAGACATATCAGATACCACGTAAGCTCCTGCTGTTAGGTTATTTGGAACTAAACTAATAAGTAAAGCCTTTAGGTATGTCTTTTGATGTAGCACCACTGTGAAATATTACTAATGTTTTTAGTAAATATTATGCTAAAGGCACTGTGAACTGAGAAAGTTTGGAAACTTCTATATAGTGCTACTGTCCATTTAAATATGCTCCAGGCCATATGCTTTTAAAGGCAGTCTGGCACATACTAGGCACAACAAAAATGTTTTCTCTTTAAATTTTTTAAAAGATTTTATTTTTTTATTTACTTGTTTATTTTTAGAGAGAGAGGAAGAGAAGAAGAAAGAGGAGGAAACATCAATGTGTGGTTGCCTCTCAAGTGCCCCTAACAGGGGACCTGGCCCACAATCCAGGCATGTGTCCTGACTGGGAATTAAACTGGTGACCCTTTGATTCGAAGCCCACGCTCAATCCTAGCTACACCAGCCAGGGCTCTTTTTAAATTTTTAATGATTTTTTTTTTTTTTGAGAGAGTAAGAGATAAACATCATTTGTGGTTCCATTTGTTCACACATTCATTGGTTGATGCCTACATCTGCCCTGACTGGGGACTGAACCAGCAACCTTAGTATAGTGAGGCAACTGAGCTATCTGGCAAAGGCCCAAAAATCTATGTCGAATGAATGAAGAAGAGTAATGAATGAACAAAGAGTAGAATACAAGTAAATGGGAGATGTTTGTGTGACTCAAAGCCAAGATATAAGTAAGTGGCAGGGACAACAGAGAAAAGAAAGGGCAGACGAGGGTGCAATATTTGGGGAATAGAAATCATGTGGGGAATAAAACATAAAGGCAGCATAGTGAAGAGGTAAAGCCTGTGTTCTCTGAAACCAGACTACCTGACTTCGAATCCCGGCTCTGCCCTACACTAGCTCTGTGATCCTGGACAAGCTACTCCACTTTCCTGGACCTCGGTTTTCTCACTCATGAAATGGAGTTACAATAAAATTGTTGGGGCAGATTAAATGAGTCTACATGAATAGCCTGTTTAGAATAGTGTCTATCTAGCACATGGTAATTGTTATACATGTGCTGTCTGATATGATCATTATTTGGGTTCTATTCAACCAGGTTTATTTTTTTCTAACAGGACAGGAGAATAGCCAAGTCGGTGGCAGCTAGGGTGACACATGGTCCTCGTTTGCCTGAGATGAAGAGGTGTCCCTGGAGATGAGACTTGCCATGCTAAAACTGGGGAAAGTCCTGGGCAAACTGGGACAAGTTGGTCCTCCTGGTACAGCTCATCTCTCCATCCCTGCAGCAAGTTTGACTGAAGGCTTGTTTCTGGTTCAGGAGGGGTCACTTCCTTGGCAGGTCCAGAGGAGGCAGCAGTGAGGGGTTCGGGTGGTTTTGTGGCAGAACAACAGAAGGCAGGAAGTGTGCAACGTAAGGCAGGAAGGCATATAGGGTTTAGATTTATATCAGCACTCTTAGAACAGGGAAGATCTATCACTGTCTACCTCTACAAGGTCTCCTGTTGCTCAGAATGTCTGCAAGAGTTTTAAGAGGAAACAATTATATTTAATTAAAATTTATAGATAATTGACATGACTCAAAGATTATCGAACCACGTGAATACATGTACCAAAAAGTCTTCCTCCACTCCTGTCCCCTAGTCGGTCAGCTCCCACCACAGCAAGGTCATCCTTCCTGAGTTCCTTGAGCCACATACAAAATACAAATACACATTCACATCAGATGACCTTCAAAGTGGGTGCAAGCATTCTGGAGAAGCCACTTTAAGAAATGGGCAACTGAGAGCCAATCTCGCCAAGACTTTGGGCTCCACCGAGAAACTGAGGTTTGAGATCTCTGGGCCTGAGGGTGAGACCCTAAGGAGTGGTGACAACATCAAAGCCCAGCCTTCACAGATGACATCTTTGTCTCGCCACTCTCATACTTCCACATAAGGGCTGACATTTTAAATTTTTTCATTGTTAAGAATCACAGCCACTTTTATATGGATTGGCTGTGAATCTTATATTTTTAATATTTTTCAATATTTTTGTTGGCATTCATTTGATTTTTGTTCCCTTTGTCATATTACTGGTTCAAGATGTTTGACAACCACCCCCTGAGATAGTATCACTCTCCCCTGTCATCTCAGATTCTGACTGGTGGTTTTAGTTTTGTTATGAGTAATTCTATATTTAGGCACATGTCAATTCTGCTGCAAAAGCTGTGCAGGACAGAGAAAGAAGATGCTGCAGGCTTGGGCTGGGTTTACCCAACATTTATTCTAACCCTCTGCCTTACCCCCTTACATCATTACCCCTCATACTTCTGCTTACTATTCTTACATTTTCTCTCTCTCCTTTTAAATCCTGGCCCAAGGATATGTTTGTTGATTTTAGAGAGAGAGGAAGGGAGGAAGGGAGGGAGAGAGAGAGAGGGGAACATCAACATGAAAGAGAAGCATCAATTGGCTGCCTCTCAAAAGTGACCTGACTGGAGATTAAACCCGCAACCCAGGTATGTGCTCTGACCAGGGGTCAAAACTGCAACCCTTTGGTGCACGAGATGATGCTCAACCAACTGAGCCACTGGCCCGGGCCCCTCTGTCTTTTTCTATGTTTAACTGCTTCTTACATGTCAAACTTCCATCTGAGTTGACTTACATTCTGAATGCATTGCCTTCTTTAGAATTTTGTTGAATAACGGTCGTCAGCTTGTAATAAACTGTTTTTGTTTCTATACAAAGGTCTTTATTGCCCTCTTTATTGAAAGCCATTTTCACTGGGAAATAAATGTAATTCCATATTGGCAGCTATTTTCTTTCAGCACATGGAAAATATCATCTCCATTAAATGTATGGCAGACCTTCTTCCTCTATATTCCATGCCTCTTAATCTCGCTTCCATTTTCCCCATCTTTTTTCCTCGGGCGATGTTCTGAATACTTTCTTTTGTATAATCCTACTGTTAACCCCATTTACTGAATTTTTAATTTGAGGGGGATGGGTGGAGGGGGAAGAGGGTATAAGGGGGATAAATGGTAATAGAAAAAATACAATAAATATAAACTGTTAAAAATAGTTATTAAAGGCAAATTTTTAAAAAATTCCAGTTATTAGTTTATTTCTAGACATTCTATTTCGTTTCTTTCTCAAATAAGCTAAATAACTTTTTACATTTTCTGTGTCTGCAGACTTGTCAAGCTTGTGTCTAATAATTTCAATACCGCCATTATTTGTGGTTCTGTCTCCACTTTCCATTGTCTCTGCTTTTTCACTCATAATGCTGAACTTCCTGGTGTGCTTGGTTATTTTTGACTGTGTTCTTCTCATTGCTTTTGAAAAAGGATGTGCGGGCATGCTTTGAGGCCAAGCATCAAGGTGCTCCTTCTAGGGAGGATTTGTCTTCGTTGCCATATGCATAACTGTTCTGTCAGTCTAGGGTTACTTTGTCCTAAATTCTCTGCTTGAGGCTCCTTAGGACTACCTATAGATATAAGTTGGAAATAAAAATCTTCGTGAGGGTCACTTTGTGCTTAAAGAATATATGTATCTGAATTGGGTTTCCACCCCTCCCTGCTGAGCCCAGCATTAAGGCAACTTCCCCTGCATTCCCCTGGGGTTGGGGTTGGGTTGGTTTTATTTCCGGTTCAGTCTGACCCTGGGGTTCCTTCTCTCTATGTGGGTTATCATCCCCTTCTGGTCTGGGCTTGAGGCTTTGATTTTCTTTTCACCCAAAAAATAAGAGTCAACTGGGGTTGACAAATAATCGCAGGACGTACGTGGCTCCTGCCCCCCTCTCCCCAGTTTCTTGCTTTTGCTTAGCTATCTTTTTCATTTGTCAGATCATCCTTGTCTTAAGAGATATATTTTCATGTTTTATCCAGTATTTTTAATT
Source organism: Glossophaga mutica (assembly GCA_039655065.1). Taxonomy (NCBI): domain Eukaryota; kingdom Metazoa; phylum Chordata; class Mammalia; order Chiroptera; family Phyllostomidae; genus Glossophaga; species Glossophaga mutica. The sequence continues at coordinate 85,914,713 of CM077313.1, forward strand.
GCTGTCAATGAAAGAGTTCATCCAAATAACCTAGGTTTCATTATGAAAAATAGCAGTATAACCACCTATTTTTAAACACTTGCAGACTTTTCTATCATATGCATAAACCAAAGTAATTCAACCACTCTCCTTCGATGGAAATTTCTTTCTAATTTTTTTGATATGGTAAATAATATTGCAATGAAGGAATTTCTACATCAACCAGCCTGTGGTACTTTGTTATGGCAGCTTTTGCAAATGAATATAGCTATGGATGACTGAGGAATTGTTCATGATATCTGGTTTTACACTGAGCAAAGCTTTGTGATAAAGAAAATATGGTGCATGGAAACTTATTTGGTAACTTCCTCACCTGTCTCTGCTCTGTTTATGTTAGTATATTTCTTAAGGAATCTACTAAGACATTCAATTTTGAGATAAATAAAAAACTTTTAGTGAAACTTTTAGATCTGTGATACTTTCTTATTCTTGCTTTTTATAAAAGCAGTATGATATCAAATGGCATGACAGTGAAACTGGGGTGTTTATGACTTTGATTAAATTTAGCTTTAAGTCTTAGTTGTAGAAATTAATTCTCCCTCTCTATATATTCAAACCCCTGAGACCTAGCCTTTCCCCATAATCAGCAACCCCAGAGGCAGCAGAAGACAGTAGCCCAGATTGGACTGATGGTTACACAGTCTGGACCTCTGCAGGCTGCAGACAACATCTTGACCTAAGTTATGTTTCAGCTTCTGAGGTGGGCTGTCTCATGAAACCAGATGAAGGGATGCTTGAACAGATCTCAGAGCTGTCCACAAGACCAAAGAAATGATTTATTACCCTCACCTCACCTCCAGCCCATCAGCTCCCAGCATGACCACGAACCCCCTAATTCACGGAGTGTCGAGATTTTTCTCCTGTGCAATCTGTAACCTACATGCCATCATCAGGGAGCTCAGGCGTTTCAGCATTAGCTTCCTGTTCTCCTGGTTGGCACCATTCACAATAAAACAGCCAATATTTCTCCACCGCAATTCTCGGTTTAGTGTTTGGCTCTGCTAAGGCTGATGGACGAACTCTCTTTGTTGGATAACAACAGATGTACCCACGTGGATGACTAGTGCTTTTTCAACACGGTTGTTTTAGACGGGGGCAAGGCTTCACTTCTCTATGCACCATTTTCCCTCATAATGGAGTGGAGAGTCCAAACTGGCCCTCGGTCCCTGGGACATGGAGACTTTCGATGCGAATACCTCACTGAATGACTGGTGCTCAGTGTGGACAGACTGCACACGCAGCTGTGGAGGGAGGCGAGCGGAGAGCCCCACCCTCTCTCTGAAGGCTCATTTCCAGACCAGCCTCCAGATTGGGCAAGCCAAGATTTCTGAACTCCCCGTTGTGTCTCTTTCAGGAGGTGAGGGTAGAATTTGGCCCAGAAGGCAGTGACAGGAGATGCATGCTGGGACTGTCAACAGGATATCTGTTTATTAACGAATCGAAGAGCAGCCCTTTTTGGTACAATCTGCAAATGATTTACATAGGTTTACTGCGATAGGAAAATAACTTCTATTTGCTTGGTAAAATTTTCTAGTGTCTACATTACAGATTACTTCTGATAAGAAAAAATATAATATTTTGTATATTTTTTTGAGGAGGGTTTTGAAAAATCTTTATTTGATATTCTTCTGGCCCAAGGAATTTACTGGTGTTAAGCATGGGGGGAAAAGCTTGGGGCTTGGAGTGTGTTTTTCTTTTATAATTTGAATTTAATGGCCTCAGGTCATATTCTGTAGGCCTATGCATTGGATACCCATTCAAATGACTACAGACCTGGTTAAAATAATTTCTTGTGAAATCACTTATATTATCCATATGCCTAATTGCCATACCTATATTCTCCTAGAACCCATCACAGTTCTGCCGCATTAAGTGACTGTGCAAACTGTTCGACATGCACAAGAAATAGAGACGGGAGGAACCTGAAGAGCTGGTCCAAGTACCTTAAATTTTTTTTAATCTCCTCTTTTTAAAAATTTTTATTTATTTATTTTTAGAGAGAGGGGAAGGGAGGGAGAAAGAGAGAGAGAAACATCCATGTGTGCTTGCCTCTCACGTGGCCCCCACTGGGGACCTGGCCCAAAACCCGGGCATGTGCCCTGACTGGGAAGTGAAGTGGCGGCCCTTTGGCCCGCAGCCCGCACTCAATCCACTGAGCCGCACCAGCCAGGGCTCCAAGGACCTTGATTTGATGCCCTGCTTACAGTAGGCTGAGTTGGGATGGATTGCAGCAGTGGGGGAAGGCAAGAGTGGGATTTTTAAAAGAAAAGCGCGGGGTCTGTGGTGGGATTGGGGAGGGGTTAGCCTCTTGTTCTGCTGGGCAGGTGCCTCAGGGTTTCAGGACGTGAGCCAGGACAACAGGTTAGGTGAAAGGAGGGCTGTTCCCAGGTACAGGAGGGTCAGTCTGACCACCGGCCGTTGTGGCGCCAGGTGTCTGTCGTGCACGGCGGGAGAGACTTTTCGATTAAGCTGCAGGCTACCAAGCAAGTCACGACAACTGAGTCCCAGGCAGTCCAGAGGGTTGGAATCTGGCCTGACCGGGTCATTAGCGGTCTGGGGGTTGGGAAACTGGCTTGACACTGTCGCAAACTTAAATGTAGAAGACAAACAAACTTCATGTACTTCACTTAAAAAAAAAAAAGGAAAGAAAACACATCATAGCCTCACCAAATAATTTGAGATTCCTCTCAAATTTTTTACACCATTTCATGCTATAATGTAAATGCGAATAGGAAATCTATAGAAGTATTTCACATAACAATAATATTTGTGTTTTTTTATTTTTTAAATAATTTCAATATTACTCTAAAGTTGCAGGAATAGTTCCAACAGTGCCCGTATATCCATTGATCAGAAACCCTATTCAAGTTTTCATCGGTTGTCCTAGCAACAGCCTTCATAGCAAAATGGCCCAATACAGTATCAGCTGTTGCCTTTAGTTGTCATACTTTTGAAGGGAATCAAAGTTTTGTCACTCTGAAGCTGCCTTTGTAGGATATTAATTGCAAGCTGTTTATTGAGAAATAAGACTCACAAAGGATATTTGACTCTTCCCCTTTTCCTGCCCTAGATTCATACAGAAAAACCTGCTTTGGGCAGGAAGCCTTGGCTTGATTCCCTCAAGAATCCTTGCCCTAGGCCCTGCCTGAGTGGCTCAAAGGTGAGAGCATCGTCCCTTGCATTGAAAGGGTTCCCCATCAGGGCACATACCTACGCTGCGGGTTTGATCCCTGCTCCAGGCATGGATGGGAGGCAACAGATCGATGCTTCTCTTTTTCTCTAAAATCAATAAACATCCTTAGGTGAGGATTAAAAAAATAATAATAACCTTCACCCTAGAATTAATCAGAAAGACTCCCAGTCTGTTAGCAGGATTCCTTCTGTGTCTCATTGTCTCTGAGTTGCCAAGCAAGAATTTTTCAGCCGTGTGTCTTCCTGCTCTTCCACTATCTGTAAAAGGCAAAAGATTTACATGATCTGAAGAAAAAGTAGAGTATCAGCTACCTGAAAATCACTGATCTTCAGTTCTGAAATCTAATACCCCGTTTCACCCCCCTTCTCCTTTGTCCAAAATTGTCATACATATCCAGTGTTATCTCACTGTTTCTGGAATTTCCATGATTATGTGAAATCCCCATGCTCATGACTTAAAATTTTGACTTTCTCTCATTAACCTGTCTTTGTTGAATTGATTATTAGCCCTGCTGGAAGGATTTAGAAGGTGGAACAGAAAGCATTATTTTTTTAGTCCCCCACACCTCCTCACTCACTTTTAATCCAAGAAAATTTCATAGTCTTTCCTTGACTTTCAAACTATAACTTTTTAAAAGACAACAGGGAACTTATTTTGCAGACTGTTCCTCAATTTAGGGTTGTCTGATGTTCCTCTATAATTAGATTCAGGTTATGCATGCAATTTTGGTAGGAATATCATGAGAGCAATGCTAATTTCTCTTTGCATCCTGTCAGGTGACACATAATTTCAGTCTGGTGATGCTACATTTGATGTTACACTTGAAAAACGTGGTGCCTGCCAGCTTACTTCCCTGGAAAGCTATTCTTTCCCCCTTTATAATCATCTTTTGTGGGGAGAAAATTGGGGATTATGTAAATATTCCATTTGTCATCTAACTTTCACCCACAAACTTTAATATTTATTGATGATTCTTGCCTGAATTGGTTGTTACTAGGTTGTCACCAAATGGTGATTATTTATTTACTTATTTTATATTTAATAGCTGGCCTTCTACCATTCGGAAGAGCTTTTTCTTCTTCCCATTTCTTTCTTTCTTTTTGTGTGAGTCTGTATGGACACCAGGCCATTTTATTCAATAGCTCATAATCCATTCCTATCACTATATATTTTGATGCCCTAATTGTCTCAAATTTGCCCAGGGCTTGGCCCCTCAAACAGGCCTCTCTGCCACTTAGACCCACCCTACTGCTTTTGAGTACTCCTTTGCTACCTGACGTGAAACTGCCCTTCATATGCCTCTCGTGCTTTTGCCGCCTCAGCCCCCAAATCACTCATTTTTCCCCCCTAAGACCTCTTCTGTTAGTGGAAAATGATTTTTAGAAATCAAGATCTGCCTGCTAGGTCTGCTTGCTGCTATGAGCAATTGCTGCTTCCAGTACTGCACAGTGGACATAACGAGGATAGACATAATGTAGGTGCATCTGCATTCATTTTTCTACTTCTGTCTGTAGCTATAGCTATGAAATAAATTCAACAGCACTGCCATTGCAGTTCAAACACAATACTGCAAGGTTCAGGGTGCATCACCCTTCTTCCTTTTTACATTTGTACTTCTCTGTCTGACAGCAAGAAAGCTGGCTTCGTAATCCCCCATGTGTTTACTTATTCGCTCCATCCCCCAGTTTCTCACCAATCTCTAACCTGCTGCTCCACCATCCATTCAGCTACTTTCTGGTTGTTCTTCTTGCTTGAGCCTACCTAATGACTTTTTAAATAAACTGTTAAGGAAGGAAGGGTATTAGAAAAATTATAATACTGATCATGAATACGTATGTGAGGAGAAAGTCAGTGAATCAGAGGAAGAAAATACAAAAACAGGGATCTACCTGATTGAGAAGGCAGTAGTGAGGTGAGGCTAGGTTTTGTTGCAGAAATAACAACCCTAATAACTTAGCAGTTTAAAACAACACACGTGCATTTCTTGAGCCCACCAAGTCCACTCTAGGCCTGAGTGGCTCTGGAAGGTCACTGCTGTTCGTGAGGTGGCTCAGCACTCCAGGCTGCTTTGACCTCATGGTCCCTCCATGAGATCTTTGAGGCACCAGAAGAGAACAGAAGAGGACCAGCGCTCAGTACTTCCCCATGGAAGGAGCCCATGTCAATTCTGCTCACTATTCATTGGCTAAAGAAAGTCACATGACCACTCATCATTTCAAAGGGTCAAGAAAGAATAATCTTCCCCACTGCCCATGGGAGGAGAATGAAAAATAATGGTAAACTCGGGAATAATCACCACAACGCTTTTTTTCCTCTGAACTGCTAAAAAAAAAAAAAAAAAAGCTAGCAATATTCATATTCATCGTTTTTGGGTTTTTTGTTTTGTTTTGTTTTGTTTTGTTTGTGAAAGAGATCTGGCCCTGGCTGGTGTGGCTCAATGGGTTGAGTGCCGGCCTGTGAACCAAAAGGTCACCAGTTTGGTTCCTGGTCAGAGCACATGGCTGGGTTGTGGCCCAGGTCCCCAGCTGGGGGTGTGAGAAAGGCAAGGGATCGATGTAACTCTTGCACACCAATGTTTCTCTCCCTCTCTTTCTCCCTCCCTTCCCCCTTCTCTAAAAAAATAAATATAATCTTAAAAAAAAAAAGAGAGGTAGCCATAAATATTTTTGAAATCCAAGATAATTAAGTTTATATTACAGCAACTAAGAAAATCGTTTAAAAATTATTTACTCCCAAATTTATATGGACTTAAGCCTGAAGTTAGAGATGCTTCTGTGGGGAATTAAAAAATAATACTTTTTCTCCCACCTTGGAAGTTCTAGCTGGGCCGTTAATCAAATTAACAGAGACAGATTAATGGGAGAGAATCAAAGTTTTTACACACGTCCACGGGGAATTCACATAAACTTGAAAATTCCAGTGACAGTGAGGCAACAGTGGGCATATATGCCAGTTTTGGAAAAGGAGAAAGGGGGAAGAAAGAGGCATTAGGTTTCAGGAGTGAGGATGGAGAACCACAGGTAGCTGAGCAGGGGGAACACACAGGGCAGGTAAATCCTCGCCCGCCGGCTGCTCAGAGACAAGGGGACACAGCGGGGTACTTGTTTTATGCTAACAGACCCCCACTGACGCCCTCTATTTACCATACTTAATTCAAATTAGGCTAAGGCGAACATCCTCAGATTTCTTTTCTAAAGCAGATTGTTTTCTGTCTGGATCTCTTGAGCAGGAAAGGGAGAGGATTAAAAGTTCTTTCTAAGTCTATTTTCTTAAATAGCTTAACACAATACCCCAAAATGGCAGCTTCAGGGTGGCGAAATTTGGGTTCCCTTTAGTTCACTGAGGTCCTACCCAGAAAAACCTTTTAGTAACTATTTAAGTCAGCAATACACAAACCGGACCAGTAATTTAGAAGCACTTAGGGAGGTTTATAAAATGATTGTCTTGCCCTCACTCAGAGTTTCAGGTCCAATTAGCCTGGGGTGGGGCCTGGGTAACGGTGCAGGAATCCCCCTAGGCATGGTTTCGCTTTCTGAAGTTTCAGGTACCCACAGTCCACGTAGGTCTGAAGACAGCAAATAGAAAGTTCCAGAAATAATTCATGAATTTTAAATTGCGGGCCGTTCTGAGTAGCATAATGGACTCTCCCGCCACTGTGATTGGTCCTGTTTGGGATCTGAATCGTCCCTTTGTCCCGTGTTGTGATTCATGCTGCACAGGCGCCCCAGCCGCCAGTCACTCAGTAGCGGACCCGGTCATCAAACCGACCGCCCCAGGAAGGCAGTGCTTGTGCTTAAGTAACCCTCATTTTACTTAATAATGCCACGTCCCGTAACTTTTATTATAGTACGTTGTTATAGTTGTTCTATTTTATTATGAGTTACTGTTTTCAATTTCTCACTGGGCCTAGTGTATAAATTCAACTTCATCATAGGTATGTACGTATAGGAACAAATACACAGGGTTCAGTGCTATCTCCAGTTTCAGGCATCCACTGAGTGGTGGGTGGGTCTTGGAATGTATCCTCTGTGGGTAAGAGGTGACTACTAGAGTTTTAAAAGTTCCCTGGTGAGTCCAATGCAAAGCCAGGGTCAGAATCCCCGAGTCCCGTCCTGACACCATTGCCCCCCACCAGCCCTTTACCCTGAATGCCACCATGTCCGGGAAACCTCCCCACCCACCGCAGGTCTAGGTCAAATGCTCCCAAGTCCCTCTGAACTTCCTTTATCATATCTCCTATCACACTGCACTATATTTATGTGGATGTTTTGCTGTATCTAGTTCTGAGTTCTATAAAGGTCAGGACATATTAATTGGACACCCAACTTGTGGTGTGATACCTAACACACAGTAGGTGCTCAACTCGTGTGTTAAATACATTAGCAAATAAGTACATCAAATTGGACTTAGAACTTGCTGTCATTTTACTCTCTGGTCCAGTGTAAAGCTTATAGGCACAAAGTGTTATTTGCATCCTTTGTGAATGACTAATACCGAGCTCTTGTAAAAAGATCCTGGCCTAACTGCACTGTGAACATTTGTAAAACTGAGTAAAAACAAGTAAAATATTTGATGCTTATTGCGATTATTTGAACTCATTTGAGGGTTACACACACTCAGGAACTTTTCTTAGGAACATCAGAAACGGCTAATCTATTTGCCTCAGCATATTATATCCGTAGGCATTTGGATAAGATAACAGACAACAACCCTGCTGCCTGCAGGGTGAAGTTTATATAAACTTCTCTGCTGTTCAAGGACTCTCTCAACCTCTCCCTGCTCGCCTTCCTAACTCCTTTTCCCAGTTGAGTAGAGGTGGAAAGGGCTGAGATTTTGAATCCAGAAACCTGGGAATCGATGCTATTCTGTCGGAGAATATCGAGCCTGCTTTTCCATTTCTCTACCCCCTATTTCCCCAGGGGGAACAGGGCCCACGTCTCATGGTTGATTCGAAGGTTAAGTAAGACGTTGCGCACGGCAGGGCTTTGTACACTGGGAGGCGCTACGCAAATGCTGCCTGCGGTCCGTTGCCAAAGAGAGCGACTGACCGATGCCCCATTCACCGTTAAGTTTCTCGACTTTGGGCCTTCTTCGGCCTATGGTATTCTTTCTTCACATTTCTGTCTATCCAGTTACTACGCTCAGTGAGCGATAATCTCCATCCCCTCCCTTGAATTGCTATTTCTAATGGAACCCCGGCAATGGGCGCCATGGGCGTTGCTGTATTTTCTGTCGTGCTGTAAGTGGGGGACAGTAGGGTACAAAGGAAAGAGCAAAGCTCCCACCCACGTGCTCATCAGTTGCAAATTGATTTGAATAGTTAATTGATTAATTGAATAGTTAAATTAGATTTAATTATTATGAGAGTACTTCAGAGCGTGTTCTGTGAAATTCAGACTCTAAGTAATCTGAAACCTGTCCCATTTAGCCTGCCAATCCATCTCCGCGGAGAAATGCAGTCAGTGGAATCCTGAGAGAAGGATTTGATCTGCGGGTCAGGGACAGAAGGATTACAGAGGATTTTTATATGTTTTCAGAGTGCCTTTCTATTTCAGGAGAAAAACAATACACATTCCATTTCGCAGGAGCAAGTGGCGTTAGCCCAGGGAATTACTTATTTAGTAAAGAAATGAATTTTTACCCTAAACCACACTCCTTATGTTTATAAATATTAAATAGGGAATGAAAGGAATTTAGAAAGCCAAAACAGTGCTGGCGATTGAACTTTTAAAAGCCGACACAGACATGTAATTGAAAATATTTCAACTGTGTGAAGGCCTATATACATTTTTGCATGATGACATTCGTTTCCAGGGCTTCCTGTTGAGATTAGAGACTTACACTAGCATTTAGCAGCACAATGTCATGGAAGGCTGATTCTGCACCGTGCTCTGTGACGAAAGGCTTCGAGATTAAACCAGCGGGGTAAACCATGCATGCGCTCAATGCCCCTCTTGGAGATTCACGAGGCATGCCTGCCTGTTCAAATTGAGCATTTCGACAGTAAAGATCCTATTTAAATTTAACTCTGTCATCCCCAAATTTCTTTCACTGTGGAACCTTTTGAAAAATAGTTATTGTAACTCCTGTTTACAGCTGAAAACCTTGGAGTCCTCTGGAAATCCCATTGGGAAACTCTGAATTGAATACCTGGATGAAATATATTCACTTGCTCAGCTAACCCGCCGAGTGTATTTTCTGGAATGGAGTTGCAATAACAATTATGTAAATTTTTACATAAAGCATAATGGGATTTCAAACTAACTATGAAAGTTTTTTGTTGTTATTTTTTTTTGGTTCGTACCAGCTTTAATGAAATTTAATTTACGTCATACAATTCACTCACTAAAGTGTACAATTCAATTGTTTTTGGGTATTCAGAGTTGTGCAGCTGTCACCAGAGTCAATCTCAGAATATTTGCGTTGCCCCATAGCCTTTAACTATCACGGCCTTACCCCTCCGCCTCCCAACCCCAGCCCTAAGCAACCACAAATCTACTTTCTATTCCTGTAGGTTGGCCTGTTCTAGATATTCCACACAAATGGAACCGTATAATATGCGGCCTTCTGTACCTGATTTCTTTCACTCAGTGTAATGCTTTCAGGGATCATCCATGTTAGAGCATGCATCAGTACTCATTCCTTCAGCAATGAAGTAATGAAGATGGACAGAAGGCCAGGAACTTAAGGGAGCAGATGAAGGGCAGGATTGGTGAGTGGTCACGCCAAGACCTCTCTGCTGCCTGTGTGGGGTCCACTGTGAGCAAACACTCTGGTCCTCCCTTGCAGGGTAATGAGGTCGTTTCTAGGACAGAAAATGCCCTTCCAGGGAGAGGGTTGCCAAATTCTTTCCCTTCTCCATCGTCTCATGCTTTTGGCTCAAAATTGCAGAATTTACCTCCTCTGCAAAATGTGCTTCCTGAAAATATTTTGTGGATCAAAACTGATGCTATTCATTGATATACAGGACCGGAGGCTGGAGTCTGTTTTTCAACATGATTATCTGAAGTCAGAGATGCTGGTACTTGTTTCCTGCTTATTCACAGACTTAAGGAGGGAATTTCCAGGGCGGGGGTGGGGTCGGGAGATTGCATGGAACTTCAGTTAAACCTTTTAAAATGTAAAATAGTCAGGAGAGAGAATGCTCTTTCTCTCCTGAGGCACCTAATAGAATCGCTATAGGGATATTACATTTTGTAAAGGGTCTCACAGCAATTTTCAGTAATTAGCTCAAAGAGCTTTGGGGGCCAGAAGAGTGCTTTTGCTTCACAGAGCTGGTAAGACAGGACCTGGGCACAGGCCCTTACCACCCAGTCATACTGTCTCCTGTCACCGAGAAGTAGAGCCTGGATAGCAGGAGATAACTAGCAGCGTTTGCTCTGATACAGTTGTGATACAAACAAATAACACAATAGTTAATAAATAACAATTTACAACAAACTGCATTTCACATATTTATAACTGTAAACTTACTTTTGCCCACCCCATATATCTATGCTTCTTTATTATGTGGTAGAATCTTAGCTATAGGCTGTTAATTTACTTGATTGGATTTTTTCATTCACTCAGGGAATGCAGATCGATGCCTGCTGTATGCCAGGCATTGTGTTAAATGCTAGGAATACAAAACCAATAAGATACAATTTAAACTAGACATCATCAAAATAAAAAAATGTGTATTAAAGGATATCATTAAGAAAGTAGTTTCTGGGGGTGCCATCTAGGAACATATATGAAGGACGCATGGACAAAGCCAAAGGGGGTGGATTTGGGGGTGGGAGGTGGGGGTGGGGTGGGCAGGGGGGCTTAAAAATGGAGACAATTGTACATAAACAACACTTTAAAAAAACGAAAGTGGTTTCCAGAGAATGGGAAAAATTATTACAAATAATATACCTAATAAAGGAGTAGTACCCAAAATGTATATAAAACACTATAACTCACTAATAAAAAGACAAAGAATCCAATTAAAAGTTGGGCAAAAGATCTAAGTAGACATTTCTCCAAGGAAGTTATATGAATGACCAATAAGCAAATTGGAAATGCTCAATATTATTAATCATGAGGGAAATGCAAGTCAAAATTATAATGAGATATTACTTCCCACCCACTAGAATTATTATTGTCAAAAAGGTGAACGTTGGTGAGGACATGGAGAAACTGAAACCCTCATGTAAGGGGGTACAGAGTGGGGAGAAAATAGGAAGAAAAACCCCACCAATGTGGGGTGGGGGAGGGGGAAGTGTAGGATAGCTTTTAAGATACTTTGCAAAACAATGGCAAGTTGAAAGCTGTGCTGCACCCTTCCCCCTGCACAGGCAGACATGGCTTTGGGAACATTCAGGGACTCCACACATAGCCTGCGGGAGCACCAAAGGCAGGAGCTGGATGCCCTTGCGTCTCTGAGAACTCTTGCTCTGACTAAAGATGGCAGCCAAAAGAAGGTAAGAGATACAGGGGAACTGGCAAACGCAGCACATCATCGGAGGGGTTGGACATGAAGTCACAAAGGAAGTTTCAGGCTGAGATTTAAAACATGGGCAGGCAGAAACAGAAGGAAGAAGCAGTCACACCGTTTGAAAGGATGTAGAGAAGGGGCCCCAGTCCATCATGAGGTGTGGTGCGTAAGGAGATGCCACATGGTTTGGAGTAAGAGATGCCACATGGTTTGGAGTAAGAGCTAGAGTGAGAGGGAAGAGACCTGCTGGGAAAGCTGGCTGGAGAAGATAGTGGCGGAGCTGATGGAGCTGTGCAGGGACCTGCCTAACGAAGCATGGATTCTGGGGAGAGGCCTGGAGCTGAACTGAACTGTGACTGGGAGCGCTGAGCCGCAGACTTCTGCTTTTCTGAAAGATGGCGATATTTCTTCTGAGTGGCATATTCTTCGGCCTGGTTTGGCAAAGGGAGGCAGGACTATGTGTTTTTGGGTGTTTTAAAGGGAGTAGGACTTAAGGGCACAAATCCACCTTTATTCTAAATCTGCATAACCTTTAGATAAACAACTCCTTTCGTTTTTCATCAAACTTTTGCATTGCGAGTCATGCTTCTTGGCGGCGGGAGATTGAACCCCACAGCTGTTCCAGAAGAGCATTGGCGGGGTTCTGTAACACTTATAGACCGCTGCTATTGGAAGTGTAAAACAGCGCAGCTGCTTTGGGAAACAGTTCTGTTTTTGTTCCTGGCACTTCCTCAAAAAGTTAAGCATAAAATTACAATGTGACCCAGCAATTCCACTCCTAGAAATTGCCCAAGAGAAATGAAAACACATGTTCACCCAAATATTTCTACATAAATGTTCCCAGAAGCATTATTTGTAGTAGACCCAAAGTGGAAACAACCTAATTGTCCATCAAGTAAAGAATGGATAAACAAAATGTGGTGTATTTATACAATTGAATATTATGCAGCAATAAAAAAGAATGGGTCAGGCTACAACCTGGATGAACCTTAAAAATGTTTTGCTAAGTGAAAGAAGCCGGGCACAAAAGACCATGTAGGGGCTAAAAAAAGAAATTAATACTTTTTTCCCCACCTTCTAAGTTCTTCTAGCTGGGCTAATAATCAAATTACCAAGAGACAGATTAACAAGAGAAAATCAAAAAGTTAGTACATGTGCATGGGGAATTTTCACGCATACAAATTCCCAAGACAGTGAGGCAACATTTGGTGTACACTGGACAATGGAGAAAGAGCCCGCACAGTGTTAGATTTCAGAAGTGAGAATGGAGAATTACAGGTGGTCGAGAAAGAGTGGAACTCACGTGGCCGGCAGATCCTCACCAGGCCCCTCGGAGACGAGGGGATGCAGCGGGTATCTAGCTTTCAGGCCCCTGCCTAAAGCCTTCCCATTTACCATACGTAATTAATTAGGCTAGAGCAACACCCTAGATTCCCTTCCTGGGGTGGGCCTTTCTATCCGAATCTTCTGGACAAGAAAGGCAGGAGGATCAGAGGTTCTTTTTGAGTTTATCCCTAAAGGCAGCTTCAGGGTGGAAGAATTTAGTCCCCTTCAACCACACATTGTATGATTCCATTTATGTGAAATGTTTAGGGTAGGCCAACATACAGAGGCAGAAAATAGATGGTTGCTTAGGGCTGGAGAGGGGAAATTGGGGTGATGGCTAAGGGGTGTGGGGTTTCTTTCACAATTCTAAAATTGATTGTGGTGATATACCCACGACTCCGTGAATAAACTAAAATGATTGAATTGTGCACTTCAGTGTGTAAACTGTATGGTGTGTCTATTATATCTCAATAAAGATGCATTTTTTAAAAAGACATACTTTGTGCCAGATTATGAAGGATCCTGTGTGTCAGCACTTAGAAGTTTGCTGTTAGTGTGGCTGTGGTTCTCAGTGTGGCTCTGGACTGGCAGTATCATCTGGGACTTGTTAGAAATACACATCTTCAGGAAGGCTGTCCTCCACATCGGCTGAACCAGAAACCCTAGAGGTGGGGCCCAGCTACCTGTGTTTGAATAAGTCTTCTAGGCCATTCTGATGCACGCTAAAATTTGAGAGCCACTGGATTAGAGAACAATAACAGATTGGGAGATATCATTTAGGATGCTATTTCAGTAATCCGGGTCAGAAATTATGGTGAGCATAGGTGGCCTTACGTAGGGGAACAGAAATGGTGACAAAGAGATGGATGGGAACTGATCTAAGAGGAGAGGTAAGTAAAAGCAACTCTCTCTCCTACTTCAAATGATCCTGCTCTTAAAATTATTTTTTATCAGAGGTATCTGGAAATGCTTCTAAAAGGGTCTTAATATACTTATCTATTAAAGCAATGAATTAGGAGGTAATGGTTAAAGTTGATGAAAAAAAGCTTGAAAATATATTTAAATAGATAATGGAAGTACCCTATTAAAAAACAACAACAAAAGAAATAGTCACCAACATTGTGGAAGAGGGGAGAAAATGAGTACTGAAAAATAAATTTATCCTTCTTGGCAATCTCTTGAATGACCTTGAACTTTTTGAATGATTATCTCTTAATTTGACAACTAAATTTTTGAAAAGAATCATAACTTCCGTAAAGAAGAGCTAAACCCAGAAATGGTTACAAGAAATTTTATCTGATGAGGTGGGAGGGTGGATCTAGCTTATATACCCTTCTGTGCTTAAAAATTAAAGGTTTTTTTTTCAACCAATAATCTTTTTTTAAATATATTTTATTGATTATGCTAAATAATCTTTTTTTAAAGATTTTATTTATTTTTAGAAAGGGGAAGAGAGGGAGAAAGAGAGGGAGAGAAACATCAATGTGGTTGCCTCTTGCACACCCCATTCTTAGGACCTGGCCTGCAACCCAGACATGTGCCGTGACTGGGAATCAAACTGGCAATCCTTTGGTTCGCAGGCCAGTGCTCAATCCATGGAGCCACACCAGCCAAGGCCCAATAATCTTCTAATACAGTAGATTATACTCTCTACTAATCTCACTAATACTCTCTACTAATCTCTACTAGAGTAGATCCCTAGTCCAATCCCTCTGAAGGAATCAGCTACGGTTTATGAGTAAATCTGAAAAACCAAGAGTTTTAAGAGGAAATGCCAGAGATTTAAATTTAACATGAGGAAACAATCACCTGTCACACAAATAATCTCGGGTGTTTCCAAAACCTCAATAACTGTTATCTTTTTGATGTGACTTAATACCTCAAGATTCTTGATTTTCTATTTATTTTTCTTGTCTGATTTTGGGTTGTTCTTGTCTCCCAGGTGTGAAACATGTCTCTCAATAGATTTATTTCGCTTGCTCCACCCAAATCAATAAATCTTATTGGGCCTTCAATGCACTCGATTCCATGGGTTCTTATTTGACCGGACATCCCAGGAAGCTTGGGACAACTTCCGAACTGGCTGTCAGCTCCATCATCTCTCTGAAACATATCTTTTCAAAGCTTCAGTGACCTCTGTGTTTCTAGAATCAATGGTTAATTCCTGGTGCACACCTTATGCAGCCTCTCAAATTCAGGTGATCATTCACTTATTCACCATTTTCACTTGGTTTTCAGGACCCCAGGATCTTCGCTTTCCCGATTGCTCCTTTTCAGTCCTCTTTGTAGTCACACCTTTAAACACCGGTGTCTTCAGCGATCAGTCTTCAGACCTTCACTCACCTATTCATTCCCTAAAGGATCTTATCCAAGTCTCATGGCTTTGAATGGTATCTGTAACATTTAAATGGTATTTCACAACATTCCACTTTATGTTTCCAGTCCTCGTTTCTTTTTTTAAAATATATTTTGTTGATTATATTATAAATTTGTTCCAATTTTTCCCCCTTTCCGCCCTTCAACTGGGTATTCTCCTTCCCTCCAGCAATCACTCCCACCCTCTGCCCACTTAGTTCATGTCTATGGGTCATGCATGTAAGTTCTTTGGCTTCTCTATTTCCTATACTATTCTTAACATCCCCCTGTCTATTTTGCCTTTTAATCCCTGCACCTTTTCCCCTATTCTCTCCCTTTCCCCTTCCTCCAAATGATTTCTATATCTATGACTCTGTTCCTGTCGTGGTTGTTTGTTTAGGGGTTTTTTTGTTTGTTTGTTTAGTTTACTCAATAGTTGTGAATTTGTTGCCTTTTTAATGTTCATAGTTTTGATATTCTTCTTTTTCTTAAATAAGTCTCTTTAACATTTCATGAAATAATGGCTTGGTGATCATGAACTCCTTTAGCTTTACTTTGTCTGGGAAGAACTTTATCTGCCCTTCCATTCTAAATGGTAACTTTGCTGGGTAGAGTAATCTAGGTTGTAGGCCTTTGCTTTTCATCACTTTGAATACTTCTTGCCAGTCCCTTCTTGCCTGTAGTTTCTCTTGAGAAATCAGCTGATAATCTTATAGGTACTTCTTTGTAGGTAACTTTCTGCTTTTCTCTTGCTGCTTTTAAGAATCTCTCTTCATCTTTAACCTTTGATATTTTAATTATTATGTGTCTTGGTGTGGTTCTCTTTGAGTCCAACTTGTTTGGGACAAGTGCTTCCTGGACTTGTATGTCTATTTCCTTGGCCAGATTAGGGAAGGTTTCTTTTATTATTTTTTCTAATAAGTTTTCAATTTCTTGCTCTTCCTTTTCTCCTTTCTGGCATCCTTATGATTCAGGTGTTGGCACATTTGGAGACGTAAAAGAGGCTTCTTATACTAACTACATTTTTTAAAATTCTTTTTTCTTTTGTTCTGGTTGAATGCTTATTTCTTCCTTAAGTTCCAAATTGTTAATTTGAATCCTTGCTTCCTCCTCTTCACTGCACTTCCACATCCAGAACTTTCTGAGGTGACAGAAATGTCCCATACTGGCATGGTCAAATGTAGTGGACATCTGTTCTTGGACAGCGCAGACCCTGAACCCCCATTCTTCCCAGAGGTGGAAAACATAATCAATGCTGAGCAAATTCTGCCAAAGCAAGGACTTCTCAGTCAGTTCAGGGGACCCACACCCCTTATTTATCCCCTCAGTCACACCTAAGTTTTACAAGGTTCCTTGAGAGTCTCTCGTTCTCAACCTCCAGCTGTCATTTCCTAAATGTTTGAATACTTATTTGGTCTTTGGTCATTGATCTCATAGCTACTGTATCTTCTGGTTGGCTGGTCAATCCGTAAGTATTATTTGTGACCTTGTAGTATTTGTGTGTGCATTTGGGTGTGATAGGTGAATACACATTTGCTTTAATACTTGAGAATATCCAATTCTGTTACATATAACAGAAATGGGATGGTAGACTCATAAAATGTGTTAGATACAGATAAGTAAGTTAGTAACTTGTGAGGCATGTGAAACATAGATAAAGTAAGTAGGGACCTATATGTATGAGGACAGTAGGAAGAAATGGAAGAACTAAGAGGCACCTCATTTCCATGAAGCACTAAGTATACATGGGGCACCAGAGGCACCCAATCTTCATGATACAGTAATACACAGGAGGCATATGAAACATTTAATATTCACAAGGTCTTAAATTAGCCAATCATTGGTGACACCCATTCTGGCTTCAAAAATCCTCTGCCAGACAAAACCCACAGCTGCTTATCAGGCCAATTGGTAAGCAACAGCTCTGATCAGGAGTACATACCCCTGTGTGTCTCCTATGAAACAAGTGCCTGTTTTGGTCCCAGGCACCTTTCATCTCTTGGACCTCTTTGCTCAAACCTCATCTTTGGTCCCTGTAGCCACACCAGCAGCAGGGAAGGCTGAGGGGGCAGGAAGAGGGGTGCCTGTGAGCATTGCATATCCAGATTTTGGGTAGTGTGGTCCTTCCACCTTGCTTACACTCTTTCCTAAGTATGTTACCTACTCCATCTCTTTCCCTTTGTTTCTTGCTGTGTGTTTTAAATTAGTTCAATGTATTGTGAAGCTATTAATTTGGTTTCTGTACCTTTCTTACTCCATACCTCTGCAGTAGCTTGCCTGGTAGTATACTAAGAGGATACCATGGCATCAGGGTAATTACCATCATGACTTTGGGGGTAATTCAAAGATTTTCAACCACTCTTCTGAGTGAATTGGGGAGTGAGGCCCCCTTAGGCTTTATTTGCCTAGGTGATCTGTCCTTTGTCTACTGTGGATTTTCTACCATGATAGTGTGGGGAGTTGCTGCAAGACTTACTATTGCTATGGGTCCCAACTAAGCAGTGAGACACAGCCATTGATTGCTCTCAGACCCCCAAACTTATCATAGGGTTCTACCTACCTGACTCCTTTGGAACACCCACCAGTGTCTAGCTTTCTTCCTCCTCCTCAGTCAGTTTGAAGGGTCTATATCTCCTTTGGAAAGTATTTTTTTTCAAATCTGTAAATAAAGTCTATGCCTCTAGTCCTTAAGGACCTTGGTTTCAATCCTGATAATCCAGGCTATTGAAACTCAAACAATTCTTATCTGGAACTATTGTCTCTAGTTTCAAAAGTCTACTTTGACCTGGCTGGCATAGCTCAGTGGATTGAGCTCGGGCTGCGAACCAAAGGGTCACAGGTTCGATTCCCAGTCAGGGCACATGCCTGGGTTGCAGGCCAGGTCCTCAGTGGGGGCCACGTGAGAGGCAACCACACATTGATGTTTCTCTCTCTCTTTCTCCCTCCCTTCCCTTCTGTCTAAAAATAAATAAATAAAATCTTTAAAAAAAAAGTCTACTTTGAATGTCAATGTCTCTCTGCATTTCTGTCATGGCAACCCTTCTCTCACACACACACACACACACACACACACACACACACACACAACCTCTTTGCCACCTGGATGCAGGGTGATGCATGGGTATAGCTTGATTATTGGAGAAAGAAGAAGCACAGGTTGGCATTTCAAAATGCTGTTCATCCCCATTTGTGAAGGACCACACATAGATATAACTGGGGCTTTAATAAAGAAAGTACAAGGGATGCCCGGACCCAGGGTCCAGATGATTTTGCAGGCTGCTCCCCATCTGTGTCTTAGTTCACCCTTATGATTGTTTTTACGTAATGGCAAGATGGTCACTGGCAATTCCACAATGACAGAGTCATTGAGTGTGGCAGAGTCCGAATGGATAGACATGCCTCTGGCTCTGAAAACCTTTCTCACCCTCTAATTTTACTTTTAAAGTCTCACAACTTTGGTTCTTCAAGGGAATAAAGATAACACTTACTGATTATGTTCCGTATTCTGGGCATCACTTTCCAAGAATTTTCCTCTAAATGTAAATTCCCTCTTTCAGGGAAAACCCCTAAAGCCCTCATTATCTAACCCCTAGAATTAACTTCTTAGAACCCATTTCCATCTGTCATAGCCAGCTGTGATCAAGGCCCCGTGAGACTGGAGCTGGGATAGTGGTCCTGGGGTGGGCATGAGGTAAAGGGCCCTGTGAAGGAAGAAGTAGGCAATGACAAGGGGTACAAGGGGTGGGCTTCCAAATCATATTTTGCCTGCTCCGCAAAATTTGTCCCATGGTTGCCCTGAATAAATTGATATGCTAATTAAAATCTCTCCAGATGCATCAAAGCCGTCCTGAGAAACAAATCTCTCTTTGCACTGAGGGTAGCTAGCAGTTTGAGTATAAATATAAAAGTAATGAAGCTCATTGCTCTAAAACAATTCCTTCAGTTTGGCTTTTTCTATAAGTCCAAATTATAGGGTTCTGATATCATTTTAATGTGTAGAAGTGTAAAATATTGGTAATCAGATGAAAGAAGAAGTATAGGTCATATAAGCAGGGGGCCTTGTGATCTAGAATTTATATTACAAAGAGTGGTCACAAGTGATCAATCAGCATGCATACATTAAAATATCCTATCTATACAATGGAATACTACTCAGCAATGAAAAGGAAAGAATTACTGATAATGCAACCATGTAGATGAATCTCAAAAACTCAGTGAGCCAAAGAAGCTAGATGCAAAGGAATATATACTGTATGGTTCTGTTTATACGATGTTTTTGAATAGGCAAAACTCGCCTAAGGTGAAGACAGACTGGGCGGTTGATTGCCTCCGTAGGGGTGAGGGAACTTTCTGGGGAATGGAAATGTCCACCTTGATTTGGGTGTTGACTATATAGACATACTCATTTCAGACTCCTTGAATTGTGCATTTCAGATATGTGCATTGCAACACTGAAAAATTATGCCGCAATAAAAAAATAAACATTTCCTGGTCTTCCTTTGGTCATGCTTACATCAGCATTGACCAACTGTGTGCGGCTGGCTGGCTGAAGTAGCTGACCACATAGTTGTCGAGGGTAGCAGAGCGACAAAAGGGCAAATAATTGCTGTACATTAAAGTGTGATTCATTTAGAGATGCTTCCATGTCATGTTGTGAACCATTTTATTATGTAACACTTGTTCTAAAATACAGATGCCACTGTATTTTAGATTCCTTCAACACTATTTTGGGTGTTTGATTTATCCTGAATATTTTTAATAAGAAAAGTAAAGACCAAATTCATCTTTACTTCCTTTAAACAAAGTCTTCAAAAAGCTTGCTTTTCCCTATCCTACGCCCCCCGCCCCATGAATTCCTTTTCTTCTAGGAAAAACTACATTTAAAGAAAAAGTAGTTCAGCTCTGCCCCTGCAGTGTGCTTATTTACACTTATAAATCGCTGCCCATCACACAGTAGTGGAGACTCTTGTCTATCAGCTTACTGACTACTGATGATGGTGAAGATTTTATCAGGCTTCCCTCCACCCACCCCACCTCTTCTATGCATACAGGGCTCCGTGGCTGCCTCTTAGAGGAACTGATATCTCCCGGAAAACAAAGCTGAAATAGTTTTCTTTTTTCATTGTTTTTTTAACTTTTCATGTGTTGATTTTTATTTTTTTTCAATTTGAAATAGTTTTCTTTAAGTCTGAAACAATTCTGAAAAGCCTATAGCATACTTTCTCATCCTGATAATTCTCCCATTCTTGTTGAGAATAATAATCATGATTATTTTCATTATTCATCTGCTCCCATTTTATTTTTAAATTAAATTAATTTGGGTGACCTTGGTTAATAAGATTATATAGGTTTCAAGTATACAATTATATGATACATGATCTCTATATTGCATTCTCTTCCCACCACCCAAAGTCAAATCATCTTATATCATCATATATTTGGCCATTATTTCTTTCCTGAAGTCATAATCCTCTTCTTGTTTGCTATGGAAATGATTATTTTGCCACAAACATAAAATTACCCTAAAGAATAAGGTGTAAAGTATAAGGAGCAAAGGCAAAAGAACTCTTGGAAAACCAAAACAAAACAAAACAAAAATAACTAATTTCTGCAAAAGCCACAATAAGACTAAAAGATATTAAAACTGTATGAATAGTTGTCCTGAGTTTTTTGTGAAGTGATAATTTACTTTGACATCTTCTCAAGTGATTTTTAGAGTCATTGATGGAGAGTTTATGGCTTGAACACCTTTATGAGGACAAATACCTGCATTAGTTAAAGTCTGCCCAAAGTTCTGAACCTAGAGGTTCAAATAACTAGTGATTTGACATTAATAATAATCATTTAATTTTTTTCTACTCATTATACTCCAAAAATATTCTTATAACTCTACCTCAAACTCAGCCATTTAAATTCATGTGCGGTCAAATCAAAACTAATTTTGTTTTCCATTTTCTTTTGTTTTCATTACACATACTCTTTTTCATATTTCTGCATCATCTGATATTTATGATTTTAAAATTATATTTAAGAAACTATCCTGGCTTCTTATAGTTGAATAAATATATTGTATCAAAAATGTTGCCATTATAAATAACACTGCTATAAATATCTTGATAGCAAGTCTAAAAAGAAATGCTCTAGAAGTAACTCAGAGAAGGTGGGTTTTAGATGAAAGAATATGAGGATTTAACATAGCCCAGTGCTCTACAAATACATTCTAAGTTCTCATGAAATGTTTTTAAAATGGGTGGACCTCATTACATATACTGATTTTATGGTAGGTATGTATGATTCTTACAAGTAAGGGAAAGCAAGACAAGAGGAAGTTCTGAAAAATTTTGAAGAAGAAAGCAAACCCGCCACAGCGGGTCTTCCCCTTCCCACAGAATTCTCCCCTCTCACCGAGCTGTGCTGTTCAGCAAGCTCACGAGTCTTGAGAAGGCCCTGAATGAATACATCATGTTCCTGACTCTGTTTATTCTATTTAATTTTTGTGTCTTCTCTCCAAAAATGATTTTAGTCAAATTCTATAGGGACATAAACTACAATAGAATAGAGCCAAGTAAATTTTTTAAAAGATGATAACCAGGTCAAAGAGAATGTATGAGTCAGCAAATAAAGTGATTCCCAAAATGTATATACTTTAGGGTCATATGGAGTTGGAAAAGATGTGGTAAAAATGCCACTGAGCTTCTTCAAGGCCAGAGAAAAGAGGGGGAAAAAACCAGCACTTGATAAACCAGTCGCCCAAAAGAAAATCCACACTCTGTCATCAAAACTGTGTCTTAAGCCCTGACTGGTATAGCTCAGTTGGTTGGGTGATGTCCCATGAGCCAAGAGGCAAAAGGCTGCTGGCTTGACTCTTGGTCAAGGTACATGCCAGGGTAGCGGCCCAGGCCCTGACTGGGGCACATGCGAGAGACAATGGATCAGCAGTGGAATTCCCATCATGTTTTGCATGAAGCTTGAACACTCCCCCACAGATAATATCCGGGTGCTTCAGAAGGCCACAGCTATGGGCAACTGGTGATTGGCATCTTTATCACTACAATCCGCCCGCTCATGCATCACATCTCATGCAGCTTTTTGGCAAAACATCAAATTGTCCAGGTGACTCAGCGCCCCCTACAGCTCAGATTTGATGCCCTGTGACTTCTGCCTTTTCCCTAATCTAAAATCACCTTTGAATGGGAAGAGATTTCAGGAAGAAATGATGGAGCAGCTGATGGTGATTGGGAGAACTGTGTAAGGTCCCAAGGTGCCTACTTTGAAGGGAACTGAGGCAGCATTGTCCTTTGTACAATTTTTTTTTTGGTATCTTGTGTCTTCCTCAGTAAATGTCTTTACTTTTCATAGTACATGGCTGGATACTTTCTGGACAGCCCTCCTGTATGTGTGTGTGTGTGTGTATGCGTGGCTGTGCAACACACACCCTGGACACTCCAGACAAAGCAAATGGGAGAGAAGCTGAAAAGGTTCTCCGAAGCCCTTTAAGTGTAACTGTTGGGGGCTTGGCCTCATCATGGGTGAAATGGGACTTGGGAAAAGGACTCAAGTCCCATCACCTGCGAGTAACTCCTTTTTCCTAAGACTCACCCCTTCGTAAAATGGTGCAATATTCTACATCTGGTTCCCGCACATTCCTTGTTGGGGTTAACACAATTATATGTGTGTTTTTTATATTGTGGTAAAAATATTTTATCTATTATATATTCCCCTTGCCACTTCTAATATCTATATATTTCCATATGTTTCTTTTACATCTGGATGCTGTACTAAATTCTCTTTTTACTATGAGATTGTTTTTTTCTGCAGAGGTTTTCTCAGAATAAAATATTTCCTGAAAATAATGATAGTGTTATCGCCTCCTTGTCAACTGACAAGTCTTAAAAACTCGGAAATAGCTAGGGATTATTTTTCTAAATGTGAATGGTATGCCAACATACCATGCCAACATACCATCTTTTTCTCATCACCAATTATTGTGAATCATAGTTTTCTCATCTATAATTATTATTTTTGTTGTCCTTTAGCATCTATAGTGATGCTTAGTGGGATTAAAAAAATAAGTCAACAGAAAAGTGAAGAAAGTTTATCTTTTCTATGAATTCTTACATTTCTAGTCATATCCTTCTTTCTTTCCCCTTTCTAAGGACCAGTCTCATAAGTGCATTACAGGAAAACAGGCCCAGCTGTCATGGAGAACAATAAATGTGAGCCCTGGAGACAGCAAAATCTTCCTAAAATGTATAATATTTTCAAATTTACCAGGTATTTTAGTACGACAGGTAGACTTTACTCACAGTTTTAAAATGTACGCTTATTTTCCTTGAAACACTTATTTTAAATGAAACACGTGTTTCCCTTTACATTGATGTGTCAGCTGCAAGAAATGAAGGACATTGAAAAGCACAAATAAAAATAATCCAAATTACTCAGAAGGGTCATTTCTCAAAATAACATGTTTTTCCTCAGATTTCCCCAGCAGGAGCCTTAGATAGGGTTCACGGGCAAGCTGGTTCTTTTGGGAAGTGATCCCCGGGAACGAGAGTGGAGGACTGGAGAGGGGAAAATGGGGAAGGACAGAAGGGCAGTTCAAAGACGAATTATCAAATTGTTCACCACTCCGGGCAAGTATTGCTCAAGCTCTCTGCGTACCATCTGAGGAGAAAAGACGTACAGAGTGTGCTTTCGATTGTCCACTCAAGAGATTAAAGAGGTGAGTATCATTCAGTGGTATGTCGGTCGGAGCCTGCTTGTCTGAGCTTGCCTCAGCCTATGGGGCCTGTCTTGCCAACTTTGTGTCCAGCAGATCCAGGTGATGGCTTGACATCGACTGTGGTGGAAGTATTTGTATCATGGAAATTGGTGAATGCTACAGATCAGGGCTCTCTTTGACCGAGAGCTAGATAACAAACATTTGGCCCCATACCGCTTGAAGTCTTTATCCATTGGCTCCATTGCCTCTTGGTCAAGGGTCACCTCTTGGGGCATGAATACCCTCTTCTTCCAAATCTGCACAGACCTCAGAAGGCTGAGAGGGCTTCCATAGATGACTCACAAAGCTGAGAAAACATTTTCTCAGAGGCAGCAAAGTGCTTATCAGGTTACAACTGCTCACCTGGTTTGACAGCAAGGACTGAAGTCAAAGGCTGACTAAGAGGGTGGGAGGGACAAGGAATATCCAATCCAAGTACTATTCATGTTTAGAAAGTTCTTTCTTCGTGTGTGCGCACACCCATCTGCATGCACACACGTAAAACCCCAGCTTTGAACTCACCCAAAGGGCATCGCGGCGGCCACACTCTGACTCCGCCTCAGTTTTTGGTCTCTTGACGATGGTAAACATTTTCTGTGTCAACAGACACGACTTCCCTGGTTGCAAATTATTAGATAGATCATACTTTACTAATCTTCTGCTGTTGTACATCATGCCATTATAAATATATGATGTGTATGTGTATACATATATTGTATAAACATTTATGATAACTTCCTTGAAGTGGAATTACTGGGTCAGAGAGCATGCATATTTTTAAGACTTTTTACCGTACTGCCGAGCCCGTAATATGTTTATCAACAAAACCCATACCTTCTGATCTTTTGAAGTCTTTTCTAACTTCATTGTTCTACGATTCTTTCATTCTAATAGGGAAGTATGAATGATTCTTGTAGGATTAGCATAAACCACAATAAAGAGCTAGATAGATTGCTTATGACTCTATGTCCAATAGGCCTCAATAGTACATACTTTTGAAAACAAAACAAAGCCATTTTATTTAATAAGAGCTCTACCTAAATAAATAATATATTCTTTGATATTTATGATCCATAAAAACAAGCTTGTAGCAAGCAAGAGATTGATTTTTTAGACTTTAAAACTTAAGTAACACATTACCATAACTGCTATTAGTCACCAGTTTGAAATATGTTATCCTAGCATGTCTTTAGACTCAAGAAGGCTTTTGTCTATAAATCCACCCTATGTGGCTATTTCATTTGGAAGGGACTATAATGCAGCCGACAAATGATTCATTCTTCCTAGAGCAAAGTAGTATCATTCTGGAGCAACAGGAAAGAGAAATAAAACAAACAAACACTGTTGTGATATTTCTGCATTTGAACTTACTTGACTTTTTAATACTATTCTAATCTATCCTAATTTTGTTTTACTCCATTTTTCTTGTCAGAGCTTTAATGGCAAGAAAGAATGTTTAATATCTTACATATGGGCTCTGGTATTTAACAACTTAAGCTATTATTGTAACATTTGATTCTATTGCTCGGTAAATGATTAGAAAATACAAAGTCACTGCAACAAAGCCAACAGAGGGTTTTCTGAAAGGCGTCAAATTCAACATCCCTCACAGATTGTTACTGAAGACCTTCTCTGTTCTAGCTGCAGTGCTGGGCGCCGGAGGTGATGCACCGTGCCAGACAGATACCATCCCTGACCTCACGGAGCTTGCAATTAAAACCTGTACTCCAGTGAAGTTAATAAAATTAATAAACAGATGCCCACGTTTTTACATGATCTTCCTGGGCTTCCCTTGCCTTCTCCAATGTTAATCTCTCTGGAATCACTTCCATTTTGAACAATGAAGGGCCTGGTATGGGCTTAACCTTTAAGAATTTGCCAGATTGAACCTCAACCCACATGCACCCATTTTTATAACAGAAAACAATAAAGAAGTAGCATAAATAACATACAATTTTAATTGATCTCAACTGCATTCCTCGTTTCTCTCCAGGTGGTTCGTATCACCCTCATTTTCATACGTGCAGTGTACACAATACACAGAGACCTTCCGAAAGCTCAGCTATTGGCAAGACAGGACGGTTGTCAGTGACTGTGGAACCGGAGAGGTCAGTCTGGGCTTGCAGGGCAAGCTGGTCCTGGGCAAAACCGTGAGGGCAATAGCTACCTACCATTGGTGCCCTCTTCCTTTGCACAGTGGTGAGAGGCCTCCTTCCCCAGGCGGTACCCAAACTCTTACACTTGGGCTACCCATTCCTTATCAAAAGGTTTTCAGTAACCAATCTGATATTAATGCCTGAAGAGAAACATAACTTTTAGCAGAAGACAAAACTTTAAGTCAAAGAGATAGTGCTAAAAAGGTAATTTAAAGTACTGGTGAGCATACAGAATATATTTGGGCAGAACGACAGAAGGGAAAACTAGTACCAAACTTGCCAGGGGGTGGGCTCGGGCATCAGGTCTCAGCAGGAAAAGCTCAAATTCAGGTTTAAATTCTTTCTGAGTGCCAGTTTCTTGAAGACAAAATGGGGATAAGGGCATTTATTCTATAAGACTTGATTTTTTTGTACTGTGGATTAAGGCTGATAATGTCTGTGAAGCACATGGACCACTGTAATTAATACTGCTCAATAAATACTGGCTTAGGCTGTTATGCTTTTGGAGTCAGATCACAAAAGTGGTTGTGAATTCTGCATAAGAGCCCTTCCTTCCCCCCTTTTCCCAAACCAGGATAGAACAGGGTTCTTGATTGAATTTGAACTCTGATAATTTGAAATACTGATGGAAAAACATGGAAGACAGGGTGGGAAGAGCAGACCACTTTCTTTTTGTCACTTTCAATGTATTTTTCTAGAGTAAAGTAGTGGTCTTTATACATTAGTTGGCATTAGTATTACTCAGGAAATTCCCTTTATATGTTGATTTCTTTAGCATATATTAACTGCAAACATATCAGTGAGCCACATAAATTCTTTCTTCAGGAAACTTGTTTTTAAATGCAAAGTCTGGGGCCTAGTCCTGAGAGATTTGGATCCAGCAGATTTTGGGCAGGTCTCCGGGAATCTGTATTGTTAAAAAGCACTAAATGTCATTCTGAGCCAGGACGGACGGCTATGGACAACTTTGAGAAACATCGCTAGAGAAAGTGCACCTTGATTTTCATTTTGAGAATGTCCTGTTTTGGAAAGGTCTCTTCAAAGAGCCTTTTGGTAATTCAAAGGAAAAGCCAATCTCCTTTTCATGAATGGAAAGACTGAAGACAATGAAAATGAAATTGGTCAGCTAAGTAAAATAAAAGGCCGTCTTTATTGCGAGAAAGATGGCACTGCTTTAAGGAAATGTTTCTCTGTCCTTAATATAGCTTTAGACTACTGTGAATCTGGACGAGATTTTGCTTCCCAAAGAGTTACCAGACCGTAACTCAGGGGAGCTGGCTCAGACATGCGCAGGAGCAGCAGGACCGGGAAGCCCAGCTTTTCTTTGCACGTGGAAAGCCAGCAAATGGGAACAGAAGTGCCACAATCCAACACTTTTTGTTTTTATGTGCGACTCCCTGTAGTGTTACAGCAGACCCAAGGCCCCACGCTTTAGAAAAGGTGCCATTGTCACCTTGGATCCTAATGCATTGTCCTGTTGGCAACAGGAGTGAGATTCTCCTGTAGGTCAGGGCTCCTTGGATGGACAGTCAGGTCAGCCGTCCTGGAGGGCAGGAGACCCTGAACTGCAAAGTCCTTGTTCAAGAGTTGACTGGGGCCTGGGCTCTGGGAGAGGAAAACTGGTCTAAGGTGCTCTTGTTGGGGAAGGCACTGACCATTGCAGAATGGTGGCTGCAGGCCAGGGAAGAAGGAGACAGACCTAGCAGGCAGCGCTTTGGAGGGGTGCTTTGTGTGACCCAGATCAAAGGGTTTTGCTTTGATTTTTCACTTGCTCCTTTTTGTTAATTCCATTCCTTCAGTAAAGATGGGCATACCTGGCAGATTTTTTAACTCCCAAATACTGTGCCAACGCCATGTTCTAAGACATAACAGTGAGCTTGGCAGACAAGCATCCTATCTCCACGGGGCTCTCCTTCTAACTTTAAACCCTGAGGTCTGTGAGAAATTAAGAAATGAGCTGGTGTCCAAACTGGACTGGGTCGTATGAGGCAGTTGACAAAAAAGGCCAGCATGTCTTCTGAGTACCTGTCAGGATTTACTCTGGACCTGGAAAGATCTGGCCATCGAACCCCTCTTGAGACTGCAAGTGATGGTCTGCTCCTCTTCCCCCTACTGAAAACCCTTTCTCAATCTGGACCAGCTCAGTACAAATTTTTACCAATGCTCTTGAAGACCTTACATGAGCAACTTGAATGCTAAAGTATTATAAGAAAGATTCTTCTTTTTCCAGCTAAAGTCCTTGGCTTCTGCTAGCAGTAGAAACTGCCTGATCATTTTTTGATGAACATGAGAATTGTTTATAATTAGCAATTACTTTTTTGGCATCCACACTGCTGTCTTTCAGCAAGTGCGGATCACTCACCATCTCATTTTAATTTAAGATGAAAATTTTCCATTACAGATGTAATACAGACTCTTATTGAAAATATAGAAAATAAACATAAATAGGGAAAAATTATCGATAGTCTCTTAGAAATACATTATGATATATTTTTGATGTAGGTATTTTATATAGTTGTAATTACATAGTATACATAAAGTTACCTATGCTGGTTTCTTAAAAATCTGGTTTTAAAATATCTTCTAACTCTATGAAGTCCACTGACCAGAGTTATGATCCCTTACCTTTACCTTTGGGTGCATATCCTGATAACTCCTTTTCCATTATTGCAATTATGTTGGATTGAAGATTTGTTAATACAGGAACATTTGCAGATCCTGTAAGAAAGAGGGTGTGAAGAGGCTTAATGACAGATCATCTATATTACTTGATGGTATAGCACATAGTAGGCATACAATAAATAATTGTTGAGTAAACGCATGAATGTATCTAACAGGCACGTTTGAGAGAAGAGAGTTCCTTTGTACAGTAAATGGGAGAGTTGAGTGGGAGAGACAGGGCCCTGAGGGCCTCCAAAAGTAGCAGTCTCTAATAGGACAGAGATCCTACATTTCTGCTTAGACTAGCACTTGTTTTTGTGGAGCTCCATGGTGCTGAAAGAATGAGTATGTTTCTCCCTAGATCGACAATCCCATCTTCCAGAACTGCGAAGACCTACCAGATTTGGGCAGTGGGTTAACAGTCCTTGTTTTCTGTATTGTAAATTTTGTTTTAAAGATTTTATTTATTTATTTTTAGAGAGAGGGGAAGGGAGGAAGAAAGAGAGGGGGAGAAATATCAATGTATGGTTGCCTCTTACACGCCCCCTACTGGGGACCTGGCCCACAACCTAGGCATGTGCCCTGACTAGGAATCGAACTGGCGACACTTTGGTTCAGCAGCTGGCCCTCAATCCACTGAGCCATACCAGCAGGGCTGTATTGTAAATTTTTGTTTCCTATGTCTTCATATAATTTGTAGTAGGAAGGTGGGCCATGCTTTTTTCAAGATTTTTACTCAGATTTGCCATTTCAAACTGGACATCGAGTTATACTTCTAATTTACTTAATGAACACTTCGTTGAGAATGAAAAGGTAATCTACAGGCAACTCAGTTCGCATTCCAAAGGGTGGGCGAGAGACTGCAGGTCTATACAATGTCTGCATCACAGAGGATTTTAACAGACCCTTTTGTTATTGCTTCCAAGTACACACAAATACTCTTTAATCATTTTTGTTGGCCAAACGCATATTCTTATTTAATGTACATTGGTGAGTTTTTACTGTTTTAAAGAGAAAGTGCCTAAATGATTATCTAAAACATTTGGATACAGATTGCACATACGTTTTCTCCATTTAGAACATGCAAGAAATGAAGATCAAAAGAAAAGGAATGTCAAACCCCGCAGAACCAAGTCAAATGTATTTAATTGATTCTTTGGCAATTTAGCGATGCTGAGACTTTTTTCCTTCAAAAATATATAAAATTTCCCTTTTATCTTCCCTGAAGCATGTCAGAATAAATTAGCGACTGCACAATTAATACCCAGGTATTTTGTGATATTTTGATAATTGGCTCCCCTCTTCAAATCTTATATTTCAGACCAAACATTCTCAGGCTGTTGATAATGCATTTGGTCGCAGCCTAAGACTTTTCCAGGTCTCAAGCCAGGTTCACATTTTTGCTTTGAAGAGACAAAAATTCCAAACAAATACAGATGGTCAGACCATAAACTTAATTAAAATTTCTACTTTACTGGATGCTACATTAAATATGGCCTTAATGCCAAGAGA
Organism: Glossophaga mutica; assembly: GCA_039655065.1. NCBI lineage: Eukaryota > Metazoa > Chordata > Mammalia > Chiroptera > Phyllostomidae > Glossophaga > Glossophaga mutica. The sequence continues at coordinate 85,945,174 of CM077313.1, forward strand.
AATACATGCAAAATCCATTTATACCCACATCCTGCTGCTTCCACACAGTATAAAATAACAGAATGCTAAGAAGCCTGTGTTTGTGTATGTGTGTGTGAGGGCGTGTGTGTGTTAACCCAGCTCTCTCTCTCTCGCTTTGGCTGTCATGCGAGTCGTGTTTTGACCAATAAAAGATGGGTTTTAATTAAAATCTGGGATGGGCCAGCTGTACATCTGTTAACTTTTCCTATATAATTCTCAAGTCCTTATTTAGATCCTTTCTGAAGTACTGTGGTTTTCTTTCCCCCCCCCCCTTTTTTTTTTTTTTTTGGTGCAAATCTGGAACATTTTAATCTTTCCAATTTAGCCCGGAATATTTATTTCTTTAGAATTACATGGAGAGAATAATTCATCCCCAGAAGGTTAATAAAGGACATTTACAGGAAGGTGAATGTGGCTTTCTCAGGGAATTTAAAGGGGAGGAAGGGACCTGCCATTTGTCGAGGAGGACTTCGTGTCCTGAGAGGACAAGTGCGGATGAGTAGTCCAGCTTGGCTAGAACATGCCCAGCCCTGCACAGGCCAGGCAGGGAGGGCCGAGAGGGCCTCATTTGACAGGTCTGGTTGGTCCTGCGGTAGGCCAGCACCTACGGTTTCCACTAAGTGCATTAGGCCCAATTCCCAGAAAGACAAAACTGACACTGTGGCCTATGAGCAAGGACTTCATTGGCAAGTGTGAACCCCAAGAGAGGAAAAGACGCAAGCCAGGAAAGGAGGTTAGGTTCCCAATTGGCCACCACTATGGTCAACTGGTAGCTCTATCACAGAGGATCTTCTGAGGAGCCTAATGAAATGCATCTCAGGACCCTGTTGTGGACTGAACTGTGTCCCCCCAATTGAGATGTCCCGCAGTATTTCACAATGTGACTGCATTTGGATAGACAGACTTTAAAGAAGTGATGAGCCCTGGGTAGTGTGGCTCAGTGGACTGAGTGCCGGCCTACAAACCAAGAGATTGCTGGTTCGATTCCCTGTCAGGGCACATGTCCAGGTTGTGGGCTGGGACCCCATTTGGGATTGGATAAGAAGCAACCAGTTGATGTTTCTCTCATACATCGATGTTTCTGTCCCTCTCTTTCTCCCTCCCTTCTCCTCTCTCTGAAAATAAATAAATAAAATCTTTTTAAAAAGAAGTAATTACGTTAAAATGAGGTAGGGTGAATCCTATCCCATTTGACTGGTGTCCTTTCAAGGAGAGGAAATTCGGACAAAGAGATACCAAGGATGTGCGCGCACACACACACACACACACACACAGAAGACCGTTTGATCACACAGCAAGAAAGTGGCCATCTCCGAGCCAAGGGAAGAGGTCTCAGAAGAAACCAGTCCTGGCGACACCATGACCTTGGACTGCTAGTCTCCAGAACAGTGAGACAATAAATTTCTGTTATTCTAGCCACCCGGTCTGCGGTGCTTTGTTACGGCAGCCCTACCAAACAAATACATTCTCTGACAAGGGAGAAGAAAGGGTCAGTTCTGACTGTTGGAGGGCTCACTGCCAGCTCTTCTGGGCTGCACATGCTCAGGGGTCAAAGAGTTTGCTCTGGTGTCTCATGCACTGGGGTCAACACAGGCATCCTAGTGCTGGATTTAAGGTGAGACCTTAGTGGGTACCAGATGGAAGAAGCAGACTGGGGCCTGTCTCCAGTCTGGGCTGCAGGTGATAAAAGATGGGGAAGGGAGGGTGAGTGGAATAAGAGAGAGGTAAGGCTGAGAGAAGCTGAAGCAGAGATAAAGTGGTATCTGAGCCACAGGGTAGTAATGATATTGATAATAATGATAATGAGTGATAATTACTGAGGATATTCTATGTGCCTGACACTGGGATATGCTTTTGACATAAATAATCTCATTATTATTCCTATTTTACAGATGAAGAAACTGAGGCAGGGAGGTTCAGCAACTTGCTCAAGGCCACAATAGCTACTAGCCAGAAACGGAATTCAAATTTAATTGAATCTGGCTCCAAAGCTTCCATTCTCATTCATATCACTCTGCTTTCTTTTGATACTGTGATTGAACTAGTATTTACTTTTTTATTTTTTTGTTCCACTTATTTATGCATTCATTGGTTGAATCTTGTATGTGCCCTGACCTGGGCTTGAACCCACAACCTTGGCATATTGGGACAATGCTCTAATGAACTGAGCTACCTGGCCATGACTGAAGCAGTGTTTTAGAAAGATAAATTCGAATAGATGTTTTAATTTATTATAATTTCACATACAAGTTATTTCTTTAAAAATGTATAGGGTATTCTATGCAGAAGATTAACAAAAGAAGGTCTATGTGACAGAGTAATTACACAGTCAGACTGCAGAGCCAAGATGTCTAGGTTCAAATCCCAGCTCTCCTGTTTGCTGGCTGGGTGATTTTAAAGTTACTCAACCTCTCAGTGCCTCATTTCAAGCCTGTGCTTGATAAAAATAACACTTACCTCTTCAAAGTATTGTGAGGATTAAGTTATTTAATATATATAAAGTACTTCTTGTACTAGGTGTTTTTTATTATTACAATGTTTAAAAATATTGACTTCTTCCAGGAACTCTTATCCCCATGAAATTATTGAACATTAAAATGGATCTCAACTTTTGCAACACTTCTGTTGCTATGTAAGCTAAGGGACAGATTTTTCAAAAGCAGTCAAATGTCAGCTGTTAAACATCAGATTGCCGGCATCATAAATGAAGTCACCATTTGGCAAATAATTTCTTGGCAGGAGTGGTTCTCACCAACAGAGAAAATGAAAAAAATTAAATAAAATCCCCACTGTGATTTGTTGAGGATTTCAGACACATGGCTCAGCGATTTTTCCAAGAGCAAAGTTCTTTTCCTCCCATCTTAGGACTCAGAAGGCTGAGTTGTGTGGAGGAGATGAAGTATTGGGCAAATCCATGTCTTTTCCTGTAGCTGTCATTTCTCTGCAGGTGAGGCTGTTTACCACGGGGAGAAGATAACCACATTATTCAAACACAGGCGTGGTCTCCAGCTCAGAGGCCATAGTTTATTATTTGATTGCTTTAATTTCATGTGGGGAACTTGGCTGAATGGTTGCAATAGCTGTTCTTATCTCACTTCCTCTCTTTCAAGGAGAGATAGGGTAAGTTTCCTCATCTGTGAAATGAGGGGGTTGAATCGGACATCCACCAAGGTCCTTTTTGGCTCTGACATTCTGTGGCTTCAGATTCTCTTCCCTGGATAACATTCTTTGTTTTCCAGTGCACTGAACAGGCCCAAACATCTCTACATGGTTTAGTTCTGGTTGCTAGGAGAATAAAAGGCAAGGTCTTATACTTCATCAAGGCTTTACAATTTATAACATGCCTTCACATTTGCATCCTTCATCAAATCTTCACAGAAACCCCCAAGGAATTTTAGCTGAGGAGAATGAGGCCCAAGGAAATTAAGTGATTCGTTCAAGGTCACACAGCGAGTAGGAAGCAGGATGTTAAAACAAGTTCTGTTTGTGCAATGATGGTTGGTATTTGCAGTCTGCCTGAGTGCCTTCCCACCACAGAGGACCTGTGATGTTATAAGGAATCTTCAGTTCCTTCAGAGAATGGTCCAGAGTGGACTGTGTTCATCCTGTTTAGGTCATGTGTTCAACCCGGAACCAATCATTTGGTCAAACCTAGTTACAGCATCTTCCTGAAACTTGGGATGGAACCAGCTCCCCTGAACCACATAGCTGAAAGTGGGAGATGGAAAATTGGGGGCCGACATTGGGTGAAGAAAGAATAAATGACACACAGGAAAAAATCGGGCAATTCCCATCATACACAGAGAAAGTATTTTTGCTAAAGCATTTTCCCTTGAACTGATGTCAAACCAAATACTAGCTCTAGAGTGGGTGAAGAAACATAATAATAAAAACTCAATTATTTCCAGTACTGGGATTTCTGGAAACCCATATCTATTTAGTGTGTTTGGGTCAAATGACAAAAGATCATTTCATTGGATGTGGAATAAGAATTTGGAGCTATCTCAGTCAGACCAGAACAACGGACACTCTTGGACATCTTACGTCCGAGGTGTGCAAGGTGAAGAGAGGTGGCTAGGCGGCCATATTTCCTGCTTGGTCAACTTGCCCCCACCATCTAGGTTTCTGCCTCTTGCCCCGTGATCCACAGATTCCATACCTGTGTGACACCATGCTTTTGGGTGTGCCGCACTCTAGTCCCCTTTGGCTCAGAGAAGCTGCTCAAAGTGTTGTTTTTTAAAAAATTGGTTTTGGATTGCATTCTGTTGACCAAAACTTTCTTCTCAGTTGTCATGGCAACTTTCATATTGCAAGAGTTAGATGTTATTAGCCTAGAAGTTTGACAAGCAGATGACTTCCAGACATACGGGCTGATTTATGACTTTTGGGCTAGGACACAGGGCTTTTACTGTATTTGAAACTAGTTTACATAATTTTTAAATTATTTCAATTTAAATAAGCTAACTTCCGGACCAACTATAGAGTGTTTGGTTACACCCCAAGTCCCTTCAAGGTACTTCTACTCAACTAATTTATTTATATTCAGGTTTCAACTAGTAGCAGACTAGTTAGCCCGGAGATGACAGGGAAGGGAAAGCTGCCTGTCATACTGCAGTTGTTAGCAAGTTGGATGCTATTATACTTTTTCCTCCTAACCCATCTTCCAGCGTGACCCCATTACTAACCCTCCGTATCCATGTCTGGCCCATACCTGCTAGCTAAGGTCCCTAGTCAGAAAAATGTAATGGGCAGATCATGATTTGCTCATTGAAAGGTGGGTGTTCCTATTAAATTTAGGGTTGTTGTTTTTAAGACTCTTTGCTTCCCATCCTCATTCAAATTTGTCTTTTAACTACTCTACTTTTTAAATGAGAGTCCGTATATTTGATTTCTGTTTTATTGTTGTTTGTGTTCTTATTGGGAGAAAGACTTATCTGTGGTTCTAGCTATTGAAACAAAAGCCTACTTCTTTAACTCGTCATGGAGAAGAAGAATGGTTTTTAAACAAGTTTATTGAGGTATAATTTATATACCATAGAATTCACTCTTTTTCAGGATATCATTTAATGAGTTCCAGCAAATTTGCATAGTTGCACGCCCATAACCATAATGCTATTTTAGAACATTTCTAATACCCTCATTTCAAAATCTAATACCCCCATTTCAAAATCTCAGTACCCATCTGCAGTTACCACTCCTTCCCACTTCTAGCTCAGGCTGCCGGTAAAAATGTCTTATCTTTCCTTCGGGGGCTTCACTACTAACTCCTGCAAGTTCCTTTGGGATTCTTTTTTTCTTTTTCATTTTTATTGATTTGAGAGAGGGAGAGAGAAACATTGATTTGCCGTTCCACTTACTTCTGCATTTATTGGTTGACTCTTTGATATGCCCTGACCAAGGATTGAACCCACAACCTTGATGTACAGGGATGATGCTCTAATCAACTGAGCTACCCCTCAGCTGAGAATCCCGTTTGGGATTCTTGAGTGGCCAATGTTCCAGGCAAAAAAAATAAGTAAAATAAAATAAAATACAAAAACTTCCATTATTTTTTTTCTGGTCATAAAAGTAAGGTACATTCATTGTGAAACAAACTCAGAATTAAATAAATAAAAGTGTTTTTAAACACATCATTAGTGACAGAAATAACCACCCTTAGTATTTTGGAATGAAATATTTCAGGGTTTTTAAAATCCAAGTGTTTATTGTCAAAAGTTTGGAAAATACGCAGAAACACAAATAAGGAAAAACAAATCACTGTTAATCTCACCATCCAGAGATAACCTCTGTGTATCATTTAGCCTTTCAGTGTAACAAACAAATGGTCTCAAAAACTCACTGGCGTACAACAATGAGCGATTGTGACTTGCTCCCAGTTCTATGGGTCAGCTCGGGAAGCTCTGTTTCAGGCCACAGAACAACTTCAGGTTTGTTCCACAGGTGTCATTTTGTGGCTCAGGCTCAGTGGTTACCTGGAACACCTCTGCTCAGAGGAAGAGTGGACATGTGTGATGCCTCTAAGACCTGGGCTCAGACCTGGCTCACTACCACTTCTGTCCATGCTCCACTGGAGGCCATAAGGTACCTGAAGTCCAATGTCAGTGGGTGGGGGTGTATACTCCCTTCATGGTGTTACTGGGGAAGAGACTCAATCTTTGCTGGATAGGATTTCAGCACACTGGTAATATTTTGATGCTTATATTTTCTTTCTTCCTCCTCTATGTAATAGATTTTTATATAAAAATTTATTTGTTTTATAAAAGTGATTTCTTTCCAATAAGCATATGAAAAGATGTCCAACATCACTAATCATTAGGGAATGCAAATCAAAAGCACAATGATATACTACTTCTCACCCATTAGGATGACTATTGATAAAAAGCAAAACGAAACAAAACAGAAAATAACAAGTATTGCAAAGATATGGGGAGACTGGGAACCTTGTGAACTGCTGGTGAGAATAAAAATGGCGCAGCAGTTGTGGGAAAAACTATGGTGGTCCCTCCAAAATTAAAAATAGAATTACTGTGTGATCCAGCAATTCCACTTCTGGGTATGTACCCCAAAGATTTGAAAGCAGGGACTTGAACAGGTATTTGTACAACCATGTTCATAGCAGTATTATTCCCAATAGTCAAAAGGTAGAACCAAGTGCCTATTGATGAATGGATAAACAAAATGTGATATATCCAATCAAAGAAATATTATTCAGTCATAAAAGGAAGACAGTTCTAACACATGCTACACTATGGATGAAGCTTGAGAACATTCTGTTCAGTGAAATAAGTCCATCGCAACAGGACAAATACTGTATGATTCCACTTATGTAAGGTACCTAGAATAGCCAAGTTCATAGAGACAGCAAGTAGAATGGTTTATAGGGGCTGCAGGGAAGGGCGATGGGCAGATGTTGCTTAAGGGGCATAGAATTTCAGTTTTACAAGAAGAAAATCGTCCTGGAGATGGCACACAACGATGTGAATGTAAAGCCACAGAACTGTGCACTTACAAAAGGCCAAAATGGTAAATTTTACGTTATGTAACATTTACCACAAAAATGGTTTCTTTCTTTACATATGGTTTTAATCACCTTAACATTTCCAAATCAATAAACATTATTTATAACATTATTTTGAAAGATTACATAGCTTCTCATAATGCAGATATAACATAATTTGATTTTTGCTTTTGCAAATTATACCTTTGTTCCCATCTCTGATTACTTTTTTTTAGATAATTTCCAGGAATGGAATTATGAGGTCAGTGGAAATGAACATTTAAAAATGTAAATGTAAAAAATCTGCATTCTCATTTCTTCATTCACTTGCCATTATGGTATGTTACTATTTAAAAAATAATTGTTTTTGGCCAGATGAAAAAGGTTATTCCATAGATGTTTTAATTTGCATTTCAAAGATTAGTAATAAAGTTGAACATACTTTAAATGTGGCCTTTCTTTTTCTCCCTCTCTCCCTCCCTTCTTTCCTTCCTTCCTTCCTTCCTTCCTTCTTTCCTGCCTTCCTGCCTTTCCTGTCTTTCCATCTTTCTTTCTGCATTTTCTTTCTTCTTCTTCTCTCTCTCTCCTTTCCTTCCTTCCTTCCTTCCTTCCTTCCTTCCTTCCTTCCTTCCTTCCTTCCTTCCTCTCCATGTGTGAACTGGGGCATTAGCATAGTAATGGCAGGGCAGTAAAAATTCTACTCTGGGTGCAGGCACTATGGGGGTACATGGTGTGTAGACAATTTAAAACTAATAATGAAACCTACTAAAAGTCCATCTGCACCAGTATTATAAAGAGTCAGTGATAAAATACTCCCCATCCTCCCCAATTGGCTGATTGCTCCCACACCTTCCCCTTTTTCTTATTGGTCTATAAAATTCTTTATATATTACAGTTATTAAACCTTTGTCTGACACTCATGTTGGTATGCACTGTTTAATTTTGTTGAGTGTTAAAAATTGTTTTTGAATCAGTGATTCACTCACACGGTAAAAATTCAGAAAGTACATGGGAAAAGCCTGCCCCTTATCCTTGATCCCAGCTACCTAAGTCACCTCCTCCCAGGCAGCCATATCATCGACTTCCTATGCACCCTGCCAAAAAAGAGTTTATGCAGAAATATTTTCCCCCTCTTAATCAAATAGGAGCTTACTATAATATTGCTCAGTGACTTGCTTTTATTTCACTTAATAATTGATGTTAGAGCCCTTTCCATATAAATAACTTAAAAGCCTCCTTTTGTAAAAAAGATTTTATTTATTATTTATTTTTAGAAAGAAGGGAATGGAGGGAGAAAGAGAGGGACAGAATCATCAATGTGTGGTTGCCTCTCATGCACCCCATACTGGAGATCTGGCCCGCAACTGAGGCATGCTCCCCGACTGGGAATCAAACTGGCGACCCCCTGGTTCATAGGCCAGTGCTCAATCCACTGAGCCACACCAGCCAGGGCAAAAGCTTCCTTTTTTTTCTAGATAGTATTCCTTTGTATGAAGGTACCATAACTAATTTTATCATTTCCCTGCAGATGGTTGTGTATCATTTTGCATATGTACCAGTGTATCTGTAGGACAGATTCCCAAGGGTGGATTTTTGCATGACGATTTGTGGATTTGTACTTTTGATATTGTTAAATTATTCTTTCTATAGCTTATCAATTTCACAACCAATAGTAATGTAACAGGGTTTATTTATCACAATCCATTCACCATAATGTTGATGTTTATTGGTCTCCTAGTTAAGAAACATATTTTGCTTAACTATTTAAAAATAAATTGCTACTAGGGTGGTGGGGAGGGGTGGGGGGAAAAGGCAGAAAACTGTACTTGAACAACAATAAAAAAGAAAGGTGGGGAGTAAATTGCTAACATCAAGCCATGTTACCCCTAAAGAGTTTAGCATACACTTCCTAAAAATAACATTGTCTGATATAACCATGGGAATGCCATTATTACAACTTACGAACATTAACAATAATTTTATAATATCATCTAATAACCAGCCCCTATCTAAATTTCCCTAGTTGCCCCAAACCTTTTTAAAGATGTCTTACTTTGGGGAACCAGTCTTAGATGTAGTTTTACCTATTGCATTTGACTGATGTGTAGCTTAGTTTCTCAATCTAGAACAATCTATTCACACTTCTCATTCATATTAACTTTTGAGGAGACCAAGCCAAGCAATAACCTTGTAGAAAGTGTAGTATCCTCAGCGCATTGGCCTGGGTCCTCCTGGTGTCACTGGCACCGTGCAGGCTGCCGGGACGTGTTTCTCCAGGCTTCATCCTCAGAACAAAGTGATCACGACTGAACGTGCTGCAAGGTTAGGGCTGAGCCTGCTGCGGATGACAGAGGCACACTGCTCTGGTCTGTGAGGAGGGAGGGTGGAAGTACTTAATTGGGAGAACGGACCGATTAACTCAGAAAAATCATTCTTCTCAGTGTGAGAGTAAAATATTCTTGCATCATAAAGCATTGCCACTCCGGCCCAGGCTGGTGTGGCTCAGTGGATTGAGTGCTGGCCTGCGAACCAAAGGGTCACCGGTTCGATTCCCAGTCAGGGCACATGCCTGGGTTGCAGGCCAGGTCCCCAGTAGGGATGCGTGCGAGAGGCAACCACACATTGATGTTTCTCTCCCTCTCTCTCTCCCTTCCCCTCCCCTCTAAAAATAAAATCTGTTTAAAAAAAAGGAAGTATTGCCACTCCGTAGTGCCAAGCATCTGTTTTCTTGATTCTTTTCATGTTAGAATTTGAGGTTCTGGAAATCCTTACAAATGCATGTGGTGTTTGTAAGTTGTAAATTTTGTAACATTAAATAATTTTTATATATGCATAAAGTATATGCAACTGGATGAATATTAAACACAGAATTTTATTATAAAAACGTTTAATAAGCTTTCAGCAAATTTTCATGAAAATTAAATATAACTTCAGCTTTAAAGAAATACTTTTCATTAAAAGTCGATGTTTGTTAATAATTACAGTTGCCTTTTAACAGATCATTTTGAATATTTAGAAGAGAAGCAATAGCTTTGAAAAGTATATTTAAATTTTTATATTTATATAACATATTTTTGATAAAATATATTCAAATTTTAGATATTTCTAATGACATTAAACTTTACATTCCTAACTCTTTAAAGATTTTAGTTTTATATTATTTTTTGAGAGAGCAGAAGGGGGGGAGGGAGAGGGAGAAGTATCAGTTGGTTGCCTCTCGCACACCCCCAGATAGGGACCGGGCGTATCGCCCACGCATGTGCCCTGACTGGGATTGAACCAGCATCCTTTTGGACTGCGGGCTGGCATTCAGTCCACTCAGCCACATCAGCCAGGGCTATATTTCTAATTCTTCAACTTATCACCATCTTATAGGACACAATTTATATCAAATTATTTGTTATAACGACTTGGTGATTTTACTGAAATGAAGGGCAAAAACATTAATTTATCCGAGTAAACATACAGTAAATTATGTGTGTCTTTATTTTGTTACCACATGACAGTGCATGAACACAGAACTCACACATGCACAAAAAGAACTAAATGTAGTTGTCTTTGATATTTTTCCAGCTTTCAGTCATCCAAAAAGTCTCTGTATAAAATCTCTAGCTTTACGTAGATATACATTATAAAGGTTTATTTGTCAAGGTGTGAGAATAAAATGTGTTTTATGAAAGCTGGTAGCTTTATTCACAAGTTTTAATCATTCAGATAGTGGCCTGTGGCCTCCTCCGGATATTGTGCCCCGGGCCCTGTGAGTGAGGGGGTGCCGCACACAGCACTCGGGTCTCCCACAGGCCGATCACTCCATTAAGGTGGTAACCACGGACCTCCTCCAGGGGAACACACATTTTCTCTTTGGATTTAGTTAGAAATCTGTGGGATGAGACTTTTCATTATCTTTTAACACCCATTAAGAATCTTTGCCGAATCAGTTATTACTTTGGGAACCAGAAAAAGGTGGTTTTTTTTTTTTCAATTCTATTATTGCTTCTACATTTATTGGATGGCATTGTTCCATAATAAAGAGCTTTCCTTCCTTTCTTGATATCCTTTGCCTATTTTCATTTTTTAAATTATATTTTATTGATTATGGTATTACAGTTGTCCCAAGTTCCCCCACCTTGACTCCCCCCGACCCAGCACCCCACCACTTCCTCAGGCAATCCCTCCACCACTCTTCATGTCCATGGGTCATGCGTGTAAGTTCTTTGGCTACTCCATTTCCTATTCTGTCCTTTATATCCCCATGGCTATTCTGTAATTACCTATTTGTACTTCTTAGTCTCCTCACCTCTTTACTCGTTCCCCCACACCCCTCTCCCATCTGGCAACCATCAGAATGCTCTCCATATCCACAATTCTGTCTCTGTTCTTCTTGTTTGCTTAGTTTGTTTTTCAGATTCAATTGTTGATAGGTACATATTTATTGTCCTTATATTGTTCGTAGTTTTGATCTCCTTTTTCTTAAGTCCCTTTAACATTGCATATGGTTTGGTGATGACAAACTCCTTCAGTGTTTTCTGGTAACTGGCACACTTGGAGCCTTTAAGTGACAGGGTTACAGGAAGGCTCCAGAAATACCAATGGCTATTTAGGGAATGCATCACTTTTTTTAAGGTTTTATTGATTTATATTTTTTAGAAAGAGGGGGGAAAGGAGGGAGAGAGAGAGGGAGAGAAACATTGATGTACAAGAGAAACATTGACTGGTTGCCTCTCGCATGCCCACAAATGGAGACCTGGCCTGCAAGCGAGGCATGTGCCTTGACCGGGAAGAGAACTGACAACCTTTCAGTTCGCAGGTCAGAGCTCAATCCACTGAGCCACACCAGCCAGGGCATTTTTTTTTTTTAAAGATATTTAGGTATATGAAGTTTTTTTAATATTTTTATTTTATTTTTCTTTAATTTTTATTTATCTTTACAGGGGAAGGGTAGGAGAGAGGAAGAGGGAGAGAAATATCAATGTACGGTTGCCTGCAACCCAGGCATGTGCCCTGACTGGGAATCGAACCGCGATCCTTTGGTTCGAAGGCACGTGCTCAATCCACTGAGCTACACCAGCCAGGGCCAGCCAGGGCATTTTTTTTTTTTTGCATGTTTTATTTTATTTTTTTATATATTTTATTGATTATGCTATTACAGTTGTCCCATTTCTCCCCCATCATTCCCCTCCACCCTACCCACCCTCTCCCACCCACATTCCCCCCTTTAGTTCATGTCCATGTGTCATAAGTTCTTTAGCTTCTACATTTCCCACACTATTCTTGCCCTCCCCCTGTCTATTTTCTACTCACCGTCTATGCTATTTATTCTCTGTACCTTTTCCCCCTCTCTCCTCTTCCCATGCCCCTGTTGCTAACCCTCCATATGATCTCCATTTCTGTGGTTCTGTTCCTGTTCTAGCTGTTTGCTTAGTTTGCTTTTGTTTTAGGTATGGTTCTTAATCGCTGTGAGTTTGCTGTCTTTTCACTGTCATATTTTTATCTTCTTTTTCTAAGATAAGTCCCTTTAACATTTCATATAATAAGGGCTTGGTGATGATGAACTCCTTGAACTTGACCTTATCTGAGAAGCACTTTATCTTCCCTTCCATTCTAAATGACAGCTTTGCTGGGTAGAGCAATCTTGGTTGTAGGTCCTTGACTTTCATGACTTGGAATATTTCTTTCCAGCCCCTTCTTGCCTGGAAGGTCTCTTTTGAGAAATCAGCTGACAGTCTGATTGGAACTCCTTTGTAGGTGACTGTCCCCTTATCCCTTGCTGCTTCTAGAATTCTCTGCTTCATTTTAATCTTGGCTAATGTAATTACGATGTGCCTTGGTGTGTTCCTCCTTGGGTCCAGCTTCTTTGGGACTCTCTGAGCTTCCTGGACATCCTGGTAGTCTATTTCCTTTGCCAGATTGGGGAAGTTTTCCTTTATTATTTGTTGAAATAAGTTTTCCACTTGTTGCTGTTCTTCTTCCCCTTCTGGGACCCCTATAATTCGGATGTTGGGACGTTTAACGATGTCCTGGAGATTCCTAAGCCTCTCCTCATTTTTTTGAATTCTTGTTTCTTCCTCGTTTTCTGTTTGGTTGTTAGTTTCTTCCTTCTGGTCTACTCCATTGATTTGAGTCCCAGTTTCCCTTCCATCTCTATCAGTTCCCCATGCATCTTCCTTCATTTCACGTATTGTAGCCTGCATTTTTTCATCTAATTTGTGAGCAAAATCAACCAATTCTGTGAGCATTTTGATGACCAGTGCTTTGAACTGTGCATCAGATAGGTTGGCTATCTCTTCACTGCTTAGAGGAATTGGCTCTGGAGCTTTGATCGGTTCTCCGGTTTGAGCCATTTTTGGTGTTTTTCTTTGTTTTTGTTTTTGTTTTGTTTTGTTTTGGTTTTAGTCTGGTCGCGGCTATTACGTAGTGAGGGGTGGAGCCTTAGGTGTTCCTCAGGGCGGGGCAGCCCAGTCGCTGGGTTGTGACGCTTATGTGGGGGCGGGGTCTGAGAGGGAACAATGGCGCCTGCTCCGCTCTCTCCTGGATTCAGTCCCTTCCGCCACTTCCCCTCTGCCTGGACCGTCTGCGCGCACGAATGTGGGACCACTCGGTCAGCCAGCCGCCCTGTGCGGCCTCACTGGGTCTGCACAGCTGTCCCCCTGTGCCCGGGGTCCACCAGCTGCTGCCTGTGGGCCTGGGGACCGCCAGCCGCCGCCTGTGCACCGGGGAACTGCCAGCCGCCGCCGCTTGTGCTCCCGCACCTCCACCTTCTCCCGCCGCGACTCCGCCCCTCCTACCGGTCTGGATGAATGTATGTTGGACTTCCGTACAGTTCAATTTTCTATAAGTTCTGGTTGTTTTCTTGTTTCTAAATATTTGTTGTCCTTAATTTTGTTTGTGAGAGGAGGCACAGTGTGTCCGCCTACGCCTCCATCTTGGCCGGAAGTCCAGCCAGGGCATTTTTTAAGTGCCTAAAATTTCACATGCTAATGTCTAGTGTTGCTTAGAAGTTGTTGCAATAAATAATTTTATCAATTATTTTATTAACTGAATTGTAGGAATATATATGTAATAGAATTATTTTGCGTAAGTTCATTTGTTGGTGCCAACTCTTTTAGAAAAAAACCTTTAAAGGTACCAAGTATCTTTTACTAAAAGCCCTGCAGATAAAATTTAAAATGACCAAATAAAAAATATAGCAAATATGCATTTTAACCCATATTTTAAAATATTATTGTGCTTGGAATTTCAGTTCTGGGAGTTTTCTAAAGGACATAATCCAAAAGAAGGGAAGCAGCGTGTACTTTGATTTTCATAGCCAGGTTGTTTATAACAGGGGGAACAAAAGGAAATAAGTGTCTTTTGAAGGTAGATGCTTCAGTCAATTGTTAACTATTGACTATCATGTAGTTGTTAAAATGGCCTTTATTATTTCTATTTATAGGTATGTAAAATGCCTATGATTTGATGTTAACTGCAAAAGCAAAAGTGTGTGTGGACCAGATGAGTGAAACGGAATAAAGATACATGCACAGAGACAAAGACTGGAATGTCTTTAAAAATAAAAGTATAATGATTATTAGGTTGTAGAAGACTTGTAAAATATTGAATTATTTCTTGTCGATGTTTTCTTTTTAACAATAAAAGATACCTTTAAATTATTAAGCCACAAAAATTATAATTATGGGATGCTTTATGTTATATAATTATACATATTATATAATCTTGAGCTATACTTCTCCAATATTCTTTATATATTTCTGCAAAACCAAAAAAAGAATATGTACCTTTAGGGAATCAGTTGCATCAAACTACGAGGCCTGTCCAGAAAGTATCCAGCTGTGTAATATGAAAAATAGACACGTTTATTGAAGAAGATACAAGAAACATTGTACATAGGACAGTGACACCTCAGTCCCCCTCACAGAAGGCACTTTGGGACCTCGCACAGTTCTCCCAGTGTCATCAGCAACTGCAGCACAATGTTCCTTGTGCTCTGGTAGCAGAAGCCACAAACACATTTTTCCATGATATGTGTCATCAAAATCTCAGACCCAGCAGTGTTTGGAATCCCCAGATCAACTTCTTGTTCTCACACTGTCAGTCTCTGATCTTTGTTGACTGCAGCCTGTACACATTCAACGCATCAGGTGTTCTGCTTGTTGCAGGCCTTCCGAAATGTGGATCAGTTTCAACAGATTCTCCACCATCTTCGAAGCATCTGCGCCACACTTTTGTTTGTGCTGCACTCATTGCATTGTCCCTGAAAGCCTTCTGAATCATCCGAATGGTTTCCTTGGAGGAAGGTTCAAGCTTAACGGAAAATTTGATGTAGATTTGTTGCTCTACTCAGTCATTTTGAATGCCACAGCCGCACAGTACACATGCTCACTCAATGGCATGCACCGCCCCGCACTGACTAGTACAGTGCCATTCTCATTGTTCACACATGCGCATTCCAGTCCACTCGCCTTGGCTGCCAGGTTACATGGATGTTGCACAAACCATTCTCGGTATATTAACAATGGCTGGACCTAAGTACATTTTAAGTTCAGCTTTTTTTTTTTTTTTTTTTTTTTTTTTTTTGGTAGCAAGACTTTCTTGCTGAAAAGTAGTACTTCGATTTACATTTTGGCCCAAATTCCTCATCTTGTGGCAGACCGGTCACAGACAACACTCTGAGAGGCCCTGTTTTAGCCACATTCATCTTCTTCCTCTTTCTCAAGCATGCCAGCCCTCTCTCTCATCTGCCTCGAGGGCTTGCAGTTGTTGTGTCCACCACTGGGCATGTTTTTGCCAGATTGCTTCATTCCTGAGTCCTTCTCAACACTTAGGATGGTCTTCATTAACTTATCCTAGTGAAGGTTGTACCATGAAATCCCCTTTTCCTTTTCCTGGAACTCTTCAGGAACATCTTCAACATTTGTTGGGATTCGAGAGCGGGGATTTGTGGGAAACTTTTTGGACATGACAATAGTATGCTTGGATTGCATTCCAGCTGGGACCAGAGCAAGAGCAGGAATGGCTGTAGAAAGTCAAGTCACTTGGCAGTTACCAATATGTGGGGGGGGAAATGTTGTTTTTCCTTGGCAATAGGAAGACTCCGCAGACCTCACAGAGGATCTGGAGAAGGTCCACATTGAAGGAGGACATAGGACTGAGCATCTGCTGAAGGAAACAGGCTAAGACAAGGGACTCCAGGGACCTTTGCACTTTCTAATCCCAACGAATTACCTGCATTATCATCCTCCTCCTTCCAAGAAGCTGATCACTTTTGTGATATATGTCTGGAAAAGTCTCAGATGGAGTAGTGGGATTTTGCAAAGAAAATACTCCCATCATGTAAAAAACAAAGAGAATCTTAAGTAAGTTTATTCTTGGAGTATCTTCCCGTCCTGCACTGAACAAAATCCTAACACTTGCTCTCGGAAGCAGAGAGACTGTTGCTTTAGAAGTTCCTGAGCACCGCCCTGCCTGGCACTCACCCCGTATCCCCCGTCTTTCCTCGGTTTCCCCAAACTGACCTCTTTTACAATGGAATAGCAACGAAATCTTCCAGGTTTCAGGGAGTACAGGATATCCGAGTTTGACCTTAGCATGAGGCAGAAACTCCAAGTTCCAAGGAGTAGGGAGGGGCCCACTGCCAAGCTTTTCAAACCAAAATATGACAAATGGAGTGGATATTTGATCTATGGGTGCAATATGCTTTCTGGCATGGGGATAAACACACTGCTATAGGATGAAGAAGGTAGTAACATTCGGTGACAGAGGAAGAGCAAAAAAATTGCTTCAGAAATAGCCTCATCAAACCTTAAAATCTGTAGATCACAGAATCACCTAAGCCTAGCATCTATTCTAAATGTCCCAAGGAACTAACTCGAGTTTCTGAAGACTATTTTTTTTTTAGAGAGAGAAACATTGATTGGCTGTCTCCCTTATGCTCTTGGGACTGGGGATCATAGATGCCTGGTCTGGGGATTAAATCCTCAGTTTAGGTGTGTGTCCTGGTTGGGAATTGAACCTGCAACTCTTTGGTTATGGAATGACGCTCCAAACAACTGAGCCACACTGGCTGGGGCTTGAAAACTCTTTGAGTGTCATGATAATAATTTTGGAAGGACTCTGATAATTTGCCTGTTACAGATAGATTGGTTTGACAGAAAAATTAAAATTCTCCAATTTTCAAATTTCTCTGGTAAATTTTTTTCTCTAGAGATCTCTCTCAAATAGATTTAAAAAATTTTTTTGGCCCCAAGGTAGTCCCACTATTATGAACAGGGTTCTGTATCTACGTGGCCTGGATTCAAATCTCAGCGGTCAAGTACTCACTCTGCGACCTGGGCAGGTTACTTCACCTCTCTCAGACTCACTGTCTTCATTGATAAAATGAGGCTAAGAATGGCATACACAGGATGCCGTGAAGACTAAATGAATTAATCATTGTAAAACACTTAGAATGGCACCTGACTTGTAGTCAGTCCTTGGGAATGTTTGCTGTTGTTAGTTTAAACCAAACCGGTCAAAGCATTAGTTTAGGCATTAGTTTGTAAAACACTTAGCTGAATTGGATTAACATTCTTAAGTTTTTTAAATGTCAATGTGCGTGTAAACAGGTCCAAGATTTAAATGTATAAACATTGTTCCGGAAATAGCTAAGTTGATGAATGTTCCTAGTGGCTCAGAAATTCAACTCTAAAGCAGTGGTTCTCAAACTGGAGCTTGCATCAGAATCATCTGCAGGGCTTGTTAAAAGGCAGGATGCTGGGCCTCACTCCGCAGTTTGTAATGCGATAGCTCTGGTGTGGGGCCTCCAGGCTGTCCTTGCCAACAAGCTCACAGGGGCTGTTGCTACTGCTGTTCCGTGGACCACACTTTGAGAACCATCGCTTTCATGGCTTGCACAGCTCATGGTAATTACATGGGGAAAAAAATCCTGCCTTCATCCTTTCTTTTTCTGTGAGGAACATGCCTTCCTGCGGTTTCCTAGGAACTATGGTGTTCTTTACAAACTTGATCCCTTTAATTGAATTAAAGTCTCCATTTACTATGTACTTCATCTCTGTGAATGCTTCCCAGACAGTTCACCTCTGGGCATTAGTGTTTGGCTTGTTTGGGTTTTGTTTTTTAAAATTTGGTTGGGTGCTCACTTCAGCAGCACATATGCTAAAATCTGAATGCTATAGAAATTATTAGCATGGCCTCTGTGCAAGGAGGACACGCAAATTCAAACTTGTGAAGCATTCCATATTTTTTATCCCACATGGCAATGCATTTGCCGATATATCTCCTGGGGCAAGGGAAATAAAGGAAAAACATAAACAAATGGGACTACATCAAACTAAAAAGCTTCCGCATGGCTAAAGAAGCCATCATCGAAATGAAAAGGGAACCAACCATACAGGAGAACATACTTGCCAATGATACGCTGGATGAGGGTGTGGTCTCCAAAATATATAAAGAATTCATATGACTTAACACCTGGAAGACAAACAATCCAATTAAAAAATGGGCAAAGGACCTGAATAGATACTTCTCCAAGGAGGACATACAGATGGCCTATAGACATATGAAAAGATTCTCCACATCACTGGCCATCAAGGAGATGCAAATTAGAACCACAATGAGATATCACTTCATGCCTATCAGAATGGCCATCATAAACAAATCAACAAACAACAAGTGCTGGTGAGGATGTGGAGAAAAGGGAACCCTAGTGCACTGTTGGTGGGAATGCAGACTGGCGCAGCCGCTGTGGAATAGTGTGGAATTTCCTCAAAAAACTAAAAATGGAACTGCCTTTTGACCTGGCAATTAATTCCACTGCTGGGAATATACCCTTAGAATACTGAAACACCAATTCAAAAGAACCTATGCACCCCACTGTTCATAGCAGCCCTATTTACAATAGCCAAGTGCTGGAAACAGCCTAAGTGCCCATCAGTAAATGAGTGGATCAAAAATCTACGGTACATTTACTCAATGGAATACTACATAGCAGAAAGAAAGAGGGAGCTCCTACCTTTTTTGACAGTATGGACAGAACTGGAGAATATTATGCTAAGTGAAATAAGCCAGTTGGTGAAAGACAAGTGCCATATGATTTCACCTATAAGAGGAATCTAATAAACAAAGTAAATGAATGAACAAGATAGAACCACAGGCATGGAAACATGGAACAAACTGACAGTGACCAGAGGGGTGGAAGGAGGGGCAGAAGGTGGAAATAAGGGGAAGGGACCACTAGTCAAAGAGCATGTATGAATGACCCACTGACAAGGACAACAGTGTGGGGGTTGACTACAGGAGCAGGGGGTGGGATGGGCGGAGGAGGGCAAAGGGGGAAAGATTGGGATAATTGTAATAGAATAACAATAAAAATGATGAAAAGGTTTGGTTAGAAACATGAACTTTGCAGACGACTGATCTCTTTTAGCTTCCTGGTAGTGGCTAGACCGATTCCCACAGTGAGATCTTGGGCAAGTTTCTGAATTCATTTTGGGGCCCTCGTTTGCAAAGAGGGTGTGCCTCCCACTTCCCAAGGGGTGCAGGGACCGCTGAATGAAATTGTGGAGGCAAGTCCTGCAGTCTGGCTGAGAGAAGCAGCCCAGTAAGTGTGAGCTATTACCATTCGATAAACGAAACCGAAAGCAGAGACTCTGAACTACAGAGCAAATCGACAAGAGAAGGCCTTTTTTTTCTTTTTTTTAAAAAAAGGGATAGGAGTCACGAGGATTTTAATTTTGATCAGATTAAGGGAACCGAGTCCCCAGTGACTTCACTTCAGTACCTCATAATATCACACATGAGTTAAGGTCAATTTACTGGCAGATTTTGACTTGTTTCAACTTGAGGCACTAGAAACACTTTGCTGAGATTTATGAACATGTTGTTGAAGGAATCTGACCGTCTTCCTCTTCTCCCTGTCTGTGCTCCTTACGTATAACCTCCAGGTAAAGGAAACACTAATTTGTCTCCTATTTTTTCTTATGGCAAATGCAATGCTTTCTCTTCCAATGAATTTATTTCCATGGAGCACACATTTTCCAAACAATATTTCAGAAAGTCACAACTTAACATAATTGGGCAGGAGTTACCACAAAAGGGTTAACTCATATTTGCAAACATTTAGAATTCCTTGGAAGAAAATTTTAGTATCACCTTTGCCTCATTATTATTAAGTTTATTCTTTTCATACATATATATTTACCTTTTTGGCAGTACCAGACATCATAAGGTTATGTCTACAACTATGTAACACATCTTTGTAGTAGATAGAGCACAATTTTAAACAAGGCTCTAAAAACTTTCTTTACTTTTAAGGTTTTATTTATTTCTAGAGAGAGAGGAGAAAGGAGGGAGGGAGGGAGAAAAACATTGGTGTGCAAGAGAAGCATCGATTAGTTGCCTCACACACACCCCCAACGGGGGACCTGGCCTTCAGGCATGTGCCCTGACCAGAAATTGAACCAGCGACCTTTCAGTTTGAGGGACAATTTCCAGCCCATTGAGTCACACCAGTCAGGGCACAAAAACTTCCTTTTAGTATAAAACAAAAGTAGGTGTTACTGTTGATGTTAGTCATTGTTGCAAAACAATTTCTAAATTTATTTTGCACAGGAGGCCCCAGAGAAGGAAGGTAGCTTTGAGAAATATAACCTTTTGCGGAGAAAATTTTATATAAGAACCTCTTTCTTACAGTGAGGCCATCCAAAGCGTGCATCTTCTATAATATGAATGAAACAATTCCTTTTGGCTTTGAAGGAAAATACAAGTGCCAGGCTTTTCCTCTTCCTTTTTAGCTCAAATATTCAACATTTGCATATAGTTCTCAATTTACAAACACCTACAAATGACTCACCCGATAACTGGTAACTCCGTTCTGGCTCCTCACATTTTCAGGTTTTCGGGGGAGGAGTCTAAAAAGAAACAACAGCAACAACGGAATTCATCTGGAACTTCTGGAGCAGTGGTCCTCAACTCTGGGCTGCATCGGATCACCCGCAGGGCTTGTGAAGACACAGATGTCCATTACGGGTAAATGCATCGGTGGAATTTATATTTTATAAATCACAACGGAATGTAGGTGATAGATAGTAGTAGGTTTGCCATTGGAAGTACACAAAACACAGTTTATTTTTTGCGTTGTTTATTAATTATTGTATTATTTTCCATATGGACAACTGTAAACCTACTTTTGCTCCACGCTGTATATCACAAAGGAATATTATTCAGCCTTAAAAAGGAAGAGAATCATGACAGTTGCTACGAAGGGGATGAGGCCTGAGGAAATCATGCCCAGCTGCAAAAACAAAACAAAACAAAACAAATATTGCATGACTCTATTTATGAGGTGCCAGGGGTAGTCAAACTTGTAGAAACAGAAAGTAGAACAGTGGTCACCAGGGGCTTGCGGGGAGAAGGGGATGGGGAATGGGTAGCTGTTCTCTCAGAGTTTCGGTTTGGGAAGATGAGAGAGCTCTGCAGACTGCTGACACACTGCTGCGGACATACTTAACAACGCTGGACTATGCACTTAAAAACGGCTAGGATGGTAAATTTTCTGTGTATCTATTACAATAAAAATTTTTTTAAATTAAAAACAGAGACAGAATGGGGAAGAGAGACTGGAGACCGCAAATACAGAAACTTTCAAGGCGTCTTTCTGAGATGGAACGTTGAAAAATGGGGCACAGCTGGAGGCGGACGTGAGGTCAAGGGTTTTGCTCTTGTATTGTGCCCCTGTCTGTTCATAGTCACGAGGAATCACGTTTGGTAACGTAAGGGAGCCTACGTAGACCTCCTCTCTTTCAGGTGGACGCTGGCATGAGGACAGGCTATGCTGACTAGCAGGGCTGGGGCTAGGAATGTCCAGGAGAGAAACAGTAAGGAGGATGAGCTTCTGCATCTGCGCCCAGGTTCATGGTGGTCATGAATAACACGTGAAGAGTACGTGGCGTAGTATGTGGCACTTAGTGCTGAACGAATGTTGGGTAAAGTTACCATTGGCTATTGTTCATTATTTGCTCCTGGATGTCTTATAATTCAGCTCAATTCTGCCATAATCAGCAGTTTAAGGGATCAGTCCTGCAAGATTGCTGCCTTCCCTCCCATCTGCCCACTTCAGATGCTGGTCAAGAGCCCAGGTTCTCACCTGTGCTACACAGACACACACACTGGAGGTTCCTAGGAACCCCTCTTTAGGTTCCATTAATTTGCTAGAGCATCTCATAGAGCTCAGAGAAACATTTAACTTTCTAGATCACTGGTTTATTATAAAATGATGTAACTCAGGAACAGCCAAACATGTAGGCCAAAGTTGGGGAAAGGGCACTCCCAAGCACTCTGGGTACATCTCCACGAGTTCACCAACCCGGAAGCTCTCCCAAGCCCCTTCTTTTTTTTTTAGATTTTTTTTCCTTTTATTTATTTATTTATCTTTAGGGAGGAAGGGAAGGAGAGAGGGAGAGAAACATCAATGTACGGTTGCCTCTCGTGTGTCCCCTGCTGGGAACTGGCCTGCAACCCAGGCATGTGCCCTGACCAGGAATCGAACCGCGATCCTTTGGTTCGCAGGCCCGCGCTCAATCCACTGAGCTACACCAGCCAGGGCCCAAGCCCCTTCTTTTTGCAGTTCTATGGAAGCTTCATTACATAGGCACGATTGATTAAATCATTAACCATTGGCGGCTGAAGTCAACTGGAAAGCAGGGAATGGGGCCTGCAAGTTCCAACCCTTTAATCACTTGGTTAGATCCACTGGCAGACAACCGGCTCAGTCCTCAGGTTCTTTCCCAAAATGACCTCGTTGACCTTAGACACCTTGATCCCCTAATCAGTTAGGAAATTCCAAGATTTTTAGGGTCTCTGTGCCAGAGTCAGGGACCGAGACCAAATAAACATTTCTTATTGTAAATCACGATATCACACTTAGGAAACAATATTAGTATACTTTACAGGCATACCTCAGAGATATTGCAGGCTTGGTTCCACTGTAATAAAGTGAGTATTGCAATAACGTAGGTTGTAGTCTTCTTGCTGGTGGAGGGTCTTGCCTTGATTTGTCAAACAGGTACCACCTGGGAAGCACGCCGAAGCACAGTAAAACGAGGTGTGCTGTATTAGAGTAACTTACCTATTTAAACGGGTTTAGCTGCGGTTTCTTTGTCTCTATTCTTCATTCTTCTCCATTTGATTCCCAGATTTAAAAAAATTGGATAGTTGTGATAAATGGGAATGTTCTCCCCTTAAATTGGACCAGGTTAATGTTTGTTACATCTGAAAAAATAAGAAAGACCATTTTTGAGAAGCGATGGTTCCTTGTCAGCTAGAACAAATTTCCCTGTTTGAGAAGGAAAATGTGTTCATTTCCCAGAACCTTTACTTTGGACCATAAGGTAAAACCAAACCAAACCAAACCAAACCAAACAGTTTGCCTTGGCCTTTTAGAGAGACCCTAGTTATCTAAGCTCCAAGAAACATGCACATTCCATTTTGCGAATTACCATTTCAGGTGAATGGATCGAAGTCTTTATACTATTCTCCATTTGGTTTCTGAAAGGGATTTAGAGAATTACCAAAGAGTATGCTCTCACTGGGGCCCACCCCGCTCCCTCTGTGGGCTGCAGGTCTCTGCCCCCTTGTGGCCTTCCGCAGGGATTTTTTTTTTTTTTTTTTTTTTTTTTTTTTAAATGCTGTGTTTCACGTTTCCAGGCTGGGAGAGGAGCGAGAGTGTCCGGTACCCTGAACACCAGATGCGATTGCTAATCACATTGGCCCAGATGGGGGAGGAGGCCCTCAGTCTACAGGACTTAATTTGGGAAATTTACTTTCAGAGTGAAGAGAGAGAGGATTGCTTTTCAAATGGAAAGGAATTGTGTTACAGGCATTTGATTGTGTGAGGAGGCAGAATCCCAGAACAGGAAGGAAATCTTCAGAAGGTTTTTTTTAATTTGATCTGGGCTCCAAAAGACATTCAGGACAGATGGGCAATCTCCGTGTTATGTCTTCCTGTCCCTCTTCTTGTGGACAATGAATTATTGTTTTAAAAACATTTCTCAGAAGTATATGTTTGTTGTAAAAAATTAGGAAAATGCCAACGGAAGAAAAAAATTAAAAATTCCCTATAGCCCTCTCACCCAGACATAGTCACTATTCACATTTGGGTTTAATCCCTTCTAGTGTCTTTTGATAGAAAAATATGTATACTTGAGCATCGTATATATAACAAAGAGTTTGCAGACAGTCTAAAGCAGGCATTGGCAAAATAGGGGCCTGGGGCAAATCCAGCCCAAAGCCTGTTTTCCTCAAGCCTAGGGGTTAACAATAGTTTTACATTTTTAAATGGTTGAAAAGAAAAATTAAAAGAATAACATTTTGTGACATGTGAAATTTATATGTAATTTGAATTTCAGTGTCCATGATAAAATTGTATTGGAACAGAGCTGTGTGCATTCATGTATCTTTGACTGTTTTTTCCCCACAACGGCATAGAGAATTGAGTAATTAGAGCACAGACTATATAGCCCTGAAAAGACTAAAATATTTACTCTTCCTCCCTTATACAGAAAAGAATCTGCCAATCTCTGATATCAAGTAAACGTTTGTCAATGCCCTCAAGTATTTTTCAAAAATAAGACAGCAAATTACTGTTCATATAATTCGGTGGAATGGACGCTACTTTCTTCTCCCTCATTCTCCTGTTCTTAAAAATACTAGTTTTTTATTCACAGTGACCTTTAAAAAATGCTAGTTTTTTTCCTACTATAAACCAATCATATACACAAATGTAGGGAGTATAATACTGCCATACACCCATCACCCACATTCAATAATTATCAAGATTTTGCTTCATTTGCTTACTTTTTCCTTTTACTGTTTAAAAAAATTTAAATTGCAGTGTATTTTCAATATTACTTTGTATTAGTTTCAAATCTATAGCACAGTGGCCAGACATTTGTATGACTTGCCAAGCGATCCGCCCGATAAGCCAATGCCCACTTGGCACCGTACACAGTTATCACAGTGTTATTGACCATATCCCCAGTGCTGTACTTTACGTCCCCATGACCCTGATGGTGCCTAATCTCCCTTTGTTCTTCACCGAAATGTTTTAAAACAAATGACTGAGATCATGGAATGTCATCCCAGAAACTTGAACAGCATTTTAAAATTATAAAACCAGTACCTGCTCACGATGAATACTAACATAAATTACAATAATAAAGATGTCTGTAAATACCTGAAGTAAAAAATAAAAATCTCTTTTTCACCTCTCTGTCCTTCCTCCCTTGCCAGTGTAGTGGGTATCCTTACAGCCCTTGTCTTTGTGTATAAAAAATACATTTTTATGACATAGATTAACCACTTAAAATAATTTGGGACTAAAAGAGCAGGACGACGTTCCATACTGGTACCTGTACTAGCCAAGACTGAGGACTGGGACCCTTTTAAGTTATAGTTGGGACAGGACATATTTGCTTATTCAAATGCCACCTATTCACACCTATTATTATAACTGTACCATCTGAGATTAACTTGTAGATATCATGACTCTTTATTCATCTATCTGGCAGTGTGTACATGCCCTTTTTTGGAATGTTTTAATTTAGAGTGTGTCCTGAAGTTTCATGTAAGAGCCTTCAGAGTCGAATAATAGTCCACTGTATGAATATATTACATCTTGTCGATTCATCTGTTGATGGACATGTAGGTACTTTCCATTTCTTGGATACTATGAATAATGCAATGTGAATATTTGTGCATGAGTTTTTGCATGAAAATATACTATATTGCAATGATCTTGGGTATATACCTGGGAGTGGAATGGGTCATGGTAACTCCATGTCTAACCGTTTGGGGAACCTTTTGGAGGTGCTACCAATCTGTTCTCCCAAGTGGCTCGCACTCTTACTAGCATTATATGAGGGCTCTAATTTTCCCACAAGCTTCCCAACCGCACTTAATATTATCCGTCTTTTTGATTAAAGCCATCCTAGTACATGTAAAGTCGTACCTCATTGTAGTTTTGATTTGCATTTCTCTAATGGCTACTAGTATTGAGCATCTTTTCATGTACTTATGGGCAATCTGTATATCTTTTTTGGAGAAATATCTATTCAAATGCTTTGCCCATTTTTTAGTTGGGTTATTGTTGAATAACAATACTCTAATTGTTGAATAGTAGAAGTTCTTTATATATCTGGTAAGGGACATACCAGATATATGACTTGAAATATTTTCTTCCATTCTGTAGGGTGGGTTTTTTTTTTTTTTAACCTTTCTTGATGGTATCCCTTAAAGGACAAAATGTTTAAATTTTAATGAAATCCAATTTGTTTTTGTCACTTTGGCTTTGGGAATCATCTGTAAGAAACCACTGCCTAATCCAACCAAGGTCATGAAGATTGATACTTATGTTGTCTTTTAGGAAAGCTTTAGTATACATGTCGCTTAAGGGAGCACATCTTCTAGGGAAATTTTATAGTTTTCACTCTTACATTTAGGGTTGTGATCTGGGTTGGATTAATTTTGTATCTGTGTGCGATAGGGGCATATGATATTTTTATGAATAAAAATTTAAAGCTATTTTTAAAATAAATTTATACTCATAAGGAACCACCAGATTTCAAAATCTTAACATTTGTTGCCTAGAAATTTGTATACCCAGGGGTGAGACACTGTAATTGATCATCGTTGGACTGAATCAGAAAGTCAGATTCCCCTTTATAAAACCATCTAGTGGTGCGGTTGTCGGACTGCGGGGTGCTGCGTGGCAAAGCCTTCCTATCCCCACCGTTCTAGTAACGAATATTTTTGCCTAAAAATTTCTCCTTTGGCAAAAAAGCTAAAAATAATCATAGAGGTCTTGGTTACACATTTTAAACAGAGGCAACTCAAAAGTAACAGACATTCGAAAGAGCCAACAAAAATTATTCAAAAATGGCCCACCAACCCCAAAACAATGTGTGTGCATGTTGCATTCACCGACGCAAGAAACAGATGCTCGGAAACTTTCAGGATTCAAAGGTGTTACTTTATTGGCCAAAAGTTTAACCTGCGCAGGGGCGGACTCCCAGAGTGTCCGGAGACACAATGCTCAGAAGAGCTACAGACGAGAGCCGCGCCTAACGCTTACAGATAAGCCTTTTTATAGACGCAAGCAAGCAAGCATTTCACAGAAGCAGATGTGGCTGTTAGCTATTGGCTATCTTTTAGCGCATGGGATCTATGCGTTGCAGGGTTTGGGGAATGGGAAATTTAAACCTAAACATCTCCTTAAATGGTAATCCGCCTCAAGTTCTTTGTTCTCTGTCCTTGGAGAGCCAAATCTCACAGGGACAGTCCTTTAGCTATTTTCCTGGTTCCAACATGCACATCATGTGAAGATCAATGGATTCGAAAGCTGCTAGTTCTCATCTTCATAAGTCATAAAAAATCTGAGGGTTTCTCCTGGATGCATTTTCCCAGCTGCTTATTTGTTTATATAATTGTCAGTTCTTCAGTCCAGAACTGAATCACCTTTTTGTTTGCTAGGCCCAGGGCCCTGTGTATGCTGGTGTGTCGTGTAGCACACAGCTCTAAAGAGAGCCTAGAGCTGAGCAGTGGCCATCTGTCCAGCTGTATGTGGCACCCCTGACCTGCACAATACGTTTCAGGCAGCAAGTCTCAATATGCGTTTGTTGCACTGAAATGAATTCATTCTCCTAAGTTCCCTCTAAAATCAGAGGCAGATTCTTGGTAAGCAGGATGCATGTAAGGCGGGTGGTAAAACGTGGCCCAGATCGCTGTTGGCGTTAAATGCCTCTGTTCAGCATGTATGAAGCTTATAATGCCATCTTTCTGCATATATTGAGATAGACTCTAGTCTTTGTTCTACTAAAACCCGTGACTGAGTTAACCAAGGAAGAGATTCTGCCGGCAGATAGTGCACGCCCTACTGAGTGCCAGGAGGCTGACTTCATACGTGTTGCATGTTTCCTAAACAACATTTACTATATCTGAAGGCTGCCATATCTAACACCTGAGTTCATGTCATCCACCTTGTGTTCCTTCCTCTTCATCACAGAACTGAACTTGGCTTTCCAGTAAACAAGACTGGTTTTGAGTGACTCAGCAGCTGTTATACTTCGGTGAGAGAGTTCTCTTTCTTCCAGTTCTTATTTCCATTTTCTCTCCCCATCACTCACTCCTCTACCCCCACCTCCTCCCACTTATTCTACCCAATTACCACACCAAACACAGCTCCTGTCTCTTTTCTTAAAGGGACGTTTCCTTTATTCAACTGCTTAAGCAAATAAAACAAAGTTTCCCTTTTCCCTGAGCCACCTGCTCAAAATACAAGTGGGAGACCAATTATAAAGGAGGAGACAAATCCCCTTTGAACAGCTGATCCAGGGCACGGATTTGGAGGCTTATCTTTGGTCTGAATCACAGGGTCACACCAGGGTCATCCTTAGAGCAAATCGTCCCCTTGGCTTCCACTGAGCTTACCCTGAAATGTGCAAACTGGGTCTCTTTTTCCCATGGATTATGAAGCTATTTGGTAAAGGCTGCTCATTTGATGTACTAATCAGCATCTTGACATAACACATGGGAAGAGTTTAAAAGTTTGCCTTTGTGTCGTGAGTCTTCTCAGGCAGTTTCTAATTATGTCCTTACAATGGAGGACAGAGGCCTGTGACTGTAAACCCGAGCAAAGAACTTCAAAAGGATGGGGACGTTCTTCTCAAGTGTTCATGTGCACCTAAACCAACTAGAGATGTCTTTTAAATGCAGACTTTGATTCAGCGGGGCTGGGGTGAGGCCCGAGCGCCCGCATTTCTAGCAAGTTTCCATGCCATGCTGAGGCTACGGTCCTCCTGTCACACTTTGACTAGCCCGCTCTATGCATGTGTCTTTCTGTATGAGGCATGATTAGTGAAGTCTGGCATTACTGAACTGCACCCCAAAGACCTCTTCTGTGCAGCCTTCCCCTACTGCCCTACTCAGCTGGTTATTTCCTCATTTTTGCCACTCAACTTTGTTCAAATCTCTATCGTTGCGGTGATCATACTGTCTTATATTTACCTGTCTGCCTCCTAGAGTGTGTGTGTATTACAGCAAGAGACCCAGTCTCATGCCCTTGAGACCGCAGTCTCAAGAGCGGTTTTGGCTAAGAGGTAGACACTCAACAGATATTTACTGAATAAAAGAAAAATTAACAGATTAAATTCACAAAATCTAAACCACACGTAATTGTCCCAAACATCATAAATAAGGTAAAATGGCAAATGACAAGCTGAGAAAAATATTTGCAGCATATAAATAGATCTCTTACGAGTCATTATGGGTTGACTTGTTTGTGTCCTCCAGAAAGATATGCTGAAGTCCTAACCTCCAGGACCTCAGAACATGATGTTATTTGGAAATATAGCCATTGCAGATGTAATTAGTTAAGACAAGGTCCTATTGGGACAGAATGGGCCCTAAATTCAATATGACCAGTGTATAGACAGACAGACACAGGGAGAACCTCGTGTGAAGGTAGGAGAAGACATTGACATAGCTACAAGCCAAGGAACACCTGGGTTGCCAGAAACTTGGAGAGGCAAAGAAAGGTCTTCTCCTGGGAACTTCAGAAGGAGTGTGGTCCTGCAACGCCTTGATTTTGGACTTTAGTCTCCAGAACTATGAAGGAATAAACTTTTGTTGTCGTAAGCACCCTAATTTGTAGTATTTTGTTATGGCAGCCCTAGGAAACTGATACATAAACATGCAGCAAGAAAAAGAAAGATCTGCCAGCAAAGGGGACAGAAAACCCTATGGGCAGGTCACGAAAGAAGAAATGCAAATAGCTCATAAATAAGTAAAAAAAAACTGAGAGGTTAATAATGCAATACAAATGGAAGAAACATTGAGATTCTACTTTAGTTATTTTGTTATCATTGTGGTTATTAGTTTAATTATTTTGTTATTTTTAATAAAAAATAGATGAGAGTTCAGGAAAACTGTCTTTTTTCTTCCCTTGAGTTACGATTGCCTGTCGATTTGACCTACAAATATATCTTAAGTCCTTCCGTGTCTTCTGCCACTACTTCCTTCCAGGACACCATTAATGACCTTTTGGGCAACTGAATGAATCTCTTAAAGATCTTGCTACTGATGTTGCTTATAGCAGCCAGAAGGAAGAACCTTTAAAAAAACCCCATAAATCAGACCACGTGACTCTTCTGCTTAAAACCCTTCAATGATGGCTTTCACTGTGATTAGCCTGGACCCTGCCTGAGCTCCCTCTGCCCAGGGCCACAGCTTCTTCAGTTCCTTGGAGGAGTTCCTCTCTCCAGACCTGCACACTTTGCTCGCCCCTCTCTCAGAATGCTTGGGCCTCCCCTCCTCACCTACAGGTCTCAGCCGCAATGTCGCAGTGAGACTTCCTTGGCGTGCCTCCTCCAGCCCTGCTGAGGTTGGGTCCCTGCCTGTTACCTTCTCGTGGCGCTGCGGTCTTTTCCCTCGTGATCTGTTATGGTTGGGGATTTCCTTAATGTCTCCCTCGGTCTAGATGGTAATTTTGTAAAGGCAAGGACTATATCTATTTTACTCCCCATGTAACCCAGACTCTGGTGCCATAGGCTCTTGATATATATTTGTTGACTGATTAAAAGGAGATCAGTTTGGCAAGACAGGCCAAAGGTCTCAAACATGTGTATATCTTTTCAATCAGCAATTTCATTCACAAGAATATATTTTGAGAAAATAATTAGGAATATGTGTCAAGACTAGTTACATAGCAACTTAGATAATAGAGAAATAAATAACAGCAATAAAGTGGGAGAAAGGTAAATGTCTAAAAATGGCCAGTTTAATAAATTATGGTTTGTACATTAAAACAATATTATGCAGGGACTCATGTATATTAATTGACACAATTTCTGTGATCATATTATTGGAAAAACTAATGATACATATTTTTATATCATTCTCTAGTGCATAGAAGAAGATTTGGAAAGATGCATACCAAAGAGGTTAATTGTGCTTTTCTTTTCAATTTGTTTTGATTTTCTTTTTTTTTTTTTTAATATATTTTATTGATTATGCTATTACAGTTGTCCCATTTCTCCCCCATCATTCCCCTGCACCCTGCACACCCTCTTCCACCCACATTCCCCCTCTTTAGTTCATGTCCATGTGTCATAGTTCTTTAGTTTCTACATTTCCCATACTATTCTTGCCCTCCCCGCCCCCCCATCTATTTTCTACCCACTATCTATGCTACTCATTCTCTGTACCTTTCCCCTCTCTCCTCCTCCCACGCCCCTGTTGCTAACCCTCCATATGATCTCCATTTCTGTGGTTCTGTTCCTGTTCTAGCTGTTTGCTTAGTTTGCTTTTGTTTTAGGTGTGGTTGTTAATAGCTGTGAGTTTGCTGTCTTTTCACTGTCATATTTTATCTTCTTTTTCTTAGATAAGTCCCTTTAACATTTCGTATAATAAGAGCTGGGTGATGATGAACTCCTTCAACTTAACCTTATCTGAGAAGCGCTTTATCTGTCCATCCATTCTAAATGACAGCTTTGCTGGATAGAGCAATTTTGGATGTAGGTCCCTGCTTTTCAAGACTTCAAATACTTCTTTCCAGCCCTTTCTTGCCTGTAAGGTCTCTTTTGAGAAATCAGCTGACAGTCTGATGGGAACTCCTTTGTAGGTGACTGTCCCCTTATTCCTTGCTGTTTCTAGAATTTTCTCCTTCATTTTAATCTTGGGTAATGTAATTATGTTGTGCCTTGGTGTGTTCCTCCTCAGGTCCAACTTCTTTGGGACTCTCTGAGCTTCCTGGACGTCCTGGTAGTCTATTTCCTTTGCCAGATTGGGGAAGTTCTCCTTTATTATGTGTTCCAATAAGTTTTCCACTTGTTGCTCTTCTTCCCCTTCTGGGACCCCTATAATTCGGATGTTGGGACGTTTAACGATGTCCCGGAGGTTCCTAAGCCTCTCCTCATTTTTTTGAATTCTTGTTTCTTCCTCATCTTCTGTTTGGTTGTTAGTTTCTTCCTTCTGCTCCACTCCATTGATTTGAGTCCCAGTTTTCCTTCCATCTCTATCGGTTCCCCATGCATCTTCCTTCATTTCACGTATTGTAGCCTGCATTCTTTCATCTAGTTTGTGAGCAAAATCAACCAATTCTGTGAGCATTTTGATGACCAGTGCTTTGAACTGTGCATCTGATAGGTTGGCTATCTCTTCACTGCTTAGAGGAATTGGCTCTGGGGCTTTTATTTGTTTTCCAGTTTGAGCCATTTTTGGTGGGATTTTTGTTGTTGTTGTTGTTTTGGTTTTAGTCTGGTCGCAGCTATTACGTAGTGAGGGGTGGAGCCTTAGGTGTTCCTCAGGGCGGGGCAGCCCAGTCGCTGGGTTGTGACGCTGTATATGGGGGCGGGGTCTGAGAGGGAACAATGGTGCCTGTTCCGCTCTCTCCTGGACTCCGGCCCTTTCCGCCGCTTCCCCTTCACCTGGATTATTTGCGCATGCACGCGTGCTGTTACGTAGTGAAGAGTGGAGCCTCTGACGCTCCCCAGTGTGGGGCAGCCCAGTCGCTGGGTTGTGATGCTGTGTGTGGGGGCGGGGTCTGAGAGGGAACAATGGCGCCTGCTCCACTCTCTCTGGATTCAGTCCCTTCCGCCACTTCCCCGACCGTCTCTGCGCGCGAATATGGGACCACCTGGTCAGCCAGCCACCTTGTGCGGCCTCACTGGGTCTGCACAGTTGCCCCCCTGTGCCCGGGGTCCACTAGCTGCTGCCTGTGGGCCCGGGGACCACCAGCCGCCGCCTGTGCACCTGGGAACTGCCTGCAGATGCTGCTTGCGTCCCCGGGTCCGTACCTCCACTTTCTCCTGCCGCGACTCCGCCCCTCTTACCGGTCTGGATGAATGGTTGTTGGACTTCCGTACAGTTCAATTTTCTATAAGTTCTGGTTGTTTTCTTGTTTCTAAATATTTGTTGTCCTTAATTTTGGTTGTTAGAGGAGGCACAGCGTGTCCGCCTACACCTCCATCTTGGCCGGAAGTCCTGTTTTGATTTTCTTAATAATTCATTACATGTACATTTAAAACATATACAACAACCATATTTCTTATACAAGTAAAAGTAATTAAAAATTTTAGTGAAGAAGTGAACAAGTGAGAATCACCTGGTTTTAACTTCAAACTTTTGTTTCTACAAAAAAATAAAATAATTAGGATAAGCAGAAACAGAATCATAAGATACCATTTAGACCTCAGGCACCGCTGGCCACTTCCGCAGAAGCTGGTGTGGTAAAAGGAAGATGTCTCACTTTTTTTGTTAAGTCCAGACCATTCACTGTTTTTATAATGTTTTTAAAATTCACTTTTTAGAGGTAGGGGAAAGGAAGGAGGAAGAGAGGAAGAGAGACATCGATGTGGGAGAGAAACCGAGATCCGTTGCAGGGCTGAACCCCACAAGCCGGGCACGGGAATCAAGCTGGTGACCTTTCGCTTTGTGGGACGATAGATACCCAAGCAGCTGAGCCACACCTGTCAGGGCCATTCACTATTTTTCACATTTTAAAGGTTATTTATATCTTTTATTGACTGAACTTTTTTTTATTATTATTATTTTTAAAGATTTTATTTATTTATTTTTAGAGAGGGGAAGGGAGGGAGAAAGAGAGGGAGAGAAACATCAATGTGTGGTTGCCTCTCACGTGGCCCCCACTAGGGGCCTGGCCTGCAACCCAGGCATGTGCCCTGACTGGGAATCGAACCTGCAACCCTTTGGTTCGCAGCCCACGCTCAATCCACTGAGCTACGCCAGCCAGGGCTTATTGACTGAACTTTTTTTTATACGTAAGGTTTTCTTCTGTTTGATTTTGAGTAAGAATTAAATGTCGAAATTTCCAATTTCTCCCATCAAAGGAATTCCAGAACTTTGGTAGGATATGACAACAAATTCTGTACTGTGTAGACTAAATATTATGTAGAAAAAACTGAATCTGGATCAAATTTATGAAAAAAGTATACATGATTTTTATCATTTCAGAATTTGCAGAGGTGAAATCATGGGGACTCTTAGAACTTTATTTCCTGAACTATCTGTCCATCAGGAACTCAACAGCCCCCGCTGGTTCTCCGCAGGCTCCTGGTCTGACCTGGCAGCGGAGAGCTTGGTTACTTTATTTTTCCCCTGGGCACGGCTCCTTGGTGAAGTTCAGACAAAGCCTCTTTGCCATTCATGTAAAAGCACAGTGCTGGTTTGTTTCCAGTTTTGTGTTGCTCAATCTCTAGATTTGACTGTGTAACACTGTTTTTCATCAGAAAGAACTAATTAAAGAAACATTCTTTTGTGCATTTACGCATGGATAAATGTGTGTGTACATATATATATATAGAACACACACATTTACATATCAATAATGAATTCGATAACAATATAAAATTGGGGCCATTTTTAATCAGTGGCCTGCTGATAATGAAGCTGTAAACAAATAAAAACAAAGAAAAGTTGTCTACAAACCAGGCCAAGACCCATTTTGTTCCAGGGTGCACCAATCTTTCCTCCATTCTCAGGATCTAGGAAGTTATTGTTTTGGAGGGTAGAGGAAGGATGTTGGGGTGGGCGTTGTTATTTAGGAGAAATAAGAAGTGAGGAAGGGTATGAGAGTGAGTGCATAAGGAGAGAATTCTTATATATACTCCCAAGTTCAAACTAATGAAGCAAATTAGTAAAACAATGACCTCTTCCGCCACTGGAATGGCTCCTCCTCCGTATTCCCAGAGCACTTTCCCCATGGGTAGTTACCATTGTTTTGCCTTGTTGCTATGATAAACTCTGCCTTCCATACTTACTATGTGGCTTCTAGGCCTCAATAGCCTCATTCAAGTTTCGGTGAGAGTTAAATGTGGTAGGGCATAACGTGGCCTGGTGGCTAACAGGCACTAATAGCTGTTACTGTTTTGTGTTTCTGTGTCTGCCTTCATCAGGGGTTGCATCCTTTCTCTGCATCCTGCTGGGTACCCAGCAAAGTGATGAGGATGCTGCAGACGCTTGATGAGTGGCTGCACAATTGAAAAAAAAATGTGTCAGGTTCTCCTTTCACTAATGTGTGTTCTAATTCAGACTACCTCTGTAGGAAGTTTAATCACTTCTTAATTCTCACTTAACAGTTTTTTAATGTAAAAAAAATTAGTACCCCTCTATATTTTTTGTGGGTTTCCTTTCATCATACCCTTTCCATTTAAGTAAAGGAAAGCATTTTAATTTTGTGTATTCTGACTTTAACCCTTCACAATTCATATGGAGCCTTATTTATTAGCCCCGGATTGCACTTATTTTGGTAAAACCAATTATGTCTCAGATTTTTCAGTTTAAGCACTCTTTAAAAATTACTTTATTGTTGTTCAATTACAGTTGTCTGCATTTTCTTCCTACCACTCCTCCCCACCATGCTAGCCAAACCCACCTCCCTCCCTTGCTTCCACCCTCCCCCCTTGGTTTTGTCCATGTGTCCTTTATAGTAATAGCACTTTCTTTATATCTATTTTAATCTTCTTTTTTTCTTCCTCCCTCCCTCCCTCCTTCTCTCTCTCTTTTCCTTCCTCCCTTCTTTTCTTTCTTTCTCCCTCCCTTCCTTCCTTCCTTCCTTCCTTCCTTCCTTCCTTCCTTCCTTCCTTCCTTCCTTCCTTCCTTCCTTCTTTTTCTTTCCTGATAAGGGCATAGCTAGCCCTGGCCATCCCAGAAGGATTCAGAAGAAATAAGCATTGGGAGTACACTCAGGGAAGGGATCCAGATGGGCGACAGGGAACAGGATGAGTAGGTGATGTGCTTTTTCCTGTATACCTTTGTATGTCTCTTGCAGTTTGTAAAATATGTATCTATTGCTGGTCAAAAATAACAATAAAAAAATCTAGTTCATTTGGACTCCTTAGCATCTACTCATTTTATTTTTTTAGCTTGGCTTTGTACTTAGTTTCATAAGTTAGTTAACAAATGCCTTCTAAAAATTCTTTTAAAAAATGACTGGCTTCCTCTGACCTTTTTCTTGAAACACTGGTCTCAGTACACGACCACTTTCCTGGAGAGCAGGGTTCACCTTCAGTCAAATACCTAACTTCGTGTCCCTCTACAGCAGGGCCCCACCTCAATTGTTCTCTCTCTCTCACACACACACACACACACACGCACACACACACACACACACACACACGCACACCACTCCCAAGGACTCGGGGGAGGAAAGCATTGCTCATCGTGTTGGCCTCCTACGGAGTGGCCGGTTTTTACAAAGCCCTCCCCACTGCTGACATTTTTCCTGCATTTTGACATGTTGGACAAAATATGCTTTGAAGGCCATTCTATTCCTTCCTGATCAGTTCTTACCGAGATTCTAACTTTAACCTGGAGACGGTGTCTGGTTGCTGTCTTCTGGACTATTATGTGCCCTTGCCCTTGGCTGAGTAGAGATCAGTGTCTGGGAAGGGGAAGCCATCACCAAATTCGTGAATTAGAATTCAGAGTTTTAGGAAAGACAAATCTTTGTAAGTTTCAAGTTTTCTAAGATACAGGTGGGAATTCAAGCACCTCCAGAGGGTACTGGTGACCGATACAGACGAAGACATATTCAGTTTTATAACAATCCCAAATAATTAACCTTCTTAAAGAATGTTTTGCTAAAAAGTACTCTCTATTCAGGACCAAGCACACACATTCAGGGTCCAGTGCAAAAGAGAAATGTAAAGTTCCTTGTTCCAAAGTAGTAAGGATTTCAGGATGGTGACAGCAGAGCATTAAACCCAGTGCAGGTCTTTCGGAGCCCAGCACCCTGGCTATCACCCAGGTTGTATGGCCATGAAGTGGGTCTCTACTGCAGGCCCTGCTACTAGTGGGGAAATTGTCCCTGGATAGCGTGATGGTTAAGAGTGTAGATTCTAGAGCCAGGGGACTCGGTTTTAAACCCCTGCTTTACTACTCATTAGCTGAGAAATCATGGGCAAGTTGTTTATTTTCTCTGAGCTTTAGTTTTCTCACCTCTGTAATGGGAAAAATAAAATCACCAAACTCATAGGATACTGTAAGAGTTAAGCGGCTGAATGTGTGTAAAGTGTTCTGAACAATGCTTAGCCTAGATAGTATGTGCTCAATAAACGTTGCCTCTGAATACACAGGTCCATACCATGCGCGCCTGCACGCACGGCCCTGTTACCCACATTCGCATCTCTGACTTTCCAAAGCCACACCATTTCCTCTTTTCCCTTTTATTTATTGCAACAATTTCTGTCCTAGCTCTGTTGAATTATTCTGCTCCTTTTTAACCTCCAAAATCTTGAACCCTGAGTAAAATTCTCATGACTCACAACCTGGAGCAAGTCAAACGCTTGAACTTGCCCATGACTCGCAGTCAGAACACCATGCCCTTGGGGCAACAGAATGGAATTGGCCTGCCTTCTGTTCACTGCATTACCTGGCCTGGGCGGCTGCAGATAAAGTACTTCTCTCTGCTTTCTTTCCACTGCACACCTTGTACTATTAGTGGAGAGTAAAGCCAAAAGTAAACATTTCTACACCCTGTTTTACTTTGATATGATATTTATTTACTTGTCGGCGCCATAGAAACAACAGCCACTTCAAAGTAGTAACCGTATCTCCAAACACGGGGCCACTGGTACAAGAGCAGGTCTGGCTAAGTTCCAGACTGGACTCATCTCGGGAAGGGTCTTCCTGAAGGGAGAAATGTCCCATGCTCCCTGGCAGTGAGTACGGGAACCACTGTCTTGGAGCTCCCACTGCTGGCTGGGGGGTGCCAGCCTGAGCTGGTGGGGATTGGGCGAAGGACCTGCCCCGCATAGTGTCCGATGACAATGTCCTTTTCCTGGGCCTTTTCTCATCACGTAAGATGTCAGGACACTATTCCTTACCTCAAAGGGCTGTTGTACAGATTGAGAAAACATGAGAAAATGTCTTAGAAATGTCTTCCTATCTCTTCCTCCTCTGTCAAAAGGTCAAGAGCAAAGCTGAGGACTCCGCACGTGGACGGTGAGCAAAAGTCAGCGCCTGGAAGGATACTTCGTCCTTCAGCAGTTTCGAAGTCTAGAGATTTGCATATAAAGGAAAGGAGCTATTCTGTGATGCAGACTATTTATACAAAGAAACAAAAGCTAGCACTCTGCAGTCAGACCGACCTGGATTCTGGTCCCAGCCTGGCTACTTACCAACGGGGTGGCTTTGTATGAATTATTTTACAATTAAATGAGATAATGCAAGGCAACATATTTGGTGCTGTGCCCTTGCAGTTTAAGGATTACATTTCAAGTAGAAGAGACTAAATCACAGTGACAGGGGCAAGTTGCAGCCCTCCCCGAGCAGCCCAGCCACGGGTTTGCCAGGAATGGCTTGGAACAGTCCGTCACCTCGCGGAACACTGGCTTTGGCTCAGAGAGTCAGAGGGAATTTTCTAACTTTATTTCTTCACAAAACAAGTCAAAATCAGTAGCCACTGATCATTTCCAAGGGGGCCTTTAAACACCGTCTGGAAAAGAGCTCTTAGTTGGCATGATTTTAGGCAGCTTTACACAAGTTTTATCTGTGCTCTAACCTATAAAAACCAACTTCTGAATTTATGAAAACTGCGTTCAAATTAGATACATTTAAAAATGATTGGGGTCAGAAGCACCTCTTCTAACTTTCTTGGATCCTTCCAGCACTGGATTATGAAAGAACGTTGTGACTGGGAAATTGGAGCCTTCTAGCAGTGTGTTTTAAAGACAGCAAATTTGATCTTTTTGACCGTGGCCTTGAGGCAGATGAAGCTCTTCTCTTCTGAGAGACTGGTCAGGTGCCATGGTGCTATGCTTAGGACCCCTTCACGACTGGGGAGCTCATTCTCTCCCTGCCAGGAACAGAGCTCACAGCTGAATCTCCTGGGGGCCCTGTGTCCGGGAGCCCTGACAAGGTCGTGCCCTGTGCGATGACTAAAAGCAAAGACTCAGCCCTTTGCCTGGATTTGGGACAACCCAGAAAGGCTCCAGAGCTCCCCAAGGATTCTACATCTTTAAGGCAATCGAATCTCTGTTCAACATTTCTCAGGCTTCCCTGTAGGTGCTGTTTCAAGATGACCCCCATGAACCACCTGTCTATGGAACCTGACCCAAGACACTTCTCTAGGACGGTCTTCTGAAAGCTTCAATAATCTCACAGTAGTGGTCTCACTTGGGGATGCTTTTACCCCCAGAGGATATTTGGCAATGTCAGGAGACATTTTTGGTTGTCCCTACTAATGGTCAGGATGCTGCTGAACAGACTAAAACACACAACAAAAAATTACTTGGTTCTAAATGTAAAGGATGCTGAAGTTTATTTAAAACCCCCCCTGGATCAGGGGTATATTGAGCATGGTTCTTTATCTCCAAGTACAATTGACCCCTGAACAACCAGGTGTTAGGGTGCTCCCCCTGCACAGTTGAATATGTGCATATAACTTTTGACTCTAGAGGGGCCCTTTGCATCTGCAGTATTTTTTTCAGCCACAGTTGGGAAACCGTGGCTGGGAATCTGCGGTTGGGAATGCGAAAATACTGTTTTCCATCTGCGGTCTGTTGAATCTGCAGATGCGAAACCGGTGGATATGAAAGGCCGACTGTACTTATTGAGAAAAATTCGTGTGTGTGTGTAAGTGACCTGCGCAGTGCAAACTCATGTTGTTCAAGAGTCAAATGTTCAAGAATGAAGATGGAGAATAAGTGTTGTAATTCAGATGATAGTGCTTAAGGTAAGCAGTGTAATGGAGTTTAGATTTTATTTAAGAGTAACGGGAAACCGGTGTTCTAAGCAGGAGAGTGACTCGATCTGATGTACATTTTGCAGCATCCTCTGGCTGTTCGGTGGAGGAGGACTGTGGGGGGCGGGGGGCGAGAGTGAAAGGCCGCACTGCAGTTTGACAGAAGGCTGGATTGGGCAGCGGCAGTAGCAGAGAGGTGGAATAATTTCAAGATACAGTTTAGATAAATCCACTGGAATTTACTGAGGGGTTGGATATGGGGGCTGGGTGTAAGGGAAAGGGAAAAGCCCTGGATGATTCCTAGGTTTTTGGTTTGAGGAGCCGAGTAGAAGATAATGCATTTACTAACATCGGGGAAGGAATTGGGTGTGAGGTAGGGGTAAATTCTGTGGTGGGAAAAGATAAATAATGAGTTCTTTTATGGACATGTTAAGTATAAGATACCTCTTAACCATTAAGTGAAGAGAGTGGACAGGTTCTCTGCTCTGGGTTTTTAGGTTCCAAAACCCAGAACATTTCAATGAGAAAGGAGAAAGATGTCAGGATGCTTAGTTTAGGGAGGCAAAGGGTTTGCCGGTGGCCCCAGTACATGGATTAATCGCAAGCCATTGCAGTGGCCCCTAAAGGTAACCGTGAACACCCTCTGCCACTGCCACCTACCTCCACTTCCTTCCCATCTCACCCCAGTGGCAAAGCCCTGAGCTTTCCATCTTTCAAAGTGATCACTGCCTCCTCCTAATCAAGGGGCTTCGCCTTACTGAAACGGACAGAGGAAGCGGGCAGACCTTGGCCTTGCTTTATCCGAGTTCACGGACCCTAGAATGACCTCTCTCCCACATCACCGCTTCACCTATGAACTGAGCTGCTGGACACGGTGGAGGGACAAGTGACAGTGTGGAGTCGCTTCACTTGTCTGCGTCTCAGTGTGGACGAAGTGGGAGTTTTGGAGCGAAGGGTCTTTAAGGCCTCTTCGGACGCCAATGTTGTACAGGTCCCAAGTGGTTCCACATCACTGCCCAGCAGTGCAAAGCCACATGCCAAACAGCGGTTTGGTCAATTGAGTCCACACAACACATTCCCCTTGTTGAATTTACCTTCCACAGAGGGGGAAATGAAGGCAGCATTATTCCCGGTCTGAGACTCTTAGTCTTTCAGGGCACATTTACTTCTTGCTAATGATCCCTGAAGCTGATTTTCGTTTTAACGGTGCAAGCCGAGCAAAGCATAGACGCACTTGGGTTTGTAATGATGACTCTGAAATCAATACAGAGAAACCTTGGCTTATGTGAGACCGCCACCACTCAGCGAATCATACTGCGCAGTATTTCCTAAAAGATAATGGGTTTCAAAACCAAACATAAATCTTCTGTGATGTATCGGCTATTCGTCATGTTTTCTGGCGGCGGAATTACAGCAGCTTCAATAAAATCCATTTGGTGGTTGAGTTGTAGCTTAATATCTGATACAATCATGGTCTTCGGACCGTAAGAAGTAAAGTGCAGGGGGAGGGAAGCAAGTTTGCAGTTCTTCTAGGGTTCGAGGAACCTTGATGCCAAACCTTGGCCTAGAAATTGCTCAAAAATCGCCAAAAAAGCAATATAAATGTAGGACTTTGAATATTAAGCTCTGTAAAGCAATGCTATATTCTCGAAATAATAAACATGACTCCCATAGGTGGCTAAGCATGCCGAACACCGCCAACTGCCACGCAAAGCGAATTGGTTCTCGTCTGTTCTGTTCACACCAGTTTAGCTCCAGCCTTTGCACTTGAATCCTTGACACGATTTAATCACCTCTGCATATTTCTCGACTCAGCAGAAATATTTTCCCCATGACAAGGAGAATGAAATTGATTTTCTGATTAAATGACTTCGGTTAGTCCTTCTCAGTTAATAGTGCTTCTCTGCGACAGACGAGTCAGCCACGTTTATGGAGCCCCCACAGGGCAAGAAGTATTTACAAGGTGTTACATGAATCTCTAAGAACAATAACTTCGCGGCCTTCCTAACCCATCCATGCTTGGAATTAAGCAGCCATTTCTGTCCGGATGCCAGGTTAACACCTAATTCTCTCAGTGTTGTGGGGAAAGGGAACGTTGTCTTGACAACAGTTTGGAAAAAGTCAAGTAGAAAAATTGACTTGAGCTAAAACTACCATCTTAGCGACTGAATATGGATGCAAGCTCTCTTTGTCATTTACGTCGGTGTCTGGGTAGAGATGCCGCTTCTAAAAAAATTAATTAAAAGTCCTGTAATAGGGTCATATGTTGGAAAGCTAGAAAGGTACAGAGGGTGACAGTTAAGTGTCTGTCTCCCACTCCTCAGGGACCCGTGAAGCCCCACAGGCCACCATCGTCCCGTTTCCCACATGTCCTTCCGGAGATATTAAATGTATAAAAAGCCAAAACGTGTGTGTTATTTGTTTTCCCTCTCTCTATCTCTCTTTTTTAAAAAGCATAAATGGTGGCACATTTATTGCTCTGAATGTGTTTTTTCCAGGAATAGTTCTTGGAGATTCTTGCATATCAACACAAAGAGAAATTGTCCCCTCCCCTTCACTGCCTTCTGTTTTAAATGGAAATATAATCAATGTGGAACACTACCTTGGTCTAAGGTGTGTTACACGATAATGTGATGTGTGTATGTGTGGAGAAATAATCACCACAAATTTAGTTAACATTCGTCACCACCCGGAGTGACAATTTCGGTTCTTGTGATGAGAACTTTTAAGATCTACTTTCTTAGCAACTTTCAAACATACATCACAATATTGTTAACTATAATCACTGTGCTGTTTATTACGGGCCCAGGACTTTTATCTTATAACTGGGGTTTTGTACCTTTGGTTCCCTTTACCCATTTTGCCTACCCCTCACTGCTGTGCCTCTGGCAACCACCAAATCTTATCTCTGTATCTACGAGTCTGTTTGTTTGGACCCTACATATTAAGTGAGATCATCCCCATTCTTTTTAATAATTGCTTAGTATTCCGTTGTGTGGATGTATATAGCTTATTAATGTAACTAATTCCCCATCAATTGATTTGTTTCCTATCTTTACTACTGTGAGCAATGTGCAGTGGATAACTTTGCAGAAATGTTACTTTTCTTACGTGCTAGTCTATTGATAGGGATGAATTACTGGAGTTGGAATCACCGAGTCACCACAGAGAATACATTTTCAATTTTCCGAAACATTGTCGAGTTGCCTTCCACTCGGGCTGTGTGAATATACTGCTCTACCAACAATATATGAGAATACCCATTTCTCTACATCCACTCTAACTTAATATGTTATTAAATCAGCCTTTTTGATTTTTATCAGTCTGAGGGGAAAATTGTATCTCAATGATTTTTGGGGGTTGGGAGCAGGTGGCGAATCAAGAACTGGATCTCAGTAGAATCTAGGTCTCCTAGGAGGTCAGAATTTCCTTCCTTTTTAAGGCTGAATAATATTCCATTGTATATATGCACATTTTACTTATCCATTCATCTGTCAATGGGCACTTGGGTTTTTCCCACCTTTTGGCTACTGTGAATAATGCTGCTATGAACATGAGTGTATAAATACCTCTTTGAGACCCTGTTTCAATTTTGGCAGGTATGTACCCAGAGACAGAAATGCTGGATCATATGGTAATTCCATTTTCAATTTTTTGAGGAACTTCCATACTGTTTTCCACAGTGGCTGCAACATTTTACACCCCCACCAACAGTGCGCAAGGTTCCAATGACCATCCTCTTCAGTCTAGCCAGCCCTTGTATTTTATATATTCTTCCGTAGCAGGTATTATAAGGCGTGTGAGGTGGTATCTCAATTGAGATTTGTATTTCCCTAATAATTAGTGATGAACATTTTTTCATGTGCTTATTAACCATTTGTAATCTTTGGATAAATATCTATTCAGTTATTTGCCTATTGGTTAAGCAAGATTTTTGTTCTTGTTGTTTTTGAGCTTTAGGAATTCTCTATATGTTCTGGAGATTAATTCTTTATCAAATAGATGATATGCAAATATTTTATCCCATTTTGTGGGTTGCCATTTTACTCTATCGATAGTCTTTTGATGCACAAAATTTTAAAACTTTCATGAAGTTCTACTTGTCTATTTTTCCTTTGTAACCTATTCCTTTTCATATCCAATAAATCACGGCCAAATCCAGTGTGATGAAGCATTTGCTCTGTTTTCTTTTTAATAATTTTTTTAGTTTTAGGTCTTACATTTAGGTCTTTGATTCATTTTGAGTTAATTTTTACGTAAGGGTCTAATCTCATTCTTTTGCATGTGGATATCCAGTTTTCTTAGCATATTTGTTGAAAAGACTATACTTTCCCCATTGAATGGTCTTGGCATCTTTTAAAAAATCATTTGACCATATCTGGGAGGGTTCACTTATGAACTCTTTATTCTAGTTCATTGATCTAGATGACTATCTTTATATTAGTACCATACTGTTTTAATTATTATAACTTGATAGTAAATTTAGAAGTCAGGAAGTATGAGTCCTTCACCTTTGTTCTTAAAAGTGTTGCTAGATTTTATTTGCTAATATTATATTCAGGATTTTAAAAAAGATTTTATTTATTTGTTTTTTTAGAGAGTGGAAGGGAAAGAGAAGGAGAAGGTAGAAACATCAATATGTGGTTGCTTCTAGAGCATCCCCCACTGGGGACCTAGCCTGCAAACCAGGCATGTGCCCTGACTGGGAATCGAACCAGCGACCCTTTGGTTTGTAGGCCAGTGCTCAATCCACTGAACCATGGCAGCCAGGGCTATATTTAGGATTTTAAAATATTAAAGACCACAAATGACATGACACCATTCCGCCTTTCTCCCTCTTCTCCTTTCCTCCTCCTCCCTTTTTCTCTTTCCTTTCCTTTTCCCCTTCATTTTTTCCTTCCTTTTGTGCTAGGTCTTACATGTTTTTCT
Organism: Glossophaga mutica; assembly: GCA_039655065.1. NCBI lineage: Eukaryota > Metazoa > Chordata > Mammalia > Chiroptera > Phyllostomidae > Glossophaga > Glossophaga mutica. The sequence continues at coordinate 85,989,870 of CM077313.1, forward strand.
CATGAATTCTCTTTAATAGCTGCATTGTTTTTCTCTGACTCAGCTAAGTCAACATCACGAGAATGTTCCAGCTCTATGTCTACTTAGTCACAAAGTCCTGAGTATTTTATCCTGTTTACAAATTACTCCTAATCTGTTCTGAATAAAGAATATATTCTAAGGGAGAATAGTGAACTTTTCAAATGATGTTGCTATTTGAGAGTCCAAGTGACAGGGCTTTAAATATAATATTAATGCATTTAGCAAACACTTGTTTATTACCTAAGCATCAGGGACCACCTTAGATTCGGGGAATGAAAACATGATAGAGATAAGACTTGTTTGGTGGAGACAGAGGACTTTAACAGCACTCATTAGGTTGCAAGGTAAATGCTTTGAAAGTTTGCCAAATGTGCACACCGAGGAGCGTCTGGTGGGCGGGGGGTGGGGGGGCGGTCCTCAGGGAAGCCTTCACTGCTGAATTGGCCTCCTCAGTTCTTGTTTCTTGTGATGTATGCCTGTTTCCCTAAACTCAGAATCGGCATGTGATCTTGCAGCTGGGAAAATCTCTCTCTTCTACTTACCCTGGGATTTTCCCAGGATCTAAGAAACTTTGTGTGATAGTTTCTACCTTCTCTGGAGTCATGAACTACTGAGATAATCTGATGAGAGCTTCAGCTCTCCTTTGAGTATGAGTGTGCTGGCCTGCACCACAGACAGTAAGTGGTGGCTCATCTAAGGGTTGATTCATAGCGTCAGGTCACCAAGTTGCCAAGTTCCCACCGGGTCCTAGGACAGGTACTGGGAGGCCCTGGAGAATCTGAAGCTGAACCCTTCTGAGGACTCAGGCTTCCTTAAGAGGTAACAAACGCCTTTGCCTTACTTTTGCGGTACAAATCTGAGCTCACAAATGGGGCTCTTCCCTCATCACCGTGGGAGTCTTTCAAGACTTCCAGAATTCAGCCATTCTTTATCTTTCTGCTAAAGCTGCCAGGGGAAGCGTCAACTCAGGCCAACTGGGCCGATGTCAACTTTATGTGAGTTTCTTACGGTGATGCTTGTTCTGGATCTGCATTTGTTCCGGGGAAGATCTGCAGCTTCTGTCACTTTAAAATGTCCCCTGGAATTACTACATCTTGTGAGATCTTGAGCTTCAGGAAGATTCTCTGCCAAACTCAGCCTTGGGCCTTCTTGAGTCACGGAAACCAGGGGGTGCGCCATCTGTCTACCTCACCATGGCAATGAAGGGTCCTGATGATTTTCAGTCACCCTAACTTTTCGCTCCTTAGACACTTGCTTCTTGGAATCTACATCTACAAGGAGCATTCCTGTATTTTATATTGAGCATTTTTTTCCCATTTGGGGAAACTTAAATTGAAAAAACCAACTAATCCTTCACACAATCCTGTGACAACATATTCTAGGTAAAATGGAATGCTAGCATGCCATTGAAATTCTTTGCTAGAGGATTAGCTACAATAGCCAGAGACTAATGTGGCTTTTGGAATACTTAAGTTTACTGTAATTATAAATGTACATAAGCTGATGATTCATGAACTCTCAAATTATACATCTGTATTTAATTTTATGTTGAAGTGTTTTTAAACCCTCAGAAAAAGACGTTACCAAATGTTTCTGGCCCACTAAAAGTGTTCTATTTTTAAAAATTCTTAATCAAAGGCAAAGACTCATCCAACATCTTCATATAAAGTTTGACGAGTGGGAAATAAATTTCTTGTAATGTAAGTCCTTTAGGCTAAGGGAATTCAGAGAGAATTTCCTTGAATTTAAACATGATGATCGTTGCTATTTTGTATTTCTTCTTTAAAAAACCCCTAGAAAACAAGGCATTCACGGACTTAAGATGGAAATACATGTGACAGAATCACAGTGCCGATGGACAGGTAGGTCCCCCAAGCCATTATGGTTCCCCCATCTCAGCCCGCACTGCTTAGCATCTTGCTTGTGCAGGATTCTTCCGGGCCAGAAAAGATCCCATTGGAGTCGGAGATTCAAACAACCACAGTGCCACTGGGTGGCGCAATTGGAAGTCTGTAAAGAGACCGAGTTTTGAAAGAGCCCTTTCCCTCCCTCCTAAGGTCTAGGATTTATAAACACAAAAGCGGCCGCCCATTGTGCTTGTTCTTTTATTAGGCACTGTTTACAAAAGTGAGGAAGTCGGTGGCCTTTCAAAGAGTGTGGATTTCACGTTGGAAGTCTTTGTGTTGTTATTCTGTATGAAATTAGCAGGAGTGTTTTTCAGGATCATCATCTTTTTGATCTGGTTGATACAAGTAGTGGAGCAAGCTAGCTTGCAGGGGAAGTGCTACAGCGTTATGCTCTGGCATTATTCTCTGGTATGGTAGGTTCCTACTGCGTGTAGCGATTTACACTTAAATTCAAATTATTACAATGGAATAAATTAAAAATTCACTCTAGCCACATTGCAATTATTCCATCGCCTCATGTGACTAGTGGCTACTGTATTCTATAGTGCAGATAGAGGACATTTTCATTACTGCAGGAAGTTCTATTGGATGGGGCTGTTAATATCCTTTTCTTCTTGTCCTTAAAAGAATGGAGAAATAATAGGTGTTTTCTGCTTGCGCTACCTAAAGTCCTTGGGAACCGATACACATTTTTTAAAATTTTATTTTCAATTACAGTTTGTAGTCAACTTTATTTTGCATTAGTTTCAGGTATACACCATAGTGGTTAGGCAATCATATACTAAAAGTGACCCCCCCCCGATTTTTCAGATAGCCACCTGGCACCCCGTGACTATTTCGTAACTTTCAATTAGTACTTGTAATCTCTTCACCTTTTCCACCCAGCCCTCCAACACCCCACCCCTCTGGCAGCCATCAGTTTATTCTTTGTATCTCTAAGTCTGTTTCTATTTTGTTTGTTCATTTATTTTCTTCTTTAGATTCCACATATAAGCAAAGTCATATGGTATTTGTCCTTCTCTGACTGATTTATTTCACTTAGCATAAAACCCTCTAGGTCCATCCATGCTGTCGCAAATGGTAAGATTACATTTATTTTTTTATGGCTGAGTAATATTTTATTGTATATATGTATCACAGCTTTTAAAATCCACCTTCTATTGATAGACACTTGGGTTACTTCTGTATATTGGCTATTGTAAATAATGTTGCAATGAACACAGGTGTAACATATTCTTTTGAATTAATGTTTTGGGGTTCTTCAGAGATATACCTAAAAGTGGGATTACTGGATCATAAGGCAGATCCATTTTTAATTTTTTGAGGAACCTCCACCCTATTTTCCACAGTGGCTGCACCCGTCTGCATTCCCACCAACAGTGCACCTAAGTAAACCAAGACACGTTTGCTTAACATTTACCTGAGGTTAAATTGATATATTTTATAATCCTGCAACATTACGCTACCAAAATTCAGGAGCTAGGCTAGATTAACATACACATTTGATATATGGTGGTTGAGATCCAAGTTATCCTAAAATTGATTTTGCATAGGGACTATTATAAGACTCAGTCCAGAATCAATCACTATACTAAGATTTTGATAATTAAATGTAATTATTTAGTGACTCCAAATGTTGCCAGGTCCACTTCTATATGATCTTTTTATGTGCTGTCTCTTTTATTTCTGTCATGTCTGCCATCCCTTTTGTTCCTAAAACTGCTTCTTTTTAAAAAAATTTGTTATTGTTCTTTAGGCCTTAGGTGTTTCATTTAAGTCATGCAGGGAGGGCGGCACACCTTTTCCAACCTTTGACTCTCCGCTGCCTCCGAGGGGACCACTTCAACCACGCTTCCCACCTTCCCCGCATAAAGCTGGTTCTCCCGTTTGGGTCCCATGGGGGATATCGCATTTACATGCTGACTGAACGGGCTGTGAGGAGATAATTTGCTTGTCTGATATTTGTGACAACATTAAGTAGTTTTGATTACATTTATAGGCTGTCAAGACAGCCTGGTGAAAAATGCAGATTTCAGACAATTGTGTCCTTTGCTTGACAGAGCTTGTGCTCATCTCCAGGTGGCTGGTGCTGGGGGGACAGCTGATAGGTTTAGTTCTGTAAACAGCTTCCGCACATGTCTTTTGTGACAGGACCTGTGCTTGGTACCTAGGGGTACAAAGGTGTATTCAAGACTTAGTTCATGCTTTTGAGGGGTTCATATACTAGTCAGGAGCGGACCCACATTTTTTTAAAAATCCACTGAACATTTCCTTTTACCAAGAAGGTCAGACACTAAGGATAGTCCCGGCCAAAGTTGGTTGAGGGTTAGTGTGTGTAATTTAGTGTGATAAAACAGACTCACAAGATGTAGGGGAGACTGATCTTGTTTTTAATGCTTATGCTATCTTTCTCCTGGATAGTGGTTATCAACTTGACTACGCATTAGATTCTCTTGAAGAGCTTGAAAAACTACTGATCCTTAGGGCCAACTCCTTGAGCAGGGGTTCTAAGTGTGGCCCAGAGACAAACAGCATTAGCATAAGCTGGGAATGTGGTATAAATGCAGATTCTCAGGCCCTACCCCAGGCCCACTGAGTCAGACACCGGGTTCGCGGCCCAGCAGTCTGTGCTAACATGCCCTTCAGTGAGTCAGCTGCATCTGAAATTCCAGGACCGCTGCTCTGGAGATTCGGACTTAATTGCTGGGGTGTGATCTGATTCTTGGCCTTTTTCAAGGGCTCTCCAGGGGGTGCTCAGGGGTGGCCAGACCTGAGAACCACTGCTCTAAGAGGAAAGTTGCTCAGACTTCCCTTTGGAGTTGGAACTGTTCAGGTGGGCATGGCCCCAGAGAGCTGGTCGTTTCAGCTGTCCTACATTGTGGTCAAATTGTCAGAGAGGGATTTCCACGCTTTTAAAGTGCACGAGGGGAAGAACTCCCCCACCCTACAGACAGGGTGCCTGGGAGCAAACTTTAAGACATGACCAAAACCCATTGAGAAGTAATCCCTAAACTGAGGCAGACCAGTGCTCCTTGAATGCTAGCATTCTTACAGATCCCCTGGAGATCTTGTGAAATGCAGATTCGGAATTCAGTAGGTCTGGGGTGGGGCCCTGTGAATCTGCATTTGTTTCCAACAAACTGCCAGGTGCTGCTGCTGCTGCTGCTGCTGTCCTGGTAGCTTTGAGTAGCAAGTTAGAAATTAAGACTGAGGTCCAACCCCAGACCGATGGAATCAAGAGCTACATTTTAATAAGAACCCTGCTGTCTAAAGGGCTTTGTAGTGTAGACAAAAGAGCAATTTCTGGAAGATACAGCCTTGAGTGAGTTTTTTTGTGCTCAGGTCTGTTTTGCGCCCCCTTGGAGAGGAGGTGTAGTGATATGATTGGAGTCCTACAGTTGCTGCTTAGTGGGACAGAAACAATTGTTATGAAATTCTATCCACTCGATAATGGATATGTGTATCAAATCATCACGTTGTAAACTTTAAATATATGCAGTCATATGTGTCAATTATTCCTCAAAAGTTTAAAAAAATAATTTCTTTGGGTTTGGTATTTATTCTTAAAAAAAATTCACCTGGGGACAAGTTCTTGTGGAGGTTTGCTAGATAGGAAAAGTGACCGAATGAAGGTAGGTCTTTGATCTGTTTTTTGAAACTGCTTCAGAAAATAATGTGATTGGGATGGAAATTTTTTTAATAGATAAACTCAGAGGATATTTGAGTGAATTAGAAAATTTAATTTCTTTGATAATAAATGTGGTATATTAAGCTAAACAAGTGGTATATTTTTAAAAACTGAATATTATTTAAGTTAAATGAAGTGTGAAATTTTAATATCCTAATATACCACATTAAAATATTCTCTAGCTTTGAAGCAGCAAATAAATAAGCTGCTTATTTCACATTACATTAAGCATTTCATTAATAATTTGAGGATTTGGGGGATTTGTTACTAGCTTCTACTGAGAAGAAATACTCATGTCCGATTATTTTAGAAATAAACATCATGTATGATTCTCTTTCGTGAATATCACAAGTTAAACATCTTCGTGGGAGTGATGCATGCATGTTAAAGCTAAAATTTACAGTGAACCTGATGTGTTTTTGTTATGTTTACTTTAAAAAATCCAACTCCATAGCATGGGAGTATCTAAACCATGGGATTTTTAATATAACAACTTCATAGAATTCAAAGCTGGAAGAGATCTTCGATGTTGAATCCAGTTCTCTCATTTTATAGATGGAGAGACTGAGAGCCAGAACATTTTCCTGCCTCTTCCAAAATCCCAGAGAGCTGGATCCGAGCGCTGTGGGCTGGGGCCAGGAGAGGCAGGGAGTGCTGTGCGTGTCCTGCTCAGGGTTGGCTGGGCCCCTTGGATGTGCCCCGCCTGCCACCTGCCGTGGAGAGACAGTCCTCCCCCGGCACAGAAAGTAGCCTGTGCGGCATCACTCGTCGTAACCTGCCGCGGAGAGGCGGTCCTTCCCCTAGCACAGAAAGTAGCCTCTGCGGCATCACTCGTAAAGGCCCCTGTGGAGAATCACGTTCGGAGAATGAGAAAACAGCATCTGTTTGGCTTTGGACCCTCAAGAATGACAGAAATCACCTCTTCTTTGCCCACCAATTACGGGGATTAAATTACTATAAAAATCAAACTTGAAAGGGAGGGCTGTTGTTCGGCTGTTTCTCAAGCTGATGGCAGAATATAGAGCTGCTCCCCTACCTTCCCTCCCCAGTTTTTAAAAATTCAGAGCAGAGGACTAATTCGCTAGTCCTTATCTTAGAATTGTTTGCAGCTTGTGAAATTCCAAACGTTTGCGCATGTTCAGTAAGCAGACTTATGATGAATCTTATTAATTTGAATAAGTGCTGTTGGGCCTTGCAAATACACACGGGCAAAGACAAAGGGGGATAGGGTTGAGGGTGGGAGGTGATGGTGGGTGGGGCTGGGGGGTTGGGGAAGAAAATGCAGACAACCGTACTTGAACAGCAATAAAAAAAAATAATAAAAGAATTTAAAGACAAAAAGAAAAAGGAAATACAGGGCCCAGCAGAAGTAATGCCTGCTTGAGTGTGGTGGGTAGGGTACATGAATGTCTCACATAAGATGGAGAGTGATTTGAACATTTCATCTAGAATGTCATGTGATGTGCTTGAGTGCGATATTATGTTCCAAATATACATGCTTATGATTTTGTAATAAAAAAGGGGCATGATTTGTGCTGGACCCCTGTGTAATCATCGACTAGGCCAATTCATAGGCATAATTTCTGATACCAGATGAAAATTTGGGCTCTCACATATATGTTGGCACTGTTAACTAAAAGCCAATAGAAAAAAAAGTAGTGTGTAATTACAGTTTCATTTTACTACAAGAAAGAAGCAATAAAACATTTAAAAATATTATAACAAGGAATCAAGAGGGATGAATTATTCAACCTTTATCTAGTTAACGCTTAAGCATTTTAACTTAGAGAGATGGTTCTCTTTGGTTTCCTAACTTTGCCATATGGAAAAATATACAAACACCTAATAAATGTATACATGCCTTCTGATTAGGCTGTTTGACACAAATATTTGCATGGTTGTAGAAGATAAATAGGAATTGTATATTGTGTTAGAACTTCTATGACTTAGTAAAAGAATAGGATTGATGTAAATATCCAGTTTTGCCTCCCTGTGGTCAATTTCTCACTTTCTAAAACCTTATGGAAACAATCCAAAATATACACATATACATACATATTTAACTTAATACTATTGCAAATAAGAATTTGAGAAATGTGGACCTGATTAATGTTAACTGGATTTTATAATATTTTATGCATAAGTGTTCAAAAATGAAGTTTAAATAAATGCAAAGAAAAATACCCATTTAATTTACATTGGCAATAAAAGTGAAATAAAAAATATAGTTTTAATATAAAAATCAGGCAGTCTTGTTAATCAGAGAATAAATAGCTCAAAAGAACAGCTGCTTTTTTATGAGTCCAATACTGGCATTCAAAATGCTATAACACAGCTCAAATGTACAAATTAAAAAGTGTGTTATAGTACCTAATGATAGCCAGAATAGACATAGGGTTTCATCCTGTTTGCTTTATCCAAAAGCCTTTTATTGAAGATGTGATTCTAGCGTCAAGCTACATAAAGAGGTAAACTGAGGCAGAGTTTATTTGAATGACCCAAGTTTATTTAGGAATAGCAGAGAAATGGCCATTCAGAATTGTAAAATGTAGCAAGCTACAGGCATGTCCATTGAAGGGTTGGGGTGAGCTCCATGTATGGGCAAGGAGTACAAAGAGGGGGGCACCTAGCCAGAGCCCAAGCAGTAAGTTCATTGGCTTGAGGATGGTGAGAGGTTCTTGGTGGATGTTCATTGGTCTGGAGATGATTCTGGTTTTTGTAAGTCACACATGTATGGGAAGCCAGTCCCTCATCTCTTCAGTCCTGTTCTTCTGGAGGGTGCATGCATGAGATTCTCCATGTCCTATCATCCAGTTCCTTTTCTGACTGAAATTATTTTAGGCCCTGTATCAAGCTCTCTGTCCCAATTATAAACCCATAGGACTAGAGGTTATGTGAAAATCCAGTTAATGACCCACATGTGGGAAATGCTGAACTTCATAAGTAAGCAAAGCGATTACCATTTAACCAAGATATTGTTTTCTCCCTATTAAATTGCACCTCTTAACTACCTCCTGTACCTCCCAATAATTGGAAACTAGTAGATAAATTATTGTATATTTATACCACGGAACACTATATAGTTGTTAAAACTCGCGTTTTGGAAAATTCACTTGAATGGAAACATTTTCATGAGATACTATTACATGGGAAAAAAAGGATATAAGACCTTATATGCGTGTGATTCTGATTTTGATAAAAACACAGAAATGTTGGGAACTTCCAGCCAAGATGAACGTGTATGTGGATACACTTTGCCTCCTTGCACAACCAAAAGAAGGACAACGACAAATTTAAAAACAAAAAATAACCAGGACTTCCAGAAAATTGAACTGTATGGCAGTCCAACAACCAAGGAGTTAAAAAAAAAACCTTCATCCAGACCTGTAGGAGGGGCGGAGACTGGCAGATGGACGGAGAGGACTTGAGACAAGGTGGCAGCTGGCGACCGAGCGAGGCAGTGGCTGGTGGAGTGGGCAGTCCCACATTTGCATGCAGATAAACCAGGAGGAACAACTAGGGAGTGAGAGAGACCACACAACCCAGGGTTCTAGTGCTGGGAAATAAAGCCTCAAAACCTCTGACTGAAAAAAGCTGAGGCAGCAGGATTAATTCCCAGCCTCACAAGAAGAGTCCATTGGAGAGACCCACAGGGTCCTAGAATGTACACAAACCCACTCACCCGGGAATCAGCACCAGAAGGGCCCAATTTGATTGTGGGTAGTGAGGGAAGTGACTGAAAGCCACTGAGACAAAGAAATGTGGCCCAAATAAACGTGAAATAAAGGGAAATGTACAGGGAACCAACAGTGAAGGGAAGAAAATTGGGACTCAAATCAATGGTTTGGAGTAAAAGGAAGAAATAAACATTGAACCAGAACAGAATGAAGAAACAAGAATTCAAAAAAATGAGGAGAGGCTTAGGAACCCCTGGGTCAAATTTAAATGTTCTAACATCTGAATCATAGGGGTGCCAGAAGAAGAAGAGAAAGAGCAAGAAATTGATAACTTATTTGAAAAAATAGTGAAGGAGAACTTTCATAATCTGGCAAAGGAAATAGACTTCCAGGAAGTCCAGAAAGCTCAGAGAGTTCCAAAGAAGTTGGACCCAAGGAGGAACACACCAAGGCACACCATAATTACATTACCCAAGATTAAAGATAAGGAGAGAATCTTAAAGGCAGCAAGCTAAAAGGAGACAGTTACCTACAAAGGAGTCCCTATAAGACTATCAGCTGATTTCTCAAAAGAAACCTTACAGGCAAGAAGGGGCTGGAAAGAAATATTTGAAGCCATGAAAAACAAGGACCTACATCCAGGATTACTCTATCCAGCAAAGCTATTATTTAGAATGGAAGTGCAGATAAAGTGCTTCCCAGATAAGGTCATGTTAAAGGAGTTCATGATCACCAAGCCCTTATTATATGAAATGTTAAAGGGTCTTATCTAAGAAAAAGAAGATAAAAAATACGAACAGTAAAATGACAGCAAACTCACAGATATCAACAACCGAACCTAAAAAAGCAGAAACAAAACCAAAAAGAACTAAGCAAACAACTAGAACAGGAACAGATTCACAGAAATGGAGATCATATGGACGGTTATCAGTGGGGAGGGAGGGGGGTAGAATGGGGGGGAAAGTACAGGGAATAAGAAATGTAATTGGTAGGTACAAAATAGACGGAGGTTAAGAATAGTATGGAAAATGGAGAAGCCAAAGAACTTACATGCATGACCCATGGACATGATCTAAGGTGGGGGAATGATGGTTGGAGGGTAGGTACAGGGCATAAGGGAATAAAGGGGAGAAAAGAATGAGACAACTATACTAGAATAATCAATGAAATATATTAAAAAACACACACATTTGTAGAAATGAAAGGGTGGGAGTATATACACCAAAGTGTGTTTAGTGATTATCTCTGGGCAGTATGTTTATGTATGATTTTCTTCATTGAGATTTTTTTCATGGTTCTCAAATTTGAGATGCTTGCCAAATTACATAATTAGGAAACATACAAATTATAAAAAGTTTATTTTTTACAGTGTTCTGTTCTAAGTTACAAAGCTACGAGTTGCCAATCTCATCCTAAAACATAACCTGGGAATGTTTAACATTCCTCTTTCAGTGAAGTTCCAGTCCATGTCTTGTACAATTTACTTTCATAATGTCTTCTGCTCTTTTTGCTGGAGCGCAGTTCTGAATCCACCCCATGACTTCCTTATCTTCAATCTTTTTGGCTTCCCTTTTCTAACCTTTTGCTCTTTCCTCCTTCTACTCTGGCTCTCCTCAGACGACATCCCAGAAAAACCTGGGATGATTTTTCACTACTGAACAAGGTCTGGAGGACAACCCTCTGTTTCTTCCACTGTCAATGTGGATGTCTGAGAAATGGGCTACCCCCTGGGGATTCTCTCTGTAGCTCAGTTGAACTGCCCCAGCAGTTTTGAGAAGGAGTGTGTACTTAACCCAAAGCTGTTGTCTTCCCTTTGGGCTGTGCTGGTGTGACACAGTAGATCGTAACCACAGGAAGAAACTGGCTGACTCTTTGACGCCTCCAGAAGTGACTTCATTGGATTGATGGTGACTCATCTATTCATATCTCCCAGGAACAACGCTTTCCCACCCTTTCCTGGCTTGCTCCATGTCAGCTTTTCATGGTGAATAGCACCTGTCCTCTTGTCTTATTTTAAAACTTTATTTTTAATTTTAATTGACTTTTTTACTATGACATGATTTATAAGAAGAAATACATACTTGGTCTTTATCCATCTCTTGGTTTTTGCCCCACTTCTTAAAACTCTTGGAATTTCCTAAGTGATGAGTGAGATAAAGGTGCCTTTTGTTATGTCAATGAGGCACCTTTTGGAAAGTCCCCAGGTCACCTAAGAATGGAGGCTGCCAACTACTTGATTAGAAAGTTGGAACTTTCAGTCCCACTCCCCAACCTCCAAAGAGGCAAGAGGGACTTGAGATTGAGTTCAAGCACCAGTGGCCAATGATTGGATTAAGGCCTAAGGAATGAAACCTCCACAGAAAACTCAAATGGATGCGGTTCAGAGATGCTCTGGATTGGTGAGCACATGGCTGTTTGGGGAGGATGGTGTGTTCAGAGAGAGCATGGAAGCTCAGCACCCCGTACCCAGATGCGTCTCTCCCATCTGGTTGTTCCTGAGTTACATCCTTTTATGATAAACTGGTAATGTCGTAAGTAAGCTGTTTTTTTGAGTTCTGTAAGATATTCGAGCAAATTAATTGAACTCAAGGAGGGGGTCATTGCACCCTTTCATCTGTAGCCAATGGGTCAGAAGCACAGATAACAACCTGAGCTTGCAATTGGCATCTGAATGGGGCAGGACAGTCCTGTAAGACTGCACCCTTAACCTGTAGGATCTGATACTATGTCCAGGTCGATAGTATCAGAAGTGAGTTGAGTTGTAGGACACGCAGGTGGTGTTGGAGAACTGATGGTGGGAAAACCACCACCATGCATTGGAATTGGGTGCAGAATCATCATTCATTCATTCATTCATTCACTTTGTTGGTTGATTGATGATGTAATACATTGCCTTGTGAACTAATTTAAATGATACAGAAGTATATAAAGTTTCCCCAGAGGTCACAACTAACGTTATGTGAGATTCCATTTAGATATTTGTCTACACATCTAAAACATTATGTGTGTGTGTGTCCGAATGCGTATATATGCAGGCATACCCACAATTTAAAAAAATGGGATCATTCTTTTGTACAACTTGCTTTGATCTAGTCATTTGGGTGCTGATAGCAATTTAGATTAATTGCAGTTTTTCATTAGTACCACAAATGCCTCGGTGGGTATCCCTGTATGGATTTTGTGCCACCTGTTTGAGAAAGCCAGACTCTTTCCCCAGCTTAGCTGCAGCCAGCCAAAGTACCACTAATTGTAAGAGTTGCTGTTTATGTCTACAGTCGGCAGAAGCAAACCAACTGTGCAATATAATAGTTACCATTTCCCAGGTGCCCTCTAAGTGCACACTGTGTTAGTCTTTTATACGTCCCCATTTTGCAGAGGAGGACAGTGAAGTTTGGAAGGGAGCGGGCTATCTCCTGTAGTCCTCTGACAGGCCATCAAATGCCGGAAGTGTCTAAGTTCAAACTTTGCTCGTTTTCTGCTCCACCAGCTCGGATCCTTCTGAAGTGATAGCCCAGGTGAGTTATCCAGGGTGCCCTGTCATCCAGGATGGATGGCGACCTCCCCAGAGCAAAGGTCTTTTCTGCTCACAATGGTACAAGTTTCTAAGAGGGACATGAAAAAAAAAATCAGCATCAGTATGTGCAGATACAATTTTATAGTCACGAAAAGGGATTCATGAATACATGTGAGACGGGAGAATGATGATGAAATTGGCATCTAATAGGTGGCAGATTTGGGCGTGTTTGCTGGGGCATTATAGGTGTGGCTCCAGTAGCTTATCCCTATTCAGATAAGAGCCACCCTCGCACTTTTCGTTTGCTGTTAAACTGAAGCAGTGTTCTGTGAGATGGAGCTCTTTGCAGATAAAGAGATGGATGTCAGGTGCCCTCGTTCCGCCCACAGAGCCCCTCTGCCACACCGGGCTTTCCACACTCAGCCACCATAGGACAGAACTTGAGAATCCTTCTCAGCTTGGCACAATGCATCAGCCAGACTTGGCTGTGAGCTGAAACCTGTCATCTTGAGATTTCTTGAATTTTTCCAAAATGTATTTGGTGAGCACTGTGTGCTTGGCACCATGTCGGGTCCCAAGGGCTCAGCTGGGAATGATACAGAGTTGGTGCCTGATCTGAGGGAGCTGACCCAGCCGGGAGGAAGACAGATGAGGGCTGGGCATTTAGTTCCAAACACACTGACTAATACACAAAGAAAAGCGGGGGACCGCAGGAGCACATGACAGAGGCAGTTAACTTGGTCTCAGGGGCCTTTTTCCTAAACTGAACCCTGAATCATGAGTGGGAGCTGGCAGGGGAGCAGGGAGGCGCCCGAGGCTGGCTGCCACTGGCACGGGGAGCGCCCCGCAGTGGCTCTAAGGTGATTCAAGGCACAGAGAGACCCGGCGTGACTCAAGATTGGGCAATCTGCAGGGGGCAGGTAAGAGGTGAGTCTGTGTAGAGACATACCCAGGGCAGACCATCTGGGCCTTAGAGACTTTGGGGTGGGGTGGGAGGGTCTCTTTCCTAAGGATATGGGAAGCCTTAGAAGGGTTTTAATTAGGTAATTTAAATAGATCTGCCTTCTTAAAAACACCAGACTGAAGTGGAAGATAGGGCCTTTACATGGCTCAGTTCCTTCTCACTTTGCAGTGTTTGGAGAAAAACTTCAATTTGAAATTTCCTAAGTAGAGGGTAATATGGAAGCTGCTGTAGTGCCTACAGATAACACTAGCAGGCAGCTCTATAGTACTTACACGGTACCAGGCTGTACAGAGACTTTTTTTGTGCTTTACAAGTACCGAACTCGAATTTGGGAGCCACTTCATTTGACATAGATGTCGCTGCTGTCCGCATTTGGTGGAGGAGATTGAGGTGCAGAAGTAACGTATCCAAGCCAGTTGGTGGTGGAGCGGGGCCCCAGCCCAGGCAGTCTGGCCCCAGAGCTCATGTGCTAGTGATGAAGTGCTTGGTCCCTCCTCTCCAGGAGCTCACGGAGAGGTCCGTTCCCTGCCAGGTCCCAGCACAGCCTCTTGGGTCCAGCCCACCAGCTTCTGGGCCAGTTCTCTCCTGACCATGGCAGAGATCGTATTGGGACCTGCATTGTCATCTGGGTATAAGTAACCTATCAACAGTCTTCCAGTTTCTGTACTTGGTTGAGACATTTTCTGTTCCCGTCTTGTGGTGGTTAATTTTATGTGTTAACTTGGGTTGGCCACTAAATATTTGGCCAAACATTCTGTTTGTTTCTTTGAGGGTGTTTTTAGGTGATATTAGCATTTAAATCAGTGGACTTTGAGTGAAATCAGTTATCCTCTGTAATTGTATGGGTGGAGGGGCTTGTCTGATCAGTTAAAGGCCTAAGTAAAACAACAACAAAAACAGAACTCTGAGCAAGGGAGAATTCTACAGCAGACTGCCTTTGGACTCAGGCGGGAATATAGGCTCTCCTGAGTGTCCAGCATGCTGCCATATATGCACACACACACACACACACATGCATACTACATATTACATACATATATACACATCCTATTGGTTCTGTTTTTCTGGAGAACACTGACTAATACCCTCCCCGTAGCCCTGGCGTTTGGCCCTGGGCATGTGCTTAATGAATCCGAGTGGCATTAACAAGCCCGGGCACCTGCCCACGGAGCCTTAGCCTCCGGCCCTCCTCTTTCCTCCGATCACACCGCACATGCCCAGCAGGTTTGCCTGCCTTCCTAGCTTGTGCTCCTGATTCATGCCTACTTTCCTCTGCTGGGGTAGAGGCTTGTCCCTGACCCAGGCCTCTTGGCTGACAACCTGCGTGACAGTCACCAGCTTCCCAGGTTGGAGGCCTCGTTGGTGTTGCCCTGGTTCCCTTTCCTGAGCTGTCTGATTTGATTCTGCCAATGCCAGGAGGGCTCACCTCCCCACCTCCCCCTACCCCCACCCCCAGACTGCTCCTTTTGAAACTGACTCCCCCAGGAAGAAAAAGTTCAGACTTTCGTCAAATCTATTGGAAATCACATTGGGGTTTCTGGAAATCACCATTTCCAGAGCCAGCCACATCCCTGGTGATAGCTTCTGGCTCCACGTGGCCTCTTTGGTTCCGGCTCCCTCCTTTTCCCTTCTGGTTCCTCACCCTGCAGGCCTAGCATGCCTTCCGTGAGGCCGTCAAAGGCCGGGCGTGCGTGTGCCTGACCGTACGGAGGAAAAGTGATAAAGACGGTAACAGGCTCCACACGAAGGGCTAGGGCTGTCCGGACGAAGGAGGAAGACTTCACGGAGTTGACTGGATTGTGCTGGGCTTTGACACGGAGTCAGATGTCAGCTGGAGGGTGGTCGCAGATGCCACAACATGCCCCATGAGGGTGGTGCTGGAGATGTGGCCCTCCAGTTAGGCCTGGAGGCGCATCTCCAGAGATTCTGGGTGGCCAGGTATTGATATTTTTAGGACATTTGAATGTCAGAGCTTATAACAGCTGAGATAATATATTTTGGTTCCTTTATGTAATTCATAGTGTTGCCCAGGGGTCAGGTGTGAGTGTTGATAGCCTGCTGGTTCCTCATTTCCAAAAAGGAAATAACGTAGGCTAATGAACCTTATTAGACTCATGGAATTACAAGATTGAATGGCTATCCAGTCCAATCGCTCATTTGTTGGTTGAATCCTCTTTGCATCATTCTTGCCAAGTAGTAGTTTAGGCCCGTGTTTCTCCAACCTTGGTCGGCATCAGAAGCACATGGACAGCTCGTTAATCCCGACACTGCTAAGCCTCAGCCCCAGGATCTCTGGGGTGGAGACTGAGAATTTTGATTTCTAACATGTCCCCAGGTGGTGGTGATATGGTTTTTCTGGGGGTCATACTGTGAGAACCACTGATCTAGATAATGTTCAACAAAAAACTTCTTACCCCATGAGACTGGTCATCCATCTCCTGATCGTCCATAGCACTGACACACTTCATCTTCTGGAAAGTTCTGATATTAGTCTGAACTCTGTCTCCCTTCTGCTTTTACCTGGAGAGTCTTTGTCCTGTTTCTTTGACAGTAGAGTTAAAAAGGATTTATCCTAGCCTTAACAAAAAGCACTTTTGTTAGCTTTGGTTTGTAATTTTCGATTCTAAGAGTAAAAGAGAACCTGACTGTATTGATACATTCTAAGTATGGTAAAAAACCTTAAACCATCTTAAGCGGGGGAAACCTGATCTTCTATCCTGGGATTACCGGTTGAATTGAACAAACGTATTCGGAGGGCCCAATGCGTTTACGGAGTGGGAGAGACCTCTGTGAACAGCCACTTCTGACATCCCTTTGGAAGGGCTGCACTAGGCGTCCCAGCTTGATGGATGCGGATGTTTCGTGATGGACAGCTCAGTGCTCCGCCCTGGTTCTACTGCAGCACTGTGGACTTGTGACCGTCCTAGCAATGAAATGCGTATTTTGGCACACACACAAACTTGCTCGGTGAATAAAAATTTAATAGACATATATCTGAAAGTTTCTAGCACTTCAGGGAGATTTTGAGATTTATTCTAGCATACCATACAATGAGTTTTATTGGGAACTGCAAAAATATATAATTTTAATAGGAATTGGTAAGCACAAAACTTTGACACCACTGAAAAAATATTGACCATGCCAAAGCGACCCCCATAAAAGTTTGCAGAATGTTTCAGAAAAGAATTATTAGGGGTTGATTTTTCAGTGAAGCTTTAGCCAAGGCCTCATTTTTAAGGAAATATATCTATGCTTCTAAGGAAAGAGCAGGTATTGGCTGCCTTTGAAGAGAGGCTAATCTGCTAATTTTTGTGGTTATATTAGGAAAGATCATGGATATTGTTTTGGGTATATTTGGTGGAAAATACGAATTAATCATTAGAGGCACAGCAGAGTGCCTTATTAACAACCAGTCTTATTAAATCAGACAGGTTTTAGGGAAACACTTCAGGGTGAACTGACAGTGCTCTTTGGCATTCAAGAGTTGGAAAGTTCAGTGCTGGGGAACTGGGTGTTTTCCCCTTGGAGATGGCGCTCTCCTTGTTATCCATCTTCACCACTTGGCCCATGCTAAAATGCTGGGTCTCTTGCTGTTAACTGTGGGGTGTGAATCTTGGTCCATCTAGGTGTGGAGCTTTCCAGCGTCACCCCTATGTGGCCTTGCAATCTCCTAGCTTCATTTTCATTGTCCATGGAAAATGGGAGAGTCATCCCGGCCCCACTGATTGGTGTGAGGTGTGATGGGATGCTACATAGGACGCACTCAGCACACTCAGCCTGGAGACCAACACGTGCCTCTGTAATGGTTCCTACAGTTAGGAGTAAGGGTCAGCGAACGGTGACATCCTTACTCCAGGCTGAGGGAGTAAGAGAGCCAGATGGTCACTTCCTGAAGGGGATGTTGCCCTGGGTCCCTACTCTCTCCTTACGGGGAGCCTATAGCAGTGCGCCCTGCATCACGGATGTCCAATGAGAGCTTAAGAAGTGAGCTGTGAACAAAAGGCTCTATCTATGGTCAATAAACCTGGCAGATGATGCTAACAGGCGCATTAGCATACTGAGGGTTGTGCAGAGCCCCACTAAAGAAACCTGTTCAACTTTGTCTAAGGAAGTATTTTCCAAGCTTATTCCAGAGACAGGAACGAAGCTTCTGTGGGACGCTGCCACCCCTCAGGGCACGGTGGAGGAGCTGCTGATTCTGAGTTCTTCAAATCAGCGGACAGACTTTGTTCTTGGTGCCTAGTGCAGTCCCAGCCCGTAGCAGGTATGGAGCGTACTGTTGGTTGTGTGTGCATTTCAATTTCCCGATGATTCTGCCAAAACGATGGCTTTCTGAGGTCACAATTTTTTTGGCATTGGCACCAAAAACAGGGGATGCAGCACAAATCTTTTCCCCATACACCTGTGTTCCTCCTGTGGGGCCAGGTTAGTGACCTTCGCTGAACACACCCTGGACCTGCCAACGTCTCGTTCCGATTGATCTTTCCGGAGAAGTCACGGCGAGGGCTGTTTGGCCCAGCCGTCCAAAGCAGGGGTGGCTGCCTGTTGTTCATCACTGCCCCGGGTCAGACCTGAGCGATGGCCAGGTGCCAAGCAGCCTGAGAAAGAACGTGCTTCCAGCTTCTCCACGGAGAACTTATCTGCCCAAGGCAGGCGGGAGACACTGAATAAAGGGTTCTGTTCTCCAACCCCAGGTTTCATCATTGTGAGGTTCACACGGGGTGTGCTTGTACTCTGTTTTTCCTTGCAGCCTCAATCCCCTTCCCCCTCCGAAAGGAAGCTTTTGTGTTTGGCCTCCTCCCGAGGCTTTGGTAAACTGCCTGGCTGCACCAGCTCTTGGTTCCCCTTCGTGTGTGGACTTGCCGTGCTGTGGTGAGGGCACACCCACTCCCAAGTTCCCCCTCCCTGGGCTCTGCACATCGCCTGCCTACACTTCTTCCAACGTGCTCCCTTCTGCGGAGACATGAGGGCTGCGGAGACGGGCTCTGTGACACGGAGGGCTGGCTAATTGGCAGGCTGCCCCGAAAGATAATCTGGAAGCGATCAGTGGAGGAAAAAGATAACACAGCTGTGATTTTCAAGGAGACAGGTCCTGGTTTTTCTACCTGCCAACCACGTTTCCTCTGAGGAGTTTTTTTCCGCAAGTTGCTATAAAAGAGACCTTTTAATCTTGTTTCAAAAGCCTGGAGACCCAAGTCTTTCCAGATCTTGGGAAGAAAGCAGGCCAGGAAAACGTGCGTTGCCGAGGAGCCCGGGGGTTTATAAGAAAATGCAGCGGAGGGCGGGCAGTCAGGCGGGATGCCATTGCAATTCTGTAGCTGAGCTTTGCATGTGCTTGAGAGGACTTGGTGCACTTGGCCTCCAAGTGCTTTCACCCACAAGTATGATATGGTTTGTGGGTGGGGGCGGAGGGTGTTTCAGAGGTTGACGAGCATAAATCTGTCAGTGGGTGATTTTCAGACATCTGCCTGGAGCAATTGCAGACAAACGCAGGAGTTACTGGAGCCACGATGGGCCTGAGGATGCCTGGGAAAACCAGGGCCAAAGCCATCGTCTGGGAGACTGCTGGGCCGGGAAAAAAGGCTGTGTCAGTAATAAACAGTTTATCATTTAACTTTGGATGTAAAAAGACAGAAAAAAAGAAAGAGCAGAATCAATCAGGATCGGGAGCTTGGGAGTTAAATACTGTTTTTGTTTGGAGCCAGTGAATGCTATAGAAACACGCAGCCGGATCCTGGCCAGTGTCTGCATACATCGGGCACCCAGGGTCACTCCTGCCATCGGGCTGGCTTTAGCTTAGCAACATGGCCGAGGCAGTCCCCAGGAGGTGGTCTCAGAGATTTACTCAACTGGGGTATTTCTTCTTTCTTCGTATTTAACTGGCAGAGTTACTTGCTATTTTTATAACACATTTCTGCTGCTTTGTAGAGCATAGTAGACTCAACAGCTGTTACTGTGGTTACATTTAAAAATACTTTTAAAATTAGTTGTTGATTCAGAGTGTAAAATGTACGTGAGAGAAGGAAGCAGGGGGCCTGGGGCTTCTCCAAGACTCAGTATCCTAATCTTCAAAATGGGGATACTAATACTTGTCCCACAAAATTGTTGGAAGAGACGGCCCCCAGGAGGGCCAACAATAAACATAACCTTGCCTCTCATAAAATGCCAGCTTTTCATTCGGAAGATAAGTCATAACTTAAGAAGCTGGCATACTTATGAAATTGACACCCACATAGGTATTTGGCAAAAACAAAAGAAAACCCTGTGTTTTATGAGATTCATTCTGTCTCCTCCTCTGACAGTATTTATCTGATGATTCTTTGCTTTCTGCTGCCTGCGTCTCTGCTCAGTTTCTCCCTGTAGTAAGTTGGCATCTCACGCAAAAGGTTGAGAAGGGCTCTGTACCCCTGTAAAGGTTGCCCAAACCCTCTCAGATTTCCCTGTGATAAGGTAAAGCAGACCAATCCCCACAGTGTGACACCCGAGTGGGCACAGCAGTGCCTGCTTTTCAATCAGAGATGGACTTCTGGCTGTTGTGTTAAAGAGCAAACAGCTAGTTTCTCCCTGATCCTACCTGGGACATCCCATAAACTTCCAGTTTCAAAACACAAAACTTCAGACTTCAGAAGGCACTGTGGGTGGGCTAAGGGGAGAGGCACGGTCCTGTATCTTTGACTTCCTGCATCTCTGAATTCCTGGAGCGCCAATTGCTGATGCTGTGCATTAGGAGGCAGAAGAACACAGGGGCTAGAAGCGTTGACTTTGTACTTATTCAGACATAGTTTGAAGCTCAGCTTCACAGTCCATAAGTATGTGACATGGGACATGTTAGTTTAGTTTTCTGACTCCTAGTTTCCTTATCCTCCTCATTCATTGTCTTGCTTCTGTAGGATACCTTTACTCATCCCCTGGCGTATTTTTACCGCTAATTGTTGGTAAGCTGCAGGACAGCCTAGGGCAAAAGAGTGAAGAAGGTGTGTTATTCTGTGATTCCCAAGATTCCTGGTGGAAGGTAGAGAGTATTTTCTTTGTTGCTCTCTGAACAAAGAATAGAGAAGAGGCTAGACCTTCAGCCATCATGAAAATGCCCCTTCGAGCTCTCGGTGTACAGGCAGCCTCCTGGGGTACTTTTGGAGTTGGCGGAGGACAACGTAGTTGAACCCTCCACCTCCCCCTTCCCCCTTCCCCCTTCCCCCTTCCCCATTCCCCAACCACCCTACTCAGGGATGCCTCGTGATTTCCCTGTGAAGTCCAGGATTAGCACCATAGAGAAAGGAATGACCACCCCTGGAACCTGCCTCTACAGATATTCACGTAGTCTCTTCCAAGTGCTATCCCATAACTTTGGAGACAGGGTTAATTGATAAAAGTTGTTGGGTAGCCAGGGCCTGGTAAAGTAGCAACATTTCTAAAATGTTTATTCTGTGAAAAAAATTCCCCTTTATAAGTCGTTTTACTACAAATTGGTTTTTTTCTTTAACGCAACCTTGATGTAACACCACCCCACTGATTGTAAGGGCTGTAGATGTCTGATGGGAAAATGAGTCCCTTCTCGAAGAGGAGAAAAGTCTGGAACAGGGAATCCAGAGGCGTTTAACACCGGAGGATCCTGTCCGGGGAAGCTGATGGTTGCAGAGACAAAAGCCAGGGGTTTGAAAAGAAACTCACACAAGCACCTTGGCCACGTGAGAGGCTAGCCCCATGGACTTCCTGGTCAGGCTCCCCTCCCCTCTGAATTGTGGCTGGGATCTTGCTCTGAAGTCCTAATGACCTGTTTTGCATAAAGAGTCTGTCTTGTATAAATACCTATTTCAGAATTTAGGAAATGTGGTGAAGATTGTTTTTTTTTTTAATTAATGTTTCAGGCCAAGTGGAGGCCCAGATCCTCAGCCAAGATAATTATTGGTGAGTGAATAAATCATGCTTGCCTATGCTTGTTGTCTATATAAGCAAAGATAACACTTTAAATATCAGAACTCTCACTTCAGACTGTAGACTCAAGATTATTCAACACTTCCATTAGCCGTGGGTTCACAGACCAGAAGACAATCCTTAAATTAAGCAATACACAATTAAACGAAATTCTGCGAGTGGAAAGGCAAACAGAAGTACATACGTTTTTCTCCTTATCTA
The DNA here is from genome assembly GCA_039655065.1 of Glossophaga mutica. Taxonomy (NCBI): domain Eukaryota; kingdom Metazoa; phylum Chordata; class Mammalia; order Chiroptera; family Phyllostomidae; genus Glossophaga; species Glossophaga mutica. The sequence goes on from CM077313.1 coordinate 86,011,774, forward strand.
TGTTTTGCTTTCTGAGGTTTCATTTACCCACAGTCAGCCATGGCCTGAATATATTAGGTGGAGAATTCCAGAAATAAACAATTCTGGAGTTTTAAATTTTGTGCCATTCCGAGGACCGAGCTGAAATCTCGCGCTATCCTGTGCGGTCCTGCCTTGCACGGGAGTTTTCCCTTCGTCGGCGTCCCGCGCTGCAGGCGCTCCGGTTGGCGGGTCGCCGAGCCGTGCCCGGGTTATCAGACGGACTGTGGCCGTATCACAGTGCGTGTGTTCCAGTCACTCTTACGTTACTTAGTCACAGCCCCGAAACGCAGGGGGAGTGATACTGGCCGTTTGGACACGCCAAAGAGAAGAGAAGTACTTCCTTTAATGGAAAAGGCGAAAGTTCTCGACTTGATAAGGAAAGGAAAAAAGCGTGTGCTGAGGTTGCCAAAGTCTATGGTAAGAACAACCCTTCTTCCTGTGAAACTGGGAAGGAAAAAAAATCATGGTCGTTTTGCTCTGGTATGTCAAACTGCAAAGGTCGTGTGGCCACAGTGTGTGATAGGTGCTTCGTTAACAGGGAAAAGGCACTAAAACAGTGGATAGAAAACTTGAAAAGAAAACATGTTCCTACTGACGGCAACGTGTTGCACCCAGGAGCCCTGAGCCTATATGAAGACTTCAGCAAGGGACCCTTAGAGACATGGGGCACCAAGCCATTCACTGCAAGTAAGGGGTGGCCACAAAGATTCAAAAGTAGGCGTGGCGTTGTGCCCTCTGACGTCATCACAGGGAGAAGGTTGAGCGTAGCCAAATAGGGTATTTTGAGAGAGAGACCACATTCATTTAACTTTTGTTATAGTGTATTATTATAATTGTTTCATTTTATTATTATTGTTGTTAATCCCTTACTGTGCTTGATTTATAAATTAAACTATCATAAATAGGTACGTTTAGAAAAAAACACAGTATACTACATAAGGTTTGGTGCTGCCTGACGTTTCAGGCATCCTCTGGGCGTCTTGGAACATAGCCTCTGCAGATAAGGGGGGCCTGCTGTAAGGCGAACTCATATTCTGAAAGTTCCCGGTAAAAATATTCATCATGATTAATAAAGATACAGGTACAAGTATACGTAATCGACATACAGTACAGAAAGGTAAAGTGGCAAAGTTGTGGAGAATTCTAGACTCTGGAGTAAGACCACCTGGGTACGAATGCTGGCGCTGAAACTTACCGCCTGGGAGGCCCCGGGCAAATCACTTAACCTCTCTGGGCCGCACTCTCTCCCAGCTGTAAGGTGGAGCAATCATAGTACTTATCTCCAAGGATCGTTGACAGGGTAAAATTTGTTTAAATATTTAAAGCGCTTGGAACGCTACCTGAGAGTAAGTGCTAAAGAAGTCCTAACTTTTGAATAAAAACATTCTTTTGGACCTCCTCCTTTTCTTTTTCCTGATCTCTTTCTCCCCCACCCCCAAGCCCCTCCCACCGTCTTCATCGTCTTCATCATCAGTGTTACACGTACTCAATGGCCAGGGCTGGCTACGTAATATGCGAGCGCAGTACAAAATGAAATTGCAAAGTCTCTTGTGTGAAAATCAGGAAAAAAGCTTTTCCCTTCTTTTGTGGTATCTCTCTCTCTCTCTAAACCTATCATAGATTTAAAAAAAATCACTGTCTAATGACACACATCCTTTAAAACACAAGAATATTCCCACGGCAAGTGCAGATCCTTACAAATGCCTAACAACCCTCCCTATCACTTGGTGCACTGTAGTAAATTAACAGATTTTTAAAATTCAGGACTACTTAGTAGGAATAAATTTTTTCTCAGTATTTACCTTATGTCTTATGCTTTTTAAATTACTCATCTTACACTTCGGAAGGAGTGGGGAAACACGGAGAAAGAGAGACCATTTAGCAAACTGAGATCCAATTTCAAAGCGAATTTATCTTGCAATTGAAGTTGGCCTCACAGTTCTTTGACCATGTCACCTCCAGAGACCTGATCTTCACCTTCTGCAGCTGTCCAGTCCCCAGACCACACCCTTGACCCCCTCCTCCAGTCTTTTACTCACTAGCAGTTTATTGACCTTGTCGAATTCTCCGGATCATTGAGTCATCACTTCTAATCACCACCCCCTGTGCCCTCACTTTCCTCTGTATTCAGCTAAACTGACAGGTTGCACCACTATGGACATTTTTAACAGCCTTCCTTCTCACATACTCATCCCTACTGAATTTGACTGGCAGAACCCCAGTCCTTGTTCAAACCAGAACTACCAACTCCGTGCTGGCACTTGGCTGGAGAAAAACTCTGAGATATGTTGACTGTTCCTACTTTAAACTCTCGTCTCAAATCTCAAATGGATGTTCCACATAGCAGCAATCATATTTACTTCAAAATTACTACTTTATACCTTCTGCTCCTCACTCCATCTCTATTCTTGACTGGTAACCCTATCTTATTCTTCATTAGGAAAATAGAAGCAGCCAGATAGTAATTCTATTTTCCCCCCACTTGTTAATCTACCCACATCCTTTCCCTGCCTTCCTCATCCTAATGTTTTTGCCCCATCCTATCAGAAACTCATTTGTACTCTGTATCTGTCCCTTCATTTTCAGTCCACTGATGATGTGAAAATCTCTCCTGCATCCCAGATGTCTCTATTCTGTCTAGGGCATACACAGCGAGAACCAAGAATGTATTCCAATATCTCCTGTCTAAAAAGCAAAATAAAAGACAAACCTTTCTCTACTCCATTCATCCTTCTAGCTTCTGCTCCGTTTTTCTGCTCCCCATTCTTAGCAAACCTTTTTAAAGGTTACTCACAACTGCTGTGTCCACTTCCTGGTCTCACATTCTCTCTTTAATTCATTCCATTTGGGGCTCTTTCCCCGCTACACCTTCTGAGACTGCGCTTGTCAAGGGTACCATTACCTCCAGGTTACCAGTCCCAGCAGTCTTATACTATATGACACTTCCTCATTTTTGAAATTCTTTAAAAAAATAAATCTTGACTTCCACAATGCACACACTCCTGGTCGTCTTCTTACCTCACTTGCTTTTCTTCCTTCGTCTCCTTTGCTGGCTCCTACTTCCTTCTAAATTGTAAATGCTGGAGGTTTTTGGAGCACATACCCGAGCCCTCTTTCAATCCCAAGCAATATTTTTTCCCATGGGTGAGCTCATGTAATTTTAAGGTCTTCAGTATAACTTATATACCGGTGACTCCCGAATATGTGTCTCCAGCTCTGACTTTTACTTGGAATTTCAGATTTTCTCTAGCCAACTATCTATCTGACATCACCACTTGCACATTTAATAGGGAGCTCAGACTTGTCATGGCGGTTGGAGACTGTTGATATTTTCCTTCGGCCCGAAATCTGCTTCTCCCCCAATAACCCATCTCAGTAAGCAGCCACGTTATCCACTGGCTGCTGAAGCCAACAGTCTAGGAATTGTCTTGATTTTTTCTTTTCTTTTTTTAAATTTAATCATTGTTCAAGTACAGTTTTCTGTCTTTTACTCCCATCCCAGCCCACCCCCCAGCCCTCCCCACCTCCCTCCCATTTCCACTCTCCCTAGTTTTTGTCCATGTGTCCTTTATACTTGTTTGTGTAAACCCTTCCCCTTTTCCCCTGAAATTCCCTCCCCTCTCCTCTCTGGTCAGCCTGTTCTCTGTTTCAGTGATTTTTTTCTTTTCTTTACAGTTCCATGTTAAATCTATCAGCATGACCTGTCAACACTTCCTTCACAATACATTCCTAAGCTGCCCACTTTTTCCATCTCCAGTACCACCACTGTGCCACATGCCATCATCCTCCGTAGCCTGGACAACTACAATAACTTCTCCATTAGTTTCTTTGCTTCCACTCTTGCACCGTCATAATTTTTTCTCTGTACAACAGTCGGATACATGTTTTAAATGATGTAAATCAGAGCATGCTTCAAAAGACTTCTGATGACACTGGGAGCAAAATCTAATCTTTTTTTTTTTTTTTGCGCTGGTTTAAACTCTACCTAGTCTAGACCCTGCCAATTCTCCATTTATCTCATAGGACCCTTTCTGCGCCCACTCTGCCTACATCAGCCACACCAGCCTCCTCTGTTCCTCCAACAGGCCCAGGTCGTCCTAACCGAGGGAAGCTTGCACTGCTTGTTCCCACTGCCTGGGATCCCCACGACTCTTCTTCTCATTCAGATACTGACCCAAGTGCAGCCTTGTTATTTATGTCACTATGGAGTCATGGATTCTTATTTAACTCAACCCATTATAATCAATTACTAGTATTATTTATTGAGCTGGCCAAAAAGTCTGTATGGTTTTTTCAGTAAAATGAAAGACATTTTTTCCTGGCTGGTGTAGCTCAGTGGATTGAGCGCGGGCCTGCGAACCAAACGATCCAGGTTCGATTCCCAGTCAGGGCACATGCCTGGGTTGCCAGGCCAGTTCCCGGCAGGGGACATACAAGAGGCAACCGCACATTGATGTTTCTCTCCCTCTCTCCTTCCCTTTCCCTCTAAAGATAAATAAATAAAATCTAAAAAGAAAAAAAAATGTTTAAAAAAAAAAAGCCTTAGCTAAACTGGGAATTTAAAAAAAAAAAAGACATTTTTTATTTTCACCAATAACTTTATTGATTTGAGTATTTTGAGTATGTAGGCTATCTCCCGCATGGTATAACGTTGATTGTTTTCAGTTAATGTCTCGATTTGATCGCTATCAACTTCAGCTGGTCTATCCAACCGTAGAGCATTGCCCAGTGAAATCTCCAGCATGAAACTTCTCGAATCACCTCTGACATGTTTGATTAGTCACAGCACCTTCTCCATACACCGAACAAATCTTTTTGGTATTTCAGTTGTGTTTTTACCTTTCTTGAAATAATAAAGCATAACATGCTAAAAATGTTATGTATTTTCTTCTCTCTTCAATGTTAAAATGGCTACACAAAAATTAACCAATTTTGATGTTTTTTGAAATGCACTATGATATGACAGCTGTCACAATTCAATCTAGCAAAATTGTTTCACATGAAGTTAAAGACAACTAAGCTATTAGAGCCATCTTACAGAAAAAACCAAGTAAACCTTTTGGTCAAATCCAGTATTTTGCTGCTCAAATTATTCCGGACTTGGCTGTTACGAGTCCTTCCAAGCTGGCTCCTGTGTCTTTTGGGATATCTCTATTATTCTTTGAGTACTTTATTGTGTTCTGGCACACAAAAAAATTTTTTTCAGGCTGATTTTATACTTTCTCTGGAATTAGCCATTTCTTCAAGAAGCTTTAATGCTTCTCAGTGGAGAATGTTACTTAGTAGCTAAGATGCGGACTTTAGATGTGTTCCTTGCTACTGGGGTGTCACCGTTTTTAGGCCTTTTTGAAAGACAGAACTTGATCTATCTATCCATCATCTAAAAAAACATGAGTTCACAGTGATACCCACATTCCAATCCAACACTATGCACTCTAGCCAACTCCCTTCCCGTATTTGCCATTTTCTTTTCCAGCGGGGGAGAAGCAGGGAGGAACCCGCCTCGCATTTTCTCTGATGTATTTATTTGATCAATCCTTCCATATGTGGCCAATCTCCTGGCCACACAGTGTCCTTGGCCACAGCGCTACTGATTCACACAAACCCATGTGAGTTGAAAATCCACGTTCCTAGCCCTAGTGTTATTCCAAGTTAACCACTTAAAACTTTCTGGTAGGTTGTTTTCATCCATTCAATCATTCTTTCGTTTGTTCATCCAGCAAATACTTACTGAATATCTAGCCTAGGTCAGGCCCAATGCTAAATGCTATTGATGCACCAATGACCAGCACAGCCAGAATATGGCTATTCCCCTAGACCATGTGTCTCTATTCTAAATGTATTTATCTTTGTTAAACTTTCAAGTTTGCTGTGCATTAAGTGTGCCTACGTTACATATAATGCTTGTTATACAATTAGGGCTGAGTCGTTTTTCACATGCCCTTTGTGGTCTTCGTGTAGTCCCAACTTCATGTGGATATAGCTGGATAAACATATAGACACCTTATTTGGCAGACTTTATGTGACTTTGGTTCTGGAATGCAGAGTAGGCATAATCAAAAAAATGATGCTTATTTCTCTCTGGTAGGTTAATGTGTTAATCACACCCAAGAGTTACATTTTTGGCTCCAAGAAATGCTTCAAATCTATGAATCTGCATTTTGTCATGTATCTCCAAGTAACTTAATGATCTAATTCATACATTGTCATAAAACAATGGACTCTTATAAAGGAAATGAAATTTAAATATACAGCCTTAATATTCATCAACAAGTCAGCATTGTTCTTTACATATAGTAGGTGTTTGATAAAAATTGGTTATTTGAATTAAAAGTTTGTTATATATTTAATTTATGTACTGCCACAGTGTTGATTAGGACATTTACTAACAGTATTTCTCATTTGTCTCTGTACTTCCCATGTCTCCCACACTTTGGCATGTCTGCTGCCTTTGTAACCTGACCCTTTCAGAGCTTTTAATTTTTCTTTTATTTTTCTATTTACTGTGGCCACACGTCCTACTTTAGAGTCTTGGCAAAAATATTCTCCCAGTTTTTAACATCTGTAAATATAAGTCTTTAGAATTTCACTGGAATCATTCTTACAACTCCGCCTAAGAGAAAAAAAATGCTAGCACAGATATTAGAAATTATTTATGAGGCCTGATTGGTGGTAGATAAGATGGCTTCTTAGAGACTCAATTTGGGGATAAATGAGTTACTTTATATTCCATTTCCTTTTTCAAAAAAACAAGTCTGGTTTTGTTCAGACCCCTTATTACATTTAGCTTCTGTTCTCATAATCCATCAAAATTACTAGTTGAAAGATCAAAAAATAAAAATAACCATTCCTGTTTTGAAGCATACTGTTTAAATAACAGCAACACCCCTCTAACATGTGGACTATCTCCTATTTGCTTCTAGGATTTCCTGCAAATCAGTCAGTTGTCTGCTACATCCAGTGAACTCTGAAGAATAGATGAGAACAAGGAATAGATGAGAACAAGGCCCTCTTTTTGGATGGCAACTTTCCGTAACTGTATTCAATCTAATCCTGAAGTCCTCGTTTGGTTTTAGCCTCCCTTTCTAGTAGAATTCAATTTATAAACTTCATTTTCATTATTTGCCATGCCTATGGTTGACCACAAGAAAGGAACGAAGAAACACAGAGCAATGGAGACAGACTCAAACCCAGAAGGGCCTGACTGCGTCTCCACTGTCATGTCTGGTGAGTTACAGACCTCACTTTCAAATAGTCTCAAATGTCAGCAGGAGAAAAGCCCTCAAACAAGGTGTGTGGCTGCCCAAGCGCTGGGCATTTGGGAGGTGTGGTCTGGTTTCCACCCAGCTTTTAGACACCCTAACTGCCCAAAGGCTCTTCTTAAATGCTCATTCCAAATGGTGGCCATGGTAAGATTTGCTGAGTCCTCGCTGACTGTGCAGATTCTTCCAAGCTGAGGTGGAGCCCACCTATCTAAATGCGTTGTGCATACTGCCTGTGGAGGGCGCCGTGCTTTGGGGACGTGGTTCTCAAGCTGTCTCAGAATCAGTCACCTGGGAGAGGGTTTAAAATGCAGATCCAGGCCACCGCCAAAGAGTCCATTTCCTTGTTTCGCATGAGGATCAGGAATTTAAATGTTTTCACAAGCTCCTGGTGTAATTCGGCTGTGATATTTTGAAAGACTTTGCTCAGGAGATGGAGGGGACTGTTGGCTGTCAGCACATCTGTCCGCAATAGATACCATTTCCAGAAACCTACAGGCAAATCTGTTTTGGCGCGTGCTGCTAAATTTTGTGTCACGGGACCGTCACTATCCTTTCGGAGAGGCATTTCTGACTCGGTGTCTGTAAACAGCAGAGAATGTGACCAGCGAAGGTCTCCGCTCACAGGAGTATCTTACTGGCTCCTTTTTAACAGTCAAGAGTTGATTTCTTATGTGACTAACTATCCTCTAAGGAATAATTAGTATTCCCAGTATATGGGAAGACTTCTCATAGAAAAGGAGCAACCATTCTCCTATTAGGGAACAATGACAATTGTCAAATCCGCCAGCTGATGTCCCCATTTCCTGCATGTGCCGCTCACAGGCGACAGGCCGGGGCGCAGGCTCTGTTTGTTTCTGTGTTTCCAGAAGCCTCGGTCTGCGGGGAGTTCACCCTCACACTGGCCTTCCAGCTACAGAGCGGACGTCTCCAGGGAGAAGCGTCTTTGAGGGGCTATGGCCTCGCAGGCTGGCTCCGGGCCCAAGCCTCCTGCACTCAGAAAACAAATCCAGATTCGACTTTTAAACATTTATAAAAATGAGAATGGTGATATTTTTGACCTGCGGCCAACTTGTTTAACCTTTTCTGTCTCTCTCTCTCCCTCTCTCTCTTTTTTAAAAAATCAAATTGCTGGAATATGGTGTATGAGATTTCAGAGCCAACATTTTTTCCCCCCTGTTGGAAAAAAGTTCCCCAGAGTGAGAAATTTTGTGTCAGGTTTTAGCCACGAAAGGGTACAGCTCTCTGTCAATGATAAAACTGCAACTTTCTTCACATAACGTGACGATTTATGCCCCTGGCATCTTAGGGTGTTAACAGGGCTGAGGGGCATAAATTCTCCTCCCGTTAAGACAGGAGTGGACCTCACAGCCTCGGCCATGCCATCCCGTGTGGCTCTGGTCGGAGAAGTAAAACCAAACCAAGAGCAGATGCTTAAGTACTTTTTAAACTGAAGGCTTTGTGGAGCTGTTTTCGCTTAAGGACGGAATAATTTGAAACACCTTTCCCTCTGGTTCATCCGCTCGGGCGGTGGCGAAGCAGCTCCATGGGGCCTCCGGCTCTCGCCGCCTGCGAGGTTAGTCCAGCGCAGGGCGAGCGTGGCCCAAGCCGCCCTCGCTTGGCCACAGGTTTCAGAAGACATCTGAAAATCATTGTGCGAAACCGAAAAGTACAAATTCACCACAGCTCGACTCTCTTGAGTTGAGTCTGATATTTCCTGTTTTGAAGGTTTCCTTGGTAGCCCACACGTCGGCTGGGCAACACCAGCTGCTCTAAGTGACTCAGATTTATAGACCCTTTGATCAATTATCTTCCCCAATTTCTGGATAATTGAGAGGAGGGTTAAACCATTCCCTAATGTAAATAGAAGACTTAATTTAAAAAAAAAAAAATCCAGCCTTTTCACGAGTGCCGTAGACAGGGCCTTGCCTTTGTTTTCCATATTAAATTTGCAACAGCAGTGGGATCCTTCCTCTCTAATCGTATAAAATCCCCCGGCGCTGTGTGGTGGGCGAAACCAAACAGGAAACATTGTCGATGACAGCCTGAAAGTAATAGTGCGCCTTATCTGAGATTCTCACTCTTCGTGAATTCATTTAATTTGTCCTATCCTTAGGACCTTCGGAAAAGCGAAGAGCAAAAGTGAGGTAGCAAAAGCAAAGAAGGGCCGGTTGAAAGCAACAGTACTGATTTTCGTTAGGCTGTTGTACAGTATTTCCTTCTTGATAGGTGTTCTAAGGTTATGTTCGGGCTTTCAGGGGTGCCCAACCTTTGGCATCTCTGGGCCGCACTGGAAGAAGAAGAGTTGTTTTGGGCCACATATTAAATACGTTGTGACATGTAATCACCAAAAAAATGTCATAATGTTGTAAGTAAATTTATGATTTTGTGTTGGGCCGCAGGTTCACCACCCCTGCTTACGTCACAGACATTCAAGCTTGCAATACGTGGACTTGGTTTGTCTGGAGGCCAAAGCAGCTGAACAATTACTCAACAAGGTTCATAGTATTGAGACATTTGTGTGTCATGTTCTGGTGAAGCTTAACAAAAATTTCCATGCCAGTCCTGACATTTTTCAAATGAAATTCTCCTTTAGCATGAATACTTCCAGGACAGGGTGCTTACCATGTTGAAGGGCAGACTAGTTCACTGTTAGTTCTATTTGTAGGGTGCTGCTTTTTACCAGTGAGGTCAAGTTTTTCTCCCTGAAGCTTCATCTATTTGTTCAATTGATGAATTAACAGCTAGGAGCACTTTGCTGACACATGAATGACTAGGAGGTGGTCTTTAGTTCTGAGGAAGTTCTGGCCTAGTTCAGTGTTCCTTAACCTTCTACCCTTCTGTCCCTTACTTCGTGGAATTTTAATACCATGGATATAGTGTGTATCTGTTTATGTACCGTATATACACACCTATTCTTACCATAAAAAGTGACTTTTTTCTCTTCAAGAACCATTTCCGTCCCTGAGGGAGAGCACTTTACAGAGAATACATGATCTAGTGGGCATGACAGAAACTTGAGCAAGGAGCTCAGTCCCTATGCAAACACCAGAGTGCCCTCTCCTCGGTCCTTATTCTCTGCCCTCCCTTGCTGCCACACTTTGCACTTACTTTTAGACAGACTGTATTACATTTTATTTTAATTATTTGTTTAGCCATATGTAGTGGATCGAACAATGCCTCCCCCCTCGCCCATGATATGTGTCCACTAGGAATCTGTGAAATGTAACCTAATTTGGAATAAAGGCTCTTCGCAGAATGTAATTAAGGGTTTCAGGAGGTGTCATCCTGGATGATTCAATAACAAGTGTCCTTAGAAGAGACCAGCAGAGGGAGCTTTGATTCAGACACAGAGGAGAAGGCCAAGTGAGCTGCAGACAGAGATCGGAGTGATGTGGCCATAAGCCAAGGAATGCCAACAGCCACCAGAAGCCAGAAGGGGTTCTTTCTCCCTTAGCACCTCTGTAGGCAGTGTGGCCTCACCAAAACCTTGATTTATGACTTGTATCAGAACTTTAAGAGAATAAACCTATATTTGAAAATTTTTTCAAATTTATTTTTAAGCCCCCAAGATTGTGGTAACTTGTTATCACTGTCACAGGAAACAAATACCTACCCCTTTTCCACTCTGCCCTGGTCTCCTAAAGGCATAGTGTCTTGTTCATCTGTGTATCCCTAGTGTGTGGCCTGGTGACTGACATATAGTAGGTGCTCAGTTTATCTTTGCAAGGCAGGGAGAGCAAGTGGGAAGGGACTCTGAGTTTACTGCCTCTTCTGCTAAATGGAAGTACCTGAGGGCTCTGACCATTTACACCTTCCCTTCCTCCCACTCTCCCCAACAACCTCCCCCACTGCAGGCTAAACAGTCCCACATCTTACATTTTCATGTTCATAAACATACCTTTAAAAATGTAAAAATGTTAAAAAATACAGACACATGACTTTATATGAAACTGGATAATATGATATAGGTTCTTCTGCTTTTTTTCCTTATTAAATAGCAGGTCATGGGCATCTCTCCATGTCAATAAATGTAGCTACACATTATCATTTTAATGGCTACCTGGGTTCCATTGTGTGGATTACTATAATTTATTTAACCAGTCTCCCATTGATGAGTGCTAATGTCCCTCTTAAAATGGAACAGCCGTGTCAACATAAGGCACTGCAAATCTGGCCGCACCAATACAGGGGAACTAATACTGCTTTTGACTTGAACATTACACTTATTTTAACATGGCCGAAAATTTCGTTAGCTTTGTCAGGTAGTTGCTATCTTCTTTTGACCCTGTAATTAACCAAAACCACTAAGTCTTTTAACCTGAATGGTTATGAAGTGGAGCGCTCCTCACTTGTGTTTGAGTGATTGATTATATATATTTAAAATAAAATTCATGTGTGATTCTTACAGACCCGTAATCATAGCTTAGGCATGGTCTTGTTTCTGCTTTTAAATCGAGCATATAGCATAAACATTTTTTTCTTATGCTATTGATTTTTATGTAGCTTAAACTTTTAAGACTTTAAGGTTTTACATTTCTCCTTGTTTATTATTGGGAAAACATGGATTTTCTTTTATTATTTTAACCCACTGAGATGATGCTGGAAGTGCACTTTGTACTACATCATTCACACCTAATAAGCGGGTATTTTCTTTTTTCTTCTATGTTAGGGTTGCTGTGTTGACTAGCATGAGGTGGAGAGGGAAGTCTGACTCTTACCTCAAGAGCCTTCCCTGCTGGTTGATATCAAATCCCTGGTGGGCATCCTGTCTTCCATTATTCACTTCCCAGACAATAGCCCTGTCAGAGTGTGCTGGCTTTTGTCTTGGCCCATCTGAGACCGGGGCTTGCGCCTTACGGTGTTGTCTTCCTTGGAAAACGTAGTACAGTACCTGATGGGAAACTTGAGAGGTCCTCAACAAATGCTTGCTGTTTTAATTGAATTGTCCCCAAGAATCTAGTGACTTGTATGTGGGGGACCCACACAGCCCCTTCGCAAACAGCACTTTCTCTTGCCTTTACTCATGAATTAGCTATTCAATCATCCGTTCTGGAATTCACAAGAGATGGATGCCATGCTCACTGGATTATATTCACTTTTACCCCTTTCTTGAAAATCAGGTTACGGGAGGAACAAAACAATATCTGAGCTTCATGTGTCGCTTTTGAGATCCCACTGGGCTACCTGTGTGACTTGTTGCTTACAGGGTTTGTTGTGATGGGTGTCAAGTGGTGGAGGAAGGAGGTTGGCTTGGTCCCAACTCACCCTTTAGGGCAGAGCAGGCCCTTCATGCAGGGAGGTGCCGGGGGTGTCCTGTTTACTGCAGAGGCTCAACCCAGGAGGTGAAGCAGGCACAGTGTTCAAGAGGCTGGGAGGAAGAAATATCCTGTCTTGGTGCTGGCACATACTCAGCATGGGGCCCATGAGGGGACTGAGGGGGTTGCCTACCGGGAGGGTGACAAGGTGATGTGACAAGCTGATGTGCCACGCAGGTCCTCAGCTATCATCCAGGGTTCCATGCAGCTTGACCTTCAGCAGGAGTCAGACCATCTATGGACCCCTGAGCAGAAACCCAGCCCTGAAACTGCAGGGATGGAGATGGGATAAGGTGGGACCTCTGTTCAAGCTCAAGGTCAGGTACAGATACCACATTGCTGGAAGGGGTCACTGCAGGCATGGGTAAGTGTCACAGGTTGGGTTCCCCAGGAAGAAGATTCTGAGAAGCAAATGAGCATGCGGGGAGTTATCTGGGAATGGCCTCATAATCAATATCTGAGGAAGGAAGAGCCGGGAAACAGGGTTGAACAGAGAGAGAACTTAGCTGAGGTGCTGTCCGAACAAAGGCCTTAGCTGTCCCCATTCCCCATGGGGAAACGTGAGAGAACCTCGCAGACTTGTCCTGAATTGGAGAGAGGTCAGGCCTTTATATCCCACATTGATCAGTCCTTAGATGGTGCTACTGCTGGAAGGAAATGTGACTTTGGGCCCCTTTTCTTCAACAGAAGCAATTCTCAAAGATGGCTAGCAGCGCAGGGGCATCTTTTAGCCATAGTCCCAGCAGCTGGGGGAGTAAGTCCTTCCTTCCTGGAAGGGAGCCTTGGGAGCACATCACAGCGTCCACCGCACTAAGTTATAACTTGGGGAAACTGAGTGCTCAGCGGCCGTGAATGATAGGACTGGGGCATTAGAACATAAGAGAGGAGACATAATGTTAGTTAAATACCACTGGGTTGGCCCTGGCTAGTGTAGCTCAGTGGATTGAGCACAGGCCTGTGAACCAAAGCATCGCCGGTTTGATTCCCAGTCAGGGCACGTGTCTGGGTTGCAGGCCATATCCCCAGTATGGGGTGTGCTAGAGGCAACCACACATTGATGTTTCACTCCCTCTCTTTCTCCCTTCCTTCCCCATCTCTCTAAAAATAAATAAATAAAATCTTTAAAAAAATACCACTGGATGTACGGAAGGGAGGCCAGAGTGTGGGAAGGAGTAAGCAAGAATGGGAGGAACTGGCTAAGACTCTTTGCCTGCTTCCCCCTCTGAACCCAACTGCTCTTGAGTGGGAGGCGGGCTGAAGGGAGAGCAATGGTGGCTGAGTCTACGCAGGTTAGGGGAGCAGCGGACGCCGCTGGGAGAAGTGGAGGCAGACAGGCGGGGAAGCGGAAGGACCTCTGTGGGACGTTCTCCTGTTCATTCTCGCAAGTCTTGTGCATCGTGACCCTGGGGCGCATAATCCCGTGAAATAGTCCAACCGTCTAATCTGCTCGTCACGTGAAAATGTGCACTTTTAATTCTAAGGGGCTTTTGTCACAACATTGGTACAATTTCATTCCCGAGGCCCGTATTAAACTTGTTTTTTGTGTGTGAGATTCCCAGTGTGTTGTTCCAGCCATTTTGTGTTTTAAGACCAGAGCAGGAGATTTTAATTAATTGGTTAATTTTTAGAGAGACGTGTCCCCTCCCCGCATAGCTCCAAGTAGTCTATAGGACGGATGGAAAAATTATTTAGACTGAATCCAAGAATAGAAAATTCCTAATACTAAAAAAAAGAAAAAAATCCCAAGCCCTTTTCCCCTTTAACAAATGAAGTGAGTAAGCAGTGGGGAACTCATATGAGAGCATGTTTCAGTGTCAGCATTTAATGTCACAACATTTAGCTCATCTTGGCAAATTATGAGATTTTTCTAATTCCTCCAGTATCATTAAACAGCTGTTGTTTCTTTTCTAAATAATATTAACTCCGCCCCCCTCTCGGACAGTCTAGATTTCAATAGCTTGACTCTTCCATGCCACGACATTCATTTCACTTTCGAATCCTTTCACAGATTATGGATGTCCACTTCTCATGTGGGGGTGTGACTCCGCATGAAATGGTCCGGAGTCTGCTGTTCGTGAAAAGACTCAGCTGTACCGGCATATGGACAACACACTTCCAAAATGGGGTTATTTCATAATTGCATCAACTCTGTCCAAGAAAAGAGAGCACATTCAAATTCCCTGTAATTCAAACCATTTGTTAGCGGAGCCCTCCATCCTGAGCTGGGGAGGACTGGTATCATGGAGAGATTGTTGTGTTCCGAACCGTCCACGTCTACCCAGTTTGAAAATCTCCTTCTGGTCTTGGTGCTCCGGGCAGGGACGTGGTAGGGAGAGGCTTTCCAGGTGGGGGTGATGAGATGCGGCCCCGGGCTGGGTCCACGTGCTGCATCTCATGTGTGTTATTCATCTGAACACTCCCGCTGGTCAGTCCGGAGGCTCGGTGCCCGTAGGATCACCAGTTATTTGTGCGGCTTCTTATTCCACGTGGGCGGAGGCGGGCATGGCAGGAGACAGTGTGACTCAGGAAGAAAAAACCGAGAGCTCAGGAGCTGGAGAAAACTAGTCTGCCTCTCATCGCTGGCGCATTGCTAGGCTTAAGCGAGTCTTCTTCTGGACATCGGCTTCCTTGTTTATAAAATGATCATACGCGCGCACACACACACACGCTCACCTTGAATGATGGTGGTGAGAATTACAAATACTACATCTAAAATGCTCAGCATACTCCCTGGCCCACAGTAGATACTTGCTACATGGAAGTTATTATTATAGTTAGCTATTACTTACTAGAGTATACGAAAGGGCCTTTCGCTACAACCTAAGCCCTGAGTATGCTCATCTTATGCTCAATTTGGCGGCAAAAATGGCTCGCTGACAGCATCCATCTTTCCATTCACAAGTCATATGAAATATATGGCCTTTTTCCCAACTGGTTCCCAAAGGTCTGCTGGGTTTCCTGGCAATGAGACAGCAATTCAGGCCGGTCCAGGTATATAACAAAGTCGTGCCAATAGCCACATTCCATGCGCAAAACACTCCCCAACTGGGCCATACACATGGCAGCTGTGTGTGCCAGCCTCTCAGGCCTGGCTCACCAGGCAGCTGCAGAAATTGCTTCGAACAGGAGGTTATTTATGGCCTAACCAACCCTGACTTTGGCCTAGCTCTTGTTCTCGTTTCTTAAATGATAGTATTAGTGCTAGGGAGAGACATGCAACGTAGGAAACTGAATTCCACAGACAAACGTTGCCAGGTGCAGGCTTACCAACGCGATTGCACTGGACCTTGTCGGCTGCTCGTCGGCTCCGTAATTCCAGGCTCTGGGGTGGCAATAACTGCTAAGTGAAGAGAGTGCACAGCACATCAGTGACGGCCGGGCAGAGAGCAGCGTAATTCTGAAGTCGAGAGAGCTCTCAGCAGGGTGTTCTGACTGGTGATAACCTTAGAAGTTAAAATGTATATGAAAGAGTACCTATGACTAATTTCTAACTTTTGCCTCTTAATTTGCCCTTTATCCGAAGAAGCTTAGCTAGATGGAATGATCTTTTATTCTTAGCTTTCTCTAATTTTCAACTCAAATTAGCAACTTATTGGAACCACATTTAAAATTTAATGGGTTTTACAGATTTTTCTGATCCAAATTTTCCCCATCCCTAGTCAATCTAGTGTCCTTTTGTGGTGGGAAGAGGGAAAGAGGTGTGTAAGCCTTGGCATTGAATTTAGGAGGAAGAGCCAATTGGAGAGGTGTGAACTTTTCTAATTTTCCTTTTGCTCCAAGTCCTTAGTGCCCTATGAACCAACTGAGAAAGTAGGCCCACAGTTGGCCCAGTTGGACTTAAATCAAATATATTTTTAAGCCATGTCATTATGAATGGTCATCTGCTTCATCGACCTTGGCTCCAGTGATGGCGGGACACCAGGAGATGACGTATGGCTTGGGTTGTGACCATGTCCCTTTTTACTTTTATATCTGTGTTTGTACCTTATTCAATCATTCAGTCAGTCAAAGGAATGCTCAAATATTTATTCACCTCTACTCCTTGACATACTCCGCCCTAAACACTGGAGAAAGAACAGTGAATTTCTTTTGTGGTAGCTCTGCGAAAAGGGTGTTGTGATATCCACCAAAAATTTGTCAGCTCTTATTTGATTTGCAGGTGAATTCCTTGATGAAATGTGTGCTCTAGATTTTAGGCCTTTTAGGTTATAGACTGGGTGTTACACAGAGGCAATTAGAGGAGAAAGTTAACACCTTGAATTTCTCCTCTGGATACAGGCATTCAACCATCATTGGTGGGAGGCAAGACAAAGTACTGATTTTTAATTTTTTCAGTTATTGATTTTTAGAGGGGGGAAAGAGGGGGAAGGGAGAAGGAGAGAGAGGGTGGGGGAGAGAGAGAGATTGAGCTTTGATGCATTCATTCATTGATTCTTGTATGTGTTCTGACCGGGAATCAAACCCACAACCTTGGTATATCAGGATGATGCTCTAATCAACTGAGCTACCTGGCCAGGGCCATAAAATACTGATTTTTGTCCTTTAGAGTCACAAAAGGAATGGTTAACCTAAGGAGTATACTAAGGAAATTTATACATACCTGTATAATATCCATATTATAGTTATTTAAGGATAGTTCATTGTCTTCTCATTGACACCCCCCAAAGTGTCCCATTCTGTGTTATCTCTGAGAAGAGAGAGAGTGGCCGCTCATTCAGGGTAAGCTGCCTGAGTGTACATAGTGGTACTGCTTACTGCTTCTCTTCCTGGGTTACAGTTCTTCAAATTTCCTTTGGAAAAGCTTCCTTTCTCCATATTTACTATGCAATGGGGGTAGAATTTTAACTCCCATAAAATTTCATGGTAGAGTCCTAATTGGCTTAAGCCAATCATTATATCCATTTTCCTCTGGCAACAGTATTGCTTCACAGAGAGACCATTAATCCAACAATGTCCATTCCAATGGGGGAAAACCTTTGGTAGAATTTCTGTAACAGAGAATTTCCTTTCTCTCTTCTCCATGGGATTTACTAGACTGCATGGTGTGAGTGTGTAAGTATGGAGACGGACATTCATTTTACGATCCCAGGGAGAGTCCTTAGTTTCAAGAGTGAGGCAGGGAGAAGAACGCAGGGGAGCTAGAGGATAAAGCCAAACTACAGATGGAAGAGCAGAGAGATGGAGGGAAGCCAGATAACTGCTGATACTGTTTGAGCTGCTAGATCAAGCCTTACCTGAAGTTAGAATGATCTCTGGACTTTCCAATCATGTGAGCCAATACATTTCCTCTTTTTTCTTGAGGCACTGTGAGTTTGAGTTGGTGTCGATTATAGCACATAGACGGATGAACGACACAACGAGTCGAAACAAGGTACCGTAGAGTTTGAGCTCTTCTTGAATTTTCATCAGACACCTTCCTATAATGAGAACTGTAAAATGCGTTCCGAAGGCACTCATAAATGCAGTCCACAGGGGAATTATAGACATCTCTGCTCAAACCGATTAAGAGCTGACTGGGATAAGTGGCTGGGGTGGCAGGGAGAAGTGGAAACTGAACCTATGCATGAGTGCCTCAGGCATCTGAAATTTATTTTTGGCTATCTATGATTTTCTTCAAAAGCTTCCACGCTCCTGAATATTTTCAAGAAAGTCATCTCCCAGAAAAGCACTCCTGGGACCAGGTTTTCCAATGTGTCCCGTGTCCCCCCCCCCCCCCCCCCCCCCCCCGGCTCACGGGAGTTCGTTCCTATTCAGGACACTCACCCCGAGGCTGCAGGTCCACACTGCTGGGCTGCACGGAGCGGGGAGAAAGATGTTTGTGAAGGAGCCAGGAAGAAGGCAGGCTGCCTGTGCCAAGAATGAAGTGTCTTTTATGTTCTTTGATAACTTTGAGATTTCCCTTTCCTATGCCTTTCTCCTCGTCTATTAATGAGCATGAACTACATCCTGGCCTTTAATCATTGATATCATTTCATATACACTTTTTCATTATCCTCATCTCTCTTTTGCTCCTACGAACATCTGTTTTGCAGACACACTCTTTGGAATCGAGTGTATACATGGCAACTTTCCCCATCTCTGAGCCACGGAGCTAAATTTCCTATGCACCTTCAAGCATTAAATTGAAAATTAAGCTAAATGTACCATATTTTGTTATAATTACAGTTTAGAAAAAAATCCCTGTTAATTAGGTATCCCAGAAAGTTATGTGGTCCATATGCGATGGAGGAATTTATAGTCCGCAGTAATAAAGTTTAGTAATAAAGGGAGAGTGATGAGTGAAAGGGACAAATGTAAATTAACATTCCCCCAAATAAATCAAACAGTTTAGAAAACTGGGCCATTCATGGCAACCACATGCAACCGGCAATAATTGCCAGTTTTAAAGTGTCTGATTTTAGTTTCCTTAAAAACGTTTTTAAAAAACAAATAGACATGATTTGAAGTTTAATATTCTGGTATCATTTAACAGTCAGAGGGCTTCTGAGACCGCCATGTTATAACCAGAGATTATTCTAATTATTCATCATAGAGTCTTGGGCCATGGCCTGGATAGTGACGGAAATTAGTGAGTTTTACCCAGAGACGGTCTCTTCCACTGAGGAACTTACTCTCTACAACTGTCTGCACTGGCCAAGGTGCATCGGGAACAATCTCCCTTCGTTGACCCAGAAGAGTCTCCTGGCTGATAACGATGATTGACATCGGGCTTCAAGGGTGCTCTCTGGGCCGGGGCCTGCCCTGAGCTCTTCACATACACTAATTATCTTTTTTAAATTTTATTTATTTATTTATTTTTAAAAGATTTTATTTATTTATCTTTAGAGGGGAAGGGAAGGAGAAAGGGAGAGAAATATCAATGTATGGTTGCCTCTCGTGCGTCCCCTGCTGGGAACTGTCCTGCAACCCAGGCATGTGCCCTGACTGGGAATCGAACCGTGATCCTTTGCTTCGCAGGCCCGCACTCAATCCACTGAGCTACACCAGCCAGGGCTACACTAATTCTTTGTATTCTCATAGTTTTCGGAGGAAGTGTATTACCTAAGATTTTTTTCAATTGCAAGTATAAAAAATACAAACTATAAATGCCCTCAGTGAAAGAGAAATGAGCGGTCTGTAGAAATAAGAGCTCTCAAGGCAGAGCAGCTTCAAGATGGGTAAACGTATCGTTTGACACCGTTAAGAAACTGGATAGTTTGTCCTTTTGCTCAGTTGTTCTCAGTGTGACTTTGTCTTAGATTGGCGCCCTACAGGGTTACGAGATGACTGCCCCAATTTCAAGGGTTGCATTCTTTATGTCAACCCCGAGCGGAAGCAGAGGGGACTCACTTTTGTGTGTGTCTCATTTTTTTAGAGCCATCTTGTGCCTTTTCCAGAAGACTTTTGTGGTATGTGGGGAGCAGATGTTGAGTAGGCTATCAATCAGTCACATCAGTTCCAGGCACATGATACCATTATCCCCATTTTACAGACAAGAAAACTGAGCCTGAGAAAGGTTGAGGAATATGCACAGCATTTCTCTGCTCGTAAGTAGTGAAGCTGGGGTTTAAATTGGTGAACCGAGACAGTTTGACTTCACAGCACATGTTCTTGTCCACTGCACTGAACTGCTTGGCCGCGGGAAATACCTAGTTCCTAACTTTGGGGGCTTGGAGTCAGTTTAAATGAAAAAAAAAAAGGTAAAAATTATTTTTGATTTTTCTAATCTTTATTTTTTCCCTTAGAACTGCCTCCTTTTCTTCCCAGGGTCCTGTCCGGGATCCCATAGGCTGATAGGGAAGTACAGGATTCTGGGGCAGTCTATGGGAGGCACAATGAACTTGGCCTTGGAGTGAGGGATAGTTTCCCAGAGGAAGTGAGTTACATTACCTCTACTGAGAGCTAAAGAACAAGAAAGATTAGCCATATAAAATAAATAAGTCCTGGGGATGTATTACGTGGCATGGTGACTATAGTTAATAAAATTGCATTGATATTTAAAATTTGCTGAGAGAGTAGATCTTAAAAGTTCTCATCACAAAAGAATACTGTAACCATGTATGGTGATGGAAGTTAACTGGACTTGTGGTGATCATTTCATCATATATACATACATACATACATCAAATCATTATCTTGTATACCCAAAACTAATACAATGTTATAGATCAATGATATCGCATCAGAAAAAGAGAGAACCCAGGCAAAAATGTGTGTGTGTGTGTGTGTGTGTGTGTGTGTGTGTTTCGGACAGAGAGAGGAGCATACGAAAATGAGAGAGTGGGGTGCAACCGGAGAACTGAAAGTACTTCCGAATAACCTGTGTCAAGCACAAGGGGTGGGGTTTTTGAGAGAGAAGGCTCTAGAGGTAAAAGAAGGAACCATTAAAGACATTATGAAGCATATTAAGGGAGTTGAACTATATTCTGAGATGAGTGGGAAGTGAGTAAGAATTTTTGGCAGAAGAGGGACTTGATCAAAATAAAATTTTAGCAAGCTCTCTGTGACTGCAAGGTGAAGAGTGGATTCCTGGGAAATGAAGGCTGTACTGACAAGTCTAAATTAAGTCGAGGAGGAAGACCACTATCTGGCCGATTCAAGCAACCCCCTTCCTGGCATTACCTGGGGCCCCCCTATGGCTGACTTTTTGGTTGACTCATGAGCCATTCCCCATTCTTTTCTTCTTTATTCACATCCCACTTCAGAGATAAAAAATCCAGATACTTTCTTTCCCAGCCACTCATCTAGGGGTAGTTATGTGACCCAGTTTGGCTATGGACAGCAAAGAGTTTAACTTTTTGGTAATAAGAGAGACACATTCGGAGGTTCACCTGGTGGCTGGAGCCATCTTTGGACCGTGAGGTGGCATGCTTGAGGATGAATGCCTGCATGCCGCAGGAGGATGAGGGCTTGGGTCCCTGATGACATCACGACTCTCCAAAGCAGTGGGGCCCCACTTCCTTCAAATGTCTTACTCAGCAAGTGGTTGTTGTGTCTGTGGATGAAGCCAGCCCTGGTGATCTCTGCTCTTACCCGCAGCAGAAAGCACTCGTGGGAAAGTGGCTCGCATTAATCCAATCCAGCGCTTTTCAACCAGTGCATCGCAAGACTTTTTAAAACATGTAATACCTGACTATTTAGTCACGGGCACTGACCTCTTTTCCCTTAGACTGTCAAATATAAAAAAGAAATGACAATAGCCAACACATCTGTAGCTTGCCAGTGTGAATGAATCAAACTTACACCTATTTTTGTCGTATCGGTATAATATATTTTGCGCGTGCCATAGAATTTTAGTAATTAGTTTGTGTGCCATGATGAAAAAGGTTGAAAATCGCTGATCTAATACAAGAGATTTTTAATTCTCTATTTCATTTGGACTGCGTATACACTGTTTGAATTCTTAAAACAAGAGAAGGAAGTTTCTGGAGTTCACTTACGACCCTGGCAGGTTGGAAGGCAGAGCTCTGTGCGGCTTTTGCCCCCATTGGGGTGAAACGTGCGTGTGCGATGTGGTCCCCGCTCCGGCCGGCACAGGGAAGGCCTGGGGAGTTCCTGCCGCTGTGGCTTCAGCTCTTGCTGCCCGCTCTTGGCGTGGCATTGGAATGAAGTCTGTTTGGCCTGTGACTGGATCTTGGACCCTGAAAGCAAGAGCAGAGAGAACCATGATGATTATTTTTTAGAAGTACCTCGAGGTTTTAATAAGGCTTCATGTTTGGAGAAAAATTACTTACAACATGCTTTTCCTTAAAGCAATTTATGTTAATAGAAAAGTGTCCTAAAGAAAAATTAAACACAGCAGCGGGGCATGTTATATTTTTCTCAAACAGACATGGCACTTTTATTGGAATTCTAATGAAATATATACCCATAAAAACGCTTTCCCCGCCCCCTGCCCCCTCCACTTAAACATGGCCGACAGTAGTAACATGTAGAGTACCCAAGCCAAGCCCACTGATTAATGTGTTGTCTGATGTCTGCCATCACTTGACAGAATAAAGCTAATCCGAATTGACTGCATGCCACGTTTTTATGACATGGAGCTATTGAAGAGGACAGCAATAATTAACTGGAAATGTAACGGAGGAAGCTCTCTCTGAGCTCGGGCTGTCACAGAGTGTAACACCTGATATGGCTTCCCCGAGCACCAGCCCCGCCGCAATAACACTTTTTTGTGCTGCTTTTTGAAGCAATGGGTGACTCAAGGCGTCCATCAGTGCAATTCATTCTGAAGAGAGCATGACAGCTGTGGCAGGTACAAAACAGAGGTGCCTTGTTCCACTGAGTGACACTAATTATGGGTAAGGGCTTTGTAAACACGCCTCTCTGCTCGGGGGAAGTGAACAACATGCAGTAAAGCACCGGCATAACCAAAATGACGTCTATAAATAAATAGAAAATAACTGGCACTTTTCTAATTGAATGCAGATAGGTAAATAAATCAGGGGGCACTTAAGCCCATTTAGATACAATGAGTCATTTTCTACTCTTTGACAAAGTGAAAAAGGCAATTGGCTCTTGAAGCTTACCCAGATGTGGCATGCTGGAAAGAAGGCTTTCCACCTATCTAGCTGCTATCTCCGTGAGAAGTGTGTATATATTATAGCACACCCATGGGTGTGCACACAGGGATTTGTGTGCAAGGCTCTCTCGTCTTAGAAGCAGACTGTATTTTATGACTGTTTTGGGCAATGGTTTGGCCTTCTGGCATTTCACCAGAGAAGAAGGGATAAACGTGCATTGTTCACCGAGGCTGGTCCCCCAGGCATGAACTGGATCAGAGCACAAAGAAACCCAAGGGACAGTCAGTAGGCTTGCAGGGTTACCCTACACTCACCTGTTGTCTTAGTTGGACTGTAAGTAAGAGAAAGTCCTGAATAATAGCTTGGACAAGAGAGAAGTCCCTTTCCATCTCATGTAAAAGCACAGGCAGATGGTTGAGGGCAGCTCTGGTGCTCACGGATGCGGGGGCCACGCTCTCTCTGCTGCGCTACTTCCCCACGGCTGGTCCAGTCTTCAGGGACACCAGGGCGAGCACTGCGTTTCAGCAATAGGATGGAGAAGACTTGACAAGGGTACCGTTTTTTAAATTGAATTCTTGGAAGCTGCCACTTGACCCTTGTCATTGGCCAGAGCTGTCCCATGGCCATATCTAGCTGCAAAGGGGCTGGCGATGTATCTCTGTTCCTGAAGGTAAAGAATGTTCTTAAGGTAAAAAGGAGGAACTTGGACACGAGGGACTACAAGACAGCTCTGTGTACTTGCTATGACTGAAGAAGAAAGCTGCTTTGTACAATAAGACACAGCTCCCTGGGGCCTGGATCATGCCCCTTTGCCTCACTTTTTCCCCTCAATCCATCATTAAAACCACAAAAAGAGATACTTGGTGGAGGCCAAGAAGCCATCCTGAATGGCAGAACATACTCTGCAGGGCGGGGTGATGGGAGGGCTGCTCTGCTCGTTCCTTCCTGAATCTCACTCTCCTGATGCCCGCGTCCGCACTTCCTTCGGCCTGAGTCTCGATTCCTGTTTGAGAAGCAGCTTCCTCTGGGAGTAACATTCAATGTCTGTTGGCTTTTCACAATTTAATTCAGATGGGTTTCTGAGTTTCTATCTTTTTTTTTTTTTTTTTTTTTTTTTTGAGAACAGAAATCTTTACTAGGTGAAAATAAGGTTGGGCCTGCCTGCCTACCTTGTGGAGATGAAGGGAGGTATAGTAAATTAGGTATTTAAATATTTGTATGAATTATTTAGGATTTTGCTATTTGTAGCCATTGGCTAAAAGTTCTGTTGGTCTGGATTTCTTTTTTAAAGGACCATTTCCCCCCTCCCTGGGGTCTTCTTTCATCTAATCAATTTAAAAAAATAAAGAAAAAGTATTACCCCAAATCCTTCCTTTCTTTTCCTGCTAAGTTTTTATCTCTCTAGTTTAGAAGATATGACTTCATGTGCATGAATGCATGTCAGTTAGAAAATGCTCTTGCAGGGCAGGGAGTGAATGGACTGGAATTATTCTGTGTCTGACAAGAACTAAGTAAATACAGTGTTGTGCCAGGAGTTCACTGTGGAAGCAATTGCTTGGAATAGCATTTAGTGCCATTCTGTTCAAGTCAGAGCTCTCATTGAAGAATTCTCGGAAGTAGCTACAGCACGAAAGGAAGGAGAGATCCCTAAAGTAAAAGGAGAGAGCATTTTGGGGAGCTGTGAACTGAAGGGGTGGGGGAGCAGAATTTAAACTCACATAACTGCATTCAGGATACGCCAACTGGCAGCGGCAGAGGAGGCCAGTGTGGAGGAACGAGCCTGGGTTGTGGGGTTCTACAGTGAAGCAGCTGATAGCCTTTATTGAGCACCTTCTGTATGTCATGCATCATGCTGGGTGTCTTGCATACACACCTTCATTTAGTCGTCACAGCAAGCCTGGGAAACAGTACACGAATCTAGTTTCACAGATGAAGAAACTGACACTAAAAGAAATCAAAGACTGAGAGTCAAAGCCGGGGCTTAAATATGCTCTCCCGGCTCCCACAGGCTGTCTGCTCTTCCACTTGGGTTACGACCTGAGGGAGGCAGAAAAGATGAATCTGTAAGCTGGTTTAACCTGGGGGTTCTGTTCACACAACCCTCACATCTCCCATTCCCACCCCCCTACAGTTACCCTTCACCAAGGCTGGGCCAGCTGCTGTGCCTCCAGGACTGGACATGGCCTCTAGCAGCTGAGCAGGCCAGGGATGATGGTGCATGGCGAGCATCAGGATCATTAGTGGTTCTTGGATATCCCCACTTCCTAGCAGATGGGACAGAGCCTGAGAGTTCTGGTGGTTAACCAAGGCGTGTTGTTTTCTTTTTAGGCATTGTCTTGGTTCCCAATTAGCCAGGAGTTTTGTTTTGCCTCGAAGTCACGAACATCCCAGCTGTCAAAGTCTTTCCTTCCCAAACATCTGCAGCCATTCTGCCCTAGGCCATGAGCTCATCTGATCTCTTTCTCCAAGCTGCCTCACATTTGACCTGGTTTTGTCCATGAGACCTTCAGCGAAAGGCTCAGTGGTAAAGTGGTATTTGTGAGTCAGTCCTCCCTCTGAGTCAGAAATAAAACATGTTACAATGCTATGGGGCCACCCTGTAATGAGACCCAAAGGCCCCTTCCCCTTTAGTTCTTCTGGGATGCAAACAGACTTGTGATCTATCTATCTATATATCTATCTATATATCTATATCTATATCTATATCTATATCTATATCTATATCTATATCTATATCTATATCTATCTATCTATATATCTGGGGTCTGTTTTTGGGGAGAGTGAGGATAGAACCTCAGAGCAGTCAGATGAATTCATGAATCCATTTCCCTTCTTTCTCCCCTCCCTTCCTCCTTCCTTTCTTTCCTTCCTTCATTCTGTTTGACTTTCTGCTTACTTCAAAATGGTAAAACCTAATTATTCAAGGAGAATTTATATTTCTCTTTAATATTTGATCAAGGAATTTATTCCTAAGATGAATATTATTGTTTAGTAAAACTGTGGCAGAGTGGAAAAAATACTGGGTTGGAAGGGGGGAAAAAACTAAACTAAAAACTAAACAAACCAAAAAGAGATTTTTGAGTGGTGGCTTGACAAATCGAGAATTGAGAGAGCTCAGGCAAGTGACAAACTCTATGAAGCTCCATTTCCTTAAAGGAAATGTGAAGACAGCCAACTCGTGTTGCTCTCCCTGCAGAAGTGTTCTCAGACACTAGTGGAACAGCCTGTGTGCAAATGCTTTGTGAACTGTGCTGTGTGCCTCATACACGGTTCGCAGTTTAGGTTCTGCCTTGGGTTGGGTCTGGGAGCAGTGCTTACATGGTGTGACCTGGGAAATTGATTTATCTCAGCCGTTCTCAACCCGGGGGTAATTTTCTCCCACCGTAGGGATATTTGACAACATTCGGGAGGTGTAGTGTGACCAGCATCCAGTGGGTAGAGGCCGGAGGTGCTGCGTTAACATGCTACAATGCACAGGACAGCCCCCACCAATGCACAGAGTTGTCCGGCTCCGCTGTCAGTCGTTCCAAGGTTATAAAAAAACTGCTTTACCTTAATAAGCCTCAGGGTTTTTTTTTTTTTTTTTTTTTTTCATCTTAAAGCAAGACAGAAATAATAGCAACAACGCCATTGCACGGAGTCGTGCTGGTTGAATAGAGCAGCACAACTAAATCGTAGCCCAGTGCCTGGCATGTGCAAAGTGCTCTCAGAAGCCCATTTCGTGCTCAGCGTTCTTGTAACTGCTCTCCCAGAATCCTTCCCACTTGTTTGCAATCCTGAATCATCAGTCCTTCCTAACTTTCCGTTAGTAAATACTCATCTGGATTTGGCCGCCTAATAGTCATTCTCTCTCTTCTAGAACTCCCGTTTTCTTCTGAGAATTTCTTGACCCCAGTTATGTGACGGCTTGGTGGGAACATAAATCCAGATGCTTCTCTGTAAGGAAGCAAAAGGGGTCACCTCCTTCCTCTCCCTACCTTCACACAACTTGACCTTGGCCAATCCGTCTCTTCTCGGATGTTGACTCTTGATCGTAAGAAAGAGCAATGAAAACACGCAGCGGCATGCTGGCCTCAGGGTCCGTGCCGCTCCTAGTGCGTCTGCTTTCCCGGTCCACCGAGCCGCTGGGCCCCTGTGTGTTCCCTTGCTCGTTCATCACGCTCTGGTGGACTCAGTAGGGGCCCCACAGGCTTCTAAGACATTCCCAGGGTTGGTTCTGTTGGTGGCACACACAACTCTTGGCTGATGTCTTACTGTCCACGACCCAGTAAACAGAACCGCAGGACTGTGTGTACTGTGTCCGTTGGGAGAGGCGATGGGCGCGGGGCATGGATTGGCAGCCTGGATGGTAGCAAAATAGGGAAGAGCTTCCAAGTGTATTTCTCAAGTAACAATGCAGCGATATTCAGTGCCAAATTTTACAGCTCACATTCCTTATCAAAGTAAACGCTGAATCTTCCTCCTCTAGCCAAGTCCTTATCAATAAACATAAATCAGCAAAGTGTTTTAGTTCTGTCCTGTGGTGAACACTTTACATTTGGCTAATAGAATTGGGCAACAATATGACTTAAAATATTGATTTAAGCAAATTCTCAGAAGTACATGGTATATTTATTGTAAAATGCACATTTGAAACTATCCATTTTCCTCCTTATCTTTTGTGTTTGCCAGACTGTATATTAATATTTGTGTAGAACAGAAACTTACATTTTTGTGTCCATTTGGGAGTAGTCCAGCCAAGCAGTGACACTGATTGAATAGTGACTAGCACAAGGAGGAACAATCGACACATTCACTAACCATTGTTTTTAGGTTGTTTTTCTGGATTAGATGTGTGACTGCTTGGAAAAAATATCTGATGAGCTTCTCTTATTTTGAAATAATGACTTAATAACAAATCACATTTGTTTAGTGCTTTAAAGTTTGTCTAGCAGTTTTAAGTTTACAAAGAATATTGTGTCTATATCTTTTCTCATTATAAATATAACCTATAAAATTGAAGTGTGTGTAAAATTTAAGAAACTTCTATTTTCTAAGGGTACAAAGATAATAATTAAAATAGAAATTCAGAGTAGCATTTCTTTTTTAAAAGATTTTATTTATTTTTAGAAAGAGGGGTAGCGAGGGAGAAAAAGAGGGAGAGAAACATCAATGTGTGGTTGCCTCTTGAGCACACCCCACTGGGGACCTGGCCTGAAACCCAGGCATGTGCCCTGACTGGGGATCGAACCAGTGACCCTTTGGTTCACAGTCCAGCACACAATCCACTGAGCCACAGCCCCCAGGGCTAGAGTAGCAATTCTTGAATCTGTTGGTTATCCTCAACAGATAGAACTAGCAATTATGCCAAGTTTAGGTTAGACAGCATGACCCATAGTTAATATGCATTTGTAAAGTCAAATTATGTATTTACCTGTGACCACGGTGGTAGTTACCATCTACATGATTATTGAGTAGAGGCATAAGAAATAAAACCGATAAACAAGCTTTGCAAATATTTTGCAAATAAAGTTATTAAGTCTCTGATGAGACCAGTTAAAATTTCAACACTTCTGAGGCTCAAGTTTTTTCATCTATAAGTTGGGATTATAATAGTAACTATTTCACTGATTGTTTTAATGATAAAATAAGATCATGTGTAGACAGAGTTTTAATATTATTTGAAGATTTTAGTTATAGACAAAGATTTTATAATTTCTAATGCTGGGACAGGGAGAAAACATCTTGTTTTCAAAGTTAATACTCTGCCAAGGATAAAATCAGCTAAGCACTAGGAGCAGCCACTATGTGTCACTTTGGGTCAATTAAAAGAGGAAATGTGTCATGAATGACATCTCTAGAGTAGTCACATATTTCAGAGTAAAATCTAGGACTGGAAAGACCTTGGTCTTTTCCACCATTAGTGACATGATGAGGACATTTCATTCTCCATTTCTCTCTTCTCTCTCCCCCCTTATCCAATATGGCAACATACAGCAGATGTTTTTGGTGTTGGGACATGAAGAAGGCAGACACCTAATTCTTTGATCAGCTTGGATGCAGTCAAAGGAAATTGGCTATGACCTAAGTTTGGGCTCCTGACCCCAAAAGGAGTGTGAATGATGCTTGAGGACTTAGTCCCATGGCTATGAACGTGTCCTTCCCCTGCTGAATTCCTGTCCATTCTTTGAAGCCCCTCCTGCGTAGCCTCTTTTCCATGCAGTCTTTCCTGGTCCTCCAACTAGCTTTGATGGCATCCACAGGAGAATGGGTCGGAACTTTTCTTATGGAACTTATAGTGGTTCTGAACCCCCACTGCATTATAAGCACCTTGAGGGTGAGAACCACATCACAGGCCCTGAGGGTGGCATACCCCAACTGCAGGAACATTAATAAAACAAACATGCAAACACACCCCTTCGAGGAAGAGTTGTAAAGAGACTGTTCACAAGGACAGTTTCTCTTTGACCAGTTCCCCCACATCCACTGCCTTTTCTGTTAGTGGACAATGAAGAGGCTGAGTATATTGCCCACATGTCTTCCAGCTAAATCCCCCTGGACTTTAGAATGCCTGAATGGTGTGTCTTGCCAACAGGGCACATTCCATCTGCTGATATCACCAAGGGAAGCACAAGCCTCTTGGGCCGTCCATCACCATCCAGACTGCCTCCCACGTCCTTCCATTGTGAATGCTTGCACTCTCAGTCTGCCATCAGCAAGCTGCCTTGAATCCTCAACCTCTTCTCTGAATGCCCTAGACCTTCTTACTCCACCTGTACCTCCCTCCCTGAAATTTGTCTCAAGTGCTGGCTGCTTTTCTCTTGTGGTCCATACACCTCAGGGCATCCACGTGGGATAGATGTCCTCCTGGCTGCCTGTTACTCATTAGAAACTATTCGTCTCCCTTCATCTTTCAGAAACACCAATACTTAAAGCTCAGAACATCCTCCTATTCTACCCAACATTGTCTTTGAGCTCTCTTCCACTAGCCTCCTAGCTACACCCCTTTATTTATAAAACTGATACCTCGCTCACTGTCTTCTTCCTTCTATCCTTATTATTATTCACGGTGATGTCAACATCCATGTTGGTGATCCATCCAATACCCTGGACTCTTGCTTCTTAACTTCATCACCTCCAATGACCTTCCTCCACTCACCTCACCACCAATTCTCTTGATCAAAACAATCATTGTATCTCCTTTAAAATACCAGCTTTGAACATCCTTCTCTCCGATGCTTTCTATTCTTTTCTCTCAGTCATTCTATTATCTTCACTCCAGTAGTTTCTTGACCATATCAAGACCTTGGATCCCTGGATCCCACAGCGGTTTTTCGCTCACCCTCTTCACCTGTGCACGTGATGGCTCCGGCCTCTGTACTCCCACTCGGCGCTTTCTTCCCTGCGGCAGTGGAGGCTGCATCCGGGCTTCACGTGCGTTTCGGATCTCATCCTCTCACCTTTGCTCCCATTATCCCCTTTCTCTCATGCTTTATCAGTTCTTCCCTCTCTACTTGATTCTCTCCATCAGCAGATGAACAAGTTCTAGTACCTTCTTTCTTTACCTGCTTTCTCTTGATCCCACCTAGCCCTCCAGCTACCAGTCTCTTCCTCTGCTGCCCTTCACAGCCAAATTTAGTGACAGTTGTCTTCATTTGCGGTTTCCATGTCCTCCTCTCCCATGCTCTCTTCAAGGTGCTCCAGCTGTTTCCAGCCCCTTAACTGTACGCAGCTTCTCTAATCAAGATGGTCAACACCAGTTGCCAGTCCAATAGTATTCCCGTTTTACCTCTCAGCAGCACTCAACTCAGCTGACCGCCCCTTTATGAAGCCTTTTTTGTCTCTTGGCTTACTCGTGTTGTTTTCAAGCTTTTTTGCTCTTATACCCCTAAAAGAATTTTGTAACATTTTGTAGATCCTTGAATGTTTTTAGAGTTGACATGTATATTTTTCACCATAAGTTTAAATAGTTGCTAGGGATAGAATTTCCAGTATCTTATAAATATTGACACCTTAAAACTGTTATATTGCTCTTATTAAATGTGCTCAGTGGAATCAAAACACCATAGAAATTTGATACCATCAACCATTTAGAAAATACACAGACTTCTTTAACAGTTAGAAATTATACATTGTTCTCTTTTCCCCTTGAATTTATATTTTCATCAAACTTTTTTCACAATTTTTTCCATGTAATATATTTGATCACTCTATCAACTTCTCTGTAACTAAATTGTTTATAAATTGAAAATAAACTTTTTAAAATTCTTATTACTATAAGGCTCTATAAATTAATACACTTCTTTTAGAATTAGTTATTATTACAGTTACTTATTTATATACTTGGTCAAAATAATCTAAGTACAGAGTCTGTCCAGAAGGTATCCAGCCATGTAATATGAAAAATAGAGACATTTATTGAAGAAGATACAAGATACATTGTACAAAGGACAATGGTGCCTCAGTCCCCTTAAAAGTAGGCACCTTGGGACTTCACACAGTTCTCCAATCACCATCAGCTGCCCTAGTCTATTTTCCTGAATCTCACTGATGGTCTGAACTCTCTTAACTTTCAAAGGTGATTTTAGTTTTAGGAAAAGCCAGAAATCACAGGGCACCAAATCTGGGCTGTAAGGGGGCTGAGTCACCTGGATGATTTGATGTTTTCCCAAACAACTCTGCACGAGACGTGATGCATGAATGGGTGCATTGTTGTGTTGAAGCTTCCAAACACCAGTTGCCCATAGCTTCAGCCTTCTGAATCATCTGAATAGTTTCCACAGAGGAATGTTCAAGCTTAACTCGAAATTTGATGCAGATTCATTGCTCTACTCGCTCAGTCATTTTGAATGTGATGACCACACGGTACACGTGCTCACTCAACGGTGTCTACCACCTCCACTGACTAGTGCAGTGAAGTTGTCATTGTTCACATGTGTGCATTCCAGTCCACTCTCCTTGGCTGCCAGGATACACTGATGTCACACAAACCATTCTTGTTATATTAACAATGGCTGGGCTTTTTCCAGATAGACCTCATATTGTATGTTACAAATTTTGATGGAAAAGTATTAATCTAAAAAGAAAATTTTACCAAAAACATAAATTCCTATGAGTTGGTTAGGGCTTATTTTTTTTCGCCAATTAGATCATATATCTATGGATACTATTACTGTTATAATGAGACAGAATTTAGCATCATTTTTCTCTGTCATCTTCACTCTCCTCTCCCTAGTTGGAGACACCATCATCAGGGCTCATCTGGAGGACCATGATACCCCTGTCTGTCTCCCTGCTTTTACTAGGCGCCCTCCACCCACCCAAGGGATCCATGCTTCACAATGCAAAGGATCTTTTAAAAATATCAATCAGATCCCATCACTCCCTTGCCTGAAACACTGTGTGAAAAATAATCCCAGGTCTTCACCTGCAGCTACAAGGCTGTATGGACCCTGCCTACCTTTTGGATCCAAATTTTACATTTGCGCCTCCCTTGCTCACTGAACTCCAGCCACACCGTGCCTCTTTTTCTTCCTGAACATGCCAAGCTTCCTTTTTTTCTCAGGGCCATGCACTTGCCATGTCCTTACCCTAGAATTCTCTTCTCCCAGGCTGTCTCGTTGCTCTCTAATTTTTCTTCCTCAGACGTTGGCTCACATAATATTTCCTTTTAGAGGTGTTCTCTGACTACCTTCCTCTCTATCCCATTATTCTGTTTTTCATATCATGTATCTTGTTAGAAATGGATTGTTTCTGTTTTCATGGCTGTAAGCTACCCGAAAGCAGAGATCTTTCCTGTTTTACCTACCTCTATATCCTAATGTTGAAAATGTATCAAACACATAGCAAGTGCTCAATCCATATTTGTTGAATGGATGCAGAAATTTTCACTGTGTTTGCTGAGGTTTTTATTATTTATTTATTTATCTTTTTAATACAGGATCCTGTCCCAGTGATTTCTCTAGGGAAGAATATTGACTGCCATCTTATCCCACTGTTCAGCATTGACCTGAAACTATAGCTGGTATCACAGAGCAGCAAACAGTCATGGGCTTTGGGGTCAAATAAAAATTCACAAAGATTTAACCCCAGAACTGCCAGTGTCCAGCTCTCTGAGCTCAAACAAGTTATATCACTTTTTATATCTCAGTTTCTTCATACTTACAATGGAAACGATAACTGGCAGGAATGTTGTAAGAGCTGGAAATAATACAGCTAAGTGACTATCACATAGTAGACATCCAATGAATGGTACTTGTTAAATTATTTTTATTGCTGATGAATTATTATTGTTATTGCCCAATCCAGTTCCTCTGGAATTGCTTTTACTAGCCTAGCTTTAAAGCCAGTGTCAGGCTGGGGTAGGGTAACAAAATCCTGGTCCCTCACCCCAAGGTAGGCAGACTCTGGGGAGCCTTGCAACAGTGGGGCAGGACTTCTGTGTTTGCAAATCTCCCTGCAAGTCCAGGCTAAAGCCAGTCCTCATCAGACACCACCTCTTTCCCTTTCTCTGTCCTGATTTCCTTGCCCGTTATGAGTTTTCCCTGGGAGCAATGCCTCAACAAATGATGTGTGCACGCATCCCCACTGCAGGTTCTGCTGCTATGGAACCTGGCTGGGGCGGTGGGTATCACTTTTTGCTCCACCGGAAGACGTTTACAGGATTTACTACCCTAGCAGCTATTTTTTTCTAGTAATGTCCAGTCAGTCCATCAGTTATATTTATTTGCTCACAGTCAGAGCCTTATTTAGAAGTGAGAATTATCCTGATATCTTTGCATTAGTTTAATCATGGTTGAAGAAATTATTTATTATTAGAAGAAGAAAGAATGTAAAGGAGAAGCAATTACTTTTCTCATTAGAGAAATATGAGACAAGGCTCTAGAGCTTAAACGTTAAGGCCTTTCTATCTTCCAGTGACATACAAAGCCGTGGTGGGTCCGGCCCTGGCCCGAGCCTCAGCAACCCCGTATTTGAACAGCCGCTGCTGCTCACAGCTGAGTTGCGGGACCTGGGAAAAAATACTCAGCATGTCTCTGCCTCATTTTTGTCCATTTTAAAATGAGAAAAAAAAATAATTAGAGCTGTTGAAAGAAGTAAATAAAATCTCATATGTGAGAGTTTGGTAATTATAAAACCCATCCTAAAGGTGAGGTGTTTGAAGGGTACAGGTGACATTCTGGTTAGTTCAGGAATTGGAAGTGAAGGCATTAAGCTCCAGCTCACAAGTTTGAGCCTCCTTAAACATGTAGAATTAGGGAACGTTGTGTTAGTCATATGCATTGTGTTTTAAATAAATTATTTTTATGAAAAACATCTATTTTATGCTTAAATAAAAGTAGAGCAAGGCAGGAGTACTGTGTAAATGATAAAATGTATGCGTGTTGTGTGTATTGATTGCAGCTCCGGTGATTTCTGAGAACTATTTAGGGGAGTTAAATTAATAGTATTTCACA
Source organism: Glossophaga mutica (assembly GCA_039655065.1). Classification (NCBI taxonomy): domain Eukaryota; kingdom Metazoa; phylum Chordata; class Mammalia; order Chiroptera; family Phyllostomidae; genus Glossophaga; species Glossophaga mutica. The sequence continues at coordinate 86,046,312 of CM077313.1, forward strand.
GGATTTATTAGCCGTAAAAAGTCCCCCAGAGCTGTCTACATAAGGCTTTAATTATTCAAAAATTGCTCTTTGGCTCCCCAAACATTGACAAATCTGGAAGTAAGAAATCAAACACTTTCCTGGTGGCAAAAAAAAGAATTTTTGGGGGGTGCAGGAAGCATCAATGAAAGTGGGCACCCCAGAATTTGAATAATGCACAGCTTAAAGGTAAGTAACTTAGATACCTAGGAATGAAGGAAAGAAGTACTTCAAGTGGTTTAAGATAGTTGCAGAAGCAAAGAAATAAATGACAGGAGACAGAACGCTGAGTAAAGAAAAACAGGAGCAGGAAGGTTAACAAGGATGGCAGACATTGATAACGAAAAACCAGCCAATGCAGAGGACCCCGGTGGCAGCAAAACGTCCAACAAAACAAGGGAATGCTGGGAGGCCAGGAGTGTAGCACGAACTGGCCTGTAGGGGGCGCTGCGAACCACACCCTTGTCAGCGCCCCCTGCAGGCGGCACGGGGCCTAGTAAGGTGTCCTTCAGCGTTCACCCTCCCCAGATGCCACACAGGAAATGACCTTGTTCTCCTATTATCATTAGAGAAAATAAAAGGCTTACCGTCTTTACTTGTCCTCTGGCACTTGATACACCCCTCCCCCAGGCGGCCTATCTTTAACATTCAGGACAAAGGCTGCTCTTGAAGTGCCTTTTTTGGCCTTCTAGACAGTTGTAAGCCCCTTCTCTCTGCTTCTGTACTGCTCCCCTTGCACTTGTTCGAAGACACTGGACTCAGGTGTTTGCCCAGTATTCATCTACCAACTCTCGGAGGGCAGGCCGCCTTCACCACCTCAGTGCTTCCGACTTGGTCTGGCACACACCGGTCTCGCAATGATGAATCATAAAAATTGGCTCAAGAAGGTAGGGAGAATCTTCTGAGACTGTACAATTTTCATGGATCCGCACTTAGATGATTAGGACACCACGTATTCCAAAGACCCGCGTTTCCACTTATTTTTTTGAGTGTGCCAGCCTTTGCTCTGGGCAGTGGGGAGCATTTAAAGTCAATAATAAAGGTGCAGATGACAATGGGTGACCTTGGGTCACGCCTGCTCAGTGACAGGAGCTGTGCTAAGGGTGTTATACTTACTATGAGTTCATCCGCACAGCAAACTGCCCTCAAGGAAGGCAGAGGAAATGATTTAAAGAGAGAGGCAGATAAATATGTTATTAATAAACGACAGGTAAGTTATGATACAACGCAGCGGGCAATATAGAAGCACGGGACCTAGGGACTGGGGGGAGTAACTTTGCTTCCCTGAATCTGGGGAGGTGTTCCTGTAATTTTTAAATTATTTATTTCTCAAGGAGACAAATGGTCCAGATAGACCAAGAAAAGTTCCTCCTTGAACGTTAGCCTTGCAAAAACAAACAATCAAAGAACAAAATAAAACAGCAATATATTTTATCCCATTGAAAAGCAAAAGCTTCAATTAGAATTTTATTATTTAGGAAGGATATTTGAATTGCTTAAACATGCAAATATGATTTCTGATGCTGATATTTAACTTGGATGATAGTAAGTATTATTGCTCTTATTTCTCCTGTTTATTATAGATTGGTATTAAGGCGCACTGCCTAGTAATAGGGAATGTTCATGTTAATTAAGTAGATATTTTGCACATGGCAAAGAGAATTCTTTAGAGCTTTTTCTTTGGAAAGACAACTTTACAAAGTGCCCTTTGTGGAATAAATGACTTTGCTATTATCGAACAGAGTACCATGCAACTGTTTTAAAAATCATATTTAGGCATTTAATTTGTATCTTAAAATACAGAGAGGCTTGGCAGAAAGTGGGCTGCCAGATAGCTAGAATGTGCAAGGTTGAGTCACGCTGTGAGAAACGGGCGTGAGGTGGGAGGGAGCGTAGGCGTGGTGAGGCCACACGCCCGTTTTAGGTCCTGCTGAGTGGTCTGAGGAAAGTCACTTTGGTTCTCTGGGATTCAGTTTCTTCACTTGCTAAATGCAGGATTGGAACTCGAACTCTGAAAGTCTTTTATCTGTTACTAAATGCTAAGCCAGAACCCGGCTTCTTTCTTCTCTTAGGGAGTAAGTCCAGGCTTGTGATGTTCCTCCTACGACAATCAGGATAGTTGCAGAAATGGGTTGAGTTCCGAGATTTCGGTAAGGAAGTTGCTCTTTGTTATCTTGGAACTTAGAAGTGTATAAGAATTGATGCTTTTAAAAAATTATGCACATTATGTTAACAATGTACACAAGTGACATTAAAAAGTGGTTTGCTCTGGGTGGTAAGTTAATCAGTCATTTAGTTTTTCTTCTAAATAGTTTCATATGTTTTCCAAATTTTCTATAATGAATGTTATCCTATCCATATTCCCAGACATACATACAGGAAAAAGCACTTTCTAAAACAGAATTGTTGGTAATGTTTACAAAGTGTCGTCAATGAACCGAACTCCACCCTACTGTGTTTCTTACTCTGTGTTCGACTCTTTAGTTTTATAAACACCAAAATAACTGGCTGGGACAGATAAGTATCTCGGGTGAGAAGGGTGAATTAGAGATTGCCAAGGTTGCAGCTGGTCACTTGCCCAAGGTCACAGAGCTAGCGAGGGCTACTAGTGGGGCTTGAACTCAGGTGGTCCGGAGCTCGTGCTCTTTCCCACCATGCCACTCAGGACTCCAACAGCACGTGCACCGCAGAAACCCTGGGCCTGGCTCCTCCAACGTCGGTTACTCCTCCAGTTCAGTTCAGGCTGGTTGTACGCTGGTGCCGGTCTTCAGTGGTTGCAGACTGTCACAGCTGGGGCTGACTGGTTGAACACAAGCCAACGGTCTTCCCTTGCAGATTGCCTTCCTTTGTGAATAGAACATCGGGATGCCCTCCAGAAAAGTACCTTTGTGTCCTTAACGTAGCTACACACCTAATTTTCTGTAGGTGAGCTGGATGAAGGAGTGCAACAGTTAATTGTGTGTGTTAGACGCATGTTTTAGGTGGGTCATTTCCAGACCGAGTTTAGCTCAGAAATGTGATAATAGTCTCTCTCAGCCACTTGTTAGAGCCTAAGCTGAGCATATGGATTGTCTTCATGAAAAAATTTAGGCTGTGCTCCACAACAGAAGGGGCAAGGGGCAAATGAGCTCTGTTGCTGAGACCTGCCATACACTGGCAATATCTTTTTAGGAAAGGCTGGCTGGCCACTTGTCCCAGAATATCATGAAAGTGCCAGTTGAAACAACCTTAATTCCCAAACATGACAGTCATAGAATTCATAGCCTCAGAATGAGAATAGGTTTAGGATTATCCGCCCTGCCCCCACCCTATGCGGAAATGCCGAAATAACCCTTGACAGGTGCTCATTTAGTCTCAGGTAGAACAAACCCAATGGCAGAGACCTCATCATTTTATAAAGAGACCTATTTTTGGACAGTTCTAATAAAAAATGCCCCCTCACATTTCTTATTGGCTCTCTTCCACCCCGGCGAGCTCCAGAGCCGTGCTGCCCAGTAGGTAGCCACTGGCCACATGTGGCTACGGAGCACTTGCGATGCACTGTAAATGTAAACTACACACGAGATTTCGAAAATTCAGTTCGAAAAAGTGCCACACTGAGTACATGTTAAAGCCATACTTTTTGAATATATTGGGTTAAATGCAATATATTATGGAAATCAATTTCACCTGTTTTTTTCTTTTAAATGGGATTAGAAAACTTTAAAATGACATATGTGACCAGCATTATATTTCTATTGCAGAGCGCTGCTGTAGCGCATTACAAGTCTGCCCCCTCTTATAAATGAATTACATTTATTTATCACAATTTGTTCTTTGTTGACTCTTAATGTTTTTTCTTAAGGTTCCAGAAGCTATTATCTTTGAGATATCCATAGTTTATTTTGTTTTAAAGTCTAGAACAGCTAAATGCTTTTCCACTAAGAGTCATAAACACTTCTCTTCCTTCAGAAAAAGTAGATTTCAGGATGCTTCCCCTGCTGAACCTGCAGGAGTTATTCAGAAGGACAAGGTTTGCCTCTCAGATCCCAGGGCAATGGTTCCCATGCTGGAATCACCTAGAAGTTTCAAAATCCCAGTGTCCAGGTCACATCCCCAGAAGTTTGGATTACTGGCTTGGGTGGATGGACATCAGGATTTTTTTAAAAGCTTTTCAGGGGATTCTAGTGTGTAGCCGATGTCAGGTAGACTGATCTAGGCAAGTAGTTCTCAAAGTGGAGTTCTAGACTAGCAGCATCAGTATTACCTGGAACTTGTTAGAAATGTAAAATTTTGAGCCACTGATCTATTGAATCAGAAACTCTAGGGAGGAATCTGTGACTTAACAAGCTCTCCAGGTACTTTTGATGCACAGGAAGGTTTGAAAACCACAACTCTAGGTCTTCCTTTCTCCTGGAAAAAGGGTTACCCTGTCAAATGCTATTGAGCCTGAACACGTCTGGTCTGATGCCAGTGAAAGCTCTCAAAGGCCACAGGAGTTGGCAGGTAAGTTACGCAGAAAGGTTTGTGCGCTCTATTTCCCTCTCTTCCCTCTCAGCCAGTGAGCTGGCCCGAAGAACGTACAGTGAACGCTTTCTTCTACGGAGTGTGTGCATGCGACCATCCCATTCTCAGTTGAGGGTGCTCAACCCAGCTTGCTGCTCGTGCCTTTCCTTCCTGTCCTGTGTCTCCATCTGTAGTGTGTGCTTTTGAACCACGGGCTGATACTGTGGCCTTGTGACAGTGCTAGATTGCTGGAAAAAAAGAAAAAGAGAAAGAATACCACCCCAGATACTAAAAACGCAACTTTTACAGCCATCTGTTTCCTCACTTTGAGGAAACAGAATGTGAACTTGGGCAGGCAGGCAGAAGTTGGGGAAGAGCGTTGGGATCTTGCTCAGGGGCGTAGACAGTTTGGAAGAAGCTCTGGCCCAGACCTGCACTGTCTGTGGCTGCAGGGCCACTTGGCTGGCACTGGAAGAACTTATAAGCCATTTTGGCTTTTCTTTGTTCTGGCTCTGTGACCTTGAGTGGCTCACATAACTTCTTGGAACCCGTTACCTCATGTGTAAAAACCAAACAAACGGAGCGATAATAGCTACCTCGCCAGGTTGTTCTGAGGATTACCTGAGATACAGTTTGTGAAGATGCCAAGCAGAGCACTGCTGGCGGTGGTTCTTCCACCCTCCTGTGCATCCGCCCTCACATCGGAAGTGTCTTTCGCTAGTTTTTCAGAACGAGGGCTCAGCAGAACTATGGAGTAGAACATTTGTGCCCAGAGCCTCAGCAGATCCTAGTTCCAGAAACTTTCTTTTTTCCTCATGGTACCCTTCTTCCTCCTGAAGCTGGGATCTGACCTCTCTTTACCGTCTGGACTTCACTTTCACTTATCAATCAGTTAGAAGAGAGCCAATATTCTAATTATACGATTAGGGTGGACATGATTTAGTAGGACTTATTGTATTAGTGTTTTCACAGTGAGATGCAACTGAGCAGTGTTTAAGCATCTCTTAGCTCCCAGGAGGGAAGGGGGCCCAGGCATATTGAGTGCCTTCCCCAGGACATGCTCATTAACCCACACAACAGGAGCTGCTACTATCCCCATTTCAAAGGCGAGGAAACCAATGAGAGTGGGATTTCAAAAACCCAGTCAAACGGTTGGGAAATGGAGTATTTTTTCTAGACCCACCTCAAAATATCACGTAGGTTTCAAACTTTGATTCCCCATAGGGTTAGCGTAGATTATTGACATAACCAAACAGAAAGGTTTCTTTTCAAATGTCTGGATATACAAAGCTATTGGGAACATTCCCCTACTCTCAATGAGCTATATGGTTTTGCTGATTGGCCAATTCCTAATAAAATCTGACTTTTTTCTTAACCCATCTGAGAATTACTCCTAAGTACAAAATAGAACATTACCGAAGTCTCTATTTTCTCCCAGGGAGGAGATTGGTAGTTGTTGGATTATTAGCCTGAAGTTTCTAGATCACAAAATTAGCACAAGGATGGAAAAATTGGTTGGAAGAGGGTAGCCAATGTGGGGAGTACAGAAGCTGGGGAAGGAAGTTAGGATACATTTCATTAGTTGGATTTCTGCTTCTTGGAAGTGTCAAGTGGGCATACTGATCTCTTCAAGATTTAAATTTTGCTTTTTCCTAAAAGCATAATGAAAGGGTGAAATGACGTCATCACTCTTTACATTTTAAGGAGTCCTTATTTTATACGCTATCGCTGTAGGCTTTAATTTTCTTTGGAACACGAATACGTCTCCGGGTCTCACAGGAGCTGTATCTTGTGGCATTTGCGCAGATGACCATCTGAGCTGAGTGCTTGTTGTCAGACTGGCTGAAGTATCATGTGAGGTTAGCAGGGAGCCATCACAGGCCACCCACTGGACACCCTGGGAATGAAAGAGAGGCCAAAGGTCTAGTGTCTTTAACTGGGAAAGCACAACGGCAGGATAACAGCAGCAACCCCAGGGTGCATTACGGCTCGCAGAACAGGCGTGTGATATCGTTGATGGTGGAAGAAAAGGCTGCAGATTTGCTTTCCAAATTCACTGTGTGACAGCTTTACGGTCATCTTTGGAATGGTATCTGTGTTGGTTTCCTATCGCTGTTGTAACAGATTGCTGTGAATTTAGTGGCTTAAAAATCGTTCTTCCTCTTCTAGCATGGCAGCGTGATCCCTCCAATGAGTTCCCCCCCTTCACCCTCAGATAACCAGGCGTTAGGATCTCCGTACCCGAAAACAGATCATTTCATTTCAAAAAGAACCTGAACTCTTAAAGTAGTTACCTCTCTTAACCCCAAAACAGGAGGGATTATTGATTGAATGAATGTCTTGGAAACATAGGAATGAACGTAAGTTCCGCTTACTAGCTACAGTCTGACAAGGAGATAAATCAATGAAATACAGCAGAGGAATAATTAGAGAGCCAGCGGCATACTTGGGGCCGACAGAAAAGCAAGACATCCAAACGAAGCCAACGGCAGAAGTACTCCCTAGTTTTTCTTTTTCCTATTGAGGTAAATCTAAAGGAGTGTTGAGGGGAGTTCCTGTGAAACCCTTTGCCGCTGAATGCTGTAATCCATTTGAGCTCTAATTGTCAATATTTCCTTCTTGTTAAAACTAAAATGGTTACATACGAAGGATTCAAATTATACTCCTAATCTAGAGATCTATAGTATTTCCAATTCACTGAAAAATACCCCGTCAGTGCTCGTTTAATGAACATTTCCCTCTTTCCAAAAACAACAAAAGTATTAACATTAGCTTTATTTGAGAAATGTCTTTCATGGGTTATATCCATCTGTATTTTTAAAAAATAAGCTCACAACAAACCCTTATAACTCATAGTTTAAGAGAAACGATAACATGGCATTCTAGCATACCTACACTTGGTTCAGTGTTCAGTTTTAGAAGGAGGTCTTAAATAGTTGAAAGGTAAAGAGTACTGATGTCCTCTGAAAGCAGTTCTTACCTGAGCAGAATTATGTTTTTAAGTCAGATTTAACGGGTAATCAATCACCTTTGCTAGTTAACCCCGAAGCCACGAATATGACTCCTGTGCAGCTTCCTTAACTAAATTGTTGTCCTTTGAAGCCAACAGAAGCATGAGAGTGAAAAAAGTTAGAGTACGTGGCTTTTATGAATAAAAATATGAGTATTACACAAACAAAATAATAGGTACGGAATGTTAGCATGACCAGGTTCCTCAGAAAAAATGTAGTCTTGCGACTTTCCAGCCCATTCTTTAGAGCCCTATGGCTGCATGCCACAGTTCCTGGGTGACCCCAGCTGGTAGGAATCTCTGCCCTCACTTCTACCGGCAGCACTTCATTTGAGCTGACTTACATATTTATATAAATACATTTATGTATCCGTACATCTGCTAACTCTGATCATGCCTCTGGCATCTTTCATAATACCATCGTCCGCTCTTTTGGAGTCATCTTTTCCCACTTTCCTGATTTAAACATGAATATTGTCGTTTACACTGTCAACGTTTGTTTAGATTCAACCACTTAACTTGCATTTTCTTTGACCGCCTTGCTTTCTGGCATCTCAGACCTTCATTTTGCCATCACTATATTTTCGGAAGTGGATCCTTCAAATTTCCTTAGCCGAGGGTCTTCTGGCAGTAAACTGCACCACTTTTACTTTGAGTGAAATGTCTTAATTTCACCCTTGTACTTTTGCTATATGTAAAATTCTAGGTTGATAGTTTCTCTAAACATTCTGTGGATTTTATTTCACCACAGTCCAGCATTTGTTGCTGCTGTTAAGAAGTCTGGTACTAGTGTAACTATCCTCTTATGGATACTTTTTTTTTTCCTTGTCTAGATGCTTTCACTATGACCCTTATGTCTTTGGTGTTTTGCAGCCTTACTGTGATGGGTCTTGGTGTGAGTTTACCCTCCTTGGGATTCGTGCTTTCTGAATTTGAACATTCATATCTTTCATCTGTTCTCAAGAATTCTGTGTTTTTAAGTCAGATTTAATGGGTAATCACTGGCATTTTCTCTAGAATCATCTTATTGAACTCCAATTAGACATTTATCAAGTGTCTCATTCTATCCTTGGTTTCTCATAAATATTCTTTCACAGTTACCATATCTTTGTCTCTCTCCTGTGCTTTGGTTAATTTCTTGAGTGTTAGCTTCCATTTTACCAATTCTTTCTTCAACTATGACTAATCTATTAAGCTATTCATCATGCTTTTAAACTACATTTTTAGTTGTTTAAAGATTTTATTTATTTTATAGAGGGGAGGGCGGGAGAAAGAGAGAGAAACACTAATGCGTGGTTGCCTCTTGCGCGCCCCCTACTGGGGACCTGGCCTACAAGCCAGGCATGTGCCCTGCCTGGGAATCGAACTGGCGACCCTTTGATTTTCAAGCCTGCACTCAACCACGGGGCCACACCAGCCAGGGCTACATTTTCAGTTGTTTAAATATTCGATTCTTTTTCAAATCTGCCTGGTATTTTGAAATAATCTTATTACTTTCTCAGGTTTTTTATTCCATATTTATTTCATTAACATTTTATAGTCGGTTATCTTCCATTCTGTATTGTCCATTCCAATATTCAAAATTCTTGGTGGTCTAATTCAGCTGTTACTGTCTTTGCTGACTCTCACTCATGGGACCTGTTTCCACGAATACTCCCCAATTTTGGATTTTGGGTTCCAATTCAGCATTATGTGTAGAAATACTTCAAGAGAGGCAATTTGTGCTTATCTCTTCCAGGCCCTGCCAGTCATCACTATCTATCGGGTCCACATTAGATTAATTTCTTAGTTTGAAGTTTCCTGGATTGCACAGTTAGTACCGATTTAAACCCAAACTTTCACAGGACAGGCCCATGGTTATACATTTTCAGGAAAGATGTATTATTCCAATCCAGAGCCTAGGCCAAGACAGAAGACCTCCTTGTTATTTCCCTTTATGTGGTTTATATGGAAGGCCCAACCCCTTCATTAGTTTGGTTTTATATGAAGCCTCAGTTCCAATTTCCCATCTTGTTTAGGCTCCAGTGCAGCCGTTAAAACCCAGGCCTCTCGGTGATAAAGATTGTCAAATGCCTAGAGGATGGCCATAGACTCAGCTACCACCTGTTTTCTAGCTCTTACGAATTCACCTATTTGCCTACCCTTCCTTTCTCATAGCTCAACTATTAACAAGATGTTTATTAGATTTCACCAAACATTTCTAAGCATATAGTTCTAAATTTTTCTCCAAACAAGTTTTTCATTATTTTTTCTGATGAAGAAACCCCAAAGTTAATTGACTTTAAAAAGAGACAGCCACGTGAAAACTGAAACCGGGCCCCAGACTCCCAACTCCTTATTCACATCTTCACAGATCGCACGCGGTCACGCACGTATGTTGTGTCCCTCTGGTGCCTCTCGAGATAGCTCTGAGGTCAGACGTTAGTCTCTCCCAAACTGTGGGGACTCGCTCTAATAAGGTGAGGTTAAATCACTGCCACAAGGTCATTTGATGTATGACGGCCGTGAGGTAAGAAGCCTGTGCCTCTGACCTCCAAGGCTGTCATGACACAGGCAGAAGATTTAGTTGCAGCGGTTTCCTCCAGCAGATTCTGGCTCTAAATCTGGGTTTGAGATCGGTAATCATAGAACTATCTGTAGATATTCAACAGCCACATTTTTAGGATTCATACGGGCATATTTCATCAGTGCCAGGACTTCCTCACAGGCGAAAGCCTCAAGTTGTGCACACCTACTGCATGTTAGGAAACTAAGCAGAATTTGAAAGGTATGCACATTGGTTATCTATGTATTCTCAAAACAGTGAACTTGGCATTTTGAAAAGAATCTGAGCAATACTTTACCATATTGCAACCAGCAAATCTTAGAATAGGAAAAGCTAATATGTTTTTGAGATTTCAATATACAGAAAAAAGACAGATTAGGAATTTCAATGATCCTCTCTCGAATGACTGAGTGTTAACAAACAAATCATTACCACCACCGACAAAAGTAATATATGTACACACACAGATAAAAATAACCTAGACCCTACCAGCTGTGGTTTTGTTTTGTTTCATTCCAAATTCCTAAATATACATGTGAAATGAAAGCATAACCATTACTTCAAAATTGTCTTCAATTTTTATCGGTTTTGCTCAACGTTTCATCTTGTTATCAGATGGTGTTTACCTTAGCCTTTTTTTTTTTCAAATTTCAAAAACCTAAGTTGTGGGTTTGAAACTTCCTGTAGAGGGCGCTATTGATATTGTCAACTATACTAAGCATTTAAAAAAACCAAACATGGTTGGTAAACTATAGTCTCTGCTTAGAAATCATTAGGTTGGAATGTGAGAGAGTTGAATTAAACCAAATTCTAAGCAAACTACTAACTATGAAGCTGTTTAATACTTGTGAAACCACCATCCCTCTGCTGGTGTTTTAGCTCTGAAGTCTGAGTGTTCTCTCCCTTCCCCCCTTTTATTATTTAATGAACAATTCCTCTTCTGGTCTCTATTAACAATGGTGCTTGGAACTCAGCATCGATAACACACTGTATGCCCTGTTGTGCTACATGTTGAATGATTTGTGTGTCTTTGAGAAAGTCCAGCTTCTCCTCTTAATCTGGTATCCTGGAGCCTCTGTAATTTACTCCCACAGTTCCCTGCCATAACATATTTCATGTCAAATGGGAGAGTTTAGAAAAAAACCCTCTTAATAGAGATATTTTCAAACAAAGGCAGAGGGCAAAGAAGATCTTCTTAGGGTATTCAATGAGAACATAACGATAGCTTATTTTTCTTTTGTATTATTATGGGGCAATTGATTGCCTGGGGCTTTGCAGATGAATCAGACTTTTAATAAGTTTCAGGGAGAACAGTGTTCACCAACATAAGTTAATTAATTGCTCTTCTGTGTAAAAGCTCCTGTATATAGTGTTTTATTCTACTCTGTAGACTGTTCATAAAAAGGCACATAATTCTTTACTGCACTAATGCTTATCAGCAAACCGTCACAGAAAATATTATTTTGCTGTTTAAAAAAACTGTTGATAACCTTATTAAACCAGAAATGAAATGTATTACTGATCCTTCTGCAAAAGTGGCACTGAAAAGAAATTTCTTTTTTTTGGAAGCTCTGCTGTTTTGCATTTACTGTTTACAAAACTCTTCTAGATGCTGACAGACACCTCTGTCCTTATTACTTCGAATCCTGGGCTTTTGGCAGAGTGCTTATTTTTCTTCTGCATCACTTGGTTGATTTCGAACCAGAAGAGTTCTCTGCCCCATTCTTACCCTGTCTGTGTGGCAGCATGATAATGACTTTGAAAGCGACACTGGTTATAGTACAGTGGGGTTTTCTCCTGATGGCTGCAATTTACATGCCAGGGGCCCTTGAAGCCCTCCAGCATTTTCTTGATGCTATGAAGGGAAAAAAAAAATCAAACAGTTTCTTAGAGTCTGGAATGCTTTCCCAGGCAATTGACAACAGAGTTCAAGTCAAGTTTATGATTTGGACTCAAACTTAGACTTTCCTTATGCATTTTTAACTCTTTGAAAGATGAGTTGATTATGCTACACTATGCATTGCATGCCTCCTGCTGTATTTGTTTTATTGTCGATTGAATGTTTACAAGTCTGTTGATAACTTTGATTTAAAAAATTTTTTTAAATGAAGAAAACAATCCACTTAGTGTCTCATCCATCAACTTCATGCATTTGCTGTTATTTTTTTCAGCCAACAATTATTCATAGGATAAAAAAAATTGTATTTGTATCATCACTTGGTTTTCTTCTATTTTAAATTTAGTATTATAGCATAATTTTATTAAAAACTTTTTTCATGTGTTAGTGTGTTCTAGACTTGTTGCAGATTTCAGTAAGTACAATTTATGTGTGTCCTTGAGATTTAGGCATTGTTTTCATGTGTAAGAAGACAGTAATCATACCTCTCTCCAAGGGTGGTGTGTGGATGAAGCGACCTCATTGAGCAGCCTAGCACACCGCTGGGCACATAAGTACTCAACAGATGTTTTCCTCCATCACCTTCTTCTTTCCCAGATCTTAATTGGATTTCATTTGCCACTACTAACAGGCTATCATTACATGCTGTAGAATAAACCTTTTGGAAGAGAATTGTGTGAGTAAATAAAACTTGTTTTTCAAGTATTTTCATGCTTTCCAATATAAATATTACCAGAAAGAAATAAAATGAGATTAACTGGCCATGGAAGAATCGTTCCATGGAGAATCAGTGCCCCCGTAGTATAAGGTCTATTGGTATACGGTCTCCTCTGGTTCTGATGGGCAACCAGTCAGCGGTGTCCCCCTTGGTGGCAGCTGCCTCTAAGACACCCTCTCAACTCACCGGAAGTGTTTCCATGGACTCCAGGAGTGACTGGATGTGGTGCTTCTCATTAGGTATCAGAACAGAATATTAACCTTCTGTCTCTGTCTCCTTTTCCTCACTCGTTTTCCCGTCCTAGTGTTCTTTGCTCTTCACCTCCTCTATTCTAAGGAGACTTTTTATTTTCTGCGTTTTGGGGTCTGTTTCTCAGTGAGTTTTGCATCCTAGCTCTGTCCACCCAGAGGGGCATCTTTCCTTTCTTAATGTGGCTGTTTTAGGGATGTCAGAAGAGTTCTCCCCGTTCTCCATCAGAAGGGCTGCAAGAAGCTCCAGGAGATCCTGGCCTCTGGGACTTCACGCCGTGGTTGCCTCTTCTTTGATTTCTCTCAAGTGGAAGGTTCATTCCGTCTGCCATGGCCTTGCTCTGGGCAGCCCAGGGTTGAATTGGAGGGACTGCACCTTACGGATTATGCAGTATTTCTCTTATAGGGTTTTACCCTTGAGTCTTTCTAATTCCCTCTTGCCCTTGAACAATGACAGATCAGTATTTCCTTTGCATGTATATCCTTCATAGAATCTTAGACTTCCGGTATAGAGCAATCTTGTAACTTATCCAGTCAAATCCTCATTTTCAAAGGTGTGGGAAAAGGAAGCTGGGAAAGCCGGAGAGATTTTCTAGGTGCAGGTTGCACTTCGGCCCTGTAACTCTGACCTTGTCTGTCTTTGGACACAATTTTAGCGTTAGCGAGTTGAGGCTTAATGCTGCCTCTTTGTTCCCTCATTTGCCCTTTCAAGCACAGCAGCATTTCTCAGCCCACAAAATAGCAAGCAGTGCTTCTAAACCAAGGAACATCAGGTATTTCTGTTGGGTCTGACTCTCCTCTCAGAAATCTTGTTCCTTAGACTCTGCATTTCATAAAGAAAGCCATACACTTAAAGCTTTAGTTCTCAGACTTCTCTCATCTTACCCTTTCCTGCTCCATTTCCACCCATCTCCTCACTTACTTCAAGTTTTCTTGCTTACTTTGCTACTCTGATGATTGATTATGGATTCCAGTCTCATTACTGTTTCTGCTAGATCTTAATGACCCATTCTCTGTTCTCTCCTAGTCTCCCTAATTTGTCCTTTAATTTGATGTAAATTAAAGTTGACTTCTGGCCTTCCATTCAATATATAAAAAGCTTGGAAGTCATCAATCCCATCGTCACGATTGGAAATCAACAACTATCTGATAGAAAACAGTTTGTTCAAAATAATAGTAACAATGTGTTGTGTGATTATAATTTATGGACAGGAGAAAGGAAAGCATAGTTATAAGGAATGGGAGGAAAGAAGTGAGGGTTCTCTCTTACAAGATCATTGGACTTCTGTGACGTGGTATAGTATTAGAGCGAACTTGGATTAAAATGTAAATGTATATTGCAAATTCTAGGGGAGCCACTAAATTTTTTTAAAAGAAGTAAAGTTGATGTGTTAAGAGAAAATGGAATCCCATAAAATGCTCAATTAAAAGAAGAGAAGGCAGAAAAAATGTGAAGAAGAAAAGAAACAAAGATCAAGGGCAACAAATAGAAAACAGCTACAAATGTTGTACATAAAATTCCAGCTTTATCAAGAATCACTTTAAACTCGGATGGTCTAAATTCACCAATTAAAAGAGAGAGACTGTCAGAGTGGAAAAAAGGAACAAGACCCAACTATGTGGTGTCTACAAGAAACCAACCTCAAGTATTAAGACACATAGAGATTACAAGTACAGGGATGGAGAGAAATATACCATGCTAGCACTAACCGAAAGAAAGCTGGAGTAGTTATATTAATCTCAGATAAATGAGTCTTTAAGACAAGGAACACAGTCTTGTGGAGGGACAGGTGTTCTTAGAAGTTTTTGCTTTCTCCTCATATAACACATATTGAAGCAGAGTCCCCCATCTTTTGGTACCCGGCAAACTTCACTGATGTTTGAGCCGTGCCCACTGAACCTCAGCGATCGTGTCGTGCCTCTTGAGTGTTCAGGTCTGATCGGATTTCACGAAGGATAGAGCAGCGTTGTGCGAAACTTTGCCGTAAATTCATCTTCTAACCCTTGCATTTTAATTTTAATTTTTGTCAAGGAGAAATAAAAGAATAATCACACCTTCCTGGTTTACTTTAGCACACCCTGTCGGCTGTATTAAAGGTTTATATATTTGAACAAAAAGTTTATATATTTGGAAATGTTCGTCCAAGTTATCTTACTTTGAAATGATATATCTTATGTCTCTTCCCTGGAGAAGGAAAAGGACTGTAGTCGTTTCTCTGGGGGATTTTAGGAGGAAACCATTTGGAGGTTTTTACGTGAAATTTACTGTGTGCTTGAGAACATTGTTTAAATTTTCCTTGGAAAAGAGCCGATGTTAGACTCTTCTCATGGAAGAAAAGTACAAACTCTTAAATGATGTCTGCTGATTTCATCATAATCTCAGATTCCAAGATTCAGCTCGCCTGGGATACTCACCTACTCTCAAGGGAAAATGAACCCGTTCCAAAACAGGTTACAGGTATTTCCACAAGTGGCCAAGGGCAGTTTCTCTCCACACTGGCTTTGCAGTGCTAGTTTCCGTTTTATACTGTCTCCATCCCAGTGACATGATTTAGAGGGGATGAAGATGAACATTTGTTAGGAACAAAGTAGAGGAAAAACGAGAGGCCCTGCCTTCTCACTGATCTTCTTGATGCTTCTGTTTTCAATTTTCCTTCATGCTCTAGCCTTGGTGCATGTCAGGACAAGGTTGATTGTAACCTAGGTTCCCCCCCATCGGTTTTCCTAATTGGCTCGGTTGGGTAGCAAATATCTGACTTGTACTATTTTCCAGGTTGCAACAGGCTTGGTCTCCATTGTGTGTTCCATGCGGTAGGATGTGCTCCAATTACAGAGAACATCCTAAACAGGCCTTCGTTTCAATAAAGGCACAAAACCCCTTTTCCTTACTGGGGCCAAGAACCTCACACCAAAGGCGGCATTCTATAGAATGGTCTGCAAAGCGGGGCAAGGAGGTTCTTTTCCATTTTATGTCCTGTAACAATTTCCTTGCCCTCCTAGGCAAAAGGAGGGGTGGGCTGGAATTCTGAAATGCGGGCTTGCTGAATGCATACCATTCCTTTGCCACGGAGTACAAATTGATGCCAAAAGCAGAAATAAAGATCTAAGACAGAAGTGCAATGCCGGCACAAGGCAATCATCAGCTTAATAAACGGGTTACTCCACAAATAACCTAGAAACAGCAGGATTGCCAAACAATCTCCAGCCCCTAAAACATTTGCAAATGAGCATGACGACTGAGATTTTTCTTTCTTTGTAGCCACACACTGTCACATTTTAATGATGGATTGTAGACGTGAGCTTTTGGCAGCAGACTGTAGCAAACATGATTCTACACTTATTTTCTTTTAATCATAAGATACAAGGGTTTATAGATATGTGGCACTGTGCCTGAGAAAGAAAAATGAGGGATGATGGGAATATGTGTGTACTTTTCTCTTCTCTTCGGATTTAAGGCAGATACACTTTTACTGTCGTAAGATACATTATCTTTTGTTTTATTTTAGGTGGTATTTTTGCACCTGTTGGGGATGTTTATAGTAAAATATAAAACTAGCTGGTATAGCATATGTATCCAATTCCATAATATATACTAATCTATATCAGTGTCATTTAAAAATGGCAAATGAAACATATTTTTTCATAAACTAGTAATATAATCTCTCGATGTCACAAGTATAAAAGTAACATGTTATTTCTGCAGTCACGATGTCAGGAAGATATTATTTAAGTATTTAATGGGATCAGAGGCTTAGTGTTCAGGAAGTATATTTTTTTCTGTGTTTCCTGTGTCTGTTTTACTTAGTTTAATCATTTTAATTGCAATTTCTTTTTCTTTTTAAAACATGACCATAACTCTTGGATGCTGCTATTTCTCCTTCTTTCTGGCAAGTTGAAGAATACCAGGTAGCACTGTAAGAACGAAGCCATGGCTTCTGTGTTCTTCTGCCTCCCCCTGGGTTGTTCTCTGATTCTCTCCTTTGTCTGTTCCCTTCCCCGCCTCCGTGTGTCCCGGACTGCGTAGACATTATTCATTTCACAGGGCTGTGCATATAAAAAGAGGGAACAGCCTGGGTCTCTTTTTATGAAGACAGATTACTTTATAATATATTTTAAACACCATGAGCGTATACAGACATTTTCTTGAGGAATTTTCACGTTAAGGCAGTGCCTTGGTTGCAGGGTTAAATGGTAGGCGGAACCTGATTTCCCAAGAAGAACTGACTCTAAGACACTGGTATAATAAGTTGAAAACACAGAGAAAAAAAATCGAATACGTGGATTGGAAAACGAAATCCATAGCGTTGGTCTAGGCCCGTACGTGTGGTGTTCGGGATCCGTCCGGGGATAAACAGGGCCTAGTGGCTGATTTACCGAGTAGCAGTCCTCCCTAAAAAGGCAACCATCCTCCCCTTGACAATGGGATGAGTGATAGCAGCTGTATTCCAGAAGGACCTATCTGGGGAAGCAAAACTTAGGGTGGGTGGGACCAACATACAGAGATAAGGAGACGACGTAAGGACCCCATCTGTCTGGGTCTCCTGGGTTGGAACCAGCTTCTGGAGGACACAGTACCCCCTGCTCCTTCCAGCTGTGAGTTCTTGGGGGTTTGCCCTGAGAAGGTCTAGCTGTGCCACAGTTGCCCCTGGGTCAGTTTATTTGGATTGGTGAATCCAGATAGAAATGGTTACTCCTTTTTTTTTTTTTTTTTCCTTTTTAAAGACTGGTTCACCAGATTCACATAAAACCCTGGCCTCTGTGTTGAGCGATTAGAATGACCATGGGCAGACTCGGCAGTGGCAAGTCAGCAGGGCCAGAGCTCGACTTGTGCACGGGCAATCCACCTTTGCTGCGAAGCCTCCCGGTCCTCTGGAAGTGTTCTCTGGCTGCTAGCCCCTTTTTTCTCCTCATGCTTACCCAGGGACATACTCTTTGACCCTAGAGGGAGGGGAAGGTAAGGAGAGGAAGAGAGAGAGAAACAGCGATTGGTTGCCTGCCACATGCACCCCAACCAGGGATGGAACCCACAGCCTGGGCATGTGCCCTGACTGGGAATCGAACCCATGACCTTTTCATCTACAGGACGACACTCCAACCAACCGAGCCACACTGGCTGCTATTCCTTTGCACACAAGTCCCTACTCCCTAAAAGAAAACACTAAAATCTTAGTTTATTCAAATGTTCAATTGAGGAGAACATGGTGGAACCATTGGAAGTGGTAGGTCCTGGTATTTAAGCCTTTGGGCTTTAACCTCAGGTTTCCTGAGTTCAAATCCCAGTTCCAGGAGGAGAGGAAATGAGTTATTGTGTAGTGTGTATGGAGTTTCCCTTTAGGAAGATGAAAACGTTCCGGAATGTAGATAGTGATGATCATTATACACAGAGTGAATGTACTTAACATCACCAAATTGTACACTTAAAAGTGGCTACAAAGTTAAATTTATTGTTACCACAATAAAAAAAAAAAGATGAAATGACTGCCAGCCCCACCCCCTTATATTAGCCAGATAGGCAAGTAACTGTCCCTCTCTCTAATTCAGTTCCCTCATCTGTGTAACACAACAGGATGATAACAATGATACTGGCTTCACTGGTTTATCCTAATTGAATGAGACATGTGGGACACTTACGTTGATTCATGATAATCAAAGTTTACTGCTGTGATGATGATTTCTGAGTGTGACTTCTGTCATTAAAATGGCTTGCATTTGTGGTATAGTCCTCCATTTGTAGGATTCTCTGTAGAAACCACCAATTTCTGTTTTGCTTACAAGATAGACTTTCATTGGTTTGAAGCCCCAGGTCTGACTTTAATTACTCTTAAAAGATGCCCTCTGTTGATAAGGGTATGGGGCAGGGGGCACGCTCACTCACTGTAGATTAGACAGTCAGTGGTTACTACCGGAAGGAAGACTGTCACACAATCTGTCACAACACTTCAAAATGTGCTCGCCTGTGACTCTGAGATGCTGTTTCTATGAAGAGTAGTCCCATGTGTATGTACAGGGTCCAGCAGAAGTAACGCCTGCTTGAGTGTGGTTGGTAGGGTAACAATATGGGTGTAATAATTTGTAGTTTTAATTTGAACGTATCACCTAAAATGTCATAATGGTGTGCTTGAGTGTGATATTGTTATGTTACAGAATTACATGCTTATGATTTTGTAATAAAAGCTTTTGTAATAAAAAGGGGGATGATTGTTGTTCGACCCTGTATAAGTACATGAACAGGTGACCGTAGTAGCACTGATATAATAGTAACAAATTGGAAACCCTGTGAATATCCATTCATAGTGAATTGATTAAATCCAAACAATGGAATATTATATAACCATGAAAAAGACAATACCATATTATACTATTCCCATGGACTGAGGTCCTCAATAAACTGTAAAGTGGGAAATGGCAGTTTGAGAACAGAATATGTAATTTGGTCAGATTCGTGTAGTTTATATTAATAAAATTTCTGGAAGGATATTCATGAAAAATAATAGTGGTTATCTCTGCATGGGATTATAGGGAGAAATTTACTTTCTATTTTAAACAATTCTGTTTTACTTGAGGTTTTTATAAGCATGTATAACATTCACAATCTGTAGAAACAAGAAATATATTTCCATTAAAAAAATGAAAGGGGGACCATAAGGGGCCTCTTTGGCTATGGAGAGGAAGAACAAACCCTTATATTTCTCAAGGTGTCACATTAATTTAAACCTTTTAATTTTACATAGCATTCCTACGATCTGAGTGCATGAAAGGAAAGTAGATGAGCAATTATTGCAGTGAAAGAAATAAATAGGGCTCCAGCAATCTTCATTGCCTTTGTATTTGTCTTCCTCTGGCAGATTGACTCAGTGTTTGGGTATCCCTCCAGCCTCCACACCCATGACCTCCACCTTCTCTGATATGCCTTCTCAGTGGGGCTGAGTTCAAAGCCACGTTCAGCAGCCCACTCTCATAATAAGTGCTCAGGACCACTGCTGCCTCTCTGGACCACAGTTCCCCAACACAAACAGGGCTGTGATATGCCTGGATTACCTATGAGGGCCAGGATTTTGCTATGCAGGGTCATCTGTTCTTCATCAAACATATCTGTGCTCCCCTCAGGCCATGAAGGCAGCCAACTTCCAAAAAAATGATTACTAAGAGGCACAGCAGTTTTCTACCTTTGCACAGATACTGATATAGATGTAAATGTAGATGTAGATGCAGATACAGATACAGATGTAGATGCACAGATACTGATATAGATGCAGATGTAGATGCAGATACAGATGCAGATGTAGATACAGATGTAGGTGGAGATGCAGATATAGATACAGCTGTAGATGGAGATGTAGATACAGATGTAGATGCACAGATACTGATATAGATACAGATGTAGATGGAGATGTAGATACAGATGTAGATGCACAGATACTGATATAGATACAGATGTAGATGGAGATGCAGATACAGATACAGATGTAGATGTAGATGTAGATATAGATAGAGACATGTTAGTGGGTTGTGCAAAAATACCTAAAATATTATGCAGGAGGGTAAAAGGAGAGATGGAGTGTTTTGAAATAAATGCCTCAGCAGGATGTGATGGACAAGGGGGATTCTAGAGTCGGAAGTGGGTTGGAAACCCAGATGCCTTACTTATGAGCTGTGTGACCTTGGTCAAAAGACTGAGGCTCTCTGAGCTTCAATGCTCCTATCAATAAAACGAGAGAAATAACATCACTCACCCGGAGTTGTCAGGATTATATGAGATAAATATATATAATGGCCTTGAACCAGAGTTGGTACTCACAATAACAGTCTTTTGCCCTTCCCCTCAGATGTTGGCATAGCATTAAATAGCCATAGCTGTCCTGCGAATAGATGGTTTTCTGAATAGCACAATGTCCCAGTGTACTGTCTGTACTGCATTCTCTTTAAGTGTCAAGTAAGGGCACTGTTGTGAAGGCTATAGGCAGAATATTTTTAAACCAGGGTGGGGGAGGGGAGGGGGGATGGGGAAGCTTTATATTTTTCTGACTCCCTCAGTAGGTAATCCTCACAATTCAAATGAGGTTGAGAGGAGCTTTCCGGGTTTTAAATATTCTGTTTCATGTAAGAATGAGGAGGAATTGCTGATCAATTAGGTTTAAAAGCTACTGAAATTCTCAAGAATCATTTAAATAAGGTACTTCTAAATGCCCCTAAAGAGATGAGAATAACCTTCCACGTCAGCAGTACATGAGTTAAACATGTGGTTAATGATGATATAAAAAGAGGTGGTATGTGAAATATCAGTTCATGTAAGGCCATGCTCAATATTAATTTATGTGATATCAATACTGTTTTAGTCTAAATGAACCTCCCCTATATATAAAACACTCCTAATTATTGTAAAACCGTTATATTCCATTTACCATTGATCTTAAGGAAATGACTAAAATTTTTTGGACTATGCTGACACAGCACTATTATTCTGGGTCATTATTCAGAGCAGGTGTCAATCTCTTTCACTTAATCCCAAGGCAGAAAAAAGAAAAAAAAGTAGCTTCTTTTTGTTTAATCAAGTCTCTCTTTCAAAAAAAAAAGGAGAGAAGAGAATGCATTAAGATAAGCATAACTTTTATAGAGATGTTAACACTTTAATATTCTTTGGGATGGGCGAAGCTTTTAATTTTGAGCCAGGTTCAAGAGAAAACATTACATTTTATAAAGTGGTGAATATAATAATTCCACATTGGAACAGGTCAAGCCATCAGCAACTGACGGCCTTCCTGATGAGGTCTTCCAAGCTTGAGCCAAGTGACCAGTCTGTCCCTTGTTAAACATTTCAGAGCAACACGCCACCCACCCCCTCGACTTCCAATGCAAGAGCATGGCATTTTCAAGCTGTACCTTTTAGGTGTTTGGGTTTTTTTTTTTTTATCCTCACCTGAGGGCATTTTTTCATTACTTTTAGAAAGAGAAGAAGGGAGAAAGAGAGCGAGAGAAAGAGAAAAACATTAATGTGTAAGAGAAACATTGATTGGTTGCCTTCTTGCATGAGCCCTGACGGGGAATCAAACCTGCAACTTGGGTATGTGCCCTGACTGGGAATCGAACCAGTGACCTTTCGGTCCAACTAACTGATTCACACCAGTCAGGGCTGTACCTCTTAGGATTTTTAGATGTGACTCTAGAAAATCTAAATCACACAAGCATTCATAATTAAACAACAGTTGGTGTAAAATGCATTTGTGCATCAAGCTTGGAAGGGGAAGTTGTGGCAATGGTTTCAACCGGAACATCCGTTTGTACAAAATGCCTCTGCTGCCCACAAATCCAAGGCAGATTTGTTAATCTAACTCTGCCTTCTCCTTCAGATACAAGTGGTTTATACAAAGGCCCTTAATTTGAGGACTAATTGGATTGAGTCCTCCATTTTAATCCATAGAACTTCGATGTTACAGCTTATGTGAAATTTCATGTAATGAATATTTACTGAGGACATTCTAAATGCCATTCATAGTGCTAACACTTGGCATGGGTTATTTTATTAAATACTCTCCCAAACCTTATAAGGCATAGCAATGTCTAACATTTTTTCCAGTAATTATTATGTGCCAGGCATTGTTTTCAGCACTGCACGTACATTAACTCATTGAATCCTTGTAATGTCCTGGGAAATAGATGGTAATATTATCTCCATTTTACAGATAAAGAATCTGAAGTTCAGAGAGGTTAATAAACTGGCTGTGGTCACACAGCTAGTAAGGGACTGCTAGACCTGCAGCTCTCCTTGCTGCTAATCTCAGCGTGGCGAGTGTGGATCTGGGGGTGTGGGGGGTCACACCAGTCATCTGTCTGTAGTTAGGCTGGCTGCATAATGTTGGGACCCAGTGCTAACTGAAAACACAGGGCCTTGTGTTCAAAAGACAGGGGAAAAGTGCCATTAAAGAGAGTAAATAGAAAGGTTTATCCTCTCTTCCATAGTCAGTCTGTTGACTTGTCCTAGTGCTTTTAATTTGGTATTTAATGTCATTCTAAGTAACAAAAATTAAAGTATGGAGTTATTTGTCTTCATTTTACCATTCACCTTTATACTGTGCAATGACAGTTCTAAATGTACATAGAAGTTACCTTGCATGTGGAATCACTGAATTCACTCGGTTTGCATTTCCTGGCTGGTGTGTGCATAAAGGTTGTGTTCCGAGCAGGGCAGTGGCGATGGTGTGCAAAATAAACTCAGCTGTCTCTGTTTCACTTCTTGATACGCACACATTCTACCCACGTGCTACCTTCTGTTTGCTCACGAGGAAGGAAAGACTGGAACAAAGAAGTAAGGGCTGCCCTGTCTTTCTCTTTCCTTCTAGGTCCCCGTTTTCAGTATATGCACTTGGCTGCCCCCAAACAGGTACATAACAGGCATAAGAGCGGGTTCCTTGGTTGCTTATATTTCTTAGAGCATCACTGGTTCCCCACTGTGTTCTAAGATAGTTCTGATTTCAAAGGAAAGCTTAGTGCCTCGGGGCTGTCGGAGCCAGCCTCACCCCCACCACACGCAGATGAAGTAGGCTTACTTCCTGCTGGTTTTCTGTCTCAGTGAACTCCCCCACACTGGGGGCCTACCAGAAATTTGTGCTCAGGAGGTATCATGGGTGCTAGATGCAAATGAGGTTGGTGGCAATAGTGGATACGCTTATTGCGTGAATGGCCTCGGCTCACGCGCATGCTCCATGTCCATCAGACTTGCAGGTGTGGGCACCAGGGATCCTCTCCCAACCCTGCCATGCCCCAGCTATGCCACCCTGACCAAGGTGCTCGTTGCTGTAAGGGCCGATCTCCTCACTGAGAAATGTGAATGGCTCCACCAACCTCTCAGGGTTATTACGAGGAGAACATACATAAGGCTCTTAGCCCCAGGCTTGGCACAGTGTAAATGCTTGGTAAGTGTTAGGCTGCGGTGTGGTTGTTGCTGCCTTTGGATGCATTTGCAGTTTCATATATTTGAAAATCATTCTTCCTTCAAGTGAGATAATGAGGAAGCCTGGTGAAGATCCTTTGGAGAGATAGAAACTTCACAGTTGGACCATAGCGAGGGGCTTAACCACAACCCAGCGGCATCGTTCTCATTACCACTGTTAACTCAGAAAAGCCTCGAATGAAAAATAAATGGGAAAGATCCCTCCGAATGGTGTATGTAGAAGAGACAAGGAGAAGTCTGTTCGAGGGGAATGTGTGTCTTTTTGGGAAGCCGCTAGAGGACTGATCTTAAGTACAATATATGAGCCCAGGGTCATTGTATTTTTAGTGTTGCAGGCAGCAGACTCTTCCTGTTCCCTCCTCAGCTTCCTCTCAGGTCACTGCCCATCTATGAATTTACTAAACCAGAGTCACTCAAAGTGGAGTCCCCAGACGCCTGCATCGGAATCACAAATGCAGGATCCTGGGCCCAATGCCAGACCTTTGAACTGAAATCCCTGGGGAAGTCTGACCCAGGAAACTGATGTTAACAAGTTGCCCAAGTACATCTTACGCTGCTAAGTTTGTGAACTTCTGCGGGAGCCTAGGAGACCATTTTCCCCATTTTTCTTCCCAGCACGCTCCTAACCTTTGTCGTGAATTTTGGAGAAATGACTAGATCCAAAGCAAGAGGCTAAAGTAATTCTCCCCGTCTGAGGATCCTTAGGATTGTTCTAGTCAGGCCTGTTATTCGGCAGGTTAAAATATTAAAAAATTTCCACGGGAATTAGTACACACTCACTTCTCTGACCTCTGTGGTATCCACTGGCCCAGCTGCCCAGCCTGTCCCTTGTACTGCCCCATGGTCCAGCAACTAAAGGGTTAACCCCTTGTCTAGCAGGGGGTCTCATCTAGTCTCATTGGTCAGTAGAAATGTTAGCCCCTCATTGGTCCGCCAATGTGGTGTCTTGGGGCAGGGGCTGATGCCCTGCCTGTGCTCCTGCTCTGTGGAGGGGGTGGGAGCATCCCAGATGTGTGGCACCCTAGCCAGTTTACCTGGACTCTGGCGTGAGGGTCCCTGTCTCCACGTGCTCCCCCAGGCCATAATGGGCAGAGTCCTGGTGGGTAACATGGCATTTGTGGAGGTGGGGCTTGGGCCCCAGCGGGCAAGTGCCCCCAATTATGGCCATCTCCAAGTGAGATACTTCTAGAGATACTCTTGGATCGCTGCTTCGAGGAACTGCAGCCTCCATGGGACGTTGACTCTGAGAGACAGTGGGACAGACCGGGTGAGCACAAGGCATGTGGGAGTCAGAGCCCGCAAACACAAGGGCTCTGCTGGCGTGGGCTGGCAGGCGAGAGAGCCTGCTTGGTCCAGGTTGATGAGGCATGCAGGGATCAGGGTGGGGCTGGGCGAGGTATGAGGAAACAGGCTCTCTTTTCCTTTATTGGGGCAATTTTGCTAAAATCACTGAATGCCCTCCTATTGCAGCATGAACCACATTACTTTCATTAATAAAAATGAGGGCAAGTACTTACATTGCATTATTATTAATCCCTTTGAATTACTATAATCATCACCACTATTCCTATTATACAGATGAGGAGATGGAGGTCAGGAGATTATTTAAAACTCAAATAGAAGAGCTGTGATTTGAACTGAGGCAGACTGACATTAGAATCCACACTGCTAAACACTATTTTTCTTTTTAAATTTACATTCAAAACAAGTTGTGTGTGCGTGTGCGTGCGCGCGCGTGTGACTTGGTAACAGATCTGGAATATATTAAAAAACTGTAATATGATGATAGAAGTATTCTAAATGAAATTGCTGTCAGTTCAGCAGAAGTTGAGAAAGGAGTCTGCACCATGAACAATATTGCTGATGTTAAGAGAAATTATCTACCTGTTGAGACTTCAAGTAATCTAACGATAATCAAGTAATTGGAAGTCACTGAAAAATTTCATGTGTATTTCTACGTCAATCATGGCTCAGACGGGGGCATTTTTTACCTCGTGACAGCACATCAACCAAAAGGTCAGCAATATTTTTTAAAGATCAGGATATGATTTGCATAGTACTAGAAACTGGTGAACTACTTGCATTAAAACTCCAATCTATGTGATTATGTTTAGAGAATATTAGGGATTAAATGTTTTAAATTTATTTGTTGGTTCACTGCTTACACTTTTTAAAAAAAACACTTGATTAGCACGTTGGCTTTGCTTTTCAAGTGTCCCTTCTATTCCTTTGGTCCCATTTGTCAAGTGAAAAAAAAGAAAGATGAACTCCCGGGCCGAGCTCTGACACATCAAGCTGCATCCCTTTTTCATGTCGAGTTTGCTCTTCTGCTGGCTCACTTCCTCTTTGAGGGGGGAGGCAGGTACCCGCTTTAGGTGCAAAAGGCTGTCCTGGGAACTGAGTGGGAATGTGGGCAAGAGGGCTGTCCCTTGGTACGCTACTGTTTTCTTCCATACACCCATGTAATTGAGCTGTCATATTTACAGTTTTATTGGTTAAGATTCAAGTTAGGACTGGTGCCCTTCTTTTGCAAATTCCTCCAGGGCTCCATGTGGGAAAGAACAAATAGAAAACTCAGTGAAGAGTTCTGAATAAGGCTGTGAGAAATGAGCAGTCCTCAGTCCGTATGGTCTCAAGGAACACGGAAGGGAAGGGAGTTGTTTAAACACTTAAAAACAGAAAGGAAACACAAACCTCTTCCATATATTATGTCAAAACCGGCTCAGAAGTATGTTACAATCCAGGCAAAGCACTACAATTTCTAGCCAGTCCCGTCATGATTCTCTGGCAAACTGCACAGTCACGGTTATGATGCACTGGGATGAGAGGTGCTATATAAATGTCAAATGTTACATAAATGTCAGGAATAATTATTGTTAGTTAATGGGGCTAAACTGTTCCTCAGCAAAGCTTCGACTCCCAGCCAACACATCCTTCGCAAAGGTTCTAACCACCAAACACCCAGGAGAAGGGAGTTCTAGAGGGGAGCCCAGTTGGGGTCTGGGGTTTACAAACAGGGGTTGGGATGGTGCCAGTGACTTCAGGTGCCAGTGACTTCAGACCAGCCCCCCTCACCTTCTGGAGTCTGCCTTAGCTCACCCGTATAAGGGGGATAATTATAACACTTGCCCTACTTCTTGTGCTGGGTGATTGTGCGAATTGGGGGGTTCATGTAGGTGCGAGTGCTTTGTGAAGTGTGAGCTGCTGCAGGGTAACGGCTCGAGTTCAGCCTGTGCCTTGCCCTGCAGTCCGCCTCACCGGGAGAGCATCTGAATGGACACGAGGCTGGAGATGGTGATGGTGGCCGGCCGATGCTGAAAATGCCAGGCTCCTTCTCCTAGGGAGTTGCCAGGGGGACCCTGCAGACCAGGCGCCAGGATCCTGCCGCTGGCCCTGGCTCTGCCACTTGCCAGGCTGTGAGCTTGGGCGAGTCACAGACTAGGCTCTGGAAGTGATCGCCAAGGGCCCTTCCGGCTCTGACGCCGAATCTAAATCAGGCTCATCACTTGGCTCTGGCTGTGATTCACCTTTCGCCCCCACAAACGGCGCTTCCTCCAACTCCTCAGAAGCAGGAAGCAGGGGTCTCTGAAAGGGTGGGGTCTGTGTATTCCGCGTGAGTGTGCACAATATTGGAACTCCCTTGGGTGCGAGGTGGGGTGGGGGGCGGGTAGAAGGTCCTTGAGCGAGCGCTCTGAGAAGCCAGGATGCAGGGAGCAGTGTGATGAGGTCAGGACTGTCGCAGGCAGAAAGGAGCTGGACATCTGCTGGTGAGGAAAGAGTGGAGCACCCTAAATTTATGTTCGTGGAAAGTCTTCCCGTACCCTTCAGGACCCCGATCGCCACCTCTCCCCTACCCCCCTCCCAGCGCCTTTCAAACGCTTCCAGGCCCTCCTTGCAGAAGAGCCCCTCCTCCATGGTCCTGTCTGAAACCCTGAGGATTGTTTCCAAGCTGACTCACACCACTAATGTCAGGGAGCCGTGTCACACGGCGCTGGGCTCTGCAAGCTGTTGCTTGCGCTGTCGCTGCCACTGCCGCCTGCCAACACGCGCTCTCCAGCGGGTGCACCAGGGTCCGCTCTTGGGGCGGGGTCAGGGCGGGGCCGGGGCGGGGTCCGCCCCCTTGGCGCTCCGGCCCCGCCCCTCCTTCCCTCCCCCGCGGACCGCAATGATTTAGAAGTTCAGGAATCCCACGTGACGTCACCGGGGGGGTGATGTAATGCACTCTAAATAGAATGTATTGTAATCTTTGCTCAGTCCAACGTGGTCCCTTCACCCGGGCTCTGCTCTTGCCTTCTCCACACTTGTTTGGTAAGTTCCTAAAAATACGGCCGGGCCACTTCTGGGGCTTTTGCATTTAGCCACTTTTGTTGCACTTGCCGAGGGAGCCATCTGCGGAGCGTACTTGTTGGCAGGGGTTGGTTCTCGGCAGCCGCCGAGAGGTTACTTGGTCCAGTGGGCAGGTCACAGGGCAAGGAGTAGGGAAGATGCGATGCATTTGTTTGGAGGGTGATCTGTGTTTGTAAACACATTGGCGGACCAGAGGGAAGTCCGGCCCCAAATGCTGGTGGACTGTGGAATTCTGCCGTGTCCTGAGGCTCCCCTAGAGACCTCACGCCGCGTCCATCCCGGAGCGCGTCTCCGTGGCCGCCGCGCCGTGCGACTGGAGGGATGCTAACGTGGAGTGAGCGCTATGTCCGCCCGCCGTGCGTGCGTGTGTGGGAGCGCGCGTGTGTTTCCCTGACACGGGGAACAGTTATGAATCGGGGGTGTGTGTTTGCCTCCAGAGACCTGGCAAGGTGCGGAACCCTCCAGAAGTGCGGTCAAGCGGTGGCAGCGGCGGCGGCGGCGGAGATGGCAAGCCAGGAACCTTCCCCCGCGTCCCCAACTTCCCCGTGATGCGGCGGACCCCCGGCGAAAGTTTGCAAACTTCCAGCAGGCGCGGCGAGGACGCCGGGTCACCTAGCGGGTGGACAGGGCGGGTGCGCGGGGGCTTGCCCCCTCCGGGGTGCTGGGCCTGCTGCTGCTGCCACCTCTCCCGCGGGGCTGCCCGGCGCAGCTGGTGGGCGCGCGCCCGAGGAGGGAACTTGGCTCCTGGAGGGCACTTGCCTTTGGCTCCAGGCGCGGAAGGCTCGAGAGTGGCAAGGCTCTGCTTGCGTTCGCTCCTCCAGCCGCCCCTGCCTTCCTCCGTCCAGTGCTCGCTGGTCTCATTACCTCTTCCCCGCCGCTGCCCCAAGTGACAGCTGCCGCTGAGGCGCGGTGGCAGTTCCTGGCGGCGGAACCTCTACGGCAGATTCTCCACGGAACCGCTTAAACTTTTCACGAAGTTCTTAGAGGGGCAAGACATGCGAAGGAACCACGGAGATGTTTTTCTCCCGGCGGCTGCACCCCGCTTCTTTTTTGCTATAAATTTGGGAGAAGGGGTTGTATAACCGCTGGATAAAACTCCCAGACAAGGGCCACCCCCTCCCCAACTTTCCCCGAAAGTGTGCCGCCCACCACTTGATGCTCTTTCGAGGCCAGGAACCAGAGTGGGCTGCTTATACGTTTCGTCAGAGTCCGCAGAGTGTGTTCGGTTTTTATTTTTCCCTCCCTCTCTGACATGTGTCAAGGAATAAAGGCTGGATGCAGGTCCATTACGTCATTCTGCAGGCCAGTAAGTGTTTGATTCACAGCTTCAGATATTCAAGGGTTCGGGGGCTCAGAAATGCTGACGAAGCGACTCTGCTTTCCACCCGCAGCCCCCAACATACTTGTACAGTCTCCAGTTCCCTGGGCATCGTTATTGCCCCCTCCTCCAGGACCCCTCCTTCTCCACCCCCTCTCCGCCCACACCGTTATCACTCCGGCCCCGCCTCCGCCTTTCACTGCTTTCCCTGGGGCGAGCACTGTCCCCGGAGTGTGGGTAAGAGCTTCTGGTGTCGGAGCGTGGTACCTGATCCGCTCCGGCACAATCTGCCCTTTTCTATTATTTAAGCAAGGCACCAGCGAGCCCTCTTCTCCGGGGCGAAAGTGCTCAGCCCTGACCGAAAAGGCATCTCAGGAAACGTTGAGAGACGTTATGACAATACTGTGTCCCTGTGGTGACTCGGGAAAACAACACACCCACTGCAAACAAAGTATTTAATTTGACATAGCGCCTTTCTCCAGCTGCTTAAGAGAAGAGGGAAGGAGAAGAGAGGATGCTGACTAAATTAAATGTAGTTGCAAGGATCAAGATTAAACGTTCCATTTCCAAAGTGAGGGAATGTGAGTCCTTGAACCCAAAGTACAGGATAATGAATTGTTGTGTGTTTCTTTCTCTTAGCCTTAAGTTTCTGTACTCAAGGAGGAAGTTTAATACTTGTCATTAAATTGAGTCAGAACTTCGAATCTGCCAGTCGCAATAAAAAATACTGCCTGTGACATGCATAAGGGATAAAAGTAAAAACTTGGGCTGTGTGTGCAGCAGAAATTAAATAAACTGCTAGCAGTGTTTTGGATGGCAGGGTGGATGATTTGGGTGCTCTCTGATTTGGAGTGGGTGAAAGCTAAACAAAGGAAAATTTATATTCTGAGTAGGTGGGGATTTCTCGAAGGACACATGTTTTGTTATAATCAGGGCTAGTGTCTTCCAAGTGAAAGCCATGCCGTAGACGTTTGTGACACTCCTGTCCGGGGTCTAATTGACAGTCCTTCCCTGAGTCTGTGGCCGTGTTTATTATTTATTCACATTAAGCCACGAAATAGTATAACCCCCACGCAATCCATGAGCGTCTAAGATGTTAAACTTCTTGTTTGTGACGCACAGAGCGAAAAGAAAAAATGGCCCGGGGTCGCCGACATTGAAACGTGTGATTAATGATCAGTGATTTAGTGATCAGTGATTAGTGGTTTTATTCAAACTGTTACCTTTGACCAGAAGCACACATCAGAGGATTAACAGGCTCTTTAGATAAATGCTCATTAGTGGAAGGGGAAAGGCAAAGATAATAGGCAGGCACCCAGGGACAACTTTCGAAGAAAATCATTCCCGTCTTCAGAATAATAAGCTCTATTAACAGAAAGCCCTTTTAATTTAAAACTTGCTTTTATCTTGTAAATCAAAGTTAGATGTAAAAGTTTGTAGTGCCATTATAACCTGAATTTTCCCATATCCACTAGATGTGGATTATCTCCGTAGTGATCTATTTTTTTTTAATTTAAATAAACAATTGGACCTTTAGAGCAGCTGAGCCCTGACAAGCCCTTAACTCCCTGGGCTGGAAGGTGTCCCCCCTTCTGGAGTGGAGAGTGCCGCTCTCTAACTAGATGGCGCACTGCTCTTTGGTGTTCTGTGCGGTGCATGCAGCTCAGGAGTCTCAGCGAGCAAGTAGCTGCTTGTGAGGTGTTCTTCAACACTTGCAACAAAGTTGATTCTGTGTAGGGTTGGAGGCTAGACAGTTCTACAAGTTTTCAGTCACATTTTCCATGTCAGTTAAATCTAGGGAGTTTAAGGCTACTGGAAAAATTAGTCTCATTACTAAAAGAAACGTAGGGAACGAGGGAGGCGAGGAGGTACGAGAACCCAGGAGGTACCTCTGAGCTGCAGAAGTGATTGCAGAATACCAGACCTGCTCTTTTTTACTAAGAGTTAGTTTCGCAGTCTTGCGGTCTGAAACACTGAGGCAAATACTCAGATTCCTCTTCTTCCTAATATTGCTGGTGTGAAGGAGGTTACTAGAAAGAAAGGAAGGAAAAAGAACTTGATTTGGTGACTGCAGGAAGCAACACGTTGCTGCCTTTATCTACAGAGAATGGTAAGATGATGTTTATTATGCTCATTAAGCAGAAAGGGAACTTTGCAGTTGGCTAAATGAGGCCAATCTTGTATTTTCATAGACGAAATTTAGAAAATGGGTTTGTATTTTGCATTAAATCTTAATGTTGTTTTTGTCAGTTTCCTGGGACGTGGGAGCATTTTGTGTGGAAGGTGTGTGTGTGTGTGTGTGTGTGTGTGTGTGTGCATGCGTGAATAAGACCTTTATTTCCTGGGTAAGATAATGTTTGTGAGCATGTTTACGTGACAGGTAAGAATTCCCTTCTTCCGTGAGCTTTTATGAATCACTTCAGTAAGTACTTAAGTTTTAATAAAGAAGGAATTCTTAAAAAGGAAACCTAAAACTTAAAAATAAAATGAAGAAAAAAACCATTTTCCACCTTCCAACCTAGATGTGTATTCCCCCTGAAGAACGGTGCTGTTGACTGAATACCAGCTATTACTTTAGTTCTAAAACTTAAAGGAAAACAAGGAAAGAACTCACCTGTGCCTCTCTGTAAATTTTCCCATTTTCCTTTGCTTGTAACATTTAAAATAGATCTATTATTTTTAAATCCTGACTGATTCATAGTGACTTTTATTTTTCAACTTTACTCAGAGTAAACATGTTTGTTCAGTTGATAGCATCTTCAGGCTGACTGCTTCTTAATGTAAATTGCTGATGCCCATAAATTGCCTGTAAGTTAGAAATCCGTTGTGATCTCATAGTTAATACATGAGCAGATAGTTTATTAGCACATTCTCATCCAAAAAGTGGAAACTGCACCTTTACTTCCACATCCCTGTGGTGTTGCAGCTTTTATTTGAAGAGGTGGTTAAAGGAATGGTAGTTTGTTGAGAGACTTTTCCTTTATAGCTTTTCAATGACAGTAAGTTGAAGATTTTCATGACAACTACTTGTCAGTTTCCCATGCCTGCAGATTGAAAACCAATCAATTATCACAAACTTTCCATGACTAGTCGTACTGATGTCAAGTTCCCAGTCTCCTGATTTCTTACTACAATTTACTTTTTAGCAATGATGTATCACCATCTTATGGTAATATTTCCTTAGCATTGGAATTTGCTTCTTATTAAGCTGCAAATCATTATGGGTGTGTGGGGATGATGCTCTCTGGATGCTTCCCAAGATGTGAACTTTGTATTTGTACTTGTAGTTAGTTTTCTTCTGGTTGTGTTGTTGAATTAAAATGGGGGATTTGAGTGGACTTACTATTTTTGTCATTTTTTTCTTCTTCACTTCAAAGCATTGCTGTTAGCCACAAAATTACTGCAATCCTGTGGGTGTCTCCCATCTATATGCTTCCTTTGCATCTCACAAATTGGATTTCTACAGCAATTTAAGATCTTTTTTTTTAGAGGCAGCTTTCTTGGATGAAGATGGAACAATGATCTCAGTCAATTCATTATCTTGTCCAGTTTGACTACTACCTGTATTATGGGAATCAACCAATGCTTTTTATAAATTAGCATTTAAAAATTTAAATCTAGGACTATTTCTGTAAATCCTATTTGAGAAAATTATACAATGGAGTAAGGTAATAAACTGGGGGGCAATAGCCTCAAACATTTAAACGTGAGAAAGAAGCACTTTCAGATATGCTAAGCAGACTTAAAAGAACCTTTCTGTGTTGCTGCTTGGAAACTAAGTAAGCTATCTGTTTTGTAACATTGCTTTAAAAAAAAAAACCCTGGCACTTTAAAAATGACATCATGTTTAATATTTTCACTAAAGAGTTTTTACATTTTGTAATTAGGAAAAAATGGGCAATTAGTTTTTTTTTTTTTTTTTGAGGGTCCATTAGTATGACATTGTTGGGAATCACGAATCATGAATTTCACTGGAGAGGGAGAGAGAGCATTTACAAATTTCTAGGTTATGACAACGCTGTTCCAGAAACAAGAGCAAAAGTTTGAAGCTCTGTTGAGACTCTGGAACTTTCAAAATAAAACTTACAAAGTTGAGGATAAATTCACGAATGTATCAGATGTTAGGTTGACATTTCCATATTTTTTTCCTCCAGGCTCACTCTATCCACCAATTATCTTTTCTGAGAAGTAGATCAGAATCCATTCCACACTTTAAAAATATGTATTTTTAGTTGCATCCTTCTATTTCCTCAAGGTTTACATTTCTAATCTCTACCCTAAAATTAACAAGCATTGAAAACTGCCATGCTGGTGTTTGGCTTGAACTAATTTTAGAGAGCAAGAGTTCCTTTCGGCCTAGGGATTCTGAGGGTAAGACAGAAAGGTCTGTAGCATATGTAGCACTGGAGTTGGGGGAGGTCTTCTCACTCATAACCCAGCCTTTTCTCCCTGAAGAACAGGATGTGAGGCTGGTGGTATTCCTGGGCTCACCCGAGGCCCACAACTAAAGAGTGCCACACGGAGCCTGGACACCCAGTCTTTGCCTTGAGGTCAGTCAGTCAGGTTTTCTTCCCAACGAGCCATGCCACCAAAAACGTCCTTGTCACAAATGAAACACAACCCGTGGCATTGGATGCCTGCTCTTTTCAAGCCTTTGATCACTAACCTTTCAAAGACATTTTTTTAATCAGATCTTTTGAATGAATGCCCTAACCATATAAGCTGCAGTTTCTGTTCTGTTTATTCTTATATAGCTGTGATGTTAATTTTTCTAATATTGGCCTCCTTATTTGAAGGTCATTCTTCTTCTTCTTCACTATTAGGATTAGACATGCCCCTTAAAACCACGCCATCCAGGTTTCATTTGAGACTAAAAAGCAGGCAGAACTAAAAGCAGCCTGAAAGACCATCTCGGAATAAGGCAGTAACTTTCTTTACTTCTTGTCTTTTCTTTATCCTCTTTGAGGAAGAGATCCAAAAAATTATTTAAAGTTAAAATCAATAATCTTTCTTCTAGTTGAATAGAGCAACAAGTGTTTTCACTCTGGCAGATGTACTTTGGCCCAGGATCCATCTGTAACTTATTATCTTTCCAGGTTGGTGTGTAGGAATGAGAGGGTTTAGAGGTGAATATTACTACATGAGAAGTGAGTTGAGTCTGGATGTATGCTCTCTGTGGTTTGACTGGCAAAACTTGACTAATCATAGCTAATAGAAATCATGCATGCAACATAGGGGGCTCCAGAGCACCAAACATTTGATTTAAGATGACATTTAAGTTATACAGTATTTAGGATGGGGAACAAGAATATCTCAATAGAAATCTTGAATGCATCTACTATATGTGTGGTTTGGCCTGACCTGTAGGTTTCCTTTCCAGCTCTTTGCATGAAGGTTTTATATCAGAATTCGGGTCTCTTTTTTTCTCTTATTTCACCGAGGAGCCCTGTGTCGTATGATTTCTCAAATGTAATACATTTCAGGCAGTTTCACACAGTTTGCTCTCTGCTGGTTTCCCAATGGGGGAAACCACGTGCAACAAAAAACATCTTTGTATTTTTTTTTAATTAGCTGGTTATTAGAAGACATACATTTTATCTTCATTTGCCAGCTCTGGTAGGACCATTCCATTTTATCTAAACACTATTTTCTCCTGTAAATCAGCCGTGATGCTGTTTGGCTTCTGAATGACCAGGTGGTAATCCATGCACCAGAGGGTAGAAGACATGCATTTTATCTTCATTTGCCAAATCTGGTAGGACCATTCCACTTTATCTAAACACTGTTTTCTCCTGTAAATCAGCCGTGATGCTGTTTGGCTTCTGAATGACCAGGTGGTAATCCATGCACCAGAGGGTAGAAGATATTGAGGACATAGTCCATTTCCACCAGGGTGCCTAGGTGTGGAGTGGTGCATCGTCATGAAAACCCTGACTTGCCTCACTATAATGATAATATTGCCCAGAAAGCCAGCCCTTCTGAGAGGAAAGACAATGTTACGGGTTCAAGTTTCCGAATTCTGAGCAGAGAGTGATGGTGGGATGCAGGTGGCTGAGGGCCTCCAGGGTTACTTATCAAACTGCAGCATGGTGAGACATTCCCAGGCCGGAACTTGACCATCCACCTCTTAGAACCTGTAATAATCCTTTCCACCCATTCTCTCCATTTTCTTTATGCTAATGCTTTTTTAGGTTTATTTTTTGAAACATCTGTTCTCGGTATTCTGCTTTCATGCGTAACCCTGCACTAACAAATCACAAGTATGTGCACGACGGAGAGGGGACATTTTTCCATAACAGAAATAGATTTTAATATCAAATCTTAGAAGAAATAGTTAGCAAGACAAAAGAAAGAAAGGTGAAAAATCTGATGGAGGGCATCAGGGCTCTGCCATTCCTGGCTCTGCAATGGAGTGGCTATGGCAACAGGAGACGCCTCAGACTGGAGGAGGGAACCCCAGGGTGCTGCCGCCCTGGACTCGTTATGCTTCCCTGCCTCCGTTTCTTCACTTGTAATAAAAGAGTGCTGGTCTTGACCCCCACCATTCCGTAGTGGGAGCCACAGATGTGAGCTGCATATGACATGTTGAATGATCTAGTAGCCACATTAAAAAGGGTTAATTTTGGTAACATTTTATTTAACCCAACATATCTGAAATATTATCACTTCAACACATAATCGATATAAAAATGTGGATGAGATACTTTGCAAATTTTTTTGGATAATAAATCTTTGAAACCTGGTGTGTATTTTGCAATTACCATGTAATTCCGACTAGTGTGCTCAGTGGCCACTCGTGGCCGGGGACTGCAGTGTCCAGCAGTGCGGACCTGTGTTCTGTATCAGTGGTTCTTCATCCTGGCAGCCAGGTAGAACCACCTGTGGAGTTTATCACAAAAAAATACTATCTCCACCCCCTTGTGATTGATTCCATTGGTTCGGGGTGGAACCCTGAGCCTTCCTATTTTTTAAAAGCTCCAAAATTCTTTCTGAAGTGCAGCCAGGGTTGAGAACTGCCATTCTGACGGATCTCTAAGGAATCTTCTACTCTCACATTCTGTGGTTCTTTTTAAG
The DNA here is from genome assembly GCA_039655065.1 of Glossophaga mutica. Lineage (NCBI taxonomy): Eukaryota > Metazoa > Chordata > Mammalia > Chiroptera > Phyllostomidae > Glossophaga > Glossophaga mutica. Next base: position 86,082,920 of record CM077313.1, read on the forward strand.
GGAAAATCTGCGTTGCATTCAGAGTTCAAGGGCAGCGAATGGTTGTTAGAAGGTGTGCTATACGCTACAAAACATTTCAGAAAATATAATTAATAAAAATTAAAATGTGCAGATCGACGAATTTAGAAGATATTTTTTTGTACCTCGGAGGAGCTCTGTTTTGTATAAGTTTCAAATATGGATATTTTAAATGGTTTGTTTCCCCCCAAAATCCTCACTATGCTTTGCTTTGCATGTAGCCTCTTAGAAACCCTCCCTTTTGGAAAGAGTCGAGATGGGTGCCTTTCGGTCCCCTTTTCGCTTCTGTGCCCCAGATACTGCTTGCCTTTAGCTGTTTGTGGAGGGAAAATCTTACTCCATTCGAGACATCTGCATCCCCTTGTGTTTCTTCCCTCTAAGCTGTTAGTAAGTTTTGTGTTATTGCACAGGCCAAATTTGCTTTTTGCTCATGTCATGGTGTTACGTCTGGGGAACGCCCCTCCCACCCCCAGACGTAAAGTGTTCGTGCTGTTTGTCACCCTTTAAAATATTAGAAGAATCAATATTTCTCAATACACACCAGAGTGTTTTCCTTTAGATTTTTAAACAATATACCAGTCTGTGTATCCACTAAATGATGAAAAAGAACCCTCTCAAAAAAAAAAAAAAAAAAGGAAAGAAAGAAAGAAAGAAAGAAGAAATAATGTTTTCTAAACTCCTCACCCATCTTCTTTTGAAGTCCACAAACAGTGTTGTTTGTGGAAGTGGGGAGACCGCAGGCAGGGCCCCGGGACTCCCCGCTGCCGCTGAGAGCCTCTGCGATCCCGCGTTCGTGAGTCATTCCACCCTGAACTTCCTCCGCATCCCCATAGCGGTCTGTCTCCAAGTGCACGTCTGTCTGACCATGTGCTTCCAAACGTGACTGGAAACCGTGTCTAAGGACAAAATTGCACGTTTCTTTACATGTTGCGAGATGATATTTGTGCTTCTCTGTCCTGTCGTTCGTTAGAAGACTTTAACCTCTGTTTATTGGAACACAGCTGAAATTCCGTTTTGCAGAGGGAGAAGCCGAGAGGTCGACGAGGCCGCTAGGCGTAGTGTTCCTTAGTTAAAGGTCGGTGGGCCTGAGAGAAGAGCTGGCGCTGGTTGACAGCACTGCTCTGGGCGGCTTCCAGGTGAGCATTTCCAGCTGGGCACTTGTCTGTGAGTTTGAACGTAACATGCTTTCTGGTGCTTTTCCACGCATTATCTGCACTTAGATGGTTTCTCCGCTAATCATTCTCGGGTCCCAGCTTTAGGCTACATGTACCTGGAGTGATGAACAAATACATAATGGGTATATTAACCTCTTAACAAGGGATCTGTTCTAAATGCTACAGGAAGGCCTCTGTTGCAGACCTGTGTTTTGGGTGGCATTGAGGGAAACTTTCTCTCAGGCTACTTGGTGACTGACTGTTAGGGGACTTTGTGGAGTGACAACGAGATTAGAGTTCTAAGTTGTTCAACTCTTTTGAGGATTGAAAGTAAAGGGGTTTAGGTATTCACTCACTGAGTAAGATAGGCCCTAGCCCTAGCTCCTGAATTATCTTTAATAAGGTATTTTAGCTCTTGTTATACCAACGCAGTGTCTTCGCACTGGGCACGGAGCCATCTGCTTTTGAATATTTGGTTTTGTTTTCTCCGAATAATGACTAGGGTGGGGCTTAGCCATTTTCAGTCTCTGTCTGCACCTCTATGTCTTCAATGGGTGAAATACAAGCCACGATTAATAATGCAGTCTGTGACCAGAGCCAGGGAGGGATTACTTTGGAGCCTCTTCTAAGCATTATAGTGAAGTTCAAGCAGTTTTAACATCCACACATACATGTGGTTATGGTGGTTAAGCTTGTATATAAATAAAAACCTTGGCCAATGAGGACCAGAATGTTACTAGCGTATATCCTTGTAAATGCGATGATCAGTGTTTGAGGATGCCCATGTATAACATGTTCCTCCTTTGGAGCACATCTATTTGTCATATTGATTTAGATACACACGGTGTTGATTAAAAGATATTACTAGGTTTTAAAAAAAAAGAAACCACATTTAAGACGCTCTTCTTTTCTAATAAGGCCTGTCTAAGTGCACACTGTGTACGATTTCATCTCCCGGCCTTGCGAAGCCAGATGACTAACAGCCGCCATTCTCAGTGCGGAGCTGGTGGACGCCATTGCACAGGGTGATGCACAGGGTTTTGGCAGCGTGAAGCAGCGTGTAATTTGAAATTGTGCTTTTTGCTAAATACCCATGCTAATCTCCAAACCATTCAAAACATTAAGAAAACAAAACAGCGCTGGCTGCCTAGTGGATGGAAGCAGCATAGACCGAGAGGTACAGTTTTTTTTTTCTCATGTGCCTCAGAAGCACTCACAAAAATCAGGGAGAAAAGAAATTACACATAATTACCTGACTCGCCCTTTGCAAGGGATGTTCTTAAGACAGACAGGTTCACCATTTAAGCCAAGGTTGATTTTAAACCTTTCCAGGAAGTGTTTTTGTTTTTTTCTAAAACACAAAAACTGTAGCATCTTTAAAAGGAAGGCTGTAAATGGATGTTTTATCTTTATTTAATATTTAGTATATATTTTGGGAATCTTGTGAGGAAGCCTTGTATTCCTTTACATAGTTTCAGGTATTTACTGTTTGTTTTCAAAAAATAGGAGATTCTGGAGATTGGTTGCATCACAGTGTAAACATTCTTAACACTACTTAATTATCCACTTAAACATGGTTAACATGGTCACTTTTATGGTAGGTGTGTTTTAGCACATTTTTTTTAAAGGATGGATAAGGTTTGCTTGTAGGTGTTCCCCAGATGGAAAAATAGAATGTACAGACCACTTGTTCAAAGTTCCATGTAGCAGCTTCAGTGCCTTAATGGAGGAGCAAAACCCCGAAGAGGACTTTTGTACTTCAGGCCTGTGCAGGGAGGTGGTGGCTGTGTGATATGATTCTAACGTGTGGGATGATCCAGGGAAGACAGCAGCTGGGCACACAGCACCTGTCGAACGGCTCTCTTCTGGAGACTGGCTTGGATGGCCGCGTGTGTAGAAAGCTGTATCATTTAGTTGGAAAAACACAATATTTGACATCTCTGTTCATACTGACTGTCTTTCTCAGCACAAGGACATGCTCAACTAAGACTAGCGAAAAAACATAGCCTTGTCGTTGATCAAAGAGAATACAAACCCCACTTCCTTTCTCTCCCCTTCCCTCCCTCCCTCTCTTCCTTCAGCAGACCTTTACTGAGCACATATTATGGGCCAGGTACTAGGGGTACCTGATCAAAAACAGACTCATTTCCTCTCCTCACAGCATGTACTGAGTAAGTCACTGCAATGGAATGTTGTGGGAGGGTGGAGGGGTGCAAGGGTGGAGGCAGAGAGCTCAGTTAGCGGGTTAGTGTGGTTGTCCGGGCAAGAGGTGACAGTGTTGTGGGTTACAATGGTGCCAGATCCAAAAGCCATTTCAGAGATAGGGTCACTATGACTGAGGGACTGATTAACTAGGGAAAAGGAGGAGTTGCACTCATTCTAAGGGAAGAGGGAGCCAGTCAGGATGAGCAAGGAAGAGATGAGCAGGATGGGACCAACCCAGCAAGGAAGCCTGGGTTGTCCTCTGTGGCAGTAGAGGAGGGGAAGGTTTCTGGCCCAGCGCCCTGTAATCCTGTGTCTTTGGAAGAGAACAGAAAAGAACTATGAGCAGAAACTCAAAGAGCAACCATAACTAAAAACCGTGGTGCAGTCATTGTATTACAAGGCAGTGCCATTTGGGTAATTTCTGTCAGAGGGTAGACCCTCCAGGGAGAGAAGCACCCATCCACCAAGGCAACTGCAGCTCCGGCACTCAGGGGGATTCAGGGGATGGCCAGGTGTGTTAGTTTCCTGGGCTCCTGTAACAAATTCCCACCAACGGGGGGACTTAAACAATAGAAACTTCTCTCACAGTTCTGGAGGCTGGAAGTACAAGATCAAAGTGTCAGCTGGGTTGGTTCCTTCGAAGGGCTGTTCCAGCTCCTGTCTTGCCTGTGTCTCTGCACAGTGTCTTCCTTATGTGTCAGAATGTCTCCTTTTTATAAGGATACTGGCTGCGCTGGTACCCTACTTAGCACCCACCCTGAAGACCTTATTTTAGCTTGACTGCTTATGTAAGGACTTTATCTCCAAATCAGGTCACTTTCTGGGGTACTGGAGATTTGGGAGGCATGGAGGGGGACACAATTCAACCCTCAACAGTGGGTTTGCCCAGCAAGAAGGCAGTACCCAGGCCAAGTAGTAGTGGGACCCCACAGGAGCTGACAGACTGGAAGTGATGTGGATTATAACCAGACATTTTTCAGTCCATGTTAAAAATAAACTTCTGACGAACCCCTAGAGAAACCTGGAGTCAATCTTCACAGATGCGGGTCCACACATTACCTGGTATAGACAAAGCCAGCAAAACACAACAAACAATTTTAAAAAAGGCTACCCTGTGAAAGTAGATGTATACATATTGCATTGATTAATGAATTTGCTAGTGTGGGTATTGACCTTAGTTTGGCCTTGAATTTATCCCTAGGGTTTGTGAAAGAGCAATGACAAAAGGGCAATGCCAACTTTTAACCTTGAGAACAAAAAAATTAAATAGAACTGTAGTTTGTTGCCCTGCTAGACTTAACAATCATTGTTTTGATGTGCTAATATTTACTGACAAGGACAAAAGCTGCTAGTTCCTATAAGAGAACACATGCACCAAATTGAACATAGATTTTTCAATGTAGGGAGAAAAAATTCTGATTTTCTAGTTGTTGATGGACAATTTCTACCTATTGTCTCCCTCTGTTTTGCCCAATGAAAACACAGCAGAAAACATTCTGTGTTTTAAAAACATATCATAATGAAAAGACAATTAAAAAAAGGGCAAAGGATCCGAATGGAGAGTTCTCCAAAGAGAACATACAAATGGCTAATAAGCACATGAAAACGTGTCCAGCATCACTAGCTATCAGGGAAATGCAAATCAAAACCACAGTGAGATACCACTTCACATCCACTAGGATGTCTATGAAAGAAAAGGCAGACAATGACAAATGTTGATGAAGACGTGGAGAAACTGGAATTCTCATACGTTGCTGGTGGGGTTGAACAACAATCTGGCAGTTCCTCAAACACTTAAACATAAACCTTATAACCCAGCAATTCCACTCCGACCTATCCAACCTAGAGAAAGGAAAACACATGTCTGCATGGAAAGTTGTCCGTAAATGTTCATAGCAGGGTTATTCTTGACAGCCAAAATGCGGAAACAACCCAAGTCCATCAACTGATGAACAGATAAAGAAAATATGGTTGTCCGTATATTGGAATATAATTTGGTCATAGAAAGAAACAAAGTACTTACTAATACATGCTATCACATGCATGGACCTTGCAAACGTTATGCTAAGAAAAAGAATCCAGACACAAAAGCCCACATATTACATGGTTCCATTTACACGAAAGGCCCAGAACAGGCAATCCGTGGAGACAGGCGGCAGGTTAGTGGTTGCCTAGACCTGAGGGTGGGACTGGGGACTTGGGGGAGACAACTGAGGGACGTGCAGTTTCTTCTTGGAGTGATGAAAATGTTCTGAGATCGATAATGGTGATGGTTTCACAAACCTGGGAGTGTTCTAAGGCTACGGAATTGTACATTTTAAGTGGGTGAATTGCATGATATACACATTTTATCTCAATTAAGCTGTTAAAAAAGATAACGCATCCTGGAGGAAAATATGGGATGCTAAATTTAGTTGGAATATATACCAATGGGGTATTTTGATCCAATGACTTCTCTACATAGTTGGGATGAATATGTCAAGATGAACAGTAGAGGAAGGTTAACAGAAGTGTTATAGACCATGGCAATGGGAATAGTCGACTACTAAAAATCATACAGCATATGGCACATGTGTCTCTAACCCATACCTCTCTCTCGGGCTACGAGCCCCCACTTCCAACTTACCCTGGCCATTTCCTCCTAGAGGGACTGCTGCTGTTCCTTCATTTTCAAATTGTTCAAACATTCACATCCTCATACCATTTTTCCTTGTGACACACCCGTTTCCATGGGGGCTACTGTCATCCTCTGTGCCCCCAGCTTGAACCTTCATGACAATCGCTGACTTCGCCTTTTCCCTTGGCCATCGTGAACATGTCACTGCCGAGTTTTCTAGACCCCCCACTTTAGCAGCGTCCTATGAGTTTTGTCCTTCTGCCCTGTCTCCTTCTCAGCCAATTCCTTCTGTGAAGTGAGAGTTAAGGGGACAGAATTATCGGTTGAGTCTTTAATGAGTCTGGGCCAGCATCTACTCTCTTGATCTACCATGTTGACCTTCACAACAAACTTACCAAGGAGTTGAAGTTATCCCTTTTTTTTTTTTTAATCAATAAAAAGAAGTGAGACTTAGAAGTTAAGGGACAAAACCAGTTACTGTGACAAAATCAGTAAATGGCCAAGTTGGGGTTTGAAACAAGCCGTGCCTTGTCCCTTTGCTCGCACTCTTCCCATTCGGCTACTAAATAAATCCCTCTAGATGTATCCCACACTGAAGCCAGACCCATGACAAGCTCTGGTTCGCGTTGAGTGCCCATCAGGCTCAGCCTTTCCTCTCTCCTGGAGCGTCTCCTGTCCTCGTCCATCACTCCCCTTGCCGCCCCTCCTCACTCTCTGCTGTGGAAACGCTTCTCTCCTGATCTCCCAAACTGAAAACTGAATGGAAAAATCAATGAATTCCTTAGTGCTTTGTTAATGTATTTTCTTACGATTTTTTAAAAAATTATCTTCTCCTGCGAACCAGAGGATCGCGGTTCGATTCCCAGTCAGGGCACATGCCTGGGTTGCAGGCCAGTTCCCGGCAGGGGACACACGAGAGGCAACCATACATTGATATTTCTCTCCCTCTCCTTCTCTCCTACCCTTCCCCTCTAAAAGATAAATAAATAATAAATTAAAAAAATCTTTAAAAAAATTATCTTTTCCTGAGGTTATTTTTATATTTGTCATGAATTCCCTCGCCTAGACTGTAAGCTCTGGAAGAGCAAAAACTGATGCTTGCTCCGTTTTGATTTCCCTCGTGGAATATAGCATATAGCCCCTTGCGCAGGGTAGACGGTTCATTAACCCTGAGTGAATTGATCATGGGGTACTTGAACGATGTTCTTTTTCATGAATTTCCTATTACCAGCATAGGATGTTTGATGTCTGGCAAATGTTCCTGGGAGAATCAGCCTAGGGAGACTCAGCATATTGATGGATGTCCCTGTAGCTTAAAAACTATTGTAATAGCCCTGGCTGGTGTGGCTCAGTGGATTGAGCACCGACCGGCCTGTGAACCAAAGTGTCGCCAGTTCGATTCCCAGTCAGGGCACATGCCTGGATTGTGGGCCAGGTCCCCAGGAGCGGGGGGGGTGAGGCAACCACACGTTGATGTTTGTCTACCTCTTTTTCTCCCTCCCTTCCCTTCTGTCTAAAAATAAATAAATAATTAAAAAAACTATTGTGATAATTTTTTAGAAATTCAGGAGTGGGTTGGGATGACTAAATCCCAGGCAATCTTACAGCTGTAAGGAATCATCGATTTTTCATTTTCGTAGTCTATTCCATTCCTTATCTAGAGGTGAATAGTTTTAATCAGAGCAGAGATACATTTTAAAATTCTGCTTCCTTCACTTAAAACTGTACCACAGACATTTTTTCGTGTTGCTACACAGTTTTCAAAGCTATGATTATGCATCATGTTCCATTGAGTTGCTATACCATAATTTCTTAACCACTCCCTATTGTCTGACATTCAAGTTTGCTGTGGATTTTTTTTTTATGATTATAAAAAACACATGACCAGTCTTTTGGCAAGATGTATACTCTGAAGACCTTAATTTACTTCCCCTTATGCTGGTTGAAAACACCTTCCCTTGGAGCTGAGCCGAGCCAAAATTGTGACGGAGACCACATTTGTCCTGGGCACCCTCACCCTTTTATTCCTTTTATTCCTTTTATCTCTGCCCCTCAGCACATTCTGTTCCACCCCAGTGCCTGTCGCAGGAACTCAGGCTGCCCCCGCTCCCCCGACACTGCCTGCCTAAGCCGTGCCCTCCTTCCCTCTCCTCCTAGCCAGACTTCTCACTCCTTCTCTTACTTCTCCAGGGTCTCAATCTTAGTACGATATCAGACACTCGGGATATTTCTTGGGAGATTGTAATTTTGTTACTGAAGCCCTTTGGAGGTGGCCGTGGGGCTACCCAACAAAGCACATCATGGAAGGTGTGCCTTTGCTCTCTCTAGCTCTAAGTCTCCCAGGTTCTAAGGTCATAGCAGTTACGCAGCGGACACAATCTCTGTACAAATAAGCACACATATAATGCATCATAGAGCAGGAAGTGTTAACAGAAAGATGAAGCTCGGTAAGTGGATACAACACATTCTTTCATCTTTCAGATGGAGGAGTCAGGAAAGACCTTTTTAAGTAGACGAGGCGAGCAGGGAGCTGCTGAAGTGAGATAGCAATTCCTGCAGAGACCCAGAGAAAGAGCTTTCAGTCAAAGGGAGCTGCCAGGACAGAGGCCCTGGTGTGTCTGGGGGCTGCAAGGAAGCAGACACCGAGGCAGCGAGGAAGGAGTGGGAGGCAGTGGGTGGCCAAATTATGCAGGGGCTTGGGACCATGCTATGAACATCGGATATTTATCCCAGCAATAAATAAAGGAAGCTATTGGAGAACTTTGGGAACAGACTCCGTCACTTCTAAAGACCTTCCTTGTTGTGGTTGAGGAGCAGACTGTGGAGGGCGAGGGTGGCAGAGGGAGACCTGTTAGGAGGCAAGACAGTGGCGGCCTGCAGTGGGTGATGGTGGGAGAGGCGGTGAGAAGGAGTTTGGCTTATTTTGAAGGTAAAGTTGAAAGGGCTTGCTGACGCATTGGGTGTAAGGGTAAGAAAGAAGTCTGGGAGGATGCTTTAGGTTTTTGACCTGAGATGCCGAGAGGCTGAAGTTGCCATCAACTGAGACGGGGCAGATGGCTGATGGAACAGGTTTGGTGGGGGAGATGAGGAGCTCAGTCCTGGGCAGGTTACGTGTGAGAAGATGTCCAGGACACAGTGGGATGCCAAGTCTGGGTGTTCAGGGGAAAGAGTTTGGCCTATAGTTATGAACAGAGTCAGGATCACAGTTCAGACAGGTCAGCCTCTTCTCAAAACACCAGCCCCTTACTTGGTGCACCCAGAACACACTGGGATTTCAGGCCCTTCAATGCAGCAAGCCTTACGAGCTGCAGGGCCTTTGCATATGCTGCCCCTTCTAGGCAGACCGTTTCTGCCTAGACCATTGCTGCTTTCCCTGTGTCCCTAACCTCAATCCAGTCCCCTGTTAGATACTCCTGCCATCCTGAACTTTTCCTTCATAGCACTTATCAACTTTCAAAGTTATATTCCTTTTAGTGACTTTTAATTCAATTTTTAAAATTTAAAATCTGTACGTCCTACTAGGGTCTAAATTCTGAAATGTCGGGGATCAAGCGTGTCTGGTTCATCACCATTTTCCCAGCACGTAGTGCTGGCATATTGCTTCTTCCCCATTGGCCAAATGAATAGGTGATTTACTGATTTATTACTCTCCACATGATATATTGCAGCTTTTTTATTTGTAATCGTACAATTCCAAGAGTAATCATACCCAGTGATTTTCTTATCTTCTTAAAATGTAGACTGATTATTTAATGGCTCCAGGTATCTTCTCTGAACACATACTTTTTTCATTAGGTAACATGTGAGAAGCTACTGGTGTGTGGCTGAAGACTGAATGGTCTCTTGAGTGTGAAACTCTGAAAAGAAAGGGCATTTAAAGCTTGTGTAAAGCTCCTAATCGAAATCCTGACCTCCTATTTCCCCGTCAGCACTTTGTTGCATTTTTGTGGACACCTCTATCTAGCATCTCTTGAGGTTATTTTATAGTGACCTTTGACAAGACCTATTACTTCCTACTTACCGTGTTGATCGGGGGAAAGAGGTCACACGAGGCAGGGGTCGGGGGGTGGGGGGCGCGTTGTGGGGGATGAGGAGATCCGAGCCATCTGTTGATCTTATTTGGTGGCTCTTAGGAAGGCTTGTTGTCTGTAGCCTCATTCTGGGAGGTTATAAGAAATGATATGTGAGGGAAGAAATTTGATTTACTGAAAAAGGGTTGTTAGCTCATAAAAAAGCTATAGGTCTCTGTCTTTGGCAATGTAGAACTGTATGAAAAACAGGATTAAATTAGGGGATGACCTCCTTACTGTCTTTAGAACAGAGTGAGCTTTCAGAAGGGCCTGTGTTGTTTGGGAAACATACACTGGTTCCAGGAATGCATATTCGTGTAAATATATAGATCAATTATTGGTATATATGTAAGTTGGGGAATTTCATGGCAAAGGATGACACCATCTTTATAGGTGACACTGTTGTGGGAGGCGGCCACTCAACAAATATGTTTTAGGCATTTACAGTGCTAGACAGGTGTCGGGGAAGCATGGTGACAGAGAGAAGGTCCTTGTCTTCGTGGAAGTCATGAAATCTGCTGAGCCTCAGTCTCTTCGTCTGTAAGATGGAGATAATACTAACATTTCACAGCCTTCTTAAAAAGAGTAAATGGCTGTGAATGTGAAAACAGCAGTTACATTTTAAAATGCTGTATAAATATGAGTGGCTTCATGATTGATATACCAAATAATAGTAATCATTCCCTTTGGGAATAAATCCTAATTAATTATTTCTACTTCTGAAAATTCTCCATACCCCTGCAACCTAAGATTTCATTCTTATACTTAAGAGAGCTAAAATTTCCTTTTATTATATTCCTTATTAAAAGGATATGTCAAGTATGTGGTTTGGGTTGTAAATATTTGCATTAGTTAGCTATTGCCATGTAACAAATCCCCCCCCCCCCCACACCACATACACACATATTTGTTAACTAAGAGTTTCTGTGGGTCATGGATCTGGGTGTGATTTAGCTGGGTTCTCTGGCTCAGGGTCCCTCACAAGGCTGTAATCAAGGCCTCAGCTAGGGCTGTAGTCATCTTGAAGCTCAGCTGCGGAAGCCCGGGGTCTACTCCCAAACGCACATGCTGTTGCAGGCCCCAGAAGATCCATGTCCCAGCTTATTTATATGGCTGTTGGCAGGCTAAGAATAAGCAAGGGTTGGAAGAGGGAGAAAGTGAGAGGTCAGCATCCTGGGGGTTTTTTTTTTTTTTTGGTAATCTAATCTCAGAAGTGACATCCCGTCACTTTTGCCAGGTTCTATTCGTTAGAAGCCAGTCAGTTGGTCCAGTCTGCACTCAGGGGGAAGAGATTGTACAAGAATCTGCCAGAAGACTGGGATCATTAGGGCACATCTCAGTGTTGGCCCGCTCCAGCAGGGCTTGTACACAATGCCATGAGTTAATGCTGTATGGGTGGCATTCATAATGTTACACTATTTGAAATGAAAGAGATAAGGGAAATAAGTACCACCATTCCCCTAAAACATAACAGTTAGGACAGACAAGGCAAGTCGGTGTTAGAGCCCTGTAGATTCTGAGTTGTAACCAATAAAGAAATCTGGTTCATTCTTTTGCTTCTGACACTGGCTCATTCATAACCTTTTTATCGGGAATGCTTTTGAAAGTTACCTTCCAAATATTGGAGGTAAACAAAGGTCAGTTTTTCTTAAGCAAGAGTATCAGATTAAAAATAAATGGTAATGGAACAAATACAATAGAAATGAACTGTTGGAATATGTTAATTTTAATGTATCATTTCGTTGGATTGTTATTCGCTCACTCGATTACTTTTAATCCACCTGAAAACATAGCTGACCCAATCAGTTTAAGATTAAGAGGAAGAACATTCCAGGCATAGAGGACACGTAGTACTACGAAAATGAGCTTGGCATGGTTAAGAAAAATAAAGAAGACCAGTGTGGCCAGAGTGTAGTAGGAAAGGGGGCAAATGCTACAAATGACTTTGAAGGTGAGGCGTGATGAGCCAGGTTGGGGGTTCAGATGTCAATCTAAATGCAATGGACAGTCATTGAGAACAGCTATGAATTATTTTGTGATTCCAATTCCGTTAGTTATTGTGTCAGGCTGTATTTGAAGAAAGATTCTGAAATCTATTAATTAACGGCCATGCTTGGGCCAAGATAAAACAAGTGCTGAAACTGTATCGTAGGATGTTATAATTACACAGCTGCAGACTTGCGTATTTTGACCAGCCGGTGGCAAAGGCAATGTGATAGATGGATTTAGAATGAAGTCCTCACATCATAGGGATTCCTAGTATTACATGAGTTTCATGTGACAGAACTTACAAAAAATTCATTCAGAAAAACATCCAGTGTAGGAGTCTCTTTGGCACATCCTGTGCATATTTCTCAAATGGGCAGCAATCACTTTTCAGTTGCGTCATTTGTAGCTTTGCCTGTACGTAGTCCTGTGGCTCTTGCTAGGCCGGCCAGCACCCCGGCAGCTTGGCCGTGTCATCTGGGATTTTAAAATTACAGCACAGACATTTAAAATAATGGTCTTGGTGACTCCTCTTTCCTCCAAATTCCCCCTAGAGCGGACCTTGTGAGAAAAATAACCCAAAGTGGAACAACAGGGCATCTATTTTTTCCTGAAAGAGTAACTAGGAAAGTTCCAAAGTTTTAACACCGGAAATCAATGAATCCGAATGCTTAAGTCTACCTGCGGATGCGTTCCTTTCTGAGTCAAGATGAATTTTAGACGTCTTGAGCCAAAATGGTGAAAAAATAGCTATATCTCAAGTTGAATGATTACCTTATGCTCTTTTTTAAAAAATTAGATAAATTTGCTGTTTTCGAATTTCAAAAACTCATTGAAAGTACAGAGACACATAAAGAAGAGAATTCTAAACAAAAATAATCACTGTTGGTGATTTAGATGTATATCCTTTATAAGGCTTATGTCTTTTTTCCAACCATACCATTTAGCTATAATTCATTTGCAGTTTTGTGTTTGGATTTTTTGTGCTTCATGTTATTTTGTAAACATTTCCCCAAGGTCATGATTTATTATTTTTTTTTGAAAATATTTCAGTGAGGATATAATCTTCTATTTGTCATAAGTTACGTAAGCCATTCTGCTGATTATTGGATGCACACGGTATTTTGAAATTTTCCCTGCTAATAAATAATCTTGTGATGAACCTTCTTGCGCGATACCCCTCATCTGCATCTCTTACTTTTTCCGAAGGAATTAGCCCAACAAGTGGGTCGTGATAGAGTCTGTGAAACTGCTTTCACACAACTTGTACCAATTGCCTCATCATCATCATCACGGTTATGCATCATGCCTATGCATCATGCCTGTTCAACGTTACCTCCAATCAGAATTTCAGATATTGTCATTAAAAAAGAAATCTTTGCCAATTTATTAGGTCTAAAATTCTTTTAGCTTGCTTTTATTTGATTAAAAGGGATGTTGAACATTTTTCCATTCATTTGCTGGCAGTTTGTGAATCGTCTTTTCATGTCTGCCTATGCCTTTTGGCCATTTTCCCCAGAGTATTAATGTTTTGCTTATTGAAATTTACATTTGTTAATATGGGGAGAATATGCACCTTTTATCTTCAAATTTTAGAGGCACAAATACATAGACATATACTTTTAGTATAGAAAGGCTTTTAATTTTTTTTGTGGTTCAAATTCCTGATATAGTAATTTAGATGCATCTGTAAATAGGTAAACACAGTTTATTTTTAGAATAATGCCCTTTCTGCTTGTTACGTCCTCAGTTATACTAGTCTTCTTTATATTTTTCTGCCCTTTTCCCTCTTCCTTCTGCTGTCATAAAAACTTGGAAAGATCCAGACTTCTATTTCTCTCCTTTTATTCAACTCTACTTTTTGGTGGCAGCCTGCCAAGGAACCCACAGTCTGAAAAGAATCTCATCTGGGAACTGAATGGGTCACTAGCTGTAGTTGAGGGGAATAGTTGACGAGAGAAAAAGGGCAGCCCCTAGTTCACGCCACGCGGAGAAGGGACTTCCCGGTGCCAGCTCCGAGCGGGCAGGCCTCCTGGGGCCCTGGGCTCCGGAGTGCCGGGTTCCCGATGGTTCTCGCTGCCTTCTGCCCGTGGCCGGAGGCAGCTCCCCTCTCAGCTCCAACTCCGCTGGCTCATTTATAATGAAGAAAATGATACCTCAAAGGTATGCTCTAATTAATTATTCTTACAGACTCTGAAAATGTAATTACTGACTATTATAACTGTTAGAGCATTAATTTCTTCATTCCTTGTATAGATTTCAGTCGAAAGCCAAAAATTTAACACCCAATGCGGTTATTGGTGGATACTTTTTTGCCTTGTATCTTCACCGCTTCTTCATGTTTATTTGATCCTGTGCAATGTGAGGCCCTTAAAATATGGATGTTTAAAAGTTTCTTGGAAATGTTTAGAAATTTGGGATTCCGAGAACAGGAAAGGCCAAAAAATACATAAGTTTATGTTGCCACATATCATTGTAACTTGATAAAATAGCTCATTATTTGAGACTGTTGATTTTTAAACCACGTTAACTTCTTTTCCCTTCAAGGAGAGCCATATAATCTGGTCGCTGGTAAATAATTATACCTGAGACTATTACAGTTATTCATCAGGAAAGCCATGCAGACCTAAACAGTTTAGCAAACAGCATGTTCTGAACTGTGTCCCTGGCTTTTATTGTGCAGTTTTAAGTGTGAAACCACGTGTTAACTTATCTTTCTGTCCATTCCGAAAATTCATAAAGTGAATGTGGTTCTGAGTTGAAAATACCGAGGAGAGTGTGTACGCAGCATTGGAGGTTTCTCTTCAATGTCATTGTTTCATTTAGTGTCTGCGCATCTTATTTTTGTAATGAGGTCATAAGCACCTTAAGAGTAGAGCTCATGCACTGTAACCCCTCTAAAAGCACAGGGGTTGAATGAATGCTTGAATTATTACCTACACACCCTGGCTTTTTTTTTTTTTTTTTTACTCTGATACAATCCATAATCATCTGAGAGTCTTTGGACACCTAGGATGCTGCATGCTGCCTCAGTTTCCCCATCTGTAAGTGAGAAAATGATACCTTTTCCACAAGGCTGTAGAGAAGCTCCTATGTAGGGAACTCCATAGGAGGGAGTGGATAGTTAAAAGCTTTGTGTGGGCGAGGAACAACCCAGTGTCATTTTGTGAGGTTGCTTTATTTCTGGATGGTCGTTAGCGCAGATTTGCATTTTGACCTTTTCCCCTCCATAGCTGCCTGGGAGATGCTGCCTGCTGATAAGAGCCGGGAGTTGATTTAGCAGAGTTATTATCAGATGCTCCTGGCTCTCATTGCCTTTTGCTTCTCCCCTTCACATGAATGAGGGCCATGGAACCAGCCTCTTCAATTAAGCGTCAGCTGCATCATCTTCATCAGGAGAAACATTTCAAACATTTGTTTTCTTTGCAAAAGGCACGTTTTCGTGGTGGAGTCAATTTACATCTGAAACAATCTCATTTACCTGAATGAGGAGCACATATTTATTGCCAGGGTAAGCGGTTGAGGTTGTATAATTCTTGCGTGACAGATGAACCAAACACTCCGCCGTAAATTACATTTGGCTGGAAGAAGATGCTCTGGTATGAAATCACGTTTCTGCCTTGCTCTTCTTGGGTTGGGGCTGGGAGCTGGCAGATCGGTGACTCTTGGATTTGTCTAGAAGATGAACAATATTCTTTAGAGAAACCAGAAAGGAGTGAGTAATACCATCTCTGTGTATTTATATAAAAAAATATTTGGGGATGTGACCTGCACCCAGCATTTGTCTAGCCAGGAGACTAAAAGTGTCACAGAACACGTCAGAGTGGCTTGTGGCATTACAGTTTATTTTCAAAGGCCTTTTGAGAACATAATGAAGCCTTTCCCTTTGTTTTATTTTGAAGTTGCCCTTCGCTGGTTACATTAATGTGTCACAAAGTGGGAATTTTTTTGTTGTTGTTTCTGTGAGCCTTCAGTCTCATAAAAATTAAATGTGTGCATTCCTGTAACCTGATATGGCCTCTCCAGTGAAAATCGATGCTTCTTGCCCTTGCTGCCCGAGCTGCAGAGGTCTTGTTATGGGGCTGTGTCCGCTGTGTGCATTTGTGCACATGGCCTTTCGTCCCCCTCGTTTTCTGATGTTTCTGAAACGTATGTGAGACCTTGGCCCCATGACAAACAATCTGTTGGCTTGTGTTGAGCTTCCCTGCGTGTTTGCTAGAAAACAGCAGAGAGTGTTTTTTTTCCTTCTTCCAATGTTTTCCCTGGAGAGTGGGCACAGAATGGGGCCAGTTTATTCCTCATCTACGTATGATTCCTTTGACTGAGGGTAGCAAGAACATCTGAAAGAAATGGATTTCCAGAGGAGTAGCAAAATTTAAAACCCTTTGGTTCCTCTTCAGACTTGAACTATACTATCTTAAATATGCTAACTACTAAGCTTTATTCTGAGGCCAATTATTTGCCTGTGCTTAAGTGCAATTAATCATTTCTTCCAACTAACTGGAGTTTCCACCACAGTTTTCTTCTAGAAATAACCAAATGTTCAATTGTAGCATGAGGTTCCGAAGTAGAGGAACGACTCTTGAGAGAGAGTCTCTAAGATTCTACTTGAATACCAGTCATTGCCTCTGACAAATGGGACCAGTCCAGCCTGTCACAGCATTTGATGGTGAGATTTAAGTATGTGTTACCTAGATGGTAAGATTTGGGGGACTAGATTACAATTATTCTGTTATATACAATTCCAGAAATGGTCTTGAACTAACTCAAAGAGTCTGTGAGAGCAAATGATGAACTGTCTCAAGGTCCTTTCCCTCCTTTAAGAAGGAGAGTAAGCGTCAGAGGTCTTCGGTTTGATGCAAAACAGTCATGATTTTGTCTGCACGTTGACTTGATGCTGCAGATTCAGTAGGAAGCGCACCCCCCCCCCCCCGCACCCTGCCGCCTGCCCCTGAGAAATCAGCTCTCACTCACCCAAGACCCCACTGACGTGATGAGCAGGAAGGACTCTCCCACCTTGAATAACAGCGATAAGCACCTTGTTTAGGAGTGGGACCAAAGACTCCATACTATTGTCTGTTCACACAGAGAAAGTAGATTAATCAATTTGATGAACGCCTACTACATGCCAGGCACTATGTGAAATACTTTGTGTTGTTTTATTTAGTAGGTGTTCTTATCTCTGTTCTGATGAGGGAACTCAAGCTCAGAAAGGCTGAAGATTTCACCCAAGTTTGTGTAGCTATTTGGTGGCAGAGCCAGCATTCACCTTTTGTTGTGGGCGCCTCCTTTCCCTGCGCTCCTGATCACTGTACCGCAGACAGAGTTCTCACCAAGAGAGGCCGCCATTTCGTCTTCTTTGGGTGAAGCTTTGTGTACGGTGAAAATACCCGTGAAACCTTGGCTCCATACGTCTTCCTTCCATTACTTTCTACCAATACAAGATGCTTTTTAGTTATGTCACCAAATACCTTACCGAGTGCCTATAAAAATCCTAATTTTAGTGACCATTGAATTCAAGAAGTAAAATAAAAGCACAGCTCATTTCACCCGACAACAGGAAATTTAAGATGTAGTTGGTACGATAATCTAACCAAATGGAATTGCAACCGTTGTTATTAGTAGTCATATCATTAATAATTGTATTTAAAGATACAATCCTGTTAACTCCAATGTCATATCCCACTTCTTAAATGCAGCCACTCCAAATGATTACTGTATTTAGTATTCTTTATATGACTGTTTTTGGAATCATAGTCCTATATCTGTTCTGAAACCAAAATGAAAATAGACATTTGCGAGATTCGAATCTGATAACTCTCAGGCGCAGGGTGAATTTACAAATGCTGGCATTCGTCCCTGCATGATATTTTCCAGTTATCCAAAAAGGCTTTTATTCAGAAACCATTTGTGGTTGGGATGCATTGTGATGCATCATTAATGCACTGCCTTAAGTACTTACTGGGTAGTGTGCAAGAGACAAAGCATGAGAATCCTGCCTACAGCCCTTACTACCTAGAGACACATTTACTGTTACATAATAGAATTTCATCCAAGAGCAGATATACTGCTTAACTCATTCATTTCTTGTGAGCTGAAGTTCGGGGTTTCTGTTAACATTTAGGTAATCCCAAACATGTTGATGTGCGTTTTCACTTCCACTAGACATTCGCATTAAAGAGTATGTGTTGCATTTTAAAAATGGAATGGGAAGGAGGGTGTAGACTCTACCAAAAAGTTAGCATTAAAGGGGGCTGTTGGGAGGGGGCTGTTGAGGATGGCCTAGACATCACTGAGTTCCAACTTTTTACCATAAAGAGCCTCTTTATTGCCCTGTACTTTTGTATTTGAAAGATTTTTCCCTGCTTGATTACTAGTAATTCATTCATTTTCTTTTGTTTATTTTTTAAAAAAGATTTTATTTATTTATTTTTAGAGAGAAGGGAAGGGAGGGAAAATGAGAGAGAGAGAAACATCCATGTGTGGTTGCCTCTCAAGTGCCCCCTACTGGGGACCTGGCCTGCAACCCAGGCATCTGCCCTGCCTGGGAATTGAACTAGCAACCATTTGGTTTGCAGGCCAGCACTCAATCCACTGAGCTACACCAGCCAGGGCTAATTCATTTTCTTTTAAAATTAAAGGCATTCATAATTGTCAATCAGAAATTGTGATCAGTATGAGATAACTGATGTTACCATACTAAAGGAAAAAATTCCACCCCAAAGTGAAAGAAGTTGGCATTTTACTTGGCATATGAAAGCTTCTTGGTGCATGATTAAATGTTTAAATAGATGTTAAGCTTTTGGAAATGCTGAAAATAGAACTGATCTGTTATTACTTTCAAAGACTACCTAGGAATCCAGAGACCCCCAAGTGGGGAGCAGTTGGATTTAGCAATTGCCATAAATTCCCTTCTATGCGTAACATCCTGTGATTTGTGAATACCATTAAAACTAATAAAGTTGGCCAGTTACAAATGTACTTCCAACAGTGAGTTTTGAAATCCAGGTCCCAAATTTTGTGGAAGGTGGGCAGAAAGGCACATTTAGATGCCCCAAAACTTGGACAGCAAGGTAAGGATGAGAAAATAGCCGTGTTTTGGGTGTGCCCCACAATTTTCCTTTGGTAAGTAGTGATGTCTCTCTTGTCATCCTTGACTACAGACAGTTCTATTTGTAATAAAAACAAAAAACAAAAGCAAAAACCAGACTCCTCATGTGATGCTATGTCTCCACACATGCAGCGGACCTTACGGTACTCTCTATCCAAGGCCCTACGTTGCAGGTAGAATGATCTGGAAAACCATAGCTGACTATATCAGACCTCTGCTGGATCTCAACTGCCCGTGAGCTAAAATCTAACCTTCTTGGCTTGATGTACAAGGTCTTTGACAATGTAACCCTAATCCTGATCCTCCCCACATATGTTATGAACCTCCTATACTAAATTCTTTTATTAATATTATACTTGCAACTACTAGACCTTTCACAGACCCTTGCTTTACATGTGCTATTCCACTAACTGGAATATTCTCTCTACCCAATCTTTATGGAAAAATTTCTAATGTCTGACTAAGATAATTGCACTTATGTACCTGGCACTCCTATAACCTTCACAATGATGTGGTTGCCATAATCAGTGCTGTTCTGCAGAGGAGGAACCTGACCTGGAAAGGTTAGGTAAACCTCCCAAAGTCACATAGCCAAAAAGCGGTGAAGCCAGAATTTGAACCTGTGCAGGCTGTCCCTTCAGGACCTAAACTCTCAACCGGCAGGCCGCACAGCCCCTCCCCTAAGATGACCCATCTGAAGGCAAAGGTGTTCCCAAATCCCTCAGCTCTTCAGTTCTCAGGGTTCCAAGTGCTTTCTAAAACATTCTTGTCATAGAATTTAGCAAATTGCATTATTCTCTCTCCCCCTCCTCCGCCCCTCTCTCCCCGTGCCTGTGTGATTTGTGAGTATTTTGCGTACCATTCAGCTTCATATGCTCAGGGCCCAGCAAAATGCTTCCCACTGGGTGAACACTTGGCAGATCTACTTCCCGAATGAGTGAATGAATACATGGGTAAACACAGGAGCACTTGTCTGCACTCAGGTGGGACAGGGTCATCTTTCCTTTTATGACATGCTCTTGGGACATCAGCTAAAAAACACTCCCTTCCAGTAGACTTTACCCATCTCGGGAGTGCAGAGCATTCCAGCAGGAAAACTGAGAGCCCTCAGTTGTCATCTTCATGGGACAGTAAATCATGCCCAAAGCTTGCAAATATGCCCATGAGTTCTGCTGAGTGTCCAGGTAGCACAGCCCAGTCTGACAACGCCGATGGTGTAAGTATAGGTTTGGTGCACTGTGAGAGCTCACCATCTGCTTAAGTTGTGTTTACTTTAAGTACCAGTCAGCGTTTTCCTGACGAGTTATGGAAACATGGTAGTTCAACTTAATTTTTAAGCAAAGTCTGTTTAAGAATAATTTGTTAATTACTAGTTGGTTGATTTCGTTTCCTTAAATTAAGGGCTTCAGTTAATATCACATGCTTGTTGCCAGCTCGCTGGAAGCCACCGCAGTGGTGCCCACAGTGGCAGGGTACGTTGTCGTCCTGTTCTTCTAGGCTAGCCCCGAACACAGCTTTAAAATTTATCTTTGGCTAATTTTACAAGCCTGGAAAGTAACCTGATGGTTTACTAGCTTTAGGATTGCAACTTGGAAGCTCAATTTAATAGCCACTTATAAAACTATTTAGGAAGAAATTGGTTATTAGGCCTTCAGTATGATGGGGCACACGGAGCCCTTTGATCAGGACTGATGCTTTGAAATGCAGGAGAATTGCAGTTAGCACCATTTGGGCTGAGGCGGTTTCATCAACCGCATGCAAGACAGGATCCCAACCTGTGGATGGCTTGGGCTCCCAGTGATTTTTTGGCAAGAAAGGAAACATTTGGCAGTCTATTATTCAGGGGGTTCGAAGAGGCTGGCCCTGCCCAGCAGAAGAGAGCACAGAGGTTGGGTGAATCTGGATGTGTAATGGTTTTATAAATGTTTTGGTTTCAATAAAAT
Organism: Glossophaga mutica; assembly: GCA_039655065.1. Classification (NCBI taxonomy): domain Eukaryota; kingdom Metazoa; phylum Chordata; class Mammalia; order Chiroptera; family Phyllostomidae; genus Glossophaga; species Glossophaga mutica. The sequence goes on from CM077313.1 coordinate 86,104,024, forward strand.
CCCAAACGTATTTTATCAATGCATTTTCCCTTTAATTTTTAGACCCTTGTGTATTTCAAGGGAAATTTAGTCCATATGTTTTTGATTCATTTATACTTAACTCATCAAAATGTTGTTTTCTAAGAGTTATTTGATGTCCAAGAAGACTTTAGAGCTTGATTTAAATACCTTCCAATGTTCTTCCCCCCTCCTTTTTAAAAATAGAAAGCCATCTACTCTTGGCAAAACCTAAATGCACACACACTAAAAGTTTGCATTTGTTTGAAAGCTCCAAGCCCATAAAGCCATTAAGCTGGGCCAAATGCATTCTCCAGCTCCTGGTAATGTGTGAGCTCCATTACTCAAAAGCACAGAGAGCTCTTTACCTTTTGATAATCCCTGGTGCTCATGGAAAGAAACTCTACAAAATAAAATGTCTGCCCTTTGCTAGATCTTTGATCTGGGGAAAGCCCCTTAAGCTTCCTTAGCTTCAGTTTTCCTATCTGTAAACTTGGGCTATATTTGTCTTGCCTAACTCCCAGAATTACTGAGAGGATTAAAAGGGCTAATATGAAAGGACTTTGGAAAACACAAATAGCTCCACAATTAGAATCACACCTCTTTTATTGATACTCTTGTTCTTTAACTAAAGTAATAAGTACTTGACCTTAGTGAATGCTTGTTATTTGCAGGTGCTATGTTAGACATTCTATAAATTACTATCTTGTTTAATCCCCGTCATACCTGGTAGAGGGTAGGTACTTTCAAGTTCTCCAGTTTGGAAGATTGAAGTTTGAGTAATTTGCCCAACGTCTTATAGCTTGTAGGTGGAAGAGCTAGAATATAAAGCCAGCTGTTTATGAGCGTTAACCACTAAGTTGTACAGTATATGGTTGTAGCTATTATAATTACTGTATTGTTGTGGTACAATATCAAAGTTTATCTTGAGTCATAACCTAGTCTCTTTATATCATTAATATCACTTACATTTTCAATTATGTCCTCCTATTGAATAGAGTGACTGCATATATAACATACTGTTTAAATACACACATATTAAGAGATCATTCATTGCATAGGATAGTATAGAAGCTAGTATTAGTTGGGTACCTACCTTGGACCAGACACTGCAGAGCTCTTTATCTCTTCATGTCATTGAATCTTCACAACAGCTCTCCAAGGTAGACACTGTTATTGTCAAGAACTGTGATGACCTCAGATTTTACCCTACTTGTAAACTAATAAATTAGCATGCTAGTTCCATGGATACTGGCAGAAGATATGTGACTGCTACAAAGTTCTTACGGCCAGTATGCAACGTTAGCTTCATCTTTACGTTAGTCCCCTTTGTCCCCCAGGTCCTACGAGGGTGACGTGAGTGGTTCAGGTAGCTGCTGAGCATGCAGTGGGTTGCATTATGGCTGAGGAACTCGGCTTAAAAATCCCAATCTCTCCTAATGTCGTGGTAAGCAACCTTGCCAGACCTTTGCTCTCGAGACGGACATTATCTTTATTTTTCTGGACAGTAAGCAAACCTGACCTCTGCTCCAGATGGACATGCTGAGCCTATCTTTTAAGACTGTTTTGCTTTATGAAATTGTTTGAAAAGATTCAGGCCAGCAGTGCCTCTGCTCCTAAGACGTACAGAACGGTGAGAGACCCACAGAGAATTGTCTCCCAACAGTTATTTCCTCCATGTTACAGACAAGGACTCTGGGCTTAGAAGGCAATTTGTTTATGCCAGAAATATTTATGGAGCACCGGTATGTGTTAAAGTCGAATAGCTAACAAGTGGAGGAGAAGCAAGTCAACAACACAGGCTTTAATTCACTAACCTGTCATTAATTTAATTCGCTAACCCCGCTTACTCCCTCACCTCCTCAGCTGTTATCTCTCTCGCCTCCCCACCTGATGACCAATGATATAGAACAGTAATGAACTTGATGACTGACACTAGTTAAGATGGTAATGGCCTTTGGGACGAGTGCTTTTCCTGCCGTCAGGTTCTCCTTCTGCAGCCTGACCCAGCCCCAGATGCGCGGGGCTGCCTGAGATGCGGTCGTGGCGTTGGCAGGTCCCGGGCGGAGTCAGACTGGCGTGTTGAGGTCGTGTTCGCCAGCACATGGGAGACAATGGTGCTAGGTGGTGATTTGAAAGTTAGGTTAAATGTGAACTATTCTGTTATGGAAAATTTAGTTTTGTAACTTGGGAATCGTGTAGTTTCTGTACAAAATTCAGACGGTTCTCTTTTTCTCTGCTGTCCCCTCCGCTAATTCATCAGGGTTATGTTCTGTTTGTATAATGATACCATTACATGACTTGATAAAGGCTCTATACCTATCTAGCTTGCGGGATTCCCTTTGCGGTGTGCCTGAATTAATGAACCTGGAAATATTAAGTGATTACAAAGTTGGAATCCGGGGAGAAGCCTTTTTTCCAAACAGAGAGGTCTCTGCCATCCCTCACAAAGCTCTCCCAGGCTGCGGCGTCTCTCCTCTCTCTGCCCAGGACCACCTGAGGGCACGAGTTGGCCAGTTTTCCCAGGAAAATAATGAAAGTGGACACAATAATGGTAGGGTTGGCATCTAGCTTTGAACTGTCGTGAGGAAACAAAGAGAAGCTTAGCTGGTCCACCATTGCCCCTTCAACCCGGCGGCGCCAGGAAAAACATTGTCCCACTGGCATCTCTCTGTCACAAGAGAAGCTGTTTGTACCTTTAAAAGAATGAAGGAAGAAGCCTGACTGGGTACTCACTTAACCCTGCCGCCGTGTTCATGGAGCAGCGTAACCCGATGGGAATTTCTCTCCTGCTGCTCTCTCCCTCTCAGTGCCCGGCACTGCTGGCTCTCTTCCCTCAGCTTGTTTCGCCTCCCGTGGAAGCCAGAGCAAATCTAATTAGTGAAGAATTGGGAGGAAAGAATTTTAGAGAGTCTGCCACCCCTAAACCACAGCAGAGGGGGGCCATGACTCTCCCCTGTGAAGCCATCGCTGTCAAAGCTTTCCTCCTAATCTTAAATGGTAGGCAAGGAACAAAATTGACATACAAGCTCTCCGTGATGGAGCCAGGCCTCTTTCAAAGCAGATGATTCTAGATGATGCTCGAGCCATTCATCTTGCAAAAGAATTCTCCCTTCAGGCAAGCTCTCTGGTTCTGGACCAGAATAGAGGAAATGACTTTGTGCACCTTAAGAGTGAACTCAAGTAGAGGAAGAGAGTAAGAATCTATGGAGCCAGGTTTTATTTAAGAATGAAAATGGGCCTCAGGAGCCAATATTCTCCTGATATTCTTAGTAGGGTGAGGCAATGATTTCTATGCTTTGCTCTGAATATCCGAGACCCTTTAATGGCAGTGGTAAAATGACTTCAACCAACAAAACCAAACAAAAACCCAGCAACATCATGGGAAGTGTTACTTTCATAGTTACTTGGTTCTGCTCCTTTTCTCCAGAAAGAGCCTTCAGGGCAGCCAGGGTGCCTTTCTTGGAGTGAACGAAGATGCCCACAGACACATACGGCTCCAAAGGAACCTTCCGCACAGACAGTCCCCCCTGCCCCCGCCCCTCACACTTCGTTCCTTGCGATGGGCCCGCCCGCAGTTTCTTTGTTGTTGATTTTGGTTGATCTGTTTGTTTTGGGTCTCCCCTACCCCGCAGTGCCAGGAAGCTGTACACACACTGGAGCATTTGGGGCTGACTTGGCAGGATGATGTGGCTGCTGGCAGTTTCCAAAACATGACACCAGTGAAAATATGAACCAAATGTTTTCTGTATGCTAAGGTGTGAGGTCTTCATTATGCCTCGGAGGGCAGAGAGCATGAAAGAACCAGACAGTTTCGGGTCTCGGTCCTGGCTCTGCCTCTTAATAGCTGGGTGACATCTCTGAACCTAATTCTTTATAAAATGACGACTCTCTCCTCACTTCATCCTGGTGCCACTGAGGCTAAACAAAGTCACTTATTGATGCCTACTCTGTGCCCGGTAGTGTGTGCTGAACGAGCTCCTCTATGGAAGTGTGAGCACCTCAAAGGCAAGGTCATTTCTTCTTCCCACCTGGTCTGGACAGTAGAATCTGGGCTTGGCTGCGCTTGGATCTTGACTTTGCCCCTTGCCACCTCTGTGTCCTTGGTTGATAACCTTTCACCGGGAAAGTGGAGTCACAGCCCCAGGGACCTCATAGAGTTCCTGTGGGAACTAAATAAGATAAAACACATAGCCCAGGGCTCGGAAGGTAATCCCTGAGTGTCAGCAATTGTTGCTGTACTTATCCGCCCTGTGCCTGGCACATATCTTTGTGTTGGAATGTGCTAGACAGTAAATGCTCAAAAACTTGCTAGTTCCATTTTCCATAGTTCTTCTTCTGATGCGTCTTCTCACTCACATCTGACAAGTTGCAGTGACGTGCCCCTGGGGCTGAGCCCACAAAAGGAAGAGAATGTTTTCCGGAGGGAGTTGAAATCTGATGCTTCCCTTCACACATGTTGGTTCCTTTAGTTGTGACCAGCCAACCAAAGGAGAAAGGGGGACCAACCAACTCAGTGTCTCAAGGGCATTCGTATGCTTCATGTAGCCATTCGCTTCAGTTGAGCCCAGCCTCGCTGATCTTCAGCCATGTTTGTAGTGCAGAGAAAGCCGTGCCTGAGAACGTCCACTCAGCATGTCACTGGAACAGGGACCCCACACATGCACCTTTGGGGGAGGGGAGTGGGTGGTGGTGGTGTGTGTCTGTGGGAGTGGGGTGGGCGTGGGCTCAGCTGGGAGAGCAAGATACAGAAGTTGATGACTCAAGGGTCTTTTATTTTTCTCTGGCATTTCCAAAAAATAGCTGCTGATTACACAACTAGCCCACATTCCTAGCCAACCTCAGGTACACCCCAGGCTTCCTCTTCTTCCCATTGGCTTCTTCCTTTGACTTGAAGCCGATATTTATAAAGATCGTAATCTACTAATGAAAGAGACAAGAAGCAGCAAGAAGTCATTTCAGTGAGTGAACGTTCTGGGGGTGGGTATATGTGTTTCATTTTATTGCTTCCAATTTTTTCAGATCTATTTAGCTTAGGGTTGGATACCTCAGAGTTTGTCGGGCTCTGACTGGATCCCTGGGCCCCAGGCCCTGATTTCTTTGGACTACACTTCCCTGTGGACGCAGGGACCCTCAGGGTGAGGGATGCGGAGGGGATAGGTTTAGCTGTTGGGCATTGCTCCATTCTTCATGAGATGTCTGGAGAACTATTCGCATTTTGAAGTGGGCCTTTAACCTAAATTTCCTAAGGTCTCTGGGTGGCTTGACTGGTTGCCAATTGTGACTTCTGGAACATATGAGCCATAAATATTTTGATCTGGAGGGGGCGGACAGGGAATTAATCCAGAGCAGGGGTGGGAGAATTGATAAACCAGTAGGATTTATCACTGGGTTTACACTTAAATCCTGAAAACATAAACTAAACAAAAACCCAACCAACAATGTGTGAAGTATTACTTTTAAATTTACGTGGTTCTGCTTTCAGGGTATGACTGCAAACCCAGTCACATGGGCTCTGGGACGAGGTGGCATTAGAGATGACTTAGTCTAAGCTGTGTGGAAGCTGAGGTCCATCGGGGTTAAACAGCTTGTTCCTGGTCACATTGCTAGGAGCAGAGCCTCGGCCGGGGCACAGGCCTTGCGATTCCTTCCTCCTTCAAGGCTCTTTCTGTTATTCTCAGTCCACATACCTGTCCTCGATTGAGGTACCAAAAAACTCTGGCTTTTTCACCAACTCTTGACCATTGGCTAACCCCTCTTTCCTTTTTTAAAATGCATTTTCCTGCTCTTCATTTTGGCTAAGTTTCTTTTACTTCTCCTTCCTACTCTTCCGTATAATACGTGCACATGGAAAGAAAGTAAATCACATGCAAAAGAATTTAAATTAAAAATCATCATTTCTGCTGGCCACTCACTCCAGAGGTACACTTTTCTTACTAGCTCTGTTTTTGTTCTTTTCCTGGAAATGACTGCCAAACTCTAAATACTATATTCATATCTATGTTTCTGTCTTTATCATCTTTTTACATTTATTAAGTCTCTGCTTAGAAAGGTGGGGATTTAGCTCTGATTCTTCCCTAACCCCTGCCTTCTGTCAATGTTTCATTATCACTTTTACGCCTTCTAGTGGTTGCCTCTTACTTTAAGTTGGAACTTGTACCTTCATTTTGTGTTCCAGCGACTTTGAGTCCGTTTCTGAAGATGAAGCTCTGAGCCCTCTGAGGATCATTTCCTTACCTTACTCCCTCCTACGTGTCCCCTTTTGTTAACTCCATAATTACTTCCACATTGTGCTCACCTCCCCATGGTGTTTTTGCAACCATACAGTGTCCTCTCTGCTTTTGGCTAATTCTAGAAGTTGAAAACCAATGAATAGCATGTATATATTAAGACTGGGCAATTTTTGTGTGCTACTTGGTCAAATAATGTGTTAGGATCCTTCTCCAGGGTACTTAATGTCGTAACTTGAGGGCCTGTCAAAAGGAATATTCTTACCATCAAGGCCATGATTGACCTTTTTATTGTTTCATTGGTTGCTTAGAATCATGCGACCAAGGTTGATAACTCTGTCGTTTTCTCCTGGGAAGGTCCCTGTCAGCCTTTCCTCTGTTTTTTCCGGACTTCTTCCTCCTTTCTCCCTCTCCCAGTTCTCTTCATGGTGAAATAAAGGCAAGTGCTGCTGAGTTTTCTCGAACATAGGATCTGTCAGAATTTGGAAATCTAGTCTGTGACGTGAGCTCAGTCAATGATGAGCTTGAATCTTTGGCCTCCCTTGGGACCACTGGAAGGGAATCATATGTGCCCTATAATAAGAGGAGAAGCTGTTCTTTTGGACAATCAATTAATATCCCTGATGAGTTTAATTTTCTTTGTATATTTATTTATTTTTGGTCCTTTCTTTCCAAAGGAGGATGTCAAGATAATAGATGCTGTTTGTTTGATGGATCCCGTTGTGATTGATGATAATGATTCTGATGCTTTTTGTTGGACCAAGATAATAAAAAGCCCAAGGGTATTTATAATATGCCTACCAGGGTTTTATATCAATTAGTGGGTATCCAAGGGCTTTATATAATACATCGCTGGAAACAGCTACTTAAGGAAGAGCTTGGAAAAATCTCAGAAATTATCCCAGTTCGAAAGTTTGATACCTGCTGTTCTAAACTGCCATTCTGATATTTGATTTGCATGTTATGTGGAATATTAAAGTGCATCATTTACCAAGCTTGCAATTTCTCATGCTGAAGAAAAGATGCTATTAGGAAATGCCCAACCTAGATTTAGAAAAAGATATTTGCAGCAACTCCGAGGGTTGCTGTTAACCATCATTCCCCCCAGATAATGGGTGGCTGCAGGGGCTGGATCCCTCTGGAGAGCCCTGCCTCACCAGGGCTGTGAGTCGTCTTCCCTCCGTCCTTGGATCTTGGATGGGAGAAGAGAAACATGCAGCGGTAGCTGTCGAAAAGTGGCTCTCTAGATTTGTCTCAAGTCTTGACAGAATGTTGAAAATGGGTTGTAACGTACATCCTCTGCAACTCATACGCCCTTTTGAAACAGTGATTGTCTTTGGAAATGATGGAGTGTTTGGCGTTGATGAGGTAGATGTGTGTTCCTCAGGCGCCGTGAACCCGGAAGCGGGGGCCTCTGCTGTGTGTCCAGTGTTTGTAGTTCTACAGGAATCCCAGGTCTGGAATGGAGAAGCAAGCTCTTTCCTTGTGCTTCCGGTCAAGGTGATTTAGGGGGGAAAAATCGTTGATGTTTTTCATGTGCTTCACAAGTATGCTGGCCCTGGCTGTGACTGGAAAACTACAGGGGTCGATGGCATGTCTGCACAGAGTGGGGAGGGGGTGCATAAAGGGAAGCAGGAGGGAGAATATGATTGGAAGAATCCCTCACCTACCGGCACCCCCATACCCACCAAGTTGTGCATTCATTAAAGTACCTTCATTGGAAAGCAGCTAGTCTGTATTGTATCTGGCTCCAACATTCCTCAGGCCTCAAGTTCCACCAGCTGCGTCAGACCTTCTGCAAGTCTTTCCATGGTTTGGGCATAGACACGGGGGGCTCAGGCTGCTCTGGTCTTTTACAGTTGATCTGGTTTCTGATCACTTTCCTGGTATGCCATTCTGTCCTTTTGCCAAATATACGTGGGTATACATATATATACATGTACATACATATAGTATCCTCCTGCCGCTGCCACTGCTGAAACATTTGTGTTAGTTGAAGCTGGAAGTGGAGCTGTAGTTTAAAAACGGTGGGACCTAACTCTACCTCAAGGTGGCATGGCGTGCGTACACGCATGCACGTAGGCACATGTGCTGTGGGTCTACCGGGAGACAGAGACGGAAGGTCAAGGTTGTGTGTGCACGCAAGCATGGCACCCCTGCAGGAGCATCCCTCTTCCAGTGCCACCCTCTAGAGGGTGTAGCCAGTCTGGTTTTCCCATTTTGGGTCTTGGGAACTTGAATGCAAATATGGGTTGGATTTATAGATACCGTATTTTTCAGACCATAAGACACACCTAGGTTTTAGAGGAAAATAGGAAAAAAATTTTTGATGCAAAAAATGTGGTGAAATATTTAATAACATAAAATAACATAATGTTTCACCAATGTAAATGTAAACAGAACTCAAGAGCAGCATTAACAACCATTATTCCTCCGAAATTTGCGGAGGAGGGGGTGCGTCTTATAGTCCAAAAATATGGTAGTTCAGTTGCCTTAACTTTTAAAAAAACAGCTGATGTGTTTTGTGAGGATCCCTGAGCTCTCATTCTTGAGTAACCTCCATGGGGTTTCCCAAAGAGATCATGCGTGCACACACACACACACGTACACAATTGCAAGTTGTGTGTAGGTGTCGGTGCTGCATGCTGTGGCATTATCTGCCATCTCCTCCTGACAAGAAAATGGGTCCTTGCCCCCACCCTCTGCTTTTCCTACATCATCTGTCGGTCCACCTCGGAGCCACCTCAGCCCATCTTGGAGTGATTTCTTTTTTTCATGGCTGTTAGAATCACCACACAATCTCAGCTCTTTGCCTGTAGTTACTCAAAGTCATGTTTCCCCATCCATGTCTGCATTATTCCTTAGCCCCATCAGACAAAATGATCCCTTTTTATGACAAATATTTTATAATAAACTACTGCAACCTTGCAATAAATCTTATAGACAAAAAAACCTACCCTAGACCCATAACTACAAACATGCCCTAAATATAACATAATAAAGAAGGAAAAGAAATGTAATTTTGAAATAATCTGTATTTCTATCAGTTGGGGTTTTTCAAATTTTTTTGGTGAAATGGTATGTATTTATATGTGACAGGAAAGAGATGGCATAGTGAAAAGGAATTCAATTGAAAAGCCTTGAATGAATGTGAGGGCAGGGTTCAGGGAACCAACCAAAGATAGGGAGGGGCCCAGAGACTAGAGACAGCTGGAAGTTCCTGCCCGCCCTCCCCAGGCCCAGGGGAGCCCGAGGAGAACTCAGAGCTGGAGGAGGGAAGGCAGCCCCACCCGGCCTGGAGGTTAAGTAGGAGGGGGTCAGGGAGTGGACACCCAACCTCTGTCTCCTCTCTCTCTCCCTCGGATCTCCTGCCACTGCCTCTCATTGGTTGAATGCTGGAAGCCAGGGGGCAGGGAACCTGGGAGCTGTGGTCCCGAGAGCTCAGCATCCTGATGCAAAAAGCAGGATAGAGAAAGGCAGAGATGGGGGCAGGGTGGGGTGTAGACCAGGGGAAAGCAGCATACACTTCAGTCTGCACACGCAGGTGCCACCGTGCTGGAAGACTTAACGAAGGGTCAAATCCTTGTACTTTGGTGTAGGATTTCCCTATGAATACAGGAATTCAACAACTGTGTTGCCTTGATTTGGCAACCCTGATGTTCTCAAATGGTGAACAACTCTTGGTAAAAGTCCCAGACTAAACCAAATACAATCTTCTCTTTCCAGGTTGCCTTTCTGAAAATTTCAGCATATATTAAAATCATGCAAAAATACATTTAGCTTATACATATAAAATTGAGTTCATGTCTTGTATAAATTTAAATATATATGTTTTTCTGCATGGATGGCAGAAAAAGTATAAATATATTTTTCTGCATTTCTGGGTGGGTGGGGGTGCAGGGCAAGCATCTGTTCGGCAGGAGTGTCTTGTCTATTACAGGGCAGTTAGCATCCCTGACGCCCACCCACTAAGTGTCCACAGCGCCCCTCCAATTATGGTAAAAACCAAAGTGAAGCACCCAACAATTTTCAAAATGCCCTGAGGGTACAGCCTGCCCTGCTATGAGCCACTGCTGTAGCTATTTCTGGTGCCACTCACCATGTCCTCACCCGTGAAATGGCGAAAGGTGTAAGTTTCCTTCCATCGGGGTAAAACATAAGAAAATTCCTGTAAATTAAAATGCTGCCTTCTTAACACACAACACAATATACAGATGCTGTATTATAGACTTGTGCAGTAGACACCTGTATAATTTTATTAACCGATGTCACCCCAACAAATTCAATAAAAATTAAAAAAAAAAATAAAATGGCTGCTTTCTTTACCTTGCTGGGGGGTTTTGCAAACTTTTTTTTTTTGCCAGGAGAGGAGGTGGCATAGGCTAGTTGCTGTATGAAGGAGACTCACCTCCAGTTCTCATTCCTGTAAAAGTGTCCTCATCACTTCTCTCTCTGCGTCTGTGTTCCTGCAACACGGCCTCCTGGCCAAAGCTGTGGGAGCTTCTTGCAGCATCAGATCAGCCAAATGTGGGCTCCCCAGCACATGCGATGGTACCAGCGCCTGCATCCTTGCCATCCTATCAGCATTCCTCAGTCTTCTCTCAGGACTGCCGTCTGTCAGTTTCCCTCCTCGTCCATGCCATCCACAGTGACCCCCACTGCCACCTCACGGCATCCATGGGGACCACACCCCCACCTGAGCCTAATAAGCTAGGCCACTTTATGTCGTGATGAGTCATGGTCGGTCTACCTGTAGCTCTCTCCTCTCCTCGTTACCATGACCTTCACTTGGCAGGGTCTGTGTCTCAGAGCCCCCACACCACTAGCAGGAATGTATTACTCCCAGGTGTACTATTCAGCACATACAATTCCTTTCTAAAGGACTGACGTGCCAGCATGCCTATGCTATTTTGCAACTTGGAAGAGCTGCTATGCCACCTCAACAGTGTCTTCCTCGCTTGGAGGATCTGGCCTATCGTAGGGGAGAATGTTTTGACCTCGGGCTGGCTGGCCATGGAGGGCTGAGTATGCTGGTGCTGGTCCCACTTCTGCACCCCTTTCTGTCACAGATGCTGAAGTGATGACCTTCTAGTGGCTTTAGCATACCACCTTACATGTCCTTGAATGGGACTCCCCTGTAATCGTGCAGTAGCATCTGACCACCTGCCTAACATGCACCTTTAGTTTTTTTAAATCAGATAACAAGCAGAAGCTTTAAACATAGCATTTGACCGAAGAAGTGGGGTGTGGGGTAAAGCCACCCATGAAACCTGTTTCAAGTCATCAGTTACCTGTGCTGAGGCATATGTCGATCCCCAGACATTATCTGAAATGCCTACTATGGAGGATGCTTTGGGCTAACCTCTGTGGAGCTGCAGAGATGGACGACAAGGTTGAGTGTGCTTGCCGTCTGGTGGGGAAATCGGGCATGCAAGCAGAGCAGTTCATCATGATTTGGGAGCAGACAAGGGAGGGGGCAAAGCAGGCAAACATTATCTTACGGTAGCATTTGAACTATGTCTTGAAGGTAGAATACGATTGTAAACAACATGCAAGGAGAAAAAGTGCTGCTGGCTAGCAGGAGCAAGTGCTGTTTGTAAATTACACACTAAAAGTGTGTGGAAGGCTTGGGTGGTGGTAAGTGATTTAGGACTGAAGATATATAGGATTTATGCAGCTGGGAGCCAAGCAGAGAATGAAAGTTAGGACTGGGCAGCAGAGCGCTTTGACTGTCCTGCTAAGGAGCAGAGGCTGAGCCTTGGGGGCTTTGCTGCTTCACCTTCATTGAGGAGAAGGTGAAAGAGTAGAACTAGATTCTCGGAAGCGGGGGCTTGGGGCAGTGTGAAGGGGGGATTAGAGAAGCAAGTGAGCAGGAAGGAGATGGTTCACCGGCTACCGTACCATCTCTGGCCAAGATGATATGGGCAAAAGGCCTGCGTATGCTTGTGTCCCATACCAGTGAAGAGTTGCATGCATTTTACCTCTTAGTAATAACAGAGGAATGCCTGATACCTTTACTGATTTTCTTACTAGGTAAGGAGGTTTACTAACCTGGTCAACTTTTAACCTCCTCAGTCTCACCAAGGCCAGACCACAGAGGCAGGGATCGCATTTCCTCTGTGCTCTCACTAGTGTTGGGAAGAGAATGTGATATAATCTGTGAGCGTGAAATCATGAAAGGAAGTCAGATTATTCTTGGGCAGGCTGCTGACTTAATGTTTCTAAGCAATAGCTAGAGTTTACATCCTCATCTAGAGAGAGAAAAAAAAGTTCTCTCTAAAGCATGCACTAAAGAAAAAGGCTGAGAGGATTGATTTTTTTCCTCCAAAGAATCCATAAATATTTACATAAGTGCAAGTTACAAATCTGTGGCTTTGAGATTATCGAATTTCACTGCTTTTACACTCACAGCATATAAATTTCCAGCAGGCATTTGCTGGTAGTGAATGCTCGGTCTTTGGAGAATTGTCTCCTAGTTTGTTTCCTTTGCTCTTGGAAAACAAATCTCTCTTGTGCTGTTTTTAATGCTCTCTCACTTATGGTTATGGATTGGGCATTGGCAGTCATGGGCTTTGGCTGAGGGGGCTCCACAGTGATGGACTGCTTGCTAATGGGGGCACTCCATCCCCAGCCAAGAGGTTGCTTTTAAAGACCCTTTTGGTAACACAATAATTCTCCCTGGATGGTAGTGGAGTTCCAAAGTCTTTGTGGAGTTCTTAAGCAAATGAAAAAAAAAAAAAAAAAAGGACAGCAGTGTGGGAATTGACTGGGGGTGGGGGGTATGTGTGATGGGCAGAAGAGGGCAAAGGGGGAAAAACTGGGACAACTATAATAGAACATCAATAAAAATGAGTTCATAAAAAAATGCTAAAGATCATGTCGCTTTAGTAGAGAGGCAGGTTAATAAGTCTTCCTTAAATGTGAGGGTTACAGCTGCCGTTTTGCACCTGGGTGGACCTCACCTATTTTATTCCTGACTTTTCCTTACAGACCTGTGATTGCTGAGTCAAGCTTTCTTTGAAATTCATTGTGGATCGGACAATTGCTAGATTTTGGACTGATCCAGTAACCTCGGGAATCCCAGTGTTTATATGGTGGATAGCAGATTTCTTCAGGTGCAGGGGACAAGGTGAGCCTCTGTGTCCTGCACGTGGCAGGCAGTTAATACATATTTGTGGAACTGGGAGTAGTTGACCTGGAAGGAGTTCTTAAGTGTCTTTTATCAAAATAATTTTAAGATTCTGTTTTAATTTTGAGAATATGCTACGCAAAAAGTAAACAAAACACACTTAAAATTCCTGATAATGGACCATGCCAAGGATTGGATTTTATATTGTATGCTTGGGTGTATTGGATAAATACAGAAAAACTTACATTTGTAGAAGACCTGTTTTCAGACAGAGAAACAAACGGACCATTTCTGTCTTGTCCTGGGACTCAGCTTCTCAGCTGGGTACAACCCAGTCACTTGTAAAGGTGGGATTGGTGGTAGGTAGGCTTAGAACCCCTGCCTCAGAGCTGAATATCTGGCCAGCCTGATTGAGTGGACGGTTTACCTAGTGACCATTGCAGGAACTGATCATGGTACTTTATGAGAAATTTGCAATGGGCACTTTACATGAGAGGTGAATTTCTCAACAAGCATACAAACTAAGACCACAGAACGAATGGCGGTTGTCCCATCAGATTTTGTGCCATTGGACAGGCCTCCAGGGCTGGAAGGGGAACTTGGAAGAGCAGGGCAGGACTCTAGCCTTAAGAGGAAGCTGTGTTACTAGTCAGACGACTAGAACAGGGAGCCAGGGCAGAACCCTGGAGAACAAACCAGGGTTAGGGATCTTGCTCTCTGGGCATGTGGAAGGAAGCCCAGGTATTTTAACTGGGGTATCAAAGTAGGACACTTTAGCAGTGAGACAAACAAGCCATGTCTTAGATTCCGGTAATAGCTCCTTAAAAAACCCCTACGTCAGGTTAGGCTTAGTTTTGGGTCTTGAGGAAAGGCCGGAGACCATGTTTATTTTATATCTTCTGGTATCCAGCAGGATGCCTGACTCAGTAAGTGATGGATTGCAGTGGACTGGTGTGGGCACTGTTTTGAAGATGTAGAAAAGCAATGACAGCTTATGTACAGCTGGATTTACATTTACAGGGACATTTTTAAAAAAGCCCTTTACTACTATGGAGGTTTTGTAATGGCCAAAATAGGCAGGCAGGAAAGGGCTTTGTCAAGAGAGGCATCCTGAACTCATTCTGGAAGCCGTGTAGTCTGGAGGAAAAACCAACCAACCAACCATGGGCTGTGGTTTCAGAGAGATCTGGGTTTGAGTCTCAACTTTGCTGAACACCAACTGTGCGATCATGGCCAATGACTTCGCCTCTCCGAGCCCAGCTTAGTCACCAATAAACTAGTGATGCTGTTGCATGTCTGGAAGGGGTGTTGGAGGAATGAAATGTGTTAACGTAAGTTAATACTTAGGTGGTGCCTGCGACATAGCACGTCATGGGAATGGAAATACCCATAGGAAGTCCAGAAAGATCTGTGAAGGAGAGAGGTACGAGGCTTTTGATGCCTTTCTGGGGGATTTGTTGACTCCGGTGGGCGTCACCCTGAGGCTCCCTGTGTGATGTGATTCTTGCTGATGTAATAGGCTGGGTCCATGTCCCGCAGATCCGATGACAGCACACCCACACCCTGTCACCCTCCCTGCCAAGATGGACTGTGCTCACTAAAGCCTCCACTCCCTTGCTGGCCCCTCCATGTGAAAGCCCTGTGGAATTTGGGCTTTCTTCACGTCTTTCTGGAAAAATCAGTATGGGTGCCTCGTGGTGGGGATGTTCCTAGAGACAGAGCTTGTCTTCAGAGCTGGCACTCAGCCACGTAGGCAAACCCCGGCCCTCTCGTCTTTCATCCGGTTGTCCAGTTTTCCCACATTTCAGCGTCCTGTTCTATCAATCAGAGTTTGCATCTTGACCAGCCTTCTGGTTTGGAGGTTCGGGAGAGCACTGAAAATAAGAATCAGAAAAAAAGGTCCTTTTTCCCGCTCTTGCCAAGGCTCCCAGGAAACTGAGACTAGTGGTTGGATGAGAGTCACATGGCCCTGGTGTTTCTTCATAAAGTCACCCTGAAAGGCAGGGCCATGGGGCAATTTTAGGTTTTGGAATCTTAGCACCATGGATGCCATTAAATGCCCTCTTGTATGCTACTGTCCCCAGGCTCTCCTCTCCTGTTTTCCTTCCGGGTAAAGCCGAGGGCAGGCACAACACATATTTATGGGTGAGCTCGCTGATTTAAATATGATCAGGCTATGTTCAGGTGGAAAGGCAGGCTAGCGTGGTGAGAAGCGTATAGTCCAATTTGGGTTTATGCTGACCTTGGCTTTGACGGGCTCAGTGACCTTGCCCTTATGGGGTCCAGTCATCATTAACTAATATTTGCTAGGTATCTAGTATGACCCCAGCACTGAACAGATGCTTCATATATGTTATCTTCATTAATCCCCACTACAGTCTTGATAAGTATGTGTAATTATTCCCATTTTATACATGAGCAAAATGAGAGTCAGAGCATTAGTAGCATAAATGAGAAGCAATGATTTTCCTACAGCTGCGGTTCCTGTCGCTGATACTGTCTTCTATTGATACTGCTCTTACTAAACCTCTGCTAATTACAATCTCCTGTCCCACTGCATTCATATGACATGTAAAGATATTTGCTGTCTCTATAAAATAAATTTGTCCCACTTACTTCACAGAAGGGCTTCCAGGAAGAAGAGTTTTAAAAAGTATTAATTTTTTATAAATGTAAAGAAATGAAATATATAGAGAGGAAATGAAAGCAGGAATAGCAGAAAAAGAAATAGAAAAGGATAAAAGAGAAGGTAAATAGGAAAATCTTTACCTATTAATATGTGAGCACTTACCATATTTAATTGCTTCACGTGTTTTTTTATTTAAACTTCCTAACAACTCAGTGAAGTACATGCTAGCGCTGTTGTTATCCCTAATTTACAGATGAGGAAACTGAGACGCAAAGGGGACAAATATGTTACACGAGATCACGTACCCGGAGGCAGCGGCACTGGAGCCGAAGCTCCAGTCTGACGTGGGAGCCTGCAGTTTTAACTCTGACAATGTGATGTTCTGCATTTCGAGGGCTTTCAGGGGAGGTAGGGCAAAGGCTAGCAAACCATGAGAGGGTCCTAACTCATTTTTCTCACAGGAGGTGTCTGCCATGGAGGTGGTGACAGCTAAGGTGATTTCTAAAGGACTCACAGGAATTGGCAATAAATAAGACAGGAGGGTTAGGGAAGAACATCATCAGGCAGAACCTTATTAAAGAGTTCATAATTTACCCGAGAGGGCAATGAAGGGCTGTACGTAGGGGCGTGCCGTGCTCAGCTGGGAGGTTTAGAAATGTCACTCCGGCAGCCGTGCTGGTCATGCAGCAGGTCTGGGAGCAGGATGGGGCGTGTGGCGGGTGGGGATGAAGGCTACGGAGTCTGATAGACTCAACGGTCAACAGTGGGGGCAGGCGACTCAGCCCATCCGAGTCTTTGAGTTTTGCATTTTTTAGAGTTGCATTTTTTAGAAAGTGAAGAATAATGACAACACCCACCTAGTAGGATAATTGTGAGGATGAAAGGAGAGATGTTTTGCACAAGCGAGCCCTTCGCAAAGATCCTTTATTCATACTGGAAGCTGTCCCAAGAAAAGCACTTAAAGGTGGTGATGATTTTGTCTAAGATGGTAGCAGTGCAAACGGAGAAAAGTGGGCAGATTTAAGAGAAATGGAATTGGGAGAATTCGACCGTTAATCGGACATGGGCGGTGAGAATGGAGAGAAAGAGCTGTGAGAGGGAGGGGAATGGCAGAATCAGGAGGAGAAAGCACAAGAGGAGGGGAGGAAGGGTGCCTAAGAGGTGTGGATCCTTTGCAAACACCTAGTGTTAGCAAGGTCTTGTACACAACACCTAGTACAGCAAGATCTCAGGATAAGATGGAGGAAGGAAAGATGCAAACAAGGAGGAAGGCTTAGGGGTGATGAGGGAAGAATCCACATTTTCTAATTCATGTCTGTTTAAGGAATGCCTATGATATTCGATAGCAATCAAAAAGACAAGATGTTCTGGTTATGACTTTTTTTGGATGGGTATTTGTTCTAGCATTTGTACTTGTTAAATGTTCATACTCTGAGTTTAGAGTAGAAAATAGGGGATATTTATTTTCCTGCATAAATGCCCTTTGGTAGTCATAATTTTCCATTCATTCATCATGACTAGACTCTAGAAATTAGTGTCTGATTTTTAAGTAGTGAAATATGTGTATTTCATGTGCACTGATGTACCTTCCAAATATCTTCTTTGTCTAGATTGTTTTGGCTATTCTGGGTCCCTTGTATTTCCATATGAATTTTAGGTTCAGTTTGTCAATTTTTGTAAAAAAAAGGCATCGGGGGATTAGGATTGGGATTGTATTGAATTTGTAGGTGACTTGGGGAGTATTATCATTTAACAATATTAATCCTTGCAAGTCATGCATTTGGAATGTCTTTTCATGCATGTAGGTGTTCTCTAGTTGCTTTCAATGAAAAGTTTGTTGTTTTCAGTATATAAGTCTTGAAATTCTTTTGTTAATTTATTACTATTTTATTATTTTGATGCTATTGTAAGCAAAAGTATTTTCTTAATTTTATTTCCTGATTGCTCCTTGCTAGTATATAAAAATACAAATGACTTTTGTATGTTGACTTGTACCCTACCAGCTTGTTGAGCATGTTCATTAGTTCTAATAGTTTTTAAAAGTATGGATTCCTTAGTATTTTCCATACACAGGATTCTGTCACCTGTGAGTAGAGATAGGTTTACCTGTCTCTGCAGGTGACAGGTAGTGTTTTATCATGCAAACGTGTTGGGTTGTATAAAATGCCTTTTTCTGTGTCTTTGCAGTTGGTTATGTGGTTTTCCCCTTTGTTCTTAATTGGCGTACTGTACTGATTGGTTTTCAGATGTTATACTAACTCTGCATTCCCGGGATAGATGCCACTTGGTCATGGTGCGTAACCCTTTTTATATGTTTCTGGATTTGGTTTGCTAGGATTTTATTGAGGATGTTGCATCCATGTTTATAAGGACTGGTGGTGTGTAATATTTTTTCCTTGTGATGCCCTTGTCTGGTTTTAGTGTCCAGGTAATAGTGCCTTTATAGATAGGCTGGAAAGTGTTTTCTCCTCTTTACTTTGGGAAAGAGTTAGAGAGAGATTAGTGTTAAGTCCCCTTAGACACTTGGTGGAACTCACCGGTGAAGCTCTCTGGGCCTGAGCTTTTCTCTGTGGGAATTTAAAAAAATTATTGACTCACTCTTTGCACTTGCTATAGGTTTCTTCACATTTTCTTGGGTCATGTTTGATAGTTTGTGTCTTTCTTGAAAATTTCCCATTTCACCTGGATCTAACTTCCTTGCATATAATTTTTCATACCACATGAATTTTTGTTCCAAGTTACTATTTTAAAAATGTTATACTTTTTGAAAATAAGGTCTTCTGCAAGGCACAACTGTGCAGCTCTGAAGAGCAGGCCCGGTGATAGTAAGAACTGTTATCGAGCGTCTGTGTGTCGGATATTTTGCTAACTACTGCACATGCTAAGTTTCACGCACTCCCACAACAGTTGGAGGTCCTGCGTTACTCTGGAAACAGAGGCGGACAATGGTTATGCAGTTGGCATGCGGTGGGGTGGGTAACTGCATCCAGATAATGTGGACACTTAGGGCCGAATCCACTGGGAGGGGTACTTAGTCCCTCCTCTCCAGGCCTTATCTGGGGAGCGAAGGGGTTCTCAACCACCCCTTTGCACAGAATGTCAGAGGCACTGAGGACAGACAGGATGCAGAGTGGGGGGATGTCGGGACTCCCGCAGCTTCAGGAGAGCTCCAGCAACTGTCTGATTGTTGTAGGTATGGCAGAGGCTCAGATGTACGTGTTGTGCTGGGAGCTTGGGCTGGGGACAGAGCACAGAGAGTTTTACTGCTTGACCCAGGGCAGAGGGGCTGGAAAGGTGTTTGATGTAGTTTCTCCAGCCTCCAAGGTGAGAGCAAAACTTCCACCCCTATCTTTGGAACACTGATTAGGACCTAGAAGCTTCCAGAGCAATACTTGTGTATTTGCGTCATAAGTGTATTTTTAGGACTCACTGGCACTTAGATTAATTCTGCAGGTGCAGAAGTACCCCCCGCAAAAACACTGGCAAATCCTTTGCTCTGCTGTATTCTAAGGGGCTCCTAGTAGTTAGGGGCAGAGGGCTCCGATTCAAGTCCCAGCTCTGCCTCTTACTGGTGGTGTGACTGCAGTCATAGTACTTTCTCCCTCTAAACCTTAGATTCGCCATCTGCAGAATGAGGGGAAAAAATACATACATCTCATAAATCATTCTAAGAACCAAATTAAATTAATGTATGGAAAACGGCTTTGTAAACTGTTAAACTCCGCAAAGGTTAACAAATGACTCCCTTTTTTTTCCTTCACATATGGAAAAAGCCACCGAGTGAATAATCTCCTGCATGAGTGTCCATTTATGTCAGCCTGCTGAGGTCATATGGTGTGGCTTTGAAGTGGAGAAAGTGTGACTGTCAGGTTTTAAAAAGGAAGCAGAGAGCCTGTGTTTCTCTGGCCTCTCGGCGAGGTAGCAAGCGCAGCTGCAAAGGCAATGATTTCGCAGCCCCTGCAGCCCCTCTCTGGTGCAGAAACAGTCAAAATAAAGACAACTGAGAAGGCAGACTTGGGCAAGGGGAAGAAATGAAATAAAAAACAGGCCTGAAGGGCAGAATAGCACCTTCCTTTATAAAATGCATTCTTAAAATAAATGGGTTCTGTGTTCCTTTTGTGGGTCTTGTAACTTTCACCTTGTTATATTACTTGCTTATTTTTATCCTAAGTAGACGACTGCGGGAAAAGGCCTTAAGTTTTTAGCTGGGTCCCTTGTGAAGATTGAAAATGATAATGGTGCTCAAGGTAGCATCCTATCTATCATTGGGTCGTAGGACATTTTTACTGACTGCTTTGGGGAAGTTTCAGTCTTGAGAGAAAAAAGTGGGTCGGGCAGTGGAAAGACTGCAGGCGTCAGGGTTGGCAGGTGCCTTGCTGGCTCCTGGCCCCCTTCTTCCCAGCTGGGTCCCGGGGGAGGCTGTCTGCCTCAGGTTTCCTCATCTGTAGGCCCGGAAGTGTACGGTACGTTTCCATAGCGTTGTGATGAGGACTAACAAACAGCAATAAATCGTTGGTACCTTCCCTGCCTTCTTTTTGATTTAGCTTTTCATGTCGGAAGACCTCCAGCACTTAATCAGGAAACATTTCAAAACAAGTCCTTCTCCCTCGTTCTAGATACGCCCCGCATGGCTGAGTTTTCTTTGTCCAGGAACATCCGGATTCCCAGAGCTCCCCTAACGTGGTGGTCGAATGACATCTCTCTGGTCCAGTAGCTTCTCCAGGGAATTCTGAGTCCTCCTGTGCCCGTAGGGCAAGGTTGTGAAAATCTCGGCTATGATCTGGGGGAATCAGTGGTCACGGTAGTTCGAGGCACATGAACATGCTTACACATCCCTCCAACACAGGCTGCCTCATCAGTCAGGGTCCCTGCAGGAACAGACGGCACCTTCCAAGGGCTAATGAAAGGCGATGGAGTGAAGGGACTACTGTAGGTAGAGCTGTAGGCGGGCGCGCCAGGGG
This sequence comes from Glossophaga mutica, assembly GCA_039655065.1. NCBI lineage: Eukaryota > Metazoa > Chordata > Mammalia > Chiroptera > Phyllostomidae > Glossophaga > Glossophaga mutica. The sequence continues at coordinate 86,124,970 of CM077313.1, forward strand.
CTAGCCGCAGCAGCGAGCCATTCCTGCTGTCGGAACTGGACGGCACGGGGCTGAAGGAAGAGCCCACTGGAGAGGGCTTAGGTCGGGGAGAGGGGCTGCACCCCACAGCCCCCAACCCCACAGAGAGCGAGTGCGGGCAGTGGACACCTGACTTCTCTTCCACACTCCAGTCAAGGGACCTGCTGGCAGCCTCCTAGGACACAGTGAGGGGAGCAGAGAAGGCGTCTGGAGGGGCGGAGGAAGACTGTCGGGCAGAACTGTCCTCTCACTGAGGGAGGGACATTGGGACTGACCGGGACATTATACAGACTTACTCCGGTGCCTGGAACCACAGGGTGAGGGCATTACACAGCACACACATGCCATTTTATTCCACCCTTTTGAGTTTTTCTGTCCTTTTGCACATATACGAAAGCAAAGATGGGATACCCCCAGGTTTGGGTCTGAGAAGTCCTCTCTGCCATTTGGTGTGCATTCTTGGACGCAACTCTGGCAATATGTATTCCCGAGGTGGCACCTGTCCGCAAGACCTGGTGAGGATCCATGGAACGGGTCACTGCTCCTGGTGATGGGTGGTGATTCTTTACTGCCCTTCTGTACACGGGGGAGGAGCTGCTCTCACAGAGTGATGTAAGGTGTGCAGAAGGCACCCCAGATCCCATCACATCCCTATTGTCAGGGTTTCCCACACTGCTCCCATACGGGGCTACTCTGGTGAAGCTGCTACGAGCATGCAAACATTCCCAGGATCTGAGAAAAGCCGTCATCAGCCTACTGCCTGTAATGAGTTGGCTAGGGCAGCATCCTAGGAAAGAGGCTGGGTTAACGAGAAAACATTGCGAGAGAAGCAGCAGAAGGGACGTTTGCTCTGCCCAAAAGAAGTGCAGAATGGCCAGCTATTTGGGGTGGGCCTGCAGGTATTTGAAACTCTGCTTATTAGAGAAAGATTATACTTCCTTAGGATGGCTCCTAGGATGGGAATGAGTCCATTGGCTGCAAAGTACAGGGAGTTGGAATTTAGCTTCCTGTGAGGAAGAAGCAGTGAGCAAGTGAAGATGGGTGCGTAGTTGTAGAAGGTCGTTACGTGCTTCCCCAAGGAGCAGTGCAAGTCGAGGGTCAGAAGCCAAGAAGTTGTGGCAGAGATCAGATCCAGACACAGAGCCTGGGACAGTGTCCAGGGCCCTGCACAGAAGCCACAGGGTGCTAATCCGGATCGTTTACGGGGAGCACAGACCTGAGGCCCTGAATGGCTGTGACAGACAGACCACGGGCCCGAGGCGTTGGGCTCATTCCTGTGATGGAGCTTACCTGGCCCGGTCCATTTCCAAAGGCCGGTGCCAGGGTCTGTCTGCTCATGCTGCTCAGCCTCTTAAAGATGGTGTCCAGTCCCTCACGGGGGCAAGTCCACCATCACTGCAGGCCCTCCAGCGGCATCTGGATGGTGAGTGCTAGGAAGTGTTGTTGAATAGACTCAAGCAACAGGTATGTGGTTGAATGGATAACCTTGACCTTACCATTCAGTGAGCATGAGAGCAGGCTTTGATTGGGCTTGGGACTGGAGGCATGGAGCATATGGGATCTTATTTTCCTGAAATAGGGCGGGTCAATCCAGGATCTTGGGCAGGCACCAAGGTGGGGAAAAGAAGATGCTAAGATTAGTAGCTTAGTTCTGGTTACCCTAAATCCCAACTCCTACAAGTAAATGAGTCACTCCCTTTTCTGTGCTCTCATTGTCGTCCCTGAAACTGGTCTCACGTTTCACATGGACCTGTAGTTATCAGCTGGTGTCTGTCTCCCTTGAAGAAGTTAACTTCATTGAGAAATTACCATGTGCTCAATGATTGACAGGAAACTTCTCATTCAACCTCACACCAGACCCATGAGGTAGTTGTTATTATTATTATTATTCCTGTTTTGCAGGTGAAGGAAATGAAGTTCAGAGAAACTAAATGACATGCCCAAGGACAGGCAGCTATTAATAGTCAAGAGCAGAAGGACAGGGTCAGGGTCAAACTCAGTTCTCTTTTATTCTGAATTTTGACCACTATGTTATTTCTTGGGGAGTATGTCTTTTTTTTTTTTTTTAAACCTCATCTCTCCAGTACCTAGCATGGTTTCAGGCAAGATAGGCTTCCAATAAAGACTGTATTTTATAAGTAGGTGGACAGCCTGAGTCCCTTTTGTGCTTACCACACTGTGTGGTCCCTACTCTTAACAAACACACGCGCAGAATTACTGACTCCTGTTCTGTGCTGGCAAAGAAAATGCTCATTGGAGAAATTAGCTTAGGCAATTAAGAGTTTGCTGGGTTATCCTGAAATTATAGCTTGTCGTTTAAATATATGAAACAAATAAAATTTAGGGCCTTATTTTTCAGACACATACACATTACAAGTTCCTACATGAATAGAAAATAGTGTCTTTGTCAACAAATGATACTAAAATACCATGCTATTCTTGCTGGTTATTTTTGTCACCATGAAATAAACCATATTTACATGATTATTTAACCATATGCTTTTCAGAAGTTTTAGATTCAGATTTTATAATAGTAATAAGAGCTGGCAGTTACATAGCACTTACCACGTACCATGTACTCTTCTGAATTGTTTACATATGTTAACTCCTTTAATCCTCGTATTCTCTTATATCCTTATGAAGTAAATGTCATTATTACAAGATAATGAAGAAACAGAGGCACAGAGATGTTAAGTGACTCATCCAAGGTCACACAGCTAATTAATAAAGAACCAAGGTTTGAACCCAGATACTCTTACAGACTTCCTAGTACCACAGAGCTATAATGCACTGCATGTGTCTTTCTGTCTTCACCACTACTCTGTGTAAAAGGGGCTGTTTGTCTGTTTCAGGCATGAGGAAACTAAAATTCAGAGAGGCTGACGAATTTTCCCTGGAAGGAAGGCAGGCTCATGGACATTCCTGGTTCATGGACATTCAAGGACCTGGGGGGTCCTTGCCATCACCGCAGACCCCCTGCCAATTTAAGTGATGAAATCATGTTTCCTATGAGGACTGAGAAGCAGAAAATTAAACTCCTCAAAGTCCCTCTCTCAACAGCCTGGGATTCCTTACTGCTTCCCTTTGCCCTTAGAATAAATGCTCCACTTGGGTGATTTGAGGCCTGCCTGCTTCTCCGAGATCCTGGGCCCTCCTGCCGCTTTCCTACAGTCCTGCCTCACTGGCCTTCTCTCAGTCCTTCACACACGCACCAGGCTCTTCGCTTTTGGGGTCCCCTCTACCTGGAATACCCCCTCTCCTTCTCCCGATGGCTCGTTTGCATTCTTCAGGCCTCAGCTCAAATAGGTCCTGACCTCCCCCTTCAAGTGTTCCCCTGCCCACCTTTGTCTCTATCACATCATCCTCCTTTATCGCTCCCAGTGACTTCCCAAGATGTTGTTTTTCTTGGTCTCTGGCTTTGAGTTGTGAGCTTGTGGTTTTTACTTCCGTGTGCTCTGTGAGAACAGGGGCCGCCTCTGTCTCCTTCGCCACTCCTTCGCCGAACACACCGAATGAGGTCCTCCAGGGACGGTGGTGGGAGACCGAGCCGTCTTCTGGAGGAAGGCGGGGGCCACGAGGGAGACAGGGGCTCTTCAGCTGCCTTAAGCCTCCGGCCCTGCCCTGGGCTGGGGCGAACGAGGTTTGTGCTCTGCTGTCCACATGAAGCAGCCAAACCCAGGGCAGGAATCTGGGGTCAGCTGATGAGTGAGGACAGAGGCCACCGGCCACCGTCTGGAAAGACCCAGTGCCCGGCTTATTTGGCCAGATGTTCGTGGGAGCGTCTCATTGTCACCTTTGGGTCCATGACCCTGGCCCGTGGCAGGGAGCCTCCCTTGCACTTTGAAGCTGGCTGACGAGGGCTCCGGGGCGTGCCTTGAAGTGGCTTGTGCGTGCTGTGGAACTTGGCTCCCAACAGCTCCATTCTGTAAGGGACTATCTGAAGCCTGGATGTGTTATTTTTGCTTTCTTTTTCTAACCGTGGCTCACCAAATCGACTGCTTCAGGGGACATGTAGACATCCAGGTGGACTTACCCTCTAGCACTGACTCTGAGCGAGGTAGCAAGTTCTCTCATTCCGTGAAGCCCGCTGGGTGTGGGGCGGCTGAGGGAGCAGGCTCCGTGGGGAGGAGAAGCCTGTCTGAGGCATTCTCCGGGGCTTCCTTGGAGTGCAGTCAGTGGGAGGTGTTGCGGGGATGGCTTGGATGTGAGTACCGGTCTGTGTAGGAAAGCTCAAGAATAAATGAACGTGGACTTCAGGGCGCATGCTGGCAAATCCCGACCTCAGTTTCCGCAGGTGTTGATGGGTAACCATTGGTTTCTAGTGTGAGAGGGGAGCCTCGCTCTCCCCATGTGTGGGATGTGCCCCGTGGGGCTGTGTTTTGTAGGCAGTGAAGTTAAGGCTTGCCCAGAAAAATAACATGTTTTCTTTGCCTGGTGCTTGAGCTGTTTGCCTGGTGACTGGCTGATTGGCGGTTTGGGCAGAAAGGAGACGTTGGGTAACTGGGGTGTCCAGAGAATGTGTGTGTGTGTGTGTGTGTGTGTGTGTGTGTGTGTGTTTGTCTGAGTGGTTGTTTCTGTTTCTTTGGAAACAGTAGAGGACAGATGAAGAAATAATGATGATACTAGGACTTTCAGCTGTGTTCAAGGTCCTTGAAGCCTCTTACGAACATCAGCTTGATGTCACTACTTAAATAACCCCCTCCCTTGGAGAATACCAGAAACCCTTCGAAGTAGGTGTCACAAAGGTAGATAGGGACGCTGATGGTTTGGGAAATAACTGGGAATGTTGCCATCCTAAATCATATTGGAACGGCTTTACCGGGCTGCATTCCCTTCAGAGGCACTTAGTGGAAGAGATAAATCAAAGTTGTATCTAAACAAGGCTTTTTTTTCCGGCCTTAACGGAAAATGCTTCTCTCGGGTTAAAATTGCCCGACACGCAGGATGGAGTACTAGGACGCAGAAGAGATATTTTCATTAAGAAAAATTTTGAGTACTCCCAAGCATTAAGAAGCTCAGAATTTGTGAGGCTTTCCGCACATACAGACCCTTCTGTCTTGGGAGGTGACCTGCTTTCAGGGACAGGGGTCTTGAGCTATTCATCTTGAACTCCCCTGTGTCCTGAGTTAGGAAATGTTGCTGTCGTTAAGATGTTACCTCTGCACTTTCCAAGGTCGCTTCCTTTTTCTCGCAGATCACTGACACTTCATGCTTGCTTCAAAATGTCTTTATTCCCTGGGGCCTCTGGGGAATGAACATGTGAGGGAAGGAAAGAAAAAATAAGGAAGAGAAAGAAAAAGAATAAGCAGGAAGATGATAAAGGAAAATGTAATTTGCTAAAGAAAATTCAATTATAAAAGGAAGATTTGATTTATTTTTCGATAGCCCAAGGTAAGAGTAGATGTAAAAAAAAAGGCCATAATCTGCATTCGTCTTATGTCTAATGACTGCACAAGATAAGGCTAAACGCACAACTGATAAGAAGGCTCTGAGTTTCTCAGCTTATCTCACGTATCTTCCAAACTCCACGCTTTTCCAACCTTCAGGGCAACTGGAGTCTACACCGCAAGGAGCGTGTAGCCAGGCATAGGTGAGGGGGTGGACTTTACCTGCGTCTCTGCGGTCAGTAGCGATGCTCCAGGAAGCTGAACAAATTCATGTGCAGTTCTGGCTCTGGCTCCTCCAAGCTCAGGGCGAGGTGTTCAGTGCTCCCGGGCTTCCTCAGCCAGTAACAGCCAAATTTACTCCAGGGCCAAGAGACCCATTCCGCAGCCTCATCGGTTGGCTGCCCTCATCAGAGCTAGGGCTTGAACACAGACCGGACTCCAAAGCCTTTCTGGACATCACATCTCGATTAGAAGACAAAGAAAATTAATTCTAGCAAGAGCAAAAGCTAGTAGATAAGGTTTTGCTTGATAATTGCTGGGTTATCAGAAAAGCATTGGTCAGAATCTCTTTAAAAGTCATCACCTCCAACATCTTTCAGTATGTATGATCTCTTTACATGTGCAATAAGTGTGTCTACACGTGCAATAAGTGTGTCTACACTATTGTAGACACACTTATTGCGCCACCCACTACCTTGGCAGCTCCACACGCTTACTATAAGGCAAGTCTATGTAATAAAGACAGTAACCAACATTGCATAGTGCTTTCCCAAATAGCAGCCTATTTGACCTTCCCAATATCCCTGAGGCGGATAATGCCAGCATTGTTTATTGTGTCTTTTTATAGTGAGAAAAATAATGTTCAGGGAAGTTAAGTAACTTGCCCAAGAACATAGCTAGTGAGCAAGGGAGCTGAGATTTAACTGGTTTTCTAACATAAAATCTGGACCCCTGGCCACAATGTTAGGTTTCCCATAAATAATGTAGTCTTACTTATCAGGATTGAAAGCAAAATAAAACCTAATTTATAACAAACAAACAACAAAACCTCTTCCTTCCAGTATTGAAAGGCTGTTCTAAGGTTTGTGTATGTGTGTGCACGTGCGCCTTGGGTCGACATCTTGTGAGAAATACATAATGTGGAAGGAGACCGTCTGGAATTTGATGGAGTTAATGAAACAGCCTTGCTTTCTCACAGCCTCTGGACTCTCAGGGCACTTCGCTGAAACTCCTTCATGGCCTTTAACACCCCACCTCCCGTGGATGTCTATGTCCCATAGACATCTGCTGCGCAGGCCTCAGCTCCCTGCAGGCCGCTGGGTGCTCAGAGAGCAGGGCTATCTCTGCGGCACCTTGGTGCTGATGCATGGTAGTTGCTCTCTGACGATGTGGGGAAGAATGAATGAATGGGACCGGTGTCCTGGGTTTCTGATCCTACCCCAAATCGTGCAGAGGTTGAAACACTTTAGAACAAGTTCTCCGTCGTGGCAGGTAATCAATCGTTGTCCACAGGCAACTTTGTCCAAAGCAGCCTGTGAACAATGGCCGGCGAAGATCCTTGAATCCCCTTGTTGAGCGGCTGCAGTTTACCCATGAGGATCTGAGGGCTTGCCCCTTCCCTTCCCCTTGACTCAGCCTCTCAGACGCAATGTCTGGGAGGCCTCCCTCTGAATTCCCTCTGGGTGCTGCCCGCACCCTGTCCCCTTTCACTTTCCCTCTCGGAAGAGGCCAGGTTCAGGGTGTTTCCCAGGACCTGACCTCCACCCGCTGAGCTGAGACTGTTTTCATGCTTGGGAGGGGTCCAAGACTGCAGAGAGCAGGGACATTTCAAAAATCCTCCTTCCCTGTCCATGCCGATGTGGAGTGTTGCCCGAAAAATGGCGCCGTTGTCTGGGGACCGAGCCCCCGGGGGACAGAAGGAGCTGGTCCCTGCATTTGTTTGTGAATGGCTGGGACCTTCTGATGAATTGGAGTCTGGTACAGTGTAACCTCTCGTGGGTGGGGGTTCAAGGAAAAGGCCTTTTCTTTCCGTGTCCCTTTTCCAGGGTATGTTAGTGGGTTTGAATCCTTTAGTGAGTGACTCTTTTGTTTCATAGGAAGTTGAGAAAGACATTAAGGACTTCTCTAGTCTATGGAAGCGATTTAGGGATCCTCAAAAAATACAGCTTATTTCAGCACTTTTAAAATACCAGTTTAATGACCCTGAACTGTGGTGACCTTGTGCTGAGAGGTGGACCTGGATGTTCTTATTCTGCCGCCTTGTGAGTTCAATATCCTCCCCTGGGTTACATTAGGGACTAAGCATCAGTTTGGAGCCTGGAGCTAGTTTATGGGGATGAAATAATCTCTGCAATGTGTGTGTTTGAGTACATACATGTATACACCCCCCAACTTCTCAATAAGAAAACTTAACAGGCCACAAGAGGTAAAAATTAAATATATATGCATTTAGGATGTATTAATGTGTGTATACACATCTTATGTGTGTGTTTATATACATCATACATGCACATATATTGACATGAATATATTTACATCTGTGTATGTATGTATATATACACACATTTTTGGCCTCTTAAAGTTTCTTACTGAGAAGTTGGTTCAGAAGCCAGAGTTCTGCTAATAAGTATTCTATGAACTGATACTTGATGGTACCAGCAACATTAAAACAATTAAAAAACTTGTGATGTTCTCTACTTAAATTTAAAAAAAGAAAAGGAAAGAAAACATGCTCTATTTTATGGAGCTATCCCCAGCAATTGCATAAAATCAACACGCAGTTATCAGGAATGCGAAGGCATCTGAGCAATGCTGGGTCAATGCTTCCCTTTGCTGCTGTTGCGGCCACGCTGCTTAAAACGGTGAACTGGAGGTGGGGGCTGTAGGTGGCTGACCGAGGTAATTCATCCAAAAAAATCTACTCTAGTTTATACCAGCTTCGGACTGAACCTCAATGGCTAGGCTTATGCTTAGTTATAATTTTTGGCAACAACCGCCAGCCCTCCTTCACACTGAGTGGGAATGATAATTTCACATACTTTTTTTGAATATTCATAAAGTTTTTATTGGCATTGAATCTAGCCTCGTCCTAAGCTTAACTTTGTTCCAGGTTTGCAGAGCTCTTTGAAAAGTACCAAGAAGTGGGCATTCGTTTAATCCTTTATTTTCGTTTCCTCTTCTATATGCTGAGTTTGTTTTTATTGTCTCACCCTTACTATTGTTTTACTCTTGTCAACCCAAACCCAGGGCAGAGGGGCTTATATTATCATTACTCAGGCAAAAGCTGCAGGGTGGGCCGTTGGGTAGGAAGCCTTCAGTGTGGCACAGAACTGCTCATTCTGCACATCACAGAATATTTCATGTTCCTGACGCCCAGGTGAATGCCCGTGGGACTCCCAGGAGCAGTGGTAACTAGAAGTCAGCTCCATATATTTCTAAACCCCCTCGCTAGACCGTGCAAGGAAGTCGCGCCTTCTCTGGGAAGGCAGATGAAACGGGCCTTTTTAGAAAGAGGACCTTGTTAGGATGATGGCAGAATCTTCAGATGACATCAGATTTTTGCTTTAACATGGCCTTCCAGTGACCTGCCACCACTGTCAGATGTTCACATGCTTGACGTTTGAAGCATCCGTGCCTTAGGAACCTGCATCAAGGCTTCATGTGTGTTTTTACCGTGTCTTCAGCTTGCATCGTGAGATGCCACGCACGCAGAGCCCAGCCACTAGCTGCTTCAGAGAGAACTTGGGAATGCCTAGTTTTCTCTTGGAGTCAAGGGGAAGAAGCACCCCCGTTCGATACCATCTTTCTTAAATGTCTTTTAATAGTAAGTCAGTGATAGAAATCTTCAGAGTTAAGAGCAAGATGAAACAATCTCTTACCAGTCCCTGCAGAAAGCAGAGAGATCTGGCCCAATCACCACTGTGTGTGTGTACAGTCTCATATTCCGTAGCTCGGACTCACGAGCAAGAAGAAAACGTCTCAGGTGCTTTGTTAATTACTTCAGCCCATCTTTTGGATGGACAAAGCATCTACTATTGCTACTGGAGAGGCAGAGATACTTATACAGAATAAAGATACAAAGGAAACATTTTTATCCAATAAAAGCCATTTGATTGTGTGAAAATAAAACGAAGACTAGAAAGTTGTGATTTTTTCAGAATACTTTAAAATAGCCATTTTATATAAAAACCGTTTAAAAACTAAATGCACCGAAAGTGTGCTAAAAATGACCCAGAGGCAGAGTAGTCCATGGGGAATGTGTTCTAATTCTCAAGAGGCAAATTTTCTGATAGTTGAGCATAAAGGGAGAAAAAAGAACTGTACTCACTTTTTTCCTGATTTTCTAAAGACAAGCTGCTTTTGACTATTTTAGAGAATTTACCCAGGTTTGCATTTAATGCCTTTGCTACCATACCTTTTCCTCTCTGGATTGCAGGGGGGCAATTATTTTAAATTGCAATGGAAGACTTCCTTTCCAGGTCTTTCCAAGGAAGGCCCTGATCACCTCTTGTTCCAATTTTGCTTTTTTTTCCTTTTCCTTTCCTTTTCACTTCAGTTTGTTCAACTTAGGAGTAGGTAAGCGGGCAAAGTTTGCCTCCTTCCAGCATGTCTTCTCAGGTCTTCTGAAGTTGTCTTCAGCCCCCTTAGCAACAAGCTGAGTGATTTGATTGCCTTCGATGTTTCCTTTAAAACCTGAGAATCTCCACATATATGTCAGACACACTTTTCTTAGAGATGGGGTATGTCCTGCAAAAGATTTATTGTGCTTGATGGGAGACAGAAGAGGAACAAGGACCTAAATACATACAGTCAAGCACAGACTAAGGCATTTATTCAACACCACCTCTAATGTCCAACACCCGGGCTGAGCAAAAATTTCTGAACTATTGAATCTATCAATGGGAAAGCTGTAAGACAGGATTGTGTGAAACCTAAATAGAAATTAGCTAGAAACTTTGAAAAGAGGACTCATCTCCAAAGAAACATATGGACAACTTAAAAAAAAAAAAAGAAAGAAAGAGGAATCTAACATATGTAAACCCAATCCCACTGGAATGTTTTTTCATACACAGTATAAGTGCCACATAAATAAAACCACAAACCCCTGCAGAAGTACAGGAGGGGACGTGAGCCCCCAGAACTCTCTCCTGTTAGCCCTCCTTCGGGAAGTAAAGCCTGGGTGAGCTTCCAGAAACAAAAGCTGTTTGGAAATCTTCCCTCCTGGGAACAGGGGGCCTGATTGGAAGGGACCTCTGTGCAGTCCCTTAGCATGATGCAGTGTGTGAATTCTAAACTTTTTGGATATCCCAGTGGATGGCGAACCTCTTTTCAAGACAATGAAAGTTTGAACGGAATAGTAATACTTAACTGGCGCAGCGCGTGTGAAGTTTAAGACTTCCGGGGAAGAGTTCTGGCCGTAAACTTCCCAGTAATACACCCAGTTCTCACCAAGTTCTGGTGAGATTTTCACTGGGAAGGTACAGTGCCTCTCTTGGTCTCGTTCCCTGTGTAAATCTCCGGTTTGAAGACTTTGCAGCACGCAAGGCGTTTTAAGCTGGAGGGCTGAAATGTCACTTTAAAAGCAGGGTTAAAAAGGTCACACAGCTGCAAATAATAATAGCCCAATGAAATTCAGATTCTAGCTGCAGCCCACTTCAAGAATAACACTGAAACAGGAAACAAGCCTACTAGATCTTCTTACCAGGAAAGCTAGTAAGGACTCGTCTGATAAAATGTGTGTGTGTATGTGTGAGAGAGAGACACACACACACACACACAAAGAGACAGAGAAAGACATATGTAACAAAACACAGACACACAGAAAAACAGACAGTGCAAAGAGAGAGAAATAGAGTTTTAGAGAGAGGGCAGGTATAAAAAAGACAGAAAAACACACAGATGCGGAAAGGGACACAAAGACATACACAAAATAAGTGATTTTCTTGGACTGAAATTCAATGGTGTTTATTTTTTGATTTGAAATTATGATATTTATGTTTGAAAAGGAAAGATGTATTTAGAAGAGAAGGTTTTACTTCTATTTTGCAATTAGCTCCCATTAATTGTTTGTAATATCGCTTTGAATGTTTATGTTTTATTTTTATTTTTTAAGATTTTATTTATTTATCTTTAGAGGGGAAGGGAAGGAGAGATGGAGAGAAATATCAATGTATGGTTGCTTTTCGTGCATCCCCTGCTGGAAACTGTCGCTGGGAACTGTCCTGCAACCCAGGCATGTGCCCTGACTGGGAATCGAACCGCGATCCTTTAGTTCGCAGGCCCGCGCTCAATCATAATGCTTCACTGAAATAGTCCTGTTTCACAGATGAGCAAATAAGATAATGAAAGGTCAGTATTCCTCCCAGAGAAAGTCTTTGCCCCAAACCGAATACATAATTCCTTCCTAACAGCTAGCCATGTGTTGGGAGAACCGTGCTGTGTCCTTGCTTTTAAAGTGCAGTCAGTCACCTCAGAATAAAATAATTTATTCTGTGTCTTTGGTGAATTTGTGTTGGGTTAGTATGGCCTGTGGGGGTCTTTTCTTTCTTGACCAATACATTAAGAGAGATAATCTGCTTTTCTCCAGAAACAAAAAGTACAAATTGGTTATGCCCTTTACTAATTTGGTTAACAAACAACCTTCGTTCCCAGAAACAAAGTGAGACTGATTTGGACTCTCACACAGTGTGACCGACTCCAGGCGCTCCTGTGGCTCAGCTGTCCTTGACACTTCAGGAAGGACAATTTCTTCCTCCAGAGCTCTTTCAGCAGGCTAGTGAGTTCGACAAGGTGGCAAGGTCTGTGTCACATGGGTCCCGCCGAGAAGACTGTCTCCGTGACCATGGTAGGGCCACACCTGCCGGCAGATTCTGTTCACACCACTGTTAAAATTCACACCCCCTCTTCCAGTTGTGCGGTGCCTTCATATCCAGACGAACAGTACCAGAGCTGACCGGGATGCTTCAATATCAATATTAGTGTTCACTTGCATTTGGATTCAGTTCACGGCTTCGAAGTTCCCATAACTTTTGGTATTGATAAAAGTGCATACCAAATTTTCAGATTAAAACAACATCTTTAGGGTCTTACCATTTCAAATTCTGTATCATTGTAGAACTCTACCTGCTATTATTGAGGGAAAGTTGTCCCATTTCATGAATATTGGAGTTTAATGTTCATTGAGGATCAGCAATAGCTTCCTAGGTTTTAGATGGGGAAGCATCCTGCTTGGCTGATTACAGCAAACCAGATGATGTAGGTTTTTTCCAATTGGGTTCACGGTTGGCCTTCCATTTAAAATACATATTTATAGCCTTTTGCATAGGCTATCCAAGTTTTTAGTAACATTTGTTTTTTGCAATGTTTGCCATTCATGAAATGGTAATTCCAAGGATATCCCTAAATGCCTGGCAAAGCGTTGGACTGGATTGCATCAGCCATTGGGGAAGATTTCCCATTTTAGACCTGGAGGAATTTGCGGGGTCAAATGATGAACAATGGAAGAGATTCTTGCTTCTTGCAAGGCCAGACTAACCCAGTGGCAGTTGAGGGTTTGAATTGTAAATGAAGCCTGTCATCTCCTTGTCAACTCCGAAAATCCTCTGCTCATTTTCTGCACTATTAGGGTTGGTTATTAGGGTTTTGTGTTGTTTTCCAAAAATTTGAAGGGAAATTAGACTCATGAGGCACTTAAGTGAATCTGAACTTTGGAAAAGAGGAACAAAAAACAGTACTATTTAGAAACTTTTAAATGACTGAAGAGTCAGCTGCAGTTAGGACTGGATCTAACCAGAGTTATGAGTTCCCTCAGTGTCCCTCAAAGGGCACTCAGTGTCCCTCAAAGGGCACTCGGTGGGGCCTTCAGCAGCCCGCACATGGCTCATAGACTGGACTTCAGTGGTTTCGGTGCCTATGGCAATATTAACAGACTGGATTTATCGTGAATGAACACATCTACATATGAAATTTAGTAAAAACGAGCTTTAACTCATTGTTTTCACCTAAAGCAACTTTGATTTTTTTTTTTTTTTTTTTTTTTTTTGCCACATTAAATCTGGTGAAATTTCTTTTCTGGCCTTAACTGGGAGCAGGTGGAATGAGGCCTGCACAGCCTCTCGCCTCGCCGAAAACTTGGTTTGAGGCCAAGAAGTTTGAGAATCACTGCCTTGGGAGAAGAGAAAAGGCAAGACATTTGGGATGGTTTATTGTGATGACTCAGGATTCATTATCTGCTCCACAAGCATTTATTGAACGCCTACTATGTCAGCTCCCTGCCGTGTAGCCTGGGGTGTGGCGATTGCCAAATGCGACCTGGTTCATTAAAGCATCCCAGCTAGTAAAACAACCAACTGGGAAATGAGAGGACGGGGCCTGACTTCTGAGGCCCCAGTGCGGAACAGCCTGGCTAAAATCACGTCTGAGTAATTTGCCCCCACGTGATGGATGATAAAAAGAATAGACGCAGGGCTTTGGTAGGAGTCTGTTTGAGAGAATAATTATTGCAATATGTGCTAGAAAGGAGCCATAATCATAGACCATAAAAGTGGCTCTTGACTAATACGTCAGACCAGCTCACGCCAGTTGATAAAGGTAATGGTGCCTGCGTGGCCGAGTGGCACCATTTAGTAAAACTGCTGCAGACACCCACGCAGAAAGGAACGCACAAGGGGGTGCTGTTCGCAGAGGGCCTCTTGTGGGACGTGTGGAGCGTCAAAATAAAGCAGTTGAGGTTCACACACATACATACACACCCACTCAGACCTTATTAATTCCTTAAAACTTATTCTATTTTAGCAAAGGCCGTTTTACCTCAGGACTTCTATTTCAGTGCCATGTGGCCAAAACGTTTGGTCCATGGGATCCATAGTGTGAAGTAAATCGATACAGATTCATTCATGTTTGAAAGTAAAATAATCCAATGACAGGTAAGCATATTGAAGGCTGAACTCTAAACTCTCTGACGGCAGACTCTGTATTTCTCTGATTGACATACGGAGTCTCTGTTGTGTTCCTCTAAATGCAACATCCGTGCTATAAAGGCTCAATAAGACAATAAATCTATGTGGCTGGTGAAATCTATGTGCGAAGTGAAAGAAGCCAGAGAGAAGAAGTTAAGAATCGTAGGATTTCACTCACATGTGGGATGTAAAACTGAAAGCAATAAATGAACAAACAAGAAAAGCAAACAAACAACAACTCCCCGACACAGACAACAACGTGGTGGTTATCAGAAACCAGGGGGACGGAGGGGGCGTAACGAGTGAAGGGGTCAAATACACGGGGATGGGAGATTTGACTTTGGGTGGGGCACACAGTGCAGTATACAGATGACGTGTTATGGAATTGTACATGTGGAACCTATATAATTTTATTAACCAATGTCACTCCAATAAATGTAATTTAAAAATCTATATGGCTGGACCTTGTTCTGCCACCAAAGTATAATTCCACGGTATTTGCTGCAGCTCACATGCAAATTGTAACTAATAACTAATATAAGGTAGCTAGTGTTGACATCAAACAGAATTGCTAAATTAACACCATTTGGGGCTGTGATTTATGGGAAAGCTCAGCATTTTGGTGGACTTTGGTTTGGGAGAGAATTGTGATTACGGTAGAAAAGTACTTTCTTTTCATGCGTTCGGGGCAGGGCTTAGGCGGCCTCTTTTCCCATTTCCCTGGGACTGTTCCTGGAGACGTGTCAATGCGTCTCTTCCCTTCAGCAGTAGCACTTTCAGCCTCCTTTAGTTGGACATCCACCTGATTGTCATTACTGATTACTGCTTTCAGTTGTGGGCTGTGAACGCATTTATATGGAACTTCCCCATTTTGACCGTCATGTAACCTTAGTATTGGTTAGTGATGTTACTAAAATTGGCATTCTTTTGTTACTTTTTGCAACTAAAGCTCTTATAAGACTCACCTTGCAGCAAATTCTCTTTTCTAAAGAGGGAATAGTTAATGTTAAAGTGAGTTTCCAGTAACGTTTGCCTGCAAACCCCTCTCCCGCTTTCAGACACACACATTTAAGTGCACAGACCTGTCTCCGTAACTTGGAGACGTCCCACAGGCCTCCGAACGGGTCGGTGTGACGCAGGAATGAAGGAGTGGAAGGCTGACATTCACACCCCCATTGCAAGGAGGAAAAACCGAGGCCTGACGCAGCTAAGTGGCCTGGCACTGACCAGGCAGGTCCTGACCACAGGGGCAGAAAAGTTCCATGAAAGCGTTTCTAAAACTTTACTAGAAAAACAGGGTTTACTTAATGAATGGATAACCCAATTACTCTGTTGTTTAGTCTATCTTGGATCAAAATCACTTTTTTTCAGCTTTAAAGTCACCCTTTATTTTGAAGCTTAGAAGTGAAGTTATCAGCATTCACAGTGGAGAGGAGGGATTTTTTTTCATGAGAAGTGATGGCAAAATTAAATGAATAATGAGATAGGAGAAGTTATTTTAATTGCTCTTGACTTTTCTCAGACAAGGGCAACTCAGAGCTTCTAAAGATATTTGTTGATTTTTTTTTTTTTGTCGTTGTTCTTCTAACTATAATAGAGTAAGAGAATTTAAACAATATGGCTCAGACAGGAGAGCTGGAAAGTGATGCTAGTTCACGGTGCTGACAGCTGACCAATGGGAGGTGTTACTAATGGAGACTGAGAAAGGCATTGCTTGGTGAAAATTGTGTGACGAGAAGAAATAGTGGTGTGAAGAGGGTTTACATTTTTAAACTTGTTTTGTTTTTTAAAATCTGACTAGCAGTGTTAAGGCAGGTTGTTTTTTTACTTTGTGTTTCATTAAAGCCAAAGTGTGCATTTCCCAAAGAGTATATGTGAAATATATTAGTGTGTGTGTGGGGGGGGGGGGGCAGGGGGGAGGGTATAATGACAAACAAATTAGAACCGTTTTTTTTTTTTTTCTTTTTGCAAGATAAAGTTTCCTTGTGTGACTATTGCATGAGTTGAAGCAGAGCTCGCTCTTCCAGGGGCGAAGGTGGCCTGGGACTACTTTGGAATCACTTACAAGTAGCATTTTAAAGAAACAAATTGCTTCCTGTGCACAGAGACAAAGCAGTAGGGTTCAGTCCCGCAGCAGAGCCGTGCGGCTTACAGACACGCAACGTTCCGGCTGGCAGAAAGCACGATTTAGTAAATGACTGAAATTGTGTAACAAATGTGCAGAGTACTTTTTATGATTTAAAAAAATTATGTTACTGTATACACTGGTAACCACAAAACCATATATACCGTACTTTTATGAGCTTTGGGGAAGATTTGCAAAGGTAATTTCGATTAAGTTCAATTTTTGCCTAATGAACTTACCTGAGAACTTAACTCCTGTATCAGAAAAGACCACACGGTAATTTTAATATGCCTGAGATGCTAACACAGGTTTCTCCCTGCAGAGCTACCTCATTCCAGGTAATTTATCTGCATCAGAAGGGCAGTAGCCTTAATCTAATATTATTTCAAACCAGCCTATGAAGCCAAATTGACAAAATATCCAAGGTAATACTTCATCTTTTCATGTTCTGGTTTACCCCTATATACCTTGGATAATTTTTGCTAGAGCATCACCGAATGCCTGAGATGAATGGGTTTCTGAGACCGTAGCTTTCACCGCGGTCCTTTGCTAAGCTGGCTGCAGACCTCCTCTCACCGCTTGGTCATTCTGCAGCCCAGGGGGTGGGGTGAGCCCCGATGAATTATTCGACCCATCGCTCAGGCTGGCCCTCACACTAATGATTGTGCAGTTACTGCCCCTTCTCTCGCTGTCCTGAGTGGCCAACTTCAAAGGCCACCGGGGAACTTTGCTTTGGAATCTATGTGTGCAGGGGGGTTCACAGAGTAACTGGTAGTAACACAGTCTGGGTGCTTTTCCCCAGGCAGGATTTCCGCTGCCCAAGCCCATGGCATTTTTCTTTAAAGTAGAGTCAAAAGGCACCCCAGAAAGTATCAGGAACCCCGACCGAAGGGGGGCTCATGGCCTTCAGCAGGGCAGGACCAGGGCTTGTGTTCACCAGGTTCTCGTCTGACTTGGGAATCGGCACAGATGGGGGCTGCACGCGATGGCCTTTCTCACGTTTCTCACGGAGAAGCGGTGGTTACTCATGGATTTCTGTTTTCCTTCCTCCCTCTCCCCTTGGCCCTGCAGATTTATGAGGAATCCAAGATGAATCTGGAGCAGGAGAGGCCGTTTGTCTGCAGTGCCCCGGGCTGCTCCCAGGTGAGTGTGGGGGCCGGCCGCCGTGTCTTCTGGGGACTTGCTTACCTTCCGAGAGGGAGGCAGCTCTCCCTGGCCGCCAGGCCTGCTTCGGGCTTTCCTTCTTCACCGAAGTGTCTCCGAGGTGCCCCCGCCACCATCATCCCTGCCATCATTACTGCTAGCTTTCATTTCGAATCGTTTGAACTGCTTCCTTCGTAGCCCCTGAAAACCATCGGTGTTGGCCATTTCCACCCAGAACTCCTCCCTGGAAGTAAGCCAGGCACGTCTTGCCCGCCACAGGTTCTGGGTAGTCATTTCAGAAAGCAGGCAAGGAGGGTGTCTGCTTCCACAGCCTCCGCTCGCACACATCCCTTTGGATTTCCGGTGGGCTCGCTCCCCAGCAAGCAGTTGAATTCTGTTTTATCTTGCTGTCCCATTGGAGTTCAATAGATCCCTTTATAACTATTTTAAAGCCTACAGGTTTTCTATGCATCTAACCTTTAGGAGGGGAAGTTGGCCTACTGGTGTTACACGGAAGCTCTTTTACCCTCTGATGACCCCCATCACGTGGAAGTGTGCGAGTTAGAGGGGATGCTGCAGGCAGTTCAGTAAAGAGCCTGCACCTGCCAGCTGCGCAGTTCACACTTGCTGTTGTTACCGTTACTGCCGCTCTCACTGCCATTACACCGGAACCTATCTCTTTGGGCGAAATTGGAAACATCCATCACCTAACAACAGAGTGCTACCCATTAGCTTTGGAACTTGATGGTGACTTTTTTATGCATGACCCTTTGAATGTCTTCATGTTCCAGTCATTGGAAAGTGACCACAAACGATCACTCTCACACCAGGATTTTCGTTCTATAGGATATAGGACAAGCTTAGAGCACAGACGTCTTTCCAATGAGGGTCGTTAAGCTCAGTTTCCTTAAAGTGCCTACTCTCTTGCCTGTTTATGGGATGGGGTTGGCAGCACAGCCTGGAGCCATGTCTGGGAGTCAGGTGAGAGGTGCTGCCCATGGAGGACCCTTCTTATTACAGCTTTCCAGAGAGTTTGGAGGGTCTGGGAGCCTTCTGGAGGGAAGAGGCCATTGAAATACGCCATGTCATTGCTGGTGCTGCCTTGTGGTGACATTGGTGGCATCACTGGTGGCCTCTGGCTGAGAAACCAAGTCCTCCGCCTGGGTTCTGGCAAGCTCCAGGGGCTTTTGCTATGAATGTAGATCTGCAACCTATAAATAAGAAAAGCAGTAGAGGAAGTTATTTTGAATTTAAACTATTTTCCAGAAAACTGGTTTCAGAGATCGTTTGGAAATAGTAAACACTGGGAAAACACAGATAGGTTGAAACGTAACTGGGAAACATCCTGCTAGACCAGAGCTATCCCTCGTAAGTGCAAAAATGTCCTTACCTAAATCAGGTCTAACGGGTTCCCACTGAGTTTCCTTAGGGAAAAGTCTTAACAGCCAAAGGGAATCAGATGATTTGAGCAGTTTGCTTTGCGTTAGCTGTGAAAATGTGACCTTAAGTTTTATTCAGTCGAAATCACTCAGCAGAGTTTGGGGAGCTTACTATGTGCTTAAGATACATGCACCTCTGTCCTCACAGCGCTTCTAGTCTAGGCATCAAACTTGTAATCACATAATCAATTAATCATTTAATTCATGAATTACAAGTTTCCATGAAGGAAGAGCATGGGCTGGGTTGAAGAGTATCATAGGGAGATTTATGTGGGGAGGGTAATGGGGGTGTCTCTGTGGAAGAGGCACTTAAGGGAACGGGATCCTCGAGAGATCTGGCAGAGACCAAGGAGGGTTCATAGTGAGTTAGGGTTCCAGCAGAATCCAGGGTTGTGAACGACAGTCCAGAAGAACCTTCCAGGGACAGGTTGTTGGTCACATCTAATATTTAGAAAAGTCAGAGAGATGAGAACCATACAGAGGTCATCAGACTATGTGGCAGAACTTCCCAAGCTTGGCACTGTTGACATCTGGGGCTACGTCATTCTTGGGGTGATGGTGGTGCAGGAACGGAGCGTTACAGGGTGTTCAGCAGCATCCCTGACCTTGATCTACCAGCTCCCAGCAGCACTCCCCAGCTGTGAAAAACAAAAATGTCTCCAGGCATGGCCGGGCGTCCCAAATGGCCCAAGGCAGAGAACGGCTGCCTGATGGCTTGCGTTTTGGCTTTACCCTTCTTTCTTTTTGGATCCCTTCCTTTGCGGGGGTCACTAGCTTCTAACCAATGTTCTCCCCTGTATTTTATATTTTGTTCTCAGCCATCTTTTCTCCATTTTGGAATCAGGCAGTGTATAAATAAATAAATGCCACAGACGTGTGGTCACTGGTGTCAGACTCTGCTAGAGCAGGGACAGTGAGAGGCCTGAGCGGAGGCTGTTGGATTTGGCAGTGGGTACTTGCCGGCGACCTATGAGAGCGGAGTCAGGGTGGGGGCCAGATTGGAAGGGATGGACCAGCGAGTGGGTGGTGAGGAAGTGGAGGTGGCCAGCATAGAGGAGTCTTTCAAGAGCACCAGGGAGTGACGGGAAGCGGAGTGATATAATGGTAGCCTGAGAATGAAGCTGCTTGAGAGAGGTTCTTTTTTAAATTAAAGGCTAGCCAGGCCGGATTTAGTCAAGGGCGAGAAGGAGTGAGCTTGCTGGCTTGAAGGACCACCACTGAAGCACCAGTCCTGGGGAGATACGGGGTGTAGAGGATCCTGCAGAGAATGGGGGGGGGTGCTTATTCCTCTGGGAGAGGATGGAGTGGAAATAGACTCTGTGAAGTTACATCAAATTCTGAGGTGGAGGTGGTAATACGGGATGAAAGGAATGCATTTTGAATGACCTTGAACTTCTCACTGAAAAAGCAGGTCATTTCCCTGAGAAGGCTGGGTGGGCTGAGTAAAAGGTTAGATGAACATGAGCAATGAGGATTTACATAGTTTCTTGGTTTTAAGGCAAAACTCAAAGCCTCTCCTCTCAAAGCATTGCCAGATTAAATGTAAATAAAGATGCATCTACAACTTGATGTCTTTATTGAATGTGGAAGTGCTTCTTTTCCTTGACAAGCTGTTAGGAAAACACGGGCACTTTTCAGCTGAAGAGATATCAGAATGTAGTAGTTGCCTCAAGATTCCTAGGGTCTCCCAGGGGAGTTGTTGTGACTGTGGTGTTCACTTGAGTGACATTCCACAGCCTGGGGTCCTGCATGGACCAGAAAGGATGGCTGGGAATTGGAAAGGGGAGTAAATATGAGTCATCAGGGCTGCATCTGGGCTGATGGAAAGGTTTTTCTCCCTTTTCTCTCATTGGTAAAAAAACTCTGCTCTATGAGGAATGGACTGTAGTACCTGGGAGTAGTACTTTTTGTCTTATAACTCCTTACACGTTAGCTTTGTCCCAGAAGTAAAGAGAAACAAGCTTCTCTTTCTCTTCCCGATCTCAACAAGTCCAATGTTAATGTCACTGTTCCTTGGCCTCTGCATTAATCTTGTTTGGAGTTCCAGTGGCCTCTCTCAGCTCTGTCCCTGTACATTTTGGTTATTTAACCATTTGCTGGTAGGTTGCTACCAAATTAAGAAAGACATTACGGAAGTCCTATATTGTCTCTTGCAAAGTTATTATAGTCAATATGAGATATTATGGAATCTATTATTATTCAATAAGTTTTCTAGTTAATATGCTATTTTAGGCTATTATTATATGAAGATAAAAAGTGGTTTATTGCTACAAAATGAAGGATATTGCTGTGTTGTGTGTTGATTATGTACAGGGTCTGGCAGAAGTAATGCCTGCTTGAATGTGGTTAGTAGGATCATAATATGAGGGTAATAATTTATAGTTTTAATTTGAACATTTTGTCTAAAATGTCATATGGTGTGCTTGAGGGTGATATTATTGTATTACATAATTACATGCCTATGATTTTGTAATAAAAGATTTTGTAATAAAAAGGGGTGTTATTTGTGCCAGGCCCTGCATCTCACAGAAAAAAATTATAATAAGGCTTTTGAGAGAGAGACTGAGAAATGTAACCTATGTCCCTAGAGCACACTCGGTAATGGCACATAGTTGATGCAGTCATCATAAGGTGTTAGAGAAGACCAAGAGAGGAGATGAACATGTAGCAAAAAACCCCACATGTCATTGTAAGTCTGATTTTTGTGTATTCAATATCTGGTATAATTACCATGCTTTGCAAATTCTATACTCTCCGATTTATATGATGCAAATGACATATAAACGAGTGTTATTTATCTGAGAAACTACTTTTAGAATTTTCCAAAGGATTTAACCCAGTAAATTCCCTCATTTTCCTGAATGCACCGTACTATTTGCAGAATAGAGCTCTGCCTTTGTAACAATGGTAATTGAAATTTATAATGACTATCTCATGGGACTGGGAAGCTCTGGAAGATTTTCTAAATTGTCAAAGACTCGGAAATGTTCAGCAGAGTTTGTTATCTTTTGTTGTATTTTCATTTGACTTTGATAAAGCAGATACTCTGTGAAGTTCAGTTATTAAAACATCCCAGTCTGAGTCAGTACAGGCGAGGATCTCCTACAATAACAAATTAGCCCAACACTTCAATGGCTTAAAACAACAAAGGCATATTTCAATCGCCCAAGCATACATTTCTATTGGAGATCAGCAAGATGTTCTGCATAATCCTTCGGAATTCGGAAATGGTCTTCATAATCTCTCAGAGACCCGGATGATTGAAGGGCCACTATTTCTAATATTGCGAGTCACCTCGCTACAAGGGAGAGGCAGGGGGATCTCTAGAGTGTCTTGCACCAAGAATTAGATGCTCACATCTGGGGGACATGTCACTTCATTACTCAATGGGCAGAACTTGTCATATGGCCCCACTCAGCCACAAGAGGTCCAGGAAATACAATCCTGCTGTGTGACCAGACAGTTAGCTGAAAATATTTGGAAGCAGCATTTTGACAACCATATAATTTTTTGAAAATTAAAAGTAAAATGTTGGAAAAAAATAAAGTGGTGGTTTACTACACTTACACAGTATAGAATACCAAAACTAATTTGTCACATTTCTGTAAATCGTATGTATAATTATAAAAAATCAGATAACGGGTGTGCAAGGTCTTCATAACAGAAATGTACTATATAAATGTCACAGTGCATACCTGTGTATATGTATTATGCTTGTAAGTATGTATGTATGTATGTATGTAAGTATGTAAGTAGTTCTGTCCCAAAGTCTGACATGAGTCAAAATTCTTTTCCTACTTCATACCTTTCTCCCACTTTTGGTTAATCTATAGATAATGTTACTACACCTTAGACTTAATTTTACACCATTATGTATAACAGTAACTACTTGAGAAAAGTTCCAAATAGTTTTGTTAAACTACAGTACTACTCAGGTCTAAATCCACTTTCTTATTTTGGACGTGGTTTTCTCATATGTATATAGATAGAAATGGGAGAATTACTTCTGCCGGGTTAGTTATTCTTTGTAATCACAAATCTACATTTATTTAAGCATTCTTTTATTCTTTAAAAGCACCACATATTTCTCTTGTATATATTATTTTACTACTTTTAATATTATTTATTTACCTCTTTCTGTTTTATCCTCTAAATAGACAGAAATGTAGGGTCTACCCTTGGACACAAAACTCTGGTTCCTAAGGAAACACTTAGTTTACTGATGACTCATCACAGTTGTTTATATTCAAGTTTTTATTTTTATGTTTAAGAATAAAAGACCTTCAAAAGGAATTCCCAGAGAAGGTGCGGGGGAGTCTGAGAATAGTAGAAGGCAAAGATCTTCTATGTCTTAAGAGTATTCAGCCAGATTTTTCCACGACATAGTGAACGCCCTGGTTAACCATAATGGATGCAATGATGCATATATTTGGGTGTAATTCAAAGGGTCATCCTGGCACATTTGCTCACGTAAAATAATTTGTCATTTTACTCCTGCTTTCACACTTTTTCAGGAAGTTTTTTATTTTGTCTGTCACATTCGCAATGCTGAATAAGTCTTTTTCTGTAATAGCAAATATGTATTACCAAACTGAATGGCCCCTCTCCCCTCTCCCTTTTTTTCTATGTGTCTGACAGCGCTTCCCAACAGAGGACCATCTGATGATTCATAGGCACAAGCATGAAATGACTTTGAAGTTTCCCTCAATAAAAACAGACAATATGTTATCAGGTAAGGAGCCATCAGGCAACGAGGCTTTGGGTGATGAGACCCCAATACCTGTTCTACTACTTATGACAGGATGAGTTCCACTAGCAAATTCCGTGCCTTGAAAATATCTATTTCTAAGGTGTGAAAGAGCCTTAAAGTAATGGTAAGCAGAAATGTAATCAGCTCATGTCATGTTCGCTCCAATAACGGAAGAGTTGGGACTTCTCATCTTCTGACATGTAAATATTTATTACTCTAAAACTAGGCTCCATATAACTATTTTTTAAAAGCACATACCTGTAATGGGACAATGAATGTCAACTGAGCATCTCCAATGCACTATTCTGAGTGACGGGCAAGGTGCAGAAATTGATCTGATTCCTATTCTCAAGGATGTCACAATGTAGTATGAGTGTGAAAACTGAGCTGAAATAGAGGTCTGTCCGTGATAGACAGGTGGTCCCCGACTTACAGTGGTTCGACTTACGACGATTCAACTTACGATTTTTCGACTTTGTGATGGTGTGAAAGAGATACTCATTCCGTAGAAAACAAACTTCGCATTCTGAATCTTTTCCCGGGCTAGCAAGGCAAATACAATAGTATCTTGGGATGCTGAGCAGAGGCAGCGAGCAGCAGCTCCCGGTCTGCCCCATGGTTACGAGGATCAGCCACTGGTACTCTAGAGTGTACTGTGTTGTCAGTGGTTTTTGGATATTGTGGTTTGTGTTTTCGCATCCCATCATGTCTACAAAATGCTCTCTTGTGTCTCCTGCTTCTGGTGAGAAGAAGGCAATTACTCTTGGGATCGAACTCAAGATAATTACCCAACTGAAGTCCACGTATTCTGAGCACGTTTAAGGCAGGCTAGGCTCAGCTGGTGTTCGGTAAGTTAGGTGTATTAGATGCATGTTTGACCTGCGATATTTTCAAGTCATGATGGGTTTTTCTGGACGTCATCCTATCCTAAGTAAAGGAGCACATGTACATCAAATAAGTATTGCAAGGAGAAATACTATCCAATTTTAGTAGAAGGAGCTCTCTTTTTGGACTGAGGCAGCCAGTGAAGGTTTCCTTAAGAAAGAGTAAGCCACCCCTGCTCCATAAGTGGGAAATTAAAAGAGGCATGGGAACGGAGCAGGTGCTCAGCAAATGTAAGCAGAAATAAGAAGGAATAATTAATCCATAAATTAATTGCCATTCCTTCCCAGCGTGATAGGTGCTATGGCAAACTAAGAAGAGTGCAAGGCCAGGAGTGAGGAAACCTGAACTCTCTCTAGCCTGGGCCCTGCCTCTACCAGCCATTGGACCTGGAGCAAGTTAATGAACCTCTCCGGGCCTTGGTTTCTTCTTTCATAAAAACGGGAATGATTTTATGTGCCAAGTCCATTTCATAGGCTTATCGTGAAGATTCAATGACAGAATGTGAATTAAAGTGGTTCATAAATCCTAGCAGGGTAACCAAAGCATTTCTCGATACCCTTTGGGGGCCAGAAATAGTTCCCCGAGCCCCTGTCTCCCTGGCATCGCGAAAGAGATGCGACCCCCGTGAACCTGTCACAATGATATCGGAGGAGAAACTGGCCGCCCTGGCTATTATAATTTAGCATTTCTATGGCACTTAAAATTTTACAAGTACGTTATGATCCCTATTATTAGTAAATCCTCTAAGCGTTTGTCAGATTATTTTTACAACCCACATTTTGGTGATAGCGGAGGAGGGGCACAGGGAGGTGGTGCAGCTTTCTCGAGCTCACCAATGAGGGCAAAGATGAGGGTCCTCGATCCTGCACCCCTGACCCACTGACCCGCACTGGCCACTGTGCTGTCAGGCCCTCCCCATTTACATGCAAAATCAAATACTCCGGGTGACAGAGTTGTCCACACAGCTTCACAAACCCACCAGTGACTTGCAAGTGCACTGTGGTTTGGAAGACTGTCCAAGTTCAAAGGCATCCTCTTCTCTTTTCTCCACCACCACCTACCACCTACCACCTGTCAATCTCCTCTCTCTCAGCCTGTTTGTTTTTATTGAACTAGCTGGCCCTTCAGAAATGGTTTTGTCTGAAGTCTAGAAACAGAAATGCAGAAACTCATTTGTAAGAATCATAAAGCTACAAGGGTTAAGATGGATGGCCTGTTCTTCTGTTTTTATCACTTACTATTTTCTATAGAATCACCTGTGCTCTAACTTCCTAGTTGAACAGTGAATGTAGGTATGCGAGTATCAAGGTCATAGGCTTTGCAGTTCACAGTAAACTTGTAAGTTCTTCCTTTACTTTTCCCAAATAGGATCCCCAAAAGAGACTTCGTGGTGGTAGAGGAGTGGGAGGTGACTATTTGGGAATGGTGATTATGTGGAGATCTGACTAATATAATACTGGTAAATACTGGTATAGTATCTTACAGGCGTGGTGCTAGTAAGTTCTACAAGAAGTCCCATCTGAAGGTCTGGAAAACAGTAGCTAAAGATGTGTGAACACTTCAATATAATGCCTATAAGCAGGTTTTTGATTAAGTTCTTGCAGCATTTCAGTTGTTCTTATCACATTCTTACTAATTTGAGGTTGTTGCTGCCAATAGCTGGCAGTGCCAGGTGGAAAAATATTGGGAGAAAAGCCACTCTAATTTTTATTGTGTCAAACTTGGAATAAGACAGTGAAGGGAGAAATAAATGAGGAAAAATAGCATGAATAATATATTGGCACATTTTCTGCTGCTCTCTCATGTTTTATGTTGAAGCTGGTATGAGGCCATTTCACATTCTCAATAAAATTAAGTGCTAAATTTTCAAACTTGCCACCTGCTCTGCGTGCTTGTGGTCTGGTAGAATTTTCTTGCTGGATGGAATACAATGATATCAATCCAACTCTGTTTCTTTCCATTCAGAGGACTGAGGTCCACTATGTTCCATATGCCAGTGTTGACCACCACAATGAATTGTAATAGGCTATCTGTCAGGTACTTTTGCTCTGTTACTTGTTTTTATCTAAGAAAGACTTCTCTATGTATTCATCTCAAATGTCGTTTTAGTTTTAGCGTATTAGAGTGTACTTGCAAATATGATGGCATGTTTTACTTTTCTTATCTTGATGTATTTAGATTTGAATTTATCAAAAGCTTTAGAATCTACTCATATTAAAAATAGATTTATTAAATTTTTTTCTTGAAGTACTTAAAGCCTATGTTGTAGCCTATCATGGAGATGAATGATCTTATACAGTTTGAAATATACTAATAGAAACAGTATAAACCAAATCTTAAATCAGCAAGCATCAGCAGGGCAAAACTTTCCAAGTCCCTCTTGGCCCCTTTTTAAAAGCAATATTTAATTACACAAAATCTTATTCTGGGTGGGCTAGGGTTTGATATATATTAAGAAGGTAAAGCATAGTAGGTACGCATGTTCATTACTAACTTCAGGATGTCTGGTTAACTTGTATTTTGGAAAATGACTTCATCTTTTGTTAATTATAAATTTTAAAGTTAGGAAAGTTATGAAGACATCATAGATACACTCTTCAAGGAAAAATGTCCAAAAGAGCTATAATACCTGAAATGTTGTAGCTTTGACACAAAGTCCACTTTATTTAGGCCAGGTAGCATTCACTACTCACAATGACCTTTGACAATGCCATGAGGCAGGGTAGTAAAAGTGGCAGTCATATACAGGGTCCAGCACAAACAATGCCTCTTTCTTGTTATAAAATATTTTATTGCAAAATCATGTGCATGTCATTCTGCAACACAACAAATCACCCTCAAGCACACCCTATGACAGTTTAGGTGAAATGTTCAAATTGCTGTCCATCTCGTGCGAGACATTCATGTACCCCACCAACCACACTCAAACAGGTGTTACTCCTGCCAGACCCTGTATTTATTAAGATGAGTCTGCTCTTACGAATAGACAGCAAGCACAAAGACCTCCCATTCCAAAGGGGCAGGACTATAGGGACATGAATGGGGGCGGTGGTTTGGGATCCTGAGGGCTAAAAATTAAAGCCCTTGATCCTTCCATTCTTATTTGATCCAGGTGGTCCATTTCCAGAGTCCTGATATTATGATAGACATAAGTTACTGTCAGCTGTTCTTTGTCTGATAGATGATAATTTTATGGTGAGGGAAGTTGTGATATCAAAGGTTTTTAGATGCCAATTTTAAAATGGGAATCCACTGAGGACAATATACTTTCACACACAGGTTGCAAAATTACCAGCTACTAGGTGATATAAGATCTGGTTTGGTTTGAAAATATGATCCAATTTCAGCATTAAAGGTAAAGAGGATGATGTGTGGGTCTGTTTTAATGGCATTATCATCCTGTCAGAAATCCCCACCCCAGGTTCCGCACAGGAATCAACAGGCAACTTTATTTATAGCTGAACAAGCAAATAGTATTCCAAGTGAGAACTCTGTGTGCATGCTGCATGTTGGCAGAATATGCTGGGAGTACTGGTTTAGAAGACGAGGAACTTTGCTTCATGGTGGGATTACTAGGCTTTTCAAGGCATGGACCCACATGTGTTTTTCCTTAGACTTCCCACCAGAGGTGTTGATTGGGTTTCACCTTTTAAGGGAAGGTGAAAGTTCAACACCTGTGAGCTTATTCATTCATTCAACAAACACTTGTTGAGTGCCTGCAAGGGTCCTGTGGCATGAGGCGCTGAGAACGCTGCAGTGAACAAGACGGAGGGGGTCCCTCCTCCGTGGAACTCCCTGTCCTCTACTGGGGGTGGGGAGGGCGAGCAATAATAGACACCCCAACCCCAGAGAACGAAGAAAATATTCTTTGGTGAGACAACCCTCTCCCCAGATAAACAAGAAAATATTCATGAGCGACATGGGCTGTGATGAAGACAGAGCAGGACTGAACAGAAGCGGCACGCAGGCTGCCTCAGGGAGGTTGGGGGAGGCCTCTCTGCATGGGCGGCCTGTCGGCCAAGACCCGATGTTCAGCGCTGTGGGCTCAGGTATCTTTTCTCCTTGACTTCTGAATATGGGGAGACTGACGTGGTAACACCACAAAACCGGAAGTGATCTTGAGCTGACACATGGAGCAGAGGTCAGAGAGGCTAGCTTCCTCATTCCTTCTTCCTTATCCGCATCTGATGCAGAGCATCTAACGGAAATGACAGTACAGTCCCTCAGAACCCAACTGTGTCCCCGGATGAGGTCTAGAATTAGGACCTCTCTCTAGTTCCAGGACAGAAATCTCATTCTTACCATGGAGAAAGCTAGACTGTTGCTCACTGAAATAGAACATTTGTTTCCAAGATCCTAATCGTCACCAACCAGACAACGTCAGAACCTGAATCATTGCTGGTGACTCTTTGTTACAAACCCTACTTCGTCATCCATGGGCCTTTGGAGGGGGGAGCCAAAGGGAAAGTAATGCACCTCACTCCAATTCTTTTTGGAATGAACCGGGATATAAAAAACCCAGTTGAATAAGCAAATAAACCACACCCACCCACACACACACACCCACCCACACACACGCACCCGGCCCATATTTTCCTCCTCTTCCATTGACAGTGAAGGTACACAGTGACTTCCCACTGTGTAAATGAATCCAATCTTTATGGAACACAGGGCGGTTTGCACCAGAGGGCAGCGTGCTAATAATAACAGCTTCCATTTATTGCCTTATCTTATACCTGTAATTATGTCTCTTCCTTTACATGCATTATATCATTTAATTCTGGCCACTTTTTTCATATGAGGAAAGATATCAAGAGGATGAGCAGTTTGTCTAACATCCCCATCTGTCTATAATTTCTCACTGTACACCTAAATTTGGTGAGCTCTACATACTGAGAACATGTTTCCATCTTAGATTTGTGTTTGAATATAAATCTACCAATTGCTTTTTCTTTTAGTATTGACCTATCTCTTTAATAGCAATCAAGTGGAGAAAATGATCAAAAGTTTTAGGAGGAGATTATACTAACACATTAGCAGATAGAGGAACAAAGGCTGTGTTTTCTTAATTGGATTATCTTGTCCGCTGCGACAAGTGGCTATTGGCATTTACAGGAGCTTCTCCATCATGTTTTTAGCTGATCTAGCAAAACAGGACTTTAAGTGATTCACCTGAACACCTCGGAGGCCTTGATCTGCAGTCTTCTTTTATGTATGAGAAACTGGCCTCCGGTCTATCCCATCTGGAAACGATCCCTTTTGACAAAGAGTGTCAAAGAACGCGGGCAATTAGTGACTGAGTGGGAACCTTAAGCCTTAGCTTCCACTATTCAGGGCAGGTTTTGATAAGACAAACACCTTGGATCCCTTAATTCACTTGGCCAGCAGAGACATGATCTCACAGCGTTAATAACCCTTTTTACCAGCTCAGCTCTTCCAAATGAATTAAAATTGTGTCTTGATTGCTGTTGGAACACTTGGGGTAGGCCATGGCTGGTAGCGAGTGGATGTGGCGAAGATATACTTGGTTAATTTAAATCTAAATCTCTGTCATCTGGAGCCACGTGTCCTATGCGAGGCCCTCGTCAGAGCTTTTTCTAGCTGACTCCTAGGCACTCTCGGGGTCTCTCGTCTACCAGCTGTTCACCTTGACAATATGTGGGTTCCAGCAATAGTTCGAGAGGACGAGAGTGTGTCTCGTCTCTCACTGCTGGATCACCCCGGCCGTGGTCAGTTTTTTAGCAGCCCACCGCTGTGGTCTAAAAACCAGAGTTGCGGTGGCTTGTCTCATGGTAGCACTGCGTCTTCGGGCAGATGGAGGGAAATGGAAGTGTCCGTGTCCCTGAGAGGGCCCTGCTGCTCCTGTTGTGTGCTTGCGCCCAATAAAAGGTTCGTTTATGGCCAAGAAGCCTGTCTGAAATTCCACGGAATTCTGTCATTTGTTACTGATTATTGCTCTTACAAAGGGTTATGGATTTTCAAATGTATGTAATGTAAACTCCCTTAATGAGGGCTTTATTCAAATTCAGATAGGAAGTAAGAATATTTTAAATAAAGCATTGATGAAGAAGTCATGGGATAAATATAACCATAGAAAAAATGTAAAAAGTATCTAAGAAAAAGGCCTTTTCTGAGAACCCCAACTCTTACTAAAATAGATATGCTAATTCCAATTATTTTCTCTATTGATTTGAGTGCACTCTTGGGAATTCCATTAAGCCACATTTTGTTGGCCGAAATTGAGTCATGCAAATAATAAAAATGCATTGCCTTTAAAAAATACCCTATAATTAAAGTGGTCACTAATTCAAACTGATGTTTTTTATAACTGGTCTAAATTAGTGAGGCTTTTTATAGAATTACTAGCCACCATCAATTTAATATGAAATGATGTAAAATTACTTTACAGAGTCCTTTAGTAATAGCAAAGTTAAGAATATCAGACCAATAGGAAAGGACACTTTGCTGAAGAAGTTCACATTCTCCTGCTGTGGTGTGTGATGGCAATTCTGCTTTTCTTTTCATTTTTCTTTTTTTTTAATTGATGACTTGTTGCTCTGCCTTTTTTTTTCTCATTGAGGAAAATGAAACATAGACAAACACATAACTCCAACACAGCTCTGAAACCGAATAAGGTAGTAACCTATTATTAAATTTGAGCAGACTAAACACTTTTTAAAAGAAGAATCAGGTTTCAGGCTTTAGCTTTGTGCTTGTCATTTAGAGTTTGGAATAATCATACTCGCTGAGGCTGACGCACTTGATGCTCCGCAGGCTATGAAGTGATTGGAAAACCTAGCGAGTTTCTATTTTCTCTAATAGTTCTAACCATATACTTCTTGTCCTTCCCATGTGTCGTGTGGTCCAGGACTTCCTATTGTATAACCGGTGGGTGAATTCCTAAACTTAACGCTAGGTTTATGGCACTTTTCAGGGTAGATGTACAAGTAGGGTCTCCACGTGGCAAGTGCCCTTTATCTGACTATCTACAGAGGCAGCAATTCCAAGAAAAGGTGCTTCTTTTTCCAAGAAACAGATTCGCCATTCCAGGAAGAGAATTAGATATTGAAATATGACGAACTTTACAAAGAATTTTTTAATCCCTTCTGGGGCCAACCTTTACTGTCCGATGGGTAAAGAGATCCCCGCGGACGTGTGAGATTTCTCCCTTGGGCTGATCCCAGGTGTGTCCGAAGAGCATGGTGTGCTTTTTCGGCAAACTTTCTGCAAGAAGGCAACAGGCAGGGGCTTACACGTGCCAATTCAGATAGACAAAGGTAATAACAACCAAACACTTTCCACTCGGATCAAGCTCCGATTCAAAAGTTGTTAACTTTTAGTTTTACTTGAGATTTTGTGCTATCCCCTTCTGTCCTTCAGATGGTCCTCCCTGAACCAGAATCGTTAAAAGAAAAGTGAGCAAAGTCCTTGAACAATGATCTCAGCTCTGAGTTCCCCCTGGAGCCAGTTCCTGTAAGTCCTTGGAGTGTGGCCTACTGAAAAAACCTTAGGTATTATCCACCAATAAAGCATTGGTCTCTATTATTCAGGATGTAGAATTGCTGTTGCTGTAGCGAACCCGTGTATGCTCTTAGTTTTAAATAGGGTGTGGTTTACAAGAATTTTAATTTATGGTCATGGACATTACCCACTTACTTCAGGTCTAATTTCAGCTGGAACAGTTATTTGACAAGGCATTCATGTGGCTAAGAACCTCTGCCTCTTTTATTTAAGCTGCTGATAGATTTAGCTGTTCCCTTTTTGAAGATTTGCACATTTCCTGGCTTACTTGGAACTGGTACCATGTGGGATCAAAGACAACTGGAGACCCTGTATTAATTCTAATAAATGTTAAAACAAAAGTTAAGCTCCATTGTCTGGTTCCTGTTGTAACTGGAAAGAATAGCTCATTCACAAGAAGAAAATGAATAAAAAATTGGGAACAGTGTGCCTTATCTATTCCAAATGTGGGTATAGATATCTGTTTTGTTTTTCTCTCACTATATCATACAGCCAAGAAAGTCATATTTGCTTACAACTCTGGGGCCTTCACATGGGTCTTCTGCTCTAGGGACGAGAGGGACCAACTCTGTTTATAGCCCCTGGCTCCCCTTGGGCCCTGTTTCCCTGATGTGGCAGAGAGGCCCCGACGCCAGACAGTGCCGTTACTGTCTCTGTGCCACGCTTCTTCAACTCTTTTGCAGATGTGTGGGTGCGTGCTGGTCTTTGTGAATAGTTTTGCTTTAGGGGAGACATAGAACAACTGTCAACTTTGGCTGGGGATTGGCCCCAGATGCAGCCTGAATTTGATTTCATGAACCATCTTATGAACTTGTCTCAACCTTCAGGAGTTGCACGGATCCTCTCGAACGACTGTTCTTGCTACCTGGAATCATAGCCCTCCCCTTGTAAATTTCCAACAAAGAAATCATAGAGGAAGAGAAGGAAAGTTAAAACCTGGAAAACTAAGTTCCAACTGATGACAAGTGGTCTAATATTTCAGTTCTGTTATGTGATATTTTCTTAGTTTTTCTAGTCACAGAAGATGTTTATGCAAGATAGTAGAGAGTCTGTGGGATTATAATGCAGTTCTGTTGTATGAGAGATTAAATGATTCCTAGATATTTCAAAAGAACCAAGGCTTGCTAGGATTATCAATTACTGGCACAATTATGTGACTCAACTTCTAAATGGGGCCTGGGGTGAGTTTCAGTATCCTCATAAGTAAAATGGGGAAATAATTTTTACTGAATGTGGTTGGTGTGAAAATTAGTGAGATGGTGCATGGGAAACACTGAGTGCTATGCCTGTCATGGAATAAACTCCCGATAAAGTGATGAATATGCGCACACACGTGCAGGCACACAGTCTTTTATTTCCACATTCAGGGCTTGTCTGTTTATGCCTTCTGTTGAGAAGGCTTCTTTATCTGTATATCTAGCCCTTATCTCTGGCCTAATTTCTAGAGTCCAGCAGCTGTTACTTATATTCCTATTTAGCTGTCCTTTAAGCGGTCATATGTTTCTTTGACCTAATGACAGTCACTTTTGTTTTTTAATTAAAAAAAATAATCGTTTTATTTTATTGAATTCATTGAGATGACATTGGTTAATATAGAGGTTACAGGCATGTGATTCTATAATACATCATCTGTATATTGTATTGTGTGTTTACAACCCTAAATCACTTTTGAAGTGAACCTATTATGGTGGTGATTTTAGAATTCACAGAATCATGTAACTTTAGAACTTTATTTGAAAGATGAGAAGTATGAGGTATAGAAAATGTGGATAATTTCCCCCAAATCACATGACTTCAAATCTAGATTTCTGGGTTGTCAACGTCTTTTACAAATGCAGCAGAACCCTTCAGGCTGGGAGGAGGGTCTGGGAGAAGCCCGGAATTTGGATTGAGAAGGGATTATGTCTGCAGGGAAGAGAGGACTTCCTTCTGGGAAGGTGGTTACACATCATGTGACATCGGGCCAGTCATTTAACTTATTTCTTCATTTCTAAAATAATATGCACCCTGCTTATCTCATAGAATCTCATGAGATCTAGAGTCTAGACAAGGTGAGTGAAATGTTTGTAAGTTTCAAAATGTTTCATAAACACTACATTTATCTTTTGTAAGCACACAACCCATAACTGTCGTATGTATATATTGGATATATAGTGTACATGTGTGCAGCTTAACAAATTAATCTGCTAAGAAAACCGATTTTCAATTAAATCCTTTGCATATTTTTATGGGTGGTGCCCACTGGATGATCGCCCATGGTAGGCTCTCTGCGGGCTGCAAAGTCAGCTCAGTATCTGGGAGATTAGGCTAAGCCTGGGGAAGAATGCAGATGGGGATTTCGCCGCCTTGGAATCCCAGTCAACCATTTGGTTACTTAACAGGTAGGAAAGGCCATTGCCTGTAGGGAATCAGACGTTGCCTCGGCAGGTCTGATTAAACGGGACTATCGAGCTATTTTCAGCTTCATGGATATTAAGCTATTTCTTTGAATCTCAATGGATAATTTACTGGGATTAACTGCTTTCTGCATGACTTAGAAAAGTAACTGCAGTGTGAGTCTCTTGTCATATAGGAATTTATAAGGAGAGTGCAGGAACGGCAAATCGGTTTCAACTTGAGGGCTCTCTTCAGTTGGCTGGTGGTGGTGTCTTAGAGAACTGGGCAGAGACCCGGGCCTGAGTCGGGGTCAGGAGGGACGAGCGCCCTGATCCTGCCGCAGAGTCTGCCGTAGGCTCAGGTGGGGGTAAGACATACGTGCACAGTGGGGATAGCACCAAGGCCTCGTTATAATCCTGCTGTGGTCCCATCTGCCTGAGAGACCTCGAACAAGACTCCTACTCACTCAGGACTTCAGTTTTCTTCATTTGCAAAAGAATTGGCACGGCCAGACTTCCCTCCATGCTCCTTTCTAGTTCTTTCATGTTCTGCTTCTGAGCTAGGGGCAGTTAATACAGTTCCATTCATGTCAACTCAGGTACATCTTTACTAAGGAAGATGACTGTCCCGAATGATTACAGAGGTGCAATCCTGCCCTACTTGCCGTTTAGGGTCTTCTGAGATCTAGATTCTGGAGAACGTATGTGGAAATATTTTGTAAACTGCATAAATATTAAGCCACAAGTAGTGGCTTTACATCCTCCAGTTTTCTAAGTAGTAAGCTTACAGATAAAATTCTGTTTCTTTTAAAGAGTATTTAAATCTCAGAACATTCGTTTAGCTATAGCAAAGAAAACTAAAATTAACAATTATATTTTTAGCAGGTGGGGATGGAATGTAATATTAAACTTGGAATTTTTCATCATCCTCTATGACTCTCAAAATGAGAGATAAAATTGGTAAATTTCCCTTCTCTTTTAAGGAAAAGGAATGTACATGCTTGTGTATTTCTTTTTGTTTGATATAAAAAGTTACTAAATCTTTTTTCCTTCTAGCCACCTAAAACCAGGCATAACATGAACTCAGCAGATTTTGGCCAATTTTAGCAAAACCATTTTTTTTCCAGTTAGAAAGAAGGCATGCCACAAATTACAGTGTTACTCACAGTGTTATGGACCCCGAAAGTCAAGGTGGGGATCTTTTGTCCGGAGGGAGGTTTGGAAATCCCTCTACCTGGGACAGCCGACTGCATACCGCCTTCCTCCTTTGGGATTTGTGGTTTTATTTTCTTTCCTATTCTGGTTTTATTTAAAGGGCTCGGAGATTATGGATGGCTCGTGGGCATCTGAATTAAGACAAGGGGAGGGGCATTGTGAATTTAGCACATGCTTCCTGCTGGCTTTTGAGGAAAAGATCCCAGAAATGATCACTCGGCCTCTGTTTTCAGATCAGACCCCGACCCCAACGAGATTCCTGAAGAACTGCGAGGAAGTGGGGCTCTTCAATGAGCTGGACTGTTCCCTGGAGCATGAGTTCAGGAAGGCGCAGGAGGAGGAGAGCAGCAAGCGGGTAGGTGTGCTCGGATGGACAGGCGCCTCCTGGAACCCCTGGGACAAACGTCACGTGGGAAGTGGACGGTACTGCGGGTTGATTGCCCATGTGGCCTGGGCCTGCAACAGTATCGTATCCATTTGCGAGTGTCTGTCTAATGTTTAAAAAGAAAAGTATAAATCCCTGCTTGTGACAGACTCCAAAGTCAGAAAGATCATGGGAAAAACTGGTATCTGAAATATGAAATTCAAGCAAAAAAAAAAAAGAAAAAGAAAAGCACTTCCTGTTTCTTGAAACTGAGTCAGATAAACTCACAGTTTTTCTGTTCAAAACTAGTTGTTTGACTTTGCTAAATGTTTACTAGTGAACCTTACATGGCGGTGAGTGTGGGGGACAAGAGTCAAGGAAGCAACAGGTGAAAAGGTAGAGCAGTAGCCGTTTCTCTGATTCGTGGCCCAGGCCGTAACTGTCTGATTTCCATAATCCGCCCAGAAGAACACCGCCAGGTTCAGATGCTTCATAGCCATGCTATTGACCATCTGTTTCTGTTGAGGCAAATAGGTTCACCGTAAGTGTGATTAGTTTGTTCTTACAAGTATAGAGAATCCACTTTATGAATCCCTCCAGAATATATGCAGTTTTATTGTAATGTTGTGCTGGCATTTTCAAATCACTTTCTAAGATTAAGGAAAGGAAATGAGGTCATAAGTAAGTGTGATAATGAAGCTTTTTAGTATTTGTTCATTGTTTTTATAGAGCATTATTGCATGCTCAAAATGTACTAAGGAACAAATTAGATACATTCCATGAACAGAGTCTTAAAATGTGAAAGTTAGTTGACAGGAAGGAGCAGCTAGATTGTAACGGATTCTGAAATTCCAGCTGCTCCATCCGGAGAAGAAATTTTAAAAGGTTCTGATATTTCTGTAAGTGTTTCAAAACCTTTGAATCCTCCTGTATGTGAAATTTTAATAATCCCCTCCGCCAGGTTTTTCATGTCATGTTCTCACATCAAAATCATCGAGGGCTTGTATTCAGTCTGTACTGCTTTAGAAAAATTATGAAAATAGGTGAAGGTTATAGCCAAAGGGACCTAAAATCTCACCCAACTCATTTTATTTGTTTGTAATTAACTCGTCACTTATACTATCAAGTATCAAGGATGCCCCGATCCCCACCACCTCAACGGTAGGAAGGGTCTTTCTTCTTTTTTTTAAGCAAATGCTTATTTAGCTCATATTTGCCATACACTGTTCCAAGCACTCAAAAAATTAACTCGATAAAATAAAAAGTACGCATTCTGTGTTTCATTGCAATAGAAATAGATTTCTTAAAGAATAAAACCCATGAAAACAGCAAGCGAGCAGAAGAGCCCCAAACTACAAAGTTTAGTACATTTATTCTGGTTGAAAAGTGAATGTAGCTCCCCGGTAGGCATGGCATATGTAAATAGACTAAGGGAATAAGTTCATTCATTCCTCAAGACAGCCGAGGTTGGCTTCTTAGATTAAACGGAACTATGTGAAAGGTGGGTACTTGGTTCATATTGTCTTTATTTCCGATAGGGTGACTTTAACGGAAGGATATGCCTTTGATTTTCCTTCAGGCGTTTGCCGCGGACAGCTCTAGGAAGCCCTTGGTAGAGGTGTGATTTAGATGGTCCCCATTACATAGTGCTCATGATCCCCTAGATGAAGTCACGTGGAGTTTGCGAAATAGCTTCTCCTTGGGGACCCGAGAGTCGTGTAACCGGTTCTGTTTCTTTTTTCGCTTTGACTGCACTGTTGACACGAAGCCAAGTGTCCCGCTTCACGTTGATAACTTTTTGGAACACTGTTATGAGAGTATTTTACTTTCCCCCAGACTAGACTTTCAGTTCAAGTTTACATTTCCTCTGGTCCTGATTATTAATTTAAGAAACATGGTTATGCTATACATGTTTTTGCGAGTTGCTTTTGATTCCTCCTGAGTTGAGAAAGAGTATAAGTAATTAAACTTTAAACAGGAAGATAATTAGGCAAGCGAAGTTGAAAACCAGGACTCCTATAGTTGTAGAAAAAAAGGGATTCACTTTCTTTTCAATGTTGCCCTTAGCCATGTGGTGATTTCTCGATGGGTGTGTGGCGGGGGGATCCTGCGGCCAGCTTTCCCTGTGGTTTTGGGCAAACCTCTCAGCACACCCCTGCCCCACACCCCAACTTCACTTGCACACGCCCTGGAAGGTGGACAGCAGTAGGCTGTGGAGGCACCCTCTGCCCCTGCCTCGTTCAAACCCGATGGGCCAAATCCAGGCTCCGGTGCCGATGGCTCCACAAGAGGGCACCTTCTGAAGGCCCACTGCAGGATGCCTCCTCCGGATGGGCTGTGTCGGGGCCTTCTGCTCTAGCATTTCCCTGGAAGCCACAGGGTGGGCAAATGAGGAGGACATGCTGTCCAGTCTGATAATGTAGTTTTACCCATCCCTCTGACCACGTTTCTCCGGCGACCAGCATCCCTGGCACACCACCACCTTAGGTCCCACTTCACTTATTTGTTCCCTGCTTTAAAAGAAAGGAACCAAGCTCTTCACTGGATGCATACCTTATTATTACTGAGTGCTAGCTTCTCCTTCATGCCTTCCGCTCCACATCCAGACAATTATTTCTGTGTCCCTCTCTTCTGATTGCTTTTCCTTCTTGTCTTTTAATGAAAGACTTGCATTAGTTTTCTCAGCAAGTTTTGGTAAAGTGAAAGATGGATTAATATATCTGGAGAATTTGTTTGAAAAAATTCTTTCTAGAACTTTCAAAGTACTTTGTACAAAAATATTGGAAAGCGTGGGCTGGTCCTTCCCTGCACCTTTAAATTTCTAGCTTTAGTTTGGTCTAGAAAATTCAATTAAAGAGTAAATAGAAAATTGATCCTTGCTTAGTCCCTGTGGCTGTACATTGGGGAAGATTATGATCTACAGACTATCTTCCATCCTAATGCCCTTTTCCAAAAGAATTCCAATGTGTGTAGAGAATGAGGACAGGCTAGAGGCAGGCCATGGCCTCTGGAGAAAGCCCCAGTACCTATGTCCACATCCTAAATAGCGGGCACCACATTCCACAATTGCCTCAACTTTCCATGTCCGTGGGAGCTCAGAGCCTCAAAACTCTTTAATAAGAGATCATTTTCCCCCTTGGAAAAGGATCCATTACTAGCAGGCATGACAAATTGAAGCTTGCCTATGGCTTAGAAGTCAGGCTATTCTGTGTCCTAAAACAGATGAGAAATTTCGTTCACTATTTTCATTCAAGAAATATTTTTGAGTGCCCACCGCTTACCAGCCACTGCGAGA
The DNA here is from genome assembly GCA_039655065.1 of Glossophaga mutica. Classification (NCBI taxonomy): domain Eukaryota; kingdom Metazoa; phylum Chordata; class Mammalia; order Chiroptera; family Phyllostomidae; genus Glossophaga; species Glossophaga mutica. Next base: position 86,164,444 of record CM077313.1, read on the forward strand.
GACACTGGTAGGTAGACTACTGGCTACAGCTGGTAAGAGGAGGAAAATAAAACAACCTTGCCCTTATGTAACTTATTTCTAGTGGGCAAGACAAACAAGAAGTGAGTAAAGGCAATAAAATATCTAAAATTTCAGAAGATGATAACAGCTTTGGAGAAAAAAATATGACAGGGAAGGGGCAAGCGGAGGAGAAGGCCTGGCCCAGGTGAGTGCTGGGGAGGAGAATGAGCATTCCAAGTAGAGAGAGCAATAAGTGCAAAGCCCCGAGGCTAGAGGATGCTCAGTGGGTTGGAGGAATTGCAAAGAGGCCAGCTTGGCTGGAGGAGAATATGTAATAATGCTAAAGAGTGGGTGTGGGAGGGCAGATCCAGGAAGGCCTGGAGGCTTTGGCTTTTACTCTGAGAGAGATACGGAACGATTGAACAGTTCTGAGCGGAGGAGTGATAGGATCTGACTTATATCATAGAAATATCCCCTTGGCTTCTGAGTCGAAAGTAAACTGTCGGAGGGCATCAGCAGAGAAAGATCAGTTAGGACGGTAGTGAAAGAGTCTAGATGAAGAATGGCCGTGCCTTGGTCAAGATGGAGGTGGAGGGGCTGGTTAGATTCTGGCTATATTCTGAAGTAGGACTTGCTAGGATTGGCTGATGGGCTAGATCTGGGGAGTAGTAGAAAGAATGGAATCAAGGAAAAACTAGGTTTTTGGCTGAAGCAACTAGAAGAACGGAATTGCCTGTGGGAAGAGCAGGTAGGAGGGGGAAATGGAGAGGATTGTTTTTAGACTTGTTAAAAGGAGATAGTGAATCGGCAGATGGATATCTAGGTTCTATAATTCAGGAAGCAGCCAACCTGTCTGGAGATGTAAATTGGGAGTCACCGGCAGATCGATGGCGTTTAAACGCACGGGGCTGGAAGAAATGACCTGGGGCAGGAGTGACTAGAGATGAAGTAGAGAAAAGGTCTGAGCATGGAACTTAGCAGAGCCCTTTGAATCTTCCAAGATGGAGTAGTCAGCTGTCCTCGGTGGCCAGCGGTGACACAGAAGACGATGAGGCATGAAGGATCAAGTCAAGCCTGGGACCCTCACAGTAATGCCAAACCGAGTCCAATAACTGGCAGTTGGCATGCTGATGTTGTGTTCCGTGTCAGAGGGAATAAACAAGAGTTTTAAAAAGGAAAATGAAAGAAAGAGGGGGATGAACTGACCTTTTACATTTGATTTTTTTTTTTAAAGATTGAATAATGCGCATCTAGGAAGCTGGAGGGAGCTGCACCATCTGATAGCAGTTGTGTGCAAGCGTGCGTGTGTGTGCACGTGTGTAAGGAAGGAAGGGGAGTTGAAAGGACTAGATATTAACTCCTTTGTCTTGCTGAGAGAAATATAACATTCCAGCCTAACATGGTTACGGACCCTGACGATGAAAAGTGCTGTTATAAGTGCTAAGTGTTGTTATGCTCCCCCAGGACCTAAATCTGACTCATTATGCTGATGCAGCAATAGCAAATTAGGACATTTCCATGCTCTAGAATTCCTACCCAAATGATGAAAAGTGCAGTCTATTCCCAGAGGGCGTTGACTATTTAACACATGGGAACAAGGGACAAGCTACAATCTTAAGATCTCAGATCCCAGCTCAACAGGAGTCATGGAACAGGGCACGGCCAGGTCAGCCTTAGCTCAGAGAAGGAGGCTGCTCAATCTGATTAAATTCTGTACCTGGAAATTGTGTTACCCGACACCACCAGTTACTGGGGGAGAGAGTGTGCAGAGAGGGAGGTGCTTTGCTTTGCTTTATTTTCCTACACGGTCTTGCTCTATCAGCCACTGGCTGGCCCGGCTGCTCTCTGGGGAAGGTATGAGTGGCACTGGATGGAAAAGAAAAGACACGGAATTGAGCAAACTGCAACAGCTGCGCGTTTCCGGTTATGTTATGTTTTCTATGATATTTGTAAAATGATCCCTCCATCCCCAAGAAGTCTGGAGAAAAAGAATGTTCTGAAACCTACACTTGGTTTTATCCAGATATTGAAAATATCACCGTGCTTGCTCAAATCCTAGTAGATGAGACTGTTTTTGATCTTTTTGGGTTCTTTTGTTTTGTTGTGTTCTTAGCAGCACGATTGGAAAGAAAACACCCATCGGCGATATTATAAGAGACAACCATTTCTTCCCCCACCCCAACGAGTGGAAATCCTAACTCTTATGAGGCTTCTTGTTTTCCTCCCATTTCAGCACACAGCAGCTTTTGTCCTCATAGGTTTACATTACGCCCTCAGCTGAGGTGGAGTTTGATGCTGGAAGAGGAGCGGACTTTGCGTTTGCATCCCACTCAGGCAGTGACTAAACCAGTGAGTGAACTGGAAGCCATTTCCTGTGTTTCAGGTCCCTGGGATTTGGGGTCAACGACTGCAGTCTTACCAGAGATTAGGAAGTGTTGGTATCCATCTCCCCGCACGTCAGTGAGTCGGTGTGATCTGCTGCTCTGCTTCAGTTCTAAAATGGAGTGGGAAATAAAATAAACTCATAGGTCAATTTTTTGTGTGTGCAAAGTCAGGGTTTCCTCAAAGCAAAAAACTCATCATCTACTGCCTTGCAAAGGGTGAGCCCTTCCGTCAAGTATGCCTGACATGGAGGACGAGGGAACAGCTTAGAGGAGTCCTGACTGAGGCGGGCACTGGGAATTTGTTCATCTCCTGCCTGGGAGAGTTTGTGTATTTGGATAATTTGGACCTTGATGAATGAGTCCTCATGAGCTAATTTTCATGTTAAAGAAACTCTTACCTCTTGAGGCCGAGGATTTTTATTTTAATCATTTCTAATGCTAAGTCATTAGGCAGCTCAGGGCTGCGCCTTCAGCAGCAGTGGCGGTAGCAGTAATTGCAGATGAAGGTCTCTCAGCCTGAGTGGCAGGTTTTATTGTTCTCCTAGTTTTGTATTCAGCGATTAAGTTTTTTGTCATAGGTTTTATTTGTATTTGCTATCACATAACGTTTATTCTGGCAAGATGGAGGTCTCTCTGCCTGAGGTCTTTTTAAGAACTGATCACGGGGCTCTCAGAGGCTGAGGTTTGAATTAGAAAGATTTTGCATTCATTCCTGGCTGTGATTGGTGTTCTCATAAGAGGTATTGATGTTTCCACTTGAAGCTATGAATTATAAGAGATTGGGACAATTTTTCCTTTTTACCATATAACGTGAAGATTGCTATAGGAAACTGGGCATTGATTTGGGGAACCTCTGTATTTGTGTTGGAAATTAGGTAGGATAAAATTACTCCTTCCTTCCTCCCTTCCTTCCTTCCTTCCTTCCTCCCTCCCTCCCATCCTTCCTTCCTCTCTTTCTTCCATCCTCTCTTTCTTCCATCCTTACCCAAGGACATGCTTATTGATTTTAGAGAGAGGAGAAAGGAGGGAGAGAGAGAAAAGGAGAAATATTGATGTGCGAGAGTAACATTGATGTGTTGCCTCCTATACATGCCCTGACCTAGGATGGTACCCTCATCCTAAACATGTGCCTTGACCAGAAATCGAACCTGCAACCTTTCAGTTTATAGGATTATAGAACAATGCTCCAGCTGAGCCACTCCGGCCAGGCTTAAAATAATGTTTCTCGCACCAGTACTTCCTGTTCACTTGTGACTGGGTATGGTAATGGTCAAAGTACTTACGTACTCATGAAGCATGTTCAGGTCTGCATATGACATTTTGAATGTGTTAGTAATGATCCCTTGACTTTGGTCCCTTTACTAACAAGGAATAATTATAGTTGATTATGCTAGTACTATGTCCCCCATTTTAAGTACAGAGGAATCCACTATCAAGAGAAGCAAAAGAGAGAGTAGACAGGCACTCACTAAGGAGGTCCCGAGGCAGGAGTGACATGTTCTGGCCTTTTCTCTGCCTCTCTGTTCTGTCTCTGTCCCCTTGTCTTTTGGTTGTTTCCACACACAGGTGGTTTCTGTTTACACCTTCTCTTCAGAAAATCCATACGGTCTCATAGGTTAACCACCAACCCCACCCCGACACTTCCTTCAGTTCTACAGCTAGCCCTTATGCTGGACTTGAAGATTCGTTTCTAACCTGCAGCTATCACAGACATGCCCGTTTGCATAGAACACTGCTCTTTCTCACTGAGCTGGCCCAGAACAGTACTGGGCTTCTCAGTGCAAACTCAGCGCCAAGCCTGAACATCCCTGGTTCCCTCAGAGGCTTAGCCGCCCGCCCACCAGGGGGTCAGCTTGGCCTCCCCTCCCCCCTTTGCTCCATCCACTAGGTCCAGTCAACTTGCCTGGGAAAGAGTCCTATCTTTTCTGTATTTTCCATTCGCATCACCTCAAGGCTAGACCATCATCACCTCCTACCAAATTATTGCTGCAAATTCCAGGAAAGCTTTTTGGCCTCTAGCCTAACTTTAAAGAAATACTTAGCATTAAGTATCATCGTGAAATTGAACACATTTTTTTTTTAAATGAAAGTAAACCGAAATATTTGACAGTAAACAAAATTCTTCTTGAAGCTGTTTGCCTGTCACTTGTGGTTAAACGTTCCTTCAAATATTGTCCTTGTTAAAAGGTAGCGGGGCTGGTGCGGGGTGCCACAGGTACGAGAAAGTGCAGTGGAAGATGTGAACGTGGCCTTGATCCTGCAACATTTTATACATGGGATGCTTTTAAAGAACCAAAGCAGGGATGGGGGAGGGGCACTAAAAATGACAAAGAAAAGAAACCAAAAGTAATCAAAAACCTGGTAGTGCCCTGCTGTTCCGCAGGGACTGCAATCGACCCAGACTCAGGCTGCGAGGACCTCCTGTTTGGCCTGCCTTCCCTCCAGGCAGCCTTACTGCCGTTGACAATTAGCCCAATTGGATTATTTGGCAGGGAGGATCCGCACTAAAACAATTATGAAGCTCAGCTTTAAGGGCTGAGGAAGGGGCAGCTTTTCCCAGCAGGAGACCTTCTCATCACGGTGATTTTTCTGTTCCAGCTTGGGTTGGGTTCTCAGCTCATTAAAATCACTTCTTACCTGTCTCGAGGCAGGCAAGCCAGGCCAGGGTTTCAAGGTATTAACCCAAATGGAATCACAACAGTGAATGGACAGTCTCCTTCTGAAGGAATCAATGTCCAGCTGTGAGTAATTCAGGACTTCCAACGTGTCAGACAGGCACGGAGAGGCAGGTGCGTACCTGGGCGCAGGAGGCATCGGTGTCTGCGGAGGAAGCTATGCTGTCCTGTGTGAGGCCCTGCATTCATGTTCCCCAAGGCAAGCAGGAAAACACATCCATTTTCCGGGCCAGAATAAAACAAAATGACTAAAAGATGCAGCTTCCGTTCTAGGCATAAAACAGCTCTCACATTTGGAAAATTGGAGCAAATGCTAGATGACGCAGTGAGCATCTGCCGCTAAGGATCAGGTAAGCCTGGGCCCCTCGCAGAGATGTGAGCAAACATTGACATTGTAAAAAGGGGAAAGGAAAAGAATATAATAGTTGCAAGAATCGCTGCCTCCGTCATCTCATAAATCCAGGTGAACGTTAAGTATGGTTAAGAGCAGGTATGGGAGCGATTTGCTCTGGGAGGCCTGCTTCAGCATTTGTGTGTTGTTAAGTCATTTCCATATTGATAAGGCTGAGGCCAGGAACTGGGATTCCGTGCATTCCTTCCGTCCAGATTTCCAGCGTGTTGGCTGTCAACTCAAACGTGTGGTGCCATTACTGATTTTCACATCGGAACCCGAAGGGACATTTCCCTTGTGCTTTACTCAACTACCACCAGAGCCCAAAGGCCTAGGAAAGTCTGTGAAATGGCAGGGTTTCCTGTCTGAATTACTCGGACCACAGTCCTACACTTTCGGAACTAGCTGTCCCGGTGACTCAGAGGGGCTCACCAGCTGGCTGGAGTGGAGATGAGGTCAGACACTCACAATGTCACCTGCTTACTCCTTATTTTTTGGCTGGGATGGTCCTTGCATCCCTGGTATGATGGGCTATTGCCTGTGGTCTTTTCCGGAACGTTGCCAGCCTTCCCTTTGCTCTTTGCTTTTTGATATATGACAGACTCTTTTTTTAACCTGTTTGGACTTCTGGCACCCCTGTGTGACAAGGCCAGTTCTCTCCTTTGTCTCCAGAGCAACACGGAATGCCAGAAGGGCTTTACTCTCAGCATTGCCTCTGAGCACATATTTTCTAATGAACTCACATGTGTTGGTAAACTTAGACTGCTTGTGTTTGCAGAAGATATTTTGACACGTGACCTAAAGGCGAACTCGGGGTGTTTTATTGGATAGTTTTGGACCCAGAAGGCAGGCTAGCCCCACCTGCCAGCTTTCCAGTCATTGTCTGGCACTGTGGGGGCTTCCCCAGTGTTCTCTATGAAGTGTGGCGAGCCCTGTGTTTTGGATTTAGTGTGGCTGCAGCCACAGATGTCCCTGGGATCTGAGCTACGTGCACAGTACACCATCTGTTATATGAAAACTTTGAAAGTTGATCACAGCACCGACCGGATCCTGCCTAAGTTGGTGCTGGGTGCGGCCTTTTTCTGTGGCTTTATGTTTGGGTGGGGGCTTATTCAGGCTCTGCAAGTAGTCATGTCCCCAAAGAAGAAAAGCAGTCATGTTTTGGGTGGGTGTCGGGTTGATTGACTACAGATGATGCGGTGCTGGGCATTTTGACTAACAGCCGCTCTCAGAGAAGTCGTTCCCTTCCTGGCTTTCCCGAGTATGATTTGTTATGCATACAGCTTAGGAACTTTCCCAGAGGATTTATGAACATGAAGTGATTGCTGGACTTGTTGGCACGGTTGGTCCAGGCATTGCTGTCCTTTCCAGGGTGAGCCTGAAATCCGCAGAGATCTAGAATCTGGAAGCGCATGTGAGCCTCGCCCTTCCAGCCCCAGTTGGTTGGTTCCCAAGTGGCTGGAAGGGAACGAGACAATCCAGAATTCTGGCAGCCCTTTTTGCGGTGGAATGTGACAAAGTGTCATATGCACTGTGACATCTCCGTGCTGCTGGTCCACCTGAAATGGCCGCCCGGCACTTCTGCTGCTGTTTGCAACAACTCATAAGTGGGCTGGGAAGAAGGAACATGGAGCGTCATTTGAATTCAGGACAAAGGCAAGAAATCCGGACTCCATTCCACCACTCTCTGAGGATCACGCGTGACTTCATTTTCTCACCCGTAAGCTGGGCCTTTCGTCAGCTTTGGAGTTACAAGCATACATGGTTCAAATTTATGGAGATCTGGAGAAGAGAAAATGAAGCTAATTCCTAAGCAGATGGTGTTAGATTCACATAGCACTTCAGCATCTCACCTTGGACGTTCTTTCTGATGTTGACGGAAAGAATTGTCCCCAGAGGGGCCCTGGAAGCAGAACTCCAAGGTCCACGCTGGCGGAGACAGTAACGCAGTGGAGACAGAGCTGCCTGGAAAGAGCACCTTGCGCCTGCACAGCAGGAGGCGGGGGAACGGCAACTCGCTCCAGATCGCTGCCAGATCATTTCCTTCATTTGGGTCATAAAAAGGTGCACGCACATGAGCACCTGTTTTAGGCGAGGTGGGCAATCTGGGTGATGTGAGTAATTCCTCGTCGCTCTGGCCGTTCCCTAGGACTGCTCACGAGGTCCAGTTCAACAGCTTTAACAGACACTTGCTGCCCTCTGATCATGCAGGCAGCACAACCGATTTGCTCATCCTCTGGGTGTGAACTCAGAGTTGCCTTACCATTAGTGGTGATAGATTTGCACGATCCAAACAAACAAACATGCCCTCCCACGGTCCCCCTTGTGACCAGAGGCATATTGCCAGACAGCTGGCCAGGGCCAGGGGTACAGTGTGCGACCTCGGGAGAGAGGAGCTGCGTTGACCTCATTAGTGCCGTCCTTCTAATTGCCTGCCACAGTCACAGACGACAGCTACCAGAGCTGCTCCGAATCCAAGGGATTGGTGTATTTTACAGGAGAAAAACCCTGTTAACCATCCTGATGCCGTAGTCCAAGCACTGTCTTCTCTGAGCAGATTTTACATTTGGCCCTTCCTAAAGTCTACCGCCTTTTGACAAAATCTCACCATGCCACAGCAAACCTGCCTAAATCATGTAACATGGTTTGTTGTTATCAAAGAGCATCAAGAGCTCACCCTGGTGCTTCGGCCAAACTGGTGTGGAAGTGTAGAAAATGCCCGAGGAGCTCCTACAGAACAGGGCACATGGCTGTCTCTGATCTTTGCCTGTGGGCTGGTGTGAGAAGGAAGGGTATGAATGGAGCTCTGTGTGCATCCTAGGAATGGCTCGAAAGGAAGTTAGCCACCAAATACTTTGCTTGGATGCTTTGTGGGATTTATTCAGCTCGTCCTCCTGGACTTCCTGGCTTTTTATCAGACAGTAAATCCCACTCCAGCAGAGCTGTGCCCCGTGAGTCTGAAAACTGGGCCCTGCTTTCAAGCATCCGTGTGCAACTCACTCACTGAACTCAAACATTTTTACCGACTTCCTCCTCCGTCGTTTCAAGCCATGGCCCTTACTTCCTCCGTCAGTGTGCAGGGTGTTTGTGAAGCCCCCTTTCTTTCAAGTTTGCCACTGAGGCCGTCTGACATGTTAGCCGGCTGGAGAATGAAGTACGAGCAAAGATGACTAATATCTGCAGTCACCCCTCCTCTCCATAGCGAAGAAGAAAGAGCCCCAGCCTGATGCTGAGAGTGGTCCTCCTCTTCTACCCGCTGGCAGAGGTAACCCGCTCCTCGTGCCAAATGCCTTTCCCAACAGCTGTTTGGTGATTCTGTGTCACTGGGCTCATTGCAAACTCAAGCATATCCTTTTAATTACCTGTTTGGATGTCAGCGATGCCGAGCTCTGTGGCACAGAGAAGGGGGATAAACCTTCCTTATAATGGACTTTTCGTAAGACTCTCTCTGAGATAAGAGTCCTAAATCTTGGCAGCCTCCGTAGAGCACACGCTCTGTGACTGCACACGAATCCCTGGCTCCCTAGAGCCGTGTTATAAATGGAGTGCACGGGCCAGGGCTGGGTAATAAGATACTGCAGATACATTTGAGAGCAAGGTGCACTTTTGCTTTATTTATGAAGATAGACATGCTGGTTGAGGGCTTAATCACAGCTGATAAATCATTTCAAGAAAGCCTATTAGAACCATATGCTGATTTTTTGCATTAATACAGTGTGTCTGTTTCCAGTCTAATAAGACAGGGTTTTCTCGTCCGCTCTCTGTGTCTCTCCAGCGTGGACTATTTATCTGTTTAAGTGGTATCACTTGTGTGGGAGCATTTATCTCTTTAAGAGGTACCATTAATAAAAGAACTCGAAAGGAAAGAGGGAAGGCAAAATGAGTGAAGGCGCCTGTCGCGCAGAGCCTGTGTGCGCATGTGTGCGCGCGCGTGTGCGTGTTTATGGTATGACAAAGGAAAGCGTCAGAAAGCTGAGAGACGGAAACATCTCAATTAGAGTTTCAAAAGACCATGGACTGGCCTTCACTGGGCATAAGGTAGTCATTTCAGCCCAGGTGGTTATAATACTATAGTAAAAGATTATCTGAATAGAGGCGTGCATGCGTGTGTGTGTGTGCCTGTGCGTGCGTGTGCGTGGACTGACATTTGGGTTACCTCACTTCTCCCCAAGCTAGCAGCGGAGGGCTGCCCAGGAACAGGTCCCAAGGCTCTTTAATGAGAGCCATATTGGGACTCCAACTCGGAGCCAAGTTCTGTTTTATCACTAATTGCAGGGGTGCCTTGCAGATCTTTTCTATTATTTCCTGATTATACCCCTGCTCTTTTTATTATCTTGCCAAAATTCAAACAGTAATAATTGCATGATTTATTGTTTATTTATAAACCCGTCTACAGCATCCATTGCTGTATCGAATAGATTTTAAAACAGCAATGGCTTTTCCTAAATGACTGGGTTTCTTTTACCTTCCACCAAGAAGTCATACATTGGTGAATTTCACTTATCCCTTTAAGACTTACTGGCTTTGTATCAAATAGTAAATAGCCCTCCAACAGAGCCATACCCTGTGAGCATGAATGGTTGACTTCGTGCAGCTTTCAAATGTCTGTTTTCTTCTCCGAGTCCATGGTTTCTGGCCTTATAAATAATGGGGGTGGCGGGGAGGGGAGATTGCTGTACAGAGAGAGCTTGTGTGCCAGGAAGATGTTTTAGGAGAGGATATTAACTTATCTTTTATGATTACATCCAGGTTGGATTATATGACTGCTAAGTTTCTTTCCAACTCAGTTTCCATGATTCTCTGCAAACAATGTTTAGAGATAAGCAAAAAGCTCATTTTACACAAATTTAGACATAGTGGGAAAATATGACACTAAATTATTAGAATTGAGATAATAAGTGACTAATAATAAAATTTACTACCATTCGTGGAGTTCCTACTATTTGCCAGGCACGGTGCTAGAACTTTTGTTTATATAATTCCCTGATCACCAATGACAACTGTATGAGATAGATGTTTTACTCTCATTTTTCACAATAAGAAGTTAAAGCTTAAGAGTTCAGGTAATTTGCTGAAAGCCACGAAGCTAGGAAGTTACAGGTCCAGTGTTTGCATACACGACTGTCTGCTGAAGAATCCACGTGCTTCCCACGGCTTTGGATTGTCTTCCTATCTTTAGGTCCTGATGCTACATGTGTGTTTAATACATGCTCATTCATTTTTTACAGATTTTATTTGTTATTTCTTTTTAGAGAGAGGGGAAGGGAAGGAGAAAGAGAGGGAGAGAAACATCAGTGTGTGGTTGCCTCTCATGTGCTCCCTACCGGGAGGACCTGGCCTGCACCCCAGGCCTGTGCCCTGACTGGGAATCAAACTGGTGACCCTTTGGTTCACAGGCCAGTGCTCAATCCACTGAGCCACACCAGCCAGGGCTGCTGATCACTTTTTAAAAAATGTTCAGTGGAAGCTTTACAAAACATCGAGCTGAACTTGACCTCCACAAGCACATGGAAAAACTTTGACTGTACCCACTATGTCCTGGTCTTGAAAAATTCTTCTCTGGGCTTCTGCGGGCCCCCAATCTCAGCTCCAGGTTCTTCTGGGTTCTGTAGCTGTGGTGGCTGACAGCACAGCTGGCCCTGAAAACCTCAGGGAAAAAAATGCAACTTGTTCACCGTGAGGCATTTTTCAATGTTGCCAAAGGCATGCAGCTCACCGTGACTTGTCTACTTACCAAAAGGCATAATTCCAGTTCCAAACTGGGCATGAGACAATCCTCTCATCTCTGGCATTTAGGGAGCCACATCCTCTTGCTATGGGACATGTCCTTTCACATCTGGTGCTAGTGACCACTGCTTTCCTGGAGTAAAGTGAACATTTGTGGAGCGGAGATATGTTTGGAGCTTACGTTAGGTTCTAATAGAGTAACATCTGCTGGAATGACTGCCTCTGAGAAGAGCACCCTTAGGAGAATGCAGCCCTGGACTCGTGGGGCATTGCCTTTGCGTTCAGAGGGCTGCTACACCACCCTTGCTAGGGGTCATAGGAGTTTGGGCGTTAGCATAAAGAGTAATGGCTGGTGTACACGCTATGGTCAGCGTTAGGTAGTTAAATGTTGGATTTTAAAGGAAAGCTTTGCTGTGTACCTTCCCTCCAGCCTCCACCACTAGAAGTTTCTATTATGTCCTCTGAGTTCAATCAAACAAACTTGTACGTCCCAGGTGCTCTGCTGGGTGGGCCAGGTGCCAAGGCTACGTTGTCATGGGGGAGCAGCGAGTCTTGGGGTACGGCAGGAAGTCTGGTTTCCTTGGTAGGTCCTAAGCTTCTCTGGGATCGTGGTGCGGTGGGCATAGTGGATGCCGTGGCTGCTCTGCTTCGTTGCATGTCCTTCACGATCTGACATCCACTTAATTTGCCTGTTTTCTCTTCCTGCTGTTTTCTCGCCTGTGTCTTTCCGGCTTCAGGAAAATGAGGTGTCTCCCCTCTCCAAACCTGCCAGTGGCTTCCCCACCTCATTGTGCTTGCCTATACAGTTGTCTTCGCGTGGAAGCTTTCTCCCTTCTCTCATCTTTGACCAAATCTAACTCATTCATGAACGCCGATGTCGAAAGCCACCTCCACTGAAGCCTTCTCTAATATCCACTCACCCGATACAACCTTGGACTTCCCTGAATTACTCCAGTGCTTTCAATGACTTTATGGCACTTCTGTTTACCGTGCATCCTGGTATCGTACTATTCCTCCCCCACAATCCCCGGGACTGGGAGCCGTGTTATCGCAGGGCTGGGCCCACCCCCTTCCACCACTCCCAGCACCATTAACTTGCAAGTGGAGGAAGCTCCCTGAAGAATTATGGGAATGGATGAATGAATGGACATGAATAGGTGAATACATTCATAGGTAAGGACTTACATAGCAAGGTGACATTACCTGGTTTATCCGAGGCAAGGAGAACCAGAGTGCCTTCCGCCTCTGGAGAGGGCTGTCTGTCCAAGTGTTTCAGTATTCATTTACTTTTCAAGAGATTTGTTAATTCACAAAAGACCCAGGATGACTGAGGATGTAAAATACCTAATGTAGTTAATAGCTGTACTATGTAGAGAATCTTGATTTGAAAGCAAGAAAGCTTTGAATTAGAAATTCATCTATTCATTCAGCAAACTTTCATACGTTCATCGTTGGGATATCATGGAGTCAGTCAATAGGATATCACTCAAAATACCAGCACTTAAAATAAAGTGTGACGAGTGTTTTGCGCCCTACAGTATACTATGGCTAAGCTAAGGATATCATGGCCCCTGATCCAGTACTACAGAGTATGTGTGATGAGGAGAGTAGTAGATGTCAGTGGTACGTCTTGATTAAGAAACCTAATATTATGAGCCTCGTGCTTCTCCTCAGTACAATGGCGATATAATTACTTATCTCATAGGGTGGTGGTGATGACAAATAAAGCCTCCTCTGCAAAGCACAGTAATGTGTATGCAGTGGGGCTCAATCATTCTTGTTCTCTTCTTCTTCACTATGCATACACTCGAGGGTGAGACTTCGGTGCCAAACCTGGGATGGGAAAATAAGAGTCTATGCCCATCACGATTCCAGAAATGTAGGTGGCAGTTGTGACCCAGAGGTCCCTTTCATCCCTGCAATGGGCTGGGGTACTGAGACCTCCCCAGGGCTGCAGTCAAAACTGAGGTGGGTTTGGTGTCCATGATCCACACTCTGCAGGAGATGGTCTTTCTGTTGTTACAGGTGATTCTTGTATAAACCAACAGTCTCTGGGCTCCCCTAGTGTATCCTTTCACAACCCAGGTAATGCGGTGTACCCACTGTTTGTTTGTTTTTTTTTCTTTTAGATTTTATTTATTTATCTTTAGAGGGGAAGGGAAGGAGAGAGGGAGAGAAACATCAATGTGCGGTTGCCTCTTGTATGTCCCCTGCCGGGAACTGGCCTGGCAACCCAGGCATGTGCCCTGACTGGGAATCGAACCGCGATCCTTCGGTTCGCAGGCCCGCGCTCAATCCACTGAGCCACACCAGCCAGGCCCACTGTTTGTTTTTAGGAAGGTTTCACAGATGTTGGCTAGGCCGACTTCCAGGTCAGAAACATTGTCTAAGGGTGACTTCTTCAGAGCAATATAGTAGACGTTCCCGTGGTACAAGTTCGAAAGTAAACCTTAACGTTTTTAGGACACACTCACCTGTTCCTTAGTTCCTTATCTGCAGAACTGTCCCACCAGTGCGATCTCACTTTGCCTCCTTGGGCATTTGAGTAACTTCTGGAAGGATGCACTTCTTGCAGTGCCTGGGTATGCAGGACTACCAGTTTTAGTTACTACAGAACATGATTGGGAAAGAAAAAGAAATTTCTCTCTGGGCAGATCCACCATCAAAGCCAAGTTCACGGTTCACTGAAGCCTGATTAGAAAGGAACGGTCTGTGCAGCCGCCTGGGTTGGCCGTGCTGGAAGTTTCGGGGCCCGCTGTGCCCTGCAGCGGTGCCGCCTGCTTGCTAGCCCCAGCCCTTCTGGGGTAGGGGTCCAGGAGAGAATATCAGTTCGTGTACAGGTCTACACAAGCTTGGGCCACAGGCCCTTAACTCCAGAGTTAAAACATTCACTGTTGTTTTCTTTTTCGTAGCAAACGTGACAACCCTTATGACCCCTGTGCCTTAATCATCCATGCCTTACAACCCCTGTGGCAGCAGGTGTGTTGCATCTGGTTGTGTGTCCCCTGGCCTTTACCAAGGATGGGAAGATTGTAAAATACCAGATCAGTGGCGGTGGCGCCGTCTTGGTTTTATCGTCTTGTGTCAGAGGAGAGAGCGGCTTGTCAGGGGATTTAAGCTGAGATGTGGCGTACACCCTGGCCCTTCCGCGCCGGTCTGGTGAGTTTCAGTGGAGCGGGCCTGACAGGGCTTTCCATTGTCCAAGCACGAGTTCGAGGCCATCACAACCACAGTGACTGTTATTCCTTTCTATGTAAGAGCTGCAAGGCCGAGTTTCTGTCCCAGTGTGCATCTGTCCTGCTTTTCCTTCCACCACTGGAACCAAAACGAGTATCTGAAGATCAGCGTCACACAAGCACTTGTATCTCAGTGTTTACCAAATTCCCTTCCTTGGGAAACGGCCCCTGCATCGGACCCACCACCATCACCAGTACCACCCAGGAATTCCCTGAAAGTGCAAACTCTGGGGCCCACCCTGGACCAGTTTAGTAAATCTGGGTGTGGCAAGTTCCAAAGTGGGGCTGGTGCCGCTGATCTGGGGACCACGCTTTGAAAGCCATTGGTGTAAGCAAACCACTGCTCTAAGAATTCCCTTGTCAAATACGTTCACTGTTTGTTTAGTCTTGCCCTTCTCTTGGGGATTTACAGTGGACATTGGCGTTTTAAAGGCTAGAAGAAGTCCTTCTGCAATCCACCATTTTCCTAACTTGTTTGACCATCGAACCTTTCTTTCTGTGGAACAGCCACTAACATCCCACGGAGGCATGACCCCCCGGAACCTACTCTGCCTGACTACATGGCAAGAACTTAGGATATCAGACTCATTGGTCACGTGGCATAACCAAGTCACTTAACTCCTCCGAGAGTCCATTTCTGCCTACCTTACAAAATTATGGCAGGGTTTAGGCAAAATTACATGTGAAGTATCCAGCACACTGCCTTGTATGTAGAATATACTTAATAAATGAAAAGTGTGTTTTGTTTAGTCCACGTCAGAGCTGGGTCGACATTTGCCCCGCCCATTCGCTCTTTAAATGTACCGACTCTTCGGGACGTTTGAATGTGCGCAAAGATTTCTTGAGCAGGACCACTAGTTTCTGTCCATCTGTACGCAAGCAAACTTTCCTGGTATGGGCGGTAATCAAATCAACATCAGTTGTTCTGTAATTGTCAAGGGGAATATCTTCATGATGACAAAAAGCAGCCAACAGATAGTTTTTGAGGATGCAGTGACATCAAGAGTGCTCAGCATTTCAATTCTGAATTATGTGACAGTAGTTTACAATCTTCAACATGCTATAAAAGTGAGCGATTGTGATTATAATTCTCATTATTTTGACAAATGTTTTAGGTTGAAAAAAGGCTTGCCATTGCAGAACAGGTGTGTTTCTTAGTTTTCAAGGAAGAATATGATCTCTCTTTCCCTTCTTGGGTCGTTCTCTGACTATTATCCATCTCAGAGTCTCTTTGGTGTGGGGGCCTCCACAGCCTTAGGGGGCAAATCTGGGCCTGTCACTTCGAGGCTGGACCCCAGAGAGGCAATGAGAGGGTAGAGCGTGAAACGATTTTGTAATATCTTCCTAACCAAAGAAACGGCCCAGTTTTTCCGAGGCAACAAACTTAGGGGTGGGGGGATGTGATTTATGAGGAAAGGCAACAGATTCCCATTCTTCCATGCAAGCAACTCTAAAGCTACGGTCTGGCGCACACAACTGGTTTCCATAACATAATCGTGCGGCTTGATGGGTTATGTCCCCAGACCAGCTGGCCCCATGAAAGGAGCAGGGCTGCAGTAGCCCCACCCCGGAATGCAGGGAAGGGGTCTGCTGGTCCACTGCTCTGGCGAAGCCTGAGGTCCCAGGAGTGCGGATGCTGAGGGTGGGGAAAGGAGGCTTCTTAGCAAGGCTCCCTGCGGGGAGCCCCGTTGGCAGGCAGAAAAGGGTGGATCAAGAAAGTAGGAAAGGAGTGAGGCAAGGGGAAAAAAATTACAGATGTCCCAAGTTTCCACAATTTTATCAAAAAATTTTCCATGACTCATCTGGTGACTTTTCCCCAAAATTTAATGCGATAAAACCACTGCCCTAAGTATAATTAAACTGCAATTACCCAAGATTACAAGGGTGGTGCATTTTAATCCATCACTTCATTCCCTCAACCACCCAGTCCAAGGTGGGAAAAGTAAAGAAAAAAATTGTCTCTCGCTTCTTCCATCCCGTTTCCCCTTGCTCCATGGTCCTTTGTAAGAGAGAGCAAAACAGAAGGCATTCCAGAGTAATTTCCTCCCACTCAGAAGTAGTGAAATAAAGTGAAAGCTGACTAGAAGGAGCAGGGAGACTATGGTTTTTCTCTTGTTTGCTAATTCAATCCAACTTCAAGATAAGTTTGGCTCCAAAACACTTTGCACTACCTTTCCATATGTTAATCTGTAGGAGGGTTTCCTCCAAGGTGGGGTATTTGGGACACTTGATAATGACGCTAGCTACTGCTAACTGAGCACCTACTATCTGCCAGATGTCTTACAAATATTATCTCTTATCCCCATAAGATCTATTCAGGCCAGGTTTTATCACTTACAATTTTACTGATAAGAAATGAATCTCATAAATTCAATGACTCGTTCTTCATCCCAGGGGTAGAGCAGGGATTTAAACTCAGGACTGCCCAATTCCCCAAGTCCCCTCCCATACAGAAAGGAGCAGTGGTGAATGTAATGGGAACAAAAGCAGTTTAGAGTTGCTGTCACTGCTTTTGAGTGCCTACAGGCTGTTTGTCCCAGGCTCCCAATCCAGCCGACCCTTGTTTTCCTCACCACACCGGATGAGAAGGGTCATGCTTGACCTGGAAGGTGTTGAAAGGCCTGCTGCTGCATGCAGCTCGTCGAAGGAGACAAGGTTCGCCATCGCTGTGACCTGGGAAGGTGCTGTGGTCCAGCTGGACCCCTCTGCAGTCACTCAGGGGTGGCTTGGGCTGCTGTCCAGAGTGCACGAAGCTAAAGCCAATGTCAAGGGTTCCTAACGTCCAAGCAGGAAACTGTGACTGAAAAGCTGAAAAAACATATGATCCCATAAAAAGCGACCTCTGGGGAAACAAGCCATTAGTCAGTCTTATTTATTTATTTTTCCTTCTTGCTGCAAAGTTCAATACATACGAAGGAGCTGTGATTATCATATAAAAGGCTATGCAAAACTGCCCTCCCTGTACGAAGCTGGAGAAAACTTTACCCTGGCCCTTTGCCACTCTTGGCTTTGTTTGTGTTCTTCAGATTCCACATGCTCTGACCACGGTTGTGATGGCCCCGTCGGAGCACAAGTGTGTCTGAAAATAAACAAGCAGAGCTGGAACTCCCCAGAGTCCCCTCTCATCTCCACCCGCGCTGCTGCCTTTCATCCTGTCTGATGAGGAACCGATGAGGAGTTATCCGGGCTGGAGGAACTGGGTGGCAGTGGCCTTATTAAGACAAGATCTGCTGCGGGGAAAATGTGCTTAATGAGCTTAGGAAATACCTTGTGGTCATGAAAGAGTAATAAAATTTCCACTTTCTCGGGTGAGATCAGGAAACCCTGACCGTCCACTCTTAGTTTTTGCCAGTTTGACTTTGGAATGTGCTTTTGGAAAGTCAAAAATATTTTTTGTAATGGGTGGCAAGAAAGAGTCTCAGTGTAATCCTTTGAGGAAAACCCCCTGGTCAATCCATGGATGCAAGATAACCGAGCTTCCTTGTCCTCTGGAGGCCTCTTGGTACTAGAGATGTCAAAGTTTTCTTCTTACCATCTGTATTGAATTCCTAGGGCTTCTGTGACAGCACCACAAACGGCGTGGCTTAGAACAACAGAAATTCGTTGTCTTGTAGTTCAGGAGGCTAGACGTCCAATGTCAAGGTGTGGGCGGAGACGATTCCCTGTGAGAGCTGTGAGGGAGGATCTGTTCCAAGCCTTCCTCCCAGCTTCTGGTGGTTCGCTGGCTGTCTTGGGGTGTTCCTTGGCTCGCAGATGCACCACCCGAATTTCGTGCCTTCCTATTCTTCTGGTGTTCTCCTTGTGGCTATGTCTCTGTCCAAATTTCTCCCTTTTTATAAGGACACTATCCTATTGGATCAGGGGCCCAGCACACTCTATCTTAATTATATCTGCAACAACCTTATTTCAAATAAGTTCACAGTCTGGATGTGGGAGGTTAGGTCTTCAACATAAGAATTGGTGGAGGGACACAGTTGAACCCATGATACCATCTGCCAGACTTATCCAAGGTCTCTTGACACTGGAATTCTGATGGGAGGCCAGAAAAGAGAGGGGTGTGGAGACCTAACTAAAAACAGAGGCTAACGCTTTGTCAGTGGAAAACTGATGGGTCAGTTTGAGACTCTAGCATTTGCTTGTGACGCAGGTGTGTGTAGGGCTCGAAGGAAGCCACTGCCACGAAGTGGAGACACTCAGACTGTGCCCCGAGCAACAGTGCCTCAGGCCTGGGGTAAGATGGTTTTCTATTTTGGTTGGCTTATTGTTTTCAAGGAAATATAGGAAAATATACTGTCAAAGGATTGGAAATAGATGTATTTATTGACAATGAGGCTAACGTGGCGCCTTTGTCCACCTGAGCAGCAGTTCCGAGGCAAACTATCTGTTCAAATCACAGCTTTACTACCTGTGCCATCCTGGGGAAGTTAATGCACCTCTAGCCTTGGTGTTCTCGTCTATAACATGGGGTAATAATAATAGTATCAGTCTCTTAGAAAAGAATTCGTGTAGGCCATAGTTTCGAACTGTGTTTGGCACACGGTCGGAATTCTCTGTTTTTGAGAACACGGGTGGGAAGCTAGTGCTTAGGACCTATGATGCCCCCAGTTGAATTAGGATGCGTGCTACAGAGGCGGTCATTCCGGAAATGGGAACTCGGACCTTGTGTAGTGAAGGTAAGACCATGCTGTCATAACCTACCTTCTTCACCTGTGTAAATACATAAACAAAAACCTCAGGAGGAAAAGTAACTGTCCCTGATTGTGGAAGGCAGACTGGGGGCAGCTCCCTTGCTCGGGGCCACAGACACTCGGGGACTAGGATGGCTTTTGCCCCGTCGGTTCCATCAGAGTTGCTGGCCTTTCCTTTCGTTTATACCTGCGCTTTACGCAGAGGTGGCGACAGAAAGGTACAGAAAGCCATTGTTACCCGTATCACATATGACAGTCATGTGACTAAGGACTCACGTCAGAAAGTAGATTTCCTGAAGGGCATGATGTTTTCATTTCTACTTGATAAGAGGTTTCCCTTCATAATTTCTAAAAGGCCAAGGGACATTTTTATAGGACTTTGAGCCCTGCATGAGACATGACATTATTCTAATGAGCTGTCCATGGGCTTAGCCCAGAAATGGCCACAGATGGCCTCCTCTGCTATTCTGAAGGAGCTTAAAATTCCACCATTTTCACTTTTTGGTACAATAACCAAACGTGAGCTTATGGTGGGGTGTGCATCTCGAGCCAAAACCCCGAGAGGTTCGTCCTGTCCTCTCCTCCCTCCTCTCTCCCCCTCCGTCTATTCCTCTTCGCCCTCCTGTTGTTACTCTCCTCACTGCCCCCCCGCCCTGTTCTCCTTCTAAATGATGCTACATGGGCTGGGTCAACATCTCCTTTCAAAATAAAAAACAAGTGAAAACATTTATGAGTCACGACAACAGGTCACATTTGGACTCCAGCATTCGCTTTTTGAAACAGGGTTTTTCAGTTAGTCTGGGGACCCAGATCCTGCCACTCAACCCCGGCAGAGCGACTCTGTATCTGCTTTGTTCACAGAATTATCCCGACAACTTCTGGTGAAAAGACTCCCAGACCAGCAGCGCCTCGGGCCTCAGGGATAGGAATTTCCAGGGGGCGGGGGGTGCATTTTGATCCAGTTGCCCTTCATATTGTTGTCTCCTTGTCCAATTTGCTAGAGAATTTCCCACTGGCTCTTGGCTCATTCTCAAATCGGAGTGCAGTCTTTCAGACATTACTCTGTGTGCTGAAAGACAAGGAACTCTTTATTAAGCAGAATGGGGAGGCCCTGGCTTCTAGGAAGGGCAGATGGGTGCTCTGGCCTCATGTCTTAGTCACGCCCTGTGCCTCCCTCCAGAGCCCTCTCAGGGCTCTGCCCTCTCTCAGTGGGGGAAGGACGGTGTGGACCCCTTTACTTGGCCTGGAGGGAGAACACTATTATAAGCTAAGTAGTCCTTAAGGCAATTCCTTCCGTAAGAGGGAGGCCTCTTGTGGAACTATTACTGCAGCAAGATGACAATATTTCCAGCTGGGCATTCCTGTGGAAGGGGGGATACTCCTTCTTGACTCACTTTTCTCCAAATATAAGAATTTTTAAACAAGGAAATATTTCCTTCTCGTCCACTGCCTCTTTTCATTTATATTGCTTTCTTTCACTTACGCTTGTTTACAAGGTCTGGATTTTCAGATACCATCTTCATATCACCGTAACAAACATTTATGTAAGGCTACCATATGAATTCATTCAGTCCTCACAGCCACCCTTGGAGGCGTGGACCACTGCTTCCCCATTCGTAGGTTAAGAAAAGGTACAGGAAGATGAAGTGACTTTCCCAGGGTCACAAAGCTGCCAATTGGCAAAGCCCAGATTGGAACCCAGGAGTCTGAGTCCTCAAATCCCTGATGTCCCACATCACGTCCCTCTTGTTATTTATTTATTTTGAGGGCTTTGGTCTTCCCTCACAATTCGTTTCTTATTGGAGGGCTAGGTGCTGCTGCTCCCCCTTCAGGTTCCTCCCAGTCCTGGGTGATTATGCAGGGAGATAAGGCAAACCCTTTGCCAACAGCAGGATCCCCCATGTATACGCCTCCTTAAGGAAGGCCCAGCTCAGTCCTGCAGGGGCAGCCCTGCTAGGAAGGCTGGGTCAGGCCCGATTTGATAACAAACACATCTTTCTGCAGGAAGACAGCTCTGGGCTGAACAGTAGAAGCTTTGTCTCCTCCTAGCTGCAAACATTCAAGTCTTCCATGGTTAAGCTATTTTCTTTAGGCAAAGCGGAGGGAGGAAGGAAGGAAGGAAAGAAGGGAGGGAGGGAGAATGGAAAGAAGGAAGAAAAAAGGAAAAGGAACTAATGGAAAGGAGACAAGAAGGAAGAAACGAAGAAAATATTCATTGTCATGGTGACCGCGTGTTTTTAGGAAAGATGTTGTTTTCTGCCCCGTCTGCCTGACCATTTCCGTAGCGTGCTTCTTTTTCTCCTTCGTTGGACCTCACTATGGTTTTGCCAACGTTTACATTTTGAAGTCCCATCATGTTCTTTGGGTTTCCTATCTATAAAGAAAGAATGAGAAAAAGATACATGGCAACTTCATGGAAACACATCAGATCAAATCAGGATTTTGAGCGCAGAGCTGTGAACGAGTCCCTCTGAGACCCCGAGTCTTCGCTGTGGCTGCCACCGAAGTGTTTATTGTTGCAAGCCACTCCTCCTAGCCTGTCCTGACTTCCCCATCTGGGCACCAGGCAGTCTGCCTGAGAAACCAGTAGGCCAGCGCTTGAGAGCACCTGGAGTCTATCGGGCACACCATTTTCTAGTAAGCAGTTTGGGGTACAGTTTGGGTTTCTCTCTAGCTTCCTCTTTCTGTTTCAAAGACAGAAGAGTTTCAAGAGAACAGTGGGAATTGCCCGCCTTTAGACTTCACAGGGCCGGCACAATGGCGTCCGCGGTCTCCACCCCTCCGGGTCTGTTTCGCCTCCCTTTGCCCCACCGCAAGGTGTGTCTCCCCTGGATGCTGTCTTTGCCTTCTGCCTGCCAAGTGCTGAGCTCCCTTCCAGCTCTGAAACTCCGTGGCTCTCCAAGCGGTGGGAGCTCTGTTCCTGCTCTTTGCAGGCTTGATCCAGCCCAGACCTCAAGTCCCTTGCAACAGGATTTGACAGCTTCACAAGGAAGCAGTGTGTTGGCCTGACCAGCCTGGAGTTTCTGGAATCACTTAATAAATAGGATTCACTTCCAGCATTCCACCCAGTGCCAGTCATCAGTCTTAATGGATTAACATTATTAATAGTCTCAGGACCATTGGCAATATCTGCCACTGGTCACTGATCGTTCACCAGGTGCTGAGCCATATACTAATTACATGTGAGTGTGATACGTTGCCTTGCAGCAGCATTTCTGTGCACAGTCTTATTTAGTTTCACTAATCCTTACATGACCCTAAAACTTAGTTATTTTATGCCCATTTTACAGATGAGGAGACTGAAACCCAGAGCAGTTAAGTAACTCACTTAAGGTCACTTTATCAGTAAGTAAAGGAACCTGGAGTCTAACTAAACCCAGTTTGCTTTTCTTCAAAGCCAATGCCACTGCTTAACAATGCTATCATACCGCCTACAATACTAGCTAGGACGTATTAAGCCCTACCATGTACCATAACTGGATATGCGTGTACCATAACATAATATGTGCTGGAAGCTTAACGTGCACAATTTGACTTAATCTTCATAATCACCTTGCAAGCTGGGAGGACTGGCTCTATTTTCCAGGGAAGGAAACTGAGGGTTAGAGGAGTTTGAATTGTTCCGCTGCGGTATATTCACTCCAATAAATGTTCAGAACAGCCCTGAACTTCACCACCAAAATACCAAAGAAGTTTCTATAACATGCATTTAAACACTTTTGGTTTTTCCACATAGCAGAGTGTCTGCATTTATTTTGAGCACATGGTCATTTCAAATTACACCCCGAGAGAGCTCACCTGGTGCTGATGTCTCGGCCTGGCCACGGAGACGGTGCAGACGGCTGGGGCTGCTGGAGAAAGTCGGAACCATCCATCCTGATGCGCGCAGGGGAGCTGACCGGTGGAGCAGGACCAGGATGCTCCCCACCAGTGCTTGACGCTCCTGCCAGTGGAAAGGGATGGGGGAAGGTCAGCAAGAGAGACATGAACTCATGACAGAAGGGTTATGTTTATGAATCTTGAAAATTCATAACTGATTTGCTGGAGGCCAGAAGTCTGTCACGGGACAGGAGAGCTTGGTCTTAATTTCAGGCCCTTTGCATCGTGCCCGGTGTAGACACCACTTTTCCTCAGTGAGTCTTTGGTCCATACTAAGCAGCTCAGGGTAGAGTTCAGGTTCCTAATCACACACCTACTGGTTATTCCCTACATGGATGTGCAGGGAGGCCTAGATCTTTTACTGATAAATCTCTATACATGAATGCAACGAAGTTTCAATGAAATGTTTTTAAATGTCATTTGCAGAAATACTGGGCAGACTCTCTATGTTGCCTCCATCGTTTCTTAAGTCACTTTTAGCAGGCCCGTGGGCCCCGCCCTGTGCCCAAGCCTTCTACGTCACCGCTTCCTGAAAGCATTTGTAGTGACGCTAACCCCGTTTGCTCAGCTGTAAGTCCTCTGTCCTGGGCACTGTGTAAGTATTTCAGAGGAGCGTGGTGGTTCACATGCCAATGTTGAGCTTCAGAGAAGAGGGAGAAAAAAAATCGACTTTGGTTTTTAAAATCTGAAGCCAAGATAAAGTTAGAGGTGATGATGGAGTAGGAGAAAGATGCCTGACAGGCGTATCTTGTTTTTATCGAAAGCTTGACTATGTGCCAGGTACTACTGTTCTAAGCGCTTTTGTGTTTCTTCTCATTAAATAAACAAACAACAGAGAACAGAGATAAGG
This sequence comes from Glossophaga mutica, assembly GCA_039655065.1. Taxonomy (NCBI): domain Eukaryota; kingdom Metazoa; phylum Chordata; class Mammalia; order Chiroptera; family Phyllostomidae; genus Glossophaga; species Glossophaga mutica. The sequence goes on from CM077313.1 coordinate 86,188,274, forward strand.
CAGATGCTGCTATCACTCCCATTTTACAGATACGGAAACTGAGGAAGAGAAAGATGAAGCGGTATGTTCAATGTCACGTAGCAGGTTAAAGGTGGAGTTGGGATTTGAACCTAGGTGAGTGTAACTCCAGACTAGACACTATCTTTATATTATGCTGTGAAGGAAGTAAGACCCATGTATCATTCTCGGGTACCTGTCACTGAAAAAAAATTTATTTTGCAAGAAACCCACGGACAAAACAATCCTGAGGGCTGGCTTCTCATGGGCTCAGTCGACCTGTGGCTGTGCTGGCAACAGTTCTCTGAGACTTTGTGACAACTGTGAATAGGTTAAAAGCTCATAGGATGCACTGGCTGTGTTTTGGCCCCTCTGGCAATGCCAGAGAATTGGAAAGAGCACTGAATCTGGAGTCTGAAGGCTCGTGTTCAAGTTCTAGCTCCACCCATCGCTGGCCACTGGAACCCTGGACGAATCACTTAAATTGTTAAGTACAGATAAAATGGACAATAGTAATACTTCTGTCTGCTTCACAGGACTGCCATGAGATGAAATGAGAACTCTTCTTTGTAAATAAATGCTGAAAGCTCTTCTACAGTTGATGGAGATTGAGAGAAAAAGTCCCATATCATCGTAATTTTGAGATCTTATAAACTTTAGATTAAAGGGAGCTAGAAGTCATGTCTTCCCTAGACATCTTTGGACTGAACTTAAAACTATCTTTGACTCATTGGAACTAAAGAGAAAAATTGGCTTTGGATCTTAAGTTCCTTTTTAGTCAAATCCTGGTATTCAGAACGAGGACACTCGGATTCGGACGGCAGCACTGAAAGCACCCCAGTGTGTCAGAAAATGCTTGCAGCTACTTGCAGTCACGATTCTGTGATCATACCTTAGCGGTGGTCACGGTGTATTTACACCCCTCCTTTGCAAAACAGCATCTCGAAACATTTCCTTCTAAGCACAGCTTTAGTATATCCCACAAGTTTTGATACGTTGTATTTTTATTATCGTTCAATGAAAATATTTTGTAATTTTCACCAATTTCATATTTAACCCATCAGTTATTTAGAAACATAGTATTTCCACGTAAAACATTTCAGAATTTTCTAGTCATCTTTTTGTTATTGATTTTGGGTTACTTTCACTGTGGTCAGAGAACCTATTTGGTGTAATTTTAATTCTTTGAACTTTGCTGAGACTCTCTTTATGGCTTGAAATTAATAACCTGCTGTTGCTTTTTATCTTGACAGTTTTACTCTATCTTTTAGTACCCCTGCCGAAAAAGTTATGGTATACATCGCTGACAAGTTGCTTAATCTCTCTGGGCCTCAGTTTCCTTGTCTATAAAATGGAGATAATAATAGTGTCTTCCTCAAAGAGGTCTTATGAGCATTAAATTTGGTAATATATTCAATTTTTTGAACAGTACTTGTCACAGAGTAAGTACTTAGTAAATGTTAGCTGTTATTAATTAACCAATATTACTTATCATTATTTTGGATGTAACAACATACATCCCTTGCCTGTCGACTCTCATTTGCTTCCAAACATTAAGGCATGTGTCTTAATATCATTTTTAAGCCTCACAGCATTCATCCCCCAGAGGTGGGCACTTTTATTATCTGTGGTTTACGAATGAGAGGACTCAGGTACCCACTAGGTCAGAGGCGTCAATGGAAGCCTCTGTTTCTCCACACGGCAGCGGTAGCCTTTCCTCTGGATCCCTTCTGCAGCTCCAGCTCGTACTCCGTTCCACGCAAGTACAAGAAGTGACCGTTTTGCAAGCAAGCGTTTTTGTGGTTGGCGTCGTGGCCAGGTGACCCCGTGGACATCTACATCCTCCAGGCTGGGGGAGGTCTGTTCCCCAGTGAGTAGGTCAGCCTCACCTCGGCTGCTCCCTTTCAGTCTGAGAAAGGGCAGCGCCCCCAAAGCTGAAAATATGTCCAACGTGCTAGCCCTTAACATCCTCCAAAGATAAAATCTACCGTCGTCACCTTGTGGGAACTCAACAAATGGTGGTTGATGGGCCGTCATGGTGTCAGTTCTGAAAATAAGCACAGACATTTTTGGTTACCAGCCTACCGACCCCCAAGTTGTAAAGCAAGTGAAATCGACATTCTTTCCCACTCATTGGGCATAAATTGTTATGGCTGTTTCCAAGGATGCATGGTCCACATGGAATGGGGGGTCTTTCAGGGAAATTTGACATCAAGCTTAGAGTCTTGAGAGACCAGTTTGTATTTTTAAGGAATATTAAAGACTTTAACATATTTTATAATGGGCATTTACGAAACCATATTGGTGTCAGTTTCTCAACGTATAGTATAATATAGAGCAGCTGTTCTCTTGCTTAGTGTGATTTCAAAGGGGCTGGTATAATTTTTCTGAGTATCCTAAGTTTCCTTGGATGCCCTGTAATTGCACAATTGTATTCCTTGAATATGTCACTTTGGTACTTTGTTTATTGGTTCTCATATACAACCCTTTGGGCATTAAGTTTCATTCATTGTTCATACTGTGGGTGAGTGAGTTTGTTAGACTGGCTCCGTCGAGCATGTTTTGGTTTAGACTGAGGAGGGGCAGGGAGCTGGGGACAGTGGGCATCTGGGTGTGGAAGTGGTGGGTGCGAGAGCCCTGTAGTCTGAGGCTGGGCGTGTGAGGGCGCAGGAGGCTTCACGTTTTGCCTGGGGCTCCTCTACCCACACACTCTATACACACACATCCAAAAGCCATTTAATTAGGTAATCGTTGTGAGTCGTTAGCGGTAACACCATTCCTGCCCTGCCACAGACGGCAGTGTATTGGAAATCGCTCTTTTTCTGGTCCTTTCATTGGTTGCACGTACAAATTCCTTCCTGGTCTCAGGCAGCTCTTGGGATTGTGTCTGGTGTTGACGGCAACGCAGAGCTGAGAACAGGGAAGTAAGGTGGGATTTTAAGAACATCAGGAAGAATTCTGAGAGTGGAAGACACCTGGAGTCTTTCAACCCAGCCGTGGCTCTCTCTGCTGTGACACCCCTGAGTATGTGGCCCCCTGTCTCTTCCTGGACTCCCCCCACCAAGCCCATCTGGCAGATTCACTGATGCTGTTCATTCTCTCTGCAAAACAAACCTGCTGATGCCCAGCACGCCCGGAATGCTCGCAACTCTCAGACCCCCTCTACTGTGCTCACCAAGCAGCGGTTGTACTTATTTCTGCACCGTCCAGGCTAGTTGTACCTATTCTTGTAACTCCGTAACTTAATTAAATAACGTACACATGAATAAAATATGAGCGTGAAAGGCAAGATCTAATTAGAATGCTTGCAAAGACTTAATTTAGGAGAATCTCTTAGAAATGCTATCGAATTAAGTATGGGCAAGAACTGTAGGAGAGGGGAATATATTTGTGGAAATGCAGGCAGGTTCTGCACTCAGATTGCTTCTCAATGATCTTTAAAGTTTTGTTCTACTGTTAAAAATCGGAAACTAGAAATCATTGACTCTGCATTCAGGATGCGGTGTAGGCAAGAAGGAACACGCAGAACTCGATCAGCAGACCCCACACTCAGAAAAGGCACCCGCCCTCCACCAGGCCCTCAACATAGCGTGTGCACTTCTATATTGTACGTTAACAAGATGTTTGACGCGTACGCGTATGTTTTTCCACTTTGGAAGTCCTTTATTGTAAAGACTGTTCTTTTGTGTGATAACAAACAGCAGCCGCAGTGTCAGCGATTGTTCCAGACCTCCACATGTGAGTTTCCTTCTGTCCTTCTAAGGTCATGTTTTTGCTGTTCTGCAGGGTCTCATGGACCCCGATGTATCAGCCAGTCTGGCGATTCACTTCCCCTTAGAAAGCTGTGAAACTGAGCAAGAGTGAGGGGGCAGGCCTGCTGACGTCAAAACTTCGGATGCGTTGGGTTTAGGATCGTCCCTCCTGTTAGGGAACCACCTTGATGAAGTATGTGGCTTGACCACCTGAACGACCCTGCTCGCCGACGCCGTCTGGCTGCCCATCGTGGTCCTTCCCCCTTTGTGCAACTTTTTAGTAAATCAACTACTTTGTCTCTATAGCTTCGACCAAGGCTAAAAAATAGCCTTGTTGTTGTTCTTTGTGTTGAACGGAAAGGGTAGTGTTATCCCGGCTGTTCTTTTCTAGTTTCTCCTGAGAGTCCTGTCACATATCTGTGGTTCTAAAATTCATTAGTTTCTTTCCTAAGGCTGTTTATAGGTGTAGATGATATTATCAAATGTGCTTATTTGCTATTAAATGATGATAATAATGCTGCCAACATGCTAATAGCAATAATGTTTGACAAAGTTTACTTTGTATCTAGACACTTTAGGAAACGTTTAATCAGTATTATCTCACCGATCCTCCCAACAACCAAGAGTGGCCTCCGTCACCAAACAGAGGAGCCTCTGTTTAGAGGTGACTGAGGCACGGAAGGGAGAGGGGTTCGGCCTGGGACAGCCAGGTTCTAACCCCAACAGAATCCAGGCCTTGTGCTCCTAATCTTTGTGCTATTTATTTTTAAATATCTACGTCATTTTGACTGCTTATTATGTTTATGGCTACTTTTCGGAGGCCGGGATTCCGGGGAGCAGAGCTGACTACCTGCCAACGCTCCTTTACGTCCGGAGGTGACAACACAGAACTCGCTCCAGGCCCGGCGTGACCTGCGAGCACTTCCGCTCAGTCCCGTGAAGGGGACCGTGTGGGGCGTGCGGCATTTCTCACCTCGGGCCAATCGTCATCGATGCGGGCCGATAGGGCACGTGTGTGCGTGTGTGCGCACGTGTGCACATGGGGGATCTGCCCCCGCTCCCTGCTGCTCGCGAACGAGGAACTGGCATTTTAGTGCCCTTTCGTGCCACCGCGCTTTTAACTGCTGCGCAGAGAGGCGTTGCGTCCTTGCCGAGGTACATAATAGCTCTGCGATTCCATCAAGGGGCTTTGATAACTTCATAAACCCTGACAGGAAAGCCGGAGTGGATTTTCATGTCACCATAACACCGGGATGGAATTACAGCCTTAATTTACTGGGTGTGCATTTTGGGGGGTACATTACTTAATGTTAAATCCTGTTAAAAACAAATCAGCTAATGCCATCTGGCCGTGTCCATTTCACAGCGGCATCCCTGTTGCCCCTCGCCCCCCACAGTTTCGGATCTTTGTTCTCCTGCTCCTTCTGGTTATTATTTTCTTCAGCGCCGTAATGACCCACATGGTCCTCGGGATGACTATTTTGTGTTCAGGTAACTTTCTTTTCAGTTTGCAGAGTGTTTTCTCGTACGTGGTTCTGAAAGTCTCAGAAGAACCTCAACACTGTCCTTTCTCTCTCCTCTGGCACATCTGAGATTTAGTGATTTGTGTTGTATGGGACAGAGGTCTGCTGGCTGTTTGTAAGAATAGATGCAATGTATGTGCACTGAAATTTTTCAGACAGTGCAGGAAGGCGTAAAGTGAAAAGTAAAGTTTTCTTTCCTTCTCTCTTCCCATAGTGCCTCTCCCCACAAGGTGATCCTGTTACTAGTTTCTGTTATATCTCTCCAAAAGTGTTATTCCTATATTACAATTTACAGCATCCCAGGATAAGTTGTTATGCACCCGTCGGTCTGTTTTTTCATTTATCTATCCATTTCTTCTTTTGTATTTATCCACATGAAATTATCTGCCCATGTTATTTTAAAATATTTATCAAGTATCCTTATTATTTATCTTTCCATATTACAAGTAGTTTTGTATCATACTTTGTAATGACCACTTAACAATGTTAGTCATTTAGAAGTCTGTTTTCTAAATATTATTTCAGCTCACACAATCTGTGAGGAGAGGACACCTCAGATTGAAGACAGTGGATTTCATTAGCCAGGTCTTTTCAGGATAGACCTCCATCCAATCCATTGATGGAAAAAGGAAATGGATTGATTTTTTTGTTGTTGTTTTGTAAGTGATTTCCTGTATTCTGCGTTTAACATAACAGTGGGACATTGGGAAACTGTCCAGCAATGTCACATTCCTGTGTGGCCGGTAGGAGTTGAGGCAGGGGGTGGGCATGGTGTTCAGGAAGGTTCTTGGAGACCAGTCGTATAACTTTGACTCCATTGGGGGGGTTGTGGGAGGCCTCAGTTTCTCCAGCTGCATCATAGGGCAGTTTGATATATCTAAAACGGCCTGAACGAAATGTAGGAGAGTGGGCTCATCCTGAATTCTGACTCCATGATTCACCACGTTGGGCCAGTTAACTGCTTGGAGTCCAATTTTCTCACCTGTAAAATGGGATTAATCACCTCTACTTCATATGAGTGCTATGGTCATTAAATGAGATGATTATTTTTGCCTTGATACGTGGTGAGTTTTATGAGTATTCTAAGGCTGCTTCACAGTCTATAAGTGGTGAAGTAACTTCCCTCAGAGGAGGCTGAATCTTTAATGGCTACTGTCTTTTCAGAACTTAGCATTTATTGTTGTCCCGTAGACTGCAAACTTCTAATGCAATAAAAATGACTTTGAAATGTGGCTTATAGGAGCTGGTCTCATTGCTTTATGGCTGTGCGTTATTGGTTATTTTCCCTCTCAGCCTGGCACAGGGTGGCTGCTTTGTAATGCTGGTTGACCCAGAGATCTGTGAGCTCTGGGTGTTGTGTTGGAATGCTGGCTACAGGGGGCTCTCAGTGAATTTCCGACTGTAGGACAAACGTCTACAATCAGATGTGTGTCCCAGCCCACTTTCCAAAGCTCTAGCACGCTCTCTTGTTAACAGAACAATACAGCCTAGGTTTCCTGGCCTGCATCACATTTTAATTTAACTCTTGCTCTAACAGCCTTCCACACAGTGATGGGACACCGGAGAACACAGAGACTTCGGCCAGCTCACACCCTTGCATGGTACTTTGCAGTACATTAAAAAAAAAAAGCAGCAATATATTTTCTTAGGAAAACAAGTTTCTCTGGAGGATAGGTCTCCTACGACAAACCGTGCATTCTGGGGAGACATGCAGGATAATGCCCAGGCTCGCTCTGCACAGCCCTGAGCCCGCAGAGCTGTCATTTGGAGAGTACACTGTTGTCTGGTGAAGAGACTGCCCTGCTTCCAAGCTGGAAGCACGGGAGGAAGTGTGGGGGCAGGGCAGAACGATCCATTAACCCCGCTGGTGTGCAGAGGCAGCGAGAGACAATATAAATCTGGGAGCTGCTCGGCGCAGTGCGTGCCCCTGCAGGAGTCAGAGTAACAGACAAATTAGCATAATGTAATTGGTTGGCAGGGTCAGCCCCTCTCTGTGAGCATTAGCCGTGGGGATGGGAGGGAGAGGCTGATAAAGGACTGGGGGGCAGTATTTTGTCTGCCACTGCGAGGAAGGGGTTCTCATTTCAGCCCTGCATCCATCAATATTACAGTCCCAAGACAGCCCTCTTCCAGGTCTTAAAGTTTCCTTTTTTGAAAAATGTCTTCCTTCAAGAAAAAAAATACAAAAGGTCCACTTCATTCCCCCTGCTCCTGCCAAAGCTACAGCCTGAACCAGGAAATAAAACAGCCTAAGTATAGAAAGAATAGAAGAAGGTTCCCCCACCCCCGCCCTCTGCTCCATCTACCGTCTCCACCGACTTTTGGAAGTTCTTTCTGGAACTTTGATGACTGCAGTTACCTTTTGACTAGTGTGTCTCTGGTGATTCGTTTGTACAGACTACTTCACTCGTGGCCTACCTGCTGTGCAAGTGCTACGTTACCCTTTTTCCAAGTGAAGCTAAGGGGCGCTTGGTGTCTTCTGAGCTGAGCACCCCCCAGCCTACACAGAGAAGGAGGCAGAAGCACTCTGTTGTTCGTTCAGTGGTGTTGCTCCCGGGTCGTTTCTACTTCCAGAAACTTAGGCAAATGCCATCCACTGCTGTGCTATATACAGGGTTGGGCGGAAGTAAGGCTTGCTTGAGTGCGGGTGGTGGGGTACAGGAATGTCTCGCACGCGATGGACAGCAATTTGAACATTTCACCTAAAATGTCATAGGGTGTGCTTGAATGTGATGGTGTTGTGTTACAGAATTACATGCTTATGATTTTGTAATAGAAAGGGGCATTATTTGTGCCAGACCCTGTACTTTTGAAAACTTCTTCCACTTCCTTTATATTTATCCCAACTTCAGGTGCTGAGTTGAGTCCATCAACACTATTAACTAACTTCTCAGGCCAGGGTCATTGCTATCACTAGTCTGGGAAAGGCCCACTCTTGCTGTATCCCAGGTCTCCCCTCTATCTTCAGTTTCTACTCTCCTCTCCTTCCACGGTCACCCACTCCAGTATGTTCATTATATGTCCTCAAACTGTCTGTGTCCTTGTAAAAATAGTGTTGTGTGTGTGTGTGGGAGGGGCATGCTAATTGAATGGGAATGTGCTATGAATCTTCTGCTATTGCTTTTTTTCATGCAACGTTTTTGAAGATCTATTCTTGTTGCATGCTTCTTCATTGCTTCTAACTGCTATGTAGCATTTTTTTAGTATGAATTCACCCATTTTATTTATCCATCACCACAATCCATTTTAGCACATTTTCATCACCTCTGAAAGAAACCTCATGCCCATTAGCCATCACTGGCCACCCTCCGTCCCCCCAGTCCTAGGCAACCATGATCTGCTTCCTGTCTCGATGGATTTGTCCATTCCGAACATTGCATATAGAAGGAATGATATAGTATATGGTCTGTTGTGACTGCTTTCATTTAGCATAATGTTTTGAAGCCTTATCTGTTTTGTAGCATGTATCAATACTTTTTCTTTAATTTTATTTTAATCGTTGTTCTTGTACAGTTTTCTGTCTTTTACTCCCATCCCAGGCCACCACTCCAGCCCTCCCCAACATGTATCAACACTTTTTATGGCCAGATAATATTTCATTGTGTAGATAGATCACACTCTATTTGTCTGTTCATCAGTCGATGGGCATTTGGGTTGTTTCTGCCTTTCAGCCATTGTGAATAATGCTGGTATGGATATCTGGGTACACATTTTTACATGGGTGTATGTATTTCATCTCTCTTAGGAATGTATCTAGGAGTAGAATTGCTGGGTCCTATGGTAACTCTACATTTGACCTTTTGAAGAACTGTCAGACTGTCTTCCAAAGGGGCTGCACCGTTTTACAACTCTAACAGTCTGAGGGGTTCAATGTGGGGCTATTCCTGCAAGGACAGACAGCCCTGGACCGATGTGTAGCCCAGACCTGGTTATTTAGGGGGTCAGGGGAGAGGAATTGTGCCTGGAGCTTGCCTCTGTGGGCTGCAGTCTCTTTATGGTGATGGTTTTCATCTAGGGTCACCCCATCCCATCTTAATAAGCTTAATTTTAGGGTTATTTTACAAGCAATTCTCTGATCAACTTTTTTTTTTTTTTTTTTTTTTGGCTGAAAGTAACTAAGTTGTGTAGGTTGGGAACCAGAAAATCTGAAGTCAGGCCCTGATTCTGCCACCCGTTCTGTGATTTTGAGTAAGTTGTGGCAGTCTTGGTTTCCTCCTTTATAAATTATGTGCACACATATGGGGCCATTCTTGGTGTGGACAGAGCTGGGGATGGAAGAAAAAGAGGGGCAGGTTGGGGCCCAAAGCTAGAGGTTGAGAGGCCCAAAGAGTTGAGAATGATTTATTCAAATGTGAATTTGCATTATGGGTAGACATTATGAATAGGTGGTAGAAATATTTGTAAGCTGGTTTCTAACTTTAAACTAGTCATGTAGGATGTAGACCTCCGTTTGTGCACCCCACAAAGGGAAAGGGGCTGGATCCTGGCCATGATCCTGGTACTGACCTGTCTGAGGACATAGGGACATATGTCTACGTGTAGTTAGTTTCCCTGGGTTGATCCAGGTTAATTTCCGGAATGACCACAGAAATTTACACTGCGATGACATGTGGGTCCCAGATCCCCATGTCCCACATCAGTGTCATCTCCGGTAATTATCCACCTTTCCATTTTAATTTGCATTTCTCCAGTTACTAGTAAGTTTAAACATCTCTCCATATATATTTTGGACCTTTGAATTTTCTGTTTTAAGAACTCCTATTCATATTTCGTAGTTTGCTATCTCTTTCTTGTTAATTCTCAGAATGTGCGTGTGTGTATAGTGTGCATGTATATAGAAAAACAAGGAAAAGATCAACAACTTCTAAATTGTGATGGAGCCAGAAAAAACAGTAACTTCCTAAAAAGGTCAGCATTACCTCAAAAAATCTACACCCACTTATATATACATTAGAGAAACACGTGGCGAATAATCTCCAACATCGATCCTCAGGGGACTGCTCCTTACGTTCCGTAGATTCAGAACGTGTCTCACTAGATTGTTACTCTTCAGCTGACACCATATCTTTCTCCCTTTTTCGAAATAAGTTTGAGAAGGGGTTTTCCCGAAACTTGTGTGTGTGGAGAAGCTCTCCCCTACCTGCTCCCTGCTTTATTCCTGCTCTTAGGAAAGAGTGTTTGCAAGAGGCAGCCAAGATACTATTGGATATGGCCGGGCGTTGCTTTGCTTGAATTTGTGGGAAGGTGTGAAGGCCGAGGAAGCTGTGTGTGGCGGCCGCTTCACGCTGGCCAGAGCTGGAGGAAGAGTTCAGGCAGAGCCCTTCTCAGTGTCCGTGCGAATTCTTCTGAGACCTCCAAGTTCTACGCTTGGCCAACACGACTTCTTCAGTCTTCGTTTTTGGAATAGTACCCATTTGAAATGTTTCTCTCATCCATTTTATCTCTGTAGGTCAAGAGGCCACATCTGGCTTTAGATTGTTTGATCTCTTAATAGTGAGAATGGCAGTGAGAAGCTCACCTTCACCCAAAGCCCACGTGCTCTTCAACCCCATCTTTATTTCAGCTTTTTTATTAAAAAGGTCCCCAGTGGAGCCAGTCAACAATCACCTTTTTATCCTCTTGTATTGGTCAGTGTTCTCCAGAGCAACAGAACCAATAGGAGATAATTATCTATTTATCTGTCTATCTATCCATCCATCCATCCCTCCCTCCCTCCAGGCTGGAAACTCAGGCAGGGTTTTTTTTGTTGCAGTCTTTAGACTGTAGAATTGCTTCTTTGAGAAACTTCGGTCTTTGTTGTTAAGGCCTTCAACTGATTGGATGAGGCTCACCGTAGACTGAAATGTTAATCACATCTAAAAATCACCTTCACAGCAACATTGAGACTGGTGTTTGTTTGATTAAAGAACTGGGCACCATTGTCTAGCCAAGCTGACACATAAAATTCACCATCAAACTTCTGGATTCTTGAACCGTTCACTTGGCCTGTAATCATGTCATACCGATGGCACTTCTGGCATTGTCTTCCTTCAATGTTTAACTTTGTAAGTATATAAGGTTCATCTTTCTAACTTATTGAAGGAAAGGATGATATCTTAAGCTTCTTATAGGTTCCCTGCAGTACCTCCTGGGATACTCTACATGGCTGTGCTTAAGATGTTATTGTCCAAAAATGAATGCACAGAGGTGGTCTTTTCAAAATAACATCAAAGTTAATAGTTAGAGTAAAGAGTTGAACTTTGATATTTTGTGTCATATTCTTTTTACTCTCCAGTTACAAACCAAAAGACTTCAGCAAAATCTCCAGGCAATTTTTCTTAATTGAAACCTTAGGAGGGTCAATTTTTGGCTATCAAGAATTTCAATTCTTTTTTCAGAAATCAACTCAAGTTTAAACTCTGAAGCCAGCCTATGAATTTGATGCTGTTCTCTTGGTCTCTCTCACACCTGAAAGACCTGGCTATCGGTGGGACGTTCTGTGTCTTGAAGGTTCCTTTTGATAAATGCAGTTGCCTTTTCTATCCCTTTTTAGTTTCCTATTCCATACCCCTGACAATTTATGCATGTTGCTGCAATATATTTTGGGATGATGAATCCCAGGTTCAGCAAAATGCAATGGGCCCAAACTCAGTGGTCTTCTTTGCCATTGGTGAAATATCTCCTAAGATGTGTCAAACTGTCTAAGGCTTATATAATAGGAGGGCTGTTGTCAGTGACAAATGACATTCCTGGTACCACCCTAAAAGCAAAGAATAATTATAGTAAGATGATTAAGTGCTACAGCATTGGGTAGCCAGATGGATGCAGAATTAAGCATAAAGAAATTTTATGTATTGGGAACTTTCCAAAATTCAGAGCATAGACATCCCCATGATTTGAGCTAGCTCATCAGATAGGTTCCAGAACATCTACATCTGACTTCCGGCCAAGATGGAGGCATAGGGAGATACACTGTGCCTCCTCACACAATCAAAATGAGGACAAGAACAATTTAGAAATAAATAACAACCAGAACTGACAGAAAATTGAACTGTATGGAAGTCTGACAACCAAGGAGTTAAAATAGACACATTCATCCGGACAGGTAGGAGGGGTGGAGTCAGGTGGTGGTGGGTGGCTGGGCAGAGAGGGGTCACGGAAGCAGTAGCACAGGGTGCACAAGGCAGCAGCTGACAAACCCCGGGTGCTGGGTGGCAACAGACAGACCCAGCGAGGCGGTGATTGTGAAGCCCGGCACAGTGCACAAGGCTGGTAGACCGGGCAGTCCCACATTCACGCTCAGATAAACCAGGTCAAACTGGGGGGTGAGACAGACCGCACAACCCAGGTTCCCAGCGCAGGGAAATAAAGCCTCAAAACACCGACTGAAAACACCTGTGCGGTTGAGGCGCCGGGAGAGACTCCCAGCCTCACAGGAGTGTTCATTGGAGAGACCCACAGGGTCCTGGAGTGTACACAAGCCCACCCACCCAGGAATCAGCACCAGAGGGGCCCAGTTTGCTTGTGGGAGGTGGAGGAAGTGACTGAAAACCGGCAGAGAGCAGAGCAAGTGCCATTGTTCACTCTCGGACCCCGCCCCCACATACAGCATCACAACCCAGCCACTGGGTTGCCCCGCCCTGGTGAACACCTAAGGCTCTACCCTTCATATGTAACAGGCACGGCAAGACAAAAAAAAAAAAAAAAAGTGGCCCAAACAGATGAACAGATCAAAGCTCCAGAGCAAATACAACTAAGCGATGAAGAGATAGCCAACTTATCAGATGCACAGTTCAAAACCCTGGTGATCAGGATGCTCACAGAATTGGTTAATTTTGCTCACAAATTAGATGAACAAGTGAAGGCTACAATAAGTGAAATGAAGAAAAATGCACAGGGAACTAAACTGAGACTCAAATCAATAGAGTGGACCAGAAGGAAGAAACAAACAAACAAAAGAATGAAGAAACAAAAATTCAAACAAATGAGGAGAAGCTTAGGAACATCTAGGATATCTTTAAACGTTCCAACATCTGAATTATAGGGGTACCAGAAGGGGAAGAGGAAGAGCAACAAGTGGAAAACTTATTTGAACAAATAATAAAGGAGAACTCCCCAATCTGGCAAAGGAAATAGATGTCCAGGAAGTTTAGGAAACTCAGAGAGTCCCAAAGAAGTTAGACCCAAGGAAGCACACACCAAGGCACATCATCATTACATTAGCCAAGATTAAAATGAAGGACAGAATTCTAGAAGCAGCAAGGGATATGGGGACAGTCACCTACAAAGTAGTTCCCATCAGACTGTCAGCTGATTTCTCAAAAGAAACCTTATAGGCAAGAAGGGGCTGGAAAGACATATTTGAAGTCTTGAAAGGCAAGACCTACATCCAAGACTGCTCTATCCAGAAGCTTCCATTTAGAATGGAAGGGCAGATAAAGTGCTTCTCAGATAAGGTCAAGTTAAAGGAGTTCATCATCACCAAGCCCTTATTATATGAAATGTTAAAGGGATTTATCTAAGAAAAAGAAGATAAAAAACATGTATAGCAAAATGACAACAAACTCACAATTATTAGCAACCACACCTAAAACAAAAAAGCAAACTAAGCCAACAGCTAGAACAGGAACAGAACCACAGAAATGGAGATCACATGGAGGGTCAGCAACAGGGGAGTGGGAGGAGGAGAGAGGGGGAAAAGGTACAGAGAATAAGTAGCATAGACGGTGGGTAGAAAATAGACAGGGGGAGGGCAAGAATAGTGTGGGAAATGTAGAAGCTAAAGAACTTATGACACAGGGACATGAACTAAAGGGGGGAACATGGGTGGGAGGGGGTGTGCAGGGTGGGGGGAATGATGGGGGAGAAATGGGACAACTGTAATAACATAATCAATAAAATATATTAAAAAAAAAATTGAAAGTTGTAACCCCCCTCCCCCCCAGAAAAAGAACATCTTCATCTCCGCTGCACTTTGAGAAATACAGCAGGTTCTTCTTTTAACCACAGGGCCTGCTGAAGACTAATTAACCCAGATTGTGTTTTTCCTAATTACTTATTTGATAAGTATTACCACACATTATTTTCTCTACCAGTTTCCCCTAGGCCAGAGGCTCCCAAACTTTCTCAGATCCAGCCACTCTAGTGTTTCAATGATTTATTCATAGCATGCCTTGGCCAAAAGAAATACATATCATTCTGCTTATTAAGTAGTTAGACCCAAACAATTTAGAAAGTATACAAACATCTCAGTAACTATTTGACATAAATAATATACTGTTATTGAAAGGACAAAAGGGAATACTTCCATTTAATTCTTAAATAACCGTATTACATACTAATGGGATGTGTGTACCTGTTGGGTCCTCTACACCTCTCCAGACTCTAAAGTCAGATTGGATACCACCACCCTTGTTTTCTGTTCCACATTTATTTGTGCATGGTATTCTTTTCATCACGGCAACCACCAAAAAGTCCAGCTTTGCAAAGATGTGCTATAACCCAAAGGAATGCAGTATGATCTAATGTTGAAACACTGACAACCTCGAGTTTGTGCCGTGTCCAACTGATGTCAAGTGTGGCTGCGTTTTCCTCCAACTTTGAAAGATCTGGAGGCAACCCTCGGAGTTGTAGTGCCACACCCTGGGGCACCTCGGCACACAGTTTGGGAACTGCAACGCTAGACTTTAAACATAAACTATTAGGTCAGACGTTAAAGTCTGTCAAATCCAGGATAACTGGCCATTTCTGATTTGTATCTAAGACTGAAATTTCTCTTGAAGGGGTCACATTCTGAAACCGAGCATCTGTACGTCTAGCTGTTCTTCACTTCCGTGGGAAGCTATAGGCCGATGTGCCCGAGAGCATGTCCCCCTTGTTTTATTCTCTGGTTTCTGTAAGACACACGACCTGCTACTCAGCATCCTAATCCCTTGTCGACAATCACACCAGCCAAAACAGCCCAATGAACACTGTCGTTTATCTCATTGGGTGCCTGTTGTTTTTCGCACCGTCAACTTCCTGGTTTATTTTGGTTATTTATTATTATGTATCTCGAGCATGAGAAACCTAGTGCGGAACCTTCACATGGGGACACAGAAAGTGCTGTTTTCTCATGGACATTACGCACTGCAATACCTGTCATTTGGGATGGTTTGCTTCAAACCCTTGGCCGTTTGCGAGGCAGCAGATGTCATGCGCACGAAGACCCCAGAGCACATCAGCTACTTGGTTGGTTTCGAGTGCCTGTTCTCCAGCCTTCGCAGTGGGTTTCAAGGCTTTGGCCTTTGACTGCTTTTCTGAAGAAGTCTCATGACATCACCAAACCTCAGGCTCAATGATATTTTAGCCGTATTTTGTGTCTCTCTTTGTTCTGATAAAGGGTTTGCGCCTGCTGCTTCTTGCTGTTGTTGCTGCTAGTATTGTTTCTGTGCCTCCTCCTTCTTTATCTTCCTCTTCTTCCTTCCTCCTTGTTTTTCTTAAAACATGTCCACCATTTCCCTTGGAATATTCTAGCTCTGGAGAGCTAAACACCATAGCCTGGTTGAGCGGCTACAACAGCTGGAGATAAATGTGTCTCCCAGGTCCCTGGATTCAGAATATTTTTCAAAGGACAGGAAGATTGGAAATAGGGCCACTACCCGGTTGTGGGGGTGGCTTAATCAAAGTCGGAATCAAAATGGCCTACAAAATGCTCTCCAGCTTAATTAATGGCTCTGTCAGATGCTGACCCTGCTCGCCTCAATCCCTACTGCCCCCCTTAACTCCCCCCCCCGCACCGGCACCACCCGCTTCCAGCTCTCTCATTGGTCTTTTACCGCTGTAACTTCTCCACTCGAATTCAGCTGCCCAGCTTTGGACTCCAGCCTGTGCACTGTTCCTGTCGCTGTCCCCAGTCAGGTGGATGCTGCCATAACTCCGGTGTGATATCAATAACCCACGCTAGTGAAGCCATGAGGTAATTTTCCCTGAAGCTCTAAATATAATTTAACAAGTTAAACACTGTAACGCTGAGGTGAATGCGCTATTAAGGGACTGTAAATTGCTTACATAGCATCAATAAACACAGGGCCCTAAAGCGAGGGCCTGTTAAGACTTTATAATCTAAAGCAGCATTTGGAGTATCACCCCGCGGCCATAGCTTCCCGTCAGATAAAAACAAAGTGGCTGTAGCCTTCAGTTGATGCCAAGTGTACATAAGAACACAGCAAGCTTTAGGGGGTAATTACTTTTTGAGTGCTTGATGTGGATTTGCTAAGAAACACATCTGTTACCAAATTTGCCTATGATTAATTTGATCCTTCCATTTCCACAGAAATGGGAGAAGTTGGTCACAAGTGCCAAGCCAATTGGTATATGGTCCCCACAGAGTCACGTTGTATCATTTTCTTGGGATAAGGACAGAAATTTCAGAATAATTTTCTCTCACACGTTAGATCACACCCTGGAGTGTTATGTGCATAGAAAAAGATTTTGTGTAATTTAACTTTGGTGTCCTTGCTAGGGTGCAGAGTTTTAAGAGTTAACGGCGTCTTTTGGAAGCAAAATAATTTGTGTTTCAGGTTTTGCAAGTTCCATACCTTCTTTCCCCTTTTATTCTCTTCCCCTGATGTCCACCCAAACCTAGTCAAACCCTTTCACAAAACACACTTCTTCCGCAATCCCTTTCCAGGTTCGTATCCTCCGCCAACTGGTGACTAACCCTTTTTGTGTTTTAACTATTATCCAGAGTATTTGGTCTAAAGTATTTGCATTTTAGTTCTGGAAAGCTTTTAGCATTTTACAAATGTTACCTCATTAATCACCACAACCATCAGACTGACAGTGTTTGCCTTATATTGAAAGTGGTGGAAAAAAGAAAAGTCCGCGTGGCTTGGAGACCTCACCAAGGATGCTTTGGTGAGCGGGGTGCAGGGAGACTTGCCATCTCAGTCACTGCTCCATCCCGCAGACCTCATACCCTGTCACCACCAAACACAGAAAACCTTCTGCATAGGGTGTGTGGGTCTGCAGGGCCTCAGGGTCTCCTTGAGGTTTCTGAGTATTTTGTTCTTTATTTCTAACTAGCTAGTAGCTGCATTACACTGTAAGCCTGAACAAAAGCTCCTGGGTAGGATTAAAGGGTTCCTTTTCTTTAGCTACAATCAGGGCCATCCCGAGATTAAGAGAACTTTCCACCTTGTGCCTCTGGGCTCCCATACAAGATCCCAATCCCTTGACACAGACAGGAACTGAGAGAGAAAGGTGCCTCGCAGGGGACCAGAACAGCAGGCCAAACGCCCTCTGTTCCTGCACTGCAGCCGCAGGCAGTGGCTCAGCTCTCAGCTGGCAGCCTTGAGTCTGCCCCTCTCTACCTTCGCAGCCCCATCCCTCAGGGTGCTCCTCAGCTTGTCTTGGGACTCCGTCCGTCTGCTCATCAGGTTCCTGCTACCTGGGCCCATCGCAGAGATGTACAAGGAAGATTATTGTAGGTGGGAGGTGAGCCAGAATTATTTCATCTGGGCTTCACAGTCCACTAGGTGTGGCTTTGGTCCTGGGGCTGGGTTGAAATTCATTGTGGCAAAGGAGGAGCGAGACAAGATCCAGGAGATGCATCTTATACATCGGTTACTGAGACGGCTTCCTGCGGTCCAGGCATCTCTGCCGGGGACGTGTCTGCTGCTGCCATTCAGCCTAGCTCGCTGTTCGAACAGGGTGGGGCAAAGGGGGGTTACAGTTGTTCCTATGGAAAAATACTACAATAATTAGTAAACAACAATACAAGAGTAAACGGTGTTTCACGCACTCGCAACTGTGAACAACCGTTTGCCCGCCCCGTCCACATCTAACATGGTGGGCATGATTCGGTTTTCTCTCCCAGTTCCTTCGTGCCAGTGGGGTGTGCTCCAAGTGGGCTACTTCTGTCAGGATGATAAACGATAAAAACCCCAAAATTGTCTAAACAAGAACAACTTCATCTTACTTCTGAGTGGCTTTAATTTCCAAATTGCACAGCGCTGCTGGCCTCCCCCCTTCTCACCCATCCCTAATTTATTTCTTCAAACACAATCCAAATGTATCATGGGAGATGCACCATAACTCTCCTTTCTTTCACGTAATGCATTTTTGTGTAAACATGTTGTTTATGAAAGAACCTTTTACGGATGCTTTGTGTTGCCTTTGCTCAAGAAAATACATTTTAAAAGAATTCTCCCCAGCCTGGCATGTAATGTTTCATTAGCCAACATAACCTTGTTTATTTGCTTTTTAAAATTTTATTTGGGAAAGGAAATCAATTTGCACCCCTGACATGCTGCCAGGTTCCTGTTTATAAGCACACAATAGGCAGCTTGGAGGGGGCAAAAATACGTGGTTTATGATTTCAGCATTAAGTGTGACACAGTCTGCATATGACACCATAGAGGCAGCGGTGTTTGCCTGTCCCCGCAGCCACACTCTGCAGTTTAAGCCTTTTATCGGTGCATTATCCAAGTGTGCACAGAATAAATGGCCCTAATTGTGCTGGGCACTTAGAGTGTGAGGAGGAATGGTCGAAACAAAAGGAGCTCTTTGCTGCACTTTTTTTAGAGCCTTAAGCAACTGGCTGGGACTCAGCCTGATGACTGTGTCGTGCTTTGGGGAGCATTGAAGTGTCCCTGAAATGTGATGAAGAGTGTCCTCTGGTCCTCTCCTGTCTGAGAGTCTGATTGGCCGGTGGGAGGTTGGCAGGCAGGACCTCCCAATGACCCTCTCTGATGAAGGCCAGTGTGTCCATCATCAGAGAGTCCCTTTTCCTTCTCTCTAGACCCCCGTGGTGATGCTGAGGAGACAGTTATCCTTTGGACTTGACTATAACTCTTTTGAGTGTCTGTCTCATCCTAGCTTTTCTCATCCCCAGGAAGAAATAATTACCTTACTGGGCCAACAGTTTCAGGTCCAACACGAAATATAGTCACTCTGACCACTTTGTAGAAATGAAATTCTCTGAATCCATCGCAGCAGAAAGAGCACTGAATCAGGAGATCTCGATGCTGGTCTTTTTCCCGCCCCCACAGAGGCGTGGGCCGCTGGTCTGGTCACACGCCTCCTCTGTCCTCCATCCTCTTCTCTGTAAAGTCAGGGAGTTGGATTCAAGGCTGTCCATGGTATCTTTGAAATCTTGAATTCTGGGAGCATGTACTTCTCAGTTGCATGATAATCTTTTCCTTGAACTTGGACTTTCTTCCTTGTCTTTATGGCCTGCATCCAAGCTGGGTCTACTGTGTTGTGTTTATCCATCTGAAGTCCTTTCTCTGTCCCTGAGGAAGTGGATAACTTAATCTCTCCTTTTTACTCTTCCAGTTTCCCTTTTCAGTAAATATTTTAACTTCCAGGGATCTGCTTTTTCTTTGTTCCTTTGCATGCTCCTAACTTACCACCAAAACGGAACCATTAAATCCTGAATATGAGAGGCAGTGTCACTCTGATGCTAACATCTCTCTGGTGGCAGACACTGGGCCTGGAGGCAGGTCCGAGTCCCTTTCCGCCCCACCCCTGTGCCCTTTATAGGGTCCACCTCTTATGGAAGTCCCAAAGGGCTTTTCCAGTTTTTTTAAGTTGACTATTTGGCTGAGCATGCCACAAGCTCTAGGTTTGTTCAGTAGGTGCGTCTAGAATATTCCCATGAATGAACCAAGGGGAGAAGCCAACTTGGGGGGAAAACTTGAATACAAGGCAAATCTTTCATTATTCATCCACTTGTAATTAGAGGGCAGGATCGTGTCACAGAAATGAAGATAAAAGACCATAAGCTCTTAACCCTCCTTCTTCTTCCACTGGCTGAACCACCCCCAGTCCCCCTTCCCCCTCAGCCTCCGCTTGAATTTTGTTCATCCAGGCCAGGGCTTAGCGCACTTTGTGTGTATGTGTGTGTGTGTGTGTGTGTGTGTGTGTGTGTAGAAAGCTTCCAAAAATGTGTTAAAAAGGTAGATTTCCTGGATTCCCTCTACACAAAGATGAAAACTAGGTCTAAAATAGGTCTTTTTCCTCTGTTGCCACTGGAACAGCAGTAAAAGGCCTTCAAGAAGAGCTTCTGATGGTTTTAACCCCAGTATATGGGGAAGGGGGAGGAAAGGGAAAGAGATGCGTGCGCACCTTGTCAGGACTTTAGACACTGGCGCCCACACCTCGACCAGTGTGGAGGCGTGAAGGGGCGTGTGGATGTGGAGCCCCGTCCAGGGTCAGCGTTCGTGAGGGCCCTGGGGCTTCGGGGGGAGGTCTCTTCCGACGCCAGCAGGTGAGAGACTGGATTTTATGCCTCAGCGTCATCACCGTTCTGTTCAAAAGGGAATAGAGGGTTAGCTAGCTCCCCAGAGAAATCAGTGTTATGTGTAAATGCCAAACTAACTCATAGGCAAAGATGCTTGCAGGGTGAAGATCACACAAGAAATTCAAATTGTTATACTTTGTTTCATCTTTTGCCTTGAACGTGCCTTTTTTACCGATGTTTATAAACCTCTAAAATGGCTTTTCAGAATGAGATTCTATTTGACTTTTAAAGGCAGATTACATTCTAAATTTATTTGTAAGGGTTTGAAAACTATTTCATAAAGTGACTAGTAAGCTAATAGGTATGGAAAGGCATTTCTTTATACAGAGACCTAAAATTGGACAGCATTCAACTATTAAAAGAAACATATCTGTAGGGCAAAAAATCAACAAACACACACGTATCATCAGCTTCAGGACATGGGCATCGACGCAAGGGGGAAGATGCCCTAGGATCCGCTTACTAAAAGCTCTGGCAACATGGGTGTGGTTCTTACGTAGGTCCCTGGCTCCCCCGAGATCTCATCTATGAGTATGTTTTAGTTTTAGAAATAGCATTTCTTAGTCTATTAAGGAATGAGTAAATTTTCTCCACCTGGAGGTTGTCAGTGGAGATGTGACACCAAGGACTGAGACGAACTCAAGACAGAAAAAGATAGAATGTTCGTGTTGCCAAAGTCCGGGGTCTATAGATTTGGTGTCCTAACAGAAGAGAAGAGAGGTTGCTGGGGAAGAGCATCGGAATAAAAATATTTCATCCGCCTTGGCGCTTCTACTTAGCAAGCCAACCCATAAATCCTGATTGTCAAGGTTGAAAAATGCAGCCTCTAAATGTACTTACTTTCCTCACACTCTGGCAGGAAGGAGAATTGAGCTCAGCCCTGTAATAGCTTCAGGGTCCATAGATACCAGGGGCCAAATTCCTTCTTTTGTGACTCCCTCATCTAAAGCCATTCTTATTCCGAGCCCGGTTGTTTCACAAGGCGGAATGTAGACGAATGGGAAGCTGTGTCCTCACACTGAGACCTTCCTTGTTTACAATGCATGTCGCTGGGTTCAGAGGAGCCGTGTGCTTGTCCGGGCTCATCTCCCTGGGGTGGAGCTGGGTGTCTGGGGCACACTGTGGGACAGGCGTGTCTTAGTTCCGCCTTATATTGTTTTTATCAGCCCTATAATAATTTATTAAACCCATGGGTAAATGCAAAGCAAAACCAGTTAGTAACAGCCCTGCCCTTAGATGGTATAAATGAGAGGAACGGAAATAAAGATACAGATAACATTTTTTAAATTCATAGTAAGTGAGTGGAGTTAAAAGTGTGTCACTGAACTGGTCCAGAACTGGGGTTTCAGATCTTTTGAGTCCCTTGGATATCTCTATCTATCTATCTGTGCACACACACACATGTTATATGTGCATATTATATACCGTTTTGTGGTGTGTGTGTGTGTGTGTGTGTGTGTGTAGAGAATATCTGGAGAGATATAGTAAAATATTAATTTTTTTCTGCATGTAAGGGTGATGGCAATTTAGCTCCTTTCCACCTATTTTTTTCCTCAAATAGGTTAACCCTGATGAACAATTATATCACAATTATAACACTTGTAGAATAAAATAATACAAGTTTAATCAAAACGTAGTTGTGCTGCATTTACTCTGATCATCTGTGCAGGCCCACCCTCCCCTGTCCCCCCGCCCCTCACTCTCTCCCCTGCGAGGCTGACCTGCACACACCGCGTTGCTGAGCTCCTTTAATCTGTGTGTTCCCACTGGATTTAGGCCCGTGGTTATAGGGGTGCCAGTGCTGGGTCCAGAGTGGGAGGAAAGAAAGCCTGAGTGGCTGCTCTCCCAGCTCTGTCTATTAGCTGCCTCCTTTGCCCAGGGGTCACAGCCCCTGCCAGGTGCCCTCTCCACACACTCTCTCCCCTCCCTTGGTCCTGCTATCCTCCCTCGCCACCGCCCCCCCATCCCCTTTTCTCTGGTTCCTGTAAGGGGAGGGCTGCTAACAGCTCCCTGCTGAAACTGGCCCCAGGGTACTTACTAGACTGTGGCTTCCCTGCATTCTGCCCACACCTTTGCAAATAGTTCCTTTATTAATCACTCCTCAAATTACCCATTTTGAGTGTGCCATCTGTTTCCTACTGGGACCCCAAGTGATGCAGTAGTCAAACTCCCTAATTGAAATTGGACATTTATCTGCAGTAGATCTGCTCAGACTAGCTAGGGCATCCATTTCTGCTTGGCTGGAGCAGTGAAACAGAAACGTTCGATGCAGCAATGGAGTGAAATGAGATTTCGGATATTAAGGAATGCAAAAGCTTCAAAAGATGAGTAGCCATACAGGAAGAGGAATTCATAAGTTTTTAAGAAGTATTTTAAAAACATGATGCCTAAGGGGGAAAAATCTTTTTTGCTCTCCTTAGTGGTGAAAACAAGCAAGCAAACAAAGAACCACAGAGCCATTAGACTTTTTTGTATATTTTTCTTTTCTCAAGTTCTTATTGTAAGAGTAGAGATCAGAAATGGTCTGGTGCTTTTGGATTGGAACATGTGAGGGAGGGATGGAGGTTGTGAATGGGAAAGGATGGATTACGTGAGGGGCGTGTGGACTCACAGAGGCAGAGCTGGCATTCCAAACAGAGTGGCAAGGCCACAGATCTAGGCCTTGTTGGGAGGTAATACTAGAGCAAACGTTTGGAAGAGGTGAGGGAGGGAGCTGTGAGGATTATGGGTAGAAGCCTTTCAGCCTGTGGGAGCAGTGAGCCCCAAGGTTAGCTAGCAGAACATCAAGGAGGTCAGCCCGAGCCCGAGTCTGGAGCCAAGTGCATAAGGTAAGGCGTAGTAGGAAATGAGGTCACAGAAATGACTGGTGATATTTTGTAGGTGGGGGAGGTACCTTGTAGGCATTGAAAATATGGAAACTATCTCCTTTACCCCCATTGCACTTTTGATGCAGAAAACCCAACTTATTGCTAAGAAAAAATTTTAAAAATTTGCTCCTTACATTCAAACAAGATTTCCAGAAGCTTCTTTGAAAAGTGTCCTGTCCGTTTGTGGCCGGTGTCCCTGCAGTACATGAAAAGTGCTGTTTGGTTTGCCATGGTCAGGTGAAAACTGTTATCCCTTTATACTAGGATTTCATCAAATCAGACAGACAAACGCTCATCGATTTGCTCTGTTGCATCGTAGAATTTGGTTTTTGCTCTAAGACTGAACAAACGCTGGGAGCTATGATTCAGCGTGCTTGGAAGCAATAGCCACTCAAGGGTACTTGTCCTCCAATAAACAGCCACTTCCCGGGATAGAACTAGGCTGCTTAATTCGTATCGATCATTAGAACAACACAGCAGCAACTCACGTGTGTGAGGTGCTGAACGGTTTACAAAGGAGGGCCATTCATGGCGAGCCACCCGACGGGTTCGACCAGGAGCGGGACGACGTGCCAGCACGCTCATTCTCCATTGTTTTCGAGAAGGAAGTCTATCTTGTAGCGCATTTTCCTTCTCACTGAAGATCACATTTCTGTTTCATGTTAAGAGCCTAATGTTGCCAAATATTCAGGAATGCAGATGCCTAACCGAGGCTCCAGGCAGGGGAGTTTTCAAGCAAATTCATCTTTGCGGCCAGCCCTACCCACCAGTTTTTTTGGCCAGGAGAGAAGAGCTGAGGAAGGGAGGGCTTGGGAGAGGGCAAGGCAGAGGAAAGTCTCTTCTCAGACCTGTAGTGTATCATTAGCAGCTTTTAAGAGAGTGCTATGTTTATATTTCTGGTCATTAAGTAAGTATTTGATTCTCTTTGAAATGCTGAAGAAATAGACCCTCAGCACCCCTGTGGCAGTTTTATACGCACTCCGATTTTAAGTAACTTTACATTTGCTGCTAAGGAAGGGAGAGAAATTTGTTTAGTAACCCTAGAACGGGCCATTTGCCTCCTGCACGGCTATACCGGGTTCTCAGTGTGACTTCTCGGCATTTCACCGTGTGCTTAGCCTCCCGTTCGTGATAGTAGAGACTGTTTTCTTCCCTGGGCAACACAGACGTGAGGTTGTGCTAATACTGCTGTGGGTGCCATCCCCGTCCCTTCCCCATACTGACCTTCCCTTCCTTGCTTGTTTTTAATCCTCTTGCTTCAGCTTTTCCTGTCTTGTTTTCCAGTTACTTGGGAAGTCTCATTTTTCCTCACTTCAACCGGTGGCTCTGGTTTGAGTAATCCAAACACATGGCAATTTGAGGTGCTGTATTCTAGCCTCCGTGTGTTGATATGACTTATGAAGACTTAGATCAGCCAATGCTGTCTCTGTGTATCTCAGGCTTAACATTTCCGTGTGCCCAACTTAGGCAAGAAGAAATTGTAGATTGATTGTTCTTCATTCCCATATCATCACCTCCGAAATCCTCATTCATTTATTTATTCTGTCCATGGGCATTCAGTTCCGCGACTGGCGCTGAGCTAGACAGGAGAGATGGAGGACAAGACGGGCCCTGTCTCTTCCTTCCTGGAATTTATAATGTGATGGATGGGAAATAATGATAACAATTACCCACTGGGGCGCATACTGTAAAGGAAAGGGTTGGGGGTGATGAGGTAGAAAATAACAAAGGGACATCGTTAGTTTGGGAGGTGACATTGAGAAGATGAGTCTGAAATGAAGAGAGGAAGGCAGTCTTCCTGAGAGTGGGGAAATGGCAGAGAGACAGCAGGGCTGAAGGGTAATACGCTATGTTATTAAAGTTCTTTTCAGGCCATTACTGGGCCTTAACTCCCTGTGTCAAAGGAAGCAAGGATGTGCTTTCCTGTTTCGTACTTGAACAAACACCATCCATCAACCGACAAATTTATTGCCTAAAGGATAGGATTCAGCTAGGCAGAAAGGAAGAGAAGACATTCCAGGTCTAGGGAAATGTACCTGCAAAAGTGTGAAGGTGAGGATTTGAACTTGTGAGTTGTGTAGTGAGTAGAAAAGGGTGGCTGGACTGGAGGGTTTGGACATGGACAAGGGTCAAAGATGGAACTGAATCATAGACCCTTCAGGCGAAGCTGCGGGTGGGCTTTAGTAAATAAAGGGGAACTCTGGGAGGCTTTGGAGTTGAGGAGTGACATTAGGGAAGCGCTGATTTATACCAGTTAATTAGACAATGGGGTCTGGAGTGGTCTGGGAGGGACCAGAAAGACTGGAATCCTGGAGAGCTGCCGGAAGCTGTTGTGTGGTGGGGAAAGGAGGTGATACAGCTCTGGAGCCCGTGGGATGGCGAAGAAAAGACAGATGTGGGAGTCATTACGGGGCAGGATCAGCAGACTGAAGACATTCCACAAGATCGTGTGCTTAATGGTGGAGCTTGGATGAAAACGCCGAGCTGCTGACGAGCCCTTTGCCCTTCAGACCATGGCCTCATCAGCTCTAGATGATAGGTCTCTCTCTTCCTGCTTCTACTGTGTATGTGTGTGTAAAGGTATTTTCCAGATTCATTTGTTTTTCATCCCCATCTTTCCCTGAATTTCCATATTCCGTCTGAACTGGAGGACTTACAGGAAAGCACTTGTTTTCTTTTTCCACAGCACTAGTTACACTTTCTATATGTTTACTCTGTTTGCAGATGTTTGCAATCTGTGGGACAGGCATTGTACTAGGCCTTGAGGACAGGGACATGAAATCAGACCCTGTTCCTGTTGTCAGAGTGTTCACAGCCAGAAGGGGAAAACTGATCTTAAAAATAGGTAAACATACCAACATGTACAAGGAGCTTTGAGAGAAGTATGTATGGGATAGGATGGAGGACAAAGGGGTGGTTAATTAATTCTACCTAATGGAAAAGTAGTGTTAGCCTTGGTAGTAATCATGATAATAGCAATGCTAATTATAATAATGACCACTAACATTTATTGGACATTTAATGTGTTCACCATTGCACTAAACTCTGTATTTATATTACTTAAGTAATCATTATAAAAATCTTACATGTTAGAGTTGTTACTATTTAAAAAATAAAAAACTGTAGCAAAGAGAAGCTATAAGCTTGTTCAGGATCACACATTATTCACTTAACTGAATATTCACTGAATAGTTGGATTTCTTGCATATCTATGAAGATACTGGCTGTTCCCTGATGAACATGGATCTTCCATGCTCCAAGTTTATTGGAGTAACCACTCATGGAAACAAGCCATGCTCTCTAAGGAAGGGCGGACAAAGAGTTGTGGGAGTACAGAGCAGGGAACAATTACAGGGACCAGCAGGAGTTGTAGGAGGCTCCACAGAGGAGGAAGCATTAGAGCTGGACCTTGATTGACTGCAAAGAAGACGTATTACGTGCAAAGGCCAAAAGAGGCATGAAATGGTGTGGAATAGTCTACAAGCATCAAGGTCTCCGTGTGGGAGCAGTTACGGGGGTGGTGATAGGGAGGATAGGTTGCCAGGAAGCGATGTGGGAAACACTGACTGGGACCAGACTGTAAAAGACTGAAGTCAGTACGGAGGCGTATATAGGAGGTAATGGATGGCCAGCAAAAGTCTTTAAGTAGATTGGCTCCATGAAGGGATGTGCGTTGTTTTGAAAGAAGAGTCTTTTTTTTCTCATTAATTGTTTTGTTTTTATTTTTAATGAAATCTATTGGGGTGGCCTTTGTTAATAAAATTATATAGGTTTCAAGTGAACAATTCTATAACACATCATCTGTGTATCGTGTTGTGTGTTTACCACCCAAAGTCAAATCTCCTTCCATCATCATGTATTTGACCGTCTTTATTGTTTACCTCCACTCACCCCTCTTTCCCTTTGTAACCACCGTACTCTTGTCTGTGTCTATGAGTTTTTGTTTATTTGTCTTATTCATTCCTTTGTTGCTTTTAGTTTTATATCTCACATAGGAGTGAAATCATATGGTTCTTGTTAATTGTTTTTGTTTATTCAGGCTTTGCTCAGAGAATAATCTGATGAAGTTTTTAATAGACATTAAAGTAAACAACTGTGAATTTGATGACAGGAATGTCCCTGTGTTTAAAAAGCCCATCATTTTATTATTTTGAGTACTTTGTAGCTGGAGCAGCAATCTGCAGATCTTGAGAAATGAGGAAGCTTACCAGTGAGCACCGAGTGCGATATCATTTTCAGAAGCATTAGACTGGTTTCTAGCTTCCAGGATACCTGTAGAAACATCACCCACAGAAATGTGCCCAACTCTGATTCAAGTCACCTGAATGAAGTAACACCATTTCCTTCCTTTTAACTCAGATGATTATATTTAGTGGAAGCGGCCAAGACAATAAAATGATAGGTAAGAGCAGAAACACGGACAGTCCAAGGCACTGAGAATCTGAACAAGAAGGAGCAGGATGTTTGAGAGACACCCGAAGATTGTTTCTCACAGTCAAAGGTGGCACCTGAGAAGACGTTTATTGTTTTGAGCATTTTACTGCAGTATTAAATGAATAGCTATAAAATGCTTACAGGGATGGTTCCGGGCTCTAGTACCTCAAACCCAGCATTAGAAAAGATGACAGAGGTCTGGGATTGGAGGAGAGTGTAACCACTCTGTATCTGTAGACTCGAGGCTAGAGCCCCACTGGTGTGGGTCAGGGGCGGCTGCCTGGAAATGGGGGAGTAGGCCAAGGCCGCTGAGACTTCCATTAGTGTGTAAGCTGCCTCTCTACCCATGCAAGAGAATTTGTCTTGAAAGTTGAACTTGATCCAAACATCAGAAAAATGACCTTCCTCAGGTTTTCCCTGAGCTCTTGGAACTCCTGAGGAAGGTGGACTAACATGGAAGAGTCAGCACATGAGGGTTTCTTGTTGTCTGTTTGTTTTAGCAGTTTGATAAAAAGTATTGTTCATCACTGTTTGAAGTACAGCTTTCCCTCCCAATTCCCAGTCCACCCTCATTCGTTATAAACCAGTCTAGAAATGCCTATGTAGGCAACATGATCTTAAAGCGAGAGTCACGAATCAATCACTTTGAAGTGAATTCATGGTGTAGTCTCAGGTTTTTCTAGGCGTGAAGATGGTGGTGAAGACATTGATCCAGAAGTGGTATGACAAATACATTATAATTTTCAGGATCACATGCCAGCATCGGTGAATAACTTCTTTTAACATTCATAGAAAGGATATCAGGTACAGACATTTCTTACCATGTTACTTTCTACTAGAAAATATTTTTACAGGGAGACGACAGAGGCAGTATGGCTTAGTAGGTAAGAGCCTGCACTCTGAAGCCAAACTGCCTAGATCTGAGCTCCTCTGCTTATTGGCTGTGTGACTTTGAGCAAGTCACTTACCCTCTCTGTTCCTCAGTTTCCACATCTTTAAAATAGGGGTGATAATCATACCTACCTCCTAGACTGATACAAAGATTAAATTTTCTGGTATATGATAATGCTGTATATGTGTTAAATATTACTAATAATATTGCTATTAATATCAGTCATGGCGAGTAGCCACCCAAAATGAACCAGTATTCTCTGAGCTTCACGTTCTGAATTTTACTAAAAAAAAGTCCACATTTGCTGTCAGGCACTGTGCTGGAACATCTCTTATCTCATGTGATGCCCACTACAAACCTGGCCGTTAGAAGATTATCTCCACTTAAAGATGAGGAAGATGGCTCAGAGAACCGGAATAGCATGCCTCAGATGATATGGACTTAATGTGAACTCGATCCTGATTTCCGTACTCATGCTTGTTTTCTGTACCTTGGGTCCTCTTAGAATTTTCCAGGAATAAGCAGCGAACTCTGAAAAAGCAGAATTTAAATGTGCGTATCAAGGTTGGAGTTTTGATAGTGCTCTGTGCTTTCCTTTCCCTTCCCCTCCTGCAGAGGTTGCCTGAGATGATTTCCTGTCTTATATTGTCCATCTTGCAGGGTGTGGCTATGCTAGGAGGATGCTCTGGAGAGACAGGCAGCTTGCATGGCCCCTGATCTCCCCACCCCACCTGCTGTGTCTGCTCTAACACCTCACCATCCCCTCTGTCATGGGGCGGCCTAGCCTTCATAGGATTCGAAGTACCCGTTCTAGTACTGCTCCAGAAAAGAGGAGTGGAGACCCTCTAGAATCCCTTCTGCACTTCCAGAGAGCCTAGTGTCTCCCAGAAAATTAGAACAGAACCTTTGTTATTCTCTGAATGCCTCAGACATCTTTTGGATGCAGTTCATGGATGTTTACATCTGAGAAGTTCTGAAAGTCTTCATAACTGCCTGGGCATCATTAAGATGCAGACAATTTCAAGATTGCACAACTGAACTTGTAAACGCGTGTTGGGATGACCCTGGGTCTTTATAGAGAAACCCATAAAGTCTCCACACCTTGGCAGTTGGATAGACCATAGATTTTAAGATAACAATTTCGGCCCTTATGGGAATCCACATCACTTTTCCTGTATGTTCCAACCTTCACATTCATTTCTGGGCCACTTCTCTTCATCCTTCATTACCACACCCTGAAATTATAGTTATTTGTAAGAACACGGATGTATATTCATATATATCAGGTTGTTTTTTTGCATATTGTATTCCAAGTCCATGCATGCCGAAAGACAATTACTATCTACCTCAAGCTCACTGAGTATGCAATCAAGACTCATTATTTCTCTGGTTCTCATTCCATTCACACCCTTTATGTCTCACAACAACAATGAATGGACAGCAAGGGACATGAAGTAGGGGGAGAATTCAGAGGACAAGTGGAGAAATCTGAACCAAAGAGGGAAAGACTTGGTTGAAGACAGTTTGTCTGTAGAGCTTTTATCTTTGATGTTGGAGAAATTCTACTTTTTGCTAGATCCATTTCTTGAATCCTGATCCCTTGGGTCTGGCAGAAAGCTGTAATTTTCAGAAGGTTAATTTCTGCAAAAGCTTCTGGTTATGGAGGGAAAAAAAATCAATGTTTCTAGGCTCATGAATCAGTGTCTAAAAAGTCTGTTTGGATATGTAGTGTCTCATAAAATGTAATGTAGAAAGAGACTTTTGGAGTATGAGAGCTGGAAGAGATTATGGGGACCCTGTGGGCCACCCCCCTGTTTTTATCAGTGAGGCCATGGAGCCCAGGGAAATTGACTGATTTATCCAGGTTACATGGCTACAGGAGGGGTAGAGCGACGGGACTAGAAGAGACCTCCTAAGGCCTAAACCAGTGTATTTTCAATGTTATTACATATTACTAATCATTCGGAAGGATTTGAGCCAGAGTATAAACCACGTATCATAAATGAGAGAATCTTAGCAATGAAAGAGGCCTTGGAGTTCACCTGGTGCCACCTCCCTTCTGGTACAAGAATCTTCTTGGTGACATCCTTGACAGGCTAGGCCACTAGTCTCTACTGGCTTAACTTTGATGCCAGAGGCTCAGTCCTTTACAAGGCAGCTTGTTTTGTCTTTGGACATCGCCATATATTGGTAAATTTATCTCAACAAAAGGTCAAATTTATACTTTTAAAGTATCAATCTGGAAGCAGTGAGGGTGGCCGGAGGTGAATAGCGTGGCATTAGTCATGGTGTGGAGTCTACTCTCTTTTTTTTCCATCTTAGAATGAGGATAATGATGCCTACTTTGTAAGGTCATCATAAGGATTAGAAGTGCGGTTTTTAAAGCATCTATCATAGTGGCTACTTCAAAATAGGAACTCACATTGTAGTTATTATTGGCTTTTATCATCATGATCCCGTTTTTTGAAGTTATGGCTGCTGGAGCAACAGATAGTACATTTAATCATGTAAATATTTGAAGGCAGTTAGCATGACCCTCTGAGTCTTCTCTTCTTCAGACTAAATATTCCCCAATTCTCCTAGCATTTTTCCTATAATGCATTTCGGATGCCTTCATTGCTTTCATTCCCTCCTATTCGTCAATTTCCCCCTTAAAATGTGGTCGCCAAATGTGGTCAGCTCACCGCACTCGACAGGGGAATAATTACTTCCCTTGATCTGGACATTGCCCTTCTCTTACAGCAACCTAGATTTATGTTAGCATTCTTGCAGGCCAGCTCACACAGTTGGCCCAAGTAAAGTCTGAGTCTACTATCCAGAACATTAGCTATGCCTCCCAACATGTGTCAACTGCAGAGTTGACAAGCACAATTTTTACATCTTCATCCAAGCTGTTGATAAACATGTCGAACAAGAAGAGGCCAAAGGCTGAGCTTCGAGGAACACCCCGATCCTTCCGGGCATGTTGACATCCATCCACTGGTTTGTGACATTGTTTCACCAGCTCCAAATCTACACACCTATACCGGAGAAATAACTCGGACAGATAGGATCATTCTTTATGTTTTTGAAATTGGATATTTAATTTATCCAAAGGTAAAATGCCATTCTTTTATCAGTGAAGACAGGTTTTGTACCCATAATTGGGAAAATGTGAACTCAGAAAATAATTTCATGTTTGAGTTACTATGTAATGCTTAAAGAAAAACAATCATCTCTTCTTAATATGAAATGATAATGCTTGCCTAATTGTTTATTTTTCCACAATGTTTTGAAATTACTCTCTGGGTATGGGGGAGGAGGCTGGAGAATTGCAGATTTCACGTGGTGGAGAAAGGAGCTTGTTGAAGAACTGGAATATAACTTTCAGAAGCCTTTTCTGTCTCTGGTGGAGGTCACAGAGACAAAGAGATGATGTTCTCGGGGGAGGGTGTTAGGTATTTTCCTAGGTAGTTTTTTAATTTTTTTAAATGATCCTCAGAGAAGATTCTCAAGCTGTTCTTGGAGCGAAGATGTACTTCTTTCTAGCATTGAACATGCTTTACTCTGAGGAAATGAAACCAATCTATTTGTACTGCGGCACAAGCCAGCTTTTCTTGGTTTTCATGGTGGAGATAAGGAATGGGTATTCCCTACATTTGAGCTACAGTGCTCAGACTTGAAAGCTCACCTATTGGTATTTTACTCCAAAGGCTCATTTAGTATTTTGTCAAAAGTTTACTGTCTGTGTGCTGCCTTGGTGGCTTTCTTCTTAATCCTGGGCCTCTTAATCCTGATAATAGGCTATTTCACTAGCCTATAATCAAACAAGCAACTTAACATCTCGAACTGTATTATTGTGCACATACTTTGAGATTTTGAGGTAAATAGACAAGAAGTTAGCACTCTGAAAAATTACACAGGGAATAAAAGGTAGGATTTCATCATTTCGAATGTTCTAGGAATGTGATTTTACGTTTCATTCATTCACTCAATATTTATCGAACACCGGCTATATGCCAGGCACTGACCAAGGCAACAGAGACACAATGGGGAGGAGAATCAGATTTAGCCCCTTCTCTCCTTGTGCTTCTGGTCTAGAGGAAGAAACGGCTATTAATGAAATAATCAGAAACAATTGTACAACGGCGAAACTTATACAAGGAGAGAGAGAGGCTACCCATCACTGGAGAGGTCAGGGAAAGCTTCCTCCTGAGACACTCATCCGGTATTTGAAGTCAGGGGAAGAGCACAGGCAGTGGAAAAGAGCCTCTTCCAAGGCCCTGTGCTGAAATGAAGCACGGTCAGTGCGAAGGCTGGAAAATTCCAGGAAGGTGGACTAAATCACTGGAAGCAAGAGTGACAGTGGTGTGAGATGAGCTGGGAAGGTGGGATGGCAAGTACAGCCTCTGAAGGTCATACAAAGAGTGCTGTCAGAGTCCTCTAAACCACAGGAAGCCATTTAAAAAGCTGGGGATTGGGGATGTAAGGGGAGTTGCAGTTTGCCCTTTGAGAAGATCCCTGTGATTATAGAATGGCGAAGAGGGGGAAGGGAAGCAAGAGTGAGTGATGGGAGAACAGCTAGGAGACCACGGTCTGGTCCGGGAAAGGAGATGGTGCCAGTCGGGTGTAGGTCAGTGGAAGGAAACACGGAAAGACAGAAAGAATCAGAAATAATTGCAAAACAATTGTATAGGGTGCTTAAGGTGAGTTTGTAGTATTTGTGGACTGCGTGTGGGGTAACAGAAAAGAGATGTCAAAGGTAACTCAGAGAGAGATTGTGGATTATATTCTTGTTTGTGAAATTAAAGACTATTACTTAAAAATTAAATCATGCAGCTTTATCGATAACCTTTGGGAGCACAGTACAACAGAAGTAATTCTGAAAAGAGAGGCAAGGACCATTATAACAAAGGAGGTGACTGAGCAAGTATCACTGAGGATCCAAACAATGGAAAAAGATAATACGTGCAATTGTTTACTTCATCAAGACCTCATTAAGAGCCAGGGTAGTAAGTTTGCTAAGGTTCACTTTCAAAGGAAATGACACAATTATTTTTACTTTTATTATTTTTAGTTCAATTCTCTATATCTTTAGATCCTGTAAAGAGAACTCAACCATGTCCCGGCACCGCCAGCCCCACACAAATCACCACTTCCTTTCATCTTACTTTAACCAACCACAATATTTTCCTACATCAGAAAAGCCTTCCAGTATGTGAGAGGAGCTTTTGGACTGTGTGTGTGTGTGTGTGTGTGTGTGTGTGTGTGTGTGTGTAAGGGTGTTCGTGCCTTTGGGAACCCACGACAGCACAGTCGGCTCACAGTCTGAGCCAGGTGCCCAGTTTCCATCTGGACTCCTGACAAACTGTGTGGTCAGGAGCTGGAAATCAGAAACCTGGCAAAGGTGCAACGTGATGGACACAACCACCCCAAGTACCGTGTATGTTATCACCATCATTTAACACGTAGTGCAGGAAATCCTGCTCTTTACAGAAGAACTTCAAAGAACCACTTCTAGTTCTCCTGGGTAACATTTACTTTTCTCTTTGCTAACCCCAAAGTACATACAGATATAGGTTTGTTTCCTCCAGTAAATTACTGGTGACACTTCATTTCTTTCCTGCCATTCTCAGCCCAGGGTCCATCCGACCTCTCCAGCTTCTCTGCTCTCCTAGGCCGCCGCGCCGGGCCTGGCAGTTCCCCGAGGCCATGCGCTTCCTTTGCTGTGCCCTGCGTCTCCTCGGTCTTTTCCAGGTTCTGAGTTTTTCACGTTTTCGCCCCACCGTGCTGATCAGTCCTCCTCAGCCTCGATATGAATACTTCCTCTTCTAGAAAGAGTTGTCTTTCAAGCCGGATTTATCTTGTGTATTTTAACTTACTTTCGGATTTTAAACACAGAAAGCTTCACTCAAGTCATCAGAAATAAATACTAGGTTCCTTCAGTGACTTAGAAGTCTCATGTTTTCCCTTTACTAGTTTGTGCAACGCATCGTTTACTGAACGCCTGCTGTGCTCCGGCACTGTGAGATGGCACCGTGGGCACAAACGGTCTGCGCTCTAGAGGGAAAGGCAGTGAACAAGCAAACAGACAATTAACCGTCATTCTGTATTCCATGATTCCATGAAATTATTATGGATCGACGTTATGCAAATACGGCAGAAGCTGCAACTGTTGCTCTCATGTCATTGGATCTCAGACCCGCCCCCCTTATCTGTTCCGATCATTCTGCCTCCCCAGGTTGTGGGGCTTGGGTCACGAGTATGCAGATTATGATTCGGAAAAGTAGCAGTTTCCCACGGGGCGGGGGAGGATTAGTGGTTGGCCTCTCTTACAGGACTGAAAGAGAGAAAAATAACCCAGTATGCTTGTCATTCAAAGCAACATGCTGAATGGCTCTTCATTAAATCACAGAATTATGCACATACCACAGAAATCTTTTTCAAATGCCATATATATCACATCCAGTCGCTAAGCGTCCCTGATGGAAACCTCACATCAGGATGGCGGCAGAGTGATTAGTGAACTTCAAGGTATTTTCTTATGTGCTTTCCTCTTAGGGTGAGTAGTTATTTTTCATCTTCTCATAGTTGTAAGTTATAGCAAGATGAATGGTCCTATGGCTTGCCAGAAGCCATAACTCTCTATTTAGTTGACATGACTAGATTCCCAGTTTTGGTCTTTGAGAGCCTGAGGGTAGGATAAAACCTTGATTTTTTCCCCTTGACCTTTCTCCTCTGTCTTCTCTGGGCAGAGTATCTCGATGCATAATGCAGTTGGCGGGGCCATGGCAGGGCCCGGAGCTCACCAGCTTGGCAGCACCCGGATGCCCAACCATGATACCAGCGTTGTGATTCAGCAAGCCATGCCGTCACCCCAGTCCAGCTCGGTCATCACACAAGCACCTTCCACCAATCGCCAGATCGGGTAAGGAGACCTCCTCAGCTGTCTCTGGGGCCTGACTGGAGCTCAGAGAATGTTCTGGATTCTCTTCTTGTTTCTAGTGCTTGGACTGGATGAGACAGAAGTTGGTTTCCCTGGCTGGTATGATGTTTTTGATGGGAGAAGGGAGAGGGAGTCTCTGTTTGGTAGGTGCTGTTTGACTCTGACTTTGGGAGAATAGCAAGTCATTCCATGTCTTTGTTTCTTCGAAGAAGAGTCATGAATAGTATGATGACTACAGGAACTCCATGGGTGTTATGGAGACCGTAGCATGGTCCTCAAGACAAATACTTGAGGACGGCGGAAAGCAGTTTCTCCCCCATCTTTGGATTGGTCCATACTCATTCTTGGAGTAGACAAAGCAAAGGAAGCAGGCCCTCTCCCTCTTTCCTGTAAAAAAGATAATACTGAGGCATTGGTAGAATTGGCGGAATGGTCCCAGACACTCTGTATTATGGGATGGAAAAGATCTCACTTCTGAGTACCATGTCATAGCTCTAACACCTTGCTTCTCAGAGTGCGGTCTAAGGACCAGCCACGTGGGCATGACTCAGGAGCTTCTTGGAAGTGCAGAATCTCTGGCCCAACTTCCTTATCTCCAGAATGAGGATGATGTCTCTTCTCTCCACCCTCACAAGAGTAGGGTGAAGAGGAAATAAAAGATTTATGAGCACACAAGTTCTTAGGAAGAAAAGATAACCACTTAAGCCAAAGAACTATGATAAATTTATATTTGTTGGATGCTGAAAGCTGGAGCTCTCTGTTTAACACAGGAAAGGGAGCCTGCTGTGTTTGGGATATGCACCAAAGTTTAGTCTGAATATTCAGTTAAATATTGGGTATGGTGATTTTTAAAACATTGGAAGCTGTTCCACAATCTGTTAGTCGGTCTCCCCCCCCCCCCTTGTTTTCCATGCTCGTGAGAGTCCCAGACCAAGAGGGAGCCCTGGGGACAGCGCTGGCTGCCTGCCCCTTCCTCACGTGCTCTGGACGCGCGCCTCGTCTCGCATTTCTCAGCTTATCGGGATGGGCTGTGACGTGTGAAGACCCACCTTAGCAAATGAGAGTTGAGGGTGATGACAATTCTGTGAGTTTGCTTGGGG
The DNA here is from genome assembly GCA_039655065.1 of Glossophaga mutica. Classification (NCBI taxonomy): domain Eukaryota; kingdom Metazoa; phylum Chordata; class Mammalia; order Chiroptera; family Phyllostomidae; genus Glossophaga; species Glossophaga mutica. The sequence goes on from CM077313.1 coordinate 86,225,029, forward strand.
TCCATTCGGCTTCCCATTCAAGAAACAGAAAAGTTTCTTGAAGGCTTGGCTTTGTTTGGAGAAGCCAACCCTAAATCAGTAAGTGTCTCTGTTAAAGATTTCTTTTCTTCTCAAATGACCGTGGGAGCAAATGTTGCCATCCTGTGAAGCAAGAACCTGTAATACACTAAGAGGGTGGGGTGGCTTCATCAAGGACAGCTTCTAAATTTCAAGGGACTCCTTCACTCTAGTGGCTTGGCTTTGGGCAGACAATTCACAGTTAGGCCAGCTAATTATAATTATTTTATTTTTCTTTCAAGGGGAAAAAACATAAAATGTGCTCAAGTTTACTAGCGGTTTTACAGCATTCCTTCTCCCCTGGAGTTCTCCTGGCCCTCCCCCCACCAGCCCCCAACTACCCTCTTGCAGGGCCTTAGTATTCAGCCGTTGTCAGTACAATGCCGCTGTTTGTGCAACAGTCTTTCAAGGGTTAGCGCTGAATTCTAAGATGGGTGTTGATTCTGTCAATAATTTACCCAGCAGGCCCAGGGCTGTACAGTCGGGTGACATTTCCAGGCTGCGTTGTCACTAGGCCTGGGTTGGGGCGGAGGTGTGTCTCTGGTAGTTGTGACCTCCTAACCCGCTCCCTTTTCCCATTTATTCCCAGTCCCGGGCTGGTGTGTGTCTCTCCTGGTGCATTCTAGGAGATAATTGTCACTTACAGGACTCGGTCTCATTGCCAGGCTTGAGGGAGGCAGTTTCTTTTCTTCAGATTCTTCCCTGTCGTGCTTACCATGTTGGTTTCAACCCACACATCCTGTCATTTCCATTTTCTCCATGTGACCCATCCAAAACCTTGCCCAGATAATCGTGGGAGCTCAGCAAGGAACAAGCCAACCCATCTCACCAGTGGATTCAGAATGAAACTCTAGGTGGTAACATTTGGGGGTGGTTGACTCTTTTATTTCTCTCAGCAAAGAGGAAATGAGTACTTACTTTAAAACATGAGTTCCCTCTGGAGACTATGTCTTTAAATGAGCATTTGAAATTGCAGATAGTTTTTTTTTTTTTTTGAGGCTGCACAGAACCATATTGTAGTAATATTCTGATTTTTATCACAACCTCAAATATTTAAGTGTCAAAATCTGGCCAAGCCACCTGCAAATGTTTGCCATGGCAAGTGGCCAACAAAAACAGCAAACAGCAATGAAAGTCTTCATTCAGGCTCTGCACTTAAGCTGCATCCAGCCAGAGGGGCTGGGACCCACCTGTGCCCACGCACAGTGCTCTTTTGCTGTGGCCAGTGGGTGTGTTCACGACTGGAACCTTATGGAGAGGGAGGGGGCCGCCTGTCTCCAGCTCCCCGACTTTCCTTTCCTTCCACCGGTGCGCAGCTTCTGCTGCCAACCCCACTTTGCTCTCCGTTCTGCGCCCTCCTTTCACGCTGTGTTTAAGCTTAGAGGCTTGAATATGTTGGGAGTGGTACTGACGGGAAGGGCTGGGAAAGGGGAGCAGTGTCAGTTCTCAGGGCGAGTTTGGGGAACAAAGCATGCGTCCTTGTGAACACTGGGTTTTCGTACTCCCTGAGCAGGCACTGAGCCGCAGTCGATTAAAATGGGTGGAAATGCAAAAATTCCAAGAAATAAGGTTAACAGAGAGATAAGCAACCTGGGTAACTTTGTTCCACCCTTTGCATGCTTTGCCATGCCCTTTGCCTGGTTCTGTCAAAGTAGTGCTGTTATCCCAATAGAAACTGGAGGTAAGTATAAATATCCCAAATTGCACTTGTGTGGTTAGGCAGGCTAGAAAAACACACAGCACTAGAGAGTGTGGGAGGCACCCCCAAACTAGTGACTACTTGTGCATTGTCAAACTGGCAGATGCTCTGTCGGGAAGGGTGTCTTTGGTTGATTGATGGTAGCATTTTAGGAGATAAGTTTTCCAGATGGGGAAAAAGAGGAGTGAGGCACGGGCTGTGGGGGAGACAAGTGAGACAGAAAACAAGCATGTGCTAAATATAGATGAGATCGATTCAGCCTTGGACCAAATATGTGGCAGATTCCAAGATCTCTACTCTAGTCATTTTTATTAGATATCATGTAACAGGCTCATTAATTCAGGATGAAGCCAGCAAAGCCTGGGGAAATGGTGGATGAGCAGGTAGTGGTAGCATAAACTAACTCTCTCTCTCTCCTTTCATGTGAGACATTTTTGTAGGAGCCAATAGTCAGTCGAGGAGGTGGCTATGATCTTGATAGATCCCAGCTTTCCTGAAGAAGTCTATTTCTCTTTATGGGGTAATTGAGTGGATAATTCACGACCAGTGATTCTTCAGGAGAGCAATGAAGATAACATGGAGTGCGGAGTTCTGTAAGAATAGGTATCAGTACTGAGTTCTGACAGGTTCTGGGAGGCACTGCCAAAATATCCCATACATTTTCTCCCTGTATTTAAAATGTTCTAAAAATGTAATTCTCTGGGTGGGTTGAATAAATATATAAGCTGGTTAGATTATTGGTGAAAATTATTTGACAATAATTGTTTACAATGGGACGGTGATATGTCTAACACCAGAATATACCCATGTTCCTACCGGGACTGATATTTGGAAAGAAGATACCTGGCCCATTGCGGAATATCCTAGTTAATATGAAACTTGAGAATATGTTCAACAGCGTGCATATGTGAAACCATTTATGTATGTAACCTCCCCCTGATTTTATACCAATTAGTCCTAGAATACACATGTCCATGTGATGTGTAGGCATGTTCGCTATTTGGTCATAAAGTCTACTTGCATGGGGCTGTAGTTAGGCATTATAGATCTAACACTTAGCCAGAAATGTATATGAAATATTATCAAAGCAAATCTTATTTTAGGAAAAAAAATAAAAGCGCTGATATTTGTCATAAATTATACCTCTCTCACCCTCTCTCTGCTTCTCACTCTCTTTTCCCTGCACAATCCCTGGCACTGTGTACCATAAAGAATCTCAGGTAGAGCTCAGTGGGTGTGGCCACGGAAAATTATCATAATAATATTAATAATCAAAACCTTATTACACCTTAGAACTTGTTGGTGTCAAAAACAAGGCCACCTCTTCTATCGGGGACAGTGATGTGGGTTTGTTGTATGAGTCAGCATTGCTTAAGGGGTCCATTGAGATGGGAATGCTCATGGATTCAAGGGTTTCTGTGTCACCGTTGCTCTGGAAAAAAAAAAAAAACAAACCAAAAGAACAGAGAAAGCTCAGTAAATGATGCCATCACAGAAAGGCGCGACTTAAAGAAGACTTAAATAATAATAAGCAGTTTAGAGTTTAAGAATATGCTTGCTCTGTAAACATACAGGTTTATGAATCCATAATTAAGAATTTTCTTAAACTCCACAAATCAACAGAGCATCATTAATAAGACAGCCAACCACAGACAGCTGTCACTGCCCAGCACAAGCTAATGCAAGTGACATCCAGGCCAACCTTCTTCCTGTGGAGGCAACAGGCCAGCAGGTCCCAGGTCATCACCGGCCCACAGTCCTTCCCCGGGACGGCTTGAAGCCCCTTCTGAGAAATTCAGAGCAGAAGCCATGATTTCCTGCTTTGTGTTTTGCTATCACGGCTATGAACGTTGCTTTATTGTTAGAAAGTTGCTGGATCTTTCGCGGCCCTGAGAACATTTACGAGGGCCCTTCAGGGGGATGCTTTCTGGGAGGGTTGATGGACTTCACCATATGGCTCCTGTTAAATCCCATGCAGAGCCTTCAGAAATTACCTCTGACACGGAGGCCAGCAGCCTTCCACTCACGGAGTTTTATGTGTGGAACGAAACATTTAAGTGCTGATACTTGAGGAAATATAAGGTTTCTTAACATTCAGAAGTTGTAATGCCACATGGTAGCATGGCCAGAGGAAGGGGCAGAGCCAGAACATCAGAGCACGTAGCTGTGTATTCCAAGGAGCAGAAAATGACCCCTCTCTCCTCTCTGAACCTGCCTTTCCCTGCGACTCCGCAGGCAAGCCTTGTGTGTCTGAGGGTCCCACTCCTCGCCTGGAGCACAGCAAGGCTGGCATCTCAGTCAGCTGAGGCTGCTGTAACAAAACACCATAGGCCCAGCTGCTTGAACAACGAACACTTACTTCTCGCAGTGCTGCAGGCTGGAAGGTGCAAGGTTAAGGTGCCGGCAGCTTTAGTTCTTGGTCAGGAAACCCTTCCTTGCAGATGGCTGCCGTCTCATGCGCTCACATCACCTCTGTGCGCACGCACACACGCACATGTAGAGAGAGAAGGAGAGTATATGTGTGCGGGGTGTCTCCTCCTCTTCTTATAAAGACACCATGGGGGCTACGCCTTCATGACCTCGTCTAAGCCTCATTACCTTCCAAAGTGCCCCATGTCTTCATACCATCACATGAGGTGTAGGGGCTTCAACATATGAATGAGGTGAGGCACAAACATTCAGTCCATAAGAGCTAGTTTACTTAGGAGAGAAGGTCGAAGGTTAGTGTTCAGTGGCTCCAGGTTTTGGTTTAAAAAAATCCCTTGATTAGCTGGCTGATGCTGAAGGGAAGGAAGGAAGCTAACATTTACCCAATATCTACTACGTGTCAGGCACTGATCTAGCTTTACATGTTGTTTCCTATAATTCTCCAAGAGCCCAGAGTGGTTGACATTATATACTCCAGTTCTGTTGCCCGAAGAGAAGTAATTTGCCTGAAGTCATTCAGCCAGGGAGATGAGTTGAGTTTTGAACGTAGGTCTGTTGGACGGCAAAGCACAGGTTCTCCCCATGCCCCTGCCCATAGCAACCCCAGTGCCATGGTTCACGGACACATGAGCATGTCTGACCGTTTGGGGGAATTATCTACGCACAGGAATTGGTTAATGCTCCGTGTATCTGGTTACAGTGTGAAGAGCGTCTGTGCTTTCACACACCTGCGGGCTGGTCAAGGGCAGAGAAGGACACCGAGTTTCCAGCAGCTGCTCCAGTCCTTCATGAGAAATATATTGGAGTTCCCTGGCCCTCCGGGAAGGGAGATCCGGGACTGTCAGGCCCATGAATATAGAGAGTGGATCTGTACGTTGGAGGTGTTCTGGCCAAATTCCCTCATTTTTAAGAAAACCAAAGTCATCACAGAGAGTGACCACCCCTTCTGCTCCACATTTAGCTTCTTGGTTTGCAGGAAGATCCTGTGCCCTGCCCAGGTGCAGTGTGACTTCCAGACTTATTCTGATTCTTGCTGTGGATAGGTGGCTTTGCCTGTAACCTCTTCTTGGAGGAAGATTTTATCTTACAAACACAAGCCTGGCTCACAGAATTCCAGAATCTTCTATACACGTGTTTCTGTGCATAATCCAACCCCATTTTTAGAAGAGAGAAGCACAAATAAGGGTCTGCTTCTAGAGCAAATAGCTCATGATTATTTGGTTTGTGTCTATTGTAAATCTAAACACTAACCGAAGGCATGTCTGGAGAAATGAGCTGGATAAAGCAGAGCTGGCCCTTTGGAACCAAGAGTCCACTTTGCTCTTTTGAAGACTGAGCATGTGCAAGCAACATGCAGTGTCCCGGTGAGCATTTCCGATTATTTGTAGCTTTCATATTCTTAAATACCACCTATCTCATGAAGTGTAAATAACTCTCTATGGATGATTGACAAGCACAATAGGTTCTGAGCTAAGAGAGAAGGACTGTTTTAGGAATTTGCAGATGGGCCATGGTGCTTATTAAATATACCATGTATTCATGTGACAGGGCATTTTGGAAGTCAAAAGATCATTGATTCGATAGGTTTTCTCATGAGTTTTTCAATTTTATTAGGCCAAATGGATTTTTGATATCATCATTTTTTAATATTCTCTTATGAAGATTTAGTTAAAGGTTATACAAAGTCTATGGGCATTTTACCTTTGGTTGGATAAGAATAGCACATACACAATCATTTGGGTCTTGGATATTGGGTATAGAGGCAATTCTTGACTGGGGAGTCCTATTTCAACGGGGCAGTGCAAAGCCACTGACTGAGAAATGGGAGGTTATGGCTGGCAGTTTGGACTCTACCACTCAAAAGCTCTGGGACTTTAAACAGGCCCCTTGACCTAACTGGGCCCTCCTATCCATCTTATAAAAAGAAAGATTCATTCTAAACTGATTAGTAAGCACCTTCTTCTAGCTTTAGGAACAAATTTGTTTTCTTACCATGACCAACATTCTACCACACACTGTATGGTTGATATGAATTGTAGAAGAAATTCCATAAAACAGATATATTCACATTTAGCAGGAAATCCAGTAATCTCTTTGCCAAGTATGTTGTGCTTTTGGTAAAGATCAACATAAAATTCTTGTAGAGTAATAAACATTCTTAATGGCACCAGACACATTTAAAAGAATTCGGAGTTTTATAGTTTTCCCCCCTTTGGCAAAGTGTATTTTGGCTGGTGACGAGGCCGGTAAAGTCTGTAAAATGATAGGACTCTTATGAGTGTGGGGTAGAGACATGCCGGAATGTGCTTGGGTTGCTTTTGCAGGGGTGCAGATCCTTGCAGAGAACAGATGGCCCCACACATCTTTGAAATGCCAGAAATGACTTCCTGAATAACCAAATACCCATCAGATATTGGTTCAGATATAGTCATTCACAAGCCAAATGAATAGCACTTTATAGCTGACCTTCGATCTATTATTTTCAGGCCATGGAACCCAGAAACATTTTCTACACAAATAATCATAATGACGACTGCAACAACAAACACCCATCCTCCAGTCCAAGCCACTGAACACTTGCCAAACACGAAATATCATCCTTAGAACCCGTAGGGGCTGGAGGCCAAGCCTTTGGCAGATTCTGAGATTGCTGTGTAGTGTGATCTTTCCTCTGACTTTTCCCAGTGTCTTGCTCAAATTGAGTACCTGGAGAGAGAAGTGACAGCGTGTTTGATTAAACAGAAACAGAGGTGGTTTCCACTTCAGTGTTGTTTGGGTGGTATGGGTACAGCCGTTGTGATGAACCTGCAAGCTCAGCGAAACCAAAGTCTACCTCTCAAGTCCACCTCTTTCTATAGCCCTGCGTTGAGTCAGACTATATTGTTAATGACAAAACTAAACAAAAATGCAGCTTTATAAATGCACGTTCCAAATTATAGCCTCTCTAAAACATTGAAAGAATGGATTTTAAGAAATGATCTGAACTAAACTGTGTACTGTTAAAGAAGACTGGGGAATTTTAACGTCAGCATCCAAAATGAAAATGGTCTCTGTGTGTGTGTACACATTTCATAATATTTTGCTTTACTAAAACATGATTTAGGCCACTTGACATGTATATAATTTTATTCAAAATTCTCGAAGAGTTTTTCCAGATGTATTGTGTATTCTACATTACTTGGTTTTCATAATGCCCTAAATGTCCCTTATAATCTCCCTCTTACATGACAACGAGCTGTAGCAGCACCTTGGAACCACTTTTAAAGAACAGTCATAGGGACCAACAAGTGTAATGAGATTTAAAAAGAAAAACTCATGTAGATTCAGATTAGCCCCTTCCCCTAATTTTCATAAAATTGAAACAATTCCTCATTAGCTAGAAAATGACCCTTTGGTTGATGGATTATGTTTTCAGGAGGAGCTACTTTATGTCTCTGACACCTTGGCATCCTTGGTATGTGAGGGGAGATACTGAAGTGCTGATGCCGATGTCCCTGGATAGTGGTGACAGCCAAATCCCAGAATTGGGGGGAGAGCATCAGCTCAGGTGGTGCGGAGGAGGGTGAACATGTCCCAGAAAACGGGCTGTGCCTGGTGCTGGCCATGGGCTTGGGGCTTCCCCGAGGATGGCTTTGGTCTCCTCGGAGATTCTGGTTTATCGCTGCAGTGGAATGGGGGTGGGAGGGCTCTCGCCTGACTTTCCTTCCTTTTCCTCTCCTTCCCTCCCTCTTTTCTTTCCACCTCTCCTAGAAAGAAAAGGAGGAATGTGTCAAATTATTCATGTCTGTCAGTTCACCATGGCTCTGGCTAAAGTCTGGAATTGGAGAAAGTTGAAAAGTTTTAAGTATAAGGGAAATGAGATGTATGTGTGTGTGCGTGTGGTGTCAATTACTAGACATGTCCCAACCCCCCCCCCCCCCGTTGTGTGGATAGTTGCTATTTATTTAATTTAGCTCTGTAGCCAAGCTCTTTGCAGGGAACTAGAGGGGTGAGTTTGTCCAGATTGCTTCTAGCAAATGTGTGTGTGTGGGGGGGGGAGTTTTCTAAAAAAAAAAATGTGTGTGAAACACTTTGGCTGTTCCACCGAAGCCACAGACAGTCAACCTTACATTGGGTCCACCGCATTCCATAATTATTATTGCCATTAGGAATAATTATTATTTGCTTCGTTGAGTTGGCAGTTTGGAGCCTGCCTGACACAAAGGCTTCTCACAGGAGCCATATCGCACAAAGGACTGGGCGATCACCCGCAAGTGCTCCAACATGTTCGGACGACACCCTTCTCTTGGTTCACTTCATTAGGGTTCCTACACATTGAGCTTCAAACTGAATGAAACGTTCATCAGATACCAAAGCAGCATGAATGAGCACCAGCACTCGGAAAGCTTTTTTTTGAGTGGATGCTGGAATTCTTGGCTTTTCTCAAGTCGGAAGATGAGGGTTCTTTTTATGCTGCCGCGTTTCTTTAATTACAGATAGAAACACAAATGACAAGATGGGTCTTCAGTGAGAGGCTGGGCTTGAAGTGCCAAGAGGGGGAAATGAAGAACGGGCAAAACACCCAATGGGAAAGCAGGGCGGTTTTTCAGGGGGCAGAATATTTACAAGCTTAACTTCATGTTCTCCTATTTCGTTTGCCTCCTTGCACACAAACTCTCCACGTTCCAGATTCTGCATTGTTTCCTCCTCCCTTCGCCTTATCAGTTTGAAATAACTGCCCCGGGCATCCCCCGCAGCCGTCTTAGAGATCTTAGGTGGAGTGTGGCCAGGTGTTTTGAACCAGTGCTGTGCTCACAGAAGAAGCTGGGCCTGGCAAAAAGGCCTCCCACGTCAGGACAGAGAACAGAGCAGGACACAGTATTCTTCCAGACGTTAGTTTTCCCATAAGACTTTGTTGGTTCCTTGCCAAGGTCTGTACCAGTCACTTAAAGAGAATGGCACACACCCTTACGTGTCTGTAAGGCACCAGACCTGTAAAGGGTGTCTGTCTGCTCCCTTTAACCTCTCCCTCCCAGGGTCGTGTTTGGACCAAAAGCGGCTGAATCTGAAGGAGGAAAAAAAGAAAAAAGAACAGCCAGCAGTGGATGCGTCAAACCCAAAACAATTGAGCGAATGTCAGCTTTGTCTCCACAGACACCCAAACAGTCTGTCCTCCATCCCAAAGCCAACTGTGATTCCTAGACAGGGTCGGAGAAGACCCGAGAGACGTTGCTGGGCAGAAGGGGAGGAACCACGCTCGAGTAACAAATGCCCCTCGGTCAGTCAGGAATGGAGGTGACTGGGTACACACCTCCTCCCAGATGCGGTGCCCGGATGGGGTGAGCGACAAGACTCCCTGAAAAGAGACTTCTTTTATTATTATACTTTCATTAAATGGGTTCCTTGGGTGAATGCCCCTGTACAAATAAGAAACAAATGAAAGTTTCGCTGCAGAGATTTCCAGGGATTTGTGGTCCTGGATATTACATGTAGGAGCAGTTTCGAGGAAGAATGTTACAGAGCAGCCAGCCTGTCTGCGTCTGTTTTTAGGAAAGATGGCAACGTGGAACCATAAAGCAAAGGAACCCTGCAGTTTCTCAGCAGTCGTGAAGCCTGTCTTCAGGTTAGGTTCTCGGCAAGTGTGGAATTGCTGCTTTTTCCATTTGTTCGAGGAATTTAGGGGTAGAGAAAGGCCAGAGAAATGGCTCCCATTGGCATGGAGTTTAATAAAGATGGAAGTTCCGTTTGCTCGTCTTTAGCGGTAACCTTCACAAGGAACCACGTTTTTACAAAGCTGTGTGGAGTCGATTGTTTATATCAGTCCTTAATCATCACGGTCCCTTTTTTATCCAGAGATTCTGTTGTACCGAGTCTTTTTCAGTTCTATGCTAGGAAGTGCTTGTGTTAATGGTATTTCTACAGAAAGCATTTGATCCTTCATGTTTTCATAATGGATTTCTCTGGAGAGCTGGGAGTTTTCCAAAGTCTAATTGTTATATTGGTTTTTATAGTGATGAGCCTGATGTTTCTTCTATTAAAAGCTGTCTCTCCATTAATTGACTTAATTTCAGGCCCTTTCCAATGGTAAAGCAATGAAAAGAGCTTGCAAATTCTGTTAATTGTTCCAGAATGAGGAGTGTGGTGAGTTGGGGGGGGAGCCCCCAAACCGAGCAAGGTACTGTCAGAGCCCAGAGCCACATTAGATGGCAGATGCTGAGGGAGAGGGCTGACCGCACCGCCTGGCACGTGACTACACTAGGATCATGGTTGTTTTCTCAGCTGCACAGAAATTCTTCCTTCAAATAAAAGCCATGGCTGCCTGGTAGAGAAGATGAGCAGGTAATGTGATGTCCACATGCCGTGTTAGGAAGACGAATCGTTGGAATCAGGGCAACTAGAATCCACTGAAGTGGGCTCCGCAGAGCCTGTGTGGGGGCTGTCAAAAATGAGGGGACACGGAGATCAGCCAGCAGGACACCCCACCTCCCAGGCCACTTCACCCAGAGCAGCTCCGTGTGTTTATTTCACTGAGTTTCTACATAAGCTTTAATTTGAACAAAGAGTTCGTAGCAGGGAAAAGTTTGGAAACTCCAGAATCAGGAGATTATTTTCGCTCTTGTTAATGTGAGAGTAAAACGTGAATTCTTGGGCAGGCTTACACAGGTACCACCCTGAAGACCAGTTTCCCGGGCAACTGGCGATACTGTTGTCACTGTGGGAGCAGATGAGATTGGAGGGGCGATCTGTGGTTTCTGAAGTGACGGGCGTTTCTGAAGACTGAAACATGTCAAAAGAAAACTATACAGACTTCATGGGAATCTGTACACTTTAATCTCTCAGGAAAAGGTAGAACAACAGCAACAAAGGGTAGTGTGTTGTTTCCATTCACTCTTTCAGGCAGAATACACTGACACCGTGGTCCCCAGGTCGGAGGGCCCGAGACCCAGGCGGGTCTCCCCAGTGGGCCATGGAGGCAGCGCCCACAGACTGAGAACCCCAGACGCCTTTGCCTTGCCCCACGAACCTTCAGTCTGTAGCCCTTCCCTCATTCTCCGTTTCGGTTCAGCTCCCCAGATTTCCCTATTATTTTTCCCCTTTTCACAATCTCCCCTCTCCCGCAGCCCAGCCTGAATGGTGCCTCTCCACACACTGCCTAGAGGAACATAACGGCTGCTTCCTTGGAGGCCTCCTCCCCAAGGCTCAGCCCCTAGGACAACCTCCTCCTTCTTCCTTCCTCACGGGCTCAGCGGGTCCTGTCTTCTAGGCAAGACTCGGCATTTTCCATCTTTAACTACTGTGTATGTGTTGTTGTGGATCAAATTGCAACCCCCACCCAAAGAGATATGGGGAAGTCCCAGCCCCTCGTACCTCCAAATGTGACGTTGTTTGGAAATCGGATCTTGCAGATGTAATCAAGTTAAGATGAGGTCATGCTGGATTAGAGAAGGCCTTAAACCCGAAAACCTGTGTCCTTACGAGAAGGCCACGTGATGGCAGAGGCAGAGGTCACAGCGATGCATCTTCCAGCCCAGGAAAGACAAAGCTCACCAGCCACTGCCTGAAGCTAGAACAGGTTCCCCCTCAGAGCCTCCAGAAGAAACCAACTCTTCCTACTCCTGGACTTCAGGCTTCTAACCTCCAGAACTTTGCGAGAATAACTTTCTGTTGTTTCCCAACCGCCCAGTCTGTGGCGGTTAGTTACGACAGCCCTAGGAAACTAATACACGCGTCTTCATGTAATTAGGGACCTATTAGCTTTTCCAACAGAATTGTGATTTTTAAAAAAATCTATCACTTCATTCTTTTATTCAATGGCAACAGTTAGGCAGATTAAAAAAAAAAAACATTAAGAGAAAAGAAGCTAACTAAGAATAAGAATGAAACTACTCTCTGGAGAACCGGTGTCTTGTTGGAGTTGGAGACTGTTGTGTGGGCTAGCCCTCACTCTCCATTTGCACAGAAAGGAAGCAAAGGGGGCTGCTCTAGATCGACAGGTCGCCATTGGCACCTTCTGAGGAAAGGTGCTGCTGCAGACGCACTTTACCTGGGCTGCCAACCTGCACTCCCCTCAAAATCCTCTTGAGGTGAACGGGGGAGAGTGTGGCTTTTCTTTAGCCATGCACACTCTGCTCCGCGCAGCACCTACTGGATTCTGGGGTGCGCAGTTTGTGTCGATTAAGCTGTCTAATCTATAATTTACCACAAATGCAGGATCAGCACTGCATGTAGGGATGGGGGCTTTTAACCTCAGCCTTCCAGAAGTTTTCAGCAGCTAAGGATGTTTCCTGAACATTGAAGGTTAGGGCACCAGCAACTGGTCTGAGAAAGAACAGCCCAGGATGGTAGGTTTTGTTGTTTTGTTTTCCCATGCGTGTGTGTGTGTGTGTGTGAGTGTTTCTTCAGACACTGAGATTAATCACCAAGAGATTTCTTTTAGGTGGTGCCTAATTCCTTTCAGCCCCTCAGCCTGCGGGCTGGTGCTCATTTTCATGACCGATCAGGGTTTTAGCTGCTGTTCTCCTAATACATGTTTTTGAAAGAGGAAGGAGCTTGCTTATGTGGCAGGACTGTTCTTTTGATCTGTTAACTTTTCTTAATTCTTTTTGAAGCATCCTTCTGCCTCCTTTTCTGGCTCGGAGTGACTTAAAGGGAAAATCCTGGAGTTTATATGCTCCACGAAACCTAATGCTCCGAGAAATGCAATAAAGCCCACCGCCAGAATTGCACTGGGGGCGGGCGGGGAGCTATGAGATGACCACCCAGAGCGAGAGCCCGCTCGGATGACAAAAGCAAGGCCACATATACCTGCGTGAGGCTACCACTGAACAGCGGCTTGTGGGCTGCACTTTCTCGTGGAGGTGGGACTGAACTTAACCGAACATCAGAAATGTTCGCATTTCCACTCAGGGAAGTCAGTGAGCTCCTCAGTATAATAGATACAAAGGCTTTATTTGGCCCACGCCCTCCACCATCTTTGCATTTTTTGGGGTCCAGCATGACCCTGGGGTTTTCTTGTTTTAATGAGCTCCTCAAATCTTTATATCACCTTCATTCCCTTCAAATGTTAAATAAGCCAGAGAGTGGCCGCACATCCCTGGCCGCATCATGGCATCGAGGTGAAGCGATGCCTCCCGCAGCTCCTGCTGTTCATGGTTTTCGGCCTTATTGGTCAGAACTCAGACTGGGGGTTTCCCCAGTTCAGGCACCTCTCTGAGTCCTGACGAAAGCCCCATAGGTAAGCATAGTGGCCGCAATGACAGGTGGAGAGGGGAGGAAGCAGAGAGTTCCCCAGAACAGCCCAGAACTCCGGGAGGGAACAGAACGTTCTCATAATCTTTGTGAGGTACTGAAAACTGTAAAGAATCTGCCTGCCGTCCAACCCAGCGGAGGCGATAGGGTGACCACCCTGCCGGCCCTCCAACAACGCCTGCCTCTCCCCAGCTCAGATGCAGTGTTGAACTTTTCACATGGCTTGCTCTACCCTGCCACAGCTTTACAACTTCTGTAAGAAGCAAAGAATGATGAGGACGAAGCAAAGGAGTCAGATAATCTGATCACATTCACCACCAAGCATTTTCCTTTGGCGCGATAAAATGAATCACAAATCTCAGACGTTGAAATGATGAAAAAGTTCCAATCAAAATACGCAACAAGTTTTAATTTAATAAGCCTTCCAAAAAGTCATTTGTAAGCAAGCTTCAGTAATAATCATATTCTGGCTGCTAGCAACAAGTGGGAAAGAGTGGGACATCCCGGGCTTGCGTCCGGGCATGTTCGTCCATCCCACAAAACTACCTTCTGGTTTGGGATCACTTTTGCCACCTGGCGACTGCCTGGCTCAGAAGGGCTGCCGGCTGGCACGCCCTGGCAGCACCTCAGGGCATTTTCAGTGGCAAAAAACCTGACCTGCAGTGGAGAGAGTGGTCCAGCCATTGCTTCTGGCAGTCAGCCTCTTGCTCAGGGACCAAATACCGATAACATAAGATCACCTCAAATGTTATTGTAAGAGGTGGATCGTTAAATCCACAGGATTTGAAATAGTACAGTTATTTATCTATTCTTGGCTTTATTCCACGCACACACAAAAAAAGGACTTTAGGAGCTGTACAGAAAGTACAATACAACAACATAAAAAACTCTATGGAAGGAAGGAAAGCCATTCTAAATGATACTGAAAGACGCTGAGATGGTGCTGCTCAGGATGTCGGTCCCGCTGCCGTCTTCTTTTCAGTAAAACCTGAATCGAGTGGGATAACACAGGGCACTTCCCGCAGGAGCTGCAGACGTTCAGGGCAGACACAAAGCTTGTCTTTTGTCCTGCAGCGGATTTTTTCAGGTATATGTTCAACCTCACCTAGCCATGGACCCTGGCGCGTCATCAGCGGACTGTTTTGGAACATGTGTTAATGAGCACTGAAGGAGCAGGCCAAAGGTAGCGGGATTCTTGGGGAGTTAAAAAAAAGTACGTTTTGTAAAACTAAGCAGGCCATTGTGGAGGTGTACTGGTGGGGGGTGGGGTGGGGGGAGAAGGGGCAGACTCATATTAAAATCCTGATAGAAAGTTCTAAGCGACGAATAAGAGGCTTAAATACATAAAGAGCGAGGCTAAATTTGGACCAATTTCCTGTGAAATCTCTTGTGTAATATTTTCAATTTGTGCTTGTTTAATGTGGTTTATTTTCCTAAGGTTCACAGTATAGGTTTTAAATTCGGCCTTGACTACACACATGTGCTGGGAGGTTATAAAATGAGAGCCGGCTCAGACCAGTCTCCAACTGGGTGCCCTTCGGTGGAAAACATTACCTCCTCTTCAAGACCTACCTAACGTTTCTCTGCAGGCGCTGCTTCGGGTTTTTCCCCACCCCGTTCCCCAACGACTTCTCCATCACCTGGTTTCACCAGCACAAGTCCGGTGACCTGTTAGTGCGCGCCAGGGTGATACAAGGCCTCTTCACTCCAGATCAGAACCAGGGTTCTTTTGGGCAGGCTTCTGGCCCCTCTGTGAAATCTCAAGTTCTTGACCCAAGGGGATAATTTCTCCCGTCCAGTTAAAATAGAGAGACCACCTTGGGTCCTCCAGAGGGCTCCGATGGGCTGTTCAGAGTCCTAATTATGGCCTCTGATGTCCTGGATCTCACTGTCTCTAGGATGTGGCACTTCCTACATACAGCATTCATGTTTCTGGTGACTTGAATACAGCATGTGAGACTTTACTGTACGGTAAAGTCAGACCTTAAAACTAAAGGGAATCTCTGTCCTTCGTAGCACTTACTGTATCAGACCTCGTGTGATAGCTCCCTGGTGTTTGTTTCTCCCTCTAGGCTTTAAGTCCTTAAAGTGAAGATTGTGGTGTATTCATTTCTGTGTCTGCTGCGACACTCGACATGTTACATGATATGGAGGACACTAGGAGTGAAGCTGTGCTTATGTGTATGGGTATAAATGGCTCAAAAAGAGAATTCATGTACATGCAGAGTTCCTTAGTTTAACCAGTAAGAGATGAATAGGAGACATAATGAATTTCACAAGTGTTTTTTTTTCCTTCTTTACACCATTCAGTGAAATATTCCTCAATTGCTCATTCATTCATTCATTCATTCATTTGGCAAGCATTTATCAAGGGTAAGTTTTTTCCTCCCTGAGGATACATAAGCCTTCCCAGTCCAGATTGCAAGATCACAAAGGACTGTTTACGGTTCTGGCTTTTATTTTGGGCTCTGCCTGCGGGTGACACAGTATGCAGTGACATTAAAATCTGGCATCTTCTCCTTGCCTCCACTATATTTTCTTACCTATTCTTTCAACTTTTGTTTTTTTCTTAGCATGAGAGTCTTTCCCAAGATGGTGAATCTGGGCTAGAAGTGGTCAAGGAGTTGCTCTCCAAGCCTCTGTTTGCCCTGGAAGGGACAGCGCCATTATTGGCTGGTGCTGGCTTTCTTCCTGGGGGTGTAGTTTCGCCTCATCTGCCTGCCCAGCTTTCTCACTAACTCACGCGTGATGTCAGGAAACTAGCAGCCTAGACATGCGAGCTTCACTTTATGGTCACGTTCCATGACCATGGTGACGTTGGTGACTCCATGATGGCATTCTACGATGAAAATTTGCAAACATTAAGAAGCTTAAAGCATTGTTTATTTACCACCTAGATTATACAATAACCATTTTATTTGCTTTATCATATATTTATACATATTTATTCCTCTGTCTATACACCAGCCCATCTTATTATTTACGCATTTCAAAGTTAAGTTGCCGACATCAATAACTTTACCCCTGACCACTTCAGCACTTGTATCATTAAAGTTCATTATTTGTTTGTAGTTCCTTTTGGTTGTTGGAATTTACAAGCAGTGAAATGTACAAGTTGCATGTATATCTATGGCCACTTTTCATGTAAGATGTCATTTTCTAGCTTTTCTGATTATTAATAACTAATCATGATGATGAAAAAGATCTTGTAATACTCAAGGTTAGCATATTTAGGGGGTGAGTATTCACGTAACTTTTTTCTCTCCCCAGCGGTGTCTGTTCTACTCAGGAAGGAGCAGAAAGAGAAAAGGGGTAGGCGAGGCGTGCATTTTAAAAGCCTCACTTTGCAGACAGACTACATCAGGCTCCTGCCACATTCACCCTCTTTATCTTGTTTAAAGCTCCCTGTGGCTGCAACAGTAGGAGAGGCAGTGTATGTGGTGGGGAGGAACCCAAGCTTTGGCGTCGGAGAGCCTAAAGTTAAACCCGAGTCACACTGACCTTGGGCAAGTTATACTTTTAATCGCTCAGTGCCTCTGCTTCCTCATCTGTTAAAATGCGGTAATAGTATCGTCTAAGGTTGTGATGATTCAATAAGATAATGGACAAAAATTGTGTGGCACATAGCACATACGCAATGACTTCCACTGTTTTCATTATTCCCACCTAAGTACTAGCTCAGTTATGCTTAGAGGTGTGTTTATGTGTATAGTTAACTTATAAAGACTAATGTTTTTCAGATTACCAAAGTGAATCTTTCGTGTGATCAGTGAGTTTTTGAGGTAAGAGTGAAAATGTAATTTCTTCCCACCGTTTTAACGGAGATGAGCACTGTTTAGTCTCCGCTGAGATCTCTCCTTTGACTCTAAACAGGAGGGCCGTTGGGTTTTCCTCGCCGTGTCTCTGTTCTGTGTCCCTGGAGTCATGCCTCAGTGAAGGCATGGCCGAAGGACATGGCTTTTCCTTCCTCTGACAGGGCGTCCGACCCATGGCCCATGGGCCTCGTGCGGCCCAGGATGGCTATGAATGAGGCCCAACGCAAGACTGTAAGTTTACTTAAAACGTGAGGAGATTTTTGTGTGATTATGTGTCGCAGTGTATTAAACGTGCGGCCCAAGACAACAGTGCTTCCAGTGTGGCCCTGAGACGCGGAAAGGCTGGGCACCCTGCTCTGCGTGGCCCCAGGGCTTCATTTGTAGCTTAAAGTCGTGATGTGATTTCCTTTCTGCTCACACATCATACCATTTCTTCCAGCAGCCCGCTTAAAATTCAAGAGTCTTCTGTCCGTTGTCCTCCACCTTATATCAGTCATACACTCAATTGATTTTTCTCCTTGCCTTCTTCCCATGCCTTGTGGTTCATGGTATCTGACATGATACCCTACTTCTAATACTCAGAAAATATTTTTAGATTTGCTTGCATCACATGACTATTTCTTAGACACCTGCATGGGGGCCCTGGCCTGGTGGCTCAATTGGATGCAGCATCATCCTATACACCAAAAGCTTATAGGTTCGATCCCTGGTCAGGACACATACCTAGGTTGTAGGTTAAATCCCTGGTCAAAGTGTGTGCAGGAGGCAGCCAATTGATGTCTCTTTCTCTCCCCCTCTCTCTCTTTCCCTTCCTATCTCTCTAAAATCAAACACACACACACACATACACACACACACAGTTCTGCTCTTGGGAGCTAAATTGCTGTTACCTGCCTTCAGAAATGATAAGGGGGACTGGTTTAGGAAAAGTCAGAAGCTATGGGAGCATCCCAGAAGATAGACTGGGTTCAAGGTAGACTGGCTACAAAGTACTATCAAAAGACCAAAAAAGGGACCATCTGAGCCTGAAGCCTTCTTTTCTAGTGAGTCAGAAAAAGAAGGGTGTTGGGCATAGCTGACCGTGGGGTGTGGAGTGTAGGGAGTAGGGAAATTGGCTCTTCGGACACATTGCCAAGGCCACATTAGCAGTTCCCTACACTCTGTGCAGGGGACCGTATGCTCTGGGTGTGCCAGACACTTGTGAACACAGCATGTGAAGAAGCCCTGAGGGACCACACCGTGATTTCCAACTGACCTGAGTTGCGATGGTCATAAATGGGATGCAGCTATAGGGTGGTCAGCGTTGGTTCTGGAAGGAGAGTTGAAGCAATTTGGGTCCCTCAGCCCCTTTAAGTTAGTCTTATCAGATCAGGCCATCACAAAGCAGATAGACAGGTAAGTCTCAGAGACCTCTGAACCCAATTAAAGTTATACCACAAAGAAATCAAACTCATGTGGTTTGCATTTCAGAAAGCTACATTTGGTGGGCTGTTCCTGTTTTAATTCGGTAACCTAATGCAGACCATGTGAACATTTGAAACGCTTTTAACAGTTAAACCAGCTCAAATAACACAAAACCAGAGCAGCAATAAAGAATGAATTAAAGCTGATTGCAACTGTGGCCAACATAATTTTTTTTCTTGCAAAGAACTTGGGGGGAATAGAGTGCAGGACCAGTGGGGAAAAAGACAGGTACCCCACTTTCAACTTCAAGTAAAGCAGCAGGCACTTTGACTTCTTTTATTTCTTAGGCAAAGGTTTGAAACAGATTAGCTTAGAAGGTATACTTAAATCTTGAAGGGATTTTAGACAAGGGAGTAAAGGAGGTTGACATCCTTTAGAACTGATTGCTTGGTAGTTAGTAGCCCTGCATTCCCCCTGCTGTCTAAGACAGTTAGCTCAGTGGGCGAGGGCACAGTGCTAAGCCTGCAGAGGTCAAGAGTTCAATCCTTCATGGGTCACTTAGCCTCACACTGGAGGAGGTGGGGAAGCAAAATCTATCTGAGTGCTATAGCCTACACTTCCCATGTGTCTATAAAGGCTGACCCAGAAATGAGAAGCTAGGCAATAGTGACGACCAACCGAGGTGTTCTATGTACTAGGCACCGTTCTAGGTGCACTCAGTGTCACATACCTAACCTCGTCACTACATCCCTCAGTGCCTCGGTTTTCCTGTCTGTAAAATGGGCATACAGTTATGGTTACTGTTTTACAGGTGAGGAGACTGAGACACAGAGAAGTTAACTTACTTTTCCAAGGTCACATAGATAATAAATGGCAGGACCAGGATTCAGACGCAGGGATTCTGGTATGAAGAGCTTCAGGCCAACCCCTAGATACCACTCTAGCAAGTTAAACAATTCGAAGGCAAAAGCAGCTGATGACGATGAGAGCAAATGGCCCAAGTCTCAGCCTGGCATATCAGCATCTCCCCAGGGGCGGGGGGACTGACTGTGGTAGCCACACCGGACTTCTCACAGTCACGGCGTGTTCCACAGTGGCTGCCCCAGTCATGTTAGCCGCATCGAATTTTATACACACACAGAAGATACCTCCAGAAAAATAGTTGTTGTGCTCCGCCCACAGATGGGGAAATTTCTATGAATAAAATCTCAAAGAGATGGTGAACGTGCGCTCAATTTATTTCCGTGTAATTCCAGCCTCCTGATGGGAGAGCCACGGCGTGTGATGATTGCAGCTTGGGCTCAGCTCCGCGAGATGTGCCACAGGCGATAACTAACCGCCTGCCACATTTCCCAGAATGTGCTGACTTTGTCAGAGATCCAAAGGGGTAAGGGAGAAAGGACCCATTAATTTCAGATCCATTAGCGACAGCCAGCCTGCCAAGTGGGAAAGAGTGAAACTACAGGGGGAAAAAATTTTGTTTGCAAACTCCTGAAAGGTTATCAGCAGCAGCAAGGAGCCGAAGAACCAGCGGCGGGGCCCAGGGGCTCTACTGAGCCCTGACTGCGGGTTCCTTCCGGAGCAGTGGGAAGCCAGCTGGCCGATCCCTTCAGCAGGCAATGCCAAGTCCCTCTGCCTGTCTCCGGCAAAGGCTCCTCCCCAGAAGATGAGAATTCTGCCTCCTTTCTCCTTACAAAATGAAAACCATGATCAATGTTGCCTACTAGACACCCCCAAACAAAACTTAAAGTTACAAAGTATGAATAAAAAGTAAAGTTTATCACTGTTTTTTTTTTCTTAACCTCATAGATAAAATCAAATAGTTAATTAAAATATCACGGGCTAAGTAACTATTTTCACAGCCCCTGTTCTGTTACTAGCGCGGAGAGGTGGATTCCGGCACTCGATGAATATGATGTCTGTTTGACTTCAAGGTAAGAAAAATTTAGTTGCCTCCCGCCACAACTCTGGTTTCAAGGATTACAGCCCACTTAACTCTCTTTAAGGCTGGATAAACATAGGCTTCCTAGTCTCCTAAACATTCCTTGAGTTATTGGTCTAGTCATAATGAACCTTCTAGAAAAGTTTTCAAGTTCTCCTGATTCGCCCAGGTCAACTCTGCCCTCTTTCTGGGACATGCCTGCGGGACTCTGAGCACGGCACTCACCCGGCCGGCCTGGGCACGTCGTGTGCCTGGAGCTCCGCGGCCCGTAAGTAAAGAATTAGTGAAGAGCACATGGTGAATAATAGATTGACCAAGGCAGAAGGGGACCTTGGTTCACATGAAGGATAAAAACTCATTTTCTCCTAATAGAGATTTTTTTTATATCAAAGTCAATCCCAGCATCTGCTGTCACAGAGCCTGACCAGTGACAGCGTCCTTCAGGCCTATGAGGCCCAGGTAACCCAATCCCCTGACTTCCAAGAGTTTTAAATGAACTCTTCCTCCTCATTGGTTTCTCTGTTGCAATTTAAAATTTCTGTTCATCAGCCCCTACAAGCCACTGTAGCCACCTAGGGCCACAGCGTGCCCTGAACTGCATGTGGTTCAGGGCACATGAGTTGCCACAAAGGTCTGCCTCTGCCCTCCTTCAGTCCTTGAGCCTCTTCCACTTACTTCTAACTTTACTTATTCAATAACCATTTCCCAGGCACCCCAGCCTCCAACGCCCTCACAGTCCAATGTCTGTATTCTCCCTATGAAAAAATATATTTAAATATACTTTGTTATTCCTATTGCATACATTTTATATGTAAATAAGTAATAAAATAAATAATAGTTTAATGTAGTTTTCTGTTATGTGCCAGGCACTGAGCTGGGCTCTGTAAAAATAATGGAGAGAAAAATAGACATAATTATGGACCCTACAGTCTAGTGAGGGTGATGGACATTAATGAACTATTTATGCAAATACATATGAAATTGTAACCCTCTAAGTACAAATGTGCATTGCTGCGAAGGCCTCTAGGAGAGGAGTTTGACTTTGTTACAAAGGTCAGGGAAGATTTTTGCAGAAATTTTGGAAGCTGGGGGTATCACTATAACTTTAAGGATGGCGTTGGATGGTGCTGGATATATATGTGACTGATCAATGATCTAATGTGAAACAAAGTTTAAATAGTTCAACATTTCTTTTTGCTCATACCCCAAGTCCCATGGTATGCCCACCTTCCTTGGGGGGCTCCATTTCTATCTCGTACTCTACATAGCAAGCACCCAGCTGTGCAAAAAGGATAAATCACTTTGAACTTTAGCCAAAGTCTGAGCAAAAAAGAGGCCTCCTCTTCCTCCTCTTCAACCCTTCCCACCAACATGGTGTTAATTTCAAAGCTGGTGATGAAGATTGAACATGGAAAAGGGTCTGGCTTATGGCTCTTTCTTTTGGCAGCAGCAACTTTGGGAATAATTTAGAGATCACATTTCAGGCCCATTTTGCACACCATCAAAGTGAAGGGGATAGGAACCGATGCTTTTGAAATTGGAGGGCCAGGCCAGTCTTCCTGTGACTCCAGCTGAAGTTCTCTGGCGTCCCAAGTTCAGCAGACGGATATCGTACGCCTACCTCTGGTATGGTGTTCTGGGTTCCTTGGGAAATATGATCCTTGACCTCACTTTCATCATGCCTACCACAGCGCTTTAGGCCAAGACCTCCTAAATCACAACGTCATGCAACCCCCTCCACCCCAGGGACCTCAATGGGGGGATTTCAATGACCCCTCCCAAAATCTTTCTGCCTGGAAGATTCTTCTCAGGGGCGATATGGTACAATTTTTGTGAGACATTGGGGTGTGTGGCAGCTCCATAGAATGAGTGAATATTCTCTCACATCAAACATAATGAGAGAGTACTCCCCCAAATCACTCTCACTAAATATTTGGGCAACCAGGCAGGCCAGTGGGGACCAAGGTAAAGGTTAATTGCCTCAGAGTCAGAGATGATCTGAATAAAACAAACTGGAATTTCACTTTTTCTAAAGGAAGAAGAAAAGAGCCAACCACCATGAATTACATTAGAAGTGCATTTCTTGCATTGCACAGATTAGAAGGAAAGTATGATCTATACTGCAACTTATTTCCATAACAGCACTCTGGGATCCAAAAGAATTGAATCACTGAAGCTTAGAAGCATCTCAATTTCTCACTTTGAACAGTTCGCATTAAATTATTGAAAGGAGAGTGCACTAGAATTGTCTCTTTTCACTTTTTTTTTTAAGATTTTTTTAAGTACTTTTTTTTCTTTTAGATTTTTTTTATTTATTTATCTTTAGAGGGGAAGGGAAGGAGAGAGGGAGAGAAACATCAATGTGTGGTTGCCTCTTGTATGTCCCCTGCCGGGAACTGGCCTGGCAACCCAGGCATGTACCCTGACTGGGAATCGAACCGCGATCCTCTGGTTCGCAGGCCCGCGCTCAATCCACTGAGCTACACCAGCCAGGGCTTTTCACTTTTCTATACAAATAAAATAAGTTCCTTTTGTCATATGTGAACTCTTTTGAATGGGTTAAGGGCATGAACTTGTAGCCAAATAGACCTGGGTCCAGGTCCTGGCCTAAGTGTTACGTGACCTTGGGCATGCTTACCTTCTCCATGCCGCAGCTACATCCTCCCTGAAGTGTGGATAGTAACAATCGACTCACATAGCTCTCATCAGAAGTTAGTGAGGTAATACATATGTAAAGTATATAGCACTGTGTTCTTTATATGGATGCAAAAGTATTAGCTATTATTATTGCTATTGTTACTAGCACATGATAGTGATTTTCAAGAGTGAAAAGAATCCCAGTTTGTCTAATGACTTGTGAGCCTTGGGACCAAAATAGGACCATGTGATGCTGGTCTCAGCACACACTCACTGCTTAACTTTGCACTGGGACTAAGCCCACGATTTAGTATAAAATTTGAAATGCGTGGTATTCTAGCTTGAACTCAGGAGTGCGGCTAATGGATAGTTAAACCTTCCTGAGGCAAACTCAGAAATTACTGGCTCCATTCTCTCCTTGGCAGGATTAGTGGTGCAGCTCCTTTCCTTTCCCAGCTACAAAATGCATGTTGACAGGACAATCCTGGAACCCAAGGGTTGGATCAGTACAAGTTGCAGGAGGCCTTCCATTTGATCCTCTGTTATTGCTTTCTGATGAAGTGTAGACATTTGGCCACCAGAAACCGGCATTCTCTCAGGAGCAATACAGGAGAAGAGCACACCTCTTTGCAAATGGACAGCCAATCTTTTGGTCCTGCTTACTCTGCTACAACGGTTTTCAGATGTCCACTGGAGACTTTGAATGATGTGGCATTTCCAGTGCACTCTCCACCAATAAAATCTGTTAATAGTGCCCTTGGGAATGCTTAGAGAGACTCGATTCCAGATCAGGGAAGATAATTAGTGGACCTGAAAGATCTGGCCCAGGTGAAAGTCATATTCCATGCAAATAATCCTTGGAAGGACCCAATGTCAGTTTGGATGCTTCTTTTAATTTAGTGTAGAGCCAGACCGAAGGGATGTGGATAACCTGTCCTTAGTGCCACCCTGTAGAACCTCGTTAACTTCTGCCTCACTCTGGAGCCTCCTCACTCTCCTGACTTTGGGAACCTGACGAGCCACAGCTTAGCTGAATCTCCATGGTTCTGCTTAAGGGGGATTCTGGCCTGTGTGGGAGTAAGACTCGTCTCCAGGGTGTGCCAGTCCAACTGCCTTTCACCGGAGGGAAAAGAAACGTTGCTTGTTCACTGCATTTGAATTCTAGGAAGGTGGAAACGTGGGGCTGGAATTACATATCTTTGGCTAACGAATGTTGATTTCCTATCAAGGAAAAGGCAGGAAAGGAATAATTTACTTATAAACTTGGCACTTAAATGTGTTATCTCATTTAAGAGAAGAAGATGTGTGAAAAGGGTAGGTAACCATTCTGAGGGCTAGAAGGATCTTTTGTACGTGGTGGAAAGTTTTAAAGCTACCCTTGAGCATCATCAGACACTTGGCCTGTGAATTATTTCTGTGATCATTAGACTTAATTGAAGAATTATAACAACTTCTCATGATGCATTTGGCCATTCCTTGTGTCTCGGGTTAATTAGCACTGGCAAGTCCATTAAGCTAGTGTAATATCACTCACCCCTCACCCAGAACTAGTGATTGAGCATCTTGGGGGCCAAACTCCTTCTCCACCTCACTCTGTCCATCATTACTTTATCTGAATACCGCTCTATTGAGCTGGCCTTGCTCAATTTGCATTCTGTGTGGGTGACCTGATGTTAAGAAGCTCCATATAGGTATAACCGGCGAGGTTTTCCTACAGAGTTTAAAGGGAGTGTTCATTTAGAGTAGAGCAAGATGATTTTCATGCTCTATGTTATATTTTAATGGAAGGAAGTTTCATTATTTTTTATAAGTGAGGTAAGTGAGGGGTACCTCACTTTTTCTTTCTTTCCTTTTTTGTTGATACCTTAAGCCACCGAGAAAAGGCTAAATGAGACTCATAGCTTTTCTGACTCAGTATGCCTGATACACGATCTCAACCCTCCTTCTGTTTCTTTGGCTGACAGATTTTGATGAGAATTTTCTGTAAGAAAAAGATGCTTGCTTTTGTACAGTAAATTACATGAGATTAGAAACATACCCTTTTTTTCAAATTGTGTTGGCAATTTGATCTGTGGGAAGTGATTGAAGCTCCAACTTTGAACTAAATTACTGTAGCTTAACCCTCAAAGTTTCATTTTAAGTTCATTTGAAGTATGTACAGGAAAGATGACAGAGAGAGAGAGAAAGAGAGAGAGGTTGAGATTGTAATGAATACATTATATTATCTCAGATCTTATTTGGGATTTTCTTTCCCAACTAATGCTAATGATAAAAGATGTGAAAATAAGCCTATAATTACATGTTGTTGGGTTTTACCCTTCCCCTTCATTAAAACTTAATCTATGAGAATGCCTGTAAATATTAAAATAATTTTACAAGATTATATTTGCAAGCACTTTGGTCTGCTATTAATGTGAGACTGTATATTGGGGAGGGGGCAATACATAGAGAAAGTCTTTTAAAGATACCTTTAGCCAAAGTAGATGCCCCATTTCACAGCATACTGTCTAAAAATGATGGACTCCAAAATGCATAATGAAAGATGTCCATAGCTATGCACTACTGCAAATCAGTAAGACTCTAAAATCTATTTCTATCTTATTAATAAGGAACTTTGGTTCTTAGAGTTCCAGGATAGGCCCAGTTTTTGTTTTTTTTAAATTATTTTAGCTGGAACTTTATTCCTTGATCATGATATTGTCCTTATAAGCTACTAACAGACCAGGAATACTTAGTCAAGGCCTCTATATGAGAATTACACACTGATTTTGAAGACATATCTTGTCCATTCTTGTGTAGTGGGGCCTTTATAGAAATGCCACCTGCGCTTTGATTTCTGCTTCTTGTGAAGTTCCTGGAGGATCAATAATCGAGTTATTAAGAGGAGTCATGCCACATGGAGAGGGTGGGGCCTGAGGTGTCTGAGGAGGAGGAGTGGGACTTTGGTGAAGGGTGCTGGTAGCACTCGCGCGGTAGTGACTCGCAACTCCTTCCTCCCTTTCTTCCCACCTCCAGTTCCACACCCCTACCCTCACATTCCTGAGTCCCTAGACCTGCCTCGTATCCTCTCCCCCTTAATACTCGTCTCCCCCTAACTTCTCAAATGTGTGCTGGTGTTTCAGAAATAAAATGGTATTTGAATCCAAGAACAGGGAGTGGAGAAGCAGGGCGAAAACCGTCTTGTCATATCCTCAGCATGTCTAGCCAAGCATCCAGGCACAGGACTTAACATTAATCAAAGCAGCCGTGAAGATCAGAGATGGGTCTATCGAGCAATGTCATATATGCCGAGTCTTTTGAGCATGGTTTTCCTGAGAACCCCTTTTGAGATAGAACTCACTGTAACAGACAAATGCCCGTGTTTGTTTAATTTAATTATATGAGAGCCCAGAATGGTAGGGAGAGGATGGAGCGGAGAAGAAGACGGCTAATGCGCGATTTATGTGAGACAGGAAATTTTGCAGGCCAGATGTCTTTCTGAAGCTTTTCGTTTGCTATTCAATGAAAAGAATTGTACCACCAGCATTGTCCGTGTTGTATATAAGCCAAAGGTGTGAGGGACAGAAATGGGAGCTATCAAAATATGTTTTCAATATGTATCCTAGGGCCTTTAAATATGTGCTGTCCTTCTCAGGAACCACAGGGAAAAATGAATAACTCACCCCGAATTAACATGGTTCAGCGGAGAGTTATCACAGCCTCTTTGCCTGCCCCTCCTGCTCTTCACGCCATCAGAGCTTCTGTGAAAGGTTGTTTTAACCAAAATGAGTTTCATGGAAGGGAATGTGTAAAACTCCCAAGAATGGAGTATCTCCCTTTCAAATAATTGCCATGTCGGATTTAGTCTTGGGGGACCTTTGGACCTTCCCTCATCTCTCTCTGTTTTAGGGGGAGAGTAAAACCTGGTTCTACATAGTATTACCTTTAGTAGACACCTTCGATGTTGGTGTGGGGAGTGGGTGTGTAAAATAAGAATTGTTCTAGAAACATAGACGATAACAAGAAAAAAGCAATGAAAGTGGGAGCAATGCAAAACAAACACGGGAGGACTGGGCTGCAAATGAAAAGAGCGTTTGGCCAACTGGGATGCACTCTCCGAAGGAGGCAAAGTAGTGAGAGCACAATGTTAAAGGCACCGGTGCTAAAACCAGGCCCTGCAGGTTTGAATCCCGAGCACACCATTTTCCAAAAGCATGACCAGGAACAAGGCAACTCAGCCACTCTGGGCCTCAGTTTCCTCATCTGTGAAATGGCAATAATAGAGGAAATTTCAAAGTATACTTATACTGTGTAGAGGAGTTAACCCCAGGCACTGGGGCCATGATGAGTGCTTACCATATGTTTGCTATTACGTATGGTGTCTTAAGAGCTTAAAGTGACAGAAAAGGCAAGACTACACTTCGGACTTCTAATTGCAGTGGGAATACTTCAGTGTATAAAATGACTGAAAAGTTAGGCAAGGCAGATCAAAATCACCTAGCAGCCTTGGAGATTGTTAATTCTTCTATGTGGGAAAAAAAATAGATCTCACTTAAATTTCTGGGCTCTATGGAGGCCCTTGAAGCATTTGCTGTAGTTAAATTACCAAAAAAAAGTCTAGAACAAAAAACATATGTTTGGGCAGAAAGTTTTTGCTGGAGATTTTTTTTTGAAGTACAATAAAATTAGGACATATTATTTTGAACTTTAGATGTTCACCAAAAGATAAAACCCATAAAGTGAATGTATATTCCTGTGTAATCAATTTGTGAATGGATATGGTATGGCATATTTTCTTCCAGTAAGGACAAATCTTTTCTCTTTATACTACTAATTTGATGTGTCAGAATTCAAAAATTTGGACTATTTAAAAATAACAGTGTGTTTCCAAATGTATTTCAGAGGGTGAATGGTTAACCAAACTGTGGTATATCCATGGCATGAAATATTAGTCAGAAATAAAAAGTAATGAATTAGCGATATATGCAATAACTTGGATGGACCTCAGAGGAATTATAGTTAATGGAGAAAGCTAATCTCAGAAGATTACATATTGCAAGATTCCATTAATGTGATATTCTTGAAATGACAAAATTATAGAGAGGGAGAGCCAGTTGGTGGTTGCCAGGAGTTAGGGTTGGCGGAGAAGCCTGAGGGGGCTCTGAAAGGGAGCCACGAGTAATCCCTTATGGTGATGGAATAGTTCTGTATCTTGATGGCAGTAGCAACTACACAAATCTACATGTGTGTTAAATCTCACAAAACTAAACACAGACACACAGACACACACACACACATACCATGCATTTGGAAGTGGTGGAATAAACTCTGTGGGTCGTACCAATGTCCATTTTCTGGTTTTGATAAGTTGCAATAATGAAGCAAGATGTTGCCATTGGCGGAAACTGGATGAAGCGTACAAAGGACCTCTCTGTGCGGTTTTACGCAGCTTTTTGTGAATCTACAATTATTTCAAAAGGAAAAGTTGAAAAATTGCAGATATGTTTATTTCTAATTGAATTTTAAATTTGTTGATTTCCACAATCTGACCACAACGAGATAATATAAGTTCCTTTCACGCACTGATGAAAATCAATGAAAAGACTGATAGACTTACTGCTCTTTGAATATGAGCAACTTCTTCTTACCCCAAAATTCATAAATTCAATGTATTCCATTGCTACTAGATGAAGGTTCAGTGACAGAAACGTTTATGGGTAATTTGGTGAGCTCTTAAAAACATGCAGAATAATTTTCCCACAGCCTTTGAGAACTTAGCCAATAGGACCCAATATGCTTTTGCTTTGATAACAACCTATCTTTGGAGGCCTTTTGATCACATTTAAAAAGGAATCAGTATTCACTCATCAGAATCCTTGTTCCATGTAGTACCAGCACCCTTATCGCTGTTCCTGTGACCTTCCTATCTCAACCAGATGCACACAGGGCGGCAGTGCTTTCGGCGTACGGCGGGCTCTTCAGAACGTGGGGCCCCCCAACCAGGTGGAAGCTGTCTCAAAGGAGGTCTTTGTTAGCAGTGGCCACTAATGAGCAATGACTGCAGTCTGAATGTGTGTGACATCCTGGTGTGGGAGTATTTAGCTTGTCGATCTTCCAGCAAGTGTGACGTTTTTGAGGAATAACAACTAATTTGTCTGGCACCCTTTTCTGACCATATTTTGGATTTGGATTTTTTTCCCATTCTGGTTCAAAATCTGGTAAACTTACTGAACATGCTGCTTAATGCCCCTGTGTTTCAGTTGGTTGGTTGGTTGGTTGGTTAGTTACTAGGTAAGTTACAGCCAGCTGTGCTTTTTGGTTAGAAAATAGAATGTGGAAAATTCTGCTGTAGACTTAGGGGTCTTTAGAAAATTTGTAAATGTATTCACAGAGGTCTATCCGTTGTTGATGTAAGGAAGAATGTGTCCTCGGGAGATTTGAGGCTGAGAGCTAGATTGTTGCACAAGTTTAAGGGCAGTGATTACATAAGAATAAGAACATGTGCAGTGCACAGTATTTAGAGAGATGACGTGCTTTAAAAGGTGGTAATCCTGCACACCTTTGAAACACAAAGTATTGAAACCATCTCATATGAATCTTTTTCTTAGCTAAATCCAGGTAGGGTGGGAGCAACATGCTCCACTGACATTTTTTAAACAAATAAAAAATAAAGGAGACTAGAGGAGTCATGGCTTTTTGAAGGTCCCCACAAAAAATGAGCAATCAAGGACTAGTTATAAAATTTCCATTTTTGGTATTCTTTTTACGAGAACCCATTGCCTTTGTACGCACCCTAGATACCAAAGAAATACGATAAATTTTGTTTCTCCTTTATACTGACTTTAGATATTTGAAAGAATCTATGTTTATGGTGAGATCTGGGTGTATTTTCTGTCATTAGATGCTTGTGTGGTTGGGAGTTTAGCATTGAGAACTGTCAGTGAAGGGGTCATTTTTTATGGCCATTGGTCTTTTGAGTGTAAGGTTTAAAAAGTTTTATTTATAAACCTTTTTTTCTATAGAACTAGATAATATAAGGCAAGACTGCCTACCAAGTAATGCCTTACCACTCAGAGAAAGAAAAACTTTCTCCTTTTAAACATTCCTTCTACTTTCGAGGACTTCCAGTCAAGATGGGACCAGAGGCAAACACAGCTCACCTCCTTGCACGACCACATCACAATTGCAACTAAACGATAGAACAACCATCACTGGCTAAGGGGCCCCAGTCCTGGCACTAACATCAGTTAGCTTTGGGTCACAATTTGGCTTTGCCTGGGAGCCTCCAAGCCTAGTACAAGTAGCAGCCATCTGCAGATTGCTAGGCAGCTCACGCTGGGTGGCCTTGGGTAGAACACAGGTGGGGGCTGATCTGGCCTGCACCACCTGGGAAACCTCAGAGCCTGTCCACCTGTGAACAGCTACAGAACACAATGGAGCTCTATCACCCTGATCCTGCGCAGCTGATCCTCCACGGACAGTGGAGATTGGTGATCAGTGGTCACAGCCAGTCCTTGCAGCTGACTGGCCTGAGTAAATCCCTCCCATTGAGCTGCCGATAGCTACCAGGCCCAATTACAAGAGAAAGGTATACTCAGCCTACACAGAGGGTATACCTCAAGCACCCTGCTTGGGTGAAAAGGTAGGCTATGCTACAGGACCCTAGAAGACACCTACTACATTAGGCCATGCTACCAAGACCAGGAGTCATAGCAGCTCTGCCTAATACATTAGAAACAAACACAAGGAGGCTGCCAAAATGAAGAGACAAGGAAACATGGCCCAAATGAAAGAACAGATAAAAACTCCAAAAAGAGAATGAAACAAAGTGGAGATTAGCAATCTATCAGATGCAGAATTCAAAACACTGGTTATTAGGATGTTCAAGGAACTTAGTGAGGATGTCAACAGCATAAAAAGAGATACAGGCGGAAACGAAGGATACACTAATGGAAACAGAGAACAATTTACAGGGAAACAGCAGTAGAGTGGATGAAGCCGAGAATCAACTCAGTGATATGGAACATAAGGAAACAAAAAACAACCAGTCAGAACAACAAGAAGAAAAGAAGAATCCCCAAAAAATCAGGATAGTGTCAGGAGCCTCTGGGGAAACTTGAAGTGTACCAACATTCACATCACAGGGGTGCTAGAAAGAGAAGAGAAAAAGCAAGAAGTTGGAAATCGATTTGAAAAAAAAAAATGAAAGAAAAATTCCCTAATTTGGTGAAGGAAGTATATGATGCAAGTCCAGTAAGCACAGAGAGTCCCAAATAAGATGGACGCAACCAGGTCTGCACCAAGGCGCATCATAATTAAAATGCCAGAAGTTAAAGATAAAGATAGAATCTTAAAAGCAGCAAGAGAAAGACTGTTAGCTACCGACAGGGGAGTCCCCATAAGGCTGTCAGCTAATTTCTCAAAAGAAACTCCTCAGACTCAAAGGGATTGACAAGAAATATTCAAAGGCATGAAAAGTGGTGTATTACATATCGAACTACAAAATCAAAGAAGTACAGGGACCTACAGCCAAGACCGCTCTACCCAGCAAAGCTATCATTTGGAATCACAGGGCAGATAAAGAGCTATATATAAACCCCCTAAATTTTACTTGAAGTGAGAAGAATATTGGTAAATTCAGGAATAAGCAATCCATATTGTGTTGTACTTTTGTATTTTGCACAAATTCTTCTAGATATTATGAGAAAACCCCTCTCTACCCCTAATTTCATGGCATGCATTTATCTGTTTGGTCAAAGATATGTGTGGGAAAGAGGATCCAAAAGGTCATCTCCTTTTGTATTTTTAGCCTTCGTGCCTGGAATTCCCTAATTCCAAAAATATCTTTGTGGGGAAACCCATACAATGTGCTAAAATTAATACCCCAGAAGGAAATGAACTAGAATCGACCTTTGCTACTTCCTGCTCCTTGTTTCCTGCTATTTCAGTGACTTTCCCCCAAACAGCACTTGTCCCTCTCTGGTCTTGTCATCCGAGTCGAAGCTGATTTCCTGGCCATGGGTCACGGGAGCAAGGAGCACAGGGCTTTGAGCAAAGTGGTGGGCTTTGCAAATTGCGATTAGAGACCCCAGATACAAAAGAATGCATTTGGTGTGATTCTATGTCCATGAAATTCTGGACCAGGCAAAATGCTATGTACAGAGAGCAAGTCAGTGGAGGCTCAGGAGGTAAAGAAAACTTTTTGGATAATGAAAATGTCTTGTATCTTGATTGTGTTGGTAGTGACATAGAAGTAGACAGTTGCTAAAACTCAATGGCTGTACATTAGAAATGGATATATTTTATGATATGTAATTTATATCTCATGGTTTTAAAAACATTGCAATTAGAATACAATTTGGAAAGCATTACTGCCAACCACCTGCGTGTCCTTTAATCTTGTCTTCAGTACAGAGGAAATGACAATATTTGGGGGGAATATTTTGATAACAGCAACCACTTTTTACATTTCATAAAATTAAGATGCCCATGCAATCCCACTGAAAGATTCTTTGTCTCACAAAGCAGGTTTCTACCTAATCAGAGATGTTTACATTCTGTTCTTCAAGATATTCTGTACCTATAGGTAGAACAATTACTTTGACTTAAAAACTTATGTATTAATTTCATTATAGCCCTGCTAAGAAAGTATTAAAATTTACATATTAATTTCATTATAGCCCTGCTAAGAAAGTATGAATAATTACCCTCATGTCCTCTTGTTTCAAATCCCACATCCCTTTGTATGAGCTTTCTGAGAGACACCTGTGGTGTACCTGCCTGACTTTGGTGCAAGAACAGCCACTCATCCCTAGAAGAGGGCCCTCAGCAGGTAGAAGTAACTAATATTTGTTTGCCCTCTGCTTCTTGGTTACAAAATGCTCCAAATCAGAACTGGCTCCTGTTAAGCCTTTCAAACTTAGTTAGATACAGCATAGCTGTCCCTTATCTGTATGCCCTTTTTTTCTCTTTTCTTTCTAATTGCCTCAAGAATGCCATCTTACATTATTCACATAAGGTGGTCAGAAAGAGAGATTTATCTGGTAGCAAATTTAATGAACCTTTTGAAAAACCAGATTGTGATTTCTCTAGTTAGACTTTAGAGACAAATACAAAAAGTGTGATTTTTCGGATTATCTTTTGAGACCCATTTCAGAATGATTGCAGCTAAAGGGTAGCCCTTTAACTAGTATGTAAAATCTGTGAGCTTCCAAAGGATATCTACACCTCCTATGTTCATTGCCGCATTATTTATAGTAGCCACATGATAGAAACCACCTAAGTGTCCATTGACAGGTGAATGCATGAAAAGGATGTGGTCATTCACAAACAGTGGAATAGTATTCAGCCATAGCAAGGAGGGAAACCCTGCCATTTGCAACAACACAGATGAGCCTTGAGAGCGTTATGCTAAGTGAAGTAAGCCAGACAGAGAAAGACAAATAGTGTATGATATCACTTATATGCAGAATCTGAAAAACGAATCTCATACATACGGAGAACGGATTAATGGCAGAGGCGGACGTCGGGATTAGAGGGATGCTGGGGGCCAAAGTGAGTGAAGGTGGTCAAAAAACGTATGTATACATCATATATCGGAGCTTTAGGATAAAAGTAATTCACAAAAGTGTAAAATGTGGGGACGCAAGACTAAATGCAAAGGGAAATAGGAAGAAGGAAGACCTTGCCCAGTGGGAGCAAAGCGGTGTGCACCCCACGCATGCGGGTCCAGGGACTGGAAAGTGCCAGCGCGTCTCCGATGTCCTCGTTGCCAGGAGGGTCCAATCCTGCATAACAGCCTGGATTCGCTTTGCTGCCAGATGAGAAAACTGTATCCGTTTCAACTGTTGCTTATGGATCTGAAAAATCTGAAACCAAGTAGGACCTCAGTTTTAACACAGTGCACAACTCTGAGCTGGGTATAGGACCAAACGCTGGAACTGGGATGCATTGGGAAAAAAAGAGGCTTGATGCCTTTTTATTGGTGAAACCATGACATGACGAGGCCACTGAGTTATCCAAAGGAAGACCAGTGCCCAGGCTTTTTTTTTTTTCTTTTTTTATCATGTGCATATTTGAAAAGATATTCTAACGGAATAAAAAAGCCAGACTTGAAATTTGGCTTGCTTTTAGAGCTCACAGCAGTACAGTTAAACTGAATTTCTCTTCCTTCCTCTGGCTTCCTTTGTTTTCTCCCAGACTTTGCCCTTTGTAACAAACACTGAACAGCACAGGACGGTGTATTTCCTGGGCAATGTCGCTGGCTGTGAGCTTTGCTTATTAATCATGACATTAGGGCACCGAGAGATCTTACACGGCTTCCTGCCGCACCGTCCAGATTCCCCCCCACACAGACACGACACACACACAAAGTCCTCTTGCCCTTACTTTTGGTTTGCGTCTTACTCTTTAAGAGATGGCAGGGCGAGGGATATTTTTCCTCCTTATATTTGTTCACAGATTTTATACTTTTCTGTTTTCTTTCAGTTGTGGTACTTTTGATAGCAGTGGGAATAGAGGAGTGTGGATGGAAAGATAGGACTTCAGCAGTAAATTTCTAGAAAGATCCTTTTGGCAATGACAGGGAAAAATACGTTCTTCTTATTATTTCAAACAAATGGGGGGAAGGTAAAGGGGGAACAGTATGTGAGTGAAGGTCAGAGCTGGGCAGAATTTCGTTGCTCAGGGTGCTGCTCGGAGACTTTTATGACATCAATGCCAGTTTTCCTGCCTCCCAGGCCCCTGCCTGTCCTGCCTCCCTATAGCCCAGCATGTTGAACAGGCTGAAATCCAGGGAGGGCATATGAACTTACATTGATAACCCTAAAAGTATTTTGGAAAATCAGAGTTCATTGTTCCCTCCTTCAGAAATCATCAGTACTATGTTTTTTGAAGCCAGGGCTCTGAAATCTCTCAGGGTTAGGGCAACTTGTGGGTTTGACCTGTGTTGATGCATGAGGAGTCTTTAAGTCAGTAAAGATTAGTGACAGGGGCTGTCAGTTATATGTAAGCTGAAGTATTACTGGCTCAGCTATGATAAAAATAGCATCTCTATATTTCTTCTTAAATTGCCTACTTTAGTTTCAAAGGGGGATTTTTGTAGTTATTGGCATAAAATTAATCAATACCAATTAATCGGAGTTTATTCATAATCTATGGCCCACTTCTATTTTATGCTGTATCTATACTTATAATAAGAAAAGCATAGAACTCCTTTTGGATCTTACCATCTGCAGCAGGATGTAGAGGTGCAACTTGAAGCAGCCTTACAGGTACATTTGTCTGCAAATGTACACCTGAGATGCTCATGCAGCCACTGTCGCGATAAGCAGCAATAATTTGGATCAGCACAGTAATTCTCGAGTAGTAAGTTGTGTCTTTAATTTCTGAGACATGTGTGCTCTCCTGACTCATGCATTGGAGACATGGCTTTTGACTGTCTGAGCCCTGGCTGCACCTGCTTCTGGGCTCCTTAGGAATGTCCAGGAGCACATTTTCGGCAGAACTTGCTCTTGGGTGGTGGTGGAGCCCAAAGCGCTTTTTCCATCCTTTGCGTGGCATCCGGGATGCGCTTATGCAGGCGAAGAGCCCAGACGCCCTTGCTACAGTGAGCAAGTGCCCATTTAGAATGACATTTCCTGGGTGAATGCAGTGCCCGGGGGATAGAAAATACGTTGCTATCCCTCAGCCCAGTGAAATGGGTTGTTTTAAAATAGAACAGTCCTCTTGCATTTGATTTTGTCTTTCGGTTAGGAAGAGTTATACAGCAAGATCTTTCTGTTTGTCCTGTCGTGACTTCATTCAATGAGCTGGTTTTCTCCTTTTGTTTCAAATCTGTCAGTTACCTGCCTCATCCAGTTCAGTGCCTGAGGGTGTGTGGCAATAGACTGGCCTCCTGCGGGCAACAGCGGGTGCTGAGCTGTGAAGGCTGGTTGCTAGTTGGCCGAAGCCCACAGGGGTCCTGCACAGCAGCCTGTGACTGACCGGGTTCCGGCACAAGTGCCAGGGAGGGAGATGGCAGAGGTGGGCCCGTGGGGTCAGAGGAGGCAGGAAGAAAGGTCAGCTCATGGACTATGGATTTTCTGAGGTTACCATTGTTAAGGGGCCCTTGGGGGGTGGAAATCTATGCCCCCTGTGTCAGACAATGTTGATTGGAATGGCTAAATGTTAGCAATGTTCTCAACCGAGAGTTGGAAGCCTTCCAAGAGCATCTTAGAGGACCTCTGCAGTTTCCTTTCCTTGGGCTGAGTCTCTTTCATTGGCCTCCCGAGGCTGTAACTCACGCTATCAGGTCTTCAGCTCCGTCCTCCGGACCCTGGCGTCCGTCTTTTATGGTACATGTTTCAGGGCTGCAGCGCTGTCTCCGTGCATTAGTCTGGGGTTTCTTTCTGTGCCCCACTCTGCCCGCTGAGGGAACGGGGAGCTGGCAGCAAGGGGACGCGGCGGAGGCTGGGAGCCCCGTGGTGAAAGGCGTGCTCGGAGGTATCTGGCTTTGGGTTTTTACAGAAGTTGATAGCATTCGGCTTAGTGACCACAATTCAATTATAAGCACCGCACAGCCATGCTGAGTGACTCTGTTCTTGCCAAAAACTGCCGTGTAAAGGCGGCTGCATTTTTGTTAGCCTTGCCTGATGGATTTTTAAGTATATTAACCACATACAGTCACACGAAGGGGAAAATTTACTGCCTAAACAGAGGGACCTAAATCCCCCAGGCTAAATAAACCCAATGAAAACACAAGAACTGCATTTACAGGCCTCCCGAAGATAAGAATTCAACCTTTAAAAAGGTTCCTTCAAATGAAAAATGGATGGCTGAGCTGCTAATGGCCCGGTCACCGAGGAATTTAACTCTTCCCTAATGTGCAAGGACCTGGGGTCAGCTCCAGCTT
This sequence comes from Glossophaga mutica, assembly GCA_039655065.1. Lineage (NCBI taxonomy): Eukaryota > Metazoa > Chordata > Mammalia > Chiroptera > Phyllostomidae > Glossophaga > Glossophaga mutica. The sequence continues at coordinate 86,262,108 of CM077313.1, forward strand.
CGCGGGATGGGGGTTTGCATCCCAGGGCTCCGAGCAGTCCTGGGCCTGCACGGTCGGCTGGGGCCCTGGAGATTTAACAGCCACCTTGGAGGACAGCCTGTCTTGGCTGTTGTTGCCTGTTTCTCGTGTGTGTGTCTGTGTGTGAAAGAGTTGTATACATGTGTGAGTCTGCGGACCAAGCAGGGGACAGTGTGTCCCAGCTTTTTTCCATTAGAATGTGGTTGAGACGAGAGCCTAAAGGAAATGTAGTCTTCTCCTTAAACTCAGAGGGACGTGTAGCTCTTCCTCGTAAACTGAGAGGCAGAGTTAGGGGGCTAAGAATTTACCCAGTGGAGTCACTCGGTGTGCGTTTTCCCGCAGAAACAGGTTCTCCATTAGGGTAAGTGTGAGACCACATCTCTCCCCCACCTTCTGGTGGTGTTGAGGGTCCCCAAAGCTCATCACCAACAAATCCTGCCACCGTATTAAAGACAAGTCATTACGAGGATGTCCACGAATCAGCCTGCGTGTGAATTCTCATGTTCGTTACAAATCATCAGAATATTATTTTAAAATAAATATGGTGGGTGGGGACAGGGGTTAACTACTAAGGGACAAGGGGATTTTTCGAGGTGATGGGACTGTTCTATATCTTGGTTCCGTGCCCATCCATCAGTCAACGTTTCTTGCGCTTGTCCCCTCGCTGCTTGGCCGGCCGGGGAGCCATGCAGACGACGCCACCCTTCTCAAAGGAAGGACACCGCATAGCCAGACCCACCTCTGAGCTCATGATGCCAGGAAAGCTGTCCCTGAAAAAGCAGAGATGGTGTGTGTTTCCTTCTGGGGCAGATGATATAACCCTTTGAGGTAGCAATGCCCTTGTATGGTTAGCCCAGGTAGGGAAATACCTAGCTTTGTGCTGACTCACCAGGTAAGAAATCATTTCTCTGCATGAGTCAGAATCACAGCTGTGTTCTGAACAGGCTCGTGTGTCCTGCATTGTGAAAGGCTCGAAGCACCAATCGGGGTGCCCGCTGCAGGTCTCGCCGGCCTGGTATGGCTGCATCGCCCACCTGCCGCACTCTCGTTTCCTGGCGTGACCATATTAAATTCAAGCCCCCTAGCTCATTCCATCACATAACCAGTTAGGTACAGGGGAAACTTATTTAAATGTACGCTCTACTAATGTTGCCACTTATTTAGTTCTAGGTAAACTTAATTATGGCCGAATAAAATGCTTCAACGTTAAATGGACTCCTGGACAGTGGGAGAGGAGTGGTGTGTGTGAGTGTGTGCGTGTGTAAGAATACAGAGTTAAAACAGACTTGGGCAATGTAAAATACCACAGAAAGTAGGGGTTTCCAAGGAAAACATGGGGAAATGCTGTATGAGAATCTAATGTATGCCATAGCTTTTAAAAGGAAACATTAATAGCGAAACATGCCCTCAAAGGGCAAGCCAGTAATAAATTTCATGTCAGAAATTACCTGTCAGTAGGATTATGTTAAATAATGTTGAATTGTTATTAGTCGGAGGGGAAAGAGGAGAGTAACTTTCTCAAAAATGTTCAAAGAGTGTAATGTTTCACACACAAATTCCAATATTGTTTAATGGGATTTTTGTGCTTAACCCTTCTCGTAGATGTATTGAAAAATCTGGCCATTTAGTCCATTCCCCAAGTGCAGTCATTATGGGAAAAGAAGCCAGACGCTTTCCGTGCAGGAATTCGGAATTACCCAGAGGACCAGTGCATCTTGTTAGACGTCCGTCCTAGAGTGTCCTGACTGGTAAATGCAGGCCTGCTGGCCGGAGCTACCAGGGAAAATGCGTTCACTTCTGAGCCTTTGCAAAGCAGTGATGACATAGTGGGGGCCCCACTATTCTGAGCATTTTGATTGTTTTGGCCAAATAACAAAAAATATCATTTTCCCTTTGTGAAAAAGTCTCGTTGCAAATGTGTGACCATCTAAGTTTTTTTTAAGGTCCCTTGAAATATAGTGGGTCTGAAACTGAGGACCCGCGTGGAGCCGGGGCCCAGAGCCTTGCCCTGGACATAGTGAGCGTGGAGGACTCGGGGGAACAGAGCGGGAAGCACAACTGAAGCTTAATCGTGTGCTCACACATTGTCCTGAGCCCTTTACAAAGGGCCCCTTATGACTCATAGGTGTCAGATCATCAAGCCATTACTCCCAGAATGAAAGATCATTGCCTTCATGTGACCTGAATGAAGAACCGTTGCTGCCCTGGATTTGGGTTTTTGAAGGACAAGGTTAGTGATAAGCTGTGGGATCCCTTCATGTACTTTGATCTAACTCGTCGATTACTGGTTAATGACCTGCCTTGAGTCCCTTTTGGAAATTGTTGTATTTGATGACATATTTCATTTCGTGACATTTGGACAAGGTCTTGCCGGTGAGTGTCTGCACAAGTGCGTGAGGCATTTGTGGAAATTTTTATTTCTTTAGGTTGTCGAGTCTCAATTTTAGCAACGACCCCAGCGGTCATTTACAGGTGGTCTTGGGGTGGCTTAGCGTCACAGATAACCTTTCCAAAGTGCAAGTCAGCGCAGACTCTCAGGGGCACCTTGCGGTGCCGAGAGGCTTCTTGCCAACCTGGAGCACTCAGATCTGCTTCAGGAATGCTGCGTCTTGGGGGCAGGTGTAATGGTATTCTAAAGCTTGTTCAGGTGCAGTCATTTTTGCTGTCCCTTTGGGATTTGATCTCATGGTTATGGAATGATCTTTTCATTACGTTGCAAAATATGTAGTTATACAATGTCCTGTTGTAAGTTAGTTAAAACATACAGAGGCCAGGCTGTGGAGAGAGTCTTAAAAGCAGCAAGAGAAAAGGAGACAGTTACCGACAAAGGAGTGCCCATTAGACAGACTGTCAGCTGATTTCTCAAAAGAAACTTCACAGGCAAGAAGAGACTGGCAAAAACTATTCAAAGTGATGAAAAGCAATGACCTACAGCCTAGATTACTCTACCCAGCAAAGCTATCATTTAGGATGGAAGGGCAGATAAAGTGCTTCCTGGAAAAAGTAAAGCTAAAGGAGTTCATCATCACCTAGCCATTATTACATGAAGTGTTAAAGGAACTTATTTAAGAAAAAGAAGACCAAAATTATGAACGTCAAAATGGCAACAGATTCACAACTATCAACAACTGAATCTAAAAAAACAAACTAAGCAAACAACTGGAACAGAAACAGAATCATAGTTATAGAGATCATTTGGAGGGTTATCAGTGGGGAAAGGGAAGGGAGAGAATGGAGGAAAAGGTGCAGGGATTAAGTAGCATAGATGGTAGGTACAAAATAGACAGGGGGAGGTTAAGAATAGGATAGGAAATGGAGAAGCCAAAGAACTTACATGCATGACCCACAGACATGAACTAAAGGGGGGATTGCTGGAGGGAAGGGGGATACCAGGCAGCAGGGGGCAAAGGGGAAAAATTGGGACAACTGTCATAACATAATCAATAAAATATTTTTAAAAAGAAGAAAGAAATATGGGCTGTACTTTCTCAATTAATGAGCCTTATATTCCACTCTGAGTGCCGATATTAAAAGTGATTCAGGTTGAGGGGATGAGTAGGGGCAGCAAAACGGAAAACACAGTTCCAAGTCCACCATTTGTGTCACACTGGCTTGTGACAGAAGCAGCATGAACGTAAAGTCAAGAGTTATTGCCTCTGAAACGAGGAGCAAACGGGGGCTTCCCTCTCTCACAGTTTCACCCAGTACTTAATCGGAGACAGTGCTGCTGCTCCCCGGCACTGAACACTGTAACAACAGGAGTGGCTCCTGGCAGGAGACATCATGAAAAACCTGGAGAGTAACAGGGGAGAAAAAGAGCAACGCTCCATTCAGCAACGCCGGAGCCTTTCTGGGGGCCATGAAGTTTCATTTCTATTTAATTATCACCAACAACTATTTATTTATGCACTTGATGAATATTTATTGAGTGGCTCCTTTGAGCTGCATGTGGTATATGTGTCACGGTGACACAGGTGACAAGAAGAAGGGAGTTCCTTATAAGCTGGGAGGGCAGAGACAGTTTGCACAACTCGCTGTGAAAGAAGGCAAACTTTGATGGCACTAAATGTGTGCCAATGAAAGCTTTGCGAGGATCCGGTGGGAAGAGATTAGCAGGTGGAGGTTTGGGAGGCAGCTTAGTAAAGGAGATGGCTTGGAAGGTGAACGTGGAAAACTGGGTAGAAACTCACCTGGAGAAGCCAGCAGGGAGGGGGCAATCAGGGCACACACACAGGAAAGGGCTTGGGGAGCGGCTGTCCCCACTCGGCATCCATGTCTGTGTCCTCCTTAAAGACCGTAGAGTTTGGGGTCCATGTGTGTGTCACCGGGTGAGACCATGATGCTAAAGAAAGATGTTTTTAAAGTTTTTTCTCATCTGTATCAACCATATTTCTAATAGCATGCCATCGCAAACTCTGGAGAACTCAGTTTCATTCCGTTTCTTGCCCTGCATCAACACATCTGTTTCTCCGTTGAAGCTCCGATTTTAAAGCTGAGTAGGCATCCCTGAGTAGCCATCCACACAGTAGGCGGTTGTCCCAGTTGTCAGGGCTCCAGGCGGCCTGTGACTTGGCCCAGGTAAGCTGGCAGGACCAGTAGGGCTCTTCGATTCTAGATCTGTCCGTACATACGGCCACATGCAACTGGGATAGACATCTCATCCCGAGAGGTGGAGGAGGCCCACCAGGCCTTGAGTGAGTTCCCACGCCCGGTAGCCAGCACCTCCAATCCCTCGTCTCCTGCCTAACAAGCTACTGATGCGCTTAGCCTGGAAATCAGAATATAAATGATGTTCTTTCTCCCTTGATTGAATGAGAAAGGAGAAATTCTTTACAGTAGAAGGTGAGTACAGTGCTGACATTACAGCTCTTTCTTCAAGACAGTGACAGTCATTCTCTAAGACATTATAGGACTTATAAGGAACTTTTAAAATCAGGATCTCACTTGGCTATTTTTTATAATTTTCTTTGATTATTTTTTAAACTCTACTAACTGTATTGGGGTGACACTGTTTAATAAAGTTATGTAGGTTTCATGTGTACAGTTCTACAATACATCATGTGTATGTTGCATTGGGCACTCACCACCCGAAGTCTCCCGTCACCATGTATTTGACCTCCTTTACCCTCTTCCATCTTCCTCCACCTCCTTGCCCCTCCTGTAACCACCGTGCTGCTGTCTGTGTCTATGAGATTGTTCATTTGTGGCTTTCTGTTGTGAGTGCAATTGTATGGTTCTTGTTTTATTCCATCTGACTTATTTTGCTTAGCATGATATTTTCAAGATCCATCCATATTGTTGCAAATGGCAGTGTTTCATTTTTATGGCTGAGTATTATTTCACAGGGTTTTTCATGGTTCTCACTTCATAGGCAAAGAAATCGGAGGGCTTGTTTATTAAGATAATAAAAATAACTGCTCTCATCGGTCGAGTTGCCAAGTCCTCTTTTAAGCACTTTACATTTATCTTCCTAAAGCCCCCAAATTGTCCTATGAGGTAGATCATTGTCATCATCATTTTGCAAACAGGCACAGAGAAGTTATATAACTTGCAGGAAGACCGCAGCTAGTAAATTGCAGAGGTGGGATTTGAACTTAGCCAGCATGGCTCCATGGTTGCATGGGATGGTCCAGAGCTTAGTTCTGGAGGGTAAGGGTTATCCATGTCTACCATTCACCCAGCCAAGAGTATGCCTAGATTAGCACAAGGAGTGTTCCCTGATGGCAGATGTCTGCTGGGAAAATGTCTTTTCTCTCCTTGGCCTGCTGTATCTGGGATGGATTGTTATGAGAGCTGTTAAGGAGGAGATTGGTGCCTGTTTATTTTCCTATCATTCTACTTTGAGACAGACACCATCCTCTTCAGTGAGAAAACCACAGATCTAGACCTGCCCATGTTACACCAGGATGACAATAAAGCAAACTTTGGGGACAAGAGAGCTTTTCGAGGTCTTGTGGGGAGCAGAAGGTCACGGGGAAACAGCACTGAATGCAGCTGCAGGAAACCTGGGCTGTAGTTATGCACTGAAGTTGTAGTCTTGGGCTAGTTGCTGTACCTCTCTGAGCCTTAACTGTATTCAATAGTGACTCTTCTGCCTGAGATAGTGACTATCTCATGTTTAAAAAATTATAAAAATTACTGTGAAATCTGTAGCATGCCATACAAATGTAACGGGTTACTATTGTTCTTTGCAGATTCCAGCCTGTGGTTACTTTTGTCAAAGCTCACCTTCATGCCTCAATGCAAGAGACTTTTTAACATGGAGATTTGACAACAGTTTCTAAACTTCTGCATAAGTTGCATACCATTATAATAAAGTGGACTTGATTTAGCCAAGATTCTCAAAGCAATGACATTTAAGATGGTACAATAACTCATTCCTTGCTGTTTCAGCCAGCACTGTTATTTAATCTGTATAGAGAAGAAAAACAATTTTGCAACATCATTGGCTTTTCTGGAAAGAACATTATTCTTTGTTGCATATTGAAGACCTTTCTCCTTTTTAAAGACTGAATAATATTCCATTATATGTATAGACTACATTTTCTTCATTCCTTCATCTGTCGATGGATATTTAGGTTGTTCCCACCTCTTAGCTACTATGAATAATGCTGCCACGAACATAAGAGTGCTAATATCTCTTCGAGATCCTGATTTCCATTTTTAAAAAATAAATACCCAGAAGTAGGATTCCTGAATTACAGGGTAGTTTTATTTTTTTTTTCAGTACCATCCATCTAGTTTCTATTATAACTACATTCTGATCAGCAAAGTGCAAGGTTCCAATTTCTCCACAGCCTTGCCAACACTTCTCTTCTTTTGTTCTTTTTAATAGTAGCCATCCTGACAGGTGTGAGGTGATATCTCACTGTGGTTCTGACGTGAATTTCCCTGATGGTTAGTGATGCTGAGATTCTTTCATATACCTGTTGGCTGTGCAGACATTGTGCTAGGTGAAATAGGCCGTCACAGAAGGACGAACACTGCTGATTCTACTTAGGTGAAGCATCTAAAATAGTAGGATTCGTAGACTCAAAGGTGGAATGGTGGTTGCCAGGGGCCAGGGGAGGGAAAATGGGGGGTTACCAATCAATGGGTATAAATCATCTGTTAAGCAAGATGAGTAAGTCCGAAAGATCTAGAGATCTGTACAACATTGTACATATAGTCAATAATGTGTAATAAAGTGTAATATAATATATAACGCTGTGTAGTAAAGTATAATAATACATTTAAAATTTGTTAAGAGCATACGCATCATGTTATGTGTTGTTACAACAATAAAATAAGGATTTTTAAAATGGTTTTGAAAATTGGGAAGGTCTGACCCTAATTCTAATTACGGTCCAATGTGGCTATTCGGAGCATTTTCACAGAATTGGTCAGTTCTTAAGACTGATAGGATAGAGCCCTAATAGTATATTTTTGAATTAGGTGCAGCATTGGCTAATGACTTTTTGATAAGGCTTTTAAATAAGAAATAATTGGATAAGAAGATAAAAGGTATTAACATGATAAATTATTTTATACAAATTTATCGGTAAGGACCCTGGTACCTTACCAGGTCAGTTCCTATATAGTTGTTTTCTCATATCATTTGTAGGATACGATGGTCTCCCTAACCCCACACTTGGATCTCCAGGAAGCCTTCATCTTAAACTAAATCCTACTCAATAACAAATAGATGATGATATAATACCCTTGAACTGATGAGTTTGCTTAAATTATTGTTTGATTTAAACAATAAGTAAAAGTTGTCTCCTTCAAATATATAGTTGGAACCCAATCCTTGAAAGACTTAAAAATTAAGAGCCCAGTGAAGTAATCAGGGCCAAATCGCTGATTTATTCTTTGTGATTGAGGTAGCCGAAATAGAAGGAAACTACTCTTTGGAAATGTCAAAAGTAACTCTTCCAGAGCCCTCTATGCTGATGCCGTTGAGGTCTTTGTTTTGGAGCCATCTGATGAGAAAAGCTGTCTTGTAAGGAATTCCTTTTATTTCCTCAGTAATTCAATCCACTTGGAGACGGTGGTCCCATTTATACCGAGTGCCTCAGTGAGCAGTGCCCCAGGGGAATTCTGTCCTCCAGGGGCACCTTATGGAGTCCACTGTCCCTGTGAGGTCACATTCACCAGGGCCATGTCTAAGTATCTCCAGCGCTCAGCCCAGGCTTTGGGCCTAATGAAAGAGCTAATTGTCTCCGGAAAGCATTTTCTTAGGTGATGAAGTTGTTCACAGGGTGATTAGTTCCTAGGTACAATTTGTAGCTGGCCTTAAAGAGATACTAGGAAATGCCGATACCCTTCACTGCTCCATACCTGGCCCTGGCCTCCCCCCATTTTGACCCTCTTATTGCCATCCAGAGCCATTGCGGTCCGGCGGAAGGAGGCTACCTGTGGACCTGCATTCCATGATAAGCCTCTCCAGCCAACCACTTCAGGGTCAAGAGGTGTCCGTGTAGATCGTCATGTCCTCTGCCCCTGAAATGCTGTTACCAAAGGGAGAGTCAAATGAGAAAAGAGAGAGAAAAAAAAGCAGGCTGCGATCCAGTTAGTATAGAAGATAAAGGAATGCTTGCTGGCATTAACATTTTACAAAACCTATGAGAAGTCCCTAAGATGAACTTGCCTTAAACCTAGTCCCAAATTTGGAATTGAATGCTGATCGAAAAAAGTTCTGTTAAATCTTTACTTCCAAAAGAATTTAAGAGTGACACAGACATTTCCACATGCCTAATATGGCAGCATTTCCCAAGGGCTGTTGAGCTGAGCGGCCTTGGAACCGTGCGAGGAGACTGGGGCAGCCCTGGAGATGTCCGGACCAGGGCCATCATGCGGTGTGGCCTGGTCCTGGCTGGCCGCAGGGATTCCCAAGGGTCCTAGGGAATCCCCCCACTCCGGCAGAATAATGTTTGCCTAGTCAGGTGCTGCGTAAAATATTATTGGCATGCAGGGTTCCTGAAAAATGTGGAGAGTCAGAGAGTTTGGGTTGCGATGATAGTCATGAACAAAGGAAAGTATTTGCAATGTCCCTTTTGTCCAAAAATAGATGTTAACCGCTATACAACCACAATGGAATGTGTCCATTCATTTCTAAATGGGTCGGCTCCTACCCCCCTGTTTAGGTCATAGCTATTTCTAGACTTGCATGTGACAGGACCTTCACAGACCAAATTCAGTAGTGTCACCTTCTGAACACAGTGGCCGCATGTGCTGTGGTTTTCCCTTGTTTATTTTGTCTTGTTTGGTTTTACCCAGCCTGTATCACTAGCCTCCCGATCAAGGTCAGTAGATTGGATCCAAACCCCGTTTGCCGGACAGAGTGATAAATCCACGCCAGCCCCATGATCTCACCCCCTGAGTAGCAGAATTGTCCGTGGTGTGCTGGGAAGTCAACCTCCCAGACGCGAGGGTCCTGTGTGACCCTGAAGCCACACCTGAAGGACAGGATAGTGTCGTCATACCAGCATACACTCTGACTGCAACTTAATGCATTAAGGACATGTATCCTGAGGTGCAAAGAGAACTGAAAGGGCTGGTTTGTTCTTTTAACTGAGGAAGAGCCTTGTAATCCAAATAAACTGTGTCAGTGGGAAAGACTCATCCAAACACCAACATGGAATTTCCTAATACTTGCTGCCAACATGCTATTGAGTAGATAGTTGGGAAGTCTCAGGTGGATTCTAATTGTACAGGGGCCAAAAAAGATCGTATTACCGTGGCGGAGATCAGTGATCGACATTGTGATATGAAGCGCATTCCTTACAGTGCAGTCCTCGCGGTGTGCTGGGTTTGAGATCCGTGTGCGGCCAGCGCTGACATGCTTGCCTGTGAGTGAAACCCGGGTGAGGAGGGTGGCAAATTCCTCTTGTCACAATGTGAATTCTTATACGTGTACACACATTCCCTCTCTCCCTCTCTCCCTCTCTCCCTCCTTCTCTCTCCCTCCCCGCCCGCCCCCCCTATCCTTCTTCCCTTCCGTCATATGACTCCTTAAAGATGTTACATCAGCCATGCAGGAGGGGCAAGAAAACCTTAACCGGCCTGTAGCCAAACCGATAGCATCAGACTATTTACAAGGCTCTGAAATCACGCTCTAGCAATGAAGGGGCGCCCAAAGGGGCAGGGAACTCCGCCATCCCCCAGCGGCTGGGGCTGAGGAGAGCAGAACTGTAGCTGACGTTTCTTAACATTTCATTTTGTGCTCTGAGCACTTTATGTACATTAGCTTCTTTAACCCTCCCATCAACCTCCTCAGGTAGGGACTCTGTTTTTTCCATTGCACAAATGAGGAAACCGAGGCTCCGAGGTATTAAACGACTTATTAATGGTCACCCAAACCCACTCCAACCGGTGGAAAGACTCTCAGCTGCTGCTTTCTAGGAGAATGCGCGGAATGACAGCGTGTTACTCGGCATCAAGTGCGGTCCCTGCTTAGTTAGGTGCGCGTGAATGTGGATGTGTCCATGCGTGTCTGGTCCTGAGCGTGCACTCCCAGACGGACACTCACGCTCTCGCACTGGTTGTCCTGTCACCAAATGTTTTGACTTGATGGCAGCCTCTGGTCATATTCTGATATTTTTAGCCAGAGTTATAATAAAAGAATCTTTATGTTTCAAAATAGCTTTGCGGATCAAACTCTGTACGATCTGAAATGCCACTTCTGTTTGGTGAGGGTTAAATGGTTCTCTCAGGCCAGTGTTTAGTTCACATTCTATAAATGGCTCTTACTCCTTGATCTGACTCACTGTATGTATTACAGCAAAGTCACTTACAGATCAATTTATTTTTAGAATCTTAAAGAAACAGATTCTACAGGGAGTGTTTGTTTCTGACCACAGGCCAGTGTGAGTGAAAACATCTCAGCGAGGGACTTTCTTTCCATTTGATTCCTCGGCCCACGGCTCTCTGTTAGTGACAGGTCTTTGCATGTTGTGTTCAAATGTTTTAAATTATTTATAAGTAGCAGAATTTTATGCCAATACCTTACATAGTAAAGGAGTTTTGTAGTGTGTAGGTAGGAGAGTCTTTGGGATTTTAAATAAGATAGTCAGGAAAAAATGAACACAATTAATATTCATAAAGGGGAGAAAGATTATTACCTGTTGCCTACCTTGCAACTTTGCAATAGAAATTTTGTTTAAGATCAAAACCCAGAAATCTGATAAGAACAATGATGATAATGATGATGATGATGATGATGATGGTGGTGGTGGTGGTGGTGGTGGTGGTATGTCGACCACCACTACCAGTAGTAGAGATGTTGGATCCATCCATTAATAAATATGGCATGCTGCCCTCTACAGGTATTCCGTCTAAACCAGATGATGGTAAATTTGTACAATAAGATAAGGTGCTCTCAAATTCACAGAACGATACAGAAATGCAAACTGAACACGGAGACCAATTAGAGAAGTAAAACCTTTATACTCTGCAGTCTCATTTTTGTGGCTTCTGAAGCCAGAGAAGCAGAAATTTAGTAACTCACTTATTTCAACTGACTCTTCTAAAGTTTTTGAGCGTGTATATTTCAGGCCAGAGTCAGAAGTGGCGAAAAAAAGCTAGGAATTCGTGGACCAGTTTTCTGTTTACATTTGTAAAAGCTAATTGTTCTTCAGTTTGACTAAGGCCTTTTTTTTTTTTTTTTTTTTTTGCTAACAGATATTTCATGAACAATTAATAAATGATGATGGGTTAAGAAATCTCTAAAGTTTTATGGTTCAAAAAGGTTGGCTTGTATACCAGCATTTTCAGATAATAAACCAACAAGGCTTTGCACAGAAAAAGAAGGTCTACCCAGTTTCCTTTTCCCCTCTACCTCTACCTTACCCCAGTCAATACTCCTGTTATTTTAGTGCCTAAGTTAAACATTTTTCTCAATTTACTCTTTGCTCTTCCTTGCTGGGATATGAGCCATCAGAAGAAAAACCACTGGGCAAAGAGTCCAAAGAACTGATATCGTGTACCCACTTTCCACCCACCCTTGGGTCTACTGTAAATTTATTTGGCCTAATCTACTTCAAACCACTCTTGATTTTACCCTCCTTTATAAAAGGAAAGGGCTGGCTCTGACGGTCTGAGACCCCGCTGGCCCTGACTCTCTGGGGTTTTGTGGCGCAAGCCAACAAGTGCATAGAGCAGCGGTGATGAGCACCAGCTTCAGGACAATCCTGGACCCATGTCCGGCTTCACTCGCTTACCTGCCAGGTGACTGTGGCCTGTTATAGAACGGCTCAGAGCTTCAGTTTCCCATCAGCAAAATGAGTACACCCGTATCCACCTCATAGGAGTTTGGGGAGGATTTACACATACAGTGTAGGATAAGGCATTTTATAAGTACCACTGTTCTATTCTCATGACTGCTTTATAAAGTAGAGACAATCATTACCCCCATTTTTTAGATGAAGGAGAATAAGCAGCTGAATGCAAGTTATGGGGCTAGTAGGTGTGGAGCTGGATTCAAGCTCAGGCCCAGGCCGTCTTTGGACCAGTGTGTCATTCTGTCAGATATCTCCATCCCTTGTCTTCACACATGTTGACATGACAGTGAAAAAGATGCGTTTCACTCCACTCTTTAAGACGGCTCCCCCCCCGCATCATTCCAGTTTCTTGCCAGACTTTGGTGCACCGGAGGCACAAGAGTATCCAAATTTGCTATCTACTCTCTCGGCACTTGGTGGACATGGAGGAAACTCAAAAAAACAAAAACAAAAACAAAAAAAACTCCTTGGGTCCAACTTCTTTGGGACTCTCTGAGCTTCCTGGACATCCTGGTAGTCTATTGGGCCCAAGGAGGAACACACCAAGGCACATCGTAATTACATTAGCCAAGATTAAAATGAAGCAGAGAATTCTAGAAACAGCAAGGGATAAGGGGACAGTCACCTACAAGGGAGTTCCCATCAGACTGTCAGCTGATTTCTCAAAAGAGACCTTACGGGCAAAAAGGGGCTGGAAAGAAATATTTGAAATCTTGAAAAGCAGGGACCTACATCCAAAATTGCTCTATCCAGCAAAGCTGTCATTTAGAATGGATGGACGGATAAAGTGCTTCTCAGATAAGGTCAAGTTCAAGGAGTTCATCATCACCAAGCCCTTATTATATGAAATGTTAAAGGGACTTATCTAAGAAAAAGAAGATAAAAAATATGAAAGTGAAAAGACAGCAAACTCACAGCTATTAAGAACCACACCTAAAACAAAAGCAAACTAAACAAACAGCTAGAATAGGAACAGAACCATAGAAATGGAGATCACATGGAGGGTTAGCAACAGGGGTGTGGGAGGAGGAGAGGGGGGAAAGGTACAGAGAATGAGTAGCATAGATAGTGGGTAGAAAATAGACAGGGGGAGGGCAAGAATAGTATGGGAAATGTAGAAGCTAAAGAACTTATGACACATGGACATGAACTAAAGGAGGGGATGTGGGTGGGAGAGGGTGTGCAGGGTGGAGGGGAATGATGGGGGAAAATGGGACAACTGTAATAGCATAATCAATAAAATATATTAAAAAAAAGAAAAAAAACTCATTCTACCCTGTGTCTCTCAGAGTTGACTTATATAGTCAAAAAGGAGATCTTTGTTAGTGGCTGGAGTTAAATCCCAAAGCACAGTCAGCCAAAACCTCATCCAGATGTGAGTGTGTGGTCACTGGTCATGCATTTCTGTTTGCTGAATTCCATACCGCCGAGGCAACCGCCTTGCCTCGCGGAGATCCCCAGGGGAGAAAAGTTATGTGCACGAGCGCAGAAAAACATTCGAGCGACGTTCTCCCTCTTCGTCAGGACCGCTCGACGCAGCGGGGTTTGTTCTGTGGCCTGTGTCCATGGAGAACACGTCGTCGGTCCCCATGCAGGGAAAACAGGCCCAAGGCTTCCTTATTGGCTGCTCATTTTGTTAAAGTTGACATAGCATCACAGAGAAGAATCTATTTCAATCAGAACAATTTTGTGGAATTATGAAAGTTTATTCATTCTGGGGAAATAACTACCGTTAGAATCTTTTGGGTTGTCAGACTGAGGAAGTATGTAAGCTGTCATTAAGTACCGTATGCTCCTTTTCTTCACCTAAGTTTTGTATTCTGTGGGGAAAGTTTACAATAATGATATCCTATCAGATTATATTGTCTCTTTCCTTCATGGTATGTTCATTCTTTGGGATGCATTATCTTATATTTAAACTATGTATTAACCATTGTATGGCAGTATAATTCATTATTTTCTATAGAGTCTTATTATGGATCACTAGAATAAGTGACCTTTGCTGTGCAGGAGAAATGAGACTTGTTTTGCCTTAAAATGTCACTTCTTGTTAAACTCTCCACTGTCTTTACCATTCCTACTATTTGAGTTGTATGATTTTTAAATTAAAAAGAAATACTTGGAATGGTTGAAGTATGGAAGAGTTCGAATTTCCAGTAAAAATTTCCTACTATTCTCTGATAACAGCCCTAGCTAATACTCTGATGGCTTACCATGTGCCAGGCCTTGTTCCAAGCATTCTGTGTGTTAATCCATCAACCTGCACAACTGTTCACACGGCGCATTGCTGTTGTTATGCCCAATTCTACAACCAGGAGAACCAAGGCGTGAGAGAGGCTATGCAACCCGCCCATACTGACGTAGCTACTAAGTGCTGTTTCTGGGACTCAAACCCAAGGCTGTGGGCCCAGCATCTGCTCTTAACCCCTCCCATTTAGTGCCACTTTAAACCATCGAGGATTGAATAGAATCACTTTATTGCTTTTAAAGGACATTTACTCATTTATTCCTTTAAATGAGTAAAAATAGATTGTTATCTTTAGCCAGAGAGAGAATGCAGGGCCTATTCAAGAGGCGGTCTAAATAATAAGCAAAATCGGTACTTTCTTAGGCTCTATTGAAAGGCCAGGTGAACAAAGCCAAACATGTCTTACTCCCCCTGGTGTTCAGAAAGGGAGCCTAGGGGGGCCCTTAACCAGATCCGGGGAGAGGAGCCCCAGGAAGGCCCCTCCGTTCCCTTCCTGTTCCGAGGCTCGAGCGCTGAAAAGCAGCCAGAGTGGGTTGCAGGAGTTGCTTTCCTCATCTGTGTTTGCTCCTAAGGCTTGCAACAGGTTAGAAACAACTCAGCATCCAATTGCAACCCTTGACAGTCAAAGTCATTAACATTTCTCATTTCCTAAAATTTATCCTATCCCCCTGAACTTCTATTTGTTCTGCCATTGCCCCTGGCCTTCTGCCAGGGCATCTGGCTTTCTATAATTAGCATGATGACTTGAATAATCTTTCTTACCCTGTCTTCTGCCCGGGCTGCTGGGCACTTGTTCCCAAATTTCCGTCACAGTTGTCTTATTGTTGTCAGCTTGGAGATTCTGATAGCCAGTGTTTGGTGGAGAAATGTAAGATCACCTTGAATTTTCAAGTCAACTTGAACTTGAATTCTTTGTATTAGATAAAATGCCACTCAGATCATTAGTTTAAAAAGGGGCTCAGTCATGGCTCCCTGTGGCTCCTCCTTGGGAAGCTTTAAAAGAAAAACACCAGTGCTCAAGCCCACCTCCAGAAAGTGTGAATCATTTCTTCTGGGGCGGAGCCCGGGCATCAGCATTTTTTCTAATACGAGGTCATGGTTGAGAAACACTGGGCTAATTTAATCTGTTGGCTTAAATCTGAATCCCGAGGCCCTGAAAGGCCTTGGCTCGGAAATATAGAAAATTCATTGAAATGGCCAATTATCGTTCCCATGCTCTTGAAACATGAAAAGGGATTGTTTTCTATATAGTTATGGTCATCCCCATATTAAAGTGAAAGGATGAAGTTCAGGGTGCATTTGAAGTGCTTCCCCTCGCCCCCACCCCAGACCTTCTCTGGCCACATACTTCGCAAGTATCCAAAGTGGTTCATGGCTGAGCTGTTTCAGCTTATCTTCAGCTCAAGACAAACCAGGGTAATCACCAGAAATCATTTTCATGGCAGTGCCTAGCACATGCTAGGGTTCGAGAAATCAAAATTTGTATGTGACCAAGCAAAATGCTACTATCGCTGCGTGAGTTTGGCAGTGAGTCTGGTTCCTCATCTGTAACATGAATGTAGTGATGCTTGCCCACAGGACTGTTTACACATGAAATGTTGCCATTTACGCAGAAGCTCTCATCCCCCCCACTGCCACACGGCAGTGACCCCTCCCTTCCCCTCCCCTCCCCTCCCCTCCCCTCCCCTCCCCTCCCCTCCCCTCCCCTCCCCTCCCCAGTGATGTGAAAACTCTTCCCATTTCAGAGGAGGGAGTTTCTCTCATTCTAACTATTGTCCCTATGATTTCAGCTGACACCATCCACTGCATCTTTCAGAGGTGTCAGTGTGGATGGGTCTCACTTATCTCATCTGTAAGACCCTATATGCAGACACTTTAGAGGACTTCTATGGGCTGCACTCGTAGCACATGCCATAGGATCCCACAGATTTCCTAACCCTCTCTGTTTATTTACCAAAACCTGTTATTAGCAGGGCTACCACACCGGTTTCTTGTGTGTCTCTTTTCTGGTCACCTCTCATAGCTCTCATGCGCCCCCGTAGGCTTAGCAACTGTCAATCTGCTTTGCCCTCCAAAGCTTCCAGAAGATGTTTTAGCATCCCGGGAAATAAACAGGTTCCTCCAGGACCCTGGGGACCCAGCCAGGAAATCTACATTTCAAGGAGTAAGTGAAGGAGGAGACAACTGTAGAGGAAATCTGGCAGCCAGAGGTGACAGAACTGGACAGAGGAAAGTGCGAACTCAGAGAGCATCTCATGCTGCAGGCTGGTGGCCGGGTGGCATGGAGATCAGAGGACGTGGCGGGTGAGGAATAGATTCACGGGGTCCAACAGTAGCACCTGAGAAATGAGACGTGATGAGACGTTAGTGCTTTTAATATATTTCTCTAACTTTGCTAGGAAAATTCTTTTAGGCATTTCTTCTGCTGTGTTCATTCATTCAGCAAGCATTGACGCAGTGCCTGTCATTGGCCAGGCACCGTACTAATGCTTGAGGAACAGGAAAGGACAGTGGTCCTGACACATGGAGTACAGTCTGGTTGTTGAGGAGGGAGATCACTGAACAGGCATTAAACATTGATAGATTTAACTACATTAAAATCAAACAATCAAATTTTTTAAAAAACACTAAAATTATAGCCAAACTTCCAATGCTTCTTCTTTCTCATGTCCCCCTTTTTCCTTTCCAACTAGTGGATAGTGGTTGAGAGCCCAGACTTCCAAGTTAGACTTTTGGTTTAAATGGTACATTCCCTACTTTACTACCTGTGCGAACTTGGGCTAAAGGATACCTCAGTTTACTTCTTTGAAAATTAACATAATAAAATACTTATAGATTGTTGAGTTAAGCTGAGATTGATCGATTGATGAAGGGGATTATGCATGCAAAATCCTTAGAGAAGTGCTTAGTACATAGTAAGCATTCAACAAAGGTTAGATTACCAGTATTAGTCTACTAGAGCATGTAAGAAAGAGTGGCTGGGGTTGCACACACATGGGCAGGCCCTAGAGGGAAATCTAAATGACTAATTTATTGCCCCATCCTCCTTCCACCTCCTCCCTTCCCTTGGAGAGTTGTTCTGGAATCACGCACCCAGCGTACAGGTCAGCCAAGCTTTCAGCGGCTGTTGGTTCCTGAACTCTTCCCTGGCCTCTATAGACAGAGCAGAGAGAATTTGGGGCAGCCAGTAAATAACTCTGCATTCACAGTTGAGCAGGCAGCTGGCAAGCACGGAGTATCTTTGCTCCAAAAGATAGCAGGACAGTCAGGGGTTGAATGAACTCTGCTGCTTTCAGAAGGCTCATTGGCCTTGTAGAGTTAGGAAGAGCCCTTAAACCCAGGGCCACAACCTTCTCCTTTTGAGATAACCTTTGCTTCTTAGGAGTCGTAAGCCTTCTCAAAGCTTTGACCCTCCCTGGTTCAGATATCCTGAACAGCTGTCTCAGCTTTAGATGAAGGACTGACTGTGTCTAATAAATTGCAAAAGTTAATCTTTGTTTATCAGAGATGTTCTTAATGTGTAAAGGCTCTTTGCTATGCCAAGGTTCCACCTGTACTCGGGGAAGCTTCAATATAGATTATGCTTCTGTAAACATGGAGCCTTTGATCAGTGACAGACCCAGGAGCATAGATTGGAAAAGAGGACTTCTTCAACGCATTCGGAAAACATGGGCTCCCAAGTTTGGAAGGACCCTCCGAGGTCTCCCAGTCCACCCTTCCTAACACTGAATAACTTCCCAAATGCCCCAAGGGGAGCCTTCCCAGCTTCTGCCTGAGCCCTCCTGTGACGCCTTGACCTCACTAGCACCTACAGCATGCTGTTTCTGAGATGGCTAGTTGGACATTTTGAATTGTTAGAAAGAAATACTTCTGTGGAATCAAATTTTTAAAAAATTTCTACCCATTGGACTTGGTTCTACCAATTTGCTACAACGCTCAAGCGTTCCTTCTCCCAAATGATATCTATCTTAGTTCTTTTTAATTTTCTCTTTTTCAGACCAAACATCATGGTTTGATCAAGTTTTTTTTATTTGTCTTGATTCTCTAGCACCAGTCCATCTGTGAGAGTAACAACTGTTGCTTACTTCTAAAACCAGCTGATTAATTACCTCTTCCTAATAGCAGCTTCAAAAAAAAATGGAGAATTCCACATTTCTGTTCAGTTTGTTTAAAAATCTTATTTTCGAATCTGTGTTTTTTGGAAACTCAAGAATACTTGAAACCAAGTACTGAAAAAACATGTGTTTTTCATTTTCACCTGACATAGTGCATTGTAAGGCATCATGCCGGGTGTGCAGCAGCTGAAAACTTTGAAAAAATGTAGCCACTCAAAACTGTAGTGATACAGGGACACATGGAGAAGGAAGGGGTCAGTGCACAAAGCAGTGTGGTTTAGAGCTTGGGGATTGCAATCATTGGATTAAAAGATTACCATATAAGAGGACATATATAGCATGTCTAAGAGTCTCAAAACTCTCCAAGTACATTTTTAACCATTTTTCTCCTTGATCATCATCCTGCTAGCTAAGAGTGACTTTTTGTATACAGAAGAAATGTGTCTGTAAGTTCCTTCAGTATTGATTCAACACTTACGAAGTAGTTCCCTTGTATTCTAGGCAAAGTTTGTGTGGTATCACCACAATGAGGTATATATGATTATCTTCTCCACATTACAGAAGAGGAAACTAAGCACAAACGTTAATAACTTACCCAAAGTTATTCAGCTAGTAAGTGGTCTCACTGGGGTGAGGACCAGACACCTGGCCCCAAATTACATAATCTCAACTGCCGCTTAGCACCAACAGTGGAACTGAGAGGTGTATGGAAACCTTTCAACTCAGTTCAGCTCCTGAGTGTATCTTGGGTAGTAGTACTGTTGGTTCTTCTTCTCTGTGATAGAGATTTCAGGAAGCTGATTTCAAAGGCAATCTGCTTTTATCTGCCTCTAAAAATACCACAGCCCAATTCCAGTGGGTGGGGTTTGCTCTCATACATCCAAAGCAATTCTCTGATACCAGGTGTATGCACTATGCTTCAACTCGATTCTCACTCTACTCACCTGGAGGTAGCATCAGATTCCACAGGTTGAGGCTTCAGTCCCACAAGACTGCCCCTCTTCACCACTTGAGACCCCTGTCAAAACTCCAGGTTGTCACCTGTGCTTTGACGACCTGGCTATAGATTGGAGGTTCCAAGGACCTCTACCTTGAGTTCTATTAATTTGTTAGAGCGTCTCACGGGTCTAAGGAAGACATTTTACTTGCTAGATTGCTGGTTTATTATGAAAGCTCAGGACCAACCAGGTGGAAGAGAGGCATAGGGCAAGGTGTAGGGAAAGGGTGCAGGCTTTCCATGTTCTTTCCATGGACATCATTCTCCTCCAACATCCATACGTTTGCCACCTGGGAAGCTCTCCACATGCCCTCCTATTAGGTTTTGTGCAGGTTTCATTACATAGACTCAGTTGATTAAATCATTGGTCATTGGTGATTGATTCCACCTCCAGCACCTCTTTTCTCCCTGGAGGTCGGAGGTGTGGCTGAAGTTCCAAACCTCTCATGGAATGGTTGGTTCTCCTGGCAACCAGCTCCATCCTAGATAGGATCCAAATGTTACCTCATTAAAATGACAAAAGACAGTTTAGGAAATACCAAGGATTTTAGAGCTCTGCTGGAAACAAAGACAAAGATCAAATATATATATTTCTTATTATAAGTCACAATGTCACCGCCTCCCATTTGGATACTTGAAAACCTCACATCTCTCTTTAGTGCCCTTGACAGTCACTTGTGAGTTGCTTTCTATGTGGTGTGTCCTAAAACCACTCTAACTCAGAAGCCCTGAATGAGAGTCTCAGCCCTGAGGCATTCAGCACCTTGGGATTCAGTTTCTTCATTTGTAAAGAAAGCCCACCTCCCAGGTGTGTGGGAGGGATTCTTTTCCTCAACAAAGGCTGAGCATCTAGTATGTGCCAAGCACTTAGCGAAGCTTTGGGTGTCTGTTGATACATAAAATAGACATAGGGGCTCCCTTTTCATAGAGGCTGCAGTCAATTGGGGAAGTAGACAAGAAATGAGGAAACACATGTATAATTGCAACTTGGGATAACCATTCTGAAGTAAATGAAAGATCTCAGTCTTGGGAAATTAAGTGGGTGGGAGCCCCTCCTTAGGTAAGGTGGACAGGGGACGGTCTCTGTGAGGAAAATGTACTAAAAAAATGAGGAAGCAGCTGTGAAGTGCAGAGCAGAGACAATTTCAGGCCTACACGTGGAATTTTTAGGGCTCTGAGCTAGCAAATAGGATTAAATGAAAATGTATTATACCTGTGTATAAGGGTACATTGTCAACTAAAATAGACCAAAACACAGGTTTAAAAACTTCTGGTGCAAGTGAAAAAAATGGCATTGGCCACTCACAAAATACAGCTTCAACCATATTCTTCCCTTATGAGTCAAGATTAACATTCCAACCCAGTGAAGTTTGTTCCATTTCCACAAGATAACAGCCTTTGTCCCTCCACACCGAAATTTTAGGTGCCTGGACTGAACAAACACGAGCAGTAATGTTTTCCTTGATTTCCATCATCTACCAAGGAGCAGAACTTCCTCCCTCTCTCTCTTTTCCATTTCCTCTACCCCCTGTTCTTGCAGATTGGACAACAATTTCTAAAACTTTCCTGAAGTTGACTGATGACAGGACATGGGTGTCTGAACTGCCCGACTAGAGCTCAGATGAGACATTGAAAAAGGGGCAACGAGGGTCCTTCTCTGATTCTTCACTCTCTCCTCTTGGCGCCTTGATTTGGGGATGACCATCACCATCCTTAAATGTAGCTCACGTGTGCAAAGAACATGGGGAACACTACAGCAGGAAGGACCTGTTGTGATCATTTCTATTGTGCTGCCCTCATCCTTGGAGAGTGAGGAGTGGCCCGACTTGCTTCTTCATGTTTCTTACCCGGGAGACATAACAGAGATGTCACCTACCGTGTAGGGAGGAGAGAATCTTCTGCCCAACTTCCTGAAGGTTAGCCAGCCCTTGACCCTAAGTCACCTATGACATCACCCATTGTCATTTTTAATTTCTCTGAAAGGATGTTTATTTTTGTTTATTATCTACCTCCCCCATTACAAGGTAAGCACCCTAAGTTCAAGGTGCTCACGTGCCCTGTTCAGCCTGTGCCTTCAGTTTTTACAGTAGCATCTATCATACGATAGATACTCAATGGGTGAATGATGAATGTACCAATGGATCAAATTATAGTAATGAGAGTTAGCACTTCCACGGTACTCATCAAGGTCTAGGCTCTTCTCCAAGTACTTTAAACACATTCGTTTAAACCTTAGGATAAACATGTGAGGTGGGCATTAGGATTATTCCTGTTTGCGGATGAGTACACTAAGGCACAGAGGAATGAAGTGATTTGCCCAACTAATAAGTGCGAGAACTAGCATTGAAACTCAGACTGCCTGGCTCTAGAATCTGCATTTTTATTTCCTATATTGATATTCTATAGAACATGTTCCTCTTCCAAAGGGATATTAATGATACTAAAATAAAAATAAATAAAACTCTTCTACAACAATTGTTTTCCACAAAGGAGAAACTTGATCCGTTTAACCAAAGGATTCAATCATGTGCATGCACGTGTGTGTGTGTGTGTGTGTGTGTGTGTGTGTGTGTGTGTGTGTAAAGAAAATAAATGTAGAAAACTTGTCACAGTGAATAGTCTTTTGGCCCGAATGCTCTGATTATCAAGAGTTACTTATGCTTCTGTCTCCAACTCACACCTAGAAAACTACTTTTGAGGATACCTGAAGAGAAAGTAAAGGCAGAGTCAGGAACTTCCTGGCGTCTTTTTGATTTGCTGGCCACTTTGTATCTGGTTAGCTCTCGATCTGACAATGACAGTGACAATGGTGGGGATTCATGGTAGAAGGAGTAGGGAAGGAGGATTATTAATGTATGGGCTTCATGAGCTTGTCCAAAGAAATAAACATGCGGGCAGTGGCCATATATCTCACTTTGGGTTCCATAATCAGGCATCTTCAAATCTAAAAGGTAAGAATCTCGCCTGTCTCTTGTTATTGAGCAGCACAAATCTGTGCTGACTATAAAATGAGACAAAATCTCCAAGTCACTGTTATCTGAAGCCAGGAGTCTGGCTCTTAAACAAAAGAAGTGGAGAGAAAATCGATGAGTCTGAAATTTTAGCTTGTCTTCTTGGCTGTCTGATCAGTTAAGATTCCCAGAATAAAAAGTAAAATGAAGGTAATTGATAACATTCTGAGCCTCATCTTTTTGTCAGAGATTGGCAGTGTTTTATGTGTGCTGTTAGTATTTCTCATTATAACCTATAAATGGCAGACAAATTTCCCCATGAATTTTATTTGAGCTTTACTCTATCTGTCCAGCGTGTCTTAGAATGACTGCCATCTCTTGGCTCCAAAAGGAGTTTTATTTTTTTTTAAACTATTTTTACCCAAAGCTTCAATCATATTATCTCCCTTTCAGACCTGTTGAACAGATAAAAACATACTCATGAATTAAATTAAACTGATATTTATAATAGGAAGGGCAAAAAGATGTCCATATATCCCCATTATATGCTTCACTCTCTTAAGGAAAAATATTTAAGATATATATTGTTATGTCTTTTAAACTATTTTTATTTAAAAATTATGAGCTATGCATCATAAAATCTTATGTTTATCAAGTCATTTGCTGCTCAAAACCCTTAGATGGCCCCTATTTCCTATGGCCTGTCTTCGAGGGACCTTCTGAGCCCTCTCCAGTATACCTTGCCTTATTGCCTCAGTTATCAAACTGATTCTCCTCAGTGACTCATGTCTAGAGCTTCAATATGAAGTTCATCTCTCTTTTTTCCCATAAACCAAAATCCTACTACTACCCATCTGTTATCAAGCTTTGCATTCTTCCCTGACTTCCTAGCTCTGATCAATTTTTTTTCTCTGAAATCTTAGAGGAATTTAGCTTCTCTCTCTAATATCCTCCTTTAGTTTTATATTTTAATTTATTTTTTTCATGTTTATGCATATTACGATTGTATTTTCAAGGAGATATTAACAATGCAGGGTAGAACACTGTATCAGTTAGGAATGCACTTGCATGCAAGTAAGAAAAACACACAAAAAAGGGTTTGTTTTCATGGGAGAAGAAATATTGAACATGTACTCGAATCAGTAGACCAATTTCGACAGAGCTTTCAGTCTTTTTTATCATCGTGAAAAGGTTACTAGAATGTTTGGCTCCCATCTGACAAGCTGCAGAAGCAAGACAGGTAAGCCATTTTGAAACCATAAACTCCCCAATGTAGTCAACAACATTCTATCTAGCTAGCTAGCTATTATCTATCTCTCTCTCTATCATCTATCTACCTGCCATCTACCTTTATTTACTTTGGTTCAGGGTTGATTATTTTTGGACCCATTTATTTTTAGTTTTCCACTCTACAAGGTCTCTGTTAATTTTTAGGTTTGTTTATTCATATTGTTTTCTGGCCCTAGTCACATTCCAGAATGGCACGTGCTGGTTAACATGGTGCCTGCCTCCTGAACTCTTGGCAGCTCACCTGAGAATTCGGAATTGCTCGCAAGCCGTGCCGTTGTTGCGTGGCACTCGGACCTGTGAGCCAAGCTTTCTGAAGAGACGAACAAGGCATGTCCAGCAGCTCATCATCTGAGCGTGCCAAAGGAGTCAGCTGCAATCAACAAATAGTTATTGAGCAACAAAAACATAGAATTGCAGAGCTGGGTGAAACCTTGGAGATCATCGCTTCCAATTTCCTCCTTTTAAAAAAATGTGTACGGTGCTGGTTTTTTTGTTTTCATATTTTAATCTTTTTAAGAGAGCAAATAAATTCACACACAATACACCTCATTTGACAAAAGAGGAAAGTGAAGAGCTGGATCACACAGCTAGTGGCCAGATGCCATGTTTGTGATTCTGGTTTTTTTCATGTTTGTGCTCCTTGGAGGGACCATGTCTGAGGGTCTCCGCTGTGAGGACTGAGGGATCCAGAGGAGCAATAGTAATAGCTTTCATCTGTGGAATGTGTTTGGCGCATTTTCGCATGTGATCATCATCACATATAAAGGGATTGGCAAGGGTTACGCACCACGTTACTGACGATTTTATCATCTCTCTCTGATTTGCTTTCTCTTCTGTATTCCCTGACTCAGTGAAGGCAATACCATATACGTAGTCACCTTTTTATTCCACCTGTGTAGCACTTACTTCTGCTATGCTGAGATAATTTGTTTAGATATAATTATTTGTTTGATATCTCTTCTCCTAGACTATAAGCTCCATGGTGACAGATATTATGCCTGACTGGTATTTCCCCAACTAGTTTTCGAATGAATAAATCACCATAGTCCTCTTCGACTCTGTCCTTTCAACCATAACCAACAACCTGGCACTTTGCGTTCTATATATTACTTGCCTACTTCGAAAGTCTCACTCTGGACCATTCTCTTCATTCCTACTCTGTCTTCACGCAGCTCTTCATCACCCTTGCTCTAGCCTCCTAAGTGGTCTTTCTCATCTAATGCCATAGTCCTGCAGGTAGAGTTACTTTTCTCAATGCACATTGGATCATATTATGCTTCTTAGCCTAGAGTATCTCCAGCTTCAATGGGACCCTATAACTTTTATTCATTCATTTACTCCAGAAATAGTTCCTGAAAGGCCATCACTTGCTAGGCACTGTATGAGGGGCCTCCTTTGTCAAGACTGTTGTAATAGTTTGCTCTCAAGGAGCTTATAGGCTAGTAGGGAACACTGATAATAAACAAGAATAAAAAACGTAAGTATATAATTACAGTTTGTGATGACTGTCATTAGGAAGGGAACAAGTAGGGTGCCAAAATGGAGACGAATGGTGGAGGGCAAAGGAGGAGGAGGGAAAGAGAGGTGATTTAGAAGGGTTAGGTAGGAAACACTTATCTGAAAAGCGACGTGAGGATGATATCCCAAGAGGGTCAGAAAGGGCTGTCCATGAGAAGATGCAGAAGGACAAGTATTGGCCCAGAGGGAACAGTAGGGTTTAAGAGATTTCTTTTCTATCATAAAGAACTATATCCAACATGCATATATAAATATGTTATTCTATACATATTCTGTATGTCATACATATGGTCTATATGCAGAGCTGGCTGTTAGGAGGGTACATATTTCTCTCTTAATCTAAAATAAGAGAGACTACACCAATGTAACTTGATATTATTACAACTTCTATTAATAATAATAATAATGTACTCCACATAACCTTTAGAAATTAGTTCGTTTTGATTATGAATAATCTAAAACTGGTAATCTACCAAGGACATTTTGGTTCACACAGCAAATCAGAAAGCAAAGTCTGAAATGGAGGCAGATCATAAGCAGAGAACGCTTTGCTCACTTTCCCCCCAAAATTCAGAGAGGCGAAATGTCGATGCCCATTTTTTTTGCCCTGATTATGTACCATGTAAGAGAAGAATGAGTACATCTACTTATGTGCAGTACATTTGGGCCACACTGGTGAAAAGCATTTTCTTTTCTTTTTTTTTAGGTAAAATTTCTTTTATTTATTTATTTATTTATTTATTTATTTATTTATTTTAATATATTTTATTGATTATGCTATTACAGTTGTCCCATTTCTCCCCCATCATTCCCCTCCACCCTGCACACCCCCTCCCACCCACATTTCCCCCCTTTAGTTCATGTCCATGTGTCATAAGTTCTTTAGCTTCTACATTTCCCACACTATTCTTGCCCTCCCCCTGTCTATTTTCTACCCACTTATGTTTTCGATGGAAGAGATGGAACTGGGTCCCTGTAGGACCCACACCAAGCCCAGTGGCCTTCGTACTATGCCACACGCCTGCTTCAGAGCATCTGCACCTCTGGCATTGAAAAAGGATGACTCGGCCCTGGCTGGTGTAGCTCAGTGGATTGAGTGCGGGCCTGCAAACCAAAGGATTGCGGTTCGATTCCCAGTCAGGGCACATGCCTGGGTTGCAGGCCAGTTCCCAGCAGGGGACACACAAGAGGCAACCATACATTGATATTTCTCTCCCTCTCTCTCTTTCCTACCCTTCTCCTCTAAAGATAAATAAATAAATAGAAAAATAAATAAAATATTAAAAAAAAAAAAAAGAAAAAGGATGACTTGGTGTAATGGTTCCAGTTTCTCCTGTTGAGTTTCTTGGCCTTAGTCTTATCTCTGGATTTTCGAATTTTTGAGAATAAGTCCAATATTCTGACACAAGCATGGATGTCTTCTTAAAACAAATCAGAATACAACAAAACAAAATTCCTTAAAACAAATGTGCTGGGTTAAATGATCAACAGACATTTTACTCTTGAAAAGGGGGTAAGCATTTTGGTAGGTTTAATTTTTGTGTCCCTAGAGATATGAACCAAGAAAGAGAAATAATGTGTTCTACCTCAACTATATATTTTAATTTCTCAAAAAAAAAGAGCAATAAATATATACCTAATTTCAGTAAAAGAGGATCCATATTTCAATTTTTCATAGTGTATGAGTGATTTGGGAAAAAAGCATCCATCATTCCTTGCTATCAGCTTCTGACTGGAACTTCAATAACGCAGGCTAGACGTTAAACATTAACTCAGGAACTACACAAAACCTTACCTGATGTTCATCGAAAGCAGAAGACAAAGAATCCCGATGTCCTGTCTTATCTGCTTTTGGGAGAACCTAGTCCTTCACTAAGTTTGAACTCACGGGTGAGAGTTTGCGGTAAACAAGATTATTTTGATATCTGAAAGCATTTCAACCCCGAGGCCAGCAGCGGTGCCGTGGAGTCAACGCAGAGGCCTCTCAGTCCTGCAGGAGGCCACAGAAAGTCACAGCTGGTCTTGCGTGGTCTTCCATGTACTCACTGCTGCAAACGTTGGAGAATCCACGCACTCACACCACAAAAGTGGAATATAATACCCCTATATTTCCCATTCCCCTCCACTCTGGATAAACCCTGGGCCTTACAGTCCCAGCCCCGGGCAGAATTGGGTTGAAAATGTTAACCTCAGTGACTACCCATGCTCGAGCATCTCAGGCTGGCAAGCGCGCTATCCTGTTTGGTCAGCTCAGCCCAAACGACGAGGATCTCAACAGTAAATCAGCAGCCTGAGCCACAGAGCCAGATTCTCCACACAGGCTGCGTGCTGCACCCCCCACCCACCTCCTGCCCCCACCCCCACCCACCAAAATGTGTTGAGCAGCCTGTGCCTGACTGGCACTACTTACAGGGTGTCCATGTGGACCACACAAACTCAGTGACAACACCTCTGGGGGCGTTTCTTTGCTCCCATATGGAATGAGAGAAGGCCACCACACTGTGGTATTGGTGAAAAGTTTACCAGACATCTTTCAAAACAGCAACAATTTCAGAAATAACAATTTCACAGCAACTATCTCAAACTACACATATTCAACTCTTCATTTCTTCATTCAGGAAAAAAATGCTTCTTTTATATTAACTCCATCTAATAACTACTTGTAACGTAATTGGATTGAGAAAAATTAGATTGGGAGCATTTTAAATTTCATGATGATCTTAAGGGAGAATCATGAACGTAACTTTCATACGGGAAGCTTCATGATTAAAAGAAGTTACGAAATACGTGCTGGCTACATGCTGGAAGGAAATGAGCCTTGAATCTGGGGATGGGACAGGACAGCGTTTTAAAATTCTATACCTCCTGTAAATGCATGAAACTCATGTCTCCCCTTCTCTAAGATGATAATTCCTCCCCAGCTCCCCAGAGCAGCACCCCCTTCCATGGCATTCTGAGAGACAATTATTTCCTCACCTTTAGTCCACTGGTCATTGTAGCAGCGTCACCCTGAGAAGGAGTTTTAACATCTAGTTCTGTTTCCTCAGCGCCTCATTGACGATGCTTCAAAATCAAGTCTTATTCTCAGGCACACTTTGCTACTTGTCCCGATTCTAAATCTTTGACGTAGCTGAAGTTCCTTTCAGGATGCTGGCTTTTCCCACAGGGTGGATGAGTGTCATTCTGAAAGATGTCACCCAAAACTACTACTCTATCTCTGTATCAAGTCCAGGGCTGAAATTCCATTATGAAAGAAGGCTCTTTCTAGCCTGGAAGGATCGCTAGTAGAAATGCAGTGTTCCCAGGGGCTGACAACCTTGGGTTAAGGTAGGTTAACACCCCGAAGAAGATTACTTATCCCTGGTTGCTCCCATAGAACTCAGGACCCGTTGATGAGTAAGTTCTAAGGGAGCAACCCCGCAGCTGGGTTTGTAGGACCAGGGCAGACAGCCCCCATCAGGTGATGGCTTGAGAGACATCTTTCAGATGGGGCTAAAATATTCAAAGAGAACCATGGAATCAAGAAATATTGGACCCAGTCCCCTCGAAAGTTCATTGCTCAGATAAAGAACGTGGGACTCAAAGGAGTTTAGGGATGAGCCAACGTAGAAACTTTGCTCTGGGCCAGACCAGACCAGCCAACAGGCGTCTCGACCTCTCCCCCAGCGTCCGTCCACTCTGCCGGAAGGGACTTACCCTCAGGCATGGCAGGCTGGAGGAGTACCGGCATTTATTTCTGGGAAGATAAAGCGTGTTTTGGGTCTCCCGCATTCCTAGCTACATCATCTTTTCTAGGAGGAAGGAAACAGTGAATTAGACTAAAATAGAAAAGATTTGAGAAGTGCAGCTTAGCGAAGGGGTGTCACCTCCTCGTTTTTGTCCCCAGTAGCCTAAGCCCTTTAGCAATTCTCTCTTGTTTTTAACTGTCTGCTGCTCTGACCTCAGTTCCTACCCCACTAGTTTTTATGGACGGATCATGGAAACCAGAAACACACACGCAGCAAACACGTCTGCCCAAAAGAAAAGCATGTGTGTGCATGGGTGTGTGTGTGTGTGTGCATATGTTCCTGTGTGTACAAGCCATGATGGGAAGCAAGTTCGAGAGGAGCACCCAAATTATTGAGTTGTCCCACAAATAACTGGGTACACGATGGCCTTTATTCAACCCAGCAATTGTGCTGGAACCCTAAATTAGAGTCTTCATTGTTCTTTGTTGCCTTTGTTTTAAGCTCAACACCAACCTTTTTTTTTTTTTTTTTTTGCTATAAAAAAATAAATCTGAAAACAATAAGTCTTGTTCATTGACATAAACCGGCTGTCGGTTCCTTGTGGGACCTACGCTGATAAAAACCAGGGAGAAACTATTTTATTTGCAATGTAAAGAATTTAGCCTGTGGAGGTTTTTCAGTTCAACAGCAGTAAAGGTAGGGACAGCAACCAAATAAGCTGTTAAAACCTGTATCCCCCGCCCTCAGCCTTCTCCCAGTCCCAAGAGACATAATTAAAACTCCAGAAAGTGAGAAGCCATTACTAATACTAACATAACTATGTAGTGCAACAGAATCATGCATTTACCAACTTCATTTTTTTTAAATAGTTCAAGCTGAATTTTATTTTGCTATTTCCCACACAAGGGCCTTTTCTCCATGTGAGGGCTTCAATACAGCTTGCCAATCAGCCTAATATTTGTTAAGGGGTAGACATGTTAGTCCACAATGGGCCACACTTATTGGGCCACTAGGTACACTTCAGATGTGAACTTCACTCCTTCATGTGGAGATGTTCTCACTGAAGGCGAGTGTGTTAGCCTCATCCCAATTCTGGTAAGAAAGCGATCGGTAGTTCTAGCTGACTAGACAGTCTTTTGTGAGAATTTTGTATGCAATTGGAATAGAGATAGGTGAGTATATAATAATTAGCATTTTTGTTTAGGTGGATGAAAACAAGCATGCCTACACCTTGGGCCAGAATATATAGAGATCTTGTTCAATGCTTGCCAGAAAGGGACAGGAAAGGGAACAGATGTTAACCCTGACCTTGCATGTTGGTGCTCTATTACTGGGGGATCCACTTCCTCCTCCTTACACGCACACGTGCACCTGTGCCCCGCCCCCGGCGTGGCTGGCCCCCAGAGATCCAGACACCTTGTGAGGCAGCCCGTTTTCTCAAGCTTCGATTCTCATTGTTAGGTTCTGAAGGCTTCTGGCAGCAATGGCATTGAGCTTTTAGACTTCATGAACATTTCCTCGCATTTGGTTTCTGTAATATTGTGAGTATATCATAGAATCCACAGTGTCTCAGATCTGCCCCTGGAACCAGCTTTCCTGGGAATTTCTAAAAGCACTTGCAAATCACCAAAAGCAATCTTTCAGCTGATTTTAGGACATATTCATCCAGGGGCACTGAAAGGGAAAGAAATGTCGATGTGCGAGAGAAACATCTATTGGTTACCTCTCGCATGCCCCCAGCTGGGGACCCGGCTCCCAACCCAGGCCTGCGCCCTGAGAGGTGATTGAACCAGTGACCCCTGGGTTCACAAGCCAGCAATGAACCCACTGAGCTGCACCAGCCAGGGCTGTTTATTCTTTTTCTAATGAAATTTATTTGGGTGACAATGCTTAATAAGATTATATAGGTTTCAAGTGAACAATTCTATCATACATCGCCTGTATATTGCATTGTGTGCCCACCACCCATAGTCAAAATCTTCTTCTGTTACCATGGAGCTGACCCCCTTTGCCCTTTACTACCCCTCCACCCTCTTCCCTCTGGTAACCACCACACTGCTGTCTGCGTCTATGAGTTTTTGTTTGTTTGTTTTTCTTTTTTTTTTTTCATGTGTGGCTTTCTGTTCCATATCCCACATATCAGTGAAATCATACGGTTCTTGACTTTTTCTGTCTGACTTGTTTCACTCAGCCTGATATTCTCAAGATCCATCCATGCCGTCACAAATGGCAATGTTTCATCTTTTCTCATGGCTGAGCAGGACTCTTTCATTGTGTATAGTACAACATCTTCTTTACCCCCGTCTTCTGGTAAGGAACACTTCAGGGGTTTCCATATCTTAAGAAGAACATTTCCTCTTATGACTGTCGGGAGAGTTTGTTTGCTAATCCTGACGAGACTGAAATGCCGCACAATCAGTGCTTCTGTGATGTCGATGTGCGCCGGGAAACAGGCGGATGTGCAAATGAGGCTGCTTCTGTTTGGGGAAAATATCTTTGCCAGGGACTTAGGAAAACCTGAAATTCCCTCTTGAATGAAACATCCTTCCAACCTCATTTTCCATGAGCAACATTTCAGTTCAGAGGTCTCAAGAAAAGTGACGGGAAGTGGAAAAGGGAAACATCAGTCATACCTTGCTGTGAAGGCCGAGCGCTGTCATCTCCTGAAGTATTTTGAAGTCACCATTGGCGGTGACACATGCTTTATCTTTCAAAGCCATCCACACTTGCACAGGCTCTCCATACAGCTGAGTTAACAGTGCAAAGGCCATCCTCGGAGTGCCTTTCGGATCAGGGTTTATTCCACGTATTTTGAAGAGAGATACTGCCAGTTACCATGATAGCACTAACTCAGGACAACAGAGAACAAAGCTTTTAAAGTTAAAAGAAAGAAATCTTTCAGAGAGGGAAGAATGTTCTTGACACAGAAACCTGAAGGGCAGATTGGGAATACTACTACAAATTTGAAATGTGTTTTCTTTATGTTCTTGTCTTTCTTTGTAGGCTGAAATAACCCTTGTGCAAGCAAGATCTTTTTTTAATTGGACTGCCATATTATTTATTTTACAATTAATAGGGACCATGAATTTTTTAAAAGTAGCCCCTGATACAACAACAATGGTAAAAATAACAATATCTTTTGCATCTGGGGTTGGGGCTTTTTTGGACAAAAACTACTGGATTAACCTGTAGAAGTTGTGTATAGAATGTGGATATGGACATGATACAGGTGATGTGTCAGTGGAGGCTCTTGGTGGTAAGAAGAAAAAGCTCACTCCTATTATCTTAAGCAGAAAAAAAAAGGAATTTATTCAAAGGCTATGTGGCTCCCAGAATTAGCCAAAGACTGTTAGGGTATCAACTGTATAAAGTGGGCACAGATCAGGGTAGCTTCAGGTGGCTGAGAGAGCCGGCAGCAGACAGCCCGGCCAGGATTCCACAGCTGCTGCCCCCGGACACTGCCCACCATGGCCACTGGACACCACCACAGACATGGCGCAGGGGTGCAGTCTGCCCTTCCCTGGCCTCCTTTGCCGAGGAACTGTAAGCTCGGGTGGAGCATTCCATTGACCCAGCCCGCGTCATGCGCTCCACTAGCCTTGTTGAACAGGAGCTCTCCAAAAGGAGGAGGGTGGGTTGGATGCTGGATGCCTCCGTAAAATAGCATACGTTGACCATAGGCGGCATGATTAGAATTACTAATTCCTGATGCTACACAAGAGAGGTAGAAGGCTTAAAGAGAAAAGCATGCTAGCCTATTATTAGAGGGCAGTGTTTTCTAACACATTGTTATTGCTTACAGTTTAAAAAGTCTGTAATTTTATTCTGGAGAAATAAAGAACTAAGTTGGTCAGGATAATTCTTAGCCGTTATAAATAAATCAAGACACTGGCAGCCATAACTGCTTGTCTTCCTGTTTTTTCATCTATTGTGGTCCAGCAGAACTTTCAGCAGTGATGGAAATGTGGCTGTTGAGCAATTGAAATGTGGTCCATGAGACAAAGGAATTGAATTTTTAACTTTATTTAATATTACTCCATTTAATTTTAGAAATAAAGAGCCATGCGTAGCTAACAGATATTGGGTATAGCCGATGTAGGTAAAATCTGAAAAATCATATCCTCATAGTACAGAACTAGAACAAATATTTGGGATTCCTGTAGAAAGTTTGCAGTTTGCTATTTTTAACACATAATATGTTGAATTCAAGATAATTCTCTTTATACCTGGTGAGAGGGGCTCAGGGGATATAGTGCAGATCATTCTCGGTGATTAGGTAAAAGACACGCAGGATCACAAAGAGTTTCTGTTCAGAAAGGACCACAGATTAGCACCAAAATGTGTCGTAATTTATAACTGTGTAATTAATCGCATTTCATTTGAAAAGGAGAAAGATGATGGGATATGACCTTAGAAAAGAAGCGTCTGGCTCAACTCAAACAAAAACACTGGCATGGGGATGGTGAACAAGCCATATTGCCCTCAAAGCTGCACCTCTTGAAGTGTAAGGGAAATAAGTGGATAGTGTTGAAGAAATGCTGTTAAATATTTGGTTATCAAGAGTTAATGAAATATTGCTGTGAGCGTATATAATACACTTGAAGATCCTTTTATTTAAAAAAATAGGAACCCTGGAGATTCTTTTTTTGTGTGTCTCCTTTTTATTAAAACTATACCTTGAAGACTTTTTTTTTTTTATCTTCACTCAAGGACATGGTTATTGATTCTAGAGAGAAGGGACAGGAGGAAGAGAAAAGGAGAGAAACATTGATGTGAGATAGAAACATCAGTTGGTTGCCTCTTGTTGCCCCACAAGCCCACAACCTTGGCACGTGCCCTGACCGAGAATTGAACCTTTTGGTTTAGTGATGACGCACCAACAAATTGAGCCACACCGACCACAGCTATACCTTGAAGATCTTTGCTACACCAAGAAAGTGTTTGCGCTTTGGGAGTCTGAGTAGAACACTGTCAGGTGACTAGCAGCCTCCGGAAGTTGCAACCACCAGAGAGAAACGTACCGGTTTTCAGCAGACCTGCAGAAGGCCCGGAGTGCTTTCCCTGGGAGACGTGGGTATAAGGGTGGCTTCACATCTGTGGCCAAAGGTGCACCATGTACAAAGCAGGTGGCTAAAATCTCTGTGATTCTTGGCCACCAGCAAGAGTTTCCAGGGAAAGGAAGCCACCAACATGCCTTCCTTTAGCCTAGAGCAAGGATTGGTAAAATACAGCCCCCGGGCCAAATTCAGCCTGCCACCTGTTTTTGGATGGCTCACAAGCTAAGAACAGTTTTTACATTTTTACATAATTGGAAAAATCAAAAGAAGAATGATAGATCGTGACATATATTGTGACATATCATAAAGCTTACATGAGATTCAAACTTCAGTGTCTACAAATAAAGTTGTCTTGGAACACGGGCATGCCCGCACACTGACACACTGTCTGTGGCTGCCCAGGAGCAGAGTTGCAATAGAGACCACATGGCCATGTGCTGGGAAAGCTGTCACTTTGCAGACGAAGTCTGCCAACCCCTGACCTTGGAGATGGCACAACGAGTGGGTCATCTTCCAAGCCACCAGAGAGTGTTCAACCACTTGGAATGTATTCAGCTCAACATCAGAAAGGTTATTTAGCCTTTTCATATGAGACTTTTTTCACCATCTTATCACTAAACTATCATCTTTTTGAGGAATACACCATGTCTTATCTCTTATATCCTGTGTAGTGTCTTACAAAAAGAAGGTGGTCAATAGTTATTGGGTGAATGAATGATTAAATGAAAGAATCAATAGGAAGGAAAGAAAGAAGGGAAGGAAGAGAGAGACAGAGAGAAAAGAAAGAAAGAAAAAAGAAAGGAGGGGAGGGAAGGAGGAAGGGAAGAGTTTTGAGAAAAAATTACTTACCTTTCCATTATTAGCTCATATGAAAAATCAGAATTATAATACTGTCATGAAATACTGAGCTAGTCAGCTAATTACTAGAAAACAGTGCAATATATTAAGAACAGTAAAGTGTAATAGAAGAAGCTCTCTTAATCAAAAACTGCCTAACCGTTCCCTTTTGGAATGTGCTGATAGCCACGTTCCACAAAGTGTGCAAAGCCAATAAGTGACTTTCCTTGGCTCCATTTCCATCTGCTTCCACCAGGTGGACTGTGCACATACCAAGAGCCCCCAGTATCTGCCTATGGCAGTCGTGCTTGATACTGAAAATACGCCATCCAAATTAAATGCTTGAACAATTCTATGACCAGAGTAGAATGGGGAAAGTAACATTTGTCAAATACCTTCTCGGAGCCAGGTGTTGATGTGGGCATTTCACATACAACTAGAGACCCAGTTTCTCTGGGCAAGGTTCTCTGTCATACACATTCTTTGTAAGTTGTATGTACTTGCAGCCACTGAGTGGGCCCATAGCCTAGCTGATCTGCTCGTGTTTTACTATCTTCATAAGCAGTATTGATGGCCTTGGTCAAATCAATTGTGTGGCCGTTTCCATTTACACGTCATTTAGTTGCCTGGACGGATTGCTACTGCCAGGCCCCAGACGTGCTGTTTCAATCATGGAGATCCAGGTAGACTCAAATCTTTCAGGCGGAAAGCTAGAACATCAAAACACCAGGCTTTGAAGCATTAGCCTGGCTTTTCTTTTTTTTTTTATAGGAAACTGATAATAAGATTAGTAGGAAACATATCATCAGAAGGCTATTTTGTTCAACAATACGAAATAAATCAGAAATATCTGGAACACATATTTCTTAAAACAAAGAAAAGAACATCACCTTGTTCCTGGCAGGGCTGCTCAGATTCTTGGAGTGTTGCCCAGATACATCAAGGTTGAGGGTTCAGTCCCCGGTCAGGGCACATACAAGAAGCAGCCAATGCATAAACAAGTGGAACAACAAATTAATGTTTCTCTCTCTCTCTTTCCCTCCCTCTCTCTCCCCCTTTCCTCTCTCTCTTTCTCACTCTAAAATCAACAAATAAAATCTTAAAAAGAAAAGAATATCACCAATTGTTTTCCAAACTAAGTACCCATTCACCTAGAGTGGTAAACACCTTCGGTAGCAGATGGCTCTCCAGATCTCAAATTCAATTATCTTTTTTTCAGAAAGAGAAAGCAGGGTGACTTGAATCCCCTCTGATTATTGGGTGCTGGCATATTTGAAGTTTTCCAATGTGTTTACTTGGTTCACATAAAGAGGGCAAGGGTCTCTGGCCTAGAAAAGCGACATGCCACGCTGAATGGGAACAGGATCCTTTTTACAGGTTATTTCAGTGGTGGCAGGAATGCAGCGTTGGCAGGGGTGGTAAAGGGAGAATGGGAATGTACAGACAGCTTACCGCTGGGGGACGTGATTTTGCCTTTACCGTTTTGTGTTTTGTTTTTTCAATTAGAAGCAAAAGCAGGTTTGCACTTCCTGCAAATTAACCTGTAAAACAAACCTGGTTTAAGAAACATACTTTAGCGTGGGGCCAGGTAAATTTTATTGAAAATCACAGTAGTGACTAAAGGTCAATGTAGAAGAATACTACCATTGTCTTTGTAGCATGTGGTAGAAATTTTACTAAAAATAATACAACAGACAGTAACTGCATTCTTCAGGGAATGGGCAAAGGCAGAGAAAAGAGTGTTTCCCAGTGAGTACATTCAAATAGTGGCCTCATTAAATGCCTTCTTAATATCATAGCAGCGTATGTGTAGCCACATACAATCAACCCTCTGTATCCGTGGGTTCTGTATCCACGGATTCAAACAACCGCGGATAGAAAATATTCGGGGAAAAATATTATGTTGTTTTTGAATATTGAAAAATATTATGCTGATGAGTGCTATATAGTTAGGGTTTGAATGGTTGTGTCTGTACTGAGCATGGACAGACTTTTTTTTCCTTGTCCTTATTTCCTAAACAATACAGTATGACAATTATTTACATCGCATTTACATTGTATTGGGTATTGTAAGTAATCTGGAGATGATTTAAAGTACATGGGAGGGTGCACATATGTTCTATATAAATACTACACCCTTTTAAAAAAGATTTTATTTGTTTTTAGAGAGAGGGGAAGGGAGAGAGAGAGAAGGAGAGAAGCATTGATATGAGAGAGAAACATTGATGGGTTGCCTCTCATACGTGCTCCGACTGGAGACTGAACCCACAACCCAGGCATGTGTCCTGACCAGGAATTGAACCAGCAACCTTTTAGTTCTGCAGGATGATCCCCAACCAACTGAGTCACACTGGTCAGTGCGATACTACACCCTTTTGTTTAAAAGACTTGCGCATCGGTGGATTTTGGTATCCTTGGGTGTCCTGGAACCAATCCCCCCGAGGATACCAAGGGACAACTGCATAGAATAAGCCCTAAATGAACTTGAAACACTGGTTTGGAAGACTTCTAGCCTTTCTATTTCTGTTTCAACTTTTTCTGCTCTTCTTTCATCCACTAGGCACTGAGTGCCAACCTGTGCCAGACGGAAGATTTTGCTGAACTTTCTTTCCACCCATCAGAACTTACCTATTCAACATGCTGTTCGCATTAGGAGCTGGGCAGGTCACATCCTGACCTGGAATTTGTTCATCTTTTATCAGAGTGCTGTACCTGTCTCTTGTGCTTTCATTCTTGCAGACTTTTATAACT
This sequence comes from Glossophaga mutica, assembly GCA_039655065.1. Taxonomy (NCBI): domain Eukaryota; kingdom Metazoa; phylum Chordata; class Mammalia; order Chiroptera; family Phyllostomidae; genus Glossophaga; species Glossophaga mutica. Next base: position 86,299,878 of record CM077313.1, read on the forward strand.
CATTGATCTATTTTTGATTTATTTATTTTATTTAACTTTTATTGTATTTTTTCCATTGCCATTGAGTCCCCCCACACCCCCTCCTGCCAGCGATCATCACACTGTTGTCCATGTTCATGAGTCTTTTTTCCTTTTCGCTCATTCCTTCCACTGCCTCGCCTCTCCCTCCCCGCTTCCCCACCCCCTCCTCGGTCTGGTTCTGCTCTGTGTGGTATGGTAGAGAAAATATTGTACTACATGGGAATCCTCAGAGCTGAATTCCAATTCTGGCTCCGTTCCTTATACCTGTCTGAGCCTCACATCCTCATTTGTAAAACAGGATAAATACCATTTGACCTACTTGCTCTTTGTGGTTAAAAGTGAAAGGCATTGGCATTATTTGTTATGCAAATTGGTAAAAGTAAACAAATTATATACTTTGGTTATGGAGTAATCTCTTGCTCCCAAAATAATTAAACAAATTTATCTTAAAAGTAAAGTTAGAACAAACCATATTTCAAAATGTATATGAATTTCTCATATCTAATGTTTTAAATAATAACTTTTCTAATTTTATAGTGGTTATTACAGTTAGAATAACAGGATAACATTTAATAATTCATAATTTTATTCCTCATATGAAAGCTACCATTTTCAAATTGTTTTAAAGCTATGGCATGAAGATATTTTCACATTATGATTTTAAAGAAATTTACTCTAGTAACCTAAACTCTTAAGGGTTCTAATTTTATAAATGTCAGAAATATGACTGTTTATAGAAAGCAGATATATAAGGGAGAGTATTACTCGGTGATCTAGTTAAGATAGCATTGTACTGAGCCAGGTGATTTAGTGCAGAGAGGACTAGTTACAGCTACTTTGTCTCCTGTAGTTTTTATAGGTGGTCCCTCTATTTTCTTTGAGCCTTAGTTTCCCCATCTATAAAATGGGAATAATAATATCTTGCAGTAATGTTGTAAGGGTTAGAGAAAGTACATGTGAGGTGCCTTGTGCCCAGATCAGATGCTCTGTAAACTGCCATCCCATAACTATCCGCACCTCCACATCCATCTGGGAAGGAACTCTCGTAGGCTTAGGTGCCTGTCGCTCATGGGAGGATCATATCGGATTCCCACGACGCTGCCCAAAGATGCAGTTTCATTGTGGGCCGTCATGGACGTACAGGGAAAATCCAATTCAGCAAAAGACGACTGGGGTCCAGCTGCTTTTGCATACATGCCCAAAGAGGGGAAAACATGGCGATGAGTATTCCAAGTTCAATCTCATTTCTTCCAGCTATGAAAATCTTTTTCAATGAGACTTGATGCAGCATTGAGCTCAATGTCCCCTCAGACATGAGTGCAACTAAAATTAGGACGGAACTAAAATTAGGAAGCAACTAAAATAGGAAAATAAGGAACCCAATGTGTTTGATTTGGCAGGGGTTGGAGTAATTATGTTGGATAATTTCCATGCAAAATGTTAACATCGAATAGAAAATATTTCTTTCAAGTGAAAGATGTGAAGGGACCACTTTCACAACAGCGCTTACACTGGAAGAGCCATCCATAAATAACCAGAGTCACCGCTGGAAAAGCAGAAGGAGGTGTTTTCACGTCTGTGAACATGTGCCATTTTTCCTTTTGAGGCACTTTGGGATGATGGGATTTTTGAGGTGCCAGTGATTTTCTTGGGAACAGAAGCAATTCTGTAACTTGTCAGTGTGTTGACACGGCCTGCCCTGTCCGTTTTCTCGCATGAAGACAAGTAGTGTTTTATTTAGCCTGACTGAACATGGGTGAAAACATTCATTATACATTTATTTTATTTCTTTAGAAGTAGCTATTTCCATGATAGCCGTTTCCTGATTTGATTTGCACTTTGGGAAAATAGGAGTTTCCCGCTCATCCAGGAGAATCCGATAAACATCACCTCACATTTTTTTTGCCAGGCAGGTACGGAAATGTTTTCCTCTCCGTACTACCTGTGAATGAATTCGTAGGCTGTTCAAAAGATTCTTCAGAATGCAGTAAAAATTACATTCCCGTGCAAACGCCACCGCCCAAAGGACGTGGAGAAGCCGTGGTGTGCTGGGAAACCAGCTTCCTGCTGGGGTGACTCCTGGTTCGCTTAGGGCTTACTGATTTTTCGAGCTCCTGCCATGGTCCGTTTGGACCTATGAACAGTCTAAGAACCCGCTTTGCAGATTCCTGAATATTTAGCGGTCGACTGTCACAAAGCTGTTGCACTGGCTTTAGCACACCAGAGCCTTTAGAGTGAGTTTTAAAGCCTCAAGCCCTGACCATAGGAATTTCTTTTGGCTCAAAGATGAAACTGACAGGTGCCTGTCACTTGAGGACCCTGTAGATTTTCCCCATTTCCTGGCCTTTACTGTATTGTTTAAAGCTGTCTTTCACTTTCAGTAGCCAATGTACATTACACCTGTGACGTTTCAGGCACAATAGACCTCTAATGAAAATGTTGATTCGTACAAATAAAAGATTATCTCTCTCTATCCAAACAGTTAAAAATCTAAGATATACTATAGCTCACATTCCCTCGGCAATTAGCCAGGGCTCGCTGCTTTCAGGAGTCCACGTGACTCCCTTCTCTTCTAGCTCTCAGCCTGCCGTGGAGTTTTGCTGACACCACCTAATAGCCGGGGTTTCTAAAGGCTGTCTGCCTGTCAGTGGCTGGCGAAGCGATTTAATTCCTTTATGTATGTAATACAGTAAAGCGCTTAGAGGCTTGCAAATGGCACTGTTTAAATCAATACGTAATGATTTATTACATATTGTGGAGCGCTTATAAATATATTATGAAGCACTAGAGCGCAGCAGCATCAGGGCTGGTGGGAGTCACGGGTGGGGCCGTCCATGCTATTTTCTTCCTCATTCTGCTGCTGCAATGTCGTGTGACTCTGGATAATTCATTTGCCTCCACTGGAGCACTTTGTTTTGTACGTTTGGAGAACGGGGTTACTGGCGGTAGATGGCAGGTGGTTCAGGGACACGGGGTGGTACATGGCATAACATTCCTCATCTCCAGAGTCAATATAGTAATACATGTTGGGCTCTTGATTCTTATGAACAACTAAAAATAAGTCACTCTCATGTACTTCCGTCTAATGTCTTCCTTTGCTGTAAGAAAGGCAATAAGCTGAGTGAAAATCAGATGATTTTCAGAGCATCCTGATATATAAATTATCCAAACTCTGGATCGAAAAAATAAAATGGAGAATACCGATGTTCCAATTAAGCAAATTGGGGTTTGCACGACAAGTACCTTCCAAGGTTGTCAGGACATGCTCCTGACCTCTCCCTGGAGGAGGGGGTGGAGAGGGAAGGAACAGAGGAGACCTTTCTAAGAAGGGGCATCTCTGCTCAGTCAGCACTTCCACTCATCCCGGTGGGGTGGGGGTGCTTACAGAGGGAAGTTATTGCCAGTTTATTCCGAGGCACTTCATTTGCAAGGCCTGCCTCCTTGATGATCACAAACCAATTTTCTGACCTTCTAAATTTGCATTATAAGGTGATTTTAACTCCTCTTTCAGTATCCTTTTTTTTTTTTTTTTAAAGAAGCCAACTCATGCATGACATGGAACTCTTGTAGAGGGAAGGAAAATAGGGGAAGAGGAGATTTCTAGAGAATTCTGAATCATGGGATGCGTAGAATACATTTCCATACAGACGCGGTCCCCAGCACACATAATTCCCTTTGAAAACACACCTGTCCCATCTGTGCGGCACCCACCCCTTTACCTGCACCTGCCATACTTACAAAGGGTCTTAAGTGTACGGTGAATGTGGTTGTAAAAAAATGTTTTCGTGCAATGTATTGGAGAAGTAGGTGACCAATTCAAAGTTCCAAAGAGATGTCTCTGGACAATTGGTTTCCAAATATAACCTGTCAGGTCAGGAGGAATTTAGAAACAAGCCAGCGCCTGCTTTGAGGACTCTCTGTGGTGGCCTTACAGCCGAGCTGATCCTGAGTCCCCTTTGTCTCTGCAGTTCCACTCCTCACCCACCCCCACCCCACCCCCTGGCCTACACTTAAAACAAAAAACAAAAAAAAAACATATCGCTCCAAAGCCTCTATTCTAGTCATTGTGTCTCCTCTGTAAAGTAGTGGAACCAATCGGCTATCCTGAGCCAGCTGCTTAGATGTATGTCAGCATGGCTCATTAGAGTGCAGTCATAAACTCATTCATAGAAGTATTCCGAAGGATGTTTTTGCTGCTTTATTGTGTGCATAAATCTCTTTGTTTGCCCATGGAGAACACTGATTAAACAAAACGATGAGCTGCTGTTTCCATGTCTTGCCTGCTCGGTGAGCAGGCACATTATAGTCTATTTTAGGTTACTCTTGTGTAAACAATATATTAGTGACTGTGAGCATCATTCATGCCACACCTTTGTCCTACTTCATGCAGAGCGTGCAATAGGAATAAATGCACTGATAAGGGTTGGGCATGACTGGCACACCAAGGATAATTATGGCTCCAGACAAATGATAGGATGAGTTTTTAATTGCTTTTTGGAGCCGTTTCTCCCTTGCAAGCCCCAGACTTTGGCTTGCCAAAGAATAAGGGTAAAATTTCCAAAGTCAAGGAATAAAATGCATTTCAGAATCAACTTCATGATTGCATATACCCAGAAAAAAAACAGAGTATGGTCAAAACAATTCCTGCTGCCTTGGCTGGATAGCTCAGTTGGTTAGAGCATCATCCCAATACACCGAGGTTGTGGGTTTGATCCCCAGTCAGGGCACATACAAGAATCAACCAATGAGTGCATAAATAAGTGGAACAACAAATCAGTGTTTCTCTCTCTCCCTAAAAGTCAATAAATAAAAACAATTTTTTAAAATTAGCTCCTCTCTACCTCTGCCCATGATGTGATCTGAGCATTTTCTCTGTTTTAACAGCTTCTTTTGTTAGATTGACTTTTATTTGGAGTTTCACATGGGATAGAGGTGCTTAGCACTGGTGGCAGAGACAGGAGTTTCTATTCTGTACATACAGCAAATATCTTCATTGCAAGAGAAGCCAGTCCTTGCAGCTGCACTGGGGAGCTCAGGCATCCTTGAATAAGGCACGTCTGCACGCATGCACACAGAAACGTGAGAGACACTATCAAATAGACAGCTCGCTGAGGTCTGGCCAAGTGGCCCACCAGCAGTTTGTGGTGTTCCCAGGAGGACGCAGCCTGGCTTTCTCAGACTCGGAGCTGATTAAAGCAAGGGGTGATGGGAAGGCCATGTTGAGTCTTTAGTTTGGGGAGGGGGATAAGGAAAGGGCTGACAGCTGCTGCACAACTGGAGACCAACATGGCAGAGATAGGGGCCTCCTGTTGCAAGGAAAAAAAGAACACCACGAAGATATGCTATAGGCTATCTGCAGTAAATGAATGCTTTCTCAGTAGTCCCTCTGTTGGCGAGGTCTCTAATCTGTAAGTCTAAATATGTACTAAATATGTGTACCTATATGCGCTAAATATGAAATACTTGTCCTAATCTATAATAAGGTTTCATGTCGTGGGATCTCTAAAGTGAGAGAGAGCATTTTATTGGTGCTCTGTCTCTGAACGCTGACCTACAGGCTCATTCCTTTCACAAATGTGCAAGAGAGTCAGTGTGTTCAGCCACCTACTCAGCAGTGCAGTGGGCGGATGGGACTTTTCCTGTTTGTTAGGCACGCGTGAGTAAAGCCTTTGCAGGCAATTAGTTCGTATCTGGAAAGTGCCCCCAACAGCTGGAATCAGTTCCTGTGGCACTTCAGAAGATGGACATGGTGTTCGGATTTAAAAGCCCAGTAGGATGTTGGGTACGTTAAGTGAAACAGGGCAAACTGGGTTCCAACAGAGGCGACAAGGCAACTCTTCCGTCCATTAAGGAGGGAGTTGAAGGCGTCAGCTGCAGAACGCTTCTCCTGAACACATTTCAGAAGCTTTTCAATTCTTCCTTCAATATGTTGTGACACTGTCCTGTAGTCAGAGATGACTTGCATGCCAAGAGCCCAAAGCTTTTGACCAAACATCTTCACTGTTAATCCTCGTGGCATCCTTTGATAGAAAGCGCTGGAAACTGAGTTATAGACATACACCATTTGTGCCAGCATATTTTGCAATTATTTTTAGTTTTTAAGCTGCCTTCTAATTTAATCACACAAGAAATCTATTTCCATATGGATTAGACAAAATCTAATTAAATTTCAGTATGGTTTTGTTATCTCTAATAAGTGATGAGTTTAAAATCCAAAGATGCCATCCAGACACAGTGGTTCAAGGTGGCAGACCAAGTGCATGTACTTACCTCCCCCTTGCAATAAGAATATATGCACACATGAATATTTGCATACATGGATATTTGCATTCATGTGTGAATAAAACTATAGCAGTTCTGAAAAATGACAAAGGGAACTATAGTTGGGGCAGAAATTTTGAGGATTTTCTAGAAGACATGATCAGGACAGAGGAGAAAAAGGAGAAGAAACTGTGGCCCAGGGTGCTGCACCCATGCTCTGAACTTCAGGTCAGCAGTCCCAAAGAACAGGGTAGCCTTGAGATTAAGAACTCATTAAAAACCTGCATTCTAGGGAATTGAGATTATTGGGGCTTTCCCTTCTCCTGTGTTAATGGTGGTTTTTGTTCTTATGATGCAGAGTAAAATAGCTGTTATGGCTTATAGCTTATCCACACAAGTAAAGAGAAAATTTTATGTTTTTAGATGGAGGAGAAAAAAGTCCTGGTTGCCAGTGAAAGAATAAGATTTAGAATAGCCTCAAACTTCTCATCAGCAACACTAGTTACTAAAAAAAAGTTTCTCTTTAAAAAAATGAGGAAAAATTATTTTGAACCTAAAATTCCATACCCAGCCAAACTTTAATTTGTTCATTTAACAATTTTTGAGTGCCTAGTATGTGTTAGACCTTCTGTTATTCAAAGGAGAGATAATGGTGAGCAAAAACAGTCTTTGTCCTGTTGGAATTGATAATCTGATTGGAGAAGTAGAAATACTCACTCAAATGCATAATTACAAACAGGTATAAAATCTATCATCTGGTACTACCCCCTTGACTTGCATACAAAATATTATTTCACTAAAGACTGAGAAATCTTACAGTAAAATTCATGGATAACTTCATTTAACCTAAGGTTTCCTACATATATTTAAGTATAGAATTATGTCTCCTCCACTCCTTCCCCCTCCTCTTCTTTCCATTCTTATTCTTCAGTTAAGATTCTGTGGAACTCACGTCCCCCCTCCACGCGCACACCCCGACACACGCGCACACTCTGGGGAGTTCTGGATTCCAGAGGAACAGGCCATCCTCCTTGGCACTGCCTATGAAGCTTGCTTTCCCTGCTTTTTATCTCCCCGTAAACCTTGCCCTTGCCCATCCTCCATTGCTGGCCACGCCTTAAACATGCCAACCATTTCGGCACCTCCATGTCCTCTTCAGAGCTGGTTTCTCTCTCTGGATGCTTTTCAACACTCATTCACTGAGCACCCACTGAGCCTGTGCTATAGGCTGAGCCTGGGGTGTAGGGATAGGGGTGAGGTTGGGGGTGTGAAAGATGAAAACATGGTCCTTTTTCAGGGATCTCGTTATCGCCTGCCTCTGGTATCTTCCTCCCTAACTTCCAAACCCCCGTTCAGATGCTGCCTCTTCAGGAAAGCCTTCTGTATTGCTTCCTTCCTCCTCAACCCGCATGCCCAGTCGCCCCTCTAACGTATCACACCATGTTCCCACAGCATTTATTGTATCATAACTGTGGGTGACTTACGTGTATCACTTTTGCTGGGGGCTCAGTGTTTCCTGAATTAATGTACTAAACGGGACTAAAGATTTCCCCATAAATATTCTCTCTCTGGTCTCCCCACCCACCCTCCCCACCCGTCTGGCTTCCGTGGAACCCATGTTCTTGGAAACGGCTTCCCTCTTTCTGCCTGAAAGCAGAGCTTTCTCAACTCTCTTTTCTTGGCTGTTTTCACATCTGCCAGCATAAATGATTTGCTAGGTTTGGAGAGACAAAACTTCATAAATAAAACTAACTCCCTGTCTTTATTGAAGCAGAGTCACAGAATTCATTAAAGCACTGCTATTTTCTGAATTTTATTTTCTCTTACGTAACAACAGTTACTTGATTTTTCAAGTTCATTCTCTTTTTAGCTTTAAGGCACACTCATTTCTCCTCCCTTGTAGTGGGGATTCTGCTTGGGTCACTACCTTCCCTGGCTTTTACACAGATTTTGAAATCTACTGCATTATTCTTAAGTGGAAGAACATGCGGATTTACTATGGAAGTTGCAGACAAACTGTAAACACTGCGAATGACCACTGCTTTTCCTGTAACAATAGGCAAACACGCCAGGTGTGAAGGAAACTGACATGCTGTACTTGGGCAGAAGCCTCACGTAACAGGGACACAGTTCCTTGTTTGGATCCATTTCCTGTGCGTGTGTTTCACATTAGGCCTGCGTGCGCGGCCCCCGCCCCCCACCCGGGACAACGTGGCTGCCCCTTACTGAACAGCAGGAGAGCATGCTGCCCTTACAGCTGCACCCGCCTCCTGATTATCTACAGAGTAATAAAATCACTACTCTGGGAGACCCGAGGGAGCAAGCGGAAGAGAAGCCGGGTCATTCATTCCTCTGATGGCCTGGTGAATGCGTATGGTGCCTTATGGCTCCAGGTCAGCCCCCAGCCTTGATTGAAAAGGTGAGGAAAAACCCCAACGCGGTTCAGACAAGATGTCCGGGCGGCCTGGACTTGGGCGAGGCAGTGATCTCCTGAGCACCTCAGAGGCTGTCAAGCTGTGCGTCGACTGACTTCCCCAGGTGGCTTCGCCACTGCTCCGTATCCCAGTGTTTCACCCTGCAGAGAGCAGTTCCAAACGCCACGTGGGTTCAGTATGCTCTCCTGCTTGCCTTGGCAGGAAATGGCGGTGGTTAAACTTGGCCCGCTGAAACCTTTGCCGCACCGGGTTGTTGATTTTTGCTCCCCACAGCAAGTCTTCGGGGGCCAGACCTGAAAGCTGACTTGTCATCTCTCTCTGAAGTTTGATTTGAGCACTTACCTTCAAGCGATGACCCTTCCCCACCCACATACACGTATATCGAGTAACACACACACACACACACACACACACACACACACCACCCCCCCTCCCCCGCCCTGAGGGGCTGACCACAGAGTATGCTGTGAAATGTGTCAGAAAGCTTCTCTGGAGCTTTCTGTCGTAGACAGGTTCCGTTTCTGTCTCTCTCGGGGAGGACGGTGAAGGGATGAGAGAGTCTTTGCTTTGTGAGTTAGCCATTATCTGCTTACTTTGCTTAACTCTCAGGTTCACTATTTTAATCCTCCTGACTACTGCAGAGGAAGATGTAAGTCAGGGAATCACAATATCCTCTATTACTAAAACCCACTTCTCATAAGGGGCAATATAGTGGATCTGATGTTTTCTGAAGGAACATCTCTCCTTGTGTGTGAAACTTAAACGGGTCTCTAAGTGAAGACGGGGTCATAAATCTCCGGTTTAAGTTTCCATTTTTACATTTTCCAGTAGGAACCATCTCTGGCTTTTAGATGGGGCTGGGGGCGGGGGGAGGGTAGTATCAGAGACTGAAAGCCCATTGTTCGGGCGATTTAATTTCTCTTTCTGGTATTAATTTTTCTTCTAGAAACATAATGATTCTAATCTTTTCTGTTTATGTGCGTTCGCTTATTCTACCCACTTCTCTCATTTGCTCATAATAAATGTGTTCTTCTACACTTTGTCTCATATTCTTTTTTGTGCTTTACTGTTTCATTGAATGAGGGCTTGGTAATTTCTCTTCCTCTCCAAGTGCAGGCTAAAATCTTTCAGGGGAAGGGTATTTACAGTGTTTCTCACACTTAGCCTGCGGAAGAATGCCCTAGAAGGCAACTACACAGATTCCTGGGCTCCACCCTCAGAGATGCTAATTTGCCGGTCTGGAGTGGGGCCCAATAATTTGCATTTCTAACAAGCTCCAGGCGATGCTAATACCGCTGGTCCTGGGACCTCAGTTAAGAGCTCTACTGCCATAGAAACCCATCATACAGGACTTTTCTGCTTACTTCTCTTTTAATATCTTTTTTTCTGAGGGCTATCAACCTAGTCATGAAAAACAAGCTGAACCAATCATCCTAGTGATAAAGGTGGAATTAACATTCTTGTCTCCCAGCTCTGCATCAAATCAAGGAGCATTTGATTGATTAATGCAACACTTCAAGTATGATTTTATATTTCAGATTCCAAATCTTTTCCAGTTTAAATTCCTTAGAGGACTTTTAAAAATAGTTTTTGTCTGTGAAAAGATGAAACTACTACCAGTTGTTGTTTTTTTCCTCCTTTTCTCCCTCCCTTCTCTTTTTTTCCTTCTCCCTCCCTCTCTCCCTCTCTTCCTCCCTCTGAGGATGAGAATCTAAGTAAATGAATTTTCCAATTTTATTCTTCTGACGCCTCTTGTGCCCGCCATTTTTCCGTCGTCCTCATCCCTGTGTTCCTAGGGAAAGAGTAGCAACCGAGCCGGAAAATATGATACCTGTGTATTCAACACTGTCTCAAATGTGATAATTGGCGATTTTCTCGAGGCTTGCCACAGAAGGCTATGTCAGCATGCAGTTTGTTTTTGTATTCCAAAGATTCACCAAGAGGCGTAAAAGATTAGGAACAGAACTTCTTCCGTCTACATTAATGCTTTTCCGTAACAAAATAATGCTTTTCCGTAACAAAATAGACGGCCCTTTCATGTGGGTGGGACCGGGGGCAACTGATACCATGGAACAGCAGAAAGGAAAGAAAAAGAGTGTTAGAGATGGTGATTCTCTCCAGAAGTTGTAGAACATGTACAGTAGTGAGAGTTCTGAAAGAAAGAGACCTGGCTAAGTATGATGTCAGGAAAGCCTGTGATCTCAGGCTATTAAATATTATCCAGCTCTTCCTGGCTGTCATATTTCAAAACTACTACAGTGATGCCATAGTAACTGCAAGTGGGAATCTTGCCTTTGCCCAAAAGACTAAGAAGAAGAGAAAAGCTGGGAAAGATCAGAGAACATATTGCGCTGGGTTGAGATGAAGAGGTTATCTCATTTTGCTTTGGAAGCTTCGAGAAATGCTAGCTTGACCTCTACTGCTGGATAATGAATTTCAGGGGAGGAAAATGGAGAAGAGAGGAGGTATTGGGGTGGGGGGTAGTGGGGTGGAGGAGAATGGGGGCCAATGGTCAACATCTCCTGCATCTCCTGGAGCCCAGCTGAGAGGACTGGGCAGGGTTGCATTAAAACCTGATTGGAAAACTCTGCTCAATACATTAAAGAAACAACTTACAGAAACATCTACCTCCCTTCCGTCCTCCCCCAAACAGTAATGAGTCCAAATTGCTAATAAAACATAAAAACTCAAAGATGTTGTGCATGGGCCATTTTTCTGAGCTGGTTATTTTTTATGTCACTTTTCCCACAGCTGTGAGCATGCTATAACTATCAACTTACCAAATGCCCCAGTTTAAATGAAACTTAAAAGAATATATTTAAGAACTTTATAAAGAAGGTAGAGGAAAAAACAGAAAAGTAAGCTCTATCATTTTTTTTCCTTCTGGTAACAAAGAGAAATTTGGGAAGGATGGCGGGGAGGGGGGAGGGAGTGGCTTGAATCAATGTCTTAAGAAATAGTGGTTGAGATAGCAAATGGATAATTCATTCCTCTCCTTGCAAAGCCATTATTCAAAGATTTTGTTCAACCTGAGTGGAAAGCAAGAGAGAAATGTCTGGTGGAATCTCATGCATGTTACTGTGGGCATCATCTAACTTCCGAAGTTAACCTAGCCAAGTAGAATAAAGAGGCAAGTCTAAAGCACAAGGAAGAACAAAGTGTTTCTTACACCTTAAACATACACAAAATCCCAGATAAAGGTCCTTCCATCCATGGTGGATCGAACGGTCTAAATTGCCTAAGGAAATTTACTCTTTGTTTTTTTATTTCTCATTTCCAATCTCTCAAAAAAAAATAATAAACATTCTTATTTAGAAATGTGTGAACGTTGTTACAAGGGGCGATTGCCAAAACCTTAGGTAATAAAAAAGGAACGCATGCTGTGAAGATGAAACTCACATGTTATACCCAGAATTAGAAACTGAGCTTCATCACTGGCTCAGCAGCATCATTCAAGCTACAAAACACCTTAGGGATATTTAATGTTCTGTGCCCACCCCTTATAAATGTATATGACTCAACATCCCCAATGAGTAATATGGCTGGCGGCCATCCCACCTTCAGCTAAGTTCTCATAAGCTGAATAGGGCTGGGCTCGGTTCATGTTCTTATGGGAGACCTCCAAAGAAACCCTGGAGGCGTCAGCCATGATTCACTGGGTAGTACCCTGCCTAGAGTCAGTCCCAAATCACTTTCCTTTCCTGGTGTTAACGGGTCCTTTATATATGCAGGTGCAGCTTTTTTGAGAATCAGTCCAAAGCCTGTTTGTTTAAAAAAAAAAAAAAAAAACAGATTTAAAAAAAATTTAAACTAAAAGTTGGCTGGGGAGGGGGTAGACCGAAAGAAAGGGAGCAGGGACAGGAAGGGATCAGCGGAAACCAAAGAGTAGGGACCCACTGCAGGCCAAATCCCGTTTCAAGAAATTCTAAACGGTGCCCCCAATTGTTTGACTGTATTGGGGCTTGGTTATCAGAGGTTTTGCTCCGATTGGGTCATCCTAAGATTTGGGGATCTTCTTTAGTGAAACCAGGACTGATGCTCTTGTGATCCTGTAGAAAATTCTGACTTGCCTCTGAGTAACCCGCTCTACACAAATCCAGAAAACGGGCCAGCCCCATCAAGATGTTGTCAGATGCGGTCTCCAACTGGGGGCGTCCACTCCAGTGTTGTCCCCACAGCCTGTCCGTGCCCATGGGTCATGCGTGTATGTACTTTGGCTACTCTCTTCCCCATGCTGTGCTCCACATCCCCAGGACTACGCCGTAACTACCAACTTGTGAGTGTTAAAGTCTTAAAGATAGAGAATGTTTAGAGGTTTTGGGAGTAAAAAACACTTTTTAATATGCAAGAGGAACTGTAGACATATTTCCTTTCTTCAATGAAATATGCTTAGGCTGCTTCTATTCATATTAAACCAAGGATATGAATAAATCTGCCTAAATATTTTCTTTGGGATTGGAATTATTTTTCAAGTAAATCCCATTGGATGATGTAAAAAAAAACAATAAAGAAAGAAAAGAAAAAAGATGAAACGGTTAATTTTAAAAAGCCTCAGTGTTACATAAAAGAAAAATTTGTTCTGTTTATTTGTAAACTTGTAAAATATTTCTAAGTTTGCAAATAAAATAAACATTTTCCATAGAATTATTTTTGAAGTCATACCCCGCCTGTGTCCCTAAAATGACAAAGCTGGGAAACAAAAACAAACATCTTTTCAATGAACTTGAAATTAGTCCACGTTTATATTTTTGTTTGAGGGATGTGTTAGACTTTGAAAAACCTACAAGTGGTAAATGTTCTGCTTTTATTAATAGCTTTGTTTCTGAACTTTTGCTTTGCCTTTAAAAAGAAAAACAGTTGCACCGTATAAGATAATTAAAGGTTTAAAAACTGCATGTCTGCCTTTCAGTCACACTGTTTGTTAATCATAGGTCTTCCAGCAGACTTGCCCCAGCCTCAAATATTGCACAGTCACAGAGAGAAATCAAACTTCTTCAAGAAATTCTCTCTAGTCAGATTACATCACATTTTGTGTTGCTTTGTTTTTTGCATTTTAATCTTTATTAAAAACTCTACTTGTGTCAGAATTTATTGTGAGGATATGTAAATTCATGAAGTTTCCCTTCCTAGGTCTAATGCATGATCTCACTTTATACTGATCTCAGTTTTTATTAAGTTTCTTTGCTAACTGAATGCTAAAAGATGTATAAGAAAACGAATAAAAAGCGTATCACATCTTTTCATTTGCAAAAATAAAAAAAATCAGTGTTCGGCCTTCCAATATGAGGGGTCACATCATACATTCCTTTCCATTGTCTGGGTTTTGAAAACATCTCTGGATATCAAACTTTACTTCTTTTTTAGTAATCATTTCTCTTTCTCTCTGTAATTATATAACATTCTATTATAATTATGAAAATATGAGTGCATAAGTATAAAAGTACAAAACAATTGCCATAGTCAGTGATGTGTGTATATATATATTATACACACACACACACACACACACACACACATATGTCTTCCCCTAAAGCATGCCTACAAAAGAAAAATTACTTATTGTAATCTTTAATATAGCAAGGAAAGGAGCAAAGAAAAAACAAAAGTGTTTACAAGAGTTAGGTTTTCTCTAAACAGAGTTTGGGTGAAAACAGGTTTCAGTCCAGCTAAAGTAATAGAATGTTATAGGTAGGAAATAGTGAGCTCTTTTTATAATATTTTTACGATAGGATTTCAGCCTATGTGAGAATCAAACTATATCCTGATGCCTCAAGCATTCTAAGGCATTGGGTTTCTACCAGTGGATGAGAGTGTGAAGTTTCTTTTTAAATTCACTACGTGGGAATTCCTGTTACCTCCCTTTTTTGCGGGGGTCAGGGACCTTTTCTTACTGACCCTCAGCTGCCCAGGCTGCTCCGATGTCCATTGGGTGGTATTCTCCCCAGAGTGCAACACGAACCATGGGCGTTGCACACCAATACCGTGCAACAGAGGTTCTGTGGCCAGAAAGAACATTCCGACCTGAGGAACTAGGAACACTTTCGTGAAGTAGAAAACACTCGATCTGAGCCTGAAAGGAAGGAGAGAACCACGAGCCCTGGGAGACATTGCAAGTAGAGGGAACAGCGTGAACAAAGTTACGGACATGGGGCCGAGCAGGACGTCCTGAGAGAAGGCAAACGTGCCCACATCGGCTCAGGCCGAACCGTATCGGATTCACGTTGGTGAACAGCGACAGGCGACTCTCAAAAGATAGGATGCAACCAGATAACTGAAGGACATAGACTTAGATTATCCCGGAAAAGTAAAGAAATTAGTGAAAAAACGGATGAAGTCTGTAGTTTGGCTGGTCATATGACACCTGTGACAGTTTCTCACTTTGGATAAATGTGCCAAGATGAAATTAAGATGCGAACATTAGGGGAAGCGCAGTGAGGGGCATACGGGAAGGCTCTGTGCTATCTTTGCAACTCTTCTGGAAATCAGAAATGATTTCAAGATAAAAAGAAACAACAACAAAACACCACGGTGGGACTTTATCTGCAATGCAGGACTTTTGCCTGGGCTTGCGGGGGGTTGGGGGAGCGGTGTGACTGGGGCTGTAAACCCCGCTCCTAGAACAGAAGTAGCCGTAAGCCCTGGAAGTCTGTTCCCTGTGTCGAGAATCTTCGTTTCTGTAATTTCACCTGCTCCTAGGGTCCGCTGCTGCCCCTGCCGTGCTGGCCTCGGAGACGTACCTTTTCTCTGGAAGCCGAGGGCTGGACCCAGGCATTGGGCACAGTGTGGAGTCTAGCTCCCTGGGGCCTTTGTTCTTGCTTTCTTGTTTTTTTCTCCTTTGAAATATTTTTTATTAAACGTATTGCGCCGACATTGTTTAATAAAATTATATAGGAGTCAAGTGTACAATTCTGTAATACACCCTCTGGGTATCGCGTTGTGCAGTCACCGCCCAAAGTCAAGTCCCCTTCCATCACCGTATATTTGACCCCCTTCCCTCCTCCCTCTGGTAAGCACCATACCATCGTCTGTGTCTGTGAGGTTTCTGTGTTGGTTTTTTTCGTGTTTGGATGTGGTACTTTCTGTTGTATAATCCACCACCCACGTATGAATGGAATCACATGGTTCTTGACTTGCTCTGTCTGGCTTCTTTCGCTTAGTGTGATATTCTCAAGACCCATCCATGTTGTCACGGGCGGTAGTATTTCATCTTTTCTTCTGGCCGAGTGGTATTCCACAGTACACACGCATCACAGCTTCTTCATCCAGGCATCTCTCTTTTTTTTCTTTTTTGCCATTTATTATTTATTTATTGTTAATATCGACAGATGTGAAAGTACTGTGTCAAATTCCTGTAAGGTTCTCAAATGCTTACTTTCTTTTTTTTTTCCCCCTTAAACAACTTTAAAAACATTCAAAGGAAACCCCAGGAGAAAATATATTAATAAAATGTTTCTCTGCTTGTCATGTATTTTTTGCATTCTCCAAATTAAAAAAAAATTTTTTTTAGTGAGCAGAAGAAACTTTCATTTGAAATTGTTCTACAAAAGATAGTAGTCCTTAAATTCCAATAACAACATGTAACTACAGACATATATGCTTTATCACAGCTCCAAATTAGTATCATTTCCCTCTCTATACCAGTTCTCCCGCCATCCCCTCTCACCCTGCTGTCTTTCTGAATGCTCTCTGCTGCGTAGGTAGAAAGTAAGATATTTTAAAAAACATTTGGCACATAATTTGAAAAGTGCCTGTTCGAGTTCACTGCCTCTTAATAGGTAGATGATTTTAAGTGTATCCCTCCACTAACCATGTATCTGCGTTTGGGATTCTAGGGGCTACTGTGTTTTAGTCATTGGAAGTATTTTCTATAGTCGTTGATACAGACTGAGAGAAGCTGACAGTTTATCCAAAAACAATACAAGCTTATTTCATCCATGAATACTTGTGTACAAAGATCAGAGCATGAGGAAATATGTAGTGAATATAAGGTCATTGTCCAAAGTTTGTTTTTAATTCCCCATAGCTCCCATAGGCCATCTAAAAAGCCTGAGGGTGCAGATCAGCACAGGTCAGAACAACAGAAGTTCACTAATGCAGAAATAACGTGTGCATCTTTACACAGTGTGCACGGGTTATTTCCACCGGTCTCTAGCACCCTGCTTTGTTGATCAAACTATAATTTCATTTTCTACAACCGTGTATTATCCAAAAACGTGTACGAGATTGCTTGAGTGACATTTATTGCGAAATGAATTCAGACACTTCCTATTTAGAAATGTGTTTCCTGATCTCCGTGATCTCTTCTCAGAAAACCGAGGTTCTCTCACAGTTTGCTGTAGCGTAAGCATGAGTTGGATACCCTGGGCCAATCTTAGAGGCTGCCAGCTTCAATCAGAAGAGAGCAATCCAAATTTTTCAGATTGGCAGAGGAGAAGCAAGAAGCTCTGGGCCTTTTTCTCCATCTCAAGTACTACTTCTCACATCCCCGTAGCACACGGATTGCTCAGTGGCCAATCAACATGGGAGGGTTCAAACCAGAGAGAGAACCCAGGAAAGAAGAATTGAGCCTTTCAGTTCTTCTTTGTGTTGTTTAGCAGCAGCCCCAGAGAAAAAGCAAGAAGGTGTGGTGGATTAGAGTGTGAATGCGTCACTCAACAGCCCGGCTCCGCTGGCTGCCGCGGTGTGACCTTGCGCAAGTTACTTAACCTCTCTGAACTTTCGTTTCTGCGTCCGTGAAAGAAGGATAAGAATTGCAGCCAGGTTTGCTTTTAAAATTTAGTCAGATGCTGCAGATTAGCCCTTAGCACATTGCTTGGCATTTAGTAAAGGCTTACTAATTAGCTTTTATTTTATGATAATTATTGTTACACTTCCTATTCTTTACTACCTCAAAAGTTCAACCATGTACTTCACACCACTGAACTATACACTTAAAAAAAGTTAAAATGGTAATTTTTGTTACGTATATTTTACCACAATAAACAAACATAATGAATGAAGGGAAAAAAAGAATTCCAACCACACCAGCCAACCAAGTACTAAAATCACTTTCTAAAATAAAATAACACACATCCAGAAGACCAAACAAAAAAAAATTATATTACAGAAAAATCACTGGACTAAAGGATGTCAAAAGACCTGAGACCTAGCTAATAACTGTATTCTTGACCAAGTCATTTCACCTTCCTGACCTCAGCGTTCTCCTTGGGAGAAGTTCTAGGAGGATTAGATGAGGTAACAGATTGCCTTGTATCGCATATAAATTGGCATAATTGTGTCCAGAGTCCCTACTGCTTTTTATCCACATCAAAGAACAGATCCAGGATGTTGTAGGAAAAGTGTCCTGTTCATAATGCATTTATTTGGTTACAAAAACATCAGGGCATTTAATAATGTACCAGGAAATAAGTTCTGACCAGTTCTGATTGACAAGACTGGCTGGCTCGACCCCGTTAGGCGGAAGTGCCCTGGGCCCAGCTGTTGTTCAGTGAGCCATTTCCATTGCCCCTTGGCTGACATCCCGTTCAGGGCGCAGCCTCTGCCCCCGAGAGACCAAAGCCAAGGAGGGATTTGGGAAAGTCACCGAATAAGACTCTGTCCACCGTCCAGACGTCCTAGCCTCTCCAGAGTGTTAACAGAAAGAGCCTGAGGTGGACACCAGGGGGCCGGGGGTAGTTTTAAACAAAAGACAACTTCTTGATACCTCAGCTTACGCACCTGTAAAATCAGCCAAGTTGGATTTAAAAATCTTCATGGTCTAATGTACTCTGTGAGGCTGTGTTAAGAAAGTAATTTGAACATTTTAGGACATTTTTCTGCTTGTTCCCCCAAATTTAAAATAACCATTATGACACTCGGCTTTGTGGGTAGCCTTGCCTCCTCCACCCCCTCCCCCACCCACTCCCCACGCCTTTCTTTCCTTGCCCTTTCTAAGTGTACATGGGCCACTGGGGGTGGGGGAAGGGGATGCGTTTAGACCCAATGCCACCACTGTTTAGGAAAAGTTGGATTTACCTAGAACAATATAAGGATTTTCATAAAAACATCCACGATTTAGCCTTCGAATTTCAAAATGTATCGTTTGGTTTTTGAAATTTGGGGTGGTGCATTTCTCATCTCTCTGTTTGTTTGTAAACTCCAGCACACCCCCCCGCTCCCCAGTCTAATACATGGATAGAACCCCACATTCCGAAAGGACCGTCCCATTTTGAAAACTGTCCCAGGAGTCCTGTTTTCTCTAGGAAACATCTGCTAGAAAACACTGTTCCAACCTCTTGAGCAGCTCACATTCCCAAACCACCCTGAGACCACCCCAAAATGGGAAGTGTCCTAGCACTATTAAAGTGACATGCATTACTAAAGATCATTGTTTAAAAACACGGTTGAGGGTTTCCCTTTTAATCTTTCCCACTGGCCTTCTGAGACAAATGAAGATCTCCAACTAATGCCCATAGATAATTTCAGTTTTATTATCTCTGCCAAATCCCCAACATGGTAATGAATACAGCAGAAGGCTTTATTAACTAGAAGTTTGTTTCTTGGTAATAAAAACTATATATTTTTTATAGAGATGTGTTTAAACTACTCCATGAACAACAATTGTAAAAGGAAAAGTTTGCCCAGCAGAGGGTATCAAAAGGCTTTGAGGCCCAAGTAGAATTTTTTTAAGGGCCTTATCTTTTGTTGCTTGAAATAAAATCTTCAAATTTTCTGCATCACAGCAATTTCCTTCTTAATATTTACAGCCATGGGGAGAAGGGCAGAGTGTGTGCGGGAGGGAGGGAGGGAGAAGGGGGCTGTCCTTTCCTGCGGCCAGGTCTCCCTCGCCTTTTAATCCTTTCCTAGGCAGGACACAGCGACAGGAATGACTGAAGAGGTGATTTTGAACAAATTCGTACTTCTTGGTCAGCTGAAGGGGCTCTCCCTTGCCTCCTTCCAGGTTTTTCTCACACCTCATTAGCTAATCCTCCTCTACCCACTTCTTACTGAAGTGTCCTGCATGACTCAGTTCTGAGACCCCCCCCCCCAAGTCTGTGGCTTTAAAGACAGTCAATCAAAATCAATTCCCAATGGAAATCCACAACTCTGACCCCCCTGTGGAGCACAGATGCCCCTACCCCCCTGCTTTTGTGACTGCTCCAACTGCATGTCACTCATCACCTCAAAGTTAACTTCTCCAAAGCAAAAGTCCCAAGCCATCCGCAAACCCACCTGCTTCATCACCGTAAATTAAGCAACAGCATTTCCCCACTTGATCTGCTCAAAAACACTGAGTCCTCTTTGATTCCTTCTCTCACTTGCTCCTGTGGCCAGCCCAGGTCGTGCTGCCGGCTTTGTTTACAACGACGATCTACCCTGGTTCTGCCTCCTCTCAGCCACGTTTCCTGCTACCAGCCCAGTGCAAGCCTCCGCCACCACTCATCCAGACTGCTGCAAAATCTCTCCATTGTTCCCCAAACTTGAATTCTTGCTCTCTGACAATCCATTTTCCATACAACGCTTAACACAATGTCTTCAAAATGAAAATCGGATTATGTCAGTCCCTTCTTTAGATTTTCCTATGGTTTCTCTTCGCCTTAAACTAAAGTAAAAACTCCTTGCTGTGGCCTGCAAGACCCCTACCGACTTCTCCCAGGTTAGCTCTTTCTCCTTCCCCCCCTGGCTGCCTTTCCACGCAGGGAACACACGAAGTTCTTTCCCACCTTGGGGCATCTATCCAGGTTGTCCCCTCTGCACACCTCTTCCTCCCTATGCACACTCATGCCTCTGTGTCATTATCCAGTTCTCAGGTAGACTGTCATCTCTGTGCCCAGCACTCGCCTGAACACCTTATCTAGAAGACTGCACTGCCGCACCCCAAATTCCAGACTCATCCTGTGTTTTATCTTCTTAGTAGCAATTATCACTATCCATGATTATTTATTTACTTGTTTCCTTGTTCATCATCTCTTTCTGCCCATTCTACATTAGAATGCTGTCTTCCTGAGGTCTGAGACCTTCTTTTGTTTTCTGTTCTTTCTCTGAAACCAAGAACCAAAAGAGGCAGCAGCACCTTTATACCAAACCATTTCCATCCCATCTCCTGTCCTGGCGTCTCCAACACCACCACCATGAACCCTTACAACTCGACTTTTACAGTGGGGCAAATGTGCCTTCATCGGTGACAATCTTTTGATAGATGACTTGAAACCAGCTAAAACAAAAAGGGCTTCAGGAAATGTAGAGAAAGAGACTGAAGGGGGGAAAACAAAGGGATCTCAATTGTGCTGAAGTTTGGCCGGGCCCAGAGATATTATGTAACACCAAATAGCCTTTGTTAAAATAACAGAAACTCTGACCAATTAAAAGGGAGCTGCCCCAGACTGAGTTATGGGGCCTTCTGCACTCAAACACATCAAACCCTGCAAAGTTGCGCTACCCTATACAACAGTGCATCGCGGATCCCGTTTCAGTCTGGGATACAGGGCACATGCACTCTCGCACACCACGGCATCTCGGAGCTGAGACAGAGAAGATTTGAGTGTCTATAAGAAGCCAACAAGGAGGATATTTCTTTTTTCTACTCAATGAGAAAGACAATTTGCTGGCAGTTATAAATTATTTGTTTCTAAAAGTATCCAGGGCTTTAAAGTGGGTTGCTATCCCCAAACTTTCAAAGATTCGAGTCATTAATAATGATCAATATCTCCTCATTCTCTAAAACCACGGTGGCTTTGTCTTTTGTCAACACAGACCTTCTGGAGTAAATAGATGTAAAAAGCTTCAGTAAGTGTCACAATAAAGGGCGCGTGATGGCTCCTGGATAGAAGGGTCGTAAGTGACCAAAGAAATGCTTAAAGAGGCCTCTTTGCTTTTGTCATACCCATCATTATTTTTCATGCCCATTGCCTTTTATCTCTTACATCATTGCCACCTCCTGTTGCAACATTATTTTCCCAGACATTCAGCACCTACCAAGGTTTTTCCTTTTGTCTGTTCCCTGGGCTTGTGTGTGGTGTCTGTTTCAATAGCTGTTAATATGACAGAGAGTTGGTCAAACAGAAATTATACAAGGACTATCATTGTAATTCAGACACTTAATTCCCACTTAGTAGCTGCAGCCTTTGATGACTCACAGGTCAAGATCCTCATTCCCCTTCATCGGTCACTCTTGTTCTTGAGTCTGTGGCTGGACTGCCACTTCCTCCTCTCAAGTGTTTATGGCACTTTACAATGTTAAGAGTAAAAGACTTATGAAAAACTTTTAGAACATTCTTTGGGGAAAGTGATGGGTAAAGAACATGGAAAAGCGGACCCTATGGATACTTCTGTAGCATTTGTCTTGTACAGAACCAAGACCACTGTCTGATGTTTCACTAAAGTTCCAGAAGATAACCGAGTTATACCAAAGGTGTGGTGGGCTGGTCTCGTGCAGTTCACTCTTTAATGACCACTGACGTTCCTTCCCCCTCCCTGAAGCGCCCTCCCTGTGACTGTCAGGTTGGGAGACTGGGAATATTGCAAAGTAAACATCTGGAAGCACTGATAGTAAACACAGGAGAGAAATGCCTTGCTAAACCAGCCCTGGGTCAGGAAACCCTATCTTATCAGGGGCCCTGGAGCCCAGAATTCCAGACTCTTTAGATGGTGTTATGTTACTTTGAACACGTATGTTTTATTTCCATCTATTGTAGACAGCCTGTTTTGGAAAGGCTACAATGGCCCATTTTTAAAGATTTGATCATTTTAGGGCAGG
This sequence comes from Glossophaga mutica, assembly GCA_039655065.1. NCBI lineage: Eukaryota > Metazoa > Chordata > Mammalia > Chiroptera > Phyllostomidae > Glossophaga > Glossophaga mutica. The sequence continues at coordinate 86,322,330 of CM077313.1, forward strand.
TAATTTTACTTTTTACCTTAAAAAATAAGAAGTAAAAGAAAACTAAAGCTTCCTTCAAGCCTGAACAGCAGGAAAAATATATGTGTGTATTTGTTTTCTTTTTCTTGTTTAATTTGTATGTAATATTTCTATGACCACAGGATGACCAGGTAGACTTTGGTTTCTCTTGAAGTTTGGTCTGTGGATCACTAGCATCAAAATCTCTATGAGTTGTTAAAAATACGTATTGTTAGGCCCCACTTTGACAATTACAGTCTTTGTGGTAGTGCCTGGAAGTTGGCATTTTAATCTCTCCTGGAGATTCTTAGGTACGCAGACTCGGAAAACCACTGAGCTACAAAATACCCTAGGCCTGCCAGGCCAGGAGTTAGCCTTGGACGCACTGAGATTCACCTGTATGTACCTGCTTTCCTGTACCTGTTAAAGGCCATAGCTTGAAGTCTAATACGAAGAGAACACATTTTTGTGTGTGTGTGTGTTTTTTTTTTTAGCTTGGTGACTGTTAACCTGGGGTTTGTGGTTAAAAGGAGGGTTCAGAGTCCTCAGGAGATTCTTAAGGAGGAGTGTTGCTCAAGAAAGATACATTCTCACAGTTTAGAAGCATGCTTTCCAGTTGGGGCGGCTGCAAAAAGGAAACAGGCCCTCAGAGGGGCCCCCATGGTGCTCCACACTCCCCTTCCTTTCCTTTTCTGCTAACATCAGAGGAGCTCTAAAGCTCAGGGAAAATGAGAAATTTAGGATCCGTTACTTCCAACCCCGAAGACCCCCTGGACCTCTTAATACTTATTTTCCCTCATAGGGTTGGAGAGGACAAGACTAAGTTATTTACAACTCACACCGCACTACACTTCTGGAAAGACAGAAACACACGCCGATGCGTGTGCAAGCACCACCACGATCGGGCTCTCACGCTCCGAGCAGACTGGCGGCGCAAGGCAGCGCTGACTGCACCTTCCTGTCTGGGATTCCGGGGTGCGCGCAGCTCTCGCCGTCTTGCAGGGGCCTGAGAGGGATGGTAGACTGTGCAAGTGGGTCTGGAAACCAAAATATTATGTCAGCAGTTTTCTCTTTCATTTATTCTCTCTTATCAAAACCAACTTCTTAACTCAGGGGCTCCGTTAATAAAAACATAGATAATTTCATTTGGAAGGCCAAGAGCTTCAGGTTTGGGTTTTTGTTGTTTTGGGGTTTTTTTTTTTTTTTTTTAATTCTTCTCATCCCCTCCAGGCAAACGTGGTGGAGGGTTCATTCTCCATGCAGAGCCCTTGAATAATCCGCTGGCGAACTTGAACTTCTCTGCTCCGAGGAAAGGGGGTCAGTTTTAAACACACACAGAGCCCTCCAGCTGGACTCGCTGTAAAAAAGCAAAGAAACCACAAATATAAATATAAAGGAAGAGGTCAGTCTTCCTTTTCACTTCTAATGACCTCAAAACCTCTTCAGGTTCATTCTTACTTTTGTCGTTCTTTTAATTTAAAAATGTTGAACAATAAAAGCAGCCAGCAGCGTGTATGTGCAGGGCCATGGTTTAAAGATGTAAGGGCTCTTTTTTCAGAACGCCTTTTTGAGCAAGGGCAAAGTAGTTGCGGGTAAATATTCAGAAAAGAGACTCCCGATGGTTTGAATGTGTAACGTGCAAAGAGATAAGTAATCCAGACGTGAATTCTCAGCCAATGATCATCAGGATGTGGCAGACACACGTTTTTCTCCACGAGAGATGGGGAGACCCCTCAAGAAGGAACGGGCCCCGGAACCCAGCAGCGTGCGGGCGAGCGTGAGGACAGCTGCAGGGATGGCCTCCGCACTGCTGGCTCAAGCTGTGGCCCTGTGACGGGATGGGGGGAAGGCCCGGTGAGCGGGGAGAGCCAGGCAACACCCTCCGATCACCCTCGGGGCCGACCTGCCTTTCTTGTTTTTTTGACGTTGTGCCATAAAACACTCCGTTCTCCTCTGCTTCTCCTCCTCCTCCTCTCCTCCTTTGAAAAGTCCCTCTGATCAGAATCAGGAATCTCCCGGAGACTCACGCCGCCTCTCATGGCTTATTTGGGTCCAGAACCTTGCTTGCTTCTGGACACAGGTTAGCCCAGGTCGCCAGGAGCAGCTGGGCTACGGAAGGTGTTAGTGCACTGACGCAAAATAGTGAGGGGACGTGGTCACATCCCCGACCTTGGCATTAGACAACTTGTAGTTCAAGTCTCAGCTCCGCTGGGGCACTTAGGCAGCTTACCAAGTCCCCTGAGTCAGTTTCTTCATCCATAAAATGGGGATAAGGAAAGTGCCTACTTCGTAGTGTTACTGAAAAGATTAAAAGAACTAATGTCTGTGGGACACTTATTAACACAACGCACAGCACAGAATATGCGCTTGATATATGTTGGCTAATGATGATAACTACTGGCATATATACACACACGTGTCTATTCACATACGTGCATACGTAAACATGTATGTGTGTAAGCATGCATTATTTTACATGTCATTAAGATAGATATGTTAGCTACAAAACATGGGAGGGATCAATTTCCACAAACTCTAACATGGAGGATCAAGAAGGCCATGACCTTGGTATTTCACATAAGCAACAAATATATGGGGAGGAATAGATTGGCTAGCTAAAGGACATGACATCAAGATGGTAAGCTTGATGAACGAGATACTTCCAAGGAAAAGTCCAATCTATTGCAGGCATCACCTCCTTCTCCCCAGCTGGCCAGGTAGATCCAGAGCACCCCCCAAGGTCATGTCACTAGTTCTGCGAGTGCGCATGAGTACACAGCGAGTAGCAAGTCTTCACCGCCCAGCTCAGGGCCTGGGCTAGGGGAGACGAGGGGGGCGCCCACAGCTCCACATCTAAGGAGGCAGTCACTCTCGGGGCCGTGGAACTGCACAGCCCCGAGAGTGAGCATCTCCTTAAGTGTTGCACCTCAGGCACCCCATTTGTCTTACCTTAGACTCTTCCAGTCACCACACTGCGTCTAAAGGGACAGTGGGAATTTGGCGGATTACCCCTAAGCCACAGTTATCCACAGAGCCTGCCGTAGAGGCTCCTTCTCTCCTTCACGGTGGCCTCCCTCTCCCAGAGGAATCGCTCCTCAGCCAGCCCTGTTCCACTTCTGTGCCATGTCCTGGCTCCACTCAACACCAAAACGCCTATATTTACCTCGACCCACCAATGTTCGAACCTCCTGTGGTCCACCACTTTTTGTTTTCTTTCCGCAGTCCCGACACTGAGCTGTGGGGAGCACAGCTTAGTGGCATTGCTTGGGGGATGAATGAGCCCCAGCGGCAGTCTCCCTTTTTTTAGGATGCCTCCGCAACTGTGCGACCAGTACCCCGACCGAGAGGAGCGTGTCAGTTCTTCACATCTCAAGTTTCCATTCCCCTGGCTGCTCCATGTACGAAACTGGAAAAACTAGTCTAGGGCCAGCTGCTCTGAGAACCTCAGGGTGCTCTTTTCTGGTGCCTCTGCCATCTGGATCTGGAAACAGGAGAACAAGAGGAACCTAAGGCCCTTCAAGGAGAAATGGCATGGGGCAGGGATGGAGAAGGCCAGCCAGCTCTCCTGGGATGTGTTTATTAATCCAACTCTCCTGGATGTTCCAGATCTTAAGGAAGCCACGGAAAAAGTGCACATAAGAATGCAAAAGGGAAAGAAAAACTTTTAGGAGGAAAAAGATTCCGAGAAGACTGAGCAGCCTGTGTTGCCACCACTTCAGGGTCAGCCACATTTCTTGAGGACCTACTGTGTTTTGGTCAGGCACTTACTAGGTATGAGGGATGCGGAGAGGGATAAGTCCAGTCTGTGCCCCAAAGAAGCTAAGGACTCCTGAGGAACAGAGGTGTGGAAATAGGTACTTCCACAGCGGGCTTCTCTCTGGGACAGAAGCTGGTCCAGGGTGCCACAGGAGCCCCGAGAAATGGACACTCCTTCCCCAGCCTGATTGTCCAGCAAGGCCTCCATGGAGAAGGTAATGCCTGAGCTAAGGAATGGGTTCATCCATCCACACATTCATGTATTCCACAAATATGCATCGAGTGTCAGCTGCCTTTCCGACACTGTGATGGGTTCAACTGATGCAAAGACAAGCACATTTTAAAGACAGAGAAGTTAGAGGGGAAAAAAACCCCAAGCAGACAGAATCAGTGGCGATATTTTAGGGCTGATCAAAGGTTCTTATAACTTCCCAATACCTACCCCTAGGGTTTCTTGATGCCTCCATCATTAGAAAGCCATTCCTTTGTCTGAGTCATGTTTGGAACACGGCCGCTTCAGAACATTACCAACAGGTTTTGACACAGGAAAGGCCAGCAAATTGCCTGAGGGTACTTGGTGCCAAGGCTGGGTGGCAGGAGCTGCAGCAGATACAAGACAGAGTAACCAAGGGAGGCCACTCCCGTGCTTACACGCTGGGCGCGGCTGCTGGGAGCTGCCTTCAGCCGGCCCAGTGCTCTAAACCTGCTCCTCTCCCACAGTTCAGGATGTGTGCTGCATAGGTTCACCCAGACAGCCCCTCAGCCTCCGGCCACTGTGAAAACATGGGACACCCAAGTTGAAGGGAATGCTGAATGACAGCACGTGGGTGTGCAGTGGTCTGTGACCGGAAGGTTCGCTGGAAGCAATTTGCAGAGGAGGCCTTAGAAAACCACCTGGCTGGTTATTGCAAATTAAAAAAGGAAGAGATGCCACTTTTTTCTGAATAATTTTTAATACTAGGTTTATGGCTGGGTCCATGTGATAGTCATTACAGCTTATTTGACTCTGAAATTATCTGGCCCCTCCAACCCCACTGGGACTGTGGGAATCACGGGTTAAATTTGAAAAACAACGTCTGAAAGAAGATGATATGCTGTTCCTTGAGGAGAACAAATTCAAATCCAACAGAAAAAAAAGCATCAGCTCTCTCTAGGAAGGGCGGTCAGCGTGCCTCCTGTTTGCCGTGCGTTTCCTTGTGTGCATTCAGACATTCGCCTCGAGCACGCAAAGTTCCCTTTAGGCGGCTTTTTTTCGGCTGTTGAGCCCCTCGGTCCTGCAGCCCAACTTGCGCCTTTTCTAGTGGGTTGTTTTGGAGACGGTCCAAACTCGTTCTGAGCTCTGAGCTCAAATCTCAGAGGTTTCCACTTCTTTGGAGCCGAACATTTCATCAGGAGCCGGGAGTATGTGCATGAGTTACACTGAACAGCTGCGCGGTACCCACCACCCTGTCCCCAAGGATGACACGTTCCGAAAGGAGGGTGTTGTAAGCATTCCTGAGCAAGCCAGCTAATCTGGAGGCCCAGCCTGTTGGCTGGGGGCTATTTCTAAGAAGGATCCCACTGGAATTACAGCATTTTACAACCCCTATCTCCACAGTCCCCCTTCTTCAGAAGAACAGTTAGGACTTGGAGGGGGCCCTAGGGGAGAGGCAATGAGCCGGCCAAATGGGCGAAAAGGAAGCTCTTGAGTCCTTTTCAGTCGGAGGGGAATTTCCTTTTGGGAACAGGATATTCTCTCTCATTAGCTGCTCACAGGAAGGAAAATGGGAAAGCAGGGTTTCTTCTCAAGGGGAGAGAAACCCAGCAGCCAGGGAGAATGCCTGATTTGGAATGGCGGGAAGGTGCTCACGCTCGGGCCGGCAAGTGCAAATGTAAATACTCAGACCCCTTTGAACTCTGAAACTGAGTCTAACTCAGGCCAGCACTCCAAAAGGTTTTATTGGAATGTCACTGTGTCCTGGCGCACTCTAAGCTTAACGGCACCATCATCATCGGGTCCCAGGCCCTTGGAGTCTGGCTGGGTTCTAGAAACACCGAACCCACTGGCCACCCCACTCCCGGATCAGAGGCACCCTTCCCACCTTGGAACCTCTCACCCCCTCCTCCTCCTGGCAGGGGCCCAGACGTGTATCCCCTGAGGGGTCCTGACTGCGGGTCAAAGATGTCACATCTCCTTTGTTACTTTCCAAGGAAGGCACAGGAAAAATACCTTCCTAATCTTCACCTACACCCCAGGGCTCCTTTTACCTACTTCATAGCAAAAAGAAAGCAGCTGGGATGGGGGGGCGGGGGGGCACTCTCTAGCAGTTTGGTCTGGCCCCTGTGCCTGGTCTTAGAAAAACCCTGGAAAGAGCCTTTTCCCACTGAGATCGCAGGACAATGTCAATGTGAAAAACTTCAGCCCATGTCCGTTTTGATTTGCCTCAAATAATAACATAAAGAAAACATTCGAATATGAAAACTAAGGCAAGTGGTGGGGAGTGGAGAAGGGAAAGCGAAAGCCCTTAGTTTCCCATTAATCAACAGGGTCCATGGCTCTTATAAAAAGGAGAAAATCGTTTCTATAAAACCCCATCAACCTGCCCGAAAGTGGACAGACTTGCTCGCAGGAGGGAAGGAAGATTTTGTTTTATTTATTCCCTGCATCAGAAGAAAAATCAATAGTTGCTTGGCAAGTCAGACGTAAGTGAGTTATACAGGCCACTGACACGGTGGACCCAACTTTATAACAACCACATTTGCGGCTGTCAAGCCACGGGCTTCAGTGGCGCCAGCTGTAATTACGGCTGATCACCTCTAATTCAGCACTGCCGGCCTTGATAAAGGTGTCACTGGTGCAGCGGTGGCATCAGCATCAATTGGGGATGTCATGCTCCAGGGCAGGCTGCTGGGGAAAGCTCGTCCCCACCCCGGGCCCCAGGGTCAGCCAGAACCTTGCTGTTTAACTCTTCACCTTGAGTGTTGATATTCCCTGAAGCTGTGATTTAAATTCCAAGGGACTCAGATGAACAGCTCTGTCCCCTAGCAGCAGACATCTTTAATAAGCTAAAAGATTTCTCTGAAAGCAGAGTTTAGAAGTGCGGATTGTCTCTGCTTACCACAGTGGGGCGCAGAGATAAATGTCTGCATCACCTCCGTTTAGTCGCGGGACCCAAAAACTGTGAGATGCAAAAGACAGTGGCAACAGACTAGGATTATTTAAAAATAAATGAATAGATTGCAACCCCATACCTTTCTTCTGCTTTTGTGGTATTTAAAAAAAATTCTAGTGAACTTCCTATTTTTTTTTTTTTTTACAATTCTATTTTCTTCTTTTTGAAGGAGGCATGAAGGGTGAGGGGGAGAGAGAAGGGAGAGAAGATAGAGTTAAAACGCGGGACTGAGAAACAGCCGGGTGTCTGGACTGGTCTAGGGACGTCCTGGGCAGCAGAGGTGTGAGGTGAGGGGTAAAGTTCCACAATTAAAAGGACTTCATCAGTCGTGAAGGATACTGTGCGACTGCGCACCCCCAACACCCCGGGCTGTTTTTCCTCATCCTGTAATTTAAAAAGAGACACACGTACTGTTTGGTCTCCCTGCATCCTCCCAGCTCACAGCCAGCCACACAGCAGGGGCACCCCAGCAAGTGCAGGGACAGATAGCCCGTCCCCATATTTCACCTCCCGCCTCTGTGGACCACTCACTGGAAGGTGGCATGCTAATCTCAGAGAGACGAACTTTGTGTTTGGCAGCTAGGGTCCTTTCCCTTCCGCACCGGCCTGGGCCAATGGAGAAGTGACTGACTTCCCGGTTCTAGGTGGCTCCAGAAGCAGGCAGGCGCGTGTTTGGCCCAGCCGCGGGTTTGCCCTTGTTGTTGGGGTGCCGGGGTGGGCGGTGGGGGGGGGGGGCGGATCAGATGTGAGAACTCTCTGGAGGCCTGGGGGTTGGCATTCAGCAACAGAAAAATCCCATCCAGCTCCAAGGGAAAAAAAAAAAAGCAGCTCTGGGCCACGGAAACCCTGTCACCGTCAGCCTGGGCTGGTCACCTGTCTTAGTTACTCATTCCCACTGCATCTCCCCAACCTGCTGTCTCTCACCCACCTCTCCGTGTGTCTCCGTGGCGATTGCCCTTTCTCCAAACACACGGGCATTGTTTCAGCAGTAGTTTTTTAAAATTTTATCGGAACCTGTGGACCCGTGCCAGCGAAACTGCTGGTCCCTGTCTGAGTGCGAGGCGGCCGCTGGGCCAACCCCGGCGGCAGGCACTGTTTCCCGCTCTGTTTACACGTTTCTAAGGGCAATTGCACCGGGAAAGCTCTCCGAGTCTGGAACTCGGCCTGGGGCTGTTTTGGTTACATTGAAGTTTTTGCTTCAGTTCTGCCAGATTTAAATGGTGACTTCACCAGCACTGAGCTAAAAGGGAGAAGGGGGAGGAGGGCGAGCCCAGGAGAAAGAGAGCGAGCGAGCGAGCGGAGGGAGAGAGCCGGAGCTCGGCGCTAGAGAAGGGCCAGCGCATTACATCATCGCTTGGCCTGGAATCAAGTGGGAAGGATATGACTCACTCAGGCTAGTTAAGCTTTGGCTCAAATTCTACACACACTCATTCCAGAGCTCTCATGTTCTGCACCTCAGGAGGGAATTCAGCCTCAGTGATGTCCATGAGGTTTGTTTTTAATTTTATTTTCTTTTTTCTGGTTTTATACATTTTTGGGGCCCCCCCCGACTGCCTCCTCGCCTTGAGTCTTCATCCTCCTCCTCCTCTTCCTTCTCCCCTTTCGGCCCGTCTTTGTTCCTCCTCCTCTTCCTTCTCCTCTCTCCCCAGCCCCTCCGCTCCTCTTCTTGTCCCGAAGAGGCATTTCTTTTCACTTTGATGAGAGTTTTTGTTCTAGCGCTGCGACCTGAGCGAGTTGAAGCGAGGCCGGGCTGGGAAAAACAGGCAGAGCCAGGCGGAGCGACAGGAGCAGAGAGGCCCGCAGATAAAAAGCGAAGCGAGAAAGCGCAAACTCCGGCGAAGTTTCTTTGCTGCGGTGTCGCTCCTAATCGGAGGAGACAGGGAGAGAGTTAAAATGCAGGAACCAATCGCTTGAATGGTGATGTAATGCAAGAACCGCAGGGTAGTTAAGTAATGTGAGAGCAAGGGGGTCAGGGTTGCAAAGCATTTACCTGCTCTCAAGGGGTTTTCAGTTTATTATCAATTGCAGTGACTGTAACTGGCTTCAGACTGCAATCTCTAATTATTCACAGACGCCCCTTTTTTATCTTTTATTATTAAAAGTAAAACTATATTATGATATTTTAAAGGTGATATTATGATATTGTCACAGCTGCGCATTATTTTCCACCGGGATTCTCTCTCTCTCTCTCTTTCTTAAATGGCTCAAAATAGTTGTCTTTGCATAAAAGGTCAACATGAAGTGACAGCAGGAGTTGGGGGTGGCTTTTTGAGTGTGACTGGTGAATTGCAAATGCCTGGAAAACTAGTTGGTGTGTTGTGCTGAGTAGGAAGAGTTGGCTGTTGCATTTGTTATTCAGATTACAGCGTAGGTTTTTTAAAGTAAGTAACAGATGATGACCCTCAGAAGTACCTGTGGTCTGTCACCTATCATTTCAGCTAAAGTTAACAGCAGTTGTGCAATTTGCTTGAGAATTTTAACTTTCTGTTGTTTCACGTGACCGTCAACTTAATCCAGGGCTATCCTTAAAAACTTTCAAGTACTCGAATTAATTTTAAAATGATCTGCCACGCTTCTGGCAGGGATGATGATCACTTCTTGACTGATTTGTCCAGAAAGAGCGAGTTAATACCGCGAGTACGGAATTTACATGAAATACATGGAGAGAGAGGCAGTTGATGTTGTTCTTGATGCTGCAAAGATCTAGTGTAGGCAGAGAGAGAGAGAGACTTTTACAGCTTGAAAATTATTACCACATTTCTGTGCGCTTCATGAAATATATTTAGGAGTAGGATGCACTGCCTGGGCTGCATGCTCTCTGAAACCATCCACATAGTTACTAGATAGTTATAAACTGAAGCTCCGTGCAATCAGGGAGCCAGCCCACTGGGAGCGAGACCCCTGCCTCGTGGCCACTCCAAAACTCCCGGGGCTCAGTTAGTCTCGATCATCACAGAGCTGGATGCAGACTGAAGCATGGGGCACATACCACAAGGTGCTTATGGGTTTTTTTCTAATGCATGTTTGGGATATAATTCATCATAACTTTTATGGGTCTTCCCCCTTCCTTTTGGGGGAAGAGGTGGAAGGGGAGGGAGGGTAGTCAGGGGTACTCTTTGGAAGACAGCCTGGTGTGGCGGAGGTCAAGAGGCTTGAGTGTCAATCCTGATGACCTTGAGCAAGTCGCCGAAACCTTCCGGGCTCTGTTTTAAAAGGAAGGAGCAGACAAGGTGGGCTGTGACCCCTCCCCCACACGTGGCCCCGCTCTGCGATGACCTCTCAGCTCCAGCATCCTGTGCCTGTGTCTGTACAAGTATTGCTAAAAGGTATTGGTCATGGTTTTTCAGAGAAATGTACACTTGAAATCAAGGGGAATTAGTGCCTTAAAAGAAATGAATGGGCAGAGTGAAAAAGAACATGCCTTTCCCCACCTTGAAGGTTGGTTTTGGTTTTGGTTTTTGGCGTGAAGACGTCTTTTGTGGTGAAATTCTTAACGTTTCAAATGCTACCTGCAAGGAGTCCTCAATGAAAGTCCATGACATGGGTGAGTCTGTGGAAAGAGTGCCAGAATAACCTACCCAGTCAACTTTTCTAAAAGACCCCTGTGTCCTCGGATGCATGGAATAGTGCCAAAAATGCAGGGGCACTTATGCTTAAGTTACTCATATGATGCAGAACCGTCATTGCAATGAATTTATTCCCCCAAAGGTTGCATGACTCCTTGATATGTTTCTGTAATTTTAACATAAACTTGACTTTTTAGATGAGATTGAAGGAGACATTGTAAAACCTTCAAAGAACATGAAAGGCAAAACTATATGGGCTTGTTAGAAAGATAATTTTTTCCAAACAATATCCCTATTCTTCTACAGCCAAATTCCAGGGTAGTAGCCTTATTGTAGAGCGTGTGTTTATGGACTCAGCTTAATTGTGCATAGGGAAGGACCGCAGTGATGCCTCTCTGGGAGAAGGGGGTTGGCCCAGAACTGAAACAAAACCAGTGATGAAGGTTGTTAGTCACTGGGCAAAGTCTGATGAGAGCCAAGCCCGTGCTGGGGACTCTTCAGGAATCAAGAGAGCATGGTCTCTTTTTTTAGAGCATTACAACTGGTGCTGCTTTGGCTCTGACTTGCTCACCCATAATCAGAAATGTCCTGCTTGTGATGATAGGGAGGCAGGCCAGGCAGGAGCTTGAGCCCAGTTGGGATCCTAAGGCAGACTTCTGTTACCTCACTTCGTTCCCCTGGTAACCTGGAGGGGTGAGAATCATTAGCTCCACTATTTGGTGATTGTTTTGTTTCATTTGGCATTTTTGTTTTGATTATTGTTGTTGTTTTTAATCCTCACTCACTGGGGATATGTTTATTGATTTTTTAAAAAGATTTTATTTATTTATTTTTAGAGAGGAGAAGGGAGGGAGAAAGAGAAACATCAGTGTGTGGTTGCCTCTCAAGTGCCCCCTACTGGGGACCTGACCTGCAACCCAGGCATGTCCCCTGACTGGGAATCGAACCAGCAACCCTCTGGTTCTCAGGTTGGTGCTTAATCCACTGAGCCATACCAGCCATGGCTGTTTATTGATTTTTAAGAGAAAGAGTAAGAAAGAAAGAGAGAGAGAGAAACATCGATATGAGAAACATTGATCAGTTGCCTCTCATATGTGCCCTAACTGGGGATCGAACTTGCAAGCGAGGTATATGCCCTGACCCACACCATTGTTGGTGCACAGGATGATACTCCAACCAACTGAGCCACACTGTCCAGGGCAATTATTGTTGTTTGTTACTTGAATTTTTAATTGGGATAAATGTAGTCTTACATGCAGTTATAAGAAATGATGTAGCGAGGTCCTGTGTACCCTTTAAGCAGTTTCTCCTGATGGTAACAACTTGCAAAACTACAGTACACAATATCATAACCAGTATACTGCCACTGATACGAACCCCTGCTCTTATTCAGCTTTTTTCAGTTTTACTTGTACTTATTTGTGTGTGTGTGGTTTGTATCCATGTGAAAACTGAGGATCAGACTTGCCCTAGTTCACACACACTCTAACCCCTTACGTCCAGTCCGCACTGGGTCTAGCTCTCCGTCGCTGGCCAACTGTCCACCAATGTCATGATCGCTGTTTTCATCAGGGGGGCATCTTGGTGCCATTGCCGATGTTTTGTGTGCCCTTGGGGCATAGCCTGCATGGCGCTTCGCTCTCCACAGGGGGTCCCTGAAGCCAGGCCTCACTGTTAGCAGGTGAAGGGGAGCCAAAGCTTTGGTGGCACAAGAGAAGGGGTGCAGATCTGTCCCCTCCATGTGCCAGGCACGAAGCAGAGGGACGTCGAGTGGCCCCGACTCCACCATAAGCCAGCGCTGCACTCAGCCTGCTTCCTCGTGCCCTCCCGTGGTTTTCCCGGGGGACCTGCCTGCGGCATGCAGAAGGGGGTGGCACCAGGAAAGCGGGTGTCTATTGGTCAGATAAGAGTGTGGGGGTCTCCTGAGAAGAGTAGCATGGCTTTGGGGGGGGGGTCAAAAGGATTGGGTTGAAATTACTCTTCCACTTTCCAGTTGTGTGACTTTGGCAAGCCACTTCACCTCCCTGCGCCATAGCTTCTGTGTTTGTGCCATGAGGACAACCACACCTACCACGTGCAGCTGTGAGGGGTGGAGGTGCCCATGGAGGCCCCTGGCATACAGCACGATCACAGGGACCAAGGCTTAGCTGCTGCCACCGTGAGGATGACAGGACAGGGTCCTCCTGGCGGAAGTCTGTGCTTCGGGTGACTGACGTCAGGCCTGCTGTTCTCAGTGTCGCTCCGACTTCAGCCTTCTCCAGCCTCTCTTCTCTTATGCCTTCTTTTTATTCATAAAAACACACAGGTCTGAGACTGTGTCCAGTACTAGAAACGGAAGTAAAAGTACCATCCTGGTTCAAGGGCAGGGGGTGGGGAGGGGCCGAGAAGTAGTCCTGTTAAAACCTGCCAAATTTCCAGCGACCTGAGTGGAGGGAGACCTGCAAACAATGCAGGCCGGAAAAAGGACCCTTGCATCCCCATTCATGCTCAGCTGTGGCTTTGTGAATGGGGAAATGAAGTGAAATGGAGATGAGTGAGTTCCGTCGTGAGAACTGGATTCCGTTCCTGGCTCGACTGAAAGTTTATATTTGGAATAGCATATGTGTGTATCTTTAGTTGGGTAAGGCTACCTTTTAAGCTTGCTGCTCCGTTTCATGTATCTCTTCTGGTGGTAAAAAAAAAAAAAAAAAAGAACGGTGTTTTAGAGATTGAAGAGGAGGGGATTTCCAAGGTGGCAAGTGGGAAAGTGTTATGACGGTGAGGTTGGGAGAATTGTATAAGAGCGATGGGCCCAAGACCTACATCCAGTGGTCCATTCCAGGATCGCCGAGTCTGTGCTGGATACGGCACTAGGCTGGCTCCAGCTGCGGGGTAGAAATGTTGTCTCAGATTTAACTTAGTGGGTGTTGGCCAGGAAGGCCAGAGGAAGAGGCGGAAATTCATGGGGACTTGACAGTGAGCACTATGGTGCGCCTCACAGAAAGTAGGTTGGGCAAACCTGGAACTGTAGTTCAAAAATAATAATAATAATAAAGAAGCAGTGGATGAAACCCAGGCTTCTCCTTTCTGTTCTCCTTTCATTTCATTTTCATGGGCCTCTGACCTTCAAAAGGGACTCCTTTTGCGTTGAATTGCAGAAGATGTGTGCATAAGGACCCGAGGGAGTGGTCCTGCCTGCAAGGATGTGGGGAATAGCTGGGGGGAGGAAGGGAAATGGGCGGGCGTTGATCAACGTGGGCCAGGCCAAGGAAAATTCTGTGGTCCGAATTTAAGTGCGTGATTTCTCAACAGACTTGGCCGGTCGGTTGCAAATGCAGGCTGTCTGGCTTGGCGCTTTCCGAAGCGTGTGTTTCATGCGTTCGGGTTGCAACGATGGCAGTTCGTGACTCTTTCCATCCTTGAAGCCAGAAATTGACTTGTCTTAGCACTCCAAAATCCACTGCATAATGCACATTCACTTTATGACAAGCCCATACATCTTTTCTTCCTGTACCTACCCTGGCAGGAGAGCTTATTTAATGATTGATGAAGCACCACTGCACCCAAGAAGAATTAATCAATAGTTTGAATCACCGTGGAGAAGGCGACGGTGGTTATATAATAGCCAAGACTCATCGAGCTATCAGCCGTCTTCCTTCCCTCTGCACGAGACCAAAACTTGAGTTCTACCTTAGGATATTTTTCTTTGCTGTCCGGAATGACTGAAATAGAACTGGGTGTGACCCCCCCAAAAAACCAAGCCTGGAAAAAAACAATGCTAAGGCTCCAAAGGAATAGCAAGGTATCTATTAACGCAGGGGGTCCCCAACCTCTGGGCTGCGGACCTGTAACGTCCGGGCCTGTTGGGACCCGGGCCGCACAGAAGGAGGTGAGCTTGAATGTAATGCCCTTGACTCATCCCAAAACCCGCCCCCCACCAGGTCCATAGAAAAATTGTCTTCCACAAAACCAATCCCTGGGGCCCAAAAGGTTGGGGACCGCTGTATTAGTGTGTAGATTCAATCACTTACCTTAATGGCAGGTAGAAAATGGGGCCAAGAGGCCGAGTTGTATACGCTGGAATGGCTACCATGAGTTACTGTGTGTTAGGAGCCTATGAACATTTTATTTCTTTTAAATCAAGGATCTTTAAGGAATTGAAGTCATGCTGAGCTGGGCCCATGTGCTGCCATGGCAGAGAGGCCTGGGGGGCCCTCTGCGAGCCTTGTGGGCCGGGGCACCCACTTGGACCTGCTGCTCTACCCTCCGTGGAGCCCGAGTCCCTCCTGTGGGAAGGTCTGAGAAGCAGCCTCCTTCGCCGAGGTGGAGCCTGTTTATTCTAAATCAGGATGGCCCATGTGATTGTGCCCTATGAGTCATTTGGAGTGCGACACGACTGCGTTCAAACTCTGGCTTTGCCACTTGCTGGCTGTGTGATTTTTGACAGTCTGCTGGCGGACCCTAAGTCTCCGTTACTGTGTGTGGAATGGGAACCCTGAGATAAGGACCGTCATGCACGTCTCATAGTAAATGTTCAGTAAACGTTCGGTATTTACTAATGGGACCAGTTGACTTCTGGGGAAGATTTGGGGCATCAGAATGTGGAGAGAAATACTGTCACTTAGCAGTGCCTTCCCAGAAAGGTAAACTGAGTCACAGAAGGAGGATGAGACTGAGTGAGAGGAAAGGTGAGGAGGAAATTGTAACACTGACTCTACACCATGTGACCATCTCTTCACTGGCCAGAAAGCGAGGTTTAAGTTCTCATTTTCAGGCAGTTTATTTCAGCACCCACAAGAGCCAGGGCTTTTTTTTCCCCCACCCCTCTCAGTTAGGTATAGATTTCTTTTTGAGATGGCAGAAAACAGTTTTTCTTTTGCATCTGCTTCTTCTTGACCTTCTTATTTATCATGACACTTCCGTCAGCTCAGCAGCACTCTGCAATAAAGGGCTGATCCCCTTTAATTCCTCTGGAATTAATCATAATAATAGCAATTATAATAAACCCACTTAGTGCAAACGTAGATGTAAATTGCTCTCGTGTTGCGCTTTCACCTTTAGCTTGGCTCCCACCAGCATCCACCCTCATGTGGATTACACAGGGGGCCTCTCCCCAGCCAAATTATTGTTCTTAATTCAGCTGTTGCTCTGGCTCAGTGCTCGGCTCCTTTTTTGCTGTTTCCTTCCATGCAGGGCAAAGAGGAAGCTCCGGTGTCCAGGTCACAAGGAACGTCCCTGGATTTGGCTTCACTCTCGCCATCCAGCACTTCCTAAGCAGAATAATAATCCCATAATCCTAAAACCGCTGATAGGCAGGAACCTCGGAGATCCTTACAGATTCAGAAATTGAGGCCACCCAAAGATGTAAGGAATTATCCACCATCATAAAGCTATTTGGCGACAGGGCCAGGACCTGGCTTTGATGCACTGAGGAACACATTTCCGCTCTGCCAGACGATTGAATTTCCTGGTGCCAGGAACTCCATCTTCTTGCTCAGGCTTCTGCCTCTCCGCGTCCTCTTGGGTTCTGGCCCCCAGGCATGGTGGGGTGGGGTGGGGTGAGTACAGAGAAAGACTTCGATGTCTGGGGGCTCAGAGCAGCGACCAGCAGGCTCGGAGAAGCCGGAGTCATTCAAAGACTGTGCTGTGCAAAGACTCCACCCTCTGTTCTGGAGGGCGGGGTGGGCAGGCCAACCAGACAGCTCGCTTGCTGCCTTCAGCGTAAAGCTCCCTGGTGTCTAGTTAGTGGGTGGGGCGTGCTGTCCCTGGGCCATAAATGAGATGGGGTAACCGGCCAGGAGTCAGGCTCTCTCAGCTTCCCACCACTCTCCCTGTTCCTCCCTCTCCCGGCACCAGCCCTCCACGCACTGCACCGAGTGCATGTCTGATGAGGACAGAGCTTGGAAGCCGCCCCAGAACCAGCACCCACCCACCTGCAGGATGTGACCTCTGGGCTCTGAAACTTGCTGCTTCCTCCCTCTTCCTCCCCACCTAGGGAACAGTTTTAGACCACAATTCCCAACACAGCCCTGCTTTGCACTTGAATCCCAAAGAGACTCAGGCACTTTGTGACCACAGAAAACTTGTCACTTCATTATGATTCTGAAAAGAGACAGCCAAGGGTAATTCGTAGTTGTTTTAATGACTTTGCATCCTTTCTCACCGAGACAGCTTTCAGCTGTTAAAGCAGACGCTGGTATCTCACAGTGCGTTGGGGGCTGCATTTTCCGCAGGGCTGTATCACAAGATTCTTCACAGCCAGTTCAGCCGGTTCATCCTCCCCCAGCAATTGTCCAGGTGTTGTGGTACTCTAAAGCCCTGCTGTGTAGAGATGAACTGTTGTGCCTCCCGACCTCAGGAGGATGTTTCTGACTAATTGATGATGGTTGAATGCTTGGAGAATGCACTTTGGAAATACGCTGGTGCCAGTACGTCGGGGTCTTGCGCTGTACTGTTGCACTCCGTGCAAGCTGAAATTCCATTCTTGCTGCTTTCAAATCACATCAAGATGACTGGGCTCTTTCTTTTCTCACCAAGGTATCTGTCACCCCCACTTCCCTTCCCCGGCACACATTCATTTATTTGTCCATTTGCCAAAGCTACCTTTGGTAAACAGGCCTGTGATTTGTAAGATTTCCCGCACAGTGCGAGAAGGGTCATAGTGGGTCTTTCTACACACGTGGTCTTTGATGAGGCAGATCGTAGACTGCTGTTGGCTGAATTACCAGTAAGAGAAACATGGTTTTCTGTATGGCAAAGGGGTTTTGAAGCGTGTTGATAGGAAAAACAGTAAGAAATACATTTTATATCACAGGCCAGTATACTCACACACGTATGTTTACATGTATGTATATAGTTTGATGAAATGATACTTAATCTTTACTGTGTATAATGCTCTTGGATATCTTACATTCTATTCATTTTTCTAAAATACTAGTCATGCCAGATTAAACTGATTTCACTGATTTCTCACTGTCATACCCACTAATGAATTGCAGCCAGAATTTGAAAAGTGTCAGCATGGTGGAAAGGTCACCGGAATGCTGGACAGAGGTCAGGAGACCTGGCCAGCTCTGTTCCAGCGCATAGATCTCTTCCCCAGACATCAGTGCTCTCGTAGAAAAGCAAGGTATTTGTTCTCCAACTGACTTTACCCTCTGAATACTTTCTTTAAAACCCTCTTATGTTTGGAAAACTGAGCCCTGACTGGCCCACAGGTCTTTCCTGAACTCATACTCCCTGCCACTCAGGAGACCTTGAATCACAATCCAAAAATTACCAGAAGTTTCACAAGTCCCCTCTAGCTCTGGCATTCGATGATTATTTTGTTTCCTAGGTATTAGATTTGTCTACTGAAATACATCGGCTTTTACTTCCATTGATTTGGGGCTAGGATTCCCAACTGGGAATCTCCAGGCTCAACGGGAAGGTTTGCGCTAACGCCGTAGTTCTCAGCTTCATAGCTCGTTCTTAGTCTCCGAGGGGTAGGTGCCTTCCGGGAAAGGAGTTTGAGAGCTGTGGGTAGGTGCCTGAGCAGGCAGACACGTGAGGACGTTTATTTATGTCATTGTGCCTGCCGTTTTCTTGCCTCCTAAATGCGGCAGGTTCTTGATTTTTTAACACAGCTCCAATCATTTGGCTTACAGCTGGTAAAATACAATTTTCTGGTTTTCTCAGAAAGAAAGGCTTTTTAGAGTTATAAAAAGAGAGGCTCATAGGACTTCTTGAACATCAAATAGCTCTTACAAAACACCATTTTGATGAGTTAAGTGTAAATGAATCAGAAACATACGGATTAAATTTCCCTTGAAAGACACATGGGTTTGAGAATTAAGGGGGGAAAGTGCTTGGCAAGATGGAGTTCGGGTTTTTGCCAAACCTCAAAATGTTTGAGAAATGGGTTGAGACATTTTTACTGAACACAGAATGCCACGGGTTCACCCATCCCAGACATAATAGCGAATCTTTCTGACAACGACTGTATGACAAGAAAAAAGGTCTGTGAGGCTTAGCCATTTTCTCAATTCTCCTTCCATAACCGCCCCCCACACACACCCCCGCCCCGGCGCAAAACACCATTTGTAGGGCTGAGTGGTCTGATTGACAAACTGGTTTCAAGTCAGGCAATTACCAGAAAATAACCCCACAACTTAAAAACACTTGGATTTTTTTTCCTCCATACTACCCAAAGTCAATTATACCATTTTCTAAGTGGAATAATACACTCCAGGGATAGGCAGTATTTGCCATATTTTATTCATTGGGGTCTTGAGCAATGCATGGTTATTCTGGTCATTTGTATGATATTACAATGCCAGCTTCTTTCAAGATGGCAAAAAAAAAAATGTCCACTAAAAGCAAACAGATTAGAGGGAAATGGCCATTGGTTTATTAAGACAGCCACAGTGTGGAAAGGCTATATATCATAGAGGCAAGGCACCGGTTGAGGTTTTCGAGTTGCTGGGAATGGTCTTGGAAACTTGAATTCTGTTATAGCTCCTTATTTCCTAAGCTCTGTTAGAGCCTCTCCACACTTCAGAATTCTGGCTGGCGAGAGGAAACCTGGGAGCAACACATTAAGGACGCATGGACTGATTATCTTAGGAGAGTTGTGTATCTATGTACTAAATGCCCTCCAATTATTTTTTTACTACCTATTCCTGACAAAAGCCGGCTGACACTTTTACAACCTCATTCTTCTCATGCGGAAAAGCCCAGAAGGAGTGGGTTTTGCGCTGACAGCGTACAGCAAGTGAGGGGAAGAGACTGGTGAGAAGGTTGGTCTGGGCCATTTGCTCTGTGAAGCTACCTTGTCTCGTGGCCCTGTCTCATTTTCATAGTGAAGCCAGGGTGACCAAGGTTTGCTTGTCTGCTTCCTTCCTTCCTTTCTTTTCCTCTGAAAGAAAGAGTGCATTCCGTGACTGCCAACATTGATGTAGAAACTAGGAGACAACAATGCATGCATATTTTGCAAAAGGTTTCAGGTCAGTGGAGACCAAAAACAGAAAGCTATCTTTAAATCTCTGTTTTCTCTCTATGCTGGAAGTAACGGGGAAATCCACTTCCATCTTGTGAGTGCAGCATCTCACGTAATGCTTTGAGACAGGACTTTCCAGGAACTGTAGTTAATTTCTTATACAAGGAGTACCCAAAGGGGAGAGTGAAAGTCCCAAGAAACACAGAAAACTCTTTTCAATACTTGCAATGAAAATATACTACCACCCTCATCTCATGCCTATGTATATTTATTGAACTCAGTGTAAGAAATAAATAAAAACTAGAAATACCAGAGAGAAAACTCAGTTACACAACCTTCTGTCTTGGAAAAGACTTTAGAATCAGAAAAAGTAGGGGCAAATTCTGGCACCATTTTCACCTTTTCCAAAGCAGCTTAATATAGGATAATAGGGCCAAGAAGAGTTCCTTTGATTCTTAAAAATGCTGAGCCCCTGCCCAGAGCCCGCCCCTCATGCCTCCCCGCCCACTCACCCTGAATCTCTCTCTCCCTTGTAGTTCAACACTCTCCAAGTCAAAAAGGATCAAATTTGTGCTGGGGAGTTGATCAAATGGTCCTCTTAGTTTGTGTGACTCAGCCTCCCATAGGAAGCACTGGAAAATGAGTTTTAAAAGCTAAATGGATGTTATCAATTTGACATCTCTAAGGGGATCGGCATGCGTGAGCGGACGCACGTCAGCATGTATTTCTGCATAGGGACTGTTATCATTCGGAGGGGTTGTTTTCGTCTCATGTCTAACTATGAACAACAGGAACAGATAGTTAACTCGGCTTGGAGCCCCTACCGCCAGCATCCGCTATCCCTCACTCTCACTCGCACCTGCGTGAACACACAGGCACACAGGCAACACAGGGCTATCTTCTCATCTTTCCCAGAGCAGTTCTGTGTCTTCTCTTCTGGGACCCCTCCCCTGAAACCCTCAGGGGATTAGATGTCACTTTGTTGGGGGCAGGGTGGGGGGAGCCGGTTGGAATTCTTCCATTACGCCCTGCCCTGGCTCCTGCCTGCCTTGTGTTTCCCTAACGCACCAATACGTGACTTTCTTGGGGATAGGGATCATCTTTTAACCCCAGGCTCTCCGCACAGTTCCTGAAACATAGCAGGAGCTGAGGGAATGTTTAAAAAAATAAACTGAAAAAATAATTTCAGTTGTGTTTCTGTTGGAGTGAATTTTGACTGAGGCCACAAAGAGTAGGTGGGACCAGAATTACCCTTTCAAGGGCCCCCTGGGTCCCTAGTCCTCATAAGAAATGCGAGGAGTAAAATGCAGTGGAGTTTGTGCTCAGAAGAGCTCCCTGCTTGATTTCAACTTTCTCCCCTAACCTATGTTTATCTCGATGGTCTTATTTATATCTGGTTCCCTTTGATAAAAATAGAAGCTCAAAACAGTGAATTTGCCACACAAGGGTTGGTACTTTGGACTTGTGCCTTAGCTCACAGATACAGCTGACCTGCCGCTTTGCATGTGGATAGCCAGCTAGATGCTTCTTTTCTGAGTCATCTGACTTCTGAGTTTTCACTTTTTTAAGAGTATAATTAAGATAGGTTCCCAAGGATTAAAAAAAAAATTACTGTGAGTTAAGCAGACAGTCTATATGTTGAGACCCATATAAGGCGAGGTGTGGGCACCCGCCCAAATTGAGAGAAGCATTAAGAGCTATTCAAAACCTACTGAAATGTCAACACACTTTTGAAAAGGGTCCATTAGGGATGCAAATGTATGGTTCCCTGATTATGATAAGCACGGGAAAGAAAACAGTGAAACCCATTAGGAGGTTTTGAGAACTTGGTTTTGAAGAGTGGGGAAGGCAACTCTGGTTTCTGCTGAGGGCTGGGCTCATTTCTTTCCCTGGCCCTTCTCTGTGTTCAGAACCAACAATTATGATCTGAATGGCTCTAAAAATTCCTCCGTTTTTGGATAAGTCAATGAACTCATCCATAAATGGGCCAGCATCGAAATGCCATTCATGTCAGATAAAATTCATCTTAATAAGATTCATTCTCTGGATTTCAAACCGTAACTTGTTGGTGTGTAGGTATGATATTAGAAACTCACTCCAGGCTTCTGATGTGTTTTAGTTTTTTCTTGCTGGGGGTTTTCCCTACAAAAGGCTAATTGTAACTTAAAATCTATAATTTTTACTACATAGTCTTATACAAATCAGCTCACATGAGGGGTATAGTTCTACTTGATAATCATTTAGGGCTTTTCTGTGAAGATAACAGATTCATTTAATCAGAAAGACACCTTTAATTCTGGCTGTCTTGAGTTATTCACACATGATGTCAAACGATATTCATAGTACTGGATAAATTGGGGCATAATTTTGTGTAATCACTCTCAATGTAAAAAAAAAAAAATTAATTGATTTTTCCATTTTCCTTGATCTGGAAGGAATTGTATCAATTTCCAGGATGTCATAAAACAAAATATTTAAAGTATGTTTCAAATAATAAAAAAAGAAATACTTAACTTAATAAAGATGTGGAATTCATTTATGAAGAAAAACACTGGCCGCAGCCCAGTAGGCCAGAGAGATTGCCAGGAGCCCGCAGCAGACGGTTGTTCTTGTATGTCCACTCTGCTCCATCACCCCGGAGCCATTCCGTATTAAGAAAGTGAATTCGTTCAGCCAAACTGGACTTTGAAATCATTGATTTTGTGTACTTTGTTTTTGAGTAAAAAGACAGAAGGTCTTTTTTCAGCTTTCTGCCTTATAAGGAAAGAAGGCCAAGGCACTTATAACCCTTGCTCTTCAGGCCTTATTTTAACTAAAAAGGTTTGCTTGGCCTATGTATTTGGTGCTTGGGAATCTTACGTAAAAGTTATGATTTTTGACCCTTATGAGGAGCTTCAACCATTGAAACTATTAGCAAAAATGGAACTCACTTAAGTATCATTAGAAAAAGTGAGTACTTCAGCATTCACCTACAACAGAAATCCTAAGGCCTGAAGTGGACATTTCCATTTGGCATTTTTGCTTTTGTACCATTAAGAACAAGCCTCAGGCTTCAGAAAGACAGATCTATTGCTAATAGCATGCAGGGCAAATATGCAGGTGCTCATATTGGATCAATCCTCTTAACTTCCAGGATCCCTTCCAGCTGTGTCAGGGTATTCTCGATGCTCCCCCATCCAAATGGAGTAGAATATTCCAAAAAGTACGCACAAATTTTTTCCAATAGTCAAAAAAAATCCAAAGGACCTTATCTCTGGCAGTCAAAAGACACATAGACTCTCTCTCATCAGGGCGGTCTGAGTCTGCTGGGAGAGACTGACCCGGAATAGTCATCCCTACAAACACATCATTGGAAATAGCATGAGGGAAAAGTGCACGGAGCCACATGACCCTCTGCCTTAGGGACAGCTCTAATTTAGGGAGCGGAGAAAACTTTAAGAAAGTGATGTTAAACTGAGACTTAGAAGATGAGTGAAGAGTCGGTCAACAAAAGAATAGGTGGATAAGCACTTGGGGCAAAGGCAATGGCATGTATTAGGGCCCTATGGTACGAAAGACCTTGGCACGGTCTCGGGCATGAATGAAAGCTGGGTGGGTGAAACATGCTCGGCCAGGTGGGAAAGTGGTACTACCGACGTGAAAGAGGTAGAGCATTTCGAGGATGAGTTGACTCAATGCTAAATATGAAGGAAAGCCATGGAAGGATGTTGAGCAAAGACCTGTCATGATTAGATTGCTGGTTTGGTAACATCATTCTGGCTGCAATGCGGAGGTTGGGTTGGAGAGGAGCAAACTGGAGATAGAAACTGTTGGAAGAATGAAGTAAGAGATGATAATGTTTTGGACCAGGAACTTGGCAGTGGGGATACAGCCAAGTGGATGGACTCCAGGTCTATTTTGGGATGGAGTGGATAGAACGTGGTGAATGATTGGCAGTAGAAGATGAAGGATATCAAAGTTAATGCCAGAATTCCACTAATTCATTCCTACCATATATGTATAATGAGATTAGAAGGAATTGGCTCGCTGGAATTATGGAGGCTGAGAAATGCCACTATCTGCTGTTTGCCAGCTGGAGACCTAGGAAAGCTGGTGGTGCAAATTTCAGTCCATGTCCGAAGGCCAGAGAACCAGCAGCTCTGTGATGTAAGCCCCAGTCTAGGGGCAGAGGAAGACTGATACCTCAGGTCAATCAGTCAGGCAGAGAGAGAGAGAGAGAGAGAATTCAACCTCCTCTCCCCTTTTTGTTCAGTTCAGGACCTCAGCAGGTTAGATGATACCCACATACGTGGAGGAAGGCAGTACGCTTTTCTCAGTTCACCAAATCAGATACTAATCTCTTCCAGAAACACCCTCACAGACATACCTAGAAACAATGTTTAACCAGATATCGGGGCACCCTTTGGCTCAGCAAGTGGACACCTAAAATGAACCATTTGAGGTACCACCGACAGGACCATCCAGAGAGCTCAGTGTAGGCACTTGGGGGATGTTATCTGAGCTCCTAAGCAGGTAGGGTCAGGTGGCCCTTACTCCTCAGTGGTGAAAATGTTTTTCCTGGCAGCTCACCGCTTTGGAGGAGTTCTATCATTTTCAGAACCCCAGGCTCAATGACGCTGCTGGCACTTACTAAAAAAGACAGAACTGCTTATTTGGGGACCTGAACTTCCTCTGCTAGAAGATGTGATTCTGTGTCATAACAAATGACTACCTCTAGAGCATCGGAGAGTGAAACTTTTAGTTCATGCTAATTCAAAGGGTCATTGTTCACATACAAGAAGGAATTGCCTTCTCCCCTACCCCACCAGACTTCCGCTTCCTGCCCTGCTCTGCTAAATGGTACCTGTACTCAGGGACCTTTGGAGCCTGCCTTTGTTCAAGGAAACGGAATGTCCAAGAGAGGCCAGTGATGAATTACCCATTTGTCTCCAGCCTTTAGGAAGCTCACCACTGACATGCTGCATCCCTCAAATAAATAGTTCTTGGCCTTTCCATAAGTCAGGTTACTCCCTCTTGATCATATCTAATCACAGAACTTGAGGGTTGGAAAGGTCCTTGAAATTTGTTGGCTCAGCCACTTTATCTGACACATGAAGCAACGAAAGCTATGAGGTCACGAGGACACGGCCGGAGATCACCAGGCAAACCAGTGGCTGAGGCAGTGACACCCTTGTGGGGGCATTCAAATTCAAAGCCATACGGTGAACGGCTCAGTTACTTCTCTTTTTGTGATCTTTAGATCAACACATCCTCAGAAAGTATACTCTGGCCTTCTCTTCTGGTTTCAGGGGCCTGAGGAGAAACCAAACTCTCATCACAGACCAGGAAAGGGGTTTCTTAGGGATGAGTCAGCTCCTGTGAGCAACGTGCAATGTGCAAATGTCCTTTAAGTGTACTGCCAGTCACTTGCCATTCCTATTCTACTAGGGACTTATCGTCAATAGCTAAAATTGACATTTACTGCCACCATAACCCTACCACAAATTAAAATCAGACCGTAAGTCCCTCTGGGGAAGATGTTTATAAGCTATAGGAAGACATCTGAAATGATACCAAATTGCATTTTAAACTTGGAACCTGAAATGCCACATTTGTTTGGGAGTAGGAATAGGACTGTCTGGGGAATAATACGGGAAACTGAGCAAGTCGCTCTCTTTGGCAAAATGCAAGGCCACCAGGGAAGGGAAAGTGCCTTGGAAGAGATGTTTTATATCTAAACCCTGGTATGGCTTTTAACTAATCACTTAAGGCTAAACAAAATTTTTTTTCAGAATGAGCTTAAAGGAAAAATCAATCCTTTCAAACTTCATGCCTTCAAAGAACAGATGTAGATGCTCCAATTGTACTTGTAAATACACTGAGAAGGGGATTGAAAAATATCACAATAAAACAGTTCTATCAAAATGCAAACCTAGGTTCCAAGGTTTGACTCAGCTAATACAGACAAAAGGGTGTTTAGGACCAAAAAGCCTTTAAAGTACGTTTGCCTGTGACCAGGTAGATGTCTGTGGGTATCTGTGCAGTGGGCGTGTCTCTGCACATAGTATGGCTACCATCTCAATCTCAGAACCTAATGAAGGACCCAACTCAGTCCACAGGGAAGCCATGCTCCGTGGCTTCGCTGTGTGTACAGCCAGCGAGTTGCACCGGAAATAGCCAAGCCTGGTTGAAAAGCCCTTTGAGATCCTTGGATGCGAAGTTTGTAGTAAATGCCAAGTTTCATTATTATGAACTTTATTGCTATTATTTTATTAAGTGTTTCAGATAAATATCAATTTAGTTTCATGATAAGTGCTCCTGTAAAGTAGGAGAACCTGAAAAGTAGCTCCGGAAAGTTGGCCCAAGGAGGACACTCGAGTTTCCTAGAAACTCGGCCCCTCCCCCAAACCCCCTTGCTTAAGTCAATTACAAGTTGAGCGTCCCTTCAGGGTAGTGTTTCAAGTTATCACGACCCTTAAAAAGAGGCCTGTCATGGCCACGTCATGGGCACACAGCATTTTCCTGCGCACTGCTGCCAGGAAATGAGAGACCGTGCACAGTGAGGCAACCTCATTAAGTCATCCAACAAACCTCTCTGAGTCAGGAATGAGCCTGGCTCAGAGAAATCAGAGCATAGCAGGTTCTCCTGAGAAGATGGTACACCAGGACATGGCAGGGCTCTCAGTAATGGAAAAGACACTCAGGTCCCTTGAGAGGCTGGATGTTTGGGGCCCTTTCCCCCAAATTGCTTCCCCCTGAAGTTTAGAACATTGTAGCTTTATGTTGTACGTTAAAAGGACACTAGCAACAATTTTATTTGCTCAAATAGATTGTCTCTAGGATAGATCGTACATTGATCATTGTCCAAGGACCCAGCACATACAAATAATACCTCATGTATGATTATGGGACCGCCCTCATGCCAGACCTGCTGAGTGGGTATCGTCCATAGCCCTGTTTTTGCTCATGAGAAATCAGAGATGTTGAATGACTTGCCCAGATCACACACTCACGGTCCACGGCAGGGCCGCTGGGCAGCCCAAAGCCGCAGGAGGCTGCTTTATCCCATTTGCTGGTTAGTGACGGCAGCCAGCGTTATCTCCATCCTTTCTGTCAGCCACTGTGATTGGAACAAGTGAAAATAATAGACCTAATTTAGGACTATGAGAGGTCTGCCAGTTTCTCCTCCTCCTCCCTGGAAACCACGCCAGACAGGGACGAATCTATTTTTTAAGAGGCTAATAAGAGGAAATTCCAAAACCTCAGTAAGCCATTTAATTGTTTTACACTATTCGTTCTTGGGAGGTATTCTTTTAACTGAAATCCCATGTGCTGCTGTTTTGTTATTGTTATTATTCTGCTTCAATTGTGCTTGAAAGTAACTGGTCACCATTCTCTGAATATAGTAATTTGGAAACATGAAGGTCACTGTCACCCTCTCCCAGTCTTCTTGTTCCTTTTACTTTTCCTCTCAGGCCTTCCCTTGTGGCCTTGGAGTATTTTCTGCGTATCTTTGGAACCTTCTCAGGTTCTCTATACATTCCCCCCACGCCCCCATGATGTTCAGCCCTCACCCTTCAGCCCTTGCTGGACAAGGATTTCTTTGGGATCTCACACCCCATGCTATGGCTTTTGGTGGTTTGGTTACAGCTGGGGTTTGCAGCTCTCCGTTAGGTTGTAGTGGAGTGAGGAGTCTGCCAAGCCTTTTCTGTGTTCCCTTGGATTATGAGTTACCCTCTCAGCATTCCTTCTGTTTCTTTATCATTAAGAACAAAACTCGAGAAACTGAGCTTTTAGCAGCCTAAGGTTGCATAGTCTATCCCGGTCGTCCCGGCTGCCCTAAGCCACTCCTTTCCCACACTGACACATCCCTCTTCCGCCGGTATATTCGTGGAGCTAATCATTTCTAATGCTACCTCCTAAAGAGCTGAAATAATACTGGTGAGTGGCTGGGGCGAGAGAGTCATAAATTTGGTCTCCCAGGAGAGGTATTTGCAAACTGCCTAAGGGAGCCTGCCTGGGGCTTCAAGAAGAGGTTGGATAAAGGCACTAGTGAGGATGACCTGGCAGGGAGCCCTGCAAAATGCACAGGATGAGTGAAGGTGGCCTGGCCCATCGGGCCATCCGTGGCCCGGACAACTCGACGCATGAAATGAACCATTCCAGGTTCTGTGAGACAGAACCATCCGTGGAGCTCCGCACGGGCACTTAGGGGATGTTATCTTAGCTCTTTAGCAGGTAGGGTCAGGTGGCATTTACTACTCAGCAGCGAAAATGTTTTTCCTGGCAGCTCACCGATTTGGAGTTCTGTTATTCTCAGAATGCAGACCCAGTCCTAATGGAGCTGATGGCACCCTACTTAAAAGGCAGAACTGCTTATTCAGGGACCGGAGCTACCTCTCCTCAAAGATGTTATTCTGTTTAATAAGAAATGACTAACTCTAGAGCACCAGAGAGTGAAACCTTTATTTCATGCTAATTAAAAGGATCATTGTTTATATGTGAGAAGAAACTGCTCCCTCTCCTACCCTCTGCTGTTTGTGTTGAAGTCTTTTGCAGTTAGAGCTGCAAAATTGAGCTGCGTATTTGGAATATGGTTATTTGGAGATTGTGTTGGGTGTGGATTCTACCACAGATGACTCGTGAAAATTCAATAACTGACAAGCTCAAAATCCAGGAGAAACCCAAATGGAATTGCTGACTTAGAATTAGGGGGGTTATGTCTGCAAGTGCAGAGAGCTCTCGGCCTCTACGGAACATCCAGGCCAGTGTGTTAGTGAATGTTTTCATGAATTATTCATCTATGGTGAATGAATGCAAGCAGCAATCACATGTAAATGACAAGGCTCATAATCAGAGGGCTACTTATTTGTCCTTATGAAGCAAGGAGGAAGCTTATTAACAACTTACAAACAGGAAGAGATTTGACTTAGAGATAGGTCTCTATAAAGAATTTTATTATACACATGTAGCCAGATGTAAATCATTTATTTGAGCCTGGATTCAACATCATCTTTTATTGTACGCCTTTTGATCTGCATTTACTTTCCTTTTCTAAGGGTAACTTTATGAATAATTGATGCAACTGAGAAGTTATTGGCTAATTGAAAAGCCATCTCTTCATGTCTTTAAGTCTGACCCAGGCTGAAGCCAAACTCTTGGAGCACTTAGGGTCTTTTATAAGAAGAGTCTTCATAAAGAACCTTTGGCTCTTTACAAGGAAAAATACCAGATTTTGAAAACAGATATTTTTCCCCCAACAGTAGTGTACAACAGAAATGAACCGTGTTTTGGGTTAACTTAAGTGAATCAGGCTGACGAATTCAGATCCATGGTACAGAAACCAGTCATTAGAGATGAAAAAACGAGATTGGTGGAATAGTCGTAACGGAATGGCCATAAATTCACGTCTCCCCTCCTCTCGCTGCTCTCTCTGTTGGAAGCGCAAGTGGCGGCTCCCCTGCCTGGCGAGGGGCAGCGTCTCTGCCGTCAGCCCAGCAACGGCTGCCGCGGGGTGCAGCTCTGTTAGCTGTGTGACCTCTGAGTACTGCCATTGTCTCCCTCGCAGCCCGGCTTTCCTGTAAAGAAAAAGAGGTTCGATTCCCAAGATATCAGCCACTCTGTCTACACACTGAAGGCGTCAGTAGTACAAAATCGATGTAAAAAGAGGCCCAAATTTATCTTGGGTGGTAAATTAAATCTCTGACACCCCCGGCGATAACGGTTCCGAAGGTGTTCTTGTCCATATTGACAGGTCGGTGCAAAGCAGGAACGAGATGTCTAGTTGACAGCAGCGTGGGCGCAACTGGTACCTCCGAGCCCAGCGCTCTGAACATGATGAAGTGCAGCCTTATTGCAGGGCAAGCGTCCAATTCTTAAAACATTATATAGATTGGAGACAGATGAGCGTTCCTGAGCTATTCTTGCTTGGTCTTTTCTTATGAAATGCCTAAAACCTAATTTCAAATGGAAATTAATTTAATTGGTGCAAAAACAAATGGCTCTAGAACTTATCAAGTAAGCTTGAGTTTAATCTACAGGGCACTGATTAAAAAGTACAGGTTACGCCCTGGCTGGTGTAGCTCAGTGGATTGAGCGCGGGCCTGCGAACCGAAGGATCGCGGTTCGATTCCCAGTCAGGGCACATGCCTGGGATGCCAGGCCAGTTCCCGGCAGGGGACATACAAGAGGCAGCCGCACATTGATGTTTCTCTCCCTCTCTCCTTCCCTTCCCCTCTAAAGATAAATAAATAAAATCTAAAAGAAAAAGAAAAAGTACTTAAAAAAAATCTTTAACAAAAAAAGTACAGGTTACTTTGGGGGTAGCCATTTATGCTGTTCAAGGGCAGAAATGGTTTATATCAGACTGTTAAGGTAAATTGGAGTTTCACTTATGACTTGCAAATCAGTTAAGTTCTTCTCATGAGTTAGCAAAGATAATTTAGTAATCACTGTTTTTGCAATGTCCATCGCTAGTTGAAGAGGTCCTTGATATCTGTGTTTTCATTAATTCAAGAAATATTCATTAAACATCTATATATTATGCCCTTTCTTAAGTGTTAGAAACATCTATATTGGCAAACAACTTAAATACCTTTTCTGGCTTATGAAGTTTATTATCTAGTTGGGAGCAGAGACATTTTTTAAAAATCACTGAGTAATTATAGTTAGGAAGCTCAGATGGTAAACTCCAAGAGACCATGAAACACATCTGTTGTTTTTTTTTATCATCGTAGTGCCACCAATCAGATATTTGTAAATAAGTTTGTATGAAAGTGGCCTGAGTTGCCATACCAGTTTTCCACTCCGAAATGAGAAGGTACAAGGCCTAATCAGCACCCGTATTTGGTACTTCATTGATTTTTGATTGATTTGTTGATTGAATAAATGATGACAAACGTTACTGGAGAAAAGTACAGGGTGCACTGCGCTCACTCCAAAGAAGGCCCTAACCTAGTGTGGTCTCCTAGAGCAGGTCGTGAGGATTACTTACATTCAAGTCCCTGCTGGAAGGGAGAGGGCGCTTCCATGAGGTTGGGAGAAGTATTAAGGCACAGGTATGGAGCCCAGGACCATGAGCAGGAGGGGAACAGGGAGACAGGGAGCAGGACAGCGAGGAGCCAGAGGGTGCAAGACCTTGAAGCAATGTCAAGGTCTATCACAGGGAGATGGTTTACTGGTATCTCTCATGAGCTGCAGCATTTGCTGTTTTTCATTGGTGGTTTTACTCGTTTTTTGCATAGGAGGGTCCTAGGGAAGGAGTTAGCAGTTAGGATAAGACTCTTTCAGCTCACCTAAACGTCTGCATCACCAGCGTAAAAGGGGGTGGGGACAGTTCTTGCAGGAAGACGTCCAGATCTTTAGCAGAGGTCCTCGCTTCAGTGGAAGAAAGCTTTGAAAGGGAAAATACACATTTGTATTGAATTCTGCTGACATTCTGGTACTGTTTCTCAGGCTCAATACTTCTACTTCTTTGTCTTCAATTTCTCATTTGTGAAAAAGGGGAAATATTGTATTTGCTGTCCAACTTCAGGAATTTGGCTGTGAGGCTATGCAGATCTATGAGCTCACTCAGAAAAAGATAGTGTGATGTCTTTCAAAGTTCAGGCAGACAGCCTCCTTGTCTTCCCGATTAGTTCTTCTGCTGGCATTTCGTTACTGTGTTCAGGGAAAGCAGGGTCCTTGGAACTGATCTCTGGGGAACTAGTTTGGTTCCTTTTTGGGGAAATATTTATAAGGATCCTTTCTGAGAAACAATGTAAATTCCTTTGGAAATTCTGTAAAATTGTGGATGAGAAGAATCCACTTGCCTCTGTGGAAGAAAAAGTTAATGATCTTTAAAAGAAATATCATATATACACAAGGAGTTTGAGGCATTTTTATACAGGGTCCAGCAGAAATAACTCCTGTTTGAATGTGGTTGGTAGGGTAATAATATGGGTATAATAATTTATAGTTTTAATTTGAACATTTACCTAAAATGTCCTATGGTGTACTTGATGTTATATTGTTATGTTACAGAATGACATGCACATGATTTTGTAATGAAAGATTCTTGTAATTAAAAAAGGTGTTATTTGTGCTGGACTCTATTTGTTAAATTGTAGCTCTTTCATTAAAGCTAGGAATTTGTGTTCTGTAGGGTTCCAGGCTTAAGCCAGTTTCTTGTTGAAGTTCAGTGATTAATCTGCTCTTTGATCTGTTTAAAAATAATAACAATAACAAAAACAACTAATTTTATTGAGCATAGTCAATATATTTAATATGTAGTAACTCATAATGCCATGAGGCAAATAGCTCTATCATCTCATTTTACAATTCAACTAAGGCACAGAGAAGCCAAGTAACTTGCTCAAGGTCACACAGCTATAATAAGTGGCAAAGCTGAGATTCCACCTTGGCAGACTCTTTCCTGAGCCCACGTTCTTTGCTACTCCATTTTACAATGTAATTATGACCTCTGGAAATAACTAGCTCTGTTGGCTTTCCATTTCACATTCTACTTGATTATCCTGACAATTTGTTTTCTCGACAAAAATAGGAAGTCTTAAATTCCGCTTAGGAGAAGAATGAGTAGATAAGCACTTCTCTTTACACACTGCCTGCTCTGAAGATTTAAGAGTTTGTATTCCCTCTCTGACTCTTTAGTCTCCCCATCCCACACAGAGACTAGTCTCCCTGGTTAGGCCCCAGGCACTTGTGTAAGAAGGTGTAAAGGACACACACTATTCCTTTCATTAGCAAATACAAAGATAGCGGGGTGAGAGGGGCAATAATCTTTTTGCTAATCTGTGTGTGAAATTATGTTGTATTTCAATGAGAAAGAAGTGTGGGCCCTTTGGGATGTGCTGGGTCCATTTT
This sequence comes from Glossophaga mutica, assembly GCA_039655065.1. Taxonomy (NCBI): domain Eukaryota; kingdom Metazoa; phylum Chordata; class Mammalia; order Chiroptera; family Phyllostomidae; genus Glossophaga; species Glossophaga mutica. The sequence goes on from CM077313.1 coordinate 86,354,597, forward strand.
CCCCTGCCCTGACTTCTCTCGCCCTTAAGGGACACCTGCTATTTGGGATTTAGTCACATTTCAAATGGCATCTTGACGTTAAGAAGTAAGTGCTTCACTGGCTTGATTTGATTTCATGTAGACACTGGCCACCTCCTTCGGGCCAGGCGCTGGGTTAGCCACTGCGGATGGGCCCGTGAGCAGTGAAGAAAACCTTTACTAGAGTGGAACAGCTAGTCTTGCTGGAGTAAGAACATCTCATTTCCATTTCAAGGCCTAGAATCTGAATTTTAGAATTTCAAGAGATTTCCAGGTAGCCAATAGTACGAACTATTCATTAAAGACATGAGAAAACGGATAGCCCCAAAGTTGAGGAAGTTCCTTCCCTGGCTTCAGAAACTCTAAAAGCAAAGGCACCTGGCCCTCCTGCTCACTCTTCTTTCCATTTTATTGCTTTGAAGCTTGTCTTACGCAGCTCCCCACCCTCTCCCCGACCCATCCAGGTTCTTTTGTTGTTTCGTTTTGCTTTGTTTTTAAATCTGCTCAAGGTTTCTTAGATGTCTATTGTCTGATTTCAATGCTGATATTGATCTCGTTTTCTAACCTAATTATTTCATTGCTTGCTTCTTCCCTTTGCCTGTCCGCATGCCTGGCAGATCTGTCTGTCCCGAGAGTTTAATAGCTGTCATGGATCCTGCGAAGACCTGGGAAAAGGGAGCAGTCTGCTGCAACCCTCCCGAGCCCTTCCAAACCAAAGCTCCTGTCCTTTGCTCCTCAAAGATAGCCGAGCTCGGCCAAGGGCAAGGGAGACCAGCAGACACAGCCCTTGCTTTCCAGACACCCCCAGACTGGAAAACATCCTTTGGAGTTGGTGGGCGGGACGAGGACATGAAATCGCTTGCTTTGGTACCTAGCATTCTGTTAATAAGGACAGTGAAAACACAGTCTGTCATCCTTGACATTTTAATTGAAAGAAAAGCTTACATAGATTTCAGCCGTAAGCAGTATGTTTATACAAGTGTATAAAGAGGAATAATCTGTCACGTTGGAAAACTCTTAGTGCTACAGGACTCAGTTTAGTAAGTGAACAATCCAACGTGAGCTCACACATCTTACTCTGTGCCATGCCTCAATAATTTTTAGTAGAAATACTTTACCTAGAGGCATATGGTTATTAAAAAGGAGGCTCGGCTTGCTCAAAGTCTGGAATTATTAGCTCATGGCAACAAGCCTGCACTGGAGAAAGACTGTCGGGTCTTTGTTTTCACAACTTTACTGCAATTTGCCATCTTATTTTCGGAGTCTAACTGATGTGTTGTTTGGGAAGTACTTTTTTTCCTTCTTAAAGGAAGAAAACATAATTTCACATGGATGAGTGACTTCTCATGTTAGCAGGATTGCAGAGTTTTACTACTTCATTAGAAAGTCCATGGCAGTGTGAGTATCAAAGCAAATGGATTGTGGACTTACTGTATAGTATAAAAAAAATCAGTAATAACTTAGTTATGGGATCGAACAAGGTGTGATGGGGGAAACTCTCTTTTGGAAGTTGGGTAAAAGTCCTGCTTCTTTTCATGACCCATCTGACCTTAAGCCAATTTAAATGTTTCTGAGTTCAGCTTACTCCTGAGTAAAGTGAGAGCAATGGGCCCTGCCTCCCACACTGCACTGTTTCAAGTCACATGGAGGTGAAAATATTTAGAAAAATATGAAGCCGCTTTTAAGTGCAATATAAAAAAATTTATGCAAGTACAAGGTATTAAATAATAATTATTTTTATATATACAAAGGGAATTAATTAATACAATTATTCCCACCCGGCTCTCGGCTTCAATGCTCTGACTATTCTGGACAAATGATTATGCTCTGGGCCAAGCTACACCATTACTTCAGTCTGGTCCTTTAATACCCAGCGATGGACAGGCATTGATTTTTTTCTTTCAGTTTTTGTAGTTTTAAAAGCCCAAGCAAGAAGCCTAGAAAACTCCATTAGTTTTGTTGGTGGGGTTGGGGGATTATTTACAGGATTTGTAAAAAACAAAAATTCAAAATTATTTAGAATCCAAACATCCAGGGTTCTTAGATAACCGTTTCTCCTTCAAGTGTACATTGCTAATTGGTCTGATTGACATCATTAGGTAATTATTATTATAATTCCAAGGGAACCCAGTACCTTGAAAGCCTTTCTTAATTAATAGAGGAATACTTGATATTTTAAAATCTAGTAGATTTATGCACATGTGGAAAAGACTGACCTAATAAGAACATTGAATTAAATGAAACATACCATTCCCCAATTACTATATACCACTGGGAGTTTCCCATAGTCTTGGGAAGAATGAAAACTCGTTTCAAATTTAATTACTTTAGCATCTCCATTCACATCACCACTAGGTTGTTTAATTGATTCCTTGTGAAAAAAGAACCCACTGTTAAAAACTCATAACCAGATTTTTATTACTGTGTCATGTTGGAAAAAATGTAAATGATGATGGTATGTTGCCCTTAGTTCGTAAGGATGATATTGCCCATCACCATCATACAAAAATGTAGTTGTCTTTCCTATCACGGTATTTGCTTGTCCCTAACTGTCTATAGTGGAAGTATTACTCCTCATGGTGTCTAGGAGAACAGACATATGGTAGAAGGCTGTGTATCTGTATGTAATATATGTAAGATGCATGTATCTGTGTGTATTATGTGTGTATGCATAGATGTATACATAGTTATATACACATCTAAGTTTATCTGGATGGATAGAGAGAGATCTATAAGATGAAAGGGTGAATGGATGGATGAATGATTTGTAGGGATACTCTCAATGAGTGTTTCTCACTGTGAAACTGCGGAGTTCTATTATTAATCTGGCCTTTAGAGGAACTGAAAATTTTTAAGCACGATGTAGTTTATATACAGCCATTTTATTTTCAGTAAACGTCTCAAACAAAACGTTAGGGCTGGAGAACATAATACAAACACTGTCTGCCGACTGAGCTCCACGTACACCTATGTGACTCAAGGTAGCTGCTTCTGAATCGCGCGAGACTTTAACACTCAGTGAAGTTACAACCTGCTACAGAATTCTGGAGCACTTGAAAGAAGGAGTTTCCTAGAACTGTAAAAGCCGAAGGGCTTTCGAAGTCCCCACTAGTCCTTTCCGTTAGTCCATACCCCAAAGGTCCCCAGGCCCATGGCAAGGAATGACCGAGTACTTCATCTGCTTTTCTGAAAACACTCAGCTCATCAGCCTGTCTCTGGGACAACTCCTCCACCCATTCCATTTCAAAAATTGGGTGTAATTGGTGTCTATCTATGTAAACTGCACGAAGGCTTATTATTCTTTTATATTTTCATGTATACGACTTCCTAAACATAAATAGTGACTAATTTGTAACTCATCTTTTAATGATGTGTGTGGCTCTGATGAGCTAGCTATATTTCCAAAGGAGCTGTCAGGCAAAAAGGGGGCAAACTTAATCATTTTCTTTGGGGTTGTAATATCCCTGCGGAGAAAGAGCGTTGTGGCCTCCTCCCCCATTTCAGTCTCCCACTTGTGCATGAGTCACCCGTGGGAGGCCAAGGAGCTCCGAAGAAGAAGCGTCTCCTGCTGCTCAGATGGGCTATGGGCGGGGCTGTCCCCGAAGCACAGGGAGGTGTCAGCCTGCACAGACCCTCTCTGTGTGCAGCTTAACAGGAGGAATTTTCTTTTTTTTTAAAGAAAATGCATTAAGTTTGTTAGCAATAGTTTCTATCATGGCCCTCAGGAGAAGACGACTTAACACACCAATTCAGAGGTCCCAGGCGTGTTTGTTTACTTGTTTGTTGTTAGGTCTTTAACTTAGTGGTTTGACATTTACACAGCTCCCCTGAGCGAAAGCATTGGGAGATCGAGAATTTAGCCAAGGAGGTCACTTGTTTGCCATTTTTTAATAAACACAAATAATTCCCTTTTCCCCTCAGCCCCATATTCCCTGGCTCATTAAATCAATTTGAGGCCCTTAAAAAAATTTTCTGGCAAATTGAAGCAAAAACTCTAACTATGTACTCCCCCGAGGAACACATGCTTACCCAAGTCCTGCGGGTCAGGCCAAAATCAGTTTCTGTCAAACAGCCTAACACCTCGAGTTATTACTAAGCGAGGGATTGGAAATTGGGGGCAGGGCTCTGGACTCGCCTGGGGAAAGGCCAGCTACAGAGCCGTGTGCATAACCCAGCTGCCTTCATTTGTGTCCCGGCTTTCATTTTTTTGTTTGTTTGTTTATGGGGTTTTTTTTCTGTTCACAGTGGAAAAGAGTGGAAAAGTCTAAATAGATTTCTATTGGGAACTCATGAATGAAGCTGGCTCTGCAAATCCAGAGAGTGAAAATGTATCCAGAGCAAAGCCAGGCGGGCTTCCAGGCAGAGGTGTGGGAGCGTGTGGCTGAAACACACGTACCCACATCTCAGGCGCTATGGTCCTCCAGAGGGCAGAGACTTCCCAGTCACCACAGGATTTCACTACCATGTCTCTGGGCTAAGATGCGGGGGGTTTAGAAGATTTGTCCATTGAACATCAGTTAGGTAACAGAGGTCAGGAAATGAAGTGGAATTTGATGTATTAACTAGGAAGCAGCAAAGGAAGCCAGACTTTTGTTTTCTTTATTATTATGTCCCCAATATCCTCAATTACGTGGCTCCCATCTGAGGAGCTGATGGGCTGCTCGCATGATGGTGCTGTCCCGGCTGGTCTGGGCACGGGGAAACAGGTGGTGAAACCCCTGCCCAGAGCCTCAGGAGTAATATTGGCTTCCCCCCCTTTGTCCCCAGGCCTGTCCCAGGCTCTCTATCTTCTCTGCTACACATCCACAACAGACAGAGACAGCCCATGCCAGCCTCCATGCCCGGGACCCTGCCCAACCCGACGATGCCGGGGTCTTCCGCCGTCCTGATGCCGGTAAGTGCTTCTCGCTTCCTCCGAGTCTTGCCCGCTTTGCAAAAGGAAAGGCAAGGCTGAGCTTTCAGCTGACCGAGAAGGCGGCGGCTCCTTCTGGATGGAGTCGAGCTGGGTGCCACGTGGCTCTGAGTGCCTGGTTGTCCGTCCCTGGGCATCTTGCTGGCTTTCCCTGTCCTTCCGTGCTTCCCTAGTGAGGCACGGGCTCATCTTCCTGCTGGCGACAAGTGACCTTGCCACACCCAGGGAACGGAATTTGTTCAGGGACACAGTTGTGTGATTACTGCCAAGTCCACACTGGGCTGTTTACAGAGTGTCCTTACACTGACTGTGAGTGGTCCAGCCAGGGCTCAGAGTACTAATAATAAAAATAACGACGACGGCACGTGTAACTTTAACATGTATTCATGCATACCATTTCTATTAATTATCGGGACAGCATTTGTCCGGTGCTCCTCCTGTGTTAGCCTCTAGGCACTTTGTGAACACACGAAACAATCCTAGGAGATAGGTACTGATACTACCCCCATTCAAACGAGCAAAGTAAGGCAAGGAACTTGCTTATCTGAGAAGCAGAGCAGCCGAGATTTGAACCCAGGCATTCTGACTCCAAGCTGACTCTCTCAGCCTCTACCTGATACACACATTCCCTCCTTTCTCACAACAGTCCTATGAGGTATGTTCAGTTCTTACCCCCATTTTGCAGATGAGGAAACTGAGTAACTTGACCAAGGTCACCGAGCCAGTAGGTGATGGTGTCAGTTTTGAAATCCAGGTAGACTGACTCCCGAGTCTCCCCTCTCATCATTATATTATCCTGCCCCTCTTTGAAAACAACGGATGGACGTAGATGGGAGATACGGATTGTTCCAGAGCACACCGTGCCCTCCTTCCACGGGACCCCTTGCCTGTGCTTCTTCTTCATCCTCCCTGGCCCTGTACATGGATGGACCCTCGGGGGCTGCTGTTACTCATAGGCCACAAGAGTTCTCAACCCCAGAGGTGGCAGGACAATTCTGTTAAAACCCTCCCACGACGATATCGACAGCACCTTGCCGAGAATTTTGGCATTTTAAAGAATTGTCTATCTTCGTTATTTCATTTTGCTATCACAGTAAACCTGTGGGAATATGAAAGGTGTAGTTATTGACACAATCATATCATCTTACAGAGGTGAAGCTGAAGAGTAAGAAGTTGAAAGGATTGTGTAATGCCACACAGCTCGTGAGCGTCGTGGCTGGAACCCACATCTAAACTCACTGAGCAGCTCAGGTTTTGGCAGGCTGAGCAGGCTGCTCCTCTAGCCAATTGGAGGCAAGGGAGGGGAGAGAGGCGTGGTGGCCCTAGTTCACAGAAATGGCCGTGCCCGCTGTAAATATTGGGCAGTTCAGGCTAGAAGCAGTCTTTGCAAAATCGGGCCAGATGAGCTGCCTGACTTCACCTGCATTGCTCAACGTAAACATCTTTCAGTGAAAGAAAAGCAGCACCATCAATGTCATTACCCAAGGTTTTATTCAACCCAACTCATTGGAAAAAGACTTCTGCCACCAGCTGTCTCTGTTTCTGCTCTCAGTTCCTTTTAGAGCAGAATTAGGCTCCTCTCAGAAAGCTGATGCATTGTTCAGAGAAATACCACTGCGGTAACCTTTTTTCCATTTGACTCAACGGTGTACCAATCCCAGGGACAAATGTGGGACCCTTGGCCCAGCGAAAGGTGACTGGCACGTGTTCCCCCCGCTCTTTGTTGCACCACATCACTTCATCATGCACCTTGACCTCCTGCTGATGCTTCAGAATTGAAACAAAGGATCAGGCGCAGTGTTCAGAGCCACGTGGAGGAACGGTCAGGGGTGCTTCCCCCACAGGAGTGCCCAACCCCATGTCAGTGACGCACTCCGCTGCCGGGTCCGCAGCATCAGCCTAGAGCAGTGATTGTCCGCCAGGACGATTTGGGGCGGTACCTGGAGACGCCGTTGGTTTTCACGACTGGGGGAGTGCAACCGGCATCGAGTGAGTCAAAGAGAGGGACGCTGTTAAACATTCTACAGTGCACGGGAGGGGCCCCGCAGCGAAGAATTATTTTTCCCAAATTGTCCATAATGCCGAGGTTGAGAAGCTGAGGTCCAGAGTGACGCTGATGTTAACTCATGAAAATTAATATAAAATCTCCAAAAAGCATGTCCTAAAAGTTTCAGCCCCTAGCAATCTGGGCCTTTGCTTCCTCATTATGCAATCACCAGCTCCCTACGCTGTCACTTTGGCATTTCAAGCATGGTCTTCCTCTAGAGTTCCTGCCCCAGGACCAGATTCCCTGGGTGTGAAAGGAAGTCTGTGTCCGCAGGGGAAGATGAAATTCTTAACTGATTTGTAGCCTGTTGTTATGCCACACACTCATGAAGCCTGAGGTGTGCAACAAAATGATGGATTTGTTGATTCATGCCCTCATTCCACACACTCTTGCCGAGCACCTTCTGTGGGCCAGCTACTGTGCTCGATGCCGGGACGTGTTGCAGAACAAGGCAGGCACCGCCTTCACAGAGTTCGCTGGGTTGTGATACCCTGTCTCAAAAGTCAAATGCTTAAGTAATCTGGGAATATGAGCATACATTTATCATAACAAAAGCCCAGGGAAGTACAGACATTTCAGCTCCCGTTGTTTAGTGTGATTCCAGAGGAAAGAAGAAGCTCAAAAAAAAAAAAAAAGAAAGAAAGAAAGAGAAGGAAAGTGAACTCCTTTACCTGGAAGTTCCGCCGACAGTGCTGAGTGTTGCTTTGTGTTAGGAAAAGCTGCTGGGACTTGTGACCCTTGTTCCGGTCAGCGCGTCGGAGCCACACTCACGGTGCGGAGCCTCGTCAGCGCGCAGCGCCAAACAGTTGTTTCAAAGAGGCTCTTGCTGACCCCCTGTAATTATTTAGAGGGAAATGTGTAATTTTTTTAGATAGAGAAGTCAGCCTGTTTTCAATATTCTGTTTAATTTGTGAGTCACGGGGTAGAAATAGTCACAGACTGTAATTTTTCCACAACGTGGGAAGCATGGCCGACCGCGGGTCCGGAGGCTGCGAGCAGGCCCCTCTCACGCTTTGTAGTGCACGAGGCCTGGTGGCCTGGGGCCCTCCCGACAACCACCGGTGCTTCTGGACAGAGGACCCTCCTCCTTCGGAAAACTGGGGACAAGTGCCCATGGGCACTGGACTTCCCTCCAGGAGAAGGTCAGCAATGGGAAAAAATGGGTCAAATGCTACGCCAACGGTCCTATCCCGCAGCCCCTGGAAGTGGGCGTTAGTGATCAGTAATAGGCGTTTTTCAAAGCAATGTTCTTCCTGACTTAAGAATTAGAGTACACAGATGTAGTTAATGGCACTATTTTATCATGATTTTAAAAAAGAATTTTAAAAATTGAAGTCCCTATGCTGCCTGGAGATTTGGGGGAATATGAGTGTATTTTATTTAAAGCCCGGAAAGGTTTTGCAGAAGTACTCTAAGAAGGAATAGAAAATCCTTTAAATAGTTCCTTTTGAAACAAGTCTGGCATACCCATACACTGTAGATGACAGATAAACGCATCCATGTCATAGTCCTGCCTCGCCCCGCCCCGGGGGAGGGTCATGACTAGGTTAAGGAGGAGGAAGGAGAGTACTGGAGGGAGGGGTTTGAATACCTGGGCTGGATCCTTTCAGGTGTGTTCATGAATAAGGACGACTGACTGACCCACCAACGATACTTTTAAAATTAATGTTATTTTTACATATTGCTAAAATGAGTCCTGTCTCTGTATAAAACTTAGGGATGAGGAAAAAAACGCCACAGATAACCTGAGATAACCATTCGGTATGTTATCTATCCTTCCAGCATTTTTCTATGCATATGTTATTCTTTATCACTATAAAAACCAGCATAATTCATGGTGCTTGAATGTTCTGCAAAAGGGGAAACATTCCACACTTTTGTTTGAAAATGATCTGCATGACAAGGTAGTTCTCTGGCTCAGGGCATCTTCTGTAGAAGGCATGGCTGCCGGTGATTCTTTGATGTGGTTTATTCAAAGTTATTCTAAACGATTCACTTGAAAGAGAAATGCAGCTTCGCCTATGACCTAGGCCCCCTTTCCCGGACTTCTGACCCTCTTGCTTTCCTTTCTCTTAGATGGAGAGACAAATGTCAGTCAACTCCAACCTCCTGGGAATGCAAGGTCCGACTCTCAGCAACCCCTGTGCTTCCCCTCAAGTCCAGCCGATGCATTCGGAGGCCAAAATGGTAAATAACGCTTACGATCCCCCTTTTGTTATTGGCTGACTTTTCCTTTTGGTCTCTGCGCTGACTTCCACGTTTGGGTCCCGTCAGGGAGAGAGGGCTTGGCTTTGTTTCGGTGAGGAGGCCTTTCTGTAGAAGGGCAGTGCAGAGCCTGACTCTGTCTTTAAGGATATTTGTTCCCAAACCTTGCAGTAGATGACCATGTAACAAGTACCGGAGCAACACGTGGCCTTAGTGCAAGGGACACGCAGGAGCGTGGGCAGATCCACAGGAGTTGAGGTGGGATACTCCCAAGAATGTGTATATTTGCTTATGACCTGAAATTAAAAATAATCCAGAGTGTCTCTCCCTCAAGGGGGTCCTTGTTTCAGTGCCATTCATCCTGTCCCCATATCCGTGAAAGCATACATGTAATTTTAGGCACCCACTATTAGGGAAATAATTTTGCATTCCGTAGTTGTGAGACGTGACACTGATTGGAAAGGATCAGATCCTTGTTTTCTCTCAGGATAACCGAAACACATGACTTCAGGTGACGGCCTTTGGGGCCTGCTAACATCTGAGGCTTACGGGCAGTAAGGTCGGTCTTTCCAATCACAGGGATAGATTCGTGCATTTGTGTTCCACTAAATATTAAGGAAAAGCAACGCATGTCCGACCTTGCAGTATCAAGTGTTGGGAATTTGCTGGTTCTATTCAGTGAAGTCCCTTGAAGTATGTCATTCAACGTGCATAGAGTTAAATTCTAACACCACAATTAGGCAGGCATCAGATGACAACCAAATACACTGCAGCAAAGGTTTTGCTATCAGCTACTGAAGGGTCACTTTTGCTAGAAGTTGGAGATTTTTTTGGTTTGCTGACTGACCGCATTAGGGACTGTGTTTGGTGGCTGGTGTGAGGATGTTCTTGACAGTTCTGAAAATTAGGCATCAAAACCCAGTGAGTTCATTTTCAGTGGCAGTGAGGTTTTTTTTCTTTTTTCTTTTCTTTTTTTTTTTTTAAATGGCTTTGGTCACTTTCTTTTGGAAACTTCACTCATTTAACTTGCAGCTTCTTGACCCAAGGAAGCAACTGAACTCCCAGTGTTGGCTACCTCTGGCAAATAAGATCTGTGGTCAAGAGAGTTCTCTTTGCTGTGCCACAGCCCCTGTGATGTGCCAGATGGCACCGGCATCTTCAGCAAAGCTTGTTAAATCTTTTTGGAATCGGCAAATATTTTTCAACTCAAGCCCTGCAGTGCCAAACCAAATACTTGCTGGCAGAGTATAGTTCAAACTGGCATCTGTTTTGGAGACCAGAGTAATGCCATTTACTTTTTTTTTTTTTTGTAAGGAAAATAAAAAATGAACTGTGAAGGTACTTAAGAAAAAAACAAAATTAAGTTATTCATGTGTATGAATAAGTGCTCTGGTCTGATCATCAGATGTGATGCCCCAGACGGATCATTTCTGAATCGTCGTGTTCGGCTCAGGGTCTGTATCCTTTTTGAGGGACCTCCCAGACACACTTGAGGTGGATTCTGAAGCACAATTCCAAACCAAATTTCCCTGCCAATTGATTTTCACTGGGTTTTATGCTACCACTTGACTCAGAGTGTCCTGTCCCTCTTCTTGCTGGCGAAGAAGGAAAAAGTTTTCCAAAGGGAGTACAGGCTTCTGATTACTTACGTGTATGAAATAAAAACATACGGTATGGCAAATTAATGGCAAATAATATCAGCTAGCGACAAAAGGGAATTGGTCCGCACTTATAAAAATAGTGTTACCCCACAAATGTTTGCTGAGTTAAATTTACTGAGCAAGCACACTGCTCTGCTGATTCATGTTCTAAGTGAATAAATATTTCCAGGCAAATGAACTCTATAATGGAGTTGGGGCTGAGGGAACACAGCTATTCTGTCTACCCCGAGCTTCCACACCTAATCCCGTTGTTGCCAATAGGTTTTCCCTGAAGGGGAAAATGGTAGCATTGGCCACTTATATTTTGGAAGAATAGCATTTACTTAGTAGTTTGCAAAAGTGTTAGGTAAGTGGCTTTTAATACATTACTCAGCATCTCTATTCTTATTCTGCTTGCACCATTCACTGGAGAAACCAGTCATTGCCATCTACTAACTGCACAGTATTTTCTAGCAGTTTTGGGTTACTTAGACGAAAAGCTTTTATGAAATACGAAGTAGCAAAGAAAAAAATCTATGATGTTAATGTCAGCCAGAGCCTCCCCAGGTTTCTCAGAACTATGGACTTTGTTGTTCTATGCCTAATTTTCTTCCTGTGTGAGACTGGAATGGATTCCAGATTTCAGCTAAGACTCTCGTTTCACTGTTTTCAAGGACTTTTCCAAAGGTCACACATGGGCTATTGTGATGAATGCACTCTGTGGGGTGTGTTCCCGGAGCACACGAGAAACCAGAGAGGTGCCGCCCACAGGCAACACTGCGGGCCCGTTCGGCTGGGGACAGTGGTGTTCATTTCACACTCCCTGTTGGCCCCTGACAAAAGGCGTCGTCCTGAATCTCGGGTGAAACTGGGAGGTCTGGGAGGTGGACAGGAGCGTAAGGATTGTGTTAAAGACACAGTTTTGTTAGAAGCCGCCTGACTAGTGATTGCTTAGTAGAATATATCCATCTTCCTTGCCCCAAATCTGTCATTTCTATTGTGGGAGAGAGCATTAATCTGGGACATCCTAAATCAAGAAGCGTTTGTTCTTCTTTTGACTTAATAATATGCATTAGTATTAAGCAGTGACTTCAGTGTATCGTAGCCACATCTGTCCAAGCTGGTTTTATCATAATTCGAGCAGGTTATAATTTAGTTTTATGGAATGTTGTTCTGAAGAATTAAACATATGGCTTCATAAATTTCCAAGTGAATGCATGCATATTGAGTTCCATTTGGGGGGTGAGAGCAGACTCAGGTTTGTGAGAGCCTTCCATCTTTCTAACCAGCCCAAACCGCAGGCTCTTCACCCTGGATTGCTGGGGTCAGTGTCTGCCTTCCGTGAGAATGGGGCCTGCTGGAGAGGACACGCATGGGGTATCTGGTGGACATTCCGAACGGAGGGACGAAAAGAGGGGAGCGAGCCCAGGGCACTGGAACGGGAGGCGCAGACGGAGACAGGGTGGGCAGGGGAGCACCAGCTGCACAGGGACATGTGTCCAGCCTCTCCTGGGTACAAGCGATTCTGGAATTACACAGATTTGTGTTCACTGCTGTTTGTGAGAATTAGACCAATTTTAACCAGCGGTGAAAAAAGTGTTCCTTAAACAAAAAGAAAACCATTATAGGGTTGGAAGCTAAAAAAGAAGTGGGAGGGACTTGTCCATATACCTGATGAGACATAAGCCTGTCTCATGAGCCGTTAATGATGAGGTGACTATTACCATATTGAAACTGAATAAAATGGAATCCTTCACAGAGGACTCTGGCCACTCCGCCCAGATTTCACCGTCAGCTGGGGCAGGGGCAGTGTAGCCCAGGGCGCATTGATACTAGAAAGGGTATGTGCTGCAGCTGTCACCTGATTTTCTCCTCAGGATGGCACTATGACATGGGTGTTATCCCCATTTTACAGCTGGGACCATTGAGGCTCCAAGCAGTTAGAAAACTGGCCCCCCAACACATCACTTAGCAAAGGCTAATGTCTCAGACTCCAGTGACAAAGGCTTTTCATCAAAACATGTATCCTTTAGGTAATAATATGCTATAGCTCCCAGATATCAGTAACCGGAAGATTAAATCACATTCTTTGGGATGAATTTATATTTATATACAGAAGGGAGACAAGAATGGCAAGGATAGGGCAGACCTGCAGATAACTTGGAAAGGAGGACGAGTGGTTGGTAGTATGGAACATCCCCCTGGGTCTAACCAGGGTTCTGTGGCCTCGCTGACCGGTCCAGCTTTTCTGCGTCCTTCTCCAAACACGTTTTTATCTTGAGGTTTCATATTTTCCACTTGACCAACTGGAAACTCCTTGAAGGTAATTCTTGCATTGTGTAAGCTCCATGTGCTGCGAAAGGCCTCATGAGTGAGAACTAAATTCGATTGCGTTGAGCTGGATTAAAAATATGGGAAGGAACCAACCCTAGCCGTGAAAGTGCGAGTAGGATGGAGTGGGTAGGGAGCGAGGGCAGGGCCGAGAAGGAGTGGATAAAAGCAGGTAAATGCTAAGCTGAGTAATGCTAAAGAGTAGCTAAGTTAATTTGCTTTGAAAGATATCAAGAAAAACCCCCATCATAACTTTTCTTTAAGAGAAAAGCAATATGCCTGTTCCTTAGAAAAGAGAATTGGAATATCATTGCCCTCCTAGGAATTGAGAGCGATCAATATGCTGTTTCTTCCATTGTGATGGACTGGTTGCTCTGTATTTTGGTTGTCAACTGTCAATACTTCATCCACAGTTAGGTTTACAGTTTACTGAATGCAGAACTAAATATGTGTATTAATGAATGAATGAAAGACACCAAAAAGATTGGAGAGTGGGGGGGGGGGTTTAGAGATGGAGGGCACTTAGTAAAAAGACCTTGCCCAAATTCCTCATTTTGCAAATGAACACACCAAAGCCTGCTAAGGATTTAGGGAGATCATGCCGTCATTTATATACGCAAAACTGGGCTCCCAACTCAGGCCTTCAGTGTTCTGCCCAGAATCGTGCATTTTCCAAATCAGCTGTACTGATAGATTACTCCCAGCACTTTTTTTTTTCTTGGCTCTGGTTTCCCCCTGGCAGATTGGCAGACAAGACCTGGGGTGGTATAGTGAGCAATCACGGTTAAATCTCCACTTTGTTTTGAATGTCAACCTGGGTGTGTTTGTGTTTGCCTTTCCCCTCCCTAATTACCGAGGTGGATAACTGTTTGCCTGCAGTGCCCCTTGGCCACCCACTGTCCAACAGATAAATCACAGAGAAGCCCGGCTCCAGATGGAGGTGCCTGGAAAGTTTATTCACATGAAAAGACAGTCTCCAGGTAACATCTCTCTGGCACGCTCGAGAAATGCACTTCTGCTATCTGCCTATTTGTTTTAAGCATCCCAGATTCACTTCCTTGAAGTGCAGGAATAAAAAATTAAAAATAAAAAGGTGCATGAATAGGCTGTCTGCTTCTCAGAAGCTTTGTGAGGAGGCAGGAAGTTTGGTGGACCCTAAAGAAGTTCTCATCAACTTTTGAATTGTGCCTTGTGATCCTAGAGGCAAAACACAAGGATTGGACGAACAGAGGTGACCCCTTATTTTCAGAATTTCCCTAACCTCACTGCTGTGAAAAACCACTGTCCAATATGCAAGAGTCCATGACAATAACAACCATAAAAATCTACGTTCTCACTAATCTATATAATGGATCTCATTTTTAAAGGCAATTTGCCTTCTTAAAACACCATGGTAGAAAATAGTAATTGTTGACATTCATCAAGTACTTGTGTATGTGGCAAAAACTGTGTTAAGCATTTTGAGATGTATTATCTTACTTAATCCTCCACAATCGGATGAGGGAGGTACTTTTCTGAATCTCATTTTACACATGAATAAGCTGAGGGGTTGGGTAACTTGTGAAGAAGATGCAAGCTGGTGAAATGCAGGACTGTGATGCGAACTCAGGCCCCACCCCCCAGGCCCTTGGTCCTGGCCCTGAACCATCATGTTTTGCCAGCAATGGGGATGATCGTCCTGTGAGTTTATATTAGTAGAGCACTTTCCAAATTGCAAAGCACTTTCATGTACATCGTCTCATTGGAGCCTCGTAGCAACGCAGTAGGGTCAACAGGGAAATATTATGATCCTCATCTTATAGACAGAGAGAGGTGACTTTTCTAGTGTCACCCAGCAACATAACCAGGCCCTGAGCCCAAGTCTTCGCTGATTTTGCCCTGTTTCTACTATTTCATGCTGTCCCTGGTGTCCCCCTGGTGATTCGTTCTCAATAAAAGCAGGTCCTGAGCCTCAAATTAATAGCCCAGGCCCAGCCATCGATTTGCTTGTGCCTGTTAGAGTCTCCAGTTCTCATCCACTAAACGCTGGACAGAGGGCTGACCCCGATTTCTGCGTGTCCGAGACAAGTGCTGAATTTGAGCTCAGCTATTGTTTTTGAAGATCTGAAGCAACAACACTTCTCTAAGAACAAATAGAAGGTCCAGCTCCTTTCTCTTGGCAGAAAGGATAACCTTCCATATGCCATTGCCATTTCGCCCATTGAAACCACAGAAAGTTTAATTTAGAATTATATTGTGCTATTTTTAAATAAAATGTAAGTGATTCACTTCTGAGATCATTAACCAGAGCTGGCAGCTGCTTGTTTGCATTTCTGTAGAACAGACTAAATTCCTACACAATTTGTATTCCATGTGTGGGTCAGAAACCCAAATACATGGGATTATACATTTAATATGTTTGTTTTGAATATGAGAATTTAAGAGGTTATCAATTGCCGATGAATCACCAAATTCCAAAGGTAATTCATTGGCAATTTGCAGGCAGAAAAGGAACTTAGGGATTATTTTAGCAAAATCCTTTCCTTTGCGAAACAAAGGCCTAAAGCTCAAGTTCATAATTTGTCCAAGGTCACATAGCTAATTAGCAGAAGAAGGGGAATTAGAACCCAGATTCTGGGTTTGAAGTGGAAAGAACTTCACTCTCCATGTGCTGGTTGGGAGTTCACAGGAAAGCCATCTGTCAGTTGCTGTGACAGTGAACTTTCTAAAGGGGGTGTCTCCTGAAGCATTTTGCTGCTGAGTTTGGTTAGTGAGCTGGGGTGGAAGTGGGTGAATAAGCTTTTTTCCCCTTTTATATCAACCGGGAATTGAAACTAAGCATCAGATGGTTGCCCAAAGGAACGGGCCCAATTCTCCTTAATTCTTCCTGAGACTTGGGGATCTTGACATGAGACCACTAAGCCATCCCTATTTGTCATCCAGATTGTGGGTACACGCAGAGTATTTCATCTCTTGGCACCTGGCACAAGCTGCCTTCATTTTGCCTGCCACCAAGCAAAACTAAACTTCCTGTGTCTCATCGCTGTGTATTTCCGGGCAGCGCGGCTCTCGCGTGGGCTGTCGGGGACCTGTGTTGTGCGGGTGTGGAGCGGTGACAGAGCCCGCTGCTCACGCACACAGGGGCATGGGCATGTCCCTCACCATCGGGTCTCTTCCCTCAGCTGTCCCCGCTCCACCCGCCTCCGCAGGTCCTCACACACACATTCAGACATTCTCTGAGGACACATTGTCTTCCCAGTTTTATTTCTTTCTCTTTCTGCCAGTATCTGCCCTGTTTTGGTAACCATGGCAATAGGTGAAATACAATCCTAATATTTGCTCGCCGCCTCTGTCATCCAGCCCAGCACACGCATTGCCTTGTCTTGTTTTGTGTTTGTTTAATGTTCCCCAGCCTGAAGTCAGATGCACTTGGGCAAGGACACCGCACAGGGTCTGGTTCGGAACAGCCCCTCAGACAGCTTTCAGGCGTGTCCTCTCTGTGTGTTTACGTGCGTGTGTGCGCATGTGTGTCCCTGTCTGCTCTGGGACACTGCAAATAAATCCAGCTTGTGTCAGAATAGGCAGGGGGAAAAAAAGAAGAAAACTCACAATCGGGTTACAGGGAAGTTGTGCTTTGGAGAGACATATTTTGGTCTTTTTTCCTTGGAATTTTTGTAGCTTACACTTTCCCAGATTTTTGCCAGCACAACTAATAGTGAAAGTTTTCTTTGCACTTGGTGGTGATGGCTTTGCCTTGATTTGGTTTTGTACGTGGGAAGTACAGAAGATCTGTCAGAAAATTTGTGCCTTGTGGAGGATGGAAGAAGGCAGGACACTGGGGCAGATAAAGGAGGCAAAGTTTTTCTAAAGATTTGGATTTTTTTCTTAAAAAATCAAAAGGAGACTACAATCTTCAAGTCTAAAACTAACAAAGCATGCCTTTCTCCTTGGTATCCTTTTAAAATTGTCTTTTTATGAAATCCCCTGTTAGTTTGAAAAGCTAGGTTGTGTGTTTGCCTTAGTATAAATAAGATGAATCATTAGATTCTCAGAATAGTTAAGTCCCAAACATTAAAAATAAGCATCAAGAATTTTGATTTGAAAACAATATTCGCAGTCACTAGAAAAGATGTGTTTAAGGGAGATACGATTTTCATCCAACTGTGGCCTTGGGTCCTAGAGATTAAAAGTGCAGTCAAAGAGGCAAGGCAGGAACCTGATTTCAACAGAGAGCCAGGATCTGAAGTTCAAGAGCGAGCAGGAGCACGCTTGGGTAG
This sequence comes from Glossophaga mutica, assembly GCA_039655065.1. Taxonomy (NCBI): domain Eukaryota; kingdom Metazoa; phylum Chordata; class Mammalia; order Chiroptera; family Phyllostomidae; genus Glossophaga; species Glossophaga mutica. The sequence continues at coordinate 86,372,006 of CM077313.1, forward strand.
AATTTCAGAGTTGGCAAGTGTTTCACTTGCACCCTTTCCCGGACCATCCTCTTCGCTTTTGGGATCTGAATGTGCCCATGTTTCCATGGTACTCGAGGCTTCAGTCGGGCCCCTTGTCACTTCCAGCTTCTTCTGCGCCTGTCCGCTCTGCACACCCCGGTCACTCTTTGAAAGCCCCTCACAGGAGCCTGGCATCTTCCTGGGCCTTCTTGCTCTTTGGGGCTGCCTTGCCTATCCTTATCCCATTTCCTTTGCCTCTGCAAACTGCATTCCTCCTTTTTTCCCCAACACTCAGATCAAATGCGCCTTTCCCGTGAAGTCTTCTCAAGTTCCTTAGTGAGACAGGAGCCACGCCTTCTGCTAGATCAGAGTCCATGTGTTGCTTTTTTATCTCTTCCCTGTAGAGCTTTCTCACAGGCCGTTGTCTGTGTGCCTGCCTCATCGCTAGCCTGTGGACCCCTTGAGAACAGAAACCAGTTTGAGCCCTGGCTGGTGTAGCTCAGTGGATTGAGCGCCGGCCTGCGAACCAAAGGATCGCGGTTCGATTCCCAGTCAGGGCACATGCCTGGGTTGCCAGGCCAGTTCCCGGCAGGGGACATACAAGAGGCAACCGCACATTGATGTTTCTCTCCCTCTCTCCTTCCTTTCCTCTCTAAAGATAAATAAATAAAAAATCTAAAAGGAAAAAAAAAAAAGTACTTAAAAAAAATCTTTAAAAAAGAAAAAAAAAGAAAGAAACCAGTTTGATTCCGCTGCATGTCCCTAGACTGGTTCTCTCCAGCACATTCTATGCACCTGGTAAACGTTTGTTGATAGAATGAAGGAAGGAAAGTCTAATAAACGAATTTCGATGAAGATGTTACTGTGACGTCATATGTCGCCCCGCACTGTGGACTTTTCGTTTTGTTTTGAAGTTCCAGGGATAAGGTAGAACTTGTCAGACCATTGATTCAGCAATGGTTAATTTCAGGACCTATGACGAGTGGGTGCAGCGAGATATGGGGTGGGAAAGAGATATCAGAGCAGGTGAGAATCCTTCCCACAGTTTCCCAGGCACACTGGTGCCTAGGCGCTCTGCCAGCCATGACCAAGTGCAGCTCCGAGGACAAGCCCTGCAGGAGACCTCTGGGCCCTGGGCGTGGTACCGCCTGAAGATGAAATGTTTTATCTGAAGGTGTTTGGCTACTTCAATATTGAGATCCCTTCGGTGCAGGCCCAAGACACTAGTACTTTTAAAAACATGCATAAATTCAGGATTGTGATGTAGTTTTGGTTCAGAATTAATTCACAGTTGACCCTTGGACAAGGCAGGGGTTGAGGATACGGACCTCACATATCGTTGAAAATCCACGTATAACTTAGGTTGGCCCTCCACATAGGTGGATTCTAATCCGCGATGGAAGATAATGTTTTCAACCTGAGGTTTGTTGAACTTGTGGATGTGAAACCCAGGGATGTGGAGGGTTGACTATATTTATTGGAAAAATGTTGTATGTGAGTGTATCTGCATAATTGAAATTGTGTTGTTCAAGGGTCAGCTGTTTTGTGGCAAGCTATGGGGGATACAGTAAAGTGAAAAAAGTTCTTTGTCTTTTTTTTCCTGTTCATGTGTGTAATATATCAAAATTACATCTATACTAAATATACAGTTTACATCCTGCTTTTACTAAGTTTCATGTGGTATTATGAGTAGTTTCCTGTATCATTAAGTATCTTTTGAAAGCATTTTGATAATTATATAATTCCTCCCACGGTATCACATAAAAATTTAACTCATTTATATTTCTTGAAATTTAGATTTTCTCTACGAGAAATAACTCATTCAAATCTATAAAAATAAACAAAAATTGATCTGAAGTTATTGAACTACATTTTTGATTATTTCCTTTAGGATATATTCCCAAACTTAGAATGACCAGTTCTGATGGAACAAACATTTTAAAGACTTTGCATATATGCTGATCAGTTTCTTAAAGTGTATACTAACCTTAATTCCTGCCTGCAGACAGAGGGGTGCTTATCTTACCGTGTTTTCAGAGGCATTAAGCATTATGATCTTTGAACAAAATCTTTGCCAGTTTTTGTTTGCATTTCTTACACTGTGGGTAATGTGCAAATCTTTTTCTGTATTCCCTGGCTACTTAATTTTTTCCTTCGATGCATTTCTGTACTTTAAGGCGGTTTTTCTTACTTGGGGTCGGTATTGGAATCCAGGGAACAAGTGATAAGAGTAGGTGGTCTCCCGTCTACTGCGTTTTTCAAATTCTTACTAATTAACGGGCTTTCCTACGGTGCTTTAGCGATTGTATATTTGTTTCTAAGACTAATGCCTACCTTAAACTAACTTAGGCTTTAGTATATTGTTTTATTTTGCTTATTGACTGTCACTTACAAACACAGTGTTTTGTGGGTTTTTGAAAAAAAATCTCCTTAACCTTTCTGATAGTTATAGTTTTTCAACGTACGCATTTCAAAAATATTAGCTTCTCTAGGAATATCAAGGTGGCTGCCGCACATTTTCTGTGTTTATCTGACCTAGCCCTTGTTTACTTAGCGTCTTAAATAAACCGCAGATATGGTTGTGTCTCTCACAATTACCCGAGGCAGGATTTACAGAGATCCTGCCCTCATCCCATTTATGAGAAATCAACCTCCGACTGTTTTTATGTCACCAGCCACTATGTAAGTGGATGGACTTACATTGATTAAACTTCTCATTACTGACATGTCGCTGAGTCCCTTCTCAAGTTAAACAGGAAATATAAAACAGCTTAAGTCCCGTGGGGTCATATTGTTGCTGTCATGTGCTGTTGAGTCGGCTCCGACTCCGGGTGACCCCACGCACGAGTGATGTCCGCAGTGTCCTGTTTTCAGCAGCCCTGCCCAGCTCCTGTACACTCACGCCTACGGCTTCTTTTATGGAGTCGATCCATCTCGTGTTTGGTTTCCTCTTTTCCTGCTGCCTTCTATTTCTTCCGGCTTTGTTGACTTTTCCAAAGAACCCTCCCTTCCCACAATGCGCCATGAATGTAATAACGTTTAAGGTTTAGTGAGTCTTCTGTTGACTGTAACCTCCGTACCAGTGCCTAGGTTCTCTGAAGGGAGGCATCTGAATGCTAGTACATTGTTGCCACAAAATATCTCTTTCTCAAATGAATGAATATGAGTAATTAATTATATGATACTATCAAACGTGCGTGGAGTACAGGTCATGGGTCACGTTGCCCTGTGATTTCCATGTAGTGAAGACACAGTGAGGAACTGCATATAACATACTTAGACTCGGCATTTATAGGTATTATTATTTAATCCTCGCACCTGTCCTGTGAGGCCAGGATCCCTGCTTTTACAGGCGAGCGAACTGATGTACAGAAGACAGTGCCCAGGATCACTCAGCCTGCAGGTGGCAGGCGGACAGTTGGAGCCCAACTCTGGGATCTGAGCCTTCCATGCTGGGTCTTCGCTTTGGCAGCTTAAAAACAACATGGCGACTGGGTTCTAGCAGCGGTGGAAGCGTGGCAGCAGTGGCAATTACTTGGCAAATATTTATCATTAGCATCCATTCTGCACTAGGCCTCCGTTCTATTTTTTTAAATCTTAACTTGATGTGTTTATTGATTTTATACAGAGAGAGAAAGGCAGGGAGGGGGAGAGAGAGAGAGAAAGAAAAAAAAGAAAACCATCAATTTGTTGTCTTCTGTATGCATCCTGACCAGAGATTGAACCCACAACCTAGGTACGTACCCAGGCTGGGGATCGAACCCACTACCTTCTGGTGCATGGGAGCGATGCTCAACCAACTGAGCCACCCGGCCAGGGCAAGGCCTCCTTTTCAGTAAACATCAGGCCCCCGACATTCCTGAGCGGTTTGCCCGGTGTTGCTGTGAATCCCCGAACCCATGCCCGCGGCACATCATTTCCCCGCACCCAGCACCGCAAGCAGAGAACGAAGCCCAGTTGCCACCCTCACCCTGGAGGGAGGGCCGGACTCACGGTCGCGTTCCCGCCCAGAGCCGTGCAGCCAATGCAGTTCGAAAAATGTGTCCCAGCGGAAGTCCCAGTTACTGTAGATCATGAAATGTGAGGGTTATCTTCTAAAATTTGAAACCTTGAATATTAAATTGGAAAATACAAAGTCTCAATGTCAGTAATGACTGCTAGCTCGTGTTTTAAGATATACAAAACATTCTTACAGCGTTCACTAGATGATCAGGTTAACCTCTTACGGAGTCATCGCTGTCACCTGGAATTATGAATAAGGTGAGGTGTTTTTGTTTTGTTCTTTTGAGAAGCAAAACAAAGCATTGATGGAGAACAGAGACCAGAGAAGCAAACTGCCTGCCTTCATATCCTAACTGCGTGACCTGGCTGCTTAGCCTCTCTGTTCCTCCTTTTGCTTCTATAGAATGGGGATAATGATGGGGCCTCCCTTAAAGAGTGCTTCTGCAGATCGAATGAGGTAATAACAGGGCAAGCATTCGGCATAGTACCTATCTCTCTATGAGGTCTGTCCAGAAGGTACCCACCCAGCCACGTAATATGAAAAACAGAGACATTTACTCAAGAAGACATAAGATACAAGAAACATTGTACAAAGGACAGTGATGCCTCATCCCCTTCAAAGGAGGCACCTTGGGACCTCACACAGTTCTCCCAGTCCCCATCAGCTGCCCCATTGTATTTTCCTGAATCTCATCAGCAGCCTGAAATCTCTTCCCTTTCAAAGGTGATTTCAGTTTTGGGAAAACCCAGCAGTTGCAGGGTGCTAAATCTGGGCTGTAGTGGGGCTGAGTCACCAGGGCGGTTTGATGTTTCACCAGAAACTCTGCAGGAGGCATGATGCATGGATGGGCGTGTTGTCCTGATGAAGCTGCCAATCACCAGTTGCCCCCAGCTGAGGCCTCCTGAATCCTCCAAATAGTTTCACAGTGAATGTTCAAGCTTAACCCAAACTTTGATGCAGCTCTGTTGCTCTACTCGCTCAGTCATTTTGAAGGCAATGACCACACAGTGCATGTGCTCACTCAATGGTGTCTACTGTCCCTCCTGACTAGTACAGTGAAGTTGTCATTGTTCACACATGCTCATTCCAGTCCACTCTCTCTGGCTGCCAGGGTTCATCGAGGTTGCATAATCCATTCTTGTCCTATTAACAATGGCTGGACTTTTTCCAGATAGACCTCGTGTGTGTGTGTGTGTGTGTGTGTGTGCATTAATTTTTTTCCCCTGCTTTAAAGTATACTTCTCTTTCTCTCCTGGGTTTTACTCATTATGTTTAAAACATACTTGTATCATACAGCATAAAGAACAGAGTAGAAAGCCCTGGCTCGTGTAGCTCAGTGGATTGAGTGCGGGCTTTGAATCAAAGGGTCACCAGTTCAATTCCCAGTCAGGGCACATACCTGGGTTGCGGGCCAGGTCCCCAGTGGGGGCCACGTGAGAGGCAACTACACATTGATGTTTCTCTCCCTCTATTCCCCCCTCCCTTCCCCTCTGTCTAAAAATAAATAAATAAAATCTTAAAAAAAAGAGAGAATAGAGTAGATAATCTTGTACTAACTTTCTGTGGTGGCAGATAGTTTCTAGACTTCCAATGGTGATCATGTCGTAAGGTACTTAAAAGTCAAATCACTATGGTGTGCACCTAAAACTAAGGTAATCTGGTATGACAACTAGACTTCAATTAGAAAGAATGCACGTGTACGAAGTTCATGGTCTGATAGAAGAGAAAACTGAGGCTGAGAGCGACTAAGTACCATACCTTTGATCAGTGCATTAAATCTCTGTGCTCATTACAGAGACTCGGGTGTAGAAATCCATGGGAGTGATACAGCTGTTGCTTTGAATTCACCAATTCATCGAAATGCACAGGAATAAAAAATGACTTAAAAAAGTTTTTAATTAAAAGCTTATTTTAAAAATAGAGTTCAGTACAGCATATTTTCAAATTTCAAGTACTTGTTATTATTTTATAGTTTGTTCACAAACATATAATATGAAAACATTTTATAATGTGAAATATTTTAAAGTTAAAAGTTAGGGCTAAAATTACACAAAAGACCTAAGGCTCACCAAGAAATATATATATATATATTAAATTCCATTGCCTAAAATAGACTTTTACTATGTCTGTACAAATTACTTTAAATTATACAAATATTTGGACTCTGTCTAGCCGCAAGACTCAGCTATGTACCCTAAAATGTCACGAGCAGTGCCATGCCAACATTTGGCATTTATTTTTTTCCAAAACATCCAGGATCATTATTCGTTTCAGTGAGAGCTTCCCTTATGCTCTGCAAGTGAGCTTGGAAGACATGCTGGTGAGGGAGGGAGAGGGCTCCCCAGGACCTTGGGTGGAGGTGGTGGTCTCTGGGACACGGTAAAGGGGGCTCTTTGCCAACATCCCCTTTGGAACAGCCATACCCGTGATAACAGGGTGTGAAGACTTGATTATTTTCAAGCCTGATGAATGAGTCCAGCTGTTCCGTAGACCAGCATGGGGTATGTGAGAACATGGGATCAACAGCAAAAGCATGTTTATCTCACTCCATCATTGCAGTGAACTTTATCTCCTGGGAATTTTCTTAAAGAGCAAGTCTGGACAGAGTCATGACTTAAAGACCAGGGGTCTCTAAGTGAGTTGTTCCTAAATTCCAATTATGCAAAGAAAGGGCATGCATTTGGAAGGAACGATAAGCTAAAGAGCCGTGCATGCTCCTTAGACAGAGATAATTTGTTCACATCACCACCATTAATCTGTTAGTTCCCACTTGCCTGGTTCCACAAGATCTGCTTTGTAGATTTATTACATACATATGAAGAAATGTCTCTACCAGTCCACTGAGCCACCAGTTCATGTGTTCATCCTTCCATTGAGAAAGGCTCTGAAATGCCAGGATTATACTTGGTTTGGAGGGATAAAACTGTGCATAAGTCAAGCCTTTAGGAACCCACAGTCCAAGGAGGGAACCAGATAGCTAAATGGACAGCTAAGTGTGTTGTGATAAATGTTATGATCAAGACAAATGCAAAGTGGCCTTCACGGTAATGGTGATGAGACCTGAGGGGCCTTCCAGGTGGATACCTCCAAGGGGTCGAGCTCTTATGCTCTCCAACACCGTAGCTACTACCTGCGTGTGGCCATTCAAATGTTCAATTCGTTAACGTAAAATACTATTTAAAATTAAGTTCTGAGTTGCACTCGTCCCATTTTGAGTGTTCAACAGACACATGGGGCCAGTGGCTACGATATTGGACAGCAGAGATAAGGAACATTTCCATTATCACAGAAATTTCTGTGGAACAGCCCTGGTCTGAGCAGATCGGAAGGATGGAAGGGGAAGGGTTTCCAGGGAGAATAAGCAGAGTGAGCCAGAGCCTGGAGATGCTGGGGAAGAAGTCACATTTAAAAGATAGCTTTTAAATTCATTTTTAAAATATGTTTGCACGTATTGAGTTGGCCAAAAAGTTCATTTGGTTTTTTCCGTACGTACGATGCCTCTAGTAGCACTAGGTTGTCTATAACTTCATTTGAAACAATTTTGTTAGATTGTCTTGTGACAGCTGTCGTATCAACAAGCATTTAAAAAAACTTATCAAAATTGGTGAATTGCGTAGCCATTTTAATATTGAAGATGGAAGAAAATATGCAACATTTTTGGCATATTATGCTTTATTATTTCAAGAAAGGTAAAAAATGCAACTCAAATGCAAAACGATTTGCACAGTGTATGGAGAAGGCACTGTGACTGATCAAAAGTGTCAAAAGTGTTTTTAGAAGTTTCATGCTGGAGATTTTTCCCTGGATGATGCACCACGGTCGGGCAGATCAGTTGAAGTTGATAGCGATCAAATCAGGACATTAATTGAGGACAATCAACGTTATTATCACACAAGAGAGAGCCAATGTACTTAAAATATACAAATCAATAAAGTTGTTGATGAAAATAAAAAATGTCTCTTTTATTTTATGGAAAAAACTAAGCAGACTTTTTGGCCAATCCAATATGCATTAAAGAAGCATTTATTGTTTATGCTGCAGCTGTGGGTTTTCCCAAGATGGATAAGACACAGTATCAGCCTCTGTGTAACTTATGTTTATATGGGCAAAGTAGAAGCCCTAAAAAAATTACCAAGCAACTATATTTTGAGTGCAGAGGAGAGCCTGATTATTGGGTGTTCAGATGAGAGTCGTAGGAAGAGGCCAGACCTCAGTCTTCATGAAGTTGTTGCTCTTGAAGAGTCTGGGTCTTGAAGAGCTGTTAGGATTCAAGCAAGGAGGTAGAGTTAAATTCCTTACCTTGGTTAAAAAAAAAAACACACACATTTAAGTTTCACAAAGTTCTTCCAGAGTTAGGGTCCAGCAAGCAGTGGAGAAGCTGAGGGCTCTCCCCACTGGCATATTCATTAATGCCTTTCTCTGAGGCTGGCGCTTATACAATGGGGAGCTTATTTGGCTGTGCCAACTTACATGGGATAGGCTCCCTTCTAAATGGTGTTAGCATGGATTATTGGGGGAAGCCTGAGCCAGATCTTGTTTGCATTAGGTGGCAGAAAAAAGGATTGGGGAAGGGGCTATTAAGGATTATGCAAATCGCTGGCTGATATGTAGGCTGGAAACTGGAGACTTTTGTAAAAGCAGCCTTTACTTGCCAATAGGTAAGGGGATTTGAAGCAGTTGTAGGCAAGTTATGGGGCAGATGACTTACACAGATCCAATAGAAATAGCAGTGAACGATTACATACATACATGAATTTTATTCTCCGAATTGCACAATCAGGTCTTATAAAACTTATCTCTGGCCATTTATTCCCTGAAATTACAGATAAAGACGCTTCCCCTTTCAGTTTGGTGTTTTGCCTTTGCAGGAAGTGCCTACAAAGTGCAGTTGAGGTCTTGCTTATCACAAAAGCCACTTGGGCTTCCATTTCTAGGATTATGATGTACTTTGTTGTTAGGGAAACAGCAATCACAGAAATTTGTTTGAAGGAATTCATGTTGGAAGAGGATTCCAGGGAGTGACGGAGAAAGTTCTCCTTAAAAAAACTACTCTGAAGTGCTCTGAGGCTCAGGTTGCGATCAGGTCTTTAGAAATTGTATCAAATAGTGAGCAAAATCAAGGGAAAAGCACTTTTGCCGATCAGTGTTTAAATCCTCTTTATAATGAGATAACCCAAGTTTGCTTCTTCATCTTTTCCCAATGGAAAATCCTTCCTTAGGTCTAATTCTTTAGAAGACAAAAGGCAATTGGAAAAGGCTTGAATGGTTTGGGAGAAAAGGAGAATTTTTTCCCCATTATCACTTAGATTGCAATTTCTAAAATGTAGTTTGATGTTTATTCAGGCAAAAGGAATTCCAAGGGACAATTCTATCTGTACTTTATGCGTTGAGCTTCTCAAGACCAGGAACACATCATGAACCCATCACCTGGCCACACAGCGGATTTTCCACGCACGTGTTAAGTTAACCGATCTCTACCAGACTCCAGGCCACTGAGTTACTGAAAGTGCTGTGGGGTGGAGCACGTTTCAAAGGGTTTACAGTGCCGCCGGTGGGGCTTCACGGCGGATCCTCTCTCTGCAAACAGTCCCGTTCCAGGCAGACCTGACTCTCACGCAGGACTGGTGCTCCCAAAGTGTGTTTAAAAGTCAGTCATTCAGAACTCAAAACACAGTTGTTCTCACACGGAAGGTCAGAGATGTTACTTTCCCAGGGCTACCCACAAAAAGCCTTTTATTCCATGATATATCTGAAAGGGTTCCTGTGCATGTGTTGAGAGGGGAATGAGTAGTATGGAACAGGACCCCCCCTCCCCACCCTCCCTGGGGACAATGCTTTTTATTTGCCGTGGAGGCAGCCACCTGGGCTGCAGCGGGAAGGAAAGGAAATGCGTTTCTCTCTGAGGGGAGCATATCCCCGGTACAGCCTTTTGCAGCGTGAACCTTTTTATCAGTCAAGATGTATTACATTTTAAAAAGACAGCTCAATACCTCTGGAGTTAAGAATGTTTTGAACTTTCTCTTCTTTTATTACTGCGAGCTCCATTATGGCTATTCCACACCATTACTGGATTTAGAAACCAGAGGAATGGCGATCATTTGACCGTAGAAATCAATGTCCCTGGGATTCGTCATTAGCAAAGGCACGCATCTCCTATCGGCTTAAGATATTGACATTTTCATAGCCCTTAAAAATAGCCACAGCGTGCCGTTCTCACATTCGATTGATATATTGTGACTTTTTGATGTTGGAGCAATTGATTGATTCTTTTTAGCATCAGAACCAGAGACAGGAGTGATAGAGATGACCTAGAGAAAGATTAAATCTCCCCTCTGCAAGGACCGAACTAATCAAAGTGATTCTGTATGCTTACTTCATCTTAGACAGAGAACAAGCCCTTCACCTTTGATGATAACAACGTTTTCTAACACTTTTGTCCACTTAGGAACTGCCTCTATGATTCCTTACAACATGTTACTGCCCCTCGCACCCTCATTCTCCTCTGATGATGTACTTGGGAAATTTGCAACTGATATCACAGAATATCGCTTTCTCGAGCTTTGTTTTCATTGTATGAGAATTGAGACTTGGATGACAGTGTAGACCCTAAGGTGCCGTGGCTAGTTGTCCATGGTGATCATGGCTACATATTTTTTTTAATTCTCATCTGAGAATATGTTTTTATTGATTTTAAAGAGAGGAGAGAGAGGAAAAAAAATATCGATGTGAGAGAAACATCATTCATTTGCCTCCCATACGTACCCCAACTGGGAATCGAACCCTCTACTCAGGTATGTGCCCTGACTTGGGATCAAACCATAACTTTTTGTTGTATGGGACAATGCTCCAACCAACTGAGCCTCCCAGCCAGGGCAATTAAGGCTATTTTTGAAAAAACAAAACAAAACAAAAACAGAAACAAACAAACAAACAAAAAATCCCCAGAGAAGTGGACAAGAGAACACTTAGAAAACTGTTTCTGCATCGGCTTGTTAGAGCTGCCGTAACAAAGCCCCACAGACTGGGCAGCTTGAATAACAGAAATGTATTGTCTTACCACTCTGGGGGCTGGAAGTCCAAGGGCGAGGTGTCAGCAGGGTTAGCTCCTTTACGGAACTGCAGGGGAAGGCTCTGTTCCCGACCGTTCGTTCTCCTGGGTTTGTTGCTGGCCGCCTTCTCCCTGCGTCTTCACATGCTCCTTCTCTGTGTGTGTGTGTGTCTCAATCTCCGATTCTTATAAGGACAATAGGCATATTGGCTTAGAGCCCATCCGTATGACTTAATTACCTCGTTAAAGGCCCTTTCTCCGACTGTAAGTCACCATGAGAGGTACTAGGATTTAGGACTTGGGACTAGGGTTTAGGACTTCAACATGAATTGGCCAGGGGTGGGGCGGCGAGAACTCAGCCCATGATAGTTTCCAAAAGAAGTATGAAAATTATTTAAATCTTAAAATCTTAACCAAAATCCTGACCAGGACCCCGTGATACATCTTTGCAAAATCATATCTTGAATTCCAGCGGAAGTACCTTGGGAGTCTGTAAGGCCTCAGAGTGCTGGGCTGGCCTCGCCAATGAGGAACTCTCCCTTGACAAACACGCTGTCTTGCGGACTGGTTCATTTATGAATCTTGAGAGCAGGGCTGAGACTAGGGTGAGACAAGAGAGGCGCCAGGGCCCAAATGTAATAAATCACTCACTCTCAGGGCTACTCGGAGGATGACCTTGCCCCGATGCATTTGCGTGCGTCGGAGAGGAAGTGTCCTCTAAAACCCCGTGCCCTGGGTACCTCTCTTCCTCCCCCTAGTCCGCTCATTTCTCCAGAGGAAGGTGAAAGCTGTCCGTATGTTGTATTCGCACAGCTCTTTCAACCGCGTTCTGGCCAACACCCAGTATTTAAGTGTTCTCCAAAGCAGGACTTGAAAGTGTGATTGTTAACAGGGACTGTTTAATAGGGTGGTGAGCAGGCTCCTGCATCCTTAAGTTGCTGTTCGCCACAGCCACTGAAGCAGGAACAGGTTTTTGAGGTCCACGTGTCATATCTCTACATTCACAACCCAAGGGGACTCCTGCTTTCATTTGGCCATATTCTCAGCCACGTGCTGGATGGCCTAGAGAACAGCATGGAATTCGGGAAGCGGATCAGCGCCCCACCGCATGAGTCCGTGCCAAGGCTGAGGTATGCTGAGGTCTTTGTATTGCGTCAGCACTGTGACCCTGCCCAAAGGGCCCAGCTGTGTCCCGAGAGCTGAGAAAGAACAGGCACACCCTCATCTCTGTCCACGGCTGTGGCCTCTGCTGTGACTTTGAACCCGTCTCTGCTATGGCAGAGCAGAGCCCCACGGCCCAGAGCAGAGGCCAGCTGCTCCAGCCAAGGGCGCAGGGCGGTCTGGAGGGGAGAGAGCTTTCCTTCCCACCCCCTGCAGCGATTGATCTGACAAGTAGCATGATTAGTGCAGTAATGAACTCTGCTGTTTTCTAGTACGCCAGCAGGGTCTGCTTTCAGGATTAACGATGGCATGTCACACAGGACACCTTGGCTCCCTGTTTTGTCTAAGAACATTCCTTCCCTCCTCTGAGAGCCCGTATGTGTGCTCTGGTGAGGGGTGGGGAGGGCTAGGGTCCAGTTCCGTGCTAGCTCAGGGCCTTGCCATGAGATAGCAGAGCCTGGTGGACTATTTCCTTGTTCTGAGGGGAAGAGAAAGCCATCTCTCCTCTTCCATCTGACTCTTAAAAATGTGCTGTAGAATTTCCTTTAGAAGTTGGTCTCTAAGGAGATACAAAGCTAATTTTACAATGGGCCCTTTTTATAGTGTTACATGAAAAGTTTCCTCGTTAATATTAGCAAGACTAAATTCTCTAGCAACACCAAGGGAAAGAAAACTCAGTTACGAGGGCAGTCCTCATCCTGTCACGCCACGGAGAGCAACAAGAATTATGTTCAACGTGGCACCAGCCTGTGGCAGCTCATTTTAACAAGAGGAAGGCTACTCGAATTGTGTCTTGCAGCTAAATTGCATAATCTGACACCTTGCTGCTCAGAGTGGGGTCCCTGAACCTGCAGCATCTGCATCACCTGGGAGCTCATTGGAAATGCAGGATGTCAGGCCCCCACCTGACTCCCTAAATGTAAACCTGCATCCCAGTAAGATCGTCAGGTGATTGGTAGGCACGTTGAGTTGCAAGGTGCTCTGATTCGACCTAGGTACTGTTGAACCTGCGGAGATTCGGACCCAAGACAGGAAGACCTGCACAGCCCACTCTGCTCAAAAGCTGCTAATTAGCTTCAGCAGTTGTGTTACAGAAGATGGTTTTTTCCCTGTTGAGTCCTTTTGTAGTTGTCCCTGACTTATCCAATCTTTTTAAAACCCCTTCAGTTTCTAATGAAGCTTAATTGATTAGCTCTATTTGTGAAAAGCTCAGGCCCTAGTAAGTACACACTCCCACTGGGTACACAACTAAATAGTTTATGAGGTAATTCGTATTTTAATGTCTTTCCTAATGAGCCCTTTCAGTAATGAAATTCCCCCGAGAAAACACGTTCCTGGTTCACAGGCATTTCTCAGGATTCTGGGGCAGCGAGGCCGAAGGACGGAACTGGGAGCTTTAGGCTCCCGTGTAGAAAAGAGTTTCAGTTCTAAACAAGTCCAAATGAAAACAAAACTAAACTAAAGGAAGGCTCTTCCATACCTTATTTTCTAAGCCCCTATAGAAACACGACTTTCTTTTTCTGGAAGTCCTTGCCTTGGGTGTAAGCATACATGGGGGCTGCCGCTGCGTGTAATCTTACGTGAGCGAGAGGGACAGATGGAGAGGAGGGGAGGAAGGGACACACACGTGTGCGCACACACACACCCCTCCCTGCATGTGTGCGCACACAGTTAACCCGGCCAGTGCCTCGATGGTCTTTCGTCGTCTACATTTTAAGTATGCTCTCAACAGCATCGTTTCTGTAGTAGATGATGAATACATCAATCGCTCTTCATCAAGACTAAAGCCAAAACGAATTTCATGATGAGAAAGAAGCATTTAGAACTGCAAAGTGGCCGAGCGGCCAGGCGGTTATCTGCAGCCTGGCCGAATTCTGTGCAAAGGGAGTTCATTACCACCGATGGCCTGTGAGTGAGGAAGCGGTGTCATGCAGGTCCGCTGGCAGCTGTCTGGAACCTGTCCGGGTGAGGGGACTCACCTTCCTGCTTGCAAGCCGGAGCAGAGAGGAGATACACACACTCTTGAACCCTAACTTGAAGCCAGACACCCAAGGCAAGGAGGACCAACCCCAGCACATTTCGTCCCGTTTCTTCCTCTGATAAGGTTCAGACAGTTGCTGGGCTAGCCTGGCTGACAGGCTGCCTGTGGCCTGTCCTGGAAATGATGGAGAGGCAGAGCTTGACCCTACTTGGCGGAAACAAAGATCAAAGCCTCCCAGCCTGTGATGGATGGTGAAAAGCAGCCTTTGTTTACCAGTTTTGCCCTTTGATTTGTTAATAGCACCCCTCCCCGAAGGAACAAGCTTTCTTAGTGGGATGTGAGAGAAAAAGATCCTGTTAGTTGTCAGAAAGACCCCTTTGGAATCATTGTTCATATGTGGTACGGTGTCTGTTCCTGTAGGAGAAAAGCCAGAACAATATGACAGGGTCAGTGAATATCCCAGTCGGGCCTATGGCCATGTGGCTGATTTAAGATGATGTCTTTTTATCCGAGGGCATTGGATATGCAGGATAAAAAGTAATGATTTAATAGACCATGTTTTGGTAACATGTCTGTAGGTCACCTGGAACAGGGTCAGAGAAGAGCTGTAGTGTTTTGTCTTGTTTTCCTACAGGTAAGGCCTGGTTGCCTTCATGGTAGTGTATGCAAATCCAAATCTATACAAGCCAAAGATAGTGGTAAATCCTTAGGTCTGTGGGCATCTTGGGGTTTTTATGAATGAGGCAAGTAAACAGATGTGTTGGACGCCTTTAACATCCCAGCTATAACTCTGGTTGTCATCGTGAGAAAGAACAATGTGTGGGTAGGGAAAAATCTCTTGACTCAAAGCCAGACTTGGCAATCTTGAGGGCAGAGGTTGTATTCTGTGTGTGACTCTGTTAAAACTATTAAAACTAGAGAGAAGACATCCTAGCCAAGGAAGACAAGTTACTAGAGCTCAATGTTGTGAAACAAGAGGAATTTGAGTTCTGGAGAAGACTCTTCAAATGCCCTGAACAAGTTTCTTGAAGGCAACTTTGTGCTGGAGAAGTGAGACTTCATTATTCACAGAACAAATGAAGCTAGAACTTGGCATTGGAGCATATTGCTGAGCAATGAAGCCTCTGATCAAGGAGACGTGACTTACTCGGGGTGCCAGCAGGGAAAAGAAGCCTACCTGTGACCCAGCCTGTGATTAGGAGTTTAGAATGCCTCACAGGTCTTGTCCCTCTGGACGGTGAGCTTGTGTGTCTCTGAGAATCTTCCTGGAAAGGAACTAAATGAAAGAAAGGGAGAAAAAAGTCTCAATGCAAATTTTTCTCTAGTGCCAGAGCTGGCTTTTGTGCAGGGACAGAGAAAGCAACCAAAGAGCAGGTGGCTGTGATTTTTTTTTTAATTGTTCGATTTCACAATGAAGATCTAATGCTCTGGAAAGTTCACACGCTTCTACTGAAGCTACCTTAAGCCAATTGCGTCTATCCTTGAGGAGGAAAATCAGGAGGGGGACTTTGTGAGCAGAAGCCAAGCCTGGCCTTGTAAGGCGTGTGCTCTAACTCCTTATTCTCTGGGCATTTTGGCATCTGTGAAAGCCAGGGCCTCAATGCAGGGTGGTAATTTCAGCAACTTTTCCAAACAGCACTCTGGGTGAGACAAGTCAGATCCTTCCCATTTATTTCTGAGTTAATTGGCATTTAAACTCAAGTCTGCAGGCCAGCGATTTATTTTAATAATATGTTAGCCCCATGGCAGGCCCATGACTTCATAGCTGCCGCAGTGGAGAAAGGGCACACCGCCCTGGTGGATGTCTCAGTGCTGCGTGTGGCTGGTTTACAAGGCACTCCTCTGATCTGACTCACTCTTGCCTCCTCCGCTTCGAGCCCCATTGGGTGGCACCTAGCTTTTGGAGGGTCCACCTGCTTAAAGGGACAGTTAAAGGATGTGGGTTGAATCCAACTGACTTGAAGGAAATTATTTTTAACCAAGAAATTGTTGGATACTGCAAATTATGAGGCAGTTTGTACACTGGCCAAAGTGGATCAGTTTCCATATGTTCGTTGTATGTTGCCTTTATTAAAACAAGAGACCACAGATGCCGGTTTCAAATTAGTCTTTACTGTTTTGCGTTCTATCAAATATCATGTGCATTTTATAGGTCTCTTTATAACAATGTTCATAATGATGGAATCAGCTGATTTTTCAAGACAATCTTTAAGATTATTTTCTGTTTATTAGGTTGCTAGGGGCACCTAATTCATCAGTATGAGCAGAAGAAATGTTTAACACAGTTGCCAGATTTTTGTGCAAGACAAATAGTTTTACATGTCCCAGAAGTAGAATCCAATTGGCCAAGAAGTTGGCTAAGTTGAAATTTGACATCATTCTTGGCAACTAATTCTTTTAAATATGCACAATATTAAACATATACTATATCTTTTCTAGATATAATATTAGATCCAAAATATAACTTTTAGTAATAAATCAGTATTTGCAAATGATCCAGTATATTTACTTGGTCATAGCAATAGACAGCATTTTAAGTGGAAATAAACATTTTTTCGCTTAGTATTTTTAAAGTGTGAATATATGTAGCATGTATGTATGTTATGGAGGACCATGTTATAACAAATGCCTGTGAACCCACCTCTCAGCCCCAGAACCAGATCACCATTTCTCTGACGACCTGTGAATATTCCATTTTACTACTATACCCTGGAGGATACCACTATCCTAAAATTGGTGCTCATCCTTCCTTAGCATTTAGTTTTTATTTTATTTTTAGAGAGAGGGGAAGGGAAGGAAAGAGAGAGGGAGAGAAACATCAATGTGAGAGGGAAACATCAGTCAGTTGCTTTCTGTACATGCCCTGACCAGGGACTGAACCTGCAACCCAGGCATGTGCCCTTGTGGGGAATCAGACTGGTGACCTTACAGTTTGCAGAATGACGCTCAGTCAACTGAGCCACATTGGCCAAGGCTCTTAGCATTTAAAAAATAGTTTTATCGCCCCAGCCAGTGTGACTCAGTGGATTGAGCACCAGCCTGTGAAATGGAAGGTTTCCAGTTTGATTCCCAGTCAGGGCACATGTCTGGGTTGCAGCCCAGGTCCCCAGTAGGGGGCGTGAGAGAGGCAACCTGTTTCTCTCACACATCCTGTTTCTCTCCTCTTTCTCCTTTCCCCCTCTCTAAAAATAAATTAAAAAATAGTTTTATCATTCATATATGAGTTTTATTTAAAAAATAAAAAATAGAGTGTTTAATTTTGCTTGGTTTTAAGCTTTGTGTGATATAGTATCTTGTTGGAGTTGTCCTGCTTTTTTTACTCCACATTACAAATTTCTGACAAGAAAAGTCACAAATTTTATTTTAAAGACAAGAAAGGCTACATGTTAACCATTTTAAACTGATACCGTAGATATCGGATATAAAAGAAATATTAAAATACATTTTGAACCTTAATGTGAGATATGTCATTCTTTCTTATTAGAGTTAGAGATGCTTGCAGTTTCCAGTCTTACTACATTTTAATTAGTAAAAGACAGTTAAAGCATATGAATTGTCTTATTTTGATGTTTCTGCAATATGGTAATTACTCCCAGAGAAGATATATTTTCTGTAATACACTTACACCTAATGAGCATGTAATAATTATCAAATTAAATACTCATTTTAAATATGTAATTGAAGTGTTATGAGTTGAAATCCAATTTTTATGGAATAAATTTATCAGGTAATGAGACTTCAGGTTTCCATCAGTTTTCAGGACTCTGCTAAACATAGGCCTAATTGTCTCTAGGGAATCTTCCAACCCCAGACAGATTTTGAGAAATTTTAGGGGTAGAAGTAGAGTATTTAATGACCTCATCAAGAATTAAATGATATACCCCTGGCTGAATGGTTTTGGTTTGGATTCTCCAGGTGTCTCACAACTACCAAGGGAATATTTTACCTTTCTCATTAGCCAGCAAAGAAAGCAATTTGGTTGCCACAAGCCTGGGAAGTGTCAGGCAGCCCAAGCTGACTGGGCCGGTGGGGGTGGGGTAGAGAGGAGAGGTGTCCCTTCCCTCTGTGTATGTTTATTAACTGAGATGCCTTTCTCAGCATTCTAAAACAGCCATGCTGCTGTTTGAAGGGATAGCCATGATTATCGTTTTGGGCCCAGTGGTTTTCTACTGAGTCACAGAGTTACGTGTGATCTGCAGACATCCGGAAGGATCCAGGGCCTTCCAGCTCGGACTTGCCTTCTTCTCATGTGAAATTTCAGTATCTTGTAGATGCATCGTATTCTTATGTATTATTAATGTTTTACTTTTTAACTTTTTGTTTTGAAATAATTTTTGACTTAGAGAAAAGTTGTAAAAATAGTACGGAATGCCCACGTACCCTTCATCCAGCCTTTCTTCGTGTTAACATCTTTTGTAACCATAGTAATTGTCAAAACCAGGACACTAAGATTGGTGCAGCTCTCAGCTCAGCGGCAGACTTTATCCAGATTCCCCCATTTTTTCCCACGAGTGTACAGATGTATCTGTCCCAGCGTTCAACTCAGGACCTCACATTGCATTTAGTTGTCCTGTCTCCTTTGGTCACAACCCACCGTTGAGAGTTTCTCAGTCTTGCATGATCTTGACATTTTTAAGTGTTGGTAATTTTGTAGCATGTTCCCCAATTTGTGTTTGCCTGATGTTTTCTCATGATTATTGGTCACGCCTGTCTTAGAATGCCCCAGAGGGGATGTGCCCTTTTCATGGTCTCAGGTAGGGGATACGGATGATGATAAGCCTTATAACTGGTGGTGTTAACCTTGATTGCTCGGTCAAGGTGACACCTGCTAGGTTTCTTGACTGTAAAATTCTATCTTTCCCTTTCTGATTAATAAATACCTCAGGAGAGTAATTTGACACTAAGGTACACTGAAGAAAAATCTTTACAGAGAAATCTGACCTTGTGAAACAAACACCCATGTAACTTCTCCCATTAGCAAAGGAATTCTTCACTTTTTCGAAGGATTCACCGCAGGATTTCATTTTAAATAGCAATTTCAGTTCTAGTACACTTAAAATATTCTCTAACTGGTCTAATAAATGTTGACAGTCATACAACTCTTCGAGGCAATGGCTACTACATTGTCTTCTTTTAGGGTAGCATATGGCTTCTCCAGTAACTCATTCTTGAGAGTCTATTCCCATCCCATATTTAGTTAGAAAAATAAGAACTCCTCATACCTGGCAGGCCATTCAAAGAAGACGCTAGAACTTATCTGTCACTCTTTGTCTTTTGCTAAAGGGACCTTGTTTATTTATTGCCAGAAATAGTTAGGAGGTTAGGAAAAACATACGTTTCAGTGGCAAATGTTTTAAGAGATGCTGCTCTATAACATAGTCAACAACAAAGTGGATAGGCTAAGAGGGTAGGACCTGTGTGTCACGAATGTGATTGCACTTTCTGGAAGACAAGTCGGCAGGCTGTGCCCAGCCCTTGGAGGGTGTCCTTAGGTTCCTCCTAAAAGAATCAGCCCTAAGAAAATAATTGCAGACCTAGGCAGAAATTTATGTGCAAGGATATTCACCTCCGTGCTACTATCTAGGATTGGGGATATAATTTGGGAAATTGGAAATAATGTAAATGCCCATCAATAAGGAAGTAGTAGAATGTTACACAACAATTAAAATCATATTTTCCAACAACAAATAATGTTGAGAAAAGACTCTGGCGATCACAGTATACTACATAGAAAAAATAGAAATAATGCTGTCCCCAGTGTCTGTCTCTCTCTCTCTCTCTCTCTCTCTCTCTCTCTCTCTCATACACACTCACACACAATTAGGGTAATACATTACAAAGTTATCATTAGGTGTTAGAATCATGTGTATTTTCTTCTTTATATTTATTTGCTTTACAAGTCTAGGCTTCTTTAATTAACATGAGAAAAATATTTTTTAGAAATTAAAATGAGCAGTAATTCCTTTGGGGAGATGGATACTTTGAAACCTCTTCCCAATTTCTCTTTTCAACCCAGTGTGGGTTATAACCTTCAGAGCAACTGAAAGGCATGCATTCACTGAGTTCGTCCTAAATATCAATGGGTATACATATACACACCCACATTCAGAGGGAGTCATGATGCACTGTTTGGTAAATAAAATCAATAAAAAATTTAAGATTAGATCTGTATTTTGAGAAAAAAATTAACATCTAGATTTTCTATAGTTGACTTTCTAAGAGTGAATAGAAAATCTACGGGATCTACGGACTGGGATACAAGACAGGATGAGAGGAAGAGTAACTCTACCAGGGAATTTAGTTTTTCAGAAAGAAAAAGGTAGGGGGAGACATTTTTTCTATTATTCTTTTCAAAGTTGGTCTTTAAAATCAAATTTATTAAAAAAGAATACCTCATTCAGTCCCATCAAATTGCAGAAAGCCAAATATCTAGCTTTCATTTTTAATCAAACAGGCTAAATACTCATGTTTATGTGACTAAATGAAACTTTTGTATGCAGTGTTCCCCTCCATCTGCATGAATAGCAGCATTGTGGCAGGGTGAGGTCACTGCAGAAGGGAAAGTGAGGTAAGAACACAGCTGAATCTACAGGCTTCTCGGCTGCAGGGTGCACCAGCTCTTTCTTAAAGCCACAGGGCTGCCATTCTCACACCAAGGGCCCTTGGTTTGCTTGCAGGGCCGTAGCACCAGCACCGCTTGCTTGTGTGTGGGGATGCACTGTGTGTCTCGAATAATTCAAGTGTTCCAGGAGGGAGCCCGAGGTGCAAGGAGGAGCACGTGGCCAGATCTGTGGTACTGTATAGTTTCTGCTCCTTCGAACATCCACCTTGGTCCCCTGCTCTCAAAGGGAAAGATGGTATTTCCATTTCCTTGTTGTTCAGTCACCAGACCAGGTGGGAGCTCTGATGTCATTATAGGATCCCACTGCGTGGTGACTCCCTCCCAAGCAGCGCAGGCCGACATCCCTGAGCTAAGTCATCAGAAGACTGAATGAAAATACATGTCAGTTCCTATTCTACCTACAGCTCCTACTGACTTAGAAGAAGAAGTTGGTTGCCAAGAGCATGCTGGCAAGTAGGTCCTTGACAACACCATCTTTATTAGAGCTGTGAGAACTTGAAAGAAAAAACAGTCCTTTTTATTTTCCCAACAAGCTCTCCAAGCTTTTTACCTCCTGCTGTACAATGGAGAGGGATCCCTCACTTTCCACTTGGCATTGAGCAGCATCCAATTTAAATAAGAAGATATTTGAAAGATACAGATGCTATGCCTTTGCTTGTATCTGCCTCGTTAGGTGCCATGATACCAGAATAACAACAGCTTTTAAAAGCTCTCCAGGAAAACTGTCTCACCTGAGGTCTGGGCTTATAAATGCCCATCACATAGAAAGGCAGCCCCCCGCCCCCAAACCTGAACTGTAGGAATAGGTAAGATCAATTCTGTAAAATGGCCATGTCCTGTAGATTGCATTTCAGGAATCAGTTCTGGGGAGCTTACGGTTGACAACTAGATTATGCATTGGGGCTGGTGTTACATGATACATGCCCTGGAGCAGGAAGTTTAATAATGCAAAACAGCTAATGACCAGCACGCCACATGCGTGCTATAAAGAGGAAATGCTATGGGAAATCAGGAAGGGAAAATGTGCTTCTGGCCTTGGTGGACTTGAAGAGAAGGCCTGGTAAAAGAAGCAGAAAATGAACAGGTCATTGAAAGAGAAAAGGCCTTTGTCTCCTTCAGTTGAGGAAAATGGTATGAAGAGGGAGGTGGTGATGCCCCGTTTATAACAGCTGCTCAAAGATACAAACTCTTGAACAGATGAATCAAATGCCAGGTAACCAGCTCTGTGTCCAGAGATCACAAATGACCTGTGAGCTGAGATCAATTGTGTGAGAGATGGGAGGTCCAGCTGGCAGGGCATGCTGGGTGCTAGCCAGGCCATGGAGGTGCTGGAATGCCAGCTGGAGGATGCGGTCATTATCTCTGAGGCAATAATGAGTCACTGAGGATCATGGGTAGGGAGGGACATGATGAAAGCAGTTTTTTGGGGAAACGAATCTGGCAGTGATGTGCAAGAAGCGGATACCAGCTAAAACCAAGAAAAAATCCCTGCTAAATTAGGACTGTTCCAAGTACCGCTTTGGGCAGTGTTGCATGGGGATTCAATGGTGACCTCTGCTCATTTCTGCTGGAGGCTGTGGAACGCTGATCCTGACAGCTGCGCCCTACAAAAGGCATGAAATAAATGCTGCCAGCCGAAGACCCAGCTGGTACTCAGGTAGCCTCTCAGTTCCGTTAGTCTCAGAGGCCAGCATGTATTTCTGAAGTGTCCCAGTGGTCTCCAAGTCCATTAACGCATTCGTTCATTAGGAAACATTTGTTCAAACCTACTGTGCCCTGGGCACCATGACAGGTCTTGCGGGTATAAAAAACATAAAACACATTCTGTCTTCTGAAGGAACATATATCTAATCACTGTAGATATTTTGTACAGAACATTGGCAGGTGCAGAAGCCTAGAATTTATAGCATATACAGCACCACCATATGCAAACCCTCCATCCTGGAGTGATGGACCTACCTGTTGGTGCGCGCTCACTGGCCTTGCAGAGGGTCAGTTACTCTGTGGCCCTGCGTACAATACAGAAGAGTGCTGGAAGACAAGTCACAGTCCCAGGAAGGGCCTGCAGCTCGGCTCCCTTCCTCCGTTAGTGAAAGTAAATTGTGCCTCGGTGCCCTTGTGTTTCAGTGGGATGGAAATCTGCTTATTTGGCACTCAGAAAGGATTCTTTTCCAGAGATTTTGATTGAGAACCCAAAACTTTCCTAACTGGCATGACCACTGCTGGTATTCTCCAGAACAGCTCTTGCTCGAGCACTGCAGTGGTTATTAGTATCAGCCACGAGCCATAGCTAGTGTTCAGACACACTAGTTGTGAGTTGCTGGCAGTTTTCAGAGAGCGAGCGAGACAGAGAGAGTTCAATTGACCACCCTTGCATCTTGTTTGAATTGCTGGTTATGAGGATTCAATACACAGTTTTATAGATAATTAGTTCAGGCACTTAGCTTTCTAGGACTGTCTAATCAACCATTAAGAAATAAGTTTTGACAATCTGCAATGCGTTGTTTACACAGGCACCAAGTTCAACACGGTTAATACCCATTGCGTCACCTTATTGTCAGTTGTCAATTAGCCATTCTAAAGTTTTTAGCACATTGTTATATAGTGCTTTTTAAGCCAGGCACTGTTCTAAACACCTTACAAATATTAGCACACTAAATTGTTCTAACAGTCTTATGAGATATTTACTAATACCATCCTTATTTTACAGAGGAGGAAGCTGAGATACAGAAAGGTTAAATAGCTTATACCAAGGCTCACAGTGAGTAAGTAGCAGAACTGACATCAAACCCAGGAGTCTCACTGTAGAGTTCATGCCCTTACCTACTACATCGCCATAACCACAGGTGGCGATCCGGGGGAAGGAATATGGAGAGTAACCGTCTGAGTAGTGGGAGTAAGCAGTGGTGGTAGCGCTAGTGGGAGCAGTTTTGTGGCTGTAGGATTATAGCTGTAGAATAGCAGCCGAGGCAGCAGCGTTGCAGGAGTGTTGCGGTACCGCAGTGACGGAAGTAGCAGTAGCAGTAATCCCAGCAGTTGTAGCAGTTGTTGTGGTGATGGTAATGGTAGTGTTACGGTATTGTTGTAGTTGTAGTAGTAGCAGCAGCAATAGTGACAACAGTCGTAGTGGCAGCGTTGGTGTAGTGCAGTATAGTACTGTGGTGTTGGTGTAGTAGCAGCAGTGGTTGTAGTTGCAGCAACGATGGTGGTATAGTGAAGTATTGTAGTACCAGTGGTAGCTGTAGTGGTAGCAGTGCTGGGGTGGTGAGTGAAGTATTGTAGTAGCGGTGATGGTTGTAGTAGGAGCAGTGGCGGTGGTAGGGGTGGTGTAGCGGAGTGCTGTATTCTTAGTGGTAGTAGCGGTGATGGTTGTAGTAGGAGCAGTGGCGGTGGTAGGGGTGGTGTAGCGGAGTGCTGTATTCTTAGTGATAGTAGCGGTGGTGGTTGTAGTAGGAGCAGTGGCGGTGGTAGGGGTGGTGTAGCGGAGTGCTGTATTCTTAGTGGTAGTAGCGGTGGTGGTTGTAGTAGGAGCAGTGGCGGTGGTAGGGGTGGTGTAGCGGAGTGCTGTATTCTTAGTGGTAGTAGCGGTGGTGGTTGTAGTAGGAGCAGTGGCAGTGGTAGGGGTGGTGTAGCGGAGTGCTGTATTCTTAGCGGTAGTAGTCGTAGTATCTGTCATTGCCTCTGTCATCCTTTCAGAGATGTGGAGACTGAGGCTTAGGAAGGCCTGACGACGAGTAAGTGCCAGGACAGGATTTGAGCCCAAGTGTATCTGTGGGCTCTGTTCCCTCTGAGGATGAACCCACAGGACCACAGCTGTGTCTGTGGCCGGTAGAAGTCACCGCGGGGATGCATTTGTGCCGACTCTAGCACGGTCATCGGTGGGACAGTGCTGCCTTAACTTAGGTGGCTTTCGAATAGTTTTGTCATGGCCGGTAACCTCAGTTGAATCTGGCGTGTTCAAGTTGACAGTTTGCGGGGGTGTAGCTGGGACGTGTGAGGGCCGGTATGTGAAGAGAGGGAAAAGCCAGTCAAATTAGCTGCGACTGAACTAGCCTGTCAATTCAGGGAGGCAGACAACCCAGTAGCCTCACGGAGACGGCGCTGGGGCCGAGCCACCGTCTGTGGGTCCCTGCGTCAGGCCCTGTGAAGGTCCCCACCCCCGGGCCTGGCCACTTAGAGCAGTGAAGACTGATTACACATGTTTATATGTAATTTGAAAATGGTTCTTTCAGGAAACGTGTGGTTCTTTAAAGTCATTTTAAAACCTGAGATTTTACTTTAGTTTATTTATGTTCTAGCCCAAAAGAGCCCGAGGTGGAGCGCAAAGTCCCATGATATATGGCGTCCTCCAGGAGAATTGTCAGAACTGTTTTATATAGTTTTACTCTATCAATATGGCCTTTCACGGCTCCTAATTAGTTCTGTTGGTTGACTTACAGAGAAGTGCATTTAAAGTGAGACCTCGGCAATTCCGCCGAGCATGACCGAAACGCACTCTGTCAGGAGCCCCGTGGAGGAGCAGATGGCTCCGTCCTGACACCCCGGTCTCTCCCGAGGGTGATAACTGTTTCTCTGGTAGAAAAGACTTCCGTAGAAACCTCTGGCCATTATCCAGACCGTGGATGTGTGTTTGTGTGGGTGCGTACACGCACTGGCATTCACACGTACTTTTTTCTTAAATAAAGCAAGGTTAGCAACAAATAAAGATTCATCGAGCTCTTGGAATACCTATCCAGTGTACTTCTGCTAACATACACACCACGGAGATTGTACTGGAGACTCCACTGAGTGTGGGCTGAGGTCCTGGGTATCTTGCCAAGCAGAAAGGAAATCGCTCCAAAATAAAGAGAAGAAGCAATAAAATATAAATTTACCCAATTTTGACATTTGCTCTTGCCAGATATGCAAAATCTGACTTTGGTTATTTATACTTACATGGGATTTCTTCGAATAATGTATTTGAAGAGTGCTGTCTCAGAATTTCAATAGCCAGAGCAGATGCGTAGTGTACTTTTGTGGTTTTTACAGTAGATATGTGCTGTCTAGCAGAAATTACAGATGCACAATTAGACTTTTACAATGTACACATTCATGCAGATCAAACTGCGCTCCTTAAATGAGGGCTTAGTGTTCTTTCTTTCCTGCTGAGTTCATCAAGTGGAGCACTGGCTGCCAGCATTTCTAGCTACGTAAGTTTGCTGCAAACCCGTGTCCATTCAATTGGTGCTCAGGCCAGGTTGGAGGGTCGCTTGCCTTTGGGTAGACAGTGCAGAACAGGAGGGTCCCATGGCATCACCCCAGCTTGTGCGGGCTCCTGCAGCCCCGGCAGCGGGAACTGCTCCGAGTGTAGATGCCACGCCACTTCTCAGAACGCATGACATGCTCAGGTTTGTGTTTGTCTGTGGTATGCCACGGTTGTTTATTATGTGGAAGAAGCAGAAAGCTTGCCAGTCCACATCCCTAATGCGAGTTTGACTAATGACATCAGCAGTAAGCTAGAATTTAGCGTCTAACCACATACAAATAGGTCTCCAGCTGCTGGTTATGCCATGATGTCAACCCTGATGCCTCCCCCCCTTCATTAGCTGATGGGCTTTTCAGCGTAGGTGCCAAGAGAAAGAATTTGGTTTTGTTTTCCTCATGCGCAAAAAATGTTTTGAACAATAGGGATATGTCTCTATCAACAGTTTTCTGGCTTTTTGATTTCCCAACTCTGTTAATTACACCTTCTGAGTCTGTATTTCCAGATCTTTATTAGAACACAACATTACCTACAGGAGAGTTGATTTTTAAATCAGATTGGGTTCACACACACACACACCTCTCTCTCCTCACCCTGGAGACTCCGTTGGCATCTACATGTGGCAGCAAAACCAGACCAACCAAATTATTCTGCACTTCTGCGGCATCACTGCAGGTTAAGACAGTAGCCTAACCAGTGCGGAAAGATGTTTACAAGGGCCTCCTAATGATACCACCTTGAAGATCCGAGGGAATGACTCAGACCTGCCCAAGGTTTTGCTTCAACCAATGCTGCCTCTGCATGTTTGTGTTCATCTGATGGGCAGTCTTGCCACAACTTATGTAGGGCATGTATTATCATTTGTGGCTGTCTCTTTGTGAATCAGCACTTACCTCGTCGGTCGACTGTTTGGCCCTGTGCAACCAAACTATTTATTAAAAAGCATTTCACTCCAAAATAGAACATTGACTTATGAGCATGTGCCCCCTCGAGGACGGATCCACGTTTAGAGACAAGAAGAGGTGATAAAAGAATAGATGATTTTGTAAAAAAAGAAGAAAGAAAGAAAACCTACATATGACTGGCTTTCGTGCTGATGCCTCTATGAGTCTACACGGCTATTTTCTTGGCACATAAGCGAATACAAATGAAATTGGTGCTGAATATATACGAGAGAAATTTAATTAGGTGTAGTAATAGTGCTCTTCATTTTCAAAGCACTTCACAAATGCTAACTAATTAATCTTCCCTAATATTTCCAAGTGGCTGGAACATACATTCTCCTGGTCTTGGTGTAACGCATCCAGGTGCTTGCCTCACAGGGGGACCCTTAGAGACTCCGTGTGCACATCCTCCTGCTTCCCACACAGAAAGCCAGGCGAATATGTTGTGTCGGTGACTGTGACACAGGACAGAACAGTGTGAGTTGACAGGGTTAGAAAGAGAGACAGAAGAAGTGGATTCTAATTTCCAGACATTCGAAATACATCGGTGTATGTCTGATGATCGTGAGTTCAAGAGAAGAAAAAAATTAAGGTGCAAGGAAATGTATTTCCACGTACAGTTGTCTACGTAAGTTTGAAGTGTGTTCCTCCGGGCAGGGAAGAGCTTGGATGAGACTATCGTGGCCATTCCACATTTGCTGTTGACCAGTGGTGAGCCCTTGGGCAAGTTCTCAACTGCTCTGAGCTTCAGCTACCTCACCTATAACATTGGGAGTGTTGGACAAGATCTCTAAGGCTCCTTTTGTTCTCAGATTCGTGGGTCTCTGCTAAAGAGAAGGGGCGCATCTCTATTCTTCAGAAGGGTCTCCCACAATGTTCTTTTTTTTTTTTTTTTTTTTTTTTGAATGAGTACCTCTTTAGCTGCTGAGTGGGGACATGGTATAAATCTCCACACAGTACATTTGTTTTATTTAATTAAATTGAAACTCAAACTATAATTAAAGATCTCTGTCTCATGGTACCATACCAATATCACAAATGTAAATAAGGAGAGGCTTATCAACTGGAGAAAATGTTACAGTTCACATTTTGTATATCTGGGATCGACTGCCTATTTTTCCCCATATATCATCACTTTAAAACACGTGAGAGGGATGTCTGTGTGTATCATTGGTGTTATGGAAATATTTGTGTGTGGAATTAAAGTGATCATTCAGGAAAATAAGCCAATTATATATGCTAAGACTTGTGATGGTTAAGGTGATTCTTTGGGTATTTAAATCATTTTTTTAAATAGTGTGATTGTGTTTTTTTGGAAGCAGAATAATTTTTACTAATGAATTTGTGACAGAAAGATAAAATAGTGTGAACCTTGTGAATCTAAACTATAAGATAACTGGTTGAGGATAGAACTGACCTCCTTCTCAAACTTCTTGAGGAAGAAAGTTTGTAGTGAGGAGAAAGGTAAGCTTACCAGCCAAGTCATTTAAATGAAAGCTTTGAAGATTTCCCAAATATCCATGTGGCATTGCATTCATACAATACACATTTATTGTTATTTTTAAACTTGGGTGCCACATTTGGTATAGACTATTATTTTGATTGTCAGTAGGGATCAGTTAACTTACACATCTCACATTTCACAGGAAATCTAAGATGCAACAATTATTTTCCAAAACCAAATTTTGTATGAATAGAATTTTACAGATTTAGATGTTAAAATGAAGTGCTCAAATTTTCAGGTCACACAGATTAAATTACCTTTAATTTTAAAAGAATTCTCTGTATCTTGTGTTTGGTGGTTTGAATTTTCTGGCAAACATTTATTCACTATTTTTTGTTTCGATCGATGTCGGTAAGGACTTGAAATTGTATACGCAGCATTAAATGCAAATATCCTGTTGAAAAGCAACTAATGCTACAGAATGAAGCTCTGTAACTGTTTGTATTTCTGTATCACTGTGCACCCAGAATTGAGAGCCTTCTGTGCCTTGAATCCTCCCTCCTAATCAACACAAAAGAAAAGAGAAACCTGATAATCCTAAGTAGACCTTTCTTCCCTTAAGCAAAGTAGTTTTCTGTCCTAAACTTAAACTCAACCGTTTTCTTTTCTCCTTGAGACGCTCAGCTGACCTCTAGACAGTACGAAACTGAGACAGCACATTTTTGTTCATTCATTTATTTTTTTCCTACAGCTTTAGTGCTTCAGTTTGTGTCAGAGCTGAGAGACGTACTAAATCCATTAGAGATTCTTGACTGTAATCACTAATTGGTATAAATACAGAGTCCCAGAAGATCTTATAAAATTTCACTGTAAATGCGGGGCTTGTTTGCCGTCACAGAGTTTATCCGGGGAAGAAACACATTGTCAGGAGCTTTAAACGAAGTGGGAATTGTGACAGGAAGAGGCTCGCTTTGCTTGTGTGTCTTCCTCAGCCCCCGAGCTTCTTGAGGGCGATCACATCAGAAATTCTCTTTTTTGTTCTGTGAGCTTTTCCCAGTGATCAATTCTGCTCTTTCATATAAAAACATGAATGCCCTGGCCAGGTGGCTTAGTTGGTGGGGTATAATCCCATACACCAAAAGGTTGCAGGTTTGATTCCTGGTAGGGCATGTACCTAAGTTGCAGGTTCAATCCCTAGTCCCAGTTTATACAGGAGGTGACTAATAGATGTTTCCCTCTCACATTTATGTCTCTCTGTCTCTGTCTTTCTCATCCTCTCTCCCTCCCCCCCCCCTTTCTCTTTCTGAGGTCAATAAACATATCCTCGGTGAGAATTTAAGAAAAACAAAATCCCAAAAACGTGCTTGTTCTCACAACCACGAAAATCCTGTACATGGATCTGGGCACCTTTAGTATTTAATTGACAGATATTCAGGTTCCGGGGTGTGCATGCATTATACAAGCAGATCTATCCCTGTGGGGAGTGTAATAAGAACTATTTCGAAGGGAGTCCCTCTTCTCTCCATAATTCGCTTTTCAAGGCAGGCCACTATGTCTTAGGAGCTTGGGATAAGGAGAAAATTTAAGTTTTTAGGAATATAAAAATCTTGGGCTTGTTGCTTTACTATTGTCAACAAATCTGTGACATTTCCTATTATACACCGTCTATCCCCAACCCTCCATTGTCCTCACACTTGGACCTTCAAAAGCTGGTCCCGCCACCAGGTGCCACCTTTTCCCTGTGGCAGTCACATTACAGCACAGACCTGGTAATAAGAGGGGCCCTCTTATTTTCAGTGGATTCTCAATATTACTAAAATTATTCTGCTCCTATTCAGGGCTTTGGTGTTTGATAGCAGATATTTTTATTAGAAATGTTTCCTGAATTATTTTCTTATTTGTAAGAGTAGGACATAATTATGTTACGTGGTAAGGGTAGTATGGAGATACAATTCATGGAGCTAAGGAAGTTTCCTTCGGTGCCCACTCAATGGGTATGAAAATCATTTCTCTGCCGACCTGCATTCACCCCTAAGTTTGCTAGCATTTTCTTATGTCATTCGTTATGACATTAAAAAATTTGACCAAACTATAAATAAGATCATGTTCACATTATAACAAATTATGCAGTGTTACCCACAACCCAGAGCTGAAATGCAGGGAAGGCCCTGAGGTTCTTTTAAGAAAACTGACCTAGAAATTTATGCTTCTCATCGACCATTAGCCAGTTGGGTTTTGTATGGCAAACACAACACTTTGCCAAGCTGTAAAATTCATGATGTTTAAGAGAAAGATCAAAACTAAAACGAGAGGGTTTATATGTGTAAATATTAGCTTAGTGCAAATATTCCTGTTGGATGATCTTTGACCATTTGATTCCGGTGGGTTAAAAGAAAGTCTGAGCTCTAATTTATTTGTTTTCTATTTTCAGAGTGTGCTTTTCCACTTTTTAAAACTCTTTGCCAAACTGCTGATTTGTAAAGCTGCTATCTTCCTGAGAAATAAATGTTTTCCTTGATGGATGGACAATTAGATTTTTAAACTTAGGTTCATTTTACATGTTTTAAGAAGTAACTGAGAATTTCTTTCATTTTCCCCCCTAATGTCTAGATGCAAGTGTTGATAGTAATTTGTTTCTATTTCTGCCAGTAATTTATTTCTGAGGATAATGAGATTTAGAAGGGTCACTTACACTCTGTGGATGTCACGTAAATCATCTTTAGCCACTTCAGTGTCTTTTCTGACCAAACGCAGTTTTGCCTTCACTTGCTCTTTCATAGACATGTCTGTTATGAGGTTTATAGTCAAATTCTCTGTTTATTATAGCCACGGAACATCAAAAACGTCGGTCATTAAAATGGTGACAAAGATGAGCTGATTATGTCACTGTTATTTATGTGAGTGATGTTTTCATTATTTTGAATTATAAAATATTTGAGAAGGCCCCAAAACAGACTTTCTTACAAATTAGCCTTCGGCTATGTCATCCGTGGGAGTCACTTGTGGCCCGATAGAAACTGTAAAGAGGAGAGACAATTGTGGATACAGTGACATGGTCCCACTGGCCTGATTTTCTTGAATGCAATCTGCATCTTTCACTAAAGGCCAGTAACAGAAGAGTGTATTTTTGAGATGTTTTATCCTTGCACAAATCCAGCACTTCAAAAGTCAGAATATTTATTCAAGATTCTTTACCAACATTTCTTTGAAAGCGACATAAATGCAGTTCAGGTGTGCAGTTAGATACGTAGCTGTTGTTCCTTCCGTGGGTGTTCGCCTCTCAGGTAGGGCCAACGCCACAAAGTCACATTTGCCCTGTCCGTATCTGTGTGTAGACGTGTATGTTTCTCTCTCCCATGGAGCCATGACATAAGTAGTCAGGGAAGGAAAAAGAAAGGAGAAACAAAAACAAAAGCAACCGAAAAAGAGGGGCAGCATGAGCGAGGAAGAGAGGGTAAAGTATTGGTTGGGGTGTGAACGGCTTAAGAAGGGAACTCTCTTCTTTGCCCATCGGTTCTACAGCAGAAAATCTGTTTCTCATAAATCGCACCAGATCTCAAACCCAGCAGCATGTATGGTGGGCGCGTAGTAGGGCCCCCGAAGAGGACGAATGGGGTAACGATAGAGCGTGTTTCCCACCCGCGCCACCGCCCTGCACCGGGCCCTCCCTCTGCCCCGTGTGCAGGTTGCCGCAGCCGGTGCCTGTGCGGGTCCGTTTGGGAATGACCTGCGAGGCTGCGCTGGACCTAATCTCAGAAGTTTTCTTTGGGTGGCGTTGCTGGAAAAAGCAAGGGTTTGAAATCAGACTAGTGTGAGTTTAACACCTTGGATGAAATACCTAGACTTGGAGCTCCACTGTTCCAGAGTGTAAATGGGAAGTCCTAACATACCAAATAAAAAAATAAACGAGATATTTGTATGTTCATTAGCATAGGCCTAGTGCAAAATAAGAACTCATTAAATATTTTTATTAGCTTAGCAGCTATGCTCTCTTTCTTTGTGTTATAAATCATCTCTTTAAAGTTACTTCCAAATCATTTGACTAAATAAATGAGAAATTAAACAGTCTAGTGAAAAGCAGAAAAAATGGTGCTTCACATCCAGGATTTAAAAAAATTTTCCCACTTGGTTCTCAATAAGGGACTTAAACAAACCTCTTGAACCCAGTTTAATTGCTATCTAGCTTCCTCCCTAAATGTCAGGAGACGCTGAATCGGTTAGAGTGCAGCTAACATTTGAGAAAGCGGGAGGGGGAGTGTCCAGGTGTGACCGTAAGACTGCAGACTGTCCATCACACTGTGGCTGTTGGTGGAGCTGGAGGCCTGGAAGGGGCTCTCAGGGCTACCTGAGCCTTCAGTCGCAGCAGGGAGGACCGTCCATGCTTTCAGGTCTCCTCACCTACTAGTCTCCCCCAGAAAATGGAGGGACAGCCAGGCCTCTTCGCTGATGAAAGGTTTCATTTACAGCTCTGGGGGACAGGGTGATTGTCGCGCTTTGAAACGCTGTACGGTATGAAGGAAGCACAAGCCATTTGTGTGCCAGTTGAAGCATCGCTTGGTGAGCCTGAACTATATCAGTACCGATGTCCAGTTTGTTCGTGTATCTGTTGTAACGAAGAGTCATACACACTTGGATTTATACTGCATGCTCGGAGAAAAGTTCTGGAAGGACAGCTGCTCAGGGCCCTAGGTTTTGTCTTCATTTCACGACTTACTTTTTGTAAAATTAAAATGACTGTTTAGGATTTATGTAGCCAAGTCACTTAGCCTGTTTTTAACTTCTCCTTGCTCTCATGTATGAAAGTTTAATTTAGTTTCATTGTGATTATGTGAACCAGCCTTAGCTATGAGCAGTATGCCACTGACAAGTCAGAGAGCATGAGAGAGAAGGAGAAAGTGGAAATTCTGAGACGGGTCAGCCAGGCTCTCTCTGGTTGCTATATTCATAACGTTGTGTATTTTGTTTGAGCTTTGCTCTATCCTTTCAGGAATCTTCTTATTAGTAAATATCTTAAAAAAAACCTGGGTTCATTTTGAACTTGGCAGTGGTTCTGAATAGAGATGTTGCGAAATAACCGTTCAGTCCGGCGTGGCCCTAAAGACTCAGAGTTTCCTAGAGGAATCAGGACAGACGCGGTACAGACTGATGAGTGTTTCTGCCCTTTAACCCCGGGGTGGGGGTAGGAGAGATGCGCTGCAAATTGGTAAACACCCTTTCTACCACCATCTGTGGCTTTCTCCATGTGTAAGAAAGTTACTTTCAAAAGGATGAAGCTGTAGAGTATCTGTATTCACCCAGCCCTGCTCGAAAGCTCCCAACTAGGGGGTGGAAGCAGCCCATCTCGCCTCAGTCTCTTGAACCTACAGCAGCTCCTAAAGATTGATCCTTTTATGACCCATCTAAAATTTAATCTCTGCTTAAGGGATCTTGCATCCATTCAGGTGGCCTATAAAACTTTAAAGTTTAATCTCATTGTAAAAAAAAAAATTAAAATTTGAAGAAAGTTCCTTTAGAAAAACAATCCAAATATCCTTAAAGCATCTGAGAGTTGGCCATTTGCAAGAGATTCTCATAAGGATTTAAAAAATGCTATTTTTATACAACTTTGAGATTTCGTACACATTAGATTTATTTGGTAAAAAGGCAGAACTAAATTTGAGTTGGATCCACTGTGTGGAGGAGAGGAAGGTGGGGAGGAAGAGTTTGAGGGGTGTGTTCTAGAATTGGGGTGTGTGTGACGGGCCCCTGTAGGAGGGAGGCACACTTCTTCCCTGTCCTCAGAAGGGAAAGAGGGAAAGTTAGTAAAGTAAAAGCCTCTTGAGGGAAGAAGGAGCGTGTGGAGATGGAGACGTTTCAAGAAGGTGACTGGTGGAAATTGGAAGCACTTAACATCCCCTGCTTTAGTCTCTCCCTTCCTGGGGAGACGTCCATGTCCCCAGAATGGATAAAGAACCCAAACACCATGTTGTGTGAAGCAGGAGTAAAGGAATCCCAGCATCTAATCTGCGATGTAGCAATTACCCTTGGTATTTGAAAGTGTGCAAGTGTGGGAAAGAGCTCCAGTTGTGGAAAGATAGATCTCACCTCAGGGCGAAGTAGACTGCTGTGTAGTCAGTGAGCATTTCCGGATCAGCGGGTAAAATAAAACCTTCTGAGGATACTGTGTGTGTATTTAGGGGAGAGGGATTTCTTCATAAAATCTCTCGTTTTAGTTCTTCATAAATACGTTAAGGTTTCTAAGCAGTTGCTTTTGGATTAGCGTCAACAGAATCCTACAAACACTGAAATTTGGTCGGAAGCGCCAATCCAGTCCCACCATTTATGACATCACATAGAGAAATTCCTCCCACCCATATGAGTTAACCGTGTTGGCCTCCTTCCCAGAAGGAGACAGTTTCAACCAGTTGATAAGATCTGAGTTGAGCAGCTTTCACTGAGGATAATCTTCAGTCTATCTCATCCCTCTCCTCCTCAGGCAAAGCAAGACCTTTCTTATTCTTCCAGACCATTCAGAAGACCCTGTCCTATAAATAAGTAAGTGTTCACCTCTGCCCATAAATGTTTGGTTGTGAATTTAGTCCTCTGGTACTCTAAAAACAAAACAAAACAAAACAAACACATCTATCTTTGTCCTCAATAGTGAAGGATTAACATGCAAAAAGTTAGGGAAGTAGTAAAAAAAGACACTTATCTTTTTTTTTCTTTTTCTTGTACTGAAACTCAGATTAGTCTTGTTTAGACCAGGCCTGCAGCTATAATCTCAGTCTGTGGGCACCGGCTAGCTTGTGAACCTCTCCTGCACATAAAGGACCTGTCCTGGAACCTCAGTGCTCACGTCCTGTTGCAGCTATGATGTCATTAACTTCATAGTGTACAGTCGTACCCTCAAATGCATGCAGCTGGGCTTCGGAGTTAACTCCTTATTAAGGAGGACTGGGGAAGGTTCCTTGGCTACCCAACTGAAAGGTAATTTTTTGTACCCCATGGGGACAATTGGAGTATGACCGTAGCCAAAATGAAGAGAGCCATTATTTGGTTCAATAGGACAATCCGGGAAGCTGGAAACTGGGATCAGATTTAAATCTGACTGGGATCACTGGAACATTCTTCCAGCTTTAAAGTCCAGCGTTCGCATCACCACAAAAGAGGGGGATTGTTGCCAACGCTGAAATGAGGCCAGTCGTTGACAGGAGGGCCATGGTTCTGTGCCAACGTGCCTAGGGTGACCTACGGCTGGCCCGTGACAGACACGGAACCTGAGCTCAGACTGGAGCGGGGCCCCTGCAACAGCTTCTTCCAACGGCCTTTCTCTTGCCTCAGAGGGAAAATGAGGTATGGGAGGTGGAAGTGGTGAAACGGTGAGCTGTGAGAAGGGCAGTTGGTGGAGAGAAGGGGAGAGGAGCAAACACAATAAGGCTTCAGCTGCACCTTGGTTGGTGACCTCGCTATAAGAGCAGAACTGTGGCTGCTTCGAGGCCCAAGCCCACCCTAAGCTTTCTCGGGCATCTGGGGAAACCCTTTGCCTGGCGTACTGGAGCATCCGCTTCTAGTTGCTGGTAAAATTAATCCCCACCACCAAAGTTGGGAGTAGGAAGGAGAAACAACAAGCAGCCAAGCGTTCACCCACCCTCTTGCAGTCCTGCCTAAGAACATCTTCGTTGGTCAACCTCCACTGGGCAACAAGAAGGAATTAGGAATGAGGGGTTTTGTTGGGTATTTCAGACCTTGCATTATGCTCTTTTTTTTTCATTCATAAGTCTACTTACTGTTTTGGTTTTATAACAGAAAAATAACTAAGCAAAAGGAGAGAAAACCCAATTGCGGTGAAGACACTCACATCAATGATGACGCTATGAGTTGATAACCTAGCTGCTGGATTTTTGCCAGCGGACAAAATGTAGGCAGGCTTTAAACTCTGAGTTGCAACATCAGCAGTACTTTTTTCTTTCTCCCACTAACTGGCATGTTTCCTCTTACATTAGAAAAAAGAAAAAAAAGCGTTATGTGTACTTGACATCCCCGTGACTCTTCTGTAACTACCAATTTGACCTTCTTAATCCCTTCACCTTTTTCACTCATGCCCCCAAACCCCCTCCCATTTGGCAGCCGTCAAGTGTTCTTTGTATCTAAGAGACTGTTTCTGTTCTGCTTCTTTGTTTATTTTTTTTAAATTCAGTTGTTGATAGATATTTCCTTATTACATTTTATTGTTCATATTTTTGTCTTTTCCCCTTTTCTTCTTAAAGAAGACCCTTAATATTTAATGTAATAGTGGTTTGGTGGTGATGAACTCTGTCAGCTTTTTCTTGTCTGGGAAGCTCTTTATATGACCTTTGATTCTAAATGACAGCTTTGCTGGATGGTGTTGTAATAACTGTGTATGGTGTCACATGGGCATGAGATTTATCAGAGTGATCATTTAGTGTGTTATATAATGTCTAGTCACTGGGTTGTACACTTGAAGCTAATATAATATTGTCTGTCAACTGGAATTGAAAAGTAAAATATTATTTAAAATAAAAAAATAAAAAAATAAATTAAAACAAAAATTTAAAAAATATATTATGGAATAGTAACAGGGCCAAAAATAAGAACTGTTGCTACAAATTAGTTTCTATCTTTGCATAAATCACACTACTACTTCTCTACACCTGACTTTGTGTCTTTGCTCTGTGAGGGCATTTGGATGAATTGACCTCTAAGGCCCACTGGTTCTGTAAGCAGAAAGAAAAAGGGGCACTTCCTTTAGGGGAGGAATACAAGGCCTGATATTCCATGTTCACAACCCCCAGGATTTTTTAAGGGAAATATCCAGTCAGTGAATGTTGACTTATCCAGGGAGCCATCCTAGAAAAGGGGAATTCTACTCACAAGTCAGCCTCAGCAAGTTCTTCCCCCTATCGGGGCCCTTTCATCTTTAATGGGAAGATAATAGCACCTACCGCAGAGAGTTGAGGTGTGAATATATGAAATGATTTTTATCAGGCTCCTAGCACACGTCAGAAGCAGGACAAGCCCTTCTCACATCCTCGTCTCTTTGTCTGGGCATTTCATCTATAGCTCTAACCCTTCCAGAAACTTCCAAGTGTATTTTTTAATGGCAAGTGCCTGAAACAAAAAAGGATCTGTATTGAGGCTCAGACCTGGCACTTCGTAATGTTTAAAGCATCGCCTGCCAATTTGCCGTGCCGGTAATATCTGATTTACAGTTCCCTGTGCGTGGGTGGGTGAGTGGGAGGGTGGGGGCCGATCTCTCAGGAGGAGACATTTTTCTTGCCTATAAATTTCTTCGCTCGTTTGAAAAAAGAAAAAAGGTTGAGTGACTGTGCTTCATGGAGTCTGAGAGAGGATCCCAGCCCTCCCCGGCATGGCTGGTCTGTGAGTCTCTACGTTTCCCTGGCGATAAATTTCTCATCAGCGGCAAGTCGTTTTTTTCTTCCCGGCCTGGTAAAAACTAGACAGCCAGGGGCAGTTCTCATTCTGAAACTCACCCACTTCCTTGGGCAACCACCTACCTTTGTCTGCCCAGCCTAGACTTTCAGAGACATGGGGTAGTTTCACTTATAAAATCCACTTCCTCGGAAAGCAGACGCTGGTGGAGTTTCCCGAATCTGGCCGAATCTCTCCATGGAGATACTCACTCCACTTCAGACAGGTAGACATTAGGGCCTGTGGGCTCAGGTTTAGAAACTGCTTAAGTTGACAGCCACCAAGTGTTGGAAGCGAGGTCAAAACCGAATGCGGAGCAGGATGCCCCTGAGGGGCCGGGGAGGGTGAAGCCAAACCCGCCAGTGGAGGTTATAAGCTCAGGCTCCATGAAGCTTGACTCCTTGGGGACACGGGATGTACCCCATACATAAAGTTACTGATCTGCCCCTCCACATACATAGAGAGAAAGGAGCAAAAATTGCTGTGAACAAAGGAAACACAGAAAGGTAAATTCTCTTTTAAAGACACTTTCAAACTAAATATAGTAAAATTCTCAGTTACAGGTTTCATAGAGCAAAACGATAAAGCCTTTGTAGAACACTATTCTTCTTCTTCTTCTTTTTTTTTTTTGGATAAATTAACTAATAGCTGGAGAGACTGAAAGACTTGTCCAAGCTCACTCAGGTTTGAGATAAGAGAGCTTGGCTTTCCTAAGCAAGTCCTTCTTCTATGAGTCATTACTGGGCACAGTGGAGTATGGGAAGCACTGGGATTTAAAGGTGACCCTTGTGATTGGCTCTCTTTGACTATTTTGCAAGTCAATGGCCGTAGGCAGCTCTCTTAACTTCATTGATCTCGATTTCATTGTCATAAAATGGACCGTGTAATATCTAATGTATGGGTTATTGTAAGGTTAAATGAATTATTGCAAGGCAATGTTTTAAACAGTTTTAGAAATTTTTACTATTATTTTGAAGCATATTAATTCCTCCTTTAAGGCTGCATACTGGCATTTCCTTTTCAATCCCTTATTAACACTTTCTTAACTAGCTTGGTTTCCCAAAAGGAACCATCTAAGACTGTTTGTGTTGAACTCTACCCCTCCTGTCGTTCTTACATGCAGAAAAAAATTAGAGCTTAACTTTAAATGTTATAGTCTAATTGAATATACAATATATATTCACCCCTAATTAGGAAAGTAAAATAACCAAAAAGAACCCAGCAAAGTAAGTTTTCATTCTAAAGTTTAAGCACAAATACCTAAAGGTTGTACCCAATTAGAGAGCTATTTTTATCAATCACTACTCTAAACATTTTTTAACAACTGGAGCTATTTCAGATAACTGGTAAACTCAAGCAGAGGTATGCAAACTGTTTCTACAAAATAGCCACATAATGCATATTTCTGGCTTTGTGGCCCACATGGTATCTGTAAGTACCCAAGTCTACCATTACATCTCAAAATCAGCCATAGACAATACATGATTGAATGGGCATGTTTATGTTCCAATAAAACTTTATTTACAAAGACAGCTGGCCAGATTTGGCCCAAGGGCTACAGTTTGTCAACCTGTGCCTTAAAGAAACTTGTGTCTTTCCCTGCTTTCCCTATTTAGAGTGATTTTAATTGACACCCCATTCCCCTGAGCCCAGACAATTTCATCTAGAATGGCTCCACCCAGGTGAGTGACTTGAGGGACTTAGGGAACACTTAAATTCAGAGCTAATTTTTAATGAGGGGAGTCAGCCCGTAAGAGCCTTAGTCACCTAATCTTTTCCTAGCATCTTTCATTTCAGTTCTCATGCCAGGGCTTTACAATATAGAGGTGGATGGAGAATGTTTTCCGACATGAAGATTTAGGCTGGAATACTGCCCAGGTCATTTATCTCATATTTCCCTCTACTCAGAGGTTGTTCATTAACGGATGGACGTGTAGGGGAGAGTTTCATATTCTCGACTACTGAGGAATTCTTTCATCTTTTTTTTTTTTACTAAAAATTCTTCAGTATGAGTGGTTTTTTGTTGTTATTTTTTAAATGTTGACTTAGTTTCCATTTCATAGTTGCTGTCAAGACTTGGAGGGTTTTCTGTTTTTTATCAATAAGTTGCTTTTGCACTTTCAGAATTCTTACTGATGGTAAAACCAAGGGCTCCTGCAGGTAACAGTCGAGACTAAGCTGAAACAGGAAAGAACTCAAGTTCCATCCCTTCTTTGGCATTCACTTTGTCAGGGCCCTGTCACTTTGCTCGCTCAGGCCTTCATTTCCCAGACTGTAAACAGTATCGTTAGAGGCCAAATAGCATTCAAAGTTGTCTCTGGGCCCTTCTGAAAGGCAACCTTTCTCTCGGCTTCTCTTCAAAGGCCCTGCATGCTCTTCCCGGAATTCTCCATTTACAGTGCGGACATTTGTGATGCTGAGATGCACTCTTGCCATACGGTATTACATAATTATTTTCCCTTTAGGTGTAATTACAGAATTGCCAGCCCTGCGACTCTGTTTTGCATTATTTCACACGTATGTTCTAGTTTTGATTTAGGTCCCTGCGTGGTATGCCATAAATCAGCCGAGTGGGGGCGGGCAATGAAAGCACATCAAAACGCAGCCCCCACCGCTATAGAATGTTACTCAAGTGACACTCCATAATTCACATACTGTGAACCACGGGGCAGCCAACGCAGGGCACTGCGACAGTAGGAGTTGTTTTTGTTAATAGAGATGAAATTATGGGCGTAACTAGCTGGCAGTCCTCAAACAGACTTTAGCAAACTGTTTACTCAGCTGTCCTCGGGCAACGACTTAATACTTGTGGATAAAATTATTCTCCCACCGTCTCCCAAGTGGTAGAGTCCAGGGATCCCAATTTGTTCTCACTGTGAAAAAGAAAGAACAAGTCTGCAACTCTCCAAACGCAGTCTGAGATTCCGTGATGTTTTGTTTTTTAACGTATCAGGTTTTTGGCACCATAATTCCTGAAAATCTCTTTCTCCTTTGTGCTCTGCGGTTCAAAGATCTATAAGAAGCTGAGATCCAAAATGGTTTGCGTGGCTTAAAGAAATCCCATTGTCCCTAATGCCAAAACCTTGTTTTGTTTTGTTTTGTTTTGTTTTCTTTGCTGACATTATTCCCTTCACCCACAATGCCTTCTCCTTCCTCTCTGCCTGTGGAAATCATGCATCCTTTTAGGCCTCGTTCAGGCACCTCCTCCTGGAAGTCTTCCCTTATCCCCCAGACTTGCTCAGAAGGATATTGACCTATGAATTTTTCTCTAACCCAATTTAGAAAAATTATCATGCAGTGCTTAAGATACACAAAGCTGCATAAAAGTAATACAATAATCACCAATTTTCCTACCGCATATAGTTCAGAAGCCCCTGAGGACGAGAAGAACCAGTATCTGATTTTGGTATTTATTATTCCCATGGATATCCTGATAGAAACATATAGTAAATTATATATTATATGTTTATCTCTATATATTTAAATATAGGTAAATATATAATATGTAAATATTAAGTGATATTTGATATTATTGGACATGTAGTTTTAACAATATAGAGTAATTTAGGATATTTTAAACTTTATACAAATGTTTTTATGCCGTATGTGTTCTAAAGCCTGATCATTTGTGGTTCTCACATTTATGTTTGTCAGCTTTATCATGTTGATTCTTGTCGTTCATTTACTTCCATGGCTGTATGGTATTCCATCATCAAAATGTATTTATTATTTTGTTGGTGCACATCTAAGTTGTTTTAATCTGAGCCAATGATTTTTTTGAGATTTTTATTTATTTATTTTTAGAGAGAGGGGAAGGGAGGGAGAAACAGAGGGAAAGAAACATCAGTATGTGGTTGCCTCTTGTGTGCCCCCTACTGGGGACCTGGCCCCCAACCGAGGTGTGTGCCCTGACTGGGAATCAAACCAGCGACCCTTTGGTTCATAGGCTGGCCCTCAATCCACTGAGCCACGCAAATTAGGGCTGAGTCAATAAAACTTTTAAATCACTATTATAACAGCACTGTTGTATCTTAAGATCATGTGCCTACATATTTTGTGCCCTCTGTGAGATTAAAGGTTTCTTGGACAGCGGCCACACTTTGTTCATCATCCTTGCTGCAATGCCTACGGAGTCCTACACACTCAACCGGTGACCCACAGATCTTCGTTCTTTTGAATTGAGTCCCTACAAGAGAGCCAGCAAGTATTGTCA
This sequence comes from Glossophaga mutica, assembly GCA_039655065.1. NCBI lineage: Eukaryota > Metazoa > Chordata > Mammalia > Chiroptera > Phyllostomidae > Glossophaga > Glossophaga mutica. The sequence continues at coordinate 86,414,093 of CM077313.1, forward strand.
CCTTTTTACAAATGGGGACACTGACACTACGCCGCTGTCTGTGAGCACAGCTTCAAAGTTACATCTTTTTACTTCCTTAGCTGGGAAATGAAGCAGTGCTGTCTTAAAAACCATTCTCATTTACTAGGAAACACCAGAAGTTTTCTTTATAATTCCCATGTTTCTATCTAAATGTAGTCATAAAACCGAATTTTTTAGTCCAGAAATTGAGACTTCTCAGGAAAAAAAAAGTCTTAATTATATTAACTCTGCTTTTCATTTGGAGGAACTGCACCTCAGAATAAAGAAGGTCAATGATAGAATTAAAAACAATTTTTTAAACTGAGATATAATTCGTATACCATACAGTTCACCTTAGAAAATGTACAGTTCGGTGGTTTTAGTGTATTTACAGAGTTACGCAACCCTGGACACTATAATTTCAAGACCTTTTTATCACCCCAAAAAGAAGTCCCTTAGTAGTCCCTCCTACTTCCCCTCCTCAGTCCCTGGTGACCACTACTCTACTTTCTGTTTCTGTAGATTTGCTCGCTTTGGATATTTCATGTCAGTGAGATCATACAATATGTGGATTTTTATGACTGGCTTCTTCCACCTCCATAGTGTTTCAAGGCTCATCCAAGTTGTGTCATGTATCAGCACTTCGTTCCTTTTCATTGTTGAGTAATATTCCATTCTATGGCTGTACCCCATTTTATTCATCCTTTCATCAAACAAGACATTTGGCTTGTTTCATCTCTTTTTTTGAATTGAATTTATTGGGGCGACATTGGTTAATAAAACTATACAGGTTTTAGGGGTACAACTCTATACCACATCATCTGTATATTGTATTGTGTGTTCACCACCCAGAGTCAAGTCATTTCACTTCTTGGCTATTGTGAACGATGCTGCTTTGAACCTCCACATACAAGTTTTCGGGGATACGCATGTTTTCTCTTCTTTTGGGGATATACCTATAAGTAGAGCTGCTGGTAATACGGTAACTCTATGTTTAATTTTTTGAAGAGCTGCCAAACTATTTTCCAGAGAAGCTGTACATTTTACATAAGCAGATTCTTATAAGGAAGTCTGACTCCAAAGGTATTCCTAGCTTAATTGTGATCATTGCAGTCCCCAATTTAGTGTTCTGAATTTTCCTTTTCATCTTTTTTGGTTTTTACTTTTTTCTTTTTGGTAATGATCTGAACTTTAAAACAATGTCTGCACTCACTGTACTATCCTCTGATCCTTAGATTTCTCCAACAATTTCAGACTTGCTCTTCCATTTGTGAATGAAATTATCTTATTCCAGGTTGCATTTACACATTAACTTCAATTCTGTATAGTTTCATTGTAGTGAAAAATCCTTATAGTAATATACCTCCCATGTTTATTTTATTTACCAAACTTAAATGACTCTGGTAGAGAAAGATTAGCAGAAAAATACCACCTGGTTTAAAAATAGAGAATTTTTCATGTAACAACATTGCAGTAACGGTATAGATGATTCATAGGTGAATGAAAGGGGAAAAAAGACAGTGTGATGTCCTACAAGCACCTTTGCAAATCAGTCAGAACAAGGACAAATTACTCTGCCTTCCAGCTGTTTGCCCATCACAAATTCTGGGACTTAATGAATCGTCTCTGCTTTGGAGGCTTTTTGAATTGCGTGAATATGAACCTGTATACTGTGTCTTTGAAATTTTTTTGATGCTTAGTCGATTTTGAAAATTATATTTATTTTTTCTGATTGAAGGATAATATACATTTTTAAAAATTTTTTAAGGAAATACAGAGAACAGATAGAAGAAAATAAAAATAAGTAAAAGTAAGTAGCCTGTAACCCAATAACTCAGAAGAGACTGGTCAACAGAATATTTTCTTTTGGTCTTTTCTCTGAGCATAAATATTCTTTGAAAACATGATTTCTCTGGTTGAATGACATGCCTTCATACAAATGGAGCGTGATTTATGGGGCCATCCCCTGAAGGAGAATGGTTTATTGATCCTTTCTGGATTGTTTGTTGATGTTTCCGTACTGAATTGTGAATACCTTTAACTTGTTTTCACATTATGGTGGGAAAGACGGAGCTCAGGCTCGGAGAGCCTGCCCGGTAGTGCCAGGCAAAGGATGGGAAACAAGAAAATTTCGTAAGAAAATAACGAGAACTGGTAGGAGCTAGAAAAACGTCTTCAGGTAAACAGAATTTTCTAGTTGTATTATAATTTAATGTCCAGTTAATAAAAAGTTATGTCATATTTGTCACTAAATAGTGACAAGGCAACAGGTTTTGACTTAAAAGCACAGGATTATGGTAACTGTGCACCACAAGAGGCCAAACGACACTGTTAAGGACTTTTGGCACATTAACTATATAGGGATAAGAAATTTCTCCTCCACCTTTTAAGATTTCACTATCAGTTATTAATAGAACTGATTATTGTTACAAGTCTATGATTCCCGATCATGTTGGAGATATAACACCAGTTAGATTTTTTAAAAATCTTCCTGCTTTTCCTCATGAAATCTATTTACAGATTCTCGTACAAGTAATAGGGTGTATAAATACAAAATGAATTCAAATTATGTTCGTCATTATCATTTTTGGAAACTCCTTAAGGAAATGGAAAATGTCCTAGTATATTGCCAAACACAACAAAAATGACTGGGCGTAGAGAGTAAAGATCACTATTATAATTAATTAATATGATCCAGAATAATAAATATTATTTGAGTAATTAAATAGGACTGAAAGAGAAAGTTAACAAAATAAGCTTACTTCAAAATACTACTTTTTTCCTCCACTTCTTCCTCATGAGTCAGAGATATCAAATATATTTTGACTTTATGTTAGGATTTAATAACATTTTTATAGATTTTAAAACATCTCATTCCTTCTAAACCAAGGAAACCAACCACTTTTACCGTTGTTGTGAAATACCAGCCGTGCCAGACAGATTTCTTGCTTCTCAATGCATTTGCAATCTTATAAAGAGCGTCTGGTGACTCAGAAAATTCCATGCATCAATTTTCCAAATTGGATTTTATGTGATTAAAAATAAATTTAAATCCAACAGAGACTTTGGTGTGCTTCTGAGAATTCCCATGTCAGGAGCTGGCAAGGAGCGCCCATGTGTAGGTGTAGGTGTGCTCAGTAAATACGGCATGAGCATTTAGGGCCTCATTTGAAAAGTTCTTTCCTGGAAGAAGAGTAAAGGGTACTGTTTTGGAACACAGCCTGCTATACCCAGCTCTGCTTCAGAGGAAAAGACAGGGGGTGGTAAACATGAAGAAAACCCATGGTTTCAAAATTAAGGAAATAGGATCAAGGGGCTTGTTATCCTGGGATGTTTAGTAACTGGAATTATTTGTTTCTGCAGAGCTCTCCTTAGGTAAAGAAGAAGGGTGTGTTCTTATAGCACGAATAATGCACCTTTCTGAATTATGCTGACTCCGTGCTCCAGGCCTACTCACTCCAGCTGCCATCAGTTGGTGGCAGTGACCATGTTTTTCTTTGTATGCATGAAATCGACCAAAGGCAGAATGTGGTTTCGGTTAGTGAAAGAGAAGGGTAGACCTAGGTGGGTAACGAACATCTGGGGTCACTTGAAGTAAGTAAGGAGACTTGGCAGGAACAGAGGAAGAGAAGAAGCTCATGCTGTTACTTAAACGAGGTCTCTAAGCCTCGTTAGAAACTTGGAATTTGTACCCCTAAAACTGTCCTGTAGGATCCAGCAGAACACCGCCTGGCTGTCGCTCACCTTCCTGGCCACCCTCGGTGCTGTCAGTCTCTGTCTCTGACACTTTCTGTCCCTTCCACTAATTTGATGCTTATGACTTTGCCTTTGGTGTGTATACTTTTTATTCCTCAAACTAGACAGTAAGTTTCTTGAGGGTGGGAGCCAGGTCTTCTGCTTCTCTTCACTCCCGGCCACCTCCCCACACTCTCAGCCGATTTGATTGGTTTCTCCGTCCTGGGCAAGGAAACTGCAATCTTCAGTGCAACGCTTATGCCGTTAAGCTTAGGAGGTGAAGAAGCTGAATGTCAACTGAACTACCCAAACAATCCCTGTCGAGGTTGGCGTACTCTATCTACCCCACAGAAAATGCAACTTTCCCATTCTTAACAGAGGAAATAACCTTTGCTAAGTAATAGAAAGGCGGTCTCCAATTCAAGCATGATTAATGCTGTATGAAAATGATTCTAAATCAAACCTATTTAGATCACCTGTCCTTTGATTCTAGCGGTCTTTTCAACGGTTGTTCATTGAAATATAGTGAAACATATATCTAGTGTACAAGACTGATTTTTTTTGTTTCAGCATTTAGTAGCTGCAGCCTACTTGTCCCATTTGGCACTATAGTTTATATTTATGATGGCAGAGTAGTAAAATACATTAAAACTCTCGTAGCCAAAATAATGCCACATTCTGAATGCATATTAAATTAGAACTTGAGGGGTAGAATTATGCTATTTCTGTAACATTGACCTCTGAAGGGAAGGAATAGTTGTTCCTGCCAGACTATCTCCAAATAATATTTCACATCCTAAAGTAGGCAAAGATCAGCTTTGGGGTAGCATATGGGCGACTGGAGTGCAGTTGGGTGGCCTTCTGAGGGGCAGGTGCCCTGGAGAATCCAGGGACAGTAATGAATGAAGCCATTTGGAGGGATCATGGCCTTCAATTCTCCAGCATTCAGCAAAGCAGATGGGATGCTCATTCTCTAGGGAAAATGAAAGGGAAATCCTGAAAAAACCTTAATTCGCCTGATTTATATGAAAACTATGTCTCATTTGCACAATGTTGTTCAATAGGCTACAATGAAAACAATGAAAAATTTCTGAAATGTTGATATGTGGTCTTAACAAACCTGTATGAGTGAAATAATCTGGCAGTGTTTTCATTTCCAAAGGCATCAGGGTTGAAATGTAAAATCTGTGTTCAGGCATAAGAACCTTCTGGAAACAAACTGCAGAAGTCAATCTGAGAAATACGGTGGCAGAAGGTCAAGCAAAACTCGGGGGGAATCTCTCACAGCCTTTCCTGCCAAGTGTGAGAAGCCAGACTTTCAACACTAAGGTGGCTTCCCTGCAACAGATAAGGGTATTTCCCCCACTTTTAAGAATATTTCTCTTACTTTTAAAAGTGCAATTTATTATTTGAAATAGAAGGTTGGACAGGATAGTTATAAAGAGAAGGTATGAATTATTTTGTGCAATTTCATGTCAGTCAAGTAGTCTGTTGTTTTGCATAAGAATTGACTTTTTTCCTAGAAATATATTTTGTGCTTACACTGCTGGAGCAGAGAGTCTGGACTTTTCTAGAATTTTAAAACTGAAAAATGGACACTAAACTTTAACTAGGGATGTTGCTGATTTCAAAAACTACATTAGGTTTCCACAATGTGAAATTTTAAATTGAGCCGTTTTTCCTACATACGAATAAATTTCCTGACCCAAAATAGATGTGCGCACATACACTCTTAGCTGCCTGTTCTTTCGGTGGAAACACAGTAGAATGCATTAGACACAGGATCGCTGACGAAAGTTTTTAAAGCTATAAAACATTACAGAAACGCTAGTATAATCTTTCTGTTGGCCTTGCCATCTCTAGATATAAGTGTCGCACGAAATCTGTAAAGTCCCATGTTGCTATACCATCCATCGGCAGCAGAAGTTGAACACATATGCAAAATGGGAGAAAACCCAAAGTGAGGTAAAATATATCAGTTTTAAAATTATTTTCTTTACGTAAGTTGATCTGAAAATAAAAAGAAGAAATGAAATGAGTACCGGTGCGTCGCCACATACAACTTCCTTCCCATTTGTTGTGTGAAGGCAGAAACTCCCCAACAGTGACAACTATTGAGGCAAAAGAGATTAATAGGAAAATGGGATTGAATTCCATTGATTATACTCAACTCAGTAGACATTTTCGGAACTATTATCGAGAAGATATTTAAGAATTTGGTATTTCTTGGGGCATTTTAGAAATTAGCAAGTTGTCAAGGGAGGAAAAAAAGTTCGAAAAGCCAGACCGAGTGAGCCAGTGGTAAAGGGAAGGGGGACAATCTAGTCTTTTTCACAGGCCGTATGGGCACGAAAGGCGTCACCGTGAGGTGGCAGCACTGTGAGCCCGTCCACACACGTTGACCTGTGCTGTGCACCCGAGATTTGGTTTCATACTCCAGCTTGGTGCTGCATGCCTTGGAGAAGGAAGGAAGAAGAAAGAGGGGCAGGAAGGAGAGATGGAAGAAAGGGAAGAGAAAGATGATTTGACAGTTGCAGAAAGCGGGGAAAAGCCCCTTGCCCCCATATGCTCAGCGATGGCTATGGAATAATGAAGATGCTCTAACTCCTAGCATGGTACAGAGAAGCCAGCATGATGAGCCTCCAGGGTACCGCCATTCAATAGAACACTCAGGTGTCTCCCTCGCCTCCCTCTAGGCCCAGCCCGGGTATAAGGCTCACAAATCACATTTCCCCTCGTTCTGCAAGGCCCCCACTGAAGTGGCTGAATTGGTCTCTTATCATTGGCACCATCTGCACATCACATTTGTCGCTCGATTAACCAGAATATTTATCACATTCTTATTCTGTGATTCCTCTCCCTCATTTTTTTATCTATAATATTACTTGTTCCAAATTACATGTGAAAATCAGCATGTGGATATATTGATCCAAATGTTCTCTTCCTTCAAGTTTATAAAACATTTTATTTGTAAGACTAATGAGGGAAATTTTTATATTCTGAATAAAAACCAAATCAAATGTATGCATTACATTGCATTCTTTCGATTAGGATATTTTGGAATAGAAGAATACAATTGTGGCCATCTCTTCCTTTTTTCCCATTTTCTACTGGCCACTGCAGATTAGCAGAAAATGTGTAGTCCGAGTCACCAGATGTTTGGCCCCGGCCAGCCAAGTCAGGGTTGGTGGGATGCTGTAGTGAAATGAGGGGGCCTTGGGAGACGCCTGGTTTCAGAGCTTGGGGGAGACCTGGGGTAGATCAGTTAGAATCTCCACTTTAACTGGCTCATGCTAAAAAGGGTAAATCTTGTCACCACATGAGGATCCAGTATAACCAGTCACATCAGGAAAAGCACCTCAAACAGAGCTTGGCACCAAGCAGTGGGTCATACACCCTTATGGATTTTCTTGAGTAAGCCACTTACTGAATGAATGATTTCTCTGATTTTGGGCAACGCTGGCCTGGACAAACTGCCGATACACCCGCAGCCTTGTGTGCGAGTAACCACCAACAAATACAAAAACAACAAAAGCAGCAACCAAAATGAGTCTGGAAAGGGTGCAATATTGTCTCAGAAAACGGCCCCTGAATGGGTAATAAACAGTAATGCCTGTCATCGCTCTGTTGACTTTGTTCTGTGCGGACCATCTTCCCACCCTTGTATTTCATGACATTGATGGGCCATCTCTTCATGTACTAGGCGCTCAGGGTAAACACAGCGAGCATGGCACTCCCAGCCCTGGGGAATAAGAAGGGTAAGAACGCGCATCTCCACTTGCCTGCAGGGCTGCAGAGACGGCTTGACACGGGCATCCTTTGGCCTTCACCCCGCCCCTGCTCACTGAGACCTGATAAATAAGCCAACTAATTGAATTAATAAACAACTCTTTCTTATTTTTTTTTATAGCCAGCTGGCGTGCAATCAAAATGTGTGATAAATTATCTGTCACTGCTTTCACCGCAGCAAGGGGAAAGTGGAAAAATTAGCCACTTCAACCCTCTCTCGCTGCTCCCAGCCCTCCTGCTCAGTTTGCTTAGCTATAGGATTTTTCCCCCTCCCTGGTCTTCTCTCTTTGGCAGAGGTCCAGGACAGAGTCTCTGTGGGTGGAGAAATGTATTTGGCTGCCCTGGTGATGGATCCCGAAGCCCCAGCACTGTGGTGGGATGCTAGAATTTTACACTGGCCTGTGGGAAAGTGGGACTTGTGTGTTCTGCCCTGGCAGCAAAGGCTCGGTTCTGAGCCTGTGGCTTCAGCTCCCAAGATTCTCATTAAGGTTGAAGAGTGTGATGTGGTTCACGAATGAAGTGTTGTGATATCTGCTCTCTCTCTCTCTCTTTTTTTTTTGGCCCCACCTCTAATGCCAAACAGCTTCGGGGCCTCTCTGGAATGAGTGCCTACCAGAGTCTTAGGGAATATCAGTGGCAGCTTGATGCGCTGGTCCACTTTTCACCCATTTTTATACCTTAGCAACTTTCTTTGGCGTCTTTTCTTTGTAGCCTAAGATCAGATTTCAAGTCACTCTTGTTCAAAGTATTGATTGTGATGTGCTGGTCTGCAGGGTTGTTCAGCAGAATCATGCAAACCTATAAAAGGCCTGGACAATTTAAGAAGGCTTCATTTTTCTGCTGGTCCCTGGTGCACTTTCTCAAAGCCAGAAAAATAAACAGTTGCTGTCAGGATAAACCCCTGGAGAGACAACATTAAGTTTTTCTGTGCCGTCTCATTCTGTCATGGGCGGTTCACCGGAAGCCGGGAAGCGTCTGGGTCATATATTGCAGTTTAACACTGTAATTCTCTTAGAAGTGCTTTTGTTTTAGGATGTTGCATTGGATGGCAATATACACATCACTCACAGGGAACAATCTGGAACTGGCAACAGCTGTAGGCTGGGTAAATGCAGGGGTTTGATTCGGGGACTTCCAAATACTTAACACTTCCGAGTTTTTTATTGTCTATACAGAGCAAAACCTTCATCCACTACCCTTGGATGGGGCTGCTTGCAAATGGGATAATAAGATGGCTAATTTTTTAACCTTTCAGGAGAACAGAGCTCTTTGGTTGAACTTCATATAGTTGGTAAAGTCAGACCTTGACCATCATCAAGGCAAATATGAGGACCGTGCTCCTTGTTAATATTTGATTATATTCTTCTAGTAGAATGTTGGCTGTGGGTCTCTTTGCTGCGTTCGTTGGCATTTTCAGCCCTGGCGGTGCTAGGGCTCCCTGCGGATCCAACAGCTTCTTAATGTGGGCGGGGGTGGGATGGTGGAAAGAGGAATTAAAGTCATTCTGAACCCACAATGTGAAGTATTGTGCTTGTGAAAGTCCAGGACGTTCACACCTCTGTGGAATAGTGACTGGCTGCCCTGTAGAATGCACTTGAACTCCATGGGACAGAATCCAAAAATTCCAACAAGGATCCTGTTTAAAGAAAGGGCCATAGGAAAATCGCAGAGCAGGCTTCTGCATTATTTCTGGGACCAGGTCATAATGCCTTGGTACCTTCCCTTCTCCTGTCCCCCTTCTTCATCCTACACACACACACACACACACACACACACACACACACACACACACACACATTTCCTTGATCATGAGGCAGATCCGATGGTGCAGGGAGACAGATGGAGATAGTTTCAAGGAGAATATTAACGATAGTGTCAGAAGGCAGAGGAGACAGCCAGCTTGTATGAAGCTTCACGACCACCCATTTTAAGTGCCTTTCCCCAGCCCTTTCAAAGAAAATGAGCAACATAACATGAAACAAAAAAAATTTAGTCTTAGATTTTGCTTTGAAATAAACTTGTATTTCTTTTACAGAAGATCTGAGAGGAGAGAGGAAGTAAGTAGAAGTTATGTGGATACTTTGATTTCCACAGTATCAGGCGTCCCCTCTTGAAATTCTTTATAGACAGAGGTACAGTGCGTTGAGAGGGAAGTCCCCCTCCCCACACTTATTGACTAAATAAATGTTGAGTCTGTCTACCAAACAGGTTTATGAGAATGTTAAACGGAATCTGTGGATTGGGGTTGATTATTTGAAGGTCCAAGTGTTAAATTCATGACCTAGTGCAGGTCCTACCATTATTACTTTTCTGTGGGCAAGTGGAGTATGTACCCGTTCGCTCACACATAGGCCGAATTCCATGTGCAAATCGGATAAGTCCCCGAGAAGAGAATGGCAGGGCTGAAGCTTGATACAGTTCTCTTCAAATACCTTCAAGGCCTGGAATTATTTGAAGGATAACAGGACATAATCCAACAACCATTTTAGGAAACCAGAGGAAGAAAACTGAGAGAAGTACCCGAGCTGCCACCAGGAAAAGACAGGATGTCCTTGACAACCCTCCCCCAAAGGTCTTGGGGTTCGCCCTTTTCCCCCAGGTTGGTAAATCGTCCCAGGAGCACCCATCTCCAGCTGAGATGCCTGTGGGTTTAACACGCCCTGCCCCTGATTCCCCCTTGGCACGGCGGCTGACACTGTCCTCGTGGCTCCTGACCAGAGAAGTAGCCGGACCCCGGAGCACAATGGCTCAGTGCCACGAACATACACAGCACACGGACTGTTGGCACATTCAGATGTCTTCTGTGTTTCGTACTGAATGTTCAAGGTACAGCTGAGTCCCAGAGTGGATTCTAGGGTAACAGAGGAAGCCTGGATTGGCAGTCTGGAGTCATGGATTCCAGTTCACCTCCAACCTTGAACTTCTCATACGATCATAATGGCCTTTAATTTCATTGGCCCTCAGTTTTTATTCTGCAAAATCAATCTTAATAAACAAATAAAATTTAACCTGTGTTTTGGTCTAGGTGGGCTCCAAAACTTTTCTAGTTATTAAGAGCTAATGTTATAGAAAATAAGTTCTCAGTGTTGTTATTTACTGCTGCCATTCTTGAGCCAGGGCGAGTTGATGAATTTCATCAAGGACAGGGGAAAATGTCACACAGAAGATACTTTGTTATTTACTAGGATTTTGAAACCAGCCCATTTCAATGCCAACATCACAACAGTCTCATGGCGTCCCTTTTAAAGTAATAAAAATAATTGATTGACAAATGCCAACTAGTCATGGTTTAGTTAACCTGGCTGTCAGTCAGGGTGAGGCAGACTTTCTCAACCTTGGCATTGCTGACATTTTGAGCGAGGCAATTCTTTGCTGTGAGGAGCTGTCCCGTGCATTGTAGGATACTTAGAAGCATCTCTAGGCTCCACCTCTAGAGTCCAGGAGCACACCCTCCAACTCATGACAGTCAGAAGTATCTCCAGATAGTGCCAGATGTCCCTTGGGGATTAAAATCATCCTCAGCTGAGAGCCAGGGGGCTTAACCATGACTGAAAGCCCCATGTTAGGTCAGAGTTAGCTGCATGTATTTGATACTTGGCAATCCAAATGCGCTGGTTGGCCCCAGAGCCCCAGCGGTACCTAGGCCAGGGGAGAGCACTCTGACCCTGATCCACAGCTCCTCCTGGCAAATGCTCATTTAGTCTGTAATGTCACAGCACCTCGCAGGCAATGGGGTCTACGAGATTTCCAGGCTTTTGGAAACAAGGAGTGTAGTCTTCGGACTTCTTACTGTTCGCAGAGGCCATGCTCGGAAAGGTCGAACAGCCTCCCCGAACACTGAAGAGTGCAGAGCAAGGAGCTGCCCAGCTCAGCCAGTCGGTTTAGATAATCTCTATCCTCCAGAAGGAAATGAAGCAAGTGTTTGCCAGTTGGAAGGGTAGAAGGAATCTTTGGGAGGGAGGCTGCCATTAGCCTGGCTGAAGTGGAGCCAGGTTAAAACTCTTCTGGTTAAAAAAAAAAAAATGTCATGGAACATTTAATGACCAGCCTTAGTGCCTCCGAGCTCAAACCGTACATCACCCACGCTCCCCAAGAGCTTGTAAGAGTCAAAGATTCAGTTACTTTAAGTCTTCTGTATTCTTCGGCTGGCATGTACTTTGGCAGCATGGGATGTGGCCATCTCAGACGTGCATGTGACATGTTAATCTCTCTAAATGGCAGTCTCACTCTTTTTCCTAATGGATGTGAAGAGGATGACTTTAAATTGCATGTGGAATGTCTTGCTCTGTTGTCCTGACAACCTTAGTTTTTTAGAATAAACAGAATCCACCTATATCTGTCGTGAGCAACACAGGCACTACGTTGAGTTTGTCTTCATGGTTGGTGACTTATAGGTGTTCTTTGAACGGGCTCTGAAGCTGAGAACAGTATTAAATCTAAAGTCACGAATCATTTATTGCAGTCCTGTCTGATTCATGACATTTGTGGATTTTAGCTGATATTATTTTGTAACCATTAAGTTCTAAAGTGATCATAATTGATTTAACATCGGGATGTTTGCCTCTTACCTGGGGAGTGATAGTCATTTAGAAGGAAATCAACGTAGCTGGTGATCTTCCAGCCCCGTCGGAGTGTCTCAGTTTTAAAATAGATCAGTTTCCCGACAGGTTCCTTTATTGTGTTTGAATTTCAACTGCTTTGGAAACACCACACTTATTAGCACCAGGTAAAAAGGTCCTTTCTTGTGCTAGGCTTTTAATAATATACTCAATTCATGGCCAACTGATGTTACAGAGATCTGAATTCTAAGATCGAAGCTAAGCAAAGAGAAGTGGGATGGAAAGAGAGGGTGTTCCAAGGACCTCTCTGCGCATGAAACCAAGCCCAAAACTGGGACTCAAAGTGAAGAGTAACTGTTACTTCAGTAGGGAGATTAATATAGTAGTTAACCAGGGTACTCAGCATGAATCACGAATACACACTCCTGGGCTCCCTGATTTTTATCCTGTGATACAAACTCTCTCTTTAAGTGAAAAACTGAGACTAGTTTAAAAAATTGAACACCTAGAAAGAGAGAACAAAAAGATTTAAAAGAAGGCAGTCCTTCCCGTTTCCAGCCATTTTCCCTCTGTCCATGTCTCCAAGTCTTCCGTCTAAGGAAACCAAGGGAACCAGCACTGTGGACCCAAGTTGAACTTTAGACTTTGAATAGATTGAACAAAAGCAACCTTAGATGTATTTTCTGTTGTTGGAATCTGACTTAAAGACTTTCGTCCCCTGTAGGGAAAATAGGGTTGGTTACTGGAGTATAATATGTCTTACTCTGTTTGTTTGCATTAAATTTTAGTATATATCCCTCCTACTTCTAGAAAGGATTTTGAGCTGCTAAATAACAGAAACCAATGCAGTGCATTTAAAAATATTGTCCTCCCTAAATAGCAAATTTTACCCAACTGTAATAAGTCGACTACTGACAGTTGTCCTCTTTGGCAAAGTGTACAACATGTGGTGTCCCACCAAGAAAGCTTAATAATGATATACTTCCCACAAGGGATGGGTTTTGGAAAGAAATCAAAGGATACTTTTGAGAAGAAGAAAAGAAAGCAAGGGGGAAGGAGTAGCTGGCACTGAAATATCACCAAGCAAAACAACCTGTCTCCTGCTTTCAAGAGATTCCCACTCAGTGGGCTTGGTCCCATTAGTTCCTAAGACCCCAGCCAAGTGGTGAGCCCATTTACTGCAGACACGTTGGAGAAAATGCCCCAATGGGCACGCAGAGCTGCAATATATGCCTCGAAGGAGGAGCTCGCCACCCTTCCCCTGGTCAGCAGGGAGTCCCCCACGTGGAGTCTGCAGCCCCCCGAACAGGCTCTCTAAACGTGATGCCACTCTGAATGTCAGGCTGGATGCCGGGTGGGATGCATCACAGACGTGGGAGAGCAACGCCCCATCGCTTGCTCTGCCATCGCTGTTTCCACTTGGCTTAGCAGCTGACACATTTGGTTAACCATTTTGTTAGCCTCTGGTTAACCACGCATGGTTTGAAAACCTTACAGAAGCAGGGCAATGTCTATATGCAAGGTTATTCACATAAAAGAAAACAACCCTACAGGATGCAGTTCCCTCCTTATCTGCCACACCAAATCCAGACTTTCTCGGGCTGGCCTCCGGGGCAAGGAAGAAACCACTTGAGAATACCCTCTGGTGATGAATCTATCTGGAAACCGGAGTGGAGCGAGCCATTATCTAACACAGGGAATTGTGGAAGGAAGGGGAAGGGGCTGCTCAAGGAGCCCGTGTGAATGACCCATGCACATGGCCAACAGTGTGGGGACTGACTGCGAGAGCAGAGCTGGGGTGGGCAGCGGAGGGCGAGGGGGAAAAGTTGGGACAAGTGTAATAAAAGAACAATTCAAAATGATTTAAAAAAGAGCAGTTACCAGCAAAAAAACAACAAAAAAAACAACCCAGCTTATAATTACAGTATGTGGAAATCATCATATATACATTTACAAACTGTCTACAGGAGTATTCCATCAGGAGTCAACAGTGAATATTGGTTATCTCTGCAATAACTGATGATTGTTAGATTATGGAAGATGTTCACCTTCTATACTAGATCTTAAAGTTTTATTAATTAAAAAATGAGCAGCTATTACATTTGTAGTGATAATAAACACCGAATTGGTTTTACACTCCCCCCCACCCAAAAAAAGGGGGAATTGAGCTTTTTTTGAGTTTGGAATACCTAGACTCAACCTTGTATTCACTTCTCTTTCACAATGAACCTAATCATTCATTATTAATTAATAAGTAAACATATCTGACCCCATGTGGAGAGCACGGTCTTCACCTCCTGCCGGAGCTGACTTGCTTTTCAAACTCTGGCTACTCTCCTGTGCATCTTCTTCCCTTCCTTCCGTCTGTTTGTTTTCTCCCTTCCTTATTGCCGTCTCCACAGTGCTCTTTATCACCCCCCATCTTTCTTCTAACTGGGCAAGCTGTCAGACTATACCACAACCAACATCAAGTGCTCATCCCTCCTCTGCACTGGCTCCCAAGCAGGTGCCCTGACATTTCTGTACCGGAATTTCCTGCATCTCTAAAACGTGGGGAATGATCTTCACCGCAGAATTCAGAGGCTTACTCTCTGCTGAGCACTTTGCTGTCTCTAAAAGGCAGGTACCGATTTAGGGCAAGCTACCATATTCTTGTCCGTTTCTGGTGAGCAGTTGCTGAAGAGAAGTTGGGAGACAGAAAAGCAATCGCCTGAGCTGGAGAAGAGGACAGGTCATGAAAATGATACCTTCAGCTTGTTAGAAGATAAATTCTTAGGCAGGCCATTTTCAATTAATAAATCGACCAGAAAGCTTTCCGTTTGGCATTTTTAGAATAGTACTCGGTTGTGACGATGTGATTTAAAGGGACGGTTGCACATTCCCTACTCCACCGCTCCCATTGCTTGTGGTGTCGGCAGTAAAACCATAGGGCTAGACCTCTAGTTCACGGACTTGTATGCCATGGAAACAGTGCAGACTGAGAGGTTAAAAGAGAGCTTCGCATGGGCCTGTACTTCCACTCTGAAAAATGCGCCGAATAGTCAATATATTCTGTTGGCCATACCTCCTGAAACAAACAAACAAACAAACAAAAAACCTTGAAAGAAAACTCAGAAATGAATAAAGAGGAGAGAGTACTTGATAGTCTTCAATGCCCAGTTATTAATGGAATTTTTAAAACGCCTGTGAGAACCAGCATAATTTGGATGCAGATCAGCTCAAAAAGAAGTTATTACTCATTTTCCCCTTGAAAACGCTCTGCGCCGTCATCTCCTTGGACATGAGCCAAAGGTTGTCCTTTCTATACACAAGCTTCCCGATTCTTCACAATTCATAAATTATAAGCGGCTCCTCTTGGAAATGTCTTAAACGTAGACATGCAGGATTTAAAAAAATAAGGTTTTGTTCTGGCTTCCCCAAGCACAGCTTTATCCTCCTTCTGCGGTTTGCCTAAAATCCCAAAGATTGTGCTGTTAACAGAAGTTTTTATGCATGATGGTGCTCCTTCATCCTGAGTCCCTCACAGGTTTTTCCTGCTCGGTGAGACCGGGCAGTTCACAAGTGGCATCAGGGAGTCTCAGTGTGCTGAGAGCCCAGTGGCTACTTACAGATGTGCTGTGTGTCGTCACAGAGCTGCTGGGTGGGACACCAGGTAATCCGGACCATTCGCAGGCAGACCCGGAATTCTACTTCAACAGGACCGTAGGACCATCACAAAAGTTGATTTGGCTACTGGTCCAAGGACTTTGGACCACTGACGCTAGCAAAGCCCCAACAGGAAGTTAAGCAGCAGTTAAGCATTAGAGTTTATAATAAGCTCTCTCTCTCGTGCCCTCAACTCTCCTCCCCCTCCTTGCCTCCCAGTCAGTGTCGATACACTCTGGGCGGCTCAAGCAGGGGTCAGACGCAGAGTCAAAGGGGACACAGGAAACCAGAATATACCAATACCGTTTTACCGAGGAGAACACCAGAACTGATCACACACAGAGTGTGCCAGGTAGATGAGCTATGGATACCAAGGGGCAGGACCACTTACCCATCATACAGGCTGCCACCCACAGTGAGAGAGAAACACCTGGAGATTTCTTTATACTTTAATAAGTTTAAGGCCCCCTTGGCCAGACACCTGATATCTCTAACAGAGACACAGTGGCACTGTCTTGCTATCTCCCGACAGCTGGAACAAAGCTGGAAGACAGCCACAGAGAACAGCTGTGTTGGCCAGGTCTCCCAGGATGAAGCAGAGGTGTGTCCAGGACGGCTCTTCCCACCCCTTGAGGGCCTTTTAGTCAGACTTTCAGATCCAGAGGTTTGAGCCTCTGCATTACTGAGAGGAGTCCTCCGGGATGCAGCAGGGGTCTGAGGTGGCGGTGCTAACTGAACGCAGCTGCCCGCAGGTTGTGTGGGGAAGGACCCTCTGGGGATGTGGTGGTCACTGGCTGCTCTACCCTGCTTCAGGCACTGTTGTGGCATTGTCCATCACAATGGTCGCCAAGGACTGCTATGCATTAAAAAGGGTACACTTTACATAGCTAAAGCTGACCACTGTTCATCTTGTTTGGGATGATGGGAAATGTAGCAGTAGGAGCAATCCTTTCCATCACTATTTATTGCACCACTTTTTTTTTTTTTTTTTTTTTTTGCCAAATAATTAGGTCACCAACTCGGGCAGGGTCCTGGGATGTACATGAAGAGTGAGGTTTGCTATGGGAACTTGAACTCTGAATTTCCCAACTTCTGCGCAATTAAAATCCCCAACTTAATGTTGCCTTAGCGTGGATTTTCCATAGTGAGTTATAAATGCGAAGTTCTATGTTTCATATATATTTTTCTAACATATGTTCCTGCCTATGTTTCTGATTAAAAGCTCGTCCAAAATAAAATAACAAAGGATTACTTTTTTCCAATAGAACTTTCTTCTTCTATAAAAGCTGGAAATAAGCCCTCACCTAAAATTACCCAGGCTTGCAGGTGCTGGGTTTTTGGGGGTGAGTAGTGTTTGCTGGTTAGACAAAGGGCATTATTCTCTCTGCAACCACCACCAGAAGGTGTTCTTTCTGCGGAGAAAATTATAGGCCTGTGCTTCAAAGACATTCCATGGTTCGGCACCACTCCTGGAGACTTGCAGGCGGCAGGCAGGCAGGCAATCAACAAATATTTATTCTAAGCCACTGTGTATTCAGCACCTTTAAAATTGCCAGGGAAACCAGCCAGAAGGATATAATATCTGCTAGGGCCAAGTTAGTACTGAAGCTATCCCATAGAGCTTAAGGGACTCAGCGACCAGAAAGGAACAGGGGACCGTGAAACTATTAATGTGGCAGTCTCACCTGGGTATGGAGATATTGATAGAATAAGAAAATGAGACCTAGTAAAAGGCTCTTTAACTGAAAGCTGATGCTTGATGGGTGCCACCCCCCTGATTCTTTTTTTTCAATCTGTCTTAACAGAAACCTAGTTCCAGTCCCTCCTACCCCACCCCCCAACACTACTACTACTACCACCATCAACATTAATTGAACCCAACGAATGGAACAATTTATCACATTTTTTAAGAATAGTAAATGCTCTTTAGAAATAGGCCAACATACCAACATGTGTGTATATAGGATGTTCAGTACTGTGTGATTACAGAGGGAAAAAGTGGTACCAGCATGTATGTCCGTCAGCTGAGAACTGGGATACTCCCCTAGAGAAAATCCAGTACCTGATAGACGTGATGTTGAGGTCTTTGGGGCAGGGGACAGGGATGTGGGGGACATGGACTTGCGTGGTGCACACCGTGGCCAGCGGGGAGGTGAGTAGGACTCTCACTCTCTTGCACTGAGTTCTCCAATCCAGTTTCCCCGATGCTGCTGCAGAGCTGCACCAGCTGGTTGGACATGTGCATCAGTCACGTAACGGTACTTTACAAAGCCCCATGAAACCCTTGCATCCTCTGTTAGGTTCACAACGGCCAAGCTCTGTCTCCCCCAAAGCTGCCTTCGGACGCACTGATGTTTGGTGTGTTGTGTTTTGTTGTTTTGGTTAATCAAGCCTAAGATGTTACCCTGATCCCTGCTCTGTTTCTCTTATCAGATTCCACGATGCTAGTCTGCCAAGGCCTTTCTGAATACTGACTCTTCGTCCAGTGTGTTTAACACCCCCAACTAACTTTGTATCATACAAGTTGAGGGCTATGGCTTCTGCATTTTTGTCTTTAGTTCCAAGCCAGCAGTAAGATGATAGCGTTGTAGGAAAAGCAGTACCTCGACAGTTCTAATTTAAGCAAAGAAAAAAGTTTGGTGTTTGATTCACTCTCCCATTGTCCACTGGTGGTTATAACTTCTAAAGTAAGGTAAAGCAGACCTACACACTAGGTTACACATTCAACTTTGGTGGTAAACAGCAAAAAACAAACAAACAAAAAACCCCACAGACAAATCTTAGTAATTTCTTTGCTAACACTTTCATATTAATATCTAAGTCATATATTAATTACAGTTCTACAAGAGTGAGCCTTCAATTTACTCTTGTTTAATGAAGAAATTAACGAATGCACACTTATAGAATTGTTTTATTTCAGACGCCACTTGCTCGCATCTCTTCAACTCAGTGACTGTCTTTTATAATTCGGCAGGGTGGTGAGTGCATTGAGAGGCTGTACATTTTAGTGAATTTCAGAAACAGCTGTTCTGAGAGCAGGAGCTAGTCCTAATTCTACTATGACACAGCCTTCAGTTCCTGTGCAAGTAAAACCACTTGGCTCCATGTGCCCTAATCTACCTAACGAAAACGAGGGTGGGATTCTGAGCTCCCGCTCCCATCAGAGAAAAGATTTGAGTTGGTGTCTGCTAAGAGGTAGGAATGAATGTACTGGAGAAGTGAGTTGTGTGGATGTCTGAAATAAGGGAGGAAGTCATTGTTTCCGAGAACTTCAGAAGACGAACAGGAGACTTGAAGGAAGAGGTCTTGGTTTGGAAGCCTAGTTCTCCCACCTTGAACTTGATTCCTCCTCTATGAAGTGAGGCAACATAGTGGGGTAAGAAACTTTGGAAACAAAAGAATACACAGAGTGATTAGGGGGATAGAGTAGAGTTGTTTTGTAGGTGAAGGGTAATACTAGTTTTTTATGAAAAATAAAAATCCAGATAGTAAAACCCTTTTTCTCTTGGCAAGCTCCATTCATGGTATGAGCCCTATACAGATATATCATGTTTTAAATCTTTTATACCATATTTTACTGTACCTTTTTTACTTTTAGATACATAAATACCATTTACACAACCGCATACAGCATTCAGTACAGAAACATGCTGTACAGGTTTGTAGCCTAGCATCAATAGGCTACACCATATACCCTAGGTGTGTAGTAAATTTGTGTAAGTGCTAAGATGTTTGAACAACAATGAAATCACCTAACAACACATTTCTCGGAGCGTATCTGCATCATTAAGCAATGTATGACTGTACTGAAATTGTGAAACCATCAGAGCTGAGCTACATCACAGAAGTTTTGAAAGGAGCATATTTTATTCCAAGTGATTAAGCCAGGTATGATTTTAGTTACCTTACCAATGGTCCTGAAATAAATGTAGAGTTTAGGATCCACTATGCTGTCAGAGTTACACACTTATTCTCAGTGGACGTCCTGAAACCCAGATGTGACTCTGGGCATTGAAACTATTTCTACCTTGGCACAATGAAGCTCCAAGTTTATGTCACTGCCCCAGAGCACCACACAGCTGTTCTTTTTCTGCCCGTCTATCTCTGCTCAAATTTGGGGAGCATTTTGGGACCCAAACTGGTCGTGTATAATTATGAAATTCAGTGGATAAATATCAGTTATTTGTTTTCCTAATTCAGAGACTCGTTTTCAAAAATCCTTGCTGCCTGGAGTAAGTCCGTAGTCGTTGATATTGCAAATACGCCTCCAGTGAAGGCTTCCAGCCTCACACCATCGACCGTTTGGACCATTCAGAAGCCCGTGTGTATCACTTTGCTGATCAACTATGTTTGGGGAGAGACAGAAAGAAGAAATTACATTTACAGAAGGACTTGGTGGGGGGGGCGTTGCTGATAGCAATTATTTTGTATTGAAAAGGAAATACGAATACAGATTTCATCCTATTTTCATACAGATACCCTCTTACTTGTCAACTCAGCATCACTACGTTTCGATAGACACTTTTTTTCCTGAAATAAAAGCCAACAGCCATTTTTAATTAAAACCCTTCTAGAAAGAATGTGCCAACCTCCCCTCCCCCCACCCCTCCCCCACTGCCCCACCCCCACCCAATTTCAAATAATGTTGAATCCTGCTTGGCTTCAGAGTCTGTGAAGCATAAGCAATTGGCCGCACCGAAAGCTGGAGAAGAAATGTCTTTACAGTTCCACAAATGTTTCTCATTGGCAAGAGCGAGTTGTTAAGGAAAGATAAATTGCCTGGGGCGGATGTGGGTGGGCGTGTCCCGTGTGCGTGTGCTCACGCAGGCCCACATGAATGTGCCCCTGTGGTGGGAATGACGTGAGCTTGTACCTGGGCTTCCCACAACATGCCCTGATGCAAACTGAGCTAAACCGGAGGTTAAAAGGGGGCTGGGGCGGAGGCTGAGCTATCAGGGCAGCAGCCAGGCACAGTGTGGGATGAGGTAGATGGCCGGGTTCTTACCAGGACTCGGATCCCAGGCAGCAGGCCCACCCTCCCATCAGGAACAGTGAACGAGGAGCTGGTAAAATACACAGAGAATGAAAATGACCCTTATTGACTGAAACCAGCTGTGTCCGGCTTCTCGCTGTCTCTCCTGATTTGCTCTCTCGGATAAATGGATATGGTAGAAGACGATAGAAAGTAAACAGAATCATTTTTTTCTTTCTTGCAGTCACACCTCAGTAATAGCCCTGGGTTTTATAGCTGAAAAATATATGTTTATTTGCTCATTAATTTCCCTCTCTCTCCCTTGCCTTTTCTTGGCATTGGGTAGAATGGTTATTTAAAACAAGACACAGTTCAGCTTCAGAAAGAAAAATCATTCTGCAAAATACAGCTTGAACTCATTTACCGTTCATTTATCATCTCTAAGAGAGTAGGGTACAAATATCTACGTTTGGTATATTTTAATGATTTACAGTGCCGTGCCTCTCGTGGGCACCAGGAGGGAGGGAAGCAGCGGGCTGTCCAGGACTTTGGGAAGTGCCCCGAAGTGTTTAGAAAGGGCATGGAGAATTTAAATGTAGCATAAGCAGAGCAGCTCGATTCTCATTTATCTTCACTGCTTTCCTTCAAAGATCGTGTAAGCTGGTGTTTGGAGGGTGGACTGAACCCGCAGTCCTGAGATTCCTTAAGGAGTGCCTGAATATCTTCACTTGAACACTCACGTATTTTTCCCCCTTTGCTTTGAAAGAGCTCTGGTTTTATGTGTCTCCCATTTCCTCCGTGTAGTGGGCAGAGAAATAATGATATGCCTAGCTCGATGCCCAGCAAATATTTGTTGAGTGAATAGTTAAGTGGAATGTTAGAAGCCTGACTAAGATTATTGTCTTGGCGTGAAACATGCAAGAATAGACTTGAGGCAATCAAGTAATTTCCCTTCACAGTACGAGCTAATTATTTGAGAGATGAAGATCTGGTACGTAGTATTTATTTGTCAGGCCCCATTTGCTCCTAATTAAAGGTGGAAAAGTTGTGTGCTGCATTGAAGGGGTGACATAGTGACCCACTCCTAAACATCCTTTCAATTTTCCATGCCACTTTTCCAGGGAAAATATATCATGACGTTACATTGCATTCATTTTGTGCATTGGTGTTTTTTCTTGTTATCATGTTTGAGGGGGCAGGCAGGGTGGAGAGTGGGGAGCTCTCTGACAGTGTCCTTTTACAGCCCAGCTGCCCATGTGGCTTCTGCTGTTGGCTGTGCTTACCTTCGTTGACTGATAAAACCATCCCCCTGTAGGAATACCACCTGCAGTGATTAAAGATGAAAATGTGCATGCTCATCCTGAGCCTCAGAAAATTTCATTCATTCATTCATTCATTCATGCCAAAAATACGAATTCAGAGCCTAATGCATCCGACTCTGTTCTAAAGCTGTGACTTTAACACTGAGCAAACTCCACTCTGGTTCCTGCCCTCATGGAGCTTACAGTCTGGAATGGCTGATGGATAGTAATTGAAGAATCACTCTAAAAATCACAACTACAACTTGAATTTTCAAAGGAGGACTATGGCTCTATAGGGACCACGTAACAACGGCGACTGATTTACACCAGGAGACCAGGGAGAATTTTACTAAGGAGGAGTCTGAGGCTGAGGGCCCTAGAACGTCTGGGGTAACGGAAAGGGCACTCCAGGTCAGAAGACTATCCAATGCAAAAGCCTGTGAGGGCTGCATGGGAAGAGCAAGAGGTGATGGGAAGGCAGAGCCACACCCCGCAGGGCCTATGCAGAGGACGTATCATTTGCTCATTAGTATCAGAGGCTGTGACCTTCACCATTAGCATTAGAAAGGCGTAGAAGGGTCATTTGTCCGAGGGTTGAAAAGTGGGGGCAGGGAGACGGGATCCTATCAGATCTGCGTTTAGAGGGGTAATATAAATATATGCACTCATTCTTCACAAATATAGCAAGGGAGATGATCATGCTAAGCCCTGCTTTATTCTTTGCTGCATTTGAGCTTCCTGAGAGTTCTTACCATCCACCCTTCCCTCTGCCAAGTTTCGGCAAGACTGTCTGGCTCCCCAGTTGTGTGCGGGGTAGCGCCCGTACAGCCTACTACTGCTAGACCATGCAGCAGAGGCCTCTCGTCTTGCCAACTTTTCTAGTCCTCCCTCTTTTTCCTGCCTTTCCTTATGATGATGGGGAGGTGGCATAACGCAGTTTATTCCTGTCCTTGGCAAAGTATATGTGGCATGCCTTCCAGCACCTTCTCTCCTCTCCAGTGGTGTGAACTTGGCACAGGGGCGAGCCTCTCTTTTAGGCTTGCAGGGTTGTTCTGAGGATTAGGTGAGTTAATACTTGTAAGAGACGGAATGAGGTGTGGCATGTAGTGAGTGCTCAATTAATGCCAGCCATTATTTCAGTCTTTGCTGCTCTAGATGGGTGTCAAAGGTATATTGTTAAGATGAAAAGACACAAGATGCAAAACTACCTGTCCTAAGAGGGGCTTGCACAAGCACATTCTCCTGAATGCTAAGGCAATGTCTGAGACACCCAGTGGTTACATCCGAGCAGTGGGACCAGGGCTCAGAGAGAGAATGATGAGCTGGTGACTTTACTTTTTTACCTCCTGTTTTTGTCATAGTTGACTTTTTTATGCGCTGTATATTTTTCTAATAATAAAATTACAAGGAATAGTTTAGAAAATCCATTAATATCCAATATATCATTTTTTAAAAACACAATGATTTCATTATAGTCTCTTTTTTCCATAATTTTATTTGCTGTTAAGTTTGGAGCTATCATTTAGAAACTTTCTTGGGGTAAAAAAAGAAATATATGTATATAAATCTGAAATCCAGCAATTCATTTGATTTTTACTTCTTTTGCTTATGTTATATTCAACCAAAGCTTTTAAGATCATGTGCTGTTATGACTGCACTGCTATGAAATGATTCTCCTCGCTCTTCCGTCTCTACACGGGCATCCAGAGAGTTCTCAGGAATGCTGTTCTCCCACCAAGCGTAAACAAGGTGTTTGGTTCGCTTGTTACTGACTTCATTGTACTTTTAAGCATTGCTTAAATGTTTTATAATGAGCATTTTTATAAAAACAATGAAATCGTTTCCAAAAGTTGGAGGTGAGGGGTATTCGTTCACGTAGTTCATTCGCAGTAAACACAATAGCTAACCTCCAATCTTTCCCAGCAATTCCAGAAACAGCTTCTTCAGGACTGCCATGATGGAGGGCAGGGCTGTTGCTCAGGAGGAGGAGCCAAGTGGACTCAGTGGTCACTGAATTGGGATGTCGGAAGTGCTTTCAGTAAATACCTGTTACTAACATACAGGCCTGCCGAGCCTCACCTCCGCCGCCTTTTTATTTTTCCACAAGCGGAGGTTCTTTTTGTTTAACTAAAGATTTTGATGACTAGGGTTGGTGTTTATCAATAGTTTACTCTGACCAGTTGAGAGTCATTCATTTCGTACAGGGCTGGAGCTTGATTGCAGCCTTGGTCATTTAAATACAAACTCTTCCTTTTCACAGCGATTATACAATCAGATAAGAACACAAATCAGGAGAGAACCTTAGCTCCCTAGTAAATACTTCATGAAGCCAACGTGAGCTTGCCAACCAGACTCTCATCTCTACAGAAGACACATGTCCCAGGAGGAGCTGCATTGTACAGTTCTTGGGCCACAGGGCCCCTCGGGATGTGGTGGTACATGTCTGTGTACAAGAAGAAACAGTCTCGAAGAAACTGTGATAAAGCTGGTTCCCAACTGGGTTTTTAAAGTCAGGGCCAGGAAAGGATGGGTCACAGCCCCTAAGCACATTTGCACAGCCCAGGAGCTAACAATGGTTTCTACATTTGAAGATGAGTTTTAAAAATCAAGAGTAGAATAGCATTTCAGGTCATGTGCAAATTCTTCAAAATTCAAATTTCCTGTTCCTAAGTGAAGTTGTGTTGGGTCCCAGCATGATCGTTCGCTTCCATACCACCCACAGGAGACCTGAGGGCTTACGGCGAAGGAAACAGAAACTTTCTGGCTCCTTTTAGGATACGTTTGCGGACCCCTCCATACCTGAGTGCATATCTGTTTGCTCGCTCATAGATAACGCTTTTGTGCGAGGTGGCCATCAGAGAAGCTGCGTTTCTCTCCTTTCCTCACTCCCTTCCCAAAGTGAGGAGACAGTGATTGTGTGAGAACGATGAGATCATCAGGAGGGACTACGAGTTACATCATGGTAGCTAACGGAAAAGACCTACATATTGCCTCCAAAAGTTGTGGATTACAATCTGCTTGGAAGCCCTTGAATGTCATTCGTAGTTCCTATATTTCAAAACATGTACTTACGTACTCTTCGTGTCAGAGAAATCTTTTTAAAGACAAAAACCTTTCGTTCTTGTGATTTTTACAAAACACAGCCAGATCAGATGGGCCCTTTGCTCAGTGGCATTATCGTATTGAATGGTTCTATTTGATTTTTACTTGTATGTGGCTGTCAATAGGATATGATAAACAATTGGACAATAGGAAATACATTTTAGTAGAAGATCTAAATGTTGACAGGGTTCCCGCTCATTTGCGGTGACTGTTAAATTAATGACCGTTCGTGGCTGGCATTGACCCTCCTACCTACCATAGTATTTATGAGAATATGAAATTAATGTAAAAGTCACACCACTACCAGTAAAGCAACATGAACACTAGCGCCATAAACTATTACAGAACTGGAACCGTACATCACTTTGATCCGGAGTCCCCGCTGTGTACGTGACTGACCTCTGCTGTCCCCTCTCGTTTTGTCGTTTCAGAGGCTGAAGGCTGCACTGACTCACCACCCCGCTGCCATGTCAAACGGGAACATGAGCACCATGGGACACATGATGGACATGATGGGCTCCCGGCAGGACCAGACGCCGCACCACCACATGCACGCACACCCGCATCAGCACCAGACGCTGCCGGCCCACCACCCCTACCCGCACCAGCACCAGCACCCGGCACACCACCCCCATCCTCAGCCTCATCACCAGCAGAACCACCCACACCATCACTCCCACTCCCACCTTCATGCACACCCAGCACACCACCAGACCTCGCCACACCCACCCCTGCACTCCGGCAACCAAGCACAGGTAGACCCTTTTCATGACTTCTTTCCCCTTCCTATTAACAGTGCAAGCTCTATGTGAGGGTGGGGGGTGGAGTAGCCGTCGGCAGCATTCTTGTCTGACCAGCCCAGGTGTTCTATCTGATACTCTGGGAAGCTCTGTTCATTTCCTAGGACTTAACAGTTACCCATCAGATCCTACCTGATCATAGTTTCTACAAGTAATGCCATAAATTTCAGGTCTGGGCTTTAGAGACAAATGTAAACTTTAAGACTTCCAAAATCTATTTTTGCAGTGCCTTACACAGTTAACCCTAAAAAAGTGTTATCAATGTGAGGAGTAGGAAGAATTTAAGCATGCGAAGAAAGATGGGAGTAAAAAATGAGAAAAATACGTTGATGCTAACTGCGATTCTAGCCATGGCTCTTCATAACATCGTACAGACTCAATTTTGTCTCCTGCAAAATGGAAGTCACATACAAAGGGCAATATTCTCAGTAACATTGAATGTTTAAGGTCCGAAGAGTAACAATTCCCGGCAGACAAAGAGGCTCGGTAATGGATGTCAGGGCATAAGGTGCTGTGTAAATGGTGAGGAGAGGTGACTCATCCCACCCAATGTGAAACGCGTTGGAGGGAGCAGACGGAGAGCCAAGCTCTGTAGATCATCAGTTCAAGAGAAAGGCCAAATCCCAGAGGTGGGGAGTCACCAGGAACGGCTAGAAAGAAAGCCAGCATTTAGACTCAACAGAAAGAGGGTTGGGGGCCAGGCAGACGTTATGTCACCCTGCCCAAGAAGAGAGGCGGGTCCGGGCACCAGAGTGAGTTTTAGGAAGCGGATGAAGGGCATGTTTAGGAGCAGGGCCAGCCCTAGACGCTTTGGATCTCCAGGCAGGGTGACCTTTGGTAGGCCCCCTCCACCCATTCCACACTGCCAGCTCCCAACCAGCTGGGTCAGAATGGTGTCCTAGGCTTGGGACCGCCAAATAACACTTATTCATCGTCTGCCTCCGGACCTCACACCAGGCAGCTTCTTGACCTCTTGAGCCCCCTTCCCTAACACACACCAAACCTGGACAGCCATCCAGAAAATGGGCCATCCACTAGCAACTCTGAGTAGATGAGCTCTTCAGCAGATAAGCGTATTTGCTGGATAAGCTTACTTCTGCCAAAGTGCTTAGAGGTGTTCTGTGTAGTAAGTAACAGTGCAGGCTTTGGAGTGAGGAAACTTTCATTCATTTCCATTCTTGCTTCTTCCTCCTGTGTGGTCAGATGAAGCTTCCTAAGCCTCAGTCTTTCCATCTGCAAAATGGGTTAATAATAGACTAAGCTCATCGAGTCTTAGGAGCATTTAGTAAGCAAATGTCAGCACAGTTTTCATTACATGGTAGTCATGATTAATTCTAAACCCAGGGAATGCAATAGAAGTTTAGCACTAGTGTAGCAATAAAATACTATTCAAAATACCCTTTTAGTCAAATGCCATGGTGAGACTTGTATTTAGGAGGGAGAAAGAAAACTTCAAGGTCAAAGATAGGCAAGTAGATTTATGTGTTTCCTCATTTTTTAAGGAGAAGGATAACATCAAGTTTTAGTTGCCTTGTTGTACAAGTTAATTCACAGACATGTGTAACAGTCTTTAAATATAGAAACCATTCATTAACTAATTATCAGTTAGCCAATTGCTCTCTATTTCAAGTAAGCAGTCAATTGTATATGCAATTAGTTCATTGCTATTATAATTAGCAGCACAAACAGTTGCTTTTTACCCTATAGTAAAAAAAAAAAAAAAAAAGCCCAGGTTGGTCTTCTTAAAATTTGAACAAGATCACATTAAAAATGCCACTCTTAAACTGTATTAACTTGAGAAACATCATGAGGTGCGGTGGGTCTGCAGCATGGAGGGAGACGAAGCTGTATGTGTGGGGGTCTCTTAAACCTTGGATGTTGCCAAGCCCCAGGCAGACCTTACCAGGAATCCATAAGCTAGTAAAACTTTGTAATAATAACGTGGTTTGCCCCTCCTAGCATCTCCTTACACTGTAAGTCAACAAGAAAGCGCAGCGGCCCTCCCGTCACACCGCAAGGAGTGTGACTCCGTGCTGTTTCCGGCACCCAACGCCTCCTTTCATAGACCCTGCTCCCCAGTCACCTAGAAAGGCCTCCTCTAACTCCCTCCACTGTCGGCAAGCCCTGAAATAGTGAAAACCGGGTTGCAACTGCGTTTGGGGCTTCACCCCCCCATTCTTCAACGGGGGTCACGTTGGCGACCATGTCCCAGAGGTGTGTTCTGGTTTTAGCACTGCTGGAATGGCGGTGCTCACAACTTGCCTGCTCGGCAGAAGACTCAGCAGCACGGTGACCATGCCCCTGACCCCTTGGTGCCCACTTGCAGCCATACGCAGGCACTTTAAACTTTCATATGCACCTTAAATGAAACTTTTTTAACATCCGAAGGAGGAAAAAAACTGTTTTCTCTGCTAGGATTCAGCCAGTGCCCATGGGGAAAAATAGATTTGACTCTCTTTCCACAAGTCATTCCTGTATCTTGCCAAAATATCATGGAAGGTAGCTCAGAGGATGCTGGGGTTCCCCCACCCACCCACCCACGAGCTCACTCGACGTCATTGTTCAGCTCATTTTTAGAGGACAGGTTCGAGATGCTTATTACTAAAGCAATCGGTTCTGCTGGGCATCGCATTTCAACAATGGCTTGGGTTTCTTCGCTTACCCGACATGCTCCTTCCCCACCCTGTCATCCTCCTTCTCCTTGCCAGCAGGTTTCACCAGCGACACAACAGATGCAGCCCACCCAGACGATACAGCCGCCCCAACCCACTGGGGGGCGCCGGCGAAGGGTGGTGGATGAGGATCCAGATGAGAGGAGGCGGAAATTTCTGGAACGGAACCGGGCGGCCGCCACCCGCTGCAGACAGAAGAGGAAGGTCTGGGTGATGTCACTGGAAAAGAAAGCTGAAGAACTCACCCAGACAAACATGCAGCTTCAGGTGCAGGCCCCCGTCTCTCTCCTCGGGACTCAAAGGCCCTGTGTACAGCTGGCATTTCCTGTCCCTGCGGGCGCTTGTTGACCTAAGGAGCAATACTGCGCATTAGCCAAGCTGCTCCTCCAGCGCTATGCATGCTGGGACACCCTATAAAACAAAATAAGCCACTCAGTTTTAGATCCGTCTGCCTGCAAAGCTGTGAGGAAGGAGAACCTGCCCGAATAAGTTACAGAGCGGGGAGTGCAGGCTTCGGAGGGTCACTCTCTGGGTCAGCGATTCCTTGCTGTGTTTCCCACTCTGGCTCTCGGTTTCCTCATCTATAAATTGGGGATAATGACCCCGTAGAGTCGTTGGGAAAACAAATGAACGAATGATGCAGAACAGTTTGCCCAGTGCCTGGCGCATAAGAAGTTTTCAACTGAAAGGCAGCTCTTGCAATTAACTGTGTGAGGGGGTTGCTTCGGCCTGCACGAGATTATGTATATTTTTGTTTAATGAAGGAAAGGAAGGCTCACGTTTGTTGCTGTGCTCTCTACGCAGGGGTGTCCAACCCGTGGCCTGCAGGCCACAGGCGGCCCAGGATGGCTGTGAATGCAGCCCAACATAAAATTGTACATTTACTTAGAACCCTTTTTTTATTATTATTATCCATTTTTGTTAGTGTTTGTATATTTCATGTGTGGCCTAAGACAACTCTTCTTCTTCCAGTGTGACCCAGGGAGGCCGAAAGGTCGGACACCCCTGGTAGGAAAAGTCATGCTTCTATCTCACTTTCAAACTTGAGATTTGAATCTTGCACGGCCTGTGCTTTAACATGGGCAGCTCCGTTGGGGATATTTTGTAAAAGGCCACACTTTGAGGAGTATTTTGAGAGGAGGGGAGAAAACTCCAGGACTGGGGGCTTCTGCAGCAGACGTCGTGCTGGGGAAGTGACGCAGCTCAGGGCATTAGTTCTCGCACAAGAAGGAGCGCGCTGCTCACCAGCAGGGCGAGAGAGCACCGCATCGACACGCGATAAGTGGTCCAGGGACAGAACCATGCATTACAGCCCCGCGCTCCCAGGAGCAGAGAGAGTGGCAAAGAGGACCGAAGGGGAGAAAGACTGCCCCAAACAGGGACTGGCCACTTCCCACTTATTCACACGTCACCTTCGCCTGATTCTCTGTCATTCCTAGAAAAGACCGGTTGGGGTGCCAGACCTCCAAAGCCTTTACATGTTCAATTCCATTCATGGAAATGACCTTGGGGCATCCAGTGTACACACTGAAAATATACAGAGAAGGTTTGGGTGATTCATGGTCTGAACATCGTAGTTTATGGATATTCACTCTTTCCTCCTAAATTTATTCTTTTTGGAACAGACATGAGAAAGAAACTGAGAAACATGTATAGTAGGTACGAGGGAACTGAGATAATAATTCCTCCCACTAATTTATGTGCTACTCGAGGGTGCGGGCTGTGTCTCATCACCTCCTCTTCCCACCACCTACCCCCCAACTTCTAGTGGAGAGTCTAGTCAGCATGGTGAGTTTATGCACTCAGTATCTGTTGAATACGTGAATGAGTTCCCCATCTCTGGAGTGTCCCAAGAACTGGCTGCCTGACCACTTGGCAAGAATGTGTTTGAAGGGAGTCAAGCCGCAGTGGGATGGCTGGACTTAAACACCTCAAAAGTCACTCCAACGTGAAAGTCCGCAATTCTAGAACCTGGCAGGCCCAGTAGCATTTGAGGAGCTTTTAGGTAGAACGTGGATAAACGCTTTTAATATTCATAGTACTCATTTTTATTTTTATGTGTATTGAAAAATATCCTTAGAACCTCAAACCTTCAATTTCACAAATCCTACTGGTCGGGAGGAGGCTAAATCATACAAAATGGGTTAATGTGAACAAACACATTAAGTAAATAAAAGTTCTGGTGCAGGTGGACCTGGCAGATACTAGAGCAGTGGTTCTGCTCTGAGGGACGGCCGGGAACCCCTCAAATGTGCGGCCCATTCCGAGGTCTGCAGGAGGACCACGAAAACGTGCCAGTCTCCTCAGCCCTCGAGCTGTTGACTTTTGGGCTCCATGCTTCCTTGTCGTCTCCTGTTTGTTGCAAATATTCAGCAGTATCCTTGATCTCTACCCACCAGATAGCAGTAGCACCCTTTACTCCACCCCCTCCATTCGCGACAACCAAAAAGTCTCTAGATACTGCCAAGCGTCCTCTGTGGGGGCAAAATCATCCCTGGTTGAAAACCACTTCCCTAGATGCAGGAGCCAGCTGGCGTGCATCCGATGCCAACAACTGTTTAAATCAGTTTCGAGTAAAACGAGTCCTTGCAGAATGACTCCAGCGTGTTGCCTGTGGCCCCAGAGAATGAAAACACGGAGGGGTCACACCAGCGAGCCAGGAAAGTAAAGATGCTGGTTGACTCTGAGGTCAGATGTGTCCGTGGCTTGGCAAGATGCATGCACCGTATTTTTCAGGCTATAAGACGCACTCCCCCCATTTGGGAGGAAAAGAGGTGCATCTTATAGTCCAAATGTAGCTTACCTGGCTCACTGTGGGAGGGGCAGCAGTGGAGTGGGGTCACAGGAGGCAGGAGCAGGGTCACTGTTGCATTTTCCTCCTAAATTTGGGGGGGGGTGCTTCTTATAGTCCAGAAAATATGGTATATTATTGATTTTACGAAACAGATAAGAGACCCTAATCCATGAATTTTTTGTTGCTGTTGCTTCTCATACGCTCCCTGACCGAACCGGGGACCAAACCCACAACCCAGGCACGAACCCTGATGGGGAACTGAACTGGCAACTTTGCGGAATGATGCCCAACCAACTGAGCCACCCCGGTCAGGGTCTGATCTATGAATGTCTACATTTCTTTACGGTCAGAATGACTAGCAAAAAGAAATACTAGAGTTCTAGCCCCTTAAAAAAAAAAAAAAAGAGTCGTATTACAGCCATTCAACAGGCAGCGATATTTCTGGTTGCTAAAGCAGGGCCCGAGGAAGGGACCATCTCCGAAAGGACCAAATCGTTGGTGTTTTCCAACCTGTGCTTTGCTCCAGAGGGACAGAAGCCCCACTGTCGCGTGTTTTCTGTGATGGTGAGCGCGCAGCATCCCACCCCGTGATGCTGGACAGGGTAGGGATTCCGCTACCTCTGAGTGACCCTTTCCCTCTCACTGGACTTTTGTCAGAAGAAAAAGGTGTCTCTCTTGACGCTGGCTCGCTGAGCCAAATTTTAAGTAAACAGAAATGGAAGGTGCTAAGCAAACAAACTCCAGCCAAATGGAATATCCGAGGTCTGCGTGGCCAGCTGCCACTTCGGAGTTGTTTTCCAGCATAGAAACTTTTAGTGAGGGATGCAGAGTTTCAGATTGGAAAAATCAGACCTAAGAAAACAAAGTCAAACTCCCAGACTTCATTTCCTTGTCTCGTAACACATCTCTACCCACGAAGCCATTGTAGCTATAGGAATTGGGGGACAGAGTAGAAACCACCCAATCTGACATTTTATTTTATATAAGGAGAAATTAAGGTTCAGGGGACTTGAGGAGTCTTCTCAAAAGTCACACAACCAGCACACAGTAGGATTAGGACCCAAGCAAATCTTCTCTTTCCCTAACCCTCTTGCTCTGTGACCTTTCATTCTAGAAAGTTCTTAAACTAAAGAAATCCACATTTTTTTCTCTGACAAAGTAGCTCAGGTCAGCTCTAAATTCATCAACTGCTGATGTGGGGCTCAGTGACTGGATTGTTTGTGTTCGATAGATGATATGGAAATCATCTGGTCACCCACAGAAATAATTGCTTTTCTTTTTTAGTACAAAGACACATGGCTTAAGTCGCTGCTGAAATTTTAGACACATGAGCCCAGGTTTGGGACTTGGCAAGAGACTAGGCCAGATGGGAACTGTTGCTTGACAAATTCAAAGTCCTTTGTTTTGGAATGAACCAAACCTGGCCTCTTGCTAATCTACAAAAAGAAGTAGGGGAGGGGCTATATTGCAGCCCCCCCCACCTTTTTGGCACAGACTGTTGTTTGCATCAAAAAACATTCTGGGTTTATCATATTAACAAAATGACATCCTTAACCCAAAAACTGCAAGTGCAGCTTTCAGGGAGTTCTTGGAGTGCTTATTTAAAGTATGTTATTGTAGTATTGAATGTCTCTATGTGGGGCACTACTTCAACCCAAGGCAACCTTGGGGATTTAAGAACAGATTAATCCAATCGCATCTCATCTGCGCTCTTGCAGCCTCCATTTAAATGGCTGGCTGTTTTAGTGAGTAGCAAACCCAATCCAGCTTAGAAAATCGAAGGGCTGCTTCCATCAGGAGAATCAACACTGATGATTACTACTTTGTTTTCTCAAAGTACTTTTAGATGAAGACCTCAAGCTGTTATAACCCACACAGCGGAGTAAAAATATTGGTGATTTGCCTCATTTCATAAAGCAAGGTAATTCCGAGCAAGAAAATGCCTTTGGAAGTCCTGGTTTTTATTTCCCTTGTAGAGAGCTGCAGGCCACATTTGATGTCTTTCAGGCACTTTGCAGCCTTTGCTATCTGGTTGTTCTCTTCCAAAATGAATTCAAGGTGATTCTCCTTATGTTACCTTGAAAAGGATTCTTATTTAAAATATAGCCTGGCGCTCGTGCACCTCCCACATCAGTCAGTCCACCCGTGTGGAATCTTTAGGGGATGATGCATGGGTGCCACACACAGCTCCCTCCGCGTTCTCCAGGGCAGTCGTTCCTGACATTTCTTAACCCAGAGCCTCCGTCGTGGGATCTGATGAAGGCTCGACGCGCTCTCAACAATGCGGGCGCACACATGGACACCAAATTTTGCTCGAAATGAAACTATGAATGTTGCTTTGGAATCTGCCCTGATGCGATTTGGAAGCATAGGAAGTGCTAGAACTGGCTCCCTTAGAAAACATAAGGCTTAAAATACAAGCATATTTGAGAATACCAAAGATAGTTAACTAATCAAGTTAGTTAACTAAAAAAAAAAAAAAAATCAAGATCAAGCCCTTCATTAGATTATTAGGTAGTTAACGTTGTCGATAGAAGGTGACTCGGAAACACTCCCAGAATAAAAAACCATCTTGCTGGAGCAAACTGGAGAACAGCCCACCCATCCTGTTTTATGCTTGGTTGGCGGGGCAACTGGAGAAGCCAAATCCTATTATTCTCCACTCTCAGTTCAGAGTTCCTTTTCTGCTGGAAACTTCGCCCAATGAATTTGTCGTTTCCATGGCCATTAGACTTTTATTTAGTCCTTACCAGCATCATGGTTATGTGTATACGAGCTAAACAAGAGACTGGGTGTTTTTCTCTACTGATAATAGTAATTGGCATTCATTTTCCAGCCATCGCATAGGGAAATAACAATTACTAACACACCGCATTAAGAAATATGTCCATAAGCACACGTTATCTTTAATGGCCACTTGTCACGGTACTTTCCAGAGTCCCACGTTTTTACAGACCCTCACGACTCCTAGGGCCTCAGTTCCTATACTTACAACATATCGATTTATTGATAAAGTGCTTTGCTCTCCATAGACAAAAATGCCACTCAAGTCATCTGTTCTGTATGGACTTCGGTTATGGGCCAGGACACCACATATGCCGTTCATAGTGGTGATTGGTCCTGTTTTACTGTGGCCTCTCCTGGAAGCAAAAGGTTTATTGTAAAATGGTTTGGGGTGTGCCAAGTATTGTGGGCAGTTAGCTCCCTGCCACTGCAGAAACCCAAAGAACGGAATGCAAAGTGTTTTCTTAAGGAAAGGGTAGGGAACACGTTGTGCCTGAAAGTCGAACGCTGCCTCATAAAGGTGGCTGCCCAGGACAGCGTGGGGGAAGAAACGGAGACCAAAACCAACCTTTGCAAGACGGCCACAAAGTGGAATTTTCATTTTCTTCCTGAAGCATGAGAAAGCAAGAGAATCCTGTTGTTTTGCTTGAAATACATTCCTTATTTGTCGTTTCCCAGGTCACAGAGAAAACCTGTGGCCGGACTCACTGAACACTGGCACTCGACTCCTTTTTCTAAGCACTCGCGTCCGCATGATCTGCGACTGAGAGTTTCTTCCTAGGGGCAGGTGCCCAGCAGCGGGGGTTCCGGAAAGGTGTCACTTCTGTCCCCCAGATGCAAACAGCATGGCATTTACTTTGCAGCCAGACTCTGTAGTCACACATCTAGCTTTCTTTTTCTCCTTTTTAGTTTAGTTTTTGTTTGTTTGCTTTGCTTTTAACCTGGAGTTGCCTTCTACACAATGGTCAAAAAGTAACTTTCTTAACACATGCTATTTGAAGCGGAGGAGGAGCTGGGAAAATCAGAGAGGAAAGGATTCATGTTTGAGGCTAAAATAAATTACTCTGTAAATAAAGTTGTCCCACTGACCCCAGAATTGACAAGGGTCACTTTCGGCTTTGACAGGGTTTTTATTTTGTAAAGTTTGGACGAGAAAGAGAAAAGCTCTGGGGATGAGATTTTTCTTCCTTTGCTATTTATGTTGCTCTACATTTGATTGCTTGTAATGTACTTTGCAAAAGAATGTGGAAATGGGAGCTATTGTTTAAAAAAGTTTCAAAGACATTTCAATTAACTTCTAGAATCCCGAACTTACTTTTCCAGGTGATAAATACATGCCTGAAAAGCCCAGTTCATATTGAAAGTGTAGATACAACCTCACGACAGCTGTGTTCAAACACCCTTTTCTGTGTGCATGTTTCTTTAAGGTCACCGACAAGTGTAATGCCTGGCAGGCAGTCACACGTGGGCACAGGCCAGAGAGAGGGTGTTACGCATCACAACTCTAAAATGGCTTATTTGAGATAGGGCTGTGTTTATGGTTTACTTTTATCAAGTGGAAGCACCTTGGAACCAACCGTCTATTCCAAGTTTATATTTGTAGACAACGGTGCCAAGTACATTATTCTACAAAGCCATGAACTTGTCTTTGTGAATTACTGCATTAAGTGGAGAGCTGAGGCACTTATTCAAGGGAATAATGAAAAGTGCTCCTACACGTAATCCACAACAGGGATTGCTGTGCTGCTCAGGGAGGAAATGTCTCTAGACTGAAAATAACCAAACTAGTTCATGAATCCATGAAATTAATTCTATCATGGCCCAAAACTTCATTGCCCATGCCTCATCGCCCCCAGCAGAGGGCCAATGGTTACGCCATATGCTCCCGGGCCTTCTGCTAAGTGGGCGCCAGACAGGGGGACGTACTTGAGCTACAGCCCATATAGAGCTTTGGGGAAATACGGTGCTAGATTAGTCAGTTTATTGCGAGGGCATTTCAATTCGAAACCCCACAATTCCTCCCACTGACTCACTTTCGTCTTCTCATGTTGAACATCTACCTGAGCTTGACAGTATAAAGATGATGATTATCACAACTAACTTCTATTGGGTGCTTAGCATGTGCTAGGCATTGTTCTGAGTGTTTTACATATATTACCTCATTGGACCCTCACAACTCCAAGAACCTTGTGCTATTTTTAGCTCCGCCTTGTAAACAATGGTGCTGGAGCTCAGCTGGGTTATGTTACCTGCCTAGAGCTGCTCAGTGAGTGGAGAATGGAGACCCCCACCGAAGGGGCCTGGCCCCAAAGTCTCCCACCTGAATGCTATGCTCTGCACTTTTAATAGGATCCAGCTCTTGAGTTACAACCTAGTCTCTTCAGAAAGCCCCTGGTAAGGGTGAGGGGTCAAGCTGAAGGCAAGCTGCACATTTTCAGGTGAATCCTATTCCATAATATCCTTAACGTCATTCAGACTTGACAGAAGCGTTAGCCGATTTCATTGTCAAAAGTGCACCAGGCCTTGGGTTTGTATTCACCGGTCTTCTCAACGTGGCTTTGACACATCTCTTTCCAGAATGAAGTGTCCATGTTGAAAAATGAGGTGGCGCAGCTGAAACAGTTGTTGTTAACGCATAAAGACTGCCCAATAACAGCCATGCAGAAAGAGTCGCAAGGATATCTCAGTAAGTCGTTGACTTTGTTTGCTTTTTTTAGTGTTCAGTTTTTTGCCTCTGATTTGGTATTGGATTCTACTGAAAGAGCAAAAGTAAAGGGTAGATTGTGCACCCAGGCAGACAGCATACAGAACTCTGGATGGCAGCCAGACTCCCCCACCGGGGAGTGCCGGCGGGGGAAGCTGCTTTTCTGGCCCCTATCCATCACCACGACCACCACCTCCTGGTGATTTCCGGCTAGATTTTTCTCTGGCATTCCACATTGTAAAATCCTACCAAATCCCAATTCTGCAGCCCATAGAAAAATGGCCTGCTGGAGCCTCGTTAGCAGTGGGCTAGCTAGCAGTCTTCCAGAGAAATCCACGGGCTGGGGAACAGGCATCGGGTGAGTCCCATCCAGTCCCTGGGCCGTGCTGCATGGGTTTCACGGGGCTCAAAAACCGGAGGCCTGTCTCAGTTTATACACACGCAAAGCGGGTCCCTCTTTTTAGACCCCAGTTGCTGCACCTGGAGTGCCGACAGGTTGGTTAAATGTTAGTTGAGTAGAGGCTGGTGGGAGGAGCGGGGACTCATGACTCAATTGATTTTCAAATAATTTTTTAGATTGAGCAACACAGATTCTCGCAGCACATGTGAGTATTTCTGCACATTTGATCTCTGGATGGCTATCTGAAAGTACAAGATGGGGGACTTGACATCCCAAGACTCCAACACATGGAATCGTTTGGGGGCTGTAGAAAGCATGGCTTTGCTTGTAGCTATAAAGTGGGCAGGCATAGCTTTGTGACTACGGTGCAAAGTTTTAAAATTAACCCCCAGGAGACAATGTGAGCAAACTCTTCTATTTCTAGTAAATGTCTAATAGTATTTTCCCGAGCAGTCTGCGCTTCCACCCAAGGAAGAGCTATATTGGTGTGTGCGTGTGTGTGTGTTTTCTCCTAGGTCCAGAGAGTAGCCCTCCCGCCAGCCCGGTCCCCGCTTGCTCCCAGCAGCAGGTCATCCAGCATAACACCATCACTACGTCCTCGGCGGTCAGCGAGGTGGTAGGAAGCTCCACCCTCAGCCAGCTCACCACTCACAGAACAGACCTGAATCCGATTCTCTAGAAATCAGGGGCCACACCTTGCCTCCAAGAAGAGCTGCCGCGTACCGTGCGTCCTTTCTTTTAAGGGCATTTTTAAAATTAACTCCGACCTGGAAGACTCCTCAGTTCTTCAAAGACTGGCTTTCATTTTTATAGTTATTATGGAAATGTTGTCTTTTATACTTAGTTATATAAGAAAAAAGGGAGTTATGCAATTAATATCTATCAGCTTGGGAAATGCTTTGGTGCTTTTCTCCAGTTCTCTGGTACCAGTTACTTGTTTGTAAACTGAACTCTTTCTGTATATAGTCATGGTTTCATGCTTATCAGTCCGACCCTTTGCCTGAGACATTGAGTCTTGTTCAACTGCAGCTTTTAGCCAAACGAGGCATACTTAGTTGTCAGCAGAAGCAAGGTAACTGGGTGAGAAGTGTGATGACATCATAACGCATGTTGAGTCTGTGCTGTGACGTCACCAGAATCCCAGCTAAACACAGAGCCTTTCCACAACTCTGTTCCTCTTCCTATAAAAATTGTTAAGGTCCACTTACGTCCAAATCAAATCACCAGGCATCTTCCCGACTCCTACTCCTCGTGGTCCACTTCCTCAAATGCCCAATCCCCCTCTCCGTGTCCCCACTCTTTCCTGGGCTCCCTGTTTACGCTTCATTTTTACCTGCTTCCTTTTTATATTCCCCCTTGAGCACTGCATGTAAAGAAGAAAATAATATTTAAAAAAAATAAAAGCAAACCTCAGAAATGTGGGCCTGGCCATTGCTTCCTTGCCCTTGACGCACAGCTGGAGTTCATTCAACCGTGCATTTTACGAAATAGTAACCAGGAGACGTCTAATGTGCCTGACTTCATGTTTTTAATAATCGGAGCAAAGAAAAGGTGGCTTAGCCATAGGTGAAGCACTGTTGAATGCCAGCTGTGGAGACACCAGGGAAGGGTGCCGTGTAAGCCCCCATTGTGATTGTGCAAATTAGGTTGCAAGGGTAAAACATCACACGCTCAAATTACAATTGGTTTGATATGGCCCGTCCATAATGTCGAAAATTCATGTACTACATCATAATTCTGAAGGGCTCTATTCACCACACCGATTACGTTGTTCAATCATCAACTGCTAATAGCCTACAATTTATTGTTATTTTTTCCCTTAAGCCTATGGAAACAGCTTTGCCGTTCTGGTGGGTGGAAAGTAGAGGAACTGCTGGAGGAACAAAAAGAAAGCCTAATGTTGGGGGTGGGGGGTGCTTTCAGCCCTCCAGCAGCAGTTAAAGAAAGGACCCCATGGACATGGCTGCTCCACTCTCCTGAACGATTCTGATTTACATTTTCAGCAACTTTCATGGACTTGCCCATTATAAAAAGCAGATAGTTCCAAATCACAGTCGTGCCTCCTTGAAACAAGCCATTCTACTGTGCTAATGTTTTAATATCACATCTCACAAATAACCAGGCTAATGTTTCTCTTTAGCAGTCTAGACAGGTGCTGGTGTTTCATCTCCATTTGAATGCTTGACCTCCTAACAAGTGTGTGTGTGTGTGTGTGTGTGTGTGTGTGTGTGTGTGTGTGTGTGTTCGTTCAGAGGATTTAAAGGAATAGTATTTTACAAAAGGTGTAGCTTTTATAAGAGTTCAGAAAAGGGAAGGATGTGGTTTGTTTTTTTTCTCTCTCACTATAGTGTAAGAATCTATTTTGGAGAAAAAAGAATATGAGAGTCATGAAGCATGATTTTTATAACTAGTTTCAGTTTTATCTACTAACTTACTTTTTAAATCAATATTTATCAACAATCTTTTCATGTATGCAGTGCTTTCAAAAGAAAGTTTTGAGTATCCACTGAAATTCATGACTTGGATATATGGTCTAAAAATCAAAACCAAAAAAAAAAAGAAAAGAGAAAAAAAGAAAAAATGCAAACAAAAAGGATTTTCTATTATATTTTAGACAAGCATATCATTTTTAAGTATTTTAAATACTGAATTGAAAGTTGTCTTGTTTTGTTCTGTTCTTTGTTTTGAATCCCAGCGGTAGCAGCTGAATGGTTTAACCTCACCAGCTTCCTAAGAAGCATGTAAGATTTAGCTAAAAAGAAGTTAACATTCTTATTTCTATATTGAAGTGAAAAATAATTTTTCATAACTCCTGCTTAGGACTATCTATGTGTCCCCCCGTAAAAGAAAAAGAGCTCATTGAAATGTTTGTTCCAGTTTTTTATTTTTTTAATTTTATTTTTTGCTTTAAGTAAACAAAAACTTTTCTTTCTTTACTGCATGCATAGCACTTAATGAAATGGATTTTTTAAAAATCCGCTGGTAATACCAGAACGTCCAGGGAGTGGGTTGTCACTAAAATTATGGTTTACTTCACTGCTGTTCCACCTCTTGATTGAAATATTTAGTTGTTAAACCCAAAGCCTCTGCAGTTAAGAACTTGCCTGAGTTTTCTTAATTCAGCAACTTGACAGTTTGACTGATGTGCATTATATATAGCTCAATTATGTCTGTTCTTTATGCTAAGTAGGCAAACCAACCACACACGTTAGCAGTTAGCAAATGGGCCTCAACGTATAATTAGAATAAACTGTCTTCTTGTTATACTCGGGGCCTTTAGGTATGTTCATTAGCAGTGTGGAAATACAGTTCTTGGAAGATGCCAGCTAGTTCTCAGAGCTTGAAATCCCAAACAGAAAGGCTCATTGGTCGGATACAAAACATAGCTTATCAATATTAAGTTATGTCCCCTGAAGGCCCCACTTTTTCCAAACCATGGAATAATCAGTCCCTGCTCTTGCCCAGTACTTTTGGCCAGTCTGGGAAAACATCTCTGTAGCGCATTCTCTCCAACTGCGTTACTGCGTCACCATGCAGAGTTTCGTGACTCCATCGTGACGACCTTCAGAGCACCCACCTGGAGGGCTCTGCAGCGCAGCCCCCCTCGTCCTTGGGGGGTGTTTTTATCCCAGCATCCGTCTCTGAAGTCACCGCCAGCCTATCTGGAAATTTCTGCCTGATAGTGTTTTTACCAGTAGAATCCTCCCTTAAACTGGAGCATCCACACCTCAATGGTTCGTTCCTTAAGACATTTCCCAGCGTTGGCCGGGACAGGTATGGTGAAAATCCTAGCCGCGGATGTATGCACTCATTTCAAAGCCAGGCGTTAGACTGGAAGTCTTCCCTCTACCCTCCCCCTCATCCTCTCCCACCTCCACATCCACGTATGCGTGTCTGGGTCTGAACGCAGCCCGTGGGCGCCGGTCTGGACTGCCCCTGCGTGCGTTGTTACACGAGGGTGACGTGACTTGGAGCAAACGCTCTTTGGAGCCTATCCGGTCAGTGAAATCAAACTCAGTGTAAGTTCTGAACGGAGAGGCATCAAGGGTGAATGTTCAGGTGGTCGTTTCCTGTCAGCGAAGTAAATTTTAGCGTGTTGCTTGAGTTTGTCATTGAAATCTTAAACCAGCTGCCGTAACAGACCCGCCTCTGGCTGAGGAGTGGGGATGGGTTAAGCTCTAGTAACTGCTATAAAACTAGCCATCCAGTTAGGATAGAATGTGCTTCTTTCTGGTTAATAAAAATCATCTAAGAAAATATATATGTATGTATGTGTGTATACAGTGGAATTCAAGGACCAAAGCAAAATTTGAACAGGAATCTATTAATTTAGAATTTTATAAGATATTTATTAATAAATGTTATTTTTAAACATTCCATTTGAACAGTATTCTTCTGTAGGATCTACTTGTTTTTAAAGTATTAGTTCAAAATAAACTATTCTAGTCGTGTGTATCTTCATTTTTCAGGGTTCCAAATGGCTGTTCTCTATCATTTGATGGAAATGTTTGCTTAGATCTCTTTGCATAGACATTTCAAGAACTTTTGTTGCTCGGTGAGTTATTTTTTAATCTGTGTTCTGAACAGCTTTTTTTAAAAAAAAAAAACATTTATTTCTTTTTCCGTGTTTAAAGTAAGCCCTTTCCTTTAGGGAGCAGAGTTCAGCTAAAGGGAATCAGTAGCTATAACTGGAACACTTTCTTGTAAAAGCATAAAAACAACTTCATCTCTGCATCTCTGCACCCCGACCCAGTCTCCTAGAATGCTTTGCACTATTCAGCTCTTTGGCGCTCTTTTTGTCCCTTCTCAAACAATATGCAGTAACGTTAAGCCATTCAAGCTCCATTATGCAGTCTATCTGAGAAGGAAAAGGAAACAACCCATTTAAATTTGAATAAAACGTGCCTATGCGAACAGTAGCAGTTTAGAACCTCTCTTCTGCTTCAAATAATTTATATTTTAAAATTGCACTTTAGCTTTTTTGGCCCCTTTCCCTTGTTCTTTCTAATCTCCCTGTCCTCAAACTGGCTGCCCCCTACCCTCTCCACTGTACGGACCCCGCTTCCTTCGAGGCTCTGAGCTGCATCCTTTAAAATACTTTACAGAATATTTGCACCAGGTACATTTGTGTGCGGTCCTTAGTAGCCTAGCGAAAACGTGTTTCTCACATCAGCCTAGATGAAGCCTGCTACGGGAATGCCCAGGAAAAGAGCCAGTTTGTACTCTATCCCTTTCTTCATAGCATGTTTTTTAAAAAAATATTATTATTATGCAACAGATTGTCAGATAGCACCTAAGCTACACTTAAGAGTTTTCTATCTGATTCTCCGAACCAAAGTGTCCTGATTGAGCCAGGAGACTTATTCTTTTGTGCATCGTGGTGCATGATGGACTGTTGTCCTAGCCATGGCCTCTCTGGGGCTGCTGAAATAGCAGTGGTCCTACCCAGTTCATTCCTAGGTCTCAAAAACGCAGTGTTGCCTTGTAACATAATTAGGGACAGCGCCTCTATTTCACAATTATAATCTGAGAAAGGACAAGAAGACACTGAAGCAATAAACTTACAAGTGAACTCCAATACCAAAACATATGAAAAGAAAAAAAAAACCCTAGCTCATCATGTTGTGAAAATAAAAAAAGTGTATGTCCATTCAAAATATTTTACTATTTCTCGTGGAGTTTTTCAGTGATGTAATGCTTATAGCCAAATTGCTTAAAGAGTGTTTATATATTTTTTCCTTATAAATTGTCTATTTTTAAATAAAAACTATTTAACCACAAGTTGGAGAGAGGGGTAAGGCCTCATTTGTTAAAAGATGAATATTCCTAAGTGGCACTCTGATACCTTTCCAAGCTTATCATCAGAGGGGAATCAATAATTATCAACTGTTATATTTAGACCAACTGACGGAGTTTAACTCGTTAGAAGCCAGGATGTAGGTAGCTCTTCTTAAGCCACTTAAGATTTTCTTACATTGAGTTTCATATTACAGAACTTTATAGAATTTTTTTTAAAGAATCACATTAGCCTCAGGACAGAGAATGGTAACCTGAATAAGTCGCTTTAACTACATCTTTAAAATCTTGTGCACACTAAGCCCACTAGACTAGTTCGCTCCCTTAGAATACCAGTGCTATGGACACTAGGTCATGGAAGGTATCACAGTGCCAACGTGGAGGAGGGTTCAGAGAAAGGACCCTTCCTAGCAGCCAGCCAGTAAAAATAAGAAAAGAAAGAAAAGAAAAAAGAAAAAGACCTACCTACCCTCTTCTACCCTCTTTCCTTCTATGTTCTGCTAAATCACACCTGCCTCACAGAGAGAGGAGTTCTCTGCCTTTGAGGTTTGTCTTGAAGAAAAGATAAGCTTTGAAATGTTCTCCCTGGAGAGGACATGGGGTTTGGGATCTTCTAAAAAGGCCCAGAAGAATGGCTCAGTACAAACACAATATTCCAGGACAATTGGAATATAAGTATTGTCCAAAAACTAGAACTAAAAGAAAAAAGTCTAGCATTGTACAAAGTAAGTGTTAACTAATGAAGTCCCAAAAAAAGGTGCTGTCACTTTAAGTTCTGGACTGGGGGGTTGTTTGTAATTGTAAACAGCAAAGCATTTGTGTTTGTTTGTCTATTTGTAAAGCAACCACCTTCCTTACTGGAAGGAGAAAAATTCTTGGGGTACATACCTGTAAATACTTGCTGCAGCATTTAATATGTTTAATTTTATGTTAAGCTTTTTGTTGCATAGTGAACACGTTATCATTACCGATGGACAATGAGTTCATTAAGACTGTTCCACTAGGTCAGATTTTTACATCTCTTTCTAGCGAGAAGAGACAGATTTTGTGCATTTGTACAAATGTTAATAATATCACTGCAATTCCAGTATAATAAAGCACTCAAATGCAAATAACATACGTCACTTTGTATGATGAAATGTGGGCTTGGGGATGACGACATGTGCTCTACCCATGGTCTCGTTCACGCCTTGTGAGCTGAGGCTTACTCTCTCAGGGTCACCATTATGTAGGGACCAAAGAAGGTAAGATTTCCTTTCTCCCAGATCATCATGACACTCCCACTTCCTCTTCCTACTTCCAACTTCCTACCTGAGGCTACCAGTCTGACCCACTCACAGTGGGTTGGCCATACAACTAAACTTCACTTTGGGGCTAGTAGATTTAACAGTCAAAAAAAGCAGGCAGCATAAATTCATGTTCAAGTTACATTTAGGAACCGGGAATCACAGGCTGCCTGCTCAGGCGATCGAGTAGGCGAGTTCTGGGCCTGACTACCAGAGAAGAACTTCTCCGGAGAAGTCCTAAGGATGGCTTTAGCCCTGTGCATGCGTGTGTTTCTAGATATCTCCCTTCCTTCCTTCTGCTTCCTTTCTTTCTTCCTCTTCTTTGTTCTTATATAATTTTTTTCCAGTCACTCTCCTCTTTCTCTCACACTAAGTATCTAATCCATCATCACAGCCAGAATCCAGGCACCATTTCATCGATTTTACTCTTACAGCTCCGTCCAAACTACCAGCATCTTTCACCTGAATTATTGCACTATTCTCCTGACTGGCAGCCAGCGGAACCTTTGAAAATGAGTGTCAGACCATGGCCCTCCACTGCTAAAGCCCTGTTACAGAGACAGCTCATTCAGAACAAGAGCAAGTTCT
This sequence comes from Glossophaga mutica, assembly GCA_039655065.1. Lineage (NCBI taxonomy): Eukaryota > Metazoa > Chordata > Mammalia > Chiroptera > Phyllostomidae > Glossophaga > Glossophaga mutica. The sequence continues at coordinate 86,459,020 of CM077313.1, forward strand.
TTATTACCAAGGTCCATAAAAGCTGTGCCTGACCACCCCCCGTGTTAATTCCCAAGGCTTATCTTCTATCATTTTTCTTTCCCCTCACACCTCTCCAGCTCCCTCAATATCTTTGAGGTTCCTCGAACATCCCTCGCACCATCCACCTGCATGCCTTTTCACATGCTGTTTCTCTTCTACCCAGAATGTTTCCCCTCCCAATGACAGCATAGCTCGTCTGTCTCCCCTCGGTTAACCCTTTTCTGACCGTCCTGTATGAAATTACGTGACCCGCACTCTCTCTCATCTGCCTTGCGCAGTCTGCATTTTCTGCAGCATTCATCCCACATTTACATTTCGTTGCTGTGGCTTTTTTTTGTGTGTGTTTCCCCCATGTAGAATGTAAGCTCCACAAGAGCAAGGACGTCTTCTATTTTGTTCACCCTCGTGACCCAAGAACTAGAACAGTGGACACCCAATGGGCACACAATAAACATTTGTGGATGGATGACCTGTCGTATCCTTTCTGCTTTCTTCTTTGTTCCCGGAACACTCCAACCCTTCCCCTTGGTCCTGTGGCCATCGCAGTCATATTTTATAGCCAAGTACCAGGACATGTCCTCTGACACGTAGCCTGACAGGGAGACAGGATATTTGAAATTGAGACACACGGTAGGAGGCTGACTGGAGGGGAAGGCAAAGAGGGGGAAAACGGGGGACATCTGTAATAGTGTCAACAGTTAAACAAGCAAGTAAATAATTACAAAAAAGAAATTGGGACAGAAACAACAATTGGGGTGGAGGTGGGAAATGATTGCTGTTCTAATGGCAACCCCATCTGTTACATTTACAATTAGACCGCTCAGTACACTCACAGTCCCCAAGAGAGTCTTCCTAATGCCCATCCCACACTCATGTGCAATTTCCAAGCCATTACTATTGGTTAAAAAAATTATGAGCCCGCGCGTCCAGTTCGAAGATAGACAACTCCAACCCTTACCCTACCCTCGTCTCCGCGCATTTCTGGAGCTGCACAATGTCCTTTCATCTCACGCTTGCTCTTGTGGTCGGTTATGGGCTGGTTACAGGATCACATTTTAATTTTGCATTATGTATTTGCTTATCCAATAAAAATAGTTTTTTATCAAGATAACCTGCTTTGTGGTTTGACATTTAACTGCCTTCATTATGAGATCATAAAACTCTGGAGCGTGATGGGCCCCCATTTGAAAGTAATTGAATACAAGGCACTGTGCGAGACCTGTTCCCGTGGCGGTAATGCTGACTTCACCGAAACAAGCATGAAAATTAGGCTGCAAAAGAAAAAAAAACTACTGATTTTAAAAATATAAAGAGAGTTAGAGTCTGGGTTTAAACTTTCACACTTGAGAAACTACTGCCTTTTGGCAACTGTAGATAGTTGGATGAATTATAACATTTGAAAAGTAGTGTTTTAGCTAGTTAGACCTAGCAAAACGCCATCGTCATCATCCTCATCACCAACATCATCGTTATTAAAGATGTTAAACTTGGAGATTAAGTCATGAAGCTTTTTGTAACCACGCAGTTTCATCTTGGACGTCGTCAGACGCCACCTTTGCTCATGTTGTACTCCCTCATGCCAAGGGAGGCCGACCCGTAGTTGTAGGGAATTTTGCACACGTCTCCTGAAACCAACATCAGCACAACAGGCTCGAAGGGCTATAAAAGGTCTACGCGCTTATGCTTTCTCAGAAAAGGGTCTGCCTACATGTTTCTTTAACTGAATAAAAAAAGATCCTGCATTTGCAACATATTCTAATTTCTCAACACTCTTTTATAACAATAAATTTATATATTCTTAAGTTTTTATTGAATTTACTAAGGTGACATTGGTTAGTAAAATAATACAGGTCTCAAGTGTGTAAGTCTATAATATAGCGTCTAGCAAGACAATGGTTCTGAATAAGTAAACGTGATTGTTTATATTGTATTTACACAGGAGAAGTCCTTGATCACCTGAAGCTTTGTACTATCTATGGCTCTCCCTTCCCCTAACTTTTCTATCTTTGATTTAATTTGTCAAGCATTTATTTGATTTTATTTTTTTAAGATTTTATTTATTGATTTTTAGAGAGAGAGGAAGGCAGTGAGAAGGAGAGGGAGAGAAACATCAATGTGGGGTGGCCTCTCATACAGCCCCTACAAGGGACCTGGCCTGCAACCCAGGCATGTGCCCTGACTGGGAATCTAACTGGCAACCCTTTGATTTGCAGGCCGGTGTTCAATCCACTGAGCCACACCAGCCAGGACCATAATTTGCCAAGCATTTATTTAGCATGTGCTGGGTGCTAGTACTCCGGAGGGCACAAAGCTGATTTAACCTACAGCCAGCCTCGGATGCAGGACAATGATGTGCCGAGACTGGATGGGCAAAAGGCCAGGGGTGTTTGGGCACATTCTGGGAAGGGGATGTGTCTAATATGGCAGGGCATGAAGAGGAGCGAAGGAAACCAAAGCAAGACAACGGAGGTGCAAGGAATTTAAATCTTAAGCTGTAGACAACAGGAAACCATTAAGGTTTTGAGGCCAAGAGTGGTTCAAGAACAGTTATGTTATAATGGTTTCCATTTTGCAAAGTGCTTTCACACGTTCCCATTTAGGTGTCCCCTAGTTTTCAGCAAATTAATTATGAATGGGTACCAAGAACAATGCAGTTAGAGCAACTTTCCCTGCACTCACAGTAGCAGGACAGAAGGCAGGCTCTGGAGTCGAACTGCTGGAGCCATCACTTGGCTCCACTGCTGTCTAGCTGCCTGATGCTGAGCAAGGCCTTTCACCTCTCCGAGACTCAGTTTCCTTATATGCAAAGTGGGGCTAGTAACAGCATCTACTTCATAAGGTCACTGTAGGGATTAAATGAAAAAAAAAAATACATGACTGTATATCTATCTTGAAAATGATACTCGATGTTTAAGTTTTCAAAATATTTACCTATTATTGCCTTGTGATATTATTTTTAATCTCAGAATTACGATTACTAATAGATATTCCACATATATATTACATGTATACATATTTTGCATGCACACACATGCATGCATATGTAATTTCCCCCACTAGAATTAAGATCCATAAGAAAAAGATAGTCTATCATGCCCCAATGTCAACTGTAATACTTGGCATACAGTGGCCACTTCATAAATATTAGTTCAGTGAACAAACTGTGGATGAGCTGATGCTACAAATTCATCAAGCATTTTCAGTTTTCTCCCAGGCAATCGCAGGAGACCACATTTCCTAGCCCACTGTATCTTGGTGGAACCACGCACCATGGTATGGCCGAGGGAAAGTGCTCTGGCCCCTGAAACCTCTGCGAGATCCTCCAGACTCTCTGTTCACTCCCCTGACAAGGCCTTGCAGAGGATGCTGAGGCCCTGGAGGATGAGGAAGCACCATTTGCAAGTTGCCTGGATCCCTGAGTCACTGCATGTAGGACAGACAGATGCCCAGGAGAGACCAGAAATAGCTGTGTTGGAACTTCTAAAAATAAGAAGTAAGCTTGCATTTTGTTAACCCACTGAGATTTTTTTTCTAGTAGCAGCTAACTTAGTTTGACGAATGCAAATGGAAGGGTGGAAAAAGGGAAATAGGAAGGGAGGAGGTAGGCAGGCAGGCACCTTTGCTTTCACGCTTTTGTTTAATAGGAGTTAGAAGTAATAGCAAAGTGAGACTTAGAAATGGAGGAGTCCTTCAGGGAGCAGCTAGTGCAACTCTTTCATTCTACAGTAGGATCTCAGAGGCCCAATATGGTCAAATGATTCATTCGAGGTCACACAGCTGAAACTGGACACCAGGTATCCTGATTTCTAGGCCAGCGTTTTGTTTTGTTCTGTCTCTCCTTGGCCCCATTGGTTTCCTGTTTTGTTTTCCCTAGAAAGTGAATATATTACTGTTCTCCAAATTGAGATCATAAGAACAACAAAAAAAGGAAATTCTCTTTTGTATAAAATTCTCTTTTATAATAAAACAGAAAAGGAAGAGGACATTTAACTATATCTCAAAGGTAAATTAAAACCGATTACACATTGATTTTTTTTTTTTTTTTTTTTTTTTAGTCCATTCAAATGAAAATCTTCCAACCTTGTCCCAGTTACGTGGCCTAATTTGTGTGTCTGGGTAGGCAGCTTGCCTCTCAAATCCCAGGCACTTTGGGTCAGGAGGTCCAGTTACTACAACAATTGTCTCTAAACCCAAACACTGTGCATTGAACATTAATGATGGAATAATAAGACACACTCAACTGTACCTGTGCAACTTCTTAACGAAACCAAAATAGGATTAACTAAAAAGAGACTGAAATTTCAGAGTTGTAAGAAGGTACAGCCAGCCCCGTCCCCCAAGAAGGATTTGTAATGGGATCCAGAACTCAGGGGGTCCAGGAAATATTAAAAATATGGGATGTCCTCACCCCCACAAAGCTGAGCTGGGGGATGGGACGCATGGGGCAGGGCCATTGAGAGATGTTTTGCATAGCAACAGCTTTGCAGCTAACTTCTAGAATGGCCATTTAACATATTTATAACCTTTGACTGGTTTCATGGATATGTTAAACAGCTGTGGCCACGCTTTGAGCCTGGGGGATGGGAGAGACTTCCACCCAAGATGTAACTCCCCCTGGTTACAGCGCCTACACAAGAGCTTGGAGATCATTGGCTCCACACCACAGGGCCACACCTGCCTGGACTTACTATAGCAGCCCAGAAATGGTGGAAAAATACAGGAATGCTGGCAAGTGTAGCTGATTGTGGGAGGAATCAGAAATGGGACTGCAGAGGGAGATTGGCGCTGGAATTTAAACCCAGGTGCGGCATTCATGCAAAGGAGAACCACACAGCCATGACAAGAATCACGTGGCTTTAGGTAGCCCTTTGCCATGCTATTTAGGTAGCTAGAAAGCAAGGTGTAGCAGCGATGCAGGGCTCTCTCCTAGCAGTTTGGAAGAATGCAGGAGAGACGCTTCGGGAAGGAAAGGGGTGAAAGGACTCTTGCTGGTGGGCCATGAGAAGGCGCAATGTGGTTGTGGATTAAGAACTGGAGGTTGCTGCGGCGACACAGCTGATGGTGCTGGGAACCGAGGGAGGCCTGCCAGCCAAACATGGATTACTGGGAAGAACCGGGGGCTACCTGAGCCACGGACTTCTATTTCTTTTCCTGAGATATGGTACCCCAGACTGGGCAAAGGGGGGAAGGAAGGACTGTGGGTGTTTGTGGGTGTTTTAAGGGACTTCGGGATTTTAATGAAGACATTGAGTTATTAGTCTGAAGTCTGTATAACTTTTGAATAAATAATTCCTTTCCTTTTCACCAATCTCTGACATAGAGAGCTATAATTCCCTGGCAGCGGGCAAGGTGAACCTAGTACAGGGGGACCCCAGGAGAAGGGGGGGTCCATTTGGTGACATTGTGCAGCCCCCTTCTCTGGTGGCCAATCAAGGAAAATCATGGGAGACCACATGTGCAGTAGCTTTAAAGTAATGTAACCACTTGTACATGCGCAGTAGAAGCCTGCCAAAACTAGCCAGGAAGGATCCGCCCTATAAGAATAGAATCTCTCCAGCCCATGAGGTCAATCTCTGCTTGGAGCTGGCCTGCTCCCATGTTCTCTGCTATAAACTCTGTGTGTTTGGTTCAATTCCTTGTCCCGATCACCAAGAACCTGGTTACCTGTGCCCACCTGTGACAGAGTCACATGAGTTTCCAAAATCAATCCCCCAGAGTCAACTTAGTTTTATTAATTTTTTTAACAGTGTTAAAGCTTTTCTGAACAGTAACATATAGAGCAAAGTCATCAGGGACAATAAAAATAAAACCTGTAAATGAACAAAGCATGAAGAACGTTTATCTTAGCTGCACAAGTCCCATGAATCTGTACAATAAACTTGACATCTGCATTTCTAGGCCATAAATACAGCTATTTTTTACTGTTTCACCTGGCAAATTAACCTCTTGAGGCCGCAATTGTGCATCTGCAAAGTCAGAAGATCAATGTATATCTCCTGAGGTGATATTATGAGGTATTACAAATCCACTGTGCTGAGGAAATGTTCGTTTTTTGAAAGCAAGGACTTCAGACTCAGAAACTTGAACTTTTCCTGTGCTAGTTACAAAACACAATCACTAAATATGTTGACTGTGGGAAAAGGTCACGAAAGTTGCAAGTCCCATGGAAGTAGCTAGAACTGTTTTTGCCTAATGTGGATGCTGAAAACCTGAGAGCTGGGATTCCGAAAGGATCTGGAGCGAGAAACCTTATAATCCCAATTCTTGCAATGCCATTTCCCTTTTCATCCAATTTTTTTCTTCTGGATTACAAACAAGCTGAGAACACAGACTGGTATCCTTATCAGCACCTTAACTACATAAGGTGCTCAACAAAAATGTATTCGGCTGCCCTGACCAGCAGCTCCTGGGGGCTGGAGATACTTCAGGCATTGACAAGGTTTGAAATCGTGCAACTATATAAAGCTGGCATGTCCTATAAAAAGAATCACCAGATATCATTCATTTCCTAGGCTGGGGGCTACAGGAGAGTCAAAGACATCCATGGAGTCAGCCCCTGCTTTGTCCTCATTCATCTTTGTGGCCCAGGATCAAGGAGAAGGTCCAGAAAACTAGAGTTGACCGTCAGAAACCAGGTAATAAGATTCATTTGAAAAATGAAGGCAGGCTAACACTTCAGCACAGGAAAATGTAGCCTATCTTCGAGAGAGATCTGAAAAATAAGAAAGGAGAGCATTTGCTAAATGATCTCCAGACACAAACGAGGCAGTATCAACATCACTTAAACAAAGGGAGAGAAACACGACTCCCCAGGCTTCATCGGAGGCAGTAGTTATGCAAACCGAGCACACATTTGCTGGTGTGGCTGTAAGATAAGAGGGTCAATCAGAAGAAAGCAATGTGATGCTTTAAGGCTTTGCCCTGCCTGTCTGCACCTGCACCTGTGCACGCCTGTCCTTGAAGTCAGCCCTGGTGATCATGGACCAGGGAGCTGGTTAGAAATGCAGATTCTCAGGCCCCACCCCAGAACTAATGAACCAGAATCTGCATTTTAATAAGAACCTCAGGCTACTGCCAAGCAGTTGAAGTTGGAAAAACATCCTTTCGGTAGACTTTCTCCATCAGGTGACCTTGGTTTGGAGATGTTAGTCACGAAAAGAAAGTAATAGAAAGAGAACCCAAGGGTCTGAGAAGCGCACGTGTATTACTGGTGCAGGTGCACATGTCGCTCACTCACGAGCAGCCCCTACGGCTTACTTCTAATTCAGTCTTTTTCTCCTTCATTTTCTACTCCCCCCCCGCCCCCCCCTACACTTGCCACAGGCCTTCCTTTTATTCAGCAACACTGCCTGGCTCTCACTCAGGCCTTCAGTCTACAGCAAGGGGAAAGGTTTCCTGTGTGGAATGCCTACTTCCCATTTTGGGTACAGCCGCAAACTCGCTCTGCCTGATAACAGAATTCATAAATAAGAATTTCAATAGTCTATTAGTCCTTCTCATGAGAATAGACTCGAACTTTAGGGCTACATCACTCTACCATTTTTTTCACCTTTCTTTCTTTCTTTCTTTCTTTCTTTCTTTCTTTCTTTCTTTCTTTCTTTCTTTCTTTCTTTCTCTCTTTCTTTCTTTCTCTCTCTCTCTCTCCCTCCCTCCCTCCCTCCCTCCCTCCCTCCCTTCCTTCCTTCCTTCCTTCCTTCCTTCCTTCCTTCCTTCCTTCCTTCCTTTCTTTAAACTGAATTATATTTGACTCATAACACTGTGAATTTAAGGTACACAACATGTTGATTGGACTCCTTTATATATTGTAATACGATTGCCATTGTCGACATAGTATTACATCGCATAGTTGTATTTGGGGGGGGTGTGGGGTGGGAATAATTAAGATGCAGTCTCTTAGCAAGTTTGACGATTACAGTAGTGCCGTTTGTACTCACTGGACTGCGCAGGATGTCTCCAGGACTTATTTATCTACAAGATGTAAGTTTGTGCCTTGAAACAACATCTTTCGTATGTGACCCACTTCCCAGCCCCTGGGAACCATTGTTTTATTCTTTGTTTTTATCTGTTTGGTCTTTATCAGATTTTATACACAAGTGATATCGTATTCTCACTTCACGTACTGTCTCAAGGTCCATCCGCGTTGTCACAAATACTCTGCCACTTGCTCTGCATAAATACACGTGGAAAAATCTACTTTCCAGTAGAGACCAGGCGGTTTTCTGAATAATAGAAAATGGGAAGAGGTTTTGTTCTTTCGAGCTGATCCCCTCTCATGAGAGAAAATCCTCCATGAGGTTCATTGTACTGTTTTGAGCTGCCAAAGGATCTCAGACATCACCGAATTCAGCAGTTCTCCGCGTATGGCACACTCCTAGGGGTGGCGGCACCATCTGGGAACCGGGAGGAAATGCAAAATCTCAGGCCCCACCTTCGGCGTTTTAAACCGGAAGGAAACACTGAAACACTGGGATTGAGGACCAGCGATCTGTGACTTCGCAAGCCCTCCCAGTGATTCTGACTCCCACTCAAATTTTAACATTTCTGATTTAATTTAAGAAAAGACTGACTCATCAGGAAAGACAAATCAGGCCAAGGGAGCCACAGGGCTCTCATAGAAAAAACTGAAGAATTTCCAACTAAAATCATGTCTCTCATCCTCAGAGCCAGTTTAGTCGAAGGGAAAACTTGAGGAATTCCATTGTTCAAAGAGTCGGTAGAAATACCTGTTTCCTATGGCTATTTCAGTTGGCCAGAAATATTGAAATACTCATTTGTATGAGAACATGTTCAAAGCAGACACTGTGTTATAACCAGCCAGCAGCCCAGGGAAGATCTAAAAGCGCCCTGGCAATTTCTCTGATGGTGTTGCTTCTCTCCTTTTAAGGTTTAAGAAAATGTTCTGCTCCTGGATCATTTCATTTTATTCTTGTTAACTTAGAGTTTCAGATTAAAAAACACTTAATAATCAAATAGAGTGGCTTTTCTGCACCTTCTAGTGCATCCAGCTCTTTCAGCTAATGGATGGATTTCCACTCGCCTTCCAAGTGTTCACTTATCATGAGAAGCCTTTGAACCCCATTTTGGTATGCAAACAGCCAAACCGTGCCCTTCGCCCGTGCCTGGCTCTCCAGAACCAGGGGGCGGCAGAGACACAGGTCGGGACTCGTGATTTTTATGTCCAGGCGTCTATTATACTAGCTAAGGGAGAGGCACTTAAGTAAAGTGCACTGCACTTTAATAGCTGTCTTTATGATGCAGGGAAAGCCAACATCTTAATACCTGCAGTCTTGTTATCAAGTTAATCAAATTTTTAATATCAGAATGTGTAGTAAACCTATGTCGCTTAGTACCGGCCAAGACCCTACTTCCTTCCCCTTGTCTGTTCTGCAGGTCATACAATGCCCTGTTATAAGAACTACCCTTTAAACCTAATAAAATATTTAAGACATGTGTCCTGATAGTGTTATGTAAGCACATCCCAAGATAAGTCCCACCATTAGTGAACCTGACCGGGCTGACCGTCAAGGACCTGGGAGAACAATCTAGCCACGGCTGCAGGGCAGATGTGCAAGGAGGGGGTCCGAAGGGGTGCACCCTGCAAGCACAGAGTCCAGACACCCCTATACTTGGAAAACAATTCTGTAATTTTTTAAATATATTTTATTGATTCTGCTATTACGGTTGTCCCATTTCTCCCCCATCATTCCCCTCCACCCTGCACACCCCTCCCACCCACATTCCCCCCCTTTAGTTCATGTCCATGTGTCATAAGTTCTTTAGCTTCTACATTTCCCACGCTATTCTTGCCCTCCCCCTGTCTATTTTCTACCCACTGTCTATGCTACTTATTCTCTGTACCTTTTCCCGCTCTCTCCTCCTCCCACTCCCCTGTTGCTAACCGTCCATATGATCTCCATTTCTGTGGTTCTGTTCCTGTTCTAATTGTTGGCTTAGTTTGCTTTTGTTTTAGGTGTGGTTGTTAATATCTGTGAGTTTGCTGTCTTTTTACTGTCATATTTTTTAGCTGCTTCTTCTTCTTAGATAAGTCCCTTTAACATTTCACATAATAAGGCCGTGGTGATGATGAACTCCTTGAACTTGACCTTATCTGAGAAGTGCTTTATCTTCCCTTCCATTCTAAATGACAGCTTTGCTGGATAGAGCAATCTTGGATGTAGGTCTTTGACTTTCATGACTTGGAATACTTCTTTCCAGCCCCTTCTTGCCTGTAAGGTCTCTTTTGAGAAATCAGCTGATAGTCTTATGGGAACTCCTTTGTAGGTTACTGTCCCCGTATTCCTTGCTGCTTCTAGAATTCTCTCCTTCATTTTAATCTTGGCTAATGTAATTATGATGTCCCTTGGTGTGTTCCTCCTTGGGTCCATCTTCTTTGGGACTCTGTGAGCTTCCTGGACTTCCTGGTAGTCTATTTCCTTTGCCAGATTAGGGAAGTTCTCCTTTATTATTTGTTCAAATAAGTTTTCCACTTGTTGCTCTTCCTCTTCTCCTTCTAGTATCCCTATAATTCGGATGTTGGGACGTTTAAAGATGTCCTGGAGGTTCCTAAGCCTCTCCTCATTTTTTTGAATTCTTGTTTCTTCCTTATTTTCTGTTTGGTTGTTTCTTTCTTCCTTCTGGTCCACTCCATTAATTTGAGTCCCAGTTTTCCTCCCATCCCTATTGGTTCCTTGTGCATTTTCCTTCATTTCACTTATTGTAGCCTTCATTTGTTCATCTAATTTGCAACCAAAATCAACCAATTCTGTGAGCATCCTGATGACCAGTGCTTTGAACTGTGCATCTGATAGGTTGGCTATCTCTTGGTTGCTTAGAGGAATTGGCTCTGGAGCTTTGATCTGTTCTCCCGTTTGAGCCATTTTTTGGTTTTCTTTCTTTTTTTTTTTTTCTTTTTTTGGGGGGGGTCTGGTCTTGGCTGTTAGGTAGCGAGGGGTGGAGCCTTAGGTGTTCCCCAGTGTGGGGCAACCCAGTGACTGAGTTGTGATGCTGTATGTGGGGGCAGGGTCTGAGAGGGAATGATGGCGCTTGCTCCTCTCTCTCTCAGATTCCAGTCCCTTCCGTTGCTTCCCACAAGCAAACTGGGCCCTTCTGGTGCTGATTTCCATGTGGGTGGGCTTGTGTATATTCTAGGACCCTGTGGGTCTCTCCAACAAACTCGCCTGTGAGGCTGGGAGTCTCTCCTGGCACCTCAACCTCGACAAGTGTTTTCAATTGGTGTTTTTAGGTTTTATTTCCTGGCGCTGGGGCCCTGGGTTGTGAGGCCTGTCTCGCTCCCCATTTTCACCTGGATTATCTGTGTGCAAATGTGGGTCCTGGTCAGCCAGCCGCCTTGCACAGCCTCACTGGGTCTGCCTGTTGCCACCAGGTGCCCGGGGTCCGCTAGCTGCAGCCTGTATACCTGGGGTCTACCAACCTCTGCCTGCGGTCCCGGGTCCACCAACCTTCACTTTTCCCTGCTGCGACTCCACCCCTCTTACAGGCCTGGATGAATGGTTGTTGGACCTCCGTACAGTTCAATTTTCTATCAGTTCAGATTTTCAGATTTTCTAAATCTTTTTGTCCTTAATTTTGGTTGTGCGAGGAGATGCAGTATGTCCACCTATGCCTCCGCTTTGGCCAGAAGTACAATTCTGTAACTTAATTATCTCTTATTAGTTTAACTATGTTCAAGAGGCACTGAATCTAGGTGACTTTACTTCACAATTAAATATTTGTGCCCATAGTATTGAAATCGTAGGAAAAGCAGGTGATGTTGAACGCAGGACAAAGGTGATGTATAATATACATGTGTGTGTGTATATACCTACACACACACACACACACACACACGCACACACACGCAGCCGTGCTTACTCTTGTATTTTTCCTTACTAGGGAGAAGCTCTGAAACAGTTAGTTGAGTGTTCTTTTTCTCAGCAAAAGAACTTTAAGTCACGCTAAAGGGAACTTTGAGGACTGGAGGATCGTTTTAGGAGGCCTTCCTCCCACTGATGAACTCCCCCCTTCATGAGCCATTCAACCCCCTGGATTCACTAATCACTTCTAGAAGGACAACTTCCACATCTACAACATAAATCCTAATTACTCTTATGACTGCCTGACCCCCACTGCCCGGGACTGTTGGCACCCCACATTTGTCTCAGCCCGCTGTTGTATCCCAGTCCCCAGCTCAGTGCCTGCGCACGCTCAGTAACAACTTGCTGTGGGCTTTAATAAACGAATACATGGATACGCAAACTTGTTCCTTTCTCTTGTTCCCCATCTCGGGCAGGCTTGGTGCCCTGGAGCCTACCTACGCACATCTTGTCAGTGCCTTCACCCCCTTCTCTAACCCTGGGTTCTAATTAGCTAGCAAACCCTGGCAATTTTGCCTTCATGATAAAACTTGAATCGGGCCTGCCCCCTCTTAACCACGCCCCTTCCCTTTCACAGAATCTCATTGTCTCCAAGTGGGTTGCTGCAATTTCCTGCTTCCTGATCTCCCTGCTTCCACTTCTGTCCTGTGTCTCCCCGGCTGCCAAACCAGTTCTTTTTTTAAAATTGTTTTAAAGATTTTATTGGTTTATTTTAGACAGAGGGGAAGGGAGGAAGAAAGAGAGGGAGAGAAACATCCATGTGTGGTTGCCTCCCAGGGCCCTTTACTGGGGACCTTGCCCACAACCCAGGCATGTGCCCTGACTGGGAATCAAACCGGTGACCCTTTGGTTCACAGGCTGGCGCTCAATCCACTGAGCCACACCAGCCAGGGCCAAACAAGTTCCTTTTTAAAGCACAGATCTTTTCTCCCTCTCTCCCTACTTTCTTCCCTCCCTCTCCTCTACGTCATGCACACACAGACACACACACTCACACACGCACACACTGCTGCCTCATCTCCTGCACCTTCAATGGCTCTTCATTGTGCACCCAGCACAGCCCAGGTGTAGGAACTCAAAGCTACACCTATGTGGGATAAGGTCCCACAGTGCCACTGCAAACTCCCTTTCCCTTCCATGCTTCTGCATCCTCTCTATCTTCTGCCCCGCCCTCACGTGCTCCCCACCAGCCTAGTGAGGCCTTTCCCTGCACGTGGTCTGCATCTCCTCCCTGAATGACCGCTGCACAGTCCCTCTGCCAGAAGTCTTTCCACGGGCCCCTCCACCCGCAGTGAGCCTGGGAAGCCCACTCATCCTCCAAGCCCGGGTCCACAGCCTGTTCTTCCACACAGCCTTTCCAAGATGTGGCCAAGTAAAACGCACTCACTTGTCTCCTCTGCTCTCACCGTGCTCTAACCGCATGCCACCACAGCACGTCCCAACCTGCCTCATAGCAACACGCATATGACTAGATCATCACTAGACTGTGGCATCTGTGGTGCTTCGTGTCGGTGTTTATGTCTTGGTCTCTCTCCCACGAGGTAATGGCATCCATGGGGCTGGTATTGCCGCTTACTCACTTCTCACTTCTATGATAATATCAGATATACACATCCCCCATCCCCTACACACAGTTAATCCGGGCTCACAATAAATCCAACCTGAGAGCTCTGAGACCCACATGCAAGAATATTTTGTCTAAGGATGTTCAGCCCGTGGTCTTGCCTTTTCTCCTATAACTTCTTCCGGCACTTGGTAAAACAGTCACGTGAGGAACACATAACTTATAAGCTCCCTGAAAAGCAAGCCTAAATTGAAATGCATGGCACAGCTCCCAGCCATTTTCAGGGTGGTGTGCACCGACTCTGCGCTGGAGAAGCCGTTCCTCTGGGACCCCAGCAGAGCCCACCAGCCCCAGACCACATGGCTGTGCCCCTGCAGCAGTCAGGCTGGGCTCCTGCTTTGCATTCAACCCTAAAGGTGCTCCTACCAGGCCTTTGCTTCGGTGGGTCACTTCCTCCCAAATCGGCCATTTCTGGCAGTTGGCCTTGCGCTAACAATCCTTTACTGGGTAAGCATGGGACTGGTGCTGAGGTCGGCGGGAGCTTCCTACATCTCCTATCAGATTAGACCCCCTGGGATCCCATAGGCACTGGGGCGCAGGGCACCCTGCTCAGAGTGGATTACCCACTCGCCCTTGCGATCTGGGCATGCCCATCTGCTTCCCATCTGCAAGCACCAACTTTTGTCTACATTTCCCGTAATTTAGCAAATAAACTCTTCATTCTAGACAGCCAGCAAATCTCCAAGGCGATAAACTGCAGACATGTGATTAGAACACCAAAAAAATTACATTCAAGTCCTGTGAGTGCAAAATGACACTCAGCCAAAAGGGAAAAAAAATAGACACTGGAGAACTGAATATGGAATTTAAAAATTACTAATTATAAGACCCAAAATATTTGTTTGCATATTTTCCCAACTCCTATCTTGAGGTGGAGAAAATTACTCTTCTTCCAGATCATTTCCTCCTGGGAGCTTGTTAGAACTATTCTGGCAGCCGGAATAGTTCTCACCCTCTGATTGGTAAGAGTTCTTGAAGGGAAGGTTTAATTAAATTCTACTTTCTGGAAATAAATAGGCTAGTTAGCTGCTATTTGCCACTACTCTACTCTCCTAGCGGAGGTGTCATCGGTTGAAGAAGGTGTGCGTTCAGTTTGCTCCCAATTCCAAGTAAGAAAAAGTCTTCCTGGCCCATCCTCAGGGTTTTCTTTTGTTGATAAAATGTATTTTTAAAAAATCGTAATAAAAATGCTATGTAATGCAACCTAGACTTGAGGAGTATTGGAATAAGTCTACGTTTTAAGCAGCTCCTCTCCCTCCCCACGTATATATTTATTTATATTTATATCTATACACACTCATGTCTCCTCTGTATGTGCCTGTCTGTGTATCTGTGTGTGCGTGTATACCCATGTCACTACACTGAAGTCCCCCAGATGCTGCAGCAGCAGCAAACAGTTAGTCCAACTCAGGAGGATTTGGGGAGCCTTATGTGCACCTGGCCTGATTCACAATAGGAGGAGCCCACGTGGGTCCCTTTGGGACTGCAGCCCCGTCCGTGTGGGGGCTGTCGCCAGGGCCAATGTCATGAGAAGGGTGGTAAAGAAGGAACAGTTGGATGTGCTCCTCCCTGCTTCCAAAGCTTCTTCGTCCCCACCTCTGCTCCGAAAACACGGCTCCCCTCGCTGTTCCCACAGAATGCAACGCCCCCACCAGGGAGACCGCGAACTCACTTCTAGGTCGTGCTCTCTGATCTCAGCCAACGTGAAGGACCACGCAAGGCCAGACTCCAGGTATCAGGGTGACATTTGTTAAGTCAGCCAACACAATTCAACTGAGTGAAAATTAAAAAAAGAATACTCGGTTAAAAAGCATAGAGATAAACATCATGAGATACAGCTCCTGCCTCAACTCATGGTCCCTCCATGGGATGGGCAGGCAGGACCAAACAGGGTGACGAGCCATATGACACAAGGAAGCCCAGGGCTGGAGCTGAGAAGAGGCATGACCTGACCGACGCGCCTGGTGGGCTTCACAGAGCGGGGGATGTGTGAATGGAGGCGGCCTGCATGGAGAGTCTCAGGGGGCACAGACCCCACAGAAGCAGCATTTGTGACAGAAGTGCAACTTCGGGTATTACAATGGAAAACAAAGGCTTTGCAGGTTATGTTTTAATACCAACAAGAACAGCCTTAAGCATAGCTTTTTAGACCGTTTCTTACTGTAGCAGATTATATTCTAAACATGCTAACAGTATCTCCCATCTTGTGCACACTTGGGCAATGTGACCTTGGCCATCCCCCAGTAAGAGGAGGAGTCTATATCCCTTGAACGGGGGTGGACTCTGTCACCAGGGGAAGTCCCTGGAAGAAACACCAAGATTATTCTGTATCTAAGGCTCCGCTGGCCTGCCTGTCCGACCCACAAAAACTGTGACCTAAATAAATGGCCGGTTTCAGCCATTAAGTTTTGGGTTCGCTTGTGCAATAAAACACGTACCAAAACAGGGGGTCCTGTGGAGGGGAGTTGACCCTGAGGGAAATAGAATCCTATCAAGGCTTTGGGCGTCATCTTGGGAGCCCATCAATATTGAAATAAAAGAGAAACCTAAGTCCCTTTATGTTTGTTTCTCCTCCGTGGGTCCTTCCATTTCAGTTCTGGAATGAATCTTCTCCCTTTCAGTAGGTCAAAGGCAAACAATATAGCAATTCATAATATTTCCTCCTAATACTTAAAAGATTTTTTTGTGGAAGCTACGGAAGCTACCAGGTACTCTGGTAGACCTTCCGGGTACCCAACCTTAAAGAAGGAGCTGTGTGCCTTAGCCTGTCAGAGGATGGAGAGAACACTTCAGTCTATTTCTCATCCTTGCTGGGAACTCCAAAGGTGCACTCCCACCCGAATGGACAGCGACTGCGGGCTTCATCACTCACGTGACCGCAGGAGCATGACTACCTGCTCAGGAGGCTTTCACTGCCTCCCAGAGAACAATGGGATATTTCAGCGCGCTGTAGGGAAAGAGTCACTCAACTTCTTATGCACAGTTAATATGAACCAGGAAAAAAATCTGCTAAGGGCATTGCGTTTTACATGAGAGAGGAAATATTTTAGTTTTAGAAACAGCCGAGTTGGCTAGAATCACTCGCTATGTGACTATGGGTCCCCACCTCCCACCGAAAACTGAGGTGGTCCCCCAGAGCTTTCCCAAATGCAATGAACACCCCCAAAGACATTAGGAATGCGTTAAAGGATAGTGAACAGTTCGGCTCTATTTCTTTCTTCCAGGCCCCCACCCGGCCCCAGCCCCGGCCCCGGCCCCAGCTCGGAGTTCTGTATTCGTGGAGTCTGATTTCATTCCACTTGGTAATTAGCAAATGGCCAGGCTGATCAAGAAACTTGTCATCAAGCAGGACCTTTGTGGAACGGCTCTCTAATTAGCCATTTCATATTTTTGTTATTTCTTTCGCATTTCATGTTAAAAATATGTTCCGTGGGTGCCAGCCTGCTAGAATGCAAGGAGCCCTTGTCACTCAGCAGTAATCCAGTGAAATAATAAATAATTCCATCAGTCCTGAGGTCACTCGGCCAGGCTCCCCACAAGAGTTACCCTGTGGGGGGCACCGAGTGGTCTCCGTGAGCAAAAAAGTCATCTTGCCTGCTCAGGAGCCTTCTCCCTGCAGAGAGAGGAGGATTGTGGGTATGTCTCCTGTATCTGAGGTCACCCAAGGACTGGGCGTGAAAAGCTGTCTTCTCTGAGATGCAGTTATCACCAGCAGCATATCTCTTGAGTGAAATTTCAGGAATGGAGATTCCTGAGGGAAAGATGCCATTTCATCCACTAAGCCAGATCCGCTGGAACTGGGAGGCAACAGCTTGCATCTGTGGAACAGCTTGGACCAGGCCCTCGTGTTCTGTCAGCTTTTAGGTGGGGTCCACTGGCGGGCCCTCGCCAAGATTTCCGCTGGGTCCCAGCCCCACCCTGGCCCACATTCATCGTCCTGACCGAGCATCTCAGGAAAGAAACAGCAGCTTCCCCTAAGAGGCTCACCCTTCCTCATCTGTGTTAGAAAAACAGTAGAGAACTATCAAAAAACGACAGAGAAAGGCATTCATTGTTCGGGCCACCCTGGGCTGCAGTGGTAATGCTTGGGAGAGCAAGCCCAACGTGGCCTAGGTACCAGGCAGCTTGTTGGGGGAGAGGAGGTGGGTGAGATGCAGCAGCGGGGCGAAGCGAGCTCCCGAACCCTAACCCACTGCTCGGAAGGCTGGCTGGGTTTTCATTCAGGACCACGAGTTCCAGTTCAGCCTGTCACCGAAGCGATCAAAGAAATATTAGCAAATTCCTTGGCAGCATTAGAGTGTCTGTTCACTCAGGGACACTCAGAAGCACTTCTGCTCTTTCCAGAACCTTCTGTACTCAGTGAACAGAGCTGTGATTAGAGAATCCCACTTGCCTTTTGTGTAACCTCCTTAGCAAAGGATCTCCAGGGAGAAGGTCTCGGATGCTTTTGACTTCACAGATTTTTAGATAATGTCAGTCTCTGGGTCTAGCGGCCATCGGTGAATGACAATGGAGACCACCACTGAAGAGTCACACGTGTGACAGGTAGTGGCAGAAAGGACAGAGGCCAGGAAAGCTGGTTCCGCTGTCCCTGCAGGGCTCTGTGGAGTAAGACACAGAATAGAGGCAGGAAGAGAAACCGTCTAGCCGTTTATTTTTCTGTGTGCTTTCTTGCTTTTTTAAGCAATAGTGTTGTGATTTGGACTTTTACAAACGTCAATCCTTCTTTAAACTCTGTTATACGGATCACGGATCATTTCTATGAATGTAGGTCTTTCACCTATGAACCCAGAGTACAGAATAGGTTTTTCATAACTTTTCTGAAACTTGGTCAGTGCTGCCTGTGATTAGTTTTAGAAAGAGACCTTTTTCCCTCATAGCCATGTGAGGGTTCCTTGAAGTCTTGGGCGTTCAGTGTTCTCCGATTGTTCCGTGTAAATGGGTGCTTCCCATGGGGGTGGGACGGCTTATTCCCAGACTCACTCGGAGTGCAAGCAGAACCCGGGTGCCCCAGGCCTTCTTCTCCTGGCACGCTCGCTGCACATGAGCTAAAGGACCCGACTTTCCAATGGAACTATTCATCTTAGGGAGAAGGTTGCTGGCACAGTGTGGGAAGGCAGAATCACGATGCGGTCACCCATGACCTGTGAATTGTTTGCGTGTTTTGACCTGGTCCTTTCTGGGGAGGGGTGAAGCACAAAGCCACGGTTTTTAAACTGCGCTTCTTACCCTGGCTGGTGTAGCTCAGTGGGTTGAGCTTGGTCTGTGAACCAAATGGTTGCGGTTCGAATCCCAGTCGGGGCACATGCCTGGGTTGCAGGCCAGGTCCCCAGTGGGGGCATGTGAGAGGCAACCACACATTGATGTTTCTCTCCCTCTCTTTCTCCTTCTCTTCCCCTCTCTCTAAAAATAAAGAAATAAAATATTAAAAAAGAAAAGAAAACATGATATCGAGAGCTTCATCTTTAAAAATAAAAAAATAAACAAAATAAACCGTGCTTCTTCACACCAAACAAACACTGAAAACAACATAAATGATTACTTATAGAAAGTAAACTAAGTTAATGCTGATACATTAATACGGGTTAATACTCCAAAGTTTTTAAAACAATGATGGCTTCTGTATTTATCTATATCAAAAGATGCTCATGATACATTGTTAAGTGAAGATTTAGGTTAGACTATATAGTATAAAAGCACGCTTGGGTTTTTGAAAGGTCCATGTATATCCACAGAAAAATACCTGAATAAACATGTCAACATAGACTGTGCGTCAAAATGGAAATAGTGCTTATCTCTGGAGGTCGGGCAGAATTATGAGGGGTATTTATTTTCTTCCTTACACTTTTTTATGGTATGACTTTTTCAGACTATTACTTCATATTAAAATAACGTTATTGTCAATTAAGATTTTTTTCTCAGATATGGATTTTTAGCACATTTTAAACTGTGTTAGCACATTCTGTCATTCCACATTGCTGATCCCGGGGTGGCCAGAAAGATGTCTGTCCTCAGAGACACTTTTACAGGAGAAGACAGAGCAAACAAAATTAATATTGGTGAGAAAGACACGTTCAAAATATGAAGTGGGCATCAAGGGGTGAATAGAGCACACCCCCAAACATGCCCAACCTAAAGAGTTTCTGAAAATGTTCTGGAAACATTTTATTTATTCAAATCCCACAAATTCAGAATGCATAAAATGTCTTTTAGAGTTGAATGGAAGTTATTTTTGAAAGTCATCTTTTTAAACTCATTTATTAAGAAACAGTAAGTAAACTGGATTACAGGGAAACTGGTTTAACTTTCCTAAAAGACCCACTAAACTGTGCCTTTTATAGGCCAAACTTTCTTGTTCCTCATGTGAGCCCACTCTGTGCAGTGTCGAACACATCATAGGTGCTTAATAAAAGGTTTTTAAAAATTATTGTTATATTATATGTTATATTATATTGCTATAATGCATATAATAGTGCATTCCTCATAGGGAAATAGGTGATTTCTTACAAATGGAAGTCATCAGTAATCATTCAGACAAACCCACTTGGAAATAACACAGTGAAAGGGTTCTTTATAGAAGAAAGGTAATACAACTTCATACTATTCAGGCTTTGAATTAATTATCTTTCTTTGATTAACCTACAAGAATAACAGGTTTTATCATTTGAATTTAATTAACAAAATTTAAACTGCTAGTAGAATGTTAAATGAGTAGTAATCAAACACATTACATCTGAAAATTGAGATTCTTTTATATAGTTGGCTTCTTTTGACTGCTTACCATTTGATTAGACCACATGAACATTTTCTTTTCACCATAATCACAGCAAACAATTCTAACATGAAGTGTCACTTTTCTGCAAAGTATCCCTACAGTATAATGTTCTTTTTATGCACACCATTGTAATTATCATTGTTTGCTGTTGCCATTGAGTTACACTCATTAGATAGAGCTAGCAACTTTGCAAAGAAAAAACATTTGGGATGCAACAAAGAATGAGATGATAGTCGCGATTTCATTGCCAGCCAACAGCGATGATAGTCAACGAGAAAGAAAAAGTCGCGTGCGTGTCTCAGGCACACAGGGTCAGCCAGAGAATAGGAGCATTACGTCGAAAAGACAAGGAGGCAGAAAAGAGAGGGTCCGAGAACTGGAACCCATTTTGAGTAAGTAAGGAGGGGGGATTTACTTCCCTAAATAATATTTCACTGTCAGTTCTTTTTTAAATTCATAGTAAATAAGATAGTAGAAAAGGAGAACAGGTAACACTCTAAAGCAGAGGCTTTCTGCATCCCCAAATCTTCTCCCTCTCCCCTGTTGCTCTGTCTGCTTGTGCACCCTTCCTGTCTCACACAAATGCACGTGCACACACACACCCATGTGTGCAAACACACACAGCATCATGGGGAGCTAAGAATTCATCGAAATGCAACAACAGTCCACAGTGAAGATACCCACAGCACTTCATTCTAAGAATAGGCTGAAGTTATGTGCTAGGGAAGCCTAGATTCAGACCCCTGGCTCCAGTGCACAGTGTGAAGTCAGCTCTGTCCCCTCTGAAACAGCACCGACTCGTCACGCCGAAAACAGCCAGCGGCACGACTACGCCCATCTTGATTCCAGATTTAACCGTCAACACTCGAAGGAAAATGTAGCTCTTCTCGAATTAAAGAACCGTACATGGAAAGCTGAGTCTTATTTTTACTTTTCTCGTTAACTGATAATGTCCAAATGAATAAGCTAAACACTGGATGAAGATTAATCCAGAAATTCTGAGAACTGAACCTTTTTTCCATTTTGATTTTGTTTAAAAGTCTTCATATTTGTGTGTGTCTCTTTCATTTATTTTTAAATGTTTCCCACAATTGACTCAGGGAATTCCGGGATAAACTCTCATGTCACTGAAACGTTTCATTAAGGTGAAACACCCTTTCTTTGTATTTGAGTCCACTTTTTTTTTTTTTTTTGGATTGGGGAAAGAAAGGGTAAGATTCTGACCTAAGGGAATGGCTGTGTTTCACAGATGCTTTCCGCCACGCTTTAGGGCAGTGTGCTTTAAAATGTACATGGGTTAGGTTTTAAAAAGAAAGAATATTCTTTCTGACCATTAAAAAAATGTATGTGGGAGAGGTTTTTTAGACTCCACCTTTCCACACCTAATAACTCACCCTTCAAGCCTCCGTGCCTGTACTTATCAAGGTTGAGAACGATTTTTTTTTCAATTATTTAAAAGTCTTCATTGTAGTTACTTCCTCTGAAACAGACCACCTCTTTCATTAGGAATATTTATGGGAAATAATATATTTGTACAGTTGAAAGCATCACCTGTTTTGCTAAGTCAGTTCTTGTCTGAATGCAAATAGACTGTTAGAGGGTTTACGTGAGAACACTTGCTAATGGAAAGTACTAATCAAAACTTTTCTACAGCAGTAAATGTTTATATTTTTTTAACCACTGGATTCCAATTAAATGTATTCAATATAGCATAGCTTTGATTAAAAAAATTTTAAAAGAGATTATGTATACAGCCCTGTGGGAAACAAGGCAGGTTAGGTATGCAGGCACTTGTACGTTCTTAATAGAAGTCTTTACCTGAAGGTAGAACCCAATAAAGAGTACCCTATAATGTGCCATGGCCTCTGTTGATTTACCTGGCTTACCCTGTCAGCAGAAATCAACTTTACCAGGTACAAACTATGCTTATATATTTAGTGCATATAAAATACATATAAAAGATCCTTTTTTCTTTTTTATAAAGAAGTACTGAATTTCATTAGGGCACATTTTTTCTTTAAAAAGTTCTTTGTTAACCATGGGATATACTGATTGCAAATAAAGGAAGTTATGGTGCTGTGCTGATATTTATAAAGGAAGGGAAAAACCTTAATATGAGCCTACACATTCAATGAAAAAAAAACTAGCATAAATACAAGCTTTGCCTTTACTCAAATATACATTAGCAACATCTTTCAAAGAATCTCCTTGCTTTCACCGATATGTAAATATTTTCATAAATGTCTCAAAAAAGATGTTATTTTATTTTATTGAAGTCTATGAGGAGAGGTTTGGGAATAGATGGCTGAAAATTATTTGGGTTTCTTGGCGGGGGGGGGGGGGGTGTGGAGAAATCCTAATTTTTCCTCATCTGAGAATATTTAAACACAACATCTTTGCACATTTCCCGTAAAAATTTCACAGACTTTTCATATGTGGGATTCTTTCTCCCACATTTAAGTTTCAGGATTAGTTGCGGTCTTAAAAAAATTTAATTCTCTTTGCTCTGTGACTTAATGAATCTAACTTGAGTTTCCTTAGGAAATCTAAGAAGCTTCTTGACAACTGAGAAGTCTCCCAGACACCCGTTCCTGTCAGAGGTCTCCCAAACCACACCGGGGAGGTGCCTCCATCAGACAAGAAAAGAAGAACAGGGCTTCCCCCCCTGACCTCGGCGACGTTTGAGTGAGAGTGTGTTTACGGAGCCATTCTTCGTCATCTCCCACAGTCTGATCTACTCTAGTGCCCTGGTTCGCCAACCACCTCTGAGTAGTGCAAAAAGCCAGGCCCGCTATTATTTTTTGATAATGCTGTTACATTAAAACCTTGGTTGAAGTCCTCTAGTGATTTTTCTTTCCCTCAAAATCTATATTACTTTTAAAAGCATTTCATTAAGACTCTGCATTTTTAAGGAGGGGGAGAGAGAGGAGAGGTGGGTGGCAATAGTCAATTGCAACACCCTTTTTAATCAGTGCACTAAAAATACACAAAACACACAAAAAAACCCTACGGGAAAGACCTTTCTCTGCTTTGGGCCCCTGACTGTTTTAGAGGGCAGGGCTACTAATGAGAGGGGCTGAGAAACGGGGAAGAAGTGCAGATTCAGGCTGCAGACTCGGCCGCAGCTGGGACACGAGGCCGCGGCACCCCTCCTGCAGCGCCCCGGGCTGCGCGTACCCGCGGGGGTCTCAGGTCTCAGGAAGGCGGCCTACCTGACGGGGAACAGATGCCAGGTGACTTCCTCCAGGGACAGTGGGCCTTCCTACCTCCTCAGCACTGAGACCAGTGGTCCACGGGTTTCAGAAGCAGGAGGTAGGGCCCATGGTATGGACAAGTGAGGCATGAGGTATCCCCTGGTCTCTCCTCCGAGGTCCAGGGACCACCGCCTCCCTCCCCTGCACACGCCCCCTCCCACCCCTTACGAAAGAAAGCGAATCGACTAGCTCTTTGCTCCCAGGAGTCCCGTCCAGCCATCCCTGGAATGTGCCCATAAGGTTAGCAGTCTTGATAGTTGTCCTGGAGAACGGGAGGTACCCGTGCCCCTACGGGGTGGGGGGAGGGGGGCGGGGGGGGGGCGCCTGTATCGCTGCCCCAGAATCTCCGTTGCAGCACCTGCTTGGCTCCAGCTGCAGTCCTGCGGCCTTTCCCTCAGCTCGGGCGCCCTCTGGCGCCACTATGGAGAAATTCACCCGCCGCTGAGAGCCTTGGAGGGAAATACGGAGCAGCGCTGCCCAGCCCTGAGCCCTGTGGCTTTGGCCATGAAGGAAGAAGCAAGGTGGCCTGCCCGTTCTGGTGGCCTGCCACCTGCCTAAAGCATAAAATTGGCTCTTCTTGAGTGTGTGAAGGTTACAGAACCTCAGGTCATGGTTTCCCTGGGCAATATGTTGCCCAATGACCTCCAAAGAGACTTTTGTGAGACCTCAGCTTCAACCGGAGAGCAAGAAGTTCACAGGACTTGCAGTCACTGCCCCCCATCCCTCTACACACACCCACATACCCACTTTAAGGAAGAGAGATGATACTGGGTAATCTGAGTGGGCCTGATGTAATAAGTTGGAAGCCCCTAAAAGCCAGGCTGAGACTTCCTAGAGGTGGGGAGAGGACACGCACACACACACACACACACACACACAGATACACGGTCTCCGGTACAACTCACATGGCCAATGTGGCCAAATCAAGACAATTTATCAGGGAAATTCAGAGTACCAGAAGATTCTACCCCAATCCCTCCCAACTGTCAGTCAATAGGTATTTTCTGAATGGCCGTTGGCGGCAGCACCAGGCACCGCCCTCCGGAGATGCAAGACCCAGAGCTGCCAGGGCTTCCTTCCTTATTTGGGCTTCAGGGCCTGCTACTGAGTTAGGTGGGTGAATGAGAGGCGCTGGCTGCAACGGTGTGTGAAGCTCTCTCACTCGCGCACACGCAGTTCTGTAGGGCAGTTTGGGACTTTCCAAACCTGGACCCGAAGCTAGCTTTCATAAATGGTTTGTTATGGGTGCCGGTGGCACGCTTGGAGCTCTCCAGAGGTATAGTAGAGGGAGGAGCCAGTGAGAAGAACCAGGTGGCAGTCTTTGCCTGGAGGGCCCTTAATTTATCACCACTAAAGGTAAAACGCTTCCCTGTCCCACGGCCAAACATTCTGAGTCATCTGCCCGCCCCCCCCCCCCCCGCAGTGCATTTTCTGTTCACTTCCTGTTTCTGTATATGGCAAAGGTGGGACACTTACTGACTATGGACCAGAACTGGGAAATGTTGGCAGAAACAAACTCACCCTGGCTGAGAAAAGGGAGACTCCCTCTCTAGATTCATCAGCAAAACCACTGGTTCTTGACCAAACTGGGAAGCCCTCCAAATTGACCTCATTCCTTCTCCGGCATCTCCTACCCCTGCCTAAAGGCTCAAGCCTAGTCCACTATGGCAGCAACCCAGCGCATTCCAGGTCAACAAAGGTCTGTGTTTGTTCCGTGCAGTAAGCCCACCCTCTACAATCTGGTGTCCTGGAAGAGCTTCTGTAGTCCCCACTGGCCTGCAAACGGATTGCTCTATTGAGTGATGAATTTCACAGGCATCCTATCAACTTCTGCATGGTTTTTAACCTTTGGGGTAATTTTCTGCTTGATAGTCTTCTTCCCTGATTTTGCCTCCTGATAGTCTGTTGCCTCTTCTCAGCCCTCTTTGAAAGAATTTTCTTCCCAATCTTCATAATGATAAAGCAGGTGTATTTAAGGACTCTGTATTCGTTACCCTGTTGTCTGAATCTCTTATTCCCTCTCCCCGAGAGATGAACCGCACACATCGATGACCCCATATCCCTCTCTGGCTTAGACCTCTCTCTCGTACCCATGTATTCTATTGCTGGGGATATTTGGGAATACCCTGAGCACCCAAAGAACTCATCATCTTCTTCCCGTCATTTCTAGTCTGTTGCTCATCCTGAATGCCCTACCTGAGTTCACTGTGCCAAGCACCATGTCCATCCAGGAGCCCATGCCACAAACTCAAGAGTCATTCCAGAGTTCCTCTACCCTTACGTCGTATATTCAGTCGGTACTCGCTAAGTTTTATTGGTTCATGCAGAGCGTCTCTGGTCTCCACTCCTCCTCCCCACCCTCATTGTGGGGGCCTCAGTCCAGGCCTTACAGACCTCGCACCAGGGGCAAATTGCCTTCTAATGAGGTGCTTGCCTCCATAGCTCTGCTGTCTTCCACCCGTCTTTCTAAAATGCAAATCCTCGGTGATACCTTCATATTTCACAGGTGTCAGTGGTTTCTTGAAAGTTATCCCTGACCCTCACCCCAAGGTCCCCACACCCACTCTGGGCTAGTTGATGGGTGGCCCTCCTTTTTGGTCCCAGTGCTTCCTAAGCTTACCCCTGTCATAGAACTCAGCAAAATGTGGCGTTTTCTTCTTTAATGAAATATTTCAAACATGGAGAAAAGTGCAAAAAAAAATACAACAAATACCCACATACTACCCAAATTGGACAAATCTTTGATGCATTGATTTCACTACATTTCTACAAAAGCAATGAGTCATGATAAAAAATAACTGAGATTGCTGTGTGACCCCTCTTTCATCAAAGCCATTGCTGTTCAAGTTTGAGGTTGATTTTCTTGCTTAGCCCCTGCACTTGACCATCAACTCCCCATGAACAGTTTCTCTCATGTTCATCTATGAGCCCCCAGCGCTTGCCGCAGGGAAGTAAATAAAAAGAAGAGTAAATATTTGTTGACAATTACAGGCATGGATGGTTCCATGCCCTCTAGGCCTGTGGACCACTCTTCCTCGCATTAGACTGCAATCTCTTCTAATTTTGCCCGATGTATACACAATGCTTGTAGAGGTATTTGATTCGAATGAGTTATTCCTGTTCTCCAGAACTGTTACCTTTAATCACTGGTTCTCTACATTGACTATGCATTGGAATCAACTGGGGAGATATTAGAGCACTAATACCCTGATCCGGGCCCCAGCAATTCAGACTTAAGGGGTGAGATGCCCTCTGGGTGTTGGGTTGTTACAAGTTCCCAAGTATTTACAATTTACAGAGAGGCTGAGAGCCTCTATTACCGCCTCCTCTGGGGCATATTAGCATCAGCAGCATCATTGCCACAGCTAACAATCGGTGAGCACTAACTATTGGTGTCCATTATTTTTTTCTCCCATAACCTAAGTATTTTTAGGTTCCCTGTTTTACTCATGAAGACAGTGACATTCAGAGGGCTCAAGTAACTTCACCCAAAGTCAGATAGGCCCTGCGCCCTGCTGTTCTTCCTGCCCCACCAGTTCCTCTATGAGTCCCATCCCTTAACCAGGCTATGGCTCCTAGAAAGCCCAGGATTAATAACATTTCAAACCCCCCGAAAGAAAGCCATGCTAGCCTGGCATCACTAGTGCTCTACCCGAGCTTTACCTGCTAACTCTGCTCTCTTTTTTGAGTCCGTGGCTGAAACTTGCCATAAACTCCTTGCTTGACCTGCTGCCAGAGACTCAAGAAGGCAGAGTGCCCGCCTCTGCCCACCGCACCCTCTTGGACTGTAGGAATTACTCCTCTCAATGGCATTCCTCAGCGCTCTGTCCCTCCCTCCCTTCCCCTGCTGGATGGCTGGTTCCATCGCTCTCCATCTCGTTCTCCTTGGACTGAGTTGGCACGCAACAATTGCACCAACGCGACGGGACACTTGCCACTGCAGATCCTGCTATGGCTCTTTATTCTCTTTAGGCTCAGTGTTTATAAGCAAGTGTCCAGTATTTACTCTGTATACGGATTTTTTTATGGGTGTGATGCCCATGATTTCAACGCTAGTGTTCTGGCGGCAGGATTTTACTGCAGGATAAACCATCGTGTATCATCTTGGAATCACGGGACGTTGCAGTGTGGAGGGACCTTGGAGATAGATCGATCACCTAGTCCAGAATGCTGCCGTAACAAAAGAACTCAGAATTGAAATATGTGACAAGGCCTCAGTGGCCAAGCTGTGGACAGTGAGTGTAACGGGGTGCAGCCAAGGCGGGGGGGAGGCCCAAATAGGGATCTGTAATGGGGTCCAGAACTCAGGGCATCCAGGAAATATTAGAAAAAAATATATATAGGATGTTCTCACCCCCACAAGTCTGAGCTGGGGGATGGGACACATGGAGCAGGGCCATTGAGAGATGTTTTGCATAGCAACGGTTTTGCAGCTAACCTCTAGAACAATCGTTTAACATATCTATAACCTTTAACTGGCTTCATGGATATGTTAAACAGCTGTGGCCACGCTTTGAGCCTGGGGGATGGGAGAGACTTCAACCCAGGATGGAACTGGGAGGTAACTGCCCCTAGTTACGGAGCCTGCTCGAGAGCTTGGAGATGATTGGCTCCACACCACAGGGCCACACCTGCCCAGACTTACTATGGCAGCCCAGTAAAGCTGAAAAAAAAAAAAATGTAGAAATGCTGGCAGCTGTGGCCAATTGTGGGCGGAGCCAGAAATGGTGAGGCGGAGGAAGATTGGTGCTGGGGTTTAAACCCAGGTGCGTCAGCCACGGGGTGTCTTTTTGGGACCACGCAGCTTGGGCAGAGAGGAACCACGGACTTCTATTTCTTTTTCTGAGATACGGTACCCCGGACTGGGCAGAGGGGGAAGGAAGGACTGTGCATTTCTGGGTATTCTAAGGGACTTTGGGATCTCAATGAAGACATTAAGTTGTTACTCTTAAGTTCGTATAACTCTTTAAATAAATAATCCCTTTCTTTTTCACCAATCTCTGGCATTGTGAGATGTCTTTGGCAGCAGGCAAGGTGTACCTAGTACGGGGTGGGGGACCTCAGGAACAGAAAGGGGGGGTCATTCAGTAATAGTATATCATTTGCTGCCCTCCCCGCCCCGGGTCTGTTATGTAACACGAGGACACTAATTTTGGTAAAATGGCACTCTGTGTTGTGCAGCCGATTGCCCGAAATAATGTAGAAGACAGGAATAATAGAAGCTCAAGGGGAGGAGGCTACTATAGGCTATGTGTGACAAGGTGTTGGAAGAAAGAGATGAGCTCATGAAAGAGCTGACTGGCTTTAAAGCAGAAAAGAAGGGAAATACATTCCAGGAATTTGAGACCCGATAAAATTGGTCAAGGGACCACTCCTTGATTCTGAAGAGTACTGAAACTAAGTACTCTTGCGCAACCAAGACCCAAAGCAACTCAGAGGGGAAAAAGGGAGACCGATGGTGTGGTGCTCAGTAAAACCTTCAGCTGGATAAAGACTTGGGACAAAGACCCATGGAAGTAGTTCTCCCACTAAAGCAGACAGCACCATGAAGTGGAGACATCCATCACCCTGGAGGTAAGAAAGCAAGGAAATAAAGGTTAGACCCTTTCTCTGAAAGAACTATGGGCATGCTTGCTGACTCAGAGAATTAACTGGAAGCGGATAGGTGAGAAAGCTCTTGTTGGTTTGAAAGAGATTATTTGGGACTTAACACTTTGCAAGCAGGAAATAACTGAGAGTCTCATGCGGCTCTCTAGATGGGCACGCTTCCCCGCACTCACTTCAGATTTGACCAATGAAAAGAGTGAAAAAGAAGAAACTTCCAGAGGTGTGACCAAAGGCTGCAGAGGGCCCCAGACCCTGTTATTATTGACCAGAGACCACTGTGTGTCTCACAATCTTCTCTTTTCCAACAGGGAGTGCATTTTGTGGTTGTCCTGTCGCTCTATCTTCACTGTATGTTGGGTATGGGGGGAGAAGGGTAGCTAACTTGTCATTGTAGTTCACAGGTCTCTGGACCACAATGACCTTCATCCTGACCTGATACACTACATGCAGCACATGCCCTGGAGATGCTGGACTTAGAACTGGGTGCAATGGCTACATGGGAATTTAGATCGTTACCCTTGGAGAGGTGTTGGTGGCTTTATGTGTGTTCAAGGGTGAACAGTTGCAGAGACACTTTGCCCTCACCAAATAGTCACGTTCCCCCTATTGCAATCCCCTTGCAATTAGACAATCTTATGGGCAGTTCTGGCTAATGGGCTCTGAGCAGAAAGTGTTTGTCACTTCTGGGTCAAAGCATTTAGAAGCTGGTGTGTGAACTGCCAGCTCTCTCTCTGCCTGCTGTGAGGCTGGGAAGCCATTTATCGTGCTGACAACATTAGAATAACAAAGCAATCGAGACTGTTGAATTGCCACATGGAGGGGAGGTGCCCGAGAGCGAGTGAGAGAGAGAAAGAGAGAGAGAGAGAGAGAGAGAGAGAGAGCCAGCCTGCACTGCAGTTTGTGTAAGTAAACACCTTCATTGTGTTACACCGTTGAGGTGTTAAGGGTATTTGTTACTGCAGCCTTGCCTAGCCTAGCCTATCTCATGCAAAGTCTTTGACTTCTGGTATGGCATGCTGTTATCCACGTGCCTGCAAGGCCCAGGGAGCTGTGGCTGACCCCTGTATTAATCTCCCCAGAGAGATAGACCCAGTAATGAGGTGACCCTGGAGTGTCACTCAGAAAATCATTAACCAGGCAAAAGGAATGGATTTCATTACTGCTGAGGGCCCAACACATAAATACTGATGTGCGAGGCCTCTTTCAGTCACCCACCTTGTGATGGTTATGGAGCTTCTACCAGGCACCAAACATTCACAGGTGCTGAAGCTCCCATGGCTGAGATAAATAGGCTTCTCCGGTCTCATGGGCTGACATTCTAGTTGGGGATAACCAAGGGAACAAAAAGAACGAGGAAGCTCATTTCAGAGAGCAGATAACTGCCACTAGGAAAATAATTGGGGTGATGTGGTAGTGAGTGAGTGGGCCATCAGGGAAGATCTCTATGAGGATGTGACAGTTAAGCTGGGACCCTAATAAAAGGAACCAGCCATGCAAAGATCTGAAGATGGAACTTCCTGACACAGGGAACGGTGACTGCAAAGCCCTGAGGTGGACGAGTTCTCACTGGGTGGGTTTTCAGTTGGACAGAAGTCTGGTTTGGCTGGAACGTTGTGAATGAAGAATACAGAGAATGAGATCGGAGAAGTAGACAGGGGGTCATCTAGGGCCCTTTGAACTATCACAAGGTGTTTGGACTTTATCTTAAGGGCAATGGGAAGCCATTAGATGTCCCTAAGGAGGGACGTTACGAGATTTGGCTGGAGACTGATTCATAGGGAGTTGTGGCAGCAGCTTAGGTGAGGAAAGGTAAGGCTTCTAAGAAGGTGGGCGGTCACAGACATACACTGGAGAAACAACCTCTGCAGGTGGTTTGGATGTTACAAATGAGAACAAGAGAGGAAGGAATCAAGAAGGACTAGGTTTTCTGCTTGAGTAACTGAATAGTAGTGCCATTACGGAGATGGAAGGCCCAGAGAAGCCGGGACTGGGGCATCAGGGAGGGTGCAACGTCAAGAATTCTCAGTTATAGATACCCTTAGATACTAACATGACTATACGAGAGAAGCAGGTGGAGTTTCAGGGGGAGGTTTGGCCTGGAGATATAAATTTGGGTCCTATCAGTTTATAAATGTTATTTAGCGTCAAGGAACCGGATGAGCTCACTTAGGGAGAGGGTGTAAATACAGAAGAGGTCCTAAGCTTGGGGTCCGGGATCGAACATCCATCTGCAGGTCAGGGACGGGGGGAGCTGTTCTTCCAGAATGACGAGACCTTTTCCACTCTCAAGGGCTGTTTGCTTTTAAAAGATGTCCCGAGACATATAGATTTTTCCACATATCTTAGTAATAAATGTTACATCAGAGTCTCCTGTGAGTTTTAAGTCACACGTGTCACTGTGGGGAAGCAGCTGTGTAGCTCAGGGTCAGAAAACTCTGGAAGCTTTCAACCACTTTGCCACTCACAAGGGATGTGACAAGAATAAGTCGCAGGTTCCGTAGGCCGCACGTCCCTCCTCCATAACTTGGAAGTGATGACGCCTCCTCACTGGGTTGTTGTCAGGAACAAAGAAGGCAGTGGAGCGAAGGAGTGTTGTACGCGCCACAGCTGCCCTGTCCGGAACAGTAGTCACTGGCCTCGTGTGGCCATTGCAATCGAAATTCAACGAAATCGAATATTCAGTTTTTCAAGATGAAGAAGACACGATGAGTAAATGCAGGGGGGGTGTCCTGATTGGATCCTGGGGACAAAAAGGCAGCAGTGGAAAAACTGGTGGTACCCATACAAAGCCCGTAGGTTGCTAACGAAGGTGATGGGGTTATATGAGTTGTTAGTATCAGGAGAGGCTGGGGAAGGGATACCCAGGAGCGCTCTGTACTTGCACAATAAAACGTTAAAGAAAGCTCAGTTGCTCAGTCACACTAGCTACGTTTCAAGTGCCCCTTAGTCCCATCGACAGCACTGACGTGGACCATTTCCATCACAGCAGAGGGTTCTGTTGGACAGCATTGTCTACAGTACGAAACAGTTAAGTGGTTTCAGTACAAAGAGTCAGGCCTCAAAACGATGTCCGTGGGAAAAAGTCAGTGGCTTCAATAAAAGGACGAAAGTCCAGTGTAGAGATAAAAATCCAGTCTCCTCTCCCACACTCAAATGAACTGGATTATTTTAGACTGGCTTCGGTTCTCTCCGCTACACTACGACAGGGTTAAACCAACAATCTCTAAAATGCCTTTTACATCTAACATGCTGTCGGTCCTGAACAAAGAATAGTGGGAGGCGCATTATCTCAAGAGCCCACGGAGAAGGCGCTCTTGTGCAAAATTTAAATATGCAGAGGGGCGGGGCAGACGGCCCAGGTGTCAGGTCCATCCGCCCGCTACCGGTGCCAATGGCACAAGAAGGACCCTACAACACGCCCTCCTCGTCAGAGAGACTGCACACACGGGTTGTCCTGAGCAGATAATAGAGGGGATAAGTAGGAAGTATTTGCTTTCATGTTCGAAACATCTTACTTCAGGCTAATTTTTTGCTCATGCCTCCCGATTTAAAAAAGTGAAATAACTCAGGTCGGACTCCATAAGCTTTACCAAACACTATGACCAAGGAAGTTAGTGACTATTGAGTTCTCTCCTCTTCGTACCCCAGTGAGCATCTAGCAGCAATCATCTGCTGCCCTAACAAGGCACTTCCTATCCAAAGACACTGAAGACGCAGCATGAGAATTAACCCATTTACGTCCACCATGGCTGTCGACATTAAGAAACGGTACTTTCCTATCTGGTATTTATAGAGAAGAAACTAAAGAATATGTTATTGTTAAGAGGAAGACAATTTGGCACCTAAGCAGAATGGGCCTAAATGCCAAGTTCCTTTCTCGTTGGATTGCCCTGGAATATAGGCCGCAGTGAATTATTTTCCTTTTCATCAGGTTGAACAGTTATGAAATATAGCTGAAATTCTGACCACTGTTTATTTACTTCTTTTCTTTGTTCTTCATAAATTCAACAGTTAGAATTCTTGGCTAAAAGCAAAAGAAATTCTTTCTGGCAAATTGAAGCCAACGAGAGTCTTATACCACTGACCTCCCGGGAGATTCGCCAAAAGCAAGGGCAGCCAGAAATGCGGGAATGCCCACCATAAAGTTCACCCATCTATACAATGTATATTCACTCATTTTATAAGTCAAAATAAGCGTAACCCAAATGTATAACTGTGGAACTTTCTAAAAATGAAAATTATTTAAATGGCCGGCATTCTCTCTGTTGCATGCATTCATCAGAAAAGACACAGGTAGTTATGGATAGTCATTATTGTCTTGATCTTAACAGCACGTAAAGATCCTATTAAAGGCCCTTAATCTCTAAACACTACATTTTCAATAGGACAAATGAGAGATGTTAGATGTCAGCATAGCGTGTCATTTGCCGAGGCTTAATAAATGTTGGTTTGCTGTGTTAGCAAGCCCTATAACCGACCACCAGGTTGAACAAATAAATGTTGAAAGAGGCATGTTGTATCCATAACTTGATAATTATTGATCATGAACCACAGAACATGTGAAATTGCCAGGAGAAAGGCCGTGAGAGGATTCTGTTTTTCTAGAACGCACCCTCGCCCCTGTGTGCGCCTGGAATCCAGGTTCTCACCTGGATTTCAGTAGCAGATGCTGATAAACTGGATTTCGTAATTACCTTTCAGAGTTCAAACGAATTACTTCTGTTCTCTCCCATCTTAGAAGAAGGCAATATTATTTCTCTTGGTTACAGTTTAGAATTGATTTTAACAGCATATTAGAGTCATAATGAAGAACAGTAGCTTCCTCACTTTCTCCATCTGAACCATTGCTACAATCCTTTTCATCACTCCTTAGAAATGATTATTTTCATTTGTTAAAAGCCAGACTACCACAGAACTGCGTGTTATTTTGTGTGTCTTGAGATTAACAGCATCTTCCTAGGAGAAATGCAAACATTCGTCGCCTTTTAGAGGAAAGACAGAAGGCCACCGGTGAGATTCCAGGACCGCCACTGAGGGAGCCGTGGTACTGTTTGTCTTCCACACTTTTTCTTGCAGGCGTAACATCCAGAACAGACCCAGGGAGTCGTCAACATCCACGAATGACATCTCCCAGGAGAGACAAGATTGGCGATGACATTCCTAGCTAGTTCAATGTTCTAATAACGTAGAGACTGTATCGGGGATGTGACTTCAGCGTGCTAAGCAAAGACAACCTTCTCCCTCCGTGGCAGAATCTCCTGTATCCTTATAAGAAGCATGCCTTTGGGTCTGGAAATGTCTCTGTGTTTTTAACATTGAAGTTTCTTCTGAAAACCTAACACTTCAAGTCTATCAGATAACACATTGGCAAGAATTGCTGATGGCTAACCCATGCTGGTCCTGCTCCAGGAACCGACAAAAGTCTGAGGGAGCATGCGCAAGAGGAGATTGAGGGCCACACAGAATATGACCCCAAATCAGGGCAACCCGGCTGCTCTAGGTTGAGAGTTACAGTCAAGTGAAGTCAAGGATGCTTCTGGCTGATCAGTCGTGGCCAGGAGCACCCTTCAAGGCAAATGGCCAATCAGTCGTGGTCAAGACAGAATTAGGTGTGAGCCCCCGCCCCCACAAAAAAAACTCCTGGTTGCTGGATACTTTTACATGGGATACCGAGACTCCTCGCAGTTTAAAGGAGCTGAACCTTTCTCAGCCAGGGTCAAGAGAACTTACCTAGAGAGAGAAGAAGAGCGCCAATGGGTGAGCACTAGGATGAGGAGCTTGCAGCTGGAGAAATTATTTGCATTCCTCTCTGACTGTTCCTGCTACCTCAGGGCCTTCGAACTTGCACTTCCTTTAGCCTAGAACACTATTGCTCCAGGATCCTCAAAGCTCCTCCCTGGTCTGGTTCAGGTCTCCGCCCCACCAAAGAGGTCTTTGCCAATCACTCTAAAATATCACCTTCTATACTGTCTTCCTCTCATCCCCATTTATTTTTCTACACATCTCTAGCACCAGTTTGTACATGAAATATTTATTTGCAAATATAAAACTTAAGCTCCCTGAGTCCACTGCTGTGTCCTCGGTCTTGAGCACAGTTTCTAGTAGATGCTTAAGAAATTTTCTTAATGAATAAACTATGAAATCATCCTTGTGTCTTTACATGGATTTGGTTTACATTGAACAATTCCCTTGTGTTTGGGATGCAATTACATAGGCCTTCCTTGCTTTTGTAAAATATGTAGATATACCTTATAGTCTCTCTCTCTCTCTCTCTCTCCCCCTCTCCCCCTCTCTCCTCTGTTCCTATACTCCTTTCTACTCTGTCTCTCCTCTACACTCCCACCATACTTTCAAACCTGGCCATCAATAATATATGTCTGCATCATGCATTCTTTCAACAAACATTGATTGGATACTCACTATATACTAAGCACAAAGCTAGGTGCTGGGGATTTAATGGCGAAGCAAGAAAAAAGAAACAATCTCTGCCACCAAGAAAGTTGTGGTCTAGTGAAGAAGCCAGGAATTAATTTCTAAAACTCACAACGGGTGGAAACTTGCCACTTGATGGGGGCTGCCAAGAGAGGCCTGGGTGCTGTGCATGTCACTCATGGGGGACGAGCTGCTTGAGGAGCTCAGGGGAGACTTGTAAGAGGAGGCAAAGGCCCTCCTGTGGGCACAGGGGCCTTGATGGGCCAAGAAGGGTGAGAGGCCAGTGTGGCTGTAGAAGAGTGTAGGAGCAGATCATTCCAGGTCTGCAAAATGACACTGAGGATGTTAGCCATTATCCTGCAATCTGAAGAGCCATGAGAATCCTCCGAAGGGTTTTAGTGAGTGCGTAGAGCAGGAAATGAGAGGGTGTGACAGAGAGACACTGTCACACTGTGCAGAAATTCAGGTGGGTCCTGTATAGATATGGGGATTTGTTCTTATAAAAAAATAGAAAGATAAATGATCCCTGTCTTCAAAGGCCTTAAATCCAGAAAGCCCCATTTGCTACATAAATGAAAACTTACATGGCAGGGACATCAGTGATTCTTGGCCAAAGGCTCCAAAAGAATAAAATGTTTTCACAAAACAGCTTTGTTGAACTATCTTCCTGACCACAATCAGTGGATCCCTGGATAATCCCAAATCAACCCGTTCAACCCTACTATTCTCAAATACTAAGGGAACATTTTCTTCAACGATTGAAATTTGTTTTCTGTGATTCTAACATGGCAGCTGGGGAAGAAACTCACCTGCTACCACCTGCCCCTTCCAGGGGTCAGCTCTGCCTCATGAGGGTTGTAATGAAAGGCTCTGGGTTTGGTTGATCTGGACAGACCCACCAGCCAAGTTCACTGGTAGCATTAACTAATAAATGCAACCATCAACTCTACTATGGAAGCACAAGGGCACTTAGCACCGGGTGCATGTGAGAGGCAACCAATTGATGTTTCTCTCCCTCCTTTTCTCCCTCCTTGCCCCCCTCTCTAAACTAAATAAATAAAATCTTTATTTTTTTAAAAAAGATGCTGAGTGTGGAGTTGTGGAAGCATGGAGAAAGAGACAAGATGATACTCTCTTCGGGGGGATGTCTCTCTCTGTTCCCCAAAGTCCTTGATGCAAACTGAAGATATAAAGAACAAGAAAACCAGAGCGCCATCCGTCACCGTGGTGGTGTGTATTCCCTGTGATGTCTCACTTTATTTTCGTTACTATTTGGTATTTTCTCCATCTGGCAGCCTTTTATCTGACATCCAGGAAATTCTCCCCGTTTTTTCTCCTCCACTAATGATATTTCTGGAACTGAAGTGCGCTCTTGAACCGGGTTCTCTTCGTTCACAGAAAGAGTGCTGGGTTTGATTTATCCGCAAAACCCCTGGGAGGACTTTTGTGCTTAGATGTCAAAGAAATTCTCTGTCTCCTCCTAAACCATTAATTTTATCATTATGGAAATAGCTTCCATAATTGATAAAACATTGTCAGCTGAGTTTGACAGACTATTAAAACACTTCTGAAGATGTGTAATCTCCAGCTCCTGTCTCTTGGGGCTAGCCTAAAACACACACACCCATATTCATATTCTCTCTTAAATGTCAGTGGGGAAAATCTTTGTGATAAGGTTATTGTAACAGTGATCAAGAATCATTTGCCTCCAGGCCTGGCCAAGTCATGTTATTATTCATAAACCATAGTAAGCCATTCATCTTTTCCCACTAGCTGAGAAAGTTGAAGCTTTGCCATAAATAGGAAGAGGACCACCCTGTAAGAGGCATAGCCTGTCATGAAGTCTAGAGAATCTATTTTTGTAATGAAACTTTTTTACTTTGGGATCAGTGTAGAATAACATGCATTCGTAAGAAATAATAGAGATACCATGTGCCCGGTACCCAGTTGCCCCCAATAACATCTTGCAAAGACTATAGAACACTACTTCATCCAGATGATTGGCGCTGATGTTCAAATTTCCTCCACTCTACTGGTGCTCATTAATATGTGAGTGTTATGCGCGTATGTGTAAGTTCCATTCAATTTTATCACATGTGCATATTTGTGTATTCGCCACCAGAGTCAACATACAGAACAGCTCCAACATGCAAAGACCCCTCGTGTTACTCTTTCACAATCATACCCACCTCCCTCCTGCTCCCTTCACTACAGGGTATCTACTTTTCTTTGAGCTTTTCTGCATGATAAAAGGAAAGAGTTATGAAAATGACTTGCACTCAACAGGAGAACTTGAGATTTCAGAAAAAAGGTGTCCCCAGATGCAGCCCAGTGGAGGATGCACCCAGATCTCAATTTCTGAATGTGGGTTCACTCTGTGAATAGGAGTGAAACAGAGCACCAGGCCGGGCACCTCTGTGCAGGTACAGCCTAGTGCAAATGTGTGCTTTGGCTTTGCATTCAAGGCAAAAACAGTGATAAGGAAAAAGGCATTGCGTGTTAGTAAGATTCATGTTTTGCCAAATTCCATTTATAGTATTCCATGGAAATGATGGATTTTCAGATAAATCAAGAAGTTGTTCCCAATCTCAAGGTTGGTTGGTTTGTTTGAAAAGTTATGAGTGGTAGCCTTCAACACACATGATTAGCTTCTAATTAGAACTAAGATAGTATCACTCTCCATAATAACCAATTTTATACTTAGGTGAATGTGAACCATGAGAATGTCCAAAATTCTTTAAAAAAATATAGCAAGTCAGCTCCAGTTCCTGTCCTTTGCAAGGATATCTGTTGAAGCTGAGATTTTAAATATATATATAAACTCCCAGGCTGACACTTCCCATCTGCTACTGCAGCCATTTTTGCCCATCTGATATAAAATGTCAGCAAGTAAGTCCTCAAAGCCAGCCCGAAGGCTCAATAAAATATGGTCTTCTTGTCACCCTTAGTGCTTAAATCATTTGTTGTCAAGCTGGGTGGCTTTCAGAGCTGACATTTACTGCTGTTTGCTGCAAAAGAGTTTATAGCCTCAAGGAGAGGGCCAGCGCCGTCATTAGCCCTGCCAACTAGGAGA
Organism: Glossophaga mutica; assembly: GCA_039655065.1. Lineage (NCBI taxonomy): Eukaryota > Metazoa > Chordata > Mammalia > Chiroptera > Phyllostomidae > Glossophaga > Glossophaga mutica. Next base: position 86,497,679 of record CM077313.1, read on the forward strand.
ACAAAGGCCTTGGTTAATTCTTTGTGATTCTCTTGCTGTCCTATGGTTCTTAAGACAGATGGTTTTTAAATGATGGGTTTTCAACAAGAGGCACTCATGAAATGTTTACCCAGAGGTTCCGATAGCCTCATGCATATACAGATGCTCAAACCCATGCAAGGAACCCTCAAAAAATTCTGTATCTTCTTTTGCCAAAGTTCCAGGTTAGATCCATCATGCATAGGCCATCTACACCGAGGAATTTATATCAGCAGTAGGAATGAATTTAAAGCTTTCAAAGACTCCGTTCAACAAAGATGTATCCAGTGCTTTATATGTTTATAGCACTGTGACAATTGCTTTGGTGGGCACCGAAATGAATTTCTTTCCTCAAAAGGGAAGAAACTATTATTTATCAAGCACTCCTACGAGCCAAGCATTTCATCTTTTTCATTTTATGCTGTTCTCATGACAACTCTGTGAAGTGGAGACTGTGCTTTTCCACATTGGGAAGCAGGAGCCCTATCAGGTTCAGGAGTTTGCCCGGATCACACAGCTAATTAGAGGCAAAGCTGAGATTCAAGTCTGGTATATTCGACTCTAAATCTGCATTGCATCCTTAACTGGCAAAGAAGGGGGATAATCAAAGCATGGAAATATGGAAGTGCAAGTATCACAAAAGTTGGATGCACAGCAGATATTAGGAAATTGTGTAATGATTAATGTGGACACTGTGATCTCTCCTTTCAGGCAAGTGCTCATTGTCCCAGCTCCTGGGAGTACATGTGACATAGAATCTTGAGCTATCAGACCCTTCGGGGATTGTCCTGCAGAGAGCCACCTTGTCTGTAGTCGCATCCCTTTCTGGGAAGCCCACATCCACTGGCTGATTGACATGGGAGTAAAAGCTTGGCCATCTTGTCTCAACTTGAGGGATCCCTTAGGGGCCATTCTGGCTCTATGTGCTGGCTACATCTGTTGCTGAGGCTTCCTGGAAGCTCCTCCTTTGTCCCCTCCCTTCTGCACGTGCAACCCCTTAATAAACCTCCTGCATGCTAAACTCAGGCTCAGAGACTGCTTCCTGGAGAATGCAACCCATGATAGTTGGGGAGATGTAGAAACTCTTCACAGGAAACTTGGAATATGAAGTAGGAATTGGGTAACAGGTAGGGTTTCTTTTTAAAAAATATATTTTATTGATTATGGTGTTACAGTTGTCCCATTCCCCCCTTTATTCCCCTCCACCCTGCACATCCCCTCCCACCTGCTTTCCCCCCACTTTAGTTCATGTCCATGGGTCGTACATATAAGTTCTTTGGCTTCTACATTTCCTATACTAGTCTTAACCTCCCCCTGTCTATTTTCTACCTACCATTTATGCTACTTATTCTCTGTACCTTTTCCCCATTTCTCCCCCTCCTCCTCCCCTGCTGATAACCCTCCATGTGATCTCCATTTCTGTGTTTCTGTTCCTGTTCTAGCTGTTTGTTTAGTTTTTTTTTATAGGTTCAGTTGTTGATAGTTGTGAGTTTGTTGTCATTTTGTGGTTCATATTTTTGATTGTCTTTTTCTTAGATAAGTCCCTTTAACATTTCATATAATAAGGGCTTGGAGATGATGAACTCCTTTAACTTGACCTTATCTGGGAAGCACTTTATCTGCCCTTCCATTCTAAATGATAGCTTTGCTAGATAGAGTAATCTTGGATGGAGGTCCTTGCCTTTCATGACTTTGAATACTTCTTTCCAGCCCCTTCTTGCCTGCAAGACTTCTTTAGAGAAATCAGCCGATAGTCTAATGAGAACTTCTTTGTAGGTAATTGTTTTCTTTTGTCTTGCTGCTTTTAAGATTCTCTCCTTATCTTTGATCTTGAGTAATGCAATTATGATGTGCCTTGGTGTGTGCTTCTTTGGGTCCAACTTCTCTGGGACTCTGAGCTTCCTGGACTTCCTGGAGGTCTATTTCCTTTGCTTGATTAGGGAAGTTCTCCTTCATTATGTTTTCAAATAAGTTTAAATTTCTTGCTCTTCCTCTTCTCCTTACGGCACCCCTATGATTCAGATGTTGAAATGTTTAAACCTGGAGGTTCCTAAGCCTCTCCTCAATTTTTTGAATTCTTGTTCCTTCATTCTGTTCTGATTGAATGTTTCTTTCTTCTTTCTGGTCCAAACCATTGATTTGAGTCCCGGTTCCCTTCCCATTGCTATTGGCTCCCTATACATTTTCCTTTATTTCACTCTTCATAGCCTTCATTTTTTCCTTTAACCTGCAACCACATTCAACTAATTCTGTGAGCATCCTGATTACCAGTGTTTTGAACTGTGCGACTGCTAGGTTGGCTATCTCTTTGTCGCTTAGTTGTATTTTTTCTGGAACTTTGATCTGTTCTTTCATTTGGGCCATTTTTTTTTTTTTTTTTTTTTTTTTTTGGTCCTGGCATGCCTGTTATGCAGTAAGGGGCGGAGCCTTAGGTTTTTACCAGGGCAGGGCAACCCATGGCTGCGTAGTGACGCTATATGTGGGGGAGGGGTCCGAGAGGGAACAGTGTGACTTGCTTGGCTATCTGCCGGCTTTCAGTCACTTCCCCTGCTACCCACAAGCAAATTGGGCCCTTCTGATGCTGATTCCAGGTGGGTGGGTTTGTGTACATTCTAGGACCCCGTGGGTCTCTCCAACAAACTCTTCCGTGAGGCTGGGAGTTTCTCCGGCTCTCAACCCGCACAGGTGTTTTCAGTCAGAGTGTTTGAGGCCTTATTTTCTTCCGCTGGCACCCTGGGTTGAGCAGTTTGTCTTGCTCTCCAGGTGTTCCTCCTGGTTTATCTGCACGCAAATGTGGGACTGCTCAGTCTGCAATCCGCCGTCTTGCCCACTCCACCAGCCACTGCCTTGCCACGAGTCCTCTACACCCGGCTTCCCATCTCCACCCCTCCTACAGGTATGGATGAAGGTTTCTTCTTTAACTCTTTGGTTGTCGGACTTCCGTGCAGTTCAATTTTCTGTCACTTCTGCCTGTTTTTTGTTTTTAAGTTTGTTGTTGTCCTTTTGGTTGTGCAAGGAGGCACAGTGTGTCTCCCTGTGCCTCCATCTTGGCCAGAAGTCCATGATTTCAGCAAGACAATAGTACTGCAGTTATTTCTAGAAAGGCAATGTAACCGTGCTGTGGAAGGACTTGAGGACTAGCTCAGGAGTCTGTACCCAGCTGAGAGAGAAGAGCCGTCGAAGTCTTTGGACAGAGGTGTGACCTGAAGCAGGCTGCACCTTCAGGAAAGGGTGTGGTCACTCACGAGGACAAATGGTGGAGATGGAGGCAGAAGATTGGGAGGCTGTGGAGGAGCCCGTGGTCCAAACAACTTCCAAAAACAACTAGGTGTTTGGCAGCAAACTTAGTATTGAATCCTGGCTCTGCCACTTACTATCCATGGGATCTCTCCAGACTGGATTTCTTCCTCTCCCAGCTGAGATAGCATTAGCAATGTGAAACGGCTGGGAGCTCGCAAAGCCTTGTGTGCGCGTGCGCACCCACGCACACACTCCTGTAAGTCCCTGAACAGATGCAGGCTTTAGTGCTTTATTTATGCAGGCCAAGAAGGCTGGTCTAGTGCAGGGACTGGCAAACTACAGCCCTCCACAGTATTTAATCAGCCCATTTTAGTAAATGAAGTAGTACCGGAACAAAGCCCCGCCCACTCATGCAGCTACCATCCAGGGCTGCTTTCAGCTACAATGGCCGAGATGAGGGATTGCAGTAGAGACTGTATGACCCCGCAAAACCTGAAACATCCACTATCTGGCCCTTTACATCAAAAGTTTGCCACCCCTGACGCCGAGTATCAGAAATGAAAAAGAGGGGCCGGAGGTGAGCGACAGGACAGGGTCAAATCTCTAAGACCCATCCCTGCTTGGATGTAGGGAGATAAACTGAGACGGAGAAAGGACCCGTAACCCTGAGATGCCCAGCCCAGGTCCCAGCCAGCGTGGCTTTGTCCTTGACCACACAGAAGAAATTAGGAAGAGCACTTTCATTTGCTGGCTGCTTTAATTCCGGACATTCTGAGTTTCTGGTGCTGGTGAAAACGTTCAGCAGGAGGGTGTAAATCTGAACCTGGCACTTGGGAAAAGGCTCAGAGATGAAGTTTTGGCTTCTGGAACAGTGTACATAGACCTGAAAAAACGAAGGAAAATTGTTGGTTCCGAAGGCAGTAAAATTTTGACTTTAATCTTTCATTTTTAAATAGAAGGAGTCCTGTCTCAGATGTGAGTTATTATCCAAGAGGTGATGCTTACAATTAGAGCATTGAAGGAAGGCTTGGCCGGCCATTATTATATTAACCAGAAAACGAGAAAAGGGCAGTCAAGTTTGATGGCTGCTAGAAAGGAAATATTCTAGAACCAGGCAAGGGCTCCCTTGCACGGAGGGCACTGACCACATTGCTGGCCACTAAGCAACCCACGAAAACCCCTTCTCATGTCCCAAGTGATGTGTCCTGTGAGACGGTGACTGGTTTTCTGCACACGGAAGGATTACACAGTTCAACGACTTTGGAGAAAAACAGGTTAAAGGAATGTATAGCTTTTCTTATTATAGAATTTCTTGGACCCTTGAATATATTAACGAGCACTGGGAATGTCCAGGAGGGAGACACAGTAAACAGATAAAAAGACTAGGCTTAAGAAGCACAAATGGCCAGTTACAAAAACAGTCAGGTTGTGAGGTGCAGCACGGGGAATACAGTCAACAATGTTGCAATAGCCAGGCGTGGTATCAAAAAGGTACTAGACCCATTGGGGTGATCACTTCCTAAGGTACATAAATGTCTCCTCACCCTGTTGTCCACCTGAAATGAATACAATGTTGTATGTCAACTGTAATTGAAAAAGAAATTAAAAACCAAAAAGAAAACTGGGGCTCACAGCAGGAAGTTGCCCAGGATGAAAGAGCTCTGGGGAAGCAAAGCCAGGAACCAAATTCACAAACTCTGCTCCAGAGTCTGTAGCAGTTCGGCTCTCCTAATAACGACGATGCTGAGGGACCAGGATGGTGGGGGTGATGAAAAGTGCCATTGCGGCCAAGTGGTCCCTGGGACACTTGATATCTCTTGGAAAACTATGGTAATCCTTAGGCCAGTGTTCCAGTCACCTGGTGACAAAACAACGCCATGTCAACCACTTGAAACTCAGTGACATACAAAAATAAGCATGTATCCTACCACACCATGTACAGGTTGGCCGGGCCGGCTTTGCTGATCTCACTGGGGTTGGGCTCCAGCCTGCGGGTTCAGATTAGGTCTGCTTGATGGAGAGCTCATCCGTCTGGGATGAGCAGGCTGCCGCTGGCATAGCTCATCGAGTCACCCGCCTGCCCTCTAGTAAAAGGGCAGGGGTCTCCCCCATCTCTGGTGGGAAGCACTGCAAAGTCACGTCGCAAAAGCTGTGGATACGGGGAAGAGTGAGGAAATGGAACTAATTATCCAAGCTCCTATGACGCATGTGTGAAATTCAGCTCAGGAGCATGTTGTAAAAGATTTAGTCTTTCTGTTTAAGTAATCCACAGAACCCTGGCACCATGAATTCAAGTTCAGTCAATGTCGTATGTGACAATAGAATTGTATCAACCTTATCCCTGCTTGTTCTGAACCTACCCAAGCCTGGGCTAAACAAGGTATACACTCAAGGGGTTTACTAAACACAAGTCCCTTTGCGTCCCCTTTGCCTGGGCAGCAGAGCTGTTCACCTGCCCTTTCTGCTAACACTTCTCCAGGTCCAGCCACGCTTGGGGTCTGCGGTCCATAGTTTTCTGCCAGGCCATTGGGACTCGGGGCTCACAATGGGGCTCCAATATCCAGACTGGAACTGAGCTTGGGTGTTTATGAGTATCTCTGAGCCTCTCAAGACTGTCTGGACCAAGAGTTCAAGGTAGGGGGCAGAGGGTCAGAAAGAAAGGTGGACAGTGGAAAACTGGTAGGATGAAGGAGTTCTGGGGGTGGCGATGCTGAGATGGATGGAAGGAAAAGGAGCTTCCTGTGAACACTGTGTGGCCTAGTTCTCTGAAAGGGAAGAGACCATACCTCTAAAAGCAGTAAGATTCTTTGATGACAATGATGACGATGATAATGATGATGATGATGATAAAGAAGAAATGTGTACTACATGAGAACAAATCTATGCAACCTATATAAACTTTGAAACATAATCATAAAATGACACCTGTGACCTCCTCCCTCAACTGAAAAACCTGAGTATTGTAGCACCTACGTGATGGGTCCACTTCCTTTCTGAAGGACACCATTACTGGAAGGTCATGTTTATCATTCTTGTGCTTAAAAACATTATATTCTCTATGTGCATTCTTGAACAAACAGGACACAAGGCTTAGTTTTCCTGGCATTTGAGTTTTATAAAAATGGCATCGTGTTACACGCCATCTCTTGCACTTTGTCATAATTATGTTCCTGAGATTCGTTCGTGGTTTCAAGTCCCTGTAGCTCATTTAGTTTTCACTGCTCCACAACAGACTTTATTAGAAATATACCACAGTTTATTTACTCATTCTCCTGTTCATAAACATTTTCTGCTGTTCCATGTTTGCTGTTGTGAAAAGTCCCATTCTCAGTGAATTTGTATGTGTCTCCAGATACACATGTCCAAGAGTTTCTCCGGGATATGTAATTCGAATGGAATTTCTGGTCTATAAGCTTTTCAACTGTTTGCAATTTTATTCCAAAGGAGTTGTGTCAGTGTTAAAGCCACTTGCAGGGCATGAGAGTTCTTACATTTTTACCAACACTGGGTATAGTCAGGCTTACGAATTTTTGCCAATCAAGCACATAGAAAATCAATCCCACGACAGCTTTAATTGATTTTTTCTGAGAGAAGAAGAGGAAGGGGGAGGGGTGTTGGGGGATGTCACTGGGTCATCTGCTCAGTCACACGGATCAATGCCTTTCCCTGCACTCAAACCGAACCGTCTCAGTTACTCCGACTTTATAATAAATTTTGACAACTGATAGGGCCTCCTGGTAACTAGGTTACAACTAGATTTTGAGGGAAAGACGGAGCTTCCAACATTGTAATTAAAAGAATAAGAGAAAAGATGTTAAAGAGTTTAGCCCATTGTCTACTTAAAATGATATCTATTATCCACCTTCTGCTCCTCAAGGCTAGACTAAGAATATTTATTGCAAATGTACCTTAGTTATTCTGGTTGATGAATATACTTCATTTTTCAGGCAAGCAAACCAGTATTACTTGAAGCACAAATAATTCAGACTTCCCAGTGATTCAGATGAAGGTGGTGAAATTTAACTTTTCTGTTCTTGCTCCAAGGCATCAGCTGAGACATGTCGCAAAAACCATCAGCCCTTCCTGCCCCTTTAGAAAATAAAGTGTCGTTAAAAATGTTACTTTTGTGCCTTTTATGAAGTAGCTCTAATGCCAACCTGTCTTCACATTTCTTCAGTGGTATTTATACAGGGCTTCATATTGCTAACCCTAAGACAAGGTGACTGCATGCATTCGAAGTCTTCTTGGGGGAAGGGTCCTTAGGGACTCTGCTATAAGCTCGCTTTGCTCTCTGGGGACCACACGTTTTATAACTCGTTTGGTATAGACTGCGCAGATCTTTTGGGCATTTTCCCTCCAGGGAGTGCTAAATAAATCCTTCTCCGTGGGGACACTGACTCCCTAGGCTGTTTATTTGGACTTCCTCACTGGAGATAGCGGTATTCAAATTGAACACTCTTTTAAATAGTGTGCCCAGTATGTACCGTAAGTCACGCTTAGGAATAGAGTTTTATATCCCCACAGGAAGGGGCGGGGGAGAGAGAGAGAGAGAATACACAGGACTTGGTAGCTCAGTTCAGTACATGACAAAGGGCATAAAATGTGGCCCTGGGTGTTTTTACTGTTTACCTATTTAAACACATATTTGTAAATATTTGAAAATTGTTTTACAAAGAAATATCACATTTGCCAAGAATTGGCAATATACCTTTAAATATCACCTGCTAGGGAGAGCATGCATGTGCTTCTCCCGTGGGCACCAGTAGGAGAAAGTGGATAGAAATAACAAAAATGAAACACAGGCAGGAAATATCAGGGAGACCTCCCAAAACCTGAATTATCTCCTGGAGAGAGAGCCCCTTGTAGTACAGGCTTCCCCCACTAGGCGAGTGTTCTAGGAACCCATCTGCATCACTGTACGAGCTGGCGTTGTTGTGAGAGGCTGTGTTCAGCTTCAGTGAATTAATTTTTGAAGACTCTTTCAATGTGTTTGCCCATTTCATGATGGGTGATTTATAAGCACACCTGCCCACACCATGCTGAGTGTTCAGCAGTTTTTGATCAAAAATGGCATGACCCCTGTGCTCCACCCTCCCTATTCACCTGGTCTTGCCTTGAGCAACTTTTTTTTTGTTTGTTTCCCCAATGAAAAAAGTCAGTCCTCAAAGGGAAACATTTTGCCGATGTGGGAGAGGTGAAACATAAAAATGGCAGAAGCACTGAAAAGCATCAAAATTGACAAGCTCAAATACTGCTTTGAGCAGTGGAAAAAGTCTTGATAGGCGTGTTGCATCAAATGGAGAGTGCTTTGAAGGTGACTGAAGTTTAAACATGTAAGAATAAATACACACATTTTTATAAATTAATTCCAGCTTTTTGGGGGGGTCCCCCTTGTATATCCAGGCAAGAGAAATAATGCATTCAAAAAGACAATCAAAGCCAATCATGGAAAGCCTCTTCCATAACAAAGGTAAGAGTTAAAATGCTAGGGAGATGCCTGCTCAGGAATTTTGACCCGAGCGGGAGAATAGCGTGCCTTCTCCAGAGAGCACTTGGCATGCTCGCCGAGGTGGGACAGCAGTCACAGGTAGCGAGCGACAGTGCGGGGCAAGCGGTGAAAGGACGTTTTACTTTTGCTATGGTTGCTGACGGGGAGGAGCTCAGAATCTATCCTCTAAAACTGGTGCTGGGTGCTCTCGCTTCCCACCTTCCTCTCCTCCCTGCCACTCGGGTTCCTGCACCCCGTGCACTGTCCTCTGTCCACTTGTAACACCGGTCAGGACACACTTCTCCTGGTGCGCTGCACCTAAGAAGACCTCTTCACCCAGCGGTCCATTACCAATGCACTCCGTATAGTTAGAAGCACTTTGGCCACCGTGAATTAGAAGGAAATTTTATCAAGAGAAAATAAGTATAGTTTCCCAATGCTCACATCTGTATTTCCATCTACGGAAATGGAGATGAGCACTGTAGTGGGGAACCGAGGGCAACACCACAGTAAAATACTCTTCCATCTTCCTTATAATTTTTATACTAATGGGCTTGCAAGACTTAGCAAATAAAGCCACAGGATGACCAGCTAAATGAACTGCATATAAATAACAAATGGTTCTTTTAGTTTAGGTATGTTCAGCTAAGTTAATTAAACACGGAGGCCCTTACACGGAGGGGCTTGTCACCTTTGTGACCCACGGGAACACACCCAAATCTAGCTCTGCACCTGTCTCGAGGTTACGAAATCGAAACGCCAGGGACAGACAGTCTCAGCAGCCAAGTGGGCTTTAAGCCAGAGCCGAGCCCGGGTCTCCTTGCCTCGCTTCCATCTTTTCTCCGTAAAAGGCTCTCCCCAGACTCCTTTCTGAGAAACACTACCAACCGCTTCCGGTTTGGCATTGCCCAATTCAATGAATCTTTGCTCAAATAAACTCTTAACATGTTTAATAAACCTCAGTCGATCTTTTAACAGTTCCGTGCAATATTTAGGACCTACACTAAAAAAAAAAAGTATTTGTACGTTATCTAAAATTCAAATTTAACTGGGTATCCTGTATTTTATTTGGCAACTCTAAACTACCCAATCTTCTATAAGTAATGCAGATAAAACTGAGCGTTTTTGCCCTCCCCCCCCCCATAACTTCAGGAAGCATTGAAAGGTAATGTACATCTTCACTGGAGTTCTCTCTGTGAGAAGAAAAAATCCCCTTTTTACCTGCCTCTCCCTTGCAGATTCTGTGTACCTTGGCTGCCTCCCAAATCACTCATCTGTGTCCTGGCCAAACAGAAAGCCAGCCTTTTGGGTTCCCTTTTCCATTTTTCCCTGTCCTCTCCTTTGCCATCTTCCCACCACGGATTTCTTTGATTTTTGCCTTCATCCATCCCAGGTTGTACGTTTTCTTTACAGATGCTAACAGTCACTTTTACTTCTGCTCTCACCCTCTACTCTGTGGTGTAGAACAAAAGCCTGAAAACCCAGCAGAACAAACAAAAGTTGACGCCCAATCAATACAGCGAATAACTACAATATTTTTACGCCTCTCACACCCACGTAGGTGCTTCAGGGGTGGTCGAGGCTGTCTGAAATAGGCTCTTCTCATCTTCTCTCTCCTGGCCATTCAGGAGGCCCCCAGGTCTCCTTGTCTGTGGGGCTCCTCCTCAGGATGATGATTAGTGCAAGTTGTCTGAGACCCCACCGGGTAAGCTGCTTGGTTTGGGATTTCACCCTTCAAAGGGCTAGCCCTTTCTTGAGGTTCGGCCACCCCTCAGTGCCCTGTGAGCCCACGTCGGCTCCTGGTCGGACCGCCCAGTGGAGTGTGGCATAGCAGCAATGACAGCAGATGGCCTGTCTCACTCTCCATCACACGGCGTAAGCTTTCGATGTGTCCACACCAAGTTGGAGGCAGATTTTTTTTTTCTTTTTTGGAGATACTCTTCAAAATTTGACCACAGTGGAAAAGTTCCCTTCAATTCCTAGTTTGCAAAGACTTTTCTTTAATCACAAATAGAGGTTTATTCTAATTCTTTTTCTGCAGCTATTGAGATGATCATTTGAGAGTTCTTTGTTCTGATAATGGGATGAGTTATATAGATTTTCAAACATTAAAGCAACTTAGTATTCCATGCAAAGTGGTCCTAAAGGGTCGTCTTTTTTGAGTTTTGCTGGATTTCTTTTCTAATATTTTGGTGGAGATTTTCCAAATCTATGCCTTTCAGAGAGATGAGCTTATGATTTTTCCAATTTTTGTTATCAATATTATTTTCCCAGTTTTTGTTATCAAAGTTTGTTGTTTTCATAAACTGAGCTGGAAATTATTTCCTTTTTTCCCAGTTCTCTGAAGGAATTTGTATGAAGCTGGCATTATTTCTTTCTTAAATGCTTGAGGTTTTCTGTAGACATGCCCCCTTTTCATTCCTGATTTGGGTCATCTCTCAATTATCTTGGTTTCTTGAACAATACTTGTAGGGGCTTACCGAAGGAAGGAGCTGGTGTTTTCAACAAACCAACTTTTTGCTTTCTTCATTTTTTTCTACACATTTTTCTTCTCTTACACTGGTTCTACTTCCATCTTTATTATGCCTTTCTGCTTTCTTTGCTGTGTTGAGGTCCAATTTTTCTCATGGTACGATAGCTATATTAGTTTTTATTACCTAATGCGTGCCTTTTTTTATCATTTCCTATCCTTTCTTTTTCTATATTTCTACTTCCTTTATATTTAAGGTGAGTCTCCTGTAAATAGCATACACTTGGGTTTTGTTTTATTATTCATTAACAAGGTTTATCTTTCATTCGGAGTTTTAAATCTATTTTTATTTAGTTACAAATACATTTGAGTTTAAATCTGCTACCTTGCCATTTGTTTTTCCACTTGTTCCATCTGTTATTTGTCCTTTTTTATTTTCTTGGCATCTTTGGTTTAATTTTTAATTATTTCTTTTCCCTCTTCTAATAGCATGTAATATATTAGTTTATTATCTTTGTCTTCCAGCCAAGGTCAGTCTGTTAAAGAATATCTAAATTGTCCCTTTGACATTTTATCAGTGACGATTTTAAAAGGACAAACTCAGCACCACCCCTAAGTGATTCACACCAGAAAACATTTAGCTGTGAAATATGAGTTCCTATTAGACTTCAGACAGGAAAGTCCTCCCAGTAAATGTTGGGCTGTAGAGATTTGTATTTTTACTTCTGGACAATCAGTGTAAACAACTAAAAATTTACAATTGAGATCTATTACGGTTAAAAGTTTTAATACCAGGAAACACTGGCTGAAGTCCTCTAGTAAAAAAACAAACAAACAAAAACCAAAGATGAAAGGGCCGAGTTTTCCAGGACAAAGAGGAGATTATAAAGATGGAGTTTACTAGGAAACTGAAGGACATCTGGGACCCCTGAATCCCCGTCCCCCTGTGCCACCCCACCGCACACCCGAAGCCTGCTCTTTCCCTGGGGATACCCCAGCCCAGCTCCTGCTTTCCCGGATGGGCTAAGCAGCAGATGGCCGTGGGAACCCTTAGCGCCCTCAGGGTGTAGTCCCCAGGAGTGTAAAGGTAACAGGGCCCGTGCTCCCCTGGGAAAGCTCACGCCCCCAGAGCAGTTGGACCTTGGAGCGCAGGTGTTCCCGGCTGCGTTGGGCTCTTTTCCTCCGCGCACAAGAGAAGCGCCTGCCAGAAGCTGGCAGAGCCCCCAGACGAGGTGCGATTCTTGTGTCATGGGCCCCCACGGAGACTTCCCCTAGGCGTGGCCCACAGCTGCAGAAAAGTTTCACAACCTCTGCGGGAGAAACACGAACTCGCTTATCTACAGGATTTGGGAAGCTTGGTTTTTGTTTTTCTCCACAAATCCCCTTTCCTTCCTTCCTCCCCGCCTTGCTTCTTTTCTTCCTTCTTACCTTTTCCCCCTGTCCTCACCTTTTCCTTCTTATCCTTAACCTGTGTTGTTTTTCTTTTCTTGACTGAAATCTCTTTAGCTTTTCAAACTAGGCCCCACCTTGGCTCATGGGACACTGCAGGATGAACGTGGTTTTTTCCCTTGGACCGTTTTCATATTCTGACACTTCAGTATTTGAAGAGCCAGCCCTCTGGGGTCTCTTCTCCCTTCTCTGGGCTGATGTGGTTCCCATTATCCTCTGGCAGGTGTCTTCCCATTTTTATTCCCGGATGGGAAGTTTTCTTCCCCACCTTTGTGCATCCAGAGAACCGAGAAGAATGTATTCCATGTCACCCAGCTGGTTATATCATTAAATTCTCAGGGCTTACTCCATATTAGCTGAAGGAAAATATTAACAGTCTGTGGCTCGACTGAAAGCTAGTACAAATGACAGTGTATGGGTTGCAGAATGAGGTTTACAAAGGACACAGATTCTAATTGGAGATTACAAAGCGCGATGAAAAACGTTTTAACTGTGTTGTGAGTATTGTACTTTGTTCACTGATGTTTGGTTTGTGACTGATGCATTCACAAGCACATGCTCGGTCCACGTCCATCCCCTACTCTGTGTATTTGGTGATGAGAAACTTCAAATTGTTCTTCAGAAAACCATGGGTAACATCAATTTGAATATATGGTGTGTTAGTTAGGGTAATAAAGGCTAATCTGCTGAAACAAAGAGATGCCCTCGCCCCGCAAAAGCACTGGCTTAAATAAGAGTGAATCGTATTTTTTTTCTCACATAAATGGGCAGCTCTGCTCCCCAAATCCACTGAGAGACTTAGATTCGTTTCTTCTTGCCGCTGTGCCATCCTTAAAATGTCTTTGTCTAAATGATCAAAACTGGGCTGTTGCTTTGGCTTGTTTTAAACAGTTGAGAAAGAAGAAGTAGATGGCAAACAAATCTCAGACAAGTGAGGTAGAAATTGTTCCCATCACTGAAGCTCACATTTCATTGGCAAAAAACAACCCCACTGCTATTCCTAAATGTGCAGGAGGCTGGGAAATTTAGTCCCCAGGTGGGAAGCCATGTTCCCAGAAAGAAAAGGAGGATGAATTTAGAGAGACAAATGGTGATCTGTAACAACAGGTCCTCTGAGACAGTAAATCTGGGACCAGTTCTAACTGTCATTTGCTCTTTAAGGCATTGCAGTATCACGGTTAAATGCTCTAGCTCAGGGGGCAGAAAGCCATGCATTCTAGTTGTGTGGCCACAAGCAGGTCACGTAACTTCTTTAAAACCTCAGTTTTCTGAACTGCAAAATGGAGACATAACAGAACCTGTGTTCAAGATGATATGAAGTGCACAAGTGTTCACCTGGTATGTGTTCAATAAATGTTTCCTTGATTTAGTTTCCTGAGGGGAGGTCAGCCCAAGAAGAGCACCTCTGTTTCAGCAAAACTGATTGAACAAGCGTGTACTTTATACAAGGCACCAGGATAGTAGCTATTAATTTACCAGATACTTCTGCACCTCGGATGACGTGGATAGAGCCATAGCCCTTTTCTCATTGAGTGTGAAGGGATCAGTGAGACATGTTTTTCGAGAGCTGACCTCCCTCTATAGCATAAAGTAGTAAGCAAGCAATATACAGGGTCCGGCAGAAGTAACGCCTGCGTGAGTGTGGTCGGTAGGGTAATAATATGGGTGTAATAATTTGTAGTTTTAATTTGAACATGTCCCCTAAAATGTCATATGGTGTTCTTGAGTGTGATATTGTTGTATTACAGAATTACATGCTTATGGTTTTGAAGTAAAAAGGGGACGTTGTTTGTGCCAGGCCCTTAATATTAAAAAAGGTAAATGCCAACTGTCGTTACCAGCAATGCTACCGGACTACAGAGGGAGAAACAACTAACTCCAATCCTAGGGAGAGCAAAAGTGCATTGAGGGGAGCCCAAAACTCTATATTGGCTTCCCAGCAAGGTAAATGCTGACTCCTAAGACATATATATGAGGGGTAAAATTTGTGAAAGTAAACCAAAAGTACCTGCTAAGTAGAGATTTTAACAGTTTTATACTATAGTATTAGGAAGACAAAATTGGAGCTCAGAATCTACGAAAAGGAGTCTCCAGTGGTTTTTAGCTGAAAACCCTGAAAGTGGTACACCTTAAAAATAAGAGCAAAAGAAAAATAAACAGTGCTCAACTGAGTCAGGGTGACTTTTTTATATGTTATTAAAAAAATCAGTGTCCATGTTCAGCAAAATAACACTATCTAGATTCTGTACAAAAATCATGTACATAATTTTCCATATTTATTAAAATACTAACAGCCATTTTCACCAAGATAAGGAACAAGATAAGGATGACCACTGTCTCGTCTATTCCACATTGTACTAGATTTATTAGGCAATGCAACCAGACAAAAGAAATCAACTATAAAATGCTATAGAGCTATATAAAATGCTATAGAGCTATAAAATGCATAAAGATAAAGTAAAATGGTTTCTATTTGGAGATAAAATAATAATATACTAGCAAAGCCTTAGAGAATCAATGGTGAAACTAAATCAAACAATGAAACAATTCAGTAAGGTACCAGGATATAAAATTAACATTAAATGTCAATAGCTTTCATACAGGCAAACAATGAAAAGTTAGAAGATATAATCATAGAGAAAACTTTATTTACAATAGCACAAAAAAGCTTAAATACTTAGGAATATATTTAATAATAAATGTGTAAAACCTATGTAAGAAAAATGTTAATAAACAACTGAAAGACTAAAAAGTAGATTTGAACAAGTGGAAAGATAGTTTCTGTTTTCCCTAAGTTAATTTACACATGCCATGCAATCCCAATAAAGAATACCGACAAGCTATTTTATGGAGTTAAGTTGATACCAACGTTTATATGGAAAAACAAACATGCAGAAATAGCCAGGAAACACTGAAAAAATATTTATGAGGGGGACTAGCAGACACTAAAACATACTATAAAGTTTCTATAATTAAAACAGTGTGGTATTGGCACAAGGCCAGTAAACCAGAACAGAAAATCCAGAAATAAACTCAAATACGTATGAAAATTTAGTATATAATGAGGGTAGCATTTGAAACCACTGGAATAAAGATAGACTTTTAAAATAAAAAATGTTGGACAACTGAGTGGTTGTTTAGAAAAAGATAAAATTAAACCCATATCTTATACATAAGAATAAACTCCAAATGATCTTGGGATATAAAGAATAAATAAATGAAACCATACAGTGCTAGAAGTTTATATGGGTGAATTCTTCTTTAGACTTTATGTAGGAAAAGCTTCCTAACTATTACTCAAAATCCAGAGGCAATACAGGAAGAGATGGAAAGAAAATTAACAAATAACAGTTAAAAGATTTTGCATAACAAAAACAAACAAAATATCATTTTTAAAAAATCCAAAAGATAACTGACAAACTAAGAAAATATTTGTAAGTATACTACAAAGGGCTAATGTCCCTAATATATAAACAATGCCTAAAAAACATTGTAAATAAAGGTATTGGTATTTCACAGTCTATCACAGACTGCACTCATTAATTCACATAATGCTTTCGAGGGGAGTGGCCAGGATTATGTATGATACCTTCATATGGGGAAAAAGGAGCAGAAATATTAGGAAATCAGCCTAAGCCAAAGAAAATACTAAATCAGTCGCTATCAACAGCCCTGCCCCTCCCAGCTAACACCTCTCTCTAGGAGCACGCCCTCCTCACTGGCCACACCCTCATACCCCCAGTCTTTGTTTTCGCTTTCCTTTCACCAGGAACAACCCCTCTACCATTATTTCACCCCAACTCCTAGGCACCCCCTCCCTGCCCCAGAAATCACAGTTCAAATCTCACGTCTTTCAGACAGTTCTACAATCCTAGCCCCGATGTCCGTCATGACACATTTTTCTTTAAATGACGTTTGCAAAAGTGGTTCATCTCCCCAAAATTTTCCTGTTATATTGACCCTCAAAACTTTCCTCCCCAACTGTACTCCTCCCCGTGGCAGTTTCTACAGGGAGAAAACCGATTGGGATTAGAAAAACATAAATCTTCGCTGAATAAGGGGCGGTGTGAAAAGCCACACTCAACTGAACAAACCTTAGGTTTATTTTCGCTCTTATTTCAACGGTGGCGGGTCTGACACTGACCGCGCGTGACACTGGGATCTCCGTCCTGTCGAAGGCAACGGCACGCGTGCAGGATGTTCAGGCTGTGGGCGACAGAGGCTGGAGTGTTGCCAGGCCGGGGTTCCCAGCTCGCCAGTGTAATAATCGGCCCAGCTCCCGGTCTGAGCTGCCGGATGGATGAGTGGGACTTAACTCCCAGCCAGTTCTGAAGAGTTAGCTCCAAGGCCCACTGCTGCCCCACCCTCCTCACTGACAGCCCCTGGAATCTGGGGACAAGCGGGAGGTGGAGAGTGGCTGGAAGGACAGCAACGCCCCCTCATCAGAGCCTGGCCCGGCCAGCGCTCTCTCTTCCATCCCCTTCCTCAGGCGTGCCTCCTTAGAAAAGGCTGGGAGGTGCTCTGCAGCCCCTTCCCTGAGTTCCACACTGGGCGACACTCTGCCAGTTCATCAGAGCTTCGGTTCACGCACCCCAGGAAAGCAAACCTCAGGCCGGAGAGGTTGAGTCAGGGCTGCTCGGGATGCTGCGAGAGAGTGAAAGTTTGAAAACACCCCCTAGTGTTCAATGGTTGTAAATTCTGTTTTGTGTGACCCCGAACTCAAATTTTGCTTCTGTGTGTGGGCATATGCCATTTTATTATTAAGTTACTAAGCAATTTAGTATTTTAAGCAATTAAGTCATTTAAGTAATTTAAAATTTCATTCCATTGTAAAATATTCGAGCAAATACAAATACATATACAAAGCAAAACATAAAATTCACCCTTTATCTGCTACTCTTCCATTCATCCTGGCCCCATTTCCACTTCCTCCGCTAAAGCAAAAGCAACCACTTCCAACATTTGGGTGTATACCCTTGTAATTCTCTCTCTCCCTTAAAATATACACATATTATTATGTGCCCATATCAATTTATTTCTTCTTCTTACATTAATGGAATATACTATACATTTATACACCGTGAATTTTGTCATTTAATATTTTGAAAATCTTTTATAAGTCTACTTCAGTCTTGTTCATGGCTATATACTACTCCATAGCCTGAACTCAGCTTAACCATTTTCCTACTTTGCCTTTAGCATATTATCAATTATTATGGTCAAATTTTGTCTTCTCAGAAGTCATGTATTGGAGTCCTGACTTCCAATAGCTCAGAATGTGACTATATCTGGAGATTGTGTCTTTAAAGGGGTAATTAAGGTTAAATAAGGTAATTAGGGGTGGATCCTAATCCAATATGACTGGGATTAGGATACAGACACACACAAAAGAAAGATCACGGTAATGACACAGAAAGAAGGCAGCCATCTAAAGGAAAGGAGCCCTAGAAGAAGCCAGTCCTGCTGCCACCTTGACCTTGGACTTCCAGCCTCCAAAACTGTGAGGAAATAAATCACCCGATTCAGGGACTTTGTTATGGCAGCACCAACAACCTAATACATCAACTTTTTGCCACTCTGGTGAAAAGCTTTGTAAAGCTGTGCACATGCATATTTGTGCACACGTGTGATTATTTCTTTCAGCTGTGTTACTAGAAGAGGAATTCTGTGTTAAAGCATATAATGAATTGTTAATCTTGATAGATATTGTCAAATGGCCTTCCAAAAAGTTTTTATCAGTACTTTCTCCATATTTGCCAATCTTTGACAGGTAAATCTTTTCAGTTTTTATCACTGATAAAGTTTGGTATTTGTTTTACTTTATTACTAATAAAACTCAGAATTCTTAAGTTTACTGCCCACTTATAGTATTTTTGGTGTGAATTAACTGTTTGTTTCCTGTGTCCATTTTCTGATGGCTTCTTGATCATTTCTTACTAATTAGTAGTCATGCTCTAAAAATTTTGAATGTGACTCTTTTGTCTTTTACATATTATAAAACTATTTTTTGGAGGTTTTCATATAATTTTTTATTTTATGTATAATATCACACAGAAAATTTTCTTTTGTTTGATTTAGGGATCTGAGTTTTATATCTTGTTTATTAAGGCCTTCACTGCCTCAAGATTATAGTGAAAAATGTGTCCTCTATTTTCTTCTGGGAGTTCTTTGGGTTCATTTTCAATATTTAACATATTAAGCCATCTGGAATCCATATAATTTCCTGGTGTCAAGTGGGAGTCTAGCTTTATTGTTTTCCAAATGGCAAGTCAGTCATTCCACCATTTATTAAATAGGAATACTTTATTTATTTGAAAGACTATAATTTTAAAAATTCCTATGTACATGTGCATGCTTTCTGTTCTGCTCCTTTGATCTAGTCCTAAACAAATACATTGATTTAATGACTATATCTTTATGGTATATAGATAGCTAATAGGAAAATGTTCTTCCCTTTCTTCCAAAGCTTTCAAAAATTGCTTATCAATTCCTTCATATTTTCTTTTCCAAATTTTTGGACTCTTCCTACTAAGTATTATAAAAACATCTTGGTGGAAATTTAATTGGAATTGTACTGAATTTCTGAGTTGATTTTGGGGCACAATTGCCAATTTTACAATTGATTTTTCCTATTCAGGAACATTTTTTTTTGTCTTTTTACTGTCTTTCAGTAAAATTTTATTATTTTCTTTTTTAAAGTCTTGCGTATTTTTTGTTGCATCTATACCTAGGTATTTATTATATATTTCAAGTTGGTATTTTGAAAGAGATGCTTTTCCCCAGCACAATAGTATACAGAAGTGCAATAAATTTTTCCATGTTGGTCATTATTTGGCCATTTTATTGATCTTTTTTGATTCAGCTGCATTTTTAAGCAGATGTCTGTATTAGTTTCCTAGGTCTGCCATTGTAACAATACCACGGATTGGGTGGCTTACACGACAAAGATTTATTTTCTCTAGTTCTAGAAGTGAGAAGTTTGGGATCAAGGTGTGCAGCAGCCTTGGGTTTTCGAGCCTCTCTCTGGCTGGGATGGCTTCCTTCTCACTGTGTCCTCCCACGGCCACGCCTCCGTCCACACAAGTTTCTCCGTGTCTGTAGGTATCCGCAGTTCCTGTTCTTGTAAGAACACCAGTTATACTGGATTAGGGCCTGCCTTGAAGAACTCATTTTACCTTCCTCACCTCTTTAAAAACCTCATTTCCAAATATGATTAAGCCCTGCGGGTCAGGACTTCAACGTAAATTTTGGAGGGCACAGTTCAGTCCATAGTAACAGTCATATCTGCAAATAGTGACCATTTTGTTTCTTCCTCTATTTCTAATTTTTTCTCATCTTACTACATTGAAAAACTCTAATGTAGTGTTGAATTATGTAGTAATAATGGACACCCATTTTTTGTCCCAATTTTAATAGGAATACTTCTAAAGTTTCACTATTCAGTATGATATTTGCTCTTGTTTTCTGGCAGGTAATCTTTATGAGGTGGAACATCTTGGTTGCTGATTGTTTACTAAAAGTTTGGGATTATTTTTGGCTGGTTTGGTTAGTTGTTTCTTCTATTGTTTTCATTTTTTTGTAGAACTTGTATTTGAAGCAGAGTTTGACTTTTTATCCACTTCCCCACCCTGATTTTAATTTAGCTTTTTAAAAACTTCAACCAGCACTAGGAGGTACAATAAAGAGAGATCTGAGATAACATTAAGCTCTCTTTTCAATCCCAGTATTTTTTTCAGTTTCATCCTTAACAAAGGATTGCATTTATGAATGACCATGGACTTTATTCCAAAGACGTATTTTATAACTGCAGGGTTTATACAACCTGAGAGGTAGGCAACAGCACCACCAAGAGCGAAGATCAGACCTCAAATATTCTCTAAACCATAAAACGGGACATATTTCTGTTACAGGGTTGGGGCACCACATCATTAGTTCATCTTTAAACTTCTAACTTCGCATATTTCCACCAACACATCCCCTGACAAAAAGCAGGTTGAGCTCAAGAAAAGGCAGAGATTCTGGGGCTTTCTAAACCGGCCAGCAGAAATCAGATAAGGAACCCTAGGCCACCACCAAGAAACCCGTTTTCCCTAGAAAAATCCAAGATGGCCCATGAAACCCCTTCCCAAAAGACCTTCTAGCAAACTCTTCTTCTTTAGCACACTATGAACCACACCCAGGGCAGAGATTTAACATTAAAATGACACATGGGATGTATGGCTAGGCATGTTCCAAGCATGTTTAGGAACTGCATGTGCTCCCTCGAAATCAGACAACTCTCCACTCTTCCTTGGAATCTCTAGGCCTGAACTCACTTCACTGCCCCGAGACCCTTTAACACTTTCCTAATTCCCCAGCGTCAGAGCACTGGATTCTCCTTCTCCACTCCTTGGCCGAGGAATAAGTTTTCGGACTTGCTTCACCGAATCTGGTCTCGTCCTATTGATGTACCAATAGGGTGTATCAGGACCACCACAGTTTGGGATCTCTGAGCTGCAGGAGTCGGCGACAATTCATTCACTCTCTCCTTGCCTCCATGTTCATCACTGTGCCTCCCATGTGCCCTTTTGGCCTCTCTAAAAGGCCTATGGGAAGGCCTGCATTTAATGCAAGGTTACCTTCCCACATAGACGCAGGAAAGCCCAAGGAGAAAACTGTGCCAATCGACTCCTCAGCAGTCATCCCTGATCCCCAGTAGTAAGGCAGAGAGTTTCCCCGTCCTGGGGGCCTCTCAGGCCGCCCCGGGAACCCACAATGAGTAAGGCACAAAGAGCTCACAGTGCAGTTTCTGAATCAGTCTCCTAATGCAGGTTTGGTATATTTTCCCTCGGATTCTGTCTCATTTGTTGGCAGTGCTCGTATAAGTCCAGATAGCTCTTAATTGCAAATAATTCCGGAGCTTCTTGGCAATGCAGAACTAATTGAAGTAAGAGAAAAGCAAGTATACTTATATAATGAATAATATGAGGACCCAGGGGGCATTTAGAAAATGGAAAAAAGGAGTGGGTTAATTTTGAACCATTTTCAATTTCCATACCAGTCATTACCCACATTAGTGGATTTATTATGTTCTTTTTCTTTCCCTAATAAGAGCCTTGTAAAATTCAGCATATCATCAAGCAACCTAATAATTACTGTATTTAGGGGCAAATGTTAGATCCTAGACAGAAACCATTTATTATGTACCATTCCCTAAAGTTTGACTGAATGGTCATTTTTCTGCTTCCTCATTAATAATCATAATAAGTAAACTACAAAAAAAAAAAAAAAGAGGAAGAAAGAACCCAGCAAATCAAAACTTAGAAAATGGGAAAGGTCAGAGCAATAAAACATCCTGCCATTACTCACAGGCTGTGTGAGATATTAGAGTTATGATTCTTAATTTTCATGACCAAAACTCCAAAGGGAATGGAAATGGCACCAAATGAATCCATTCAATTAATGTGGAAGCCCAGATGGAAAAAGAGCAAAGTAAATAATCCCTGAATCTGCCTTTTACCAACTCAAGTCCAAAATTGTAGGCCTCCCTGGAGCTTAAGAATCACAAAACAAAGGCTCAATGTGACCAGTAATTTAGGTGTTTGCTAACCTTTTGTCCTTTAAACTCTGTGGAACAACCAGAAAAACATTACGTGAAGAAGCAGCTCTGGTGAATGTGTCCTGGGCAACGGTACCGATCTTCTAATACTTACGATCCAGGATTTGAGATACAGAAACAACTCCACCCAAAGATTTTTTTTTTTTTTTTAGAAAGCTCTTTTGTTTCTTTGGATGGTTCTCAAAGGTTTTCTTGCTGATTTTCCAAGAGTGCATTATTCATTTACCAAACTTGCCTCTTGCTTCATCACAAAAGATGCTGGAGATGCCTAAACTCTAACGCAAGGCAATTATGCATCAAGAAAATATTTTTGAGCTACCAAGTAATTTTTTGGTTGCCATCTGAAAATGCTTTCTGCACAGACAAATCTAAGAGCCTATCCTGGGAGATTTTTGCCTTTTTTTTTTTTTTTCCTGCCTTGCTGTTTTCTGACCCAAATGTGAAACCAATAGCTTTGTTCCCATTCTGGTTTTTTTTTCTTCTTTCTCCTAAAATCTGGAAGTTTTGAGTGGGTGTTTAAAGACACCTTCTTCAAGTATTCCCTAAGGGCCAAAGCAACAAGAACTCACTCTCTGTTTTTGAAAAGTTGGAACAGTTGGAAACTTTTGAACAAGCACTTAGTGCCAGCACTGCCCTTGATCTTCTTTTTACAGTACATGGGTTTACACTTTGTGAGCCAGATTCGGTCCCAGGGGACCCTGCAGGAGAAGACAGGAAGAAATCCCGCCCCCGCCCCCCATCACCAGGTCTGCAGAAAGTATTCCGCAGCCAGAATGCATAAACCATGAAGGATATCTCCCATGGAGTCGGGCCCAGAGGAAGACAATCTATTACCCGCCAGGCATTTGGCTGGGGTTGGACAGACCGGGGAGCCCCACCTCCAGGCATGCCAATGGGAGTTACCCACGCAAATCTTTCAAAAGCCAGATCCTGGACACGGTTTTTCTCCACCCAGGCTTTGTGTTTCTCAGAAAGCAACTTAAGAAGAGATAGAGAAGCGAAACGTAAATCA
Organism: Glossophaga mutica; assembly: GCA_039655065.1. Classification (NCBI taxonomy): domain Eukaryota; kingdom Metazoa; phylum Chordata; class Mammalia; order Chiroptera; family Phyllostomidae; genus Glossophaga; species Glossophaga mutica. The sequence continues at coordinate 86,520,954 of CM077313.1, forward strand.
CGAGCTTTAAGAAAATATATAAATCAAAAGACTGAATAAATACCTCTGATTTGCATAGCCTCTTGAAAGAGTTGCATTAGCTAGATGGAAACCCACTGTGCTCCAGTTCCATAAACCGGTCTCCACGCAGGCCAAATAAAATCAGCCCCTCCAAACGACCCTCGACTTTAACACTTCAAAGTGAAACACAGCACTACTTTTATTATAATCACAGCGTTGGACAGCAATCCAGGGAAAGCCAGGGCAAAGCAGGACTAGAGTTAATGTTTTCGTAGAAACGAAATGCCGTTCTCGGACGCTGAGCACTGGCACGTCGTTAACAAGAAGATGGCAGTGAGGTCCTCTTAAGAGCTGAGATTAAAAATTGAAATCCATTTGTGAAAGACAGGCCCTGTGTATTTTTTAAAGCCCAAAGCCATGCAGCTAAAGGGTAATAAAAATTGCATATAAGAACATGATGGTGGCCAGATTGTTCCCAAGAACATTTGATCCAAGATTTTGTATAAATCCATGTACATTTGGAATATACCCATATAAAAAGTCCACCCAACGCTATGGAAACTTTTCCAACTTTAGAGTGGAGAAAACCAGCAGTTTGATAGAAAAACAGGCAAGTAATCTGAAAGCATGCTGTTCATAGAACGTGACATGTGAGTGGAATGCAAATACGTGAAAAGATACTTGACCATAGTCATAACTAAAGAAAAACTAAAGCAGAGAAAATTAAAAAAGAATGAATGTTTTCCACCTGATTGCAGATTCTATCAGTTCTACAATAATTATCACAATAAAAAACATATATATCCTTTGCTCCAGCAATTCCTCTTCTAGGGGTTTGCAAATAGCAATGCTTTTACTCATACAAAGGACAAGGATGTTCACACCAGCAAGTTTTTAATAACAGAAAACAGCCTCAATGTTCAGGGCTGGCTCCCTTAATTCAGGTGTGCCCGCTGATGGAACCCTTGGGGCGCTGCTCAGCGTAAGGAGGCAATGGCAAATAAGCACTGACTCGGAAAGGTCTGCAAAGTGTAAGTGTAACAGTTAAGTGTTTTTGGTTTTAAAGGTTTTATTTACTTATTTTTAGACAGAGGGGAAGGGAGAAAGAAAGAGAGGCAAAGAAACATTAATGTGTGGTTGCCTCTCAGGCATCCCCCTCTGGGTACCTAGCCTGAAACCCAGGCGTGTGCCCTGACTGGGAATCGAACCAGTGACCCTTTGGTTCACAGGCCAGCATGGTACTCAATCCACTGAGCCACACCAGCCAGGGACTGCTAAGTGTTTTTTTAATGTGTGATAATAGTCTCCCCTTTGTGCAAAAAAAAAAAAAAAAAAAAAAAGAAAAAGAAAAAAGAAAGGAATGAAAGAAAAGAAAAAAGAGAAAGGAATGAAAAGAAAAAAAGAAACATATATAAATGTTTATATGCTTGCCTATGCCTAGAAAAATTTTATAGGGATATATAAGAAATCATTAATAATGGTTGCCCCAGGGAATGGGATTGTAATGTGTGTTGGATTATAGGCTTTTTCTAGTCAAGTTCGAAATATTGTATCATGTCATGTATGTATATATTTAATATATAAATACATACATTCCAGAAGAAGTGCCGAGATGATCAGGTGGCACTGAACACGGAAATGTGACTTACTGCGTTCTCTTGTTTGGTGGCTGGGAAACAAGGAAAGACCCAGGGGACAGCTTAGACGAGGAAGCTGTGCTGTCCTTCGAGAGGCCACAGGGGACACACTCTGTCATGCATGTATGATGCTCCTGGAGAGCCTTTCACAGCAGAAGTTGTCCTAGATCTCACTTTGAAAAGAGCCCTGGCTGGGGTGGCTCAGCGGATTGAGGGCTGGCCTGCCAACCAAAGGGTCACCGGTTCGATTCCCAGGCAGGGCACATGCCTGGGCTGCAGGCCAGGTTCCCCGGTGTGGGGCGTGCGAGGGGCACCCACACATCAATGTTTCTCTCCCTCGCTTTCTCCCCCACTTCCTCTCTGTCTAAAAATAAAGAAATAAATAAAACCTTCAAAAAATATATCATCATCACGCTGTACATCCCATTCCCGGCACTAACGTACCTTCGGACTGAGTGGAAGTTTCTACCTTTGACCCTTTTACCCGTTCTGCTCACCCCCCACCTCTATGCGCTGCATCCATGAGCAGTTCAGATTCCACATGTAAGTGAGGCTACAGGGTACATGTCTTACTCCATCTGACCTCGCCTTTTGTTGATGTCCTGGGCACACGGAAACAGCTGCCATGTTTAAAACTCTGTTCAAAGTGGTAAGTATATTGATTCAAACAAAGTAAATGTTTTACCAGCTTCTCTCAATGAAAGGATTCATTTCAACAGATATTTTTACCAAAAAATTTTTTAAATGCTTTGTGGGCAGTATTTCCATGAGCTTCCACGAATGTTTGCAAATGCTTGCTGCTTTTAATTAACCAACTTAGTCAAGGTCTATGAATGCCTACTATGTGTGTAACATGGAAGTATATATTGAAAGAGGAAGAAGAGTTGACGACTAATAGACAGCGGTATTACAGTTTCATTTTTAAGTAAGCATTCGATGAAACACTGGACTATCATTTTCCATGGAAAATCTGTTGTCAATGTTATGAAGACATGACCCTTTCGTCCAAATGCCAATCACCAGCGAACTTGGCCATCTACCCTGCATGACTGCATTTAGGAATACTAAACATGAAAAAAATAAAAATAAAAAGGCTGAAGAGCAGCAGAGCTATCACAAAACCATGAAAACGGCAAGGTCCATCTCAGGTTTGTTCATTAAATTAACGGAGAAAGGAATGAGACGGAACCTGGAGGAAAGGGAATGCAAGAGCATTAAGAATACCTCCGGGCTTCTGGAGACGCTGGATTTCTTTACAACATTCCCCCAGAAGCCAACTCAGGGGCAGGAGGGGAGGGTCGTCTGGCTGCAGGCCTGCAAGCCTGCCCACGGTCAGGGTCCATTCCATGTTTCTTTTTTCAAGCCTTGACCTTGCAAATTGGAGGAGGTTTGGTCTTTTATTCTGGATATAAACAGGGTGGCTAAATGGCCGGGTTGACCAGGATGGCCCTAATTCACTCGTAATGTTCTTATATCTCACCCTCAAGAGTGTCCTGGTTTGCATGATAAATGGTACAGTCCCCCTAATATGAGTGGATTAAAGTGGGGAGTGAGGATCTGGCGCCTCGTGGATCACAACTGCCATGCCGAAAACAATGTTGGCCACCTTCTTAAAATACTAAGTAACTGATGGGATATTTAAAAAATTAATGGTGAAAATAAACTGGATTTCTCTGCAGATACTACTCTGCATGTCTCAGAAAAGAGAAGCCCATTCTTCTCTGCTGTTTACCTTACATATGTGGTCTGTAGCATGGAACCCACTGCAGCATATTTCAAGTCCTGGCCATTTACTTTGTATCGCAGGTGAGCTGCTAAGATAGTCCCCAATGGCCCCCCCTCCTGGTATTTATGGACTTCTGTAATCCCTTCCCCATGAATGTCCTCATAAAACCCCTTCTTTTTGGCTGGACCAAGTGACTTGCTTCTAACCAACAGAACATGGGGCAGGCAACAGGGGAAGCATTGTGGTTCAGTTACCAAAGACTGTGACTTCCATGTTGTCGGCAGACTTCCTACCTTCCTGGTTCTGAAGAAACAGACTGCATATCAACAAGGCCCTTTTAATGTGACAAGGGACTAGGGGAGGTCTCCAGCCAACAGCCAGAGAGAAACTGAAGTCTTCAGTCCAACAACCCTAAGGATCTGAATTTTGCCAACAACCACACAAATGATGTTGGAAAGGGGGTTCTTCCCTGGGTGAGGTTTCAGAGAAGGCCCCAGCCCTGGCTGACACCTTGATCCCAGTCTTGAGAGGAGACCCTGCAGCAGAGCAACCAGCTAAGCTGGGCCTGATTCCCGATGCACAGAAACTATGAGATGATACGTCATTTCAGGCTGCTGCATGTGGGGGTTGTTTGTGACCTACATAGATAAATATTAGATTCTGTGTGATGTTGGGAAAACCACTTACCTCCTCTAGGTATCCATTTTCTTTTCTGCCTGGTATGCAGTAGGGCTGAATAAACGTGGCCTAAATGAATGTGACACAGAGATTGGACCAGATCATCTCTAAGGTTCCTCTTACTGCAAAAACTCAACAATGTTTTTCTTGGAAAGTGACGATGCTAGTTGACAGATTTTAAACACATGTTGTACTCCTTTTCCTTTGCTGCTACTTTCTGGGGGGTTATTTTAAAATTGCCTTAGATTTCAATTTGCTTTTAAAAGAACTGCAAAACAGCCCTGGCTGATGTGGCTCAGTGGTTGAGTGCCAGCCTGCGAATCAAAGGGTCTCGTTTAGATTCCCAGTCAGGGCATATGCCTGGGTTGTGGGCCAGGTCCCCAGTAGGGGGCGCACGAGAGGCAACCACACTTTGATGTTTCTCGCCCTTTTTTCTCCCTCCCTTCCCCTCTCTAAAAAATAAATAAATAAAATCTTTAAAAAAAAACAAACCCTCAAGACAGAGGTCCCTTGTTCGAAACTGTTCCTCACCAACTTTCCTTCTTATAAACTATTCTGACCCGTGGGTGTCTGCGCAGCCCGGCTGAGGGGTGCTGCGGACCCCAGCGCTGCCTTTCCTGCGGACGGTCGTGTGCCCGTAACCACTGAGTAGCCACGTGCGTGTTTTATGATCGCTGTCGCACCGGGCTCCGGAGCACCGCCTGCCTCTCGTTTGAGATACAAGGTGACTCAGCCTGGCCAGAGCGTGGGACACATTTCATTTCGCCTTCCTCCGAATTCACTGGTAGCAGCTTTTTATAAACCTTACAGGTCATTTCCAAGAATCTCTAGTATTAAAATATCATAGGTCTGGGCTAAGCCTGCTTTGCTGAGGATTAAGCTTTCTCCATTGTTGGTCAAAATGGTGTTTTACGGGCTGCAATGGGGGTCTTTGATGCTAAAATCATTCCCATGGTAGACTCCCAAAACGTTTTGAAGCGACACTTTTCAAATCTTTTTTGAAAATTCTTTTAACATTTAAAACGATTATTCCCTTTCCTGAGAATCATCTAAACAAAGGAAGAACTACGCCGCCATCCCAGCGCCACGCGGGGCTAGGACATAAACAGCGCGCGCAGCCCCCAACCGTCAGAGAGAAAACCCAATTCTGCGGCTGGTGCCCAGCTCCCGGGTCCGCAGCGCGGAGATAAGACCTGCGGACTTGGCGTTTATTTTCTTTTATTTACATGTGAATTTTCTAGGTTGATGTGATGATTCATTGACCCATTGGATTATAAATAAAGTACTATAAACAACAACAACAGCTTAGGAGACTATCTTCAGGACCTGGGGCAGGGAGAGATTTCTTAAACATAAACCTGCTGCAAAAATCACTGATCAGAAACGGGAAGAAAACAAGAGTGTACCACAAAAACGAAGAACGTCTGTCCATTAGAAGACAGCTTTATGTGAGCGAGGAGGTAAATCACAGAGCTGGTGGAGATATTTGCAACACCGCCTATTTGCAAAAGGTGTATTAGGGAGAGTCTATGAGGAATTCCCACAAATTGAAAAGACAGACAACCCATTAGAAAAAATGGGCAAAACCTCAAGAGCCACCTCACATGGAGGATATCCAGCTGGCAAAGGAGCCTATGACAAAGGTGTTTAGTCTCTTCGGGCACCAGGGAAATTCAGGTGGAAACCAGACGTAAGCGGACGACAGACAGGCGATACCGAGGGCTGCGGAGCAACTCAAGCTTCAATTCACTGCTGCTGGGAGTGCAGCGGGCACGGCCCCCTGAGAACACCACCTGGCGCTATCCACCACACCTGAACACCAGCCTAGCCAGTGAGCCAGCATTCCCATCTACTTGTATATCAAACTGAAATGAATACATGTGCGTACCAAAAGCAGGTGTAAGAATGTTCTGAGCAGCCCTGTGCAATTGCCCCCAAACGGGAACAACTGCCCACTGCCGTAAAATGGATAAATGGCGGTGGTTCATAGAACGGATTCCTAGTTGGCAATGAGACTCAGTGCGCTGTTTCTCCATGTGAGCCCATGAGTGAAGACCGGAAGATGATGGTGAAAGAAGGAAGGCAAACACAAACCAAGAGGAGCTGGGTGCTTTCATTTATCGAAGCCACGAAAGGCAGGCCATGCCTATCTGTGGTGTTAGAAAGTCAGGTCCGTGTCTGTCTTTGGTGTGGGGCCGTGACAGGGAGGGGGGCTGGACAGGACCGTGTGGGAACCTGGTGATGCTGCAAGAGTCCCTGATCAGGGAACCCACCCGGGTGTCCACCACCGAAAATTCCTGAAACTAAACATTCTCGTTTCCGTATGCTTGTTATACTGCAGTCTAAATGTTTCACAGATTTTAAGCCAATGGTAAGCAGTTTTTACAAGCAAATACAAACTAAAAGTAAGCAGAGGTGGCCCAGTAGCACGAAAGGCCATTCCATGGCATGAAGAGTTACATGACTCAGAGAATGCCATCGCATCCTGACAACAGGTCAGCCCGCCGTGAGGGTCAGCCACCACAAGCCACAGGTGAGCTGGCATCAAGTCCAAGTCCACCAAATGTTTGAAGGAGAAAACATCTGCCAAAAAATTATCACTTGCACATCGATGGAGCATCCACCCTGTAGATGTCATTTGTAAACATGTGCGGGGTAACCGATGGCCACAGGGAGCAACTTGAACTTCCTCTTGCCTAGGCTAATTGTGCTCACCACCTCCTTGGTCACAAAACCTGTGACCTAACACAGCTTTGTCTTCCCAGGACCAGCCAGCTATTTGATGGCAGGTGTCACGCGTGGACACTCTCGAGAGGAGGGGTGGTGTTTTGTCCCCGTGCACTTGGGAGGAGAGACCAGGCCACATCGATGGGCTCCTGGCATCGGCGTGGGTTCCCCCCCAGGGCCCTCTCCGGCCGGGATCCACGTGTGCCCACTTTGCAAAGCTTGTTGCCTTCCTCCAGGGCTGTCCAACCTTTAGGCGTCTCTGGGCCCCACTGGACGAAGAAGAGTTGTCTTGGGCCACGCATGAAATACACAGACACCAACAAAAACTGATGAGCCCCCCAGAAAAGGTTTTAAGTACATTTACAATTTTGTGTTGGAATGCATTGGTAGCCATCCTGGGCCACATGTGGCCTGTGGGCTGCGGGTCAGACACCCCTGTGCGACCTTGATCGTCCACTCGTGACCAAACATGCCTGGAGGGAACGCTGGTCCTAAAGAGAAGCTCTGGTCTTCCAATTGGCCCAGCCGTTCCCTAGCGCATGGAACCCGGTAGGCTCAGCACGACTTCCCGGCCTCATGCCTAGAAACGCTGGGCAGAGGCAAAGAACGCCGGTGCCCAGGCTTCCGCGGGCACGGGGCCTGACTTCCCGCTGCTGCCTGGGAAAGGGGATGGAGGGGTCCGCCGGCACCAGCTCACGGCTCTTGTTTATTCTCCTTTCAAGTCTCCCTCTGAGGCCAGGGCATCGGTGAGATGAACAGTCTGCGTACTGCCCTGGGCTGGGACATCCCAGTCTGTCGTTGCTCAGTGTGCTTTTTACGTGCGAACTGGGGTGCTGGATGAACCCCGAACGTGGGGGCTGGTGGGGGGTGATACAGACAGCCGGTGGGGATGAATGAACTCGGATGAAGACTGATTTAAGACGATGGGGTTGTAGGAGACCCTCACCAGAGTACCAATGAGCAGCAGCTGTGGGAAAATAAACAGTTCTGGAGTAAAATATGTCGAGGGTAGCGCCAGGTGGCATGAAACAAAGCTCACATCATTTAATCGGTTAGGGTTCACCCATGATGGCCACAGCCAAAGGAGACTGTGTAAATACAGGAAAGAGGCAGAGGAGATGTTAACTGACCCATTGTTATAAAAAACACGTATCGACACCCACCTGCACAGCTGCCATTCCGACAGAACAAAACATAAATGCAAACGCCCTAGGTGGGGAGGAGGCCCACGTGCGTTGTGGACCCTCACACTGGAATATGAGTCTCACAGGGTCATCCCCTGAACCCCGTTCAACCGGGAGGAACGGGGACAGCGTTCAGGCCCTGTAGGGAGACGTTGGGGCTGGGGTCAAGATGCAGGCAGAGGGTGACTGGAGACCATGAGAAATTCACAACGGATGCTGCCGGAGGACTGGAGACTAACAGTGGCTGTCTCGCCTCCCGCCCAGGATAAAGGAATGACCCGGAACTTGTGCTCCATCTTCCTGTGCAACAGACGAACAACATCTTACGTGGATGTAGAAGGCGGTCAAGCAAGCACATCTTTTCTTGTCTTAATAGGCCCGTGGCTGCTGTTTTTCCTTAACTACCGATGAGTTTGTGTCTTTGAGACCAGTGACTCCGGGCACTGACTGTGTTTCGTCTTTGTTTCAATTGCTAGCAAATTGCAAACGAAATTGACACCCTTACCAAAGGTTTTACCGAACGTCCTTTTCAATCGTGAGCTTTGTGACCCCTCTAACATCTGTCTCTGTTTTATGTCTCTATCCTCTTCTCCCTTGCCCTTATCCTGGGTCCCTGTCTTTGTTTTATATAATTTCGTGTTTCATGTAGATTTCAAAAACCACCTTAAATATTTTGACACAAATGCCTGGTAGAAAGAAATGACACCAGGGTGAATTTTCATATTTCTGGCTTGTAAAATATTATTTGCTTGTTGTGTAAGCTTTGTTAAAAAAAGGGGAAAAAAAGGATACTTTTTAAACAAGGTCAACACATACGGAAATAATAAAATTGGAACTTGGAAGAAGGATCCCAAATGTCTTGCCCTGACTGCTGGTTTACACTCCTCAGCAGGTAAGAAAAATATTTTAGACATGTGGGCACGCAAGCCCCTCTATTTCATCTGGGGGAGCAAGAAAAATACCACAGAATTAATGCAAGTGCCGCCCAAACTAACATAAAAAGCTATGCATATTAAAGTTCCAAATAATAGAATAAATTACAAGATTTCCTAACCTGCCATCATATTTTCAGGGCTTGTTATGTTTTAGATGGGCACATGTTGGTTCTTTTTAAAAATTTATTTATTTAAGATTGTCTTATTAAGATGGAAATACAAGTTTGTGTTAACACATGAACCAATGGTAAAGTAAAAAACCAAAGTGTTCATTCTCTTGTCCGCCTCATCTTCATCCCCAGAGGTTAGGGTTGTTAACGCTGGTGTCCGTCCTTCCGGAATTTTCCACGTGCACGCCCACCCATGCAGGTGCGCATCCCCAGACACCTGATGCGTGTGACAAAGAGAAGCTTTCAATTGTAAATGGATCCAATGAACATACCCCAGCTTGTTTATCCTTTTGGTGATTGGTTTAACATTTTTTTAAAGTTTGCCCCCTTTTTTTTTTAAAAAAAAAAGATTTATTGTTAGACAGAGGGGAAGGGAGGGAGAAAGAGAGGGACAGAAACATCAGTGTGTGGTTGCCTCTCACGTGCCCCCTGCTGGGGACCTGGCCCGCAACCCAGGCATGTGCCCTGACCGGGAATTGAACCGGCGATTCTTTGGTTCTCAGGCCAGTGTGCTCAGTCCACTGAGCCACACCAGCCAGGGCTATTTGCTCGCTTTTCCATTTACCAGTTCAAATGGGAAAACAGACACTAGCCATGTCGGCCCATGGTTAACACCCATTATTTTGTAGGTATTTCATCTGGAAGCCAGGCACATCAGTGGATATGAATCACGAACTGTCTCTTTCATCGACAGCAGGAATTTAACCAGAACAAAGATGGCCAAACTTCCTGGTCACATACCCGCAGCTTCAGGTTTCCTGGACAAAACGCTCACCACCAGGCATCCCGGTGCTGCTTTCGCTGTGGGTGACCTGCCGCCGAGTCGGCTCCGACTCCGGGAGACCCTGAGAATGACTGGTGTCCACGCTGTCCTGTCCTCAGCAACCCTGCTCGGCTGCTGTGGGTTCCTGTGGGTGGCTTCTGTCATGGAGTCAATCTCTCCGGCCTTTGGTCTTCCTCTTTTCCTGACGTCTTCTACTTTTCCCAGCGTAACTGTCCTTTCCAGAGAACCCTGCTTTCTCACTATGTGCCTGAAGTAAGTCGGCTTTGGTTTCGTCATTTTTGCCTCCAGCGATGTTTCAGGCTTAATTTGCTCCGGAGCCCCCTCGTGCATCTTTCTGGCGGTCCAGGGTACCCGCAGAGCTCTCCTCCAACACCGCATCTCAAATGAATCAGTTTTTGCTTTCTTTTTTAAATATATTTTATTGATTATGCTGTTACAGTTGTCCCATGTTCCCCTCTTCACTCCCCTCTGCCCTGCACACCCCCTCCCACCCACTTTCCCCCGCTTTAGTTCATGTCCATGGGTCATACACAGAACTTCTTTGGCTTCTACATTCCCCACACTATTCTTAACCTCCTCCTGTCTATTTTCTACCTACCATTTATGCTACTTATTCTCTGTACCTTTTCCTCCTCTCTCCCCCTTCCATTCCCCTGCTGATAACCCTCCATCTGATCTCCATTTCTGTGTTTCTGTTCCTGTTCTAGCTGTTCGTTTAGTTTGCTTTTGTTTTTAGGTTTGGTTGTTAATAGCTGCGGGTTTGTTGTCATTTTACTGTTTATATTTTTTATCTTTTTCTTAGATAAGCCCCTTTAACATTTCATATAATAAGGGTTGGGTGATGATGAACTCCTTTTACTTGACCTCATCTGGGAAGCACTTTATCTGCCCTTCCATTGTAAATGAAAGCTTTGCTAGATAGAGCAATCTTGGAGGAGGTCCTTGACTTTCATGACTTGGAATACTTCTTTCTAGCCCATTCTTGCCTGTAAGGTTTCTTTGGAGAAATCAGCTGATAGTCTAATAAGAACTTCTTTGTAGGTAACTGTCTCCTTTTAGCTTGTTGCCTTTAAGATTCTCTCCTTATCTTTAATCCTCGGTAATGTAATTATGGTGTGTGCTTCCTTAGGTTCAAGTTTTTTGGGACTCTCTGAGCTTCCTGGAATTTCTGGAAGTCTATTTCCTTTGTCTGATTGGGGAAGTTCTCCTTCATTATTTTTTCAACTAAGTTTTCAATTTCTTGCTCTTCCTTTTCTCCTTCTGGCATCCCTATGATTTGGATGTTGGAATGTTTAAAGTTGTCCTGAAGGTTCCTAAGCCTCTCCTCAATTTTTTGAATTCTTGTTTCTTCATTCTGTTCTGATTGAATGTTTCTTTCTTCTTTCTGGTCCAAACCATTGATTTGAGTCCCAGTTTCCTCCCATTGCTATTGGCTCCCTATACATTTTCCTTTATTTCACTCTTCATAGCCTTCATTTTTCACTCTAATTTGCAACCACATTCAACCAGTTCTGTGAGCATCCTGATTACCAGTGTTTCAAACTGTGCATCTGATAGGTTGGCTATCTCTTCGTCACTTATTTGTATTTTTTTCTGGAGCTTTGATCTGTTCTTTCATTTGGGCCATTTTGTCTTGGGGAACCTGTTAAGAAGAAAGGGGGTGGAGCCTTAGGTGATCACCCGGGCGGGGTAACTCACGTCGCAGCACTATACGTGGGGTAGGGGTCCGAGAGGGAACAATGCTGATCACTCCGCTCTCTGCTGGCTTTCAGTCACTTCCCCTGCTACCCACAAGCAAATTGTGCCCTTCGGGTGCTGATTCCCAGGTGGGTGGGTTTGTGTACATTCTAGCACCCTGTGGGTCTCTCCAATGAACTCTCCTGTGAGGCTGGGAGTTTTTCCTGCTGCAGCCTGAACCCCCACGCCTGTTTTCAATCAGTGGTTTGAGGCTTTATTTCCCAGCGCTGGAGCCCTGGGTTGTGCGGTCTGTCTCCTTCCCCAGTTATTCCTCCCGGTTTATCTGCGCACGACTGTGGGGCGGCCAGCCACTGCCTTGCCCGCTGGGTCCTCCACCACGGCTTTGCTGAGAGTCCTCTCTGCTCGCTGCCAGACTCTGCCCCTCCTGCTGGTCTGGATGAATGTTTTTTCTTTAACTCCTTGGTTGTAGGACTTCCATACAGTTCAATTTTCTGTCAGTTCTGATTGTTTTTTGTTTTTAAATTTGTTGTTGTCCTTCTTTTGGTTGTGCAAGGAGGCATAGTGTGTCTACCTACACCTCCATGTTGGCCAGAAGGCAATTTTTGTTTTCTTATCAGCTTTCTTCACCGTCCAACTTGTATTCATGTTCATTACCACATAAAATGTTAAATTTGTAAATTTCCACAGTGGCCACAAGAGGGCAGCAACTAACCAGTACATTCAAAGCCCCTGAGCCCCTAGCACTGCGGGCTGATGCTTAGCTTGAAGGTGTGTTTCTGCTTCCATCCGCCAGTTTTGTTAGGTTTTGTTTGTTTACTTGTTTTTAATTCCATTGTAACGCTTTTTAAAGGGGCCATGATTGAACCCTCTCCCCTGTTATTAAATTTAATGATGTAGGTAAAGTGCTTCACACACTGCCTTGCTAAATAAACATTTAGTAAGTTGTTATTGTCATTCATGTCCCATTGTAAGAAAGAAATAGAAAACCATCTTTAGTAATGTTCTCCCTCCCAAATATATCCTTGCTATGGCTTCTTCAGTCAATACCAGCCCGACGCAGGGTTATCCTGCCTCTTCCAAAAGCGATTCTGCCTTGAATTGCTTGATTAACTCGAGTAGGGATGACTGAGACTACTTAAGTAAACAGTAAAAACTGTTTTCATTCTCGTTTTCTGTTAAATATGTATTACCTTATACACCTCCCTCTGATAAAATTTATATTGTGAAGTATACACACATATGTACGTTTTCATCAGCTAATGGGAGGCGATATGCTCGGAAAAGTACATTGTCTTAGTTACTACCATCACAAAGGCAGAACTGACTGAAATTAAGCTTGTTACCACTCATGAACATTACTCAAACACAAACAGATACTTTCGCTAACCCGTAGTTTGCAAATGCAGCTGGGGTGAGGATGTCCACTGGATTTCCATGACTTCCATATATTTGGCAGGTAAATAGGAACAAATGTGTTTTTATTTAAACAAAATAGACTTTCTGATACTTGTCCATATTTAAAGGCAAAAGAGTAGTGAAGGGCAGTAAGTCATGAGGCCACATGGTGGCGCTATTGCATTGATTTGGGAAATGCCTCGCTGAAAGTAGGAACGCCATGAAAATGTGAAACACCTGCCTTCCGTTTTACTCCAATTTGAATGAGAGAATCCAGGAGAGGTTAGCACTGAGAATTAAGTTCTATAACCCTTCTAAACCACAAAGCAGGGCCAAAATGCAAATGGAAGGAATTTGAGGAAATCATTGCTGATAAAGCTGGTTGTTTGAAAATCACACCTAAAGGCTCTATGGCTTATGCTGTCGCATTTAATGGCAATATTTTTAGATCTCCCTGGGTGTCCAAGGCATTTTCACTTTATAATATTTTGTTCTCCACGTAATCGAGCGAAGCAGGTAAAGCAGCCTCCCCCCTATTTTATGGCTAAAGAAACTGAGACGTTTAGAAGTTAAGTGACCGTTCCCAGCACTCGAAGATGGTAAAACCTTCCACAGTGCGAAGGAGCACTTGGGCTGCTAGCACCTACTGAGGCTTGTGAGAGAGCATGAGTCCCACGGGCACTTCGCCTGAACCGATGACACTCTGGCTCTGGAGCGCTCCCCACACCCCAGCCGGTAATGCCGTGGCAGCCCAAGGCTTCCTTCCATTCCGTCACCGCCGGCACAGCCCAGCATCCACAGTGCTGAGCCCAAAGAAGGCCACAGCTGCCACAATCACAGAAGCCCCCCGGAGCCCGCCTTCCATCCCAGAAATGTAAAATGATTTATTATCTGCACCCTCCCTTCCTGCAGCGTGGAGCAGAAATCTGCATCAGGTATCTAGTCTCTCGTGAGAGGGGCCCGCAGAAAACAAAATGCCCTCCCCTCATTTCTTATTCATAGAGCAGGCAACGTATAATATGATCACACACATGATGGATTGGATCCGACAGACAGCGAAAAAGGCGAGTGAGGACATTAACTAGGGATTGGATTTCCACCGATATCCCACGTCCCCTGCAGTCAGGGGAGGGAGGTGGGGGTGAAGCAAATGCAAAGAGACACACAAATAACCTTCAGTATCAAACGCCAAAATAAATTTCTCCATCGGCCAAGGGCTCATTGGGTGTTTGCGCCACGCCAGGCCCGCAGCTGTGTGCTTTATCTACCTCATCTCTTTTAATTAGACCTGTTTCCGAGACACAGAAAGAGAGTTTCCCAGTGAAGTGCACAAACAAGACTTGGAATTCATCTTGCCCAGCACAGCCATGCCAACCCTGACCATGAGTTATCCTGCCTCCCCGCATGCTTTCAGGATGCACAGTCTGAGTTGGTTCCAGATCTACCTGCGCAGCCACAGGCTGTGTTCGGCTGCTGACCACGCTGAGGGATGGCACCTGAGACTAGACGCCAGATTCGAAGAAGTAACTGGAGCTTAAGCCGGGGGCCTTTCTTCAGCGCAGACCTCTGTGAGGTCTGGAGGTCCCGGGTATTCCAGCAGAGGGGGGCAGCGAGTTGCCATCAGGTAGCATTCCCATCGTGCACTGAAGAGATCTTCAGGAGAGGGGCCTGAACCTCCCAGTGTCCGGGCATTTGTTGTGATTTTCTTTATGAATAAATATTCACATTCATGCCTAATTTTGTATTTGTAATTGTGTGTGTGTGTGTGTATTTTTAAGAGAGCTCCCCAAGGATCTGCCCCTGCCTATGTCTATGTTGTTAAATATTTTGTCTCTCACCTCCTAAAAGAGAAAGAATTCTTATAAATCTTCAGGCTGTCATTGCTTTGCACAGTGCCCGAGTCAGAGCTGCCCTGGTTAAAGAAAGGGAGAGAAAAGAAAAAGGAATGGAAGGAAGCTGGAGGGAGGAAGGGAGGAAAGGAGGAAATGGACAGGATTATAGGTGTTGTGAGTAATTGGTTTAACCCCTAGAGGGAGAGTCATTACTTTATAGAGCATGTTATTTTTAAAAAATTAACCTAAATACGCTGGATCTCTTCCCTTACGATGGCTCTAGCACACTCTGGATAGCTTCAGCAGGATATCCAATAATAAGCCAACGGTCCCACTGTCGTGGACACTGCCTGGCTGGAGACCAGATCTAGACTTGGCTCCAGTGATTTGCCGTCATTTTGTTAACTCGAGTCACCTGCTTAGATTCACCGCTCACGGTCCATCATGCAGCATTTTGCCCTCGCCCTGCTCCTCCCGCTGGAGGGTTTCGAAATGCCTTCAACAATCCAACCGCTGGGTATGGGCGTTTGTAGGAGCCCTCTGGCTCCTTTGTCACACAAGAGCTCCCTCTGGTCATCTCAGTGTGATGTCCGCAGGGCTGTAAGTGCAGTTTAGACCCCTGGGTCTCAGGACAGGTGATTGGACTGCAGGACCAACTTCGTTGGCCCCGACCAGCGGGGTTCACCATCTATGTTGATCATACGGACAAATTCAACCTCGATCATGTCAACAAGTTCATATCTTCCTCCGCAGATGCCTTTTCTTTTAGATAGTATCTGTCGCCAGAGTATTGGGGCCCAGGCTCACGTCAGCATGGCATCCCAGAGTTACTCCAAGGAAAATGGTAAGACAAAGACGGTTAAATCAGCTTCAGAAATGTAAGCAAATACAGAGGAGATTCCTAGCCTTTCAAAGGACTATGCATGTTTCATGGTTTTAAAACAGAAGCCACTGCTCAAGCCACTCACATTGAGAGACAAAAATAAAATAAAATGAAAACAGGAAATTTGTTTCAAGTGTGGGGCAGGTTAAAGGGAGTAGTGGAGTTTCTTCATCCGATGTATGTTCACATAAAGTCAGAATAAACAAGTGTATTTTGTTCTATAAAGTCAATCCCGAAACCCGGCTACTGCCTGTCCATAAGCTTCTGCAAATGTCCTGGCGACATCTGCCCTTCTGGGCTCTCGGTCAGTTGTCCCGTGTTCATATGGCCTAAAATCAGAACTGTTTTAATAGCTCTGGTCTGGAATTAAACTTGCTGGTCATTTGTTTCACTTAACTGGTGGAAGAAATTCTAGCTCATACAGCCATAAATAAAGTCTAGTTTTCTAGAAATAGAAAACGCCCTTTGCAAAACAGTAATTGTCCATCATGAATTCGCCATCCCAGCCTGGGTGGTCTGGGCATTGCACTTAGAAACCATTAAATAGGTCATCGAAGTCCACTATTGGGTGTAATGTTCCTTTAAAAAAAATCCCCCTTGAAGACAAGGTTTAACTCTAGAGAGTAGCTTTCTTTGTCTCCATTCTCTTGGTTTCTATCTTTTCTTAAAAAAGGCAACCCTAAAAAAAAAAAGAGGCTTTTATAGGATTACTAATTACACGGTGTCATCTGCTGACAGCAGAACGCCATTAGAACAGTCTCTAGTTGTCTGAAATTTAAGTCCGCTAAGCAAAGCTCTTAAGGTGGAAGTGCATGCATTTGTGGGGCTCCTCCCGTCCCAGTGGGGTTAACTAAATGATCGGGGGTGGCTCAGGGAACAGAGGGTCCCTTCACTCTCCACTGGGAGGAAAGGCTTCCTGGGGATGTTTTTGAGCTTAGAAACAACCACCCATTTTCCCCCCCAGCGGAATCATGTCTATTTTTCATGTAGTCACTCTCCTCAGTGCATTCATAAAGCACATCTTGAAGGATATTTCTAGCTACAGGATGCTCTTTCTCTTAAAAATGGAAACAGCTTTGAATTCCCCGCAAAGAAGAGGCCCAGCATGCCAGAGGAAGGAGCCGGGGCGGGGGTGGGGGGTGGGGGTGGGGTCGCCGGGTGCTGGAATGTGCAGGAGTGGAGGCGCAGGAAGGGGGGCTCCGGGTGGGAATGGGCGCGGCTGGGTGGAGAGGCTTGAGGATCCCAGTTGGGTTAAGCCAGAAGCCAAGGTTGGTCCTTGACCCCGCCCAGTGCCGCAGCAAGTACCCTCCTTGGTTGGCTTCGTGCTTAGAAAGCAATTTTATTAGCGTCTTTCCACTTGTGTGCTATACAACGAAGTGACCGCTAGGGGGCAACATGGTACAAGACAAGAAGTGACCACCCATTAGGTGAAATAATAGACTTCAAGATAAACAAAACGGAGATACTGAAGACTGCAGAGCATGCTTTCCAATCCCTCTTCTCCATAGCCATACACTCCCCAAAACATTAAAAAAAACCCCACAAAAACTGGCTGATAAAGTGCATGTTTTTTTTTCTCTCTTAGAATCTGAGAGTTGGAGGAAATTTTAGAGAATACGTGAACTCCTCAACATCAGAACAGGCTAATTCTGGAAGCCTTCTGTGTTCACAAGTTCAAAGTATAAGATGAGACACGGGGTTCTCAACCAGGAGGCTTTTGCACGCCCAGCGTCCGCGCTGAGCAAGGCGCCCTGGTCCAGAGCGAGGGAACAGGCTGCGCGCGAACCTCCCCGCAGCAGGGCGCAGTGCAGCCACGCGGTACTTGACGCCAGCCCCCGCTCCTCGTTGTCCACGCGCGCCCCTCTGCACTGTGCATCTCTCCCTCAAGTGGACCTGTCGGTCTGACGGAAATGCGTATTTTTTCAGGCCCCTGCCAGCGCCAGGAGTCTCATTTACCGTGAGGCATCCAGCCCCGGGGGTGCCTGATCTCAGAATGCCTTCTGTGTGTCCCCAGCAAAGGTGCCGCCAGCAGCCCCCTCACCACACTCGGACCCCGGGGTCCTCAGCTGGCAGAGGTGGCCAGGCAGTGGCTAGGATAGCAACTCCGCCTCTAACTTTTTCCGGAGGCCTGACTTCCACCTCTTACCAGGTTATGTAGCATCTTCCCAGGGAAAGGCCTCTCAGAGGGAGGAAATGATTTTTAGGAAGGGTGAATGGGCCCTTCGAAGAACAGATGTTGGCAATGATAGTTTGTGACAAATTCTGTGGGTGTGGTATCCTCAAATCTGTCACTCGTTATGAGATGGAGGGAGCCCGGATGTAAGAGTCACCGCCTACGAGTCATCTTTAAGAAAAGCTGCCCGGGAAAGTCATCTGACTCACATTGGATTTTACATGAATGAGAAATAGAACTTTACTATGTTAAGGCACCGAGATAATCAGGGTTTATTTGTTATTGCAACAAAGCCAAGCCTGCCCTGACTAATACTGCGATGAGTGAATTTAAAGAAAATACGAATAACGACCCAAGATATGACAAAAACTATGGAAGTGGTACTGAAATGCCACTTAGTGTTGTGCAGTCTCAGAGCTGATCCTCCCAGAGGGTGGAAATGCATGGCCCAGCTGCCCTCGCCTAGTCCCCCTGAGAGACTAGGACCAGGCTCCGGTCAAGTGCACTCTGGAGCTGAAACATAAACGAAGGGAAATAGTGGTTTCTGACAGCAAATTGCAGCCTCTGCCTCCCTGAAACTGGTTGAATTAACCAACTCTCAAGAGTGGAAACAGTATGGTTAACTCATTAAGAGGATGGAGGGAAGGATTTAAAGTTATCTATTTTTCCACAGCTAGCATGATGGAGTCTCACTACCTTTTCTTTTCTGAAACTCAGCTCTCTGGCAGGCCCGCCACTTCTTTGGAACACTTGTCTGATTCAGTGCCATGTACTTCAAGGCCAGCCTTTCCTTTTCTACTCTTCATGTTCTGCTTTGGCCTGAAATCCAAATTATTTATTCATTCTCATTATACCAGACATGGAAATAGATGCACAGATATTTCCAACTTGGGGATGATTCAATATAGATTAAAAATGATACTGTTTCAAAGTAAGGAACAGGCCCCAGAGTCCATTGCTTCCAAAGAAATTCTCTGCCCCAAAGTAAGGTCTGGTCAGGATTGATCTTGAGACTTAGGTATCTCTGGGGCCTAGCAACAAAGTGGGAACAGCACAAAGCAAGTCTGACTTCAACACCAGCTGTTTGTCTTTGAGAAAGTTCCTTTACTTCTCTGTGCCTGTGTTTCCCGCCCCCACAGTGGAAGTATTAACAGCTGCCTCACCCGGGTAACTGATACTGTTGCGAAAGCAGGTGCCGGGGGTGCTGTGCAAAGTGTATTCCTATCAGCTCAAACAGCTGGAGTTCTTACCGCATCATAGACACTGTGCTGAGCTCTGCATACTTTAAGCCATTTAATCCATCCAGCAGACAAATGCAGAAACTATTATGTTAGTATCCCTTTCCACAGATGAGAAAAACAGGACTCAGTTGGAGGGGGCAAGTAATTTCCTAGAAGTTACTAAGTCACTCAGTTACTAGGCGGTGCGGCCAGACCTCGTGTGGCCACAGCGTCTTCAGCCATCACACTTCCTTGCCTCCCGGAAAGGACACAGTGCTAAGGAACAGGAATGCAAGCCGTGGACTGGCACGCACTCCTTGGTGTGGACTGTCCCGCAGTCCCGGGATTTTAAGCTACGTCTGGCCACACAGGGTTAATCTGAACGATCCGAGTCCGGCTGGAATGGACAGCAAGCCCTGCTGGAGTGTAGTGCAGCCCGCTGCTTAGCAACAGGAGCAAACAAGCAGCACTCTAGAGGGAGGGACAAGAGCTTCGGGGCGGCCAGGGCGGAAGGAGGGAAGCGGGGGAGGCATGGGGGCCCTGCCAAATATGGGAGGGCCTGAGCAGTGAGGGCCTGGGCCCTCCCAGGCAGCGCCGGGATCTCTGGGGAGGACACGCCCACAGCCGAGGAGGGCTTTCCTGTAAGGCAGGAAAGGCCCCGCCAAGCAGCGTGACATCCAGACCTGGCGTCTCTTTGATGCTCTCTCTCTCTGGCCCTACCAATGGTGGAGGCGATGCCGGGGTTTCAAAAGTTTAAACTTGAGTGTTACTCACTGTACTAATATGAATGCCTTCTCACTATTGTCACCTGGCCACTGTGCTTATGAGATTTCAGCGCCGACAAGAAAGCCAGGAAATTAAAATACCTCATCATCTAAGTTCAATCTTAACCTTGGCATGTAGGCAACCTGCAGTGTGGACTGAGTGGAGGCCCCAGCTTTCACAGGGCCTGGGCTAGGCCACGGGCCAAGGCGGCTCTCCAGAGCTGTGGCTGCTGAGACCCCGAAAAGGAGAAAGAAAATTCCAGAATAACAAGGAAACCCCACAGAAGTCCCACCCACCCAGCTAAGAAAGCAGGAGACATTTCCAACTTCCATCTAAAATATGGAAGGAGGGTGAGTGGATGTATACACCCTCCTTTAGTGGGGTTATTTCTGTGCTGTTAGACAATTATAGCAGTACAGAGAAGCTGTACCCCAAATTCCTCAGTGAAAACTGTGTTTCCAAGGAATTCTTGTTCATTTTGTTAGGGGTGATAAGAAAAGAGGGGGTGCATTTTGAAGTAGGATAATAAAATGATATGGTGTCTGGGGTATGCTTTAAAATAATTCAACAAAAATAAATCAATTAAGAATAAAAAGAAACAGGAAATGTTGCAAATCCTGGATAACTGTTTATCTCGGGGTCGATCTGCGAGGTTGTACCAGTCCTGCACTGCACTATTCCTGCCACTTTCGTGTTTGCTAATTTCTCATAAGAAAGAAAATGTACTCATGGAACGAACACCAAAAATCTTGCAAATGTGCCCAGGATGTCTCCTCTGATTTGAGTCACTTCAAAACACAAACAGATTTCATCCAACAGAATCTTCATGCCTAAACCCTCTCTGTGCTTCAACAGCCACTTTGTAAACAAACAAACAAAAAACGGAGCGATGAAGGCGGGGAATTAAGAGACCCACAAACGAAAGGAAGGTTGTTTTTGGAAGGAAGAACACAGGCCTGGGGCCAGGACGCTGGAGCGCGGGGAGTGTGGAAACTGCTTGGCAAGTTCCAGGAGAGCTGGGGCCGCCCTTCTCGGAGGAGTTCTCCGACGGGCACGACAAACCAGGTACCACGGGGGGAAGACCAGAATGTCTGGGCACTAGTCTGGCCCTGTCCCTGACTAGTTGCGTGTCTTCGGGATTGTCACTGGCGTATTCGTTCATCAAGCGGGGTGGGAAGAAGACACGTGGCCCAGGGGCTCCGGGGTTGCTTTGCGCCTCTGGGGCGGATGTGACTGAGCCCGGGTAGCACCGTCCAGCGACAGGTGCGCGCTGCGCGGAGGTGTTTCGGAGCTGCTGGCGACCGCAGGAGGGCGGAGGAGGGTTGGCGCACGGGGGGTGCCGGGGGGGAGATGCGCGTGGCAGAGGAAGGGTCAGCAGGCACAACTGTGGAGGGGAGGTGGGACGCCAACCTTCACGGACCTAACACGACCGGAGCGCAGGGGTTCCGGGGTGCGGGAGGGGGCGCAGCTGGAGAAGTGGGCGAGGCCCGGTCTTGATGAATCAGTCTTGATTCATCAACGGACACTGTGGGGCACTGACGAGGTGCCAGGCCATGTGCCAGGGACCGGACAGAGCAGTGGACAAGAGAGAGGAGAGTCCCCCCCTTGGCGGACGTCACGTGGGTGCCAGTGGAGGAAAACACGTTAAAGAAGGCCAGTGAAGACGGAGAACGTCAGCAGACACGTGGAGAAGGGCTAGGGCGAAAATTCACCGATGGGAGGGGCCTCGGGAGTTTCGGGGTTGTGGTTTCAGTTTGAACTTTTGAAACACATCCTGAAGGCAAAGAGGAATGAGCGGTGCTTGTAGCTGAGGGAAGAACATTCTAGAAAGAGCTAACAGTGAATGCCAAGAGGAAGAGCTTTGTCCTCACAGCTATGGAGACAATAGATTTTTGCCCGTTTCCAAACCATCAGACTTCACTTTTTACAGGACCATTTTCATAGTTCTATGTAGCAGGTGGGTAGAAAGAGGCAGGGAGACCAACCAGGACACAATTCCCCAAACTTCCAGCCCAGGCTGTGTAGGGGCCTAGATGGGAAGGGATGTGGTGTAGCAGGGGTGGGCTTGAGAACAAGACGCAGAGAAGCGCTGGGAGCTGGTAGGAGCCCCCTGTGAGCCTGGCCCCGGAGCCGGAGGGCCCCATGACCTGCTGCTCTGGTTTCCATAGCGGGGAGGGTTATGGGGGATGTTTGAGGTGGCCACTTACTAAGGAAGCCCAATCCTTGGTCACATGTCTTACCATCGGGTGCCACAACTCGCACCTGGACAGAAGGGCTGAGCCCCCACACCGGGCTGCCAGCGGCCAGCTTGGTCTATGAAAGGTTGCCCCTCGCGCTTGGGGCCACGGCAGCCTGGCCTCACCGCGTGGGAACGACCGACCTCACATCGCCAGCTGGAGACCCTTTAGTCTGAAAAGACTTCCCTGGTCCTAGAAGGGGCGCTGCAGTGCAAACTTCAGAATGGAGGAGGCACTGCTGTGGCCACGAATTAGCCGGAGAGCCCGGCTTCGTTCCCTGGCGCTGGGTGGCTGTACAGCCGTTTGTGTCGGTTCGGCTCCATTAGGCTAATTTGTTTGCTGATATAAATTGAAGCTGCTGTCCCAAACCCATCGTGCTGCCTTCTCGCAGAAGTACCCGTTCCGTGTTTAATGAGTTAGCAGCCTTTGTGGATGCAGAAGATTTTTTTTTTTAATTTAATGCTCATGCTACATCCTGGCCCATTGGAGCACAGAAATAATTAGCAGTGTGTTACGGCACCGTGCTCGCAAAAGCCACACTCACGCCTGGGGCCGGCCAAGCGTCTGGCTGCGTCCCGATGGGGCACCTGCCATTACACTTTGCATCAGGAAGCACTTGGCCCCCCGGGCCATGTCTTGGAGTGCCCACGTATTAGGACTATGCTGAAGCACTGATAGCCGTCTGGACAGACGAGGCTGGTCAACGTAGAATGAGCCTCAGCCGTGGCTGGAATTGCCCAGGGGGCAGAACAGCCTCTTCCCTGGCACACCTGTCCCTCACCTGCCGGGGCCCCACAACTGCACCATCGGTGGCTTGACTGACTGTGTTAGGACAATGGCTCCCCACTAGGAACCAGCAAGCTGGCTGCCGGATTTGTGGGGCCCACTGCAAAAGGAGAATGTGGGGCCCTTTGTCTAAAATGTAAAAAAAAAAAGTGCAGTGAAGAAACTAACGTATAAGGTTTTTTCCTTCTTTTCCAGCCTCTCAACTTGTTACGGTATATTTTTATTTGCTATTTAAGGTCGCACTAAGTAAAAATAAATAAATAAAACTGTTCATTGTTAGCATGCATTTTTACTGCTCATTGTTCCACAATGAAACGCCAGTTTTAAAGGCAAATAGAACTTAATGTAACCGGGGCATGCAATCACCCGAATGACACCGTTCGCCCTTCATAGCTCACACGGGCTTGCATGTTCCCTTCTGATCAGAATGATGGAAATGCTGCGTGAAATGCACCCACTGACCTCTTGACCATGACCTTCTGCCCCACGCTCTGTGTCTAGGTCACGGAGGAATAAGGAACGGAAGACAACCTACAGCTGTCCTGTCTTTCCCTCCCCTGGGCGGTCACTTCCAGAAGCGTTTGCCCAACACGGGCCGTAGGGGTTTGTCAGCGCTGTGTCCTTAGCTCTGACAGAGGCACCATGGCCGTGAAAGAGCTTAACATCAGGGGGAAATAAAGAAGGGAATAGGAACTCTCTGTATTGTCTTTGCGAGGGATATGTTCATCGAACGTTATTTTACAATAGAAAGTTTGTTAAAAAGAAAAGACTGTCTTAGCACACTTGGAATTATCTTTTTATTTGTGTTTGTTTTGTTTGGAAGCATTTAAGGCAGGGGCGTCAAACTCATTTTCACGGGGGGCCATCTCAGCCTCACAGTTGCCTTCAAAGGGCCGAATGTAATTTTAGGACTGTGTAAATGTAACTACCCCTTAACTAGGGGCAAGGAGCTCGGCCCTGCCGCCGGGTAGAAACCAGGTGCTGGGCGGGATAAAACAAGGTGGAGGGCCGGATTCGGCCCGTGGGCCTGATGTTTGCCACCTGTGATTTAAGGCCTTGCAGCAGCACGGGCCTAACTCGCCTGGTGAGACTCACCTGGGTGAACTCCTGCACCGGCGTCTGGGAGATCCCAGTTGATGAGATTAGCATCGGAACCTGGGACTGGATTTTTAGTGCGTGCTCACCCTGAGGAGTCTCATCAGACAAGCTTGTGGAATACGGCATTGGAGCGCCATGGAATTAGAATGGTTTTCAGTCAGGTATACTGTGGCCCACCTCCCAGGGGTGTGAGCCTTTTGACTTACCAGGTGTGGCCATTTAGGCACTCACTTAACCTCTTACACTTCAATGAGGGGCGTGCGGAAACCTAGCCCAGGGGCCCACACACCTTACGTTCTGTGTTGTCCTTCTAAGGAGAACATCAGAGGTTAATAAACGGTGACCACGTGCTTAAACAAGCTACACCGAGACCCACGCCCTTTTCCCAGAAGGTAACTAGCGCCGAGGCAATAGCATATATAACCTCCTCTCCAGGTGGCTTTTACCTTCGAGGCTGTGCTGGCTCATTCACTTCTGATGGACGAGGGAGAGACGCCGGCCCTTCTGGAGTCCGATGGAGGACAGAGTCAGACTGGACACGTCCACAGGGCTCTGCCCTGAGGGACGGTCGCCTGATGGCCGGTACAGAGGGCCCAAACACAGATGCGGCGAGCGAGCAAACCTCTTCTGAGTGGCCGCTGTGCCCGCCCCGCCCCCCAGTGCCGGCCCCAGAATAGCTGGGACGCCAGGCGAGGTCCCTCCTCTGGCCGGGCCCAGGAAGCAGTGTGGGCAGAACACGAGCCCTGCCGGGCGCTACACTTCACGGGCAATGAAGGGGCAGTACAATCCTTCTGTTGCTTTTTGTGTCTTGAGATCCTGAAATTTCTAGCTCTCTGTGATGGAGAGACTCACCCCTAATTTCAACGAGACCTGTGACAGCCCCAAATTGCTAGTTGTCTTGTCCTTGATGAAATGATACATTACGCTTTTATCTGTGAACATCTTACAGGAATGTTTTTCAAGACACTGAGGAGATAGATACCAGACCAGGCATTGCCCCCGAGGCAAATCAGATGAAGAGGTAATAAAGGTTTGAGGTTTAAGATGCAGCTTTTCGCAGGTCTTACAGAGAGGACACGCAACAGTTGTGGAAGGTGGTTAGGGAAAGGGGGGGTCGTCCTTTATGTAAGGTTAGCGGTAAGGCCACCTTGACGCCCAGGTCTGCTCTGTCCATTCGACACATTTAACGGGCCTCCCCTTGTCACGGTACGTTAGAGCCACTCACGATGCTGTTCTCAAGTGCAACCCTAATGCACAAACATGTTGGATGGTGATGTCATGGGGCTCTTTTGCGAGTTTAAACACACTCACACACAGAGACACAGGCCAACCTGCTGACACCAACCAGAGCAAAGAGGGAGACTTCCCCGGGAAAACTGCAGAGCACCCACTGAAGTCTGGGGGGGCAGCCGGCCTTCGCAGGGCTTAGCCACGGGAAGGGGGCGTTCACCCTGACCCCAGGCAGCGGCTTGCCTGTATCTCCCGGGGTGGACAGTCTCCGGTCTCCGCTTCTCGCAACATCTGCGATTCATGCCAAACTACCCACCCCCTCACTTTCCACCTCTCTACACACACGGTTAAGAGTGGTGGCCCCGAACCCCACAGCTCCGCCATCTCCAAGCTCCCGTGCAACCCAACAACTGGCTGACGTTCTAGCTCCCGGAGCCAGAGTCTGTCGTGTCCAGCCTAGGCTCATGTAAAGTCAGCTCGGTGCATGCCTACAGTCCGTCGTGGGGAGGGGGAGCCATTCTCCAAGAGCGGGGGCTCGATCTCAGTAGGTACTATATGTATTGCAGGTGGAGAATGCCTTGCTAATTCAGAAAACATTTAGAGTTTTTTTTTTAATATTTATTTATTTATTTATTTATAGAGGGGAAGGGTAGGAGAGAGGGAGAAGGAGAGAAATATCAATGTATGGTTGCCTCTTATGTGTCCCATGCTGGGAACTGGCCTGCAACCCAGGCATGTGCCCTGACTGGGAATCGAACCGCGATCCTTTGGTTCGCAGGCCCGCGCTCAATCCACTGAGCTACACCAGCCAGGGCACATTTAGAGTTTTTATCACCTCTGTTCACCAGTTCTGGGTTGTACACTTGGACGTTGGGTTCTGGATGAGAACAATAATAAAGTGAAGGAAAGACAGCAATGACAAACCATTTTGACTGTAGAATTGTCGGACAAGTAGAGCCTGCAGGTATATCCAGACTGCCTTCGATGTTACTTCTCCCTTCACACGCCTGTCAGTCACAGAAGGCATTCCTCTCCGAGTCCCCCTGACGGCACGCAGGAGGGCAAGGCACCGCTGCCTTGAGTCCAATGCTGGACTCAGAGGCGGAAGGCCCAGCCCGGAGAGGCTACAAACCTGCACACAAAGGAAGAAAGACAGGGTGGAGAGGTTAGGAATGAAAAAGGATCTGGTAGCAGGAAAGCTGGCTCAAATTAGGGACACAATGCAAGCCTTGACATCCTTGATGAATGTCAGCGGTTAAGTGCTAGCTGGACCTTCTGAGGTTACCACCTCCATTCAGACTTCAGCCCTGGATGGCAACCTGACACCCAAGGCCACGGGCAAGGAGCATCTGTGAGCCCAGCAGGGATTAGTGCGTGGCTTGGGGAGGCCCTTCCAGAAGGCTGCTGCCTCCCTCCCTAGCAGATCCCTGAAGGCAGGTGTGCCCAGGGGCCGACAACAATACCAAGTCATTAAGATAAAATGTTCTTGGCTGTGTCTAAGGCTTTTTCTTTTATGACAAGAACAAAGGGTGAGTTGATGAACTAATTGTTGGTGGGGGAAGCTGTGCTGCTATCTATTATTAAATGAATGCTTAGGATTTTTGTTTGTTTTTCAAATAGCCTCGTTATAATTTCAGCTCAGATGCTCCAAAGCTGGTGTATCCTAATTTATTGTCGCTTGCCACAGTCCTCTGGGACACAGTAATTGAAATTTACAGGCATCATTATCATCGGAACAAACAAGCAGGAGTCTCCGGGAGCTAAATCAGTCAAAGCCAGGTCTCTGGCCAGAGAGAGCCTTGCCCAGAGCCTGGATCTCGGCACAGATGATGATGTCACGTCCCCCTGGCCGGGCGGACTGGCTACTGTAGCTGGTGCTAACGAGGCTGCCTGAGCTCAGCTCTGAACACCCTCCGGAGCAGCAGAGGCACAGAAGAAGAGAAAAGAAAAACACGAGGCTCCAAAAAGATTGTTCCCCAAATAACCAGATTCTAATCTCGCTGCAGTCAAAAATAGATGAGCCTTTGAAATTCCACAAGGAGATGTTAAAATTCCATCTTCCAAAAAAAAAAAAAAAAAGCGGGTTGACAGCCCACATCCTCGCTTTCTTACATCCAAAACAGGACAGTGAAAATGACCATTTTAGATGCCGGTTAGGGCTGCAGGGACACGTAGAGGCCATCTGCGTCCAGCCTCCTCATTTTACACCAGAGACTCGAATTCTTATCTCAGTGTGATGTTTAAGATTTTTGAAAGTCTACATCCTTTGCGGATTTGCCCTCAAACACTTAGGGCGGCAGCGATGCAGAGTGAAAAGACTAAAACCTGCGTAGAAATTGACTGAGGCCTGACTCCCGTGAGCCCTGAGCAAGTTGTTGAATCTGAGCCTCGACTTTTTCATCTGGAAAATGGGACTAGTAATATTATCGTCTGCTC
The DNA here is from genome assembly GCA_039655065.1 of Glossophaga mutica. Taxonomy (NCBI): domain Eukaryota; kingdom Metazoa; phylum Chordata; class Mammalia; order Chiroptera; family Phyllostomidae; genus Glossophaga; species Glossophaga mutica. Next base: position 86,548,548 of record CM077313.1, read on the forward strand.
TCAGAACTAAGATAATGCATCCAAGTCTCTAGTAAAGCACCCGATCTTAGTGGAATTTCATTGCACCTTGAAGGGAATAGATCACTTGTTTTGAAAATGTGGCACTATCGGGGAGATAAGTGGCAGAAACAATGGGACTCCATCAAAGGAGCTGCGCCTTCCCAAATAGTTCCCACCACGTTCAAGAACGCAGGAAAGGAGGAGGGTCCCTCAGGGGAGCACCCCCCATATTTCTGAAGGCCAAGGACTTTGGCTAATTTTCCCTGGGCGGCTAAAATTCACCTACTGCTGGGAGTTTGCAAAAGCTTTGGGGACTGAGGTGCTTTTTGTCCCCCAGATGATATTTTAACTCAGATGCCGTCAGGGTCCCTAAAGAGATGACCCTCCTGACCCGTGATGGGGGCGTCCTGCTTCCCTGACCCACGTCCTTACTCTCTGTGAGAAAAAAATCCAGGGCGCCACCATTTCCTCTCCTGTGTTCAGGTCCCTTCCCTGTAACTTTCGATTAATAACCAGGAAAATTCTCCCAAATGAATCAGTCATCTGGAGATTGAAGTCTGTAATGAGCTGAATTTGCCTGCCCCGCCACCAACACCCCAATTCAGATGTTGAAGTCCTACCCCCGGTACCTTAGAATGTGGCATTTTTTGGAAATAGGTTCACCGCAGGTGTGATGACTGTTAAGATGAGGCCTTATGGGAGCAAAGCGGGCCCCTCCTCCATGATGCCTGGTGCCCTTATAAACGGGGGACATTTGGACCCAGACAGGCACACAGGGAGACCACCATGCGACAACAAAGGCAGAGATGAGGCGGGGGCATCTACAAGCTGAGGAACACCCCAAGATGGCCAGCAAACCGCCAGGATCGAGGGCAGAGGCTTGGAGCTGATGGCCCCCCACAACCCACAAGGAACCAACCCTGCTGACACCTTGACCTTGGACTTCCGGCCAACAGAAATCGGAGACAATACATTTCTGTTTTTTAACCACTCAGTTTGTGGTACTTTGTTACAACAGCCCTAGCAAATTAAAACAAATGGCAATCACTTCTTTTTGGAAATAAAGCCCCTCTCACCCCCATAACCTTGTCCCAGGGCTGCCGTGGGCCTGAGCTCCCCCTCACACCCTTCTCCCCACAGCAGCTTTCATGGGGCTCGGCTCCCTCTGTCATCTAAGCAGGCTTGGCACCATCTGTGAACGCAGGTCCCAGAGTTAGCCTGGAAACTCCGGGCCGCAGAGCAGTTAGCACCATGCTGGGGTAGCGGGTGGGGGAGACAGCCCGAGCCAGCATCATCCAAGGTCACATCCCTCACCTTTGGCCTCCCTGATGCGATGGCAATTTCAGCCCCAGAGATGATAACACAGATTGTCCATGTCTTGCAGCCTAATTCAGTGCCCTTATAAGGAAAAACTATGTCCCCTGAAGTCTTGCAGACGGAGTGGCTATTGTGAATCTAAGCTTGCAGTTGAGAGACTAGGTCAGTAAAACAGGACAATGTTAAAAGAGGAAAGAAAATGTAAGAAACCAATCTCCCTCTTTCTTTCTTTCTCTCTCTCTCACACACACACCCCACATCACACCTATACACACAAATTCTTTTCCACAGGAATGTGCCTCCTTTGATGGATGTATCTGCACAAGAATAGAGAGATTGGTTTCTGCGCCCTGGTGTAATGGTGATAAATGGCCAAGGTCAGCAACTCCATCAGCCATTGAGACCACGCTCCCTGGCGACTTCAGATAATCCCTTACCTGGTAGGGCTCACTTGCCTGTCTGTGCCTCACAGTGTCACTGAAATGTGCCTTATCTCATGAAAACACTTGTCTTTTTGTATCTTTCCGGTGCAAAAATAAATTCACAAATTATCGTTATGGCTTAGGTCTTTAAAAACGTCTCAGGTGTGATTTTCGTAAGGGAAGAAGTTCCTGAAGAACGGGCGGGGGTGGGGTGGAAACAAAGTCGACGGTGTATATGCAATACTTTTCTGCTTCGGATCCTAGAAAGCAAAAACTCAGGCTTGGGTGTAATATCTTCGATGAAAAATTTCTCCTACCGCAACTCCCTTCCTGATAGGACCAAAGCTTAAGTTACAAAGCAGTTTTTACTCACACTGACTGAGAATCTGCTGTGTGAAATGCGCAGTGCTGGATGGTAGCAATACCAACATAAACGAGACATAATCCAAGATTTTTTTTCCCCAAGCAACATGAAACTTATGAATAGTACACAAAAAGAGGAAATGTATGCTAAATTTCCCAAATGTTCCCTTTCTGAGGACTGTATTCATGTGTTAAAGACAGGAAAAGTGGAATCATATTGTACCCCCAAATATATCGTTTTACAGCTCCCATCCATTGCTCTACATTAGTCTATTGGGTGGAATCACAGCTCTTAAATGACCTGACCTCCCCCACCCCCCGCCACAGGTGTGCACCCCTTACGTCAACCCCTTATGTCTGGCACGGGGGTCTCCACAGCCAACAGCTGAGCCTTGCGGCTCTCACCAGTCAGCGGGCAGCCAGGGACTCCATGCCGGTCCAGTTCAAGGTGGCGGCCTGGTCCTCAGGGCGCTCACAGACCAGTGGGAAGGACGAACCCCACGGCCCACGGGAGGGACCCGTCCAGGCCCAGACAGAGCCCAAGGACTACCGGTCCCTCGTCACGTATTTAAGGAGGAGTGATGGATCTCTGACGCGGTTTCAGAAACCAGGCAGAAAACAAAGGTCAAAGTACTCAGAGACCCTATTTAAAGTGTATGGGGGAAATCATGTTCGCGATGAGTCGTACGAACGATCCCCTGGTGTTTTACCACGGTCGTGTGTGCTCAGAAGGTGGCAAGTGTCTCTTGCAGCCTGGGTTCAAATCCAGGCCCCACCACCTCCCCACACAGGGAGCTGGGTCAGGATACACGACTTCTCTGTGCCTCCTGGGTTTTCTCGTCCCTGAGGTGGGGACAGTAACGGGACCTACCTCGGAGGGTTATTATGGGGACTGAATAAATCAGTGCCGGGAAAGCTCATAAAACTGCACCTAACACAAAGTAGATGCTCGTAAGGGTCTGTTAAATCAAGTAAATGCCTCCCTGGCTTCCTCAATATGAACACTTGAGTTTTACATAAGCAATTTATGTAACACCCACTTCAAATCTTTACCTACATGAAATAACATGTGTATAAAACCAAGATAAGACTCCCCAATATAGCCTCTCCCCTCAGAAGGGGTCCCGTGTTGTCAGTTAATAACACCTTTGACGCAGGCAGCATCAAGGCCGAGCGTGCTGTTTTCTCCGTGACGGGGGGCCACCGGGGTTTGCCAGTTCTCTCGAATACTCCCAATGGACCCAGTGATTTAATGCAATACAAATCGAAATCCCACCAGGCATCGTTTTTTTGTAGCAATAACAACTTGGTTTTAAAATATATATGAAACATCAAAGGAGTGATATGGCCCAAATCACCTCTGATAAAGGAGAAAATCTGGATGACTCACACAACCTCATTTCAAGACTTACTACGTAAGCAACACAGACACACAGAGCCTTTTGTTCTTGTTTCGTGCTTAATCCTACTTGGGCTGTTCTTCCTTACACTGGTGGTATACTCATTATATTTTCTTATTTGGTTCTTTAAAGAAAATAAACATCCTTTTAAACTTACAAAAGAGTTTGCAAGAATATTTCAAAAAGCTCCTGTCGACCTTTGAACCAGCTTCACCGATTGTTGCGATTTCACCTGGTTTGCGTTCTCGCTCCCTCAGCTATTTCAGAGTGAACTGCAGGCCTCATGCTCCTCCGGTTCTGACCCCGCAGAACAGGGACATTCTCCTAAATAACCAAGGTGCCATCATCAAGATCCGAAAATTTAACGCTGATGAAATGCCATTATCTAATAATCCACAACCCATACTTCCAAATCAACAGTCTCGGAAGTGACTTTTTTTAAGCTGTTATCCCCCTGGTGTAATGCAGGATCACGCATTGCAGTTACTTGTCATGTTGTTATTTTCTCTCCCCATTTTCTTTGGTTTGGCTTTCTTTAAGCAGGAGCACACAGAAAACGAGGCTGTGTACTGACGGGTTGAAGGAAATGTTGTGAGCGGAGGCTGCCGTGAACCTAGCTCTGAACGTCCCCCAGGAGCGGCAGCCTCGTCTCCACGAATTCAGTGTTGGCTGGGACATCCTGCACCAGAACCTCTGTGAACAAGGAGAACTGACGGTTAGCAGGAACCACAGCTCACAGTGGGGGGCTGGCTCTGAGGTCAGGGTGTGGGGAAGGACACCAGGGGCTTTGTCACCAGGGATGTTTAAGGGATGACAGCAAACATCACGGAATGTTAACCGTTATTGAGTGGTGCTAACAGGGGTGCTTGCTACTATTTGCAATCACTTTAATTGCCTAAAGTAAACATCTGTACAAGGAAGCGCGGTTGGGAGGGAGGGGGATCAGAGGGTGGTCACTGGGAACGGTGTATCTCCACACGCTAACTGCAGTGCACATGGACTGAGGCTCAAGTGTAAGCTCAGCTGCAATCTAAAGTGGTAATCCTGAAAGGTGAATCACTGCTACGTGGCCTCAGCTGGGCTTAACACACGACAGCCTGCCCTGTCTCAGCACTGGCACGAGAAAGCTCCACTGAGTCTGAAAGAAATATTGTCAGGAGATGCTGTTGCTTGAAATGCTGGTGCATGCCAATTTATTTCTGTCTAGCTTCTGATGCCGGTTCACAGCCACACTATAAAGCCTGCGTCAATAAGGAATCACGCCACCTGTAGCTTAAAACCTCCCAAATAGATGTAATAGGACAGTTAGGTACTTTGCCCCAAGATAAAGCACCCAGGTATCAGAAAGCTGCATTTCCCCCCCATTTCAGTAGTTAAGGTAGCTATAATCTCTAAATACCAGCCTCCCAAGCAAAATGGAAAGAAGGCTATTTGCCACATGATGGAGAAAGATAAAGTGACATGAAATCCCTCGGGGAAAAACCCTGTGCAAAGTATCCTTTTAAGTAAACCAGGAGTAAAAACGCACTTGCAGATGCTATCACCAAGCTAATGGGAATGGGGGTGGGGCACTATACAGGCAAGACCATGTAGCCAGTCCTCAGTTTCAATCTAAAGGATGAATTAACATATGCCAAGAGTTTAATAAACATAGAAAGTTTGCTCAAAGACTAATTTATTCACCTTTGTTAAGTCATGACGAAGTACTTCAAGAGCTACCCTTCCACACCAGATTTTAGCAGACTATCCACCAGAACAAGACAGGAAGGGCTGCTGTGATGTCATGGTCTGGTGGTTAGGGCTGAGCACAAATGTCTTGTCCATGAAATTTCTACAATGTATCATACAGCCCGTTGCCCTGGGTGCACCAGGGAATTCTGCTCCTAATGGTACAACTGCAGTGTAGCAGCCCTTGACCTCTGAGGTGCAGTTAGGACTTTGAGGACTCCCATTTTAAGTGACGCAGGTGCCGCGAGATTAATGCATGGAATGCACGAAATGTCAGAGGACTACGATTCCTTCCTCACCTCCTTACCATCATTCCGTGCTTTCGAGATGCTGTAATTCTCTGAGATGGTGCATGTATGGGACCGAGTAGGATTCTGTTTTGATCCTGGGCTCGGAATTTTGGATACATTGCTGGCACTCGAATGCTTCACTATAGCTCATCTCCAAGTCTTAGGAGCAGACAGGGGAGGGGTAAACTGCAAATACCAGGTAATCCTGTGCCTATTTTAATGGTTTCTTAAAATACAGTGGGTTCCCACACGGCTGTACTTCTGGTGAAAACCAAGCATGTGGCAAATGTGAAGGTGTCCTGATCACACCCTCACGATTGCTCGGCAGCATCACGGAATGCTCTGCCTCCCGAAGGTGGTCATCTGACTGGGCAAGCTGACGGTCCCCTCAAGTGCCAGATGGCTTCGACTCACCCTTGATCGAACACTCCTACCTCATACCAAATTGATTCTTTTTTTCTTTAAGAATTTTATCTTTTCATAAACTTTGTGATGTCAAAAACGACCTGCAGTTCAATATACTTCTTTCTTGTTATTGACCATGTGGGTCAAAGGGCTGGACTGTTAATTCAGTTCCCCGTAAATGGCGGACGCCAGCTGAGACCCAAGCATTCTGCTGTCACTGGCATTTTGACATCATGGCTGACCACCGGCTCCTAGAGCCATCTCCTCCTTTCTTTGGGCATGAAGTCACACAACCATTTCTTAAAAAGAAGGTCCATACTCTACTGGGGAATTTTTTTTTTTTAAATCAAAAGAGAACAGAGAGACTTCATGCTTACGCTTCATCTCCACTAATGAAAACGCTGTAGAAAAAGGCAGTGTATCACTATGCAAGTGTGTAAAACACTGGAAACTCCAACAATAGAACATCTCTGTTAAGTACGTGGGTTTATTGACGTAACTGAACACAGCAGTGCGCATAGCGCATTTATTCATTTCCCACTGAAAGACGCTCCAGTGAAACTGTGCTTACCGTAGACCCAGGCACCGAGCATTTTCGGTGATGGTCTGCAGTTTAAAAGGGTGGGGCGTGGGAACGGTCCTTTCCCCAGCTTTTAATGGGACTCCACATTACATGGCTGTACAAGAGAAAGAGCGAAGAGATGCTGATTGCTCAGTGAATGAAAAAAGCTGGGAGCAAGAAAGGTGCAAGATAGCCCAACTGTGGCAAATAAGAGCAAACAATTACACCTCTCCCATGGGCCAGCAAGCTCGGAGTCGGAAACAAGCTCTGGCAGCAAACTAAGAATGACAGTCTATTTCCTGTGGTTTATTAAGTTTGGGCCCCACAGATACGACTGCCAGTAAAGCAGCTGTACTTTAAGTGGTCTGGACATTTATTCATCGGAACATAAACAAAGAACAGTTCATTTAGATCCCTGGGTCTGTACTCAGCTGTGGGGACAAGGGCAGGCCTGGCTCCGTGGAGTCCAAACACAAAAGGGGTGGACTGGGGGTGGAGGACCCCTGGGCTGTGATAGATTCCCTGAGTCATCAGGACCCTTAGGGGCTTATAGCCCAAAACGGAAGAGTCACGGTCAGCCTTAGCACCCACACCGTGGCTCCACCATACCCCACGGCCAGTGAATCATAAGCATGGTCAGTGTAACCCGGTGTACCCCCTTCGTGAGGACGCTTGCAGACCACACACAAAATCATTCATGTAAACCAAAGCCACCGCAGTTCGCGAGAAACGTGTACTTCGTAACTATCAGGGCACGAAAGGATCTGGACCAGTTGCAAAAAGAAATACTGCAATTCTTAACTAAAAGATAAAATTTAATAACAACAGTAAAACAGGGTGGTGGAGGGACTAATTTGCAAAACGCAGGATTATTTCACAGTCGGGTGCAAGTGCTCATGACAATCTTCTGGACTGAGTAGAAAGACAACCACTGATAGACATTTTTTCACATTTTTCCCCAATAATTTCTCCCCTTCTACTATTTCATATAGAGTAAGACGTTAATGCGACCAAACATACACTATCAATTGACAATCGCCTTCTCCCCTTTTTGGAAACTACCTTTGCCACTTCACTGTGTCACTCAGGACAAGCCGGGCACAGTGTGCTTATCCCACGCGGGACACACTGCCAGAGGTGCCGTAAGCACACAGGCGCCCCCTACAGGGTCACCACTCACATACACATTACATTCTTGGATCAGGTCTGGCACTGAAATTTCCTTTTCCACCTATGGGTTTTTTGTTTGTTTGTTTTTTTTTTAAAGGATAAACTTAAAAAGCCACAGGAACAACCCTCACAGAGAAGACTTGCATGCAGCCTTCTCCAGAGAAAACATGTAATCGCAGTTAGCCCCAAGGTCAGCAAACGTTCTTGTGGTGTTACTGTTAAAAGGAAAGTTGTGGAACCTCCTGGCTCAACTAAAATAGTCCTTGAGTTTATTCATCAGTTTGTTAAATGTCAGACCTCTTCACATTGTTGAAAAAAAAGTAGCGTCTCTAATTATTTAAACATTAAGTTATCCTGAATGTTCTCTTAACCACCATAAAAGAGTTCCTTGGTGAGTGTGTTAAACTTTACCACCTGCTTACATCACCCTTCTTGGCAGAAACCACCAGACCCGTGGAGTCCCTGGCCAAGACTCCTTTGTAATGGTAGTAAGTTCCTTTTTCCTTAAATAGAACCAAAACACCTCTGTTTGACTCTGAACAAATAAAAAGCATGTATCCAAATCTCCTTCTGGCCATGATGGGGGTACAAGCCCCCTTTTCCACCACCGAGGGGGGCCAGGCTACTCATTACAATGCCACAAAAGGCAATGTCACAGCTGCAGCAAGGTCTTCGGGTAAAGAAGGCCTCCCACCTCTGAATCCCACCATTCCTGTGTCCCCTACTGTTGGCCTTGACCACCAAGTACCATCCATTGACTTCATAAGTGAGTATTGGGAATCAGGGGCAGGTGCCGAATTGGCTGCCTGTCCCCTTTGGCCTCCCTAGCCAAGAGCACAAAAGGGCGAAAGGAGATGGTCAGATAAAATGAGATCTTCCCCTGAGGTGAGTTGGGGGGCACCAAGGAGAGGTGGCTCCTCGAGGCCAATTAGATGGTCTCCACACCCCTGTTTCTAGTCGGCAAATCGCTGCAGGAGATGGTCTTCCCGCCGCAAGCTGCCACCCGCCCCACTGCCCCCGCTGTCCATGAAGCGGTCACAGGGGAACTCGATGAGGTCCGCCTCACTGAGCGCGCACACGGTGGTGCGCGGCCTGTGCGACTGGAATCCAGAGAAGTCCGCAGACACACCGGTGCCCATGGAGCGCAGGGGCCGTCGGGTGGAGTACATGTGGCGAACGTGGACAGGGGCCCCTCCCTTTCGCCTGGCCCGCAGCTTCCTCCGCAGCCATCGGGATGCCCAGGCCGCCAAGGCCAGAAGCACTAGCAGCGCGTTGACGGCTAGCAGGGCCAAGGTCAGCAGCTGGTAGTCGATGCTGCTCCGGCTGCCAGGCTCGGGCAGGGTGACCAGCCCGGCGCAATGGTCCCGGGGGGCCACTGGGCAGACCCGGCCCCCCAGCACTCCCTCCACACACACCAGATAGGGGGTATCTCCACGCAGCTCGCGCAGCGTGGCCGAGTCGCTGCGCTCAGGCAGGTAGACGAAGCGGTGGAATTTGGGCTGTTGGCCAAAGCGGTCGAAGAGCAGGCGAAAGCGCGCGCCACCCAGCGGCCGGGGGCTGCGGTGCTCTCGTACAGCCCAGCGCACGGAGGCACTGTCTGCGCCCACAGCCTCCACCGTCAGGTTGCACAGGATGAACTTGTTGAAGTCACACGGGTCGGACACCAGCGGCGGCAGGCCGACCCCACCGTCGGACTGGGCAGCGCTCTCCTGCTGCTGCGCGGCTAAGACCTGCTTCGCCGCGCGCTGCCAGAGGTCGCCAGAGGTCAGTGGCGCAGAGGCAGGCGCAGCGGTCGGGGTGGGCGCCGGGTGGGCAGGGTCGGCCGGCGTCGGACGTCCACTCTCCGGCTTCTCCAGCAGGTCCAGGGGGTGTGGCACCGCGCCTGCCATAGCAGCGGCGGAAGGGCCCGGCTGCTGGAGGCCTGGACCCCATCGGCTCAGCTTCAGGGCGCTGCGGTTGCCCCAAAGCTCCCTGGCCGCCCCATCCCAGGGCACCCCGGGCAGAAATCTTCCCCGCTGCTGTGGCCGAGGCTGCAGCGGCAGCTCCTCTCCGAGGCCACCTGCAGGGGGCTCCATCTTCTCCCTCGTGCCTGTGGGTAAAGGCCTCCCCTTGCCTCCCTCGGTCGGAGAGACGGAGGGCGAGGGATCCGCGCAAGACCCGTTCTGCAGTTGTAGGTCGTCCAAGTAATCCAGGTACTTGCCCCGCAGGGCCGGGGGGTGGCGACACTGCACAAAGACGGTGAGAAGCCGGCCTTGCGAGTGCCAGTCGCCCATCCAGCGCTTCAGGCCCCGTAGCCGACAGTCACAGGTCCAGCCGTTGCCGTCTAGGTCCAGCCGGTAGAGGGCCGGGCTGGCGGCGAAGATGTCCCCAGAGAGCACGCTGAGCGCGTTGTCGCGCAGGCTGAGTTCGCGCAGTCTGCCCAGGTGGCCGAAGATATTTGGGTGTAAAGCGGACAGCTCGTTGCCACTCAGGTCTAGCGCCTCCAGGTTGTGCAGAGGTTCCAGCAGCGCGACTGGCAGTTGGCTCAGCCGATTGCTCTCCAGGCGCAGCTCACGCAGGGCCTCCAACCCCCAAAAGGCCTCCGGCGCCAGGTGTGTGAGCTGGTTACCCCGGAGCGAGAGTTGGCCGAGGCGCGGCAGGTGCTGGAAGACCCGCGGCCCGAGGTGCTGCAGGCTGTTGTTCGAGAGGATGAGGGTGGAGAGGGAGCGCAGCGGTGCGAAGGTGGCCGCGTGGCGTAGGGAGGGCTGCAGCTCGTTGGCAGAGAGGTTGAGAAAGCGCAGCTTGCCCAGTTGAGCGAAGGCGTTCTTGCCCAGAAAGCGGATCCGGTTGGACTCCAGATGCAGGTAGAGCAAGTTGCCCAAAGGGGCGAAGACCGCGTCAGGCAGCGCCCCCAAGGCGTTCCCGTCCAGTCGCAGCTTGACCAGACTCTCCAGGCCCTCGAAAGAGCCTCGGCTTAGGCGGCCGATCTCGTTCCCGTTGGCATAGAGGATGCGCAGCTTGCGCAGCGGGGCCAGTGTGCCCGGGACGAGCGCCTGCAGGAGGTTGTTCCCCAGGTAGAGTTCCTCCAGTCGCGAGAGCTTCTCGAAGGTCTTGGGGTGTAGAGAGCGGATCTGGTTGTACTGCAGGTCCAGCCGTCTGAGCTGTCCCAGGCGGTGGAAATCGAAAGCCGTGATGTTGGTTATGAAGTTGCCGCCAAGGCTGTAGGTGAGCACCTCCTGGGGGTTCGGCAGCGAGCTGGTCTTGGGCACGGCGCGGAGCCCCCTGTTGGTGCACAGGAGGTGCTGGGGATGCTGGCAGTCACAGCGCTCTGGGCACACGGGCTGGGCCCGCGGCGGGAGAGCGAGGCAGCCGCACACCACGAGCAGGAAGCGCACGGCGCGGGCAGCCTCCATCGCCGCCCGCCCTGCGTGCAGCTGCCGGATCGTCCTCTTGGCCCGCCGGCTCTGTGTCTCCTCTGCATTCCCTTTGGCCTGGCCAGAGACGCTAAACGGCCTCTTTCGGGACTTCGCTGCGCGGTCCAGCCCCTCCTCCGCCCTTTGTCCGGTGACTGGCCCAGGCCTCTGCAGGAGGGCTTCGCTCAGCCAAGTCAGGCAGCGCAGGGCGCTGCGCGAGCTCCGGGTGCTACTTGTTGCATCTCTGCAGAAAACTGTTTCTTCGGGTGCGCGTCGTGGGGCGGAGGGGGGAGCAAGAACTGATCTTTTTGTTTGCAGCTCGAGTCCGGAGAGCTGGATTCCCTGGCACGGATTCTCCCCGCCGAGTGGATTCCCCAGCTGCAGGCAGGCGGGAGCCCTTCCAAGAGCTGCTCAGGGCGCGGCTTGGCTGCTGCGCCCCGGCGGGCGGCTCGGCCCCCGCAGCCCGAGCCCCCTCGCGGGACCCGCAGCCCTGTCTCGGTGGAACAGCCGGGGGAGGAGCCGAGGTGCGCAGGCTGCGTCCGGAAGGGACCCAAGTCGGCGAGTGGCGAGCAAACCCGGCGGAAATTCGTTCTTCCCACACTCTGCCCCCGGGGATGCAGGCGGGGAAAGAGGAGACGGCGGAGGGAGAACAGACCCCGGCTGGGGGAGGGGGAAACGCTAAGTGGCTCCGCGTCTGGTCAGCCCGAGCCGGGGACGCCGAGTGAGAAAAGTAGGGATTAAAAACAGCTGTACGGGGCGGACACACTGGGCTGGGGGCGGGGGTGGATTACCGGTCGAGCAAACGGGATTTGCAGACGGAGACCTTTTTATTTGAGAGGAGGACACCAGTCGCTTCGGAGCAGCGGGGGCTCGGCTTATCTTACTGGTTTTTAAGGCACTTGCTCTTCCAGGTGCCGCCCTGGGGGAAGGTGGGGTGGCACGGAGTCCGCCAGCATGCTACGAAAGTTTTGGAGAGCACGCGATTGTCTGCAAAGAGCTGTCGGCGGGCCGCTGTCAGGAGAGGCTAGGCCCATCCATTCAAATTGCCGCGTGTTTGGGTTTGGGGCAACGTGCTACCGACCGCGGAGTAGAGGCACCGCCCCCTCAGGGGTCTGAACTGAAGGTCCTGCTGTAGGCAAAAGCAAGGAGAAAGCTCAGAACTGCTTCTACTACCGTGAAAGTGTCTCTGCCCGGTTTTGGTGATTTAGTCCCATTAATTTTCCTCCCTGGGGGAGGCTCTGCAGATAGATAGATAGATAGATAGATAGATAGATAGATAGATAGATAGATAGATGTATGTATGTAGATATCCTTCCAAGACCCTCAGGTAACTGCTACCTGCGGGGGCAGGGGGTCCCTTCTGCTCCATGTCTGGGCTTGCAGTGATCTGTCCAGTCTGTAGTCCCCAGAGCCCTCAGGCCGGGTTTAGTTAGGGAAGTCTTACCATTTAGTAGCAATAGACAGTGGGGCAGGGTACCCGCGTCCCCTTTAAGGGCAGCCCCTGCTGAGAATGAGGATTGGGCAAGGAAGGGCTGGTAATTACTCTTTGTTCACGCAAACTGTCTTGCTAAAAATAACAAAGACCCCTTCTTTCCCTCGCCCCACCCCAAAGTGTTCAGAAAATGTACTTTGAAGGAGGTACTCTGAGGACAGTGAAGGGCAACAGACATGTCAGGAGGCTGACAGTCCAGTGGTTAGGGCAAGGCACGGAAGGCCCCACGGTGACCTAAGGCGGTCTGCGAGGGAGCTGCTGAGATGCAGGTGAGGTTCGGAAATTCCAGTGTCTGACAGTGATCAGCTGCCTCATTTAGCCATTCACAGAGGCAAGTGACAGAGACAGTCACTGAATTTAAGAAAAGATGAGATCATTGGCAGCATGGTCCGTGAAGACTCATGGGTGAGCAGGGACCTGGGCACCAGGGTGACGGGTGTTGCAGAACTGGAGGGTGGGAGGTGAAATGCCCATTCAGGGCACAGCAAAGGAGCACATCAAGTTTGCCCGTGATTTGCTTTGAGTTTTTAGATTAAAGATGAACTTGGAGAACCAAGTATCTGTCATTAAGATGAAAGATGAAGTTAGCCAGGTAGCTGGTGTTTGGTTCTCATTGTGAGCATCCCCTGAACCCTTTCAGTTGCTGACTCCGTCCTCTTTAAGAAGGTATGGCTGCCCTGGAGCGGGAGGCCCAAGCCTGCGCAGTGTAGCACAGGCTGTCCTGGCCTTACGCCCCAGATGCTGGTAGGAGGACCTTCAGTCTTTGCTGCCTATTTTTCAGAGGAAAGATACAAAGAAGCTGCTGGCTTTCCAGTCAAAGCACTGGACCTACCTGGTGTGGGACGGTAGCAGCATCTGATTCAAGCCCACGGCCTCGGGACACACAGACAGCATTCTGGGCAGGACAGAGGCTGGAAGCTGAGAGAGGTGTGATGTGAACGAGGCAGAAGCAGAAATCGGACCCTACTCCTTTGCAAAAGCCTCCTCTCCTGGCTCCTCACAGAAAACTTGCAGAGAAAGTGGGGGCAGCAGGCGGCCCCTGTGGTTTGGACCAATCCCTCACTCCCCTGGGGGTGTCTTTCCTTTACAGATGGCCCTAAGGAAGATTTAGAAAGTTATCAGACCCCTGCCGACATCCGGCACCCTTTAATGTTCTGGTTCTTATTGCCCAGTGGTTAATGTCCTTCCAGAAGTCCTGGACTGCAGGTAGAAATACGCCACATGGATTCAGGTTATCGAAGTAATCCATCCGCTGCATGGAATTAACCTTGCTTCAAATAGAAGCAGTGTGCCATCTTTGAAATAAATATAGATGGTTTCTGATAGGTGATGCTAGCACCCTCAACCCAGTATCAGTAAGAGTAAGATCTTGAGATCTAGAGAGAAAAATGATAACGTGTGTGTGCATATAAAGTTTTTCTGGAAAAGCGTGATTACCATCTTTTTAACAAATACTTCCCTTTTAAAAGGCATACAAGCTGAAGTCAACTTTACAGATGAATGACGTTTAAACACTTTGGAGTCCGTTTACGTGATATTCATACGTGGCCCCAATGGTCTCTGTGTCTGTAATGCTACATGTTCAGGGGTTCAGTTTACAGTACTTTCATCTCTCTCTTCTCAGGAGTTGATGTGGTATCCAGCAGTACTTAGAGCCCCTGGTAGCGAAGACCAAAAACTCCAAAACTGCATTGGCTTGGAATCCTCACTGCTGCTGGTGATCAGGCAAGAGGCACACGGCGAGAATTTCGCATGAGCCATATCCAAGGATGAGCGGTGGGGATGCTACGGCCGAGGGACGCAGGGACAGACCCGGGGCGTGCCGGCTTAGTGGCCAGGCGGATGCGCAAGGAGCAGTTACAGCCGGGTGGTCAGAGCTGTGGGCTGGAGCTGTGGGAGCCCTGGGAAGGCGAACTTGGCCTGGGAGCCTGAGGAAGGCTTCCAGGGGCAGGAAGTACCAAGTGTTACCTGGATGCAGGTGAGCAGGGTTCTCAGGAGGGAAAGCCAGGGGATGTGTGCCAGAGAGTGATTTAGGGACCTGTGAAACTTCTGTCTGAATCTTAGCTGGTGAGATTTTTTTTGACATCTGTGTTTTTTGACAGTATCACACACCTTTGCTCATATAGTGACTTCCAAATAAATATCCCCTATTCCCCTTTAAGGATTTCAGCAGGCAGTTCTCATAATCATGCTTGTACCATAACATCAAGCGGTATCTCTGCCCAAATAAACCAGGTGCTGTAGAAAGAAAGCGCCGTCTATCTAGTTCTCGCCTTTAGAACCTTGAAGTATGTGACAGTGGTCTGTGCCGGGAGTGTTGACAGGACACCCAGAGCAAGGTATTCACTTACGTGAAATACACTGTACATATTTTGTAGCGATGATATATATGCGTGTACGTATACTTTTGTAGAGACTTTGCATATGTGCATACATGTACATGTACCTATCTGTCTGTCTATGGTACTGCTCTTAGAATGGGGCGACCCGTGTCCCTCTCCTGAACCTGCGCACACTCCGGTCCTTCTCTGGTTGTATTCCTGTAAGAGCGGGATTTGGAGCTCCCGAAGGGAGGTGCTCACCCAAAGCCCACAGCCCCACTCTCGCTCTGGGCTCTTGGGACTCTGGAATTCCCAACTTAACTGCCTATGTCTGTGCAGACCTTTTCCCCATGTGTTCTCCTGGGGGCCAGTCAGGCCATGAGTGGACTTGCCCGTAGGGCCGGGGATGGCCAAAGGGCAGCTGTCCTAAAAGAATCTGGAGGCGTGAGCTGGGCTTTCCATCGCTAATGCTGGAGTCAGAGCAGAGAGGGGGTTGTCTCAGGCCAGCGGTCTCCGCTCACCCCCGGCTTGCCCATGCGTGGCATTTTAGGAGAAGAAAGTACTGGATTTAGAAAGAACAAGGAGAAAAATTACAGGAGTCTGAAGGAAAACATTTTTTAAAATGTTAATTCTACTTTATTATGACATGGCCTATACCTAATTTTCTATAAAAAGCAATAATTTTTAGTAAAAACAAGGACACGGTTGTCTCCATTTAAATGCCTGTCTCTTAACGATGTAATGTCTCTGTTTATGGGCGGAGCCAGGCCTGATCGGGTTCCAGGAGGTTCAAGGATTGATTATGCCTAAATGGATAATTTGCCTAATCACCAGTGGACATCCAGGAAGGAATGCTGTTCGTAAGAGAAACGAGAGAGCCTTGTCATCTCACTTTTGGAAGGCTCGCCTCTTACCTCTCAGGTTTCAGAGGGCGGAAACACAAGCGCGTTTGGGCGGGTTCCGTGGCCCATAGACGTGGTGTCGGGGTTCTCAGGTGTTCTTGCCCTGGCACAGAATCTTCTCGGGCTTGCGGGGATGCGCGCTGCTTTCCTCCCCAGCTGTTTGCGGCTTTGCTGAACTGTGGCTGTAGAGGCAGGAAGGATTCCAGACCATGTCTTCAGCGGCCCCTGGAGCTGGCCTGAGTTAGCCCAGGCTGGCCTGGGGCAGGACTCAGTTAGCGGGAGGAGAGCTGGGCCGGCCACGCCTAGCTGCAGTGGCTTCCGGGGGCTCACTCAGGGCAGCCTGCAGAGACAGCATCTGTTTCCTCACCCCGTGTGAGCCAGCCCCAGACAGGCAGTGCGGGCCCTGCCACCGATGAGGTAGGACCTGAGCGTCCCCAGTGGTCCTCGGCGCATTATCAAATGGCTCCCAAAAGTCTCTCTATCTGAACGGGCCTCATGTTTGCCCCAGTCGGAGGGGCCAGGTCCTTCGCCTTGGGGACTAGGGACGAGAAAAGGAAAACCCCTGGTTTGCAGTATAAGTGCCGATGCTCCATTTTCTCCTTTAAGGAAACACAGAGATGCAGAGTCCTGGCTAGGAATCGGCCTCACTGACTCAGAATCTCTGGGGGCGAGGCCCCAGCACCTGCATCTATAAGCCACCAGAAAAATTTTGTGCACCTATAATTTTGAGAAAACTGATAGACTGTGTTTCCAAAACACCCATTCACGATTGGCTGATCATGCTCCAACAACAGCCAATCATAATGACCAGTGCTTCTGGAGAGCCGGGTGCCAGGCTGATGTGAGCAGCTCTACACAGAATAAGTCATTTATGTCCACAGCTACCTTGTGAGGTAGGAACTATTGTGATCCCCATTTCACAGAGAAGGAAACTGAAAAGTATATAAAAAATACAGGGCCCTAGGCTCACCCCCGGAAAATGTGATTTCAGAACCCACAGAACGGGGCTGAGGGACTTTTATTTAGCACATTCCCAGGTCAGATTGTCTCAGGAACTGTTACAGAAGGAGAATTCTTAAGGGCTCATTCAGATGGGAAATGCCTCCTTTGCTAGGAGTCCAGGGGTAGAAAGAGGAGCGAGCCAGGCTGGGCCTGGCTGAGAGTTCGACGTACCTCCGATGACAGCCCAGGAGGGCAGCGCCACCCGAGATAGATGGGATGGGCACCGCTTGCTGTGACAGCAGTTATCTTTTGAGAAGAAAATCACGAAGAACTAAAACCTCTGTGGAACGCGCCAGCCCACATAACACTGTGTGTTTAAGGCTGTTGACGAGGTCCCTGCTTCCAACACGCTGGGTTTTACATCCAAGGAAAATGCATCTTCGTCTGCTCGGAGATGCTGGAGTATTTGAAACCCGGGTGTATCAACAGATTGCATCACTAGAAGAACTACAGTGAATTGTAGGCATGCCTGACAAGCTAAAACAGGAAGGGCAGTTGTTCACCGAACATAACGACTCAGGGAATCGGGCAAATCCACATTCTGTTTCTGGCTGCAGTACAGAGTTTGTTTGTGTGGGACTGAAATGTTATAGCCCTAATACAATGACGTCCTCCCTTAAAATAGAATGGAGTCAGTAGCCTAAGGAAATCTTTGGGGTATAAAAGTGTCCGTTATTTCTAAATCAATATTTAAAACTATTTGTCATCTTTGGGAACCAGGCCTGTAATTGTATTTTATGGTACGATTTCCCACTACGCTTTTATTTGGATTTCTTCATACCACAACAGCATGCATTTAGCTGTTTCTGTGCACCCCCCGCCCCCCCCCCCCCGGAAGGACAGCAGTGTGCTTTATTCTGTTTTTGTTGTACTCAGCAGCTGTTGCTGAATTGTCAGAGCTTTTATAGAAAGCTGGAAGAAAAAAATGTTTTAAATGTTAACAGTTGTCTTTACATAGTGAGAAAATGAATATTTATACTCTGTGTTTCTGGCATTTTCTCAGTGATGTGCAATCACTATGTATGTCTTTGAAATTAATTAAAACATTTATAAACAAATACTTTCATACCTAGTATCTGGTTTGAACCTCAACATGTGTCTCATGAGGCCGTTAGGTGAGGATTAGTCCTGTCTCCAATTTGGGGGAGAGGAGGCTAAGAACTCGAGAAGGTTGTAGCCTTCTGGAATGTTCCACCACTATAATGATAGAGTGTCGACCACAATCTAAACAGTTGGCTTCTGGCCCTGGGTGTTTAAAGTTGGACCTTGCTAGACACCCTGTTGATACACGTCTATGTGTACAACTAATGAGGCCAGTGCAGGGTGCTGTTGGAAATATTTAATGCAACGGGTGCAGCCAGAACGCCGGCCGGTCAGGGCAGAGGAGGCCGTGAACAACCAGCCCAGGTGTGCCGGTGCCCCCCAGCTAAAAGTGGACTCCCTGTACTGGATTAAACTTTCTGAATGGTCCTTCAGGTGTCTCTTTTTCTTTTTCCTAATAACCACCTTATTAAACACATTTGCTCAAGGCTCGGGCACAATCGTCAGTCACCTTGAGGCATAACACCCAAAGCCTCGCTGGGCCCAGGCTCTCCCCAGCGGCACACTGGCCTGGAGCCCGTTCCTCTGGACTGAGGCGCATCCCAGCCACTCGCACTCGACAACAGAAGCAGGGTGAGAGGGCGGGGACGATCGACTCTGAGAAAACACGGGCTTCATTTTCGATGTGTAATTCAGAAATCGTCTCCCACTCTCTTCAGGGGGCTGGCAGATACATCCAAAAGGAATTTAATTCTTAACACAACTTGATCCGAATTGTTATAACTAATGGTTCGAAAATATTTGTAGGGGGCACTTCTTTGGATGAGAATCGACTTTAAGGATCAGCAACTTACCCTGTAAATTTTTAATGACTTATTATCAAAACCTGGCTGTACGCATGCCCCCCCCACCCCCGCTTGTCACCTCACCCCCTGAGCTGCAGATGTCTCCTCATGCTAACGTCACTGTATAGGGAGGCAAAGCCATACCCATGCCATTGGACACTGTGGCTCCGCCCTGGCAAGAAACAGCCTGTCAATCTCAGTAATGGAAACAATCTCGGACCGTCCAATAATTGACTGTATACAGTGTAAAAACCCTCAAAGTGTTTGCAGATTTCATCAAAAGGCCAAATGTTTTTCACTTAAGACCAGGAACCTGGCAGGAAAGGAAATTAGAGGAAGGAAGCCTCCATCCCCTTTCCAGAGTCTCTGTAATTTTCTATAAAGATTTGCACTTTGATTACTTAGTAGCGCCATATGCTGGAGCGGGACTCAAGATCAAAGGCTCCAGCCGCGGCCCTGGGTCTCTCCGTGGGCAGGAGCGAATGTGTCTGCCGGTTGAGTGCTAATGGATGTGTGCGGAGACTCCTCCAGCCCGCTGTGTGTTCCCGTTTAATTTCCGAAATACAAGTGGTATGCCTCAACTGTGGATGCTTGTAGCATCGTTTTTTTATTGTCGGCTATCATACATTGTCAGATGCAAAAAAAAAAAAAAATGGTTACTACCACAAAGATTTGGAACTAAAGAATTTTCAAAAGCTTAACGTGAATTGTCTAGTTTTATAGTGTGTATGGTCATAAGAATTTGGGAAGCAAGAGGATGCTAAACACTCCTTTTCTTTGGTAGCGTTTTTTTTTCGTTCTACTTTGTGATCAAAATTTTCTACAGTGCGCGTTTGTTCTTGCAGTTAAAAATCTTTAGTAAAGTGTAGATGATCCCTTACCCACTCCTGCTTTCTCCATTGTCCTTCTGTGTCCTCCTTCCCTTTGTTACAAATGGCTTTTCTTATAAACCTTTGTAATGCATCAATCCCAGTCTGGAAATACTCTTGGATAGTCAAATGGTTTACTGTATACAGTGTGAATACCCCCAGAGTTTTTGCAGATGTCATCAGAAAGTCAAACGTTTGTCATAAACTACCCACCAGGCGGGCATGGGATGATCAGAAGATGGAGACCTCTTGCTAGGTCTCTGACCTTGAACCACAGCTGTCTGTGATCAGTGGTTCATTTTCTCATCTATAAAAAGACACAAAGCATACTTGCCCAACGTAAGAGTTTTGGGGAATGTATGTGAAAACACTTAGAGACTGTCAGTGTTATGAAAATAAGATGGTTGTTAACATTTTAACATCTTGTGTGCCTTCTCGGTGAGAATCTGAGACCCTCCGGGACAGGTCTTAGGCACAACCTTTTGGTGTCTCCTGTAACGCCCAGCGTAGGGTCTCTTCTTCCTTGGAGGCTCTGTTTCCCTCCCGCTTCGGGTTCGTTGTTCTGCTCCAGGCTGCCCGGGCCCAGTGTGCTCAGTGCACAGTGCGCAGGTCCTCTCTGGACGTCCGTCTGCCCAGGCCCGGAATCTGGGCCAGCTCTGGGATCATTCAGTTCGCGCAAGGGAATGGTTTGACTGCTCTGGGCACCTGTTGCTTGCTCTGTGAGGGGATGTGGTCATAGTACGTCAGTATTTGCCCAGAAGGTTTTCTTATCACTAGTAGCGGCCCCTGTGAAGTTAAACAGGTTGTAAGGGGTAAAAGAAAAGGAAGAGGCTCTGAGGTCAGGGCAGGTCGTATACCATGTCTCCATCTTAGAAAGTTCCATGTCTCATTCTTGGAGAGTCACAATGTACCATAGAATGTTCCAGGCTTTGAGAAATCCTGCAGAAAACACAGAAGGAAATTCATGGGGAGTAGGACTGTTTATCTGTTTGAGGGACCCTAGACTAAGTGCTCGCTAAGATACCTACCAGCTTTAAACGTTAAGTAATTTATTGATTTTTCCATGGAGTATTATTCAATGCCATTAGAATTGAAAAAGTTCTTTAAACACTGTGTTTTATTTAAAGTCCACACGTTATGCAATGGAAGGTGCTTTTCCAAGTTGGGCTTGATTGATCTCAGCAACTCACAGTATCCGCTTGGTTTATCGTCAATCCTCAGTGAGCAGAGTAACACATACTGAAGTTGTCTCCAGCCTCCGACAGTCCTGGAAAACTTCTTTGCTTTGGTCCCAAGTTGTCAAACTAACAAATCATTAGATTTTTCTTTTCACTGGCATACAGGCGTTAGAACTCTATAGTTAGTTGTGAGCACCTTTGGTTATACTGACGATTCCAGGCAACATTACTGCTGAGTCTTCAAAGTGTTTGGCCACTGTATTAGCACTGCTCGGGTGTCTCCTAGGAACCTGGACATTTGGGAAAAGTTCCAACAGAGAAACCCTCAGGCTAATTACTCTGGTACCCTTAGGTGGAAGAACCCCGTTGGTAATCAGTGCATGATGTTTACGATTCCCTGGGGTGACGGAATATAGTAAATACCATTGTAACTGAAATTCCAGATGGGTTTCCGTCTGAGACAGGTAGCTACAAACACCTGCCAGAGTAATAACCCCATCAATGGCTCACAGTTACAGAGTATTTATCACGTGCCCCAGGAGGAAAGTAACGGAATTAGTCTTATCTTGTAGATAATGCAATGGAAGCACAGCAAATAGGTGACCGGGCAGAACTTGAACTCGCAGTTTAAGTTGAACTCACTCTGGTCTTTGACTGCAGTATGCTCATCACCACTAGAGTCATCTTTTGATGAGCAGCACTTTCCTGAATATAGCATCTGCCCTTTCACACATATTGTTTGAATGGCAGCTTTTTAAAATACGAATGTCAGTGGACAATTTCTGAGCCACCAACACCTGTTCACTGGTAATTAGGTAACATTTTCTTAATTCTTGCAAAATCCCTACATTATCACCACTTACAGTGTTGCTTCCTTCTCCGCCACTATATTTATTTTTAAATGAAAAATACCTTTTTGTTGTTCCAGAAGTAGTATATGTACATTGTAGAAAGTCAGAAAATATAGATCAGCAATGATAAGAAAGTAAATACATAGTCCCATTGTGGTAGGTTGGATAATTACCTTTCAAGGTATCTATATCCTAATCCCAAGAACCTGGGGACAGGTTAGTTTACTTGGCAAAAGGGAAGTAAGGTTGCAGGTGGAATTAAGCAGTTGACCCTGAGATGAGATAGTAGCCTAGGTTACCCAGGTGGGCCCAATGCCGTCTCAACAGTCCTTGAAAGTGGAAGAGGGACGTGGAGAGAGAGGTTCACAGGGATGCTGTGTGAGAAGGACTTGACCTGCTGTTGCTGGGTTTGGAGATGAGAAAGGGACCACGAGCCCAGGCATGTGGGCAGCCTCTAGACAATGGAAAAAGCAAGGGAACAGATTCCCCCCTGAAGCCCCAGAAAGGAATGCAGCCCCGAGTTTAGCCAGGCTTGCAGATGGCCACCTTCTCACTCTGCTCACATGGTGGAGAGAGGTTCCTGCTGTCTCTTCTTAGAAGGACGCTGATCTCATCATGAGGGCCCTGCCCTCGTGACTTCAACAGTACCTAATTATGGTACCTCCCCAAACCCCCATCTCCAAATACCATCACACTGGGGGAGAGGGCTTCAACACATAAAGTTGGGGTGATACACTCAATCCATAGTACTTGAGGAACATTCAACAGAGTTATCAATGCTTGAATCTCACTGCCAGAGATTCTCTCTCAGTTGGTCTGAAGTGGGGCCTGGACATTTGCATTTCTTTTAGGTTCCCTGTAACATGCAGCCAGGATTGAGGACCACTGCTCTATAAGTTGCTGGTCAAGGTGCAATCTACGGAGCAGCAGCATCAGCATCACCTGGGAGCTTGTTAGAAATGCAGACTCTCTAGCCTGGGCAGTCCCATCTAGCCCTGTGAATTAGACTCTGCAGCATATCAAAATCCCCTGTTGACTTATATGTACCATAATGTTTGAAAAATACCGGATGGCAGCGTTTTGCATAGACTCACATATAGCATGAGAACATGCCATCAATCAGTTCCTGTTAGAATTCACATAGATGACCATTTCGTCAGCAAATCGACTTTCGGCTTTAAAAAAAAAACAAACTTGGAAGCCTGTTAAGGTGTGGTTCTTGCCTACGAATAATCGTACCTCAATGTGAAGATTTTATATGTTGCCTATATGTTATTGTCTATTAGCAAACAAAAAAGCAGCAAATAGATCCAATATTTAAAAAAAAATCTTAACGTTTGGAAAATATGCTACCACCCAGCGATTCCTTCACAATGATTATGTCCTTAGCTTCAGATGAGCTTTAAAATTGATAATGAGATAAAATACATACATGCACTCCAGCTGCAAAAAAAAAAAAGGAAAGAAGTGGCACTTAGCGCAGAGCACGAATACTCTGTAACTAATAAATAATTCAGTGAACGAGGGGAGGCAAAAACATGGAAGCTTAAGTAAATTGCAGAGAATGTCTAATGCTTAAAATACACTTGAGTTTGTGAAATTAGAGGATTATTATTTATGATACTGTTATGTAGCGTAGACTGCTAATTTTCAAAAGATCTGATTAAAATAAATATGCTTAATCCTAAGAACATAGAAAGGAATGTAGTCTTACTTGCTATTTCAAAAGGCAGTTCAAGGTCTTGTCATCCATGAAGGTCATCAGTGTGGTCTTCAGAATGAATGTGGCTCATGGAAGTGCTAAGTAAGAGACTTCAAGCTGACAGGCACTAAAAATGATAGATTTCTGCTTTCCGTTTTCAGAAGCACCTAGTGGGGATAGTGCTTTATGTTTAAAAGCTATTAATTTGAGAAACTTTGTATTTTTAAGAACTCTTATTTTGAGGAGCTTTGTATTTAAAAATACCTTTGTAATTCAGCTTAGGCATATTTTTAAACTTCAACATTGGGGACAATTTCTGCTTCTGGAAATTGGAAATTGGTCTCATTTTTTTTCTATCCTGACTTCTTATTTGTTAATGATATGATTCAATAATTTTCTAAATGGTATCAAAATGGCTTTTTGGTTTAGCTTATAGCAACTTATATTCTGCCCAATGAACTGAAAATAAAAAGGAGAGGTGCTAATCTATATAAAATGCACATAGCTGTCCCCACACCTACACACTCATCTGTAGAGGAAGGGAGTCTCAGGAATATTACCTACCTGAAGTCCATTTCTCAGGTGCTCAGGGTACTCATTCATCTCATTAGTGATCCGGGTCAGCCTGGCTAGTTTTTCATTGGCTGCCCATGGGGAGCCCAATAGACTCACACTTTGCAACTAAAACTCTTTTATATGTGGTATACTATAATTGGGGTTTATATTCCAGTATTGCAAATTATTGAATAAAGACCTTTCTGGTTAATAAAAATCAGTTTAAAAGGAATTTTTTTCCATTACCTTCCAAGACAACCTAGAAGATAATGGCATTTCTCCCTTAAGCATTATATAAGGAAATTTTCTTTACATTCATAAAATAATGTACACAGCATTGTTAAATTTATTTTTAGCAAAGATATTATTCTCTGTGTTAATTTTTAATGAAAAATAATGAATACACTTCTTAAAAATAATCAAAACATTATAAAAGGATAGATAGCCAAGGGATAGATACCCCATCTCTCAGAAATGTTCTGTGCACATATAAACATCCATGTTTTGTACATAATTCTATGTATTATTCTCTGCCCCCCCCCCCACACACACACACAGATAGAAGCATACCATGTACTTTTCTGGACCTTCATATTCTCCTCTTAAGTAATTTTGGAGATTCTCCCATATAGAACATGTCGGTCAACCTCATTTCCAGTGCTGCATGGTATTCCAGGAATGGATTTAACCAACCACGACCAACATACATTTACGTTTTTTTCAGGATCTTGATATTATATACAATATTCTAATAAATAACGTGTAGATATGTCTGTGCACGTAGATGCTAGTACATCTGCAGATTAGAATCTTGAAAATAAAACGGCTGTGTCCGAGAATATGTGCATCTGTGATTTGGAGACATAACGCCAAGTGCCCCTTCACAAAGGTTGGACCAGGGTGCGTGGCCCTCGTGGGGTGGACGGTGCCCAAGTGCCTGGACGGCTGCCATGCATCGCGTTAGGATTCTTCCTTCCTCTCTTACACCATCAGCGTCTGCCTCTCTGCTGGATCATTGCAGTTGGAATAGAACCCTGCTGTCATTTCTTGCATCTTAAAAATTATTCAACTTCATTTCTTCCATTACCACCCCTTCTGCTCCCCTTTGCAGAAAAACTACTAGAAAAACGACCTCTGTACTTACTGTCTGTAAACCCTGCTCATCCCCATCTTCTTGGATCTTCTCCAGTTAGGACTTTTTGTCCCAACACTTTACCACAGTTGTTCCTGGCAAGCCACCGATGGCCACCGCTCTGTCGTTGTGAATTCTTGGTCTTCGTCTTGCTCTGCTCGTCAGCAGCCTTTGAGAGAGCTGCGCCATCCATGCTTGGACCACGGTCTTCTCTTGGCCTTGGTGATACCACACTCTCCTTTGACCGTACAAGCTGCTCCTCCTCACTCTCCTCTGCTGCTTTCTTCCCATCTCCATGATGTCTTGATGTTGGCGTGCCCCCGATATCAGTCTTTGGGCTCCATCCCTGTCTCTGCTCCCTCTTTTGGCAACCTAATCTCATCACATGGCATTAAATACTGTGTCTATCTTAAAGATCCCAGATTTTCCTTGGCCCGAATCTCTCTCCTAAACACAAGATGTGTGTATTGAATGGCTTACTTCATAATCTGTACTCAGAAATCAGATATTTCAAATGAACATGTCTAAAGTGTGGTCTTTTCCCTGAAACCCATTACTCCCACACTGTTTCAGAGAATAGTCATTCCCTCCTTCTAGTTACCCGCACAAGAAACCTTAGCGGCATTCTTGACCCGACTCTTTGGTTCACACTTAACATCCAGTCAATTTGGAAACTTTGTTGGCTCTCCCTTCAGACTCTGTCCAGATTCCGACCACTTCTCATCACTTCTGCCTCCAGCACCCCGGTCCAGGCAGCTTTCATCTCTCCCCTGAATCATTTCAGAAACTCTCAGCCTCCACTCTTGCCCCGACTCCCTCTCCCTCCAATGCTGTTCTCCACAGAACAGCCGGAGTGACCTTGTTAATACCTACCAAATTGCTTCACCCTCTGGTCAGAACCCTGCGATGGCTCACTCAGAGCTGAAAGACTGAATGTGGCCTCGCCCCTCCAAGAGCATTCTCTCCCATCTCTTGTTATTCTTCTCCTCTCTTACTCTGCCCTGGTCCGGTTGGCCTTTTTGCTATTCTGGTGCCTGTGGAGGCAGAGGCTAATGGCTCTAAGGAAAAGAGCAGAATCCAGACACAGACTTATCTACGAAGTTAAATGCCGTATTTAAAATGTGTGTTTTATCATTTACCAAAGATTAAAAACTGATATATTTTGTTATAAATAAATGGTTCGGGGTCATTCAGGAATGAAACTCGGGCAGCTGCAAAGTCCAAGCCTCCTGGAGGGGGTGCTCCATGAACTTGCCTTTCATTTCCCCCAGCCCCCTCATTGACACCCAGAAGCACACTGAGGTTGCTTTGCACCCTCTGAGGGAATAGACACATTAGCAGAGTCTCTCGAACAGTCTGGTGTGAGGGGGACCAGGAGGGTAGTGTAAGAGCCCACTAGTGAGCTTCTAGGCCGAATCCTCGTGGCTCCGGACAGTAACATCCACAGCTGCCTGTCTCTGTGGCCCTCTGGGACCCAGGAAGCTGTGATTGTGTCTCGGGACACTTGTTCTACGCCCCACCTTCTCTATGGAGAAGTGCCCACCTCTCTAGGTGTCCACATCATTTGCCATGACAGCCCGTGCACGGAACAAGCTGATCTCAGAGAGTTCGATCACACAGCAGCCTGCTTGGAATTTCCCAGTGGTTTTAGGACCCACCTCGTGGGATAGTTCCTTACCGTCACCTGGCTGGAGACCCGGGCAGACCCCTGAGTCACTTCTCTGGTCACGTCTAACTAACACAGAGGGACCTCCAGTCACTTCAAATCACAAAACACACTCTTGTTTTAGGAATTACAATTCATATAATAACCAAAATATTGCTTTGCAGATAAGCTTCCTTCTTGTCCCCTAAGTGAGTGGGAAGCGCGTGGAAGGGGTGGGGTTCCGATCAGCTTCTTCTCCCTTTTCCCGCCCACCCACTGTGTCTATTCTTACTACCCTGTCATGCCACCCACAGTTTCTGTCCCTCCAGGGTGGGGATTTGGGGAGACAGAGGAGTAAGAAACAAGGAAATGTCTTCTTGATTGACATTATTGTGGTCAGTCTCCTCCAGACCTGGCAGATGTTTCAAGCTAACTCTCCTGTCCTTTCAAGGGTTCTTAATTAAGGGATCCGCCGATGAAAGAAGTCACCTTCATTGAAATAGACTTCTCGAGTCCAGAGGATGACGGGCTCCCGGAGGGGGTGGGGCAGGCAGAGCGAAGTGGCCGCCCTTCCCAGCCCGAAGCGCAATGGCTGCAGTTACTGCGTTGGGCAGAGTGCCTGGGGCAGCAAGCAGCACAGTTGAGCACACAGGAGCTTCGAATCTGGTGAATGGCTCAGTGGTGGCCCTAGCACCAAAACAGGTGGGCAGGCTACTAAGAATTACTTGATTTATGTAACTGGAAAATCTCTAGGTCTAGTGAATACAAACCTGAGTTCAATCAAAGGTGATATAGCCTGTCGCCCAAGCCTCAGACCTGCATCAGTTCAAAGACGCAGATATCCTCAGGTGTGATTCTCAAATGGTGTCCAAGGAGCAGCAGCAGCAGCAGCATCGCCTGGGAATATGTTAGAAATGCAAATTCTCAGGCCCTCCCCCAGCCCTGCTGACACAAACCCTCTTGGGGTGCGTGCAGCCATCCTGGTTTCATCGAGTGCTTCAGCTCGTCTTGCTGCATGCCGAGGTTTGAAACCACCAAGCTTAGATGAAGGGAGCCTGTGACATGAGTGTCTGGCACGAATCTTCCTTTAAATCTTCCCCCAAAGATCTGCAGCCATTCACTAGGGACACTGTGCACAGAGGAAAGGGCATCCAGGACTTTTGGAGATTTCTAGACGTTGATCTGAGTTGATGCTCATCTCTAAAGTCCCAAATTGCCTCTGGATTGGGGGCGAATGCCATTTGTGGAAATCGGGCGATAAATGAAGTTTGGCTTGTGGTTGTCTCACAGGGTTCCCACGAGCCCGCTTACCCACGCTGTGTGGGTTTTCTCGTTCCTGAATGGGGGGGGTCATAGGTCATCTTCAGCGAGTACAAGAACCCCCATAATGATTGCCTAGCCCATGTAGCGAGCCCTCGTGTGGTAGACAGGGCCACCCAGAAACTTCCTACATGAGAGCAGACTGAAATTGATACCATACCCCTGGCGGAGTTGCGGAGATTCTGATTTCCATCTAACTCGGGAAGAATTCAGGGCTTCTTCTACCATGCTTGCATCGAACTCATCTGTTCGGCATGTGAGAAGGAAGACAGTGGTTGGAGAATGACGGTGGATTCTTGTACGGTGACCCAGGTAATGGGCCAGATGGAATCAGTTTCACGGACGACGTGGCAGAGCTCCTGGCACTTCATGTGCAGCTCTTGCCCTGGCAGCTGCTTTTCCTTTCTTTCCCCCCTCCTGAATTCCAAATTACGAAGGATCACCAGATGGGGTTTGTTTTCAACTAGCAGGATCGCAAAACACCCTCACCGTCTTAACCTCAGGCCGATGCTGACTCTTCTGCTCTCTGACGTGGGCTTGCCTGCAGGGGCTTGCTCAACTTGATAGCCCCCAGAACATCATTGCATGGTGGGCAGGAAATGGCCTGGCTGCCTTAATAAGACATATGTGCGCCAGAGGGTGAGAGAGAAACCCCAAGAAAAATCACAGGCCAACATCCTCGGTGAAGATTCCGGGGGTCCAGTGGTCTGGGAAAACTTCGGCATTGCTTCTTCAGGGTGAAACAGAATTGCTGCACTTGGTCCCACCTCCTGCTCAGAAAGAGCTACAATGTGTTTACCTCTTTTGATTCAGGGCATAATGGACTCTTTTGAGTGTATCGTTCACAGCAGTGTTTTGAGTAATTCAGGAGGCTGCCAGATGTGTAGGGGACCAGAGCAAAAGGAGGCTCCCTCGCAGCATTTCTCAACCTTGGCACTGTGGCATTTTGGGGACAAATACTTCTTCAGTGTGGGAGGCTATCCTGAGAACTGTAGAATGTTTAGCAGCTTCCCTGGCCTCTACCTGCTAGATTTCAGCAGCAGCACCACCCCCATCTGTGACAACCAAACACCTCTACAGACATTGCCCAGCAGAAACATCCCCACTTAGGAACCTCTGGTCTGCAGCATGTCTAGTTAAGCCTTGGGATGAGTAAAACCCCGGCTGAAAGCTTAACGGCAATGTTGTGAGAGACCCTGAGCCAGATCCTTCCAGCTAAGCTCTTCGCAGATTCCCAGCTCCCAGGAACCACTGAGATAATAAATGCTTGTTGCTAAGTTTGGGGATAATTTGTTACATAGGCATAGATGACTAATACAGACTGGGCATGCGCAGCAGCAGCCCAGCAGCCAGAGTACAGAGTGTCTACTGGAGGAGGGTTGAGCAGATCCTAGAAACACAAGTTTCATGAACTGATACCTCAGACTCCCGCAGCGCCTCCTCTGGCCGCAGTTCAATTCTACTGCAGCCCACACCAATGCCCTTTGACGAAGGAAAAAAAAAAAACAAAAACGACATTTGGACCAGGTTCTCAGATGGTCCCTTACCATTTGTAAGGCACCAGGTGGGTATGGACCGCTAAGACATTGCCACCCAAATCCGGAATGTGGCAAGGGAGCTGCTCTCAAGGCTGAACACTGAGCAGTGGTCCACTTTGTGTAGATGGAGGCAGGGCCAGAGATGGGGGGTGGGTTATATCAATTACTGGGTAACTAGTGGTTTAGCATACTGGTAACGCGGGAGTCTAAAGAAGAGGTTTGCAGGTGGACCTCTTTGTGTGAGCACTGTCTTACGTGAATGCTCACCCAAGAGCACCCACTGATGACGGTGCCGATAATCAATTGGACAGGAAGGGCCATTCTGTGAATGTCAGTCACTCCCCTCTCCAGCCACGTCAGTCACCCTGAGGCCTGCTCAGCAGGCTCACACAGAGCGTGGCCATTGTGGCAAGGATAGAAGCTCTGCGTGGATCTGACCACATGGACTTCCTTCACCAAGGCTGAGCTGGCTACTGTCACTGCTGAACGCCTAATCCGCTGACAGCAGGGACCCAAACTGAGCCCTGATGTGGCATCACTCCCCAGGGGTCACCAGGCAGCCACCTGGTAGCAAGTTTATGACACTGAACTCTCCTCATTATGGAACGAAGTCACTGGAATAGTACTGGAACCTGCAAGACTACTAAGTCTCAGACTTCAGAAACAAAGATTTAAGTCATCCCGCCAAGGAAGAACCCCAAACCACTGAGGTGTTGCTTAAAGGCAAAAGGAACATAGAATGGACATTGGAAGAAGCTCATTATCAATTATTGTTCAACTGTTATTATTATCAGTCAACTAGTTTTGTTACCAGTTACAAAGACAAGAACTTCAGTAGCTATGCATATTTTCTTCTTTGCTTGTTATGTATATAATACAGGGCGTTGTCGGTGGTTAACTTTACAATTTAGCTGTTAGATTACAGAATATCTAAGGTTCAATGGTGGCAGAAAGAGAAGAGGAATTATAGTCGATAACATTGTGATAACCTTGTATGGTGCCAGGTGGGTACTGGAAAAATCAGGGGGCACACTTTGTAAAGGGAGTGATTGTTTAACTGCTATGCCATACACCTGAAGCCAACACGAAATAGTATTGAACGTGAACTGTAATTGAAAATGTAAAAAGATGAAATGCGCAATATTTTATATGATCTGTGGGCAGTGCTCTCATTCAGCCTGTGCATTGGTCACTGTGGTCCACCTTGGGGCTGGCGAGCTGCCCGGACCAGCACAATGGCCTTGGCCGCCCGGGGCTGCCTCTGTCCCCATCTCAGCCACCCGATATCCTACTTCCGCTGGACTAAAGAATGAAGGCCTCGTCAGCCCTTTCCTAACACCACCCCACGACTCTGTTTTCTGATTTTATCTCCTTCAGTTAATTAAACAGCACTTTTGCTAGCTTCTCATCTTTTGGGTATTCAGATCACTTGGGCATTCTGTTGCCAGCTCCTAGACTTGTTGGAACTTTCCAAAACGGAAAAGGTAAGGTCTTGTTTTCAGTTGCCATGCCAACCCCCAGCCAGCCTTTTCCTTAAGAGAATTTTTCTTGAGTGCTCTCCACTTTCACAGCAACTTAGAATGTGACAGGAATCCTCATTCACAAGCATCTCGGCCAATAGGGACATGGGGCTGCATCCTTAAAATGAGTGTCTGCCTTGGACCATGAGGGTTCTACTTTTATCACCTTTAACATAATCCTTTTAAGGCACAAATCCCTGGTGAATCCAAGCTACTAGGTTATGAAAATTCTAATTAAGGGCAAAAGCCAAAGCTGCTTTTGGTGGCCATGCGGTTATACTGTCAACTTCATTGTCAGCCAAATGAACAAAATACATTTCTAATAACCCAGATAATGCTGCTTAAGAAGTCAATAGCCAAATCCGTTTAACTCTCAAAAGCTTCAATGCTAGTACATCACATTTCTTGTTCATGCGGCTGCCTCCTAGAAGCTATGCATGAGTTATATTTTGAAGTAGCGGAAAAAATGAGAAGGAAAGTTTTTTGTATTTCGGGAATCTTCACACATAACGTGTGTGATCACTTTTACTACAGGTGACACAATAGTTTACCCTGAACATTTCATACATTGAACAGTAGTCCTCTAAGGTAAGTGACGTC
Organism: Glossophaga mutica; assembly: GCA_039655065.1. Taxonomy (NCBI): domain Eukaryota; kingdom Metazoa; phylum Chordata; class Mammalia; order Chiroptera; family Phyllostomidae; genus Glossophaga; species Glossophaga mutica. Next base: position 86,580,110 of record CM077313.1, read on the forward strand.
GTGATTTGCTTGTTTTCCAGATAGTACAGGTTTAGTCCGTAAGTGGATCTCACACACATTTTATGGTAATTGGCTTTAAAACTGTCGAAACATGAGGAACGGGGCACGTCCACCCACATCCTCCATGGCCCATTGGAGATCTCTCCACGCATAAAATCTTTTCTCGTCACCGGAATTGCACATGCAAGTTGCGAAGCGGCCGTGGGCCTCGGGAGACACTGCAGGTCTGACATCGCCCCCCGTAAGTGTGACCTCTTGCTGGTACATATTCCCAAAGCTCCGGTTCAAAGAAAACTCTTAGGCCTCCATCTGAATTTCAGTCAAAGCGTTCAGACTTCCTGTTTTCATCCTGGCCCCGGATTACTGCGGGGAGTATCGTTGGCCTTCTCTTTAGCTGTCAGCACATTCGGAAACAGACTTTTCTCTCTGGGAAATATTGTACAGCAGTCTGGATTTTGGTTTATAATTGCATTATGAAGAAGAGTCTGAAAAAAGAGTCACTTAAGAATCACTGCACGACTTCATCTGGGATTTGGCCAACAGCTGTTGGAGTTCTTTTAAATCAGCTTTTTTCTAACTATGAGAAACAGGGGTTGAAATTTTATATTTTCTCAAATCCTCAGCCACTGCGTCAAGTAGCTAAAAATGATGAAAAAGAAAACAACATGGAGTCTTTTCAGAATTATACATTCACTTTCGCTTTGCTTACCCCCAAATGAAGAGAACTGAGCAAATTTCATGGTAGCATATCTAATTTGAAGTAGATCCCTTTCACTGGAGTCCAGAATCTTCTTCTGGGCATAATGCAGGGAGCAATCTGTTGTTGCTGGCAAGCTTAGCCTGCAACTGACAAAGTACTGCCATGATGAAATACAGTTTTTATTGTCATGGAAGAAAGGGTTGACTTTCGAAATATCTGGTCATTTGCAAATTTGGAGCAAACAAGCAATCTATTTTAAGAGTCTCGTTGCTCCTAAGAGTGGAACTAGGTCAAATTTTTCCTCCTTAACTCCGGGATAGATACACAATTCTGTTAAACACCAATTACTGTAAAATTCCAAACATGGTCGCACTCCCAGTTTCCCATTAGAAAGTAGCTCAGACCATTCAACAATAAATATCAGAGATCACTTATGAAGTGCCAGATACGCAACAACTCAACCAGGAGCTGTGGCTTCAGGGTTGAACTCAATAGGCCCAAGTCCCCGTCGTGGTAGAACTCCTGTAGCTTCTTCCAAAAGGGCTCTTGGGATGAACTGAAACTCGAACAAAGTGCTGGTATGGCGAAGAAGTGAGCGCTCTTCACTAAATGCGTGAAATCAGAGATGTGGTAAAAGTCATGAACAAAAGAAACACTACACCAAGAACTTCTACAACGTTCTTGTCCTTTACGCAACAGCAAGATCCCTGAATTCCTCACTATCGTGCTGGTGGGTATGAACTGAACTCTTCTGTTTACTGGTCCTGGGGAGACGGTCGTTTTCTGGAAACCATCTTGCCAAAGGGGGAAAAACACTCCTTTCTGGGGAGATTCAGACCGAGAGCTGTAAATGATTCTGGCAGGATGAGTGCTAAAGGGAGAGGATATTAGCAATTAGGAAGAGGCTGTGTTGCCAGAGGCTACATATGATGGCATTAGAAGCCACATGCGGGAATTAGGCAGAGGGCATGTGTGCATCTGCTTAAGCTCAAAGCCTCCAACAGCCCGCCGTGAAGAGACTGTAGGACAGCCGGAGAGGCAGCCGGATACACCGTTACCGTCTCCTGGATGGGAGCCCTGTTTTGCAATGCAGAGTTCGGGGAGAGGGCTGAGATGTCGTGCCCACACACCTGCAGGCTCTGCTCCATTCTGTCCGGCCCCGGGCGCCAATCTGGGTGTCCAGCCCTGTCTCCCCAGGCCTTTTCACCTGGAAAAGCTCCAACCTAGAACATTCCCAATGCTGCAGGGAGAGAGGAAAAAAGAAGAGAAGCAGCCGGAGAAGGGGAAAGAGGAAGAAACGAACTGGTGCTCTGCTTTGCAAGCGATTGGATGTTTCGGACGGGGCCGGCTGGCCACGGAGCAGCTGCTCCTGTCTCAGCCAGACACGTCCCACCCACCTGGGCACCTGGGCTCCTTCTCCATCTGGCTCTAGTTATCTCAGCCACACTGAGGGTTGTTTGTTGGTGGCAGTGAGGTGTTTTTTTTTTCCTTTCAATTTCCCATTAATTTTTCCTGCCTTAGTTTTGTTTTCTTTTCAATAACACAAATCTTGAATCAATTCGTGGGCCAAAGCGGCACAACAACCAGTCCAAACATCATCAGGCTGGTTGGTTCACTTGTAAAATCTGCTGTTACTCCAAAAATACTTAAAGGAGGGGCCTTCCCTTTTAGCCATGAACTTGCCTTTCTACTTCTCGGGGGGCTAAGAGGAGACCTAGCATAGACCCACAGCTCTTTCAGAAAGCCATCCCCAAAGCAGATGGAATGGGTAGGAGGCTGTATCACGGAGGAGCTTGGGCCTAATGCCTGGTCTGATTTCTAGGAAGCGATTTCTGATATATTTTTTAAAGAACCTGGGTCCATGTTTATTTTCCTTGTTAAAGAGTTTATAATCCTGGACATTGAAAATAAATATGTTTTGCGTTTTCTAACTTGAGGTGGTGCTCTTAAGTGGTTTTATTTGGGTTGAGCTCCACTTTATTGTGTTACAAACTGGTCCGGCTCCTTCAAGAAGCCACAGGCTGTAGACATGGAATCATTCACTCAGAGAAAGAATTAGGAGGAGCTGGCAGCCGCTGCTAGCGGTTAAAACAGAGACCGAAGTGGAACAAAGTGCCTCCCTAGGCAACGTTCCAGGAGAGCCCACACGGAGAGGGGAGAATGTCACACGCTGCCGAGAACAAACCCTGTGCACTGTGGAGCGAGGACGACCCCCTGGGTCAGAGAACGGACTTCGGCATCCTGGGGCCGGGGTCGGCAGGGCCTGTGCGTCAGCATACTACAGATGCAGCTCTGTCATGGCCTGCAGGGCTGGTGGCCCAGAAATCCCCCTCCTCATACAACTCCATGGCTCCTGGCTACCTCCTGTGGCCTTGGAAATCATCTGTTGCCTTGCGACAACTCTCCTGAAGATGCCGAAACCAGTTAGAAATATGCTGCGTCTCAGTGGGTCGAAGAAGGATGTGAAAAACTGCAACGTGATTAAGGGAAGGAAACAGGACTCAGCCTCCTCTCCAATGGGAAAACAAAATAGAATCTGCAAAGAATAAAAGACTGGGAAGATTTGTATTAGAAGTGACTATACTTGTGTTAGGGGCTTCTGGGTCCCTTTGTGTTTGAAATACTCATGTTTTTATGCATTGACTGTTACTTCTCGATGTGACGTACATACCCAGGTTCAGGACACCCTCTCTTCCAGAAAGGCTTTCCGTGCACATATTGTGTGTGTGTGTTGTCCTGCGGGGGAAGCAAAGCTGAGCTAATCCGCAGTCTTGACCTTGAAATTTTGTCTCCCGTGGCTTGGACATCACCAGCCCCTCGTCCTGGATCACACCACAGAGCTTTTATTCCTGTCTCAGGGCCTGGGCGAGACTCCACCCTGCCCCTCCTCCGACCCCGCTCAGTCCCTGCTTTGATTTTCTTCATGGTGCATGTCCGCATGTAACTCTAAGAGTATTGTTTAGTTTTGTTTGTTTTGGGGGAGGTGGCAAAAGTTATATGCAGAGACTAATTCTGTCTTTGCCAGCAGCAATTGATGTTGCACAGGTTTGCTGTGGGAATTATAATAATTTCATAAGCCAATAGCATACAGGATAATAGCTCTTACTCAATAAACCAAATAAAGAAATAACATATTCCAAACACATAACATACTCCACATGACAGATTCATCACATTATTGTTCCAGGCAAGGCGAGATGAAGGAATAAAAGTCCAAATTTAATATAAGGTGTATCTTTTTATACCAGTAGGCACTCCAAGGAGACAGCAACCAACCAAAACTGATTTCCATGCAAAAGTAAAAGTCCCCCTGTGGAAAGTCTCTGCTCTCTACTCCTAATGTTAAGTTGCTCTTTCACTCCGTGGTTTTGGGCTCAGGGGGGACAGACAACTCACCAAGCATCTTATCACATAGGCTAGTGGCACTTGAGGCTTCAAGGCTATTGTTGCATCTACAGCTGGAGTTGGGGAGATGGGTGGGCCTCTAAAATCCACCACTCCTTCTGGGGTGCACCCCACCCGCTATCTGCCAGTGATTCAGGCATCTCCATTTCCCTCCTTTGGGTCTTTCCCGAGATTTCCCAAGCTTCCCTTATTTCTCTAGATCTGATCTCTTATTCCTATTTGATGGCATCTCTGCTGGGAATTTAGGGCTCTGTGTGGCCAGAGAAGCAGAAGAGAATGCAAACCTCTGTATCTTTACCCTTCACTAAAGACCATTCGTGGAAATTGTCAGCACGTGTGTTTGTAAACAGCTGATATCAGTTGTCATAAGTGAGTCTATCCTAATAACATTGGACTGTTGAGTTCTTTTTTTCTTGTCCTTATAATGTTTCCGAATTGAATGTGACTATCAACTCTTTTAAAAATTTTTTTTATTAATTTATGTTTAGGGAGTGGGGAAGGGAAGAAGAAAGAGAGGGAGAGAAACACTGATGTCAGAGGGAAACATCGGTCGGTTGCCTCTTGTACATGCCCCAACAGGGGACTGAACCCTCAACCCAGGCGTAAGCCCTGACCTCTCGCTTTAAGGGACAACACCCAAACAGCTGAGCCGCACCGGTCAGGGCAGCTATCAGCTCTTTGTCGTCTACTCCGGTCCAAGCAGAGAAGAACAGTTTTCCACTGAAGAGCTGGAAATCACAGAAAATTTAGAATTGGGGTTCAGAATGACATGCTGCCTGGGCAGGTGCACCTTTCTCTTCTCTCTGACCAGCCAGCAAGGGAAGAATACATTCTAGAAGCAAAGTTATGTGGAGCTTGGTTTACTTGTGAAGCCAAAAGAGAATTGCATTTCTTACGATGTAAGAAACTAGAATTCTTAAAGACCTGTTGTTAGGCTTTCGGCTAACACTTGTGAAGAATTTTCAGGGGCAGGGGGAGCTCATTTGGGGGAGCCATGTCTGGTTAGAGATCCCTTGTCCTCTGTCCCCCCACAGCTCTACCAAGGATAATCCATTCTGGTGAGATTTCGCCCTGAACAAACTACCTCATTTGACTAAACAGAATCCCTCTCCAGTGTTCCCTCCGTCCTGTCCAAGATCAGCTTCAATTTCCAGTGCAATATCACTCCAAGTCATTTTTTCAATAAAATCTACGTACTTTTTCACTCTGTTTATTTTTGCCCCAAAGCCTTTGACATTTCCCTCCAGTGAGTCACACCATGGGAGCATTTCAAAATGACCTCTTTAAAGAATATTTCTTTTCCTAGGGGAGGTGGGAAATTGGTAAGTGATAGCTGTCCCAATATGTTCCTATAAAGCATGTGGAGATTTTAATAAAGAAATGCCATTTCACATGCCACCAAAGCCACTCGATGGATGGACTTCCAAAAAGACAGCCTTCTAGATGTTTCCCTGACTCCACAGAGACAAGATGGAAAAACTAGAGCGTGGTTGTGAGGGGTTTATTCATATCAGCTGGATGTGAGAGTCAGTCCCGAAACAAACCCCATGTGGAACTCTCAGAGGGCAAGGCTGAGCCTTCTAGACCTCTCCATGGGTCCCCCAGCAGACAGCCATTGCAACGGAAGGGCTTCTCTTCCTCTTTGCCATTGCAGCCCCACATCAGCTCCCTGCCCTGGCCTCAGCGCAAAGCAGCAACAACATTCAGCAAGCTTCCCCTCCTGGCCTGCCGTCTGTGCAGTGAGGGTGAGGAGACCAGTGCGGACATTGCCTCTCCTTCCAGATTCTACAGAATTCTACATTTCTCTGGTGTCAACCAGCATGTGGCCAGACTCTCCATCTCTTACCTGGTCTAACCCCTCTTCTCGATCTTCTGCCATCCTCACCTCTCCAGCGTTTGGCTGCCCAAGGAACCCGAAGGCTCTCCTTCTTAGGACATCCTGCTGAGCAGATTGAGTCCGCCAGGGCCGGTCCGCAGGCCTCTGCTTCCACGGAAAACTACCCAGAGGGCAGCTCTTTCTCTGAGATCCTGGGGCCAGGTTTTACTTATTTACATTTGTATATGTATGTGTATATGCACATGTGCACGTGCATGTATGTGCATATGCATGTGGATATGTACATGTGTATGTATGTGGATATGCACATGTGCGTGTATATGCACATGTATATGCATGTGTATGTATGTGTATATGCATATGTGCATGTGTATGTATGTGTACATGCATGTGTATATGCATATGTGCATGTATATATGTACATGTGTATATGCATATATGTATGTGTATGTGTGTGTATATATAATTGTATAAAATATAAGCACAAAATTTTATAAAAATCAAAATATACTTTGGAAATTGTCTCCTCTCCACCTATGCCTATAACCCAGTCCCTTCTCTCTATTGTTACTAGTTTCTCATTCATCTTTCTAAAGACACTCTATTTTTTATGAACTTTCTGTATCTCTCTCCCTAATCTCCCTTCCTTCTTTCCTTCCTCCCTTCCTCCCTTCTAAATGAAAGTGTACTATATTGTTAGCACACGGTATAAGGCCGCTTAAATTTAGACTTTTTTGTCCTCTCAAACAGTGCTCTCCAAACCTTTATGCCTACAACCTCACCATTAGAAAGTCGCTGAAGGCATACTGAATGTATTGAATTAATTATTCATCTATAAAGTATAACCATGCCCTGAATAATATTTATATTATGAAATATTAATCAAAATAGAAACTGTAAAAGGATAAAATAAAGGTGAAATTTGGAATGCTTAATTCTTTTAAAGTTGTATTTTTTTGTAGTACAAAATATTTGGCTTTCTAAAATAGGACTGTTAATATTTTTAATAGGATCGATGGGTTGAATATGCTTAGTCATGTTTGGAAAACCTTGGGTAACTCATTGTGAAATAGCAATTCAAGGGTTTAGTTCTATGCTCACTTTATTTTGACTCTGGGTCTCAGATTCCATCAGAGCTGAGACATCTTACAGAGATGTGCATCCAAATGGAAGAAATTCCTCATTTGCTTGATTAACTCCCCAACTCCTTTTTCTATCCCACCTATCTTTTATGCAAGGATGTTTGTTGAAATATTCCCCGACTTAAGGTGTTTTTTGCAATATGTATACAGTAGATGGAAACATACCTAAACATTTGTTTTCAAATGCTCTTGCTGTGGATTAATTTCTTTTGAAAAGAAATTCCTTTCTCACTAATTGTTAAAGGACGTCTTCTACCTTGAAAGGACAGATAATGTGTTTACTTTAAAAAAATATATGCCAGATGACATAACTAACAGGAGCAGCTCACCAAGATGGAAATTGACAGGTCATCTGCAACATTGGTCTTTTTGTCGAAGAGGGAATGAGTGCCTCATTCCTGGGCTCCATAACTCCTTTAAACACATTGCCCTGAGCTAGCCTGCGTGGTGCCAGAGACCTACGTGGCTGTCCCATTGCACGGCGAAGTGTCAGAAAGATCCTCTGGGAAGGCTTTGCTTATGAAATTAGTCACACCAGTAACTCCTCTAGGCATGTAAACTGCGATTCTTGGCCATAAGCTAGACCTGGAACCATGAGAAGCCGCCTTGCCCCCCCCCGCCCCCACCGATGACCGCCCCTTCTTGTGTAAGTTGTCTGCTTACAGTAACAGCAGTCATGTGACAATCCTGTCTCAGGGCTGGGCCAAGGGAGGGCACCTGAACAGATGGATATTCCTGAGCATCTCATAGTGGGTGTGTACCCTACTTGGAGAGTTCTACACAAAGGACTCTCTCCAGTTAAACTCAAAAATGTTTTTATCTTTAGCCTCTTTTTCTTTTACTTCTTTAAAGTAAAATACCTGGCAGAGTCAGTGTTCACAGGGACATACCCTTAGAGGAGTCAGCAAGGAATTGATGCTCTTTGTCCCCTGAACTTATTTTCTATAACATCTCTGCAAACACTGAATTAAAGAATTCTGAACCATTGCTTCTAGGGGAAATACAGGATTTGGTTCCTACCAGCCGCTGATCCCAACAATTTTGTCAACCAGTCAATATAACACTATGTCTTATGCATATTTCTGCTTGGAAATAAAAACCTTTACTTTATGTTGACTCATTACATAGAACCCATGGCCGACAGCATTAGAACCTGTGCCTGCTGGAAGATTATCTGATATATTTTGTTCATAAGGCACATCCCAGACTTCCTGCGTTTACAGACACGAGACAGCACTTTGGCTCTATGCTTAGGGGCCCTTTAAACAGCAAAATCAACAACGAAAAGCACAGATGTGAAAAGTGTGGCACTAAATAGACCAGAAAGGGACACATTCCCGGTAGGAGAGCTGCCGTGAAGAGACGGAGCGCAGCCTCGTTGGCCCTCAGCTGACAGTGTGTGCGCGTGGGTGACTCAAAGCTCTCGTCGCTCTGCAAGTGCTCCTGGTGACACCAAGTATTGATTTGGGGACTACAAATAAATTTTCAGCAAGGAGGGGAACGCATCTATGGAATCCACGAACAATGAAGATTGACTGTATCATTTCAAGGGATCCTTGTGAAATAGGTACTGTTACAGGGACAGGCGAGCCCCAGCAGTCCCCTCTCCTGGCTGCCGTCCCTGAGACTTCGGGGGGCTGCTGTTACAGAGAAGTGAGTTACCCAGAGCAGCCAGTGCGTGTGTGACACGCATGCAACTAAATCCCAGGCCTCGCAGCCGCAGTTGGTGCCCCCTCTACTATGTATTTACGGGGCCAAATGCCACTGTTTGAACCTGCGGGTGGGGCTCTATGTGAAAGTTCTTGCCTACTCTGCCCCCCACCCCACTCCAGTGTCTTCTCTGCAATATTTAAAGTCTGCTGGTCATCAGAATGTTTGATTTCATGACTTCTGGTAGGTGGGCCCAATAAAAAATATGAAAAAAAAATCCCAAAGGAACATCAAAACCTGAATGAAATAAGGCACAAAATGAGATATTAAACTCCATAAAATATTTGCAGCAAGAACACGCTTTGATTTTTTAAATTTCGTTCTCCAAAAAGCCAATTCATAGGTGGATAATATGAGAAGGTAGTGAGGGGGAAAAAGCCCAACAAGCTGTAGATCCTCAAAGATACGAGCACACGATTCGTAAATAGGGAAGATGTGCCAACATGGGGCATTTCAGTGGGAAATTTACTAATGTATGCGTATTTTCAAATATGTATATTTTGATGCCAGGTTATCTCACTCTCTCTTTTTTTTTTTCTATTTCAATAATTATACAAAGTTAGGTCATTGTTTATTTGGCTAAAAGAAGTACAGAATCTATAACCTGGATTAAAAATGGCTCATGATGAATGTGGCCTGCGGGCTGTTCAATAAATGTGTACACTTCACATGAACCAACAAAGTTTACCAAAAAAAGATAGAAAGAAAGAGAAAGAGAAGGCAAAGATTCAGTATGTCTTCTAACTAAGGTCTTCTGCTTATCACCAATTGTTATATCATTACTTTTATATCTGAGATTTCTATTTCAAAGAATTTCAGGTTACCTTTGATGTTAAGAATTTCTACATTCCAAAGTCTTCCTCACCACTGCTATAACTTCACCGGTTCCTGCAGAGTGATGACTGAGCTATTTTTATCTCATAATATTTTCCAAACACCTGCTCATAGATGGTCTGACAAAATTCTGCTCTTTATACAGTAAGATGTTGTTACAGCTCTATTTATTCATTGTACTTTTCACATACTCTTAGGAGGAAATTTAAAATTCCTGTTCAAGACCCCAACACCCCATTTATCCACGTCTCTCTAATTGGTGTCTCAGAATCCATTCTTTCCATCTTTCAGGTTAAAAGTGTAAGTCTCACTCATGTGCCACATTTTCTTAAAGTTAATTTTGAGATGAATCATCTCTCCCTCCAAACAGGACCACACTTATGATTTCAAGGGTGATTTTTATTGATGAGCAACATTTTGCCGAGAGAGAAAAGACAGTTTTCTTATTTATATGACATTTTCCATTTTGAAAATTTTCTTTTCAAAAATTCACACCCCTGATGTTCTCTTTGAGGAAAGTATCTCATCCATCAATAAGGATCCCATCCTTTGTCATAAATGAATCGATTGATCATGTCAAAAGCTCTCAGAGGTTGGTCAAAGGGTAAACTGTGTCCTCCACCCCGAACAATGAGCTAAAAGAAGGAAAACAAAAGACAAATTGAAATTTTGAGAAATGCATATTCTATTTTTTTATCATTATCTTCTTCTTTTCATGGCTTATTTATCTGTTGAAAGCTTTAATTCAGATTGAAGTATTCTGAAAGCTTGCAGGGATACGGAACTTATTTTTTTCAATCCATGCCTTTAGATAGGCCAATGTCTTGCTTTTGGCAGTTTTAATAATAGGTTCCTGATGGTGGGAAAGTTTCGAAGTTGTGTAGTTATTTAATTTTACATAAAGTTGAGTTTATCATTAACTTGCATAAAACTGGAAAATTCCTTTCTGTCTTTTGCTGCTTAGGAGGGAGCTGTCGGCTTCCCTGTCCTATGCTGTAATTCTTACCTGGTTGGGCCCTGAGGTGGAGGGCACCCAACCAGGGGGACCCACCCCAGCCCAGCTCTGCCTGCTGCTGGGTGGAGGAATTTACTCCATTCCACCCTTCATTTTGCTGGTCCACTTGACCCTCACACTGAGCTGTACTTTCCACATCAGCCTTTACCATTAACAAACAAAAAACAAAACAAAACAAAACAACAAGAAACAAAAAATCCTTGCCACCCGAAATTTTAAAAGGCCATTTTTTGAGCAGCATGGAGTTCTCCCAACATTTCATCACGAACAATTTTCAAACGTACAGCAAATCTGAAAGATTTTCATATACACGCCATTTAGATTCTCTCACTAACCCCCACTTTATTCATTTTCTCATACGTGTATCCCACTATTTAGGTATTGATCCATCTTATCTTTTTGATACATGTCAAAATCCTATAGCGATATCAGTACACTTTTCCCCAAAATTGTATGCAACATTTACACACAATGACATCCACTAGACTTAAGTGTAGACTAAGTTTGGATAGCAGTGAGCCCCTGTGTCCTCTCTCAGGTTATATAAAACAAGTCACACAATTGTAAGTGAGTGAATCAGCTAGAGCCCTGGCTGCTGATGCAAACCAGTGTTTTTAATCAAATCATTGTCCTTGTCCAAAAACGCTTTCCTCTTGGACCAGACTTTACAGCTTAGTCACAGAACAGAACATTTCACCCGCCTCTCAGCAGCCCTCCGAGGCTGGCCAGGGACGCAGACCGCCGTCACAGACGTGGGACCGGACTTACTCCTCACACACCGTGGGCAAGACCTGTCCTGTGCTACGCTCCGCCGAAGGCCGTCTGTGCCCGGCTGTGGTGACGGCGGAGCCCGTCTACCACCGGTGTCCAAGCTTGCATCTGGAAACCCAACATGTCCCACTTGTTGTCACAGGCTGAAAGTGAACAGATGTGCGACAGAAGCCTCTGCAGATGACACTCGCGGAAAACATTCGCTGTCCCCACGCTCCCGGGCTAGAATTCTCTTCCTGTGAGTTCCCATCCAAATCTCTGGCCTTTAGCAGGAATCTGAGGCGCGATTTGTGTGCAACTTCAGCTCAGCCGAGGACACAGTGAAGTTATGTTTGTGACAAAACCCAGCTGCTTCAACTGGAAATGAGTTTGGCAGCAATGGTCCAGAGTGGCAATAAACTGGGTACCCACGAGTGAAGGCCACCCTGTCTCCAGGACCAGAGCTGCTGCTAATGGGGGGCGGGGGAGGGGTATAGCACACTGTTTTATTGCCCTGGGTCGGGGAACGGGGGCCGTGTGTCAGGGCGTGGAAGCACGACTCCAGGCATCACAAGCCATGTGACTTTGGGCAAGTAAATTAACCTCTCTTAGCCTCTGTTTCCTTAATTATACAATAGGGAAGGAAGTATTTCCACTGGGGAGAGCTGTGAGTTGTGTGAGAGATTCATGGAATGATGTCCATAGAACACTTAGCACAATGCCTGGCCTGGGACGATACTCAAGAAATGTTAATCCTTGTCATTATTCTTCTAACAAGTATCCTTATTCAAGATTCAGCATCAAAATGCTTGTCTCAACCACCCTTGAATGTTGTGTTCCCACTTTAGCATCCAAGATCTCGGTTTAAGAAGGTCGTTTAAAACTTGGACATGCATGAAAGTACCTGAGTTTGTTCAGATGGGCTGCTGGGCCCTCTCCGTACAGGGTCCAATTCCGAAGGTCTCAGGCAAGGCCTAAGCATTTGCATTATTAGCAGTTCCAAGGCAGTGCTGATGCTGCTGGCCCGAGGACTGCTCTTTGAGAACTACCGCTTAGAAGAGCTTTTTCTGTTCTGTGACAAGCCAGGCATGTCTCCATTTGCTTCAAGGGAGGCTACAAATAAATATTCCTCGAACACTTACTCGTGACTTCCCCTTAGTGCATTTCTTCCGGGTCATCTGCTCTCCTGGTATTTGCACACACACATTCACACATGTGCCTTTTGCGTCCATGACGATCCCATGATCAGGGAGAGAGCACATGGATGGGTGTTACGATTCTTATTCTCAGTGACTGGCCTGAACCCGGTCTAGCTCTGAGCTGCCATATATCATCGCAAGGGTATCATTCAGACTAGAAAGGAAAGCTCCTCTAGGAACAAAGTCTTCTTGCCACAAATTCTCAAAGTCTGTTCTCCATCAGGCTCACATGCAACATTTTACTGGTATTACCCTCAAAAGCAAGTTTGTGAGTGTGAAAAATACACCCTTCTGCCATTTACAGCCACGCTGTTCGCCACCCACGAGCGAAGGGCCCCACTCCGCGTGCAGCGGCACGCGACAGGGCCATGATTTCATATGCAAGCGTGAGGAGACTGATCTCCAGGCTCCCAGGGCAGCAACAGCCTCTTCACCAGAAACTGTGTATTTGGGCTGTTTCCACGCTAGAGCGGACACCACCGGACTCACGTGTCCCAGATGTGCCAGGGGGTCACACATGCGGCTGAATTTTGAGAAGGTTACGGAGAACACGTTGGACCTTCAGTTCGCTTTGTTTGTTGAAAAATTGCACGATTCTCCCCGGAACTAGGAATGCGCTCTGCCAGTGAAGGTTTCCCAGTCGGGGCTTACGCTCGAACCATGTGCCTGATAGACAAATAATAAGCCCTCGTGCAGGGGTCATCACTCCATTATTTTCTGACTCTTGATAGTGAAAAAAAGGAGGGTTTTTTTCCCCCCCTTTGGAGCTCAGAGGAAGGGCATAAGTTACAAGATTAATAAATATAAAATTCATTGCAATACTTTTTCAGAGAGAAAGGGTTATGATGCATTCTTCAGGAGGGGGGACTACTTCTCTCCCAGGTGTCTTTTATTTCCGCGCAGTGAGTCCTTCCTTCCCCTGGGAAAGTTCCCAATGAAAGTAAGGAAGCAGCCTGAGTGTGAGCTCAAACCTCCATCAATGTGCTTGGCTTCCCTGTCAAGGGTGAGTGTTACCCCTTAGGCCTGCCAACACCACGATCCACCCCATCCTTTCCCTCCACCTCCTTTCAGCACCCGCAGTGCCGAACGCCCTCTCCCCCACCCCACAGAAGTGTCAAGCGAGCAAGACCTTACTTGTCTTACAGAATGAGAGAAAGCGGCCCTGCCTTTTTTCCTTTCTAAGAACCCACTTTACAACAAAAGGATTTGATGCAATTAAAAAGTAACCAAAACTTCACTTCCTCCATGTCCGGTTTTATAGTCGACATCCACAGGAGGATGAAAAGCACAATCCAATCCATTAATGACCCTTGCTCAGTATCTGGCTTTATGATCTGTATTTGTCGTTTCCTTTTGGAGAACAGAACGAGCGGGGAAGAGAGGGCTGGGGTTCCAGCAGCGAGCGCTCTGGACCAGGGGAGCCGTGGGCACTTGATCCTGACTCGCTCACTGGCTTCTGGGTAACACCGAAACGAGAGCCAGCCAGCCTGCTAGTATTTGATTTCCTGCACCCGGCAGAGCAGGATGGCTTCGGCAGTGGGGTGCTGTGGTTCTCACCCTTGCACACATCGCTGGCCCTCTGCTCAGTCAGCGAGGTTGCCTGGGAAGCTTGAACTCTGCCGTGGGGGAGCGTGGAAATCGATCAACGCTACCGATCAGCGTGTCCCCCTCCTCCCAACCCCCTGCGCCCCCGGACCACTGGTGCTCTGACATTTCAACTCTCCTGGGGAAAGAAGAAACATTTGGGCATTCTTTCCTTTTCTCAAAATAGATCAAAGAGACATCCACCCGAGTGGGTAAATCATAAGATCCAAAACGTTTCTGAAACCTTGGCTCAGGAAATCAGAAGAGCAGGAAGACCAGAAGGTCCTAGTGCCTGTGTCCACTCCTGCATCCCTGCTGGGTTCCAGTACAACCAGCAACCATTGTTTCAGGGCCACACCACCGCTTTCACCGGGACCTCCCGGTGGCACCGCAGCCCGTGAGGTCCAGAGCCGGCCTGCTTGGGACAACGGACCAGACAGGGCATCCAGATTTAGCTGTGTCCCTGACCCACAGCCAAGCGGGACCCAGGACCCTCAAATGCCCCCAGGTCCCAGGAATTTAAAAAGACAGTATGTGCCAAGGACACAACATTTTCATGGTAACATTTGTTGGCAGAAAACAAGCCACACAGCGTTCACTACCAAAGCCAAGACTGTGCAAAGCAAAAACCGGGCCCTCGGTTCCTCCGTTTCAGCCCTCTGCCCATTTCTCCGCCCCAGTCTACCCTCCACCCAGTTTAACATTCCCACGTGGAATTCTGTGAACCCGGTTACACTTCCGATGCCACAGCAAAAGTGTGACTGTTTAAAAAGCAAACCCAATTCTCTCTTTGTTCCTCAAATAGTATTAATTTTTTAAATCCATCTTCCATGTGTGGATAATACTTTAAATGTTAAGCTTCTTATTTATTCACTTCCCATAATGAATTCGTTCTCTGTTAAATTTCAATAGATTATTAAAAACCACTCAACAGCTAAGAGAAAATTAGGCACCATTGCCTAGCTGTTCTACCTCAATAAATAGATCTGCTATCCAATTTATATTTTAAATAATACAATAAATTAGCTCCCTGAGTATTAGCTAAGTGCATATTTGGGTAGATTGATTTAGAAGCATTCTTTTTATGCTAATAAGTCTCTGCTGATGAAAAAGAGCCGCATGAACTAAGAGGACGCTTGGCAAATAATCAGAGTAAAACTGGGAGTTGCTATTGTTTACTATTTCCTTTGTTTTCAGGAAGCAAGCTGTGTCCTTTTTTAAGAAAAGGAAAAATAATTCAAATACCAGGAATTCGATTTTTAAAAGGAGAAGACACCGACCGCAGTCAGCCCCTGAGACAATGAAAGTTTTACAACACCTTCCATAAGTTGGGTTCCCAGAATATTTCCCCTTATTCCTTTCATATGACGCAGAAAGGAAATGGTCTTCGGCTGGCGTGAACAATGCATCTTCTAGTTGGGAGGGGGCTGTTTTGAACCACTCATTACCTCTGCGTGTCTAGTCTGTTTCCTAGAAGGCATTGTGGTGCGTGCAACTGGCGAGTGACAACAACATTCCTTGTGAATTGTACTATTAACGCACACACGCACGCACACACACAAACACACAACTTGTAGGGTGCAGGCACGAGGCGGGGACCAGTTTGATTTTCATTCCAGTTTGCCGAACATTTGCTGAGGGCTAGGAGCTGGGCCAAGGGGTTTGCTACAACAGAAATCGCACGGCATTCCTTTCCTTAGGGAGCTCCGTGTCAGACAAGGGAGGGAGGCAACTAAAGAGTTCAAAGAAACCCCAGTGTGGTACCTGCAGGGGGACGTTGCACAGAGAGATGCTAAGAAGGAGGTGCCTTAGATGCTAAGACTTCTGGGAGGAGGGCTTCCTAGAGCTGACGCTGGAGCTTAGCCTTGAGAGGCAAATGAAGGCTTTCCAGGCTGTCTGAGGAGCAGAAAGGGCCTCCTGAGGAATAGGGAGGGCGTCCCGTGGAAATTGCTGGCTGACAAAACAGCAGGTGTGTTGGAATGCTATGAGGTGTTTGGTTTTTTTTTTGTTTTTTTTTTTCCTGTCCAAATTCTAATGGAGAAAACGGGAGAGGGAGAGTTCAGGTTGGGGAAGGAAGCCGAGGCCAGATCAAACACCTTCGCTCTTCTAGTAGAGTTTGGATTTTGTTCTGCAGGGAGCAGAGAGTCGGGGAGAGGTTTTAAACATGGGGACGAACTCGACCAGACTTGCATTTTGGAAAAAGCACAGAGAGGAGAGTGGACTGGAGAGCAGGGAGACCAGTTAAGACCAGCTAAGGAGGCTCCTGTAAAAGGCAAAACATTTTAAACAACAACAACAACTTAACCCACATTTAGGGTGTTCTTGAATAGCAGCTTTTAAAACTTGTGCCTTTTCTTAAAACACCACAGGGGCAACTGATCTTCTTTAGAATTTATAATATGGGGTAGCCATCATTTTTTTCAGTGTACCTAAAAGGCTGCACTTTTTTTATTGGTTTGTAGAGAATCCATGTTTTTCTTTTTAAGTAATTCTTTGTGGTTTCCATGTCAAGCACTAGGAAATGAATAAAGTCATGGCAGTGAGAAGAATGTTATAAAACAGATGTGAGAAATGCTAGCTAAGGAACTGGAGGAGTACTGTTTGCCAGTTACAATTTTTCTTAATTTTCTGGTAAGACTCACAGCAAAGCCACTGCTAAATAACTTCCCTTCCTTGCTGTTTCAATAGAAAAGTAATGGAAGTGAGGGGACTTGTCCTGTGTTGGGAGAAGATTCATGTTTTCCTCCCACATGGTCTAGGGCTTGCCTGCAAATCCATGATGTATGTTGAAAGCAGTTTATTTCATTTAGTTACTTCTTATTCCAAGCCACTGTGGGTGAGGTAAGGTGCTGAAGGAATACATTTCTGATTTTTTTTTTTTTTTTTGAGCTGGATGTTCTGGTAGCCAACCTTAGCATAGGACATCCTGAAAGAAAAATGCACCTGCATAAACAAAGCAGCACCAACACTGGGACACGACTTGTGGACTAGTTCACGCCACCCTTGTGCCCACGTGGGTAGTGGTCTTTCAATCTGATGGTAGCCAGAGAAGAAGATGGGGAAGACAGCAAGAAAAAGAAAGGGCAAACTGTGAATGGTAGACGTGGGAAAGGCCACTAAGCCCACCTTCAACTTAACAAACCCAGGTGAAAGATGACAAGAGACAAGTCCAAGAGCTCGTGAGGCAATAGAATAACCAGAATGCTTATACTTTACTAGCTGGACTACATCAATGTGGAAAACGTTTTGGCATTATTGAATGAAGTTGAAGAAGCTCATCTTGTGAATTCCTCAATTCCGCCTCTAGACATTATTCTTAGAGAAACACTTACCCACAGGCACGAGGAGACAAGTGCAAGAAAGTTCATAGCAGCAATATCTGTAGTAGCAAAAAAAAAAAAAAAAACCCAACCTGGAAACAGCCCAAATGTCCAGTAGAAATGGAATGGATAGATAATATAGTCACACAATGAAATACTATGCAGCGCTGAAAAAGAATGAAGTGCAACTGAACATATCGATGTGGTGAATCTCACAAAGAACTGAATAGCAAAAGCATTTTAAAGCAAAATGCATACAGAGTAATCCCTTTCTCTAAAATTAGACAGGAAAAGTAAAATATTGTTTATGGAGATGCGTATCTGTAGTAAAACTATTCATTTTTTAAAATGGGAAAAAGATGATAAAAACAAAATCCAAGACAGTAAGGAAAGGGCATGGAAGTGGGGAGCGCGCACCCACGGTAATGTTGCACTTCCAAACTAGCTGATAAGTCAAAGGGAGTTCACTTACCATTGTTTTATCTTGCATTAGTATTATACATATTCTTTGGATATTGTTCAATTTTTAATTTAAAAGATAAAAGAAATACACCCTACTGGTGCTGTCAAACTCACAAAAACAAATCTGTAAGAAATTTAACATGTTCTCTGTCGTGCTTTTTTCTTCTGCCCAACACAGAGGTGACGAGATGGGCCATACGGCTGAAGACAGTAAGAGGGGAGGAGACAGAGAAGCAACTGAACAAAAGCAAAGGCAAAAATGGGAAGTCCCCCTCTGGAAAGTAGCTCTAAGAAGACAGAGCTGGTGCCAGAATCTAAACCTTGGGACTCTGGTTGCTGCATAAAAAAATAAATTTTAGGAACTAAAACAAACACCCACACCTCCATGCTGACAGCAGAAGAGGAAGTTGCCAAACATTTGAGGGATTTTTTTTTTTGCTTGATTGTTTTTTACTCTTTAAATCAAAACTCCCATACTCCTCTTCTTCCCTGTTTCCATATGTTGGGAGCTACGTACAAATGGAAAAACAAAACCCAAAAGGCTGGGTGCTTCATTTATTGTCAACAGGGATGGTTCCAATTATTGTTCAACCAGAAGGAGCTCGGTGCTTCAGAAGCATCTCATTATTCCATTTAGCCACTTTTATTTGCTATTATTAGACTGCCATGTAGCAAAATGTGGAACACCTTCCAAGCCCTCTATTTCTTCCACCTCTCACCAAGAGAGTTTCCTTGTTACAGTGAAGTGAACACCGGATACAGTTACGGTCATTCCATACCTCTCTGACAAATAATATTTAGTGCATTTCATCATCTGAGCCTTTAAAACATAGTATCTATGAAGGACTGTCTTAGAGGAAGAGCTTCTTGCTCTGTGAAAACAGATTAATACTAGAAGTCAATAAAGGCGGTAGGAATAAATATGTTATCAGGTGCCAGGTAGAGTGTCAAGTAATGTATAAGCATGATTTCAATTAACCCTAATAATGAACACTTCCGTGAGAGAGGTAGGTACTCATATTATGCCCACTTCACAAATGAGGAATCTCTGGAGAGTTGAAGTAACTTTCCCAAGGTCACACAACCAGTAAGTGGTGCAACAGGCAGCAAACCCACATCTAACACGGTATCAGCCTCTTAGTCCCCCTGCTACAGTGTTGCTGGAGTGTGGCGATACGGGAAGTAGTTCCACATGCCACGGTAATGAACTAGGAACAACGTTCAAGTCCTCTCGATAGCTTAGCTCATAGCTTCTGCATCTGGAGTCACCAAAGGTGGTCTGTGGTTCGGGATGGGGAGGGTCTGTAACTTAACAATTCAAATAATCCAGCATATGGGTTCCCGGTCTTCTGTGTGCCATGGACCCCTATGGCTGTTGTCTTGTGCAGCTCAGGGGCACCTCTCAGAATAATGGTTTTAAATATAAGATAGCATATATTTAAATGTTTAAGTAAAACAGATCACACATGAAGCCCTTACATTGAAATTATCAATATAGTGAAAAATTTATGATGTAGTTATATGTATATATAGAGATGAACATGTTCAGTAAGAGCAAACAGTGGATCTGACCACTCCTGTGATTGGAAAGTAGGGATGGCCACAAACGTTGTTTCAAGGTATTTGCAACAGCGTATGTATCTGACATGAAAATATTTCTGCTTTCTATTGGTGACAAAGTCGAAGGCACCACTAATGACACCGTGGGCCGTTGCCTACGCTCATAATGGCAGGAAATGCTAAATTTCATAATTCATAATGGAAGGAAATGCTGTTTTGGTTAGAGGTTAGTAAAAATAAAGCTGCAATCCTTTTTCCCTTCTAAGTTCAATGACCCCTTGAATCCTAACCACAGGCCCTAACCCCAGGTTAAGAGTCCTTCTTAAAAACCTAGCCATCAGCTCACGGAGGTGCTAGGTTTATTCCTGAAAAGGCTTCAGTCTACATCGATGCATTTGAAGTTTTGCTTTGACGTGGAATTACTTGTAGCTGCCTATAACGTCATTTGATCCATTATTAATATCCAGAAACAGATAATAAGGAATAAATATCCAGAAGCACATTTGCTGTGACTGGTGGGCCACATCTTCGCAGAGACCCCCTCTGGACGGTGTTGACAGTAGACCCTGCTTGATCTAATTGTCTCTTTGTTGGGAAGTAACAAAGGCACACTATGACCTGAGGACTTTGCCCACGAGGGCCACATCATTTCAGTGCAAGGCCAAAACTTGGCTGGGAAGAAGAAGCTAATGTTTTGAATAAATAAAAGGGTTTTTCTCCGAGTCTAAATTACCCGTGGTCTATCAGTGTTTTGGGAGAACAAAGTCCACTTGTAACCCTACAATGCATGGCAGGGACTGAGGTCTAAAATGTAGCGTCAGGTTTTGGCTGAAGATTTCAGCAAACCAGAGCCACACCAGTGGACACTGTGGACTAGGGGACACTTTGCTCAGTGCGATGCTTCGGCTCAATGGCTGGTTTGTTAGAAGCAAAACTATGGTCTCAGGTTTCTGGTTGGCCTGAAAGTAAGTGAAATAGGTCAGGGTTTAGAAAACACTTTAGGCGTCAGGATGGAAATTTATTCAAACATAAGCCCTACAGGGTTCCTGCAAGATGAAGTGCATTTTAGTATCAACAGAGAGACAAATCACATCACAGCGTAGGGTTCCCCAAAACTGCCTACGTATTAGAATTCCCCAAGACAGCTAAACACTGATCGATGCCCCGGTCCTACTCCAGATGAAGAAGGTCAGAATACCTGGAGACAGGGCCCGGGAACCTGCATTTGTAAGGGCTGAGACACACCAATTCAGGAAATGTAGTAGATTAACAATGGTCCTAACTTCTTTGCCATTCTTCCCATCAACATGCTGCTGGCCTTGGCCTAGGATTTGCTGTGATCCAGAGACGGCAATGGAAAAAGATTCTGGGACTTTAGAAGCCTGACCTTCAAAGGACTGTCATCTCTCGCTTCTCGTTTTGGGGGATCAGCTGCCATGCAGTGAAGGCCAGGCCAGGACACTGCATGGTTAGAGGCCATCCGGAGAGAGCCCTGGAGGGGAGGTGACCACCTCACATGGCCGAGCTTCAGCCAAACTCTCAGCTGAACACAGTTGTACGTGTGACCTCAGCCTGTGTCACCTGAATCAGAAGAACCACCCAGCTGAGCCCCTTCCAGTCACATAATTGTGAGAAATAATGAATTGCTGGTGTTTAAGCCACTACATTTTGGTATGATTTCTTATTCCATAGTAAGTAACTGAAAAAAAAATTGTTGACCACGCTCTATTCTTTTTCCTTGAAAGATCTGTTGTTCTTATCTCGGAATCTTGACATGAACTAAAAAGCAAGGCTGGATTCCTCTTTCTAATGCAGACAGGGCACATAATTACACTGCTAGCTCAGGTGGAAGCTTACCTAATACAAACAAAGGAAGACCAATCCCTGTGGTCTCAGGTAAGCCCCCAGCTCCCGAGAGCTTGCAACTACACCACCCGGTGGCCCTTGAGATAAACATGGAAATCCACCATCAGACCCCCCTCAAGGAAGTCCTTGCTCAGCTGTGGGTAGTTCCGCCAGCAGAAAGCCTCCAGCTGTCACCTCCTTCGGAGTCTGCCTCAGCTGCAGAGAGCAGTATTTCCTAAAATGAGGCCTTTCCTGGGGCAGCCCGCATCTGGAGCCTGAGAGAGGTGGAGATAGACAGGCCTGGTTGTTTTGACCTGATGTGAAACCCTGATGGAAAATTCTCCCTCCAGAGCTCCCTGCAAGGTTGGTCAGGGATCCTGAGGCTGGATCACAGCTGGATTTCCTCCTGTGCCAGTGCTGCTTCCCGCCCCTTCTTTCACGAGTATCGATCACTAATGAGTGTCTTGGGTCCCAATCGTGGCCTCGATGCCCGCTTCTGGAGGTCCACCCTGTGACTGCCATGAGGATAGCAGGTGTTATTATTAAGGATAGGGGGTGTGTTTGATTGCTGCGTCCTGGTTCTCTGGCCACAGACCGACTCCCTTAAATGGACAGAAGAACTCTCCCCAGGATAGAAGATGGCGACAAAGAATCCATGAATGGGGACTTCTGTCTTTGTGGAAAGAAGCAGGGCTGGGAGAGAGAGGAAGATTCTGTGGAACGGTTTCTGTAACAAAGCCAAAAAACATTTCCCCAGCGACTCAGCTGCATTCGGTAATCACGGTCTCAAATCTATCTAAGGGTTACTTTCCTTCGTCGCGTACTGTCTTAAATGCTCGTTCCCGCTCAGCCAGTCCCATTTATTGCTCTTTGCTTACTCTGACTTTGTCAGTGCGATCAAAGACATGTGAAGACCTTCCTGGAACTATCATTTCCTTCAGAAATAGTTCATAATGCTCCCAAAGCTGTTTGAAATCCTACAGAAATGAATTGTCAGCAGGAAGTCCAAGAAAGGCAGGCGGCCAGGTCTGTCATTCCCTCTGTGGATTATCCGTGGAAATGCTCAGATCCTCATCTGACCTTCCCTTCTGCTCAAAGCACTGTGGTTATCCTTTTCTCGGACTCTTGGTTGTACGCAGTCGATGAAACACAATAAAGGTTATGTTAGTTTTAGAAAATCACAGCTAGGAATCTGGAGTTACATTTTACACCGTATTTTCCTCCTCCTCCTCCTTGTATGCACCCCTCTTTATTTTAGGGGACAAATTATTCCACGTGGACTGGATGTGCTGCCAAAGACTGTGTACCACGGACACTCCACCCCACCAATGTCACCAACGCATCGTATCCATCCCAGGGGCAGACACGTGGCCCAGTTCTGGGCAACCAGAGTGTCCCATCCCTTACTCCACTGCTCTCTCAGGTTCAAAGGCACCATGGTTCAGGGGAGAGGTTGGTTTGGGTTGCCAAACCTTCGATATGACCACTATTTGAAGCCTTAAGCGAGTTTCTCAGGGGAAACTTCTACTTCTTCATTTATAAGGTAGTAAATTCAATCATGTAATTTATAGGGGAGCTACTGTAACAGGGTAGCCAAGGATGGGGGCGCCCAAATAGGGATTTGTAATGGAGTCCAGAACTCAGTGTCCAGGAAATATTAGAAAAATATATACATATAGGATGGCCTCACCCCCACAAGTCTGAGCTGGGGGATGGGACGCATGGGGCAGGGCCATTGAGAGATGTTTTGCATAGCAACGGTTTTGCAGCTAACCTCTAGAACGGTCATTTAACATATTTATAACCTTTGACTGGTTTCATGGATATGTTAAACAGCTGTGGCCACGCTTTGAGCCTGGGGGATGGGAGAGACTTCAACCCAGGATGGAACTGGGAGGTAACTGCCCCTAGTTACGGAGCCTGCTCAAGAGCTTGGAGATGATTGGCTCCACACCACAGGGCCACACCTGCCCAGACTTACTATGGCAGCCCAGTAAAGCTGAAAAAAAAAAAAAAATGTGGAAATGCTGGCAGCTGTGGCCAATTGTGGGTGGAGCCAGAAATGGTGAGGCGGAGGAAGATTGGCGCTGGGGTTTAAACCCAGGTGCGTCAGCCACGCGGCATCTTTTTGGGACCACGCAGCTTGGGCAGGGAGGAACCATGGACTTCTATTTCTTTTTCTGAGATACGGTACCCTGGACTGGGCAGAGGGGGAAGGAAGGACTGTGCATTTGTGGGTATTCTAAGGGACTTTGGGATCTCAATGAAGACATTAAGTTGTTACTCTTAAATTTATATAACTCTTTGAATAAATAATCCCTTTCCTTTTCATCAGTCTCTGGCACTGAGTGATATCTTTCCCTGGTGGCGGGCAAGGCAAACCTAGTATGGGGTGGGGGCCCCTTGGAGCACAAGGGTGGGTCCATTCAGTAAAAGTATATCATTCACCTTCACCCCGCCCCTGCCTGGGTCTGTTCCGTCACACTACCAGAATTCCATAAAATTGTGGGTGCAAAAGCATCTGGCAGGCCGCAGGCCGAGGGCTTGCCAACGCTCCTTGGGCCTTCCCAACACCCCTGCACAGCAACTGAGCTTGCTTCGGATTTACAGAACCAGAAACTGGCCTGAAGCTAGTGAGTGACCTTCAAACCAGGTGTGTATTACTCCACAGTCTGCCTTCCTCTGTGACACCAAACCACCTGCAATGGGTCATGACTCCCCCAGATGGTCACGTTTTGAGGGGGACGGGCTCTCTCCCTTTGGTTCACCTGGATGTAACCTCTCGCTGAAGGTGTCATTCCTTTTGGAAACTCAGGAGAAAGCCCCCGAGGGGAGGGATGCAGACCTTAGGCCTGAGGGCTTCGTAAGCCAGGCCAGGTCAGGGTCCAGGTGCAGGTGCTCAGGGCGTGCCCTCCAGGGGCAGGAGGTGCTGCACCGTGATGCCGCCAGCCGGGCTTGCCCTGTGGACTCCTCGCTGGTCAGCTGGTGTGGCCCCTCAGGCAGCACCGTCTCTCAGACGGGAATCGGTCCTCCAAGTGGCACCGTCCAAAGCTCATCACCCTGGCCTCTGTTTCAGAATCAAGCATCGAGAAAGCAATCTCAGGAAGTAGGGGGGAACCTTCTTCCCACACAGCTCCTGACACACTCCTGTTCCCCGGGACCCCACTCACGGACCTCTCTCCACTCTGGGTTCATCCTCTTGCTGACATTTTCAACTTCCTGAAGGACGACCTTGAAAATGTGCTTCAACCCCTCCCACAGTGACAAGTACTGCATGCTTCCACTTCTAGGAGGTCCCTGGAGCAGTCAATCTCATAGAGACAGACAGTAGAATGCTGGTTCCTCAGCTAGGGAGGGGGTGGGGATTCCGTGTTTAATGGGGCAGAGTCTCAGTTTTACAAGATGGAAGGGGCTATGGAGAGGGATGGTGGGGATGGTTGCACGTCAATGTGTTTCATGCCACTGAACTATGCACTCAGAATGGTTAACATGGTAAATTTTATATTTTGTGTTTGCCACAGTAAAAAGAAAATTGAAGAGAAAAACCCAGTAGCCTTCCGTGGCTCTGCAGTGCTTATATAATGAGCACTCACCCCGTGGCCTGCGGTGGAGCCCCCACGGTCCCTTTCCCCTTTCCCTCCCTCCCTCCTTTTACTATCCAGGCTCCAGCCGGGAGGCCAGGTAACGTGCTCTGCCCGTGCCCTGCCTCAGATGCTCTTACTCCAGGGCTCTGCCCACCGTGGTTCCTCTGTTCATCTTAGCCGCTTGTAGCATCTGCTCTTTTATTAACACCTGAAGTTCCCAGGTAAAGCCATACCTTTTCTTAACACTGGATGAGCCTGGCCTCACCGCCGACTAAGCTCCAGTGCCTTTTTAAAAACCCTGACACTCTGTCTACAAGAGATCAGCTACGTGACTGCAGAGCTCGCTCTAGCTGCGAAGCACCGTATTTCCCGGGCCTGCTGTCATTCACGCAGACTTGTATGCAGGTTCCATTTTTAAATACATTAGCCCACTGCTGCTAACCTGTCGTTGCAGAGGCGGTGCCATTGTGAGGCAGGAAACCGCCAGGCTGGAAACCAGAAGGCCTGGAATCTCAGACACGAAATTGGTAGGAGACTTTGGGGCAGTCACTTCACCTCTGGGTTTCAGTTTCCCCATCTGGAAAACTAGACCAACAATTTGTTCCGGCTAAAAAATGCTATCTAGCTCAGATAATCCACCCTGAAATCAGTGCGTAATCTGAATTGTGATGGATGACGAAAACACAATAAGAATACAATGACTTAACCTGAAACCAGGAAAAGCAGACTTGTTGGAAAGCAGGCAAAAGCCAAAACAGCAGAAGTATACCCAGCAAGATTTGATAGGAATGGAAACTGACCAGTGACTCAAGCTTTTCTTTCAATGGTTATATGGAAAATAATTTAAATAAAAATATTTTCAGGGACATACAGAAAAGTTTGAAACAGTTCCAGGGCTATTGTCAGAAGAATTTAGCTGAATAAAATTTGCTGCAGGAAAAGGCTCTTGCAGGCAGCAGTGTGGCTCGGGTTGTGACTCCGAAGCTTCATCTCTGCATGCAAAGGCAACCCTTCCTTGGAGTTGAAACGATGACTCAGTGACAGAAGAACAAACTGTCCTGCATTTCAAATGCCGTGACAACCCCAAAGAGACCCTGACAGCGACTCTGACATCTGGAGAAGGACAGAGAAAGACCCTAAAAGCAGCAGCACGGTGGACTGGACAGCAATGGCCATGGGTTGTCACCAGCCAAGGACAAAGAGAATCAGACCTCTGATCTACACGATAGCACTATTAAGTTAGTGAATGTCTGTAAATACACATGCACACACACGCACACTTACATATATACACCTACTCGCACACCGGAGTCGGTTCCATTAGAGGTACGTGTGTGTGGTAGGTGTGTGTTTGAATGTCTATGCCTGTAAATACATGCACTGAAGACCACTATACTATTCTACTTGCTAACCGAGCCCCTCTGGGCATTAATAAAAAGTAGATATTTCAGTTATTTCTTCAAAGATGTCTTAGAGAAAACTCAGTCCAAACCTGGCATTTTACAGATGAACAAACTGAGGCTCAGAAAAGCCTCTGGTGACATCATAAGGCCATGCCCAGTTCTTAGAATGCCACAGATGTCAAAGGCTCGGTACCTCTAGACCAGGTCCAACACGGGCAACAAACTACCCCCTCCCTTCACCTGATCTCTGAAGACTGGCTGCTGCTGCCTTTGGTTTCCCTGGGCATCGCTTGATGGGAATACATGGGGATGCTTGCTCTCTGCCTCAAGCACCCTGTTGCTCCCGGGGAGAGCTGTCATTCCTTTAATTGGACATTTTAAGTAAGCATCCAAAGACAAGTCTACTTTGGTTTCGATTTTTAAATTAAGAGCTGTGGAGTTTGGCAGGGAGCGAGGTTTCCTGTTTGGCAGACACACACGCATGCTTCTGTTTTGTGCGTCTCTCGTTGAAAAGCGAGGCCATGGCTAAGGTCTGTTGTTTTCCTTATCGGACGCCTGACATTTGGACAGTGTCCCCCGTCCAAGCCTCACAGAGAATGCCTTTGTTAACACCGGGGCCCTTGTCCCTCCTGCATTCCGCCCTCATCCCCACCCGCCGCCCCCACCCGCCACTGAGCGTTACTGGCCAGGAGCTCCGCCAACATTTTCAAATCACCTACATAGAATGCAGATCCCTTGCCACGTGGTGAAACCCTCCCTATCATAAACATATGCGGGCCTTGCTTCTTTTGTTACCTCCTTTTTGGCAGCCAGAGGAGTGCCATTTCAGCTCCCAATGGGTTCTGCATTCATGAGAAGGGCCCACGGGCTTTCCTGTGATACTTGCCACACATTTCTGAGTGGCTGCCAATCCCTTTTCTCACCTCGCTGACACATGCAGCCACAATCTGGTCTCCCAAGCTCATGCTCTGTGCACAGAGCTGAGCAGGACACGGGCAGTGCCAGGTACCGGAGTGCTCACAGGCTGGGCTGGGGACGGCGACTTCCAGGTGGTGGAGGTGGCCCACAAAGGACCTGTAGGACACGCTGAGGGTGCCCAAAGCCATCATCCTCGGGAAGCGGTGCAGCAGATGGGGGACAGGCGCGGTGCCCACTGCTCCCTGACTGCGCAACATTCAAGTCTGCCCTTAATGGCCTAAATATGAGTATTTCAACTTTCCCCTAAGAGTTGGCTTTCAATCAAACATCTTCCCTGAGCTTGACTTTAATCATTTATGGGTTGGCCAAAAAGTCTGTTTAGTTTTTTCCATAAAACAAGAGACACATTTTTCATTTTCACCAATAATTTCATTCTTTGAATATTTGAGTCTGTCAGCTGTCTCTCACTATTGGCTTCTAGTGGGTAGAGGCCAGGGGTGCTGCTAAACATCTTCCAATGCCTACGAGAGACTCACAGCAAAGAATTATTTGGCCCAAATGTCGATAGTACCAAGAAACTTCGCAAACCACTTTCGGCACATTCGCTCCGTCACAGCACCTTCTCCATACACTGCACAAATCTTTTTTTTGCGTTCAGTTGCGTTTTTATTTTGCTTGAAATAATAAAGCATAATGTGCCAAAAATGTTGCGTATTTTCTTCCATCTTCAATATTAAAATGGTGGTACAAAAATGCACCAATTTTGATGTTTTTTTTTAATAAAATGCACACTGATATGACAGCTGACACAATACAGTCTAACAAAATTGTTTCCAATGAAGTTGAAGACAACTAAGCACTACTAGAGCCATTGTATGGAAAAAACTAAATGAACTTCTTGGCCAACCCAATATAATTTGCCTCTTGTTATTTACATTCTTTACAAGTGACGCAGGGTAATAAGGATAACAATAGTACTAGCGGATATTTACTATGAGTCAGGTACCGCTCTAAGCTTACTAGCTTATTGAATCCCTTCAAGAAACCGATGAAAATGCCATAGACTGTTGTTTAAGAAATGGATCATAGTTCTGGAGCTGAGAAGTCCAAGATCAAGGTGCTAGCCAACTTGGTTCCTGGTGGGATCTCTTTCTGGCTCCCACACAGCTGTCTTCTTGCTGTGTCATCACGGGGCAGAGCGGGTGGGCCAGGGAGTGCAAGTGGGCTCTCGGGGGTCTCTTCTTATAGAGACGCGAATCCCATAGAATCAGAGTCCTGCCTTTATGACTGCATTTAACCTAATTACCTCCTGTCCATCCTACCTCCACATACCATCACATCGTAAGCTAGGGCTTCAACATATGACTTCGCGGAGACACACTTCGGTCCATAGCAAGGAGGTACTGTTTCTACCCCTATTTTTTAGGAGAGGAAATTGGGGCACAGAGAGGTAAGAAACTTACCCAAGGTCATGCTGCTATCGAGTAGAAGATTGGCAATGCAAACCATGGTCTTTCTGACGCGATTACTCATGTCTCTAACCACTGCCTTACAGTGTTTCTCTGTATGTATAGGTGTATGCAGTAGTCGATTCGGGGCAACGAAACCAATAAACTACCATGAAGTTGTAGTTAAGGGGCTGGACACCTGCACGCAGCTTTGGGGAGACAAAATTGATGTCGACACAGCACTTTCCATCTTCTCTCCAGAACTCCCTGCATGTAAACAGACGCTCTTCCCGCCCTGCCTCGCCCCATTTTCGGACCTCACACACGTACTGCCAGAATCGTTTCTGTTGAGTCATTTCGCTTGCCATTCCACCGGTCTTTAATCCTTTGGCATAAATTTATTCTCGATTTAGAAACTATAACACTGTAACTTTTCCAAGGTAGAGTTTCCTCTCACTTGAGCCCAGAAATAAGTCTTTCAACTGTTCCCTTTGTCCAAGGTAGTTAACGTTTGGGGCAATAGCTACATTTCTTACATGTTATTTGGTGGTTAGAATGGCTGGAGTTGTGGACACAAAGCTACGCTTTTTACATTAGAACGCACATAATTTTATTTGATCTATCATTTCTTCCAACATAAATGAGTGATACATATTATAACCCTGTAACCCCCTATGAAATTCTTTGTGAATTCTCATTTATTATCTCAAAGCAAAGTGCTTTCAAGGAAGTAAGCGTCTGATTAATTTCTGTTTGGAGCATGTATTTGCCTCATGGAAAATTCAAGCGTTTAGAAGCGGTAATTCCAAATACCCAGAAAAGCAGAATTGAGGTCCCAATGTTGCCTCAAATAAAACATTGTGAGGGAAAACAATCAAGTCCAAAAGATTTAAATTTCTTCTCTCGCCTAAGCAAAGGCTCACTGAAGGGCTTTCTGAATTTCTCCAGAAGCTTTCTGGAGGTGAACAGAGTAATCTTCATGTAATTGTGGGGAAGCCCTGCAAATCCTTGAGCAGCTGAGACATGCAAACCAAAGGCACAGGGGACACCTCTAAAGTGGAGGTCACATTAGGGCCATGATAGCGAGATTTTGTCCTGGGCTCCATGTACAATATCCAAATGTGATCCCAGATTTGCCAGCAGAGATTGGGTCCACCCTTCCTCCTGTAATTCACTCAAGTTTCCCTTTGTTCTCAGACAGACGCATTCTTCCCATAATGATTCCTCCTCTGGGGCTGAGGATTATCTTTTTGATGGTTGAACCAGACCTACCTACACTTTGGCCTTGATACTTCAATACGGACTCAGACCACTCTCCTCTTGCGGAAAGCAGGACCGCAGAGGAACTATTTTGGCTGACATGACTCTGCTGGAGGCCAGCCATGCCCGACTGGCGCTCAGGCTTTGTCGTCCGTCTGGCGGTGCCAGCCCCACTACCCACGGGCCCCGCAGCATTTTCCTACCTGATGGAAGTTGCCCACTTGCCGCACGTAGCCGGCCACTTCCTGGTCAGACTTAAAGATCCTCCAAACCTTCCGTTCTGCCCTCTTGTATTCCTGGGATCCTTCCCAATTTACAGCCATCAAGTAGCGTTCGGTCAGGGACGCTGCCACAATGATGTCCTGCTGGCCACTGTACATGAGAACCTAGATGAAATTGAGGCAGATAAAAATGCAGGACTTAGTGAGTGAAGCCAGAGACTCTGTCCGGGTAGAGAAGGTGCACCTGCACCGGTGCCCACACGGGAGAAAAGGGACCGCTGTGAGCTCCTCTGTTGCAGGCGGGGCTCGGAGAGGCCAGTCCCACCGGGCAGTGGGGTCGTTTTCTTCCAGGCAGCCCCACGCACACCGACAACCTGAAATAAACTCAGGCCTGGTCTCAGCCCTCGCATGGGCCCCAAACGAATCTACATAAAGGCCTCTTTTGGCTGCAGAACTGGTTGTGCCATATTACTCGGTGACGTTCCACACTCGGATGTGTGACTATGTCAAAGAGGAGGACTGTCATGACCACATTTCAGTGGAACTGAGGAAGGTGACCCCCTAGGGTCTCCGTGCAGCCTGTTTTCATTAACTTGGCTTTCAGACCCCTCAGTAGCTGGTGGGCTGGGCCTTCTCTGGGGGGTCGCTCACCCACATTTCTCTCTTCTCCCACATTGAGTTTACAGTGACGGCTACACTCTGTTGAGGCAGACACACAGGCGCAGGCGCCTCGGATTCACTACTTGTTGGAGACGACTATGTCAACCATGGAACTTCCAAGACCTGCCTTTCTTAAATAAGATAGCCACTTGTCAACTTCGAGAAATGGCCTATCTTCCCAGAATTTAATGCTTTTCTTCCCTCAATGCTGATGGATTGCGAAACTCCTGGGACAGTGTAACATGGCTCTGCTCTTCGGGGAGCTGCGGGCCATTTTTAACACAAAGGCTCTGAACGTGGAGACCTTTTGTCCCCAGAATCCCAATTTTTGAAATGTACTTTATGAAAATAAGCCCAAAGCAGTGAAAAAAAATATATAACCCTAGTCATTAGTCTCATTACAATGAAAAACTTGAACACAGTCTAAAGGTTCTGTAACTAGCGCTAGAGTGAACCATACTGCAGAAATTTTCTGGGATTGCTCGAAGCCATTGACAAAGTTCGAACCGTGAGCAATGCTGAAAGTGCTGGTCACATAAATGCTAAGTGTGAAAGCCACAAGTCAAATATCCATTGCAATTATGAATGGCCAAAACAGGTATACACATTCACAGATATAGAATGAAACTCTCAAAAAATGAATACAGTCAATTAATGAATGTAGGTGGTGGAAATTTCAGTAATTTTCTCCTTTGTGTAGAAGTACTCTGCTTAGGCTATTTTTATGCCACTAACACAATATTAATGCTCACCAAGCACTGCCACTCCATCCCCAGCAGGGAGGTTTTGCTCAACCCCATGGACCCTTTGATCTATTTGGAAGCTCTGGTTTGGCTCAGGCAAAGACTTTTGGTTGAATCCTCAAACTGGATATAAAATGTTTCGCTGCATGTGTTTCCATCTCCGCCTTCCTGGTGTAGGCTTCTTAAAAGGCTTACACATAATTAAACAGCCCAGGACCTTCACACACTGCAAATCCTCAAGCAGCGCAGGCCAGGATTGGGCTGGAGATGAAAGGGCCCTCAGCCCGCCCCCCGCTGCAAGAACATAGGGTCTTTCATGTCATCCCCTCACCATCACCACCTCCCCTCCCCTCAGCACAAACCCAAAGGGGAAAATCCCAGTCGATTTAAAGCATCTTTAAAAAGCTCAACTCCCCCAAAGCAATAAAAAATGTGCATTGTTTATACAAAGACATTGCCTCAAAGACCTTGAGTACTTAGGGCCCAGACAAAACCGCTACAGCTGTTTCGCCAACAGTATGGAAACAATTATATATGATCTGTACCAGCAAACAAGGCTTAAATGCTTCACCATTCTAGGAAGGCCTGATTATAGCTGATTAACGAAGATAATCATCTATAAAGTAATTCCTCTGCTAGACCTCAAGGAGAAGATGCTGATTAACTAGCAAATGCACAAGCGTCTCTGGACGTTTTCCTCTCCGTGGGGCATGAAGCTTGCGTCTTTCTGAGCATCCCTTGTGGCTGCTTACTATCATCAGTATATTTTGGAATTGATTTAAGGGATTTCACTCAATCAATGTCCTCTTTAAGGGATGAAAACCTACAGATGACGGCAAAAACGGGCTCAGATGCAAAGCATTAGAGGGCATGTTTGTTGGACTGAATTGAAATGAACCCCATCCCTGGGCTGTGTCCCTGGTTCCCCCAGACTCGTCATAAACTGGAGAATTAACTCTCTGGAATGAGGTAGTGATGGGCTGAACTGCATAGTTTTGTGCACGTGATGTGTGGAAGGCCCACCTTGGGGGCAAAGGGAAATCCTTCTGTGGCAAAGCAAGGAAAAGATTTTCAACTTCTAAAGGGCACGTAAGTCAAATGCAACCAAAAAAAGAAGTCAGATTAATGATCAAGTGACGTGATTTCAGAGCTGGCATTTAAGGCTGCAAGCCTTAAATGTAAGAATTCTTGAGCTTTTGCTTTTATCGAAATGTCACATTTACTCTGGTCAGCCCCTGCAGGAAACTCCCAGTTGTCTCTGGGGCTGGGTAAGTGGGCAGGATAACCCAGGATGCAGTGCCAGTGAGCTGAGAAGCCAGGTGGGCGGAGTGCTGGCCTGGGTGGTCCTGAAGCCCACCGGCACATGTGGGCGACCCACACCCTGAGAGTCAGACGTTCGAGGACAAGGCACAGGCCCTGGTGGGCTGACCAATAATGTAGCATCTGCACACACACATTTGCTTCGTTTCTTCTCTGTAGGATGACCAGCTGTCTCGGCTTGTTCCTGAGCTGTAGAGTTTCCCAGGATGCAGGACTTTCAGGCTAAAACTGGGACAGTCCGGGGCAAACCTCCCCCTGAGGCTTGCTGGTATTTTAAGCAACAGGGTCTAAAGACAGAGTGGAGACAGACATGAATGCAGCTTTGAGCTCCACTTCCCTTGTTGGTAGTGAGTCTAACAAAACACGGAGTGGGAACGGGGCCGGAGTTGGTTGACCAGGCAGTGCCCACAACACATCCTCACTTGTCCTTCTGGTCAGCTGGGAGGCCTCCTTTGAGAGAATTTTCTTTTCTATTAGTGCTTACAGATCTGTCTGCTTAGCTTGTTGAAACTGATGGTTATGCAAAGACATGAAAAAATATTCCTTATTAAAAAACCAATGAGAAACTATAATTCCACTGTGGGTGCTCTACAATTACTATAAAAAGATGCTTCCCATTTGAGAAAAGAAAACATCAAAATGCAAGCAGTTAAGGTAGTTTAAGTATGGCTGATTCATTTTAACCTATTTTCTAGGTTTTTTTTAATAAATGTGGTTAAGATGCTTTTATAATGAAAAAATAAATAAAACAACAGTAAGAGGTTAGGCACCTCCGTCTGGCATAAAGACGGGCTTCACTGCAGAATAATTTGTGCAAACTCAAATATTACCAGTTCTCAGTTTTTCATGACAACTAGGTAAAAAAAAAAAAAAAAAGATACAACTTTAGTTCATTCATAGATGACCCTAAAAACTCATTCCAGAATTCAAGCATTCACAAGGGAGGGTGCTAGGTCATTTGGATTACAAGCATCTTTATTTTATTTTATTTTTTTTTGTCAAAAGGCAGAGATGAGAAAAGCACTTTTACTATATCCCTTCCTTTTTGAAGTGCTTTCACGGATGTATGGCTTTATTGTCCCACTGCTTCACGAGGTCAGGATAAGAAGTGTTACATAACTCACCTCCACAGCGAGGTGCCAGAATGCATCCAAAATCACGAACTTCCAAACGTCTACCTAGAACTCCTGCGGAAAGGAGCTGAATTCCTTCCAACCAACAAGCACGCACTGACTCCCCACAGCTAAATGCTCCTCGCCTCTGGGAACGGACGGTCGGCTGGGCACGACAGAGCTCCTATCTTCAGTCCAGAAACACTGTAGGTCTGCTTGTCCAAGTCTGATGATGCACCTCCATCGTTTCTCACCTTGGCTCTGTGGACAACGATGCGTGCAAGGGCGTTGCTAAGCTGGTGATAGATGCCTCCCTTCTGCGGTAGTGGGTGGCCTCGGCGAAGCAGCTGTGGAATAGCATCAGCTCCTAGCAAAGGAGGCTCGCTCAGCACTCCATCCATCTCCAGCCCCCGCACAGTACCTGGCACCCCATAAACCATATTGACACTTAGAAGGTACAGTCAGCTGCTCTCTTTAAAGGCTTTCTGTCATGCTGCATAGGGACTGTCTGCTGCTGTGGCTTGCCCAGGTCCACTTCTCCCTCTCATGAGGACTGTACTCCAATCCCTCGAAGGATACAGCCCGAGTGGAGGCTGTCAATCAAAGTCCCTCCTTTCCTGTGCCAGGGATGAGCATGGGACCAAAGCTAGGATTCCCTGATGAATCTGCCCATTAGTTTTGCCACCCGGATCCCCGGAATTTTCCCTGGTCCCTCTCTTTCCTCATTTCAGGTCTTTAGGTTTTCTGTGAATTCTGTGATCCATTACGTCTTTAATTCAATTCCTTTCATGCTTTAAGTCACCAGAGTTGTTTTCTGTTGCGAAGAGCATGGCATGCAAACCCATGCACCACCAGACCCATGAACACAGGCCTCAGCAGCACGCAGTCACTGGGACCCCCTGGACATGTGGCCCAACCTCCATGAGCTTCAGTTCCCTTTTCTTGACGTGAAGATGGTAAGACCTACATCTCGTTGCAGTGAGAACTAAGGAGGTAAGGTGCATACAGTTCCTAGTACAGAGCCTGATACCAATTGGGAGTTGAGTGTTAGGTCAGCTTCTGCCTTATTTGATAATCTGATAATGGCTCAGCAAAGCACTTCTTCTAAAATAAACCTTCGGAGTGTGTGGATGGTCCTTTTGTGTTACATATTTGGTTGCCAAGCTCACTCTTTCAGACAAAGGCCTACGGTAGGAGGAAGCCCAGCCAGGATAAACCTGGACTCTATGTACTCAGGCTCCCGAAATACGCACCTTTCACTACGACTTCTACACATATTGGGGGCACACTGCATGCCAGAAGTAGTTTCTTGGTAATCAGAGCCATAAGAACACTAATTTCTCTTTTAAAAGAACTTTTAGTTTGGAAGCACGGGATTGAAAATCACAAGGAATTTTCCCATATTTAAATGCTAGGAAAGTAAGGTAAAAGCATAGCTTTTAAAATGACATTTTGAATAAGAATTGAACTCCCATTCTTATTCTGTTATAGAAACCGTGTTAACCATTTTACATCTACAGTGATTTCAAAACACCCCCAGAAGGCTGGTGGTGTTTATTCTTTTTCTGATACAAGGAGACAGAAATGCAGGGAGCTGAGCTATCCAGTAGCCAAGCTTCAAGTTCAGGTCTGCCTGCGTCCAACGTGTGTGCTTCTGATCTCTCCTCCACACTGCCTCGCTGCCTTAAGTCACTGCCCTGAAAAGAACAACCGAATAGGTGGCATATCCTTTATTTGTAATTCCACGTGCAAGGGGCAAACCCAAAGATTAGTGTGACTCTGAATATAGGATACGCATTTATAGTTGAGAGGGCAGGCCCTGTGACTGGGTTTGAATCGTAGCCCAGCTACTTACTAGGAGGATTCTCTCAATTAACGGACTCAGCCTGTCTAGAGTTCAGTTTCCTCATCTGTACAATGGGTATAAGAGAAACATACAGGATGGAGAGTCACTGGGAAAATCACATCATATAGTGCAGGTAAAGCTTTCTGCATCCCAGGCCCATAGTAAATGGTCCAGAGCTCAACATACCTATTCAAACAGCTCCATAATCTCCAAATGAACTGTTACCTGCGGGTTACAATCGTGATTTAGAATGTAGTTAGCATTCTAACACAACCGCATCAGGTCATGAATGTGGTCAAACGAACAGCAGGGGCTTACGTAAGTGGCATGCAGACAGACATCTTGAGCCCCAGCCTTGGCTCGGCCTCCCAGGGCCTGTGCTTACTGGGTGACTTTGATATGCTTTCTGGTCACTCTGAGCCTTAGCTTTCTCCTCTGTGGAGTGCAGAGTGGAGTGCACATCGCAGAGTTGTTAGGAGGGCCATCTGAGATACAAGGTGCAAAAATGTCCTATAACCTACAGAGCAGGGTCTTGCCACTGTTTTTGTTCCTCCTTATCAAGGACAATATGAAAATTACACTTCCACAGTGCCGTGCAGAGGTTTGAAATTGGCTGCCTGAGGCCTTGCAGATACATCCGTTGAGTCTACATAGCAGTTTTGTCGGCGGTGTTCCTGCAATGAGATGCCAGCATTCCAGTATTGGGAGACCTGACCACATGGGGCCACCATGACGAGCACTGGGCGGTAGCTGCCCCCCTTAGCCACAGCCCCGCGCCTTCCGGAGTGGATCCCCACCCCCACAGAGGTGCAAGGGCCATCCTCACGTACTCAGTACTAGTGCCCTTGTTTTTCTTAAAAGGGAAAAAATAGTTCTCTGTATCCAAATCTTTGTCATAGGCAAAATCGAAAGATCAATAGGTCCCAATCCCACACTCGTCATTGATTTCATTTCCTCCCTAGATCCAAAAGCAGCGAGTTTCACTTCCGTCCAAAATGGAAGGCAAGTGGCCTCCTGTCTGAGCGGGAGAAGGGAGCATGGCTTACACAACGATCGTGTTGTGTTTGTTCGCTCTGCTTGGACGCAATCTCCACTTACTCAACGGCAAATATTTACGAAGCCCCAAAGGACTGGGCTCTCAGGGGACAGATGGAAAAGATGTGACCCTTGCCCTGGTGATGCTCCAGATTTTTTTTTAACCTTTCTAAACAGCGGGGAATCAGAAGAGGAAAGGCAGGTTTGCGCTTTCATTCCCTAAGCTTTCCTTGCCGGAGGGGTCACCCGAAGTCTGGTTCACTCTCGCCTTCCTGAAACCCAGTCATTGTGACATTTCAGACCCCAACCTTGTCAAGTCTGGATGTGTGTAAATCAGCAGTTTATCCATAAATTTAACTCTTTCAGGAAAAAAAAAAGCAACAAAACTCTTCTCAGGAAAGACCTAACGAACAGAATCAGAAGATGAGGAACCCTTATTTTACATAGTGTATGCCTCTGAAAGGTATTTTTCTGGGCATATATAAAGCAACCAACTGTGTTAGGCCAAAAAAACTATCTGTCAACTAATTTACCTGCAGACTCAACCAAAAAGATCCCATGCCCTCAGAACTCGGATGGACTTCAGGTGCGTTAGGGGGAGCCACACGATGGGTACTCAAAGGGGAAAAGAGGCACCTGTGCTTCCGACCGCGCCTGCACACCTGAATCCTTGGATGAAGGGGTTGGGCCAGAGATGCACATAAATGTGCATTTTACTATATATTGAGCATTTTATTGTCGCCCGTATAAAAGCCTAAGACTGAAAACAAATCGTGTGAGGGCTAGTTGCTGATCTAAACTTTAACTTCTTTTTCAATCCAAATCAAAACACGTGCGTTACTACCAGAGAACACAAGACTTTTCCCTCTATTTGCCTGTTTACTCCACCACTTATTAGGAAAATTACAGAAGGAGGCTTTAGTCTCTCAGTGTAACAGGAAAGCAAACAGCTTTTGTGAAAAGGCTGGATTTTTGTTGTTGCATTTACAGACCAGAGATTTATGCTTCGATTTTGGCTCACTTACAACCCATCATAATACTTTGCAGACAAAGTTATACTCTTTTCCCAATGATCTAGTGACCTTAATCTCTAATATTTTGTGGTTTCCTGTTTGGGGAAATGATCGAGCAGCAGCCTAAGCTATTCCAGGCGGCCCGGCGTTCCCAGTTGGCCACTATCTGTCTTCGTTTTGAATGTTCTCCTGTTCACCAATCAAAAAACAAAAATTTTTTTAAAGAAGTTTCCCTACAGATGCTAAATCAATGAAACTCCTACAAAGCAGCCTTCCACACTTCCTCTTCTGGCTGCCTTACTTATCTTTCTTCTGTTTCTAACTCCCACAGGGCCAGGAGTCCTTTCTGCCTGAAGCAATTAGCATGCCCCACCAGGGCCTGTCTCCTGAGCAGAAGGGAATTAATTTCACTAAGATGCATCTCAGCCTCGGGTCATTCCCAAGGGTTTCTTGGAAGCTCAGCTGCAAAAGAAGAGCTGAACTTCAGCTGAGGGGTACAGGTTCCAGAACTGTTCCCGACTAGAGGCAGAGTAGTTATTCTTTCACTGACAAGACCTGCGCCCCAGCTTCCCATTACTCGCACTTTTTGTGTAAGCCTTTCCTCCTGGTGATTTTGCAGGAATAGAAGGGAGTAAAAAGGCTCAGGAAGCCTGAGTCCCCAGGGTCTGCCCGGAGAAGACTGTGGTAGAAAATAATACAACCATTGAATGAAACAGTAGTCACTTCTGCCACCAAGTTAGGCTTCAAAAGGGACATATTTTGCTTCCAAGTTTAAGGAAAAGGGAAGACAATGAAAGAGGGAAAATGAACTTGGGATAAACACCCCCATGTGCCTGCCTTTCGCCTACCAGCCGGTTTTGCCAAGACGAGTAAAGAAAAATGAGAATGGAGCAAAACAAGGTTGAGAGAGTGTGCAGCGACTGTACAAACAGTGTCTTTCAGCCAAAGAAAATTATGCCTGCTTTCTTGCAACTTAACTCTAAATAATTTAGTTGCTTTCGGAGGGGAACAAGGAGCAAAGCCAGCTTGAAAAGGATCCAGCAAGCTATCACTCCAACTCAGGGATCTCTGAAAACAAATTAACCACCTAGAACAGCACACTTAAAGTTACTTTTAATGATGACCAAGAGCAATAGTTTGCCCCCAGTCTGAGTGCGAGAGTGGCTGGGGCCCACGCCAGGGGCCCTTTGCTCTGCCTTCTTCCTCCAGAGTCTGCTCTATAGCCCTTTCCAGATCTGCTCGCCCCTCGAGCGTCTCCTCTGGTCATCATCTGTAACTGGACTCTGAAAACCGAAAGTGTCCAGGAGCAGGCCTGCCATTCCGCCAGACAAGGCTCTCTAGGGACAAATGTCCTCCCTGGTTGTCAGAATGTCAGCTGCAAGGCTCCAGCAAGGGTCATGTCCAAAGAGTTCCACGTGCTTGCCAACGTTATTATCCTCTGGACAGGTAGGCCAAGAGGCTGTGTTTTTTTCTCTTCCCACATTATTAAAGGGACCTAACTAACATGTATCACACACAACCCACCGACAAGAAACAGCCCCACAGAGCAGACAAAAAAATGCTGTCATTTCTAATCGTTAAGTCTATAGCTATTAATCCACACTAAACAATACAGGAGCCACTAGCCACATGTGGCCAGTGGATACTTGAAATGTGACGACTCCAAATTGAGATACGTGATAAATCTATGAAAACCCACTGGATTTTGAAGACTTAGTACAAAGAATGAAAAATATCTCAATGATTTCTTAATGTTGATTGCATGCCGATATGATAATATTTCAGATATACTGGGTTGAAGAAAATGTTATCAAAACTAATTTCACCCATTTCTTTTTGTCTTTTTCATGGGCCTTCTAGAAAATTTAAATTTACATGGGTAGCTTGCATCCTGCTTTTACTGGACAGCACCCACAGACTTTGGGTTTGGTATGTCCCCCAAAGGTAATCGGTCCCTTTGTCAACAGTCGCCAAATGACAGACGTGACTTGCGAAGATGGCCACTTGTAGAGGAGCGCCCTGCAGTTCACGAAGCCGCATTAAGCTAGTGGGAAAGTAGTTCGCGTGGAGGTGTGGAAGGTGCTCCTGCAGCCTCGAGACGGCAGGGGGAGTAGACAGGAGCTGCAGGAAGGCCCTTCGCCGTCAAGTCCCCGCACCAGCTCCCCGCTCCCCAACATTATCACCACCTCTCAAGTTCAAAGAATAGTAGCACTGTCGTAACACTGAGTGGGTTGACGGGATCCATCAGAGATCTTAAGGGGAGCCCTGGCTGGTATGGCTCAGTGGATTGAGTGCTAGCCTGCGAACTGAAAGGTCACTGGTTTGATTCCTGATCAGGGCACATTCCTAACACAATGTATAATTCCTAACGCAGTGTCAATGCCATGTAAATAATGCCAACTGGCCAGTCCCCAGCTGGGGGTGTGCAAGAGGCAACCGATTGTTTCTCTTGCACATCGATGTTTCTCTCCCTCTCTTTCTTCCTCCCTTCATCTCTTTCCAAAAATAAATAAGTATTTTTTTTTTCTTAAGAGGAAAAATTGGCAAGGTGATTCCCTGCGGTACTATGAAGTGGCCCTGCTACTCTATTTTCCTTTATGCCCAGGACCACCCTGCTGAAGTTATCCTGGAGGTCAGCAGAACGTAGGGTGGCCTGGTCACAGGAGAAATGCCGGACAACCTGCAGAGGTAGCAGGGTGTAGGTGTTAAGAAGCTCCCGTAGGAACATGGGCTGTGGGAAGTACAGCCCACCTTGGACTTGGGCTGACTTGAGATGCACCAGACCCATTGGCATCCCCTTCTCCCATAACAAACTTGCCTTCCAGCATGAGAGAAAGTTCTAGTTGTCTGTGAATGTAGATGGCTGTGATTTTCTCTTAGGAGAAAACTGAGAGTAAGTAGGCACTCCTCCAAAGAGCCAGAAAAGCCATTTCTGCAAGCCTACTTCCCACCTGTGCTTATCCACCCCCAGGTGAAAAGCAAAGTTAGTAGAAGGTGTGCAACCGGTCTGATCTCAGGAAAGGAGGAAAGTACCTGTTCGCACAGCTCGCTTTTCCTTACCAAATCAAAAACAAAAGCCCAACTAATGCTCTGTGCTCTTTAGGGTTTCATCGACACAGGAAAACCTGCTACCAGGCAGGTGCAAGATTCTCTGCCCCCAGCCTCTCAATGGTGCTATTCACCAAAGCCACCCCATTAGCCTGCAATTAGTTTTTTTCTCTCCCCAAAACACAACTTCCCCTTGTTTGGTAAGTAAAGCATCCCTTACCATTTTCTTTGCCGAGAATGTCAAATAGGCTCAAAAGGATTGTGCAAGTCCCTGTAACAAATACGGGGACTGTCAGGAGGCTGAAGAAACAGACATGAATATTCAGAATGGAAGAAGCACAGCGAGACAGGGAAATCAAGACAGAGGATATCAGGGGCTCCCAGTGCAGGGCTCTTGTTTCAAACAGCTTGCTTAAAGTTTCTGGCTTCCACTCCGTCACGTGTCATTTAGTGCAGGAAGCCTGTGCTGTCGGGTTGACTGTCACCCACGGACGGACTTGGGAGTTCCTCAGCCTAAGCAGGTACCATAGACGGCACAGACTGAGCCACGCACGGGTGTAGTTGGAAGACTCCTACAGAGCAGGTTGGGCAAAGCCAGGGATGCAAAGCCCTTCGGAGGAGCCCTAGAGGTTGGAACCGGGGCTTCCTCAGGCACTGGGGAGGGTGGAAAGGTGCCTTCCCGTCTGGACTAATGCCACTGAATGAAGTCACCCGTGCTCAGGGCGAAGAAGAGGAAACTGCAGCGGAAAGAGCGCTGGGCCTGCAGTCACATCTTGTGGCACGTGGACTCGAGGATCACAATCAGAAAAGCCTAAAGGCTGGCTTTGTCTGGCTCTGTGACACTTTAATATGCGACTCTAACGTAGAGACCAAATAAGCTCCCCAGTGCCAATCCATGTAGAAAACATTAGCCAAGCTTGTGATCCTGTTTTCTTTTTTAAATAAAAAAGTAGAGCTTAACTATTTTCCTCCCACTTGCCCGGGTGGGCGGTGGGCGCACACTGCTTTGGAGACCACCGGTTTCCAATGGTCCGCTCTGTTCAGACATTTTCGTCATCGGTTTGCATCTTCCCCTGCTCTACTGCGACCCATGGAATGGCTGGAGACGCGTGCTGACGTTTATTGCTCATGAGCTACTTACTCCTCATTGTATCCGTAAAAGAATACCCACCCCGCCCTCTCTCTGTCTTTTCAAAGTAAAGTCAACCGACGTGACAGCCTTTGTTTCATAGCAGCTGGATTTCATAGCAACTGGATTTAAATACAGTCACCCCTTGGTATTCGTAGGGGATTGGCTACAGGTCCCCTACAGGTACCAAAATCTGAGGATGCCCTAGTCTCTTATATAAAATGATATAGTATTTTCATATAGCATACATACATTCTCCTGTATGCCTTAAATTACTCTACACTGCTTATAATTCCTAATACATTGTAAATGCCATGTAAATCGTTGGTATATTGTATTGTTTAGGGAATAATGACAAGGAAAAAAAATGTCTGTACATGTTCAGTACAGATGCAACCATCATTGGCCTAACTACACGGGACATGTCAGCAACAACATAATTTTTCTCTTGAATATTTTTGATCCACGGTTGGTCGAATATGCGGAGGCAGAGCCTGTAGCTGCAGTGGGCCAACTGTGTGCATTTCTGAGCTTATTGATTCTTAGATCCCTAGCAGCTGCGTAGCAAATGGTATTGCCACTTAATATCTTTCTCCTCCCACCACCCTCACCTGCCATATTTGGGTGACGCCGAAATGAATTCTACTTTTTCTGCTGCCATAGATCACAAAGGTACCTTCTAATGTTCTGAGCGTGATTTACCTTCAAACAAAAGAAAACCCTTGTAAAATGATGACAGTGCTCACCATGCAAAGTGATTTAAAACAAGCTGGTCTGCACGGCAGAACGCAATATCAAAGAGCTTTTAAAAAGACAGAGAAAGAAAGAAAAATACACGGCGCTGCTCATTCGAACATTTCATCCCAACATAAATTTAAAGAACAGACAAGAAAATGTGTCAAAAGCGTAGCAAGTTTGGGTGAAATCAAAGTCTGTGTTATAATATATGGTGCTCTTTTCCCTTTATTCTTTGAAATGCTTAAAAATCAAAGAAGCCCAGACGTACGTCTCATTAAAAAAAAAAAAAAAAAAAAAAAGCTGATGCTACCCTTGCACTTGGATTGTAACTGAGGCAGGTAAAGTGAGTTCACAAGGCACTCTGCAGCATAAATGTACGCTATTTATTTGCCTGTAAAGTGGCAGTTGCTTATCTATAGGCTATTATTACATAAAACAAATGTCCCAGGATTAGCTTCCCTCTTTTCCGCTACGCTTCGCTGGGAGCTAAGCCACTTCCTCCTCCCAGACATTTTTCACAGAGCGGCACTGGCAGCCCCTGCATCGTCTTCAAAGGGTTTGGAAGAAAGTCATCACATCAAGCTTACAGTCAACAAAGCCAGACTTTTCCCATCATGGTTTCATGGAAGCTAGGGATCTAACTGCACAGCTGAAGAATCAGGATGATTTAAGTGTTACATTTTTCTTGGCGTGCTAGACGCTTATCAAATCTAGTTTCCTGGTCACTTTCTCTATTGACATTTTGCTGTCAGAAGACGTTATGAAGGAAAATGCCACAAGCAATTAGAATGACTGCTAAAATGACTTTGTTTTACTAGAAATATTTATCTTTCAAACTTCTAAGTCACATCCATTAATCAGGAACTGCCTATTTCTAAGCGAAGACCTTTTGATAGCCTAGGACAAGTAAATAAAACTCTAACGACCTGGGTGTTAAGATTTCAGTCTGGTGGTGAAGCTGAGAAACATTAAGATCCCGAATTCTGAAGATGCAATTAGTTGAAACTTAATGAGCTGCAGAATGATAAGTGACAGGGAAATGTAACTTTATAGTTACAATTTCCTGACTACATGAACTTTTAAACACAGCAAACTAAGCCCTGCCCCAGGGCAATTTAGCCTTTCAAAGTCTAATAATGTGGAAGAACTGGCATTTGGAGATGGGGCCTCTCAAAATTATGGTGGTCTTCTAGACAACTTAGTAACAGAGACAGCCTCCAATCCAAGGTCATTGTTTTTGCTTTGAATACAAATGGCCTTTATGTATAGGGCTGTGGCTCCTGTTGGTTATAAAATGAAGGTTTCACACAGGA
The DNA here is from genome assembly GCA_039655065.1 of Glossophaga mutica. NCBI lineage: Eukaryota > Metazoa > Chordata > Mammalia > Chiroptera > Phyllostomidae > Glossophaga > Glossophaga mutica. The sequence goes on from CM077313.1 coordinate 86,624,264, forward strand.
AATGCAACACACGTGCTCACACGCTCACACACATGCACATTCTCATGTCTTTGAAAATACGGTGCATATATTTTTAGAAAGGCGAGAACTATAACCAGACAAAGAAAGAGGTTAAAAACCTATTCTGAGTCTTTAGCAAGAACCTTTGCAAGAACAATGTAACCTCTCTATTGGAAAGTACTAAAGACCGGGGGACCTCTACAAAGAGCAGGGTTTTCAAAGCCAGCAGCTCTCATGGAGTATGAGTTGCATTTCTTAGATTTTAGAGACGCCCTATCCACCCCATGCAGCATTTTGTCAGTGTTAAAATCAGGATACACCTTATCATCAGTGCATAAGAGTGGCTTTGTTTTTGTTTTTTAAAAAATGCCGCTTGAAAGAGGAAGGAATGCAACATCCATAATCAATGCAATTAGTGTGGCAAATCACTTGCACTTACTAAAATTAAATATGAGCTTATTATAAAGACAGCTTATGGAATAAATAACAGACCATCCGTCTTTCTATCACTTTGTACTTTTTTCTCTCCGGCATTCCACCTTTCCTCCCTCCCTCATCCATCCTACCCTTCTTTTTTCTTCCCGGTTCATTGCACACTACTACGTGATAGTTGCTATGCTAGGATATTTGCTATACTAAACCATAACTTTGATGGAGTGGGCCATGATCAGGTATTGTTCGCAAGCTTTCCAGGTGCTTCTAATGCAAAGGGACCAAAGCCCAGCACAAAACCTAGGACACGTGGAGGGAGGGACTAAATTGGTTCCATGTTGGTAATGAAATCCAGGATACAACGGAGGCAAATAAACAATGCCTACAGGTGTTTGACTTTCTCAGATTTTTCATGGCTAAATTCAACCGAAAAGTAAGTTTGTAACAGGGTGCAGCCAAGGGGAGGCCTGAAATGCGGATTTGTAATGGGGTCCAGAACTCAGGGTGTTCAGGAAATATTAGAAAAATATATACATATAGGATGTCCTCACCCCCACAAGTCTGAGCTGGGGGATGGGACGCATGGGGCAGGGCCATTGAGAGATGTTTTGCATAGCAACAGTTTTACAGCTAACCTCTAGAATGGTCATTTAACATATTTATAACCTTTGACTGGTTTCATGGATATGTTAAACAGCTGTGGCCTTGCTTTGAGCCTGGGGGATGGGAGTGACTTCAACCCATGATGTTAAGGGAGGTAACACCCCCCTCCACATCCCCTGTTACAGCACCTGCGTGAGAGCTTGGAGATGATTGGCTCCACACCATGGGGCTACACCTGCCTGGACTTACCGTGGCAGCCCAGTAAAGCTGGAAGACTATGGGAATGCTGGCAGGTGTGACTGATTGTGGGAGGAGTCAGAAATGGTGAGGCAGCGGAAGATTGGTGCTGGGATTTAAACCCAGGTGCTGCAGCCATGCACGGCTTTTTTTGGGTGGGGGGGACCATGCAGCGTTAGGGTGCTCCCTTTTGCCACATGTCTTAGGAAGCAGGCGAGACTTTGCCTGGAAGAAAAGGGGTGAAAGGATTCTTGCTGGTGGGCCATGAGAAGGCGCCACATGGTTTTGGGTTAACTGGAGATCGTGGCGGTGGCACAGCTGATGGTGCTGGGAGCCTGAACCATGGACTTCTACTACTTTTCCTGAGATACGGTACCCCGGACTGGGCCGAGGGGAAAAGGTAGGGCTGTGCGTTTGTGGGTATTCTAAAGGACTTTAGTATTTTTAATGAAGACATTAAGTCATTACTCTAAGTCTATGCAACTTTTTAAATAAGTAATCCCTTTCCTTTTCACCAACGTCTGGCACTGAGAGACATCTTTCCCTGGTGGCAGGCAAGGCAAACCTAGTACGGCGGGGTGCCCTGGAGCACAAGGGTGGGTCCATTCGGTAATAGTACATCATTGGCCCCTGCTCCCCGGGTCTGTGTAACAAGTTCATAACCGAAAGTCACCTAACACACAAGTACACAGGCCTGTTCTTTGGGTCTGTTGGCCTGTTCCCTAGCCAATGCCATTCTGTCCTGATCACTGCAGCTCCGTAGCCGGTCTTCAAGGGCAACAGTGGCGCTTCTCTGACTTGCTCTGCTCTTTCAGTATTGAGTTGAGTGTTCTTGCCTCTCCAAAGAAACTTTAAAGTTATTTCGTCAATATCCATAAAAGTAACTCATTATAATTTTAACTGCAATTACATTGAATGCCTAGATCAAGCTGTGAAGAATGGTAGTTACACAGATGAACCCTAAAAATCCTGATACTATTGTGACCTGATTGAATCGTGAAGCCTTCCAATAGCCCAACAGATTATTTCTCATTCTAGCTATGCTGGAAATTGCTCATCTGGTATTTCAATTTATCACTCACACATCTGAAATTACTGAATGGAAAATGAGTTTGAGTACGCATCCCTATAGGTCGTTACAAGAAAAGGATAATGTTTCCAGGTAGTCCACCCAGAAACTGAGGAGGGTCTTTCTCTGCCCATCGGGGATACTCCACATGGGCTAAAATGAATGCACTACTAGAAAAAAAAGACCTCCAGGTTCCTATGAATAGAAACGTGCACTATTTTCTATGACAAGTTAGCACTGAGTCTTACGTGAATACCACTTTGAGGGTACTAATGTTTTAAGCCAACCTAGTAGGTTGTTCTGATTCCATTGCATGTACATTGATGTTCGCCACCATTGCAGACCAGCCAAAGCTGATCACTGCCTTGTGGGCTCTGCCAGCATCGAAAATGAATATGCAGTCTGCCTCCACGGCAGCCGCTTGGAGGCGTGCCCTCAGGCCTACGGAATACTTTACTCTCTTCCTTTATGGAAATGTGGTTTATCTGCATCACTAATCTATTCTCTTTTTTTTCTGACAACTGAGTCAGAGTTTCAAAGTTTAGGAGAGACTCTGATTTCATTGGAATTCATATTGGTAGATGTAGGATATGTGGGAAACGGACAGAGATGTTTACATGTCTTTAATCAATGTATTCTCTATCAGTCCAGTGGACACTCTATGGCAATTGGCCAAAATCAGGTGAACCGATGGTATGAACTCTCCTTGGCTGAGAAAGGAATCACATTCTAGTTAAATGTATACAGCGGGAACATGTATCTCCCAAGGGCACCCAAAAAAATGTGCTCAGGAACTTCCCTACTGTCCTCTCCACTCCGCATGCCACCGACATTAGATTATTTTCAAAAAGTGTTGTGCGTCTAGAGATGCAAACTCTATACTAGAGGCAGGACCACAAAAGGGACCTTCTAGGTCCGACACCAGTAAACACAGTCTAGCGATTGTGCATTTGGCCAGAAACTCCCTGGACAGAACTGAGAGTTGTGCACTGAACACCCCCACAGGACACGACTCTTAAGCTAGACAGTGTAGAAATGAGTACCGGAAAATGGCAGTAAAGAGTTTAGATCAAATGAAAGCAGTATATCAGGACAATTTTTGACGGATGGGAATGGAGCATAGTGAAGAGAGACTGGCTTTTTTCTAATTGATGCGAAGGCATGTTGGCCACTGGCAGCTCTAGTTTTTGTTCGTCCCAGCGTTATTCTCGCCTCTCCCAGGAAATAGAGAGAAAGTGGACCGTCTCATGGGGTGGTCTCCTCTATCACTGAAACACACTTATCCTGCACAGTTGCCCATAAACCATGCCCGGGGCAGAGGGTGGCAGCCCTGGAGGATCCGAGGAGAGGAGAATAGGAGTGGGGGGAAGTGCACAGGAGGACTCTCCCTACTTCGCTTGTTCTTGGTGTCCACCCTCTTTGTTAGAGTTCGAGAGTCCGTGCGTCCTTTGCCCGAACCCTCAGGGCTCCTTCGCACAGCGTTGCTTTCTTCTGTTGCCTCCAGCAGCGAAGCAGGCGGTGCATACAGCTCCATGAGATAACTCAGTGGCAGGCAGTACACACCTCCAAGGACCCTTCCGCATTCATCGCTCCAACCTGACGCCCTAACACAGTGTTTGGCTGGATGCAGATATGAAGAAAACTGCCTTTAAGCAACATGAATGAAGTCGACTATTAGGCAAAAGACACTTTTTGAATACCAGTTGATTTCATTTATCCCTGACTTCACTGGGATTGACCTTGACACAAGGCCGTACCTTCTCATCTCTCCTGTCATTTCTCTTCTCAAGAAAGAATGAGAGGTGGTATGTGCCTAGAATTTCATTTTAGGAACTATCAGGGTAAGTGATTTCATTAGAAAGAAAAACAAACAAAGCTTTTCATTCAAAGCATTCAAACAATGAGTGGATTGTCATTTACATTTGTAAAGCGCCATAAAAGTAAACATAAATAGAAGTTGGAAGAAATCAAAGAAAGTCACATTTACTCTGGATAATCCAAAGAGTTCCTAAAATAGTAACTGAAATAGCTCTCTTACCTTATAATTATTCATGAGTTCAGCTAACCATGGGAGAATTGACTGCAATAAGTCTTCCCACAAGTACTTTTTAACTTTGGATCCATCATTAAAAGTCCGGTTTCCCACATGGATGGCTCGTCTCACTTCTGAGAGGGCCAAAAATTTCTTAAAGTTACTATACTCTTCAGATTCCTGGTAGAAAGGGGCATCCGAAAGATGTTAGGGAGCATGAAGAGCCCGATGCTCTCAAAGTTTCAAATTTCTTATAACATACATCATAATGAACAAGATACATCACGGCTGCTCACTTGCCTCCGCCCTGAAAATTTTAACCTGGGGGTTTTGTGTTAATTTAAATTTTACTAACAACAAATCTGGACGCTCCGATACTCTTGGAGCCAATATCCAATTTGCAAATGCTGGATTTTTCCCTTTTTAGAACTTAATCTTTTGCATTCGGTGACTCCAACCAGCAATCCCATTTGCAGTGAATACAGGGAAAGTGGAAGAAGTGAGATTATCAGAATCGATCTGCTCCTTGCCTGAGGGTCTGTGGAAAGAACATCAAATGAGCACAGGGCCCAGGGTGACAACTGATGATTTCTTTCCTTTGTTCTGTTTATCAAAACCACACACACACCATAATCAGCTGACCCTCATTTCAGGGGAAAAATATAGAATGTAAAAACAGATACTACTTTTTGAGGCACATGAGATAAAAGAAAAGTTATCCATGAGCCTTATTTTTAAAACAATACTGCATGCAAGTCTCTGTAATATTCATTAAACTAAAATAAAAAGGATTAAGTGTTGCTTTAAAAAGTTACAGAAGGATGAAAAAATTCATCAGAGTTTGAGATCAACTGTTTCATGCATCAGCAATAATTTTTGCTAACTGTGGATTATTACTTTGAAAAAAGCAAATAAAAAATTTGTGTCTCTTTTGGTACCATATTGTTTTTTCTCTTGGTAAACTCTAAAACCACAAAGCTGGCAAATTCTGTTGATATTAGTTTTAAATTTTCTTTACAAAATAGTTCATAAATATGGTAATTTTACAAACAGAATGTACTGTCCTATACACTGGACAAAGATTACGCAACCCCAACCCCCACTTTGGCTTACTTTGCCTTATTTGATTAATTCTATACAAAAGACATCAACTTTGGCCTACTTTTATGAAAGAAACTACTTGAATACTTTGAGAAATACTCCAGCAGGCTCAAAGGGAGGCCCATACTAGGGGCAAGAAACATCTTAAGTTATAAGTAAGACAAAGCAAGTATTTTTTATAAAGATTTTGGCAGTTTTGATTATCTAAGCTGTCTTAAAAACAGAACAAATAATGTGGACATTTTCAAGAAACTCATTACCGGGTTGGAACCCTGGGACCTAATGCTCAGAAATGTAGTCCCAGCCTCTGTCTTTCACAAAGGAACTCCTGTAAATAAGCTCTTTTGGGGGGAAATTGTGTTAGTTAGAGCTTGTTTTGAGTTATGTGGAATATCACACATTCTCGATGGTCAGATGGGGGATAAATCCTATAGATTAAAAGACCAAATAATGCAATATTGGGCCATATTTGTCTAGTATAAAGTCAACTATAATATTTCCCAAATCGAAGGAAGTTTGGTTTTGCTAAAAGTTTTAAGCCACCACTATCATGGTTTTTAAAATGTAATTACCGTGCACTGTACAATGTTAAACAGATTAGGACATCCTGTGACATTCACCAAGTAAGAATCGTCATCATACATTAGTCTACCAAGTACCTAGGACGGGAGAGAAGGGAGAAAGAAAGAAAGAAAGACATCTGAGTGGGTAAAAATGCACAGGCATTTGTCATTTCATTTCTTCAATCACTTTTTCACTCTTCCATTCAACAACCACTTGTTGCACCCCTCCTCTGTGCTAGACACTGTCCTAGACATTGGGGACATAGTAGTGACCAAAGACAGACCAAAAGTCCTCCCTTGTGGAGCATAGATTCTAGAAGGGGGACAATAAACTAGCATTAATAGGTAAAATAAGTAGTATGTTAAGGAGTGATACGTGCTAAGGAAAAAACAAAGAAGGAGGATGTGTCACAGGAACACGTGGGCATGCGTATATGACACTTACGAGGTGTCATTGGAGCAAAGATCTATTGGAAGGAGCAAGCAAGCCATGCAGACACCTAGGGCAAGCACACTCCAGGCAGAGGAAACAGCAAGTCCAAGGCTTCGACTATGAGAGCGAGCCTTGTGGGGGAGCGTTGCCGTGACATGGATCGTCGACCGCTCGGCCACAGTATGAGGAGAAAGGACAGGATATGGATACGCGTGCATGCGTGTGGAGCTGAACTTGAACTGCCAGGTCAACAGCACAGGGTGAGAGCAGTCAGCTTGGTTGGCAGCTTTCCTCTAGTCATGCTCAGCCACCGAGGGGTGGCACAGGATGGTTGAGAGGTGCGTTCAGCCGAAAGAGCTAGAGGAGGTACCAAAGGCGTGGAACCGTGTGTAATGACTGGCTTTGGCTTTAAGTTGGGTAATCAGAGAAATTAAGACTTGAGAGGGTTAGGGATTGTGGAGAGGTAGAAAGATCAGTGAACAAAAAGATAATATGGCTGCATGATGGTTGTTTGAGGTGGTATATTCACAGACGTGAGCTACGAGGATGGGAGGTAGTTGGAGAAGATATTCGAATCTGGGACTGTGGAGCAATTGTTGGCTTTTGGTGGGGATGATGGGAGTGAGCAGCTAAGGTAAAGAAGAGAGGAGATCCCTGAAAGGGAGGAGATTCAGGAACTGAGGGACAAATTACTAACAGAATCACGAATGTGGACACTGCAGTCCCCAGAACAAGAGTGATGCCGGAGAGAGTGACAGTGACGGGGGTGATCAAATATGTTCAAAGAATGGAAAGGAGGAAGCCAGGGGGTGGTAGATAACTCTACGAGGAAGTGGTGGGGGAGGTCACTGAGGACATGAGAGTTAAAGTGCATCGCTTTAGGAGAGAACGTGAACTGGAAGCAGCGATGAGGAGTCAGGAGGATACTTCCTCTACCTGTGAACCAAGTGGTACAAAGTGGGGAAGAGAGGAGAACAGCCCTGACTTGAGAGGGCTGCAGAGGAAGCAGCAGCATCAGGGAGAAACAGGTGTGGGGGTAGAGGAGGAAGAGGAAGGGAAAGTTGCAGAAGAGACCGAGGACATGGGGAGGTTTTGGATGAGGACACTGAGTCATAAGGGGCTCTTGTAAAAGGACTTTAAGAAATGAATTCATAACATTTTCAAAACCATCTATCAAGTGTAAATGTAGGCTTCTTACGAGGTAAGGGGTTAGTATCCTAATTTTACAAGTGAGGAAACTGAGGCACCTAGAGGTCAAGTCACTTGCCAAGGACAACTCCCGAACGATGTCAGAGGTGAGAGTTGAATTCTGACCCTGACCCCGTGTGCAGCCACACACAGATTCTTTCTGGCCATGCTTTTGGGTTTAATTTAAAATTTCATTGTCTTATGAGATTATTATGTTTTTCAAACCTGAAGCAACTTAGATTTATCCAAGTTCCTACTGCCACAGGTTTAGAGACCAAGTATTACATTAAAAGCACGATCACTGTGGAAAGTGGGGGATAGGGTGGGTAATAGGTGTGCCTTTGCAATATTGGCTCAGGGCCACTGCCTCTGGCTGTGCAGACTGTGCAGGACACGCGGCCATCTGGCTGAGGGGTGAGATGTGGCAGACGACCAGCCAAAGTTCTGCTTGCTAAACCGGGTAATCTGGCTTAGGGCCGCGTACGGAGAAATGGCCACTTCTTATCCTCGTACAATGGCGGCATCTGCCTGCCAAACCCTAAACCCACAGGACTATGTCAGTCCAGAAGTGTCTTTTTCTCATTTGTCCACTCAGAGGGGGCAGCATAGGCTAGCAGTGGTCCTGAATGCTTGCAGCGTTTTTGGAATTCATCTTTAGAAATTATCCTCAACACCAAGGGGAACAGAAACTCGACCTTTAAGAACGGATTTAATTCCAAAGAGTCAAAAATCATTTGCTGTCAATCCAATAAGGAGGGTGGTCAAGACCCGTGAAATACAGTTTTAATTCAAAACTTGGTTCACAAAGACAACTCTGTGATCCAGAACCTTGTCAGGGTGAGAAAGATAATATAGGACCCAAGATGGGTTTGTGTGCATCTTGTGGAATCTTTAAGATGTCCCAGGATTTTTACAGAAAGCCTCAGAATTACCACAGAAGAACTACTGGGGTGGGAACTGGGGAAGGGAGGACAATTCTAGCCCCAGACGGCCCACAACCTGTTGGGTGGCTTTGGGCAATTGATTGTATCCCTTCGGATGTGCGCACGGTGTCGGGAAACAAGACGATCTTTGAAGTTCCCTCCAGCTCTGAGCTACTATTTTTTGATTAATTAAATCATTTTAAGGGATCAGAGCATCAAATAGTCATCATTATTTAGGCTTGAGATGTTGAAACCCAGTTTTCTCTTGGGTTTCAGGATTTCTTGCAGTTTCCATGGCAGACACTGAAACACATTGGACCACTAGTTGCTGACTCCCCTAAGTATTATTTCATCTATTTCCTTGGAAAAAAGCAAAGGTCTTTATGTTGTAATTCACCACTCAAGATATTGGACCAATGGTCAGAGAGACACTGCATACCATACCTTCAAGGGTTGGGGTTTTGTTTGTTTGTTTGTTTGTTTTCTGATGAATCTGGCTCCAGAGAGACCCTATTGAACCTCATGAGCCATCTTCTCATTATCTCTGAATGTACAACGTACTTGAACTTTTCAGCAGTGTCTCTGCATCACATACAATGAGCATCGTTTTGCTTTCTTTACCCCTTTGGGCCTATGAACTATTCTTGCTCTTGACATTGCTTAATCACTGTAGGCTTCGCCAAACCCATCAAATGTCTGGCTTGCAGATTGGTCTAACATGATGTAAATTTTGATAGGATTTCTAAATTCTAACGATTGAGTCCTTTTCCCCTTTTCTGCCTACCATAGCAGAGAGCCTAAAACTAGCCTTGAAAATGCTGTCATTGTGAGTTAAAGAATGATCTCACACCTCCCCAGGAAGATCTGCCTTCCTTCACATTTACAATTGCACAATGGTGCGAGAAATTCTGAATCCACACTCTGTAGCCAGAGCAGGTGTCCTGACACACAGAAAGGGGAGACCGCTGGCATCCTACGGATGGATGGCTCGGGACTTCCTGAGCTCAGTCCAGCTGCACAGCTGGCTGCTCTCAAAATTCATAGCCAGGGCAGTCACTGCCACTGCGTTGGGGGATTCCCGGTAGTGCCCTTGCAAACTGGGGCATCATTTTATGTTTCTGCCCTTCTCCCTAAGTTTGTGTGTCTTCCGTTTTGATCTGAACCAGCTGACGTGCAGTGTCCAGAAGACTATCAATATCAGGCCTCAGTCTTAATAGCAATAATGCTGTCAGATAAATTGTTACAAGATGTGTTTCCAATAACAAAAAAGATTAAAGTCCTCAAAATTCAATTCCTGCCTCATTTGCTAATGCATCAAACATGACTGCTCTAGCATAAAGGTGGCATCCCCCTTCCCCCCAAGAAAGGCTGCTTACACATCATCTTTGTCTGCATTAGCAACAACAAAAAATCCCAACCTCCTGTACCCTGATACTTAGTATAGTCTTACCTTTTAAATAATAACAAAAAAGGGTGAAGAATATAATCATATGATTCGATTCTCAATTTCAATATCGGGGGGCAATGTGCCAGTATTTACAAACACCAATGGCTCTTTGCAAAAGTGTCAAATGACTCCACTTTATAATCTTTGTTTTCGACCACAGGCACCTGTGACATTTGTGACATACTCATCGCCCTCCTGAAGGGTTTAGAGCAGAGGTTGAAGCATACGCATCCATTCTCCTGGCTGCCTCTCCTCCTGATTTCCTTATCATAGGCTGTGCCTTCAGGGCCCACAGAGCATTTAAAGAAATCAAAGCCGTTAATGAAAGACACGGTTAGATAAACACTCCGAGGCCATGTCAGGTTCAAAATATAGCCAAAGGAAGTTCAAAGACACGCAGACAGTTCTTTTCTTCATCACGAGCCCACCCATCTCCTTCTGGACGTTGGCCGGCACAGCAGATGCGCCTTCTCTAACAACGACAAACAGTGGGCACCGAGGCCCTCTCCACATGGTTCTCCCACTCCAGGGTCCCGCGCCCCAGAACTCACTTCAATGGCTTGGAGCCACTGCCCCTCCTTGACGTGCGCCAAACCCTCCTCGCACTGCTCCTGGAAGTACTTTCTCTGCTTCTCATCCAACAGGCCCACTTCGTACAGGAATGTCGAATAGCCCCGCACGATCTGAGGAGAAAAGAGACAGACGCAAATGCCACAGGGCGAGGAAGAGGTCAGGGAAGCCCATCTGCTTGGTGAAATAACCCTTTGTGATTCCTCATGTCACGCTAGAATTAACCAAGCACGACACTTACACACACGTCCGCTCACCACATACTACACAACACACAGTATAAATGCAAACACAACACAAAGCACAAACACACATACCACACAACACACAAATACACAACATATATTGGACACATACATGTGCTACACACACACAAACATACCCACACAGTACATAGCACAGGCCACATATACACCCATCTCACACACACACACACACACACACACACACAGTAAAAACATAGCACAAACACACACACACAGACAACATACACCAACACATACCATAGACACACATATACACACAGAACCCCAGACTTGTCCTCACGGTTAACCTAGGCTGACATAGTAAGTTGACATCTTAAGACATTTGGTAAAAATTAGAAGGTTGAAATTATTAGACATCAACTGGGCAACAGTATTTCTCTTCATCAGGATCGATCTCTAAGGCAAGAGGAGCCTCCATCTAATTGAAGGGGGTTTATTCTTCTTAAGGGACAAAACAGAAAGGAAAAGGAGACACTTACTAATTCAGGATCGCAAAACCCACTTCCAATGGCAATTCCTTTCAGGTTGATCTGCAGTGATAGCGTGGGGTTGAGTATGTGGATGTAGCGTGCAATGGCCGTCACAAATTTGCCTCCATAAGACTGAGAATAAGGGTCAGTGTTAAAATGAACCATCGCAAATGTATGCTGGTATGATTACATGTGTACACTCAGTAAAGTAACAACGAAATGGCTGTATCTCTGCATGAGACGTATCATTTACTTCTTAACCTGGCATTATAAATTCCACAACAGCAAACAGCTCTCGCTCCTTTTGTCGTCCCAAATAGATGACATGCAGGTCCCAGGCTAGGTGCACAAAAAATAACAAGTGAACGTATAACAAGTGAGCCTTTGAATTTCCTTCTGAAATTAAACAAAACAAAACAAAACATGGACCGGTAAACACAATTTTGCCACTCATTGGGCTTTTCTTACCAGAAAGTTCCACTAAAAACTTTATTTAAAAATAATCTCAAGGCCAAAACCAAGATTTCAAAATCTGTATAATGATGCAAATTTTAATATTAACATGGACTAAAGGAAGAAGAAAAGGAAAATCCTATTAAAATTGTCATTGGAGCTTACTTCTGGTTCCAATCTTTTCCAGTGTAAGGTTTTTTGTTTTTGTTTTTAGTTTCAAAATATTTTGTGGACATAAACATAATAATAATGCTGCTTTGAGATTACGCTTAAAAAACTACTGCTATGAGTTCAGTAATATTTTTGAAATGATTTTATTGTTGTTCAGTTACACTCATCTGCATTTTCCCCCTCCGTGAGTTCAGTAAGGTTTGAAAAACCACTTTACATTTCTCTCACTGAACACTTGCCTTCTTGACATCTTCACTTGTGCCTTTAACGTTAAACTTCCTGTGTTTAAGCTGAAGCTCCAGTCCCCAAGCCCTCCTTGAAGCTGCCTTTCCATTCCCGTTCACTCTGTCCTTCTAAACTGCTCAGGCCGTTCTTTGTCTGGGCGCCATTCTTTACCTCGCTCGCACCCTAGAAAAGCCCGTCTGCGACTCCATTCCATCATCCATGGCCAAAACGCACTGTCTTCTCGCACCCCCACTTCATGGCTTTGTTTGGGTGGATCATTGCTCACCTGGATTATTGCAGTAGCCCCCTCACTGGCCACCCGGTTTCACCCTTGCCCTTGTCCAGTCTGTTGTCAAGACAGTGGTCTGTGAAACAAATCGGGTCACGCCACTCTTCTGCTCAAACCCTGAGGGCTTCCTGTCTCCCTCAGAGGAAAAGCTAAGTGCTTTTTCTGAGACATAAGGGCTGACACGATCTGGTCCCTTCACCAGCATTATGCCCTACTAGCCTCTTGCTCACTCCTCCCCAGCTCCTCTGGGACCGCACTGATGACCGTGGCCCCACTGTTCCTCCCCTCACAACCCTTTCATGAGCTGTTCCTGCCCCCTGAAATGTTCCCCCCAGATAGCCTTATGGCTAACTCCCTCCCTTCCTTAAGCGAGGCCTTTTGAGAGATGCCTTCCCTGTCCACCCTATCATACCTTCTTCTTTTTTTTTTTTTTTTTTTTTTGACATTTTCTAGTTCCCTTCTCTCCTTTTACATCTTAATCCTCATCACTGGCCAATCAACTTTTACTTATCTTGAATTGTTATTCCTCCACCCAGACTGGAAGACGCAGGAACACAGGGATATCGATTTGCTTTGTTTATTAGCACAGCCCCTGGGACTGGTGGTGTTTGTCAGTGCTCAGTGAACAGTTGTTGCATGAATCTTGAGCTAGCCTACATGTATTTGAAAAACAGCAGTGCATGCATGTGCAAAATGGACTAGAGGCATTATGTGGGTACATCTGAGTCTGCAGACCCTTCCCAACATTTCCAAGGCTCTCCAGGGGTCTGTGGTTCAAAGACTGGGAACCCCTGAGAGCTCTCATTGATTTCAGCCCATCATCATATGCTGGAGATACCATCATTCCCATTTCAATATGCGGGTGCTGAGTCTCAGAGAGCTTAATTGGTAGAGTCAGAATTAAACTTGGTCTGACCTGCTTCAAAACCTAAATGCCTTCTAAATTATGATTACAAATGTAATTTACATAATTTATACAAACTCTCCTCATTGATGTAGCCCTCATGTGCAATAATATTATTTAGGCAAAGTCCTGAATCAAAGCAATTTATTCATTCATACTCATGGGCACATCTTAGCTTCCTTATGATAATATAAGGATGTGTTTACATGCCTGAAATTTGGTTTGCTGCATAAACGTGCTATCTATTCTCTTTTTAAGCAAAAGAAGTGAACATTTATCACATAAACTTTCTGTAGGATGATCGCCCAAAAGCAAATTTTCCTGAGTAATCATTTCACTGGTAAAGACGTATCATATAATTTCCATCAGAGGATCATTAATCGGGCAACTCTTCTGTCAACGCCATTATAGTAAATACTTGAGGAGACACAAACATAAATAAAGCACAAAACTTGGGAAGTTCACCATTTCTTTTGAAAATACATTATATAAAAACTTAACTCAAATGAGTTTACCATTTCGTAGATAATTATGCCCATAACATGTATGTTGTCCAGCACATAAAACATATTTGGTAAGTGAGTGACTTATCCGATATTACTTGTAAACATTTTTCCCTATTGGAAATTAGTACAAATACTAAAGAGTATATCTTCCAGTGACATTATCACTCTGGTTGTCTTGTTACAAAGCCTGGCAATAAGATGCCTCTCTGGACTCTTCCTGAGATGGAAACATATGTACTCTAAATTGCTCGACAGGTAGTAATGACAAACTTAGGCCACGACAGCCACACTTGTATGACAGCTTTCCCCGTGTGACCATCCGTGCACCTGGGATATGTCCAGGCAGGAAATGAACAAGAAACACCTGCTCAGTTTCTGAGCCTTGATGACGAACCAGGCTTTTCCACCTACCTTAATTTGAGCCAATTAAAGTTCACCTTATCCTCCTATCGTATTTTAAAATGAGGAAAGCAAGGGCCTGTGCATTTCACTCACAGGCCCGGCCACCTCCCCGCCTCCCATTTCTCCTATCAAATCATATTTCAGTCAGTAGTGCTGGAACAGATTATGGGTCTCTGGTGCCCCGAGCTGGGCCTCGACCTTGGGTTCCCTGACGGCGCACGCTTGCTAAGCTGACCGTTTATGGAAGACATGACAGGGAGATGGGCAGTTCGATAACGACATCCAAAACAGATTCCTCCGTGTTCAGTCATGTTGGCTGACCTGGCGATGAAGAGGTTCACCTCCCTTTTTTCTTTCTAATGACTATCACACACCTTCTGGCCTGTATCAGTGTGACAAATCCTTCCCTGCCATTTTCATTCATCATTCCACTGGTCGAGTGACCCAGGCTGTCACACAGTAGACAATTACAGGATTATTTAATGGAAAGCAGACACTAAACAGTATAGTGAAATTACAATTATTTTCACTCTCCTCTTGACACGTAATTTTTTTTTTGCAAGATCGGACTTGTTTATTCTTTTTTGATTATTTCTCAATTGAACAATTCTCTGAGCACCACAAGCACTTTAAAAGACAACGAGGCAATAAGTCATATTCTCTTTTGCCCGGATTTCCCTCTTCGCCATATGTTTTAAACAGACTAGAATTCCTTGTTTGGGGGAAAGAATTTAGGTGTGGGTGTCTGATGGATCAGAAATGGACTAAATAGCCCCGTAAGACTTGTCATTACAATCCTGTGATTGTATGAACTCTTGCTTCTTTTGTTCTGAGTTCTGCCGGTAACGAGGAAGGACAAAGGCAACAAGCATCACAACCAAATGCCTTGTGGTTTCTCTGATCTCTTGCTGGTGCTCACCAATGTGGGCAGCAGCTGGCTCACAAAGCTCCTGACGTCTATGAATTAACGCTAACCTGCTACCATCGGATCAGACCCTGGCCTCATAAAAGCCCAGAACAGCATCCAAGCAATTAGAAAAGGAAAGAACAAAAGTGTGGCCAGAAAGTATCTGAGCACATATTATTTTAGAACTCGGCCGTGACCTTCAAATGAGGAACTCAGCCATATAAACATATTTATCTACCACAATAATTCAAACTAGGTTGGCTGTAAACACATCAGGATTTTAGGCTGCTCTTATTGTTCCTTTCTAATATTTAAAGAAGCTTCAAGATGCAATTTCCAGCCCAGTTCTTGTAAGGCTCATGTTTTGAGCTCACCTCTGACAAGGACCAGAGATATTGGGGTGTATTTGTATCTGCTTGCATTCGCTGGAACTTAAAGAAGCAACCCACCCCAGTTTTCCTTGTTACATCAGAAGGATCTCAGAATTCAGCTCTCAGTCTTTTATTTCCCCCAGGAGAGAGCAAGGTCTCAACATCACAGTGGAAGAGTGGTTTTGAATCTCAGTCTGCAATCTTTCTGAGTTCTTAAATGATGTTTGGAACAGCCTAATGGAAATCACATTAAGAGCATATTGTACTTGTAAAAATAGTCTAGAGAGAATGTAATGCTTGGTTAATTATCCAGATGTGTAAATGCACAATGAAATTGGACTTAAAAAAATTATAACTGTGTATTCTGTCTGAATCTCTCCCTTCTTACATGTTTTAACAATATTCATAGCAGACTTACTGTACTCCTATACCCGGTGACTTTTAAGGGAGGAAAAAATATTTCATATCTAAAATCAAGCTTCAGTCAGCTCCTACAGAAGAAAAAAATTGTGTCAGAAAATAATACTATAATGGAAACAATGTCCTCTCACAGAAATTTCACATATGTTAGCAGTTAGTATTGTTTAAGCTTCTCTCCATGGTCTACATTTCTTACTCAAGTTTAGTTCTTAAAAAATGCAGTTCTACATATTCATTCTCTGCCTTGCTCCTAAGCATGCATTTTATGGTAAAGCATGCAGAAACTTTACGGGTGATAATGAGCAATGGCCTTTGAAATGAGACGCACTTAAACCCAGACACAAAGCGTCACTATCCACAGGCCCTAATTCCCAACTCTGCTTGGCAAGTGAAGAGGGGGAGTCATCAACCTCAGCCATGGTATGCTGAGGAAGGTCAGGGTCCTTCCGCCTGCCCTGCCCCCGTACCCCCAGTCAATCCAGCTGGAATGAATGTCTCTCTGAAGAATTCACGTTGGGGATGATGAAAATTTCTTCACGAACCCAGAAAGAGACAAGGTGGACTGCCCTTCTGGAGACAGTCACACCGGTGTCACGTTCTCTAGCTGTCCCAAGTATAGACTACGGTGGAGCCACCCCCTTTTATGGGGGTGGTAAGAGGGAATAAGAAAAAATGCCTTAAAGAGCATTTTACACACTGGTTGCAAACCACAGAAAGTGGTGAATGGGGTGATACAGGAGGCAGCAGCCAAGGGGGCAGGATTAAGCTAGGGCGACCTTGACTTCCTCTAGCCTTGGGATAGTCTTACTGTACCATTGTTTTCTCCGAGGGGAGAAGAGGTGTGGTCTGGAGGGGCCCCTTCAGAACTAATGAATGGGGAAAGCAGAAACTTCAGTGTTGTGGTAATCTCTACAGCTTTCTAGCCATTTCTAGACCAGGTGTCATCCAATTTCAAGACCACACTGCTGCAATTAAAAGAAAATCATGGCTTCTCACAAGAATATCACTTTATCTAAACGTCTATTTCTCTTGAATGTGAGCTTAAAAAGAAATGTAGAATCTATAGGAATAAACATAAGAAAAACACCTTGCTCTGTATCCAACTTTTAGCCACATTCATTTACGCAAAGGTATGTGCTGCGTTCCAAATGATAAATTCTTATTTTAGAGTGAGAGGATGCTTCTTTAAAAAAAAAAAAAAAAATCCATCAATGACAAGCATCAGTGAAAAAGATGCATCTTTCCCTGAGCACCCCAACTGACCTGGTGTCAATTTTGGAGAAACCCAGCTTGAAGCCAGGTGACTCAACCGGATGAATAAACCCTTATGTTTCAAGAGACTACAGTTAGTTTGACTTTTAGACAAAGAGTATAAACATACTAGGCCGAAGTCAACAAACTGAGTCCTTTGTTTGCTGACTGCAGCTGAAATGCAGAAGGTTGAAACCGCATGACAGATATAACAGAATTTCTGGTCCCAACCATCTAATCAGGTACTATTTGTGTGGCAGTAGGTCACCTCAAACAAAGCTTATAATGACTTCTGATTTACTTATTTTCTTTTCCATGGAACTAAGGAATCAGTAAACATGTGTGGATTCGACTTAGATAGGCTATCCAAAAGCCTTAGGCACAATTTGCAAACATTTCCATATGCCTCTGTTCAATTTTTCAGGTTGCAGCTTAAACTTTAACTTTTCTAATATTAAACTCATTAAATAGTCACAAATCGGTTTTCAGTTCTAAAAGAAAATATTGGCGAGGCAGATGAACATAACTGAAAATAGACATTTGTCATGAGCTCCAGAGTTAAATTTCAGTTAAAATTCAGCAGGTTCCAAGCTTTTGGAAATAATTGCATTCCAAGGACTACAAGTCCCTACATAACTTGAAATGTCCAGTGACTCCATAAAACTGTGTGATCAAAGCCAAGCCTTTATGATTAAAAGTAAGTCTTGGCCAGGAAGACAGAAACATCTAAGAAGCTGGGAACTTCCTTTTTATTTGTGTAAGGTTGATAATCCTGAGAGATTCTGCCCAAAATATGGAAGGGACGTTTGTCTCCCTTCTACGGAAAGGGGGTCTGTTCTGTGGGAAGGGGCAGGTCTCAGAAACAGTGTAGTTTCAAAGACAGAGTGTCGAGCTCTGTATCAGGTCCCATAGTTAGGGGTATAATCTTTAGCCAGCTCTGGAGTCTGGCTGGGAGACCCAAGTAAGACCTACCTAACCTCTCCGAACCTCAGTCATCTCATCTGTAAAATGGGAATGATAATAACAGTGTCGGCTTCATAAGGGAGCTGGGAGGATTAAGCAAGGTAATGCACAGAACAGTGCTTAGCATCATGCCTATCCTATGATCCATTCTCAATTAATATTCTCAAATAGGACCTGCAAATAAAGAAGTGAACTCGGTACTCTTGAAATCCCCCTCTGGCTACTGTATTCAAGGACCACAAGTCTGGGCTGAGAGCACAAGGGGGTTTGCCTATGTAAAATGAGGAGAGGCTTGCTGCCTATCCCACCCCATGTTAGATATCACCCCACAGCTTGTGGGTCAGTATTTATTCCCCATTCCAAGTACCTTTTTATGACCTAGGTTCTGTCCTCTATTCAAACGCAAGCCTGTTTGTTGGAGGTCAGTTTAATGGAGTAGATCCTTTCTGATGGGCAGTGAGCTGATAAGTCAGAACCGAAGAGAGGAACACAGCAATCACGATGGAGATGGAGGAAACGTTGGAAAACAGCACCTGACCACAACAGAGACAAGGAAAGGAAGGCTGCGAGCGGGGGAGGGCACCAGCTGGCTCTGTAACATAGGGAGTAGAGAAAGGAGGGTTCCAGGGCCTGGACAGCAGCACAGGGAGCGGAGGGCCGGAGAGGGGCATGAGAAGAAGCCGCAGAGAAACACCGTCGATAGTTTCATTTCATCTAGCAACAGGCTTGCTGCATGAAGCCACTCTCTAACATTCCTTAAGTAATGCGCTCAGTATTGCATGAAACAAATTACACAAACATAGCTCTGGCCTCCTGGGAGCCTGCCCCCCAGCTGCTCCCCATCCCCCACCCCCCTGAACCCAGCGAACCATGATGATTTCAATCAAGGTTGCCAGACTGTGAGGCCAGCAGGACTTTGCTCATGCAAATGAAGATAAAGTATCCTATTAAGCTCACTAATTTTTAAATAGCTTCAAAGGGCCCTCAAATTAACTATGGTTGCAAAACTGCTTCTAAGGAGAGTAGGCCCCTTTCTGCTGATCAGGAAAGTTTCGATGGCCTGTCCTGCCCTTTTGGAAGCTCTCCCAATCATTGCCACCACCGCACCCCCACCATGAGCACCCCGGAATCTTTCACGAGAGTGGACACAAAGCCACCTGCTCGGAGAACAAAGGGCAGTCCCTCTTCCTCCTGTCCCCTCCCTGCCTTCCTCGAAGGGCTGTTTTGCTTTCCCATCTAGCTGGGCCCGTCCATATCCTTGAGGATTCTAAGTGTGTCCACACCTCAAGAACAAGAGCAACCTCTCTAATAGTTGCTGGCTCAGAAAGGATAACACTTATAAAGCCAGTTAATTATGGGAATTAAACGCAGCTTGTTTCTCTTTTTGAAGTGCTTTTTTTGCTTTTTTTCATGCCTGGAGGAGGGTGATTTACAGACGCATTTGTCTCTCTTTAGGGAAAATTAATTCCAGTTGGCGTCCCAGGCAGACGTGGAGAGAAAGCAGCCCTTCCTGCTTGGTCGTGCTGACGGCAGACCAGGCCCGCACCGGGCCTCTGGCGGGGGTCTCCCCACGGTCCACATGGCAGCGGCAAGGAGCCGGGGGTTGGTTCTGACACATTTGCTAGTGTCCACACTTTCTAAGCTCCACTGGCATCTCTTAGATGAAGCGGACTACTTCTTTTAAAGATGATTCCCATGTAACAGGGGACGCAATGCCACATCTGAAAACAGGTGAGCAGAGCCTTCTAAACATCCCAGCCCCTGTCCACATGCATTAGGCCATAAGCTTTGGAGCTGTAATGTATTAATCCAGCTTTTCAACATCAATGGTAATAATAGTCATCATGTGTTGGGTACTCCCTACAGCCTGTCACTCTGCTAACTATTTGAGGAGGATTATCTAATTAAACGCTCGAAACAACCCCGTGCAGCAGATACTATTATTACTTCCAGACTTCCTTACACCACAGTCGGAGCACCGAACAGCTGCTCCAGACCCTCTGAGAGGCAGGCTATCCTCCTCCATAGCACACCAATGTCAAGGATATTTAGGTCCTAGTACATTTGCATTGAGAAGCGGAATACCCTTTCTTAGTTTGTGTGTTTATTTTCCAAGGATGATTCTACACAGTGAATAGCATCATTTCTTCAATCTCCCCGAGAGCATGAGGAAATGAAGGGTTCAGAAGAGAAAAGATTTCCCCTTCTTGAAAAATCTGTTACGATTTTTTTTCTTTTTTCTGGTGGTAGAAAGAGGAAGGACGGGTGGTGTATGTTAAGACTGCAATTATACACAGATGTTTTAAGGGTACATCTAGGGAACTTCAGTTGAATGTCTAGTAAAGCAAAATACCCCTGGAAGTGATTTAATTTACACACCAACCCCTCTGATGGCAAGATGAAAAGCAGAAGCCCAGAGACATTAAAGAACATGTTTGGAGTCATCCAGAGAGAGGCAAAACCCACAATGAAGCTCAGGTCTCCTGATCATTTATCCAGAACGCCTTCCACTTATCCGTTCTGCCTTTAAACAGAAGACCAGATGGAACAAACCAGACTGCAGAGACATAGCATTCTAATAACAATAAACCTCCAAGGCATTGTTCGGCGCTCTCCCTTCTAGAAGGACAGACACCCCCAGCTTTGACGTATCCCGTATAGTCCTTAGGAAGGTGCCGCTGCCCAGCAACTGCGTCTCCAGCCCAGGCCCTGCCTGCCCTCGTTCACATCCTCCTGCATCACTTGCGAGACCCAGGTTTCCTTAAAAGTATTCATCCTGGCAGCAAAGAACATAAAAGTAAAACTGCTCTTTCCTACACACATTTGGAAATTACATGCGTGGAAACCAGCAGGCAGACATGAAATAGACACATTTTCCATCCGGAATTTGGCAGCTTTGCTGAGAATTCAGCATCATGGTTAACAACATAGCCACATTATTTGCAAGACGAGGAATTACACACACTAAGTAGATCGCTTTTCTGTTGGAGGTGGAGACTGGGCATTTTCCAAGGTTGCTACTAAAAGTGATGGGAGTGTCTCTTCCTGCCCTTTCCCCCAACCTGCTTTTGAAATAGTTTAAAAGGCAAGGAATAGCAGGGAACGACTGGTAGAGATCCCAAATACTCCCGGCTGGATAACCGGCTTAAAAAATAAGCAGTCAGAATGTCCTTTCGAACGAGCTTAGAGAGAAAAGAAAGCAGGCTAAGGAAAACGGAGTTCCGAGTTCCATTAACTTGCCATTTCCTCGGGAAACAAAGACTGTTTTTCGCTTTGACTCCCTTTGAGCAGACACCTGTGGTCTTGCTTGCCCAGAGTCTTTCCAGCCTCTCCTAAGGTACTATCACTTGGATCTTCCTGTGGAGACCACTGGCCTCCCACTCTCGAGCCTGAGGGTTCAGAGGGTGAGCGCCCCGCCACGATCCCTCCCCTCCCAGGGCATTGGGGTGGGCCTCGGGCACTCCTCTGGCCAATATGTATATTCCAGCCCCCAACCCCAGTTATTAATTCTAGACACTTCAGTCATCACTCCACTGTGTCACTCGGGATGCTGCTCAACTGTCACCGTATCAGAGAGCCTTTTTCGGACCCTCATGTTCTAAATGACACCTCCACGGCTCTCTGACCCTAACCTGGCTTTGTCCTTCCCATGGCCCTTACCACTGTGCGACTGTACAGTGCACATTTGTGTCTTCATTGATCACTGTCTTCACCTCTAGGGTGTCTGAAGGCAGAGACTTTTCCTGTTTTGGTCACAACTGTATTCCTAGCACTCAGACATGTTTGCGTTTTCAAAATATGGGTTGCTCTACATTTTTGAAGGAACCTTAAACTTAAATGCAGGAAAAAGAGCAAATCCCCAAACTGAAACAAACATATGCAAGTGAACCTGTATATTAAATTATAACATGATCATCCTAAAAATAGAGTCAATTTTTAGAACGTTTAAACACAGTACTTTGTTTTTAAACCTGTAGTGAAATAATAGTCTAATGATAAAAATAATCACAGCAAAAAATATTGACAATAACTTGGAGGTTGCTTGCTGTAGTGGTACTGAGGGAGTAATTCTGAAATCATTTTTGCACTTTTGTTATGGGACTGAGCAAAAGAATGAATACACTGATTCTGTTGGGAACCCCGGTCCTCAGTGTGAAAAAAGGGGCACACAAATACAGAACAGGGGAGAGAAGACCTTGTGATGTTGAATTAGAATGATGGGTATGGGCATGAAATCATTGGGTTTCCCACCTCTGCCTGAACACCAAGTCTGAAAGAAACTGCATCCCAGTAGCAATGAGCACACTTAGTGCTCAAGTCTTGGTTTCTATATCACAGTTTCCATGGAAATGAACCAAGGTACCTTGATTCCAGGGTTAGGGCGGGGAAAGCACCAGATAAGCCTAGAAGCAGAGTTGCGCCAAAAAGCGAGGACATACTCAGAGACCACCTGTCAGAAAGGATGTAGGAGCCAGACCCAGGGGCTTCCATGCACCAAATGTGGGATAAGGTGAGCAGCAAAAACAACAAGGATGGCAGCCAATTTAAACACACCGGACAGAAATACCAATGCAGGAGCCAACAGTGACATTTTACAGTGTAAAAAATAGAGAAGAATAAGGGTGAAAGACCTTTTCCGAAGGCTGACAGATGCTATCCACAGGAAGACAGGTCAGAAAAATCTGGTATCTGCCGTATCTTACTACTGGGAAGGTACCTTTTACCATTTTGAAATTAATAAATGATCTGAGAGCATGTGAACACCTATTCCCCCCTCAATCTGTTGCCCAGTGCTCTTAGCATCCATCAATGATTCCTGTCTCCGCCAATTATCACATTGGGGCAGGGGGAATGCAACAGCATTACCAACAAGGGACAAATGGACATTACGTGCCTTGTGACGTGACACCTAGAAAGTACACAACAGCATCTATGCTGTGTTCTCACCAAAATGTTTCCTCTGAATCTCAGTGTGAGGGAAGGAATCAGACAAATTCAGGAAAATAGAACATTCCATAAACCACGTGGCCTGGGCTCTTCAAAAGGATAATCATGAATGACAACAAGAACAACAAAGGTCAGGGGACTGAGGCATGACAGCCCATTGTGATACATGAGCCATTATCAAGCCCCATATTTAAAAAACAATGTTACGGAATAAACTTAGAGGGATCATTGGAGAACGTTCGATATGGGCTGAATTAATATTTGTGTGTGTGTGTGTGTACATTCTGAAGGAATACACCACACGCGTCATGATATACTTCAGTCCTCCTCATGATGTTGGAATCGCACAAGAAAACATAACTTCAACTCACCTGCCCAGTGACGTAAAAGTCATTCTCTTGGAACTCGGGGAACAGCTGGAAGAACTGCATCAGCGCACTGTGGAAAGAACAGCGACCCAAGTCGGCGGGATTGCAAAGGCTCCGCATTACGCGTGGCCCTTCCCTCCTTAGGCTTCAGGCCGAAACAATGACTTCCCTTCCTTCCTGCTAACTGGAAAGGCAATAGATAATTTAATAGAGTGAATTTCACTTAAGCCATGTGCCTTAGCTTAAAGCTTGTTGGCTTGGAGAATTTGCTGGAGAGTCGTTAGAGTGGCCAGAGTTAGCAAATAAAAATACAAGACCCCCAACTAAATTAGAATTTTAGATAAGCAACCACTAATGTTTTAGCATAAGTATGTCCCAAATGTTCATGGGACACACTTAGAGTTAAAAAATTATTCGTTGTTTATCTGAAATTCAAATTTCACTGGGCATTTATTTTGGCAATCTTAGTTGCTTCTTGCTCAAAGTATGCCAGCATTCTCTGGCTGAAGTGTTCAAAGCAAGGCCCCACTTAAAGAAGTTATAGGATTTCAACTTCACGGTAAGGTCAGAACAAAAAGAAAAAAGGCTAATTACAGCAAGCCTTCGGTAGGCCTTTCTTAAATGGGACTGAAAAATGAAAAAGTTAAATCTAGTGAGTTAGATTTACATATGGCTTTTGCTCATTTGATTGCGTTTTACTTAAAGACTCTTCTTGTTACATGATGAGGGTTTGCCTAAAGATAGAATCTAAAAGGATGGTAACATAAAATTTCAAATTTTAGAAGCAGAATCGCTAAAATGTATAATACACAATACACACAAATGTGTGTGTGTGTGTGTGTGTGTGCCCTCTGCACGTGGGTTCTGGCATCAGGAAACCTGCCTCTTCCAGGCACTTCCATCCGGCAACCTTGCTGGCATTGAGCCAAGTAATAATTAGCATGTTAGTCAGAAGCTACCTGGTAGCAGAGAGACATCAGGAAGAAACAGAACTTATAAGAGAGAATGACTAGCAGAAAAGTGAGCCCCAGGCCCCAAGTGGGAAGACGGCGGGTGGGTTCAGGGCCGAGGACGTGTGTGCAAACCATAGTGCCCTCGAGACCGGAACACGGAACTGGGACAGGTCAGGTTGAATAGTGTCAGGAGCGTAATCAATTCACGACATTTGGGAGGATCAAGGTTAAACCAACCTAAGCAACATCTCCACAATACAAAACCCAAACAAGGGGCAGCTTTAGTCACTGGTAGTTTGACCCAAACAAGCTCAGCAGCAAGGATCTTGGTGGTTTCGTTCGGTGGCCAGGGACCACAGATGGGAAACCACCGTCTGCGTTCATTCCTCCTGCCTTGTGGTGCGGCCGGGCGTGAATGACCTTCTCCGGCCCGGGAGTGTCAGGCCATGTTCTCGTTTAATATATGAAACCTGTCTCATAGTCCCATGGCTACGTAGCTTTGGATAGCAATAGATACTGTTTCTCATGCCACTCCAATACGTGGGATAGGATGGCAGCACCATCTCCACGTGGCTGCGGGGAGGCCACGCCAGGCACGTCACGCAGGCGGGCAGGTGCCCCTTCACTCTGTGCCCGGGCCCCGGGAATGCATGCCACGGGGAGGCAACAGGTAAGCAGAGGCAGAAGGGGCGGGGCGCCGGTTGGTATTCTCCAAGCCAAAGTTAGTACATGTATGATTCTTTAGTTAGTTTATTATTTTTCTAAACCAGAGAGGCATTGTGGCTCCAGAGCCCAATCCAAGTATGAAAAAAGAAACCAAGGAGAAGAACATTGAAACATCTTGTTAGCAAAAATGTTTCCTTTCCAAACACCCAGAAAAGCGGTCTGAACGTTGGATGCCCTGCGAGGAGGCTTCTCCTCTCCCCAGGCACCGTTCATGGTCAAAAGAAATGGGATTTTCAGGAGAAAAGAAAGATGGTTTTCAAAGGGAGAGGAAGAAAGGTTTACTCTTTAAACCTGCAGTAGCCCGTTTGCAGGTTCCAAAGCGACCTTTTCATTCCAACCACCCATCTGGAGAGCTGGAGAGAGGAAACAAATAGTGTAAACTAGAGAGGAAACAGCTGAAATCAGTTTTCTGCACTGCCCTTGATTAGCTATTTTTCAGTTCTGAGAGCCTGAAGCGAAAAGAACTCAAACAGCTATAAACAATGGGTGCTTTGAAATAGGTTCCCTTTACATGTCATGCGAGAGGAGATGTACCACATGTCAGCAGTAAATATCCCCACGGAGGGTCAGCTGGAAGCTGTGGCCATCTTGGGGGAGGGCAGGGGACGGGGGATAGAAGAGGAATGGCAGGGTTGCGGCCCTCTGGCTTAGAGGGTATCGATGTGTTTCTTTAATACAGAACCTCCGCCCTGGGGGTGTTTGCTAGCTAAATGACTAAGCTGGTTTGGATTTAAACCAAAAGAGGGTGGGGGTGTTGGAGAGGGGAGAAGAGGAGGTTTCCCATCTGAACCAATGAGAGCCCACAGTCGGCACTAGATGAGAAAGACCCAGCGCTTGAGTACACTCGGAAGTATACTTGGAGATCATGTCTGAGAATGGGTGCGAGCCAGACTGCGGAGGGGGCCTCTTCCAGGATCTGCCCAACCTGCGCCCAGGATCCGGGTACCAGGAAACAGTAGTGTGGGGTCCTATGCACCCCCTTGGAAGTGGAATGGAAGTGTGCAAATCACGGGACAACAGCCGCATTCTTTTCTGGGTCAGGAAGCAGAGCAGAGGGCGATGTCTCTGGCAGAAAGGCAGGGAAGGTCCCGTTTCCTCTCTCCCACAGCCACCTGCCTCGGGGACAAAGAATACAACGGAAGGCTTTTTTGTCAGAGATGAAAACCCACTGACTCGATTGGATTCACTTTCACTTTTGGACTTGGTTGCAGTTGGCTCCCCAAGTGATTAGCAGAAAGAGCTGTTTGGGGGAGGTTGGCAGAGGGGCCCGTTAGCTCCTTCTGGCCACGAGGGTGCTTTGAGGAAGGTACCATAATGCGTCAAGAGTGGTGGCCGAGAAGCTGGAAAGAGCTCAGGACTTGGTCACTAGTAATAATTCACAGGCTGGAAAAATGTGAATATGAAAGGTCGTTTACTTTTTTAAAAGGGTACGAAAAATAGCTATAATGATGCAAGGAAAAGAAAGGAAGCAACTATATATGTATACTGTTTGATTAGGCTTATAACTTCATTTTCCTTCCATTTTAAAAATATTTATTTATTTTTAGAGAGAGGGGAAGGGAGGGAGAAAGGGGAGGGAGAAAGAGGAGAGAAACGTTGATGTTGGAGAGACACATCAAACGGTTGCCTCTCACAAGCCCCCAGCTGGTGACCTGGCCCACAATCCAGGCATGTGCCCTGATTGGGAATCAAACTGGCGACCCTTAGATTCGAACGAAGGCCAGTACTCAATCCACTGAGCTACACCAGCCAGGGCACCTTCCTTTTTTTTTTTTTTTTTTTTTTTTTTAAAATAAAAGGATAATTTCGTAAGATGAAGGGAAAAGGGGAGAAACTAGCTGAGGAGCTGAGCTGTCAGCCTGGAGAGTGGTGAGAAGCAAAAGAATGAAAAACTGCATCTGAGGGTCACAAAAGGAGGAATGCTGGGAAAGAAAACAAACACCCAGAGACGCTGCTTCCTGACAAATGCGGAGTTCCACGTAATGTTGCAAGGCGAGCGGAGACCTCGCAGGCATCTGGTTGAAAGTTTTGAAGATCGTCTTTGGTTGAAGAATTCTGCTCCATTCCCATTGTTTCTTTTTTAAAAGTATATTTGATTGATTATGCTATTACAGTTGTCCTAATTTTTTACCCCCTTTATCCTCCCTCTGCCCTGCACCCTGTGACCCTCCAGGACTCCCCTCCCCCACCTTAGTTCATGTCTATGGGTTGTACATGTAAGTTCTTTGGCTTCTCCATTTCCTATACTATTCTTAACCTCCCCCTGTCTATTTTATGCCTGCCAATTATGCTTCTTATTCCCTGTACCTTTTCCCTCCCATTTTCCCTCTTTCTCTTCAGTACAGATAAATCTTTCACCATTTCCATTGTTTTCTTAAAGATTTCCATTGTTTAAGACTTCAGCTGTCCTTGTTACTTTCTTTGCTGGCCACTTTTACAGTTATCACTGATCATGTAACAAGGCGGAAAATAGACTGTGTGTGTGTGTGTGTGTGTATACTCCTCATGAAGAAGTATTCTGAAAACGTCTTCAGGAATTAGACCAGGAGGACCAGTCAGTAACACCTCTACTGCTGAACGATTTACCTGTTGAAAGAGCAAAGTGTCTGGTCTGCAGGAGGCTAAGAGAGAACCAGGGCCTTTTACCTGAATAAGTCCCGAGCCACATCATCCTCGCTGACGGCATACCCCTGGGGGTCATCAGTAAAACTGAAACCTGCGCCCACCTGAAGGCGAAATAAATAAGCAGGTGTAAGCACAGAGGAACACGTGCTTTGGAGCCTCACAGACAGATACTGCACTGGAAGGAAACTGACCTGTCCCCAGAGCCAAGCCTCCGCAACCTCGGATCTTTGCCATCCCCTCACAGGCGGATGCTGCCTTTCCCCTACTTCCCTTCCCCTCCTCCAAGCCCAAAGGAAAAGCATCAGCACAAAACTCTGCCCTCGGTCAGTGGCTGGGCTGTCCGATTCCACAGTGGGGACCCTACCAGATGTTGATTTAGGGATGAGGAAGTCACCTTCTCTTGGCCCCTGCTGCAGTATCAAAAGAGTCTCAGCTGTGTCCTCTCTGAAATCTGGATGGTGCTTGGGTGTCCTGAGATAACATATACTGTGTGTGTGTGTGTGTGTGGTGTGTTCATTTCCTTATTAGTGAAGAATGTGGCCACTCAGCCCTTTCCCTTCAGTAGACAAGAGGCTTTAAAACGAGAATTAGTTTGTAAGTAGCATTTCCTTATACCTAGAAGTTCATAGACAACTGAATTGTGAGCATAAAAAAACTACTCCTTATTTTGTGTAAATAATTTGTATGAGGAAAGCACCATCCACCAAATATAACATTTTCCCCTAAAACACACAAGGGATCAGGACATTTGATTCAACTTTTACACAATTACAGACCAGCAAAGAGGATGGTTAATGGGGTGGGGGTCAGAGGACAAGGATGCTGGGACTTTTTTCTCTCCCTATTTACCTGTTTTCTTTCTGAGTCATTTGGGAAGTGAGGGACGTTAGAGAAATTAGGAGGCAAATTATTTGCAGAAGCTGTTCCTAAAGTTACTGTCTTACTTGGCAGTTTATTGGACTCCCTTTCAGAAGAGCTTCCTGAGGTGAATTCCACTTTTTGTTTGGAGATGAGGCATTCTGCTTACAATGGTAAGTGGAGGAGACCAGTTTTGACTTTTTCTATTTAGAATTCTACGTGAAAGATTTGGAGTTCTGACACCCTGTAAAAACCCACGATGTCAGGAAGTCGTACCATCGTGGAAAGAAACTAACCCTGTATCTTGGATGATGTCATTCACTGAGCAGGATGTTTTACAAGATTTAAAACAAGAAAAGGAGAGAAAGCACCAAGCAAAAAATCCCCAAACTCAGATATAATGATACATAGAATGTCAGAAACACTAAATATCTAAAAATATTTTTTACTAGATTAAATTCCATTTTAGAAAGAAAGAAACAAAATCTCTATTTCCTTTTTTCCTATTTCTCAAATGTACTTAATCAAAAGGAGAAAGACTGGAGAGACCAACATCGCCGTGTCGGCAGGCCCCTGGCGCTCACCGGGTTGTCGATATACAGCATGGACAGGGTGGAGGTCCAAGGGAAGTCTCGGGCATCCACTGGTAGAACAGAGAAGAAGTTCGAGAATGAGCCATGAGCAAAACCTCCCACCGAAGGCCAGGCTCCGGTCCAGAGCCCTGCAAGCCCACCTGTCCTCACCACGTCAACACACTCTTGGTGTCCCTCTGCCGGCTTTGTCCCCTCACTGTGGGAGGAGACACCAGCACCTTCTCCTCTCCACTCCTCTCCCTTCCTTTTTCCAGACCCAGAGGGGTTTCTGCATCTCAGGTGAAGTTTAGAAACAAAGTCCTGTGCAGCTTGGTTTATGTAGAACACCCATCAACCACCCATGCAATAAACCTGTCTGTTTCCTCCCAGGGACCATCCTCTCGTCCGGTCCTCCTGATCCTTTTCCTCCCACCCAGTGCTGAAAAGAGGAACTTCAACAGAGGTGGCGCACACTCGTTCCTACTGAGTCATGAGCTGGTGCACCCGCCAAATTCTAACCCAGGGAAAGGAAACAAGCTCCTCCTGAAAAAGAGATGGAGGTAGACCTGGGTTACAGCCAGCATGGCTCCTCCCCCATTCCTTCCTTCACCCCAGCCCCCACCCGTAGTCTCCCGCTTCCAAGATATCCAGTCGCTTATGACTGAACCACACAGTGTTCAGTTCATATGAATAATTAGGGATATAATTCACCATTAGGCCCATGCACAAGAGCTTGCCTACGTAGTAATAAGTACCACCTGTTTTCATAAGCCCAGATTGCTTCAGTTAGCAGCAGACTGCAAGAAAATAGCTTAGAACCTTTCACCCAAATTTCGAGGGAGAAAGCAGGCCCAGCTCTGGGGGCCCCTCCTGCTGGGGCAGACGTTGCCACAAGGCCATGTTTTCGTAATCTGGAACTGTTAAGCTATTCCTAGCGGTTCATTGTCCACTCTAAATTATTCCCGGAGCAGATAGAAGGTTCAGATGAAGAATTCTCCATAGGAAAATAAAGGTCAAGCAATACTTACGCGTCAGGTTTTTTGTGACAACGTAAGGCCCGTGTTCTGTAAAGAGCCCCTGCAAGGATGAAGATCCCGGCCCGCCCTGCAGCCAGAGGACCACTGGAGCAGTTGATGACTGGATCTGGAGGGGCAGAGAGGACAGTGGCCACCCAGAGTGCTAAGGCCGTGGGGTACTCTCCAGCAAATTCATTCGAACCCTCTGTCTTGAATAAATCTCATAAAGACTTCCCAGACCCCAATGACCCTCTGCATTACAAGCAAAGTACTCATCATCTTTTGTAGTTTTGAGTTAGTATTTGCCTGCCATCCTGGGGTCTCTCTTACGCCGTTGTCTTTTCTCGCCAATAGTCAGAAAACCCGCGGCAATGCCGAAGCTGGGCCTTTGTATGTCCCTAACCACCCAGCAGACTGCCTGGGACACAGTTACCGTTTTTCAGGTGTTTGAACTTTCATTTGACCAACATAACGCCAAAGAGGCACCAAGATCCCATCGTCCTCAGTGGCAGCGCCCTTCACCGGGAGCCCAAAGAGCCCTTCTGATTTTATACACTCGCAAGGTGTCCACTGGGACAACAGCAGTGTCATTCAACATGGGGTCACTGAGAAGTGGTGGACTGGCCTGGTGTCAGTGAGCCCATGCAAAAACAGCAGCAACAAGACCCCAAACAACATCCAGGTTTGTCTAGGAGCTGTGCGAGACGTAAGTAAGAAACAGTCCTTGGCGGGGTGGGGATGCGGCAGTAGGGTCAGCATCATCGCTCTCCACCACAGGGTAGTCTTCAATTCTTTCACTCAGCCCGTGTCTGTTGAGCACCTCCTACTGGTCAGGCACCATGCAAGAAGGTACTCAGCATCTCCTATTGGTCAGACACCGTGCAAAAAGATATACCATGTGCATGAAAAAGGAAACTCCTTATCTTCTTTGGGCTTACCTTTTCATGGGGAATAAAGACAATACGTAAGTAAATAAACAAATGTGGTGTTTAAAGAGTATGAAAAGGAAGTAAGGGTGATGTTAAGAGAGTAGCTGAGGGCGGAGAGAGAGGGCCTTCCTTTAGACTTGTTGACCCAGGGATGGACTCAGATCCTGAGAGTTCAGGTGAGCGCTGAAAGCAGAGAAGGAGCCGGGCACACAGGAGCCAGGGAACAATGCTGAAGACAAAAGGAAATGCCAGGGGAAATCCTCAAGACAAGAGGACTGGGCACAAGAGCAGCGAGCACAGAGGCTGCGTGGCAAAGCGACTCCTCCAGAGCAGCGTGAGAGACGGTCCATGTGGCCTCCCCAAGGCTCAAATCGGAACGTGGCAGCGAGCCCCACATGGCTCATGTGAGGTTTGGTCAACCAGGCTCCAAAAACAAGAATCCCATTGCTTCAGTCCAGAACGAAATGCTGCATCCTCTTACTTAGCCCAGTCCTAAAGACAAGGCAGCACTTCATGGGAAAGTCTGAGAGAACTGGCCCGGTGTATGTGAGGTTGCAGAAGGCAAGACTAAGTCAAGAGGGAGGCAATCTGGGAGGCCACAGCCGGCACTGAAGGAAGAGTGGACCGTTTGGGGTTCAATCCCTGAAGATGGAGTGGCTGGAGGACTCCTCTTCTTCAGTCACGAAAAGTCGAATGTAGAGTCACGAGGCAGCTTTGGAAAGGGACTAAGGGTGCCTTGCTGAAAGAGAGGTGGCGATAAGAACAGCTTCCCTGTGAAGGGCTACCTCCGGGGCCCACTCTCCAGGATTAAGGAATTAAATGAGATACTATTTGTGAAGCCCCTAGAACAACCCTAATGCATGATTAAAGCGGGGTCAGTGCAAATAGCATAACCAAGGAAACAGGTAGAAAAGGTAAGGGCCCAGAGTCAGACTGGGGACTCAGATCAGCAGGCTGTACTCCAAGAGCCAGCACAGCATAACGGATGGGTCTGTGAGCTCTTGCCCTAAACTAGCTTCAAATCTGGGCTTTACTATCCACTAGCTGTGTGTCTTTAGACAAGTTACCCAAGCTCTCTGGACCTCAGTTTCTCCACCTGTAAAATGGGGATGGATCACAGCACCTGTGCTACATGGTTGTTGGGAGGACTAAATAAATTATTGGGCTGGCCAAAAAGTCCATTTAGGTTTTTTACATAAAGTTAAAGACACAGTTTTCATTTTCACCAATAACTTTATTGATTTGGATGTTTTGAGTATGTTGGCTATCTCTTGCTATTGGCTTCTAGTAGGGAGAGGCCAGGGGTGCTGCCAAATATCTCCCAATGCACAGACAGCCCCACAGCAAAGAATTATTTGGCCAAAGTGTCAACAGAACCCAGAAACTTCGCAAACCACTTTGGACATGTTCGATCAGTCACAGCACCTTCTCTACATACTGCACAAATCTTTTTTTTTTGTTTCAGTTTGCATTTTTAGCTTTCTTGAAATAGTAGAGCGTCATATGCTGAAAACATCGCTTATTTTCTTCCATCTTCAATATTAAAATGGCTACACAAAAATTTATCAATTTTGATGTTTTCTTTAAATGCACGCTGATATGACAGCTGTCACAATACACTCTAACAAAATTGTTTTGGATGCAGTCATAGACAATTAAGCACTACTAGAGCCATTGTACAGAACAAAATGAAACAAACTTTTTGGCCAACACAATAATTTTCAGAAACGCCAGTGAGTGGCACATAACACAGGTTCTGCACGTGTTAGCTATTGCTATAATAGATGAATGCTAGGAATTTGTAGATGGTTTTAAGGTAAACCCTCTCTGTATGAGAGAACAAGAAAAACAGGTAATTTGGTGTTCTTCCTTGCTCCTTTGGCAGACATCTTCCCTAGTCAGTTTTTTATTAGTTAGTCCTCTTGCCTCAAGCGTTGCAAATATTCACAAAAATTCAAGAGAACTGGGGACTTGTCATGTAAGTTGAAGAAGAAAAAACTAGAATCAAAGACAGCCTTTTAAACGTGCTTCGGGGAGGCGAAGTGAGCCCCGGAATGGGTAGCCAGACAGGTTCTGGCTCTACTTGGCCACCTAATAGCTGCGGGGTCCCAGCCCTCAGTTTCCCCATCCATCGGAAGGCGGTAGATAGTGCCCACCTCACCGGCTTGCCTGAGTCCTGATGAAGAAAGTGCCTCGGGACGTGCCCTGCGCGCTCTACAGGCTGAGTAAATACAGCCAGCCTGCCCTGAGCCGCCCGGCCCCAAGGTGTGCATTTTGTGTGCATAAGTGATCTTTATCTCCCCTCGATCCTCTCGCTTGCCATTCAATACCACTCACCAGGACCACATTCCACTTGTATTCCTGCAGCGGCAGAAGAATAGCAGAGGGGGAGAAACCGTGGAATCCGTATGAACTTGGTCCTGGCCTCTGGGGAATGACATACGGAGAGTCCACCCATCTAGTGAACATCCAGCCCCCTCACCCCAACGTGCACACACACACACACTCTCTCTCCTTCCTTCCTTCCTTCCTTCCTTCCTAACGTGCACATGAGTTTCTAGAAGCCACAGTGTGCTGCATGACAGAGTGGTTCTCAGCTTTGGCCTCCCATTAAAATAGCCTAGAGAAATTAAAAAAAAAAAAAAACCCAAAACTGCTTAAACCAAAATCCCAGGGATTCCGAATTAATTGGTCTGGTTTGAGCAGACACCAGTCTTTTTTATTTTTTATTTATTAAAAACATTTTATTTTAGAGAGGAAAAAGGGGAGCAAGAGGTCAGAGAAACATCAATTTGTTGTTCCACTTATTCATTCATTCATTGGGTGATTCTTGGATGTGTGCTGACCAGGGATCAAACCCCTAACCTTGGGGTATCGGGACAACACTCTAGCCAACGAAGCCACCTGGCCAGGGCTGAGACATCAGTCTTTTTTAAAGCTCCCAGGTGGGAGCTATGTGCAGGCAGGGCTGTGAATCTGGGAGGGCGACGGGAGGTTTGCCCTCCTGGATGCCTGGGCCCTCTGGTCTCCGCCCTGTCCTCCCCTGGCTTTTCATGTCCTTTCCTGTGACCTGGCACAAAGCGGGAGTTCCCAGCTCTCAGAAAAATAGCCTGACCCTGAGAGGCCACACTACAAAGTCAAGTCAAACACCGAAGTGCCAAACATCTTTCTTATGCAACTTTGAAGCCCAGGACATGCATTCTTGGAATGCTTAGATAATAAGTGATCTGCAGCTACACCTTTCGCCTCAGCTGACCTTGCTCCTCAAATTTGCTTTCCTGAAGGATGCGAGTGAGCTCAACAACCCTTGAAAAGGCCTATTTTTAAAGAAAACTCCAGGTGCACATATTTCTTCCTTGATGGGCCAGCCAACCCGTGAACTGCCCTTCTCCAGGATGAAATGCAAAAGTCAGATTCTGGAAGGTGAAGATGTACATGTTCAGTGCTGAAAACCCAAGAGCGAGTGATATCCCAGCATGCAGACTTTTGTAATATAGCATGGCATTGTAACGTAATGACACACAGCAATAATTGTGTCCGTAACAACGGCATAGTTATTATGTGACAATTCTAAGGTGATGTGGTTAGCTCTCAGGTGTGAGAACGCAGCCCTTCTTCCACTCTCTGTCCCTCACTTAGGAAAAAATAAGGACACATGAAGACATCCTGAGCAAAACTGCGCGGCAAAGCTTGGGAGCAAACAAAGTAAAAACCCGCTTTCGTTCACTTAGAGTTTTTCCAAAAGTTAGGACTTTTAAAGGATGTATTGTTTTAAAGCTCTAATTCGAGAGTGTATTGAAGCAAGAAAAATAGGGCATTGACTTTTGTCAGATGTTCTAAAAATTTTACATAAAACATTTTAGGTTACAAGGAAAGTACTTATTCTTAACATTTTTTTTTTCAAATAAGGTATAAAAATATCCCCCTTGCCTCACCAGTCCTGTTCCCTAGAGAAGATCCTGAAATGTTTAGGCCTCCAGATTTTTCTCTACTCGCCCCCCCCCAACACACATCTAGATATATAGGTATCTTATAGATATTATACATGCTGCATATAAAAGTACTTTTTTTCCCCAAAATAGGATCAGGCTGTAAATAATACTCTGTAGTTGCTGCGTTCACCTAACAACGCACTGCGAAAACTTCTTCTTGTCAGTACCTGTCACGGGGCGGAAGACTATGCCCCTCGGAATTTGCCGCAGTGTGTTAACTCGCTGGACATGTGACATGGGCCACTCACGGGCATTGTTCTGGAGCTGGGGGTGGAGAGCGGCTCCCACTCCTGGGCGGGTGAGTACGAGCACGGATTTCGGCGCCAGATGGCCAAGGTTTGAATTCCGAGTACACTATTCTACAGCTGTGTGTCCTTGGGCAAGTTACCTGACTTCGCTGTGTCTCCGTGTCCTCTGCGTACAAATAAAAAAGACCGAAAATATCCACCTCCTATGGTTGTTGTGCAGATTGAAAGAGTGACTATATATACGCACAACACTTACAATAGAGCCTGGCACGTTGATTTAAATGTTCGATCTGATTATTTCTTCTGGCAAGGTGGGAGGTAGAGAAGGGATTAAAGAGATGGGTGCTCTGAGGGAGTCAGGGAGGGGCTAGAGATTAAATACTGAAAGGCCTCTGGTGACAGTTTAACACTGGAGCCGAGGCCTGACAGATGAGTAACGCCTACTGAGAAGCATTCATGTGTTTAATTAAAAAGAAAATAAAATCTCTATTAAGGACCTATAGGTCAGAGTAGCGTAGCAAGCACCGACAATTAAAAGAAGGGACACAGAAATTCTAAATGTAAAAGGAATCCTAAATATTTAAGGGAGAAGTCCCTGTAGCAACAGAAGAGTGTGGGCACCCAGGTCTGCAAACCAGCTCTTTCTGTTGATGAACAAGACACTATGGCTTTGCCTTAGAAGCCCTTTCAATTCTTCTGGTGACCCCTGGTGGCCAATTCGTGAACTTGGTCACTCTTTCCTTGGAGTTTGTTCCGGGATAACAGCCCAGAAGGAGGCAGGTTATCTATTCCATTTGTTAAGAATCTGCACAGAAGGAAACGTCACAATTTCTCACACCAGTGCATTCCATCGTTTATTCACAATGATGAAAAACCTACCCTATGTCTTAATCGCTTGTCATTTGAAGTGACACTCATTTATTTGGTGGGTCTTCCTTTTCAGCCCTGCCCCCGCCAACCCCTCCCCACATCAAACCAGACCAGTCTTCTATCCTCCCAAACCCTCTTCTAGGTAACACGGCAGAGAGAACCTTCTATTCAGGCCTTACACATACCACCGAGGCAGTAAGCTCACATGCTGGGGTGGGAGGGGACTAAGGACACGTACATTTCAGTACTCGCGGACACCACAACCGCACTTCATACAGAGGACTGACTTACTGGAGTAACTCCAGGGAATCATAGGTGTCTCAACCAGTATCAGAGCAATATTTCCTGCCACTGCCCAGGGCTGGGGGCATACTCTAGCCACCCCTTTTCCCCACTCCCAACAAGGAACACCACACTTTGCAAAACAAAACAGCAACTAAAACACCAATCAACCCAAATCAATGCTACTTACGATGAGAAGTGCAATTAGGAAAGTAATTATGGCTCCCCTCACACTTCTATAGGTAGCAGCTGGTCATTTGCTTGGTTTAAGTAACGTTCTCTATCTTAACTGAAGTCATTAGTACCCCCAAGTAAATGTCCCTAAAATTCCCCTAAGTATGTTTGAAGGGACCCCTATTTTGCCACAGAGATTCCAGTTCAGCTGATATGTCAGCCGCTACACTAATGGTGTTAATCAAGGCAGAGCTTTTTGTTTCAAACAACTGTCTTCGTGACCAGAATCATTAACGAGGGACCTAATGACAGTTTAATCTTGCATATGTGCTGCCAGCGTATACGAGCCACTCGCTTCAGACGTTCTGCGCTTTTCAGAGGAATTGCGCTTATAGCGCTGGTGGTTGACCGCTCGGGACGTCTTCCTTTACTGTGGTTGTTACCCTGTGCCATCCTATGGAAAGTAGACCCTTCCAAACTTTTCTCTGTCCCGAGCCTCCTGACATCACTCAAGCCTCCACTGTCATCAAGTTTTGAGTTGTCACGTTTACTTTATTTGAGCCAGCTCACACCCCACTAGAATTTGTCCCTCCTTTCTCCTTCCTAAACTTTCCACTCGGCTGCCATTACTTCATGAGGCTGTTCTGGCTTCTCTGTTTGTGCCTCTTGCCAGAAAGTTGGACTTGAGAAGAAATGGGGGTTGGGGTGGAGAAAAGACCTGACTCCCCCTACTTGGTGCAAAGAAAGAAGTGGTTGAAAAAGTTAGTTGCTTTCTTCTGTGGGTTAAGGTTTCATTTTTCAAAGGGAATCAGGCACACAGAGGTTTCTGGAGTTCAAACATCCCTGTGACTGGAATAATCTATAATTTATCATTTTTAGCTACTTTCTTCCTGCTTTGTCTCACCTATCTTCTACTCTTCCAGATTCTGGAAGCCGTAGAACACAGCAAAAAGAAGATACAGTGAAAGTTCAAAGAAGACAAACGTCTGGGATCGCCAGATCTGATCCATAGCCATCTGTGGTTAAGACATATTTTGAGACACGTGTCTAGCCTACACCCCCTTCTCTAAGAACTGACTCTCCATTCACCAGTGGAAAGGGCCCATTAGCCACATCATGTCACATGACCTGGCACCCTCAGCCTTAGCTGATTGGACCAGGAAAGAGCACCTGACCCAAAATGGGCCCATCACATTCTGTCCCTAGGAGAAGCTAGTTAATCTCCGTTGCTAGCACGGTCCAAAGACAGGTAAACCTGGACACTGAAGGGTAGCCATCTTCTACCAAATGCCTGAAGAAGCAAAACTTCTTGATCTGCCAACAGAGAAGAATGGAGCCCAGATGGGTGGTCCCACGGTCCTGGGCAGAATAGGGCTGAGACCGAAAAACTGGCTCCACTGGCTCCTGATTCCTGTTCCTGGTTCTGCAGGCCAGACAGCACTTTTTGCCCTTGGTGTCTCCGGGCAGGAGAGAAGGATCCGGAAGGGGGTGGTTCTCTCAATTTCAAGTCCATCAGAAGATAGAAACTACATGGTAGTTTTAACTTAAATAGTTTTCTTTTAAAAATATTATTATTATTATTATTATTATTATTATTATTATTATTGTTTTTACTTGGGAACATGGATCTTCAATTTGTTAGAATTTCCAGTGTTCGCTCTGGCCTCCATCAGCCATGAGCAAGTGTGGGGAATCAGGGAAGTTTTCACATAAAAGTTATTCATTATAATGGGAGAACAATCATACACATGGAAAGAGAATCCTAAAGAACACCCCAGACTGAGGCAGAGTTCCCATGGACAGACAAGCCCACAAGGTGTGGACGGGGCCCTTCCGAAGACTACAGTGCAGACCTCACCGGGAAACGTGTGGTTACAGCCCACTGCGTGGGTGAGAAGTTCACTGGGGGACCGGGCCCAAAGCTGACCAACACCCCCTGAACAAACAGGAAAGGCTCCAGGGGCTGTGGGCTGTGGCTGGCAGGGTGGTGTTGCAGAGGACATCAGGGCATTCATTGGGAGCCCGGTGGCTTGAAGGGTGACGCACAACTAGGAGTGTACGGTGTCCATGATGGGAGGGCTGTGGGAAAGCACCCCTGGGGGGCAGGTGGTCAAGGCGGCTGAGGGGGCTGCTGAGAGGTGGGCCGCTGGAAGCCTGCTTGCTGGCAAGGCCTGGGATAGACGGCGTCCATGCTGAGAGGGGCGCAGCCAGGTGGTCATCCTGGGGACAGAGCCGTGACTATATATGCTTGCCGAGGGTCTTCACGGTCTCGGTGCCCCACTGAGGCAGAGGGCCACTGAATGACCCCCCACACATGTTACTGACAAACTAGTCAACAGGGCAAAGAGAAAGCAAAACTAGGGACACAGGAACAGGAAGAGACACCCACTTCCTCCTGCAATGTCCCTGCAGCACCCTCTACTGGTAAAGCTTGGTATCATGTTCACTGCATAGGAAAATGTTCAAGCTCTATTATCACGGGGCAGGTAAGGGTAGAATTGAAGCTGGGAGGCAAACAAACAAAAACTGTCCCAGTAGTCACCTCTCCTGAAGTTCTGGTTGTCACAAGATATCGCAGTCACAGCCCAAAAGTACATGACAAGAGGCTGTATTAGTTATCTAATGCTGCATAACATGTCTCCAAACTTAATAGCTTAAAACAACGATCACTGTTATCTCTTCCATTCTCTGTCATTCAGGGACTCGGGGATATCTGGCTGGACATTGCCAGCTTAGGGTGTCTTATGAGGATGCAATCAAGTTATCAGCCAGGATGCAGTCATCTGAAGCCTTTACTTGGGCTAGTACTTCATCCGGGGTTGATGGATACCTCGCTTCCTCTTCGGTGAGGGTTTATCTAGATGGTCGCTGTAGCATCTGCCTTCTCTCAAAGCGAGTGATCCAAGAGACCAAGGCACAAGCAGCTTTGTCCTTTATAAACCTTGGAAGTCACACACCATCATTTCTGCTATAATGTATTGGTCACAAAGGCCAGCCTGGGTTCAGTGTGGAAGGAGACGACAGAGGAACCCACAGACCAAGAAACGAAGGTCACTGGCAACTATTTGGAGGCTTAGCTAGCAGAGAGGCCATAAATTCAAGGGCGCTTTCACTCAACCTGGACCCTGACTTGGACTTCCTGGATGTCTCTATACCTTAGGTTGCACATTTAAGCGTGTCTTACAAGGGAAGCTGACTAACACAGCAAACCGCAGAATGTAAGACTGGGAAGGGACCTTAGACACCAACGAGGTTTCACATCTTCGTTTCCATACGAGCAAACTGAGGCCCA
Source organism: Glossophaga mutica (assembly GCA_039655065.1). Lineage (NCBI taxonomy): Eukaryota > Metazoa > Chordata > Mammalia > Chiroptera > Phyllostomidae > Glossophaga > Glossophaga mutica. The sequence continues at coordinate 86,664,312 of CM077313.1, forward strand.
GAGAGCATGAATGCCGTGTTCTAAGGTGAACAGCCAGGGACTGCAGACCCAGAACTAGAATCCAGGGGTCCTGACCTCCAGCTCCCTTTTCCCAAAGTCCAGTCCACTCGCTAGCTGCACTGGAACCACTTGTTAGAGATGCTTGTCAGAAATAGTGATCCTGGACCCTCTCCACAGCGGCTGGATCAGAATCTACTGGGAGGGGCCGAACACAGAGCTGGGGCATCTGCCCTATTTGTGATGCTCCCCAGGTATTTCTGAGGAGCAGCGGCGGGTCTGGGAGCCACGGTGTTCCACCAAAAATGCTAATGCTAACGATGACGATAACGGTGCAGTAATAACAATAGCAGCTGCACTTACTAGGAATCAGGCACCAGTCTAAGGGCTTTCCACATTATCTCATTGGCCTCAAAGCCATTGCCAAATAGGTATTTAATCTTCATTTTAAAATTAGGAAACCAGTCTCAGCTGGTGTGGCTCAATGGATTGAGCGCTGGCCTGCGAACCAAAGGATCGCTGGTTTGATTCCCAGTCAGGGCACATGCCTGGGTGGTGGGCTGGGTCCCCAGTTGGGGGTGTATGAGAGGCCACCAATCGTGTTTCTCTCCCTCTCTTTTTCCTCTTTCTCTTAAAGTATACAAAGAAAAAAAAGCAAACAAACAGGAAATCACTGCTTGGAGAGGTTAAGAAAATGTGCCCAAGGTCACATTTGGTCCAAGCAGTGAAGCCGAGGTTTTATGCTAGTCTGACTGACGTCAGTGCCTTCTGTGACTAGTTTCCTGGGGATCCCCATGACAATCGAGAGCACAGAGTTCTCTGACCCAGATCTAGCTTTAAATTCCAGTCTTGCCCATTTCTTCTTGGGCAATTGAAGAGTAATTATTCAATCTCTGTAATTCTCTTCATCTAAAAAAGGAGGATAATAATTCCTTCCTTGTGGTTATTGTAAGGATTAAATTTAAAAAAATGCCGTGTTTATATAATAAGGGCTTGGTGATGATGAACTCCTTTAACTTGAACTTATCTGAGAAGCACTATATGAAATGTTAAAGGAACTTATCTAAGAAAAAGAAGATAAAAAATATGAACAGTAAAAAGACAGCACACTCACACCTATTACCAACCACACCTAAAACAAAAGCCAACTAAGCCAACAGCTGGAACAGGAACAGAAATACAGAAATGGAGATCACATGGAGGGTTAGCAACAGGGGAGTGGGAGGAGGAGAGAGGGGGAAAAGGTACAGAGAATGAGTAGCATAGACGGTGGGTAGAAAATAGACAGGGGGAAGGCAAGAATAGTGTGGGAAATGTAGAAGCTAAAGAACTTAGGACACATGGACATGAACTAAAGGGGGGGAATGTGGGTGGGAGAGGGTGTGCAGGGTGGAGGGGAATGATGGGGGAGAAATGGGACAACTGTAATAGCATAATCAATAAAATATATTAAAAATGCCGTGTTTAGCACAGAGTCAATGTTCAGTGAACAACAGCTATTATAATTGTTACATTTTTATTGGCTTCATTATAGCAATACTTTTTATCCCGTGCAAAATGCCTCTTCCTTTCTCTTGCAGACTGCATCCCCACTGCACGCCAACTTCAAGTTCTAGAACCCATTATTCCCTGATTTGTATACAATAACAGGTGAGTCTCACAGAAATAACAGGAAAACAAAACTAATTTGAGAAACAGCAGCCCCTGAAAATACTCAGAGGCTATTACAAATGTGGCATCCTTCCTGGATGTCTTATTTTCCCTGCCTTCGGTTTTTCTAAGGGGTCATTTCTCTCCTGATGACAATATCAGCTGCCTCCCTGAGACAGGCAATGGATAATATTTCTGCCAGATAAAAGGAACTCTTCCCCCATCTGGGCAACCACTGCTTCTCCTTCTCACGTGCTTGATCTCCTTCACCCAAACTTGCCAGTTCCATAATTTATAACCCACCTGACTTGACAGGGATGGTTGCTTTGGAGCCCCAGGGACCTGCCTCTGCAGGTGGGCCCTGGGTAAGGAGGTCTCGGAACCATCTATCCTGGCTGCCATGAGGTGACAGCTGTCAGCGGTACTGTCTTTGCATCTCTGCCTCTCTCCCCTGAAGCCTCATCTATCATCTCCAAGAGAACACTCCGCACTTCTTCCCTGGCATGGCAGCCTTGTGTTTATGTCTTTTGGGATTATCTTGAATGTATTTAGGACATTATTGGTCCCCCTAAAACATAATCTGGTCAAGAGATGGGCAGCTAGGTTTTCATTTAATTAAGGGGGGAACCCTAACAGCTCAGTCATGTGTGATGCAGGGGGTATGGGTTTCAGACCTCAGTCTGGCAACCAGGAGAAGGTGCAGGACCTAGGCCCACTTTCCTGACCAGCTTTACCATCCCGCTGCATCACCCACATTGTAGACAAAGCGGTTCACCTGCTCAGGGGCAACCTAAGGAAGAAAAGACTGGGTCTTTGTTCTGTTGTTAGAACAAAAGCTCAGCCCTGGGTGGTATAGCTCAGTGGATTGAGTGCAGGCCACGAACTAAGGGGTTGCCAGTTTGATTCCCGGTCAGGGCACATGACTAGGTTGCAGGCCAGTAGGGGCTACGTGAGAGGCAAGCACACATTGATGTTTCTCTCCCTATATTCCCCTCTCTCAAATCTTTAAGGGGGTTAACAAAAAAATGCCCCTTCCCCTGCCATTAATTTCTATTTTCACAAATCTGGGCCATTGTTAAACAAGACTCAATATGCAGAAGTCATTGAGGAAATTACTGGTATCGTGAACAGCCACCAAAGCAGAAGAGAAAGTAAGAAATCAGGGTTCTTGGGCAGGGTGGGGGTGGGAGGAGGGTGGGGGTGGGGTGACGGAGAATGCAGTGGAGGCTGAGGCCCAGCAGCTGTTAGGGGAAACCAAGCAGGACTGGGGAAGCTGGTTTCCAAAGGCTGCCGTGGCCTCTTCGTCCCCTATCCTGGGAGAACGCACCAGACAACACCACCCCCTTCTGGGTTTGCCTGCTCTCGATGTTTCTTTCTAGCAAAAAGCATCAGGGACCACTTGGGGGGTCAGGAACACTGTGTACAGGGCAGCGGCCCACAGGCTGTAGCGGTGGTTTCTCATACACGTACCACCTGTTCACGCCCCCAGTTTCCGGGGGGGGGGTTTGGGGGTAACTCTCAAATACAGTAAAATGTGAGATTCACAGAGAGAGAACATCTCGAGAACCACAGATCTAGGCAAACTTCTATTTTGCAGACAATAAAGACCACCAAAGATGTCTCCATTGTAATCCCCAGAACTTGTGAACAGGTTCAGCCCCACGGCAAAAGGGAATTAAGGTTGCAGATGGAATGAAGGTTGTTAGCCAACTGACCTGCACACAGGGAGGGTGTCTGGGACTATCCAGGTGGGCACAGTGGAATCACAAGGGACCTTCAGTGTAGAGGAATGAGGCAAAAGACAAGAGACCGAGAAGGCCAATTGACTGTGGAGTCAGCCAGAGTATGTGAGATGTAGGAATGTGAGGATGCAACTTACTGAAGCAGGACTGAAAGGCAAAGGAGGGGCTGTGAGCCGAGGAATGCAAGCAGCTTCTAGAAACTGCAAAAGGCAACAGATTCTGCCCTGGAACCTCCAGAAGCACCGCAGCCCAACCAACAACACCTGGACTTCAGCCCAGTGAGACCTGTGTCAGGCATCTGACCTACCGAACTGCAAAACAGTACATTTGTGCTGTTCAAGCCACTATTGTGATCATTTGCACAGCAGCTACAGAAAACGGATGCAACGGGGTTCGCGATAAATGCCTGTACGCAATGACATTGAGAGGTGCGATATTAAAGATGCACTTGTGCACTGTGGGTCCTGAAAGGAGTAAAGTTTAAGGGACTGCCAAGAACACAAGGAAAATTTCCACCTGTTAGGATTAGGTTCCTATGTCTAGGCTTAATTTATATCAATTCTCCTTAAGACAGTTGTGCTGGATATTTGGATGTTTTCTTGATTGCCTTTGAAGGTCCATCCTCTGCTCTGTGCCCTGGAAGGCAGGCCCTGAAGGAAGAGACTCCCTCTCCCTCCGGATTCCAGTGGGGCTCCACCACGGGGAGGCACCAGCAGGACAGTCGGGGGGCAAGCTTTCATTTGAACCAGCCCGAGAGTGGGTCCCCCCCTTAAACTTTGCGCTCTCGGGTCCTCATTCGCCTCACTCAGCAGGAAGATAAAAATCCCCTGTAGGGTCCAAGAAAGGCTGGTCGACAGCTTGATAACGATTATGAGCCCAACCAAAAAGTATCTCAACCCCTGCCCCCATTTCTTACATGCCTCTCCCCACCCACAAACATGTGTTGAATGATGTCAGAGGCCATGGTTGGCAAAGCAAAAATGAGAAGTCAAAAAATACATAGAACCCAACAGTACCAAACAGAAGCAGTTTGATTTGAAACCCATCCTGGATTCAGCAGCTTTCACCCAGTCATTATATATGTAGCACAGCTATATGCAAATCACATGCAAATATAAATACCACCCTCCATAGGGGCAGCCTTTTCATTGTTTTCTCTGGCTCCTAAAGCAAATCCAATTTGGAAAATGAAAATAGAAAATTACCCTGTGGTGGGCTAACATTGATTTATGCATCTCAGCTCCTCTGCCAATACCCCTGCCAGTACCCGTAAGCCTAAAAGGATTTGTTCCTGCTGAAGAAGTACGTGACTTTGAAATAAGCTTATGAGGATTGGTGCAGTACAAGAGTGTACCTACCTGCATCTATTATGGACTTCAGAGGGTAAGTGGCCCTCTCCTTCAGGAAGCCACCCTGGATTACCACTCTTCCCCACCCTTCTCCTAAAGGCCCAGGTTGGGTGGGTTCAGTTCTCTCCCTTCTGTGCCCTATAGGGTACTGCTCAGTTAATGGGTACTAGACATGAAGGAGTGTGGGAATATGGCCCAGCAAAGTCACACACAGGGCAACCATATAAGACCACAATTAACTAAGTTTAGATGTGCTTGGATGCGCATTGCCTGTGGACTTCAGGAATCTCCCCACTCCTTATCCTCCTTGGCTTCCCACTACCCCAGGTTTTTGTTTTTTAAAGAAAGCAACGAAAAGACAGGAAGAAGGCGGTGACAGGAAGATGGTGGTAGGATAAATATTCCAAATAAGGCTGCAAGGAATTTCAAAGTTGAGCACCAGACAGAGTCACTGCCCCCTATTTTCGGAAAAAGATGACTGAATACATAAATATGCCCTCAGTTCAGTGATAGGCTGACGTTTCTACCCTGGAGCTGCAGAGCGCGCCCTTGAGCGCGGTGTTCTGGTAGGGGCTGCTGCGGGCTTACCTGGGCCGGAAAGAACCAGAAGAAGAGGTTGCTGTTGTAAGTCGTGTTCACGGTGAGGAAGCCGCAGTAGCTCACCACATTCAGCCCTTGGAGAGGAGGCACGGCGCTCAGTCGTCTCCCTAGTGGAGGAAATTTTACCCGTGGATTAGAGAAATAATGCAGGAATCGCCATCTCCATCTCGACCAGAATCCTGCCCTCCCCCCACCCCAGGACCAGGGCTGGATGGAGTCACGAGCAAGGCTATGTACGAGGGCACGGGCAGAAGGGTTGCCAATGGGAGTGAATTCCAGTGTGTTCGGGACAAGTGCCCGTATGCGACATGCACAACTTAGCCAAGGACAGTGACATCTTTCAGCTGTTCCTGGGGAGTCCCCAATGATAATTTATGAGTGATGATAAGATTTTTATTAAGAGAGGAAAAAGATCACCTAATCTCAGCCCCACTCTAGAAAGGTAAGTAAACCAAGGCGTTCCCGTTGGGTCACCTGGAAGGCCAGGGCAAAATAAAGTCACCTGACCCCAAAGGAGGGGCTGCAAGGAAAACAAGATAGCTAAGTAGCCTTCTGCCCCGGGCGGGGGGGGGGGGGGGGGGGCTGGGCTGTGCTCTCCACATCCCCTTCATCATGAAAGCCAAGGGCCTGCTACTTCCATTAAGGGAGATGGACCGAGGCCACGGAAAGTGGGGGCAGCTGAGGATGGCCAGGGAGGGCGGGGAGAGGCAGACGGTGAGACTGGGGTTGACCTAGGCCACGGAGAGTGGGGGCAGCTGAGGATGGCCAGGGAGGGCGGGGAGAGGCAGACGGTGAGACTGGGGTTGACCTCGTGTCTACTCAGAGGGAGCCAAATAGGCCAATGGGACAGTTGTAGAGGGCAGAGGTCCTGGCTGTCTCATGGCAGCAAAGGGAAAGGAACAGAGGGGTGGGGGGGAAGGAAATGCTCACACCGCTGAGGCCACTCAGGAGGAAATCGTACTAATGGGAGAGAGCACTTAAAAGCCTACTGTACGCTAGGTGGTAAGTATAATTATTACCCCCGCTTCACAGGTGAGAAAACGGAAGTGCAGATAGGTGAAGTGACTTGCCAAGGTCACACAGCTAGTAGCGGAGGGAAGCTGAGGCCCAGACCTGGGAGTCAGAGTTTGCTCCCTCCCCCACCCTCCACGCTGCTCCGCACTGGAGAGTTAGTCATACGGTGTAAGCGATTATGACTAGGGAAGCAGTGATTTGGGAGTGGAGAAGGAACAGAAACTAGGCATCTGGGCATGGCGGGGAAGTGGACAGGGAAGTCTGAGTAAAGAAGAGCCCTTTCGTGGTAACAAGGCAAGCGTCCCCCCAAAATCAAATCATTCACAAGAGGCTGTGGAAGTTTGAGGAGTGCTGTGTTGGGGACTGGCTGGCAGACAGGAGCCGGTAAGGAAGCTCGATCCTGCACACAGGCCACTGGCTGAAGCTACTCCTTTCACTGGGCGCTGGAGTCCTCAGGCTCTGTGGTGTGACGGCTCCCATGTCTTCCCAACCGTGCATTCGGTGACATCAGACAGGGTGCAGCGAGCCACAGCGAGAGTGGTCGCACTCAGGGAATGCGTGCTACAAATGGGGACCTGACCGCCAGGGCTGCTTGCCAAACTTTCACCAGCAAGCACACTGAGGCCCTGGGCCACAGCTTCCTCTTTGCAAACAGACCTGCCTCCCCGAAGGGAAACTGTCCTCCGTACCACACTGCTCCTTTTCCCCAGGACTTCGCTGATGCCAGCGCTACTGCTGACCAGTTCTGTGACCACCTTTTCATAGGTAGAGATTTGGCCTCTCTGGGCTCCAGTGCCTCACCTAGGAAAGGTGCATGACATTAAGTCCACGCATGTAAAACCTGTAGAAAAGAAGCCGGTTTGCAGACAGCATTGCTGTTGTTATCTCTGAAATGCATCCGCTGAGTGGAAACGGGGGGTATCTGGAGGCAGGGGCGATGGTGGGGGCGCAGGAAAGGTGTCAACGGGCAGTTTCCAGAGGATCCTGCTAGGGGAGCCTGGTAACACTAGTATGGGTTTCTGAGTCCGGCAGACCCGGGCGTGCAGTCCTGATTAGCCTTCTAGCGAGTCACTCCACCTCCCTGAGCCTCTGTCCCTTTTTGCCAAACGTGGATGCCGACCTCCCCCTTCCTGGGCTTTCTGTGGGGACCGAAGGGAAACACGCCGATGAACCCTTCCCATGAAGCTGGAAGAAATAAGGGCTCAAGTAAAGGGAGGGACGATCATCTGCCCAGGCCACCCCGAGGGCAGTCTAGAAGACTTCGCCTCTTTCTGGGTTGGTCTAGTTCCCCCAGCGAAGGTTGCTTAATGCAACCTCACCAGCCGTGTCCCTTCTCTTCCAATGAGATCTACTCCCCTCCAGAAAAAAAGAGAAAAAGGAAGAGAGAGAAGGATTCGGAGAAAAAGAAAAGGGTGATAGATGTTTAGGGGGTGCCGCTCTCCCATCCCACACCCTTCCCTCCAGCCGCCATGTCTTCCCTCTCCTCTTCTTTGCTTCCACCTCAACTGGTCCAGAGTAGTGCCATCCTCCGGGTTTGGGCAGCCTTTAAAACACTCGTTTTGGGGCCATTTTTAAAACTGAGATATAATCAACCTATAACATGATGTTAGGTGTGCAAACTAATGATCGGGCACCTGTATGCCCTGCACAGCTGTCATCACAATAAGTGTAAACATCTGGCGCCACGCAGCTACACATTTTTTCCTTGTGATCAGAACCTTTAAGATCTGCCCTCTCAGCGACTATCAAATACGCGATACCATATTATTAATTATAGTCGCCACGCAGTCCCTTACATCCCTAGGATGTCCTTCTTTTATCACTGGAAGTTTGCACCTAAAATACACGTTAGAAATGTTTTTCACAAAACTGTTCATCTTCTCGAAGTCAGAGAAGTCCCCTCAAGCCCTCCAAAAAAGGAGGGCGGAGAACTGGAGATGAGAGGCAGGGAATGAGTGAGACGTGAAGCACACAGAGGTAAGTGGGCGGGGGAGGATCCGTGAACGCAGACGGTGAAAAATGAAAGGGTCAAAGCAGAGTGAGAAGAGAGAAAATATATGGGAGAAAGGAGCTGGAGGGGATGGAATATGGGAGTGGGATGACTGGATTGATCTGGCTCTCTGCGACCTGCCCAGCACGAAGTCCGCAGGCCTCCTCCGAAAATGATTCGGGCGCCCCCTCTCCCCTGAGCCCTCCCTTTCTGAGGACCTCAAGTTGTTTCTCTGCTACCTGTGCTTACTCTGGTTCATTTCCTACCTTGCTTTCTAGATCAGGGGCTATTGGAAAACAAGGAATTTGTCTAATTTATCTTTGCACCTGTGGGGACATATCACACTTAAGACAGTCAGTACATACCATACCAGACAATAACATACATAATGAATGAATGTTAATGAATGAATGAATGAATGAGCTAAGAGAGGCCACACTAATAATGCACTAGAATCAGTTTATTTCTACAAAAACCTTTTTAAAAACCTTTTAAGGCAGGGAGGCCTTATTAAAAATCTTAAGAAGTTTAGAGAAAACTTTTCTCTGGCCCACAAGAACATGGTTCCCCCTGTTTCAAATATTAAATTTCCCTTAACTAAACCACAGTAAAATAATTAAAATTTCTCCCAACTCAAATGACTTTTTAAATATTTTCGGATCATCAGTTCATCCTTCCAGAGTCTATTAATGGAATGTGGACAATAAACCCCCAAGATGCAGAAGTCTTTCCTTCCTGGAACCGGCACTCACAATACAAATGTTCAAAACCATTAAAGAAAGGAAGATGGCTTCGTAAAGGCGATTTCACTTCCTCCTCGTTATTTACTGCGGTTCACAGTGCTCGTGATGTTATTAAGATGAAAAAGATCTTAGTGTGACCAAGGAGGGCACGACCCTCACATTTGCCAAGAATCGGGCCACCACCAGTACAGACGAGACATGACCAGACCCTAAGTAATAGTAAATTAAGAAGTAATAGCGAAATATTCTTTAAAATTTGTGAAAATGCAGTGTTTGTAAACATGCTAAAATTTGCCTCCTAGATTCATTTTGTTTCAGAGAGTAAGGATGTGTTCTAGCTGCGGAGAGAGTAAACATGTACTTATAATTATGTAATACTAAGCCAGCTAATTGGAGATTTTAAAAATAAAAATTTGCCTTGTCTTTTTGTGAATGACTGTTCATTTCAAAAGTGTTCCGCTGCAGTATTAAGACTCACATTCTTAAGGTTTTGACAGACTCAACAAACAAAAGATTTAGGGGAACGAGCTGACCAGCTGTCTAGAGTTTCCTGAGCTTTCAGTAAAGTAGATGAATAAAATTATCCTTAATTACGTTATCAGGGCTGCATGTGAATACCCAGATGTACCAGATTTCAGATCAACCACTTAAAATTCCAACGGAAGATTTCGACGGTGCAACGGAATGTTAGAAAGTGACGGTACAACAGATTTAATATTTTACTATTTATTTATTTTTAATATATTTTACTGATTATGCTATTGCAGTTGTCCCCCCCTTTATTCCCCTCTGCCCTGCACAACCCCTCCCACTCTTCCCCTGCTTTTGTTCATGTCCATCGGTCGAACACGTAAGAGCGTCTACATTTCCCACACTATTCTTACCCTCCCCGTCTATTCTGTACCTACCATTTATGCTACTTATTCTCTGTACCTTTTCCCCCTCTCTTCCCCTCCCCATCAACTGCTGATAACCCTCTATATGATCTCCATTTCTGTGATTCTGTTCTTGTTCTGCTTAGCTTGGCTGTTTGCTTAGCTTATTTTTGGTTTTAGGTTCAGTTGTTAATAGCTGTGAGTTTGTTGTCACTTTACTGTTTATATTTTTGATCTTTTTCTTAGATAAGTCCCTTTAACATTTCATATGATCAGGGCTGGGTGATGATGAACTCCTTTAACATGACATTATCTGGGAAGCATTTTATCTGCCCTTCCATTCTAAATGATAGCTTTGCTGGATAGAGTAATGTTGGATGGAGGTCCTTGCCTTTCATGACTTCAAATACTTCTTTCCAGCCCCTTCTTGCCTACAAAGTTTCTTTTGAGAAACCAACTGACAGTCTTATGGGAACTCCTTTGCAGGTAACTGTATCCTTTTAGGTTGCTGCTTTTAAGATTCTCTCTTTATCTTTAATCTTGGCTAATGTAATTATGATGTGCCTTGGTGTGTGCTTCCTTGGGTCCAACTTCTTTGGGACTCTCTGAGCTTCCTGGACTTCCTGGAAGCAGATTTCCTTTGCCCGATTAGGGAAGTTCTCCTTCATTATTTTTTCCACTAAGTTTTTAATTTCTTGCTCTTCCTTTTCTCCTTCTGGCACCCCTATGATTTGGATGTTGGAATGTTTAAAGTTGTCCCAGAGGTTCCTAAGCCTCTCCTCATATTTTTGAATTCTTGTTTCTTCATTCTGTTTTGGTTGAATGTTTATTTCTTCCTTCTGCTCCAAACCATTGATTTGAGTCCCAGTTTCCTTCTTGTCACTGTTGGTTCCCTATACATTTTCCTTTATTTCACTTTTCATAGCCTTCACCTTTTCCTCTATTTTGTGACCATACTCAACCAATTCTGTGAGCATCCTGATTACCAGTGTTTTGAACTGTGCATCTGATAGTTTGGCTATCATCTCTTTGTTGCTTAGTTGTATTTTTTCTGGAGCTTTGATCTGTTCTTTCATTTGGGCTTTTTTTTTTTTTTTTTTGTCTCAGCATGCCTGTTATATAGTAAGGGGCAGAGCCTTAAATGTTCGCCAGGGTGGGGCAACCCACATTGCTGTGTTATGATGCTGTATGTGGGGGAGGTTCCGAGAGGGAACAATGCCAGTTGTTCAGCTCTCTGCCAGATTTCAATCACTTCCTCCACTACCCACAATCCAATTGGGCCTTTCTGGTGCTGATTCCCAGGTGAGTGGGCTTGTGTACGTTCTAGGACCCTGTGGGTCTCTCCAATGAACTGTCCTGTGAGGCTGGGAGTTTCTCCTGCTGCCGCCTCAACCCCCACAGGTGTTTTCAATCAGAGGTTTGAGGCTTTATTTCCCTGCTGGAACCCTGGGTGGTGTGGTGTGTCTCGCTCCCCAGTTGTTCCTCCCAGTTTATCTGAACATGAATGTGGAACCGCCCGGTCTGCCAGCTGCGGCCTTGCCATGAATCCTTTTCAACCGGCTGCCTATCTCTACCCCTCCTTCTGGTCTGGGTGAATGTTTCTTTTTTAATTCCTTGGTTGTTGGACTTCCATACAGTTCAATTTTCTGGAAGTTCTGGTTGCTTTTTGTTTTTAAATTTGTTGTTGTCCTTCTTTTGGTTGTGCAAGGAGGCACAGTGTGTCTACCTAGGCCTCCATCTTGGCTGGAAGAGATTTAATATTTTAAATATCGTTGCTCCTCAGATGGTGGTGTATCAGGACTCGCATGGAGAGACAAAAGATGAAACTATCTCCCTCAAAATCTTTCTTCACTACTGCTGATGACCATAACTGCAAGGCTTGTAGTCAAGAAACACGGGAACAAGAGAGATGTGGATGATCTCTCGGGTGGATTCTTCTATATGCTTCTCTCTTGATTGCACCAGATGTCTGATAGAGACACAGGATGGCCACTTTCACATAACGCCCTTGTTTTAACTGTTTTCCTCATTTGGGATGCAGAAGCCTTTTTCTATTTACCCAAATTTTGCCTAATACCCTCAAGTCTGGAGCTGGCCACACAGCACAGTGGTTCATACCTCAGGCTCTGGAGTCAGCAGAGGTGGGTTTTAACTCCATCTCTGCCGTTTCCTAGCTTTAAATAGCCCTGGGTAAGATACTGAATTTCTCTGGGCCTCCTTTTTCTCATCTGTAAAATGGGAACAGTAATTACGCTTTCTTCACTAGGGTTGCTCTGGGGATGAAATGAACTAATGTCTGTGTAAAGCACGATGCCCGGCACACGATGAGGTCTAAAATTTAAATTCTACAAGTATTTATCAAGTGTCGATTGATCACATAGAGGCATGGTGCTAGGTACTGGAGATTTAATTTTTTCAATGGCAGTTCAGTTACTTGTTATGTTTTCTTACCACTATTACTATTTTCTCCCTGGACTGTGCTGACCAGCCAGATAACTTCCTTCTCAGAATCTCCAGTGTGCCCACCTCAGATGCAACTCTTCTGTTTTCTAATACGCAATGCCTTCTTCTTGAATTGTTTTGTGTGTGAGAATCGGGTCACACTCCGGGAGAGCACAAGCTTCTTAAAGAAAAAGAAATCAGAGCAGGCATATCGCAGAGCAGATGTTGGAAAATGTGGGTCATAAACACATCTCTGCTAATATCACCTGCAGCCCCTTGGACAAATCACCGAAGGCGTGCGAGTCTCCTCTGTAGATTGGTAGAGCTAGTTATGAGTGTTTCATCCCTTCCCAATTCTAATCTAAATGATTTGCTTTGATTTATTGTTAGTGAACATAATCTAAGTCATCAGTGTGCTCTTACTAAAGATGCCAAAATAAACGCATGGATTCCAAGTTGGAAGATTTGGATTAATGATGTTTTTTGCCTCTTCATACATGTCTGGTGATATGAGCCTTTACTGGTAGGCTAGCATCTATTCAGGATTTTTCTACAGCAAGTAAAAATGAGTCTTTTCAAAAAACAGACTGACTACATTATCTAACTATTTTATCAAATGTGCACCAATTATATCATCAAAGTTTTCCACCTTTTCTGAGAAAAGAGACGGTGAAACATGGAACCAATGTGTGTTTCAGAAAAGATGTACGAACAGGATTCAAATGCACCCTTAAGGTACGATAAGATTTTGGTTTTAAACCAAACAACAAAAGCAACAATGACATTCTATTGGCTAGGAGAATGTTTCAAATGACAGAAAGTTGCTTTATTTGAACTTTCCATATGGATTTGTTCTTCATCTTTAAACAGATCAGTCCCCTACAATTTTCAGTGTCCCCTCCACACTCCCATGACATCTACCAACCCACCAGCCTCAGAGGCACTGACTCTGCCCGCCCTCCTGTGACAAGGGATAGACTTCGGTCCTCCAGAGCAAACGCCAAAGCCTACGATGGCATCTATGCGCCGGATGCCATGCCTCTCAGCTACTCAAAGAAAGGGCTCCAGCAAGAGCTGCCGCCACCCCAACCAACCTTCCCCATCCGCTGGACCATTTCTCAAAGGCTTTCCTGGCTCCACAGCTTCCCCCAGCCACCACCCCATTCCTCTGCTTCCTTTCAATATCAGCTCCTGAAGCAGCTGCCTATGTACTCTCACAGTTCGGGAGCCTCCCGAGGTCCAGAAAGATTAATTTATCTACACAGTCATTTATCTAAGCATTAAGAGCAGAATCTGGGCGTAAAATGTAGTCTCTGATGACACCAAATGACGACTCTTTTCCCATTAATAATAACAACAGAAAATCCCATTTGCAAATAATATTTAGAGAGCAATTTATGGGATATTAAGCATTTCCATGTGCATTTTCTCATCTGATTCTTACAATACCCCTGCAATTTGGGTAAGCTGTTACATCTCCATCTTATTAATGAGGAAACTGGGGCCTAGGCTGTTTGGGTGGTAATCTGCCAGGCAAGGGGGCTCAGTGGCTGTGAACATAGATTCTGCAGTGAGGCTCTCTGGGTGTGGACCCTGCCTCTGCCAGCTGGTGTCTGTGTGACTCTGAAAAGGAACTTCATCTATTTCTTCTTAGTTTCTCGTATGTTCCTTAGTTCCTTGGGTTGTCCAGATGTTTATTTAAATGCATTTAAATATCAGTGGGATACCTGGAACCTGTAAATGACACACAGTCAGTTCTAAGGTTGGTGTTAACCTTATTAAGTGTCCAGTGGTAGACAGGCACTGTACTAGTTTTGTAAACAGAAGTTCAGGGACCCACCCACTAGATAAACTGGCCCCAACAAACTCTCTTCTTAGCTCATAACTCAGATAATATATGATATCCAATCATTAGTATGTGAACTAAAAGGAGTGAGTAAAAGATACCAGAATAGATTTTGGATCCTGGAGGGTAATTGCTTAGAACAAAAACAACTACTGAAAGTATACCAGGGGTTTTCTGGTTGGACTTACCTTCTATGGCATTCCCAGCTTCGATGTAGGGAGTAAGAAGTAGTGGCTCCCCTGTGTCTCCCTCATGAGGTGCAGAAACCTGGGTATTTCTGAGCTTGAAGTCAAACAGCCCACTGCCACTAAGGCAGAGCATTACCAGGACCAGCAAAACAGCCTCCTTCCACATGGCACCGACCAGGCGCTCTCAGCCTAGGATGAAAGCAACAATAGTCCTCAGATGAATCAGAAGAGTAAATAGTCCCCTAGCCTTTTTACATGCAAAATAATAATTTATTTACTCAAAAAAAAAATCCCCCTATGTTTAAAGGTCCTTTGCTTAGCACCTTGGATACCACCTAACTAAAACAGACCCAATTCCTGCTCACTCCAAAATTAACAGTCTTCTGGAGAGCTGGGTTATGCAAGAGATTCACTATTTAACTGGAGAAACAATTTGTATGTCTAAAACTATGGTCTGGAAAGCAATTCAATGGAGGATTAAAGCCTCAAGACAACAAAGGCTCTGTAATTAATCACCAAATAAGTGGTCGTGACAGTTTCCCCACTACGGGAAGGCAGGGGATGGAGGACACATTTCAGGCTGAGGGAAGCTAGGAAAGCCTTAGCAAGGTCGGGTGTGACAGAAAGGTGGGTGGGCCTCAGTCAGGCAGGAAAAACGGGGTGGGCATCACTGGCGGGTGGAATACCGTGAGCAATGGTGAGACCTTTGCAGGGAAATTTAAAATCAACGAAATGGGCCCTGGCTGGTGTAGCTCAGTGGATTGAGCGCGGGCCTGCGAACCGAAGGATCGCGGTTCGATTCCCAGTCAGGGCACATGCCTCGGTTGCCAGGCCAGTTCCCGGCAGAGGACATACAAGAGGCAACCGCACATTGATGTTTCTCTCCCTCTCTCCTTCCCTTCCCCTCTAAAGATAAATAAATAAAATCTAAAAGAAAAAAAAATCTTTAAAATCAACGAAATGGGTGTCTTGTTCCCTCTGCTATCTCTGACAAAGTCAGTAACCTCTGCATCCAAAAACTGAAAAAGAGAAAAGGAAGAGAGGGAGAATTCCACAACTATCTTTAGGTCCCTGCCCCGTGGCTTCAAACTTGATTAACACAAATTTCCAAGGTTCTTCAAATCTGATATTTGCTTGGAGTGTTCATCAGGGCTGATACTAATAATGGCTTCAAATTGTATGATGATTTCCCTAACTTGTAAATAAACATGTAAATTGTATTTACGATGGGCTTCCGTTTGCATGTTTAGCTGATTCGATCTCTTAATAACTTAACGAGGAGAGTGAGGACCACTATCACCAGTGTTATGTAAGGTAGCACGACCCCGGAGCGTGCCTCATGCAAGGCATGAGAGGAGGAATCGGAACGAGAACTCAGCCAGGGTCAGGATGGGGAAGTAAAGTGAGGCCGGTGGAAATGCAAGGTCGAATCTCACCTTTTATCTACAATTTTGACGTTTTAGAATTTTATTTTTAGACTTTTTCAAAATGGGCTTTTCAGGGGCCTTCATTTTGATTCTTTTCCGATTGCACATTAAACACTATTTATCTTGCTTACCGAGCTTTTCTGGTGCTGTGAAGAGCTTCGCCCAAGGCAGGTGGCACACCTGCTTCACCCAAATGCTGACCCTGCCCTACGTCAGTGCTGGTACGTGGCTCGGCATTGCCACTATTTAATAAGCACAATCCAAGTTTTTGGCTCTAAAGTCTAAGTAAAATACATGAAATAAATAGCACTCCGTTCACTGAGATTACTGGATGCAAAATGAAATATGCAATTATGCAAATATCATGCCTACTTTTTGGTGCTTTAAAATGCCAAACCATTATATCGTCTTAAAAACACAAAATGTGTAAAAATCTATTACCACCTGCTTATCACAACCCAATTTGGCGTATTATGAAAATGCTGGTTGTAGCAAATTGAAAAAGATTTTCAGCCACATTTCCCCAATGAGATTAAATTTATAATTGTAATTGGATTGAATATATAATCTTTATATAGAATTATATATTCAACATATAAAACACTTAATAAAGTCCCCATACTTAACTAAACAAGCCAAATCATACACAGTCTGTAGTTATAATTTGCTTTTGCCTATTATTGACTATAATAATGAACAAAATGAATTTAGAAATTGAAATTAGGTTCCCAAAAAGCCCAAGGGTAATGGCCACTATGGCACTAATAAAATATTTTTAAAATTATGTGACCTTGGTATGCTGATGTTTTAATAACAGCCACTTTCAAGTAATGCTTGAAGTCAACAATCTTACTCTCTAGCTGATTTAGGGAAAAAAAAAAAGCCGTGGTATTAAAACATACTGGAAGAAGCTCTTCCAGTAAAAGGTTGTTTTTCCTGGGGGCAGAAATGAGACACTAATCATGCCATCTAATTTCTCAGGCTTGCTGCCGCAAACCTCCAGCTGCCTTTAATGGAAGGCATTAATATTTGAACAACCAGGGTGGTTAGAGCACTTCCCCGGTAAGCAGATGTTGACTCAAAGATGTTAAAGAAAGGTGAAACTGTTCTCATTTTAAATGACATATCTAATTCATAAAAGTTAAGAGTTGGGTCATTTTAGTAGATCTCATTAACATTTAATCAAACAAGTGTTAAAGTCGTGGTTTCCCGTGTAGGTGAATTAAAGCAACATTTTTCATTTCCTGGTTTTCATTTAACAGTTGGAATTCCTGAACTGGGCTAAGCCGCCACCTCTCCTGATGAAATGAAAGCTGTTATCATACATAGAGAAGTCTTTTTTCTTCACATCCTTCTCAAATGTTTTGCTTATCCTAAACTAGCCTGAATTTTTTTACTTTTTAAAGATGGAGTGCTTCTAAACTAATAAACCTTGCACCAGAAGCTACTATCCATAGAGG
Organism: Glossophaga mutica; assembly: GCA_039655065.1. Lineage (NCBI taxonomy): Eukaryota > Metazoa > Chordata > Mammalia > Chiroptera > Phyllostomidae > Glossophaga > Glossophaga mutica. The sequence goes on from CM077313.1 coordinate 86,681,635, forward strand.
TGAAAGAAAAAATTATTCACCATATACTTTATCATATGTCTATTTGAAATAATGTGAAAACACTGGCAACATTTCCAGTTCAAATATATAATATTGAAGGATTCAGGCAAACTGTTCCATTTAATACATGTTTCAAAACAGAATAAAATCTAGGAATATTGGCAGAATCGAATAAGCTAAAGGTCAAAAGTGTATGATTTGCTAAAACTGTCTTATGAAACATTAAACATTACAGTTGAAAACTATGTGGACAATGTACAATTTTTATATAAACAAAGTTATGTATCACAGTGTTTTGAAGAATAATAAAAACAGTCAACAATGTAAAAGTTTAAGATAAGTGAGTTCCTGTACACCAAAAAGGTGACATCATAAATAGCAATTAATACGACTACTAATAACGCTTTGAAAAATACACCAAAATATTAGGTAAATAGAAGCAGGCTATTAAATTGGATATTGGTATTTTCTCTTTATTTAATACTTCTTAAGAATTTCTAAATTTTCTACCATTAATCTTATAGTCAGAAAAAAATGGTTTTTGGTTTTGAAGACAAAGTGAAGCAGCTGGTAAACATGGCAAAACAAATGGTTGTTTTTCCCCCTATTGCTACTGGTTAGAGCCTCTTGTGTTTCTGAGGAGTGATGTTCTGTTTGTTCTTTCATAACAGGTTCTTCTTCCTCTGACATCCTGATCTCCTGAAGCCATAGGACCTCAGAGACCCACAGTGTATTTTTTCTTTGGTAAGTTAGAAGGCTCTGCATAAATGTGAGATTGCCATAATAATAGTTATTATTCTTACATTTGTGTTTGAGTGTGCCAGAAATAGAGTCTATAACAGATGTGCATATAATTGGTACGAGGCAAATACTTGTTGAACAAATGGATCCAAAAAATGAATCATGAGATTTCAGACCTAGATGAGATAATACATGCTCATATGGCCCAATTTTTCATCTTACCGACTAGGGAAACTGAAGCCAGAAAATTAAGTAAGTGCCTTGCTTACGATTACACCACTGGCAAGCAGTAGGGCCAAGCAAGACTCAAAGCCAGGGTTTGTTTATGCTCGAGGTCCATAAACTGCATTCCTCTCTTCCATCTTTGGTTATAGTTGCATTCAGAGAGTCTGACTCTTATTGTCTCAACAGATAATATAGCCTGCGATATAGCCTGTGTCCTAGACCCTTCCAAAGACTGGTAGAGGAGGTAGTAAAAGAAATGAATGAATAAAAACAAACACCAGCGAGTAAATCTTTCCAGAGAAATTTGGTTTTTAGAAAGAGTTGGTATTAATCCGGGGTCGGCCATGACTGATTCAGTGGGCCGTGGGCAGGACAGCGACTTCTCCGCGTCCCAGTCGGTGTGTTAAAACCAACGAGCCTGGAGAACCACTTTTTAGACACGGCCATTGTTACAAATCACACTACAAAAATTTACCATTAAATAAGTCATACTGAAAAAATGTCACACATACTCAACATTCATCACCACCGAACTATTGTACTGTGTTTTACTCTTCTCTGTGCTCTGGAGTTAAGTTTTTTCTACGCGTCTGTTGGATAGATTATATAATGGTTTGCTACTGCGCGGTTCACTCCAACTCAGTGTCCAGTGTCGTCCGATGACAGCTTACCACCAACCATGGTGGGAATATTTACACCCTGGACATCAGCAAACACTGCAGGTCAGGGCTTCCCTGCCCCCACTACAAGAGCCAGTTTTGAATATATACCTGCACATGCTGGTCTCACGTCTCTTCTCTGAAAAATGAGCCAGAAACCACTTTCTATCAACTCCCACTTTAATTCCCATGGAAACAACCAGCAGAAGAGGCAAAAGGGAAAATCCTGCTGAGTTGTCACCTGCGGGTGGAAGCGACCAGCAACATACTTAGATATGCAAGGCCCCGAGAAGCAACCTGCCCCTGGAAGGTGTGCGTACTACCGGCGAAGAAGAATCCAAGGGCCAAAACTGCAGAATGAGGACGAAAGAACAGAGCCACCAGTTCAAGCAGCCCTGCGTTCTCGTCATCTCTCCTTCCAGCATCTCCATTTCACCTCATAGATTATTCCAACTACAGGACGAACGTCATTTCTGTAGTCCTGGTTGGGTGGCTCCATCGGCTGGCGCACCGTCCCATACACCACAAGGTTTCGGGTTCGTTTCCCAGTCGGGATGCGTACCTAGGTTGCTGCTTCGGTCCCCGGTTGGGCTGCGTACAGGAGGCAACCGATTTATGTTTCTCTCTCTCTCTTTCTCCCGCTCTCTCTAAAATCAATAAACATATCCTCAGGTGAGGATTTAAAAAATTGCTTACATGATAATTGTTACAGCTGCAATTAAAACAATTACTTGGGTCCTCCTTACCTATTTAACTGACTTAAATAGCTCCCAACGTAACAAAACATTTCCACAAACAACCAAAACCAGGCCAACTAACAGACATTTCCAAGAAATCTGCAATTTAAAAAGGACTCACTCACCTGTCAAGATTATTCGTGTATATCCAAAGCATTTGAATCCTGTAATAAGGGGCTATTGTGCAACCCTGAGTTAAATACCAACCCTAATCCCAAGTCCACCTATTTTGCAAAAAAAGATTTCCAGGCAAACAAATGATAGAAGAAAACCTCTGTTTGGAAGGATCCACTATTCATCTTCCCTATGATGTCATTTTAATCTCTAAAGTTGATCTTTGAAGTACTCTGTTCCCTGAGAGGGCACCGGACATGGCACACCAGGCAAGGGGCACCTTTTCCTGATGTGGCCCTGAGGCCAAATGCTCTCTCATTTTCACAGGCCTGCCCCTCCGGCATCAGACCTTCGGTGTCTCGCCCTGCAGATGAATTTGTTGTCCCTATCTCTGCCATTACATCCTTGGACTCACAGAAAAGGGAGACACACCGGAGTTATGTGGCAGACATAGAATGAAAAGAATCAGGGACAGGAGATAATAATATTATCTGACACCGTAGTAAGGAGATTTACCTTGAAATCTTACTCCAACCAGAAGGAAAATTCGAGTGGGGGTAGAAGCAAGAAGTAGACACGTTCCAAAATGTTAATAAGAGCTATGAAATAGAAAGACCATCCCCATGATCAAAGGCATCATCATGATAATGATACCAATAATACCTATTAATTATTGAATGCTTCCCTGTTGCAGAACTGTGCTAATTCCTTTACATTTTTATTCTTAACCTTCACCACCATGCAGGTGCTATTTTTGTCCCATTTTACAGATGAGAAACTGAGCCTCAGAGGATTTAACTTACTTGCCCAGGTTCGCATAGTTAAGAAGTGGTAGGACAAGGAATTCAGGTCAGTCCTCAGCTATCTCCAGAGATCATTCTGTAGTCCTGATACCAGGATCCCCCAAAAGGTGCTACATGGGCCAGAGTCCCTCTTTCTTCTTCAGGTAAGTTTGAAAATACTGCATACTATCTCCCCCCAGAATTAAATTATTACGTTGCTGAGAAGTTCAAAAGCTGTGTTTGGGCTAACACCGGACGGGAAACACGTCTCTGGGTGAAGCCCACCTTGAGGAAGCAGTGCAAAGGCCCTGAAGTGCAAACAAGTTTCGTTTGTTGTTGGTTGATGGATGTACAGGGAATGAAGAATGAAGTGGCACATGACGAGTGTGGAGGGTAGTCAGGGCCAACATACGTGGAGTCTTACCTATATTCATATGCAGTAGTATTTTATTTTAATTGCAAGGGGAGAGCAGTGGAGGCTTTTAAGTGCGGAGTAATGCACTCTAATTAGACTTGTGCAATGTGAAATGATCACTTTGGTTGCTTCCTAGCAAGTGGACTTCAGGAGGATGGGTTGGAAAGACAGAATACTATTCTTAGAAAAGCCCTAAGTCCAGAGCTTCTATAAGGCAAGGACAGGTGAGGAAACTGAGGCTGAGTAGTTTCTCAAGTCCTGGGTTAATTTTCCCAAGCCCCATCGCTCAGATGTTAAGCAGTAAAGCTGGAATTTGAAGCCAGGTGTAGGCGACTCCAAAGTCCGTGTATTCCAGGTATCACTGTATAAATTACAGACAATAACAAAATCGGCCTCTGGGCAAATTTTGACAGCAGCAGAATTCCAGGTAAACAGGATTATCCCCTTGTATTATTTGTAAAATTTATAGGTCCTGAAATCGAAAATGATTTATGAGCATGTTTATCTGCAAAGAAGTGGAAATCACATGCTGAGAGATTGCTTTACGATGGATTTCTGATGCACTTCCTTTAGTTTTAAAGATAAATTTCGGTGGGGTTGTGGCTGAAGCCCTCAGTCCTTTAAGACTCGTGACAAAAGCAGTGTCTTCCACTGAGAAATTCTTCATTTTTACTGAAGTATAGGTAGCCCTGTTCTTTTTAGAATCAGCCTCCTTTCGGCTACCTACTGTGATTAACACGGTAGAAAGAGGAATAAAATTTTTTATCGTGACAACTGTACTAGTGACTTGGATTTTTCACGCATGGATGTGAATTATGTTGACAAAAATCAAAAGTGATTAAGAACAAGTCAAAAACCAAACTGATTGCCTTCCTCCCTAAACATACCCCCACTTCTCTATTTCGTCTTGATTGAAAATGCTCTCAAGCCCTGAAGCTGGAAATCCCGGACTGGGTGACTTCACTGCTTCCCTCTTGCTGCCTTTCCGCAGCCAGCCAACCACCCATTGACTGTCCTGCACGATTTTTAAATTCCTCCTCTCCAACCCTACCCCCAGGTCCGAATCCAGGTCTTTACCATTAGTTGCCTGGACCAATGCAAATCTCCAAGCTGATACCTAACCCTGACCTTAACTCCTACTTGTATGAATGTCCCCACCTTCCTCACACGCTGTTGTCGCTCCTATTTTCTGGGGTGTTACCTTTTTTCCAACTTTGTTGTACGGCAATAGGTAACCACTGCATAGGCAAGACACAAGCATAAAGCAGGCAGTGGGTAAAAGAGCAGGAGGAAGCCAGAGAAGCCAATGGAGAGGAGATCACAGAGCTGCGTCCTGATTCTCCGGTGAGTAGGAACTCCTGAGAACTTCGTATTTGTAAAGAATACAACGGCCAGAGCGTAAGGATGGATTTAAACTAAAAAGACAAAAGGCAGAGACACTACTTAGTAGGCTTTATAATAATCCAGAATAAAGATGATAAAGCCTAAACCAGGGGTGGGAAACAGTAACTGTGAACAGGGAAGACTGAAAATAAATAATTAGAAGGTAAAATTAGCAGGACCTTGTGTGTGATGAAATGCTGTATGTTGAAACAGAACAGAATCTAGGAAGAGCCCTCAGTCTGACTTCGATGGATGGGCAGGTGGTGGTATAGTGAACTACGATTTCCCACTACTTGATTTTGTCCTGAGACGAATGCATCAGTGCATTTGTGCTTCTCCCTCTCCGTGTGTGTGTGTGTGTGTGTGTGTGTGTGTGTGAGAGAGAGAGAGAGAGAGAGAGAGAACTCTAGATCCCTGAGAGAGTAAAAATCAGCTCCCTGGTAATCACACTAAGAAGTTCCCAACAGAACACTGACGATGTTCCTACATACCTGAGGCCACACTGCAGCTGCCAAATGATGGGCAATCCTTTCTATCAAGCAGTTGCTGGTTTCTTACCAACGGGCCGCAGATGCCCTTGTTCCTCATGCTCCCAAAGACTGCTGAGACAAAGATTGCTCCCAAAGATTGCTGAACCAGCCTGGCTCCTGGACAGCAGCCCATCCCATGGGTCACCTCTCCATTAATTCCTCCTTTGACTTACTCAGCATGAGGCTAACTAACCCTTCCAGAGGCCTCTTCCTATGTCCCTGATCCTTTCGGTGTGTGCCTTCCTTTGCTTCAGGTAAACCAATTGAACTAGCTTTGTGCGTTTATGAGTGTATTCCTGGAAGCCTTTCATCAGTGAGCTTCAACATCCCCTTGAAAAGTGCACAGAGGCCAGGTGGAGAAGTTAGGGAGAGTGTTTGTAGACACTCCAATACTTAGAGGGAGAGGGAAAAAAACACTATTTCCCATTGATTGTTGATTGCTAATAATATTCTTCATCAAGAAACCCAAGCAGGACATTTTTTCGTTTTCAGAACTAGCAATGGCTGTCACTGTCCCCATGCGTCAAATAGAAACTTCGTACCACGGGGTCCACACGAAGCCTCAGAATGGGTTTGTCTGTAACTTCTTACATTTTGCTCATCTTCGCCCCAGCCCCAGCCGCATTTCCTGGTCCCTTCAAACTCAGAGTCCTCCCCACACTCTTTTCCTTCAGTAGATCTCAATTTACTAGAGATTTTTCTGGGCATGTGCTAAACTGAGATACTTTGCTAAAATTTGTAAAGTCCAAGATGAAAAATGGCTCAGTACTTGCCTTCATGGAGAAGAGAAACCTGCACAAAACCCAGTAACCCCAGGCAGACTGGGGACGGGCTAAATCAGGTACAAGAAGCTCAGGCGTCTAAGCCACTACCGATCACCACTGCACTTATTCAAGCTCTCGTGGGCGATGACCTCACTCCCAATAGGAACCCTACTGCTCAGTGTGCAGCTGGCCCCCTTGAACTTCAGGAGAGAAAACGGAGCACTATTCTTATGTCTAGCTGAGTCAGTTATGGTCAATTACAGAGTCAGTACAATCTTGCTGTGGGCCCTATACCCTATCCCACCCTCTCTCCAAATTCTCACAATGGAAGTAAAGTAAGGATAAAGGGACAAGTGACCTCAGGTACGTAAATGAGCAGGACAATGGGAAAGGCAGAAGACAGATGGAATAAAACACATAAGTAAACAAATTAAATGTAGAACTGTCTTCTAGTTCACTCTGAAAGAACTCAGTGGAGGATTGAATGTGTGATCTTAAGAAGAATTAATGAAGTGATTGCTAAACTCAGCCTTACGGGTTGGCATTTCTGTAGGAGTTGGACTCTTCCTGCGGAGTCCAAGAAGCTGGGTGGAAATAAGAAAGGGCCAGAGGGCAGACACCTGAACAATGATAACCAATTGAGCAACCTTGAGCTAAATAATCAGCCAAACCAAGGGGCCACCCAAAGGAACCCACGTGTGCAAACAGCTAACACAATGCCTGCTCACAGTAAGCATTTAGGAAGGTGATGTCATCCGAAAAGAACAGCAGGATGGATTCAGACACACAGCTGCAAGTGTGGCTCTGACACTTCAGAACTCTGTGTCTTTAGAGAAAGCACTTCTATTCTGAGTGGAACCTCACTTCTTTTTAATATCACATTGACAGACGCATGAGATGAAATACATACATACATAAACTCATACCAGGTACTATACAGAAAGACAAAGAATACTCTGCCCTCACCTTCTAACTGAGGCCTTGGGACAGACCCTGGCCACAGAATAGATGCTAAGTCAATCTAATTTGACTTGCCTTGTCAGTGGGAAGTTAATATACTAAGATGATTTTACAGAGCTGAATATTCATTTGTGAATATTGACCTACGCCCTAAAGTATCAGCATAGAAAGGGAGCGGGGAGCTTGGGTTGCTAAATATTTGGATAAAAGGCTCAGTGGCTGTCGCATCCAGAATATATGTCACAGCTGAGGTTTGGTCTGGAAAATGTGGCCGTCCTCGGGATAGGTTGTTATGGTTCCCAGACTAAGAGGGTGTTGCCTTGTGAAAAGATAGAGCAAATCATTAAATGACCTGACATCCCAATATGTGGAAATGGTTTACGTGGACAAAGCACTGTCTATTCTGAGTCCTAGATGAAAACGTATTTACCTTTTCCCCTTGCCTCCCCACCCTCACCTTACTCCCTGCCCTCACCCCCAGCCATGCCTCCTATAGTAGGAGCAGGAGAAACTCCGCTCTAGTGGTAGGAATATGCATTTGGTTTGTGACTGCTGTGTCTGCAATAATACTGTAGCTGGAACAGTCATTAAAACCCTAAGCGGTACTTGGACACCTGTATGTTTTTTTCCTGTTCCAGGAACTCCACACATTCAGATTCCCTTAAGGTCCTGGCCTTCTTTTCTCCATACGTACATTCTCATTCAGCCTTGGTCACTCATGGCCAGTCAGGAGAGTTGTTCGGTCCTGACCTTGCTGTTGGGCTCTCCACTGTCCGTGAACTTCTCCATGTGAGTTCCCAACTGGTCCCTCAAACCCAAGGGAGTCTTGTAACAAGACACCACCATTCCCTTTGAACTTCTTCCTCCTCTGACTTCCCTATTCTCACTGACGCACTATCTTTGTAGAAGCCTGAGCTCTACACCCAAGTCCTCATGTCACATCAGCTACCAAGTCCCACCCTTTTTCCTCTTTTCAATCTCTGCAATCCATTCTGTTCACAGTTTGACCCGGGACATTTGCAAAGCCTCCCAACTCACCTCTCAGCCTTTGGTCCCCTCCATTTCAATGTAGCCTAACCCTAATGCCCGAGAGAGCTTTCCAGAGCACAAGACACTCCCACTCTTCAAATGCCTTTGTTGGCTCCAGACTACAACCAGGATGGTTTAAACTTTCTGCCATGAAATTCAATGTCTTCCACAATGTGACTTCCACAATGTGACAACAGTCGCAGGATCCCTCCACAAACTCTGGGTTCCAGCCCAATTAAACCCTTCCTCTCTCCCTAACTATATTCTGCCATTTATGTCCTTGTAGTTCAGCATAGCTCCACACCAACAGTAGGCACTAGTCAGTACCAGCTGAATGAAAAGAGATTTTAGGTGGGGGTTGCTCTATAAGGTTCTTCCATTTTTTCTGAATGTTTGAAAATTTTCATAATCAAACATTGGGAAAAATAGGAGTTAAATAAATGAGCAGATATTTTGAGAGTTGGGTTATCTCCACCTCAGAGAACCCGGAGAATAAGGTGGGGACAGGGGAGATGACTCTGTCTGAAAAAGCGAATTCTTACCATCTTATCTTTCCAGTATCCTTGGGTCTCCTTTCTAAACCTCTTTCCTGTATTCAGATTCTAGTTAGTGATGGTCTTTCTATTGCTACCATTGTTTATTGGTCCCAATGTTTGTTTATAAGTATTTATTTGGGGTAAAGCAATTAAAAAAAAGCAGGCGGTTTCTTGCTCAGGGCTGTACCTGCAATATCTTGGAGGAAGAGAAATCTCAATACTCTGGTTTCAGTTCATTTATGCTCAGGTACATAGGTTTTATCAGGAAAGCACCGGATCACTCTCTTGTGAACTGAGTCTATTATTGCTTACATTGTTGCACTTGCAAATATGTAGCGTAACAGTTCAAACTCCATTCCTGGTTTTGGCTAGGAAAGTACATTTCTGAGCTTCCTGCCCTGCTTACCCCTCTCCCAAGTCAGTATCGATAGGAATGAGACATTCTTACAGAGACACCTTTCTAATGAGGAGACACTTCCCTGCTTGCATTCTATCTAGTGGTCTTGGTTCAGTCAGTGAAAACTCTACGTCATTAAATCCCTGGGAATGTTAAACTAAAATAAACACGCTCACTCTTTTAAACCAACTCTGCTTCCTATTAAGAATGGGGCATTAACCTTGGGTATTTGGGTGCTAATAAATGGGTCTGTGATGTTCCCTGAGGCAGTCACCAAGCTCTCCCTCACTCCCTGTCTTTGTTCTGTGCATACCAGGGTAGCACTCAACGTTCTGTTTTTCCTCTGGCAAATCCTACGCATCCTGTAACAAAGACAGAGTCATTAACAAATACTATCATGTTGTTTGCTTCTTGTTTTTATTTTCCCAAGAGGAGTGAATTGGTAAGCTCAGTGGAATTGCTTAATACTCTTAAGCAATACTCTTAATACTCTTCTCAGGCATTTGAACCTCCTGTCAGTCAAAGCCCACTTATTTCTCAGGCTATAGAACCAGGTTAGTAGAAAGTCACTGTAAATTAGTTTGTAAGTTAGATTCACATATGTTGGGGGGCCACTTACGCCTCTCCAAAACGGCTAGCTCCTATATATAAAAACAGAAAGAATAAAACGGCTTCTTGCTAAGAACATGGACATTGTATTTTAAAGAGTTTCCACCAAATGATTAGCCTGGGGTGGAAGTTTAGAAAGCACAGCCCCCCGCAAAGGCTCTCCACGACCTCACAGACTTTCATGTGCCAACAAAGCCAGTGCGCTCGACTTTTTGAAAAAATGTTCCAGTTCCTGTTTTGAACAGTTTTCTTAAAAGATATTTTTCAGGTTAGCAGAATGCATTCTTGTTGGATCTCTTTTTCTCCTAATGTCGCTGTTCTTACTCACCTTACACCAAAATAATAATAATAACGGTGGTAGTAGTAGTGGTGGTGGTTGCTATACATTTAAAGGGAGAGGAAAAGACAAGTGTCTGAAATGCGGAGATGGAGACTTAGTAATTTTAAATAATCTGCTCGAGGTCACCAACTAGCAAAAGCCCACCTGGGATTTCAGTCCATAAATATGCCAAAGCCCATTTTTCCCTTGACACAAAGCTGACCTCAAATGTATTGGGTGCTTGCATTTCATCCCACTGGCTCCTACCAAGTCCCTTGCAAGGCCCCAAGTCACTTGACAGGGAGCTGACACTTGTCCCAAACCCCTGGTTTTCTCTTAAACCTGCATTCCAGGCATAATATTCATTCTGGTGTACTTTGGTTTCTTGGATCAAGCCAAGTCTCCTTTTGGGGGGCACACTCAGATCAAAAGCACTTCCCACTCGCACTTCTCCACAGCACCCCGAAATCAACGTCCCAAAGAGACCTATTGAGGGAGGAAGGAGATGACGTTCCCATCTCGCGCCTAGGGTAATGGGGGACCCCACAGCTTCACACTTCCCTGGAAGGGCTCCTGGACTCGGAGGCGCCTCCGGATCTGGAAGAAGCCCAGGTGCAACCGCCTGGAATCGCACCAGGAGCCTTCGGGAGTGTTCCCCGCGCTGAGCGCACCCGCAGCAGGGTGTCAAGACTACCCAGTACCCCACGCTGGAAACTCTAGACTGGCCGAGACAACCGACCCGATTTTAAGTCCACCGCGCTTTCTTCCTTCTGGCGGCTGACGGCTCCTGAGACGCCCAGCCCCGCGCTCCCAGTGTTTGGGGTCCTGCTGGAGATCCGCCCCGCTACGCCCGCGCATCCCGCGAGGCCCCCGCACTTACGCAGGGCAGTCGGCAGTCTGGTCTCCGCTGCAGTTCCCCAGTCAGGGAGAAGTCAGACAGCCCTTCCCCCTCTCACCTGCTACTCACAAGTACCCTGCAGAACGCGAGCTTTTAAGGGCTCCTCTCAGCCACGCCCGCCCTTGACCCTGACCTATCGGGCAGAAGGTAAGTCCCCACCTCCCCTCCCTGCGACCTGACCTCGCCCAGTCAGCACTTGCAGGGCTGGGAGCAGCCAGCGCCCCTGTCCCCGGGGGTGGAACATTAACAATGGATAGAGGAACGCAGCTGCAGCGGGGCCCCTCCAGTTTGCACGTTTTGATTTTCTCCCCAACTTTTTAAGAGATGCGGTCTGCGAATTTCAACGCTGCATTTTGAAATTATTCCCCCGCCCCCTCCCGGGCGTTTGCATCTGGAAACCAAGTGGTGTTTTACTCCCAGTGTTTAAAAAGCCCGCGTGCATGCACGGATAGTGCGCATCCCAGTCCTAACACCCAGACACCTCCGAGTGCCAGCACTGAGTGCCTAATGCTTTCTCGACGTTATTGCGTAGGAATCTCATAGCAACCCGGTGTGTTTTTCCTATCATTATTCCCATTTTGCAGATGGGAAACAGATTGAGAGAGGTTAAGTATCCCATTCAGAATCACAGCTCTTGTAAGTGACCAGAATAGGTATTATCAACCACCATCCGGTGCTGGGCACTGAGCCAGACACTAAGGGAAGGCAGAATTAAAAGGTGAAGCGATTGCAAAGAGATCCGACAAAATACAAAATCCTCCCTATGTCTCAGTCCCACAAATGTCCTGTGGCTCAGACACAGCATAGTTATTTAGAACACCTCAGTTATTTAGAACACCTCTGTCTGGCCAAGTACTTTGAATCCTGCCTCTGGTATTTAGCAGTGATTAAAAAAAAAAAAAAGAAGTCACCGTGCTCCTACTGTGCTTTTTTCCAGAAGTAGTGTGGTTTCCCTTCCCCTAAATCAGGGCTGGCTTTGCAGCTGGTTTTGACCATAGAATGTAGGCAAGTGCCGTTGCCATCCTAGGAATCAAAAGGCTTTGCAGCTTCTGTTTTGAGTGTGCCTCCTTGTCACTACCATGCCAAGGAGCCAGTGTGGCCCCCAGAGAGTGAGGGGTTCCATGCAGGAGAACATCCCAGGGACAGCAGCAGCCCCCAGTGTGAGACGCTTTCACCACTTCCCAGTTCAGCAGCCCCTGCAGCTGAGTGCAGCTGCTGGAGTGAGCCCAGGTGAAACTGGCAGCAGAGAGGCCCAGCCAATTAGAGGGGAGAAAACCCAAATCACTGCTGTTTCTAGCCACTTCAGTTAGTTATACAACTAAAGCTACCTTTAGCACTGACTCTGTGACCTGGAACAAACTATTTAACGTTACTGTGCCCCAGTTTTTTCCTACGTACCTACTTTATCGGGTTGAGTTGAGGACTACAGGGGAAGCTCCATGCAGATCGCCCGGCCCCGAGCACGTGCGGCCGCCAGCGGTCACCATGACACATCATCACGCTGATCTCTTTACGGAGAAATGTGCGTGGGCGGGAAAAACATTTTCCTTTAGGACAAGCATCAGCCCACCTTTATTAAACCATTAAATAAACTAGGTAGAACCTTCCTCCACTGACAAATAGAACTTCATTGTGAACTGAAAGGACAAGTTCAAATTCCTGGATGATCTACACCTAGTAAATATGGTGGTGCCCCGAGAGCTGGTTCCCAGCCCCTGGTCCTCAGCCACCCCCTCTTTTCCTGAGAAGCTCCAGCCCCAGTGGGGAACCTCAGTCCAGCTCCCGGAAGCAGCCATGGCCCGGGCCACCTCTTGGGCCTAGGAACATGCACACCAATTGCACTGCCGTCTGTCACGGGAGTACAGACGTTGCAGGCGACCTTGCTGGTGTGCAGGCCCTTGAAGGAGGCCCGGTGCCATTTGGGGAGGCACGCTGGGGATCCTGGATGCTCAGAACAAGGTTTGGTGAGGCATGGATTTGGGGGCAGGGTGAACAATGGGTGCAGCTCCACAGATACCTCACCCTCTGGGGAGGAGTGGGCCAGAGGGGTGCTGTCCAGGATGCGGGCGCTGGGCACCGGCCCCTTTGGCCTAAGCACAAGGACAGCTACTGGCCAAGGAATGCCGGCACCCAAAATGCAGCCACTTAAAATGAAAACCAAACTGGGATTTACGGCACCGATGAAATGGATTGTGCTGCAGTGTCCTTACGCAAAAAGAGGCCGTTGCTGAAGTCTTACTGACCTTTTCGTAACTTCAGAGGCCAATGCTGCAACTTAGAAAAAAGCATCACTTGAAAGTTTAATTAAATGTATTTTACACTTATTTAGTGTTGTGAATGTTGGGTAACACATTTAAAATTGTTTTTTATTTCAGTTTCCAAATGAAAAATGGAATACATTGACTGCAAGAAAAAAATACAATTACATTCATTCAACTAATTACAACCTAAGAGTCAAAAGAAGGAAGCTTTCAAATGACAGTTTGAAAAGTTTGTAGCATTTATACTTCTGAAGTAATTAAAGCTTAAAGCTGCACCAATATATTTGGGACACCCAAGTGTGTGTAGCTGGTCTTTATTTCAGTGTTTAATAGTAGAAGCATTTGGGGGTTTTATGTAGAAGTTTGATGATGTTTTTGTGACCAGAAATAGGCTGTAGGAACTTAATTCTTGTTTATATCAATTAGCCTATGGTAAAATTGGTTTCATTATACTTCGTTTCTCTTCAGGCCTGGTTTCCAAGAACCTAGAGACAATGTTAAGTGAGGAGTTAGTGTAGTCAGGATGAAAATCTTATTTTTTACCATGAGATGTGGTCAAAACAGTTTGAAAGCTACTGCACTGGAAGCCTTCTAAATTTTTTAGTAAGATAGATCTATTTCTTATTTTTCTTTTCATGAGTATAATACATGATTGTTATAGAAATGTGAAGGTACACAAAAAGATCAGATAAAAATCCCACTGTGACCAAATGATGTATTTCTGTCTCATCTTTTATCTATACAAACATGTGTTGCAAACAAAATTGGCATCATACTATATGGAATTATTTATTCTGCTTTTAGCAGTTAGCATTATATCCCAATTATTTTCACCCGTTATTAATTCAAAACCATAATCTTAATGGCTGTGTAATGTTCAATCATAGGAATGTACTATAATTTATTCAACCATTTTCCAACATCTGATCATTTGGGTTGCTTCCAATTTTTCCTTATTAATTCACTAAGAAATACCCTCATGTAAAAATTATGTGCATCTGATTACTTCCTTCGGAAAGAAACATCTGGAATGCAGAATTACTGAGTCAGAGGATCTTTGGAAGGTTATCTAGGTTCAAAGACAAGAACAGTTCACAAAACATTTTACTTCGAGGGGTGCAACCTCGCAGGGTGGGGGCAGAGCTGGGGGTGAGGTGGCGCCCGTGGGAGGAGCAGAGTCGGCAGAGTCTCCTGGAAATCAGTCCTGCGAAAGACAGTGAGGGCTTGGCGCAACTGTGTGGCAGGCAGGCCCTCTAGTAGTTGCTAGAAGTGGCCTAACAAAATATTACAAGTTGGGTGATCTGAAACAACAGAACTTTCTTCTCCCGCAGCCCTGGAGAAGTCCGAAACCAAGGTGTTGGCTGGGCTGATCTCCCCGCGGAGGCCCTGGGGGGAATCTGTCCTTCGCCTTATCCAGCTCCAGAAGTCCCTGGCGTTCCTCCGCCTTGAAGTCGCATCACTCCGATCCCCATCTTCACGTGGCTTTTTTTCTTCGGGCGGGTCGTCTCCTCTTCACAGTAGGACACCAGGCATCGCAGTTAGGGCCTACCTGAACCCAGTCTGACCTCATCCTAACTAAATCCATCTTCGAAGACCCTATTTCCAAACCAGGTCCTATTTTGAGGTTCCGGTGGGCACGACTTTTGAGGAGGACACTATTCAAAGAAGATACAATATTGACAGGTGAGAGAATTCGCAGACAGATAAATGTGGGATAGGCAAAGGGGATTAGTCCGTACATTTTCATTAAATAATACCTGCCCTGTCTTTCTTAACATCTGTTCTCCAGTGGACTGTGGCTTCTGAGGAAACACATCTGGGGGAGACGCGAGTGGATTCTGTTCAGAGGCCGTGCTGCCGTGCAGGAGGTCACCTGCAGGGCGGGCCTCCGGCCACACTGCGCAGATCCCACGGCGGCAGCAAGGGCGAGATGATTTTCATCTTTCTAAGCGGTACCTGTATAGTGGGCCCTTGGATGACGGAGGGTGAGCATGCCAACCCTCCCCAATTTATGCAGCCAAAAGCTTGTCATCCTTTGGTGTCAGTGGGGCATTGGTCCTAGGACCCCCAGAGACACCACATCCGTGGGGGTTCAAGTCCACTGTGTAAAATGGCGTAGAACGGTGGGTACGGTTGGCCCCCTGCATCCATAGATTTTCAACTTCAGATCGAAAATACTGTTTTCAATCTGTGGCTGGTCGAATATGTAGACGTGAAACCCGGGGTCACGGAGGATTGACTATATATTTATTGAAAAGAATGCCCATATAAATGCACCCGTGCAGTTCATACTTACGTTGTCCAAGGGTCCACTGTATTTTTCCCCTGCGTTACTCACTAGCGAATTTTGGCATCGTTGGCCAGATAGTTCTAATACTTTAAAAAGTATTTCTTTACATTTCTCCCCAAGTGACCATAACTACAGTGAACAGTTGAAGGATCAAAATATATAACTTATGGAGGAGAATCCAATTTCTGGAAATAATATTTTTAGTCCCTTTTTTTTGTACCATGAGTAGTCAAAGGTAGGCAAAAGAATGGCTTTGCAAAAACATCGGTTGAGTCTTCCTCTCTGATTGGCTTTCCTGAAAACAAAGATTTGAGACTGTCGGGTTGACTAACCCAGATGGTCTCAGGTTCCCCCAGCCCCTCTGGTGTTCTCTGCACTTAAGTATTCTGGGAGGTTCTTCTTTAAACCCTGGTGGTTCAGAGAAAGAGTTGGATTTGCATTTAGATCTAGAACCTGCTATTTGGTGACCTCAAGCAAGTTACCTGACTGTAGATCTCCCATCCATTAATGGTAAAATAATATTAGCTACCTTGCAGTGTGATTACGAGGGTGAAATGAGACAATGGACCTAAAGTGCTTGTCATACAGCATGGGCTAAATAAGTGGTAGCTGTAATAATGATCATGTTCGTCTGTGAGATTTCAGGCCAGTGGCTGTCATTCTTTTGAACGGTGTCACCCGAGGTACTGAATTGTATTCTCTCCTCCATTTTTTCCCATTGCATCTGGACACCACAGTAAAGCATGCCCGTGGCTGACCTATGGCCACAGCTCCTCAGTGTGCCTCCTATTCCAGGTAAGATGCAGAGGACAATTATTTACGCGTCTTGACCAGGTAAGTGCAATTCCAATTGTCTACCTTTGGAGATTTGATTTTACAGTTGTAGCTGCTGCTACCAAGATAAATGTAGACTTGGAATGAAAACAAGGGGACTTGATTAACTTTGTAGACAAACATGCCCCTTGTGGAAAGGTCCCTGTCTCTCCCTGACACTCACCATTGCTCCTGTTACATGTCATCACATGTCTTCAACGGGGTCACCTCGAGGCTTGAAAACACAACTCAGAGGCACATCAAAAAAAGGAATATCACAGCCTTCCCAGTGTATTAGCTTGCCCAACAAGTATGTCACTTACGAAAAGGAGTCAGATGTGTTGCATTCGCATGCTTACGGAAAGGCGTTGTGCTGTTCCAAAGGGAGAGGAGAGCGGATCCAGCTGCAGAGCCCCCACATCTGCTCTGCACCTTGACCACAGCTTTGAGAAGCAGGCGGAGAAGGTGGGGACCCTGCTGTAAGACAGATGCATGCCCTGATACCCTTATGGAGGGGCTGCAGTCTCCTTATACTTAGAAAGGAAGGGCCACCTCCTAAGACTCGCGATGCGCTGCCGATTCAGGGAACTTGTGGATAATTACATGGTAATTATTTAGAATAAGTGCTTTCACTCTCAGCATGATCATCCTTCCCTGGGTTGCTTGCCTCCGTGTGCCTGCTTGATCTAGGGAAACAATGTCCAAATTCATCTTAGTCTTTGTAAGTGAACCTCTTCTTCTCTGAAGAGCCAGCACCCTTCGGCAGCAGGTGTTAAGCCTTTCTTACAAAAGACATATTTTCAGTTTCTGTTGGATATAAAGAAAGCCAGGATACAAGACTTTGGTGGATTAAGGATGAATTATGGGTTTAATATAGACTTGGCCTCTCAGGACAGCAGAGCTAACCCTGTGTAAGACTGTAAGGAATAATCACAGCAAAACTTTGCCGGGCTTCAATGTTTGCTGAACGCTTTTCATATACCTCATCTCTTAATTGTCATACCAGCCCTGCAAGGTGTTAGCATGAACCTGCCCATGTGCCCTGTACAATATCTGATTAAGGACACAGCGTGGTTTTAGGAGTAGACTGATGGGAGTTTGAATCCCAGCTCAGCCACTCATTAGCTGTGTGACCTTTGCTAGGTTAATTACCTTTCTAAGCCTTAGCCTTCTCATATATGGAAAGAGGACAGCCCTACAGGGCTGACCCGAGCGTTGAATGAAATTGCATGTAAAACAGGTAGCACAACGCCTGGCCCATAGCAAGCAGGTCATTCTTCTGTCGAAGGCAAGAAATTTATAAATGATGAACGGAGATCAAAGAAACTAAGAAGGTGAAATGACATGTGATGTCTCTTCTTTGTCTTTCATTCGGGTTTTATTTTCCTCTAATTCAAATAGTGGTTTGTCCAGGTGCTCTATTTACTAGTGAAATATTATGCCTATGATTAAGTGCATCGTTCAAAGCAGAGTTGACCTAGGAAAGTGACTCTACTTTTCTGGTTCTATAGCCTTTTGTGGGCTTCAAGAACTTCAGGAATGAAGCAATATCACCACATAAACAATACAGATAAAAAAGGCAAAAAGTAGTCTTCGGCAGGAAGGCTGAAGCGATGACATAAAACCCTATGTTGCTTTTCATATGTTCAGGCTAACTGTGGGGAGCTTCCTCCTTGGGTGACTTCTCCAGATTTAATGGACTCCCCTTGAATTTGGGGTGGTTACCCTCTAGAAGAACACAACGGTTGCAAAGAGGGAATGCACTAGACCAAGTCCCAGGTCTGTTCCTTCTCTATTATCTGTCCCTGGCTATAGTCTTTCTCTCAACCTTGGTTTCCCCATCTGAAAACAAAGGCTGTACCAACTCATCTACTCTATCCACCCTTATTACCCATCTCACCCCAGAGCGTGGCGATGACTGAATGAGCTGAGGACTGTGACGCAGTGGGTAAATGATATAGCACATGTCATGTGTGGCACGGTGATCACCAAAGTTATGTCATTTGTCCATGCTTAGTCTGTCCCCTTCCACCCCACCCGGAAATCTGTCAGAAGAGTAGAAAAGGAGCAATCCATTCCCCTTCTCAGAAGAACTCAGCACCACATTCTTAAATTCTGGGCTTCTTTGCACGAGAATGATCAGAAAAGCCAAGAACTTAATTTTTTCTCTCTCTGTGCACCAATTGCTAATGTCTTTCAGAATTTTTTTGACAAAAACAAGCAAACAAAACAAAATACAGTCAATCTTGGTATTTGCGGTTCCGTACTTGCAAATTTATGTCCATGGTATGGATAACAGGGCCTTCTGAATTCCTTGCCCACATGTCTATAAGCCTGCTTCCAGAGCCAAGAAAGAAGGTCCAGAAGCAGCCATGTGCTTTTTCCTCCAGAGCAGACCAAGCAGTCACCCTTCACAACTGGGTAGAAAACTTACTTTCACATTCAACCTTGGGTTCCCCCCCCCACTTTAACTCTAAAGAGGGCGGTAAGGTAGAACAATGATGCATGATGGGATGGAGGAAAGTTTAGGTAACCTACACAAGGTTATTCCTAGACCTCAGAGAGAGGCAATCTGGAAATCACGTATTTCCTTTGAGTTTGTTTGACAGGGAAATCTTTTATATCTTCTCTTCCCAGACTAGATAATTTTTTCCTCTGTTTGTAAATTCCTGCATGGCCTGTCACCTTACTTGCAAATGAAGTGCAAAGTTATTACATCTCAGTATTAGGTTCCATGTTCTAAAAGTGACCAAACAAATCACAATGATTAAATACCATGGATGAAGCTTGTTACCTCTCTAAAGCCAATATAGAGGATACATTTGAATTAGAAAATTGTCAGTCTAAGCTGCTGTATCACCAAGTCACCTCCAAAATATGTGTAAGGCTCTCACTCTGAAAAAAAGAAGTTGAATTCTATCTAAAGACAATGATCTAATTAAATGACCAGCCACGGCTCATCTTATTTCATTTGAGTTGAAATTTTGCCCTGAGATATCTGAGAATAAGACATCTCTTATAAAGGTCATCGATGAGAGAACCTTTGCATTTTTTTCTTTAGATGTCTATAAGCTCTAATTAAACATGCATTTATTGATGTGATTTTTGACCAGGGAGCTTTTTGCTAGTACAGAAGTGACTATTACTGTCTGGCCTACCTTACCCAAGGCATCATGTTAAATTTTCAGATTTATCTGTTCTGCATAGTTAAACACAAAGCCCATGAAGCCGTAATTTTTATTTAAAACTAATAATTATTTTATACATCTGGGGAAGAATGCTGCCCTGTGTTCTCAAGATAAAATCTTGTGGCTGCCTGTAGCTGACACCTTGAATTTTAATACAAGAAAGGGCGTCTAGCAAACATCAAAACCAAAGTTACCCCTAGAGCTTCATTTTCTTTTCACACATTTGTGCACTCGACTCACTCTCGCTGTCAGCAGGAAGAAATCTCACCTCTGGAAAGGAAGCCAGCATCCGCACAATGCTGGCAAATCACAGGGAAGTGAAAAGGCCCAATGTCTGCTGAATTGTATCCCTCTTTATTTCCAAAAGAAGAATTCTGAAGAGCTTTCTTTTCTCCCACTTAACATCCTAATCACCCACATGTGCGGTCTGTACAGAGCTACCCACAGCTCTGCCTGGGAGGGGGGAGAAATGAGATGTGATCCCTTCCCCACTCCCACCCGGCCACACCCAGGGGAACCTGTCGCTTGTGAATCCTTAATCTCCGCAATTGCTGTGGGACTGAACAGGCCTGCCCCAGTCAGCGCTCAGGCCCTGCGGGTGTACGGAGCTGCACAGCTTGTGGTAAACTGCTATCCATTATTCCTCTATATTTAGAACTTCTCTAGAGAAATGCATTATCTCAGTCACTAAGTCGAAAGCTGCTTAAAGTTAGTTTTGCACAGGTGTTTATCCAGTTTGCTTCATGCCCCCTTCCTTCACCTTGCTTAAAAAAATAATTCGGGTTGACACACAACCTCTGAATAGTTTGCAGAAATGCGAACTATTGAAATATCACCTTGTGGAAAATTGACTATGATTTGCATTTTGCTAATGCTGGAGCAGGTCAAAGTGTTATTTCTCTCTTCTTCTCAATAATGTTTCATTGAAGGTAAATTCGACTCCCTTCCAACAGTGAAAAGCCACTCAATGACCTGAATAAGATCTGGTGATAGGATGCATATTTTCAGTAATACTGAGCTCATTTTTCTGCCAGAACCAATTAGTCAGTAGCTATCGAATATGTCACAGAGGTTTTCGAGAGGCACTTTGGAAGATGCTAAAAAAAAATCTTTTTATGTAGATTATTAGAAATGCCATGGTGCTAGTGTAAAACGCTATGATAATCCTTCTGTTTTACTCTTCCCTGCTATAATACGGTCTCTCGTTTACAGTTCTGGTCCTGCAAGAGAAGATGCCTTTTGAAAATGGTTCCAAGATGAAACAGAAAGGAAATTTTATAATTTAACTCACGAAAGGCAGGATGGAGGGGAAACCAAATTATGGAGGCAAAGATGCAATTGAATGTTTTTCTGCCTTCCTGTCTCCACGGAAAACTGAATAAGAAAAGGGGAGTGGGCTGGGTTCATAGGAAGCTTTCCTTAGACTAGCATATGTTAAAAATAGGAGTTCCTGAATGGATGGATGAATGAATGTATAGATGGATGAATGGCTAAAAGAACAAAGGAGTGAATGGCTATGGCCAAGGACTGTCTTCCTTCGTTACTCTTTGGTATTGAAAGGAAAAGCAGTTTACAGCTCAAACAACCTCTTGGCACCAAGTTTGCACGAGCGTGTAAGAGAGCAAACAATTGCTACCTTTCTGGGCAGTGGAGAAGGTGAAGTAAAATGACGTGAATGAAGAATCTATCGCAGTTGACCAGTGAGGGAAAAAGCACTCTTCCACGGCCCCGAGGCCCACTTTCTAGTGTGGGGAGTCGACTGTGTGCTTTAGGGACAATACATGTCTTTCCTCCAACTCTCTGTTATAACTTGAGTTGTTAGGCGTGACCATGGAGTCAACCGTTTAATATCAAAGTGTTCCCTGGGATTTTGCTCATCCCTTTTGGCTTCTGGTCAAACTTCAAAAAGATTATTAGAAGCCGTATCTGTGATATCATCCTGTTTTAAATATTTACAGATGCTTAACTCTTAGAAGATACTTTCCACATTCCAACAGTTTTTAATTCTAAATATAAACATGCCTTTGGGGGCTTTTATTTTGTTCTGATAGTAAAAGCTACCAGAGGAACGTGACTTAAACCTGATTTCCATATGAGATATTCTCCAGCAATCAACTACGTGGTTATTTCACTAGCAAGTACACTTTACTGAGGGAATGTACTAGAAGGCAAAATTAAAACCAAGCTGCCCGCATGCAATTCCATTAAGTCATTAGAATCCTTAGGTGGCTCTTCAGTGTCTGTGAGCTGCGTTCTGGTGCTGGGCCGCAGGGCGTGAGGAGCTGCCCCGGGGCCGGTGAGAAGAGCGTCCTGCAGGCTCCTGCAAGCAGACTTCTTAAAACCCAGGAATTCCAGAAGGTAGACCTGAGCTGGGTCTTGGGCATCATTCTCTTCAGCTACCTCAATTGGCAGGCGAGGACACTGAGCACAGGAGAGGTTAAATGGCTTTTCCAAAGTCCACAGCTGGATAGAGGAAGAGTCAAGGTGAAGTTCCAGGTGTCTACAGCATCCGGACACACAGAGCCAATCTGGTCCTGAAGGCGGGGAGAATTACTTTAGGCTGATGTGCTTTGGCTGGTGGAGTTGAAAAACTACCTGGGTGGATCGTTTCTTTGGATAGAATGATAACCTATTCTTTTTTAAAAAGCAGAGCATGTAAAGTGGATTTTATTTGGTAACAGATCATGGACGGTTGTTGATCTTGGGGCCATGGTGGTGTGATATGCATTTAATCTGTATGTTATACAAACAAACTGCCAACGACTGCTACCTTCAGACTAACAATTTAGAAAGCAATTTAGTAATTCAAAATTATTAATTCGGCTCTTTTGAAAATGCAGTTTGGCCACAACAAATGTCTCCTTTAAAGGAGCTGAACGTGAAACCTGTGAATGGCTTGAGGAAACTAATTATTTAGAATTTAAAAAGCTGGAAGCTGGAAGGGATTACACAGGTTAGTTATACCAGACCTTCATTTTACAAAAAAAGGAAAAAGGAAACTGAGGCCCATCGAACTTGTCGACAAGTGGCACAGCTGGGAGGTACAGGCCTCCACAAGAGACTGTTCTCCTTTCCTACACGATTGAGAAGTCTCACTTAGAGAACACCCGGAGAGAATCAGAGTGACTTCATCCATGTCAGGAAAGACCTGTTAATGAGACAATAAGCAAAAATAAAATTAAGGGAATTTATCCTGAATTGCACCGAAGTCTACATTTGGTGTCAGATGTAAAATGGCAAAGAAATATGACATCCATATTAGTGGAAATGGGGGAAATGAGCATTTGGAGGTTCTCACCTTTGTTTGCAAGGGAAGCGATGGCTCACTTCCCAGATACGTGAGGACCTTCCAGGGAAGGGTCAAGGGGTACCCACATTTCTAGAAGGCTAGAGGTAGGGAAGGTGCCAATAATGAAGTCCCACTGGAGTGAGAAATGGGGTGTCTAATCTTAGGCACATTCATCCCACGGGTGTTCTTAAGGCTCTCCTTCACCTCCTTCAAGATTTTGCTCAATTTTCCCCTCTCAGAGAAACGTCCCGGCCACCCCACTGAACCTAGCCCCACAGTGCGCATCCCAGGACTACCGATCCCTTTTACCCCGCTCTGTTTATTTTCCACAGCACTTACCATCTGCTAACTTACTGCGTAATGTGCTCATTGTCATGCTGAACAGAAGGTCATGGGAGCGTGAACTTTCTGTTGTATTCGTTCATTAATGTATTGCACGTGCCTACGACAGAGCCTGATATATAATAGGTTTTGAATAAATATTTGTAGGAGTTAATAAATTGTCCCCATATGACATTCTTTGGTCTGTTGAAGTGCACACCGTTTTCTTCTGAGTGGTCACCTTCTTCTGCCTGGACACGTCCTGTCCCTAAGCACACAGTAAGGTGATAGCCAGGCCTCATCGTTACCTCGTCTTGCAGGAAGATAAACATTGCTTCCTTTTGGCTCTCTGGTAATGAAAGCCCGCTTTCTTAGTATTTGTGTGATTTCTCGGCCCTTGCAAATGTTTTTCCATGTTTAATCCTACTCAGTTTGCCACCGCCTATATTCAGTTATCCTAAAATGTGTATCAAGCACACACAATGTGAGAAATTGGCGCCAAACATTAGTGGTGGCAGGCAAGCAGTACATTCTGGAACTTATTAGACTAGTTCCTCTAACTCCCTGATATCCCCACGGTTAATTCTTCTGTACTTCTCAGGGCCTGACAAGGTTACTTGTTTATCCATCAGTCATTCCCATTCCCATGTGCCATCTCGGTTTAGTCCGGGCAACAATGTGTGAGGAGCTGAGTCATATTTGATTTATTCAGTGATGGGAACTCCTTTCCCCGTTGTCAGTGGCTAGCCTACGAGCAGCCTATAACCCTGTCCTGGTCAGTGCAATGTAGTAAGAATTCTAGTGGGAGTCTTGGGACAGATTTTTTTTCCCCTGTTAAAAGCTAGGGAAAGTGCAGCAGTCATCGCTCCAAATCCCAACCCGTTGCTTCTTATTTTGGATGGTGTGCTGTGAGAGTGTGATGTCCAGTGCTGTGGTAGCCATCTTATGACCGTGAGGGAATATCATCATGTGTGCATTGAAGACAGCAGAGATGAAGGGGTGAAGGCACCTGAGATCTCAATGAGATTGTTGAGCCAACAAAATCCACTCTATCTCCTGACTTACTTACTGATCACATCCACATGATACTTTTTTCTTCCAATATAAAATTTTTATACTTAGAATTAGCCAGGTGGACCCAGTTTAGATGATCCCTGTTTTGTTGGCAGCGTCCCAAGCATCCCAGTCTGCAGCCAGGCGAACATAAGCCTTCTTCTCTCCATCAGGCCCGATCAAGGTGTTGAACTTGGCCATGTCAGCTCCCCTGGCCCTTATTCCATTGTTGTCTGGCAGGGATGTGTGCTGTTTGTCCCTTTGATCCTCGTATTTGGCCTTGTCTAATCCAGAGTTCCCAGACTTCCTGCTGAATCCCATTTTCTGGAGTTGCCCTGCAGGAATCTTACAGCATAGAGGGGCTTCTCTGAGCTCTTAAACCTGGGTCTAATGTGTTTTGGGGGCACTTTATGTTTAATAGTTAGTTGATTGCTGGTGGCACTATTGAAACTCTTCCTTTGTTTTAACGTCTGACATGTTCCCCACAATCGTTGTTACAAGAGCAACTCTAGGGAAAAGCAAATCTTCAAACATAAGATTTTAACTTGTCTTCTGTATTTGTCAGGGGTCAAGGGAGAGAAAGGGAGAGATTATGAGGAGTTGGTTCATGCAGTTATGGAGGCTGAGAAGTCCCATGACCTGCATCTGTAAATTAGGGACCCAGAGATGGTGGTGGTGTGTTTTAGTCCAAGTCCAAAGGCCTGAGAACCAGGGGAGCCGATGGTATAAACCCCAGTCCTCAGGCAGAAGATGAGATGAGCTGCCCCAACTTCAGTAGTTAGGCAAGAAAATAGGGACAAATTCCTCCACCTTTTGTTCTATTCAGGATTTCAAGATATTACAGGACTAAAGGGGTCCATTTGCTTGTGCTCATCAACACCCCATAAGGCATCAACAGGAGTTTGCAGCAAAGAAAATGAGGGTTTAATTTTAGGAAGTGGGCCATGCCCGGAGATACAGGTGAGCTAATGCTCAAAGACCTGGCTCCCTAATGGCTTCCCGGGGGTGGGTTACACAGGGGAAAAATCACTAATCGTGGTGACTAAGGGAGGTAGGGCTGTGGTCAGGGACATGCTCTGTCCTGATTGGTTGGCACTGGGGTAGGGAGTACCTGGTCCATGCGTCTGGTCCTGATGTCAGCCATGGAGAGCTTCATCGGTTTCACTGCTTTTCTGGGCCTGGAGCTGAAATGCAACTGAGGCCTAGATGTTACCTCTAGTTCCACCAAATCTCACTCTCTGGGGTCAACAGACCCAAAGCTTTGTTCTTAAGATGCGTAGATGCCGATCAGGACCTCACGGTTCTGAGGGCTTAATGATTAAGGGAGTGGACAGGCAAGGGAGAGGGAGGCAGGTGAGTCAGGGTGCTGGATGGGGCCAGGTTGAATCAAAAGGAAAGAAAGGAGAAAGATCTGTTTAAAAAATGAAGTTTCTCCCTGTTTACAGAGGGATTGGATGATGCTCAGTCACACTGGACAGGGCAGCCTACTGAATCTACCCATTCAAATGCGATTCTAATCTGGAAACACTTTCTCAGACAGACATACCCAGAACCAATGTTTCATCTGGGCAGCCATTGGCCCACTCAAATTGACACATAAAATTAACCCTCGCACCTTCCTTCAGGCCAACGTTCCTTTTATCTGTATCACTAATAAAACGTGTTCTATTCGATCCTGGAGGCTTGCCCTTCCGTTGATTAATTTTGGATACTATAAATGGTATTGTTTATTGTTCACTCATATTGTTCATACCTTCTCCAATTGTTCTTCTGGTGGCTCATTTAAGTAACTTGTCCCTACCCCGACTTTACCTACTGGTTTTTGCATATTCAGTGAATATTTTGAAGAAAGGTGAACTATTACATGACAAATGTATGTCCTCCAGTATCTGTGTTCTGGAGCTCAAGGAATGCTTCTGAGTGACTTTCTGTAATATCTAACCTCAGGCAAAAACAACTTACACTGCTTTGTGACTTTGCTGATACTCGGTTCTAATGCATACGAAGCCACATTCCTCTTATTGAAAATGACTGTTTACGAGGTGTGTCAATCAAGATGAAGGGTGCTGAACATAGGGAACTGCTGGTTAGGTTCCCAGTTCCGACTCCTGACTGCATCACCCTGCTGCTCACATGTGCACTGCTCCTTCTCCTGAAATAACTGGCGCTGACACCACCTTATAAGCTTCCTGCTGCCTTCTTTCTGCCACACTCTCGGAAACCAAAAAGCCCTTAGGCGCGCCCGGGGGATTTCACAGGTCTGTGAGAACTACCTGTTAATTGGGCTTGGTTATTCTGTGGGGATGTCATCCAACATAATACACACTTAATGGAATAACGGACAGCATTAGCCAGTTCAGAGCCCTCGGGGCGGGGCTGAGCTTGCCAGGAGAAAGCACCACACCCTGAATAAGCAAACAGGGGATCCCAGAGAGGGATGAATTTACCCAGAATGCTCCACAGTGCAGCCCCAAGGTTTTCATTGAGGGTCTTCTATGCACACAGTGTAAGGTCAGAGACTGTTTTGCATATGGGCAGGAAAGACAAGCTCCATAACCTTAATAGATGCTATTTAATCAAATTCTACAAACTAAATATCAGCCATGAGACAAACAATTCAGAGCGGAGAACTTGTTGCAGTTGAATCCAGATGTGTGATGCAATTCATAAAACTACCAGTGTGTCCCCAAATAATGCACTTTTATTTTCCCATGTAAACACAAGTACAAGAACTAGACCTTAATCTCAAGCCAATATCAAGTTCAAATGCTAATACTACCATCTTAAAGATGACCATTCCTTGATTTGGAAAATAAAAATGTGGTTCTTTTTGTCAAGGGCCATTGTCTTCAGGGTGTGTAGTGTGACAAATAGACAGGAAAACAAGCAGGTTCTGTAAACAGACGGCACAGAATAACCAACTTGTGTGACTCCTTTTCCAGTCACAGTTATAAAGTTTTCTTTTTTAAGGTACAGATGTATGATCAGAACCAGTCTTCTGAATGCAGGGAGCGATACTCATTTGAAATATAATTTAAGGGATACCAATAGAAGGATGCTCAGTCCAAAATGTTTTCTCCATATCCATATCACAGTGCCTAATATTCAATATACACTCTTGGGAGCTAGGGTATCTCCCAAGTTTCCATCTCCCATAGTTTCAATGAGAACGGTACCGCATGAGCATGTTAATCAACCCTAACATCTTGTGTAGGATTTTCCATGGCTTCATGTGTGCTTCCAGAGTTCTAGGAGTTTGAGTTGAAGACAGAAGTAGGGAAGACACAGCTAAAACATGAGGTTTTCCTTGGGAAGGTCTGAAAGGGGAAGATACCTAGGAAGAGGAGGCCTATTGTGCTTCAGGCATTGTGTCTGAGGCCATCAAAATAATTTCTAGAATATTCTTGGCAACCTAAGGACACTGGTATTTTAACAGCCAAGCCTCTGATGGTGGCAAGGAATAAAACCAAACTTAAACACAAGTGGTTTTTTTTTTCTTTTTTTTTTTTAAGTTACACAACTAAAATGTCTAGGCTATGCATTACAGGTGTAACAGGTTCAGGGCTTGACCTATGCATTCATAATCTCTTACCTTTCATTCTTCTGAGTTATTCTTATTCACAGGCAGATTCTCTACATGCGATCCTCAGGTTTCCTTGGCCCCTATTTTGGTTTGCCAGCTCAAGAGGGAAAATAGACTCTCACCCAGCGTTCTTATCAATCCCAGATGGAATTTATAAGAGACTTGGACTGGCCCTGCTCAGCCCTGTATTCAGCTCTGTAGTGGTCCTTCCTAGACCATCACAAGATTGCCTGGAAGCACTGGATTGCCTGGGTAGAGTCAGTACAGACCGAAGCGTACAGTGAACAATAAGAGACATGAAAACGGGAGGACATTAGTTTCCTAGTGGTGCTGTAACAAATTACCATACATCTAACGATACATTAGATGTACCATTATGGTTGCTTACATTTAAGCAACACAGGTAGATGGCTTCATAGTTCTGTGGATCATAAGTCTGATATGGTCTTCCCAAGCTAAAATCAAGGTGTCCATAAGGATGCATTTTTTCTCAAGGCTCCAGGGAAGAGTCCATTTCCTTGCTTATGCAGGTGCGTTGGTGGAATTTCGTTCCATGCTGTTGTAGGTCTGAGGTCTTCGTTTCGTTGCTGGCTGTCGGTCGTGATCCCTCTCAGCTTCCAGAGGCTGCCTGCATTGCTCTGTCATGGCATCTTTCATCTTGGAAGTCAGCAACAGTGAGTCAAGTCCCTATCTTGTTTTGAATCTTTCCTGCCTCTTCTTCCATTGGATTTATCTGACTGTAGCTGGGAAAGGTTCTTCGATTTTAAGTACTTATTTGATTATACTGGATCCACTTAGATAATCTAGAATAATCTTCCCAATTTAAGATCTATAATTTTCATCACAACAACAAAGTCCTTTTGGCCATGTAAAGTAACATATTTACAGATTCTAAGGATTAGGACTGTATGATTAACCCGTGCTTTTTACTCAACTCTGTGCTGTCACTCCCATTTGCCAAGTTCTTGTTATGGTTGAATAACCTGTTCCCAGGATGAGGGTCACGAACACAGACAGTGAACCAATGAATGACAGATGTCCAGCTGATGCGCATTACATGATAACATCAGAATGAGAAGAATGAAGCCCAGTGGGACCTGCCTGACTCTGCTTCAGCCTCTCCCCTCGCTCCTGTTTCCCAGTCTCAAGAGAAACTGCTTGTCCACACTCCCCGCCCCCCATAGGAATTCTCCCCCTCTGGAATTCCCACCAACTCCCTATATGGATTGCTGGCTTAACCAGAGTTGTTGTGATGGGTTTTGAGTCAGGAGCTTGCCGTCTTCTCGGGTTGCTGGCGTCTAAAATAAGCCACTTTCCTTCTCACTAGCACCTGTCTCATGAGTTTGGCTTTTGTGGTAGCAGACAGTCCAGCCTGTGGGGACATTTTTTCTGGTTTCATAATAAAGACGTGTTTAGGGGTTCATTTTCTGGCCTGCCAGAGAGAGATGAGAAGATGTCAAAAATAAACTACTGAATCCATCATTTTTGAAGAACAAAGTAGTTGTAACTGAAGCTTTCAAGCATCCCCTCATATACATGTCCTCCAAGGGGAACTTAAAAGCTGACTTGGAAGGAAGCCCCTCAATTCCTATATTTCTTGACTGTAAAGAATAATTGCCTCTATCTGAGAAGGTTGTTTTCCTCATCTGAGTACTCAGTGTGGGCTGCGCAGGGGACGACACTCATGGAATGATAAGCAGGAAGGAGACAAGCCTCTGTCTAGTAGCCAGATCAGCCAACTCAAATGTAGGGTGAGCTAGAGCATGCTAATATCCTTGGATAATGGTGCCACCTCAATGGAACCCAAGAATTCCTGCAATGATCCAGCCCTTTCCTGAAACGTCTTACTGTAGATCCTTAAAATAGCATCACGTTCTCTTCAGGATCCAGTCCCACTGAGATGTTTGTACCACAAGTTCTGTAGGCATATTGGCTGATACCTGTTAGTTGATTTGTTGTAACTAGTTGTTTGACTCTGGGCCCAGAAATCCTCTGACCTCTAACCTTAGGCTCGCCTTTGGTTATAAGATTGGTGTCTCAAGTGCACCTTAGTAAGCTGTAACGCCAATGTATTCCTCAATCTATCTATCTGTCTATCCATCTCTCTCTATCTATCCTATCATCTTGTAACCATGTATTCAACCTTTACTAAAAATTTTTTTTGTCAAAAAGAACCAAGTGTTCAGATTCAGGAAAACTCTCAAAATCAATTTTATTTCTCTTGCACTTGGAAAATGAATTTTAAATTATTCATGTTAACACCCTTCAGATAAATTGAACTGATCAAGTATTTAAGAAAAGCTTAGTAAAGTCAGTCTTTTACATGAATGGATCTGTTTTTAAATAGTAACCATTTTCACATTAACCGTTGCTTTCTGACTATGCAACCATCTAATCAACAACTGCAAGAATCATTAGTAAGAAAAAAGTGAATTATTAAAATGTTAACCTTGCAAATCACTTTTTAACTTTTGTTTATGGCTATCTGACTTACTAGACACCTAGAGGAGCTTTTCTGCTACATATCATTCAAAAAGTGCTGGGCTAGATAGTTTTTTAAAAAACACACATCTTTTTAAATGCATGCTTAAGCTTACAGAAAAATAGAGAAAGCTCTCTGATGCCAACAAAATAAGACAGCAGGAAGCCAGACAGGCAGTGAACCCTGCAGCTGGCTCCGATCGCCCTGAAGACTCTGCCAGGTGCTCCTGACTTTGAGCGTTGGCCCTACCTTGAGTGACCATGTACTTTATCCTCCAAATCACAGTGCTTGTGAAGTGAAAGGTGGCGCTGTTAAATATACACTGAAAATTCCACTCCCCCATGGGGTGGGGAATGCCTTGAGATACTGTCACTCCCATGCTTACAATAAGGAGATGCTTAACAGTGTACGAAATCGTGGGCTCATCAGACAGCTGAGGTCACACGGCCAGGAAATGAAATTTCAGAGAGTAAAACGTACCCCCCCAGTGAGAGTCAAGGCCCATGAATTTTATTTTCTTTTTTACCTGTGATGGTGCATCGGAAGAAGCAGCAGCTGTCATAGAATGGGGAAGAAGAAATTTTAAAAAAATCTCTAAAGGCTGGGTATGCACTAGTGTATCAGTTTAGAATAACTGGGGGCTCCAGACACAAGGGGAGTTTGCACCACTCCCAACCTCTTCTCCATGGTCTGCAAGATCAAAGGGCTGGAGAGATCCCCTCTTGGTGGCACGGGGTGCCGGAGTCACGGCCGCCGCACCCTGAGGACCCTCTCGCTGGAAGCGGAAGTCTTACGCCGGTGGCAAGAAGCAGCGAAGCTTCTGGCACCCTGCACTCCTGCGGAAGTAGAAGCCACGCCGTCTCTCTGTGTGGGAAGGACAGCACACTCTTCCTCCCACATTCTGCGTCCAGGCAAAGATGTACTGTTTCTGGGGAAAGGACAGAAGCAACCCTCCCCCCGCCCCACCCTGGGGAGAGACGGTGAAACTCTGCACCCAAATGCCGCACCAAGGGAAAGCAAATATTCCCTGGCCCTGGGGGAGAGGCAGGAACCCGTCTGCACAAGGGGACCTGTGCCTGCGGCGCAGCTCATCCGCCTGGCAGGGCACAGAGCAGGATGGGGCAGGGTGGCGGGTGGGCTTGGAAGAAGCAGAAAGAAAATACCCAGCATAAGGCTAAAAATTTCGAGAGACAATCAAAATTATGGGACAAGAGGCGATGGAAAGCAAGCCAACGGACTTGAACAATGATGACATGAAATCGTAAACATGAAAAATCAAAGTTATATGTTCAATTCAATTGATGGGATACGTGCCTGTTTGGCTGATGGATGCCCAGCAGGAGAGAACACTAGTGTGGAGTGCACCATGTCTGGGAACCTCTCACGCTGAGCAGCCGCTGGCCCTGCCATCGACATGGCCACGAACAGCAGGCCAGCCCTCGGAAGGAGGCGGGAAGCCACCTACCACGTACGTGCCAGGGTTTTCATTCCCGCATAGTTCACAAAGAGCGGAAACTGTGGAACAATTTAAATTTCAGTTAACAGAGGAGTCATGAATGAAGTGATCTCCGTTTTAAAAGGACATTAAGAATATGCAATGGCATGGGGAAAAATAGTCATACCACTTCGCTCCAAAATGGGGGTAACTTTCTTTTTGTCTCCAATTATATAAATAAAATCAAATTATTTAAACAATTACACAACATAGAAAAAGTAAAGTAGTCAGAGTCATTTCAACACACAAAGACAGGCACTTTTGATAGAAGGCTTCACAAAGTGTTTCCACGTGTATGTTCAGATTCCTGCGTAGGATAAACTGCCAGAAGCAGGCTGGTAAACTGCTCATCCCCATGGGGAGAAAAAAAGACAGCAAATTAGCAAAGTACTTATTCATGCTTCTGGGAATGTGGACGATTTTTTTCTTTCACTTATCCCTTTTTTACCCCATGTCTACAGATAGCATGATTACTTTATAAGAAAAACATCTTAAGTAACATAAATGCTGCACATGATTTGATACTGTGCTAACTTATGACTTTCTTTCATTGCTTTGAACACAGACTATAAAAAATAGACACATTCCTTTTGCAACATGAGAAAGAGCACTCATTAATCACTTCGCTGTATCCCTCTTAATGGAGACTTGCAAATGCACATGCAAGCAAGCTGAACTTCTATTGTGCGACTATGGCAGGGTGCTCTGCAGAGGAGGAGGCAATGACAGCGTTTAAAAAATAGGAGGGCAGAGCAAGCTCAGCAGCGGGGGACGATTTTTATTCTGAACACCTTCCGACGATTGTTTCAAGCCGATAGTGTTCTGACAATAGTACAATAAGATCACAAACAGCGTCGGGAGACAAAAGCTCGTCGTGGTGACATGACACGTGGAACACGGCAGAAGGGGCTTGTGAAGGTGCAGATCTGAGTGCGGATGCAGACGTTATGTTGTGATACTGTTCAGACTTTCGCCCTGGGTCTGCCAGGTCGTTACATTCAAATGCTGGTTCATTCCAGCCACTGTGACCTACGCCTAAGCCTAGGATACTCTCATCCAGCATCCCTGAGTTCAGCATTCAGAGATCTTGTCCACACGATTCTATACGTGCACATGTCCAGAAATACAAATTGAGTAAACTCAGAGTTCCCCTAGATCATTAGCGTTCCGTGGACAAGGCCTGAGTGTCCCAGTAAGGTTCTTGATGGCAACTGTCCCGAAGAGAACTAGAGCTAGACCTACAGAAAAGTCAATGCCTTGGACAGGGCAGAAGAGAATATCGGACAGCGACCTACTGTGTTAATTCTGCTCCTGTTCTGCTGCGTGGAAAACTGGGACAGCCCGCTGCTTTAAATGGCTGGGGAAACCGGAACAGAGGTAAACACTCATTTGGATTCTACATTTTTGCAATTTTATTATAGGAAAGGTTTGGGGGTTAGGGAAGAGAGGTGTAAAAAATGGCAAAACACCATCACTGCCTTCCAGAACCTTCCCATGGTCCGAGAGAGCCAGGTAGAAAGATGACAGCAAAACATGGGGGAGGTTCCTCAATGGCTGGATCAGTGGCATAAACACAGGAAGAGGAGGCTAGAAGGACAGTCCCCTAGAGAGGGGCTGTGGTCACTATTAGAGCAGACCTCACTGCTCAAAGCAGCATCTGTGGACTGGCATCACTGGGAGCCTGTGAGAGATGCAGACACTCAGCCGCCAGCCCCAGAACTGCTGCATCAGAATCTCTGAGGGCAGGACTCAATTTTAACAGCTCTCCAGGCAGGAGTTATAGGTTCCGGAGCTGGAGATGCAGCATTGCTCTGAAGTATGGGCATTTGTGATGTAAGAGGACACGATCCTTCCTGCTGTTCATTTGATAAGACACAGTTTTAAACGCAATGATTACCGTGTGCATGCTCATTAGAGAAAAATCAGAAAATCTGGAGGAATACAAAACGTGAAAAGTTACCCTTGTGAATTAGTCACAGTTCTCCAGTGAAACAGACCAGTAAGGTATATATGTACACATATACACATATATTCGTATTGATATCAATGTACATTGGCTCCTGCCTTCTTCTATGTACGTGGAGGCTCATGGAGGCTGGTAAGTGCCAGGTCTGCCGTGTGAGAGAGCGTGCTAGAGACCTAGAAAAGCTGATGGTTGATTTCCAGTCCAAAGGCAGGAAAAGAGCTGGTGTCCCAGTCTGAAGGCTGTCAGGAAGGATTCTCTCTTACTGAACAGAGGGCCAGTCTTTTTGGTCTAAGCAGACCTTCAACTGATGGGGTGGGGCCCACCCACATTAGGGAGAACAATCTGCTTTACTCAGTTCACTAATTTAAATGTTAATCTCATCCAAAAACACTTTCACAGAAACACCCCGAATAATGTTTTGCTAAATATGTAGGCCCAGTTGGGCCAGTTGATACATACAATTAAACATCATACCTGAATGAACCTTGGTAAACATTTTGATTCATTTCACTTGGTACCTGCTGAGATTCAGCCCTGGGGAACGGGAATGCATGTAAATGAGGATGAAATTGTCTGGATGCAAAGAGTCAACTAAACTGCCTTTAGCGCCTCTGCTCTGCCACCATTGGAAGTAGAAGACAGGTGCATTTACCTCTGATACCACTTCTTTCTGTCCAGGTGAGGAGGGGTTTCATTTTCATATATTCACCATGCACAAGAAGTTGAGGGTTTTCCTTCCCCAAAGCAATTTTTCTAGCTGTGGTGTGAAATATATCTCTGGCATAAACATCACCCTTCAACTCCATCTGAGCTGAAAATCCCACTTCTAATCTTCTTTCTGATTGAGAAACGATGGAGTGGATTTGTGGGAATCAGCTGACAGCTGGCCGCTCTTCCGGGAGCCGTCCTACAGTAAGTGCAGATTGCTTATGCTTATTCATCGAGAAGTATATTTTTAAAATCATAATGTGGACTATAATTTGAAACAGAATTGCCCCTGTGTTGATTGAAAAATTTTGTCATGACGTTAGATGATAGTCTATTTTCTCACATCACGACCGATGGCTGTGGTTACAGAATCTTATGAAAGGTCTGACAAGAATTTGATTCTCTCTCCTTCCCTTGTGACCAGAGCGTCCTGGCAAATCATGGGGCGCTGTGCACCCTCAACATTCCCAGTCGACTCCTTCGACAGTATAATCTCTTCTCTAAATTTCGTTTGTCCCAGCAGCGGTTTCCAAACCATATCAGCACATCGGAGTCACCTGGGAGTTAGAAAGATACTGATGTTCGGTTCCCACCCACGGAGATTTCGATTTGCTTGCTCTGGGGATGCCATCTGGGCGCTGGGGTTTCTGAAAGCCTTTGGATGACTCTTACGTGCAGCCAGAGCTGTGAACCATTGCCCTAGGGACTTCGTTATTGCCAAGGGCGGTGGTGATGAGGCAGCGGTGTCACCTGGGGGGCTGTTAGAAATGCAGAATTGGGGCCTGCCCCACACCTGCTGAACCCGAACCTGCGTTTTAACAAGGCTGCTAGCTATTCTGTAGACCCATTAAAGGTTGCATAGAGCCCTGTCCTATGAATTGGTTTTCCTCTTGGTGTTAAAATCAGCCTTCGAAACAGGGAAACTCACTCAGGTCAAAATAGTTATTTGGTTTAATGAATTCTAACAGGTGTTCATGGCACCTTTTGATTCAGTCAAAGCAGTGAAAGTTCTGTTTATGGAACTTCCTGCATGTGGAAGCCGGACAGGACAGAGTTACGACCAGGAACGTCTTGGTTCCTTGAAATCCCCTCAGCCAGATAAATGCCTCCGAGGTCACCCTAACACTGCGCAATCCCTGCCTAGGCCCCTGGAGTCAGAAGGCAGGTCCCGTGTGCTCTCCAGAGCCTGGCCTACACGCAGGTTTGCGTTTTAGGCAAGGAAAATGACAGCATCCTTCTAGCTTCGAGTAGGAAAACATGCAAGGAACGTGTATTGGAAAGACGTCAGCTCTCATTCAAGAAAAGGCTGCAACAGGAAAATATTTGCCAAAAAAGTAGGAAAAAACCTTCAAACAAAAACTAAAGGGTAAATTTTCTATTATCATGTTCCGAAAAGCGTCAGCCCAAGCTGGGTTCAGGTGGACGCCTGTGGCCCTGATGAATTATTTACCCTCTCTCGGTCTTTCTGGTTTCGTAACCAAATAAGGTGGGAATGAGAATACCTACCACTAGGGGCGCCGTGCAGTTTGATTAAGATGCGACCTGCAAGTTTTCTGGCCTCGGTTTTCCGAGTGGAAAAGGAATTCGTGATTCTCACCTCGGGATTGCTGTGAGCACGTGATAACATGTGCCGAGTGCCTGGCTCGCAGTGAATGATTGGCACATGGGAGGTGAGTTTTCTGCATCACTAGTGGCAGGAAGCATGCTGAGAGCGGTAATAAAAGTAAGGGCAGCGGCAGTGGTCACCCAGCGATGGTTTTCTCCTCTTTTTCTCATCGGGGCCAAGTTTGGCAGAGGGATTAAGTAACCTGCCGACACTCTTTCGCAGTATCCTACTTTCAAATTCTACCAGGACTCTTATCCACGGGGGCTGGGGGGAAATGTCCCAACGAAGGCTTACCTTCTTGTGTGTATGGGGTATGTGTGTGTGTGTGTGTGTGTGAGAGAGAGAGAGAGAGACAGACAGACAGACAGAGAAGGAGAGGGAGGCAGAGAGAGAGAGGGAGAGAGAAACTTGAGTGCACCTTTTCATGTTCCACACCCCACTCCTCGGAGATTCAGAAACACTCCGCTGGCCCAGCAACATCGACTTGCTCCCCAGAAACTGCTACAGCTAGAAAATACTTGCTGTGATTAATATTATTGAATACACTGATGCCATTGTCTTTTACGTAAAAAATGAGGCATTATCTCCATTTTAAGGAGATGGAGAATGAGAAAAAGTTAAGTTCCTCGTCCAAGGTCACCAGGTGGTATGTGGCAGAGTTAGACTTTGAACTGGGACTTCTCTCCAAAGCCCAGGCCTCTGTCATATGTCCTCATACAGGTGACATAACACAGGGTTGGCAGGTAGAGATGAAATTACTTTTGCATCAGACTGTTATTCTTCCCAACTACTCTGGGGATGGAGAAGTAAGTGCACTATGCTTTGCTCTGAGGAACAGACTCAGAGCTACTAACTGGGCTTCTGTGTGGTAGACATCGTATTACACCTATTGTTTCATTTGGTCCTCACAAACTCTGGGACACTGGTCCCATTATTAACCCCATTTAAAAGATCAGGAAATGAAGATTAAGTAACTTGCTCAAGGCCACATAGCGACTAAACGATGAACTAGAACTGAACGAGGTCTCTCTGACTCCAAAGATACACATTAAACTTTTCCGAAATCACTTCTTCGTGCCTGGTTTTACAAACAAATCTAAAACACAGGGTGGGGCAAAAGTAGGTTTACAGTTGTGAGTACAGAGTTTATTCTTGTTTTTTTAATCCTCAGCCCAGGGCATGCTTATTGATTTTAGAGAAAGGGGAAGAGAGGGAGAAACAGAAAGAGAGGGAAGGAAACATCGATGTGAGAGAGAAACATCAATGGGTCGCCTCTCCTCTGCACCCCGACCAGGGACAAATCTACAACCTAGGCATGTGGCCTGACCAGAAGTTGAACCCATAACCTTTGGTTTACAGGAGAACACTCCACCAACTGAGCTACACTGGCCAGGGTGATTTTTGTATTACATATGAAATATTGTATTATTTTCCACAATAATGACTGTAAACCTACTTTCGCTCCACCCTGTCTTTGCAAAAGGCCAAAATGTGTTTCTAAATCAGAAGGTTGACCCAGTTATTGTGTCAATTGGCTTTCCTCCAATGCCATTTACCCTTCCTTCTTAAAAAGATTTTTTTTAAAAAAGTTTCTCCTCTTTTGTTGTTGTCCAATCTATAGCTGCCACAGGCAAAGAAATGAAAATAATGATTCAGAACTTTTTCTGGGGGGTGAAGGCACAGAGCACTCAGAGTATCCACTTGGTTCCCTGAGCTGACACGCTCAGCCTGTGAACGGGAAGATGCTAGTTATCTAGAAATAGACTTTGAGGCTTGATTTGGGAGGTTTTTTTTTTTTTAATCCGCTGAAATGGACAATGCCCACCCATAATTTCTAATTAGAGGCCATTTCTGTGCCTTGTCCCAGCAGAAATGTATGTGTGTCAGCAAGGGTGGTGGGGACCAAACTTTGCTGAGTGAATGAATGCATAAGTGAACAGACGGCAGAGAATCAAGCCATTGGACACTTTTGTGGAAGCGAATTCGGATAATGCAAGAGAAGCCAGAGGTACCCGGAGACCTGATAAACAAACTCACCGCACGCTTTGCCCAGGGCAGACTTCCCGCTCTCTTCACTTTAGTTTGTCCTCGGTTTCTCTCAGAGAATTGAGGGCAGAGCAGATTCTTGTAATCCCAAATGTCGGGGAGCAAAGCCCGGAGATGCAATATGCCGAAGATAGCCTATTCAATGAGTCTCTGAACTCTGATCTTTTTTCTTCAGGAAGAAGTACCCTCCTTTATTTCTCTCTCTGTCTGGCTGGCTTTCGAGTCAAAGAGATTGTAGCTGATGGCATGGCATAAGTGTGCATGGGCGTAGGTGTCTGATCCCTGCAAGTGAAGTGGCCAGGTAGGAAACTCACCGATACCCCTGGACCCTCCACTTGTCAGAGAGAAGATGCAGGAATACCTGTGCTTGTTGCGTGTGTGGCCACTAGGGGGCCCCAGCAGCAGGCGATGTGAGCTGGGAATTGGGTAGCTGAGGCGGCCTCCCTTTGTCTGCACCCCAGGTGTGGGCTCCTTTTGTTCAGAGGCAGGGCTGCTTCTTGCAGCGTCGTAGCTGTCTGCTGGGTGACCCCACCCGGGATGGTCTGCCCACCTTGTCGAGGGGAAAGGAGTTTTTCTCAGCTTCTGCCTCTAGTTACGCCTGACGTTACCCCAAAGAGCCAGTGTTTTCTCTTGAATGGGACGAGGCATCTTTGTGTTTAGAAACACGGCTGAAACTACAAAGGGAAATATTTCTCGCTCCAACAAAGAGTGTATCGATGTTGAGAAATTGATGGCAAAAGGACCAGCTTTCAGTGGAGAGCGGAGTATTTGCCATAAAATATTTAAAGCTAGTTGACAAACAGCCCCACTAGTCTCCTGTGAATGCCAGCCACTGGATTTATCTTGAAAGTAAGGAATATTTCATTCTGTGCTTAGCACAGAGGAAAGGCGTGACCTTCACAAACACCCCAGAGGGCCTGAGCCTGGGGAGCCCAGCTCCAGCCACAGTCCCCACATTCACCCTGCGGTGTTTTCACGCTTGCTTTCAAACTTCAAAGGAACAGCGAAGCAAAAATAAACAAACTACAGTAGCATTAGAGCTACTCTGTAAACAATAAAGTGCAGGAGTTGTGACAGCCGGTGGGGAGGTGGGGAGTGGGGATTGCAAACATGTACACCATCCAAATTTTATTCTTCTGTTTTCACCACTTGTTTGTACTGTTGTTCACAGCAAAGGAGTGTCGTGACACCACACCAACTTCTTTGTGCCCCGAATCTGTTACTCGGATGTGACATGTAATTGGCGTCCTTCAGGGCCTTGTATGGAGTACCTACTGAGAACGGATTTGTGTGCAAACCGTGGTCGAGAACACAAAGGCTGGCCGGACAAGGATTCAGTCCCCCAGAAGCTTGTAATGGAGCAGGGGGATGAAATACGTTCCAACATTACCAGTAAAACGAGGCAGAGCATCTGCCAGTTGGGACGTACAGGAAGCACGAGGGGAATTCAACAGGAGAGAGCTGCTGTCTGGCTTGGGGACCGGGGAAGGTTCTCCTGGAAGGTGCCTCCCATTTGAACCTCCCAATACAGAGGGTGCCAGGCAGGGAGGATTCGGGAGAGGGCTGGAGCGGCCAGCCTCAGGTGGGTGGGCACAGTGAGAAGGGGTTGCGTTTGTGAAGGAGAGAACAGGAAGTGAGTTTGGACAGGGCAGGCGGGAAGACTTTAAGTGCTAAATTGGCACGAGAGCCAAAGCCAATTGTAATTTCCAACCCTAAACAGACCAAATTATCAACACAACTTCTTTCATCTCGTAAGTCTTTTAATATTGGAAGAAAAAAGGTATAAGTGTCTTCAAACATTCTTTTCGAAAAGACTTAAGATCTTTGTAGCACCTATACGCCCCTTTCCCGTCGGCAGATAGGCATTGCCTAGAGTTAATGCCATAGATGAATGAGTAAAATATGTGAGCTATTTTTCTTTACTGTTTCTTTTGGAGAAATGCTTTGGGAGGCCCCCAAACAGGTTCCTGAGCCTATGGAGAAGGGGGCTAGCATCTTGTTTCAGCCACCTCCTGCTCATTGACTGATATTAAACGTTTGCACCGAGCGGCAAGAGCTTTCCACCTCTGAATCTAAGGAAAAGATAGTAAGCAAGCAGCCTGCTGAGTTTTCCCCAATGGTTATGGCGTTAAAAATCCAGATTGCAGATCAACCTTCGGATGTTTGTTCCGAAGCTGGAGCTGTTCACGTGTTCACGTGTTCTTCAAAATAATGGACTTCAGAGTTGCCACCCACCCCTACCCACGTGCTAAGCCTCCTCAGTCATCCTGTTTCTTTTTCACAATTATGTTTGTTATCTTTATGTCCTTTGGACCCAGTGGGAAAACATTAGTCTGTCTTACTCTACATCTGCACATCACAGGGTGCATTGGCAGCGCCCTCACAGCAAGCACCCCCTCTTTCCTGTCCCTTCATCTGTCAATTAAGGGTAATAAAAATAATCCACTTCACAGGGCCACGCTGTACTTTCTCTCACTAACAACGCTACAGCTCTATCAAGGTAACTATTGTCATCCAGACTGCAGAAATAGAATCTGGCATCCCTTTGTGAGACTTCTGAGATGGGTAATGAAACCTGTTGCTCAATTTGGGCCAAGAAAGATATTAACAATGGGCTGAAGATTAGACATTTCCCCCTCATAGAACAAGTCACTGCTGATTGTTTATCTCCAGATGCAATGGAGAAGGCAAAACTGCAAACTGAGGGTTCAGCCTGAGCTTTATGTCAGGGACACTGTGGCTTTACAATTATCAACTCCTTTAACCTTCATAGCACCCTCCATAAGAGGTCTTTGGGTGCAGGTGGAGAAACTAAGGCTCAGCGGGTGTAAGTAATTTGCTCAAGATCACATAGTTAATAAGGGGCAGAACCCCAGTCTGAAACCAGATGTTGTCTTCTTTAAAACACAGATGGCGACAACCAGGTGACAGCCCAGTTATATCGTTGCCCATCTAAAGATCTGGAGGGACACATCGATTTCTTGTCAAGCGAGTAGAAGTTGTCTTTGATCAGAAGAACTCTGGGAAAACAGGAAGTTCCATTCTGATAGAGAGGTCAAGGTTGTGGTGGGCCGTTCGTCCCTGAAAAGCTGGCTCCAGCTTAGGCTGCGTCAGGGCTGCATGACACAAAGAGAAGAAAGATGGGGGGCGGGCAGTGAGTGGGGGGCAGGAAGATTCAGTCCACAGTGACTGGAGTGTGCACAGGAGCCCTCAACTATTCACTAAGCCGCACTAAACACACACACACACACACACACACACACAACCTTACTGGGAAGATAGACTGGGACGGCATCCTGGAGGGAATTTTTAAAAAAATACTTTAAATCAACTAGAAAATGTGACATGGGTGCATAGTGTGATTATTCAACATATATTATTCACTGCGTGCTAGGTGCTCGGTTCATGTGGCCCCTAGGTCTGGCTGCTGCTGTTCCTGTGTCACTCCTAATCATTTTTAAACTGACTGTGTCCTTTTAACCATATTTTTTAAAATTGAACTTCCCCAATGTGAACACTCTCCACTTTGCTCCATAATGAGAGTACTTTCATTCCTTTAATGTTTGCTTTTCCCTTTGATCTAACAATTTCTGTTCAAATTTCACAGTTTTCTGTTGCTTCAGGATTGAAAGAACCCATTGCCCTGCTGGGAGCTTGAAATAGACTTTAAAAAAAAAATCTGCATGGTATTTCCTCCCAGTGAAATTAATTTAGGTTTAAATACAGAGGGAGAGAGACACACCTCGTGCTCCAGTCTCTGCCTTGCTCGCACACCTGAGCAGTTTCTC
Source organism: Glossophaga mutica (assembly GCA_039655065.1). Taxonomy (NCBI): domain Eukaryota; kingdom Metazoa; phylum Chordata; class Mammalia; order Chiroptera; family Phyllostomidae; genus Glossophaga; species Glossophaga mutica. The sequence continues at coordinate 86,723,622 of CM077313.1, forward strand.
ATCCTGAGCAGCACAGTCAGACCTGTGGATAGCCAGTCTTCGGTCTTTTGTGCAGATTCTTTGCAAGGCAAAGTCAAAGAACCTCTTTCTCTTTGACACCCCGCTTTGTGTGGGCATGATGGCATATTCGGACCATCTCTGTTTCTTTGGAGGCCAATCTCAAATGCCCCAGGGACCGGTCAGACACTGCCCATGGCTGGGGTACTTTAGTGCAGCTGGATTATTTTGCTGGGTGTTTTAGAAAACTTACCTTCTCGCAGGGCTGGGACCATCAGCTCCAGAGCAACAAAGGACAATTTGAAGGGGAGTGGAAGGAGCGCTCCACAGTCGCTTGGCATCCCAGGCCCCCTTCTGCCTAACAACGTGTCCTTAGTGACCCCGCCTGCGCCCTCCCTTTTCCATCCCGGCCCTCTCGCTGCTCTCCTTAGTCTGGCCCGGCGCAGAGACCCCCAACACCTTCCCCCCACTCCTCACTGCCAGTCGCCTTCGAACCCTCGGAGCGGCGCTGCGCGCTCGCCCCGCGCCTCCCGGCGGCCTCCCCAGCACCTAAGGACCCCGCTCCGTGGTCCAGTGTCCTCCGGCCGGCAGCACGCCGTCTCCCCCTCCAGCCCCGACGCAGGAGCTGTCAAGCTTGCCGCAGCTGAACCAGCCCCCGAACTCCCGCGTCTCCTCTCCTTCCTTTGTGTGCGCGCGCGAGCGGAGTTGGGGCGGAGGGAAAAGGGGGAGGTCGCTCTGTCTGTCTGTCTCCCGCCGGCTTTGCCCGGGCTGCTTCCAGTGCCTCTGGGAAGGCAGGAGCTTAGGGGAGGGCGCGGGTAGCTGGCGGGGTGACTCGGGGACGCCCCGGAGCCCTGGTCCCGGCCGTGCGCTGCGAAGCGCTAACCGCAGCTGGGGCTCGGCTGGAGTCAGTAGCGGTCCGCTCTGCCCGCCCCTTGGCCTCCCTCCGCTCCCACCTACCTACCGCCCCACACCCGGAGAAAAGCGGTGCAAAGGCGCGGAGAGGGACGGAAACCACAAATAAATAGCGGCGGCAGCAGCGCGTCATCTGGTGGAGCAGGAAGTGCAGGCAGAGTCCAGAGGCTGGTGCTTTCTGCACGTCCCCAGGACTTTGCCATGGGCTGGGGGCCGCGGAGGCTGAGAGCAGCCGGGCGAGGGCAGCGGAGGCTGCGTCCGCGCCGGGGCTGAGCCAGCAGCGACGCGCGGGGCGCGCGGAGATGGCAGCGTCCAGCAACTCCAGCCTGTCCGGCTCCTCGGTGTCCTCCGGTGAGTTTCAGCCTGTCGGGCGCGGCTGCCGCACTGGGTCTCTCGCCCGCGCCCTGGGATGGGTAGAACCTACCTGTGGCCTCCCTGCCCGCTCTATGGGAGTGAGAGCAGGCGTCCGGTGTGACACTTGTTTGGTTTGCCAGCACCTTCGGTGCCCACACCGCCTCGGTGCCTCGCATCTGACAGCGCGGAGGTGGGAGAGCGGTGGCGCCCTTAGTGTGCGGACACGAGCGTTCTGGGGATTTGGGGAGCAGCATGGAGAAGCGAAAGGAGCAGGGCAGGTTCGCACTTTCTGGCGCCGCTGGAACGGGGGCTGGCAGGGCGTGAAAGGTTGGGGTGACGCTGGGCGCCCCGACCCGCTTGCAATGACGCTCCGCTACGCTGGATACCCAAATTCAAGGCAAAGGGGAGCAAACCCTCGCTCCTCGCAGACTTGATTTTCTTTGTTTGTTTCAGAAATTAGCTCCGTGGAGAGACACGCTTGGGGCATGGGTTTGAGGTGAAAGTGAGGAAGGGATTGTGTCCTTCTGGTCCTGGTTGAAGCCAGTTAGGGAACGGGAGATTGAGGCCAGCCTCTGACAATTTGCCTGCATATACAAGTGTGTGTGTGTGTGTGTGTGTGTGTGTGTGTGTGAGAGAGAGAGAGAGAGAGAGAGAGAGAGAGAGAGAGAGAGAGAGAGACTGAGAGACAGATTGATTTTCCCTGTGTGGCCTCTTGGAATACGCTCTATAATTTCACTTTCCACGCATACATTTCCCACCCACCCCCAAGTGCAGCTGAGCAAAGGAAGGGCTTCTTTCAGCTTTTCTATGGTTGATCAGAGGGTCTAATTGAAGAGGAAAAAAATTACTAATGAACCTGAAGGAGCAGGAATCAATAGAAGCACCCCCACTGGTTTCTGAGTATGACAGGTTTCTAATCACAATGATGCATTAGGTAGAATTCTTCTACCTCTTTGGTCACTGAAAACTTTAATGACAAACCTTCAAGGGATATCTGATAAGACATTTAGTGTGATATACAGTATTCAGGGCTCTTGAAGTCCTAGCGGAAGTACTCAGGATATTAATATTGCATTAATTCCTATTGTGTATTATTTTTTTACTACCCAAAATTAAACGCAAAGAAAGAAACACCTTGTTGGAGACATTGGACAGCCAGCCAGGCATTCAGGAAGCATATCTGTAGATGTGGGACTAATTAAATCATAAATGCAAGGTGAATTTGACTACAGTGCACTTGTGATGTGGCACAAGAGGATCACTTGAAAGCCATCTGTTATCTTTTTTGGCAGGTTGAGCTCCAGGGAAATGGCGCTTCCTTGCTTGATCCCTGCCAACTAACCAAGAGCACAGTGCTGTTAGGCGTACAGATAGTTCAAGTTTCTCATGGTAGCAGCCAATGGGACAGAACAGTCATATCTTATTAAGAACAGCAACAAGTTGACCGCCTGTGGTTTTAATTCTGAGAACTCAGCAAATGCTACAGCTTATTTTTAGTTCCCTCAACCCACTGCTGCTGCTTTTTGATTCATTTTGGTTGACTAACATTGAACTTGAAATACAGTGATGTTGGCTCGTGATTAGCATGTGGTTATCCCTCCCATCCAACTTCCCACTTGGAAAATCAACTCCAGAGGTAGAGGTGGCTAAAGGAGAGAAGGATGCAGAAAGGGCCAGGAAGCAGTGGTCTCGCATGATTCACTGATGGCATGAATTACAGGTGATGTGGCACCTGTATTGTCAGGCCTTGGTGTAGCGTAAGAAATCTCATTGAAAAACCTAACTCAGCCTTAGAAAGAACACGTGGATTCGAAACAGCAGTGCTTACAGGCTTTAAGTGACGGCAATGGCTTTGCAGACCGGCTAGAGATGCTTGTGGTGGTTCTCTTTCTTGCTCAGCTACCACTGTTTTAAATCCTGATGGAAACTGAGGAAATACGGGAAAGCTGAAATTCGAGGAGTGGGCGTGGGTATCTTATTTGATGTGAATCGACCTGGGCATGAGCTTATATTGTCTATTTCACCAATTAATCAGGCACTTTGTCTTGAAAAATAATGAGAACTGTAGTTCTCTTTTTAAACACACTTCTCAAGGTGTGAATCATGAATAATTCAGATGACACGAACAATTCACACCTGTGAGAGGTGTTGGGCAGGAAAGAATAGAGCCTGTTTGTGGTGGCAGCTGCGTTCTCCCAGGCAAAGGTCAGACTCTGAGCAATGAGGGCACTCCATCAACCAATCCCCATCTTAGAGGGCCTACTATGTACCAGGCAGTAGGTCATAAACCTCAGCTTCAAGAAGGGTAAGCTTGAAAAATAATTTTGGGATTCCTTCTACCTGTGAGGTTCTGTGATTATTGTCCTTGAGTTCTGGTTCCACCACTGACCAGCTGGGTAACTTGGGGTGAATTATTTAACTTCTTTAAACCTCAATTTCCCACAACTGAGGCAAATGCTAATAATAGGACCTGCTTCTTAGGAGTATTATCGGGATTAAATGAGATGAAGTGTGTAGAGCATTTAACACAGGGCGTGACACCTAAGTACTTGATGTGAATAAACTTTGCTCCTTGGAGGAATGGAAAAAAAAAAAGCAGTCACGTGCTCAGACTTTAGGTGCAGAAATAAGTCCAACACACATAAAATCTGCCTCTTACAGCACATGTTATATTTGATCTTGAGTTTTGGGCTCCATTGAACAAGCATTTATGAAGTGTCTTTTAGGCTTCAGGAATAGCCCCGAGTGTTGGGAATGGAAAGGTGAACCAAGATCCTTTCCCTCACCTTCCAGCAGCTGGGGTGGACCAGCTGATATCAATTTGTGTTCCAACTGGACGTGCTGAAGTACCTGGGGGAGAGAGCAGGGAAGAGAGGATGACCTCAGTTTAGAGGGGTCAGTGGAGTTGACCTATGATTCAGCCTTGAAGCATGAGTAGGATTTTTCCAGAAAGCAGAAAAAGGGGAAGGCATTTCAGGAGGAGGAAAGAGCTTAGGTGAGGGCCTGGAGATGAAGTTCATGACCTAGTTTTCAACTTCCTTTCTTAGGGCTATTGATCGTTTTTTCCCCCCAGCGATTCCTCTTCTCTGCACAGTTATGCTTATAGGGCCCCGAGCAGCACGGCGCACAGAGCTGCCGGATCACACTCCCTGCTGCTGCTGCTGTAGGCGGCTTCCTTTCTGCTCAGGTACCAGCGGGTTTAATGACACAGCTTTGGACGCCTTAGGACATATTGGGACAATCGAGCACTGTTGGTTCTGTAGTGACCAGCCTAGGGGGAGGTGAACTCGAACACCGCCGGTCAAACCTTTCTCAGAGAAGTAGCTGTGGAAGCTTGAGGTTCGGCTGTCTTTGCACAAAGAGTGAAGATCTAATCATTTCTTTAGGACTAAGCCCCAAATCTGACTTTCCTGAGAATAGGTTCACACTCGCCACTGTCGAACGGCATCACACGTGTGTCATTCTGTCTGTCTTAGCAAGCGAGACACAGCAAATGAAATGGTCAGGTTAAAATTAATTTTGAAATACATTTTTGGAGAACTCTTTAGAAATTTTTTCTGGAATATTCAATTATGTGTACAAGAAATTGCTTTGCCTTTGTTTTTAGTGGTAACTGCTGGTAATTAAATTTCACAGTCACCTAGCTTGGCAGGAAGGTTTGATTACCTTTATTTTTAGTCCCTATTTTTAAGCCTTTAATCTAGCCTGTGATTATACTCTGAAGTAAACTGTGGTTGATTTGCAAAATAGTTTTCTTAATCATCATGGGTTATAGTTGCTTTTATAATCGAAATAAGAACTTTTTGCATGTAGTAATGCAATGGCCAAATGACTAATTGCACAAACAAAAAAAAAACAACTCAAGTAAGGTAATAAGAGCTATGAGATGTTTTCCAGTAACTGAACTAGATGAAAAAAATATTAAAGGGACCTCAGGAGAAAAAGTTGTTAAGATTTTGAGAACATAAACACACTATTATAGAGTTGAAATCAAGGTAGAGTTTTTAAATTAAAATGCAAATGGAAAGGCTAAAAATCAGTATTAGGTGCAGTTATCTAAATTTACATGGGAAAAAGAACATTACTGAGTGGACTGAAGGAGTTACTGCCCCAGATTCTATGCAACAGTAATGTGGGCTAGGAAAATACAGTCGTCCCTTGGTATACACTGGGGATGGGTTCCAGGACCCCCGTGGGTACCAATTCAAGGATGCTCAGTCCCTCATATAAAATGGCGTACACCCATGCATACAGTCGGCCCTCCACATCCATGGATGCAGAGGCCTGGCTGTAATGCATGGGTGATGATCCTAGAGATGATAAATAGGAATTTTCATTCCTTATTATCAGAGGGCCACAACCAGTGACATACACAGATCTTTGTATTTCTAGATGTAGAAGGTAAGACTGAAGTATAAAACTGCTTCCAGGACTTACGTACGTGTAGTCAGAAACTCCATGTATCCAAAACTACAAAACAGGGTGTCTTTTTTTGAAACAGAGGAGTCTTCTTCTGGACATTTAGATTCTCCAGAAATATTCAATTATGTGTAAAAGCAATTTCTTTACCTTTGTTTTAGTGATACCTGCCGGTAATTTAACATCATAATCACCTCAAGTGGCCAGAAGATTTGATTACCAAGAAAAAAAAAGTGATTTCAATAAAAACTTAAATAAGAAAAATCACAGAGCTAAAATGAACCCCCTGAGAGAAATCGTTCACTCAGATGTGCAGTATTGTTCCTTACTGTCTTCCTGGCGACCTTTCCACCCCTCAGTTTAACTTATTAGAGTTTCGCTGTCCATCTGAGGTGACCCGGATGAACCCAAGGACATAGAATCAGAGGAGAGGAGGCCTTTCTTAAACACGACAGCCAAGGGCCCACTAACCTGTGCACTTTTGCAAACACGCCAGATTCCCCCCACCGCCCCCAACCCTATCGAGTGTTTTGAACGGCCCCGTCACTTGGTAAGCTTTTAGCGGGCACGGAAAGCAGGCATCTTCGGAGGTCAGTCTGTGCGGATTGAACTGGATGCTGCGTTCTCTGAGCTGCTGCCTGGGGCCCGGCCCCCGTGTCCGTCCTGCTGGGGACTGCCTGCTGTTCTATGGGCTGTCCTGTTTTGGGACAATAGTAAAAATAACCAGATGCTGTGCTGGGAAAACCTGTACGTGAGCTATGTCACGCTGGCGTGTTGTGGAAAAGAGTTTTCTGCCAGAAAATGGAGATTTCTGCCAATTAGTTAAATATAAAGGAAGAACCATGGACCTAATGATGAACATATGATTAATAGTATCTGTCAACCACCCACCAATAATTTGTCTTTGATGAATATATTTTCATTCTATGGCTCCTGAAATATGTCACTTAATTTCCAAAATGAATGGCCTTCCTTCCTTCCTCCCTACCATCTTTCCTTCCTTCTTTTCTTTTTTCCCCTCTTTCCTCTTGTCTTGCTTCCCTCCTTCCCTTTCTCTCTCCTTTTCTCATCTGTTATTATGTTGGTCAAATGTCTATTTAGAGATTTTTTTTAAAGTAAACCTGCCTTTGGTCTACTTTACTATTAATAGTTTCCAAATCTCCAAAGTGCCTTCTGGCTTCTCCTTCCTTCTTCTCAATGGGAGAGGAAGCTGGTAGTCTGTTTCTCACGTGGCTTCCGGTCAGGGGGTTAAAGTGGATGCCTGAGTCTCTGGTGTAGCTGGTTGGTATGATAAAACACACTCATGTGTCTCAAAGTTACTAACAAAAGCAGAGGTTTATTTAAAGTCTCCATGACTAGAGGAAAACCCAGTCAGGAATGCGCTGGTCCCGCACACGTCTGTTCAGCCACGGGGCCCCTGTGGCTGTCTGCTGGGGTTGGAGGCTGAGGACCTGGCATGTGCGCACTGCCAAGTGTTGATCAAACTTTTTCAATTGTGCACCCAGGGAGAGCCATCCACCAGCTGCTTGTACGGAAAGCCTGCTTTCCCCTCATTTATTATTAATCGGACATCTTTGTGGGGGCCACCCTTCGACTATAGTCTTTACCGTATGGTCTCGTCACAGCACTGCCTTGCTTCAACAACGTGGCCTATCAAACTCACCCTCCTGCAGCCCACTCACCGTAGAAGCTCAGCAGTGGATAGTGTTCTTTTCAATCATTCAACAGCTAGGTTCCCATAGACACTCTGTAATAAAGGTGTGCAGTGAATAGCCTTATTTAAAATGCTGTAATCACCGCATGGGCCCAACGTTCCATTGATTAGAGGCCTGCCGCTGAGATACCTCCGTCACACTGTGCAGGCTGCCCATCACCCCTGGCCTTGGTGGGCCTGCTGGGGAGAGCTCTTCTCCACGAGGAGAAGCTGGATGCCAGGAGTGGTCTGGCAGAATCAGCTAGATCCGCGGAAACAGTTTGCTTCCTCGAGCTGGTGAGCAATCCCATGTTCCAAGATGTGTCTTCATCAGAGGTCACAGTAAGAGTCAGAAGAAGATCTGGACTCTTAAATCTTTAGCCTGAGCATTGAAACCCTTTACCAAGGCCTTTGAACCCTCAGAGCCCTCAAACCCTTAACCAGGGCCCTTGAGCTCTTAACCAAGGCTCCCATACCCTTAACACAGGCACTTGCACCAGACACTTCGCCAAGCCCTGCAACTAGCTAGCTGTGTGGTCTTGGGTAAAATTAGCCTCTCTGAGCCTCAAACACCTCTTTGCAAACTGCGGTTGTGACAGCCTGTTTCCTGGGGCAGGCGGGAGTGTTAACAGAGGTGACTGAAGCGTGGCTTCCCACAGACCTGGCCTTCATGTCCCCTCATAGATGCCCCTCCTCTCCCTTTCCTCCCGCCTTCCCCTAACATCTCTGAGCCCCAGCACACTTGGCTATAAACCAGAAAGAGCCGTATCTGACGAATTTATTCCACGGGGTTGCCATTCTTGAAACACTGTTTGGGAAAATGCTTACAAACTGTGAGCACAACCAGCAGTACTGAATGGCTGCTTCGTGTTATTCTGTTTACATCATCGCATGTAATTCTCACAATATTTCTCTGAGGTAGACATTATATCCTGTTTGGCAAACAAAGAAATAGGTTCGGAGAGGCCACAGGGCTTGGATTTGAGGTGCTAAGATTAGAACAATATCTTCTTAATTTCAAAGACCGTTCTTTTCCTTCCTAAGGCGTTAGTTTGTTTCTTTCTCAGTTGTGAAAATGTTTGACATCAAAGTTGAAGGCTGAGCTAGATGTTCATGGTGACAGAGAAAACACAGTAATGTAGTTGTGTTGAGGGCCAGGAGTTATTCAGATCCTCACTCAGCCTGACCAAGCCTTATTCTCTCTAGCGCTGTGAACTGGGAGGTCATCACTCTGCCGAGAGAACACCGACGGCATTGGACTTGCGAAACTGTACTCAACCGTATTGCCAGGTGAAGGGTGCCCAGGTGTTCACTGCACCACTCTTTTTATTTTAAGATTTTATTTATTTTTAGAGAGAGGGGAAGGGAGGAAGAAAGAGAGGGAATGATACATTGATGTGAGAAAGAAACATTGATCAGCTGCTTCTCACGCGCGCTCTGACAGGGGACCGAACCTGCAACCTAGGCACGTGCCTGGACCAGGAATCGAATCGGCAGCCTTTCACTTTGCAGGTTGATGCCCAACCAACTGAACCACGCCATTCAGGGCTGCGCTGTTCTTGCAATGAAAATTGCTTAAATGAAAGAAAAAACACAAGGAGGGAAAAGAATGGTGATACTTTGCATTCAGTCGGTTGCCTTCACTGGAGTTGGAACAGGACTCCATTGTGGGTGAGCACATGGAGTCTTGCTATCACCACAAGAAACCCCCAGATTCTGAGTTTTCAGGCAGCAGAGCGTATGTTTTTTTTAGCTTCTATCCCAACTGGGAAAGTAAAGGAACCAAAATTAGGGAAGGAGTTCAGATAGACCTCACACAATTCCTACCTGAGAATTATTTCCTCCTGAGCTGGGTTGACTTTTACATTTCCACGTCAGGTTAGCGTGAGCAGGGACCTTGGAGGTTGCCGAGCAGATTCCAACGTTGTATGAGTGAGAGACTCAGGCCCCAGGGAACCCCAGGCACTGGCCAGAGCCGCTCAGCTAGCCCAGGAAGGGGCTGCGGCTAGACCTATTTGCTAGGACCCACGCTCTCAGAACATTAACTCCCCATTTCTCTTCCTGGCTCATCCAGAAGAGGAGCATCATCCTCCGAGAATTGCTTGCAGACGTTTTTCCTGTCTGCCTTCATAGAGGCTGCTCTGCTTCATTATTTAATATCTTCAAAAAAACAAGTCACAAAGGGCTTTGTATTTTAAATGGGCCTTACATCTCGCGGCTGCTGTGCCGATGAGGCACACAGACTCCTGAGACCTAGGGCCTGCTGTCCTACCTATATTTAGCCGCGCTGTTCAGTAGGGTAGACACTAGCCACCTGTAGCCATTTCGATCTAAATTTGAAGAGTTCAGTTCCCCAGTGGCCGCAGACACATTTCGAGTGCTCACTCGCACGTGTGGTTAGTGGCTGCTACATCGGACCAGCAGAAATAGAAGATTTCCGTCGTTTTGCAGAAGATTCTGTTGGGCAGCTCTGGTGTACTGGGTCAGTAGTTCTAAGACTGGGTCTTTACTGGTGTAAAATTAATACAGTAAGGATGGGATGTCTGATAGAATGTTCTCCCATTCCTGTGTTTGCTCCTCGTGCTGCTTAGGTTACATTTTACTGATTTTGCAAATCAGCTTTTCTTTTACCAAAGTAATTTTCTGTAACTTTGAGGAAAACTGTGGAACGACAGCTGGAGGATGCAGTTGGGGAGAGGAATTAAAATGTTCGTAAACTTTCCTAGTCGGGAAGTTTGGTTCAAGCCTTAAAAAAAGGTCTGTAGTTTTTATAATGGTGGCCCTATTTCTTTTTGAAATGACCCCCAGTGAGTGGTAATTTCACCCTTAAAGAGGCAAAAAATGCCCATGTCCAGAAGAAGTTTGGATCTTATCATCACATCTCTTCCAAACATCATAAAGAAAAGAGGAAAACTGTGACGATGCGGACTGAGATGCTAGCGGCATATCCACCCCATACTATTTGAAAGGAATTTTCTCCCAATTTGGCCATCAGCAAACCATTGGCCTGGGAGTCCTTTGCTCCTGCCAAAGGCCCGCATATGGAGCAAAGCAAACGCACACTGCTTTTAGAAAATAAAGTTAGCATTTGGAATTTCAGCACTTTTAATTGGGGGAATGCATGCAAATAAGATGCAAAAACGTGACAGTTCCCAAGAAAAGGAAGCCGCCTCCTCCTTGAACTTCTGCTACCACCCGCAAGTGCAACAGAAAAATTGGAAAGGTAGGAGGTACCGCTAACGTGTCAAGCAACTGTTGAGAAAGAGGTGGATGCCGAGGCCATTGGACCCTGAAACCAGGATCGATCGTCAGAGGACTGTGGCATGCATGACGTGTTCACTATTGCCGTAACTCAGATCATACATTTAGGGCAGTTTGAATCACAGAATCACTTGGCTGATACCCTTATGCAATTCCGTCTCATCGAAGGCCCAGTCCCGGATCTCACAGTGCCCCGTCGTTGGCCTCTGCACCCTCAGTCCTGGCTGACTGCTATTCTTCACGGCAGCAGGACCTAGCACTTCCTTATGATTTCAGTTAATGCCACACTAACATCCTGAAGTGTTTTTCTTACGTAATCTTGCTGCCAAAGAATAAACCTGAGGGAGCAATGTGAGGGCATCAAGGAAACAGGAAGCAAGGTCTGTGGTTTTGCGCCCAAATCTTCTGTAGCATCTACCAGGGTAGGGGGGCTGCAACATTGAACTGCAAGGGGCTGCTTCTCCAGCGCTGGGCCTGCGCTGTCCAGTATGGTAGCCAGATGGGCCACGAAGCCCTGGGAGTCCGAGCAGAGATGTGCCGCAGGGTGAAACACACACCAGAGTTGAAGGCTTAGTACAAAACAAAAAGACAATTCCAAATATTACATCGACTCCATGTTGAAATGATAGCATTTTTTGGATGTTAGGGTAAAGAAAATTAATTAAAAGTTCATTTCACCTCTTCAAACGTGTTTAATGTAGCTATGAGAAATACTTAAAATTACCTATGTGACTCATTTGCATTCGAGAGCGCTGGTTTGGATGACTCCAATGAGAATATCCTAGCCTTTATCACAGACTCCATCACACAGGACCCGCTGATTCACCGACCAGTGGCTCCCACGGTTGCAGCCACGTCCACTTTCCTAGCCAGAAACTTACCCTCCCTCCCCTGAGGCCCAGTTCAGCCCCGCTTCTCAAGTCCCTGTTTGTTTTAGGCTCAGACATCGAGAGCTGACCATCATTTTACTGGGTCTGTATAAGGAAGTCACAATGAAATACTATAGAGAGGGACCGGTTGGGGCTTTGATCAGATTCTGACTTATATAGGCTTTCTGCTTTGCTTTTGGTTTCTGCTTCATCATAATTCTAGACTTTCCATATTTACTTGTTAGATTTATGTACACCCTTCCTTCCAAAGAAAGCCCACAATCCTGCAATGCTTCGATGTTGGAAAGAGAAGCTAAGAGAACAAGGAGCTCATTTTGCTCTTGACCTGTGCAGAGAATTTCCGTGTGATAGTCTTTGCAGCGAGGCTTCTTGACATGAATATGTGTATGTGTAGACACACTCACACGCATGTGTTTGTGTGCAGGTATACATGTGTCTGTTTTCGTGTGTTTCTGTCTATGTGTACACAGAAAGCAGAAGTGGATTAGGTTTCAAACAGAAGTTATTTCTAACCAAATATATTACATATAAATTAATACCAAGGGAAATGAAAAGTCAGGCCCAGCATTCTTTTAGTAATAAAAGAATTCATTTGGGATTGTGCTAATGATGTGTAGATATTAATACACATAATTTGGCTGCCTAATATTGATTTAAGTTGCTCATTCAAATTCACTTTATTATAGGAAAAATTAGCCATTCTGTTTTACAGCGTTTGTCCCTGCAGACAGTGAGACAGTTAAACCATGGTTACTGGGTAAATAATACTATTTCGCTGACTTTCATAGGCGAAGAGAACATTGTTACGTCTTCTTCTGGAAGTGCCCTGTGAGTTGCTCGTCTCTGGCTGAGACCTGCTGGGTTGAAGCCAGCTGTCCTCTGTTATCTCCCCAGCCGGGGGGGGGTCAAGGTCCAGGGTTAAAGGTGCTCTCAGTGACCAGGGCGCATTTTTCTTCCATGTGACGTTAATGTGCCTGAGGGTTGAACTTTGTCCCCACGAGAGCCCCATGCTGGTTTCAAGCAACCAAACAACCCACATGCCCTTTTCCCTTAAAAATATGAATTCTTCCTTGGAGGAAAAGGCAGTTCCTGGCAACTTTGTAAACTCTCTTAATAGAGAATCAGGTTCAGATCAGGAACATCACCACAGAAAATCCTAGGCAGATACAAGCAGAAGATAGGATTTTGAATTAGACCATGTAGCTCATCGTAAGAACATAGTAATCGCCACAGTACCTATTTGGTTCTATATTCCAGCCTCAGTAATAGCACTAAAGGGTATTTTGTGAAAATGCACAGCTGCCTGTTAGGAAGAGGCACCCAGCACACATTTATTTTTCATAAATTGCCGAGCGTAACTCTGTCATTCAGGAATTCATGGAAACATGTTTCCGAGTCCATACATCGCTTGAGCTGGTGCCCCGTCTTTGGGTGTTAAGCTCCATTCATTTTCTGTCCCTAGAGTGGCCTGGCGTTTCTTTCTATTGCTTTACATTTAATTCTCTGAAATTCTGTAAATGTAGGTTCATCTGAACCCTGGGCTTTCCAGGTTGTGGGACCTGCGCTGAGGAGTTGGGGACCCTCTGGCTGTGCTCACTTGGGCCTCTCTGCATTTCCGTCTTCCCATCTGAAAAACAGCCTAATAATGCTTGTTTAGAGAATCTAATGGGGGTAGTGTCTGTGAAAGACACTTGCAAATGGACAATCTGTGAACAAAATATAAAAATGTCTGGTCTCGCGAAGTTCCCCTCCTGACGGAGATGCTCCGCAGGTTCCTTTCCAGGGTGGTCTGTGACCACCCAGACCGCGTGATCTTCTAAGACAACTGGAAACATCTCCCCTGAACATAGCCCTTCACTCTCGTTGCGCAGCCTTTCAGACCCTGGAAGTGTAACCCACCAGGCTGGAATTGCCCGACTCAGAGCCAGGCTCCGCTGGGCACCCCTCATTCCCGTCAGCGTGTACAATTAGCCAGACACATCCCTCATCCAAAGGGACACCGCCGTTTATACTTTCCAAGCCAGAGGGGTGGCTTTTTAAAATTATACTTCCTGTAACATTCAATATATGCAAATGAGCATCTGTGACACATACACGTTATGAAGTGCAGTCACGTCACTCATAAAAAAATAAATAAAAAGCTAGGACCGTTATCTAACCTAGGACCGTTATCTACCTTTGCAGCTTCCCAGGTACTTTTCTCGCTTGCCTCCCCCGTCTTCTCATTCCCTTCTTCCAAAAATAACTTACTTTGAAATATCTCCCTTGGTTTCTCTTCTCTCTTTAAGTCATTTTATCGCTACAATACATGTGCCAGGAGAACAGGCATTTTTGTCTGTTTCGTGCACTGCCAAACCCCTGGGCCTGGTGTAGTGACCACCATGGTGCGGGCACCCGCTAACCGAGTGAGTGAGTGAATGTGTTTCTGTCTCAAGCACTCCATCGTGGGAGTGAGGCTACAGCCCCTCCTCTCATCTGGTATGTAAATCAGTTCCGTAAGGACCCCATCGCTGGTTCACATTAGTCACGTGCCTTTAATGAGTTTTAGAAAATCCGTTTTTTAAAAAATTATGATGTGGATTATTTGCACTGGGTCGCAGTAGGAGACTCCTAGGAAAGTCACACCGACTTTTTGGGACCAGGACTTCTTTTTAAACTTGATTTGTAGTTCAGAAGCTCTTTTCGAGACTAACGAGTAAACACTCAGGGAACAAAGAAGTAAAACTAGAGCCCAACAGAGAGAGCTCCAGAGAGATTTTTGAAGAGCGAGACAGGGGTGAGCCTTGCAAACACTGTGCTGAGAGCGAGAAGACGGTTGCAGAAGACCGCCTGTCGTTGTGTGGCTCCCCTCACATGACGTGTCCAGAAGAGGCCATCACAGAGACGGGAAGTAGATGAGCTGCTATTTCCTAGGGAGGGAAGCTCAGGCGATGGCTAATGGGTGCGGGTTTCTTTCGGTGATGAATTGTTCTGAGATTGGTTGTGGCGATGGTTGCACGTATCTATGAATAGACTAAACGGCATTGAATTGTGCGCTTTTAAACAGGTGACCTGTTGAGTATGTGAATTCGATCTCAATAAAGCTGTTATTTAAGAGGCAAAAAAAAAAAAATATATTGATGGAGGAGGAATGAGAAGGCGAAAAGGCCGTATAGGGAGCAGTCAGGAAAAGCAGCCGTAGACCAAGTCCTTCCTGGACCGGATGTCATCAGACAAGCAACACTCACTCCACAGTCCTTGGTATCTCGATGGACATATGGGGGCGCCCCTCCTCTCCCCACTTCTCCTTCCACATCTGTCTCTTTCCGCTGCCAGCCCCTGACCTCCCCAGAAGGTTCCACAGAGATGCGTTTCTATCGCTGGCTTGTAGGGTCAGCTCAGCCTTCCCCAGTTTCCCCCAGTGGCCGTCAAATCCTCGTGCTGGACAAAGCAATTAATGCTTTTCTCATGACTAGTTAATTAGATTTTTATGCAGCTTCTCAAGCCCTGGGAACAGGTCTTCTGCCCTCGCTGTGGAATGTAAGTCATCCGGGTACCGAGCTTCCGGCCGTGTATCTGGTCTGGCTGCGCTTTGTCAGGACAGTACTTCTTCCGTTGCTGCCTCGTGCACCCCGCTCGATGGACGCACGTGCAGACCTTGCCAGGGGTGTCATCTGCTGCCGCTTTTGTTGTTTCTAATCAAAGAGCCGATACCCTTTGATGGTGTCAGATAACAGTATTGCACTGTAAATACTTCGTTAGAAAGACTAATGTATCGCACAGGTACAGCTGTCTCGAATGTGCTCGTGGTGTTTACTTTGACCCTGAGCAAGTAAAGAAACATGCATTTGATCAGACCTTAAATATGAATAGTAAAAACGAAACTT
This sequence comes from Glossophaga mutica, assembly GCA_039655065.1. NCBI lineage: Eukaryota > Metazoa > Chordata > Mammalia > Chiroptera > Phyllostomidae > Glossophaga > Glossophaga mutica. Next base: position 86,739,014 of record CM077313.1, read on the forward strand.
TCTAAAGCCATGTAAAGTTCACTGTAATGGAGCCCATCGATCAACATTTTTAAAAGACCTACTGGTTTTGAGCGCCAGGTTAGTATGGAATGCCCCTTCCCCCCATGTTTGGTGTCTGCTAGAGCAAGATACACTTTCTGTAGATTGGAGGCTGACCTGGCCCAGGTGGGGAGCTTATGGAGGTCAAGACTGGTGTCTTCGGGGAGCACAGTCCCCTGGGTGGCTGCTTTTATGGGTGGACGTCAATCTTCAATGGCCTGTGTGGATTTATAGGGTGGCTGGCTACCCCGACACTGTTCAGAATGCCTGTCTGCCTTCTGTCAATGACAGTGAAGACAAGCACCCCCGCAGAATACGGATAGATACCCATTTGTGGGAGTGTGAAGGCAAGGCAAGTACAGAACCGTCTTCCCTAGTTCTTCCCTTAGGCTCCCATTCGCAGTGTTGTCCTGGCCCCCAGAGGAGGAGCAGGGTATGGGGTGCAGTGGGTTTGCTGTGGTGTCCTCCATCGGGGGGAGCCTGGCTGTCCCAGGTTGCTTAGGACACTAGCACACATGTGCAACGCACTGTGCCTTGTGCTGGCCTCTGCACCTGCCCTGACACCTCACTCCAGGTGTGGATTCTACACCCGGGCCCTCCCACTTCCTAATGTCACAGGCCAAGCTTTCCCCAGCGAAAGATGCGCTGTGCCTGAGGCCTGAGGTTCACCAGCTTTTCTCATGCCGACACCAACATGCAAAACACATTGACATCTTCTCACTCCCTAAGCAGAACGTTCCAGGATGTCATCATCGTACGCGGTAGGATTCTTCTGCCGCAAATACAGAAAACGCTAGGAAGTGGGAGGTAGAAACGCCATACATGGTGACAGCTGATGCTGCCTGCGTCCCTGCAGTTCTCCGGGCTCTGCCCTCTCCGTGGAAGGGCTTCCTTCCCAGCCTTGTCTTCCTTTTGATGTCAGGATGACAACAGCAGCCCCTGACATCACATTCAACAGGAGAAAAGTGGAGAGTGAGAAAACCTTTCTCAGCAGTGCCCCTCCCCCCAGCAAATTTCCCCTGGCCCCACCGGCCCCAGTTTTGCCGCACAATCATCTGTGAACCAATCCCTGGCAGGGGAATAGGATGCCCGTGATGCACGCAGTCTCATCATGGCCTCCTTCCCATAATGGGAGTGGAGTCAGAGTCTCGGAAGGGGCGAGCACCCCCTACTGCTTCAGGTTCTGTGGAGGAGGAAGGAAGACCCAAGACTGTCCCCCACAGGTATGTCACGAACGTCCTCACCCCGGATCCTCTAAGGCCGCCACAGAAACACTGTGAGTTCTAAGAAAACTGGTCTCTGCTGGGCAAAGGATTCAGTCTAGTGGAGAACCGAGCAACTGTGTCCCATTCACTCTGGGGGAACATTCACTCCCTGACAAAAATAGTTTTGCTTCCCTTCCGAATCAAGCTTTTCCTGGTGCGTTGTTTTCACTGCTCAGCGCTTTAAGGTTTGAAGCACTTTCTTTTATCGTTATGGAAAGATACAGAGCTATCCATTCAACATTAGACAGATTCTTTCATTCGAATGAAAGTAGGACAGTGAGGTTGGGAGGTTTTGATTCTTGACTGATTTTAACATCCTCGGGTCCTGGTGTCAGAACTGTTTCATAAGAAATTCAGGGAATAATAGTAGATGATTCGGCCACTCCTGGTTGCTATGGCAAGGAATTTTTAAAGCTTTGATTTGTGAGGAATAGTGATCATTAGCAGCTCTTTGTTTTTAAAACAGAGAGCCCTGCAAATGGCCACAGCCTGAGTGGAATAAGTGATTGGCTGACTCACCGGGGAAAGAATCTCGGGGTCTTGCTGGAGCAGAGAAGACAGGCAGAACGCTCTGGAAAGCAGGTCCCTGCTGTTCGTTTTTATGGCGGAATCTTGGATTAAAGACTATTGGACAAGGAGTCCTGTTACTCAGGTCTGTGCTCGTTTCATCTCAGAATTTGCTGTTCGCGTGGCCTGGGGCAAAGGGCATCATCATTGTGTAACTTTTGAGGCTCATCTGTAGAATTATTAGGTGGTGCCGGATCATCCCTGGGGGACTTGAAATTTGATGAGTTGCTGGCTAGGCCTTTTTCTCTTGCCAGCTTATGGTGCTTTGGTGCCCCCCCCCTAAGGGAACGACCCTCCCTCCCCGCATGCACACTCCTCATACCAATGATGTTTGGCACCATGGGTTCTAGGCGCCACATCTGTAAGATGTAAGATGTTGGGGGCCTGTGCGACACTCGCCTTCTCATCCTCACTCTGAGCAAGCCCAGGGGTAGCTCCCCTGCGGTCCAGGGCAGTGAGATACAAGCACCTTGGACTGTGACTCACACTAAGAAACATATTTCACATCACAGCCCAACAGAGAGACACACACACATCATGTACACACATGTAGCTTGATGTGTATTTATTGAGTATTTACCAGTGAACGACAGACAAAAATTCTGGTCCTCCTGGGGCTCCTGAATATAGAGACAATAAACAAAAGAATCTATTTGTCATTTATTTATGTCTATATAAAGTATGTGCCCCATCATTGTATGTGATTATAATGTATATAATTTATAATTTCTGTAGTCAGTTAAAAAGCAGTGAACTCTAAGGAGGAAATACAGGAAGGAGGGAGACAGGAAATGCAGGGTTCTTCCGAACATTCAATTGCGTGGCCAGGGCAGGCCTGACTGGGCAGATGTCATTTGATGGCGAGGGAGCCAGCGCGCAGACATCAGGAGGAAGAGCATCCCAGACAGCAGGAACAGCCACTACAGATGCTCAGACGCCCGAGCGCGCCCTGCGTGCTCCAGGCATGGAAACGAGGCCCCTGGGGCTGACGTGAGTACGGGGAGAATGGGGCTGAGCAGTAAAGGGGTGGGCACATCGCGATGGGCCTTGCAGGCCATCGCCAGGGCTCTGGTTTCCCACTGAGGGAGGAACCTTGGCCCTGGAGGGTTCTAGAAGAGTGCCGTGATCTAAGGTCTGTTTGCACAGAACCTCTCTGGCTATTAAACGCAGACTAGCCACAGATACTTCCTGTGCATGCGTGCCTCTTGAAAGATAGGGACTCTTTTTAAAAAAATACCACTTACTGGATATAATTACTGGTATCTCATGCACACACTCGTGTTCAAACCCATGTGCACACACACACAAGCACTGATTCCCCCATTTTAGCTCAATCAGCAAGGTCTCTGTTCACTAATCTGAGGGAGGAAATACAAGTGGCTTTAAGGAAATGAAGCCTTGGTTACGCTTTCTCCCTCCCGATTCTAAAGAAGGTTATTTCCAGACCCTGCCAAAACCCTCGTTGAAGAATTACTTTCTACCTTTCAAAAATGAGTCATTTCAATCCTATTCCCTTTTGGCACTTTTATTTCTACATCAATACGGCCTCCTTTTCTGTGGCCTTTGACCAATCAGTGGTACGTGCGTTGAATGAAGGGCCTGGGTCTTATTGTCCTCCTACTACCCAGGTGCTGAAATTGGTCCCGGTACACAGTAGTCCTCAAACTTTTGCTTTGAGGACTTAATGTTTTACTTCCGTTTTTAAATGCAGAATTGGAGTACTGGCTCCTTGGCCCTCTGGCCCATCACTTCTTTGGCCATATGTTGGCCAAACCTCATTACAACCTGACTTTTCTAGAAAGCTTTGTCTCTACCAGGATGGGAAACTTCCCGGATCAGTATTGACTCCTTGGCAGTGACACTCAAGTTAATCTTGCTTCTTACAGAGCAGTTTTTGTCCCTTCTGTCCCATGAGCTTGTTACTCGCAGTCAGCAGGGTGTGATGTTTGTCTTCCTGGGCTATCTTCCCTAACTGCCGCCAATTCATTGACCAGAGACTGGTTTGACATGGGCTACGTTACTGAAGACATCGTCACTTCTGAATGTGTCTGAGAGTCATGATTTCAGATGGAGGTTAAGTAAATATGGTTATGTCTGAGTAGATGGTATAGCCTAACCCAGTGTGAGTATCCCTTTATTATTGATTTGCCCAAATATTTTATGTGAACAAACGGGAAGGGAGGTGGCAGTACTCTGAGCCTTATTCTTCTCGTCCTTGCTTTCTCTGTCCTTTCCCCCTTCTCTCTTCCATCAATGCTGAGTGTGTACTTGGTGCCAGCCACTGTGGGGGCCCCTGAGAGGGACATAAAGAGATAAGAAGTAACCCCTTTGTAACTGTCCCCAGGGCATCATCACCCCGTAAAGACAGGGAGCCTCAGATCACCAGCAGGAGCCAGCCAGGAGTCGAGGGCCTGCACATCCTAGCTTTTTAACAGCACCTTTTGGATGAATGACTGAAAGGACACACGACCCTCACCGTAAAGGAGTTTACTGTCCAAGGGCCGATAATGAACATGGACTTCATGGAACTTTGCAGCACTTATAAAGTTTTTATCAGTTATAAATATCAGTTCAAAGCTCTTCTGTTAATTGTTACTCCTTTGGAGCACTATCTTCTGCAATTTTTGTCCCTTCTTAAAGATGCCGGAATTTTCACACGGGGACCCTTCCAAAGGGTGGCTGGCACACAGGTAGGGCCTCTTGACGGAAAACAAGAAGGCCGGACAGGAGGCCAGGCCCTTCGCTCCCTGCCTCTCCTGGCCCATGGTGCTCTAGGTAGACGAGCACTCGCAGCTTCTCGTTCTCTCTGGTTCTGCAAATGTCACAGTCTCGGAGGCCTCCCGGATGTCCTGATTACGGGGTTTGTTTCGCCTGGAGGCAGGCTCGTCCACTGTAATCCCTTACCATGAGGAAAGTGTTTTTAAAACCAGCACATGAGTCCAAGTCTGTTATCCAAAGTTTTTTCTTCGCTCTGAGTTACAATTTTACCTTCCTGCTGTGCCAGGAGACTGTTGCTACCTGGTGAAACAGGAATTTGAAATAATTGTTGCTCTGTTATTCCAGGGCAAGGATTTGCTCTGGTGGAGAGTCATGTGCATGTGTGAATGTGAATGTGAATGTACGTGGGTGTGCCTGTGAACTGCTGAGTGCATATACATGTGTGTGTTGTGTCTGTATACCAGTGTGCATGTGTGTCTTTGTGGTACGTGGGACATAAATGTGTGTCTATGTGTCAGAAGGTGGATTCAGTTTCCAGGGGAAAGGAAACTTTCAGAGGACCCTAGCCTATGGGACACATTTTTAGCTACTAGTTTTAAATTACTTATCATATCCTTGAGTGACTGATTCTAAACATGGAAGAGCCCTTTTAGAGAGTAGAAATGATATCATTGGATATGTTAATGGTTACATATAATTAAGCTTATTATATAAGCCAATTATGCTTAATCCCCAGGTGGAGTTTATAACCAAGCCTAAGTAATTCTTCCTTGTAACGACTGACAAGCTATAGAGTCAGATCTCAGAGAAGCAACTATTTGGGGGGTTGGAACATTTTTTTTAAAATAGGCATTTTAGTTGCTGAAAGAGTCCTTGTAGATTTCCTTCAACATTAAAAAAGCAAGAGGAAGAGGAAATTACAATTAACAGTCTTAAAATTCCAATTAATCTCTCCAATAGTGATTAATTTCCAGAGGCGCGGAGCCTCCGCAGTGTGTCTGAGAGAAAGAAAAAGACAATTAGGGTCGGGGAAATTGGTGAAGGACACTCGGGCGGCTGGCAACCCCAGCAGGATGACTGGCTGCCTGAGCATCCACATCATAGTCGACAAGGCTGGAAGCCTGCCCGGAACTCTGTCTAGCGTCGGCTTTTCTTCATGGGACAAACGCATCCATTTGGAAACCCACTGACCGTGTTTCCTAAAATTGTCTTTTGCCTCTTCATGGACAAGCTCAAGTGTGATCGGTTGTCCAGTTAGAGTGCTTTCTTTGTCACCTTTCAGCTCATCTTTTGTCTGGGATGCTGGCCTCTGCCCTGCTGTGTGCCCTCGGCATTCTCAGGTCTCTCCTCTCCTCACCAACCAAGATCTCAGCGAGCTGGTTCAAGTCTAATGTAGTGGGTTCTTTAAATTTCTGAGGCCACTGATGCAGCGTGGAACTCACAAGGACAACTGATGCATCAATGTCTTCCTCTATAAAGGCGAAATAATACCATTGCAACATTGGCGGGCGGGGGCGGGGGGTGTAAGTTATTGAGGATAGGCTAAATTGAAACACAGGGAAAATTAGCATGTTCTCATAGAGCTGGCTATTCTTATGAAAATTATACTTATTTTAGCATTCAAATGCTAAAATCAGATTCGAGTGGATTCAGTGTTAAGTCACCTGGAACTTATTTTAGGTACCTGACGTTTTAATTACATTGTAATGAAGATGGTGTTAAACTTTTACAGTAGGGTGGCTTTTTCTCTGCTCTCTCTCCCCAGTCCAGTACTTATTGGGCGGGAGGACCCTTCAGAGAATGAGGAATAAACATCACAGTCCCTTGAACTTCTACATAAAATGCAGTGCTACACAGAAATAATGTAAGTGAACTCACCATTTGCGGTCAGCTGGAAAACTTAACTTTCAGAGGGATGTGACCAGCTATACTGACCTAGAAAACTAAATAAGCAGTTTGCAAAATCTGGTTGGTGCGTATAATTATTTTTATATTATCCCAGGCTGTGCCTTGCAAAGAGCAAACCACAGCAGTTATCTGACCTCTTGCTCTGCCACTGCCTTTGCTCCGACGCAGTGATTATGGAAGACTCGGCATGTTCTCCCCTAATGCTTGGGGGGCAGGCCTCAACTTCGGTGGCGCTGGTGCCGGAGGCTGCTGGGTGCTCCGCCCCTGTCTCGGGCAGAGTGGAAGAGAAGCCTGAAGTCGGGACCATTTACAGCCTGGGAGGGCCAGTGGGAAAGCTGAAGTGTTTGGCACTTTTATCAGCTGAACAAATGTCTTGAAAATGGTGATATATCAGATAGTTTTAATTAACACAGAATGTTAATCTTCAAGATGGAAGAGTCCTAATAATGCCTTTCATTTGAATATAAATATTTAGTGGGGATACAGGTTACAGGATGTCTTGAGGCCCCAGGGTCCTTGAAGTTCTTCCTTCAGTTCCTTGGAGCGAGTAAGAATGATTTCCTTTAGACTGTCCGCGTGACTCAGGGTGTCTGAGTGAAAGACACATTTCTGACCTTTTGCTTCATCCCCTGGGGGGCAGGCGGAAGGCGGATACCTGAGTGTGAATTAATGCCCGTGTGCAGGAAGGTGAGTGTCTCCGCTTGGAGCCAAAGGAACCAGCAGTAGGCAGTTCAATCAGGACACCCTGGACGGCTTATCATCCTGATTAGCTAGCATTGCAATTAGAAGACATTTAATTTTTATTTAAAACACGAAAGTGACTGGTGAGGTTTAGATGTTATTAAACGTAGGCTTAGCCTGTAGTTTTAACCCACTTCATCTTAATTTAAAAAATAGGCAACTCAAGGGAAACAAAGAATGGAAATTAATTACAAAACTGTAGAGGGCCCCAGGTAACTTTAGTCTTATTCGGGACAGTGACACACCCTCCCACCTACCCTGGCACCCTGACCCCTGCCAGGAGAGTGGCACCTTCTGTTCTCAGCTCCGGAGTCAGCTCCTGTTCCTTCTTATTGTAACCCGAGTGCTAAGCAGAAGTCAGGCTCGGTGGAGGCAGACAGAGGATTGCTGCAGTCCCACAGTAACGCTGTGAAAAGGTAGTGTCCTATTCAGATACGCTTTTTAAAGTCCAGTGTTCATACAGGCAGGTGGATATAACCCATCTGCTTAGGCCTTCCCATGAACCGCTGATGGGTCATTGCTATGATTCCCCAAATTAACTGCTTTCTGGCTTTCTCACCATAGGCTCATTTTGTCTCTCTTTGAATTTTGTATGCAAAGCATCACACATTATGCACCTCTTTACTGTCGGCTATCTAGATTACGTCACTCAACGTTGTGCCTTGAGATTCATCTCTATGTGGTATCTACGTATGGTTCATTCTTTGTCACCGTTGCAGAATATTCCAATTTCTACCTATGTATATATACTTACGTATTCTGCTGTTGATGACTCTGGGTTGTTTCCAGCTGGTCCTCCTACAAAAAATTCTGCTATGCCTATTCTTGTGCGTGCACGTATGGACATTGTCTGCTATGTACGTGTCTACATGTGGAATTGTTAGTCTTGGGGTATGTATATAGTCAACACTACAAGATACCACCAAACAGTTTTCCAGAGCAGCGTTACGAGTTTGTACTTCCACCCAACAGTGTATGAAAATTCCAGCTGTGACCTGTCTACACCATTCCCAGGCCCCATTGCTTGGTGACTTAAAACCCTGTTGACTTGGCTCTCTAAAACTTGGCAGGCAGTAAAATCCAGTGCTTTTCTATTTTAAGAACCAGAAGCTTTTCCTAAAGGAAGAGGTAACTGCATTTGACAACTGTTAAAACCACTGCAGCAGCCGAGCAGCAAACAAACCTGAGGAGAGAGAGCGTTCCCACCGATGGCCCCAAGTCACGTCATCCTGGGCGGCACGTAACTGAAAGAGGAACAATTCGGCGGAATCCCTGTCCCAATTTAGAAGCCCTTACTTCTGTTTGTTTTTCAGTGACGGTGGACCTTCAATGTTCTGTGAACACCGAACAGCATATGTACAGCATAGTGGTTAGACATTTATATGACCTCCGAAGTCGTTGCCCTGATAAGTCTCCCACCCACCTGATACCGTACCCAGCCATTACAATATTATAGACTGTGTTCCCTAAGCTGTGCTTACATCCCCACGACTATTTGTAACTGCCAGTTCATGCTTCTCAATCCCTTCCCCCTGTTCCTCCAGTCCCCCAGCTCCCTCCCGTCTGGCGATCACCAGTCTGTTCTCTGTATCTGTGACAGCGTGTGTCTGTTCTGCTTGTTCGTTTATTTTGTTTTTCAGATTCCACATACAAGTGAAATGATACAGCATTTGTCTTTCTCTGTCTGACTTATTTCATTCAGCATAATACCCTCCCAGTCCACCCATATTGTTACAAATAATAAGGTTTCATTCTTCTTCCTGTTTTCTAATACTTCATTTTTATTGCATTTTTTCCCATCCCCATTCCCTTTTCTACCTTCACCCACACCTCTCCCCCCTGCAATCACCATGCTTCCTTCTTAATCATTAACTTAATTCTTTTTTTTTCACTGGAAATGTTCCAATTATGAAAAACTATGAAGCAGTTCCTGATTAGGTGACGCTAAATGTGAATGCAGTAAATATAATAAAAAAAGATAGACATTTAGGCCATGGTCAGATACTACTAAGTTTTAACTACAGTGTAATATATACCTAAGTAACATGACTTAATTATGATGATAAGAAATGATGATTTTTTTTTCTCACAATATGATTTTTTTTTCTGTTTGTTGAATGCACAGGCTGCATTTATTTCTAAAACCCTGCATTGCTTAAGGAAAAGTCACAAGAAAGAACCCTGGAAGCCATTTCTGTCGTCAGTGACTTTATGGTCTGAAGTCACTTCATGTCTTTGCCTGGGTTTTAAGTACATGCAAATACTGGGGGACATTGTGTCTTCTCTGTGTACCAAAACGATTCTTGTGAGAAGCAGTAGAAATGCCTACGACAGCTAAGCCCTATGGAGATTTCAAGTGAAAGCGTTTTGAACATATCTTCACATCTATATTTAAAATAATACTGGCGTTGGTAAAATGCTACTCAAAAGCAAAGTGTTTTTTTCGCATGGTAGTCTGATTTGTCACGCATGTTATGTCAGAAGCGGGCCCAGTGCTGTGTAGTCTGTAAGGACATCTTGCTGCTTCTCCTTTGCCTGAGCAGAAAGGAATGGAGAAGATGATTCATAATGAGTAAAACACGTATCATCTCCTGGAGATAGAAAATAGGGATAAAGGCAGATTTCCATTCGGGAGAATTTATTTTGGCTTTGGAAGTCATTTAAAATGGCTGTTCCCTCTGTGGGCAGTTTGTAAGCAGCCTGAGTTGACACCTCCGTGTTCAATCACAGCAAGATCGCTTTTAGTCGCCGGGAACTGCCAAAGCCAGAGCTCTTGGAGTCTGAAACGCAGCCCTTTTCAAACTCCTTCTAGATGCAAAGCAGATGGAATAAGAATGTGATTTTCTTTGCTGATTGTCATCATACGCTTTACCGGTTATTTACATGAATCCATAATTTGTCTAAATGAAGAGGGGAGAAATAGGGCCTAATTATAATATAACATTATAGGTCATGGCAGATTAGCTCAGGAAGATGTTAGCTATCAAACATGCAAAATTTATTGTAAGGTAGCTGTTGGACCTTTATATAGGAGATCTAAGAAAGACAATATTATGTGTTACATTCCTGGGTCAGTCCACCAATGCCAATATATGGAAAACACACACTCACGTGTGTGGACACGCAGGTACGCCTTCTGACTGGCCAACCTGCATGGAGATATTATACAGATATGTTTAGAGCAAAATCTCCAAAGATTCTCTTTGTAAAACTGCGTTAGAGTTTTGCATCTCTTTTGCTTACCTATCCGAATTTTCCATAATATGGAAATTCCAGGCCAGGAGTATCGCAAAGCCGGTGATACTTGCTACATCTCCAGGGCAGAATGAGATTGAAGCCAATCACCTGCCATGAGCTCTTTGAGACCCGTTTTGAGGAGTCACCACTCATCACTGGAAAAGGTGACTTAGCTCCCATGGGAGACAGTTACAACTATTGAGTGGGTGTTACAGCCACCGAGCTTTCCTGTAGTTAAAGCATTATTCTCAGACGTGTCTTACAAGCCGTGGGATTAAGGCTTTATTAATAAAACTCCCCAAATGGTATTTGCTATGTGTCGTTCTACTTGAGATGATAAATAGGGTGGAATTAAACTAACACAGAAAGATTACTTATCTTATAATTAGCAACATCGGGTAAGAATGAATTTTGAATTTATAGCAGTTTCTTGGGTTGGCCAGGGAGACATATTAAATAACTTCTCTTTTTAAAAAACATCTTTTGAGACATAAATTCTCTGTGGGGGAAAAAAACACAAAACAATGAGCTGTCCCTTCTCGATAGATTGCCTGTAGTGTTCCAAATGCTTTGAAAAATGAAGGGAAACTTAACATTTTTAAATGATCTTTCAGAACTCTGTGATTATGAGTGGAGAAGGTAAACTGCAGTGCTGAAGCATTCAGACTCTTTGGAAACTTCCATGACGTTAGCTAGGTAAATCTGGGATGGACCAACCCCCAGAGCATGGTGGCCCAAAATACAAATATGAGTCACCGATTTAAGCAGTCAGCCTGAAAGGCAGCGCATTCAGTGTGACTTTTGGAAAAGAAAAATAGACAATGTTTCCTGACATGAAGACAGTTACTGTCTTAGTTTTTCCTTGGAAGTGTCACGGAGGTTTATCCTATTTATTAACTATCCACAGTGGTTGTGAGCATCAGTTTGGGCCTGTCTGTATATTTTAAGATCCTGGCTCAAACATCATATGTTCTTAAGCAAAGCAGAGAGTCGAATCCCTCAATGCTGTTAAAGCATAAAAATCAATTCATATAAATCAGAATCAAATTCAGAGCAACTTTACCTATGGTGTGATTTCCAGGTTGTCTCTGGAATTATCCAGGGAGATCTTAATTTTGTTTTTACCTTTCTCAATGTATGCCCAAAATAATTAACGTAAAGAAGATCATTTTATTGCAAGGATAGAGATGAGATTTTGATGACCCCAAATTTTCTTTGTTTCCCCTAAAGCCAATTTCTTAAAGCGGTCTTTACTTCTCTCCTGCACCAAGTGCAGAATGCAAAAGGCTGCCGGAGGCTGTGAAATGCGCGGAGGGTATTCAAGTTTTCAGAAACAAGTTGCATCGCCTGCCTACGTGTGGTTTCAGCCGTTTCGGGCTCATGAAAGGAGTAATGGGAGTTCCATTATCTCCCTTCCTCAGATCTGTGAGGAGATGCGGCACAATGCTGCCGTTTTGTTAGACTTTCTGGCACTGCACGCCTTCAGGGCTTGGTCCAGCATTGCAACAGACTGTGACTTTTGGCGGAGCCAGTGGGTCTTGTTTCGCCATCAGCTCCTGTGACCGCATTCCACCCACGGCAGGAGCTTCTTGAGGCAATGTCTCCATGCCTTGCTGGGTGGGCACTGTAGCCCACATCAAACCCTCAACTTTTCTGTTTTCATACTTTTTTGACTTGGAGTCCCTTTGCCAACTCAGAGATCTCCTTTATACCATGAGCCACTTACCCTCTGTTAAGTTGCTCTGTGTCCCACAGGGGTGGAGCTATTGAGTTCCTTCACACGGGCTGTCTACGGTCCAGCATGATTCCCAATTCTTGTGGCAAAAGCCCCAGTTTTCTCATGGGGGCACACTTGTCCTAACTCCCTCAGCCCTTACAAGCCCGGAGCGTCTGAGGGTGGCTTGTGCCTCCAGCTTCCCCGAGAACATCTTCAGGAACTGGGCCAGAAATGGCGCATTGCTGGATTTAAGTGGTAGTCACCTTGTACTCATCACCGGGGACCCGAGATGACACGCACGTGGCTGAGAGAGGGACAGCTGAGTCCTGATTCAGGGTGTCTGGACCTGAATCCAGTGTGGTCAAAGTGCCACCTGGTCTGTTAGCTGCCACAGCTTTTTATTTTATTTTATTTTATTTTATTTTATTTTATTTTATTTTATTTTATTTTATTTTATTTTCAGTTTAAACCTGTGGCATTAGGGCTTCTGTCATCTGTCACTGGCAACAGATATGACCGTAAGTAATACAAACCTGGCATCTACAGTCCAAGTTCGAAGGAATCTCACCCCTTCTTTGTTTTTGTCCTGGGTGTTCTTATGAATACATCAAGGCTGCAAATGCTTTATTCACCCATGGGTGCTAGCACCCAACAAGATTATTGTTGAATTTGAGGCCTCAGGTTGTATGATACATTAGTTTTCAGCTTTCTCTATCCATTTAAGTGCTAAGCATGGTAATAAGTTGCTTAAAATGAGGGTACGACCAAGTCATTGCTTCTAATTCACAGAACAACTACTTAAGTATATATACACAAAAAGTAAATATATTGATGTACATATGTGTGTGCCTATAAATACATATATATGGTAATACAAATATATATATACGTGTGTGCATGTGTTATACCTTAAGAATGAGTAGGCCAATAGATTTTATTCATTTCACTTGTGACATTTTTTAAAGAGTCAGCTTTCCCACTGGGCAACAGCAGGAAGTAAAAGCACCAAGGGGGAGGATTTGACGTGATCAAAGTCCAAGACGCTTTGGCTGCAGGCACGGCAGTAAAGGGGTGGTTTGTCTCCTCTGACCCCAGGTTGCGAGCAGGCCAATCCGCCCACAGACCTCAGGGCGAGGTGCCAGGGGAGTGAGCCTCTGGCCCCGGCCCCCTGTTCTCCTTTCTCAACTCTCATGTGCCGCCCACTCTTCTTTCGCTCCCACTCGGGGCCAGGCTGGCCTGATTTCCAAGCAGAGTGACTTGCTTCCTTTCCAGCCTGACGGCTCAAGGCAGGAATCAATATCCGGCTTTGACCCTGAAGGCTCCCAGGGCGCCTAGCCTGGTCCGACCAGTTCCTGTCCGCCTCTTGGCCACCCCCGGGGCTGAGGAGGCCCCTTCCGTCTTCCTCCCAAGAGGCAGGTGGGGCGAGGAAGAAGGTTGAAATGAAAGAGTTAACAGAAAAAGGACAAAGAGAGTGTGGTCCCACGCATGTCTTTACCTTTTTAGAAAAACATTTCCCATGGCAGAAGAGATGAAGGAGCCAAGCATATGGCATATGCTTCCCAGAGCACCAGATTGTAATATTATACACTTGGATAGTACAGCCATAAACATATGTAAACATTAGTATGTTTTGCTGCGAAGGAAAAAAAAACCTCCAATGATGTATCATCCTAATGAGCTGATTACGGAGATCAATTAATTATATTCTCAAGATCTAGATAGAAAGGGTGGCACCTACTCCAGTGACATGCTACAGTAAGTATGACAGTATTTTCCATTTGGGTTGAGTGTCACCGTTTGCTGCAGCTGGGTTTCAGAGATTAGAATCCTAGGACTGGAAGACCCTTTAGATCAGGGATGGGAAAACTACAGCCTACTGGCCAAATCCAGCCTGCCACCTGTTGTAAATACAGCATTACTGGAACCCAGCCACAGCCAAGCACTTAAGTACCGTCTGTGGCCTTCACATACACGGGCAGAACTGAGTGCTTGTGACAGTGATTATAGGTCCACTTTACTTTAGGAGATAATCTAAATTCATTTGTCTATTTCTCAGGAAAGTATTTGCCCAGTGAGTAAAGATTTTTTAAATATATTTTATTGATTATGCTATTACAGTTGTCCCATTTCTCCCCCATCATTCCCCTCCACCCTGCACACCCCCTCCCAACCACATCCCCTCCCTTTAGTTCAAGTCCATGTGTCATAAGTTCTTTAGCTTCTACATTTGCCACACTATTCTTGCCCTCCCCCTGTCTATTTTCTACCCACCATCTATGCTACTTATTCTCTGTGCCTTTTCCCCCTCTCTCCTCCTCCCATTCCCCCATTGCTAACCCTCAATGTGATCTCCATTTCTGTGGTTCTGTTCCTGTTCTAGCTGTTTGCTTTTGTTTTAGGTGTGCTTGTTAATAGCTGTGAGTTTGCTGAGTAAAGATTTTTAGGGATGAAGAGTATATTTTCTGACTGTATTCCAACTCTTAGTCACCAAAAATTCTTTGTAAAGATAACTTACCTAAATTCTTCATGATAAAGTGTAAACCCAGTTTCTTTTCGTTTATCTTTAGTTCAGTTATTTTTGTCTTAGCTGCTCAATGAAAGGTTTTCACAGATTTAAAAACCATCAAATTGCTCACTTCGGCTTTCCCCCTCCTTTTAACATTTCTCAGTCTTGACTCTTTTTGACTTGTCTATGATATCTTTTCCATTTTTTGTAATGACATTTCTTTGTTATACTGAGAACTGGACAATTTACTGATAATATTTACCTAGTACAAAAGTACATGTAGCTGTATAATCAGTGTGCATCTCAAAGCCTCCTTTGAGGCCAGCTAGTATTTCTATGATGCACGTTTTGTGGCTGAGAAGCAGTGAGGCTCAGCAAGGTTAAATGTCCAGCCTGTGGTTTGCAGGCAGGAGCTGCTAAACCTCTTTTAGCACACCTTGCTTCATAATGAGCCGGCAGGAGGACACAGAACCATTCCAGTAAGCTAGATTGCATGTGCCTGGCACAATTCAGTGCTCACTTTGGAAGGAATGTTCTGTCCTTCGTTGGGTATCTACGCACTCAACTTCAGCTCAGAGTTGGTTGTACGTGGAGCCAGTGAGAAGTGGGTCTTTCCTATGTGACTATTGCCACTGTTCGGTGGCCACAGAAAACAGGTTATGTGTTAGCAGAAGAGCTGGAGACCAGTGTGGTTCAATTAACCAGACTCCATCACCAGCAGGAGAAAAGGTGTGTGCTTTGGGGGGCAAGGGTGGGGAATGGTGTCATCTTCCTATACAAAGGGCAATAGAGTCCACACATCTTTTCTTTATTTGTTTTCCTCTACTGATGTCCTGAATTTAGTAGTCTCATTTGCCAAAATTACCTTGATTTTGCAGTCTACCTTTTGAGATATTCTCTGCTCTCTTTCCTCAATACCATTTGGTGTTCACATGAAATTCTTCTCTCAGAGAAAATGTTAAGCAACAGGAAAAAAAGAAATATCTCGATAATAACACGTAGGTCTCAATCAAGCACTAATACAGCACAGGGCCACTGCTGTGGGAATGGGAAAACACAGTCCTGACTGCACTTTTGGGGGAAAGTTTTCCAGCTTATTTATTTCAGCTCTTTAGATGTTTCTTTGGAGACTAAATTTGAGCTCTGGAACTGTCTATAGCGCTTTAGGTATTGGTTACAGTATTTAAGGGAGATGTTAGCTGGTTCTTGAACAATCTGCATTTTTAGTTAAATTTAAGCGTTTACTCTTTTCGTCATACGTTGCTCATTGTTCACCTTGTATCATGGTGCACACTCGGACTCCTAGATGCACGGGCTGTCTTACTAATTGAGTGTCTTGTGGTGTGTCTTCAGTTATTGCAGCTTAAGTATTTATTTTTATTACTGATAATGTTAGTCAGTCATGTGAAGCATAAACCACTTTTCCTTACACGAACATCCGCCACTTTTCCCTCCGGCATCTTTGTTTCTGAATGCCGTAATGTCCAGCGATTGTGCGAGGAGCAGAACGGATGCAGAGACCAGAGGGGAGATTCAGCTTTGGGTTTGTAAACAGGTTTGTAGACCTAGGATGTTTTAGGAGGATGTCCCTGGGCAAGAATAGGTTCAGGACCTTGCTGTCAGTTTTATTGTCAGAATTTGAGTGAGATGGGACTAGGAATTTCTCTTGTCCTAAAGCCCTTTCTTCCATGCTTCCTTTAAAAGCTACTAACAACAACAACAACAACAAGAACAAAAACCCAGCCCTCCCTTTGTTTCCCTAACCTTTTCACCAGTTTTGTGACCAGCTCTCATTCTCCCACCTGGTCAGATTCCTTCTCCCCCTTTTACCCGGACAGCCAGGCAGTGTCCTCAGTCACGCTCTGGCATCGCAGCTGCTTGCTCCTGCAGAGAAACACTATACTCCGCTCTCCTGTTCAGTCCTTTTTAATCTCCTGTAGAAATCCATTCAACAGATACAATTTTCATGTCTAAGAAGTAGTCCCCCTTAAACTTTGCAGACTTAGTTTCAGATCTGCAAACAACACGGGTGACCTGACGCTTGTTTCCATCCGAGAAGAGAGGCATCCTTTTCCTAGAGCTGAGGTTTGGCGGAGGCCACCCTTTCCATCTGAGCTGAGTGCGAGTGTACCCCCTACCTGTCCACTCACGTACTCTGGAGTAGTCCAAGGTCCACGGAATGCGGGATGCCATTAATGTGCAGGCTTCTTTCTAAACTGTAATTGATACACCCTCTGAAAACTTCAGTTATTTTTATGGCAGATGTTATTTTAAAGAAACAGTGGTCTCAATTTCAGTGTCTTTGGTTATATGAGAACAGGGTGACAGTGACCAGAGGGGAGAGGGGAGGGAATTTCAGGGGAAAGGGGGAGGGGTTTACGGGAACAAGTATAAAGGACACATGGACAAAACCTATGGGGGTGGAAATGGGAGGGAGGTGGGGAGGGCTGGGGCGGTGGGCTGGGGTGGGAGTAAAAGAAAACTGCACAAGATCAACAATTAAAATAAAAATTAAAAAATAAAAAGAAACAGTGCTGACAATGACTGTTCATGGACTATTTTCATTGAGTCGTCCCCATGTGTCTATAATACAGTCCGGTCTTTTTAACATTCCTCATTACAGCTTATCTTAATTTCCATTATCCTTTCTTTAGATATTTTTGCTTGAAGGTTTTCATTATTTCTACAATTTATGTTGTTTTGCTTTACCGAGTTCATGTTCTTTTTTCTTCAGTTTTCCTCAGGGTTCTGTTAGAGAACAAAGTAATCATGGAGATTTCGAGCTTGGGCCCCAGAGGCTGCGTTTCCACCCCACCCTGCCCCCAGGCTGGCTGTGCCAACTGTCTCTCGGTGCCCTGGGTTCCAGTTCTCTAAGATGATGGGGCGGTGGCAAGAGTAAGGGAGTTGAGTGATGCGGCGTGTGTGGGGAGGAGCCTGGGAGGTAGTAAGTGTTCTACCATGGCAGCTATTCGCACCCTCTCCATTGCCGTCTTCGGAGAGTAAGGACTCGGTGAAAACCAGTCCATCCTCAGAATCCCTTACAAAACCTCGCCCCAGAAGTAGGCCCTCAAAGAACGCACTAAGAGCTTGCTAGGCAGAATAATGCCCCCCGCCCCAAGATGTCCACATCCTAATCTCTGCAACCTGTGATTCGTTATATCACACCGCAAAAGGCACTTAGGTTTGCAGGTGGAATTAAGGTCGCTGGCAGCTGGGAGGAGCTGGAAAGGGCAAGGAGATGGATTCTCTTTTCCCTGGAGCCTCCAGAAGAAACACGTCCCTGACAATACCTTGGTTTTAGCCCATGGGCACCCATTTCAGGCTTCTGAGCTTCGGAACTGTCATATAGTAAATTTGTGTTGTTTGAAGCTACCAAGGATCAGTAATTTTGTTAGAGCAGCAATAGGAAGCGAATATAGTGACCATTGGACGAAATAAAGATTAACTATTTGAGCCAATGCCACCAGAGAAAGACCCCAATGTAAGAAACTGTCTGTTATCAAAACATAATGGCTGGAGCCATTTCTTAGAGCAGCGGATTTTAAGCCTTCCTTTGTCAGACTTATTCCATTAAAACATCTCAGATGCACATCAGTCAGTTTTGCATTGAATTGTATGGGGCCCGCAACCTGCCCTGAAGCCCCCCATCAGCTGGGTTCTATATACCCCGAGGTCTGCGTGGGATTTGGGAAGGCAGCCAGTGTCACGGTGTCTGTGAGGAGCCCAGGAGAATCCATTACCGCCCTGCCGGGGTGGTCTAGTGCTCGGAGGTTCTCTGAGTGGCTGAAGTCTCTGGGAATGAACTTCAAAGCTGTAAGGAAATTAAGAGATGGGGGCCCCTTTTAGTCACTTCGAAAGTTTAGAGCCTTATCATGTATTTCTCAGTCTTGTGTGGCAGTGTTGTGTCCCAAGTCACATTGGTCCTTCTACACTGACATTCTCCATTTTTAGGAAAGATTTCTCATCGCAGAGTAAGCACACTGGTGTTTTAAAAAGTGGTTTGAAAGCCGAGGTCGCACTGTTACCAAAACTTCAGTCCAAGGCCTTGTTCGCTTCGCAGGGCCGAGCAGACAGATCTATCTCCGTCTCCACAGAAGTGCTAAGTTTTAGGAGAAAGCAGAGGTGCTCTGGCTGCTAATAGGATTTCATTCATTTGTTCCATAATGTTTTTTAAGTATTTTTTAACCTTTTAATCCCCCTTATACCCTCCTCAACCTCCCTCCACCCCTCTCCCCTCTCCCCTGCCAGCAATCACCACACTGAGGTCTGTGTCGTAAGTTTTTCTCTTTTCCCCCCGTTTGCTCATTCCTTCTATCACACCCCACCAAAGCTAAGCCCAGCTAAATTCCAGGCGTAGCACTAAGGTGGAGGGACGCCAGTGGTAGAGAAGGTGGACATACACTCTGTTCTCCAAGAGCTTACTGTCTTCTTCTGATCTTTGTTTAAAAAAAAAAAAAAAGATAAAGGCCCTTTGGAGGCAGGGTTCCAATGTCTCAGCCACCGCACACTTTATACTGAATGAGTTTATCAGATCTTGTCTTGAAAATAAGCTTTCTGAAGAGGAGAGTAGGAGGTTAGAAGAAGTACAATGAGAGCCTGCGGAGGGGGGAAGAGTAGGAATTGTGTAAGAAATACGAGCAGCCTGGGGCCAGTGAATAATACCCTTGCTCATCTTGGATTTCTCGTCCAGTGGGTCAAGACTTATTGAGAAGTCCCTGTAAAGAGTGTGTACGTGCAGAGAGGGGGTGGGAGGGCCACAGGCAGTCCACGTGACTGCCCCGACCTGCTTGGAAGTCTATCTTTGGGACTCAGTGCCTTCCTGGCTTGCACTGATTGGCTGGCATTTCTGGCCGTGGCTCTTTGCAAGGTTACCCCTTTGCAGCTTATGAAGAGCTGCCACTGTAGCTGTGATTTCACCAACAACTTCAAAACCTTAGCCCGGCTCCTAGAACACCTAGGACAGGCTCAGCCAGGATTTTACAAAGGACTGGATGTGGGAGTGAGAGAGCAGTCGTGTATTCGTTCCCTATTGCTGTCGTAACAAATCACCACAAATCTAGTGGCTTACATCAACGCCACTTTACCACCTTCCAGTTCTCGGTGGTCAGAACTCAGAACTAGGCTGACAGGGCTGTGTGACTTCTGAAGGCCCGCGGAGAGAATCTTTCTTCTTGCTTTTTCAGCTTCCCGAGGTTGCCCACCTTGCATGGCTCACCGCTCCGCAGCACTCTGGTGTGGGTGTCTATTCTCGCACCTTCTCTTTTCCCCTCCTGCCTCCCTCTTCCAGGGACTTGTGGTTATATTGTGCCCCCTGCCCCGGCCCCAGGTAATCTAGAATCATCTCCCCACCTCAGAGTCCTTAATTTAATCACATCTACAAAATCCCTTTTGCCATGTTAAATAACATTCACTGATTCCAGGGATTAAGACGGGGACATCTCAGGGGCCATTATTCTACCCGCCACAAGGGGCTGAAGGTGACAGGACCCAAACAGCCCAAGGGCTTCGCTGAACGCTTTCCTCCCAGCCCCTCAGCCCCGTGCGGCTTTGCAGCCAGATAAACCTTGATAATCCCAAGATGGCACATTTTCCATTTTCCAATATCATGCACGTGAAAGAAAATGTTCCTGATGTGATCAGCATTAGCAATGTCTTATCTCACATTCGGCTCAGACGGGAGCAGGTGGCAACCGGCCAATTTCCAGGCTCGGCGCCCGGCCTTTGCAGGTCTGTAACTTCCTCCCCAGATTCCTGGCCGGTTCCATACCGCCTCCTCCTGTTGCCTTTCAGAGTGCGTGCTTAGGACCGCACTTCTGGACAGACAGGACAGGCCATTTCGACCGGCGCTTGCCTAAAGCTGTTACACCCATTTCAGCGTTACGTTCTCGGAGTTAGGTGTCATCATGAAGCTTTATATTTTTTTATTCAAGTAACTTCCAAAGTCTGGTGGAAAAGAGAAAGGAGAAGAAAAATTACCTCAATGGACCCAGGGCCTTTGCCAAAAATTTTTCCGGGTTCTTTTCTGCCTAACAGCTACCCTCCAGGCGGAAGTGGTGAGGAAAGCAGGTCTCATGGCCAAGCCTGGGAGCAGGAGGTCAGGCCATGGGGCCGGAAGCCTCAGGACTAGGCCGTGAAGGTTCCAAAGCCAGAGAAGCAAAAGATGCACGAAGGAGGCGGTGGGAGAAAACGGGCTGAACACACGGGGGTGCAGATCAGACACGCCCTGTGCATGAACCACCCGAGGCCCAGCGTCTGTTGTGTAGGATTCCGAGGGGCCTGGGCAAGAGCTAACAGCAGCAGGCCGGTCTTTCTGCTGCACAGCAGTGCTGTGTGTGTTCTCACCGCCCCAGCGTTTGAATCTCCGTCACTCACTCACAACTGACCTTTCAAATGACAGCGTGAGGCCTATTGTGTGTGTTATCCTCGAGTTGACTGTTGTCAGGCAGACTACCAAATATTTTTTCCCACCGGGAATGATCCAATGTAAGTATGCTCTTAAAGTATAGACTATATAGAAAGGCACTATTTACCAAATATGTCTTGATCACCCAATATTTACTGAACTCCGTGCCAAGGGTTCTTCTAGGCACTGGAGATACAGCGTTGCACAAGACACACTGGAGTCCTGTCTTTGATGAGCTTATATTCTTCTAGCTGGGAGTGACGGGCAACAACAAAAATAGGTGAGGTTTAGAGAAGGAAAGCTAGGCAAGGATGGAATGTAAAGTATTGAGGGGGGTTGAGTGGAGCTGGGGTGGTCAGGGAGGGCCTTCCTGGCACAGACATTTTAGGAAAGTCTGAGGATACGAGGGGGATGATTAGTGCACGCATACCTGTGGGGGAAGAACGTCCTAGACCAGGGAACAGCAAGTCCAAAGACCCCGAAGTGGGATGTGCGTGGAGCATTCAAAGAACAGCAGAAAGGCCTGTGTGGCTGGAATCTAGTGAGTGGGGGAGGGATAGTAAGAGATGAAGGCGGTTGTGTGAGTGGAGGGTGGTTCACAGGTCACGGGACAGCTTGTCTATCTCAGCAGGGGCTCTGTCGCTCTGATGACTGGGAAATGGTTGGGAGATGCTGAGCAGAACAAGGACATGACCCAGCTTTTATTTCCTTGTGATCATTCCGGCCTCTGTGTTGAGAACGGTCTGCAGGGTAAACGGGCGGAATTAAGGGCAGCATGCAGGGAGATATTCCAATGATCTAGGAGAAAAATGATGGCGTGGGCCAGAGTGATAGCAGTGGGGTTGGTGACACAGGGTTGAATTCTGGGGATATTTTGAAGATGGAGCTCAAACGGCATTGGCTGACGGATGAGACAGGGGAGTGAAAGAAGGTGGAGTCAGGGGTGACATCAAAGCTGCTTGTCCTGAGCAACTGGGAGAATGAACGGAGGCATGTGGACTGCAATGGGTAAGATGGCAGGAAGAGCAGGGTGGGAATCAATGGTTCAGCGTGCACATGCTCATCAGACACGTCGAGCAGGCAGCTGGGTGTACGGGTCTGGAATTCAGAAGGGAGGTCCTGGCTGTAGATATAAATTTATGTTTATGCATATGCCTACCATAAAGCCATCAGTTCTGGTCCACTTCCTAAAAACCTTTCATTTTAGCCTTCTCTCGTCACTGGTCTTCACAGCAACCCCGTACGTTGGCCTAAGTAAGTAAAATCTTATAAAAAGCTCTTGTCTCCTTGGTTTCAAGTTTTTTTCCCCCCTTATATTCCAGCTTCATTCCTTCACTTCCCATCTCCTTCTCTCAGTGCTTGAACCCCCGTGTTGACCCTTGCCCGGAAGTTGCAGGCCCAGTTGCACAGTGCCCAGGCGGTTAAAGTAACAGAGCAAAGCGGGGAGTGTGGTAAACTGCAGAGTACATGCCCCACCTACAGAGGGCAGCACTGTTAGGCTCCCGCCGCACGCTCCTGTCAGGGAGGGAGACCCATTGTTGCCTGTTCTCCTAACGATTAGGCCAGAAATCTAGATCTTTAAATGGACAGTTCTCCTAATTTTTCAACATTGGCAACTAATTCACACACTTTTCAAGACTGTGGGCCAAACAAAATATATCTGGGGACCAAATCCAGTCCGCAGGCAGCCAGCCTTTTACCACCGAGGAGCTGTTGGACAGGCCGGCCGGCTGGGTTTGGGGTTTGGCCCCTGGACAGAGCCTCTTGGATTGCCCACTTTGGTTTCCCCTAGTGGAGGCAAAGGACACACATCACCCACCCTCGGGAGGTCCCCGAGGGACATTGTTTCCAGAGCTTGGCTCCTACGGGTCCTGCTTTTCTGGAAAGGAAGACAAGACAGCTTCCCTAGGACCTCACCGAAGAATATTTTGTGTCCTGTTCTCCTTTATTCTCTTCTCCCCTGACACTGCATCGCACTTCAAAAGTGGAATGAGTATTGATTCCATCTCGTAGGTGAGAGAGGTAGAGGCTATTGAATCAGTACCCGTGTCTTAAATGCTTGATGGTAGAAGATTGCAAAATAGCAGCTGAATGACAATCTGAGGGGGAAAGTAAATCTCAGGGCAGGCAGAAGCCACTGTATGTTTTTTCAACAATTATATATATTGAATATTTGCTAGGTGCCAGTTCTTTTCCTATGTGCTGTGTGTACAGAAAAAGAATAAATCACGGTCTGCTCCTAAAAGAGTCGCTGTAGAGGAGACAAACATGCAAAGAAGAAAAGGTGGCAGTGTGAAAGAGCCTCAGACAAAGACCAGGGGTGCAGGAGGGGCAAAAATTAAAAAAAAAAAAAAAAAGGCATTTTGGAGGCAGGAATAGCTGGGCCACATTTTGCAAAATGAAGAGGTAGACTGTGGGGGAAGCATTCTAGAAAAATAAATAGCACGTGCAAGGTTTCAGTGGCTGGAGCAACGAGGAATAGGTAAGGACCTCTAGTCACTGCAAGATCTTACAGTGAGGTGGAAAGGTCAAAGCCAGGCATGAAGGGACAGGGTTGGAGAGAGTGCCAGGGGCCAGGTCCTGAAGGGCTTCATCAAAGTGGAAGAAAGAGACACCAGTGTTTTCCCATCTTCACTCGTGGATTGGCGTGACAAGCGTGATCTTGGTTGAGAGGCAAACAATGAAAATTGCATCTCTTCCAAAAAAATTTATGCCAAGAGGAGAGCTACTATCAATCTGAAGCCACTTAAAAGGGGAATTGATGTAATCTTCATTAATTCCCTTATGGCCTTGTGCCGTTCATATAAGACGTGGACCGTAATGATAGTATCAAGCTCTTACATGGTGCTTACTCTGCAAGGCACTGTCTGTCCTCAGGGCTCCGTGTATGAATGCATTCATATAACTCCCTGAATTCTCAAGACCTCCCTAAGAAGTGGTTGGTCCCGATGTAGTGAAGTGACTTGTCCAAGGTCATACAGCTTGTAAGTGACAGAGGAGGAACTTAGGCAGGCTGCCACTAGAATCCTCGCCCTTGACTGTTCTCCACACTCTAGTCCGCCTTGCATGGCCTTTCTCACCAGAGGCTTTGAAGGCAGATAGCAAATGTCCAAGAACCATAGATGGGGCTTCTGTGTTTGTATTGAACCCTCTTGCCGGCATTGGTTGGGAGTAACAATTACAAATGCAAATAGTCGGGGAACCTGTCTTACTTCCAAGGACAGTGAGAGCTTCACGTATAACTAGGGCTGCTTCTGCTCGTTTTTGGTTTTGATGCCACTAACATATTTATCTGAAATAGGGCAGCCCATGGCTGCATCTTTCAAGGCCGTCAGCAGTTCCTCTTGGTGGAAACAGAATAGGTCTCTCGGTACTTTCGATAATTCCCTTCAAGAGCTCTGGAGGGCTGGGTTCAGGTGGGAAGACCCTTTAAAGAGAGTAAGTGTTCCTTCTGTTCAAAAAGCAGTGCATCTCTCCTTGACACGCATTGTGCATTAGTTAAGAGCCTTCTTGGACGAAGAAAGGCCTAAGTTTAAATGCTGAAATCCTGAAGAGAGATTCTTTGATTATCTGGAAAAATCTGCAGCACTGACTTATCCTCTTTAAAAAAAGAAGGGGGTTGGGGGTGGATAAAAGAAAAGAAGTGAAGAGTCAGATGGTATTTCTATGAAGAAAGCAGTAATTGCAGTTCCCAGGGTGAGTGCTTGTCTTTTTATAGCACGGCGGCTTTTTTTTTCTTTTTGGAAATGGACTTCAGACCTTCTGCACATGTTAAAAATGTTCCCATGTACAGAAAAACAAATTCAGTTTCATCAATGACTTTATTGTTTATGTAATCAACAAACAAGCATGGAAATAAATATCACTGAGAGATGTTTGTGAAAACTTTAAGTAGACATATTTTGTGTTTTCTGTGAAGTGGCTTAGCTATTTTTAAAATTCCATTGTAATCCAATCAGTCAATTACTATTTTTTCAGATATGGTAAGGGGAGGACATTACTTTTCAGAAAATGAAACTGTGTTTTTTGTTAAATGCTGTAGATAAACACAAAAACCAAAACCAGCAACCTTTAAAAATGTGCTACTGCCCTGGCTGATGTGGCTCAGTGGAATGAGTGCTGGTGGGCGAATAAAAGGGCCACTGGTTCGATTCCCAGGCAGGGCACATGCCTGGGTTGTGGGCCAGGTCCCCAGCTGCAGGCGTGTGAGAGGCAACCACACATGGATGTTTCTCTCCCTCTCTTTCTCCTTCCCTTCCCCTCTCTCTAAAAATAAAGAAAGAAAAATCTTTTTAAAAAATGTACTGCTCATGTCCCCATGTCTAATTTTTCACAGAACTATGAAAACGCCACATCTGGCATTTTCCACACTTGAGACCACTGCAGTCTACCTAATACACATGCACTTCACTTTGGGTCACAGGTGTAATCCTGAAAAGTTACATACAAAGCAGAGTTTCCTAAGCTGAATCGTTTAAAATACACTCACGTAAAAAGGTCTCCTCATTTGAAGGGGTTTTTATGGGAGTCCTTCTGGGAAATGAATGAAACATTTCAATATCTCAATTTCAGATTTCAATATTAGTTTACTCTAAAGTAGGCATGCTTGTATTTACAAGTAACATATTTTTACATTGTGTATGTTACACAGATTCTTAGTTTAGAAGGGTCTTAAAATACTCCAGACACTTGCAATATACGTGCAGGTGGGTGTTATCACGTGTTGGGTTGGAGCAAATTACAACAGGAAGGCAGTCAGAATTTCCCTGAGCCTCCAGGCTACCGAGGAAAGCGGATTCCAAATTCCCGCATTTGTCGTTAGTGTGCTTGCTAGTCTGTCCTTTTCCATCGAAAATCACAGAATGGACATGTCTGCAGTTAAGTGCACTTCATTGCTGTCACAGGTCTATTTTTAGATGCCTAAAGTGCACCCAGGTCGAACCACCAGGCAGGGTCCAGCGGGATCTGAACGTTCAGTGCCTCTTTTTTAAAAAGAAGTTGCCCCGAGTAACAACAGCGCACTGGATTGTTCTATTGTTAACACTAAGGAGGGAACTTCCTGATTTTTTTTCTTCATTTTTATTTAGTGGTTTCTAAACTCGAAAGGAAACGTTGAATGGTGCTTAATTTTAAGACCATGGGTTAATATATTATTTTCTTTCCCACACCCTCTTTCCCTGCCATATCGTAAGTGGTGTGTTTGCTTATTTATGCTCTTGTGCTCTCAGTTCCGAGGCTGGGATTTCCCCTTCTTCTTGGTTGTAATGTTGATGCAGAAGAGAAACTGCTGGGGAGAGAAGGCGGCCCAGAGAGCAGAGGCAGCTGCGGCTAACCACTCTCATTGGCTGGAGACTGCACGTCTGAGACAATGGAGGGCATCTTCACCTCTCACAAAGAGGGACCCGCTAACCAAGGGATGGAGTCCTCCTGGGTCATTTCCGTTATCCTCTGTAAGAATTGCAAAGCAAGCATTTTTTTTAATTTTACTTTTCAGTTACAGTTGCACTCAACATTATTTTGCATTAGTTTCAGGTGTACAACACAGCGGTTAGACGATCGTGTACTTTATAAAGTGTTGCCTTCGGTATTTCCAGTACCCACCTGGCACCGCACATAGTTATTACAACATCATCGACTCTACGCCCTGTGCTGTACTTTACATCCCCATGACTATTGCGTAACTACCAGTTAGGGCTTCTTAATCCTTTCACCTTTTTCATCCAGCTCTCCAAGACCCCTCCCCTCTGTTCTTGTATTAACGCAGCAAGGGTGAGTCTGACAGGTCGGCTGATGGATTTCTCCTCCGTGCTCAGCGCAGCCCACTGGCAGAGGCCAGAAGGCCATGCGGAGGAAGGCGAGGCCGGCACTTGGTAGAGAAGAGTGCCCTGATCGATTAGAAATATCCACGCTGGGTGGGGGATATGGAGGCAGTGTATATATATTGCCATATACACTGCCATATATTGCCATCTCCCTGCGATGCGTGTTCCAGCTCCTGATTAATAATTAGGAAACCAGCTTATTCATCCCAGTTCCGTCCCTCATGCACAGTGTCACTTTGAGCAAGTTAACTTCCCTTGGCCTGGCCTTCCTGGTCTCTCAAGAGGAGGGGACTACAGGAACCTTCCGGGTCTCAGCGGGACCCCAGGCCAGGCACTCATGGCTTCCCATTGTCCGTAAGCACTGACTCTTCACCTTGGCCTGAGGTCTCTTTCAGTGTGACCTTAACTTTTCAGGCCATGTCTTCAATTTCCTACCCTTACTGGCCATGCCAGATACCCATGATTTCTCAAACATGCGCCACACTTTTCTATCTTGATCTCTTTTATTCCGTAATCCCCCTAAATGTAATGCCTCTGCCTTCCCCTCTTCTCTGCTTATCAAAATCCTACTCATTTTTTTTTGGATTCTGACCCTCATAAAACTTATTCCCGTGTAAAATCTTTAATACGTGGCAACCTATTCCAACTGGCTATGCATTTCTAAGGCGCCTGCAGGTCCTGCTCCAAATTCATGACAGGCAAGATCTGCGTTCCATTCATTCACTGTCTGTAGATGCTCTTCAGTGTCTAACCAGGCTAGTGAATTGTAGTAAACATTTCTTTAAAGAGAAAAACAAACACCAAGGACCAGTGGTAGAAACAAAGGGGCAAGGAGATTCATTCGAGTCCGCACGTACTTAGGGCCTGTGCGATTTGAGCAAAACAGGACGGCAGGTATTTCAGTGGGGACAAGTGAGAGTAAGAAATAGTCTCTGTCTTCAAGGAGCTTGTGGCACCATCATCATCATCACATCTTCCGTTTATTTAATGCATATTCTTTACCACATCCTTTTGCCTACATCCTAAATTCTTAGAACAACCCTGCAAGGAATTACCACTTCTATGTTACTGTTAAGAAAGCAAGGCCCAGAGAGTTTAAGGGATGTATCCAAGGCCACACAGCTGATATAAGGGGATGACTGGCTTCAGAGCCTGTGCTAATTGTTGTACATGACAGTTCCCCTCCGGCGAGGCGTCTATGGCAAGGACAGGCAGTTCCCTGAGCACACTCTACTTGCTCTTCTTCCAGCCTTTGCTCAGGCTCTTCAGGACACTTGGAACGCTCTCCACTTCCACCCCTCTAGGTTCCTGGAAGTTGCTCTCCACGCTTCAAATACATCTCAGATATCTCCCTCGTGAAGCCGTTCCTGCCTCACCATTGACGCTGGGCCCCTGATATGTGGGACTCTCTACGCATGTGTAAAATGAATGCAATGATGCCAACTTTATCTCTTTCTTTTATTACAAAGGTTCTAAGGGTACACCAAGACCATCTAGTGAAAAGCGACCAGAGAATTCTGTTCCATTTGGCAAATGTCTGTTCAGCACTTGGCAAGGCCTCGGAAGCAGACAGTGGGAGACTCTGCCAGCAGTGGAACAACTGTTCTCTGCTTTACAGGAGACCAGCTGTGGTGACACCCACGATGAGGTCACTGTCTGGGATTCAGGTTGCAGGGAGAGAATGACTTCTCGCCTTGGGCAGAAGCAGAGAGGTTCCCAGAGTTCCCTTGTCCTCTTCCTGGTCCCGGTCCAAGCAGTCCAGAGGGGACCACAGAGATAAGCGCTGGGGAGGAGCTGCAAAGTCTCAGAAGGCACTTACTTGCTGGGAGTGGCAAAACCAGAGTAGGTTTCTGGAAGAGGGTCAGAGCCTCTTCCCTCTACCCAGGGGTGAAGGGTCAAAGTCAGGCCAATTTTCACCTACTTCATTGTCATCTGTCTTCTTGTGAGTAAGTGGTGTGGTTGGTGTGTGGTCTCTACATCTCCCGCTGGGCCAGTGAGCCACTGCTTGCCAGTGCTGTGGGTTCAGATGCAAACTGTGGCCAAAACCCAGCTCACATAACTTGGGGACAGCATCATGTTGTCATGTATGGGTGGTGATGGTGGGGTACACTCATGCTGTTAGTGACCAGGGTAAGGAGCAGTCTCCTGTGCCTAGCAGTGTCCGAGAGAATGCCACAGAATTGGTGACACTCTTGCCTGGACCTGAAAGATGAATGGGATTTCACTAGGTGAAACCGGGGTGGGGTCGGAGGGGTAGGGAACTCCAGGAAGAGGGAACAGCAAATGCGGAGAGAGCGCAGGCAAGCATAGCGGGAGCTGGCGAGTGGCGTCTGCAGTTCGGTAAGAACACAAATTCTGGACTTTCTCTCTCAAATATCGCTGATATTTATGCAAATAGCGCAGTCACCCAAAGATGCCAGAACAGGCGTCTCCTCCCTGAAACATCAGGCGCCCAGGCCTGCTGTCACGGCCTCCTTCCTCCCTCTCCATTATTTATGAAAGTGGCTGCCAACTCCCTCTGGAGAACAAGTGCCCGTTTGTCCTGTGGCCACATGCTTCCCCAGCCTTCTGCCCAAGGCCAGCCTGCCCCACTTCCTGCGCTCAGCTGGCCAGCAGCACGCTGGCTGCCGCACCGTGTGCAGGGGCGCCGTGCATACCGACCGACCCCCCGGGGCGCCTCGCATTGGGTGGTGCCTGCTCTGGGGGCTTAGAAGGGGCCAGAACCTGTTTGTTCTCCCCCTTATAAGGATTGCCAGCCCCCCAGCTACAGAGAAAAACAAACAACAGCCATCCTGCCCCAGAGAGTGCATCACAAGTCCTGACCTTTTACTAGCCAGTCTTGACCTTCATTGTGTCCCAGCCTGAGCCACTGAGACGAGAGCGTTGACACTGTTCTATTGTTTCCTCCGCCAGCTTTCCCTTTCTGTGGCTTTGCTTTCCAATGAAAACAAAGCAAAACAAAAGTTAAACCAACGCCAACTCCTTCCCAACTCTTAATCCTCAGGTGGTCAATGTTGTTTGGGGTTTGCTTGTTTTTTCCTGTCGTTGCTGTTGTTTTTAGTGAAGACATGATTTTAATAGAAAAAGCATTATCGCATGCGGAGCCGTGTGTGTGCCCTGCCTTGTTCATGTTCCCCATCCTTGTTCAGGCCTCTGCGTCTGAGAGGAACCAGTGCCCCTGACCGTGAGAGCAGAGCCAGTAGCAGGGTGCATGGGGGGGTGGAGGGCTCAGACCCTGTCCAGTGCAGCAAAAGGACAGTGGTGGGATCTGACTTTGGTGCAGATGATGGGAGGGAGTCTGGCCGGGCCCCTGGGTGGTGAGGTCTGGAGGATCTAGGGATACAGCAGTAGAGCAGGCAGTGTTGACATCAGCAAGAAGAGACGCTGGTACCCAACCCAAGGCCTGAGCTCCAGGATGGCCACCTGGAGAACTGGGCCTTGCGGTCAGACCTGCCTCTAGGTGACTCGCCTGCCAATTTGTATCTCTGTTCTGTCTCCAGCTCGTTAACCAAGGCCCCCCGCTGTTGTCTCCAGCATCTGTTTGTACCTCTCCCCTTCTGCTGTTGTGACTTTAGTGCAAGCCCACATCTCCCCCGGATTACCATTATTGGCCTCTTGATGAATTAATTCCCTGCCTGGACTCTCTCGCCATCGCATCCGCCTTTTGGACCACGGCCAGGTGTCCTTCCTTGACACAGTTCTGATCATATTATTCACTGAACCCTAGGTCTTCGGCGGTCCCCACACTCTGAAGCCTCGCTCTCACACTGCTTCCTGTCCCGTTCTCGGTGAGGAGTACTGGACCGCTGCTTGTGCTCTGGGTAGATATTTCCTGGAGAGCTCCCCTCCCATCTCCCTGCCCAGTCACTCTCCTAGGGGGCTTGTTAAACACACGATGTCTCAGGCTCCACCGTGAGGGACTCAGACCAGTACATTGGGGGCTGGAACCTGGACGCTTCGTGTTTAAAACTCTGGTCCCCGTGACTCTGTGGATGAGCCAGGTTTGGGGACCAGAGCCTTCCTCATACCGCTCCTGGTGTGTTCTCTTCCATCCCCAGAACTCTGCCTGGCCTTCGGTGTCCAGATCAGGTTTCACTTCCTCCTTGACGAGCTTCACGGGCTCAGCAGTCAGAAGGACTGTTTGCCCTGTAGGCTGGTGCTGTGACCCTTCCGCCGGCTTGATTATGAGTTGCTGGAGTGCAGGGGGTACATTCTATTCACCCCAGTGTATCTTTCAGCTTCCAGGAAACCAACTTACATTTCACACCTGCTCAAATGTGAAAGATATGCAATCAAATAACCCCATAAAAGTATATAGATATTACATTCACTTATGAGATATTTCATATCTATAAGGAAAAAAAGGAAGCTCTCTCGGTAATGGTGATGGCATAAATACCTACGATCAACTCCGTTTTCTAACTATTTACAAAGGCGATTTTAAACAAGTAGCACTTGTGGCTGTTAGCCCTTGTACAAGGGTTCTTTCCTTCTGCTGGCTTGCCTGATGAAGAGAATATAAAGCTTCTCAGAATGTGCCTGTATTGCCAAGACTTTACTGATATAACCTGATATGCAATGTAAGGGTTATGGTTTTATTGTCCATCCGTAGTCATTTTTTCCTGTGATATTTGCTTTTGTTCACCGGTAGAAATGCCGGTTAGCTTAGGTTTCTGTTAACAGACATTGTTTTAGGACATTCTGTGAGATGAAAGGAAGACTCGAGGAGTCATCTGTTTGTAACTTTCACAGCAACACCTTTATGGATGTGGTCCCGTTTTTTGATAACCTTCTATCTGCATTGCAAAAATGAAATTCTATATACATTACCAAAATTAGATAGGAGATTTATTGGATTTGAAGTGCTTTCTTCCTAATCTTTAAGTGACCAAAAGGTTCTTCTTCCATAATTCTATAAGAGAGTTAAAATTCCTTTTGATTTCAAAATGTTACAGGCAGGAGACTAACCTAGTTATGGGTTTCCCCAACATAAGGTGGGCGTGTCTCAGGGAACCCGGCAACGGCAACAGACTTTTCTGCTTCAGAAAGGAGACACGAGCCCCACATGACCCACTAAGGGGTGTAAAAATACTTTACAAGTAACTCAACACTTTAGACATGGAACTCCAATTACCTTTTAAACCTGAAGATGCTTCCTACTATGAAGAGTCTCCCCGCACCCCCTTTAATTTTCACATGCATGAAACTTCTTTATGATTTGGTACCATTTTTATTACACATTCATTGCAGGTAAGGATGTCAAATTAAGTAAAAATACTACAATTAATCCACAAACATTTGTTATGTATCTATTGTGCAGGATCTTTTGCAAAGAGTTGTGATTTCACATAAAGTACCTCTGATAAGACCACTTTTAGGGATGTTATGGGAATGAGATGTCGTATTGGTCAACACCTAGCATGGGGACCGCTGATTAAATGCTAGGTAGTGTTTGTGTAGCACGTGTGCAGAGTTTCAGAGAAAATGAGTTAAGACAATCAGACGTAGTAGTGATGTTTGGCTAAGCAGAGACTTCACTCTCCTCACAGTGTTCTAAGACTCAAATGAAGAGAAATATGTCAGTCCATGTAAACTGTGGATGTTTATTTTCAACTCTGAAAAGTGAAGCCACATTTGGAACTAGTAAGGTTTTCATCATAGAAATAGAACCTAATTATATATAAATCAAGACAAAACTTAGACTTGGTGCATGGATCTTTAAGATAATTGTTGTCTCAAAGATTCAAACAATGAAAATTAGGTGGCAGTGGTTTGTTTTATTTGCTCTTTGAAAGTGCTTTAAATTTTGTATCTATCTTCAGAATCTTCCATGCTGTAGAAAGAGAGTTAAATGCAAACTCATTTTCTTCGCTCACCTAACCAGCTGTAGAAACACCCAGAGTAAAGGCTCTACAGTGGGTTGAATTGTTGCCCTCCCCTGTGCGCCCAATTCATGTCCACCCAGAACCTCAGTGTGACCTGGTTTGGGAATTGGGTCCTTGCAGATGTAATGAGTGAGATGAGGGCCTGCTGGATCAGCATGGTTCCTAAATCCACTCTGACTGGTGTCCTTGTAAGAAGAGTAGACACAGAGAGACACAGGACGAGGCTACGTGAAGATGGATGCAGAGATCGGAATGATGCTGCCACAGTCAAGGAACTCTAAGGACTGGCTCAACCACCAGAGGCTGTGAGAGGCAAGGAAGGATTCCTCCCTAGAGCCTCCAGAGGAGCATGAACCTGTAGACACCTTGAATTTGGACTTGCAGCCTCCAGAGCTGTGGAAGAATGAAGTCCTATTGTTCTAAGCCAGCACATTTGTGGTTCTGATACAGCCACTTGTCAGAAGTCCACTTGAATGCACTGAGGTAGTATTTTCTATTCTTAGAGCTGGCATAGTAAACCCTATCCCACAAGATTACATGAAGATTACATGGCATAGTCTATGTACAAGTATTTGATAATGCTTTTTGTCTCAAATTATGTTCTTAGGCACCTAAGTGCTACCCTTTGTGTAAGGTGAGATTTCAGCTTGTACAGGACCATCCGAAGAATGTAAGTGGCATCTTTGGGGCAATTTCCCATCATAGGAAAGATTTAAGCAATCTTAGGCAGAGTGTTGGGGACAGTGTATTAGTTAGAGACTATGTTTGAATCCAAGTAACAAAAACCCAACTACAGTGGCTTAATCAAATAGGAATTAATGAACAAGGTTCTCACATAAGATATCCTGAACTATGACTCCTGGTCTACGATGGAAGCCCTGGGATGTCATCAAGGACCAAGGCTCCTTCCCTCTTTCTTCCTCACCATCTTTACATGTCCTTCATTCTTGCTGACTGAATTGGCTGCCCTCCTTCCTGCCCCACATACTCATCCCAGCAGGAAGAAGAAGGTGGCCCAAATTAAGAAAGAAACAGTTTTCCAGAAATCCTCAGCACATTCAATTGAATTCTCATTAGTGAGAGCTGGATCATATGACCTCTCCTAAACATGAGGATGTCTAGGAAATTTGGTTTTGAGCTGGGCTCATTGCTGCTGCACTGAGCAAAACAGGTGTTCTATTGTAAGGAAGCAGGGGACAATGAATTTTGGGTAGCTAATTAACAGCATCTGCCATCGAGGGATTCTGAAATAGATATGACATTGAACTAGATGAGCCCTTCTGACCATAAGGCACCGTTAATAGATCACATCCTACTCTCAGGGTGTTAACAGTATATATTGGAGGCAGGTTCTGAAGTTGGCTATGTGAGTTTGAATTCCAGATAATCTTGATCATGGACAACTGGCTGATCCTCTCTAAGCCTTAGTTCCTTCATCTGTAAAATCTGGATGCTGATGTCCACTTCAGACTGTTATTTTGAGGATGATGTGAATTAAATATTCAGAATGTCAATTACAATGCCTGGTACTGGTAGATGCTAAATAAATGTAGCTGTTCTTTCTCTACTAGATGGTAAGCTCCATGAAGGCAGGAACTGTGCCTAGCATGTTCACCATGATCACCTCAGCGCCCAGTGCATAGTCACCCTTTAACAGATTTTGTTCAGTGAATGAGTGGACGGGATCACCAGTGCTAATGTTCACGTAGAGTACTCAGAATAACTGAGATTTGTCATTTCTCGTGTGAGGTTTTCGTGCACATATCTGAAGCACCTTCTGTAAGTCTGAGGTGGGAATACTCTACATTAAAAGAGAAGAATGAAGGAGTAAGGAGAAGGAGTTGCCTTGATCAGTGTTTTTAATTGCACACTTTTGTTTGCTTGTTTCAATTTTAGCCATTTTAGCGGGTAGGTGATGGAGTCTCAAAATGCTTATTATTTGCACTAATGATGTTGAAGAGCTTCTTATATGCTTATTAGTCAATTTTGTGTCCTCTTATGTAAAGTACTTCCTGAATATTTTGCTGATTTTTAATTGGATTATATACCTTATTTCTGATTTTTTGGATTTCTTCATATGTTCAGCATACAAGTGCTTTCTTAGATATGTGTATTACAAATAGAGTCTCTCTCTGCTTTGCCTTTTCATATTCTAATGATCAAATTCAAATTCAAATTTCTTTAGGCCATTAAAAAAAAAAAAGAAACCACTCTAACAAATCTAAGCTGAAAATGGTCTATTATAAGGTACCAAGCACTTTAAAGAACCAGCACTGTTCTGGCAGTAACTCCATTGCCATCACCACTTACACTCAGCTTCAGTGTCACCGGGCACTGGACATGAGGATCTCTGCCATAGCTGTTCCAGACAAATCACCCACACCAGCAGATCTATAGGAAACCAATCTCCCTGTAAAACCACTGATCAACACTGCCTCCTCCCAAATCTCCTGCGACTAGGTCAGCCTAGAGTCTAGGTCACGAGTTAGACCAGTAGCTGCAAGGGAGCCTGGGAAATGTAGTTTTTAGCCTTTTAGCCTCTTTGGTCCAGGCAGGTTTGCTGAAAGGGGATTGGGAAATGCCTTGGCTAGCTTAATGCACAGTGTCTAGCACAACAGTCATTTGGGTAGCTTTGTGAAATTGTCCCATTGAGACAGCCTACAGGTCACAGAAGGTTGAGGCCTATGGAGGAGGAACTGGAAGACCAGAGGAACCTAGGGAAGAGTTCAGACCCACAGGCCCCAGGAGCCTGCAGAGCAGGCACCCAGACATGGACAGTGTATTTCTGATTGGAGGACATGGTCAGGGGGGAAGAGGAGGGAAGACATAGCTTCCCTAGCATGCAGGGGTGACTTGTGTGCAGGGGGAGACCTGCTTCGGCATTGCCCTTTCCAAGTCACTGTCCCAGGTGCTCAGCTGCTGATAGACGTGGGGCTCCAGGCAGGGCCAGCAGGTTCACCTCACTGCCCAGCCCGCCCCATCCCTTCCAACAAAGCAGGGATGACAAATGAGGGCTTTATGTGCCAGCTGTGCAGTGCGGCTCCTGTGGCCTGGTCTGCATGACCCTCCAGCTGGTCCTAAAACATAGGCTGTGGGAAGGACTGATCAGGAGGCAAGGAAGAGGAGGAGCAACTTCCACACCGAAGAGCTGTAGGCCTGTGCCTCCCAAGCATGAGGTTGGAAGGAAGAAGTTGAGTGATCTTTAGAAAATAAAACAACTTGGCTGGGGGTATGCTTCTCCTTGCTCTTCTTCCCTTTTGTTGTTCTTTTCCATTTAAGTTGTGTTCTGTAGGCTGTGTGATATAGACAAGGTGGTGGCAAGCTGGGTAATTCAAGTTCAGAAAGGATCTGTTAGGAGAAAAAATGCCACCAAAAAAACCCCAACACAAAAGAACAACCACCCCAGCCACGGTTTATTCCCTGCTCTGCCTTTTATTTATTCTTTTTGGTAGGTCTTCTAGAGGATTTGACTGATTTGCTGACATCATTTTTTCTCTTTGCACGCTGCGTCTATCTCAGATATACCTTCTGTGAAAACAGAATCTGTAAATGCAGACTTGCAGTATGCGAAAACCATTTTCTGATTGAGTTTAATGCTATTAAATGTGGTCAGAAGTATCAAGCATCTTACTGGAACTCCCTTCCAAGTGTAACCTAATTCAATTTACCTTTCCTTTGGTATTTAAGTTCCTGACAGCTGGAACAGACATTTCTCGGAGAAGTTAGGCTTGTAACAGGTGCCTTTTCCATTCTCTGCTTTGCTCATCTCCTGTTAACGACTGGGTGTGATGTTACAGTGAGCATTGCCCGCTGGGTTATGGTCAGTTCTGGACATAGAGATGCAGCCGTATCAGAAACGATCACTTGCTCTCAGTGTCACGAGTGTGTCACATGTGTGTTGGGTGAGGGAGTGAGACACAGCCCTGTCCTCAAGCCCGCGGCAACATCTCACTCTATTTTAGAATCACAGAATCATGGGATCTTGTAAGAACACTTTATCTCTAATAAACCTGGAGTTTAATGACTCATACCCACATGATTTCAGTGTTTTTCTTCCCTCAGTTGAAACTGTTCTTTTTAAAGAAAAAGTTAGCACATAAACATTCAAAAGGAGGGGTAAAAGTCATTTTCCATTCTTTCAGTTTGAACACAATTATAATATTTTAACTCTCACCATTTGGTTTTGAATTTATGTCATGCAGCTTGCCTGTGGGTGATTTAATTATCTGCTTCTGATCTCATTGCAAAGAAATGGTAGAAGCCTGGGGGGAAATCTTTTCATTCCCTGATAGCTTCTGCTAAGAAGCTGGTGCTTGTGGATCATTTGCTCCAGGAATTATTTTAAAGCCCATTTTCTATTTAACGTAAATTATAGTTGCATTAGGCTGATCTGGCAAAGATGCTCTTTGATGATCCTTTGAGAGCTGGACAGGTGAGCCCCGGTATAGGGAAACCACAACATAAGTCAATGCTGTAGCCTATGAAGATGAACTGACGCCCCTTGGCCCAACTCTAATCAAAAGACTTTCTAATAATAGGGAGTTCTGGCTGCAAATCCCTTTTGTCATTGGGAAAAAAAACCCCGAAGGAGTAGATGTGCTTTTTCCGGGAGCCAAAGCCACCCAGGTAGGGATGGGTTTTCTTTAAATACATCCCAAGTGAAAGAAGTGGACTTCACTGAGAGTCTTTGATGACAAAGGCCGGGATTGCCAACTGGCCTTGCCATTCAAAGCCTGCTCTGCTTTCCCAGGCTGTCTGGCCTGAAACTCAGACCCCCGAGCTTTTGTTTATTCATCTGTCGTCTTTCCATGCCTCTTCTTTGACCACATCTGAGCGCCGTGAATGAGTGACGGCCAACCCTCACTGAAGTCTCTAAGTGTGGTCCAGGCCAGCCCCAGTTTCCATTTGTCTGGGTTCTACCACTGTCTGCTCCTACGTGGATCTTCAAATCACCACGTGGATGGCATGCTGTCGTCTTGAATACAACGCATGTAAACGGACCTCATAGCCTGTCTCACCGTCCGGCTCAATAGTCTGCACAGCGGTGGCAACAGCCCTGTCGTGCTTGTCCCTCAGGCTCCACTGTGCTGACTGTTCTTTGTCCTTCACCATCCCTCGGAGTTTTTCTTCCTTTCCACCAGGAACAAAATATGTTTATAGTCTTCTCTATTTTTGCTTTATTGAGGTTTGACCAACATAGAGCATGATGCTAGTTTCAGCTCTACAACATGATGATTCAAGAATTTAAGTGCTTTTAATCTAAAACTTAAATGCTTTATGAAATTCTTTCTTCTGTGAAGTAGCGTCAGGGTGATAGAGTTGCTTTCCCTCACTGGCGGTATTTTTATGCTCGAATTCGTGGGATTCAGTCACCATCCAAAGAGGGACATCAGTTATGCTTTGGAAGCTCTTTCCACCACGGAGAGAAGGCAGCTGGGGCGAGGTGGGGGAGGGGAGGCCTGCATAAGTGGTGACCCCCTGGCGTGGGATCGGCGCCCAGGGCTCCCAGCCTCCCCTGGATGTGGGTCTGTCAGCCAATCAGCTTTCCTTATAAAAAGCACAGCCATTGGCTGACTCTGTATCTCAGCTTTTCCCTCTTACCGCCCTTGGCCTTCAAGAGTTTGGGGTTCTGTTTTTAGGTGAACATTTTATTCAGCAGCACAATTTTCCAGCCGGGTAACTTTAGACACCAGACTTGTTCTATCTGGTGATGTAATGTGGTGGTTTTTCCCAATGGCAGAGGCAGGAGGAAACATCCTTTGTTCCACTCATCATGTTTGATTCTGACAAATGTAACTTACCATGTCAGCTAGAAATAATCCCCAATTAATAAACCACTTTGCAATTGTATTTTTCTGCCAGCACGCTCTCTTACAGAGAAAAGTGAGAACATGATTTATTTTTCCTTCTTCTTGATCATTTTTTACTAATGCTTGAATATGTTGTCTCCATTTTCCTGCCACCACTTTCCCTCACCCCACCCACCTCCCACCCTCGGTCCTCCCCCACTTTGGCTTTGCACATGGGTCCTGTATACATGTCCATTGATGACCCTTTCCTTCCCTATCCCCCATTATTTCTCTCCTCCCTCCCCTCTGGTTACTGTCAGTTTGTTCTTAATTTCAAAGAACATGATTTCTTGATACAGGCATCTGAAATGACCCATTCTAAGACAACTCAAAGAGAAACTGTGCAGGTAACAGTGATCCCTCTTACCCAACCCCCACAGCCAATCAATTATCAATTATAATAACAGATGTCTTTGATGAAGGGTCTTCGGAAACTCTCTATCCAGCTGGCTTTTCCCTTTTCTCATGTTTTAGATGTCATCTCATCGTTCTCTCACCATCTCCTTTACGAAGAAGGAAACTGAGGCTCCGAGAGGTTTAGAAACTTGCTCACGGTCAGGTAGCCGACTTGTTTCCAGGCCTGGACTTGAGCTCGGGTCCTCAGGCTGCAGAGCCTGTGTACGCGCTGCATTCACGGAGGCCTCCCCGACGTGACGAAGCTCTGTCACGTGCCTTTGCTAGTCTCTCTCACCCCATCTCCAAACCCACTGAGAACAGATCCGAGCATCAGCATTGCTTCTCACCGGGAGGACTGTGATTTCCTCCCAGCAGGGCCTGGTCTCCGGGTGTTCCCTCTTGTAACCTGGAGCTCCTGCTCACCACCTGGAGCTCATTTTCCCCAACGAGCCACAGGTGTCATTCCTCCACTCCACACGCATTTTTGGGAGTATCTGCCAAAATATACAGTGATTTTTTTCCTTTCAAAAATTTATTCCTTAGAACATGGCACTTTAAAAAAAACAATTGAGTCCTTACAAAGTCTTTTGCTGTAACTAAAACTAGGGTTCAGTTATCTTCTTTGAATCACAAACACTGTTTGGGCAAGAACCATTGGGAAGTTACTTAGAAGAAATACCAGCGTTAGAGGCTCAGACAGGCCATCTGATGGGACGACTGTATAAAGGAAGCGAATTTGCACAGCTTCGGGGATTATTCATGGGCACTGCCCTCATAGAAGTGCACATTAGATCTCACTGTACACAAGCCTTTTCCGCTTATTTTAAAAGGCAGTGAAGTGGTGATCACTTATTTTGTGGAGCTCATGAATGCTTATCTTCAGACAATCAAATACCAACTGGTCTCACGTTCTATGAATGCACTGTGGTGGCTGGCATAACATTTCCAGTGAAAGCGTCACACACAGATTCCAAAGTGCTTTGTCTCAAATTGTGTAGCTGCGGAGATGGTGCACCTAGAAGTCTGTTAAATGATTCAGAAAGGGACGCTAATGGTGGTCAAGATACTGTTGACAGAGATGTCAAGAGTTTAATAAAATTGTTGCAAAAAAGGTAGGAACGAAAAGAGCAATATTTCTAAATACATTATCTAATACAATATGTGATTTTGAGTATGCAAATATAAGTTAAATATTATAAGTGGGAAAGATAACTATTTCATTTTAGCCATAAAAGTTTCTGTATTCAAACCAACTAAAAAACCTTTCTCCTTATTCTGTCATTGAGAGAAAGAGCAGTTGCTTTCTTTTTAGGGTCACCTTATGTTCATCTTTGAACAGTGTGCTACTCACAGAAAATCAGATACAAGCCCTGGACGAATGACCCCATAGAGAAGTGTAACAGCCACTATGGCCATAAAATGTCATCAAATCTAGTGGCGTGAAACAACCACCATTTTATTGGGTTCGTGGATTCTGTGGATCAGGAATTTGAGAAGGCACAGAAGGGACAGCTTTGTTCTACTCCTTGGTATTTGGGGCCTCAGCTGGGAAGACTTGAAGGCTCAGCTGAAACCATTTAGAGGTGACTTTGCTCACTGGCACGGGGCTTCCTCACGGCACGGTGGCCTTACAGTGGTCAGACTGCCCACATGTTGTCTCAGGGCTCCAAGCACAAAGTTCCATTGAACAAAGTAGAGGTTGCCTTGCCTTTTTCTGACCTGGTTTTTTTTTTTTCTTTCTGATGAGACTACCGATTGTTACTCCTGCTTTTTAGTGACAAGCAAGTCATAAGTCTGTCCAGATACAGGGGGAGGAGACCCAGACTCCACCCCTCAGGGCCAGGAGAGGGGTGTCAATATCACGTTGAAGCAGATCACGCTGGATGAGAAATAGTGTGGCCATTTTTGGAAAATACAATCTGCCTAAATAGTTTTGGCAGGCCCATACCTGGACAACATAGAACAAGCTATCAAGTCAAGAAAAATTATTTCTAGATGAGGCTTGGGCAAGTGAGAAAGGGCAGGATGTGGACATTTGGGAAAGTAGTGGTAAGAACAAGATACAGAATTAATGAGAACAAGGCAACTGGATGACATGTGGGGTAAGGGAGAGAGATGGCTGGATGTTTTGGAGTCTGAGTGTCGGGGAAGAGGGTGTGCCTCACAAAAATTGGGAGCAGCAGCAGATGGGTGAATGTGGGACGGAGGAGGCAGAGATCAGGGAAGGAGGTCCAGCAGGTGTTCACGTCAGCACGTACAGCACCTAAAACCCCATGTCCTCCAGTCAGCCCTCAGCATTCTGGCCTCTGCACACACCACTGCCCTGACCTGCCTATAACACAGATACCTCTGCGGTTCATCCTAATGGCTGCTTCCACTGGGCTTTCCGGCCTTGCCCCCAATACCTCTCCATTGGTATCTCCCCCAGGCCTGTATTCCAGCAGAGGGTGCTTGGCTGTGTCACGGGTCTTGCTGCTCTGCTCTTAAAGCATCTCCAACTCCATTATTTGAGCCATTCATAGCATTTGACTCTCACCACCCTCTTTTGAGACTCTCCCATCCCTTGACTTCAGTTCTGCCCCCCCCCACCTCCCTGGGCTGGCTCCTTTGTTTTTAGCTGGCTTATTATTTCTTGGTGGTCCCCGGGGTTCCTCCGTGGCTATTGTTCCATCATATTCTGCACTCAGCACCTGAAGATGGGCTTCTAGTGACCGTGGGTCCCTGCAAAGGGATGTAAATTTTGTGAGCATGTGTGAGTAGTTACATATGTCTGTCTAGGATATGATCTGTGGCTTCATCACATTTTTCAAAGTGGTCTCTGATTCAAGAAAAATAAAAAGGCTGAGACCTACTGCTTTCTGCATATTTATTCCATGGCTTCAAATTGATATTCAGCCCCTAGTACTCCCTTAAACTCTAAGATCCCTCCTTGGCCACACTTGAGGCTTTTCATGGAAGCTTAAAGAAATGCTGGTGATCAGGGCTCACCCTGAGACCAATTGAATCAGAATCCTGGGCAGGGGGTCCACAGGGTAATACATTTCAAAGGAAGTGTTAACCCTGCTTTGTCAGTCACAAAGATAACCCCGTGGTTAATACTTTAAACTACTTTCTCTTTACTAGGCTCAAATAGGTGTTACACCACCTTAGAGACAGTTGAATTACATCAGGATTAGACTGTCAGTTTAGATGTTGAAGATCTGGATTTCCTCCTGAAATCGTGTAGAGAATAGAGTGGATAGAATTGTTTTTCTTTGGGTTGACTTTATTTAGCTCCCTCTTTCTTCTTTGCCTAATTGTTGCTTTTATTTCTGTCTATTCAAGTGAGCCTTCCTTACAGAAAAAGAAAGTAGATGTTTATGGGTAGTTTTCGGTTTCACAAAATGAAAAGGTTCCTGGAGGTAGATGGGGACGATGGTTGTACAGCAACGTGAACGCGCTGAATGCCGCCGAACTGCGCGCTTAAACATGGCTACGACGGGGCAGCAGATGGTGCGGGTGCTTACCGCAGTTTTTAAAGAATCATAAAAAATTTAAATATTAAGAAGCAACAAGTATAAAGGACTCATGGACAAAAACTATGGGGGGTGGAAATGGGAGGAAGGTGGGGAGAGCTGGGGTGGTGGGCTGGGGCGGGGTAAAAGACAGAAAACTGTACAATATCAACAATTAAAAAATACTGATAAAAAAAAAGAAGACAATTGTTAACAGCAAAAAAAAAAAAGCAACTAGATTTAGATGGAATGAGTCATTGGCCTATGTAAAGGAGAGTGTTGTTTCTCAGCACAAATTCAATCCATTGAGAAATAACATCAAAACTATTTCTCTCAAATCTCAGTGAAATCATGAGGGTGGAAGGTAGCTGTTATGGAGAATTCGACAAACAGGCAAAAAGTCCTAGAAAAACCCCTGTTTCTGCCCAATTCAACTGATGGTAACTAGGCCTTAACTTTCTTTCCCCCTTTAATATATATTTCTGAGGCAAAAAAATGAAAAATCCCATGTTTGATACAGCTATAGTAATTTAAGGACCAATATAATTCCTGAAGACATTCGATAGCAGATACATTTAAAGAGAGAGCACGAAATTGCACAGTAGACTGGATTCCCTGTAGTTCGTGTGGTGTCGTGGTTGAACTCATGGAATGTGGAGCGAGAATACCTGGCTTTTCATCCAAACTACACTGTCAGTTATCAGCACCATCTGGGGCTTGTGCCTCAGTTTCCTTGCCTGTC
Organism: Glossophaga mutica; assembly: GCA_039655065.1. NCBI lineage: Eukaryota > Metazoa > Chordata > Mammalia > Chiroptera > Phyllostomidae > Glossophaga > Glossophaga mutica. The sequence continues at coordinate 86,782,303 of CM077313.1, forward strand.
ACATGGGTGCCATCCTCCTAGAATTACATGAGCTAATGCATGTAAAGCACTCAGGACAGAGCCCAGAGCTTTTATTTGCCCATCACACTGAGGTTCAGGTTGTTCTGATTCAGCAAACATTTTCTGAGTGTGACTACACACGCTGAAGAGAGTCAAAAAACATAGCAGGAAACAGACTCTCTTTTGAGAACCCCAAAGACCCCACTCCCTCCCCTTCTCTAAGGTGTCGTGGCTATTTTTTCTGCAGACAGAGCTCATGGTATTCCCCCAGCTCTGTCCGTTTTTCCTGTCTCCATAGCATGTCCATTCATTTATTCAGCTTCATGTTTTCTGAAGCTCCGAGTCGTCTCCCGACTGTGCCGTCTCCCTGCTTCCTCTGGGTGCCCTCAGGAAGCCGCGCTGTGTGGGGTCTCAGACATCCTTTCAGCCTTATATTCACAGAACATGTTCGTGTTCATCCTGGTAAATGAATCTTTGAGTCTTAGGGTTTCTGACTGAAGTTATTTATTCCTCTTCTCATCCACTGAAGGTTTGAAAGAAAGTTCAAATAAAGGATGGGCTGCATAGGTCATGGGAGCATGAAAAGATTTGCAGAATGGTAGTGCTCTTACCGAAAGATGTCTCAGAACCTCACTGAGATTCCATTGTGACAAAAGAGAGCAGAAATAAAAGAAGTCGTGGAATAACTGGGGCACAAGGTGAGAACAAAAACAGTGCTGAGGAAGCCACCCATTTCCACCCAGGGAAGAGGAGGCAGCAGTCGCAGAGGCGAAATCATACTGACAACATGATGCCGAAGAAGGGGGCATGATTTTTAATTGGGTTGTTTGTGAAATACTACTCAGCCAGAAAAAAAGAAGGACATCTTGCTTTTTGTGACATCATGGAAGGATCTAGGGAGTATTATGCTAAGTGAAATAAGCCAGAGAAAGACAAATACTGTATGATTTCACCTACATGTGGAATCCAATGAACAAAATAAACTAACCAAGAAAATAGAAATAAACTCATAGATACAGCAAACAGACTGATAGCTATCAGAGGGGAAGGGGTTTAGGGAGCTGAGTGGAAAAGGTGAAGGACTTCAGCAAAACCAAACAGGCACCGGAGCTCATAGACACAGGGCGGGGAAGAGAGAGACAGAAGAGGGCAAGACTCTTGCTTGCTCTTCTGGACCGCACTGACCAAACTCACTGTCAGGAAATCCCTTGAAACATGATCTGTTCTGAGTTTGACTTCCGCCTCCTTAAGGATCCTGGCCATGATGCAAAACAGGCTGTTAATGAACTTACAGAGCTTTGTAAACTACTTGAGAGATGTCAGTAGGCAGTAGAGGCTCCTGAAGCAAAGACAAGATGATTAAATAAAAACCTTCTCTGACTAGGATAGATGTATGTATTGTACCTGCCTTATCGTTCTCCAGATTCAGAGCACTTTCCTACGGATGGGAGGAGACCTTCACAAGAGAAATGAGACAAGGGGAGTCTCTGGGTCCAGGACTGCAGTAGACTGGCCCTCCCTGTAGAAGGCAGGGAGGAGAATCCTGCAGTCTGGGTGGTGAGTGACAGCCGAAGAATAGAGAAGTTTGATGCCAACTATACTAAACACAAAGGGCATCCTTTGCCCTAGTGGATGAGTATAAAACCATAAAGAAAAGACTTAAGTTTTGAGTCGATTTATAAAATCTGTTTTAAATGGTAAAAACTTGACTGCGTCATGAGTGAAGAGTCACCTCAAAAAGACCCAATTCAGATATTATTCATGGTTGTGTAACATATCGCCCAAATGACTGCCCAGAACTGTGTGTCTTCTACAAAGCCAACAGCCGATGCACTTATGGTATGAGATCTCCAAGCAGAGTTTCCTAGGAAGCTGGGCCATTGTTAGGCCTTCCCCACCGAGCACCCACCAGAATGCCTGGTCCAGAGAGGGAGACTCAATAGTTCCTTCTTTTCTAACTTTTCCTCTCCCTCCTCTCCCCTCCCCCCATCCCTCAGAAGTGTCTAAATAATGGGTGACCCAATAAGACACTGAACAGGCGATATTATTACCTTGTAATAGAAAGAATACATTTGCTAAGTCACAAATTGACTATGTTATCTGTCAGATGGACCTACAAGAAGAGTGTTTTGGAATTATCCATGTTTGGAAAAAAAAAAATCCATGACCTGTGATGCCAATAATGGTTGTTTCAGTGTGTAGTGAGATGGTGCGCGGAGAGTTGGGGTTGGGGAGACTTTAGCATTTGTTGACCATTTGCATGCAACATATTGTGTTGCGAGTTTGAAATGCGTTATTCAATGCTAACGAGCCCTCTCCTGTGGCAGGCATTTCCCCATTTTACAGTTGAGGGAACTGAGGTTCGGGAAGGACCGTGCTTTACTCGGGGTCACTTAGCCAGGGAGCGTGGCGGTAGGTTTTGAGCCCAGCTCCACTCCTGGATTCTTTCCACTACAGCCCATCTTCAGCATGAGTGACAGGTCTGTTCTGAGCACTGCCTGCCTTTCCCCTCCCTCCCATTGCTTCCTATCCAAATTGCTGACCATGCAACCAACAACAACTAGACTCCCTTCCAGAAAACCTTCACCACTCCCAGCAGTGACATCCCATACACCCAGCCTGGGCCTCAGTGACAATCTTTCAGAAAACAGCACATGGACTATTTGGCCCTTCTGTGTTTCAGATGAAGAGCTAAAGTCATTTTTTTGTTTGAAGTCCTGCCCATCTTTTAATGGAAAGATTCACTATGGATCAGAGAGCTTCTTTCCCTTTGATGCATTCCTACCTGACTTAAGCTCCTCCCCCTCCCCCTACAGTGTCTGTAGCACTCGGAACACTTGTACTTATTTGGTATTTCTCACCGAGTGCCTTCTGATCCTTCCTGTATTTCTGCCTGAAAGACATGTCATTGGGATGCTCTTTGCAAACAACCCAGGACCTTCTGCACCTTGGGCATTAAATGTGCATTTTTTTAATGGTTTATTAAAGGACACTAAAGCAAACTACTTATCTCCAGGGAGAAAATCGAGGTGTGTGGGTCCAAGCACCCAGAATAGGGCACTGCTACCTTTTGCCCTTTCTCTAGGGCTTGGGATGCCACTGTGTCCCTGTTCTGGGAATCTGGTGTTCGTTGCCTGCATGAACAGTTTAAGCCGAGTCAAGCCGCAGAACTCTCCCCATGCCGCAGGACAGGAAAGACCCGAGCATTCTGCATCTGTGCGCCAGGCTTGCCCAGCCCGTGGTCTGGCTGCTCTGTAATTTGAATGACTGTCCTTGAAGCAGCACAGCCCAAGCGGCTTCCTGCCGATAACGGTAATCAGATTTTATAGCAAAGTCCCCAGTTAGGCAGGGCGAATAGGGATGCAGCCAGAGTTATTGATTGGTGTTATGTTGAGACGGTTGCATGTTTTATGCTGAAACCTTTTTCTTCTTTGTTCCCTGAATATTTCTCCTATGGTTTTATCAGACAGAAGTCCTTTTGAATATCTTCTTTATTTTATTTGCCCAGGTAAAACACTAGAATTGACCCTGGCTGGCATACCTCAGTGGATTGAGCGGGGGCTGCGAATCAAAGGGTAGCTGGTTCAATTCCCAGTCAGGGCACATGCCTGGGTTGCAAGCTAGGTCCCCAGTGAGAGCCACGTGAGAGGCAATCATGCATTGATCTTTCTCTCCCTTTCTTTCTTCCTCCCTTCCCTTCTCTCTAAAAATAAATAAATAAAATGTTTTAAAAAAGCACCCTAGAATTAAAGATTGGGAAGTAATTGTGCATATTTAGCATATGCAATTGGCTCAAAAGTTTCATCCATTTTGATTACATAGAAGGAAGTAAAAATTATTTGACGATGTATCAGCCATTTATAATATTTTTCATGTCTTTTGCATTTCATATCATTTAAAAAAGTGTCTTCCTGTGTACCAGCATTGCCTAAAGATTATTTTTTTAAATAAAAATTACTAAGTACTCCATACATTTTCATTTCCTCTTAATCTTTGCATTTGGAAGATAATACTCTCTAGGTATCTTGGAAGATAATAAAAGAGGTGAGAAGGCATGGACGCTTCTGCACCAGTCCCCAAGGCAGCCTTTCCCAGATGTGCAGTGCCGTGGGGAGCCCATCTGGCCGGGACGATTGAGACCTGCCAGCCTGTAATCTTCTGCGCTAAATTGGGGCTGGGGCCGCAGATGGCAGCATAACAGCTGGGCTGCTGGGAGTCGAGTCCCTGCACGTGGCTTTGCTTCCCACAGCCATCTGCAGGGCCTGCCCCCTAAGCAGGATGCCCTGCTCTCCGGGAGGGAAGGCAGTCCGAACTTCCTTCTGGTGGCGGGGAGGAAGCACCTTGATTCACTCAGCTGGGCTGCAGTCGGATAGTCAGGGAGGGAGTTAGCTTTTTATGGATGGCATTGGCTCGGGCTTTTTCATCTTAAATTTTTTAGAGACCAGTTCTTGAGATGGCGCAGGACCATAAATTAAAAGGACCGAGGATAGCAGTCAAATGGAGAAAACAGTCCTCTGTCAGGGCCCTGAACGTCGTGGCTCCTGTTCTTGTTCTGTTCCACTTAGTGCCTGTTAAACTTTACACCAAAACCATTTCGGCAGCCTGCTGGCCCTCCTTCATGCCCTGGCTTGGCGAGCGGGATACTATCACCTGTGCTACCTACTTCACAGGATTATTTTGGGGGTCAGAGACGTTAATGTGAGCGCTCGGTCCACTGTCAAACCATCTAAATGGAATGCACAGAGGGATTAAGAAACAGTCTCTGGTGTGTATCTCTGTCTCTAATCCTCTTCTTCTCCTGAATTATGGCCTCAATCATAAATAATACTTCCTGAGAATAATAGTCACCATCATTGCTCCGTGCTTTTTATGTGCCAGGCATTGAGTGAAATGCTTTATAGGCATTGTTTTATTTACTCCTCATGCCGACCTTGCTGTCCGGCGTTCTGACGGCGTCCCATCCCCTGAGCACTGGGCTCCGAATCCACCTTGGTCTTCTGGAAAAGCCCATGCACCTCCCTTCAGGCTGCTTTCTAAGTGAAGGAGCCACATTCTTCATTTTCAAATTGGACACTTTTAAAATGATTTAAAATGTTATCGGTTGAATCATTTTTTTTACCGTTTGAGTGTGTCATCAGGCCAGAAAGCATGCATGCAATCGTGGTTACAGGGGAGAGGGAGGGAGGGAGGAAGAGAGAGAGAGGGATCGGGGTTGGTGGGGGTGGGGAGGGAGAGATCGTGGTGAAAAAACAGAAAGGGAGAGTAGGGGAGAGAGAGGAAAAAAGAGAGAATGTATGATGGAGAGAAAAAGATACAATTTGTGTGTGTGTGTGTGTGAGAAAGAGAGAGAGAGAGAGATAGGAAAGTGATTTTCTAATATTTTATATGCAGATAATTCTTAAAAGCATATAAGTAATTAGTTAATGGGCTTTTGATGTTCATAGTGCTGCAGGAGATGTCAAAGTACATGATCTTGATAATCCTCATAAAAGATGCTTAAAGTGAGACAATTCCCAGAATTACAAAATTGCGCTGAACAGAGATGTTTGCAGTGGAGCTGGGGTGGAAGAGGGAGCGGTCGTGGAGTGAGAAGGGGGAAGGAGATGGGTGAAAGGGCTTCAGAGAACACTTCCGAGAACAGCGGTCCTTTAATCGTCTTCCTGGTCCTCCTGCATCAAGTAACAGCGGTCCTTTAATCGTCTTCCTGGTCTTCCTGCATCAAGTAACAGCAGTCCTTTAATCGGTCCTTTAATCGTCTTCCTGGTCCTCCTGCATCAAGGGCAATTGAACTTTGGCAGCGACGGGCCCCTTGCCTGACTCAGCAGCAGGTAGACCAGTTTCAGCCCTGGTTGCTGTCTGCATGGAGTGGAAGCCCTGTGGTTGCTTCTGGCCCTGTTGAATAAACAGAGGATGATTAACAGCCCATTTTCGCAGGGAACTTGATGACTCTAGAGCCTATTTTAAAGATGAAGCATTTTGCAATTCACAAATGTTCCAAGTCCCTTTCCACGATCTCAGAGGCCTGCAGGGCTGGGTGTCTGTTTGGCTGGATGCCTGCAAGAGCCTCGCAGGTAAATCCTACCTGGGAATCAGCGCATCACCAAGTCAGGCGTGGCGGTTGTAGTTTGGTAGGAAATCAGGGTCTTTCTGCTGCAGCCAACAATTGAATTCGAGGTTAAGAAATCACATTTATAAAGAAGAAACTGAAAGCAGCTCTTCGTGCAGAATCAATTCTTGCACTTCAGACATTGGTTATCCAGTCTTGTGAATTATTTAGGGCATTTGTTTCTATGCTTTCTTTAGCAGCTTTGCTTTTCCACGTTGCACACTTTCATTCCCTCTAGAAAACCGGCAAGGTAGGAGACATGAATTAAAACTCATCTGATCATTATGCTGCTAATGAGCAGCTCCTGGAGGGTAGGGAGGGAACATTTCTTATTAATCTTTGCACTTTTCCCCACCAGCACTTTCCACAGGTGTCCAGGAGGAGCTCAATGATTGCTGATAGGTGGATTAGACTGAAGTGAATATTTTACTGATTTTCAGGAGAGAGATGGAGATGGGACTCCAGCTTTGTTTGTAAGGAAAACAAACAAAGAGGTCCCTGCAGAGAAAGTGGCCCTGACTGTGGCATTGGTGTCCGTCACAGTGTTTTATACACACGGAGGGAAACATTTGACCTTTATGGTAATGACCACTGATTGATGGGCGGGCCTCTCCTGCCCCTCATCATAGACAGGGCCTCCCTCCCAGTCTCTGTAGCCCAGGCTCAGGGTTGTCTCTGACTCCTGGGTCTAGATCCAGCTCCCTCCTATCGTCGCTGCACAGATGTGCAGCTCCCTCCTGAGCCTGGTCCCGGCATCTGTTGGTTGTTAATTGATGGTCCAGGCAGAAGCGGCAGTCTGCACACGTCTCTGGACACTGCGTGACTGAGAATGGAGGCTGAGGAAAGTCACTCTCAGTGCCTTGCCAGAGAGAATTGACGCTGTGAACCTCCTGGGCCCGTGCAGTGCACAGAACAAAGACATTTCTATAGTAAGGATTTGGAATAAGGCAGGTGATCAGGGGACGAAGGAGAAAACCCGCACCCAGGTCCAAAGAAGTAAAGGGTGAGTCTCCAGCAGGTGAGTGCTTGGCCGCTGAGCTGGGGAAGGAAGGAACACTTCCCTTCAGGGGGAAATAGAGTGGCCAGCGGCTTCCAGGTCAGTGGTTCTCAAGCTTCTGGGGCTCAGGACTTCATTATCTTCCTAAAATTATTTAGGGCTCCAAATGCTTTCATGTGGGTTATAGCAATGTTTACCACAGTAGAAATTAAAACTGAGAAATAGCATTTCGGTAGAAATTAAAACTAGAAAAATAATTTGAGTTTATTTCGAACAATATGCCAATTATATGTTAACATAAATTACTTTTAAATCCATTTTTCACAAATAATTAGTGAGAATAGTCTCATTATTTTACTGGCTGCAAATTTCTTTAGTGCCTGGCTTAATGGGAGATGGTTAGATCCTCTTAGCTGCTCATTCATTCAATCCTATGCCATGTATCTACTGGAAAACTCCCCTGTACACTTGAGAGAGGATGAGAGTGAATGCGTCAAATAATGTCTTAGTGTTTTATGGAAATAGCTTTGGCCTCTCAGAGCCCAGGGACACACAGGGCTCCCCAGACCATCCTTTGGGAGCTGCTTCCCCAGGTGTGAAGTCCTCCAAACCTGCCTTTCCCTGTGTTTGACATGCGGCCCTTTCATATGACATTTCTGCGTTAGCAGAAAGGGGGGATGGTGAGCCAAGCAGGTAATCCTTTTGAAAGCTTTGCCATTTGAGCAGCGGGCACGAACATTCCACAGGCATCACAGAGACAGGCTAGAAGAAGACTGACGTTGAGTGACCTGTTGGGAAGTCTGGCCAAGTTCTTGCTCATTGACTAGCAAACAAGATAATCCAGAGCGTGAGACGATCACCTCTCCATGCTTTTCAAAACGTGAACCTCGAATTGCAGGAGCTCCCCTTAGCCTGGACAACACGGACTCTCCACCCGCCTGTCCGCAGTTACCGAAAGCTTTCTAACAGAGCAGCAGGTGCTCCACAGCCTCTCTGGGCCTCGTGTTCCCAGGGCCCTGGGGTGGCCTAAATCTGCTCTCCAAGTGACCAATAACCAGGCAGCCGACTGAGCTGGTCCCTCCTGGGCAACACAGACTCGTCTCACTTCATTGTAACTCCACTTGTCTGCACTAATCAGGACAGCGACAGAGCAGTGACACCAGCAAGATCGATGTGAGTGGAAAGCCAGGCTTTACAAAGCATCGTAGCTTCGCTCGGGCCCAGACTTGGCCCGTAAGGGAAGGGCAGTGGCCGCAGCCAGTATGTAGCCAACGTGAAGATCAAAGGCTGTTCGAAGACGAAACAAAGCACATGTTTATGCTGCTGTAAAGCAGCAGCATCCTTTTTAACGCGGCTAGGGAAATCTTCAGCCTCACTCCCTGTCCTTCGGGAAAACTGCGTGCATCAGCGCCCTGGCCTCCCCTCAACTGGCAGAGGGATGGTCTCTGTGGGTTCTGTTACAATCACACAATTTTATAGAGAGCTTGACGTCATCCAGCGTGGAGGAAAGGTGTGTGTGTGTGTGTATGTGTGTGTGTGTGTAAGCAAGGTGCAGGGCGGGACAGTGTCACCATCGCAAAGGCCCATGGGTGTTGTCTCTCCTTGTCCTCTGCCACCCCCAGCTACAGCAGTACCACCCTACGATGACATGACCCAGTTCTCAGTACCTCTGTGATTCCTGTCACCTTGGGTGGTTACTTAACCTCTCTGTATCTCACGTTCCCCTTCTGGAAAAATGAGCATAATATAACATCTATCTCATGGGTTGTTTTGAAAATTGAAAGGTATGTATCTAGAAGCTTCCTGAAACAGTGTATAATGCATAGAAAACACAAAATAAGTGTTACTCATTATTATTGCTGTTATTATTATTGTTGTTAATATTTAACATCTCTGAAGCTCGGTTTCTATATCTCGAAAGTGTATTTTCCAGGTTGGTGTGGGGATTAAGTCAGAGAATATACGGTTGAGCCTGGGAGAAAGTGTCAAGGGCCGTGAAATGTAAGGAACTCTATTTGGGGGGCAAGTCAACAGACCAAAACAGTTTTTATTCTGTGGTGTTTTCCCATGTGTGAAACTTCAGTTCTTGAGCAGTAACACGTGATTTTTCTGCCATCCTGAAACTAGGGTGGTTAATTTTGATGAAGTGAATATATAAAATAACAACCAGAGAAATAGCAATATAAGCACAGCCAGTAATAATAATTAATACCTAGGGAGTGTTTATCTTGAGCCAGCAATGAGCTAAGTACTGTACATGTAATATATTGTCTCACTTCTCACCACAGTCCCTTGAAGGAGGTGCTGTTATCATTCCCAGTTTGCAGGTGAGGAAAATGAGGTTGAGAACTCACCAAGGGCCACTCAGGTAGCACCCGTCCAGGCCAGGACCGAGCCCAGGAGTGCTGGTTTCCCGCTCCGTTCTCTTGCCCAGTGGAGTAGCTGGGCTGGAGGTCACAGCAATGGAGGCAGATGCATCCTAGTATGAGTTCGCCAGGCCACAGTGCTGTGCTCTGCAGGCGAAAGAATGATACCTTTTGTGTTCTTTAGATAAGATAAAAGATAATGAGGTTTGATCATCAGTATTTGGGGAGAGGAAGTGGCTGCCTCTTTGGTGAGTAAATTGCTGATTCCACGTAATGTAGGGATTGAGACCTGAGTGGGTTTTTGTGATGGGGAGTCAGAGGCAAGACTCTAAGAGCTCCCCAAGGAGCAGCCCCAAGAGGGACAGTGTCAGGAGGAGTCTGGGACAGAAATCCATATGGAGTTTCTGAAAGGACCCCGAGACCCTGGAAAAAAGCATGCAGGATCGAACCCAATGGGTGAGCCCCAGGCGGGGGGTAGAACCTTTGTGGGCACAGAGAGGCATGTTTCTCCATGACTGGCAGCAATGCCATGAGTCACGGATATTTTGTCCCTGTCTCAGCCCAGCACAGTTTGATGTAATAAGATTATACCACAGCACAGGCACAACTGACTTTCCATGGGGATTCTGTGTAGTCCAGCAGCATAGAGCGGGAGCTTTAGAGTCAGAGGGACCTGAGTTCAGATCTCAGTTCTGCCACTTCAAAGCTGTATGGCTGTGAGAGTACTTCATTCTCCCAACATTCATAGGATGGTTGTAGAGACTGGATAAGAAATTGCGTGTGAAGAAATCGCTCAGCCCTTTTTAAGCCCCACTAAATGGAACCATTTGTATCATTGTTACTCTTATGATGAGAACGTCCCACTGGCTGGTCACTGGATTTTCTAGTTGTGTTGAGTGGTTGACCCTCACCCATTGCTTGACCTCCCAGCTATTTTTAGATCATAATATGTGGCCCCAGTTTTAGGCACAGAGCCCCATGGGTAAGGGCCTGGGGTGGTGCTAAGCCTCCCTTCCTTACGCATATATTACTTTTAGGATGCTATTAGCCAGGCTTTTCTGGAACTGGTCACTTAACTTGATCTTGTTCTAGCCCAAGCCATAAACCAGTAGGCAAACAGTCACGCCCTTGGGTCAGTCAGCTGATGCTGTGACCAACGGAGGAGGTTTACCATTTCCTAATTTGGTGAGTCACCAAACCCTGCCAGGGCTCCTAAGTACTCTGGTCATGCATTTGTCATGCATTTGAGGGGCCACTCATCTTTGTGTCAGAGGAGAGAGGTTACTACTTCTGACAAGAGCCAGGCCGGTTTGTGAACTGCAGGGGCTGCCTTTCCTGACCAGTGTGGGTCACTAGCTGAGCCAAGAGTCCTAAGGATTTTGCTGCACGCATGCCCTTTACTTCTTAATTGAACGGTCAAGGTACAGAGATTGTTGGAGCATCTCTAGAGGCCAACTTGTCTACCCAGCAAAGAAGTTCTCTGTGCATAGCAGACCAGAGCCCTCCTGTGTTACCTGGGTACCAGTTTGGCAGAGTGCAGCCGACTCTCAAACCCAGGCTGGCACAGAGGCAGAGCCAAGGTAGACAGGAACCTACAGGGCAGGCATCAGGCACCCGCAGCTGCCAGGCACACCGCTGAGTGCTCTACGTGCATTCTTCCCCTTAATCCTCCCATCAACCCTGGGTGGTAGGCGTGGTGATGCCCATTTTATAGGTGGAGAAACTGAGGTGTAGGAGGCTTGAGCTATTCAAGTCAGATAACTAGTAAGTGGCAGTGTCAGGATGCAAAGTAGGCCTTTCTGTCCCCAACACCCAAGCTCTGGACCACCCTTCTCGGTGACTTATCCAGCCGAGATGGAAACTGATCCTGTGGTTTGTTTAGCCGGTTCTCAGGGTGGCTGTGCAGGCTGGACCAGTGGTTTGCAACCTTGGCCACACACTAACATCACCTGGAAAGCTTTAGAAAGTATGCACACCTGGATCTTGCCACCAGAGATTCTTATTTCAGGTGGTCTGAAGTACAGCCCTGGCATTTTCTGAATCAATGGCTGGCAAATTTTTTTGTAAAGTCCGGATAATACACACTTAAGGCTTTGTAGGCCATGTGGTCTTTGTCCCAGCCACTCAACTCTGCCTTCATAGAACAAAAGAAGCCATGGACAGTACGTGAACAAATGATCATGGCTGTATTTCAATAAAACTTTATTTATGGAAACAGGCGGCTGGTTGGAATGGGCCTGTGAGCCACAGTTTGCCTACAACTAATCTAGTCAAGCAGCTCATTCACCCGTTCTGCCATCGCCAGTGAGAACGCATCTTGCTTCTGTGGATCTGGCTTCTGGGATGTCTTGGGAGGGAACCCCCTGTTCCCTCTAGTCTAACTCCCTCCAGACCCTCCAGTTCGCTGGGCCTTCCTGCAGGCTCAGCGTGTCAGCCCAGTCGCTATGACTGAGCTCCTGTGATGGGCTCTTTTTGGTGGAGAACTCCACTTCCCCCCTGGGTCTGACATCCTGCCATGAACCATCACCTGTTTGGCAGGGGTCCCTCCGGCTTGCTTGTCCTAATCCACGAGGAGTTAAAATTGCCCCCTCCTTGGTCTTGGCTGGCAGCCAGGTCCTCTGTAATTAGAAGGAGTATCTGGACCCGCAAGGCTGCCACCTGTCCGGTAGGAGGGCTGCCCTGTGTGAGCATGCCTCCCTTGCTGGCAGCCCCTGCAGCTTGTTTCCTTCCAGAGCCTTCCCGGGAGGTCTGGACCCTAGACCCCCCCTCACCCAGAGCCTCACTTCCTTCCCTACCCTTGTGCTTGACTAATAGTACCATTTTGCTGAAGGAATTCAGTGTATCAATTAAATTTCTTTGATGGGATATCAGTGTAGTATTTCTGAAATGGTGGCTTGTGATTACAGATGCTGCTCTATAGCTGGTGGGATTACATCCCAAAAAACCCATTGTAAGTTGAAAATACCTTAAGTTGACATCAGCTACTTTAATAATTAATGTTTATCACAATTGATTATCATATTTTAGCACTCCAAATTAGAAGAGTGAAAATCTGTGTTAAAAAATGCATTTAACACACTTAAGCTGCCAGACATGACAGCTTAGCCTTGCTTAAGTATGCTGAGAACACTTACATTGCCCTGCCATTGGACAATGACCTTGAGTTTCATCGCAACAATCATTGCCTTTCTTTTCTTCTCCCCAGAAGGTGGAGACACAGATGGGTGTTCTGTAGACATTGTGGGATGTGAGAGCGTAAAACACAACATCTAGAACAGCTGCCAACACAGGGCACTGCAGAGCATGGAGTGGGGGCCCACGTGATCGCGGGGCTGACCAGGAGCATCGGCTCACTGCCTCTGCCCAGCATCGTGGGAGAGGACAGCTCTGCTTATCACTAGCCCAGAAAAGATCACAGTTCAAATTCGACATATGGTTTCTACTGAACGTGTATCATTTTTGCATCATCATAGTGTCAAAAAAGGGCAAGCGGAGCATCCCAAGTCGCAGACTCTCTGTATTTACAAAGTCAAAAGGGCAACTGGAAAATGAGCTGCTGAAATGCTCATGGTGATTGGAATGATATCCAACACGCTAAAAATACAAAAACTAAAGCATGTGTTTCATTCCTTATCTTCCCTCGTGTGTCAACTGTCCTTGGTAATGGGGTGTAGATACACCACAAAAATGCCAGACTGAAAGGACACTATTAGTGTAGGTGGCACCTGAGATATTAATAGTTTATGTACACGAAGTGTCTTTTTGAGTTAGTTGTTTACACATCAGAACGCATTTGTCCAGCGAACACTTATTGTGACCCTAATTTGTTCCACATGTCAGGGACACAGGATAAGGCTCCCGTCCTCACTCGAGAGAGACCGTCACAGAGACAAATAACTACAAAGCCTTATCGGAAGAGCTGTCAGTGAGGCGTGTGCACAGCTCTCTGGGCGGAGAGCTTGGAGCGGAAGGCTTCACGGAAAGGTTTTCCCAGGGGGCGAGAGGTGCGTGGGTTGCGTAAGCTTCCCCACCTGGAACACAGGAGGACAGGCCTTCTTCGGAGGTCTGCATGCTGAAGGCAGGGATGTGGTGTGGTTGCGTGACTCGAGTGGTTCACGGGGCAGAGTGCGGGAGCCGAGTCTGGGAAGTGGCGGAGGGGCTTGTGGACCAGGCCGGGAGCCCCAGCTCTCACAGGTGACATGGGCCCACAGAAGGCTTCTGAGTGGAGGAGCACCACAATCCAGTTTCTGCTTTAGGAAGATCTTCGGGTAGTGGTGGGGATCCTGAATCGGGGTGGGGAGTCAGGAAGGAAGCAGGGTTGTTGTAAAAATAAAGCGCTCCTGAACTAAGAGTGTGGAAACTGGGATGGAAAGGAGTGGGAAGTGTGATTACACGTGGGGGGCAGAATTGGTTGGGTGATGAAGGCCGGCGAGGAGGAGCTCGTTGTGGTTAAAAATACAGAAGAAGGCTGGTGCTTTAGAGGGAAGCTAAGGAAGTAGGCTTGCGTTGGTTGGGTTTGTGGGGTCTGGGGAACATACAGGTGGAGTTACCCACCAGGTAGGCTGTGGGTATCGGGGGCTGGAATTCAAGAGGGAGGGTGGAGGTGTAAATGATGCAGAGGTGGTAATTAAATCCATGGAATCAAATGAGTTCACCCCTTGAGTGAGGGAGGGGAGAAGAGAAGGGGAAGGGAGGGAAGGGAAGGGAAGGGAAGGGGAGGGGAGGAGAAGGGAGGGGGGCAGTTCTACAGCAGAAACCCAACAAATGATGGCACACCGGCTGTTAAGGCTCTGAGTGGAGGGAGAGCCAGCAGAGCCGAGAGCCTTTCTGGGCGCATCAGTGATGACTGGGACAGCGGTGACTAGTGCACAGGGACTGGGTTACACCTGGGACTAAAATCAGATGTACAGCCAGACCAGCTACGCTGTATTTCGAACACCCTGTGAACCTTGCCATTGTTCCTACCATTCAGGATATAAGACTCCATTCATTCATTTCTTCATTTATTAACTGAACAAATATTTTACCAAGTACAAGACACTGTACTGGGCATTGGGTGGAGACCTGGTTCTTGTGCTCTGTTGCCTACAACTTAGAAGAGAAGACAGACGCTCAGCAGTAAACTCAGAAACACATGTTTTCATTAAAACAGTGACACAGTTACATGGGAAAGGTGACCCCTTAGATCTCCGTCCAGCCATGGCCTCTAAGAGATGTTTATCAGCGGTGAGTTTGATGTGGGGAGGTGCCTTGAGGTCTAATCAACGCTCAAGTACAGGGGACCTTGGAGGCGGTGCTGTTTCCTGGCTCACACCCCGTGCGATGCCACAGTATACTGACTAAAAGAGGGCAGCAGCTGATAGCTTCTGCTGCCTGGGCCCTGGGGGTGGCTGGGGTGGTGAGGATGCTCCCCAGACTCTCTCCCCACCTCCTATACCAGCCGTGAAGAGGAGCCTGTATTGACCCTCCGCCGCATGATGGAACAGGTTGGAAGGGGAGCTCTGACGTCACTGGGTGTTCAGCGGGCACTGAAGATGTAATTGATGATGCATGTCAGCTCGTTTGTCTGTATAAGCCGTCTGCACCGAACTGTGTTCGTTACGGCTGCTTCTTGTGTTTGTTTACAAACTCTATTTCTCATTGGAGTTAGGTGGTAGGCAGGAGAAAAAACACCAACTAAGTCTCTTACTGAGACAGCACCGCAGTTCAACTCAAGAGTCTTCCCCTGTGTACCTACTGTGTGCAGGGCACAGGGCTGAAATGCGTTGTATTTGGAAATCCTGCCTCCAGCCACAGCTGTGTTGGCTCCTTTGTTGACTCCGGCAGACTGAAATTGCTTTGCCTTTATCTCCCTGTGCTGGCCTCTCATTATAGTTTCACTGGCAAACCAGATTGTGAACCTGGAGTGATTCACATTGAACCATACAAGGGTTCCTGAAAATTGTTTTTGAAAATGAATTGTTATAAAATGAATAATGTTTTCACCATGCTAGGGGATTTTTCTATTAAGAGAAAATTCTGATGCTGAATTGTTTTGAAAGGCGAAACACTATTTTCTGATTTATCTGTTTGGTAAAGGAGTACGGTTAACCTAAAGGGAAAATAAGTCAAAATTTAATAACTTTAGGAATTGGAAAAACTATCACACACAAAAAAACCATTTTTAAGAGCTCAGGAGTAGTGAACACTAACAAAAAGAACCAGTGTCGTGAGGATCACGTGACAGAACGTTAGCTGATCTGAAGGAAAGACATAGTCTCGTTTGCTGGGCTCATAATAGCAAATCTTGCCAGTGTAAAAACTAAGAATAATAAGAGAAGCAATAGAGAAAGGAGATAAAGATTGAAAAAAAAAAAAAAAAACCCAGAGAATAGGAAGGAAAATAGCAGGTGGTGGACACCCAGGTGGCAGAGGAGATTGAAGCCAAATAGTGAACGGGGCAGCAGACAGGGCGGCTGGCCCGCAGGACAGAAAACAGACGCCTCCTCTCCACGAACCTGTGAGCTTGACCCACTTCAGCAGCTCCTGCCTGTGAGCACACTGACTGGAGGGTGTCGGACCCCCACTGGCTTCAGTCATTCCTAAGGACACCTTGTAGTCCCGCACAACAGTACCTGCCAGCTCTCCGTGGGTGCTAACCCAGGTTACTGTTACAGCTGCTGTAGGTACGCACTCCCTGAACGCCTCAGTGTGTATTAAATCATTATCCCCACTTTATAGATGATGTCACTGAGTCACAGAGAGGCCAAGCAGGCTGCCCAATATCGGAATAGGAGTAGAGAATCTACATGTGACTGGCAGAGTTCTAAGATAGCCCCCCTAATTCCTGCCTCTTGCATACACACCCTGGGGAATCCCTGGCCCACCAGGATGGACAGGACTTGTGAAGACGATGGGATTTCACTCTTCTTCATTAGGTTACATTATACAGCAAGGAGGAAGGGATTTTGAAGGTATATGTAAGGTCCCACATCAGTTGGTTCTGAGCTATTCAGAACGGAAATTTTCCTGGGAGGGCCTGACCTAATCAGGTGAGCCTTCTATAAGAGGGTCCAGGCCTTCCCTGAAGGAAGAGAATCAAAGCAAGGGATTATCTTGCTGACCTTAAAGAACCCAAAAGCCATTTCTGAAAGCTTATGGAGGGGGTCACATGGCAAGAATCTGAGAGTGGCCTTAGGAGCTAAGAGGGGTCCCTGGCCAACAGCTAGCAAGGAAATAAGGAGCTCAGTCACTAGCCTCATTAGGGAAATGAATGCTGCCAGTTTGGAAGAAGACCTAGAGCTGAAGAGAGGCGCACGTCCAGCTGACACCTTGCTTTCAGTCTTGTGAGACCTCGAGCGGCCCTGTAGTAAGTAACTGTATGCTAGGAAGTGCTTGTGGCTAGTAAGTCTAAGCCACCGAAGTTGTGCTCATTTCCTAGGCAACAATAAGAAACTGACACAGTCTGATCTGAACCCCGTGAATCTGGTGGCAGAGTTCGTGTTTCCCTACCACTCCAGTCTGCGTCTCAGGAGAAGTCCCGCCTCAAAATCCTTCATTCCTGAAACTTCAAGGTTGAAGAAGATGTGCTCTAATAAACCGTCTGATCTTCCTGTTTCCCTCTACAGCACCCTTGTCCCCTCCCGACTTCTGTGTGAATGGCTCTCTAAGCTTTTCTTTCTACCTGGGGACCATCCCTTTGGGAAGTCTTCTTTCTGTGACGTGAAAACCTGTTCCCCTACGAGTCCCGCTGTTGGTCCAGGTCCAGCCGTAGGGGATAACGCAGAGCAAATGCAACCCTTCTTTCATGGGACAGCTGATCATATCATTAAAGACAGTTCTTGTGTTTCATACCAGCCTATTTTCCGGGCTAAACATCCCCACGACCCGAGGAGAGTTGCCAGTCCCCTCCCCATGCTGAGCTTCAGGTCGCCTGGGTTTTTCTCAGAGCAGGGCCAAGAACTGAGCGTGGAGCTCTCGGTGTGGTCTGCTTCACATAAAACGCAGCGTGCCAAACACAACCACAGTCTGCACGTTCCGTTTCCATCAGGGAGGCATTAGACCGCATTAGCTTTTTGGCAACCACAGCGCCGTGTTGACTCATCCCACAAGCACAGTCAACCGAAACTCCCTGCACACACCTACAGCTGCTGAGGTGTGTCTCCACAATCAGAGATGTGTGTGTGTGTTCATTTTAACCTGGACATGGGCTTAACCTTCCTCCCTGTTCCTTCTCATCAGGGATCTGGCGCATACGTTGCTGGGTCCTGAATATGCCCCCCAACAGTATCGCTGTCCTTCCCAGCATCACCTCGGCTCTCGGTTTGATCAGTAGGCCATAAATATCCTCGCTGGGGTTACTGACAGAATTTGGGAAGTGGACAGGGCTGAGGTCAGAGCCCTCTGGTGCCATATCGATGGTCCACTTCCAGGGTTTGGGTCCTTCAAACATCACAAATCCAACCAATTGTATCATCCACTGGCCGTCAGCCAGCTCACGAAGGTACCCTTAGAAATGTAATGAAGTATTTCCTGGAGTCCAGGTATGGAGTGTTGAGTCTAGCTCCCTGACCCCAAGCCAGGAGGTCACTGTATATCTTTCTCAGGTTGCACGCCACACCCACCGATCGGTAGTTTGGTCCACCTTCGATAAACAACATTTCCTCTTGCAACTCCATTCTCTGTCAACTTTTTATTTCCACTCAGATTTCCAAGGTAAAAGATCAAGACTATTTAGAGGATAAGAGTAAATTTTGGGGTGCCTAAAAGGTGGAGGTAGGACTCATCTTTATTTCAGAGGACGAACCCATCCTGTGTTTTATAAGAAGGAGGGTAGGGGCTCTGGTGCGACAATCAGGACACACTGAGGGATGTGCGGTTAAAAACAAGATCTACCTGTGGGAATGGAGTGGGGAGGGGGATGGAGTGATCACGCTGAGAAGGGTTCAGTGTGCGCCACAGGGTGAAGGTACATGCCAGCGTCTTCTGTATCGTCACCCCTTGTTTTGCCCATCCTTTTGCCCTTCCTCTGATAGCCAAGTGCCTTACATGAAAGCAGGGCAAGGTGAAAACTCAGACCTGGCTTGCAAAGTGGGGGCCATGGTCCTCAGCAGCACCAGGAGCAGCCTCTGCTCCGTGTGGGATCTTGGAAGGGGTGAGCTACAATATCCACCCAAACGTGAAGGCTCTCTGATTCCACGGTTCACTGAGAAATCATAAAACCGACGTCCGTGATTTCACAACTGTCCTATTTTGGTTCATTTCTTTCCTATACCTTTCCCTTTTTTAAAAGTGAAAGTGGCCGCAAGTCTTATAGAATGCCCATAATACCTGAAGACCAAGAGTTTCTATTGGATTATTGAGAAAAGTACTTTAATTATGGCAGTGAAATTTGACAATGTAGTGTTCATCCGCCACTTTTACAAGTGGCCCTTTTACATCCAGTGTTCATTCACTGTCTCTGATAACGTCCAGCTTCCCTGGGGGAGGAGGTCCGCTCACCTCCTCTATTTTCTGTCCATTTATTCTGGTGGAGTTGACTCCGCATTCTTCCCCATGTGGATGTGTGACCTGGGTTTGGCCAATCAGAGCATTCCATTCTTCAATATTTTGTTCATGCCAATGAGATCCAGAGAGACTTGTAAATTACAAATTTTGGAAAAGAAACCCGTGGTCTTTTTTGCTCAACTTGAAACTATCAGGTTTTGGGGCTCAGGCTGTTTTCACTCTCTGCTTCAAGGAGGGGAGAATCTCAAAGAGAATGACACCAGAGGAAGAGGAGATGAAAAAAAAAGTACAAAACTAGATTCTGGTGATAGGAGGAGGCAGTGATTAAAATCTAGACTCTGGAGCCAGATTGAGTCTGAAATGCTCTGTCATTTACTGACAAGGTCACTCGAGACGGTTGGTCTCTGCACATCAGTTTCCTTGTCTGTGAAGTGAGAATCGTTGTATCTACTCACGGAGTTGTCGTGAGGATTGGGCGAGGCATGGGAGATGCCGAGAACGGGATCCAGCGTTCGGCAGGCAGCGTCCGTCCGTCAGTCATCATCTGAGCTCTGCACGCAGCCGGGCCTGAAACGAGATCACTTCCTGGCATGTCAGTTCTAGGAACGATGTA
This sequence comes from Glossophaga mutica, assembly GCA_039655065.1. NCBI lineage: Eukaryota > Metazoa > Chordata > Mammalia > Chiroptera > Phyllostomidae > Glossophaga > Glossophaga mutica. Next base: position 86,801,871 of record CM077313.1, read on the forward strand.
TTTATTCTCTTTCTGTGTTAGCCAGTTTCGTTGTGTTGTTTTGTCCCTTCGCCCAAAGAGTCGTAACTGGTAGATTCAGTGAAAGGAAATGCTTATTCGGTTTAAAGTTTTGACTTTTTCAACGAGACTAAGATTAAAAAAACAATCCCAAGTCAGATATTTCTTTTCCTGCTTGTTATCCAAAGGTGACTGTGATTTTGGAACAGCCTAATTCTTTCTCCTTTTTACCTTCTTGGATGCAATTGTTTCACGTTTACTTTTCAGAATTTCTTTTAAAATGCTGCATGTCACTGTTACTAAGAAAACTTGGAACATTGTCATTTGATTTTCATAGTGAGCTTATGCTTTGCCTTCTTTACCCCAAAACTTAAAATATTCTAAAATGTTGTTATAATAGAAAACACTCATTTGGGGGAAAGAGGGTAGCTAGCTGGGGCTATGGGTGCAAATATGGAACGGGGAGCAAATCAGAGAAGCTGGGGCTCGACCTTGACCTCAGCACCTGCCTCATTTGTGGTCTTAGCCAAGTCATTCTCTTTGGAGCCCAGCCTATAAAACAGGCAAGGTGACACCTGAGATCCCTTCCTTAATGGATTTTGCAATCTATAAAAACTTCCTTATGCACCTTAAGTAATACATTTAATTTTCTCTGTGGTTGAAATGGTGGCAAGAAAACTAGAAAAATAATAAATCTTAATGAGATCCATCTGTATTTTGTGCTTATCTTAGAATTTATAGTATATATTCCAAGGATTTTCCTCTGTTTTTCTTTTGTATCTGAGAGGTTTTGTTTGGTCTTTTTCCTGTTTTCTTCTCTCTAAAAATCCACATGGTCTTCTCCTCAAGTCCTCACTGTCCTTGATAATCAACAAGGATCTTGGCCATTTCGGCTGAGAAGCGCAGCCGAGGTCCTGGGCCTCTCGTGAGCTCTAATTAGCAGCCAGCCCCTAGAGAGGAACAATAAGGAACCAGAATAGAAAACAAATAGTAAACTAGAGAGAACAGAGACAAAGACACAGACACAAAGCAAATGGCTAGAATTAGCTCAGGGAGCTGGGACGAGAAAAGCCAGAAGTGTGTTCTGCCTTTTCTTGGAATGCAAAGCCAGGCTTGACATGTAGTGGGCACTAGGTGGGCATTTGTGGAGTCAGGGAGCGAGGAGGCGAGTGATGAATAGATGCGAGCGAGCATTTGGCTGCGTGTGGAGACACTTCATCCTGCCAACGCAACTAGCCCAGGGACAGTGGAGGAAGAAAATAACAAAAGAAAACTCAGGATACCAACGTACCGATGGCAGAACGCGTTTTCCAGTGCAGATGCGAAAATATTGGAGCCCCTGAATGTGGAACAAGGTGACATTTGAGAAAGCTACTAAGCTGCCTGCTAAACCAAACCGATGCGTTTGTTTTTGAAATGTGGTGTTTATTTGCAAGAAGTATTCATTTCATGCCCCACTCTTTGGCTTTTAGGTTGGACTTAATTAAAAAAGCTGTAGCATCTTTGAGTCCAATTTCCTCTTTTCACATAGCATCTGTCCCTGACAGCTTGCGTGAGGCTCAGCCACTTGTTGAGGCTGAGGCTAGGGGAGGAAATGACAGGGGAGCAGCGAGGTGGACAGACGCCTCTTGTTGGAGGTGGCACTCTGCTTCTGCACGACCCAGTCACATGCTTCGGAAGCTTCTTGGTTTAGGCAAGGCAACAGATGTCCCCGAGAGGGGTTGCTGGCAGCCCCACACGGGCCAGCAGGACGGAGGGTAGGCATGAGTGCGCTAATGGGAGAGCTTTTGCTTGTGCCCTCTGCTCAGAAGTGAAAAACAGGCCAAAATCCGGGAGGAGCAAATTCGAGAACTGAACGGAGGGGGATGGCATAGAGGAAATACTTGGAATGAACTTTACCCAAAGGGAAAACCTGGCTGTTTCCTAAGACAAACATGCCCTGTGCTTTCCCTATTCAAATAGATGGCAAAGAAGATGCAAGTGTGTACTGGGTTGGCTTTGCCTGTAGATCCGGCCCTGGTTTGCTTTGCAAAGCAGAGCTACTCATTTATGCCTTTTTATCTAGAGGTTTGGTTTTGAGTGTGACTAAGAAAGAGAACCGAAGCTTTCCCCCCTTAGGTCTGTCACTCTCGTTTATCAAGACGGGCCTATCAGTGAATCCAGACAAACCTGCAACCCGTTTTGGAACGACTAATTAAGTTTGTGGTAAGCAAGGTCTTACAGATGGCTCATGCACTTAATCCATTTTCTGTCTGATGCTTTTAGTGTTGCTTTTAAAGTAGTTTGTTTGAAGTTCAAGGGAGAAGAATGTAGTTCTTTGGAGACTTTATTCTTAATTTACAGGAATCCTTGGAAATTGCTTTAGCCCTTATATTGAGTCTCGCTCCTGATATTACCTGGAAATTCCCGAACTGCTGTGCTGTGTTAGAACACAAGGCTCATTCAATCAAATAAGTACTGGGTTTTTGTTCCCTTTCTGGGGTTTTGCTGGTTTCCTCTTTGGGCCCACACCCTCTATCCCCAAAGATGTTCTGGCTGCATTTTGTTGCTGGACAATCTGGTTGCCATGATGCAAAGACAACCAACATTATGACGCATCCCACTTGGAGTTCACGTGTATAGTTCAAGCCTCGTTCTTTGTGATTCTGTGGGTTCTTGAATCTCTGCTGCTATTCCCGTGGTCTTGCACTCGACGCCTGAAGAATACAGTCAGCCTGAGTGCTGAGCAGATTGTCACAGATCCATGGGGGAAGGCCATCTCTGGGCCACATTATGGCTTAAACGCCAACATCACCACATGTCTAGAAAGCAAGCAAGGTCAGGAACCATATGGGTGCATTTGGCCAGGCAGACTTTCTGTGAGACTTGGGTGCCGAGAAGAATCACGTTCAGTAACTTTTACTGACACATTTACTGACCCGTTACACTGGTAATAAAAGGTACGTATGGAAAAATTAGGACAAAGTACAGATGAGCAAAAAGGGCAATCTCCCTGAAAAAACTACAGTAGAAATAATCATATAAATCTTTTGATGTATGTACTTCTAATTTTCTTCTATGTGCACACACACATGTAAATATATAGTTTCTTTTTATAAAAGCACGGTCAGACCATTCATAGTAATTTTATTTCAAAATTCACTGTGTCCATATTTCCCTGTCTTTAAGTACTTGACATTTGTAATGGCTACACATAGTTTAATTGCATGGATGAAACCTATATTTTTTAACCAGTCACCTCTTGTTAAACATTTAGGTTGATTCCAATTTTTCTTTCAAATAAACCATGCTGTGATGAACATTCTTGCAGCTCAGCCATTATGCATCTTTGATTTCCCTTTAGCATGAAACTCCAGAAGTTTAATCGTTTGGACAAACACCACCATGATTCTTATAGAAGCCTGTCTTACATATGTGTCCTGTAGGATGACACAGAACACCCGGGTAACAAAAGTTAGCAGCTAACGCTTCCCAAATCAAACCTAAGATAAAGAAAGAGAAGAAAGGGGTTTCCACCTTCTACTCTCTGGGACGTTTTGTGCGTATTATTTCCTGTTATAAACTTGAAAGGAAGGAAGTGGGATCCTCCTAATATTTCGGTTGTTCCAGGCCCTAAATATTGGATTAAATACGTTTAACGCAGGCCTTGTGAATTCCCAGGAATGAACATTTTTTTATAATGACACTTTCACCTTGCTATGCATGTACCTACTTTATCTGTAAGAATGTAACTCTGGTTGTGGGCGACAGAGAAGTGAGAAGAAGGACAGTGCTCTTAGTTCTTCCCCGTGTTGGATAGAGATGCATGTTTTCGCTACGCCGAGGAGAGCTACTATAAAATGCAGACTAATAGTGTTTCGCTGGAGAATAGAAAACAGTGACGATGGAGTGTTCTGAGCAACCTTTCAATCCATTTATCAAAAGAGCTTCTAATGGAATTCTCATTTCAAGGGAGGTCAAGCACTAATAAATACTGAGAAAAGAAAGTTAAAAGGACATCAAGTTAATATTTTACTATCCAGTCTTTGATCTTGGAAAGCTTGAAATATTTTGCCACACACATTTTGTGATTTATTGATTCATTCCTGACAATCGGCTTATTGGAACAGACACAGATGCCTAGCTTTTAACTACAGCTTCAATTTCTATGATGCTTTATGGTGCCAGTGGATTTTTATGTATTCTCTGGCATCATTTATTGATATCACTACAGTTCTAGAATAGTCCTTGCTAGTTAAAAACTGGATTATTGTCAGTGAAAGCAGCTCTAATGTTATTGATGTTTGGATTAAATGCTGTAATAACATCTCTTGGTTTTATTGTATTCATTTGGAGGGAAAACAACAAACCCTGTGTTTTATGGATTCTTCCACACTTTCCTATATTCAAAATATATTAAGAATCTGATCATTTCCCCACCTCCATTGCTACCACTCTGGTCCCTGAAAGAAAGCCCTAGAACATCTCGTCTCCATCCCAAATTATTGCAATAACCTTCTAACTGGCCTCTCTGTGTCCACCTTTGCCTCCCTATATTCTGAACTCAGAAGCCAGAGGGAGTTTCCAAAATGTAGGTAAACGTAAGTCAGATCAGGACCTGGCTAGGTAGCTCGGTTTGTTAGAGTGTCACCCCAATATGTCAAGGTTGTGGGTTCGATCTCCAGTCAAAGCACATACAAGAATCAACCAATGAATGCATCAATAAGTGAAATAACAAATCTCTCTTTCTCTCTCCCCACCTCCCTCCTTCTCCTTCCCTCCTTTCCTCTCTCTGTAAAATAAGTAATTTTTTTATTAAAAATAATGTAAGTCAGATCACAGTACATCCCCTCCTCGCTCAGAGTTGATGCCTGACTCACCCTCATCTTCCTCCTACCATTCTTTCCATTCTTTCCCTTTTTAGACAGCCCCCCCACCAGCTTTATTGAGATGTAATGGACCAACATTGTGCACGTTTAAGGTCCACAACATAGTAATTATGTGTGTGTGTGTGTGTGTGTGTAAATGATTACCGCAATATTAGTTAACACTTATCATATCACATCACATAGTTACCTTGCGCGTGCGCGAGTGTGTGTGTGTGTGTGTGTGTGTAGTGTGGACATTAAGATCTACTCTCTTAGCATGTTTTCAGTATACAATACAGTATGGTAACTACGGCTGCCGTGCCGTTCGTTTCTATGAGTTTGACTCATTTTAGACCTCACGTATAAATGAGATGTGTAGCACTTTTTGTTCTCCAACTTTGTCACTTAGCATAATGCCTTCAAGATTCATCCACATTGTTGAAGATGGCAGGATTTTCTTTTTATGGCTGAGTAATATTCCATTGAGTATACATAAACCACATTTTCTTTATCCATTCGTCCATCAAGGGACACTTCAATTGTTTCCGTATCTTAGCTATTGTGAATAACGCTACAAGTAGGGGGCAGGCATCTCTTTAAGATAGTGATTTTATTTTATTTTTCAGATACATATCCAGAACTAGAATCTTTGGATCACATGGTAGTTTTATTTTTAATTTTTGAGGAATCTTCATTTTGTTTTCCATAGTTACTGTACCAGTTTACATTCTCACCAATAGTAGACAAAGGTTTCTTTTTTGCCACATCCTCACCAACACTGTTTTGCTTTTTGATGACAGCCATTCTAACAGGTGTGAGGTGAAATCTCATTGTGGCTTCGATTTGCATTTCCCTGATGATATGGAGCTTTTTCATGTACCTGTTGGCCATTTGCATGTATTCCCTGGAAGCACATCTATTCAGGTCCTTTGCTCATTTTATAATTGTATGATTTGCCTTTCTGCTGTTGAGTTGTGTAAGTTCCTTATATAAAAGACAACTTTTTCTGCCCGCATTTGCTTTTCCAATGATGACTCTGTTTCTCTACCACGTCTTCAGCGAAAACACTCTGCGGTCCATTCTTTTGCTCCCACCCCTCCTCGAGTTCCTGAGGCTCTTGCCCTCATCTCCACCTAACGCCTCCAGGCAGAATTATCAGCAATCTCCACAGTATTAACTCCCAAGACTCCGTTCTCAGTCCGCACCTTACTCGGCCTCTCTGCTGCATCTATTAATATTGATCGCTAGCTTCCTCCACCACAAAACGTTTTCTCTCCGCCCCCACAATCCACACTGTCCTCCTGCTCCAGACTCCTGACCACTGCTACTTCTCTGTCCTTACGCCTCCCTGCTCTCTCCCTCCCTCCCTCGGCCGCAGGCACACTGGCCTTCTCGTGATTCCTCAGCCATGTCAGGGACTTTGCACTTGCTGTTTCTTCTGCCACAGATGCTCTTCCCCTGCGTATCTGTGTGGATCTCCCCCCTTCCCTTCTTTCAGGTGTTAGCTCAATTGTTGCCGGTGCTACCTGTGTTCTCTTCCTGCTCCTCTTCTTCATAGCACAGCTCGCCATCTGGCTATTTTCCTTGTTTGTCCCATTTATTGTCAGTCTCCACCCACTAGGCCGTCAGCTCCATGGGAGTTGAGGGGTGATCTGTTGTGTTTTCTGCCATATCCCTGGTGCCTAGAACAGAGCCTGGGGCAACATAGGCGCTCAATAGATATTTATTAAATGAATGATGAATGTTCGCGATATTGTTAGTAATATGCTTGGAGAGATTCTTCAGTGGAACCATTTGAGTCTCATCCCTTATAGAAGTTTAAACGATTTCTAGTTTACGTACAGTTATCAGACTTGGGAGAAACAAGGGTGTTTTAGAAGGTGGAATGCCTTCCTTATTTTGCCAGCCTTTCTGTGTACACAGAAACACTACCTCGAAACTTTAATTCCAAGTACAATCCTTAGAGTCTGTCTCGTAAGCACTTCAAGAAGGTGCCATCTTTGTGCCAAACTGAATGACAAGGGCAGAAGCAGAGGAGCAGCTGAGAGCTTGCTTTCCTGGGGCTCGTGTTGACTCAGACACGTTGGAAGTGCAGGTCGAGAGAGCACTGGGACCTCCTGCCTGTCTTTGGCGCCTCCGACTCAAGTGGAAATCCCAAAGGTGACCAGGTCCTATTCTCTATGCGCACTGGGATACGTGCACACCCCTTGCGGTATTCCCCTCCCTGCCTCTTCCCAAGTATTGTCTTCTTTTTCCAAAACTACCTTCTCCTCTGTTTCTGCCTGCTGATTCCCGTCAAGGTCCAGCCCAAATGCAGATTTGTACGTGCAGCCTATCCAGACCCCTAGCAGTCAGCATGGACCCCCCACCATGGACCGTGCTCGCTAGAATAACAAGCTGCCGTATACCTCCGCTTAGCTGTGAACATGGAGACACAGACAGGCACACACACACACAGGTGCAATACACAGACACACATGGGCTCACAACAGCACATGCACGCCCAGGGCAAGGGTTGTATTTTACTTTTCTGGTGTTTTCTACACATAGACATGTCTTGGACGATGAAGGCACTCGATAGAGTTAGAATTGTGGCAAAATGGACACAAACCCTTTTTCATCAGGTTCAAAGTCATTCCTATAAATTTGCCTTCTGCTGGATATTTTCCTTTTCTTCCTGTTTTCTGTCCAATTGGACATTCTGAAGAGAAAGCACTTGTGCACCACGCCCAAGCCTTCTACTCAATCCAGAGCACCCTGTGCTTGTCCATGTGCCCTCGGACATGTCTGCAGACAGAGGCTGGGGGAGGGTTGTCTTATTCTGTTTGGCAGAGCAGAAAACAGGGTAAGCAACTTCCATAGATGGTACTACAACGCTGGGTTGGCTTTCAACCTCTGCATTTCTGAAATGCTAGTCTGGGGGCCTAAAAATGTTATGGTGTCTATACCATGCCAGCTCTTGATCAGACACTACACAAGCAGAAATCTCTGGAGTCAAGAAAAATAGATAAAACCATGAGCAATCCATTCATGGTTAGGGAGGATTCTTGAGGGTTTTTTTTCTACCAATGTTGCACCTGGTCGCTTAGACGAATCCCAGTGATACTTGCTATTGAGCTTACTTACCTGTCTCTTCTCATGATATTTGTTGTATGGCCAGGAAAAGTGAGCACCAGAGAAGCAGATTACTGACTCATGCAGATTTGGCCTCCTCACCATCACCGCCTTTGCCAGCAGAAAGGATTAGGCAGATTAGCAACGGGCTGGCCTGGAGCCAGCAGGGTCTTTCGGGAGGCCTCACTGATGTCTGAGTCGTTGGCCGTGGGGTCCCAGAGGAGGCAAAGTTGGCCTGATCTTGGCTGAGCTCTGTATGCTGGAAGTAGTCCATGCTGAAGAAACATGTGCTGGGAGTGAGAAACCCACATTTAGAATTACTCCAAAAAGGGGAGGGGTCTGTTCCTGTTGAATCACCTTCTTAAAAATCTAGTTATGCCAAATGTGTTTTATTAAGCATATCCTAAAGTGCTGTATTTGTAAGGATTCCCAGTGATGTTGGGTAAATAAATAATCTGTATTTTGCCAAGGACTACGGAGCATAACATCAGAGAGATGTTGGGCACTGCAGAGGGGCTGAGAGGTAGCACCAAGAGAGCATTTGCCTAACGGATACTAGCTCCGGCCTGCAGGTGTGTGCCTACCACCGGGCTGGGCTCCTCTCCATTGTATTCCACTTCAGAAAAATGCTTCTTTCCATGGCCCCTGTGTCCTCCATTGAAAAACGGAGGGACAAAAGACATAAAGTGCTCTAAATCTATTTAGCAGCCCAAAGAGGCATACTGGGAGGCACATATTTAGGGAGATTCTTATGAGTTACCTTGCAGAGGTACATAGTGACTTACAACACGTCCACCCTCCTTGCAATGCTCTGCCACTAGCCTGATTGTGTGCCTGAAGGTACCTCTGAGACAGAATCTGGACTGGAGATGAGATTTGTGCTTGGGAGCCCAGAAAACCCAGGGGGATGCCCCACTAATGGCTCTTCTGGATTAAGAAGGGGCTCTATCTCTAGAATATCCTTAAATTTAAAGGCCAGAAAGTATCTCAATTGCAATGGATTCTTATTTTAGCTGATGTAAGGAAGGCCATTAAGCTTTCTACATATATTCTCAAAGGAATCTTAAAAGCTACTGTGGTAGATCACTGTAATAATGGTCCCTAAATAAGTCAGACTTCCTGTATTCACACACAAAAAAGAAGGGGCGTGTGCCCTAAAGAACATCACTAGTGGTGATCGGTGGGGATGCCTGTTGCCACGAGAGAGCACACTCACTCTTTTGTTTCATCCGAAGGCTTGTTTATTGTGTGTGTTTGACATGATTCACATAAATCAAGACATTCCTGAGCTCACAGGGAGTGCTATCTGGAGACCATCGTGAAGGGCGCACAGCCAGGCTAAGCTTTGTTTCTGTGAATGCTTTATATATTTTCTAGCACTTTCAGGAATTCCTGTCTACCTGATATAGCAACGCTGGTTTTGTCTCTTGCTAGCTCTTTGCTTCATTTTGATCAGATGTCAAATGAGGTTGGAGATGTCATCGTTTTTAGGAGTCTCGAGGTCACAGAAAACAGACGGAAAGCACAGCATGTATTTAGTGTATTTTATTATTATTGTACATAACTCAAAACTCTGTCTTTTTGTAAGAGTAAAGTGAGGTTGTTGATACTTCTTGATATGCCATGATAATTCCTGTACTTCGTTGAGATTTTATTAGGTAGGAGGCATGGGGGGCTGAAGCGTAAACACAAATAACTGATACACAGAGCAGAAAGTGACAAGCATTTTAAGAGACAAATCAAGACCTCTCCTTGAGAGTGCAGATGAGAGCCTGAGTCTTTGAGAAGGGGAAACGGAGGAGATGGAGAGAATCGCAGGAGAGAAGACTTGGAGCAGGATCACAGATGGAACCCAGCGGAAGTAGGTTTCACGAAAACTCAAGGCCCAGGAGGGACAGGAGCACCAGTTAGGCCAGGAACAAAGATGGGTGTCAGATTACGGAAGGCCTTGCTTGTCAAGTTCAGGGAGATGCATGTTAGAGAGGAGGCGATGGCAAGGAGTGATGAGGGAAACTGGAGGCAGGACACTGGACACAAGTTGACGACGTCTTGAACCAGAGCATTTCAGAGAAGACAGAGAAGAGAGTGAGGCAAGAAATACCCTGAAAGGCGAAGAGGCAGGGACTGGCCATTGATGAAATGTGAGGAACCAGGGTGAGCTGGTGAGAGGAAGGAGGGAGGTCAGGTCGGGTGGCGCATCAGGGCACGCAAGCTCTCCCTGGGCCGTTGACCCTGGCTTTGAATGGATCGTCGTGAGGAAACGGTGCCCCTTCACGCTCCTTCTCCCCGTTGAGTGGCGCAGCATCATAGTTTGAGCCAACAAAATAATATAATGAGTTAAAACGGTAGAGTTAAAACAAGAAAGGGATGATTCATTTTTCAGACATGAAGCATTTCTCCTTTTCCAACAGCACTCAAACATGAAACTCTGTAGTAGATAAAAGAACAGGTAAGGATTTGAATAACAAAAGGAGTCTTTTCCAAAAGCTTTTCTTCAGGGAGTCTTTAATTAGTAAGCACCTTGTCTTCACTCACTTAACGTATGTGTTATTTGGAGGCATTTGATGAAACACAGGCGCAAGCTTGTTGCATAAAGCATGATATTCCTTCGAGCTACACGTGACCACATCTCCTTGGGTGTGTTACCTGTGGGATGCCCAGGAGTCGCTCACCTGTTCCTAGGATGTGCTGCGGCGTTAGGGCTCACCTGGGGCGGCCTCAGCCACTTGCCCAGGCACAGTGTGAGACACCTCCACCCTGGCATCTCGCCCTCCCCCTCAGAGAGCGATGCCCCTGCTTACCCATTTCCCCGGTTCTGCCGGAGAGTTTCCTTGACCCGCTCCTCTCTGGGCTCTGCCTGGGGGTGCGTGGGGGCCGGGACCATCCATCTCTCAGGGACCCTCCTTCTAACAGCCTCTAACACTTTTCTACCACCTTCCTACTGGTCCGCTACCTTCCCTCTGCCAATGGACTTCATCAGAGCCTCTGCTTACTCAATACCCATTCTTTCAGATCTTTAGCCCATTCCGGGACCCGGGATTTTGAAATAGAATAGAATCGATTTCTTTGTTTTCTGCTATTAAGCGGTGTCATCCCTTCTCTCGAAGGGAGAGAAGCAGTGAGTGGTCCTGGTTCATGGAATGAGCAAAGGTCACTGGGTAGGAGGACAAAATACACAACAAAACACACCCAAAAAGCCACCTGGGTTCGTATTTCAAAAGATTCTCCTGGCTTGTTCCAAATCCACGGTTTAACCGAAGTTCAGGGAGAGTGGGGGACATAAATTAGTGAACCAAACCAAATCCTCAGATGACTAAGGCCTTGTCTCTTGGTGTCTCTGGGAGATTTATATCATGGGAGGCATCGCTGAGAGTTAAACCAGAAATGACGGACAGAGCATATACAAAAACATTCAAGAGGCTTAGCCGAGCCCCATGTATAGTGAGAGATACCTCATAACTCAACAGAGGGGAAGATTATAAAATGTGATCAAGTGAAGAATAACTTTCCGGATTAATCTGCTTTGGAAATCAGATTTTCATGTGTTAGGGTAAAATGGACTATGTTTATGAAATACTGTGCAAGTGGAACCATTTTAATCCCAGTGCTGGCTGAGTCCCTGGTGCAGCCAGTGAGTCATTTAAGGACTTGGGAAAGACCCCCACATGGGAGCAAAACGTCCCGCACACAAGCCTCTTTGGGACTCCTGACCCCTCCCCCACACTGCAGGTACAGACAGCAAGGTGAAGAATGAGAACTTCGGAACAAACCGTCTGCTAGACCCAGCACGTCATCCTCTCCAATAAGGATGGGAAGTGGGCCTGCCTCTTTCTTCAAGCCCAGCGGTCCTCATTTTGCAGGATGCAGCAGACTAGGGTCTGACTCGCTGCTTGAAAACCTCAACGGCAGGTTGCTCTCAGGTTGTCACCTTGGGGGCCCATTGTCAGGGGATTTAGACCTTGTCAGGGCAGAGGGTGCTTATATGTAGGGTTTTTCAATGAGGACTATAAACGTATTTTCCCTCCCTTACAGTTTTCTTAATAACATTTTCTTTTCTCTAGCTTACTTGATGGTAAGATACATACAATATACGTGTTAATCAACTGCTTATGTTCTCAGCAAGGCTTCCAGTCAGCAGTAGGCTTTTAGTAGTTAAGTTCTGGGGGAGTCGAAAGTGCATGTTCAGATTTTCGACTGTGTTGAGGGGTGGGTGTGCTGTCGGGGTTCACCCTGAGCTGCTCCAGGGTCCGCAGCACTTTGAACAGTCGCAGTTGGACCACCTCGGTGATCTCTTAGCAGAAATCCAGCAAGACCTCCCCTACCTCTCTTCCCCCTCCCCCCAGCTCTGGAGGAACCTGGCACCTCAGCAGGCAAGATGAAGGAGGGAGGAGAAAAGGGCAGGGGAGGAAAAGGACTTCTGCCACCGCCGGCAGCCCGCCAGGCGCAGCCTGAGCCAGGAAACGGGGGAAGCTGCAACTTTGGATCCGGTTTCCTACATCATTATACTGGACCAAACATATTAATAACCCCATGCTGTGCTTTGTGAGTGGGGGTGCTGGCAAACTCACTCTCTAGAAGCAATCTGATAGATGTGCAGTTTGCCCTGAATTTCTGTCAGGGCAGGGGAAGAGTTAACTAGATGAAGGTAAAGTTTGGACAATGGGAGACAAAATAAAGCTTATGGCCCTTGAATTTTGCTTGTTCAGAATAATAGTTATGTGTATTAAGGTTTCAAAGAGATACAAAATATCTGTATCCAACAAATATTTCTGAGCTCGTACTCTGCCCAGCAATCCTGTTAGGAGCCCTGGAAGGAATGCATAAAAAAGAGCCCCTTTTTATCTGCAGTGCCTTTTCCACATGCTGAAAATCATAAAATAATTATTCGGCTCCCAGCATTTCCACATGGATAGTTTCTTCTGTGACAAAGATAAATTTTGTGTTTTTTTTTTTCATTTTGTCAGTTACCCTGCTTTATTACAAAGCTTGTGATTCATAAGGAAAAAATTTGCATTTGTTAAATCTTAGACGCATGATAAAATGGAAGTGGAGTCTATAGCCAGATAATTTTTAGAGATCAAGTAATCAAAGCAATTGTAGTTAGCTATTTGGTTTGCATTGCATAGAATGTAAAGTCTGATAAAGTTTACTGGTGGAGCAAGCCACATCCCCTGCCCAGAAAGTAACTCTTCACAGCCAAATTTTATTCTTCTGGATAAGAAAGTGCCTCCGAATCATGTGGGTCTCTGCTGACTTCCCTTCATCCCCCGTTCCTCCTCTGGTTCCTGTGCTCCCCCCACCTTTTCCCCTTCCCTCCTATACTGATTCTCCTCTTTCTTTTCCCTTTCTCTTTTTTTCTCTCCCTCTTCCTCTACCCCCACCTCCTCAAATCATTTTAGACACATACTTGAATCTTACTGTGTGTGAGATTTCTGTGTTCACATCTGAACTGTTCACATCTACTTGGGAAAAAATGCAAAATCGGTTTCAAGCAAGTATCTCAGAATGTTCCCAGTACTGTGATGTGCTTTCGATCCCATTGTGAGTGAGGCCTCCTCTAGGATTTGGTTGGAAGCTAGTATGTAAGTATTCATTGATTTTGTTGGTAGCGCACAGTGAGAGCCAATAAATCTTTGGTCCCCAAACTAGCTGCGTCTTAAGAAGCAGATTTGAAAGCATCATATTGCTTTATCAGTTTCCTGGGAGGGTGTTTCAAACTGAAAAACTGTAGTCAGGTAAGCATTTCCTGGGGAGTTAATCATTAGCATCTCCTGAAAATGGAAGTACTGGCATCATGTAAAGGAAAGAAGAATGTTCTGATTAATTCATTTGTTCAATAACAAAAAAAAAAAAAGAGAGAGTCTACAAAACCAAAAGTGTAGAAGGAAGGATGGTCACGGGAAGACAAAAGCCCTGTATGACGTATCACTAAAGAGAGTACTGATGGCTAGGAAAATGAGTGTCAACTCAGGGACTTACCAGGAAAGGCCATCCTGGTGCCACAAGAAAGAACAACGTGGTAGACCAGATGCCACGGGAAGAGCTACATCCTTGACCTGTGACAGAGTCAACCTCCAAGAGCAACCGTCCAGGGAATCTTGCGGCCGAGGTGATTTTTCAAGTGTTTTGTTCATTATTTAAATGTCGTGGCAGACCACTTAATCCAGGATAATTGATATGTCAGAATAGCTCCCAAGTCCCTCCTGTCCCGGTAGCTTTGTTAGCTTCCTTGCGGAATGACATGGGAATGTAATCAGGCCAACTCCAGTGGAATTGCTCTGGGCGATTAGCATTCTGCCGAGTTGCCAGATTCCTGGCCTCGAACACAGCAATGAGCTTTTCCCTCGAGAGGTCTGAAGCGTGTGTATAATAATTAGTCCTCTGTGTCTTAGATGTGGTTGGTAATGTCCAAGCGCCCTCAGTCTTAAGAATATAATTCTATCATGATGACATTTTTAAAGGGTCAGCCCCAAACCTGCATTGTGGGGACAGCAGGAAAGGGGTGTACCCGGAAACATCATCCTAATCAATGCTCATTGTCTCTCTTTCGGCTAATTCCTTTGACCAGGTCTAGGAAACTGAGACTTGAGCAACGCAGTTTTCTTTCATTCTAATTGCCCTCAATCCAGAATCACTTCAAATAATTGGAGGGGGGAGGGGGGAGGCAAGAGGGCTGTCTGCAACCTCTTTTACACATTTCGAAAAGCCTAATTAAAAAATCTAAATTAAAATCATTATACGTAACTGCAACCTGTCCATATGTTGTTACATGGCAAGGGGGAAGAGAGGCTGCTGGTGGAATTAAATTTGCTAATCAACCAACCTTCAGAAAGGGGGATTATCCTGGATTAATTATCTGGGTGGGTCCAATGTAATCAGGAGAGCCTTTTTAAGTGAAAGAGGGAAGCAAGGATGGTAGAGGCAGAGAAAGAGCTGAGGATGCTCTGCCAGTTGGTTTCTGAAGAGGGAGAAAGGGGCCACGAGCCAAAGCATGCAGGCTGCTTCTGGGAAAAGGCAAGGAAACAGACTTCCTAGAACATCCCGAAGGAACCCAGCCCTACGGACACCTTAACTGCAGCCCAAAGCCACGCTTTTGAAATTTGACCTCCTGAACTATATGCTAATAAATGTATGTTGTTTTAAGCAATTAAACTTGTGGTAATTTATTATAGCAGCAATAGGGAACTAATACACTTAGTGTTACATCTTTCCAGATTTTGGTCATTTAAGTAAATCACTGCACAGTAGCTCTGGGGTACCCTGGCCTACAGGTAACTGTATTGGAGGAGCTGTAAAAGTATGGAGGAACTAGAGTAACCCCAAACTCCTTGCCATCGCCTATAAGTATCTCCCTTCGCTGCCCGTCCCGTCACCCCAGCCTGACCTCATACTATTCTTCACTCACCTGGCTCCAGCCCCACCAGCTCGCTGTCTGTTTCTCAGACTTCCTGCCCTGGCCTTTGGTTCGTGCTGTTTCCTCTGCCTTAAAACCTTTATTCCAGGTCTCCCAACAGCTGACTTTTTCACATCCTTCGGGCTTTCATGTATCTCACCCTCCTCTGTTATTCAGAATATCTGTCACTTACAGCTCCAAATCTTAGTGGTTCAAAGTAGTGAAATTGATCTGCCCCACAGGTCACAGCCCAGTGCGGTTGGTGTTTGTGGGTGTGAATCAGAGGTGAAAATGGGGACTCCCCCGTGTTCCACGTGGCCACCAAGCCATTCCAGCACATGACTCCGCTATTCTCTTGGCCTTCTCGGAACACTCCACAGGATCATCCACTCTAACCCGATGGGAAAGAAGGACTGCGTGCAGGATTGTTCGGACCAGGCCCGGCAGTGGGAACCGTCACCTGAGCCCTCAGCCCACGTGAGCCCCCCTAGGTGCGAGGGGCTAGGCATGCAGCCTTCCTGTGTGCCCAGGAGGAGAATTCACCATCTGGGTGGCTAGTGGCTCTGTCGTGCCCCTTCTCAGAGAAGCCTCTTATAACCACCCTAAGCCGGTCTGCCTTGTTAGTCTCGTGATGGTCTCTTCCAGCCCATAGCACTTCATTCTTAATAATTTACTTGCTTGTTGGTTCATTGTGTTTCCCCCATGGTCCAGAGCTCTGTGAGGACAGGGATTGTCTGTTTTGCTCATGACCATATGCGCAATACCTGGCAACGCCATGTCCTGCACGGAGTCGGTTACCCATGAATCATAATCGATGTGTGCTAACGGCTGAGCCAACAACCCAATGAATGAATGAACAGAAAACAGGGAACTTACCTAGAAGGTATCCACTGTTATGGCAAAGACAGGACCCATAGCTCATGGCCTTCTGCAATAATAAATCTGAAGAAGTACCCAAAATCTTTCTTCAAATTAAAAACAGTTGAGCGTGGAAAAAGGTTCAAAAAGTGTTTGGCACGGGGCTGCTCTTGTTTGATTTTAGTCCAATTTCACTTAAGTTCCGTTCTCCAGATGAGCAGACTGGGGAGGAGGAGCGCTCTTTTAAAATTGCTCCTCCCGTGTTTCTGAGCTGGGTGCGGACCCCTTCGGACTCGCTTCTCATTTGTCTGCCCCTTCTCTGCTCACAGAAGCCAAACCATTCGCTCTTTCCCACCTTCCTCTATCGATATATTCATAGTGGCCCAGGGGACAGAAGAATGCCATCTCAGATGACTGAGTCTTGTTTTGTTTTTTTTTTTAACCTGGACTCCCCTTTTTCTTCTCATTGTCACTCCCCTGTCTTGGCTCCAGCCTGTGCTAGGCATATATTCCAGGATGATAAGTCAAACGCTCAACCCAAGGCTTCCCCGCTCACCCCAGGCAGATGCAGCCGAGGCCTACTCGACCTGGCCCACCGGCGCTGCTCTGGCTCTGGCGTGGCCCGGGGCTGGCCAGGCTCTGTTGACCATAGCAGAGTGAGGGGCCAGAGTGCTGATTCCTGGAACCACTAGCCAAGCAGGATGCCCCTCCCTCAGATGGGGTTCTCCCTCCCCATTCGTTCTCCCGTGGGTGAGGCACAGGGCATTCACAGGGTGGGGGGACCAAGGACTTGTGGTCGGGGTAATTCCTGTGACGAGTGCTATCAACTGCTTTGTGCATTCACTTCACTTTCTTCCCTCATTTCAGTGTTATTGTGCAGATAAAACACATTAACACGAACACTAAAACCAAGGATGTGTGCAAAGATGTATCAACAGAAAATGTTCGGTAATTGAAAAAAATGGAAGCAACCTACATGTTCACATAAGGGAGTAGATAAAAATAAATTATGATGCATCCATATAATGAAATACTTGAACATCATTAAAATTGATCATGTAAAACAATATTAAATGACATGCAAGCATGTTCACATTTAATTTTTTTAAATCCGGCTACAAAACAGTGGACACCATATGATACCATTTTGCAATTAAAAGTTTTTTTAATCTATAATATATAAATAATAAAAAGGATAAAGATCCAAACAGGGTGGTTATTGTGGTAAATGGGGTGATAGGTGAATTTTTCTCTTATTCCTGGTGCCCAGTGGTATTTTTAAATTTTTTCTGTAATGAAAACATTTTTTATTGAAACAGGACATAAAAATCTAAAATGTTATTTTACAAATTAGATGACTAAATTCTAAAAAAATAAAACAAAAACAAAAGCCTTGTCTGTAAAAAATGACCGTTGAGAGAAAACTTAGAGAACAAAACAAGTCACGAAAGTGCAGCTCAGAAAACTCAGCTCACAGGACACATGTTCTCTTGGAGTCCCTCCTGACAGTCACCACTTCTCTTCCCAGAACTGACCCTGGTTCTTTGTTCTGAACCGTCTCATAGAAGCTTAACATCTCTCTTGCTCTTGATTGAGGTTTGATCGACATGCAAAAGCTGCATATGTTTAATATATGCAACTCGATGGGCTTGTGAGTACGTATACTCTTGGGAAACCCTCCCAACCGTCAAGGCCATGGTCATTCGTACCCATCACCTTCCAAAGTTTCCTCCTGCCCTCTTCATCATTATTCTCTTTTCTATTAAAATTTTTGGCGCTCGCTTTGTACCAGGCATTTTACACTTCCTCTGTAGTAATTCATACAATCCTTGCAAAATCCCCACGAGGGCTGTAGCCCCACATTACAAGTGAGAGAACTGAGACACCGAGAGGATAAGTAACCTGTCCAAGGCATCATAGGTAGAAACTGGAAGAAGGGTGTCCAACCCAGGTCGTGTGGGTCTAGTATCTCTGCCCTTAACATATTTATGTGCTGCTGCTTCTTATATTTCCATGGCCTTTCGCATATCTCTCTATCCTACCACATTGTGGTGGAAGAACCATGTCTTAAATGGATCTTTATTTCTTGGATGCCAAGCCTGGGGGCTGGCATATATCAGTCCCATCGTAAATATTGACTACACGACTATTTATGCAATAAGTGTCTATCGAACATCCACTGCAGGCCAGGCATTGTTTTAAACACCTGAAATATTGTATATAAGTAACGAAACAGATCAAGCTTCCTGTCTGCAGGGGAGAAGAACGGTGACAGAGTCTACTGAAAATGCCAAGGACAGTTGGGTAAATAACTCAGGTATTATTTAGATGACATCTTCACTTTTTTCATATGTGGGCCTCACTAAATTACATTTTAAATTTGGGATATAATTTGAGGCAACTGCAGTGCTGGAAATTAATACAATCCTTCATTTGTCATGCCACAGCTCTGCAACTGATCAAATGGAAGCGATGCTTCTCGACGCTTTGAAACATATTTTTTGAAGCTTCAATGCATATCTGAAAATATGTTCTTTCCCTCACTCTTCTTCCTCTTCTTTCTTGCTCATCTCATTTTACTTCTGCTTCTTGTCTCCCTCTATCCTCTTGTGACACAGTTTCCCTGCCCCTGCTGCCTTCTCCTTCCCTCTCTGCTTCTTCTTCCTTTCCTTTTCCCTCTGCCTTGCCAATTTTGGATTTTTGAACAGTTGAGCAAAACTCATAAAGACAATCTGATTCTCTTTTTCAACCGGTACGGTAAAGGGGGTGAGCAAGTAATCTGACCAAACTGTGTGTCTTCAAGGGCTGTGGGTCTCATTTGAGGGCAGAAGGAAGAAGGGAGGCTGACTTTAGAGGTCAGAGCAACCTCATGGTGTAGAAATTATTTTCACCCTATTACAAACAAAGCACATCAAAAGGATTAATTGTCTAAAGTTGCCAAAGTAATAAAGAACATGTAGAAAAACATGTTCTTCAACATCGTATTGCTTACCCCCTTATATAGATAGAGGGGAATACTGAAAAAGTATCCCCTTCTCCTGCTTGAAGAATGCATTTTTTCTGGGGTCTTGTTCATTAAAATGAAATTGAAGTGTTAAGAAACTGAGACTGTGCCCAAATAATGGCATTATTTTAAAACAAATGGAGTCTTACAGGAAAATAAATAACCGATTATACTTGCAAAACACTGGCTTAAAAATGTACCACCAAACTATGCTATTTCTTCATTGTTTTCCTCCCCACATTCCAATCTCCATGATGGAAATTACTCATTCCATAGATCCTAAATTCTAATGGGCATAGTGTGACCAAAGAAAGCCTCTACATTTATCAATAGGGTCCCTGTACCTTCAGCAATTATACAGCCCTGGTTTTCAGAACATTATCTTTTGTAGATATTCTTTATATCAAACTCTATCCCAAAATATGGTCAATATCCCTGTAACTCTGTTAGTCCACTTGGTTCTCTAACCATTTGCAGTTGGACTTGAGCTGGGCTGAATCAGCTCACAAGTCTCCAAGGACCTTCTCACTGTCAAGACCAAGTCTTTCCCCAACCCTAGAACTCCTCAGCCCTCATCAGATTCATACAGTTGCTGGGGTAGTGCTTGTGTTCAGATTTTTCCCCAGGAACAGACTGTCACACTTTAAGAAAGGTCAGAGGAAAAATACCCAAAGCCCCAGACTCTTAAGTCAGCCAATGTGAACCCAAACTGGGAGACTCCCCTGAAGTAGAGGGACCCTGGAAAGGTGGGGAACTATTTGCAAAGCAGATATGCAAATGATTTGGTGGCCGAGCTCCCAGAGGTGTCAGGTCACCCTCAGAAAACCCGAAGACACTTCCTTGGTCCCTCACTGCTCCCTGCTGTTCTCTGCTGAGCACCCCACCAAGGCCTAAGGGAGGAACATGCCTCATGTGACGTAACCCTCACTTGAGGTAACTGCTACACTCTGGCAAGGCAACCCATTTAGAAAAACGCTGTCCTTAGGACCATGGTCCTTGGCCAAGCCGGGAGGGGAAGGTTAAGCTTCCTGAGTGCAAAATCGTTCATTCCTATGGTGCTTCACTCAGGGAAATTTCTCCAAGAATCTCTCATTGATGCCTTGATTCTTGATGTCTCCTTCCTCTCCATACCCTTATTCCTCCGGTGTAGGGGACTTAGGCAGTTTATGGGACATAACTCACCATGAGTGTTTATTATTTACAGAAATTGTGCACAATGTGGGAGCCCCTGAGAGTCAGAGTCTCAACATTCTGTCCAGAGGGTGCCATTTCCTGTTTTATAATAGAGTCAGTCTGCCCAGTGCCTTCTTGGAACCCCCTTTTCCATCTCTTATGCTTAGTGCTCACCAATAGATAAACTGTTAATTAATGCCAATTAATGTTACCCTGGGACAATATGATCCAGCAATTCCACTTTTGTGTATATACCCAAAAGAATTGAAAGCAGGACCTCACAGAGGTATCTGTGCACCTGTATCTGTGCCTACAGCAGGATTATTTACAATAGCCAAAATGTGGGAGCAGTCTGTACCCATCAGCATATGACTCAATAAGCAATGAGCTATCTACACACAGTGGAATAGTATGCAGCCTTTAAAAGGAAGGCTATTCTGATACCTGCTATAACATGGATGAACCTGGAGGACATTGTGCTAAGTGAAATAAGCCAGTCACAAAAAGACACACACTGTGTGATCCCACTTACGGGAGGTGCCTAGAGCAGTCAAATTCACAAACACAGCAAGCAGAATTCTGGTTACCAGGGGCTGGGGGAGAGGGAATGGGGAACTGGTGTTTGATGGGGACAGAGTTTTAGTTTGTTGCAAAGTGAAGAGAATTCTGGAGATTGGTTATTCAAAAACATGAATGTATTTAATCAACACTGCTAAACTATACAGTTGAACGTGGTTAAGATGATACATTTTATGGTCTGTGTATTTTAACACAATGAAAAATAAAGTGAAATTTAAAACTAGTAACATAGGGAGAGGAAGAGGAAAGGTATACCACCAACAAAAACAAATTCTAAAAACGCACTATCAGTAATTATTTCCCAATGATGACTATATACAGTACACTGGAGCTGAGAGCCTGGAAGGGTAATAAAGATCAAGCCAGCATGACTCTTGCCCCCAAGGAGATGTCAGTACGGTCTGGGAGATGACACACGTGCAGGATATTAATTTGATGAAAGTTCCAGGTTTTTGCTAGGTGGGCGGTAGAGCGTTCGAGATGACCATTTAAGGGGAACTGAGAAGGGTAGATAGGCACTTAATGCCAAGTAGAAATATTTGGCCTGCTCTTGCACCGAAGAATAACTCAGTAAGACGTTACTGCCTTTCATTTCTCTGGATTCTTAGAAACTGTTTTGGGATGGAAGAATCCCAGGCATTCCCACCATAAAGTGTCACTTGATTAAGTCAACACTGGGAGTTTACATTGGCAAGAGATTCTAATCCGCCAGCCCCTCAGAACTCATTACAATTTTAAACACCAGCACTCTCAATATAGAAGTTAACCTTCCTGTAATTTAGCATTCAGTTGTACGAGTATCGTACCATTTCCTCAATTCGTAGGAAGTTAGGATTTTTCTCGTATTCTTACTTTTTCACCTTTCTACTTTTCTGATGCCCCGGAAACAAATATTGTAGGTGAGGTACCTGATACATGTGTGCTTTTAAGTCAAGAGTCTTTGCATCGCTGTGACATGCTTTCGTTTTTGGTGGGTGTATCTGAACGACAGAAGATGTCCAAATTGCCTGCCAACGCACACTTGCTTTGATCTGCCTCCTCTTGCTCAGCTTTGGCAGGCTCGCACAGAGACTGCAGTTTCTCTCCCGCTGGATCCTAGGAAGAAGCTTGCTGAGTCATAGGAGTCCTAACTACAGGCTGAAGGTGAAAACAGTGCCTCCAGGGAATAACATATAGGTACACTCTGCAGAGTTAAGCTGATAAATGATGACACGGCATTAGGAGGTTACAATAACAGGATCACCTTAAATTAAGCTCCTGGAATGAGTAAAATAAACCTATTACTGTGAGGTTCACCTCAGCCTTGTAAAATGTCTGGCATACCAGAGGTGCTGGAAAAATGTCAAATTGACGTCCTAAAAAATGGGGTATTCTGATAATAGTGATATATTCGAGAGCTATTATATATAACTCATGTTTTTCATTTAACAAATATTTATCAACTTCTCACTTTATGCTGGACACCGTCCTAGGATACGTGAATTATGAAACTTGTAACAATTTGAGCACCCAGAAGTTTACGATACTTAACACCATTCAGTCAGTGCAGCACAAAGGCCGTCTGTGGGTGTGCGAGGCGGACTGGATCGGGGCCATGCTCAGCGGCTCAGGCAACGGGCGAGTTTTCCCAAGAAATGGGGCTCAGCACACAGCTGCCAGGGTGCCCAGCGGCTCCCAGTCGCTCTCAGTTCCAAAATTCTGCAAGTCTTAATGTTCCTTTGATGATTTGGAAGATGCAGGTCTTTCAGTTCCCCAGAGTTGTCAATATGAAAATTGTTGCTTTTAAGCCCATTTTATTGTACCTTTCTGATCATTTAGATCAGGGCTGTCAAACTCATTTTCACCTGGGGCCACAGCAGCCTCGCGGTTGCCTTCAAAGGGCCGAATGTAATTTCAGGACTGTGTACATGTAAAGGTGCCGGGCCAGATAAAAAGGTGGAGGACTAGATTCGGCCCTCGGGCCTTGTGTTCGCCACCTGTGATTTAGACTTTGGGTAAATAGGAATTTTGGCCATATATAAACATATATACATACGTGTGTGTGTGTGAGTGTATGTATGATCCAGCAGAAGTAACGCCTGCTTGAGGGTAGTTTGTAGGGTAATAATAAGGGTGCAATAATTTATAGTTTTAATTTGAACATTTTACCTAAAATGTCATATGGTGTACTTGAGTGTAATATTGTTATATTACAGAACTACATGCTTTAAAAAATCACTGCATGATTTTTTAATACAAGATTTTGGAATAAAATGGGGGTGTTATTTATGCCGGACACTGTGCATGTGTGTGCACATATATGTAATAAAATCAGGTTGCTATGGTCTGTATATTTGTGTCCCTCCCCCCCCCCCCCCCCACCAAATTCACATGTTGGAATCCCGACAGCAGTGAGATGCTATTTGGAGGTGAGGACTTCGGGAAGTGTTCGGGTCATGAGGGTGGAGCCCTCGTGGACGGGATTACTGCCCTTCTGGAAGAGGCCCCCATAGCGCTCCCCAGCCCCTTCTGCTACATGATGACGCAATGAGAGGTCTGCAGCCCTGAAACAGGCCCTTGTGTGGCCATGCTGGCCCCCTGTGCTGGGACTTGCAGTCTCTAGAACTGTGAACAATGAATTTCTGTTGTTTATAAGCTACCCCACCTGGGATAATTCATTATAGGAGCCGGAATGGATTGAGACACGGGTATTACAAGTTATTAGTTCTAAAATTGCTATGCCTTTGTAATCATTTTCTTCTAGCACTTCGGTTAGGCAACCTGATGATCTTCATTAGAGATAAATAGAGAGAGAGAACAGTTTACATAGTATGAGTTGATTATAGTGCATTTTATTGCTCTTCAGTAGTGAAAAGGCCTGGTTAGAATCACATATTCACCATGACACCTATTTTCTGATGCAATTCAATCCTTAGAAATTGTTGGAGAAGATGTAATTATCCAAAATGCTGAGATTACTTGGTGTATAGTAGCCTACTATGGCACCTTTATACTGAAAGCTAGCTTCCAGGCAGAGTGGAATGTGCTCAGAGCTGCTGCTCCTATGTGATACCAAACTTTTCTGAACTCATACAAAGAATTGTGATTTTTGCCACAATGTTAGGGTTATATTTGTAACTTGCCAAAGCAAATAGCTCAGCTTTCATGGAGTATGAAGTTTCACCAGCTAGCCTCGGTATATCCTTTTTGTGTGTGTGCTGGGGAGAAGTTACTCGTGTGTGTGTTGTGGGGGAGGGGAATCATGTGATCCCTGGAGCTCTGTAAGCAATTATTTGCTCCGCTGATAAAAAAGTGTTTTGTTGCTATAAAAAGGGGTGTCGGTAGCCTGAAAATAGGTTTCGATTTGGACATTGTACTAGAGTTCTGGGAAAACACACTGTTCTTTTGAATTTCCAAACAATAATAATTTGTTTAAGACATTTACACAATCATGATAAGTCACACATCTTGATAAGAAAGCCTTGCACTGGCAGAGCATCTGTAGAAAGACCACTACACAGATAATGAGCACAGTTATGCTTAAATTAAATTAAGTAGGCACCCAGGGATAGGCGTGGAGAGAGAAGGAAGAAGTAATTGAAGCGGCAAATGGTCTGAGGCACAGAAATGGAAATGTGTGTAAACTCTGCAAATTTAAAAGTCATTTGGTGTCTTGAACTATTTTATTGATATCTTGGGAGTTTTAAAGAAGCGCAAGTAAAGATGCAATGAAACAACCATGGAAAGAACCCAATGTAGGCATCAAAATGGAGGAAGAAAGCTGTTTGTCTATGGCACTTTGAAGCCGAAGGGTAGAGGAACCTCAAGTGGTGCCACTCCAAGTGTGGTCTGCGGACCAGGAACATTCAGCATCCCGGGAACTTGATAGACATGCAGAAGCCAAAGCCCTGCTGAACCAGAATCTGCATCTGACAGTCTCCAGGTGATGCACAGGCCTGTTGGAGTTGAAGCAGCACTGCCCTGCCATGGTTACAACAGTGCATTCGTTAGTTTATTCATTCTCTCACGAAATATTTTTGGAGCCCCTTCCCTGAGCCAGACATTAGATTAAATAATAGGAGGTGGAGACAGTGACAAACATGAGTAAGACACAGGCCCTGTACTCAAAGAGCACATTGGAGTGGTCCATATGAGCCATGTTAAAACAGGTACTAGGACTTGTGCTTGACTGCGGGATGCCAGGGTCAGGAACGTGGTGATGGCCCAGTGTTAGCCCCAAGCACCCGAGGTCGGCGGTGTGTTTACAGCAGATTGGGAGGTAAGAGAGGGTGTATCTCACCTGGCAGCATCGAATATTGAGGCAGCAGTGGAATTGCAGGTGGAAATGATTAGTAGGCGGTTGGAGTTCAGAGCAGGGGTCATCAAAGAATGGATGCAAACCAAATCTTGCCCTCCCTTTGTTTTTGCAAAGAAAGTTTTATTGGAGCACAGCCATGCTCATGGTTTCCATGTTGTCCACGGCTGCCTTCACATTCAAAAGGCAGTCTTGTTGGGTAGGTGTGCCAGCGACCACATGGTCCACAAACCTTAAAATATTTTCTCTCCAGCTTTGTTCGGGGAAAGTTTGCTGGCTCCTTCCCTAGAACCTACTGGAAAGGTCTGGGGTAGGGTCAGCCGTCTGGAATTCGTAACAGCCGAGAGGGCGGACGAGACCATCCTGGGAGGATGCACAGTGAGGAGAGAAAAGGTCAAGGTCAGGGCCCCGACACAGACACTACCTCATGTGCTTCCTGTGTCTCGGGTAGTTCCCCGGCTATTCAAATTCATTTTTTCCTGATAACCTTTGTAATAGTTATTATTTTCTGCCTTGGCCCTTATAAATTTATGAAGCCAAGAAGCCTGCACTGGTTCAGTGAACCATTCTGTTTGCAATCTATAACCCTACTAATTTAGCAGTTTCTATATGCTGACAACTTATACCTTTCAGTGAAAGCTGCAAGTAACATAATAGGTTGAGCATCATTAACAGTGAAGAACCTCATCTCCCTGTGAAATAGAAAGGAAGAATCTTCTTTCCTCAAAATTTGTTTTGCCTGACTCCAGTGGCTGTCAGAGCTGTGCAGAGGCAGCTACAGCTCCTGCAAAGCCCTGTCCCCTTCACGTGGTCCCAAAGCAGCGGGGACCACAGGCTGGCATGTCCCCAGACCTTGCCCTGTTGTGAGGCTGCTGTTCTCCCCAGGTTCCTGAGAAGAGGGTGAGACTGAGGGTCGCTAAGAAGGGGAAGCAGGATGCTTCTGGAGCAGGAAATTGTTTAGGGCATACAAACGGAAATGTGTGTTTGAAATCTGAAAGTGTAAAAGCTGCTCAGTGCCATATACTGTTGGATGCTTCTCAGGAGTTACATGGAGGTCTTTGTGCATGGAATGTTTTCATGGAATCACCGACGAGAAGACAAGGATTCAGGCCTCCATTCCTAGCCCACCTCTATTAGGTCAATAACACAGTTCGTGCTAAGTCCTGGGCTCCAAGGTGAGGTTGAGTGGTTTCTGCAGGTTGAGATGGGGAGGAGAAAACGGAGCCAGAAGTCAGCCCAGCACCTTCACACTCAGTGCAGAACTTCAACTGTCACCTTCGTTTTCTACAGGCACGAAGGTGTCCTCTGTATCCTCTGGTGCCCAGTGCAGTGGGTGGTGCCTTCACAGCATCCTCTAGTTTCCCATCCTTGTGGACACCATTCGGATGTAACCCTGCTGCCCAAATTGTCAATTTCAATTTGAGGCAAAGGGCTTACTTCTGAGAAATGCTAGTAGCTCGTTTGATAATGCTAGAAGGTAGCACCGGGTCAGCGTGAGATTGTAGTCTGGATCCGAGGCACTGAGTCTGCGTGCATTTCCACAAAACAACCTTCTTTTCGGCAGTTCTCCACAGTACCTATGAGCGCCTGTGCACAATTCTGCAGTGCTGGGTTTACAGAGCCAGCCACGGCCCATCGGAGCAGCTGTTTACTCTGGGACCGAATGGCACCCAACTCTTGGTCACCTCTTGCTCATCCAGTGTGACTGAGCCAGTATTTCGATGCCCAGTTCCTTTGTGTGACCTCCCCTCCCCCACCCTCACCAGCCCCTGTCTTTAGGTTATTTCTGCATTTTTGTGACTCTCCACTCAAGAGCAGAGTGTTGACGAGTTAAGGATCATCAACATTTAGCAAGTTATGATGAGTAATGCTGGGCATCTTTGAATGTGTCTGTTGGCCAGCTGTAGGTTCTCTTTGAAGAAATGTCTGTTCATGTCCTCTGTCCATTTTTAAATCAAATTGTTTTTTTTTTTAATACTGAGCTATATGAGTTCTTCACATGTTTTTGATATTAATCCCTTATCAGCTACATCATTTGCAAATATCTCCTCCCATTCAATAGGTTGCCTTTCTGTTTTGTTGATGGCTTCCTTTGTGGTGCAAAAGATTTTTAGCTTGATGCAGGCCCATTTGTTTATTTTTACTTTGGTTGTCTTTGCCCTAGGAGACATATCCAAAAAAGATATCGCTAAGACCAGTGTCAAAGAAGTTATTGCCTATTTTTCCTTCTAGGAGTTTCATGGTTTCAGGGCTTCCATTTAAGTCTTCAATCCATATTGAGTTTGTTTTTGTATTTGGTGTAAGAAAGTGATGCAGTTTCATTTTTTTATGTATCTGTCCAATTTTCCCATTACCGGTTATTGTAGAGACTGTCTTTACCTCGTTGTGTATTCTTGCCTTCTTTATTATAGATGAAGATCAACTGTAATTAAAAAAATAAGAAAAGAAACAAAGTCAGAGTGAAGTAAATAGTTGGCGCCTTAGCATCGTGTGAGTGGAAGAGGTAGGGTCTAAGCACTGGTTTCGGCAACCTGTCCCATGGGCTCTGTTAGAGTTCACCTGAGTTTGTGGCCATAATTTCCACATTTTTCAATGTTTACAACCCCCTTTTACTATTGGCAATAAACTAAGAAAAGTTTAAACAATGAAAAAAATTAGCGCCCTGGCCGGGTACCTAGGTTGGCTGGACTGTGGTTCGATCTCTAGTTGGGGCCCACACAGGGGGCAACCAGTGAGCACCTGAATGAGCGGAGCGGCAAACCGGTATTTCTCTCTTTCTCCCTCTCTTCCTCTCACTCTAAAAAAAAAAGTTAGTGAGGAATGGGACTCAGCATCTCAACATTTGCCACACTGGATGCTTCTTGTCCTCTTAGTGGGCATGTCCTGTAGATTTCTCTATTAAACAGGAAGTAACGGAGGTTTAGGGAAGTTACATAATTTGCAAAGGGCTAGAGCTGCATTAAAATGACATCTTCCGTATCAGACTAGAGCAGGGCTCCTAAACACCATGTCCATCAACAACGTGAACTGGGCACGCTGAAGATTTGAGTGCCAGAACCCCTACGCTGTGTCTCAGAGTTTTGCAGTTTCTGCCCCAAGGGAAGATATCCGTTTGTCCCTTCCCTCCCCTATGGCTCAGACACTGTTAACCAGGGGTGACAGCACCCTGTGGCTTTGAACAACGAGGTCATCCTCCCGAAGGTTTACCAAGATAGCTTTTGCCTGCCTTCCCTACGTATGTGTGACTGCACATTTTCTGCAACTTTATTCTAAAGAAACTTCTCTTTTTCGAAAGGGTGAAAGTCAAGTAGATATTCAGGGAACATCAAAACCAACAGAGCAACTTCTAGAATACAGTCACTTTCCTTATGAGCATCTAGCAGTGAGGTGAATCCCAGACCCCAGTTGGAAGAGTAATATTAATGACTATTCCCAAATTTTTACTGGTTATAAAAACTGTCTTGCCCCTTTCCTTGGGGTTCTGTGCTCTTTCTCCCAGTGCTCTCTGATTTGCTCCTTCCAGGCCGAGGAAGACTTGATCTGTTGGGTGCTTGCCTTCTCCCTCCAGCCCTCAATGCACAACTTCTTCCTGTCACCTCCCATCCCGGGTGCAGGGGGCCATCTGCTGAGTCCATAGGGACCGCAGTGGTTCTATCATTACTCCTTCTCCAACGCCAGAATCTAAGGACTTCAAATTAGACCCAGTGCTGAGAGCAGCTAAGTAAATTTCTCCCTCATGGGAGAAAGTGGCTTCTTTTAAAGCTTGCGTGAGAATGATAGTTCTTTACAACACCATTATCTCTTTTACAAAACAGTCTAGGGGAAATCTTTATAGATCATTAACAGTTCTAGTGCAACACTTCACTGGTGGGAAAATTTTGGAATTTCTCTGCAGAAATTCTGTTTCTGGGTTATCTATGCATTTCATTTATGCATGCTTTCCTAATTTTGCCTTCTGGAGTGAACAGCCCAACATCTGGAACAGAGAGTGGATCAACTCTGACCACCAAGCTAAGAGCTTCCTGTGCTCTGTGATGTGTGGACTGTGCAGGGATCATGGAGGCCAGCTCGGAAAGCACACACCGGGGGCCAAGTACTCACAGGTTAGCTCAGTGACTTCCAACCATGTGCTGCAAGAATTTTTAAAACACACAACGCCTGACTGTTCAGTCAGGGGCACTGACCTCTTTTCCCTTAGATGGTCAAATACAAAAATGACAAGAGCCAACACAACAATAGCCATCCGGTGTAAAGGAATAAACAAATACACCTATTTCCTATCAGATCGACAAAAAATTTCTTTTTGGGTGTGCTGCAGAATTTTAGTAAATAGTTGATGTGTGCCATGAGATGAAAAAGGTTGAAAATTGCTAGATTAGCTGATGTAGTCCCCACAGCTCTCCTCTGAAAGAGGAGGTGCTCCGAGGACGCCCATTTTGTAGATGGGCACAGAGCTGTGGACTAACTTGCCCAAGGGCACACAGTTCACAGGTGGTAGACATGAGACTTGAACCCAGGATTGGGACTACTAGACCGATTTCAGAGAGTGCTCCCACCCCCTTCTCTACCTCCCGACTCAAAGGCAGGGAAGGTGCAGCGCTTCCTTTACACGTCTTGCGGATTGCTCAGAGAGGCATTCGCCAATCTGACTGAAGGCATACTGTGTTAAACACCACAGAAGAAACATGAAATAGAGTGCTCTCAAGCCCTGGATACTTTCCTGTGATGTTAAGAGCCATTTTTAGAATGGCTTTTCATCCCAGGGAATTATCAACCCCTCAGATAATTGAGGAAAATGAGGTAAAGTGAGGAGGAGTGTTCTATCCAAGCCATCCTCTCCTTACAATTCACCACTGAAAAGGGTCAAATGGCTTTTCTTGCCTTGCTTCCTAACAGCTCTGCTTGTCTCCACCAGTGAGTCCCTGCCTGTCCTGGAACCAACAGTTCTCATCAGTCCCTGATTACTCTTGCTGTCAAATGCTTTGTAACGGGGACAGTGGCATGTAGAAAGATGCAATGTGGCTTTTCCCATTAAAATAGAAATTGGGGAAGGACCAGATTCCAGATCCCAGATTCCCATCAGGATGGACTAGCCACTGCCAAATCTTCTCAAGCTGCCCCGGCTACAACACAGGCAAAATAAAACATGCTTCCTCCTCCTCCTCCTCACCTGGTGGGAGTATTTTGAAGATAAAAGGCAATAATTGATGTGAAAATGCACTAGTTCCATAGATGAAAGCACTATATAATCCTAACCTATCATTAAACCAGCTTTATTGGGATTTCGATAGGGTTCTGTGGCTCGTAGAACTAGGTCTTAGCTGGTAGTATGAAGTCGCGGGGCTCTGTTCCAGAAGAGGTGTGTTTGCTATAAATAAAGTCAAGTTAACACTATTCAAGTCGGGCACAGCCTACAGTCGGGGGGATGGATGTGCCCCCATTTGGGAAGTACTGTCTGCCATGCTTGAAAATGTCTGTGGTGCTTGAAAGCCTCCTGTGATGGGGACCTCCCTGCCCCCTGAACTGGAGACCATTAGAAAGTGCTTCCCTTGGACTGGTGCTAATTCTATTTCTCTGCAGCCCCGAACTACGGACACACCTCATTTTATTGGACTTTGCTGCATTGCGATTCACAGATACTGTCTTTTCTTACAAACTGGAGGCCAGACTGTCCACCAGCAGAAGATTATGATGTGCTTTATGGTGATACTCGCTGTATTGCCGTGGTCAGGAGCCGAACCGCACTGTCTCTGGGGTCTGCCTGTACGCAGAGCACGCCCACATCTGGCCCTCAGCTGTTCCAAGGCGTCCGCCACACTCACCCAGCGACATCGCCTACCCAGCTTCCTTCCACCGTGTCTCCCATGATGAGGTTTTGTTTGTTTGTTTTTGAACTTTATTTATTTATTTTTAGAGAGAGGGGAAGAGAGGAAGAAAGAGAGGGAGGGAATCATCGACGTGAGAGACAAACACCGATCGGTTGCCTCCCACATGTGCCCCTACCGGGAGTGAACCCGCATCCCAGGCTCGTACCCTGACCCGAAATCGAACCTGTGAGCTTTTGCTTTGTGGGATGATACCCAACCCACTGAGCCACGCTGGTCAGGAGCACGATGGGGTTCTAAGTACTCTCGTTCTACGCATTCTCGTCCAGATAGGTGTATCATAGTTCCTCACTGACCCCGTAGAGTGCAGCCCCAGAGCCACGCACACCTCTCCAGGTGTCTGACTGAAGCAGGTGGCCCCTTACCCCTCTGTTAGCACAGCCTGAGGTCAGCGTCTCCTTGCCGCTTTGTCACACTGTAACAGCTACTGAGGTCACACCGGTCACCTCTCCGAGTCTCCGTCACCTGTGCCCCCACTAGGTTGTGTCTCCTCAACACTGGCAACAATTTTTTGTTAATTTTTGTCAAAACATTACATTTATCTTTCTTAAATGAAGTTCTATTGAATTTGGTGCCAGGTTATATAGATCTTTTAAAATCCACATTTTTCCATCTAAAGTATTAGCTACCCATCCCAGGTGGTGGGAATTCAAGTTTCCAGGTCTTCATTCCAGAAAGGGTGAAGGACATACTTTTTGAGACTACGTTACATGCAATTAGATTTCTTGTACATGGACAGTTTTGATAAGAATGCTCTTGCTTTTGGTTAAATCATTAATAAAAAATATTGCCTAGGATAAGGCCAAGAAATATTCTCTATCAGCTAATTTGTGCCGCTTGTAATTGTC
This sequence comes from Glossophaga mutica, assembly GCA_039655065.1. Taxonomy (NCBI): domain Eukaryota; kingdom Metazoa; phylum Chordata; class Mammalia; order Chiroptera; family Phyllostomidae; genus Glossophaga; species Glossophaga mutica. Next base: position 86,833,863 of record CM077313.1, read on the forward strand.
AATGATCAAGTCATTCATCTGGTTTGTATCCTGTGTTTTGTAACCTTGCCCGAAATTTTTTGCAGAAATCTCTCTTGTCGGCTTCATTTTCTCTGATTCCCCAAGCTTACGACTTTATTGTGGAAAGTGACTGGCATGAGTACGGCCCGAGCTGTTCTTCGTGAGGCCGGGTCGGCAGCACCATCATCAATTTGCTTTATGATGCCTGCCATCTTTATTTTCTGGGATCTCTGTCCAGCGCGACCACCTATTTCTCAGAGAACTTTCCTTTTCCCTCCATAGAAAGTCGAGATGTTCCCCTAACGCCTTGCTCCTGCCCCAGTCTCGCAGAACACATCTTTCTCAAAGGCCTCTGCCGGTAGATCGTTCATTCAGCCTTAGATTTCCTGCCAGCTCACCGTGCAGTTGGTCCCGGCGGAGCAGCTCGGTGATCTGCCCTACCCCGACCTCGGATTGCTTCCTTTTTGCAATTTGTGTTTCGTCCTTTGCAATCCAAAGACTGGTCTCCTTGGCAAGGAACCTAGTGGCATTTGGCAAAGGAATTATGCCTCTTTTTGATGTGAGTTAGCACCACACCACGGATTCCAGGCAGTTGACTCAGGCCTTCTTTGACGTTCTCCTGGCTCTGAGCCACACCAAATTCCTTTCAATGCTACTTTCTGTTTTCAAGGGACACTTACAAAAATGGAAATGCCTCTGAGAAGTGTTGCTAAGCTAACTAAGCCTAGGCAGCTTTAGGGATGAGGGCAGCTTTTAAGGGGAAACCCCCTTAGCTGCTTATTTATGGTTGGCTGAACTATTTGACCTTCCTGGGACACTGTCCTTGGCCAAAGCCTGTTTCATTTTGTGGGGCATGTTCCATCCCTGGAGTAGTATTTGCAGCAACTAGAGGGAGAAGAGGTGTAGCAGAGAGAGATACGGATTGGAAGTTAGGAGACCTGAGTCATATTCTCAGGATCTGCTTCTCGATAGGCTCAGAGACCTCTGTATCTTCATATACAAAACGAGAACCTTTGATCATCTTAAATTCACCTGTAAGGTCATTCCTAGCACGACTGATTCTGTAATACTTTATCTTAATCCAGTCTTATCTTTTCCATCATAATTAGCTCCGGGGCCTGTATGCAAGTTATGCCACTTCTCTGGGGCTTAGTTTCCTCGATTATAAAGAGAGAGGAATGATTAGTTCTTAGGTTTTCTAAGTGAGCGTGGTTCACAGAAGCCTGGGAAGAAGCAGGATAGGGGTGTGGAAAAGGAACTTCCTGCCCCTTTCCTCCCTGTTCTGCCAGAACAACTCAGTGCTTACCTGTTGGTCTTCGGCATAAGCTTACATTCTGAGAAAGGCTTTTGTTGTTGTTGCTTTGTTTTATTTTTTTCCTGCTAATGAATGTACCTTAGTACATGTGCATATGGTATAATATCACGAGTGACTCTGGAGCTCCCATCGAGCTGAAAAATTCAAATTAAGCTCCTCGAGAGCAGAGGTCAGGACTTGTCATTTTATCTTTATTACTCTTCATAGAATCTATAGTATATAGATGTTTGACAAATGCTTGTTGCATAAATATCTAATGATACCAACGATCATTATTAATGAGCTCTTATTCCATGCCAGGCACTCAGTGCTTTAGTGGGTTACTGTCATTAACCCTTAAATTAAACCTATGCAATAGATAGTATTTCTGTCCCATGTTGAAGATGCATCAGTGGAGGGACTGAGACTTGAGCTGAAAAAAGGCAATCAGATATACAGTGGTACCTCGGTACTTGTCGTTAATTCATCCAGAATTAATGATGAGTACCAAAACTGACGAGCACCGAATTGTCCGCCAGCTACTGTGAGACTGATGTGTCGACCTCTGATTCATTGCAAGAGAGGGGTGTCAAGTAGTGAGCAAGTGCCAAGTGCTGAAACATTTTTTTCTCGTCAAAAATGCAATGAGTACAGGGTTGGAGGAGTTCTGAAGCCCATGAGCACTGAGCCATGACTGTGTATTAAAACCAAGACTTTTAATCACCTTGGGACTTGGCCTTGTTTCTGTCCACAGGACATAGTAAGTAAGACCAAGGAAGAGAAAGCTGAACAGCCAGGCCAACAGGAGTGTGGGGGGGGGTCAATCTGAAGATAATACTGGGGTGTGGGGGTAGGGAGAGTGATGTGAGGAATATAAGAAAAGGCTTAGATGTGAGGGAGAAGATGGATTCCATCAATGTGCGTTCCCCAGAGCAGCAGCACCAGCGCCACCCAAGTCCTTTGCAGAAATTTGAATTCATAGGCCCAACCCCGGACCTTCTGAATCCGAAAAGCTGGAGGTGAGGCTCTGAAGTCTGTGTGTTTAATGAGCCCTCCAGGGAGCTCTGGTGCCCACTAACGTAGCAAACCGCTGCTGCGGACCAACCTCAGGGACTCTGGTTTTACCTCAAAGTGGAGTGGAGCTTCTGGTGTTCTCACCGTGGGAGTAAGAGTTCTCAATCTATGCCACTATTTCCCTCTTTGATATTTTTAGGATGAGGCTAGACAAGAAGTTTGCTTGGACTAAGGGGCTATCAGACTCCTTTCTACCTTCTGTTCAGCCTGTAACCTGAGGCCCATCACTTAACTCTTGATTCCTGGCCTGTAAAATGCGGTTAATGATGCCTCTTGCCCTTGCTGCGACAGCCGGAGAAACATGTAATTAGTGGTTGTGCGGGCCCCGAGCCCCGTAAAAATCCTGTGCGTTCAGGACCAGTTTATGACCTCAGATGCCACCTACAACTTGACACACTTACCACTTCTCCGCCAAATTGTAAATTTTCAAGTTTATTTCAAAGTTTGATATTTGCACTTATTTTTTATTCGTCCTGTGGCCCAAAATTCAGTGTGTGCATTTGCTTCCTTCCACCTTCCAGGGAAAGTGGGTAAGAAAAACAAAATAAAAAATCAGGACCATCTGAGAAAATAACCTCTCTGAGGCCTGATGGACCATCAGACATGGGTTCTATCAGCCATGGATTCTGAAGAAATTTTGAACAGAAAGTAGAGAGAGACCTCATAAGCACACAGATGCCTTTGGTGACACTGGTTCTTTGAGATGCCAAGCTGAGACTATTTAAAGACGGTTCATCTTGTGCAAAATTTTCATTTCTACTCATCTTTCTAAGAGTAACCCTCCTTCTCCTATTTGGGACCTAGAAGTCTGAATAATATTTTCTACGTGGTCATTCTTTATTCAACTTGGGCAAATACTTCCTTTTTAGGCAAGACTGCTTGTCCTATGTATACACTCCTTTTAGACTAGATTTACAAGGGTACAGGCTAGCTTGTTTTACTCTAGTCTAAAATTTTTTCTTTCCCCTTAATCTTAAGAAGATGAATGGCCAAAAAGACCCAGATGGAGACTCACACAAAAAAAGTATCTCTTTTGAGAGTTTGACTCCGGTTGAATTTATATGGAGGATACAAATATGGATATGAGCGAAGATATGTGTGTAAAAGAGGCTTTTATACCAACAGTGTGGTATGAAGAAAAAAATTAAAAATGCAAACCAACCATAGTTTTTATTTTGTATATTATAACTGTGATATTGGAGCATAATTACTGGACAGGGAATAAAAGGTTCATGCTTTTATTGCCATTTCCTGACATTTTAAATTATACACTATTACTGAATTTAAAAAATATAAAGAACGGCAGAAAAGGGATCACTCAGACCCTGAATCAACTCACTTATTCATAAACCGAGTTTCAAATAAACAGGATTTAGCCCAACATAACAAGTTGAGACATGTTTTCATAATTGGAAATGCGAAAGAAGTCCAGCCATCTGCTAATAGAGAGGAAAGTTCTGCAATAACACTACAGCTGCTGTCATTTCTGAGGAGACAATTCTCTGTGCTTGGAGAGACAGCCGTGGCACTCACAGGTCACTCGGGGTGCCATTAATTCCTGTGGATTACCTGGGAAGTCAGGTCTGCCCTTCGAGGGTGCAATCTGTTTAGGAGTCGGGCTGACTTTACAACTGCCTGGGGCTATTTGTTGCAGATGGAAGTGTTTCCTTTTCAAGTCCAAATCAGTCGAAGTGAATTGGACCACTGGTTCCCCCTGCGAGGGGCAGAAAGAGAGAGAAGGAGGAAGAAAGAGCCTGGGTCCTCCCATTCTTTGAAAAAACACTGGCCAAACCCAGGAATGGCTTCCGCCTGCACCAAGGCTTCGTGGCTATTTGCTCCGCACTTCAGTGAGAAGAAATAGTGGCAAGTCTGGCAGGCCGTGAGGGTGGACGGCAAACAGAAAGGGAAAGTTAACTCCTCATCTTCCATGCTGGCACAGAAGCCTTCCAAGGAGGCAAGAAGACCGGTCAACCTCATCATAGAAGATGGTCTGGCCGGAGATGTTTTCTGATTACCTACCTTCTCTGGGCTTGTCTTTTCTTATTAAGCATAAATTATTTGTCTTCAGCATTTCTGAAACGGCTTTCAGAAGATCAATAGCCATGTGGTGAGGAAAGGGAGTATCCTTTCGGTGCCCTCCTCATGGTGCGTACTTCCTGTCAGCTCGGTAATAATTCATGTATAGTGTATGTTCAAGCTGCAGAGACGTATCAGGAAATAAGTGCATTTAATCATTGTTTGCATGATTCTAAAGCCTTTTAACATTATAATGTTTGGTTGGCAAACGTCTGCAATAAAGAATGCTGTTTGATTGAATTAAGTAATGTGAAGGTTCCTCTTGTAATTTTTAGAACAGGAACTGTTGCTCTTTAGAAAAGAAACATTTGTCTGCAGGGATGTGGATGGCAGTTTCCTGCGGTTCATCTTTTCTTCTCAACTCCCAGAGCCTTCACTGTCTAGGCGATTCATTTCTCACCTTTCAGCGTCTGCTTTCATTTTCTTTCTTTTATTTTTTTTTGCCCTGACCTTACCAGACTATAAACTCTTTGAAGGCAAGCATCATCTTCTATATTTCTTTATTTCTCAGTAGCTGTCAGACAGTTGTAACAAAATCAGAGGCGTGTGATCACATTTCGTGATCTAACCCATTTCTGATGAAAATAGTGGGTTCCAACTCATTCTGCTTGACTGACATGAAGTCATCGGGAAATTAGTATGTCTGCCAGTCTCTGTTCTAAAGCGGCCCTGACCTCACTCAGCACGGTGGGCTGTGGTCAGTTACTTCAACTGTGGGCTCCTGAGATGTGAGACCGTCCGGGTATTACACCTGAACAGCCTGATTTGAGCCGGTGTTACTGGACTGAAGGCTCAGACTGGGCCATTTCTGTGTGAGTGCAGTGGGGAATTGTCACCACTTTGAGAACCTCCCTCAATTCGAGAACATAAGAAAGAGAGGGTACCCCTCTGAGATAGATAGATAGTTATTCATTCTAATTAACATAGGGTTAACGAAGGCGGCCTTCTGAAACTCATTTTTGGGAGTTAAGTTTGGTCCTAGGTTGACCTTTAAGAAGCTAACTCATGTTCTCTTGGTTGGTTGGTTGTGTGCGTATGAAAAACAGAGGAATCAATTTAGTATCTAAGGCATATCATTTAAATTCCTAGAAATCCCATAATTGTAGGTTTGTGGCATGCATATTATATGAAGAAAGGAAAAATAACTCAATAAAGTATGAGGCCCTGCTATGCTCAGAGTACATCACAAAAAGAGTGAAGGGCGGAGTGTTGGTGATGTTGTCATTTTTATTTTTAGAAAAACCAAGGGCTCAGAGGAGGGCTTCCTTACATTGACTCAACTTAGAAGGGGTGTGTGGTATAGGATGGGAAGCTTATTACAGATGTGAAATTATGCAGTACATATCAAGGGTAAATGTTTATTCTTACTCTAAATTTAACCCACCAGCATGTAGACGTTGCAGTTGGAAATGAACTTGCTGTTTGGGAGCTGCGGGCTTGAAAGTCCGCCTTCATCACCATGTGGATCAGAGGCTGAGCGGTGGGAACTGTGGAAAGATGCCCAAGCTCTGCCCTCTCCTTTGGGTAGCATAGTCGGCCCCAGTTGATAAAAAGCGAGTCAAAAGTCTCTACGCAGATAAGTGACCTTAGTCTTTGTTCAGGTCTTGTTTCGGGGTGTTTTAGCCTTTTTCTGTGGTCTGGGGGATGCTAGAGGATTTCTGTCAGGGACCGGCAGGGGGGACAGAGGGCACACTCAGCTGGAATGTGGAAGAGAAGTTATGAAGAGACTTATTTTCAGAGGGGTAGATTGGCCAAGAGAACCGAGAGATTCTGGAGCAACCAGGGGTCGCCCACGGGGGGAAGCTGCGACCTCTCCTGGGCCTGCGCGGACCACAGGAGGAAACCGTGTTCCTGGGGTCTGGGGACAGTCAGAACCCTGGGACAGGAGCGGGAGAGTGGTCGTCGTGGGGCGCCACACCCGCTGCCTGTACCGCAGCGGCAGAGCAGGGAGAGGGCAGGACCGAGGACCCCAGCGCCTCGCCCCTCCTGCCCGCACAGATCCCGCCCACGCCTCCCGTGGACTGAACCCAGTCGACACCCGGAAGTGAGGGAGTGCGGTTTGCAGGAGTTAGCACCCCCCCACCCCGCAGGCACACAGGGGGCCCCCTCGGCCCATCAGAGTCCGTTCTTCCTTCGAAATCGGGGTTACCAGCACAGTGAATTTTCGTTGGATTGGCTGGGAGAGAGGGCACACAAGTGGTGGTAGAGAGAAGAGAAGGCAGATGGCCCCCTATTAAATCAGAATGGGGGGGATTGGCCTGTGTGATCTGAAAAATATTATATGTATTACAGTGTCATTTATATCCATAAAGGAGAAAACAAACAGCCACCGGGGGTCGTGGTCAGGAACAGTTGTACCAGAGCAGGACTCTCCAGGTGTGACCGCAGTCACCAGCTGGGCTGTCCGGGGCGAATTTCTCCAGGAGGCTCCATCTGCAGTTTTTAAAGGAGGGACCATGTCTACCTGGTGGGGCTTTGGGGGTTGTGGGGAGCTGAAATGAAATGCTAAGTGTGAAGTTCTTGTCCTGGCACGTAGCACTCAGGAAACAGAGCTGCTAGCTGCTAGTCTACCTGACAGAGAGGAAGGCTCAGACTTGGCTCTGGTCCTGTCCCAGGAGACATCTTTCCTTCTGCACCAGGAGCAGAATGTGGGTGAGGATAAGGCATGAGTATTTGTGCTTATTAAATGGGAGCGGGGGCTGCCATGGGCTGAGAAGCACCCACTGTCCCCTCCCTCCTTAGAACGGAGTTGGGGGACTTGCTTATGTCTCAGACGGTGCTAGCTGGTGGCGCAAGGAAATAGGAGGCAGAGAAAGTAGCTAAAGAAGGATGTGTGCTAGTTCCTCCCAAGCCAGGGGTTGGCCAGGGTACTCAGAGCAACAGCAGTGGGGGGGGGGGGGTGCGAGGAGCCGGGTGGGGGGAGCCGACGTGCCCTGGCCCTGTGTCCACATTCTTCACCGCCGTCCCACGCCAGGCTCCGACCCAGTCTTTTCTGAGCCCGAAGTCTCCATAGCTTCACGTTGGGGCTGCTGCTGAAGGAGTTACAGGGCCCTGCTCAGAATCGGGTTCTGCAACATAACCACTCGTCGCACGAGAGACGGCACAGTGAGCAGAAGAGATACCAGCAACCAAGAGCAGATCAAGAAGAAATTGGGGTTTCTTGAGAAAAAAAAAAGATGCCATTTAAGAATCTCAAGATGGATCTGAGTCTTCTAAGTTAGCTGGCTTTCCATGATTTTGTGTAGTTTTTAAAATCAAAACTGGAAACGAACTGGATGAACAGGATGGCGCAAGCAGGCTTGGGAATACAGGGCAGAATTCTGTTCTAAATGCATGAAATCCTGGCAGGATTTTCTACTGAACGTGTTCCATTTCTACCCCTTGCCTTTTCCTGACTGATTTCTTCTTTCAGGTTTTTCCATTTATGCCCCCACACAAGCCCACCGATGAGCCAGCGGCTGCCGAGGCAGGGCCTTTAATAGAAGTGATGCCTAGACTTTCAGCGGTCATGGATAAGAATCGGGGATGATGAGAGTGGGCGTGAGCTGGCGAGACAGGACCAGATGATGGTGAAAATGCATTGTGCCGTGGGGCTGACTGCCCTTGACATTTGGAAGATTACCTGGTTTTCGACAATCAGCAGATTGGACCACCCTGCTATAAGGAAGAATTAAAACCCATCTAAAAAGCCATGAGATAAATACATTCAATCCCATAGTTACTATTTCACCGCACAAGATGAGCATACAAAATTTTGACAGATCAAGTTGTGACCATTTGATGTCATAAAACTACAAGAGCGAGGAATTAGAAACATGCTTCTTGTAATTCTATTTGGAAAGAAATGGTGGTAGGAAACGTCCATCAGGTTGCGTGTTCGTCGTGTAACTGTCCCCTAAGTTTAAAGATTAGGGTCGAAGGACTAGAGTGGAATGAGAATGTCAAGTGCGGAAACAGCCCAATATGTGCCCACAGGAAGCCTGTGCGTGGAGGTAACTGTATACGTATTGTCTGTATTATCCCCGATGCAGTATTGGTACCTTGAGTCATTTACTATGACTGACAGATCAGTTATCTTAATCAGTGGACACCTTTACTCTACATTACTGTCGTAGCTTTGAAAATGGCGGTGATACAAAATACATTTAGAAAGGTATCTGAAGTTCCATAGTAGAAACCTCAGGGGTGGTCAGGATCAGAGTCCGTCCTCTTTCTGGAACCATCTCTCCAGGGGAGAGGTGCTCACAGGAGTGGAACAGCGAGCACTCCAGCATTCTCTCGCTCTACGAGTAAAGCCCATTGGAGTGTGACAGATGAATTCCGAAAGTAGAACCAATGCTGCAAATGCCGAAGGTTGCCTATGAACACCCTACAGACAGCTCTTGCTGAAGGCTGAGCCCCTTGACCTTGAGAATTATGACTGGTTGGGTTCAAGTGGCCTGTTAGCGCCCAGAGGAACGCTCGCTTCCTGCCGGAGGGTACGCAGCCTCAGACGTGAGAAGCTCCCCTAAGTGCTTGGACCCAGACATTGGAGATACAAGACCTTTTACTGTGTTCTTTTGGGGCCCTAAATCTACTCATTTCTGGCTGCTTTCTTTGCTTTTACCTTTCCCATTTTGGGGGGTTCTGACAGCCAAATTGTAGCCGCACTGGCTGGTGGTTTGTATCGAAGTACAGGTCTGTCAGGTGTGGTGTTCTGCAAATCCTGGCTAGGGAGGGGACTCTAACATGCTCAATTGTTCTCTTCCTTTTCCTTTTTAATCCCATCAGCCAGCTTGTGACTGGTCACGTGGACTTTGCAAACAGTGAAAATGATTCGCCTTGCCGGAACTTTGCACTAACTTGCACTGAAAATATGGTGCTGGAATAGACCTCCTGGGGGACAATCTGATTTTTTTCTCCACTGTGCTAGTAGTGATCACTTAGTTGGCCAAACAAGCATTTATTGAGCACCTGATGTGTACAAAGCTCTGCTATGAGAGGTGCCGAAGAGAGGAAAGCTACAGGGAAATATTGGGGTTTGGGGACACTAGAGTAGCTTTCTACTGGAGTTCATGCCTTGCTTTCCTTGCACTGAAGGCCAGAGAACCCTCACTGGGAGCAACCATGGTGGGGCTCCCACCCTGAGCAGCAAGGGTCAACAGGGCTCCTGCCCAGCAGACAAGGCCAGCAGGCAGGCTGCCCTTGAAGAATCTTCCTGTGACCCACTCACTCCTCGCCCCTTAACCCCCCTGACAGATCGGAAGCTGCCCCTCCATTCAAAGTCTGCCCATCCCTCTTTTATCTGTCTATGCATTACAGGCAGGGAACGATGGCTTTTGTTAAGGCACAGACTCCTGGTGGAAATGATTAGCTAGTCTTTTCAAGAACAGGGGCGTGGGAGGAGGAGAGAGGGGGAAAAGGTACAGAGAATAAGTAGCATAGATGGTGGGTAGAAAATAGGGGGAGGGCAAGAATAGTGTGGGAAATGTAGAAGCTAAAGAACTTATGACACATGGACATGAACTAAAGGGGGGTAATGTGGGTGGGAGAGGGTGTGCAGGGTGGAGGGGAATGATGGGGGAGAAATGGGACAACTGTAATAGCATAATCAATAAAATATATTTAAAAAAATAAAGTCAATAAAAAATTTTAAAGATGAAAAAAAAAAAGAAAACGCACTTTTGTCAGAAATGCTCAACGCACAAACCAAGAAGCCTCGTTCCTCCTCAAAATGCTTGAAGTGAACCCAGTGCCCCAGCTTGTCCCTTTTAACCTCTACCCTGCCTCCCTCCCCATAAGGCAGAGCCCCGCAAACTCCTACTCATCTTTCACCGTCCAGCTCCAGAGGCACCTCCTCTGCACAGACTGCCCCCTCACCCCCTCCAGGGCCCTGGCTCCTGCCTTTGGGCACCCATGGTTCTCACACACACCCCCTCCCATGGACGTTGGTCAGTTATATTCCCTCTAGAAGTGGGAGCAGCTCGATGCAAAGAAACTTTGTACTTGGCCATGTGTGCCCAGCCCCTAACTTGGGCTCAGGAACAGAGTGACAGGTAAATGTTTGTGAAGAGACAAATTAGGAAATTGATGAATGATCTTTTATGAAGGCACTAGTGTGTAAATATACAATTCCTCCTTACGACAATGCTGCTGAAAGTAAACGGAGGTTACAAGTACAAACAGCCTCAGCCAGGAGGATAATATCAAGGGAAGATTTGTTTTAATATTTGGTCTTTGATTCTGGAAGCAGGATACTTCCACATACCGCGATTAGGAAGATAAATGTACCTCTGTGCAAACAGCAACAGGATACGAGTCTCCCACAGGGACAGGGCACAGCTGTCCCCAGGGCTGCGAACAGGCAATGCTAAGAGAACAGTGGGTGGTGTGAGGAGGGGGGCTATTCTTCTTGTTCCGTTGCGTAATATGAATACTTTCTCTTTCAGGAATCCTTGTTGTGTGCCTTATTCTTAACCCTTTAATTCTCGAGTGGCCGATGCTGTCACTGCCCTGCCACAGGGAGACAGGAAGGCTTTCTTTTTCCTTCCCGCATACCTTTGTTCCAGCCTCTGGCACAAAAGTGGCAGATACATGAAACCCAGAAACTCAGGCGGGGTTTACTACTGAGCTTTAAGTTAGCATCTGGCAGGTCACGAAGGATCGGTTTGAGTCTTCACCCTTGTTTTCCTGCTTCCTGTGCTGTTTTTGCTGCCTTGTGGTGTGTGGTTGGTGAGATTTCTGACGTGTTGCTAATGCATGCGTTTGTGATCTCTAGAAATATCTTCTCTGCAAGAAGTTGTTTTGAAAGCAAGTGATAAGAAACCAGAGAGCACAGAGACACCAAACCGGAGGCTCGTCAAGTCCCAGCACTGACGACAGCCCCAGCGCACAGCCTGGTGGGGCCCCATCCATGTCCTCCGGGCTTACGGCATCAGGCAAGCTTTAGGCTGATTAGAGATAAAGGCAGAATTAGTTTACTCTTGGATCTGAGCAAACAGTTTAACCTGGGGAAGCAAATGTACTTACTTCCTAGGAGAATATATGATGAGATAGGTCAGCCTTCCCAAGATGACCGTTGGGTGATGACCATAGTATTTTTTATAGGGTACAAGTCGGTCAGCTCTGAGCAAGGTATAGCCCCCTTTGGGCCTCAGGTTCGATATCTGCAGAGCAGAGCTGTTGGGAGATCCCACGTGACAGCATCTATGAAGGCCCGCAGTGTAGCAGGGCGCAGTAGGAGAGGCAGGACTTTGTCATAGAAAAGGCATGATTTGCAGAATTGGGCAGACCTAGAGGTGAATCCTCAGCTCTGCTACTTATTAACTTGGTGATTCTGGGCAACTTCACTATTTCTCAGCGTACTCGTACAATGCTTGTTATAAATAGTAAATAACCCTGAAGAACACAGTAATGAAACTTGTCAATAGCAGTTAACATGCATGCGTGTATTTATATTTGTGATATATGCCTCAAAGTATCTTTCAGAAAGGAGGGTGTCCTCTTATGTTTTATTTTTATACAACATCTCTCACACTGTTGGGTTTCTGTTTCAATTTTCAGCCCCACCCCACCTGGTCCCCGTTAACTACTTCCTGGAAAAGATGCACTAGACCTGGAATTACCTTAATTAGTGATAGTTTTGCCTCCTTGGAGAGGTTCCTGAGTGGACTCCTTTTTTAAAAGGAAGCTACAAAACTTAACCCAGATTAGTCATGATTACAAGTGTTAAATGTAATCGTAAAGGATCCTTTCAAAGGTCATTTTCTTCTTCCAAATTCTGTGAAAGGGCACACAGTAGAGCCCAAGTCTCCCCGCCTCTGCTGACCTCCCTGGGGCAGCCGCAGCTTCGGCTCCGGCAGGTGCTCCCAGAGCCACCTGCGCGCTCCAGGTGCTGCGCCGCGGCCCCGAGCTCCTAAAACGTCAGGTCTCCGAGAGCTTTCCGTATCGGCCGCCTCATTCCTTTTAGCACCTTTTAAACCAACTTTTAAAAGATCACTTTATTATTTAATTTGTGTTCTAAACGAATTATTTTAGTTTTGCAGTTTACACTTGATTTTTTTTTCTTTTTCAATTACAGCTGACATTCAATCTTATGTTAGTCTCCGGTGTTACAGCGCAGTGGTTAGACAGTTATATCGCTTACGAAGCAATCCGCCCCATAAATCTACTGCCCGCCCGGCACCACACGCACTGACTGCAATATTATTCACTGTCTTTCTGTGCTGCACTTTACATTTCCAGGACTGTTTTGTAACTACTAGTTTGTAATGTTTAATCCCTGCACCTTTCCCGCCCCGCCCCCACCCCTGCCCCTCTGGCAGCCATTGGTTTCCTTTCTGTACCCGCAGTTGGGTTTGCTAATGTATGCAAGCTGTGGACCAGGGCACGTTCGGAGCCGTCTGGCTGACAGCTCGGGACTGTTTTTCTGTGATTGACTTTTTCATGGAAGCATAGTTGTCATCCCATATTATATGACTTTCAGGTGTATGGCATAGGTATTCAGCCTAAAGATCCCTCCAAAAAGCAGTGTTGCCAGTGCAGGCCACCTGCCGGAAGATGACAAGCCAGCTGCTCCCGTGTTCTGTGCACAGGTGTCAGTGGCTGGAGAACAGGCTCAGCGACAGCGTCAGGCGTGGATGTTAAAATGTTTTTTGATCTGAAAAGGCTAAGGAAGAAGCTGGAATGATGTGCCTTGGGAAAAAAACTGTCTTAGAGGACTCAACAAGTGACAGAGATACACAGAGAGGATTTTAATTAAGTTGTTCCCTTGAATATGTGTGAATCGATGAAAGCACCATCTCTAAATTTGTGTGTTATTTTAAACTGGATTTTAATTATGCATGTATAAATGAATTAAATATTATAAGTAGATACTTATGATGTCATTGATATTCCTAAAGGTTTGTGTATTGAAAAACCGTTCCGGAAGGATCTTCTTATTAGGGAAATGGAGACTGCACCCTCCTGTGGGTTGTTTGGGTTCCGCTCCCCTCCACCAGCGTTCAGCGCTCCTGTTCTAAACAAATAGAAGTCAGACAAAGTAAAGCAGGCACAGGCCAAAATGTTACCTTTATTACCAAGGACAGACAGGGGGGTTATTAGCCAGGTACTTGCTAAAGCCATCGAAGCCCGGGATTAAACAGGCTTACCTGTACCCCAGGGGCTGCAGGGCTAAACCACTGTTTGTTGCCCAACTGGTGTCTAGTTGATAAGCTAGGCCTAAGCATGGGCTGAATATTTCTATTGATAATGAAATTGGAGAAGAGTCCTGCGTAGTGCCCTTAAGGAAGGAGGGCAGGGACGGACTGATGGATAGAGAGAGGGACAGAGAGACGGAGGGAGAAGGGAAGGGAAGGAAGAGAGCAGGAGAGGGAAGGAAGGAAGGAGGGAGGGGGTAGGTCAGGGAGTGAGACTTTATTTATTTAGTTTTTTATTTGTTTATCTGTTTCTTTTTATTCTTAAAAAAAAAGCAGAACACTGAATAATGTCATGACTTCTCCACCTCTCTAGTCCTGTCTCTACAAGTTCAAACCGTGTCTTATCACGGAGGCAGGCCAGAAAAAAGAAAGAGCCACGCCTAGCACTTTAGCGTCTGCACTGTTGGTTCCTCTATGGGACGAGGGCCGTAGGGAGAAGAGCCAGCGGGCGCTGAAGCAAACCAGGTCGGGATCTGAATTCCACTTTTCCACTAACCGTGCGGCCATGGGCACATGCCTCCATTTCTGTGAGTTTTAGTTTTTCTCATCTCTAGGAGATAAAAATACTTACCTTACATGACCTCCGCTATATGCTTCCTGAGCACACTGAACTTCGTTTGTCATCAAACTTTTCATAGTTTATTGTAATAGTTTAATGTTTATTTGCCTTCGTTGCTGGACTAAAGACACCTTGAAAGTAGGGACTGGGTTTGCCTTGCTCACGGCTATACCTGTATCATGTAGCACAGTGCCTGACCTGTAAATGTTTGCTGAAAGGATGGATGGATGGGTGGGTGGATGGATGGATGGGTGGATCAGTGGATGGATGGGGAGAAATACAGACGAATGAATGGAAAAGTATATGAGTGGGGGGGGGTAGATGGGTGAGTGGATAGATGGATGGTTGGATGGATGGATAGGGAGATGATTGGATGGGTGAATGGATAGATAGAGGGATAGATAGATGGGAAGGTATGTGGAGAGATGATTCAGGATCATTGTAAAGACTAGAGATAATGTCTATGTATTATATGCCAGGCATTTTAAAATTCCTTTCCAATTTGGTAGAAGACCTCACTTTCTCTCCTATCTCTGCACTAGGACTCCCTCTATTTGACTCTGAATATAACGCAGCCAAAAAAAAAAATCTTTCTTTGCCAGTAGTACCGTTGCCAGGACCATGATTTATGAGTTGCTTTCATGAGCGTTTAGTCTGTCACTGCCACAACCACTGCATACCTGAGGAGACACAAATGCCCACAGTAAACTCAAGGCACAGAAAAAAGACACAGGAGAAGAAAGGGGCTTTTCTAAATGACAGGACTAGAGAGAGCGCTGGAAGTCCACCTAAACTGTCTTCTCTAAGAAAGAAGACATCTCTTTTTTCAGGAAGGAGATGAATAAGAGAATAATTAGCAAGAAATGCTGAGTAAAATAATCTCTTTCCATTCCTATGGTGCTCTTCAGGATAACCTTGCTATAGAATGTGCCACTTTCTACCTTGCATTAGGGTTACACCCAGGTGGGCAGGAGTCAAATGTTCAGCAGGCAGGCAGTTAGTGCTTGTTGAATGAATGAATGAATTGCTGTCTTTATTTCCTCTCCTGACTGATCCCCTGCGGTGAGATTCTGCATCTTGCCTTTGTATCTACACCCGTGTCTCGTGCAATATTTGATGCCAAGTAAGCTGTAAGCTCTAGGTAAATATTTGTTGGATGAATAAATGAATGCCCAAAAGGCTTTTGGAGGAAAGCCAGGAAGACATTCCTCTGATGAAAAGAATTTGTAAGGAGGCAGGCCAATGCTGGAAGGGAGAGTAGGGGGCAGGGTTGGGGAGGAAGAGAAACAGCGCTCTAGGCTGAATGGAAGTGGTAGGTGCGTGCTGTCTTTAAAGAGGTAGCAGTGGAGGAAGTGTGTGGACGGTAACGGAGGAAATTATCCTCCAGGCAAGCAGCCCCATCATGCTGGGAGGGACCCACAGGTTGTAGAAACTTAGGACCAGGAAGCAAAGAGAGAGAGGGCCCTGGAAGAGAGGGGGACCTGGGACGGGGCAAGGGGTTTGGCAAGGAATAACGATATCCAAATGAGAGCGCCTCTGTTTTTAACAATCTTGATGCCTTGTCCCCTTTGTCGGAAAGAGACGTTCACCTCCATGTCACTGCCATACCTCCCCAAAGAGTTGTTTACACCCACGAGTTCTGTTTTTACAACTGCCATTCCCCTTCATCTCACTTCACTGCAGCTTCTACCCACACTCCATTGCAGAGTCGCCGACACTCCTTGCTGCTGAAGCAATGGGTCCTTGTGCTTACCTCCCATGGACAGGTTCTAAAACTGTTCACCGCTTCTCCCTTTTTAGTCGTATCTCGCCTTACCTTTCATCTCACCTCATCTCATGGTTTCTCTCTTATTGCTCTGGTATCTACTCATTCTCATCTCCTTCTCAGCCCGTAAATGTTGGTGCTTCTTGGGAGTTCTGTCAAAGGTCTTCTTTCTTTACTCTGAATACATAGTCCTGGATCACATCATCTACTTTAATGGCTACAGTCACCATCTGTATATTAGGGCTTCCATTTCTAGATCTCCAACCCAGATCTCTCTTCCAAACCCCAAGCTTCTTAGAGATGTTCACTTGGCTGTCCTATAGACCTCTCTTTCCAACAGGAAAAAGCCAGTGCATCACCATCTGCCAAACCTGCTTCTCCTCTGGTTTGTCCTATTTCTGTGGATAGCATCACTATCTATTCAGTTGCTTACGCCCAAAACCATTTTTCTTCTATCCCAGCCAGAAGTCGTTTTCTCTCCTACCCTTCTGTGTTCATGCTCAATTCATCACCTAGTCCTGTAAATTCTATCTCCTCAATGTCTTCCAAATCCATCCCACTGGCTCCATCTCCAATGCCATCATTTGAGTTTAGACCACCAGTGTCACCAGCTTAGGGTACTGCCCAGCTCCCTGATGGGTAACCCCCCATCTTCCCTCCCTCCTGTGTTCTCTTCCTCCAATCCAGTCTTACACAGCAATTGGAGTGATCTTTGTAACATACAAGTGGATGCTGTGTCTTCCTTGCTTATATTTCTTTTTCCTTCTAGAACAAAAGTAAGCCCTTCACATGGTTTTAAACCCCTTAATTATCCGCCCCTTTCTTGCCTGTTTAATTTTTTAAAAAGATTTTATTTATTTATTTGTAGAGAGAGGAGAAGGGAAGGAGAAAGAAAGGGAGAGAAACATCAATGTGTAGTTGCCTTTCACACTCCCCCTACTGAAGTCCTGGCCTGTAACCCAGGCATGTGCTGACTGGGAATTGAATCAACGACCCTTCAGTTCTCAGGCCGGCACTCAATCCACTGAGCCACACCAGCCACACACACACGTGGGCACACATGCACACACACACAATGTAGTCTCTCTGTTTCAGCCAGTAGGTCAAAACACTTCTAGCCCTCAACGCCATGTTTTATCTTGCTTTTGGTTCTGACAGGCCACATGTCAGTCTGTGAGTGGTCCTCCCTGAGCCCATTTGCCCACAAAGGTACCCTTGCCTTTGGCCACTGCAGTAATGCCTGAGTGATAGAATACCTCTTTGACTAGGCTTAATGTTCTGGAAGTTACTCATGCTTTTCAGACTGTGGGGACCACAGGCCTTGCTGTTAGACTCCACTTCGCAGAAACTACTCTTGAAGGAGCCTTGGGCAAAGCTACTCCAGGCCAGAGGTAACTGGTTAAGGCACGGGGAGGGGCCCAATTGCCCCAGACCCCACTCAGCCATCCAAATTTTGGGAAGTTCTGCCATGGACATTCCTCTTACACACCCTATTGCCTCCTTACTTGTTTATATCCCTCAATAGAATGCACCTTTTGAGTCAGGGAATACCTCTTTCACTTGTCTACTCTTTATTGAGCACCTACTATATCCTGGAATAAAACGGCCAGGGTCATCCAGCTGCACTGTTTGTGCCCAACCATGCACCTGCCTTTTCCTAATTTATAAAAGGTATTCTGTAGGCTAGGGGAGATCCAGACATCAGAAAACAAGATAAATGAGGTTCTTGCTGTCACAGTGCTCTCTGTCTAGCCTGGGGAGACAAAATACAAACAAAGAAATATATAAGCACATAGGTAAAATGTTCAGATAGTGAAAAAGCTCTGCAAAGCGTTGAAGAGGGTGTCTGGAAGACAGTTTTAGGGAGGATGGTCCGGGAAGTGTCTCTGAGCAGCCAGAATGCTGAAGCTGATACCCAGATGATAATGAAGCTAGCCATGTGGAAATCAGGCAAGAGACTCTAAGATCTCCAAGACTGATCTTGTGTATGCAAGGATCCAAAGAAAGGCCACATTGGTTGAGGAATAGTGGGCAAGAGGGGAGACAAATTAGGTGACCAGGGAGAGGTAGCCAGGGCTAGATCATGCAAAGCTTCGTAAGCCCACCTGCCTTGCTCACTCAGGCATATGCAGGGACTGGCTCATTGTATTTCTTCAATAAATACCTTTGGAGTGGAACAATCTTATGATGCCTCTGCATACAGAATAAGTGGCCCAGAACAACAAGAAGCTCCATGTGGCCCCGGTGCCCTCTAGTGACCATGAACTCCAGCCCAAGACCCTTTGATGGATTCATCACCTTCGGAAAATTTCAGCTTAGCCTGGTCCTTGGGGCCCAACCTGAGGGCCCAGGAGTAGTTTCTGGAATTTGTCTTATAAACTATGCTCTGCACAGAGGACTAAATCAGTTATAAAATCCCTGATAGGCAATCCACAATCAGAAGGATATCAGGCCTTCAGTCCCTGCCCAAGCAGCGGTTTCCAAGGAGAATACATGGATGTGTAATTTCTCAGGGGAGCACAGGGACCCTGCAAAGATGACAAGCATTGGAACACACTTCTGTATTCCTTTGCCAGTGTGACAGCAGGAAAGCTCTGTAACAACCCTGATATCCCACTATTCTGTGGCCATGAGGACGACCTCCAGGCCATGTCACACTCAGGTGGGGTACCCTTTGGCTGTAACTCCCCGACAAGACCACAGCCACAGGCCACACACTCCGGCCCCTCCCGTACTTCCAAAGACCCAAACCTGGGCACATGTGTGTGTCGAGGACACGCTGCGGTGTGCGCACCAGTACAACACACTACTCATGCTGCGGTTGCGGACTTTCCTTTGGATTCCGACCCATTCAGGCCCATTAAGCTAATCACCCAACATATCCTGAACTGTCACCTGCTTGCGAGGCTGTCCCTTACCTGATGGAAAACCTGTTTCCATCCAACTTCCCTGGAAAAAAACCACGAACTGCAGCCCACTTTGCAAATGCATGCCTCCATAGATCAAAAGTGACAGCAGAGACCTGGCTCTTCCAGAGAAGGGATGGTGGAGCAGGGACCTGGCGCTCATTTATACCTGTCTCCCAACCAGTTCCTCCGGTGCACTGTGCAGCTTGGTCCGACATATTCTTCAGGATGGGTCCTCTCCAACATCCGAGGTGGATCACTCTCCACGCTGGCGAATCTCTTACTCGTCTCCTTTTCCAAAGCCCTGGCGCGTATTCTTCTGTTCTCCCGGTCACACTCCACTGAGCCCCGCGAAGGAATCTGGCTCTCCTTAATGTTTACGGGTATTTCCTCTTTGGTTGTCACTTACCCAAGTGTAGCACATGGCGTTCTCTAATGTTTCTTCATTAATCAGTCTCCACATTCCTTTACACCTGCTCCTCAGGTGGTTCCAGCAAGTCGGCACATTTCTAGAGCTGGAAATGTCTGGGCGAACAGAGCCTCCCAGCTGCAACCACCAGGACCGCAGGACGTGGCGGTTTTCACCTCGCTCCGAGGCCACCCTGTCCGTCCACAGGTTCCCTCCCAGGGGGCTCCGAGCCTCTGCTGGCCTCTCTGCAAGCACGTCCTTAGTCTACCTGTGCATTTGTGAATCGAGTCTTAAAGGCACCAGAAATTCGACTCTATGTTGATCGCAGCCAGTGGCGGTGAGGGCGGGCGGCAACAGGCACGCTTCCACACTGTTGAGAGGCCCGAATGGTACCTCTTTCTGAAGGCCATTTTAACAGTAGGTTCTACAATAAAAAAATGCACCGACCCTTCACCCAGCATTTCAACTTCTCCGAATCTGTATCACACACGTAACGTATCAGCGCTGTGCTGTTTCCAAGAATTGAAAATTGCCTACATGTCCCCCAGTTGGGAATCATGACATAAAGGAATCACATCCATTTTGGTGTGTTTATCGGATGGAAGATCAAGCCACAGTTTGAAACAGCAACAATGCGGGTCTACTGGGCACGCACGTGGAAAGTTGCCTAAGAAAGATCATTACGTTCCAAAGCAAATTGCAGAACAATATATGTGATCGTGAAGCCATTTATAGGACAAAATCCGGAAGGATTCATATAAATCTATCCACGGTCATTTTCTGGGATATGCATTTATTTAACTGGGCTTTTTCCTGTTTTTCAGCATTTGGTGCATCTTCTACGTTCAGGAAAACCATAGAGATGGCACGTTATCTTTGTCAGGCTCTGGACCTGCATCACAGGACACGGGCCCGCTGTCGCCCTGCTGTCCTCTCGTGGGGCCTTCGACGCTGAGGAGCTTTTCCGGGTCCTGAGCCCAGAATTCTTCATCTTCCCCCGCGGTTCCGAGCGGCTGCTCTGTCTTCTCGGGGTTTATACTTTCGCACATAGGGTTTGCTCAAGATTGCTTCCAAGGTTTCGCCAGAACTTTTAGCTTTTCGTCTTGTGTGTTTCGGGTTCTTAACGGATTTTTCCATTTCAGTGGCCTTATTTCCCGTTTTCATAAAGTTTTGACCATTTTCTAAGCCTCTTTTTTCCCTTTGCCCCCTCTGTAATGAGAGGAGATCCCTGCTCCCCAGCCTACTCAGAGTTTCTCGTTAACGTTTGTCTCACGGAATTTTTAAAAGAGGCCCGGGGAGGCCGGCGTGGCCCTTTGCCACGGAAACCCCGTCTCTTCTCTGGGCCTGCCTGGCTCTTCCTGCGGTAACCCTGCACGCACTGTGTGTGTGATTATGAGAAAACAGAATATATTTCTACATTTTATTTTGAAGTGATGATTTATTTAGACAGCATGTTAAAAAAAGAATCCACTTAGCCCTCTCATTAACTTATTTTTCATGCATTTTATTTTTTATACAAACAGTATGAACAGAAAATTTTACTTTATTTTTATTGTTTAATATATTTTATTGATTATGCTATTACAGTTGTCCCATTTCCCCCCCTTTATTCCCCTCTGCCCTGCACACCCCCTCCCACTTGCATTCCCCTCTTAAGCTCACGTCCATGGGTCGTACATGTCAGTTTTTTGATTTCTACATTTCCGATGCCATTCTTAACCTCCCCCTGTCTGTTTTTTGCCTACCATTTATGCTACTTATTCCCTGTACCTCTACCCTCATCCTCCCCTCTCCCCTCCCCCACTGATAACCCTCCATGTGATCTCCATTTCTGTGATTCTGTTCCTATCCTAGGTGTTTGCTTAGTTCATTTTTGGTTTTGTGGGGATTTTCTAGGTTTGTTTGTTGATAGTTGTGAGTTTGTTCTCATTTTACTATTAATATTTTTGATCACCTTCTTTTTCTTAGATGAGTCCCTTTAACATGTCCTGTAATAAGGGTTTGGTAATGATGAACTGCTTTAACTTGACGTTATCTGGGAAGCACTTTATCTGCCCTTCCATTCTAAATGATAGCTTTGCCGCATAGAGTAATTTGGATGGAGGTCCTTGCCTTTCATGACTTGGAATACTTCTTTCCAGCCCCTTCTTGCCTGTAAATTCTGTTTTGAGAAATCAGCTGACAGTCTGATGGGAACTTCTTTGTAGGTTACTGTCTCCTTTTCTCTTGCTGCTTTTAAGATTCTCTCCTTATCTTTAATCTTGGGTAATGTAATTCTGATGTGCCTTGGCGTGTGCTTCTTTGGGTCCAACTTCTTTGGCACTCTCTGAGCTTCCTGGAATTCCTGGAAGTCTATTTGCTTTGCCAGATTGGGGAAGTTCTCCCTTATTTGTTCAAATAAGTTTTCAATTTCTTGGTCTTCCTCTTCTCCTTCTGGCACCCGTATGATTCGGATGTTTAAACGTTAAAAGATGTCCTGGAGGTTCCTAAGCCTCTCCTCATTTTTCTGAATTCTTGTTTCTTCATTCTGTTCTGGTTGAATATTTCTTTCTTCCTTCTGCTCTAAACCATTGATTTGAGTCCTGGTTTCCTTCCCATCCTGTTGGTTCCCTGTAGATTTTTCTTTATTTCACATAATGCGACCTTCGTTGCTGCCTGGGTCTTTTCTATGCTGTTGAAGTACCCAGTGAGTTCCTGGAGCATCCTGATAACCAGTGTTTTGAACTGTGCATCTGATAGGTTGGCTAGCTCTTTGTCACTTAGTTGTATTTTTTCTGGAGCTTCGATCCATTCTTTCATTTGGGCCATTTTTTTGTTTGTTTGTTTGGGTGCATCTGTTACGTAGTAAAGGGTGGAGTCTTAGGTGATCACCGGGGCGTGGCAACCCACCTTGCTGTGTTGTGACACTGTATGTGGGAGAGGGGTCTGGGCAGGAACAATGGCGCCTGCTCCGCTCTCTGCCGGATTTCAGTCACTTTCCCCACTACCCACAAGCAAATTGGGCCCTTCTGGTGCTGATTCCCAGGTGGGTTTGAGTACATTCTAGGACCCTGTGGGTCTCCAACCAACTCTCCTGTGGGGCTGGGAGTTTCTCCCACTGCCTCCTCAACCCCCACAGGTGTTTTCAATCAGTGTTTTGAGGCTTTATTTCCCCTCGCTGGAGCCCCGGGTTTCGGGTCTGTCTTGCTCCCTAGTTGTTCCTTCCGGTTTATCCACACATGAATGTGGTGCCGCCCAGTCTGCAGGCCATTGCCTCTCCCACCCTGGTCCTCCAGCCACCACCTTGCCGTGAGTCCTCTCCGCCCAGCTGCCCAGCTCCACCACTCCTGTCTGTCTGGATGAATGTTTCTTCTTTAACTCCTTGGCTATCAGACTTCCATACAGTTCAATTTTCTGTCGTTTCTGATTTTTTTTAAATTTGTTGTTGTCCTTGTTTTGGTTGTGCGAGGAGGCATAGTGTCTACCTACACCTCTATCTTGGCTGGAAGTCATGAACAGAAAATTTTAAAATGCAGATGAGCAAAGAAGAAAAAATAGAACTCATGTCCATTTTCACTGTCAGGTGTAGCAACTGTTAAAAATTGGCTTTATAGCCTCGTAGATCATTCCTGTGTATATAAGTATTTATCTTTTCTTAAAAAGGGAATTATGTTTAATCAATTGTTTTGCGATCTGATTTGTTTGATACTTCATGTAGCATGAATATTTTTCTATGTTGTTAAAGATTGATAACACAAAAAGCAAACAGTTTACTAGTGGCCAGACACCAGAGTATTTTATATATATTAACCCATCCTATCTTCACAACATCCTATATGTTGGGTCGTATTATTACTCCCGTTTTATAGGTTAAAACACTGAGGCACAGAGAGATGAGATAACATGACTAAGGCCACACAGCTGGTGAGTGACAGAGTTAGATTTTGAACCCAGATAGTCCGCTCCAGAGGCCACACCCTTGACCACAAAGCTCTGATCCACGCCATCATTTTCATGGTTACATCATTTATGCAAGCACTCCGTTTTCCAGTGGCTGTTAGATTCACTATTATACACAAAGCAGCAACCAACAGCTTGTTCACATACTCATCATTGCTCATGTGTCAGTTACGACCTTAGTTTAAATCCCCATGAATAGAATTGCTGTATCATAGAGTTCACATATTTTTCAAAGTTTGGATACCTATTAGTCAACATTTTTAAGCCATATATTTTCTAAACCTTTTTAACCCTTATAATTCATTGTTTCTTTCAAAAAAGGTATAACTGTCTTCTGGGTTCAATAATCATTTTTTTTCTCAGAACATAGAACTTCTGTTCTACCTCCTCACTCTTCTTTCTGCATTATACCCATTTCTCTCAAGTGTTTAACAAAATAATGAAGTTTCCCAAAGCATCAGGCCCAGTGTTGCTGGCACTTCCAGCATCTTGCATCTCCTGGACTTGAATCATTAATGGGGGTATATGCAGAGATGGGATTCAGTTAATTTGATTTGATGTCAATTTTCTATGCCATTAATTTTTTTCTTTCCTCTCTATTTTATTTTTTCTTTCAAGCTTCGTGAGAATTGAAGTAACAAATCTGCCATATATTCTTTTCTTGATTTTAATGTATGTAAATTAGTGCAGCCTGCCTGTCAGGGATGACTGATGGGTGAGGCCTGGAAGGCGGGGCTCCCTTCTCTAGTCCCTCCTCTGCCTCTCACTTGTTTTATGACCTTGAGAAAGATGCTTAATCATCTGTGTTTCCTTCTCCCCATTTGTCAAATGAGGAAGGTGAACTAAATGACCTGGAAAACCTATTTCAGATTTTTTGTTTTTTTTTTTAAAGCGTCAAGCAGTCCAAGAGTAAACTAGAATTCTGAAAAATTTTGTGTGAGATTGGGGCAAATGTGCATGTTGGTGGGGCTGTGCCAGAGCAGCTAAAGATTTGTTTCAACATATTAAAAATATCTTGTGCCTTGTCAGTTGACCAAGGTCTCCTAAGCATGCACTTCAGTGGTTTGGGAAGCATGTCTCTAAGACCCAGATAATTATACTTCTTCCACTGAAGCATGACAAATGGCCTCTCACTCTGAATTCCTTTATGGGAAAGAATAACCTTCCGTGACAGCGGCACTGGCACATAATTACAGACTCCAGAGCTGGAGGCAAGATTGGAGATGGCCACTGGCTGCAGTCAAGGGGAGGAGACAAGGGCATGAGCTCACCTGGGAAGAGCCAGGACAGGGTGAGGTAGCTATGACAACATTTGTGGGGCTTCACTGAGAACTTGCTGTTTGCAAGCTACTGTCCCAAGAACTTTGTATATATCATCTCACTTAATTTCCGCAATGACCCTAAGAGGCGATGAGGTAGGTACTTTATTTTTTCTGTTTTATAAAGATGAGTACTGGGAAGCTCTTTAAAAAAGCTAAGTGACCTGCTTCAAGTTAGTTGTCAATGGTAAGAGTTGAACCCTGAAAGTGTGTTCAGTTATTTAACACACACTTTGTGAATGTCTGGTGTATGCCGGGTACCCGCCTAAGGGTTGGAGATGCACAAGCGAATGAGGCAACATTCCCGCTTCATCGAAGTTTGGTTTATGGTGGGATGAGACCAGTAATAACAGGCCGATGAGTAAATAAGTTCGGATGGCACCGAGCGCTGTGATGGAGAGGGACAGGGGTGGGGAGAAGGCTACTTTACACAGACCGGACAGGGAAGCCCCCGGAGGTGGCATTTGAGCTGAGTCCAACGTGATGACACACATCAACCAGACAGATCTGCCGGGGAGCTTTTTACATGGAGGGTCCGCAGCGAAGAGGCAGGCAGGGGCTTGAAAGAGCGCGCCTTGTTCTGGGGAAGGGAGTGTGGTTGACGATAAATGAAAAAGGGAAAGAGGTCTGCAATGAAATCGAGAGGTGGACCGAGACCAGGTGACACAGGGCCTTGAAGGCCACAATACGATGTCTGTACTTCATTCCAAAGGCAGAGGAATGGCCCTGGTGAATTCTAAGCTAAGGAGCATTGTATTCTCTAGTCTCTATAGGCAGTTTTCTTCACCTCTCTGTCACATTGCCAACCAGGAGCAACCGGAAAGCGATCGATTATTTACGTGCAGGGCAGCCTCAACGGAAGTCAGAAAGTGAGAAGCCAGTGTTTCCGTTGAAACAAAAGTCTAGATTTTTTTTACAGCATGACATGACTGAAATGGACGGTGACAGGTCATCTCTTCTGACCTTCTGACTCTACGTAGGGAGACCTTAGGAATTCCAAGGTGAGCGTCTGAACTATGTTTTAAAACCTACATAAAGGAGACTACTTCTTATTTGGGGGACCTTCCCCCAATATGCAGCAATTGTACCCTAGGTTTGGAACATTCTTGACCATTTTGGTCAGGGGTTGTGCTTACATCATGGAATAAATCTCAGCCAAATTAACAAGACATGACAGCTTTGGGTACACGCCACCTCAGGGACTCACATTTCTAGGCAATTTGGTACGTGTGTGTTTGTTGATCTCTATCTTTGAAAAATGTCTTTGAAGGTGTCATCAACATTTTGACATGTTATCTGGCTATCTGGTAAGATGACATTGTATGGATAGTTCTCAAATTTAATATAAACTTGACAACTTAATTTATTTTCCTTTGAATGTTCTTTATAAAGAAACATTCATGTTAACCCATTAAAATTGGTTTACGTAAGGCCGGGCCAGGTGGCTCAGTTGGTTGGAGCATCGTACCACACAGCAAAAGGTTGTGGGTTCAATTCCCAGGCAGGGCACGTACCTAGGCTGAGGGCTTCATTACTGGTTGGGGTGTGTACAGAATGAAACCAATCAATGTTTCTCTCTCACACTGATGCTTCTCTCTGTCTCTCTCTCTCTAAAATCAATAAATATATCCTTGGGTGAGGATTTAAAAAATTGCTTTTTCTAAAATATAGGATAAGAGTAATTGCTTTTATTGCTTAAAAATTCATTATTTTAAGATACTGTCTATTGCTTTGATGCCAGTATTAAGAGTTTTGCTTTATTCAGCAAACTAAGTTTGAGTAACAACCTAAACCCTTATTAATACACTGTTTGTGTGTGTGTGTGTGTGATTCTCCATCAGTAGGTTTCTGACAAGTGCCAGCCTAATAACACAGATTTATTTGAATGAAACGACCTTTGGAAGCATTTAGATGCATCTGGGATAGGGAGGGCCCCAGAAAGCAAAATATTAATTGCGGGAGAATTTAATTTAAGCTGCACGTGTGTAACTGAGTAAGATTTGGGGATGTTCATCACTTTTAAATGAGGTTTTATTTATAAATAACATATTTGTTTCTCGGGAGGGGAAAAACTCTCAAACTCTCTTATGCATGAGGTTGGAAGAGTTCAAGTCCTTTGTGTGAATCTGGTATGGGATGGTAGCCCAAGGGCAAGGGCAGTGTCAGGGAGCCTGGGCGTGGCCATGGGCGGGCCGGAAGATGCAGGCAGAGCTTCTAGCTAAAGGTGGTCAAGGTTTCCGTAGCCCAACAGCCTGGGATGTGGGGGGGAAGATTTTTCCCTCTGGCGTTTTAAGCTGGAGTGTGTCCTCCCAAGGCCTCAGCCGTGAGCTCAGAAGGGTTCTAACAGCTCCGTCAGAATTGTAAATTCCGATGGCAGCCTGGGGGCTGCTGGGTCAACTGAACAAGCAGATTTTCTTCCGTCGTCTGTGTGTTCGCTCGATGGACAATATGTGCACCCCCTCTGTTTCCTAGTGACTCTTCCACCCTGACACTCCTGAACACAGAGAAGTTTTCTGGAAACCTCCTACGTCCTGTATGGGAGTAAATCCCAGGAGGTAACGCGATTCCAATTGAATCGTCAGTGTCTCCGCTGTCAGACCTCGTCTTTTCAGACTGGGCTGAGTTGCCCAACTTCCCAGATTTAATATTTAACATACTTGCCCCTTTGCGTCTTGCCCTCAAGTCTTAATAAATGGGCTAAAGGTCTGGTTGGAAGCTGTGAGATAAATTATATGTTTATTATGCCATGTTAAGTAAATACTGTTTGAAAGGATTACTAGAGGGTACAATCAAGTTAATTGCTTTAAAAATCTTTTTTGATTTACGGGGCTCTATGAGGATGATTAAGCGGTTGATTCTGTCACGCTCAGTGGCCTGAAGAACGTGGTGTCGGGCACGCCAGGGCTGCCGTGCACGCTGCGTCCCTCTTGTCTGGACTGCCCCAGAAACGCGTGCGGGGCCCCTGAGACCAAATGCGCGCACTGCTGACAGACCGTTGTTCCTGCAGACACGACACACGCTGACAGTTTGACGTTCAGGCTGACGGTTTGGTTTCTTTCTTTTCATTCCAGATGCTGAAGAGTACCAGCCTCCAATATGGAAATCATACCGTGAGTATCTGCGGCGGGAACCACACTCCCACCCCCGGAAAAGTCTTTTGCAGGCCTGCCCTGCGAAGAGCTCTGGCCAGTTGTTTCCTGCACACAAGCAGCCCCAGCTCACAGCACTGAGAACCCACGTCTTTGTTTTCCACTAAGGAGACATAATGGTCACAGGGGTCCAGGAAATGACCTGCTCTCCTGGCCAGGACCTGCAAGAGCAGGCTGCCCGAGACCCACTTCAGGAATGCTTAAAAATCTTTTCTTTTTTTAAAGGTGCCTTTGATTTAGATGTCTTTCTTTCTTCCTTTCTTCCTTTTTTCTTTCTTCCTTCCTTCTTTCCTTTCTTCCTTTCTTTCTCTTTCTTTTGCACAGTTGGTCAGCAAGGGAAAATGTGTTGAGTTCTGTGAATTATGTTCCTGGCCAACATCATACAGCTGTAAGATCATAGGACATTTCCCACAAGCAAACTAGCAGATAGCAAAGAATAATGTTTGGTCGCTAAAGCTGACTCCCTGGAAGCAGAGATCATTGCCTGGTCATCAGTCACCATTCAGCTTTCTGTTCTTAACATCCTCCGCCCGACTAAGTACTCCTCTGGTGAGAGGGGCAAGGAGTGTGGTAGCTGGAAACCCACTGTTCGAGAGCCTGGGGACACAGGTCCTTGTTCAGGGCCTGCTTCTAGACAGCAGTAAAAAATAATTATTACTATAGTTATGGATGTTGCTGGTGTTTCTGCTGTCCGAGGAGACCTGTGCTAGCTACGTGCCCGAACTCTCAAATTCTCACCGCAGCCCCGAGCAACAGGCGCCATCATTGCCCCCATCTCACTCACACGCAGGGAACCGCAGCCTCCGGGAGCTTCAGGAACTTGGCGAAGGTTTACAAAAAGCCTTGGAGTGACATTCAGAGTGGAAGCCAGGAGCGAGCCTGACCACAGCCTTCTAGTTTCCAAGACGTTTTTCTTTCTATTTAAAATTACACACACACACAGACATACAATATACCTACATACTCACGTTTTTATTACAAAAGCAATACAAAGCTGCGTGAAAGGCGAACATCACAGAAATACTTCAAGCTGAGAGTAAAAATTTCCCATAATCCACAAACCAGCCCTCTCCCCATAGTTGACTCCTCTTTCCCAGGAGCTGACCCCTTGCCAAGTTTGGAAGGCATAGCCTTCCAAGTATTTCAAATACCCATGCCCAACATGAAGGCATTTTTGTTGTTGAGGCTTCCTTTGTAAAAAATGGGTTTATATTACACTCAGTGTCCTTCAACTTTCTTGTTTCGCTTTGCAAATATCTTCTGTCTTTCCGCGTCAGCATATAAACAGGCATCTCATTCTTCATTACAGGAGTCTGTTCTTCCATCTGTGAAATAAAGGGCTTGTGCTGGGTCTCTGAGGGCCCTTCCAACCTACCGTTCTACTTTCTGATCTTCTATTTTAAAAGCCAGTGCTAATGACTCAGTAATTGGATGCTTTTGTTTGTTTGTTTCCTAATGGAGTGTGAAGTGCTCTGACAGTAAATCAACAGAATATCCGTGTGAGAGGTTCTGGGTGTTCCATGATTTCACGTGCCTTGCACACTGGCTTGCATGCATTAACTACCTAATAAATATTTGTTGAGTGAATGCCCCCGCAGGGAGGTTTACTGAAGCGAAAAGATGGCATTGGCTCAATTTCATTTCACCTTTGGCTAAGAAACCTGGGGCCACCCCACACAGCCCTTAAAAACACTTCTGTGTCCTGAGGAAGCTAAAAACGTCCTTAGCGATCGCATGTTTACAATATCAATTTTACGGTAGTGTATTTATTTCAAGTTTGGCTTTTGGATCTAACCAAGTTGTGTGTGTGTTTTTTTTTTTAAAGAATTTGCTCCAGAATCATAAAACTGTATATGCAGGGGGTGGTTGGGGCCGTTTAATAGAAAGCTAATGACAGTGAAGAAGTCCCTCTCTATTGCACCCAACCAGCGGTCATCCAGGCTCATGTGAGGGAGTCTGGTGGTGAGGGGTTCCAAAATGGAGGGGAGTTCGCTGTCGGCGGTGTCATCCACGGCATCAAAACCTCATTGGCCAGAGGCCTACAGAGCACCACCAGAAAGAACTCTCTTTTGTTTGTCCTGATCCATAAATTGTTTCAGCTTGGGTCTTGGGCCACCTATCAACTCCTCTGACAATGTTATCCCCAAGTTCATGCTTCTCCATCTTATTCCCAAGATTAGCATCGGCTCATTTGGTCTTTCAGCAAACATGCAGTGAGCACCTTCTGAATGTCCGGATGAGTATTAGGAATCAACAATGAACAAAATGTGGTCTATACTTTCCTCCAATGTACAGTCTAGTAAGGGAGACAGATGTAAACCAATCAACTCAAAACACAAATGGATTTTCGTAACAGTATACATTCCTCTACCTCCTGAGATTAGAGAGGACTTTGTAGAAGAGGTTACATTGGCCCGTAGGTCTTGAAAGATAAATAGGGGAGGGGGTCTGAGGGTCTGGAAGAACTCCATGAGATACGTTTTAATCTTCAGATATGCTAGAATTATAGCATTTTCCTGATCTGAAAATCCAGCACAGCTATTGGAATATGAAATTTGTTTTGTTTTAAATAACTTCTTGGTAAATACACTCTGAACCTCAGGAATCACCGAAACTTTCTCTTTAAAATGCTCACAAGCCATCCTTCAAAAGATTCATTTTAAATATCAATGTCAAACTCATTAGGATATTATTTATGGAAGCCACATTTCTTAATCACACGTATTTTTTTAAACTCAGGAGATGATATGGTATTTTGAAATCTCTCATATTTGCTGGATGCTGCACATTTTCACCATGTTAAAGGACTTGGTTTAAAAAAATTAATGGTTTGAAGTGATTCTAGAAGTATGTCGGCATGCCTTTGCTTTCACCTGTCACCTATCGTCAGCCATTAACTTTGACTTATCTGCTATTGGATTCTTATTATGAAACATTCGTCTCAAGTATGATATTTTTCCTAAAAGAAAATTAGTCTGCATCATAATGATCCACTTTAAGAAGCTGTTTCTGAGTCTTGATGCTAATTGCAATGCTTTTGGTTGCAAGTAACAGAACATTCCACTCAACCACATTGATCCACGCAAAGGAAAAGTCCAGAGAAAATGGCTTCAGGCACAATGTGTTCCAGCCACTCAAAGGGCATTACCAGAGCCTCGTGTGCATCTCTTCTTCTCTTGGCTCTCCTGTCCTGGGAGGCCCCACTATTAGTAGGCCCCTTGGTGGTACCTGGAGAGCTGCCAACAGTACCGGGGCTTCCACTGTGGTTTAAGAGCAGCAGGCAGTGAGGCAGTCCACTTTCTTCACTCTCCAAGCAGAGTGTTAGAGTTGAGTCTCAGCCCTGACTGGCCTGAGCCTCCAGTCCTGACTGCACCGCTGTGCTCAGAGCTGAGACTTGCTACCTGCTCTAAACCCATCACACTCAGGGGGAGATCAGTCCTGGATAATCCGCATGACTAGAAAATTTGGAGTACTGTTGGAACAGGGAAGATGGATATGAATGTTGGGAAGACAACCACCAATGTCCAACTTATAAATTTAGAAGAGTAAGGAACCTTAGAAATCAACTCTCAATATTTTATATAGAGTCGATTGTTCATTCATTTGTTTTTTCATTCATTCTTTCACTCATTCTTTCAACAAATGCATATTAAGTCTTTGGCTGAAGCCAGACAGTAGGCTTGGAACTGCGAGGCCACGAGTATGGATAAGACTGAGTGTTGTCTCAAAGAACCAGGATGTCACCTGATGTCCCTTAAGTTCCTTCTCTGATCCCCTCCCTTTCTTAAAAGCTAACACTATCCCTTACTGGGCTGTCCCCATCAGATTAATCTTGTCCCAAGGTATCATGTAACTGCAGCTAGTTCTTAATTCTCAAGACCAAACCCCAAAATGTTAATGAGGTAACTGAGAAGAAAGCTATTGCTTTGAGTTCTCAAGAAAGTAAAGGTATTTTTAAGTTTGCTTTTAAAAAAAAAGCCACATTCCAAACTTTCAACCAGAGCTGTATGAACTGTATGCTTTCATCAGATAAGTTCAAAAGCCCACCACCATGGGTACACTTTGAAAGATTCTATTTTTTAAAAGGCCAAGTGCCATTTAGGTGGCAGATGCTGTGGCCGACACTGTCCTGGGCAGAGGGTCAAGCAGTCATAGCTTGTGTATATTTTTCAAAAGAGGAGTTTGGAACCTCAAAAACCTGATGCACAGAGCCCCTGCAGCAGACTCGTGCGGGAACAATATTTGTGGTCACCATTCTTCAGCCCTGCCCTAGATTGTGGAGTCAGAAGAGTCGGGGGAGGGGGGGCTGCAATTTACCATGCCCTGCAGGTGCTTCTTGGGCACACCTGTGCCTGAGACCCCCTGCGTCCAGCGTACCCAGGCTCCTCCTCGGGCTTCTCACAGCACCATCGGAGAGGAAAAGGGCTCAGTCCCCCCAAAACCGGACCTTCTGTTGACCAGGCAAGGCCTTTGCACAGCAGGGTGCAGGCGGGGTCGAGCCAAGAAGCCACGGAGAGATCTAGGGTTCTTACTCACACCCGTGAGCTTGCTTCCATGAAAACTGGGAAGACAGGCTGTGAGCAGGTGGCGCTGGCTCGGCGTCAGAAGCCAGGGACTAGGTTCAACTCCCGGCCCCACATGCCTTCTTTAGAGACAAGTGGCTGTTAGAGGACATCCCTGCAGGGTCTCAGGTGACAGTGGGTCTGCCCTGGGCTTCACTGTCACCCAGCCCACGGGCTTTCATGCAGCATCCACAGGGACTGGGTGGATCCTGTTTCCAGAGGAGGGCACCTCAAGTTTTCTTAGTGAAGAAAAAGTAGAACATTCTGTCAACAAGCTCTGCATTTCTCAGTCTGCCTCAGGGTTCCCGGGGAGCCGAGAACCCCGTTTTCCACCTCCACGTTCCTCCGTGACAGCCCCGACCCCACGTGCACCAAGCAGTTTACTTCGGTGCTGAGGACTCTCTCCGATGCTGCAGAGGGCCCGGGGCCGGGCAGTAGACACATCCGTTGTGTTGCCCCTTAGCTCGCAGAATCACCCAAGAAGTGACGTACAGTATTGCACTTTGCTTGTGAAAAGTATTCGTTGAAAAAAGAAAACTCTAGAAATGACTCTTTAAGATAGCGTCTCGCTTCAGTGTTATGAAATGTGCCTCGGAGACGTTCTCATGGATGTTTGCTTTGTTATAGGTAATCTTGAAAAGAAAGGACCGCAGCCCTCACTGGAAGCTAACATGGGTTTTAGGGCCCCCTTATTCTGTATGGCAGCTATTGCCATAGGTTGCTCTCTTGTTATCTTCATGTAATTCAGATGGCAAGCAGGCCGCTTGCCTATTCATCCATTTCTGCTTCTTGGAAGAGCACCAAGCAGATCTCGTGGGTCCTGAGATCTGCTCCCTGAGACATCAGTAACTGATCAGGGACCAGGAAGGAGCGGTGGCATCCTGGCTTGAGGGGTTTGCAGGGACCCCCTCAACATCCCCCCTGGCTTGGACTATTTCTGGTTGTGAGACGAGAGCTGCAGCATTTCTCTGTATTAAGTCTCCAAGGGTCCCTGGAGGACACGGCTATGGGCTTTGCCGGGGACACAGCAGAGGAACTGTCCAGACTGCTCCTTCCCTCGGATCCTGTGTGATCGTTAATGGCACCTCCAGCTCTCGGTCATTCAGTTTGTGGTCGAGCCTGTCTGTCCTCCTCTGCGGCCAACTCACCATCCTGTCTGCGTTCCTACCAGTGTCAGCTTCACTCACACTTTCCCCATTGCTTTTCTGTCCACCTAAAATACTGTCCTCTCCCACTTCCCGGCCTCCCCGCTCTGACCCTTCCTTCTGTGAGGCACAGAGCAGCGGCCCCCTCTCCCCGTGTGCGTTGAAATGTCTCAAATAGCTTTAAAAAGGTCATTCCGGGGCCCCTTGCCAGATTGGCAGAGTGAGTATCATCAGGGATGACGGATCCTGGGAATCTGGATTTTTATAACAGTGGCGAGGCTAAAAAGTCCAGACCCTGGAATCTGGAAAGTGGCCTTTAAATTTTGATTCCATCACATCACCTGTGTGCCCAGTGTGGCATCTTTCCTGCTTTATCGGTGAGAAGGGGTAACAGTTATCCTGGGAGTTGGTTGGGAAGATTAAATGAGAATGTGTGGATGAAGGTGTCTGACACACAGTAGGTGTCCAGAAAAATGTCAGCTTCTATTATTCTACCTAGGCTTACCCTTATGATCATCATTCGGAAACGGACCTGGTCATGTCAGCTCCCTGCTCAACACACGTCACTGCCTCCCCGTTGCACACAGAAGAGCATCCGTGTTCCTTAGCGTGCCCTTCAGGGTTACGTGGCACGTGGCCTCCTCCCCCGTCTGCCCACCCTGGTGCAGTAGACACCTGGGCTATCCCCGACCAATCAGCACATCTTTGCCTTCCCCTTCGGGGGCTCTCTCCTCCACCTGTAACCCCTTCTCTGTTCTGTACCTCTGGGCCTTCGAGGAGAGCTCCACGCTTCTCCCCCATTGAAGTGCCTGGCCCGCCCTGGTTTTATTTTTCCACACGTGCCTCCCTCACTGCATCAGCGTCTCCCTGAAGGTGCGGATTGTGACCCATTAGTCACTGGATGCAGTTCATTTGCTCACCAAATACGCATTAAGTATCTTCCATGTGCCGAGTGCTGTTCCAGGTGCTGGGGGTACCACGGTGCACAAGGCCCCTGCCCTCAAGGGGCTTACACTGTGATCAAGGGAGAGGATATGCAAGATAAATAGTGTTAATGGAGAAACGTAAAATAGGGTAAGGGAGCAGAGGGATGGGATGGAATTTTATCCCAAAGCGGGCAAGCCAGGGAAGACCAGAGTGGAGAATGAGAGTCACATGGATACCTCAGGAAAGACCAATCCAGGTGGCGTGAATAGCAAGTGCAAAGGCCCTGAGGCATAAGAAAATAAACCAGGGCTTTAGAATCAAAAGGAGACATTTTACCTGGATGCCCTGGGACAAACAGGTAATTTCTCTGCACTTGTTTTCTCACTAAAAAATGAGAATGGCAATGATACAATGTTCTTTACTATGAGTTCTCAGGAAGTTTTAATCAAACACTTTGTGGCACAAGACAGGCACTCAGTATGCTGGTTCCAGTCTCTTTCCCCTCCCTCTCCATTCATCCTCAAAACCTCCACATAATGCTGACGATGGTTCCTGGCCTATAGCAGATGTTCCGATATTTTCTGATATGATTTGCAAAGGGACACTTAGCTAAAAACGCTTCCCTTGTAACATATGTGCTTCCTTTGTCCCCTCGAAGGGAGACGTTAAAAATGGTGTCCACAAAGCATTGGCACCATGCCCCCGCCCCCAACCCAGAACTGTTGGTTTCAAGAGGCACTGACAGTGGGCAGAGAAGGGGGGACAGGATTCTCTGATTAGGGCTCTGCAATTCCCCTGACCTCTGAAACTCTGGGATTCTAGGAACTGGCCCCTTCACACTCATTGACAACATTCTGCTAAAAAGCAGTGAGTGGGCTTATTCCAGAGCAGTAAAGGGGACTCTTGACTTAAGGAGAGCTGAGCCCCTACTGAGCCAGTCTGTCATGTGGGCACAGTTAGTTCTGTGTCTGGCCAATCCATCCTCTTGTTTCCTCTTTAACAAGAAGCCTGCTCTGGCTGTCTCTCCGTCCATGGGTACTTAGGCATCGTCATCAGCAAGGGGCAGCAGCAGCTCAGACATGCGGCACATTAAACACTGACCAGAGGGTCACATAGGTTGCTCTCTGTGCTGGAGTCGGGCAGTCTACCCTCGGTCAGGCAAGAAAATGACCACACTGTGCTGAAGGCGTTGGGGAGCCGTAATGACAGAGCATATCCCATCACTTCCATCCCAGTTTCCTCCCGGTCCTCTGCCCTTCCGTTACATTTTCTTCTTTCTTTTGAGGCCTCAGGATAAACCAGAAATTTCTGCTTCTGCTATTGCATTTTCTAGACTTTATATGATCACGTTTTTAACTTTTCAAAGATTTATACCATCGAAAATTAATTCTTCCCTCTCAAGTTTCCAAAGATAACATCCGCCGCGTTTGTTTTCAACTTCTGTTTCCATGGAAGTAGAGCCCATTAGGTACCCGCACAGGCTGGTTTTCCTCTACGAGAAATAAGCAGACTGGCTGAGCAGCAGAAAATCATTTGTTATCGTCTGAAAAAGATTTCAAAGAGGAGCCCGATAAATTGTATTTTCCTATTTAATTGCCTGCTTTTCTCCATGCCAAAGCCTGAAAGTCTGTCTTTAAGGCAGGCTATAAGAGACTTATTATGTAAGATATGAAAGGACTCAAGAGAAAGGAATGACAATGGGTGGGAAATAGTCAAACAGACGAGAAGCCACGGAGATGGGCAGGACAGAAAGGAAACTCATGAAAAAAGCGATGACTTGAGGCTCCATTCACTCACGGAATCAGTTGTGTCTTTGTCCGCAACTGTAGCATTTCAGAGAATGACACTCCTTTTCAATGCCCCTGTCTCCCTGCTATGTCAGGAGCTATCAGCATTTAATTCAGGAAGCCTCTTATATGATCTTTTCCACTTAGATACTCAACGGTAGAATTTCATTTTTAAAACAGGAGGATTTTAGTCATTAGCTAGTCTTCCAAGAAAGCCATAAAATGAACAATGCCAGGAACAATTAGGAAACTAAATTGGCCTTATAAGAATAAAAAAATCAATTTCGCCAGTTTACATCCACAGCGACTAATTTCCATATAAATGATCTGACTTGATTCAGTCTAAAAGTGGGCTTTTCTCCTCTTTGTTTTGTTTGTTTGTTTGTTGGAAATATTTGCCATTTTGGAGATGTACATAGATGGAACTATTTGGAGATGTGCATGGATGTTGGCATGTGTTACCATGTTCTAATTATAATTAACTTTTTCCGTTGTCGTTTCTGGCAGTGTATCAGTTACAGCAAGAGGCCCCGCGTCCCAAGAGGATCATCTGTTCTGGGGAGGTCAGTGCTCAGCTATTTCCAATACACCTTGTTAAATATGATGAATGTCAGCGCCAGGCTGATATTGGAGGGCTGTCGGGTTTCCTGGGAGTGGATTTCTATTACCGTTTGTTACCGTGTCATCAAATTTAACATCTTAATCCATATTTTGAAGACAGGTGTTATTTTAAAAATACTAACTTGGAATCAAACATCTCACGTTTTTAACCATTGCAGGGAGCGAGTATGCATCCATTATAACCCCCCCAAAAAAACATGTATGTGGGTTGTTTTCCTTGTTCCTGCTATTTTGATTCTTTTATCTTTTTTTTTTTTTTTTTTTTTTTTATGGAATGCTTCCAACAGAGAAAAGACAGAGAATAATAAATCTCTGGGTGCTCTCAACACCCACATGTGGCAAACCTTTACACTTTGTTATACTGACTTGACATTTAAAAAAGAAATCCCTACAAGAAAAGTGACCATATTTTATTCTTGGAGATAAGCTCGAGCAATATGTCGACTCGTAGAGCAGCTGACCGGCCCCCAGAACTCTCCCGAGCGCTCCTTCCCCGGTCAGTCTCTTCATCTGGGATGCCCGCAGTGTTTGAGAGGTGACCCTCGGCCTTGATTTTCTACTTTTATATGGACCTGTTTCTTTAAGAGCCAAGTGAATATCCTTCCAACAATGGTCCAAGCTCCCTTGCTTAGTTTTGTTATTATGACTTTGATTAAATGTAGAGTAGCAGATACCTCCAAAAGGGTGATGTGTCTTTTATGCGGGGTGGGGGGTGGGGGCTCCAATTCCAACACTCTCGAGATCCATCCTTGAACATCAGTGCTTTGGGGCAGACTGGCCAGATCTGGTATTGAACCTGCATCAGACTTCGGTGCCCACACCCAGAGCCAAGTCTCACTAGTTAATAAAAGTGTTCGCGTAAAATTTTACTTCTGTTGAAGGGCATTAAAACTCATCAAGTAATCTGAATTTTAATGCAGAGTAAACATTCTCATCCCAGGACTGTAGCTGGAGAGGAGAAAATGTCTGATCCTTAAGCAAATCTCCAGGATGAAGTTACATTTTTATTTGTCGTCTGATCTTGTCCCATCACTAACCCTGCTGACTGGTGGTGTCCCTTTGTCGTTCCATAATATCCAAATAAGAAAAGAAGAGCATAAATACAGAAATCTTAGCGAGATGCTTTAAATAGGCTGTTTGGGGTGAGAATTAAGAAGCAAGTTGTTAAAAATTCCTTCAGCCCTACTTTACATTTAGTATTTCTCCATCAGAAATAACATAGCCATGTGTACGGAACTAGAAGAGTTTAAATGTCTCCATGAAAAAAGTGTTTGTAAATTTACTGTGCAGCTAAGGTCCCTTCCTGGGAGTATAAATAAAAAGTTGCCAGGTAAGGTTAGGTACCAGAAACCCAAGGGTCTAGTAAATATCCGTGTGTTCATTTGTTCAACAAATATATACGGGCAGCCTACTCTGTTCTGACTTTGATCTGGGTGCTGGGAACGCGGCAAAGAATTTGGCTATTGGTATTTTGAGTGTCATGTTAAAAGAGAACAAAATCATGATGTACATGATGTATGTAATAAAGATATATTTGAGAGTTTACCTCTGTGTGTGAGTGTGTGTGTGTGTGTGTGTGTGTGTGTGTAAAAGAGAGGAAGAGAGAGAGAGGAGAGAAAAAGGAGAGAGAGAGGCATCTTTCTTTCTCCAATCCTTGAAACCACATCAGCAGTCCCGTAAGCAGGTGTAACATGCCAGTGGACATGGGTGATTCAGATGAGCTTCCTGGAAGCTCTCCCTAGGGTTCGGTGGAAACTTCAGACAGCCAGCGGGCCGAAGGTCCACCTCGTCTCTCTGTAGTGACACACACTTGCGCGGGAAGCAAACGCCACCGGTACCTTAGCACAGCGGAGCTGCGTGCCTGCGCCGCCAGCGCCACGGGCTCTGACGGAAGGGCCCGGTGTGTGTGCAGTGTTTTTGTCCTCTTGTCTGTCTGTTAAACCGAGCTGCCCACCTTCGGACATTATCAATGTGACTCAGTAACAAGCTATGCCTTGCCGTTGCCAGATTCTCAGGTAGCTCGCCTCTAGAAATTCCACATCCTGTTTCCGCCACGACATCCAGCCTAATATGGATATTCGTCCGCTCCGTTTCCTTAGCGGGCAGCGTGGGGCCCACCCAGCCAGGCAGGTGTCGAGCGACAAAGGGTCGAGTGTTCTGGACAAGCAGGTGCTGCTTAGATGAGTGCCAGCAGGAGTGGCTTCAGTTCCCTTTGTCCTTTTGTGTGACATCAACGGCAAATAATTCCTGCCCAGATTGCCCGGCCTCTCAGGACATGGCCTCGTCAAGTAAAGGCACGACCTCCTCTTGGATGTGGGGGAAACCACTGATCCTGCTGCAGACGATGTCTGAGCAAACGTCTCTGCCTGGCCACACACCCGCCTGCTCAGGGGACGTGCCTAATGAAGACGGAAAGCCTTTTGGTTGGAGTTCGTGGAAGCTTTAGTAACACATTTACATAAAGGCTATTTCTTTTAATCCATGAGCTAGGATTTTCTACATCTTC
Organism: Glossophaga mutica; assembly: GCA_039655065.1. Taxonomy (NCBI): domain Eukaryota; kingdom Metazoa; phylum Chordata; class Mammalia; order Chiroptera; family Phyllostomidae; genus Glossophaga; species Glossophaga mutica. Next base: position 86,873,080 of record CM077313.1, read on the forward strand.
GTCTTCTCCCCCCTTAGCTGGCTGTTAGAAGTCCACGCTTTCCATTTTCCACACAGTCTTAGTCCTCGGCGCCACCCCTGCCCCTGGCAAGCCCGCCCAGCTGGGCCACTCCAGCGCACCCAGTCTCTTGTTTCTCTGATGACTGATAACCTCCCAGCTGTGGGCCTCTCGCTGGTTAGGATCCTCCCACTGGGTGTGATAAGCCCCCACCCTAGGGCCCCAAGTGAGTCCGCAGTCCCAGAGATCTGGACCACCGTCCCTCCAGGGCACAGACAACAGCCCACCTGACTTGAATGCTGGGTGTGGTCAGCAGCTGCCAACCACGGACTGGTCTTCGCTGGGGAACTGGGTGCGTCAAGCGTGTAGACCGATTCCACAGGCAAAATCCAACGAGCTCCGCGCACCCGGGCTGGGAGCCGGCCGCAGGGCGTCAGCAGGACTGGTTCCGAATCCTTGCTCTAGCCCTTTCTAGGTCCCTGACTCAGAGCCAAGCACTTACTGTCTCAGAAGAATTAAGGCCCACCCCGAGGGCAGACATCCACTGGGCAGGGTGCTAGAAATGGGGGATAAGCATCGAGTGTGGAGAATGGCGCCCGGCACCTAACGCACCTTGCCCCTCACAGGTGCTCAGTGTTCATGGTTCACAGAGGGCTCAGAAACCTGCGAACAGGTTCTGAGACAGCCACTGGGGACCGAGTCAGAGCAACAGCAGCATTTTTCTGACTGTGAGAGCAGGAAAGGTTAGTGATCAAGGACAAAGCAAGATGCCTGGGTGGGGAGTTAAACCACCAGGGGAAAAGGTTCTGAGGATGGGGAACAGAAGGTACACGCAGCTGAACAACGGCTCCGGTGCCGGTTCAGCCAGGTAGGGTCAGGCCCTGAAATAACAGTTCATTGCTTTCTCGAGATTCATCGCTGTAAATTAATTGAGCAGCCGCAGCACCTGGCACTCCACTGGCATTTCCTGAGTGCTCCTTGCCAAGAGCTTCAACACATCTTCCAGTATGCAAAATTCTCGCTCGCCCTTTCGTCAGTGATCAATCAGTCATTCCGTAAGCATTTATTAATTACCGCGCGTGTGTTTGGGTGGTCTGCCAGGAACTGTGCAGAATATTGATGCCCAGATTTGAGTCTCTAGCTAAGACCTCTCTTCTGGGCTCCGAGCACCTCACTCTGTCCACTTGACCTTGTCACGCAGATGTCCCATGGGCCACCTCTAGCCTAACATTCAAAATAGAACAGGTCCCCATTCCGTTAAATGGCTCCTAATGTCAGCAACCTGGATGTCTCTCTTCCTCCCCCTCCCCCTTTTCTCTTAGCAGCCATCAAATTTACCCCCAAATATATCTAGCATTTGTCCCCTCTCCTCTATCTCCACGACTGACTCGTGGTTTGGGCCGTGAGCATTTCTTGCCTGGATTATTGCAGGTCAGCAGTCTTTTGACTTATCTCTCTGCTTCCACTCTTGGTACTTACCCAGCAGCCAGTAGTCACACGCACACACGCACACACTCACACTCCATTCACCGCACAGGAGTCCAAGTCATCATTGTTAAATACAAATCCAACAGTTTGTTTTAAAAGCAGGTGCCATTGCTCTTTATTTTTTTAAAGATTTTATTTACTTATTTTTAGAGAGAGGGGAAAGGAAGGAGAAAGAGAGGGAGAGGAATATCAGTGTGTAGTTGCCTCTCCCACGCCCCCTACTGGGGACCTGACTTGCAACCCAGGCATATGCCCTGGCTGGGAATCGAACCAGTGACCCTTTGGTTTGCAGGCCTCCTATCAATCCACTGAGCTACACCAGCCAGGGTGTTCTTTAAGTACAAGCAAGACCTCTAGCTATGCCTGTGAGCCACGGATGGCTCCTGCCTTTATTTGTCACCACCTTATCTAGACCGTTCTTCTCAACGTGCCAACTGTCAGCCCCACTAGCTTTTGCTCTTATTGCTCAAACATGGCAGTGCTGCTACCGCAGGGCCTTTGCATTTGCTTTTGGCCTGGATTGTCTATTGTCAGCTTTTCCGCATGTCCAGGTTTCAGATCAAATTCCACCTAAAAACAGAAACCCTTCCTGAGCCCCATAAAAACCAGCACCTACAGAGCTTCTCTGTCATATCACCCTGTGTAGTCTGCTTATAGAACTACATACACTCTCCTATATACTTTCTCGTTCAATTTAATTGTTTACTTGTTGCTTGCACAGCTCCCCGTAGGAGAATACAAACTCCAGAGACTTCATCGGGCCTAATAATAAATACTCCCTTCCCTAGCGCTGAGCACTGTGCCAAGGGCCCGCGGGCAATCAGTATATACATGGAAAAATGACGGGGAAGAAAAGGATAGAAACTGCTAACATAAGAAATTTAGAATTCTCAACCCATTACGAATAGCATATCAGATTTACTCAACGCTGTTATTAGGCTAGTGAGTTGGGCTTTTGGCAGTAAAACTTCTTAGTTAAACTCTGACTAATGTTGTTTCCTGGAATAGTCTAAATTTCTGTTTGGCCTTTTGGAGAGGCTGATGGTCAAGATTCACTTGTGTGGCCAATGCAAAGTCAAGTTGTACTAAAGTTACCTAAAGCATACACAATAATTAGAAATTTTTTTGTGACTATAAATGATTTTGCTGCCTTTTGCCTTTCTTATTTGATATTGCTACAGTGAACATGAGATTATAAAAAGCAATTTAATAAAAGGGAAATCAATTACATACGATTATTTTAAATCGTTCTCCATTTTATGCTGCTTCACTTCCCTGCCACTGAATAATCTTCTTTTGAAAAGCTTTTTTTGTTTGTTTTTGTTTTTAATGGAGAAGCGAACTGTAGAACTGAGGTTTCTGGCCTTTGTGAGCAGAGCCAGCATTCTTTCTGGATTGTCAGCGGTTAAGCCAGGTGCGGATGATCGTGGCCTGTCTTAAACTGCAGTAATATCTTATTTTACCTCCTAGTGAATTGTACTCATGCTTTAAATACCACTTTAAGTGCCCTCTCTTCCGGTGCATTCTCCTTATATCTACCAAATTCACTCTCTTCTACCTTTACTTGTAAAAACTTCTTTTAAGCCTAACAAAAGCACGCCATTTTATCATCATTCTTTGAAACTGTTGATTCGTTATGCCTAGACTTCACAGTCTTGTAGTCATGTAGGCTTTAGGCATGTCTTGAAGGTCTAAATAAGCCATATTGATTGACTGTATCATTCTCGATTAACTCAGTACCTATTGAACCACAGATTTAAAGTCAACTCTTGACTTTGGGTGAGCACACAATACAACATACAGACGATGTATTAAAAAGTTGTACACCTGAAACTTACAGAATTTTCTTAATCACTGTCACCCCTATAAATTCAATTAAAAAATATAGTCAAGTAAACTCAGAGGGGATTTCCAGTATTCTATAATTCTCCCTCTTTTCTTCTTTTATCCATGGAAAATAAATGTTTTTAAATAAATGCGCATTTGGGGGAACATGAAAACTCCTGATTCTAGATATCAAGACAGGCTATGTCTCTGAAGTAATGACTCCCACCCTACAAGCCCCAAACAAAACTCAATCCCATTGCCTTCTAATTGGCTTTCATGTGTAGTAATCAGAAGGCTATTTCTTCCCTGGTAAGAAATATTTATCTTCCTCGTAGACTTTCCCCAATAGTCTACCCCTCGCCCCTGCAATACTGACACGGCCTGGAATAAAAGACTTGCCCATCACTATTTCTCCCAGGCTTTCATGGCGCTTCCTGATGCGGTCGGCTCTTTGCTCTGTCCTGAGCTGCACTGGCTTTGGTTGCAGACGTCCGGTACTAAAGGGGGAACCCCAGTAAAACCCACCTGAGGAAAACAAGGGTAGACATATGAGCCTTTCTTTCGCTGAAGGCAAGTTTTGTGTTTTTATATTTTTACTTTCTGTTGACAAGTGCCGTGACCTACCAAAATACATGACCCTCCAAAGGAGAATGTCCTCTCTTGGGAATACTCTGAACAACTTCTGATGTAAGGTAGACTTCGCCTGTTTGCACCCAGAAAATGCTGAGTCATTTCCAAGGTGACGTCATGAGCAGTGGGTAAGGGCTCTTGGGGACAAGCTGCTGTAGAATTCAGAGGCTCAGAGGCTCCAAGTCAAGGGACAGGTAGCCTGACCTGGGCAGTGCCACCAAAGCACGGAAGTGGAAGTTTTCTTCCTAAAACAGAATAAGGGAAATGAAGTGGACATTAAACAGTGGTGGATCATAAGTAAAGTTTCTTGAGGCATGTTTTTCATCTCTCTGGGTGATTTTTATTTCTTCAAATCTCACTTGAAAATGTGTATTTCCTTCTGTGATTGCTAGAGATGAACTGCTGCATCGTGCAGTTAGTTCTTTTAGTAAAAAACAACCACCACCACCAGTAGCCTCGTGGATTACAACACATGCTCCGTTACCCTTGCCTGGCCTCTGACCGCCATCCCCCAAGGTCCCATCACTCACTGGTGGGGTGGGAGTGGGCGCTGGTCCAGACTTGGACACAGTGGCGCTGAGGAGGTGTTGGTTTTTGAAGGGCCAACCTCACACCTCCGAACTGGAAGCAAATACCACACTCCCACGGTGACTGTTGTTTGAGCTATCTAGAGTATCTGCTCTGTGAGTCAGAGGTCAGGTTCAACAAAATCTCAGGTGTGACCAGAACCGTCCAGGAAAAGAACAAGGTGCTGGGCTCACTAGTGAGGTTTTAAAGACGTGCTTCACATTTTACTCCCCTGGTTGAATGTTAACTGAGAAATAATGCGGATGAAAAGCAGGTTACCCTTCGCTCCAGGCAAGCCTTGTCTCCTAGGGTAATGGGACCGGGCTGACGAAGCAGTGAGACATTTGAGAACCGAGTTGTAACCTTGACTTTCCATCAGAAAAATGTAAATGGTGCAATCTCAGACCAATACAGTTTTAATAAGACTATCCTGAGTGATATTGCCTAATTATTTACTTGTCATCAGCCTTCTAATTGCAATGAGAGCTGACACATACGGGAGTCCTTACGTGCCCCGAGCGCTGGGTTAAGAGGTTTACATATGTTACTCTTCACAACAATTCCATGGGACTCTTGTTGCGCCTCTTGTTTCACAAGGGAAAATGAGACAAGCCACACAGGACAGGTACAGCCACAGTCAAACCCCAGAGCGAGCCCAGGGCTGGGCTTCGCACCCAGAGATTCTCAAAAGCGTGCTTCCGGGACCAGCAGCTCCAGCATCACCTGGGAACGTGTCAGAAATGCAGGTTCTCTGGCCCACCACCGACGCGCTGAATCACAGACTCAGTGTCGGGGCCCAGCAACCTGGGGGTTAAGAAGCCCTGCCGGTGATCCCGACCCTTGCCCAAGTGTGAGGACCGCTGTCGGAACCACTGCTATCGCTCCTTCTGCTTTCTGTTTCCAGCTCCCTCCCCTGTGCCCTAGGGTAGAAGAATCAAGCCGCTCTGTCTGCTGATGGAACTTACTGTTTGCCCTGCGCTGTGCTAGACTTTCCATGGGCTTCACAGGATGGGGTGCCAAGTCATCCCGGGGCCGCATGGGACATTTCTCTAGATGTACTTCCTCCTCGATGTTATTTTCCACCATTTACCAGTGTTTGCTTTTGCTTTCCTTCTTTGCTATGTCTAGCTTTCCCACACCCTCGTGCATTGCAGAGGCCAAGTATGAATCCTTGTACAAGTCTGGTCAATGCTTAATTTATCCTGGTTTCCTACACCCACCTTCCAGTTTGTTATACTTCTTAGTGTTGTGTTTGCATTACTAATTAACAAAAATATTCAAATTCAGTTATGAAATGATTCATACTCATGTCCATTGGTATTCAGTAGATGCTATGATGAGCTGCAGCTTTTTAAAGAGGTTGTCCTTATCTTGTGACTATTCACAAATCCTTGCTAGATGTATTTTTGCTTATAATGGACCTTTGTAAAAATAAAAATACCAAATCTATTGGCATCATGTCAGGAATATTTTAAATTGTATTTCTGTTCTCCAAGTGTTCATCCCTTCATTTAGTGGGTCATCTGTGTATTTAATGAGCATTTCCCAGCTCAGGGGGGTAGGTGACTGATGCGCTAATAAAAGTCAGGCCAGACCAGGTGCTCTCCTAGTCCCGCCCCCTTGCCTCAGTCTACCACTTCCCTCACTGTCTCCAGGCTGACACTGACTGAGTGACTGGCAATCAATCACCTTTGGCTATATCCTTTCACAAATCATAGTCTCTCTTGACATTAGCTCTAATATACTGTATCTCCCTGCCTTGCTGGACAAAATAGCAAGCTTTGCTTGAGCGATGGTATCTCTTTCTTCCTTCTTATTTACATGGTCAATGTCATCTCTCCATCTATTGTAGAAGGAAATTAAATAGCCTTGGCACAGCCCGACAAAGGCGTATTGGTTGCCATCCAGCATGCCGTGTCCTCCTAGGTAATTACACATCGATTTGTTGATGAACTGTTCTTGTATCTCCCTGGTCTATCTACCAAGTCTGTCCTTACACTTTGCTGGGCGTCCCTTCACTCTGCTGTGGTTCTCAGGGTCCCATGACTTCTCCAAGACCATGCTTGATCACGCCGGAGCAACAGCTTCCCGTGCAAGGTTGAGGGTCGGATCCGCTGGTGTTTCAGTACTCTCAGTTGTGTAACAAAATAATTCAACCACTTTCTGCCTCGGTTCATTTGGATTTTTTAAGCGGGCATCGTCACGCCGTAGATTAAAAATTAATGATTCTCTTCTCCCGGTGCAGTAAGAAATGGAAGGGCACAGACACAAAGAGATGATTTGACCCGCCATTAAATGAAAAGACATTTGAGGCATTGGCAAGTGCTCAGTTCTGAGCTGACTATAAGACATCCTGAAACTGATGTTCGAGAATGGAGTCTGACGCTTGTTCGTCTAGCAGGCTTTGGCACACGATAGCCTGCTGACTGTTCGTGTGAGTAAAATTTTATTAGAACGCAGCAGTGCTCATTCCTTTACATGTTGTCTGTGGCTGCTTCATGCTCCCAGTGGCAGCAAGTTGAGTACTTAACACAGGTCCTCACAGTCTAAAGTACAGGGTGAGGCGAAAGTAGGTGTGCAGTGCTGAATATGCGAAACGGTGTTTATTCTTATACCGAAGAATACTAATTCTTTTGTTATTTACTGATTATTGTACTATTTTCCAGACGAACAACGGTAAATCTAGTTTTGCCCCACCCTGTAGTTACTATCTAGCCCTTGCCAGAAAGTTTGCTGACCCCTAGTCTTGCACTAAAGTAACTTTGAAGAGTGAATTGATACATGCAAAGCTCAGAAGACCGCCTGGCATTTGTCTATTGGAAGTATTGGTCTTTAATTTTTATCTTTTCCAAAGCACTAGATAAATGTTAGGGAAAAAAAGGGAATTTTAGCCTTGGCTGGTGTGGGTCAGTGGATTGAGCGCCAACCTGCGAACTAAAGGGTCGTCGGTTCGATTCCCAGTCAGGGCACATGCCTGGGTTATGGGCCGGGTCCCCAGTAGGGGGTGTGTGAGGCAAGCACACATTGATGTTTCTCTCCCTCTCTTTCTCCCTCCCTTCTCCTCTCTCTAAAAATAAATAAATAAAATCTTTTAAAAAAAGGGAATTTTAGTCCTTTAATTTAGGTTGAATTTGATCCCAAGGTGTTTTAAGAAGTGCTTTGGCCTTCATATTTCACATGTGAATTGATGAAAAAGGCCAAGGCAGGTACAACAAGCAGGTGTTCTTTCCACTGCTTTGTCACCGTCACTCTCTCCCTGTCCAGAAAGAGTGGCCTGTTGGAGAGGGTGGTGTAGGACTCCATAAGCAGGAAATGAAAGAGGTAGGTGGAGTCTGTTTGTTTGGGAACACATCGGAACACGTAAACTACACTCACTTCCTTCTATTTCAAGAACAAAGCTGGTGTTACTCTCCTATTAAAAGTCCATACGTTATTGAATTCAGATTGATGATGTGTATGCTAAAGCATTTGGGGGAAGGAATGCAATGTCTGATACTTACTGTGAAATACATCCAAAACAAAAAGTTGATTAGAGGGTGGCTAGAAGGGTGAATAGACATTCCCTACAGCAAGTATAGTCAATGTTACAGAATCTAGGCGGTATAGATACAGGTGTTTGCTGTAAAGGTCTTTAATTCTTTCTGCTGTATGAAAACTTTCATAACAAAATGTCAGGAAGGAAAAGCAAAGATTGTGTTTGGGTGTGAGCAGAGCCATGGCAGCCTGTGTTCTGGCCCAGGGAACGAAAACTGACCTCCGGATGCACGGCCCCAAGCGGCCAGGGGGTGTCCCGGGGACAATGCTACTAGAGACACCCTAAGTCTAGCTCAAGAACCTCTAACAAGGAATGATTTGTCCGAAAAAGAATTTGGGAGCGAAGACAAACACGTGCATTAATAAGGCACGTCCACTCTTATTTATTACCATGTTGGGAATTATTTTCGGAGGAGTGCCCGTTACAGAATTGCTTAATTAGACAGTATTTTTAAAGAAGAGAGGAGCGGATTCTGGATCTCACAGCATCAGAAACTGGGTTTCAACCCTAAATCTGCAGCTAGCCCTGCATAAGCCTGAGCGAATGAATTTACCACGCTGAATTGCCGCTTTCTCAGCCGTAAGAAGGAGGCCAAGATATATATATATTCCATCTTCCCGGTGGAAGAATAAGTGTTAAAGCATTCTAAAAGCCATGAAGATCTCTCCAGACATTGAGTCCTCATTGGGAGCAATATTACATCCAAGGCAGGGAAATTCGTTTTTGAGGGGCAGGCAAAAATCATCATATTTATTTAATGTATAAAGCACAGGTATACATATAGAACATAAACAGATATACAGTCTACCTATAGTGTTAACATTTTATTAGGGAGAGATAATTAGGGAGGGGGAAAGTATGTAAAAGGGTGTGTAGGAGGCTATAAAGCAATGTTTTTGAGAACATTGCATTATGAGAAAATGTTCTCATATTGAGAACATTTCTCTAGATGATCTTTAATTTCTATCACCCCCTGCCAAGTCCTGTTCCCCTTTCTTTTTCTTTTGGTACTGTAGATTAATTTTTTAAAAGATTTTATTTATTTATTTTTCGAGAGGGGAAGGGAGGGAGAAAGAGAGGGAGAGAAATATCCATGTGTGGTTGCCTCTTGCACTCCCCCTACTGGGGACCTGGCCCACAACCCAGGCATGTGCCCTGACTGGGAATCAAACTGGTGACCCTTTGGTTCACAGGCTGGCACTCAATCCATTGAGCCACACTAGCCAGGGCCGTAGATTAATTTTATTCATCAGTTGGAGCTCAGATATTTGAATACTTACATTGAACATTTACATTTGAATACTCTTACGTTTCTAAAAAAAGGAAGGAAAAAAACTAGGGGAAGAATGAAAATGATGGCTGTTTTTTGCCGTTTTCAAAGTATGGAGTATCACTTAACCTTCAAACCATTAAGCTTTAAAGGAAGGAATTTACTAACAAGAATGAGGAATTAAATGAGTGTATTAACCCAATCTCTTTTTCCCCCTAGAAACTTAATGGTAACATTTGCTTGCTCTTGATTTGATTTGATTCTATTGGGTACTTCAAGCTCTTTCAGCCTGTGGTATGTGGAAAATTTAAAGAGAGTTCCAAAGAGAATAATGAAGATGAATTAAGGATTATCAAGGATTACATAGTGTGAGGAAGAACAGGCCACCAAGTGGAACAGAGGTGGCTTTTAATAGTGGAAACCTTACCTTACAGAGAACACGCTCAGGTTTGCATCGGCACTGAAGACCAAAGGAGGGGCGAAAGCATATTTTGAAGCAAGAGGAATATGAGTTAGAAATTAAGCTAAAATTTCTGTCTGTGATTAAATTCTGGATTTTGGTTCTTTTCTATGACTTTTTAAACATAAGGTGCTTGTCTGTAAGAGGTATCAGGAGGATGGACAGGTGGACTGACCCCATTGGATCCTCCTGCCTGGTGAGAAGCCAGCCAGGCACCCCAGCCAATATGGCCTTGGTGGGCTTTGGTTTGATAGGAGGAAAGAGCCATTGTACCTGGAACTGTGGCTTCGGGATGCCGTAGGGTGATTACAAAACGTTAGGCAAGAAAGTGCCAGGGCAGAGCCAGAGCAGTACCCCTAACTAACTGAGTGGTCCAATCAAGGAGGGCCTGAGGTGGGTGCTGGGAGCCATCACGTGGAGCCGAGGAACCAGTGCCGAGGAACCAGTGCCGAGGAGGATGCAGCGATGAAGCCTGGTCAGCGTGAGCTGCTGGGAAGAGGATCTGGGCCAGCGGGAGAGGTGCTGATGCTGCCCTTGGCGAAGCCTACTGTGCGAGTGGATCAAGGCCACGTAGAGATCCTAGGAAGGCGACCATTCTTCTCTCCGTGTTTTGAAACTGCTGTCCAAGGTTGTGGTTCCTGGGTGTGTGTCCGAATCCCCTACGGAGCGTGCTAAACCTTCCAGCCGTGCCGGCTCCAGCCCTGGAGATCGGGACCTAATGGGAATGCCACTCAGGAGTCTGTTGTGAACAACAGAAATGAAATCTGGCTAAATTTATGTTTAAAAAAAAAAAGACAGAGGTTGGTTGGAAGGCTCTGAAGAAATCTGGTGGCTAGAAAGGAAAGCTGAACAGTCGGGGGCTTTGGGAAGGGTGTGTGGAGCAGGGTGTCCCCGGGGTCCAGGAAGCAGGACGATGAACGTCTGGGCAGCAGGGTGTGATGGTTAGAGGCCCGTGCTTTAGGGTAGCAGAGCCTGCTTTTTCACTCTGCTGCTCTGTGCCTCCGTTGGCCCTTCGGAAATGGGTATGATCAACTGTACCTGTTGAGTAGTCACAAGGATCGAATGGGTTAATATATGTAAAGAAAGTTCTTAGAACAGTGCTTGACCCATATTACATGTTTAATAGCTATTGGCAACCACAATTGTCGCTGTTAGGCTCTGCCATGCACATGAATCAACGGTGCCAGTTTCTATTAATAGTTTTTCTCCTGCAAATTCAAGGGATAGAGCAACCCAGTGGCTTATGTTGGTTCACTTGTTCACACTTTGCTAGAGAATATATATGCAGGGCCTTGAGTAGCAGAATCAATGACTGTAAGGCAAGGTCATTCCCTGATGTCTACAGACCTCACTCTTTGGAAATAACAGGAATCTGGGAGGGGAGCTAGTTTTGTCCTATGTCTCAGAGACATGAAGGATCAGGTGTGAGCCTCCAGGACTACCAAGATTTTCATGGAGGCCCCCTTTGAAATTTCGGTAAGCCCAGAAAGGAGATGTAGGCCCATTAGCAGATTTGTCTTTCAAATAATCTAGTACTACCCTTAAAGCTCAGCTCACTACAAGATATACTGTTGAGTGCTGGGCAACAGAGATGAAAAGAGAGGCAGCCTTCCCTGTAGGCGATCACGTCTAGATATCACGAAGACTAACAATCCCGATCCCAGTAAGCTCATGGCCCTAACTCAGGCTTTATACAGTTCAAGAAATAACACCTGAGCTCGTGTGAGGTGGCCAGGAAGATGGCATTGTTTTACTTCTTATTTTTGAGATGAGTGAGATTTTGCAAAGTTTGGGCATAGACGGGTGGAGAGCAAGTATTAGAACTCCAAACAGAGGAAATACCAAAGAATGACCTAAATGTACGCATGACCAGGAGAGTTTCAGGAACGACAAGGAGGTCTATATGAGGACCATAAAGAATTAGGGAATGAGGACGTGGCCAGGGCAAGAATGTGCTAACAACATATTCTGGATTCACAAGCAAAGCCACGTTGGGAAGATCTTGTATGCCATTCATTTATTCATTCAGTAAATATTTATTGAGCACCTTCTATGTGCCCACTCTGTTCTAGACTCAACAGTAAGCACAACATAAAAATCTTTGCCATTGAGTAATTTCCGTTTGAATGGGAGAAAAACAAATCCCACAAATAAAGTATGTAATATCTCAGATGATGATAAATATAGTGGAAAAAAATTAACCAGAGAAGAGAGATGGGATACACCAAGGAGAGGAAGTACCACTTCTAAGTGGAGTAGTCTGGGAAGGAGCCACTAAGTTGTGCAGGTTTGACCACATGGCAACGGGCAACCAGTGAACAATCTTGAGCAATGAGCCACTCTATGAGATTTGCATTTTCGGACCTCAATGTGAAAGAAAAATTGGAGGGTGATACAAGTACAGACAGGGCACCTGGGGGAAGATTATTTCAGGGGTCCAGGTGTACATATAACCCAGGAAACATGGAGAGAAAGAGACCATTTCAAGAGTAATTAAGAAATTACATATAATGGGAGAGCCTTCATGGCAGATTGCCAGTGGGTTTGGGAGAAAGGAAGGAATCTGGAGTGACAGTTTCTCGCTTGGACATCAGGTAAGTGATGCCCTGGGCCACACCACTCACAGGGATGAGGAGTGAGAGAGGTTGGTCACTGGTCGTGATGGACAGATCTTCCTGTAACAGTCAACCCACCGAGGTCTCCAGAAGGGGCATGGTTAGGGGCTCAACAATGTGGAGATCAGCACATCTCTTACAGCAGAGTGAGTGTTTTCCATGAGTGCGTCATCTCTCTCGTCCCTTGGACAATGTCCCTTCCTCTTAGTGTGGGGGAAGACTGTGGGCTTTGGTTTGGATTTCATCTCCACGCTTCTGCGTGGTCGTCAGACAATGTAGTCGAAGGAACCTTCATCACCTCGCTGCAGAATGTCAGTCCCTGTGCGACTTGCCTGTTGGGAGAACCGAGGAGCACACACTGAAGGCACATGTTGAATGTTGGCTCCTCCTCCGCTCCTCCTGGGCCCTGCCCTCAGCCGGGCTCTGGATCGGGGTCAGCAGGTGTGACCTTGGAGAAAACCAGAACCAGGAACAAAGGGCCGAATGTGCGAGGGGTGGGTATTTGCATGAGTGTGTGCCTGCGTGCAGTTGCCCTTTGGATTTTTCAAGTCCAAATTAGGGAAGTTCACCTTCTTCTTGTATGATGGTGATTTGTCTACTCACTTATAAATGAAACCTAGGGAAGCAGGACATCACTGAGGTACTGGACAGCCATTCAGATGGTTCTTTAGCCCCTGGGGCATCCTCGGTGACCCAGGGTAGCCTTGAGCGGTAGAAGTTTTGTTTCCAAAGTGGTGATCAAGGCAAAGTTTCAAAGCAACATGCTGCGAGGTATGGAGTTGCATAGCAGGAAGGGATTTGAAGATGAGTTTCCATGTGTGCGTATCGTGGTTGATTATGCCCAGGTAATAACTTTTTCCTTAGTGTGTCTTATAATTTACATTGTTTACAGATTTTCCAAGGGGGAATTCCCTTATTAATCTTACTAAGATATGAGTCTATTCAGTTTTGTATTCATCTGAGTAGTTGGAGGTATTTCTGTCTTAAAAGCTACTTTTATAAATTATTAGTATTATCAAAAATAAATATTATTCTCTTACCTTCCTTTTACTCCACTTATATATTTAAAGTATTTGTTGCTTGTTTGAATTTTGGTCCAAAAAATATATATTTTTTTAATCTTCCCTGGGAATACTCAGGACCGCAAAGTTCTTTCAGTCTAAAGCAGGCTTTCTCAGCCTCAGGACTGTGGTGGACGCTTTGGGTGGGAGAGTTCCTCGTCTGGGGAGGCTGTCCGGGGCACTGTGGGGTGCTTACCAACCAACACTCTGGGACCTCCTTACACACCACATGCCAGCAGCACCTTCCCTGGTCATGACAATGAAAACTGTCTCCGGACATTGCATAGCCCTGCCCTGGGGAACAAAAGCACCTCCCCTCCCAGTTGAGAACCACTTGTCTAAGAAAAGTCTTTTCCTTTGTATTTGTTCCCCTAAGTTATCACGATTTTAAAATTATAATTTCTGGAAAAATCTGAGGGCAGGGGAAAAGAGAGCAGTAAACAACCAGGAAATGAGAACAGCTTTGGTCCTGCTCACCTGTAAGTTAGCAGGGTGCTGGAGGAGGTTATGCAAGGGCCTGACTCCTGTGCATTCACAGAGCTTTGCAAAGCCATCAGTAACCTTGTCAGGAGATTTATTGCAAGAAGACTGGCCAGTAGAATTTTTTATAATATATTCCAATCAAGACAGAAGGAATTCACCTCATTAGTGCCCCATCAGAATTCTGGCAGCCTTAAAGTAATGCCATGAGGAAAAATAAGGCCTTAGATTCTTGATGGAAAGAAATAGGAGATTTTAAAGTTTGCTTAATTTTCATTCTATGCTACATGCTTTGACTACAAGGATGTACATTTCAGTCCTTGCATTTCCAACAGAGGACTTCGATTTCTCATTAGAAAGGAATTAGCCATATTTACTTTTTTGGATGAAATCACCCCTGTATCACCAGCACAAAGCCCCCCATCAAATGCCTTTTCTCCGTATTTGATCTGTATCTCAGAAAATCCAGCCGTCTAGCTGCCCTGTGTAGGAGGTTGCTAAATTGAGTTTTTAAATTATTTCTGTTAAGTAAAAACTTTACATACACCAGCTGCTGAGAGATTATAAAAGCTTTGTTTTTTTTAAATAATTGGAAACCTTGTTTTCAGAGGACTCACAATATTCTTTAAGTGTCTTTGTGTGGAATATAAAAGAATTTGTGTTTCCAGGCGATGATAATCTGACTATAAAGCAAACTCATTTAAGGATTATGTTTCCTGCCTGTCACTATGCAGCTGCCACCTACTGTTCCTCTCAAGGTTTGCAAATGCTGAGGATCCTTTCTTAAAATTAGAGAACACACCAGAAGAGGAACCAGGTGGCTTGGAATACATGTACTTCTAAATATCAGAGAAAGAGTTAAAAGACCCAAAATATCCCCACGTGTAGGTACATTTATCCCAGGTTCTCGTTTGTTAACTCATTGATAGAATTCAGTTCATGGCGAGGAGTTGTTAAGGTGCTCAATCCTGGTAAAGGAAATTCAAGGGCAATTCAGACAATCGAATATTTAAGCGCAGTGTAGAGTTTGGCTCAAGTATTCCACAGCCAATGGCATCACTGACGTTGGCCGACATGTGCCCTGCAGAGGCCGGAAGCATGAGAATTACAAGGGTGTATGGGCTGGTCTGAAGCCATTAGTAGCTCTGCGACCCGACGCTGATTGCTTACTGGCTCTCTGCAGAACACTAGCACTCACTTACCTCACAGTGTTGTGTGGAGGCTTAAATGAGATAAAGACGGGAAACCCTGGCACCAAGTCGCTACTCGGGGCGTGTGGCCCCCGCCCAGGGGAGCTGGGAGACAGCCACAGCCTCTGTCTGCACCTTCTCTCGCTCTTTCTACCATTCGTCTCCCCCTACGTAGGGCTGCCAGACCTGGAAAAGAAGAGACGAAGACAGGCTGCCTAGTTAAATTTGAATTTCTGACAAACAAGGAATAGTATTTGAGTGCACAAGTATGTCTTGGGACCCGCCCCATGGCCCTGTTCCAGATGCAGTCTGTCCCACACGACGCGGTGCTCTTGTTTTATTTCCTCGTGGTTTTCATATGGGAATTCGTCCCTCAGTGGGACCCAACTGTCCTCTAGGCAGAGGCTTATTTGGTGTCCTGAAAGGCACCATAAATATTGACTTCCCTATTCGGGGGCCTATGTTAGATTTCTCAAGTACTTCCTCCTGCTGCTCGTGCAGAACACTACCCGTCCCAGGTCCGTAGACCCTTCCGTTCACACCTGGGAGGTCACTACTTCACCAGCAACGACAGGGCTTTGCACCGAGTCCTCAGGATAGTAAGCGTGTCATCTATTCTTATGATTGAGTGATGAACTAAATGCAATTTGTTGTCTTAAGGGTCAGTTAAATTCAACATCCATTAACTAGTTACCTGCATGCCAGAAGTCAGTGGTCGGCTCTCTCTGCCACGCAGCCCATCTGGGAAGTTAGATTAGTCTTCCCTGTTGGGGAGATAAGAGGAGAGCGAAGGGAAATGGGGTAGGAAGCTTCACCCAGGTTTGCAAATGTGTGTCGTGGGCCAGCCAAAAAGGTGGAAATAAACGTGTCCTTATATATAGGAAATCACTTTAAAATTCGGGATACTGACTCTCGAAGAATGGACAGATGTGTTGCCCACTGTACGCAGACCCCCTCCACTGGCTTATCCAATCTTACACTTCCTCTCTGCCGGGTCTCTTTTGCAGCCACATATCTAAGTAGCAGAAAAGTGAGAAAGGACTTTGCAAGCTAATAGAATGGTAGAAATGACAAAATGTTCACCTCCTAGTAAAAAGCTTTCCAGCACGTAGAGTAATGGTACACATCAGGTAACAAGGTGACTTTTACACACTCTGGGCTTCCATTAATGACATTTTTTTTTAGATCTTCTTTTGTAAATGATACCGAGCAGGCTTTAAACCTTAAAGATTGAGAGCTGTGAATGCCCTCCTCTCGGTTCAGTGCTTTTCAAGTGTGAAATGCACAGATGAGTGAGCACGTATTTAGAAGCACCTAGATGAGGAGTGTTATGCTGGCTGGGCTTGGCCAAGCAGGCTTGAGGATGTGGTCCTCGGATTCCTGGATCCCCCTTTCGGAGCCTTTTCCTGCAGTGTGTAGCTCCCTACAGCCCGTGAAGATCCTTTGCTTCCTTTGGAGAGTGGACACAGGCCGGGAAACTGCTCAGTACCTTGAAATCCCACCGCTTTGCCTACCCGTGACCCCTGCAGGGAGAACTCCCCATTTGACTACAGACAGAAATGACTGACTGTAAACAGAACAAGCGCAGGCTCAAGGTCTGCTCTAGGAAATAAACACCAGCTTGTTGTCATAGCCATCAATGAAAATTTATAACTTTGATGTGGCTCCGTGATGTTTTTGGTGTCCCTGGAGTTAGACTGGAATGAAAGCCGAACAGGAGAATCCATGTTCCTTTCTCCCCAGTTCCAACACCATGAACATCAGAAAACAAAGTTCTTGTGAAAGTAGATGATTCTGTATGTGATAAAAATTTGATGTGATAACCGCAAGGCAGAAGTCATGATTGGAAAATCTGTCCTGGAATGCTTGCGATGTTTGGTTGAGTCATAAATCTTGTCCTCTGTGTCTGGTATCAGGAAAATTTTTAGCTCATTAACCATTTGTTGAAAAAATAAGAATGTTAGAATATTAATTTCATCTGGAGAGAGAGCAAATTAAAGTTACTTTTAATCCAGGTGAACTCCTCATTGTTATTGTAAATACATAAACAAGTGGATAAAGATTAAATGCTCATGTTTTATTCATGCTAAAAATATTTATTTTATCGTTCAGGATGAAGCCTTGTAATATCTTTATAAATTCCTTAATATTAAAATAAGCATCAATTTGCTTGCTTTGCAAATTCTTTTATTAGGTGATTGGGTTTGGGTGAGGAATGAGCCAAATGCTTAGAGAAATATGATCTAGAACATTCCTATTCTAGACAGTGAAATGTTTTGGTTAACTCTGTAATTCATGGATCTCTGATTTGGGGAACAAAAACTGTCATAAAATTACTACCAGAACTCTAGCTCTGTTTATTTGAATAGCATTTTTATCTATCCAACTTGAATTCAAATGCATTATTAATATTTTTCTTCTTTTTAATATAGGTGGAAAACAGACCAAAATATTATGGAAGAGAGTATGTATTATGCTATTCTTTGTTTTAATAATGTAATAAGTAGTCACTTCATATATCATTGAAATACACATATTAAAATTTTTCGAATATAGGATCTTCATTAAACATCCACTGTACAAGATTTTAACAATAACGATAAATGCAATCAGGCCCCTTTGTACTGCACTTTCTTTGTCGTGCTCAGGTGCTCTGGCTGTGGGTGGGAGAACATCTCCTGCCATGCTGCTCTCCACAAAAGCAGCCGCTGGGCAAGTACGTGAGATGTAAGGCGGCATTTCCCGTAACTGAGACTTTGTGTGCTACTTCAGTTGCTGTATCAATAGTCTATAAACCTTTAGGGTGTCAAAGATCATAAACTGTAGCCGACCTCCTTCCTTTCGTGCACCTCAGCAAATGCAATGCTCAGGAAAGCCCCCCCATGGCCCTGCAGCCTCATAAACCCAAAATGATCATTTCTCTGGACTTGGCTAACTTCGCCAAACTGCCTTAATACCATCATTATTATTTCCTTTCATTTTCCTCTCTTAAGATTTCATCTTGTTTCACTTTACCTTCTCAGAAACTTACTGCAAAGCCAACATACATTATTATTCAGCTTTTAAGTCTGTGGCCTAGAAATCAGCTTGCAGGTGGCAGGCAGGACAACCTGAGAGGGGCAGCCGCCAACCTGCGGGCCGTGAGAGGCAAAGTCTCCTTCAAGTCCACCTCCCAAGCTCTCCCGGCCACTGCAAATCCTTCCTCCTCAACTCCCTCACCCATCACAACTTCATCTTCGAGATCAATGGCCCTCTTATTTACCCCAGCCCCCGGGCACTTCTTAACTGCCACAGCTGCAATTCAGAACCTTTCTTCCTGACCCTGGGAACCGAGCAGGCACCTCTGGAGTACCTGCTGGAACACTGGCCTCCGCTGGCGTCCATCCCTGCGGCCCTAACGTCCGTAACGTCTAGCTTAGTTAGTTGTATGCCTCCTTTTCCCCTTCAATATGCTGATCTGGAATTTGCTCACAGAAAGAACAACTAATAAAGCACAAGAAAACGAAAACCTACATATACTTCCCAAATGGAACACTGTCATACATGAATTCCAAAGGAACTCCGTTTATTGTGCAGTTTTGTTTTGTTTTGTTTTGTTTTGTATAAACATTTTGTTGAGTAACCCTCTTTTTCTCATCCTCTAACCCCAAACCATGGAAATCCTATGGCGGAAGGGGACCCAGGAAACATTTTTTTTAACCGTGGAAACGGGACATGTATGAGAGGGCAGTTCGCTTCCAAACTTCAGATTCTGGGTTTCCCTTCCTTTTTTCAGACGAGATCGGGCGTGGTCAGGGTGCTATGGCCGTAGACTCCCTTCCTTTTTTCCAAATGAAAGGGTTTGTTTGACTGTTCCATCCATTCAAAAAGTAACACATGCACTATTCAGGAAGTGTATGTGTGTGTGTATATATATATATATGTATATATATATATTTTTCCCCCTGAAGGAAACACAAGACAACTGTTGGCAATGTTACCTTTAGTGAAAGAGAATTTTTACTTCTGTACTGTCTACATGTTTATTTTGTTTATGTCTTCAACTTTTGAATTTCGAATTTCCCCACTGTGCGTAGGTATTATTTTTGTTCTTAAACAGTTGGTAAATGTAATGCCTTCTAATTTGAGAAAAGTAGGAACTACAGGAATCTGGACAGGGCAAAACACCCACCACCCCACCCTGAGCGAGACCGCGGGGAACTTTTTCCCTTCACCTCTTTCTTTCCAGTCTCTGGGCACACTTGCTTTTCACAAATTTGGATTGTAAGGTATACACATCATAGATATTTTTAAATCCATGCAGAAGGGGGATGACGAGCCACCAATGGGTGTTCAGATTTACAAAACTGTAATTTTCTTTTTTTGAACAATCGACTGTATTTGGTTCTTTCCCCTCTACATCGGCTGCTGACCGTTGATTAAACATGTCGATCCAAGAGAATTAAAAGTTACTACTTTTAGGTTATCTACCTGTTTGAGATTCTCCTCCACCCCTGAAAGTGACACAGGACAGGAGCATCAGGCTCCTGCGTGCCCTCCTCCGTGTGCCCCGGCCTGCTGTGGTCACCCCCGCCCTGCCTTGCCCTGGCCCATGGTCACACGGTCAGATTGTGTCCTGAACACCCCAGCCCCCACACTCACACTCTTGTGGCACCGGCTCTGCCCTTTCTGGCTCCAGTGTGGGTAACTTCCTAATGCCCGATGTCCTCTCCCCTCTCCCCTGGCCTCTTCTTTGCATTCCCGGGGAAAAATGAAACAAAACTTTCCCAACAACTTCCCTCTCTCCCTTCCCCCTCCCCACTTCCAGGAAGGAACATTGTTCACACATATCCCTAAACTATTGCTCTCAAAATTTAAAGAAATGGAAGAACGTTGATTATAGCTGGCTCTTTTTCCCAGAGAATGAGCTTCTAAAATTAACACCCCACACCTGAACTAAGCAGGTCGATAATCAATAAGAGGTCATTTGCAATCAGGATAATACATAGTTCTCTGCGTTAGAGCAGAGACCTAAACCGGTAATTGCTCTTTTGTTACTCCCCATGGTTTAAAAAGGGGCCATAACCTGATGTTTTGTTTCCACCTTAATTCTCAGCTTGGGAGCAAAGACAGGTAGACTGCCCCTGTGCATCCTGTTTGGCTTCTTGAATGCCCGTTCTCTGCTTGCATGCGTGCTGAGAGGTGGTGCCGAGTGCATCTTTAACATACACGATAGTTATTCCACTTTCCATCCAAGTTGGGGGGGGCGGGATTCCGGGTGGCCCCGCTATCTCTTTGAACCATCTCTTTGTGGTCCATGCTTTGTGTGAGGTCTGTTCGGAACAACGTGGTCTCCTGTGTCCTCAGGTTTCACGGGATCATTTCCCGGGAGCAGGCTGATGAGCTGCTCGGAGGCGTGGAGGGCGCCTACATTCTCAGAGAAAGCCAGCGCCAGCCGGGATGCTACACATTAGCGCTAAGGTGAGCCCGCCTACGCGCATCGTGGCCCTTACCAGCGACTTCACTCATTTTTCCCCACTTTCAAATTGCTGTAAAATATACCTGGCAGGAAATTTACCATTTTAATCATTTTTTAATGTCCAGTCAGTGGTATTAAGTATATTCTCAATGTTGTACAACCATCTCCACTACCTATTTCGGGACTTTTTATCCTCCGAACAGAAACTCTGAACCTATTAAGCAATTACTTCATGTCCCCACCCACTTCTTTTTTGTTCTCACTGGGTTTACAAAGCACCAGCCCTGTGTTGGAGGCTGGGGCGTTATCAGCAGGCTGGACACCAGGTTCTGCACACACACACAGCAACTGGAGAATTATCCAGCAAGCTGATGCTCCTGTGGCTACCCCTGCCTGAAACAGGGAGCCCGCTGAGGGACAATGGCCTCTGCTTGGCAGGTCCCCAGCTGTTCTTGTCAAAAGTCCCCACTTTGTCCATGGCGTTCTCTCAGGGGTCACAATGACCCGAAGGACTCCCCGTGGCATTCACGACGCTCTGTCTCTGTGCCAGCGAGCCATCGTGGCTGAGTTCTCACAAGCTTGTTACCACAAAATCCCAAGTATCAAAAATCACAGCTCTCGAAAGGCAGGGCATTCACTGCCCCTCTGTAACCTGAGTGGAGTATATTATGTCATTTGATCCTCACAACAGTCCTTGGAGGTTTCGGGAAGGTATCCAATTTCAGAATGGGATTGTCTTGCAAAAAATTCATTTTGCGAACTCTTTGGAGCTGGGAAGACCTGGCTGCATCGAGGGAATGGTATCCATAGAAACACATCCCTGCCCAGCCCACAGGGGTGCGTTCAGGGCACCTGCTCAATATTGTGCCTGTGGAAAGATGCTTTCCAAGTTGCAGGCAGGGATGACTATTTGCATGTCTTCCCTGATGTCCTGATATGGAAGTACTTCAGAAGCGATCGAGTGCATTAGGTATGTACAGAATTTGCCTATCTTCCCAGCACCCTGGCCCACAGGAACTGGCAGTCCCAGTGGGGAACCAGGAAGGAGCTACAAGCTATAGGACAGAGGCCAAGAGGGGACAGCCAGTATTAAAGGCAGAGGATGCTGGAAGTCAGATCCCTGCGATGCTGGCAGTGGTGGCTCAGGCAGGGGGCTCTGCACAGTCCCCTCATTTTCCTTCAGCTGGACTAGCTGGCCTGGGAGGCAGGAGGGCTCCACCGGTGGAGGTCAAAGCTGTAACAAGAAGGAGACATCAGGGCCAGGGGGGTGGTCATGGGGCGTGGCTAGTTCCCATTAAGAAACTTTATAAGTAAGATATATTTGTAAATCGGTTGCTACCCTCTGACTTTTATAAATGAGAATGATAGGGGCCCGATGGCCTTAATGATTTCTAGCATTAAATGTCACCATGTGACAGGCTGGGGTAAATCCCATCTTCACCTCTTTCTGGGGTATAGCCTCAAGCAGGTAGCCCATCCCTTCAAGTCTCAGTTTTCCCAGGTGTAAAACAGGGGTAATGATTCTACCTGTCTCGAAGGGTCTCTATGAAAACTGATTGGGGCCTTGGCTGGTGTGGCTCAGTGGACTGAGTGCCAGCCGGCAAACCAAAGGGTCGCTGGTTGGATTCCCAGTCAGGGCACATGCCTAGATTTCTGGCCAGTTCCCCAGTAGGGGGCGCAGGAGAGGCAACCACATTGATGTTTCTTACCCTCTCTTTCTCCTTCCCTTCCCCTCTCTCTAAAAATAAATAAAATATTTTTTAAAAAGAAAGAAAACTAAACGGAGGAAAAGCCATGTCCAGTGCTCAGCCCAGGGCCCGGTGTGTTCAAAACAATGTTGGCCGCTATTTTCCACGGGTCTCATTTCTAACACTGTCGTGATGCCCGCTCTCTCGTGGCAGGTTTGGAAACCAGACCTTAAACTACAGGCTCTTCTATGATGGAAAACACTTCGTGGGTGAGAAGAGGTTCGAATCGATTCACGATCTGGTCACTGATGGCTTGATAACACTGTACATAGAAACAAAAGCCTCCGAATACATTTCCAAAATGACAACAAACCCCATCTATGAGCACATCGGCTATGCCACTCTGCTCCGAGAGAAGGTGTCCCGCAGGCTGAGCAGGTCTAAAAACGAGTCCAGGAAAACAAGCGTCACAAACGAAGAACACGCCGCAGTCGACAAGGTAAGATGCGCACGGGACGGGAACCGTCTCTCTGGTTTTAATCGATGCGGAAAAACCAGGTGGCTAATTAGGTAGGTGACTTGCCAAAATGTTGGCGGAAACCCACCCTCCCTGGAAGAACTCTAGAATTTTAGTGCTCTAAGGGACCTTAGAAATCTTCCAATTCAAGCCCCTCATTTTACCGATCAGGAAACTGAGGCCCAGAGGTGTGCAGCGATTTGCCCCCACTCATACAGTCAGGTCCAGCACTACCACAAATAATTATCCGTGAGTTCTTTTGGAATTTGAAAAGGGGAAAAAAAATCCTGCAGCAATGTGTTGTGATGAAAAGCGTCACTTGTTATAATTGCTCGGGGAGGCGGTGTGGGCTCCGCCTCGGGCGCCCCCAGCTGGCTGAGCGCGAGCGCAGGTGCTGTTTGTGGGGGCTTCTCTTAGGGCTGGGGACCCTGCGCCTCCGTAGGTCAGGGCTCTGGGGGCTGGCTTTCCCTGGATCACAGGTTTTACTGACAGAGATGGGATCCTTGTCGGTGACGACGCCTATCTGAGAGGCTTCGAGGGACAGGCTGTGTTTTTCCCCAAAGGAAGAGTGATGATAAGCCCAGGGGGGATGAAAAAACTCCTACCTGCCCGAGCTGTTCTGGCTGGATGGGTCGGGTGGCGGGGGCAGGGGAGGGCGGCGCAAGACCTGATTTTCCTCTCCCGGTAAGTTGCGGTGCGTTTGGAAGACGCCACCACAGTGTGCTGGCAGATTTTTTTGGATGTGTCCCTTCAGGAACCATCTGCTTTGCCTGATCCTCTCTGTTCTCCACTGAGAGAAAGTGACAGCCGGCCACGCCAGTCAGCCCTCACTGGGTCTGTGCTGAGCGCAGCTCCCTAGGCGAGCTGGGGCTGGGGCAGATATAAATGAACGGGGCAGGACCCTGAGCACTGCCTCTTCTGGTGGTCGCTAATCCTTAATTAAACCGGAGCAGTGCCCCTCCTCCCCGGGGGTCCATTGTTAGCGGGAAGCGACGGAACCTCGGGTGGACGGTTTGGGCTTTGGCTTTGGCAATGGCGATGCACCAGGAAGCACTCACATGAGGGAAGGGGGTGCAGGGGACAGCACAGTCCTGTTGGCAGACAGGGGGATGGTTTTAATTGATTTGCTAATTGAGTTTGAGAGCCTTGGAGAACCTTCCCCAGAATCACATCAGTTGAGCAGCTGGCCCATGAAAAAATCATTTGCCATTTTTTTTTTTCGGTAACTCGAGTGTCTCCAAAGCACCTGTTTATTCTTTTACAAGTAATTGATTTGGGAAATGGTGGGGTTGCCGATTGTTTACGTTTTAATGAAAGAGAATGAGGACTTGAGTCCCAACTTTCAGAATCTGTTCCGGTTCAGGCGAGAGCCATTTTTCAGTCTGTTTGCAAAATCTGTTCCAAAGTAATTTAGAACAGAAAATCTGCACATTGACCTTCCCGGCCGTGACCAATCAGAAGATGAATTGTAAAATAAACCTCTGAAGTGGAGTTGGTATTTCTGAATCAGAGAGTAATGCCACCCAAAAAGCAATCTGTTACAACACTAGGATGTTTCCAGGAAAAGAGAGGAGCGTGGACTGTGTATTTGGGATGAGAGCTCAGAGCCTGGGTATTGGAATCATTGTTTCTGAATCCTTGTTCTCCCCCGAGAGGCGGTTTTGGTCAATGACACCTATAGCTCTAGATGATGCTTCTGTAAGGAAACTTGTGCGACGAAATACATCCTTTACTCTGGACCGTCCTGGGCTGTATTCATTTATTACATTTAACCGTTGGAGGAACCGAATCATCGGATTACGGATCCCTCTGAATGAGCCCCCAGGAAAGGTACAGAAGTGTTGAAGGAAGGAGTCCAAACTCGGTGCAGGCTTTGTTGGACCGGTGACCAGGGTGCAGATTTTCTTGGCCACGAATGATGCCCAACGTGCGGCTTTCCTGGGGGACACTCTGAACACTGGGTCTGGTCACTCGCTGGGGGCCACTCATTTTATTAGTGGGTTTGTTAAGTCAGTTGGAATAGATACATCTGTTTCTCTGACCTGTATTGACAAGTGGGGTTATTAAAAGTCTTAGTCTTGCCAGATATTCTGTTTCCCTGAAGGGCAGGTCAGGGAGCCGTTGCCATGGAGGCGGTGACCAGAAAAGAGGCGGCAGAGACTTGAATGGACTGACCAAGAAGTGCCTGGGGCCCCTGCCCGCTCCGGCGATGGCGGGTCTTGAAGGTTTTAATGGGTGACATGTATAGGTTTCCTAAGATTTCTCAAATCCGGACAACCCCGCATTTCATGTTCCAGCGTTCTTAAACTCGGTCTGCCCATTTATTTTATTGGCCATTTCCGGACGAATCCAGAGAAACCAGGTTACCCGCAAATCCAAGAATATTAACAGTGTTAATTGGCAGGAAAGTTATTACCCACCCCGTTCGATCTGAGTGGTTTCCAGACTTACCCCTGTCAAGGTGGTTAGCAGTGAACTTGATTTTAATAACTGTAGATGAGGCAGGGGGATGGGGAGGGTGCGAGAAAAGAAAAAGTTGTTATAGCCAATTGCGTTCTGTTCTCTTTCGGATGCTTCATATAATTGATTCTGAAAACATTATGGTGTAGAAGAGCCATCATTTGGAACATTTAATTAGAATGGTCGTTGCCTAGTGTGGTTTCATTTATAAAATTTATTTCAATATTTACTCCATAGATGGAGTATGTACTAATCTCCAAAATGGCACTATCAGCACTGTAAGAATACCAGGATTGAACATTTGTTCAGATGCTTGTGGCTTGTGAACAGATTTTACATCTGTGAAATGATTTCCTGTTTCATCTTCAGAACAACCTCGCCAGGCACATAGGACGGGAATCCTTATCCCCCTTGTACTGGGAAAGTCGCCACGGCGGGGTAAGGAGTCAAACCCAGGCTTTCCAGCTCCAAGTTCAGAGCTTCCTGAGTCTGCAGAGCAGCTAGGCCCCAACTGGTTCTTATTGCTTAAAGTGAAATCCTTACTTCTAACCACACAAGGCCAATTTGTGCTAAAAATCACGTGGTAATTATACAATCCGCTTTTGGAAATACACCGCCGTTACTAGCTATCAAAACTAAACTCTTGTGTAAAGCATAGTAGCCATTGAATCAAATACATGGGACAACAACGTTTCCAACAGCACGTTTTCATTAAACAAATCAGGTTCTCCATGTTCAATTGTGTTTGTTTCACTGGAGAAAAACCATCTGCACCCCTGATACAAGAAAAGCCCATTTAAGAATGTATGTTCTTACCAGTTTATTCATTTTACTATTGGTTGTCATTTTAAAAGTTAGAAAATAACCTAAACGCCCATCAGCTGGGGACTGCTTGGGTAAGTGGAGAGACAGCCGTGTAGCGTGATACCTGTCGCCACAGGAAGGAGCGAGGAAACTCAGGCGGGCTGGTAGGGAAAGAAGACCCGGAGCTATTCGGTGAAAAAGAAACTCGCGATACAGTGTGTGTAGTATGGCTTTACTTTACATATTTCTTTCTGGCCAAATCACAAACTATCCACTGAGGGAAGTAAGAGCTGGTTCTGTGGGCTGCTGTCGGAGGGGGGTGGCGTCTGAGGGGTCAGTGGTTGAAGGAGACTCTTCCGTGCGACTGTCGCATGCTCTGAATTTCAAACCGAGATGAATGCAGTGTCCTGTTCCAAACGAAATAAGAAGAAAGCATGCGTTACACCTTCCGATCACACACGTTAAAGCCAACCCTGAGCAAACATCTTCTCTGCCCCCCACACATCTCTCTCCCTCTCCCTCTCTCTCTCAGACACACATACAAACACAGAGCAGCGTGCATTGCCAGCCCCGGGGACCCTGGACCCAGGCTGTCTTTCTCATCCCGACTCACTGGCCCTCCTTCCCCATCCCAATGGCTTTCTTCTCCCACTTCTCCATGGGGCGTTAGCGCAGAGTCCGTGTTTAACAGCCTTTTACTAAAGGCTGGGGGCTCGATGAGGCGCACGCATGGTAGCGCAGGACCGGAATGACCCAGTAAAGACTGCCAGGTGACCGTCCCTGGAAATTAGCTGGCTGTTGCTTCCTTGCTGGCATTGCCCTCTCACTCACCGATGGACCCTTCAGCTGTGCTCCCCTGGGACCCTTCCCAGCCCCCCCATTTCCCAGGCCCCTCCCCCACCCCAAATCACCTCTCTCAAGCTGCCAAGGGCCAACTCCCAGAGTCCCCTTGTCTCCCTCTGGCAACAAGGAAGCCTCTTAGGCTTCCGCTGTAGAACCAGCAGTGCCTTCAGCCTGGTGACGCCTCCTCCTATACGGATGAGCTGTTTGGACAGAGCTGGTCCTTTCTCAACGCACCATGTTTTCCCTTTTGAAATAATTATTCTCTTTACATCCAGGGTGATCCTTTCATTGTTCACTTTACTATGTCCACCCTCTGAACCCACTGGCTTGCCGGAGCCCTTTGCATAATCCCGATACCACCTTTTCCACCTTTGCCCTGGAGCAGCAGGGCGTGCCGACCCACGGAGAGCTCAGCCGCTGTGGGGTCGTGCTCAGGCCAGGGCTGCCCGGGAAGCAGACCTGAAACAGGGGTCTGGTGCCTCATGATTCGGGGAGGTGCCCTGGGAGCAGGAGGGAGAGGTTGGGAGGGGAGCAGGCAGGGGAAGCCAGGAGCGATGCATACTATTCAGCCGGGGCCCCTTTCAGGGGGACTGGAATGGTTCCTAAGAGGAACTGAAGGAGAGCTTGTTTATCCACCACCTCCTGGCCCCCTTCGGCCGAGGGGGGCTGCGAGCTGTTAAGTCTTTCCCATGCCAGGCTGCGAATGCAGAGAGCCAGCTGGGCGCCCACGGCATCCTGGGCGGAAAGTTCGAGAGGGCAAGTGCTGCAGCAGGTGGCGCGGTGCACTCGAGAAAGTGGCCGAAACACCCACCGCCGCCCAGCCTGCCTTCCGCTGCTGGCCTCCCTCACTGGCCTGTGGTCCCCAGACATCCTGCGCCCCTCCCCCACCTCCCACCCTCTGCACCCGCTGTCTGCAGTGCCCCCCTCCTGTGGTCTGCCAGTTCCTGGTCACCCTTTAGCGTCCAATGCTGCCTCTTTCTCGGAGCCTGCTGCCACACCCTGCCTCGCCCACTCTGAGGGGACCACTGCCCCAGCTCGCAGCTACCGCAGAGGTTCACACCTAACCTCCGGGATAACTTCACATGCTGCCTCCTAGGTGGTCCTCAAAGGGTGGCCCTCGGGGACCAGCAGCATCAGCATCCCCTGGGAGGCTGATTGGACACGCACCCCTGGGTCAGGACCTCTGGGGGCGGCACCTGGCAGTCTGGGCGTGGACAAGCCTCCAGGAGGCTCCTCCCATGCCCAAGTTTGAGAGCCTGTGGTTCCGCTAACTCTCTCGTTCCCTAGAAGTTGATCGGTTAGACACCCGGGTCACTCCTCAGTCTACTTCCTGAGCCTGAAGCCCAGCACGTGAGGGGCTCAGTACAGTAAACACTGCCGAGTGAAGAGCAGATGGGTGACTTCGAACATGGAGCAGATTGCTTCGCAGTCACCCAAAGGAACAGTGCGTCTCCAGTACGCCCTGGTGGTATGTCAGGATCTCCCACCACCTGCTCTCTGTGCAGCTGCGTCCTCCCCCTGCTAAAATCTGACTCCCCTTGGCAGCATGAGAAGCTAGGGCCTGGAGAGAAGAGGGTCTTGGAGACCACCTTGTACAGCCCCTGTGTCTTATACATCAGGAGACTGAGGCACCCTGCTCAGTAGTCCGGAGCATTTCAAAGACATCTAGGGGCCACAAAGGCTCAGTAACCTGCCAGTCAGAAGTTCTCTTAAACGGAAGGTCTTCGAGGAACCCAAGTTGTCTCTACAGGACTCATGAGTGAATGAAAAGTGAGAACAGAATTCAGATGGCAGTTCCTCTAGAAGGTGTCCCAGCCATCTGGACCAGCAGGAATCGGAAGACACATTCACTGGGATTGTGAAGAGAGTCTGATTAACAAGGCCTTTCTCCCAGGGCCTGGTAGTGGCAGACACGGTGATCTCCCCAGTCCTGAAAGGACCAGAGGAAGACACTGGGGTCACTAGAGTCTGATAAGAGCTAGAATGGAGGCTCCCATAAAAGGGGAGGTCACCTTCCAGATGACCTGGGGAGGCTCCCCAGCAGAGGGGGCTGTCACAGGATAGGGGCCTGACAGTCAAGTGAGGTCCCCACCCTGCAGCCAGTGAGCAGCTGCCCCACCCAAGACCTCCTGCTTGAAACCCCCACTGGACTAACCCCCTCCCCCTGGAAGCCAGAGGACAAAGGCGTGGGGGACACAGTCCTCAGAGGTCCGTCTCCCCACCAGGGGTGAAAGCAGGACAGAGAATGAATTGGGGAGGGGGAACCATGGCAGAGAACAGCCGAGGCAGGGAGTAATGAGAACGACAACTCGTGCCATGCAATTCTGCTGCGCTGTGTGTTAGCCTTGCTCTAAACATCAAGTGCTTCAGGTCGGCAGTCATCTCGGGCATTCGTGCAAGCTGGTGGGGGAGGAAGCTCTTCTTCTCCTGGGTGGCTCCACAGTGTGCTGCGGTGGAAGGGATCTCGGTCCTGGGGACTGAAGGGTTGTTGTGACTTCATTAAGCGCAGTTGATTGGCCAAGCAGAGGCGCTGCATTCGTTTGCCAAAGAGCGAGCCCGAACTGTTCACATAGAAAGCATTGAGCAGCTGAAAAAGACCCGCTGCCATTACAGGGCCTGGCAAACCTGTGGATGGGCTCCTCGGGAGGTCCCTTGGAAATGCTATGCAACCGACATAGCCAGCCTTTTCTCGGGAGTGAAGGATAAATGGAGATGAGCATAACTTAGCGGGTAGAAGTGACAGGTACAGTAATGACTCTGGCCATCCATCTTCTGCTGCACACAGAGTCATAAAGGGGAATGGGATGTAATGCTGTAAGAATGGATTTGAACTTAGATTACATTTGCTCATGCAACCAGGTTTACCGAGCGTTGCCTGAGATCAGAATCCCCTGATGGTGTGGGATTTATCATGCAGTGTGAAAAACAGCTCAGTGGTTAGGTCAGGGTCTCAAACCAGCTGCAGGTTGGAATCATCCAGGGAGCTTTTAAAAAATACCATTGTTTGCACCTCCTGCTTTATTGACTTGAAGCCCCTTCCTCCTCCCCTCCCTGCATAACATTCAGGCGGCTCTGTTTTGAAGGTTCTCTGGTTAATTCTAATGTTCTCAGGAAAGGTGGGATGGGAAAGTCAGGTTACCGGGTACTTGGGGGAGCGTTCTCATTTGAAGGTACCTGTTTCACCTTATCTAATGCCTCTTCTGTTTCTGGGAATCTTTTATGTTCTCAATTAGACCTTGGCATTGTTTCCCTACCTCTGCCTCCACACAAGTCCCCCATGAAAACACTACACTCTGGGGAGTCTGGTTACCTGAATTGGCTCAGAGGTTTGCTTTACTCCTTTTTTCTGGCTGCTTCTCGCAGACTATTGGCTCAAATGTAAATGATGAAGGGATATTAACTGGAGTAGGATTAGGAGTCTTTACAGATGGGACAAGGGCACAAGAGTGTCTGTTCCTTAGGGGCCAGCTGGTGGTTCTTAGTGACAACGTTTATGGGGCTATAGTTTTTACCCTGCGCTGCCCGCTGGAATCTACTGTGGAGTTTCCAAAAATACGGATGACTAGCTACACCAACCCTCACCCACCCCGGCCGCCAAAAATCAGATGCAATAGCTTGAGATAAGGCCTGGGCATCTGGATTTTAGGTGCTGCGGGTGATACTGATATGTACCTGATGCTGAGACTCCCTGCTATAGAAGAATAATTAAAGATGACTTATCTTTTATCAGAAAGCTGCTCTTTTTACCAATCCCCCACTATCGGTGGTTTCAAGGCTAGAGCTTTACACAAACAAAAAGAAAGTTATCTTAATACATTCAGTGTGTGTCTGAATAAGATAGGCCAAACCCGCCTTGTTCATTTCCCTCCAAAATCTCTCCTGAAACAGAATTTAGAGATGCAGCGCTTGCGGTTTTTTCTATGAAAGCAGTGCCATCTAGTGGTAGGGAGGTGAGTTACATGCGACAATCTCAAAGGATCACAGATGTGGGAGTAATGAGCAGGAACAAATTTGCAGCAATGAATCCATCGAATGCTCCCGCTTCCTCGGGTTTTATAGCACAGATCACGCTGTGCAATGGCTAGGGGGTGTCTCTTTTGTACTTCATGCTCATTCTTTGCAGAAGCAGGTGGGCAGCT
The DNA here is from genome assembly GCA_039655065.1 of Glossophaga mutica. Lineage (NCBI taxonomy): Eukaryota > Metazoa > Chordata > Mammalia > Chiroptera > Phyllostomidae > Glossophaga > Glossophaga mutica. The sequence continues at coordinate 86,904,109 of CM077313.1, forward strand.
CTGCCAGCCTGGCTGCTTGGCGGTAAATATGGTCTCGACGATCTGATTCACTGCCAGTCTGGTCCAGAGGTGCCCAAACTTCTTGGGCTGAGAGCCCTTTTATACGTTTTAAGATTACTGATACCCCAAATAGCTTTTATTTATGGGGGTTACAGCTATTGGTATTTACTGTGTTAGAAGGTAAAATGGAGAAAATGTTGCATATTTATTCCTTTAAATGTAACAGTAATAACAGTAATGATTCCATTATGTGTTTGTGTAGGTAACATATTTTGTGAAAAAAATAAGTCCATTTTCCAAAATGGAAAAATAACAGTGAGAACAGTGGCATTGCTTTGCTTCTCTGTAAATCTCTTTAGCGTCTGGCTTACGACCCAACAGCTGGGTCCTCACATCTGCTTCTGTGTTCAATCTGTGCTGATGTATTGTTTGGTTTGACATATAGGGAGAGGCTCCATCCTCACACAGGTGTGTCATTGGAAAAAGAAGAATGTTTTTTATAGCCTTTTTAGGTAAATGTAATTGTTACTATTTTCTACCACAGAACAACCACTTAACAACACTTAAAGGCGAGTTTCAGTGCCAATCAGTGGAAGAGACAATTGATAAAAGTAGTTTTTGACACCACGGACTCTCTGACAGGATCTTGGCGTCCCCCGAACAGTGGTGGGACACACTTTGAGAAGCAGTGCTCTAGGTGGACGTTTGATGGGTGAAAAGCACACTTTTTAGACAAGTGTGCATTTGTGTGTCTTCGGCGAGGTGTATTGTGCCACTGTTCGTCACCTCTGACTGTGGGAGGTGAGTGATTCTGTCCCTAGCACTGCTGCCCACCTGTGGAGACCACCTGCAGCAGCGTTGGCCCTGACTATGGCCTCGGAGCTCTTCCCGAGGCCCCCAGAACCTGCGTACCCTCGTCTGGAAACAGCATCAGAGCCACCATCCCTCCCTCTCTCAGTGTATGTGCTTCAGTGGAGTCGACCTGTCCCCTGACCCCAGAAGTAGGTCTGTGTCTCAAGGCTAACCCAGGGGGTCACATTTCTCCAGCTACTGTGGATGATTCCAGGATAGGCAGATGGTCAAGTCAGAGCCCAGGAAACCGGTAGATTCTCACTGTGAGTCAAGGAAAGAAGAAGGCCTTTGGCCCTTTTCCTGCGGGGCTGGATTCCACAGGAAGTAGGTCTGGGTGGCTCAAGCCTTCTTGCTCCCACACAGAGCAGAGGAAGTGCAGCCTGGAAATGGAGAGAAACTGAGTCCTGAGGACTTGGAGCCTCTGAGGAAGCTGCCCCGGGGCCTGTTCCCCTCTCCCAGGTGGTTCGGTAGGGTGAGTCTCTTCATTCCTGTTTGCCTTTTGACATGGGCGCTGGGAATGTTTGTGTTTGGTGGAGGTACCTGCAGTCTTGATAATCAGAACAGCTCTGACTCACCCCGCCCCCATGATGCCCTCCGCCCCTTCTGCTGCACTCACCACTCACCTGACCCATCACCAAGGTGGAGAAAGCTCAGGTATTCCAATTAGGCTTCATTTTCATTTTCACTGACTAACCCACACTTCTTCAACATGGTACTGTCAGATTAGAAAAAGGGACGTCTAGAGTTTACTAAAACAAGTAGGCATGCAGTGCCTAGAGCACCAGGCAGACATGGGAAGCACCCCAAGACCACATCTGGTGTGCATCTCTCCATCTCTTGCCCCCGGGCTCTAAGGAAGTATGTTTTTAGACTCTTTATAGTAATATTCACATAATGAAGGTGAAGGCAATATGTTAAAGAGTCCTGTGAAATCTGATCAACCAGATTTTTCTCTATTCATGATATTGCCAGAAATCCTCTTTTTTTTTTTTTTTTAACAAAATAAAAAGAAACATCGCCCCATCTGCAGTGTTGGGCCTGGCAGGAGGTCCAGCATGAGGCTTCCCAGGTTATCAGTGGAACGGAGGATAGAGGTTGGAAACCTGCAGGCGGCCAGGAAAGAAAGGTCGGAACCCCACCTGTATCTTTGTGCATGGAAGCTCCGTCTACAAGGGTTTGCGGGGCTTCCCCAGATCCGCTGGGGAAGAGAAGGGTTTCGTTTTCGGAATGACGCCCGTCGACAGTCATGGGAATCAGATGGTCCGGGCTACAGCGCAGGTCAGTTTTTTGTGCTGGGGCGGGAGCGGGGTGCAGACCCCGCATTACTCACGTCTCGATCAGGAGCGTCTGGCTGGGTTTTACGGTGATCGTGTATTAATACCCCAGCTGGGTTCGTCTCTCCTGCCACAGAATCACTTTGAAGTTTCCAGAAAGTTAATATTTCACTCTGTCCCTAGGCCTCGCTTAGGAAGCTAATGAAGTCCAACCATCTGAAGAGTGAGTTCAAGTTTACAAATGCAACTTTTACTGTTCTTCTGTGATTTGGTGGCTTAAAAAAATTATGAAGGACTCAAATCACTGTCATTTGCAAAAGGTCCTTCTTTAATACTCAAATTGAGAGTCAGAAATAAGACACAGAATTATGAGCTATGCAAGACCCAACAGAATAAGAGCAGTTCTATTTTTTCACAGAATACATAAATCCATGTAAAGCAATTGATTAGATAAGGCACTTTTATTATTTTGAATCCTGAGTGATTTGTGATTTTAGGAAAGTTATAATTACAAAAAAAAAAATCTAACTGTATATGTCCCAATCATGGCATACTTTGTCATCCATTATAAACCTACATTAGTTTATTCTGCTCCGTAGCATTCTTTATTTTTTAATCAGTATTTTTTTAATTGTTGATATTGTACAGTTTTCTGTCTTTTACCCCACCCCCGGCCCACCACCCAGCCCTCCCCACCTTCCTCCCATTTCCACCCCCCCTAGTTTTTGTCCATGTGTCCTTTACACTTGTTGCTCTAAACCCTTCCCCTTTTCCCCTGAAATTTCCTCCCCTCTCCCCTCGGGTCACTGTCAGACCCTTCTCAACTTCAGTGTCTTTGGTTATATTATGCTTGTTTGTTTGTTTTGTTGATTAGGTTCGTGTTAAAGGTGAGATCATATGGTATTTGTCTTTCACTGCCTGGCTTATAATTGGAGAGCCTTATTAGCATGAGGCTCTCCAATTCCATCCATGCTGTCACAAAGGGTAGGAGCTCCTTCTTTCTTTCTGCTTCATAGAATTCCATTGTGTAAATGTACCACAGTTTTTTGATCCATTCATTAACTGATGGGCACCTAGGTTGCTTCCAGCACTTGGCTATTGTAAATTGTGCTGCTATGAACATAGGGGTGCATAGGTTCTTTTGGATTGGTGTTTCAGGGTTCTTAGGATATAATTCAAGCAGTGGAATTTCGGGGTCAAAAGGTAAGTCCATTTTTAGTTTTCTTAGAAAATTCCATACTGTTTTCCATAGTGGTTGTACCACATAGCATTCTTTAAGTTTCAGGTTCCTATCCTTTATCAGCAAGGAAGCTTGGGAGGCCCAGTGATCTGCCCAGGGTCACAGAACTAGTAACTGCAGGTCCTGTCCCTAGTAACTCATTTAACTCCAAAGCTGCTGCCCCTCCCTGCACTGACAAAGGACACAGATTTGCTTTGTGTTTAAGTAACAGCTTCTAAACAAAACAGTACAAAGGGAATTGTCTTCCTCCTCAAATGTCAGGACCCAGGTCTGTCTGTGACATGATTCTAACCAGCTTCTGTTCCTGACCAATTTGTTCTAATGGAGAAATACCTATGGCTAAGGGTGTTTGCGACAGACAAATATGCCCACCTCTGTGATTTCTACAGGAAAATGCCTGTGTGCAGCTTCAGCCAGGGGCTGTATGAATTTTAAAAGGATTTGGCAATAACGTAAAGCTCCAAATACCTTCACCGAACCCCAAAGTGAGAGCTATGAAATGCTTGTCTTCCCGCAACACGCCTGTATCTCACTTATCCAATTATGAAGGAACAAACGGGGAAGAAAGGACATTAAAACCACAGTTATCCTTAGAAAGCAGTGCAAGACCGGTCCCCCCAACCCCCACCCTTCGCCCGCCCCCAGGGTAGCTTTGAAACACCAGCTGAACTCCGGGATTGTAAAATGGTGTCCGTGGAGTTTGTAAGCCACTGGATGTTGGTCTTCCAGGAAATTAAAAGTAAAAATCAGCGAGGTCACTAGCACGCACTGAACTGACCCATGATCGCCCAGCTGGTAAGTGAGCTGGAACGCAGGCCCTGGCCATCCTGACTTGAAAGGCCGTTCAAGGGCTTTCTGGCCACCTGAGAGCCGACGCCTTGAGGTGGCATGCCGGGTCTCTCACGACACGATGCCCTTGCCTCGTGGCTCGGCACACGGAGGCACACATCTCTCTGCCCTCCCCCGCCTCCTCCCCCAGATGCGTGCCGGGGTCAGCACCGCCGAACCGTGGTGGTGTTCTGAGCACACCAGCTGGTTCCATGCCCCACAGCCTTTACCTAGCATGCTCCAGCTCTTGGCCGTGTTCCTCCTCTCCTCTCGCCCCACCGGCCCCCTGCTTTGACTGAGGGAACCCTGCCTGTCTTGGTAGGCCACCCACTCACCTTCCTAAAACTTCTGTCTCTAGCAGTGACTCGAGCTTTCAGACCTAAAGGCCAAACTTCTCAGCCTGCTTCAGACGGCCAGGCATTCCTGACCCGCAGAGTCCTCCTCGCCCCCTAACAGTCCACCTGGACGTGTCTTCCTTTGGTCACCCTTCCGTGGCTTAGGATAACTCTGACTGCACCGGGGGACTGTCCAGGGAGGCTCATTCATTCACTCGTTCATTCACTCATTCATTCATTTTCTAAATAGTAATCATATTGCAGTGTTCGCACATAATAAAACAATAGTTCCTTAATGTCACCTTTGACTTTTCATAATTGTCTCAAAATACCTTATTTACCATTGATTTGATTGGCACAGGATTCAAACAAGGTCACTTTGGTTTGGTGGCTGTCTCTTCAGGCTCTCAATCATTCATTCTCAACTGTTAATAATTAATAATAATTAAATATTCATTGAGCACCTAGTCTGTGCCAAGGACTCTTCTTTGCAAAGCTGGCCAGTCACCCATACAGTGACTAGTGGGGGTGGGCCGGTGTCCTAAGCGCAGTCAGGGAGCCCCTGGGTCTTTGCTAGAGGATTAAGGATGATCCTCTTTCCTTTTTCAAGAGGACCATTCGAGCACTTCCAGCCCTGGTTTGTGAGCCAATACACTGCCCTTTCTTTTTGTTCTAGTGCTAAGTTGGGTGCAGCTCCCATTTCCTGCAGCCAAAAGAGCTCTGATGGAATACCAAGGGAAAGCAGGCCCGTGCTTGGTCAAGAAGAACCTTCTAGAGCAGGGAGGAGGGCGGGCAGAGCCCGGTCACAGGGCAGTGTGGGCTCTCGGCAGACAAGAGGCTCAGCAGGGGACGGGAGGTTAAGGGAAGGGAGAGCTCGAAGAGGGCCCGGTAAAGCAGGCTGACGCGTTGGGACTGGATGCCTAGAAGCGTGAGGAGCTGCCAGAGGCTGGATGGTGCGTGGAGTGTGGATGGGAGTGGAGAGAAACCAGGGCCCTGCGGAGGCGGATGCAGCAAGACTGAGGCATCCACATTTTTAGCTTCAAAAGCCAATAGCTGTTGGCAAGTTTTTAAGAGCCCCCTTTTCCATTTTCGAATGATGACACTATTTATTACCAAAGCTAATCATCATCCTACTTTCCTCAAGTTCAGAAAGCCCAGGTGTGGTAAACGGTGTTCGCAAGTCGTTCCAAGTTTGGAGTGTAGAGGGCGAGGTAAAAGCCTATTACTGCTCTTCTGCACACAAATTGGCTGCCGCAGAACCTCGTCGGCCCAATGGCTTATCTGTGCAAGACACGACCTGCTATTCTCCAGAGCCGTCTGCCAGCGTCCCTTAAATACACGCCCCAAAGAAGTGTTTGCTAAGTGAATTAATGTTTGTATTCTTCCCTCGTTTCATCTCCACCAGCAGAGAAAGAAAGGAATGGATGCTTTCCTTAGAAAAGCTGTGGACTTGAAAAATAATGTTGAATTTGGTAATAAAATAAAAACACTCATTAACCTGGACATCACAAGACCTAACCTTTAATCGCTGCGAAAAATTTACCTACTGATTAAATAGTTTGGAGGATATTAAAATGGAAGTGATACTACTTAAGAGAGCAAAGGTTCCTTCCAACTCAGTGAGAGCACACAGCTAAAAATGCAGTGAAAAGAGGTCCGCCACGTTGAGACTGCCAGTCACATCTTCTCTGACCTGCTGGGTCTCACCGTCCAGCGTGTGCGAGCACCCCCAGGAACGTGTGTTCACACACGGCTCTCCAGGCCCCACCCCCATCACTGCTGACACAGGAGGTCTGGGCTGGGGCCCGGCTTCCCGGGAGAGGAGGGAGCTGCTGGTCCAGGTCCCACACGTTGAAACCACAGGTCGAGTCAGTAGATTCCTTTGTGGGTCAAGTCAGTAGAGCAGGGTGGTTTTAACTATGGAAGGCCACTCTGGAACAGGGCAATGTGGTAGTTGATTGATACTATATATAATTATTGTGGTATATTTTAGATAATATGTTATAGAGAATTATATATAATATATCATATTATATAGAATAATCATATATAATTAACTCTGGAACTAGGGCAAAATAGTAGTTGATTGATACATTATATATTATTGATTAACTATATATTGGTCATATATTATCTGTAACATACAATGTCATGCATTATTAATTAACTATTATTTTGCCCTAGTTTCAGAGTTAAATATTACAATGTTGCATATACATGTGTATGTGTGTATGTATATTAGCTTGGCCAGCATTTCCAACGGCGTTTATACCTGCTCCCCTAGAATATAAGCAAACCGCATGTTAGGTATTAAGTGTTTATTGCTTTTTCGAGACGTGTTTCCTCCTGTTATGACCTGAATATGGGACAGAGAGTGTGGGCTCCAGGCCGGGTGGCTGGGGGCCCTTGACAAGCCACCTAACTGCCTGCGTCTTGGTTTCCTCCAGCAGCAATAACCCTCATCACCTGCCGGGGAGGTCGCACGTGGTGGCTGCCTTCGTTCAGGCAATCGTGCAGGAGCAGTCCCTGACCGGAGGTGGGCTTGTGTAAGGTGACCCTGTGTTGCTCCCTCCACCCTGCTCCCTGACCACCCTGCACGCCTTCCCGCCACCGGGTCATACCTCACCTCGAGCCCCTGGGCCAGGACACGCCCACCCTCCGAAGGGCCCCTACACTGCCACTCCCCCACCCTGCCCCCCATCCCTGCCATGCTGGGATACTAGGTTCCCTGCATCCCCTCAGACACAGTGCAAGTCACTGACCCAAGGAAGGAGTTGTCAGGCTCCCCATCGCCACTCCTGTAGCCCCCTTCCCCCTTCCGTGTGCCCCTCAGCATCTCACCAGCTCCTGCCGGCACCCGAGAGCCCTGGCTGGACCCCGCAGGGGCTCGTTGCACGTCGGTCTCCCTGCGGGGCGGTGAATTGCACAGGCTGCAGGCCTGCGCCTCGGGCAGCACGCTGCGGAGCCTCGACCTTCGGGCCTGCAAGGCTCGCGCTGTTTGTTCGGGCACTCAGGGAAGGGAAGGAAGAGAAAGAGGACGGCTGGAAGGAAAGGATTGTCCCAAGGTGCTCACTGTCTGCATAACCTTTCCACTGTAACTTTTGAACTGGGGGAAATCCATTATGTGAAACCTAGAAATGATTTAGGTTGAACCAAATGAAACTGTTGATTTTTTTTAAAAATAATTAATTTTTAGAGAAAGGGGAAGGGAGAGAGAAAGAAAGGGAGAGAAACATTAGTGTGAAAGAGAAACATTAATCGGTTGCTTCTCGCACACTCCCAGCCGAAGCCCTGGCCCACAACCCAGGCATGTGCCCGGACCAGGAATTGAACCGGTGACCTTTGGTTTGCTGGACAACACCCAACTCACTGAACCTCACCAGTCAGTGCAAAACTGTTAATCTTTCATAGTTTTTTTTTCGCCTACAAAAAAGGCAATTTCATATGGTTCAAATTAATAGCTATTTAATATGAATGCTGTTGAACCCTGGTGAGTATGACAAAGTTACATGTGCTCAGCACCCACTTGGCACTGTGACTACTCGTTAATAGTCTATGACAAGGATGCCGATGGAGTAAAGTCCTACATTCTGAAGGGCCGGACAGGAGGCTATCAGAGAAATGGTGTACATCGGCACTAGGTGGCAGGTCTTTTTAAATTTGCTAAGCACTGGTGACTATTACACCGTGTGTGTGGGAGGGGGGGGAACATCTGTAGAAAACTCCAAATTGGCTGTCAAGGACAGACACCCTGAGGTTTGTCCGTTAGGGTTAACTAGACAGTTTGAAGTGGTCTCCCCCATTCTATACCCAGCACAGTGTTCTGAACCTGCCACCCAATGAAAACTCAATCTAGAGGCACAGATGGATCCAACACCTTTCTTGGGCTTTCAACAAAGTTCAACCTGGGTTCATTTCTCTTGCACAGGACTCTTCCTGCCACTGTCACTAGGGGCACTGCCAGCCTGGGGACCCGTGGCCGAGTTGGCACTCAGGGCTGTCCAGGAGTTTCGGTCTACTCAAGGACAGACCCCCCGAGTTCTCGATGAACCCCTACCCCCATCTGCCTGCCTTTGGGCTGTTTTGCTGCTTGTTAGGCATGTCACTGGAGAGGAGGCTTTGGAAGGGAGTGGAGGTCAGGACAGAGCTGGTAAAGGTTTTGTACACAGAGGAAGTCGAGGTCAGTGGGTGAGAACTCCCTGGATTTCAAGTAGCTGTGCTCCTCGCACCCTCACCACACAAACGGGACGTGACTTTCGAGACAACCGAAGTGCATTAGTGACCGTGCCTGTTCCAGCTTTGTTTTGTCGTCTCCAGAGTAGAAGGTCTCCCGGTGACTTATTTTGGCAGGAACATTCTAGCTCAGAGAAGGTGAGCTGAAGATTAAAAATAACTGTTTGAGGAAAAAATGCTCAGAAATGTATGTGGATAGAATGTATGCAAAGCCCAATGAAAGCAGGTACGTGCCTGTGTGCCTGAACCACCCAGGAAGGTGAGGGGGAAAGTGAGTGAAGGGGGTGACTCCAACTTCTGGCCTGTGGTTTGTATGAGATCATCGCTCATCATTGTCATGGCCACGTGAAAAAGAGAAGAGCTCGGACTTTGGATGGTAAATACACAATGCAATATACAGATAATACATTCTAGAATTACATACCTAAGACCTATATAGTTTTATTACCCAATGTTATTCCAATAAATGTAATAAAAAAATAAAAGGAGAAGGAAGCCAAAGCATCGCTGGTTCGATTCCCAGTCAGGGCACATGCCTGGGTTGCAGTCCAGGTCCCCAGTTGGGTGCGCACGAGAGGCAACCACACATTGATGTACGTCTCCCTCTCTCCTGCCCTTCCCCTCTGTCTAAAAATAAAATTATATAAAAAAATCTTTTCCAAGTGATGAAAGTCAAGGACCTACAACCAAGATTGCTCTACCCAGCAAAGCTGTCATTTAGAATGGAAGGGAAGATAAAGTGCTTCTCAGATAAGGTCAAGTTCAAGGAGTTCATCATCACCAAGCCCTTATTATATGAAATGTTAAAGGGACTTATCTAAGAAAAAGAAGATACAAATACGACAGTGAAAAGACAGCAAACTCACAGCTATTAAGAACCATACCTAAAACAAAAGCAAACTAAGCAAACAGCTAGAACAGGAGCAGAACCACAGAAATGGAGATCATATGGAGGGTTAGCAACAGGGGCATGGGAGGAGGAGAGAGGGGGAAAAGGTACAGAGAATAAGTAGCATAGATGGTGGGTAGAAAATAGACAGGGGGAGGGCAAGAATAGTGTGGGAAATGTAGAAGCTAAAGAACTTATGACACATGGACATGAACTAAAGGGGGGAATGTGGGTGGGAAAGGATGTGTAGGGTGGAGGGGAATGATGGGGGAGAAATGGGACAACTGTAATAGCATAATCAATAAAATATATTTTAAAAATCTTTTAAAAAATAAAAGAAAAAGAAGACAGCTACTGGCCATCGTTCTGATCTTTTCCTTTCGAAGAGAAGACCTAAAGAACTTCGGGAAAGTGGGAGTCTCTTTAAACTGGACTCTGTCTGACAAGCAGACTGCAGAGCGTCTGGTGTTTGGTGGCTGTTAACCTGGAGACTGCTGAATGGGGCTCTGTTTTATGCCACATGCGGACATAAAATTCCCTCCTGCAGTTGAAAAAACGTGTAGTGTTCTCCTTTGAAATACCTATATTCAATTTTTAAAAAATCAGCGAGTGTTAAAGGTCAGACTTCATATTCTATTTGTATTAGTTTCCCAAGTGAGGATTTTTTAAGTCACTTTCTCTTCGGGGATATGTTTGTTAGTTTTGTTTTAAATATGATTTCCTCCCTTCCTTGCTTTCGTCGATGCGTTTTTAAAAGAATGGCACACTGTGAAGATTGGGGACAGAGAGGTACAATCAAGAGCATGGACTGAAGAGGAACCTCAGTACCAGGCGCAGCTCTGCCTCTTCTGTCTGTGTGGCCCGGGGTGCACCATGTCACCTCTTCCGGCCTGAGCATCCCCTTGAGTGACATGATGTACATGAAGGACCTTCGGGTGCAGCAGCTGCCACCTACCAGGTGCGCTACAAATTCCAGCCACTGGCACATGCCAGTGTCGAAGACAGTTCCAGAAGCTTACTAAAAAGTGAAGTCTCTCTGGGCTGCCCCGCCCTGAGGAACACCTAAGGCTCCACCCCTCACTACGTAATAGCCTCGACCAGACTAAAACCAAAACAACAACAAAAAACCCCCACCAAAAATGGCTCAAACCAGAGAAAAAACGAAAACCCCAGAGTCAATTCCTCTAAGCCATGAAGAGATAGCCAACCTATCAGATGCACAGTTCAAAGCACTGGTCATCAAAATGCTCACAGAATTGGTTGATTTTGCTCACAAATTAGATGACAAAATGCAGGCTACAATACGTGAAATGAAGGAAGACGCATGGGGAACCGATAGAGGTGGAAGGAAAACTGGGACTCCAATCAATGGAGTGGACCAGAAGGAAGAAACTAACAATCAAACAGAAAATGAGGAAGAAACAAGAATTCAAAAAAATGAGGAGAGGCTTAGGAACCTCCGGGACATCGTTAAACGTCCCAACATCCGAATTATAGGGGTCCCAGAAGGGGAAGAAGAAGAGCAACAAGTGGAAAACTTATCTGAACAAATAATAAAGGAGAACTTCCCCAATCTGGCAAAGGAAATAGACTACCAGGACGTCCATGAAGCTCAGAGAGTCCCAAAGAAGTTGGACCCAAGGAGGAACACACCAAGGCACATCGTAATTACATTAGCCAAGATTAAGATGAAGCAGAGAATTCTAGAAGCAGCAAGGGATAAGGGGACAGTCACCTACAAAGGAGTTCCCATCAAACTGTCAGCTGATTTCTCAAAAGAGACCTTACAGGCAAGATGGGGCTGGAAAGAAATATTTGAAATCTTGAAAAGCAGGGACCTACATCCAAAATTGCTCTATCCAGCAAAGCTGTCATTTAGAATGGAAGGACAGATAAAGCGCTTCTCAGATAAGGTCAACTTCGAGGAGTTCATCATCACCAAGCTCTTATTATATGAAATGTTAAAGGGACTTACCTAAGAAAAAGAAGATAAAAAATATGACAGTGAAAAGACAGCAAACTCACAGCTATTAAGAACCACACCTAAAACAAAAGCAAACTAAGCAAACAGCTAGAACAGGAACAGAACCACAGAAATGGAGATTACATGGAGGGTTAGCAACAGGGGAGTGGGAGGAGGAGAGGGGGGAAAAGGTACAGAGAATGAGTAGCATAGACGGTGGGTAGAAAGTAGACAGGGGGAAGGCAAGAATAGTGTGGGAAATGTAGAAGCTAAAGAACTTATGACACATGGACATGAACTAAAGGGGGGAATATGGGTGGGAGAGGGCGTGCAGGGTACGGGGGGGTGATGGGGGAATTATAGGACAACTGTAATAGCATAATCAATAAAATATATTTAAAAAATAATAAAAATAAAAAAAAAGTGAAGTCTCTGACTGAGTGGTATTTCCCACAGGGCTAAGGTCAAATTCGACAGGTGTTTCCATGTCTTAAAACATGGCCCATCTGTCTGTCAGTTGGTGTAAGAGCAAACTGACTCTTCACTGCTAGAGAAATAGTTCCAGCTGAGATTTTCCTCCACTGATAAAAAAAAAAATACTAAGAGGGGTAGGATACTTCACATAGTTACTGATGTATTCAAAAAGGAATATTTGCTTCAAAAATCCAAAGCAATTAGAAACTGCTTGCTTTTTACCCATAAACACTTTGGAATCTTGCAGTGTTTTCATGAGATGTTAAGGCTGTTACACGTGGTCCAAGAAATGTGTATTTGGCAAAGATAAATAGCTTCCTTTGGGGCAGGACTTCTCAGTAGGGTCCTGCAGGCCAGGAATCACCCAGGAGGATCAGAGAAGGAATAGTTCCCACCTTATTTGCCCACAGGACACTTCCAGGGCTAAGCATCTCTCAGGACTGCTGTTCTGAGAATACACTTTGGGAAAAATGGGACCAAAGGAAATGGAAACCAGAGGAAAGGTTTCCATGTTCAAGGGTCTGCTTTGTAAATTACACTGTAATGGTTCCCTTTTACCTATTTGCCTTGTTCATTCCACTTCCTTCATCAGCCTACCACAGGCCGTGTTCTTGACTTTGGCCTGTCCATACAAGGTCACAGCTATCAATACATCATACAGAAAGGTATGGCAATGATCTAGGTACTGAAATAGGGGCACCAAGGAGACGCCCTAAGTTTCCAGGATCATAGAACTTCAATACGTGGAATGGAGAGAAGAAGGCAGTGATACTGGCATTTATTTCATGTTTACTATGTATCATTTTACATAAAAAAATGTGGCCCTACATGTGTATCACAAATGTCTTGTCTAGTGTTTTCCAAGAGCAATAATATTTGGCTAAACGAGACGCAAACAACTTCAAAAAATTTCAGAAGTGTAACATGAGCTTAGTTTGCCTTAGTAGTTTAGAATTTGGCAGAGACTTATCTGAAGTAGCAGAGCATTTGGCCAAAGTAAAAGACGGGCTATCAGTCTTCTTAGAACCCAACCCAATCAGGTGATTAAACAAGAGTGAAATGTTCTGTAAACATTCCTGACCCCTTTGGAAACCAACAGTGAGGGATGGCTGGAACTAGATTGAGAGTTTCTTTTTGTTTTGATGTTTGGGTTTGGGTTTGGTTTAGTTTTGCCTTTGATATCTTGTACCACTCGTACAACATCTGCTTTATAAAGCGAGAAATTGATGGCCTTTGACAACTTACATCGTGGCCCAGCCACCTTACACTTTTTGGAACAAAGCAGAAGTTACACACACACACACACACACACACACACACACACTCACTCACTCACTCCTATCGCAGGGTTCAGTTGCCTGGAATGTGTGATTGAGTTCTATAACACTAAAACTTTAAGATCAAAACTTGGGTGTTGTTATTAGCATAGGGTTAGACAAAATTGCAGGGTGGAAATTTGATTTTTAAATTTGTTGCAACTGGATTAAATCTCTATGTTTATAGTAAACATAAATTTGAAAATTTATAGGTAACAGTATGGTAGGCTCTGATGCTCTGAGTGAACTGTCATCCTGTTCAAGCCCTTGCGTAATTAGCATGTTGTGTAATGATTTGTAACTGTAACCTCGATGTTGAATGTTTTGTGCTATAATTTATTGGAGTTAAGTATAAGACCTCAGTTAGAAATATGAGCATGCTGTTCCTAGGAGAAAGTAAATCCACTTTGTGATTCTCCCCTTTATTATTTCTATTTTGTTTAAGAAGAAGCAAACATTGCATAGGATATATAGTTCAATGTTTTCTTAGGGTTTAAAGTAGCAATTCTCTGTAAGTAACAGGGATCAGCTAACAGATTTTAACCTTTAGGGAGCTGATTGTCTCCGGTGGGTGGTTTCAGGACGGGTTGGGGCGATGGTTTCATCACAGACACAGCCTCTTTCTATTCCTCATCTACCAACCTCACCAGATGGCCTTGCCTCTCCATTTGGCTGACAAGTGCCCAGTAAGACCACGGTTCTGTCACAGGCATCCATGACAATGTCCAAAGCAGAGGGCAAGGGACATGATGGATAAAAAGAGACTTCTCCACCCCTCCCTTCACAGGAGGAAATGTCTCCCCAGCAACTTCCCATCACGTCTCACTGGCCAGTACAGGTCCCAGGCCCTCCCATAGATCAAAGGGAATGAGGCAAAGGAACTGGCTTGGACCAGTCTTGATCGATTTCCTGGATCCGAGCACACTGCTGCCCAAACCAGATCAGGGCCCTGTTGGCCACTGAGGAGAAGGGTAGCCAGCCCAAGTGTGCGAGGTGTTTGAAACAGACACAGCGCGCAGCAGGTGATCAGAACGCACCTGCCTGGTCACCATCCTTGCAGCCACAGAGCTTTGTCCTGCTCCTGGGATAACACCCCTGTCATGGCCCCTGACTCTTCTAGCCACACGCTGCTAATAGAAAGCCCTACCCATCCCTTTTGATCCCAAAGCACAGTCTTGTTTTAAGAACTAGGATTCCCAGTTCTGAATAACACTAGAAAATCCAAGGACGGGATAGCAGGAAGTCCCTCCGTCCAGCTGTGGCAGACATAGAAGGTGCCTGCTGCCTGGCAGATTGCTAGCAGCTGCTCTTCCTCCACTCTCGTTCGCCAGCCCGCCGCCCACAAGGTAGGGGTGCAGAGACGGGGGAGCTCTTATTTGACTGATATTATCATAGAAGCCTTCGCACTCACTGGGCCCCTAGCAGGTGCGTGTGGGGGCTCTTAGGAGGCTGCCCCACGGGGTCCCCTACTGCAGGTATTGCAGTATGGGCCATGCCCGAGCGACCATGTAACGCCTCCTCCAAACCAGACGGTGACAGTGAGAGAACGGGGTGGGGACAGGGGAATGGTCATAATTTTTCCAGGCCAGCAGTCAAGAGCTGGGGCCATCAAGCCCCTGGGGCCATCAGGGAGAACGGTCACATGTCCAGCCCAGCGGCGCATGCGCGCCTCCAGTGGCCGCCTCCCCCGGGCCCTGCTCCTCCTCGGTCCCTTTGCAAAGAACCCTCCTTTGTGTTGTTGTTCTCAAAGTGCGGATGGTTTTCATTCATCTCATGAAGGTGAAATTTTACTACGTTATATTTTTCCCCTTGAGGGAAATCAGCTTTGGGGAGAAGCTCCGTTAACTTTTATTTATTATTTTTTTCAGTTGTGGTTTACGGTCAGTATCGTTCTGCGGTAGTTTCGGGTGTGTGGCGTATGGTGCACTCTAACACTCTGCTGCCGTGAACTTGACAGAGTGTTCCCTCCGATACTCCCAGTACCCAGCTGCCCCCGTGCACAGGACTATTACGCGACTAGTTATTACGGGACTATTGCCTCTACTCCCTGGACTGCACTTACATCTCTGTGGCTATTCTGTAACCACCAATCTGTACTTCTTAATCCCTTCCCCTTTTTTGCCCAGTCCCCCACCTGTCAGCACTGTCTTTTCGAGTTCCTTCAACCTTCCAGGTGATCCTGAAGGCCCGAGTGTGAAAAAGTCCCAGACAGCCCGCCTTGCCGCGTGACCCACTTCTGGTCCGAAGGTGATGTTTACCTATGGCCCGCTGAGTTGGGTGGGAACGCCGTTTCTTCTCAGATCCAGCCTTCTAACCCCACCCCACGGGCCTGCGACCATACGATCTCAGCCTGAGGTTGCCCAGTTGGATGGGCATCAGTCACAGACCCTTGTATGACATTATTGCAGGATTCATGGGTTTGGGACCCAGGGCGGAATTGGCCAAAACTCTCCTCGGGAATCCTTCCCCGGCGTTCCAACATCAGCATCCCATTTTTGTATTGTGAGGGGTCCAAGAGGTGTGCTCCCCGGTTCCTCCACACTCTGCCGTTAGGTGGTTTGCCTGGCTTTGAAACTCCTTCTCGGCTCCTGCAGAGAAACGTTCACTAATAACATCCTGACCGAGAAGCATGAATTCTACGTTGGGCTGTAACACTCTGCTATCCCTAAGGCCACTGCAGCGGTCAGCTCCGAACTCCCACCACCAGCTCTGCCCTCTCCCCGTCAATTCATTGTCTCTGGTCTGCTGGTCAGGGCAACCCAGAAAGAAGTGAAGCTTCTCACGAGCAGCCAATTAAACGGTTCTCACGCAGAAATCCACGTTTTTACTCATCCGCTACGTCAGAGGTCTGGCGTATCTCATTCCTCGGAGCTGCCCTCTCCTGTTTTCCTCCTTTGTGCTCTGGGCACATGAAGCTGTTGGCACTCCAACCACCAGAGAATCGAGGCGTAATTATAACATGACGCTCTTGCCCAAATTGCAAATAGGTCCACGAGAATGTTGCTAACAGCCTTGTGTACGTAAGCGTGCGTGGATAAATTCATTCTGCTCTTCAACCAGGGAGCCTACCAGAGCCACTAAGAGGGCTGCCTGTATGAATGTAAGTCTGGGAGTGTGGCTACTGTGTGTGCTGGAAGGTGCCAACGTTATTAGTAATACTTAAGGAAATATGATAGACTTCTCTGTCCCCATCAGCCAACCAGACCAATATGTAACTAATATTTTTAAACTGGAGAGCAGAAGGCCAAAAGTATATATAAAATCATATCCCCGAGAATATTTTGGATTAGCTGTGCCTCATGGGTCATCCTCACTTATCTCTCGTTGTTTTTGTTCGTAAGGAGGGTATTTTCAGCAGCTATCATCCCTGGCCTTGAGGGCTGTAATTATGTTTTTCTCTTGAGCTATAATTTGGCTGCTGCGACCAGAAGAAAAACGCTGGTGTGGAATCGGAGCCGACACCTGGGGGGCTGGCTGACGGCTCCGTGACGCCCCGGGTGCGGAAAGACGGCCCAGCGAGCGGCTCCGGGAAAGAGCCCCAGCTGCTGCACAGACGGAGGAGGAGCCAGCTCGCTCTGAGGCTGCGTTTCCTTTAGTGCCGTTTCTCCGACGCAGTGTTGAAGTTGGCGAGTATTTAGGATGCACCTCTGGCGCTGGATGCTGGGTGCTGCGTGCTGTGGGGGTGGATCTTTTTAAGTGCACTTTGGCAAGAAAGTGATTCGAACACAAAGGAGTCAAGTTCAAGCGATAGTTGACTTATGGTCGGTGGTGCTAGTAAGGTCTGGACACCCAGGAAGGGCCTTTGGGGTATGGAGCAAAGTCTTGCAAGTGAAAAGATTTGAAAGATTTTTGGAGAATCACTTCCAGCAGGAAATTCCAGAAACTTCCCATTAACCCGATCTAGTGGCTAATGACGTATATTCTGAATAAGTAGCTGTGTGTTTCAGGGATAAGGCCACTTGATACGCAGTGTTAACATCTGAGTTCTGGGTTTCTTGCGTCTAGTCCTTTTACTTACAGGCACATGATACCTTATTTTATCAAAGGATAGGATTGTGACGCCTTTTTCCTTATTTTCTTAGCTTTCCATATTTTCCCCTCTCAGCACATTAACAGCTTCTGATATGCCCAGAACTTCCCAATATCATGTGCGAACTGAGCCCTTGGATGTTTAGCTCTAAGCGGCTCCTTAGAAGCGCATCATTGGTGTCGCAGGTCGGAGATGGTCCGGAGTGAGCGGAGGACTTCCCGGCTTCCCCTCAGGAAGCACAGCACAGCTTTATCTGAGTTCTTTCACTGGTTTGTACTTCAGCCTTCCTGTGGCCTTCCACGTCACTTCCCTGCTGAAAGTCTCCCTTCACAAGCCTGATGTGAGCCAGGCTCCCGGACACATCCTGTAAGACGCTACACAACCTGAGGCATGGCTGCCAGTGTCCTTTGCCTTCTCATTTCCAGCCATACTCATGAGATGGGTTGCCCCCAACTCGCCTCCAAGACCTTGCAAATTCTGTTCCCTTTGCCTGGAATACTCTCCTGGGCTCGTTCTCGCTGCCTGTCTCTCTCCTTCTCATCCTTCAAGTCACAGATGAGCCATCGCTTGTTCTGGGGAGTCAGGGAAGGCGCCGCGCTCCCAGAGCCCATGACACCTCCCCGACATTAGCAGTTATTATAGTTCTATATATTATGTATTATGATTATATGATTATGGAATGTAATGAACAACTATAATATACAGTTATATAAAATACGGGTATACAGTTTTTAAAATATAGTTATATATTATGTAGATATAATTACATTATAATTGCCTATTAACATCTAGAGAGCAGAAACCAGTCCTCACATTCAGCGCAGGGCCCAGGGCTGGTGGTTTGTGAATCAGAGGCACTACATTGAGAGCGTGCTGGGTAGCACTATTTTTTTTTTTAAGTACATTTCTGATTTATACATTACCAGGCCAGGTCCTGGAAGTTACCACTGAAACCCAGCCATGGGGGCTTCCTGCTGCAAGACAGACTTAATAATTTTACAAAGTTAAGTTTTTTTCTGATAAGCTTAGCAGAATAAACTGAAAGGGGAACAATGGAATAATTTATTTTTGTCTGAGAGAAGCAGACAACTGGAGAATTATAGGAAAAAGGGGAGTCTCTAAACAATGAAGTTTTCTTAGAATTATATAAATCCCCTGAGTGTCTGAAAAATAGTCTGTGTCAGGAAACTGGTTTAAAGGGGAGACCAAGGGAAGCAAATCTGAAGTTGTCCTTAAATCAGTAGAAATGACTATACTTCTTATGGTAGGAAGTATGTCAGACTCTGCCCTTAGGCCTGAGAACTCTGTTTTGTAAATAAAGTTTTACTGGGAACACAGTAACACCCATTTGAACAGGCTACGATTTCAGTACAGACTATGGCAATTTTCTTCCTACACCGGCAGAGCTGAGTAGCCCCAGCAGGACAGAGACCGCACGGCCTGCAAATTCTAAAATATTTGCTGTTGGTACTTTACAGTGGCTGGCCCTTGGCCTAGGGATGAATGAGACTACAGTTGACTCTTGAATAATGTGGACGTTAGAGCACCAACCCCCTCTACAGATGCAAATTGCTCATAACTTTTGACTCCGCAAAACTGAACTACTAATAGCCTGCTGTTGACAAGAAGCCTTACTGATAACATAAATAGTCAATTAGCATATTTTATATGTTGTACTTTATCCTTACAGTAAAGTAAGTTAGAGAAAAGAAAATGTTATTAAGAAATCATAAGGATGAGGAAATACATTGACCGCATTTTTTTTTTAAATCCACATATAAGTGGACCGGGCTGTTCAGACTTGCATGGTTAAGGCTCAGCTGTTCCTACTTCATCCTGCATCCCTCATGGGGCTCTGTAACGTGTTGAGCACAGCGGCTGGCATCTCCATGTAACCCGCATAAACATTGGCGGAGATGGATGGTAGGGTGGTGACGCACCAAGGAACCAGCCCTGGGCTTTAGGTGAAGCTACAGCTTCACTCCCAAAGGCAGGACCACAGATGTTCATGGCATGGGGGACGGTTTGGGCAAAGGCCAAGGAGAGAGAAAAGAACTAGAGGCGGGTGGTGACTCAGTGTTCGCCCTGCTCTGAAGAAAAGCACTCTTGGGGGATGTTTACATCATTTCCTTTTCTTTCTCTGCCTCCAAAGAAAACAGGCGCGGGCGGAGCTCAATTTGTGGTCAGTATTTCACTCTGCGTTTGACGAAGTGGCTTCCAGAACCGTCCATAGCACACGTGGTAGAGGTTTAAGAAATCCAAGGTGTGTATTTTACTTTCACCTGACAGATGCCTTTAAGCAAAGAGGAAGGTTCGTTTTGTCTGTTTGCAAGGCACACCTTTATTTGCCTGTGAGCGTGAATCACCGGTCTCCTCGCTTGGCATCAAGGAACTGGAGAGAAAACACCGAAGGGAGGTGGGGAGGGTGAGCAGGTTGTTAAGGATGTTTGGCGGGTGGAATAATGGCCTCAGAGTAGAGTCCACCCCTGGAACCTGTAAGAGTCACCTCATTTGGAAAGAGTCTTTGCAGATGTGGTTCAATGAAGGGTCCTGAGATGAGGAGGTTATCCTGAATTAGCCAGCTGTGTCTTCTTCTTTCTTTTTTCCTAAATCTTCACCCAAGGATATGTTTATGGATTTTAGAGAGGGGGAGAGAGAGAGAGAGAGATTGATCGAACATCAATGTGAGAGAGAAACATCAGTCATTTGGCTCCCATATATGCCCAGACGGGGATCAAACCTGCAACCCAGGTCCGTGCCCTGAATGGAGATCAAACCTGCAACCTTTTGGTTGTACCTTTTGGTGTACAGGACAATGCTCCCACCAACTGAGCCACCCAGCCAGGGCTGGTCAGATGTGTCTTTGTAAGAGAGAGGCGGAAGGAGATCTCACGGACGGGCAGAGGGGAGAAGTGAGTGTGACCACGGAGCCTGGAGAGGTCTGCAGGAGCTGGAGGGCGGTGGCCACGAGCCAGCAGCCACGAGAGGCTGGAAAAGGCAACTAACAGATTCTCTTCTAAAGGCCCCCCAGGGAGCACGCCCCTTGACTGCAGCCCAGAGCGACTGAGTTCAGACTCCTGCTCTCCAGAACCATGAGAGAATACATTTTGCCTTGTCCTCAGCCACTAAGTTTGGAGTCATTTGTTCCAGCAGCCACAGAAAACTAATACAGACGTATTCCTCAAATGAACAATGTGCGCATCACTTCATTGCTTTGTGTGTCATAACAAATGAGAGAGGAGGGGAGAGAGAGGCAACAGGCCCCCCCACGTTTTCATTATCCATACAAGTAGGGGAGATGATAAGCAGCCCAAGTTACGGAGCTGGGTGGGTGGAGCCTGTTGGAGGGAGAGTCAGCAAAAGGGTGGCTGGAGGTGCGGAAGGGAAGGAACTCCCTGAAGCTTTAGACATTAAGCAGCTTCGTGGCTCGGCCAGCTCCCTTTCCGCTTTCTTTTTCTCCATGGTACATAGCCTCTGTTGTCTATATTTACTTATTTGCTTAATGTCTGTCTCTCCCCACAGGAGGACGTAATCTCCATAGGGACAGAGATTTTGATCTATTATGTTTACTGTGTCCCCAGCTCTGAGAACAGGGCCTGAAACATAACAGGTGCTCAGTAAATAGTTGCTCATTACATAAGTGAAATCTAAGCGGGTAAGGTTCTGGGTTCATTGCAAGCTTGTAATTTTATTGGGACCAAAGATTAATATGCTGACTGAAGGTGGTGTGCACACAGGTGTCTGTGTGAAACCGTTTCCGGTCCGTGGTGAGATAAGGACAGAAGCCTCCAGGACATCTTGGTGCATTTTTTAAAGAATTTATTTATTTTATTTTTTAGAGAGAGGGGGAAGGGAGAGAGAAAGAGAGGAAGAAAAACATCAAATGGTTGCCTCTCACATGCCCCCAACCGGGGACCTGGCCCGCAACTCAGGCATGTGCCCTGACTGGGAATTGAACTGACGACCTTTAGATTCACAAACTGATGCTCAACCCACTGAGCCACACCAGCCAGGGCTCAGTGTGTTTTTAAAATCCAATGATTTAAAAAACAATATCGTTGATAAAAAGCTACTATAAATTCAAGAATATTTTTCACCGTATTTGAATTTGTATTAATTATAACATATTTGCCTCCTTTTAAAATAGTCACATACATCAGGGAGAGACAAATAATTGGAGGGCAGCTGTATTTGTTCCAAATACGAGCATACTTCATTTTATTGCATTTTGCTTTATTGCACTCTGCAGATACTGTGGTTTTTACAAATTGAAGGTAAGACCCTCCACCAGCAAAAAGATTACAATTCACAGAAGGCTCAGATGATAGTTAGCATTTCTTAACAATAAAATATTTTAATGAGGGTATACGTACATTATTGTTTAGATGTAATGCTATTGCACACTTAATAGACCACCATATAGTGTAAACATAAATTTTCTAGGCATTGGGAAACCAAAAATTTCATGCGAATCACTTTGTTGTGATTCCCTTTGTGATTTCACTTTGATGTGTTATTGAGGTGATCTGCACCTGAGTCTATACCATCTCCAAGGTCTGCCTGTTGAGATGATTCTCCAACCATATGCAATAGCCAGGAACTCTTGGAGGTCCATAGCCTGAGGGTTCAGCGTTGTAATCCAACCCAAGGGAGGAAATGAGGGTGTAAAGGCATTCGGTGTTGGGCCAGGGCCTTATAACCAAATCGTAAGGACCAAACCCAAAACTTGCACCTGCTGAGTCCCATCCCCATGCTGTTTCAGTGACCACAGATGGTCTCCCTAGAGGTCATCTCCTAGGCAACCAGGTGCGTGCTCATAGATCTGAATCTTGCTGGAGGAGGGGCCTCACCACGAGGGCCACGCCTCTGATGGAGGACAGCAGGGCAGTTCAGACAGGCCTGGGCACAGGGCCAGCTTCATGGCGTGAGGCCAGTGCTGCCCCACAGAAGCCAGTGTTTGGAAGGCCTTTACATGATTTAATTCTCTGCTCTCGCCTTCTTAAAATTCTTAATAATTTGTGAAAGAGGGGCACATATTTTCATTGTGCGTGAGTCCCTGCAAATTATGTAGACTGTTTCACCTGGGCAGGACAATATGAACTGAATGGCATTTTATTTCTGGTTTGCTTCTGATCTCATTCTGGGGATACAGCCTTCATTACTGCTCCTTGGGATCTGGCGGAACATCAGCTCTGGGATAAGGAGACTTGGTACAGCAAGGCTGGGGCTTGGGCGAGACAAGGGAGGGGCCTAGGGTGCCAAATTTAAGGAGATGCTCTCTCTCAGAGTTGTGCACATGCAAGGTCGGCACCTGAGAGTAAGCGCCCCTTACATTCTGCCCCTCGCTGGCCCCTCGCTGGCCCCTCGCTGGCCTTACCTGGACTACACCTGAGCCAAACCTGCAGGATCCTATACTCTCCTGCTTTCTTTGTCTTTGGAAATGAGTGTGTGCCTCTATAATCACTACACCTTCACCACCTAGGCCAAGTGGCATACGGGAACCTATCTGACTGACTTTTCTTTAGATTTTTCTGAAAGTGTTTTTTACTCATTCAGTCTTTGCGCTGAGGGAGAATTGCATTTCCTTCTCTGCAGGACCGGCCGTGATGGGCTGGTGCGCACTCTACTATGTAAATGTAATTCAGTGTAAAGCTGAGTTGTCAATACCATGAGACACTCTGGGGAAGAGCGAAAGACTATATGGCGCTGGTGGGTACATTCGCTGTGTCGCCAGAGAGAAAGACTAGCGTGGTGGGAAGTTAGAACACCTCGGTTCTGCCCCGAGTCCACTGCGTGACGTGGGGCGATGCTCTATGCCCTCTCGGCCTCAGTTTCCTCACCTGTCCAATAGGGACAGTGACGGCTGATGAAGCCACCTCTCTCTCACATTCTTATTGGGAGGAGATGATGCATCCGAACACCTTTGGCTAATCACCAAATGCTAGCTCTCTGTTGGCACTATAGTTCCATTTATGGAGGGGAATTTTTTGCAAGATGGATCCATTCTGAGTTGCCGCCTGTTTGCCGCCAAGATTAGCAGTGAATTTCACAGGCTTTGAGTGAGCCCTTGGGACGGGCTTTACTGAGGAGAAGAAGCAGCCTCCAAAGCCAGGGTCAGCCAGACCAGAGAAGAGGGAAAGGCTCACTGAGGCTGCGGGTTCCGCAGGGTGGGTCTGCGCGCCAGGGGAGGAAGCCAGCCCCCCGCGGTTTACCTCCCTTTTCACGGGGCGGGCATAAGAGCAATTTTATTAGCTCAGAGATAAGCACACTACTTTGGCACCAGGCAGTCTGGATTCGGGCGCCCGGTGTGCGCAGGAATTATCCAGGAATGCGAGCTCTCAGCACCTGGGGATCTTGAGACCTAAGAAATGTTCCATGGAGGGAGGACGCCACTTGTCCCAGGGGCAGAGGAGCTTGGGCCCAGCCTCTCCAGCCGTGAGAGAGAAGCAGGACCCCACCCCCACAGCTCTTTAACCCGGCAGTGCAGGGTGGGCGCCGGAGGGCACTTTTAGACACTTCTGTTCCGCCTGTCACGGGAGCACCAGACGTCTTAGAAACGGAGTCCCTCCACTCAGCCCAGTGTTAAAACCTTCCTAGGTCACGTCAGGGTTGCTTTGTGGTGGGTTTAGATTTGATAGAGAGATCAGGGTCTACTCAGGCTAAAGCCACATCCATCTGTTAATGAACTATTTTAAGAAGATACTGTATAATTTTGAAACATGCACTTGGCATTTGGTCTAAAATGCAACCAGAGGTGGTTCCTTTAACCAGCCTTGTTCCTACTTGTCCCTTGCCCACCCCAAATGCCACCTTGGCTCACCCTTTCCTCTCTGGCCTGAACGCCTACCCTGTATAAACGCCACTGTGGGTACCTAGTCCAGGCGGCAACAGGGTGGGAGAGCCACAGAAGGAGACACATAACAATAGCATAATATAAATTTTGCACAACATGGTCTGGGAGTTTAGTAATGGAGCAATTAATTTAATCAGTGAGAGGGCCAGGGACCCCTCAGGAAATGACATTTGAACTGTATCATAAGGATAAGTAAGATATTTTAGGACGAGGAAAGGGGAGAAGGGAGTGCTAAGTAGAGAAAACAGAGCAAAGGTGTGGTACCTGGGATGGGATGATAACTATAAAGTGCTGAGAACACAGCACATAGTAGGTGCTCAGGAAGTGGCAGTAGTAGTTGTAACATGTTCAAGGAATTTCAAACACCCCACATGGCTAGAATACAGGGAAGGACGTTCTGAAAATTAAATCAGGTAATTTGAGATCTTTTTCATGAAAGGCCTTGAACCATGTGCTAACGGAGTTACATTTTATATTTGCAGCACATTTTAGCCAACTAATCCACCTGCTTTGTTGTTCGTTGGCCATCAACACGGTCTCCGTGGGGATGGCTAAGGTCGGGACGCGTTAACAAACGACCGCCAATGTCAGTGGATTAAGGCGTCAAACGCCAATTTCTTACCCACCTCCATGCTCACCACAGAGTTTGCCAACTTCATCCTCTTTCTACAACCCGGTTGCTTCCCCTTCTGCTCAAAAGTGATGCCCATCACTCCTTCCATCTCATTGGCTAAAGCAGGTCACGTGGCCACACCTAACTTCAGAAGGAACAGGGCAGTGCAGTCCTGCCACATGGGGATGGGTACCTGACCATGTACATTGGTCAAAACTCAGAAGTGCACGCCTTAGATGAGTGAAGTCTACAGCATGCGAATTCTGTGTCAACAATCTGAGCTTAAAAACCACTTCGGTGCATTTTCAAACATTCAGCTTTATTTAAAATCATGATCCAAACAGCTAACAGTCTCTTTGATCTCTAAAAGGGAATTTTGTTGATTCTTTTAAAGACACTGTAACCCGTGGTTACAACCAGGTTTTAATGTTTAGCAACCAAGACAGTTTGCCCTCTGGGAGAGGGGAGGGAATCCTGATATTTGCCTCTGTCCATGGTGTAAATGCTCCTACCGTGGCTGATTTCAAGTTACCAATGTGATGTCATTGAATCGAGCTAGGGAGAGATGCACACATTTCGAGCCAATCCCAGCACACCGCTAAAAATATTAAAATATGCTCTGGTTGACATTATAATAAGCAGCAAGCTAATGGCTGTCTTCATGATGTTCCACGAATGTCTTAAACACATGCCCACCTTGCTAGTAATGCAGAATCAGTAATAATAATAGTAAAAATAAAAATAATAGTAATAAAATAATAACAATAATGCCAATCATATCCTGGAGTTCCCATCATAGTTGAGGCTACTCCGAAAGGTTAAAAAGAATGCCCAAAGTCACCCAGCTGGCTGGTGGCAGAGCTGGAGCCAAAACCCAGACTTCCTGACTCTCTGCTCTATGCCCACGAGGGGTTTTCCCCACAATGGCAGGAACTGAGGGAGGCCAGGGCTGAATGTGTACCGTTGCTCCCAGCTCCCTGTCAGATAGTCATCTTACAAGTTTTTAAAAGGGCAAACACTCAGCTAAGCCATCCTGTGGCGAGCAAGTGGCAGGGCCCCAAGGGTGGGCAGGGGGTCAGGTGTGATGTGATAGCTACTGGACCTGAACGACGCATCTGCCCTGGGAGGACAGAGGATAGCCAGACACCCCATCTGAGGGCTGTGGCTCAGCCCGGCCCGCAGGGGAGCCGGTTTTCACGGTCAGCCCTGGCTTTTCGCTGCCCAGCCCCCCCCCATGCGCCCTCAGGAAGAACAGTAACAGCGGCCATGTGCTGAGAATGAGACCACTAGGGATTTCCCACCCAAACCGAACTTTGGGGTAGCCTAGAACGGTCTTTGGGAGAATGAGTTTATGCTGCAGGGTAGAGACAAAACCGATAGTAATAATGATGACATAATAAGGACTAGTCCAGCGTGAAGCCAGACTTATCCCCAAGTCTATTTCAAACCTGCGTGACTGTCTCTGGTCACACATTTTCCTTTTTAATAGGTATTTATTTATCTTAGAGAGGGGGAAGGGAGGGTGAAAGAGAGGGAGAGAAACATCAGCGTGAAAGAGAAATGTTGATTGTCTCTTGCATGTGCCCCAACCAAGGACCGAACCCACAACCCGAGCACGTGCCTTGACCGGGAATCAAACCGGCAACCTTACACTTTGCAGGACCATGCCCCACCCACTGAGTCACACTGATCAGGGCTCTGGCCATATATGCACTTGGAATGTCTTTTTCTCCTTTCTCAATCTAACAACTTCCTGCCCTTCAATGTCCATCAATGTCACTTCTTCACTGAAGACTTTTCTGACCTTGATCTTGGAGTACCCGCCCTGAAATATACTATTCTACTCTGCTCCCGGTTCACTCGGCCCTTTACTACAGTTCATTCACAGCTTTTGTGATTATTTGTTCAGATGGTTGTGTTCTCAGCTAGATAAAATATTTTCCCCTTGATATTAAGGCCCGGCTCTTACTCTCCTTGAGTTTACCGCACCCCCCCCCCCCCCACACACACACAGTGCCTGGCCTAGCCCATCGTAGGCACCAAAGAGAGAAGACAGCAGAGAGAAGGACCATTCTGGACTCAGAACAATGTCTCTGGGAAAAGGGAACTCTCCTGGCCAGTTCGGGCCACGTTACCAAATGACCGCGTACTCTCTGAGAGCATCCCCAAGGCCTGTCTACTTAAGGAGCAGAGTCCCGCCTCCCCTGCCCCACCCCGACTCTGATGTAGAGGCCTGAGCAGGGAGCCGAAGTCTGTGTTTTGGCGAGCTCTCCAGGGGCTGCTCTGTGCAGATGCTGTGCAGGACCCTTTTGCAGAGCACTGGCCCGATGGTTCCAGGAATGCAGACGAGGTAGGGGCTAGAGGAGGGTGCAGACTCGAGTCGGAAGTACCTACCAGGCTGGACAGAGCACTCCACAGCCTGCACTGTTTCTCCCAAATCTCGGGGAGCTGACGGTCCCGGGTGTCCCACAACCATCCCTCCACACTCAGGCCACGCTCCCACAGAAGCGGCACCAGCACCCCTCTGTCTACTAGAGTATCGGATGGCCTTTTGGCACGTGGAGGGCACAGCTAAGCTTTCTCGGGTCTAGTTCATTATTTGATTACTCTGGGCTGTGGAACAGCCTCATTGGGGCCTGGTGCGAGTGATGGTCGGGCTCGGGGGACAAAAAACGTGGCTCTGGGCTCAAAGAACCCCTGCCAAGCAGCAAAGCCAGCACCGCCCTCAGAGGGCCTCCTGGGATGACCTTGGGCTCCTGCGGACCAGCTCTGCTCCCTGGCCTCAAGTCACACACACCTGCACGGACACCACCTCTGTCCTGGAGGCTGAATAATAACAGGGTTGTCGCCTCCTTGGAAAGAGCCGTTCCCAGCATTCCCCGCACCTGCGGGCATTTGCTAAGGTCTCCGTGCCCCAGCAGACCCCACCTGAGCGGCTCTCAGAACCGAACTCTGGAAACATCGGGCAAGCACTCAGCCATCCTTGTGACGCTCGTTCACATAACAAAGTGTATTTTTTCCCAGAGGACCATCATTTTATATTCCTACTCATCCCGTTAGTATAATCACGCCCACATGGGGTATAATTGATTCTAATTTTCACTCCAAGGTAGCTCCAGGTTACAACCACGGATCTCTTGCCTTGGAGAATGTGCTCCTTTTACTTAGCATTTAAATGAGTATCAGGAGGGAAACAGGAGAAGTAATTATGAGGGGAAACCAAGTGTTGAAAGGGGCAGCTTTTGAAGGGCTCGGTGCCCCGACCCTGGGGTGCGCGCTCCCCTTCAGTCTGCGGGAAGCCAGCCGCATCAACCCTGGGGTCTGACAGTGAGGAATTGTGCAGCTGGGTGGGGGTGTGGCCTTTTGCTCTGGGCTGGGGTCATTCTAATTCAATGTGCGCCCCTGACTCAGCAGCCTCTGTTTAGGAATTAGCACGCAGTTTTTAACACCTTACTCTGCCCGAGGTTTCCGAGCAGGTGGTAGTCATGCCGCAATTGCAACTCCCCACTCTCTCTTTAAAAACCAATTTTGGCATGTTATATTCATAGATCCCTTGCTAACCTTTCGGAGTGCAAGCCCCTGTTATTATATGTGGCAGAAGGCAGTACTGGGTTTTGTTTTGTTTTGTTTTGTCTTTTTCATTCTTGCTCAATTTCAGACTTTCCCAGTGAAATGCAGATCCAAATGAGTAAGCTGTTTTCACAGGCTATGATTAGGGGTGTTTGTTGCATGATGGAAGCGTAAGTCTCCATTTATTTTTAGATGGTGAAGATTCTAGAAGGAGTGGGGCATGTTGGTTCGGTTTGAGTCTGTAAACGATGAGGCAGGTTGCCCAGCTGAGTAATTAGTTAACGAAGGGCGTGTCTCCGTGGCTGATGGTGC
This sequence comes from Glossophaga mutica, assembly GCA_039655065.1. Classification (NCBI taxonomy): domain Eukaryota; kingdom Metazoa; phylum Chordata; class Mammalia; order Chiroptera; family Phyllostomidae; genus Glossophaga; species Glossophaga mutica. The sequence goes on from CM077313.1 coordinate 86,932,891, forward strand.
AGCGCACCGCCCCGTACACATGCCACAGACCTAGGCTGCCAGTGCGGGCTGTCCCCCTTTTGTACCCCCATGGCTTTAATATTATGTGATCATCCGGTTACTTGACCCACCCCCACTTGTACCTTCTCAAATGTATCTGCGGTCCCAGTTCATGTGTGTGAACAGTTGAAGATGGGAAGGAGACTGGCTAAGCCCACATTTTGGGAGTAAGGAAACTGAGGCCATAATACATCAGGTTATAGTAAACCCTCACTGGACCTCACCAACAGCTTCTTGGACACTGAGACTTTAAGGAAAATGATGTATTTATTATACAACAAATTATTCAAATCCAACTGGACCACAGGCTAACAGGTATTCAGTTCCTACAGCCTATTTTTGGTCACAAAAAACATTATCAAATCTCTAAGACAAGACTCAAAACATTTCCAATGTCAAACACTAAAATAAATAAGCTATACGTACATTTAAGAAGCATGATACAAACAAGAGAATGATTTTCCAACCCGATGATTCCAGCTCAGGGTTGTGGGTGGTCAGAGCCCTTCCTGGCAGCTCAGGGTGCAAGACGGGGCCCCTGCTGGCCAGGATACCCCCACCACAGGTCCACGCACACACATGCCCACCCTCGGCCCTTCAGGGCGTGGGAGGAAACGGGAGCACCTGGAGAAAACCCACGCAGACCGGGGGGCACGTGGCAACTCCACACACAGGGGATGGATTTTTTTCATCAGTGTTATATCAAAATGTTGAATGAAACAACATTATTTGAGGACCTGCTGTACTTGGTCAAGATCCCAGCAGTCAGGACAAAAAAAAAAAAAAAAAAAAAAGCCCACGAGTGCCTGCGTAATAAGCAGGAGATTTTTCAATCAAATCAAAATATTTATCTAACAGCTCCTATCAAAATTCTTAGTTTCCCTTAATCACTTGGATGTGTGCGTGCGTGTGCTTTCGGCCTGGCAAACCCATCCAAGCAGACAAGCCACTCTGCCTCGGCCTCCCCTCGGCCGATCTCATCTGCAAAGTTCTTTGTGCGGTGACCTGCGCTTGTGACGAAACATCAGAACTCAGGAATGGACAGGTGTCACGCCCAGAGGACACGTTTGTGAAATCCAACCAGTTAAAAACTCTGTGGCCTTGAATTTGACAATGATTCTTTCACAAAAACATCTCCCCTGCTTTTGAATTAAGTTACACCGAACTAGGAGGGACCAGTTCCTTGTTCCCTTTCATGTGGTTTCAGATTTTCTCAGGAGTCCTTCAGTCTCTCCCCCAGCCCAGCTCCTGCCAGGAGTGAGGCAGGACAAGGGGGTCAGACTCCCCGCTCCGAAGCCCCTGAAAGGCTCAGGTCCATGACTTTTAATTTTTACAAAATTGAGTCTCTGATATCTTTTCAAAGATCCTGAGGTTTGGGGGGAAAAACCGTCATATTTCTTCCCACGCGTGTTTTTTTTCAGGTGGCACTAATTCTTTCTCTCACTCTACTTTCCTCTCCTCTGGTTTCCCATGGAATTTGGATTTTTTTTTTCTTTGTTCCATTGGAAGGGGGGCACAGCCCTCAATAAATCGGGGTGAGATGATCCTGGCTAGCTCTCTGCACAGCACCCCCCACACAAATCAGCCTTTTCCAGCTGCACCCCCACCACCGCCCCCACCATCAGCAACAGGTTCTTCATTAGGTGACAGGGAGGCCGGGCTGCCCCCCAGCACAATGAAACAGCCGGTCCACTGTGCAATGGGAGAATCATTTCTCAAAAATGTCAAGGTTGTCAGATGCTCTTGTTATTCCCTCTTTCTTGTGTTTGGGTCTAAGGCTAATAATCCGAAGCTCTGGGGAAATGTCCCGTAGCTCCAAATGTCACGATTTCATGTTTTTCTCAAGGTCAGTAATGATTTATTTAACATCACCTTGGCTTCAAGACTTCTGGTGAGAGCACCAGTCAAGCTTAGATTCCCAAAACTTTCCAGGTGTGGCTTCTTTGGACACGGTCATTCCCTGACAATGGAAGGAAGCAAATGGCTGCTGGTGGCAGGTGGGTGAAGTAGAAGGACCCATGGATTGGGATTCCAGAAGCTTCATTCCTGGCTGCTGCTTTGCTCCCAACTTGCTCAGGAACCAGGGACAAGCTGCTTCTGGGGCCTCAGTTTCCTTCTCTGTAAGATGGGAGAGTGGCGCAGATCACCGGAAGCAGCAATGGCTGCCATCCCGCTGTATTCCCTTTTACTTTGTGCTGTGGAGTAAATCTTTCTCGTTCTCCCGTAAGATAACTAAAACCATGCCCCCCCCCACCCCGTGCCTGGCCATAGGAATAAACTGCAGGGGTAACCATGTGTTTTACGCAGAGTGTGAAGTGTATGTTTTCCAATAACCTGCCCTCAGTTGACTCATTTATTGATTTATTCTCTGAGAAATATTTACTGAATGCTACGTAGACCAGCAACGTGCTAAAGACAGGGATAGAGTGATGGGCAAGACAGACACAGCCACGTAGAATGCAGGTTCAAAGCCAAAAGGAAAAAAAATGCATGAAGAATGTTCACGCTGAGACAGGCACAAAGGAAAGCTTTCTGGAGAAAGTGCCGGGCGGCCCAGGGGAGGCTGGAAGGGTGACCAGCAGTGAGCAAGGTGAATGGAGAATGACGTTGGCGGAGATGCACTCTGTTCCGAGGAGGTCCGAGTATACAGCACAGGCCTCCGATCACTGGGGTCTGATGCAAGTACACACATGAACTCGAAATTTAAGTTATACTGAGCAGAAGAATTTCTTTTCAGGCAACGGAGGTTTGTGGTCTCAGTACAACGCCAAGCACGGAGGTTAGCGAAGCCTGTGACAGAAATGGGTAGGAGAGACTTTCAGGCCTGAAATACACGGAAGCGCTGCCCCACCACCCCTCCTTGGCCCAGACACGTCCCCTGCCGTCGGACTGCCTACAGGGGGAACGTCTTATGTGACTCTAGGTGCCCGGAGCCTAGCGCAGGGACAAATATCCGGAGATGTCCGCTTTGATGTTGGTTGTCTGATTAATTTGTGGGTTGATTGGTGTGTTAGGTGGATGGGTGGATGGAAGGGTGGGTGGGTGAATGGATGGACAGGTGGGTGGATCGTGGGGAGAAGAGGATATAAAGTGTCTAATTATGTATTTTTATTGTCCTATACAAAGAAGTACCCTGTTTTTCATACACACTAATACACATTCGTGGCTGTAAATTCCCACTCATTGCACCTACTTTAGTACTGTACTTGGAACTATTTTTCTCCGATGGAAAACGTACCTGTTGTTTCTTTCACCTGTGCTTTCTCTGTGCGGAGGAACTAAAACACAAATGCGTTATGCATAACACCCACCACCGCATGCGGCGCTGCCGGCAGCCGGGCCAGCGAGCCAGAGCAGTGGCGCCCCCCCGGCCCTCCGCCCGCCCCACAGATGTAGTCCTTCTCCTTAGCACCTTGGCAGCTGGTTTGGGGGCTTCTGCCAGAATACGGCAGTTTTCTGGAAGGACTCAGGGCATCTGGCAAGTGGGCAGTTTCCTGTGGACCCGCACTGTTTAATACATGTCACTTGGGGCTAACAGACTGTTTCGTATCCATCGGGGGTTCTGGAAAGCACGGGACATGGATGCCAGGACCTGTGTCAGGGCCCAGAGATCTTAGGACTTCAGACTAACTGGCACCAAGGGGCTGAGAGGTCCAGGTGTGGAATGCTGGGGCTCAGATGACGCCCTGGGCTCGGTCCAGTGAGACATGCTGGCAACTCCAGCGACCCACAGGAACCAACACGTCATGTCCGGTCCTGCTGCCGAGCACCCCCGGGGCGGAGTGCCCCGAGGTCGTGCTCCCTGCCCCACCGGCCTGGAACCCGGGTCCCCAAGTGCACTTCCGGCCGTCAGCTGCGGCCTAGCCGTCCTGTGCTCACCTGCTTCACTCTGCCTTTTCTCCTGACCCTGGGTGACTCACCACGTGGACGAGAAAGGACACAGCATGATGGTCGCCACTCGCCACAATGTCACCCAGGGCCAGTTGGCACAACCAATACTAGGCTTCTTACATACACACTGGTCAGGATCCAGCAGGACTATCAGCTAAGCTTGTTTAAGGAGAAGTTGCTCTTAATAATCATCATAGATAACCTCCATCGGGCCCTTGTTGTGTTTCTGGAGCTGCAGACTACGTGCATTTTTGTTTCAATTCTCAGAACAATCCTGAGGCCAAGCGTCAAGTGTGAGTTTTCCAAACGCTACTTCTAACAGGTGCTCATTGGCCGCATGTGGTTGCAGTTAAGTTTGGAAAGTGCTGATACTTCTAAACAGTATTGCAAATGGTAATTCCAAGGAAGGGATCTGTAGAGAATTTCTCAAGCTTAGCACAGGACCACTGGTAAATTAGGGAGCACCCGTGTGAAACTTGAGCGGGTGGTAGCATAGACGTGGTCAGCCTGAAATACGCTGTGTGTGTTGTGGGTGGGTAGCCTAAGAATCATCGGGAGACAGGTGTCCATCGAAACCATCATAGCTGCATTGGGTATGGCCATCTGAAAACCGTTCCTCGCGACACACCAAGGACGGACGGCCCGGCGACTCCTGCAAGTCACTGTTGGTTTGTTTTGAGAAGTGTGTCGTTTGTTCCACGCTGTCCCAAAAAGTCTGCTGTAGCCCGGAGCGAGGAGCGCCGTCGCCCGCCAACACCCGGAGCTCTGTGCAAGGGGAGGGAGGTCGGAGTGAGGACAGTGGGCTCTTTCCGATGTGCACAGGCCGCCCTGCCACACTCGGCTGCTCCCCACGCTCCCGAGAGCCTGGAAGGCTCCCCCTAGGGTGCAGAGCTGGAGCCAAAGCTACCAGCGTAGTTTCACCCCGGGACCTCCACAAGCTCCAACACCTTCCTCCATTCTGCTCATTTTATGTACATGCAGACCCTAACCTACACCCCTCTTCTCATTTTTCCTTCTGACCCCATCGAGACATTTCCGGAGACAAGCCTGCTTTTGCAGCGTGGCACGTCTTCGGTGTCAGCTCAGGGTCTCTGCCCCACGCCTCCGAAGACCCGCCACGTGTGGTTAAAATACTTCCAGCTTACGTAGCTGTCCGATCAAATGGAAACGACTGTACGGTTTTTCACTGTGGTTGGTCAGAAAAGAAATTCTTTTCATAGCACAGGAAGTAAAAATAGTCTTAGCGAAACTCGGTTGTCAACATCTTCCTGAGATCAGGCCTTACTTTGAAAACATCACCTGCATCATCGTTAAAGTTAATTTATTCATTAAATTATATATGCATACATACATATAAAATGATGCCAGTCCTGGATCTGAGCAATTTACAACTTACAACTTAGATTGCGTGTTTAATTATCTAGAGGTACCTTCTATTATTATCCACATTTCACACTTGAGGCGATGAGGCAGAAAGAGGTTAATAACCTGGGGTAAAGGCACGCAGCGGGGAAGGGCTGGAGCAGGAATCGGAACCCAGACCACTTAGCTGCAGAGTCTTTGCTCTCACCAAGGAATTCTGAGCAAACAAAGACCTCTCGGCGTTTCACTGACCTTTCTACGACCTCGGGGTTTGGTAAGCACAGAGCATGTCCCACTGAAACAGCCCGTGGCCCACTACGGTGTACGTTTCCTACACAACTCTTCAAAGGGTGGCTGGAAACTTGAAGTTATTGATCAAAACTGTTTTAAAAAGAAGCTAGATTTCCTTTTTATTATTAAAAGACTGAAGTTAGCCCTGGCTGGTGTTGCTCAGTGGATTGAGCGCGGGCCTGCGAACCAAAGGATCGCGGTTCGATTCCCAGTCAGGGCACATGCCTGGGTTGCCAGGCCGGTTCCCGGCAGGGGACATACAAGAAGCAACCGCACATTGATGTTTCTCTCCCTCTCTCCTTCCCTTCCCCTCTGAAGATAAATAAATAAAATCTAAAAGAAAAAAATTTAAAAAAAAACTGTTTAAAGACTGAAGTTAAAAAATTAAGCTAAAAAATGTTGAGTTATTTAAAGCGGAAGCTCCTCTATCCCCCATCATTGTTGAAATATCACAGAATCTCAATTCCCGTAGCTATATTATATATCCCAAGGTGTGATTTTCTGGGTTTGAATAAATTTAGTTAGACAAAATCCATGTTATATGAACATGATCTTTATTCTTTATTCTTTTATCTCCTAACTCTAACAAATAATAATACATATGATAGAAACATTATTTTTATTTTAAAGCTTTCATTTCTCTTGGCTTAAGGTCAAAATCTCTCCAGAGATTTCACCTAAATCATGTTTTTACATGAAATAGTGTTCTCTTTTGCATTTTGAAAGAATTGCCATTTATATCAGTAAAGGCCATAAAATGACATGGTTTGGGCCCCACACAAAGTAAATCCTTCCTTAAAGCCTGCTAGATTGAGTTTTCATTTCCAATAATGTTACTTAATCACTTATTTTGCATATCTGAGTTTCTTTAAATACATCCTAGCTGTGAGCTGCAGACCACAAAAGACTCTGGTACTTTGGATTTACCCAGTTTCTAGTGATGTTTAAAACTCACCCAGTTTTTCCTCTAAGGTAAAAACTTCCTAGTACAAAGCAGAACTGACGCAAACCAGGAAATAAGATGTTTTTCTCTGTGGCAAAGTTTTGCTTTTTTTTTCCTCATTCCAATTATCAAGGTAATACTATTAAAATAATTTTGAAAGATAAAGAAAACAGAGACATTTGCCTATTCTATACAGTGATTTCCTACGCATTGGGATTTTAAGTAGATTTGCAAGCTTAACACATTTATAATTTTGAGTCTTGCTTTGTTCACACGGAGCATTGCAGCCGTCTCTCTGCACCATACGTTCTTCTCGAGCAGCATTTCTGGCTGTCACATGAGTGTCATACTTACTTCGCTATTTCCTGATGCTAGGGCGTGCACGCTGTGTCCCATTTTTCATGTTAGAAATAATGGCGCCGTGAATGCCTTTCTGTTTTTAGGATCATTTCCTTAGGATAGATGCTGGGAAATCAAATTAGGGAATCGTAAAGGACGTTAATGTTTTGAAAGTCTTGATACACATGGCCAGATTACTTTCTGAGACGATTTTAACAATGTGCACTATCTGGCAATTTCCTGCCTGTGTTTGATGCACTTCATAATGGGCGAGTGCCCCTGTGTGCATGTGTGTGTGTGACTTTAGCTCCTGCAGCCTGGGCGAGCGTGGACATGGACCAGATCTGCTGTTGCCAGGAGGAAACAGCTTGGACCTGCAGCCCAAGAACCTGGCTTTTTGTCCTGACTCTACCTGATGGGCTGTGAGAACCCAGGCAACTAACTTACTCTTCTCCGCTTTGTAAACTGGGGAGAGGGGCCAGACCGGACCAGACACATTCACTTACTTATAAACTTCTGAGTGCTCTTCACGGCTCTTCGTGCCACAATGATTAGAAAACGTAAATGCAGGGCCCTTTACTCAGGGTCTACTAGGGGACAGACACTCGGAGGCAGCATCACGGGGAGTTTAGGAGTACAGCCCACGGAAGCAGCCGACCCAGCTTGTTAGCTGTGCAAGCTTGAGTAGTGAGAACTGTCCTAGCTCCGGTCTCCTCGCATGCGAAGTTGTGGTACGAATGCCTGTGTCACGGACAGGACTGTCCTGCAGAGTAAACGAGACAATGGTTCACGTGCCTGGTGCAATGTGTGCGCAGTAGTTGTTGGGGAAGCTCCCCCCCTTGCCCCCCGCCCCTTGTGGCCGATGGGATTCTAATGCACTTGGTCAGCTCTAAGCACTGGGCAGCCTGTGCATGGAGGCACGGCTTCCTAAAGAACAGCACGTGTCCAAAGAGCGTCCTGGGTTCTAAGCACAGAAACCACCCTGGAGCCCAGAAACAGGCACAGCAACGTGGGGCAACGTGCGTGGAGAAAACAGCTGGTGATGTTGATTTTTTTTCCTTTCAAGAAAGATGCCCCTGAGTCCAACAGCTGCCCAAAGAACCTGCAGGCTGGCAGCTGGAGGCTCTGCCTGGTGCCTTCTACCCTGCAAAGTGCCAGACGGCCGTGTGCCAAGAAAATGTGTCTCAGCAAATGTACAGCCTCAGGCAGAGAGTTCTCAGGCTCAGCTGAGTGAGCGACAGTGGTGGGGGCGGGGGGGGGGGGGTAAGGGAGGACTGCTCGTGGGGTCTGCGAGACAGTTGGGTGCCTCAAGCCAGAAACTGACCATCTTTGACTTTTGTAATAAAACCCATCAGTCAATCATTTGGGGGCATCTAGTTCTTCGGCCAGAGGTGGGGAGGCACGTGACAGCAAGGGGAGTGCAAAGAAACAGAGACGAACGCGGAATCTGAGACGAGAGGAGCAGAGGGCGAGAGGGACAGCGGCAGCTGAGAACGTGTCCTGGCTGCGTGCGGCGCCCGGAGAGCGTGCGTTGTTTACTGGGGTCCGAGTTTTGCCAGCGGCTCCCTGAAATACCGCGAAGCAGTTTTTAAGAGGCTGGACCGACAAATGGTCTACTCTCTCAAAAATAACCCGACCATGCTTCCTTAAACTCAGCCTTTAAGAAATGTGACTAAGATTTTTAAAGCTCTTATTTAGGGAAACGGATGACTTCACTAGGATGTAAGTTCTGTTTTCCCTCTTCCAAAAACTGCGCACAAAATCAAAACAACAACAACAACAAAAAAGCAAACGACTTCATGTTGAAATGTGTAGGGTGCTTAACACAACCGAAAACGTCTTTTCCTGTGACTTGGAGAATCTTTTGTTTCTACATCTCAGCAGCCTGTCAGAAACATCAGCAATTGGCCACAGGGGTTGACCTCAGCCTCAGTACAACAGCTGGGGGAAGGATATGGCAAGGACCACAGTTAGAACATTGCGCAGTCAATCAATCCAAGAAGGATCAGATTATTTTCTTCTAAATAAGGTCGTCTGGTCCATTTTGGAGACCACACAGGCCCTTCATTCTGGGATGAATGCTGCGTGTTGGGGGTGAGGGGAAATGAATCGTAGGAGAGGCAGCGAGACCAGTGCTTGGGCCCTTTTGTGCCTCTGGATTGAGAGTGGCCATCTGTCCCCAGAGAAGAGTTGAAGTGACAGCTGGGCACATTGTACCATCAGAGACAAAGGTCTCTCCTCCTCGGACCACAGCACAGCCAGTTTGCAGGTCACCGGGAGTTTTAGGAGTCAGCCAGGTCAGCTGGGGACACCTGAGGCTTTAACGGACTAATAAATGAAGCCAGAATTACCCAGCTTTAATTAGCGCGCCGGTGGGAAGGACGGCAGGGCCCCACCCCGGTCTCTCGTTTCAGCAGTCATGGGAACGAGCTTGCCGCGCAGCCCTATCCCTTTGTCATCTTCCTCCTCTGTCAGGACTGGAAACCACAAGCAAAGACTACAGCAGCCACTGACAAGGCAGTTTCTAGGAGGAGCAAGGAAGATTTATTTGGCAGTATAAAGAGGCACTCAGAGTACCTAGGATGAAACAGGCCGGGCCAGTTGCATTGATAAGAAAACTACCCCTTTGATTATCATTCAGTAATTGGGGCTCATGTCACTCGGTGTTTGCAGTTTTTTCACTTGCCAACAGGACAAGAGCCAGATCTAGGGTACCACATCAAGACCAGAAGGGAAATCACCCTGCCCCTCTCTCCATGTGTATATTTTTTTGACACTGAAATAAGTAGAACGCATACATTCAGTACACCCACATCCATCCATGAAGAGTATCTGTGACCCGCTGAGAGGGAATCAAAAGGAAAAAACAGGTTTCCCTCGTTGTCCTGAGTTGAGTGAATGCCTGTAGCCTTTTCCAGAGTGTCTGCGGGCAGGAAAAAATGTTTTGTGGCTTCAGGGAAATAACGTGCAGCTCAGCCTCAACACCCAACCCCCACCCCCCCACCCCAGACGTGCGTGTGGGATGTGCCGGGAGGGACCAAGGGAAGAAACATGGCCATTCTGACCGTTTTTAAAATTAGAAGTCATTTTCATGGAAGACAAAGAAAATAAGAGACTGCAATAAAGCCGGTATGTTTACTTTTGGGGCAACAAAACGTTCTTGAGTGCCAAGCTAGTGTCGGCCTCCTGCTGGTCCCTGGAGGTGCACTCAATGTAAGAACTGTGGGGGGGGACCCCATTTTAAAAGTGTGCGGAAAGTCCCGCAGGAAGAGGGGGGCAGTCCTTGTGTCAGTGGGCTGTGAGTGGTGACTACGACATTTGCTACGACTGCAGTGCCAGGGATTTCCGTGGACAGACAATCAGGAGAAGATTCCGTTCCCCAGGACACACCGGTTAGGCCCTGGTTTCCTGCTGTGCAACTTGGGAGTGACACCTGCTCTCCCTCCCCCAGAGAGGGAAGGTGTGTCCTATGACGTACTCCACGCACATAACGTGCTATGTACCTTCCGTATTATCTAGTCCCAAACCTGGCCGTGCCCCTGGGGCAGGGTCCCCCTGTTTGCAGTGCCTCCCTCTTGTGATACCAGAAATGTGATCGCCTGGTCAAAAGGAAGCCCCGAGGGGCGTGGCCCCTGGATTTGCTATCGGAGACTCACAAGAGTACATTGATGAGATAATAACTAGCGGTGATGGTTAGCTCAGCAGAGGTTCTTTGACCTCAGGGGATTTTATAGCTGTGGGCATTCATTCATTCAGAAAAATTTAGTAAGTGTCTACTTTGTGCCAGGCTCAAGGTGTGACCCTGGGCTCTTAAATATGACACACACCATCTGACCTCATAAAGCTAGCAGTCCAGTGGGGGTCGTAGGTCATCATTTGTGAGTCCTACTGCTAGGTTATGGTTATAAATTCTCGAGGTGACAGGGAGAGCGGGGTGGGAGGAGAGGCTGGACCACACCAGCTCCTGTAGGACATGGCATGGATTTTTGCCTTTAGCTTGAGAATCTATGGAGGCTTTCGGTGGTGTGATGGGAAGTGGGGGTGGGGTAGGCATGAACAGAGGCGCGATCACATTTTAACATTTTTGAAAAGATGTTGATTCCTTTGTTTTGGAAGGAGCATTGACCGTGCTCACACTTCCATCTTCTCTAACCGTTCCCAGAACTGAAGCCCTTGAGATGAGTGTCAGGGCTGCCAGTGCCAGGAGCTCGTGGGAACCCTGAAGGATGCCTTCGAAGGCCAGAGCCCCTCCCCAGAAGTCTGAATGGAGTTGGTCTGAGGCGGAAGGTGCCTGAGTACAGTGTGTGTGTGTGTGTGTGTGTGTGTGTGTTTGTCTCTTCCTTTGTTGGCTTTTCCCCTTAGGCGATTCTGAGGATCTCAAGGCTGAGACCCGCAGGTTCAATGCAAAGCACAAAAGAGCGGGAGCAGCTCTCAAAGTCTGGCAGCCTCAGTGTCACCCAGAACTTGCCAAGCATCCAGATTCCTGGGCCTCATCTCACACTGACTGAGCCAGAGACCCTGGGGCCGGGGCCCATCAGTCTGGGTTTCAGCAGGCCCTCCAGGGATCCTGAGGCTGGCCCGAGTGTCAGAAGACTAACACAGAGGGTTGCAGGCTCGAGACCCTGGGTCTGGATCTGGTTCCAGGCCCCACTGCAGAGTAGCCCCGTGATGGGGAGTTGGGGTCCTGGGTGCAAATCATGGGACTTCTCTGACCCCTATAGGTTTTTTCACCTATAAAAAGAGCAGGTGCGATTAGACAAGTTTAAAGTTTACCTGTGATGTTAAGAACCTATCACCTATGCACACTAAATTGACCAAGTTTTTATAATGTACTTATAAAATTTTATATTTTATATAATCAAACCAAAACATAATCATCATAGAAGCTCAAAAAATTACAGAAAAGAAAGAGGAAAATAAGTGTCAGTTAAAATTTCTCCACCCGGAGAAATAACTGTTGCGCATCTCCAGCAGCTGGGTGTGTTAGCAACATTTCGGTCCGTTCCGATATTTTCTGCATGCATCTATTTACGAAACTGAGAATCGCACCATATGTGGCTCAGAAACCTACTTCTCACCTAACACAATATCCAGGGACACGTCCCTTCCTCATTAAAAGTCACATTCATCATTTTTGTTAGTGTCTGCCTAATATTCCATTACATGTTTATACCAGAATTTATCGAACATGTACCCTATCTTGGATGTTTAAGCCTTTTCTCATTTCTTATTATCGTTATGATGAATATCTATTATCTATCTATCCACCTAATTTTGTCTGAGGACGTTCTTAAGAAAATCCCACCAATAGAATCCTGGGGACAACGCACGTAAGGCATCGGATACACTTCCGACCTCCTTTCCCCGGCAGCATCCCCTTCACACAAGCACCAGCAGCGGGTTCGAGCACGCTCCCTGCGACGCCCTCGCCGGCACTGGCCCTGGTGACTCTCCTTCCCCGGGCGGCCACGAGACGGCACACACCTGCAGCTGCAGGGTGGCGTTGGCAGCAGGGGTGTGGCTTGGGCCTTCGCCACCTGAGTGGGGCTCAGCCTCCAGAGGCAGAGAGGCGAGCAGGCCCCCAGGAGCACGAGGACTGGGGTGGGGTAGTGGGGTGGGGTAGTGGGGCAGCCCCACCTGGAGACGGAGGATGGCACCCTCAGGGAGCCCTCCCTGAAACACGGAACTGCAATGGACTTGAATGGCAGGTTGGCGGTCCATCCCCTTTCCTGGGAATGGGCACTAATAAGGCAGAATGTCAGGACCCCCGGCCACGGGCCTGACTGAGCCAGGTAGAGAAAAGACCGTGGTTAGTTGGACTTCCGAGATCCCCTCTGGGCTCTGACACAAGGTTACTGACGTCAGCCCAGGGGGAAGCTCTTCCTCTTGCTCCCACTGCCTTTTTTTCCTGGGCGCTTGACGTGTATGTGGTCCCCCCATCAGGCTTTGCTGCCCCGTGTCCTCCTGCCCACTGGCCCATCCTCGCCTGCTGGTCCTCGGCTGACCACCCGGCCCTGCCTTCGTGTTACCCGATTTCCTTCTTGGACTCAGGATCCGAATCAGCGAAAGAAGACCAGTGAGAAGCCAAAGAAAATAGAATCCCAAACCTTGTTTATAAATAAGGAAAAGGGAAGTGGTCAGGTTATTTCACCATTTATTTATAGCCCCACTTTCTTCCAAAAGTATCCTAAGTAAGGCCTGCTTTGGAAGAGGTGCCAGGGAGAACAAAAGTCTCCTCCTTAAAAACCAGACCAGGGAACAGCAGCCTTGTGGGCTGTTAACAGGGTGGTAAAGGGCAAGAGAGTAATGCTGGCATCTGACCCCTGGATGTTCTTTAACACAAACGTTATTTGGATGAGAGGCAGTTTAGAGGGTGGTTAAAAGCATAGATGGCCTGCACACCCTGAGGAATTGAGAACAGGTGTTCAGACAAAAACTTGTTCAAAAATGTTCTCAGCAGCACCACTTGCAATAGGCAAAAGGTGAAAACAACCCAAATGTCTCTCAACTGATGAATGGATGAGCAAAATGTGTCTGATCCACACAATGGATTATTATGCAGCAATAAAAATCCGTGAAGCACTGATACCTGTTACAGCATGGGTGAACCTTGAACATATGTGAAGGGAAAGAAGCCAGACAGATACAAACGGCCATTTGCTGTATGATTGCATTTATTTTTTTATTTATTTATTTTTAGAGAAAGGGGAAGGAGAAAGAGTAGGAGAGAAACATCAATGTGTGGTTGCCTCTCACACATTCCCCTAATGGGGACCTGGCCTGCAACCCAGGCATGTGCCCTGACTGGGAATCGAACCTGTGACCCTTTGGTTTGCAGGCCCGCGCTCAAACCACTGAGCTAAGCCAGCCAGGGCTGATTGCATTTATTAAGACATATTCAGAATAGGCACATCCAGAGACAGAAAGCAGATCGGTGGTTGGCAGGGGCTGGAGGGAGAGGAGAAGGAATGGCGAGGGACCATTTAATGGGTATCAGGTTTTACTGGTGGAAATGTTTTTCAACTGGATACTGGTAATGATAGCAGAACATTGCGAATGTGCCTAGTGCCACTGATTTGCTGAATTGTGCACTTTAAAATGGTTAAAAGAGTGAACGTTATGTTACGTGTATTTTACCATAGTAAAAAAAATGAAGAAATTTATTCCAGGTGGGGGCTGGAGGAGCGTAAGCCTAGTTAGCTGTGCCCAAGCTCTGCTCTCAGCTCCCCCGCGCACTAGCAGTGTCACCTTGGGCAAGCCCCTGAAACCCTCAGCTCCCATCTCTTGATCTATAAAGTGGGGGTAATTCTAACAGTCCCTGCCTCACAGGGTTACAGATCTTAAACGAGCCAAGAGATGCAGAGCGCTCCGTCCAATAACTGGCACACAGGAAGCAAGCTGTTAATTAATATCTGTGTCATCCATTTCATCCGGGCACTCTTAGCCCAGGCAATTTTACCTCAGCGGAGAGCTTTTGCAACGTCCGGGGAGAGTTTGGATTGTCTCGGTTGGGGGAGCTAAACGGCCTGTAGTGAGCAGAGGCCGGGGACACCGCTAAACATCCTATCATGTGCAGCCTCCCACGACAAAGAATTAACCGGCCCCAAACGTCCCTAGTTCCAAAACTGAGGAGCCCTGATTTAAACAGAGCATGTAGGGGAATGTGCTTCATCTAACGAATGTTTAGATTTTTTTAAAAAATGGGTCAAATAGAAAAGTTTGTTAGGAAAACAACAGTCAGCGAACGTATGGACCGTCCACGTGTATAAGAACAGGTGTGTGATGCGAAGGGCCCCAGGGCACTGTCCGTGAGAAGGCTGGTGAAGGACGAGCTGTGTGAGACGGAGTGAACGAGGAGGGAAGTTTTCGCCCGGAGACCTTTGCGATCATTTCTCCTTTCCGAGGAGGGTGATCCGGGGTCGGCCATGAAGACGCCCCCTGGGTGCCCACCCTGCTGGTTTCCCGTAGAGAGGCGTCTCCGGCGAACCATGTATATGGCTCCTTCACAAGCCTGAATGTGTCTCGTGTTTGGGGAAATTCTATCGCGCAGATATCTGAGAAAGAAATCACTGTCACCAACAGAAATAAGAAATGACTTGTTACAAGTAAAGCTGTGGACACAGGAGAAAATACTAAACCGCCTTGTATTCAAGCGCCCATACACCAAAAGGAAAAGGGGACCCTTGGGCCCACTTTCCAATTAAAGAGATATTTTATCAGATTCAAAAACCGTGAAGCCTCGTTCAGGTCACAGAATCTGTTCTTACACAGAACGGTTCAACCTCAGAAGGTCTCCCGACATCTAGCTGTGAAGGTTTGGGAAGAGGCCCTTATTCCTCCTCTCTGTCTTTTTGCCCTTGGGCTAAGGGTTAGAAGCCTTTCCAGGTCCGCCATGCCTTCACTCAGCCACTGTGAGTGGCAGTTGTCCTTCAGGACTGGGCAGTGGGGAGGAGGGCTAAGGAGTCTGGTGGGCCTCTCAGCAGGGCAGGCCCCTGCCAGTCCAGGTCCTTGGACACTAAAGCATGGCGATGGGAGGTCACAGAGTGGGCCAGGGACCCCACCCCATACCCCTGCGCGCACCTTTCTTCACGACCCTGGCTCCCTCGACGGTGCAGGTACTTTCTGGCAGCTTCTGCTCATTCAGGGCCTGCTACGGCACGGAATTTCACTGGCCACTCTTGCAGGGGAAACCTGGGTGAACCGCACACAGGGTATGTCCCAGTGAGTTCTCAGTATGGCAGGGGAATCGGACCTGTTGTAAGTCACTCTAATGCAAGATACAAAGTGCTAAGTACAAGAAGAAAAATGTGAGAAACAACTGTGGACCTTCAGAAGAAAGAGTTTGCCTCCAGTGGGGAGTTGGGAGAAAGTTTTTTGGAGGGGGGACCCTTTAGTTGGCACGTGAATGTTGGCAAAATGTAGACACGTCGAAATGAGGCTGGAATTTGCTATAGGACAAAGCAAGCCACTGAGGTGAGAAGCTGGGTACGTCAGAGAAGAGTTGGTTTTTTTTGTTTTGGGGGGGGCATTTTGGATTTGTGGAGGGGACTGTAGGGAACCTGATGAGCTGGGTTGGTTGGGGAGATCCAGGATGCGGTTAAGACATGGTGACCCACTGACATTTTCTGAGCACGTGGAGGGTGAGCGGACTAAGAAGACGCTTGTGCAGGCGTGTGGGGGTACAATGGAGAACCACGAAGGGTCTCGGTTATTATCGCAAGGCAAGCACAGTAAGGAAGGGAAGACTGGGCCAATCCTTCAGATAAGCATTTGGCGGGACCGCTGGCTTACTAAAGCACCAGGACTTGATGTTCAGGAGCTTGGGGGTTGGACGCACAGGTCCTGGGTTCTAGTCCTGGCTCTGCTGCCATAACCAGCTGCATGTCCTTGGGCAAATTGCTTCACCTTTCAGTGCCTCAATATCTTTATCTGAAAAATGGAAATAAAAGTCTTATTCTTCATACATATGAGCTCAAACTAAATCAGTAAGTGCACGCAACACATTCTAAATATCGTCTGGTGCAATGTAAGTTATTGTGCCCGAGAGCTCAGTGGGAAAATTCGCTGTTATTGTGGAAGGTAACAAGGGGATGAAATGGGAGAATATGCTTCTGAACCAAGCTGGAGTGAGAGTGATTGCCAGGAGTAAAGAATTACACAAGGAAATGATCGATCTTTTGTTACTCTCCACAAAGCTGTTTGGAAGGGCTGAAACATGGACCCATGATTCAGTAATGGATGGAATGAAATTCACAAACCATCCATCCAAGTAATGGTCCAGCCGCCTAGGTGCGTCTTGCTTTGTAGATGCAAAGGCATCAACTTCACTGTCTGGCATTAGCTGCACTAAAGTTTGCCAACAGATCAGGAGTTCCCCCAAGATGTAATGGTTTTCTTACTTCTATTAATGGAGAGATCTGGGACCAAAAATCTGTAGTCTTAAGAGAGCCCATCAAACAGATGACGCTTTTTGAAGAGCAAGGAAGGCGTTAGGCTTGCACACTAACAAAATGAACATCGAAGTTGTTTTATTTCAAGGAAAAGCCACTGTGACGTTCTGGTTTTGATTTTGGTTAAGGAATGTTGTCAGTGTGGGTTGTGGGGGGTTCTATAGCGAGCAGGGAGAAGAGACTGGGTGGGGGGATCCTGGAGCAGACATCCAACGCCTCGTTTTGAAATTTTGGCTGTAGAACTCAGGGCTGAAATGCTACGCCCTTCTGTGTCCTGCTTGGTGCTCTGTTCTAATTTAAAGCATGCATATGAATAAAAATTGAACTTTCAAGTGCTGGGGCAGGTTTTAAAAAAGAAGACTCGGGCTTGATCCCTCTACAATTAAACAATGATCAGGGTTTGAAGGTTTAATCTGCTGGAGCTCAGCCCAGGGTAGGGATTGGAGCCCCCAAATAACTGGATGCAGCCTCAGGCTTTGAACATCGGAGCTAGCTGTACCTGTGAAATCTGCTAGCAAGCAGGAGGGATGTCTCCTGGGCAAAGTTCTGGGGCAGGGGGACTTGAGCTGCCTGCCCCTGCCTCTGCCATTGACTCCTCAGTGGCTGACGGGTGACAGCATCTGGGGGTTGCTGTGCCATGAATGTGTGCTATTGTTCCAGGCACACGTCCGCCTCAAGAAATAGCACAAAACAGGCCTGTCCTTATTCAGAGGCAGAGCCCCCTCCCTCACTCAAACCGGCCCTTCCAGGTCACATGCCTGAGGCCTCTGCAGACAGGACGGTCGCAGCTGCCTCGAATCTGCTGCCGAACGTTAGCCATTAGCCGCGGTCCCCAAAACCTGACAGCCGGAGCTTCCTGGGCTCTGCAGGGGACACTATGTTCTCGGAGGAACTGTGGCTGGAAAATGAGAAAAAGTGTGCTGTGGTTCGGAAGCCTAAGCAGGGCAGGAAACGCCAGGAGCTGCTGGCCGTGGCCTTGGGGGTGAAGGTGGGACTCAAAGGTGGCTTTCTTTGGCCCCCTCTCAAACTCTTTGCCTGTCCACAGATCTCCTCCCTGGTCAGGAGGGCCGCCCTCACGCACAATGACAACCACTTCAACTATGAGAAGACACACAACTTTAAGGTAAGCAAACCTCTGCCTTCTTTCTTCTGTTCTCCAGGGGCAGGCGGACAAGTGCACTGTAAGCTGGTCTTTGACTGTAAAGTAACGAGACGGCAAATTCCCTCGCTTTCCATGTGTCGTGACTTGCTTTGGATCAGACCACACTGGGGCCCTCAGAAAGCCGTTTGCTTGATGCTGATGCCTAGATACACCTACACGTATAGTAAGGTAGTTCTGGAGAATGGGACCCCCTTCTGCTTCAGATTCCCAGGTCCAGGGAAAGAAAAACAGAGCATGTCCAGTCTGTGGCATTTGGAGACCTCCTGGCATCGCTGAGCAGTACTTTTCCACACAGGGTGGCAGTTAGAGCGTTGCCGTCTCTGAGCAAGGAAAACAGTCGCCTGTTTCACATTCTGGGTTTTGTCTTTTGTTTTCAGGGATGCTAACGCCTTAGGTTTATGTGTAGACAGCTGTGAAAGCAAATGATGAGAGGCAACACCATCCAGTCACTTTTGTTTATGCACTGGGAGCAGGGAGCACCCGGTGGCCTTGCCACAGCCCCTGGGGCCACAGCCTTGACCCCCCACTCACCAGACCAAACAAAAAGATATGGAAAGTTGGTGGGAGTTTTAGTGGCTTTTCCCACGTGTATTTATAAACTGGAAAGGCTGCTATCTTCATTTCAGATGAGCCCTGGTAGAAACGGCCTAAAAAAAAACCACACATGGTCAGAAAATGACAGCTTATTTCCTTTGTCCTAATGGGTTTTCCAAGCACGGCCAGGAGCAGAGGCCGATGCCCAGTTGCCTGGCCTGAGAGGCTTCTCAGTGCAGGAGAGATGGGATGGAGAGAGAGGCCTGACCCCAGCAAACGGGCTGACAGTGTGGAAGCTGGAGAGCGTGGAGCGCCAGGATGGAAAGGAGAGGCAGGAGCAGCACACTGTGAATTGCCTTCTTTTTTAAAACTCTTCTTTCCTTTAGAGCCAGTAGCCCCAGGGACTGTTGGATCCAGGATGGCCCTTTGTCAGAGCTGGCCAGGGAAATCTATTTTGTCCTGTTGCTTTCTGGCCCATCATGAGGACAAATGTGTGTCTATGAAATATACATTCGTGTTAGTTTGGTCCGTTTGGCTTGCTTCTGTTTTTAGAAAGCAAGCAGCTCAGGCATTTGCATGCTATAATTGAACTGAAGAGTGGAATATTTCAGCCCTCCATATTTAGTGTGAGGATGAAGAATTGCATTATAGGGCTCTCAACATTTCTCCCACCACCGAACGGTGACAGGTCTAATTTGGGGCATAAAAAGCCTTAATTTTTTTCTTTCCTGTTTTCTGTCTTCACCCTTATTAATGTTTTTGCCTTAAGCACGCATTTTTCTGACTTGGGGCAGAAGTCCTGGTCTTTTGCATCCTGCGGATACACTGCCATAGGTGGAAGGATGGGTCTTCTTGAACTTTTAAATTCTTTTTCTTCCTCCCCAAAATTCCAATTCTTCTGGCTTTAAGATATAATTGGAAGGACAGCCTCTCTCTCTCAACTACATATACACATTTGATTGATACATTCAAAACTAATTTCAGTGTTTTAGTCTTAGATTTATGAGTGGCAAATGACATTTTAAACAAAAAGGTAGTTGAATCTGCTCTGGCTGGTGTGGCTCAGTGGATTGAGCACCTGCCTGCAAACCAATAGGTCACCGGTTTGGTTGCCGGTCAGGACACATGCCTGGGTTGTGGGCCAGGTTCCCAGTTGGGGAATGTGAGAGGCAACCAATCAATGTTTCTTTTACACATTGATGTTTCTCTTCCTCTCTTTCCCTCCCTTCCCCTCTCTCTAAAAAATAAATAAAATCTTTAAAAAAGACAGTTATTTAAAAAAAAGATAGTTGAATCTTATTTTCTTAAACAGTCCTGTTGCTAACATGATCTATATTAGTTATTTATCACTGAAAAACACCAACAGCTTTTTAAATATTTGCTGAAAAAGTCAGTATCTGCTCGATGTGCCCTCTTCTTACTTGCAGCCATGTGCCCTCTTCTTACTTGCAGCCATGGAGAAAAGGAAAAGCAGGGCACAGACCAGTTGCTGGAGAGGACACTCCAGCCAGACAGGAGTCTTTCTCCTCCACATTTTAAATAGACATCTTAGAGACACAGCAGACCCTTGAGTTGCTGTCCTTGACTTTCAATGCTCCTGCTGGTACCACTGTCCTTAAGAATGAGTGGCTGGAGCTGGAAGGGGGTGTTCCCTGTCACTCCTTGCCCATCCCACCCCCATTCAGCCTCTCTTAACATGCACACACACACCCATTGTCTTTGGAAGAAACTCTGAAAGCTGAGGTTTTTAGTAACATGCCACTGAACGAAACTGAGGAAAGAAAATACTTATCAAAGGCCCCTGCCATCTGCTTGGACATAGTGTGAAGTAAAGGTAGAAAATGCAAAGGTTTTATTTATGTTGACTTCTCATAGGCTTTATTCTAGAACTTTCTTAATTTGTAATTTGGGGCATTATTATTCAAGAGTATTCTGTGCATGGCATAAAGTGTTCAATAAAAGATACAAAGAATCGCACGGTCTTGCTTACCAGCAACCCAGCCTGGCTAGGCCCTGTCTGTGGTCTGGTCCAGAAGCTTCTGACCAGAGGCTCCAATCTGCCAGCCCACCTTAGTGCCTCACACGCAAGGTTTTTTGGCCCCAGTCAAGACTACCTCCCCCGCTAAAAAGCCAGGTGCCTCACAAGAGGGACAAGTAGAAGCTACCGACACCACAGGTGCTGGGTGGAGCCACCCTCCGTCCCTGCTCCTGCAAGTGTGTCCATGGTCCTCACTCTGGGAAGCGTGTCTAGGAAAAGGCAAAATTCTGCTCTGGAAACAAAAACTTTTGGAAGCAAATTCCAGTTTCACCTCATTTCGTGCAATAATTATGTACTTTTCCACACTGTATGCAGATGCAGTTGTTGCTATTTTAATCCCTGAGTTCTCTGGGGTTACTGGCACATCCTAGGAACGAAAAGGAATCGGTTAAGGTAATGATGAGATTAACAGACTCCTCTTTGAGGTGAAAACTGTTTCTTAAAGAGAAAAACCACTCCATTACTTAACTCACACTGCATCTGCATCTCTGTTTCCCAAGTTGACTTAACGAGGCCCTCTCCTACAAATGGAGCAGCTTGCTTTTAGATGGTCTACCCCGGTAACTCCTTGTGGCACAGTGCTAGAAATCTTCAGGCCAGCAGGCCCCAGGGCCCCCAAAATCTGGATAAGTATCCTTCCTCCCCACTTAGCACAGTGATGGGGTAGCTGTGGCCAGCCTCACGCTCTGGCCACGACTTGATCTTTGGCCAAGAGCTTCATTCTCCCAGTCTCAGTTTCCTCATCTGCAAAATGGGAGTGTGGTAAAGTTTAAAGAATACCTGTACATCACTTATGGGTCCGGGCACCCAGTAAGTTTAGCTTCTATCGTTATTTTATTATTCATCCGTTTGCGTCTCTCAGTTCTCTTGTGTTTTCATGTTTAGCTTTCGCTGTCTCTGTGCGTCTTATGTTCTATCCTCACTTTGACATGCCTTGCTTTTTTCTGTCATCTCTTCCTTCCTCTCATTAACCACACATAGTAGGAAAGTGGAAGAGCGTTCGAGGCAACGCAGATGACGGGAGGGGAAACTTGGAGTCAGAAGTGAGCCGAGAGGGAGCAGGGTGCAGGGAGGCCCCCACGTGGGAGACAGAGGTGCTCACACCCCATCTCTACAATCAGCCAGGGTGGTCCGCTCCTGGGGGACCCGTGACCCTCGGCGTGTTCTCCGCTCTGCCCGCTCCTGTTTGCAGCCTTCCCCGTGCTGCACGTGTGGGTACCTCTCTGGCTCCTCCCACCAAATTCTCTCCCCCCACCAGGCTTTGCAGGGACACTCATCTCTCCCTGTATGGACTATAGACAGAAAGCAGAGGTCCAGAAAGTTCTAAAGGTTAAAGAGCAAACCTCAGTACCCCGCCTTATGCCGTGTTCCCCAACTCTAACCATCCTTTTCCTTGCCCCCTCCTATCTCCCGTCCACCCCTCTCCCAGCCCCCAGCCAACCTCCCTTTTCTCCACAGCACTGATCCCTGACATTGCACATGTTTATTCGTGTGTTTGCCCCCCACTAACCAGATGGAAACGCCCCCAGCCCTGGGGAGGGGGGAGGGGGAATTTTTGTCTGTTTCACTTCCTGCAGACACCCCAGTGTCTGGAGCAGCCCCTCCCCCAGAGCAGGCTTGGGTGCGTATCATTTGGAAGCGTGTGCAGCCGATAACTCGCGGCCCTGCCTACCTCCCCACGTCCGCGCCCCACAGTTGTCCTGTCCGTGGCTTCTTGTACTTGGGTTAGTTGTACTTGAGTCCTCCAGGCCGCAGGCCCTTGCCAGGGTCACCAGAGTGTGCCAGAGAGATGGTGACCCTATCAAAGTCCGTCAGGTCAGCTCTTACCCCCCATTTGGCCAGAGGGTCTGGCCGCACAGCCAGCGCTGCTCAGGGTCTTCCACGTGCGGAGCCTGAGGCGGGGGCAGCCGTAGGCCCTGGTTTCCTCCTCTTGTTCCAGCTTCCTTCGTGGTGACTCTCAAAAGTGGCCCTGCCCAGATAAAAGCTCAGTGATTGCCCACCTGACCCTTTTCTGTCCCCCACGCTGGAGAGATGGGGGCCGCCCCAGCTGCATCCTGTTCCCACAGGGAGCCGTGTGAGCATGAGTCTCAGGGAGCACGCTCCTTCTGACGTGCCTGCCCACCCCAGCGGCTCCTGGGGCAGGACTGGTTCAGGAGGCTGAGGGGCTGTCGCGGTGCTACCTCTGTGACACCCGGGCAGGGTGCGACAGCACCGCCGCCGCCCGCTCAGGTTTTTCAGGCTCGTTCATGGTTTCTGGGCCTGTCCCGGGTTTTCATTCTTATCAGTCTGCGGGTCATTTGCTGTGGAACGAGCCATTTCTGGCTCCCACATGCAAACCCCTCTCTTTTTCCCGTCCTCCTTGACCTCGTAAGGGAGCGCCAGCACTCCGTCCCCAGTCGTTTGCCTGCCTTTCATTGGCACAGGCAGAAACCGGCTTCAGGAACGGCTGTGGTTCTATTTTGTTTCTTTTGTTTGATAATCAGAAGAGGCTGTTTGGACAGAAACAAACCTGGAACAACGCAAAGGAAAGGCATGCTTCCTCACCTTGAATGCGAAACGGGGGACTCACAGCCAGGCTGGAGTAAATGGGCTTGCAAATGTGGCCTTTATGAAGAAAATACGGTTTCTGATTCCAGTACCATGAAGAAGTGGCATTTTTTATCTATCTCCTACTGTAGCCTGATTCCACCATTAGAATGATCGGAAACTCCTTGTTTTCAAGTAACAGAACCCCTGGAAACAATCGTAGGCTACACACGAGGCTATTGTGCAGGAGAGTCTCCTAGACCCCCCGGGACCGCTCAGAACTCAGGCAGCGAGAAAACAGGAACTGGGAGCGTGCCTGGACCCCGTTTCTCTTTCTCTTCTCCCTCCCTCTCCCCCTCCCCACCACTTCACTGCTCTCCGCTCTCTGGGTATCAGCCTCAATGTTCTCTCCCTGCACAAAAATGTCTGAGTCCACATGGTCTGCAGAATACAACTGATGATAGCTCCCTGGTTTGTATGGCACCAAAGCAGCCACAAAATCCCAGCTGCAAACTTCCAGAGAGAGAATCAGCATAGCTTGACTTGGACCAGGTATCTGCTGTGCTCGGTTCACTCTGGCCGTGAAACTCGCCCCTGTAAACCCATGGCTGGGATGCCGGGATGCCACCACCGGGGGGGGGGTGGGGGGGGTGGGGGTTCGAGGGACAGTGCCCAGGCTGTGGGTAAGAGAAAGGTCTCCTCCTCCTGGGCGGATGGCCTGAAGACGTCTTTTCTCCCCATTTTGAAGAATCCTCTTAAAGTTTTATATCAGCACCTAACCCTTTCCACTGGGTTCTGCTTGAAGTAAATCAAGAAGCGACTCTGAGCCTAGATATCATTATTCAGATGAACATCTGGGGCCTCAGCATCCTGCAACACGAGGGAGCTTGGCCTCCGTCTGGGCCTAAGGAAGAGGCTCTATTCTTTCCGTTCCACATTCTGCAAAGTGTTCCTGTCACTGTTGTGCCATTTTGGAGCCAGGACCAGCCCTCAGCAAAACTGGGAGGAAGTGAGGTTTGTCTCTGGCAAACTCTCCACCCTCCGCCCCAGTTGCTTCTCCTGCCCCCACCTCATTGCTCTTTTCTGCTGAGTTACCCCAGCGATGCCCCACCCCCCTGCTAAAACCTGGGAGCCCTAGACTCAAGATCTGCGCTTCTCCTTCTCCACCCCACTCTCCACCCCATTCCTCAAGGCTCTGCATTCTGCCGATAGGCTGCGCACTATCATTCATTTTAAGTATCACGTGTTTCCCGACAAACTGACCTGGTTTCCTCATAAACCCTTTCTTCTGTGATTCACCAAGATGTCCTATCGCTCCTCAGGTAGTACATACTCCACTTGAAAAGGATGTGTGCATGAAAATGGCCGCTGAATGAGTCTAGTGGTCGTATTTTCAGTGGGTCCTCTGGAGAACAGCAGCACACTGCTTTTATCCTGTGGAATTTCATTCATGGCAGGGATTTGGGGCGAGCGAAGAAACAACTTTTGGACAAGGTTCTCACATAGGTGAGTGAGTGCCTTCTCTCCGCCAGGGTCTGACTCAAAGCCAGTCTTCTGCCTGCTCGGCATGTTTTGATGTAAATATAGGAACACCGTCACCGTAAATCCTTTACAAACCAGCAGAAGGGGAAGAGGCTTTGACAGCAAACCCAACGGGAATGCCTTGCCTCAGCCACACCCCGAAGAAGTGGCTTGGTCAAACCATCCCACAAACATAAATCATCGATTAACAAGTCGGACCCATCTCAAGTGCTTAGCTGCCATGAACTTTACAGTGACTTTTTCTGTTCCAAAGAACGTACATTTCAAAGGAACTATTCTAAACGACTGAATGACTTATTCTGGCATTTTAAGTCCAAAGAAACAGTCCTTTTGTGTTTTGTTGAGAGGAGAAAAGTACCAGTGATTGCTGTCCATATTAGTTGGGTGTATTCCACAGTTCCAATAAGAGGAAACTATTTAGACGTGTAATTTTTATTCATCAAATATGGACTGAGGGCCGGTTATGTGCCAGGCACTGCCAGGTGCAAGGCGGACAGAGGTGACGGAGAATGGGGACTCTTCCTCTAGTGGGTGGCTCTCGCCCAGCGTGGTTTTGCTCCCAGGGGACATATGGCAATGTCTGGAGACATTTCTAATTCCCATGACTGAGTCTGCTGGTGGCATCTGGTAGAGGCCAGGGATTCTGCTGAACGTGCCACAATGCCCAGGCTGCCCCCCCACCCCCACACGGGGAGGTATCTGGCCCCCAGCGTCAATAGTGCCAAGACTGAGAAAGCCTGAGACAGACGGTGAGGAGGGGGCTGGGGGGTTTTGAGCAGGAAAGTGTCAAAAAAATTCAGTACCGATGCCCTCTTATACCTGAAAGGAAGTTGACTGCCCAAAGATGTCACTTCATGCAATGGGGCAGTTCCCCCACGTGACAGTCAGGGTTTCAGAAACCAAATTCCGTTTTAAGTGTTCTAGAACAGCTGCCGAATAGGCAAATCTGGGGGCCCAGGCTGAGAAACGGGCTCTCTCGCCGCCTCTGCTCAGCTGGCCCCTCAGGGAAGCCTGCAGCCTCCGGTCACAGACAGTGATTTCCCCCGGCTTATTTTTCTCACATCTGAAAAGGTTCACTTCAAGGTCAGTATTTCATCTGATCTGGCAAGAGGAAAAAGTCCCAAGTTTAACCTAATTTCTCACGTGAGTTCAATGCCGCATGCTTCTGGGACTGGAGGAAAAACCCTCTGCGGAGACTGCAGGCCGGGAGCTGCTGACCACGGCCCGGCTTCCTGCCTTCCTTCTCCTCGGGTAACTCTGGTCACCTTCGACACCAGCCGGCCCCGAGAGCCAGTGACTTGGAGCTGGCAGTGACTTTAGCCACTGCCAGCCGCCAGCTCTGCTCGTATAAAGCAGCTAAGAAGAACAGCCTTTGACCCAGAGTCCTTTTTAAATCAAAGTAAAAGAATAAAGTTTTCGTATTGGATATAAATAATAAAAATGACAAACTGAGGCAATATGGCTTTGATCTACATCGGTGATTCTCTACCAGGGTGACTTCGTCCCCAGGGGCCCATGGGATGATGTCTGCAGACATCAGTGGTGCTTCCCGCCAAGGGGTGCTTCGGCTTCTGGTGGGTGGAGGCCAAGGCTGCGGCCGAACACCCTACGATACTGTGCACACGGCTTACCCAGCCCCAAACGTGAGTGGTGCCAAGGTTGAGAAACCCTGATGTATCTCGATAAGAAAAAGCAACATTTCTCAACTGGAGCACATCGCAAACAGCACTTTCATCTTCTTACAGTCCAGAACCTGGGCCGAGGTTCATTACGCACTTGGGAGGCATCGACACCGACCCATGAAAACATACTTGTTATGAAACCGCCAGGGACTCCCGCCTTTCCCAGCTCAGCGGATGTGAGACAAATAGCATCCTGCTCATTTAGAACGTGTCAAGTCAGGAGAGACTCGCTAAACGCCTGAGCTTTTTCTTGACAATTCCTCTTGCTCTTGTTTTTATAAAATGGCCATTCCCGGGCTATTTGTCAAACATACCTTATCTCCTGCAATATCATCTCTTTCTTTTTGGAGTGGTTTTCGAATTCCAGGCAGACCATGCCCAGTATAATAGTCTTGGACAGACGCTCTTCCTGTCTGGGGTATTTTCTTCCTGTCTAGGGTATTTTAGGTACTGAGTTTCCAAAGTGTTCTTTCTTTTTCTTTTCTTTCTTTCTTTCTTTTTTTTTTTTTTTCTGAAAAGATATTCTTGAAAATCAATAAACTTCAGAGAATGGAAAAAGCTAATTAGTGACTTTTCAAGGTGTGGGGTATTTCACTGGAATAGTTGACATCAGAACTCCGAGCAAGTGCCTCAGCATCTGCACACACTCTGCTACTCAGTGGCTGTCCTTGTGGGCCCAGAAGAAAACCGAACACACTATCAGCCATGAAAATAAACAGTGGCCCATCACAAAGAGGAAATTAGGCAGTCTGCCTAAAATAATGTTTAAGTAACGTTACGTTCCCCTTGGCCCCTGTCTTGTTTGATTTCTGTGGGAGTGTGTGGACACTCGGAGTTACTTGCTCTTCAGAAATGCCTGCCTGCATTTGTGTGGCTGGAGAAACGAGATTCCAGGTAGTGGGGACACACCGAAGAGAAAGGGCATTGGTAAAGGTGGATGGGGCTAATAGGCATGAAAGGCACTTTTGATATATTCAATTATTTTAAAAACACTGACAAAAAGGGAAATCTCAGGGAAATCTATGATTAGTGTATCCTTTGTTTCCTGGGCCTTGTGTGGGCCAGTTTTTATTTTCTCAATGTGTGGTAAACATTGTCAGCCACTTTCTTAATTTCTTTTTTTTTTTTAATATTTATTTATTTATCTTTAGAGGGGAAGGGTAGGAGAGAGGGAGAAGGAGAGAAACATCAATGTATGGTTGCCTCTCATGTGTCCCATGCTGGGAACCGGCCTGCAACCCAGGCATGTGCCCTGACTGGGAATCGAACCGCGATCCTTTGGCTTGCAGGCCCGCGCTCAATCCACTGAGCTACACCAGCCAGGGCCACTTTCTTAATTTCTAACTGTTGCATTTTTATGTTTACCCCACGATATGGAGGTATTTCCCATGCAATTTCTTTACGCACTAGAGATGTTTCAGAGAAGAATTTGATCACTTTTTTTTTTTTTTTTGCATGACCTGTAAGAAAAGAACGTCTTTCAGAAACGAAGCCCGCTTTCACTGGCGTTTGGCCATGCTGTTTTCCCTTTGGAATGCTCCCCGCAAGTACTCTGCCTCCCTAGTCAACACCAGCTCTTCCCCAGCAGCTCAGTCTTTCCCAGTCTGGCGAACTCCTATCCATCCTTCAAAACCCACTTTCAAATATCACTTTCCCCAGTCTCCCCTGGAAGAATTTGTTGTTCTCTCCATTATATTATGTTTGGATAATTATGTTACATATTTATTCTTGTAGGTGAAATCCTTGAATGCAGGGAGGTCTCGGCCCCTCTGACTTATACTGACTTTGTGTATCTGTGAACTTCTACAGTGCCAGGTTCAAATTGGACAGCCAGTGTGTAAATGTTGAATAAATGAGTGAATAATGAATGAGAGGGTGGACAAGTGCACAAAATAGAAAATAAGTCATCTCTCTGACATCCTTTCTCCCACGACTATGTAATGCCGCTTCTGAGATAGACCCCATCTCCACAAAAGTGAGACTTGGTTTCTGACCTTTCCACTTGATACCACGGGTTGGTTTGTCGATCCTGCGTGGTGCTTTACTCTTTATAACTACAGCGGTCTTAATATATGCTCAGAAGTTGTTTCCTATATTCGTCTACTTATTCAAAATTATCATGGCTATTCTTTCCTGCTGCGTTCTTCCATTTGGAATTTAGGGTCATCTTGTCAACTTTTGTGAAAAGCACCATGGACATTTTTAATTGAAATTATATTAGGTTTATAGATTAATTTGGAGGATAATTAACCTATTTATAACATTGGGCATTGCTATATATAAATATAGAAAGTCTTATTTGTGTTCATAATGTCATAATTTATTTTCTAATCATTTTAGTTTTTACTGCTGTTGTAAGTATAGTTTTTATTATTTAATAAAATGTCGTTATTTCTATATAGCAATATTTCCTGATTTCTTCATGTTGCTCTTTTATTTAGTAAACTCGGTGGTCTGGTTTCTTCCTCCAGGCATATATATTTTTTGTCTTATTTTATTATGCTGGCGAAACTCTGTAGAATAATGCTCAAAAGAAACATGTACAACAGGCAGCTTTATATTTTTGCTGACTTTAAAGGAAATTATTCTAATGTTTCATCTTTAAATGTGATGTTTATTATGTGCATAACATAGATGCCTTCAATCAACTATTTTTAGGAAAGGTCCCGCTCTTCCTCGTATGTTAATACTATTATTTTGAATAAATGTTGAACTTATTCATAGTTTATTAATGTTGTATTTGATTGTTGGTGTTCTAATTTTTTTTCTTTTAGATTTTATTTATTTATCTTTAGAGGGGAAGGGAAGGAGAGAGGGAGAGAAACATCAATGTGCGGTTGCCTCTTGTATGTCCCCTGCCGGGAACTGGCCTGGCAACCCAGGCATGTGCCCTGACTGGGAATCGAACCGCGATCCTTCAGTTCGCAGGCCCGCGCTCAATCCACTGAGCTACACCAGCCAGGGCTGGTGTTCTAATTTTTAAAATAGTTTCTCTTGTTGTGTTATTGTAATAAATTCTAGTATTATGTTGACCACCTTAAATTCATGAAACAAAGTCTCCTTGGTCAGGACACTTTTGAAACATAATTTACAGTCAGTAGGATCTTTTTCTTCTGAGTTTTTACATTTCCATTCGTAATTAAAACTGACCTATAGTTTTACTGTCATATATTGTTCTTATATAGTTTTTACGTCAAGATTGTATTCGCTCCATAGTTTCCCCCTTCCGCTCTGCAGTAGTCTGTATTAGCTACAGGTAATTTGATTCTTAAAAATTTGATAAAACTTAAAAAGTCATTTGGGATCAGTGACTATTTGAAGGCTAATGCTTTAGTGCAAATTTCATTATTTAAAGGGTACAATTTAATTTAGTTTTCTATATTATCGTGACTCATTCTTTGATCACTTATATTCTTTAAAAAGTAAGCATTTCATTTTGTGGAAATAAAGTGAGTGCCACAGGTTTTTGTTTTACACCCTTACTGCATCTGCATGCATGTGCTCTCCTAGCATCTGTGCGTTTTCTTCTGATCAATCTTGCCCACGTGGTGCCCATTTTATAAATCTTATTTAAAGTCACCTTTCAGGATTTGGATCCTTTTATTTTATTTTTTCTATTTCATTGTATTCTGTAAAATCTTCCTTTTTTGTTTTGTTCTACTCGTTATATTTAACTTCGTAAATAATATGCTTAGCTTATTAATTTTCAGCCTTTCATTTCTAATGCATATGTTATTCCTTAGTATGTCTTTGAGTGAGTATCTGTGAATGGAAACTCTTAGAGTCTGTCGAAGACAAACTCTATTTCGCCCTTGTTCTTGAAAGCTAATTAGCTCAGCATAGAAGTTAGGCTGACAGTAAGCTCCCTTGAACACTTTGATGAAATTATTCCATAATCTACCGGCCTCTTTCTGCTGAGGAGAAGTCTGTTTTCATTCTAATTGCTGTCCTTTTGCAGACCTCTTGTTTTAGGAATTTGCTTGTCTTTTGGTAGTCTGCAGTTTCACTATAATTCTTGTAGGTTTAGATTATTTTTTATTCATTGTGTTTGAAATTCATTTAGCTTTTCTAAATCTGGAGACACAAATTCTGGAAAAATTTCAAGTGTTTTCTTTTTGAATGCTGCTTTCTTATGTTCCCTAAACCTCATCGTCTCTCAGCGTTTTAGCATCACCCCTCTTTGTGTCTCTCTCTCTGGCATCTCAGGTCTCTTCTAACTGCTCTCACAATCTCACCCACGAGTCAACATGCCCTGCTGCCTCCCATCTTTTATTTTTAGAAAATCCTTTCTTGACCCCATATCTACCTGGAGCTGCCTTGTTGCTGTGCTGGATACTACAGCCAAACTTGATGAATTTGCCTTCACACTTCTCCATTTCATACCTGCCATGTAGTCCTCAGTTCACCTGAATACTTCCGTCTGCACCGATCCAAAGACAT
Organism: Glossophaga mutica; assembly: GCA_039655065.1. Taxonomy (NCBI): domain Eukaryota; kingdom Metazoa; phylum Chordata; class Mammalia; order Chiroptera; family Phyllostomidae; genus Glossophaga; species Glossophaga mutica. The sequence continues at coordinate 86,963,630 of CM077313.1, forward strand.
TGCTTTTGCCAAGGTTGCTAATGACTTCCATGTGTCCGCATCAATAGTCAGTCCACATTTACCTTGACCTCTTTCCAGCATTCAATATGGTTGACCACTTCTTCCCTAAAACTCTTCACCTCTTGGCTTCTGAAACATTTTATTCTCTTGGTTTTCTCTAAATGTTGCAGCACCAAGGGCCTGGGCTCTGTTTTCTTTTCTTCTCTGTATCCCTAACAGTTTTTATCCATTTGTATGATTTTAAATACCGTTTGCTTGTCAGAACAGCCAAATAAATGCCCTCATGCCTCCTCTGAGCTGTTGAATTATGTGTGAATTTTTGCTTAACCTGAACACTTGGAATATCAGTGACATTTAACCTTAAACTGTTCAACACTAAACTTCTGAGTTTTCTTCTTCCTAAAAGAGTGTCTTCCCACCCTGGCTGGTATGGTTCAGGGGATTGAGTGTGGACCTATGAACCAAAGGGTCACTGGTTCAATTCCCAGTCAGGGCACATGCCTGGGTGGTGGGCCAGGTCCCCAGTAGGGGGCGCGTGAGAGTCAATCACACACTGATGTTTCTCTTCCTCTCTTTCTCCTTCCCTTTCCCTCTCTCCAAAAAATAACAAAATAAAAATTTTTTTAAAAAAAGAGTTCTTCCCTATTTCCACAAATGTCATCACCATCCACCTATTTTCTAATGCTAGAATCTGGGCATCTGTCTTGATTCTTCTCTCCTTCAAAGATCCACATTTGTTCCATTATCAAGTCCTGTAAATTCTATCCTCCAGATATGTCTCAAGTCCATCTGCCTCCACATCCTGATCTTGGCCTCTGTTATTTCTCAAATACAAACTACCACCTAGCTTCTGAATATCTTCCACTATTAACCCCTTCCCATCCATTTTAACACTGTGGATTAAAATATCATTCGTTAAACATCGTCTTCCTAATAAAAGTTCTTCAAACACTTCCTTTCGGAACTAGATTAAAACCAAATCCACACTCATCGATAAAGCCTTCAAGGCCCTTTCCTACTTTCGCCTGTATCCCCATTCTGCTACCCCTCACTCCGGTGTTCTGGCCACCTGGCCTGCCCGTTCCTCAGTCACAAGCAGCTCTGTAGCAGGGCCTCTATAGATGCCTTCTGCCTGGAACGCCTCCCCCTCCTCACAGGACTGGCTCCTTCCCTTCCTTCGAGTAACTTGAGGTCCCCTTCCAAGGGAGGTTCTTCCAGATCACCCCGGATGACACTGGGTTTCTCTTAGTCTCTCTCTAGTACCAGCCTCTTTTTTTTTTTTTTATTTTGACAATCCTTTTCATACTTCTTTTTGTGGAGGAGGGATTATATTATTTTACATATTATTTAATTGATTGTCTAATTCAGATAGCATATGAACAATAAATATGGTTAACCAGCCATCTCTTTAGAGCATTTCTGGTAAAATACTAAGAAATCTCTGATTGCTGGATTTAGGAAATGTTCCGCTTTCAATAGGACGCTTTACTGAGGAATTCTTTTAATGCCGAGTTTCACGTGAGGGGGCCTCTGAGTGGACTGGAATCGTGGCATCCGGGTCTGTGGCACACAAATACTGCCTGGGGTGGAATCTCTGCGTTCCTCCAAGAAGTGCTTTGTCATTTCCTTGCAGCGAGATTCTCCATCTTAGGAAAATCAATTCTGAGATGCTTTCTTTCCCATCGATTTTCAAAACACGAGTAGCATGATGAGCAGTGTGCATGTGATAAACTGAAATACCAAAAGGCTATTATAACTTAGTTTTATTGCATAGAAACTATGGTCGTAAAGTGCTATTTTAGATTTATGAACTAGCTCACTTTCCCTGCCTTTACGAATCTGCGCATTCCATTAAGAGGGCACTAAGTCTGTTTTATTTATTACTTTATATATACCCAGTTGCTAGTGTGTATAAATAAATAAAGGTCTCAAAGTGATTTGTTTTTTAAGTAGAGCTCTGATGAACATCTTCTCAGATTGTGACCATGGTTGTCATCTTGATTTTTTTCATAAATAAAAGTAGCATACAGGCCTCCCAGTCTGTAAAAAACATTGTCTGCATTTTTTTGTTTATTCATGGAGGTTCAAAACGTTGACATTCCTTATGTAATGTCTTATGATATTTTAATTTTGTAAAAATTCAAAGCATTTTTCACACAGATTTGTATGGGTTTGGGTTTACCACGGCCACGTTCGCTGTCAAGGAATTTACCAGCTCTGCTTCCTGAAACTCATTTGTGCTAGAGAACATGTATGTTTGTTTTGTTTTAAATTATGACTTCATACACGGTCCTTCCCGGGAGGCCCTGTAGCTGAATAATTAGGGGTAAGACCACCCTTACTTCATTATATTTAAAATATTTAACTGGCTGGGGCACCAACCACTGAGACTGGCACTTCTCAGCCAGCCAGAAGGGGACTTCCAGCTCGTCCCACCCATAGGCCACACCAGGGCTTCCTGAATACAGACCACGTATTTTCAGCCAACTCCCTGACTTCGTTAATGGCTTTTTGGAAGTAGCTAAGAGCCTGAGAACTTTTCAATTATCCCATCATCATGACTTATTTATACCTGCCTGGGTATCTACAGACGGGGCCCCTTTGGTCAAGAGGACCCCGTAACTGAGTTCTAGCTTCCAGAATTTGCTGAGCTACGTACAGGTCGTAGGGACCTGCTTGGGCTCCCTGGGGTTTGTCCACACCAGGCCTGGTTTGCGGGGCTGAGAGTCTCCTTCTCTGGCGGCCAGCGTGGCCCTGTAATCCCACTGTTTCTCCACATTCCTCTCGGACCCGGGCCCTGGCCATGGTGGATCAGTGCAGGGTTTTCAACGGTCACAGCGAGTCTCTGATTCCTCCAGTCTGTTTGCCACTCCGCCTCACGGGAACGGAAAGACCCAGCGAGGGACACTCACTCCCGCTAAGGCCTTCGCGTCTCGGCCTCATGTGTCTGCTTCATGTCTGAGGCTGCCCTCCTCCAGATGACTCTGACTTTTCTGACACTTCTCTTCTTTTTGGATCGCAGGTGCACACATTCCGAGGCCCGCACTGGTGTGAATACTGTGCCAACTTCATGTGGGGGCTCATCGCCCAAGGGGTCCGGTGCTCAGGTAGACCTGAAACTTTCTGTGTCCTTTTCTATTTATACAAAGTGCCACCATGTTCGCTGGAGGGCGACTCTTGAGACAGCTAGGAAATAGGGCCCCGATTAGCTCAAAAGTCTAGCTGCCTGGAAGGTTCGAGGCATCTTTCTAGGTATTTGCTAGAATGGAAAGTAATAGCTCACCTTTATGCAAGAAAAAAAAAAAATCCAAGCAAATACATTTCCATAGACACCTACTTGCCTCCCAAAGTAGGCAGTATTCCTTAAAAGAAAAAGAAATTAATTCCAATGGACTTGCATAGATAGAAAAGCCACATTTCCCTTCCATCCCCACTTTACTGCAGAAGAGAGGGAATAAAAATAATAACACTGTGAACACGGACCGCATACCAGGCACCGAGCTAAGCACGTTCCATTGACCATGCCAATCAGCCTCACCAGCAGACCTTGCAGGAGATGCAATTACTCTCCCCATTAAATAGATGGAGAAACTGAGGCTTACAGAGGATCGTTCATTGCCCTTGCTCACATAGTCAGTGGTGGAACATTGACTGGACTCCAGAACCCATACGTGGTGGTATTTTCCTGCCATCAGATAACAATGAAAGCTACACGCCTTGATTTGCCGTCACCTATTTTCAAAGCATTTTGAAGCCCTGGGTATTTTTCCACCTAGAACTGGATGCACACGCCCATTGCTAACAGCACACAGCATATCTTGTTAAGATGCATCAAATCAAAATAGCAAAGAATTGCCAAACGAATGTGTAACTGGGCTTCCTTCGTCATCCTGCCATGCTTTTTCTGGCAAGTGGTTCTGGCCGGGAGCAAGAATGGCGTCCCGTGATACATCAGTTGGGTGTCCACCAACACCATGACTGATTTTTTCCTTGCTGGGGTATGATTTAAAAGCAGATGTCTTGTGAAGCATTTAAAATAAAATAAGCTAATGGCAAAACGTTGCCGTGATCTCTTTCCCCATGCTGCCCATTTTGGTTCACAGGATCGTGGGACATTAAATCTTTTCTCTGCTCACAAGGGGAAGCCTTAACTCCCACTGCGTAGCTACAGCAATCACCCACTGGCGGTGAGGCCTGCAAGGTGCAAGCAGGTGCCAGTGCAGATCAGTTCATTAACTCTGACTGCCCCCGGGCCTCATCCACGAGACAAGCGCTGGACGAGGCTCGAAGCCGTCTTCCCACAAACGTTCCAGGTACCCGATTAACACAAAAGACTTGCTGATGGAGAGTTATCTCCAGCTCGACCCCTGAGCAAAGCGGCAGAATATCCGAAATGCTCCGTGGTCATTAGTTCAGCCTGCCTGATTACACCTACCAAAAATATCCCTAATTGTTGGTATTATCCAATTTCAGCAAGAAATTGGTCCAAAGTCAATATTATGAAAACAGAACTCTGTGATTTGGATTAGCTATGAACAGCAACTTTTTCTGGGATAAAAGGGTTGGGCTTTGTTTTTTTTTTTAATAAAACATATTTTCAGGCTGTACTCCTAGTAATCTCCGAGGGCTACCCTGTAGCCTCGTATTTCCTCGAGCAGCAGCAAGCCTGGAAACTGATCGCCCGAGGTTAAAAGAACAATCATCGCCTGTGAACTGTTCATATTTGACATATTTTAGACATTTTTAAAAGAAGCACGCTTGGTAGCGTATGGAACTGTATGAGTTCGCAAAGCCTGAATGCTTTTGTTATAAAACATCTTCACTTTAATAAAATATCAGTATTCGATTCAACACAAACACACGGTTGCTTCCTATCTTGAAATGAAGTTTCTAAGGAAATTTAAAATAGAATGAGTTATATAATCCAGCATTTTCACTTCTGGGCACGTACCCCAAAGCACTGAAAGTGGGCATTCGAACAGATATTTGCACACCCGTGTGCACGGCAGCCTTTTCCACAGTAGCCCAGAGGTGGACACAGCCCAGGGGCCCAGCGATGGGCGAGAGGAGAAACAGCATGTGGTATGTCCATACACTGGAGCATTAGAGGAAATTCCGTCATAGGTTATAATACGCATGAACCTGAAGGGCATTATGCCGAGTGGAACGAGTGAGTCAGGAAAGGTCAAATGCTGTGTGATTCCACTGATGCGAGGTCTCTAAATGGTCAAGTTCAGAGAGAGAAGGTAGAATGTGGTTACCAGGGCTGGGGGAAGAAGGGCCTGGGCGTTAGTGTTTAATGGCTGCGGAACTTCCGTTTTGGAAGATGAAAACAGATTCGGAGATGGAGGGTGGTGATGTTTGCCCACCGCGTGAAGGCACTGAACTGGCCGCTTCACGGTGGTCGAAATGGCGACCACTGTGAAGTCGGTCTTAAATGAAGTTGGTAGAAGTATAGTAAAAAATGATGAGATCACTGAGGAACAGCGAAGCAGATCTCACTGCCCTTTCTACCGCCATGTTGGCTGTTTCTCCCATTGAATTCTCACGCACCGCCCATCACAGCTCCGACCCCACAGACAGTGACGGACCTGGTCCTCACCATAGCCCTGGGGGTGGGCGCCGTTCTTGTCCTCACTGTGTGAAAGAGGGTCCGCCTCTTCTGTTAGAGAAAACGGGGTCCGAACAAGAACACCGACCAATTCTAGTGAGTTCAGTGGGCCCAAATTTACACCTACAAAATAGATCCACCAAAACATTACCGAAGTTGTCTCTGAGCTTTGGTGAATGAAGTTCACGTGTTAATGAAGTGAAGACGAATTAGAAGTGGATTTTCCTTCTGAAGGAGGACGTACAGAGGGCACTCAGCCATTGCCATTATACGAAAAGCGTCTAATGAGTTTCAAAAACCATTTGTTGGTGATTTTACGAAAGTTTAGATCCTCTCACACCTTTGGTGTGGTTACGTGCTTTTTTATGAAGCAGCCGATTACAGTATTTATCGTGTGTTTAGGATACATTTAAGAGTGTACCGGAATACATGTGGTTATTATTGGTATCCTTATACATAGAAAAACAAGGAACATTAGAAGGCACTGTGAACAAGCGCACATCAACTGTGAACAACTGCAGCATTAAATTTTTACCTCCCAGAACGTAGACGGTGCCTTGTTACTGTGCGAGAAATTCCGTCAGCGGGTCCCGACGGCCATCCAGGCTCCGCAGTGCTCACCATGTGTTCACTGAACTCCAGAGCGCCTTTTCAGCCTCGGGCCTGGATGGCAGCTTTATAAATAATGACTTTAATCATCACGTTACATGGCATTGTTCGACATCGTAAACCCTCAGGAACTCGAGCTGGTGTCCACTCACCAGCGGTTAGGTATTATTTCCACTCACAAGTGTCAAAATAAGACAAGTAAAAGGCAAACGGCCTAGTCTGAGTGCTCACGAAGTGGGGGTGGGGGGAAGGGAATTGCAGGCCTCTCCCCAGGGAAGGGCAAGAAGAGGCCCATGGTCACGGGTCACCCAGAGAGAGAAATCTCGTCCCCCATGAGAGCAGCATCGAGGACTTAAGGGAAACCGCCCAGCAAACATCCTGGGTGACTTTTGTGAGCCAGGGCTAACTCTGGGAATCCACACCCAAAGGCCCAATGTGGACACAAAAGTTCCAGTCCCCAAAGGGAAAAAATCGTACCAACAACCTAGCTAATCACCAAAACCATCTCGGTGAGGTTACAGTCCAGCAGCAGAGGACAACACAACTGTGTAAGCATTGCACGAATAAACACAGATGTCACACTCACCTTGGGGCGAGGACCCTCTCTGAGCGGGATGGATGCTGCAGAGACACAGCAAACCCTTGGGTGTTTTCGCTTCCACTTTTGGTGACGTACAGTTTGCGTTGGGCTTCGGCAAAAGGGCTGGGCGAGTCTAATGTGGCTTCTCTGTTCCTAGACTGTGGATTGAACGTGCACAAACAGTGTTCCAAGCACGTTCCCAACGACTGTCAACCCGACCTCAAGAGGATCAAGAAGGTGTACTGCTGCGACCTCACAACCCTGGTGAAGGCTCACAACACTCAGAGGCCCATGGTGGTAGACATCTGCATTCGGGAAATTGAAGCACGAGGTTTGGAAAAGGCTCCCTAATTATGCTGACTTTATGTTTACAGTTGCCAAGGAAACTGGCTGATGATTGCTAAATTGCCTTTCCACTATGGATATTGGGAAAGTGGCCCCCGCACAGGCGCACAAGCGTGCGTGTGCATGCACACCCGCACAAACTAAATCACTTTCTGCTTCATGCACAAGCCACTCATGCAAGCATTCAACACATGCTCACTAAGCGTTTCTTAGGTGCCACACATTCAGACTATAAAAATCATGGTTCTTACCTTCAAGAAATTCACACTCTAGTATGCAGAATCAGAGGGACAAGTAAGTAATGTCTGGGTGTCACACTGTGGAGTCGCACAGGAAGAAGCATTCACCTTACCTGAGGGCAACTCAGAAAGGGTTTGTGGACGAGAAGAGATTTGAATTGAGTGTTAAAAAGTGCTCCTATTCAATAGATAAAGAAACTGCAGATCAACAATGCATTTCCTACCATAGTATTGGTTCTCTTTATTTCAAGGAGGAGAGTTAAAAGATTAAACATAGCTATGCCTCAAAAGGTCAAGGAGGCAATGAAGATAGAAACATCTCAAAGAAACGGTTCTTTATGTTACATGTGAGTCATCTTGCCTTCCCTGGCACTTGGTTTAACCACTCTTCAGCCCTTACGGTGTTGAAGTGTTCAGGGATGTGGTGGGTCAAGCCGGGCTGGGGAGAACTTGGATCGCTGCATATAACTTGGAAAATTGGACCATGTAAAAAGCCCAAAGGCCTTAACCATTTTTCCCATATATGTACTCTTCTATAGTTGGTATCCATTATTGCATCCTAATTGGCTTACTGTATTCTTCGGGTATTTACACCTTGGCCAACCACCCCAATCTTTCCAAACAAAACAAAAGAAGACATTTTAGTTTGATATCCCAGGATTCTTAGAGATAGGCGATTATTCCCTTTTCCATACAGGATGAAGACTATTAGTTATTCTGTTCCCTTAAAACTTGCTCCTTTAATCTCAGATGGTAAAAAATACCTCCTACCTGTTGACTGCTGTGGCCATCAGTGCTTAAGTGGGTGCTTCAGGATGTGGCAAGGTATTCATGCACGGACTGAGCTAGGCCAGAGCTGAGGAGGGGTCTCTACCTCCGGATGAGAGGCTGAGGAAAGTAGCCCGAGGTCCTGCTGTTTAGAAGGCTCTGCAAGTTGGGGGTCAGATCCCCAGCCTCTCCGGAGCCTGCAATCAAGACCATTCTTCTCCGGAGAAGCTGGGATCTGGGATCGTCCCATAGTGATCCTCATCAGAGGCGACTGATAACAGAGCAAAGGAACGACTATGTCGGATGCCAGATGTGTCCATGGTGGGCAGAGCAGTAAGCACAACCAGTCCAAGACCCGTAACAGCACAAATTAGGAACGTGTGCCAGGGAGTCACAGCAAAGGGATCGGAGCTGCAGGCGTTAGCTTCACGTGAGCAGAACCAGAGAATGGGCTTGAAGAAAGTCACAGGACACTTCCATTCCCAGCTTGGTTGCCACTACTGGCAACATCTTACCCCACCTCCTGTCCATAGCAAATGCCTTCGTGTTCTCCTCACGCTCTTTTATGGCCATCTGTTTTGGCATGATGTGGCAGAATGGAAAGATCGTGGACTTGAAGTTAGGTTCCCAGCCCTGTCTCATAGTAGCTGCAGTATGACCTTGGGCAAGTTCCTTACTCCATTTGAATAGCTGTTTCCTCACCTACAAAGTGAACAGAATCACTCGTACAACCTAAGGTGACTGGAGGATTTAAATGAGTTGATCCATATCAGTGACCTAGTACAGGGCCCAACATACAGGACTCAACCTGTTTTATTTCTGTTTGCCTTTTCTTGGAATGACCAACTCCCCTAACCCCACCCCCAAACCTGTCCGTCTGACCAACTCACTCGCCCCCTATGTTTTGGTGCTGTCACCGGGATCCCAAATAATAGTGACTTCAACAGGATAAAATCTATTTCTCTCCCACTAACAGTCCAGGGCTGGAGGGGCAGCTCCCCAAGGGCAGGCTCCCCCGTGGCTACCACGATCTCATCCACCTGCCGGCCAAGGGCAGAAAGGCACGCTCTCCCTGTTCAAGCACACAACCCAGGCCTGTCCGCTCACTTCCGCTCTCTTCACTTCACCACAGTTTAAAGGCCATTGCAATGGATGTTGTTCCAACAATCGAAGGTTTTACTACAACCGAGGAATGGGGGAACTGCTATCAGAAGGACAGCTGACAGCCCCTGCTGCTCCAGCAAACTCCATCCCTCCTTCACGACTTCCTTCCAAGACAGCTCCTCACTGAGACCTCCCCAGGGCCCCTTCTGCCCGCACTGTGCTCCCACATGCCCCGACGTGCTCACCTCTGTTGCAGTGCAGGTGACAACCATACTGGGGGGGGCGCTTACCTGCCCCACCAACCACAACAGGGTCACCGGAGGGCTCACGTCGTGAGCCAACTCAATCGATCAGTGGTGGCGACCTGGACAACTGCGCTGAGAAGAATCCTGGGGCCGAATGGGGCTGAGTGGGCGACAGAGCTGAGGTCAGGTGAGAATGTCTCTGGTGGTCCCAGGAGGAGGGTCACGGAGGAGGGGCGGCATGTCTGCCTGCATTTGCTGTCTCGGAAGCAGACCGCAGACAGTCCCTCCTGTGACAGACGGTGCCCCCGACGCATGTGTGCCGAATGAAAAACGGGAGCGTGCGCTAGCTGCGGGGAGTCGGACGCAACGTGGTACCGCAGCAGTTCAAGCTCTGTGTGCATCTGTCTGCAGCTACAGTTTGGCAGCAGCTCGTCTCACACACCGGGCCTCAAATCTAGTCCTCCATCCCTTCTGATGCTTTTGGGGCCCCGGCTCGGCCTTCGGACATAGTTTAACGAACCAGTAAAATCTAGCAGAAACTCCATCTTCTTCTTCTGGAAACTTCTTCAAGTTTCCAGAATCATTCATTAGAATTTTCCTTTCCCGCATCTGTGTGTATGATCATTTATTTGAAGGTATGACAATTAAATCAATCATATTGAAACATTTAACATATTGTCATATTCATGGCTAAACATAAAAAGCTGTACCTTTGGATTTGTATTTTTCAATCACAGTTGACATTCGGTACTCTATGAGTCTCAGGTGCACAGCACCGTGACCAGACACTTATATAACTTATGAAGCGACCCCCCGCCCCTGTAAGGCTGGCCCCTCACCTGGCACCACACACAGCTACTACGCTATTACTGACTATATTCCTCAGGCTGTACTTTACATCTCTGTGACTGTTGGGGAATTGAAAAAGGGCTGTAAAATTGGGCTTGTTTCAACAAAACCGGAATACTGCGTGTCACACGCATGCACACACTGATGAGTGTGCCCATGCAGTGTGGCGCACGGACTGAGATGATGCTGGCGAGAAAGCAGGTAGCTTTCCGAAGCCCAAAACCTCGTCCAGCAGTCTGATGAGCAAAAGGCAGGAGGCTGATGCGAATCGTAAACACGGGTTCGCTTTGCCAAGCCCGGCAGGACGAGGGCCAGGCCGCTGAGCTCTCCGCCGCTGCCCACGCTAATGAAGACGGACACGCTCGGAAACAGGGACGGACGCGTCCACGTTCTGATGTTACAGGGCGCGTATATCACAGGAGAGCGCTGACCACATCGGCTCATTTCCTGAGAACGCACAGTGTAGATATGAAATTAGTGCCCTTTTCAGATGTTTCAGGAAAATAAAGTTAACGTCTCTCTGTTTTTTAACAGGATTAAAGTCGGAAGGTCTTTACAGAGTCTCCGGGTTCACTGAACACATCGAGGACGTCAAAATGGCATTTGACAGAGGTGGGCTTACCCTTCCTTGAAGGCCAGGTGACTCACCCTTCGTGCCCTCTCTGTTGGAGCCAGATGCTAATCCTGCTGGGCCTGAAGTTCAGGGCTACTGAGAGCTGTTCTTCAGGATGCCAAGGAATAGTGGCTGTTACATGTGTTCTAGTTTGCTTCCTCTCTGGGGAAGTTTTTTTTTTTAAGTGTGCACAAGTGACCACACAAGGAAATGAGTTTAAAGTACTGCTTGAATGAATGGGCAGCCAGCATTTGGTTCATTAAGATTCTTGAACTGTGCTCCGGCTGGGTGGCTCGTTTGGTAGGAGCTCTGTGCCGTTCATCAGGAGTTTGCAGGTTCAGTCCCTGGTCAGGGCACATGCCTGGGTTGCAGGTTGGAGCCCCAGTTAGGGCTCATATAGGAGGCAACCAATCGATGGGTGGATGTTTCTCTCTCTCTTTCTCTCTCTCCCCCTTCTCGTCCCGGCTTCCCTTCTCTCTAAAATCAGTAACCATATCCTCAGGTGAGGATTTTTTTTAAGTTATTTTTTAAAAGATTCTCAAGTTAGTAGCCCACCGTTACGGTCAGTCCGCATGGCACACAGAGAGCCTAGGGAAGGGGGTGGGCTGCCCCACGCAGGTAAGTCAGGGGAGCCAGTAGGAGTTCCGGAGGTGACTCCTTTTGGTTTTTATGACAGTATCGTGTGCTCTCTAGGCCATATTATCTCTTGGGAAGTTGTTAAAAATACAGGCCACTCTCTGGGGACCCACTCTGGGGACTCATTCAGAAAACGGGATGAGCCCAAAATTCTGTGTTTCTAATGAACAATCCAATTCATACCGGTGCAGCCAGTCGAGGGCTGGAACCCAAGCCCAGCAGATAGCAGCCCCACTCTCTGGGCCAGCAGACAAGGTCCCTGACGCTCCGGCTGCCTTCTCTGTTCAAGCTCATGGCCAGTTCCCCCTCCCTGTGTCCTTTACGCCCCAGCAACACTGAAGTACGTCATACGGGTTCTCATGAGCAAGCACCTCGGCCCACGTGGCTCTGTCCACCTCGAATGTGTCCACTGCTCTGCCTGGCAAACGCTCCCTGTTAACCAGGTGCCAGCTTGTCGTTCCTCTTTCGAAAATGCTGCCCGATCACCCCGAGCTGACCTGAGCGTGCCGTTCCCTTTCCTACGCCCCCTCCCCTGTTTCTGCAGTCTCCAGCAGAGCAGTCTTCCAAGGTGCTGTCATTGTCGAGTGGCACGCCCGATTCCCAGTCTCACCGGAGCTGTTTAATGGGAGTAGGCCTTTTCTTCTTTGACTCACTGGGGCTCAACAGCGCCTGGCACATGGCAGACCCTCGATAAATGTTTGTTATATACGTAAATGGGATCGTATGGCGTATCTGCTATCCCCTTGCTCTTTTCTGTACATCCGATTTTTTATTCTCGGAACCAAATTGCCTGAGGCATTTGTTGTCTCTTTCAATTTATAAAAGAAAATGTTAATAGTCCCTATATGATAGAAACCAAAAAATATTATAGTGCGTGCCAATTAAATTGGACTGATATTTACTAATGATGAAATGAAAAGTCAAAAATACCTTGAGAATGCTTGGTTGAGGAATGTGTCATTCATGACCTATGCATGAGGGAAGGTCAGAGTTTCCCCGCATGAACGTCCTGGGGGGCGGGGAGGAAGAATCCAGCTAAAAGAAACTTCAGTGAGCCTGAAAGGGACAACGGAAACTGGAGACATTCAACAATCATTGCGAGTGTCTCCTCTCCAAGTCCAAGTCCAAAGAACACTGGGGGAACCAACAGCTTCTTGCTTATTTTATTACAAATGTAGTTGTTACTGTATTCTGTTATGAATCCAGACACAATGTGGAGTATGAATTTTGTACTAAACTTCTATTTGGCACATGACCAGGGCCTGGGACCCAAAGAATCACCCTAAGTCCATGTCACCACGCTTGTGGCTACACTGACCCTCCAACACCAAACCGCCCTCAGCAAACCCCTTTTTGTGACTTCCTGCATCTCAGTGACAGTAGAAGTAGTCAGCTGAGACTTGGAAGGGAGCATTCATTGTCAGATTTTTTTTTTCTTTCCGGGCATGCTTTAACGTGGTAAAATAAGGTTCGAATTAGGAGTTGGACCACTGGCTGTCTTTCAGATGGTGAGAAGGCAGACATCTCGGCCAGCACCTACCCAGACATCAACATCATCACCGGAGCCCTCAAACTGTACTTCAGAGACCTGCCCATTCCCATCATCACCTACGACACCTACTCCAAATTCATAGACGCCGCAAGTAAGTCTCGGGAACTAATTTTTTGTCTGTATTACATTTTTAAGTACAGTGCCCTTCAATGCAAGCAAATTAAAACCCAGACCTGTTTCGATTCTTGCGTGAGCAGCTAGCTTTGCCAAGTGCAGGCACAATGGTGCCGGGAATTGAAAAGCAGGCCTCGTGGCCCAGCGGGCTGACCCAGTGCCAGGACAGCTCTGCCGAGGGGGCGCTGGAGGCCGGGCCGTTCTGTCTCACCCCATTGTTCACTCCGAGCGGGGAACCAGCACAGACAGGCCTGTGCTGCTGTATGCGGAAAGCAAGAATGTTTCTGTCGTGAAAACGAATTAGACGTTCTCCAAGGAGGACTGCAGGGATTCGCTGCGCCATCCGTGTGGTAGCGTCCTGTTGCCAATCAATCAAAGCCATGCCCCGAGTTTGGCCCGTGGGTGCTGTTCAAAGTTAATAACAGGCCAGGAAATTATTGTGTCAAGTGCTATGCTAGGAACTCTCACAGATGTCTCCAGTTTTATCTACCTGATGAAGCAAATGTTATTATACTCCCATTTTACAGAGGAGGAGGGCGAGGCTCACAGGTCCAGGAACATCAGCCCTGGTTGTCCTCCAGCCACGGTTGCTCATTCTGTGTCTGGCACTCGGGCCCGCTGCTGTCAAGAGAGAGGACCGTAGTGGTGAAGGGGCGGGGGCTAAGGAGACTACACTTTGCCTTGGAACGTAGTGAGAAAGGGATTCAGATGCTCGCATACATGACATAGGTGTCTACCCCACTTTGAGGAAGTTTCACCAAAACATCATCGTGAAAGGTGTGTGTTACTAAATGTAGCAATGAGTTAGGAAAATGCGCAGGCAGGCGGAGAGCAGTGAGCTTTGCAGATGCACTTTGCAAAAGAGGTGTGGCCCTGCCTCCTGGGAAGAGTATTCCTTCCCTTCCTGGGTCCTGGTGGTTCTGTGTAGAAGGTTCTAGCAGCAGACTACCCTCCACCCCAGGAGGAATGATGACAGAGCTTTCTTTGGGCACCTGCCAGAGACCTAAACAGCAGAAGCCTGCATGTGCCCTCCCACTGTCCAGGTGCCTAGCACCTACTTCCCAACCTGGACCCTACACCAGGGTTAACCATGCAACACTTCAGTGAAAAGTGCCTTAATGCAGGCTGACTTTGGCTCGTCGGCAGTGCCCTTGCCTTGGAAAGTTACTCAGTTCTGGAAGCCTGCCAGGAGAGCCTTATTAGACAACCTCAAGGAAATGCTACTACTGACTGAGATCTGGTTTAAATGAAAGCTTGTGATGGTGAGATTTCTGGCACATCCACCATTGAGAAGAAGCTGGCCAAAGCCCAGTTTGGGCCTGTGCCGCTGGTAAGCATGTGCAGGCTGCAGGCTCCTGGAGGGCAGGGACCGTGCCCAGCCTCCCACCACCCACCCAGTGGGCATTCGTTTGTGCATGTGGTGCCCAGCCTCAAACCCCTTCTGAAGTGAGGCAGGACGCCAATTCATTGCTCTAAGTGAAATGTTGCCTGAAATTGTGTGAACTTCCTAGACGTCCCCTCCGTCTGTAGCCTAATCTCTCACTTCTCCGTAAACTGTGATGCGAGGGGCTGCACTGACATTCCTGATGTGTGATCTTCCCAGAAATCTCCAGTGCCGATGAGAGGCTGGAAGCGGTCCATGAAGTGCTGATGCTGCTGCCTCCCGCCCACTACGAGACCCTCCGGTACCTGATGATCCACCTCAAGAAGTAAGCTTGCACCTCCTTGACACCCGCTCCGGGGCAAACCCGCTGCCCCAGCAGGGAATGCTTTAGGAAAAGTCGCCACTTCCTCCCCACCCCGTGGAGCAGACAGCCTAGTCCCCCAACATGAACGACTTGACGCCACGCCGAGGGAGCAGGCTTCTTCTCCCTCACGCTTTCTCCGGCCAGCCCCGTTCCCCACGGCTGGAACAACGTTCACTCCTGTGTCAGTGCTATGCAGCCGGGAACGTTAGGGGCCTCATGTCGCACCGGAGGTTGCTGACGCTTAGGGACCTTAAACAGCGGATGCAAAGCGGGGAAGTGAGGCCCAGGTTGCAACCCAGGCAGCCCGACCAGGGCCCGTTGGTGGATGCTGCCCCCGTATCTGTATCACCTTCCTCCCACACCTGCCCAGCGCCCTGTGTTCTATTCTCCCACCACTGCTCACTCCCCAGCCCGACTCCTGAGACGACTGCCTTCCCTCTGGGCAAGCCCATTCCCACCCTAACACCTTGTTTATCTGTCACCAAGGAACAAACTGCTCCAAAGATTAGTGGCTTCAAACAATGAGCATTTATTATTCTGCAGTCTCTGTGACCAGAAATCCAGAGGTGGCTCGGCTGGGCGCCTCTGGTTCAAGGTGCAGCATGTGGTTGCAGTCAAACTGACAGCCAGGCCTCACCTGCCGGCCTCATCGGAAGGCTCGACGGGGCGGGGGGAACGGCCACGTCCATGCGCACTCACATGGCTGTTGGCGGGACCCGGTTCCTCTGAGGCTGTTGGACCATTGTGGGGGGGGGGGGAGGGGGCGTCTCCCATTCTTGCCGACTGTTCTTTGGAGGCCACCCTCAGTTGCCTGCCATGTGGCTCTGCCTGCAGGCAACTCACAACGTGGCAGCTGGCTTCCCTCGCAGCAAGCACGCACGAGTGCCCTGTTGCTTTTGCTATATCCTACTTACTAGACGCAGGCCGTAGGGAAGGAGTTACACAAGGGTGTGAATTCCGGGAGGCTGGGGTCACTGGGGGACGTCTCGGATGGGGTGTCAGCCACAGAGGACCACAGAGAATATCTGCATGAGAGCACATGGGGCGGATGGACATGTCTGTGCTTCAGGCCGCTAGCAGCTCCGGGTCCTGACCCGGGGACCTCTTCGCTTTACCGCGCATATATAATGAGGGCAGTGCATCGGCCTTCGAGATGCTGGGTGGGTCAGGGCACTTCTGTGCGCCTTCTTCTATGTTTTCACAAGATAAAACAGACCGAACGTTGTCCGCATGGACCAACTGTCAGATCCATTCAGTCAGTGAAAGGAAGCAAGTTGAGAATGCTCTATAAACACTAGTTTTTTTCCCTGCCTTATACAACATAGAAATATTGTTGCTCGAATTGAGATTGGTTTAGCTCAGAAGATTTCTACTTTGATTAATGTATTGAATTTAAGAAGACAAGTAATTTTTGGATAAGTAATAGCCTGCATATCAGCCTGATTTTTAATTAGCTATTACTTCTTTCAGTGCCCAGTAACTGTGGTAGTTTGGAAGGCAAAGTGTCATTATTAGGGGGAAAAAAAAAAAGCTGGTGTGTTCCAGCTGAATCTTAAATGCCAATGACTGGGTGTTCCTATTTCGGAGGGTTTGCGAGCCCCACCGTTGGGCCAGGCGTGGCCCCTGACTTGATGGGGAGAGGTGGGCAGTTTTCGTGAAGAATGTCCCTGCTCCTAACTCCTCCTCCACCGGGCGACACGAAACTGTGCCAGCTGGATGGAGCCTCCCCAAAGCACTGCCAGTGGCTCGTCTTGATTGGCTCTGAGACCTAGACATGTTTTGCCACCCGTTTTTCTTCTTTAAAAAACACACTCCCTTTTAGATCTACTGTAAACATCCTAAAACCTACATTTCTTAAAAAGCAAGAATCTGGAAGATTGTCATTTTATTCCACTAGAAGGTATCCGGCCAACTTTGGAATCTGAATTTTATTCTTCAATGCTTTGCCATTCTTATCTGAATGTTGAAATGATGATTTTCAATTCCAACAATAATTAATGCTCCAGACCCCATCCTCTGGGAACCAGAAACAGTGTCCAACTCCTTTCCTGCTTGGCTGCATGCCAGCTACCCCCCATCCTGCGATAACGAATGGCCTGGCTGTCCCTAAACTTCTGGCAGCCCCATTCGGCAAGTAACCTTTCTCCTTCGGCCGTACCCCTGACAGCAGACAGGGAATCTGCCCTCAGCTTCCAGAAGACCAGAAGGAAGCAACAAGAGTGAAAGAGACTTCCTTCCCAGCCTAGACTAAAATCTCTGTGCACTGTGGGTCTGCCCCTTCAGCTCAATATTCTCTCGATGACAGTTTCATGTTTATTTGTTGAGAAGGACTGATTTTCTCATTTTAAAGATTGAGTTTATACCAGATTCACTTAGTAATTCATTTGCACTGGCTGACACAATATCCACAATCTAAAAAGAACAATCAGAAAAGTATCTTTTTAAAAGTACTTTCCCGTGATTCTGATTCTCAATTTTCTTTCACAATGTCCCAAACCAGAGATGTTCTTGCGGGCACAGGCACACACAATCAGCATGTAAATTTGTCCACAAGTCGATGTGATGTCTCTGTGTGTATGTTTGTTTTGCAGGGTGACACAGAATGAAAAGGACAATTTCATGAATGCTGAAAACCTGGGGATCGTGTTTGGGCCCACCCTGATGAGGCCCCCCGAGGACAGCATGCTGACCACACTCCATGACATGCGGTACCAAAAGCTGATTGTGCAGATTTTAATAGAAAACGAAGATGTTTTGTTTTAATCCACCAGGGAAATGAGCTGAATAGCCCCAGCCCCACCGAAGTTCAGAAGGCTAAAGAAATAAAAACTTTTCTTGCACTTGATTTGTTTTCCAAACAAGTGACAGAATTTCCTGGACCGCAGTGGATGGCCAAGTTGTTACTGTGTCTCATAGACACTCGAAGCCTCCACATGGGGACAAGGGCGAGGGTAGGGAAGAGCGCTCCCCTGGGGTTTTGCTGTGCCTCGTATGTATGTCTGTTTTGCTGGAAGAGTGATTAATAAATCTTTCTTTAACTTATTAAAAAAAAAGCAGTGTAGACCTTTGAACTTCAGTCTTATCGGTAATAAAAGGGAACTTAATTCATAGAGGTACTCGATACAGTTATACATTTCCCATTTACGAAAAGAAGACAATTCTATATGTTCAATGTTAAATGAAACTTATATTGTAAAATGTATTTTTATTTTAGCTGCAAGAATGTTACTTTATTTTAGCAACTAGAACTCAATGCAGTGCATTGGTTATTGCCCTGTGTACCTTGTCCTGCCTTCTTGCTGTGGCCCCTGGAAGAGTTCACCACAAATGCAGTATTATCTTGACATACCTCTGTCCTGATCAGTGCTTATAGATGAAGATTCACCTGCCACCTATGTCTCTGCTTTTGGCAGTTTTTGCTGTTTAGGCACTGGCATTTTGCTATCATAGGGTATATGTTTATAGCAATTGTAGCGTGGTCTGAGACATCACAAGTTTTCTTTCCACCAACACTTTGTAAAGTCCCAAAGTCTTTTTGGGATTGGTCATAGTCTTTTCTTATTATGTGTGTATGTCCCAGAATATGCAGAGTATGGCCATTTTACATGAAATAATGCGGGAACACTGGCTGTATCTGGGTGGTAGAAAAAGTTAGCATTTTTTTCTCTATTCTTTTGACGCCAGGTTGTATTTTTGCCACATTGTTGTATTTATAAAAAGCAAATGTGCACAATAATTGTTGGTTTTCTTTCATTTTTATTTTATAAACAAGCTTATTTTTAAAAGTAAGACGAATAAGTTTGGTTTTGGTGAATATGCATTCCTCTTTGATAAAAGCAGCTCCATATGGAGAATAATTTAATATGATTTTATTACCACACTTCTGATCGGTTCTATTTATCTTAGCGTGAGCTTTTCACACCAAGATTTCTATATTTTGTAACATAGGTAAAATGTTGAAAACATCAAAAGCTGTAAATCTAGATTTCTTTTGTCCTCAGTCCAGCTGCACGGGCTTCTCCCCCGACTGTCTGAGATGATTTAGGTAACTGCTCACTAGTCTTGTTTTGGAGTGACCAGAAGAAAATTCCTGTGTGACAAGGGGGTTGAGAGGAGGTGCAGCACAATTGTCCCAGGGGTCCCAGGGCTCTGCGGACGGACTCCATGGGCACGTGGGGGTCAAGGTGCTTCTGCTCGGTCCCTGCTATGACGGCTCCTCCCAGCTGTACAGGTTTGTTTGTTGTGGCTCACGTACTTCTTGATACTGTCAAAAATTATCTGGAAATGGTTTTATTTTGTGAAGTGAATGATACTTTGTAATTTATGATAGTGTAAATGGAAGGAAAAGCATTAAATGTATTCAATTCTTCTGTCTATCATTTCAGAATACGCATGAGAAATGGGCGGTGGGCAGCAGAGGGGCTGAGGGTCGCGAGGGTGATCTGGGAATGTTGCTCCCGGATGGATTTTGGCAACACGGTGTCCGTTCTCACCAAAACACGGAGAGAACACCAACTTCCCACCGAGTCCCCAGCCCCTGCCCCACTCCCTCCGCCAGCTCCCTCCTGCAGAGATGGCCCGCCTGCACTTCCCGTACAACCTGTCGCACTTGTGTCACTCGCTGAGAGAGTTTGAGCAAATCACTCTAGGCCACTTGCAGGAGAACAGAACAAAAGTTTTAGAGCTAGAAAGACTCAAGTTCGAATGCCAGCTCGGCCTGTTAGCCATTGCATGCGCATGACCTTGGAAATGTATGTATTTGCTCATCTGGAAAACCAGGGAAACTGTTCTGGTTGTGACGTCTTAGAGGACATGATGATCTAAAGTAATGGGAAATGGTTATTTCTTATTGTTAACACTCATTTTAAGAGTGATGGCTTACAAGGACAAAAGATACACCCTGGGGGTGGGGAAGGAAGCAGCACAAGACAAGGATTTGTCCCAGGGTAAATCTGAGTCCAGGTAATTACAGGGGGTATTGTAACAGGGCTCTAGCATGCCTAATGAGGTTCACCTGACTCCTGTTCTCAAACACAATGACAACACTTGATCCCCTGGGGTTTGCCTTGGTCTCAAGCCTGCTCCCCCAGGGCTGCTCCCCCACCCTCTGGCAGCCTGGTGTGGCTCCTCTTACCTGGCTTGAAATTCCTGCCATTGGAAGAACTCTAGGCGTTAGACCTGAAGGCAGTCAGCGTTGTTGCAGACACCCACAGTTAAAGTGCCCACCAGGGGAATGGGGGAGGTCCCCGGGGCGGGGGGGCGGGGTGGGGGGGCAGGTATTGTGGGTATAAAGCCTTTGTCAGATGTGTGGTTTGCAAATATTCCCTCCCAGTCGGTAGCTGGTTTTCTTCAGAGCAATAGCTGTGTTTTAGGTTTGATGAAGTTCAACCTAGTATTTTTTTCGTACGCGCATTGTGTCTGTGGCCATGTCTAAGAACCCTTCGCCTTAGTCCCAGGTCCTAAAGCCATTCTCTATGTTATGTATTCATTCTCTGTTTTATCATTTTACATTTAAAGTCCATGATTCACTTTTAACTACATACTGTAGGCTGTGTGTTGAGGTCAAGGTTACTTTGTGCCTGGGGAGGCCGCATCGTCTTGGGGGAGGCAAAGGGACTCTTTGGAATGAGGGTGAAAGGAGCCCCAGGGAGGAAAGCTACGTGCGAGGCTCGGAGCCCCTGCCGTCCAGACTGGAGCTGCGGCACTGAAGCGGCAACCACGTCGAGGCCTCGCCAGAGAGAGACCCGCCCGTGTGTTGGAGGAGGAGAGGTCCAGGAGTGATAATTTCAGGAGAACCGAGACGGAACCCATATATTCCTGATGTGATTGGACTTACAAAGAGCGTACCAAGAAGCCATTGGAAGGTGTAGAAAGAATTAGAGATAAAGAACACAGGTAAGCAAATTCAAAGTGGACCATTATTAGCTGCAGGACAAGACGGAAAAAAGAAAGAAAGCAAAAATAATTATTGGCACACTACAATGCTTAGCCCAAACAATACCGACATAGGCATAATAATATGAACACAGACAGAATGGTGGGTTAAACACAGACTGTAACAAAACACTGGTGGGAATATTGAGGGGGCAAAGCAGAAGGCGTGGGGTGCGGAAGAACTAAACCTGCAGCTACAATAATGGGAGGTTAACAGAGAGTGTCTTCTATTGATAAAGCAAAAGAAAGTGTGACGCACGTACTATTTAGAATTCTGGAGTTGCATTAATGCCGAGAATAAAAAAGCTAAATTGTTGAAAGTGGTTGGGAAGGACTGAGGGGAGGAAGATGGTAAGACACCTCTGTAATTTGCTGGAAGCCCTGTAATTACATTTGACTTTTAGACTACATGCATATATTACTTTTTAATAAAATAGAAACTAATCCGGAGGGAGGAAGGAAGGGTGCCCTATCGTCTCAGACAGCCGAGACCTGTTGCTCCTCTATTTTCCCTCCTTCACTTGTGACTCAGGGATACGGGGCACAGGTTAGGTATTAAGGTTCCAGGAACTAATGGGACAGTGCGCATTAAACATTATTTCTTGGCTTGTGCCTGGGCCACAGTCTGGTAGTGACCTTACTTCCAAGGATTTTGTCTTATGATTCGTTAATCCTTTCTGGTAACATTGCTTTCAAGCTTAACTGAGCGTACTTCCTCCTCTAACGAGAGGTAATGCAATTTCAGTGCTGAAAGAATAAAGTGCATTCTTGACTCACATACAGAAAACTTCTGCTTGATTCATTTTGATCATTAAGTGTGATCCTGAGAAAAGTTGGATTCGTGGCACACTGTTGCATATGAAATGGTCTAGTATATTTTTACGTTGTGGTCTCAGGGGAGTAAAACCTGGATTCAACCAACAATGACGACAGGGATCTTGAAGACCCTCTACCGCTCCTTTCAAAAAGCACTGGCACGTGACCGATTTATGGAGTTTGTTCGCATAATTATCCCACCCAGCCAATGAAAGGCATCAGTCAAGGAGAGACTAATATTTGCCGAGTGCCTATTATGTGGCAGGCACAGTGCGAGGGGCTTTAATGAATGTGTTGTCTACTTTAACCTTGGCAACCACCCACAGACGTAGATAGCATTTTCCTCACTTTACATGTAACGAAACCAGAGCCTAAAGCTATTAAGTAATTTCCCAAAGCCAAACAGTAATTCAAACCAACCATCAAGCCTTTTCACAAGAAATGTATATAATTACAATTCCCGGCATTAATTCGAGCTCCGACTGCCCTGCGATTGATTCCACAGAACTTTCATGGAGGGTGGGGCAAGAGGAGGTTTACAGTTGTTTGTCCAGGAAAATAGTGAGATAGTTAATAAATAATAATACGAGAATAAACTCTGTTTCGTGTACTCACAGGAGTAAGTTGCCCCTTGCTGCTTCGCCCTTCAGCAACCGTAGATGAGGTAGCATTGTTCTAAGGGGGAAACTTGGGAAACAATGACCTGATTAGTTTTTAAACTATGACTTCCTCTTTTGATGTAATAGCCTTGATACCAACAAACATTTGGTGATCTAATAATTAACTAACAACCAATATGCGATTCAAACAGCAATATTAGAAGGACACTGTGTTAGAGACGGAGTAACTCAAACCGAATCAACGTAACTCCACCTCCAGGTCTCATGACCTTGAGGAAATGGTTCAAACTTTCTAAGAGAAAAGTGTAGGATGTATATAGTGTCTACCTCTCCGGCTGCTCTGCCGTTACAAAAGAGGAAAGGACCTTTCTTTGCAGGAAGCCCACCATAAACTGAGAAGTCCCTGGTAAGAAGTGTTATTTTACCAGCACTGTAAAAAGGTTACAGCCGCAACGGAAGCAGTTTCTCTGTGTAGATAAAATCACGTGAAGCGAATCAACCCGAATGTTCTCTGACAGTGTGCCGTGAGAGGGTTAGTTACCTGTGCGGGCCCTGATTCGAGCTGTCTCCAAACTGGGGCGCACTTCCCCCGGCAGCCTGCGACGAAGGACAGCAGCCGTTTCGTGTGGATTTCAGCGATGGAAGTTTGGCACTGGCCTTGATGTGGGTGAGAAACCGAAGACTCGCCGCCTGCGCCACGTTAGCCCATCACCAGGTATCCGCCTTCTACCGGGGCACGGAGCGCGTGGCATAATCAGCTCGCACGCCAGCGGTCCACGAACGAGAAAAATACACCCCGGCAAATGGAGCAGAACCGAGCCAACCCTTTGAAAAGGGAAATCAGCAACTGCAGATGGCAGGTCACCTTTGAAAGGAGCTGGTTTACCTCAGCCCTGACCTGGAACCAGGTGACGAGCCAGAGAACATTACCTTGGATGGTTAACGAGTGACTTCTATTTACATCAATGATTTTCTAACAAACAATAAAGTTGAATTATCTTTGTTTCCTGAGGGAGTCAAGCTGTGCTGTGGAGACTTTTTTTTTTTTAATCCTCACCCAAGGATATGTTTTTATTGGTTTTGAGAGAGAGGAAGGGGGAAGGAGAGACATTGATATGAGAAAGGTTAATCTGTTGCCTCCTATACGTGCCTTGACTGGGTGGGGATGGAACCCACAGCCTTTTGGTGTACAGCATGATGCTCCAACCAACTGAGCCACCTGCAAGGGCGTGCTGTGGTGTCTTGTTCCAAGGTGTCGTGTCCTCTAGATCATTTATTTATTTCCTCGGTAAAATATGTAATAAAGTCACCGAAGCCATCTTCTGTGATTACATTATTTCTTCCCATCCACCACCACCTAACTTCCACCTCCTTCAAATATCACAGCATAATAATGTTCTTCCAATACCGAAACAGCAGAAACAAACATTTGTCAGATAATTTGGCCCACCTACTGGGCTCCCATCTCAGAATTAAAGAAAATGAAGCCATTATTACAAGTAATGATGGATCAGAGTATTATTTCGTTGCTACTTTTATTACATTTCATTTTACAAGCCAATCCGATTACAAGTCAAAGCATCCACACCTATACATTGGATGGTCAGTCATTCAACAATCCTGAAAGCTCTTATTGCTGGGCAGCCTGCCAGGTCCCACAGATCCATGAGTGGTGACACGTCCTCGTGCTCTCAGAAAGACACACAGCACAAAGGTTAGCTGGGTCCCTGGACTCGGAGACCAGTCTTCCTGGAGTCACGTGCTAGCTCTGATGCTGGCTCTGAAGCTGTGTGACCTTGGGCAGGTGACTTAACTTTGTAATATCTCTGCTACCTCATCTGTAATAATAATAGTGCCTGTTTCACAGGGCTTTTAGGAGGATTAAATGAGTTAATATTTATAAAGTGCTTAGAACTGTACATGGTACATAAGGAGTGTCATGTAGCGAATAAATAGAAAACTATAATTCAGGGGACAAACACCACACCAAGCAAACAATTCATGATATAAAACCCACCCGTTCCTGTCAGTGGCAGGCTAAATTATGTGGATGAAATCTCCCGCTGAAAACACTCGGGCACCAAAACAACTTTAGTTTTGCTAGCCTCCTGGAGCAAAAGGGACAGAATTTTAAGCTGAGGGTTCACCTCAAGGAGAGTGATAAATAGAAGATTCTTCTCCTGTTCGGGCCCCAAAGGATCGGACCCTCAAGGTTACCACTGCTCAGAGGTAAGGTATGCCTGTGCCCCACCCCCAGGTCTGCGTAGACAGGTGGGTTACCTGAGGACAGAAAAGGGGGGCGGGGCAGAGCAGGAAAGAACAAATGGACTTGTCCACAGAGGCTGTGACGCAGGGCAGCTGCTCACGTGGGTCTCTTGTTTTCATTGTCCAAAAACACCCTCCGGCCATGAACTTGAGGTGAGTGGTCCTGTCTGGTAGTACTCCTAAACTTTTCAAAATCCTTTCCAGATTAAATTACCTTTGTCTTAGGTCTTAGATTTTCCCACAAGTAATTTTTAAGAAAAATGAGGAGCATACAATAATAGCCAAGAATCCCAAGAAACAAGACCACAAAGGGACTAGGAGAGGGAGTTAGGAAGAGTCAGCTGGTACCGACTGAATTGCAGAGAGAGGCCGCACCGGACAGCTCAGCCTGGCTTAAGTCAAGTGCAAAACTGAAATAATTAGGGGTTGGGGGGGTGCAGAAAACTGTACTTGAACAACAATAAAAAAAGTTTTAAAAAAACTGAAATAATTAGTAATATTTTGTAACTACAATTGTTGTACTTCTAGATATGCATTCATGTTAACCTGCCTTGGTACAGGATGAGATGCTATAAAAAAAATAGATTCCAATTTCAGGCATGGGTGCTAAAACTTATATAGTATTAGCCAATGTCATCTCAATAAAAAATAAATTTTATAAACTAAGTCCAACAACACTGATGTGAATACAGAGAAAGGAGAAAAGAAATGTTAAACTAACAGTACATTGGTGACTGTAGAGGAAAAGGCTATGGGGGATACATATCTAATTTTCAGAGAATGAAAGAGTCCAGAAAAGACAGGGATGAAGGAAGAGAGGGGAGAAGGAAGGGGCGGGTAAGGATGAAAGGAGTAAATATGAAAATAGGGGCAAAAAGAAAAAAAGGACTAACACCCAAATATTAATCACAGCTACGCAATACTAGGTCTGCTAGCATCGCAAATGCAAAATCTGACCTCTAAAGTTTTTATCTTAATTTCTAGTGTGCAAGCCCTGCTCTCTAGAAATTCATTCCATACTGTCTTTGAATGTAATCCTTTATTCCACTTGAAGGGTCACCTGAAAAAAAAATGCAATTTAAAAAAAAAAGAAAAGAAAAAGAAGTATCTTTACTCAAACCATCAATCTGTTTTTGAAAGACAGAAAATGACAAAAATGAAATACTATTAAGAAATACAAGCACTGCCCAGGATGAGCAAATGCTGTAACATGAAAAGTCACCTACTACCCACTGGACAGGTGAATCAGCTTCTAACGTGTCCGCACCGCGGAGGCCCAGCTTGCCAACCCTGAAGTGCGGGACCAGCCTGCAGTGTCTTTACAGAGCCAGGCAGTGGGGCTCCTAGTTCAACAGAAACAAGATGACTCCATCCATCTGACACTGACCCTCTGTGTGTGAGCTTGCTTTTCACTTTGGGTTTTTTCTTTTTTAAAATGGGGGTGGTTATGACAATTTTTAGAGATTAACACTGTTCTAGATTCAAAAACAAAGAAAAATTGTCTTAGCTGTTTTGATTACCTCCTCATAACGTAAACTCTTCGCTAAACCCTCCTTCCCTAAAGAACTTCTTAGATGGGTCAGAAAAAAAATGTGACAACATGACATTTTTACCCACTTTGAGCCATATGATTTTTTTGCTATAACTCAGACTGTATCAAGAAGGATTTTTTTTTTGGGGGGGGGACAGTAGGAGAAAACTGTGTTTGAATCTGTCCCTCATAGAAATACATATTATCTCACTGAACTAGCAGTGTGCAGGGGTCCTTCGGGCATTGTCGGTATCACCAACCTCCTGGACCCTTCGCGCGCTCCCCAGCCATCATCCTTAGCATATGGGTTTTTGTTCCCATGCCTGTTGCCTCCCAGTGGCAGCCCCAGACATCACACCCTCACCCTGTGCTTAAATGTAAGACTCAAGGGTGTACAGCGAAGGATGTTCTCTCAGAAGGTCCTGCCTTTTATCCGGGGAAGAAACGTTTCTGGAAGTCTTCTCTGTAGCCCCAGAAGTCGGAACTGGAGCACATGGGTGCTCCTCGTTACCAGGAAGGCTATGAAAGTGTTTCCCTTTCAAGCCTCTAGTTAAAGTCTGTTTGTGTAAAGTAAGTGAAATAGTGCCCTGTGGTTTCTGCCTCCAAAAGCTCTTTTGCATACATCCAGTTGTCTTCATCTCTCCGGCGACACCACTCTAACCCACGCCATGGAAATATCCCACCAAATCCCCCCCCTCACTATTCCTACCTGGTTTCCCTGCAGACCCTTCTGGTCCCTTCCACCATCCACTCTTGACAACTCCAGAGCTATTTGCAATGCAAATCTTATCATGTCATTTCCTCTTCAATGGATTATGGGAATACCTCTTACCACGAGAGACAAGGTCCTGAATGGCCTGGTCGCAACACCCCCCTTTCCGGCTTCATATCCTGCAGAGCTTCAGTTCCCTGTGTGCACTCAGGGCCTTCTCTTTGCTCCTCAGAAACCCTCAGCTCCTGCACACCTCGAGGCGTCTGCCCACGCTTCCCTCTGCCTGGAATGCTCACCCATTCTCTCCCTCCCTGGTCCCTTCTGCCTGATTCTTCTTTTGCTTTCACGTCCCCATTTAAATTTTATTGCAGGCAAGGCTTATTGGGAAGGTGTTATTGTTAGGTTAACACGACATAACAGAAATATCAAATTTGTCCGCTATAAATAGGAGGGACGGGAGAAAACAAATGTTTTTCATTTCAGCAGTTAGTAGGTGATCGTTTATTAAGAAAACATTGGCCCCTTCATTAAATCTCACTAGATGAGGAGCCAGCCATTTGGCAATACTAATTTTTTTTCCTTAAATGTCTTTCTTTCAGCTATTGGGTCAACAATGTGGCCACCCAGCTCCACAACTTCCTAGGGTGATGATACCTTCCTCCTTGGTCCACTGACTTCTGTTCAGAGACGGCACTAGGATGGCTTGGCCCATCCTTCCCTCACAGCTGGTGGCCTGTCTCTGCTCAGTCCCAGTGTTAGCATCAAACGATGACTCCCTAAAACGGATCTCAATAATAGATGAAAATGTATCACTTTCAAATACGCACTGTGATGCCTGTCGTTCAAAGATCCAAGAATGTTAAACTAAGCAGTTAACCATATATTCATATTTTAATCATATTTCATGCATTGAAATACTCTGTACACATTTCTTTCTACTAATTCTATCTTTCACTACTTTTATACTTCAGGAAGTCCCCAGAACAGAGATGCTCAGCCATCGGATGCTCCATGCTCAGCCTTCAGAGGAATTATACACGAGCTCAAGGGCCATCAAAATAGTTCTTTGGGGGAAAACAAAACAAACAAACAAAAACAGAGCATCCTGGAAGATGAAGCAGACTGCACCTCTCCCTTCTTTAGTGAAAATGCCCTAAAGCCTCTTGAACTTTGACGTATTTCACTGCAGCCTCCAGGCTGGATCTGTACATGCCCAGTGGGTGGCTGTGATCTGGAAGAGACCTGAGGGAAGTCACATTCTCAGGTAGTGTCTCAGAGAGCCCAAGGCAGGCAGGTCATGACCCCGGGAGCTGGAGTCAGACTTCCTGGGTTCAGATCAAATTCTGCCTCTTACCAGCCTTGGGGCCCTGGACAACCAAGCTTCCCAGGCTAGGGCCTCCTCACCAATCAAGCGAGGATATTAAGGGTACCTACCTCCTAGGGTTGCCGTGAGTGATAAGTGAGTTAATCCACAGAAGCGCTCGGAACAGCGCCTGCGCGCGCACAGCGCACTTGTTAATATCACGGCCTTTCAACTAAGAGCGCTTTCGACTGCAACATTCTGCCCCGATAGGAAGCAGCTCCAGGGAGTTAACAAAACTTGCGATCGCAGCTGAGCGGCCATGGTTGGGGACCCGGAGAGGAAGGGGGAACAGAAATCAGGGTAGGGGAGGACGGAGAGCTGCAGTGACATTTATCCACCGGAGCCCACCTACGGCCACCGTCTCCTGGCCTCCGTTTCTTGTCCAGAAATAGTTGGACCCGCCAGCAGCGCGAAGCACAGCCGTTCTCCAATCAGACAGCGCAAGGCTGGCGCCACGCCTGCGACCTGGTCCAATCTCGTCCCGGGGAGGGCGGAAACGCCAGGTTCCTACCTGCACCTGTGGCAGCGGTGGCCGCCCCCTGGGTTACCCCACCCCTTTGCCGCCTGGGGTTGAGATTTCTCCAATCGCTTGGCGAATGACCAGCAGGTGGGCAGAAGTCTTTTCCCGCGTGGCCTGACGCGTAGCAAGAGTCAAAGCATCAAAGTGAGCGGCTGGGATCCCATTTCCTGGCGGCTCCCAGGCGGCGCTGGCAGGAAAGAGGGACGCTCCGAGAGTGAACGGCTACAAACCGAGAGCGCAGCCCTGGGTACTCATTCACCTGGGGCAGCGAGCCTAGCCTCTCCCGCTGGAGCCCACCACACTGCTAGCCCGGGGCCGCCGCTGCCGCCGGCAGAAGTTGGAGACCACCAGCAGCAATCGGTTTAGCGGGACTAAGCGTACCTTCCCGAAAGAAGCCGACCTCTCCAGGACTGCGCGGAGGGACGCCGCACCGGCTTCCAGGTTGTCCCGAGCGCACCCCTTTCTCATTCTCGCTGGCCATCAGGGTGCTGAGCAGGTGAGCGATCAGGTTGGTTCTACAACCGCCCAGACAGAGCCCGTTTGGGGTGTCACCCTGCGGGGAGGGGGCTTCCCCCGACCCCGGGTGCCCGAGGAGAATTTGAGAGCTGCAGGCGCTCTGTGTAACTTGGAGTACTTTGCTAACTTTTCTTTGAGAAATTCGTGCCAAGCCCTTCTGTGCACACAAGTTAACTGCAGAGAAGTGTAGGGTGGAAGGCAAAGTAGCATCAGGACACCCCGCCACCACCAGTCGTGAATAACTTGGGGGTGCTTTTCCGATCTATAGAGGGAACAGGATGTTTGCACAGCCAACGACAAACTGCCTGAGGGCGTGGGTACGGAAAGAACTTTTGGCCATTTTTTTTCTATTGTTTTCAAGTCGCTACAGGAGTGTGCCCTCGGGGCGTCCCGAGGAGGAGGCGGTGCCACGGTCTCGGCTCACAGCGAACGCCAGGCCGGCCGCCACGCCGCCTCGCGTAGGGGCTTAGATCTTTTTCTCCTGGGTTCTGGGACCACAACCTCCTCCAGCAAAGTCGGCTGAAGTTTCGCAGCGCACAGGCAAATCCCGGGAACGCCGGGCGCGTGGGGTGGGAAGGAACCCGGGGGAACGCTGGAAATGAGACGCGGCGCTAGCGAATCCTGTGCGTTCTTGGAGGTCGCGCCCGACAGACCCAGCACAGACAGTGGGCAGAGCACTCTGGCTGCCGAGATTATTAGGATCCCAGCTGCTGATAACACCCTGGTCGCTCCGTAGAGTGCAGTTTTTGAAGCTGGGAAGACGCAAATTGTTTTTGGAGCTCCTGGGCGCTTTCTCCTTGTAGGAGGGAATTGCGCAAGGGAAAGAACAGAAGCCTTTAATTTGTAACTAAAATTCCCCAGACTTAGTTGCTTAGTATAAACAGACCTGGGGTATACTTTAATACAGAACTAAGGGAAGAGGACATTTGCCTCTTGGCTTCGTGGCAACCACCAACCCAGGGTGGCTTCGAAGATACACAAGATCAGTCTCTGGGGGATGAAAGGAAGAACAGGCTGGCGGGTTCCCAGGGGAGTTAAGTCCAGTCACACTCCTCTGAAAGTCACGAGACAGAAGTTATGTCGAAAGCAGAATTTTTGTTTTCATCTGGTAAATGCAGAATTTAAAGGAAACAAAATAAAACACCGTGAGCTTGTCCCTCACTCTGTCTGGGTTGTAAAGTACCCTGAAGAATCACATCGAAAGGGTCCCGGGACAGAAACCCATGGAGCAAAACCTCGGACAGGCATCTAACATTCATCAGTTCCCTACAGCGGCTCGCACTTGCTTCTGGGCCCCCTCCTTCCAGGTGCTCATCAAAGGTCCAAGTTCCGTTCTGGACAGGGTGGGTCAACTTGGGTCATCCGTCCACAATCAGGCCGAGTGTGACAGGACAGGCCATTGTCCCTCTCAGGCCTTGGAGCATCCCCTGGGTGGCCCTCCGGTGCTGACCACCGCTGTTCTGCCTGCAGTTGAGGCCAAGGAGTGCCAAGACAGTCTTGTGACCAGACGGTGGCGCCCTGGTGGCCGCTCACCTACCTGCCTGTGCCCTTGCAGGCGCCGTGGTGCCTTTTGAGGGCTGCACATCTCTGGGTTCCCAGCTCCGAGCGCTAAGACCCCAGCGGATCCTGTGTGGCAGGGAGCGAAAAAGAAGAAATGGGATTGAGGGGTCCGAGGCATGACTTCAACAAACCCAGTAACCAAGTTTTGTTTTCTTCCCCAGCGCAGACCGCTGCCTGGGATCCCACCCAGGTGCCTGGTTGCGTGAACCGAAGAAGGAGCAGAGGGGACACCGGAGACCACCAAGACAGAGAGACCGCTGCGACCGAGGCCCTTACCCACGCGCGGCGTCCAAGGCGCTTCAGCAGTGGGCCATGGCCGACAGCAGCGCCACCGGCAGCTCTGGCCCTTGGTGGAAATCGCTAACAAACAGCAGGAAGAAAAGCAAGGACGCCACAGCGGGGACGCAGCCTCCAGCCCAGCCTGCCCCCGGGGAACCTGCGCCGCCCGCACCGCCAGCACCGCAGAGCCCGGACTGGATTAACAACTCCCAGGAGAATCAACACCCCAATCTCCTCCCGAGCACCGGCGAGCCCCACAAGCCAGACAAGTTCTGCGTGGAGAAATCGGGCCACAGCCGCCGCAACTTGAAGATCTCGCGCTCTGGGCGCTTTAAGGAGAAGAGGAAAGTTCGTGCCACTCTGCTCCCGGAGGGAGTCAGGTCCCAGGAGGAGGCGGGCTTCCCTGGTGACCCCCAGGAGGACAAGCAGTAGCCTGAGCTGACTGTCTCTCTTCCCACCAGGCCTCCCCAGCCCCCAGCTCCAAACCCAAGAATCCTGCACTCGGTGTCTCACCCCACCAGATTCAGAATATCCACCCAAGGCCTCTGCAATTTCATTTTCCTGGAAAGGGAAGCGTCCGTTGAGTTGGTAACATTTCATGACGCAAGGAGGCGTGAAATATTTATTTGCGGTAAGAGAAGATACCCGCCACAGAGAGAGTTGGCATAATTATTATCTTCAAAAAGCTATTCCGTGGCCTCCACTCCTTGTGTCACCTGTGGGAGTGGGAGAGGCGCTTCTCTAAGAGACAGCAGCTCAGCTGGAGTGGGGCAGCCCCTCCAGAGGAAGCAGGCCCTCATTAAGAGCTTGCTGTTGGAGAGCGATCACAGCGCGGTTCTTAATGCCTGAAAAATGCACTTTAGAAATACTGCTGTGGACTCACACCTTGAGGGAGGGGGTGGGGGAGAGCTGGAAACATTCTAAGTAGAAGCATGTGAAGTCAGGCGAGATTGTGTTTAATGTTGACCTGCAAAACTGTCCTGCCTGTTTCAGTGTGGACTATTAAAAGTGTCGCACCGTGCGTAAGACTTCAGGTGACTTTTGTACTTTTTCCATTGCAAGACTGAAACCCATCATACTTAAAAGCAGGCCTGCAAAGTCCCAGGGGACAGAATTAATCATTTGCCACACAGTGTACGAACAGCTACTCTTGGGAAGCTGGAGGGAGAGTGTTTCTAGAAAACCAGCAACACCCAGAGTGGAACCATTTAGCTGCGTATCCCTATTTACTAACCAAATTCCAGGAAGGGAGAGAGAGGTGCCCTTTCATGATTCCTCAATTCTCTTTTTACTTCACTGCATCTTCATGCATAAGTCCCAATGCTGGTGATCATTCATTGCAGTCTCCTTGTGAACCTGACTAACCATTGTCTGAAAATAAACAGAAGGACTGAACTCGTAGTTTGTGCAAAGCCAGCTTCTTTTCCCATGCCTTTGTTTCAAAAGCTTATTTCTTTAGTCTGACGTATGCATTTATCAAGTTTCAAAGCCTTTAGATCGAACAACCTGAAGATTCTTAACAAAAATCTACCTGTTTGCTTTTGTCACGAACTTCAAGAAAAAGAGTAAATGAATACCACTTGCTTTCAGCAAATTACAGAGAGTTATTGTACTTAAGGGCCACTGGGATCTTTTCCCACCACTATTCAGTTCATTTATAAACATCCAGAAATGCATAGCAGGGAAATTATAATGATCAAAGCGTATATTTTTTTAGATAATTATAAACAAGAACTTGATTGGCGCTTCTAAATTTGTTATAGGTACATAGGCAGTTTTCTGTTCCTCTCAAATTTGTAGTTTACAAAATAGCAAACCATGTTGGTCGTCTGAAGAGATTTAACAAAGACACTTGATGAAAATAGCTAAAATGGATTTAAATTAGCGAATCAAGTTTGGATGCCAGCAGAATAATAGGGTTTGTCATTAGAGACATGAGTTTCCACATACCAAAGACTTATTCCAAAGAAAATTGCTTATATGGGGGTTACACTTGACATTAAAAGAGAAAGCAGTGAGCCCTTTAAAAAAAAAAAATGACAAGACTTTTTTGATGTATATGTAGAACTGAGAAGTACGTGACCAAAGTCTCATCAGGGTGAGAAAGACTTTAACATCAATTTTAAGTGGGCCTGCTATCTCCTGACTCCGACGAAGTACTAGGGAAGAGATTCACTGTGAGGGAGCGGATGTAAGGGCACTGGGAATACACGGAGCAGAAACGGTCAAATTAGGCCTCAGAGCATCTTTATAGAGTATTTTAAATTCATTCTGTAGAGAGTAATAAAATTTAGAGTAAATAACTATTTGAAATACTTTTCCTGCAATAGATTAGGTCTGTACCCATTTGTAAAATTCAGCCTGCAATTGCTTGATTTTAAAATCTTACACTCTTTAATCCATAGATTTAAAAAACTTTTTTCTTTAAAATTCCTTTCCATCCACAAACCATTGGCATTGTCCCAGGTTCTGTATCTTGTTTGGGAGCCCATTCAAGTCTATAATTGCTGCAGGTAATCAATAGCAGACATACAGCCGTGGAACTTATTTACAAGGCATTCCTCTCCCCCCCCCCCCCCCCCCGGCACCGTTCTGAAAGAATCTGAGACCATGCTAATGGCATTTATGACAGTGAGTACAATTCACAATCCACAATTGAGGTTTGTAATTCCATAGTTTCAAAGCAGTCCTGGTCACGCAGTAGGAGTGCATTGATTTCATCTCAACCCGGTGAACTCAGAAAGCAAGCAGCCGCCCCGGCCGCTGTGGCTCAGGTGGAGTGTGAGCCTGTAGCTGAAAGGTTGCGCGTTTGTTTCCCGGTCAGGGGACATACCTGGGTTGCAGGTTCAGTCCTTGAGCCAGCTCGGGCGTGCACGGGAGTCAACCAGTCCATGCTTCTCTCCCGTGGGTTTCTCTCTCCCCCTTCCTCTCTAAAAGCAATGGGGGGAAAGTGTTTTGGGTGAGGATGAAAAAATAAAAAAGGAAACCAAACAAAAGTGGTGAGATAAAAGGGTCACGGGTAAGATGAAATAATTTGACCAAGTGTCTTGCTGGGATTTACGTGATGTTGAGATGATTAATCACATCCCCATAATAGGTATACAGATTTAATTTTTTTTTTAATCTGGAGATCATTTCTAGCGAGTAAAGGGAAAGTGTTGAATTAAATTTGGAGTTAATTAGGTCAGAGACTTTTGTTTTCTTTAAACCCCCTTACCAATGAAATTCCATCTAATGGTTAAATTTCATTTAATGGTGTGGGAAACCATTAAAGAATTTTAATGCCATGTTTTTAAGTGATACTTTTTAAAAGGGACAGAAATCTGGTGTATGTTTGCTAAATACTTTTCTAACCATCATAGTTACATGCACAGGTAGTCTTTGCCTCACCGACTCTCCTTGCAAAGTCGGTGGCCAAGCAGTGACTCATTTTACGAGTGACCTGAAAGTCCCTTTGTGTTGCTGCTGCTATTGTTCACCCCATTTTGATGTGCATTTCAAGAGCAAAGGCTCTATTTTGCATACACAGGTAAGAGATTCTGCTTCAGTGCAACACTTGGAAGTTTTTCTTTCTGCTGTGAACATAACATGAACTCGTCGATGCTGGTCTTGCCGAGTTGTTAGGTGGGAAATTGAAACCTAAAGAACAGTAGCATTGGTTAAAGCTTTGTCAGAAATAGTCCTTCTGAGATGCTCAGAAGAGAATTTGGGTACCCCGAAACGAATAAATAATTAAAATGAACAGGGAGAATTTCAAATAAAAGTTGAATTGAAAAGTAAAAGAATGGAAGACTACCATTCAGTGACCACAAGGGACTTTTTACTAAGAGAATATTATTTTTCCCTACATGAAAAGTGTCAGCCAGACTGGGAAGCAAACACAAAAATCTAGCTTGATAACTCTAGTAAGGGAAACTGATCTTTGAAAAGTCTGTTCTATTCGTGGAGCATTTTATTATAATTGTTCAGAAAATTAAGGAGATTCTTTCTTGGGATAAGCTTGAGTTTACCTCCACGGCAAGCAGAAAGTGGGGCCGAGGTATTTTATACCCTCGGGTGTCCGCCTACCAGAACCTTAGATTAGAAACAGGTACGCAGCCCAGGGCAAGCTTTGTCATCGATAAGCTGGCTGTCCTGTGACAGTATTGTCCTCCCCACCTGTTCTTCGCACTCCCTTTCTCCGCTGTCACTGTGAATCTGCATTCCCATTAAGCTCAGAGATGTGGAAAAGGGGGTGCCCGGGAAGCACAGGGGCATTCCCCAACCCCTGCAGGCACCGAATATTGACAACCACTTTGTCCTGGATGGGCTTACAGATATGGAATGTGAGATAAATAGCATTCACGGTGGGACAACATTATCACCAAGGAGCTATGATGTAAGGAAAGGCACAGG
The DNA here is from genome assembly GCA_039655065.1 of Glossophaga mutica. NCBI lineage: Eukaryota > Metazoa > Chordata > Mammalia > Chiroptera > Phyllostomidae > Glossophaga > Glossophaga mutica. The sequence continues at coordinate 86,999,154 of CM077313.1, forward strand.
CCTTGCCATCTCTACAGAAATGGCCAAAGCTATAGACCAGGACAAGCAAGACCGACCCAGGATGTGAGCAATACTCTAAGTATTCACAGCAAGGAACTTAGTGTTGTGTCCAAATCAAGTCATGCTGCCAATGATGTAATGGTGGTCTCAGAATTATCACAGTTATTGACACAACCTCATGCAATAAAAAGATTTATGAACGAGGTGCGTAACAAGACTGTTCACCCATGAAACAAAAATTTCTGGCCCTAATATGAGAAAGGGTCTTGTTGAAGAAGCAGAAGGGCCCTGGTCCAGGCAGGGGCTGGTCGAGTAGGGATTACGGGAGCATCTTGGAACTCTGGGCCTTTTTTGAAGGGATTTTCTTTGGGTTACAAGTATCCTGGATTATCCATTTCTTTCTAGTGCTAGTCAACAAGCGTATCGGCTGATTCATACCCCGCACTGATGTTTTCCATGACACTTGCTCACTGTTCTCTCTCTGCCTTGCTTTTGGACGAGGCTTAGCTGATCTGGGAGCCCGTTTTTTCTGGGAAAGGATAGCACAGATTCTATGTTCCAGCTCCAAAATCGTCCACTAGTACTCTGTTTTGAGTGACTGGTTGTCAAAGCTAGTTCATGTAACGCTTCTTGTTTACTATAAAACGCAAAGGTGTATGAGTCCAGGACTGACGGTCGTGGAGGGAGACTGGAGGGAGGCCGAGAAGTATAAAGTACAATAAGGCCACCTCCTTATGACATGGTGGGTGCTGCCACCCCCCCACACTGCCATCTGGCCCAACAGTCAGGGCGACTCTGCTGTCTGGAAGCATCACGCCTCCTTATTCGTGTTTAGAATTAAGTTGCCGTAAGGGCACCTCATTATAGTACCGTGGTGTTCAAAAAGTGTGCTTTCACAACTATTGCCTCAGTTGTTCTTCAAAACTGTCCCTCCAAGCCCCCAAATCCTGGCACTCCACCTGATTCTCCACTCTTCTTTAAACCCAATTTTCCATCCTGACAGATGTGGCTCCGTTGGTTGGGCAAAGTGAAAGGTCGCTGGTTCGACTCCCGGTCAGGGCACATGCCTGGGTTGCTTTCGGGTTCAGTCTCTGTGAGAGGCAGCCAAAGATTGTTTCTCTCCCTCTCTTTCTCCCTCCCCTTCCATAAAAATAAATAAATAAATAAATAAATAAAATCTTTAAACTCAACCTTTCCATTCCCATTGGTGTTGTCCTAGGTCAGGAATTCATCTCCTCCTGACACAGGGTCCTGGAGACATGATTTCTTAACTCCTCCGCATACTCCATTTGAAACAGTGCAGGATAAGGCCACACCCCTTCCCAATGGCTTCCATGTGATTGTCCGGCCATCCAGGTGATTGACAACTCCCTGAGAGCGGCTATGCCTCTGAAGGCTTCTGTCTGCCTGTCCTGCTGCCTCCGCTTGGCATATGCTTCCCACCAGCTGCCCGGCAAAGCCTCAATCAACCTCGCAGATTCAAGAGTCTCCTCCCATGTAACTGTCACAGTCCTCCTTCCCCAGACAGGGCCAGTGACTCTGTTGGGAAACATTTATGAGCAGTATCTTCAAGCCTGCGTTCCCCACCACCACCGAGCATATTATATGTCTATGATCCCGTGTCTTTCTGCCCTTTGAGTCAGGGAACTCGGGAAAATTCAAGAGGCAATGTTCATTCTTCATGCTCCTTCGTGAACTCCCAGCTAATCTACAAGGACATGGGTCCTCTCAGTAGCCTGCGTAGCTAACATACAGCTCCTGGTAGGGCCATAAGCTTTTGTCCTGCAGGGAAGCAGGCTCTGTGTGGTTAGTAGAGAAATTTCCAGGAGTTGTGAATCAGAGTCCAATCAGGAAAGAGAAAACACACAGTAATTTGAACAGGGAGCATTTAATATACAGAATTATTGCCTGATCAGAGGCTGAAGGAATGAGGAATTTGCTAGGAAGACATAAAAGGAACACTGAAGAACACAGGAACGGACACAGGAGCAGTCAGGACCCTGGAGCTGAGATAGAGGACTCGAGGAAGGCCCCTTCTTACCTCCGACCCTCTAGACCTGGCAGGAAAGGGCACAGCTGTGACCCACTGACTGGTAGAGAACTTGCTGGAAATGTACCCACTAGAACTGGCAACGGGGTGCCACCGAGCACTAAAACACCAGTCACTAAATTCTTGGTGTTTCATGGATCAAAATATAAGAAATATCACTGTGTTTCTACCTTACGGGGGGGCGATGGATGTTTCTGAAGGCTGGGCTGCATTCGTTTAAGAGGGTAACTGCTGTGCTCACCCAGCAGCTGCGAGTCCAGGAACAGATGGAGCCGTGCCCCGAAGGCAAAGGGGCTGAATCCGGCCGGCCGGGCCGGCCTGGCTGGAAGCTCAGGGGCTAAACTCCCTTTTCTAAGCAGCAGCTGTGTGGTCTCAGGAAAATTACTACTCCGCTCTGGACTTCCATTTTCTCATGTGTAAAACAAGAATAGCAGCCATTCCAAATTAACAAATTCTATCATAGTGAAGTCTGTGTAAGAGAAGCAGGGTCTGCCTACCTTAACATTCAAAAACAGGCCACATCTCCAGCACATGTGACAAACTCCAGAGCAGGGTGGCGATCACCACGGTGCCCCTCGCCACTGGCCTGGCGTCTTCCTGACCTGTGATCAGATCCACCCATATCAGCTTCTCTAGCTACCTTGAAATTCTCTCCTTTGGTTACAGCACAAATAGGGATATACCTCCTACTCTTGCTTTAAGGTTTAACTGGATTAGCATCGGTTGCTCCCCCAAGAAAGACCCCCAAGACAGAGTGAGGTGCCCGTTGTGTGTGTTTATGCAGTGTGGCGTGCTGCGCGGGCCCCCGCCACACCCTGCCCCGCACACAGCACCTCCACCGCCGGGCGATACACGCTTTAAGGGGAGGGATGCTGATGGCCTGGCACTCATCGAACACGCGTGGGTCTGCTGAGGTCTAAGTCGAATGTCTTGCGGAAGTAGGACAGTTCAGCAGTTAAGACAGTGGGCTGTGAAGCCAGATGGGTTAGATTTAAGTCTCGGCTTTTTCATTGACTCTCTGTGAGCCTGTGTTGAGTTGCACAGCCTAGGTATTCTTTAATTAATTTGTTTGTTTCTTTTTTGTCTTGTTTGTGAGGATTTTCGGTTTGTTTTTATTTTTCCCCCAATTTTATAGAGATATAATTGACATATAACTTTGTATTCGCTTAGAGTGTACAACATAATCTTTTGATATATGCTTATATTGCAAAACGATCACCACAGTAAGTTTAGTTCGTGTCCAGCACCTCACATGTGCTGTGTATAATGCGCACTTTTCTTGCCCAAATTGTTGAGGGAAAAATAAGGCTGTGCATTATACAAGGGCAGTACCTGAAATACCTTGTAGCTGTTCTTGTGTTTTGTAATTATTTGTTACGTAAGATTTCTTGTACCATTATATGCTCGAAAATAAATGCTACAATTCCTTTATAACACAAAAAACAAATAGAAATCTAAATAATAAATCTAAATATTTAGATATTTATTTATCTAATGTAAATAAATAATTGGAATAAAAATTAAAGTGAAAAAAAAAATTCCAGAATTTGGGGCCAAAAATGTGGGTCTGCATTATACATGGCAAGATAAGGAAGTTAGAAATATTTTTGCTCACGATGAGAACTTTTAAGATCTACTCTCGGCGTCTGGTCAAGAGGGCGACACAGACGCACAGGGCTCGCCTCTTCGCACAACCACAGCAAATTACAACTAAAGTATAGAACAACCATCCCTCAGGAACGTGAGAAATCGAGGTGAATGGAAGCCCGACAACTATGGAGTTGAGGAAAGCACACCGTCCAGACTGGTCGGAGGGGTGTGGACAAGGAACAGGCTGGTCCCGCACCCACACGGATAAAATTCAGGAGGGAGGTCTTGGGAGCACGGAGTGCCGGACCCACACCAGGCTCCCCAGACCCGGGTTCTAGTGCCAGGGAGATAAGTCCCCACAACAGCTGGCTGTGAAAACCAGTGGGGATTGAGTTGGTGCAGGAAGCTGCTGGAGCCCTAAGCAGTTCCTCCTGCCACCCACACACGGACTCCCCTACCCAGACTCACTCTCTCTGAGCTCCAGCACGGGGGTTGCAGCTTGAAGGGCACCAGTGGCATACAGAGAGAGACCGGAGGGTCTGGCATCGGGACAAGCAGAGGTCATTGTCCCTTTGCTGAGCCCTCCCCCAATGGAGCCAACAGGCTGGTGCCATATCTGAGACTCCATCAACTTGGCTAACACTGTGTGGCCCACCTTGGAGATCTACAGAGGCTCCACCCCACCCAAATTATGGGCCCACCCACATTATGGGCCCACTCAAGCTGCTTCTTCATAAGAATGGCTGGTCTTGGCTCCTAAATCCTATCAAACAAGCAACAGCTGGCTCCAGGGAGCCCTAGAGGCAGCCAGATTAGGTCATGGCTTGGATTCACCTGGGAATCTCCAAGCCCAGCACAAGTAGCAGCCATCTCAGATTGCTTTGCAGCTCAGGCAGGAGTGCCTTGAGCAAAACACAGATGGGGGCTGACCTTGACCTGCACCACCACGGAAACCCCAGGGCCAACCCACCCAGTGGACAGGTAGAGACCACATCGGAGCACCACCACCCTGCCCCTGCACAGCTGGATCCTCCATGGGGGGCAGAGGTTGGTGGTCAGTGGTCACAGCCAGTACTTGCATCTGACTGGCCTGGGTAAATCCCTCCCATTGATCTGCCAACAGCAACCAAGGCTCACCACAAGAGGAGGGGGTACTCAGCCCACCCAAAGGGTGCACCTCGAGTACCCAGCTTGGGTGATAGGGGAAGCTGTGCCACTGGACCCCACAGGACACCTATGCATTAAAGCACACTACCAAGACAGAGAGTCAAAGCAGCTCTACCTGACACATAGACACAAACACAGGGAGGCTGCCAAAAAGATGAGACAAGGAAACACGGCCCAAATGAAAGAGCAGATTGAAACTCCAAAAAATGAGCTAAACAAAATGGAGACAAGCAATCTATCAGACGCAGAATTCAAAACACTGTTTATAAAGATTCTCAAGGAACTTAGTGAGGACCTTAGCAGCATAAAAAAGACCCAATCAGAAACAAAGTATACACTAATTGAAGTAAAGAACAGTTTACAGGGAAACAAGGATAGAATGGATGAAACCAAGAATCAGATCAATAATTGGGACACAAGGAAGCAAAAACCAACCACGCAGAAAAACAAGAAGAAAAAAGAATCCAAAAAAAAGATAGTGTAAGCAGTTTCTGGGACAACTTTAAGAGGTCCAGCTTTCAAATAGGCAATACAGTATTGTTACCTACAGTCACACGCTGTAAATTACGTTCCCTGGACTTACTCAATCTTATGACTGGGGGTTTCTGTTTTTTGACTTCCTTCATCGTTTCTAACCCCCGCCCCACCCCCGACCCCAACCAATCGCCCTACCCCTGCCTCTGGCAACCTCCAATCTGTTCTGTTTCTCTGAGTTTTTTTTTTTTTTTTATTTCACATAAAAGTGAGATAATACAGAATTCATCTTCCTCTGTTCGACATTTCACTATGCTTTAACTTCTTTATTTAAAAAAATAATTGTATCCACATTCATTGGTTTCTTATGAAGTTTGTATGGCAAATACACAGAACTGACCTTCATATTTGGTAAGTCCTTAACAAACATTATTACTGTCAGGCCGACGCACTGTCATAGCTGATCACAGTCCAAAACAGTGGCTGTCTTTATCATTGTTTCCAGGTTAGAAGGGGATGAGTCGTAGAGATAAGGAACCTGTTTACCTAAAAGGAAAATTTGTTCTCAGTATTCAACTACCATCTTCTTGTAATCTTCAAAGTTATCATTTTCTTTTTGCTGATTTTTTTCCTTTTGTGTTACTAATACAAATTCCTCAACTACCATCTTCTTGTAATCTTCAAAGTTATACTTTTCTTTTTGCTGATTTTTTTCCTTTTGTGTTACTAATACAAGTTCCTTCTAGAGAAGGCACTTCTGAGTATATTTTCTTCTAGTAATTTGTTTATGTACATATTATATGTGTGAGTTTGTACATGTGTTTTAAAACCCTAGGATAAAGCTTTATTTTTTATTTTTTTTCCATTTGCACCCACTTACCATCACTGACCCCATTCTCAGATGAGAGTGACTGGGCGAAGGACGGCGGGAAGGAGGGGTTAGCTCAGCCCGAAATGACTGAGGCATGGTGACACTCGGTCCCTTTTGAGACCGAGCCCTGAGAAGCCTTTCGGATACACTGAACCCCGCTGAGGAATCTCCCTACCTGCAAATCTCCCCCTAGCAGCGGTGACTCAGCCCGCTCCTGCATTTTCTCCTCCCCCGCACTTCCGCGTTCCCAATTGCTCGGGCCAGAAAACTGCAAGTCCTTCTTGGTTCCTCCTCCTTTCTTACTGCTCCCACACTTCGCCAAAACGATCGGTCTGTTCTGACCTTTAAATAATGCTTTTCAAATCTGTTCACCCTTTTCCACCTCCCCTGCCACGAACGGAATCCAAGCCACCGGTCTGTCTCGCCTGGTCCCGCCCTGCTCCCCGGTCATCTCTGCGTCCACTCCTGACCCCGCCGCAATCTGTTCCCAGGCCCGCCACTGAACTGAACTTTCAAAAATTTAGATCTCGTTCTGACAAGCGTGGCTCAATGGGTCGGGCTTAGTCCCACAAAGCAAAAGGTCATGGGGTCAACTCCTGTCAGGGCGCAGGCCTGGGTTGTGGGCCTGGTCCCCCAGTGAGGGGCTTGAGAGAGGTAGCTGATCGATTTCCTCTCCCTCTCTTTCTCCCTCCCTTCCCCTCTCTCTAAGAATAAATAAATAAAATCCTTTTTTAAAAAAAGTCAGATCTCAAAACTTTTTAAAATGGAAAGCTGACCCAAGCATCTCCTCCCTTTGTTCTTATACCCTCCAATGAAACAACAGCCTCAATATAGTCAGAAACCATCACAAGTCCCTTAAGGGCCCGGCCAGGCAGCGCCTGTGCGCATTCCTCCACTCTCTCTCCCTGCCACCCACTGTGCCTTCCAACCAAAGCGTGCTGTTTCAGGTCACTGAGCACCGTTCTCTCTTCTCCCTCCGTGCCTTGCAACACGTCCTCCCCACCTGGAAACCCTGCAGGGGACCAGCTTTTCCAAGGCTGAGAACTGGATGAACCTCTTTGGACATGCCCTCTGGAGATGTCCAGCGCCTTTGAGGACACACCTGCTTGAGCAACCATGGGGATGGGACTCCGTGGACTTATCTTCTGTCCCTGGCTGTTTTCCTTATGAGTAAGTGGACGTGACCATACCATCTCAGGGTGTTCTTCGGTGAACTAAGTGCAGATAAAAGTGTAACTCTTAGAAATGAACTGCATAGCCCGGAGGGAGCCCTCAGGAAGAACAGCTGTTCTTACTGAGAATGGGCTGAGCTTGGTTGGAAGGAATGAACTCTGTGGTTTTCTGAACAAACTAAGTGCAGGCTCCAGGGAAATCTCAAGGAATCGGCATTTTAGAAAACTGTGGTTGTGTCCTTGCTTCAAAAACTCAAAGACAGGTGGACATGGGGAAGGGTCTAGGAGGCGGAGGAAAAGAGAGAACCACAGGTCCAGGCCCTGCAGTGACGAAGGAGAACAGGATTCTGTGCCATCGCCTTTATGTTCAAGGACATTCCCAGAAGCTCGCATTATCTAGTGAATGCATCTGAAGTGTTGCAAGGGTCCGCAAGGCAGAGGTACATTGGGAAATGAAGAGGCAGTTAGCTTGGTGGGGAAATACAGTGTAAAGTTCAGGCATACCTAGGTATGGCTTAGGGTACCGTGGTAACACCGCTTTGTCAACAATAAAAGTTCTAAAGCCCTGTGAATGGCCGTTCTTCCTGCCTTTCTGATTTCAGAGACTGGTGAAAGACAAGGAAACAATGTCATCCCCATGAGCCCATGGCTTTCTCAAGCTGTAGTAACACAAGTGGGGACTCTGCATGGGACACCTTTGGCAGGAGTAACGGTGGTGGAAATTTAAGGCAGGGCTCAGGTAGCTCGCTGGCAACGCCCTGCAGTGTCTCCGATGCTTGGTGGACCACCCTTGCCGGAAGTCTGGCTCCGTCTGAGTTTGCAGAAGGGTGTGTTTTGGCTGAAGGCAGCTGCTCGTATCTCCACGCTTGGATGAAGTATTCTAAGTTTCTTTGACATTGAGGCCAACTCGGGAATTAGATGGGGAGATGGAGCAGGGGGAACACAGGCAACCGCAGAACAGAAGGTGTAGCCTGATGAGGGTCCCAACAGGCATAAGGGTCCTGAGAAGAAGTGTCCCGACTTTCCCCTGGGTGGCTGTAGCGAGAACGCAAGGACTATGGCCACTCCTGACCCAGCCAGAGACAAGACCGAAGGCACGAGGACAACTGGGAGGGAAAGAGGCAGTTCTTTCCAGTCGAAAAAGGCAGAGAGAGCTTTTCAGGAGTGAAGGGCAGAATACCCACTGCACCCTTTAATTGTAGGGACAACCTCAATTAAATAAGACAACCAATAATCTCGGCTGTCTTATTTTTGCAATATTTTAATTTGTGTGCTCCGTAACTTAAGTGTAAACAACAACTATGTATCGAATAGTTGTTGAGTGTGTGAGCCTTGGGACAATACATGCAGAAGGCACAGATGTTTTCAGTACTTCACACGCTTTGTAATTTTAAGCCCTGGGCATGCGCTTCAATATGCTCCTTAGTGATGAACCTCAAAGGGTGGCACTACGCCCTTCGAAGGAAATGCTGAAAATGTCGTAAAAACCAAGGTCAGGAAGAGAGCAGAGAACCCCTCACTGGAATGGCAGATGACCACTATTTGAAAAGAGGGGTGAACAAGGGGCACTTGACTTATAGGACCCCCATGCGAACTTTGCCAGTACTGAGCTCTCTGTCTTTGTTAACATTCCTCAGGCTCCTATTGCAAAATTTTTGGTTTGTGTCCAATACTTTTCTCTTTAAGACAACGCTATATAGAGTAATTTGAATGTTATATAGACCATTTTACACCTGTGTGAGTTGTTTTTTCCTGTGTGTGAAATAAAATCCTAGAAGTAGGCATGCCGGGTCAAGGAATATATACTTCACAACTTTCTGATAGACAAGTTTTATAGATATTGGCAAATGGCCACTCTAAGGGTTGTACCAATTTATATTTCACCAGCAGTGTGTGAACACGGCTGTGTCACTGTGTTGTGCGCCTGAAACTAATATAATATTGCATGTGGACTGTAATTTTAAAAATACAAAATTGTTTTTTGAAGTGACTGTTTCTCCGTAGCTTCACCAATCAAACTTGGGGATTCTAGCTATGTGATAGGTTACAAGTGGTATATGTTCAAAGTAGTTTTAGTTTGCATTTCTCTTATTATGAGTAAGCTTGAGCTTTTTTGGAACATTTCATTTCCATATCTTTAATCTAAACTCTGTTCGTACCCTGTGTCCATTTTTCTGTTACTGGTTTAATTGTTCTTTAATCATGACACATGTCCTAGTCTTGTTCCTCTAACTAGATTGTTCGTAATTACATTTGACATGACATTATTGAGCTATCGTATTTTTAAAATATATTTCATTGATTATGTTATCATAGCCATCCCACTTTCCCCCTTTATTCCCCTCTGCCCTGCTCCCCTCCTCCCCCCTGCTTTCCCTCCCCCTCCTGAGTTCATGTCCATGGGGGAAAGTTCTTTGGCTTTCCACATTTCCTATACTAGTCTTAACCTCCCCCTGTCTATTTTGTACCTACCATTTATGCTTCTTATTCCCTGTACCTTTTCCTCCATTCTCTCCCCTTCACCTCTCTGCTAATAACCCTCCATGTGATCTCCATATCTGTGATTCTGTTCCTGTTCTACTTGTTTGCTTAGCTTGTTTTTGTTTTTGTTTTTTTAGGTTCAGTTGTTGAAAGTTGTGAGTCTGTTGTCATTTTACTGTTCATATGTTTGATCTTCCTTTTCTTAGATAAGTCCCTTTAACATTTCATATAATAAGGGTTTGGTGATGGTGAACTCCCTTAACTTGACCTTATCCAAGAAGCACTTTATCTGCCCTTCCATTCCAAACGATAGCTTTGCTGGATAGAGTCATCTTGGATGTAGGTCCTTGCCTTTCATGACTTGGAATACTTCTTTCCAGCCCCTTCTTGTCTGCAAGGTTTCTTTAGAGAAATCAGCTGATAGTCTAATGGGAACTCCTTTGTAGGTAACTGTCTCCTATTCTGTTGCTGCTTTTAAGATTCTCTCTTTATCTTTAATCTTGGCTAATGTATTAATTGCACATCTCCTTAGGTAATTTTGATGTGCCTTGGTGTGTGCTTCCTTGGGTCCAACTTCTTTGGGACTCTCTGCGCTTCCTGGACTTCCTGGAAGTCTATTTTCTTTGCCTAATTGGGGAAGTTCTTCTTCATTATTTTATTTCAAATATATTTTCAATGTCTTACTCTTCCTCTTCTCCTTCTGGCACCCCTATGATTTGGATGTTGGAACATTTAAAGTCGCCCAGGAGGTTCCTAAGCCTCTCCTCATCTTTTTGAATTCTTGTTTCTTCATTCTGTTCTGGTTGAGTATTTCTTTCTTCCTTCTGGTCCAAACTGTTGATCTGAGTCCCGGCTTCCTTCCCTTCACTGTTGGTTCCCTGTGCGTTTTCCTTTATTTCACTTTTCGTAGCTTTCACTTTCCTCCATTTTGCTATCGTATTCAACCAATTCTGTGAGCATCCTGATTACCAGTGTTTTGAACTCTGCATCTGATAGGTTAGTTATCTCTCCATTGTCTAGTTGTATTTTTTCTGGAGCTTTGATCTGTTCTTTCATTTGGGCCATTTTTCGTCTTGGGCAGCCTGTTACACAGTAAGGGGTGGAGCCTTAGGTATTTGCCAGGGCGGGGCAACCCACGTCCCTGCGTTGTGGCGCTGTATGTGGGGGAGGGTCTGAGAGGGAGCCCTGCCCCTTGTTCAGCTCTCATAGGGCTTTCGGTCACTTTCCATGCTTCCCACAAGCCAATTGGGCCCTTCTGGTGCTGATTTCCAGGTAGGTGGTTTTGTGTATGTTCTAGGACCCCGTGGGTCTCTCCAAAGAACTCTCCTGTGAGGCTGGGAGTTTCTTCCACCACCTCAACCCCCGCAGGTTTTTTCAGTGAGAGGTTTTGGGGCTTTATTTCCCTATGCCGGAACCCTGGGTTGTGCGGTCTGTCTGACTCCCCAGTTGTTCCTCCCAGTTTATCCTCATGTGCATGTGGGACCCCCCACTCCATTAGCTGCCGCCTTGACACACATCCTCTCTGCCCGGCTGCCAGTCTCCGCCCCTCCTACAGGTCCGGATGAATGTTTCTTCTTTAATTCCTTGGTTGTCGGATTTCCATACAGTTCGATTTTCTGGCAGTTTTGGCTGTTTTTAAATTTGTTGTTGTCCTTCTTTTGGTTGTGTGAGGAGGCACAGTGTGCCTCCATCTTGGCCAGAAGTAGAGCTATCGTATTTTTTAACATACTTGTGTTATGTTGGTTTGTTTCTTTTTAGGGTTTATTGTGAATCTCCAAAGAGACTATTTCTTAATAACACACCCATGGATTGCATTTGCTTCTTGTTCTACTCTAGTGTGAGGCTAGTCATAATTCACCAACAATAACTAGTTGTCTTACTGAATGAGTGAGAACAGAACTAGATATTATCTGGAAGTTGTGATCTTACCTGTCATGGGTTAAATTTCGGCCTACCAAGCAATTGTCCTAACCCTCAGAACTTATTGACCCTATTTGGAAAAGGGATCTTTGCAGATTCATAAGTTAAGGATCTTAAGGTGAGGTCATGCTGGATGAGCCAGGTGGGCCCTATAGCCAATAGAGTCCTCATAAGAAACACACAGAGGAGAGACACACAGCAAAGAGGAGAGAGCCACGTGGAGAGGGAGGCAGAGGTGAAGTTAGGCAGCCACCACCCAAGGACACCTGGGGCTACCTGGAGCTGGGGGAGGCAAGGGGGGATCCTCTCCTACAGCCTCCAGGGGACGTGCAGACCTGCTGACAACTTGAGTTCAGACTTTAGGCCTCCAGAACTGTGTCAGGATAAATCTGTGTGGTCTCAAACCACCACATTTATGGTAATTTGTTATGGCAGCCACGAGACTCGAACGGCCCTCCAGTCCTTTGGCCATCTGTCTGCCACATTCAGTAGAGAACTGTTGCTCCCCTGACACAGGGTTAGAGGAGGGAAGGAATGAAGGGGCTACAAGAGCAGAGGAAAGGAGGGAAAACTCGGGGCTGGGGCTTCTGGGGTGGAGACCGAGAGTGAGGAGGGGAAAAGAAGGAAGAAAGAAAAAATATGAAACGAAAGAAGAAAATGAGGTAAGGGTGGGAGGGCATCTGCTCAGAAATTTGGCCTTTTCCTCCGTCCTCATCTTTTCCCACACAGCATCTCTTTCTCCTCCCCCCAGTCTCTCCCAGCCCCTCAGGCATGCTGTCGCACTAAGCAATTCTTTGGATCCCATCCCACGTTTCTGGTTTCCAGTCGACAGGCATGAGTGACGGGGTTCGCAGCCTGAGCAGAGGCACGTGCTCACCCAGAAAGTTCCCCCTCTACCACCCGTCAGTGACCCTAAGGAGACACCGGGATCCAGACCGTTCTAGCAGTCGGAGTCCCCTGGGCCGAGGCAGGGCACTCCAGGCCGCCAGTGTCTCCAGCACCCACTTGGAATGCTTCTGCGGTCACATCAGCCCACTTTGTTTGCCTCCCACAAGACCAGGGAGCGAAACAAAGGAAGCGACCCAGAACTGCCAAGTGTGCCCTCTGAGAAAATTCCAAAGGAGGGAAGAAGGTTGTGACTCCTTCGCTGTTGATCTTAGCCGGTTTTCCTGAAGGGCTTTAGGCATCTCTGTGCTGCCTCTAGAGGTTGCCCGAGGTAGCGTTCCCCTGAAGGACCTCATTGTTCGTAAATTCCCCACCCATGTTTTGAAATTTTCTGTTGTTCATTGCTAGTAAATAGAAATATGATGATTTTTTAAAATATTGACCTTTTGGGATAACTGAACATTAGGCCCATCACTCTTCACTAACCCCACAGAAAAGTAACGTTTTCATCTTGTCTAGGTTTCTTTGTGATTACCATGAGAACTCATCTTTTCCATTTTTCTCTATTGTAACTGGAAGGGACGGTCCCTGTTCCCCTTTTAATAACTTTTTAATAACTCTCCTTTTGAAATCCCTAGCAATTCTGGTTAAAAATGGCAGATTAACAATTTTACCTCCTCTCTCTTCCAAAGTCCTACTGCCAGGACTATACAACAGTATAAGAGGGAATAAATTCATACTAGTAAGGGAGGACGTATGTATGTGTCAATCAGAAATTGTCACATATTTCTGAGAGACCAAAAGACAGTAGGATTGTATTCATGAATAATGACAGTCGAAGTGAATTTAAGTACTCTCTCAGAATTAATGCTCTCAGGGGTTCTCTTCCCTGTAATATCATCGGGTGTTGCTCTCAGATCAGACATTATACCCAGAGGATCAGCGAAGAAAATTATGATGGTTCATCAGAACAAAAGCAAGACAGGACATGATGAAAGAACATCTTTAAAAAGGTGAAAGAAAAAAAGACTGAGAGTTGACCACAATCCCAGATAAAGGGATGGGTCCTGATTAGGACCTCCCGCAGTCACAGTTATCTCGCTCCCCTTGCCACTGACTGGTTCAGACACCCATGCTGAAGCCGAGCCATGCAGAGCATTTCCTTGCTGTCTATTCCTGGAGCAGGAGTGAGCCCATGAATTGTATTCCGTAGGCAGAGAACAGCCTCTTTGTGCCCCTGCCAGAACCTGGGCAAGACATGGTGCTGCACCAATTTCTATTGGAAGCCCCCTTAGGACCCCCAGCTGAAGCTGACATAGTGCTGTGGATGCTGATACTAGGTCCTTTAAAACACTATGTTATAGGAAATAATTAACTTCCTTATTTTTTTTAAACTAGGTGGATTTGGGATTTCTCTTACCCGTAGCCAAAAAAGCCATACTAATTGGTGCACTGTCTTAGGACTCTTGCACCATTTTTTTCCCTTCTGCTTGAAATGCTCTTTCTCTAATCTTGGCATAGCTGGTTCCCGCTTGCCTTTCAGATCTCAGCTTAAATATCACCCCTTCATTGACTGTTTAATCTGCAATAACTATTGTCCTTATCATCCTGCGCTAGTGCTTTGATTAGCACTTATCACCACTTCTGATATTTTTGTTTAGTTTAATGCCTGCCCCTCCCCACCAGCATGTACACGTGGTAAGCACAGGGCTTTGTCACACTCACTGCTGTATCCCGAGTGCTAGCATTTGATCTGGCCCATAGTAAATACCCAGTAAATATGTGATGAATGAAAGAAGATGTAGCAAGAAAACAAGCAAAACCACTCCTCTCTGGAATAGTTTAGAGAAGTTGGTTTGTAAGGACAGAATTTCAAAATATCTTAGAGTCAATAGAGGCATTTGAGATCACGTGGTCTATGGGTTGTCAACCTTTATTTCTCTGAAGGATTCAGCACCAGCCGAGGCTGTGAGTCTCAACAGGAGGGGCTGCACCCCCTCACGGGGGAAACTCTCAGATGGGAAAGGGGTGGAAAACAGCCTAGCTCAGGGTTCATGGTTTGAGAAACCCTTGCAGGTGACGAGCCTTTTCTAGGGACACATGTTCACGCTCTCCTTTTCCTGAGCTCCTTCCATGCCCTCTCCCAAAGCCCCGTTGAAAAATACCCCCTGCTCCTTCTTCATTTTAGAGACTGTGGTCCTGAAACATTAATGACCTGCCCTGTGTCAAGCAGCGAGTGGCACAGCTGAGTTAGAAGCAGCATCACTGCCCTATGAGATCGAACAAGAAGCATTGAGAGCACACGGACTCTCAACCTCCATGTCTCCAGAGAAGAGCTGTGCACAAGGGTCAGAGGAGTATAGTGTCGTGGTGAAGAGCAGGGATTTGGGAACCAGACTATCTTGGGCTTAAATCCTGCTTCGGGACCTTGGACAAGTAATTAACCTCCTTAAATTTCATTTCTTCGTATGCAAGTTCTGGATTTACTTGACTATCCATAGCCCCCTACAACTCAGCTCATCAAAACTCAATGTTAATTTCCCTCACTCCAAAATCAGCTCCTACTTTTATTAAATGGTCCCAATTTTATTAGATGCCAACCTCATCTCCCAGAAACCTCAGACAGATACTTAACAATACCTTTCCCCCTCGACTCCCCTATTGGAGGCCAACTAGTCTACATTCCAAATGTCTCTCGAATCAAATCACATTTTATTCGTTCCATTGTCACAGCCTCACTGTCAGGCTAGCATCACTTTTTTTTTTGCCGAATAACTGAAAGTTTACTAACTTGCTTTGTGTTTTAATGGTCTTGCCCACCCCCGTCATCTGTCTCCCCAGTGGTGGTGTGATCTTCCTGATGTACGTATCTGATCAGGACATACCAGTAGCCCTCTCTGCTCCCAAGTTTCCGCTCCTCCGTGTGCCTTTTAGGAGCAGCCCAGTCTTTCCTCCTCCACCCAGTCTTTTCTACCTCCATCCGTCCTCTCTGCTCCTGCCATACTGAAGCTGTTCCAGTCCCTTAACTGGGCGGTGCACAGTGTACCCTCCAGCTATTTCTTCATGCTCATTCCTCTTTAGGACATACTCTTGGCCTTCTTTTTGTGGACAATTCATTGTTTTTACATCTGTTTTAATATCAGCTCATTCTGGAAGTCTTGTGTGGCACACACAGCTTCTCCTTATGCCTCAGTGACATCTGGGCAGGACCTCTCCCCCGTATTCACTTCTCTAGCACCTGTACTTGTCCCATCACAGCCCTGAGTTGTTGGTCTGTCTACACCTTGTCACTAACCCTAACCTCTGCAAGGTCAGGGATGGCATGTCCTTTATATGTTTACTATTATAGTTCAGGTGCCTAGCACGTGTGAGACACATAACGGCTGGTTAACAAATGTTAGCAATTGTTCTCATTGTGATTGTCATCATTGTCATTATCATCATCATCATCATCAAAAAAACTCATGGTTTATGTAAGATGCTAAGCATGATATCTGGGAGATAGTAATACATAGTAGTTTCCATTATTTAATATTCTTCTCCATTTTCTTCATCAAAATTTAGTATTTCCAACACAGATATTATAAGAGAACTCAAAGCAAAACACAATTAGATCTCTTTGGCCTTATGATAAGATAACAAGTAATAAAAATATAAACTACTTCACACCCACATGCAGACACAGACGACATGCTAATGATGTTTTCTCCCACAAGTCAGTGATGCTCTCGCAGAGGAGCAAAAACATGACTGGCGGTTCTTTGTTGACTCAGTATAGTAAAGGTCAAAGATTACTTTATGTATTTAAAAAATTCTTTCTGTGAACAAATCATTTAAACAACCACCACACCTTAATTATCTCAAGAACAGATACATTCTTAGTGGATGAACAGCTTCTAATAGGCATCCTTATCTTTCTTAATACGTTTCCTTTGAATACCATATTGAATGGCAAAGGTCTTACTGTATCGTAAAAATGTGTTCCCTCTTCTAGAAAGTTGAGAGAGGCAGTTGATTGTGATTGAGTGCTAAGATAATACAAGATCACAGGAAAGGATTAGATATAAAATATTGACTGTCTGAAACAGGAAAAAAAAATCAGCTAAATTGTTTAGCAAAACCTTATTTTCTTTAGACTAATTCTAGAAACATACTGAAGACAAATACTTGTTATGTGGGGATAAAAACCTGAAAGAACTAGTAATTTCCCTTCTGTTCAAATAGATTCTAGGAGGAATTATAGGTTTGGGGTTCACAGTGAATGGTAGTATCTTTTCCTAATTAGCCAAATTAAATGATAAAATACATCATAAAAGCACTATTTCTATAAAAACTATTCAGTTTATTTTACAGGAAAAAAATGACGTACACTGAATATTAAGAGAACTTTTGTTTTTTATGAATTCAATTCTGCAAAGTAAGGTTACGTGGATACACAGTCTTATTCTCCCATACTTGGCATTCTAAGTAATTAAAATCTTAGTCTCTGCATGTCAAGACTCCCAGGAAACATTATTTATCTAAGTCTTATATTTATAGGTATATCCCAATGTAATAAACTGTAAATTAAGAAAAGTCTGAATGTACAAATAGATGACTTAGGGGCAGAAATTATTTTCATTACTAAAATACTCTACACAACAGTTTGCCAAAAATATTCTTGAATTCAGAACTACCTTAGTGTTTGTAGGTGAAGAGAAGGTGAAAGCGAGAAGTTCCCAAAATGAGTGAAAGGAAGACACAAAAATTGAAGGTAAATTTATAAGCAAGCAAAAATGGCCGACTATAGAAATGGTAAGCTACAATGGAATATTACACAGCTGTAAACAAGAAGGAACTCTCACCCTTAGTGACAGCATGGATGGACCTGGAGACTGTTATGCTAAGTGAAATAAGCCAATCAGACAAAAAGAAATACCGTATGATCTCACTCATATGTGGAATCTAATGGACAAAATAAACTGACGAACAAAATAGGACCAGAGACGTGGATACAAGAAACAGGCTGACAGATCTCAGAGGGGAGAGGAGGGGGGGGCTGGGAGAGACTAGCCACAGAACGTATGTGGATGTATGCGGAGCCCTTGGAGGAGGACAACAAAGTGGTGAAGGGGGCAGGGGGGTGAGGTCAGGGTGGTCAGAGCAGCGGCTGGGTGGGAGGGGGGAAGTGGAAGGAAATGGTGCTCAGCGGTAATAGTGCCAACAATAAAAAAATTAAGTTTTTAAAAAAGAAATGGTAAACTATAGAAAAATGTGATTAGCTTTGCCAAACATTGACTTATACAGGAAATAGTATAAACCCTAATAAGAGAAAAAATACAATTCTCTGCATAGCAGATGGCATGTTTAGAAGATTCTGCACCTCAGAAAAAAATAACAAAACATTTTAGTCAGGAGAAAATATAAACAGATAGAAACAGCTGACATTAGCTAAATCGGTTCATAGAAATGTCACAGTGTTAATTAAGCTAATAGTTTGCTTCTACCTTAAGTTGTTTATAAGGGGGTATTAAGGAGCTTATACAAATAACAAAAACAATAAAATAAACATTTAGCCACCAGAGCAAAATAAATCACAGCCATATAGTAGGTTACTTAACAAACAGGTTCTCGTTTTACTTCGTAATTGCTTACAGAAAGAAAAAGGGAAGCCACGACCCCCTGGCTGTGGGGAGCGGAGGGGGCGCTACTCCAGGGGCCGGCCAGGAGTGGCTGGTGAGCAGGAGGGGGAGCAGACTGTGCGGCCCCTACCAGGTCCCTGGAATAACTAAAATACATGACGACAATGGACTCACTTGGCCGCGCATAATCTCTCACGTGATAAAATATAAATTTCGTCTATACCTTTGAGTTAAATAGAAAAACATTTCTCTGGTGCTGACATTTCTGTCATTTAAAATGTTGAGCGCATTTTGAAAGAATAAAATTTGATAAGATATCAAATTATTAGCTTACCTCGCACACCGAGTTTTTATCGAACTTTGGGCAACCGCCTATCTGGTTTGGCTAACGGCTGGGGACTGCATCTTCTTTTCTGTGTGTCTGCAACATGATAGAGGCTCAAAGATGGTCGTTGAATGCGTGAATTAACAAGTAAACAATACCTGTAACCTCCGAAGGTTGGGGGGAAACTAACATACAGGGGTGTGCAAAAGTAGGTTTACCGTTGTTTGTAATAAATAATACAAAAATGTATAAATACATGATAATACAAGAATAAACTCTGCTTTTTGTATTCACAACTGTAAACCTACTTTGCCCGGCCCTGTATTCTGCAGCTAGCCCAAACTGGAAAGGAGCCGGTAGGATGTGTTATATTCTCATGTAGTTTTCAGGGTCTCAAATGGAAATCTTCCTAATGTCAAGATGATCTGAAAAACCTCAAGATTATCTTGAGTATTCCAGCTGAAGTGTAGAGCCTAGGAATTTTTTACCTAAAAGTGACTCTAAAGAATATTTTGTCCAATTTTCAACCTTTGCAAATAAAGAACTTGGGGCCTGGTGGGGATGAGTGACGCAGGCAATTGACATTATCTGTGGAAATAACACCCCAGTTCCCAGCTTTGGGCTCTTTCCACCAGACAGACTGCTTTTTATCATTTTATTATGGAAATGATCAAATAAGAATTGACAACTTTGCCTTATATTTTTACCATTTTTTAGCTGATTTCTTTCCCACATTTAAGGTGCGCTGAAATAGCTAGGATCTAGTCCAATGTGGAGCGCAGGAAGAGGCTGGGGAGTCCTAGAAGCTGACTGCTGCAGTTAGAGATCAGTGAGGCTGACAACCGTCTTCCTCCATCTCCCACGGTAGCAGGGAGGGGGCGTGGGTCTGCAGGAATTCGGGTTTGGTTTCCACGAAAGGGGGTGTCTGCGCTTGGCAGGATCTAACTCAGTTGGGGTTGGTATTGGCTAGGTGGACATGGCAAAGACGTTTGAACAGAATATTATGTCCAGAAGCCCATTTATCAGCTAGATAGGGAATTCTTGGACAGATTGCTGGAGTAAAAATGTTGCTTGGAATGTAGTCATTCCAAGTAACTGTATTTTGCAATTCCCTTCGCATACTGTTAGAGCCACACGCAGCCACTCTTCCGAGTATTGGCTGAGCAACATGATCACGCTGGTGCGATGAAGTTATTGCCGGTCAAAAAATATTGCCAGTGGGATTAAAGACCTGTTATAGAACCTTTAAGCCCTTGTTTAGAAAAATGTACCTTATAGAGTGGTAAGTTTTCTTGAAGTATCCTTTCTCACTGAATAATATAGAATTAAGTTTTCAGGAGCTCGATGAATTAGGCTGAGACACTACCCAAATACACACACGTATTATATACACCTATATACTAAACATATAAACATACAGTGGATTCCTGTTATTTGCAGGTGATATGTTCTAGAAGTCACCACAAACACGGACTTAGCAAATACTGAACCATGGCTCCTGGGGAAAATACAGAGTTAGGTTGCTATATGCCTCTTGTCGCCACACTTCTGTGAACCGATCAACACGTAACTTTGTTTCACGTGTATTTCTGTTTAAGGAAGCCTGTTTAACATATATCGTTGCTTCATTAACACTGAACCCCTGGCCACCAGCACTGAAACTCGCGCCTGGAAGGGGTTTCTCTGACACAAGCATTTTTCTTCGCAAGACACATCAGGGCCTTCCGGTGTTCAGGAACACTAGGTGGCCCTTCAGGTACCTGGGGGTCGTTTTCAATAGCAAAGTCACCAGCAAAAGCACAGAAATGGGAGCAATATGGCGCTAAACAGACCGAGGAAAGGACACGTGTTTATAGCAGGACAGCTGAAACAAGAAGGCGGTGTCACTGTGTCTGAATGTGGCCGGGAAAGCGCGTGTCGGGGGCTCAGATCTTCCACTGCGCTGTGCCTGTCTGTGAATGACCGCCCGAGTGCTGTGAGCGTGGGCTTGGGGGTACTCACGGATTTGTAACACAACTCACAGTGTGGATTCCGTGAATAATGGGGGCTGACTGAACACACATACTATTCACATACAGGTACGTATATGTACATCCAGGTGACCTACTAAGATTGGGCCAGTGTCATTGACCTTGTGACGATTTGCAGCCACAGTGTCATGTCTAAAATGTAATAAGAGCATGTTATTCCTACGTGGCAGGTTGAATATTTGGGCGCCCCCACATTTGGGGGTATTTTCTGGCCTATTAGACAGCTATAAAGTTTCTATTCTTATTACTTCTGCAGAGTAGAAAGTCTCAGAACTACACCTTCTCTGAGCCTTTCAAAAACTCCTCTCTCTCTCTCTCTCTCATGCTTCAAGTGAGAAAATGCTAAAGTTTCTGTATCTGAAACTTGGACGCCTTCCGGCCTTTCCGGAGGCGGAGGAGAGTGAGCGTACACCCGGCGTGGTCAGCAGGGACCAGGGCGTGCACTGCTGCTTGGCGGGAGTCCATGCAAACAGGGAGGAGTGCATAGACGGTGGATCTGTTTATTACCTGGCTGTATATATTTCCTGTGTTATCTTCATCTGTCATGTGAAAAAAACAATGTCCTTGTCACAATGGTGTTGGGAGAAGCAGAAATGCTGTATGTTAACTACTGCGCATTTCGTCCTCATTGTCATTGAGAGGTGCGATGATGATCTGCTCGTACTGAACATGGAGAATACAGCACACTCTGCCCCAAAGGGATCCGTGAGTCCTCGTGTCACCTTGTCCTGCTGAGCTTGAGCCTGTGGCAGGACCACTCTCTCCAACACTCCGGGTGCCAGTGACTGTGCCAGGCACTCTGGGCCCTCAAACACATCAGCTATCCCGAAAGTATTAACTGTCACCACACACTGCAGGGCTCTGGGGTCCACGCAAATGACTCCACAAATGAGAGGTCATCTTAGGCCAAAGCTGAGGCCAAGGCATGCTCAGTGCTCTTGAGACTTCTTCTCGGCCCCTTCCCTCTGTCCTTCACTTGTCACTGTACCTCTCGCATCCCCATCACCACCCCCCCCCCCAGCTAGTGATTCTCATCTGCTATTGCTAAAGCATCAAGAACAGAACGTCTTGAGGCTGAGAAGTTAGAATAGGAAAAGAAGGTCACCTGAAAAAAGAAAACGCAGAAATTGGAACGTAAATCTACATAATAGAACATGTTAGTATATATTGCATACCTAATGCATGTATAATATATAGAGATCTATGCATTTGCTATAATATCAAAAACTAAAAGGAGAGTAAAATGATTCAAAGTCACATTTTCCTATACAAATATGAGCGGGACCCGCCAAATTCCCCAGCAGCCTTGCACAATCGGGAGTTTCCTGTTACTGGAGGTGGTCAGGAAAGACCAGGTGACAACTTGTCAGGCCTGCAGCAGTGAGTGTTGCCTCATGGCCTCCTTGAATAGGTCAGCAGTCATGGAGCACCTGGGGGTGGCAGTCCCTGCGGAAGGCTGGGACCTTTGCGTTTGCGGAGCTGATTGTCTCGGGCGGCAGTTTTCAGCTGTGCCACGGCAGGCACACGGGTGTGCTGCAAGAAATTTTAAAAAATGCCACACCTGACTATTTAGTCAGGGCCACTGACCTCTTCTTCCTTAGATTGTCAGATTAAAAAATGACAACAGCCAACACAATAGCCATCGGGTGTGAATGAATCAAAATTATACCTATTTTTTGTCAGATCGGCAAAAAATGTATTTTTTGGCGTACCCCAGAATGGTAATAATTAATTACCATAATGTGTGCCATGAGAGGAAAAAGGCTGAAAATCACTGCTCTAGCGGCATAGTTTAGGTGGCATTTTTTTAGGAGACTTCCAGTATCTTCCAATTACATTCAGGAAATCTGGAATTCTGTATCTCGATATTCAGGGCTGACACTTAGCAGGTATCACTAGTAAGACCCTACTGGCTCTTAAAATAGTGAAAAAATGATGTATTATATACAATTTTAATTTCCGTTTTAGTTTTACTTACCATATAATCCATGTTTCCATCATTAAAAATCCTTTGAAATGTAATTTGTAATGAGTAGATAATAGTTTAGTATTTGAAATTTGTTAAACAACTTAGTTCCAAGTTCTCAGTGTAATAAAGACACCCCACAGAAAAACAGACAAATAACATGAACCAGGATCTCATAGAATTTGAAGGGCAAATGTCCTTCAAACATAAAAGGATACTCAAATTTATGAATATTAAAGAACTAAAAATTAAGCAATAACAATAAAATTTTCACTTATAAATTGAAAAACATTCAAAACACTCAAAAATGCCTCATGTTGGTGAGGATAAAGAAATAAACATTCTCAAAAACTGGGTAGAAGTGTAAATTAATATAGTATCTTCTAAGGGCTTTATGGCAATTGTGGTATTGTTTGCAATGTTGAAAATTAAAACAACCCAGATGTCCATTAATAGATTAATTAGACAAATTATAGTAAATGAATACAAAGGAATATAATGAACTCTTTAGGAAGTATTAGATTATATATATGAGGTCTGTCCAGAAGAAGTCCAGCCATTGTCAGTATAATGAGAATGGCTTGTGTGACATCGATGTAACCTGGCAGCCCAGGAGAGTGGACTGGAATGTGCATGTGTGAACAATGATAACGTCACTGTTCTAGTCGGTGGGGGTGGTAGACACCATTGAGTGAGCATGTGTACTGTGTGGCCGTCACATTCAAAATGACTGAGCGAGTAGAGCAACGAATCTGCATCAGATTTTGGTTTGAGCATGAACATTTCCTCCAAAGAAACTATTAGGACTATTCAGAAAGCCACAGCTATGGGCAACTGGTGACTGGCAGCTTCATCACAACAACACACCTGCTCATGCATCACGCCTTGTGCAGTTTTTGGTGAAATATCAAGTCACCCGGGTGACTCAGCACCCCCTACAGCCCAGATTTGGTGCCCTGTGGCATCTGGCTTTTCCCAAAACTAAACTTACCTTTGAAAGGGAAGAGATTTCGGACCATTAACGAGATTCAGGAAAATACAACAGGACAGCTGATGGTGACTGGGAGAACTATGTGAGGTCCCAACCTGCCTCCTTTGAAGGGGACTGAGATGTCATTGTCCTACATACAATGTTTCTTGTATCTTGTATCTTCTTCAATAAATGTCTGTTTTTCATAGTACATGGCTGGATAGCTTCTGGACAGATCTCGTAGGCTGATATGGAGAGCTGTCCAGAACATACTTATGTATGATAAAGTTAAAAATTAAAGGGATAGTGAAAAATACTTTGCAA
Organism: Glossophaga mutica; assembly: GCA_039655065.1. NCBI lineage: Eukaryota > Metazoa > Chordata > Mammalia > Chiroptera > Phyllostomidae > Glossophaga > Glossophaga mutica. Next base: position 87,023,000 of record CM077313.1, read on the forward strand.
TCTACACACCTGCTCTCGTTCATGCAGGGGACAGGTTAGCTCCTGGAAGTAGGAGCGCTCGCTGGGTCAGCTGAGCCGGGGCGTTTCAGCCCTGCCCTTGGGAAGCCGCATTTCTTACATTCAACACTGGCAGTTGCTCTTCCCTGCTCCTTAAATTCCTTGAAATAATTACATGATTCCAGCTACAGTTTGTTAACTGTTGGTCCTTTCTTCCAGGCTAAAGTATTACTTATGATGGTCTTCACAATGTCAAAGAGGTTCCGTAATCACTAATTGCCCGTTAAGTTTTATTCCCCATTTTTCTGACTCTTTATTAAAGCACCTTGAAAGTTCATAGCACTTGCATTTTAACGTGTAGCACGATTCTCTTCTTTTGTTTCTTTGGGACAGGTGCAGAAACTTTAAACACCTGCAAGTGTATAAGCTTTTACTGTAAGTATTAAGTGTCTTTACTAGTCAATACTAGGTTAAACTTGCTTCCAGAATTCCAAATACATAGTAGGAAGAGAAGCCACAGAAGCATAAGTAACTGGGTAATTGTGTAACCATTACGATAGACCCTAGGGCTCTCATTGGCTAAGAGCATGAAGCACAAACACTCACTGGCCAAAAATGTACAATCCAATCTTCTCTGCTGGCTCTTTGGGCTCAGAGTGTAAAACAGTACAAGAGTACAGAGAGAATATATAGCTGTATACTGACATGGATTTATGGACATTTTGGATAATATTTAAGGGACAAATAATGCTATTTCAAATCATCATCATTAGGGTGGATTAAATGAGATATGTTTCTATAACCCCATTTTTATAAAAAGAAAAAAGTATTATGGTTGTAATAATGTTCATAGATACAAAGAAAACTATTTGGAGAAAATTACACTGATTAATTACCAATACTTATGTCTGGAATATAGGACTATGAGACTCTTGTTACATTATATGTCAGTGTGCTATCTGAATGTTTTATAGTGAGCGTGAGTGATTACTTTTGAAAGCACAAAAAGGTAACAGTTTTTTAAAAAAAATTCAGTAAGCAATTTTCTATAAAACTTTGTTCTTATTTCTGAGTATTTCCTCATGATAACCTCCTAAGAGCACAATCGTGTAGCCAAACGTACGCACTCTTGTTAGGCTCCTGAAGCCAACTCCCTCACCAGTTTCCTGAGCCATGTCATTTTTTAGGATGTTGACCGTTTTTCACTTCTATGAGCAGTTATTTATTTGTTCATTTGTTCATGCATCCAACAAATACTCAGCAATGATTCCTACATGCCTGCCACTCTGCCTAGAGTAAGTTCACCTCAGTAAGCAATGCAGGCTTGACCTCTACCGCCTTAGGTTGTATAGGTGTCTAACAGGTATGTTTTTCCACCAAGCAATTTCATGGCAATGGCTGGGTGCTCTACAATCCCTTTCAATTCAATTCTGACATTTTTCCCTGTGGAAGTAGCATCAGACCCTACAGGTTAAGGGCTCAGTCTTTGAAGACGGCCCTCCCCCTTCAGAGGCCAGTCACGAGCCCAGGTTATGACCTGTTCCCCTGGCCTACAGGCCAGAGCTTCCAACGATTCCTTCGCTGGGTTCAATTAATTTGCTAGAGTGGCTCAGAGGACTCAGGAAACCAATTCTCTCACTAGTTTACTGGTTTGTTATAAAGGGTGTAACCCAGGAACAGCTGGATGGAAAAGATGCTTAGGGAAGGGTATGGGGCAAGGGCCCAGAAGCTTCCTGCTCTCTGTGGACATACTACTCTCCCTGATCTCCACATGGCCACCAACCCAGAAGCTCTTCAAACCCCATTCTGTTGGGATTCTGTGAAGGCTTTACTACATAAGCATGATTAAATCATTGGCCATTGGTAATTGAGTTTAATCTCCAGGCTCTCTCTTTTCCTTGAATGCTGCAGCAGTGGTGGGAACGGAGACTGATTCCAAAACCGTAATCCTGTGGTGGGTTCCCCTGGCAACGAGCCCTAATCTTTAGGCTACCTAACAGCTTTCCAAAATCATCTGACATGACAAAGGACACTTATTACTCTCCTCACCTAAGAAATCCCAAGAGATTTAGGAGCTCTGTGCCAGGAACCAAGATGAAGACCAAATATGTATTTCTTGTTATAAATCATGATATCACAGGTGTTGATCAAATAGATGTGTAACAAAAAAAAACTGATAAAGGTTTGAAGGGAAGTAAAAGGTGGTATGAGAGCCCATTGGTGGAAGAGAGTCTTTTTCCAAAAGACTTCAACCGATTAGATAAAACCCACCCACATTATGGGGGACAATCTACTTCATTCAGTAGTCTACTGATCTAAACGTTAATCCCATCCAAAAACACAAAAGCGAACTCCAGAAAACATCTGTGAAGTCTGATGAGACACCTGCATACCATGGCCTAGCTATGACGACACATAAACTTAGTCATCAGAACTCTTACAGTTCGAAACACTTTTGCCATTATGGATTCGGGTGCCTTATCCACATATATGGAGAATTTGTCACATCAGAAGTTTGCTTTTCAATTATGTCGAACTATTACTTCTATTTGCATCAATCTTTCTCACTTAGAAACACTAGTAACACCTGAATTCGATTTCTTCACACTAACCTTCTTATTTGTTGTCTCTGCCTTGGGCTTTCCTATCCTTCCTCCTTTTTCTCTTCATTCTTAGAGGGCATCTGAAGCTGACTCTTTTCATTACTGGTTTGATTTTTCCCTCTTTTCAATTCTGCTCATTGCTGCCTTAAAGAGAATTTTAATTCTTTAAAGTTTGTTTGAATATAATTCTTTCTTATCCTAACCAATTGCGCCATTTACCTGCTCCATGCCTATCATTGCCTTCTCATCTGGGTCCACTGACTCGCATGCCGAAATTTCTAGACCTCTTCGTAAAGGCCCTGTCAACAGTTTTCTAGAAATTTCTCCTGTTTCTTTTCCTATATTATTTTCAAAGCTGATCCGATTCAAAGATGCATCAGAAACTTGCCCCCTTTTCTTAGGCAGCAACGCGTTTTCACGGCCCTCATTTATCTTTGCACTACGGGGAGATCTGTTCCGGTCGCATCTTTACCAGCGGTCGGATGCTTGTTGCCATCATAGCTTTGCCTAGTTTCTCACACCTTGCGTGCGTTTGCCGTGTGCGGCTCTGCGGGATCCCTGGCTACCTCCTTGCTTCTGTCCTGGCTCTTGCTGTTCATCTCAGAAAGCAATCGCTGTGCAATGGAGAGGCGGTCGCCCAAGTTTCCCATTGGGAAAGACTGATTTTCGGAGTTGGAGAGCAAAGAACAGGGGCCTGACTTGACGCCATTTCCTGCTTCATGTTTGGCAGGCTGGCTTGCTGTTCCTGATAACATAGCTCCAAGGGCCTCTCGCAGTTAGTGCATACTTTAGTCATTCGGGCAATACTGAGACTAGCAGGCCTAGTTTGGGGCTGTTTTCTAGGTTGCTATGGGTAATGGAGCCAGATTGCATCAGGAACTTCCAGGTATCTTAAGTCACTGTGTCTTTTCCTTTGTTTTGAAAGATGGTTATCTGCTGTCCTCAGATCTGCCCTGGATGCCTACAGCAATCTGAAAGAGCACCTTGGAATTTACGGGTTTTGCAATCACAGATTAAAAATTGGCAGTTTCGGCTCTTCTTCGACTATCCCCATCATAGGTGACATAGAGAAACCCTCACCTTCCTGGGGCACAGATTTGTCTGCTGCCCGGCTGGGGTAGGTGAGTGAGGGACCCGGCTACTGAGCAAACTGGCTGACTACGCAGCGCTCACATACCCCGGGCACTTTATGTCTGCTACTGGCTAACGCGCAGCTACCGCGCAGCCTGCATTGCCACAGAAACGCTTTTTGAAATCATATTTCTTGGGGGCGGCCTCAGGGGTGGGGAAACTGCCCGTTAATGAGAGAGTAAAATTGTAGATCGTTAAAATGGACTGTGATACAAAGAATTCCAGGAGAATATGTGAAAGAAACGTGCACGAGGAAACCCAGAGCCTGCGCCCCCATCTTTAGGCAGGAAAGCAAATGGGAGCCTCAGATCAACCCCCAGGCTCCGCCTGCCTGCGGCTGCAGAGATCGGGTCAGTTCTTGATTAGGCCGTCCGAGGGCAGGTGGTGAGCGCTGCGAGGATTTCGATCCAGTTCCACCGCTGAGGAACTAACCCGCAGAAAAGAAGCCGTGGAATTAGCAGTCGTCAGTACTTCCTCTCCTAGTGCCCACTTATTGAGCCCTCACTAAGGGCCAGCTAGCTATGTGGTAAGCACAGTATACACATTAGTTAACCCTCGAAATCAGTCCATCAAGTTTGTATTATTATCTCCTGTGAAACATTTTTTTTTTTTTAGGGATCAAGTAGGTTAAGTATCTTTGCAAGGTCACTCAGCCTGTAAGGAGCCCAGTGGGGATTTGAGCCGTTCTAACCCTAGTGCCTCGTGGCCTTTCTCTGGTGTACAAACAAGGCCCCTTAGATTATACCTTGATTTACTTATGGGAAAAAAACTGTAATGGGGGCTTCAATGTATCTCTAGGTCCAATGAGAGGTGAATCAAATGCAGCGCTTCTTGAAAATAGTTTGTCCTACCAGGCTGCTTTGCCACAGGCCAACAGAACTAAGGAGGCAGCCAAGGACCAGAGTTAGCACGGCTCCAACCGTGCCCTTGGGTCAGACAGGACTCAGAGAGACGTCCTTCCCTTCGTTTCTCCGGTAGAGAGCTGCACCCAACCGCTGGCCTAAGACAGACGTGTGGAATTATTGAGCTGGGAGCACATTTGCAGGGCCTCGGACAGAGCCATTTCATTTTATGGGTGAGAAAGCCAAGGGACATTGAACTATTCAGGAGCCTATATGAGGCCACCGATGTTTGGTGCAAGAGCTAAGACTAGCATTGCGGCCACTCGCCTGGGCTTCTCTGGCGATACCGGGCTAACGGTCAGGAAAAGCAAGCTTTTGTTCTACCTTTGACATTTTCATAAAATCTGCAAGTCCCGTTAACAACTAGTTGCTTAATTCCTCTTTGCCTCTGCGAGGAAGATTCTACCCGAACTACCTTCTGATCTCACAAAAAGGCAATGGAAAGTGATATAAGGTGAGTGCACTCTTGAAAACGAGGTGTGTGTCGAAGAAAAAGGAATTCCTTCCGCAGCTCTGAAAAGGAGCACACGCCTAGAGCGCACAGGGTGAGTCAGAGGGCGCGGGAGAGGGCAGAAACTGGGAGCTGGTAAACACTGAGGAAGCCAAACCAGGAAGCCAAAGCGAGCGAACGCCCGCGTCTCTGCTCGTCTTGCTCGGGGACAAAGGCCAGTAGGCATGTGCTGCCTCGAGGCTGCCTTTCATCCCCTGCAAGGAAGAGGTCGGGCACAGAAGAGCAAAGCGCCCAGTGCTGAGAACGCGGCACCCCCACCGCCCACGGCCCTGCCTCCTCCTGCTTGGCCCTGCTGTGCGGGTGTGTGGTGGGGGGTGGGGGATGTCTGCTCTGTCCCATCTCTGACGTGTGGCCAGTCACATCACTGCTGCAGGCAGGAATTCCTCAGATTAATGCTGACTTGTCTGGTCCAGCCACGTGATCCATATCTCCCTGTATCTCCCAGGACAAAGTCCGTGCTCTTTAGCCAGCACCTAAGACCCGCAGTCACCTAGGCCCCCGTCCAGCTGGCTGACGTCCAGTTTTCCTCGAGTCCTCATCCTGTCACCTGCTCCTCTGCGTGCCCCAAATACGCATTGTGCTTTCCTACCGTTGCTCTTGCTACCTGAAATTCTCGCTGTTTCCTCTCCCTCTTCCCCATGTTCTCTGACCTTCCCTAACCTTCAGACCCTTCATGAAGGGTCTGAACATCCTCGGACCCCTAGTTAGTGGCTCTGGGGCTGCCACTGCTGATAGAGATGATAACACGCATCGAGGGTCCCCAGGCGCTGTGCCCAGTACTTCCCCCTGGATTATCTCATCCACTGATACACCAATCCCCTGTGCGAAGCATCCATTTCTTGGCAAGTGACTCCAACTCCAGCTGGATGAACACAGAAAAGAGTTATTGTCTCACCTGAAAGAAAAGTCCAGGCAAAGATATGGCTTCAGTGGTGTCACCAAGAGCCAGTCTTTCTTCACGTCTTGGCCCAGCTTCTGCAGAGTGGCTCCTTTCTGAGGCTCAGACTGGGGACTCGGGACTCCAGGTTCTCAACCCTCAACACCCTAGGCCAACAGAAGGCAGCCGGGGTCTTTCCCAGAATTCCCAGTGAGGTCTCACGCTGTCTCCTATTACGAATAGGGGATTTGACCATGTCTGAATCAACTGTTGGGACCAGGGGAATGAGACTTGCGATTGGCTTTGCCCAGTCTCACATGTCCTGCCCTTGTCCCGTCCCAGCACACCGGCCAAAGCTGGGGAAGCAATGGCCTGTGAAAGGAAACAAGAGTTACTGGAAAACCAAAAACCATGCGTGTAGGGGCCATGAAACATTTCAAGACTGGAAGAATTTCCGCATGCTGAAAATAAGTTGCGTCCTGCTTGTCTAGACAGCCTGGGCACTAAATTTACTAGTAAGTTTGAATGGCAATAACCATTCGGACGTCGGCCACCAGCAGGTATTTTCTGGGGCTTCCTTCGGTCAGACCAGAAGATGAAAAATAGGAACTCTGTTTCCAAGTCAACTCATAAAACACTGTTTGACATCTGCTGAAATAAGATTAATTTTGTTGTTGGAATGAGTGAAAATGCCAACTTGAAATGTGCTTCAAAGAATTATTCAACTAGTAATCTGAGTAGGTTCTCTTTAGTAGTCCCAGTCCACTCAGGTGAGGTGGTATCTGAATGCCTGCTGAACGTATTTTTCAGCTGGAACGTGGCTAGTAGCCTACCATGATTATAAAGCAGATGTTCATGCCTTGGGCTTTGCTGGGTACCCTTGCTGCCACAGCTAGTCCTGTTTTCCTTGTTTTTGAGAAACAAGGTGACATCAGAAAGGACTCTAAGGGTCAACTGGGAGACCCTCGTGCTCAGACATGACCCACACCCCCACACCCAACATCCCAACAGGTATTCATCTCACCTCGGCCTGACTCCTCCTAGTGACAGGCAGCTCCCTCCCCGTCTTGAAGAATTAAAACCTGTCATGTGTCATGCATGGCGTCTCCCTCCGCATTATCAGAGTGGAAAACAACAGCGATGGCTACCTCCCCTCAAACTCCAGACCTTCCCGTAACCCTGAGCAATGTTTTCACTTATCTCACCCCTACAGCGCAGGGAGGAGAAGCTATCTCGGACAGTGCAAAGGTAACCGGGTGCAGCGCTGGACTTTGTCCAGGCTCTGCGTATCTCCGGCATTTATCTGTAGACTGGACAGTCAGGTATAGCCACCTGCTCTGGGGGCACAGACCTCAAAGCCTCTTGGTTTACCAAGGAAAGGAGGTATCTCTTTTGTGATACAAAAACAAATGTCCTCCCCCTGCTTTTAGTCAAATATTCGCTCAGTTCCCCTCTTCGTCTCCCAGCCTCTCTTACTGTCTTCCACCCACTACTCTCTCTCTCTCTCTCTCAGTGACCTTTCCATTTTGCCTTTCTTTCCTTCTCCTTGTCTCTCTTTGTCCTTATACCCCTCTCTTTCCACGGACTAGATTCCACACCACTTATCTGGCAGGTTGAGGTGGAGGGCGTGCCTTGCTAGTAGAGGAATGTCAGTTCAAATAATTTATCCTCAATAGCTGGGCTTAAGCTGGGAGGAGCAGGATCCACAGATTAGATCACCAGCACTTCGGTAAACACTGAGGGGATGAGATGGTAGTAAATTCCTGGATACTTTTAGATGGTAGAAGGAGGATACTCCAAATTAGTGCCATCTAGTGGTTTGGTGGAGTAAGGTCTCCCAGCAGATTCCTTCCCAGTGTGAAGGGCAAAAGGGAAGGGAAGTCAAAGTACTGCTCACTCACTGTGCAGCAGGCATTGTGTTAAGCGGGACACTATTTGTCGTTGTCTTGTTTAACCCTCACAACAACCTTGTATTGTAGGTGTTACAGTCCCTCTGAGAGAGGCACCAGCAGGTTAAGTGCCCTGTGGGGCTGGGACCCTAACCCTCACCTGTCTGATGCCCAAGTCAGTACCCTGTCCATGACACACCCCAGGGATGCTATTAAGGTGCATAATTCAGCTTGTAGGGTTTGGACACCAGAATTTTGTAAGGGTAATATTGACTTTTGCATGATTTGGAGGAGATATTTTAGTTTAGTTGCATATATTTAGACTTTAGATCTTTAGATTTGGTAGGTTTTTTGTTTAGAAGAGAAAGATTTTATAAATTTAAAATTGAACAGTAATAAACATTTTAGATACATGGCTTTCTGTTTCTATAGTTGAAACCCATGGAATTTGTAAGACCACTTGTGTCTATAATAAAGACTGTACCTCCCCTCATTCTTTGGTTTTCAAGTGGGAAGAGTGTTAACATCTCAGGTCCCAGAATTGTGTTGAGTTCCTTTTCCATCAACAATGAAGGGAATACACCGTCTGCACTATCATGTTGTTGTTCGGTTTTGGTTTTGTTTTGGAGACTACTATGTTCAATTAAATGTCAAAACTTCCTGCAAAATAATGAACAAAAGAGGAAAATAACGGTTGGTCGTTTCTGATGAAATCTCATTGCAACTTTTTTAATCGAAACAGCATAAGTCTTTCATGTAAATCCACAGACACTAGAGACCACTTCAGAAGACCTCTGGGTTTATCAAGGAAAGGAGGCATCTATTTTGGCTTGTGCAGCTGGAGTCCGAGGTCACGGCCTACAGGGTCGCTGAACTGCACGTGAGACTCCCCGCCCCAGGGCACAGGCCTGAGTGCGAGAGGTTGAGAAGGGGCTCTGTGCACTTTCTACCGGCCTCTCCTGGGTCTCTCCCGGGCCTTCCACTTGGGGGCCTGCCTGTCTCTCTGTGACTGCATGGACAAGCAACGTCCTGTGTGGTGCCTGCTGCCCAGCCCTGGGAGGTGGCGGGCGTGGTCCTTTCTCCCACACAGCGTCGCAGCAGGCCCTGCTCGACCCCTCAGTACATCTTTATGACTGATGCCCCCTCTCCCGCTAGGGTGGGAAGGGAGGCCTTCCTCCGTGTGCTTCCGTTGGAAGAGCACAGCACTGGGCCAGCCCTGCGGCCGTATTCGGAAAGCTGCTTCACCGTGAGTTCTGCGCAACCGCTCGTGCAGACGAACTGCTTTGGGGCTTTCGGTTTCCTGGGGCTCCCCTCCTGTGTCATAAGAAGAGTCTTGGAGAGGACTTCGGCATGTAATGAAACGGGGGTTACTACGTAACTCCCTTTCCCTAAATCCCTTTGAAATTCAGCATGATGTAGCGGTGGTCCTGCGATGCCGCACTTCATATTAACGGTGATATTTGAAAGGAAGCTCTCCCGTTTCTCATTACAGCATCAGACAGAGAGAGAGAATCCAATGTTAATAATCCAACTGATGATGATGTCAAAAAAAAAAAAGAAAGAAAGAAAGACTCTGCAGGAATAAACATAAAGAAAATATCCCAAACCTCCTCCCACCCTCTAGGCAGAGATCGCTGAGTCTGTGTGGAGGATTCACTGAGACCCGGGCATCTCCCTGGATAGCTGGGGCATCAGCTGGTGGGGAAACCTGCGGGCAGCTCTTGGGAGAACCCTCCACTGTGGAAGAGGCAGAGAAAGAGAGAGGGAAGGGGAAGATTGGAGAGGACGGGTGGGAGACATAGGGGATGGAAGGGAGGGAAGTGGGAAAGGGGCAGAATGGGAGAGGAAGGGAGGGAGAAAGAAGAGAGAAAAAGAAAGGAAGCCATAAGAGAGGAGGTAAATGAGGAGAGAAAGAGAGAGATTGTTAAGAAGAAGATAAACAAGAAAGGCGAGAACCAGAAGCCCGGGGCGTCCACCCGCCCAGGCCCAGGGAGGAAGAGCCGGTCTCCCCGAGCAGCCCCGTCCACAGCATCCCCAGCAGGGCCCAGCGCCCTACTTGCATAGTAATGAAGTCTCTGCGGCTGGGAGTCTCTGTGCGGAGTGGGCTGGTCTCTGGTTTCACGGCCTGGCTGGCCAAGCCTGGCCACTGGGGGCCGCCTGGAGCAAGCGTGTCACCTGGCACCTGCTGTGCTCCTTCCCTTATTCTGCCTGAGTGCTGATACGCCCCCCAGGGCTGCTGGATGGATGCTCCGTGGGAAGGCAGTGAGAAATCCCCCCAGAGAGGGACTTGGGTTTCCAGCTAAACTGTTGGTGTCATGAGAACCTCGGCGGGAGTGTCGGGTGTCCAGCCCCGGGGAGGACAGTGAAGAGGGGAGACACAATGGCGAAGCTGGCTGAAGAAAACCTTCTGTGCTTTGCTGTCTCTGTTCTCTTCTGACCAATAAGAGCTCCTTTCCCCTTTCAGCCGCTTTGGCCGAATTGGGAACAGATGCTGCTGTGTGGCAGTGCACGGGACACGGGGACTTTTCTCTTCTCGTCTTTCTTCTCATGCCTCATCCCCGCCGATTTGCAAGGGAGGCTGGCTCCAGCCTTTTAAACGTTTTTGAAAACCTGGAGTTGACTATGAATCAGAGAACACAAAGGACATAAAAAGGGAGAGAGATTAAATAGGAGCAGAGGTCTTTTGTTTTGGGGTTTTTTTTTTTTTTTTAAGGTCAGAAAACACAGTTTATTTACATTTCAGGTATCAGCTAGCAGCATAGAAAATAAAGCAAGGCAAGAGAAGGCAAATTTTCCTCCCCGCCCACCCCATGTTTTCCTTGCCCACTTAATCCCAAGCAACTATCCAACCAGAATCTTAGCATTTCGAAGCTGGAAGAAACCTCAGAGATCATCTCTTTGAACATTTCATCGTCACGATATAAAAAATGAGGCCAGTGAATTAAATTCTTTCCCAGGCTGGGCAGCCTTGTCACGGGGCCTGCCACTCAGAGGGACGGTCCTGGAGTTGCACAGAGCCAGCCAGCTGAATGGGTCAGTGTGGCGGTGACAATGAGGGCGAATTCTTTCAGAGACCCCTTCTGCCTTTGGATACAAACAAAAGGAAGAAGGGAGGGGCGAGACCTACTTACCATGGGCTTTTGTATTTGATAGCGGAGCAGCATGGGAACCTGCCCACAGGGTTTTAGTTGAGCCGTGTTGGTTTACCCACGCTGTACTACCCCGTGCGAGTGGAGGTGTGGGGAGACAAGGGGAGGCACCCCGTGATCTGTAAATGCCTCTGTGGGAAAGAAGGCTCCGGCCCCAGTTCCTGCCCTCAGAGAAGCTGCCTAACATTTCTGGCCTCAGTTTCCTCATCTGTAAATCGAGGCCGTAGGAATTCCTACGGGGCAGTACCTCTTTAAAGTGGCATTAAGCCAGGACATGGCATTACACCTGTCACGTAAACACTGCCTACTTAGTCTTGGTGCTGTCACTTTTCTCCGTGTCCTAAGGCCTGTTTTTATTTCCTGTGATCAATTTGCGCTTGATGAATGAAGGAATGAATGCATTTTAACATTCCTAAGGCCAAGTCATTCCCAGCTGCACACTACCATTTGCTTTTAGTGACCATGAGTATAACTATTATTCTGCTTTTAAGATTTACTCACAGGAAAATGTGGCCTATGACAAAAATCCTTATAAAATGGGAAGGGGGTAGAGATCTATTCAGCCTGCACCAGCTCCTGTGTCACTGGGAGTAAAAGTGACAATGACATGCAAGGCCCCACAGGATCTGCAAGCCCCCCCCTTCCATCACCCACCACTCTCCTCCTTCACTCCCTCGACTGAAGTCACTCTGACTCCTTGGGGGCATCAAGCAGGCTCCCACCACAGGGCCTTTGCACTTGCCGCTCCCTCCGCCAGGAATTCTGTTTCCCGCTTTGCTCTTCTCCCTCACCTTCGACCGTCACCATCTCAGTCCTGCCCCCCAGGCACAGCGGGTTGAAACGGTTGCACCTTATCCCTGCCCTCCGCACTTCACTTGCCACTGCAGAAATCGCCCCTCACTGCTCTCCTGTCTATTTCCCTCGTGCATCGTGTTGTCGGTTGTGTGTCTGTCCCGCCCTCACCTCTCTCGAGGTCGGGGAGTTTCTCCATTTTGTCACTGCCCTGTCCTGAGCACCCAGACCTGTGCTCAGCAGACAGGAAGCATTTGATACATATTTGTGCAATTACTGAATCTTTGTCCTTATGCATTCTAGTCCTTAGCGCATCAGGTTGCTAAATAAATAAATAAATCACGGTTTTGAAGCATGTCCTAGGGGCTAGTTCTAATTGCTTTACATGGGTTCATTCACGCTTGAAGAGCTGTGAATTCAGAGCCCTGTGAATTAAGGTTTATTATTTCCCTCTCCTCGTCTGGGTCCTCTGAACACGGGCGGGCCCTCGGGGCGGTCTCTGAGGCTCTTCTCTTCCATAACTAGACTCACCCCCCAAGGGACCCCATCTAGTCTGTGGCCTCAAATATCTTCTACACTTTGAGTGCTACTAAACAGCTGTCTCCCACCCAAGATCTCCCCACTAAACTCCAGACTCCTTTAATGCAACTGCCGACTCAATACTTTTCTTTGGATGTCTAATAAGGATCTCAATCTTGTATCTAAAAGCAAATACTTGGGCTGTACCTCCCACCACTGAGTCTTCTCCCTCTCTGAAAATGGCAATTCCAGTCTTTTGTTTTGGGGGGCCAAAATGTGGCAGTTATCCTTAATGCCTCTCTTTCCTCAGACCTACATCTAGGGTTGTCCAATTTAGCAAATAAAAATACAGGATACCCAGTTAAATTTGAATTTCAGACAAATGTTTTAGCATAAGTATGTCCCAAGCAATACTTATCCTTATGCTAAAACATCATTTCCTAGTGATCCTAACTTCAAATTTATTTGGGCATCCTGTGTTTTATCTGATGTCCAACCAGAAGCTTCTTCGTATCTTCAAACCAGAACCCAGAAGCACACACCCACTACTCCTCACTGCTGCCGCTGCCACCTTGGTCCAGCCCAGGATTTTTGCAGCAGCCTCCTAACGGGTCCCTTTGCTAGCCTGCCTTTGCCCGCTGCGCCGATCTCCTGCAGCAACTGGAATGATCCTTTTAAAAGGAAAGTCAACTCATGTCACTCATCTGCTCAAACCCACTGGTGGCCTCCCATCTAGCCAAGTTGAAGTTCAAAGTCCTTCCGAAGCTAAACACCCATCACGCTTTCCACCCCTCCCTGCCTCCCCAGTCTCCTCTCTCATCTCCTCCCCGGGCTCCCTTGCTGCAGCTCCACGGGCCTCCTTGACATCTCAGCAGTGGCACAATCACCCCCAGCGCAGAGCCTTCGCAGCGACTCCCCTATTCTCTCTGCCTGATCCCTCGCCCCAGACTTCTCCGGGGTTCCTTCATTCCACTCAAGTCTCGGCTCCCCAACCACTCTCTTCAAAATAACACTCTCCCAGCCATTCCCTTCGTTCTTATTTCATTTTTTTAATATTTAATTTTTAGCACATATCACCCCGACGTATGAGTATCTTTCTTTTCTATCCCAGAATATAACTGTTGTAAATGGGCTTTTGTCTCTTTCATTCACTGTTGAACCCCTGTGTTGAATGAGTACTGGCACACAGGAGATGCTCAATACATAACTGTTGGATGAATGAACCCTCCTTTACAGTAGGGAAACTGAGGCAAGGGGATGCTAATTATCTTACCTGAAGTCAAAAAATGCTCAAGACCCTCTACCCTTGTCAGAGCATTTTCAGTGGGAGATTGTGTCTGCTCTTCTCAGACACTCCTTGAGTTAAGAATGGACAGTCTTTAACCCCATGTAATAGATGAGGAAATTGAATTTTACCATCATTATCATCATCCTCAAAGTAACCCCAGCCTGTCCCAGGGGTCTAAACCCCACGTATGGACTCTTTTCACTTTCTTCAATCTCCAAACATTTTTTAGTCTTGTATTTTTTAATTATATTTTCAGACCACACATCCTCCACAAAGATGAAGGTTGTGGGTCTAATAAATTCGTGCCACCAAAGGAGCCAGCATCATGCACATCCTTTGTATCTCAAGTAACTTGAAATCCCTTCTCCTCATTCCGAGATTCCTTACGTCTCAGGCAGTGAACTCCCTGGCGATGTCGGCATTTGTCCAGTGAAAGAAAAACCGTTCTCAGAACTGACATTCTAGGATTCTTTCTCAGTCGGTAAATTCATGATCTGTTTGCTTTTCCTTATTCATTCTATTAAACATTTATTGCATCTACCAAGTAGGCTGAGCAGCCATCAGTTCACCTAGACCTGAGGGATTTCCCAGGACGGACGGCCAATGCTAAAACCTGAAAAAGTTTTGGGCAAACCAGGATGAGTTGGTCATCCTAATAAAATGGGGAGTTTTGTTTGTTTGTTTATTTGTTTGTGTTTTAATACTACTGTGATAGGCTAATAATGACTCTCCAAAATTTTTCACATCCTAATCCCCCAAACCTGTGAATGTGTTACCTTATATGGCAAAAGGGACATCAAAGAAGTCATTAAACTTCAGGATCATGAGATGGGCACATTACCCTTATCCTGGATTATTCGGGCAGACCCAGGATAGTCACAGGGGTTCTTATAAGGGGGAAGGAGAAGGGCCAAAATCAGAGGAAGCAAGGCGATGACACGGCAGAGGGACAGAAGACAACGTGACGACAGAACCAGAGTGACGAGATTGGAAGGTGGAGGAAGGGGCACAAGCCAAGGACTGCGGGTCGCCTCTCGAAGCTGAAAAAGGCCAGGAAACAGATCCTCCTCTGACACCTCCAGAAGGAACACAGCCCTGCCAAGACCTTCATTTTCAGATGGCTAACCTCCAGAACTATAGGGTAACAAATTCACGATGGTTTAGTCCACTAAGCTTGTGGTGCCGTGTTCTGGAAGCAATAGGAGACTAACAGAGTTGGTTACCCCATCACCAGGGCGAAGCACTGGGCCGAAAGCTCAGGCTGTAAAGATGACTCAAACATAGTCACTGGCCTGAGGGACCCCTGGGGCCTGTGGGGAAGGCAGACTTAAACCGTAAGTGCCCTCACGTTGTGGGTGTTGTAAACGCCTTGTATGTTAGTTTAGGTCTCAGTAGACAATGGGAGGTGGTCAATCTTATCTCAGTGTGGGGCCAAATGAAGCGTATAAATTTACATGTTTTCAGTTTTATCTACTATAGGGATGTATAGCTTCATATTTCTCTAGGCTTAGCTCTTTGAGACCTTTAATTTAAAAGAAGCGTTTAAAAACCTAAAACTGTAAATCGTCAAGAAGAAACCATGGGAGAAAAATCTTGATCTTGGATTACACAAAGATGTATTAAATACAATAAAAGAATAAATTAAAAATAATAAATCAAACTTTATCAAAATTAAAACCTCCTGTTCCTCAAAGGCAACGTTAAGAAGCTGAAAGAGAAGCCACAGATTGGGAGAAAATATTTTCCAAACACAACTGATAAAAGATTTGCATCTATAATATATATATATGTTCCTCACTCAATATAGGAAAACAAACAAAGCTTTCTTAGATGGGCAGAAGATTTGATCAGACATGTCGCCCAAAAACTCTCTAGACTGGAAATGGATCAGTGGCTGCCAGGGCCTAGAGAGGAGGGATGGGCTACAGAAGGACACGAGGAAGCGTTTGAAGGCAACGCAAGTGCTATGGACCTTGATTGTGGTGACGGGTTTACAACGACACTCATTTGTCAGGTTAGTCATAGAACTGTACCATAAAAAGAGTGAATTCTATGGTCTGTAAATCAGACCACCAGAAGCCTGACCTTGAAGAATGAGGCAGTTGAGAGACAGGAAGAAGCTATGGTTGAAAAGTTGTGTTTTGAAACATTTGCCCCTTTCTTGCCCCAAAGGTGGTGTCTTGTCCCGAAGACACTGGTCTGTGGGCTCGCTGTGCGGTAGGGCACGGGTGTGGTCAGGGCTACGTTTTCACGTAGGCGCTCCCTTCCTCTATGAAAAAAATGTTAAGAATTATGTTTACGGCTGTGTTGATATAACCTTTTTCTTTGAAATTTCAAACTTTTTTGTGGGCCCCTGGAAGTGCCATGAGCCCTAGGCACCGGGCCGGATGGAAAAGTCGGCCCTGGGTGTGACCCAGGCCTGGATGCTGGAAAGGAAATTGCAGGCGGATCATTTCCTACAAGAGAATGACCCCAAGTAGAAATTAGGCGTTCGGTTCCCAGGGCTCTCGTTGGTTTGCCAACAGTTCCAAACGGGCTAGTTAACCTCTTAGGGTCTCAGTTCTCCAGTGTGTGAAAAAGGAGTGACAAGTTCAGCACTCACTCATGAAAATAATTATATAAGTTTATACACGAGAAGGTGTGCTTATGTAGATGCCCAGAGTACTCTATGGAAGGGTATCCAGAATGAATTTAATTTTTTTTTTATCTCTGAGAGATGGTGTTTTGATTCATTTTACATTTTTCTTTGGGTTTCTGTGTGGCTTTGGTTCTTTATTTTAATTCTGCATTTTATTTTTATAATCAGAAAAATAAACCATACTCATATTGAAATACAATATCCACAGCTCACAAAGCTCATTATATTCTGAATATTTCTCATGTCACTAATTACAATTTCAATTGACTATTAACTGTTTTTTGTTTTGTTTTGTTTTTTACAAATTTTTTTAAAGATTTTTTTTAATTTATTTATCTTTAGAGGGGAAGGGTAGGAGAGAGGGAGAGAAATATCAATGTATGGTTGCCTCTTGTGTGTCCCATGCTGGGAACTGGCCTGCAACCCAGGCATGTGCCCTGACTGGGAATCGAACCTCGATCCTTTAGTTTGCAGGCCCGCGCTCAATCCATTGAGCTACACCAGCCAGGGCTAACTGTTTTGAAAATTAAATTAAAATAGATAATTTAAAATAATATGTCTATGACTGTAGTATAATTTATATAAGGTTTTTCTAGCATTGAGATTAAGGTCATTTCAGACTTTTGATAAATTAATAAATAATATCTTGATGTATAAGTCCTTGCATTGCCAGCTAGTTCATTAGGATATAAAGAAAAATTTACTGAAATAAAGTAAAATTTGACCAAATCGCTCTATCCAATGAATGATTAAACAGGGTCTTTATCAAGTTATATTTGTGTGCAGTATCTTTTAAAAAAACTCTTTGCTATTTAATAATTAAAAAGAAACAACCTGGTTTTTGCTTAGATTTGTTTAGTCCCTGCAGAAGTGTCCACTAATGGGTAAGTGTCCGCTAACCCATCAGTGGACATTTTAATATACTATTTACTATTTTCTAAAAATATTAAACTTAGGAGTTGTGTTTTCATGTCCTTTGTTAATTTTAATTTAATTTGGGGAAGGGAGTTCTTGTTGACTTATGTGAAATCTTTCTATAATAAGGCCACTGCTATAGTGATTTTGTAAATGTTCATCTGATTTTATATTTTTATTTTGTTTGCAGTGGTTGTGAAATACATATACAGAAGAAATATGTGCTTTGTATGATCAAGTCCGTTACAAATTTATCTTTTGGGATGTTTTTCCCTTGGTTTTTATGCCTGAAATGTCCTTCCCCATTCCAAACTCAGTTACTTCTTTTCTTTGTTTTATAGCTGAATCATTAACACCTTATTTTCTAGTTCATCTAGAGTTCATTGCCATATAAGATGTATAATATAAAAGGAAGACCTAAATTATTTTTTCCTAAATGGTTAACCAACCATTGAAACCTTAAATTATGAGGTCTACTAAAATCTGCTGTCCAAATGTTGGACCAGGTGCGAAGTTCCTTCCTCCAGAGTAATCTGAAGCTGTGTGCAGTTCACAGCTTGCTGCACGCAGTGCACCTGGCCTCGCCTGGTTTGGCGCCTGCACTGCCCTCCTGCTCTTGGCCACAGTGATCCGCTGATGGAGCCTGCCCACCTCCAAGCACGCTGCGATTCTTTACATTGCAGCCCTTGAGGAGAAGCAGAGAGAAAGGTGCTGGTCTGGGTGAAATGACTGTGACTGCCGTTGTCCCTGTGCGACTGAGTAGAGACGGACGGTTGCTCATCTGTGAAGTCCCCAGACCGCTGGAGCCTCGAGATTCGTGGAAACTTCATGCACCGCTTCAGAAAGTCATGAAGGGGCAGAGCATGATAAGTCAGCTTTCCCACAGCCCATCAGCCTTCTTGACCCAGAAGTCTAATAACTGTTCTCTTACTGAAATTATTTATTTTGTTTGAGTCAGCCCTTTGCAGAGAACTTCATACCTGCTGACACACTTATTCTGTAATAAATGTATAATGTGTATAAAATAGGTAAGGCATCTGCCAGTGCTTTGCTTCGTGATTCATAAGCTGTGGCAGACCCTTCTGTATGGTGTGGGCCCAGCTCCCACTCGGAGATGCGCAGGACCCACGCCCACAGACAGGTTCTCTCCTGGGTAGATTTGCAATATACCTAGGCTGCTTTGAGTCTTGCTTTTTGCTGAAACTCCCTCACCCTGCAAGTGCTTGTTGTAACTTCCTAAAATCCACACTAAATCTTGCAGGGACCAGTGTAACCGGCTCCACCATTTTTGCCTTTTCATTTGCTAATATCCTTCTGTGATATGATGAGGGGCATTGGCTCCTTTGTTGTAACTTGTGCATAGAGTGAGGACCATCTTGCAATGTGAGGAGAAATAAAATACAGGCCTGTCATGGCGGAGGCCTCGGCTTTTGCCCCCCTTGAGAGAAAAGCCATGATGTCCTTTTTCCTCCACCAGACTCAGTAGTCCATGTGTATGTTTTATTTCATCCATAATGACACAGACACTGCTAGCCGGTGTCTGCATCAATAAGCTTTGGTGTTTTTTTGAACCTGATATTTTCACTTAAAAGATAAGTACATTTTAACCCTTGCAGCCATTGTAATCTAAGGCTGATTGTAGCAAAGGGACAAAAGGAAGACTTCCAAATCTAAATAATAATATGCTTTATTCCCTATAACCCTCTCTTACCCCTCAAAAAAACCTCTTCACCATAAGCTTTTCCCAAACTTTATCTCTTGTGAAAAAAATAAGCGCTGTTTTAACGCAGGTCTAATTCTTCATATGTCTTCAGTAACTGTATTCCACTCCAGAACATTTTGTCAAAAATAACCCATTAGCGGCGGCCACAGCACTGTCTCAGCAGGATCCGCCATACAATATGGCTATTTTTATTTTGAGAATAGAGCAATCTCTCCTTCGTGGATTAATCTTTTAATGGAATTTCTTTGATTGATCTGCACTATTTGGCAAAATAACTCCACTCAGCTCTAACCCGCCCTCTTTAAGTAATTAGGGATACACATGCGTTAATGCACTTCTGAATATTCTACACTGATTTGCTCTTCAATCACAAATAAGCACCTGAATCAGCCTGCTCTTGGGGCTGTGGAATCTGGATTTAAAACGACGGTAACTGTGTCACACTTGCTTCACTCGACAATTCAGTGACTCAAAGTCACCTTCTAAAGGGGCAGAAAATAAAACAGCTAACTGGCTCTCCTGACACGTCAGATCAATAATGTGTTTTCTTCTCCCTGTCACTAAATGGTAGGAAACACGCAGGGAACTTACCTCACTCAGAAAAGCTGCTTCCTCGACTCCCTCTGACAAGATGTCCTATCCTCCGGGGCTCTTACTAATTTGATTTTTTAAAATCAAACTTTAAACTTGATTTTTTTTTCCCCTACTTCAGCTTAAAGTTCATCTCTACGACCCCATCCACCCCCATCCAGTGTGTGGATCACGGCCTCTATTCCCAAGCCTGGCGGTTCATCCACCCACGCTATCTGGCTCGTCTGAACTCGAAGCAAGCCGTGCTGAAGAGGCTGGAAATGATGCTGATGGAAATGCTTCCAAAGCCATGAAGCATGTTAGAGTGAGATGAGAATTCATTTTTTAAAATATTATTGTATTTATTTTTAAAATAGATATTACATTTATTTCCCATTATTTAGAGAAGATAGAAAACGCAAAGCAATTCTCCAAAAAAAAAGGCATTCTGCAGTGTTGGTGTTAAAAGTGAGGCCGTAGGTAGAACTAGTCTTGGACAAATTTCATTTTCTTGATCCAGGGAGGAATTTTGCATTAGACCCCATTGTTCTGGTTGGCGATACAGAAATGCTTAGCTGTTTTTTAGGTTACATTTGGAATCATGGACATAGTCCTGAGAAAGTCTTGGAGTAGCCCTGCTCAAAGTATGGCCCCCACACCGGGGCTGCCCCCGCAGATGTAAGTGCAGAAACTGAGACAATCCTCACCGTCATCGAGGATACAAAACTCTCATAAACTGCTAGAAGGAATGCACAATGGCGTGGCCACCATGGAAAACAACACAGCAGCTTCTTAGAAAGCTAAAAAACATTGTACACTTACCCACAACCCAGCTATCCTTCTTGGAGGTAGTTACCCAAGAAAAATAACACAAATGTCCACACGAAGACTGGTGTATAGCAGCATTATTTATCATAGCCAGAAACTGGACCCAAGCCAAATTTCTATCTGCCAGGAAGTGGATAAACAAATCATGATCTATGCATATAATGGAATATTGTACAGCAAGGAGAGAGAAATGGTAATATATACAACGGCATGGATGAACATCGATGATATTATTTTAGGTGAAAGAAGTCAAACACAAAAGACTACATTCTGTGTGATTCCATCTCTGTGAAATTCTACTAAATGTAAAACTGGAGTGACAGAAAGCAGGTTAGTGGGAGGCTGGGGTTGGGGGTCCGGTGGAGGGAATCCATTGAAAAGGGACAAGAGGGAACTTACAGGAGGATGAGGCTGTTGAATCTAACTTTGGTGGAAGTTAAATAACTATACGCAATCACCAAAATTCATCAAACATACAGTTAAAGTGAATGAATGTTATTGTATATACGTTATACCTCAATAAAGTGGAAGGAAGTAAGGAAGGAAGGAAGGAAGGAAGGAAGGAAGGAAGGAAGGGAGGGAGGGAGGGAGGGAGGGAGGGAGGGGGGAGGGAGAAGAGCCAAGAATAGGAAACCTTCATTTTGAAAGTAAATGAAATAGTTTGAGGGAAAAAATAAAATGTCAGTAGCTCCCCAATGCCCCAAAAGGGAAATTCTGAGTCACGACCAATAAGCCTGAAGCGGAAGTATGTTTATGTTAATCACAGTGGACGTTTGGGGAGTTCTTTGTAACTTGGCACAGAGGGACAGAATAACACCCGCATTTCAGTCTTGCTACATCATGTTGGCCACAGAGCCAGGGAGCATCTTTAGACCTGGGCTGCAACCGGATCTTTGCAGTGAGTGATGTGCTACCTACACCTCCAGATCGAGCCTGCAGAGCGCGGTCCACAGCTCTGAAAACAAAATGTCATCCTTACTATAACATTTACTTTGTGTTTCCCTTTTTGCCAGCACCTCAAAGAACGGCATCAACAGCTTAATGTTTACATCCATGAATCAAGGCTGTTTCCATAGCAACACCTGTAATTCTCTGGAACTGCAATTTTATGTCAATTTACTATTAATGGAAGATGAAAGAAAAGAAAGCAAACAGAGCAGAGAAACCTTAGTACCTGAGACTGGCAAACAAAACAGGGAAGAAGGGAAGTAAATGTGACATCTGCAAGGCTCTTAATACTCAGGGAGCTGTGTGCGTTAACCACTCAGCAGTTAACTGTTTGGTGCTTAGGTTCGTAGAATGATTTTCTAGGACCTTAGAGTCTTTGAGCTAAAATGGCCTTTAAAGGCTATCTGGAACCCTTCATTTTCAAGTCCAGGAAACTGGTCCCAGAAGAGGTAAGAAATTTAATGGAAATCACTTGGCTGGGAAGGGCGGAGCCAAGACCAAGGGATACACGATTGAAGCCTGCTGGCTCTCATCTGCTGGCTCCAGCAGCTGAGACTCCGCTGAGTACTTTTTCTGTGGAATCCATCGTAATGAATACCAAGAGTTCTGCTACCGGGTCTACAACAAGGAAACAAGGCCATAGATGATGGCTAAGCAGGGCCATTGCCTGTCACTGAGAAGTAAAATCAGATGCCAGGTAGCAGATATGCCTCAGTCAGGACTCAGCTGAAGGAATCCGAGACTGCCCCAGGATTTTATGCAGGATGGGACTTCGTATACAGAATGAGATGCATAGGAAATGGGTGGGAGGGCTGGGGGACTGGGCTGTAGACTAGGTCTCCAAGAATGATGCTCCGAACATGGCAGAACCAGCCACTAGGGAAGCCTTCACATCTGTCCCAACCAGAAAGGTAGAGAGAACCGAGAAGCTGTCACTGGAACTATGGAGTACAAGAAAATGCAATTCTGTCCACAATTTTTAATGGTGTTCTAAGAAGAAAGTGTAACCATAAGGAAGGAAAGGAGGGAAGAAGGGAGAAACGGAGGGAGGAAGAGAGGAAGGGAAGAAGCCAGTGTAGATAAGATTCAGGATGAAGTAGCTGGTACCCAGAAGCCATTGCTACCCCCACCATCCACACATTCGGAGACTGGACACTGAACCACTTTCGGGTGGAAGGGAACACTGCATCCCAAGAGCATTTGCAACATCAAAAATGGCCCCAAAAGCAACAGGAAGATGCCTCCACCATATTATCGCCTTCAAATTCCGAGTGAATACATCTCACTGGCAGGACTGGCTTTGCACCCAGAAACTGACCTGTAGGAAAGTATGTAAATTTAGTTTGTTTTAAAATCTTTCCAATTTCCGCTGTCCTGGAAGGTGCATTAAAATGAGGACAAAATGAATGCTGAGTATCAGTTGACTGTATTCGGGTAAAGGAATCCACTAATCCCATTGAATGATGGATGTTAGTACGAACTCATAACAACTGAAACATTGCATTGAGAAGTAGAAAAATACCTGGCCTGGTGAAAGTAGGGTTAAACGATCACCCTAAAACACTGCCAGTGGGAGCGAGTGGGAAGCGAAGCAGCCGCGTTCAAGAGCATTAACGTCAGAGAGAATCGATTAAACGTTTTAAATCATGGAGCCACGATGCGACCATTCCGCCAAACTTTTTCTAGCCCAGAGGGACAAGTGCACCTGGGCACAGGAGAAAAACGCCATCTGTAAATTCCCCCCTCAAAGGTAACCACTGCTAACGTTCGGTGGTTTATCTCCAGAGAACCCCTGTGTTTTTTATACAGCAGTTTATTATGAACACAATGCCTTCCCTCGATTTGTAACCTTCCTCTCTCTGGCCTGGTCATAACCTCCGACTAGCACCAGGTTCTCATCTATTGATATGTTTTCCTCCACTCTGAAAATTCTGTAACATCTTCTAGTTATTTTATTATATGTTATAACAATGAACACTTATTCTAAGTGCTATGAGCTATAATTCTCACAAAAACGTGATGAAGTGAGTTCTTCAACTGTTCCCATTTTACAGATGGTAAAGAAACTGGGGCTTGGGGAAGAGACTTTCCTCGGAGACGTGGTGACGCCCACGCCCTCTTTTTGGCTAGGAGGCTGGGGTGAAGCTGGCCTAGAGAGTTCCTCCTCCCTGAAGATGCCAGTATTCAAAAATCACGAAACCCCTACAAAGTTCTGAGTTGAACAGTGAGCCAAGAGTGTAAATCAGAGAAGGCTGAGAGCTCAGAAGCCACCCAACAGAGCCAGGAACCTGCAAACTGCAGAGGTGAGAGCAGGTATGACTGCTGGAAAGGATGGAAGTTTCCAGACTAACACCTGGGGCAAGGAGGCCCCTCATGTCTACGTTAGTTTGCCCAGGTGGGGAGCTGACAGTCAGGATCTGGGACCAATCCGTTCCCATGTGCAGCTTAGTACAGAAGCCAAGCAAAGGCACCCTTTATTTTCTCAGGTCATTGCTGTCACGGAATTGTTCCGGCACATTGATTGGTCTGCCCTCTCCAGGCCTCTCCTTGCTGCTATCCCCAGAAACTGCCAGCAGACCTGGTTGTCCAAGTCGGTGTGCTTACTTTTCCTGGGTGCTCTGGAATAATCAAAGCCATTTCCTCCTGCCCACAATGATGAGCTATTCCCGATGGGGCAATCACGACCTCTGGCCTGTGAGCTTGGGCATCTAGAGAGTGATTACTTTATTTAGTTAAGAGTTTTAAAGAAATAATCCTAACTGCATACTGCACCATTATCCTGCCTCTGCTTCTCAGTTGTATTTGCCTTACAGTTACCGTTGAAAGAATCACATCAAATTCAAAGATGTGGTAACATGGATTCCTACTAAGCATAAAAAACCAAGAGGATATTGAAGAGAGTAAGGTGCTACTCATTTCAATATGTTTTTTTTTTATTGTTATGGACAGCAACAAGATAGCCTAAGAGCCCTCAACATGTTTTTCTCAGTATTGCCAGACAGAAAATCTGTTTTGTACAAGTGGCAGCAGAGGGCGCTCTTCTTACAGGTTAGTTTCTGTCAGAACTGGAAGGAAAACAAAATACCTTTGTATATGGACATCCGCTAAGTGGGGGGAATGTTGCTGGGAGGGAGGGCCAGGGTGGAGGGGAAGAAAAGGGGGAAAAACGGAACCACCATAATAGCATAATCAATAAAATACACTTAAAAATGCCTTTGTGCACGTTAACAAGTTTATAACAAGAATATATATATTCAGGAGGAGCCATATATATAATATTCATTTATATAGTGATACAGGAATAAATATATTTGTATATGCAAAATATAAATGAATATATATTTAAATTATTTGTATTTACAGTATAGATGTATGCATAAATAATTTAAATATATGTATATATTATATATATTTAGAAGAAGACATAAACTTTTTAACACACACATGTGCACAAAAGCAACAGGCACCAACTCAGGCTATGTATATATAGTACATAGTATATAGTAGATCTATATATACATATATATTATTTGATGGGAAGCCCAAGTTGGGAACCACTCTCCTCAGAGACATTCTCAACAGATATAGTTAGACTTTAAAAAGGAACCCCTAAGACTTTCATGTCAGAAATCCATTTGGAATAGTGTCTGCTCCTCCCTCTCCAAGGAACAAACTGTGTGGGCGAGGACGCCTCATGGAAGGTTCCAGAGCCTTCTGTTACTGGTCTGGGATGCATACATTACAGGATCGGTTCACTTCGATGCAGAAGTAAATGCTCCCCTCTGGCCGTAAGGAAAAGCTTTCCCGGGGCGCCTACCCCGCTCTTGCGCGAACCTGAGAGCAAGCACCTCCTTGAATGTTGCGCCCAGCGCAGTGTGAGGCTCTTCCCTGCACAGACAACACAGCTTAAAGTATCAATAGAAATACCACTCGTCACCTCCT
This sequence comes from Glossophaga mutica, assembly GCA_039655065.1. Classification (NCBI taxonomy): domain Eukaryota; kingdom Metazoa; phylum Chordata; class Mammalia; order Chiroptera; family Phyllostomidae; genus Glossophaga; species Glossophaga mutica. The sequence continues at coordinate 87,048,222 of CM077313.1, forward strand.
CTCCTGAATAGAGTTTTTCTAGCCTCCCCTTTCATCTATCCGAGTAGACACTGGAGGACCCAAGGTTAACACAGGTGTCTTAGTTCCAGCTTCCTGACTCCCTGTGCCGCTGTTAGAACGGAAGGCGGTGGGTTTGCAGGACTGGACGATGCTCCCGGTTCAGACGTGGCTTCCACACTAGCTTACTGGTCCAGTTCCCTCCTTTTGAGTTTTGCCCTGGAGATTCCCCTAATTTTGCCTCGTTGTTCATGTTCAATTACGTATTTTATCCAGAACCTCCAGGTGTTCTATGAAGAAAAGTTGTTTTTTTTTTTAGGATGTCTGGTCTATGATGTTACTGCAAAATAGGGGCCCAAACTGCATTCTCCAGCTCGCCCTTGGAGATTCACATTGCATATCCATCGGCACATGCCGAGGCCCCAAAACAAGTAAAGCAATGAAGCTTTGTTTAAATCAGTGTTCCTTGATTTTTTTTTTCTTTGACCCCGAAACCCTTTGTTCAAATAACACCTCTCCTTCAGAGCCAGCGGTTCCTGGAACACTGCAGCAAACAGCGGGCTGACGATTTGAACAGTGATAACAGCGAGACGGTCTGCTAGTGGACAGAAGCCCTTCTTGACAAGCTTGGGGAATGGCCAAGGAAAACTGCAAACTAATTGTCTGTGCATTCCTGAGGGCTTTGGGGGAGTCTGTGTTTGGTCCCACATGCAATCCGAAAACACTGTGTACTTTCGCTCCTGGCTTGGCCCGAAAACAGAGCCAATGTTCTCTCTCCTGGGACAGGAAGGAAAGGAAGTATTTTCCATTCTGGCCCTTGTTTTCATGCCCCGAAGTCCCCATGGTGTTATTCTGGGTGTTGACACTTTCCAAACCCAGTGTCATGCAGTAACTTTGGTGGAACAGTTGTGTAAAATCTGTTCTACGATTTTGGAGGAAGGGAACTCATTATATTTATTTTTAGACCACAAAATGTCTACTTTTCTGACAGCTCAGGAATAAGCAACATTGAAATAGAACTTCACATAAAGCGACTTCTGGATAAGGGACAAAAGTTAAGCTAGTTCCCCAAAAGGTGAAAAAAGTTTAAATGAGCTGCTTAAACAGACCACAACTCTACACGATGTTCGGCTGAGTCCCAGTGAATGAAATGAACATGTCACCCAGTTCTTTCATGCTGGAGCACAGATAGTCCATGTGCTTCAGGGGCAAGATTTTTCTAAACTGTAAAGTTGCATCATTAGGAAAATGAATTCTGTGAGTATTTGCGGCAACTCAGGTAGTAAGGCATCGTTATGGAAATTGTAATAATGCAATGTTAAAATCAAATTTATATAGGAAACAAATAGGAAAAAGAAGATTTCTCCAGGGAATATTTTTATTGTTTGGCTGGTTACGGTAAAGATGTAGCAGAAAACCGGGGTTAGAAATTGAATCTCTTCCAGCCCTAAGATCTGCCTTGCCATTTCCTGCGCTGCTGTTATAACCACAGATTCACTGGAGAGGCGTCTGAAGCAAATGTTCCAGAGCAGAGAACGGCTGTCTGATGGGCAGTGTTGCCCTAGGGTTACTGAAAGATGCCACACGACAGACTCAAGAGGAAAGCCCCGGTGAAATGATGAACACTGTGTCCTTGTCCTCCCCAGAGAATTCCTGACATTGGTCTCAGAGGCTGAGGATGTCACTGCTGTCTCTGGGGCGTAGGGCCTTGCAAAGGATCATCTGTAACTCCCAGGACAGAGGCAGTATTGGGTCTAAGGAAAAGGCAGAGATGGTCCTGCCCGCCTCACAGAGAAAGAGGAACCGGACCTCTGGTTCACACAGAGCCAACCTGAATCAACTTGGTGTTGACATTGTCTGCCCAGGAGACAGGAGCTGGTTGTGTGGGGTCAAGGTAAGCAGGTGTACCGTGGTTAGAGGGCATCTCCTCCTACATCAGTGTCTGAGATAGTAGAATATCGGTAAAATCCTCTGTGTCCAGTTTAAGTTAGAGATGACACAGAGATAGGTTTATACGATAAACCATTGCCCGAGACACCCGCGAAAAGCTGCTCCCCATTCCTTACCCATATCAGGAATGAGACGGAAGAAAAACAATCCACCCTCTAGTCTCACCGTCTTCCTGCATCAGACGCGCCCCTACTCTGAGTTGAACCAGACCATCTGGACATTTTCCCTCAGCAAATGTTCCACGGAGACAGGGAGGCGTCCTCCGCTCCCAGGCTGCCTTCACAGATCTAGAGAGGAGAGGGACCCTGCTACACAGCCAGTACGTCATAGTCCTGTCTCCATCACTGAGGAGGAACATGGAGGAAGCGCAAGAAACTCAGCACAAAAACGCGCCAGAGGTGCCTGCGTTGTGGCAATCACCTTGAGATGTTATAATGTCCCAGGGGCAGAAAGCATCCAAATGTACGTCCACGAAGCTGTTTCCAAACCAGACAGCCCCAAATGAAAAGACAGGAAGATACATTTGAGAGATAAGTGGAAATACGAAGAAGAATTGCAAAGAAGCAAACTGTTGGAGAATAAAAATTCAGACAAGAGGCCACAAAGATCTGGACCATCGCCAAAGAAACTCTAACCAAGAATGGAGAAAAACTGAGAATCTCTTCCCAAATTTCAGGAAAACTATGAGAAAGAAGGGAACCCTTCCCCTTTCCCCCTGAAATTCCCTCCCCTCTCCCCTCTGGTCACTGTCAGCCTGTTCTCAGTTTCAGTGTCTTTGGTTATATTTTGCTTGCTTGTTTGTTTTGTTGATTAGGTTCCTGTTAAAGGTGAAATCATATGGTATTTGTCTTTCACTGCCTGGCTTATTTTGCTTAGCATGATGCTCTCCAGTTCCATCCATGCTGTCGCAAAGGGTAGGAGCTCCTTCTTTCTTTCTGCTGCATAGAATTCCATTGTGTAAATGTACCACAGTGTTTTGATCCATTCGTTTACTGATGGGCACCTAGGTTGCTTCCAACACTTGGCTATTGTAAATTGTGCTGCTGTGAACATTGGGGTTGCTTTCTGGCTTTTTATGTTTTCCAAATTTCCTGTATCCGCACACAATATACTAATTTTTTATGTAAAAACATCACCTTGTTTTCTTAAATAACTAACACAAGGGAGTTAATGCAAAAAAAAAAAAAAAAAAAAAAAGGCTCCAGTGGTAAGCACAACCACTGCAGGGGGAAGGGGGAGTCCACAGTGGACCGTGTGTGAGGAATGGTCTCATGGGAGAGAAGTTTTGCTGGACCTTGCGCTGGGCAGGTGTCACTGGGCGAAGAGGAAGGGGGAGGGTCCTTCATGCCAGGACCGTGGCCTGCTCACAGAGTGGAGGTGGACCAATCCTCCTGGAACAGAGAGCTCATACAGAGCAGTGAGGGTGAGAAGTTGAGCTCTACTTAACTGGGGAGGGCTGTGGGCGTGCACTGAAGTATCTTGAGGTTTTTCTGCAGGCAAAACATTCATGCCATAAATGTCCCAAACAGCCCAGGAAGTGATTTGCAATTACACTCAGGCCGTTGCTTCCACCAACTATTGGTCCAGTTTCTAAGTCAACAAGACTTTGATGGGTGCCATCCCATCCCCCTTATGACCTATGTTCAACCTCCAGTCAGTCGCCTTCTCTGTAATGTTATTCTCCTCCACTCAAAGTTCTTGATTTCCTGTATTCACGCAGCTTCCCCCAGCCTCACCTCCCACACCAAATTCCCTAATGTACCAAACCTACCCACGTTCTTCCTCCCATCCACCCCCGTCCAAGAACACACTCTTCCCTTGATGTCATAGGTGGCAGGTAGGAGATTACTTAGTGATAGTTATTCATAATAAAGCAGAAATTACTTAACTTTAACATTCACTTTCCAGGAGTATTCACATCTTAAAAGAAGTGCTAACCATTGTACTTAGAACAACGGAAGGAGGGAGGTAAATAGTTCGAGTTACCTGCCTCATCCTCAAACTAACAAAGACACCCATTTTATTTCCCAGAGCCAACAGCTTTGGAAAAATTGTCAATCCCTTTATGTCCCGATAAAGTCAAGAGTTGCGAGCTGTAGGAAGCAGTACCTCGGTGACCCTCCAATGCCAGGGGGCACTGGTCGTAACAATTATGATAATCTCTTCTAATTACACAGCTGGTCAAGGCAGGTGTGCGGGGGTCTGACAAAGAAACGCCTACAGTCTCGGGGGCCAGACAGAGCCGGGACTTTGTCTGACCTCTGGAACGGGGTCGTGTACTTTCCATCCCACAGCCCACCTGTTCTGGGCATGCTCAACCTGACCCCACTTCCACGGCCAGGAAGCAGGAGGAAGACGAGGAGCTATGCATGGCACAGCACTCCTTGAGCTGCAGGGGGTGCGGGGGAGTGATCTGTGGAACAGATGCGAGGGCTGGTTGTTATTAGCGCCCTTGGTAAACAGGAGGGCTGCTTACGCAGGGAGGAAATCAGCTGTTTCGGTACCCAGGCAGGTTCCCGAGACGATGGCCTCTGCTCTCCTCCCAGCTTGATGGGACTCCTCCTGAAACTTGGAAGCTGCTTCCCCTGCGTCTAGTTCCTTCACCCTCAGTGTCCTCGCTGCAGCCAGGTATGTAACAACAGTACTAAGAATAATCACAACCACCACCACTACTGTAACCAACCATCCAGGAAGAGTTCTAGGTCTTCATGTACGTAAACTCAATTTTCCTCACAACCGCTGTTTTACAGATGACGATGCTGAAGCCCGAAGAGTTTAAGTCATTCTCCAAGGCCACCCAGGCTTAATTGTTCACCTGTCAACGGAACCTCCCCTATCACTTCGGTTTCTGGCTTCTTCCAGGAATGGCTGGAAAGAACGTTCTGTGCATGGAGTCTCGCACTAACCCCCATTAACCGCCCCTCTGCCACCTGCCTGAGTGTCCCCTAGGTCAGTGCTTCTGGGCAAATCACCCCCGGGGATCTTCTTAACAGACTCTAATTCCCTAGGTCTGGGGCGGGGCCTGAGATTCTGCATTTCTACCAGGCTCCCAGGTGATGCCAATGTGCCACGCCCTGGCCAAACTTTGATAAACAAACTCCACGCAACACCTGACTCGGCAGAGCGGACACCAGCTCTGTTCCACCCCCCGACCCCCGCCGGTGGTGCACACTTAGGGAGCAGCCTCCGAGACAGGGCCCCGCCCGGATCTACTGGATACACCTGTGCAAACCCTCTCATTTGCAAAAAGTCTGCAATCCCAGTTGCTGCCTCGTGCCTTCTCCTTCTGCTGCTTAATCCTGGCTCCCACCTGCCTCCCTCCCTCCTTCACCCCCACCTCCCTTCCCCTCCCTATTTCTCCTCTTTCTGACCGGTAACAGCTTCAGCCGAGCATCCTTCCCTACAGTTCTCCTTGCTGGCTTTTTCACTAAGCAAACGCGGCACATGTTTCCTGCTACCCAGAGAGCCAGGAACTATAATAATCATGTCTACACACAGTTTCCAACCAGTCTGTAGGCTGCTCTCCGCTGTGGGCTGTGTGTACAACACAAAGAGGAGAAACATGTGGGAAGAGAATGAGGAAACAGCTGAAAAGAACACTCTGTGCTTCGTATTTCATGTACAAGGGTCCTTGATTATTCTTTGATTATTATAAGCATTATTCTCCTTCCCTGTAATCACAAGAGAAAAGAGAGCATATGGTTGAGGTTGAGGGGTATTACCAGAGCACTGGGGAGCCTCACGGGGTTCGCAAAGAAGAGGGCTGCCGCGTTCACAAACCTCGAGGCGCTGAGCACTGCTCCGAACGCCCCCACTGCCTGCGGCTGGGCTGCCCACGCCTCATGGCCCCCAAGGCCACCTCAGGGGTTCCTCCCTCGTCACAGTGCATGCACCGCTGTGACTCTGAAACTTTTCGATTTTATGTAACCTTTTGATCATCGGAATCTGATGAAAGGGAGGGCCTCTATGTGCATAATCATACAAGCAAACACCGTTTTCTTAAAATGTCAGGAGTTCAGGGCCTTCTCGAGGCACAGAAAGGGGACCCTAGATTGAAAACTACCCGTTCGTTGTGAACTGCATGTTTGTGTCACCCCCTTAAGCTTATATGCTGAAGGCACTACCCCAGTGTGGTGGTATTTGGAGGTAGTGAGGTTTAGATGAGGTCATGGGGTCGAGTCCCCGGGATAGGATTGATGTCCTGGTGAAGCGAGGAAGGGCTCAGAACTCTCTCTTTCACCCTCGTAGAGACACGGCGAGAAGTCAGCTATCTGCAGCCCAGAAGAGGGTCCTCCCCAGTGCCCAGCCCGGATGGCTCCCTGACCCTGGGACTTCCAGCCTCCAGACTGGGAGAAATGTAGGGTTCCAGAAGCCCCCAGTCTACGGTCTTCTGTTATACAGCCTGAGCGGATTAAGACCCCACCTAAAAGAAACATAGTAGCGCTCAAGACAGTGTCTGGAAATGAGAGGTAGAATTAGGGTAACAAACATTCGCTGTGGAGTTAGGAAGCCTGGATTCCCAGGCCGGCTCTACCACTACTAGGCCTGTGAATTGTGTACCTTACTTAACCTCCCTGAAGTAGTAATGCTTACCTCGTGGGCTGCAGCAAGGATTAAATGACCTCAGGCACGTGCAGGTATCTTCCTGGAAGCAGGCGTGCAATAAATATTGGGTAAGGTACTAGAATACAGCAGGGACTTCTAAAAGGGCTGACAGTCTCTCAGAGTGAGTGAGATCTATGTGTTTGGGGCCACCTGAGAAGCCATACCCTTGCCTGATCCCATAGCTGCTGGCCAGTGGACAAGGGGGGCCATCTGCCTCCCCGGACAGGGCCTGGGTGGGCTGGGGTGATGCAGCACCCGTTCCACGACACCCCAGGAAAATGCTCTGGTGGTCAGACCACCCTCTGCAGCTTCAAGAAGCTGAAGGAGCCCAAACAGCTCAAGAGGTTGGCTTACAAGCACTATTTGAAATCTTTGTAGAAATGCAACCTAAGGACAATCGTATTTCTATATTGAAGGGTTTCTTAAATACTTCAGATTGGAAGGTCAAAGCTTCAAAGAGCTTAATCACTGGCTGTTTCTATTCCCCTCTGCTTCTGGCACTCGGTGAACATGTTCTGACCTCAAAGTGTGGGTGGAAATGCAGGAAGGGCGCATTAGGGCGAGCTTTGAAACTTGCCCGTGGTGTGTCTGAAACTCTGCCAGGATGAGACAGATAGCACATAACTTCCCTTCGAACTGCAGCCTGAAAATGATGCTGTAAGTTTTTGAATTAAATAACTTCAGAATGTCTTAAATCAATTGACAGGTATTCCTAGAAAGAGAGGTTGTGTCAATTAAATAAGAAAAAATGTACTTGAAGCGACTCATAGACTTAAATACGAAAGCAAAACCAATCAAGCTTCAAGAAGAAAACAGAGACTGTTTCATGGCCTTGGAATAAGCAAAGGTTTCTTAAACAGAGCATACAGAAAACTAATTATAAAAGAAAAATATTGATAGAGAACATTTCTCTTTAGCATTAGGAACTTTCTGTCTATCAAAAGATACCATTAAGAGTTAAAAGGCAAACAATGAACTAGGAGAAGATATTTGCAATATGTGTGTCTAAGAATTCCTATGTTGATAAAAGATTCCTAAAAATCAAGGTTTAAAAGAAAAAAAGTCAAAATTTTAAGTGGTCAAAAACCTTGATCGGGTACTTCATAAAGGAAGATACTCAAGTGGCCAATGTGTACATAAAAGGTGTTTATCATCATCCATCACCAGAGAAGTGGAAGTGCAAAATCGCAGCGATAAACTATATTCCTCACCCACTAGAATGGCTAAAATAAAAGACCGACAGTACCAAGTGCTGGACAGGATGTGGAGCAACCGGAAAGCCCTCTCCTCCTGGTGGGAATGTAAATTGGTTCAAACTTCTTCATGGGTGACCCCTATGAAGAGGAGAGTCCTGAGCCAGAAGACACCTAGATGTAGGGATAAACATTAAGTGAACTACGGTTGGGGAGGTGAATATCAAATCTCTCTTACCCTGGAGCCCATTTGAGGCCACCCTGAGTGGTGCCTGTGGGGAACCCAGCTGGTCTTTACACAGTTCTCTCCCGGTTGTGATTCCTTCTTTCTTGCCACTGGGTTTAGATCTCTAGGTCTGGCACCACTGACCTGGCTCCAGCATCACCAACACCACCCCTCCTTCCACCAATGTGTTCTTACTTCAGGGAGACAAACAAAGAAATAGACATGGAACTAACAGATTTACTGCTTATTGCTACAAAACCCAAGCCTAAGCAGCCCTTCCTCATGAGAATATGGTTTTACTTGTCAAAAGATACTCACACTTACCGTAGACTGAAATGTAGTCTTTTACTGCAATTATTCTTTATGTAGCATGAATGCTTGTGATTCTCATCTTATTTAGTAAATTATTCTTGGTCCTTTTCCCCACCCCTTCCTTGGTTACTCTGTTGTGTTCCTGGTGCCTGATTACTCCGCCCCCTCCCGAACCCAGCCCTCCTGCTGTGACCTTTCCAACTAACAAAGCTCACAGTTCCATGAATTCCTCATTCAGACGGTGATGGCATCATTTGCCAAGAACAATTCGGGATCTTGGATCAGAGCCTCCTATCACAGCCTGCAAAAATGTTCTCTGCTTGGAGTTACAGATAGTTTTGGAGATTCACAGTTACATCCAGGCTAATCTCAATGTTCTTTAGATATAGTGCATAGCGCAGTGAAGTTCATGTGGGTTATTTTCCCAGGTGGAGCCCAATATTTGCTACTGTGTGTTGAATTCAAGTGGTTGGAAGAAGGATAAATTTGCACGTAAGACTATCACTAGGAAATTTATACCTGCAGCACTCAGGGATTTTTTTTTTTTTCTGTTTATAAACTGCTGATCTCCATCAATAGTTGGAAGCTGCAGTACAAAGTGGAAGTATCTTTTGTTTCGTTCTAATCAGGATTATATGGATGAGTTATCCCCTTGTGGGGCATCGTCAACTCATCAGCAGCCATGAGAACAGGCAAGGGAAAGGCCTCTCGGAGGTGCATCCAAACGCATTAAATACATCTCTCCCATTCCGAGAAAGAATCATCCCTTTTAGAAGTCCCCACTGCATCCCAAGCCACAGCAGGACATTCCTCTGATACTTATTGCAAACCCAGTTCCTGGAAGGTACCTGCACGCGCTTCATCCCACGTCTTGCCTCCTCAGCACTCTCTGCCCACTCCCAGCACCCCACTCCTTCCCTGAGCAGAGCTCTGCTTTTGCTCATGGGGATGCTCAGCAATGGATCTGCACCAAGCACACAGTCTCATCCCCCTGGCCTGTGATTGGTCTAGAGACTGCCATGTCACCCAGTTCATCCAATGAGATGTAAGCAGATATCAGCTAGGTGGAGCTTCTGGAAAAGTGGCTGCTTTCCCTATAAAAAGGAACAGGTCTGCTGGTCACGGCCCTCTTTGCCTTTTGGCCTCTACTTTCCTCTTTCCTACTTCTTCCTGCCCGGAACACAAATGCAATACTACGAATGCAGTCGCATTTGGAACTAGTCAGTAGAAATGCAGAGACATCGGCCTTGAATCAATGTCAGGTAAATGGCCACCTCCCACTTCTTGTTGTGTGGGAAAAATCAACCTCCACCAGGTTAAGCCCCTCCAGTTGGTCCTCTGTGCTTGCAGCCACGAGCACTACTAACAGATACCCTCCTTTATCACGGTGAGGCCTTAGGACGGACTGAGCAGCTTCTGTACACCGGGGACTGGGCTGTTCAAATGTGTTGGTTCATTAGCTCCTCAGATAACCCTAGGAAGTCGCTCTTAGCCTGTGTGTCTGCAGACAAGGGAGCTGAGTTCAAAGAGATTGAGGGACAGGTGGATCCAGGAGGAAACCCAGGCCCGTGTGACTCCAGTGGCAAGCTCTTGTCCCCCCCCACCACACTGGCTGCCCCCTGTTGGGTAAAGCAGATGGAAACTCGCCCTGTGTCAGCTAAAATATGAGCTTTTAGGTCATGTGAAGTAAGGACATTTGGTTCGTTGGTTGTGTTTGTTGTTTTTTTTTCTTCTTTGTTAATACCCTTAAAATGGTGCTCTACAAAGTGCTGGTCTGGAGAAGTTTTGCTATTCTACCACTCTTTTGGTTTATTTGTTCAAAAGTCAGGTAGATGAATGTATGCCAATAAAAGTGGGCAAAGCCACAGGCATTCCACCAGAGGAAAAACGATGCCATTGTTACAAATAGATATTACTCTTGTCATCAGCTCCAGAAATCCAGGTAAGGAAGAGACTTTCAAAAGGTCTCGAGGAACTAGGGCGTGAACACAGGGCTTTGGATTTGAGGCCCATGTTCCTTCCCCTGGGCCCACCCAACGAGAGGGGTCTGGGGCAGAGCTTTGAAAACCCTTTCTGAAGGTATTTGTGCCAATGCAGGGAAGTGGGACCTGCTTTGTAGGGTGAGGCCCCCCTAGGCCAAACTGCTAAGCTTCTTTGGGGCTTATTTCCTGGGCAACCCCAGTCCCCTCTTAAAGAGAAAGGGAAGGGATTTTTCATGGACTAATGAGATTTTCACCTTCTGTCTAAGTTTATTAAATCTGACAACCTCTCAATTTTAGTGCAACAATTGATTTTTCCCCACCTCCTCTCTCAAGGCTTTTTAAACATTACTTGATCGTATAGAAAATGTTCTCAAATGCACATGATAAGAAGGAAAGGGAGAGAGCTCTTCCATTTCTGGGCTGGAGGAGGAGCGGCCAACTAAAGTGCATTAAGGCACCTACCTCTGCTTATTTAACCTTAATGATTTCTCTTAAAAGCTCCTGGACTGGTGTGGTGGAAAATGGACAATACCGTCATTACTCAAACCAAAATGAACCATGATTCCATCTTCTGAGGGCAGTCGAGCAGTAATATTAGCAAAATAAAGATGGATGTCAGAGCGGAGCGTCCTGGCTGAGGTCCCCCGAGCGGGGAGAGCAGGACACCCAGGAAGAAAGAGAAAGGTCAGAGTCTGTCTTCTTGCGTCTTCACGCAGAGTGGTGTGAACAAGTTCTTGTGATCCTCGGTGCCCATAAAGAGGGCAGCAGGACATGCCTTATGCTCAGATAGTGCAGGCAAGGGTCCAATTTGATGGACGAAAGACACCAAATTGGCCAGCGCTTAAAACCCAGACTCTAAGGAACGTTTTCTTTTTCAAATCCATGCGAAGACACAATCCAGATTTTAACCCTCAGCCTCCGCCTTTCTCTGTTTTACTCCCAGATCGTTTCAAAGGGAAAAAAGTCTGGCTCCCCCGGTGGAATGCGATGAGTTGGCGCTCGAAGCTTGAACGGTGCTTTGTTGTGTTTTCTGTCTCCCCCTGTGTCTTGTCTTCTGGTTCATATGAAACCTGGTATTATCCAAGGGTTTTGGTATGTCCAGAGCTTTAAATCGGGTGCACTATATGGACAGTTTCAATGCGTCTGATCCCTTTGCGCTGGAATCTTCAGAATCTGGCCCACAGACAAACTCCGAAGGTGTCGCTGTGACAGTCAAGCACCTTCACACATTTTCAACTTGCCACGGTCAGCATGACCCAATGACACTTCATCTTGGAGGGTAGCGAGTGAAGAGCAGAGAAGACTCTGGACTAATTGATTTCAACTTTCTCAAGCCACTAAGCTTGTATGTTTTCGAATTATTATTTGAAAATCCACACCCCCCCAACAACCATAAATGTGTTATTAATATGAAGCCTGGAAGATTTCATCTTAATTACCAAGTATAATAAATGAGAAAGGATCCCACCATGGCCCATCCTGATAAGATTTTAGATCACTGGTCATAAAGAGAAGATCTAAGGTAAGTTCACAAACAAAGGATCGGAGCTAAGACCAGCAATGGACTTGGCAATGGCGCCCCTGGGGGCTAGAAGACAGTGGAACTGTGCCATCAAAATTTCAAGGGATGTCATTTTCATCCTAGCGTTCTATACCTGGAAAAACTAACACACACGTGTGTAAAGTCTCAACTACTGAAGAATGTGCTAGGGAAGAAGACAGGAAAGAAGAGAATGCGGACTCTAGGAAACAATACCTCACATGGGAGGAAGAGCGTGGAAACTTCCAGGATGGCAGCTGCGTAGGGGGCCCGAGGAGCAACCAGGCCAGTTTGGACTAGGAGCATGGAATGGATAGATTATCTCAAATTTGTACCGAGAAACTGCAAGGAGTGCGAGAAAACTTAGCAATAGATAAAAAGAAAACTGAACAAATATCAAAACAAGGCAGTTACAAAAGCTGACTACTTATCTACCGTGGTAGAAGTTAGATGTCTAAAACAGATGAACCGAGCAATCGCACTTACACATATTGTTAAAAATATGGGCATAGATTTCAAAAAAAAAAAACAAAAACAAAACTAAGGGTTGAGAGTAATTGCTTCTGCAGAAGAAAGTGGAAGTTGGAGTAGAGAAATTCTATTTTTCACGTAAGCCTTTTGGCACTATTTTAAACTTATGAACATTATCACTTTGATTAAAAAAGTGAGTTTTTAAAATACAAAACCAAATAACCATGTTTTTGCTCCTTGACTATATTATCCAAACTACTTTAGTGGGGTCCTTCATTGAAATTATTGAGAAATGAAATAAACTAAAAGATTAATCTGGATTAATTTTCTCTTTATTAGGGATTCGATACTTCTATCAACTGACCTTATAGGTTCTGGACATTAAAGTTTCTACGTTCAAAGTCTATCTGTCCCAGTCTCAGCATCTGGGAGAAATGCCGTTGTATCTCAGCAAGGTCAAGAGCACGCACACACACACAGCATCTCTGTCCATGTTTCTCTGATTCGATTTGAAGGTTTTAGAACGAAAGATCCACTGGAATGGCTTATAAGTATTAGACTGTTCAATTCCTGGGTCCTTAGGAACCCAGTTTCACTGCTGATGGGGGGAAAAGGCCAAAATGCATTCATGAGATAAATTGTGGAGGGAAAGAACCTGTCGAACTGCATCAGGGAAGAAGACAGCTAACATAACGTGTCTCCAAAGATATGCATTATTTGAAAACTCACCGTGCAAGTTTGTCACTGAGAAATCCAGCTGCTCAAAGCATTTTCCCGGGCTGGTGGAGACAGAAGAATGTGTATGCACAGTGATATCCCACGTGTGCCAAAGTACCTGGACTTGCCCTTTCTTCTTTCTCTCTCTGAAAGAGGGGTTGGTGGAAGAACCCCAGGAAGCTGTTCCCCCTTGTGGATAACAACTAGAACCCAGTTAATGGCCTCAAAAGTGGGTATGACAGAGGTGAGCAAAATCAGAGCCGCATCAAGCCTTTCTCCTTGATCCCACTGGCTAAGTTAGCCGTGACCCCAAGCAGAAGACACAGCAGGGGGTCCAATTCTGCAATAACTGAGCTCTACGCCTTTCCTCTCTTTGATTTGGCTCCTGGCAAAATGCCTTTTTATCTTACAGATGCAGACTTTTCATCCATTAGAGGCTGCTAGCCCTCACTCTCACTCCAAATAAACACTGGATTTTTAAACCCAGTTGCCTTCAAGAGTGACGTCACTTCCAGGTTGACCCATCAAATGGAGAGTGAACTGCAGCAAAGCTTCAGACACCTGGGTCCCTCCGTTCTTAACTTTGGACTACAGGCGCAGAATTTTGCTTATGATACAATATTAAGTGAAAAAAAGAGCGTGTGGCTACATACATAAAATATATGAATGGAAATGCATGTGTTTCAGAGAAATACGTCAAAATATTATCTGTGCTTGTCAGTATTACAGAATGTGTTACCTGCAAACTTCCTTCTTTGTAATTTTCTGTGTTTCCCAAATTCTTTTGACGAGGAGGCAAGAACATATATCACTTTATCATTAAAAACAAAATAAGAGAAACCTTGAATAACACTTTTTTTTACCCTTTCAAGCACAAGCAGGTGCATCACCTGCCTGCCACCTGTGGTCTTCCCTCGCCCACACCTGGGAGATCCTACTGAGTTTCGCGCTCAGAGACAGTGTAGGGTGGCAGCTCAGAGCCCAGGCCAGAGGGTGGGCCTTGGTGTTATTTTCAGTGCCTGGACATACACTGAGAGTTGCACCCTGAAGTACTCGTACTTTTTCTGGGCTGGATCGCATGGCTTTTGGCATCCTAATCTGGTTTCCCAGCTGCGGTTTCATCCTTCAGCAGACTTTCCCAGCCTCGTTCCTTCCCCGTCTTCACTAAGTGCCTCCTGACTATTCGCTTGAAGAGCCAAGAAGAAGGGGAAACACTGTAAGCTGATTAAGATGCACTTTGATTTATGATCGTCCCTTTTCAAGTGGTTACAGGATGCAGCCTTTCATTCTGACTGAGCTGTAGAGCACCCGCAGGCCACGTCCTGAGACGAGCATGCAGGTCTTGTTTCCCAACAGGACGTGATGTCCTCCTTCAGCCTCATGTTGTCTGTGATCAAGAAATACCAGCATCGGGGGGAAAAGTAGAAATATTGCACCAGGCTTCTTAGAGACAGGGGAACAAAGGTAATAGCTGTAAGAACAGGAAGATTCTTTCTCTTTCTCTTTCTCTTTCTCTTTCTCTTTCTCTTTCTCTTTCTCTTCCTCTTCCTCTTCCTCTTCCTCTTTCTCTTTCTCTTTCTCTTTCTGAGAATTGAGTAACCAAGGCCTGGCGGTGTCATCTGGTTGGCTGGCCATTCAGACAGTGGACCTGTCACTCCCCTTTGTTGCTATTAAGTGGCAATTGAACACCACGTCACAGACCACGCCTTGCTATCATCGGAATGTGTCCAATTCCAGGAGTCCTCAAGAGTGGTCAGTTCTTCATTACCCTGGCCAACAGGGTGTCTCTGCTCAGGCATTGCAAACACAGCCAGCCCACACTGGCAGAAACATTTAAAGTCTATCTATTCAACCTTGAGCTACTTTTCTGTTTTCACATTTGAAATGTGTGTGGCTGTTTGTTCAGAAGTCTACATCCCTTTGAATAGGAGAACAAAGCTACAAAGTTGCAGTCTGACTCAGGAATTGCTTGGAAACTGTCTTTCTTATTCTATCGCTGCTCCAAACTGCTCCAAACTGCTCCATGATTTCAGGTTTAGCCAAAGTCCTTACTCACCCGGAGAGAAATAAAGCTTCCACTTCCCCTGCCTTATCACTTCCAAGCAGAAGTTTTCCTGAGCAGATGAGTAAAAGAAGGCTAAAGATTTTTTGTTAATTAATTAATCAATCAATTAAACACTTATTGAATGCTAATTACTGCATGATACCTACTGCACTAGGTGCTGGTAGTGCTGGGACGACACCATTTCTGCCCTTGAGGACACAGTGGTCCCTTTTATTTGTGGGGGATACTTTCCAAGACCCCCATGGATACTGAAACTGGGGATGTTACCGCATGCTATACATACTATGTTTTTTTCCTTTACATACATCCTTATGATAAAGTTTATAAGTTAGACACAGTGAGAGAGTAACAATAACTAAACAAAATAGAACGATTCTGAACAACATGCTGTAATAAGAGTCATATAAGTGTGGCCTCTTTCTCAAAATAGCTTCCTGTGCTGTCCTCCTGCTTCTTGGGAGTACGCGAGATGCCCCAATGCCTGTGTGATGAGATGAAGGGACGTACTGAGAACAGGTTGCGATATATAAAACTTACGGATTGCTTATTTCTGGATTTTCCATTTAATATTTTTGGGCTGCGGTTGACCCCTGGCGACTGAAACCGCAGAAAGTGAAATGACGGCTAAAGTGGGGGATGGCGTTGCCGCACCGATCGGTGCACAGCCCCACAGCTGTGACGTCATGCCTGAAGTGCCACAGTGCAAGCAGAGGGAGGGGGTGTTAAATGTTCAGAAGAGGGGCCCTGGTCTCCCGAAGGGCTCAGAAAGCAGTCCTAGAGGAAGTGAGCGCTGGTCTTGAAGGATGAGGAGGCGTTCTCCAGGTAACTGGAAGGAACGGTACTCTAAGACAAGGGGATGGCTTGGGGTTCCTAGTCCTTTGGGGTGGCTGGAGAGGAAGGGGAGGCATGGAACTTTCTGATGATGCGGGGGGGCAGGTCTTGAAGGGCTTTATAGGTGTGCCAAGTTAGTTAGGTTCAGCCCGGAGATCAAACGGGACCCACTGAAGGATTGTAAGCAGGCGAGTTAGATGATTAAATCTTCACTTTCGGAAGACTGCTGCGGATGCCGAGTAGAGAACAGCTGGGAGGAGTGGGCAGAGCCCTGGAGCCAGACACGCCAGTTTGGAGGGGGTGGCAGCGCACCAGGCCTGAACTAAAGCAGCAACAGCAGGGAACAACCAGGCGAAGGAGGTGACTGACTGGGAGGCAGAACGCGCAGGGCTTTGGGGTGGACCGGACGTCGGTGGTGGAGGTCAAGGAGAAGAGGTTAGGATGACCCAGGTTTCTGGCTTGAGAGAACCCATGACTGTTAGTACCACTAACAGAAGGGAGTAATCCAGAAGCAAGATAAATTCCATTTTTAAAGGCTTGCAGTGTGGCGTGATGGCCCTTACCGGGATGGAAGCTGCCCCAGGCACAACTAAGCTGAGGCGGTCCTGACTCATCCATCCGGTTGCGCCTTCAGCCACGGTGCTCGGCCCCAGATGCTGCGCTGGGCCCTGAGAGGAGAGCCGAGCGCCAGGCGTCTGTGTCCACTGCACAGTTCCACTCCCTACCTCCCTACCAGCCTCGAGGCTTCGCAAGTGCAAGAGCTTCTGAGCTTCCACTTTGTCATCTCAGATATGGGGACCAAACCCTAGGTTATGAGGACAATCGTTACGATAACACTGGAGAAAGCCCTTGGTAGACTGTCATCGCCATAGTGATCATGGTAAATAGTAACTTCAACAAAGAAGCCGAAAGCAATTCGCCTTGTGGCTATTGGGTATCGGTGACCGCAGACGCATGAAAAAGCCAGATGGAAAATAACTAACCTTAGAAATGTGACAGACCTGGATAGAAGTGAGGAGGGGACTCCGAAGGTCCAGCACCCTCTTCTTCCTCAACCACATTGCAAAAGGTGGTGACCGTTTTACCCACAGTGCAAAAGAAGGTGACCGTTTTGTGGATGAAGGGAACTACTCTGAAATAGCATGAGGAAGTTTGTAAAGTTGAGAAGAGTTATCAGTAACGTTCCTCACTTTAAAGAATGATTTTCTTTCAGTTGGTGTTTCCAGTAAGTGCGGCTGAATTTAAAATGGTAAAGTTTCCTAAATTTCTATGACCCTTATCAGTAAAACTAAGTGCTTCCAATTTTATGAATTTCATAGAATTCACCTCTTGGTATTCTTTAATGACTCTGAGGCATAGCAGAAATTATTGCACCTGTTTTGTAAATAAAAGAATTAAGGTTTTGCCCTGGCTGATGTGGTTCAGTGGACTGAGTGCTGGCCTGTGAACCAAAAGGTCACCAGTTCAATTCCCAGTCAGGGCACATACCAGGGTTGCAGCCAGGTCGCCATTTGGGGGTGAGCGAGAGGCAACCTAATCGATGTATCTCTCACACATCGACATTTCCCTCCCTCTCTCCCTTGCTTCTCCTCTCTCTAAAAATAACAAAATCTTTTTTAAAAAGAATTAAGGTTTTAAGGGCCTAACAAGCTACCAAAATAGTAAACATTACACAGCCAGCTGGCGACAGCTTGAATCCACATCTTTTGTCTCCAAGATCAAGGTTTGTTGTACTATTTTATGTTATGTGCTTAGAAGGATCAAAGGCTTTGACACTTTGTGAAATATCATTCAGCAAAGCCCTTGTTCGGTGTCTCAAAGAACAGGTCTAGGGAGGTATTTCAGAGAAGTCCTCGCTCCGTTTCCAGCTCCAGTGTCCCCGGAAACAAGACCCCGATGGCAGGGTGGCTTGGCAGTGACAGGAAACACGGGCACCCGGAGTTTTCAGCCCCGATGTCCCCCCTTTCCTCACTCTGCATTTCTTGGGCCTTTCCAACCCACAGCACTTTTCTTCCACAAATCATTTGCTCTATCCCATAAGATAACAGCCTGTCCATTCAACTAGCTCCTCCTTGGGCCACTCAGCAGAAGACCTGATGGGAAAGGATCTCTGGGCTCCGGGAAAGGTCTCCTCTGCTAATTTATCTTTCGTCCTTTTAGTATTAGGGTACTAACAGTCATGTGTTTGATAAGAATGAGCATTAGGGATCCAGAGAAGGAGCGTGCCTGTTAATGTTGCCTGGGGGGGGGGCGGTGGTCAGCACAGATTGTTTGTTTTTTAAATAGTGATTGCCTGTGCAAAGTGACATGAATTTCAGGTTGGGCACAATGTTTTAGATTTCTGCAGTTGCAAAGGAGGAACGGCAGGGGGAGCAAAGAAGAAACAGGTGGGAGGCAGGCGCCTCTTAGGTTTCCACGTCCATCAGACAGAAACCCATGTTCTTGACAACACGGGAGTGAAAGACATCAGGGGAGAGGTAATTGTCATTGCCATAAATATAAGCCTACGCACTGTCAGGCTGTAAACATGAGTAATTAAGGAAACAGCTAAGGGCCGCTTGGGGAACATACATTGAGGGCAGCTGCTACAGAACCTGGCCCTGCAGAGTTCCTGGCTCACAGTACCCGCCGCTCAAACATTGCAGGGCTGAGTGAACCCTCCACGAAAATCCCTCCGGCTCCTCCCCCGCTAGCAGGAGAGCGCAGGACAGGGGAGAAGGGGAATCCTCAGCAAACCGTTACTGCGCCCAGAGGAATGCATCCAGCCTGAGGCACAGACTTCCTGCATCCACCAAGGGGCCTGAACACGAAGTGTGACAGGGGTTTTCTGGCCATGCCAAGGACTTCGGGCTGCTCGGACTTGTTTCGGTTTTCACAGGCAGTCCGCGCTTCCTCGCCCCTCGGGCCACGTCTCGGGCAGCCCGCCTCCCCAAGGCCGCTCCTCCATTCGGGTGGTTCACGCTCATCTTTCAGATCCCTTAGACGTCAGCCCCTCCAGCAGCCTTCCCCGACCTCCCCCCAGTCTGGGTCCGGAGCCCAGTGTGTGACCGCCCCCTCTTGGTTCTGGGTTGTAGTTGCCCATGAGTCGGTTTCTCTTTCTAGACCGTGAACTCTGCCGGGGCGAGAGGCGATCTTGTCCTCTCGTTAGTCCCCACCTCTTATGACACCGCCTGGAGCACAGGAAGGGTTCTAAATACTTGGGAATAAATTGAAGGAGTGCAGTGTCCGCGGAGTGGGGTGCTGGGCCAGGTGTCTCCCGCACCGCAGCCCCGCCTAGGCCTCACTCGCTCCGCAGCTCAGACTTGGGACTCCCGGGCAGAGGCGCGCCTGTGGCTGGGACCCGCCTCCTTGATCCCCAGCAACCCCGCCTGCGCGCCCGCCCGCCGCGCGCGTCGCTGGCAGGAGCTCCCGGGCGGGCGGCGGCTCCTGGGCAGGAGCCCGCGGAGCAGGTGGGGGCGACAGCCCCGCCTCCGCGTCCCGGCAGCACCAGAGCTGGCGGCCGCGGAGCGAGCGGGACGCACGGAGCACAGCGCGCAGCGCAGCCCGGAGCGCAGCGCGACCACAGCGGCGGCGCCGGGAGCTCGGGCGCTGCGGGACGGAGCCCGGAGCCTGCAGGCGGCGGCGGGGACCTGGGCCGCAGGTCGAGTTCCGTCCGGCCCCTGGCGCGGCCAGCGGCAGGTAGCGGCTTCACGAGCGTGTCGGGTCGGTGACTGAGGGTGGGGGGAAGGGCTATCGCCGCGGCTGCTCGGCAGGTCCCGGGGCGGAGTGACCCTCGGCGGGACAGGGATGCCCCGCGCGTGCCCGCGTCCGGTGGGCCTTCCCCTGGGGCCGTCGAAGAGGTGCGGCGCTGCACCGGAGCCCGACACCCTCTGCCCGCAGCGCTCTGCCTCGCGGGCCCGGCGGCAACGGGATCGTGGAAGGAAGCAGTCACCGCGGGGTTGTCGGGTGACTTCCCCCGACCCGACTGTCCAGTGAGCGGCCGGTAGCACCAAGACCGCCTGGCCTGACCCTTTCCAGAGCTCCCCCCTCCTCCCTTCCCCGTGTCACCCCCAGAACAAAAGGCTGGGGTCTCGCTGAGGCGGGGGCTGTTTCGGGAACGCTGGGGCAGAGTAAAGAACTAGGAAATCGCAGAACTGGAGGTGGCTTTGGGGACACAGAAACAGCCCCCCATGTGGAACCCGGTCTGGAGACGGGAAGTGACTTGCCCAAGGTCGCACAGCTCGTGGTGACCGGGCTGGGGCGCAGATGTCAAGACTCCCCTCCCAGGGCCCCAGAAATTTAGATGAGGCCACGAAGGGGCTTTAAGGTCCTTTGGAGGAGTCGGGAAGAGGTGGCAGAGACCGTCCTCTCTCCCACCCCCTCAGTGCACCCCGCAGGTGGCAGAGCAGCAGGTTTGGGGGAGAGGGCACTGCGCGTCTCGGTTCGTGGGGGGAGCCCGGCCCCCGTGGGCGGGCAGGCACTGGCAGGCAGGAACGGTGCCTTCTGAACGCGGCGTGCCCGCCTCGTGGAGGTGCCTGCGGCCGGAGCGGGGGCGACACGGGGACCAAGTGTGCCCTGTGCCCTGGAGAGAAGTTCTGCCAGGACGCGGGAGTGTTGCTCCCACCCCCACCCATCCCGCCCCTGCCCCCGCCCCCGGGACGCACGGCCAGCTTCTCTGACTCCCGGGCTGTTCTGTGACGGGCTGAGTTTGGAAGGAAAGTTACTCTGTAGCAGGAAGTTCACCTCTCTGAACCTCGGGTCTTGGCTGCAAAACGAGAGCCTTGTTCAACAGGATCTATGTGATTTAGAAAGTTCCGGCCCTTCTCCTTTCCAGAATCTTCCCCTCTCTTCAGAGGAAGGATTGGAAGTACATTCCTTGTGGTCAGTAATAACAGTCATCACTGGGACTCCAGCCTTCCCTGAATATTTTTTCTTCAGCCTTAGACTAAGCTCTTTATGGCGATGGATGTCAGAAGAGGGGTTGCCTTTGGGCCTGGTAGTGACCTTGACAGGGCACCAGGTGGGGGAGGCTCCAGGGGTGCTGGGAAAACTCCCCACCTCCACCTAAGTAGTGGTCACACAAGTGTACACATGTCAACATTTATGAAGTTATTCCCCAGAGATGTGTGCCCGTGGTTTAGGTAAGTCTCTCCCTCAATAAGAAAGTGAATAAAAATTGGATGCCCAGCTTTCCAGCCGATGCCTTTTAGAGACACATTTAAAAGCCACAGAAACCCAACTGGGAAAAAACGAAAAGGGCAAGGGAGCAAAAGAACTTTGGGGAATTACAGGAAATGGAGTAGACGCTGCAGGGGTGGGGGTGGGGAGGGGGACTGGACGGAGCGCCTCAGCATGCATCACCTCATACCCTACGACACAACCGTGGCCATGCCTTTTTACAGCTGAGAAAACAAAAGGTCACGAAGTTACATGCCGAGCTCCGTGGAGGCAGAGTTCAGAACCTGGGTGCACAGACCTCAAATCCTACACACGCCATGAACAGGCTGTTTGAGCCTCTGGAGTCAGGGCAGAGCCATCCCGACAGGGAGGTGGCTCCCTGCCGCGCCCCCTTTGTGTTCCTTTCCAGGAGTCTCTTGTTTTCGTATAATTGTCAGTGTGCGATGGTGTCACACAGCCTGAAGTTAGCCAGCAGCAGAAGGGATGGAGGCAGCGTGTGTCTAAGAACGCGCAGTTTTAGGAGCGGGAGGAAGCCAGCTGGTCCAGCCTGGCAACGCTCTTTTTAGGAGATTTCTATTTCAGAAAGCTTATAGTACAGGTTGTGATTTTACAGTCACTTAAACGCACACAGAGAATAAATACAGTAGCCTAGGAAAGGTCTGAGAAACCAAAATGTAATTAACTCTAGAAGAGAATTTTCACCAGGAACGGTCAACTTCCCTAGATTCTAGGATTTGTAACTATAAGTTCATTAATGCTTAAGTTAAAAAAAAAAAAAAACTACAGAAGTAACTCGGCAAACATTGCTATAAATACCCATGAAATTTGGTGCAGAAGTATTTGGAACTTCAGGGTACAGTAATGTAGTACCTAGAGGGAAATCTGGAGCGAGAAGTCCTCCCGTGTGGTCTTCTAGCCATTTTCTACTTCTGCCCGCGATTCGGAGTCCAGAGAAGGAGGACCGTGTTGGTTTTACCCGCCAGTTTCCGATTGCAGAGTTGAACGTTTGTCTTACTCTTGGAATGAGCACATTCCGGTGCGAAGACTCCGGATGAAGTGGGGTGGCTGCCGGGGTCTCTCCAGACGAAGGCGCTCAGCCGAGTGCCGTCACGCATGCTCGCCACGGTATCCTTAGGGGAGTCTTGCCTTGTCACAGTGGTGCTCCTGCCATGCGGCTGCTGGAATATTTAGAAAAGAGCTGTAATGTTGGACTGACTGCCGGGAGCAGGACAAAACAAACTTGGAGAGGGAACTCTTCAGTATGAGCTGGGGTTGATGAGGCGATGATTAATTCCTTTTTCTTCGGCACAGAACCAAAGAGACATAGGGTTCCCCGCTGAGGCAGAGCAGGCAGAGCACGTATGTTTTCTCCGTGGCTCCAGCCAGTAACACGCTGGAAACTCCCCCTTTGCGATAGACCTGTTCCTTAGACCTGTTCCAGCGGGAACCTGACCCGTTCCGTTATGCAGCCGGGGGGCCGTGCCGTGCACCGCAGTGGTGGAGTGCCAAAGAGACACAGCGGAGCGGAACAAGTGTGGCCCGAGAGCCCGGCGAGCCTCTTGGGTGCCAGGCAATTGCGGAGGATGATTTTTAAGCAAATCTTGAAGGAATATTCATCCTGTGTGGGCGATGTATTCCCGCAAGACACTGATTCTGAGATAGTGCCATCCAGAAATGAGTGCCAGGCTGCCAGTGGACTGTAAGTCAGCTCCTGGGAGGAGGTAGGAAGAGGCATAGCCAGCCTCTGTCCTTGAGCTTCTGAGGCCACGCGTGTGTGCAAGTGCACATGTGTGTCGGAGCAAAGCACCCAGACTGCCATCCACTCAGCTAAAGGTTCACAGGTCCCGAACACTTAGAGGGCTGGTCTAGGCTACCAGCTTTGTAATATGTATAAAATCACTGAAACAGCCTTATCAGGGAGTTGATTCTTCTTATTCACATTATCAGTTGGGACCCAGAGGCCAAGAGCCAATCTGCTCTAAGAATGATCGAGTCACACCCTGCTCTGGTCTGCCGTCAGCCCACGCTGAACCCCAAGGTGCCCTTCACCTGTCTGACTTGCCCTTATTGCACCCATGCTCCTGGCGGGCAGGGTCTGGGTCCACTTCACCTCTGTTCCTAGCACCTGGGCCATGCCTGGCCATAATAGGCACTGAATGAGTGAGTGAGTGAAAGAATATTTTTATGACCCAAGATCAAAAGCCAATTATTTTTGGATTACCTGTCCTTTTGATTTTTACTGCCTCGTTCTGTCTGTTGATATGGATTCTCCAGCATCGTTGTATGGACAAGGTGTATAACAGATACCTCCTTAAAGATGGAAAATGCTAAGCTCAGGCCTCTGCTTCTTTTAGAAATTACATATTTATTGTTTCTTCTTTTGCATGACTTATGTAATTCAGACTGCCTGGGTCTGAGTCTTGCTTCCATCACTTGTTGTGTGGGTTTGGACACACTATGTAACTTCCCTGTGACTCAGCTTTCTCGTCTGTGAAATGGACATCATCATAATGGTACTTATCACCTGTTGGGACAAATAAGATAGGTTCAGTACTACTACAGTGCCTGTTCATAGCAAGGTTCAATAAACTAGTGATTACTTACTATTATTATCTGATGCTTTAAAAAATTGTTTGCCTTAAATGTTCCCTGTTCCATAAAACATTTGAGGAGCTTACAAAAATAGGTAGTAAACAACATAAAATTCTTAGATAATGAAACTGGAGCCAGGAGAACACACAGACTAGAAAATGAAATAAAACCAGAACTGTTTTAGAGAACAAGAATATATTTAAGGCACAGGTATTCTCCAGAGATGCGTTTACTAGCAGGTCCAACGTACTTTCTGGAGATGGGAGTAAAAATCCATCAGCTTCCCAGGAGCCAGAACAAAGAGGAAAATACAAACAGTTGTTACTGGATCCACAGTGACCACGAGATAAAAACAGATCAGTTACCCAGCTTTTCCTGGTCCTGAAAACTGGGATAATTTTCTTCTGATGGGTCTTCAAAGCAGTCACTGTCGCCATAGATCTAAGTCTTCGGCCTGGTCCCTGCCCTGAGGACAATGGAAACTTTGTGGAAGAAGGCACGGGGGAAGTGTTCGCTACAATGTTACTGACCGTAGTTCCAGAGATGTAATCCCAGAGCCCAGCCGGGACCCCTATCAAAGCTCTTTGTGAGGAGCCAGAAATCTGCAGTGCAAGGACGTGCTACTTCCTGTTTTACTATGCACCTGAGAGAGCAGATTCTTTTTCCAAAGGTTATCATTCTTGTGAGACTCGGGAGAAGGATTCCATTTTAAGAACACTTGTTCTGGCTGAAGCCCTTGAAAGGAGCCAGATCGGTTTACCGGATCCAGACAAAGTCTGAAGGGTGTCATCACACACGCACGCTCATTAGTAGCCGAGTGTGTGCTGGCGAATTTGCTTATTGCTGGCAGTCCCATCAGCTCCCTTTAGCTGCAGGTTTATCACACTGTTTGGAAAAACAAAACCCCAGGACTCCTACTGTCTCTTAAGCCCTTATTGCTTTCAGTATGTCTTGGTGGTAGGAATAAATAATATTCTGTTTTAAACTACTTTTAGTAATTGCAATAATGATCTTTTTGATATATACGTATATACATGTACATGCACTGAAAATTTGGATGTGTTGTGCATATATGTATATGACTTGCATCAGGATTGCATTCAGCAGCCAAAACAAAACAATTCGCCCGTCAGAATCTGGCTCAAACAGTTACAAGTTTCGTTGTGTTGGGGAACTGGACTCCCAGGAAAAGCCGTCCAGGGCCATTGCACGAGGTCACATGATGCTATCAGAGGATC
The DNA here is from genome assembly GCA_039655065.1 of Glossophaga mutica. Lineage (NCBI taxonomy): Eukaryota > Metazoa > Chordata > Mammalia > Chiroptera > Phyllostomidae > Glossophaga > Glossophaga mutica. The sequence goes on from CM077313.1 coordinate 87,073,098, forward strand.
AGCCTGTGCCCATCACCTTAGCCGGTAGGACCTCATCCTAAATCCGGTTGCCTCGCGGCCACAAAATGGCTGCTGTGTCTCTGGGCTTACCTCTGTAAGAAGGGCAGAAAGCAAAGGAAGGCGTAAAAGCCAAAGACTGAGGGCCCTTCTATTGGAGAGGTGTTGCTGTTTTATTCGGCAAGCGATGCCCTCCTTGGGGACTTCCACCTCATCTCACTGGCCAGGATGATGTCACAGGGTGACTCTAAATGTGTAACAGCCTGGGAAATCAAATATTTTTAGCTGAGCAAATTGCCACTGCCACCCCTCCCCCAAATTAGGGCTTCTGCTATGAGAAAGAAGAGGGAACGGTGGTTGAGTAGGCGACCAGCAGCGTCAGCCACCTGACGGACTTCTGTCATTAGCCGTCCATGTGCCTGACTTTATTAGACAATACGGAAGATGACTCAGTACTTGAAATGCTATAATTTCCCAGTTCTCTACACAGAGAATGGAACCCACCCTTATGCCAAGATTCCTGCATCGCTATCACCAGCCCTGCTTTTCTGAATTTCAGATCTCAATTTCCACTTGCCCAAAGCACCTCGTGTGCTTCCGATTAAACTCACTTTTCTCTGCCTGTTCGCCCCCACCCTTTCTCCTGTCTTCTCGATGTAACACTAGACTGTCTTGGCAAGGAGTCTTGGGGTTACCCCAGCCTCTTCCTCCCCGCTTATCCCAGACATCCAAACCAACCCCCCCCCCCGTAGCCCTGTCCCATTGCCTGTCCTAACTCAGATGATTGATTACCCATCTTCCGTCACGCGGATTGGCCCACCTCAAAGCTGACTGCTTCTCCCCGTAATTCATTTTCCACACTCGATGCCCATGGTGCTGTCTTTGAAACAAGAATGTCTGATGTCATTCCTTTCTTTAAAAGCCTACAAAATAAGGCTCGAACTCCTTGACAGCCTGGCTCTGTGTGCACATGCTCATTGTCACCGGGTGCCACACGTACGCACACGACACAGCTTCGCTCTGCCCTCTCCCCGAGCCCCTTCAGTCAGGGGAGGCCCGGCTCAGCCCTCTCCTTGCTTTTCACTTGTCCATAGCCCAGGGCAGCAATGAAGTACGTACTTATGCACGTTTCCAAAGCTTTTTATACTTCTATTAATATTTTTTGGGCCTGGATTCTGTTTTGTCTGATGTTAATCATGCTGCACCAAATTTTTAAAAAATAAAATAAAATAAAATAAAATAACAGCCTTCTGAGATTAATGCACATACCCTGACCTTCACTCTTCGGAAGCATCCAATTCAGCGGTTTTCAGAATGTTCAGAGTCACACAGCCACGCCAACCTCTCGTTCCAAAACAGTTTCCTCACCCCCAAACAACATCCGTTAGCAGCGACTTCCCATCCCTGCCCCCTACCCTCCGTCCTGACAACCACTGCTCTGCTTTTTATTTCTACGGGCTTACCTATTGTGGCATTTTCTGTAAAAGGAATCGTGCACCATGTGGCCTTTTGTGACTGGCTTCTTTCACTTAGCACGGCGATTTAGGAGTCTATCTGTGTTATAGCGCGTCTCAGCAATACTCCGTACTGCGGCCACACGGCAGTTTGTGTATTCGCTCCTGCATTGATGGACACCTGGGTGGCTTCTGGATCCTGGCCCTTAGCAGCAACGCTACCGTAAACACTCACGTGTCAGTTTTTGTGTGGGCTTTCGTTTTCATTTCTCGGAGTGGAATCGCTGGGCCTGATGATAACTGTTTAACATCTCGAGGAACTTCCGAACTTTCCAACTGGGCCGCACCATTTGCATTCCCCCCGCAGTGTACGAGGGGAAGGGTCCTCACCAGGTTTTCGTGTCTGCCCTGGGGATGGTTTTCGGTCTTTTCCTTGCAGAGTTTTAAACATCCTTTTGTTCTAGCCTGTTTCTCAGAACTAGAAGAAGATAGAGCCGATTTTTTAAAGCAGTTTGCATATTTCTGTCTTTTAGTAAGGGAATTTAACAGTATGTCTACAGTTATTATGACTGGTGTATGAGAACTTATTTTGTCCTTTTATACACTGTAGGCCTCATTGTTACCTTTTCCTTTTCCTTTGTTTGCCTTTTCCTAGAAAAAAGTGCCTGGCCCATAGTAACTTTCCGTACGTAAGAATGTAAACTATCATTTGCAGATAGGAGCCGTGTGTCTATAGATTGATTTATTCATCAAATGTATGTATATTGATTGCTGCAATTCCTGTGTACTGTTTGCTGCATGACTAGCAGAGTGGCTAACCCAGAGAAGAAGCTCAGCAAATATTCGCTCACTGACTATGCGCAGTCTGATGCGATTATCAGAGGTTGCTCGGAGCAACAAACAGTGCCCGCAGGTTTGGGGTCAGTTCACTGAGGCTGGATATGGTCCTGTGATGTCCCAACTTTTGACCTTGGGCGGATTACTGTATATCTTTGAGCCTTTGTTTCTTCATCTGTGAAATGGGGATAATAACATCTGTCTTGTAGAGTTGTTTCAGAGGATGAAAAATAATTATGTAAACAGCAATCGAAGTTCCTAGCACAGGTGATTCACTTAGTACATGTGAATTATCAACGTGTTGGTGACCCATTCAACGAAGCCTCTGCCAGCTGTGTATGCCAGTGTTGAAACACCCACTGTGTTTACCCAGGGAATAAACTTACAGTGAAAAATGACATTGGTCCCTTTGCTATGTGTCTGACGTAAATTACTGCTGCCCCAATAGAGCAGGGGACATTTTTTTCCTCATATATGCTAAAACGAAGCAAAAGGACTAAGGGTGTGCTTTGTACTGCCTTTTAACAACAGAAATAGATTTTAAATCTGTAGTATTGCTTAAAGCTGTTGCTTTTTCTAACACCCTTTCAAACTTTTAAATGAATCATTTTTCGTCAGCCATGCTGCTCGCCTGCAAATAACCCAGCTTCAGAAATAGGTGATATAACTGCCCCAAACAAGACAAGCAGGCTAACATTTTTCCCGAATTTAAAATGAATTCCCCTGTTTTAACAGCTTTTGTAGGACTCTTTTTTTTTTTTTTTTTTTCTCACCCAAATGTGTATTGCCTAAGGTTTTAGAAATTCACCTGCAGACCGTCAGGGATCAGTGACAGCTGGAACCAGCTCACAAATGATTCACGCCTCATGGACGGTCCTGCGCTAAAACCGCCCCTCGCTTCATGCTAACCACATGTTAGGAGAGGATCAAACCTTCAGAGTTGTGGGTTGGGGTGAAGAGAAGGCTTTTATTCTGCCCTTGGCTGTCTTCCGAGCACCTGGGTCAGTCACCTCGGACACTTGTGGGTGGCTGCGGGGGTGATGGTCAGCCGTTTTGTAGGTCCATGTGCAGGGCCAGCCCAGGGAGGCCCGGGGTCAGCCCTCAGTACCGATCCTTAGGGGCTCAGCTGCTGGTCACCGGGCAAATGGTTGAGATGACGTTGTGCTTGTCTTGATCCATCTGTATTTACCTTTTAGATGTGGAGAGGTCTCATACTTCATATCGTGCAGCGCATTTTTAAAAATATTGCTTCACAATAATCCCAAGACGGCAACCCAGAACTTTTATTTTTTAAATTAGTTTTTCGAACAGGTAATAATGCAGGCATACTTCGAACGCGTGAAAAGGATATGCCAGTCTTTCTCATACCCCAGCCTCAGGCCCTCTTGTTATCCATTCTTCCAGAGATGTTTCAAGCATATATACACACAGGCACTTATGTGTATATGTATCTTATAGATGTTACAGGTGTGCTTATGGGTACACACACATAACGACATGCCCATTCAACATGTACCTTTCTGCTGCCGGCTTTTTGTCACCTGACGTGACCTGGAGACCCCTCCACAGCGGCACGTGTAGGAGGGCCCTGTCCTTTCCAACAGCCACCTGGTGTGCCATGAGAAGGTACAGACTGTAATTTAATAACCAGCTCCCGGCCAATGGCTATATAGGTTATATCCCTCCTTCTGCTATTAAAAAGAATGCTGCAATACACATTATTTCTCACGACTGTATCAGTGACATGAATTCCTGGAATTAAAAGGTGCATTTTTTTTTAAATGTTTTTTTTTTTCCTTTTAGATTTTATTTATTTATCTTTTAGAGGGGAAGGTAAGGAGAGAGGGAGAGAAACATCAATGTGCGGTTGCCTCTTGTATGTCCCCTGCGGGAACTGGCCTGGCAACCCAGGCATGTGCCCTGATTGGGAATCGAACCGCGATCCTTCGGTTCGCAGGCCCGCGCTCAATCCACTGAGCTACACCAGCCAGGGCATTAAAAGGTGCATTTTTAATTTTTGAGACATTTGCTCATCACCCTTTACAGAAAATAATATTAATTTACATTTCCACCAATAACGGCGAGGGTCCGGCCCGCCGCACTCTGTCCACCACGCCCTCGTCAAATCTTGATCCTGGCCGGTCCAAGTGAGAACGGGGGTCCCCGCGTGGTTCTCACTCGCGCCGTCTCGTGCCGAATAAGGCTGAAATGCCACTCCTGGTTCCTCCTCGTGGACCGTCTGCCCCTTGTTCATTCTTCTGCCATGTGACTGATCGTTCTTACGGCTTTGTGGGAACACCTTAAACAAGAAGTGACGGGAATTTTGCTGTAATTTTTATTGTGCTGTCATTCTGCCCCCCGTTTGTGATAGGACTTTCGTTGTTAATGTCATTTTCCTCCAGTTTGTGGTATGGCTTTTGGCTTCATTTATTGTGGTTTTATGTCTGTATGTATGTGCTTATTTTTGCAGAAACCTTTTTCTTTATAGCTTTTAGAAAGACTTTTCTGACTTTGAGAACTTAAAAAAATTCTCCTATATTTTGTTCTAGTGTGATGCTAATGTCCTTTTTTAAAAAATTAAAATTTTCATCCCTTTGGAATATATTTTAATGTGAGACATGAGATCCTTACATGGTTATCTAACTTTTTCCCTGGATTGCTACTCAACTTTCTCAATAACTTTAATTAATAGCTTATCTTTTTCCCACTTATATGCAGCATCTTCCCTTTTGTTGTAGCCAGATTTTCCAAAAATTAGGTCAATTTCTAAACTCTTTGTTCCATTCACCTCACTACTTCTCCATGTAACAGAACCAAATTTTTAAAATAAATGTGGCTTTATAATTTATTTAATATCCAGTGACTTTAGCTTTCCATGCGAACTATAAAATCACCTTGGCTAGTTCTTTTTAAAAAAAGTTATTTTCATTGTGATCGCATTAAATTTATAAATATAAAGAACATGAGTATTTGTATGATATTTAGTTTTTCTAAGAATAAAATACAGTTTTCAATGTCTTCATTGTATCTCAGTAATGTTTTAAAGATTTTTAATGTCAGTCTTTTCACATTTTGTTAAATTTATGCTTAGGTAGGTTTTTAACAAGTTGCTATTGTAAATACAATTGGTTCTTCATTATATTTTCTAACACTAATTGTTTATGTTCAGGAGTACTTCTGAATTTTGTGTATTGGTTTTGAAGAGCCACCTTTTCAAATTCTCTCATTGTTTGAAATAACCTTTCTGTTGATTTTCTCAGGTTTTCCATAGGCATTGCCACATCATCTTGAAAAAAATGATCACTGAACCTCCTTTCCAAGTATTACATATTTTATTTCTTTCTCTTACCAATTAAAATGACTACCCCCTTTAGGATGCTGATAAACAGTAGTGGTGATGGGGACATTCTTGTCGTGTACCTGACTTTAATTGGAATTTATTCTTTCCTCATTTACCATGATATATTTTGAGTTATAAATATAACAGTAGAAGATCTTATGATTTTTTTCTTTTGTGCTTGTAATATGGTAAATTCAATCAGTAGATTTTCTAGCACTGAAACAGCCTTGCATTTAATTACTACTCGGCTGATATGCGTTATTTTTTCATGGGTTGCTGAATTCTGTTTACTTATACTAATTGTTTTTTTCCCTCAGTGTTCATAAATGAGATTGGTCAGTAGTTTAGTTTGTTCTGTTTTTCTCAAGTTTGCGTCTGACTGCTACATGGTAATTAACCGCTCCTTGAAGGATGGGTAGAATTCAGCCAGGAACTTGTCTGGACTTCATGCTTCTTAGGGGTTTACCTCTGACAACTTCCATTTCTTCTGTTTAGAGTTCTCCATGTCTTGGCCAGTTTAAGAATTCATATTTTCCTAGAAGGTTATCCATTTTGATCCAGGATTTCCAATTTCTTTGTCTAGATTTAAGCGAAATTTTTTCATGTCTTCCATTGCTATCATTTATTTTCCTGTTCTCATGCCTTATTTTGTATTTTTGTGCTTTCTCTTTCTCTCTTCCTCATTTTTGATTAGGTTAGATAATTGCTTAGATTTTTTTTTCTGTTTTTCAAAGAATAAGTTTTTGGATTTATTAGTTTTATTGGCAGTGAAATGGCGCCAGAATGTTACTGGTGATTGGACCTCAACTCAGCAGCCTTGGTACTTGCGTTCTGGCTAACAAAGAATTCAGAGCCAACCCTGGAACTCTAAGAGAAAGTTTACTTAAAAAGTCAAAAAGGTAGAAGTGAGCCGTGGAAGAAATGGGCTCAGGAAACAAGTTACAGAGGAAATAAAAAACTAAAAAATCCCTTGGAATTTAGGAAAAAGAGAGAGGTGAGAAAAGCATGCCTGGGTGAAGGTGGTGGGGAAAGGCACTGTGTGCGCCCTAGAGAGAGCCACGTTGGGTCTTAAAGCTGCCCCCCAGAGGATTTCGGGGGCGATGCCAGTGAAGGATCCCAACAGAATGTTCACCAGTGTTCCAGGTGTATGCTTTCAGGGCCTTGGTCTCCACTGATTGGTTGGTGCCAGGGCAGGGGTCATCAGTCAGCGCAGCTGGTCCTGATGTTGGCCTGATGTTGGCCATGTTGGTCCTGATGTTGGTCATGTCTCTTGTCTGGTTTTGCAGCCTTTCTGGGCCTGGAGCTGAAACACAACTGAGGCCCGGATGTATCTGATGCACTCAGAACCTCCTTGTCCTGGGGGCTTCGTGCTTAAGGCTTATGCTGTGGCCTCCTTGTTCATTTCCGGTCTAAGGGGGCCTAACCTGCATGATCAGCGATGTGCCAGGGGCGAAAATGTCATGAATCTCATGACCAGCGATGCGAAAGGTCAGGGGTCTAAGCTGCACAACCAGTGATATGCTAGGGAAGGAAAGGGCACCCTGGGGGCGAGGCCCCGATTTTCCTAGTGTTCTCTGTTGTTAGGGACCTGGGGATCCCGCCCCAGCGACCTCCCATCCCTGCCCCCGCGCGTCCTTGCTCCGCTCCTGTCTGCCCGACCGCAGGTTCATCAATGACCTTTCTTCTAACTTCCAACCATCTGGTTTTTTACTTCATCGTTAAATGCTGATTCCTTTCTTCCGCTTCTTTCATTTTACGATATCGTTTTATACTTCTTGAGAGTTTTTGAATTCTTTGCTTTAGAAACATAATTTCGTACAGCTATGACTTTCGCTCTGAATCACGCTTTAGCTGTTTCCATAGGTTCCGGTTTGTGATGTTTTCATTATCTTTATTTTCTAGGTATTCTTTAATTTGGGTATTTACATGCTCTTTGTTCGGGGCTATAGAAATCTAGTTTTTATCCAAAAATGAATTTGCATTTCTGAGGTTCTCTTTCCTTATTATCTTGAAATGGTTTCCAATAAAGAGAGAATAGAGATATTTTCTCCCCACCATCTGCAAAGCAGAAGTCCTTGAAGTCAGCTTTACTTTGAAATGTGTTCTCTAATTTAAAAGACTAAAAAGACTCCTCTTTGCTGCCCTTTGAGACATGTTTCTTTTTCCATTTCCAAGAAGCTACCATATCTTTAATTAAGAAAATTGCATTTGAAAGAACTCAGCTTTTTGGATAGGATCATATATTCTTTTTCATTTCTTTAATCCTTATCTCAAAGCTGTCTGCTTTTGGTCCCCACATTCATGCAAATTGGGAAAGAAGGAAAAGTCTGTACCTTTTTGTAAATGGAGAAGTAGATGGGCATTAAAGTGACAATTGGAGACCAGTTCTCCCAACTGGCCAATTACAATCGTTCCTCTTTGATTCCATCATTTCTAACAGGTGAAGCTTTTCTAGTGAGCACTGTACATTTGGAGACCCCCAACATCCAGAGTCTGTTCCCACACTGATAACGAGGTCTACTGTTGGACGGGAATTCCTCCTGCACTTCTCTTCCCTTCTTATTTTAGCTTGTAATAGTTTTCTTTAATAATCATTAAGATCATTTCATCTGCAGGCTCACCCAGAACTTACCTCATGTTCTGCTGCTGAGGTATGTCTCCATCTTTCGCTTGAGCGGTTGGCCTGATGATCCCTGATGTACAGGGTCCGGCAAAAATAAGGCTTGCCCGAGTGTGGTTGGTAGGGTATGGGAATGTCTCACATGAGGTGGACAGCAATTTGAATGTTTCACCTAAAATGTCACATGGTACGTTTTGGCTGTGATATTGTTATGTCACAGGATTACATGCTTATGATTTTGTAATAAAAATGGGGCACTCTTTATGCTGGACCCTGTATATGTTTTTTCTTTATTCCCATAGCAATGCCAAGGCAGTGGTGTTCGGCATTATCTTTGACCTTGGGGATACCAAGATACCTAAGACATAGTCTCTCCCTTTGAATCATTCGGTAGGCTGTGGTTGAGTGACGGGAGACACACAGGCACGTGAAAAGGCAATTGCCGGACTGCCTGGTGCCATAATAAAATTGTGAGCAAAGGACTACGGGACTGTGTGTCTGTGCCAAGGGAGGAGGAGCTCTGTGCAGAGAAGCTGGGGCCTGGGTGTGTTGTAGAGGACCAGAAGGAATTTTCCAGGTGGAGAAGGCCACCACATACAGCCTGCATGGCATGGACAAAGACATGGAGCCATAAAAAGAGAAGTGTGTAAGGAAATGTGACAAGTGTGGTGTGTGCAAAGGATGGGACACGTAGGACGGAGTGGAGGGTAAGATTAGAACTTGACTCTGTGAAGAGCCTTGAAAGGAGTAGATGTCACTTTGGGGAGTGAGGCCCTCTTGTCCGAGAGGTGAGACCTCCAGCCAGTTGGCCAGATGCGGCTGCCAGTGAATTGCGCTAGCTGTCATGGAAAGGAGTCTGCCTGGTGGCAGAGATGAGGGTGGCTCCTTGCAGCAGGTTGTTTTGATAGAGTAGGCAGTTAGACATGAGCAGAGTAAGCATGATAAGCCAGGTACAGAAGGTCACCAGGGAGGAAAGCTGAGGGTACCTAGCAATGGGCAAAACTGAGGATGCAAGACTTTGCCCCCCCCGCCAGGGTGACCCTTCCTCCCCTTGCATATCACTGGTCATGGGGCTTAGACCCCCTGACCTTTCGTATCACTGGTCTTGTGGTTCAGACCCTCCCCTGACCTTCCCTCCCCTGGCATGTCGCTAGTCACGTGGCAGACCCCCTTAGCGGAGGAAGGGGGGCTGGAGAATAGCCTCCTATCACTCCCTTGCATAACCACCCCCTTCAGCACAAAACCCTCAAGACAAAGAGGTTCTGAACCACGTCAAGTCATCGTAGGGAACAAAGCCTCGGGTCTGCCGACCACGGTCAGAGTTTGGGTCAAACTAGAGATGGCATCTAGGCCTCAGTTGTGCTTCAGCGCCAGGCCCAGAAACCTTCCTCTGCCTTTCTTTTTCCTGAGTGCCGAAGGCCTACCCCTCCTTTTTTTTTTTTTTTTTTTTTTTTTTTTTTTTTTTTTTTTTTTTTTTGCCTCTGTAACTGGTTTCCTGAGCCCACACAGCCCAGCTGGCTCACCTTTTCTCCCTCTGTGACTTTCTAAATAAATGTTCTCTCATAATTTGAGTTCCATGGCTTCGAATTTTTTCTTTGCCAAACTCAAGCACCGAGATTGCCGAGCCGAGGTCTAGTAACATTTTGGTGCCATTTCACCATGAACAGTTTGAGGTTCTAGCAGAACTTCAAACTGCATGAGGGACAGAAGGTGCCAGAATCTGCTTGGTCCTTGTCTGGCCCCAACTGTAGCCATAGGAATAAAGTGAAAATACATAAACCCACCTGAAGTCTCAGAAGTAAGGGTTTATCTTATAGACTGGTACCCTCTGCCACCTCTGGTCTGTACACTTTTTCCTCAGTGATGCTCAGAACAGCATTTTCAGGGATAGTTGCAATCCTAAATGAAAAGTCACCACCTTAGCCTTAGAGAGTAAAACATGGCCCTTTTCATAAAATCTAACATCATAAAATAAGGAGATGGTATTTTATTTTGTAAAATGACTCATTTTTATCACATCGATTGTGGGTTATTGTTGAATAATAAACTTCTTTTGTATACTCAAAGCATACCTCAACTTTCTAAAATTAGAGATGCCGTTTTCAGAAGCATAGCTGTTATGTAAAATGAAGCTTACTTATAAACGTGTGATTAATATCATGTATTTTTAATAAGCCTAGTTCTTCTTTTAGCGAATTCAAAGGCAGCAAAAAAAAAAATTAAAAGACAGGAAATCAATATGTTCTCCTTTCACCCTTGGGATCCACACACAAAATTTTCATGGCATTTAGCTATACTATAAATGCCTGAGTCAATGATCAATAAGACCAGTATCTCCCATTTTCCCTTCACCAAATACTGTGCAAATATGATAATGAATTCGGTGGATAGTCTGAGAACAGATTTGTGTTTCAGTAGGAATCTCATTTAGGAAAGCAATTTATGAGTTCATTGTAGGTGTGACCTAATGGGTTTCACGCCGGATTGTGGTTGAAGTGTGTCTTCCTTTCAGAACCCACGCAGACAATGCTTGGGGCGTTTCCACAGCTGATTAGCTTTAATATCCGGTTAGAGCTGAGCAGGTTCAGCTTCAGCAGCCATCGGTGGGCTGCTGTTTCTCCGTTGTCAGAAATTCTTCACCGCCACCTACGTGAGAGGCGCATGAGCATTCGGGTCGGTTTCTCTTTCGCTTTCCTGTGCCAGCTCCAATTCCAAGTACCACATGCCAATGTCACGGAACCAGTCTGCCGAAATTAAATGAGTCCACAGAAAGGGAGCCTTTTTGGTAGAGGACATCACTTACGACTGACTGTATGCCGCAGAGTTTCATCATCGGGTGTATTCCAGAATAGGTCTTTTCAAACTGTAGGGGCCAAAATAATTACTTGTTGATAAGATACTCCTCACGATTCTGTTTCATGGGGTATTTGGGGAACCCTGAGGATGTGGCAAATTCGGTCACATTCTTAGCGTCTGATGGCAGTGGATAGGTCATGGCCGGGTCGGGGGGCGCCTCGGTGGAAGTCCCTGGAGGTCTTTTCATGCAACTGCCTCGCGGACCCCGGACTCTGCTCGCTGCCCACCACGCTGCCCCGCCTCCTGCTCCCAGGGCTCAGCGTTCCCAGACTGCAGAGGGGCCGCCGTGCACGGCTCAGGCATGATGAGTAGGAGAGGCAGGGCTGCTGGTGACCTTCACGAATTCCAAATCCTCTTCCCTGCAAAAAAAAAAAAAAAGAAAGATTCTGATTCAGGTGCGGGGTGGAGGCTCGGCCTTTCTTACAAGCTTCCACATTTGTTTGAGAGCTGCTCAAAGCCAGCCGTCAGACCAGCAGCATTGGCCTCCCGGGGACACTCGTTAGGAATGCAGAATCTCAGGCCCTGCCCCAGACCGAAGGAATCAGAACCTACATTTGAATGCCAGTTCCTCCACTGGTCCGCTGGCTAACTTTGGGTAACTTTCTGAACCTCTCTGAACCCCTCCGTTTCCTCATCCGAAGAATGGAGATAATAATAGTATCTGTCCAGCTGGAGTTTGGGAGGCATAAACGGGCTGTGGAGAGCTTCAGCAGCAGGGCCTGACAGGTACACGCTAAGGGCTGTGTCTGAGCTGACTGACTTTACAAACATCAAGGGTTTTTTATCCTGTGCTTTGCATTTCCCCCTGCCCTGTCCCTTGCTTTTCTGCCAACACGGCCCCTCCAGCCTGAAAGGCTAAATATTTTCAGGACTTTATACTATTGAGGGGAATGAGAGTGGCAACTTCCCCTTAGCCTGTACAGGAAGGTCTTAACCAGGAGAGGTGGGCCCGGGGCAGGTGGTCTTACGGGCGGGAAGTCCCAGGAGAGGGCTGAGCCCAGAGGGTTCCCATCTGCTCCTGCTCCATAAATGAAGAGGAAGTGACCGCAGAAAGTGACCACTGTTAAATCATTTTTCATCATCACCTGTAGAGAAGGGATTTTTTAAAAGATTCTTTGTTATTTTACTTACGGCTTTGGCAACTCTGCCACATGCTTTTTGAGAACTTTTTTGTTTGTGCCTTCTGGACTTGGGGTTGAGTTCCTGGCTGCAGGGTCCTTTGATCAATCAGTGACGCATGGGTGGGTGACAGGACCCTGCTGAGACCTCAAAGTGAGAGATGGGCCACCTCCTGGGGCTCCTTCACCTCTATTAGCCCGGAGGTGATAAATCTCTGCCCTTTTCTCTGACTTCACAGCCAAAGAAACAAGAGACTGGGTGGGACAGTGTAAACACAGGGAAAGTTATGAGCGTGTGGAGAACCTTATTTGCAGATTCCTAATGAAAGGTATTTTTAGAACCAGCCAAAGATGCCTTTGCCCAATAGTGGCAGTAATCCTTCTTGCTTATATTTTTTAAATAGGCACATTTTCTGCTTGTGAACAGCTGTAATCTGACAAACTACTCTTGGGAGGGAAAGTATGAGAAGAATAACTAGTATGTAAAATTGCTTACTCTGAGTTATTTCTCTCTGCAGTAACTCCCAAAGCCCAGTTGCTGTATATACCTATGTAACTTTTTATATTAACAAACTAGGCAAACCCAGTCCCATCTGTCACCGAATGGGCATGGACAGACCGATCAGGTGGGGAAAGAAGCGGAGCGGGGGGTGGGGGGTCCATCACCTACCGGGAGTAGCCGTGAGCTCCCCCCCGCCCAGCTCCTGGTAAAGCACTTGCTCGATGGCAGTCTGTGGGCTCTGTGTGACCTGCAGACATGTTCAGTTGGTCCACTCTCTTTTTTTCACAATTTATTTTCCATTTTATTTTGTATTGGTTTCAAGTATACAGCTTAGTGGTCAGACAATCGTATACTTTCCATAGTGTTCCCCTTGATATCGCCAGCACCCAGCTGGCACCATGCTGGTTGGTTTTTCTTCAGAATGTCTTTGAATTGGGCACCCACCTTTCCCAGCTGGACTTCACATGGAAATCTGGATCTGGGGTCTTTGGGGGGAAACGGGGCGATCTGGCCGGTCCTGGGCTCACGTTCTCTCTGGTTGTCAGTCTCAGGCAGAGCTGAGGGGAAGCCTCCCGCCACCAACCCGGGCCCTGGCCATCCCCTGTCACCTCTGAGTCCATGGTCCCAAGTCACTTCCCCACCTGCAAGGGATGCTGGGAAAAGGGGATCCTGGTTTCTGGATGGAGGAGGCAGGACTAGTGAGAAGTTCTTTAGGCCCAGGAAAAGTGTGCAAAGATGCTGGGTGACGTCAGCAAGACCAATGTCCACACCTACCCAGGGAAGGGGACACCTGCAGAAGAGTTCGGTGTCACTGAAGCCCCTGGGTGATTTCAGCTGCTTCCTCCTCACTCCTGTATACACGATGCTGTGGGCCTTGTCCCACAGCTTCTGACCGGGACAGACTGCCGGAGTCACCTTCTTACCTGCTGGAGAACACAATAGCTTCTACCACACGCTTCTTTGTTGTTCCTCACCTCCTGGTGTCTGAGTGTATGCCAACATTCCCTAGCACTACTCACCTCTCACGGGCACTTACCTTACCCCACCTTGTATCAGAGTTATTTGTGGGCCTGGAGGCAGTGGGGGAGGGGGGCGGTGATAAATACAGCTTCCCAACTAAGTGTCTGCTGGGTGTCAGGACCTGATTTCTCTTCTCCATAGACGCTCTTGGTGTTAAACCTGATAACGAACTAAGAATTAAGCATTATAGCTATTTTGCAAATAAAGAAAATGAGACCCACCGAGGTCAAGTGCCTTGACCAAGACCACACAGCTGGGAAAAAGCAGAGGCAGAAGGAGAACCCAGGTCTGTCTGACGCTGTCCCTTGTTTCTGGGGTATCCCATAGAAGCGGTATTCACTCTGTTCCCCTTGCCACCTCTAGCGGTGCAAGAATATCTAACCTGCATCTCCACGCTGATTTTCAGAGTTATTTCATGCATTAGGAGACAATATGAAAGCCTTTGAGAATGGCTTTTGTAATTCATTTCTTTTCATGCATTACAGAGCAAAATAACATCTTTCCATGTATCGGGAGAGCACAAAGCATCAGAGAGCTCCTGGGTACAGCCTGTGACTTCCTGGAGCTCTGCATTCTACTTCACTGTCAGATTTCAACAAATTCTCTCTCAGCAATTGCTTAATTGTTATCTTTGTCAGGAAGAACCCTTCACAGACATTGAGTACTGCGTATAAAAATATCCTTTAATCTTAGAGTTTGAAAAACCATTCCTGTGATTTCAGCAAGACAGAAGCTCAGTGGTACCTAATCGTGCTCAGGTGTCTGAGGATAAACTAGGCAGGGAGCAGGGATGCTAACAAAGCATCGGGGGAGCAAGCCGAAGAATTGTACTTGTCTAGATGAGGTCCCTTTCACTGGAGGGTCCCAGAAATGTCTTTAAATCTTTGCAGAATGGAAGCGGAGAGTCGGTAAAATGAAGAAATGAGGTTTGGGATCGGAAAGGCCAGGGCCGGTAGTCCTTACGAGATGTAGTAGCATCTGCATAACCTCTGTGAGAGAGAAGTTGGTGATCTGCCACGCGTCAGTGTCTGCCATGGAGCTGTCGACGGGGATGACTAAAACCATAGATTGTACGCACCTGGTACAGTGCCGAGCACATGGAGGGGGTTCAAAACTTACACAGTCAGTCCTCCTTGTTCACGGACTCCGTAGTTCGCTAGTCACCTACTGGCCGAACTGTACGTGGAACCCCAAAGTCACTACTCAAAGGTACTTTTTCGTGGCCATCCAAAGGCATGTACCAAGTGGGGAGAGACTTGAGTGGCCCAGCGCAGACATTCCCAGCTGAGGTCCCACAAAGTGCCACTCTGTGTCCTTGTTCCAGCTCCCATACTGTGTGTACGCTAGGGCCCTTCACTCCTTCTATTTAGTGCCAAGCTCTTCACCATGTTGTGCTTATTGTTGGTGCTTGTGCTGCCCCACGTGTAACATCCAAGTTCGGGCTGGTGGTCCTGAGCGCAAGAAGGCTGTGATGTGCCTGATGGAGATGTGCATATTAGATAAATTCTGTTCCATCTCGAGGTCTAGTACTGTTGGCGTGGGTTCGATGTTAATGTCTCAGCAATACGTATAAATAAGGTGTCTTTAAGCAAAAGACACGTAAAATAAGGGTGTATATTAACGGGGTGACAACAATCTCGTACCTAGATGTTCACGGGAACCTAACGCTGCATATCTTCTAGGAGCAACGGTTCAGGGTCTCCTAACTGGGTGTTTATGGCCACTTTATAAAACGTAGCTACCTCCAATGATGACATTGGCTATATTCTCTTTAGTTCCTGTGTCAGGTAGGTTGAAAGGGAGTGGCTGTAACAAGTTAACTCCAAACTGTCTGTGGCTTAACACAGTAGAACTTCATTTTTCAGGTATTTAGAGTTTCATCAGATGTTTGGCCGATGGCCTTAAAAAAGTGAGTCAGGAGCCCAGACTCTGACATCTGCTGGCTCTGCCCACTCCTAGGACCTCTGCGCCCAGCCAGTGGATGGAAGAAGAGACAGAAGTTTGTTGTCAGTAGGTCTGAATGGGCCAGCCTACAAGTGGAACACATCACTTCTGCCTTCTTTCCACTGGCCAGAGCTCAGTCACATGACCCCAATTAACTGCAAAGGAGGCTGGGGGAATATTACCTCACGGTGTGCTGAGGAGTTATGTGAATACCTCTGCCACAGTTCCCCAGAAGGTTACTTCCCATGGTCATGTTTTAAAATCCTCACCCAAGGATATTTATTAATTTTAGATAGAGAGGAAGGGTGAGAGAGGAAGACATCCATCAGTTGCCTCCTGTATGTGCCCTGACTGGGGATCGAACCCACAGCCTAGGCATGTGTCCTGACCGAGAATTGAACCCTTGACCTTTTGGTGTACAGGACAATGCTCCAAATAACTGAGCCGCCCAACCAGGACTCTATGATCATTTTTCCTTTGATAAATAGTGAAACCCTTAAGTAAGAAACATTTAAGTTTTTAGAGCTACTCTTTTAATCCCTTTCTAGTTCATCACCAAGGAAAGCAGGTCTGTCTCCTCTCATCTGTCTTGGATAAAAGATGAAATCCTCATGTAATGAGACCTCCGTACATATTTTCTCTCATTTCTATTAATACTTCAGCCAGCCCTTCAATCCTTACTATAAATTGCTGACTGTAATTATTCTTGCTACTGAATTAAGGATCAACCAGCACCTGCTATGAAATAAAGTATTAAAATACAATTCACTGATTGTTTATATTTGTTCCAACGAAACTGTGGGCTCACCTCCAACTTGCTTTAGCCTTCGGCCAATAAAATGCCAGCTTTGTCCGACCTGCGTTATTGAGTGTATTAGATCGTGTAATGAAACACCACTGACATGACTGGGGAGAAGTGCCCACTGCACTGTCTTCTGCGTCTCTGCCCAACTGTACTGTAGTTGTGCGCTGTGGACTCTGATGCGCATTATTATTTTCTCAGCCTTTCTGTTCTTGTTTTACTCTCAAGGGAAGGGGCAATGATGCAGTAATTACGAGGCTTTGGTAATTTTCGAGGGTTACTTCCAAAGGAAATCATGGTCCCTTACAATGATCAGCTCATGTACCTCTATGGGACTCTTGTGAAAACTGTCACAGACTCTTTCCACCAAAAGGTGAACTTACACATATATTTTAGACCATTTAAAATTTTCGTACAATTGTAGAGGGTTCTTAACCCTGCTGAAAACAAGGAAGCATTGATCTCAGATGACCGCTGTGGAAATTAATGAAATTAGCCTGTCCCATAGCGGCCAGCGAGAGCTAGCATGCATTAAATGAGCCAAATAGTCGACTCTGTTTGGAATGAAGTACCACATTACATAATTGCTTTTTGCTTCTAGGAGATGTAAATATTGACATGGAATAATACAAATGCCAGAGGATTTTTAAGTTGAAGAAGCAGGCACAGGCCTTGTTCTGACCTAACAGTCACTATCAAGATGGCAGAAACACAAATTCACCGCTGCTAAGTCTGATGTCTATTTCTGTTTCTGCCTAAACTGTGTTTTCAGATTCGCATGTGGTTTTCCTCCTTTTTGTGAACTGTGGCTTTTGCCTCCCGTGTGGGTTTTAAGCCCTTGCAGTGTGCCTTGGTCTGGATTCTAAGACACACATGCGCACACGCACACATACATACCACGCAGACACAGGCCACATTTATTTGGAACTCAGGTGTCCTACAATATCAACTGTTTGCAGCACAACTGTATGTGCAGGGTGGTACCCAGCAGCAAACCAGATAGGAAGCTTTTGCAGAGAAGCGTCACGCCCCCACTCCGATGATTGTGTCGGAACCAAAGAGAGAGCAAGAAAAACAAGAGCTGAAGGTAGGAAGCGGGAAAATGACCAATGACCTTTGTCAGCCTTGCTTACTCGGGGCTGGCATTGAGAGTAGTGTGGCGTCTGGGGCACGCAGAAAAGGTTCACTTCTGTTCCGTTCGCTCTGCTTAGGAAAAGCGGAGTATGCACCAAATATGTTTTAAATTGCATCACAAATGATAAAACTAAAAGTTTAATGCTAAGGGGGTAAAAATCAGTCATTTGGAAAAATCACGGAATGAGGTGTTGCTGTTTATATATTCTATTAATCTTGATACATAAGTAGCTGCATTTTATCACTTCCATCACCCAATTCTCTCCAGAATCTGGCTGCTCTTTCAGTCTCCAGCACTTGGCACCATGTCTGCCTCACAGCGGACACTCAGTATTTATTGAATGAATGAATGGGTGAACGAATGAAGGAAGGAAGGAACAAATGAATGAAACTGTAATATCCATATGCCTGCATGACATGTGTTACCTGTGCGAGAATATAGACATCCACGTTTAAAACCATCTCTTCTCCTTTTCAGAGCCGACACCATTCTCTTGGGACCATTCACAAGCAAGAGACACCAACGCTGTGACACATGCCAGTGCCACCGCCGCCACCACCTCCTCCTCTGCCTCCGCCTCCCCCACCTCTGGGGGCTCCTCCCCCTCCCCCACCATCCGCACCCCCGGTAAGGCCTGTTTTCCTGTCTCCTTTACTGTCCAGCAGAAGCTACTTTGAATGCACTTGAGCAGGAGGTTTTAAATGTTCAGAAGCAGCCACCACCTAGCTCCCCTGTGACTGGCGCGTCTTAGGCTGGTGGCTGCTGCAGCTCTCTGGTTCCGAGACAGGCAAGCCAGTTATCTCTCCACCTCGTCCTCGGCGGCTCCCCACCCTCAACCTCAGTGTCGTCTGTCTACAGACGGCTACATAATTCCTCTTCTAATTGCTGCTGCTCGAGACAGGCTTCCCGAGTCTCCCTAATCAACCCTTCCATCTCCCTGGGAACCTCCGGGGAGAGGCCGAGCCGAAGTGCGCAGCCAATGAGGCGTGCTGCAAAGTCAAGGTCCAATGTGTAATTGGATGGTGATAACGATAGCTTGGGCATCGGTTGCCCGGTGCTGGGTCCCAGTCAGAGAAGTGTCATACGAAACGCCACAATGAAATATAAATCTCTAAATGAAATGTCTCTATCTACAGCAGATTGAATTCAGTCCATTTCAGTTCATGTTGCCGGATACTCTCTCTCGGATTAATGGTTGGGTTTGCGCTTAGGAGGAGAGGCACAGAGGGTGGTGGTTTGCTTTCTGAACAGGAATTCTCAACCTTGGCACCGCTGGTGTGGGGGGCCAGATCATTTTTGTTCTGTGAGGCTATTCTGTGCATTGCAGGATGTTTTGAGTCAGATAGAGAGGTCTCCTGTTCTCAGTGGAAGATGAAAGATTCCGCTGTCACGGCAACATGGCGCACAGAGGCAGGGCTGTTAGGGATGAGAGGAGCCGAGTCAGCGAGCCCAGGAATTGAACCTCACTTGCCATCCTCCCCCGCTGTGCATGCCTCTCCTCAGGTGTGCAGGTGACACGACCCCGGGGAGGATTGGCTCTGGAGGGAGGGCCTGAGGCCCCAGCACACAGCCATGTGCCACGGTGAGAGTGGGATTATGCGTGGGCTGTCACCCCTGTGAGGTCACCTTGGCATGCAGACGGCATGTGAAGTGCCAGGGACCTAGACCTGCCTGAAACTTGGTCCCGGCGCTGGAAGAGGGTGGAATGAAAGCACATGAGGTGAATTAGATCTGAAAGCTCTCTGACCAGTGCGTAGAGAGAGTAGGAGTAAGGACTGAAGTTCTGCTGCTGACCTGGACCCCAGGAGGGATAAAGGAGGTGGATGGTTTCTAAGGAAACGTACATGACAGTGTCATATGGGTCTTACACAGACTTGCTCGCACCAAGAAGTGCAACTTACAGTCACTTCAAACGCCACGATACACCCAGACACTTAGCCAGAATAAGTAAACTTACCAAAACCCACATTATCGGGGATTTGGGGAAATAAGCCCTTTTTTAAAACATGGCTGGCGACACACAAGTACCTGACACTCAATGCTGAATGAGTCTTTCTGGAGTGTTCTCCGGCCGAAAACAATGGACTCGAGTGTATCATACTTTTCCCCCTGGTAATCCAGTAATTTTAATTTTGAGACTGACTTAAAAATTAAGTCTAAAGGAACCAAAAAGAATTTTTCCAAGGATGTGCACAGCAATGCCATTTACCGTATTTTGCCGTGTATAACGCGCACTTTTTTTGAGGTAACAATAAGGATGCACATGATACCTGGGCATAATGGTTGCGCACCATGGGTGGGATAATCCTGTGTATAATGCGCACAAAAACATGGGTGTGCGTTATACATGGCAGCACGTTATACCCGGCAAAATACAGCATTCTAGTGAAAAAAATTAGATCTTCACTGGTCTGTGAGCACTAAATTACACGTGTCATGACATGTTGTTAATTAAAAAATGCGTTATGCCATAGCGGTAATTAAAAATTACATTAGCAATTGTGGTGATTATGAACAGTAGACATGGAATGATGGATTTAAAACACAGTGAAATTGGCTATATAATTATGTAATAAATAGAAAAGATCAGAAAAGAATTTTTAGTTCTGATAAAATTTTTTGTTTCATTTGGGAATTCTTTTTTTGAAAGATACTTAAGTAAATATAAATAATTTCGTATTTGGTTATTTTTTGCATTCCCTCCTCATTCCTTCTTTTTTTCTTTTGGCCATCTTTCTCATGGAGGAACAGATCAATTTAGTATAAAAATAGCCATGTAAATTTTAATATTTAAAAAATATCTTTTTCTACAATCTTGGAAAAATATTTACAGTGCATATTTAAGGCAAAGAATTAGCATCCTTACTGCATAAAGAGCTCTTACAGATTAATACAGAAAGGATGAATAGAAAAGTAGGCACAGGATATGCAGAGGTGGAAGAAATACAAGTGTTTCAACCTCACCACAATTGAATAAACATGAGTTAAAATAATGAGAAACCATTTTCATCTGTTAGTTTGGTGATAGAGCTTTTTAAATGTTGGCTGGAGTATTAGTAACCAAGCACCCTTAATGGGAGCAAAAATTGGTCTAATTCCCTACAACACGACTTGTTATCATAGATCAAATCCCTTTAAAAAATGGATGTGCTGTATGACCCAGTTTCACTTAAGTAATTTTCCTTAAGTAATTAATTATAAATGTATGTAAATAGTTAGCTGTTAAGATATTAATAAGAGCATTACTTCATAATAGCAAACAAAAAAGAAAGAAAAGAAAATCTAAATTTTTAATACTGGGCAATTCAATACATAAATGATTATGTAATCCACAAATGGTATACTAGCAAACATTAAAAATCACATCAAAATCATTTTTTTTTAAGATTTTTTTTTATTTGTCTTTAGAGGGGTAGGAGAGAGGGAGAGGGAGAGAAATATCAATGTACGGTTGCCTCTTGTGTGTCCCCTGCTGGGAACTGGCCTGCAACCCAGGCATGTGCCCTGACTGGGAATCGAACCGCGATCCTCTGGTTCGCAGGCCCGCGCTCAATCCACTGAGCTACACCAGCCAGGGTTCAAAATCATTTTGTAACTTCCAGTATAATGATTAACCCAAGCAAAGGTCAGCTATAAAAGCTAGAACCACTTAATGAAAAGTTTTAGGGGAATAGTGTGTTCACAGAATTCCAAGTATCACCCACAATTACTTCTAATTACAAAGGGAAAATGTAGCTGTAAAATGGATCAAGCTGCCCTTATCCATGTGGCTCTGTTGGTTGGAGTGTCGTCCTGTGAACCGAAAGGTTATGGGTTGGATTCCCGGTCAGTGCACACATCTAGGTTGTGGGTCCAGTTCCCAGTTGGGGTGTGTTCAGGAGGCAATCTATCCATGTTTCTCTCTTACACTGATGTTTCTCTCTCTCTCCCCCTCCCTCTCTCCCTAAAAGCAATGAAAAAGGTCCTTGGGTGAGAATTAATAATAATAATAATATAAAATGGATCAAACCTATCGCTAATAGAAGGACCTTATATCATAAGCCTTTGGCTGGGAGGCAACAAGAAATCCCTAGCATCACACTGGAGTAATCTGCCCAAAATGAATGTACTCCTAAGCAAACAATTGGGCGCATCCCGAACGTGGGACCCTCTTCATCTGAGGTTGGCAAACCAGAATGGAGCCCGTAGTCCAGTTCCTGTGCAGCCTGCAGACTAACGATGGTTTTTACATTGTCAGATGGTTGGAAAAATGAAAAGAAAAATAATGTTTCATGACATATGAAAATTATATGACATTCAAATTTCAATTCATAAATCAAGTTTTATTGGACTTCAGCCATGCTCATTCATTTACATATTATCTGTGGCCACTTTTATGGTAATGGCAGAACACCAGTTAAACACCTTATTATTCCCCCCCCAAAAATTCTATTCTTGTCACTAGTCTTGCATTTTTTAAATTATACTTTCGTAGTAGTAGTAGTAGTAGTATATTTTGAATTTTATCAATACAACTATTATGAAAATTTGGGGTTTTGGTGTTGTTTTATAGTACTTACATAAAATCCATGATTTTGCTTCTTGGCCCACAATGCCTAAAATATTTGGCCCTTTACAGAAAAAGTTTGCCAACCCCTGTCCTACAAGACAGCTAGCTTCATTCAGCCTTCCTCCCGTCACCAGCAGCCAGTGATCTTGCCTCAGATCTTGTCGCTCCCCTGCCTCACTTTTCAAGGACTTCCCATCCCCCCCCTTAACCGCAGCCCACTCCGCCTATGCAGTCTGGCCCCTGCCTACCTCTCAGACCTCGCCCTGGGCCCCTCTCCTCTGTCTTCCTCTTTAAGGCTTTAGCATAACTGTTCTGCTGGTCTCCTCCTGCTCTGCTCAGCTCAGCTCAGACGTCAGTTCCTTGGAGCATCACTTCCTCACACCCCACAGTGGAGCTTATTACGTACATTTAAACCCCCCTTCATAGCACTTATCAGTTTTTAATTTTGCTTTTATTTGTCTGGGCTCCATAGTTTATGGTTTGTGGTCTTTTCCGTCCGTAGTGCTGGGCTCACAGCAAGCACTCCCTTCATTGAATGAATGAATGAATGAATGAATGAATGAATGAATAGATGCATGCATGCATGAATGAATAGCCGTGCGAATAGGGCTCAGCAGTAGAGTTAAACCTCTTCATAACCAATGTTCTGGACTTTAAACATCGATGCTCGTGGCCAGCAGGGCAGGCTTTATGTAATCTGGCAAGGACAGGGCATTTTGTGTGATACATCCGATGGTCTGATGAGGCTTCGCCTGAGCTCTGGAAGATCTGCGGCTCAGACCAGGGCTAGAAGTTCTTTTGTTTCCTCCTCCTACCTCTTACTCTCCCCTGCCTGCCCCTCCCATCCTGGTCTCCTTCTCTTCTCTAAGGAGCATGTTTTCTTTTTCCAAAAACGTGGGAGGCAACGAGAAGAAAGGCCAGGGGAGCCTGCTGATTCCTGGAGCAGGCTTAAAGCCAGGCAGTCCTCCCGGCTCGTGTCACTATTTTTCTTGCCCCCCAGGTCCCCTGTCTTTTGAGCTCTACTCCGTTTCTCAAGCATTTAAAATCCAATAGCGATACAAAAGTTGCCTGCATGGTGCATTGGTCCGCTGATCATTAAATTATTACTGTTGCTTTGGTTACGGGATGTAACTCTCTTAAAAACCTAAAACAGAATAAATGGGTTTGATTTTTGAAGTGCAGCAGAATTTCACTGAACTTTTGTTTTAAAATCTGCTTTGACCTCTCGGTTGTGTCCAAGATGAGAGAATAAACTCCTTGACAGCCTGTGATTTGTTTTCTCGTCACAGTCACGTGACACTGTCTACATAAGCGAAAGGAACTATGTGTGCCTCTGACCAGCTGATAAATCCTTTGCAGTTGGGTTGCCCAGGCCAAGCCTTACAGCAGGGGCGTGGCCACAGCATGAGTTTATTTGAAAAGTAGATTCGTAAGTTTTTGTAGTATTATTTTTTAATGTTGCTGCTCCAGCTCAAACCTCCTAAGGAAGAAAACATTCTTTAAAAACAGAAGGGAAACTGGTTTGATAACCATTTATTTACCATGAAAGGCAACACTTCCAAGTAAGAAGACACGGTGCTTGCCACATATTTATTTCTGCCTGCCTCTTCCGTGGTGTCAAGGTAAAAAATGCTTGAGGGAAATGACAATGAAGAGCATATTGTGGCCCCTGGCTGCTCGGCTCCCTCCTTACTGTTTGCCAGAGTCTCTGCATCCAGGCAACTCCATGAGACAATGTTTCTCCTTGTAGTCTAAGGATTGCGTGACTCACGGCGAGGTGGGCTTTCCGACGTGTCAGGAAACGTCAGCAGTGGCTTACGTGGGGAGGTTTCCCACTGTCTCCAGGAGGCGGGAGCTCGCGTGGCATGCAAATGCATGTCACTCTGTGAAAGAAACCGTGTAAAATGGAGTGGTATCTGAAATCCTATGAGAGCCTTCTTCGGAGTTTTGTGTTTGCTGTGGTTTCAAAAAGAAAGCAGGGGAGTGAATGGGGTGCGAGGTGCAAGGGAGCTTAGTAGAATTGCATATTACCCTACACTCTGGAAAAGGTAATTTGCATGTTTACTAGTACATTGGGAATAATGAGAGGCTTAAAAATCTTAAATACTGTCACTCATTTAGATTTTCCCAATGTTGGGGCTTTGATTAGCATCGCTAATAAGGGATCGGGGACATTTACCCAGGGTTGACAGTGGCCAGTGGGACAAGGAGAAGGCTTTTGCATTAGGCCAAGCCATTAGGGTATAGTATTACATTTGTTCTCTGCCTAACATTTGCAAAACTACACCTTTGTCTTCCAATCCATTTAAAAACTTAATTCTCCCTCTCTCGTTTGCCCGGCTTGCACCTGCAAGCAGTCACCCTGCTTCAGTGAAGAACCAGAGAGAGGTGTGGCAGGACCTGCCACTCACGCTTCCAAAGAGCCATTCAGGACAGTATTTAAATGTGTTTCTTTTTTCCCAGCTGTGAGGTGGGAGGGGCTGCAGGAACAAAGAGGAAAGGGCTCACGGTGGTGAGCTGGCGGCACATTGTGCACCCATCATGCCCGGGACTTGGCAAGAAAAGCCTGCCAGCGCTTGATAAAGAAAGGCCTTTATCAAATTTCATAGGAGCCCAGGAACATGAGCCACTCTCGCTCCGCATCTGAGCCGGGGATGTGGCAGGAAGGTGCCGGGCGGTAGGAGGCCGAGGGGCGATGCCCGAAGACCTCCGTGGGCTCTAGCGATGAGTACTGACCCACACGTTCATTCCCACAACCCTGCTGGCTCTCCAGCGTGACCGAGGATTCCTAGCCAGCTGCCCGTGGACGTTCCCCCACCCCAGGGTGGTCTCTTCACGTAGACACTGTCAGACTCAGGAGGGCCACCTTTTGGAGCTGGGGCCCTTGGGGCCATGTACTCCTTCCCCCAAACTTCTCTTCCCGTTGTTGCCATACAAGGGAAAATACGCTCAGCCCAGACCCTAGATAAAGCTGTAAGCAAGGGGGGAGGGGCGCTGGGACCCTGGACACGTGAACACGCCTCTGTGGTGGGGGGCTTGACAGACAGTAAAAGTCACGTGTCCCAGGCTGTTTAATGAAAAGACAGGTAACGTGACTTGAAAAACAAGCAGGCTACGTGCAGGTAGAGTGGTCCCAGCGAGGGAAGGCGGAGCGGTACTGTATGTGCCCGCCTGCTGGTGCTCTCCGGTAAAGGCCGGAAGAAACTGAACACCACCAACATCCACTGGTTATCTATCTACAGGCCAGAGGATGGGTGATTTCTGTTTTCTCTTTTTATACGATTCTCTGTTCTATCAGATATCTACACAGAGCATTTATTACTTCTATCCTTAGAGGAAAGGGTTTTCAAGCTGAAAAAGCAATGATGGCTTACTGACTGGCTGAGTTGGATCACATGACAATACGCAATGATAGGCACCGCCAAATGGGTATCGTGTACCCCACTGTGCTAAGCACCAGACTCGGATCACCTCGATTCCTCTTTACAACGATGCCGTGACGCGGGCATGAATAGGGCCACCTTACAGGTGAGGGGACTGAGGCACAGGGAGGTCTCCAAGGTGCCCGGTGTCACACAGCTGGACGTGGGGGAGGCTGGAACCCTCCCCGGGCTCCGTGAGAGCATCGCCGCTCTGTGAGCTCCTGCTTCCAATTGTGTGTACAGGTGGAATGAAAGGCACTGATGCCTCTAGCATCAGACACTCACGCGGTGCTTACTGTACGTTTCGCATTGTTCTAAGTGCTTAGCACGTAAATGAATTAATCCTCACAGTTACCCTTGGGAGCTGGGACTGTGATTCTCTTTTAACGGACGAGTTGAGGCCCTCAGCGGGATGTACTCACCCTGGATCCCACAGCTGGACACTGGCAGAGCCACGGTCTGGATGCCGGCAGAACGGCACCAGAGCCCCTGTCATGAACCACGGAACCCCACCGCCCTTCCTTGTAGGCCTTGCCCCCCTCCTTGAACCTCTAAGCCAGGAAGTCGATGGTTGCCACTCCCACACCCAGGTTTCTTCCCGTATCGCCAGGGCCTCCAGCTAACATGGTTCATTTCTTTTTTTTCCTTTAAGGTTCTATCATTTCTCCCCACTTGCCTGTTGGGTTTTTTTTTTCTCCCTTTGAAATAGGTTTTATTTCCTCCCCTTTAATAGAAAAAAAGACATTTTGCAAGCTAGCCTCTGAATAAAACCCGTGGTTTAACAGCACAGAGTCCGCATCAAAGCAGCAGATAACAATGCCAAGGAAGTCGGTGTTCTTTGGTCTTTAGTTTACAGCTGGGCTGTTAATAGGCTTGGAAAAAATGGGATCTCGGCTGCTAGCAAGGCTAGGGCGCAGAGGGGGCGGTAAATGCCTCCGAGCTCAGGGACTGCAGACTGCGTCTTTAACCTTGACCCGGCCACCAGGCAAATTCACCGAGCTTTTGCTGCACAGAATCAGCCGGTCTGGCACTGGCCTCTGAAGAGGTGAGAACCTGAATCCAGTGACCGCTGGACTAGTCATCGATCACTGCTGGGTCATGGAAATGCTGAGAACGCAATCGGTTCCCCCCAGGCCAGACTTCTGTACTTTGCGTTGCTTCGTCACTATGGATTTCTGACACGTGGGAGGGACCCTTGATGTCTCATCTTTCAAGAGCCCTCCTGCCCTCCGAATGAATTACCGTGTGTCTCCCCAAGCTTGCTTCTTGGAGCCTCAGGTGCTGGCTAAATGTCTCAGTGCTTTGAGGTCTCCCCTGAACAGATGGGTGGAGGGATGAAAGGAACGTAGGGACAGCGAGCAGTGACGCTAGGCAGGGAGTCTGTGCCCAGGCCTGCACTGGGCGCGAGGCCTGCACTTGGTACCTAGCTCTACTTCCCACGCTAGTGAGTTTAGCGAAGATGTTATAATTCACAAGGAAAACCCTCTGTGATGTAACCAGCCACGACATCCCATCTGCCACCTGCCCTGAAAGCCGGGACACGTTCTACCCTGGGTGCTGTCAGAACACCACCAACACATTCAAGTGTCAGTAAGAAGATTTTACAGACCAAATGCAGTTCTATCCGAAGGAACGGGTTTAGGGATAGCAAAAGTTAACACCCAGGTATTATTTTAAAAGCCATAAAATGCCCCTTGGCACAGCTCTGCCCATGCCAATATGCAATAATTGTTGTCAAAGAGAATAGAGCTTGTACCTTTGCTTTACATAAAGTCGTTTAAAAATCAGGGGAAGCAACGCAGTATGCCCATTTTGTACGGGTGGTAACCCATTTCCATTTTCATGAGGCCTGTTCACCCTCGAGGAGTTGGAAGGTGATTTCAAGCTGGCGAAAGCAGGGTCCCACCCAGGTAGCACCCACCGTGTTTAAAACACGAAGGTGTGAAGGTGCGCTTGTGCCCCACCGCACGCGTTCAGCGCTCACTGTGCCCCGCTGGGTTTCAGCGGGATCGAGAGTGATGCGGTGTGGCATGTTCAGAGCAAAAACATGTGGGCTTTCAGTCCTGCAGATTGGAAGCTGGACCCCTGCTGTGCCATGTGATGTCAAGCTAATGACTTAGTCCCTCCAAGCCTCAGTTTCCTCACCTGTAAATGGGAATAGTAATCACCACCTCCTAGCTCACTCTGACCTGAGAGTAGAAGCTCCACGAAGGCAGGGATTTTTGTCAGTTTTGCTCCTGGTGCTTCCTCTGCAACAAGCAGTGCCTGGGATATTGCAGGCATTCTGCAAACGTGCGCCGAATGCACGAATCATGGGGTCGTTGCGAGGGCCTGATGATAACCGAAGACGCTGTGTTTACACTATGCCAGCTTAGTCAGCGGTCACCACTGTTACTTTAGGGACCAGGAACCAGCTGGGCAAGTAACCAGATCTGGGACTGGTAGACTGAGGGCACAGGCTCCTGGGCACAGGTCAGCACAGGGTGGGAAGTCACCCAACAGAAGTCAGAGTCAAGGTTAGGAGCCTGATTTATTCAGAGTCAGGCCATTCATTGGAAAACAGTCCCAAAACAGGTGGGCAGAGGTGACCACTGAAGGTTTTAGGGTTCCAGACCCCTTCTGGCAGCACTTGCCACTGGAGCAGGATGCTGAGGAGCTGGACAGTTCTCTCCTCTGCCATGCCTCGTACCGAGTTCAGTGGCCTGAGTCCACGGGGCGGTGGGAGGTACCGGGAATTGGCCACAGATTAGAGCAATGAGCCCTCAGCCGAGGGTTGGAGGCAGTGAGCGAGGGCAACATGGTGACCCGGGGTGTCCTTTGGGACCCATCCAGTGACAATGGCAGCCTGGTACAAATACCTTCAACATTTACAGGGGGCTCTGCTGTCTCAGCTGCCCTTTGAGTTGTCATTTCTCAAGCAACTTCGGCAACAGCAGACCCAGAGGCTGCCAAGGGGACCGGCACGTGTCTCTGGAAGGTTTATCGGTGATGCCCGTGCAAGAATTCTAGATCTCCTGGCCCTGAACCCCTGTGCGAGCAAAGGCAAATATCCTCTGGGCCTGCCTCCTCCTTTCTCTGCCTGGCTCTGCTGACTGGGAGCTTTTGTGCACTGAGGGGGATCGGTTGATATTAAGGAATTATAGTCAATTTTATTTAATGGCCCTGTTGCTACATTTTAAAGAGCTCCTTTCTGGGATGTCATCCAATGTCAGATATCTGTATTTCACAAGCAGAGAAACGCCGGTCAGGGTGCAGACAGAACAGGGCCGGCTGTGAGTGGATCGTTGTTTGAGCTGGAGGATGGCACGTAGGTGCTCGCTGTACACGCAACTTCTGGGTGTGTTAATTTCCCATCATAAAAAAATGTAATGGACATCAACCACCTCAAAATATGCAGAAGAGAGGCCACTTGGCAGAACCACGGAGGCAGTTATATAGCACGGTTGCACTAATGCAGATGGATGTTTGAGACTAAAAGCTCAAGAATAGAAGCTTTTAATCTTAAAATATAAGACCCAGGTAGGCATGGAACATCTGCTCGGGGAGCTCTGTGTTCCCTCCCTCCCCCATGTAATCTGGCTCCTGCCTTTTCTGGAGACTAACGGTAAGATTTTTGTGTGACCCCCTACAGAGCAGCTGTCATCTGTAACTATTGAGTCGATTTATGGAGTGTCTGGGTTTTTTCTCCTAAGACTGAGACGTGATGCAAGTGACTTTGGAAGGGGCCGTCGGAGAAGCTGTGAGACAGGCCACCACACTGTCCCACGCTCCCTTATTGCTAAGCCAACCTCGAGGCCTAGTGCGAACGGAGGATAACGGCAGCTTATGAAGCTGTTGCATTTACACTGTTCCTTCCATCCCCGGCACGAGGACATCTCGCCCTGTCTGGTGTTTTCCCCTCAGCAAAAGCACCAAGGACAGTTGTGGGAACTATTAAAGCAAAACTTTCCCAGCCGGCAACTCTCCTCAATGCCAAGGTCACCCAGATGCGGAGGAATGTTCACCTTCACCGTGCCTTCCCCTCCGACTAAATGCCTCTGGTGGTTGTTTGCTGAAGGATTACCTGAGGGCGGTGATGGGAAAGGAACGTTAAAAACAATTACGAGGCAAAACCTTCGGGTGTGGAGGTAGCTTGGAAGGTGCGCTACAGCTTAAAAAAAAATAAAGTTAAAAAATTAAAACCTCGTGGGTTCATAAGCAGGTGAACAACGATTTCCAAGAGGTCAGACCACAGGCCCTCAAGGGCATTTTGAAACCTCAGCGGCAAATACAGGCTTCTGTCCTTTCGGCATTACGGGCACTCACAATTTCTGAAAGTATTATTGGTTTGACTGGAAGGGGAAAGAGGGCAACCACGCCGGGGGTCGGGTCTCTGATGGGACAAAGTGCAGCCGCCCCTCGGGGCTCGGCACCCAGGGCGGAATGGCCCAGCAGGGCCCATTTCTTAAGCTCAAAGGCTCCTGGTGCAAACACAACTGAGGGCCGGTAAAACTACTTTTATGCCATTAATTCACAACTATTGCTAGAAAATATCCACCCAAGTGCATTGTTATACGCAACAGAAAAGGTTTTCTTTTAAAGAAAAAGAAGGAGGAGGAAAAGAAGAAGAGGGAGGAGGAGGAGGAGCCAGTTGCTCAGGGAGACTCCCCAGAAACGTGGCATGTCGTTTCTCACATCTTCAAAGGCCATTTGGACCCTCCCGGAGGAGCTCCCCACCCTTCCTTCCCCCTTGAGAATCACCGCAGAAAGCTAGGGTAGGGCGGGGGGAGTGGAGGCTGGCCGGCAGCAATGATGGCGGATCCAGCAGCAGAGAGCACCGTGCCCCTGGGCACACACGCGCTGCCCCCTGCGGCGGAGGCGCACTGAGCTGGGAAGGGATGGCCGAGGCCTCCGGTGCCAGATGGGCCGGGCTCCAAGCTGCGAGGCTAGTGCAACCGGGAAAACGCTCTGAGGCCTTGTTTCCTTACCTGAGAAGTGAAAATCACAACACACAGTGGGGTGGTGAAGAAGCGAATTAAACGATGCTTTGACAACGCGCAGGCAGTGCTGATAGCGGCAGCGCCGCCCCCGCCCCCCACCCCGTCCTGGGTTAGCCGCTGTTCTCTCCAGGAGCACAGTGCACCCTCCTGCGTCCCCATCAAGCTCTTCAGGCCCTAGCTTGTTGTCGGGGTCACTCACCTTCGTGGGGCCTGATCAAGGCTGCCCACAGGAGGGTGTGACAGTGGGGGTGGGGAGACAGGGGTCCGTAATGTCCGTCTTCCCTGGGCCTCTCCGAGGGCAGTCGTCAGAGTCATCCTGAGATCGTCTCTTTGGCACCTCAGTTTTCCCACTTGCATTTCAAGTAACTTCCAGTAAGTTCTCAGCAGCGTGTAAGCTCCCCCATCAGCTCCTCTTTCCCTTCTTGGGGCCGTCACTTTAGCCCAGCCTCGTCTTCCTTTTTTCGACCACATAGGTCATTGGATCATCCACTCCCGACCCTCGCCTGGGAGAAACCACGGCTTTCTCCCCCCGGGGCCATTCAAGACCACCGACGTATGTTAACATGAATAATGTAGTTCTGTGTTCAAGGCATGTAAATTTTCCATTAGTAGCAGGGCCAGACGTGGCCGGTTTGGCTTGGGTAAGAGCAGTAGTCGAGTGAGCGGCCTGGAAGGCTCGGTGCATTTTGTGAAGTTCAATGGCATTCCTTCCTGCTGCGCTTTGGCACGTGGAGGTGAAGTCTGTGGGGGCGACCAGCCACACCCCGGGCAGGTTGGCCTGGCTCCGAGCAAGAGCCCAGGAGCTGAGCTTCTTGCTTATCTGCCTCACCAGTGCCCACCGTGTGTGACCTTGGACTTCTCTGCCCTTCACCTCCCAGGCTGCACAGTGGGGGCAGTCCTACAGGGAGAGAGGTGGGGTCGATGATTTTTTGTTTGTTTTGTTTTTCTTTTCTATTTTATTTTATTGTGTTGCTAGATAATAACTGAAGAGATGATATGCTAAAACTTTAGACATTCGTCAAGGGCTGCGTTCTCAAGTATAAAATGTGGGGAGACCGGGTAAGAGGAGGAAAGGGGACATGAACATCCAGCACCAGCCTCCTTGGGTGAATATGAGGAACCAACGGAGCTCCGTATGGAAACTCGAAACCCCCCAAAGCCCAGGCGCTCTTGGTTTCGGTGTTGGAGGAACAGACACGCGGCAGCTAGACAAGGACACGTTTTTCTGAAACATGTTACTTTAAGGCCCAGATTCCAGGAGGACCAGAACCAGCTGAGAATCACCCAGACACTCGGTTCCCTAAATCCTCTGCTTGGTGCCCAGAGCGCTAACCCTCAGGGCCCCCTGATACACTATAACTTACATATGTTTTCCCTTCCTGGTGATGGACCCCTTCCCCTCTTTACTAGAAGAATCCATGCACTCACCAAACCTCTGATTCTCTTTGCTGCCAAATAATAGTTGCCCCCCACATGGCTGAGTTTCAGGCTGGGAGGACAAGCGAAGGAAAAAGAAGAGGTGCATCCAATGTCACTTGTTGGCATGGAAACTTTTCCTTGGCAGTTACAATGCCTTTGTATTATTCCTCCAAACAGTGACCCTCTCGCACATCACTGTAAACAGCTTGACGACTTAACAGACACCTGCCTTCCCATCGAGTCTCATTTGATCGTGCCTCACCCTCTGTGAGCTAGATGAGATCGTTGTCTTCATTTGGGGTTCCCCTAAAGGTACTCTGAGACAAGGGTTTGTGTGCCAGTAGTTTATTTGGATTGTGATCTCGGAAACTTCCCAGGGAAGGGAGTGAGGAAGTGAGAGAGAGGGAAGGAAGAAAGCCAGGGAAACTGGAGCTCCATCCTGCAGGGGCCCCCCCCGAGAGACTGTGTGGGCACCAGGGGCTGGGGATTTTAGCCGCCAGCTCCCGTCACCCTCCCGCTCTCGCTGCAGTCCTGCCGAGGAGTCGTTCCCATCTAGGGAATTCCCTCTGGCAGAGACCGACAAGCAGCTGGCCCGCGTGAGAGTGGACGGCAGTCAGCCTCTGGGGTCGGCATGCAGCGCCTGCCATGGTCATGGTCCATTTGCAGAGTGAAACACTGAGGCCCAGAGAGGCTAAGTGCTTGCTCCGAGTCACACAGCAGGTAGGGTCTTTGGACTCTTTGGCCTGCGTTCTGCCCCTTGCACAAGTCACCTCCAAGGCTGCGTTTATGTCAGAGGTGGCTGGGACACCCCTAGGTCCCCGGGGAAGCCAGGCCTGGGACGCCTGAGAACAGGCCTGGCAGAATGGCCTTCTCAGGTGGTGCTTGTCAGGTTTTGATTTCAGGTAGTGCTTCTTCACGTTTTGCAGGACGGCTGTGGCCCTTCTTGCAGAGCCAACACAGCATCTGAGCCAGACTTCCTGCGTGCCCGTCCCGGAAATCGTGGACCCTCGGGCAAATTACTTGACCTTCCTGGGCCTTAGTTTTGTTCCCTGTTAAAATACTCCCTGCTTCATTACGGTGACGTGAAGACTAAGTAAGTGAATACACGTAAAGTGCCTAGCAGGCTCTAGAACCTTACAGGTGGGCATCGGGGGCGCTTTTGTGCCCACGGCCGCCCTTTTTCCTTTTACGAACGTGTCGCTGGCTTTTGATCTCATGTGAACTCACTGTAAAGCGAAAGCTCCTATTTCATGGCCGCGCTCACGGCTGGGGAGCATCTCACCAAGTTTAAACACTTTACAGTTTGGGTGATTTGTTTCTTGCCTGTCTTCACTGCACGGTGAAGATGAGGTCCCTAAGGAGAAAGGTCAGCCAGCCTGGCCCCCACTGAACGGCCTGGGGAGCTGCTCAAGAAGTTTGCATTTAATAGGTGAGAGAACACCCTCCCCGGGCTTCACTCACCGGTGACACCACCGAGGCGGCTCGTGTTACACAGTGAAGCCACCTGCTCCCGGTAACATCCGCATAAAAAGAATGTGCAAGGTGGCCCGAGGGACACACTCCTCCCGCATTTTCTCTGTACTTACAGAACACTATTCTGAGGCCCTGGAGAGAATTGTTCGCTGGGGATCAGTTCTTCCATCCTCAGTGAGATGAAATTGGAAACTAAAATGTGGAGCGTGACAGTCAGGATTAACGTCTGCCCGTGATGATTGCTATTGACACCATGGGGCAACGGGTGGACTCATGTTAACATCTGTTTGACCTTGACACGCTGTTAAAATGGGTCAGGGTCACATGGGCTGTCCTGGTTTACCCAGAGGCACTGGCGCCTGCAGAGGACCCTGGGGCAGCACGGACCTGAGCCAGGTCGCTTGTTCACAGCTACCAAGTTCTTTCAGGTTCACGTTGGAGGCACTCAGTCCAGGGAGGTGGGTTGTGGCTCCGCAGCCTTGACCCCAAGTCACAGACCCAACTTGTTACACAGGCTGAATTGTGCCCCGTTCTTAAATTCATGTGTTGAAGTCCGAATCCCCAGGACCTCAGAATGTGACCGATAGGGTCTGTAAAAAGGGAAGTAAGGTTAAATGAGGTCTTCAGGGTGGGGCTGATCCAATAGGCCTGGTGTCCTTGTAAGAAGAGGAGCTCAGGACACAGACACACACAGAGGGATGACCGTGTGACGGCAGGGAGAAGGTGGTCGGCCACCTGTAAACCAGGGAGGGGGGCCTCAGGCGAAACCAACCGTGTCAACACCTTGATCTTGAACTTCTAGCTTCTAGGACTGTAGGAAAATAAACTTCTCTTGGTCAGCCCACTCAGGCTGTGGTACTTGAACGAACACACAGTGCCTTTGTTAGTAGGCCAGTGCAGAAGCCACTCACCAGCTCCCCCAGGGCAGTGACGCCCCAGCTTCCGTCCTCTCTGCTGTCCCGCCCCACCTCGGGGGGAACCCTTGGGGCCAGTCACACTCCAGAGTCAACCATCCCCAGACAGGATCCGCATCTTGGATCTTCACTCCCCTCCTAGGTAGGTACCTCTTCCCCCCGCCCCACGTTTCTGTGCTTTTTTGTTTTGTTGTTTTATTCTTACTTGTTCTGTTTGTCTCATCTTGTCTACTGTGTAGAAAATCGATTTGCTGATGGGAAGGGGCCTTCTGTCTCTAAGACCTCATGTACAGGCCTCTGAGGCCTTGGCGTCTAACAATGCAAAGTGCTGAGTGTGCTGCAAAGATAATGCATTTCGGGATCGATGGACAGAGAACTTCTATTTCTAGACCCTTATAGAGAAAGCTGTGTCTATTCCTTGCAACCTGAGATCATTTTAGCATCCATTACGGACGGTCTTTTGTCCGTCACAGAGCAAGTTGCCCTGCTCCCATACCACACAGCAGCTGCTGACCCCCTTCTTGGGACCTTGTTGGGACCGATTCTGGCTGGAACGATGGCGCTCAGTTGCGGCTGGAGTGGGTGGGTGAACCCAGGGCGAGCCCAGGAGGTCCTGTGTAGGCCTGCGTTTGCCCAAGTGCAAAGTAGTTCAAAGTCTTTCACGGGACCACAGAAACCACAAGAAGTAAAAGTTCATTTTTTTCACAAATCGTCTTACTCCTTCCCCTTTTCTCGCCTCCTTTAAATTTTCTCATGCCACCTTCCCCTCATTACCTTATCGCTGTTGCCAGAGTTGGCAAATGAAAATATGACTCCCGGTTAAACTTGAATTTTAGTTAAGCAACTGAACAGCTAAATTACTTAACCATGAAACCGAGTCATTGTTTTAGTATAAGTCGGGTGGAAATATATCGTATTTACGCTAAACACTTTTTGTCATTTATCTAAAATTCGGATTTAACTGGTCATCCTGTGTTTTGTTGGGCAGCTACTTAGCTCCCAATATGTCTTCTCCGTGCTCCTCCTACGCGCGCGTGTGCGTGTGTGTGTGTGTGTGTGTGTGTGTGTGCAGGTCGATGGGGATGCAGAAGCGGATGCAGCTGCCTCGCTCGCAGCCTGTGCTCTCGGTCTCTTCCCTGTAAGCCCACCACCCGCACCCCCCTCATCCGTGTGGACGGGACGATTATGCACACTTCTCCTTTCCCCTTTGTCCATCCTTCTACATCCCTACCCCGATGACGCATCTTCCTTACCTCTCTTTAAAAGTATGGCTTTTCCCTCCCTAAATATTGCTCATACTTAAAATAACTTTGTTTGCTTCTTTAACATTTTGAGAAGTAAAATGCTTGATCACTAGTCTTCTCTTTAAAAATCAGCACAAGGAGGTCGTTGTCAGCCTAGATATTTTTGTTATTTTTATTTGCATTTATCTTGCCCTGTGAGATCACTGGCTCTTGCTATAAAATGGGCTGATACCCTTGGACAGAAGGTGGATGGGGTGGGGTACACGTCATGTAAGAACCTCGTGGGCACCATAAGAAGCTTGAGGGAAAATGTTTTGTTTGGTTATTTTTTTACTTTCATCCCATTTCATTAGCAAATCTTTAAAAGCTACCTGTCAATAGGCATAAATTGCTCTAATGTCTGTCTCTCTGCAAATCACTATGCTAGGCTGTAAGAGTCCCAACTCAGTGAGGCCCATTGGCCTCCCCTCTCAGAGTAGACACTGGAAAGGGAAGAATACAAAGTAATAGGAATTCGTTGCAGCCAAGAACAGCGTGTAGTCGTTGTGCCGGAGCTGAGCGCCAGCGGACCTTAGCCTTTAAGGGGCCGGGTGGGAATGCCTGCCTTCCTCACTGGAGTGCGAGACAGAGCCCGAGCCCCCCCGCCCCCCCGAGCCCCCCACCCCCCGGGCTCTCATCCAGGCACTGACGTTCCTCCTCGTTTTGTACCTGAGACACCCCCTCGCCTGCCCCTGTCCCGGCTCTGCAACCCAGTGCAATTAAGCTTTGTTCCCTCATAAGCCAGCGTTTCAGAAGCTAAACCAAGTTGTTTTTCTTTTAAAAACGACCATGGCACCATTTCCCCCAATTATTTGAGGAAAAATACAAATGAATTTATTTATTTCTTTTTATTTCATTATGCTCCACCTCATTCCCCAAAATGCTGACACAGCCATTGTGTAGAATGCCTGTTCCACCCACTCGTCCACGGTACTTTGCTTCTACGGGTTTGGTTGGTTGTTTATCTCATTCATTTGTTAACAAAACAATCTAAGAGCTCTGCACCCGCAACCGCTAATGCAATGATAAAACACACTTTTCAGACGGAGTTTTGGGGACCAGCCATTGGCCGCAGGCGTTATCTGGGCCTTCCCCCATTCCTCGACCCTACCCTGTGACTTCAGGGACCGGAATGCTTTAATGTGATGAATTCTTTAACGTGTTTCCATGTAAGCACTAGAATGTATCTGTGTGTGTGTGTGTGTGTGTGATTTGATTTTTTTCAAAGTAGACTTTATTTTTTAAAGCAGTTATAGATTCCCACCAAAATGAAACAAGAAGTACAGTTTCCTTGTACCTCCTACCCCCACACCCGGACAGACTCCCCCACTGTCAACTTCCATTTTCTCATGAAAGCTTAAATCCTTTATTTTGTTAAAGATTCGTCATCTTTAAAACCATTCCTTCAATGGCATTGTCACTCAGAATGAACAGAACGAGTACCAAAGATTAGTGGCATTTTTAAAATGTGATTAAAAAAATGTTTATGTATTAACTTTTTTAGAGGGTCTACATTTACTGTATAATGTAGTCACAGTGTCTGCCAGTACCCATACTGTTGGTTCTTAAAATGGAATTAAGTGAGCTAGAGATCAGAGCAGTAGCTGGCATATCAAGGCAGTTGATGTGTTTTCGACTCTACTGATGTTCTTATTCCTTGAAGAGTCTTGCGACTTCCAGCAGCTCCATCATCCGAACAGCCTTCAACCTCCAACATCCGAACATGTCTCTCACCATTGTTGCTGGTAGCCTGGTGGTCTTCCAATGGCCTTTCCCCAGGCAGGGCTGTAACCTCTCCCTACGCAGGGCGGGCTTCCCTGAGATGCCCAGGAGGCTGAGACCCCTCGGTGCAAAGGAAGGACCGGAAGTGGGGTTGGATCTCCATTTACAGAGAGCCGTGGTTGCAAGCGGTTGCGTCAGCCTCCACCACGCTGCTTACAGACAGCTTTGAGCAGCAGGCCTAATTTTAGGTGTAAGACAAAAATACAGTTGAGAGAAATCACCTAAAAATAGCCCCCCTTTATTCCGTTACAATTCACTTCCTCAGATGATAGGCCTGTTCCACTTAAGCGCAATTCTTTCCCTGTCATAACTGTCACAGAGCCATGTTGATGGTTATTAAGAACGAGGCAAGCCCACGTGTCCCTTGGATTCATTGCAGCTGTCATGACCCTCAGTTTATTTCTGCTCTCCTCTAGACTCGCTGGCATTCGGTTAAACAGATGCTACTGTATTTTTAAAGGAGGCTTTGAGGTGGCCCCATTTTATTAAAAATATGCAGGCATGTCGTCAATAAAGCGTCTGTTGTATGAGTCACACGTCGAGGGCTCCCGCCGGCCCCTTCTGTGATTGTCATGACAAAAATACTTGTTTTTATTTTTAATTCACACTGCCTTTTCACATGAAAGAGCAAATTTCATTTTCATGAACTTTTTGGAGCGCTTGTTCTATGCAAGATAAGACGGTGTTTATTATATACGAGTGATGTGTGAAAACAAAAAGTGGTGGAGGAACTAGAAAGGATGGAAGGAATGAGGGATACGTTTTGGAAGTAAAGCTGATAGTAGTTTGAGAAATTATAGGATGCCAAGGCTGTGGTCTAGGCAGGTCTTGATTTTGAGCCTGGTTGACCAGAAGGATATTGCTAAGATCCGTATCACAAGAGCAGTAACAGGTGTGTGTGTGTGTGTGTGTGTGTGTGTGTGTGTGTGTGTGTGTCTGTCTGTCTGTCTTTCGTTGGTGGGTGATATGGGGAAGATAGCAAGTTTGTGTTGGTGGTGTTGAGTTTAACCTACCAGCGGGACACCTACATGGAGATGCTCAGCAGCCAGCCGGAAGCACAGCCTGGGGCTGCGGACTCTGCTCCTGCTGCAGTGGCCTCTCTGTGCTGCCTGTGTGCCAGCGAGGTCCAAAGATAGACTGAGTGGATTCCAGATCTTTCTGCTCTGCTGGCACATTTCTGAGTCTTACCCAGCAAGCAGTATGTGGAAGCGCCTGGCTTCCCCTTGCTCTGTCCCTGTGCATAGGAGACAAATATGACAAATATTTGCTGTGGAATGACGAGAGCAAGAGGCTCAGTTTGGCAAGGCTAGAAGGACTAAAAGAAGAGCGTATACTTTTCCTGAAAATGATGGCATGGAAACAATTTTCTGCATTATTTATATTTGACCTAGGTCCAAGAGTAATTGCAGAGTTAGAGAGCACGTACGCTGAGCAGCCCAAGTCTGGCGACCTAGGGACCCAACCCAGAGGGGCTTGGAAGCAGGTTCTGGATTGGGTGGGGATATGATCAGATTCAGCACCAAGACCCTTTCAATGCTGCCCTTGGGCCAAGCTGCGAGTCATAGTTTCTGTAGGATCCAATCCAGTCTGGACCCAGAGGATTCTACTGGGTTCTCCACACAAAGGACCTACAAAAGGGACTGTGAGGAAAGGAAGTCCAGCTCCGTCTCCATCATTATCTATAACAGGTTCCATCTTTTGGGAATATCTTGAACTCTGCAGAAATTCTGGAATTTCCCCCTCTTGGTTATTGCCTTGGTCATCGCCTTTCATCCTGGGGCCATCTTCCTAGTCCTCACCTATTTCAGAGTCTGTTGAGGGAGGCCCGATGCTGGGAGCCCTGCATTCCACCCTGCAGCCCGCAGAGGGGTGTGAAAGGAGATAGCGGCTGACACCTGGAAAGAAAGAGGTGGACCAGCAGGCTTGGCCCCCGAAGGCTCTGTGTTACCTGACGAGGGAGGTTCAGGTACAGGCTATTTACAGTTGGGGGTATCGGCCTCACAGCGTAGGGTTACTCTGTGCAGTTTCCATTTAAGGGCTCCCAGCCCTCTGCTTGCCAGGACGGCTGCCGGCTCACGTTTAATGCACTCCTCGGGCTGCCTCGGAGTCCGTCGCTCAGCCTTGGC
The DNA here is from genome assembly GCA_039655065.1 of Glossophaga mutica. Taxonomy (NCBI): domain Eukaryota; kingdom Metazoa; phylum Chordata; class Mammalia; order Chiroptera; family Phyllostomidae; genus Glossophaga; species Glossophaga mutica. The sequence goes on from CM077313.1 coordinate 87,112,670, forward strand.
CCTCCTCTCTGGCCCTGGCAAAGGCCCAGCCCTTAGCTCCCTGGGCCCCAGCCTCGTTAGGAGCATCTCTCTATCTCTCTCCCTCCCTCCCTCTCCCTCTCTCTCTCTCTGCCCACCTTTCCTTTTTCTTCCAATACCCTGCCCTGCCTCCTCCTTCCACCGCTGGCTGTCACGCTCTTTGCGAGGCAATATCTACCATGGTCCCGTGCCAGGGGGCAGCTGGATCACCTCCTTCCTCCGGCTTCAGGCTTGCCATATATTTCCTGGGTGTTTCACCTTCACGATTTTCCTGGGTGGTGTTATTCCTAAAAGGCTGTACAGCGTGGTGGTCAAGAGATGCCTGGCTCACTTCACAGCTCTCCACACCCCAGTGGTAGGTAGACAGCCTGCTTCGCCCCATCTGTAAACTGGACATAATACTCATAACTCTTACCTACGTCAAGGGGTTGTTCGAGTGCCGTTTAAATGAGTCAACGCATGTAAAATACTTGGAATGGTGCCTCGAATACACGAAGGTCCTCTCATGTCTTTTTATTATTGCCATTGTGGTCATTGTCACCCTTTGCATGGTGCAGCCTCCTCACCCAGACTCCAAGTCACCTGTGTGTGCACGGTGAAGAGCAGGAACTGGGTCTCAGCCTAAGTCGGTTGTTTCCAACGGAACAGGGAAAGGAGTCCTAGGTTTCAGGCCTGGGAGGAGCAGGAGGAAGCCTTGCACAGAAACAATCATGCTGAAGTCAAGCCGAACTGGATATAATTTGCGAATCAATCTGCTCGGAGGGTCGGGACCGGGCAGGCCTGTTTCTTTTTGGTAGTACTTTTTGTCCCAAAGGAATAGAAGATGTGAAACGCCAAGCAGATTTGAGACACTGTTGAAACTACGGATTATTTATGAGCAATTCCCAGCCTGCCACCAGGCCTCGACTCTCAATGATCCGATGCAAGCTTCCAAATCGGGTTTTCTCATAATTCCATTTTCATCTGAAAAGCCTAGGAATATTGGCATCCTCAGAAAAGAGAGAGTGGCACCAAACTGCATCCTCACTTCTAGGGACAGAGTGACCAACGGGTAAAGCGTGAGGCCAGTGGAGGGTCAAGGCTGCAGCAAACCAGAAGCAGCAGCTTCTCCTCCCGCACCTGCACCTTCACCTGAGCCCGCAGATGTCAGAGACCCAGGGCGAAGGCGCACATGGAGTGAACGTCCACAAAATATGCGTGGATGGCTCACGTGGCTTTTAAAAAGCAAGACATGCTGCTACTAGACGGGAAATGGCTCTTAGTATCATTTATCCATCGGAAACACCAATGTATATAAAACTGTAATATTTGGTAAGATCTCAGTAGTGCAGTAGAGAATTACAGGCGTTTTGTGGCTGGGCGTGGATCAAACAAGGAAAAGATTTGTTGAAGAAGTTAAACAGACAAAAAGATTTTGTAAAGTAAACTTTTTTATGTAAAGCTTTACGAACAAGCAAACGCCTTAGCAGGTATAGCACTGGGAGTGGGGGAGGCATTTCTAGAAGAGGCAGGAGCAGGAGCACAGGCTTGCGAGTAGAAGAGAAACAGGCGAGAAATCCGCCGCAGCTCTAACTCCTCAAGAAACATAAAAAATAAGGCGGACGGTTCCTGGGGGCAGCACGGCCGGCTTCCTTGACTTGGTGGAGAGTGGAGAGTCACCGAAGCATTTTGAGAAGGACGGTCAGACAATGGGTGCTTCCAACATGACCATGAAGGTGGCCTTGAAGATAGGTTAGGGTCCTGGTTGTGGAGGCCAGCTTAGGGGCGCAGGTCCAGAAAATAAATAATGAGGAATATATGCGTACATACCTGTATGCATGCAATGTGCATATGCACACAAATATAGATGTGTGTATACATGTATTCTATACACGGACATACATATGTTGTCATGCAGAAGTCCCACCCACGTACTTCCACGCCCTGGGAACAGGACGCTGGCGGTTCCCTCCCTTCCAACCCAATACCTGGCACAGAGTCAGCGCTCGTATCTTAAATATGATTGGGTTGCATTAGTAACCGAGGAGTTTGCTCTGCCGATGTCTGCCACCTTTTCAGCTCCTTCTCTCCGCACTGTCCCTGAACTGCTTCCAAACTCATTTTGCTCTGTAGCAGATTAAACAAGCGCCCTGTGCACTTAAAGGCGTGTTCTTGCCCAGTGTCCAATCTGCTGCCCATACACTGACCTCCTGTTCAGTGAACGGCTCTGGAACAGCAGAATCCCCAGTCCCGGCCTCTGAAACCGCCCATGGGCTCTGCTCAGACACATCTCAGATCCCTCTTTCACGGTGGAGTCGGAACTGTTGCTGTTGCGGGGAGCGGTGCTCTGCTACGGGTGAGCATGTTGCTCTAGGAACAAGACAGGGCTCCTCAGCTGGCTTTCCAGGATCAGGAAGCTCCCTGGAAAGTGGCCAAGAGCCCAGTGAACCAAGAGCAGACAGATGAGCCCAGGCTGAAGTCCAGGGGTGAGCTCCAGCATCGAACGCTGCGGGGGCGGAAGTCTGGGCTGGTCCCTAAGGGCCTTGCTCAACACGAAGGGATTCGAACACGGTTCTGAGGGCAATGGGGAGCCAGCAGAGTTTTATGGAGGGAAGGAACATGTCTGGCAGCTGTGTGGAGAGAGGCAAGCTCGGGTGATGGGTAGCCTGTAGCCCCAACAAAAAGGCCCTGATTCTGCTTTACCTCCCAATAAGAGAGGTGGCAGTGGACAAGGCAGCTCTGTCCTCTAGAAAACAAGTCTGTCGCTCCGTAAACCAGGCTTTGTAAAGGCTACAGGGTCCATTCATTTTGCTCGTGGATTGTAATTGCATTTTTGCATTTCCAAAAATGAGGCATAGAACTACTAGACTGCAATAACCCTCATTCTGGAACAACTTGACTTCTGCACGTTTGCAGCTCGGGGAACACGGTGTCAGGCTGGACAGGGGACAGTTAGTTGTCTGAAAATACTTACTCATCGGCTGTCTCTTGGACCCCGGGCTCCCCGTGGCAGCGTATGGGCCAGGCCGGCTGTCGGGGGGATTCAGATGTGCTAATGCAAGGCAGGTACCCTGGCTGCTGTCTGCCCCCAAGTTCGGAGGGGGCAGGAGGAGGCTGAGATCGGGGGCGGTGAGCAGACTGTGTGCCTGGAAACCTGACGACTCATTTTAGGTATAACAGCCACATTGGAGAAAGTATCTTCAGAGGCTGCAAGGCTGACACTGTATGAAAATGATATGGTTTAGATCAGCCTTAAGACAAACAACCTGCTAGGCTTGGCTCATCCGACTAGATTTTTATTAGTGTTTCACACGGAAACCAGTATCGACCAGACGGGTGCCGTCATGGCCTCCGGTAGCAATAACAGAAAGGCTGTGCATTTCAAGGTTTTGATCTGGGCTGAACTGACATCTTTCTTCCCAACCTGATCAAGTCACTTGTTCGGACGACAAATGGATATGCAAAAATGTGTATAATTTAGCAGGAAAGGAGGGCAGACAGCCCGCTGCCCTTGGCTCTGTTAGCACTGCCATTCAGTGTTCGTGTTCCTGCTCTCATCGGTTGGCTTCCGCTTTTCGGCCCTTGCAACCTCAGCGATAAGCTGATTTGCATTCGTCTTCTGCGGCTTTGCACCTCCTGAGGGTCAGGGCCCTTCCCTTTGAAGCTGTCTCTGGGAGAACTGAGTCAGCAAAAGCCTTGTGCAGAACCCAACAAATTGTCACACTCTGTAGCAGTGCTAACAACCACGAACCTCAGGAGACTACGAAGTGATGTTTTACTTTATCATTTGGTGGGGAGTGGCAGGGGTAAGGGGTAAGGGGGAGGAGGTGGGTTTGGTGGATATAGTTGCCATAGGAAAAGTATCCAGGAATGGCTTTCTCTCCCTTGACTATGTTTTTAGTAAGGTTGCCAATACTCAGGATTTGCATAGAATAAAAGCCAGTGAATATTTGGAAATCTCCTCTTCCCTGTTTCTGTATGCTGTAACCACAGTAACGAGACTTCTTAGGGTTGTCAGTTCTTAACAAGTAAATTTTCATTTAATTGTTAATAAATACTGCAGATGACAGGAACGACTGTCACTGCATACTAGAGTTTTCGATGAGCAAATGACACATCCTTAGATGCCTTTTTGTACAACACCGGTTAAGCCTCCATATACCTGATCACCTTAGCCACGAAGTTATTCCTTCTTTTCTGCCTCCCCTGAGAGGATTGGAGGATACCGCATTAATACCAGGAGAAGGGAGCCCTCTAGTGGAAGACCAGCAGGGTCCATCGTGAGCAGGGGAGAGCCAGAAAGTCACACAAGCCTTGTTAAATTTAGTGTGCAAGTTGAGCTGCGTCGTGTAAACAGGACGTGCCTCGCCATGTCCTCCTGCCGATCTGGAAGGTGTCTGTCAACAAATCTGTCATGTGGAGTTGTCGAGAACATACTGCCCTCAGTTGGTTGGGTGTCGTCCCACAAAGTGAAAGCTTGCTGGTTCGATTCCCGGTCAGGGCACATGCCTGTGTTGCAGGTTTGGTCCCCGGTCCGGTTGTGTACAAGAGACAACTGATCGATGTTTCTCTCTCACACCGATGTTTCTCTCCCTCTGTTTTTCCCTCCCTTCCCCTCTCTCTCATAATAAATAAATCTTAAAAAAAAACAAAAACAAACAAAAAACCTATTGGGACCTGTGCTAAGTGGAGAATCCGTTTAAAAATCACTCTCCCAAAGACATACAACTTCCTTCATAGCCCTCACCTGAAAACTGGAATGGGCAAGGTCAGGGAGTCGGGGGATGAATTTTGATAAGAAATAAAAAATTGAGTCCAAATTAATTGAAATGACCCCCCCGGCCCCCACCATGTCACGAGGGCAAGGTCTGCCCATCTCGTCACTCCTTTAATCAGAAGAACACCCCTGTCTAGCCCAGCCTTCCTCAGGGCCACCACCCAAGTTGGGTCCTGACCGACTTTGTGACTCAGTGTCGTTTGCCTTGTAACGAGGAAGACAGTGACAAAGCATGTTCTCCCTGTGCCCGACCCCGGCACGCGTCTGAGATTACAACGCCAGATCCTTAGAAAAATTCTCCTACCCTCTTGTCCTCATGATATTTCTGTTGACCCTTTATTCCTGTCACTAAGTGTTTATAAATAAGATTTTTAAGTAAACTTTAGAACTCTCAAAGCTTTACGGTTTAACTTGCTGATGTGGATGTCCTACATGCAGGAGTTTTTAAGCCCCCCTTGTTGGAACCCCCTGCTGTGCATGTGCGGTCTTCCGCCCACCCCTAAAAAGGATACGGCCCCGGGGCTGGGGTCCCTTGCCCAGGGCTCTGTTGTTGGCCGTCACTGATGAGCCCCTCTCTCAAGAACCCCACTTTGAAGCTTGCGCCCTTCAAAGAGTCGTCGTGCTGAAGAGTCAGCCGGGGAAAAGGCGGACGCTGCACATTTTCGCTGAGACCACAGCTGCCTTTGTTTCTAGCCTGTGACGTGACGGAGTCTCTGACAGTCTAGTCGGCAAACCTGCCTTGTCCTGTTCTGAATGATGACAACGAAAATGGCCACAGCAAGGATCCGTAAATCCTGTCTGTATTTCAAGGACCTTCTAAGGTCTCCTATCTCCCTTGCAGCCTGCTCAGCTGGACAAATGTGGCCACTTCTGAGTTCTCTGGGGTCTCCCTTTCTGGGGGACTCACACGGTCACATCCTGCTTTACTCCATGCGTGTCTGTCCAATCTCCCTGTACACACACTTGCCCTTGAGGACAAGGCTGCTGTTATATACATCCTGGGTCTAGTTCATTCATTCGCTCACTCGTTCGCTCACCTGGTGAACAGTTTTTGAGTCCGTCTGGGGCCAGTCCCTGTTCTACTCTCTGGGGACATATTGGGGAACAAAATGAACAAGATCTATTTCCTGACAGAGAGAAATGAGGGAGAGTAAACCTTAAACTCATAGGCACGAGTGGGAAATGTCCACGGTGAAAACAGAAATAAAAACATACACCCTGTGATGAAAGTCACCAAGGAAAAAGAATAGGGCACACTGAGAGAGAACACTGGGTGGTCTTATTTAGGCTGGGGGTCAGAAAAGACCTCTGAAGTGGTGCCGTCTGTGGGGAAAGCTGAAGGCACATGGTATCCCATGCTTCAAGAAATGGTTAACCGGCTCTCAGGTCACGTGGTGCAAACCTTCTAACTTCGGAGGATCCTCCTGACTGTGTCTTCCAAGGCAGCCCCACCCCTCCCCTTGTTTGCCACCAACCTCCATGTGTCGTTTGGAGCCCCCTGGATCTGATAGCCCATGGAGGCCCCTGCGTGTCAGCTCCAGCCACAGAGGAAGTGCAAGAGCTGGACCTCAGGGCTGCTTGCAGAACTAGAATGGTTATTCTCACGAATGTATTTATGATGCATTTTAGCAGTCCGTAGGACACTTAGCCTAACCATGGCACATGACCTTGATTGCAAAGTACAAAGCACATGGCCTTTGGAATTGAGCAGATCTGGGCTTGAACTCTGTGACCTTGAACAGACAATTTTGTAGACTCAGTTTTCTCTTCTGTACAAATGAGGGCGAGCTCACCAGACACTCACAAGGTCCTGCAAGGGTCCGAGTGACGCGGCCAGGCCCAGAGAGTAGGCAGGCACTACCCTTCCCTGTAACCCCCCGCCCGCCCTGTCTCCTTACCTGTACCACCCCTCTGGGCCCCAGTTCCCCCCTGTGCTCCACGCTCACATGAAGACCACTGTCCCTCCCTCAAAACCTGCTCTTCAGGGCTGAATCTGCTTCAGTCAGGAGACATAATGGGCCACCCAGCAGCAGGGAGGATGAGGACCAGGTGACCAAGTGCGACTCAGTGCCACTCAGAGCGGCCCAGGGCAAGGCAGGGCGACAGGACCAACTCCCGTCGTCGGGCTGAAGCCGGCAAAGAGTTTGCTCCAGGAGTGGACACCAGGCAGGGCGGTCACTCCGAACCTGGGAGCGGGTCCAGAACACCCCGCCCGAAGCCCAGGCCTGCAGGTGGGGCTTAGCTAGGGGGAGAAAGAGGGTCAGTGATTTAGGCTTCCTAAAGGAAGCCCAAAGAGTTCGTTCTGGGTCCCCAGGAAGAGGAGTGTGAGCAGGGCTGGAGCTAAGTCTCCATGGAGATTTGAGGGTAACTGCCCAGAGGTCAAGGTGAGGTCGGCCTTAGGGATGGTGCAGGGCAGGACAAGCAGGTAAGGCAGAGAACTGCGGGAGGTAAATTGTACAGTGGACCGGACGTTGGGCTTATCTGTGGATGTTGTATGTGATTATAATCAAATCCCTCCCGCTCCCTTACAGGGAAGTACAGACACTTCCAGCTTGCGGAAGGCAGATCCCAAAGGTCGGAGTGCACTGTTGGCCGATATCCAGCAAGGAACTCGCCTACGGAAAGTCACACAGATCAATGACCGCAGTGCCCCGCAGATCGAGAGTAAGTGAGCGCATGGGCCAGGACTGCACGAGCCACGGGAGGCCACGGGAGGCTCAGGCAGGCACCCCTGGCTTGCTCAGGGCAGGGGCCGTGTCCGGGACCCAGGACAGACATCGCCCTGTCTCGGACCTGCTCGGTGGACAGGCCACGTGGGTGGACACTCAGAGCTTCCCTTCCAGGTGTGCAGACAGTGTATAGGGTTCTCCTACCCTTACTCTTCAAGTGCTAAAAAAAAAAAAAATCTCATGGTGAGATAACTTTTTAAATTGCGATCAAATTCACCATTTTAACCATTGGAAGTGTCCAATTCAGTGGCATTTAAATGTTCACAGTGTGCCGCAGCCATCACCTCCATCTCATCCCAAAACATTCATGCCAGCACCCCAAAAGGCCAGCCCAGACCCACCGGCAGTCACTCCCCATTCCTCCCACCTCCCAGCCCCTGGCAGCCATTAAATCTGTTTGCCGTGTCCGTGGATTTGCCTAGTTGGAGCTAGTTCGTATAAATGGAGTCATGCAACATGTGGCCTTTGGAGCTGGCTCCTTTCCCTGGGCATCGTGTTTGCCTGGTTCACGCACGCGGCAGCAGCCGGCACCTCTCTCCTCTTCACTGCCGAATAATACCTCATCCTAGGGCGGTACCACTCTGTGTTTTTCCATCGTGAGCTAACATTTAAACGTCACCGTGTCAACAGAGCCCTCCAACTCAATGAGAGGAAACGTAAAGTCTCAACATTAAACATTGCAGACTTTTTGTTTTTCCACAAGGAAAAAGATTTAATCAGAATGCTCTCACGGGATCAAATGACCGCAGCTTTCTATGTCTTCTAGAAGATGACAGGGTAAATGGAGTCTGTGCTTGGGTCAGATGGCTTCTCATTCTGCTACCAAGCAAACCACGGTGCCTCTTCGAGACTCAGTTTGCTCACCTGCAAAATGGGAGAGATAATAATACCTGCTCTTGTGTGTGTCAAGACTGTGGAAGGGTGAAATAACATATGCAGAGCTATTTATTGTAAGGTATTATTATGTCTTCATATATTTTTAATGGTGAGCATGATGTTAATTCTCAAAGATAGTCCTAAAAAATATAAGAATCTAGTATCTGTAATTGCTATCTATGTTAATACGCAAGGATACACAAATTATTTTAAGAAATATTTCCCACAACCAAATTAGAAATTTGTTTCTGGTGAGACCCACTATCTAATTGATTAAGCCCAATGAACAGATAAGTTCGTTTTATTGGAATACTCATTTACTAATCATTCCAATGAGTCGGTAATGGATGACGTTAATATTTAGAATAATCTGGCCGTATTCACCCACCAGTGGGCACTGTGCCTTCATTTCTCTGTGCTCACTAGCTTCAGGTTGTGAAGATTTTTTTGCCAGGAACCCTTGTCTAAGCTGAACGTCTTCTCCTGTTATGTAGTTGGTAAACACGCACGTCTGGAAGGCTGGAATTGGTGACCCCTCTCCTCTGGGGCTCGTAGGCTTTCTCCTCTGCAGACGAAAAGGCTCAGGGGAGAGTGTGGCGCTCGGGGAGTGAGTGCTCAGGAAAGGAAATGCTGAAGCACCGGTCCCTGCAGACCTTCCCCTCCCGCTGGCCATTCTAGGCCAGGCTCTGCGCGCGAGAAGTGAAAGTTACTGTCTGGATTAAATCTGCGGGTCTCCTCTGGCTAGTCCTCCCAGTGGAAAACAGGACCAGCTCCGCACCTGTCCTGTCTGGGTTTTCTCCTTTGAAAGGTGCTGCCAGTTCCTCCACTGGCATCCACTAAATGGCAGTGTCTGGGTCCCTTGGTTTAGGTTGCTTTTCAGAGTGGTCAGCCACTGATGGTTGGTTGTTTGGGAGGCCCAGAGAGCGCAGCAGACAGGCCCAGGCATGAGTCTGCAGGAGGTCTGGGCAGAGGGTATTTGGGAAAGATGCCATCTGGAAGGGTAACATCACAGGTCCTGCAGGCTGGAGTACCAGCAGGCTGCCACAGGCATTGTCAGACCACTGCCCAGGGTGAGAAGGGGCTGCTCAGCTCTACCCACAAGTCTTTACCCACTCACCTCTGCTCTCTAAAGGTTCTAAAGGCTCCAACAAAGAAGGAGGAGGTTCTGCAAACTCTCAAGGAGGGAGCACACCCCCAGCCCTGGGAGGTCTGTTTGCCGGTGGCTTTCCTGTGTTGCGACCAGCAGGCCAGAGGGATGCAGCAGGTAAGGAGGAATCCAAACCCAGCTATCTTGTGATTTTTTTTTAGATTTATTTATTTTTAGAGAGAAGGGAAGAGAGAAAGGGAGGGAGAGAAACATCCTCTCGCACGCTCCCTACAGGGGACCTGGCCTGCAACCCAGGCATGTGCCCTGAGAATTGAACCGACGACCCTTTGATTTACAGGCCAGCACGCAATCCACTGAGCCACACCAGCCAGGGTGCTATCCTGTGATCTTGATCTCCTTCACTTGGAGACCCCACTGGGCAATCCTTCACATGGCAGTGAGTGGCGTGTTTTCAGTGAACGGCTGTGTGGTAGGAGATCATGCATTTGGGAACATAAGCACCGGAAATTTCCAAAGCCCAGGACTGTGCTCAAGGGATCTTTCAAATCATCCTTCTGTTTACATCCTCCCATTGTAATAAACACTATGCACTATGACTTGCCACAGCGCATAGTGTTTAGTGATGGCGTGATTGTGGCCCAGGCTGCAGAGTGCAGACAGATATTCATGACATCGCTGTGGCCTCCCTGGCGATGAGTGAGTCAGAAGGGTTCTCAGTCATTGAGTCCCTGTGTCCGTTAGGTATTGCTGAGTCACAAAACACCCTAACGCTCATCTATTCAGTTTATATTTAGTGGGTTGGCAATTTAGGGTGGTCTCAGCTGGGTGCCCTCCAGTATCTACAGGTTGGTAGATGGCTTTGCTAATTTTATATTTCTCATAGCTTTGGCACCTCATCTGGGGCGACTGACCTGAGCCATTTGGTCATTCAATATGTAGCAGACTGTTCAGAGTTTGTTTTTATAGTGGTGGCAAGGTTCCAACAGAGAGGCTAGAAGCATATAAAGTCTCTTGGAAGTCTCTTGGAATTGGCACAGTATGACTTCCTATTGCATCCTCTTTTCCAAAGCGAGCCACAAGGCCAGCCAGAGACAAAAGTGGGGAATCGGACTTCATCTCTCAATGAGAGGAGCTGCGAGATCGCATTTCAGAGGGTGTAGAATCAGGAACGAGTGGATAATCAAGGCCATTACTGCAACCAGTCTACCACAGTCAGATGTCTGGAAAACACTGCATTAAAATTAGAAAAATGTGCAATCTTTACTTTACTATGTGCAAAAGAGGTGTTTTTCTTTTCCTTCTTTCATTTTTTTTTTTTTTTGGATAAACTCAAAGAATTTCATTAATCCAAGGAATATCAAGCCCCAAACATTCCTAGTATAGAATATTTTCTACCATGTGACTCTGCTAAATTTCTTGCTGGGGCTGTTTGACATTAAGGGATGCATTTGCTGCCGTCACCTACTGAGAAGGGCAAAGATAAGGGCTCTGGGATGCTTTGAGATCCCACTGGAACCTCCTCAGAGGTCATTTTCTGTCCTCGTTTTTGCTGAGGGTTCGTCAGACGAGCACGTGCCAGGGTCGTCTTGAGAGCCGGCATTCTTCTGTGCCTGCTTCTTTTTCAAACTTCCTGCCTGGGACCAAAGAAACGTTCTTGGGGATATAAAAATCCCACCAGCTTCTCTTCGTAGAAATAACCCCAGTCAGGTCATAACAGGGATGGGACAAAGGAAGCCAGCCGTATTCCTACTTGTCTTCAATAGGACGCAGGTGTTAGATGTCGAAGCCACTATGTGTAGTCAAGCATTGATCTCTGGAGAGGAGGTGGGAATCCACAATGAAGTGACTAATGATGCCTGTCACAGGAGGGAAGTCAGGACAGATCAATAGTAGATGCATGGCCTTAGTGCCGTGTCCGAGTGAGACAGCAAGGTTCCTTCTCGTTCACAGAAAAGGACTTTGCCCTCTGCTATCTCTCTGATTTTCTTGCCTACCACTCTTGCTGGCTCAAGCCCTGCACTCCAGCCACACCTTGCCCTCCTTGCTGCTCTTACCCAAACCAGGCATATTGCTGCCACAGGGCCCTTGCGCTAACTGCTCCCAAGGCCCGAAACACACTTTCTCAGGTGTCCACTTGGTTCACTATGTCCCTTCCTTCAGGTCTCTGCTCAAGTGCCATCGGACCAACTCAGTGAGGCTTTACTCACCATCCATAGAGAATGAGTCACCCTCTCCTTCCATACCCCTTCTATCTAAATTTATTTTTCTTTTATTATAACCACCATTGGACATATTATATATTTACTCGTGTATTTTCTGTCTTCCCCTCTAAATGTATGCTCCATGAAGGGAGGAACTATGTTTTGATCACTGCCTTAAAAATGCCTGGCACATAGTAGGTGCTCAGAAAATATCCACATACAGTGAAATGCGTGAGTGGGTAGTATGGCTGCTTAGAGCCATTGAGCCCAGAGAGCAGTGTCTAGTGATCACAATGCTTTTAGGGGCCCACGAAAACGTTTGAATTTACGTTAAAATCGGGAAGGGGGAAACATGAAATTTTGGGGCCAAATATTATATTTGTCTTTACACCAGTGCAGTCACAAAATGTAGCTCTAAATATTTTTTTAAGGAGGAAGAGGGTCCCCAAAATTCATAATGTGGCCCTGACTCAGCACTCACAGGGAGTGATCGTTAACGTAAGATACAGTGAGCGGACGTCGCCAGGCTGAAAGGAGTGTGTGATGAGACTCCCGTGCAACCCCAGGTCCTCTGGAAGCATCAGCCCATGGAAGGGGGAAGACGGACTTCGCCTTCCGATAACCCCCCGGGCTCTACAAGCTGACTCCTTTCCCCTTAGCGAGACCTCCTGGGTGCACTCCAGCGGGCCCCTCCCCGCCTGGTTCCCGGTCCCCTTTTGCGTTTCTGTTTGGGTGGGTTCCCGGGGCTAGCGCCTGGGCTGTGTTGGGCGGCCTCCTCCCTTCCTTGCCTTGGCAGGCACTGTGGGAGCTCTCTGCTGGCCAGCGCCTGCGCGCTTGCTGCACCCGCCCTCCTGCGTCAGCTGCTCCCTCTCCTGCCAGTCCCGCCCTGCGCGTGTGCTGCCAGCTCTCTGCGCGACCCCAGAGTGGGCCTGAACAGAAGCGGAGGAGGGTCTACGCCGCCCTTGGCTCTCTGCTCACGTTATGATAAAAGTGCGTTTGTTGGCCCCTTTCTTGTTCGGTTGGCTGCTTAGTGAGCAGCGGCTCTGGTCCTTTGAACTGACTCACTCTATGGGTTTTCGGATGCTGGAGACGTGGGTGTCCCCAGTCACTGAGACAGTTTGGGTCGGTTATTCAGGGCCTGAGTCTGACCTTCAGATCTGTTACCCCGTTCAAGTCCATCCAGCAAGTGGGCCCTGGTTTAGGGAGCTGCCCCGGCTCTCCCGAAAAGTTCATCCCTGTGGACTACGGAAACAGGTTTGAGAAGTCGGAGGCAGGGTTCCCTGAGCCTGGCCCCTGCCCTTGACCTCGCATAGAATGTTGGATCTGGGGTGGTAGAAGGCCAAAGTGGGGGGTTCCCTCCTGGGCATGGTCAGCCAAGCTGCTCTGGCAATGCCCGCCTCAGACCCCCAGGGGGGTCGCGTCAACCAGGGTGGGTACATCCATGCAAAGGTGTCTCTTCCAGAACCACCTCAAAGAAAATCCTCAAGAGAGGAGTGAAAATGTCACTGCCCTGCCTCCAGAGCAGACATTCCATAGCTGAGCCCTGCAACCGTGGTATTGCCCCGGTGACTGTCACATCACAGCCAGAGGAGGGTCTTCTGTTTGGAAAGTCAGGCACCGCCCACTCAGTCCTGCCCACTCAGCCTCACCCGACTCACCGGGCTTTGATTGGCCTGGCTCTTGGCATCCAGTACTTCGGGGTAGGATTTAGCGCCCGGTTGGGAAAACACACTGGAGACTCATTGACTAAAAAGCTCGGGCTGCCAGCAGAGGCTGGGGCAGTACCCGGTGTGAAGGCTGTGGGTCCTGGTCCGCGGCACCCAGGAAGTCGGAGGGAGGGGAAGCAAGCGTGTTGTCAAGGGTTTTTCACACGTTTTCTTGGGGATTATAGAATGGAAGGGCGTGGAGACAGGGGAGAACATAGTCCCCAGAGTTCCTCTTTGAGACAGCACTGTGCTTGTTGGGAAGAGATATTTTTAATGCATCCTAAATGCAGGCTTACATGCACAGTGATTACAGAACTTCTGTACGGGACACGGGGAGCGGGACCTTTTCCTCATTAGGCAGGCCGGGACTAAAGGGAAAGCACTCGCAGAGTGTCAGAAGGGTGTGCAGCGTGACTGGGCCACGGCCGGGGAGCACCCTCTTCACCGGTCTTCCGGGAGGGCCACCAAACGCAAACGCTTTCTGCAGGCGGTCTGTCGTTGCTGAGTTCATGCGGTGCTGGGGTTCAAGCTGGGGTCAACGTGGCGGAGAAGCTACAGGGTGAGGAAGCCAGGAGACCGGGAGACAGTGACCCCCTTAGAGATGGGCACACGTCTTTGGGAAAGGGAGCCGGGAACCTCCAGAGGCCAAAGGAGTGGGAGGTTCAAGGTCATTGGAACAGGATGCCCAAGGCAGGGTCTCCCCACTGGCTTTGGAGCATGAAGCTTCTGCTCTCGATGCAGAAACAGAGTCCTGGTTCACAAATGCTGGGAGCGAGGACCACCTCCCTCACCGGAGATTCTGGTTGGCACCTGAGGACCCAAACTAGGACATAAGGGCTATGGACCCCGTGGGTAGGAGTGATGAGTGTGAGGTGACCTTGAGATGAGGAAGGGCAGGGGAGGTGGGAGCAGTCCCGTGCCCTGGGCTGGGAGCCTGGGAGACCCTGGCAGAGGAGAGCCACGGTGGGATGCAGTAGGAAGGCTGGTGGCCCGACAGCACCGTAACGCTGGCAAGGAGCTTGGGGCTGGTCCAGCTGGCCCTCTAGTGTGGCAGCGGCTGCACCTGAGGCCTCTCAGGGGACACTCGGGGAGAAAGCATCACCTGCAGTTGCACAGCATCACACTGAAGAGCCTGTCATTGCTGCCCACGCACGTGGGGTTTCTCTTTCCTCTGTCTGTGCGCTAACTCAGAACTTATCTCGCTTGCAGGTGGCAAGACAGGGCAGGCCCCTGGCTCTCGAGCACCTTCTCCTCGGCTTCCCACCAAAACTATCAGCGGGCCGCTTAACCCCCCAGCATCCCCCAGGCTAGGCAATGCCTCGGAGGCGCACGGCGCTGCCAGAACCGTCCCTCCTCGCCCCAGCGTGCCTGCCCCACCGCCTCCCACGCCGCCCCCACCTCCCCCACCCTTACCCCCACCCCTGCCCTCTTCCTCTGCCATCAAAGCTCCCCTAGTGTCCCCCCCTGGCTCACAGACCAAAGGTAATACCCTGGGGGTGGCCCCCCCTCCGCCCTCCGCACCTCCCCCTCCGCCGCCTCCCCCAACCCCACCCCCTCTTCCCCAGAACTCCATTCTCAGTGACAAGACGGCGAAGCCTCAGCTAGCCCCCTTGCACTTGTCACCCATCCCACCCCCGCTCCCTCTCCTCCCGCCTTGCGGGTACCCCGGACTCAATGCGGATGCTGCCAGCCCCACTCAAGATGCTCCGGAGCCTTCTGTCCCGCCGCCCCCACCGCCCCCGCCCCCACTTCCCCTTTATGCCTCATGCACCCCGAGGTCCTTGGTGTCTGCACCCGCTATGCCAGGCCCTAACAACAGCAATGAAGCCCCACCCCCACTGCCCCCCAAGTCCCCCAGCTTCCAGGCTCAGCCACTGAAGCCCAGCGCACAAGCCTTGCCCACTCCGCCCGCGCCTCCTGGGTCACAGCCGTTCCTGCAGAAGAAGAGGCCCGGCCGAGGCCCAGGTGAGCACAGCTGTTCTGGGCCCCGGGTGGCCCGATCAGAGGACCGCTTGCCGTTGCCAGACGTTCAGGAGGTGCCAGGGCCACAGCCAGAGGCCTGCTCCCGTGAACCACTGGGGAATACCTTGCGGTGTCTTAACTCAGGAGTTGGGGTTAGAGCAGACCTAGTTATTCATTGCCCCTGTGGAGTGCCATAAAGATTGGTTGTGGGACTTTACACTGGGCGTATTCGTGTTCGAGACAGGAAACGAAGAGTGGGGGAGGCTGGAAGAGCTGTCCAAGAGCATGCAGAGCACAAGTCAGGGGTTCTGGCCTGGGTCGCCGTGCTAGTACTGTGTGACCCTGGACGCTCGCCTAGCCTCTCTGTGCTTCCTTCTCCTCCTCTCTGAGATGGGAATGGCAGTAGTTCCCCTGCGGGCAGTAGTTGGAGCCAGGCCTGGCAGCCGCGAGATCTAAAGGACGGTCATCCTCACTGTCACCCTAGGGCTGGAGGGGGCTGTGGGTGCACTTGGTCCAGAATCAGCCCTCCTGTTTAATTTTCCTACACACGACCTGACTCAAATCAACTCATTTAACCCTCTCAACGACTCTAGGAGGCGTGTGCACTATTATCATCTCCATCTGACAGAGGAGAAAACTGAGGCGCAGAGAGGTTGTGTCATTATCCCAGCAGGAGAACTGGATTCAGTCCCACGTGGGTTGTCTCTGGAGGCTGCCTTTCTACTCACCCCTCACAGAAGGTTACACGTCCGCTGTCCCCGTTCACTCCTGTATCTGAATACTCCATCATCTTCTCTGCCAGGCACCAGTGGGGCGAAGCTGAATCCGCCGCCGGCTCCTCCTGCGAGATCACCCACCACGGAGCTTTCAAGCAGGAGCCAGCAGGTCCCAGGCTGGACCCAGACACAGCAGCCCGGGGGCCAGCTGCGGAACGGGAGCCTGCACATCATCGGTAAGCAGGGCCACCTGCTGCCACGCTGGCTGCCTGTGGGGAGGTGGTTCCCAGCCCCCCGCGGGAGTGTGCCAGCCCCAGGCGCCTGCTTTGTCAGAACAGGGGATGCACGGGAGCAGAGAACAGCCCACAGGTTGTGTTGAATAGAGGGTTTCTCTGGAGGCTTTCTGCAGGGCTCCAGAGCCCACTCCTAACCTTCTGACTGAGTTTAGAGAGGGAAGAAAACCAACATTTTAACCGTGTGTCTGTCTCCATTGAGAAATCCACGCACAAGGCTGAATGAATAGTGTGATTTGGACACAGCGAATGGATGGACAGAAGGCCCAGCAGGCAGGGGGACAGTGAGGGCAAAAATATAGAAATAGGACAGAAAGTCGCATGGGGTCAGATGTGACCAGAAATCGTTGCATCCCTTTGTGGACTGAGCTGCTGTCAGCCAGAAATCCTAGATCGCAAAGCAGGGACCCACCCCGTGAAAGGGCCACACGCCCCCTCTCCGCTTCCATCGAGAGCTTGGGACAGAACCCGTTTGCTCTGGGGGCCCAGGCCCGCAACAGGACACAGGTCACGCTCCGTGTCAGCAGCCAGGCCCAGGACCCCTGTTCTGCCCGCTCCTCCCGACCCAGGCCCTCCCAGGAGATCAGGAGGGCTTCAGGCCGGGGGGCTTTGCTGTCCCTGGTGCCGCCATGTTCCCCAACTCTGACTCTGGGCCCTGCAGCGCCCTGTGGCTCTTTAGAAGCTTCCTGAAGATATTAGTGGATTTAAGGTGGGGTGGGTGATGGGGAGAGCGTGTTCATTTCACTTTTCCCGAGTCCCCTTGTCCCAGCTGAAGCATAAATATTGAGAAGTGGAAGGCGGCCTTGGGGAGACTAGTCCTGCCGTGGACACCCTGGCACCAGGCAGGTGAACCAACTTGGGTCGTCACAGTAACCAGAGCAACTTTGCCATTTTCCGTGCACAGATGACTTTGAGTCTAAATTCACGTTCCATTCCGTGGAAGACTTTCCTCCTCCGGATGAATATAAACCATGCCAGAAGGTTTACCCCAGCAAGATCCCCAGAAGTGAGTACCGCCTGGTGCGGACGCCTGCATCTCCCTGACTCTCAGGCAGTGGTGCCTGGTGTGCATTGGTCGGCTGCAGGCTGCCTGTCATCTCACGTCCTGAACAGCAGTGCCGTTCACACTCCTGGAAGTGTCGGGACGTGCGTGTGCCCCAGTCCCCAAAAACTCAGCTAGAGGCTGTTACAGAACACCGGCGTTCAGTGTTTAGCATCAGATTTGGGTGAATTTGCCACTTGCCCCTCCCCTCTCTGGGATGCAGGAACTTTGCGTTAGTAGCCGGGGAAGAACCCGAAACCCCCAATGTGGAACTCTGGCAGACCGTGACATGGAGAGTGTCCTCGAGCCAATGGTTCTCAGCCTCGGCTACACATCCGAATGACCTGGAGAACCTAAAGACCCAAAAGACCAGGCTGTACCTGGGCCAACTAAATTAGAACACCCGGGGTATATAGGACCAGGGTGTTGGTGATTGTGAAAGCTGCCGGGTGATGCCAGTGTCCAGCTAAGGCTGAAAGTCTCAGCCCAGTGAGCCCTGCCTCCCTCTGGTTTCCTTGTGTGGCCAGACTGCCACCCAGCCCCAGGAGTAGCAGAGGGAGAGGCTGGCGGGCCTGCCCCTCAGGCCCAGAGGCCAGGGAGGCAAGTACTTTAGAAACACAGGCAGCAGAGAAAAGCGAAGTGGGGTGCGGACAGCACAGGGATGCTGCCTGTTAGTTACGACACGAACCGGCTCTTGTCTGGTGCTGAGCCAGTCCGACTGGCTGAGGGGTGAGGCCCCAGTCCTGGACTTCTGTGGGCCAGTGTGGAAAATTACACAATCACCGGTGTCTGGGATTAGCCCCGAACCAGGAACTCTGTGAGTCTCTTTCACGGGGACTGCGGGGAGGGCCCTTCTCTGGGGTTCAGTTTCCGGCTGGTTTGCACCTGTCCGCCTTTATGCCACAAACCCACCCCCCCACTCTCCGGTCCACCCAGACCGGACCACACCACGTGGATGTGACCTCCTGGCCCCTGGAGGCTTTTCAGTTGCTGACCCCTGCGTTACACCAAAGGCCAGCAAACGTTTTCTCTAAAGGGTCAGTGATGACATATCTGAGGCGCCGCAGGTCATATGGTCTCCGCCACTACTACCCGGTTCTGCTGTCTCCGCATGGAAGTGGCCACGGACAGTAAGTGAATGAATGAGCATGGCCATCTTCCCATTGCACTTGATTTATAAACACAGGTGCTGGGCTGGATTTGGTCTGCTGGCCATATCTTGCTGACCTCTGCCCTAAACCAACCCAGAAGAGGAGATTCTTAAAAAATCATTCCATATTGCAGCCTTTCCGAATAATGTGCCATGGAGTCCTTCAATGTGAAGTGTCTGTTTGAGCCCATGGTGCCCAGTCTCATCCCTGAAAATACACACACACACACACACACACACACAAAATCTGTGCCCCCCACAGCTCACCAGAAGGGCGCAGCTGGCAGGCGGTGCTGTGTTCCTCCCATCCCAAAGAAATGTTCGAATCCATGCCCAGACCAAAATACAATCTCCTGATGCTTAGGTAGGTGCGGTAAAGAAAGAAGAGGGAGGAGGAGGCGGAGGAGAGAAAACCTACGAAGTGAACTGACATCCTACAGAGCAGAAATGGCATCGGTAATTGGCAGACATGGAATGCTTCCACACCCTGCTAGCACGATTACATCAGCACGCCCCCCGCATTCCCTGCGAGCCGTAGGGTAGGGCCTTGTTCATTATATTAGCGCGAGTCTGCTATGGGCCATGCCTGCCCAGTTACATTGCTCCTCGCCGTGTTCCTCCTGCTAGGCAGTAACCTGGTTCCCCCAGATGAGAGTTCCCCATGGTCTGGGAGACGATGTTGTTATTCTCCAGGATGAGTGTGTTTGCACGCGCTCCTGGGGCAGCTCTGCCTGCCTGCCTCCTGCCGCCTGCTTCTCCCTCCTTCTGACAAACACACAGCACACAGACACCCTAAGGCTTCCTTCCTTCTTTAACTTTTAACTGCAAATGCCTAACACGAAACTTGCCATCCAAACCTGTCTGAGTGTACACACAGTTCAGTAGTGTTAGGTACACTCCCATCGTTGTGCAAACCCTCTGCAGAACGCCTTTCGTTGCGCAAAACCGAAACTCTGTCCCCGTTCATCCACGGCTCTCCACTCTCCCCTCGCCCCGCCCCTGGCAACCACCCTTCTATTTTCCGGTCCTATGAGTTTTACTACTCTCGGTGCCTCGTAGAAGTGGAATCTATTAGAGTTTGGCTTTTTGAGACTGGTTTCTTTCACTCAGCATCATGCCCTCGAGGTCCATCTGTGTTCTAGCAGACGCCAGCATTGCCTTCCCTTTTTAGGCTCCGTAGTGTCCCGTTGTATGGGCATGCCACATTTGGTGTATCTGTTCTTCCATCAGTGGACACCTGGAGGACTTCTGCCTTTTGGCGCTTGTGAAATGCTGCTATGAAAATGGGCGCACAATTATCTCGTTGAGACCCAGCTTTTAATTCTCTCGTGTGCATACCCAGAAGTAGAATTGCTGGATCGTAGGGAAAGCCTGCTTTTAGTTTTTTGAGGAACCACCGTAGTGCTTTCCATTTTCCATTCCCATCGATGCTACATAAGGGGAGATGCAGGGTTTGCCTTTGCTTTATGGAGAAGGCACTTCTCCTTTAGCTCTGCTATTGTTTCCAGGAGCATGTGCGAAAACGAGTGCCCGCTGCTGACCTATAGGGAAGTCTGCTGTATTGCCCAGTGGTTCTCCAGTAGGGGACTCTTCCCCCAGGGGACACTGGACACTGCCTGGAGACATTTCCTATTGTTCCAGGTGGTCTGGGGCACAGAGAATGTGCTACCGGCATCCGGTGGGTAGAGACCGGGAATGCTGTTAAACAGCCCACAGCGCACAGGCCCGATCAGCTGGCCCAAAAGGAGCCACGTTCGGAAACCCTGGCCAGGAGGGAGGCCTGTCTATGGTAGCCTGGAGGTTTTTAGACCTCACAATGGTCATTTCAAGGTCGCACTGCCACCTGGAATGAGGTCAGGGCTTACATGAGTGTCTTCTTACTTTGTATTTAGTGAATAAACTGCCTAAAAATCTAGCATCCCTCTGTCATTCACCTGAATATATCTCTGTCTCAGAACAAATGCACTCATCGATTTAGAAAGCTTTTTAATGAAAGTGCCAGTGCAGGCTGGATCCGTAGTTCTAAGCTGCAGAGGCCCTTCTGTGGGGCAGTTCCTCAAAAAGAAAAAACGTCTCTGACCTGAACAGCGTCCTAGGACGGCTTCCAGGCTCACTGTGGACAATTTGAAAAGTGCATTTTAGGAGATTAAAGACAACCCGCTAATCCAGGAGGAATCCATTCGGGACATTATGTACATGTTCGTGACTTTTACAAACAGTTGAGGCCATCCTATGTACACGATCTCCGGCCTGCTTTGCTCTCCTGCCTTTCAGTGTCACCCCAAGTGATGTGTGCCTTTGCCGACACTCCCACAGCTGCTCACGACTCCATCACCTGACGATAAGCCTTAGAGTTCCCGCACACTTCCACCGAACACAGGCTGTCACCAGGTTTTCGCAGGGACAGATCGCCCTGCTGTTTCTGCTTTTCACGGCACTTTGTAAGGAGCATGGCAGCCCGAGCTGTTCGGAGGGCTTGGGGGCACGGTTATTTAAGTCCTCGTCTGTGGTCCAAGCAGGGCAGAAAAGTGTCGCACCAAAAGCAGCAGAGAAAGTGACACCTGGGCCACCATTCGGAACACCTGACGCACAGGACAGGGTCTCGCAGGACCTTGGATTTAAGGTCTGGGGATTTGGATTTAAGACTTGGCTAGACCAGCCACACCGTACATCACACACACACACACACACACACACACACACTAACTGCCAAAGGGGAAACGTGTCTGGAGGAATAAATAGCAAACCTGGAGCAGCAGGGGACTTGGGTAGAGAATAGGGAGGGGGAGGGGCAGAGCCACTTCCGGTTGGTTTTCTTTTTTCCTGTTATGTTCTCCTGTGTTCTTTGAATTCTCACTTATGAGAATGCATTTATATACAACTTGCATAATGTGTAGCACGTTACACGTTCGAGAAGGAGTGGGGCCCTGGGGGGACCGAGCCTGATTCCGCCGGCGCGCACGTCTGTGTCGCTCTCCCCTTAAACCGAGCCTAGCGCAGGGCGCGGCGCATCTCCGGGGCTGGAGACGGCGGTGTGCTCTGAGCTAAGACGCTCTCGCGTGCACGGGGATGGCAGGTCTTAGTGCCTTGTTCCCCGCCCCCGCTCCCTCCGCATATCGAACGTGAGGCCTCTGTCGTCACAGTCTGGCACCGAGAAGCCGCGCTGGAAACACGCGGCCGGGGCCAGCAGCCGGGAGGTTTCAGGTTGATGGGCTCGGGTTGCTCCGGGTCCCGGTGCTGCCGCCGCCGCCGCCAGTGCCAGGCCAGCCCCTGTCGCCATGGCGTGCGCAGCCGAGCCGCTCCCTGGGCCAACAGATGGTAAGATCGCCCCTGTGCCTTTCAGGCCGGACACCTGGTCCCTGGCTGCACGCCGAGGCTGCCGGGCAGAGCTCCGATGACATCAAAGGCAGAAATGCTCAGGTAAGGGGGCCCTCCCGACTCTCAGAGATGTTGGGGGTGTGCTTTCTCCTAACAGCTTCGTGTTTTTCCTCAGACTCTGCTCCCCCAGGGAAAGCCCCTTGGGGGTACCGTGTTCCCCACTGAATGACACTTGGGGTGTCAAAATCTAAAGCGTGAAAGGGGTTTCCTGGAACGACCACCACGTACAGAAGCGAGTTAGACCCCTGTGGACTCTGCGACACTCACCGGGTTCCCTCCCCACTCATTCCTCCCTCCTTATGTGGCTTGAGAAGCCTGAGAAACTCTGTCATGTTTACGAAGCAGAATTTGGTGTTGTCCCTCGTCCCTAGAAGACAAGGTTTCGTTTCCTTGGGAGCTTTTGCCCCCCTCCCCATCAATATTATAATTTTTTGTTTACTTTTTTATACAGCATTTTTATTTGAAATTTCTGGCTAACCCAAGAACGTGTGAAACATAAAAAGATCTGACAAAATATTGATCATGAAAAATTCAATTTATCATGTCTTGAGAATGGTACAAAGTAGTTATATTAGACATGGTGATAGAACAAGAAGAACCCAGGACTGCAAATTTAATACATTTTTAGAGAAATTTTCTTTTAACTAAAGGGAAAGGATTCTGTTACTATGGTTTGGTATCATTTGATGTTCCCAGTTTGGAAATCTTAAGTTTAATCCCATACAGACATCAACTTTATCATTTATTTTGATAAAGTTTAGTCACGGTTCAAGTCCTGGTGGCCAGAGGAAGTGGGAGGAGGGCCAGGCGCCTATGTGATAAGACAAGAAATGCCTGCACTCTCATGTGAGGCAACTTGGACAGAGCGCCTCCTAACCTGGGCAGAGATCACGACTCTCCCTTCACGTGGCCGTGTCTCGTATTTAAAGACCCTTTGTTCCTTTGAAAACACCCACTAGATCCTCCCCTGTTTGGAGTTCTGTGTGACAGAGGGTGACCTGCTGTTAAATTGGGCCCTTCTGCCGCTGTTTGGAACCTTGAGGAAAGTCACGTGAGAAGGAAGGGATGAGGTTCCTGGACGCTGGGCTGGGCTCCTTGGAGGCAGACAGCACAGCCCCCTTCCCTAGCACAGTGAACCCAGGAATTTCAGGAACCGTCCTCAGAGGGCCACAGGCTCAAACTGGGCATGCGATTGCATTGAGAAGGAACTGCGTGTGCGTAGGACAGAAGAAGACAAAATTGTGCACAGGCCCCGGCTCTGGGAGGTTAGCGCTGAGTTTTATTTTCTTCCTAGTGTATTTCTGCAATTCCTGAACTTTCCACCACAAACACATTACTCCTGTGGTCAGAGACGTACAGTAATCATCAAAATCATAGTCCCTGCATTGCATAACTCTCTATATATTTTCAGATAACTTGTGTATCTTACCTCACGTGACCCTTTCATTAACCCTGTGATAGAAGCTGGAGAGGTGCCTTCGGTGGTTTGGTTTTTGTTTTCCCCAAATAAGAAAACAGAGCTCCAAGGGGTTAGGGAACTTGCCCGAAGTCACAGGCTCAGACCTCTGAGTCCCGTCCAGCGCTCCTTCCCCTGTAGGTCACTGCCTCTCCTGGCCTGTTAAAGTTGCCTGGACAGGAGTCACCCTCACCTTCAAATGTGCAGGTGTGATCGGACGCCGCGCAGGACCTGGTCCCTGGCCTTGTGGCAGGCACACACCCAGATCATGAGCCCGTAGGTGTCTAGTCAAGGATGGATTGGGAAGTCCGCCTTGGTCATCCCAGAGCCAACACCTTCCTTATGTCTCACTGAACATCATCTTCACTCATTCGCACTTCAGTGAGACACGAAGCGGTTGCCTAGAGAAATCGCTGGGTTCCAGATGGAGCCCTCCATGCCCCGGAGGGCGTCCTTTTATGGACACAGGGCCCAAGGGACCTCGCACAGGTGGGAGCCCTGCGCCGGAAATCGGAAGGCCTGGCACTTCGTCTCCTTTCCGTTGCCTTGTCTTGGGGTCTCCAGCAAGTTCTTTGCTTTTCCTGGGCTCCCTGTCCAGTGAATCCACTGGTGCTTGACCCTGTCAATGTTTATAAGATGGCACTGGGTCCCCACATTCCATGAACTCTTGTCCCATTTCCTCCCTTCCCCACCTGTGACCCCCGGGGCGAAATCAGCTCCTTGCACGTGGTGGAGAGCCTTGGTGCCCAGCCCCGGGGTGGGCTCTCTGCGTGCAATGAGTCTTCTCACCCCACCTGGTCATGCCGTCGTGTTTCCACAGTTATCTCTGAAGACGCTCCGGTGAGAAGACCGAGGACGCCAGCGGCCCGCGAGCACCCGGGGCTCCCCATCGTGGGACAGGCCTGCCGGGAGACCGTGTCTGACCTCACCGCACTCGAGTTGTAATTCAGTTGACATACAGGCTCTGAGTGGAGCATTTATTTATTGTAAATATGTGGGTTGCACAGGCTTTAAGTCAGTATTGTAGTCAACTTTTATTTTTTAAAAAACCACACTCACTGTTCTCCCTTTTTAAAAATGCATCTTGGCATCCGTCTGTCAGCGCAGACAGAGCCCTGTCCTCGCCCCATAGTGTCCATCCCGTGACTGTGAACATGCTCGCAGGCTGGCCCTTCCTGGATTCGGAACCATTTTTAGATGATCCCTTGGTTTGCAAGTAGTCCAAAGTCACAGTAGCCCCCGTGGCTTCTTATTGGCATGATTTTATATTCTCAGCGCACAGACTGCAGAATCAAACCAAATAATGCCTTATAAATGACACAGCTCAGAGAGACCAGTGTGTCCCCACGCCCAGACAACGCCACACAGCCTCCAGTGAATGAGAAGCAACATCTCGTTCCCGTTTTGCAGTACAGGGATTGTTTTTTTTCTGCCTAATGTAAATATAACAAAAAGTCAAGGCAGGAGCGGGCTTGGCCCTTTTGTAACTGAATGATCCTACAAGTAGCCAACGCTCTGTTTACAGCGGCCTTCGCGCCCAAGTCCCCGAGACTTTTCCTCCTGCCCCTTCCAAATTCCCAGCCCCATCCTGGCAGCCGGGGCGGGGGGCGGGGGGTGAGCTTTATGAGATTCTGGTATTTTCCCTGCAAGTGAGAAACCTACATAACTCGTTATTAGAGTAAATTACTAATTCTATCTCAGAGGTCTCTTTTTTCTTCTCCCCTGAGGGCAGGATTTCTATGGCAAGATAAAGTGTAGACCAAAACATTATGAAATATCCGCCTCAAATATCTGGGGCCCCACCCCCAGCCCTGGGAAACCTGGAACCGTCCGCCAAGCAAAACCCAGCTCCCTTCTGAGCTGAACAATGTGACTGGTCTGAGAGCCCCTGGTCCCTGAGATGGGCGCCTCTGGAGGGGGTGGGGGGAGGGAGTGGTGTCCAAGTTCAGCAGGTCAGGACGGGCTCCAACCGCTGCTCGCACCCTTGGTCTGGAGCTGGCAAGGGAAGGGAGGCGTGGGTTCGCTTGCCGCCTGACCCCCAATGCTCTGCGTCCTTGGAGAGGAAGGTTGATGACATAGGAAGGACGGAAAATAGAAGGAAACAGACTGGCCCCTGGTCTGTTATCAAAAAAAGCTGTGGGTTAAAGGAAACCGGGGAGGGAGAGGCTCGAAGAGCAGTGCAAATGTTTCCTTTGGAGCCAGCCTCTCATGCGCTCCCACCCCGAGGGTATCACACCCAGGTGAAGCCATCCAGAAAAAGCAGGCAGATGGGAGGGCTCTGGCAAACGCGTGGCCGTGACCCCACACACCTGCCTGGGTCTGCAGGAAAGACTGAGAGGCCACCCAGCATGACTGTCGTGCTTTGTCCTTGCAGGGAGAAACGCGTGAGCGAGGCCAAGTTCCCTTCTCTGGGGAGTAAATCAAGCCAAACTGTAACAGCTAAATCAGTGGAAAAGAACTTTCTCCAGGGCACCAGCTCTGGGCATAGCTGATTTGTTTCGTAGGTTCTGGAAGGTTTCTGAAAGGTCAGGATGTCTTTATTATGATGGTATCCACCCCACCTCCCTCTCGGCTGGACAAAATAATTACCAAGGATTTAACGACCAGGGGTAAGAAGGCCCTAGACAAAGGCGGTTCTACCTAAGCGTGCTCTGCCTGCCCCAGGGAGGCATTTACACGTCCATGCTCTGTGCACCACTGGGGTAGAAATCAAAAACAGAAGGATTCGAGGACAGAGAGAAGGCAGGAGTGGAAACCATACATCCCAATTAGGGGGGAATCTCGGGACTCCGGCATCGCCTCTCTCCTGGAGACCTGTCCCTCAGTTCAGGCCCCTCCAGCTCTCAGGACGGAAGGTGAGCCCTCGACCATCACCGCACCCAGAGATGGCCGAGTCCCAGGGCCCCACCGCCGACGGGACGCTGCCTCCGCCCCTGGAGTTCCACAGGTGTTTTATATTTATTGACGTTCCCTCTGCAGGTTCATTTCTCTGTACCTAATAAACTGTCCTAAGTGGAAATGCTTCCGGTCGTTTCCTTGTTGAAACTACTCTCCGTGGTGACCAGTGCTGAGCTCAGGGTTCTCGGGGCTGCTTTCCTCACCTGTAACATGGAGGCACAACTACGGACCTGAGTATACAGTGGTGACGATTCAGGGACGTAACGCCCAAGCAAGCCCTTACGCCTTGGGTCCCAGAAGTCCCAAGCATGGGCCCGCCCCGCACTCCGTGGTACAAGCAGTTTGCCAGTTGCTTCCCCCACCCCACCCCTGGCAACCACCATTCTGCTTTCTGTCTCTGTGACTCCTGGTACCTCGTACACGTGGAATAATACAATATTTGCCTATTTGAGACTGGTCTAATCTCATCTAGCACGATGTCCTCAAGGTCCGTCCATGTTGCAGCAGGCGTCGGAATTTCCTTCCTCTGGAAGGCCGAATAATATTCCATTACGTGTGTGCACCCCACTCCGTGTATTCATTCATCCTTCCACGCATACGCTCTTTAATGACCTTGAGGGGTGCTTCCACCTGTTGGCTTTTTTGAATGACACTGCTCTGAACAGGGGTGTGTGCACGCATCTCTTTGAGAACACGCTTTGAATTCTCTTGGGCATGTACTCGGAAGTGGGATTACTGGATTATATGCCAATTCTATTTGTAACTTTCTTGAAGAACCTCCACACTGTTTCCTATCCCGGCTCCATTTGACGTTCCCACCAGTAGTGTACAAGGGTTCCGATTTCTCCACATCCTCACCACCACTTACGATTTTCTGGTTTTTGATAGTAGCATCCCAATAGGTGGGATCTCATTGTGGTGGTGTATTTACTTGCAGAGTGAATCTATCCACTGAATGGTACAAAAAGAGAGAAAACTGCTGAACTGATTAGGTTTTCTGAAGATTCAGGTCAGAAAAATAAATATATCCCCTTTCACACATTTTCTGTGCTGTGAATGATGCCCACATTTACTCATGAGACACGGGACAGAGGAGGCCAGCAGACATTCATTTCAGTATTTTTTTTTTATTGTAAGCATGATGTATTTAGAGACAATTCCAAGGGCAAGCACTGGATGGGGAAGTTATCTGGTTTTAGGTACTTGTACAAAAGGCTGCGGGGTCTACGCGGTCAGTTCTCACGGAAGGAAACACGGATTTTCCTTCGTGTCACCCCTGCCGATAGCATTTCCCAGCTCACAGGTCTGACTTCTCACAGTCTGATCGCAGACATGTGTGGGCGTACTCATTCCCACGAGAAATCTGCATGGGACATGTCGGGATGTTCGAAGTCGATCAGATGAAGCACATTGGACACAAACACAGGAGGGGAGCTGGGACTCAGGGCCCGACGGAATGAAATGCCACAGCTACAGGGAAGCGCGAGGGCGTTCCCGGACAGCGTGTGCCTGTGACCCGCCGCTCCTCCCTTTCTACAGGAACGGCCAGCTGGTGGGCTCCCCTCCCCCTTCCTCCATATGCAGCCTCCCGAAAGCTGAGAGCTCAGCTGAAGACCTTCCCCGTAAATGACTGCAGGTGGTGGCTTCATAACAAGCGCACCGGTCCTACCTGTAGGCTTCCCTGCTGGGCCAGACACAGCTGCGTCTCACCTGTGCCACTGTGGGATGACATCAGTTAGGGAGCAAAGTAGTTTGCCTGGTGGGCAATTATTTTTTTACACCTAATAATTCACCCAGTAGTGAAGGAACCTCACTGCTAATATCTAATAGGCAGCTTAGCCTATAAGAAAGACTTTCTAATAACAACACTGTGTCTTATGTTATTGGGCACTAAAGAATCACCATAATTGCAAGTACCTCCTTACTCTAGCTAAAGTTCCAAAACACCTCCAAGTATGAAAGAGCACCACTTCTGCTTCGTTAATGTACTGTTCCTGGAGCCTTTGCCCCACCCCATCCCTTAGGAGTCTGAGGGCTGTCTTCCTCTATGGTAAATTCCTTCTACTAGACGAGACTAACTAGAGCTCAGGCTTGGTTATGGGGTGTGGGAGACAGTCTATCCTTTACAGCCATGTCTTCTTTCTGCGCAAAGCATGCATGGCACAACCACCTCCCCCCAAGTCTTAATGGACACACAAATGGTATTCTAGGACGCTATTTACACACTGACCTTTAAACGTTATTTTTATCATTCATCTTGAATATTCATTTCCTCCTTATTGCCTTTAGAAAAGCACTCCCTGGCCAAGAAATTGTCCACATCATGATAAG
Source organism: Glossophaga mutica (assembly GCA_039655065.1). Lineage (NCBI taxonomy): Eukaryota > Metazoa > Chordata > Mammalia > Chiroptera > Phyllostomidae > Glossophaga > Glossophaga mutica. The sequence goes on from CM077313.1 coordinate 87,141,290, forward strand.
CATTTTTCAGAAGCAGAGTCTGTCTGGGGCATTTATAAACAAATGTTCCCCCCAACAACAGCCTGCTCAAATCCAACAACATATTTCAAGCTGTTGATATAAGCAGATAAAAGTCACTAGAAGTAAGTACAGCTGAATCAGCAGATTCTCTGCTCTCTTCTTGTCCTTCTCAACGTACAAAGAATCTGTCCACTGCTATTATTGGGTTTGACTGGACATTATAGACTGCCTCTCTGCCGGATCCGACGGAGGCATCCCAGCCCTGTTTAACTTCGTCCAGGCTGTTGCGCCCTCTAGTGGTAACCTCGGGGCATCACAATTGTGATGTACCGCTTTTGCCCAGACCACTGTCAGTTAGCCTTGGCCCTCATGTGAAGTGAGGGGCTAAGGTCAACGCCCGCTCACGGAAGCAGCCATCGTGTTTCCCACCGCACAGTAAGGCTGGCTGGGTTCCCTATGAGCTTCGGCCCATAACAATAAGAGCAGGCCTCCGGGTAATTCATTCTCACTAGATGCCTTTTGGTCAAACCCCAGATCTCAAACATGTGGGTATCACAAACATGTCAGGTCCAATAAAATGTTTCCATAACCAGGGGAGGTGATAGCTCGTTGTGACATTTCGAGTGGCTTTCTGCATCGTCTCGTTTTAGATAGCCGCTCTGGAGGTGGGCCTGGGAGGGAACGAGGTGCCTACGCCATTCCGGAACCCCGCCCCTCCCCTGGTAGACAGACACTCAGAATGCCAGCTCCACACAGGAGACCCTGAGTTCACCAGCAGCGAAAGCCCAAACGGGGACGAGAGTCTCAGCCACTACAGGCCCCCACGAGTGGCTGCTGTGACCTTTGTCAGTTCGAACAACCCTCCTAGCCCTCACCACTGAGTCAGTCGTTTTCCAAACAGAACTGGCAGGACGGCCTGGGCAGCAAGCCCCTGGTGTGCTCACGCCTACACTCTTCAAGGGGAGTTGGCAGGAAAAAAGGTTGGTTCTGGTACAACCTGTGACCCGCAGGGCCCACATCTGTGCGTGGGACCCACGTCCCTTCCAGGTCCCATGGGCTCTGACGCCATGCTTCCGAGTGGGAGTCACTGGGAGTGATTAAGCTGCTGCCTCCCGCTAGCTGGTAGGTTAATGCCCTCCTCCCTTAATCATCTCTGCCCCTTTAAATTCCAAGAGTGGCTGAGAGTCTCAGTAGCTGGAGGTAAGCCCACCCCCCACCACCTGCCCAATTCAGCCACCCTCTGAGGGCGGCCACTGGAGCATGCAGTGTGGGGGGGCGGGGGGTAAAGGGAAGGACCAGGGAAAGCCAGCTGCCCCCTACGCAGAGTGCTGGGACATGACAGGCTGGGCGGGAAGGGTGGCGGCTGGACTGTTACCCTGGAGTGAAATGCTTCTACATCCATCTGTCGCCTTTGTGCCCTCCGTGTCCCCAGCGCTGAGCCCATCTGGCCTTCCTCACACGCTTCTCCATGCTCCGGCGGTGAGTCAAATCCTTCATGCAAACACGACGTGGGACCCCAGCCGGTTTAATTAAAGTCTCTGCTGAGATAATGCTGCGGCTGCAAAGATTCCGGCTACTTTAACTAGACCCGAAACACTCAGAAGTTTCTCCTTTGCTTTTCCGCATTAACTGAGAGCTCCGTAGCTCTGGGAGGTGGAACTATGCCACAGGGCCATTTAATTAACCCTAAACTAGATGGCAGTAACCAGGCCCGGAATCATTTCTACGAGAGGCCTCACCCACATGGTGGGCGTGCTCACAGCCAGGCGAGCCTGGTGCCTTTGGGTGACCCACTCAGGGCAGTCACAGGCATGGCCGCCCCCAACTGTCTGGAGTGGGCCGGTTCCAGCTGGCACAGAGGACCGGCTCTCCCGCACTCGGAAGCAGTCTGTGCGTCCACGGCACACAAGACAGGTTCTGGAGGATCGCGGGAATAGGGATGGAGCTGGGACTGGACAGGCCTCCTTGCCCCCACTGGCCATGCCCCTCAGAGGACACATCTGGAAACATCCTGCACTAGGGACCTGCACCCCAGTGGAGGAAGCCGCTCCCTCATGCGCACACGCAAGACCCTGGGCCAGACAAAGAAACGCCTCTTGTTAACTTGAAAGAAATCGTTACTGAGAGAAAGAGTAAGACTTCAAAAGAGTTTGCTTTCCCACGCACTCAGCACTGCGGAGCCGGCCTTTCAAGGCCTGATGAACTCTCATCCTCCCCCGAGAAGGCTAATGGGTCCATTGTCATTGGAACACAATGAGAGCAGCTTAAAACCCACGATGAGTCCCACAGTCGAACAGCAGATGCGCGGGGGGGCATGTCACACCGCGGAGGAAGGGGACCACGGGGTGGAGGGGACGTTGTGAGAGTCCAGGCAGAACACAAGTTCACGGTTGGATTTGGCTTCGGAAAAGGCGACCGCAGCAGAACTTTCTCACTTTACTCGGACAGGAGAGCGGTTTGTTTTGCTGGTAATTTAGTAAGGTGGGAAACTTTAAATAAGAAGGGGGAAGGGCGCGCTCACTTCACTTAAAGAACTTGATCTCCGTGTCCACACAGTCATAGAAAAGGTCCCCCACCTCGGCGGGGTCCGGGGGCTCCGCGCTGGCCAGGATCTCCTCCATCGCCTCCAGGCCTTGCTTCTCCAGGTCCAGCATGGTCTTCCTCAGCTTGCGGCCTTGCTCCTGAGGAAAGACAACAACAGTGGGGGCGGGGCAGTCACTGCACGGAACACAGAAAGCCTCCTGGGGGGATGCCCAACCCCCTCCGTGTTTCTACGTGACGGCCACAGGGATCCTGCCAGAAGGCCATGGTGGGTCTGTGACCACGCTGCTTGGAATACTCACGTAGCTTCCGACCGCCTTCAGGACACCAACCTGAGTGACAGCCCGAGAAGGCCCGTTGTGACAAACAAGGCTCTCTCTTGGCCACCACCTCTTGCCACACCGAACTGACTGCATTCCTCCGACCCATAATACTCTTTCCCACCACTGTGCAAGGCCAGCATGCTGGCCCCCGGGGCCTGGCCAGCCTGCCCCCAGCTTCCGGCCTCTTCTAGAGCCTTTCCTCTGGGTGCCCCCAGGCCAGGGTCTTCCCGTCTGCCACAGTGGCCCTCCTCCCGTCTTGTGAAGCTCTGTCTCCTCGCCTGTGACCCCATTTGACCCCGAGCTCTGGGGGACTAAGAACCGGGCTTTGCTCTATCCTCCAGCGCCTTGGACATCGTAGTCACTTCCAGCCCGTGTTTGTTGAATGAACGAACGGATCAATGAAAGAACCTGATTTACAGTCACACCTCAGTACTTGTAGGCTTCACAACTCATCAACCCCTGTCACAGTTTGACGAGAAAAAAAAATGCGTCATCACACATCACTTGCTCAGCCCTCGTGGGTTTCGGCACTCGTCACGAGTTCCTGAACAGAGGAACTGCGAGGCCCGAGGTACCAGCGTACTTTACTTCTAAAGCAAGGAGGTCTCTGCTTCTGAGTGGGGTGACCGTGAGAAGCTGTCGTTTGCCCGATGAGTCCCGGAAGGGAGAAGCTGTTGTCACCACCAATCCTTGACTCAAACCAAGGGTCGTTTCTGCATTTCAAAGCCCACCCAATCTCTCATCGGGCTCATCTCTTTGAAATTCTACACAGAATAGCTCAGCACACACAGCCCTTCCTGCCTCTGCCTGAGACCCACAAACCCCTGCACCAGAAAGTGACACTTTCCCTCGGGGCTTACTGTCCCCTGCGTGGAAAGTGTGCACTGGTGGGATCCCACGGGCAGAGCACGTGACCGAACTCAGCGGAGAGCAGCCGCCGACCCACGGCTCCAGGAGAGGGTCGGCGGGGAGGCCAGCGGCACCACGCTGGTGCGACTTTCGCACGTCAGAACGATCCTTGCTGAGGCGTGTAAGCTCGAGGTTCGTGACAAGTCAGCTGGCCCTTCTCAGAGGTGCTCTCCGAACCCACTGGGGTTGACGTCAGCGTCACCTTTCTTTTGCACAGCGTCCTGTGCACTCAGCTCCACACAGGCACAGGCACCAGTTTGCCTAAAAGCTGTCCCTTTGTTCAGGAGAAGCTGGACCTCATCCAGGCCGCTGGACAAATGCTTGGGGAGCAGATGAGCGTCGAACAACCACGGTCCTCCCTCCTCCCTTCCCCAGAGTGGAGGCCGGAGCTCCTGTGAACATCCGTCTCTGAGGGCTGCTGTGGGGCTGTCGTGTTTGAACCGGTGTCTTGTGACTTTATGGACCAAAGCTTCGGCTGGGGCAGGGGATGCGCCCTTGGGAGAATAACTTCTTTTAACCAGGGACTTGAGAGTCTTTCTTTTATTGCGTAAGATATAGCTACCATAAAATCCACTGCGCAAACCATTTCTAATGTCCTGTGTCCTGGCATTAAGTCCATTCACATTGTTATGCAGCCCTAACCGTTTCCAGCACTGTCTTGAAGAATCAGTGTTTTGGTTTTGGGATTTTTATAACCCTCACCCAAGAACATTTTTTTTCATTGCTTTTAGAGAGAGGAAGGGAGAGAGGAAGGGAAGAGAGAAACATTAATTGGTTGCCTTCCCTACATACCAGGACCAGGGATCGTATGCTCCTGGACCAGGGATCGGACCTGAGACCTTTCAGTTACGGGACGAGGCTCCAACCAACCGAGCCACACCGGCCAGGATTGAAGAATTCAGTTTTTTAAAGCAACAGCTTTAAAGTGTTGCCATCGTGTACAATTTTTGTACCCCCAAAAGTATACAAAGAATTGCAAAAAGCAGAAAAGCAGTTGTCCCAACTAGAAGTGAGTATTTCGATAATTCCTAGGTACGCAGAAATGAAAGAGGACTACTCTTAGGCCACTGGGCTCTAGAGGAACCTCAAAAGCATAGACTTTGTTTCATTCAGGTTCTTTCGAGAGACTGGGTGGGAAAACTAACACCCACATTCTGCGAAGGGCCTTGGGAGCCTGGACTTTGGGGGGGCGGGGGATGTGCCGGAGAGGAGGAAGTGGTGAGCTCAGTCACCGCTCCCCCCGCCCCCTGGCTCCTGTCTCACTGCCCCCGCCACCCTCCTCGGGCCTGTCCCCAGACTCACCTGGTCACTTGCGATGACAGCACGTGCCCACTCGTGGGCCTTGTACAGTTCATGCCGACGGTCTGGTTTCTCCTGGAACCGAGGCTCCTTCTTGGCAGGGTCATCGTCCCCAAAGCAGGGAGACTGTACTTTGGGGACAAGTTTTACATCCTCGACAAAGATGAAGGGCTTGAATATGGACCTGGAGAGAAAGGAGAGGTGCTTCAGCCGGACGGGGAAGCGAAGACACCCGGAAGCTGTCCTGTCACTCGGCAGCCGGGTCCTGAGCCGACTCCCAGCGGCCAGGTGGGTGGAGGGAGGTGGTGAGCAGGGAGTGGGGGGCGGGGGCGTGCAAAGGAGACACGACTGCATGATTTAGTGACCATTTTAGTGAATCTGACTGCCCCTTACAAGCTGCGATTTCTTCCGTTTACAGGGAGGGGACATCTGAACAGACCTGCTTTGTTCTGGGAAGACCGTCCGCCAGGCGCCTTCAGTTACGCGGGTGCACTGGGTCCCCTGTTCCAGCTGGAAGAAGGGTACCTCTCTCTACCGAGGTTTGCTGCAGAGGGGCCTCTTGGAAAGGAAAATTTCCTTGAGACCCCACCTTGCTCTCTACTTTTTTTTTCAGGTTCTACCTTATTTGAAAACTTTTGAAATATCTCTGACACACTCAGGGAGGGAACGGATCGACGGAGATGAGACAAAAGTTTCCCAGAGGCCCCGGCCGGGTGGCCCGGCTGGTTGGAGCATCATCCTGTACACCGAGGGGCTGCAGGTTCGGTGGTCATTGTGCACATGAGAGGCAGCCAGTCGATGCTTCTCTCTCTTTCTCCCCCGTCCCTCCCCCTCCCTCTCCACACCCCCCACCCCGGGCAGGAGCAGCACCAAGGCCCCACTGGGACGAACAGGCTGAACTTGGAACCCATCGGGAAAGAATCTAGAATCACCAGTTTCTCTCAACCACAGGTATCCCTCTGGTCATTCCAGCTTCACTGTGAGTCGCTCCCATCGTTTAGCCAAACTCATAGGTGAAGGACATTCCCACTTAGAAGTAGTGCTTTTGGAGCATGGGACAACCTTGGGGCTGCTTCCAGATGTTTGGGGAGATTTTGAGAAGCCAAAAATGTAGAATAGGAGAGAGGAGAAAGATGGTGGTGGGAGAATTTGGATTGAATTTCGGAGGTGGGGGGGGGTGCTAGTTGCATCTGGCGTATGTCCTTGAAGGCTCCATGTGCATAGCTGTGGCATCTGAGGCCCATCATATCATCTCCAATAACAAAAAGGTGCCCCTTGTCCCTAACATCTGAATTAAACACATGAGACAGTGTCAGCTGATCCAGTGTGGCCTCTCCAGCTTAGTGCACTGGGGAGAAAGGGGAGACCACACACACGCACGCCCCCCACGTCCCCTGCATCTCCCAGCTCCTTGCCACTAAAGTACGTCATACACCCCATTTTCCTAGGACTTTTCTCCTATTTTCTATTTCTTTTTTTAATATATTTTATTGATTATGCTATTACAGTTGTCCCATTCCCCCCCTTTATTCCCCTCCACCCTGCACACCCGCTCCCACCTGCTTTCCCCCCACTTTAGTTCATGTCCATGGGTCGCACATATAAGATTTTTGGCTTCTCCATTTCCTATACTATTCGTAACCACCCCCTGACTATCTTCTACCTACCATTTATGCTACTTACTCCCTGTACCTTTTCCCCGCTCTCTCCTCCTCCCACTCCCCCGCTGATAACCCTCCATATGATCTCCATTTCTGTGATTCTGTTCCTGTTCTAGTTGTTGGCTTAGTTTGCTTTTGTTTTTGTTTTTTTAGGTTCGGTTATCAAAAGTTGTGTTTGTTGTCATTTTACCGTTCATATGTTTGATCTTCTTTTTCTTAGATAAGTCCCTTTAACATTTCAGATAATGAGGGCTTGGTGATTATGAACTCCTTTAACTTGACCTTATCCAGGAAGCACTTTATCTGCCCTTCCATTCCAAATGATATTCCATGCCTTTCATGACTTGGAATACTTCTTTCCAGCCCCTTCTTGCCTGCAAGGTTTCTTTTGAGAAATCATCTGATAATCTAATGAGAGCTCCTTCATAGGTAACTGTCTCCTGTTCTCTTGCTGCTGTTAAGATTCTCTCCTTATCTTTAATCTTGGCTAATGTATTAATTGCACATCTCCTTAGGTAATTTTGATGTGCCTTGGTGTGTTCCTCCTCGGGTCCAGCTTCTTTGGGACTCTCTGAGCTTCCTGGACTTCCTGGAAGTCTATTTCCTTTGCCAGATTGGGGAAGTTCTCCTTTGTTATGTTTTCAGATAAGTTTTCCATTTCTTACTCTTCCTCTTCCCCTTCTGGCATCCCTATGATTCATGTGTTGGAACGTTTAAAGATGTCCTGGAAGTTCCTAAGCCTCTCCTCATTTTTTTGAATTCTCGTTTCTTCATTATGCTCTAGTTGACAGTTTAGTTCTTCCTTCTGCTCCAAACCATTGATTTGAGTCCCGGTTTCCTTCCTGTCACTGTTGGTTCCCTGTACATTTTCCTTATTTCACCTTTCATAGCCTTCATTTTTTCCTCTATTTTAAGACCATACTCAACCATTTCTGTGAGCATCCTGATTGCCAGTGTTTTGAACTGTGCATCTGATAGGTTAGCTATCTCTTCGTTGCTTAGTTGTATTTTTCCTGGAGCTTTGATCCAGAACACCTGTTCTTTCATTTGGGCCAATTTTCTTTTCTCGGTGCACCTGTTACGTAGTAAGGGGAGGAGCCTTAGGTGTTCACCAGGGCAGGGCAACCCACGTCACTGCGCTGTGATGCTATATGTGGGGGAGGGGTCCAAGAGGGAACAATGCTGATTGCTCTGCTCTCTGCCGGTTTTCAGTCACTTCCTCCACCTCCGACAAGCAAATTGGGCCCTTCTGGTGCTGATTCCCAGGTGGGTGGGTTTGTGTACGTTCTAGCACCCTGTGGGTCTCTCCAACTGACTCTCCTGTGAGGCTGGGAGTTTCTCCTGCTGCCTCAACCCCCGCAGGTGTTTTCAGTCAGAGGCTTGAGGCTTTATTTCCCCGCCCTGGAACCCTGGGTTCCTCGGTCTGTCTCACTCCCCGGTTGTTGCTCCTGGTTTATCTGCACATGAAAGTGGGACCACCCGCTCCTCCAGCCACCGCCTTGCCACAAGTTCTCTCCACCCGGCTGCAGGTCTCCGCCCCTCCTACAGGTCTGGACGAATGTTTCTTCTTTAATTCCTGGGTTGTTGGACTTCCGTACAGTTCAATTTTCTGTCAGTTCTTGTTGTTTTTTGCTTTTAAATTTGTTGTCCTTTTCGGTTGTGTGAGGAGGCACAGTGTGTCTACCTATGCCTCCATCTTGGCTGGAAGTCTATTTTCTATTTCATAGGTTGAAGTACATGGCCTAATACTATTAGGGAAATGGGTTAGGAGATAATCTTTTAATGTTTAAAATAGAAAGTGTTTAAATTCTCTCCTCCTCTTGGATTATCCATCCTGCATATTGAGTATTTGTGTGTTTTCCCAGAGCCCTGGTTCATGGTGTCTGCCAATTTCTGTGATGTAAATACCCACCCTGGGCCCTATTCTAAGCTACCAATGGGACCTCACTGAGCACTAAGTCGGAAAGGATGGCCAGAATCAGCTCTCACTGGCTCGACTGCGCTGTGGGACTCTGGATTTTACAGTCTCCCAATGCAAAGGGGCCTCCATTCCCTTCGCTCTCTGATTCTTCACATCAGTGAAGCTTAAACGAGTACTGGCTTCTAACTGGGAAGTGGTTTCCAAAGGTCAGACCAGTGCACAAAAGCCAATCGGAGTTACTATAGAGGTGACGGAGGCACCAGCTGACTCAATGAAGCATTGAGAAGATGGGATTTGCTTTTTCGATGAACTAATTAAAGGCCTTTTGCACCTCCTTCCAACTCTCAAACTTACCTAGTACCTGGTACTTGCCAGGAGGCACAGGAGGAAAATAAGGGAGGGAAGGAGAAGAGAAAAGAGAATGTGAGGACCAGTGGTTTCAAGAGAAGGATCTGCCATTAAAACCGTGAGCGAAGGGTGGGGAAGTGCCCGGGCAGCGCGGGCAGCAATCCGACCGCGTCCTCTGGTCCCCAGCATGCCTGGGGCTGGGGGGGGGGGGTGCGGGCGCCAGGCAGTCTCGCTCTTTGGTTGTGGTCTTTTGCAAGTGCCCTGCTCTGACAGGGCTTCCTGAACACGCCCCTCTCATGTTTTCAGCGTAAACAGAAGCCACTAAACTGTCCCTGATTTTACTACCGAAAACCCCAAGAGTAGGTAGTGATGCTTCCTGCTGACAAAAGACAAAATGTGGAACATGGCCAATGACGGAGAAACACTGAAATGTTGAAACAAAAACAAACAAAAAAAAAAAAACAAAACCTGTGACAGCTCCACAGTCAGAACAGGAAACAGCTCATTTAACGCAGAAGATAAAAATGAACGCCTTCCAGAAAGCTCCTGATCTTCTTTAAGGCCTTCCTAGTTAGCTCGACCCATGGGTAATCTGCTTTTAAAGTTACCTGAAATCTTAGATGTTAAATATCCGAAGGCCGTGTCCCAGCCCGTTTCTCTCATTGTGCTAGGCCATGCACTTCAGCCTAGGAAGCAGCGTTCCCTTATCTTAGGGTCCCGGAATCACAAAGGCCTGCCTTCTAAGCACTGGGAGGGCAGGCATCTGACACTGGGAAAGGGGGGGCTGGTACAGCCACTCTTCAGTTCAACCCACTTCTTCAAAGGCTCCTGCTCCCTAAAGAACAGGCCCCGAACCTTGGCAGAGCATTCCAGCTGCCTCCAACGCCCACACGCACCCCCATGGGCCAGCAGCGAGTGCTTGCCAAGAGGCCATCGAGTCACCAGTGTTGGGAGATGAGCTTCCATGCCTCTGTGCGTTTGCATATGCTGTTCCCTCTACCCAGGATGTCTTTCCTGCTTTTTGTCCCTAACAAACTCCTACTCTTCCGACAATGCCCCAAGCTCAAGAGTTCCTTCCTCTGCAAAGTGTTCCTCTTGGTCGTCTGCTTTGTGCCACCTCTTTCCTTACACACGTTCGGACTCCAGTACCCAAAAAGCACTACCTGTCTGCTGAAGTTCATGGGCAGAAAGCAACCCCTTAAAATACAATGTCTAAAAGCATTGATCAGTGCACTCGAAGTTGCTCCCATGTGCTTTGTCCTCTAACTCAGAGGTAGTGGTTGTTTTGATAAACCTTGGGCATTCCTGTAATCTCTCCGTCTTGCTTCTTGTTTGGCTTTGCATCCGCCAAGTACATCACTATGCCTGACCCATGATAGATACTCTGTATGTGTTTGCTGAGTTTAAAGCCACTGGACTCCATGATTGTGATGAATGCTATGTGACTAAAGCCAAGAACAGCCCTGAATGCGAGCTCTTTGTGCTGTGCTGGCCACATCGAGGCCGACTAAACAATGCGACTTGGCTATACGTACGAAAGGCAGTGCGGGAACCTAGTGCACGCTTGCTGGACGAGCGTTCAGGGGTAGCTCGTGCTTTCTGCTTACACAACTGTGTCTCAGACGAACCTGGAAGGGTCTGGGGTCCCGGTGAAATAGTGGATGCACGGTGAGCTTCTGCTCTGGGGCAGGACAGACACTGCGCTGGCTGTGGTGAGGAAAGACTCAGAGTCTATGCAGACGCCACTGGCTTTGTCCCGTAAGACGTCCATCATAGTCTGCACAGTGATGCTTTCTGTAAAGAGACAGAGGTCGGGGAGATATCACTGTGGCAGGCTGTGAACCAAAATCCATTAGGTCCTTTCCCTGTTTCTGTAATAGAACTCCTGAAATTATATCTGGGAACATAACTGCCCAGCTACAGACTGTATTTCCCAGCTTCCTTGGTGGCCAGGTGTGGCCACGGGATAAATCCTGACCAATGGGAGGTGAGCGGAAATGATGTGTACGACTTCCTTGTCACATCCATAAAAAAGGGGTGCTTGCCCTTCACTCCCCTTTGCTCTCTTCCTTGCTGGCTGGCAGATGCCAGCAGGTGGATCCCAAATGGATGCCGTGTGTTGAGTGGGGTAACCTACCAGCCCTGGACTATCCAAGTTCATCTGGACTATACCATAGGAGAGAAATATACTTCCACTTTCTTTAAGCCACAGTATTCCAGGGTCTCTTGGATCCAGCACCTAGCAATGCCTCAGCCAGCACAGTAACACAAGAGAAGGACACCCATGAGAAGGTCCATGCAATCCATGCACAGCCCACCAAGCAAGCACGCTCACACACGCTTACTGGTTAGAACCACAGCTGTATTTGGAAAATGACCTCTCCGCAGAGGAAAACGAGCACAGAGAGATATTTGGAATAGTCAGAGTCCTTACAACTCTCGGCTCCAACTGTAGATAAATACACAAATCCTCGATCCCAGTTCGACTTTTCCTCCCTCTGGTTATAATTCATTAAAACACGATTCTTTCAGTCTGTGTTCCCAAAGAGGGAATCAAAGCATCTCTCAGGGAGAAGGTACCTTCATGCTCACCAGCACAATGCACATCCTCTTTGTAAATCTCTAACAGGGGTGTCCAACCTTTTAGCATCTCTGGGCCACACTGGAAGAAGAGTTGCCATGCATGAAATACACATACACTAACAAAAACTGATGAGCAAAAAAAGGGGGGTTTTAAGTAAATTTACGATTTTGTGTTGGGCTGTATTCACAGCCAAGCCAGGCCTCATGCGGCCCATGGGGCCACATGGACAACCCTGAACATGTTACTCCTAAAAATATTAACAGTAAGTCCTTGATTTCTTCAACTACCCAGTGTTCAAATTTCATCATTGTCTCATACATGAGTTTATTGATTTGAATCAGGATCCAATAAGTAGACAACGTCTCTTAAACCTCTCTTAGACTCTGCCTCTCATTAATCCCACTGACATTTTACTTGTTGGACCATTCCTCCTGGACAGTGTCCCTCCTGGACAGCGTCCCTCCTGGACAGCATCCCTCCTGGACAGCGTCCCGGTCTGAACTTGGCAGCTGGCATCCCCACAGCTCTACCTAATATGTTCACCCATTCTGTGTATTTGCTGTAAACTAGGAGCTAGATGTGCAGGCGTCATCAGATTTAGGTTTGATGTTTCGGCAGAACAACGTCATACTTGGTATTACATACTTTCATCAAGCAACTTTTTTAGATTAAAACTTTGGGAGGGGTTTGAATTCCCATTTTAAATTATTTATAGATACTTTTGTACCTTCTTGCCCAGAATATGCTCATTCAGTTCTATAGTAAAAGTCTCAAAATGTTCTTCTAGATTAAGGCCCAGTAAACTCTTTCTTAAAGAACCAGATAAATATTCTAGGCTCATGGGCCATACAATCTCTGTTGTAACTCTCCTGCTGCAACTGCTCACCCCTGCCCCTATGGCACAGAAGCAGCCATAAATCAACAGGTGTGGCTGTGTTCCAATGAATTTTAGTTACAAAACAGGTGGCTGATGGCAGGTCATAGTTTGCTGACCCCTATTCTAAATATCAAAGGCTTGACTTAACAAACACATGTCTCACTAGCAAATATAAAATGTGGCCATTGAGGTTTATTTGGAAGCGTTTCTGCTCCAGCACAAATGTAACAAGTTATCCAATCACTATGTTCACCGAGATAACTGGGTGGGACAGAGGGCTCGTGAAAAAAATCAATTCAACAGTTAACTTAATAAATGTTCACGGAACAAAGGACCACAACACGCTTCACAAGGAGATCCTAAGATGAGTAAAAGGCAACACCCCTGCCCTCCAGGCCCAGCAGGCCAACGGGAGGACAGAATCAGAGAGGAGATAAGTCAAATATACAAATGCTGAGGTATAAGAATGGTTGCAACAAGTATCACAATGGCAGCAGGAAGCTTCCATGGACGAGAAAGCACCGTGTAAGAATAAATGCAAGTTGTCATCTTGCCTGAACATCAAGGACTTTAGCACGAGTTGGTGTCTACTTACGAGGTCTCTCCTCTCCTCCTCTTAGCTCACCCTGAGTTCAGACAAGTTCTCTAAAATCGCTGCGAGATAAAAGGTATGAGAGGGAGAATCATGAGGCATGAACTCACCTTCTTGCTTTTCTAAGCTGTCTTTGCCTGCACAGCAGTGCGGATGGTCATCGGCTGGAGAAAAAACTTCGGAGAAATTGAACTCGTCCTCTCCCGTCCACCAGCCTTGACTCTGAGCATAACTCCTGAGCTCAGGGTGCTCTGCGTCAATCTTGGTGGTGAGTGACAGCTGACTGCAAATGCACTTGACTCCCTCTGCAGAGAGTGCACAGCCCAGTTAGCTGGAAATGCACGTATGAAGACTGAACCAAGAAATGGAAATCTACAGGGAACCTCTCCCCTGCAACCTGACTTTCACGACAGGGATGAAACAAGTTCCATTTTCGAAGACAGAAACAGATGAGCCTTGTTCCTCTTCTGAGAAGCTCTCCCAGAGGGTCTGACCCATCCTGACCGGCATTATCACTTTGTGAATGAGCAGTGGTCACTTGATCTTTAATTCACAGTCAAAAGGAAACCCTTCCTTCTGGCTACATAAACCCCAAGCACTTGCTACTTACAAGAAAAGTGGAAGGTCCTTTGAAAGAGGCATTGAGCTACTAACAAGACTTGCGAATGTAGCAGCCGTAGAGAATGTTCCTCCCCAATTCAGTCTTGCTCTACCCAAAGAACACCGCACAGCACCACCCTCTGCATATAAATACAAATACAGTCCTCCTTCATTCAACTACTTTTTCAGGTCCCAACATTTAGACAAACGTAGTGATGCTGATAATGAATAGTTCTAAAATAACAGAATTCACCTGGGAATAGAAGTGTGTCACGTGTGCATGGGAGAAAACTCCATGGGAAATTCTTTCTCATAAAAATATAGCAAGTGTAACTAAGGAAGTCTGGAATCAGACATGCCCGCTTTCTGCATACACTCTGACTTGAGGAATGAGTGTTAAGGGACCAGTCCCCTGTGTGCTAGAAGGCTTGCGATGGCTTCTCCGAAGCCTGAGCAAGGTCACCCTGGCCCTCAAGCCTCAAGATCACTGAGGAACAGATGATGTCCAGATCACTACAAAGTTATCACTTGTAGCTCAAAACGTTTATTCGCAGTTGCTACTTCTTCCAGGGAGCACGCTGATCTTCTGAATTCTTGGAGAATGAAGTAGGGAGAGAAAGAGAGCCCAAACTTCAAGCTGCAATAAAGCCCTTACTGCCTGAACCCAGCTCCCGGAGGCAGGAGCAGAGCGGGACTGAGTTCTTGTAGCCTCTCAGCTTCGCCGGTGTCTGGTGTACTCTTCCATAGTAAGCTTTCCTGGCTGATGTCCTGTGCCATTCATCTTTTCAGAGGACACCGTAGCGTAAAACTATTTTTTTAATGAAAATGAAAAATAGCTTTGGCCTAAATACGTGATTTTTTTAAATTTTTTAAATATTTCATTTGTTTATTTTTAGAGAGAGGAGAAAGGAGGGAGAGAGGGAGGGAGAGAAACATCGATGCATGGATCGGTTCCCTCTCATGTGCCCTGAACTGGGGGCCTGGCCGGCAACCCAGGCACACGCCCTGACCGGGAATCGAACCGATGACATTTTGGTTTGCAGGCCAGCGCTCAATCCACTGAACCACCTCAGCCAGGGCAACAAGTGATTTTGACATTATCCACACTAAGATATTTTTTAGGTCTTATAAATAACTCCACAAACGTTATTTTCCTAGAGGACTGATTGATAATAGACATTTGCTTTCAAGAATGTTAGCATTTGCAGGCCAGAGTTCATTAAATCCTACTGCAATCACACTGCTGCTGAGATTAGAGGACATGAAATCAATGAATCCAGGAATGGCTGGGGGTTTTCTCTAAGGCTTTTATTTATTTCTTTTTAGAGAGAGGAAGAGGGAGGAAGAAAGGCAGGAAGAGAAACATCGATTTTTTGCCTTTCTCACACGCCCCCAACAGGGGACCGAACCCACAACACAGGCATGTGACCTGACAGGGAATCAAACTGGTGATCTTTCGATTTGCGGAATGACACCCAACCAACTGAGCCACACCGGTCAGAGCTGGGTTTTTGTTTTTTGTTTTTTTAATTTAATCATTTAGTGAAAGGCAACATTAATTTTGATGAGGCAGGTTTTTAATCTATTAAGACGTGAGAATAAGCTTTTGAAGTGCAGTTATAGATCAAAAGTTTTACATTCTACTTAAAAGCAATACGGTTGTTTTTCAGCAGGGACCAATAGCCTCCTCGATGGAACCATTTGACGGGAAGACTTCATCGTAGGAGAGGTTTCCTCAGGAGAGGTTTAAGTTCCTGCATCGCAGGAGGCTTGGTGACCTGGCAGGCCACGCCAGCTACTCCAGCCTTGTAACTTCTGTGGAAGTAGGGCAGGCAGACATGCCAGACACCCGTATGCAGGGCACCCGTGGGTGGACATGCTCTGAGATGGCTTCAAGATGCCACTCCGCACCCTTGCAAGAACGAGAAGAAACCGCCCCTCCTCCAGGCAGACACAGTCTTTGCACAGCTTAGTCAAGAAACCACGGCTAGATCTCACTGCCTCCGTGGGGCAGCCTTGTCCACGGCAACCCTGACTGCTCACTGACGTGGGCCACAGAGAACGACAGGCTCGATTCCCGACTACTGCAGCGGACCTTCCGCTTCGTCCTCCGCACCCACTCACCTGTGATTTTCTCAGCAGCCCAGTACTTCCCCACGGTCTCGAGCACCCAGGCCTCCTCGGGGTCCACGATCAGATAAGCACTCTGGAAGCTGTGGCAGGAGGCAGGGTCTTCATAATAATTCCCGCCCTGTCCGTGCTCTTCCAACAAGGCGACGATGACATCGAGGGCGTCCTTAGCTGTTGACCCTCTTTCCAAACCAAGCCTGGAGGAAAGCAGAGGTACACCTCAATCATTTCGTACCACGTGGTCATTACCATAGTGACCAAAGACTGGGATGAGGCTGTTATGAACTGCGCCAACATGTGTGAGCATGTTAACTACGCAGGCCAACATGCAAACGAATGAGCAGCACTCTCACACATTTGGTTCACAGTCTTGGGCGTGTTCTCTGTCTCTGGGCAGCCCCCACCCACACGGACGGAAGAGTCGGGACCCCAGTGGCTCAGCCACCTCCCTCCCTCTCTTCCAGCTCTGTCTCCCGCACAGCTGCCGGAGCTGCTGGCTCAGCCCCAGCGCTGAGCAAGACTCCTTCTGTTGGCTCATGCTCCCTCCTGCCTCTGGGCAAAAGGAACTCTCTGCCCAGTCCAGCCAATGTTGGCTCTTAGTCTACACCAGGTGTTCTGGTTAGTAATGAAGGTGTTCCATCGCCAGTCATTGTCTCTGGTGCATGTAATCGGCTCAGAGATCTCAGGAGGAACGGGCTGCTGGTTAGGACAAGATCAATACCAACCCTTTTTCATCTTTCACCGTCTGCTGGGGCGGCTCCCAGCTTCAGTTATCAAAAAGTGCCTATTTCTTCTGAAGCGGAACCACCGTCTCCTCCCAGCCCTTCCAGTTATCAGAGCCCTTAAAGAAGGCACAGATCTTGCCCTCTGTGTCACCTTGGGCAAGTTACACAATATACTTGAACTTCAGTTTCATGTCACCTATGAAATAGGTGCCTATATCACTGGGTTGCTAGGAAGATGGGTTTTATGAGATAATGAACATGAAACTATGTAGCACATGCACCCAGGACCACATAAGTGATCAGTAAGTTTTGAGAGATGATGCTTTGTGGCAGAAAAACCAACGGCTGAGAAATAAAGGAGCCCAGCTTCTGGTTGTGGTTCTGCTGCCCACTGGCAGTATGACCTTCAGTAACACGACCTTTCCAAACCTTGACCTTCTCATCTGTTCAGTGGCAACAGTGGAACTTCCCTCTCTGGCTGATTTGAAAGAGGATGGCACATGCTGAGTACTCAGGAAACGCCCATTTATTAATTTCTTCATTCAAATTAAATTCTGGCGGCAGGAACAGGGTCTTAGAACACGGGTGACGGACTGGCTGGCTACAAGGGTGGCACCGGCCAGTGCTGGGGAAAAGTCACAACTGGAGGAGCAGTAACTACTAAAACTCACCCAGCCCCATTCTTCCTGAAGGGACATTTATTTCACTGTGCTTCCAGGGAGAAGAACAGGTTACAGGCTACGGATTTATTCTTGTAATGGGCTTCCTTTCATAGTCAGATAATTATTATATATCAGTTCACTTGGCATTTCTCACGTTAAGCTTATTTAGGAAGACTTGGTGCCAAGGCAACGATTTGCGAAGCGGCACCCTAAGACCTACAGGGAGCGATCAAGGAGTAAACCCGTTAGAAGACTGCAGTCGGTCGGCTTTCTGGTGGTCGGTGCCAACGGGAAGAAGCCAGGGAAGTAAACGCTCATCTTATCCCGAGGATCCAAAGCAGACAAATGCGCTACGCGCACCGCTCCCAACCTGGGGGTGTGCACCCAGGAGGGTCCCTTCCTCCTCCCCACAGGTCCCTGGCGGTCCTTGGTCACCCTGCCTCATGCGTGCACTCCAGGCAGATCCCTGTCCCCAGGCCTTTGCAGGGCACCCCTTGCCCATGCAGAAGTGCCAGGAGCATGTAGGTGCCTGGCCAGGGCAATCCCCCAGCTTTGGAGGCTGTGACTTCTCTTTTGCATTTTCTGCATCAACTCTCCTGCTATCCTGCCTGTTCCCATTCCACACTGAGACCCCTAGTACTTGCGCTCGCCCTTCCACGGGGATGATTCCACGGGGATGATTTTATGCCTCATCCCAAGAAAAAAAAAAAAGAGATACTCCTTTGTCTCACCCAACCATTCCCACCTGGTCTCCCTGCCATGGGACAGGGACAGGACAACCGCTCCTCGGTCCCAGGGCCATGAGTGACAGTGAGGTTTCTCGTTCCCCCTGAGACTGAGTGGTGCAGGTGCACCAGGGCCTCAGTGACCTGGGGCCAGAGGTCACACAGCACCCCAGCACCCCGAGGCCTGTTCTAGAGCTCTCACAAGTTTCACTTCCTAGATGGGGCAGGTTCACGAGATTCCAAATGAAACCGTCACCTCTGTGGCTATTTTCACACCTAATTCACATTGGCTGCCGCCCCTCACAGCAGGCATGAGCGGGGCAGGGGAAGGGATGAAATTCACTGGGCCAAGGCTCGGCTCACTCTGACATCAGCCTCCAGTGCGATTCTCGTCCTTCCAAAGTGGGCGGTTGGTCCAGGTGGCTCTAGATGTCGGAATTAGTTGTTCTCCATCCCACTCTTTTTTTAAATCCTGGGGCAAACCCCTCTTCGGGACCCATGACTTTCTCACAGGTATGTCAAGTTCACGGTGCCCATTCCTGAAATGTTAGCACATCTTACTAAAGAAGGTGAGTCACATCTGCACTTGTCCTGCCTGCAGCTCCTGTGTTAGGGACTCTGCCTGCTTATCTTTTCGATACCCATGCCCCCGCAGACCAGGGAGACCCCTGCCCCTTTGCGTCCCAGTTAAGCTAAACTAAGTTATAACTAAAGTTACCATGGATATATAATCACTCGTGAAAATGGTCACTACCCCTTCCCTTATGGGGGTGTGTTCTTAGGAGGATGCAGATGCAAATACACTTGACCCTTGAGCAACCTGGGGACTAGGGGCACCGATGGCTGCACAGTCAAAAATCTGCATGTAACTTGTGGCTCCCCAAAAACTTAACAACTAACAGCCAGCTGTTGACCAAGAAGCCTTACTGATAACATACACAGAAAGTTGACTACCACTCACATTTTATGTTATATGTATATATACTGTATTCTTATGATAAAGTAAGCTGGAAAAAAGAAAACTGTTATTAAGAAAATTGTGAGGGAAACACATTTACGGTGCTTATTGAAAAAAGAATCCACGTACAAGTGGACCCATACAAAGTTCAAACCCATCATCTTCCATTTTCCCCACAATCAAGGAATCTGCAAGGCCTCTCTTGGGTTCATGACCTTTAGGATATTGAAAGACTACCAGCCTTCAGCCAGACGGCTAAAAGCCGAAAGGAAATAAATGAAGTTTACGGACTGCATTGACTTGGAGGAATGGGGTGTGAAACCTTTTGCCTGACCTCTGTCTGCATCCCTCGGCCTCGTCTCAAAGCATCCCCACATACACGCAGTCTGTGACAGCCTCTGAGCGGCCCGCAGCGCTTGCCGAGGGCCATTCCCTAGGATTCCGTGCCGTTCCGTTCCTGTGGCTGCAGATCTCAAAGCCTTGAGACACGTCTCTCCCACTGTCGTCTAAAATTGGTCTGAAAACCTTGCATTGCTCAATTTTTTTGTCTTCTTCCTGCCACCAGACTAAAAATCTCTTTGAAGCTTTTGAGCTTCTTCATGTGCCAACAGAGTCTAGCACAAAGCAGATATTCGGTATCACAGATTGATCATCTTTAAAAGGTACATCAGAGGCTTTGAAGAAAAAACAAATTGTCGTCCATCATCCCAGAGAAATCAACTGTTAAAATGGTCACCTTCGCCAGTGTATGAATCCCATAGCACAAATATAATGATAACTCAAAAGGCAAGGCTATCCATGAAGCCTGAAAGGGGAATACTTTTCATTGTTAACTCTTCATTTGCAGGATTTCTGTAAAGTATGGTCGTAAAAAACATTGGGACAGCTGTCAAAACATAAGCTCAAAATTTGTTGTTATCCTGTAGGTTTCATTCTGTTAATTAAGAGAAAACTGACTGTATATATAAGGCTTTTTCCTCTTCTCCAGCTCAGGGGATCTGCTCCTCTGAGTTTAGAAGAACCAGGAAAAGTGAGGACGGTGAGAAGGCATAATAAAGACAATGTGATACCGAAAGGGTGACTCGCAGACCTACCCATCCGCTGGCAGAAGCTATGGGCCACAGAGGTCTCTGCGTAAACGTGCAACTTCTCTCTACACAGCCTACAAAACGGGAACATCGCTGTTCCTTCTTATATAGAATGTCAACTTTGGGAGGTCCGTTTGATGTCATCCAATCTAAGGGCTCGCGCTGGACAAACAAGGAAACCGCAGCCCAGAGAGATGACAGGACTTGGTGTATCCGCACCAAACACCAAGGGCCCCAGCTCCCTGCCCGGTCTCCTTTCAACATCGGCCATGACTCTACCGCGTCCCACTATCTCAGGAAAAACGAAAGCCGTTTCAGAATGTCCTTCCATCCCAGCCTGCCCTCTACTGTAGCCATTCATTCCAAACTCAGTCACCGATTACCCATTATGTGCCAGGCACGCGGTTCCCGGCGCAGTGACACAGTCGTGAATAAGCAGACAGAGACCCCCGTCCAGCTGAGCCCTCCTGCTATGTGGAGGCTGGAAGAGCAGGGAGAGGAGAAAGGGAGAAAGTTGTCTCCAGTCTTCCATCCTGTGTATTTTACATATGCTATATACATCCTTTGTCTCTTACAGATTTTACATATGTTTCAAATATCATAAACTTCACCCATTTAAAATACACAGTGTACTGGTTTTTAGCATAGTCACCAAGTTGTGTGACTATCACCAACGCCCAAGTTTAGAACACGTCCCACAGCTGGGAAAGCAGCGCTGGATCATTGGGGATCACTCCCGCCCCCCTTCCCGTTCCCACGAGTGTGCCTGTTCCGGATGCTCTACAGAAACGGAATCACACAACATGTGACCTTTTGTGTCTGGCCGCCCTCGGCGTAGTATTTTTAAGATTCATCATGTTGCAGCACGTGTCAGTACTTGATTTTTGGCAGGGGGCTGAATAATACTCCCCTGTAATCTATTCTCTCTCAGTCTCTCTTTGCATCACCTCCAAGTTTATACCAAATGGCAGACCTTTTCTTTGGGAGGACTGGATTACAAAATATGAGGTTTGGAGGGAGATGGATGCTGCCCGCGCCCCGCCACCCATCCTGGGCACTGGTTTCGGAGTCACCGCGCAGTACCTGACCAGATCCATCCCCAGCAAGGCTTCCGTCTCGGCGGCCGGTTCTCTGGCGTTGATGGCTTCGTTGGCTATGCACACTCCATGTTCATTGGCTCCCATTTCTGCCCCCCAAAGCCAGGCGGGTCTGCTTATCACGATGGCATGGGTCTTGGGAACTTGGTCGATTGAAATGTAAGTACACTAAAAAAAGAGGACAGGAAAGAAAGAGCCAACACCTGTCAGGTACCACGTATTTTCCACCTCGGTACTTACACCGAACCACCACATCAGTTACAAACAGCCCAGCAAATACAATGAAAATAAAATAATAAATAAAATAAAATGCCTTGAGAACATCAGACTTAAAAGACGCCCCAAGACTCAGTGCAGCTCCAAGGTCTCCACAGTGACTTTCATTCAGTCTTGCCAGTCACCAGCTTCTAGACTCGTCGGTTCAAGCCAATCGGTCCACAAGACTTACATCTGTGGCGGTCTTCCGGAGCCAGGCATCCAGCCAGTCTGAATATTCTGTGGCTAGTCATTTCAATACACACAGATGAGCACCAGCAGTTCTAACACACAGAGCTATTTCTTCTCGTTTGCAAAAATCCTTCTCCATCAGTGGCTTTCAAACATTGTTGATACTATAGAGCCCTATCTACAAAAGCAACTTGCCCTAGAAGCCTGACGTAGAGGACCGATAAAAGGGAAGATGCTTTGTCTGAAGATGGGAGGTCCCTAAGCCTCCTGGGGTGATCCCTAGGACTCCTTGGCACGCAGGTTGACGACCTACATAATTGCTCTAGTGGTGGGAGAGAACAAGATGATACCTTACACGTAGCGAATGCACTACATGCACACGCTCTTACACACTGTGCTTCCCTCCCTGTCCCATTTGACCCCCACACTGAGCCCAGGAGGTGGACACGTGAGGAGACTTCCCCAAGAGGCAAATTTCTAGCTACTGTCAGAACTCGAGAGCACACTATGTAGGCCTGTGTGTCTTGCCCTCTTCGAGGGGCTGTGTCCGTACCTGGAAAAAGTGAGTGAGCTAATCTAGATCAAACTATTTCTTTCAAAGTCTCTTTAGCCCCAGAACTCCTGCTTCCTACAAAATCTTTCGTGGAAGCACGAAGACAATAAAACTGGTCAAGGTATGTTGACAGGCAAATGGAAGAACAGGCGTGGGACTGGGTTTGGGCATCTCAGAGCCTTACCTGCGGGTTCTTCCTTTTCCCTTCCCACCTGGGGAACACTCCGCGGGATAACTGACCCAGGTTATCCAAAAGGGGCCTCCCCACACTGACCCTGTATCGGTCTATGACACACTCTTTGGTGGACACAGTGTGAAACTCAGGGCTGCACCTTACAGCGCTGCAGCTCGCAAGGCAGGGCTTTAGCAACCACCGCAGCCACTTACATTGTAAATCAGGAAGCTGAAAGCATTGTATCGACTGCAGCTTTAGATCCGTTTTTGACTCAAGACCCAATTATAGCAGCTGAATGCAGCCCAGGAAGCTCTTCTGCATTGATTTTCCATAATCTCAGACCGCAGGTAAGAGCTGAAATGCACGCTTGTGGGTCACAGGACGCCTGTATCTTTGCAAGCCATGGTAGATGTTGCTGTGCCCTGGGATGATGCCATTTCACTCGACAAATATTTGTAAACTGAAAGCTAATGAAAACCGAAGGTTGTCAAGACAACCTGGAGTTTATCATGGCAAACTGATACTAAAATATGCTCTGGAAATGTTTGCCCCTATTCAGTCTCCAGAAGTCATTTACTTGTAAAATGATTTAGAGCTAAACCTGGCAAAAGCAGTAAACAAACTAGAGTCCTCTGTGCTCATCTACATGTAATTGCAGTTTATATCTTGAAATCGCCCTTTTACGTAAACGTAGTCCAGGCATTGGCCAACACCCTCCCAAGCCCCTGTGCACATTGAGCTCCAGGGACCGAGTCTGTCTTGAAAAGAATGAGTAAGTAGAGGAGGAATCTCAGATTCTTAAGCACAGATTTATCACAATTTTTTAAGGGCAGGAAAAAAGTGAAAATAGAAAATAGGTTTACTGCTTTGCCCCTCAAATTCATTTTTGTGTTTCGTCAGTTATTTATAGAGCGCCAGCCGCATACCAGGCATTTTGTGCTAAGCGCTGCTGGCGGATAAATCAGTGATCTGTCCACCCCCCGTCCTTGTGGCCTGGAAAGAAGGAGAAGGCACAAGTGCAAATTCCTGTGACCACCAGGCCAGCTTCCGTAAGTGTCACCGAGGCCTGTCTACTTACTATGCACTCCACCTTGCCCTTCCTCCCCCTTGTACTTCTGACCGACCCAGTCCTCTCTGCTCGTTCTTTTCCGCATTCCATCCCATCCTTCCCCTCCCTAACACTGTCTAACTGAGTGATATATTTATTGCATGGGCTGTGTATATATATTCTCTCTATGAGGGCAAGGAGATCTAGTTCATGGATATATCCCAAGCCTGGCACATGCGAGGCATTGATACACCATTTTTTGGATGGATGAATGAATGAGTGAGTGAATGAATGAGTAAGTAACAAAGGGCAGAAGGAGCATGAGAGAGATTCAGAAGAAAAAGGAAACACATCCAAGTGGTCAGAGACTTTACCAAGTAGGTGACATTTGAGTTGATCTCAAAAAATGGACCAGAGACCAAAGTGTTCTGGACAGAGGTAAAGAGCCTGAGAAGAGACAGATTGGGGTGGGGATGGGGATGTCAAAGGTGTGTTCACGGTACAGGGACATCCCCCATTGTACCACTTAGGGGATCTGTTCTGATGTCATTGGGTCCCAGGACTGCAAAAGCTCAGTAAGTAACGACTGAGGAACATGTTGAAAATTGAATCAGAAAGAACATATGGTCTTCGTGGGAGTTCACAATACATGCAGCCAGCTTGACACTGTCCAGGCCAAACTCAGACGGAGGAGGAAGGAAGGAGATCCCCGAGCAGCCAGATGGACCAGATCAGTCTCTCCTAAGCACCGGGCCGAAAGCCATGGCCCAGATCCCCTCACAAGCTACAGAGCAGGAGGCGGGGAGATAGGGTGTGTGTGCCCCCAAACCTTAGTGAGCCCGTAACACCCGCCCCTCAGCCTTGTCATGAACTAACTGCAGAGGTTGGGGCCCAACATGGGCCTTCTGTGACTGCAATTCCTACACTCTCTGCTGTGTTTGAAATCTGACTAATCCCACCCAGGTCTGGGACGGAACGGGGAGGAGGGTCACACGTGTCTCATATAGAGGGGTTATTTAAAATCCCACTTTGGGGGCAAATCTCAAAAATAAGGAACATTTACACATGATGTAATTCGCTAAACTTTGTAAAGTCAGCCCCTAGGATGCAAACACCACAGATGGTCATTTTTTAAATGGCTTCACATTTGCCACATTATTAATGGAGACAGGGAGTAAGTAGGATTTAGGTAGCAGAGGTCTCACCAGGAAAAAAAAAATCCCAAAAAGCAAATGCGGCAAAAATATCTCAGCTCCCCCAGTCAAAATTCCTAGCCAAATTTCTATTAGAAAAGAAAACATTCACGACTTAAAAGATCAATCTATACAGGGAGAGGTCTGGCACCCGTTCTGGGTATTAAGCTGTGAAAGTGACAAGCAAATTGTCTTGCTGCCCCATGTCCAGTCCTCACCAGCCTTTAGTAAAACAAATCTGTCAGTGAGTGTGACTTCTGGGAGCCAAAGCCGCACAGCAGAGGGAGAAAGCCCAGCACGGGGAGCGTGGGGAGGCATGCTCCTAGACATCAGAACTGCCTGATCGTGGAGGTTTGACTTAGCGGCATTGCCTGAATCGAACTTGCCAAGCTCTCTGGTGGCTCCTGGGGACACATGCCAGGTTGGAGGATGAAAAGAGAGACCTCGACAGGGCACTAGGGACAAAGACAAAAGACAATTCTTCTGCAAAGCAAGTCCTCTATTATTCCGTACGATTGTCTCAGAAGGGAAAAAGCAAAATCAGCTTCATGCTGTCTCCTACCCCGTGCACATTCCAACACACACTCTTTCTGGACATCACCCGGTGAAAGGAGGGGCGGAGGCACTCACACAATGGACGTTTCAACCCATGAAGCGCAGCCATTGTGCCTCCCCTGCTGTACGCAGGTGGGGGCCCCACCCTGGCACCACCAACAAAAACCGCTGGGAAGCGAGCTGGTGAGTCAACGGGATTCTCAGGCAAGAGAGGAAAAGGGATGCTTTAGAGAAATACTTCTAGTTTCAGAAACATGTGCAACTCTATAGCAGCATTGCTAATTATCACTGAGTTTTTGCTTGATTAGTTGGGACTTTTTGTTGTTGTTTTTAGCTCAGTGTCTTGCCTACTACTTGACTGGTTTTGAAAATGTGCCCTTAAGATTCAAATGAGTTTTAATAAGGACAAAAGATGTCAACCACATTTTAGAAGAACTGCTTTTTATTTCCCTAAAGCCTGCTCCTGGGAATGAAGAGAAGAAAACAAAACCAACAAACAAAAACAGATAAAAATGGAAACAATGAAAACTTGAAAGGGGAGAAGTAATGGAGATGAGATTTATTATATAATAATAAGAGACACTTTCAAAAAAACATTGTGCGTCAAACCTGACTTGGTTCTCAAGAATCCTGTCTCTGTCTGTAACAGAATGATGGTTACGGAGGGGAAGCGGGTCGGGGAGGACG
Source organism: Glossophaga mutica (assembly GCA_039655065.1). Taxonomy (NCBI): domain Eukaryota; kingdom Metazoa; phylum Chordata; class Mammalia; order Chiroptera; family Phyllostomidae; genus Glossophaga; species Glossophaga mutica. The sequence continues at coordinate 87,166,988 of CM077313.1, forward strand.
AAGCGGGTAAAAGGCGTCACAAAGATATCGACGGACGGAGACTTGACTTTGGGTGGGGAGCACAATGCAATATACAGATGAAGTACTGTAAACTTGAACGCCTGAAACGTATATAATGTTATTAACCAATGTCACCCCCGTAATTTAACTTTCTCCACAAATTGTGGTGTAATTATTTTCTTGGGCACCAAGTATAAATAATGTACACTTTAGTTAAAATCCACTGTTTTTCTGGAACAGCATTCTAGTGGGATGCACATTTTTCCTACATGGAAGGTTTGACAACATAAGAATGAAGCCATACCCAGCCTGTGGGCACACACGCACGCACTTGCACTCACACAATGCAGGGAATCGTTTGTTCGTTTCCTCGCGCCTGCGCAGTGGGGAGGGGCAGTACTTGGGGCGCACTTGGGATGAGTGCTGCGATGCGTGGGAGCACAGCCTCCTCAGGACCGAGGGGCTCTCACAACCCACCCTACTCTACAATCCAAAGAGCCAGTGTTAAAACCCAGAATCTACAGGACAAAGACTAAAGAACGAAACATAAAATGCTCCCATCTGCCAACTGCGCAGCTGAACGGAAACGTGCTGTGTGATTTCAGAAATTGAGGAACTCTGGGCTGGAGGACCCGATCTCTTATTCCTGCGGTCTCAAGCAAAGTGAACTTGGCATGGAGTAGACGACGGATGGACGGGCAGATAGGTGGCCAGACTGAGGGGAGGGTGAAGGGTGGTGAGGTGGACTAACTGGAAGGAAGACCACTGGGGGCCAGCTGGGAGGGCGGGTGGGTGAGTGGATGAGTAATCGGGACGACTTTCTGCACATGGTTATTCTCGGAAGATGGTTTTTCTGGAATCTCACCACTCAAGTGTGACATTTCTAGGAAAACTGCAGAATATGCAGTGTTTAAACGGGTTTTTGTGGGAAGTTCTCACTCTTCATCGTTAAAAAGATAATTTCTATATGCTGATCAGGGCTGTTATGAAAGTCTCGCGATAGTTCTTGTGGCTCACAGGCCCAAATGTGGGAGAGAACCCGTCATTCTGTACCTGGAGCAAGTTACAGGTGTGACTGCAAGGGAACGAAAGGCGTGAGGCTAAGTTTGCAGAGCAGATTCAGAAGCACATGCTAAAGAGAGGAGGAACCGAGACCCGGGACCTCAGAGTCCCTCAACGTTAGGCAGTTCTTGAAAAAAGAAGACACTCTCTGCACAACGTTCTCCTTAGAGTGTCCATCATCTGTCACATGTCAGCTCACGTGCACTTCACAAAAATCCCTGTCCCAGTGGGGCTATGATCTCCACCTGGAAAATGGGGAAACTGAGTCTCAAGGACCCAAGATGCAGTAAATGGAGAAGGCAACACTGGAACCCAGGAGCCTGCACTTGGGCCAGAGCTCATCCCTCCAGGTTATTATAAATTCCAGTGGATTTATACGGGCACAAAATGCTCCATGTTCATAGAAGGTTGGCAGGCGACAGCGAGGGAGGGAGGGATAGCAGTGCTGGGGCTTCAGAGGATGCATAGGAGTCTACCAAGTAGATGACCAGAGGGGAAAGGAGGGCATTCTTAGGAAAGGATGGAAAAACAACAGCACAGAGAAATACAAGTGTGCTGTTTGTTCTAGAAATGGCGAGTGGCTCGGCGTAGCTGGGGCCGACCATGTAAGCTGTGAGAGGAAAACTAAGAATGACGATAGAAGTAGAAATTGCTTATGGACATCAAGTACTACCAAAACTTTACGCTATGGCCCAGTGATCCTGTGCAGAAGTGTATCCATGGCTATATCTGCACAGGTACAGAATGACCCGTGTGCAGTGGTCTTTGCAGTGATCCTTGCTAGACCAGCCAAGGGTCCAAGGGTCCACCAACAGAGGACTGATTAAGATTTATTTATTTATTTATCTTTAGAGGGGAAGGGTAGGGGAGAGGGAGAGAAATATCAATGTAGGGTTGTCTCTCATGCGTCCCCTGCCGGGAACTGGCCTGCAACCCAGGCATGTGCCCTGACTGGGAATCGAACCGCGATTCTCTGGTTCGCAGGCCCGCGCTCAATCCACTGAGCTACACCAGCCAGGGCTAGGACTGATTAAATAAATTGTAGAATGTCTCCACAATGGATTACTATCAGCTGTAAAAACATATACAAACATATACAGCTTTTATGTACAGATATTAAAAATCTCTTCAGAATGTTATTAAATGAAAAAAAGCAAATTGTAGCCCTTTTCTATAAGTTTAAGGTCATATAGTTCAACAATCAAATTTCAGAATAGTGTCTACAATGTGCTACTGTTGTGAAAAACGTAAAGGTTAAGTATTCACATTTATGTCATTTGCATAAATCACCTGGAGGGGATGCAAGACATTGACAGAAAGGCTTACATAACATGGGGATCCAAGTAAATTGGAAGAAGGGGGAGTAAAGACTTCTCACTGTAAACTTTTTTGTATCACTTAATTCGAATAGGTAACCACTGAATTACCTATTCAAATGTGAAGTTAGCCCTGGCTGGTGTGGCTCAGTGGATTGAGCACCAGCCTGTGAACCAAAGGGTTGCTGGTTCAACTCCTGGTCAGGACACATGCCTGGGTTGTGGGCCGGGCCCCTAGTTGGGGGTGTGCGAGAGGCAACCAACTGATGTTTCTCTCTCATATTAATGTTTTTCTCCTTCTTTCTCTCTCTTCCCCTCTCTCTGAAAGTAAATAAATAAAATCTAAAAAGAAAGTAAAATTACATTAAATGGTATCTTTACCCAAATGAGTTAAAAATTTATGTCCATGAAGAACCCTACACACACATGCTCACAGCAACTTTATTCATTGCTGGCAAAACATGGATGCAATGAAGAGGCTCTTCAACAGATGGCGAAAAAATAAACTGCGGGACCCCCAGACATGGACTAGTATTTCAGCGCTGGAAAGAAATGCATTACCAAGGCGTGTGAAAGATGACAATCGGAAAAGACTATCTACTGTATGTTTCCAACTATCTGGCATTCTACGAAAAGCAAAACTATACAGACAGTAAGCAGATCAGCAGTTGCCAGGGGCTGGGAAGGAAGGGGTGAATCGTGGGACACAGGGATTTTCAGGGCGGTGAAAATACCCTGGAGGACACTGCAATGGCAGCTACATGTCACCACACATTCGTCCAAACCCTCAGGATGCACACCACCCAGGGCGAACCTTAAAGTAAATGAGGGCAGGTGTCAACGCTGGCTCATCCATGACGAAACGTGTTCCACACTAAGACGTGATGCTCCTAATCAGGGAAACCGGGAGGCGGGGGTGGGGGTGGTGAGGGGTTATATATAGGAACTCGCTGTACTTTCCTCTCATCTTCCTGTAAACCTAAAACTGCTCTAAAAAAACGAGTCTCTGAATTTGAAAGACAGAAAAGAAAGGAAAAGTGAGTGGGGTGCCGGTTGGGAAGAGTCCTGGATGGCGTACAAATCAGCCTGGACTCTCACCCCAGAAACACAGCCCAGCAGTTTTAAACAAGGCAGTGACGGGGCTGTGTTCCAGGGAAAGAAACTCTGGTGGCCCTAAAAGGGATGAGACTCCAGGACAAAGAGGCTGGGGCACCCGTAAGCAGATTATGGAAGGGAGAGGGGGTGGGTCTAAACGAGGTGGGGACGGTGGGGGAGGTGGCAACCCAGGAGAGGAAGCAGCAGGACTCAGTGACAGCTGTTCCTGTGCACTCTGGGACGAGCGGGAGCGCTTCCCTCCCGTTTCCAGATTAAACTGTGTGGCAAACAATGGAGCTATCAAAGGAAACAGAGCAAATGGGAAGGGGAAACTGAACTTGGTTTCGGGCAGTGAGGTCATTGCAGCTGCAGAATATGACTGTGGAAAGGTACAGAGACAGGGAAAATGAACTTGGTTTCAGACAGGTGAGGTCATTTCAGCTGCAGAATATGACTGTGGAAAGGTACAGAGGCAGCTCAAGACACAGGCACGCAACTCACAAAGAGGTCAGAGCCGCCTGAGACACTAGTTCTGGGCTGTATCAGACTACACTTGTTTATGCAAGAGACACAATTGAACCTCCGGTGTATTCGAGTAATAATATACCAGGGGCTAACTCGTACAAAGAATCTGTTTCCTAAAATGAAAGGAACCGTGAGACTGAAATATTAATTAATTAGCCTGTCCCCCAAAAAAGGAAGACAGATTTTTCTAAAATAGTTATTTCACACATATTTATACAACAGTCACCCTATTCTGCAGGGGACATCTTCTAAGACCCCCAGCAGGTGCCTGATAGCACCAAACCCTATGTACACTGCATGTTTTTCTATGCAGTTGTACCTATGAGCAAGGTGAATTTATCAGTTAGGCACAATAAAAAATTAACAATAACTAATGGTAAACTAGAACAATTAAAACAAAACACTCATTCAAAGGAACATAAGCACCGTTGTGTCCATTGCAGTGTTATTTACAATCGCCAAGATGTGGAAGCAGCCCAAGTGACCATCAGTACATGAGTGGATAAAACAACTATGGGACATTTGCACAGTGGAATACTACTCGGTCGTGAAAAAGAAGAAAGATTTACCCTTTTGCAACAGCATGGAAGGACCTGGAAAATATTGTGCTAAGTGAAACAGCCACTCAGAAAAAGCCAAGTACCATATGACTTCACTCATATGTGGAATCTAATGAAAAAACTGAACTAACAAGCAAAGTAGGGACAGACTCATAGATGGAGAGCAGATGACAGCTCAGGTGGCGGGTAGAGGGTGGAGGGATTGAGCAAAAAGGGAAAAGGACCCATGGGCACGGACAACAGTGTGGTGATTGCAGGGTGGAGGTGGGGGGATAAGGGGACTAAATGGTAATGGAAAAAATACAATAACAATGTATTTGAAAAAATCAATACACTATAATAAAACTTACTCAAATATGGCCTCTCTCTCAAAATCTCTTATCGTACCAAAGTCACCCTTCTTCTTGTGATGATGTGACATGATAAAATGCCTTATTACATCGAGAACTTTCATTTTCCTTAAAGGAAGCACTTTACAGCTTCCCTTTGGCACTTCCAAATTGCTAGCATCTCTACACTTATTTGTGCTTTGGGGTTATTATTAAGTAAAACAAGGGTGACTTGAATACAAGCACTAGGACAGCATGATAGTCTGAAACCAAGACAGCTTACTAAGTGACTGAAAAGACCTTTAACAAAAGTTAATACCTATTCCTAGTTCATTTTCCTAAACTAGGAATTGATATATACTTTTTAAAGCGATAGGGCTATGTAATTCTCAGTCCCAAAGGCAGAGTCTCTCTTAACAGGGAAGCGTTGGAGGCTGCCCCACTCAGGGCAGGCGCAAAGGCAAAGAAGCCCACTCTCCCCACCACTATGAACACGGAACCCAAGCTACTGGCCGATGGGACAAGAAAATAATGGGAGATTCAAGAAAGAGCAATCAAACTATCTCCATCTGCAGGCGTTATAACAATATACCTGGGAAACCCAAGAGAATTAATAACAAGAGCTGGCATAACCAATGGAAGAATTTTAGTGGAAGAGCAAAATGTAAAACTAACAAAATAATGACCATCACCGTTTGACAGCACGCTCTGGGAATACGGAGAAGAGAGGGTTTGTCACATGCTGCCGGTGGAAATGCACGAGAGCAGACCTCCTCCAGACGGAGGTCCGATAATACCTAACAAAAGCACACACTCATTTAACCTGCGACCCAGCAGTCACATTTTTAGGCACCGATCCCAGAGAAACACTGACAAAAACTATTTTATTTAAGCACTTCAACTAGAAATTGATGGATAATTTTTAAACATAATACAAATATGTAAACCAGGACCAGACACCGTGACAGACAAAGTTGTAGCACTGTTTGAGACAGCGCAACACTGGAAAACAACGCACATTTCCAGCGATAGGGGATGGATGAAACCCTGACACCACCGCAGAACGGAACACCGCGCCGCTCTGGAGAAGGACTGAGAACGCCTCCGTGTCCCATGCGGAGTGATCTCCGAGATCTGGTTTTAGGTGAAGCGGCGAGAAGTGTGCGCGCAGGCCAGGCTGCCATTCATCCGAGAAAGGAGGAGAGGGTCTGGGTGGGTCCGCGCCGCGTGCGCGTGTAGTTCATTCCCTCCACAGGTCACTTTTTAACGAGAGAGCCAACCAGGAAACTTGCCAAGCATGGTTACCAATGGGAGAAAAAGGAAACGGCGCAAAGGAGGAAAACAGAAGCGAGGCTTCTAGGAACACACAGGCATCCCTCGTTTCATGGCGCTGTGCTTGACTGCACTTCGCACCTGTTGCCGGTTTTTGTTTTTGTTTGCAGTGGCAGTTGACACACAACAGTATTTAGTTTCAGGTGTACAACACAGTGATTACACATTTATAGACCTTCCAAAGAGATCACGCCCTAATCAACCTCGTACTCAACCGATGTTATGTTTTTACAAAATGAAGGCCGTGCACTGCACCAGCAAAAGACGTTGGCCTGATTGCGCTGGTCTGGAACTAAACCTCCGACATCTCCAAAGTGTGCCTGTGCCTTGTTTTGTAGGCTGGACTGCTGAACCATGTAAATATTTCACTTAATTACAAAATAAGGGCAAACACAGCAGCAAACACAGACTTCCCCATATGACCCTGTTTTGAAGGCTATAAACTAACCTAATGGTAAGGGGAATCAACGAAGCCGGTGTGACAGCTGGGACCGGTGAGCAGCTTCCAGGAAAGAAGTGAAGGCGTGCGGGGCCAGGCAAGAGAAAGAGAACACGCGCGCGCGCGCGCGCGCGCGCGCGCGCACTCCCCGGAGAGCCTGCAATGCGTCACTTACCTCCACCTTGCTCCCCGGTTCATGATCAGCAGCCGGGAAATACACAACCTCTTGCACTTCGTCCCTGGGCCGCGCTGAATTTTTCCCAAATACCACCAGACCGTCCTTAGCACGCGGTGGGAAGGCCACCAGACAGCAGCTTGGAGGGGCTCCAGCCATGCTGAAAAGAGAGCAGACGTCAGAGACAGCTCGGAAGCGGGTCTGACGTGGGACGTCCCAACGGTGAGTTCTTCCAGCATATGTCATCAGGTGAAAAGGTCCCCGTGTTGAGCTGAACTGTGTGCGGCTAGCTCATTAGGAGATCCCAGCTGGCAAATGAAGGTGGGGTACCTGGAGTAGAATTACAAAGCCACCGAGACCAGATAACGTTTAGTATTCCGTGGGATTAAACGAGCTCGACAGAGGCAACAGACGGCGGTGCCGGGCGAAAGTGCAGTGACGTTAGAGAAAGGAAAGCAGGTTATTGTTCCAGGCAGAAAGCACACCCTTGCTGCCGTCTGTCACAGCAACAAAGAAATAAATCCGTATACCTGGTGACAGTGCCCCGCAGAGGTGCCTCAGATATAGGGGTGCATGGCTGCCACGTAATAGGTTTTGGAGTGATGGTGGAAATGGGTCTATGCTTAGGTTGAAAGAGACTCCCCTTTTTATATATTGTTGCTCCATCTCAATGGCACAGCACTCAAGCAAGTCCTGGTTTCCCCGCCCCCCAGCTCTCCAGCTGGCTGGTTCTCTTCTCCCTGCTCGTTGAGCATCCTCACTGCTTGATCCTTCTTTCCTCCTTTAACGTTCTCTTCTCTCTGGGGAAACTCCTCCCCGCTCAGAGCTACCCTTGTCACTTACATGCCCGTGGCCCACACATTTAATTGCAGCTCAGTTATCTCCTTGAGCTCCCTCGCCAACTGCCTACGGGATACCCAGGACAGATTTCGTCATCTTCCCCAAACGGGTCCCTCTTCCAAGGTTCCCACTGCATGACCAGCTCCACATCCAGCCCACGAGAACATCGAGAACTCAGGAACCATCTTACCTATCAGCTAACATGCCACCAAGTAGGTTCAACCTCCTCAGTCTCCATGGAAACTGTCTACTTCTCTCCATCTCCACAACCCTCCCCCTGCACCCCACATCCTGTACCCCACACCCCGCACCAGCACCCTCACCTCTATCCCAGATCACTGCAGTAGCACCCATGGAAATGGGTGGCTTTGCAACAGCTATTATTGCCCCTCCAGAACATTCTCCACATTGTGGCCAAAGCGATCTTTTTAACAGGAAGATTTTTTTCCATGTCATTTCTGCTTAAAATTGTTTACAGGTTTCCCACAGGTCTTTGAAGAAAGACCAACATCTGATCAAGCTCAAACCCCCTCCCCAGCCTCATTTCCGGCCACGCACCCCTCCATTCTCTCATCTCTGGCACACAGGCCTTTCTCCTGTTCCTCCCGCCTGCCCAGGGCCTTTGCACAGGCTGCGCCCTCTTTCTTGAACTCTCCTGTCCCTGCTCCCTGCACCAAAACCATCTGCCTCATTGACTATGGCTCCTTCCCATACTAGCTCAAATGCCATGCTAGTTCATGATGCCAGATGATACAAACAATCAAATCTGAAATATTGAGTAACTATTTTATTACCAACAATCAATAGTTAGCCTTCCCCTCACCCCCACCCCGGCCCACCCCCAAGTCTAAGCAGTATGAAGGCAAGGACCAGGTCTCCTTCGCACACACCACTGTAAACCCAGCTCTACACAATGTCTTCTGCAGGGTAGATTTTCAGTAAATAATGAACAAGTGTTCAGCTCTCCTGTGTTAATGGTCTGACAAACTGCAGCTAACTCTCTACAACTCTTTCCCGCCACCACGCCTCTGCACCTGCTAGAATGAATGCCCTTCTCTTAGTTTTTGTGAATATCTGGGGAAAAAATCTGATTCAAAATCCCTTTCTTTCAAAACACCATCTATAAAAAACTCGGTCGTTTTCTCAGCATCTGTGAGCACTACTGTATCCAGTTCCTTCCAGGATCATGTGCATTTGTTGCTCGTAAATGTACTGCTTCCTCTCCACCTAAAGCTCCCCAAGGGCAGGAGCCAAGCCGCCCAGCAACAGTTGCCCTTTCCCCTACCCTCGGTGTTACAGGCACTCAACAAACATTCTCTCCTGAGCCAACTGTAATATTCGTGTCATTAGTGATCCAGCTTAAATGCATTTTATTTTACAAACACAAAATGTAAGTGAGAAGTAAAGCAATGTTCTCAGAAAAGCCACGGGGAGTCAAAACTCAGCTCCACTACCTAAATACAACTGTGTGACCCTGAGCAAGTCCCTTTACCTTTCTGAGCCTAGGTTTTCTCTTCTGCAGAAGTTTTGCCCCAGCCCACAGGTTTATCATAAGCATCGAAAGACATGATGCCGGAGAACATATTTTGCAAATTGTCAAGGCTACAGGACTGTAAGACACTTTATTTGGGTTTTGATTGTTCAAATAGAGCAGCATCTCACCATTTCTGTTCAGCAAGCCGATCAAAACCAGCTCGCCTCATTCATAACTGGAGCTTACCAAACTGCAGAGTCAGCAACATTCTGTGTTTAGAAACACCTTTGTGTGGGACCGCGCTGGTCTGTCGACATCCAGGTTACTTCAAGGTACCTGCACTTGCACACCCAAGGCTGTGAGAGTTCTTCCCTGCCTTGCTCATGGTGACTCTGCAAACAATTCCCTCCGGGCTCAGAGAAATGGGCCCTCTCCCCTTTGTGAGAAAGAAAAGGCAAGAAGATAAAGAGACTCCAGTTCTTTCTCCCCTTCACGTCTCCCATTCTCACAAAAACTGCATTATCTTCCGACTGCAGGGGTAGAGAGAAAGCAACAAAGACTCTGTATGTGTAAGGAAGACTCGGGATGATGACGAGATAAAATGCCCTGAGAGAGGGTTCCTAGAATCCGGGGCTTGGGAGGAGTTCCTGGCTGAGCCAGATGAAGTGAAAGAGACCCAGAAGAAGATAGGATGGAGAAAGGACACATTCACCAGGGCCTGTATGCCTCTCGTATGCAATATCGCTTCCCTTCCTCCCCTGTTGTTGGACCATTTCAAAAGTACTGCTCCTCTATGCCTCAAAAGTAGGCCTCATCTATGAGAAAACCTTACTTCATTTGATCCTCAAAAATAGAGGGACTCTACCGGTCTCGAAGTTACGAGAGGTATCTACAGGAAATCGATAAAACCCACAGGCACTTCAACAAGCACCCCCTCTTCAGCCAGGACATCTGTGTGGTCAGCTCAACCAAGTCACCTGGATCACTTGACCATGGTGAGCACGTAGGTGACAGAAGCCCAGGGGTATATGGGTCAGGGAGGCTGACTTTCCACGGAGTTTTGTGAATAATTAGGAATGCCAGAAAGGAGCTGAATTTTAATGTTGTTGCTGCTGTTTTGTTTTGTTTTGTTTTTTTAATGCGAGATGAACCAGTGAGCTGTGGGGCAGGGCCAGCAGCCCACTAGCCAAAGCTAACCGTCCGTTCATTTTTCCTGGATCCCCACTCCACACGGGAGCTGCAGTGACGGCCTCGCTGGACCCTCTCCTCCTCCGCAGCCCAGTGCTGTGCAAAAGCTGTCCCTACAACGGCAGGGACCTTCTCCCTCTACCCTCCAGTACGGTGCCCACTAGACTCATGAGGCTATTGAGGTGTCATTAGTGTGATTAAAAAAATGGACTTTTAATTTTATCACAAACTTTAATGAGTTTAGATTTAAATAGTCACACGTGGGTAGTAGGAAGTCTCTGTGTTGCAACTTCCCAATGAACTGAGAAATTAAGATTTTCATACTGAGGCCGCCCGTGATCCCACGAGTACTTACTTGTGAAATCCCCCACTTAGTCTAATGGCAAAATGTGCTGTCATCCATATAACGTGAACTAGCAAAGAGGAAGCAGGACACTTTCAGAAGACTGAAGAAAAGAAATACTGGGAAGCAGCTAGCAAAAGCTACTGAACTCACCAGGCGGACAGAGTTTTAGCAAGCTCTTATCTCCAGAAACTAAGGTGATCAGAGCCCTGGAGGCCAAGTCCATTTCCTTTGATGTAAACCTCATATTCCCAACTCCAAGTACACAGTGAAAGTGGTCCTCATTGCTTTCCGGAAAGCCTTTGGGCACTTTTCAGGTCAATTCTTCCCTTTATCTCTGCCCTAAATGAACTTTTGATCCCTTCGCTTCTCTTCAAACCTCCAGCCACCTCCTCTAAGCTGGTATGTCACCTCCTATTCCACAAAGGACAGATGGCTGGGGAGGAAGACTGTTTCAGAGAGATAATATGCATGTTTGAAGGCCCCGTGGCTGAGGAAAGGGGGAGTGGTTAATAAGTTAAAAAAAAAGAAGAAGAAGAAGCTAAGGCTGGAGAGAATGGGGGAAGAGGCTGGAGAGGCAGACAGGTTGGTCCATGTTGGGTGAAGGTCATGGCAAGGATTTTAGTGTCTATCCCATAATAAACACTAAAGCCACTGAAGGCTTTTAGGCCAGGTTTTAGGTCGGAAGTGGAGCCATTGCATATGAAAAACTTTTCAAAGAAGTTGACCACAATAGGGAGGAGACAGTTCCTTGGATGGAGATAAAAGAATTGATAAGAAATTCCATTTCTGTGTTTCTACCCTAAGGAAATGGTCAGGAATAGGGACAAGATTTGTGCATAAAACTATTCATTACAGAGGTATTAATACAAATAAAAACTGACTAAAAGTTAATTGCTCAGCAACGGAGAAATAGCTAAAATTTTTGCTATTTTACATTACATGGTGAATTACTATAAAACCGTTAAAAATGCGTTTGTGAAGAGGTTTTAATTGCATGGGAAAAATGGTTTTGAAAGAAGGCCCAAAATAAATTATTTCACTTTGGAAAAATATGCATGGAAGTAGACTAGAAGGAAATGTGTCCAAAAATTAACAGCGGTACTCCGGCCACCGACCTCTATGAGTCTTTCTTCATGCTTTTCTTTAGTTTCCAATTTTCCTGCAGGTATTTGTACCTATAGGATCCCAAAAGTCATTTCGAAAAAATAAACCCAGGGGCCATGACCGATTTTGGAATTTTATTTTTAACGAAAAGATTGGCTCTACTTCTTTGTCCTAACACATCTAAAATTTCAAAACTGGCAAATTCTTGCATGAGTAATATTTAAGATGAAATTTTTTATTTGTCATTATTACAGTTATTCTCAGATGCTTTCTTCTCCTTTTTTTTTTTTTTTTTAATCGTATGCCCAGTGCCGGGAGTTACTGAAGGAGGGAGTGAATTGTCAGTACTATTATTCCACAGGCAGCCAAGTCAGTCCCTGCTGAGCCTCAGGTGAAATCCTTCTGAACGTGATTCAAGGAAACTCAATTTTGTTCCTATTACTTATCAAAATAGTAGTTAACATACCAGGTACTCAAAGTAAAAAAATACATATGACAAGATAACTCATCTATATACTGTATAAGCCATGCATTTTGAAATTTTATTTACAGGATTTTTATAATCTGTTAAGTTATGCATGCCTGACCCAAGAAACACTTGAAGACTTTTCTCCTTTCCCCTTTAGAACCTACTACAGCATTATGAGATGCATGTTTTCCTCCACACAGAAAAACAAACTAAAACTCAGTTAACTCCCAATCACATATGCTAATGTAACAGAGTACGGGCAGGGGGCCCCCCAAAGAGGAATATTTAATGGGGTCCAGAACTCAGGGGGTCCAGGAAATACTAAAAATATGGGATGTCCTCACCCCCACAAGTCTGAACTGGGGCATGGGACACACAGAGCAGGGCCATTGAGAGTTGTTCTGCATAGCCACAGTTTTGCAGATAACCTCAGGCATGGTCATTTAACATATTTATAACTTTTAATGGATTTCATGGGTATGTTAAGTAGCTGTGGCCATGCTTTGAGCCAGGAAAATGGGAGTGACTTCGAACCAAGATGTAACTGAGAGGCAACGCCTCCTGGTTACAGCACCTGCGTAAGAGCTTGCAGATGATTGGCTCCACGCCATGGGGCCACACCTGCCTGGACTTACTGTGGCAGCCCAGAAAAGCTGGGGGAAAATACAGGAATGCTGGCAGGTGTAGCCGATTGTGGGAGGAGTCGGAAATGGGGCTGCAAGGAAGATTGGCGCTGGGATTTAAACCCAGGCGCGGCAGCCATGCAAAGGAGAACTACGCAGCTTCAGCAAGGTTTGGGACCACGCGGCTTTGGGGCTCCCTTTGCCACGCAGCTTAGGTAGCCAGAAAGCAAGGTGTAGCAGCGATGCAGGGCTCTCTCCTAGCAGTTTGGAAGAAGGCAGGAGAGACGCTGCGGGAAGGAAAGGGGTGAAAGGACTCTTGCTGGTGGGCCATGAGAAGGCGCAATGTGGTTGTGGATTAAGAACTGGAGGTTGCTGCGGAGACACAGCTGATGGTGCTGGGAACCGAGGGAGGCCTGCCAGCCAAACATGGATTACTGGGAAGAACCGGGGGCTACCTGAGCCACGGACTTCTATTTCTTTTCCTGAGATATGGTACCCCAGACTGGGCAAAGGGGGGAAGGAAGGACTGTGGGTGTTTGTGGGTGTTTTAAGGGACTTTGGGATTTTAATGAAGACATTAAGTCATTACTCTTAAATCTGTGTAACTTTTGAATAAATGATTCCTTTCCTTTTCACCAATCTCTGACATTGAGAGCTACAATTTCTTGGTGGCGGGCAAGGTGAACCTAGTACAGGGGATCCCCAGGAAAAGGGTGGGGTCCATTCGGTAATAGTGTATCATTCCCCTCCCCTAAACACACAGGTCTGTTCAGTAACAGTTTGAGGCAACTCTGGTGGGACTGAGAATTGCCCGTGGCAGACCAACCCCCTCAGGTATGGGAGAGCGAGACTTCGGGATTTTCCCAGGTCTCAGAGAATTTCTCTGCGCTCCTCCTGAGGGCATCGGCCACCTAATCACGCCTGGAAAGGTGAAAAGGAAACGAAGCGGGGAAGGGAGGAGAGAAGTGAAGCGGTTTGGTTGAAAACTTGTTTCTGAACACCGTTCTGGAATAATGGAGTTGTGGATAATGGTTTGGTTAGTATGCTGCTCCCGGGCTGCCCCTGTCTGCTCACTTACAGTTTCGGTGAGCCCAGGCGGCACTAAGGGAGCCTGCACTCAGGTTTGGGGAGGAAGAGAACCCAGCTCTCTTCAGAAACAGACTAGTAGAAGCCTTCCAAAAATATACAGACTTCGATCCATCATCCCTAGAGGGTCTCCTTGATAGGACAGCATTTTTATAAGTCAATCTGCCCCTGATATTTGCAGGAAGCTTCCAAAATTACAAATGGGCCCACAGAGCCCTACAGACCAGCTCATGGATACAGAACAGAGACCCTCTTCTAAGACTGGTGTTCCTGCTTTCTGGAAAAGTGCTGAGTCATGGTGACTCATAAATGTACCTGCGCAGATGCTACATGACCCCTGCTTCGTAACAATAGCATTATAACAAATTAACATCGTGCAGCCCCCTTCTCCGGTGGCCAATCAAGGAAAATCATGGGAGACCACATGCGCAGTAGCTTTAAAGTAATGCAACCACTTGTACATGCATAATAAAATGCCCACCAAAACTAGCCAGGAAGGATCCGCCCTTTAAAAATAGAATCCCTCCAGCCCATGAGGTCAATCTCTGCTCGGAATTGGCCTGCCCCCATGTTCTGTGGAGTGTACTATCGGTTAATAAATCTGCTCTTTCTTTCTGCTATAAACTCTGTGTGTTCTGTTCAATTCTTTGCCTCGATCACTAAGAACCTGGTTACCTGTGCCCACCTGTGACACTAATGCAGAAAAAATTGGATACAATTCTTTTTTCATCATTTATATTTGGCTTCAAGACAGAGCATAGCCACTGAGAATGAATTTTCAATTATAACTGACTCTACTGAAGCCAGCATTAAAATCAGGGGACAGAGCTGACTCAGAAATAAAGCCATGACTGATAGCTTTAAGAAAAAAAAAACCTGTTTGTTCTAAGGAGCCATTCTGAAGCCATTAGCTGAGCCCGGGGACTCTAGGCCGGAAACGGCCCCAGGTGTGTCGAAAGCCGTGGTCTCCAAACCATATGTTGTGTCCTTTTCCCAGGTTGTAAAATCGATTGAGTGGATAAGGTTTCAATTTAGTGGATAAGATCAGCACTTTTTTTAAGGGCAGCACTTTTTAGGAAAAAAAATATATATGCACTGCACATAGTGAGGATAAGTGTTGGTCCAAGAAACTTTAAGTTCAGGTTTACTCGGAAGTGTGTACGTGCCAGGCTGAAATACAACGTTTCTCTCTCGCTGTGGGTTTCAAGCAAAATTCTTTAAAAGCAACAGGCTTATTCTACTGAATAAGGCTTCTTTGTGCTAAATACCCATTAGGATTCTTGCCAGGTTAGCAATAAACTAGCAGTTCCAATTAATGAAACACTCCGATTTAACTTCCCCGGATGGTTAAACTGACAGCCATTTCCTACGAAGTGTTTGTTAAGAATATTTTAAAGTACATTTATCTGTACTTTATGCTAAATGGAATAAGCCAGTCACAAAAATACAAACACTGTATAATTTCACTTACATGCGGTTCCAAGAGTAGTCAGACTCATGGAGACAAGCAAGTAGAATGATCGTTACCAGGGGCTGGGGGAGGGGACGCAGGGGAATGGGGAGATGCCGAACGGAAATGGAATTTCAGGGCTATCAGCCACAGTGAAGTACCCGCAAGCTCAATTTCGAACCGTCCTTGTCTCCCTTATCAAACTCCTTGCAGGATTCAGGACTTGCTCTCGGGAACGAGACGTTAGAACACCAGATTCCCCGGAGTTCACAGCACAGGAGCTGCACCTGCCAATATCCTCCCAGACCAGAGGCAGGGGGCTGGGTGCAGGCTTGGGGGCTGGACCACTGCACCCCTGTAACTAGGAGACGGCTCGCAGAATGTCTGCACAAGGAGGGCGGAAGCTGCCTGGGAGAAAAGGTCTTTGTCTTCGAGTTCAGTGAGCAGTCACTGAGGGGGGGTGAATGCTCTGAGCCAGGAGGGGCTTTCTTTGCCTGCGGCCCACACTGCCCTCCCCGCTCTGCCTGCCTTTTATCTCCCCAAAGCCGCAGAGCCCCTCATCAGTCACCTTCTCCCTGAAAAGAAAGCTTTAAGTTTCCCCGAGAGGGAGAAATGACTGTCTTTATCAGCTTTAGGCTTATTAACTGTCTGGCAAAAAAAAACTGTGACAAAATGCCTTTTACTGGCACGAGGTAATGAAACTCAAGTGTCCGACTAGGCCTCCTTACTCCAAGCTCCCAGCTGTAGTGAGCGGACTGCCTAAGTTTAAATCTGATGTCTGGGAATTACCAGCTTCCAGGCAAAGCAAAGAAGGAATTATGTTTTTTATTTTGTTTATTGATAAATTCATTTTTAAAAGTATCAATATTCCGGCCGCTGAACTGAAAACAGGACAAATGATAGTCATTTATAAGTTGGATGTTCTCTTATACACCTGCTATTGGGATAGTCAGGAATAAATAAGGCATGTGGGGAAGGGGTAATCTAACTAAAAATTCGGTTGCAAACACCAGCTGATGATGTAAAGGCACATAAACTAGCTTGGACTCATCAAGCTCTGCCTGAAGAAAAGATTTTACTAAGTATTGTCATTGAAGGTTCAAGAGAGCCGAGTACAAAGCTCTAGGAGGCTGTTAGAAGGTGTTAGAAGTCAGCAAATTCCAGCTTCTAACAGTCAAGGCCTAGAGTTAGGGACTATCTAAAGAAGGAAAGGCTGCATGAAGCAAGTCAGCAGGCTTTGGAGTCAGCCTGGGTGTGACCCTCAGCCCGCGTCACCCTTCTACAAGGGGATAATGACAGGTTGTGGTGAGGTTTCGAGGAGAGGGAACTCGCAAATGCTTACCAAGTGCTCAGAATGCCGTCTGAGACCCGGCAAGAGCTCGAGCACACCGGGGTAAGACAAGGTGCACATCGCAAGCTGTTTCTTTGCCAAGGTCTGGTCTGTTCTGACTTCAGAAATTTGGCTTTTCCTTGCAGTGTCAAAATGTTCGTTCTTTCATCTTTTGAAGAGTTTCTTCATTGTCACTTGATGTCTTTTAAGAGCTGCGAAACGTTCCCTTTCTCTAATATCAAGCACAATGCCTGCCTCTGATGGCTCAGGGCTCACACCTGAGTATCTGCAGGCACTTGTCCGAGCAGCAGGGCATGGGACGGGGTGGCAGGCTGCACCTTTGTTTGGTACGGCCCAGAGCGTTGGCAGAGACGGTGTTTATTTTTTAATCTGAATATAGCAGCTAACATTTTAAAATCTCGAGAGATGCCGTAGAAGTTCTGGCTTCTCTTGAAAACTCAGAAGCTGTGGCCACACCTTTTCCATGTTTCCACAGGCCAGTGAGACTAGGAGCTGGGTGGAGGCTCCTCCCACATTCTTCCCCACCAATGGACGGTGACGATGCCCCCTCTCGTCGCCCTTGGGCTATTGCCTTTTCTTCCCCCCTTTTTCAGTATCAGGTCAATTGCCCTCATGTCCAATGCCTACTTGGTCCCATGTGCACAGGGACAAGAGAATGACACACTTTGAAAACAAACAGACCTTTGTTTATACCCTGACTCCACCAGTCAACTGTGAGAAACAAGCAGGTTGTGAACTGTCTCTGAGCCAGTTTCTGCATGTGAAAATGGGACTGATCCCCCATTCACAACGTAGCACTCATGAATATCACATGAAAACACCTAGTCGTAGGGCTGCATACAGTAGGCACTCAATAAATGCTGTATACAGTAGGCACTCAATAAATGCTCACTTCCCTCCCTCCTGCCACGCACTGGTGATGGGTTTGCCGGTTTCCCACCAGTCCCCGCTGCGCTCCTTGGCCCTCTCACCAATGGCTGGCACCCAGCACATCACTCCCGTTCCGAAGTGAAACTGAACTGGGCTTCAAGAAGCAGACTGGCACAAGGAAGCCCCTAGACCTAGCCACCGGTTTTCAGGGAATGCGCATGGCACCATGGGGACGCAAACAGCAAAGTCCAGACCGGAAGAAACTCTGTAGGACAAATCCGATTTCTTCAACAACTACATCAAAATCTACAAAGAAAAAGGATTTAGAGAGCAAAGGTACTTAACAGATACATCAGCCAATTGCAGTGAATGGAACTTATTTGGATGCTGATTTTTAAAAACTGCACAAAAACTCTCTAAGATAATTGGGGAAATGGGAACACTAGTTGGCTATTTGATGATAGTACGGAATTATTGTTCATTGCTGAGCTATCATGATGCTGTGGTTATGTCAGGAAAAAAAGCCCATATCTTTTTATCGGTACTAAAATATTTCCATAGGAAATGATAAAATGAAAATAACCCAGGGTAAGGAGAAAGGGCGGGAGCTCGGATGAGAGAAGATTGGGTAATAAAGCCGAAGCTGGGTGACAAGCATGTAGTGGCTTTTACTGTGCTTTTCTCTCTGCTTGGGGGCACGGTTGAAATTTTCTCTAATCAATAACTTTTTTAAAATATTTATTTTTAGAGAGAGGGGAAAAGGAGAAAGACAGGGAGAGAAACATCAATGTGTGAGAGAGACATTGATCAATTGCCTCTTGCTCACCCCCAACTGGGGGCCTGGCCCGCAACCCAGGCATGTGCCTTGACTGGGAATCAAACCTATGACCTTTGGATTCACAGCCAGGCTCAGTCCACTGAGCCACACCAGCCAAGGCTGTAATCAGTAATTTTTAAAGAGTAAAGCCCATGATAAGCTGTTTAAAAATCTTTTAATGTTAGAAATAACACTGGACGTATCAAATACAGCATATGTTTTCTTGTAGTTACTACTCGTGAGCACCTTATTTGGGTCTTAGGTACCCCTCTGAAGAAGGATTATTGGGGCAGGAGGGATAGGGAGGAACTTCAGTTTCACTTGTAACGTCAGTGCCCTGGGGGAAGAGGTGAGCTCTTGGTCCAATAAACCCCATTATGGCATTCGCCAGCTTCAAAGGGCACCCACATTCTGCCATCTTGCCTCTCCATTTTATTTTCAAGAAAACAATTTCCTTTTGCAATACTCCGCCATCAGGATGAGGGGGGTCACCCCCATGCCTGGTTAACGTGGGAGAGCAGGATTTCCTCATCCCTAGTGTGACAAACGGGGGGGGGGGATGGGGGGGCTGTGTGCTTCTCCGTCTCCAGCTCTAAAACTGGGAAATCAGATGACAGGATCATCAGGAAGGTTTGGATTGTTAGTTGGGATGTAAATGTTTTGCTTTTTTCACTACTTTAAAGATATAATGTCTTATCCAACTTTTTAAAAATACCTTTTAGAAACAAAAACGTGCTCCCTTCAACAGTGCATTTACTAAAATTGGAACTATACAGAAATTAGCATGGCCCTGCACAAGGATGACATGCAAATTCATGAAGCGTTCCATCGTTTTACAAAGGATTGTAAGAAATTACTGTGAACAACCAACCATATGCCAAGAAATTGGACAACCTCAGCAAAATGGATACATTTCTAGAAACATACAATCTTCCAAAACTGAATCAGGAAGAAGCAGAAAACCTGAATAAACTGATAACAATGAGCAAAATTGAAGGAGTAATCAAAAACTACTAACACACAAAAGCCCCGGATGAGATGGCTTCACAGGAGAATTTTACCAAGCATTCAAAGAATAACTAACACGTACCCATCTCAAACTATTCCAGAAAATTCAAGAAGAGGGAAGACTCCCAAACCCTGTTTACAAGATCAGTGTTATCTTAATCCCAAAACCAGGTCAAGGCATAACAAAGAAAGAAAGTTACAGGCCGATATCTCTGATGAACATAGATGCCAAAGTCCTCAACAAAATACTAGCAAACTGGATCCAACAATACATTAAAAAGATCATACACCACGATCAAGTGGGATTTATCCCAGGGATGCAAGAATGGTACAATATTCGCAAATCAGTACATGCGATGCACCACATAAACAAAATAAAAGACACATGATCATACCAATAGATGCAGAAAGAGCGCTTGATAAAGTCCAGCACCCATTTATGATAAACACTCAGCAAAGTAGGAATAGAGAGAGCATACCTCAATATAATAAAGGCCATATATGAAAAACCTACTGCCAACATCATACTCAATGGGCACAAACTACAAACATTTCCCTTAAGATCAGGAACAAGACAAGGATGTCTGTTTTCACCTCTCTTACTTTCTACCTGAATAGACACTTCTCCAAGGAGGACATACTGATGGCCCATAGACATATGAAAAGATGCTCAACATCACTAGCCATCAGAGAGATGCAAAATCAAACCACGATGAGATATCACCTCATACCTGTCAGAATGGCCATCGTTAATAAATCGACAAACAACAAGTGCTGGCAAGAATGCAGAGAATAGGGAACCCTAGCGCACTGTTGGTAGGAACGCAGACTGGTGCAGCCACTGTGGAAAACAGTAGAGAATTTCCTCAAAAAATTAAAAATGTAGCTGCATTATGACCCAGCAATTCCGCTGCTGGGCATATACCCTAAGAATCCTAAAACACCAATTCAAAAGAACTCATGCATCCCTACCTATGTTCATAGTAGCACTATTAACAATAGACAAGTATTGGAAACAGCCTAAGTGCCCATCAGTAGATGAGTGGATTAAAAAACTAGTACCATGACACAATGGAATACTACGCAGCAAAAAGAAAGAAGAAGGAATTCCTACCCTTTTCGACAGCATGGATGGAACTAGAGAGTATTATGCTAAGTGAAATAGCCAGGTGATGAAAGACAAATACCATGTGACCTCACTTGTAAGAGGAATCTAATAAACAAAATAAACTAAGGAGCAAAACAGAACCAGAGACATGGAAATAGGGAACAGATTGACAGCTGCCAGAGGAAAGGGGGAACAGGGGAATGGTGGAAAGAAGATGAAGGGACTAGTCAAAGATCATGTATGAATGACCCATGGACAACGGTGTGGGGATGGACTGTGGGAGTAGGGGGACCTGGACAGAGGAGGGCAAAGGGGGAAAAATTGGGACAACTGTAATAGAATAAACGAGTATAAATAAATAAATAAATAAATAAATAAATAGTCCTTCATTTAACATAGATGCAAGGAAAATCTTTTGTCTCCCTTAAGTAGGAAGTAAAAATTGGAACCAGAAAAAAAGGAAAGTTAAACATCACTTCAAGTAGCCAAATATTTCTAAATCAGTAGGACTGCTCAGAAATATCCTTTGGATCCTGATTGAAATGATCACAAACTGATTTGTTGTTTTGTTCCCAAAATACTGCAATCTCAGTGATTAGCAAGAGGAAATGAAAAGAATGTCTATTTAAAAATTGCAAAACCAAAATTCCAGCTCATTAACCTTACGCAATTTTATCATAATAAACCACTGCTGGTACATTCTGCCCCCCTGAAAAGTATGATAAGAATCAAAAGTAAAACAAATTTATGACATGTAATTGGCTATCTATACATATCATGGAGAGTTGAGAAATATATAGATACATGGGAATAAGCTGGGGATATGAAGAGGTCACACAAATGATACATGCTATCATTCAAATTATGTATATTATCTGGACCGAGGATGCAAAAAAATCTTAAGGAAATGCACAAAAATTTTAAGAAAAACAGTCTCTCTGGGTTGTAAAATCACAATGTCTTGACCTCTATATATCTTGGCATTTTCAAATTTCCCACACAAAAATATAAAATTTGCAGTATTTTTTTTAAAAAAAGGAAGAGGTACAACCACAATAATCCACTATCCCAACTTATGGCTAATAAATACGGCCTTGTGCTAAGGCAGAGCCTGGGGGTGTTGGGAGAACCCCCAAGGTTAGCCATGGCAAAATGAACTTGTTTTACCTGTGGACACATGTGATTCTGCCTCATTGTAAGAGATGGTCACAATAAGAAATATGAATAAAGCGAAGTCTAATTTAATGACTCGTGTGACAGACCAGTAACTAAGGAAAGAGTTTTCTATGCTCAAATGGAAGGTTATATGCCGAAATCTACATTTACTCATGGGATAAATTGGGGAGTAACTGATTACATTATAAATATATTCTTCAAATCACTCCAGAATACACCTATAATGCAAAATATTCTAATATGAGGTTCCCAACACTTCAACATCAAAAAATGTCCGTGGACCCTCCCACGTAACAGTCATTGCAGTTGGTTGGAAAAAATATGTAATGGGTACACACTATGAATTTAGTAACACTTTCACGGAATGTGCACGTACTAAGTAGCAATAATCTTTATGCATCTGAAAAATAGTCGTACAGACATACAGGGCTTATTGTTCAGTCTGTGTACATTCAACGTTGGGGCCCTCGTGGATTCAAACAGCAGCCGCACGATCTCCCCCACATCCTGAGCTCTGTCCATTGCTCCGGTGCACTTAACATATCACACCATTTAAAACAAAACTCAGGCTGCATGTCCATCCCTTTTACAAGAACTCTTTTATGGATTTGCAAATGAGGGAAACTATTCAACTATATAATTAGCTATAAACAACTGCTCAACTGCATACATAACTATGTACAGCTATTCAACTATATAGAAAGCTAGAAACAGCTATTCAATGATAAATACAGCTTTATAAAGCTATTCAAATACATATACAACTATATGCAACAATTCAACTATATATTTATATACAACTATTCACCTATATATACAACTCTTCAAATATATGTATATATAAATATGTATACAACTATTTAAAAATAAAGTGAGGGAAACAGGAGAGATGAGCTGAATGGCCATTTCTCATGATTACAACAATTTTTTTAATGCAGAAAAGAGTAGATAAACGGCACAAGCAGGATTCCCTTTTTACTCATGCTAACCACATTAGAAAAGTATAGGTGGCTCAAGTTCATTGTAAGGAAGCTGTTTTCCAGCACCTGGGAGGTTGGAAGACAGTTTTTCATCCTTCATAGCAATATGAAGAAAGAAAATGATTTGCATCCCATCAATGAAATACGAATTTTGGGTGCAGTTCCTGTACTTGCTAAGTCCTGTATCTGTAAAATACGGCCACGCTGTTGACCATGGACTGTTATGGGGATCAAATGAGATAATAGCGCCAAGTAACAAAATAGGGAAACATTCCAAAAAGGTTTGTTCCCTTAACTTGTTCTTAAAGATCAGGGCTCTGGACGTATCACAAAAACAGAGATACAGCAAGAAGACCATGTGGCACGGCGGGTAAGTGGTTAGCTGCCCAAAGCACGCTCTGTGGGGAAGGTCCGGAGGCCACCTAGCAAGCCGCATCTAGGGTCCTTCTGTCCTTGTTTTGGGCAGCGCTGCCACTGCGCCCACTAATCTGGCAGGGCTGCTTTGAATGATGACCGTCCTCTTCCGGCCATCTGGTTCCCCTCCTATCTGAAGACTGCATGGTCTATTCTCAGCTTCTCCCATTACTGCATTACGATATGTACCTACTGACTCGGTAACCTGGAGTTCGAAAACATCTCCCCGCTCTTAAAACGGTGGCATGCACTCTGTTCCTATTTTTTTTTTTAATTGGCTAAACATTCATTTCCTACAGAAGAAGTACAGTAGTGATAAGGTCTTGCTACTAACCAGAGGGTTACTTTATATCTAGCAAAATGGACTTAAAAACTACTTTATAAATGCCCATTTATGCCTCAGCTATTTGTTGTGTGTTACTATTAGGAAACGTATCACATTTTATTTTCTAAAGAAGCATGTATATATATATATATATATATATGTGCATATATCAGTATGTATATACATATATGTGTACATATACATTTTAAATCTCTTTCTAGCAAGCTCACATTATTGGACTTTTATTTTTATTTATTTTTTAATCCTCACCCAAGGATATGGTTATTGATCTTAGAGATAGAGGAAGGGGGTGAGAGAGACAGAGATCGATGTGAGAGAAACATCAATCAGTTGCCTCCTGTATGCACCCTGACCAGGGATCGAACCCACAACCTAGGTATGTGCCCTGACCAGAGATCGAACCCGCAAAACTTTCATACAAGGGACAATGCCCCAACCAACTGAGCACCCGCCTGGGCTGAACTTTTAATTATTTTTTAAAATCTGATGACTTTAGTGCTTAGGAAGGGCATTTTAACACATCTCATTTAATTCTTTCAGGTCACCGGGTCACTGCTAAGTACAATTTTAAAATACAATAAGGTTTTACTTCGAGAGAAGCAAACAATGTTCAGAAGGGCACATCATTTTAATTAGGATTTTTGAGAAGTCTGAGGAATTGCACCAGCATGAATTTTGAGCCCCCCAACACCTATAAGCGCTTTGTTCAACCCACGGAGAAATGGAGCTAAAAACGTGTTTTCAAGGTCTTTATCATCTAGATTCTAATGGCTGAGGTTGTTCTTAGGGCATAATGACTGATTATTGCTGGACAAAGGGTTCATGGGTGAATTTTAAAAAATAACTTTGGTTTATCTGTATTTTTTATTGGTCTCCAACAAACACAAATAACATGTTTGTTGGAGAACAATAAAAAATACAGATAAACCCAAATAAAGTGCTTATGTATTTTAAACACTTGTGATTTTAAAAACCCTTTGGCATGTCAGGGAAATTTAAATGAATGAATCCTCACATTCATGCTCTAATGCAGTTATTTTTTTTAATGGCACATGTGGTACTAGCATCTGTCCTCACTTCCCCATACTCAGCCAGACCTAGCCTCTAACTACTTCAACATCGCCAATTATTCTCCCTGCTGCCTGCAACCAGCCCCCTCTCCTTCTGCAGACCGCTGGGTTGGAGCTACAGAATACCCAGAAGAAATAGTTCCCACATCGTCCCCGCCTCTGCACAAATACCAACCCATGCACAATTTCTAGTTTTGCTTTAGTAGATCTAGGGTCACTGGTATGAGTCGGAGAATTCAAATTCAAGTGATAGAATAGGCCTGCCTTCAGAGCTGCTTCAAAGTATTTTCCATCAGGCTTGTTATTTCCTTGTACTTAAAATTAGATACTACATCCGAAAGCTATTAAATGTCCCATTTCGGTTTCTTTCTTTTTTTTTTTTTAATGGCCTATTGGTTCTCCACAAGCATCAGCAACTAATTTTTAATCAGAGAATGCGCTTGTCGCCTCAAAGATTACGACTAAAATGTTTTCAGAATTTAAATATAGAAGCAGTTTAGTCACTGCAAAATGCAAAGAGGCACACGCAGCTTAAGAAGCTAAATTGCCTGAATTAGGAAACCTATAGACTTTTAAAATTCATGGTACACTTTGTTTTCGGCTTGCCACCCTTGTGATGACAGGTTTGCCATTTCCCCCCAGGCTTTCAAAGGTGGTGTGTGGAACCCTGAACTGGAGGGGCCGCAAGACCTGGATTTCAGTCCTCACCGCCTGTTGCCAACCAGCTATATGACCTTGGGCTGGGTCCGTGCCCCCTGCCGGTTTGGGCTTCCCAGTCTGTAAGAGCAGGTTGACACCACCCCGCTCTCAGGCTGCTTCCAGCATCCCCATTCCTGACCTTTATGCTAATCTTCCTCTGTCCCCTTATCCCCAAAACAAATGCCTCCTCATGCATCTCCTCTGGCTGAGTGAGAAGACAGGTGGCAGGACAGCAGTGAGGCGGGGAAGAAAGGCTGTTTAAGAAAAGAGAGAGAGACACCCTAACATGAGTCACCTTTCAAGACTCTCCCATCCCCTGGTGCCTCCGTGCTCGGTCACGGTGGTCAGGAGGCTCCTGCCACAAAACCTGCCCTAAGAACCTGGTATTTGTCAGGTGCACTCTTGTTCTTGGGCAATGTTGACATTAGATACCCATCTCTCTTAAGAGCCAGCTGTTTAGTGAGTACAAAACAACACCGAAGTTATGCATCAAACAGGCACCTGCAGCCACATAAATCCGCTTTAGTGGGACCTGGAGAAAATCAGATCGGAATCACAGAGAGTTTTTAATTAGGTCTTTGCTCCAGCTTTTGATAAAGTTAGAGAAAATAAATGAAAGCCCCCCAAACTTTCCACTTAACCCATCCAGCGCCCTACAGTACCCTAAAATCTAGCCTGCTACAAAAATACCTCCCTACCGCCCCGGGCCCAGGGCTGGCAGCAGCGACACCCAGGAGAACCTTGCTTCCCGCCCCCTCCCCCCAATTCCCTCGCGGAGGCCCGAGTCAGGGGCAGCTCGTGTTAGCCGTGGGCTGTGCCGTTTCCGGCTGGCCTGATTTTTCATGCTGCCATATTGAATTAACACAGGTTTTCGCGGAGACTGATGCATCAGCTCTTCAGGCTTGGAACACAGTAGGCACACACCCTACCGGGAAGCTTGCCACCACCTAATTCAAGACACTTGCAAGACAGGTAAACCGCAAATCCAGAAAGCACATATTATTTAACGGAACCCGGACTCGGTTTTGAGTCGCAGCAAATGACAGCTTCCTTAGATGCACTCGGGTTTAGTGGACATTTTTCAGCGTTATCGTCAATTCTCTAAAGTTCAAGCGTTCCTCCTGCTTTGCAGACGACTCTCCTCTCGGTGTGGTCGCCAGATAATCGGCGCCTCCACAGACAGGAGAAGCGAGGACGCAAAAGCAAAACCGAAGTGGATGATCGTCCAGAAATGCCTTAGCGCCTTCTACCAATACGGGGCCCCCGGCGCCATCGCGTTCATCTGCCCGGACATCCCTTCCTCCCAAGAATCGCTCCGGGCGTGGCTGGAGGACAAGTTGTGGCAAGTCCTGGCCAGTGTGGAGGAGAGCGACAGCCCGCGCGTTTGCCCTGAAGGGGAGGGAGTCCCCGGCACCCGATTCGGGATCACGCACTGGGTGGACTTGGGGACAGAGACGGGCCGCCGGCAGCGGCCCCGCCAGGCAGCCATGTTCGCGCGCGCGCCCACCCGCGCGGCAGGTGCGTTACCTCCGGGGAAGGTGCCAGGCCCGCTCCCGCGCCCTGACGATCCCCGAACCCCGGGAGCGATCCGAGGGGTGGCGAGGGTGGGGGGCGCACAGGCACACACCCCAGCGGGGCAGCAACTTCGATTCCAAGAATAGGAAACACCGGCGAAGCAGCCCGGGGAGTTTGGTGAGAGTTAAAGGGAGCTGGGGACAAGGATGGGGCTGGGGTGTGGACCGTTGAGGACAGGTTCCGCCCAGGCTGCTGTCCTCGCGCTCAGGGTGGGGCGTCCCTCTTTTGCGCCCCCGCAGCCCACAAACCCCAGCCACCCCAAACCCCAGTTCGAGGCCACCAATCCCCTGTTCCCCCGGAGACCCTAGCCTGTCCCAGCCCGCACCGGCCAGGGGTGGGCCCCGGGGAGCGCTACCCGCGGGTTCGGAGGGACAGCAGGCGGCGACGAGGCGCAGAAGGCGGCGATGGCGGATGGCAGTGAGATCTGCGGGGAGAAGCGGCTGCCGACGCCGTGCGCTCCGGGTCGTGCCCGCCGAGGCTCACCTGCCGGGCAGCGGGCTCAGGGAGCGGCTCTGCGGTGCTGATGCTGCAGCCGCGGAGGGTGCGGGTGCCGCCGCGGGCGCAACTACTGCAGCGACATCCGGGGCTGCAGCTGCAGGGGCGGAGGCGGCCGTCGGGCGCTTCCCCCTCCTCAGACTCCCGACGCTCGGGCCCGCCGCCCCCGCTCACAGTTGGCCCGGCTCACGTGACCGCGGGGTCCACCCCGCCTCCCCCCACCCGGGACCCGGGGGCCTCGCAGCACCAGTCGTGTCTGGGCCACCCGGGCTGCAGCGCCGCACTCGGCTCGGTAGGGCAGAGCGCCTGGCGGCAGGAGGAGTGGCCGACAGGGCGGATCTCGCGGCAAAAAGTGGCTCTTAGCTCGATTTTTATTTCTTGGTCACCGCCGGGGTGGCAGCTGTCACTAAAGGGAAAACCAGGGCTTTAAGAAAGCCAGGCCCCGCTTCCTCCGGGCGCCTCTCCACGACTCCGCCGTTTGGTTGCTACCTGCGGGCCTTGGTACCTAAGCGAGATTTCCCCGAGGAGGAACGCGTCCTGAACTTTGTTGACTCACGTGTCCGAGCCAATTCCCTGGGTTTTAAGATGCCATCCTGTGCCGGGTCGATATGCCAGACCCTGCGCCCGGTGCTTGGGCAATGGGCCCCAAAGAAGTTAAGAAACTCACCCAAGGTCACATAAAAAGTGGCAAAGTCCAGATTCCATCCCTGGGTTAATAACACAGGAGACAAAGGGGTGTGTGTGCGCGCGCGCGCGCGCGTGTGCGTCAAGGTCATTGGTCCGGACATGATCATCTATCTGTTAACAAAACACAGACTCTACCTTTTATGAATTAATAAAAGAGACTATCCTGCAAAGAGAAAGTTCACAGGAAAACAAATGCAGTACCACTCAGGCACGTGAAAAGTTATTCAAGCTCACTCACCTTCGAACACAAGGTAGCATTTTCCACCTGTCAGATTAGCCAAAACCAAAAAGTTGCATAACCTCCATGGAGGGCAATTTGACAACATCTCCCCAAATAACAAATACATATACAATCTTTGGAGGATTCCACTTCTGGAGCTTATCCTACAGATACGACACAGGTGTGAAATGGTATGAGTACAAGGTTATCCATTGCTGTATCATTTGTGCTGGCAAAGATTGAAAGTGAACGTCCATCGAGCAGGGACTATTCAAATAAATTACAGCACAATACAATTGAATGCCGTCCGGCTGTTTGAAAAATGAGGGAGCTCTCAATGAACTGATAGGAGAGACTTCCAACCTATACTGAGCAGGGGAGGGAAACCGTGTGTATAGCATTGTGTGTGTTATCATTTGTGGGAAGAAAAAAAGTACACTCTGCACTCTTATTTGCAAATGCATAGAATATCTTGGGAGGGGTTTATTAGAAACTGTAATAGTAGATGCCACCAGGGAGAACTGAGTGGATGGAGGGAAGGAAAGGAGACTTTTTTTGCCTGTCTTTTGAATGTTATGCTAATGATTGTGGTTTGCTGCATGAGCAAATGCATAGTAGGAGAGGGCCGAGGGAATTGGGGCAGATAATACTATAGAACAGAACCTTGGTATACATACTCTTGGAGCACAAAGGGACCTTATTGTGCATTTAATCCAACCAAGGGAACTGTAGCCCAGTGAGTTTAAACGGTATTAAGTATTCCTACATGACTTGTTCTAGGATCTAATGAATTCAGAGTCGCTGAGGCTGGGGCCAGGAAACCTGCATTTTGTCACACTATTAGTTGATTCTTTCTTTATACATATTTTATTGATTATGCTATTACATCCCCTCCTTTATTCCCCTCAACCCTGCACACCCCCCTCCCACCTGCATTCCCCCCCTTTAGTTCATGTCCATGGGTCATACCTATAAGTTCTTTGGCTTCTCCATTTCTTACACTATTTGTAACCTCCCCCTGCCTATTTAGTACTTACCTTTTATGCTACGTATTCTCCGTACCTTTGTCCCGTTCTCTCCCCCTCCCCAGCTGATAACCCTCCATATGATCTCCATTTCTGTGATTCTGTTCCTGTTCTAGTATTCACTTAATTTGTGTGTTTTTTTAGATTTGGTTGTTAATAGTTATGAATTTCTTGTCATTCTACTGTTCATATTTTTTATCTTCTTTTTCTTAGATCAGTCCCTTTAACATTTCATATAATAAGGGCTTGGTGATGATGAACTCCTTTAATTCGACCTTATCTGGGAAGCACTTTATCTGCTCTTCCTTTCCAAATGATAGCTTTGCTGGATAGAGCAATCTTGGATGGAGGTCCTTGCCTTTCATGACTTGGAATACTTCTCTCCAGCCCCTTCTTGTCTGTAAGGTTTCTTTTGAGAAATCAGCTAGTAGTCTAATGGGAACTCCTTTGTAGGTAACTGTCTTCTGTTCTCTTGCTGCTTTTAAGATTCTCTCCTTATCTTTAATCTTAGCTAATGTAATTATGGTGTGCCTTGGTGTGTTCCTCCTTGGGTCCAACTTCTCTGGGACTCTCTGAGCTTCCTGGACTTCCTGGAAGTCTATTTCCTTTGCCAGATTGGGGAAGTTCTCCTTCATTATTTTTTTTTCAAATATGTTTTTGATGTCTTACTCTTCCTCTTCTCCTTCTGGCACCCCTATGATTTGGATGTTGGGATGTTTCAAGATGTCCTGGAGGTTCCTAAGCCTCTCTTCATTTTTTTGAATTCTTGTTTCTTCATTATGTTCTGGTTGAATGTTTATTTCTTCCTTCTGCTCCAAACCGTTGGTTTGAGTCCTGGTTTCCTTCCTGTCACTATTGGTTCCCTGTACATTTTCCTTTATTTCACTTAGCGTAGCCTTCATATTTTCATCAAATTTGTGACCATACTCAACTAATTCTGTAAGCATCCTGATTACCAGTGTTTTGAACTGTGCATCTGATAGGTTGCTTATCTCTTCGTCACTTAGTTGTATTTTTTCTCTGGAGCTTTGATCTGTTCTTTCATTTGGGCCGTTTTTGGTTTTTTGTTTGTTTGTTTGTTTGTTTGTTTTTTGTCTTGGTGCACCAGTGACGTGGTGAGGGGTGGAGCCTTAGGTGTTTGCCAGGGAGGGGCAACACACTCACTGCGTTGTGGCACTGTATGTGGGGGAGGGGGCTGAGAGGGAACCGTGCCACCTGCTCAGCTATCCACCAGTTGTCAGTCACTTCCTCCACTTACCACAACCAAATTGGGCCCTTCTGGTGCTGAATCCCAGGTGGGTGGGTTCCTGTGCGTTCTAGGATCCTGTGGGTCTCTCCAGTGAACTCTCCTGTGAAGCTGGGAGTTTCCCTGCCACCGCAACCCCCACAGGTGTTTTCAATTGGTGTTTTCAGGCTTTATTTCCCCACCCTGGAACCCTGGGTTGCGTGGTCTGTCTCACTCCCCGGTTGTTCCTCCCGGTTTATCGGCATGCAAATGTGGGACCACCTGTTCCGCCAGTTGTCGCCTTGCCCACCTGGTCTTCTAACCGCCCCCTTGCTGCCAGTCCTCTCTGCCCAGCTGTGCCCCTCCTACTGGTCTGAATGAATGTTTTTTCTTTAACTCCTTGGTTGTCGACTTCCACACAGTTCTATGTTCTATCAGTTCTTGTTGTTTTTTGTTTTGAAATTTATTGTTGTCCTTCTTTTGGTTGTGCAAGGAGACACAGTGTGTCTACCTATGCCTCCATCTTGGCCAGAAGTCCCTAGCTGATTCTCTTGCACAATGAAGTCTGAGAGCCCGACCTAGTTTAAGAACACTCAGTAAGTCACTGCTAGAAAACAAATCCAGTTCTACGCCTTCCTATGGCCATAATGTGTCACTGTTCATGTAAACGATGATACTTGCACACCAATGCTCCTCCACTGCTGGCAGCGTGGAGCACCGGCCTGGGAGCCTGCCAGACTACCTGCTGGGCCTGAAATGTTTGAAGCCTAGTGACGTGTCTCTGCACAACCGCAGGGCTTCAGGGCCAGCAGCCAGGAACACACGAAAATAGAGAGGCATCTGCTTTCCCCAAGGTCAGCATGAAGAAGCTGGTCATGTTATTATTAACATGTATTAAGCAGCAGCAATACACTTTGCCTCTGCTTTGCATACAGGAGACAAACTGTGCTTCTGCTGAAGCATCACAAATAGAGATAAGGGAAAGAACAGCCGAGCAAATACAGAGAACATCAAGAAATATCAATAAGGATTTTGATCATTGGTCTCTATCAATCACGTGAGGTGTGGGCGTGAGTTAATTACAAGGTTTCTGTGAGCTACTTTGCAAGAGGAAAAAATCACCTAAAATAGCCTGCAGTTATTACATAGTCACTTATACTCCATCTAGCCATGTTCAGAGATTTAAGAGCTAATAAATACAAGTATACCAGATTTTGTTTGTTTGTTTTTTTCCACAGAGGGAGGCAAAGATTTCTTTTTCCAGAAAAAAAGAGGGGGCGGGTGGAGAATAGGGTATGGTAATTTCAGGTTTTATACGTTGTCATGCAGAGATACTCATGACAACTCCCTCTAGTCACCTGTACCAGGGGAAAAGCACTATGGAAACATTTCTGGACTTACTTACAAGCACTAATATGAAGACAAACTTAATGAGGAAACCATAAAGTTTTAGGTCCTGACAGATCTAAAAACTGTCAGAACTGTATTTCTTTATACATCCCACTAATTTGGATTACATTAAGTACTTTCATAAATTTCTAGTTAATTTTTTTTTATTTTTATTGAGGTATAATTAACATATTATATTAGTTTCAGGTATACAACATAGTGATTTGATGTTTGTATATATTACCAAATGATCATCACAGTAAGTGTAATTAAACACCCATTACCTCATTTTGGGTTTTTTCCCACCATTCCCACCCACCCCACCCACCCACACCTCCCACCCTTTATCCTACCTCCCTTTTGGCTTTGTCCATGGGTCCTTTACACATGTTCCTTGACAACCTTTCCTCCTTCCCCCTTTATCCCTTTTCACCTCCCCTCTGGTTACTATCAGTTTGTTCTTTATTTCAATGTTTCAAATTTTCCATGTTTGTTTGTTTTGTTCATTAGGTTCCACTTATAGGTGAGATCATATGGTATATGTCTTCCATCGCCTGGCTTATTTCACTTAGCATAACGCTCTCCAGTTCCATCCATGTTGTTGCAAAGGGTAGGAGCTTCTTCTTTCTTTCTGCTGTGTAGTATTCCATTGTGTAAATGTACCATAGTTTTTTGATCCACTCATTTACTGATGGCCAGTTAGGTTGCTTCCAGCACTTGGCTATTACAAATTGTGCTGCTATGAACATTGGGGTGCATAGGTTCTTTTGGATTGGTGTTTCAGGGCTCTTAGGGTATAATCCCAGCAGTGGAACTGCCAGGTCAAACGGCAGTTCCATTTTTAGTTTTCTGAGGAAATTCCATACTGTTTTCCACAGTGGCTACACCAGTCTGCATTCCCAACAGTGCACTAGGGTTCTCTTTTCTCCACAACCTTGCCAGCACTTGTTTACTTGTTTATGATGGCCATTCTGACCAGTGTGAAGTGGTATCTCACTGTGGTTTTAATTTGCATCTCTCTGATAGCTAGCGATGCTGAGCATTATTTCATATGTCTATGGGTCATCTGCATGGCCTCCTTGGAGAAGTGTCTGTTCAGGTCCTTTGCCCATTTTTTAATTGGGTTGTTTGTCTTCCTGGAGTGGAGTCGTGTGAGTTCTTTATATATTTTGGAGATCAAACCCTTCTCTGAGGTATCATTGGCAAATATGTTTTCCCATACAGTTGGTTCCCTTTTCATTTTGCTGATGTTTTCTTTAGCTGTGCAGAAGCTTTTTATTTTGTTGAAGTCCCATTTGTTTATTCTTTTCTTTATGTCCCTTGCCCTAGGGGATATATTAGGAAAAATATCACTGCATGGAATATCTGAGATTTTCCTCCCTATGTTCTCCTCTAGGACTTACATAAGTGAAACAATGTCACACTATCATTAACTGCAAGTTTTCAGAGGGGAAATCATGTACTAGAGAGAGCATTTCAATAACTATCTTCAGTAGAAAACTTTATATATACACGCACTCTATAGTTTATACGCAGTACATAGTACACTACGTATGTATATACGCACAAATGCACATGCACACACATATCTAGTCTTCAGAAAGAAGAAAATATTATTTTTTCCAAAATCTCTTGACTGTACATTCTTCTAAAGGAGTTGGTTCTAAGTAATTCTGAAAAAAATAACATAGAATAATTTGGGAAAGCCAGAGGATCCTTTTTCTTTTCTAGTAGTTATTAATACAATGATACTTCACTTTTTTAACAAAAAGGTGTATTTTTTAACAAAAAAGATGTACTTTTCCCATAACATTGCACCAAGTTCTTTTTTCTCCTCTTGCAATTTCCAGGCACTGAGAAGTCACCCATGCACTCAGTTCAGTGAGGAGAGAGAGCATGCTGGTATCTAAACAGCCTTACGGAGGTAAGCAATAGCCTGTGTCATGAATAAGAGGAGGAGAACTTCATTTCTACAAGGAAAGTTTCAAATAGCTAATCACCCACCTGAAATAGAAATCATTTTCTTGTTATTTTTAATTTTCTTGTTACTTTTATAGCACCCCAGCATTTTATTTAATTACATACAGCACTTTATAGCACTAATTTACTCTGTAGGCATTAATCACTGTAATACCCACTCATGACACACGATAAAATCCCAAGCCAAGACGAGTGATAACTACCATGGAAAAAACAAATGAAAAGCCCACAAACACTTTCTCAGTACCCAAAACTCACTATTAATTATTGCCCTCAATGCTGAAGGTTTAATGCTCATTTATTTTAAAACACTTTAAAACCAAATCACAGCTTTCCTTACAAATGTACCTGAACAGAGTAGATAATCAGGCACGTTCAAAATGTCATTCTACCCCTCCCCAAACTACCCATCCATCTTCCTCGCTTGGTTTCAATATAAAACCTAGAAAACCAGTTAAGGAAATCAATAAAGGGCAGGAGAAATCGGTGAAGAATTTTTCACGAAGCCAGTTACTTCCCAAGGAAACTTTATTTCGAAAAGACTACCATAACGTAGGAGTATAAATTTAGATGACACATCCAGCAGTAGTAATGAGTCCAAGTATGTACAAGTGGAGTCGCGGCTTGTGCCTGATTATTCCCCCAAATGAAAAGGTGCAGAGACAACCAAACCACAAAGGCAGCCAACTTCAAGGCAACTGTGGCCACTTACATGTTCCCATTTCACACTTGCGTCTAAATGTTTTTGTGGGAATTGATACAGAGTCACCCAAGATAAAGCAATGTGCTGCCTGAATGATCAAAATTCTTTTGACTTCCCTTGACTCTGCCATAGAGTATAGTCAGTGATGTTTCTACAACGTAGCACCACGTGACAAGCTACTTTCTTCCTTCCCCTTCCTCATGCCCCATGAGGCTTTCTGTAGTGTGACTTCCAACTCCTCCAGGTTGAGGAAAATGGCAGTGATTTTAAGAGTTTCCTAGCTATAGCTGATTTAATCAGAGAAAGGTGTTAGAGAGGAAAACAATATGTAATCACTGAAAGTCTATCTATGATGTAAGAGTTGTTCGTGATTCTTTAAAGAAAAAACAAAAAAAAATCTAGAGCTACACAGGAATGAAAAGACTAAGATACACACCGGGAACTTCATATCACACCAGGGCTTTAATAAGGCAGTTCATTGCTGATCCCAAGATTATTCAACAACACCAGAGCCAGGTCTGGATCAAGGGGAGCATTCTAAGGCACCAGAAATAGCCAATAAAGCATCTTCAAAGGATAAGGACCCAAAGACAAAAAACAGAGGAAAGCAAATTGAAGAGAAAATTAGACCTAGTGAATACAATTTTTACTTTTCAATAGTAGAGAGTAGTAGAGAGATAACGAACTTGGGGACTGAAATATGGTTCAGCAAGTTAGTTGCTGACATTGGTCGCAACAATCCATCTCTCTGAATGATAATTTCCTCGTCTACAAAATAGGTACATGAAGATCCATCAGCTTTTTTTGTGGGCTTCAAGTCAATGAGAATTAAAGTCAATGATGTATTTGTGATCATTTTGTAAAGGATAAAAGACTATCCTTAGTAACTGGAGATTTGGACACTTTTTAAAAGTTATTAAGGATAAAAGCCAATTGAAGAGGACATAATAAAATCATCAAATTTTTGACCCAGGATAGACCTTATTCAATAGCAGCTGCCGTCACTTGGCCTTTTTTCTGATGCAGAGGTAACAGGAACATTTTGATTGGCTAACTAATTGTGACACAGTGTTGTTATAGGATAATACATGAGTTACAGACTATTAATTAAAAACCAGGAAGGGTAATCTGTTAGCCTTAAAAAGTAAGCACTGACTAAATACAACTTTCTACCTCAACTACAATATTTTGACACATTTTATTAAGAAACAAACATAAATAATTCATTCTATTTACCGTGAAAAGTCAGTAGCGAACAGGAACCAAACCTCCTGCAAGGTGGGGGCAAAAGTGGGTTTACAGCTGTATGTGAAACACAGAGATTATTCGTGTATTATTATGTATTAATTATTGTATTATTTTCCCTACAAACAACTGTAAACCTGCTTCTGCCGCACCCTGTATAGCTTAAGTCCTAAGTGGAACATTCAATGTATGCACAGTTACTAGTTGTTAACTTTGTTCATCACTTTAGCATTGCACATCTCCTTAGTAAAGCAGTTAACAAGTAGAGTTCAACAACCATTTTCCTGTTTGTTCAAGCAGAAACTCAAAGGCAGGTACAGACACACTGTTTCATTATGACATGGCAACAGCAAACTTGGGGCTACTGCAAAAGGCTTTGCAAATGTCAGTTTCTAACTTAGGGGAAACAAGGGAAGCAGAAACCGAGGGTGCTTGGGTTTACCGCTGGGCAAGGTCCCAGTTGTAACAGTTTAAAATTGCAAGTAGGCCATAAGACTTCATATGTGAAAGCAGAAAATGGTCCAGAATTCTTCTTAGTCAAAGACAAGTACATTTTTTTTCTTCCCCATAACTTACCAGAAAGAAATGGGTACTTAGAAATCCAAGGGGTTCTTTAAATAACATTCAGAAAAATACATAAAAATAACAAAAAACAAAGAACAGAATAAAACAATGATAAAAAATGAGACTTTCTTTAAAGATGGTCGGCCTCTCTTTAATGGTGGATGCTATATAAAATAAGCAGACATATCTCTATAACTCATCATGTTTATATGTGAATTCTCTGGCAGATATAAATCCATCTTTATCTTCATCTTCTTTATCAAAAATATCCTCCACCAAAACATCGTGATGACTGTCGTTCACCACCGCACCATGCTTTTCAAACTCCTTCTTTAAATACACTTTAACCTGCAAAATAACAGGTCTGGTTAATAACTCTAATTCATTAGATACCCACATCGAGCCAATCAGTATCACAGACTGAACTGGTAGCTCATTTCATGATACATAACAACTACTGAACGACTGTATGATACATTTCTAATGACAGTAAAAGAATTGCCAAGACTTTTTTCCCTTAAAAACTCTTGCCGTATCGCTACAGTAGAGACACCGAATATTGCTCAGTGGCAACGATCAGCCTTCCATCATTTGAAAAACACCCAGTTCAAGCACACTGCCTGT
Organism: Glossophaga mutica; assembly: GCA_039655065.1. NCBI lineage: Eukaryota > Metazoa > Chordata > Mammalia > Chiroptera > Phyllostomidae > Glossophaga > Glossophaga mutica. The sequence goes on from CM077313.1 coordinate 87,203,972, forward strand.
TCTCAACCTGTGTCTACATAAAGCCAAACATTTGAAAGGTGGCATCTTTCAGTGCATTCAATTATCCATACCATGTTTCCAAACAAGGGTCATAATTCCAGACATCTGTCCTGAAATCTGATTACAGGATGGCATTTTTAATTTAATTAAGTGTCTGGGAATAGGACAGGCTGGAGACCTGGCTATGACCACGTCCCATGACCTTCCAATCGCAGAAATTACGGCAAAACCCAGCCCGATGAGTGGTGCTTAGACTAAAGTTTCCACTTCCGTTCAGGTATTTAAAGATAGAACAAAATACTGTGCCCAGTCAAACGCCAGGTTCACTACAATAGAATACAACCTGCATTTTAAGTTTTAATCATATTCCTATTATTCCTCTGGTTAGATCAGCAATTTCAAATCCTCTTGCCTCCTCCTACCACCACCAGGCAAACATATAGTATACATTTATTTTTAAGATCGAGGTGATTTAATGCAGTGGTAAAAGGAAAACTGGTGAAGGTCTGCCTGGCCGGGCTGCGCAGTTGGTGAGAGTGTCATTCCCACACACCACGGTGGTGGGTTCAATACCCCGGGAGGGCACATACAGGAAGTGACCAATGAACGCATAAGTAAGTGGAACAACAGACTGACGTTTCTTTCTTTCTATCCCCCTTCCTCTGTCTCTGAAAAAAAAAATTAGTAGCTCAGGCCCTGGGTGGTGTAGCTCAGTGGATTGAGCGCGGGCCTGCGAACCAGAAGATCGCGGTTTGATTCCCAGTCAGGGCACATGCCTGGGTTGCAGGCCAGTTCCCAGCAGGGGACACACGAGAGGCAACCGTACATTGATATTTCTCTCCCTCTTCCTCTCTCCTACCCTTCCCCTCTAAAAGATAAATAAATAAAAAAAAATCTTAAAAAAAAAAAAAAGGTCTTTAAAAAAAAATTAGTAGCTCAAAATTTAAATTAAAAAAATGATTAAGTTCTATAAATTAATGTAGAATATAGCTCCAGGGTGTATTATGTGAATAAAGCAAAATGCCAAGTATTATGTATAATATACTAGTTTTTGTGTAAGAAAGGGGAAAATTGAGCATGTATTCATGTTTGGTGAAATTTGCATAAAGAAAGACTAGTAGAATGCACTATAAACTAAGAAAACTGGACCACAAAGGGGTGGATCACACTGTAGAAGATGTGGATGGGAAAAGGGCTTCTTGATAAACATCTTTTTAATTGGATTGATCTTTTGAACCATGTGAATAGGTTGCGTATTCAATATTTTTTAATTAAAGGAAATTAAAAATTTGTCTTGGGTCAAAAATATCCTATGACTGGTAACAGTAGAAGGCGTTATAAATGTAGTAGCTGTGGGGCATGCCCCAGTGGTTCACGACAGTGTAACCTATTTAAGACCTAATCATTGGCTGGCCATTAAAATCAAATTGATCAAAGCAACAAAACAGACTTGATTTCTGACCACCCAAGCCGTAAAGGAAAGCATAGGTAGATTTTTTTTAAAAGGCCGTGGGGATGAATATCTGCCTTCACCTCTTTCCCCACAGCAGTGAGACGAGGACAGGTAGGCGTGGCCGTGGCTGGGAAAGCCTAAATAAATGACAGGAAGAAGACTTCTTCCTTTTCCTTACTCAAACACCAGGACTTTGAGGGGGCTGGGAAAGGTCTCCCGGGGTGGAAAACCCCAGGTGCTAATCTGAACAAAACGGAGCGCATGAGTTGCTTGCTGCTAATTGTTAGGAAATCATTACAAAATGCATTTCACAGCCAGTCTACAGGTTTAAACAAAAACTGTCCACAGGAGATATTTCTCAGGACATCTCATGTTGCTGATACAGTAACTCCAAAATGGGAACGCTTTCAAAAATTCAGCACAGTCCTGACCAGTGTGGCTCAATTGTTTGGCATCATCTTACCAAGCAAAGGTCGCAGGTTCGATTCCTGGTCAGGGCATACATGCCTGGATTTCGGGTTCGGTCCTCAGAAGGGGCACAAAGGAGAGGCAACTGATTGGTGTTTCTCTCTCACATCAGTGTTTCTCTCCCTCCCTTTCTCCCTCCCTTCCCCTCTCTCTAAAAATAAATAAATAAAATCTTAAAAAAAAAAAAACTAACTCAGGGCAAGGGCAGGATACAGTCAACCTTAAACATTAGGGAGAGGAAAAAAAGCAAAAGAATAAATGATGTGTTTTTAAGTCTCAATACAGTTCTCTGCAAAACAATGATTTCCTATGGAAAAGTCCATTTTCATACCATAGGCATTTTAAGAAGATTTAGAAATAATGTTTTGTTCAAGTTAAAAATAAATTTCCTTTAAAAACATATTTCTTGAAAAGTGATCTGAAAGAAGGGAAGAAAGAAAGAGGAGGAGGAAGGAGCGGTCACCTCATCTTTAGAGAGTTTCCAGTCGTCGTTGAGATCCATTTCTTGGAACGATTCGTGGGATCTTGGTCCGTTTCGAATCTCCAGGAGATCGATGTTAAATATCAGTGTACTCTCTGGGGGTATTTTTCCTAACATGAAGAGAGAGGGGGTGCAGTTTTATCAGAAAGATCCCAAAGTTTTAATGATAGAAAACTTATGGTACTGGACAAATCACTCTTTTAATTAAATTAAATGAAGAGCCCTCCTAAGATTATCACATGTAATGGAAATTGCTTACGATCATATTTCACTAAAAAAATAGAATAAAGAAGGAATAATCCAAACTAATAGATCAACAGCAGTCTGTTTTTATCTTTGCAATTAGAAAATTGTTTTAGGCACAAACACACAGACCTAATGGCCTGGGTGTAAAATTTCAAGCATACTTAAGTCAAGAATGACTCAAAGTGCTGTAGATGTTTCGGAGTCACTAACAGTGGTTTACCAACTTGGGTCAGACAGTCTTGACCGAGACGCACAGAAAACACTGCCATCTCCACCACGGGAGGCGGCTGACAGCTGAGCGAGCTCTGGTGTCACCCTGTCTAGGACTGCAGCTCACTTCTTTCTGCCCATCTCTAGGCCTCAGTTTCCCAATCTGTAAAACACTAACGGCAGTCACGCCCACCTCCAGAGTCTGTTGGGAAGATGAAGGAAGGTAAGTCCATGCAAAGCACTTAGCATGATGCTTGATAAATAGTAAGCTCTCAGTATATGTTGCTAAGACAGAATTCTCTTGTAGGCTTTAAAAACAATTCAGAAAGGACTAACAATTCCAGAAAGTTGGAAAGCGCCCCCCTCGGATGTAGGACATTATACATATGTGAAAGGAATTTCAGGAAAGGGGAAAAATTAAAACACATTCCTGAGAAGGGAGATAAAAATTTTTTAAAGTGAAAAGAGCATTTTTAAAGGCCCAGAGACCTTTAAAGAATTTTTTTTTCCTGGCAAATACAGACAATTTTTTACCTGTGTCCTTATAACTATATTTAACGTACAGCTCTAGGTAAACATTACAAGCACTTCTCAGTCTCCCCATCCCACACAGTTCCAGGAAAGGGCACTTGTAAGTGCTGAACAGAGCGAAACTTACGCTGCGTGCTGTGGCGCCGCCATTCCACACCTAGACAGACAGGGGCATGCACGAGGCCGTCGAGAAAACCGGCACCTTTCCAAAGGTGGCATGCAAACGAGGTACTACGGGACTACAAAATTAGTGTTAAATGTTAGCAGAGTTAGTTTCATGATGCTCAGTTTGAAGGAAATGACTCAGATTTAGATCCCTATTGGTTATAAAGTAAAATGCAGTTCCATGCAGTGATGAGAACTACTCTGTGGACTAATACTATACATTTAAATATTAAAGGTGAGACAATAAAGACACAGGAAGGTGAAAGGGTACATTTCAGCCTCAGAGAACATTTTCTACATACTTGATTCTCTTAAGAGAATTATCGTTAAAAGAAGGAATGAGTTTGGTTAGTAAATCCCGTTCTATGCATAAAGATTTATATAGCAAGTTCAAGTTCCATTTTAGAACACACAGTACTTCATGTATGAGACCCATTATTTTCTTCCTGGGAAACCGGGACTAGGGCTCCCACTTTGTCAATGGTTTAGACCTGGGGATGCGGTGAAGTCCATCTTCCTATTACATCAGAGTGCTCCTTCGTCTGATTCTAAGGACTACTTAAAACTTTTTTTTCGTCATCATGTAGGTAATATGTGCTCATTGCAGAGATTTTGGAAGTGATAGAACCAGAAATAAAGATAACTCCCAGCCCCATTGTTAACATTCTTACTTATTTCTTTGTGATTCACTTTGTACGTGTATCACTTTTTTCTAACACTTACTATTATAATATGTACTGTATCTTTATTTTCTAATTTTATCTATAATATTATAGCACACATATTTTGGATATAAATATTTAAATCTTTGAAATGCCGTTTTTAAGTAACTGGGGCATACTTTATCTTGCTAAATAAACCCTTCTCATTATACGCTTAAGTTGGTTCCAATTTTTATTTTTTTATTTTTAGTTTTTTGCCATTAGAAACAACACGGTGATGGACATCTCTGTTCACAAAACTTTCTTCCGACACCTGGTTACTCCTTCAGGTGAGGTCAGGGGAAGGCATCATGGGATACACGTGCGCCCTATGCTTCGGCCTCTGGGAAAGGGCCCTTCAGGAGGCCGAACGGGTTCCCACTGAGACAGCAGGTCCGCATGCCTGCCCTGGAGCGAACAGCACCCGGGCTCCCTAGACCAGCCCCCCTGCCCGCTCCCCTAAACCAGGGGTGCCGAACTCGGTTTCACCAGGGGCCACCTCAGCCTTGCGAGTGAACGTAAGGGCCGCATGTGATCGCAACTCCTTGAAGTTAAGGAGTAGTTACATGAACACAGTCCTAAAATTACATCCCACCCTTTGAAGGCAACCGCGAGGCTGATGCGGCCCCCGGTGAAAATGAGTTTGCCACCCCTGCCCTAAACTCATTTCAAGTCACTCCATTATAGTTTTACATTAAATTACCAAGAACTGTACAAGCTTTGTTGTGGAAACGTCAGTGGAGTGTCACACACAGCTCACGCCCGAAACTGCAGGTAATGCATCTATATTTCAAAACCGCAGCTCATCAAAATACTTATGCTGAGTAATCTTTCTTCTTGCATTGTGCAAATAAATTGGAGAGTTTCGGTTGGGGAGAACGAGAAAGTTCCTGGAGATGGAGAACGGTGATGTTCGCACAACAATGTGAATGGACTTAATGCCACCGAACGGCACACTTAAAATTGCTTAAATGGTAAATATTATGTTATGTATACTGTGTCTCTCACACACACACACAGAAAAGAAGCCATCATATTGGTTAACAATGTTAATAACTGAGTTGAAGTTCCCAGGACCTTTTTCATTGTTAGCTCAGTACACCATTTAGATATTATGGCTTTAATTGGCCATTTCAAACGACAATCAAGACATAGTTATATTTTCCAAAGAAATGCAAGTCCTGGGTTTACTGCTAAGGGGGGGCCATACATAGTAGTTACACTAACTGCTGCTCCTCACTTAGAGAAGAACACCAGTGCTATAGAAAACTGTACAAGTGGCATTACCTTTCCCTTCTTTTCCGTAGCCCAGGGCGGGAGGGACTGTGAGCTTCCTCTTCTCTCCCACACACATTCCCTTCAGGCCCTGGTCCCAGCCTTTGAGAGCCTCCAGGATGCCCAGGGTAAACCAAATGGGCTGACCATTGTTATGTTTGTGACTACAATAGAAAGAAAACACATTAGAACATTTTAGTAGCTTTTTTTTTTTAATGCCATGGTGCATTTTTTCCCACCTTTAGTGGTTAAATTGGGAAATTAACAAAAACAGCTACACACACACACACACACACAAAACCAAATCAACTTTATAGTGTGATTCAATTCACTCTCTGTATTTCTTGATGCAAATTTCACACTGTTGATTCAGCTAGAGAAGTGCAAGGGACATAATAATAAAAACAATCAACTGTTATTTAAGCATTTACCGTATACCAGGTATTACCCCAAATGTTTTACCTCTTTTAACTCTAACAATGATCATATGAGGTAAGTGCCATTATCCCCTATTGCACAGATGAGAAAAGTGAGGTTAGGCATGCTAGCATTTGACCTAACTACAAAGTTCAAGGTCTTAACCCTAAAGTGATGCTGTCCCAGCAAGGCTACTGGGTGCAGAAGAGGCAGAAAACTAGTTACGTACGGGTGAGTTTCAGAAGGAGGATGAGAGACTAAAAAGAATTTATGACCCACACATGTGTCCATGCACACATGGATACCGTGATAGTCAGGAGCACAGTGTCTTCTGGCCTATCTGCAAACTTCCTTATATGCAGCCTGCTGATGGCTTTGCTGGCTGGGAAAGCCTGCTCTCCTGCCCTTTATCCCCACTCAGACACTGGCCCCATTCTCTCTGCAGGGGTCTGCTGTGGGGTTATGCGGGAAAGCCTGGAGGGGTGGCCCCTCAAGGACTCAAGAAGAGAGTGGTCAGGATATCCCGGCTCAAGCGTTGATGCGAGGCCAGCCCAAGAAAACCCACTTGTGGGGCTGCTGGAGGCCTGAGGGCCAGGCAGTGTCTGAGACTCAGTTAGCTCCCTTTGGGTACCACACGGAAAGTGTACAAGAGTATCTTGTAGGTGAGAAAGGGAAGCCTGTCCACTCGGCTACATGGGTCCATGGTCACTAAGTCTAGGTAAAGGCCATTACTTCCTTTTTTCCTTAATTTCTCCCCATGATCAAAGTAACAAAATGCCCACTGCAGAAAATCTGGGGAAGGTACAAAAAATAAAAAGGAAAGAAACAATCTACCACCCAGCACTGACTATAGTTTTGGCATATTTCTTGTCACAGCTAAAGGGTTTAAACCTTTACTTATTTACCTCGTAGGCTATTGGTCTAGAAATGGCAAACATTCTTTATAAAATGACCACTTTATGGCACTTCATCGCTCTCAGGGTAGGCGGTTCCTGACCATTTACATGGAAGCTTTGTGACAACAGTCCCCTCATCAATCACTAGGCTTTAGCAACAAACTGCTCGATAATGTCCCCTGACTGACACCACAGTCCACGTGGGCTTTCAGTTCTGAGTCCTGAAGGAAATCAATCTGGATCTAAAACAGATTGGACTGAAAATAAGAATATAATTGGAAATTTAAAATGAAAATCATGATTACTCTTTGACATCCACTGTGGCAATGGCCTTGACAATAAGAAAGGGTTGCTGAGAATTCTATGGCAAGAGATCATCTTGGAACCTTTTGCAAGGGCTAACAGAGCTCAGAAAAGAGAGCCAATCACTTCTCCAAAACCTTACAACAGGCCAGATCTGAATGCCCAGGTTGGATAGACGAATAGATAAATGAATGGACCGTGATGGAGAGAAGCCAGTTTTTGAATCTCCCTAGTATCAAGCACAGGGCCTAACATAAAGGAAATGTTCAAAACAATACTTTTGGAATGCAATAAGTAGAATCAATGCCTGATTGGAAATCATTACACTTGTAAAACTTTTGTATGTTACAATTTGTTTATAGAACAGAAATAATGATAGTGTAACCACCTGAAAATCCTTCACTGTAGGTAAAGGATTAATCATCCATAACCACACCCATACACATCAATTAAGTCTTTGAATTTATAAAAGAGATAAATGATGAAATAAGTCATACTCCTGTGCCATGCCTTGTGTCAGAACGGAAGTTACATAGGTCAAGAAATTAGCATTAACATATCCTACAACAGGCAAATAAATGATTGTGTATCCTGCTCATGCAGTTGCTCTGAAGTTTTAAGTCAATTTCACTGACACCAAATTAAAAATGGAACTGAGTCATTTTCCCTTAGGAATGGAGTTTGAGAATGAGAATTCCTTCAAGCTTCTTAAAATTCATCATTTTATTATACACCAAAACACTCTGCAGTATTTCAAAGATTCTAGGTCTAATTTTGACAATAAAAAATGAACAGCTTTATCTTGGCTACATGTTTCCAATAAGATCTTCAAAAGACTCCTTATATAAGATTGGTTTCAAACAATTTCCTTTCCCCAAAGAAGAAAATAAGATATTTCCGTTTTTGTTTTGTTTTTAAGAGTGGTAAAACTTGGTAAACGCTGCCTTTCCTGTCGTTAAGCTGGCATGGATGGGTGGGTTCTTCACTCTTTTACCTACGGGGAATAATTACTTACGTGGAGTGAAATAAAGAGCCATCCTTTTCTAAATAGCCTTCATAGTGGACCAACATCAAATCCCCCCCCTTGGTCTTGCGATGGCAGATGAACGGCTTCTGGAGCACTTCAATCTTCACTTCTGGTTCAGGGATCAGAGCCGCGCTCAGAGAAGTGACTAACAGCGTCAGGATGCAGTTCCACAAAAAAAGCCTCATGTTGCCGGCGCAGGAAAGCAGTTCCTACAAAAACAGAGAAAGGACCCCGGACCTCAAAGGGTTAAGAATGTACGTAGTTGATGACTTAAGGACAACGGCCTCTAGCAAGTTCATGACTCTCTAGCAGACGTGGCAGGTTTACCATGAGCAACTTTCCCACGCACTGCGAACTCACCTCCAAAGAGTTAAACCCAAATCCCGGGCAGGAGTAGCTCTTACACCGTGTACAGACTCCCATTGGCTTGCAGTGCTGTCCTTCAGGCGCCTCTCAAGCCAATGATGCTGCAGGAATGTAATCTGCAATCCGCCCGACCAGGAGTCGGCCAGAGGCGAACCACCCGGAGTGGTCCTAGAGTCCCACGGATTAAGGAATTCCACAACTTGGAATTTTGGGAGGGGTGGGACAAGGAGGTAACCGGAAACTCCCCAGGCAGATTTACACGTGTGAAGACAGGGGCTGAGCGTGGTGAGAGGAGTCCTGGGGCCTTGTGAAATGGTAGAGATTTCCAAAAGTGTTTCTTCTCGCTGTAGGGGAGAAGCCCCAGTATTCCACAGTATTAACACCCCTGCTATTGCTTATTATACAACTTACGGTGTAAACAATAAAGACGTACAGTGCTGTAGGGTTCACGAAGCGCGTTCCCGTGAGTACCCCTTACTCCACTGCCAGTAGGGCAGGTTCTTGTATCCCATATGAAAAAGAAAAAAAAACAATAAATATATTTAAACTAGGAAAGATGAAGTGTCCTGCTTAAGGTTATTAGCCCCAACGCAGTTGAGGTACGCCTTCAAATCAGGTCTTCTGATGCATTATACAACACCGCATGAAGTTATGGCTACTAACAGTTTATCACTTAGGACTTAGTCGTTCTTAATCCAGAATGTCTACAATAGATCCCATCGAGGATAAGCACGTGCACACCTCCACTTTAAAAAAGAAAGTAATCACAGTGACGAGTTACACAGGTTGATCTTAGTTTTACATTTTTCCACCTAATTTCAAAAGCAATAACATACATGTTCACTGTAGTCGACTCGGAAGAAACTGGAAACATGAAAGAAGGGTTTCCAGTTAGAATACAAGAGCTGAATTAAATTTAAATTTCAGATAAACAACGCATTGCTCTGTATTTTTATTTGCTAAATAGGGCACTCAAGAAAAAAAAAACAACGCCGCAAATAATCTTAACATTTTGGTGCATGCTTCTGTGACATATGCCTAAAATAATTTAGAACTCATTGTACACTCTGCTCCGTAACTTCCTCTTTCTACCCAATTTATAGTTATTTTTCCTGCTCACTTAACCTTAGAACAGAACCTCCTCACACTTTCATATGCATAGAAATCCCCTGGGGATCTTGTTAAAATGCAAATTTCGATTCCAGAGATTTGGGCTAGAGGCGAGATTTTGCAATTCTGACAAACAAGCTCCTAGGTGATGCCAGCGCTGCTGTCCCTGGACACCCCATATTTCCAGTAGCCAGGCCTTAGAATTACTACAACATTCATTTACACTGGCCGGACAGCATTCTATCGTGAAATTCCCATCATCTCCCTAAGCCCTGTTGTTGGGTACCTGGAGTGTGTGGGATCAACTGGGCAGCCTTGAAATCTCCTGGGAACTAGAAACCAGGGGCCACCCTAAGGGGCCATGTTAACCCCCGAACAGTGAGAGGTGGGACTCGACCCATCTGTGGCACTATTAACAGTCAGGAGCAAGTCCCACCACACTTGTCCCACCGGCTTCCCTCCTCCATTTTCACCCAAAGCTTTCCTGCAAGCCAGCCTACCCCGAGTCAATTGCCCTGCGGGCCTCTTGGCTCCTTCAGCCCCGCCCTCGTTGTAGCAGCCAAACTCCGGAGTGGATTTTAGGAACGGACACGCGAACGGTGCACTGGGCATGCGCGAGTGGGCCGCGGGCCCGGCAGGTCCAGGACTCAGGTAGCGCGCGGTGGCGCCGCCAGCGACCTGCTGCCCGTCTTGCGGCACTTTGAAGGCTTCGGTCACCCCTCCGGCCCACCCGGCATCTTAGTCTACTGGCCGAGGCGCGCCAGTCCCTGTCGAGTGCTAACCTGCGGAGGCCGCCGCAGTGACCCCGCCCCCGGACTGACAATGTGAGGCTGGCCGGGCGTCCCCGCACCAGACCCGGGCGCCGGGAGTGGGCGGCTCGGCAGCCCCGGGAGATGGCCCTGCTGCCGGTGCCCGTCGCCTCCTGGGGTCAGGAGCAGTGAGGGGGCTGGCGATCGAAGGACAGTGGCCCCAGCGCGGCAGAGGCGGAGGGGCCGCAGGCGCCATGGAGGGGGTGCTGTACAAGTGGACCAACTATCTTAGCGGTGAGTGGGGGGCGCGCCTGGGGCTAGGTCCTTTGTCTGAGCAGCTGGAGGGCTACGTCTGGACGCGCCTCTTGGGGGTCGGGGTCACGACCCCTCCTGGGACCATAGAGACCTGTGCGGACCGGCAATATTTCTTCAAAGCACTTCACTCACAGGACAGTGTCCCCGGTGCTGTACGGATACATTCCCCTGTTGGGACTGGGTGAGGGCAATCAATAGCTACCCTTTCACTTCAAGGAAACCTACGAAATCCTGCGATTTGTGGTGACTTGAAAAGCACGATGCCCTCGGTGTCATCGGGAGGGAGGCGCTGATCTTGCTTGGCCATGCCCATAGTAACCTGGAATTCCAGAGGGGAAATGGGCTTTTTCAAAGTCCACAGTGCAAACACTTTCCCTTGCCACCTTCAGACCTAGTTGTCACAGTTCCATCTCAACAGTTTCAGAGCTCAGATCTCTGCACAAGGTTTTTGGTTCTATCGTGGAGCATTTCTTTTTGTTATACAGACTCAGAAAGCACCATAAAATCACTGCAAATATTATCAGCTGCTTTCTTGCCCTGCAGAACAGAATGGCTTAAAAATAGTAGCCCACTCCTTTCCAATTTGTGGAAGTACTTCCTTCATATCTTGAGGTCAGGACTATTCTTCAGCTATGAAAATTATTCAGAACTAGCATTTTGGTGTTTTGTTTTGTTTTGTTTTTTCATTTGTGCAAGCAGCATTTAATAAAAAGCCTCTGTAAACTGGAAACTATGTTAGGCACTTTTTTTTTTAATTAAACTTATTATTATGGGAAATGAGCTAGGCATTTTTAATTCTAATAGCAATGTCTGTGAAACCAGAAATATTCCCAGTATCTCTTAGAATCAGGGAGGTATATTTTCCCATCCTTTCTGATAGGACAGCTTTTCCCAGGGTCGTAGTGTGGTGATGCTCTGGGGTGTTTTAGGGACGGATGTGTCTGGGAGGGAGAGTTGGCATAGTGAATTTGATGAGGTTACACAGCACAGCCAAGTGCACCTGTTGGGTGTACCCAGAATCTCTTTCCTGTGCGTAGTGTGGCCAGAAGTGAGCTCTGTTTATTTTTCCTGTAATCAGTAGCCGAGACCAAGTGAGGAGTGGTGTTGTGGAGGACCAGGCCTTTTCTTCAGGGACCTTCACCGATGTCAAGTCATTGCATTAGATATGGGTAATTCATGGAGGGGCTTCAGTGGATGCCTGGGGCTGGCACTCTCCTAACCTAGAGGGAGGGCGCTTGGTCAGGTAATTTTCCTTTTGACGTATCTTTAAACTCCGAGATGTATGGATCTTATACCTCTGAGTACAATTTAGTAGCTGTTCGATCGCCCCTTTCCATCGCATGTGCTTTGTAACTTTTTCTTTCATCCTCAACAGTCATTCCTCTTCCTTTTTCTCCATCTCCCCCACCCCTCCTTTTTTCGTTTTTGTCTCTTTTCTAACTCTTCTCTCCATGTAAAAAGTTTAGTCTCTGGATACAGTACCTACCTCTGAGCATGGGAAGCCCCTTATTTTTTTCCTGACTGTTTCTGTGTTATCCTTTAAGAGAGCACAGTTTCTCGAGAAGGATCTTTGGGAATCTTTCTCATGTGATGCCTGTGCCATCTGTTCTGAGTCTACTTTTTCTCTTCTCCAAGTAAGAGGAGTTCATTCTGTGACTAATGCCAGGGCGGAAGCCCAAAGGAAGGGGTCATTGTCCTCACACCATGCAGCTTGTTCCCTTGGCCCCCCGGGGCTGCCTCGATGTGGGCACACTGCTTATAGACACCCATCACACCACTTTTCCTGCATGTACTTAGAATTATGGTTCAACACGTTCGACTACATTAGGAGACGCATTTCCTTTGGAAAGGAACAGTAATCGCCTAGGGAGAACGACTGCGCTCTTGTTTCTTCCACCCTCCTATGTGAGTTAGTCTCCCCAAGAGAAAGAAGCTTGTTTAGAAAAGTAACCTTATTTTTCTTGTGGTTTCACACGCAGTAACTTTAAAATACATGTAATCCCAAGTCCAAGCTTTTGTTCTTTTGGGGTTTTTCTCCAAAGGGGGAACATAACGCTCTGTGTGGTTTGTGTATTCCTGTCTTGCACCCAGCTTGATAGGGAATGCCTTGTCAAATTCCAGTGGAAAACTTAGGAAGTCTGCGTAGCAGCTAATCCTTTGAACCCTTGGAGAGCGTTGTTAACTTCCTTCACCACCCACTCTAAGCTGGGCACAGCGTGAGCAACATTGGAGGAGACAGACACAGCCCCTGCTTTCCTTGAGCTTCCAGTCAAGGGCCTGGAGGAGAAAGACATTCGTTGGCTAAGTGGTCAGATGCATGTTCCAAGTGTGTGTGATTGGGGAGAGGGGAAGAGGACAGGCTAGTCCAGATCATTGGGGAAAGCCTTTTTGAAGAAAAGATTTAAGCGATCCCGAATGATAAATTGAAATTAGGTGGCGAGGCCAAGGCAGAGATGCAGTTGGAGGCTGCAAGGAAGAACTTTCTAGGTACTGGGATGTCAGTATGCAGGCCTTACAGCAGGATAGAGACCCGTGAGTTTGAAGAAGTGAGAGAAGACCCAACCCGCCTGGCTGGAGAGCTGAGAAGAGTGAGCCTCTAACGAAAGGTGGGTGGGGTGTGGCGGGAGGCCTGACGTTTTAGGGCCTCATAGGCTGGTCCAGACACTGTGCAGTGATTGTGTGCAGGGTGGGGCTGGAGGGAAAGATGAGATCATTTAGAACCTTAAAACTTACCTTGGCTGCATTTTTTGGTATTTTGCCAAATAACAGTTATTTTTGTGAACTTTTTTGCCTCTTAAATTAAACTGATAGGTATCAGTTATTAAAAGTTGACAACATCAAGCCTTGAGAATAACATCTATATTTCTTGCATGAAACTACCACTAAAATACAGAAAGAGAAAGGAAGAAAAGTCTCTTTGCCCTAATACACTGCACATGCTCAGGTACCCTGTGCCCCTTCGGAGGAAAATGCGGGGGGAATCTGCTTATGAGCATTTTCTTCAACGGTCCCGAGCCACCCTGTCTTTTGAGCAGCTGAACATTGGACATTCTGGGGTTTAGTGTCAAATCCTCTCTTCAGATATTAGAAGATTAAACCTGCAGTGGGGAGGGAATGGATTAGATGTTTCACAAACACCTGTGTCGTGTGAGACATAGACAGAGGACCGTGTGTGTGTCATTTGTATCTTTCAAGCCCTAAAACTTAGTCAAGGGCTATTGATGTGCATGGCTTGCACGAATGCTCTGTGGTGGAAAGGACACTAGGGGAGGAGCCAGAGACCTGAAGTCCGTGCCCGCTGTGTCACTGCCCGCTGCGGTCACTTTACCACTGCTGAGCTTAGTGTCTTCCTCCATAAAAAGATGAGATTTACCTGTCAACATGTGTAAGAACAGCAAAAAAACCTAACACCGACATTATTTTGCGCACTGTTCTAAACGGTTTACGTGGGTCAATTTATTTCATCGTCACTGCGGTTTTAGGAAGCAGCTGCCTTTAGTGTTCCCATTTTCCAGATGAAAACACTGAGACAGAAAGGTAGAGGAGCTGGCCCAAGGTCGCACAGTTAGAAAGTGGCTCCGGAGTCAGTGCTCCCTTATATAATACTTTTAAAGGTCCTTGCTCGGGATCATTACATAATTCTAGCTGATTCATGATGCACCTACATGTAAAGTATGTTGACCTAGAATAGCAGACTACTTTCTACTTGGGAGTGGGAGGTGGGGAGGAGTCCAGGAGTGAGGAAGACTTCGCCCAGTGCTGTGCATATGTTTTGTCCCACGGAAAACCTCTGAGCCAGCTGTGAGCATTCATTCCACTGTGTGGTTTTAGGGCCCTTTCCTGCCCACTCAGCGGATGCAAGAGCTGCTGCCAGAAGCTCCAGACGGCAGCCAGCTTCTTGGGCCCTTCCAGCAGGTTAGGGCATACACCCATGGCTGCGCTGCATTCCACAAATAGCAGTCGCTGGCATCACGCGGACCAGATGGCTGTCGGAAGAGGTGCTCTGATTTTGCTTCCCCCTCAGCCCCCCGCCAAGTGTGCGTTTGTGCTGCGGGCAGTGCCAGGAGGCTCCCTGGGATGGGAGTCGTGCAGAGCAAGCGCTGCATGGTCTCACCACCACTGGGCAACCTTTTGTGTTGGTTTTTTTAACATCTTCATTGAGATCATGATTCACCTCTCATACATTTCACCCCTTTAAAGTATGTTAGTCAGTATGACTTTCAGTGTGTTTAAAGCGTGCAGCCATTGCCCTAATCCATTTTAAAGCACTTGCTTTATCCCAAAAAGAACTCAGTACCCATTAGCAATCACTGCCACCCACCCCCTCTTGCCCTTGGCAGCCACCAATCTGTATAAATTTTGAATAAATGGAATCATACATTACCTGGTCTTTTGTGAGTGGCTTCTTTCACCTAGTATGTTGCTTGGGTTCATCCCTATTGTAGCCTGTATCAGTACTTCATTCCTTTTTATTAACAAACAGTGTTCCATTGTATGGAGATAAGATTTTGCTTGCCCATTCATCCATTGATGGACGTTTCAGATGCTCCATTTTTTTTGGAGAACTTACGAACTGTTTTCCCAGTGGCTGCACTATTTCCATTTTTGTCAGTAATGAAGAAGAGTCCCACTTCTCCACATTCTCACCAACAGTTGTTATTGTCTGTCTTTTTTATTGTATCCATCCTAGTGAGTCAAAGTGGTTTTGATTTCTACTTCCCTAATGACTAATGACATTGATCATCTTTTCATGTGCTTATTCATTTTTATATCTTCTTCGGAGAAATGTCTGTTTATATCCTTTACCCATTTGTTAATTGAGTTTATTTTTCCATTGTGGAATGGTAAGAGATCTTTATTCTGGATAGGAGTTCCTTACCAAACATGATTTGCATGTATTTTCTTCTTATTCTATAGATTGTCTTTCCCTTGCGGCACAAATGCTTTCTTTTGTTTTTAATCCTCACCAAAGGACTTGCCTATTGACCTTAGAGAGAGAGAGAAGGGAGGGAGAGAGAGGGAGAGAAACGTCGATGTGAGAGAGAAACACGGACTGGCTGCCTCTTCTAAGGACCGAACCTGCAACCTAGTCGTGTGCTCTGACGAAGAATCAAACCCGGGACCTTTTGTGTTTGTGGAACGACGCTCCAACCAACTGAGCCACACCGGCCAGGGCTGCAGCACAAATGTTCTTAATTTCGATGTCCAGTTTATCATTTTTTCTTTATTTCTTGTGTAAACTTTTAACGTGAGGTCTTAAAAAACCAGTGCCTAACCCAAGGCCATGAGGATTTACTCCTACGCTTTTTCCCAAAAGTTTTCAAACCCAAAAGTTTTCTCTCTTGAATTTATATCAGATCCATTTTGAATTAACTTTTGTGCATGACGTAAGGGTACATTCTTTGTACACAGATATCCAGTGGTCAACACTTCTATTCATGGTTTCAGGGACAGGGCCGTGGCCCAGTATGTTTGAATGCCGAAGTGCAAAGGGTTGGAGTCGGAAAGCCCTGAGTTCAAACCTCTGCTCTGCTGCTTGCTAGTGCTGCTACCTTGACAAGTACTTAATCACCCCAAGCCTCTGTTTTAAGATGACAGCAAGAATAGTAGCCATACTACTAGTTTTGTTATTAATATGGAATGGAAAACCATATACGAACCTGCCAGGCACATAGGTCACTTAAGGGTAGATTAACAATAATACCAGAGAAACTCAGTGTATATGTAGTGTCTGTCTGCCAGTTGTGGCTCCTGGTGGCTTTTGAGAGTAAATGTATTTTGAATTCCTTGAATCCTCCTTTTGGAAGGTGGATAGCTATAAACGCTAAAGGAAAAGGTGCACATAAACCATCCAAATTTTCTAATTGACTCTGTCATCCTCTGACAGCCATCTTTCTGGGTGAATGATGAGAACAGATCATGTAATTCTGTGTAGCACTGGTCTGTACTTTTGTCTCCAGCAAAAACTAATGAATATTTGTTAAGGAGCATAAGAGATGTTAGACTATAGCTCCGTTGGCACTCCGCCAAAAGCAGCACCACTGATTTGGATGCGCGCTGCGGACGGAGGTGTTAGGAGTCATCCACGGAGTCGCGTGTCATTGGAGTTGGTCTGTGGACGAAAGAAGCCTGAGAACCATTGTTCTTAGACTGTGCTCTCAGTGTTTAATCTTCACCACTTCCTGTTACCGTTCCTTTCTTCTTGTTTAGAATTGAGCCAAAGCCAGTTACACTCCATTAGGAATAGATTTGAGGCAGGCAGACGGGCAGAAGAGCCAACAGGCAGTGGGGCTGTTGTTGGACGGAAGACGGGTAAGGGAGACAGCCGGGAGGGTTGGCCAGAAATACGCCGTGGCGCCAGTCTAAAAGGGTACGTACATACTCACGACTCTGTGACATCTGGAAAGGCAAAACTGTGGAGGCTGTAAAAAGATTGGCGGTTGCTGAGGGGCTGTGGGTTGTGGCGGGATTTGCATAATGATGGATATAATCATTATACATTTGTCCAAAACTATAGAACAGTCATTTTCAACCAGTGTGCCGTGGTACACTCATGTGCCACAAGAATTTTTAAAACATGGGACACCTGACTATTTAGTCAGGAACACTGACCTTCTTTGCCTTAGATTGTCTATTTTTTTGTCAAAAAAATACATATGACATATACTGTAGAATTTTTTTTAAAGATTTTTATTTATTTATTTATTTTTAGAGAAAGGGGAAGGAGAAAGAGTGGGAGAGAAACATCAATGTGTGGTTGTCTCCTGCGCGCCCACAATGGGGACCTGGCCTGCAACCCAGGCATATGCCCCGACTGGGAATCGAACCCGTGACCCCCTGGTTTGCAGGCCTGCGCTCAAACCACTGAGCCACGCCAGCCAGGGCGAATTTTAATGATTAGTTTATGTGTGCCGTGAGATGAGCAAGGTTGAAGATGGCTGCCATTAGAATGTAGAGCACCAAGAGTGAACTTTGAACTATGAACTTTGGGTGATTCTGATGTGTCAAGGTAAATGATTAAAAAAAAAAAAAAAAAACCATTCTGGTGAGTGATGTTGATAATGAGGAAGGCTACTCAAGTGTGGGGGCGGGGGCCTGGGGCCATCTCTGTACCTCACTCTCAATTCTGTTTTAAACCTAGCACGGCTCTGAAAAGTTAAAGGATTTTTCAAAGTTTTGTTAAAGAATAAGAGGATAAGAAAAAATGCACCATGAAAATGCTACTCAAAAGAAAACTGAATTGTCTCTATTAATATTAGACAAAGTAGACGTCAGCACAAGGAAAAGGTGATAAGGAAGACACTGCATAATTCCGGAAGGATCAATTCATCGGAAA
The DNA here is from genome assembly GCA_039655065.1 of Glossophaga mutica. Lineage (NCBI taxonomy): Eukaryota > Metazoa > Chordata > Mammalia > Chiroptera > Phyllostomidae > Glossophaga > Glossophaga mutica. The sequence continues at coordinate 87,222,021 of CM077313.1, forward strand.
GACGAGGATCCCCGATGTGTGCACGTCTAGACACAGCGTTGAAATATATGAAGGGAAATCTGACAGAACTGGGAGGAGAAACCGACCTACCTTTATACATGCGAACTTCGACCTTCTCTCAGTAAGGGCGGGGCAGGCAGACAGTAAATTGTCCGGTGACATAGAAGATCGGGACACTGTCGACCAACTTGACCTCACTGACACTTAGTGACAAACCCCCCGAAGAGCAGAATACTGCGTGTGTCCAAACGCACGTTAAACTGCCACTAAGATCGTCCGTACTGTGGGCTGTAGTAGACACTCTGCCAAATGTAGAAGAAGGTTCTGTCTTTAATCAAAGTAAATTGCAAATCAATGACAGAAAGATGTGGGAAATACTCAAATATTAGGAAATTAAACAGCACACTGCTAACTTCCAAAGAGGAAGTTTCCAAGAATGTCAGAAAATACTTTCCATTTAAAAAGAAAACAGGACAGCGGCCAGTTTGGGGTGAAGTTCGGGGGGTGGGATTGGGGGAGGGCCCTAACTGCACGGGAGTAGCACCAGGGCATTTTAAGGGGAAGGTAATGGAAGTTTTCTGTGTCTTGATGATTATGGTGGTTGTTAGATAACTGTGTTTATCAAAACCCAGAACTGTTAACCAAAGAAGAAATTTACTGTGTGTAAATTTAAAAACATAAGTATTGAAAAAAAATTTAAGTGTCTTTAAATGGAATGCAGTTTTTTCTTGGAAGTGATGTGTTTGGATGAGCTACTTGTCACAAGGCTAGTGAGTAGTAAAAGAAGGAAGTGTCAATATTTTTTAGTCAGATATTGGTATGATTCACAAGTGATCACTTAATCTGCTTTGGATCTTCCAAGGAATAATAATATCTCTACATAGAAATTTTGATGTAAAAATCATGGCTGATGTGAAAGAACGTATAGTGCAAAATTAACATGGTCTATGTCATTTGAGATTGAAATGTAAGTGCGCTTTTTGAAGAAAATTATGCTCATTGAAAAATATCTATTGTTTAACATTAGATGAATTGAAAAAGGTGAATTTTGCAAACAGTAGCTAATCAAGTAAAGAAAGACATTTGCACCATGTGAGAAAAGAATAAGGTGGTGACAGTTTTGGAATAAAGTCTTCCGATGTTTAATTTATTTGAATAATGTTTATAGTTTTCAGACTATAAATTTAATACTTCTTTTAAGTTTACTCCTAAGTATTTTAATTTTTGATATTATTGTAAATGGAATTTTTTGCCTAATTTCATTTTTCCATTTTTCATTGCCACCGTATAGAAATGCAGTTGACATTTGTGTATCGGTCCTATATCTTGCAATATATAAATCGGTCTTACTGACTCATTTATTTTAATAATGTTTTAGTGGATTACTTAGGGTTAATTTCCTTTTTAATATATAAGAGCACGTTGAGCAAATAGAGGTAGATTTACTTCTTGCTTTCTGGTCTGGAGACCTCTTATCTCATTTTGTACCCTAATTGCCCTGGCCAGAACCTCAATACAATATTGAACGAAGTGGGGAGAGCAGGCATCCTTGTCTTGTTCCTGATACTGGGGTCAGAGCATCTAGTCTTGCTTTTTAAATCAATTTTATTGATTATGCTATTACAGTTATCCCATTTCCCCCCTTTATTCCCCTCTGCCCTGCATAACCCCTCCCACCCACATTCCCCTGACCCTTAGTTCATGTCCATGGGTCGTACATATAAGTTCTTTGGCTTCTCCATTTCCTATACTATTCTTAACCCCCCCCCCCCGTCTATTTTGTACCCAGTCTTTTCTCATTAGTTATAATTTAGCTGAGGAGTTTTTGTAGATGGGTTTATCAGGTTGAAGTTCCCTCTGTTCCAAGCGGCGAGTAAGTTCGACCGTACTCTGCCTCTTGTCCTACTCAGGCCCATGTGGACTGGATGGTGCCTACCTGCACGGGTTCACATGCTGATCTCTCCCCGAGACACCCTCGCAGACACACGTAGAAATGATGTTTTACCAGCTGTATGGTCATCAGCTAGCACAGTCCACTGGACACATAAAAGGAACCATCATATACCAACCAAGGCAGCTGCAGTTTAAAGCTAGACAAGGATTAATGGTCTCTTCATCATCCATGCCTCTTTCCTCCTACAATTCGTCTTTCCTGAGCTGTCGCTGAGCTTCTCAGGACCGGACATCATGAAAGAGCAGTGCGTCCCAGCACCACAGGGGACTCCCCATTGCTCTGCTTTAAATGACACGTGTATGTAACGAGAACGAGACTTCTGTGGTGTCTTCATGTGCCTGCTGAAATTCCAGGGACTTTGTGCTCTCAAGGAAAGCGTTCCTTGGTCATAGTTTTTGTAGTTACAATCTACAGAGAACAATCATTGAACTTCCCCTAGCATAACTGTAACTCCTGGATAAATGCCGAACCTGTTACAGGGAAGTTTGGGTTTCAGTTACTGTCATTGTTTACCAGCTCATCGTTTCAGAACTTGCTGCAGCTGGGCTTTACGTGTGGCTCTATGTGTGTGGTGGGGGGAGTGATGTTTTTCCAATTACTGTAAAATCAACCTAGCTTAGTATTTAAAAAAAAAAATTTAGACTTTTTTTTTACATTTTAATAACTGAAATCAGGAAGCATCTTAGCATCAGTGCTATATCATGTCTTAATAAGCAGGGGTTTTTTTCTTTCCTGTGACACATAAAATAATGATATATCTTAAAATTGATGGTGCATGGTGGTTAAGTTTATATGTCAACCCGCCTGGGCCAGGGGTGCCCGGGTCCTTGGTCAGACCTCGTTCTGGGTGTTGTCTGTGAGGCTGTTTCTGGGGGAGGGCAACATTCGAATTGGTGGATCCAGTAAAGGAGGTTGCTTTCCCTAACGTGAGTGGGTCTCATTCAAAGACAGAACAAAAAGGCTAAGAGGGAAAGCTTGCTCTGAGACAGGAATCTTCTCCAGCTTTCTGACTTGGATGGAAACGTTGGCTCTTCGTGGGTCCCAGGCCTGCTTGCTGTCTTTTGGACTGGAATTCCAGATCGGCTCTCCTGTGCGCCCCCCGTCACCCCCCGTGGCTTGCTGACTGCGGAACTTGGGGTGTCTCAGTCTCCATCGTTACAGAAGTGTATACATATGGAGAGACAGAGAGAGATACATATATGTATCTCTCCATATATTGGTTCTGTTCCTCTGGAGAACCCTAATACAGATGGGGTTCTAAATCTGATAAAAGGTTGTAATTGTGGGTGTCCTCAGTTCTTTCTCCTCAAAAGTCATGGCGGTCCTGGGGAGTGTTCACACCAAACAGAGTCACGGGAGGTGGTCTCTACGTGAGAAGATGCTGCTCTTCTATACCAGGGTAGGGTTCTAAAATATCGCCAGTAAAGTCTAATTCCAGGAGTGCTGATTCTCTGCTCAGCAAGACATAGTCTCATGATCAGCGTGGTTTCCTGGGTTGGAATATGAAAAACAGTGGCCTTCGAGTTCAAGTTTCCATACAATTTGTAGCTAAGGTCAGGAAGCATCAGATTCTGAAATAAAAATTAATGAGTCAATCCCAAGAGGTTTGCCAGCCAATAATTGACTTGTGCTGAGAAAAGGCCATGGGGCTCCTTTCATTCGGTAAAGGGTCTAGGTGCCTCCCTGGGAAGGAAGTAGAAAAGTATAAAAAAGTAAGAAGACCAGCATAAGCTATAGTTGTAGAGAAGACTACTCATCTTCAGTGAGAAAGGCCTGCGTGGCAGGATGTTTCAGTGACTGCTATGAATTACTGGAGGGTGGGTGTTGAGAATCAGTACTTACCCTGTTCCGTTTATGGAAGTGAGAGACGTGGTAACCTGGCAGGCCCGAGTATTCTCGTTCCTAGAAAAGCAGACGGAAGAAGCTTTGACTTTGGGTGGTGAACGCACAATATAATCTACAGATGAGGGACTGAAGAATTGTCCACTTGAAACCTATGTGATTTTATTAACCAATGTCACCCCGATAAATTTAATTAGAAAGTAAATTAAAAAAAGAAAAGCAGACCCAGATGAAGTAAATGAGAACCACATCACGCCTGCCACCCACCCTCTGTGCTGAGCTTAGGGTTAGTGCCGACCGGTTAGCCCCCTGATTGCATGGGTCTTTGTACCGTGATCTGAGGCTAGGGAGCTTCAGGAGGTGCCCCGACCGGTCATCATGTAATGAACTGACACCATGGGAGTCTCAGCCGTGGTCCGTGTGAATCGGTCCCAAGGGCCCGTCATCCCATGCCTGTACCTGAGCCCCTCAGGCTCTGCCCAAATCCCCTGCCACTCTCTTTCTGCCGCCCCCGCCACAGAGCAAGTCCCGTGAGAGACATGTGTCCCTAAAGGGCAGTGGCATTCCAGAGGAAGAAAAAAATAAACCTGACTGACGTTTAGGACAGAGAAGATCTGGCTCGGGCAGAAGCCCAGAAGCAGGAATACAGCGACTGAGTTGGGTTTGACGGGAACGCAGGTGGCGTGAGAGGACTGGGTAAGGTATGCATTGTGACCGGGCATGGTCGGTCCCCGGAGTTTCTCCAGAGTAAAAGTAGTTGAGCCCTTGAATGTTTTAAGGTCACTCCATTTCAGTGGGTCAGTAGCAAACAGTGAGTCAAAGTTATCTTTTCCCGGTGGTCATACGGCCCTCGGCAGCTTCGTTAGCAGTCTGTGATGTTGGAAGGGCCGCGTAGTCTTTTGCCTCATTTCTACGTCTGGGGTAATTTTCCTAACCAGAGGGGAGGAAAATGTGTGTGTGATAACAGTAACGTTCAGGAAACACTTGAAAACCACAGATTACTGTGCTATATTTTAGGGGGGAAAGGAATCAAAATCATCAGTAATCCCGTTACCTAGAGAATCATCACAATATTTGCTGCTGACCCTTCCAGACTTTTTCTATACATTACATGACCCAAAAAATCTATGCCTCTGTGGTGTTTTTAACTTTGCAAAAATGGGATCAAACATCCAGGTCTTTCCTGACCTACTCCTTTCCCTTAGTTTCCCCTGGAATGTGCGTTCCTTGGCGCTGGGGCCCAGCGTCCTTAGTTAGGTCCTGGTCCTGGGTCCTGGGAGGCACCTCGAGCACGGGCGGTCACTGAGACCATGCTCTTCTTCTGTTTGCAGGCTGGCAGCCTCGGTGGTTCCTTCTCTGCGGGGGGATATTATCCTATTACGATTCTCCGGAAGATGCCTGGAAAGGTTGCAAGGGGAGCATCCAAATGGCGGTGTGCGAAATCCAAGGTGAGAAACCAGCAGAGCTGCAGGTTTTAGTTTTCCGTCTGCCCCCACCAAAATAAAAAAAAAAGCACTGTTCTCCACGTGCCTTTCTCTGCCTCTCCTATAGTACAGAAAAAGATGTGTAGTGTTATGTCCCAAAAGAAGGCTCTGCAATAAGGCCTAAAACTGCAGCCAGTTTGTACAAGGTGGTTGGTGAAGAGGGAGTCGAATGAGAGCAATGGGCCTCCCCGCACATTAGCACCCATTCCTTAGTCACCTGCCCACCTGGGGCCAGTGGCCGTTGGCAAAGCTTATTTAAATCTTTTTACTGCAGCATCAGACGCTTCCGTGTTTAATTCAAGACACACAACACTCCATGCCGCCGCCACCACATACTCAACGCAAAACAAGCAAACACCTAGCAGACCTGCAAATAGCCTTACTTCTCAGTTTTGGGAATTGTGAGACATCCTGAGATGGGATTCAGAAGTGGATTAGAAAGGAATTTGGGGGGTTGGAGGCTAGTGGGTGGTGGGTAAAGGAGGGTGCAGTTTGCTCCTTTCTTCTTCTGAGGGCTCTGAGGGAATAATCACGCTTTCGCTCTGACTTGTGAAGGGAAGTAGAGAAGGAAAAACTTCATGTTCTTGATTGCTTTCCAGTAAAGCCAAGGAGATAAAGAGCGCCCTCCTACTGGTTGGCCATTCCGACCTCAGAGCAGCTGACTTTACACACACAAGCCAAAGGAGCGACTCCTCTATTCTGATAAAAGGCCCAAAGGAGAATTGGATGGGTTTTTTTTTTTTTTTAGGCCAAAGTCTGGGTGCGACACCTGGGAGCCAGGGGCAGGGTACCCCACGCCTCCCCCGCTCCCCCCTGGCCATCGGTGGAGGCATCTGGGATGAGGCGAACAAGCTGGGGGAGATACTAAGGCTTCAGTGACTGGCACCAGTTGAGCTCAGGAATTTGGGTGGGGTGGCGGCTACCCAGGTGGGCTCTCCAGGGTCTCTGACCTCGCTCTGCCTCGCCCCCAGTCCATTCTGTAGATAACACGCGCATGGACCTGATCATCCCCGGGGAGCAGTATTTCTACCTGAAAGCCAGGAGTGTGGCGGAGAGGCAGCGGTGGCTGGTGGCCCTGGGGTCAGCCAAGGCTTGCCTGACAGACAGTAGGACCCAGAAGGAAAAAGGCAAGTAGCGACTGTCCTCTGGTCTGAGAACCTTGGGAATCACCCACTGTCATCTCTGGGTCCCGAATTTACTATCTGGCTCCTGACCAGCTAGCCAGCTTCTGGTATCATGCAGATGGTGCAAAATCCAGCAGAATTTAAACCTCGGTCTCCGTCTCTGTCTTAGCGCATCAGAGTAGCACCGCGTTCAAGTCAAGGTTCCTGGCCTTCTGACCTCGGCGTGGGTCACTTAATCTCTCTGGTCCTCGGTTCCCTAATATTTTAAAAAGAGGCAGTGCCCTGCATTAGAAGGGTTACGACACGCATCAGTGATCCCAGGCAGCCCTGTAGTACGCAGTCTGGCAAAGCTCCCCGTTGATAAAGAGCAGCTGAGCCAGCGAACGAAGCCTGGGATCAGGGGGCTCTCTGCAGTAACCCCCGATTTTCCTCCCTTTCCCTGGGGCAGGACGGGCCTTTATTGTCGGGTTGCTGCCGCTTACAGCTCATGACCTCGACACCCGCAGGTCCGAGAAGCGCGGCACAGCTTTCTGTGTGGACGGGGTACAGGTGCCGGGGCTTACTACCTGAGCCCCGTCGCCACCTTGCCGGCCGACTAGCTCCGTGTGTGCACCTGAGGATATTGGGGAGCAAGGAGGGCCTCTGGGGAGAAGTGCTTCGGGACACCTTTCTCGTGACAGGTGTGCCAGCTGTGCCTACCTCTTCAGGTAGAGACAGTACAGGGGCCTCTTCGTTGGTGGTTTTGAATGCTAAATTCTAGGCACTGTCAGCTTTGACTCACGTCTGGTGGTAGCGTGCAGCATTTTTGTGGAGAAAGAAACAGAGGCCGTAATGATTGTCGCTGAGCCCGCAGCACCAGGGCGGCTGGGGTGCCGCGCTGATCAGGGAGCAGCACAGGGGGCGCTCTCCATCCTGACGTGGACTCAGGCGGCATGCCGGCTCGGTCCTCGTAATCAGTGAGCCACCTCGTGGGGCGTAATTGCACATTGCAGAATGCTGCCTCCCAGTTTTGAGCACTGTGCTGGCAGGTGGGCAGCCGTGACCCCGTTTTACACGTGGAGAAAACTGGGGTGAAACTGAGACTAAAGCTCCGAACCCTGGACTCTGCTCCCAGTTGTAAAAGGCGGAACATTGATGTAATCTGAAGGGAAACCGGGGTGTCTGCTCCCAGCTGTGACACGGGGATCCGAAGTATGCTGTCTCCTCCTCCCTGTACTGCTGAGCAGGCCGAGGTTGGCTGAAGCGCTAACGTCTCTCCACTTGGACAGACTGGAGGCCTCCCTTTCTGTTTCTCTTGCTCCGTATCTTCACTGATACCCTGTCTGTACCCACACCATCCACATCCGACCCGGGCGTAGGTTACATACCCTACTCTCTGTATGGTGTACTAACTGGTACATCCTTTACTCAGCTCGGTAATGACGTACATCATCATCATGTTGTTATTTAGAGTTTGCTGAAAACACTGAAAACTTGAAAACCAAAATGTCGGAACTAAGACTCTACTGTGACCTCCTTGTCCAGCAAGTGGAGAAAACGAAAGAAGTGACCACAGCGGGCGTGTCCAATTCCGAGGTAAAATACTGTTTCTCTCACCCACGTGCGAAGTGGCACCAAACGTTGCATACGGGTGATGCGTGCTGTCACGTAATCCCTGACTATCTTGGATTTTACTGTTTTTCAGAGGAAAAAAACGATAAAATTTAACGAAGAATAAATGTGTGCATTTCAGCCTATGGAAGCATGTAACTTTCTAGAATGAATCCAGGATCAATTAATTGCCAAGGTTTGGGACCTTTACACTCAGTACTGATGTCCTCAAATACGTTGCTCCCAGCTTGCATCACCTTTAAAACAGCACCTCCTAGCGCCTGCCTAGCAGAGCCTCTCCTGTAGGTGTGGCCCCTCAGTATCCCCATCATGTCTGTCAGTGCGGATCTGTCACCTCCGATGACACTGGTGACTGGCATGCTTCAAGATAGACCAGTGCTTTCAAAGACGGAGACAAGCTTTTGTTCGCTCTCCAGCAGCAAGGGTTGCGACATTCCACATGTATTAACAAAGTGACCACTCACCCACCTAAAATACATGTGGAAAGGTCTCTCTGGTGTTAAGCTCTGGACCGACCGGCTCACACCCACCAGAGCGGGTTTCCGCCTCTGCGCTCGGGGAGGTTAGAACCCAAACTGAGGCCCGCAAAATGAAGGCTCTGCAGGTTATAGCTGGTGGTTTTGTTAGGCAGTTCGACACTGTGCTACTGGGAGTGTGTGTGCTGGTAATTTTTCCAGTAAGGGTGATCGGACTCACTTTCATTCACTTCCTTCTGGGCTCTTACTCATCCAGCAACTGCCAATCGTGTACAAGACACCTGCTGGGATAGGGGAGGGAGGGGCACCAAAAAATTTTTCAGTTCTGTCCTTCAGGTGTTTACAGTCTAGAACAGTGATTTTCAACCTTTTCCATCTCATGGTGCACATAAATTACACCAAAAAATATATATTTTGCCGATCTGACCAAAAAAAGGTATAATTTCGATTCATTCACACTGGACAGTTATTGTTGTGTTGGCTGTTGTCATTTTTTTTTTTAAATTTGACAGTCTAAGGCAAAAGAGGGCTGTGCCCCTGACTAAATAGTCAGATGTTGCACGTTTTAAAAATGCATGCAGCACACCAGTTGAAAATCGCTGGTCTGGAGCAATTAATTAATTCTGGATTCATTCTAGAGAGTTACATGCTTCCGTAGGCTGAAGTGCACACATTTATTCTCTTTGTCGAAGCAGTTTTGCCCCTCAGGAAGTATCTGGTGATGTCTGGAGATGTTCTGGGAGAACCCAGCGTAGAGACTCAGTTAAAAGTTTGTGGTGCCCTGAGGGGTGGCATGAGCAACTCCATCTTGGGCCCCGTCTGGTGGCTTTAACGTCACTAGGATGCAGTGACTCCACTCTAGTCGGATGTCACCTCGGCTTTCTGAGCAGCACATTCATATCAATATCCAGAGGAAAAACACGCAGAACAGGTAAAATAACTTAGAGGAAAAAAATGATTAGCTAGTCAAAACAATTCCAGTTGCTGAAACCTCTGAGACTCCTCTGAACCAGAAGCCAGAAAGCCCATTCTGAAAGCAAACACGGCATGACTCGTGGTTTCTAATGCTTCTGTTTTAGAACCTCCTTTTTACTCAGGCAATGGGAGGCATTTTTCCATGGATCCCACGGGTCTCCAGTCCCTGTGATACCCTCTCTCGTGTCTGCCGCCTCTGTAGACTCATGAGGGCCCTGTGCCCAGCACCTGCATGGGCTCATAGGCTTGTTGCCTTCGGCCGGCGGGCTGGGGGAGTGTGAAGGGCAGGACTAAGGGTGAGGCTCGTGTGTGGTTCACAGATAAAGTGGACCCACCCAGGCCCTTTCTTTTATAACTGATGTACATAGTTGTCCTGCCAGATAGGTGGGAACATTATTATGATGATGCTGTGGATAAGCACCTCGAAGGATGTTCCACCATTGGGCTTTTTCTTTTTTGGCAAGGTAAGGGAGTCTTCCACTCTGGTTGTTTCTTAGGAGGGAATTGATGTGGGAACGCTGCTGAAATCAACGTGCAATACTTTTCTGAAGACCTTGGAAGAATGCATGCAGATTGCGAACGCAGCCTTCACCTCCGAGCTGCTCTATCGCACTCCGCCAGGGTCCCCGCAGCTGGCCATGCTCAAGTCCAGCAAGGTGAGAGCCCTGTGCAGCCGGCCCGCGGCGGGGTGAATGAAACGTGGAAACGCTGAGAAGCGAGATCCTGAGCCGTGCTCCCTGTGGTGACTGATGAAGACTTTTTAGGGGACTTCTTTATATCCACTTTTATATCCGCCCTCGGTCCCCTCCACCCAGGCAGTTCCTTTCAGCAGTTTTACCTCCTAAACCTGTGCCCGTAGCTAGCCTCTTCTCTCCAGCCCCTTGACCAATGAGTCTCTTCGAGATTTGCGGTAGCCTTCTACCTAGTCACCTTCAGCCGGACCCTCGCAGGCAGCTGGACAGTGTTCCCACTCACGCAGCGTACGTTGGAGCCCCCTGCCACACCTTTCCGAGGCTCCCTCACTGCCCCTCCCACATGCCCAGCTGCCTCTTTTGCTGTCAGTATGTGGTTTGAATGTGTTAACTGCTCACAGTGCTCCCACATCTGGGTGCCATTTCCAGCAATGGGTGCCAAAAATGCCCTCTGCCCTCTCTTCCCCTGGTTAGCGCTTATTCAGCCCTCATTATTTGATCTCTTCTTCCCTGAATCCCGAAGTTGGGCTGAGGACTCCTCTTCTCTGCATACCTGTATTTCGATCTTACTCTGCAGTGAAATTACCTGAAGGGCAGGAACCCCGTGCTGTTTACCTCTAAACTTCCAGTGTTTAATACGGGGCCGCATCATCCCTTGGTACTTATTGATGTTTAATGAGCATAACTGAAATTATAAGGGAGTGAAGCGCTAAGGGTTTGGCTCTGATAATTAGGTCCTTCAAAGACCATCTCCTTCTTTGCTTAAAAATTTGGACACCCTCACTTGAATAAATATGAAGGGCTGGTTGGGAAGAATGACTCCCTTCCTTTGGGAGGACCTAAAGTTGTTCTAAAACTGGAGCGGTGTGTGTTAGGGTCATATTTATCAGTTTCATGTGTGGTCGAATTAAATGTGCACTACTGGGAGTATAACATGTGAATTTCATTTCTGTGCTTTTTTAAAGGTGAAACATCCTATCGTACCGATTCATAATTCATTGGAAAGGTACAGTAACATTTTTGGTTTTTCTTCCTTCTAAAAATAAAAAAAAAAGATAAAATAAGAGCATTCTGATCGTTTGGTGGTTTTTCTCATGATTTAAGATGATACCAGAGGGAAACAGCACCCGGTTTTCCTCTTTGGGGGCAGCCAAGCAGCTGCAGACCCTCCTCCCACTCAGCAGCGACTGTCAGGGAAGGCGTTTGCATTTTCGGCTGCAGCTAAGGCTCTCGCCATCACTTGCAGTGACTTTGCATCTCTCTAGTGAACTGAGGGTTGGAGAGCTGAGTTCTAGTGAACCCCCGTGGAGGAGCTGAGCTTTGATCTTTTATCCGGAAAGACAGTGGGGTTTTTTTTGTATAAAAATAAAAGTCTTAGGTAGTTTTACAGGTTAAGAAAAGAACATAATATCAAAATCTAAACTATTTCTTTCTCAAAATACTCCTTTGATTTAAAAAAGGACACATTTACATAGTTATGTTCCTATCGTTTGGGGTCTTTATTCAGTTACTATTTGATACAAGCATTCCCATGTCTTGACTTAGTTGATATGTTTGTCTTTTAAAGTTATTATATAATATTGCATCTCTTTCCGTACTATAGTTTGCTTCTTTAGTACAGGATTGTTCCCAGCTTGGTTATTAAAATTTTTATTCCTATCCTAAATATTTTTACTGAGATTTTTATAGATTTTTTTCTTTTGAGATATTTCCTTAATATACATTTTTTCATTGCTAAGTTGAAATATGATGTTTCTTTAGAAAATAAATGTCTTTCTTGGAGTGATTATGTAGCTTGGACCCTTTCCCTTGATTGTTATGAGCAGACAATTTTTGTTCTAATTTAGCTGATCCTGAGCACTTATAACACTTGCATGTCATATTACCTTTTCTGTGACCCTGAAGAGCAGCAGATCCTCAAGATGTCATCTGCCCTCCCAGGTTTTATCTGTCACACATACTTAGCGGGAAAATTCTGCTCCGGTCACAGCATGTGGCTTCCGGACAGTTAGCTGCTAGGCAAACACATGGAGGTGGCCAGTGATTTTGAGAGCTGAGGAGAGAAGAAACCTCTCAGGAAGAGGATGAGAAAGGTGTGAAATGTGGTACCTGTAGAAAACGAAGGCCTGCCAATGGCTACTTCCTGCTGCTGGTGGGGAGCAGGAAGTTTGAGCCCCAGGAGGGTGCAAAGAGCTGTGAACGGCTCTTTGACTTCTCAGCTTCTGCCTGGAGACAGGCCTGCTGAGTCCTGGCAGGTGCCTGCCTGGAGGCAGGGCAGGGAGAGACCGGGCTTTACCGAACCATCCTGTTTAATCCGTGTAAACCCTTCCCCCATCCCTCAGAGTAAGAGCTACCTGAACAATCTGTTTATGACCAAATAATCGGACCTCCTGACCTTTTCTTTGAAAAAACATTTCCAGGCAAATGGAGTTAAACAGTTGTGAAAATGGATCTTTAAATATGGAAGTAAATGATGATGAAGAAATCCTAATGAAAAACAAGAGTTCCTTATATTTGAAATCCTCAGAGATGGATGGCAGCGTTTCAAGTGAGGAGAATACGGAGGATAATGTAACAGGTAAAAACAAAGTTAAAGGCTGAAGCAAACCTTTGAACAACCTTAGGAGTTTGGGGGTTTGATTCATTGTCCATCGTGGGACACTTGGTAGGAATTGAACTCAAGGCCGCATGCCAGGTAGCTCCTGGAGCAGACGTGTTAGCTGGATGACCGGTCACTTGTCAGTCACCATCTGACCAGATGCTGAAGAGCAGGAAGGAGAGTGGCTTTCCGCTCACTGGTCTTGGCCGAGACGTCCGTGGGTGGCTGTGCGCATAGCAGTCTGCGCTGACTTTTCAGAGAGCACGCGTGTTTATTTCACTGGCCTGCTCCGAGTCTCCAAGTCCTTCGAGCTTAGACTATGGTATCGGACTTCAGAGTGTGTCAGGTTATGGCAGGTCAGGTTTCCATCCTCCGGGCCTCCGGGCCTCCGGGGAGGCCTGACTCTGTCGGGACTGACTGGCCACCACCAGGCCCTCACCCCACCTTCTCTGTGTTCATCAGGCCACAGTCCCTTTCCGATTTGCTGATTCCATTGGCTCCAACCACTAAAAACCACAGCCGTAGTAGAGCTTTGAATTGTGTTATCAGTTTTTAATAACTATTTTGAAAATAAAGTGAAAAAAAATTTCCTCCTCATTTCCCTGGAAGAAAGAGACCCCATTTTTCCAGACAAGAAGATGTGTTTGGGGAAAAAGAAGATGTGTTTTCTAACTGTTAGTAGAAGGGAGTGACCCACCCATCACTGAAGTCTTGTCCCTTGGGTAAATTATAAAAATGGATAACTTCTTTTGAAACGGTGTTATTGTTGGACCCATAATTTTACTTCCAGGAATTTGTCCATAGGGAAGAGTCAGGTTTAAGGACAAATCTCTGGACAGGGTTGCTCTTTATGACATTACCTTCGGTTCTCCTTGTTCATGGTAGTTCTGTCCCACAGTCATCGCAGACACTGAATTAGCAGACCCTGAACCGTCGCTCCGAGGGGAAATACAGGTTAGGTTCCTGCAAAGCCCCTGCCGACTGTTTTTGTCGACTGATCGATATACAGTCTTGTCTTAGGTGTTTCTCCTCAAAGACACCTTGTGTAATATGTATCATTGATTCGGTGACATTGAACCCATGGCCAGTAGCTCTACAACTCCTGCCTGAATGAAGCTTATCTAACACACGGATTTTCTCCGGAAGGCACGTCACAGCCTCCCTGTGCTTGGGGACGCCAGGCAGCAGAGCACTGGGGGCCCTTTTAAGCAGTGAAGTCAGCGACGAAACGCGGCACTAAAAAAACCCTTGTGTGCAGCATGGGAGCTGAAATAAGAAGGCAGAGTGTCACCTTGTTCATCCTTAGCTGGGAATGTAGATGTCAGGTGACTCATTTTTTCACCACTCTGCACATGTCCACAAATAACTGCAAAAGTGCTGGAAGCACTGGTTTTCGAAAGACAGAGAAACTTTAGCAAGTAGGCCAACTCACAAAGCCAGAACACACTAATGACGAGGATTGGCTATTTCTAAGAGTGAAATTCTGGAAACCACATAAATGCCCTCGACACGAGCATGCCGCAGTCTTACATGGCCACTGGAGTCATGGTTTGCAGAGCATTTAATGATAACGAAAATATTTTGGGTACACTGGTGAAAACCAGCAAGATACAAATCTACATATATTTAAACCCAGTTTGTTTGTGTGTATATGTATATGCATGTGTGTGTACAGTATTTCACCGATTTTTATTTCTGTGTACTTCTCTGCATTTTAGAAATGTTCGACAATGAATACATATATATTTTTGTAATAAGTAATGGGTTAGTAATAAGGAGCTTTACTTTGCAGCCCAAGGTGAAGTCATGAAGGGAGAGGGAGACTTGGGAAATTGCGACAACTCGGCACAGCGAGAGTCGAGCCCCTCGGGGAGCTCCCCGGAGTCCCGCTGGGAAGAAGGCCAAGAAGTCATCCCGACTTTCTTTAGTACCATGAACAGCAGGTATGCTGTGCTCTCTAAAACCCCGAAGTTGGGGGCCTTCCAGAAGATCCACCCTGAGGCTCCTTTCAGGGACAGCGGGTTCTGGCGGGAGAGAGACTATGGTGGGCCCAGGTTCCTGCTTTACTGCTTACCTTGTCTGACGCCTGAGAAGGCACTGGACTGCATGAGTATATTCCGTGAACACATTGTAGCTTGTTCTGAAGGATGATCTTCGGAAAACGATGTTCTCACGAGACAGTGTTATAATAGAAAAACAGTCGCTGGGGCTTAGGTGTGCAGCCCGGCCACGTGGTCCGCCCTGTACGGGGGCAGCTGTTTCTGTGACTGCCTCTGAATTGCACAGAGTGCTAATGTTGTGCTTGCTTTTTTTCCTCCTTTTTATTACCACATTGCTTAGCTTCAGCGACATCGAACTTGTGGAAGACAGTGGCATTCCCACAGAAGCATTCTTGGCGTCGTGCTATGCCGTGGTTCCGGTACTGGGTAAGATTGCTGCGCGGCCTTAAATTCGTCAGCCTCCAGAACCTGTCTCACTCGCTGTTTCACGTCGAGAGCCCAGACTGCGTGTGCAGCAAGGTGTCCCTTCCCAGCTGCCTCTTCATGTCACTAGTCACATGTGAAAATGCATAACCTGAAGCATTATTGCACATTCTCATTTCATGGTTAAATATTGACCTTCAAGGAGTGTAACAAAAAAAAAGGGAATTCCATTTTCTAGAAATCATAATTAAAAATGGAAGTGAAAGTCGTTGAGGAACAGACCTTCAAATCCATTGGTACTGTGGGAAAAATTCCACCAGTTAAAACTTCTTTTCAAAGATCAAAAAAATATAGAGGTATAAATTTATTTAAGTTAAAACTACATTTACTTTTTATAGAGTTAGGAGTACTGGAATTGCTAATGTGTTGAAATTTGCTACATGACCCATTTAACTCTGCATCTTTTTTTTTTAAATCGTGGTATAACTTGCATAACTGAAGTGTTATGATTTAGTGAGTCTTGACAAATGCACCTGCTTATGTAACCTACATCTCTGACAAGACCGAGAATGTTCCCTCTGCCAGTCAGTCCCCAGCCTGTCACCCGGCCTGAGGCAACCATTTTGCTGCTTTCTGTCACCGTGGATTAGTTTTACCTGTCCTAAAATCTCATGTGTATAAAACCACATCATGTGCCCTTTTGCAGCTGGCTTTTCCTCTCACTAGAATGTTTTTGTCCTTGTTGTTACAGGGATCAGCAGATCACTCCTTTTTAATGCTGAGTAGTCTATTAAGGGAATTTAAGAATTTGCTTATTCATTCTTCCGTTGATAGACATTTGGGTAGTTTTTTTTTGTTTGGGGCTGTTATAAATGGAATTGCTCTGAACACGTTTGTGTCTGTGGGAGTACGTTTTCCTTTCTCTTGAGCCAATACCGGGCCGTGGACTGGATGATCGCCAGGGTTCGTATGTTCAGCCTTACAGAGACTGGTCGCACAGTCGTACGCTTCCGACTGCAGTATGTGGGTGTCCTGGTTGCCTCGCATTCTCCACCAACACTTGGCGGGGTCAGTATTTTTGGTTTTGGCCATTCCTGTGAGGGTTTAGTGGTATCTTACAGCTTAAATTTGCTTTTCTCTGACAACGAATGATGGTGAGCACTTTTTCCTGTAATTACATGAAAATCTTCAATCCATTTTTAAAAGCTGGTTAATTTTCTTGCCGTCACGGACTTCTAAGAGCTCTTCATGCATTCCGAGTGACATTCCAGCGTGGACGTGCGCGTTGAGGGTATTTTCCCTGGCCCGTTTCTCAAGTGCGTCTGTCGAAGAGCACAGCTCTTCGTGTTCGTGGAGTCCGGTTGATCTGTGTTCTTTCTGTTACGTTAGTGTGTTCGGTGTCCTAGAAAGCTTTGCTCGCCCCCGAGCTGTGACGATAGTCTCTCCCGGGCTGTCTTCTGCCCTCTGGCAATTTTGTCTGCCTGCCGGTCACCTTGGAAATAGTTTTTGTGCATGGTGTGAAGTAAGTGTTGAGATTCTTTTTTGCGTTTTTCTTCTTGTGTCCGGTTGTTCGAGAACCACTTGTCGGAAGACATTTTCGCCCTTTTACCCTACTTCGGCAGCTCTGCTGAAAGCCGGTTGACCTGAGTGTGGGTCCGTTTCTGGACTCTCCCCGGTCTCGAGGACCTGTCAGTGTTTAGAAGCCGATACTCTGGGTCCTAATGACTGTGCACTTACAGCGAGGCTCGAAGTCAGGTGATGAAAGTCTTCCAGTTTCGTTCTTCTTTTTCAAGATTGCTTTGGTGATTCTAGGTCTTCTGCATGTCTTTGAACAAATCTTTGAAATCTTTCAAATCTTTG
This sequence comes from Glossophaga mutica, assembly GCA_039655065.1. Lineage (NCBI taxonomy): Eukaryota > Metazoa > Chordata > Mammalia > Chiroptera > Phyllostomidae > Glossophaga > Glossophaga mutica. Next base: position 87,239,061 of record CM077313.1, read on the forward strand.
AACTCTGGTGTCTAGCTCTCTGACACTCACAGCACATCTTAGTTTGGACGAGCTCACTGCAAGCGCTGGGTGGCCACAGACGTATCGGCTCTCACATGGGATAGAACAGCCCTAAGGGTTACACTGCGTGTTCTAAGTATGTAAGATTATCCTCCCCTGCCACTTAGGGCCTTGCTATCGTTACTCACCTCAGGGTGGTATCCTACAAACCTTTGAAGCTTATGTTTAGAAAATGATTTAAAAGCAAAACATAAAAGTTTTTTCCCCCCATGGGGGGGGGAACCTGCTAAATTTATTGATACTATAAAGAAATATTTTCCACTTGAAAAAAAAATGCTTTTTCAAAGTTGTTTCTAATTTTTTCTTTTAGACAAACTTGGCCCTACGGTGTTTGCTCCTGTTAAAATGGATCTCGTTGGAAATATTAAGGTGAATATACTAGCTGGTCTCTGGGGAGAGTGTGTCCTTGGAGGAAATAGTTGCATGAAATCTCCTTCAGAAACGAATGATTGTTGAGTTTGATCTCAGAATAGAAAGTACAGAGGCATGATACAGGACAGCCGTGTGAAAGGTCCTGGGGCAGGAAAGACACTCTAAAAAGACTACTTTAAAACCCTGAGGACTAACCAGTTAACTCTAGCTTAAGCCTCATAAGAATTCTCAAACAAAAATAACATTAGCCTGCAAGCATAGGGAAGAAAGGAACAGAGGCCACATTTATTTTGATTTCTTAGACGCCTGTTTGACAGACGTAAAAAGTCTCAGCTGCTGTACTGATGTGCTTGGTTGCTTTAGCATTTTGAGCTTAGATGGCCCCCTGCTCTGCCTGCAGAAAGTGAATCAGAAGTACATCACCAACAAGGAGAAGTTTGCCACCCTCCAGAAGATCGTGCTGCACGAGGTGGAGGCGGACGTGGCCCAGGTCAGGAACTCGGCTACCGAAGCCCTCTTGTGGCTGAAGAGGTGAGGCTGCTGCAGAGGGAGGGGCCGCGGTTAAAATTCTGCAAAACCGTTGTCATGGCAAGGAGACTGCTTCTGAGCGAAGGACCTGACCTGACTGCATAGCCTTTTCTAGAGGGTCTAATGGAAAGAAGACTACTTTTTGGGGGTTTGGGGTTTTTTTGGCCTTTCTCTTGATGGTGATAAACATTGTAAACAGTGTACATAAAATTAAAACAAAGAAGTTGACTGGTTTTGGTTTAAATCAGTGGATCACAAACTTCAGGGACATGAGAGTCACGTGGAGGGCTTGTTGAAAACATAGCTGCTCCAGCCCAAACCCAGAGTTTCTGTCTGATTCCGCACGTCTGCAGCAGGCCCAGAATCCTCGCTTTAGCACATTCCCAGGTGATGCCGAAGCTGTGGTCCCAGGGGACCACATTTGGGAGACCGCTGTTGAGCTGTATCAGATGAGAAGGGCCAGAGCAAGGTCGAGGGCAAGAGCAGGGATGGAAGTCGGAAAACACAGCCACGTGACTTAACAGGTTAAGCCAATACCCCTGCCGCGCCCGAGGTATTGCTGGAGAAGCAACCACGGCCTGCTTTTTCTTTCTACCCACTGCACATAAGTGAATTTTGAAACTAACATTTCTTCCTCTTTTTTTGTTTTTAGAGGCCTTAAATTTTTGAAAGGATTTTTAACAGAAGTGAAAAATGGAGAAAAGGACATCCAGACAGCCCTGAGTAAGCATTCCCTACGTTTTGATTGATCAGTTGAACAGGATGTGGAGTGGAGACCCCCGGAGCGAGAGATAGGGTGGAGGGGAAATTCCTGCTTTTCAGGATTTGATTTTGTTTTGTTTGGTTTTTTGTTCATTATTATTAACCATGTCTTTCTTACATGCTTTGTTTAAAAAGAACCCGTGAGATAGTCACCTGATAACCTAGAACTAACTTAGAAAAATTAATGTATCTTAGAGAAGAGCAAAATGAACAGAGAGCCATCTCTTAATAGGAACACCGAATATTTCCAAGAACTCTGTTCCTCTTGAATTAATCTTCAAATGCAGTACAGTCCTCTAAAATGTCCAAAGAGAAGCTCGTTTTGGAGGGGGTGGGGAGCCCTGGGAATTTGCTCTGGGGCGAGATGAACCCTGTGCTCCTCCCTTGCCCACCTGCCCCCTTACTGTAGTGGAAGAGCTGGGGCTGGGGTCAGGGCCTGGGTCAAAGGACTAGCACGTGGTGCGTAATCCATGTATCTATCGGGTCAGTTTGAAAAACATTTAAGAGTTGGAAGCATCCTCATAGTGCTCCTAACAGAGTGGCTGAGCTCTCACGTTTGACCCATGGGAAATTCTTCCAGCATTTCCCTGAGGCCTCGAGGCCTGGGGGCAGGGTGGGGGTGGAGTAGGGGAGTGCACCTATTACTTTGAAGTCCCGCATGGTTCTGGTGTAGAGAAGCAGCCCAGGGTCAAGCTCTAAGTAGCCACGATGGTAAATAGTGAAATGGATGCACTGGACGCGTCTGTTGGGCAGCAGGGACCAGCGTTCCCTGCAGCATTCTGTCAGCTTCGGGGACCTTACCTCCTTCTGCCGGTCCTCCCTCTGGGCCAGGAGGCCTGAGGGATTCTGCCCCCACATGATTTGCCCAGGATCTTCTGTCCAGAAACTTGCTGAAGTGCCACGAAACGGTAAAAGCTGATGTTTCTCGAACACTTTATGAAGCATTTAGACAACTTAACCCTCCGATCAGTCCACGTGTACAGGTTAGGTAGCCAGAATTCAGAAAGACTAACACACGTGCCAGGACCACGGAGAGTTTGAATCAGGGTCACTTTGGGGCTCCTGCCTCCAGAGTCCTCATTTCCCCGACAAAAAAAAAAGTCTCCACCGTCCTGGGGCCACCTGCATTTTGGGGTTTCTCACACATCCCTGGATTTCCAGGACAGTCTCGGTTGCGTTCCCCGCCGCGTGTCCTGATTTCAGCACTAGAAGTATATCCACGTAGCTGCTCACGCCCCGACCAGTGCCGTGGACTCTAAGACTTGTGGGGCGAGCGGTTCCGACCACAGGAGGCTCTCTGGATTCCACCACTGACTCCATAGTGCTGTACCCTTAGTTTACTTAACCTTCCTGTGTCTCGGTTTCCTCACCTGAGGAGTGATAATACCATTTTCCTACCAAAGTTGCTGTAAAGATTAAATGGGTTCATGCATGTAAAAAGATCAGAGGAGTGGTACCTAACGAGCACTTAATAGAGTCTGGCTTCCATTGTCATTCATGTTCTTATCATCATGATGCGTGAAGCTGCTGGCCAACCTGCCCGGAAATGGGGTTTCTTGGTCTCAAACCAGAAATGGAAAGTGTATAAAGCTCAGGTGCCAAACCACAAATTCCTCTTCAGAGTGTGGACATTTCACGCTGGGCGGAAGACTCCTCCACCTGCAGGAAATGCAGACTGTGTTCAATTGGGCAGGGGGCCTGTCACGTGGTGCGGATGCTTTGTGTGGCTGTCTGGGAGGGTAGAGGGGAATGCTAATCTCCTTTCCCCTCTGCTGGAGCGGGGAGGCATTAGGGGAGGGGGGCGGAAGAGAACCCAGCTGCCTGCAGAACGTGCAAAGAAAAGCCTTGCGCCCAGAGGTGGGGAGGAAGTGAAGGCTACCCCCTTTCTGTCCTGCCTCCACCCCTACGTTGACCCTCTCTTCTCCCCCACGTTTGACGACAGTGGACAGGCAGCGTTGGCTCTGTGAAGAGAGGTGACTTTGAAGAGCCAACGCTGCTTCAGAACCGAAGTAGTTCCCGGCCGGTCTCAGCTGCTCCTTTCCTCCTTTCCCCTTCAGCGCTGCCTGCGGTGGGGAGGAAAGGGAGCTGTCAGTCGGAGATGTGCATCTGATGGCAGAATTCTTTCAGGGGTTTTCATGACTTAAATCATGTCTTCCTGACGGGGGTCCCTGGTTTCCTGCTCCTGGTTCACGCAGAGAGAGGCTTCCCTGACCAACCCGCCCTCCCCTCCGAGCACAGCCAGGAGCTGCTCCGTGTAAACACATGCAGTTTTATGAGAAATGTTTCCACGTTCACTGTTTGCAGCCCATGGGCTCCTCGATGCATATTTCTGCTGCATTCACAGCTTCTCTTTTCTCATTCCAAAATCACAGCCTTTAGAGGTGGCACTGACATCTTACCCTCAACGAGGGAGCTTGGGTATGTGAGTAAAAGAAGGCATATGTCAGTTTATATGCCATGTACAGGCAAATCAGCTTGTATGTTTTTAAATTCTAAAATTAGACTTGAGTTACTGTCATAACAGCTACCGCTTAGAGAGCACGCGTTGCAGGCATGACAGCAGGTTCCTGATAAGCACTTCATTTCCGCTTCCCAGTACTTCCCCTTCACAGCAAGGAAACTGAGGTGCAGAGAGGGCAAGTGGCGCCCCTGGGTTCTCAGATCTAGATCGGTGGTTCTCAGCGTGGACCAAAGACAGCAGCATCTTTATCACCTGGGAACTTACTACAAATGCAGACTTCCCAGCCCCAGTCGATGCCCGCCGACTCGGAGAGTCTAGCGGAGCCCAGCCATCTCTGTGTTAACAACTCACGGAGGCAATTCTATCCTGCTGCAGTGTGAGACCGGCTCCTGCAGAGCCAGGACGTGGAGGCTCCCTTAGTTTCCCTCAGCATCCGTTGATTTTGCCTTCCTTTCATGGTGATGAGCTGCTTCTCCAGTGACCGAAAATTTTTCCCAACCTCGAACAGCAAGACAGGAATAAATTAAAGATAAACTTTTAGTTATTGAGTGGCACTCCCAAATTTGAAGACACCACTTAAGAAAGGTTTTGAGGTTAATGTTCCTGAAACATGTGTAATCCTCGTGGCCTCGAAACTGGGAGATGATATGTAAAAGCCCTAAGTGGCGTAACGGAAGCCTTGGCACCTGTTCAGTCCCTGGAAAGCGCCCCGACAGTCACTGTTCTGCAGCTCTGTGACCTAGAATGAGCCCCCGGCGTCTGGGGGGGAGCCTCGGGCTTTACACTGGTGCCCTTCATACTGGAGCCATCGAGTGGCTTCCCCGTAATGATGATTAAAGGGGGGTTGGGGAGTAGTCTTATGCCAAGAGCTGCTGTGAACTGCTAGCGCCCTGAGACATTCTCTAGAGGTCATTCTCAGAAAGAGTTGGCTGCGCAAGGCGGATATGTTTAATGGTCCAGCCTGTAGCTGGAGTGCCTCCGTCCGCAGGTGCCGTATCAAAGAGCTCGCGGAGAGCATCCTCGTAAGAGGAAGGGAGGCAAGTTGCTGTGGCATTTCATGCTCCATTGTACTAAATGTTACGTGCGCTGCACTGTGCCCCCAGCCCAGGATAGCATATTGGCCCATCCCTCCCCTCGGAATGGCCCCGTAAATGTCAGGTAAATATTAACCCCACCAAGAGCTCCAGCGTGCTCCGTTATGCGTTTGCTATGAAAGGCTTTCACGGACCAGGAGAGCTACGTGAGAAAGCCCAAACTCTTACTCGGAGATACGTAGTGTCAAATTATAATGAGACTAATTATTCTGAAAACACTGTGGAGCGTGAACCAAGCCGCGCTCGCTTCGAAACTCCTCACAGCGCGCTTCAGGGCCAGTTCCCGTCCTGATGGTGCCCGGAGTCATGGTACCTTCTCGGGCGCTTGTCTCACCTCTGCCCCTGCTGACCCAGTCGACGTTTCTCTGGACAATTCATTCTGCCTGAAGCTTAGTCACTGTAAACAAGTCAGAGTGGATTTTCCTAGCAGCTCGGTGCTTTTTAAGTCTTTCAGACATTTAACAAATGTCTGCCACTTCACCAAACATGTACAATAGTCCAGTACAGCGCCCGTGTGCCACCCCTGTGACCCCTCGCCCCCTCCCCTTTGCCAGAGAAGACCTTCCTCCGGAATTTGCTGTTTGTCATTATATAATGCACATTTTTATACTTCCCCTCTAACGTTTCTGTGTCCATAAACAGTCTCTAGTATTTTGGTGTGTATTTTAAACTCATACGCATGGTGTCCCAGTACACACATTCTTCCCTTCTCACTCTGTACGCTGTTTCATATTTGCTCACTGCCTATTTACTTCCGAACCTGCCCCGGCTCCCGACTCCACCCTGCGAACCGCCCAGCCGGGCTCGCCCTGCACGGCCCGGGCGACCGCTGCTGTTTCCTGAGCTCGAGAGGGGTCAAGTGTGCCTTTTCCTGGCTCTGGCGTCTACCTCCTCGGCGCTCTCTTCAACTTCAGACTTGCATTTCTTCTTTGTCTTCACTACAACCCGAAGTAACTTTACAAATTCTTACCAGTTACGGATTGATGATAGGGAAACACTATCTCATGTATTCAGTTTCTGGACGGAATGGTTGTCCACCCACAGTCATGGGAAGGTTGTCCTCATAACCTCTGAATACCTCATAGCAAGTTTTCGAGTTAGTTATAAAGAAATCGCATCCGTATTGTTTCCATAAACAGAATAAGGTCCCAGTGCTCATAGGAAATGGCTGGAAAAGGCACACTTTTCATTGTTTTTGTTTTGTCTTGTAATGTAAAGGATTAACATTAGTTTTTGGCAGAATGGTTCAGTGTGATGAGAATGGCCCAAGTTCTCATCACTCTCAGCTTTGCAACCTTGGGCAAGTCACTGTCTCTCTGGGCTTTCTGTCCCGTCATTTGTAAAGGAAGAGAATTGGGCAAGGGGACTGATTCTCAAGGCTTCCTGCTCGGGAATTTTGACTCAGTCTCTGAGGAAGTGACACATCTCAAAGAACTGGAGAAGGGTATCATTTATGTCTTTCAGACGCCAAAAATACTCGCAGATTATAGAACACGCATTATGATAATGAATGGGTATTACCGCGAAGATTAATGTATTTCATTATCTAATCTCTGGGTAGCCAAAATAGGTCAGGCTTAGACCTCATCTTACTTTAATGCAGCCTCATGTGGCAGGGATATTTGCAGCCCTAGAAGTCAGCTAAGGACTTTGGGCACATTTTTTTTAATGACTTTAATTTTATTTGTTGGTGTTAAATGGTAGCAGTGGTGTTGCTGGGCCTGAGTCAGATCCCAGCCCAAGTTCTCCGTCACGGTCTTCCCCCGTGAGGCCCCCCGGCCCACGTTTTTCCCGGGGGGACTCTTCTGTGGCAGGGTGCAGACCCAAGAAGGAATGGCTGCCCCCCAGGAGGGCCAGGAGGGGAGACTCAGACCGCGCTGCTCCGCAGACACTCCCCCTCCCTGGACCAGGCTCCCCGCCCAGGTTGTTTAGACTCCCAACACCCTCGCTCTCCGGCTGCCCTGTTGGAGGATGTGGAGAAAGATTTCTGGGCTTTTCCGAATGGTTGACTTACATGGCAAAGTGTAGGAAAGGTACGGAGTCTCTGAGGTGGGCACAGCACTGGATCCAGAGCCCTCCTAAACAGGCAGTTTGTCCAGCCAGCGGGGCTTGGTGCTGAAGGCTCCGGGACCGGGTGGCGGGGGGGCTACATTTGTGGTGTGCTGTAAAGATTGGGAGTCTCACCTTCTGACCTCTGTACCATGACCCCAAATGACACGGGTAGTGACTGTTAGAGAAAGTAAACCCTCTGCGTAGGCAAAGGACTAGGAGAGTCCACCGCAGAACGGCCCCGGGGGTGACCTCCGAGAGGCGTGGCTGCGTAGGTTTCTTCAGTTCCCCCTTTCTGCGTTGTCCATATTTTTAACAGTGAGCATGCATTACTTGTGAAATCAGAAAAAAGCAGTAAGTGATATGTTTATGAAACTGCCACCGTGCCGTAGGGGAGAGGTTCGGCATCCTTCATGGGGCAGCAAAGGTCCTCAAAGTCTGGCTCCGCTCCGGAACCACTCCCCACCCATGTTATGATTCAAAATGTCTTTATGTCCTGTGATAAATCTAAGCGTTCGTTAAATGGGGCTGGGACTTGTACTACTCAAGGCTTCTGGTGCACGTGATCTCCTAAGTAGACGCCTTCCCTCAGCTCCTAACACCAGCAGGACCACGCTCCTGCGTGCGTTAGAAAGGACGTGATGGAGCCAGCACGTCAAATTCTGATGAGATTGGCCCTCACGTGCTCTGCCTCTTTTTCAAGATAACGCCTATGGGAAGACCTTGCGGCAGCACCACGGCTGGGTCGTCCGCGGCGTGTTTGCGGTGAGTAACCCTGCGGCCCCCCGGTATCCTGAGGGTCACAGCAGGGCTGGTTTTGTTCGTTCTGTGTGCGTGCTGTCTCTGTGTGCTTTGTTTTCCAGCATAAGAAAAACGCGTTGCCTATTTAAGTCCCTTGGTCTCTGTTGCGTGGGAATGGTGGCGATAAAAAGTGTCTAGCGCAGAAAAGACTGTTGTTACAGAGTCTGCTCTGCCCCACCCAGTTCCAGCGGCCTGCGGAGATTTGCCTCCCGAGCGGTTGCCTTTCCAGCGATGAGGTGGCGCGGAGGCAGCGTGACAGGACCGCCGGGTTCTGCTGCCCGCCACCGAAAAAGTCTGCGGCTCTCAGAGTTTGGTAAAAAGGAAAGGAATTGTTTATTTAAAAGTTTTACAGGTTTAGAATAATGGCAGAACTTCACCATTAAATCCCACTCCCTTTTAAATACCCATGCACACACACACACATATATAGTGCTGCCTCCCTTTTGCTAAACCAAGCTAGTTTCAAAATATGCCAACCAGATACCGTCTCTTAGGGAAAGAAGGCCGCAGCTTAACATTGCTGATCGTAGCGCAGCACCTGAGGCACCCCCCCCCCCCCCCCGTTAACCCGGGCTTGGCTGGACCGGCCCCACAATCCCCAGCTCCCTCAGCGTGCAGCCCTGTTCTCCAGCCCCTAATCCAAAACCACGTGGCACCTCCTCCTGGTGGGAGGCAGGGGTTCTACACCCTTTCAACCCGCATGGCCAAGCAGCCACTGGCCCTGCCCTTAGTTTAACTATCCACCCTGAGCCCCCATTTCCCATGGGGCTTTCTGCTTCTTGGGCGGGGGTGATAGGCTTCCCCAGCGCCCTAGCAGGGTTAGTCAGAGGGGTTTCCTGTATTCCCGGGTGCCGGGGGTTCTTAGCTTACACCCCGTTCTGTACCCCGTTCCACACCTGTTACAGGAGGCAGGAGCGGCCCAGGGCTCACCACCGAGGGGAGGAAGCCGGTGGTGCCCGCAGGCTCAGCCCGTCTGCTGCCCGTCGTGTTCGGTTTCGTCCATTCTCAAGTTTTGGTTTTTTTTTTTCCTCAGCTGAATTTCATGGCATACTAACTGAATTGGGTATGTCAGCAGCTAGGGCCAGAATTCTCTTATTACCCAATTGTTTTCATCGTGAAGGTGTTTATGTTCGTGCGTTCTGCCCCTGAGCGCACCGCTCCTTCCTTCCCAGCACGTGGGCCCAGGATGAACACACACCTGGGAGACGGAGTCCCCCCCCCGGCAGAGCCCTCAGCTTGCTGTGCGGAGCAGCAGGAGCCTGCATGCGGTGGCTCCCTGGCCCAGGGGAGGTGGGGGGACGCTGGGAAACCTCGTAGAACAGGAGTGTCCTTTGGAAAAGGGGGGGGATAAAAATAGCCTTGCAGGTGGTGCTTTTTACTGATTAAAAGGATAGGAAACATCATTCGCCTACTTTAGGAACTGTTAGATTATGATTTATTAGGAGGCAAATAAAGAAAGTGGAAAGAATTTATGGTGGAAGAAACCAAACGTTAGTGAAAATGAAATCCTTTTAGAAAGCACAGAGATAAATAGGAGCCAGACCAGGGGAGCTGCAAACGGCCCCCACTGACCTTCCGTGCACGTTCGGTGGTCGTAGTAATAACCACCGTGAGCTCTCGGACACTGGTCGTGTGCTGGGCATTGTGCCGGGCGCTTCATGCTCATTATTTCCGGTAACCCTCAGGACTACCTCCCACAATTTCACAAATTCAGAACTGCTAACCCCAGTCCTGAAGCCCCACAGTGAGGCTGTGGCAGAGCCCAGGTCCAAACCCAGATGTGGTCTGCAAACGCCTGTGCCCATTCCCCGAGTCACAGCCTCCGCAGTGGAGACAGAGTGACCGAGACGGCTGGTGAGTAACTGGAGAGCGGACGCCGCTGCTGCGTCGCCTCCCTGAGTAAATGCTGCGACGGCCTGCCGGTGTCTGACCCCCACGCCGCTCGCTGAGATGACAAAGCATAAGAACGTCGAGTCCCCCATGCGTGCAAGAAACATAAGTGTGTTATTTGTCAGTGTGAAGGTCAAGTTACATCCTGAAACATGCGTGATCAAAGAGATATTGTCAACACGAATGCAGCTATAGCAGAAAATTTATCGTAAGCGTGAGTCTTTATGGCATTTTCCCCCATATGGAGGAATTTGGACACATCGTAGTACCTTGTAGAAATTATAGAAGACTAGAAAGGGAAACAAATTAAAATTGCCCATATTCTCTTCACTCCATAATAACCATTATTAATATGTTTGCGTTTTACCTGCTTAGCTTTTGGGATAGTTTATATATTTAAATATTCCATTTAATTTTGTATTATCTAACTATATCTACAAGTATTTATTTATATCTACATGTTTATATTACATACACAATTATCTTCACCTTGTATACTTTGTACATACATGTAAGTTGTTTTGATGTGCAGCTTGTAGTATAATTTTGTGTTCTCCCCCCGACACTTAATAGATTCTATTGTGACCTTTCTTAAATGCCATGAGTCCATGGAAATAATGGAAACCATTACTTTTAGTGATTGCCCAATATCTCCCTGCTGTAGAGATGCCGTAATTTATTTGCTCAGCCCTCTGTGTTGGAAACTGAAGCTGTTTCTAAGTTTGTTATTACAGATAAAACAGCCTGTGTTCATACACATTTTTGACTAAAAAGACCTCTTATTTTGTCATAGGTTCCTAGAAATAGAATTGCTATGTCTAATGCTAATAATTACCACCGCCAGCTTAGGATGTGAGCACTCACTGTGCACTGGACGTTGTTTTAAGTTCTTTACGTACGTAAAGTTATTAATTCAACCCTGAGGCAGGCTCTCTTATGTTCCCTACTCGTAGAGGAAGATCCTGGGAGCCCAAGGGGGGAGGGGATGCATCCGAAGTTACAGAGCAAGAGCGTTTTGAAGGCTCGTGATGTTACTGCCGATAATTTTTTTAAAGTTGCTGGTTTTTTAAGGTTCTTCTGCTCCCTACTTCCCAGACTTAACCCAAAGAGGCTGCCCCTTTCAACGACCGTGGCCCTTTCTTCTAAGACCTCCGAGACCCTGAGCTCGTTTGTCCTCCGTTGTGGCTTTGTCACTTTTAGTTATTAACAGTCAGCTTCCTGCTAGAGATTGGGGTTCAGCTCTCCGAGAGCTCGCTGCCTTACCTCCCCTGCCCCTACCATCCCGATACCGCGAGTCCCAAGTTCACATGGGGACGTGGGCCGAAATTCCACGGGGCTGTCTTCTGTTGTCGTTCTTTCCTACACGGTTTGTGTCTTCCCCTGCACCATCAGACCTCGCAAATCGCCAGCACTCTGAACTCCCAGGTATAGAATTACGTGGGGGGTTTTTTCTTGGAGACTTCCATTGCAGAACTTCCTAGACTCATATCCCAACGTCAGTTAGTTACTCAGGACTGTCGTGCTGTCGTTTCCCCAGGATTTTCCTCACAGGTTTCTCTACACTGAACCCTCCTTGCCCTAATTTCATTCCCCAGGTCCTGTGCCTCGGTCCGATGCATCCTTTCTCCAGCAGCTCCCTCAGGGAAGACGCGGGGTGCTGAAGTTTTGAGTGCCTGCATGCCCAAACATGTCTTTATTCTGCTCTTTTTTCTTTCCTAGACTGAGGCTTTTGTTGGTATAGAATTGTAGGTTAATAATAATTTTTTCTCAGAATTTTGAAGGCATACATCTATTGTCCTCCATCTTCCACTCTTACTCTTGTAAAATTTAATGTCATTCTAATTCCTGTTCCATTTTTAATAAGCTGTTCCTCACCCTCTTCTGGATACTTTTAGGATGGTTTCTTTACGCCCTCACTCTGAAATTTTATGACCTTCCCCTTTTGGTCTTTGGCATCATTACGCCCAGCTCTGGGGTGGGTCTTTGAATCTAGACTCTCATATCCTTCAGTTCTGGGAGATTTTCTCACATCCTAACTTTGGATAATGGCCTTTTCTTCATTCTCTACTCTCTCCCTTGTACTCCTGCCATTATTTGAGCATTTACTGCATGCCTGGCAATGGGTTAAGTACGTCATACGAGCATATACCCCATTAGCCCTTTGAATAAGGGAAGTGGTATCTGTTCTCTTGCCACCGGTGAGGAAACTGAGGTTCTAGGAGGTTAAGCATGTTGCTTAAATTCCTCAAGCTAACATGGGAAGGATTCGAGAGTCAAGCCCAGGTCTTCTTGACCCGCCCTGTGCTGGGACAGGTGTGGGCTAACTGCCAGCCCCTCTCCAGTTGCAAAAAGTAGCGGAGTGGGTGGAGGGCAGTTGATTGTAAAAGGCTTTCAAATTCAAAGTATTAAGGATGCTCAGAAAGAAACTGTAGAATGATAATTCAGGATTCTAAAAAGTCTCCCTAGATCTCAGCAGAGCCGACCCAGTGGACACCAGGAGGCCGATGTGAGTGAGCTTAGGGAACAGGCGGTCTGCAAAGGAAGGGAGTTCTGAAAGGCCCCAGAAATCTCCTGTCAGGGCAGCGACGTGGCTGGTGTGAGGGTGAGGGTGACACAGCACAGAGGCAGTCCCCTGCTCAGGTCCCGGCCTGGTCCCCCATTAACGATGCGACCTGCATCTGTGAAGTAGGGACAGAAACTCGGCGGGGTCCCTGCGCAGACGTGCATTAAAGCACAGCGCGCAAGCGAGCAACAAGTGTGAGCTCCCTCCTTTTTTAGAAAACAGTGAGTCAGGAGTGCAGAGGAAACAGCATCTGCGTGGGGGGAACTGGGAGACACACAAGGAAACGCAGGTGTGAAGGTGAGGCCCCAGTAGGAGAGAGGTGCTCTGGACGCTGGCCAGGCGGGGACAAGGACGGTGGCAGCCGCGTGCACGCAGGTAGATTCTGACGGTTCAAGGGCAAAACCCCGGATCACACTGTGAGTGAAGGGAGCTTTTCTGAAACTTGTTCTCTCTGTATTCCCTGACTTAAAGGCGCTATTCATCCTCAAGATGGCCCGAGCACATACGTGCTCCTTCGAGCCTTAAAATTATTTGATTTGGTGCTTCCGAAAAATTTTAGAGTCCATGAATTCGAAGGGTATAGTCCTATTTTTTTCTTTTGCTCTGCTCAGCTGTGTGCGTGTGTGTGTGTGTGTTCACGCATCCACTTGTGCATAAGAGGAAGGTGTGCACGAGAGGCGTGCTGCACACTCTCACGGGCCGCTCTTTTGCAGCTAGCGTTGAGGGCAGCGCCATCCTATGAAGATTTTGTGGCCGCGTTGAGCATAAAGGAGGGCGACCACCAGAAAGCCGCTTTCGGTGCCGGGATGCAGAGGGACCTCAGCCTCTACCTCCCTGCCATGGAGAAGCAGCTGGCGATCCTGGACGCTTTGTATGAGGTGCACGGGCTGGAGAGTGACGAGGTGGTGTGACGTCTGCGGCGCCGGCGCCGCCTGCCTTCAGGGAACCGCGCTTGCCGCCGTGTGTTGTCCGCCGCCCCACTTCCTTCCCGGCAGCAGCCTCGGCCCTCTCCACCCTTCCCTGGGGGCGTGGGGAGGAGGAGGCAAAGCCTAGTGCTTTTCTGTATGATTTTTTAAATGCTTATACGTGTTTTGTGTGTTTAAAAATCAAGGTGCTATATATTTCAGTTCAAAGGGCCTCCTGGAAACCAAATCGTAGCTGTTGTATCGACTTGCACAGCAAGTTGTAAGAGCAGATTTGACGAGTGAATTTGTTGCTACTGTTTTCTTGTGTTTTTGGCTTTGAGTTTGAACAGGCCACCCAAACCCAAGCTGCAGGTGAGCAAGTTCTGCACCAAGGACGACAACTCGCAGCCAGTGCTTCCTTCGCCTCCGAATCGGACTAAAGATCTGGAGGGAGTGAAGCGCTTCCGTGGAAGTTGTTGCATGTCAAGTGTGCCGGCCCCAGACGTTCTTCAGAGAACCTCCTTCCTCGTGGCTCCGTGGGCGCTGGGAGCCCGCGGGTCCAGGGGTGCTCCGGCGCCCACTCTTGTTCCCGCGCTTTCCCATGCATGTCACAAGGTGGCTGCACAGCAAAGCCGTGACTTTCAGGGATTGTTACCCGATTTCGAAAGTGAGGGATTTGTGTGCTCACCAGGACACAGCCTCCAACTAGAGGAACGAACAGGTGGGATCCGGACCACCTGCATCAAAGCACATGGAGCGCTTGCTCAGAAGGCAGATTCCCGGGCCTCGCCCTGACCTGCAGAACCAGATCACATGGGTGGGACTCAGGACTCTGCATCGGAATACTTGTCAAGTGATTCTTGTGTGCGGAGACTTGAAGAACCACGGGATTAAATTCTAGTTTACAGAATATCCAGTCCTCTGCATGAACTCACTGACGTGTCCTTCTTTTCAAAGAGGAAGAGGCGGTTGTGGATGCGAAGCGGTTCAGGGCGGAAGGAGAAGCACCAGGTTTACTCGGCAGCCCTCTTCATCGAGCCGGCACGGCGCCCAGCCAGGGCTGCAAGCAGGCACCTCAGTGCCCCGCGAGCTCTTGGAGCAGCCGAGCTTTCGTCGCCGGTCACGCACAGCAAGCCGAACGCCGCTGCTTGTCCATCTCAGGAGCTTGGGGACCGGGCCACAGTTGACCGCTGGGATGTCAGCCTGCCATAAAACCACCTCGTGTAGGCGTTCGCCTGGAGAGAGTGACATGGGAACTGCGGCCCTGGTCTCAGGAGGCCACATCACCAAGAAGGCCTTCCCCGTGAGAGGCCGCTTCCTCCGAGTGGCCGGAAGGGCATTTCCACCATGAGGGGTTCCCCAGGGTAGAAGGTGAGCTCCTTTGCGGAGCACAGGTGAGTGCTGCCTGAGCAGCCCCGGAGGATGCTGGTCCGAGGGCAGAGGGAGCCCCTCCTTAGACAGAGAGGATAATGTCGGGAGCGGCGTTGGCTTTGTCTCCCGTCTGTCTTTAGACAAAGCGGCATTGATTTAGCTCAGATTAATGAGTCAGCTACTCTGCTCACATAGGGACTTTTGGAAAAGGCTAAAACTTAGAAAAGCAACATCAAATATTTTAAGACTGGAGGGAAAAACGATGCTAAAATGACACTGATCATTTTGCATTTTAGCACCTCCTGTTGGCATCTCCAGAGGAGTGTGCGTGTGCTCATTCCCCTCCCACGAGTCGTCGGTGTGGCTCTCCCTCTCTGGCTGGTGTGCAAATGAGGGCGGCCCAGGGCGCTCCTGCCCTTGACATAGCTTGAAAAAAACAGCCCACCTTTGCCCGTGCCCGGAGTGAAGACACATCTGACATCCCGTCATCGGGAGGGGATGCAACCAGGAAACTGTGAGTGTAGCGAAGCAGGACCCTCTCGTCACCTGCTGGGGCTCCCTGTCACCTCAGGTGAACTCGTGTGGGGAGGGAGCGGGCCCCCCGGAATATACCTCATTTGCCCTCGACGCTGTGAACACATGCAAAGAAAGCTGCTCGGCGTGGCCGTTTCACGTTTATATAGGTGTGGCTGGTGTGGCCGACCCAGCTTTCTGGGGAAGAAGGGTTTGATATTATTTGGGATCATTGGGAACCCACGTTAGGATAATTTGTCTAAGTTCCATTTTCTCCTCACCCTTTTCCAACACCGCAGAAAGGGGCAGTGTGTCTTGTTAGGTGTTTTCCTCCCTGGAGCGTATTAAGTTTGCCTCAGATGTGCACAGCTCTGAGAGCCCTTCCGTAAAGAGAACTAGAAACTGAAGCTCGTACTAGACGGTAAGTTCAGCCTGACCTGGAGCTGGGCGCAGGCAGAGCCTCCTCCTGGATCTACAGTGTTGGCTTCTCCGTTTCAGTCCACGTCCTGATTCGTGCTAAGTTGTAGCCAGTGCCTCAGAAGGGGACAGAGAGAAAAGATAGTAAGGCTTTGTCTCCATAACCCGCCAAGGTGTCCGGACGCCTGGGCTCTCGCCGGCCTGGACAGCGAGCGCAGAGGAGACAGGCGCCCTGCTGTCCTTGCTCAAACGTCTCAGGGTCCCTTTTCAGGAGCAGCCCTTAGGGAGATCCCGAGGGAAAAGGTACTGTGACTTCCAGGTATGGGCAGACGCTGTCTGCAGCGTTCGGCTGACCCCTTCCAGGGCGCTTCCTGCACACAGTTGCCTCGTGTCCGCACCCCCCCCCCCCAAGGAGAAGCCAGGCTTGGTGCTGGGGGGTTGGGGGGCAGTGTGTCAGCCTGACGGAACCCGGTCCTGTCTGCGGCGGTGGCAACTGTTTTGTCCTTTGGAAGAGCGCTCGACTGCTTATCACTCATCGTGCCGAAAAATGTCACATTGGAGGGCTGCCCTTTTGCTGGGGGGTGGAGATGATATTCAGCTCTGCAGGGAGTTCTAGACGGTGGGGAGCGGGGCGGGGGGCTCGGAACAGCGGGCGGATCACAACGGGGGCTGGCTTGGAGAGGCTGTGTTCATCAGACTGTGGGGAAGTTCGCAGTCTTCCTTAATGACTAACTGTGTGTACGTGTATGTCCAAAAAGTGAATGGTCTCACTTTTCTATTTTTGGAAAAGTTTTTTTATTTAAAAAGATGTGATGGGGACCAATAAATAAAACACATTTTTCCTTATTCAATTTGAAGTAAGTAAAAGAGCTGAAGTAAGGGGTAGGTATCTTATTAAGGCAATTTAGTCTGATCGTGGGGCTCGTACGTTCCAGGCAGGAGAGAGCGCCGGGGGTTGGGAGCAGTGGGGATGATGTGAGACGTTCTGGAAACTTTCCGAAGGAGCACTGTGTGTGTGTGTGTTTCCTGCTGAACTATTACACCATGTCCCACAAGAAGTCGGTGACGCGAAGGTGCATTTCGGAATCCCCGGCTAAAGTCGGTTGCTTCTGCTTTTGGTCATAGGTTTTACACCTCTTCAGCTCCCCCACGCTCGTGGTTCGTTTCCTTTCAAGGTGAACTGTCAACCGTTTTTATACTCTCAGATTTAGCATTTATAAGCAAAGTACATTTTAAGCCATTGTTCTGCGAGCTGAGCTGATGTGTCTGGTCAGAGAGCACCAGCCTTCGGCCGCTCGGTGACCCGCACAGCCCGCGGCGGACGTCGGTGTGCGGTACACCTGCGTCCCAGGGCGCGCGTGTAGGGCTCGTGATTGAGAGAGATGTCCTGCCTCCGGGCATCCGTTTGTAACCTGCAGTTGCTTACTCAGGGGTTTCACAGTAATGACAAAATACTCGCTAGCTGTCCGATGGGATTTTAAGACTGCTTAGCTAGCACAAGGTCGTTAGGGGTCCTTCCCACAGCCGCATGCGCACACTGCTCGCCAGCCCGTCTGTCAGCATCCCCGTGCGTCCTGCTGCAGTCCGTCCGCGCTCCCGTGCACAACGGCCGGCTGCGTGGCATCTCCGCGCACCGCCGCGCAGGGGCCCCGGGGCACGGCTGCGAGGTTACCGACGGGACCGCTGATGCGTGCTTCGGTCTCTGTCCTGCACTGTCTGTCTGCAGCCTTTCGTGAAAAGGGGAACACACACCACTACTCGGTAATGCAAGTGTCCCAGAATTCTCTGGTTGCCCTTTGAGTCACTTCTCTTTCAGAGTGAACACCTGTTTTCAGCTAACCCATGTGAGAACGCAAGAAAGATCTTGCTTGTTTTAAGCTCAGCCTCTTTGTCTGTTACCTGCATTTTAAGGTGTGGTTGGCATTTTCTCCCTGGGCTTTATAGACAGATGCCACCCTGGGATGGGGGTCTCCCTTACAAAGCTGGTCTCATCCACACAGACCCCTGCATGCCTGTCTCTTTCTGGGTACACGTGGAGGCAGGGATGACAAGGAGGGTGAGCTAGAAGTAATTTCCGTTGCTTCCCAGAAGGCTCGTGAGCCAGCCTCATGGTGTGTGTGCTCTGCGAGTCCCCTGTGTCGTGACGACTTCACTCGAATGTCAGTAAACAGCCCAACTACCTCATGTGACATTGGCTGTGGACAATCTGCTTCAGGCGGGACATGTGTTCAGGCCGATGCGATCTGGTTAAGAGATCGAACAAAACAATGTCTCTATACAGAAGAAACACGTTAGATCAGATGCCAAAGGCTACAATGTACATAGGTTTCCTCGGATTACTTTTTTAAAGCAATGCTGAATTCCACCCCCAGTATTCTTATCTCGAATGTTGGTGGTCTTGTAGATCCGTGCACTTTGAATGTCTGTCGTGGGCCGTCTTCGTTACCTGCACTTGTCCCTCCGCATCATAATGACAGTAGAAAGCAAGTGTCAAGTGGTTTGTTGATTTCTTAATCTTAATGGACCTTTACTTAGAACATAATGTGTTGGAGCCTTTCAGGACCAATCAGCGAATGAAGATTCCATGTTCAGTGTTTCATGTAAAACTCTGTCCAAGTTCTTATTCTGTAACTTGTGGGGAGGGAGAATGAGGGAGGGTTTTACTTTTTTGCAAAAATGTTTGAAAACATCTGTCAGATTTTATATTCATTAGTTATAATAAACTTATTTTTAAAGTATTTTATCAAGTGCTTCTCTCAAAGATTTCTGTGTAGTTTGTTAAGGTAAATAAGTCCACATGACAGAACTTCCCTCCCCTAAAGCCTACAAAATGAACTATCAAAATATGTTAAAACTTAAGAAGTGAAAGCCACTTAAATTCACCAGCAGTGAAGCGAGGGAAGGAGCCCTTGTCACACTGTGCTTTAAACTTCAAAAGATGGTCAATAAAGGAAAAGACCAGATTCCCCAGCAAGAACGAAGAAAGCTCATAATCCTGCCTCACGTTGGGGGAATTTGCAAAATCCAAAATTCTCGTTAAAACCTCAGCGTTAGGCAGGACGAGTAGCCTCATCTCTTCCTTCCTCCGAGTGGGGCTGGTGTGTGTGTTCGCGGATGCACGTTGGAGGAGGGAGGGTTGCTGGGGGGAGATGGGTGAAACGGGACAAAAAAACCCCTGCTCACCCCTGAATTAAGAGAAACACCTAAACCCCAAGAATCTTCTCCCCACGATATGGCCGCTATGTCTGCTCTCCATCTGGAATTCACTGTGGTGCAGAACTCAGTGCAAATATCAGAAGACAGAGCAGAATCCGGTCCCTGGAACAAAAGCCTGTGTGCCTGGCTCCTCCTCCCCGTGCAGGGCTCGCGTTTGGCTGGTACACACTGCTGTGGCTGCGCTAGCTATTAAAATAAATGGTCTGAACAGGGCAAATGGTCTTAGACATAAGCAAGTTTAAATAAAATGGCCTGGCAGCTGCATAAATATGCTACAGCCAGCAGAGGGAACAGAGAGATGGGCAGATGAAACCAATGGGGAGGGAGAGCTGACCTGAGAGGCCGGATTCCTCAGGGGGTATTGTGCTCTCGAAGAACTTGGGGAGAGCATGAATTCGGTAAAACGAGAGCTCACGATATGAGCTGATTAAACAAGGGAATGAGAGAAAAAGGCAGTTAATGGAAACAACGCGATCAAAATAACCCTCTTATAGAACAAATAAAAGAATTAGTAATAGCAAGAAACACGGCCACACGCAGAATTGATAACAAGAAAAGACTTGAGTGACTGCAGTGGGTAAAGAATTTTTTAAAAATTAAATTAATTCTTGAGAGGGTAAGTATAGGAAGACAAAGATATTCTAGCGTACGTGTAATTGGTGACAAAGAAAGGAACTAAAGAAGGATTGAAAGATAGGATACAGGAAAGTTGCCTGAAATTAACTTTCAGATTGAAAAAGTGCCCTATGTTCTAGGAAATCTGACAGGAAACACTTGAACATATCCTGACACCAAAACCTATCCCGATAAATCGAATGGACTAAAAGAATGAAAAGAGAATTCTTCTCTGTTCCCGCAGGAAATGCAAGTCACCAAAGGCTCTGAAACTTCCTTTCCACAAGATTTGATGACAGGGAACAATGGAGGAATGTACCGAAAGTTCTGAGTAGGAAAACAGTGACTTAAGTATATTATCGGCAGCCAAGTTGTCAGATACAATGAGTACCCTGAAGCACCCTGAAGCACCCATGAGCCCTTCTTAAGGAAACCATTCGATAGGAGAGATGACTCAAATAACTCGATAATGGCGAAGCCTATAGTAAAAGGACTGGCGGGAGCCTTGGATTTACAAAGAACCAAGACCAAACTGGGAATCAGAGTCATAGATGCACGTTACAAACAGTATCAACCTTACTAATCTGATGGAAATTGGAAGTGAGGAAGGGGGGTTATAAGCATGCCAATCTCATTTTGATAGCAAAGTTGATATTACTGAAAAAAGAAAAACATAATAACTAACCTTCGTTTTTTGATAACTAAAAAAAAAAAAACTTGAATGCATTTTAAAATAAATAGCTGTTGGGATAAAGAAATATTTTAAGTTTAGTAATTGTTTGAGTTTATTTTCTTAAATACAAGCAAAATAACATGATAAATAAGTATGTCTCTGTTTATAAAAAAAAAATATCCTCTACCATTTTATCACCAAAGAAAAGAAATCAGGAATGTTGGAAGAAATCAGGAATGTTGAAAAAAATCAGGAATGATACTTACCTAAAGTTAGTGATAGTTATTTTTAAGCGGATATCAATTTTGTTTTACTCTTCTCTTTGTACTTTACCATACTGCTCGACTCCTGTTTTATAACCACGCTATCTTTTTATTTTAAAACAGGGTAGGGCAGGGTGGATATTCAAAACCCAAAGTGAAAAAGCATTGTATAGTGTTGGTGGCTCGCCGGCATATGCTGCTCCTTGTGATGACATTTGCTTTCCGTTACATTTTTAACTTAATCTCACCACACTTCCCTTTTTCCTCCACTGGTTACTTTTCACTCATAAGCTTCTGTTCCTTTACCCGCACAAAAATATTACTCAAGC
Source organism: Glossophaga mutica (assembly GCA_039655065.1). NCBI lineage: Eukaryota > Metazoa > Chordata > Mammalia > Chiroptera > Phyllostomidae > Glossophaga > Glossophaga mutica. The sequence goes on from CM077313.1 coordinate 87,259,943, forward strand.
CATTGTATACACCCTGTAAGTGTTGCACTCATTTACGGCTAACCGGAAAAACTGAACACCCATGTGAGACCTAGTGACTTGCCCAGCACATCTGAAACAAATGGAAAGGTGGAAAAAGAAGCTCTCTGGACTGGCTGGCTGACAGTCATCTTAGCAGAGGAAGCCAGAAAGCCTCAGCAACAAGGGAATTTTGCACATGAATTGGCTGCACTCCATCTGAGGAGCTGAAAGGGTTCTTTCTCTGTGCTTGTGTGAGTTTGGAAATGAGATGTCAGCCCCTTCTCTACCCAAGTGAAATTGCTGGGCAATAGAGCTGTATGTAGTTCAGTATGAGCTTATGCTGATCAAACCCAGCTGCAGCCACGGCGGATGAGGGAGTGCAGCGCTCAATGTATTCAGTGAGGGTTTGTTGTAAGGACATTCAGGATTGTGTTTGTGGAAACCCGTTGAAGCCCAGCATCCTACTGGGGTATGTGTGGGAGCAACTCGGGACCCTCTCCCCCTCTGTGTCACGCAGAGTCCTGTGGAATCCCAAATCCTTGACTTAATTAGTATTAAAAGAGAATCACTGGATTACAGAGCTGGAAGACTCCATCTGTGGTAGAGGTCATAAGAGCTATGGCCAAAACCTCAGATCAGGATCTGTGCCTCATGTGCATGGCACAGTGTCGAGCAAAGGGTAAGAATTCCAAGAATGGCGGTGGCGGTCATATTAATAGTTGTTACTGTTGTAAAGGGAAGTATAGCTCCGTCTGCCTGGACTTTCCCTGCTGAGTATGCGTTTTTCCCTTTGGGCAACTTGCCCCTGACCTCATGGAGGATTCACTGTTACCCCTAAGGCAGGCTCCCCGCTCTGCACTGAATGTCTTGCCACCTTCAAGAAGACCTTCACTTAATCATGTTTCCAGTCGACAGAGACACCCCCTCTCCTCACCTCAGCCCTGGAGTCAGCTGGGATACTTCACAGCTGTTCCCAGATGGAAGATTCCAGGAAAACAGCTAACTGGGCATTAGGGTGGACCTGACACTTTCCAGAGGAGCCCTCCCGCCCCACTTCAGAAGACATCTGATATATTTTTCTACCCTGATCTCCTCTCCCCTTTTTCTGCACACTCATTTCTCAGAGTGACTGTCCCTTTGCTGCTGTGAGTTCTGGTTGGGCTGCCTCTGACCACAGCAGTGGGCGTGCGCTCTCGAACAGATGCCCCCTGGGACTTCCCCAGGACTGTGTATGGGGACACTGGGAGAGAGTATCACTGTTGTGAACACCCGAAGTGCGTGTGTGGAAACCAACCCCCAGCGGAATGTCAGTAGGTGGGATCTTTTGAAGACTATTAGGGATAGATTAGGCCGTGTCTGAGACAAGATAGAGAAGTCCTCAGATAATTTTAAAAGATCTACTATGTTCATGAATTAGCAGGTCTGATAGTGATCAGATGTCTCCAACGTGTGTTTGGTTTTTTACTTTCACACCACCAGGCAATTCTCTGATGCCAAATGGAGTCCTAATGTCAACTCGGTTACATCCTGACGCTGTTACCTTGAGAAAGTGTCAGGCTCCACAGGCTCAGGGCTCACCCCTGCACAGACAGGGTGATGGACTCATCGGTCATTCGTTGGTGATTGAACTCCATCCCCACTTCGCCACCTTCTTGGAGGTTAGGGGCTGGGACTAAAAATGTCATCCCTCAAACACATGGCTGTGTCCCTAGCAACTGGCCACCATCCTTAGGTGCTTTCCAAAAGCCACCTCATTAACAAGCTCAGGTGTGGTTGAAAGAGGTTCATTATGAATATCAAGATGCCTTTATTGCTCTTTTAAGTTAGGAAATTCTAAGGCCTTTAGCATCTCTGTGCCAGAAATGGAAGACCAAATAAATATTCATTATAAATAATAATATTACAATGTTGGTTCTCCCAAAACTAGTCTAAGGATTCAGTGCAATCCCATTAAAAATAACTAGCACACAGATATGACACCACAGGAATGAGCAACAAAAGAAAAAACAGATAAATTAGACTTCATCAATATTGAAAGCTTTTGTGCATCAAAGACACAGTCCAAAAAGTGAATATATAAACTACAGCATGGGAGAAAATATTTGCAAACCATGTATCTAATAAGGGACAGGTATCCAGAATATACAAAGAACACGTATAACTCAACAACAAAAAGACAAACAACCCGATTTAAAAATGGGCAAAAGAGAAATAGACATTTCTCCAAAAAAGTATATAAATGCCCAGTAAACACACAAAAAGATACCAAACATCATTAGTCCTTGGAGAAATACAAATCAAAGCAACAATGAGGTACCACTTCACACCTGGCAGGATGACTAAGAAAAAACAAAACACAAAGCATAGCAAGTGTTGGTGAGAATGTGGAGAAATCAGAACGCTTGTACATTGCTGGGAGGAGTGTACAATGGAGCAGCTACATGGAAACAGTTCGGCAGTTTCTTGAAAAGTTAAACATAGAATTGCCCTACGGCCCAGCAGTTCCACTCCCAGGCATGGACCCGAAGGAACTGAAAGCAGGGTCTTGAACAGACACTCGTGTGCCAGTATTCACCGCAGCATTGTTCACAATAGCCCCAAAAGGTGGGAACAACCCAAGTACCTGTCAACAGATGAACTGATGCGCAAAACGTGGTTTCCGAAAACTGCGGATTATTCAGCCATGAAAAAAGGATGATGCTTTGATACATGCTAAACATAGATGAACCTTGAAAACATTATGCTGCAGGAAACAAGCCAGACACCAAAGGACAGTATTGTGTGGATGCATTTGTATGAAGTATCCAGAATAAACAAATTCATCGAGACAGAAAGTAGAGTAGAGGTTACCAGGGCCTGGGAGGTGGGGAGTGGGGAGCTGCCGCTCCTAGTTGAGGAATTTCTGTTTGGGATGATGAGAAGGCCGCGGAACTGGGTATCGGTGCTGGTTGTGCCGCACTGTAAATGCACTTAACGCCACTGCACTGTTTCGTTAGGAATGATTAAGATGGTAAAGGTTATGTTACATGTGTTTTACCGCAATGTTTAAACATTAATAAATATACCAAAAAATCATTGCCTGAATTTAACACTTTGAATTGTATACTTGAATTTTATACTTTACTTGTATACCTAAATGGGTGAATTGTATGATATGTGAATTATATCTCAATAAAACGTTTTTATATTCTAGTAGGATTCTTGTAGAAACTGATGAACTGACTCTAAAATTTACATGGAAATCTAAAAGACCTAAAGCAACCAGAACAAAATTGAAAGTTAACGAAGTTGGAGGTCTTAACATTAGCTAATTACAAGACTTCCCGTAAAGCTGTAATAACCAAGAGGATAAAGACAAATGAACCAGGCAGTCGAGAAATAAACTCACACTTGTGTAGTCGATTAGTTTTTGGTCCAAGTACCAAAGCAATTCAATGGCGAAAGGAAGTCAAAGGTTCTGGAACTGCTGCCCACCTAAGTGGGGAAGAGAGGAGCCCCCTCCCCTACCTCACACCACACGCAAAAGGATTCAAAGTAGATCATGTAACTGAACGTACAACTGAAAAGGAAACATAAGGCAATATCTTTGTGAATTTGGGGTAGACGGACTTCTTAAAACACCAAAAGCATTCATTACAAATGTATGTAAGTCATATTTAATTTACAAAGTTAGGTAACAAACATGTTCTCAGGAACGAGGTGGAAAAACAGCAGGGTTCCCGTTGTAAGGTCAGAACAGCCAGATCAAAAGAACGAGTTCGGAACATGAAGAATTCCCACACAGCGGTTAGAAAATGCACGGAAAACAGAAAAAGTTACAAAGGACACAACTAGGTAACTAGCAAAGGAGGGACTACAAATGGCTAAAAAAGGGGCGTGTTGGTGAGTGTGGTTTCCTGTGTTACTGGACGTCGGGGTATGATCTGGGTATTGCTTGTTCATACTTCTTATCATTTTTCTCTTGGGTTATCTTTTATTTTTGAGGTATGTTGGTTATATACATGGTAGTTATCTTCTCTGAGATGGCAGCCTGTCTTTTCACTTTGTATCTCATGCTTTTTGTTACAAAACAAGTTCTTCATTTTAATATAATGGAATGTCCATTTTTCCTTTATGATTAGTGCTTATTGGGTTTAGTTTAGAAAATAATTGCATGTTCAAATATCACTAAAACATCATGGGATATTTTTTTCCAATAATGTAATAGGTTTTTTTTTTTTTTTTTTTTTTGCCTTTCGGTCATTCAGTCATCTGGAAAATATTTGTGAATGGTCTGTGGTTTGGACTGATTTCGTCTTTTCCTTGGGGCTGGTCACTTGTCTCCACCCCAGTGGTGCTGTCCTGTTCCTATGGTTTCAATGCCGTGACTCTCAGACAGAAAGGAGTTTAATTCTAGACTCTGTCCCACTCCATTTGCCTAACTGTCACTCTCTGGGCCAATACCGCACTGTTTGTTTTTAACGAAAGTGTTAGTGTCTCTTGGAATCAGTCTCCCCTCCCCCGTGTTTCCTCTTTTAAAAAGACTCGGCTGTTCTTCATGCTTTAATCTGTATGAATTTAAGGATGATCTTGTCAAGCTTTGAAAAATATCATTTTGGAATTTTTATTATAATTATACTGAATTCATTAGACTGATTTTGGGGAAAATTGCTGTTGCTGTAAAATTTCTTCTTCCCAACCAATAAATATGGTTTATATGTCCATCCATTTATGTATTCTATGATGTTCTTCAATAAAGTTTTATAATTTCATTGGCAAAAGTCTTATGCATCTTTCGTTATGTTTATTTCTGGGTACCTTATATTTTATTGTTACCATTGAAAAATATATTCTTTAGAAAAGTTTTATAATTTTTGTTGCTGGTGAATAGCATTGTTAGTGGTTTGACATCTGTCTTGCATTCCACAACCCTGATAAACCTCTATTTCGTAGTAGTTTATAGATTTTTTGTATTTCTTATTTTTTCTTTTTAAATTCTTATAACTTTTATTTCTTTTTCATGTCTTATTGCACTAGTGGAAAGCTTCAGTCTGGTGTTGAGTAGAAATGGTGATAGAGCAGATCATTGCGTTCCTACTCTGAAAGGGAATGTTTTCATCATTTTACAATTACATAAAATTTTTGCTATATAATCTCGAAAATTCCTATAATTTTGGTAGCTGCCACTTACCAGACTAAGGAAGTTGCTTTCTACTTCTAGTTTGCTATTGGTATGAATTAGGAAACAATTCTGAGTACTATCAGAAGTCTTTCTGCATTTAGAGATATGATCATAATGGTTTCCCTCTTTCACCAGTTAATACGGTAAATCCCATTAGTTTACTTTCTAAGTTTAACCATCTTCGCATTCCTAGGGTGAATCCAACTAAGTAACGACGTATTTTTAATAGGCATTTCTGGATTCAGTTCACTAATATTTAATTTAGGATTTTGGCAGCTATATTTAGAAGTGAGATTAGCCTTTAATTATTACTTTCTTGTTCTGCCCTTATCTGATTTTGCCATCGGAATTATTGTACTTCATAGAATGAGGTGGGCAGTGTTCCTTCATTTCGTATTCACTGGAACACATTGTTTAAGATAACTTTTATCTGTTCTTTGAAGTTTGGGTCTGACTGAAAAAATCTGGACTTAATGGGTTGTGTTATTTTATTCTTTTTTTGATGGAGGAGGGTGGATTTTAAACCTTTTTTTAAAGATTTTAATTACTTATTTTTAGAGAGAGGGGAAGGGAGGGAGAAAGAGAGGGAGAGAAACATCAATGTGTGGTTGCCTCTCATGTGGCCCTCACCTGGGACCTGGCCCACAACCCAGGCACTTGCCCTAACCAGGAACCGAACCGGCAACCCTTTCATTCCCAGCCCACGCTCAATCCACTGAGCTACACCAGCCAGGGCTAAACCTTCTGATTTAAGCAATAAACATAGCCAAAACTTATATTTCTTCTTGAGTAGCTTCATGAACTTATATTTTTCTAAGAAATTGTGCATTTGATGTGTTTTTGCCATTTACTGGTTGTGCTCATCAAGTAGAATTGTGCCCATGTGACCACGAGAGCTTACTCTGGGGAGACTGGACAAGACCCCACCTTCTCCTAGGGGTAGAGCCCCCGCTCAGACTCAGCTTCCCCCAGGACCGGTAGCTCCCCTCTATTGCTAGGAGGGTCTTCATCTTCCCACAGCCTCCCAGGTGCTGGGCAACTGGCTTTCTCAGCAACTGCTACACACACCGAGCCCTGGAATCCAGGTCTGCCCAGCAGCCTGCTCGCCCACACTGACCAGCTCCCCACCCGGGTGCTGACATGACCCGCCGTGCGGCCACGGAGGACAGTGAACCAGCAGACTGTGTCTCTTCTCGCTGACCTCAGGTTGTAGGTCACCCCTCCAAGAGCCTGTTTCTTATCTCAAACCGTGTCACACTGTGGAATTCATCCCGAGCTCAGAGACCTGCCCGGTGGTGACAATGCGGGAAACCGCCCTGCCCAGCACTGGCACGTCACTGTCCTTGGTGGTAGTTACCTCGCCACTGTTTTGTGGTTCAGATCTCCATGGGTCGTTCCTGAGTAGTCGTCTGGGCCTTCTCTCTCTCTGCATGTCTCTCTGTCTCTCTCCCCCAAGTGCACTGAAGGTTTGTTGTGGCTGTTTTTCACTTTTACCTTGGAATAATTTCAAGTTTACGGAAAAGTCGCAAGGGTGATACAGAGCTCCTGGGTAACCTTGACCCATCTTTCGTAATGTTAACATCTCACGTAACCTTTAATTTGTTTAAAAATTAACATCAGTACAAATATCTTAGTACGAACGCTATTGCTCCACCCCAGACGTTATTCAGGTTTTGCCAGTCTTTTCACTAACGTCCAGGATTCCATCAGGATACAACGCCACATGTAATGCCATCGTATTTCACTTTTCAAAACTCAGTTGTATTGAGTAACATTTATGTCCCATCAAAATTCCCCCATTGAAACTGTATGCTTCAATGGTTTTTACTGTATTTTCAAAGTTGGGTAGTCTTCGCCATAATCTAATTTTAGACTATTTTTATCACCCAAAGAAGAACCCTGAGCCCATTAAACAGCCACTTCCTGATCTTCCTCCTCCAGCCCCAGGCACCCGCCAACCCGCCTTCTCTCTCTGTGGACTTTCCGTTCTGGACCTCTGCCGTGAGTGCAATCGGACAATGTGCGGGCTTTTGCAGTCTGCTAGCAATGGGGGAAGGTTCCAACCTTCTCGCATCCTCACCAATGCTTCTCTGTTTTTTAAAATATTATAGCCGTTTTAGTGGGTATGAAATGGTATGTCATGGTTTTGATTCGCATCTCCCTCACGACAAATGAGGTTGAACATCTTTTTATGTTCTGTTGGCCATTTGTCTACCTTCACTAGCAAAATGTCTGTTCAAATCCTTCGCTCAATTTTTAACTTAGTTATTTTCTCCTTACTGAGTCACGAAAGTGTTTTATATTTGAATATAAGACTTCAGATAAATGACTTTCAAATATTTTCTCTCAGTCTATGGGTTGTCTTTCTTTTTTTTTATGGTATAATTTGAAACATAGAAGTCTCTATTTTGATGAAGTTAAGTTTAAACTTTTTTTTTTACTTTACTGTTTGTGCATTTGGCATTGTATTTAAGAAGTCATTGACTAATCCAAGATCATGAAGGTATGCTCCTGGGTTTTATTCTAAGAGTTTCATAGTTTTAGATCTACGATACATTTTGAGTGAGTTTTTATATGATGTGTGGTAGGGGTCCAATTTCATTCTTTTGCATGAGAATATCTAGTCTCCCAGCACCACTGGTTAAAAAACAACAACAACAACAAAAAAAAAAAAACAAAAAACCTGTTCTTCCCCATTGCATTTTCTTGTCATATTTGTCAAAAATTGGTTGACCTTTAATGTTAACAATTTATTCATATCACCGTGTCTTTAGTTCCATAGCTTTGTAGTAAATCTTGAAATTGGGAAGTTTTAAGTTCTCCAACCTTTTTTCCCCAAGATTGTTTTCACTATCCTGTGTCAGGTATTTCTTTTTAAAATACCTTTAAAAAGGTATTTTACCTTTTAAATTTGAACACCTTTTAGTTTTGTGATTTCTCTTTCTTTCTCTTAGTTTTCTATTTCATTCATTTCCGTTTTTTATTCTTTTCCTGCTTCTGCTTTCCTGGACTTACCGTATTTATTTTATAACTGGAAATGGATGTTTCTCTCATTACTCTAAGCTTTTCTTCTCTCCTGATGCCTGCAATTAAGGCCGAAAAGGACGCAAAGTCTCCTTCAGCTGCACCCCGTGTTTGACGTGGTGTCACTATCTTTCAGAGCTGTTTGTACCCACTTCCCTTGTTTTTTTTGACACATAAACTGTTTAGAAGTGTGTTTTTATGTTTTTGAGGGGTTTTAGGTTTGTTTTTTTTTTTTTGCTTACTAATTTCCAATGGTAGAACACTGTAGTCAGAAAATGTTGACTTTTTCAGTAAATGCTGAGTCAATATAAATTGCATTGTTCCAGTCTTCCATATTCTGTTTTTGTCTGCCACATTCTGAACTTGAATCTGTCTATTCTCCATCTCATTCTTTCAATGATGCCGTGTTGCTTGGTGCATAGAACCTCAGAACTGTTGAATAATCCTAGCGAATTCATGTTTCCGTGTTGCAGCGACCTTCATTATGCCTCCAAACTTAAAAACTTTTACAGTCTTTTTTCGTTTGCTATCCATATAATTATATTATCTTCTGGCCTCTGGTGTGGCTACTGAGTAATGTGCTATCAATTTTGTAAGTTCATATTAACTGGTATAATTCTTTCTGCCATTCCATTATGTTCAGTCTTTCTGAGACTTTAGATTTGAAGTGTGTCTATTAGGAAGAGCGTATGGTCGGGTTTTTGTGTCTGGTATCTGATAGTCTATCTTTAGTTCATGGATTCAGAACATATTAGACAGGCAGTTTTCTAAGCACTTTGCATACATTAACACATTTAATCCTCACAATACACCATCAATGTTGGTACTGTTAATATTCCCACTTTCCAGAGGAGGAACCTGAGGCACAGAATTATTGTGACTCACCAAAATGACATAAGGATTGTGACCAGGCAGAATGAACATCAGAGAGGAGATGATCCCAGAAATTGTAAGAGGCAGGCAGAGTTGAAGGGTGGGAAGCATTCTTGGGAGATCAGGGTTTTCGGCTCACAGTAACCGGGAGATCAAGCTCATAGGTGTCCCATCCAGCTAATAGGTGAGAGTGCTGGGGTTTGAACCTGGCATTTTAGCTCCAGGTTCTGTGCTCGCAGCTGTTATGCAACAGTGCCTTTCACAGGTGTTGCAGCGAAGTGAAGACCAGACAACATAGTCAGAATATAACTAGTTACTCAGAATACTCAGTGAAAATCAGGTCCATGGGGGAGATACAGCATTGTCTTGCTTTAAATGTAAGGCATTCATCAGTGGCACAAAGTTAGTTAGGACTGCAGCCTTTGAGGGTAGGTATTCTCTTTCCTGTGTCTAGGCTGCAGCAGGGGAAAGAGCAATTATTAAGATTTAGACAATGTCTGAAAACTGTGCATCGCATTCCCAACTAGTCATGCATTGCCCGAAATTTGATAGCAAGAGTTTCTAGCCACAAGAGAGCCAACCTTTTAAAAGATAATCCTAGGAACCCTTATGAAAACTTCTAGACAGAAATTCAGTTTGTAATTGGCAAAATTACTATATGGACCCGGATTTTGCCAATTAAACTTAAGAATAATCTTTCTCTGAGATTGTTATGATCACCAAAGGAGAGAGGGGAGTAGGGAAAAATTGTGAAAGACTTTGAAATAAACCAAAGGTTACTTGGTGTCTTCAGTGGAAAACTAGGCATTGTTTGGGAACACATCATTCTCAGTTTTCTGACTCTATAATTTGTGCCTTTCGTTTTCTTTGGGCTGCTTTATAGAAAACTGAGAGTAATGCAAATTATTCTTGTACAGAGAAATAAAAATTGTATCCTAATATACCAAGAATATACTACCATTCCAGTGAAGTGCTGTTGATAATCACCCTGTGGATATTAACCAATTTTACATCTCTTCGTGCATTCATTCCTCATCAACTCTAAAACTCTAGTACTTTGAATTCTCCTTTATAGCATCTTACCAGTTCCATCTTTAATAAAAGAGTTGAATCAAAATAAAGTCTTCAATGTTTCATTTTCTATTTAGACAAGTATTATGACTTTACCTTTAAAAATTATTTTGCCTATTATTATATCTGACTATTTCATATTTTCCCACTCCTTTGCTTTCACACTTTCTCTGATAAAATGTGTATCTCTTATAAACAGTGTACAGATGAGTTTGGTTTGATTTTTCCACAATCTATGCTCATTCTCATCTGTGGGTGAAGTTCGTTCCCATTTATCATGACATCATGACTAAACTTCAATTGGAATTATTTATTCTATCTTAGTTTATGTACTTTCCTTATACTGATTTTTGTTGGCTTCTTTTTATTCCTTTCCTGCTATCTATCAGATCAATGGAGCTGTCTTTGTTCCTCATTTTCCTTCCTGCTTGATTGGACGTGTCTCGTTCTTCCTCTGACACACAGTGGTTACCCTATGGCAGAGCCTGCTAGAAGCCTCCACGGTGGCCATTCCCCCTTTTATCCTCAGCAGTGAAACTCTGGGAAGTACACTTTGCTGGAAAAGGACATTTCTGAGTTGCCCTCCCAGGAAGAAACAATAAAGGCAAGAAGTTGTTGGTTCGGACTTCTGGGAGAGCTCATTAAAAGAGTACTAATGACAGTAGCCCGGTGCTGTTCCTTCCTCCATCCCTCCTTTGTCCTGCTTGGAATGTGGGTGTGGCTGCTGGACCGCCAGCGGCTGTCTTGGTCCAGGAGGCAACTTTGGCGATGGAGGCCACGCTCCAGGGAGTGAGGGGCCAAATTGGCCCTGTACTGCCTACCTACAGATCTCATTCATGGGACACAGAGATCACTGTAGTCAAGATTTTTTTATTATTAGCTGGGTGAGATTTCTAACTGATGCACTTAAACCTTTTAACATACATACTTGATTAACAATAGCTAAAATTGATCAATATCTCTGTCCACATTCCAGGCCAAGGACCACTATTGGAAGACCTTGGATATGTACTCAAATTTCTCACATTTTTAAAAATGTCTTGTTGATTCTTTGTACCACCTCCTACCATACATTTACAAGTTCACAACATCTATCCCTTCATACCGTTTTTACAGATGAGGAAATTTCAGGGTTCACAGGGGCTAGACAACCTTCCCAAGATCATGCAATTCATAAGTAGCAACTTCATGATCTGAAGTCTTTCTAACACCCAGTCCGCTGTGTCACGGATCTTCCCTGCACTCTTCCCATCAGCTGCTTCCCCAGTGTGTGGCCAAGGATGCGCAGGCTCTCCCTCGGAGCCGAGGCTGGAGCACCGCGTGGGGGCTGTCGCCCAGATCTTCGCACCTTATCAAATTGACGGACGTGTCATAGCGATCAGCCTGTTCTGGTTTGGCGACAGCAGCTTCTGATTTAGCAAATGACCTGCATACGCGCCTGTTCCCAGAGGAAATCCCCGTCTTCTTTGGAGTCCTGGGCCCGCGCTCTTGGGACAGCTCTCCGGAGGATGAGCCAGTGTAACGGGGTCCCAAAGAGCCTCAGCAGACAAAATAAAGGAGAGGCAGAACATAAACATCATTACAAAGGGAGAAGAGAAAGATGTTCAAACACGTTTTTCCATCTTCGAGTCTGTGTTTCTCCCTCAGCACCGATGAAGTATTATTGCTGGAAAGGAAGTTTTGTGCCTTGTACTGAAGGAAGGTAATGAAAATGTTAGAAACGGAGCGTGATCAGAAGCTCTCCTAGTGAGCAGTAAGGGCAAGGCAGGAAATGACTGCACAGCATAGAAGATCGAAGTGTTGGTGTGAATAGAAAAGAAATTAAGCACATCAAATTATTTCTGTGTCTTGGACATGTAGAAAAAGAAAATGTTTACCAACTGAATGGTTGACGGACGTGTTTTGATGGCAAATGTAGCCAAACTAAGTACTTGCTCAAGTTCTAGATTCAAGCCTTTGAGAGGGATAAGAAAAAAGAAGTGATTCTGTTAAACTAAGATTGACGGATGCAGAAACAAAATTCAGCACGGATCTTTCTGGCCAGGGGGTAGGAATGCTGAAGTAAACCCTCCTCCTGAACCTTACGGGGTACTTGGGTCACAATGACTTACGTGTGTAGATTTTTAATTTTTGCTGGTCTTTCAATTAATTTATTTTTCCCCCCAGACTCCAGGGGCAATGAAACAAACTTGAGCAGAAGCTTAGCTCAGGCACCTACCTGCTATTTATCCTCCCCACCTCCAGGCGGCACCTTTTCTTGAGTGTGCATGGAAGGGGAGAGCGAGGGTGGGTGGCACTCATCCCTCCTAAGTTGCCCTCCTTGGTGTTGCTTCTTCAGATCCTAGGGTCCTATCCCCTCACCCATCACCTCCTTGACAAATCACACCCTTCTTTACTGCCCACCACCTCCTGGTCCTTGGGGCCTACAGTCCCCCTTTAATACAAGGCAACTAACTACCTCGGGAACTTGGGCCAGCCACAGCACTTCCCTTTCTGTCTAATTCCCCAAACCACAGAACCGCAAGGCTGTGTGGAGGGAGCAGATTTACCCAGGGCCGGGCAATTAAAAGGACTCAATGTGACCGTAAATAAAAGGTAAAATTGTATGTTAAAGTCACACTAGAATAAAAGCTGCAGAGGACTTGGGAACGGGGTCGGTGGAAGAATCGACGTGAGCAGGAGGACCTAGGATGGGCTTTGCAATTCCAGATCGGGCTCCTGAGACCTCGCAGCCTGTGTGGGGTTCCAGTAGTCCTTCTCTTCTTATTGACCCATGTCTCCCAAAGCCAAACAGTGGTTCGGAGAGAGCAGAGTCTAGAGTCCTAGCAAGGAAGAGAAACATTTCTCTAAATCCAGTGAAGACAGCACAACTCTCTGCCCACCAGCGGGGATGTGTTTTAATTTCTTTCTACTTCCAAACGATGCCCAAAGGCAAACCACCTCCCCCCAAAAGTGGGGGGATTCAGGCAGCCCTGATGTTTCTTCACCCTCAGGCTACACAAGAGACCTGACTGAAGTTCTGGAACAAACTTCCTGGAGCCTAATACATCCCTCCAGGAGGTGCCTCGCAGGACTCGGCCCTCCTGCCCCAGTGGAAGGGAGGCAGAGTGATTTATGGTCTTTCTGTCTAAGCAACTGATCTTTCCCAGGTCCAAGCAACATCTGCAGGTGCGCGTCCCAGGACTGATTTCCATGGCCTTGGTCCCACACCCTCTCTGCTCGTTACCAAAAGAACTGAAACAGAGCTGACCCGAGACCTTTTTCTCCGAATCCGTGGTTCCCAGATGGAGGCAGCGTTGTCCTCCAGGGAACACTTGTTTGGCGCTGTCCGGAGACATGTTGGGGTGTCACAATGGTGGAGGGAGTGGAGGAAGATGCTCTTGGCTAGTGGGTAGAGGCCAAGGTTGCGGTGAAGCATCCTGCAATGCACAAGACATTCCACTAAGGAAGAATCATCCAGCTCCAAATTCCAGCGGTGCTGCTGCTGAGAAACCCTGCTCTTTGGGTGGGGGGGTGGGGAGGGCGGGGGAGGGGGAGATGGCTCTTCATCTGCAGCCAGTCCTCGCCATGCTAGCACCCTCAGGTCACTCCGGAATTTACCTTTTAAAGTTAATCAGCCCATCTCCCTAACAAATCATTCCCAAGAGGCAGTTGAAGAGTAATAATGGCAATTCCTGAGTTCTTACCATGTGCCAGGTTCTGGAATAAAGACTTTGCATAGCTTATCTCACTGTTCTCTCCATTTTTGGAAGAGAAAAATGAGGCTTGGGGCGACTCAGCGAGTTGCAGATGTACCGAAGCTTGCCGTCGAGGACTTAGGAATCAACCCAGAACAGCAAAAGGTCTGCTCTTTAGCTCAGTGCCTTTCTAAGAAAAACAAGTGTTCATTCAATTCATTGAGCAACTGCACTATACGCAGAATTCTATTTTTCATATTCGGACAAAAAGAATTCGTTGAGTAAATATAAATTTATAATTATGGTCATCCATCACTTGGAACAAATTTGCTACATGGATTTAAAAACCGATATATTTTTTAAACTCCCTCCTTTCCAAAAAGAAGAAAAACTATGTATTTTCTATAGTTCAGCCTCAAATTTAAGGAATCTCTTCATTTTTGGAACTTTAGATTAATGCATATCCTTTAAATGATAGAACCAGGTATAATTGCAAGAAGCTTGCTCTATCTTGAGGTCCCTATATTAAAAAGGAAAGAAGGAAGGAAGGAAGGAAGGAAGGAAGGAAGGAAGGAAGGAAGGAAGGAAAGGAAAGAACGCAACATTTTGTAACATTTGCAATAGCATGTTGAATTTTTTTTTTTTAATCTTTACCCAGAGACATGCTCATTGAGGGGAAGGGAGGGAGGGAGGGTGGGGGAGAGAAACACTGATGTGAAAGAGAAACATAGATTGTTTGCCTCTCAAACGTGCCCTGACTGGGGATCAAACCTACAACCTAGGCATGTGCTCTAACTGGGGATCAAACCCACGGCCTTTCAGTTTATGGGACAAGGCTCCAACTGAGCCACGCCAGCCAGGGCATGCATGGAATTTTTTTAATTCATGTTTTTGTCTCCTCCATTGTCCTATGTATTAGTTTTCTATTGCTGCATGACAAATTAAAACAAACTTAGCAATTCAAGCAACCCTCATTTATTAGCTCACTGTTCTGCAGTCAGAAGTTCAGGCACAGCCACGACACAACACAACTGAGGTTCCTGCTCAGGATCCCCCAAGGCTGAATCATGGGCTCAGGCAGATTGAGTCCTTGTGCGGAGGCTCGGTGGAAGTCTGTTTCCAAGCTCATTCTTGTCTTCGGCAGAATTCATTTCCTTGCAGTTTTAAGACTGAAGTCTCATTTTTTTTTTTCCTGGCTGTTGCTCTCAACTCCTAGGCTCTGCTCTCTGGTCCCCACCAGGTGGCCCCCTCCATCTCCAGAGCTATTAGTGGAGAATCTCCCCGATGATAAATTTACTCTGTGCTTTGAACCGCTTGCAGGAAGAGCCCAGTTCTTTCAAAGGGCTCACCTGATTAGGTCAGGCCCACCGAGGACAACCTCCCTATCTTAAGATCAATTGATTTGAGATCTTAATTACCCGGGTGAAATCACTTAGAGCAGTATCTAGATTAGTGTTCCATTGAATAATTGGGAGTGTGTGTACACCGGAAGAGCCGGGATCTCGGGAGGTCTTAGAATCCTGCCTAGTTTACAGTATGTAAATTCCTTGATGGCGAAAAAAACAGACTAGGTCCATCTTTGTCTGGTATCCAGCAGGTGTTTCATAAATATTCACGGAACTGAGTTGCTTTAAAGGAATTGGGGAATTACGAAGTCAGGAAATTGCTACCTCGGAGCATTAACTTCCAGGTAAGGGTGGTTCCTTCAGGAAAGAAAATCCGATCAAATGCCACGCCCAAGATGCCTTTGGGCTGATCACTATCCGGACCTCTGATTTACCAAAAGATTAAGTGCCGTTTCTACTTTTACTGTAGGAAGGCAGCTTTGATTTATTAAAGTAAGTCAAGGAGAAAAGAATTCCCATTCCAGAAATATGCAAGAGAAAACTTACCAGAATCACTCCTATAGCATTGAGTAAATGGCGTGCTCACAAGGGTTCATGGTGTCCTGAGCTTCCCCTGGTTAATCTGGCAGCTCTTTGAGGGCGGAACCACATATTATTCATATTTATATTCCTAGGTTAGCACGGTGCCTGTTTCAGAAGACAAACTTTAACGATAAAAGCGGGTTGAATGTTTGTAGAATGAATGCTCTTTTAACGAGTCACTGCTGGCAGCGGTTCGGTTCCCGCGGGCGAGGGCTGTGTCCA
Organism: Glossophaga mutica; assembly: GCA_039655065.1. Classification (NCBI taxonomy): domain Eukaryota; kingdom Metazoa; phylum Chordata; class Mammalia; order Chiroptera; family Phyllostomidae; genus Glossophaga; species Glossophaga mutica. The sequence goes on from CM077313.1 coordinate 87,275,899, forward strand.
ACGCATTTTCCGGAATCCGGCAACGCCTGCGACGACTCGAGCCAGTGAGCATTCAACAGGTGCAATCGTTGGGCCACATGCTACTCTTTTAAAATTTACTTTCTCCTCTTCTACACGAGCAGCTCATCATTTTAGGTTATCCAATATGAAGTGAAGCTGGATAATATTCAAGACAGTCTTAGGAGGGGCTTCTTTCTAAGAAATACTCAGCTTTATGTTAATGGGAAAAAAGCCAAGCGTTTCGTCTTCCCTTCCAAATGGACATTCATATGAGTGTCTAGTAAATACATTTAGGGGAAACAGTTCTTTACATCCACTGGAGGGCAGAGCTCTGATCCTGTAAAAGAAAAGCTCCATTTCCCCTTAGATATTCTCAGCTGCTCCACTGCTAGCTTCAGATAAGGGGCAAATTATCTGCAATTCTGTGGGTGTCCCCTGCATTTAGATCGCATTCGGGAAAACGCTTCCCTGGCCTTCTACCTCCAGATAAACGCTAAAGGAGACTCCAGCTTTCTCTGCCTCACTGCAACCGGGAAAGTCTCGGATGTTGGGTCCGCGCTGTGACATCACTCGGCTCGAAAGCCAGGGTGAAGGTCTCAGACTCCAGTGATTGGCTGGGGCCCATGACGTCACAGCCCGGGGTGGCCCCGGTCGCGCGAGGGCCCCGGGATGCTCCCAGTCCCTTTATTTAAAAAAGAGGGGGAGGGGTTGGGGAGCCCGCGGAGCGCCCGGCTCCTCCCGCCCCGCCCCGCCCGGCCGCAGCCCGCGCCAGGTTCCCGGGCTGCCCGAAAGGGGGCGGGCGGAGAGGCGGACCGAGGAGGAGCCGGGCGCGGCGCAGCGCGGTCCCTGGCCACCGCCCACCCCGTTACAGCATGTAAACAGAGCCCGCCGGGAGGAGCCCCGGGACTGGAGGGATCCCGCGCAGCCCGGCCCCGCCGCCTGCCCTAGAGCCCGCGGAGCTGCGCGCTACCCGCCCGGGAGGAGGGCGGCGGAGCAGAGGAGGGCGGGGGGCGGAGGGAGCGGGAGCGGGGCGGCGGAGAGGAGGCTGAGGGAGCGGCGGGCGCGGCGGGCGCGGCGGGCCAGGATGGATTTCCAGCAGCTAGCTGACGTTGCGGAGAAATGGTGCTCCAACACGCCCTTCGAGCTCATTGCCACCGAGGAGACCGAGCGCAGGATGGATTTCTACGCCGACCCTGGCGTCTCCTTCTACGTGCTGTGTCCGGACAACGGCTGCGGGGACAATTTTGTGAGTGCTTGTGGGAGGGACCGCAGCAACGCGAGGGAGTGTGGCCGCGCGGCCGCTACCCTGCGCCCGTGCTCCGGCCCGCTCCGGAGGCTGTGGGCGCGAGGTGGGGTGGGGGGGCGTAACCGGTCGCCGCGGCACACCCGACTGCTCAGCTCTCCGCGGGGGAAGCCCCCGAGCCGGGCGCGGCGGTGTCAGCACTCCGGGTGGGGCCGGGGGCCGGCGGGCAGGGGCGCCCCTAGGATCCAGGGAGCAGATCTGGGGCGGGCTCTTTCAGGGATGCAACCCCGAGGCCAGTGCGTGATGCTTGGCTTGGTGCATCTCCAGGGTATCCCGCGTCGCACCAGCCCGGCTGGGGGCGCACGGACCCTCCCGCAGGATCCAGAGTCCGGAGCTTCCTACACCCAGGCGTCCCGTCTGGATGAGGAATCCCGTTTCCCTCCCGATGCGCAGACACAAGTCCTCCAGTTGTCCCCGCCTGGGGAACCCCCCCGCCCCCGCCCCAGGTTATTCCCTAAGCTGTGTGTTTGGACACAAAGCCTCTGTCCACACTAGCGATGCCCCATCTCCTGGACCTTCTTTGCGGAATTACACCCAGGATCTTAAAAACGCGCGTGCGCGTGCGCGCGCGCACACACACACATACACACACACACTTGGGCACGCCTATCCCCTGTGCTTCCATTGCTCTTCTATGAGCTTCTGAGCGGGTTCTGTCCGGCTGAGTCACCGGCCGCGGCCCCCAAAGGCCCTTTGATTTTTCCAAATGAGAGGGAATTACCCATCCCTGCTCCTGCCCCGGGCTCGGAGGAACCGGGACCTGAAACTGCTGTGTCCAAATCTTTAACTTTGCACCCTGCGCCCACTTGGGATCTTGGCGCTGGCAGTTTAGGAAGGGGATGCAGAGGGCAGGGAGCTGGGGTGGGAGGTAGGAAGACTGGGCCAGAATGGCGCTCTGTGAAGTGCTTGTAAGGACAGGGAAAAATAATGGTCCCCCAAATGTAAGATGGAGGCGGCTTTGGGCTCGGGTTACCGTGTGGTCACCAGCTTGAGCCTGGAGCTGGCGCTGTTGCTGCCCTTGGAGGTAGGGTGGCGCCGTGAGCCCGCCTGGCCCTGGCTCCTCAGGTGGGGTGATACAGAGCTGGGCCGAGGTCCGCGCCCGCGGCGCACCCTACCATCATTGGGAAGTTCTCCAAGGAGTTGGAGAGACAGCAAAATCGCCCTTCTTGTCCCAGAGAAGTGGTCCTGGCAATAAAGCGCCCCACTTCCACCACCTCCACCCCACCCGGCGGGGAGGAAGAAGCCACCCGGACCCTAGCCCTGTGACACTCTGAAAGAGGGATGTCCTTGGGTGACAGCCAGACTTGAATGCTGGCCCTGTGACTTGCTCAGCTGCAGTCACCCAGCTCACTTTACACATCCAAAAAAATGGGTGTGATACCAGTGCCCCAGCGATTGGGTAGATAAAGCACTTGACAGTCTCCACTCACAGCAAGAGCCCCACAAATTCTGGATCAGAGGTTGGAGGTAGGGTTCCCTGAGTTTAGAGCTTGTCTCTTTTTAAAGAGCCTCAGTGTTCTCACCTGTAAAATCAGGTGCATCGGAATGCCTCCATCAGAGGTGCTTGTGAAGAGCGATCAAGCTATAAATGTGTGTAAGAACATTGTTAACAGTAGTTAGAATAAGTAAATAAGTGTGACTTGTTACAGAGAGGAGTGGGAGGTCATTAAAAGGGGACGCACACCATTGTAAATGTGGAGAAAGCCCACGGGTAGAGTGGGAAGGGCACCGGGACCCAACTAACCGGTACGGTAGGGTTTGGTCAGGAGTCCCGCCCAGCCCTGGGCTTCCTCGGTCTCCCAGTGGCCTTCCCCCTCCTTACTGTGTGACCTAGGGCACAAATCTCCGGAGGCTGAGGCTCTGATGGGGAGAAATCCACACAGCCTTCCTGCTGGAACTGAAGGAGATACCAGAATTCCTCCAAGGAGACTCCGTGGGGGGAGAAAATGCAAGGGCATTGTCTTGCTGGAATATGTATATTGAGCCATTTAGAATGTCTATCGGGCCTTTTTAAAGCCTTCTATGTTGTAAATGCCCCATCCGTATGAATAAAAATGCTTGAATATATTCAGTCGCTGACAATTCGGTGAAATAGGGCAAGGAAGAAAGAAAATGAGAAAAGTAATTCCTTGAGTAGACTGGCACTTTCTCCAAGTTTCTAGAGACCTTAATGGACAAGACTCCAGCTGCTGGAGTTTTCTTCGCCCAGGCGGCTGCTCCGGTCTGCCCCTGACCAGGTTTGCAAGCTGCTGTTTGCCTCTAGTTCCAGGAGCTCAGGCAGGAAGTTAATGTCCCAACTCTGTTCTTTTCCCTCTCCCGGGAAAATCTGTTAAGCATTGAAAGGAATTTGAAATCATTGGAATTGCTACAATCTGAAGGATTTCTTAATAATATTTACATAACATTTCTCAAAGTGTTTTCACATCATTTATTCAACAAGTATTTATCAAGGACTGATTTTTGCACCAGGCCAGGGCTACCTAGAATAAAAACAGGGTCTCTGCCCTCATCCTCCTGGGGCCGGTCTAGCCATCTAAGGTGGTGTTGCTTCGTGGTTAGGAGCGCACAGGCTCTGGGGTCAGGCTACTTGGGTGTGCACCCCAGCCCACCACGCCTAGCTGTACATCTTGGTGGAAGTTATTTAATCTCTCTATCTCATGGTTTCCGCACCTGTAAAACAGGGATGGTAACGCTAGGACCTTACCGGCTGGCTTATTAAAATGGGCGTGGTGATGTTAGAGAGTCGGGCAGAGTCCCTAGATGCGTCTCAGATGTAATCCAGGTCGTGTGTCCCTCCCCCCCCCCACCATCTACACCGACTTCCGTTATTTTTACTGTGAAACCTGAGCCCTTGTCCTGACTTCAGGCCCACACGGGATCTGTCTCTTGCAGCCTTTCTGGCCTCATCTTCCACCATTCCTCCACTGCCCCCACCCCCTTGCTTGCGATGTTCCTGCCACACTGGCTTGTCTGGTCTTCAGACATGCCAAGCTCAGGCAGGGCCTTCGCACTTGCTGTTCCCTCTGCCCAGAACATTCTTCGCCCACATCTTCACGTGGGGAGCTCCTTTACGCCAGGTAGCCCTGGGAGAAGCCCGCGGACCACGTACTCCCGCACCTCCCCTCTTTCAGCCTTGCCGTGGTACTTGGTGGTCTTTGTCAGTGCACCCATTTACTTCCTGTCTCCCCCACCAGACTTAGAAGCTTTGGGAGAGCAGCAACCTTGTCTGTCTTAGTCATCACGGTATCCCAGCCCTTGGAACAGGGTCAGACGCGCGATAGGTGCTCAGTCCGTGTCTGTAAGAATAATGAATGAATGACGGTCTAGTGTAGAAGACAGGTTAGATTTCAGGAATGACGGTGTCAACGGCGGTCGCAGCTACCATTCACCTGCAGTTCGCTGTGTATCAGACGGCGTTCTGAGCACTGGGGGACGGGAACTCCATTAGTCTTAGTAATCTCTCAAGGTTCTCGATAATTATCTCCATTTGACAGACGAGGAAGCGGAGGAAACACAGTGAGGTTTACTAACTTCCCCACAGATTTTTAAGTGGTAAAGCAGCTCGAACCAGAGCCCGTAGCCCGACACTGAAAACAGCACAGGAGTGACGCCTGGGGACCCAACCCGGTTCAGACCGTGGGTTCAAGGGAGGCTTCTTGGAGCCTCACAAAAGTTCTGTGCCGTAGGTATTCTTAGCCCCTTTTTGTGGGCGAGGAAACCGAGGCCTGGTGACTTTAAGGGACCCGTCCAGGACTACGCCACCGGGAAGTGACAGAGCCAGGACGTGAGCCCAAGCCCAGAGGCCTGTTCTTTCCGCCATGCACAGCGCGTGTCCCCCAGGCGGGGTCAGGCCGGCAGCTCCAGCGGCCCAGGAACAAGGCCTGCCTTTGATTTTCCCTCCGCCCTGGCAGCTCCTCCGTCCCCTGCGCGCTCTCTGCCCTTCTCGAGTCCCAGGCCGTCCAGGCCGCGCTGTCCCTCTCCGTGCCACTGCCCTGATTCGGGCCTCTCCCTGTGGATGGCCCAGGAGGTCAGGTCCTGGGATAGAATGAAGCTGCCAGCTCCCTGCCTGCGAGGAGTGCGCGGGGTCACAGACAGGTGGCACGCTCCCCTCTTCTGCCAGCTGGGGAGGTCCTGAGGGCTCTGCCAGGTTTGGGGAGCGGAGTACGGGCAGCCACTCATGTACCAGCTGGACCGAGGGGCACGTGAGTAGGTGTGCTCGTGCTCCTGGGCGTGGCGGCCCCCGCTGCCCTCTCCTGCCCTAGCCCAGGAGGAAGGGGCTCTCTGAACCCAAAGCGCTGCCCGCCCCTCCCTGGGGAACACCCCCCTGTTGCCCTCCTTTTTCTGCCAACCCATCAAAACATGTTGGGACCTAAGGTTTCGTGTAGTTTAGTCATTCCTCAATATAAACACAAAGATAGCAGTTGTCACAGCATTAAAGAGCAAGGTTTTATTTACAGCAAAACTCTGTGATTTAACTTCATATGTGTGCTTATGGCCGTGTCTGTATTCTCTCCCCGTTTCCAGCCTAGGCATGTCTGTGTTCTTAACTATGTCACCGAGTAGCAGCCTTTTGATTTTGGAGAAGATGTAACTGGTTTAAATGAGATTGCATGGTATTCACATGGTGGTAGGGTGGAGACAAAGCACTCTCTCGTCTAATTTAAACTCTTAGTTCAAATTAGTTTCGTTTCCTCATCCGTCAGATAGGGATCGTCTTATCTACGTTACATTATCATTGGGAGGACTCAGTGGGGAATAGTGGTAGACCAGAAGCTTTCCTCCAAGGCTGCATTATTTACACAGAGAGTCTGTTTCTGGAAAAAAAGAGATGCCTTTTGTATATTCATGGAGTGGTTGCTCCTGCGGAGGCTAACGTTATGCCAATGTGAGTTCAAATCGATGGACCCCTGCTAATGAGAATCAGTGTACAGGTATCTCCTATAATCTTCATAACTGCCTTGTGAGCGTGATTATATTCCGTGTCTCACACATGAAGGAGCTGAGGTTCCGGCTGGAGGCATGCACCTGGTGATGTCCTGGCTTTGCCTCTTGCTCCCTGTGTGACCACGGACCAGTTGCCTAACCTCTCCGAGCCTCTGTAACTTCCTTGGTAAAAAAGATCAGTGGCCGACATAAGAACAGGTCCAGCCAGCCAGCTCTTCCCACCCTGTGCGGAAATATGTCGGGTGGCCTGAGGTGGCCTGAGGTGGCCTGTGGCTTTCATCTTATGCCATCGCTTCTCTGGGCAGCGGTCCATTTGGGATTAAGCCGCACCCACTCACAACGGGCCCCTGGTACTGAGGACAGCAGAAGATTCTCAAGGCAGGGACTCCAGTGAGCGTGAGGCCCATGGCAACAGCCCTCTGTGCTGAAAAAGCTGTTTGTGGGATTGAATGACCTTGATGATCTATTGCCAGTTTTGGATAAGCTGGGCATCGCCACCTACGCTATAGGAGACAGAAAGGCTCACGTTCCTGTTTGCAGATGACCTGGTGCCTTGTCTTAAGCTGGGCAAGCCTTGATAACAAACTCCCGCCCAACTTAATAACAGAAGGAAGGGCCTAGGTGGCCTGTTTGTTCTAAAATCCAGGTTCTCGTCAGGGACTTTCAACTCCTAATGGGAGGGACCTATCAGAAAGAGTAACCTGCTGAGGGGAGCTGTGGGGGGGGGCGCGCTTCACCGCAGCCCATGCCGTCCTGAGTTTTTGACTTGGTGTTAGTCAGTAATGACATGCAGATTTTTAAATGGAGTGCTCCTCCCCACCCTACTCCCACATCTGGAGTTAGTTAAAGTTCTGCTCTGCTTCTGGTTCTCAAGGTGTGTGTGGTCCCAGATCTCCACCCACCCCCCACCAGCATCCCCTGGGAACCTGCTGGGAATGCAGATTTGCAGCCCTGCCTCCATCAGACGGTCCCAGGTGGGACCCAGCAGATGCGTTTTGATGGTCACAGTCCCAGGTGACTGCTGCTGGGGACCAGAGCTGGAGACCCACAGCTTTCCTCCCCTTTCCCGAAGCCTTTGCTTGGCATTTCTCCCATTACAACACGTGAGGTCTGTGGTCTGCCTTAGCGCTCACAGCCCTGTTGGGAAGCCAAGACATTCCGTACCTATATTTGTATTTGCCAGGGGACTTCTGTACATCGTTCAGAGCGACAAGTTCTCTGGCCTCTGATAGAGTGTTTTCGTGGCCACAGTGGGAGTTTGGTTACACGTGCTTCAAATACCTTCCACGTTGAAGTCACGGTGGCCGGGCTCTGGGGTGCACGGCTCTGGGTCTCTCTGGTGACCAGTGGGTCACGCATTTGTCTCTGCACAAGACTAGACCTGAGATCCTATTTTCAGGAGCATCCGCCCATCCGCCTGCCACCCTGCCTGCCCTCCCCTGGGGTTGGAATGGATCCCTCCACTTTTTTTAAGAGGTAATCCTCCTGCCTCTGGCACCTTGCCTGTCAGTCCCCAAGAGCTCTGTTTTGTCTGTGGGCACTGTCCCCGGGCACTGATTGCCTTCTGTCTTTGCACGGGTCTCTGGAGGCAAATCTGTGTCCTATTCCAGCAAGTGGCCAGGCCTGTTTACAAGGGAAAGGATTCAGTAACAACTGTTTTTAAAACCCACAGAACCAACACGACAGGGAATCTAGGGTGAGTTAGCCAAATGAGGGCAGTCGAAGCAGACTGGACAGAAAACCCATTTTCGGGTGTTACGTCTTCCTTCTCCCAGAGATATTCATAAATCAACAACGGCGCAAGTGAAGCAATGAGACCTGTGGCGTGAACCGTCTGCCCGTGAGGTTGGAGAGGCCCCCATAACACTGCCCCAAAGAAACTGTCTGATATCCAAGCAGAGGTGGGGACACTGTCATTCTGACAGTGTTTGAGTGATCCGCTTCCTTAGTTTACGTTGTAATTTAAAGCCCAAATGCACTTAAAAAAAAAACACACCAAAAAACAAGTATACAAGGTTTCCATGGATACACCTACTTCTGAATGAACTGTAACCCAAGTTGCCTTGGGTAGTGTCCTCCACGAAGTTGCATTGAGTGTCTGATTTGGTCAGCGTGTGACCTTGGCCACGTGGCTGGTGGAAAGGCCCACGCTACCCACCCCCATTCTCCTGCAGACTCAAAAGGCTAAGAGGGCGCTTGGGTTTGCCACGCACTGAACAGCCACTGCGTGCCAGCCAGGCCGTGTGCTGGGCACTTATTAAACTTACTACCTTAATCTTCAAGTGTAGGGAAGACAGGCTTAAAGATTTCCCATTGTGTGGCACTAGATGATAATCCCCTCTTTAACTTGGATAAGAATGTGAAATACACTTTTTTTTTTTTTTTTAAGATTTTTATTTATTTATCTTTAGAGGGGAAGGGTAGGAGAGAGGGAGAGAAATATCACTGTATGGTTGCCTCTTGTGTGTCCCATGCTGGGAACTGGCCTGCAACCCAGGCATGTGCCCTGACTGGGAATCGAACCGCGATCCTCTGGTTCGCAGGCCCGCGCTCAATCCACTGAGCTACACCAGCCAGGGCTGAAATACACTTTTTAAAAGCTGAGCATGAACGTGGGTGCTGAGCAGAACTTACAGTAAAGTGGGACTTGATTGTTCTGGCTGAATCCCTGCTGATTAAGAATCAAGTTCAATACTGGACACAAAAGCACTTCGTGTGATTCTCCTTTTGTGTCATGGAAGACACTGTGACATAAATGGCCTTTCAGAGGCTGGACAGCTTTAAGGGTCCCTAATTAATAGGGAATCATGTTTGAGCTCTTCTCCAAAGTGAGAGAATTTAGAGGCTATGTTTATTAGGAGGCGGGACCTTTTCATCTACCAAACAGACAATTGGCTGTAAAGGTGATGTGCCCATCAGCACCTCGTTAGTCTCTTAGATCTGAGCAGTATCTTAAGTCTGTAGACCTAGTTCTTGGAAATGGTGCCGTAAGAAGACAGTGAAATGTGCTTATTGAGTGATGGGCATGGACTTTCTGGGGCAATGCCCTAATCATTTGTCATATTCGGGGGGGGTAAGTATGTGCTCGACATGAACCATTTCTCCAAAGCAGCCTCATCCCCTTCTGCTTTCTCTCATCTGCCACTGCTGTCCCCTGTCCCACACCTCTCCACGTTTTATAAACTGGTGTCGAGCTGTCATTAATCGGTCCCCTCCAGCCAGTGAGTTTTGATACCTGAGGGAGACCCTGATGTTATCCTGGTAGCCCAGGGCCTGTCCCTTCTGCATGGAGGTATCTCAGGCCTGTTTCTTGGGCTTGTTCCAAACCCTGGAACATTTATGGGAGAGACTTCTCTAGTCTCACAGATGTGCTAAAATGGATATCCTCATGTGGAAAAAGAAAAAAGAAAACCTTGTCTAGCCTGAAGAAAAAACTAAAAACCTAAACCAATCTCTTCTTGGTGCATGTTAACGTTGTGAAGTGATGCTTGGGTGTGATCCCTCTTAAAAGCATTTTAAGAGAAGGTGAGCTTTCAAGAAATCTTTTCCCCTCCAGGGACTCAGTGACGGTTTCTGTGTGTTCTCCGAAATGCATTTCATTCTGAAGTAAATTGACCATCCCCCCTCCACACACACAGGCCGGTCTGGGTAAAAAGGTCCTGTTCCAAGGGAGCGGTTACAAAAAGGATCCTGCAGGCTCTTGGTTTCTCCTCGTTCCAGTTTGAGAGCCACGCTTAGCCTGCCCTGGAAGGGGGGCAGTGGCAACCACGGGAGAGGGAATAGCGACCCTGCTGCCCCTTTTCACGTGTAGAAGCAGATCTGGTGGCGCATTGAGCAGGTGAATTGCGGACTGAAAGCTCAGGGTTTTGTACCAAGTGTACGTTTTCCGATCCCCTTCAGCACAGACAAATAAAGAAGGAACATACGAGTCTTACTGTGGAATGGAGGCCTTCTTCGAATTCATGTCATGACAAAAAGCTGTGTTGACTTTCTGTCTTTCACACGGAGTGTAATGACTGTGTCTTTGTTTTCTCCTCCCCCCTCCCCCTGCCGGCCCGTGGGCACCCAGCACGTGTGGAGCGAGAGCGAGGACTGCCTGCCTTTCTTGCAGCTCGCACAGGACTACATCTCTTCCTGCGGCAAGAAGACGCTCCAGGAAGTCTTGGAAAAAGTCTTCAAGTCGTTCAGACCTGTAGGTGCCTGCTTGGCTTCAAGAGCCCTCTGGTTTTCTACCTCGACCGAGCTTTGAATGACAGGGATTGTGGGGAAAGTAGGCAGAACTTGGGATGACTAATTGTTTTCCTCTTGTCTGCTTGGTGGCCCAAAGATAGCTCGTGGAGGGTGGCTGAGGGCGGGCGGGAGGGGTGAACAGGATGTGACACAGCTGTTCGGTGCAAGGATGATGGTTATTTCTAGCATCACTTGAGATAAGAATCTCTGATAGGGTGGGAAGCAAACAGAGCCTTTTTGAGACAACTGAGTAATCCTGTCCTCACCCAGTAGACTTGAAACCAAAGTGCTTGGAAGTGTTCTGCAAGCTCCTTATGGGAGGGACCTCCACATCCATGGGTGAGGACCAGGGTGACGTTGAATGCTGGTTCTCTTCTCTCATTTTTTTAAAGCAAGCTCTCAGAGAGAACTTGCTTCCCGCCACCCTGCTTTAGGATTTAGGAATCCGTGTGCTTGCAGCTAGCTGACCATGCTGGCCGAGAAACATGTAAAATGAATACTCCCCCTTATTTTGAAAATCCCTTGTTTCCCTTTATCATATTTGGAAGGTGAAATCAGTGTCGTGACAAGTTCCAATTCTGTGATTACTATGCGTGTACAAGGACCGTTGCTGTGGAATTTCTATTGATTTATTTTTCAAGTCTTTTAAAACAGTATCTACTTCTTGGCTGAAATTTTCAAGCTTGTCTTTTATTTCTCTGAACATAGTAGGCGTAGTTGCATAATAGACTGTGTCTGCCATTCCTGTATCTCAAGGTTTGCGAGTCGGTTTGTCAGCAGTGGTTTCGACTGCTCCCCAACCTGCAGTTGGGTTTCTTTGTGTGCTGGATTATCTCTGTGTGTTGGTTCTTGTGTTTGTAAGTTTATACATGGGAAGAAATTGAGGCCTAAGATGAGGGTGCTTTCCTTCAAAGAGGAGTTTTATTTCCTCCTGCCAGGGCTTGGGGGCACTACCAGTCTGAGAACACCTGGGAAGTGAACACATGGGATTGTTTTCACATGTAAATGGGGGGGGCGGAAATGCAGTCCCCCAAAATCAGATGCATCGCTGAAAACAATTCAATTGGCTATTTTCGTTCACTTCCAGCTGCCGCGTGTCATTGAGACACACAGATTTGATTAGTGTGGGGCTTCCCGGGTTCATTTCTAAAGCAGAGCCCTAGGTCATGGGCAGGGATGATGATGCTCCCAAGGTGAGGAGGCCTTGACCTAGCATGGCGCCCCCCTCTGGTGGGGGACGGGGCTTGCGTGCTGGGCGCCCTGTGGCTTGGTCATTTTGCCATGCAGGGAGAGGCGCGTGGGAGGCGCCTTCTCAGCGTTAATGAAGGTGAGGTGCACAGGGAGACCAGGGCTTCTCTGCCCGCCAGATTGCGCTGCGGGCAGGATGGGAGGGAGTGTTGCTGGTCAGGTGATGGATGGCTGGAGACCAGCCGGGAGACTCATTCACCCTCTCCGTCTGCACTGAAGAGAGCGTGTCTTTCCACTGCCGCCCTTCGCCTGTTTGCTTTACATAAGGGAGCCTTGCGTTTAGAATTAAGACACAGGGAGGGGTCTTGTGTTGCCGCTGAAAGTGTTTGCTGAACTAACACATACCCCAGTGCTACTGGGCGATCAAGCAGGTAAGCTTCCGCTCGCTCGTTGTTTCTCTGCAACTTCCCGGCAACCTGATCCAGTCGGGCGGCTGCTTTTTGTTTACAGTCGAGGAAACCACCGAGGAATATTTTCGCTTTCACCGTAGAACAGCCTCCTCCGTGGCTTTGAACCCTTGTTTCCCCTCGGCCAGCCCATGGCCAGCCCCTGCCCAGTGCAGTCCCTCCAGGAAGATAAGGACCCGTCTGTTCGCAGGGGCTGCTGCCTTTCAGGGCATCGGTCAGGCAGAGTCAATTAAGTTTGCTGGCGCCCGCGCGCCCGGCCGGGAGCCGGGTCATCTTTTGGCCCTTCTCGCGTCCCTGCCTGAAAGGCTGAGCAGGCCAGCAGCCCTTCGCAGACGGCGCTTTCTCCCCTCTCTCATGTTTGGCTTCCCAGCACTGGAATGAATGCTCAGTATCACAGGCAAAGCCACTCCCTCCCCCCAAGAAATCCGTGGTTGGATTGGAAAGGAAAGAAAAATGTTATTTTTTTGCCATCTTACTCTTTTTCCTCTGCTCCTCTGTCCCATTCTCAGTCTGATGTATTGCTCACCTGCACTGGCCACAGCGCGGCTTTGGCGAGTGAGGGGCAGGGCACAGTGCCCCGCTCTTGCCCTCGGGAGCTGACTTTGCGGTAGGAGAGACAGCCACAGAAACGTACAGAGACTCCACCTTACAGGACGGCGTGTTTATTTCGGTCCAGACCTCTGCCAGATACTGTGCGGAACACGCTGAGAGTTCCATTCCCTGCTCTGCGTACTGTGCTCTGCCGGCTCTTTGGGGAGCTATTTCTGAGAGGATGTTAGTGACTGTGAATGTCGGGGTGTTGTTTGTGGTCCTCTCTCCCAGTTATGTGGAATCAGGATAGTTTATTGATGAGGAACCCAAGCTCTGGGGGAAGCGATTCAAATCCCAGCTCTGCCACTTACTTGATGGCTGTGTGACCTTAGCCAGGTTACTTAACTTCTCTGTTTCTCAGTTTCATCAGTTGTAAAGTTAGGAAACCACGACAGTAGTTATCTTAGGGTTGCTGCGATGATTGAATGATGCAATTCGTGTGGGGGACTTAGCACATTACACATAATAAACACAAACGATGCCGGTGTGGCTGGGGACGCTAGGTAAAATGCCGTTGAGAAGGGAGCAGGACTCAGGGAACCACTTCATAGGACTCTTAGATTCTTGGAGGAGAGAAAAAGCAATTCGCTAAGTGCTTTCAGCACACACCTACCAGAGGCATCCGGCTGACGTAAAGGAGGTAGAGAGGTATTATTGGAGTGCTGTAGTCAAAAGCTTGTCAGCATTGATTTGGGCAAAATAATAACCATCCTTCAGGAGCTGGTCCAGACAGCTCACTGTGGTGGATGCTAGTGCTGTGAGGAGGACCGGTGGACACTCCCATCCCTAGAGGGGCGTGCGAGCCAGAGCCTCTGGTGACAGGGTGACGGGTGATACTCACTTTCTCCTTTTCTGTGTTTTCTCAGTGTTCTATGATGTCACAGAAAACATGTACGATCAGAAACTGTGTTGTTTTTTAAGAAGCTGTGCTTCCACACGGCGTCAGAAGGGCCAGGAGTGGCAGGTGTGAGCGGCTCGCCGAGGACTGCTGTGCGGGATGGTGGCTTCACGGGGGGGTGGGACTCGAAGACATGGCAGGGTCCGCATGTGCTCAGAAGGACAGGAGGGCTGGCCAAGAAGAAAGGCCAGAAAGGCCCACCTTGGCCCCTCAGCTCAGAGTCCTGGCCGATGTCTGCAGTGGGGGAAGGTGGCTCAGCCCCACCCTAGCAGGTCTGGCTCCCAGGCCGTGTGGCCTCCAGAACCCTGGTTGCTCAGCCTCAGTGTCCCCATCTTTAAAATGGGCGTCATATCGGTGTCTCTGTCTTGCGGATTCATAGGGAACTTCAATATTAGACTAAAAGCGTAAAGGACTGTCCTAGCCGAGCCACCCCGCTAGGCTGCTGTTTGTTTCCGGCTCATCGCTGCAGTTAGTAAAGGCTTCCTGGGCGGGTCCATGAGTCTATGAGTCTGGGTGACCATATTCGACGCACTGCAGGAACTGTTGCTTGTACCTGGTTTTGTTCCCTTTCTGCTGGAACGTCATACCCAAAGGGTACACGTATACAAGTGACAGCGCCAAGCAGACTGTCGGTGCCTTCCGTGAGCAGGCGGGTCTGTCCGTGTGGTGCGCTCAGTAAAGAGTGTCTTCGGAGATCGCTGTCAGTAGCCTTGATAAACGTGAATTGACGATCTCTGTAGCCCTGTGCTTTTCTTGTGTAGATGGCCCTCGGTTGACGGTTGCTGGTCGTCACATGGTCAGGCTAGATAATAAAACCGTGGTTACGGTTCTAAATATAGGTGACTATGCCTCTTGCTTGTCTCCTCCATGTTTTTGTATCTTTTCTTTAGTGACAACCGACAGGCTTTCCCCTGGTTCAAACCAGTTCATCAGAGAAAAGAGAGCTCACTGTTCCCGTTCGCTGCAAAACCAAACCCTGTCTTTGCCCTTTCGCGTTTTCTCAAAGCTTTGTTTTGTTTTCTTGGAGCATTAACTCTTCATCCTCTTAGTAGCGCTGCGGACTTGAGGGTCCCGAGGCGCCTGTCGCTGTGACAGTTTTGTGGGCTGTTTTGGTGGCTGTTACCTTTGCTGGTGCTACCTGGAGTTAGAGCTCGAGTTTCCCCCTGTTTTCTTGCTGCCATTGACCCTGGCTCCCAGGGATGCCGAGTGACTCTACTTGTTTCCTCTCGAGGAGCAGAGACGCGTCTACCAGAAAATTCCGCTAATCCTAGCTTACTCACATGAGCAAGCTTGATGTTTTCAGTTTGCCGCCATCAGCTGGAGAGCCAGGGCTTAAACCCTACAGCAGAGCCCTTGGTGTCCCAGAGAAAGTCCCGTTCTCGCTCCCCCTCTTAGTCTGCTCAAGAGCCTGGAAGAAGAGGAAAAATGCACCTGTGGGGCGCTGCTCGTAGGTCAGAAAGTACGAGAAGAAAAGTGATGCATGCGTGCGGGTTTTAATAAAAGATGTTGAGCTGACAACTTCAGTTCGATTATGGCTTATGTTTTTTGCTCACATTATAAACATTCAAACTCTTGTCCTTTTTAGAAAGTACTGTGGCCCACCCCCAAAGCTAGGGAGTACCTACCCCTCTTACCCCTTGCCACTGACCTCTTTTTCCCCTGGTGTCAAAGGCAGACTGACCCGGAGCCTGTCGTGGGTCCCTGGGCACCACCAGCATTGTGGACCCTTAGGGTAGATATCAGTGCTTCGTTCCTCAAGTGCGTTAGCATCTGGATACTCAGCGTGCAGTTCCAGGGCCAGCAGCGACCCCGTCCCCCTTCCCCGGGCGGGGGTGGTTCTTAGAAAAGCTTGGATCCTCCCTGAGGCCCTCCGAATCAGAATCTGCATTTTCGATAGATCCCTGGGTGAATCGTGCGCAGGGAAGCGGGAGGATGGCTACTTCAGGGAATCCTCTGGATGTAGCGCACAGGGACCTCTGAGACCACAGGGCACTTGCTGAGATCGCCAAAGCCCTTGCTGGCTGCCTGTGCTCTCCAAGGCAGACCCCCCTCCCCTTTTATAAAGACACTCTAGCCCGCTGTGCTGAGTGACGGTCGCCTTTGGAGAGAGCAGGTGCTAAATGCCAACTGAACGTGGCTTCAGCTGCTTTACGCCACTTTCCAAAAGACTCTTAGTTAGTCCCACAGAGAATCGATACTCTCTGGGGTCTGAAGAACTTTAATTCTGGAGGGTTGGCATTCTTGCTCCCTTTTCAGTGCGATCCTATTTGGATGGAGGGGCCCTGGCTTGAGGTTCTTAATGTGATCGTAAGTTGTTCAAAGGAAGCTTCGTGGACCACAAGATCCAGAAATGCCGATGCTGGTCCAGAGTGAGCATGAAGATTTTTCCAGTCAATTGAAAAAAATTTTACTGAATTAGGAATTAACGATTATAACCGTCAGCAGTAATTTAAATGTACCAGACAGGATTTCTTGGCCTGCCTCCTTATAAAAACACGTGGGCGCAGTAAAAGCAAGGACTCCAGAACTCTCACCAGTCTGTCTGCACTCCTGTCTCTGATACGTCTCTTGACTGTTCAGAATTTGGGTCCAGAAGTTAAATTTAGACTTACCCACCATGGATGGGACTAGAGGTGGGGTGGGAATGCTAGACAATTACATGTCTTTTTTGTGATGTCATTTGGAATCCCAGGCGGATTCTAGTTCTGATACTTACTCTGTTCTCTGTAATGCTTCTAAATCGTGCATACTCGTAAGTGTGGACATGAACACTGCGTACGGGGTTCTTAGAAAGGTGTGTGACCCGGTGGAGACCACTGACGCCCCCAGCTATAGCAGCAGTAGTGACAACTGGAAGGGAATGTCCCGTGAAGCCCGGTGGTTAGATGTGTGAAGTCTGCAGCTCGGTGGCCTGGGTTTGAATCCTGGCCCTGACGCTTACCTCCGTAACTCTGGACAGGTTACTCACCTCTCCAGGTTCTAGGCATAAAATGGGGGTAATGATAGTACCTACTCCATGGCGTTATTATGAGAACAAAAGGAATTAATATATGTAAAGCTGCTTAAATAAAAAAGCCATTCAGTGCCTAGGAAATAACAAGTTAACCAGCGTTACCTATCATTATTAAATCTGAAATAGGACAGAATTGATGGGTTCCGTGGAATGCTGGACGTATGCCTGACAATCAAACGAAGAGGCTAACAGAACTGGGTTTCTTACTTCGCGTCTCGCTTCCTGCAGTGCTGAGGAACGGGGAGGCAGGCCCCGCAGCCGCGACTCCCCGCCAACGACTGACCTGGCTGTGCTTTCGAATGAGAGGCACGGTCATGTGACACAGCTGCATAATTCACAGGGGGCTCCGCAGCTCGCGGACTGTGGCCACATTCGCTGTCTCATTCGCTCTCGCCAGTTTCTCTGGAGGTAGGGCAGGTGTCATGGTCCCCACCTGACA
This sequence comes from Glossophaga mutica, assembly GCA_039655065.1. Classification (NCBI taxonomy): domain Eukaryota; kingdom Metazoa; phylum Chordata; class Mammalia; order Chiroptera; family Phyllostomidae; genus Glossophaga; species Glossophaga mutica. Next base: position 87,292,972 of record CM077313.1, read on the forward strand.
GAGAAGGGCGCTGAGGCTCAGCAGAGGGTCCCTAGGGAGAGCCCTGGCTTCCGCACACCAGGGCCAGTGCCTTTCCACCAGCCTCTCAACAGATCTGCTGACCCTGCTGTAAGGTGTCATCCAAGTCCAGGAGGCCACTGGGGCCTCTTCCTTCTCCCGCCTCAAGGGCAGGGGGTCAGCCGCTCTCAAAGCAGCATCTGAATGTTTCCCACCAGAGGGAAGGGCCTCCCACGGGGCTGGTGCTCTAGACCTACAATTATGGGCTTTGGATTCACGTCGAAGGTAAGGCAGGGAGGGGAAGGAAGGCGCTGATGGTTTTGTCCTCAGCTGGAACCGCTTCCGCAAGCCACCCACCCTGAGCTGAGGAGACGGAGGGTGCTGAGGGACACCTGTGCTTTGGGTCCATGAGAATTGCTAAGTGTATTATAAAAAAGAATAATCAATGGCAAGTCTCTTTAGGACAAGCTTGCAAAGTGGCGTGCCTCATCTGTGCCCTCTTGACCTTCGACAGCCATTGCAAACGGACCGTGACCTTTCCCACCGAGCCTCAGAACCCGGCTGAGCCCAGCGCTCAGGGCAGCCACTGCCAGTCAGATTTGTTAAGGGGGAGGGGACACATGGGCCATTCCTCTTTCATAAGGTGCCCTTTAGTGCAGTGAGGGGCTCCGCGTATTGTTGAATGAATGCCTCTTTTAGCATCTAGGTGATTCTGGAGTTGGTGGTGGTGGCAACAATACATTAGCTATTCGAATACTACTACTTTGACACCTTTCACCTTCTGTGTGATATCAAGCAGCTTTTTCTTATCAGAGTTAATTTGCATTATTTTCTTTTTATTAAATGTATTGGGGTGACATGGGTTAATAAGATTAAATAGGTTTCAAGTGTACATTTCTGTAATATATGATCTATATATTGCATCGTGTGCCCACCACCAAAGGTCAAATCTTCTGCCACCGCATATTTGACCCCTTTACCCTATACTTCCTCCCACCCCGCTCCTCTCCGGTAAGCACCCTACTGTTGTCTGTGTCTGTGAGTTGTTTGTTTGTTTTTCTTGTTTGTTCATTTATTGCTTTCAGCTTTATGTCCACATAAGAGTGAAATCATATGGCTTTTACCTTTTTCTGTCTTGACTTATTTCACTTTAAAAACAAAAACGGGACACTGGAATGTGAGTCACCTGCATCCATTGTGCCCATCTCTTCTCTCTCGTTAGAGGCAAATTTTATCTTCTATTCCACCCGCTAGGGCATGGAAGGGAGCCAGCGGCAGGCGTAGGGAACTGGAAGTCCTCCCAAGCACACACGCGGTTGTTGCAAACTATTCTGCCGCACTGAGCTGCACTCCTGCCCCACCGCTGCAAGCCGACGGCGTCGCTTTGAGACGGCTGTGTCCTCAGAGCTCTGAGAAGAAGCCTGTGTCCACGGTTGGCTGTGCCCGCCCTGGCAGGCCACAGACGTGATAGGACCAGCGGTGCCTGGCAGACGATTTTGCCCTGAGCACAGTCACTAGGCTCTGTCAGGCCTGTGAAACATTCGGGAGTATCAAAGTCAAGGCATCATTTAGATCGGGACTCTGCTCATCCTTTTCTTATTTAAACAGCTGGGAAGGAGCGGGAAGAAGGAGGAGGAGGTGGCAGGGGACTCGGAAGGCCACAGAAGTAAACAGAGTGGTAGGTCTTACTTTAGTGTCTTAATGCAGTTCAAGTTCACGCCTTAGGGCCATTTGGTGAAGCTGCCTCCAAGTGATCGACAAAGGAAGGGGTCACCATGTGAGTGAGTCCTTGGCCACCGGCATGCTGTTAATCTCACTGAGGAGCTGGGGGAGGGATGCCCATGATCACGGACAAGGCTCAGCTGAGCCCAAGGTCACGGCTGCCTGCCAAGTCCAGGGCTTTTTGTCCATATTGATCCAGCCCAGCAAATGGCACTCAGCTTCTAACCAAAGGCTAGCCAGCAGTTTAAGAAAATGCTCACTGTGTGTCATTGTGAATTTCCCTGGCGATAATTAGCATTTGGAAAATACAAAAAAGATTAAAAGGGGAAAACTTTATCCATAATCACACTGTCTATAAAAATATACTCTTAAAATTTGGATGTATTTCACTGAAGTCTTTCGTATTTCAATGTATTTGTGTATAAAGAAATCTGTATCATAATGAAAACAATTTTATCATGCTTGTTTACACTTATGAGCGTATTTTTATATCATTAGGTTATTTAAAATACTATTTTAAGCAGCTATATAAGATTCTATCTTCCAGGTGCACCATAATTTATTTAACTGCTTTGTTGAACATTTTGGTGGTTTCCACATTTCTGGATGCTTGTCATAAAATAATAGAGGCGTGTTTTTAGTGGAGAAAGTACGGGGAATAGATTTTTGACGTCTCAATGAGATGGTCAGCACTGTTCATTGTACTCCTGCTAACATCCAGGTGTGCATGCGTGTGCATAGTAGATATTACATCTTTGTGCATAGGTGGTAGGTGGTATCTGTTGATGCTTAAAAGTAGAGAATCTCCAGGCTCCCCAGGAAAACAGAGCCCTTGGGGCACCACTCCGCTGAAGGACCGACATTTCCGTTTAAGAAGTCCGTAGACATAATGGCGTGGCAGTTGGCTCCTTTGGGGAATCTGTAGCTGATGTCCTGTTAAGTGCTCTTGAATTTGGAGTCGATGCCTCTGGTGGTCTTCCAGTGTTGGGATCCTCTGGTGCTCACAGCTGCTTCTCTCCTCTCCCCTGCAGTTACTGGGGCTCCCGGATGCAGATGATGACGCGTTCGAAGAGTACAGCGCAGACGTGGAGGAGGAGGAACCAGAGGCAGACCACCCCCAGATGGGGGTCAGTCAGCAGTAACCTTGCGAGGGCTCCCATCTGACAAGGAGTGAGCCCCGTGGCACCCGAAGTGGGGTCGCGTGCTCCTGGGTCAGCTCTTCGAAACAGGACATCTGACTCCCAGCTTCCAATTTAAAATGAAATACCTTTTTCACGACCACAAAATATCTGGGATGAGCTGTGCTCAGAAGTGACCTGCATTTTACTCCCGTTTCAGTGGGTTTCTATGGAGTTGTCTCGGTAGCCTTGGCCATTTCGAATTTAGAGTCCATTTTGTGGCTGACCATTCTCTCTTGAGCTTAGGTGGGAGAACTGGCATTCGCTGACTTGAATGTAGAGAACTCTGAATGTATTAAGGATGTGTTTTGAGTCCTCCTAGGTGACTTGATCGAGGGCAAGCATGGCAGAGAAGAAATGCAGTCTGCACTTTTACGTACCTTGTAAGTGTTGTAAGTGAAAGGTTTTGCTTATAAAGCATGAGTTATAATAACTAGTCATTACACTGCACAAGTGCAAGTACAAGGGCAGAAAAGGATAATCACTTAGCTTTGGCTGGAGAGAGGAAGGGAGGCGAGGAACCTTTAAGTGTGCTGCCCTCACCGAGTTACCTGGATACGCGGCAGCTGGTTCGTGGCTGTATAAACATACCTGCGTGGTCAGTTAATTTCAAACATGCTAATTCCAAAGCCACTTTGAAAGTGTTAACAGTGGAAAATACAAATGGGGTGCCATCAGTTACCGATTTCTTTAAAATGTTTATAAGCCGTCCCACATATGAAATGCAACATTTACCTTCTCTCTTTATAATGAGATGGCAACTTGTTAAATCATGAAAACATCCAGAATCCAAGGGCCACTTCAACTTTGAAGCCATACATTTAATGGGAAAATAAACCAGGATAACATTTTGTAAAAGTATGATGGAATCCTTTTTTCTTAATCTGTCTTTTATTCTTTTTCTAAAAAAAAAAAAAAAAGTCAAGAAAAGGATCCCACTGTATAATTTATCGAAAAATTGCAATCACGTGCTTCGAGGAATCTAATTGCAGCGAATTTTTAAAGTGATACGAACGTGGGGATCTTTTCATCGCAGGTTAGCGTGGTTCAGAGGGGAAGTTTTCATGATCAAAACACTCAGACAACTCACAGGAACAACTCACAGGAACAGTCCACCTCTTGGGGGTATCCTTTGTCGTGCTCACAGGAACTCATTTAAAATAGTCATTTTCTTGGACCCTTCTGCATCTGTGGTTCTAACCACATAGGATGCGGAATGCTTCTTTTACAACATGTCACTGAACGTAGCATCTGGGGTGAGGATGTTTTTAACATGTGTACCTGTTAGGTTGTCAAAGTTTTAATAAAAAAGGGGGGGGGGCGGAAGCAGCCGCCGCAGAAGCCACAGGGCTTCTGGGAGCCTTGTCTGTCTTCCAGGCACGCGGATGTAAGCTTGCTTGTCGCGGTGGTTTTCGTCTAATTGGCGCTGCAAGGAGTGCGGCTGCTGGTGGTCAAACCGAGTACTGCAGTTGTACGTCATTGGGTAAAATAAGATGGTGGTTTCTAGTCGTGCCTCAGTAGCCACATTTTTTTCTTGTCTTGGGAAAACGTAGTCAAAGTTAATTTCAAGTAAAATGAATGTCCTTCCAGGGAGCCTGTTCACAAGACAAACCAGGATGTTCCATCCAGTGTGATGAGGGTGCTCCGGGCATTGCTCTCTCGCCTGTGTTCTGATTGGCTCCAGACCTATGCACAGGTGTTTGGGAAGCTGTACCTGCTGTGTGGTCATTTTTGTTTTAACGCCGTAGGCTGAAAGAATGACTTCTGCAGTGGAAATGAAGAAGCTTGACTAGCTTGCTCCATTCAAAGGTAAACTGGAATTTCGTATGTAGTAGAGGCTTAACATCTAAATTTGTATATGTTTGAAAATGGAATGGACACGGATGTAAAATGCATTTTATCAAAAAGTTGTGTAGGTATCAACCAATGCAGTTGGCGTTCTCATGTCAATGTTCTGTTCCTAAAAACTGAGCTGAGATAGACTCAGCCATTCATTGGGCGGGGGCAGGAATCTGGCCTTTGTTTTGCCCAGGGGTTGGGGACATAACATACAACATCGCTGTATGTTACTTATTTTCCCGGAAGAACCCCCAAAGACATTAGCGAATCAGATTGTTTCCTCTAAGACTTCCTTTTCTCCGCACGACCCGCCTGCGCTTGCTGACTCACGTGCCTATGTTCGGGGCGCATGTGGCATTCGAGGTGGCGCCGTGCAGCACGTCACCTGGTCGCCTCTGTCGTGGAAATGGCTCCATGGCCGCACAAGTTCGGACTTTCCTGGACGCAGAAACCCACTTACCAGGAGGTGACGCGGCCCAGTGGGAGGAGCACTGACCCGGAAGTCAGCAGAGGGACGCGGGTTCTAGCACCGACTCCGCCAGCGACCACGTGACCTTGGGCAAGGCACTCACCCAGCCTGACACAAGGGACGCTTGCCCGTCCTGCTGTAACCACTGTTCTTCCATAACTGCCTTATGATGTGTGTGGGTACGAGGAGCAACAATTGAGACTTCAAGGGAAGTGAGCAGGAAATATATTTAAAACCTCCCTGTCCTGAGGACCCTGGCCACGGGGCTACCTTAGAACGTGCTTCCGCTGGTCTGTGAGTGTCCGAGCCCCCTCGGGCCTGATCCTGAGGAGCTGATGGCACTGTTCCTTAGGTGAGAGTCAGGCCCAGAAGGTACAGAGAACAGACTGGTCTCCGTTGTCCGAGCTCTGCCTGTGGGAGGCATAGTTTTTTTTTTGTACCCTGCCAGATTGTGGCTTTGGAAGTGGAATAAGTTCAACTTCATTGAGAGGGGAAAATTGCATGAAGCATAGCTGGAAATGGGTGACTTTTACCGTTTTTGCCATCTCATTCAGTAGAGAAAGAGTGCATGTGTGTGTGAGTGTGTGTGTGTAGGTGTGTGCACAGGGGAGTGAGTGCCTATGATGTCCTTTCCCAGCCAGGTCCTGGGTTTCGGTGAACCACGGAGACATTTTTCTCCTGGCTACTGATTACTTTTCTCTGTCTGATAATCATACCGAGTGGACTCTGGGGAATCAGAGAGTGAATTATGGAGCCAGGGAGGGGGGGTGAGAGACCCCACACGGTGTCCACTCCCGGCCCCCAGGCTCAGAGCAGCACGTAGTCCTTTTTGTTCTCCAGTGGCTAGAACACAAGAAGTCTCTTCCTTAGGAATTCTCCTCATGTCCTGGTGCAGAATTAGGATTCCAGTGTCCTTACGTGGAAACTGCTCTCCTCTCGTAGTTACTGTCGTTTTTCTCGTGTCAGCAGGAGCCATTCTCGAGCACAGTGACGTCTCTGAATGTTGTTTCTGTTTGATAGGAGCACGAAGTGTGTGGACTGAGGGGCCGGGCTGTGATGGCAGAGCATCATTGGACTCTGCCTTGCTTATGAAAATTGACAAGCCGGGAACCGGTGGTGTGAACCAGTCTGATTTGCCATGATGCTGGAGGCAGGGAGAAGTAGGCAGGACTTAAATCTGGGGTGGGAGAAGGTGAGTAAGGGAGAACGAATGGGCGAATTAGGGTCTGATTCTTTAGAAAAATAAAATTAAAAGCCAGGAGGCGGTCAGCATGTGAGGTCCAGGAAAACTCTTTTCATGGCTGTGCCCCTCGGAGCCTGCTTAGCTCCAGGGGGCTGCCTGCCTGTTGAGAGGCGAGGCCTGTGCTGAGAGTGGCTTTGTGGTTTTGCTAGTGCCCCCCAGCCATGGAGACAGCGGCTGTCCTGCAAATCTAGGGACTCCTTGCCCTAGAGAAGCCAGCTGTCAGCCAGACCAGCCTGTCTTTCCAAAGTGCTGACATATCTGAGAGAGGCTCCAATCACATGCCAGGCTGAACGTGAACCCAACTTGATCTTGCTGTCAGCTGCAGAGGTCACAGTGGGTCAGAAGTGCCCCTCCCGCAGGCCTGAGGGTAAAGCCCACCTACATCATGGAGCGTCAGGGGCATAGAAAGAGCACAGTTAAAACTCAAGTGGGTCTCTATCCCACCTGCTCAGTCTTCAGTTTACCAGAGAAGCCTACAGGTTTTTGTTTTTGTTTTTTGAATTAAAAACTAATACTCTTCCATAAAGACTCACTCACTCAGTTACCTTGGTTTTGTAATACCAAATATTATAGCATGAAAGGCTGAAGTCATTTAGATTTATACAGAATAATTCTAAAACTTGCCAGGATGCCAGTAGCTTCTGGTGCCCATGGCAACGTGGTGTCCATGGTAAAATACGTATAACCCACATTCATTGGGCAAATTGTTAATAATATGTTATCTTTGAGATATATATATTTTAATTTAGATTGCAAAAATAGAGGACCTATGACCATTTTGTGTTAGAAAGCCCATTTAAAGCATTATAAGCCTGAAGAGGCTTATACTTTAAGTTAAAAGCAGGCACCAGGTCACATAAAAATTGATTTGACAAGAACTATGAATTCAAGCATTTGATTTGACAAGAACTATGAATTCAAGTTGTTTAGTACCGCAGAGGAAAGCTGATGGCCTTTTCTTTAGAAAACTGCCTTTCCCTGCTTTTTTTCTTTTGTTAGATTTATTTCTTACGTTAAGTCCCTTCTGGTAGCTGGGCAGAGGAAGAGAGGGGCCAGTACTCGGTACACGTGGCAGCTTTTCAGGGGAGAAAGTAGATCATCAGTTCTGAAATCTGCAGCTCCCCATGAACCAGTCTTAATTTGTGCATGAAAGCAGTTCAGCTGTCTAGTGAGAAGCAAAAGCAAGGACGAGTTTGGGGGATGGGGTGTTTCTTAGGCAAAAAAAAAAAAAAAATTTTCATACAAGGTGTGTATGCTTTCTTTGCCTTTATATTTCCTTTCAAAGAAATCTCTTGTAAATGACAAAACTGTGAAATGGGTTGCCAAACATTGTTGCCCTTTGTTAGATGCTTCCAGCGGTGTGAATCCCGACCTGAACCCTGTCCACATCTGCTCCTTTCTCCCGAGAGAGAGAGAGGATCTCATCCAACGATGTAATTACCATACGCTTGCTATTAAAGAGCCTTCCAAACCCTGCTGACCAGCGCCTCTTTCTTACTCCCAGCACCACGCATGGCTGGGCCTTTGATAAAATCAAGGAACAAGGAAGAAGAACCATTTGGCTAGCTTTGTGGTTGCCGTTGTTGGGGCTGGTGGCTCTGGGGGCACAGCAAGGCGGGGAGAGAGGGAGGAGGTGGTTATAGGAACCACTGATAGGATTCAAATGTTAATAATTGATGTGTTTTGAGACCTGACTGTATCTCTTCTGATGCTGTCGCTGGGATTCAGGAATTTTCCACTCTTCAAAGTAGCCCTTCAGGTTTATACGTGAAGGGCCTCATTTTTTTCCTATCCTCGTCAGGACTCCTTTGTAATACCACTTAAAAATCTGTGGTCGTTTTATGATGGCACCTTTTCCCTACGACTTCCTTCCCACTTACTGTTATTCCGCAAACAATGGAATTTAAGGAATAAATCTGGAAGTTGGTGGTAAGTCCCATTATTTGATTTAGAGTCAGTTTCTTTCCTCAAATGAAAAGGCCTCCATAGACTGTTCAGTTAGATTTGAGGTTGCCTTAAGGGGCTCAGCATACCGTGTGTGTGTGTTTCAGGTAACGTAATTGGTGGTCCTTTGTTTTTGCCGTGGCTGTCGTCAGAGATCATGCCGGAGGGTGCGCCGTGGAGGCGAGCATCACACACCTCGCTCAGTAGGATTCTGATCTTGGCAGGGTGGCAGCATGGTCTCCCCCAGACTAGGCCTCTTGTATGGGGAGTCCCTTGTTGCTGTTATTCGATCACTCACAAGTATAACCTTTAAAAATACAGATTGGCTTCTTTAAGCAGGTGCCGGGTGCTAGAAAGACCCACGCTTGGCCTTTGCAGGGCCTCTGAATTCGGTTGGCTGGGGTCAAGGTTGTGTGACGATGGGCGCGTCACCTCCCCCTAACCCCCATCTTTGTGTCCTCGTCTGTAAAAATGAGACTAAGGACTGATTTCCAAGTTTCCTCCAGGCACTAGGGGCATGGGGATGGATGTTGTCTTGGCTCGTGAGGTAGGGAGGGTGGGATGCACAGTTTATCTGGGAAACACCCTCCCGGGAAACCTGAGCTGGGTGGCCGGATGCTGGCAGACCTGAATTTCTCGGATTTTGAACCCATCTTCCCTAGTGCACCTTTCAGAAATACCAACCCCCACCCCCCGCCAAAATAGTGGCCCCCAAAGCTGACATTGCTGGATTCGTTCTCCTGACTTCCCACATTTCCCTTCTCTTTGAGATTGATAACATGGCATAAAAAAACCACAACAAATAGGAAACGTTTCCTTGAGGGATGAGTCTCATCTCCTTAGTCAAGCCAGGCCAGGTGGGCCACCTCCTTGTCCCCAGGGTTCGTTGTGGACACGAATGAGTTAAAGTGAAACAAAGCAAAGCCCACTCCCCAGTGTTTGGGCCCTGCCCACAGAGCCTTGCCCTCGGTCCTTCCTTTTGTCTTGGCCATGGGTACTTTGGAAATGCAAGAGATTCATCCTGAAATGGCTGACACTCTTAACTTTTCCTCTTAGTTCCGTAGTAGGCAAATACTTTACCTACTTTATCTCTGGCCCACCATTTTTTGCTTGTTGGAGAAGAAAACAATGGCATTTATAAAAACCTGGGCAAGCTGTAATTAGGCAGCCAAAAAAATAAGATGGGCATTTCCTATCAGGTCACGTGTAAAGAAGCAGACATTTATTCCTATTTTCTAGGAAAATAGGGCAACGGCACAGGTTTAGAAACCGGCAGTAAAATTAAGTTGGTCCTTTGGGATGCTTTTTAATTGGAAGCCTCTAGAGGTCAGTACCGCATAAAGAAAGGGGTTTCTGGTTCTGGGCAGGCAGCCGCCCACTTCCTGGGAGCTCGGGCGTGCTGGCCGACCTCTAGAAGGGCGAGAGGCGGGCAAAAGCCCAGTTGAACGCAGCGGAAGGTGCAGCATCCTTTGCCTATACATAAACGCTAATGTTTGACTTGGGTGGATTTTTCCCTCCCCTTATCCATCTTTTTCTACAGCTCCCACACCCCCCTGTGCACACTGTCAGTTCAATAAACCTGACCTATTGACTGATCGATGAAGCGTGGCATTTAGCTCTCACTCTCAAAGGGCTGGGGAAATGCCAGAGAGGACATTTCATCTGCTCTGTGCGCGGAGGCAGCCTGGGCCTTGCTGATTAGGAGCCAGCAGGCTTTGCTGAACCTGCGACTTCCAGCCCAGCTCCAGGGTGCCGTGGGCAGGAGCCCAAAGCAGGCTCCCCGAGGCCTGCACAGAGCAGGGGTGTTGGGGAAGGACTGAAGCATCTGTAGGAGATCCAGCTAGAACTGATGTGGTGGGAGCCCCTAAAACGGGTCAGCACCCCTGGCGGGGGCGTCCAGGGCACAAGATGACCGCAGGCTTCACGGGCCCGGGAGGCCACGGCGCAGCCCAGAGGAGCTCTCAAGGGCCCCTTTTCACCCGACAAGAAACCGAGGGTCTGAGCTGACCAGTTTATTAAAATAACGTGGTGACTGGCAACTGGGGAGCCTCCGCTGGGGCAAGGCTACCGGAAAACCAGGGGGCCCTCCTTTCTGTGCCCTTTGTCCCAGGTCTTGCCCCCCGAGCTGCCCTTTGCAAGGCCACCACAGACTCTTCTCATAACAGAAGAGGCTACAACAGACTCCTAGTGATGCGGGACTCTTATCCCAGCTGACCCTGAAATAACCAGGGGCCAAAATTCACCCTTAGCCAGACCAGAGCCTGAGAGCAAGAGGGGAGCTCTCCCTGTCTGCTCACAGCTGGCGACGGGCGGCAGACTCACCGCCGTGTACCCCCAGCGTCCCCACTCCATGGAGCTCCCGAACCATCCAGACACTTCCAGCCTGCCTTCTACAACTTTCCTTTCCCACCCCTGCGCTGAGGCAGCAGTGCCCTCCCCCTGGACCCCACCATGGCCGCAGTTATCATGCTTGTCTTAGAACGGTGTCGTGTGGAGGGAGCGCATGGAAACGAGAACACGCTTCAGAGGCAAGTTGAATTCACTCGGGAGCTCACAGTTGGTTTGGATGATCTCTGCCGCTGTTACCTCTGCAAACGCAGGGCAAGAGCGGCCGGCCATATCGGTGCCCCGTCGGAAGTGCTGGGGCCCAAGCCTGCCTGCCTTGATTCCGACATCCTAGTGTCATCGCTACCCCCCCGTGCTGCGAAGCCCCTGGTCCTGGCAGATGCATGTGGGCTGACCGGTGAGCAGCCGCAGGGAGAGGGTACGTGCCAGACCCCAGGAGCGATGATGCTTTTCTGTTTTCCGAACTCTGCACCCAGAAAAGGAAGGAAAGCAGAAGCAGCGAGTCAAAGTTAACCTTTGGACATGTAAACGCTCCAAGAATCACGAAGCTGTATGGATGTCGGAAGAGACGTTGGCTTTCCGGATCCGACTCTTGCTTCGCATGTGGCCTTGGGCTTTAAACCTTTCGCTTCTCCCACTGCGGAGTGTGAGTGTGATGGGCCGCTCTGAGCCCCAGGCTGCAAGGGGCTATAAAAACACCAGCCGTCGAAGGACCGACTGTAAATCGGGTTGGAGAGTGTCAGTGTCACAGCTCCTGGCTCCGGTACTCCCTGCTGCGAGAGCGTAAATCTAACGACGGAAGAAAGTATGGGAGCCGCAGTCTCCCCTCCAGTCTTGCTCTGCTTTCGGATTGCAAGCGTTTCAAGCCGCGTGCACCCTAGTGAGGGCTGTCTCCAGCCGCCTTTCCCTCCCCAGGCCCACCTCCCTCCGCTCTCTCCCACCTCATCCGACACAGAGCGCTTTGGAATTCAAAGTTCATCTAAATTTCCTGGGGGGATATAGTTAAATCCTTTACTAGACAATTCTACGCCAGTAGCATAGGCCTCATATTTGCAAGTGGCCTTAGCTTTCATACTTAGTACTCAGAAAAATCCCCATATGAAAAATAACGAGTACCTAACTGCCTTTTACAAGCCGGCTTGTGCAGAGCAGGCTGAGGCCGGGGTGATGCTTGGTGATAGAGCTAACCTATCCTGATGTCTTTTGATGTCCCCTTCCTTCAAAGGCTACTTCTGACCCTGCCCAGCTCCCCGGTGACTCTTGGAACAGGTTCCAAAAAGGGCCAAGTGAGAGCATGTTAGTGACTTTGTGTGAAGCTCCAGCCATGCTGGAAACCAGCGCCCTTCTGTGCCGGGCGGGAAGCATCTTTCCATACACGCCCTGCAAGCTTCGGAAAAAGATCCGCAGGCCAGAAGCAAGCCAAACGCGTCGTCTCGCTCCGTGCTCGTGACTCGTCCAACCCAACCACGCGTACTCTGTCTCCGCAGGACTCCGGCCAACCCCTCTGCCTAATGCATGGAAGCATATTCCCTGGGGGGCACTTCAAACCTCGCTCCGACTCTGCACCCTTCAGCCCTAGAAGCATGCAAGAAAAATTTGCCACGTGCTCTGAAAATTCCATTTGGAAGCCAGTGCTGGCGACTCGGGACCGGACTTGACAAAAGAAAACAGACGCTGAGTCAGGTACGCTGCTGGCTGCCCCGCATTCATCTCCTGGGGACGGTTCTGCCCGCAGCAGACGGACAGCGTTACAGATGTGCTGTGACACGGATGTGGGGTCGGGCTGGGAAGCACAGCGACCTTCCTCTGTTAGTCCGAGGTTGAGATAACGGCACTTTTGTGAATCCTCTGGAAATGGAACTCTCCACGTGGCACCGCAGCGTGCTCCACTTTGGAGCGGAGCTGCGACAGGGAGGCAGGCACGAGGGGAGTCATCCTCTTGGGCGGGGTGGCTAGTTCCCTCTCCCACCCTCTGAAGAAGGAGTGACTGATGTCATCCGTCTGCCCCAAACCAGCCTGGGGTGGGGGGGGAGAAGAGAACTAACTATGGACTCAAGGTCACAGTTCTCTGGCTCTGACGCTTACCTTGGGGATTTCCACCCTCCCAGCTATTCAGGGGGGTCCTCGGGGTGCCTCGTGTGTGTTTCACAAGCTCATTCATCTTCAGTGACACCTGGTGCCCTCCTTTCTGGCTTTACCCACAGTGTCTGCTAATGCTGCCGAACTCTGAAATGGCAGCTGGTTGTCAGCGCCCAGGACAGGTGCAGTGGTTGTCCACCGAACGTGCCACTGGGCTGCCACCGCCTGCCAGCGTGGGCCCTGAGGCTGCCAGTGGGAGGCCACAAGACCCTGAGTGTGTGGTTCAGGGTGCTGTCACCAATGAGGGTGCTTCCCTGGTGACAGCTCCTTCAGTTTTTATTCATCTTCTATTCCAGCTGCTGACCAAGGGGGCAGGAGTCTCCAAAGTTGGCCGTTGCTCCGAGTGGGTTTTCCAGGGGATGGGAACAGGAGTGGGTGAATAGCACAGGTCTCTGTGCCCCCCGTGACCCCTGAACGACCTTCTAGCAAGTGTCATCAGTAGATAGGAAAGTCATAAAGCAGACACAGCTCTAGCTGCATCCTGGTGGAAAGGCGAGAACGTGTGTTGTGTCCCCTCATGCTTTCTGCATGATTTACGACCCAGGGCGGAGGTGGGCGCAGACACGAAACACCCAGTTTCTGGTGGCAGGTGCTGCTCTCCAAGGCCGCCTGCCGACACGCCATTTCCAGGAAGACTCCCAAACGGCTTCATTCCAGCAGGGTGGCCAGGAAAATGCCCAGTCTGCCTCCCAGGCAGTGCCGAGAGACTGGTGTGACTTGGCTTGATTAACGTGGCTTCATGAGCTCAGGCTGCTCTAACCACAGACCGGGTGGCTTATAAACAACAGAAACTGATTTCTCCCAGTTCTGGAGGTGGAAGTCCAAGATCAAGACACCAGCAGATTTCACTGTCTGGTGAGGGTCTGCTTCTTGGTTCCTGTGTCTTCACATGGTAGAAGGGGCTAGAGAGCTCTCCGGGGTCGCTCTTAAGCGCACTAACCCATCCATGAGCGCTCTGTTCTCATGACCCAGTCACCGTCTAAATGTCTTCACATTGAGGATCAGGTTTCCAGCTATGGATTTGGGGGGAACACAAACATTCAGTCTACAGTATAAAGGCACCTCGGTTTCCACATCTAGAGCTTTATACATCCAGCCCCCTGTCACCTGTTCTCAAAGTCACAGGAACCCTGGAGCTCTATGGCCTCTTTCCCAACACGCTCTCTTTAGAAGAATCGTCCGTGAATACTCACCATCCCCCGTGGGGCCCCACGAATTCGTGGTCGCCAAGAGAGTGGGGAGGGTTCCCGAAGGCCTCGCAGGGCCACCCGCCCCTGCTGGGTCACTGACTCCCTGGGAGCCGTTGGCACACCGGGCCTTCCAGTCATTGTCCTCAGAGCCCCCGTGTGTTTCTCGCTCCCATCTTTCTTTCTATTCCAGTTCCTCGATGTCGCAGGTGCTCATTCCCTACTCGTGGGTGCTGATCTCACCTCCCTTCTCACGCTGCCCTGACACCCTTTCCCGGGGCAGACCCGCCCTTCTCCTGACCGTTCCAGCGGTTTGGTTACCGGGTATAGTGGCCCCACCCACAGACCCCGCCCTGCTGTTGCAGACCCCGCCCTGCTGTTGCAGACCCCGCCCTGCTGTTGCAGACCCCATGGAGGAAGGAAGGAGTGGCGGTTCCCTGTTTCCGAAGATGGGAACAGGGATTCCGGTTGGAGAGCTGTATGAGAGCTCTGACACGTTCTCAAAGCCGGGCCACTGGGTGGCAGAACTGGGTCCTGGTGGGGCCCGGTTGGCCCCTGTAGCCACTTCTCCCCAGCAGGGTCTGCGTTGAGCTCAGGGAACCTCAAGTCAGGACGACCTGCTCACAAAGACACAACTGGGACCAGGGTGAGTGAGTGTGGGGTGATAGAAGAACTAGGCTCATTTACATGCCACAAAAAAAAAAAAAGAAAGAAAGAAAAGAAAAAGAAATAAAGAAGCCACTTCTGAGCAGCCTGCATTCCCTGTGAAGCGAGCCACAGCCATCTGCAGGAGGGTCTGCGCCTGGTGCTGGTGTGTGCCAGCCCCAGGCTCTTGGATTTGAACAGCTGCCCTCCCGCAAATCGGCTTCTCCCCTGAGAGCTTCCTTGCCCCCGGGCCACAGCCCATCCAGTGCAGGATGTATAACCCGGTGCGGATGCTGTTGGGCCTGCCAGCCAGTGGGAGCCCTGCAAAAGGCTTCTATTTATAGGGAAGGCTTTCCTTGGGCACTCAGGCGCTCAGGCCTGCTGAGCGGCAGTCCCAACAGACACTGAAGGGCGGGGCTGCAAACCTCTCCCAAAGAAAGGGGTTGTTTCACCGCACACAAAGGTAGGGTGGCCCTGGCGTGATGTGAGGCGAGTGGATGGCAGCTGCCTGTGAGTTCCCTTCGTTTACAACTGGGTTCTGCCAAATTCAGGGAGCAGCCTGGGGTTTGGATTTTGGAGAATGAAATGCTTCAAAAGCCGAGGGCTGTCTAGCTTCATTGGCTTAAGTACAGAAATGGCCACAAGCCAGAGGTGGTTTTTAGTTCTGGCTGCCTGTCTTTAGGAGCATTTTAATTGTTTGATGCTATAGGACAAGCAGCCAGGTCCAGCCTAGGACAGTAGCTATGCTGGGTGTCTAGGTGGCCTTCTAGTCTTCCCCTGGGGACTTCCGCAGGCCCAGCCCCAGAAGGGAGCCACAGTGCACAGCAGGGTTGCTTCAGGGAAAAGCAGAAAGGGCTGCGCCTACTCAGGTGAGTGCTGCTAGCTTCCTTCTGCAGCCTTTCGGTTTGCATTCGCTGTTAACCCTCACCCTCCCTGAGAAGGCAGAATAACCGAGTTGGTAGGTGAGAGTGTGCATTTTCAAGAAACTTGTGAGACTTCAAGCCAACTCACTTAATCTCTCCAGTCCTCAGATTTCCCATTAGTCATTTGGAATAGATAATCCAATAGAAAAATGAACTGAGGGTAGAGAGAGGCAATTCACCGAAAAGCAACTCTAAATAGCCGATAAATATATAACAATGTGTTCAAGCTCTCTAGTCACCAGGAAACTGCAAATTAAGACAACATCTCATCGTCACCAAGTTTTAAAAGGTTGACCCTGTGCAGCGTCAGGCACCGTTGGCGGGAATATCCATTAGTTCAGCCACATTCAAAGATCTTTCGATGTATAAACCCTTTGACTTCCCAATCCCACTTCTAAGGAACCTGTCCTGGAGAAGTAACTGTGCATACAGATGTGATGTGCACTGTGGTATCGCTCATGACACTAAAAAATGAAAAGGAAACATCCTAACTGTTCATTGACAGCAGAAAGGTTGCGGGCAGGTGATAGCTACCAGCTCTATGGGTTCTCATACAGAAACAATCCTACGAGGTGTGGTTACTTGAAAAGAGCAAGTCAGGGAACAAGCCAGGCAGGGCAGTAGCATCTACATTAAAATAATGTGAACGGATTTTCATTTCTGTGAGTAGGTGCATGGCCCAGGTCCAGGAGACTGTGTGTTCAGCTCTTCTCAGGGGTTGCCTCTAGGGAGAGGGGTGAAGACAACGGGGGTGGGGGGGTGGGGGGGGGAGGCCAGCTTGTATGCTATACACTTCAGTCTGCATTTCTGCATCTCCGACAACCTGCACTGCAAGGTCCCTCTTGCCTTCTACCGTCTCGGTTCCATGCGGGGCGTCAGAGCGAGGCTGAAGTGGGCAGGCTGCGTGGGGAGTGGCGCTTGGAGGACCTGTGAGGACTCCGGAGTTGGACAGGCTTCATTTCAGATGCCCGTTCGATATCCGAGGGGGGATGCCAAGCAGGCAGTGGGAGGGAGGAGGCTGCCAGAGGTTTGGGCATCACATGAGAAGAGGAGTCTCCTAGGATTTATGGGTGGTACGAAGAGGGGTTCCATTAATAAGATGTGGGGGGGGGCTCAGAGCCAAGTGTGGGGGCACCCAAACCGTGGGTTCCAGTGCCCTTGACATGAATCGATTTCTGTGTATCTAAACCAGGGTAGTACGTTAGTGGACTCTTCCCACCCATTGGCTTCCCTGGCACCTTATCAAAGGCTCCCTGCACATAATCCCAATGTCGCTCCCTGCTTGTCCTCTGGCTGAACTCTTCTGATGGTCTCGGAGGTTCTCAGCTTGCCCTTCCCCTCCTGTAGTGCCTTTGGCTCCTGTTGCTCCCAGCTTCATGGGGACAGGGAAGCCCTTGCAGCTCCTGAATAATTCCGGCGCCCCTTCTCCCCCCCATTCTGCAAAGCTCAGCCCAGGCAGAGCCCAGGCCCCTTATTCACTTGGGAGTTCTCAAGATTTGCACACTTTTTTGCACCGTTTCTAATTTAATTCCCAGAAGGCAGGCATACAAGGTGGGCAAACGTAGGCTTACAGTTGGGAGCACGCGAAACACAGTTTGTTCTTGTGTTATTTTCCGTTCAAACAACTGTATACCTACTTTTGCCCCACCCTGTATTTTTATTATTCTCCCTGCCATCTTGACAGATGAGAAAATTGAGGCTTGTGTTTCAGATTTTATTTATTTCTTAAGCCACATAGGTGGACACGGCTTCCAGTCTGTGTGCTGGGCCAGCCCCTGATGGACAGACGTCCTTCTGTGACAACAGCTGGGAGAGATGTGAGGGTCGGCCCTCTCTGCCGACATCCCCCACTACCGCTCCCTGAGAACCAGGGGCAGGGACGGCACCCAGCTCTGGGGCTTCTCGGCAGCTCGATGACAGTGTCCGGTGTCCCTCTGCTGCTGCTGCGTGGGGCTCCCTCGCATCTGCCCCTGCTCCTCAGAGTGACCACTTCAGGTTCCACGACCCTCAGCTACCTCACCATCTGGGCCTTCTGGCTTTAGCGTAACCCAGATGGGTAGGTTTACTTAGTAACTACTTACTAAGAACTCACCGCAGGTCAGATATTCTTACAGGCAGAGGCACACTAAAAGGGGTATTTCTCGTATGTGTGTATGATGTACATAAATACCTAAGACACAGGGGCTCAGAGTGTGGCTCTGAAGTCGGGTGGACCCTGCCGCTGAGTAACAGCGAACTCTACTTTAGCAAGTTACTTAAACTTTCTGAGCCTTCGTTTCCTCTCCTGTGATACGGAGACCATTATCTCCACCCGGCGGGACTGCAGGGAGGGTTGAGAGGAATAATTTGTGTGTAGCGCTCAGTACCGGGTCTAGCGCGTGTGTCTCATTCACAGCTGTGTCCTCCCTACCTGGCACGAGGCCTGGCGCACAGTGAGTGCTCAACAGCCGTTTGTGGACTGGGTTAGTGAGTGAATAAAGAACACTGCAGTTAATGACCAAGTGTATCTCTAATGCAAGTTGGCAAGGAGGTCAACGATCTCTCGGTATCGTCTGACTCGGTTTCAAAGTCCACCTTGGATGATGAGTAACAGGTTTGGCCATGCAGTTAGGTATTGGACCAAGGCCTGGAGGGTTAGTCTTGCCTCGCCTAAGACCATGCGCTAAAACTGGCATGGGTGTGAGGTAGAGATTGGCGTTCTCGGACTCTCAGCCCACTACTACAAATCTGGTATGTTGAGACCATCTTCCAGGCCCAGCTAATTGAGCAAAAAGGGGATAACCCCACTGAACGGGGACTTTCTAATTCCTGGTGACAGTGACTCATTTTGGAAAAAACAAAACAGTTGTCCCAGGCCTTGGTGCTGAGCAAATGGTGGAGCCAAAGCCAGCTGCCTTCCACTTGCGAGGCCGAGAGCTGCGGTCTGAGCGTGCCTGCAGGCTCCTCCAGCCCCCCAAGGGCAGTCTTCCTGCCAGGGGAGCTCATCTGCTGACCTGAGGCCAGTGGCCATTCTTGGAGAATGATAACGAAACCTCCGTGTCAGGTGATCCGGCTTCTCGTCCCAGCTGCGCCAGCTGCGTGACCTTGGACATATTTTCTTACCCTCCTTGTGCTTTCATTTCCTCTTCTGGAACGCAGGGGATGTGACACCTTGCAAGGATATAATAATACGACGTGTGACAAAGGTTCCCAGCACAGTTCCAAAGAATGCGTGTGGGGGTTGCCTCTGAAGGCAGAGCCAGTGTTACTCACCCTGTGTGGTGACACACAGGAGAATCTGCTCGCCCCCACGCCTCCCCCACAGTCTGGCCTAATTCCCATTGGCGTGGTGGGCGAGGCCGAGATCTTCAAGGCTTATCTCAGAGCAGAAGCTTTTGTCAAGCAAACCTAACATGGTATGGAACTGAAGCACACAGAACTGATAAGTGGGGCTCCCTCATTGGAGCAGAGCTAGATCTGTCTCTCCAATCTGCCCCTTGACATTTTGCAGGGGTCTCCCATGTGTCTCCGTAACCCCCAAAGTTTCCCAGAACTTTGTCTGAAAACAGCAGAATGAACAAACGAACAAAATCAACAACAGAACTAAAGTGTTCTACATGGTCCCTGTCAAAATAATAACATCAGTACATCATCGTAATTTAAATGCTAGCTGTTATTATTGCTGATGTTGACAGCAGTGGTTCTCAAACTTGGGCTTGTTGCATCAGAATCACTTAGAAATCTCCTTGTTTTAAAAGATTTTATTTACTGCTTGGCTGGTGTAGCTCAGTGGATTGAGCGCAGGCCTGCGAACCAGAGGATCTCGGTTCGATTCCCAGGCAGGGCACATGCCTGGGTTGCAGGCCAGTTCCCAGCAGGGGACACACGAGAGGCAACCGTACATTGATATTTCTCTCCCTCTTCCTCTCTCCTACCCTTCCCCTCTAAAGATAAATAAATAAAAAATCTTAAAAAAAATAAAAGATTTTATTTACTTACTTTTAGAGAGGGGAAGGGAGGCAGAAAGAGAGGGAGAGAAGCATCGATGTGAGGGAGAAACTTCGACTGGTTGCCTCTCGTACACTCACTGACCCGGGCTGAACCCGCAACTCAGGCGTGTGCCCTCACCGGGAATCAAACCCGTGACCTTTTGCTTTGCGGGATGGCACCCAACCAACTGAGCCACACCGATCAGGGCTCACCTAGAAATGTTATTAAAACAAAAATTGTTGGGCCGCACACCCAGAGTTTCTGATTCAGTAGGTTTGGGGTGGGAGCAAGACCTTGCAGTTCCAATGGATTCCTAGTGACGCTCGTGCCGGAGTCCGGGAACCCACTTTGAGAACTGCAGGGTCACTGTGTGCTTCCTGCGTGACAGGCGCTCTGCCAGGCGTTCGGCCTGGATCGTTTTCCTGAGTGCTCGAGACTGTGCTTTTGAGGTAGGTATTGGAGGATTTACGTGTCTTATGTACAGATGAAGAAACCGAGGCTTAGAGGGTCGGGTGACTTGCCCAGGCTCTTACAGCTGTTACTGGCCCATTCCGATCCAGGGTCCTCACTCTTAACCGTGATGTTAAAATGGAAACGGGGTCACAAGGGATGGGTACCCTTATTCCCATACACTTATTTGCATTTATGGGCCCAGCACAAACAGGTTAATGAAATGAACTGTCTCTTGGGGAAAGGGTCCCCGCATAGTCGAGGTTTGATGGGGAGCAGGAACACGAGGCCAGACAGGAACGCCTGAAGAAGAGACTGTTGCTTATCACAGCCTGCCCACCCAAGAAGGACCCCCAAGCAGCCAGACGGCTTCTCGGGGCACCTTGGGGATATTGACTAAGAGAAGCAGAACTTGTGACAAAGCCTAGAAAACTTCATGTGTTTGTTACTTTATTAATTTAGAAAATACTGAATGCCTGCTCTATGCAGGATGCTGTCTGTTGCTGGAGGTGCTTGGGAAGTAAACGCAGACGTGGTCCGCCCTGGCTGGGTGCTCCTGTTGGTTGGAAGGTGGTTCCGTTGGCTGGAGTGCTGTCCCGTGCGCCGAAGAGGTTGCAGGTTTGATCCCCAGTCCGGGCACGTACGTGAGGCAACCAATTGCTATTCGTTTTTCACATCTATGCCTCTCTCTCCCCCGCCCACTCTTTCTGTAAAATCGATGAACATATCCTCGGGCAAGGTTTAAAAAACAAAAATAGACATGGTCCATGACTCCTGAAGCCTATAGTACACTTATTAAATCTGGTGACAGTTTTGCCGGAATCTTGATATTCAGCTTTGGCCACATGATTCTCTTATGTTCCAGCCCACTGGTTCTGGCTCTTTCGCATCTTATTATCTTACATTCTTCACTCTGTCTGTGGACCTAGTGAATTTCCACTCTGACTCATGCAGCTCAGTCCAGTCCTGATGGCATGATCTCAAGTCTGCCTTCTCAATTGATGTCTTTTATTCCATCGATTTGTTCCACTTACTCATGCATTCATTGGTTGATTCTTGTCTGCGCCCTGACTGGGGATCGAATCTGCACCCTTGGTGTACAGGGACAATGCTCCAACCTACTGAGCTACCAGGCCAAAGCTCAACAGATGTTTTTTATTCTTGATCAGGGACAGGATTTGACTGGTATCTTATAATTGTTAACTTGGAAATATGACTAATAGATAAAGATTTTTTACCTGGTCTGCTCTTGTGCTCTTACTTATGATTGCTAATTACCTTAAGTGTCTGATATGCCAGATGGATACTTTAATGAGCACTCTAATGACCGGATCGGAAACACCACATTCAGGTTCAAGAGAATTCTCTTGAACCTCCCGGGGAGAGGGGTTCCTGAAGGTCTCATTCTGCTATCCATCCACCTGTCCTCTCGGCATGGGTTTGAGGAGGCGGGATGGGAGGCTGAAGACCACATGTTTGATTCCAAGGGGGTTTCCCCTCACCCCAAGTCCAGCGTGTTTTCTGTAAAAACTCATCTGGGGGAAAACTCTGCCTTGCTTGTTCCAGTTTAGATGTACTCACTTTGGCAAAGCTATGAGTTAATTAAAAAGTAATGATAGACAGGGAAGTCTTGACCACTGAAAAGCCAAGTGTTGGGGAATCATGTGAAAGAAAGAGGAGAAGGAGAAAGCCATGCTAGGAAAGCCAACTTAGTAGGAAATCCGTGATTGACGTGAAATGTAGTTTTCCTAACGAGCTAAAGAAAACTGCTGGGCTGCCTCCTAGACACACAATTTCCTGCTATCTACTCTGCATTAAAAACAAAACTCAATTTAAGCTTCAAAGTAAAACTCAACATTGGGGCAGACATAGGGACTGTTTGCTTTGAATGAGTCACAGCAGTCAGTCTTTCCGAGTTGGTCAGGAGAAAGGTTTTTTGAAACCAATTCTGTAGTGATAGCTGGCACGTGGGACCTATGCAATGAAATAAACACTTTCCAAAAGGAGGGAAGAAAAGGAAAGATTAGAAGAACAGAGGAAGAAGCCACCCACGCACACATCCAGTTCTTTAGGTAAATGTCAGATTTTACTCACAAGTCCTAATAGACCCACTAGTAGTTACTCTTATTTGGGCTTTTCTAGTGGGAAAGTATCCAGTCTGTGGAGAGCCTCAGCGGTGCCTTGACTGGTGCGGCTCAGCTGGTTGGCTGTGGTCCTGCAAAGTGAAAGGTCGCTGGTTCAATTCCTGGTCACATGCCTGGGTTGTGGGTTTCATCCCTGGTGGGGCGTATGCAAGAGGCAGATGAGCGCTGCTTCTCTCCTTCTCCTTCTCCCTCCCTTCCCCTCTCTCCAAAAATAAATGACTAAAATCTTTTTAAAAAATTGAAGGAAGGGAGGGAGGAAAAGAAAGAAGAAGGAAAGAAGGAAAGAAAGAAAGAAAGGAAAGGAAAAGAAAAGAGAAAAAGGAAAAGAAAAAAGAAAAGAAAAGAAAAGAAAAGAGAAAAGAAAAGACCTCAGTGGTTGTGTTATGAGGTATGCTGCTTTCATTTTGGCACAAAATTAGCCTGGACTGAAATATCCTTGCCTAGATCATTCATGCTGCCCGCTCAGGCCCAGCTCTGCCCTTGCTTTAGTGAGGTACCCTGATAGCATGATGTGCGGCCTTGGCCCTAAACCCAGGTTGCCTGGCCACACCCACATCAGAGCAGGGGGTGGAGGAGGATAAAGATGATGACTTGGTATAGCTGAGTGTTTAAGAACTGAGGCTCTGAAGCCAGAAAGACCTGGGTTCCAATATCAAATTGACCTCTTAGTTTGTGACCCTGGGCCTCAGTTTCCAATGTCTTGATGATAGCATGAGTTTATTATAAAGATTCAATAAGGGCTTAGCTCGGTGTATGGCACATGGTGTGTAGTCAGCAAATGGTACCTGTGGTTACTGCCAAGCTTGGTCTTAGTCCTCGTGTCAGTGTGGGTGGTTTGAAGGAGGAGAGTGGGTAGGTCAAGAGCAGTTCTTAAATGAATTGGCACCAGATCATGAGGTTTGTCAAAATTAGTGTCTCGATCCATGTATAGGGCTGTCCAATCGAATGTTCTGTGACAATACAGATGTCCTGTATCTGTGCTTCTGCATACACTATAGCCATGGCCACATGAGCTATTGAGGACTTGAAATTTGGCTAGAAGAAGTAAGCTTTCAAATTTAATTAATTTAAATTTAAGTAGCCATATGTGGTCTGTAGTAACCATGCTGGGGAACACAGCTCTATACGATTAAAATTGTCAAATCTGCCCTTGGCTGGTGTGGCTCAGTGGATTGAGTGTGGACCTGTGAACCAAAGGGTCACTGGTTTGATTCCCAGTCAGGGCACATGCCTGGGTGGCGGGCCAGGTCCCCAGTAGGAGGCGCATGAGAGGCAACCACACAATGATGTTTCTGTCCTTCTCTTTCTCCTTCCCTTCCCCTCTCTAAAAGTAAAATAAATCAAATCTTAAATATAATTGTCAAATCTATGTGAGAAAGGCCAAACATTGAGAGAAAAGAGTTAAATGTAAATATAATGAGAGTGAGAGCTCATAGGATTGAAAATGTCAGAAAGAACCGCATTTTTATTTTTATTTTTTTTTTAATTTTTTTTATTTATTTATCTTTAGAGGGGAAGGGTAGGAGAGAGGAAGAGGGAGAGAAATATCAATGTACGGTTGCCTCTCGTGTGTCCCCTGCTGGGAACTGGCCTGCAACCCAGGCATGTGCCCTGACTGGGAATCGAACCGCGATCTTCTGGTTCACAGGCCCGCGCTCAATCCACTGAGCTACACCAGCCAGGGCAAGAACCGCATTTTTAATAAGTGATGGACATAGTTGTTATTACATCCCTTTAGCACAAAAGCAAGCAGAATGCAAAACATTTCTAAATCTTAGAAGTCAAACAGTTCAGTTTCAAGAGCTATTTGATAAACTGTAATTCCACTGAAATGAGAGAGATTGATCTTGGACTTGGAATTTACAATTGGAAAATGGGCGCCATTTGGTAAACAGCCACGATGAACAAATGGGCAGCAGCAGATCTAATCACGGAAACCCATCAGCAGAGGCAAGTTTCCTGAATGTCTGCCTCCAAGTGCATGTTGAACCTGTACAGGTGAGAGTCATTTTTAGGGGGAAAGATAATAGAGGAAGCAATGCTTATGTAATTCACTGCTAGGTTGGCAATGAACTCACTCATTGGCAGCCTAATGAAAAAGCGCAGATGGGGAGAAATTAACAAAGTTGGCATGTTTTCTGTTCCTATTGGCACAACCCAAGATACAGGTGTAAATGGTGCGTGTTCAGTGATAACTCAAATGTGTCATGGACATTGTAAGAAACGTCTAGTGACTGTGGTAAGCTTAAATATTAGAATAATTATAATTCAGAGGGTCAAGGGTCCAAGATGAAAAAAATAATATTTCAGAAAGCACTGGAATACATTACGGGAAGATCTCACATATTTGAAGTAAAAGTGACCCTATATTGAGAATGAAGAGATGTGGTTTTGATAACTGGTTTCTTCTGGTTAATAATTGGAAGTCTCCAGCAAGTTGCTTATATACTCTGTTCCTCACCATTTGCATACATATGAAAATGGGTTTGCAAACAATTTGGAACACTATAAAGCACTTTGAAAATGAAAGGTGTTATCATCCTTAGCATCATTTTGACTTTCTCACAATCCCTTGAGGAAGCAAGATAGAGCAAGTTAACCGTTTTACAAATGAAGAAGCTGAAGCTGAGAGGCATTGAAGGACTTGTCCAAGGTCACACATCCATGAAAACCGGCATCCTGGTCATGGCTATAAAAATTGGGTGGAGTTTAAGTGATGAACACAAAGGTTTATTATTCTTTTTGAATCTCTGGCTTTAGAAATGTTTCAAGTCATGGGATTGTAGAACAGAAAGAGTCAGACTGCCTGTAGGTTCAGGCAGGAGAGGTCCCTGACCAGGACCCTGTGTGTTAGTTAGAACAATGGGCTGCAAACCCAGCCTGTTTGGGTAAAGTCTTACCAGAATATAGCCACACTCATTTGTTTATGAATTGTCTTTGTCTTGGCTTTTGCCCTACAAGGATGGAGTTGAGTAACAGCAATAGAGACCACAGCCAAAAATACTTCCTCTCTGGACCTTTACAAGAGAAGTTTGTCCACTCAGCATTATCATTACCGTGACTACGCATTTTTATACCCATGACTCAGCATTCATGTCCCAGTGATATAGCATTCCTGTGATGATGACTCAGCATTTCATGTCACCATGAATAAGCATGCCATCCTCTACACCGTGACTTAGCATTTCGCAGCACCATGAATCAGCATTTCTTGTCACCATGACTCAGATTACATGGTACCGTGACTCAACATTCCCTGGTACCATAACTCAGCATTTCATGTTGCTGTGAACTGGTATTTCACGTCACCATGAATTAACATTTCTTTTCTCTACACCACAAGTCAGCATTTCACACCATCATGCATCTGCATTTCTCAAGACGGTAGATCAGCACTTCTTGACTGTACTGTGACTCAGCATTTCATGACACCATGACACAGCATTTCACAACACCGTGACTCAGTGTTTCTCATCACCATGACTCAGCATTTCTTGTCCCCAGGACTCAGCATTTCTTGTCGCCACAACTCAGTGTTCCTTGACACTGTGAGTCCACATGTCGATCTCTGAGCGTCATGAGGCTGTCCCCTTTTTTCTATCACTATTCAGCATGATAATCAATAACTTGTCAGAATGGAAGTGATCGTATAATTTAGGACTAAATTGCTACCTGTCCTAGCATAAGTAGAAATCTGAGCCCACAATTTGTTCATGAAATAAAACTTTTCTTCAGGAGAAGTTAATTTCTATTGTAAGCCTTCTTTTCTTGGGGAGGCAGAAATTGAATTTGAATAAATTCAGCAACCCTCCCGTCCCACCACCTGTCCCTTTGAGATTGTTCAAGTTCCTGAGAACTCGTGTAGTGCCAGCCCCTGGGAGTTACATCTGGTCTTCACAGACATCTGTCAGGGATGGTAGGAGTCAAGGAAGCCAGTACCTAGGTCCAGGCCAGAGAGAGGTCTGGAAGGAGGTTTGGGCTCACCTCTGCTGCCTCATGTAGATCTTCCTGAAGCATTTCTCATGGGCCCCACTCGGAGCCTCGCAGCACCTTCGGATTGCTGGAGTGTGGTGGGTTAGTTGTTTTGCTTGTTGAGTCACTGCTGAGGGACCCTTTGTTCCCTCGGGTCCCTGCTCTCTCTCTGTGTGACGCTAGTGCCACTCTTGGGCACTGGCTAACCCAGCATCTCTCACAGAGAACTCAGTAAAGTCTGCAGACATCTTCTCTGCCATCTTGCCACTTTCACAGATCTACACACTCAAACCCCTCCCGTGTTCCAGATCCTTCCATCACCCTTTGCCCTTGCTGAACCTCAGTCTGCACTGGAGAGCAGGGCACAGTGCCCCTCTGGGACCTATTGGTGTCTGTGCACCCCTTCTTCTCTGCTCTGTTTCCCCACTGGGAAGATCCCAGGTTGGGTGGGGGAGTGGGGATAGAGAGAAACAATGTCCCCTCGGCAGCTTTTCTTCCAAATCTATTTTTCATGCCCTGGACGTTTCTTCTTGTTCCTGAGGCTTTGGCTTTTGAAAAGGAAAACCAAGAACTGAGTTTTGCATGTATTTCTCAGGTTTCTGCCATGTTTCCTCATCTCTGAGGCAGGCTGGGTGCCAGGCTGACTGACAGGGAAAGGACACAGGGTGGAAGGATGGAGGGCAGGGGAGAAACACGTTGGAAAACCCCAGTCTAGCACCTGACCGCACCAGGGAAAGCAAAACGCTGCAGCTGAACAGGACACCACAGCTTCCTGTAGCCACGATTGGGAAACCTGTTTCGCATGCCAGTGTCTGGGGCATATTTTTGCCCTAGAAGCCTACATAACCCCCGGGACGATTTGCATTTTGTAGAGAAAACTGTGCACATTTCTCCATCCAGTCTGCCAGGTCGTGGACCTATTTCAAAGTAATAGCCAAATCAGCAAATAGCACCTGTCTCTGATCTGCCGCTGACATAAGTGTCAGATGTGCTTCCAGGGCTGCCAACCATCCCTGTGAGTGGCCAGGAGTCTGTCCCCGAGCAAATAAAACATGGCTGTGTCTCTAGGAATGAGTGCACGCTCAACCCAAGCTGGGGTTGGTGGCTCACCGCATGGCTAGCTTTAGCAAGACTATGCATCAAGTTCCAGACTTTCCGGGCCTCCTGGTCTGGTCCTTCTGGTCTACCTGCCAGTCCTCACTTGCAGAGTATGGGGCTAATGTAAGTCCCGTGGCAGATGGTCAGGGTCACCTTTCAGGGAAGAAGGGCCAGCGTACCATTTCCGGTGCAAACATACTTCGGGCTGTACATCCGAGCTGCACACGCATGAAGACACTAACAATGAACTGCAGGCAGAGCCCTCTTTCTTCAAGTGGGTTCTATGCAAAAGTGACAGATATGCCGTGAAGTTAGGATTCCGTGATGAAATTTAGCAGGCCAACTTCTCAGAGTCTTTCCTATGCAGCTGCACCGTTGTAGTGCCCCAGATGGGGGTATGACACGTGATATTGACTTGGCCCCCGAACACTTTCTGCCCCAGCTTCCCGGACTGCTGTCGGGCGGATAGCTCTCCAGGAGCGCTGTGACCGTGCACGCTGCTCTCGTTACAGCATGCTGTTCTGAGGTTCTGACCGTTGTGGTTTGCGGTTAGAGAGAATATTATCTTGAATATTATCTTGTAGAAGCTAAGAGGCTAAGAAGTAGCAACATGGAATCACTATCGAGGCAACATCTCATCATTCCAGTAAATGTTCAGATACTTAAAAAAAGAAATCAATGGCTGGATGATTGCCACGACTCGCTTCAGAGCTGGGCTCGTCTGGCTTTGTTACTGTTCGTCTAAGGTCCAGCTGGTTTCTGTTACTTACACTTCGTGTTTTGAAACCCGGGCACAATCTTCAATAGCCCTGAAAGAACGTGGGGGTTATGTGAGGCGTCTCAAAGGCTTTTCCGGTGACAAATCACCCTCACTCATCGTTAAATGAACGCATCCACCTAACGGGTGGCACCTACTACGTAGTGGGCCCTACAGAGAATACCAAGTTAAATAAGGCAAAGTCCTGGTTTTTCATATCTTCTGGGCCGGCTCTCATGTCTTCAGCCATTTATGTTCTAGAAAATATTACAGTAACACATTTACAGGTAAAAGAACCCATCTGGAGACAAATGAAGCGAACAGTTGGGTGCAGGGTGGGTGCTCCGCGGTGAGACGCTGTCCCAAGGCAGCAGAGTCAGGGAGCAAGATCATCGCTTCACTCCCACTTCATGTCGGCGAGCTTCTTGGAAGAGGTGGTACTTTGAAAGATCTGAAATAAGGATATTGGACGGCTCTCCAGACGTGTTCTTCAATAAACGTATGAGGATCCAGGCTTGGAAAAGTTAGCATAGGGAGGGGATGGAGGCAGCTTCCACCGATGGCTCCGAAGCAGTGATGCTGGCGATTCGGAACGTCTTTGTTCACCGTTGGATCCAGCATCTCCCGTACTTCCTCACTCCCACCGCTGTGAACTGGCAAGCCAGTGTTTCATTATCATCTTGGCCCTTAGTCGGTGGAGTTCATCCAAAGATGACAGGGTTTTATGAATAGGAATCAGGCCTTGGACCAAGTCTGTAATAACTCATTAGCTTCATTAGGTAGTGAGGGAAAGGACTGACCGCTGGACGAGAGATCCACTTTGGAGGAAGAAGGCAGGCTCCGTGCGGCCATTTCCGAAGGGTTCCGTTGTGAATTTTGACTGACTCACGAGGCACCTTCTTCTTCTTCTTCTTTTTCTTTTTTCTTTTTTTTTTTTTTGGAAGGGGGAAGTGGTGTGGAAGGAGGACAATACAAGGCAAAAGAGGAAAAGCGGGGAAGCTGGGGGTGGGAGAACGCTCCACCCAGTATTCCATCAGTATCACGTGAGCCCCAGAGAAATGTCAGTATGGTACGATGCTTAATACATATGAAAGGAGAAAATCAAATTCTATTTCTGTTCAAGCCCAGTTAAGATCTACGTGAAGAACGGGAGAATCTTCCTGCTTACTCAGAATGGACAAAAGGGCTATTAATGGTGTTACGTGAACTCACTGTGGTTGAAAATAGTTGTGTCGTTTGTGTGTACCATTGTAGGTAAACCATTCAGGACTAGTGTGGGCAACAAGAAATATAAACATAAGAGAGAAGAGGAAGGGAAAGTGCAGTGGTAATAACAGACTTGGATTAATACTCGGATTTTCAAAGGAGCCCAAACGACTTCAGATTCAATTGCAGTCTTTTTGCCAAGGACTCAGACACATTCCGTACATCAGCAGACTGACTGCTCTTTCCTAAGGAACGTCTCTAAAACCAGCCCTTTCCCCGAGGTCTGCCATGCCACGGCCGGACTTGTCCTCACCCCGAATATTGTCACCATCATTTTGTGGCCACAGAGCTCAAGCAGGCTGCTCCGGGTCTCCGCTCTTCAATCCTCCCCATTCGATTTTGCCACGTTCATGGATTCGCTCATGGTTTTCTCTGTCTGTAATGAAGGGAATTACATATAATTAATTAGATGAGCCTTGGGGAGCCTAAACAAGGCACTTCAGACATGCCCTGGTTTGTTTGGTGGCTTGCTGAGGCAGAGAAGCCCAAAGACTTGGTCTCTTCGAATGACCTGGCATCTTTGCCTTTGAGGGAGAGGTGGTGAGTTGCAGGGTTGCAGGCCAGGAGGCAGGGTGTGGGTGTCTGCACTTTCTCTGTTTCCACGGACAGTTCTGGAACTCTTCTAAGAGAGGAGAGTTAACAACGAAAGCTGGAGAAGTGGTTCTTATAACATGATCTGGGATATACAATTGTAGGGTGGAGGGCAAGGGTGAGATGCCCAAACAAGGCTGCTTGGTCCTCTCCCCACCCTGCCAGCTGACAGTATGTTATAGAACTGGGGAGGGGTCACTTCCCCTCCTTCTGCAGAACGTTCAGCTTCTGTCTGGCCCTATGAGGCTTGGCACGTTTTGGAACAGGATTCCGTGATAAACAACCACAGGCTGATCAGGAACCTGGTATGGATTTATGAGCCAGCCATTATATGCTCTATCCAGAGAAAATGAACTAAAACGTTAAAAAGAACAAGCCTGTTAGGAATTTGAGACTGAGACCCCTGTGACCACCAATATCCACGTGTGCTGCTCCCCTGGGCACAGCTAGGTGACATTCCCGACCCCCTGCATCTAGAGACCATGTGACTAGTCCTGGCCAATGGAATGTGGGTGGGAGTGATGGATGCCACTTCCAGGCCTGGCTCCACAACCCTTCTGTGAGATCATTTACGTCCTCTCTGTTCATTCAGCGGCTGGCTGGCTGTAGAGAAGCCGACAGAGAACTTTGAAGGCCTAGGTGTTAGCAGAGACACAAGGTGGAAGAAGCCTGAGTCCCTGCATGGCTTCATGGAGCAGAGCGTCTCGTACCACCCACGCTCCCAGTGTCATGGACTGCAGTGTGAGTGCAAATTTAAACTTTGTTGTGTTCAACCCCTGAGATTTGGAGCCTCCTTGTTACAGTGGTTACCATACTGACTGCTAGAGCTGAAGCTGGGAAATCATACTCTTGAGACAGAGGCCAGGACTACTCTGTGCTTCTCAAAAGCTTCCCCCTGAAGTTTCCAGAAGTGCAGATAAGAGTAAACACACACCCTCAGGTCCTGGGACTCCTGACCCAACAGGTTTGCTCTACATTTGGATTTCCTTTGTCTTCCAAGTGGCAAATCTGTCTTCTCTACACCCTATTCATGTTTCCTTTTATATAAATATAATATTTATGAAGACTTTACCCGTCAGTTGAGTTGACTTTTAATCTGGCACCCCAAGTAACAGCCATGTTAAAGTTTGGCTCTAAGATCCCCGGCCCTCCCTTGGCCCTGGTGGTTTTGGGGAAAAGCAAAACTACATCAGAAAGGCCTGTATGAAGGTTCACTCAGTTAGAGCTCTTCAGATTTCAGATGCCTCATTTAGTTCTTTAAAACAAAAATAAAAACAAACTTGGTCCCATTTTTGTTAATGTCGAGGCTATTAAAATGTTCTAATACTTGGTTTGACAAAAGAAACAGAGCATATTTTTTAAAAAACCTGAGGATATTTATTGAAGCCGTGTCCCTCCTTGGGTTGGGATGGCCGAGCTGTGAAGAGAGCTGATGTCTTTTTTCCTGCCTTATATTCACACCTCAGGGAGTGTTCCGCCTGCCAACTGAGGCCACGCTTCCTGGAAGGTGACGGGCCAGAAACACTTCATCTTCAAACCAGAACCCATCGAGGTTACCTTAGATCAGGAAGAACGCACCTGAGTCCACTCCCCCTTTCACTGTTCGGTCCATAGAAGCTTCTTGTTTAGGAGCCAGTCCCTAGAGAGAGGGGCCTGGGGGAGGGGGAGGAGCCAGCGCTCAGAACTGGATCCGAGTCAACAAAGAAGTATGTCACTGCTGACACCCTTAACAAGTGCCCTGGAGCGCTCCCAGCTGTCACAATGGTCCATATTTTACTCTAAATCCAATCTGTGACTCCTGTCACCTTCTCACACGGTGGGACGCTTACGCAGATGTAGCAGATGGCTGTGTGTGGCAATAGTGCTCTCTCCCCACTGCCAGGCGTGGTGGCTTTTTTCATAAATTCCTTTTTCTTTCATCCAAGAATAATTTTTCATGATATCAAAAGCAACGTCTTGTTCCGATATTGTAAAAAAGTATAAAGAAGAAAAGTATGTCTCCTGTAATGCTACAACCCTGAGACAACCCAGTTAACGTTCTACTGTATTTCCTTCCCACTTTTTCCTTTGTGCTGCTTTGTCTGGCAGTCCCACCGCCCAGGTACGCAGAGGAACTTGTGCTAAACCTTTCGCACCCCCCAGGCACTCCTTCAGGCTGGAGCAGACCAAGCCAAGGTGGGGTCGTAACAAAGAAAGAGAGCTAATTTGCCCGTAAGGGATGCAAACCCCGCCACCTTCTCAGCAGATTCCTCACCAACAACAGGCCTAATCTTGACACAGGCAGTTTGATGACAGTCAGTTGGCTCCAAATACGTATTGGAACATTCGTGGTCTTTATGCATAAAAAGAAGATTGTAAACGGTGGTTAGATGCCCGGGCCACAAAAAGCATGGTGAGCAGCCATGTAACTGAGAGACCGTTGATGGTGGTTGTGATTGCACGTTCCTCCTGACGCCTGCTGAAGTCCAGGTCCCCGGGAGACCCAAATCCCACGCTTCCAAGGCTTATCACCCCCCTCCCCCGCCCCGCAAACCCCCTTTCCTTGGATCTCTCTGAATCCTGAGGCTCTGGCTGGACAGATGGCTGTGTTCAAAAGCACAGTGCGAGAACTCGGGTGGGAGTTGCATGGGAGCATTCACAAGTCCTGGCTGCTGGTTTGGGAGTCAGGGTCGACCCAAGTTCAAATCCCAGCTCTGCCTTTTCATAGTTGGGTGAGTTTGGGCAGATCGCTCAACCCCTTGGAGCTTCAATATTCTCGTGGCTAAAAATGTTAATAGTTATACACATTCCTAGGGATCTATGTAAAGATAAGACATCACTCGTCAGACTTGAGAATGATATCTTACAGATTCCCACTGTTGATGTAAATTATTTAAATAAGGGTATTTCTTAAATATCCACAAATACCCTCATACTACTATAAAGCCAAAGGCGAGCTTATGAATAAGTAAAGACCAAACAACAAGCCAACAAAATTAAAATGGATTGATTCGACGGATGATGTTATTTTGCTGAGATTAATTAAGCTTCTTGAAATGTTGGTTTCTAGTGCCTGCCAGGACGGGTTCTTGGCACCCCAAGCCCACCATATGCTGAGCCACAGTTCGACACGAGTAGCTGTTTTCCCCAGACACTGCGAATGGGAGAGCTGGAGGCTGCACGCAGCCCATGACATGCTCCATTCGCCCCTCACAGTACTCATTTCCCCCCAATTAGTGGCTTTAGAGAAGAATTAAGAAATTTCATAGTAAATCTGCCTTTCCAACTTCTCTTGAAAAGCTGGACACCCTAGCCACACGAGACCCACATTCCCACAAGGCCACAAAGTCTGGAGCTGAGAGGCGGCCCCCTCTAGTCTGAATGGTGGCTTCCAGTTTGCCCCCAACCCTGCCCCACTTGCCATACTCAGGTGTGTAAGCTGCCGGCTCCTGTGGTACTGGGTCTGTGACCCCTTCCTATGCGACTTATTGAAAAGCATGTCTTCTTTCTTCACTAGTCAGTGACAATTAAATAGTACTTCAAATGCCAACAAAAGGTGAGAAACCCAAGTACAAAAAAGTTCCTGATATTATGAGTAGTGCTCAGTTATACGGTGGCTGTGCAGACAACCCAGCCAAATATGCTTATGTACATGTGTTTGAAGAGTACAGGGAAGTGAATACCCTAGGATTCTCTTAGTCCCTCTGGGATCCTTGAACTCCAGTTCCAGCATGTCTGTGATAAGGGTGGCAGGCACTTAGCGTGGGGCCTGGCACAGAAAGAAGACGAATTGAAGGGCAGAGATCTGGATTTCAATGATAAGGCTGACAACGGGAAAGTTGCCCGAAGATTTCTACTGAATGCCTGCTTCACTCTGAGTTGGTGGGGTACGCTCATTGACATTCGACTTGTGCTTGGCCATCGTCCACAGAATCCTACTTTGGGAGGTACACCCCGAGTTGTCCACCCACTCTGACAGCTCCTCCCCTAAGACTCTCACAGGTCTTAACTGCAGGAGCCAGCGTGTGAAACAGGCACCTCTACCCCTTCCTCCGAAGACACGTCACACACTTTTGGCTTCTAGGATCTGCTGTGGTCAGGTGGCTAACCAACACGGCTCAGGGAGGCAGAGATTCATATGCAAAAATGAAGTCAAGGGATTCTGGGAAAAAAGCGCAAGGCATTTGCTGATTATTTTTCATGGCTCTTTACAAAAAAAAAAAAAGAGAGAGAGAGAGAGAGAGAGGGATGCTGTGCTTATTTGATTTGAATGTTCTTAGAAAAGTCAATAATATGAAAGAAAGGTATGCATATCAGTCTGGAGATTGATTACACGTGGGGATGAAAGGATATCACTGAATACTCCATAGGGGAAGGATACATTTCTACACCCTAAATGTCCGATAATCAAAACCAAATTGATCATCATCAAAAGATGAGCCCATTGCCTGGATACTGTTTTGAAGTACATGGAAAAATTAAACATAACTGCTGAACAAAGAAATCCATTTTCCCTTTGTGGATCAAATGAAGGCTCCATGGGACATAACCCAACCTTTTTATTGTTGGAGGCTCGTAGTTTATAGCAGCTACGACAGAGCATGTCCCCCTTCGACTTTCCTTTGGTAGCTTAGCACGAACGGGTAGTGGTGAGAACGGGGAATTAAAGGGGAGCAGATGGGGAAGACATGGTGTCTGTGCCTCGCACGGGCTGCCGGGGGAGGCCTGGAGGGGCTAGTGCGGGGAACGAATGCGAGGCCTTGAAACCCTTTTCTCAGAGTTGGCAAGCCTCCCATAGCCACAGTGAGGATGTTCCTTCCACCAGGCTCATGGGGCCTCGGCGTGGTAAGGGGAGACTGCTTGAAGGCGGGATGGTACACAGAGCCCCTGGCTTATACAGGGGAGTGCGTTCCTCAAGGTCAAAACAAGCAGCATACTCCACGGGGCCATGCTTGCCCAACTTACTCTGGCGGCCCAGAAAAGCTGGAAAAATATGGGAATGCTGGTAGGTGTAGCCAATTTTGGGAGGAGTCGGAAATGGGGATGCAGAGGAAGATTCGCACAGGGATTTAAACCCAG
This sequence comes from Glossophaga mutica, assembly GCA_039655065.1. Classification (NCBI taxonomy): domain Eukaryota; kingdom Metazoa; phylum Chordata; class Mammalia; order Chiroptera; family Phyllostomidae; genus Glossophaga; species Glossophaga mutica. The sequence goes on from CM077313.1 coordinate 87,327,909, forward strand.
GCGTGGCAGCCATGCAGGTTGAAACCACGCAGTTTTGGCGAGGCGTGGAACCATGTGATTTTGGGGGCTAGCGCTGTGGTTTTGGGGCTCCCTTAACCATGTGGCTTAGGAAGCAGGAAAGCAAGATGTAGCAGCGATGCAGAGCTCTCTCCTAGCAGTTTGGAAGAATGCAGGAGAGATGCTGAGGGAAGGAAAGGGGTGAAAGGACTCTTGCTGGTGGGCCATGAGAAGGCGCAATGTGGGTTAGACTAATAACTGGAGATTATGGCGGCAACACAGCTGATGGTGCTGGAAACGGCGAGCTGAGCCTGCCAGCCGAGCACAGATTACCAGGAAGGACCGGGGGCTACCTGAGCCACGGACCTCCATTTCTTTTCCTGAGATATGGTACCCCAGACTGGGCAAAGGGGGGAAGGAAGGATTGTGTGTTTGCAGGTATTTTAAGGGACTTGGGGATTTTAACAAAGACATTAAGTCATTACTCTAAGTCTATGTAACTTTTAAATAAACAATTCTTTTCTTTTTCACCAAACTCTGGCACTGAGAGATGTCATTCCCTGGCGGCAGGCAAGGCGAACTCGGTACAGGGGGACCCCGGGAGAAGGGGGTCCATTCGGTAACAGTGTCATCCCTGCCACGGGTCTGTTCTGTAACACTTGGGTGAGGACTTTTTTAAAACAATTCCGCCTCAGTGACTATAATGTGTTGAATTGTGTTCTCTACAAGGACATGTTGAAGTCCTAACCCCCACACCCTGCAGATATAAGTAAGTAAGATGCAGTCACACAGGACTAGGGTGGACGCCAGTGTGCCTGGCGTCCTTGTGAAAGGGTGACATGACATTACAAGGGAAGGAGGCCACGTGATGCTGGAGGCAGCGATGGAGAGATGCGGCTGCAAGGAATGCCAGGAATCGCTGGTGACACCGGGAGCAAGGAGAGAGGCAAAGAACCTACTCTCCTTCCGAGCTCTCCGGACCAGCCGACCCTGCTGTAACACCTTGGTTTTGGACTTCTGGCCTCCAGAATGGTGAGAGAAAAAAATTCTGTTGTTTTCAGCCATCCCCTTTGCAGTCATTATTAAGACAGCCTTAGGTAACCAATATTGTCACCTTGCATAGAACTGGACCTCAGAGAAGAATGAAATGCATGTGATCGTCTCTGGGCCTCCAAGAATCTCTCAACGCCACGCTCCAGGCTGCCACTGACGTCAAACACCCCTGCCTTCTGCTCAGTTTCAACTCCCTTGCGCCTCCTTAATCCACTGTCCACTCTTTCTCTAAATTTTAGTGAGCACCAGGTCAATGGAACCCTCCGAACAATCACATGGCTGGCAGAGACGGAGGAGAAGCAGGGTCCAGCCCAGGAACGGGAGACGGCTGCTCCGAGAAAGGAAAGCCAACAACGTGGCTGGGAAACATACAGCGTTCAACACATTCTGTCCGAACGCTGAGCCTGGCAGACTGTGAGAGACAACATGTGAACACAATGCCATCAGTATCTCATAGTGAAGTCCTGTTCTTACTCAGCCAATTCAAAGCAAAACTGTTTTTTTTTTTCTTTTAAGGAAAAAAGACACCTAAGTAACACTCCGATCTTCAGCAAAGCTGCAGAAACAAACCATTCACGCAGTGGGAGTTTTTAAGGATGGGCTTCGCTCTCCAGCAGGCTCCTCTGCACCACGCGTGGGAACGGGTATTTCCTCCAGCTCTTTTCTGTGCGGCCGTGTAGGTGGTGCTTTCCTTGCCAAGGTTTCCCTGCCTTTCATCCCCCCACCCCCTTCCACTGACATTGATCTCCAGTGAACTTTAAAACAAAGACCTGTCTTGTCTTTAACGCCCACTTAGCCTGCTGCTCTTTTCTCGGTTGCAACACTCCTGTCTGTCCTCAGATCTGTGGAAGACACCGACTCTGTCTTTTATCAGACCTTATGTCTCCTTACCTGTTATCTTTGTGCCCTGACACAAATCGATATGCTGCGTTCAACTTTTTAACCAAGTGTTTACAGCTGGTGGCATTTCCCCCCAATTCACTTCCCAGCATTCTGGTACTTGCATTGCATTAACATGCAAATGAAGGGAGATGATACACTTCCTTATTCAGTTGAGAATTCACAGTTCTGGGGCTGAAGATGGGCTGGTTGTTTTTTAATAGATTTTTGTAACACCAAGTGTTGCTGCTGGGGTGGAAAGCAGGAACATTCCCAGATGTTCGCCTGCCTTTTTCCTTTTCCTTCCTTCCTTTTCCTTCCTCTTTCTCTCTCTTGCCCTCGATGGGGGTGAGCACATGCTAAACCCAAAATATAGCACCTTGGCATACTGAGTCTTTTAAGCTGGAAAAGTTTGAGAAAACAGCCCAAGCGGGAAAGTCACATGGATTCCCTCCTTCACCCCCGACAACACAGGTCATAAAATCCTCCTGGGGGAGGCGCCCTTTGTATTCTGGAGGAGCCCAGCGTGCTGTGCCCCAATGGACCACACTCATGTTGGCACAGTAACTGACCATACTGCTCCTCAATGGCCCGCTCTTCACCACACCCTGTGCGAAAATACTCAGGTCTGGCTCTTCCTTCTTTCTGAAAGCTCCCAGGCCACAGAAAACTCAGATCAAATCCACGTGTGTGCTTTTCTCCTGCCCATCTTTCTTCGTCAGTTTAATTTTCAGGCCCAGCATGGGACTCTAAGGGGCTCAAGAAAATCCTTTTCCCTTCCCTACTCCCTCTAGTAACTATGGACTTTGGTGGATAATAATGCACCGAGAACAATAGGTTAACCCACTGTTACGCTACCCCTCAGGTGCAGGGTGTGGGTACCTGGGAACTCTCCGTATGTTCTGCTCAACTTGACTGGGAACCTAAAATTGCTCTTTAAAATAAGCCTATTTGATAAGTAAATATTTTAAATAATTCAGTAGTCACTACTACCCGCTTCTGTCATTCCACTCATAGGTGCGTGTGCAGAAGCGTGAAAACACGTGCCCACCCAAAGGCCAGCACCCGAAAGTTCAGAGCAGCTTTATTCCCATGAACAAAAACTGGGAACAACTCAAATGCCCCTCCATGGGCGAGTGGATAAACGGAACAGGGCATTTTTCCAGGATACGCATGCGTGATGCACATTAAAGGGGGTGATTTCCCAAAGCCTCTCGGCTGCTCTGTGAGGAAGGACCCTTGGCATGATTATTCTGTGAATGCTGTTGACTGGAGAGGGTCAGTAGGGGTGCCCTAGACACTGCTTTGGGCTGGGTCCTCACCCCCCAGGGAGTGTGCTAAAGTGCAACATTGGGACAGAACCAGAGCAAGTCACGTGCTTCTTTCCCAGGCCCCAAAACTTGCCGCAGACCCTCCCTTCAGTTTGTTCCTGCATCCTCTGCCCAAGAGGCAGGTGCAGGTATGGCCTAGTGACGCCCTCAAGGACGCAAGAGCAAGGTCACAACTGGAGAGTGACACGGATTGGGGAAAACTCCTGCCTCACCTCTCCTGCACTGTTTTATGAAATTCCCAAAGAGTGGGAACACATTTTAACAGTAATTGCTTATGTTCACAGCCTATTTTACTTATCGATGATTGTGTAACTGGTTGCCCCAAAACTGAGCGGCTTAAACCACCATGATTTATGACTTCCCAGGAATCCGCGGGATGACTGGGCTACCGTGGCTCATGCGGGGTGGGATCAGGCACTGGAGGCCAGCAGGATGACTCGTTATTGGTGGACCCAGGGTCCTCTCCACGTGGTTGCTGGAGCTTCCTCATGGCATGGCTACTAGGTTCCAAGAAGAAAGTTTTCAAGAGTGCAAGATCATAAGCTGTCAGGACTTCCTTAAGGCTTTGGCCTGAAACCAGCATGGTGTCACTTTCACCACCTTCTACGGCTGAGAACAAACAGATCCCGGGGTAGCCCAAATTCAAAGGAAGGGGACTACTTAAGCCCATGAATACAAACGGACATTGGGGGCCACCACAATTACAGGGAAAGGACCCTGAGGGGAGGGAGAGATTGCAAAGGGCAGGAGGAAACTTTTGGGGGTGATAGGTGTGTTCTTATCTTGATCGTGGGGATGGTTTCCTGGGTGATACATATATCAAACTTATCAAGTAAACTTGTGCCACTTATTGTGTACCAATCACACCTCAATAAAGCTCTTTCTGAAAAGAAAGCAATCTACTTACAGAATAGAGAGATATTTTAGTAAGTTATGATAGATCCATGAGGTGGAATCTTTCATAGCTAGTGTCAGCGATCAGAGTAACACTGGGGAATTCTGCTGACACAGGACAAGTGAAAAAAGCGGTATGAAACTCTGGGTGCACTAGAATTTTTGTAAAAACATGTACGTGTGGGCAAGGCTAGAAGAGCGTATGCAAGATGAAAATATCTTCATTCGGGAGGTAGAACACCATGCATTTTCCCCTCGAATTGTCTGCATTTTCTGCTCTGTTGCTGTATTTTCTTTGTAATTCATCTCCTGGTCCTTTCGTTTCGCACTCACGCAGCTGTAGACCCGTCAGCCCTCCTCAGCTCATGCTCTGGCCAGCAAATCCTGCATCTGTCTAAAGCACCTTGTTCCTGACACAGGGCCGCTTTTCTGGACGGGGGCTGTCAGTGCCACCGTGGAGTGTCTCATCCTTCTGTCCTCATTAGTTCTAGTAACGGGCATGCTCCCTCTCCCACCAGGAGCTGTCATGAACCCAAACAGATTCTATTTCACAATTACTTCCTTATCAGTCACTCCCTTCCCCCTGCCCTTTGCTGCACCGTCTTATAAAGCACACTGGCTCCTCCGGCGCTGCGTGTCTGAATCACCGCCAGCTTCCAGCTCACTGACTGTCTGCCCCAGCTGCTCACCCCTCACTTAGCAGAGGCGCACAAGGCTTCATTTGCCTCAGCAGCATCCAAAGATAGCAAGACAGCTACTGCTGGTGTCAGCTGCGAAGTTCCCCTCCTGCCCGTCCCTCTCTCCCCCTCCTTCCTGACATTATCTTTTCACAGAGAAGCTACGCGGGGAAACATGCTATTATTCTTTCCCAGGTGTCACGCAATCACAAAGGCAAGTTCCCAGGGACATGGGCTCAGCAGGCCAGCGCCCAGGATGGGGGAGAGAAGGGAGGTAGGTCTTTTAATCAGTCCGTAGAGACTCTGAGTGCCCACTTTTACCTGCCGTGAGGGTGCTCACTGTCAGCTTTGGGTCAGGTCTGCCCCTCCGGATGGTGAGTGTGGAAAGACAGGCGGTGGCAGGCTGCCATTTGCAGTCTCGTGGGCCAGAATGAAGTGCGGGAAGCAGGTCCATGAGGAAGGAATTCAAGCCAGAGACAGTGATGCCTGCCAAGTCCCGGTCACCTGCCTGCACGTGGGGTGACACAGGGATGGGGTGGAGATTGAGTGTGCCAAGGGTGCGGGGCGGTTGAGGGGGGCAGTGAGGGGCACAACATCTGCGTCCAGCCCCAGCCATGCGTTCTGTTGGGGAGGCTTTGGCTGTAAGTAGGCAGCCTGGTGTCTGCTAAACTGCTCCTCAAGGCGGCCGGGCTAAACTTGCCTCCATGCAACACAGTGGCTGATGTGCTGTGGAATTAAGTTGTTCTTAAAATGGGATTTTTTTTTTTTTTTTTTTGGCGGAAGGCCTTTTCTCTCATAGGTCCCTGCTTGCCCTCCACCTCTTTCCCTGTATTGTTGACTCTCTGCTTTAAGTTTGCACAAAACTTTTTGCAGAAATACATTTTTCAGGTGGCAGTTGTCATTCGACAGTTCCGGTGCTGGGCCACAGTCTGAGCAAGAGATGCCGAGGCACAGGTGATGATCTGCTAGGTGGCAGCGGGGTCCTCTGCCCTTGCTCTGTCCTCTTCTCTCTCCCTGGTCCCTATCAGGCAAGAATGCAAGCAGGGGCTAGGGGCACAGCTGGGTCCCCAAACACATTCTGGAAGGAAGAGGAAGCGGTATACCACAAAAGTCTTCCTTTTCAGGGAACATGATTTGCATGATAAAAAACATTTCCTATCTCTGCCTGCTTCATGATTATGCTAACTACAGCCAGTGTTCCTCATAGACAGGTGATCGGTTGCAGGAGGCCCGAGGGTACCAAAGCTCGGGGAGGCCTAAGTCCCTCATGGAAAATGGCATAGTATTTGCACACAAGCTGGCACATCCTTCCATATATTTCAAATCATCTCTAGATTACTCACAATACCCAACACAATGTAAATGCTATAGAAATAATTGTCATGCTGTATGGTTTAGGGAGTAATGACAAGAAAAAATGTTTAGTACAGACACAACCAGTGCAAGCCTACCTGTAGAGTACACGTATCAGCGTCAAGGTAACTCGTTCTCAAATGCTTTTGGTCAGAGGTTGGTCGAACCCCTGGACGTGGAACCCACTGGCAGGGGGAGCAGACTGCATGCAGCCTTTCCAAACAGTGGGGGGCAGGTTCTGAAGTTGAACCCTCAGTGATCGCATTTCTACCTCATCCAGAAAGCTTGCTTCGCAAGGAGAAGCGGGGTGACCCGAGGGAGCTAGGTTTATACATCAAGATGACTTCCCTAAGGTTAAAACATGCTTGTCTGTGATATAAGAAAGTGATGGGGCTTGAAATCCCTCAGACATCCTAAGCACCGGAAATACAGATTCAGTTCCCTGTTCACAGAGCCAGGAACTGAAGGACAGACAGATCTCAGCTCTTCTAGGTTCCCGACCTGTGCAGGTCCCCACGAGGTGGTGAGGTCCTTGAAGGTAGAGTCTGTCATTAAAAATTTTGTTTTAATTTATTCATTTGAAAAAGAGAGAGACATTGATTCTTATATGTGCCCTGGTTGGGGATCAAACCCGCAACCTTGACATATCGGGACAACACTCTAACCAACTGAGCTATGCAGCCAGGGCTAGAGTCTACCATTTTGAAACATCTTTGCAGCCCCACTGGGTCAAACGCACAGTAGGGATTCGATAAATATCTGTTTATTTATTGATAAATAACTGTTTTCCTGGAAAGAACCAACAATAGCAATGTGTCAAACATGAATACTTTCACTAGGACAATTATTTGTTTAATAAATGCGTGGATCCTATATTCCTCCATATTTCAGTCACCCCCAGAGAATTAGCTCAGCTAGCAAACAAGAAGCCAGGGATAGATAGCAGCAGCCAGGAATGACTTCATTTCTCAAAGGGATACTATTTTCACAGTTTCTGGGAGTTTGTGAGACAATTAGGACTATTTGTACAATTTTACAGAGATTTGACTGCTTATACCATCCGCATTGCTCAATCTGACGTCCTCCAAAGCCCTCAAAAGCGCAAGTTCAGGTGCGTTGACCCTGTCTCGTGAAAGGAATGAATGAGGCCACAGTGTTGGGTGTTTGTTTGTGTCCCCCCCGGAGCATCTTTAAAAATGTCTACTGCCCCGGTCCCTCCCTGGACCAATTAAATCAAGATCTCTGGAGAGAGTCCAGGTATCATATTTGTAAAGCTCTCTGGAGGGGTCTCAGATGGAGCCAGGATGGCGCCCTCTAGAAAGCCACGGGGAAGGAGGCGCAAGGCAGGAAAGGGTGAGGAGAAAGGGCCTTTCTGCTTTCTCCCAGCTCCAAGTTTGCTTCCAGTCAGTGGTGCTACTCAGATTTTAATGTCTACGCAGATCGCCTTGGGATCTTGCCAAAATGTAGGTTCTGGTTCAGGAGGTCTAGCTGGGGTTTGAGATTCTGCATTTCTAATGAGCCCCAGGCTGGTACAGGTACAGCTGGTTAGCAGGTACCGTTGGAGCAGCAAGAATTTAGAGCTTTTTCTGTTCTATAAGGCCGATAGTAATATATGCCCCTGAGTCTTATTTGCATGAGTGCCCTCAGAGCATTCTCAAGTCTTACAAAAGAAGATTCTGGAAAACAGAGCACTGCCGGGCCCCTGCCCTGGCTAGGCCAATGACAAGCCCATGACTTTCAGAGCTCCGGTCCTATGACTCTGTAACTATCATTGCGAAGTCTTGTTTTTCTTTTCTTTGCCTTCCTCGGGGTTCTCTCCTGGGTCGCAGCAGGGAACTCCCTGATCAGCTGCAGGAGGTGCCGATGTGGTTGCTACGTCAGCCGCAATGAAACTCAACTCACGTAGAAGTCCATCCTCAGCCTCATTCGGAGCCATCCCTTCTTGCAGAGTTATCATTTGAACTGCACGTAAAATAAATTGTTGGCATTTCTCTTAACTGCACATAAAATAAATGTTTGCCTTTCTTCCACCGTAAAGAGGAAGAAGAAAACACAGAAGCTGAGGAAGAAGCTAAATAAACAGCCTTCCAGGTCAGGTCCAGGTGAAGGAGGTAATCTCTTCTCCTCTGGGATTGAAATAAGAGGCAATTAATTGACTTGGCTGTGCCTGGGGTGTTGGGTAGACGTCGAAAGAACTGTCAGATAATGAGGATTTCTAAACCGGGGAATAAATTACCTGGGTGGGACACAATCTTCTTCCCTTGAGGTGTTTAGAAGCTGGCATACGAGCCAAGCAGGACTTAGGGCCCACAGGCGTGTGTGGAGAGAGACGAATTATCCTGTGTGTGCTCAGCAGAAATAAATACCTTACACTGTGTATTTCCCAAATACTTTCATGTTACTTAAAGCAGCAACACCTGTGAGTTAGGTGGGACGTGTATGTATTACTATTGTCATGGGAAGAGAACGCCAGAGTAAGGTGAACTGCCTTCTCAGCTGCTTTAGTTAGCATCGGGGCGGGGACTTGTCCAAGTTTCCTGGTGCATTGCTCTCTTCCCCTGATGTCTGAAAACACTGAATTGGGTGAAGTATTAAGGGTGGTGGGGATCCCACTGCCGTTTAAATTACATTTCTAAAAATGTTCATTGTGTATCAAAATGGAACTAATATGGACCTTCCGCCTTCTCCCCTTGTTAAGATCTGGCTGGAGAATGGGATGGTTTGACTTCTAACTACCCTGATTAGAATTTTAGAATTGACACAAACCGCAAATGCAATTACTTGCGGGGGAGGGGCGGGAGGAGGGAAACAGAGCGGGAGAGCGCTCCTCTGCCTCATTTCATGGTCTACTTCACAGGGAGGCAGTGTCCCAGGGGCTTGACTCCAAACCAGAAAACTCCGGGGCACCTATTGTTGGGAAGTGCCCAGCCTCGCTGGAGGCGAATGGACCAGATGATCTGATTATGACTTCATCGGCCAGCTGGAGTCCTGCGTGGCTCCTGGCCTTAAGAAATTTGGAGTAAAATGGAATTTTAAAACATAACTGGCGCCTCTTTATATCTCTCCTGTGGATATGAAGTAAAAGAAGGGAGTAGCCGAGTTTCTGTGTTGAGCGTTGTTTTTAGTCCAGGGGAGTGGAGGGTGGAGGGAGGCTTAGCTTGGGAATCAGCTGCCGGCGTTCACCTTCTAATCAACTGTCCGTGCTCTGCGGGCTCCCCGGCATTCCTGGCGGTGGCCTCTCCTGTTCTGTCTCAGGGCACAGGCTTGTTTCAGGGAGCCCATGTACAGATCAGCACTGACTGTGAAAACCAGGAAAAGAAATAGGTGGTATTCCAGAAGATAGATGTATAAAGATGAAAAAACAAAGGTATATTTAATTTTTTTTTTCTGCAAAATGTTTTATTGTTTCCATTTGGCCCGATGCATGGGGGAGGGCTACGGGGTGGTTACGATGATTCCTGGTGGTTGCAGGAAGAGGCGAAGGCAAAAACCAGATACCAGGGAAATGCAGAGGGGCCCTCGAAGGCCTTGGGGCTCCAAAGGCTCCCAGTCGTGCTTGAGGGTGAGCCTCTCGAAGGGATGCTTGTTCAGCCCAGCCTGGGGGCCGCCAGCCTGCGGATGTTAGTCAGGTGGTGGCCCATCTCCTGAATGAGTTTCACCTGCTCAACCAGACGGTGTCACCAGAGGTCACAGAGCTGAGGGGCTGTGCAGGCACAAGGGCCTGGGTCAGGTCCTTCTCCAGGACCATGGCAGCTTCCCAGGCATCCTGAGTGTCACCCCACTCATCCTGGGAAGGCTTCAGCACGTCCTGGAAGAGGATGCGGCCACCGTGCTGGTTTTGCAGGTTTAAAGGACACTCGGTACCTTGCGCTTCTTCTCGGCCACCTCGGGGAAGAAGTGGCCCAGGCCCTGCAGAGCCACATCGTTGGGGCCAAAATGGGAGCCCAGCGAGAGGTAGATGTGGGAAGCCTGCAGATGCGGGTGGGCCAGGCGGTTGACGGCAGCCTCCACCTCGGTGGAGTGATTCTGACAAACTTGGGAGCTCATGGTTGTTCGGCAATGAGAAGTTAAGGTTAAAATAAATGGTGTTAGCTGGTCTCGAAAGCTGAGGATGGCTGAGGCGGTGCCGAAGACAGTGGCTGCAAAAGAGGTTGGAGGGTGGTCGGAGGCTGGAAGAAGGGGTGGCCCTGGGTCTGTTCTGTCCAAACCCTGCTGAAGCAAGAGACAGATCCCGGGGACCGCCGAGGGCGCTGTTGGTATATTTACTACTTTTGTAGGGAATGTCAGTCTGGAACTTGAGGAGAAGGGGTTATATTTTTCTGTTTTTAAAAATACACATATGTATGTGTATATGTGTGTAAATCCCTTAAGACATACACCCTCCCCTTGTAAATAATTAAATCTGTACACCTGTGTGTGAGCACACCGCAGAGATTAAACACACACACACACACACACACACACACACACACACACACACACACACACACACTTTAACGTATGCGGACTCGGCAGAACTGCATTTCAGCAACTTCTGTTTTCAACTGAATTACGGCATCTTTAATTTTTACCCTTTTGTGACAGAGGTGGGGTTCCGTTTGTTTTAGTCTGAGAACGGAAGTGTTAAAAAAGAGACAACAGGCCCAAAATGGAGGCACTCGTGGAAAGGGCACGACACCAGCACTTGCGGCCCCCCCAGGACCATGGCCTTCCCTGTGCACGGGGGACGACCTGGTCAGCACCAGTGAGGGGGACGGCCTGGGGGGCCTCCACCTCCCCCTAAAGGAAGGTGAGCCTGCCTGAAACGACCCGATCTGGTAACTTCTTTACCTGCTCCCTTCTGCCTGTAACACTCTCTCATTTCGTGTAGCTCCTCGGAGCTCCTTCCTTGCTAGATGGGATGCTGCCCGATTCAGAAATCACTCGATAGAGCCAAGATCGTTCACATGTTTCCGTTGAATTGTGTTTTTAACTGACAGAGGAAGAAAGAATTTTTAGCAGAGTTAATTGGGTGGTAGGGTTCTCTGTAAAATGACTTGCCTCTCCCGGCGAATCGGGAAGGAAGATGTAGAAACCGGAGGGAAGACTTCCCGGCTCCCATTACCTGCACTGTTAGGAACTTCCCTCTTGAAGCAAGCCGGTGTGAACCTTTTGCAGGGTGTATGTGTGATCTGGGTCCCCTTTGACCCAGCTCCTCTTCTAGGGATTTGTATTAGCCAGGGGCACAAAGAGGGAAGTGTTGGGATGCGCATTAGTGACAAATTGGAGAACTGGAGACAGTGTCAAGTCAAGGTTAGACATTATTCAATGTCCGTTATATAGGTCATACTACATCCACACCCAAGAATAATGAACTGCCGTTCAAGTGGTGACGTAGACCCATGTTCCTGCCCGGAAAGATAACGAGAGTTGATAGTTAATGAGTGTCGAGCCTGTACTAGGTGCTTCACATGTGTGTCTGATTTCATGCCCATAACCATTCCTTAAGCTAGGTATTATAGTCCTCGTTTTACAGGTGAGGAAAATGGCTGGAGGTTCAGTAGGCCCAAGGTCACAGATTTAGTAAGCAGTCAATCAAGATTTAAACTGCAGAGCCAAATATCTGAACTCCTCTGTGAAAATGTCCACAGTCCCTTCTTGAATGAAACAAATCAGCAAAGGAAGCAAAAGGGCTCCGTCTGCACAAATAGATACAAACAGAGAGGAAAGCAGGGGAGTTGGGGAAATCAGGCCCTGGTTCGGATTCGTAAGCTTCTGTGTAAAAGAGTCAAAGAGTTCAAATCCCACCTCCCCACTTTACTAGTTCTACAGCCTTGGACAAGTAACTTGGCATCTCTAACACCTCGGTTTTCCTAATTACAGAAAAGAGATAGTGTTGCCTATCTCATGCATCCGTTGTCAGGCTGAGTAAGAAATGAGCTGTTACACGTGCAGACAGACATCTAGAAGGATGTTCACCTACGTCTTGACAGTGGTCATGTTACTGGGGAGCAAAATTCTGGGGTGATTTTTACCTTTTCTCCCTTTCTGTATTTCTTTAAGATTACTTCAAAAGGTTTATATCATTTTATAAACAGAAAATGCAATGAAGCTCTTTTGATTTTGGAAAAACAATAGTGGGAGGAAAAGGAGGAAATGGGAGAGAAGCCCAAGTCGGAGAAGGCGATGTGCCATCGCCTTGACCAGCGCTGACTTCCACGGGCAGGCCCCGGGGCTGAATAGAGCGTTCTGCCCTTCGGGTGCCCCTTCCTCAGCTGGGAGAACATTCCGTGGGAGCCAGGCCGGTCTCACCCCGGAGCAGCGCTTTGCCAGGGCAGCGCTCCAATTGCCAGGCCTGGCCTATCTTTGTGCCCTTTGCCAGATCCCTGCCTTCTCTGGGAGCTCCCGGGAGGGAAGGAGTCGGGAAAGATGGTTCTTACAAAGGTGTAAGTGACTCATCAAATGCTGGAGTCTTCGCTAAGTTGTTATATTAAAATAAAAACATTCAGTGAAACTCTTGACCCTCTGGAGGGAGACTAGATTTGTCTAACCACTTAAAGTTAATTTAGATTTGTACCCAAACTCTTAGAATTAGACCTGCATTTGACCTAGCAACTTTACCTTTGAGAATGTATTCCAAAGAAATAATCATAACTATACAAAACGTTTAGCTATGTGAATATTCATTATTGTAGCTCTTTATACTTGTGAAAATGAAGACCTGCATACACGTCCAACAATAGAGGACTGATTGCATAAATGACATCGGTTCCATCTGATGCAAGACAGGGCTCCTTCTAAAAATGTTGTTGGGGGCCTCCATTTACGGTCATGGTGAAATGTTCACAATACAACATTAAATGAAAAAAGCAAGTCCCAAAATAAAATAACCCCAACATAAAAAAAGATCCAAACGTATATTTATATTAAGACTTTTGAAAAATGGCAAAACATTCATGTTTGTTCCTGGAGCTATATGTGAATTTTTCCTCTCTTTGTTTATTGAATATGTCACTTTTGAAATAAGAAATATATAATGTCATTTTAATTTTATTTTTTAAGGCATAGAAACCCAAAGTAGACCCTTTCTTTTTTTTTTTTAATTGGGATCTTTATTTTTATACACATGACAAGATTTTACACCAAGAATAGTCAGTTAAATAGTACAAATTTACATTCATGAGGAATGTTAAAAAAATTTCAACTAAAAAACCCTCTTTTTCCTGTGACCCACAATTCCAACATTTTACAGTGCAGGGGAAAAGGGAGCTGGGGGAAGCATCCAAAACACGTCTCTCCAAAGTAGACCCTTCCTACACTGCACCATTCCGTGCTGATAACTTCCCAAGGACAGGTGCCACCGCTCTCTCATTGTACATTTGCGATTCCACTTGCGCGTAAGGCCTGACATGTGGAAGTTCTCCATAACTTTGTCGAATGAATGAATGAATGAATGAATGAATGAACAAACAGGAGTGGAGTGGTGGCGACAGAGGGCCCGAGATGGAGGAGAAACCCGGCACACGCCTGCTTGACCGCCCCGCAGTGCCTTGAGCGCAGTGGGGGCGCTCAGCCAACTCGACATCAAACTGTAAACGACGCTTCATCCTCTTCCCCCTGGGGTCCTTCTGCGGACTTCCCCGTGGCAGGCAGATGCACACCCTGACGGCGGGTCACGTGCAAGAACCGGAGTAGTAACAACGGCCACTGCAGTAGGAAGGCTCAGTGAGTTGGGGCTAGGTTTGCCGTAAAAAGAAATAAAACAAAGCAAGGATGGCTTTTTGAAAATTAAACGTTGATCTCTTTCTAATGTTCAAGAAATCTAGAGGCGGGCAGCCCAGAGTTGGAAGGCAGCCCACTGGTGTGAGGGGCCCAGGTTGCTTATCTGTTGTTGCTTATCTTTGCCACGAGTGGCTTCCATTCCCATGGCCACTTCATGCTCCAGAACGGCTCCTGGGGTTGCAGTCATCCGATCGGCATTCCAGCCAGCAGGGGGGAGGAGTAAGAGGAAAGAGAGGCTTGGCCCCTCTCCACGAGTTGCCCACAGGACCTCCACTATGTCTCATTGGCCAGAATTTTGTCAAGGGAGCTTGACAAATACAGGTTCTATTTTGGGGTGCCTTGTTCTCAGCTAATGATAGGGGTCTTATTTCCGTGGAAGAAGGGAGAAAACGACACCGGGAAACAACTGGCGACTTCTGCCACTCAGATGTCCTCCCCGTCCTATCACTAGCCAACCTGAGTCTCACTGGGTGTGCAGCATCCGCACTGGCGACACAGGGAACGTGGCCGTGAGAGTGGCTTACAGGGAACCAGGTACTTGCCTGCTGCCTATAAACACCACCCAAGGGAGGACACACTTCTTTAGTTGCGCCTTAGTGGACATTCCCACTTCTAGCACAGTCTCTGCTAGTGTCCACTCTTTTGCTGACCAGGGGCGACCCGGGGCACTACTGTCTGCCCTGCAGCGCTGGACCACAAACTGTGAGTTGGCACCTTCCCTGCTGCGGTGATGCTTAGATCCTGCAGGTCCCAGCTGGCGGTGGCACTCAGGCCATCAGAGCACCCAGGAAGTGCCCAGGAGGATTCTCATTACATCAGTGAGGGGAAAGTGTCCGAGTATGAGTATTTGAGTCACCCTCGTGAGCCTGTGGGGTGCTGTCCTTTCTGACATCACCACGGGACTGGCAGGGCGTGGACTTAGGAGAAGAGCAATGATTGGACACTTTAGAGCGAAGGGAAAGCACTGGTTCGTGTGTGTGTGTGTGTGTGTGTGTGTGTGTGTGTAGATGGTAAGCAAATAATAATCCTATCAGCAGCTCCCACAATCCTGTGCCAGCGCATGGTCACCAGCATCCAGGGCAGTTCTCAACGATCCTTGCTTCCTGGTACTCACGTCCTTGTACGGTCCCCTCCCACATTGAATCAGGGCTGACCTATATGACCAATAGAACACAGTGGAAGTGGTGACGTGTGACTTCTGAGGCTAAGTCAGAAAAGGCATTGCAACTTCTGCTCTGGTCTCTTGGTTGGATTGCTCTGGAGGGAGCCAGTCACCATTCTGAGGACACTCGAGCAGTCTGACAGAGAGAGGCCCATGTGGAGGGGAACTTACCCTTCTCCGACTTATCAGCCAGGTAGTGAGCAACCGCAGAAGTGGATGTTTCAGCCCCAGACTAGCCTTCAGATAACTGTAGCCCCAGCGGACCTCTGACTGAATTTATGAGAAGTCCCAGGTCAGAGCCACCCAGCTAAGCTACTCCTAAGTTCCCGATCCTCACACACGGAGACAGTGAATGCCTCTTGTTGCTTTAAGCCACTATGTTTTGGGGGAAATTGGTATCCAGCAATAGGCAACCAACACAGTTTTTGCATATAATGTGTTCATCCCAACAGCACTCTGAACTAGGTATTATTATCCCCATTTTACCAATAAGGAGACCAAGGCTTAGCAAGGTTAGTTAATGTTCCCAGAGTCAGAGCAACTGGTAGAAGCAAAGCTGGGACTTCAGCTTAGCTTTTCACACACAAACCTGTGCACTGAACACCTGCTCACTCGGCTGCATGTGTGTGAGCCCACCTACAATTTCCAGAATGCTTGGATGCAGAGTAAAGCCAAATGTCCCTAACTGAACTGAGTGGTCTAGTTACAGTGAGGCTTAGCTGCTGGCACCTGGGATTATACAGGCCCTAGGGGTAGCTGTGGATCTGTGCCCCAAACTCCGCAGCCAGTGTAAAACTGAAGCACGTGATAGGTTGTGAAAATCAGACCATTTCCATCAAGGTTGCCTGTCCAGGGAGCCCCATGTAGGTCCTTGGGAGACAGAAGGGGTCTCAAACTCGCAGCAGAAGTTTGAACAGCCCCAGAACAACTGCCTTTATTGGGGCCTTACCACCTGATGTAGTTTGGGGGCTGCTGATATATAAGGTTGTCTGAACACTGAGAGCAGGGGTGTGGTCTATGGCAAAGATGTAGAGAGGAATGATCATTTGCCCTTCACTTTTTTCCTGTGATGGGTCCGTTTCCATTTAAAAACTTGGCTGGCCGCCCACCAGTGTGCTGATGGAGCCGAATTTGGTCAGTACCTGCTTGTCAGCAAAAGAACATTAGCATTCTTCTGACGTCACAACAATGAGCTTCCGAGCTCTTTCTGGAACTAACTCGTTTGCCCCTGCGCCATTCTGGCCAGAGTCCTCACAGAGAGAGGAGCAGCCCTGTGATGCTTGATAGAAGCTTTTGGTCCTGCTGCCCTTGTTAGCTAAGACTCCCAGGGACACGGGTAGGAGAGAGGCGTCCCCCGGTTTCCCCAATGCACCCCAGGTGAGGATCTGTTCTGGCAGCTGCAGAGGCAGCCATGTAAATGGGCAGAAGGTAGGTCCCTTTTTGAAGAATGAAATTTCTTGTCTGAAAGAGAACTCATGATCTTGCAGCTCTCTCGACCTTTCCATTCTAGGGCTCCTGCCACTATGCCCCTGAGCTCAAAGCTTTAGAATCAACACTGACGGGTCTTTCCATCCAGCCTGTCAGATTGAGCCAGTCAGCCAGGCTTGCCATGCCTTCCAGACCCGAGGACTATTTCCTCTCCATTTCTGTTGTGCCTTCGGCGCATCGCCGAGATGGGTGCCTGGGTCCATCCATCTCTTCCACTTTAATAGCTCTAAACTGCCTACTGAAACGGTTCTAAATGTGTTCACCTACCTTTCAAGACCTTGCATACTTTGCTCCTACCTCATTTATTTCTCACAGTTCCCCGGTGCTAATTCTTCTACCCACTTGCATGCACAGGTGCACGAGTGTGTGTGCACACACGAGGACACCTACCCACACTCCTGTGTGTGTCTACCAAGCCCCGCACCACCACCCACCATTTACTGGGGCTGCCTCCTCCGTGGTTTTCGATGGTCTTTGTGATGCTTTCTTTGTCTGTTTCAACCCATCCTCGTTTGCCAGGGAAAACTTGTCCTCCGCATCAGATAGCAGTCTCTGGCCGCCTTTCCTGTCATACTCTGCACTGGCTGTTATTTTCCAAGACAGCTCACACCTCTGCACTAGCTCCATCTTCCAGATCCCTCAGGCTCCTAGAATCTGTGTTGAAAAGTCTTCAAAAGACTGAACAGAACTGATTGGAGGGGAAGCACAGCCCCTGAGGGCCCAGTTCACAAACACTGCTGCCGGAGCCACTGCCCCGGAGACCGCACCATGCGGAGATTTACGGTTTGCTGGGCAGAAGGAAAACACCTGCTAACTGGCTGTGATCACAAAGGTCAGCCACGTGAACGGTAAAACAGGCAAAACAACAGAGGACAGGGAGACAGAAAAGCTATGGCGGAAAGTGGGGCTGGATGTGACTAGAAGTGCAGATGGCAGTTCGGAGCAGCAGGTACTCCACGGTGGAGAAGCCCGTGGATGCTGGAGGGACAGAGGGGACCAGCTCTGTGGTCATATCTCTGCCAGGTGGCAGCAGTTTCTCTCTCCCTCCCCCCCTCCGTTACTCCCCCCACCACCCCACCCCCCTCTCAATGCAACCTTCCTTAGAAACACAGAAGACTCTGGGGAAGCAGCCTCTTCCTGTCCTGCCCTGAGGGCATGGGTCTGCAGCTGCCCGGGGAAGGCAGCCAAGTGGAGCACGTGGGCAGCATATGCGCCCTGACCATGTCTGCACTTTTCCACCAGAAGCTGCATCTCAAGTGCCTACAGGGACCCAGCAGGTAATATAAATGTGCAAAGTAGGGCAGGTGTGAGGCGCAGAGAGGGGCAGGGACCATGACAAATTGAAGAGAGCATCTCCCATTGAAAGGCATCCAATGTACATCTTTCTGAGGATACCATGTCAGTTAAATAAGACGTGCATTGGGGCCAGATATGGCCTGCGGGCACCCTGCCTATAACCTCTGGGCTCCTCGGGCATATGTGCAGCCCGTCAGGAGGGCCAGTGATGGGAATGGCGAGCCTGCTTTGCCAGCTCGTTGGTTAAGCCCTTTCAGACTGCCAGGACCAATGTGATCCGGTGCGGCAGTGCTGGGCACATCCGGGGAAGTAAGCTGGGTGGCTCCCCACCACAGAGCACGGTCAGTGACCGGTCAGGAACCACAGAAGCTCTAGAAGGTCAATGGTGGGCAGGGGGTGCACCTGGCCATCTTACTGTTCCCTTAATAGCAGCCTTGGTGGCTTCCTGCCTTAAAGGCTATGCCACAGTTACGATTCCCCTGGACTTTCCTTCTCTCTACCTCTTGGCTTCTGCTTATTCCTGACTTACGCTGATTCATAGCAGCGCTGATTCTTGACTTGTCTCACCCAGTGGCTTCTGCCTTCTCGTATCGTTCCACTTCCGCCTCACAGGCGAGCCAGGAACAGCTGCATGGTCCTTTGCTGGCAGAGCAGTCTGGCCAAACCACCCCCTCGGCTGCTCACTGACCTGTGGGCGGATGGATGCTTTGGGTGGAGTGCCAAGTGTCAAAGTCAGCTTAGCTTTGGCTTGACAATCACAGTCACCCAGCGCAAAGCATGGGACTCACTTGGAAAGAAGCAACAGTGCTTCTTCTCAGAAGGGGCTATGTGCATAGCAGATACTTGGGGTGTCCTGTCTACGCCGCCAAGTTATTTCAAATCATATTTCAGGGTGCTCTCTTCATGAGGGCAGGAAAAAACCCAATGAAACAGGCATAGGAATCAAAGGCTTAACTGTCAGGTATAAGAAAAGTGAGGCGAAACTTACCTTCTTTCTGTATCAGTTAAGGTTGTATTTGTTCGCAGGTAACAGAATACCCAGTTAGGAGTAGTTCAAATGAATATGGACTTTTCTCCCAGAAGAAGTAGAGAGGTGGGTGGGTTCTGGTATTTGTTCAGCAGCTCTGTGATATTAGCGCAGCCATCTCTGACATTCCTTTGGCTTATGCCTCATGGGTACGAGATTGCCACTGCAGACCCAACATTGCCATCTACGTTCAAGGAAGAAAGAATGGGAGAAGGTGCTTGACAGCTGAAATTTTTTCCCTTTTATCCAGAGAGCAAAAAGCTTTGCAAGAACCCACCCACATCTACCAGTAGACACCCCCCTTAGCATCTCTTTGGTCAGGAGAGTGCCGCCCTAGCTGCAAGGCAGGCTGGGAAAGGAAATAAAATACCTAGCACTCCAACTTCATTGACAGCATCTTGCTTCTTGTGCCTAGGAATTTTCTCATGTTGTGTGTGTGTCTGCATATTTCTGGCCCAATATCCATACAGCATTGGGTGCATTAGGTTAGGAAGCATGAGCCCAGAAAAAGAGCCCAGAAAAAAAAAAGTGTAGGTCTAAATACCAACTCTATCATTTACTGACTCTGCAACATAAAAGCAATCAACCTTGCTGAATGTCCTTCTCCTGCTAGGCAAAAAGGGATGCTAAATACCTCCCTCCCAGGGCTGTTGTAAGGATTAAATGTGACAATGTATTTATAGCTCCTGGCTCTGTAGAGATACCCCCAAGTGGTTAGTGTTTTATTGTGTTGTGCTGTCTTCTGTTTGATGGGCACGTGGTAGGTGAACACGCAGTAGTAGACAGTATCGCCTGAAGGTCAAAAGCACAGGCCTCAAAGTCAGGCCGCTGGGCCCAGACCTATCCTCTACCATTTATTAGCGGTGTGACCTTGGAGAAGTTACTCAGCCTCTTTGAGCTTCGGCCTTCCTCTCGGTAACCTGGAGACAGTAACGGAACATACATGGGAGGGGTGCCCTGGAAGAAAAGAGGCAGCGCTCACAGAGCCCACGGGGCTGAGAGTTGACTATTACGAATATCGATCGCTTTGCTCCTCCCTTGGCCCAGAACGAAAGCCTGTGGAACCAGAAGAGCCAGTGCCTTACTGCTGAAACTCTTTAAAACCAAGTAGTCTCCAATCCTTTAAAATCCACAGTTATGATAAGCGGAAGCAGCCCCATACAAGAGTAAAGCATTGGGGTGGGGTGGTCTGCCCTGGATTTAAGCAATGACAGACAACATTGTAGGAAAAAAAGAAAGTTTAATACTTTTTAAAGGCCGAGTAAAATTTTAAGAAGTATCTGCTTTCTATGATCACCTCGGGCCCACGTTGCTAAACAACGTCAGTGATAAAACGGCCTCCCCTTCCCGTCTCCTTGGCTGTGTGGAGAGGGATCGCCACAGGCTCGTTCTAATAACAGTGAGTGAGCTTCCGGCGAGCGCCTTTTGACCCCCTGTCCCACGATGGACACTGTGCTGTCCTGGAGAGCTCCCGGCTGCCCACGGTCAGCCCCCGGCACCCGCAGACGCAGGTCCTAACGGTTTGGAGCTTCCCTCAGTTCGTCCCTAAGCCCTGCAGCCCCTCACCCTTCTGCCTGGAAACAAGAGACCCAGAATGCACACAGAGAGCTCAGGACCCATGAAGACAGAGAAACAAACTGGAGTCACTTCAATTACGTGTGACTTCTGGGACTCCTTAGTGGGACTCAAAGTTTAAGCAGTTAACTTTGGGCTATACCCGCTTTGTGGGATATCTTTGTTTTGCAGGTAGAAATTTTAGTTCATACATGATATATTTTACCACGGTAGCGATCTCTTAAAATGCAGTCCTGCTTTTACAATTATTTGCTTTTAGAATTAATAAATCAAGGCGATTATGCTAATTTCTGATCACCATGTGATTATTGCTAAAACATAATTTCATTATATGGAGAAGGATGCGACAAATGATTTGTTCTGATTAGATGTTTTGCTGCCCTGGTGCTGCTGCTAGCAAAGGTGGGAGAAGGCAGAGGAACAGGAGCAAACAGCCGTATTTCATCAGTCCTGAAATGTGCGCTTTGACTCACATTTTAAGCTATCTTAATCACTGTGATAATACGCCGCGAGTGTTACCACTGGCTGAGTAGCAGTCACAATGTACCACCGCTTCCGGAGCCTGTGCATCAAAGCCAGGAGCAGCTTGGAAGAAATCTTGGGGCCAATGGCAGAACAGCTCTTTCAGAAATGCTGCAAGAGCATAGTGCCCTGGGCCGGGCGGAAGGGCAGGGTACCGTGGGGCGAGGGGTGACCTAGGAATGTCAGACTTTGGATAGGTTTCGGGAACGCCTGACCCAGTTCATTTTGTTTCTTTGTTTTTTGATGTATGAACGTAAAAGACCGAGAGAAGACACATGCCTAAGGATAAGGATGCTCTTTCAAAAAAATACAAAAATTTTTAAATCTTAAAAAAAAAAAAACTTCCTCCCTAGCAAACACGTTTGCTAGACCGTAGAGAGAATGTAGCCCAAGCCCTTTCTTTGCAGCGGTCCGAAAGGAAGCTGTCCGAGGCCACCCTTATTCCTGCTCCCTCTGTGCGACCTCCAGGGCCCTGCGGCGAGGCCCTTCCAGGCCAGCCCTGCCTGCACACTGGCAGGGTTCGGCTGGTTTGGGGTGTCAGTGCACAGACCCCGCAGACCCCTTTGGCCCAACCACTGAGAGCCATGTTCTCTTCCCCCGTATCAGTAACAAACAACGATACGTTTTCACCACCATCAGCCGGATACCCTTTGATTTATTTCTCATTAAGTTTGGAATTTCGCATTCTCAGGGGTCCCGGGAGTTAAACATTGTGTATCATTACACATGCCTCAACTCCTTGCTGTGTGGGACCTAGGATCAAGTGGACAGATTAATAATGGCTAGGTCAATTAACAGTTGCATGGGGCAGGGTAGCGGGGAACAGGGAAAGCTACAGAGAAGGGGAGGCGTTTTATTTGGGCTTCAGAGGATAAGAAGAAATCTGTCAATAGGGCAAGATAGAAAGAGGCACAGGAAGGTGAGTGCTGCGGATTGGGTGTGGTCTCTGAGGACGTGTTAAGCCCCCATCTTTCCCTGACCCGTTTTGCTCATCTGTAGAAGGAGGACAAGAGAGCTGCCCTTGCCTCCCTCCCAGGGTCCCTGGGAATGTCATGTGACACAGCAGAGGCAGCGATGTTTGAAAACTACAAAGGTTCATTATCTAGGACTCAGCCCCCAGCACAAACAGCAGCTGTCAGCAGAGGGGGTGAGAACAAATTTTTTTGCAGGTTGATGAATTCTTTTAATCTCCTATAAACTGTACTCTTCCAGAAATGGTTTTCATTAATGTCCGAGGCCCACAGTTGCAACGCCAGGCCTCCTGTCTCTTACCAAAAACACCAATAAAACCCAGGCTGGCTTGCCTTGATGGATAAGTTAAAAATTCTATTTTCAGAGAGAACAACGGAAAAACGAACAGCGTTGTCAGTTTGACATTCCCGGGCTAGAGTATTTTCAGGCTGCTGATGTCTATGTGCAAACAATGCATTTAGAAACCCAATGGGTGTCTGATGAATTTCTTTCTTCTCCCCAATTTGCATAGAGAAGAGGCCAGTGGAAAATGTAGCGGCAATCACGTCTCAATGGTAATGAAACAATGAGGCGTGTTTTGACGGTAGATGGGTGTTTAAATAGTCATGAAAGCAGCAGCTGGCTTCTTTCTCTCTTTTGTGCAATTAGGAGCTATTTTTCCTGCGAGGAGCACACCAAGGCAATCACACCTGACTCCACCACATTTCCAAAGCCTGTCTGAAAGACTCACTTCTCATCCACTGCCATTTAAAGGAAGAAACAGCGCATTTAATTTTTCTGTCTCGATGTGACGTCACCTCAGAGAAAGGTTGCCAGCTTGGAGCCGACACCTTACTTCTTCCCCAGTGTGAAGGGGAGGGCTGTCCTCCTCGGGATCGGAGAGGGTTGTGCCGGGGAGGTGCCTGCCCCGTATGGCCAGATGCTGTCTGCAAACCAAGGCTCTTGGTCGAAGAGTGAGAGAAAGTGTGTATTAGTATTAGGGAAGATGGGTACGAAGTTGCCAATGTAAGAGGCTCTGGGAAGAGAAAAGCTCTGCAAATAGTCCCCTTGCAGGCAGTTTGATGCTTTGAACAATAATTACAGCCCATGTACAGTAACCAGGGGACAGGGCAGATTGCGGACCTCGCTTCCAGCAAATGTTCTGGGAGCCTGGGGATGAGAAGGGAGTGGCGAGGCAGAGGACTTGGAAATACAGCCCGGGCCGTCCACCATCTCTGTAGTACCACGTGAAGGGGCTCTTCCGTGGAAGGGGTCCTCGCGGTCGGTTAGAACCAGTGTCACTTTTCTTCGGATTGGAGACCGTTCCCCAGTTGACTTCAGGGTCAATAGTGTTCACTGGCCACCTCTTGTGCATCCAGCACAGGGCTGGGTCTTCGGGGGAGATTGCAAAGACTCCCCATCGTAATCGCAAGCATCTGTAGAATGGTGTATGGTTTACGCTGCGTTTTCACATAAATGTTGTGTATTTTTGCCTCCCTGAGGGGTCAGAAAGAATGTGGAAGTAATTTTTCTGGGAAGAGGAGCAAAATGATGATGATGATGATGATGATAATAACAACAATACCTCAAAGGTATTGATCATTTACCAGACTTATTCTCTGAATTCTCATACTTAGTTCTCCTAACTGCTTTATAAGGGAGGTACGACTCTCATCCCCAGTTTTCAAATGATGAAACAGAGGCTCATGGAGGTTGGGCGAATGGCCCAGGTTGTACCACTAGGATGTGGCCTCCAACCAAGCTGAGGCAGAGCCTGAGGTCTTCTGAGTCCCTGTGATGTGGCCCCATTTTGACACTTAGTCCTGTTCCTCCCCCAGGGAGAGACATTCGACAGGCATTAAGAGCCTACTGTGTGCCAAGAATAGCTCTAGACCCTGGGGATGCATTCATGCATTCAACAAGTGTTTCCTGAGCACTCACTGTGTGACCGGCACTGTTTGGCACCTGGAATTCCTCAGTGAGCAAAGCTCACTGCCCTCCCGGAGCTCGTATTCTACTGAGGTCGACAGACAACACGAAAACTGTGTTTAAGGGTTTAAGGAAATAATGTCGTGTATTCAAAAATGATTAGATCCTTGGAAAAAAGAAAGCTTGGTGCACAGTAAGAGGAACCAGCAGTGCTGGAGTGGGGACAAGGGGACAGAATACACTTGTAAGTTGGACAGGGGAGGTCCTCTTGAGAAGGTGACACTCAAGGACAAACACTGAAGGAAACGAGAGAAGTCACAGTGCCTTTGCATAGGAAACAGCATTCACAACAGAGGGAACAGGAAATGTGGGCTGTGTTCAAAGAACAGTAGGAAGGCAGCATGGCCAGAACAGTGACCTCAGTGCGGAGCGATAGTGTCGCATGTGGGATCCAGGTCACAGAGGGCCTGGCAGGCCATTGCACAGTCAGACGCAGAGCCCTGCCAGGCGCCGAGCAGAGGAGCAGCACATTCTGACCCCGGTCGTAAGGACAGCCCTGGCTGCTGTTTTGAGAACGAACCCTGAGTGGGGAGGCAGGGAGGCCAGCCAGGAGGCCGCGGAGGAGGTCCAGACAACCAGTGATGCTCGCTGGGCCTGCGACGTGAGAAGCAGTCAGACTCTGCAAGTTTGCCAAATGTTAGACCAACGGAAACCTGCTGAAAAGAGAGCGGTTTGTGCAAAAGAGGAACATGACACAGGGACTTGTGAGTGGCGATTTTAAAAACCGAGACCTGGTGCCAGCTAGGAATGAGTTATACTTCTAACGACCCAACAGAAAGCACAGCAATTGTAAAACTAGGACATGCAATACAGTATTTTATTACTTATACCATTAAATGCAATGTGTTCGTGCAAGTACGCGAAACTGGCTAGCAAAGCCACTTCCGTTACGACTGCGCCCTCGTGACCGTGCTGTGCGCAGCCTGTAGAAAGAGTAACAGTATTTTAGGAACCAATGCGTCTTTGTTTTCCAAGCTGAACTGGAATTACTTTAATCCCCTGGGGAATGCAAAGAAAACGAGGAAAGAAAGCACAAGAATGCATGTATTGCTTAACCATTCCCGATCCCTGTGACTGTGGACACCTTGTGATTGCGAGAATTCAAAGGTGCTTGGTTTTCTTCTTTTCTGATAGACTTCATGCAGGGGTGTCCAACCCGCTGCCCCCGGGCTGCACGCGGCCTAGGATGGCTGTGCATGCAGCCCAACACAAAATTGTAAACTTACTTAAAACCTTTTCTTTGCACATCAGTTTTTGTTAGTGTTTGTGTATTTAATGGGTGGCCGAAGACAATTCTTCTTCTTCCAGTGTGGCCCAGAGACACCAAAAGGTTGGACTCCCCTGACCAGGACACTGAGTTGGAACAAAGTGGTGGCCCAGTGGGCTGCGTTCCCAGCGCGCACTCATGAGAGGAGGGTGAGTACCTGGTGAGGAAGGCGATCATCCCCCTTGGTGCGCCGTGTTTATGCTCTCTGAGGGTCGCAATGGAAGTGGTTTGCTTTTAAAATGGACTGGATGGTCATTTGATCCTTTATGACAGGTGAGTGTGAGACGGGGGAGGGGATGAGCATCATGGGGGTTTACCGATCGACTCCTGTGTGCCAGCAGTCTGCAGTCTGATTCACCTTTGTACCCGGTTTACAGGCTTTTAATCCAGCCCGACATCGTTTGTTATCGAGGTGTACATCGTCTTTGATGTTCACAGTTGAGGGACAAGCTTGCGTTCTGCTCAGCCCCATGCTCCATGGTCTTGTATTGAGGGAACATTATTCTCAATGGAGCTTGCTCTCAAACATGCCCTCGGATGCTGTTCAGTGCTGAGTGTGACGAGCTAGCCGGGGAGATCCGCACCCGCCTGCTCGCCGGTGGCCACCGGTGCAGTCGGTAGCGGACTGCGGCTCAGCAGAGCAAAGTGCAAGCTTCCCTTCAGGAAACTGCTGTGCGGAAATGTCTCGATTTATTTTCTTTAAAACATGTTTAAACCCTCGCAGCATTCTTAATCATTGGGATCGCTGTTTCTGGAAGTTCTAGCCACTAAAAGACAAGAAATTGAAATCAGTAAATAATACTATTATAATTTGTGAGGATCGATTAGAAATAACAAAAGTTGAGTAAGGAGCCACTGCTAAAAATCACATTGTACGTCTTTGAGGAAAAGCTCAGAGAAGATCACCCCGGGCCGGGCAGGGCCTCAGGCGTCACCTTGCTCACTGGAGGGAGAAGGGACGTTAATTCCTACACGGAACTTTGTCCACACTCCAAGGCGAGAGCAGAAGAAAAGGGAAAGCTTGTGAACCCGTGACCAAGAATAAACATGGCCGGCTGAAAACGAAAGATGCCTTATTTTTAACCAGCTCAAAAGGAAATCAGACACTCCAGACCAAGCACCATGGCTATAAGGACCTTGGATACAATGAAATTTCTCACATTTTTGACACTCTGGGGATTCTTCATGCCCCCCCCCCCTTTACTAAACACACACACAAAGATTCATGGCAAAACTTTAATAAGAAAAGAGCCTCTGAGTCCTGGCTGGTGGGGCTCAGTGGATTGAGCACCAGCCTGTGAACCAAAGAGTCGCCAGTTCGATTCCCGGTTGGGGCACATGCCTGGGCTGCAGGCCAGGTTCCCAAGGGGCACATGAGAGGCAACCACACATTGATGTTTCTCTCCCTTTCTCTCTCCCTCACTTCCTCTCTCTAAAATAAATAAAATCTTAAAAAAAAAAAAAAGAAAGAAGGAAAAGAGCCTCTGAGTTTGTTTTCAGGAGCAATGATGATAAGATCCATTCTGTCCTACAGCCAGATTGGAGAAATCCCAAAGGATACAGAAGATGGTAGCAGTGACTGAGGTTGTCGCTGGGCTGGAAACAGAATGTCACGGGTTCAAAGGGCACCTGAACTTCATCTTGGAGGTACACACAGGCACAGCACACGGGAAAGGCTGGGAGGCGGGGTTGGTAGCCTCCGCTCACGGGAGTCATCTCAGAGAATGTCAGAACGACTTTCCTTTTGGTTCCAAAATATGTCCCTCATAGCTTCCAGTACATGGATCTTTGTAAGTGCATCTGAATCTAAGAAGATTGCTTCATGGCAAGGTACACGGGTCCCTCTGTTGCCATGGAAACAGCACTGTGCTCATGTGTCAGGAGCTCTCTTATACTCACATGCATACTGAATATTTACTCAGGGAAATGCCTGTCATGCCTTCCCCTTCTGGTATTCTTTATACTTCTAAGAAAGACATTCGGAGCCCAAATTTTCCTAATTCCTACCGTCTAATTGTAATCTATCATCTCCTTTGCTGACCTTCAAAATTCTGATTTTAGGTTTTTCTTGAACATAGTCTCTCCTGGAAGTACAATATCCTACGATTTGCCCCTTCACCTATCCCAGCCTTTTCCCACTCCTTAAAGGAACATACTGTACATCCCAATTCATGCAGTGTATTAATTAAGAAAGAAACCTATTTCAGATGGTACTGAATTTCTTTGACAGATACAATGATTCATTGCATGTATTTCATTTCCTCAAATACTCTCTATCCAAAATATTGTTTTTAACTGGCAAAAGAGCAATTCTTTGGAAGAACATTTATGAATCACACGTTTGTGTGAGTAGAAGACTATAGTTGTCTGCATAAACTTGAAACTAAGATCTGAGGCAGAAAATTAGTTTATTTCAAAAGGGACTTGGGGGCACCTACCACTGACTGTGTATGACCCAGCTTCCTTGAGAGCTGACTCTGACCATGTGGAGGAGTTCATGACCACCCACGAGGCTGGTGGATGCACGTGGTATGAGAGAGTCAGGAAACGGGCCTCGGCTTTCACCACCAGCTGCGGGCTTTCACCTCAACTCAATTAGGCCGTAGAATCGTGACCTGTAAAATGGGCAACCGGAGCTCAACCGTCACACATCAACCAGAGCGGGCATTAATGCCATTGTCACTGTCCGGAGTGGTGCAGGCAATTTACAACTGCCCTGCTTGGTCTGTTCGTCTTGCCTGCAGACTGGCCAGGTGGCTGGTGGATTGCCCTCACATCTCGGAACATTGGTTCCAGCTTTAAAATATGGGTTCTCATCGCATTTTCACCACTAAATCAATGTGAATGGAGAAGATCACGCAACCTCTTGCTGTCTTAGAGTTTTCATATGGCTCTACTCCTGTCTGGGGGAATTTGGCACAGGCTCTTGGCGTTAGTGGTTGTAGCCATGCCAGTTCGATGCAGAGGTCCAACCTCAGGCCAGCACGCAGAGGCAGGCTGCCCAGGGACTTGGGGCACCTCTGTGGCTGGGTCCCACCAAAGGTGTCTGGAGGAAGGCACTGATTTATGGACTTCTGTGGCCTGAGAGGACAGATAGGGTATGAGTTCTAGGGCAGTGGCTCCCCAACAGAGCCAACGAGAAAAGTAAGGGTGAACGCGGTGCACATCTGTCTGCGTGTGAGCGTGCGAGCGTGCGTGTTGCCAGCTGTTCTTTCCTCCGAGATGGTGCCCTTCTTATTTGGGGTGTTAAACGTACATAAAATGCACTCGTCCATGAGTTTCCAAAGTCTGCTTGAAGACGCTGAGCTGCAGGACACCCTGCTTTTGTTTCCTAGATCTTCTGTGACCTGGTTTTGTCAGTCAATGATTAACTTACCTTGGCTAGGAGAGATACCGCCAAGCTTTGGAACTTGACCCAGCCTCTTAAGTGAAAGGACACTAACATTTACTGAGCAGTATTTTGCTTTGTGCCAGGAATGCGCTGGTGCTCCTGTATCCATGGTTACGTCAAAATCTCCTTACTTGGTTACTAAGGAGGTTGGGAATAGTATGCCCATTTAAAATAAGAGAATCTGAAGCTCAGAGAAGACAAGTCACTTGATCAAGCTGCTGAGCTGTTAACCAGTGAAGTCTGAATTTGACCTGAGTTTGAGCCCAAAGTCCATAATCTTTTAACCTCACTAGCCTATTCCCAAAGTAAAACCACAAGACACATATGTTAGTCTGGGATATACTTTCGATGTCAACAGAGGGCTATCTGGGGACTGGCACTGTAATCCTGACACCTAAGAAGACATCATGAAAGAGCTTTAGGGGCCCAGGAACTCACTGTCAACAGAGACAGTCCTGGCTCGCCCAGGCCTCTATTGTATAATCCATGACACCAGGACCTCTTCCTGTTGGTGGAGTGTGCAAGTGAACCTAAAGGGGTTCCAAGGCCGGGGACCAAGTGCCCAAGTCACACTGTGGCCCCGAGTGCATTCCAGAGCTAAACAAACAAACAAAAAAGTCTGGATTATCTCTTTTGGTACCATCTATCCTTGATTCTCCCTCTGTCCATAGGAATAATCGATGTTGGCTGGATTTCATGACATAGAAACCAACAGTTCATTTGCTCTCCGGGGCCATGACCAGGAATTGCCCTCGTATTTAACGATGCACGAGCCAGTGCTTATTTCTGTAGCCAGTGCCTTGTTTTATCTGTGGTTAAATTCTACTACGAAGATAACCAGGAAAAGCTAATGTTCTGAACTTTCAAGATTTTATCGTTAAGAAACCAGTTCAAGGGAAGGCCAGCCCTTTGGACAGAACGACCAAAAGTCTCCAAGCGCCGGGTTTGCTAACCTTAGTCAGAAGCACAGAGACCCGGCCCTCCTGCCTGACATGTCCCATCCCTCAGGTCTCAGGTGGGCTTCTGGAGTCGACATGCGACAATCCCATCAGGGGATTCGGTGCAGGCAGAAGATCTGAGGAAGACACACCGAGAAACAGTTCTGACACACATTTCATCCAAGGGGGTGTAATCATTCACTCGCTCGATGGAGGTGTACCTTTTATTGTATTTCTTTTCAACGGACAGAGATAAAGGACAAGAGCTGTTTGACCCTAATGCTGAAAGGAAACTTCGTAAGCCTCCAAATAACAATGCCTTTTCTGCATATGTTTCTGTATATTTTTTTAAACGGCCCAAAGAGAAGAAGCCTTAGCTGTGGAGAATTCCAGAAGGTTGAGTGGGGGTGGGTAATAACCACAGAATGCCAGAGACCCTGGAGAGGACACCTCACATTGCCCTTCATAAGGACAAGGAGCGTGCTGGGCCTGCCAGCGTGAAGGCCACGCATCCGGACTGAGCAGTCGGCCTAGTGGAAAAGTCCTTTGGAATTTCCAGAGGGTTCTGTTTTTCATCGAGGGTGCGAGTCAGCCCATCTTGCAAATGCTGCAGGAAAATGCCGACACCCTGGCTGGCTGCCACGCCTCTCCAAGGTAACGTGCGCCGTGAGCAGGGCTGTCTCCATGGTGTTCGTGGCAGGGAGCCATTCTCCTCGACCGGCACCTGGGCTGAGCCTGTTGTTAAATACACTGAATGTCGTCCCTAACTGTGCCTGTGTCCCTTGGGCAAGCTGCGACCATGGAAGGTCACAGAAAATGAAGGACGATAAGGGTGCCTTGAGCAAGGAGAGCTAGAACCTGGGGCAAGGTGGCAGAAGAAAGAGCAGGGTGTATGCAGCTAAAAGTACATGAGATGCTGTCCCCAGCCCACTGGGGAAGCTAGACCAGGGATGGCGAGTTTTCTTGAGAGTCAAGGCTGAAGGGCCAGTCATGGCTCCCAGAAGCCCTGAGCTGAAACAGTCAGAGGTCAGTCTCAGCGTGATCACCCACCGTGGTTGACGGCCGATGTCGGCCAAGGGCTCAAACTGGGCTGTGAGCGTGCTCGAGCGTGTGTTGTGTGTGTTACACTCGGCCCTGCTCCAGTTGACATGGAGCTACATTTTAAATTCTTTGGCCTTTGCTGACCTTTCTTTTTCAAAAGCACACCAGCTTTTTCTTTGTCCTCATGAATATACATGGCTAGCTACATGCTGCTTGAAGGAGAGATTTACAGCAGTTGAGGCACTCTCTCTCAGAGGGATCTGGGCTAACGAACAGTGAATGCCACTGAGCGTATGTCTCTAAGAGCTATGAACAGGGAAACCACTGCACGTTAGCTTTCCCTGTGTAGTCACTTGTCCTCTGCCCGATGCATCAGGTTCTCCCGTGCCCTGGAACCAGCTGTTGCCCTCAGATCCCCTGAAGTGGATCGTGAATGTGGTTGGATTTACAACATCTGTCCCTGGGCTTCACACAGGGCACATGGCAGATTAATATGAGTTATGACTGTGAAATCAGCAGCACTTGCCATTGCAACTGAGCTTTCTAGAAACGTCTGCACCAATCGATGGTGCTGATGTTCCCATTGCTTCCAGCTGAATGGATGGGAAATGGTACAGACTGGGTGCTTACCTTGCTTCCTTATTGTTCCTCTGCCTGACTTTGGCCTTTAAAAAAAAAAAAAACTAACTAAAATCAAGCTTTCTTGAATGTGAAATCATCTTGTCTTCAGGGACACCCTCCTTTCTAGGAGGTGTGTTTTCACTGGAAAACACCAACGAATTTTCTAACACCAAAGCGTTTCCTTTGCAGTGGACCTGAAAGTTTCGTGCTTGGGCTTTCCGGGGGTTGGTGCACTTGTGGCGCTGGGTTGTTCCAGATAAATAGAACTAATAGGATATAGAAATCTATGTTCTTATCTACATATTTTTATACACACACACACACACACACACACACACGGCAAGAGGTTCCACAATCTGCCGCCTGAGGACCAGAAAATCTGGTGGTAGACTTCGGTCTGAGTCTGAAGGCTGAAGAACTAGGCGGTGACATCCAAGGGCAGGAGAAGAGGATGTCCCAGCTCAAGCAGAGAGGGAATTCTCCCTCCCTCCACCTTTTTGTCCTACTCAGGCCCATGGGCACTGGATGATGCCCACCTGCACGGGTGGGGCCATCTTTACTCAGCGCCCTGGGTCACATGCCGATCTCTGCCTGAGACGCCCTCACAGATGCACCTAGAAACGATGTTTTACCAGCTGTCTGGGCATCCCTGAGCCCAGTCAAGCTAATACATAAAAATTAATCATCACATGGGTTCAGAGCATAGAGCCTTAAAAATCATCATGAGTTAGAGAAATAATGGTATTTTTTTAGTTTAAAAAAGAGTAGTAATTTGATTGCTAATGCTAATTGTAGAAAAATACCATTGGGGATTTGTGTGGGGAAATATGGAGGAAACAGCAGTAGGATAAAGGGAAGATAGCTTTTGGCCATTTAACCTGTTTCCTGTCAAATGTTTGACAATTCTGCTTGTGAAGTTGTCAATATAACTTAGAAGTTCAAGAGCCACATCTGAGTTAAAATCCTAACCCACCACTTATTTTTTTTTTTAATTTTATTTATTTATTTATTTATCTTTGGAGGGGAAGGGTAGGAGAGAGGGAGAGAAATATCAATGTACGGTTGCCTCTCGTGTGTCCCCTGCTGGGAACTGGCCTGCAACCCAGGCATGTGCCCTGACTGGGAATCGAACCTCGATCCTCTGGTTCGCAGGCCCGCGCTCAATCCACTGAGCTACACCAGCCAGGGCACCTAACCCACCACTTATTAGCAGTGTGACCTTGAGCTAACGATTTAACCTCTCTAAGCCTTGGTTTTGACAATTGTAAAACAAAAGAAAGAATAGTTTTATGTTTACAAAGAATCAACTTTTGTTATTATTGATTTTTGCTGTTGTTTTTCTTTTCTCTATTTTATTTATTTTTTACCCTAATCTGTATTGTTTCCTTCCTCCTATGTGCTTTGAGTTTAGCTTGCTCTTCTGTTTCTAGTGGTTGTGTTATTGATTTGATATCCTTTTCTTTTTTCATATAGGTGTTCACAGCTGTAAGTTTCTCTCTAATCATTGCTCTCACTGTATCTCATAAGCTTTGGTATGCTATGTTTTTATTTTCATTCCTCTCAAAGTATTTTCCAATTTCTTTTGTGATTCTCTTTGACTTACAGTTTACTTAGGAATGTGTTGTTTAACTTCCATCTTATTTGAGAGTTCTCTAAATTTTCTTCTGTTCGTCGATTTCAATTTCATTCCATAGCAGTCCAAGAAAACACTTTGCAACTTCAATCTTTTTAAATGTTTTATGTTAAAATTGTTTTAAACTTGCTTGATAGCTTAGCATACTGTCTGTGTTCCCTGCACGCTGGAGAAAAATGTGTATTGTGGTCAGTGGAGTGTTTGGTGGGTGTTAATTATTAAGTCCAGTTGGTTTATAGTGTTTCCTTGTTGATCTTCTGTTTAGTCCTTCTACTCATTATTGAAAGTGTCAGATCGAAGTCTCCAAGTGTTCTTGATGAACCGTCTCTTTCTTCCTTCATTTCTGATGGTTTTTGTTTATTTCTGACACTAAGTCTGCTCAGTGGTCAGGTAATGATCAGACATCCATCACTATGTGGCACCTGGTTAATCTTCGTCGTACCACAGTACCACAAAAAATTGAGATTTTCTTAAATGCTGGAAACCAGTAATTCTCCCAGCTCTGCAGAGGGGCTCAGTGTGCATGTCGGGGCATGCCTTCAACATGCAGCCAGACAACAGACAACTCCGCCTTATCCTCCCCTTCCTGCTTGCGCACAGCTTCGAGGTTAGGGTGCATAGAAGTGAGACTTTAGGGCCGTCTCTGGTTCTTCCTGAGCATTCTCACAGCCCTGGGCACTTGCATAGCTCTATGCATGCCCATGCCTTCTGGTTTCTCAGAAATCTGGGCATCTCATGCCCCAGCTCTTCCTTGTAAGCTTTTTGGTTAGCCCATTGTTCGCTGACTGTTATCCACTGCCTAAACAATTGCCTCTGTGTGTTCTCAACCAAAGTCCTCAGGGAAAAGGCTTTTCACACTGGATAAGCTTCAAATTGAGTCAAATAAAGACTGCCTTGCACTTGGAATCTCAGGGAATTTACCAGACAGATCATGACGGTATTCTGAGACAAGGCTTTGAAGGTGCTCTAGTCCTGTTGTGCCCCCTCCAGTGGCTGCCGGCCGCAGGTTTGCACCGTGGTTGTGGGCTGGTGATTTTCCAGACTACCGCAGAGCTAAGGCCAGTGGGTGATGGGTGCATGAGCTCATGGTTCTTAATGAGATTCAATGGTTTTACTTGAATTAACACTCGTTGGATTGTCACAAGTCTTTGATTAATTTCCAGAGCTCTGGAAAAGTTGATTCTGACTTTTTTTTTTTGTCAATTTTCTCACTACTTTATGGAGGAGAGAATTTTTGGAGATTCTTACTCCACAATTCTCACAATTCTCACATTACCCCAATGAGTTCGTTCTTAATTGTGAAAAAGGGTGAGTGTTCTGGCCCTGACCAGCATGGCTCAGTGGGCTGGGTGTTGTCTGACAAAGTGAAAGGTTTCCAGCTCTATTTCCCCATCAGGGCACATGCCTGGGTTGCAGGCCAGGTCCTCCATTGGGGGTATGAGAGAGGCAACTTGTGGATGTTTCTCTCCTTCTCTTTCTCCCTCCCTTCCCCTCTCTCTAGAAATAAATAAATAAATAAATAAATCTTTTTTTTTTTTTAAAACAAGAGTGAGTGTTTTGAAAGAACAGTGCTGAAGTTACACACTCTCAGGGGCAGCATGCTTTCGAGTAATGACAACATCCAGGGTAAGGTCACGGGAATGGACAGACAGTTGGGGTGAAGTGTAAGTGAATGTCGCTGCTGTGGGGAGGGGAGCAGGTAACGGATTTTGGGGCCAGGCTGATGAGAGGTTTGAATGTCCACGTCCCCTCTCCAAATTCTTACGCTGAAATCCTAACCCCTTTGTATTGGGAGGTGATTAGGTCATGAAGGTGGTATTCTTATGAATGGAATTGGTGCCCTGTTAACAGAGGCTCCAGAGAGCTCCCAAGCCCCTTCCACCAGGGGCAGTTGCAGTGAAAATTGGCCTTCTAGAAAGCAGAACTTTACCAGGGACCAAATCTACTGATATCTTGATCTTGGACATCCCAGCTTCAGAACAGTGAGGAATCAATTTATCGTTTCAAAGCTGCCCCGTTGATGGTGTTTGGTTTCAGCAGCACGAGCAGACTAAGACAGACGGTGCCCAGATGGGTTTTGAAATCTTCCAAGAGGATGATACTACTTGGGGTAGAAGGAGATTGCCCTGGTGCCTGAATCCCCCATAACTGGGGCGGACTCACCTGAGATTGATGGATGGTGGCAGTGTCGGTGTTTGAAATTTGAGAAACAGAAGTTATTACACGCACAGCCAGTATGATAAAGCAATGGTAGAGATATAATGAAGGTACAAGGTGACTGAGAAATTTTAAATGAGAATTATGGTAAGAGATTAAAGAGGAGAGCTGTTACCAATATAACTCGTATGTTCTATGTGTAGGAACATTTCTGAATCCCAGCAAATTATTTCCATTTATCCTTCATGCATCAGAAGGTGAACGCAAGAATTGCAGCCCTTGGTAGCTGCAACTTCTCAAGGTGCTGCCCTCTCTACTTATTCTTCAAGGGAATCCCCTTTCTCTGAACTCTGTACCACCTGGTTTCTCTCTAGCTTTATATTAGAGTGGAGCCTACAAGTCTTTATTGCTGGGGATGACTTACCACGAGGACCAGGTTGGGGACTTGCATATCTTTACACCAAGGTCAGTCAAGGCCTTGAGAATTCTGGGAAGCCCGATACCATCTTGGTCTTTCTCCAGGCACTGATTCAGCCATCTTTGCTCTTACACAGAGTCATGAATATTCATCAGGTAAAATTCTTTTAATTGATCTTTTCGCTGTTTGTAATAGCTAAGTGATAGTGCTCTACCATGCTAATGTGCAAAAGCATTAGACACTGAAATGTTCTAACGGGACTGTTACCAAGTTGCCTCTGAATACAAGCCGAGGCGTCGAGATCGGTGGCTAGAAAACACACTCTCATCCTGAGTGCTTAAAGCCTCCATCCCTCTGGACGAGGAAAAGCACTTCAAGTTCAGCTCTCACGACTGAAAGTGAAACATCAGCGATGTTGGATGCTCCCCTGTCAAATAGGGTGTTAGTGCTCATCATTCTCTCCTGTTGGAGAGTGCTCAGTGAATGAATTGGTCTCCAACACCCCAAACCTTCTCCTCCTTCTCTCACCTTCTGGGCTGTCCTCCCTCTTGTTTTTCCTCCTACTGCTCTGACTCCGTCGAACTTCCCTGCTTCCTCTTCTTCCTTCTAGTATTATCTCCTATAACAATACAATTTACATCCCCAGTCTCCACCTGTGACTTCCATGCCCTGAGCTGCAATGGCCTGCGGGACACTGATGTCGACACGTGTATGTAGCAAACATCTCCGACTCCTTGTGCCTCAGACTGTACAAACCGTTTCCCCAAACCTGCTCCTCTTCTTATCTTCTTTAGTCCCCACACCCACCCCCCCGCCTGGAAATGCTGAGCCATGAAATATTCTCTCTTTCTCTCTTTATATTCAATCCATTATATTTCTGACAAAAGCATCACCAGATGTCTCTTCTCTCCACCCCCACTGCATTCCTAGCTATCTCCCTGACTGTAGGCAACTCCCTCTCTCCCATCTGCACTGCTACCGGAATTTCCTCTGTAACACACAGAGCTGATCAGTGTCAGGCCTTGGAGGCCTCCCAAAGGGAGGCCCCTGTTAGCCCGGAACAGTGCAGTTTTATGTTGGGTGTTCTGTTATTCCATCTGGTTAGCATGTCCTTTTACTCTTAAAAGCCACCTATTTAGATGATGAATTATATGGTCGTCCTACTGTCCTACTCCAGCTGACACAATGAAATCCAGACTCTTTGATCTGGCTTACCATCTGGCCCCAGGCTAACTTTCTAGCTCCCTCTTCTGCACTCTGGCTGCCTGCCCTTCCCCAGTCACACCAAGCCCTTTCCCACCTCATCATCACTGCCCGAGCTGCCTCTCTTCCTGAACACCATTCCCCCCATCTCCCACTTCTCAACTTCTCCTTAACTTTCACCGCCCAGCCAAAACAGTGCCTGTTCTGTGAAACATCATATCCTGTCGTCCCAACCCCTAGACCCCTGTTGCGATCCTATGGCAATTTGTTCGAATCGCTGTTACGGGTTCTGTTTTGAATCTGGCACAACACCTGGCACATGGCAGGCCTTCCAAGCATTTTGAGAAAGAGGTTTTAAAGAAGCATGAAACCACAAGTATTTTCTCTGGCT
This sequence comes from Glossophaga mutica, assembly GCA_039655065.1. Taxonomy (NCBI): domain Eukaryota; kingdom Metazoa; phylum Chordata; class Mammalia; order Chiroptera; family Phyllostomidae; genus Glossophaga; species Glossophaga mutica. Next base: position 87,364,924 of record CM077313.1, read on the forward strand.
CTGATTAGAAGTAAGAGCTTTTATCCTCCATATGGGACTTGCTTGAGAAAATCCAATGTGTCCTAGCCAAGTTTATTTCTTCTTCATCTGTAAAGTAATAAGGAGGGTAATGGCTGCTGCCCAGACCTACCCGTGTGAGCTCAGGAGGGTGATAAAAAAATGAGTCCTGCTGTTGAAGTGTAACATGTTGACATAAAGAGTGACATATCCTCCCCGTCTCCTGTCATCTGTCCCCGCAGCCTAGGGCCTGTGGAGGGCGGGGGCAGGAGATTTGGAGATCTGACAGATGGTTATAGAGAGAATGTCCCTACAGGAGGGCAGAATGAATTATCCCAATACGAACAAAACTAATTACAAGATTAACCATTTTTTGAACAAGCACACGGGTCAAATACCATGCTAAGAATGTTACATACCACTTCTTTCTGTAAAGCCAATCTTGTAAGATGGATTTTGTGGTTTCCCATTTCACATTTGAGGAAACTGAAGCTCAGGGAGTTTAGGTAATTTAACAAGAGCACCAAGCCAGTTAAGTGGGTTGGGATACACGATCAAAACACCAGTAATGAACACGTATGTGCCAGGGTCTCTATGAATTGGTCTCTATGAATTGTGCTACTTGGTCCTCACAAGCACCCTAGGAGTTAGTTACTGATGTATCTCCATTATCGCATGGGGAAACCGTCTAGTGACCAGCCCTAGGTCAGGTAGCTAGTAAGAAACTATGCCAGTCAGCTCATTCCAGAAACTGCATGGCTGGTATTTCCTTCTCTATTTTGCAGGCCTGTTTGATGTTGCTCTCTCAGCTCATTTTCTGTTGCCAGCGTCCATCCGATACTCTTCCTTTGCGCCTCAAAGTCTAGTCTGTAGACCCAGAGCCTCGGTGTCACCTGGAAGCATGTTACAAAGAATCCTGAGCTCCACTCCAGCCCCAGGGAATCAGAATCTGTTTTGTGAGAGACCAGGTCCTGGTCTATCCAGCGGGTCTGGACCTTGCCTGCATGTTGAACTCCCCTGGGGAGCTTTAAGGATTCCTGGTGCCTGGCTTCCACTGTCAGCATTCTACTTGAATTGTCTGAGGGCAGTCTGGCTGTTGCGCTTTTAAAAGCTTCCCCAGGGGATTCTGATGTGACAGCCGTCTGAAAACTGCTGCTTTAAGCACATACAGCCATTGGTTCCTTCCTTCTCTCCCTCGCTCCTTCTCCTTCTGTGCATCCAACCTCACTGAAGTACGCCTTGCTGGGGAGATGGACAAACAACGCCAATATAGTAGAGTAATCTCTGTGAAACTCATTATCCCAAGGGCCAGGGGAGATGCAGGGGAGGGCCTGATGTCCGAGTCTGCAGGAAGGAATCAAGGGATGTTGCTCACAGGAAACCACATTAACCTCAAGGACGGATAGGAGCTCCTTGGATTGGTTAGAGGGACGGTGAGCTGATGCAGGTGACTTTTTGTTTTCTATAAAAGTGAGATTCATACAGTGGTAGGCTGTAGCATATCATAGAGATTATTTAATGAATCCAATGGTTTTCTAACTTCTTTGATGATTGCCTGCATTCAAAGAAACATTTTATGTGTCAGCCCAGAATATATATAAAGTTTCATGAAACAATACCTTTTCTACATGTGATACAGTTTGATTTTTCTAGTCTCTCAATTCTCTTTAGAAAAAAAAAAAAAATGCTGGCCATGCTTAACTGACCCACTGATGGATTGATCACAAGCCACACTGTGAAAGTCCTGACTTAATTCCTTCGATTTCTTCCTCCGAGGAAACAATCGCCCAGAATAACGAAATGACTTGGCCTGAAGAGGAAAGAAAAATGTGTTCAAATTCCAGGGTGAAGGGTTGGTGTTAGAAATAAAGGAAGCCTTCCTGTGGTGTTGGTCGTTTGGCATTTCAGAAGGATGTGCCTCCCCTGGAAGTCCTACCCACTGTCCTACTCTACAGCCCTGTAGAGAAGGCAGCATGGTGACTTAATAAATGAGGTGGCCAGGTCCTCTCTAGCTCCACGGAAATATTTTGGCTGTATCAGTACTATGAGGCAGGGATTCTTAGTTTAGCTAAGTTTGGGGAGGGGTCCCTTTTAGAAACGTTTACACCTGTGTCTAGTACGTACAACTCCCAGCCATTCCGATATGCACCCTCCCCCCATTAGGGCCCAAATTCCAGCTGACAATGAGCCCTATCGCTCTGGTTGCTGGGGGTATATCCTACCACTCCGGGCAGGGAAATCAAAGGAGAGGACCACTGATCTCTGGAGCCACCGTTCCCCTCTTGTACGTTTTGGAGGCCAAGAAAAATTCAAACTGAGCTCAGCGTTCAGTAGCAGAGGGCGAATTTTTCATTGTCTGAAATGACAAAACTAAAGAACTCCAAATAAACAGAAAAACCAATCTCCCCAAATCTATCAAAAGAGCAGAAAGGACATAACCTTGAACTGAAGGGAATTCTTATAAATCGAACACATTTAGCTTTAAGAAATTGTAAAGAATTTTTTAATTCTGGTAAATACACATAACATAAAATTATCTTAACCATTTTTAAGGTTTTCAGTGGCGTTCATTACATTCCACTGCTGTGCAACCAACCTGCAGAACTCTTTCCACCCCCCACAACTGCAACTCTGTCCCCATTAACAACTACTCACCAGTTCTCTCTGCTCCCAGCCCCCCGCACCCACCACCCTACTTCCTGTCTATGAATTTGACTTCTCTAGGTCCCTCCATAAGTAGAACTGGACGGTGTTTGTCTTTTTGTGGCTGGCTTATTTCACTTAGCATAATGTCTTTAAGATTCATCCATGTTTTAGTATGTCAGAATTTCCTTCCTTTTTAAGTCTGGCTAACATTCCAGTGTATGCACAGGCCACATTCTGTTTACCCACTCACCTGTTCACGGACACAGGTCGCTTCCACCTTTTGACTGTTGTGAATGACGCTGCTGGGAACATGGGTGCGTGCATGTCTGAGTTCCTGCTTTCGATTCTCTTGGGTCCATACCAGAGGTGCGGTTGCTGGATCACGTGGTAATTTTGTGCTTAATTTTTTGAGGAACCATCATGCAATTAACAGACATTTAGCTTTTCACAGACCAAAAAGCAATGACTGCCTTGTCCTCATTTTTCTGATTTCACTGTGAACGTTTCCGCACAGACTGGCGTGGGTCTGCAGATCCATGCCTGGAATCATGGTCCTGACAGATATAAACTTTGTCCTGAGGCTCTTTGCTCTTCACACGAGGAGGTCTGGATTCTTTATATGTTCCCTGCTAAGAAAGATAATTATTTTAAATCATAAAATATTCATTAAGCAGTTTGGAAAATTATACAAAAGCCATTAGCTTGATTGCACTAAATGGGAAAAACAAGACAGTTTCTGTTGTTCAAATTATCAAGCCATTGCCATTTCGAGTCTGGCTGTGGGTCACTCTCACTGCAGGACTGTGAACTGAGGGCACAATGACAGACAGGGGTTTCCCCTGGATGGCAGCCGAGTTGACAGAAATCCTGGAGGAGACGGCCTGGCTCCCCAAACTCTTGTTTCTCCAGAGGCCCTGTGCTTTGAGCGAGGTACATTTTCTGCTTGGCGGGGCTTAACATTTCTTTAAGTTGTACATTTTAAGTTCTTTGTGGACACCAGAAGAAACTCTTTTGTTATTGGAACTCCTGAGCCATTATCAAATAACTTTAACTCAGTAGGAAAAAAAAAATCCTGCTGTATTAAAATGAAATTCTAATTGCCGCCATCATACTCCTCATTAATCTTGGTCTTGACAATATATTTCCCTTCCTTACCCAATCCTTGGCTGTCGGGGGGGGGGGGGCGGAGAGATGAAGGAACAGAACAAACTTATTATTAGTAAGCCATCTGTTAAAAGATATACTGGAAAAACCATATGGATGCACGTCTGAACACTTAATTGAAATATTATGTTTTACTGAAGAAATTACAGAGTTCCTTTAATTTCTCCCTGGGAATCCAATGAATCACTATTTCAACAGATTACAAATTCTAAAAAATAACAACTCATCATCACCAAAATGTACGAATCTGCTGTTTGTACACGTCATGTCTGACGCTCTTTCCTGCTTATCCTTTCCTTTTGTGCTCAACTCACAGAGGCAACTGAATTCGGCAACGTTTTACCTCTCTTGTATTTCTGGCAGTCAAAACTGAGTAAGGCATGCCTCCCAGGGGGGTCTTATTCCCCTTTCCTTACAAAGTCCGGGTGCTTTTAGTTTAGCACATTTTACTTACGAAGTCCGGGTGCTTTTAGTTTAGCACATTTTACTTTCCCATCCATCTGTGTGATTTTCTTGAAGCCTGATATTTACATTCACGCAAGAAAATGTCCTACATGGATGGAGAAAAACACGCTCCATGGGAAAAGCTGAGCATTTCACGATGTTGAGATCCGCTTGTTTCAATAAGAAGGTTGTAAGCGTGTTTCTAGGGAGTTTAATATTTGCTCACTGGCTCCTAATCTGCACATTTTGCCCAAACGAATGATATGAAAATGTGTCAGCATCCAATAGTTTGATAAGACTGGAATCCTCTCCCAGTCCTACTGTTATTACTCCTGTGGGTCAGCCTCTCATTATTCTGTTTTAATTGGGGTATAATATACATAACATCACAGTTACCATTTTAAGGATCGTTAAGTGCACGGCTTAGTGGCCTTCAGTGCGCGCACACAGACGGCTGTGTGACCCCTCGTCATTTTTTACCTGGGCACTGTGGCAGCCTTCAAAATCCTGTCTTGCTTCTAATTTCGTCCCCATTCAGGAAGGAAATAGAAATCTTATCACCGGTGACTTATTTTCACCACGTGCGGAGGAAGAAAAGGGACAAATGGAAGGGCGCTCTTTGCCGTCTCCCCTGTGCTTTAGGCGTCATGGTTGGTGGGAATGGGAGGCACAGAAGGGCCAGGACCGTGGCACCTGGCTGGTCCCTGCCTGCCGCTGTTCCTTGCTCAGGACCTCACAGCCACAGTGATTGTCCCGTGAACCTAGAAAATAGAAATGCTCTTAAACTCATTTGGCACTCAAGTATCTGGCCACCAGGAGCATAAAAAAGGCTTTTAGAAGTACAATCTCTAGCTTTAAAATGTGCAGAAATCATCATTTAAAAACATTAGGAGGCAAGACGCTTCCATGGTTAAACTTTGCACCGGTGCACACAGCGTGAAGAAGCCTGACCTCCAAGGCTGCGCTGGGGCAGCTGCAGTCACCTGGTCAGCACTGAGTCTCGAGCCCTGGGGGGGGGGGGGGGGGGGGGGCGGGGCGGGATGGCAGGAGGGGGCAGGGAGGGGGGAGGGGAGGAGAGCAACGTGCATCAAAAAGGAGGAGCCCATTGAGAAGAACTGCTTAGGTCCGGAGCCTTTGGCAGTGCGGTTTTGTATCACTAGATGTCAGTGTGGACTTTCCCAGCAGCTGCCTTCTCTCTGCGGGGGACACCCTCACCCAGGTCCTTCTGCAGGTCCTTCTGCAGGTCCTGGCACACACACGGCTACTTTCAGAACTGTCATTCCACCGAATAGATCATGTACTTACAGATTATGACTCTCCAGAGTTCCTTCGGACCACAGAAACCCTGAAGCAAAGGCTGCTCCTTTCAACCCTGCGACTTTCGAGTGACCTCAGTGCTGGCACCGGGGAGGCGGCCCACAGGACTCTTTTTGGGCAGGTAATGGGATGGCCCTGCTGGCACTTAGGGTCTTTAGAAGCAGAATGGTACCTCAGCTACCTGCAGTGTCCACCTTCGGGAAGCCATGGTGTCCTGTGCTCCGGGCTGCAGAGTGGGCCAGAAGCCAAGGAAAAAAATATGTGTGGTCAGCCACATGAGTGTTTTGTGGCCATGTTTACTAGTTTTGATTTTGAGGCAGCTTGTAACCAGGGGGTTTCTGAAATCCTAAAGAACAGTCAGTATATTGGTTTCCTATTGCTGCTGGGACTAATTGCCATCAACTTAGGTGCTTAAAACAATACAAACGGATTATCTCACAGTTCCAGAGGTTGGAGGTCAGAAACGGGTCTCACAGGGCTAAAATAAAGATGTTGGCAGGGCTGCGATCCTCTCAGGGGCTCTCGAGAAGCGTCCATTTCCTTGCTTTTCTAGCTTCTAGAAGCCACTAGCCGGCATTCCCTGGCTCGCAGCTTTCTTCCGTCTTCAAAGCAGACAGCAGCTCATTGACTCTCTCTCCGACAGCACTGGTCTGCCTCGGTCTCTCCCCCTCGCTCTTTCCCTGAGAAGGGAATTTGTAATTATTGAACACTGGGCCCACTCAGATAATCCAGAACCACCTCCTTATCTCAGGATGCTTAATTTGTATCTGCAAAGTCCCTCTTGCAGCGGAAGGTGACTTAATCACACATTCCAGGGCGTGGCCATCTTTGGGTGGGCATATTTCTGCCTATCACAGTCATTATTTTAAAAATAAGGTATGATGCAATGTTTTGAGGCGGTGACCTTTTTAATAGGCCAATTCGGTATAGTAGGAAGATGTTGTTTAGACAGTGGACCGTGTTGGAAGATAACAAGGCCCAGATTTCCTTTGCTCCTGGAATGCTAACAATGAAGGAAAAGACATGTGCCACACCCAGCAGGGGCATTTGGTGGCCCTCTAGCGACTGACAGCACTAACTCTCCTACCCGGGCGTCTCCCCATTTTCAGGATGTCTGCACTGATGGACACCCACACAGAGCGGGAGTCCCAGTTCCAGCACGAGAAGTGTCGTGCAAAATGAAGTCCAGTGCTCTGAGAAACCTGGCCAGGGTGACCTGCTTATACCTGCATGCAAATTCAGCACTGCAACGGATGCCTGAAGCCAACAGATCTTTCCTACCCAATGCTACCAGGGACGAGAAAGCTTTCCTGTTACCCCCGAGTGTTTCTTCTTAGCCCATGACAACATCCTATTGGTCTCCGAGACCTGTGGAGGCTACTGCCTTAATAGCTTTTGAATCTGCCCTCCATCAGCCCCCTGGCCTTCTGCTTCACTGTGCTTTCCTCCCCCCTATCAATACATTTTCCAAAATACTGCCTGTGATCCTTCTCAGCTTCCTGTTTATGAAAGTGGTTCCCTTTCGCCTTCTGGATTGATTCCAACCTTGTAGCCCGGCACGCCAAGCCAGTTGGACTGAGCCTCACCCTACTTTTCCAGGCTATCTGCTCACCTCATCGCCTCCTACCCTTCGTTCCAGCTGTAATGAACTGCTCGCAGCTCTGCAAACGCTCGGAGCTCTCTCTTGCTTCATGCTCCCTCAGCCTGGAATGCCTGTGGCTGCTCAGGCCAACTTTCTCAGCACGCAGCTCAGTGTCACTTCTGGGAATGTGTCTTTGCCCAGCACCCCACCCCCATCCTCGCACCCGGCCGCAGCATGCCTTTACCACATTGCACTGTAGTCATCTCATTCTTTGTATCTATGTTCCCTGCCTACAAGCGAGAAGGTTTTTTGAAGGCAGGGACCCCGTTTGGTTTAACTCTGTATCCTCAGCGCTAAGCACGGGGCCTGGCACATCACCAATGCGCCTTTCTTTAAGGAAGGAGAACATCTCCAGCGTGGGTCCCAAGGCATCCTGATGTTTCCACACACTGGGGATGACCCAGTTCAGGGCTCTGTTCTGGAACCTGCTGGGTTTAGACCCATATCCCTAGAATGAAGCCAGCACCCAGCTAAATTCTGGGAAACAGAGGGTGGAGCAAGTCCAACAGCAGCCCTTACGGCTCACTACTCTCTTGTTGCCAGGGAAGGATCGTCCTGCGGCTCAGAGCTAACCATTTCCAACCTGGCCTCACCTGGGGCACGTGTTGAGGAGCAAACTAGAAGAGAAGGGACCTGGCCCCCTAAGGAACGGAACTGTCCTGGCTGAGAAGCGACGAAAACAGCACATTGGAAACACAGACCGCGTGTGGTAACGACAGCCCGGGAAGTCAGTAGTAGGTCAGGACATGTATTGTCCCTGCTGCCCCTCGAGTTCCACAGCAGTTCCTGAATGTTTCCTGCGTGCACATTGTCGTGGGCCTCTGGCAGCAGACACGTTACAGAGTTAAAGGCAAAACAGGAGCAGAGTTCCTGTACTTGGGAGGCATTTGCAATCTAGGCCTAACATAAGGGGCTTGCTTTAACTGGGGCTTTTCCTAAGATTTGGGGGAGAGGGGGGCAGGGAAAATGTCTTACCGTACTTTCTCATCGTTCATGTGTAGCCGCTGTGATTTAAATGAGTGACAGGAAGCAGGGTGAGGAGTGCATATGCGACCACACGCTGGCCAAAAAATCCATTTAGTTTTTTTTTTTTTCCTGTAAAATAAAAGATACATTTTTCATTTTCACCGAAAAGTTTATTGATTTGGATATTTTCAGTATGTTGGCTATCTCCCAAGTGGTATAACATTGATTGTTCTCAATTAAAGTCTCGATTTGATCGTTGTTGGCCTCCACTGGTCTACCTGACTGTGGTGCGTCGTCCGGCAAATCTCCAGCATGAAACTTCGCAAACCATTTTGACACATTCGATCAGTCACAGCGCCTTCTTCATACGCTGCACAAATCTTCTTTTGCATTTCAGCTTTTCCTGAAATGATAAAGCCTCATACACCAAAAATGTTGCATGTTTTCTTCCATCTTCAGCATTAAAATGACTATGCAAAAATTCACCAATTTTGATACGTTTTTAAAAAAAATGCTCGCTCATATGACAGCTCTCACAATACAATTTAACAAAATTGTTTCAAATGAAGTTCAAGGCAACAAAGTGCTACTAGAACCATCTTATAAAAAAAAGAAGAAAGTTTTGGCCAACCCAATATCATGTAGCAGAGAGTAATTTTTCCCTTAAGCGATTCAGTTCTGTACACTGGGAAAATCCCCTCAGTACTGACCGCATGACACACCTTTCCACTAAATTTTGTGACGCTTCAACAGTATGACCCTAATAAAGATCCAGGATTCCTTTATTCTACTATGCGTGGAAACCAAGAGATTTCTTCATAATCAGGGAAAAGCATCATGGGTTGTGTGTGGGGGAGGTTGTATGTGTATATTAAGGGTTTAAAGTAAGGGCTTTTAAAGATTATTTTTTCAAAACATATTGTCTGTAAGTCAAAGTGGATTAATTGAGAATAGAGCATAATATAAATATTTAAGCTCTTATTAGTACTCCATACCTTTCTGATAAGCAAGCATTAAGTTATTTTTATCAGCAGGTGCTGACACAGTGTCTTAAGCTGTTTTCAGAAAGGAAAATGATTCCGGATTCTATAACTGACATAGCTTAGGGTCTGGTCACCATTTACCATAAAAGACTTCCGCTACACATTTAATCCTATTCAGGTCCCCAAAGTGTAATTTAGTGAAAGTGTAATTTAACTACCCTTTATTTTTAAGGATTCTATAACTTTATTTTTGTTTTTCATTGTTTATTCTATTTCAGTTGTCCCAATTTTTTCCCTTTTGCTCTCGTCCACCCAGCCCACCCCCTGCTCCCGCAGTCCATCCCACGTTGTCATCCATGCCGATGTCCGTGGGTCATTTGTACGTGTTCTTTGACTAGTCCCTTCCCCTTCCTTTCATCATGGCGCCCTCCCCTCCTGCAGCTATCAGTCTGCTCCGTGTTTCCATGTCTCCGATTCTATTTTTCTCATTAGCTTATTTTGTTCATTAGATTCCAGTTATAAGTGAGGTCATATAGGGTTTGTCTTTTGTAGACTGGCTTATTTCACTTAGCATAATAGTCTCCAGTTCCATCCATGCTGTCGCAAAAGGTAGAAATTCCTTTTTTCTTTCTGCTGTGTGGTATGTTCCACAGTTTTTTAATCCACTCATCCACTGATGGGCACTTGGGTTGTTTCCAACACTTGGCTATTGTAAATAGTGCTGCTATGAACATAGGTAGGGATGCATAAGTTCTTTCGAATTGGTGTTTCAGGATTCTTAGGGTATAATCCCAGCAGTGGAATCACTGGGTCATAAGGAAGTTCCATTTTTTATTTTTTGAGAAAATTCCACAGTTTTCCACAGTGGCTGCACCAGCCTGCATTCCCATAACAGTGCGTGAGGGTCCCCTTTTCTCCACATCCTTGCTAGCACTTGTTGTTTGTTAATTTATTAATGATGGCCCTTCTGACAGCTGTGAGATGATATCTCATGGTGGTTTTAATTTGCATCTTTCTCATGGATAGAAATGTTGAGCATTTTTTCATATGTTTATAGGCCAATGGTATGGCCTCCTCACAGAAGTGTCTATTCAGGTCCTTTGCCCATTTTTTAATTGGGTCAATGTCTTCCTGGTGTTGAGTCACATGAGTTCTTTACAAATTTTAGAGATTAAACCCTTGTTCAATGTATCATTGGCAAATATGTTCTTGCATATAGTGAGTTCCCTTTTCTTTTTTTCCCCTCTTTTCATTTTGATGATGGTTTCTTTAGCCTTGCAGAAGTTTTTTAATTGGGTGTAGTCTCATTTGTTTATTTTTTCTTCTATTTCCCTTGCCCTAGGAGATATATCAGCAAAAATACTGCTACATGGGATATCTGCGATTCTCCTGCCTATGTTCTCCACTAGGACTTTTATGGTGTCATAACTTATATTTAAGACCTTTTTCCATTTTGAGTTTATTCTGGTGTATGGTGTAAGTTGGTGGTCTGGTTTCATTTTTTTGCATGTACCAGTCCAGTTCTCCCAACACCATTTACTGAAGAGGCCATTTTTACCCCATGGTATGCTCATGCCCCCTTTGTCAAATATAAATTGACCATAGAGACTTGGATTTATTTCTGGGCTCTTTATTCTGGGTTCTCCATTGATCTATGTGTCTGTTCTTATGCTAGTGCCAGACTGTTTTGATTACAGTGACCTCGTAGTATAGTTTGATATCAGGTATTGTGATCCCTCCAACTTTGTCCTTTTTTTCTCAGGATTGCTGAAGCTATTCGAGGTCTTTTTTTTGGCTCCATACAAATCTTTGGAGTATTTGTTCTAGATCTGTGAACTATGCCCTTGGTATTTTAATAGGAATTGTGTTGTAGCTATAGATTGCTTTGGGCAGTATGGACATTTTAATGATGCTCATTCTTCTAATCCATGAACACAGCATATGCTTCCACTTATTTGTATCTTCCTCAATTTCTCTCTTCAGTGTTCTATAGGTTTCCTTAACTACCTTTTTCAGTCAAGAGAAAATTTTTAAAAGCTTTAAGTATTACAGACTTCAAATAGCTAGTCTCTGGTCTCTTAATGACAATTAGATTTCATATATATATGTGTATATCCATATATATCCCATGGTAGAAATATGTTGGTTTGTCATCATGTCATATTATCATCAAGATTAAGGATGTACATATTTAATTAGCAAATCACTAAGTAATTATTTACAATAAATCCTTAAGTGTGAGTAATGTATCAAAATTACACGAAGTGATAAAATCAATTCCAGTGAGTACCAGTATATATCAAACTGCACAATTCACAAACTGCCAGAGGTAATATGCAAATGATTACTACCTGCTAGGGGTAATAACATTGAGATGAAAATCGGTGTATCTATTAACACATTTCAAAGTATCTTCAGAGAGACACTGGGACTTTTGAGACTCCTCTGCTCTGTGGGACTGGTCTGAAGATCATCTGCATTTCACAGAGGAAACAGGTCTGGCCAGGGTAAGTGGCTTGCTCTAAATCCTGCAGCCCGTGCTAGACAGAGCCCCGCCCTACCCCTGGCCTGAGCTCCCCCATCCGTGGTGAATGTGTACAATTCTGTCATGATCAGCTCCATCCTGTGGGAGACAGGCATGACTGATCAAAGAATCAATGAGCATAAAGTGAAGGAGGGGTTCGGCTTGCTTGTGACAGAGGAATAAAAGTCTGTTACATACACTATATAAACTATTGATGTTTTCTGCAAAATTACCCAACAATGTGATTCCTAAGCATTCCTCTACACTAACTTTAGCTTTAGACTTTAAGATATAAGCTTCTCATTCCTATGAAAATCCTAACCAATGTTTTCTGTAGGCTATATTAAGATAAACTTTAATGTTTAGCTGGTCCATTTCTTTCTTTAAAAGATGAAATATAATAGTAGAAAGAGGCCTATTTAAAGACAGATAATTATACATACAGACTTATAGTCTGGAAAAGAGACTGGGTGGTGTTTAACACTTACTATAAGTGAAATACGAAGCCATGACCACCTTGCAGAGACTTCAGCGCAGAGGACAGGGCTGCTCCAGGTGCAGGACAGCCCGGCTCCGACTGAAAGGGTGGGTGCGAGAGGTCTTCTGCCCCGTGCGTACCTGTTGTCCCACACATCCAAGGTCTGATCCAGCACAGCTTTAAAAGAGTGGTCAAGAGAGGAAAGAGAAGCACAAAATAAGAGTAACTGCCAAAGGGAGAAGACTTGCCCCAACTGAAATTCAAACCAGACAATAGCAAAATGATCAGTCATGTATTTTTATCGATAAGCCTACACCTAGCTTATCTGTTTCAGTGTAGGTTTCTGGCCACCAAGTTTGTCAACATAAAGAGCTTTAACAATATGATCTAGATTTGAACCCTAAAAGTCATTGGCCAAAATATCATCACTGAACCATGTAAGGAGGAAGCAAAATAGAGCATATGAAGATGCTTCAAATATTAGGAATTTTAAAGAGCCGGGGCGCTGGTTTCTTAAAGAGTGACTGAGATATCAAAACAATAGCTCTGACTATGTGCAGGAAAGTGTCATTTAGACCAGTGCTTCTTCAGGTGTGGCCTGAGGTCTTGAGGCATCAGCATCATTGGGCTGCTTGTTAGGAGGCAAAGTCTCGAGGCCCAGTGCCAATCTATGGAATGAGGACCATTGAGAGTGGGGTCTGGCAGTTTGTTTTAACAAGGTCTCTATATGATTCCTTCTGTGCACTAAAGTTTGCAAAGCACCGATTTAAACTGTCAGACAGCAAAAAGTCAATCCAGTAGGCAGGGACCGGCATTTCACGGAAGTGAAGTGGACTAGAAGAGGGAGCTCAGCCCACGAAGCATGGGCATGACCTCATAAAATCCATTTCTGTACTGTATGTGTGTGTACACCTGTGTGTGCTGATTTGGGAGAAGCAGCCCTTTAATTTTTAAAGAACCGGAATGGTATAATACAGAGGCTCCATATTTGAAATGAAGTCAGAATGGTTTGGTTGACTATAAAACATACTGACAGCTTAATGTGGGTTCCTGTTCGGAGAGAGATTGAGGAGAGATGGAAGAGGACCAAGGAAAGAACTCTGCAAACCAAAGTTTTATAACTCCAGAATCCTCGTGGGGAAAAAACCAAAAAGGCCTACCCAGGGTGGAAATGGAAGGGGCAACTACCACTGAGGAGATATTAAGGAGGACGAGGACAAGATAAGGTCAAGTCTGACCTTAGAGAAACAATTATTTAAGTAGAAATATTCCTTCACTCACAGATCATTTTTTTATACTCTCACAGGTGCCAGGTCCGGTGGTAGATGCTGGGGAGTACAGAAATGAAGCCTACTATGGACCAGACTGTTTAGTGATGAGCAAGATCAATAATAATAATAATAATAATAATAATAATAATAATAATAATATAATCACATGATCAGTGCTGTAAAGGAAAGGTTAACACAGCACCGAGTGAGAATATTGAGGCTGGTCTGTGACCATGGGTTCGGAGTGGGGTGACAAGGATATCCATGTGTAGAGGGCACTTAATCAAAATGTCTTAACACGGTATTCTATTTTGAAACTAATCAGTGATTACCTAGATCAGTGGTTCCCAAACATTAGCATGCATCAGAATCCCTTAGAGGGCTTGTTCAAGCACAGTTGACTGGGGTGTGGGTGGGGCTGGAAAATCGGCCTTTCTGACAAGTTCTTTGGCAATGCGGATACTGATGATTTGGGGACCATGTTTTGAGGCTCACTGATCCAAATGTTTGAATTAAGAGTTGTGCTAGATGGTGTTTGTAGAAACACAATGTAAAGCAAATAGAATTTAGCTGGTCCAACACACACACACACACACACACACACACACACACAAATCAGAGTGTTTTTTTTTTTTTTTTTTTTTTACTATTTTGATAGTATAATAACTCTCACTACAAATTTTTCATATATCAATTTTTATTACTAAGAGTTAATATTTAGCTTAGGTATTTGACAGTCAGACAATAGTTCTTGTATGTGGCAAAGACATGCTTGCTATGTGCTTGCCAAAATTATTTCCTTTTCTTCCCAGGCACACTCATAAAACCACATTTCCTGACCCCTTTGCAGTTAGGTTAAACCATGTGACTGATTTCTGCTCACATGGATAGTAGGCAGGAGGGATGGGAACCCTTCCAGGCTTGGCCAAATCTTCTTTCAATAATTGCCTTTTTTCTTAGGTGCACAGGATCTAGTGAAGGACTCTGAGAGGTAGAGGGGCCTGCTTAGCCACTAGATAACAGCCTGGGTCCCTGAGTCACCACTTGGAGAAGAGACACCCAGGATTGCCCCTCAGATGGGGAACTGTTTAGAAAGAGATGAAAAAGTGTACCAGGGGATCTCTCACTGTGCTTTCATTGTACCACGGCCCTGAGGTTTACGGGTTTGTTCCCTCTGTGTAGCTTAGTGTGCCCTAATATGGCACTGAGTAACACAAAACACGTATTTATGAGCTGAACAAATGATCATTACAAATGCAATTTTTATCCTGTCTGTCCAACACTCAGCCTGTAAATGGTCTTCTTGCCACTCATTTCTGCAACAAATACTTACCTGTAGGCTATTGTGTGCCAAGCAAAAAAAAAAAAAAAAAAAAAAAATGCTTTCCATGCCCTCATGAAATTTACAGTCTTGTTAGGAACAGACACAAATGTAAAATTCCAACTATTGTGAATGGTGCGCACGTGTGAAACCTGGCACCAGGAGGGTTTTTTTTCCCTAGTTAGGAATACATGTAGAGGGCTTTTAAAGTATAATTACCATTGGGGTAAAACTTACTTAAAAATACAACCAACTTTGGATGTGATGAAGCATAATACAAATCTGAATACAACTAAGAGTCAGCGGGTTTTATTTTTAAATCTTTTCATTGAATAGTTTTAACTACTGAATGGGATTTGTTCCATATTTGAGTTATCTAAACTTAAAAAAAAATTTTAATCTTCACCCAAGGGTATGTTTATTGATTTTATTTTTTAAAAAAAAATTATTCATTTTTGCCCTGGCTGGTGTAGCTCAGTGGATTGAGCGCGGGCCTGCGAACCGAAGGATGGCGGTTCGATTCCCAGTCAGGGCACATGCCTGGGTTGCCAGGCCAGTTCCCGTCAGGGGACATACAAGAGGCAACCGCACATTGATGTTTCTCTCCCTCTCTCCTTCCCTTCCCCTCTAAAGATAAATAAATAAAATCTAAAAAAAAAAAATTATTCATTTTTAGAGAGAAGGGAAGGGAGGGAGAAAGGGAGACAAGCATCAATGTGTGGTTGCCTCCTCTGTGCCCCCAACTGGGGACCTGGCCTGCAACCCAGGCATGTGCCCTTAATGGGAATCCAACCATTGACCCTTTGGTTCTCAGGCAGGCACTGAATCCAATGAGCCACACCAGCCAGGGCTGTTTATTGATTTTAGAGAGAGAGGGAGAGAAAGAGGGAGAGAGAAAAACATTGATTGGTTGCCTCCTATGTGTGCCCTGATCAGGGACTGAACTCGCAACATTTTGGTATATGGGATTACGTTCCAACCAACTGAGCCACTCAGACAGAGTGACAGTTATCTAAACTTTTAAAATGCATGTATAAAGATGAGTATGAATCTCTCTAACTTACTAACCAGTTATTAGCTCCCCAGAGACTTGCAAAAGTCTTTTACTCCTTTTTTTAAAATCAGTGTTTGTAATTTTCTCTATTAGCAGTAGGTTCTTGGGGTATTAGTAAAATTTTCCTGCTGGACCAGAGTTTTACACTCATTCAGTAAAAGGCAAATCAAATCAAATCACTAAATACCTTCTTGAATTGGAACTTGTTATGCTAGTAACCATTATGGCCTTTCAAAGCATTCTCTGCTTACCAAGTAACTGTTGGTTTCAGTAAGCTTATACACAGGATACAAGAATTTTAGACTTGCCTAGCCCTGGCTGGTGTAGCTCAGTGGATTGAGCGCGGGCCTGCGAACCGAAGGATAGCGGTTCGATTTCCAGTCAGGGCACATGCCTGGGTTGCCAGGCCAGTTCCCATCAGGGGACATACAAGAGGCAACCGCACATTGATGTTTCTCTCCCTCTCTCCTTCCCTTCCCCTCTAAAGATAAATAAATAAAAAATTAAAAAAAAAAAAGGAAAAAAAAATCTTAAAAAAAAAAAAGATACCATCTAATGATACTTGTAGGTATAAAGTTCTTTAACTTTGTATGTAAAATAAAGTTTTTTAAAAGCCTTAAAAAAAAAAAAGAATTTTAGACTTGCATCGATTGCTTTGTCTTTCCATTTGTAGATATGTATATGTCTATAGGTATATATTTATACATATACACATGTATGTGTATACATACACACATACATGTCTATATATACACCTATATATTCACTGGTATATCTGATACACACACACCCACACATAATGTATACACAGGGATGGGCAAAAGTATGTTTACAGTTGTGAGTAGGCAAAACACAAAGTTTATTCTTATATTATTATTTATTTATTATTGCATTATTTCCCACGCCTGTATATCTATACAATGAGCTCTGTCCAGAAGGTATCCAGTCATGTAATATGAAAAATAGAGACATTTATTGAAAATACAAGAAACATTGTACACAGGACAATGACACCTCAGTCCCTTTCAAAGTAGGCACCTTGGGACCTCACACAGTTCTCCCAGTCGCCATCAGCTGCCCCACCGTATTTGCCTGAATCTCACTGATGGTCTGAAATCTTTTCCCTTTCAAAGGTGATTTTACTTTTAGGAAAAGTCAAAAGTCACAGGGCACCAAATTTGGGCTGTAGGGGGGCTGAGTCACCTGGGTGACTTGATGTTTCACCAAAAACTCTGCACTAGACATGACACATGAGCGGGAATGTTGTTAGTGAAGCTGCCAATCACCAGTTGCCCATAGCTGAGGCCTTCTGAATCATCTGAATAATTTCTGCGGAGGAATGTTAAAGGTTACTGGACAATTTGATGCAGATTCATTGCTCTACTTGCTCATTTTGAATGTGCTGGTTACATAGTAGACTCAATAGCTTCTACCGTCCCACTGACTAGTACAGTAAAGTGCATTCCAGTCCACTCTCCTTGGCTGCCAGGTTACATCAATGTCTCCCAAATTGTTGTCGTTATATTAACAGTGGCTGGACTTTTTCCGGACAGAGCCCCCTCCCATATTCTTCATTTCTGTTTAAAAACTTGATTCTCATATCATTACATAAGTGACATTAGACATATGAAATAAAGACAAAGAATTTATTTCTATAGTTTATACAAAAAACACCAGCTGCTATTATTTTTTTACATACAGCACACTTAGGCATTTTCAAAATGCCAGGGTCCAAGCAGGCTGGCCACTGGACATACAGACGAGACCATGCTCTGCTACCAAAATATAAGCCACAGGAATAGCCTAATTTATTTAATAAAGTCCATCTTAGAGAAATTATCAGATTTTAAACCTGCACACACCCTAGAAATTTAATACAAATGTCCCGGGAAGGAAACTAAAGTCAAAAAAGGTAAAATAATCTTACCCACTACAGTTATTTAGTTTTGGTCCCAGACCTACAACCTAGGTCTCCTACATTGTGTCCGCTTTCTCTGCACCACAGTTCTTGCCCTGCAACTGAAGGTTAGGCTGGACTGTCCTTAGCGCTTCCAACTCTGCTTTTCCTCCAGGGTTGGAGTGTCGGATGCGATAGGACTAACTCAGATCAAGTTGGCCTCTGTTGCATTTATGAGTCTTTTGTTTTCACTGTTCTTTTATTATCAACATTGCTGAGCTTCTGTTTCATATAAAAGACACACTCATTTAATAACACCAACAAGGAATTTAACTCACACCCAAACTGATAGGTTCGGGATACAGGACACAGTCTTTTCCAGCCAGGAAAATGTGAAGGGGATACCCTGCGTCCCGTGGCCACGTGCGGGAGGAGGGGCCGCCTTTTGGTTGGTGCCTGGTGGGGCTAAGTCCCTCCAATCGGCAAGGGCCCCGCGAAGGAGGAGGGAGAGCGCCCTGTGGGAGGGCGGGACCAGCCACCTGTCTATCACCGAGTCCGCGGGAGGTTGCACCTACCAAACGGCGGTACTTAAAAGAGACTGGACCGGGGCGGGATGCCACGGCTGGGGGAGGCGGGGCCATGCCGGCGGGAGCCAATCCGCTGGGCGGCACGAGGGGACGAGGGCGGGGTCACGGCGCGCGACCCAAACACTAGGGCCCGGCTCACCCTGGAGCACTGCTGCCCCTCGGCCTTCCGGTGCCAGGGCCCAGCAATCTCCTCTCTACTGGACCACCCCCACCTTCGTGGTCCAGTCTGCCCCCCGCCCCTCCTTCGTAGGGGCAGAGCGCCGGCGGTTGCCGGGAGCGCGCGCACCTCTTCCCTCCCCTTCTCCGTCCTCCCCTCACGTGCCACTCGTTTTTCCTTTTTCTCCGTTAATAACAGCTGGGTGGCTGGGGGAGGAGGGAAGGTGGCCCCGGCGGAGTCTGGGCGGGCACCTCCCACTCACCCCCGAGCCGCCGTGGGAGCATGAGGATGGCGGCGGTAGCAGCGGCCGCCCGGGAGGAGGCGGTGCCGAGGCCCGGGGCGCAGAGCGCGGCGGTGGCGGCAGAGAGCGGCAGCAGCCCGTCGCGGCGCAGCAGAACCGAAACCAGCTGCAGCCGCACGGCCACCTGAGTCGCCCCTCCCGCCGGAGCCAGTGAGGGGCGCCTGCCGGAGCCTGGACCTCCTTCCTCTCCGCCTCTCCACGTCTCCCGCGCCCCTCGACCCCAGAAGAAGAGCGCGCCGGCTGTCGACCGCCCCTCGGGGCGCCGGGCGGCGGCCCTGGACGTACGGGCTTCCCCCTGGGCCGGCCGCGGCGCCTCGGCCCTGCCCTCTAGCTCCCGCGCTCTCTCCCGCCCTCCGGGCGCTGCGCGTGGGCCCGGCCCGGGGCAGGTCGGACATGGGCGCCAAGCAGAGCGGCCCGGCCGCTGCTAACGGCCGCACCCGCGCGTACTCGGGCTCGGATTTACCTTCCAGCAGCAGCGGAGGGGCCAATGGGACCGCGGGCGGCGGCGGTGGCGGCGGGGCACGGGCCGCGGCCGCTGGAAGGTTTCCTGCTCAGGTGCCCGGGGCGCACCAGCCTAGTTCCTCGGGCGGAGCCGCGGCGGCCTCGGTCGCCCCTCGCAGCCGCTCCCTCGGCGGCGCCGTGGGGACCGTGGCGTCGGGGGCCCGGGCCGCGCAGTCCTCTTTCAGCATCCCCAACAGCAGCAGCGGCCAGTACGGCTCGCAGGACTCGGTGCACAGCAGCCCGGAGGACGGCAGTGGCGGCGGCGGCGGCAGGGACCGGCCGGCCGGAGGGGGCCCGGGCGGGCCTCGCCTGGTGATCGGCTCCTTACCAGCTCACCTCTCGCCGCACTTGTTTGGAGGTACGGCCCCCTCCCTCCCTGGCTCCTACGGGCGGCACGTGGGCCGCGGCTGCATTTATTTTTACCCTTCTCCTTTTCTCCTTCAGCCTGAGCGCTGGGGCTTGGCCGCGCTGCCCGGCTCAGTCACCCCTCCCGGGAGGAAAATCGCCACTTACCCCCCGGGACCCCGCTGCGGCCAGACCCTAGTGTTTGTTTTTTTAAACGTGTGCACCCTTACCTCTGAGCGTCTCCCTAGGACAGAAAGCCCTTGTTTTCCCGGCGAGATGAGAAAAGCAAATATTATTTTAAAACAAACTGACGCAGCAGCCCTGGTGCTTTGTGGCTTTTAGTATCAGGAAGTCAGGAGACCCGTTGCTAAATGTAGTTCTGTCTTGGGACTCGAGTGAGTGGTGAGCAGTTTTTAAAGGCCGAAAGTCAGAGGGTCTCAGACAATGAATATCTGAAAACGGAGGGAGTGATCTCCTTTGGAGTGATTGTTAATATATAACTAATTGTTAAGTCTGTGCAAATACTCCCACCTACTACGCACATTTAATCGGATGAATGCATTAATGGAAAGTGTATTTTTAACCCCAGTAAACTGCTACCTTAGATAAAGGTTAATATGAGTCCTGCTTAATTTGGACAGCGTTTAAAAAATTGAAAACAGTTTAAGGAGACGAACTAGTAATTATCACAACTCCTCCCACAAGGTGCAGTTGAAAGCCTAGGTGCGTTTGGAAAGCAGTGTCGACTTGAGTTCAGGAGAAGTCACTTGTGAGGAGTGGAAATTTTTGGTAGCCAAATGATGTGCTTTTATGTAGAAACAGGAGGAAGGGTGCACTTGATTTGAGGAAAATGAATTTGACCTCTTTAGTTATGTTTTATAGTGATCTCTACCCTCAAAACAGTTACAGTAGATGAATCAAGACACACTCTCTTCCAAGTTCATGGGGGGGGGATAGAAGTTAAATGTGGTTCGAGATACTGACTGAAGCTAAATATTTGCATATCATTGCATATGTATCTTGGTATAACATACATTCACAATTGAGCACAGATATACAGCACACAACATCCTCTCCATTTCTGTGCCCCCTTTACTGAATGTTTATAAACATGAGAAATCTGAGAGGAAGTTGGTAAAGTGGGATGTTCAATAATGTAATTTGTCTGTGTTGATGTTCCGTACTGTCAACCTTCACGTTAGCATAAATTAAAAATGGGAATGTCTAGTTTTTTCCATCTTTTTAATACTGCTTGCACATTCACTATAGAACAATTCTTTAGCTATCTTATTTTAATTTTTATAAAGTCATATTGCTATGTAAATAGAATTATTAACGTTTCTTAAAATTGGGCCATTAAAAAAAGTCCTTGGTTTTTTGAGAAAAAGAACTCGTGTTTACCTTCCTGTGAATTGAGTACAATTAACACAGTTACAGGTGTTGCGATCCCCGCATTGAGAAATAACAAAAGACAGTTTCTTGAGAATGGAAGAACTGTGTAATAATAAAAGATGAGCTGGTTTTTAAAAAGTACTTTTTGAAATGAAAATTTATATTTAGCGGTTATGGTTTTCAAAAGATAGTATGTTTAAAAGCTTGCTAAAGAAAGGGAAAGAGACAAAGGCTTGTCAAAGTAACAGTTCTCACATCTTTAGTATATTGATTACTGTCTCTATTCTTTTTTTTAAAGAGTTGATATTCGTTAACAATAAATACAGTTCCATTCAGAACAGAGGACAAATATAGCTGACACCCATGCTATTAATTCGTAGTAAATAGCAAATGAAAAGGACCTAGTTGCTGAAAGTTAGAGGGGGAGATCATTCATCTCTTCCTTTGCCCAGGTTCCTAGATTCGTGCACTTAGGTCTTTGGTCCTCTTGGGGGCGGGGGTGGGGGTGCTGGGGCCGAGCAGCAGGACAGTGACAGGGAGGAACTTGGCGCCGCGTTTCTTAACCAGAGCTCTGCAGAGAACTGAGCCCTGACGGCCTAAGGCCTCTGTTGTATGCAGTTCACTTTTTCTCCTCTGCCTTCTAAAGTTGAGAAGGAGTCTTGGAAAATCGGAGTGATCTGGTTCAGTGGTTCAGCTGAGGGACCCCAGGTGAGAAAGGCTGGAAGAGGATCAGAGAAACCACCTGTTCTGTTGTTACACGGTGGGAGTGGACCAAAGTGCTTGTACCTTAAACCCTCATGGGGACGGGAGCTAGGGTACACGTGTGAGAGCACATCTTTCTAGTCGCATGTGCTTTAATGAGATTTCTCTGTTTCAGTGGATGGTTTCTTAGGGAAACATAATGGAAATATGCTTCTCACCACTTGAGATTTAGGGACCCAGATGATGATTCTTAATTGTTTTAGAAGTTAGACTTAACTGTACTTCATTGATTTAATTTTTAGTATGTACTATAGTATTAACATGTTTATTCAGTTATAAATTGTACAAATGCAACTCCATCTGAATAAAGAGAAAAGGAATATTTCTGAATTAGTGGAAATTTATTACTATAATTTTATAGAAATTAATTGATAAGTTTGTATGAATAATATCTCCTAATAAGAAAATATGGTACTAATAAGATTCAAAATTATTCTCTTATGGGCTGGCATGTAATTTATAGAAAAGGAAAACCTAACCCAGTACCACTTTTTTTTTTTTCCAAGAAGTCTTGCAAGGTGAGTTGTTGCGAGTTCCCCCAGAATGAATTCCCGAACTGACTGACATTTCCATGTTGGTGCGTGTGGCTCCCTCTTGGACACGCGGCTTGGCTGTGCGCACTCTGATGTCTCTCCAGAGGGGACCAGGAGAGAGGAGTGTACTCCAGGTGTCTCAGTTTGCAGAAATTTCCCAGAGCTGAGTTATTG
Organism: Glossophaga mutica; assembly: GCA_039655065.1. NCBI lineage: Eukaryota > Metazoa > Chordata > Mammalia > Chiroptera > Phyllostomidae > Glossophaga > Glossophaga mutica. The sequence goes on from CM077313.1 coordinate 87,387,380, forward strand.
GATAGCAGAATGTAATTATGATAATACAGGAGTTCTTAGGTGAGGTAGGATTTTCTTGTTGGTGTTATTTTCAGGCAGCTGAGTTTAATTACTGTTAAAGTGAACAAAAGCCTTGTCTATCACTTTTGTTTTAAAACAGGTCTTAAGGGTAGAGTCTAATGTTTAAAAGTGCAGTGGTATCTCACAGAGGATTTTCTTGGATTTATGTCTGCATTTTTTCCACTGTCAAGTTGTTAATGTTCATACAAGTAATTAATAAGGGTGGTCATGACCCAGTCTTTAATGGTCCAGCAAGGATGGGGGAAGTAAATTAGACTATAAAAGTACACCCATGAATGGAGTATACGTCTAGAGAAATTATGTGGGCTGAGGAAATATCCGTGAGTCTGGGAGTGAAAATGTAAAGTGAATTTATCTAGTCAATTAACCGGTGGTACCGGATTGCTGTTGACCTCCTCCTGATTGGCCAGAGTTTGGTTGGGTGTGGTGTGCCCCTGAGTATTCCAGTAGGCTGATTGTAACTCACCCAGGTGCCTCTGGTTCCTTAAGAAACGAGCTTCCTTATGTTGAAGGAGGGTGGGTTGTCTCCTATAACTGAGAATGTTAAAGAAAACCTGTATATCTAGGCAGGTTTCTTTTTCTTAATCTTCAAGACAGACGTAGGTTTATTGTGATTGATCTACTTCCTATTCCTGAATGTTCTTTTATTCAGTTGAAGACTTCCGTGGGGTGTGGCAGAAGAAAATGACACTTCTAACCACACCTCCTGTTCCCCGCCCCCCAAAGCAAGAAATCGGGTGTTGTTTCTCACTTGTAAGCCCATAGACTTCAAACACTGTAGGAGACCCCTTGCGTTGTATGCTTGTTAGGCTGAAGTGTGGGCTTTGTCGTGGAAGTTTCTGCTTTGGGAATATTTTGGAAGGTCTCTTGTCTGCAAGGTAGACGGTGGGCTGGAGTGGTTTGTGTTGCCACTGGGCATCGTCTGCTGTGAGAGCCGCCTGACCTCAGTCCTGTCGATGCTGTGCTGGCTGCTAAGCCAGTAAGAGCTCTGCTGTTTGACCAACAGGGAGTGTCTCCAGTAAGGCCCCCTCCAATTTGATTGTTTTGCCTGGTAACCAGTTCTTACTTACTTTCTGGTTACCAATACCATTAATTAGTTATCAGCTTTTTCATATTAATTATTTATCTAGTGTCTATAAGGAGAATTGCCTTGATGTTATACTTATTTCATGTAGAGGGTATATGTACATCTGAGTATATTAGCAAATGGGTTGAAAGAGAAGTATAGGAACTGCTTTATGTAGCAAAGTACTTCCTAAATGTTTTAATTTTGCATATACTTGACTGGTATTAACTAATGAATTCAGTTTTATACTAATTTAACTGTTTAGAAATTGGGGAAAACATGCCCTTTGTGTGAACAGAAGGTTCAGAAATAACTTTAGATTCTGATTTATGTTGGTTTGTATGCTGCTTATTAACAAGTTAACTACAAATTTTCCTTTCTAAAAAGCATGTATATATTATCTCACAGTTGCTATGGGTCAGGAGTCCAGGAGCAGCTTAACTTGAGTAACTGGGTTGTTAACCTGGAGGCTCAGTGGGGTTAGGGGTCCACTTTCAAGCTTCCTTCCTCCCACAGTTTGTTGGCGAAATTCATTTCCTCATGGTTATGCTCTGGACAGATTGCTTCTTCAAAGCCAGCAAAGGAGGGAGCCTAGCAGCGTGGGCTGGTGTTGCAGTCTTCTGTAAATATGCGCATGTGATCACGTACAGTCCTGTGGTTAGTAGCACATCACGGGTCCTGTTCACACTCAAGACAGAAAGGTATAAATGTCCGGAGGCAGCATCAGCGCGGGTAGCTTTGGTCTGTCTGCCACATGGATTATAGGCTTACGTTGACCAGCTAAACATGCAACTGTTCTAACTTGAAACTCAGTTTTTACTTACCTTGAAAAAGTAATAATGTATGTAATAAGTGCCGGGGGCCGAGTAGCGTGTCTAGCTGTTGTTAGGAGTACAGACCTGGGGCTTCTTCCTGTTCTTGCTCAGCTCTCAGTTGAGACTGATACACACTGTAACAAGTGCTGTAACAGGACTGTTAACAATGCTTTGTAGGGCATCTCTGTCTAGGGCAGTCAGAGAATACTTCACAGAGGACAGTAACATTTGAACCGTTTTTAAGCATTTAGAAGTTTTATGCAGGGAGGGCACTACAGACTCAAAGCAGCACCCACAAACACCTCAGGTGTTGCTAGGGTATACTAAGAAAAGTTAAGTGTAGCTGGGTTGTAGGGAGCAAGGAGGAATGATGAGAACATAAAGCTAGGAAAATAGGTTTGGCCCAGTTGTTGAAGAATTTTATAGTGTTCTAATCATGTTTAACCTAAGTTTTGAAGCAGGGTAGGTACCGTGATCGGGCCAGAGGGCACTGTTACACTCGTAGTTCGGGTGGATGGTAACCTTCCCGAGGAGTGCACGGCTCAGCCTTGGAAGCTGAGTACAACATGATTAAATTGCACCTTAGGAGGCCCGAGTGGCAGCAGGAAGCTAAGCCAGGACTTCCTTAGCATACAGTTGGTGGATGCTTCAGTTGAAGTCTCGGCATTGGTGAGGGAGAGGAAGAGTTGGATTTGATTATGATTCCTCAGGTAGAATTGATAGGATTGCAAACCAGGGTGCATGGTGATGCCATTAACCAAAATTAACAGCAAAGAAGGGAAGAACAAGTTTTAGAAATGATAATGCGTTCTTCTATGCCCGTTAAACTGAGTGGCTTTAAGATTCGCATCTAGAAGCATCCTTTAAGCAGTAGGAAGTATGAATCTCTAATTTAGGACATTACAGAAAAATGAGAAATTGTCAATCTGTAGATTATACGTGAAGCCCAAAAGTGGATAAGATTACTAAGGGATAGGTTTAAATTGAGGAGGAGCAAGTATGAAATTCTGGGGAGCAAGAACTTTCTAAGAGACAGGCAGATTAGGAAGCCAGCAATTGGAATGGAAACACAAGGGAAAAAAATTTGTTCAAAACATTGTGTATTATAAAAATGTGTGTTCGTTAGAGAAAATGAAAATATAAAAAACATAAGTAATTGAAAATCACTTGTAATCTGACCACCAGAAATAACCAGAGTAAAATGTTGATGTCTGTTTTATATATAGAAACAGATAAGCAGGGTGAGGCAACAGCAGGTTTACTGTTGTTCATGCGGAAAACAATGCAGTAACTAATAAGTAATAACACAAGAACGAACTGTTTATGTACTCATAACTGTAAAGTGTAAACCTGCTCTTACCCCACCTTGTATGTATACTTTTTCCACATACACACACACACACACACACACACACACTTGTTTTAGATGGAAAATTTGGGGCATTCCTTCTGTACATCCTTTTGATTTTATACATTTTTGATGTCATCATATAAGATTTTAAAGCTACAGGTTTTCCCCCAAAATTGCATTAATTAAACTCCACAAATTTCGAAGTTTTTTCTGTTAACATTCAGTTAGATATATCCTCGATTTCTTCTGGGACCCGTGGGTCACATATTCTTTGACAATATGCCTTTTCCCCGTCATCAGTTTTTTTTTTAATCATACTTCATTTTTTTTATAACATGACACTTAAAATGACTTCCCAGTATTCCAGAAGTCACTCAATGCCTATTTAATGAGAACTACTTTGTCCAGCACTGTCGAGAGAAATAAGGCACGCATCCCTGCTTTTATGGTGGTTGCACTTTGAGTGATGTCTGTCAGAAACATTCTATTCAGTGTTCTTTTTTTTTTAACAGTAAAGAAATCTAGTATATCAAAGAAGGATAAGTACATTCCATCATTTGAATTTAATATTCGGATCATTTTGTATATCCTAATTTTTGTTGGAATGTAATTCGTTTCAAAGAGGCAACTCTTGGTTTGAATGATAAATTTACTAGTTTTATTATTTTTATTTAATTTGCTTTGCTGTTATCCCCCAGTTTCTTTATCATTTGTAAAGTTAATTTTGTTTTTTCCCCTAGCTTCTTCATTTATTTTTTTCATTTGTTCTTTTAAGTGTGGTTTGAACATTTTTAGGTGGTCAGTTTACTGTTTTTTTTTTTTTAATTTCTAGTGTTAACTAGAAGTATTTCGTTGCGGTCAGAGAATGTTAAGACTGTTTCAGTTGCAAATGATGGAAGCACAGCTTAAAATAGTCTTAAGGGAACAAACAATGTATCGTCTCACAGTATTAGAAAGGATCCAAGGGTAGCTCACGGAATTGAAGGGACCAGCGGGGGAACCAGGGCCCCTGGAGCTGCAGTGTGGCCATTGTGCGCGGCCACTCCCACACCCCTGCCTGCTGCCTGGTCTGCCTGGGCTCTTTGGGCTCCCTTTGCACCTTCCCCCCAGTTTATCCCTCCTATTGAGTATAAGCCTGTTCTGATTTGGCAGCCTGCAGGCTCACTGCTGCTTCCATCCACCTGTGATCCGAGAGGTAGTTTGCTCCACCCCCAACAGAAGACTCTGCTTTGCCCAGTTGAAGTCCTGCGCCTGTGCGCAGATCAGTCACTGAGGCACAGGAGGTGGAATGCTCTGTATGTGCAGGCTTCACTGTCTCGACGTGGGGAAGAGCTGCTTGGGGCTTCCAGTCGGGCTTCCTGGGTTGTGTCCATTTCTGCTGTGCAGCCTTACGCAAGTTACTTAACCTCTCTGTACCTTATGTGATAGTTTTCTTGTCTCTAAAAATCAGGACAAAAAGAGTACTTGCTTTGCAGTATTATGAGGATTAAAGTAATTTGCATAGGGTACATTACACCTGTATGTTTTTAGCTCACATTTGAACCTCTATAAAAAGTGCTAGCGTTCCAGACTCATACTCTACTCCCCATCCTCACCCTCCTCAGGAAGACCATGCACTTTCCTCTTCCCAACTTCTCAGATTTTGCAAAGATAATACAAAGTTTTCGTTTTAGTTTTTATTAGTTTTGTATCTTCTACTTCTAGGAGTCTCCCCTGAGTATTTGAATTAAGTGTTTTCTTTTAAATCCCCACTCGATGATGTGCTTATTGATTTTAGAGAGGGGCAGGCTGGGAGCGAGCGAGCGAGAGAGACAGACAGCCGTCAGTTGCCTCCTGTTCACACCTCGACTGGGCATCGAACCTGCAACCTTTCTGATGTGCGGGAGGGCCCTCCAACCAAGTTACCCGACCAGGGCTGAATTACGTTTTATAAAGCACGTTTACTGAGTTACATGGCAAAAAAAACTTTGTAAAAGCTCACTGTTCCTCAAAATGTATTTGGTAACAAGGTTACTGATCACCAAATTATTGTTTATTTAAGTCATATATAAAACCTTACTGCCCTAGAGAGAAGTGAATTCCTAGGGTTATAAAATTACATTATAGCCCTGGCTGATGTAGCTCAGTGGATTGAGCGCAGGCCTGCGAACCAAAGCATTGCGGGTTTGATTCCCAGTCAGGGCACATGCCTGGGTTGCAGGCCATATCCCCAGTATGGGGTGTGCTAGGGGCAACCATACATTGATGTTTCTCTCCCTCTCTTTCTCCCTCCCTTCCCCATCTCTCTGAAATAAATAAATAAAATCTTAAAAAAAAAATAAAATAAAATAAAATTACATTATATATCTTGTAGTGCGTTCATCCATTGCACTGCGAGTTTGGGTTTTAAATTATTTCCTCTATCATTTTCTTTCCTCCTTGTTTCAGTGTTGATGCCTAGAGAGCTCCTTTGCTTTATTGTTTTCTTCTTTTTAAAATATCTTCGCTTTTTGTTCTTTTAGGGGGGACTTCCCTGAATTCTTATCTTCAAGTCCTTTAGTTGATTTCTGTTTGTTTCTATAATCTTTTTTAATCTCCAAGAGCTTTTTATTTTAAATTACGTTCTTTTTATACACTCTCCTTTTGCGTTTTCTAGGAATATTAATGATACGTGTAATTATCCATGCATAAATTTTTTTCTCCCTTTTGACTCAATTTCTTCCCAGTTCCCTTTTTCATTGTTTGGTTTCAGTCATTGCTTAGGTTTTCTTCTTCAAATGGTGGGTGATCGTTGGCTGGTTCCTCGTACTTTAAATGAAGTAAGGCACTAACACTGATTGGAAGCTCTCCGTGAATGTAGTGGGGTCACCTCTGTGGGCCCTTTTCTTAGGAATATTAAATTATCGTCTTTTCTCTTGGTCTGGTCGTATTTTCAAGAATGGCTCTTCTCCTTTTTTCACCTGGAGGACATACTCTTTTTTTTTTTTTCTTTCTTTCTTTCTTTTTTTTTTTTTTTTTTTTAGATTTTTTATTTATTTATCTTTAGAGAGGAAGGGTAGGAGAGAGAGAGAGGGAGAGAAATATCAATGTACGGTTGCCTCTCGTGTGTCCCTTGCTGGGAACTGGCCTGCAACCCAGGCATGTGCCCTGACTGGGAATCGAACCGCGATTGTTTGGTTCACAGGCCCGCGCTCAATCCACTGAGCTACACCAGCCAGGGCAGGACATACTCTTTTATACCAGGGTTCTGGGGGCAGAGTTAGGAGGAAGTTGAGAGTCTTAGACACTCATTGTGGTCCTTTCATTCAGCCATCATGTTCAGTAGGTACCTCTGCCTTTAGGTATTTCTGTTATCCCGAAGTGCAGGAACCGCTGCCTACTGCTTCGTACACAGTCAATGCCCGGTGACTGTCTCTGGGTTTTCGGCCTCTCTCTGTGTCTGGAAGGCCTTATGCTAGGTGTAAATGGGGTTGCTTCTCTGCTTTCCTAGTGCTGCAATTAAAGCTACCACTCATTCATTTTCTCTATCCTGTTATAGGCTTATTCCCTTTAACAGTGGCATTTTTAATGATTTTAGGAAAATGGTCTGAGCCCATACTGATAAATTTGATCAGGCAGTCATCTTTAAATGCAAGTCCTCTTTTTAATTACAGAAGAAATGTGAGTTCATTTTTATGAAAGTTAGACAATTCAGATCGGATTTATTGTAAACATCTTTATGGATATGTACACACGTTTATTATTTTACGGGCATGGGGGTCAGAGGCACAAGACAAGTCACACTGGGCTATAAAGTCAAGGTTTGGAAGGCTTCTGGAGGTTTGGGGGGGGGGACTGTTTCCTTACCTTTTCCGGGTTCTAGAGACAACCTGCATTTCTTGGCTTATTATGACTTCTCCTCCTTGCAGGGAGCAGCACTGGGCCAGGCCTTCCTCAAACTGCCCTCCCTCTGGCTGGGACTCTCCCGCCTCACTCTTCCACTTTTTTAGGAAGCCTCATGATTAAGTTGGGTCTCCCAGGTTGATAATCTAGGATAATCTCCCTATTTTAAGATCAATGATTACCAACTTCAGTTCTGCTTTGCCAGCCCACCCAGCAGGGGTCCAGGGACTGGGTGGTAGAGGTCTTTGGAGGGCCCCATTCTGCCTAGCACGCTGTGATAGCCCTTGGAGAGTCTCATTGTTTAAACTTTAATGAGCTGTTTGCTGTTGCACCTTAAATAATTCTTTTTTTTTCTTTTTGTTGTTGACACAGTCAATCTAAAAGATAGTTAAATGAGTATTTTTCAAATCTTGTATGGAACAATAAAAATGAGTGGACTGGTAGAATTAAAAAAAACAACAACAAAAAACATGCAGTGATCACCTTGTGTAGTCTTGAATGATTGAAAGCAGAATTGTCTAATTTTTATTCATAGTAAATGAAATATTAAAATTATACCTAGTAATGGAAAGAAGTTCTTCATATACAATTACCAGGCCCCTGCAGAGTTTATGGATCAACTTGAAGTGGTTTGTTTATAAAGCTTTTGAAATGACATACAAGATTTTGTGGTTTGTTTATTTTTCTAGAGGAATAGTCCATAGTTTTCACCAGATTTTCAAAGGTGTGTAGGACCCTAAGTTGATTAAGATTCATCGGTCATTGGTCTGTGAATTTTTTTTCATGTCTAATTAAATTTTTAATATTTTTGGTGCAGTTCTCTATGTTTTCAATAGTTCTTTTATACTTGAAATTGTACGCGTGGAACAGATGGTTAAGCTCTGCTGTAGGCTGGGTGCTGATAGCAGCCAATGCGGCTCACGGACCCTGTTTCGCTGCGCTGGGTGATTGTCATGTTCTTCTCAGTTTTTTTTTAACTCTTAACTTCCCCCGAGCCTTCGATTTTATCATCATTGGGAACTGGCCTCTTTGTGGGAAGGAAGCACCTGCTTTTCCCCCTCTTTTAAAATTTAGGGTTAACTTCACTGTTGGGATGCACAGAACCTGCGTGTGCAGTTGGAAGAGTTTCGGCAAATACGTTTGACAGCAAACCGTCACCAACAGCGTCAAAACAGAGGACACCCAGAAAGCTCCCTTACGCTCCTACCCCATCATCCCACCCTGTTTTAAAGAAGCCGATTAGTATTACCTGTCTCGGTCACAGATTGGTTTTGTTCTGCCTGTTCTCGAACTTCATGTCAGTGGAGTCATGTAACATGTACTCTTTCATGTTGAGGGTGGGTTAGAAGTGGGAGACATTGGCCCAGGCTCAGTTGTTCAGAGTGTTGTCCCGAAGTTCCAAGTTCGATTGCTGGTCAGGGTATGTGCAGTAGGCAACCAACGAGCGCATGAATGAGTGGAACAACAAATGGATGCCTCCCTCTTCTTCCCTCTTCCTCCCTCTGCCCCTTCCCCTTCCTCTCTAAATCAATGTTAGTGAATTTTGTTCTCGCCACTCCCACCTTCCCCACTCTGTCCCCCCCCAGGCCACACCCTCCCCAGACGTTATTACTGTGCAGTAACGCTTCACTCTTAACGTGCCCGCAGCTGGGACCACGAGTGCCGCCCTGGCTGGTGCGGCCCAGTGGGCTGGGCATTGCTCGCAGAGCCGAAGGTGACCGACTGGTTTGACTCTCTGTCAGGGCACTTGAAGGTTTGGTGCCTTGTCTGCGCGCTTGTGAGAGGCCACCCATCGGTGTTTCTCTCCCTCCCTCCTCCCCTCCCCTTTCTACAAATAAATAAAGCCTTAAAAAAAAAAAAAAAAACTAAGAATACCCAAAGTGTTGAACTGTGTAGTAGAAGGCTTTGAGTGGGCAAATCTCTAAAAAATAATTTAAAAATTAACAGTTCAGTTTATCCCTACTTTATGCACAGTTTAATTTTAAATTGGCAAAGTTTTGGGATGACATTAAGTGTTTTAGATAATATGCACTATGGCAAAGTGGGATATAGTTGATTTATTTGCATGTTGTCAGTTCTCAGGGAAAGGACTCAAAGTTCAGGGAACTTCTGGGGTTTTTGGATCAGTATTTCCAAATGTGGGAGAAATCTCACTTATGCAAAACATGTAGGGACGTGGTTGAACAGGTTTCAAAGAGTTGGGAATTTATTCTGTGTTTGGTTTATTCTAAATCTTTTTAAAAGTTAAGTAGACATTGGCCAGACATAAAGCTTTCTTTCTGCCTATTAGTGTGTTTTTATGAGTCCAGGAAGTGTAAGTAGTCAAAGATCATATTCGGTCTTGTGCAGAACTTAACTGAAAGCCAAAATAACAGCTGGGCTTGTTTCCTCCCACATGAGAAACTCCAGCCTTACGTGGGAGGAACCGGGAAAGGGAGTGCTTGCCGGCTGTTGGGACAGTGAGACACGACTGTACCAAGTCCTGTCTGGGGACCCTTGGTCACCTAAGACGAGAGCAGAAGGGAGGGTCTGCTCGTCTCCATAGCCCTCGTGCCGTCACATCAAGCCACGCGGATTGAGACAGGTGACTGGGATGGCAGAACCTCGGTCGGGGGAGTCCGTCAACATCCATGGGGAAGAGGGTTTTTCAAAGGCTAGGCGATGGGCTTTACTAGACCTTTAAAAGCAGACCGGGGGTGTGATCAGCTCATTCACTTTTGATGTAGCTAATGTTTTTGGAAGGGTCACTGGACAGGTGAGAATTAGTTCTGCTTGGAGGGAAATACAACTAGCTTCATGCTCCTTGTCTTTTACTTGGGCTTCAGTTTCCAAGCTGGACCCAAGAATAATGAGGCTTTTTTTTTAAAGCTGTGTCCATGTCTTGGATTTGCATACTGGTATAAGCAAACCCCATTCGTAACAAACTCCAGAAGGAGTTCGCTTCACACGGCGAATGAACAAATGCCTCGGTCAGGCTGGCAGCCCGGACAAGTGTCCCCTGGTGGGCCTGCATGCTCAGGGGGCCTGCAGCGAGGCTCGTGCGAAGGGACGTGCTGTCGCTGGTTTGGAGACGGATGTGGTTTTGCTCTTCCAGGGCTGCGGTGCTGTGGACTGGTTCTGTCAGCTCCCTCTTGGTGTTCTGAAAACGGTCTTCCTGCGAGTCAGGAGCTCTAGAGGAATTCGGAAAAACTGACAGACTTCGCAAAAAATTGAGGTCTGTTGGGATCAAATTGTTTACCACTCCACTGACATTGTTCTTGCTTGTGCTGTGTATTCACAAACTTAGTGTCTTAAGACATTTCTTTTCAGTATAGTGTTACATGTAGGAGAGACTTAGAGAAAAATATTCCGTGTACTGTGTGTGAAAATGTGGTGGTGGACTTTAACAAGCAGAAGCAGCCCAGGCTTAGGTACTCGTTTGTGTTTCACCTGGCTTTTAAAATTAAACTGATTTTTCTTTGTTGCTGTACTTACTTACTCAGTCAAAAACTACTCGGTGCCGCCCTGGCTGGCGTGGCTCTGGGCGTCGTCCCTCTGAGCAAAGGGACAGAGGGAAAGGTTGCAGGTTTGATTCCCGGTCGGGGCGCAGCACACGCCTGGGTTGCAGGCCCAGCGCACAGTTGGGGCGTGTGTGAGAGGCAGCCGAGAGATGTTTCTCTCACAGGTCAGTGTTTCCCTCCCTCTCTTTCTCCCTCCTTTCCCCTCTGTAAAAAAATAAAAATAAAAAAAATACCCAGTACCTGCTGCAGGAGGCCAGGTGGGCTTTCTGGTACTGGTGATGCAGTGGTGAAAAACACTTTTGTCCTCACGAAGTCCAGTGGGTAGAGAGCTTAGAAATAAATGATTTAATGTCAGTGTAGTATGGGTTCTGCTTTGGTAATTTTCTTACCAAATTAGTGTGCATATGAGTGTGTAAAGGCGAAAGACCAGAAGGTAATACCCATACACTCAAATTTGCTTATTTCTGGCTAGCAGGAACACTTGCATTTTCTTCATGTATTGCCATCTATTTTTTATAGTAATGCTTGTATAACTTTTATAAGCAAAAGAGTGGGTGGTGGTGTCATCAGTACCGCCGCCCTCACTACTGCTGTGTTGTCACTACTCACACTTCAGAGCTCGGATTCAGCTGGAGCCTCTCTGACTCCGGGGTGGGGGGTGGAGGGGTGCCCTTAGCTCTCAGGCCCTAAGGAGCAAAATCGACATCAGGTAGCATCGCTGAGAATTTGGTCTGGTCCCACAAGATTCTCTTAAAAGGCAGTGTTCTGTAACCAAGCAAGTTTGTTGTAACCCATTCAATTTCTACAATAGAGAAATCTGGTTAATTCATTTTAATTCAGTATATTCCAAGTTAATTTCACAGCGACTTGACTTTTTTAAAATTAATCTTTTGTTGATGTTCTAGCTTTCAAACTTTAGTGGGCGTGAAGATCACCCCCACCCTCACAGCTGTGATTTAGTAAGTTTGGGGTGAGGCCTGAGAATGTGCATTGCTAACATGTTAACAGCTGCTGCAGCCCTGCGGGTCCAGGAGCCACACCTGTACGCCCTTCGTCGTGTGATTTGTGTCCCACGTCACCTTGGGACGGAAACTTGTAGAGCTCGTCTGTTAAACTGTGATGTCAGTGTTTTCCTGCTAAGAGAGGGTGTTGTAAAAGTAGGACATACTTGCTTTGCAATGGAAACAGACTCGAAAGGGGGCTCTAGTAACTAAATTCCCTGGGGGGCATTACTTCCCTTCTGTCATTAGTATTTTCTGCTAGCCCTTGAGCTTCAGTTTAGTCATCATGAGAGGGAAGTGATTAAACCTGCCCCAAAAGGCTCCGATGGGTTAATGATACAGCGTTTGAAAAAGCACCTGGAGCAGGGCCCGGCGCCTCCCGCTGGTCCCCTGCAGGCTGACGGGTGGGAATTTCAGAATTTCAGCCTGCGGGGTTTCGACCACCTGAGAGTGGAGGCCTCGCGGGGCGGGGGGGGGGGGGGGGGGGGGCAAAGGCGGCCTGTTCATCTTCTCAGGGGTGGTGCTCCCATATCCTCCCCACCCAGTGTCACGGGTCAGCGGATCTCCCTTGAAGTTGCCTGGGGAAGTGGTGGTCAAAAGAAGAGGGTTATTCCTGATTTATCCTACTAGCGAAACTATAGCCCTTTCAGGGCATCCTCGCTCAAGGCAGAGTGCTGCTGCTGCTCCTCCCATCTTTGTGTTTCCAGCCTTCTCCCATTTTCTGGCCCAAGAACGTGCAGCTTTCTTGCCAGCTTGTTTTTTGTGAGTTGTTTTTTTTTTTTTTTTTTTCCCCAGCCCTGGATTCTGAGTCGATTCCATCAGGAGGGTTGGTCCAAGCACCTGTTGCGCCCCGCTGCTGGCAGTGCGCTCCGCGGTGCTGAATTCAGCAGGCGCTGCCGGATTGCTCTGCGGGGAAATGCAAGCTGGAGGAGTAACGCGATAGCACTTTATGCATGTCCGATTGGCAGGAAGTACAGTAATAACACACCATTTCAGGTGATGGGGTTGTAAGCGATATTGGTGTCCATGTAAATTGTTCTGGTCTTTTTAGGAAACTTAGTCTATGCCAGGCAAAAACTGTCACGTCAGAGGAGCCCGTTGGGGAGTCTGTTTGCAGCAAATGCAGGTGGCCGTCCGTGGCTTTCATTTTTCCGTGGTGAGGACTGGAGAACAGTGCGAATGAGGTCACCAGCCTCCTGTCTTTACGGACCTTTGCGGTTGGCCTCGCCTCACCGAAGAGCGGAGCGGACTTAAGGGGCATTCCCACAGACTTGGGAGAAATAATTGCAGAGCTGATTGATTAAAACGTCACACCTCTCTTCCTTGCTGATCCACCAAAAGGTGCAGTAAGAAAATGAGAGAGGTGGAGGGCTGGCGAGTTAGCCCGGGGCCTCTGCGCCAGCGGCGTGCCAGAGTCAGCCCTCTTTGGAGCCCATCGTTACGTTCAGGATTTTGGCAACCATCGATAAAATTCAGTTATATGACCTTACTTATATGAACTTAAATTAAGTAATTGATACTTGAAACACAGGTAATAAATACTCAAAACTCATCACTTTTGAGTTATTTTATTACATCTTCCTGTTACCTGTGTTCTTGAGGTTGCTGACATCTACCGTATCTTTATGGTGGGGATAGTGGGTAACAGCGTGCGCATTTCTTCCCGATTCTGTGCACAGGGATGACCCTGGGGTAGCTGGAAGCCGGACACGGACAGTGTCCACCATGCAGGTCAGCGAATGTGGGAAAGTCGGGGTTTGTCCTCCTCTGGAGAGCAGTTCCGCTTCCACCAGGACACCCCGGGGTGTCACGTCGTGCTGTTTGAGGGGCCAATTGCCTTTCTTCTCTGTAAGTGTACTTATTTACTGAAGTTGTGGGCGTTTAAACTTGTGCCTTAAAGCTTTTATTGTTCTTAGGGAAATAGAGATATTCTACTCACATGTTTTTAAAAATATCTGAAGTTTAAAGGAAGATAGGCCTTTGATTTAGCTTTTACTTGGACGTTAGACTGTATTTTTGCATATTGACTCTCCTGGTCTTTTAAAACATTTTAGTTTAAAGGTATCCTGGAAAGGTCTCTCTTTATAACAAATAACCACACAATTTATCTTTCTCATAAGCCATTGATTTCGTTTACTGAGTTGCTTGCACAGACAAGGCGTGCAGGAAGATACTTTTTGTCCTTTTTAATGGGGATGTGTGGGTGTCATTCAGTTCTTAGAGTAGTAAGTAGTGTGTGTAGATGAGGTTGGCCCTTCACCACTGAGCATCATCATTACTTCCCTAGTATTTTTACTTGTGACTAGAATTTGATTTTTTTGTGAGAGTAAAGTGTTTTATATTTGGCGTCTTATGTTCTGGTACTTTAGAAAATCAATAACTTGGGAAATTTTTTTATAAGACTTGTGATGCATGTTACATTTATCTGACATACATATTTTCAGCACTTACAGGAAATAAGGACAAGTTGAAACCTTGTGAAGATCATTATTCTAAGTTGCTTATTAATATAGTGGCTTAAAATTTGGGGTCTATAGTTGGGTGTTTGTGACTTTGACCAAATCATTTCAACTCTGAACCTCTGTCTCTCAAAATAAAAGTGCCAATGGCAGTGGTACCTCCCTCATGCAGCGGTTTTCAAGATTGGCTGAGATAGCGTAGCATGTAGCAGATTGCCCAGCTCATAGTAAAGTGCTCTGCAAGTGTGAACTCACATCCTTTTATCATAAACATCATAAGTTCTCCTATCTACCCATTAAATGGTGGGTACGAAAGCTTGCAGTAAGTAAAAGATGACATGAAATACTCAAAATAAGAACAGCTATTGAAACAAAGCCACGAAGAGGGAAGTCCAGGCTTTGATGGCACGTTAGGTGCAGGTGAGCAAAGTGATTCTGGGTGTTGTCGCCTTTCAGTTGTTCAGGAGAGGGGGTAGGTGCCAGCAGAGCCGGCAAGTAGTAAAGCCATCTGTTTTAGTCACAGAAACGGTGAATGGCTGCTTTGGTTGTATAAGGGTATTTGGATAAAAATAGGTGATTTTCCTAAGATCCTGGATACTCCAATTGCTGCAGAATTTAAGTCAGAAAAGGATTCTTGGTTCCCTTGGAATTTAAGTTGCATAGTGACTGTTGTCCATTATAAAAATTACAGACTTCGCTTTCTTTGCCTTCTCAAGTGCGCCTTTTGTTAACAATAAGCTCTATGCCCAAATAATAAGCAAGACAGGAGTAAGAGGCAGAAGGGGGTGTCGGTAATCCACCTGTCATGCTGCTGGACTCGATAATCCACCTCTCATGCTGCTGGACAGTTGGCGGCCTAACCTCTTACTTGATGTTTATTTTCTATTTTATTCTTGGTGCCTAGAGTTGATATTGTATTGCCACTTTTTATTCTTAGTATTGATTGGTTTTCCCTCTTTTCTCTACTCTGCTACCTCTATTCCTTCTGGAACCAGTAGTTTAATGGTAAGTATATAAATAAAATTTACAAAGTTTTTGACCCAGTGAGGAATTTCTTGCCCTCACCTGTTCCGGTGAAAACTTTGTAGACTTCAGATGGATCTCCGTGGCTTCCCAGGGCTTCGCTGTTGCCTTGTCCGTGTGCAGACGAGTACAGCCGGAGTGGGAGGCAGCCCTGTCCTTGCATGCTGTGTCGGATGGCATCCATCATTTGCGTGTTTCACAGTGGTGTTTTTCTTGGAGCTTGCACTCTCCTTTTCCCCTTCTTTCTGCTGTTTTTTTTTTGGGGGGGGGTGCGGGGTGGAGGAGGGAGAGGTTCATTGGAGTGGGAAGGAGAAAAATCTTTCTCCTACCTGCGTTTTTGTTTTTCCTCCAGTATTTGGAATCTTTCCAAATTTTGCCAGTTAGCTATCTATAAGATGTTTGTTCTGTACACATTAAAAACGTAATTACTGTTATCTTTGGTCAGAATTATAGATTGAGTCCAAGTTCATTAAATATTTTTTTCACCCATTGCCTTATGACTGCTAAATTTTCTGTTATGTGTTGTTTCATTTCTTGTTTCAAATTTTAAAATAGTTGAGCCTTTTTAAAAGATGTAGAAATATGCTTTTTAGGATTTGTCATAGTAATATCTATTTGTCAAGCTGTTGCCTCAAAACTTCATACTTCAATTTAATAAAATTTCCATTCACAGCTATGACTAATATGTAATTCTTTGAACTTAGATTATAATTTAACTGATTAAAAGGATGAGCCTGGATTTAGAGCAGTAAGATTCAATTAGTAAACTCTGGGAAGTCATTTTCATAAAGCTCTGTCATCAAAGAATATATCTTAAACATTGTTTTGTTAGTCGTAAGAAAAGTGCATAAAACTGAACACAGTTTTACAGAATAAATGCCACTGCCCCGCGTTCCCAGAGGTAGGCGGGGCGTTGCCAGTACCTCCGACACCCTCCCCTGGCTCCGCCTGATGGCGAAACCTTTCCTTTCTCTTGGAATTATCATACATGTTTTATGCTAATCATTTCCTTGCTCTTCCTTGTGTTATCATTTACATTTATCATTTACCAGCTCTTGTAATAAAAGACAGATCAACAAGAGAAAACCAGACAGAAGTTTACTGACATGTCTACATGGGAGATAACCCCAGAAAAAATGAGTAGCTCTGAGATGCCTTAGAATTCGGGCTTAAGTACCCTCAGAGGGAAAGGGGAGAGGAAATGATTTTTAGGAAGTGAGCCTTTAGAAGACTAGATGGGAGGAATGACGGGCCAGAGTCTGCGCGGACATGGCCTTGGCCTCTGGGCTCCTCCCGGGAATAAGAGTCAAGTCTTCCGGAACACCCAGCCACCCAGCCGCGTTTGCACCGTAGAGGGCCTTGGGGAGGGTCCTTCTCCGTGTAGGCAGGTAAGGGGAGCTCGGAGAAGGCCTCTCTGAGCATTTGTTGTGTTTTAAGCGCCTTACAGCTCACAGTAACGTCCCAGCGCGGGGCACTTGGGGCGTCGTATCCTGTCACCCTGCTGTGGTTGCGGTTAATGCTTGTCCTTCCACTCCACCGTTGGGTGTTTGCTTCCGTTTCACCGGGAAGAACGCGGCTGATGGGAATATTCCCATCGTGCATTCTGGTGCGGGTGAGCTCCGAGCACGGTCCTCTGACCCGCAGCTTCGGAGGTGTCACTATGAGCTCGTTAGACCTGCAGAATCGTGGGCGCCGCCCTCCCCTGCCGAATCCGGGCCTGGGCTCCTGCGCCCTGATACGAGCTCTCCGGTGAATCGTGGCGCGTGCAAGTGGGAAAGTCACCGCTCCGGCTCCTGCAGCTTGAAGTGGAGTTGCTGAATCCTAGTTTCTGCATGCCTTCAGCTTTCTTTTAAACAATTTTAAAAAGTGTCGTATCAACTTTTACTCAGGCTGGTGGTGTTGGGAGTGTGCCGTGGCTCAGCATCTTCTGTAACAAATAGGACTGTCACAGTTTCACTTTTTAAAATTGGAATTCAGTATTTTCTGAATTCACCTTTCACTGCAGGTGGATTGTGCCTTTTTCAGATTTACTGAAGAAAAAACTTCTTAGAGTTACTGAAGGCCTTTAAAAAACATTGTTAGGAAAGTTTTCAAATATATTCAGAAGTAGAAATAGTTCAGTGAACTAATCAGTTTCATACACTCATCACGCACATTTCCAGTTCATGGTACTTTGCCATCTTTGCTTCATCTGTCTCTTTTGTCTGAAGTATTTTAAGTCAGCTCCCAGACACCTTATCATTTTACCTCATGTAATTAAATGTGCATATCTGAAATACATATTTTCTTTAGATGATGTCTTTATTACTAAATGCTTTCTATTTTAAAAAGTTAGAGCAGCATCATATTAAAATATGCAAAAATTGTAAATGACAAAGCACTGTTTCTAAAGTGTTCACATTTGTGATTTTGTGAATGAGATTTCGAATGAACTCAGAGTCTCAGCATTCTCTGTACTCTGTGACTGTCTTCAGTTAGGTGACCTTACTGAGTGTTTTCTATCTCACCAACAGAGTAAAAACATTTAGGTTTCTGAAACTGGTCGATTAGCCTAGGTTTTACATTTAGGGACAAGGAAATGTTTCGAGTGCTCAGAATTCATTACTTCTCTGACTAAATCCAACGTGTGTTGTTACGACGTCCTACTGATGACGAGAGTGACAGCTAGAAGAGACTCGATTCTGATGCTTCGCTCTTAGCGTCAGCCCTTTGAAATTTCCCATCTCCCTTTCATATCTTGCTGTTGAATTCTCTGAGTTCAAGACCCTGAATCAGCACATCCCAGTCGGAATAAATTCCCAGGAGAATGAAGAACACAGTGGAGGTTTTATAATGCATTAAGCAGTGAGTATTTTTTCAGTGTCTACTTTGCTGGTCACTGTTGGATACCCATGAAAGTGTAGGTAACTTTCGGTGTAGATGGGAAGGTGAAAATTAAATAGTCTAACGTTGCATGTAATTATACAGCCCAAAAGGTGCTCAGTAATTTGGGGTTGATTTTTGCGTCGTATTGATTCAATTAAATACTAAATCATGCTGATCAGGAAACTAGACGTGCAGCAGGTGGTATATCGTACATTTTTTTCGAATGTCGATTAGTGGTGGAAAGATGAGGCTGGATGGGAGTAAGAGGGGACAGAATGCATGGCTTTCTGTAACGAATAAAAACTGTGTGGGTGTGTGAGTATGTGCGTATGAGTGTGCACAGAAGAGTGATGCAATCGGATGTGTTATTTGAAAATGGCCTGTGAAAACAGTTCGGGGAGGGGGTGGGCTAGAGCAGATGTGTGTACGGGTAACTGCAGGTCCAAGAAACAATACGGCAGCTAGATAATAGGCTGGTGATGGGTGTCTGGAGGAGTGGTTGAATGTGACAGAGACTTCAGAGTTGAAATCTCTACCAGGTTGGTACTAGATTCAGAATAAACAGGTGTGGCTTCAGGGAAGCAGTGACAATTCTGGCCTGACTGGAACATCATCACCACCCACATCTACCGGTTAATTACTTCTCAGCTCTTTCGTAGGCTCAGTTTTTTAAATTAAGTTTACTGGCAGCTTACAAACAGGGTTTTTTTCATAATGAAAATTTTTTCAAAGGGGTTTTCCTAGTTTCCTCTTTTGAAACAAATGTTTAGACATTTTGACTAATTTTTAATGACTCAAACTCCAGGACCCGCAAACTTTCAGTAGAGGGCCAGGGAGTAAACGTTTTAGGCTGTGCAGGTCATTTGGCCCCTGTCCGCTCTTTCGTGGTGTGAAGCCAGCTATAGGAAACATAGAAGTATGCTCACGTGGCTGTGTGCCAATAACATTTTATTAGTGGGCACAGATTTGATTTTCATCTAATTTTCATGTGCTCTGAAATCATCTTCTTCTGTTTTTCTTTTTTTCCAGCGATTTAAAAATGTAAAACTATTTTTGACTCAAGGGCTGTACAGAAGCAGGTGGAAGTCTGCATTTAGCCTGCAGGTCCATCGTATGCCAGAGTTACCCCAAGGACAGTTTCTTTACAAGAAACGTTCAAGATAAATAGCAAATAAGCTGCAAGATAATTCTTTTTATCCCTAAGGAGTTCTAAATCATTAAGTCTGGAATGCTGTTATTTGATCCTTCCCTCTGTGAGTTTGGGGAAACCCAAGAGACAGGAATACACTTGGAGTTGAACCCTCAGCAAGCTCAGTGTAGCCAGGGATATATTTAGAGTGAATTCCCCGAAGAGCTGTATCTTTAAGAAGGTGGTTAACACCATACCAGTGAGAAGTAGTTTCCAGAGGTCAGTCCCTATGAAAAAGGAGGCCAATAACTTTTGTCAGACTAAGAATAAATGTGTTTTAAAAAAGTAGAGTTGGATTATAGTATAGTAGTTGGGAACTTGATTTGTATTTGAGAGTCGGCATTTCTTTTAGCCTTTGCTATTCTTGGAATATCATATATTAGTGATTGTACATCTTCTGCTAAACTTAAAAACTCTCATAGAACCAATCGTTTAATACTTAATCAAATTCGACATAAGTCATAAGGATAAAACTACGTATGTGTGGCATTAGGAATTACTGGCAACATTGGGTCCGGTTATTTGAGTACGAAAGTAATGGGTAAAGTTTTCTCCACTTAAAAGTGATATCTGGCTCTTGTTTAAATTGTAATTTTTTTGCTTTAATTATTATTTTTGTCCCCTCTTCTCGCATTTCCTATTAGTACGTCAGCACGGGAGGGAGGGTAGGTTTACTCATCATACAAATGCAAGACACAAGTAGGATTGCACAAATGGATTACACACCTGATCCTAAAAGCTTAAAAATGTAAATGTTCTTCATACTTTATCCCTGCACATTGTTGGAGGCCCACTATTTTTTTCTTCAACATTTTTTATGGTTTTTAAAGGACAGTACAGTGTGCCGTGAGACGGGAACTGCAGCTGGAGAAAGGGGGACATACCACGTTTATTGTTCGCAGTTTCCCCCCCCCCCCCCCCCCCGTGTTCTTACAGCTGGTAGCTAGCCGGGAAGTACTTCAGGCCCTGTTACTTTCTCTTGCTCTGTCAGCCTTCTCAGTTAGGTATTAACCTTTTTGGCCCTTTTGTTTTAAGTTGCTATTCTTGGGGAAGTCCTTTTACTCTCCAATTCCATGTGAGTTAATGAGACTGAAAAGTGGTAGACATTTTAAGATGAGTTGATGAGGATGAGTGGTAAAAGATTGTCCCCTTTAGAAACAAAGCAGCCACTAAAAACTTTAGGGTTTTTTTAAAAGTAAGTCCTCTAAGGCTATAATACATACTATTCCCTGTTCTTCAGAACAAAACACACATTCATGGTCTATCAGGGAGAATTTATGCAGTGATTATCAGCAGAAGATATGCCTCATTGTGTTGCTTCTCCCCCTATTTCTGTGGCTGAGTGGAACATTAATCACTGTAGGTATGTTTTTCCTGAAACAATAGAAATAACTAGTCCAAATTTACTTGAAGAAAGTAACAAATCAGAATTTCTGTCTCTTCAACCCTGTGGTCTCCACCCCATCTTTTCCTGCTCACTGGGAAATGGTTTTACATGTTTTCTTGTCTTTGATTTAGATTTAATTTTGATAGTTAAGAGCATAGTAAAAGCTCCATGTTGTGTGTGAGTGCTTCTGCGCAAGAGCGGGGGGAGGGGGAGGGAGGAAGGGAGGAAGTACCCTGAGCCGTGCTCTGCAAGTGCGCTTTATGCCATCCTTACCTGAGCACTAAAGAGAGAGGTGAGGAGGGAGAAGTGAGCACCTGGTCTTCACACTGGGGCGAGAGAAAGGGTTGGTTAGAGGGAGGACATAGCTGTTCATTCGGTTGGTATTTTTTGAGTTATCTACTATGCTTTGGCGTGGTGCTGTGAAGTAGATAAATAATCTTGATGTGAAACATGAAGATACATTTTTAAATCATTGTTTTTGAGTTCAGTGACATATTTGGTATTTTATTTGAAAATTCTAAAGGCTTTTGACAATAGTTTCATTATTACTGTTAACTGTCATAATGACTGTCATGTGACTGTATTTCTTGAATACATTTTAAGTCTAATGATGTCTGGTAACTACGTATTAAAAGCAGTCATTTTGTTACTACTTAACATTTTAAAGAGACTTTGAGCTTTAGTAAAATTCACTGAACATTTAGTAAATGGTTCTTGGCCCTGGTCAGGTGGCTTGGTTGGTTGGAGCTTTCTCCTGTGCACCAGAAAGTTGTGGGTTTGACTCCTGGTCAGGGCGCACACCTAGGTTGCAGGTTGCGCGCGCTCTCTCTCTCTCTCTCTCTCTCTCTCTCTCTCTCTCTCTCTCTCTCTCTCTCAGATCAATGAGCATATGCTCAGGTGAGGAAAACAATTTTTTAAAATAGTTTTTGGAATAGATAAGACATGGTAAGATGACAAATACAAGTATGATAGGAACAACATGTACATTTTACAGAGGGAACCGGAAATGAAACAAGTGACAGTTAGGAGCCACGTAGGCTCCGCCTGAGGTGACACTCTGTTCCTAGAGCTAATCATCCAACTGTGGTCAAATGTGTCCTGCAACCGAAGGGACTTGGAAGCATAAGTGTTTAGAAAGAAGCAGACCATTGGGAGACCTTGAGCTTACTGAGAATTTTAGCTGTGGCCTGTACTGATTTTCTGGTGTTTTTTCTTTAAGCCAACAGGTGTAAATAGTTACTAGCCATAGTGGTAGAGCTCATTGTAGTAATTATTCCAACATTTACAGTTCAAATTTGTCTGCGCTTCGTATGGCGTCTGTGTTGACGTAGGGCCATGGCAGCTAGTGGGCCTTCACAGCCGGGCGGTGTTTCGGGTGAAAGGCTGCGGCTCAGAGACGTGTTTCTCCCCTGTCCTTGCCCCCCTCCCCCCAACTGAGACAATTTCAGAGCAGAAGCTGATTTTTGTCCTGTTTATGAAAATAAACAGTTTGACTCTGTTGAAGCTCATGCCCAGTTCCAAACGTGCCCTACGTACTGCGTTTGGAACTGTGGTGTGACTGTGTGTGGCCTCTAAATCCATGCTGAAAACCCAGTGCCCCGAGTTATTAGGAAATGGGGCCCCTGGGAGGTGCGTGGGGCACAGTGCGGGGCCCTCGTGGGTGGGATTGGTGCTCTTACGAAGGAGGCTCCACGTGCTCCCGCGCCCCTACACCAGGAAGAGGGCCCTCGCTTGACTGTGCTGGAGCCCTAGACAAGAAAATAAAGCCAAAGTATAGGATGAGAAGTAACGCTAAAGGGGTATTTGGTGTGTGGGGGGGCCCGTGGTGGGGGTAGGGTGGGGAAAAAAGTTGGCAGAAAGTTGATCGGTAGGCTGGTAGATAATAAAATAATGGAAATAATAAGCAGAAAACAAAAGCCCAAAACGGGCATCTTTGTAGTGTTGTTTTTAAAGGTGTAAACGTTTATGCATGTTACTGTTGCGTGAAATGACTAAAAAAATGGCTGAAAAAAATTCTTTTTCAATTGGGTGGAAAGAAATTATTGATTCTCCAATACTTAATCTCTTGGACTTCCTGAGTAGTTTCCCATATATCGGAATTGCATTTGTTAAGATGTCCAGGGTTTAATAACCGTATGGATTTTGATTCGCTTGTAGTTCCTAGTGTACGTTCTTAATTGTATCCATCCATTTTGTAGAATTTTGCCACCGTGCACAGGGAACATTCTCTCTCCTTGGAAACAAGCTCAGAATAGATCCCCCATGATGGTTGCATGGTTAGAACATTTTTATGCATGAGCTATTATAATTGTTAGTTTAATTGGTTACAAACGAGAGAGAGATGCGGTGGATGAGTGGGGCACAGGGTGCGATGCAAAGAGCCCTAATCCTGGCGCGGCGGCTGCCTCGGTTCCTGGCCACAGCCAAACTGCACCGCCCTGAGTGCTCCGATCCATCTGGAGGAGGGGATCAGAGACGCTCCTGGCGGTCCCACCCACAAACTTGCGCGAGTCCGGGTGGGAGTAGTTCGCGGTGAGCACGGAGAAGCAGCTCTTTGTAAACAACGCTGAGGGCGCTGTTGGGTTTACACCTCGAGTCAAGCATGTAGAAATGCGATTCCCTGAGCATGTTGGTTCTTTTAAATTAGGAACAAGAGAGGGAAAAGAAATTACCCCACCACACACCTTCCTCTAATCTACAGAGAAACCTTCAGGGCATATTTTAAAAATCTTTGTATGACAATTTGTGAATTGTTTCAGTATGCTGATATTTAATATTTAAATATCAATATTTAATATTTGAGTGCCTGTGTGTCTCATAATAGAAATATTTTGCTTTGGGATTACAAAAAAGTAAGATTATAATTTTCACTTAATATTGCTTTATTCTTTCCATTCTCATCAGAAATAGTTCTCTTAAAAAGATAATATATGAAAAAAATGAAGTGACAGAATTGTCACGAATGGTGGATAGTAGAAAACAATGACTTTCCCTAATGGACTTAAAATATGATCGTGACATAAACCGAGTTTCTCAGGAGTGTTTATTATGCAAATTGATGTATACTGATGGTTTGTGTCCTCATCAAAGATTGCCTTTGATGATTTATAGAATTAGGTGTTTAGGTTCATCAAGGATTGTTTTTGATGGCGTATAGAATTAGGTGTTTATCTAACCTGGTAAATGTTCGTTGAGCAAGGTTAAAATGTGTTCTGCGGTATTTTGCTGTCATTTTAAATGTTGTTAGAGATACTTGTGGTCCCGTTTATATTAAGTAGCTGTCGTTTATTAAACAGTATTGGATTTACTTCAGTGTGTCCCTTTGGCTTCCGGAGCATCTTTTCTTTTCTAGCAGGAGTTTTACCTATTAGCAAACCATGGCAGCGCAAAGACAGGTCTGCTGCCGGTCTTGTCGGTGGTTATTTAGATAAATGGGCTTGCATTTTCCGAGACCAGTTTTTCGTAACAGGTAATCCTGCACTTACCAAACTCTGAACAGGTCCTCCTGGCAGAGGAGGTGTGGCTGTCCTCAGTTTGCCCTGCAGACCCCCTGCTCTCTGGTGTATTATACACCGCAAAACTTCGCTTATGGGAGTTGATTTATTTACCTTTCTTCTGACATGTTTACAAAAATCTTACCTTTAAACTGAATTATTTTAAATGCAGGTTATTCCTGCATGCAATGCTTAGAACTCTTCATTGCAGTTAGAATTAACAGTAATTAGAATTCCCTAATCCGACCTCAGGTGTGTCCCTCTTGCCTCTGTAGAACTCAGGCCGACGATACAGTCCATTCACGTACGCATTTAGATTATTTATTGAGTCTTGCTGGATGCTAGGGCAAGGTGATTGACTAGAGTACTTAGAAGAATATCAGGTTTCTGCTCCGCAGATATCATCAAATTTGGGAGATAAAATCTTCACAGAAGACATGTTGATGTATATTAACGAGTGCTGTCAATGAAAGGAATATAGTCAGGCAGGGAAGGACACGGGTTTGAGTTCCTTCTTTTTTTAAGTTGAATTAATTTATATACATTTTATTGAATTTTTGGGGGTGACATTGGATAATAAAATTATAAGTTTCAAGTGTCCAATTCTTTTTCACCCACATTCTGAATCCCCCTCCCCTCTAACAGCTGTCAGGTTTCTGAATCTGTGAGTCTGTTTCTATTCTGTTTGTTTATTTTGTTCATTAGATTCCACATGTAACTGAAACCATATGATATTTGTTTGAGTTCTCTTACAAGGTTTTCTTGAGAGGGTCAGACTTGACCTGGGTTTGAAGGGATGTAAGTTTTTAGTAAAATAAGGGAGAAGCAATGTAAGATCAAAGGCGTAGAGATGTTCTATTGGAGGAAAGATTAAATTGGCTCCACCAAATATGCGGTGGGGTAAAAGTTGGAGATCTTGTGAAAAGCTTACTGTAGGGAAAGGAAAGTTTGTGTGTGCAGTAGAGTGGCAGGTGTTTAAGAGCCAGGACTCTGGGCTAGAAAGCTTGATGGCTTAGGAATCCAGAGCTCTTGAGTTGTCACTTCTGATTTCTTTGCACTAGACTGCTGTTCTCTGTAAGTGAGCGGTTGAAACCAGGAAAGTCTGTAGACTCTGTTTGTTTCATTTCCACTACTGCAGATAGGAAGTGGCAGCTGCTTCTTTCTATTATTACCTGGGGGCGGAGTGTGGGGTAGCAGGGGGAGGTCACCTGCTGTAAAAATCGCCTGAACGCATCCTTCTATGATTGATTCTTTCCTTCGTCATATTCAGTGCACATATGCCTAAGGGGGTTTTAAGCCTCTTGGTCATTTCCTTCTAGAAATTTTGTATGTTAGTCAATTAAATTACCTAATTGAGATCAGAAGGAGCAGAGCTTGGTTTACCATAATGTGTAGAGAAACAGTTGTGATTTGGGGGAAGCTTGGAGCGCCAGCTTTGGGTTGAGTGCATTCATAACAGTGGGGTACCAGCAGGCTGACATCTGGGAGAGGGGCAGAATGTTTGGAGTATTATGTGGGTTGAAGAAGAAGAGTCCTAAATAAAGGCTGGCATCGGAGTCCTGAGCTGTCTCCGCAGAAGCCAGCACCGGTTGTCCTTCTGTTCTTTCTCTGGGGACTCTGAGAGCAGGTGTGAGGTGACTTTCCAGTGTGACGCCTCTGGGGTCTGTCTTTCGTTAATAGCCACCAACCAAGCAAGCACACGTCGACGACTGGTGGGCGGGCGTGGAGTGAAGACTTGATGTGGAAAATCTCACAGGGCCTGGTAACTTGCACCTTCTGTTTTGCCCACTGAACTCAGTTTCACCGGACTCAGCTGTGATAGAAGGCGACAACGTGCAAATAGTGAGCAAAAGCAGGGTTGGGTCACTGGAGACAAAAAATGTCTTGCCGTAGTCATCGCGGTGGAAAAGGACAAGGTATTCACATGAATTTCAGCTGGTGCTGATGGTATTTATCTTTACTATTTAAAGTTACTTGGATACAGCAGGTACGTCTCATTGAATTGTTACAGGAAGGTTTCCTTTAGTCTAAAGGGTCTGGATTTTATCATTAAAGAATCTTTTAGAACCGTACTATTTTAAGAACTTGCAAAGAATAAGTGAATTGTCTGAAAATTGAAAAGGGCACAATTTCCATGCATCATAGCTACTGCTCACGGAATACACTGGATGTGCTTTACATTCATTAGTGTCATCTCTAGTCCTCCCCAGATTGCCAGCCTTCCCCAGGGACACCCATGTGTGTGAGTGGAACTGGGTTTGTACCCAGGTCGTTCAGACTTCAGAGTCTGTGTTTTCACTAGACCATTAAAGCTGCTAAAGCAGGTAGACGCGGAAATACGTAATGACCGTGCTGCGGGCTACACCAGTGAGCGGAGAAGAATGACACAAAGGGGAGGAGAATGATTGACCCCACTTTTAGAGAAAGACTCCTCAAGAAGGGTGACACCTGAGTGGGGTTTGATGACCATTTCGGAGTTGTTTAGGGTGGGAGAGAGTAATAACGAGAGTGTTTGAGACCTTTGCTGTTAAAGGACAGGGTGACATGGCTCAGTCCTGCCCCTCGTTCTCTTCGTCGCCGTCCCCCTTCTTTTTACACACAGGCACGATCGCGCCACTCTCGCCGTGTCTGCCGTCTTCACGTTGTTGGCATTGTGTTTACGTACTCTACCGGAGCGGTAATTGCTGCAGCTGTGCACGCATTTCTTTAGTTGGATAATACCGTGCATAATGCGCTACCGGAGTGTGTGTGTGTGTGTGTGTGTGTGTGTGTGTGTGTGCGCGCGCGCGCTCGCCCGCCCACCCGTGTGTGGGGAACACCGCAGCCTGTCTGCTCCGGAAGTCTTTATCCTGGGTAGTTGTTTGCTTGGATCTTGAGACTGAATATTTGAGAATAGAAATTTTTCGAGTTCACCCTTTTTCCCTTCTAAGAGTTCTGAAGACACCCCCCTCCACCGCGCATACCCAGAAATGCCCCAAGTCATGCATGTAATATTCTGGGGGAGATTCCGAGTCCGGCGCAGTTTCTGCCGCCCTCGCCCGCACGCACATTGTCTGTCTAGACATTTACTAGAATTTTTTGCTACTTTTGATCATTTCTTTCTGTTCTATTGATTCCATTTTCTTTTTTGAGGGAAACAGCCTTTTATTTTCCATGAATTTCATCTCTTTCAAATCAGCGTCATCTTTGTTTTGTTTTTCCTACGTGTGCTTTTCATGTCAGGGATGTTGTCACTAGCTTTGTCTATTTCTTTCTGAGTCTTTGTGTTTTTTATTTCTGTAACATAAATTCTGTTACAGAAGTTTTATTTCTGTTGCAGTAAATGTATTGTTATATCCAATTTACTTGCTGAACTATGACAGTTCTGTTTCTGAGTTAATTTTGAAAATTGTCTAACTCATCTGCCTTTGTAATGCTTTTGTCTTCCTTATTTAGTAGATCCAGTGCTTGGGTCCCGTGCAAACTCTTTCTTCCTGTTCCCGGAGCAGTGGAGCCCACTGCTGGGTTCCAGTCTGGCTGGGATGCTGCAAGAGGAGAATCGTGTGGGGGAAGGGCAGAGGTGACCTGGGCCACCAGCAGCTTCAGCTGAGATGTGCTCTCACAGAATCGTTTTCACTAGACAGATGGGTCCTTTGCTTTAGAATAGTTTTTAAACCTAAACCAAGGCAATATATGCATTATGTTTTGAAAAGATAAAGTACTTTTATTTATTTTTTTAAAGATTTTATCTATCTTTAGAGTGGAAGGGAAGGAGAGAGGGAGACAAATATCAATATATGGTTGCCTCTTGTGCGTCCCCAGCTGGGAACTGGCCTGCAACTCAGGTATGTGCCTTGACTGGGAATTGAACCATGATCCTTTGGTTCACAGGCCCGCACTCAATCCACTGAGCTACACCAGCCAGGGCAAGATAAAGTACTTCTAGTCTTATAATAAACATGTTTCCTTTTCTCTGTTCTCCTCTCCGCTCCCTTCCCCTCCCTCCCTCTCTCTCCTTGATCCCTCTACTCTCCTCTTCCGAGGACTTCCCTTCACCTCTCTATTTGGAGATCTTGTTTCCTTGATCCTGGTGTCTTTCTCCTCTCTACTTGCTCTCTCGTTTTAGTGGAGCACATGCTCTAGAGGTTTCTCAAGAGTGTACCCAACTCTCCTTGTGGCTGCAGCATGAAAGCAGCTGGAGTCCCAGCACGACAGGCATTCAGAAAGTTTCTTCCCCTTTTCGACCAAGCATTAGTGGAAGGAACGCTGCGGAAACTATGACTAAAGGAGGCATTGCGCTTCCAGAAAAACCTCGAGGAAAAGCGTTGCAAGCAACAGTGGTAGCTACTGGATCAGGCTCCAGAGGAGAGGGTGGACAGATTCAACCAGTTACCGTGGAAGTTGGAGATAAACTTCTTCTTCCAGAATATGGAGACACCAAAGTAGTTCTAGATGACAAGGATTCTTTCTTATTTAGAGGTGCTGCCATTCTTGGGAAGTTTGTAGACTGAATAAATCACTGTTGAAATGGCATCCCATCAAGCTGCCTGTTCCCTGAAAGTTCTGAAGTCTTTCATCATGTAAATAATTTCCGTGTTTCTTTTATAATAAACTAATGATACCCAAACTAAAAAAAAAGAGAGAGAGAGAGAGAGCGTGTGCCCAAGAAGGAAAGTTTTTAATGCTTTACTTTTTGGGAAAAAATATATTAATCAAGTGTAAATATGTAGTAGTTTGAATATATAGTCCATCCAAATGAAATAGTTTTCTTTAATAATTTTGAAGTTATTGCTTTGTCTTCTCCTTTCAAGTGTTGCTGGTGAGAAGACTACAGCCATTCTGATTCTGAAAGACAGTTGAACTAGACTCTCCAAAAATATTAATAACGTGAAAGACAAAAAAATTAAAACGTATGGGAAAACAGTTCTAGATATTTTTTAAATTTATTTATTATTTTTTGATTTATGTATTTTAGAGAAAGGGAAAGGGAGGGAGAGAAACGTCGATGTTAGAGAGAAACTTTGACTGGTTGCCTCTCACTCACGTCCCAGCCAGGATTAACCCAGAATCCAAACATGTGCCCCAGCCAGGAATCAAACCAGGGACCTTTTAGTGTGCGACAGTGCCCAGCCAGCTGAGCCACACCAGCCGGGGCTGTTCTGGACATTTAACATCAGCCTTTTTTCTTTTTGAAAATGCTAGACCTTTTGTTTTGTTTTGATCCCTGATGCTTTGTTATTTCATAGTAATGTACCTTGGTATGGCTGTTTATTTTCATTTGTTGTATCACTACATTTTCTCAGATTATATATTGTCAATGTAAAAAATGTCTAAATCTGTAGAGAATTTTTATAAGTTTACTTGAGCCAAATCAATGTGATGCCATTGCCAGGAAGCAAGATCTCACGCTCTGGAGGGTAACCGCTTTTGCAGTTTCTTTTATACATTTGTAATTTAGGAGGGAAAGTACGGGAGGGAGATTACAGGAAGGTGGGAGAAAGCAGGGAGGAGGTTGGGTTGCGGGATAGTTGCGGGACTGTGTGCTCTCTCCAGGGCGGGCAGTTCCGCTTTAGGGCCTGAAAAAGGATTAGTCTGGCATTTCAAAGGCCCGTGAACCTAGATGCACAAGACAAGGGACAGGGCTGCTCAAGGCAAAGATAAACCTTTTATTAAAGAAGTTAGATGCCTGGGGCGCGACTGCCCGGGAGCCCTGCCCAGTCCTCCCCATTTGCGATGGGGTCACCCTGCGAGGTTACTTCTCATCACTGGATTTGTCATTTTATTACAGAACCTTTTTTTGTCCACAAAACTCATCATGGATTTCAGTTTGGGAAATTACATATGTCTTTGATAGTTTCTTCCTTTTAGGTCTGTTTCTAGTTGGCTGGATGTTAAATCATCTGGGTTCATCTTCTCATTTCATTATTTGCTATCCTGTTTGACTTTTGGTTCTGCTTCCTGGGAGATTAAAAAGATGTGGAGAGGACTTTGGCTCTGGAGCCAGAGGTCTGTTTGCATTCTGACACTGCCCATCTCTAGCTGTGTGACTGTATATGGATTACTTATCCTTCGTGTCTTTCATCTTTAAAATAGGGTTCATATTAGTACTTGACTCAGAGGATGTGGGGATGGATGACTTAATGTGTCCAGTGTGCTTAATTTTCTATCACATGGTAAATGTTAATTATTATTTCCATTTAGTATCATTATTACCTCGTTAATATTCTATTTGAATTCTTAATTTCTATCAAAAGTTTAATTATTAAGAGCTTGTGTTTGCTTTTCTGTTCTTAGTTTATAGCTTCCTGTTCTTGTTTTATGGAGGCAGTATAATTTTGAATTGTTGGGACAAGTGAGGAAATTCGGAAGAGCCCTTCAACTTACCAGATGAACACCAAAACAAATAAATAGAAACAAAAGCAACTAAACATAGAAAAATATAGAAATGTTACAATTAATTACAAGGTTTTTGAGGGCTGGAAGTGCTGAAGTTCTCTGTTTCCCGCTCTGTTTTATCATAGTGCCTCATTTCCTATAAATTTGTTTTGCTGTCCATCTTCTACGTTGGAAGCTGTTAAATTTCCTCATAATTAGGTTCAGAATACATTTTGCAGAACTATACGCATCCTCAGTCTCATGTCCTCAGTGAACTACATTGGGGGGACAAGTGTCAGCTTGTCCTTCTGTTGGTGATACGGAGTTTGAAGATCTGTTTAGGTGGTAGAAGCCAGTTTCTCCATTTTAAAAGTACCATTTTATTCTTTGCTAATTACGTGAATTTGGCTTGACTCTTTACGTTTGTGTACTTACTATCACGTACTTTTGCATTCCTCCTAAATTCAAAGCCCTGCAGTCTGTCACATCATTCATTACCCATTTTGACTTTCACATCGTCCACATTTGACCAGGGGAAGCCCTTTCAAGCTGGCTCCCGTGCCTTTTCTGTCTGTAGCAGTATTTGAGCACTTCCTCAGTCGGGCACAATGACATACTCTCGGCTACCGTGTAGTTTCCCTGCTCCAGACCTGGAACCAGCATCTCTCCAAGGAGCCCTGGTTTCTTTTCATGGGGGAATGATATTTAGAAACCCAGGGTCTGGGGGCTGCGTCTCATTTTTGCTGCCCAGCTGTTAATGTTTCTACGCCTTTTTAGTGGACTGAGCAGTGTCTGTGTGTGCACACGTACTTTTGTTTGTATCTATTTGGTACATAGTTAAGTTCATTTGTTTCCGCTTCCTTAATTTTAATGTGGATTTTCTCCTAATCCTTGCCTATTTTTTATTTTTGAATTCATACATCATTAACACTGTTCAAAAGTCAGAAACGTTATTAAAAGGTACGCTCAGGAGTACCTTCTTCCCTTCGTTTTTCTCTGCATTCTCATCAGCCGTGGGTAACGTATGTAAACCTTTGTTTTGAAGTTTATCCTTCCTTGTTCTATTTTTCTTTTTGCAGATACACACATATACATGTATTATTTGCTCTTCTTTTTGCACAATAGCTGGCATAACAGGTACATTCTTCTTCACATTGCTTTTTTCACTTAATGAAGCCTGGATACCTCTCAATATCCGTTTATGGGGACCTTCCTTGTTTCTTTTTTTTATAGCTGTGTAGACTCCATTGTATAGATGAATAATGGTTTATTCACCAGGTCTGTTACATGTTTCTGATCTTGGGCTGTTTCTGAGTGCCACAGTAAATTACTGTGTGTGTGTGTGTGTGTGTTTTAATTAAAATGTAAATCTCTCAAGATTCTATGAGTATGCAGGGATCAATTGATAGGGTTTTGGGGTCGTCACTCGGAGTCTCTCAAGAAGTTGTAGATGGAAGTTGGGGCTGCACTGTGTTCGGCCAGAGTGGGGAGAGCTTCAGACAGTGGCAGAGTGCCCAGCGTCAGTGACGGCCCTTCTCTCTGTGCCTCCTGGATCACAAGCAGCAACCAGCCGTCAGGGCACAGGTTCCCAGTATTTGGAGGACAGGGTGTCTTTGTGTACGCTGGCTCCTGCCCGCTGTGCGCGAGCTGCCCCGGGAACGAGCGCACTGCTGCCCGTCACGTGGCCAGGGGGGAGGAGGAGGGGACTGCTGCCACGCTGGGAGCTAAAATTAACCCCAGCACGGGGTTCGGGGCTTCCTCTGGCAGCGCGAGCCTTCAGCAGATTCTGGAGTTCTGAGCAGACGGGGGCCGCCAGTGCAGGGGGGGTCTGGGTGGGAAACGAGTCCTCCAGGGTTTCCCGCTCTGCCGTCTTCTCAGAACCCCCAAGCTGTGCGTATGGTATTTGGTATTGCTGGGGACGTTCCTTCAGGGTGAGAGCCTAGTAATGGGATTGCTGAGATAAGTACATATGTGATCGAGTCCGATATTGCCGGATTCCTCTCTGTGGAGCTGTACAACTTTGCATTCCCACTAACAATGAATAAAGTACCTGCTTCCCCACAGCCGCACCAACAGTGCGTTGTCAGACTTTTGAGTTTTTGCCATCTGGGATGACTAATGAGATCTTAACGTAGTAATAAAAGAAAGCCTAAAGAGAGAAAACAGTATACAAAGAACCACATGAATTTTTAGTTTTTTTTAATGTTTTTAATACAGTGTGAAAAACAGCGTTCAAAATCATTTATTTTATTTAGGACGACGTTGTGTACCTGGATCAGGTACCCATGCCGAAAGCTTCCCCTGATTTGTGTAAAGTTCTGCCTCGGAATCACTCCGGTCCGACTCACTTGGTTGCGGTGAGTCCCGCGTCACAGCGGGGCGGCGAGTGTCTGTAAGAGCCGCGTGGACTGCTGGGGAGAGCTGTGGGCTCCGAGGCAGCTGGCGGGCCGACTTCTTTCCCCGCCCTTCTCACGAGAGGTCGTCCCCAAGGCCCCTCCGCCTCTGCACATCAGCTCCGAGATCCCCATGTGCACCGTTTTCCCGTTTGCTGGTGGTTTCTGCTCCCTCGTGAGCTCGGCGTCCACGTGAGCCCGGGTGGATGCTGCAGGCTGTCTCTCACCCGCACGTGACTCCTTTGCTTCAGCCCTGTCTCGCTAACCGGTGTCCTCTCTTCCCGATTTTTAGTCGCACTTCTAAGAAAAACCGTTGGCTCGGACCGCCTTCTTGTGCCACTTCGGATTGTTGTTCCTAGGCAAACTGTGAAGGTCTGGGATCCGGGGTTCAGCACCTCAGGGATGCCCGGGGAGCAGAGGGAGCAGGAGAGCCGCAGGGGAACAGCAAGGCGCCGAGGGTGGGACGGTCCGGGCCACAGTCTCGCTTTCAGTACGCCGGAGTGTTCTGAATGGAGCACTTGAGGCAAATACTTGGTCGTGTGGGTTGCACGCTGCGGGACACCCGCTCGTGCTTAGGTGTCGGCACTGAGCGATCAGCCGTCGGGCGCCACTGTCCTGCGTGCAGCGTGACTTCAGCAGCGTTGTGCGGCAGCAAGGCCTCTTATCCCAGAAGTCGGCAGTCTTAGATTCTAGACCTGATTTTGCTGTTCTGGGAGGCTTTCCTTTCCTCCTCAGATAAATTTTTGAAAGGTCAGTGGGGCAGAAGAGTTTCTAAGGTGCCGTCTAGGTGCAAAACCTGTGGCACAAATTACATTGCGCTGCGCCGGGGAAGGTAACTTCCTCACGTGGTCAGAACACGGAGCCGCTCCAACAAAGTTGTAAGTTCAGGTTGATGTAAAAAAAGAAACGAGAATGGTTGGACTCATTCATTAGAAATAGGGGAGTTTTGTAGTGAACCAAATTCTCGTTTGAACTTGTTTTATTAGAAATGGGATGGTCCTTATAAACTGATTTAAATGGGATATTACAGTCACAAACTTCCCTAACTTTAAGTTGTAACTTAAAGTTGTAACTTTATGTAAGTAGTATGTTATTATAAGTGTAACACTGAATTTTGAAATGCTCTGTGTCTTCCGTGCTTTTTTAAAAAAATCATAGTTGGATATTCAGAATAGTTAACATGGCTTTCTTTTACTTTTTAGGATTTAAGTGCCCTGTATGCTCAAAATTTGTACCCTCAGATGAAATGGATTTACATCTTGTGATGTGTTTAACAAAGCCAAGAATAACCTATAATGGTAAGTCCTATGCTTTAAAATAATATTTTAAATTAGAATTACTTTAGATGTTACGAATTTCATGTTTCAGGTAAAATTTAAAAGGCCAGGCGGACCCTGGAAGCCAGCTGGTGTTTCAGATGGGCCTGGGGCTGGGGCTGTGGCTGTGCCTGTGCCCTGGTTTCCTAGAGACCGCAGTGTCTCCAGATATCCAGAAACCTTGGGGAGATTTTCAGTGTGGTTTTGGTAGATTTTGAACTAGACTTGAAAAAAAAAAAAATCAGATAGTTCACTCCTGACTTTAAATAAATGGAATAAAGGAAAGGAAAAGTGAGACCTTTTAAAAAAAAACTTCATGAATAGCCCTGGCCGGTGTAGCTCAGTTGGTTGGAGCGTTTTCCTGTAACTTAAAGGTTGCGGTTCCGATTCCCAGTCAGGGCACGCCTAGGTTGCAGGTTCGATCCTCAGTCCAGGCATATATGGGAGGCTGCCAGTCGATGCTTCTCTCTTTCCCTTCCTCTCTTCCTTCCTCTCTCTCTGAAAGCAATTTAAAAAAATGTGCTCAGGTAAGGATGGGTGAATATTTTTAAAAAATGATAACTGGAAGGACAAATTTCAAAAGCATAC
Organism: Glossophaga mutica; assembly: GCA_039655065.1. Taxonomy (NCBI): domain Eukaryota; kingdom Metazoa; phylum Chordata; class Mammalia; order Chiroptera; family Phyllostomidae; genus Glossophaga; species Glossophaga mutica. The sequence continues at coordinate 87,422,102 of CM077313.1, forward strand.
GAGAAACTTCAGGTTTTTCCCCCGTGTAAAGTCTGTTTGGATGTGCCTCTCAAGTAGGAGACTTGGCGTCAGGCCCTCGGGATAAAGCAACGACTGACGCAGAGACGGGTCCCACCGCCTGGGACCGTCCGTAGGCTAATCAGCGTACTAGCGCTTAATGGGTCTGAGATTTCTCCTCAAATTAAAACAGAATGTCGGGAGAGGTAGGATTTAACACTGAAATGAAATGAACTTGTTCCATGGAGCAACATTTTTGCAAATTGATGAAGGAACGTCTCGGACCAAGCGGCGCTCCAGCCGCACTGTGGCCGTGATGGAGCACCCTCCCCGCCCCTTCTCCAGCGCGAGAGCAGAGGTGCCTTTCAGGAAAGGTGCCTGTTGTTACCTCCAGCCTTTCTGCATTATGAAACTGAACGGGCTGCTTTGCATAACCTAGCTGAAATTCAGTCACTGAACTGACGAAAGCCTTCGCATTTTACCGCAAATTTGAGGTAAAAGTGATTGGGCTGGTTTCTTATACTTACTCCATTATCTTATCATTACCCTTTATAATTATTGTGTTTGTTACAGGTGTCTTTGAGATAAATATCCTTAAATCTTCATACTCTGGCCTTGAACTTTGAAAGTGCCAGTGTATTTCCTTTGACCATGTAATGTAGTTGCATACAGTCTTAGTCTTCTGTACATTTACTTTGTGTGTAACATGGAGAAAAGTCTTTTTATGTGTCAGTATTTGGCAGTTTCTAATTTCCTACTTTAACTGTGCTAAAATCATTAAAGTTTTCTACTGTATCACTTATTTGGGATCTTAACCAAAATATAACCTTCTGCTTGGGGATACTGTAAACCAAGGGTTTAGGTTTTTAAGTATTTGACAGTATTCCAATTCCGAAGTTAGAAAACCTAATGCAAACAGTAGCTGAAGTTGCAGCCATTTTTAAGAATGGCTACCTACCCTTTAAAGCAGGTGGTCTGAAAATTTTAATTTGTTAAAAATGAACTGTCTTTAAATATTGCAGAAACAGCTTCTTCATAAAAATTACACGTGGTTCTTGAAGTTTCAGAAGTGGACAGTGACCACCTGTGGGCGAAGGGAGGGGGAGCTCCGAGTTAGGGTAGAGAGGTGGCACACAGGAATTCTCCCACCGCCTCGGCTGAGACCCCTGTGACAGAGGACAGAGTAACAAGTGTGCACGTAAGATAACCAGGGAAAGATGAGCAAATCGCTGAGCTCGTTCAGAAGGCAGGCTTGTGTATCATCTCCACCAGAAGAGAGGAAGGAAACGAGGGTGGGGAGGCCTGGTATGGGAGCTTACCAGCGAAATCATGGTAAATAAGGGGTGTGTTACGCCGCTTTTAGTCGGTGCTTTCTCCATGAAGAGTCCCTTGTGGTTGGAAGTCATCCTTCTCTTTCTGGTACAGCCAGGGAAACGCTCTTACAAAGGATTTCCTTCATAGATGCACATTGCCCTTACAAGGGGAACTTCTGCTCTGTTTCGGAGCCTCGCCTGTGTCTGCTCTTTCTGAATTGTCTTGAAATGATCCCTTATGCCAGAGGCGTGTTTGGGATAGCGCATTCTCTCCTTCAGTCCCCACATGTCATCTGTCACAGATGACGGGGCTGCGAATATTAGTTTCTTTCACAGCTAGGCAAGGCAACTAGGAGTATTAAAATGTTTAGAACAGGGTGAGTCAAAATCTTTGAGACAGACTCTTTAGTCACTTAGACTCCTCACAACTTTAAATTTGAATTCCTAGAAGTTGATCTCAGAGAGAGACATATGGCCATAGAGACTGGACCTCTATATTGTGTTAATTGTTAAAACTTAGTTGAATAAGTTTGAAGATCTAATTGGCTTCATTCAGTGATTCAGGAATAAGGTAGCATTCCCTCTAGCAGATACAAGGGCTGTAAGAAATGAAAGGCTTTCATAGGCAAAGCGGGGCTGAACGAGGAAGTTGTTACCAGAGCACAGTTTCAGGCAAGGTCACCTTCTTTCCAGGGAAGGCAGGGGTGATTCTGGCAGATCAGCTCACTGGTGGCGATCAGCCAGTTTCAGATCGACTGGTGACGCCCCGTGCCTGGGAGAGGCTGACGCTGCGGTTAGGTGAGGCGTTCTGTCTTCGTGTGTTGACTTGGGGGCTTAATACAAGTGTCTCCATTTTTGGTCTGCTGTCCCTTCTTTTAACAACTGGACCAAGAACTTTATTCAGCATAATGCTTATTAACTTATATCTTTTGCAACCTTATCTAAGGTAGCTAGATCTGAAATTTTAAATTTTATTTGTTACATTTATATTAATTAATTGTATACATATTCACAGTTAGCAAGAACTAGACTTTTCAGGCTGGTATATTTATAGTCAAATTCCAGAAAAGGATGAATTGCAGAAATTTGAATATAAATTGGTGATTTGGAGTTTCAAATTCATACTCACAGAGATGATATTCTAAGTGTCAGTTTGGTTTCCAAACTAGCTCACAACTTTAAAAAAACAAACAAAAAAAAAAACCCTGTAATTTATTTAAATACCCAAGTCCGACCAGCTAGGTGGCAGCTCTCAGGGTGCAGGCAGCTGGCCCAGCAGAGGTTCAAGTAGGATCGAGGCAGGAAATGATTCAGGGGGTTGTGAGTCACTGCCCACCGCAGGCAGTGTTTTGGCAGGATGGAAGAAAATCCAGAATGCCACAGTGAGTGTTCATCTGTGTGGGTCGCCCTTAAGTCAGGGACTGCCTGCTTCCCGTACGTTGCCCTCTTCCATGTACCTCGTTGTTTACTGTACGGACTGGGTAGCTCGCCGTACAGTCTGTGAACAAGGTGTACATGTTATGAGCTTGGTCCCTCCATTTCCTCGTTCCTCATCTTCTAAAATGTTTCAGAGCAAACCAAAAACGAGATGGTGTCAGCAAATTCTTAGTCCTGATTTTGTTGGTTTTTAAACTTCGGTGGATCGTAGCATGTTTTGCATGGTGTAAAGTTCCATTTGTATTTTAGACTCCTGTGACTGAGGGCAGCAGGGTTTCTGTTTAAGAAGTCTTTGTGTTGTGTATAGTTGGTACCGGTTGTATGAGTGCACAGATACCTGGAAGAGGTGTGAATTGAAATAAGTGTGTCTTCTCGGAATCCATTATAAACTCATGTAGTGAATCGAAGCGGAGCCCTTTCAGAGTCATCAGAAAGAAGTAACTAACTCTGTGGGCAAAGTAAGATGTGACTCTTACTCTGTCAGATTACCTTATTTGAAGAAATGCAGGGGTGGGCCAAAGTAGGTTTACAGCTGTATCTGAAACCATTTATTTTGCATTACAATTATTAATTTTTGTATTTTTAAAAAAAATGTTATTTATTTTCAGAGAGAGGGGAAGGGAAGGAGAAAGAGAGGGAGAGAAACATGGATGTGTGGTTGCCTCTTGCGCGCCCCCCAATGGGGACCTGGCATGCAACCCAGGCATGTGGCCTGGCTGGGAATCGAACCAGCTGTAGTTTTTTTTGTTGTTGTTTTTTTTTTACTAACAACTGTGAACCTACTTCTGCTTACCCCTGTATTGAGTCATTTGGAAGGGAACTTGTTCTGTAGTGAGAGTGAGTGGAGCGGATCCTAACTCGTGCGCTGTGTGGGGAGAAGGCCTGTTGTCACGCTCACCCGAAGGGCGAGGACAGCCTGCAGCGGGCAGCCGGCGCTTCTCTCCAGCGTGCGCGCGCGCAATGTAGCGTCCGAGTGGCCGGCTGCGCTTGCCGGACAAGACGCCCTTTCTCCTTCCCTAGATACTCTCTGGCTTTTCTCGCCAAGCTTGATTTAAAATAAGGAGGCAGTTATCATTGCCTGAGTTTCTGTGAACTTGCCCTTGCATGGAAGATTTCTGTTCTCTGATTTCATGTCTTGGTTCATTTATTTGCAGTGGCATTGAAGCAAAGTGATTTTTCTGTACTGTAAAGTGGCTGTCATGGCATGCAGTAAAAAAGTTAATGCAGTAGAAAGTGTTCCATCCCTTCCAGGGGTCCCCAACCTCTGGGCCATGGACCAGTACTGGTCCAGGCCTGTTAGGAACCAGGCTGCACAGCAGGAGGTGAGCTTGAATCATCCTGAAAACCACAACCCCCCCTTCCCTGGAAAAATTGTCTCCCACAAAACCAGTCCCTGGTACCAAGAAGGTTGGGGACCACTGCCTTATATTATGTTATGGAAATTTCAAAGTAGATGGTGTCCTGGAAGAGGCTGGCAAAACGAAAGCAAAAGCAAAACTATTCTAAAACCCAGATGGATTTCTACAGAAAAATAGGTATTTCTATTAAAAGTGAACTTGTGGCGAAAATTTAAAAATATATGAGGCATGAGAGTTAGCAGATGTGATTAGAATTAGCACCCCAAGAACTTGAATACCATAGATAATGTTTATTTTCAAATCATTAAAATCATAAGAGGGAGAATAAGAAAAATTAGTAAAAAATGAGTTTGTGTTTACAAGGGTAATGGATCAGAGTGGTCGTAAGAAGAAACTTTACCATAGTCAGTCTTACCCAGTTACCAGAATTATACACTTACGGCACTGAAACCAATTTTACTGCCCTTCCGTTAACGTAGCTACTCAAAAACACCTATTTGCATTTAAAAATTTTTAAACAACAGCAGTACTTGGTACAAAATATGGACTTGGAATTCATCTTCCTGGGTTCAGTTCTCTATTCTGTCACTTAATGGCTGTGTAGCCTTGGTCTTGGTTTCCTCCTCTCCTGTAACTTCAGTACTAGAAACGGTGCCTGTCTCCATGAAGTTACCGTGAGAATCAAAGGGGAAATCATGCATCATTTCTGTAGGTAGTGAGTGCTGACCAGTGAAAGCTGTAACAACCATTAGGAAAAATTACCTCTGAATTTGAAAGGTAAACACGTAGTAGGTGCCATGTTCTATGTGCTAACAAATCTAATTTTTTTGGATATTTTACTTTAAAAGCTCATAGTTTAATTCCAAATTAGGTGTCCAAAAGTTTTACCTGGCAATAATAGTTCCTGTAAATTATGGAGAAATAGAGAACCACCTGCCCGCTCATACGATGTGACAGCGTAAAGCTGCAATTTAGTGAAAAGGTATTTTCCTACTTTTTTTTTCTTTTTATTTATTTATCTTTAGAGGGGAAGGGAAGGAGAGAGGGAGAGAAACATCAATGTGCGGTTGCCTCTTGTATGTCCCCTGCCGGGAACTGGCCTGGCAACCCAGGCATGTGCCCTGACTGGGAATCGAACCGCGATCCTTCGGTTCGCAGGCCCGCGCTCAATCCACTGAGCTACACCAGCCAGGGCATTTTCCTACTTTTTACAAGCAACAAGCAACCTACCTACGCAGCTGAAACCTGAAGTTTCAATTCGATGATAGGCAGATTGCTTAATCTTTATAGAAGCATAGATCCTTTTATATTTCGTATAGGAATAGAAGTACTGTAGAAAGCTTACTATACATAGATAAATGTTGATACTGAGGTGCAGTTTTTCCTGTGGCTTATTACAGAAGAAGATACATAGAATAGAAATTGAAATTGAAAGACGTAGTTCAGTGAGAAGGAAGTTCTGGTAGATCTCTAAAACATGAAGTAGGTTTCGGATTTCATTTATGATTGTGCTAATAAAATTTGAGAAGGAAGGTTTCTTTTTTATTTACTGATTCTTAAGTTATCTCAATATTTCATAGATCTTTATATAAACCTTCACTTTTTATCCTTGTATCACTTTGAATAACTTTTTCTTACTCCAACATTCTAAGTAAGCTTTTTTGATTTTAAGAAATCAGAAGAAATAAAACAGAGACCTTAAAGGGCCTTTCGAGTGCAAGAAATCAAGTGAACCAGCCGCGCTGTCCTCCAAGGGGAAAGGCATCCCCCCACCCCCATCACAGTTCTTATTTTGATTAAGATGTGATAGTGACTAACTCTCATTTTAAAGGAATTCTAATACAGATAATAATAAAACACGGTTTTAAAATTATCTTTATGGTTTCTGTATGTAAAAAACCCAGGAAAGCCCATGCCAGTCAATAGTTTTGCCCTTTTACTAAGTATTTAGTATCTAATAAAAGGTAAATCAGTCTTTTCAGACATTTCATCTAGACCTTGAAAGGATTAATAACATTTGGAAGGAAATGGTGCTCGGAAATAACCACAAGGCAGGTACAGTGTGGGGCGAGGGAGAATGGTGAGAGAATTGAAGGTGCAAAAGTAAAGTGTGGCTTTATAGTGGAGGTTTTTAGTAAGTTGTTTGGGCCTTGGGAGATTAAGCTGAGATTCATGTGCAGGAATGTGTGTAAGGGAGGGAATTTCTTTACAGACCAGTTTGGCAAATGGTATGGCGCTTCACGTGGTGTGCTGGTGCACCCTGGGGAGGAAGCAGCTGGGGGCGGGGGCGGGGCATTAGAAGGGGAGACCTGGGTTTAGTGATTGCTGGAGTTGGGGCGGGAGGAGGGGTCCCCTGTGATTTGAGGGTTAGCAGTGGAGAGACTCACTTTGCGGTACAGAGAGTGTATGAGAGCACCTGGCTGCTCTAAACGGTATGCCAAGGATGTTGATCTTTGCAGGTGTGAAAACTGTGGAATGTGATTTTTTTTTAAGGGTTTTTCTCAAAGAGAGGAGTGGGGATTTTGCAGAGGGTCATTGAATACTTTGTTGAGTTCAAGATAGATTTTAGAGAGGATCATTAAAGAAATGGCTTGTGAATATGCGTTCAAGGACGATTTATTTCTTGCATAACATTCTAAATGCCTTTGCCCCTCCCCCGTCAGTCACCTTGGCCCTGATTACTTACAGCAGTGCTCTGGGTTTGCCTGGGTCAGAGTGGGCCTTGGGGAGACTCTCCCAGCTCGCTGCTGGGTGGTTTGGTGTCGGGGTAGGCTCTGCCTTTTGAGGAGTCGTAGTTAACTCAACAGTTCCACACTGTAGTAAGGCAATGTAAGATTAAACGTAATAAAGGAAAATATTCTAGATAGTATTTATGTTTTACTCGATTTCTTCCATTTTCCGCTGAATTGATTTTGGGGTCTCCAGGGTTCTTGATCCCTCAGCACCTCCTGGATTAGTTACTTTTATCTTAATTCCTTTGAACTGTACTCCTTAGCATTCACCTCGATTCCTAGGCCTTTCCTTGCAATGCTTTTTTTTAGTATGGGAGACCTATTTATAACTGGAAAAAACCTTCGACACCCAGTTCTTGGTTTTTAAATACCATTGTCTGGTAGAACCAGGGCCCCTAGGGGAAAGGGCTGATTCCGGGGCTGTGGCAGAGAAAATAAACGGCGTGCGGTGTTGTTGTCTGATGGCAGGGAGGGGCTCAAACCCAAGAAGGTGAGATTATGTCAAGGGACACAGAAGTCGAAGTGAACGATCTGAGCAACAAAATTAGTACAGTGTGGTACTGGGTTACACCCCAAAATATAAAATAAATATATCGCAGTGTACCAGTCAATCAGTAAATCATACAGAAGAGTAAAAGTTTAACCTGGAGATTTAATGCTAAGAGGCAAACTATTTCTTCAATTTTAAAGAATACTAACGTTCCCATCTGTTGTGATGTAAAAGAATTTGCTTCCAAAATTTTCTCACGTGCCATATGTGCTTTCTGATTGTAAATACCCCCAAGGACTCACTGAAACATACTGTATGTGGCGGGTGTTTAATTGGAAATATGTAATCTTAGTTTATTATCAACGTTGATTACAATCGTGGATGAAAAGGATTTAGGGTGGAGACAGCTGTCCTTGTATGTATGCCTCAGCAGCAAAGACTGCAGTTTTCTCTTCCCCAGGCTGTGGAGGGGAAATGTGGGTTAATTCTATTAGATTTTCCTGTGGAATTCTCTCAGGGAGGGCTCCTGTTACGTAGACATTCTATGTTCGTTACATGCAGAGTACAGGGGGGTGCGTGTAATGTATGGTTTGTTATTCATTGACACAGAACTCAGCTGGACGCTGTGTTTTATCCCTTGTTGAGTCATAAATCCCTGAGAAAGATGTACACTTTTGCGTAGTGCTGTTTTTATTTACGGTTTTCACTTTGCCTATCAAAGAACACGATTTGTCTCTGCATTTGTCTTGATTCATTGAGAACAATAGTGTTAAACTTGTTACGTCTATGTCTGGTATTTTATAGTTTTGTTACTGTTATGAGTGGCATTTGTTTTTATCATTTGAATTTCAAACTGGTTTAGCTTTAGTTTTTCCAGGCATCTCTCAGCTGAAATTCATGCTTTTGTAAATCTTTTGAGAGCAACTCATGGGAAATAGGGCCTTAGATTCCTTGCATGTGTGATTATTGCTTGTCTGTGTGTGTGTGTGTTTTGAGTAATAGTTGACTGCATATGAAATCTCTGGGCTACACTTTCTTTTTTACTTGAAGATATTAAAATCATTCTTCTAGTTTTTTACTGTAAAATGCACTATGGAGAAGTCTAGACCAACCTGGTTTGCCTTCCTTTTAGAACTGACTGCCTTTTTGCCCAGGTGCCCAAAGAACTCTTGTTTTGTTTTGTTTTGTTTTTTTTCGTTTGGTTTTTTTTTTATGACCATCGTGTACTAGGATGTATTTTAAATAGGGTTGATTTTTCATGATTAGTTTTTTTCTAGGACTCATTGGGCCCTGTGAATATATAGATCTATTCTGCTTTTGTTTCTGTAGCATTTTACCTTTGACTATAGATAATCTAGTTGGCTCTCACTTTCTGGTCTTCCATGGATGACATTTTTTCTTTAATTCTTATTTTTCTTGATTTTGACATCCCAGTGCTCCTAATTTCAGGAATGTCTGTTCTTTCTTATGCTTCTCCAGATTCGCCTTTATTTTGTGGTAGTTGTTTCTCCTCTGTTTATCTTCACTCCCGAGTTCTTATTTCTGTGCATGCACTCTAGAACGGTTGCTTCCCTGTGTTTCCCTATTTATTTTTTTAAAATTCATGGCAAATAAGTTTATTCGTTGCGGCTGGATAGTGGGTGTATGACGTTCCACTAGTCAGTATACATAGGCGACGTTTCTGTTGCAGTTGGTAAATTTGGCGTTGTCCTTCTCTTAATTTGTACTTACTTTACTTGTTCTTGCCCAGCCTTCTGTGAATTGATCAAGTTGCTGTCCCTTTTCTCTAAATTAATTGAGAAGTCTTACTATGCATCTTTCTATTCCTCTGTTGGTTACTTTACATTAATATACATCTTTCAACATATATTTCTATTTTATTTTGTTAAAATTAGAGGTTCCTTTGTGCCCTCCTTCTTAATATATCATTCTCGTCCATTTCCCTCTCCCCTGTTCCCCTCATCCTCTGTCTCCAACTCTTGGACATTGCGAAGTATTTCAGACTTAATGCCCGACATGATGAGGTTGGCACCGGCAGCTTGCTGCTTCTGTTTCGGAACCCATGGTTGTGCTGCGGTCTCAGTCGCAGTATTATCTGTTTAGATTTAAATTTTATTTACACATGTACTATTGCTCACTGCTGTCTTTTATATACTCTTCATTTACAGGTTTTCTGTGGATTGAGATTTTTGTTATTTTAATTTTCTTTTTTAGAAGCATTTCTATGAATAATTTCCTTAGAAAGCCTTCATGGGTGATATACTTAATGAGCTGTTGAATACTCAAATGCTTCTGTCTGTTTTCAGACAAAATGAGTATTACCTCAGCTGAATACAGGATATTTTTATTTGAGTTACTTTTTTCCCTTTAAGTCTGTAAAACTGTTCTACTCTGTGACTTTCCCAGTATTACAGATGAGCAGTCTGGCTGGGTCTCATTGCTTTTTTTAACTTTAAGTTACCTGTTCTTTCCATTTGGAAGCTTATAGGTTGATTTTTTTGAAGATTAGAAATTCTGTTCTTCCCAGGATGCATCTATTTCAGTGTTTCTCCACCCTGCTCCCATCTCTAATTAGTCCTGCTTGGGACTTCGACAGCCCCTTCAGCCCAAAGCTCAAGTCCTTTAGTGAGTTCAGGGATTATTTTTCTAGTGTTTCCTTTGATTATTATGTCCCTGTTCCCTTGCGCGTGCATGTTCCCTGTGATTTCAGTATTAGAGCGCTTGGATTTGTTCTCTGTGTCCTATGATTTTGGGGGTTGTTTGCAATTGCTTACATGATACTTATTCTAGATTATGAATACAGTTTTCGTCAATGACCTTTCTTTTTACCTTTCTCTGAAATATTAAATTTAAAATGATGTATTTGGGTTCTAGGAACTTTTACTTATAAAATCATCCCTCCTTCCCATACATTGTGAATTTATATATAGTAGATGTCATTTTAATTTTTCAGCGCGATTCACCTTCATTCACATTGCTAAGAGTGCTTTGCTCATACCCCTTCTGTTACATAATGTTAGCAGTTGTAGAGTCTCTCAACATGCATGTAGATCATACTGTTATTTCTTTCTCAAAAAGAAGATAGAATGCAAGATAATCTCTTGTGAGCCCAGTGGGCATTTGCTTGGCACACACTCTGGGCTTTGTTTTTTTTTTGGGGGGGGGTTTGTTTTTTTTTTGTTTGTTTGTCCCCCCTTTGAAGGTATAAGGAAAGAAGTTTCCTGGTTCTGGGATGCAGGGAGACTTCTGTCCTCGGCCCAACTCAGAGTTTCTATCTGGGGTCTCTTCCCTTGTCCCAGTGGGATTCCCTCTGGTCCTGCTGACTCCTGGGCAGTTTAAGGATTGGGAGACTTGGAGTGGGCCCATCGAAAAGAAAGAAACCTCTTTCCAAATGTGTGTTTTCTTTCTCCTTACAACGACTTGGCAAAACGAAAAACATCTCACACTTTCACTTTCTTGATTTTCATATGGTTTCACTACATGGAGTTTCAGATGAGTCTAGATTGAGGGTCTCCAGGATCCAGCAATTAGTCACAGTTCCTTTAGTAATCTAGTAGCAGGGCACAAGGAATCAAGAAAGACCTCCATTAAGACAGAGCTGCTGTCTCAGCTTCTTGCTTTTTCCAGACAGAGTTGAGTTTCATAATTTGCATTACTATTTCAGCAGTGGACATCTAAATCTCTTTCCTGTGCATACATGCTTTCAATATGTTAACCATACATACTAATCAACCTGTAATTATTTGGTGGCAAACTCGGCATGTATTCAGAGCTCTCTGGTTGATTGGCTGATGCGAACCTCTTGGATGAAGAAGTTAATGCACTAAAAAGTAGGTCTGAGCTCGGCTGAGTCGTCAGGCAGCACACAAAGTGCCTGAGTCACTGGAGCAGCCACCCCCTGGCATTGGGGCACTTTCTGTGTCCATGGGCTGTTCGTTTATTGTTCTGTGGTTTTTCTAGTCCCCTGGGATCCTTTGCTTTGTTAGCTGTTCAGACAGTACGCGTTTAGCATTGACTGTGTGTAATATACACTGTGCTACTCTCTGGAATAAGCAAAACGTACCAGGTTCCTTGCCCTCAGAGAATTTACTCTTGTTTCTTTAATACGGAGATTGCAAAGTAGTGGCTGCATCCAGCTCACAGACGTTTTCTTGTTTGGCTTACACAGTATCATAAATGGTCTTTGAGTCACTATTTTGAAAATGAGAAGTTGCACCTAAAAAACCTAACTGCAGCTAACTCCTTTAAATTTGTAATGGCCCTTTAATGCAACTGCGTGCGACAGTTTGCCACGCTTGCCTAAAACCAAGGCCGAATTCAGTTAGCATTTATTGTCACAACTGCGCTCTTCTTATAAAACAGTTTTTCAGAGATGAGCTACTTCTTGACTATTTCCTGGCAATCCCCATTTAGGCATTTGTGTTTGTGACCCTTGTACAATATTTATCACTCGGCCTGCTGATTTTCTTACAGATCAGGTGGCAGCAGAAGAGAAAGACCATTGCGCTTTAGCCTCGATCAGCAAAAGCAGCAGACACACACGTTGTAACACTCCTCAGGTCTTTCTAACAAAACGACAGACTCGCGGTTCACAAATCCAGTGACAGTTCTGATGTGATAGTACACTGTGGCATGCCAGAGTGTGGTTTGAGCTGACATTTTTCCATTTGCCTCAGTAATGCTGTAGGTAAATTATTTTTTTATATTCAGCTAACAGAACCTTTAAGCATTTTCACATTCGTTAGCTCTTATTTTTATTCATCCATATTAAAGACCATGTGAGATACAGGTATTGTGACCTGCAGTTTATCTGAAGAAAAGGAGGCTCACGGAGGTTCGTGCAGAGTTCAGACCTGTCCTTTTTGCATCAGGCTGCCTTTCGTGTGCATTAACGTCTCGGCGCATTTTCACGATCTCGAGAGCCAGTTGGAGCCTGCAGACTTCGTCCTGTGTTTAGATGGCAGAAAGCACACTCAGAGGAAGAGTTCTTTCTTGCCAATAATCACGTAACCAGTCTTCAGAACAAACCTCCTCCCTGCCAGGTACAGTGCTAGATATGTAGCAGGTATCAGCTAACTTAATTCTTCCCACTGCCATAGGAGGTGCGTGTCGTTATTCCCATTCATTTCTGAATAACGTGAACAGTTGAAAGTTGAACTTAGAACTGTCCGTAACACTTTTCCTTTCCTTTTTTCTCCTGCCTTCCTCCCTCCCTCCCTCTTCTGTTCTGTCCCCCTTCCCCTCCCCTCCCCCTCCCTCCTCTCTTCCTTCTGTCTGTTCGTTCGTTCTTTCTTTTTCTTTTTTTTTTTTACTGGGGGAGGACTACATCATATATGATCCAGATTGCCTGGTTCCTTTTTTGTGGTCATTGGAGCTCACATTCAGCCTTTTTTTTTTGGACTGCTATTTTTCTCTGTGGTGATTCAAAATGAAAATGAACCCAAAACTTAAGTTTAGTTCAATGTGTATTTTCTTAATATATTTAACAGTTCCATTTTTTTCTCCTTAATGTGTGCAGCTCATTTAAGAAAGTACTTTTGTATGGTTTCGTGTCAGCGTATGTAACTTTTAAAGTTTTGGTTTATTGTTGATTTGTGACAAAGGGAGAGGTAGGGAAGTCAGTTTGATTCGAAGACCAGGGAATAATTTTGTGATGTAATAATTTCTTAGGTGCTTTGTATGCCTTTTTGCAGCTTGTTAGGTACCTAATTTTATAAAATACTTAATCCTGAGCTAGCTTTTTCAGGCGAGTTAGGAACAAAAAGCCAAGAAAGCTAAATGTGTAAATGTTGAGTTAGTGTTAAATCTTTAAGTTTCTAACACTGCAGATGGAAAGTAGCTCCGTGTTTTGTCAATTCTCAGTTACATTTAAACTAAAGAAAACGGTGGTGCAGTGATTGTAATTGGCATGTAGGCAGAGGGAGTTAGTAATTCCTACTGAAAGCAGAACAAGTTTCTCAAAAAGTTATAAAAGCTGACACTGACTAGGAACTTTGAGTTTCAGACAGCTCAATGAAAGGTTGTCCCATGTTTTTATTGCTACATGTCTTACAGTAAAAATGGCAATTTCCCTTTGTTAAAATGTCATTTCTAATTCTCCTGAGTGTATTTGAATACAGTAACAACTCACGGATCTGTAATCTAGAATATTAATGTTAACTTCTTTTGAATTCATTAGAGATAACTTTATATCTGAAAGTATTAATAAACCTTGCAAGCCCCAATTTTTCATACTTTGAGTAATTGCTTCTTACTAATGTTGTGAATTTTTTTAATTCTTGATTTTTCTAGGGATTATTTCTCATTTCAGCTGCTTTTGTTTTCTACTGCTATCATTGAGGGTTCAAGAACAAAAAATAAGTCTTCAGGTAAAATGCCTGATCCATAGTAGTGCTTGGCATTGTATTTTGCTGAAAAGATCATATACCTGTTTGGATGCTTGATCTGAAAATAGAGTTGTGATGATTATGAAATTTTCGCATGGAGTTTTCTTGGCTGCCTCTAACAAATTTGGTTTTATTTGTTGTTTTTCTCCCCCCCCCCCAAAGGATTTTGGCTGTCTGCTTTTTTTCATGTGTCTCAATCTGCAATACCTTGATGGATATGTGCTTGTACTTGCTAAAAATTTTCATTTTGCATATTTGGCTGCTTGGATTTTAAGTAATTTCTTTGGACAATGCAAATTAAGAGCTTGAGGCTACAAGTAAAATATCAATTTACAGAAGTTTTCAATTAGTCTATAAATGTATGCTCTTTATATTTTAGGGTTTTATATTTTACTGAAATTAAATAAAATTTTAAATTTAGTTCCTTGGTTGCACTAGCTCCTTTGGGGCTTGTAGCTCCCATTTTGGACAGCACAGATGAGAGCCTGTCTCTGTTGCCGTAGAAAGTTCTGCTGGACAGGGCTGTCCCCGTCCAGCAGAAGGAAGGTAGCAGTAATGCGTGAGCTCACTTCTGATACCAGTTTTTGTAACCGTGTAGTAACTCCCGAGAGAAGATGAAGCACATGGCTAGTCTTAAGCTGTTGCCTCTAAATACGGTAGTCAGCCCCATCTTGAGTATTTCAAACTTAGAGTTGCCTGAAGCAGTTCATTTTCTTCACTATTTATGTTATTTCACAGTGAAATCCCATGAAATATAAAAAAGCCAAGTACTTAGTCTAAATTTGAATTCCGACCCCAGGACTCAACTAGTTTAGTAACTTCTGGTAAGTTCTTTGAGCCCAAATGTGCTTTTCTGTAAAATGGAGGTAATATTAGTTACCTCACCAATTAAAACAATTTAAAAGACTTCAGTACGTCTAAAAGCATATAGCAAAGTGGACATTTATAACAGTTACAGATACAGAATGAAGCCAAAGCATTCAGATTAATTAGGCGGTGTCATTGGATTGGAGCTGTTCCTGGCCTGTGGGTTACAACAGGTCCCTAGAAATGGCTAGGTCAGGAGTAGTCTGCAGAAGTTTCTGGTGGCCAAGGGGTTGTTCATGACATTCTGTAAAGTTGAAACAGCTGCAGTACCAGAGTGAGGAGAAAAAGAAATGATCGGCTTTGTTTTTGGAGAAGTCCATAAAGTGTTTTCTGATAATAATGATAATGAAAACTAATATAGTGTTTTTTAACAAATATTTCACATAATTCTTTAAAATTTCATCTCCATAATGTTTGAGTACCTATATTATGTTAAAGAAGAGTAGAAGGAAACTCAAGGTTAACCAACGTTTTGAGGTTGCCTAGCTAACCAATATTGAGAATGGAAATTCATACCACGTTTTCAATTTTAAACCTTATGTTCTTTCTACTTCAGGATGCTGTTCCCTGGATAGTAGTTGTGTTTCTCAGGCAGGTGTGTGTTTCAGGATCTCTAAGGGATGGGCCCAGGAGGGATACGTGGTGTTTTTGTCCTATGCTGAGACGTAATGCATACCCGAGTGATTCTGGTGCCCACCTCTGGTGTAAAAATCATTGCTCTCTTTCAGGTACCCTTTTTCTTTTCCTGTTACAGTATATCAAAATTAACGTGCACACCATGTGAATAACGCAAGGAATGAGACTGACAAGTGATACACTGATTTAACTTTTATTGTTCCAGATATTTAGATAGATCATCATCAGCACTTTTGAAAGAGCAACAGTTTCGTTTCCTGTTCACAGCCTTGAGTGTCTCTGCATTTGGTCAGTGCTGGTGGCGAGGGGAAATCCAGCCTGGCCGACGGTGGAAGTCGAATCTGTTAGTGTTCGCCTTTCTCCTTCCCTCGTATCAGTTTTGACTCCTTGGTAGTCTGCTCTCGTTGTGCCGGGTCCTCAGGCGTTGGCCCTGCCACCTACAGGCAACGCCTCTGTGATGGCTTTCAGTCGATTGGCTAAAGATTTTTAATAATCTTTCCTCAGCTGTCTTGACGATGCTCCAGTGTCCTGGATTTAGGGGTATTTCCAGGCCATATTTAACTCTGAATGAATCACATTACTAAGCTCAAAACTGAATGAAAAGACAGTGTCATGACGGGTAGCAGAGGTGAGCACTCTAAAACCCCCCAGGTAGGCAACAGTGAATCACGCTGCATAGTGAATTTTCAGAGGTGGGAAATATTTTCAAAAATGCAAAGACAGATACTGTTGGAGATTAGACTTTCAAATTTGAATATTCAGCACTTGCTATTGGAGGCAGTGAGAAAAACCGTGAGGCTCTGCAGTGAGAGTGACCCTTTAACTCAAGAGTTGCGTATCAAAATGCAGCTGAACAGGGCAGTATGTTACCATTGGCTTATAATTTCCTGAGCAAAGAGCACTTCCCCAGAAATTACTTACAGTGAATATTGGGCTGCTTCTATGTTGAAATTAATGTGTTTGGGATGTTCTTGGATGTAGGCATGCCTTTCTTAACACGGAAACCACGTTTCTGATTATTTTTCATTACTAAGACTTAGGGAGCTTGTGATTAAAATGACTGACTTTAATATGGCATTCTAGATTAAACTAAGACTTTTTTAAAACTTAGTGCCTACAGAACATAACATTATATTTTTTTCCAAAACTGTTCAAATAGATAACACTCTGTGAATTTTATGCAAAGTGGATTTATCTTTGTTCTACTGTAAATAAATTCTCTTGTAAACAGGATAAAATCAAGGCCTGTTAAGATATTGTCTTTGATTTTTCCTAACTCAAAGATTTTTTAAAAAGCTATGCAGTGAAGAAATGAAACTTGATAGTCACAGGTCAACTTAGAAGTGTTGTCAGATGGTTGCCTTCAGAAGCCTGTACTTAGTGGGTTTCTACTTATTTTTGGTTGGGGTTAAGAATCTGTTATATGGACTTATATGGCAAAAGTGGCAATACCTTTTCTTTCTTAAAGGCTGGTCCATCTCATTTTCCTAATTTTTGATATTTGAGACTTCATAGTTCATTCAGACTTAAATCTAGGTGTACTGTTTAATGTATTCCAAACACAGAAAATGTGATACCGTATTCCATCAAGTCTAAGACATGCATCTTTTTCATATTTTGAAAAACGAGATCTGTCTTAAAATTGATCTGCATCATAATTTAATGGAGGCATTTTTTTCCCCTTGGTGGTGTATAAAACTAATGGATAATCACTGAATGTCTTAGGCTTAATAAAAATAAAAGTGATGGTTGATTTTTTTTTGAAGTTGACAGTGTAGTATACATATCTCTGCAGTAAAAAAGTCTAAATGGTGAGAATAGATGATATTATTTGGCATTGCAGACTTAATGTTTCCTTGAAATCATTTTCTGTTTGTTCTCCCTACTATTATCCTAGTGTCAAATCTAAAACAATGGAATGATGAGTTTCATGGTTTTGTTCGCTGGAAGTCAGCCCCGGGGGTTGGGGGTGTCCACCACCCACCTAGCACTTCCTGAGGGACCGCGGGCCAGAGCGGGCTTTGCAGAGTGTTACCAGGCACGACAAGAAAGGACATGGCTGCCCGGCGGTCGGCCGGCAGGTCCTGTGTTCTAGGACGAGCGAGGTGGCTGCCACCAAGGGGGAGGCCTGTGACTGGTGGTAGGTGTCCTGCACGGTGAGGTGCTCCCCACACCTGCGGGCTGACTGAGGGTGAGGTCCGTGACATTTTGCGGGTCCCCACATACCGATGCAGGGTAGGTGCTTTGCCTTACACTGGTTCCCTGTCTGTGGAGAGCTGTCCCAAAGAAAAAATGGAGGTCAGAAGGAGGCAGGACTTGGGGCTGGGGCGGGTTTGGAGTCGGGGTAGCGGGTGGGGCCTCCAGGGCTAGGGATAGGAGAATGGGGGGCGGATGCTTGAGGGAGGTGTTCATAAACAGCGTTTTCCACGTGCCCGGCTTTACTGGTCCGGAAATCTGTTTCCGGCTGAGTCTCTGGGTATGACATACCAGCTTGCGACCTACGCAGTAGTACTTCCCAAATTCCGAAAGCAAAATCCCTCCTTGCCGAGGCCTTGCCGCGCCTGTGGGAGCCGCCCTGTTCCCCGGCCGGCCGGCCGTACCAGGGAACCGTCTGCTGGCGCCCTCTCTCCCCTAGACCGACTGGAGGCCGTGTTTGCTCCTGATGCGCCGTCTCAAAGGGAATAACTGAAGGGGGACACTGACAGGACGTATTTTTCCGCAAGGAGCTATTACAGTTGCGTGCACAATTAAATTTGTTGGTTTTTATGGTACAAATCCATTATTTCTGGAAACTTCCTTACCTTGCTCTGTCTTTCGGCACTTAGGTTGAGACGGGTGCGGTCTTTCCCCTTTCACTTGATTTTTATTCCTCCGAACAGTGATTTATGTACTCATGGTATAAACTCACACCCCGTGCTCCTGCTTCAGCTGCCCGCGCGCGCTTACTGAGGATGCGCGCGCCTCCTCCGGTCCCCGCCTCTCCGGTCCCGCCTCTCCGGCAGTGGCGTGCTTCCCTTCTTCCTCGCTTACAAAGAGCCCGCAGAGCGAAGCTGGCGCGCGTGCTCCATTTTAGGCACGATACCTTTAAAAATTAAAGTTTACCATTAATTAAATATCCTTTAGATTAAATGTTCAGTGTAAAACATGAATCGAGAGGACATTTTTGTTTTTAAAGCAGTTTTTGCTTTATGAAGAGCTCCACCGTTTAGACGCTGTTTCAGACCCTCTGTCGGGGCCCTGCCTCCGGAGGCTGCGCTGAGTGCTGCCTGGGTAGGGTCAGCAGTGGCGTGGAGAAGAGTCAGGAATAGCCTTTGCATCCAGTGTCTGAAGTCCCTTTCCAGACCTACACAAAAGCTTTGCTCTATCTTGGCATTTTCATGAGTTAAGCAGATATTTTTAAAAGTCCTACATTCAGGGTGATTTCTCTAACTTACCTGATTGGGTTATTTTAGAATTTTAAAAATTATAAAAGTATGTTTATGTCTTTTCAGCTACATTGCACTCTAAACCTTTTAAAACTCTCTTGAGCATCAAATTAATATTGATTAGTAGGAGAAGGAAACTAAATTCCAAATGATAGATAACTGACTTACTAATGCAGTTTCATAGCAAAATCCTTTGCGAGTTGGAGATTCCGCGCCCTCCTGGCTTTTCCCGTGTACCCCCGTGAACTGGGGATGGAAGGGAGAGACACTGCCTGTGAGTAAAGGTAAACATTATTCACCGATTTAGAAACGGTATTTCAAACACGGGTGCTGAGTTTTATGTATTTCAGACAAAATACGCTGGTCACCACTCCGTAAATGAGCCAGTCACATAGCAGTCCTTCCTGTTCTGTTGCCCTGAATTCGCGCTCTCTCCCCCCCGCAGAGGATGTCCTGAGTAAAGACGCCGGGGAGTGTGCAATCTGCCTGGAAGACCTGCAGCAGGGGGACACCATAGCGCGGCTGCCCTGTCTCTGCATCTACCACAAAGGGTGAGTCCCTCTCCCGCCGACCCGGGCGCCGGCAGAGGAGGGCAGCCTCCTCGAGGTTTCAGACATTGCAGTTAGGGCTGAAAAGGTTTCGTCTTCATCGGAACCTCCCCCTGACCCCGCCACCATTTCTTAAAAAAATAATGTCCTTAAAAATTATTTTTAAAAATAATGTCCTTTTCTTTCCTGTTACAACGAAGATTTAAGCCCATATGGTTGTTTCCACGAATCTATCATTTGTTCAGCATGTACCGTCACCCAGGTATTGGTCACGGCCCCTTCAATAGGTTGTTTCATGTAAGCCTTGTAACCGTCGCGTTTCACGTGGGAAGTAAGCCGGGGGACCCCGGTCAAGAAACCTCTCCGAGGTCACCCCGCTGGTGAAGGAAGAGCCGAGGCTTCAGCCGTGTCTGTCTGGCTGCACAGCTCCCCTGGATTCCTGTAGAGTGTTTCTGGTTTCAGAGCACCACAAAAATTTTAATTAAAAAAGTTTTTAAACTAATCACAAAAAAGAATAGAAAAGTAACTTTCAAACCAACGAAAGAAATAAGGTGGAACTTGATTTTAAAGTAGGGGGTAGGGAAAGCATAGAGTAAACAGGAAATAGTAAAAATAATAATAATAAAGAAACAAAAGTAAATCCAATATCAGTGGTTATAATAAATCTAAATAGAACATACTCACCAATTGAAATCAAATTGAAAGATTGGGATATGCTGTTAATGAGCAACATACTTAAAGATATAGAAAAAATAGGAAAGTAAAGGGATAGATAACTATCCAGGCAAATTTTAGCTACAAGAAAACTGACAAAGTTAAATTGGTATCAGACAATGCAAACTTTGTAGCAAAAAGTATTGTTAGTATGATATGATGATAAAAGTATATAAAATTCCAGTTTTTGTATACCTAAGAACATAGTCTGAACAAAAACTGAACAAAGTAAAATATTTATAGAAATGTCAGAAAAATTACAAATACGTCACGATAATGGGAAATTTCAACACTTCTCATCCAGTCCAGCAGACATGCAAAACGTGTCAAGACCTAGAAAAATTGAATACACTTGACACGCTCGATCTGCTGGATGGACGTGTGTGTGTGTGTGCACCCAGCAACTAAAGCGTGCATTTTCTTTTCAAGCACACATGGAGTCTTCTGAATGGGTTGTGTACCAGCCGTAAAGGAAGTCGTAGCACACTGTAGAGAATTGTTGTCACGCAGAAAGATGTTATCTAACTACCACTGCATATCAGTAATAAAAGATAATCTTACACATACTTTTAAGTAATGTGGATCAAAGGAGAAATCGTAATGGAACTTAGAAAATAGTTGGAACTGAACAGTAAAGAAACATTTTGGACATTTTTCCAAAGTGATCCTGGGAAGGTTTGTGTTAGAGTGGAAAGACAGCCGTGTCCTGCCCTGGCTGGTGAGGCTCAGTGGTTTGAGTGCCGGCCTGCGAACCATAGGGTTGCCGGTTTGATTCCCAGTCAGGGCACATGCCTGGGTTGCAGGCCAGGTCCCCAGTAGGGTGCACACTAGAGGCAACCACACATGGATGTTTCTCTCCCTCTCTTTCTTCCTCCCTTCCTTTCTCCCTAAAAATAAATAAATAAAATCTTAAAATAAAAAAAAAAAAAAAGCCATATCCTTACTTAAGAAACCAGAAAAATCACAGAATAAACACAATGAAGATGGAAAGGAAAAATAAAGATCAGAAAAGAAAATAATGGAACTTAAAAAATTATGTACTAAAGATGAAATTAAGAATGTCAAAAGTTGGTTCTTTGAAAAAAATAAAATAGAAAAGCCTTTGGCAGGATTGTCCCCAGAAGGAAAAAATAAACAGCACAGCTATGGAAGGGGACACATACCTTGAGACAGGGCAGGAATTAAAATGATTGGAAATTTCTGTGAAACAGTTTATATTATTTAAAAGTTTAAACAAAACGAGCAGTTTCCTTGAAAATATAATGTTATCAAAAAAGAAATATAAACCCCGAGTCAACTAATAACTATTACAAATGGTCATTAAGACTCACCCTGAAACAATAATTTTTTTTTAACTCAGAAGCCTCTAAAAACAGGCCTAGAGAGACAGTTCAACAGAAGGTTCTGCCAGACATCCAGAGAACGCTGTGTTGACAGTTATAAACTCCCCCAAAAGCAGGAAAGATGGAAGGTTCTCCCACTTATTTTATGAGACCAGTATAAAATTGCCAAAATCAGACAAGGACAAGACAGGAAATTAGAAGGCAGTTTCATTTATGAACCCCAATGCAAAAATACAAAAACCAAATTCATACCTATGTTTCCAGCGTAAGGCCTCATGACCAACTTAGATTTGTGGTGGGAATGCAAAGACACTGTAAGATTAGAACATTTATACGTGGTTCACATTAACAGAGGAGAAAGACCATGTTAACTCAGTAAGTGTGGGAAAACTTTCAGTAAAATTCTGTATCTGCAGCAGTAACGATTTTAAAACAAATGCAAAGAATAAATACTAGAGAAATTATTAAAATGAATAAGATTTTTGCTGGGTTGCGAGATACGAGCTCAACTTAAGAAAATCAGTTGCATTTATGTCCCAATAAGAAAAAACAAAAATACAACATTTCTTAAAGAATGAAAACATTAACATGAACAGAAACTGCTACAGCAGGAAGGTATATTGAGAGTACATCCTACAAAAGTTATTCAAGATGTTAAAACTTTATTGAAAGATACTGTAGAAGACCTACAATAAATGTGGAGGTATACTGTTTTGTGGATAGGAAGATTCAGTGTCATAAAGATGTCAGCTCTCCCCAATTAATCTGTATAGTTAGTACCATCTTGGGGTAGAAATGATGCAAGATGGCAGCCACCACGGGCTTGGACAATTTAGAAAACCGAATGTATAGCCTTAAAATAGAACGTGGCCCTAAACACCCAGGAGCAGCCCCCTTCGTAAGATCAGTAACAAAAATAGTGTGAATGGGGTTCGTAGTTCTGATGGAGCGGCGGGGAGCCCGTGAGTGCTAGCCCAACGGCCGAGTGCGTGCAGCAGCGAAGTCGTCCTGCAAGGGCTTCGGCACCTCACGACGTCTAAAGAAGACACCAGCCTCCCTCGGCCGCCTGAAAGGCAGTGTTGCAGCAGTTAATCAAACAGACAGGCTACAGGCCTCTCCCTCCCCCCATCCAGTTTAAGCCGTCTTCATTTTCCACAGTAACTTTTCTAAATATACCTTACAGACCTCAAAGTACCGGAAAGGAAGCTCTCATTCAAAGGCAGTTTATCTTAAGATACTGTAAATCATACTAACCTTTGTCCATTTGAAATATGTAAGTTGTACTGTAACAACAAAAAAATACTATCCCAATCAAATCTCAACCAGTGTGTTCATGGAGCTTGACAAGTGGATTCTGAAATACATGTACGATCCAAGAGTGAAGGACTGAGAGCAGTCCTGGGCACTCGTGGAGGAGAAAACCGTGCCAGAGGCACGTGGCTTGGCCTATGCAGATTCGTTATAAGGCATTAAGACAGGGTGAAAGGACACCGGCGGGCGGGCCAGCCTCAAATCCAGGAACACTCAGGCGTCTGTGAGACGGCACGGCACGGCACGGGAGTCCAGGCCCTCCACCATTCACCGTGCTCTTGGTCTGTAAAATGGGGCGATAATACCAACCTCAGAGTTATTAAGAGGTTTTAAATGAGTTAAATCTTAGAAAGTACTAGCACATGATAGATGCTATATTTTCTTTAAATAAATGAAAAAAATTGATTGACCAGAGGTGTTAGTACAATGGTGGTAGGGAAAGAACGAACTATTCAGTGAATGGTACTGGGATCGATTGGTTATTGATAAGGAAAAACAGTTGAATTCGCACTTTACACTTGAAATAAGAATCAGTTCCAGATGGACTAAACATCTACCTACTGAAACCAAAATTTAAAGTGTCAAAAAGAATGTAGCAAAATGTTCTTGACCTCTTGGTAAGGAATTATGGGGGTGCTAAGATAGGCTCCCCCAATAAAAATTTAAAAGAAAAGTTGATAAATTTGACTATGTTAAAATTTGAAACTTTCTTGTATCATTATATTTTGAAAAAGTAAAAAACTAGACCTCAGACTGAGAGTTTTTTTAAATATACGTAACAGCAAAGGTTTGGTGTCTGAAAGAATACTCTTTGCAGCAGCTCCCTGTAGTGCAGGTAGTTTGTTGCCGTCGGCGAATGGGAGGATGGTGACAGCTGATGAATGGCGTGATCCTCCCGGGTCGTCCACTGCTTGTCGGCACGCTAATGTTTTGCTCCGTCAGATGAAAGCGTGTGTGAGAGCCACTGTGAGGGTGCCCTGCCCGTTCACTGAACGTCTCGCAGCCGGTTCGGTTAGGCCATGGGCTGTGTTTCGGCATGGCTCGCTTACTCCATAGCTCTGCTCTAACGTTGTGCCTTTGCTTTTTACCTTCCTATATTGCCGTGGTATTTTGTTTATTTGGAACACACACACATCTTTGTTCTTGTTACAAGGTTGCATTGTTTCAGTCAGTGGTCAACCTTGACCATGGTTTTTCCCCAGAAGTCCTGTTCTGTTGCATGCTTTTGTAGGAAACAAGTATTGTCAAAAATGTGTGTATCATAGCTGAAATATCTGGATAGTAACTATCTACAGATCTATTTCTTAAAAAGATAAGTCTCAAAATAGAAAATTTGTCAGAAGCTGTTAACAGTCAGTTCAGAAAAAAGGCACCCCGAGTGGCCAGGAGCACACAGATGGAGGTTGGTGTGCTCGGCAGATAGCTCTGGAATATCCGAGCACTCCGTGTCCTGTCCGCAGCTCAGTAATGCCACTCCTAGGTGGAGTTCTTGACTCGTGCTGTAGGACAGAACTGCTGCTCAGCGTGCAGGGCCAAGGAGCTCGCACCAGAAAGGCAGTCAGTACGGTGCTGTCTTCGTTGAGAAAGTCCCACAATGATTTTTTTCAAAGGTTGATTAACACCTCGTGTTTAGTGGAATTAATGTGTATTTTGGCTCAAGCCCCTCGTCTCACTGAGGACTGGTTACCACACAGCCCGTGGATTAGCCCTGCGTCTGTGGACAGCACTTCGGTCAACACTGCGTTAGGAGACGTGCATGGGAAGGCTCGCAGCATCACCTGTCTGCCCGTAGAACAGGCACACAAACTGCAGCGCGCTTCTGTGGTGGGGTGCTATACACAGCGAGAAGGTGACAGCCGGGGCCCTTCTTGTTCACAGCCGCAAATCTCTAACAAGTTGATTTTTAAAGGCAGTTAGAAGAAACTTACCGTGTTTTTGGCCCACAAGACCCACGTAGGGTTTAGAAGAGGAAAATAGGGAAAAAAATTTGAAGCAAAAATGGTAAAATATTTCATAACATACATAATATTTCACCAATGTAAATGGAAAGCTACATTCAAACGATAAGATGCACCCTCATTTCCTCCCAAATTTGGGGGGAAGTGCGTCTATAGTCCAAAAAATATGTTATTTTTATGGGAACATTTATATGAAACTAAAAACTTGGAAACAGCACTATATGTGTATTGTTTTGAAATATGCACATACAGAGTAAGAAAATGCATAATCATAATCACTACCCCAAATTCAGGGTAGTGATTTCCTGCCGGTGTTGAGAGAAGCAAATGTAGTAATTAAATAATGTGTGTTGATAGCAATTTCTGTGAGGAGAACCTGGGGTTTTAAGTGATCACTCTCTCAAGATGAGGCAAAATTACAGTTGTAAAATAAGAAGTGCCTGTCGTGGGGCGCACAGGGACTGCTCAGAGGTGTCGTGGACTGAGAGGGAAGCTGCTGTTTTTGATTACATTGATGGGTGGTGCAAACAGGTTGGTAATTGCGTGAATGTATTTTGAAGAGAGACGTAGCTTTCTAAATTTGTCATTTAATTTTGAATATTGGTAAAATGGTAGTTCTTTAGATTCTCTTTTTATAATGAATGTTGAAACTTTAAAGTACTTCCTAGCATAATTTTGCAAAGATTATTTCCTTAACTGCTTAGAATAATCAAAGTGTCATAAACACATCTGTGTTTTTATATATATATAGACACATATATGCCAAATACGATATCTTAAAATATTTAATTTTTCTTTTACAAAGATACAGTAAAGTCAAGAAGTAAGCATTTTTATTATGGCTGTCATGATATGAATAATGAAACATAAATGTTTCACTTTTCTGCTTTTGTTCTTTTCTAGCTGCATAGATGAATGGTTTGAAGTAAATAGATCTTGTCCTGAGCACCCTTCAGATTAAGCATCAGCTTCCTGTTTTATAGGTAATTCTCCCTTTTCCTGTTTAAATTGCTGTTTAAATTGTTATCTGATTTGTACATTCTCAGCCACCGTTTTCTTTCTTTCTTTCCATTCATTCATTCACTCAGGTGTACATGTGTTTAGACGTTGCATTAGGCTTCTGTATAGAAAACTCATGTTAAATGATATATAAACACCTTTCTTGATTAATTTCTACATTCTTGGTTCTTTAATGCACATTGGCATGTTTAATTTTTGGTCTGATACTTTCTAAGAAAACCATGGAGTACATATCATGACTCCATTTACCAGTGAGAAACCTGGGGGTCAGAGTCACTGAGTTTCATGACTTTAAGAAGCAAGTGGCACCAACGGTCCAAGGTCATGCAGCGAACAAGCAGAATCAAACTCCATACTCTTCCCAAGTATGTTCTTAAGTAATGTGATATAATGTTATCATCCTGATCATAATGGTTAGTATTTATATTGCATGATGATAGTTGTTCTAAGCATTTTGCATTTATTAATAACTCACCTAATTACTTTAATAACTTCTAGAGCTCAGTACTCTTACTATTCCCATTATGCAGATGAGGAAATTAAGGTACAGAGAGGTTAAGCAACTTAACTTGTCAGGGTCCCATAGCTACCTACTTCCTTGGTAGAGCTGGGGTTTGAACCCAGACATTCTGGTTCCAAAGATTGAGTTCTTAGCTATTTTGTTATCATTAGGTAGGAGCATTTTCTTCAAAAAGTTGCATTATGTATTCATTCATTCAATGTTGTCTTTCACCTTTGTATCCTCAGCATATAATATAGTACCTGTCTATATAGTAGACCAAAAAAAGGGGGGATTCGATTTTAAACCAAAAACAATTTGTTTTGCTCTGCTGATTTATTTTACTCATGGTTCTGCATTATTTGAAAGTGTCGAGTGATTGAATGATAACCTCACTTGACTATTCCGGACTCTCGCCTTTTTTCATGTTCCCTGAGGTGAATTTATTGGCATCATTTAGCTTCGAAGAAAAAAAAATAGTTAATTGCTGTATATAGGAAAAGCTTTTTGTAAAAGACTTACGGAAATGAAAGAAATCATTTGGTTTTTACGTCAAGGCAGAACATTTGAGCCAATTCTGAGATTGTTTCAGGAGGAGTTAGAACCTCTACCTTCAGAGACTCCAGACAGTAAGAGACAGCAGTCTTTCCCGAACGGCAGAGACTGAAGGCAGGGGGTGGAGGAGACAGGGTCCTGCGGTCTAGTCCTGTGTTTCTTCCGCTTCCTTTCACATTTGAGGTTTCGGGGTAATAAGCACATTCAGGGAAGTCTTCTGCCCAGAACGAGAAGAGTGTCGCGGCGGCCGGTTAGAACGCTGACAAAGGAGACGTTGCAGGTCCCGCCCCGAGCACCGCAGCGCAGAGACGCACGTACAGTGAGATTTACACTGTGCTGTAGTCTGTTGCGTGCAGTGGCCTATGTCTAAGAAATACAACATATATCCTTAGTTTTTTAAAAATGGTAACTATTGCGTGAGCCTTCAGCGAGGGCTTCCTGTGGGCAGAGGGTCTCGCTTCGATATTGGTGCCAGCTGACTGATCAGGTGGTGGTTGCTGGAGGCCAGGTGGCTGTGGCAGTTTTTAGAAATGAGACAGCGATGACGTTTGCTGCGCGGATCGGTCTTCCTTTCATGGACGCGTTCTCCGCAGTATGCTGTGCTATTTGATACTGCTTTCCCCACAGTAGAAGAACTTATTTCAAAATTGGAGTCCTCTCAAACCCTGCTGCTGCCTATCAACTCAGTTTAGGTCCTGATCTAAATCCTTTTACATCATTTCCGAAATCCTCGCAGCAGCTTCAACAGGAGTAGATTTCATCTCAAGAAACTACTTTTCGCGGGGGGTGGCGGCGGGGTGAGGCGGACAATTAAAAATAAATTTAAAAAAAAAAAAAAAGAAACTGCTTTCTCTGTTCATCCATGAGAAGGAATTTGTCATCTGTTACAGATTATCCTGAGATTGCAGCAATTCAGTCACGTCTTCAGGCTCCACTTCTGTTGCAATTCTTGTTCTCTGGGCATTTCCACTGCAACTGCAGTCACTTCCTCCACTGAAGTCTTGACCCAGGAAAGTCATCCAGGAGGCTTGGAATCAGCTTCTTCCCAACTCCTGTTGACGCTGATATTTTACCTTCTTCCCATGAATCACTGGTGTTCTTAATGACATCTGTAATGCTGAATCCTTTCCAGATGGTTTTCGGTTTACTTTGCTCAGATCCATCAGAGAAATGACTGTCAGATGCAGCCTTACAGAATTGTGTTTCTTGAGTAAGACTTAAAAGTTGAAGTCACTCCTTGGTCCCTGGGCCGCAGAACGGATGCTGCATTAACAGGCGTGAAAGCAGCACTCATCGCATTGCACATCTCCATCAGAGCTCTTGAGGGGCCAGGTCCGTTGTCAGTGAGCTGTAATATTTCGGAAGGAATCTTTTCTGAGCAGCTGGTCTCAACAGCGGCCTTAACCTGCTCAGTAGCCCGTGTTGCAGACAGATGTGCCGTTGTCCCCGCTTCGTTTCTCTCTTTACAGAACACGGGCAGGGCAGACTTAGCAGAATTCTTTAGAGCGTGATTCCGAAATTGTAGAATTTCCGGGATGGTACATGAGCGTGGCTGCAACTGGAAGTGACCAGCTGCATTAGCCCCTCACAGGAGAGTCAGCCTGTCCTTTGCAGCTTTGAAGCCAGGCACCGACTTCCCCTCTCCTGCCGTGAGAGTCCTCAGTGACGTCTGCAGCGTAAGGCTGTTCCTTCTACAAAGCAGCTCTGGCCGAGTGTAGCCACCTTCATGAATCCCCTGAGCTGGACCTTCTGGGTAACTCGCTGCAGCTTCTCCATCGGCACGTGCTGCTTCACCCGGCACTTGGATGTTGTGGAGGTGGCTTCTTTCCTTAAACCTCGTGAACCAACCTCCATAGCTTCAGACTTTTCCTCTGCAGCTCTCTCAACTCTCTAAGACTTGAAGAATTGAAGAGCGTGGGGGCCTGGCCGGGTGTTAGGTTTCGGCTTAGGGGGGTGCAGCCGGTTTGATCTTCTCCCCAGACCAATGGAACTTTGCCCATGTCAGCAGCGAGGCCGTTTCGCTTTCTTATCACCCGTGCGTTCGCTGGAGGAGCACTTCTAATGTCCTTCAAGAACGTTTCGTTTCCGTTGCCTTCACAGCTTTGCTAGCTTTCAGCCTGTCTCAGTTCTCAACGTGTCTTCCTCGATCAGCTTACTCATGTCTGGCTTTTGATTTAAAGTGAGAGATGTGTGACTCTTGCTTCGTCTTGAACACTCAGAGGCCACTGGAGGGTTGTAAATTGGCCAGATTCCGACATCGTTGTGCCCTGGGGAGTAGGGAGGCCCAAGGAGAGGGAGGGAGGCTGGGGAAGGGGCGGCTGCTGGAGCAGTCAGAACGCACCCGGCATCTGTCAGGGTTGCTGTCGTACATGGGCGTGGTGCCCCCAAACAACTGCCGCAGCAACAGCAAAAGTCACTGATCGCAGATCACCATAACAAATGCGACAGTAAGGACAAGTGTGAAGTAATTGCAAGAATTACCAAAATGTGACAGAGACACGAAGTGAGCAAATGCTGTTGGAAAAAGGGTGTTAAGAGACTTTGCCTGCGGCAGGGTTGCTAAAACCTTCAATTTTTAAGAAAACACTATCCGAGGTGTACCAAAGCGAAGCACAGTGAAGTGAGGTGTGCCTGTAACTTGCTAGCAGCCGCAGCGAGTGAAATGAGAAATGGCAGCAGGAAGCGGGGCGGCTGTGAGGCACGTGAAGTCTCAACGCCTGGGCAAACTGTCGGGGACCGAGGGGCTCGCGGCTCTCGAACCCTGTCCTGTGAGGCGAGTCGGATCAGACGGAGGCACGGGTGTGTATTAGGGTGCGACTGCTGTGTATGGGCAGGGCCGCGACGGGGTGGTGCTCCGCGTAGGTGTGTACGTGTGTTTTATTTCACTGTGGAAAGGATTTTTGAAGAGGAGAACGCTTTGGTATGTCTTCAGTGTCACCTTACGTCTGGGCCAATAAATCAAAACCGACTAAAATTATATGAGCATTTTTAAAGAGAAGTATTGATGCCAAGAACCGGTGCTTATAAAATGAAATTTTTACCCTAGTATTTTATATGCCAGAGTAATACGTCAAGATTTGTTACCTTACAGGTAAAATTTGTCTCCTAGAGTCAGCAGACTTTTTTGTGTGAGGTGGGATTTTGTGGAATGACATTTTCTACGTCGTGGTCTGGTCAGCTCAGTTTTCCCTTTCGTGTCTCGGTGAACTTCGGGGCTGCGGCACACGCCTCTCGTCTCCTGCGGGTCTGTTGGTCTCCAACGGATCTCGGTTCCCTTACCCCGTGTATCGGCGTCATCCTCTTCCTTCCTCCGTACGTAGGACCTGAGCTCGGTGGCCGCTGCCCTCAGAAGTGCTGGTGAGCAGTGCCAGCCTCTGGGCTCTGGAAGTGTCGTTCCAGAGGCATAGCTGCGAACTGTCTTGGCCGTTTACATTGCGCCCCTGTCCTGGCTGCCCGTGCTTGTCGTGCTAATTCCTCTTCTCTCTTCGCTGACCCAGGTCGATAGTTTTACGGGGTGAAAGAGTGGTCACTGTTGTTAAAAGGTGGTTCGTTTGTTTGTTTTTTAAAGCAGTTTGCAGCGGCAGATGCAGCGTTTCTTATGGTGTAGGAATGGAATAGCCCAAAGTAGAGTTACAGAGTTACAGGAATAGAAGGTGTTGATTAGTTACTAAATTGTTTATTATTTTTAATTTGAGGTTTGCGGTTATTTGGGGAGAGGTTTAGTAAGCTGGGGGGATGTTTTCTGTACTCTGGTATAGCCTTTATTGTAGAAGGGGAATAACTGATGTAGTGGTGATTTTTTTTTTTTTTTGTTATATTTTAAGCTTTAATTGGTCCTTCTGTGTCCTTGATCTCTTCTTTTGCAGAACATTAATTGTATGAGTTCTTAGAATAGTGGTAAGTGTATGAAAACTTACGGTGGCTAAAGCAAGGTTCACAGGAAATGAATGTTGTGTTTTGATTTGTGTTCATTGTGGACCACTGCTTAAACCAAAATGCATCTACTTTTACACAGGTTTTCTTCTTTTCTCAAGATGCTTGAAAGACCAAGAGGATATGAGGATCTGTCTCTGGAAAAGCAAAAACAAGAAAAAAAAACGCAGGCATACTCAGCCAGAAATCGGAGCGCTGCGCTACTCGGAGGACGCAGAGATGGACAATCACATAGGGAAAGAGTCCTGCTGGAGAGAGGACATTTGCCACAGCTCGCAGTGTACCAAACATGACCCAGGGACTCACAGGGACTTTGCAAATGCTGCACCCCCCTTAATAGTCATCCGTGTAGGTGATACTGATACTGATACACCTTTTGTGTTCAGAGGCCAAAGTTAACTGATTGAAACGTTGATTCACTTTTTTTATTAAGTTCTCTAGAGCTGCGCAACTGGTGTTTGGATTTGTTGTGTTTTTCAGTTTGGGGGTCTCTCTGTTTCCCCCAACATGGTGTTTCTGCATTCGTCTATTCTTAAATTGAAGACCACATAATTTATTTCCTATAAATTAAAGTCTTAAATGTGAAACCAAGAAATGTAATCAAGCAGTAAAACATTCTCTGAATGTAGACCATGATCGCAAGTTGTTCTATTATTTTTCCCCAAAGGTGGAAAATAGACTTCTACATAGGAAAGCTAAAATACCTTAACATGTTACATTAATTAAAAGTTTAACATTATCAGAATGCAGTCCAAAGAGTAATCAGGTTAGATAATTACAGTTCAGTGAATTAAATCTCAGATTGTCTCCTGAATTACAGTTTATTAAGTGTATTGTTTCCTCTGAAATACAACTGCTGACAGCTAATCAGCGAAGTCTTGCAGCTATGCAACTTTAAACAAAAACACAGTTATGAATTTTAAGTGCTGCCAGCTACAATAACTCTGTTTTAACGGGTATTTTTGTTTGTTCTTTTCATGTAATTATTTTATTGTGCTTTGCATCTCCAAGCAGTTCACTCACATGTGGGTAAACTGCTTTAGCAGGTTGTAAGCTTAATAACTTGTGAAAAGGGTAAAATAAAATTTTCTTGAGTGGAACTTGGAATAATTCGAGGGACTTTTATATACTTTTAAAAATCAGAATTTAATTAGGATGCCAGATTTATAGCAATTTGCATCTTTCATTTTCCAGATAATCTGGAGGTTAGTGTTTGATAAATGATTTTTAAAGCAAATATGAAGATTTTGTTAATTTATAATTTATTAATGTGTTATTACTGTAATTGAAAATGTTATAGAACTTTTAAATCCAGTCTTGTGTAGACAGAAATGTATTAAGCAAAATTATGTGAATAAATATTCCCACAAAATACATCTGAATGGTTAAAAAATACTGGAAGAGATCTCGTAGGGTTCCAGTACTGAATGTCCTTTTTTAAAATATCAGAAATACCAGTAAGTAGATTTCTGTTTTCAACCCAGGGAAAATGTTATCAGTGAGCATTTAAGCGGTGCACTTCACTCAGTCTAAGTGAAGGTTGCTCAGTACTGTTTTCTTGTTTTAAGCCTTCTTTAATGTATTTAAGTATTTGCTTTTCTATTCAATGCTGCTACTCTTGATTCCAAAATTTTTCTCTACTCTATTGCTTCTGTTTTTTTTTTTTTAAGGGCATATACAGGAGCAACTGCTGCTACCCAGAAAGATTTGTGTATTATAAACAATTAAAAGAGTTTTTTTGCTCTCCGTGTGACTCCGAGCAGATAACATTTTCCCTAAAATTATGCTGTGAAATGCCTTTTGTTATGCTGCATTTGATATAAAGAATCTCAAACCTCCAGTGTGACAGCTGACAGCACAGTTTCTTAGGTGCTTTTTAACAAGTTTTGGAAAATATTTTTCCCTCAAGGAAAACATTCTTTTCTTAAATTTTTTCCATTAATCACGAAATCTTAATATAAATCAATCTTATTTCACATTTTCAATTTTGTAAGCTTTCACACATACACACACGTACATACATACACACACTCCCCCCGCCCAGGAAAAGCCTCTTAGAATGTGAATAATTCACCTTTTTTCTACTACTTGTGTAGTGGCGTTTTGTTGTCTTCCGTTCCTAAGGAAAAGATTCACTATCGCTGTGATAGTTCACTCTTAATATTCTTCTGGGAGTTGATTTTCCGATGCGCATTACTCACTAACTTTTAAAATGTAACTGCTTAAGTCCACTTTTCCACCCTCCGCCGCCGCCCCCTCATCTTACTCTCTGTGGGTTGATGTCTGTGCTGCAGCTGCCGCCGCAATAGAAGCGCCTGTGGTTTCAAAGAAAGTTCAGCGTTCGTCAGTGTCAAGTGTGACTTCATTGTTACATTCGTCCAGAACAGTACTTACTTACGTGTGTTTATAGCCATCCCTTTCTCATTAAAATTGACAGGTCCGCATTTTTTACTTTGAACTCAGTCTCCATCAATGACTTCCTAAACCGAACTGAGAAACTGAAAAGAAAATGGTTGTAAAGCCCAGATGCTCCAGTTTTTCCTCCAAGTCGCTGTTCTGGAAAGTGTCGTAAGTGGCATTCTACATGACGTCACTTGTAATGTTTCCAGACACTGAATAGTGTGAGTCGAACAAGGAGTCATGTCAGGGATTTGTGTGCGCGCAGCTGGAAGTACTGACAGCTGAACGTTGTGCAGACAAGAAAGGTGGAAAGCCGAGGCCATTGAGTTACAGCTTTCTAGAATCTTCGTGAATGTTAATACTTGCTTTCAAATAATCACACTTGCAAATACAGAAAACACTGTCTCTGAAATTTCACCTGAGTCCGCTCTTTTCTTCATAATGGATTTATTGCCAATTTTGACTTCGTCTGACTTTGATGTGGCTTCCCCCTTCCCCCCCGCCCAGAATGTGTAAAAGATAGCAAAATTATTGTCTGTCTGTTGGCTTTTTTCTAGAGAAATAGACTAAGCACATTAATCCGTGCTTTTTGGATCTGGTTGTAAATCAGATGTAGATTGCGTGTGAAGAGCAGTGTTCATGATTGAAATATAAACAATGGTTTCTATAACTGGTTTTTTGCGGTAGCTGAAAGAACATTTAAAAACTCATGTTACTAACTGTGGCATACTATGTAAGTTTTATATTTGTTTTGTATGTTATACCATTATTTCAGTTTTTACCCACTAAATATCAATGCAGCGCAGCCCCCAAATGCCCGAGGGGCACCTTGAGCGTATTTGCACTGTGTATTTTGAAAAGATTTCAGTTCAAATGAGTTAGTGAAAATGGCAGATTCCTTTTCAAATCTTAATTTCTAAAGTTGAGTAAGAGCAACCGTCTACATTAACATAATTATAGCAAAATTTAGGGGTATTCCTTTAAATGAAAAAGATTGTAAATTCAATATAAACATAACCTACTTTTTTTTTTTTTTTTTTTTTACTAACTTGGAGAGTGGAAAGGGGAATTTCCTGACAATAAGCTACATTTTAACAAAGCATGCAGCCTCTCAAAACTCAAGGATAGTTGAGTTTGCCATCTGATTGACATTGACATGATGTGTTGATAAAATCAGAGTCAATCTTACTCTTTCACAGCGGCAGTTTCCATATAAATTCGGTTATTGGGAACTTTATAAAACTACAGAAGAGGTAAATACTGCTTATTAAGGATGAGTACTGTTTGTTAACTGCAGAAAGTCTTCTCGGTCATTTGGGCCATTTTCTTGCAATTTGGTTTATCCTGAGTTGAGCATGGTACATATTGACAATGGGTAGTTAAATACGAAGTGTCTCTTGTTCTTGTACAGATACTCCTTAAGTTAAAAAAAATTCTGGCAAGCCAATGTTTGTCTTTGGCCCATTCCCCTTTTCTTCTGAGTTATGTAACTTCTGTTTTCTTTGCTGTGTTGTGATAGTAGGTATCTGTTTTACTGCCTGCTTTTCAGCCCTACTCGGAGCTTTTCCTTCTGAGACTGAATTGCCACAGGTTTTCTTTAGAGGAAGTTGCTACTTGGTGTGCTCCTGGTAGTGATTCTTGTTCAGGAATAGCCGATGAAACTTTTTTGATAATGGCTTACCCAGAGAATACTGTGAGTACCTACCATATTCCGTGAATGCTGTGCTTCAGGTAGGGGACTGAATGTTTTGCTTTCTTTTTTCAATCACAGGAGTCTGTGTTGAATGGGAAATACTCTGTGGAAAGTAAAAGGCATTGAAGAAAACCAGATATGTTAATATTTATGAAAATGCAGCAATACTCTGCTTAGGGGAGTTGGTATGTTTCCAGATACTTAAGCCATCGTTAGTTTTAGAACAATAGCTAGTAGTAAGATAGACTGTTGGTTGCTTATTTATAGGGAGATGAAGAGCAGCACAGCATAAACTGACGCCCCAGAAATAAATGAAATTTTTTAAAGCAGCATCATACTGTCTATTGACCAGCATTGTACTTAGCTCCGCCCTGGACTGCGGGGCACCTGTCAGGCCCTCAGGTCTTCGACTCAGTGCGACTGATTTCTTCCATAACTAGACTTTCATGCACACTTGCTTTTTGATTGGACATGCAGAGATTCATAAGTGCTGATGATTTGTGTCTGTAAACTCACGTTTCTGCCGGCACCCTGTTACCAGTGCACCAGGTGCCGGCCTCTTGGAAAAGTTTCATCATTCGTCAGTAGCATTTTGAGCAACCGGTGCGTGCAATACAGCTAGCAGGCTCTGTGGGGAGCTACACGAGATGCTCGGGGGTTCTGTGAGGATGCTGGCCTTTATCATCACGGCAGTCCGCTACATTGTATTTCTTTGCAATGAGTAGATGAGTTTCATTGCTTGAAAATCAAGGTACTAATAGATATTTACCTCTGTTGCTTTGTTTGTGGTCTTCACAACTCTTCTGTAATACCTCGTAATTTCCTCCATTAGAAAGTGTTTTTCTGTTAAATGAGGTATCACAAGTATCGGTCACAAGAAACGCAGAAAGTGCATTAGGAGCAACTTGTATTAGTATGTTCTTAATTAAAACGAAGCAATTCATTATTGATATTTTAAATAAATAAAGTTTCCAAATGATCTTGCCAAATTATCCTGTTATTTAGAAATAGAATATAAGAGAATGCTTTCAAAGAAATTTGTCATCTCTACCCTTATGTCTGGAAGTTGGCAGTACATTTCAATAAAACCAAGAATTACCTGTATGCTAAAAGATTACCATGAGTTAACTGATGTCAACAGTTTCATTATCTATTTTTGTTATAATCATTATCACAAGATTGAATCCAAAAGTATTAGTTAAAATTTTTTAGTAGCTTAAGAAACAACTGTTTGTGGTGGTAATGGATAAAGCTCTTTCTTTATTACATTTAAGTTTTCTTTATTACATATTACAATATGTAATAAAGAGATTGACTTTGAAATTTCTAATGTAAAACCTATTTGTAAATTTTGTAATTGAAATATGACTGGAGAACCATTAAGTTTTGCAGAGAGATGGTCCGTCAGTGCATCATCATAACTTTTAAAATTTAGATTTTATTTAGTGACATTCCATTATGGTTTAAAAAGTGGGCTGCTCCATCTTTCGAAGCACAGTTTTAACGCTGCAAGAAGTGCTGAGTTTGTAGCACGGTGGTTAAGAACGTGGGCTCCGTTCGCAGTCAGGCTGCCTGGTTTTGCCCTTCCTGTGACATCGGGCGAGATGCTCAACGTCCCTGTGCCTCGCCTTTGCCTATAAAAAAGGTGATACTGCTGCCTACCTCAAGCTTCTTGTGAGGATTCAATGGGAAGGTATACATATGCACCAGCCACATAGTAAGCACCTAATACTGTTAGTGGTTATTACAAGCAATAAAAGTATTTGTGTCCATCTATGAATTAATACTTTCTGTTATTCTCTCCAGTCACGAGGTGTAGACGTGATGCCTTAGACCTTAAGTGATGTGTTCAGAGGATATTGTGAGTTCTGATCTTCCCTCCTGCTAAAATCTAGAGATCTACCATTTCGGCAATTATGTATTAAGCACTGCTTGGTTCTGCGCACTGTTAAGGACCAAGACTATCGAAATCAAAGATAGCTGTCCTCTGGGAATGAATCTTGAACGGGTGACGCAGACAAGTAAGCAGGCCTGTGCTAAAGAATAATAAATGCTGTGATGGGCATGCACAGGGTGCTGTGCAGGCAGGAGAGGGGGTCGTTGAACGCAGACTAGGCAAGAGCACGATTAAACTGAGTCTTTAAGAACAAGCGCATCACGGCGCCGGGGGATGGGGAGGAAAGGGTGCAGGGAGTGGGGAGTTTGGGAAGGGTATTCCCAAGGTGGAAAGCAGAGCTCAGGCAGACATGGCAGTCTGCAGGGTGGCTCTGTCTAGAGAGCTAAGCAGGTGACATCCTGAAGGGGTGTACGTGCCAAACCACGACTCAAGGACTCGAAGCAGGAAAAGGACAAATCAGGTTTGCCCTTCAGAGTAGAGAGGGAGGGAGGAGCCTAGAGGCAGAGACGCCCTGTTAGAAAATGTGTAGTAGTTCAGGCAAGGTGATGAGGGCCAAAGCTGAGGCAACGCCACCGGGAACAGCAAGGGGGGAAGAACTGAAAGCTTTAGAGGAGAACGAACTCATCCTGGTAGCCACTTAGGTGTAAGCGACGAAAGGCAGCACCAGGACAACTCCGGCTGCACTTCTTTCCCATCTGGAGGGGTTAGATCTTAAGGACAGAGTTATCTGTCCCTGGGAAGCTCCTTATGCCAGAAGCATCTGCTGGATGGCCTGAGAAAAGAATACCAATTCTGACATGCGCGCATTGGGTCTTCAATGGGAGGCAGAGCCTTGAGAGAGGCCAGACAGGAATGCTGAGCAAGTTGTGAGAGAGCACGAGTGTGTGTGTGCATGTGTGTGTGTACACACATGCGAGCCACCAGGTTCGGGAGGTGTAGAGACACCATTGTTGCCAACACGGTTAGACGAGTCAGTACGTGTGTGGTAAGGACGCCGAGCTGGTTTCACATCTAGGCTGCTGGGTTGGACCTCCCCAGACACCCCTCTCCGTCCCCCTAACCCCAGACGCTGTTGGAGCAGGGCCATGCCTTCCCAGGTCTGCGTATGAAACGCTGAGACGTACTCCGAGGCTTTCTTGTGGTTTCTCTTCGGTTCCCTTGTCCCACACCCTTCCGTCATACCAGCGTGCTGAGACAGTCACACCAGGAGAGAGCTACGGCTGGAAGCGGAGCCTTTGCAGAGGCCAGGAGACAGGAAGGGTGAGTCCTGCTTCTGTGTGGGTGCTGCCGTGGGGGTGGGTGGGTGAGGTTTGCAAGAGGAGGACCGGAAAAGGCGGATCAGTTCCCGGAAGACCACAGGCTGCTGTTGGCTGCGTCGTGACCTCTGTTGAGCCAGGATGGAAAACGAGGGTTGGTGAACCTGCCCTGGAGAAGCAGCAGAAACCTTGGGATAGCCTCACGTTAGTGTAGGTCAAGGGGTCGCCTCTCCCCGCAGGTTGCCTAACTGAACACAACGTGCCCACGGACGGGAAGAGCAATTCAGCTCTCACCAGTGTCTCCACACCGGCTCGGAGGTGCTCCTGGAACGATGCGGAACTTTGCAGACCGGGGATTGTTGCCAAGCGAGGCTGTGTGAATAACAGACACTTAACACCAGGAAGGGAATAGCCCTAAAATGTTCCTTGAAACTCATTATATAGTCATAAATATGCATGATTTAAGATTTGATTTCCCACTAAAATGCGGTAAAAATAATGGTTCCGCATTACCAAATGATGCTGTAATTATAATACAGAGTTGTTCAATTCTGCCCCATAGTGCCTTATTTCTAGGGTTCTCTTCCATGAGCTTACAAAGTCAGTATTCATTATTTTGTGAGATTTTTTTTTTTTTTAAGTACGCAATCAATATCTTCCCAACAAAGTCCGTTTGAGATCTCAGTGCTTTCTGATTGGCTCGATCTTTCAGTAAGTAGCTGGGGGGCTGAAACAAACTGCGCAGTGTGTACAGTGTAAATTTATATTTCGGAAAAGCATCAAGTCACTGCGTCACGAACCTTTCACACTAGCTCATTAATCATTTAAATTTCTTAAATCGGTAAATGTTAGGGGCATTCATTACACAGCCAGTCAGGACACCTACGAAAGAAGGCTCTCACCACTCACCGCTGTTGGGACTCGGGCCTTCTTCGGGTAGTTAAACCCAAACTGTTAGCATGTCAGCGTGCAGCCAGTGGAAAAGCTACAACAGTGAAATATTCTACATTCTTTTTCTTGTTTCAGTCTTGGAAATTCAGTGTATCTTCTCTCTGTAGCACATTTGTATTCAGAACAAGCCATATTTTAAGTCAAGAGCCGGGCGTGACCCGCGGTACCGTACTGGGTGCAGGTCTCGACTGTGGGAGGGTGGTTTTCTGCTCCCGGCTCTCCTGACTGGCACATTTTTGAAGGTCTCAACTGCGACTTCGTGCAGACCTGTGTCTCAAGGTTAATGTAGCCACTGTGCCCGAGCAGAGCTGGCCCTGGGCTGTTACCACACTGAGGCAGGTCCCTAATTTTTTCAGTGAAAGGGTCTGTCTGGAAATACTTCGAAAAGGCTGATAGTCTGATGAATCCTCTCTGTGTGCTCTCACAGATCCCATGGCTTTGGTTGCGTTTCCCATTTTGGGGTAGGAATGTACAGGCTCTGAATAACTGGTCAGTTAGGAGTTGGTTGGTTGTGGGGTTCCAGCCAAGACCAGCAGGAATTGTGATTACTGCTGACGAACAACTCCCTTCCGACCTGTCCCTGTGTGGAGTCCTGCAGGGGCAGTTCCACGAGTGTCTGGCCTTCTAGCAGAAGCTGCCTCTTTGCCATGTTCAAGCCGAGACTGCTGCACTTGTCCACCAGACTCTCAGTCGAAAACTGAGCCTCTTCAGAGCCAGCCTGAGAGTCATCAGTAGTCCAGTCCAAGCTGCCTCCCAGAACGTGCTCCCTAGTTGGTGTGGGAATTCTGTGCCCAAGGTCTCTATTTAGAGAGTCTGGGTGCGGGGCTGCTGGGGAGTTTGTCTGCAAGGGTGGGCTATCCCAGGGGAAGACACGCCGTCTTCTGCTTGGGGACTTTCCCGAGCCAGGGATTCTCAACACTTGGCTAAAATTAGACCAGCGCGGGAGGGAGGAAGGGAAGGGCAGAGGCAGCTTTTTAAAGATGCCAAGGTCTTGCCCCCCCCACCCCCGAGATTCTGAGTTCGCTGTTCTGGTGTGATCCTGTTCTATAGCCAGTGTACAGCCCTTCCCCCGGGTTTTCTCACACCCCACTCGTGAGGACGAGCGTGCCAACCACATCCCAGACCTCCGCCATAAGCTCTCGCTGCGTTTTCTCTGGTTCTCTTAACTGCTTGATGGAACCGTTGGCTCTGTTTGAGTGAGAAGACCACCCCTGTGTTGTTGCACATTCTTCCCAGCTCTGCGGTTCATAGACTCGACTGCCTGATAAGGCCGGGCCCAGGTCCTCGATGTGCACAGCTAAGTTTGTAGACTCCTTTAAAAAACAAACAAAAACAGCCCTGGCTGGTGTAGCTCAGTGGATTGAGCGCGGGCCTGCGAACCAGAGGATCGCGGTTCGATTCCCAGTCAGGGCACATGCCTGGGTTGCAGGCCAGTTCCCGGCAGGGGACACACGAGAGGCAACCATACATTGATGTTTCTCTCCCTCTCCCTCTCTCCTTCCCTTCCCCTCTAAAGATAAATAAATAAATTCTTAAAATTAAAAAAAAAAAAAAAAAAAAACAAACAAACAAACAAAAACAAAAAACCCTTTCTGCCTCCAGAACGTGGCTCTGCCAAATAGAAAGCCCTTTGGCCTTCAGACTCTTGCTGCTTCTTTTGCTTTTAAAAAACCGGACTTGCCCCAAAGCTGAGCAATGATGTCTTTGTTTCATCCTCATCGTTTCTCCCTCCTGGAGCAGCAGCTGCCGGTGTAGTCAGTCGGTCACCGGCAAGCCACCGTGGGTAGCTGTGTGTAATGTTGTCTGAGTCTCGTTCTGGGAGTGACGTTGGGAATCTTCAAAACTCGTCTCGCCCTGAAGAAGAAGGAGGTGTGGGAGTTAACTTGAACTGGATCGCAGGGTGACTCGAAGTGTTGGTTCATTCACTTTGCACGAGTTTATTGAATGTGAAACAGACGTAAGGTGCTGTGTGAGCCACCACATGTCCACCGATGGGAGAACATAGAGTTCCTGCCCTTACGGAGCTTATAGGTCAGCTTTCCAAGCAAACCTTGGCAGTGGGGTGTGTGGCACAGCGACCGTGTGAACAGCAGCCTGGGCGTGCAAAACCTGCTGCTTGAACAAGCGCCTGTGCTGGGTCTTTCAAGGTGTGAGATCCGTCAAGTGCCTGGGAAATACTTGATTTGACAGGTACGTGTCCGTGCGGCCAGAACAGGCGAGAGCGGATGGAAGTACCGCCAACGCCTGGGCTGCGGCAGAGGCAGCCAAGCAGAGATCAGTGAACTCGCCTTTGCTTTTAGAGGCCTGTTTCCTCGGTCAGAGTGGCGGTGTGTTTCCGACCAAATGTTTTCTTCACAGCTTTTTCAAAGTAACTCGAATAAGTCCCAACTTCCACACAATAAAAACATCCGTCTTGAGGAGACCATCCGGTGAACTTGGACACGCACTGACACCTGTGCAGCTCTCTCCAGGACCGAGCTGGGCATGTTTGCGTCACCGCCAACGTGACCTCGAGCGCCCTGCTGGTGAGACCCCCACCCTGCCAGCCATCCTCAGCCCTGGGCAGCCGTTGGCCTGCTTTATCTCACTGGAGAGCAGCTGGAAACACTCAGTATGAACCTCATTTGCGTGAGGCTGTTTCACTCAGCAGGTCTGCGGTAGGCATCGCTGCTGTTGCTTGAATCGGTTCTTTTTATTGCTGAGTAGTATTCCATTGTACGAATGTACTACTGTTCGTTAGCTGTTCTTTTGGGGGACACCTGGGCTATTTCTAATTGGGCCCTTTATGAATAAAATGTCTGAATGTTTATATATAAATTGTATATGAACATGTGCTTTCATTTCACTTGGATAAATGCCCAGGAGTGGAATCACTGCATTGTATGGTAAATATTATTTTGCTTTTTAAGATTCTGCCAAACTGTTCTGCGTAGTGGCTATACCGCTAATGGTTTTGCCACATTATTGCCAACACACTCAGTTGGCAGTCAGTCTTTTCAGTTTTGGTTATTTGAGTGGGTGTGTATTTCATGGTTTACCTAACCGCTATTAATATTACTCATCTTTGGATCCACCATCCTGCCTGTTTATGCCCTTCCGCAGTACTACTCTTTCTTGATTACTGTAGCTGTGTGCTTTGCAGTAAGTCTTGAAATTAGGTAGTATGAGCCTTCCAACTTGCTTCCTTTTTCTTTTTTCCAACATACTTTTGTTTTTCCAGTTCCTTTGGTCTTGCACATAAATTTTAGAATCAACTTGTCAATTGCTACAAAAACTCTTGCTGGTACTTTGATTGAGATTGCTTTCAATCTAAGGATCAATTGTTTTAGTCTTGACAATATTAACTCTTCCAGCCATTGAGCACAGTATCTCTCTCCATTTCTTTCAGTTTTTAAAAATGTCTCCAGTATTTTATAGTTTTTGGCATATAGATCTTGATAGATTTTTACCTAAGTATTGCATGATAGTGTTACTGTAAATGATACCGTTTTTAAATTTTTAATTTCCGGTTGCCTACCACTATTACAGAAAAACAACTGAATTTTATACATTGATTTTGTATCCTATAATTTTAAACTCACTATTCTTGTAGCTTTTTTGTTGATTCTTTGGAATTCTCTGCATAGACAATTATACTGTCTACAAGTAGATCATTGCTTTCTTTCTAATATGTGTGCCCTTTTATTTCCTTTTTTCTTCTTCCTTCTCTTTATTTTTAGCTCCTCCCTCCCTTCCTCTTTCTTTATATCCGTCCCCGTTCTTTCTGTCTCTCTCCCCCCTCCCCTCTTCCTCTCCCCCTCCTGTCCTTGCTTCCTTCTTCCCTTCTCTCATACTCCATCGGCTAGGATGTCTGGTCTGATGTGAATGGAAGTGCTCAAGCTGAGAACCTTGCTCATTTTGAACTTAAAGGGAAAGCATTCAGTCTTTCGCTATTAAATTTATGTGAACTGTGGGTTGTTGTGTTTTTTGGGTTTGTTTTTTTTTTTTGTAGCTGTCTTCTATAAAATTCAGGAAGTTGCCTTCTGTTCCTGTTTCCTAAAAGAATTTATCATGAACAGATGGTGAATTTTGTCAAATGCTTCTTCTCTCTCTACTGAAATGATCATACTGTTTTCCTCTTTGATCGGCTGATATGATGAATTCCGTTGATTCTTTTTTAATGGTGAACCAAGTTTTTATATATTTCTAGATTCAATTTGCTAATATTTAGGTAAGGCTTTTTTGGCATATATGAAGGCTGTTGGTCTGTAGTTTTCTGTTCTTGCAGTATCTTCAGTTTTGGTATCACAGTGAGGGAACACTCAGTAAAGGGGTTGGAAAGTATCCATCTTTTATGTTCTGAAAGGGTTTGTACGGAATGCTATAAATTTTCCTCTCTGTCCTGCTTTAGCCATATCCCATGAACCATTGTTGATTGAAAAAGAAGAAGGACAACAAGGTTGGTTGAAAAGAAGGATGGGGGTAGATGATATTGGGAGTGGAAATAACATCACCTTAGACAGGAGCCAGCCACTTGTCCCTTGGGGCAAGCAGAGTCCCTGAGTGAAGGTAAAGAGTTCTTCCAAACCAGGCTGGAGAGTCTCCAAAGAGGACAGACTGGCCATTTCCCCAAGGACAGCCCCAGTGTTTGTTCCCACTCCTGGTGAGCTTGCAATGGCCATCCTGTAGTAATTCCAGCCGAAGTATTTTGTTGACTTGAGGTTAGGTTCCAGTTTTTTAAAAGACCGGAGGAAATTTCAGGTATCGGAAAGGACCTGCCTTTTGAGGTCTATAAAGTAACAGCTCTTAGCTTTTTGTCGTGAGGTCAGATGGGGGATGAAAATCATCTATCGGTCAGTAGATTTAGAGCAATAGCTGTGGACCGAGAGGAACACAAGAGAGCGTTGCCTTTTCCTACATCGGAGAAGACAGGAGAATGGAAATACACCAGCAAGAATACGGAAACGCAGCCTGTGGAACCTTAGGTGGTTGCCAGTGGGCACCCAGGTGTGATGAGAAGTCAGCTTGGCAGTAGAGCAGAACGAAGAAAATCCGAGATGTCAAAACAGCGAGCCTTGGTCTGCTCTGTGGGGTAGAAGCTGTCGGCGTTAGCATCCTCTCTCCCACCCGAAGCTCCCGAGTGGGCAGTCTGCCCCGGCTGGGCCTCCGCTCCAGGGCATGTATAACCCCCGGGAGCTGAAGGTGTCCTGGGAAGCTGCATTGCTTCAAGACTCAAGGTCAATTGTCTCCTATTTTCAATCACTTTTCCAAACTTCTATTATGATTTGTCAGTTTTTGTTCTTTTAGCCTATGCTTGGGAAACTGAAGAGCTCTTGTA
This sequence comes from Glossophaga mutica, assembly GCA_039655065.1. Classification (NCBI taxonomy): domain Eukaryota; kingdom Metazoa; phylum Chordata; class Mammalia; order Chiroptera; family Phyllostomidae; genus Glossophaga; species Glossophaga mutica. Next base: position 87,466,138 of record CM077313.1, read on the forward strand.
ATAGTTTTAAGTTAGTTAAAATTTGAAGTGCCAAACAAATTTAATTATTTCTATTTTTCTTCCTTTTATGAGGTGAAAAAGCACATTGTAAGCTACCTTATAGTCATTCCAGGATACCCAAAGAACACTTAGCTGTAAAAGACACGTTGACAGTTTTATTTTCAAACAGGGAAAGGCCAAGTAGAGTTAAGGAGACAAAACATAAGAAGTATCTAAATGCAAGAAAGTCTCAGAAGTTGATAATGTAAAAACTAATGATTAAAATGAATTTTTTTCAAAAAGGAGCACTTTTGTGTTAAAATAGTTCAAGAGTATGTCGAAAGTATAAAGATTTCACAATATTTTTAAATGGATACTCATGCCCATTTCTGAAGCCTTCTGAAATACTTGTTTAGGCATGTAATACGTAAATGTAACAAATGTAAGGTTTTTAATTAGCTCTAAGATATAATTATCTTTATGAAGTACATTAAATCAACATATCTATTGCATGGACCTTACATCTCAATAAAACTAACAGGTCCCCTTAACTGATAAACCATATCCATTATCTCGTGTATGAGATGTCTTATTTGGTAACTGTGCTATGGTACAGTCTCAGCCATTTTAACAGTTATGACCTCAGCCAAAACTAACCCATTTTATTGCACCCAAACACAGAACTGGAATATATAAAACCAAACCCGCTTAAATGTTTTTCTTCATGGTTATACACTTTTGTACCTTTTATAGATTTAAGGTGGCAAAAATAAATTAATGTTGTCCAAAGCCATGTGCAATTATTTTTTAGGCTTTCTATAATGTATAAAAATAAGAGACAACTAAGCAAACAGCTAGAACAGGAACAGAACCACAGAAATGGAGATCAGATGGAGGGTTAGCAACAGGGGCGTGGGAGGAGGAGAGAGGGGGAAAAGGTACAGAGAATGAGTAGCATAGATAATGGGAAAAAAATAGACAGGGGGAGGGCAAGAATAGTATGGGAAATGTAGAAGCTAGAAAACTTATGACCCATGGACATGAACTAAAGGGGGGAATGTGGGTGGGAGAGGGTGGGTAGGGTGGAGGGGAATGATGGGGGAGAAATGGGACAACTGTAATAGCATAATCAATAAAATATATTTAAAAAAAAGAAAAAAAAATAAGAGACAAAGATAATTAAAACCATAGTAGATGACCAGGGTTTTATATCTTTTTCTTACAAATTGTCCAGGTAGCTGAAGATTATTTATTAATTTAACTCAATTTCATATTAACCTAAGTTCTTAATATTAACCTAGTTCTTAACTATGAATCTGGAAACTACGCTTTAAGTTACATATTAAGTCCTTATGGTTTGTAGCATGATAAAAATTACGCATGACTAAATCAACTTGACCCACAAAACCAATGAGAGAGATTTAGGGAGTTTAAATCATTAAAAACAGTAAATTCCGGTCTTGTACAAATGAACACTTTGTACTAACATTATTTGTACATGATGGTAAATCAGTGAGAAAACCTAGAGCTGTTTTTAACTAAAATTGAATTATTCCAATTTCCAAAAGGGTATGATCTGGAATATTACATGAACTGTTTTCTAGTATAAAACTAACTTTGATATACATGGACCTCTGTATTTATGAATCTAAAATGTATATCATGCCATAAGTTTTAACCTGATAACAAGGCCATTCAGACTAACAGTTAACTTTTTCTCCTGGGTTGGTTTTAGCAAGAAAAATGTAAAGAGCCAATATGTGTAAAACTTGAGACTTTTAAAAACAAAACCATTTGAATTTTATCCGGACTGAATGGATATGTGAAGAACAACACAATACTTTTTGATTAATTCATTAAACTTGTCAAAAAGAAAGGGAAAAAAGCGGTGGGGGGGAATCCGATGAGAGGCAGCCACAGACAGGCACATCAGATCGGGCGAAGTTTAACTACCACCTGGTGATTTGTAATTCTGAACAATTCAGTTTTATAATCATAGAGACAGTGCTCGGATTTGTGGTGTAGCTTGTGTCCGTTTGAAAGGTTCGTTACCGTCCTTCCACCAGAGAGAATTTGCCGAATCGGGCCGAGGGACTCCTGGACTTTGGATGCTGCAGGCTCCCCTTGGGTCTCCTTTATAACCACTCAGAGGCTTCTAGCTCTTTCTCTGTGGGGCGCAAATGAGACAATTCTGCAGTGACCTCTTTGCTTACAATATCAAGTTTTTGCATCTCCTAGATCCATCGAGGAAGAGCTGTTGTTTGGTAGAGGTCAGGAAGATACATGGTCCAGGGCAGGAGTCGAGCCGTCCTGAACAATGGCACAAAGACCTCGAATGTAACCAGGAGGAGCAGTTGACACATTAGGAAACGTCAGGGACCTCTTCACTGGAGGTTGTAACGTTCAGGGACTTGGAGTTAGTACGGATTTTTCCAAAGATGGAAGGGCCAGGAGGGAGAGGAAAGATAATGAACAGGAAAGTTTGGAACGGGGTTAGAGTGAACCCACAAACGAGGCAGACTTAACCATTTTTTCACGTATTATTGGTCTGGGTCAAGTCTTTCAGGGAAGTTTTACAATCTGGACCATCTAAGATGGGCCAGTCAGGTTCATCTGTCTTAAACCTGTAAGCTGGTTGGAGATCAGTCTTGGGTTTGTTTGTCCCTTTAGTGGGAATTTTGCAGTGTATACAAACACAGAACAATATAGTGGACTCCCACATACGACCCCACCAGCTTTAGCACTTGTCAGCTCGTGGCCGATGCATGTCATCGGTGCTCTCCGCTTCCTCACGTATATTTAAAAGGCACTGTTTTAAAGCAAAACCATGGTATAAATACTTTAATGTGTAGATGTAAAAGTTGGAGACTTTTTAAAAATAACCATTCTCTACGTAAGAATGTCCCAACCTAAAGAGAACTTGTGTAAGAGTAAGAAAGATTGCATGAGGGTGGGAGAAGGCAAGGTGGAGATTTGGATTACAGGATAGTTAACAAAATTATGTGCTTTCTTGATGGAAATGCATATTTCAAAGGTGTGTTAACCTAGACGCACAAGAGCGATGGACAGGGCTTGCAGAAGGCGAAGATGAACCTTTTACTAAAGAGGTTGCATGCCTGGGGTGTGGCTGCCACCAAGGCCTGCCCAGTTAGGAATTATGATTGGATCATCCTAGAACCCCCTTTTTGTCCACACCACAGTAACATTATCACACACTTAAAATGAGCAGTTCCGGAGGCTGTGGAAGCATGCAGAGGTGTGTCTGTGTGGGAGAGAATGAAGCAAAGATACATAAATAGCCTATAAGGTGGAAAGGAAAGCATCTGACCCTCCGGTCCTGGGAGAGGGTCCAGTTCAGCAGCTCTTCCTTCCATGCTGACAGCTCCCCCTTCTTTCTCTCCTAAGAAAGCCCCTCCGTTTGTGGTAGTGCTGGCTTGTTAGGTTTTTCTGGTTTACACCGGGGCGTGCTGTGAGTTCTACTACTATCTGGGTGGCTGCGCGTGCCTCTTCTCGTCATACTCTGATTTCTCACACCATTCAATTTAGTTATAACGACAATGCCATTGGCCACCATTGGTCAAATGACTCTGTCACACGCCACACCCTTTACCCAGTACTTCACCTTTAATCCTCACCACAACCCACTGAAGACAGCAATGTCCCTGCCTTGCAGATGAAGAAGCGAAGGTATACATGGATTAGGTCACTTGCTTGGGTCGCGCTGTTGATATGTATGGAATCGAAATCCTACCCAGCTCTTTCTAACCCCCCAGCCTGTGTCCCCACCGTGCCATGCTGAAGGTCACAGGATTCTTCTTTCCTACTGTCAGTACAACTCTACAGCAGCAAACTGAGCTGTTCTCAGACTCCTTCCTCGTCCTCCTACGCACACAGTCAGACTCCTCCGTTGCAGTGAGGCCGGGGCGGTGATTGGGTTCTACCCATGAAATGCAAATAGGAGACACACCCTACTTTTTGACCAGGCCCAGTAGACCTTCCCGGGTGCTGTTCTCTGTGCTCCCTGTGCCGCCTCTGTCTGCTTTACACGGCCTCCGGCGCCCTTGGAAACTGCACGTGAAGGTGGAGGAACCACAGCCTGGGCCCCCGAGTGACTGCGTGCGCAAGAGCCACCTGGCACCCACCTGAAACTCCCTTGCACTGGTTCTGTGTGTGAGCAGTAGCTGAACTTCTATTGTATTTGAGCCCTTTTGTATTTCAGAGTCCATTTATTACAGCAGTTAGCCTTCCTTCATGGTGCGATACCATTGCAATTATCCTTTGCCGGGTAGCAAACCACCTCACAATTTACTGGCTTACATCCACAGTATTAATTAACTCACAATTCTGTGAGTCAGAAATGTGGGCCGTTGCCTGTACTTGTCCACGCAGCCATAAGCAGCAGGTGGGTCCGCTGGGGCCGATGGGCCTGCTGGCGTGGCCTCGCTCGCTTGGCTGGAGGTAAGTGCTGGCTGCCGGCTGGATCGCGTGCGTCCTGCAGGTTTGCCGGGATTAGTCACCTGGTAGCAGAGGGTTCTCAGCGGGAAGAGAGGGCAAACCCTCTCACATTGCAAAGGCTTCTGCTTGCACTCGTGGCGGGGGGTGGGCATTGCCCAGGGTCAGGCACACAGGCCGAGGGAAGTGTAATGTACTGGGAGCCTTTCCTGCAGCCGTCTGCCACCCCTCCACGGAGCTCGTGTGCAGATGGGGAAATCATTCACTGCAATATCTTAGTCACACATTTGGTAAGAGTCCAGCTAGGAGGTGGTTTTTCTAACCCCTGAATTAAGTTCTAATATCAGTGTTGGGTGTAATAAAAATCATGTTGAATTTGCTTTAAAATTATATTTCTGGTCTATGTGTAACAATGAAATATTTACCAATACATCATCCATTGAGGGTAGTAGAATTGACATTGAAAGAAGTGAATATTACTCATTTCTTCAAACCACTGTGGCCTGTAGCTGTTTCAGCTTATGGTGCAAATTAAGGGGCCCTCTTTACCTGAGGTTTAATGGATCCAATTTCTCAAAGTCCTGTGGGTTTAAAACCAGATCCATACTTCAACTAAAGCAGTCTTTGAAAGGCTAAACCCAGATTCAGCCTTATTTAAAGTAACATATTACCAAAGCATCTTAAATTAGGTTTTGTAGGTGATTACCTATTTTCCTAGGAGATGCATGCTAAAATGTTGAGATAAAGTCCTATGATGTACATACTTTTAAATGCCTCAACAACAACAAAAAATACATTGAAAACATATAGTGAGAAAGATAAATATGGTGAAATGTTAACATTCGTTAATGGATGTAGGATATGAATGTTCATCGTATTTTAAGTTTTGTATGCATTTGAAATTTTTCATAATAAAAATTTCAGGGAGGATGGAAATCTTCATTTCTCTCCATCCCCTGTTTTCATTTCTTTTCCCCAAAATCTCTCCCGCCTGTGGGCCATCTCTTTATTATTACCTATCCACAGCAGCATGATAGGGGAAGTGGTTAGACTCGCTCTGGAGCCAGACCACAGCCGGTGCGGGGACATCTGCCCTCCCATTCCTTGTGTGACCGCGGGCCACTTACTTTGACCTCCGCACCACACTTTCCTCAGCCCCATAGGGTTGGTGCGAGGAGGGAAAAACAATGACCGGGGAATATGTACAGAATTAGAAGAGGGCCTGGAATATTGTGAGCCTTCTACAGGATTCTCCCACAATTGGAATAATCTCTCGGCGTCCCTGACTTCTTCCCTTGTCTGCAGTGAGGTGCACCCTGGGGCCTTCCTCCCGAGGAGAGGGAGTTGGAGGAAGATTGCAAATGCTTCTTTCTTAATACTTTAACTTTTCTTTCTCTTTGAACTCTTTCAACACAAAGAGTTGAAATAGGTAACAATCCTGAAAAATGTTTCTACGTTTTGAAAAAATATGTTTCACTATCTCATTCAAAGTCACAAAGCCAGTAGGAGGAAGAACCAAGGCTCAGTATATCTATATCTCATTGTGTGTGTGTGCGTATACACACACATCTTACATCTTATCGTTCACCTATCAGCAGACACCTAACCTGCTTCCCTATCTTGGCTACTGTAAATAATGCTGCCGTGAACACGGAGCATCTATCTTTTTGAATTACGGTTTTAATATTCTTCAGGTAAATTCCCAGCAGTGGGATTCCTGGGTCATAAGGCAGTTCCATTTTTGATTTTTTGAGAAAATTCCGTACTGTTTTCCACAGTGGCTGCACCAGTCTGCATTCCCACCAACAGTGCTCTAGGGTCCCTTTCCCCCATGTCCTCGCCGGCACTTGTTTGTTGATTTGTTTACGATGGCCATTCTGACCACATTGTGGTTTTAGTTTGCGTTCCTCTGATGATTCGTGATGTTGGGCGTCTTTTCCTGTGTCTATGGGCCATCTGTGTGCCCTCTTTGGGGAAGTGTCTATTCAGGTCCTCTGCCTGTTTTTAAATCAGTTTGTTCGGCTTTTAGATGTTGAGTTCTATGAGTTCCTTATAAATTTTATGCATTTATCCTTTAGTGAATATAACATTTGCAAACAACATCTCCCATTCAGTAGATTGCTGAAGACATGGCGGGGATCGAACCCTTTCCGAAGAGCCAGCCCAGTTCTGGAATTATTCGGGGGTTGGGAGGGAGATGACTGAGGAGGCCTGCAGTTTCTCTGGGTTCATGTGTCTCATTGGAGCATATTCTGATCAGCCACATAAGCCGTCTGTCAGGGCCAGGCCGCGCAGACAGTTGCATTTATTCTGAGCCACTTGAATCGGTGTCCTAATATCTCACTGGGCTTCGTAGTGGTTTCCAGTGAGCTGGGTACCCTGGGGGTGGGCAGGAGCCTGGATTCTGTTTCAGAAGGGGAATTCGGGACATTCCCGGGTCCCCTGGTGGGGAGTGAGGGTAGGGGAACCAGGAAGTGAGAAAGGGAAGTCGGATAAGAGCAAAGGCAAACTCGGCCACCCTCAAGTTCTGCCCCGGGACTCGTCAGGGAAATTCCTCCCTGAAGCTGCTGGCCCCAGAGCGCTTCGGACAGCAACTGCCCCGGTTAGGACAGACTTCCCCTTGCACAGGCAGCATGTTTTTATAGCATGAGCGAAGTTCTTGCACAGAGGCTAACATCGTTTTCAGGGTACATCAAAGAGTGAAAAGGAGGAATGATGGTGTTGAATTTATAACTATTAAGATTAACTGACTAGAAACTGAACAGGGTGTAAAAAGGCAATGGCCCTTCAGGTGACAGAGGGGTTCTCGGAGATGACAAGGTGACAGGAATTGTCAAGCATTCTCAACAGGGATGATACCCCCACTGAAGGGGTGAAATTGGTTTTGGGGGGACAGAAAAGACCTTGATGTTCAATGGCGCGTGGCCCTCCAAAGGCCCAAAGTACATAAAGTACATAAATATAGTATATCTGTGGTATCAGCATTTCAGGGTGGGAGGGGCAAGTAGGAAAAAATGTCTTACAAAATCTCCTGAAAGGGTAAGAAATGCTGGACTGGGAAATTCAAATGGAAGGGTTGCGTTGACCACCAGGAAGCGGTGGAGGAAATGGACTGGAAAGAAGCACGTTGTCTCGGCAGATCTTCTTACACGCTGCCTAGGGGGAACCCACGGGGCCATTGGGAAGCAGCGGCGGACGGCGGGACACCCCTCCCCGCTACTCCGTAGGTGATGAGCTGCCGGCTCCACTGAACATCAGGTGCCCAGGGTGCTGCTCTCGGCCCCAGACCCCCCGGGCCAGTTCCTGGACACGGTGACAGGAGGGACGAAGCAGCGGAAGTCAGAGTTCCAGGAGTGAACGCACCCCTTCCCCGCTGTCTAATGCGTTTGTTCTCCTCTCCCGCTTGCTCTTGGGACTCCTCTCATTCACTGCTGCTGTGGGCAGTGGCCGTGTTAATGAGTGAAAGGAAAACGATGCTGGAAACCGGAAACCACATGCTGCTGGCGTCGAAGAGAGACATGAGGGTCGGCCCTGTGATTGTAGTGCGGGAAGCCAGATAGTGCTCTCGGGCATCCGTGACATCGAATCAGAATGCAAGTAGGCTTTTGGCTTTCCTGATCCGTGCTTCTGGGTATGAGCTGGACGTGCAACTTCCTAAAACAAAAATGAAGACAGTGCTAATACGGGGGATGGTTCGTTCTTCTCCAACAGGTATTCAACCTTGGAAGTGGCTTCTGGTCTCCAGGCTGCTTAAAAGTCTCCACTTTGCTCTCGGTTTAAAAGTAGCAATGTTGTTTTGGAGGGGCTCTCAAGGGTGGGAAGGGGGGTCCAGCGCAGCCCCTCTCTTCTCTTGCCTTGTCCCTGATCCTCATGAAGCCAGTGCTGGAGGGCAAAGGTCCGGGGAGATGACGACGTTACTGTTACTGGAACCCTACTCCATGCCGGGTTTGAAGTGCTTCACCTGTATTAATTTACTTGTCGTAAGGAAACAAGACTGCAAGGACAGCACTGGCATCATGGGCGGGAAACTCGGGCACAGAAAAGCTGAGTCACTCGTCCAAGGTCACAGAGCTACTGGTAGCGCTGGGATTTGAACCCAGATCCTCAGCACCCAGAGAACTTTCTGTAATAGTGCTGTGTACAGTACCCTTGGGGCCAACTCTCCTTACTGACCAGTGTCTCTGAACTCAGGGATGAGTGGGCTTAAGTTGAAATTACTTTTAACCCCTTGTACTTTGGATGGAGCCTTATTTAAATAAAACAATGCATCCCTCACTGGGGCCCCTGACTCCTTTGGGCCACTTACATAACGGATCATTACTGGGCATGTGCCGCCCTCTGGTGGTGAAAACCACCCACACAGGACCTCCTGCTTTCCAGAAAGCACCTACCTGCTTTGGTTGGCTGGTGATTCCCTGGGCAGGATGGGGGTGTGGCCAGAGAAGGAGCTGCAGGCTCTGTAGTCAGACTCCTGCATCACCTGGCATTCTGCAGGTGTTCCTGACCTTGGGACTCTCAGACAGTGAGGCTTGTCAATGGGACTCCAGAGCCCTATAGCTGTTAGCACCATGGATATGGCCTTAAAGATCAGGCTTCCCAAAGAGTCCCAGGGACATGAGAGAGACCCCATGTGTGTCCTTCGGGAGAGATGTCATTTTGTATCACCTGCCCTCGTGGGTTGGGACCAGGTCCAACAGAATTGGCAGAAAGGTCAGTTGCAGAAAGAACCGAAGGCCGCAGACTCTATCAGAACCGAGGGGAAATAACGCCAGCCAGAAGGCCCATGCTCTAGCTCTTGCTCCACCAGTAATAAAGCACTTGACCTTGGGCATGCTTTTGCTCTGCGACACCAGTTCCCCCACTGGCAGAATTAGGAAGCTGAACTAAGAGCTCAAAATCTTAGATACTGTCCACTTTTTTTACATTTGCCAAAATCCCTTTCCTGAAGGGTTTTGCCGGTTTTTTGTTCCATTTTTATATACATCCTGATTATATATATATATGACAAAGTATCCATACTCTCTGGTCCTCGGTTTCCTTATTCGTGAGATCATTCCTACTTCACAGGTTGTTGGGAAGAAGTTTCCATGTGACCCAGTGTGGATGGGCTCGGTCAGACTGTTTGTTTAGACAAAGCAAGGGTGCTCACACACACTTATGTACACTTTTCAACCCAGGAAATTGGTTTTGAAGACACCGACATTCGTACTACGTACAAAATGGTTCCCTGGCACAGCATCCCTTTCAAAGCAGTGCCCACATATGGGTCATGCATTCTTCCCTGCAGCTTGGGTGTCTTACCACCAACGCCAGTCTGAGCTCTAACCTGTGCGGGGTGGGGGGGGGGACACCACCCAGGGTGAGGTCCCCAACAGCGGTGCTGCTCCCGTTCAAGGGGTCGCTGCTGGTTTCACATGGCACTGTTCTCTCACTCCACCTGCTTCCCACCACTTACTACACCCCTACGCTGTATGGGCTACGTGGGGTGGAAAAGAATAAGCCGGACACAAAAGATAAATACTTCATAGTTCAACATGTACGGAGGACTTAGTCAAAATGAGAGAAAGGGAAAGCGAGTTGTTGCCGGCTGGGGGCGGGGGAGGGTTGCAGTGGGAACGGCGGTTACTTCGTTACTTCAGGGCCCCAGTTTCACTTTTACAGGGAGGAAGAGCTGTGGAGGCCAGTGGGGGTGGAGGTCACACAACAGTGTGAGTGTCCTTAATGCCACTGGACTGCGCGCTGAAACATGGCTAAGACGGTCGGTTTTCTGTCTTGTATATCTGACCACAACTTTAAACATTGGGGAAAAAAGTCTCAAAGGCAGCAGAACGTGGGAAGATGACATGCAAAACTTAAAACAGCTGCGTCAGGAATGTGTGTTATAAACATTCTGTTTAAAACTTGCATATTGCGATATTGCTTTTATAAGAAAAATAAAGCGCTGAGAGAGAAACAAATCAAGAAAAAGAATTTGAGATATTCTGATATTTGCCCAGAAAAGCACCCAAGTGTATCAGGAGAACCCAGAAATTTGTTTAACATCCTGACCTTTGTTTTATTTTATCATTTACTTTTTTTTTTTTTTTTGGTTTGGGTTTTTTGGGGGGGTTTTTTGGATTACAGATTACTGGCGGCCCATAACCTTTCCAATGCTTAGAGCCTCTGAAAGTTTCAAGCTGGGCTCGGGTGCAGCTAACTCACTTTTGCAGCTCAGAGAACCGTGCTGGGGTGGCCCCTGGGCCCGCAGCCCTGCTGCAAGCCCAGCTGTGTGGTGGCTCCAGTCCCAGCTGCTTTTACTAAAATTCCTCCTTATGCACCTGGGATAATGGCCATGGTTTTGCCTTTGAGCTCCAGAATGAGGTTGGTTTGTTTTGTTGGTGGTGGGGGTTTTATAAAATATATTTTCTTGTTTATGCTATTAGAGTGGTCCCACTTTTCCCCCTTTGCCCGCCTCCGCCCTGCGTTGCCGTCCCTCGAGCATTCTCCGCTCGCCCCCCACCTTAGTTCATGTCCCTGGGTCGTGTGTATAAGCTTCCTGGCTTCTCTGTTCCCACACTAGTCTTAACCTGCCCCTGTCTATTCTGTACCTACCATTTATGCTTCTTAATCCCCGCACCTTTTCCCCATTCTCTCCCTCCCCCATCTCAGCTGATAACCCTCCTTCTGGTCTCCGTATCCATGATTCTGTTCCTGTTCTGGCTGTCTGCTTAGTTTGTTTTTTGACTCAGTTGTTGATAGTTGTGAATTTGTTGCCTTTTTAATGTTCGTAGTTTTGACCTTCTTTTTCTTAGATAAGTCCCTTTAACGTTTCATGTAATAATGACTTGGTGATGATGAACTCCTTTAGCTTTACCTTGTCTGGGAAGCACTTTATCTATCCCATTCTAAATGATAGCTTTGCTAGACAGAGTAATCTTGGATATAGGTCCTTGCCTTTCATGACTTTGAATACTTCTTTCCAGTCCCTTCTTGCCTGTAAGGTCTCTTTTGAGAAATCAGCTGACAGTCTGATGGGAACTCCTTTGTAGGTGACTGTCTCCTTTTCTCTTGCTGCTTTTTAGATTCCCTCTTTAATCTTGGTCATTTGAATTATGATGAGTCTTGGTGTGGTCCTCTCTCTGTCCAACTTGTTGGGAATCTCTGTGCTTCATGGACTTGTATGTCTGTTTCCTCAACCAAATTAGGGAAGTTTTCTTTCATTATTTCTGCAAATAAGTTTTCAATTTCTTGCTCTTCCTCTTCTTCTGGCACCCCTATGATTTGGATGTTGACACATTTGGAGATGTCCCAGAGGCTCCTTATACCATCCTCATTTTTTAAAATTCTTTTTTCTTCTTGCTGTTCTGGTTGGATGCTTATTTCTTACTTATGTTCCAAATCATTTATTTGGCTTCATCCCCTCCACTGTTGCTTTCCTGTAGATTTTTCTTTATTTCACTTAATGTAACCATGCAAACTTCATTTCTTCCTGGGTCTTTTTTATGCTGTTGAAGTACCCAGTGAGTTCTTTGAGCATCCTGATAACCAGTGTTTTGAACTCTGCATCTGATAGGTTGCTTATCTCCATTTCGTTTAGTTCTTTTTCTGGGGTTTTGTGCTGTTCTTTCATTTGGGCCGTATTTCTTTGTCTCCTCAATTTGGCAAGCCTCCCCGTATTTGTTTTTGTGTGTTAGGTAGAGCTGCTCTGACTCCCTGTCTTAGAAAAGGCACCTGTAAATTGTGTGGGGCAGAGCCTTAGGTAATTGCCAGGGCGGGGTAACCTGCTTCACCACCTTGAGGCTCTGTGTGGGGGGAGGGCTCGGGGAGGGGACCGTGACACTGCCTGTCCTCTGAGCGTTTGCCGGCTCTTGCGGTTTCCAGTCACTTCACTTACTCTGTGTACGAACGGGACTGGTGCCCTTCCAGCTGCTGCCCTGGTGCTGAATCCCAGAGGGGGTGGCTCTGCATAAGTTCTAAGTCTGTGTGGGCCCTTCAAGCAGAGTCTCCTGAAAATCTGGCAATTTCTTCCTCTGCCCCAACTCCCACTGGTGTTTACAGCCAGAAGTTACAGGAATTAATCTCCCTGGCACTGGAGGTGTGGACTGTATGGTCTGGCCTGGCGCTGGGATGCCTCGCTCCCAAGGTATCCCTCTGGACTTTTATCCACCACGCCCGTCCCTGTGTCTCCGCCCCTCCTACCCATCTGGATGAATGCGGTTTCTTTAAATCCTTGGTTGTCGGACTTCCACGCAGCTCAGTTTTCTGACGGTTCTGGGTGTTAGTTGTTTTGAGGTCTAGTTATAATTTTTTTCTGTAGTTGGGAGAAGAGGTGAAGCCTGTTTACCTATGCCTCCATCTTGACCAGAAGTTGGGTCTGTTTGTTTGTTTGTTTGTTTGTTTAAGCGAGCAATTAGTTACTGGAAATGGAGGTATGTCACACCTGGCAGTGGACCGAAATATCAACGAGCCAATGCGCCCCCCCAGTTCAGGAACTGACGGGGTGCCTGGCAGAGGCGCGTGGACCTGGCTTTTGGGCTGGCGGCGCCCTGCTGTGCCACAGAGCTGTGGACTCGCCTTCCCGGTTCAGTGAGTGACACCTCCATGGTAGGACTTTTGGTACTAATGATGGAAACTAATAGTGGTTAATGCCTGTGCTTTTCACGGACAAATCTAGGATGTTACAGGAAGCATGATGTTGAATCACTTTGGACTTGACTTTGAGAACTTCCAGTCCCCCGTTTGACCTTGTCAGGAAGTTCCGCATGCCTAGGAGTGAGATGAGAACGGTGTGGGGTTCCACTGGGAGCAGAAAGAAAAGCACTGGCTTAACAACGACCAGCACGGACCGCAGCGGCCTGTGCTGACCGCACCGTGCTGACCGCTTTCCTCGGCTCCTTTCATTTTCACTCCCACGCTGTGAGTCAGCGCCCTCGGATTCCACTTTTCAAGGAGGAAATTGAGATTTCAGCAGCCTTAGGACCTGGCCCAAAGCCACGCCGTGACTTGAATGGCTTTTTTTAATAAGTTCAAAGTCAGCTCGAACATGCCAGAAATGCAGGTCTGAAATATGGGAGCTGCGATTTCTTTCCCCAAATCCACCCCGACATCCTGTGAGAAAAAATAGCTGTATCCCAAGTTTGTGGAGTTCTCTTGTTTTCAAGTATCAATTGTCTTTTCCTTTTCTTTTTTTTATTTATTGATTTGAGAGATGATTTGTGGCTCCACTTATTTATGCATTCCTTGGTTGGTTGATGTGTGTGCCCTGACTAGGAATTGAACCTGAAGCCTTGGCGTACTGGAACAACACCCCAACCGAGCTACCCATCCAGGGCAATTGTCTTTTTCTTGGGTAGGAAAAGTAACCCCATCTCTGCCTAGAAGCTCACCTGTGAGGAATGAATGGAGAAGCTTTCCGGCAGATCAGGGGCCTGGTTTTACTTTTATAAGAAAAATGGAAAAATCTATCGTTCACTATCTAGAAGACTAAAATATTTCCAAATAAAATGTAAGGCAACACCACGCAAACTTCGATGTCTCTAAAAGCAGTCATCTTCGGGAGTTCCCGAGTAAGTTTCGGACTCTCCAAAGTTGAGAGTCAGTGGTATAATCAAATAAGGGTTTGTCGAGAAGCGTGGTTCTTGCTCTCTGTGCGCCTGAGGTCCGCCCCGGACACCCGGGGCCTTCTGTGCCCGCACGCTCCCTTGTGCCTCCTGGGTGTATCTGCGGCCCAGGGTCTCTGGGAGGGAGAGGGTTACTGCCTCTGGGGGTGACTGTTGGGTGAATGCGCAGATCCGGGGGGAAGGAAGGGTGGGCAGGAACCACCAAAGCAGTGCCTTATGGGAACGGCCGCCCTGTGGCTGAGTGACGGCACAGGATTCTCCCTGGGACATTCAGGGTAGCTTCTCGAGCTGCACCCTTCCTAACAGGGCTGCCGTACCAAGCAGGCCCCACCTCTGAGAACTCAAGGTACCGTCGGAGGGCCCCTCCTCGCCCCTTCCCCTCTCACGTCCCACCACGACCGGCGTGGGGCTCTTGTCACGGTGAGTGACCGGCCCACCTGGGTCCTGCCCTCCGTAGAACAGCTGAGGAAGGTAGTGGACGTGGCGCCAGGCCTGCCAGGACCTGCCGGGCACAGCGGGGAGGGCCGTGACGTTTAGCCCGGGCTAGCGTAGCCCCAGCCACCCCTGCCTCTAGTCATTTCCTCTGACAGGTGACCCGTTTGGATTTGGTGGCCAGATGAAGAGTCCTCAGTTGCTTCCTCGGCTGATTTCCGGCCCCTCGGTAGGTGGAGAGGCCTATAAAGGAAGAAGATGATGAGGCCTCAGACCCTCCTTCACAGGCTGTCCCCACAGCATGTCACCCCAGGGCCCCACCCCCGCACTCTGAAGGGAGTCAGCATGGGGTCTGGGAAACAGAGCATGCTTGCCAGATGCAGTCCCTTTAAAAAAAAAATCCCAGACTCGGCAATTAGAAAGAGTGAGTGTGTTCACTATTTTATTACCAAACAAATCGGTAAGAGAACAAGTTATCTGGTCCTGTGGCCACCCCAGCCCCCGGTCGGCATCCACCCCATGCCCACCGTGGCGGTCGGTCTGACGCGCTCTGCTGGCCGGGTTCTCAGCAGCTCCCCAGGTCTGGGCTCCAGCCCAGCGGCCCTCCCAACTTCACAGGGGCAGGAGGAGACTTCCTCAGGAGGGCGAGAGAGAGAGGGGGGGGCGCTTCTGTGTGGGTGGCAGGGCCACGAAGGTGCGCCATGCCTCGCTGCTTTCAGAGACGGGCCGCGCTTCTTCCCGGGCGGGCGCTTTGCCCCTACTACTGGTCTCCCAGAGGAGGGTCAGCCAAGCCAAGTGGAAGCCCCAGGTGCAAGCTCAGCATTATGGAGGCCTCGTGCCTTCCCTTAGACCTGCTCCAGGGGTCTTTGTTGGCAGTGACACCCCAGGATTCAAACTAAAGCCTATGATGAGTCCTTTCCTTGGCACCAGCTACCTCCCCACCCGGCACGCACCTCGAAATCTACAGCCGTGAAGTGGGAATAATAGCAACACGTGGGGGAGGGACTGAGCAAGGAGAATGCATCAGGCCAAACACTTCTCACTCGCTGAGCATCTTTCCTCCAAGAAACTCGGCACCAACCTCTGCGCTGAGCCCTCAACTGTTCCATGACAACGGCAGTAGCCAGCTCACTGCTCTCCCCTGGTCCCCAGGGCAGGCGTTTGGGTGAGCTCCAAGGCTTGGTCCTCTAGTTTCAGGTTAAAGTGATCGTGGACGTGCGTTCACATCTCTTCACAGCATGTTTACAGTAACCAAAAAGTCTTACGAAGCCCGCCCTCTCCCTGTAACATGGTAACAGCAATGCAGGGAGTTCAGCGTCTGCAGGGAGGTTGATTTGCATCAGGAGGCAGAGGCCCTGCAGGTGGTCCCATCTCCCCATCTCCCCATCTCAGCAGACCCCTTCCGAGACACACAAGACCAGGGGACCAGACCAAATGACTACCCAGCTTGGTGGTGGCTGCTAGAGCACCCCCCAAGGGCCCAGCCCCACGGACAGGAAAGCATCCTCTCAGAAACAGACAAGCCGCTTCTCATCTTCAAAGCCTTTGGCCTCCTCGGGCTTGAACAAGTTTCCATTCAGGCTGTTGGAGAAAAGCAAAACAAGTGTAACGTCAGGGGGTGCTGTACACTCCGTGTGCTCCTCACGACCCATGCTTTGCACCACCCTGAAACTAAGGAATGTGCTCTGGTTGTGTGTTTCATACTATTTCACGCCAACATTAATCCTTTTCTGCTCCCATCACTCTATGAACTAGGTCTCACTAAGGTCAGCGATAGCTTCTAGGAACTTGAACTTAATGGCGTTTTTCAGACCTCGTCCTTTCGGACCTTCACAGGCATTTGGGTGTCCTGCTTTCTCTCTTTCTCCTTCTGGAAACACTTCCCTTGGCTTGACACTATGCCCTCTGGTTTTGCACGTATATCTGGCCCCTCCATCCACGCAATCTCTAAATAACAGGTTTCTTCCAAGCTCGGGGCGAGGCCCTTTCCCCAGGCCGTGGCCTCATCTGCATGCCAGTGACCCGCAGCCCAGACCTCTCCACTGTGGGGCCACTTCCCTCCTTGACATCTTCACTGGATGGCTCCCAGCCAGCTCAAAGTGGCCACCCCTCCCCAGGTTCCCTAGCTCAGTGAATCCCGCTCTTCATCCAGTCGTGCAACTTAGGAAGCTGGGGTCAGCCTTGGCCCCTTCCTCCTCATCTTCATGGTCCGTCACCCGGTTCTATTTTATTCTCCGAGCATCCCTAGAAGGCCTCCCTGGAACTCTCCATGTCTTCGCCACCACGACTCTGGTCCTAGCACCCACAGTGCCTCCGGCTCACTGCAAGGTCCTCCTGACTGGTCCCTTCACGTGCACTCTGGTCCCCTCAAAGCTGCGTCCCTAGAGGAGCCAGAGTGCTCTTTTTACAGCGCAAATCCGACCACATCTTTCTTTGCCTCAAACCCTTCAGTGACTGTCCATGTCCTCCGCCTCCTGCTGACCCCTCTTCCACACTCTCGGAAACCTGGGCGCATCGGCTGCTTGGCATCATGCTCCTTCCTGCCTCCGCGCTTTTGCGTGTGCTGTTCCGCCCACATGGAACACTTTCTCTTCCACTGACTCAGTCCTCGTCATCTTCGGTGGTTTCTTTAAATGCCACTTCCTTAAGGGCCTCGTCCCTGAAACCTCGCCTGCATCGGGTTCCCTCCCCAGCTTTCCCCTTGAGAGCGCTCGTCGGGATTGTCATTAAAGAAGCACTTGAATGACTTCTGCCCTGCCGCCCCCACTAGATGGCAAAGCCACAAGGGCGGGTCCTTTTGGCTCACCGCTGGGTTTTCAGTGCCATCACGGTGCCTGGCACTCGAACACTGGGTTATTCAACAACTGAGTGAAGATGCGGCGCAAGCCCCTGGGGACCCAGCAGTGACCAGGACACAGGCCCTACCCTCAAGGAGCTCACAGTCTGGAGGGGACAGCTGCACAGAAAGCTGCTATAATGGAGTGGGATGCACCCTAACAATAGAATCAACAGGAAACGGGTTAGTTCTGGGGGAAGGGATCACAGGTGTGAGGGCGTCTGGAAATGAATGGGAACCACTCACCCCTGTACCGGGCACGCAGCCAAGGGTGCCGAGCCCACCCCCATTGCCACCGTTAGCAGGGGATGCGTCTTACCAGATCTCCGTGATGCCGGTGTTGTTCTGCAGTGCGTCTGCGAGCTGGGCGAGCCCCTGGGCGGTGATCTGGTTCTGGATAAGCCTGGAAGGTGGACATATCTTTTGTACCCAACACACAGTAGTGAACGAAGTCTGCCCCCTTCATTAGGGGGTAACTGTAACTGGATGGTGGGATAAGAGACAGGGTCGGGGGAGCGACTTTTAATCTGGCTCAGGGTGTCTGGAGCCAATCCGCTGAGTAAAGGACAGCCTTTAAAATGCTTCATTTTTCTGTATCTTTTATAGTGAGCAGGATATATCTGGGTGTTCACACGGGGATAGCTTAGTACGTGAACACGGATGTGCGTGCGCTTGACACTCTGCAGTGCAGAGGAGCCCACTGGGAAACGTTTGCAGACCACGCAAATTCTAAGAAATGCTTCAGGGAATGGGCTGCCAGGTCTCCTTCCAGGTGAGGAGTTCAGGAGCTGCCAACTGGCCATTCTCGTCTTTGGGGGAAACAAAGGCTTCTAAGATGGGACCGTGTCCTCCCCAACATCTGAGTGGCAAAGAGGAGCAACAGTTCTCCTGGTGCCACTCACGGGGCCCCAGGGAAAAGCAGCGATAATGGGGCCACGACGAGTAACTCCATCCCGTTGGGTGGCAGTCATTCAAGGGGAACAAGGGTCTCCGAGACAGCTGGGCAGCCCCAGCCACCCCGGAAGTGCCCCCTATCTGGGCCACTCTGCTGCCAACCGCAGCCAGAAATCGATGCAGCGCCAGGCTGTGATGGGTCTGCCCTTTATCGCAGGCTCATTCCTCACTCCTGGCTATGACTGAACTTGACCCTTACAAGTCCTGGGCACTGAAGGACTCAAGAAGGCAGCCCTACCAGGAAGATAAGGTTGCATGCTGTTGATTGATGCAATTATAAAAATTAAGGGGGAAGGGGCTAACCCCTTAAGAGGCAGTGGTTAAAAGCTTCCCTCACACACACACACACACACTCTCTCTCTCTCTCTCTCTCTTTTTCTCCCCACTTCTTACTGCAGATCCTTGAAGAAATAAACAATAGCTGCCTGTGCCTCCAATCTGTAAAAGGGGAATAAGCCTAAGAGAAGCTCCCAGCCCTTGGTGTGTCAGGTTTCAGCAAGGGGACACGCATGAAGCATTTCTCACAACCTGCGCCACGGTGCGCGGCAGAAGGGAGCTCTCATCACCATAATTGCCCCCACACACGGGACAATGGTGGCTGTGGTCCCAGCCGCACCTCCCAGAGGCTGGGACCCCTGGGCTCTGGGGCAGTGGTGCTGACCTTCTGGTAAGCAACTTGGTGTTTTTGCAAAAGGAGTGAATATAGAAACCTGGAAGTGGGCACAGAGTTCTGCTGTTCTCTAGCCACTTCCTTCATGCTGCACTGCTGGCCTTGCCCGGTGGGGGCCGGGTCGGGGGGGGGCGGCGGGGTGGGGGGTGCCTCGGGCCAAGACCTGGCAAGAGGCTGGGCAGGCAGAGAGCTGAACAGCCAGCCCAGCAGCTCTCAGGCGCATAGACCTGCTGTGCAAGCACAAAGCCTCGGAGACTGACTCGCTCTCTAGTCCTGTTCCAGCTCTGATCTCCCTGGAGGGGCTGGCCTGGCACCCAGGAACAGGCACAAAAGAAAATCTATAAGCCAGAAAAAAAAAAAAAAAACGAAACAAAAAGAGGAAAAAGCAGCACAGTCTGGCTTTTTTTTTTTTTTTTTTTTTAACAGAAACAGAGAAGGTGATCTAAAATTCATATGGAAATGCAAGGGACCCAGAATAGCCACAACAATCCTGAGAATGAGGAACAAAACTGGAAGACTCACACTTCTTGATTTCAAAACCTACAACAGAGTTACCATAATCAGGATAGGGTGTGGCTGGCAGGGGATAAACGCATTAATCAATGGACTAGAATAGAAAGTCCAGAGATAAACCAATAAATCCATACATTTATGGTCAATTTATTTTTTGGCAGAAGGGCCAGGGCCGTTCAAAAGGGGAAGGTAATCTTTTCAACAAGTGGCGCCGGGACAACTAACTGGTGATGAGCACGCGAAAGAAGGAAGCCGCACCCTCGCGCCTCACACCGTGCAAAGCGACGAACTCCAAATGGGCCGAAGAGCAAAACTAAAACACTCAAGGAAAACTTCGGTGTAAGTCTTTGTGACCTTGGATTTGAGAAGTGATTTCTTAGTAAGATCCCTAAAGCACAGCGGGCCAAGAAAAAGTGCATACGTTGGACTTCATCAAAATTAAAACTTCTGTGCTTCAAGGGCCATTATCAGGAAAGCGGAAAACCAGAAGCAGCATGTGGGTCTCTCTTCCCTTTTGCAGCCATTGCAGAAGAGCCACTGGTCAAAATGAAGTTCAATCCCTTTGTGACTTTGGACCACGGCAGGAACTGTAAAAGGTGGCATGTCCTCCTCTTTCCAAGGAGCTGAGGCAGAAGTGCAGTGTTTGATCTGTGCCTGTCTGAAAGGGTGATGAAGTTCGGGCTGTGCGAGGACTTTACAAAGGGCAGCAAATTGGCAAAGTAGTCCAGGTTTGGAAGAAGAAATATGGCGTCTACACTGAACAAGCGCAGCGGGAGAAATCTCATGGTACCACCCCTGCTCACCTGGGCATCCGCCCCGTGAGGTGGTCATCACCAGGCGAAAGCTGGACAATGACTGCAAAAGACCCTTGAACATAAAGCCAAATCTCGCCAAGAAGGAAAGATAAAGGGCAAATACAAGGAAGAAACACGTGAGCATACGCAGGAATAAAGTAACCTTGTATACAACTGCTATTAAAAAGTTAAAATGAAAAAAAACGAAAGTGAAAAACCCCATGGAGAGGAAATATTTGCAAATTGTATATCTAGCAAATGTCTGGTACCCAGAATATATAAAGAACTCTAACAACTCCGCAATAAAAAGGCAAGTAACCCAATTTAAAAATGGGCAAAGGATGTGGAGACATTTCTCCAAAGAAGATACCCAAACGGCCAACAGCAGCATGAAAAGACGCCCAATACTGGTAGCTGTCAGGGAGCCGCAAGTCAAAACCACAGGGAGGTCCTGCTTCCCACCCCCGGGATGGCACAATTCAAACCGACAGACGATGACAAGTGATGGAGAGAATTTGGAGAAGCAGGAACCCTCGTACTTCACTGGTAGGAATGTCAAGTAGAGCAATGCTTCGGGACACAATTTGGCAATTCCTCAAAAGTTAACTGAGAGGGATTATATGACCCAGCAATTCTATTCCTAAGTACGCATACACACCCAAGGAAATGAAAACAGATGTTCGCACACGAGCGTGTCCATGAATGTTCACAGCAGCGTCATCCATAACAGTCCCAAAGCAGAAACAACATAAAAAGTAGTGAAGTATCACTGATATGAGTTATAATGTAGATGAACCTTCAAAATGTATACTAATGACAGAGCAGAGAGACAAAATGTCACACATTGTTCGATTCCACATCTGTGAAACGCCCACAGTAGGCAAATCCATAGACCCTGAAAGTAGATTAGTGGGTGTCTGGGGCTGGGGGAGGAACAGGACAGGGAATGATTGTTTAATGCACATGAGTTTTGGGGGTCGGGGAGGTGGGTAGATAAGACTGTTCTAGAATTAGAGAGTAGTGATAGTTTGCACAACCTTGTGAATATACTAAAAACTAGCGAACTGTACACTTTAAAAGGGTGAATTCTATGGCATGTGCATCTTAAGTCAATATTTTTTTAAAAGCAGCACAGACTGAGATTCTAAGGTTCTGTGAGTTACCATAAATGTTGCAACGTCTGGTTGACTTTCAACATCTCTGCCATGCTCTCGGCCACTTCATCGCTGAGTTCATTTTTGGTGAGCCTAGAAAGGAACGGAAGTGTTACTCGGAGAGCCCTTACCTGGCACATGGCTTAAATGGGTTCACAGGTGCAGGACCCCAGCCCAGGCGCCTCCCACTTACACAGGCGTCAGTTGCTGAGAACCCTGCAGACAGCCAGGCTCCAAGCCCAGCCTTGGAGCCTCCTAGATGACCAATGGCGGTTCACTTCTAGGGCAAATTCTACTCCTAAACTCCTACTTCACAGATGTCCACACTCCCTCCCCACCCTTGCTGAGCCCTTAGATCTCTAAGAGGACCAGAGCCCCCTGAAAATGAGAGTCCAATGCCTGCTTCTCGGGTGGCTGCCAGCCCCCTAGGTCCCTCGAACACCACTGACAGTGGGTTACCCACGCCAGCCAGATAAAGATCTAGAAAGGCCCGCCGACAGCACATGAACACATGTCTAACACATGAACACATGAACACATTGGACACATGTCTAACGCTCTGCTCTGAGACCACTCGTGAAGGGCCCCATGCCAGAGACTGAAAGGTCAGGAAGTCTCCCAATTGTTCTTAAAACAGGAAGTGCTCTGGATAAAGCGCCGAGGGCTGGAAGCTCTGCAGGTAAATAGGATTGAACCCTGTTGTGGCAGCAGATGAAAGAATGAATAAAGAAGAATGGGATAGAAACAACATTAAAGTCATTCCTTGAAGGACAAGTTGGTAGCCTCTACCCAAATTTTAAATGCGTTATACTTGGAGCCAATGATTAGACTTCTAGAAATTGTAGTGTGCAAAGAGGTACACAAGGACCTATACACACAGTATCAACTGCAGCACTATCGGTCATAGTATAAATGTGAACAAATTTAAATATCAATAGAGGCGACTGGCAAAGGAAATCGTGAATGTCCACTCAATGGAACGTTGTGCAGGCCTTTGGGAATGAGGTCGTACAGAGAAGGAGGCGGAGGGCACAGTGCTTAAGGGGCTCTGGGGCCAGACACGCCGGGTGTGTATCACCTACGAGCAAAGGCGACCCCGGGTGGGCGGTTTCCCTCCTCTAGGCCTAAGTTTTCTCACCGGTGAATACGGACAGCGACAGTGCGGACCTGATAGGGAGATCGTGAGAGTGAGCTTCCGCAGACACAGGCTGAGAACAGCGCCTGGTGTCATCGGGGCTCGGGAAGCGTTGGGTTTGGCATTACTATCCTTGTAGAATACTATCTCCAGGGGACATTCGCCAATGTCTGGAGACGTTTTTGACTGTCACAACTGGGGGGACTACTGGTTTGTAATGGGTAGAGGCCAGGGATTCTGCTAAGCACCCCTCAAGCCATAGGACAGCCCCTCCCAACAAAGAATGTCAACTGATCAAAATGTCAACAGTGTTGAAACTGAGGAAACCTGACATAAAGGGAGATGTAAGATGTGGGTGATATATAGTTAAGATTTTTTTAAAGCCACTTGGGAAATGCTATTCTATTCTGTAAGAAAGTAGAGATTATTATGTATATACATGTATGTACATATACATATACATACACATACACACATACATATATATTTGAATAGACATGCATTCGAATGCTAGAAAGGCTAGAATATACACTCAAAGACTAGAGGAAACAGGGTATATTTGGAAAACACAAGGGAGGAGGTACTTTCACTTCCTGCTTTTCAGACTTCCGTGTCTTACTTTAAAAAAAAAAAAAAGCATATGTTACTTTCCAAAATTGTAAAAATATTTTTTGAAAGGGAAAGAATGAGAACTGCACCTCCTGGCCAGCAGGCCTAATATCAGAGGTCGCCTCATGATGCCATTTTCATGACTTAGCCGATATCTCACGAGCCCTGAGCTTCGAGAGGCAGACACCTAGACTCGGAGCAGAATTTCCTCGCCCCTGAGCCACGTAGGACACAGGTGAGTAAGTAAAATACAAAGTAAAATGAAGTAGTAGTGACCAAAAGAAAAAGGAACAACAAAAAAGAACATCGTCAGAGGCAACACACACTCGCACCCCTGGAGTGCAGACAGGGCGTGAGGACTGTGGGGGTCCTGTGACAGGTGACAGGTGAGCCAGGGCACCAAGGCCAGGCCCTGACATGGCTACGTGGGGAAGGAGGAAGCTACAGGGGCAGGAAGACAGTTTAAAAGGCAGATGCAAGAGGATTTGGGGCCAAGTACATGGCCACTGGAGTCTGCGTGGCACAGCTGGGGGTTCTGAGGCTGCTCCTGACCGAGGCCAACCTTGCAGTTTTCCCGAAGCCCTGCTTGCCGAAGGAGGATAAGGCCTCGAACTCACGCTCCTGAGCCCACTTCCCCTCCTGTGCCTGGTCATGCTTCTGAGAATGGCTATTTTCTTCTCTAGCAGGAGATTATCGACCTAACTTTGAGGAAAGGCCTAGAGCCTTTTCAATGGAGAGGCAGCTTTTTCGCTAAGATTCTTGGCTGTATGCGCAGTCTTCGGAATAAACCCCAAGATCCAACCTTTCAAAATGCCTCTGGTAATTACCAGAATATTCTCAGAGACACGTTCTGCTGCAGGGCCTGGGCGAGGCTCTTTCCTCCTTCTGTAGAAATGCCGTTGAATGCCAGACTAGGACGGAAAACACGGGGATGGGTAATTATATCAGGCTTTGGCTACAGCAACCGAAACAGCCTGGAGGCTCCGTCCGGAGCTGCCCTGCCCAGAGGACCCGAGGCAGGTGTTCTCAGCCCCGCCCACAGCCCCCGGGCTCTGCGGCTGCAGAGTGCCTACTCTGAGTGTGAGGTCAGAGGGGAACCACTGGACACGGGTGGGACCTGGTCACAGAGCAGACTCGGGGCTGGGCTGATGAGGCCTGGCCAGCTCTGCTTCAGGGGGGCTGGCATTCTCAAGGTGCCCATCTGTGAGAGCTTGGTGGGCTTCCTCTGTTCTCATCAGAAAGGGACTCTGCCGCTGCCCCTCCATCTCAGGTTCTCTCTCAGTGGTGGGAAGGACAGGAGCAACGGGGGACACCGAGGCACTGAGGTCTGGCCAGAGGCCCAAAGGGCCAGGAGGAGTGTGCCTGTGTACAGAGACGAAGGGCCCCCTCTGTCCCAGCACTGTCCTGAGAGTGAGGAAGGGGCGGGAATCTGCTGCTGCCCTGGGTCCCTTTCAGTTTTATCTGGACTTCGGAATTCCTCCTCACCCCCAAGGGCGTGGGGGGACGCCTGAGGAGCCGGCCATGTCCTCGGTCTTCACTCGGGTGGTGGGTGTGTTGGTGTGTGCCTGTGTCAAATCACCGAGCAAAGCACCTAAGAATGTGCTTTACTGTGTGCCTCCTCTATGTCAACAAAAACATCTTAAAAAGAAAAAAAATCACACACACACACACACACACACACACACACACACACACACACACCTCTCTCCCTAGGAAAGCCAAGCACCCTCTTCCCCCCGGCTCCTTTCCTGGCACACCAAGAGGCACACGAGGGACCAGGCTGGAGCGCGTGTCAGAAGGCAGCAGGTACCTCAGGTTGGTCAAGCTGGGGTGGTTCCTCAGAGCCTCCGCGAAGGCCTTTGCTCCTTCATCACCGATCTGATTGCCCCACATCCTGAGGGCAGAGGCAGGACAGAGGTGAGTGCACGCTACCCTGTTTTCCCTGCTGGCGCCCACAGCTGGGCTGCACGCTCAGCAGGCTGGCATTTCTGCTCCGTCCTGGGAGCCGTGGCCTGGGGACCAATGCCTCCACCAGCGCCTTGGTGAGCTGCCCCGGGGATCTCAGATTCAGAGGGAGGCGTCAGGGTACAGGATGGAAGAAGCCTTGTGAACAGCAGCCCTTCAGCAAGTGGCACAGCTAGAGACCAAGCCTCACCCCTGAGCTTTCGGAGAGCTGTCAGTGAGAGCGCCTAAGCCCAAGGCTGTCCCAGAAGTGTCACCCGCAGAGTGTACAGCCTCCAAGGAAGGCCTGTGGAGGTGCTGGCCTCCCAGCACCCATTCAGCTCTGTGCGGGGGTCCGAGAGAGTCGGGAAGGCACAGCCAGCCTTCCGTGAGGCCAGGCCCAGGATGCACATTCGGAAGCCTTCACGGCGATGACCCTTCGATGTCAGAGGGCATGCCCACACCGTGCCGTGTGGGTTGTTGCGGCGTGGGTGGGGAGCCGCAGTGACAGAGCTGCGCCCTCTCCCCCAGAGCGGGTCGCCTGAGGGACCTGGCTAGGGCAAGGGTCTGCCAGGTCAGAGGCTGAGCCCCTGAGCAGGGCCTCACATCCTGCCTCTGACCTACTGTGTGCACACGCTTGGGGGACTTATGTCATTTCTTAGGTCACACGCCTGGATTTCGGGCCAGGACCCCTACTGGGCATGTGCGAGAGGCACGCAATCAACGTTTCCCTCCCTTTTCCCTCCCTCCCCCTCTCTAAAAATAAATAAATAAGATCTTTAAACTATAGTATAGAGAGAGCAAGAAAGCCTAACTGACCTCAAATGTTGGTAATAATTATTCCTGAGGAACTGATTTTTATTACACTTTCATGTTTTCCATCGTTAACAAATAAGATTATCTGTATTTGTTCTATAATCAAATAAAACATTTTGACAATATAAAAAACGTAAAAAGCCTCCAAATCAAAACCACAGTGAGATACCACCTCTCATGCATTAGGATGATCACGACTAAAAAAGAAAAACAGAAAATACAAGTGTTGGCGAGGATGTGGAGAAACTGGAACTCTTGTGCACTGCTGGTGGGCATGTGAGATGATGCGGCCACTGCAGAAAACAGTGTGGTGCTTTGTCAAAAAAAAAAAAAACTGAAAATAGAATTAGCATCGGATCCAGCAATTCTACTTCTGGGTATAGAACCAAAAAAAATGAAGAACAAAAAAAAAACAAAAGAATGGAAAGCAGAGCCTCCGAGAAACATGTGCACACCCACATTCACGGCAGCACCGCTCGCAACAGCTAAAACGTGGAAGCGACCCAAGGGCCTGTCGACAGGTGGGCGGGTAAGCGAAATGTGCTCCCCACCTGCAACGGGCCATTATTCAGCCCTAGAAAGGAGGGAAATTTCCACACACGCTACAATGTAGATGAACCTTGAGGACCTCATGCTAAGTGAAATAAGCCGGTCTCAAAAAGACAAATCCTCTATGACTCCACTTATATGAGGGACAGACAGGAGTCAAATAAACCGGGACCGAAAGCAGAACAGTGCTCGCCAGGGGCCGGGGGAGAGGAGATGGAAAGTTACTCCTTAATGAGTAGAGAGATTCACATTTCGCAAGATGAACAGAGTTCTGCAGATGGGCAGCTGTGATGGTTGTACAACCATAGGAATGTACTCAATGCCCCTGAACCATACGCTTATGAATGATTAAGATGGTAACTTCTGTGCTATGTGTATTAAACTACAACAACAAAAAATTAAGCTAAAAAAACCCTCCAGGGAATATACAATATTCTTAAAGTGAAGAACACCTATCTGTGGAAACTCACCACTCAGAGCTGGAAGAGCTCCCTCCATTTGCTGGAGGCGATGATGCTGACTTTTGCAGGAATCAAATAAAAGTCCATGCAATGAACATGGCCGTCCATCTGGAGACTCCCCACAGCGTTTCCGGTGCAGAGACTGGTGGGGCTCACTGGGGCCTCCCTGAGGAAAGCTCGCTGCACCCCTCCCACCCAGCTTGCCCAGCGGTTCGGTTGGCGTATTTACGTACAAGAAGCCCCGCAGGTGCTCACGGACACAGAACAGGTGGGGTTCTGCGCACGCACACGGCATCTCTCTCTACTCACCCGACTTCCAGGATTGACTTGCTGTTCTTCACAGCCAGGGCGAGACACTTTCCTCCCTCGCTCGTTATTTTGTTTTTCCCCAGTCTGCAGAGAGAGTTGTGCGCGCGTCAGCCTCCAGCTGCGAGGGGACTCCGCCGCCCTGGTCCCCAGCACAGAGCCCCTCTGGTGCCTCTTGGGAGGTGTGGCCTTTCTCGTGCAAGCCACAGCAGCTGTGCTCTGCACCCCCGCTCAGGGAAGGACCCGAAGCCTGGAGGACAGCCAGTCGGGACTCCTCCCCAGGCGATGTGCAGAATCTCAGCGACCTGAGCATTCCCAGGGGTTCTTTAAATGACCTCTGGAGCATCACTCATTCCCATCAGCAGACCAGGGAGGTTCCCGCTTCGCTGCAAATGGCTGAGGTGTGTGTTCCCACCACCAGGGGCTCCTTCAAGCCTGGCGCTCTGTCACCCTTGGTAAGGTAAGCTCTTCCTTGCAACTAGATGGGTGCTACGGTCTGAATGGTTGTGTCCTCCGCAACACCCATACCCCCCAGGGTGATGAATTTGGAGGCGAGGCCTCGGGGAGGTGACTAGGTCATGAGGGTGGGGGCCTCAGGAATGGGGTTAGCAGCTTATAAAAAGGTCCTGGAGAGCTCCCTGCCCCCTTTCCATCAGGTGAGAACACGGCGAGGCCCCATCTATGAACCGGGAATCGGGCCCTCACCAGACACCTAATCTGCCAACACTTTGATCTTGGACTCCCCAGCCTCCAGAACAGAAAGAAAACGATGTTTTGGTGTTTCTAAGCCACCTAGCATGTGATATCTTATTATAGAAGCCTGAAGGGACTAAGACAAGGGGGAACTTCCTTGGGGGGAAAAGACCTCCAAAAGGGTGGCAGCTGTGGCCTTCTCTCCCCCACAATGGTAAGTGGTTCCTCCCACATCGAGCCCCAGCCACAGGTCATAGATCCGTCACGTGACCCGCTCACCTTCACACACAGGTCTCCTAATTTCACCAATAAGGCTCCTGGGCACACCGAGGGAGGCTTTAGGTGAGAGCTCTTCGTGGGGATGTTTATTCTTTGTTTGAATAAGGAAGGGCGACCAAGAGACGCTGCTAACGAGCCCGCCCGCCCGCCCCACTCACTTCAGGTGTGTGAGACCTTTGCACGCGTCCAGGATCCTGGCAACGTACCCGGCTCCGATGTCCGTGATCTGGTTGTTGTACAAGCTTTGAGAGAAAGCACAGTCGTCACACTTGATGGCTCCCGATGTCATCTTAATGACCCCATGTTTTAAAAAATCTGAACGTGTGCATCTGATTTCCAAAGTCTCAGTTGAAGGAAGAAAGAAAGGGCACACGGAGACGAGAGTGTGGGACCGCAGGGTCTCACAGGCTGGGCTCACAGCTACTCTGCCACCTTCCAGCTTTGTGACCTGGGGCGAGTTACTGAACCTCTCTGTGCCGCCGTTTCTCCCTCTGTAGTACTGGGGTAGGAGTGATAGTTCCCTGACAGGGCTGTCCTGAGGATCACGGGACACCATTCCAAGCCCCTGCCTGTAAGCACCCAACAAATGGCAGGCGATGGGCATTTTCAGATTAAGATACCAAGCGGCATCTAGGGGGCAGAGAAGCTCTTGAGTACTGGGACCTCCTCAGCATCTGCCCTGTAGTCATTTTACCACTTGGTACCAATTCAACAACACGCACAGAAGGTGAGCGTGGGACTAGACAGGACTCCAGGGTTCCACGATCACACAGAACTCCCGAGCTGAAGGGCGGCCTGGCACCCTGTCCTCACTCCTCAGCTCAGGGAACTGAGGCCCAAGACGATGGCCGATGGGCTCCCGCTTATGGAGTCGACAGTGGCGTGGGGCTGGCTATCCCAAACTCCCGAATCCCGGGCTCTGAAAACCCAAAGTTTTTCGTAAGTACCGTGGCAACTGATATGGAGCTATTCGGGGCCTTCATCCCAACTGGCTTGACTATGCACACACTTGGCTGCAGAAATATTAAAGATTTAAAATAAGGCATAGCCCCCGGCCCCACCGGTCATGCCCCAAGGCTTCTGCCAAGGGATCATGGACCCACCGTGGTGAAGCCTAATACACAAGCAGTTTTCTAATGTTTATAAAACATACCCCAAGATAGCCTCTCATCGCACCCCCCAGCTGCCACTCGTGGAGCCACTCGCTTCTATTATTAGGACCCCAAAGTGAGGAGGCTGAGACCCGGCGCGATTTCTTGACTTGCTCCAAGCGTGGGCTGCTGGCTGGACCGGAAGCGGCGCCCAGGACTCCTGGCTCCCAGTCCAGTGCACCTCCTGATGCCCTTGGCCATCAGCCCCAGACATCCACTCACGCACGTGAATGGCAATTTACTGCTTCTCTGTGTTATTACTACATAGCTGGCCTGGTGTTCTTGAGAAATACGTACCCTAAATACGTCACAATTTTGTACTTGGTCAGCTCTTCGTACAGCACCTTGACCCCAGCGTCAGTGATCTGGTTTACGCTGAGTCTGAGACAAAACAGCAGAGAAAGTTACACAGAATGACAGCTGCTCCCTGAGAGGGGACATTCATTCCACGAGGACCCAGAAGCCTGGGTAGATTCTGGACTTTTCCAGCTATAAACGCCACCTGAGGGAATGGCCGTAGCAGCCAGCCAGACGCCCCGAACTTAGAGCCCGGTCAGCGTGGGGCCGACACACCTGCCCAGAACCAGCCTGGCAGTGAGACCACAGCACAGCCCTGACCCCACACGAGGACTACGGGGGACATGTGAGGGGCACGTGAGGACGGCCCCCTATGACATCCTGCATTTGTGAGTGGCCTCCACGCCACTCAACTCCTTCGTGTGAAGATGCCAATTTGTAAACAAATGGGTGTGACTGATCCAGTAAAACTTCATCTACAAACAAACACAAGCCTCAGGCCAGACTGCACACACAGCTTGACCATTTTACTCAGTAAAAGGCTGAGCAGGTAAGAGCTTGATTTCTAGACCTCATCCAAATGATAGGGCCAGACACTCTGGACTCTTCCCCCAACGGTCCTCACCTTGGCTCTGGGCACAGTGTCTACGCAAAAGGCACTGCTGTCCCAACATGGCAGGAGCTGCTGGTCACTCCCAATATCTATACTTTCCTAGAAACAGAGTTCCCCTTTTTTTTTTATCTAGGCACATGTGATCGAGTTCTGCCCAATGAAATTTAAGCAGAAGAATCATTAGCAATCAATAACTGAGAAGTCTTCTTAAAACCATGAGGTGTGTCCTTCTTTGCCCTTCCTTCTTCCAGGTGGCTAGAATGTTGATTGAATGGCTGGAGCTTGAGCAACCATCTTGGGCCAAGAGGTGGGAGTCAGGAAGTGAGGGCGGCAGGATAGCAAGGCCGGAGAGCCTGGGTTCCTGAGGGTCACGGGAGCACATGCAGCCCAGGACCGCCCTCCTCTAGACTTTTGCCTAAGAAACAAGTAAGCTCGTACATTATCTAAACCACCGATACTTTGAGTTTTCTCTCTCAGCTGAAACTAATCCTAACGGATACCTTCACAGAGCTCAAAATGTTTCCTTGGGGTGGCTATTCCCTCTTGGTTTCTCCTCTACTGGTGTGGAGAAAAGCTTGGGACAGTGGCCTGGGGCAGGACCGCCACACTGGTGTGGAGATTCTGTCGAATAAGATGAGCACAGGGAGGCACTGAGTCTCAGGCTGCCCGAGGCTGCGGACGGAGAGATGCTGGCTGAGTGCAGAGAAAAGACTCCAGGCCTCTCTCAAGTCCCGGGCCCGGGCAGCCGTGGGCTCCCTGTATCCCACTGTCCCCACACAATTTACACTCTGGCATGGATGGAACAGTTACCCAGAAACGATTCCAAATCCCCTGTGCTCCCTAGAAATGCAGGAGCCAACTAATGGAGAACTAAACCCTGTGGAGAGATTTACAGGTGTATGTAGGCAATGCTAATAGAAGAAAGCAGGCTGGCCTCCCTTTTCTCTAAAGCAACCAACAGGAAACTAATCAAGAGGCAGCGTTTTTAAGCGAGATCCCTGGCGGCTCACGGATGCCGCTTTGATCACGGAAAGCAACAAAATGCCAACTCATACAGAGTCTGCTTTTTCTGCAACCAGGGGCTAACTCTGAGCCTTGCATACATCGTAAAAGGTACGTTCTTTTTGATTCTGGCTCCACCGTGGCCCAGCTTGGGTGACCTTGAGCAATGTAGCACCTTCTCTCTGCCTCCGTTTCCTCATTTACCCAAATAAAGCCAATAACAGTATCTACCTTACAGAACTCTCTAAACTAAGTGTATTTATTTTATTAATTTTTTAACTTTTGTTGAATTTATTGGGCTGTGGAAAGAGGATTAAATCAGGTAGTATTTGTGACGACTTCCCTCTTTCTCAGGAAATGCTGGTCGTCACTGCCATTGACCCTAAACAACATGGTTTCGGGCTGTGGGAGCCACTGATAATGTGGATGTTTTCAATGAAGACATTGAAAACTTTCTTGGAGATTTGCAAAAATTTGAGAAGACAGACAAACTGTATAGCCTAAAAACATTGAAAAAAATTAAGAGAAAGTCAGCTATGTCATGAATGCATAAAATAGCATGTATTTTCTCTTCCTTATGATTTTCTTAATGACATTTTGTTTTCTCTAGCTTATTTTATTGTAAGAATACAGTATACGATACGTGTAACATACAAAATATGGACAGGAATGGGCAAAAGTACGTTTGCAGTGGTTCGTACAGAAAATAATACAATAATTAATAAATGATAATATGATAATACACCGTTTCACATACTCACAACTGTACACCTACTTTTGCCAGCACCTTATATTATTGGTCAGCTGTTTATGTTCTCGGTAAGGCTTTCAGGCAATGGTAGGCTATTCATAGTTAAGTGTTTGGAAGGTCAAAAGTTATATGTGGCTTTTGACTGCAGAGGGTTCAGCATTCCCAGCCCCTGCCTTGTTCAAGGGTCAGCTGCACCCTAATGGCTAGAATACGAGCATTTCCTTTTCCCAGATGAGGACACTGAGGCTCAGAGAGGTGAAGCACTCATTCAAGGACACTCAGCTGGGGCTGCGGCAGGTCCGCCTGACTTTGAAGCTTTGCTCCTTGCTTCCTGCCCGCCCTGAGACAGAGACAGTGAGCATGTGCCAAGACCAGTGGTTGTGATCCCCAGGGAAATCCAGGGGATCCCTCTCCACAGCGCTGGTCCTGGCATCCCCCAGCCCGGCCCACCTCGGCCCGCCAGGCAGCCTCACCTGACGACGGTGAGGCAGCTGAAGCAGGGCTGCAGTTCCCGCACACCGTAGTCATTGAGATTGTTGTTGTCCAGGTCGAGGGCGAGCCGCTTGCGGAAGTGGTGCAGGACGAAGGAGAGGGCGCTGCAGTCGGCCGAGCAAGCGTTGCAATAGGTCAGCTTGAGGTAGTTGGCGCAGATGCCCCTGGCCGCCAGCTGCCCCACCTTCTCGCTCTGCGTCTCGTAGATGCAGCGCAGCATCCAGATGAAGGTGGGCATGGCCTGCACCTGGTTGTAGCCCCCAGACTGGACGCGGGGCAGGTTCTTCAGGTAGGACCGCAGGCTGGCAAACAGGTGCGCCCACAGGGCCTTGCGCTTTCTCCGAAGGGCCGCAGCCGGCACCACGCATTGCAGGAGTTTCTTTCTGGCTTTGGACAGCAGCCCGCACAGGAAGAGGTTGGTGAACTGAAAATGGTCCTTCTTCTTGAAGGGGTCTTCCCCCACCAGGCCACTGTCCCCCAGGCACTGGAAAGGGAGGGAGAGGGGAGAACAGGACACGGCCGCGGCCTTCCCGGGAGGCACCCACTCCTGGAAGAACCTGAGCAGCTCCTGAGTACCCACCTTGTCGTCCACCACGAGAAAGAAGGCAGTGAAGAAGGCCTGGAGGGTGACATGGAAAAACTCGTAGGACTGCTGGTCCCCGCCCAGGCCCAGTTCGGGCACAGCCCGCAAGAAGCCCAGCTGCAGGTCAGCCTCCTGCAGCTCAGAGGCCTGCACCTCCTCCTGGCTGAAGACGAAGAGGTTCTTCTCCATGCCCCAGTGGGCCACCTGCCCCAGCGAGCGCAGGGTGCCCAGGCTGGCGCGGAATGTCTCCGTCTGGCTGCGCGTGTTCCGCTGCACCAGGCTCACGGGCTGCATCCTGTTCAGGTGGACCTCGGTGATCAGCAGGAAGACGTCGGTCAGGGTCACGGTGCAGTCGGGCAGTTGCAGGGAGCTGTCGAAGGCGCTGTGAAAATGCTGGAAGCAGCGGAAGATGATCCAGCAGAAGAGGGGCACGGCGCACAGGCTGCAGAGGTTGGGGTTGGCCTCCAGCTGGCCCAGCAGGCGGTCCTGGGCGGCCCGGTCGGGGAACATCCTCCTGGTATAGGCCCGCAGGTGGCTGGGGGAGAAGCCCCGCAGAAGCACCTTCTTCCACAGGAGCTGCCGTGGGATCTCGATGCCTGTGCGGGCTGTGAGCAGCTTGACAGCCCCCTTGAGCAGCATCCCGCTGAGCAGGTTGGCCAGCAGGACCAGGGGGTGGGCAGGCTCCCAGGGCGATGAGGCGTCAGGCACGTGGCTCAGGTCGAAGTCCGAGTGGAGCTCGTCCAGGCCGTCGAAGGTGAAGAGGGCAGTGTGGGGGAAGCGCAGCAGGAAAGTGAATACCTCCTCGGGGTCCTGCTCCGGGTAGCAGTAATGCTTGAAGAGCAGGTCCTGCAGGCTCAGCATGTCGCTGTCCTTGAAGCAGCTGAACATGCGGCAGCGGAAGTGGAAGAAGAACTTGAGCCCCCCGTCCAGCTGGCCGGTGGCCCAGAGGCTCTGCAGGCGCTGCAGCAGCATGGACTTGCCCACGCCGGCATCGCCGAAGACGAAGATGGTCTCCCCCTGCTCGTTGAGGACGCCTGTGGAGTGGTCCAGCAGGCAGGCCAGGCTGCCCAGGCTGCCCAGGCTCTCGTTGCTGAAGTTGACGAGCTCCATGATAGTGTCTACGTACGTCTCCTCCAGCAGCACCTCCTCCTTCTGTGAGTAGCACAGGATGAACTTGGAGTCTCGGCCCAGTTGGTGTCGGAGCTTCTGGGTGTACCTGCTCACTGGTGGGAGAGTGAGGCGGGTGAGGCGCAGGCATCCCGGGAGATGAGGGATCCCAGGAGAGATGGAGGCAGAGAGAGAAAAAGAGAGAGAGAGAAGCAGAGACCAAAGAGCATCAACCAGGGAAGCCTCCAGAGGAGAAACAAGCACACAGACAAACCCACAGCCTGGACCCTGAGGCCAAGGGTAAGGATGACTCCACTGCAGGCCCCGAGAACCCGCAAAGAGCCAGAGCTGCAGGATCTGCGGGTCCTCGGGCCTTGGCACCTCTGCCTGACCTCAGATTTGGCCAGCCAGAGGGTGATGGACTTCAGCTGGGATAGTGTCTGAGACAGGCTCCCTCCTGCTCTGCACCAGCTATCACTGAACTCCAGCTAGAAACTGAAGCTCTCTCTTACTCCAAGGCCAGGCCCACTGGCCCTGCAGCCCCACGCCCTCCCCAGGGCCCTGCTCGACTAGCTGGAGCCAGTCCCCACTGAAAGTCATTGAGGCCGAATTGCCCTGACCTTTCCATAACGTATTACCCTGCTCTGGAAACAACTCACAGTCTCATAAAACCGAACGCCAACATTTCTGGTGATAAGATACAACAAGGGATGTTAAACTGGATTGCAAAGGAGCCGTGCCTCATCTAAATCACCACCAGTGAGCAAACTGAGATGAGACCAGCCTGCTTGGACTGTGAAGGGCACGCCAGCCCTGCTCCCAAGCTGAGACAGGGCGTCACCGATGCTTAGCACGTGCCCCAGGGCGAGCCCTGAGCCTGCCTGTCGGGGAGCAGACTCGGGGCATTCTCCTGTGGGCTCCACCCCAGGCTCTCAGCAAACTAGGGCTATGACCCGGGCTCACACCAGAGGGAAGGTGGCCTTGCCTCAGACAAAAGGGAGTTCCATACATTCCTTTAAAATGGTTTTGGGCTTGTGTTATAATCTAATTAACAAGCTTTAGGCAGACCCGCACATTTCCCGGTTTATCTAGAAGCCTTCCCATCTATCCAACTGGATTGTCAGCTTAAAACTTGCTAAGTGAATTATATTTTTGCAGTTTTTACTAAGATATAATTTACATATCATACAATTCACCCATTTTACCATAGCTTTTGCGTACTAGTCACGGGGTTTTAGTAACTTCACGAAGTCACGCCAACATCACTGCATCCCAGTTCTAGAGCATCTCCAGCAGAAGCCCATTTGCAGCCAGTGTCGATCCCTACCCCTGGTCCGAGGCAGCTAAGCCCCTCTGCTTCCTGCCTCTAGCAATTTGCCTTTTCTGGACATTTCATATAAGTGGAATCATATTATACGTAGCCTTTCACATCTGGCTTCTTGTAGACTGAATCGTACTTTAAAAGTTATCCAAGTAGCTGGCTAATGGAACCCGTGGAGAGTCCTTTGAAAGAACTGCTCATCGTGGGACTATTGCCCTTCTTCCTGGGGGAGAACCTTGGGGAAGGGGCGCGAGCAGTGAGGGTGGGGCGCTGGCAGCGGCAGTCGGGGAACTTGGCCCTGACCCTGCCGGTTGGCCTGGTTTGCCCTAAACACACACCTTCCGGGCCATTGTCCTTTGTTTTTGTTTTTAAGGGCAAACCGGATTCTTTAAAAACCGGAGTGTAGGACTTTGGTGCTGGTATGTTGCCAGCAACTGTCTCAAAGTGGAGAGGGGGCGAGCACAGGAAGAAACCGCCTCCCCTCCCCCGGGCCCCTGATGAGATGATACAGGATGATTTACTGTTACCTCGCTGAGGGTGGGAGCCATATCTGGGTCTGATTGGACCCTGGCATCCGCAAGGTGCCTCAGCCCACTAACACCTGTTGAAGTACTCAGTTAACTAGTGGGGCGCCATGGCGCTTTGGAAATAGGGACTGGCGGTCAGGGGTGAGAGAAGAATACTGTGTCTGGAATCAAATCTGGGAAGATTTTTAAAAGGGGGGAAAATGCAACCTTGAATTTGTGCAACCGTGAGAACGTCTACACACGTCAGAATGGGAAGTAGGAAGTCAGAACAGAGGTCATTCCCACACTCCCACCGGCTCTCTGAAAAGCAGACCAGCTGCATGTGGTCCCTTCGGTGACAGTCCTCGGGGTTACCCTTGGATGACAGGGACCAGCTCTCCTTTTCTAAAAGGAACCCAGCGCCCGGGCCCGTGGCGGGCCGGCTTGCACGACCTCTGGAGCGCACCCGCTACAGCATTTCCAAACCCAGGGCCTTGTCCACCTGGGGTCTGCTGGCCCCCCGGGGCTGACTCGTACCTGGGTCGGTGTTGACAACTGTTTTGCTCTGAATGAGCCTG
Organism: Glossophaga mutica; assembly: GCA_039655065.1. NCBI lineage: Eukaryota > Metazoa > Chordata > Mammalia > Chiroptera > Phyllostomidae > Glossophaga > Glossophaga mutica. The sequence goes on from CM077313.1 coordinate 87,502,711, forward strand.
GAAGGGGAGAAGCCGATCTCCGCCAGCCACGACCTGAGGTCCACGAAAGCGTCTGCGAGCTGCTGGAGCACGTGCAGGAGAAACTCGGACACCTCCTCGCCCTTGCTCTGCACCAGGTCCAGAATTTTGCGGACCTGGTAATGGCACAAGCATGAGGGCGTGAGCCTGGTGCTTGGGGTGTCCTCCCCTGGAAAAGGGAAGGGGACCCACACAGCAGGGCCCCGAGCTCTGACTATGGCCTAGACAGCCCCCCAGCCAAAGTGAGATGCTCTGCGTCAAAGGCCTAGTATCTGTGCAGTGGGCCACGTTAGCTAGAAATACTGTATTTTGCCATGTATGATGCATACTTTTTGCCCAGATTTTTTAGGGAAAAATAAGGATGCGCATTATACGTGAGTGTGATGATTACATACCGTGGATATAATGGGCATAATAGTCCTGTGTGTAACTCACACAGAAACTGTGGGTGTACATCATACATGGTGTACAATGTGGGAGTCACACAGCTCTAAGAGACCAGGAAGCCTCCGTGAGCCTGAAAGTAGGGTCAGACTCACACCCAGGCCATGCCCTCCTCTGGAATTCTCTCTGTGTCTCCTTTTCTCTCTGAAACGAACACTATTGCTCACCAGGAGGGAGGGCTGAGGGGACAGAGCCACCCCAGGGGCAAATGAGCTGGGCACTGCGAGGGGACAACAGACCCCCATGTAAGGTCGACCTTTAAAAAGGCTTTTTGTGTTCTTTAAAATCCAGGGGAGAATAATGACCAGCGTGAGCTACTGTGCTTGACCGACACCCTTTGGTCCCCTCCGAGCCCAGCAGGTCGGTCACTGCTCTAAGCAGGAAGGAGAATTGGGTCTCGCCCATTTCATTTTTCAGATGATACAAAGCTAGAGTGACGCCCAGGGCTGCTGGGACTTCCCCCAGTGGAGTGGGGAGGGCTCTTTATTGTGGACCTGGCTTCGGGTGCCGCTGTCCCAAGCCAGAGGGCCACACCCGGTCTTACCAGTGGTGAGTGAGCAGCGGCTCAGCCTTTAAAGTAAAGGCCCCGAGTGGATGTCAGTGTGCGTGGTTTACGCTCATTTTCGTTTTCCCTCCTGCTAATTTAAAGTGACTTTCAAAATGGGTTGCCGGGGAGCCGATGCTCACAGCCAGGAGAGATGTACGAATCTGCTGTTCACATGGGCACAGACATACAACACATCTTTGTGCAATAAGCCTGTAACTCCAGCCTTTCTGTTCTAGAAATGGCCACGGTGGAAAATTCTGCCCAGCGGGCTACCCTCCCAAAGCTCTTCACTCAGGGTCACCGGGAGAAGCCCCTCTGGTGGCTGAGCCCCGCCTCCGGCCAGGCCAGCCCCGCCCACCGCACCTTGTTGGGCTGCGTGGAGCAGGCACCCACGATCTCCACGTCTTCGGCCGAGAAGTAGTCATTCTTCAGCAGGTTGTCCAGCAGACACTGAGTGTTGCGGACGTGAGTGACCAGAAGTTCGCGGTTGCTTTTCAACAACTTGATGTAGGAGTGAAGAGACTCTGAGGGGATTATTTCCATCTCACTGTGGCCCCGCTTCTCCATGGTTAAAGGAGCAAGTGGCTACTTGTCCCAAATTCATCTTTGGCTGAATGTGTCTTCCTGGCAGAGGACAATCAGGACCCAGGGCCCCTGCCTCTCAGCTCGGCCCCTGTAAGAAAGCAAAGACCTTGGGAAAGGTCCCTCCCACTCCTTTTGGTCCTGGTGGAATATGTCTATTCAGAGCAAGCGGGAGTCATGCTGAAGACAGTGATCTGACGTGTTAAAGAAAAAAAAATCCTCATTTAATTCCTTCTGCTTGCAGGTTCCATTGCTAAGGTCAGTGACCAGAGGTAGACAAACATTCTGGGGGATGACATGCTGGATTCGTTCCTATTCCACTAAGAAAAGTGCTTATCTATTCTATACCAATTCAGCCTTTCTATTATGGTCAATGCTATAGCCCCTTTTAAGATCCATAGCTTTAGAAAATTGGCTTCTAGAAGGAATATCACTTGAGAATGTGAAATTTAAACTAGCGGTTAACAATACCTTTTTAAGTTCCTGGCATTGTTCTTTGAAGTAAGTCAGAATATTTTAAAACAACCTTCTGTCCTTCAATCTTCAGCGTCCAATGTCTTCCTGGCATCTGCAAAATCAAAGAGAAGATTGTAATGAATGGTGAACGAATGAAGGAAGTTGGCCTTAGGAGAAACGGGAGGGGTAGTAGGGCTGGAGTAGCAGACAGCTCCACCTGCCCGGAGAGAGCTACTTCCAGGCAGTCTCGGTGCCCGAGGGCGGTGAGGCTGCTGAAACACCTGAGGGTCAGGACAGAAGACTTCGGGTTGACATTCAGAATTCTTTTTTCAGTCATCATGCATTTGTGCAGCTTACCGGACGTACCGTGAATAGAGCCCTCTGGGGGCTTACAGACAGATGGCAGTGTGACCGACAGAACCCTACCGGACCACCAAATGCAAAGCGAACAAAATGACAGAGGGTAATGATCATGGAGGAAAGAAAGCAAAGGCTTCTGAATGAGGGGAACTTGGCACCCCGGGATGGAGAGCGGTCACTGTCCGCTGCAAGTCTGGGGAAGGCAGGAGAGGGGCTTGGAGGGGCACTGTGGCCGACCTGCTGTCAGAATGCACGCAGTGTGGTCCCCGGGACACCTGGGAGAAAGGACCCCCTTATAAGGGAGTCCCACCTCAGGAGAGCACCCAGGACGCACGGGCAGAGGGTGGCTTCCATTCCCGCTTCTGCCCCAGAGAACACACGCACACACGCCCTCCCCCCACCGTCTACAGAGGGACTCACCCCAGCCTGCTTCTCTCCCCCGCTTCCACCGTCCCGGGGGCCCTGAGAGGGAACGTGCATTCTTTGTAACTGAGATGCTAAAGTGAAAAAAAATTTAGAAAGATGTTTCCCATCGCCAGAGGCATTCCTTTCTGTGCTTAAATAGCTTTGCCCACATGTACAAGCAACACCTGCTCACTGTGGAAAATCTGGGAGATGAATAAAAGGTTTAGAGATAAAAAAAAAAGTCACCTGTCACCCACTATGAAGATTTCGGCGTATTCCCTCTCTGCTTTCCCCTCCGGGCAGCGGCGCCCACACTGATTTTTCACGTGTTTGGTATCCCACTCTAGTTGGCCTTGAGCAACTCAGGGAGTTGGGGGCACGAAACCCCGTGCAGTCCAAAGTCCCCGTATAACTGTTGACCCCCGAAAAACTTAACCACTAGTAGCCCACTGTTCGCTGGGAGCCTTTCCAATAACAGAGTCGATGGACGCGTATTTTGTACACGTATCATATACTCTACTCTTACAAAGTAAATTAGAAAAAAGAAAATCATGAGGCCCTGACGGGGCTGGCTCAGTGGCTTGGGTGTTGTCCGTAGACTGAAAGGTTGCCAGTTTGATCCCCGATCAGGGCACAGGCTTGGGTCGCTGGCCAGCTTCCCACCTGGGGGCGTTCAAGAGGCAACTGATCACTGTTTTTCTCGCACATTGGTATTTCTCTTCTTTTTCTCCTTCCCTTCCCCAATCTCAAAAAATTAACAAATAAAGTCTTTTTTAAAAAAAATCATAAGGAAGAGAAAATACATTTACAGTGTTTACTGAAAAAACCCCGAGTGTAAGTGGACCAGCAAAGTTAAATCCGTGTTGTTCAGGGTCAAGGGCACATGTGTTTCTGCACCTTCACCATTATTTCGTGTTTCTCTTTTCAGCTGCACGGGCTGGTTTCTGACAGATGCTTTGCTCAGCTGGTTTTTACTTTATAAAGAATACTAAGTCCCACCCACCACCCTTTGCTCTATCAAAGCCCGAATCTGAGAAATTCCATGTGCCAAGCAGAGGAAGGAAGATGACGCTGAGTGCTAGCAGCTTCCTGTGCCAGGCCCCGGCCTGGGGTGCCGGAGGGGCTCCAGGATGCCGTGGTCTCACGCGTCCTTCTCCTGTGATCCAGCATCAAGCCTCGTGTCGCCTGGGGATTCCAGCAGGGCACGGAGTGATCAGAGCGAACACTGGGTAAGCGCTTTACTCGAGGCCCCTCGGGGGTCGAATCTGTCCCCTCGCTGTGAGAGGCAGGGTGACCCAGGGTTAGATGTGGTCTCTGGGGCCAGCTGGTCTCATTAGCAAGGTAACCGTTCTCGGTGCCTCGGTTTCCTCAAAACGAGAGTCCCTACAGGCCAATGTTACCGTAAAGACTAAGTTAACATTCACCAAGTGCCTAGACCAGGGCTGGCCTGCAGAGAATACTTGGTAATCATCACCTCATTTCATCTTTAATCATTGAATCCTTAGGGCTGAATGGTAGGTGGCAGAGGTCCCTGGACTGTGGATTTACAAAGCAGGAAACTGAGGCACATTGAGGTTAAGTAGCTCCTGCCCTCTGAGGGTTTACAGTCAGGCAGGGCAGAGAGTGTGGTGTGCATGGGGCAGGAGAAATGAGCGGAGAGGGCCCGGGCATCCACACCCCCGGAAGGCTTCCTCGGGCCCCCCGGGGCCCTCTGTAGGGGAACGGACAAGTGGGGAGAGCCCCTGTCTCTGAGGGATTTGAATCCGAGACATCCAGAGAGTCCCCACAACCCATTAGCACACGAGTGGTGCATCGAGGCTGCCTCACGCTGAGGGGTGGAGTCTCCACGGTCACCCAGGCATGCCAGCCCTTGTCTCGTGCGTCCTTATACCAACCCCATGGACAGAGACACCGCAGCGCGCCCCGTTCCCTGAAGGACGCTAGGAAACACGTGCATTCTGCAGCGGCTCCATTCCGTGCCAAACCACCCAGCAGAGCCTGAGTGTAGCGGTCACCCTGTCAGCAGCATGACTGTCCCCTCCCAGTAGGTGCAGACGGAGTTTGGCCTCTATCCCAACTGTTGGGGGTAAGGGGTGTGGAGACCTCAAGAAAACCATTTCCTGTCACCCACACTGACCTCGTGATGTCACTCTTTTCTCAGATGCCCAATCGTTGGTTATCATCACTCACTCTTTTGTAATATATTTGTATATTTCACAATAAACGATTTAGTCTTCTGCAAACTGGTGTTGCAATCCCAGCAGATAAGATTCCTAACAGATGAGTCCTGCTCCTTAAAATATTCTTTACTGATGCAGTAGATGCTGACTTGGAGTCACACCCCAGAGTTTTTTAAACAGTGGGCTCTAGGTAGTCGGGCTGTTCTACAGGCATTTCTGCTGCCTATCAGCTGGAACACAGAGAAGCAGACGCAAAGCCCCTGCCAGCTCTGCTGCGGCCCCGCCCTGGGGCCATGGAATCTGGCCCAGGCTGGTAGCCTCTGCTCCTATCCTGACCCTACCTTTCCCCAAGTTCTGTTCTTTTCTCAGAATGCGATTTCCCCAACATGCTGCTGCTCTCTGCAGCCTAAGAGGCCACAGGAAAAGGTCAATGGTTTCGTACACACAGAAAGGAGGAGTCTATGGGGTGTGACTTCACTGACCACAGGACAGTTTCCATGGACTTTCCTACCCCTTCCTGTAAAAACATCACAGTGAGAGAAGGATGCTACACATGAGGTGGCTGGGATTTTCCTCCTAAGCACCAAGTGGGATCACCTTTCTCTACCCTCTTGAAGTTACTGGCTGTGACTCACGAAATGTGGGCAGAAGGGGAATGAGTGACCCTGGGCAGGAAGCTTTCGATATCAGCGCATAGTTTATCAGCACGCAGCTCCAGCGAGGTGGTGGCAGCTCCACCGCTCAGGGCCCACCAGTAATGCCGATGAAGACAGCCTCCTGCTAACCTGAGATGTACATACAGAGCGAGAAATGTGTCTTGGCTCTGTGGGCTACTGAGATTTTGGGATTATCTGCTGCTGGGGCACAACCTAACCCAGCCTGATGGACACCACGATTTCGCACAGGAAGAGCATCGAGCACATTAGGAAACAAAGGCCCAGTTTCCGGACAGCCGGTTGGAGACGGAACCGTGAAGAGTAGGGCCCAGAATATTTGCCACAGCCCTTTCCCTTCCTCGGACAGTTTCTGTGGGACATAACCCCTGACATCACAGGACCCCTCGTGGTAAAGAACGCCTACAATTCTTTTTTTTTTTTTTAAGATTTTTTTTAAGTACTTTTTTTTTTTCCTTTTTTAGATTTTATTTATTTATCTTTAGAGGGGAAGGGAAGGAGAGAGGGAGAGAAACATCAATGTGCGGTTGCCTCTTGTATGTCCCCTGCCGGGAACTGGCCTGGCAACCCAGGCATGTGCCCTGACTGGGAATCGAACCGCGATCCTTGGGTTCGCAGGCCCGCGCTCAATCCACTGAGCTACACCAGCCAGGGCAGAACGCCTACAATTCTTCAGATACCATAAAACTGACTGTATTTATAGAATTAAGAGTTAACATAAAGCATCATTCCCTGCCTACCTCAAGCTTAGAAGTTAACTACTTAAGAAAATCAACATAAGAAGTAATCTACATTTTTAAAAGGTTGAAATATGAAGCTACTCACACTCTTGATTTGTACTAAGGTGGCCGCATGGCTTGTTGTGGTCCCGGATGCTATAACCCAGATGGCAAAAGGCCAATGAGAGTAGACTCCGCCAACCTGACCGTAAAGCCAGGCATACAGCGAGCACACACATCCCTGAATGTCAAGGGTCGTGTCCGCCTCTCCTCGAGGAAACTACCACCCTCTTGAATAAGACTCATTTTGGTGTAGAAGATCCACAGCCTCCTCAGACCTTTCCCGTGAAGGAGATAGTTGTACCACGTTTGTTGACATGAACCACTTGGAAAGTCAAGGGCAAAGCGAGGATCTGAGCAGCCTGGCTCCACCACTCTCAAGCTGCCCGACAACGAGGTGGATGGACCGGGGCAGCCCGACGGCCATCGAAGAGCAAGCTGGCACTGAGCACGTGCGTGTGCCAGGACAGAGCTGCGCAGACAACGCACGCAGCGCCTCGACCCAGAGCGGGTCCTCCCTGTCCGGCTGCACGATCCATCACAACGTGGGCTCCCTTACGCTCCCAGCCTTCGGAAACTGCATCAGCTCACGCTGCCGCCGTTCTTCGTCGGGTCTGCGTAGTTGGTTGGCTTTTGTCTTTCGTGGGATTTTTTTTTCTGGTCCATTCCTTTTTCTTATTTTGTTTTCCTGGAAAATAAGCCCAGTCCTGTTTGCCTCTGCCCTACCGGAAAACCAATAGCCTCCTCTGGAGAAAATTTAGCAGATGGATGAGGCTGCAATCATTATTTGAAGCTGTTAAGCTCCATTCACACTCATTTACTTTAATCGGAAAGCACTTAATTCCTCAGAATTACAAAGCAGATACAAAAATCCCTCCGCCTCTCTCAATATCTCCACTCTTATTCGCTCTCTGCTTCCTGCTCGCCATCTCTTTTTCTCTCTTGTCAAAGTGGCATATCGTTTGAACTCCACACAGACTGCCACCCTGACTACAAAGAGAGGAAGGCAGGGGAGCCAATGGGCTCACAGGCGCAGGGGGAGAGGGTGGACGGTGGTGAGTCACAGACATCCTTCCACAGCTGCCCGGGCCCCCTGGGAGGAAGTCACGTGCAACTGGCTCCTTGTCTCTCAGAGCCAGGCACCTATTTCCTCCGGCTGAGACGCCCCGTGGAGTGCAGGCAGAGCCAGCCCCTCCCTCGTGGGCTGAAACCGTGGACTTCTGGAAGAGGACAGAATGTTGTCCAATGCTCCTGTTTTAGAAATGAGGAAGCCGAGGCCCTGGGAAGGACAGAATCCACCAGAAGTAGAACCCAGCTCTTGCGGCTCTGAGACAACTGCTTCTTTTGCTTACTTCTGGTTAGAGCAGCTCGCTCAGCAGCCGAGAGGGTCACCTCATCCCCCCCCCGCCCCCCCACACCCTCCACCAGGGGCTGACACTTGTCAGAATGGGGAAAGGGCAGGGACTCCACCTCACCCTGTTCCTCCCCTCGCCTCTCTCTCTCCCACTTAAAGCTCCCTTCGTTCTTTATCCCCACCCTTCTCAGAGGATGCTCTACTTTCTTTCCTAAATTCTCCCTCATGCCGGTGGACGGTGGCAGTGAAGGACAAAGACGCTACACCCAGGCGACCTGGCTCTAATCACTCACTGTGTGATTTGGACAAATAACACCACCCTTCTGCACAAGGGCAGATAATAATAGCACCCGCCTCACGGGATCGCTGTGAGGATTCGTGCGTTAGGACAACGCAGCACTTAGAACAGCATGGGTCACTTTGTAAGCACTTATCACGATCAAGGAGACAGTGGTCTAGGCCAGGACTTCCGTCTGGTTCACCGTCGAGGCCCAGCATTTGACTATGAGGGACGAGGCCCATTGGGTTCGTCACTGTGTCTCCAGCACATAAGTGGATGCTGGGTAAAAAATGGTCAGCCGCATGAACCTGGTACACCGGGCAGCGCATACCAGGTGCCTCTCCGGTGCCCGGGGAACGGACGTGTGGATGTCCAGAGTTCCCAGGCTCACTTAGGGAGTGTCACTTGCCGAGTTTCCTAGTGGATAAATTCCGATCTGCAGGCCCCGGCATTTTTTACTGCTCTAAGGCATTTGTTCTATCAGCTGCTGCCTTAACAAGTTTAACCAGAGTCCAGCTCTCAATTTCCAGAGCATTTTCTTAGCACAGAGTCACCTACTGCTTTGTGACAGAGTCCCCGCGCAGGGGCTGAAATATGCTTGTTGGCTGTCATTTTCCTGGTGTTACCCAGGCTTTGCAAATCCAAGTTCCGAAAACACGCTGCTGAGTAGTCATCTCTGAGGGGCCAGGGACACAACCACCTGAATAAAGAAAGACAACGGAGCCTCGAATCCAAAACCCTGATCTGGAGTCTGGAAGTGGGATCGAGTGCTTGTGCGGAAGAAAGTGTTGCACAGTGACAGGTCCCTAAGCCAGGGGACATCTGGAGATGGCATTCAGGGACAAGTGTCTGGCGTTTCCCAGATGAAAGGCACTCCACAAGAACAAAACATGTTAATTACCTCGGAAGCTGGTGTTGATCTTGGCCTGGAGGAAATAAACAGTCCCCTGATTGACGTTAGCCTGAGACTTTGATTCACCCCACTTGAATGTGTACCCAGAGTCAGCAACTGTCTGGGACACGGGTCAACCCTTGAGCTTGGCTGGAAGATCCTGGGATGTGTCAGGGTGGCTCCCAGGGGCACTGAAAGGGTGAGAAGATGCAAGTTCTGGCCACCCTGTGGGGCACTGTCTTAGGAGCAGGCCCACTCTGCTGGCCAAGATGCACCTGACCCACTGTGGCCTCTCATAACTTCACACGAAGGAAAAGGAAGGGGGTAGTGTGGACACCCCAAAACCAGCTAGTATGCATGGTGCATTCTCAGCCCCTCACGGCTTAGAGGCTTTTTCTGTGACCTGAAAACTGCAAATAAAGAAGTGTTTTGTTTTGTTTGGTTTTGTTTCCTACTGTGCCTTCTAACGGTATGCACATTCCCCAGTAAATGAACAGGGCGAGGAAATCAGCTCTCTCAGGACTTTGGAGTTAAAGCCAGAGGGAGAACAGACTAGCAGGAAAACTGTGACACCCCTTCCCTTGGCCAAACGGTCCGAGCATTTTGTACCTTTGGACGCTGACACCCTCCGCTTTGGGGGGCCTTTTCTTCCTGTTTCCAAGGAGCCAGGAGGACAGGGATCCACCCGCATCCATCCCTCCATCCAGGCTCCTGTTGACGGACGCTGGCACCCAGGAGACCCGCTCTCAGAGACTCACCTGCCCCAGAAAACTGCACAGCATGTTTTCTGGGGCAGGTGAGACTGCCTCCCAGTGCTGGTCCTGCCACCTCGCACGTTGCTCCTCGCTTCAGCTCCTTCGTGTGAAAACTGAAAATCATCCTTTGGTCTCCAGAATTGTTTTACATGTTAGGCGTAAGTGTCCTGATTATCTTTTTCTTGTAGGTTGCTAACGCAGAGATTTGGTGGGGGGGGCGGGGGGGCGGGCAGTGCAGGGCTGTGCTCCTTAAGGCCTCCTACTCCCTTTACAGGAAAATCCGAATCCTGCCCAGCCCAGGAGGCTCTGTGTGCCCTGAGCTTGGTTCATTCTTTAGCTGTCTCTGCACCCTGCTCAGCACGCCCACCTCGTTCCCACTGCTGAGCCTTCGGACATGCTGCTCCTGGGGTCTGGCATGCCCCCACTCCTCTCCATCCCCCAGAATTAGTTGCAAAGGCTCATTCGCAGAGAGGCGCATCCCAGATTCCCGGACCCCAGCACAGCTCTGCTAATCTGTCCCATCCATGGCCGTGTTCTCACCAACAACGGGACTTACCCACTTCTGCAATTCGTCCGTGTGCTTCCCACCCCTCCCTCCTCCAAGAGCCTGCAAACTCCGATTTGCCAGGGCCGGGTCTGTCCCGTCCATGGCGATGCCTCACCACTGAGGAGACCCCTGGCACCAGCACCATCTCCTGATAGTATCTGTGGCGTCTGTGTGCTGGAGAACTGAAGCGGCAGCGAGCCAGGAGGAACCAGGAGCTACGAATACTTTCTAACAGCCTTCATTCAACGCCAGGCTGGGGAGCCGACAGAGCCCTTCCCCCCCCCCCCCCGCCCCGTGGGAAAGCCAGGAAAACAATCGCTGCGTGCCAGGGTCAGAAACGCCAAAGCATCCACAACCCACTCACTGGAGGACGTGCTTTGCTGGGCCCCAGTTCCACTGACTCAGGGCTCTCGAACAATTGCCGAAGCTCCAGAAGAGGCAAAAGCCACTGGGGCGTAAGGAAGAGGGGTGATGAGTAAGGAACTGTTTTTACAAGGGAGCGAGTGTACATGGAACCGGCCACTGCACTTCTGACGGGATGTTGTCCTCCTGCTCTCGTGTCCGCCTGAGCCCCATCCCGGGATTCGCCAAGCCCGGTTTCTGTCTTCCCAAACACCACCACGCACCTGCCGGGCCCGTGTTATTACACCAGGCCAACAGGGCACTCAGAGGACATTTATCGCAAAATAAACACCATAATCCACTTTAACAATGTGAGTCAATACCAGTATCAGGGTTCCCCGACCCCACCCCGACCCCACCAGGAGAGAGAGTAGATTATCCAGCATAAGCAATGGCTGAGGTTAAAAGTTGCAGATCTGGGGTAGATTCATAAGCAGGAAGTGCTTCAGAAGCTGAGGCCCCGTGTCCAGAAATACAGCTCCATAAACACATCTGCCTGTCAACGACGGGAGGGCAGCATGAGAGGGTGAGGGGGTCAGCACAGCGGGTGGCACGCTCGCTGAGCAAGGCGCCGTGGCTAGCCACTGGGACGCTGCTTCAAACCCCAGGTGCGGGCACTTACTGTCTGTTGGCTTGGGGCTAGTTACTTAATCCACGAAGTGGGGGAAACGATAACTGCTGCGTAGGATTGTTGGGGTGATGAAATGAGCTGGAAAGAAGGAAGAAAAGCCCAAACTGAAGAGCCTCCGGAGCGGTGTCGCACACGCTGAGTCCCGTGAGGGTTCGCGGTCACTACTTAGGGTGTGTCTGGTAGACGCCACGCGGTCTGACACATCGCCGTTTACTTTCATTTATAGCCTCAAACCAATCCTTCCAGATCGGCAGAGTTATCCCCATCGTACAGTGATAAACCGGACGCGAAGGGTTAAGTGCCTTATCCAAAGCCACACAACCAGGGGAGGCAAGGCCGGTGCTTGAACCCGAGCAATCTTCGTAATCAATATTACCATAATAACTACCGTTTACTGACAGCCAGGCGGTGCGCTATGCGCTTCACATCGATTATTTCATCAGATACTCAAAACCGCTCTACGGAGAGAATTATTGTAACTATTTTACAAAGGAAGCACAGGGTGGGAATGGTTAAGTATGTTGGCTGAGGTCCAGCGGTAGGTGAAGGAATAAAGCAGTTCTGACACCAAAACCCACCGTTTCTCCTCTTAACGGCCTGCCTGTCTGGTATTCGCTATAGGTCTTTTAGCTCCACTCAAAATCATCCATGCGCCTCAGTTCATATGAAATGCAAAACGGCGTCCTGTGTTGAACGGAGGCCCGGCATGGCCTTCTCCATGAAGGAACCCATCCGTTGTCCTGAACTGTAAGGAGTTACAAAATCCTCCAATAAAAGCCTAGTTTTCCATCCGGTTCCCTCTAGAAGGTTTGGTTTGGAGGTCAGAGACGGCAATTGGAAAATGGATAGAAACAAATCACAGGAAGGTCTTAGTCATTCGACTTTTGTGGGAGTCAGAACAACACAAACATTTTCTCCTGTAAATCAGCGTCTGCTCACAGATCTTCTACCATGGAAAGCTTTTCCGTGGCAATACGTGACTGTCCCACCCAGATATTTCCAGAGTCCCACGTGGCTCTGAAAATACCTACCAGTCATGACACCTTTTCCACCCCGACCTATGTGGTGGTGATGAGACAGAGGGGCGAGATCGCAGCATCGTGAAGCAAAGACATCACAGGGACACTTCGTGTTTTATTAAAATACTAACCAACCAAAACCTGTGCTAATCCAGGGCTCACTTTGCAGTTACCTGGGCCTTCATGTGGACCTATTAATTACCCTTTAAACTACAGTTTTCTATAATTTGCAGGAACATGACTATTCAGCAAAACAAATTCCAAATTGGCATTCTACTAAGGCTGCCCTGTTGAGTTTAATGAAGGGCAACACAAAATTGCCTTGTTAGGGCACTCGGCCCCATCAGACAGCCAACGCACAGAGTGGCAGCGCCCCCAGCCCGGGTGGCTCAGTGGCTCCAGAGGCCAGAAGGACGGCAAGGGGAGGGGTGGTGGCAAGTTTGCCTTCTCTGACTCTGCCTCGTAATCTCTGCCCACAGTTTGGTCTGTGGGAGTCCTGGATAAAACACAAGAATGAGAACTCAAGCCAGGAAGTCTCGCTGTGACAAACTTCTGGCTCTGGGTAAAAGCCATCAGTTCATTGAAATGGCAGTGACTATGCACTTCGTGCGAGAGTCAAGGTCGGAGAAACCACTCGCCCTCAGTGAGTGTCTGATGTGCAGAAGAGTTTTCCTGAAAACAAGGTCGGATTCTGTGGGCAGATGAAAGGAGGCTCTTGGTGTGAGACGCAACTGACTTTGTCCAGAAGATAAAAGAACACAGGACTTCCAGAAACTTGCAAAATGCTGATCGCTTCTGCTCGACAGAAATTCAGCACAGGTAAACATTTTAGCTTTTCTAATTTTGTCTTGCCTCAAATCCCCTCCTCCCAAAGGAGACTCATAAAAAAAAAAAAAAAAAAAAAAAAAACCAAAAACCTGAAAAACTGGTAATTCAAACCTCAAAGATTTATGTCTTGGGTTTTGAAGAAATATTGAACTCTTTTCTTTGGATTAAAAAAACATGAATTTGATATTCTCTTAATTAAATGTCAGCAATTGCATAGGCACTGTGAGAACACTTCACCTTATACCTATATTATGTCACTGCTTATATTTCTAATGGCTTACCAGTGCCACCGTTACTATTAAACTAATTGTCACCGACACACAGACTGGAGACCAGGGTGAAATACTCTGCTGGTGTAGACAATAGTAGGATGTCGGTCCCTCCCTCTCCAGATTCCTGACTGTTCTAGATCATCCAAGAAGAATGCATTGTCCCTAGGCCAAGAGTCGGGGGAAAACACTGATGGCCAGGGTGTGGCCTTAAGGAGGCCGCCAGCAGCTGCATCATGCATGTGTCCACGTGTCCAGCCTGAGACCCCCTCGAGAGCCCAGCTTTCTTGGGAGCCTGTTTTATTGACATATGTGCCAAGGGGGCGGAGGGCGTCTCAAGATTAAGGGCCAATTTCATTTATCAAGAAATGTATTCCTATCACACGGAGTAACACTGTATTCCAGACTCATTAATAAGTCCTCTTGGTGGGGAGTAGCCTGAGATTCCCGGCCTCAAAGCACCAGGAGCCTGGAGCCACACAGCCCCCTCCACCCCCCGCCACACCCCGTCCTCACCCCAAGCAGGGCAGGAGGAGAGCAGAATAGCGTTGTGAGGGACGCAGTTTTCGGACAAACACTTTCCCTCGTTGCAGCTATACCAAACAAACAATTGCCAAACACAAATCACCACGACGACGGTGCCAGAAAACGACCTGTGACAGCACCGGCCACGTGCCTCCCACCAGGGCATCGGACACACATTGTCTCAGTTCGCTACGTAAGCCCCCGGACAGTTACAACGTCCACCCGGATCGCGCAGGTGAGAAACGGGCTCAGAGAGGTTGCATCACTCGCCTGTGGTTCCAGGTCACAGGCGACGGAATCTGAATTTGGGCCCAAGTTTGAGGAACTCCAGAGCTGGACCTTATTTCCCCAGTCCACAAAAATAAAAACTTCTCAGGCCCTCTGAAAGTCCAGGTTTCTCTCATCTCTCGGACGTTCCTGGTTTTAAACCCACCTTTCTTATCTGCCCTGCATATTCAGAGGAAGCCTGTCTCCAGCTATCCGCCCCCAGCATCTACCCCAGGGTGAGGCGGGTCCGCCCTGGGCACTCCTAAAATCCGTGGTAGAGGTTATGGTTCTCTGCTCATCGTAAACCTTAGATTTACTTTCAGGAGGGACAAGCTGGACAAGCCCTGTGGCAAACACACCAGGCTTCATCCCTAAAGCAGAAAACCCCAAGGTTGTCAAGGCTACGGGTTTACAGGTTGCCCCCAGCTTAATGTGAAATGCCAACAATGGAGGCATTTCCCAGAACGCGGAGCCAAGGGTGCATTCCTTCTGTTTTGCACAACGTCCGAAGGACTCAATGGCCAAGTCTGTCTTGAACAGCCCACCCAGGCCACGCTGCGTGCAACCGTCTCCCCTTCTTTTCCGTGCAGGAAGCCTAGGAGGGGGGATGTCCGCTGCTCTAGCTGCAACACTGGCATCACCCGGGACGTTTCAACGATCCAGAGGCTGGGTCCCAGCCCCAGGGGCTCTGAAGGATTGGTCTGCGGCGCGGCCTGGGCATCTGGGTTTTAAAAGCGCCCCGGTGATTCGAAGGTGCAGGCAGGACTGAGAAGCCCTGTCCAGACCCCCGTGGGACCAACGATTCTGTTGCCGCCGCAGTTCCTGCCTCTGAAATTTTGCCCGCGCTCCTCAAACCCCCGAGTTTCTGCTTCCCGCCCTCCGCCTCAGAGCTCTCCCAGAGCCGCCCCGCTGCTGGTAAGCACCTGGAGTGCCGCCTCCCGCCCCCCCCACCCCCCCCACCCCCGCCCCCGGCCCCGCCGCCGCTCGCAGCACACCGCGAACGCGCCCCTTGCGCTGGGACTTACTTGGACTCCAGGTTTGCAGAGCCCGCAGCGCGCAGGCTGGGATGCCGGTGCCGAGGCCGAGGCCCGAGCCCCTGGCGCCCGCAGCGGAGCGGGGAAGAAGGCAGAAGCTGGACCGGCCCAGAACGGGAAGTGGCGGGACAACAGCAGCGGCCGCACCCCTCTCTCTGGCTGCGAGGGGAGGCCCGGGTGTGCCGGTGGCCGAGGCGGGGCAGCCGTTCCCCAGCCGTGCAAGGGAGGGCCAGTAAGTTGGCCTCGGGCGTTCCCTGCTGAGTATTGGCGGTCAAGCCACCAGGCAGGAGCACGTGGGCAGGCCTAAGAGTTCGCCCAGGGGTGACACTTGGGAACTTGTCGCGCCAGCTGGGCCGAGGCCGGCCGCCACCAGGAGCCTAGGCCCGTCCTCTTAAAAGTGCCAACCCAGCAGCTGCAACTGGAGGCAACGCCTGGGTATGACAGTGAAACTTTATTAATTGAATTTATTGGGGTGACACTGGTTAATAAAACCACACAGGTTTCAAGTGCGTAACACATCATCTTCATACTGCATCGTCCGCTCACCACCCGAAGTCAAGTCCCTTTCCACCGCGCGGCCACCGTTTATCCCCCTTGGCCCTCTTCCACCAACACCCTCCCCCCACCCTGCCCCAAGACAGTGAAACTTGTTCAAATGCAACACGTGCTCTCAGATGTATAGTAGCTCAGAGTAATCAGACGTTTTGCAATGGAGCATACATTTCGAGTTACACTTTACAATCTGAGTTTTTCTTCCTGGCCTTAAATCTGTTCTTGGCAGTTGTACACTTTACATTCTGTGTGTTATGCTGTGATGACTTGTAAAGGGATTTTTAACAGCAATAAATTTTCCCAATAAAATATGCTTCCCCAATAAAAAATGTTTGAAATGGGGAAGGTCCACATTAGGCACAGGGATGCTGTACAAAATTGTCACTTATTCACACTAAAATACATCCAATCATGAGATCACATGTGCTCATGAACACTGAGATTCCCCTCACAGGCTGCCTTCTGAGAAATGGATCTTCGTAACTAGAAAGTGAAACTTTGCAAATGCAAAGCTAATGGGCTCCATTGGGCCAACTTCCAAGCCCTGAAATGAAGGTACTGAAGATACTAATTCCTCCAGTATACCCTTCTATGAACTTGCAGGATTCTGAATTTTACTTTCCATGTCTTTTTAACTCTTTCATTTTTTCCATATCCTGTTTGGACGCATTCTGAGTAACTTCCTAATTTTTTTCTTTGTTCATTAATCATTTGGTAAATAATAGAACCTGTAAATAATTGAAAGGGAGACTAGTCTCCCCACCTCCTCCGTGAGGTCCACCTCCCAGACCTGGAACCTGCGACTGTGGCAAAGGGGAATTAAGGCAGCAGATGGGACGGAGGGTGCTAATCAGCTGACTTGGAGATGGAAAATGGTCATGGATTATTTGTACGTGGGCCCAATGTAATCACGAGGGGCCTTGCAAGAGGAAGAGGGAATCAGGTGAATCAGAGACGGCGGCCCCAGAAGGCCCTGGCTGGATGTTGCTGACTTTGATGATGGAGGGATGGGGCTATGAGCCCAGGAATGTGTGTGGCTTCTAGAAGCCGGAGAAGCAGAGGAAACAGATTCGCCCACAGAGCCTCCAGGAGGAGCGCTGTCCATGACTTGAGCCCCAGCGAGAGCCATTTAGACTTCGGACCCCCAGAACAGTAAGATAATCAGTTTGTTTTGTCTTAAGTCACTCAGTTTGTGGCAACTCGTTGCAGCAGCAATAGGAAACCAACACACGGTCCATTCAAGTTTTTAGCTTCAACAATAATATGCTGGCTTTCTAAGACTCTTGTGGTTCTATTTCTAGTTTACTTGGTCATTTTTTAAGTCTCCTATGCTGATTCCATCTTTTTAAAAAAATGCATAGTTAATTAATTTTTGTTTTTATTTAACTTTTTATTTTGTGATAATTATAAGTTCACATGCGGCTTTAAGAAATAATGCAGCTGTTCCCTTAACCCAGTTTCTCTCAGTGGTGACATCTGGCAATATGGCACCCAGGATGTCGGTGCTGATACAGTCAGGATACAGAGCATTTCCATCACTGCAAAGAGCCCTTAGGCTGCCCTTTCTCTTCGCACTGCCCCCTCTCGAACCACCAGCCACCACTAGGCTGTTCTCCATTTCTGCAACTTGCCATTTCAAGAATGTTATGTGAATGCAAGCATACAGCATGTAACATTCGAGCACTCTTTTTGGTTTACTCAGCCCAATTCTCTGGAGATTCATCCAGGTCACGGCATGTATCAGTGCGCAGTTCTTTCCTTTTTAGCGGTGAGTAGGTCGTTTCACAGTAGGACCACACAGAGTGCTGAACCGTTCTCAATAACCCAGATTTCCAGGTTTTGGCCCTTATAAATAAAGCTGCTATAGGCAACCAGGTACAGGTCTACGTGTGAACACAAGTTTTCATTCCTTTTGGGGAAATGCGAAGGAGTGTACCTCCTGGGTGTGGAGGCAGTTGCACGCGTAGTATCTTAAACGGCCAACTGTTTTCCAGAGCAGCTGTGCCGTTCTACATTCCCAGCCGCGAATGCACACGTGACCTGCGGTGGGATGGATGAACAGACTGTGAATACTCATACAACAGAGTGTGACACAGCCATAAAAAAACAATGCTGAATTTTGGTGAACCTCAAGGACAGAAGCCAGACACAAAAGGCCACATATTGTGCAATTCCTTCTTATGTGCAACATCCGGAATAGTAAATTCATAGGGACAGAAAGCATGGGTGGTTGCCAGGGAGTGGGGAGAGGAAGGAATGGGAGGAACTGCTTAACAATCTGCGCTTTCCGTGGGGGCGATCACAATTTTGGAAGTAGATAGAGCCGGCGCACAACACTGTGAGTGTATTAATTGTTCAGTTTAAAATGGTTAACTTTAGGTCAAGTGAATTTCACCTCAATAAGAAAGTCAGTTTAAAAAGGCAGCCGTAAATGCTATTACGTTTTCAGTTTCAGCATCCGTGTGTTCTAGTGTGCAGAACTGCAGTTGATTTTTGTGTGTTTACCTTGTATGCTGTGACTTTGCTTATGAACTCACTCACTGGTTCTGAGGGATACTTTCGGTAGATTCCTGGGGATTTTCTGCGTAGACCATCCTGTTATCTATAAAGAGGGACAGTTTCATCTCTTGCTTCCCAGTCTGTATGCCTTTCACTTCCTTTTCTTGCCTTATTGCACTGGTTAGAACTTCTAGCACTGTTAATTATGGGGAGGAGGGGAGGTGACACTTGTTACTCCTGGTCGCTCCCTCCTCTGCCTTTTCTGATGTTGCCCTGGTCGTGGTGGCAGGGGCCTGGATCAGGCTACCCTGTGACAGCCTGGTGAGGCTGCAGTCTAAATCTCCTCTTGATCTTTGCTTGCTAGAGGAGGGGGAGGGGTTCCACAGTTTTCCCCTATCGTTGAGCTGGAGTACAGCACTTATTCTGTAAAAGTTTTCCGTCTTTGCTAGATCATCTGTTTCCTACTCCTTTTGCTAGACAGAGCAGGCTTTCTTATTGCTGTTATTTTTGGACTGTGCTCTTCAGTGCTTTGGGGTTGCTGGCTTCTTCAGCTACAAGTTGGAGTGAGATGAAGCAAAGAAATCCCAGGGGATGCCTTGCCATGCCACGCCTTGGGTCCCGCAGTCCCTGGCCAGTCGGCCTTCTCTTCAGCTTTCAGTCTTCTGATTTTTTACATAGCATGTTCGTGGATTTTAGTTGCACTTAAGTACAGGAACAGGGAAGAGTATGTCCACTCCATCTTCCCAGAAACCAAAGTCACCATATCTATTTATTTTGTAGTGCCTTGGATCATTTCAATGATCTCAAAACCTTGGGAAGCCAAATTTGCTTTTTCTGTTCCCAGGCATGATGTATCATTTTCCTTATCTTTTAAAGCGGAAGCCCTGAGGACCCAAGTTGGGGCTGCTTTCTTCGGAGGATTCGCATCTGCCTCTGCGGGGAGCCCTAAGACCTACTGACTGGGGACAGCGTTAGTTCCCTCCAAGGGTCCCAGTTTCAGGGAGGATTCTCAGGTTCGCTTTTCCTGTCCTGCAGCAGAGTGCACAGCCCTAATCCCAGGGCTGCAATTGGCATTTGCGCCCGAGGACATCGGGATCATCAGTTTACCACAACCGTCTGCCCTTTGAGCTTGCAGTTTCTCTTCTGTTTTGTGGGAGAGGAATTCACACTCTTTGAAGATTGTCCTTATTTGCTTGCAAGCCCAGAAATGCTTTTCAAAAACCTATGATTGTTATGGTTTATCCAGGAACTGGTTTCTATTGTGGTTAGAAAGCCAAAATCCCCGGTGGAAAAGACATCCCTTCCTTAAGACATTTGGTGTGGCAGTATCACCTTGAAAGTGACTGGAAAAACTATGGTGACAGTAAGATTTTGTTTAAAAGGCTAGGCATGAAGGTTTTATTGCTAGTGTTCTAAGTTCTTTAATGAAAGTCGTCATTTCGGGTGAGATAGATTGTTAAAATAATATTCGATTTTTAGCATCTACAGCAAAACTGAGCCTTGTTCACTATGTTGCCATAACTGGGTTCCAGGTCACCGACCAACTGGGTCTTCTTCGGAGGAGTCACGAACTGGAGGCAACTAGAATACTGGAGGGTAGACTTAAAACTCGAGAGGTATGACAGCTGTAAAACGGGGTCTAACCTGGAGTCTGTGTGGCTCAGCGTCCCTGCAGAATTGCAGCCGGAGCTGGAAAGTCCTTTGGTCTTTTTCCCCCAAGAGCACAAACCAAATCTTTGAGGTCCTGCAGCTGGTTCTCTCACCCCAGTCACCTATTTTGGAGGTCCGGCGTACTGTCCCTCACGGACAGAGAGAGGACAGTTTTTGATAACCAGTACTGTTTCCTTCGTAACTCCTCTTTCCTGTGTTTATTCGGTTAATAAACGTAAGAGTGAGCGTTTCTTTCCAAGCCGAGGATCGATGCCGGAATACGCTTTCCCCTCATAATCCCGACTCTCCTACTTTACAGTCCCGTTCCAAGGGTGGCGCTGTGCAGACTTAGTTCTTCAACAGGAACGACAATGATCGCTGATACTTATGACATACCAGGTTCTATTCTAAAGCCACGACATGTATTTACCCCTCAAAGCAATCCGAAGACATAGGTGTTTTGGCTGCCCTCATTCAACAGGTGAGGAAACTGAAGCGCAGACTCAAATAGCCCAGAGTCGCCCAGCCAGAAACTGGCAGAACCGACGGCTGGCCCCGGGCTATCTGGGAGCCTGCGCCCTAACCCTCGCAGAGCACGGACTACATCACAGCCCAGGGCAGACGCACATGTGTGATGATTTGAACCTAACAAAATGAAATGGGGTACGTCAGTGGGGGACACAGGTTAAACCGCAGACACACGCATTCCTCAAAGAAAAGCATGCCAGCTTTTAAATTCAGAAAGTTTTATTACCGACTGTCTCTGCAGTTTGCTTGCTCTTCTTAAGGTGACCAAAAAAAAAAAAAAAAAAGTAAAAAAATTCCAGACCATAGCGAGTCACCAGCACTGCCATGAAGTTGCAAATCTATCCTTTGTCCCACAGCAAGAACGCACTTCAGGTCAACTCAAGCACAGAAAAGTGTTCTCAGAAGAAGTACCCACGTCCATTCATCCTGCATTCGAGTGCCTCCTGGGCCTCCTGGCAACTGCCTAGCCCCGACCCAAGCTTCTTCCCACAGCCGGAAAACAAGGAATTGCTCAAGCAAGACATCCCTTCAGAGCGCTGTTCAAGATGTACTAGACGGAGAGACATCCCAGACCCCTGTTCTACACGTTAAAAATGTGTCAAATGAACGTGTGGAGAAAACATCCACAGGTCTGCTCTCTTAGGTGCTGGTGAGTCTCGTTTCCCCCTTTTTGATAACGTCCTCGACGTCGTCCGAGACGCGTCCTCGGTAGCCGTTGGGCTCTATGGCCTCTAGCTTCTCCCGGTACTCTGGAGGCAGCCCGTTCTCCTTGGCGCCCATGCAGATGACCTAGAAAGGGGCGAAATAAGCAAAACGCCTCTTTCAGTCAGGAGAAGAGACCTCTTTTCAGTAATCTAACTTCGTGTAAGATAGCTTTATCCGCACTGTCAAGGTGTGGGATAATTTCACATTGCCTCCAGGATAACCAAGGAGAGAACAAAACGGAGACACGGTCGTTCCTTCACAACGAGCGTGACAGCGCATGGGGCTCTCAAGGCCACGGCATCCATCCCCCTGGAATGCCGACTTCACTCAGTAGTGTGATTTAAAATATTTTTATATCAAGACAAAAAGCTTATTGTATAGACTTTCCATGATTCTTTAAGAAAAGTTAAAATGCACAGGGAGCAATTTTGGCAGAATCCCGGAGTCTAGGCTACCTCTGTGTTAGACACGAGGGAATAAACGACCACCGAATAAACGACCACCGTGTTCAGCGGTCCTTCCCAGACCCGTACCAGGCCCACCCTCTCGGTGCCAGACTAGAAAATTCCAGAGCAGGCCCAGGTGCTGGGTCGCCCGCTCCTGATGCCAAGTCCTGACTCGCCCTTCTAGCAATACCCAAGTTGGGGTTTCTGAAAAGGTGCGCTGGGGTCTCTATTTTTATCCTGTGCTTGTGGGGGGTGGTTTCTCTGAAAGGCAGTGTGACTTTTATTTTCCCGTCTAGGGGTGGGAAATATTTCGGCAGTAGGAAATACACTTTTCCCCATTGCAATTAATCTTGGTGTGCATGTTCTGTGGAGAAGAATCCTATTACGAAAGCCTGTGTGTGTGAATAAAATGCATGTCTGGGATTGTGCCTCATACGTATTTCTGAAAGTCTTTTTTTAATCGACAAAATCTTAGGAACACACTTCTAGCATTACAAATAAATCTGAACATTTGCACTTCCGGTAAATAACTATCCTTTTTGTATTCAAAATTTTTGATTAAAATGAATTGTTCAAGTAGAATTAAAACACACCGAGCTTTTTAAAAACAAGATAAGTCTTTAGTTTAGCTCAGTGAAAATTAAGCGCAATCACCAAAAATCTTTGTACGTAGCTTACCTTCTTATACTGGGGTGAAGGAGGGGCGCTCTCATAATTTCTCATCTGATAAGTTCGACAGGTTATCTCTTTTCCTTCTTGAGTGTAAACATTGACTTCTATTGGGGCATATGCTTTTTCTTGCCTGAAACCAGAACAGCCAAATTTTAACCATACTTGACTCAGCCAAGTGCGTTTACTGGATTAAGAATTTAACTCTCTATATGGACGTATTTGCTCCCTATGTATTAACATATTGGGATATAGAACATATTCCGCATAATACTACTTCCTCAAAAGTAAACAGTATTTCCATTTGAAGACCTGAGACTTAGTACTACTCGGTACACTTCAAACAGACCTCTGTAGTTATCCTATGCAAAAACATGCTTCAGCGCAGTTATTTTCAGGTTTATCCCCCAAAACATTGCTCTCTCGGCCACAAAAAATGGACGGTGCGTTCTGACAGCAGGAGAACAGCCAGCTGGAGAGGAGTGCAGAGAGCGACTCATTCTCGTTCGCAGCGAGCCGCGGTGCCTGCGCGCCAGGGCATCTGCTCTTCTCAAGTCCTCCTCCTTCCGGCCGACTTTCTCTGTGGTCCACGCTCTGCGCGCAACTCATGGGACTTCCACGGGGAGCAGTTTTAGTTGAATCCTGCTTTAGTTGACTTTTAGTAAAAGTAGCAAAGCATTCTTAATACATTGCTGAAGTTTTTACAAATTATTATTAACTTTTACATTCAACTGCCACCGTAAAGAATCAGTTTGTAAAAACTGGCTCTAAGAAAAATGGAACAACTGCTTCTGAAATCAATAAGCCCGTGTAACGATTAACTAACATCTTTATCTTTCTTGCCATATGAAACTACGAAGATTTTTACAAGGTTTTGACTTCCCTTCAAACAGAAGGGAAATGAGGACTTCCACCTTTTATAGAAGAGATTACACAACCACCCCCAAGTCTCAATCAGAAAGTGCGAGCCTTCCAGGCTGTTCTTTTTAGGACGCGCACATTATACCTTTTATGTGAACTCTGAAGTGCAAAGAACTCTGAAGTGTAAAGAACAGGTAGTACATAGTTTTGAAAAATCAACATATATGCGCGTGTGTGCATGTGTATACACATTCTTGCATATGATCCACTTTTGGAATTTGTAATTATTTAACGCATAATTAGAAACCACCTACTTATCCAGAGAACTTAAATTGCTTTTGTTCATTTTCCATACTACTCCCCATACTTCATCGCCAGGACTTTCAAAAACGGTGGCTATACCTCCATGCCAAACTTCACTTTCTTTGCCTTGGGAATTGCCAAAGTCAAGCTTAAAATCCTACAAAGAAAACCAAAGTGATATGATTAATATCCTCTTGAACCAAAATTTTCCTCCTCCTCAAAAAAAAAAAAAAAAAAAAAAAGAGATTTACCTTGAACTTCATGAATTAAAACATAAATTTTGAGTTCCTTCTACATGTAAGAAGGTGTGGAAAATACAAAGATAAACAGAAACTCAGATCTCAAGGACTGTGTGTATTTTTTCATATTTTTATTTAAAAATTAAATATATACTGAACATGTAAATGTATTTCACCATAAACAAAAGGTTTAAGGGGAAAGAAAAATCCCAGAATCCTGATGCCTTAACACCACTATTTTCATTGGTGAAAATGACATCCCAGTCCACTTGCCCGTAGACTTTAACTCAGAGGCGATTACACGGTGCGTTAATGACACGGGGAAAGCCACACGCGGTGGTAACGTTCTCTCTACCTCTGTACGTAAAGAGCATCCCGCTAGCGCGCATCACCGTGTTTACCCTAAGGGAGCTGGCCTGGGAGGGTGATTTGCATACTTATGAACACTAATCTAATATTCATAAATTGTACTAATATATCTATAATAATCATAAAAGCAGCTAATACATACTGGAAAATTACTGAGTTCCGTACACTGTGCTATGAACTTTATATAGGCTCATTTTTATCCTGCTTAATAACTGTACTGTACCCATTTCACAGCAAGAAAAACTGTGGCTTACAAAGACTAAGCAACTTGTCTAAGGACTCACCACTAATAAGTAAAGGAGCCAGTTTTCCATTTTGGCTTCTTCCCTCACAAAAAGGGCACAGTCCTGTGGAAGTGTAAACATTCTTACTTGGCTGTCTGGTCTGGGAAGACTTCTTTTCCATCTTTCCTGAAATTAGCTTCCCTAATAGTAAAATAAAAAATGGATGCACTAGATAGTAAGTCTAAGGTTTATAGTTTATCTTTGTTCCCTTTATTTTCTTAAAAAGCCTGTCAGACACCTTAGGGGAAAGGTTGTTTTGAGTGACCAGTATCTTCAGCTGGTATATTGGATACCCCAGGACCAAACCTCCCACCAGAGGATCTGGTAAAAGCTATAACCACACTAGGAGCTGGCTGTCTGCTGTTAAATCCAAGAGACAATTTTCATTTTTCATCTTGTTCCACTCCTCGGCTGCTCCTGACACAGTTAACCACCCTGTCTTCACGTGCCTCCTTCCTGACTTTCGGGCTGTCCCTTGGTCTCCTCAGTCCCTGTGCCAGCTCCTCCTCCACAACCCGGTCTTCAAACATGGGGCTCCTAAGGGCTCAGTTTAGGCCCTTTTCTCAGTTCATTCAGTCGCTTGCTCAAGCCAACCTTGTTCCCTCCAACAGTTTCAATTACCACCCAACATTCCAATCATCTTTTAATCCAGCCCAAATCTCTCCCTCTGAGATTCAAAAGTGCTTAGAACAGGCCCGGCCCATACTGAGTACTTAATAAATGTTCACTAATATTTTTCTGCTCAGCTGGATGTGAAACAAACATCTGAGACCTGGTACGTTCAAACTGAGCTTGATGTTCCCTCCCAAACCTTATTGTTCCCTTTGCAAACATCGCCATCACCCACCCTCTTATTACACCAACAACCTGAGTCATCTCTTTTATCTCCTCCTCCCTTTATAATTAGTCACCAAGAAGATGACACTGTTACCTCCTAAGGATCTCCCGAACTGACCTCCCCTCCACTGCTACCACTCAAGGTGCCATAATCTTCAGTATGGGCTGTACAAAAGTTTTCTAACTGGGCTCCCCACATCCAGTTTCCCCTCATTCCAACCCATTTTCACAGCAACCAGATGCGTTTTCAAAGATGTACATCTGATCTTTTGTTTGCTTAACTTCTGCAATGGGTCTTCTCCTTGCTCTCAAGTTAAAAACCAAAGTCTTCTTTGGCCGCTGGGGTCCTGCAACACGTGGCCCTTCCCTTCCCCTGCAGTCCTCATGCTGCGTCTTCCTCGCATGCTCGGCTCCAGCCTCACTAGCTGGATGGTCCAGCTTCTCTCCCGAGCTCTTTCGCACACGCCATCCCTTGTCTGGTTTGCGTCTTCCCTCCCCCAATCATTCAGTCTCGGCTTTAGAACCATGTTTTCCAGAAGAGCTTCACTGATCATCCCACTAGGTTAGGTCTCCATGTCATCCAGCGGTGTCTGACCTATTGGCATCTCTGGGCCGCACTGGAAGAAGAAGGCTTGGGCCACACGTGAAATGCACAAACAGAAAAGCTGATGAGCAAAAAAAGGTTTTAAGTAAATTTACAATTTTGTGTTAGGCTGCATTCACAGCCATCCTGAGTCACATGCAGCCTGCAGGTTGGACACTGTTACACTTTCATAGCGCCTTGTTTGTCTCCTTTAAAAAAATAAAAAAACTTCACTTTTTTTAGAGCAGTTTTAGCTTCACAGCAAAACTGAGAGGAAGGTATAACAACATGTCTCCTTTTCAAGACTAACCATACCTGTAACTGAATAATCATTTGCTTGGTAGCTCCTCCCCTCACCTCAACTAGAAGGATCTGAACTCCTTTCCCACGTTTGGGGAATTCCCTGTCTTACGTGTCTGGTGGGGTTGAGTGTGCCAGAGTCCGACTCCCAGTTCTGAAGCTTTGGATGCCAGAAGTTGGTTCTCCCAGCGTTGCCTGCAGTCAGGGCATGGGCATGCGGCCGAGACTTAGCCAACGCAGGCACCCCTCGGGGCTCTGAATTGTGCCCAAGGACAGCAGAAACTCCTGGGGGTGGCCACATCTGGGTCTCAGGAGCTGCAGGGGTGTAGTGAGAGCAGCAGGCAGGGCCCAGAGCAGGTGGTGCTCGTGATGCAAGAGGCAGTGTCCACGTTCACCGAGTTCAGCAGAGGTGCAGCAGCGGTCTCCGGGCTGCTTCTGTCTGTGACGTTGGTTGTACTGCGGTTGCTGGCCTCCCTTTATGCCTGCCTGTTTCGTGAGCTTTGTGGTCCTAACTTCCTGGTCATTCTGTAAGCTCTCCAACAGCTTTTCAATACATTCTTTTTCTGCTTAAATCAGCCACTTCCTTTTGTTTGCAACTAAGAACCCTGGTGACAGCAAAGGCCATGTCTGACTAGTTCAGCAAGCCAAACAGTTTTGTAACAATTTGCCTGCCTGATTCCCCTATAGCCTGGGAGGCTCTCAAAGTAGCCAGCTTACCCAGTCATCTTTGTGTCTCCAGGTAAGCGCTGAAGAATATGTACTAATGAATGAATGGAATGAACGGAAGAGCAGTGATTTTTTTTCCGCAGACAGGTTACCATTCATCCAGCCACTTAACTGAGCACAACCCTTACCAGGAATAAGACAGGATTCCAGCTTCCAGGGCCTCTCAGTTTAGGGTGTCGGGTGGAGTGAAGGGTAGGCAAACGGATTATTACAATACTAGATGACCAGTCCAGTAGCAAAGGTATGTAGGTAACAGAAAACAGCTGATTCCCTGACTTGGGTCGGAGAAAGCCTCTCAGAGGTGTCAACTGAATGGATTCAGCGAGGATGCCCCTGAGTTGGTGGATGAGAGGCAGCCAGATCTGGGCCATACAAGCAGTTTGTAGGAACGTTAGGTGGAGAGTCATCGCAGCCTGGGGACGCGCCGTTGTTGGGGTGGCTGCGCTCAGTAGGAGTCAAGCATAGAGCCAAGAGGGCCAGGTGGGCTTGCCCAGGAGGGAAGCGACTAGATCGTGAAAATAAGACCAACTCTTATCCCGGGAAGAGCTGCGTGCCTGGCCCCCTATCTGTTGAGTGGGTACAAGGTCGCGGGGAGGGGTGGGGCACTGACCTGCAGGAGGGCCACGCAGAAGAACATGGCCGAGGGGTTTTGGAGGTGGATCCGCTCAGTCAGCAGGTTGCTGCCATAGGCGAAGTACAGAAAACTCTCCTCCTCCTGGCCCCGCTGGTCCTTGAAGCCCGAGGTCGCCATGTCCCGTCAGACGCCCGCACAGCCCGGGCATCAGCAGCAAGGGTACGAGGAGGTGACGGCGAGTGCAGCTCGGGCGATGACACCAACTCTGCAGTCCCCACACCACCGCCTCCAGCGTTCGGGCCAGGAGAGTTGTGTAGGTAGCGTGAGCAGTGGTGAGCGCTCTTCTGATTGGCTGTAGATCCCAACGTTGCAAGTCGCCCCTTCTGATTGGTTAACTGCGCCGCCGCCTCTGCACTTTCCTCTTAGACTCGGAAATGCTCTTTCGTGAGGCCACGGGGTTCTGATTTCTCATTGGACACGCTCCTCTCTTGTCCCGTCCCCATGGTCAAGGCTGCCTCTGATTGGCGGATGGGCGGGCTCTTCGCAGCGGCAGGTTAGGTCGCGTGGGCTCGTTTCGGGGGGTCGCGGCGTGCGGGTCTCAGGCAGGATTTTTTACTCTCGGTGTGTATAGGGAGGGGCGAGTGTGAGTACGTGGCCGTGTGTGCACTTTAGGGGGATCGGGGCAGATCTGAGCCGAGACAGCGGCCCTTCTATGACAATTTCCTCCGCACGGCAGCTACCTCCCGGCCCGGTTTGGAGGAAATTGTCAGGAAGGGTCTGGTTACCCCACACGCTGGTTCCCGCATCCTCAGCCCACATGGTCTCCTTGATACGTTTTCTAGGGACTCTTTGCCTCCTGGAGAAGCCCCTCTGAATGTCTCGGGCTCCCTTCCCTAACGGAAGTACCGTGCCGGGTTCAAATTCCGACGCTGCCCGTTTGTGTAAGTATTAAAAGAGTCATTTGTGAATGTCATTAGTGCAAAACCCTAGTGTAAAATAAGATTACAGGAGTATAAAAACAATGAAATAAAACTCTATATTGTTAACTTTGAAATGGGCCTAGAAGCAATATCCTTGGCAACCAGATTTTGACCTCCATTCTCCAGTAAGAGGTACCAAGGCTCTAGGGGAAGGGGCTGGGGCCACGTCAAGAGCTGGGAATGAATGAGTGCTTGGGACGCCTGGTAACAGAAAGTCAGGAAATAGCCAAGTAAAACGAGGTCTTTTTAAAAGGACGTGGGAGCCAGCTTGAAGGAATGCCCACTGGCCAAAGTTAGAACAATTTGAGCTTCAAAAACGAGGACTGCAATTGATTGAACATGTCGTATAAAAATCATTCCCCAGAAGGAGTGAGCTAAATCTAAAAAACCAATTTTTGAAAACTCCCATTTCCCATGCTACTTACTGGTGGGGACTATGACACCAACTCTTGACTCTGGAAAGTGGTAATTGAGGAAAATGAATTAAACATTTTTCCTGCCTTCTAGTTGCACTGGTACTGCAAAGTAATCAAGTAGCCCCAGTTGATGTGGAAATAGTTCTTTTTACAGAAATATGCCAGCCAAATCATGTAAAGTGAATGGTAGAAAAATCAATATTTTGCAGACCCTAGTAACTGATTCATGCCAGCATTGTTCACGAAAGGGCACTAGGGAACAGGCTGTTAACGTGTGCACGGTTATTCCCCAGGGATTGCTTGCTGGTCATCACAGGGGAAACAGAATGACAGTGGAAGAGTCTGGCCCCTCCTACCTTGCTCTAGATGAGTCTTGTCATCACTAAACGTGGCCCAGCCTGATACTGTATCTTCAGCATTCATCTGTGAGTATTGTATCCAAAAATCTTTAACTTCAACATAAGCAGGATCTGCAGGATTGAAGGAAAAAAAGTGACACCAAGAGGAAAAATCTGAAGCAAATGATAGGACACTCTGCAGGATAAATAGCTCAGTCTGGTGAAGCCGGCCAGCGTCATTAACAACAATAATAAAGCCCTTCGAGGCTTTTCGTGGGCGGCTGCTCTTCCGGCGCCATGGTGCCGTCACTGTGGAAGGGGCTGGTGGGCATCGGCCTCTTTGCCCTCGCCCACGCAGCCTTTTCCGCTGCGCAGCATCGTTCTTACATGCGGTTAACAGAGAAGGAAGACGAATCACTGCCGATAGATATAGTTCTTCAGATACTCCTGGCCTTTGCGGTTACCTGCTATGGGATAGTTCACATTGCAGGGGAGTTTAAAGACATGGATGCCACTTCGGAACTGAAAAATAAGACATTCGACACGCTGAGGAATCACCCATCGTTTTACGTATTTAATCATCGTGGCAGAGTGCTGTTCCAGACTTCGGATGCAGCAAGTTCTTCAGACCAAGCTGCGCTGTCCTCCCACACGTCGTTGAAGTTACGGAAACTCGAATCACTGCATCAGTAGGATTTTTTACAACTCGTAACAGGACAGGTCACAGAGCTGGAATGTTGGAGTCTGGGGTAAAAGACACCTCCCCCCGTCGGTATTTATGTTGATTTTCAGACCTAATTTTAAAAAGTCTCTGCCCCTTGTCTGTATACTGTCAATCAAACCATTGATGCAGTATGAGTTATCTGTGAAATAAGTCTTTGCTCTTTCCTAGAGAGAGTTCATTTTTTCATTTAAAACAAATTCTCATCTTTTGTAAAAGTCACTGTTTTGAACACATTTCTTTGAAAAAATCGTTGATGTGTTGGTAACTGTTTTCTTAGATTTGCTTTCCTTTGCCCTGCGGTTTTTAGGGTCCCTCGGGCAGCAGTGTGACAGCTGCATTTGCAGCGTGAGTAACAGGAAAATGCTCCTCAGTTCCTAGCAAATGGGCTTGCTGTGCTCGTATGTCTTAAATAAATATATTAGTGACCAAAGGTATAGAGGACTCATTATTAATTAAATGCGGTCCCAGGTTATACAATCGGTATGAAATAACAACTGCAAGGATGTGGAAATAGCGGTTATTGGGAAAGAATTCCATGCGCTGCCTAAAAACCTAAAGGGACTCGCCTTCGACTCACCCATCTCCTTGAAACCTCGTATTCAGTCGGCCACTCAGTAAGGTCTGCTGTAGCCACCCTCCTTTTCAGTCCCACGGTCCTGCCCTCTCCCTGCGGGCATCACCTCACACCTGGGTTAGGGCCACAGCTTCCTGCCTGGTTTCCCCGACTCTGCCTTTCGGTGGAGGTGGGGTAAGGGTGCGCACCGCCAAGGGCAGTACAGAGGCGGGTTCGGAGACTGGTGAGCAGCTCAATTTCAATAGAGCCAGGGGTTCATGTTAGGAAACGGGAGGTAAGACTGGAAGGAGATCACTAGTTTACGGAAGGACCTTGAAATTGGCGTTACAAGTTCAGACTATGTGGTGGGCGAAGGGAAGGCAGTTTTGACTGTTGAGCAGAGAGAACCCTTGGACCTTTGGAAACTTGTTCTTGTGGTTCTGACTGGGATGGCCTGGGAGGACATTGGGTGGGTTAATGGCTGAGTACTGGCTAAAAATTCATAAGGCAGGGACATGAAAGCCTTGCGCTGGGGTAGTAGCTAGGGAATGGAAACGAAGGGATGGAAGGGAGCGAAGATAAGTTCTTGTAACTTGTTTCTCATATCACTCCTCAGGGCAGAAACCTTCAGTAGCTGTCTGTTCCTCACTTTATCCAGGCCAGGCTTTTGTGCAAGCCGTTACTATCTGATTCCACTCTGTCCAGCCGGTCTGATTTTTCAGTTGCTGGCAAACCCTTTGGAGATAGGGACCACACCTTCTATTTCTGTACAGGCACAGCGATTACCACAGCACGGATGAATAATAAATGCGTGCTGACTCGTGGAGCCAGAGTCGAGGTCTCCCCGCACTTCACACAGCCTCCCAGATCCTTTTCTCACTGTGACTTTTTCTGGCTTTCCTTGCTTACCTTGCTTTACCCGAAACGCATGTGTGCTTTAACTCTGACTAGAGATTTAAAAATGCTTTAGCATACGGAATTCTGCATGGATTTTATTTGCCATAGTGGGATTTATATCTGTCCCCAGCTTGCAGTCTGGGAAGTGACAGGGGCGCATGCCACAGTATATTAAATCAGAAATGGGTTTTCTTTCGGAGGGGGAGAACACATTATAAAGTTCCAATAGGCAGTCATTTCTCAGGGTGTTTGGCAGACTGCATGCTTGGGTTGAGATTAACCCTGGAAAGTCGTTCCAGTACAGTTTATTATTTACTGCTTAGGACGCAGTCTTCTTTGATATCTCTGTCTCCGTGATCATGTGTGTAACTGCGCACTTTGGGAAAGGTTACACAGACTGCCAGTCGCGCTTATCTGTGGGGAGG
Source organism: Glossophaga mutica (assembly GCA_039655065.1). Lineage (NCBI taxonomy): Eukaryota > Metazoa > Chordata > Mammalia > Chiroptera > Phyllostomidae > Glossophaga > Glossophaga mutica. The sequence goes on from CM077313.1 coordinate 87,534,417, forward strand.
GAAATGGAGTTGGAGGGTGGGGCTAGGAGAGCACGTTGAACAGAAAGCTTTCATTTTTTTTTGTTTTGTATTTTTTTGTGCTTTGAACATAAATTCCGGTATTACTTTTATTATTTAAACATATATAAAATTAAAATTTGGAACAAAAATTCATATCTTACAGAATTTTAGGTCACAATCTAGAGAACTGACATTGAGAGGATAAAAAAGAGGGTGACAACTCAATGGATTGCCCAGAGGCTGACGCAGCAAACACATTCCCGGGCGGGCCTGCCTCCCCTGACGTCAGAGAATCGGCCGAATCAGTTAACCGCGCTCCGTGGAAAGGCGCCTTTCCGTCCTGTGAGGCCGCAGCTGCACGCTGTAATGGTGCCCATCTGGGCTTTCCCTCCTTGCTCTCTGAGACGTCAGTGGGTATGAGAACCAGAATACTGCCCCGGTCCGGTTTAGGGAAGTCACACATACGCCCTAGAGCAGTCCCCTGCCAACCTTACAGGACACTTGCGGAAGATCCTGGAAATAGAGCGTGTCAACTGTCTCCATGTCGTGTATCATAGCTGTATTTGATGGAGATGTACCACTCCCCAGATTTACTGCTGTTAATGTTAAAACCTGACAACCTGCCCCATAGCTAAGGTATTCATCTCCTCAGCTGACACGTCCATGTTGTGTGCAACACCTTAAAGCCAGTTGAAATATAAAAGACATTTGCTGTACGTCTCTATTGCCAATCACAGCAATAAATAAATAGTAACACTTCAGAATGTAGGTTCGCTGAAGCGAAAGTCCCAGTTGTTCCTTTGGCGATGCACCTCATTCTTCCCAGAAGGACATGCAAACTCAGTAAATCCTTAATCTCAAGCACAATAGTTGGATGAGAGCCAAGGTTTTCTTAATATCCTTATACAAAAATGGTTTCAGAATGAAACTTAGTTTAAGCGCTTGGGTACATGGATGGAGGGTGAGAACTGTGCCTGAGTTCTCTGCCTTCATTAACGTGCCCGGGTTTCATGTTCTCGGTGTATTCAACGGTGTTTATCAGTAATTAGCGCTCATCAGAGACATGTACACCAGGGAAGGGCTTTACGTGACTGCAAAACAACTCCGGGTATTTGGAAATCTTTCCAGAATAGCTGGTCTTCATTTATTTTCCGCTTTCACGTAAACACAACACATCCCACTAATAGAGCTCCCAAGAGGCATCTCTGCTTCTTGTCTTTGTGAAGATGCGTGTTGGCCAAGAAGACAACGGAAACGGTACAGCTGAGTAGCGGAAACTCAGAGGACCCGCTGAAAATGAGAGTTATTCATGGGAGAAATAGGTGTGTGTTGTGTGTAGCGAAGAAACTTGCCTCGGTAACTCATTCTCTAAGCGCCCTGTGGGCAGTGCATTTTCCGTGCGTCGTTTTCAGATGCGTTAGAAACTGTTTCGAGCCAGCAAAATCGTAGGAACTCTCCAATCTGCTGCGGGAGGATGCCACAAAACCCTGGTGGCGAACTGTCCTCCCATGACCCAACAATTCCGCTCCCGGGTGTCTGCCCGAATGAAGTGGAAACAGGTAACCCCACACAAACACTCGTGCACGAGTGAATGTTCACGGCAGCACCGTCACAGCAGCCAACAGGCCGCGACAGCGCAAGTCCAGCAGGGATGAATGGGTCAGCAAACGGCGGTGTGCCTGCACGAGGGAAAGGCATCCGGCCGTGCCAAGCGATGAAGTAGGGTTACAGGCCGCAACGCACATGAACCTCAGAAACGTGGTGGTGGTTGGAAGAAGCCAGACGCAAAGGGACACGTTGTAGTATTTTATTTATGTGAACTACCCAGAACAGGTAAGCAGCAGACACAGGAGGCTGCTTGGTGCTTACCGGGATCTGCGGGGAGGAGGAGAGAAAACTTAGCGGGTATGAGGTTTCCTTTGGGATGAGGCAAGTGTCTTGGAATTGGAGCGCACTACCTGCCACTGAAAAGGTGAGTTTTACGTTACGTGAATTTCACCTCGGTGGGGAAAAAAACCCATAAAAAGCCGTATTTCCAGGGGTTTCTGATTAGTGGTTGTAAGAAGTAACAGCAGAATGTTGGTAGGTAACTTGGACATCAAACCCCTTTGCTTTGAGGTGGGGGTGAGGAGTTGAAAGGATTTGACGTGAGTCCCTAATAGCTCAGTCCTGTCCCCACACGTGCTGGGCAGGCGGAAGGCACGCGAGGCCCTTCTGTTTGGAGAGGGGTGGTGCCAGGAGCTCCGCCCCCGGCAGGTGCTTGGGGATGCTGAGCCGTGGGAAGGGATGCTCAGTCGCCACTAACATGCCACTCCTCCCCTGGGGTCGCCTTCTTACGTGTCCTGTGGCCCATTAACAATGTGGGGCATGGCAGAATAGCAAAGCCACTCGAGTAGCCATCTTTCCCGGAGTGGGATCTGTGGGACATCGGCCCTGTGGGATGGTCCTTCATCCAAAAATGGCTTCTGCGGTCCAATGAGCTGGGAAACGCTATCGTGCACACTTCTTCTTGGAGATCCCCAGTGCCCGTCACCACTGGACACCTGTCATCGAGGAACCTGGCGAGCTCTGATTAGTCCCCATTTCCCCAAACCTCTGCTTGCAGAACCCCTTCGATGTGGGGAACACCGTGATTTTTTAAGGGTAATTGTTTAGTTCTTGAAGAATCATACTACCTAAGATACTACATTATCCGGAAAAATTGAAGACAAGTGATGGCGTTCGCTAGATGTTATTTATTGATTTAATACGATTCCAAAGCCACTTGTGTATGACTTAAGTGAAGTCGTTTCCATCCACCTGTTTATGACAAAGACAACGAAAAGTTGTTTTTACAAGTAACGGTGTCTTGATACAGGAACAGAGCAGGTGGTGTCAGTATCATTGTCGCATCCGTTGCTGATATGCCGCCAGCAGCCCAGCTGCGAGGGACCCCACTGGGGCTTATCCATAACACGTGCAGAAGCAACTGTGGCCACATAAGAACTACCATCTGTAGTGTTAGCTTTACTTAGAGTATTTAGACTGTAAGTGCTGACAGTTTGTGAGGACAATTCAAGAGCTCTGGTCTGGGCAAGGCGAAGTTTGCTGACCTAGCTCTTCAAAGTCCCTTGGGGTGTCACCTCTTGTCTTAGCAAGGTGACTCCTTATAGCCAGTGATGGTGAGCCAAGCAGTGGCCCCTCAGAGGGCTCATCCTGGCTACCAACACGTTGTTCCTTAGCAACGGGTTCTAGCAACAAGGGACTTTTCATTTTGTCCTGGCGGCTGGGAGTCAGTTGGTTACAGCAGGCTCTCCCGAGTGCCTACTGGCAGAAACAGGTCTGCTTTGGCCAAACTTGGAGATTACTTCTTTCACCTCCCTTTGCCTGGGATAATAGTATAATTAACTTATTGTTGCTTTGGAATATGTTATTTCAGTCTTGTCTTATTAAGAGATTATCCTGGATGCTGTGGGTTTGTGACAGTCCTGCAGGGAAGCTGTGTTCAGCAAATGACTGGCAGAGACAAAATTAGTCTCGGAGCATAACTCCACCCCCGAAAACAACACAAAACACTGGAGAGGGAAGAATCCCACATCTTTCGCTGTTCTGGTCTGCGGCTCCCTGGCTCGGTGGGGGATACAATGATCACAAATGAAAGCATCGAAATGTCGCTTCGCTTTGCTGCTTCAATTCCTGATAATCAGTTGGAAACTGCAGTTTTGCATAAAAACACCCATCGACCACGAGCCTCTATTAAATGTGATAGTGTTTACAAGCTGGCAAAAATCAGAATTTGATTGCGAGGCTGAGCGAGATGCGAGCATGGTAAGAGTTCAGAGTTCTCTCGCTGGAAAAGGTTGGGGTCCTCGGCCCCTTCTCTTTCCCAGCCTTCTTCCTTTGTTCCTTCTTACTTCCTTCAAGGCTGTCAAAGCCATGCACAGGTGCGGCAGAACAGGTCGGACGGCGTCAGGGAAGTGGGCCTCATTAGCATGGGCGGCAGTGGCAGGTCTCGTTAGGCCAGTAGCTTCTTGAAACGAAACGCTCGAGCCCTCTCACTGAAACATTGCGGACGGTGTCGGTGTGGATGTATGTGTCCTGCTGCGCGCGAGGGATCTTCCGAGTTCCAATGTGGAGGAGTCTGTTGGCTTAGCAGGTTCTCCGCTCTCGTTTGATGTGATTTTCCATGCTATCATGCATTAAGCATTGTCTCGATGTATCTAATCACTAATGAATTGATAACCACAAAGCAGATGATGGCATTTGGCTGTTTCGAGTCCTTCTGCCAACCCGGCTTAGTGTATGCAATATCTGATGGTCTCCTGATCTGCTCCAAGTGAGCAAATGACAGTCCACACCTGTCTGGCGTGGGGCCAGGACGCTTCCTGGGCCCTTGGCCAGGTTTCGCAGGGGAAGGGTTAGAAGTGGTGGAGAGACCATTTTTAGGAAGAATATCTTCCATCTGGCTTAGAAATTATGAGAAGTTAGTGCTTCTCACGGAGAAACTGACAATACATTCTTTTTCCCTTGAATTAATTTCATCCACTCTGTCCAAAACAGTCAGTTTTGTAGAATTGTGTTGCATCTAACTTTGCCAGCCTCTCATTGCTGAACAAAAGAAGACCGAAAACCAGGAAAATAGGTGTTCATATTTACATTAGCAAAGGAGGATCAGACCGGGGTGATGGAATCCTGCTAAAACCAGGAGCTCTGCGTAGCTATTGGTCCGTCTCCAAAGACTTTTCCTACTTAACGTGCCTGGAAAATGCTTATTTATTCTTCAAGATCAAATAAATGTTACCTGCTCCATCAAACCATCCCTAACTTCCAGGTAAGTACAGTCTTCTATATTTATAATACTTGATTGATTCCTTTACTGTTACCTTAAAACCAGTTTTACTTTAGTTATTTGTCGACAGGCTTTCTTCTCCTCCTGGACCAGGGTGGCCATAGAGGGTGGAACGATTATCCATTCAATGAATGTCTCTGGAGTGTTCACCCCGTGCCAGCAGGCCGTCTCGCTGCCTCTCGAGACAGAGCAGGATTCACCTTCCCCTCCCCGACACTTAGCATGCACCCATCCCGTTATTGAGCGGACGCCCAGTGGCCAGCTGCTGAATAATTGCGTAACCGGGCGAGTGAAAGGATGACCACCTGACCGTCTCTGTTGCGTGAGGGAGAAAGGGTGGCAGTTTTTCCGTGCCGTTTCGGTTTTCCCAGTTGGCAAGCAGAATCAGTGCAGAGAGAGGCTAAGCTCCCGAGGAGAGCTGAATGTGTCCTTCTGCAAGGGGACGCAGTGACTCAGTTCCTGGTGGGCCCTGGGACGGTGAGGCCCCTCAGTCCTAGCCTGTGGGTTTTCTCCTTTTTGCAATATGCTTGCTGCAGAATACACGCAAGACTTGTTGGTTTCTCTCTGACAGTGCTTTCCTCTGATCCCATAACCCTCTTCGTAAGTAACGGGCTGGACTCTATGGAGCTGTCGCACATCACTTTTGACAGGAGGGAGTACTTTTCCAAATGAGCCTGAGCCGTCCTCAGCCCGGAGCTCACTCATCTGCAGTTTGCCCACGTGGGTGGTCTCAGGCTGGCTCAGACAGGCCGCTCAGCCTCTGAACATCCCGCCTGAGATGGAGGCTCATTGCGTGGAGCCGGCTCTCATTTTATTAGCAAGTACGATGCCTGCGGTTGCGTGTGGCATAAAGGAAGATAGGCACAAAAGAGAACCATCAGTCTTGGTTGGGTTCCTAGTCGACGCCCCTTCCGGATTTCTGCAGGGCTCGGCCAATCCCCTGCCAGGCTCATGAAGCCACCGACCTCGTCGTGAGCAAACAGCATCCTTTGTATTTTTATTTTACCAAGAACATTGAGACCATCAGGCATCTACCTGCTCTGTTTTCCATACCATGCCTGTCTCTGCCCGTCATTCGCCAATGTCCTTCCAACTCAGAAGGGGTGGTGTCCCTTATGATGACTGTGTAACAAACCACCCCAAAATTGAGGAGCTTAAAACAACAAATATTTGTTAATTACCCCACAGTTTCCAGGAGTGGGGGAGTTGGAAGCAGTTTGACTGGGAGGGTTTTTTTTTGTGGTTGCAGCCAAGATTCCAGCCAGGGCCACCCTCATCTGAGAGACTGACCAGGGCCGGAGCAGCAGCTTCTGGGGTGAATCGCTCACACGGCCGTTGGCCAGAGTCCGTTCCTCAGCACACGGCCCCTCCGCAGGGTGCTTGCACCTTCTCACGAAACCTCAGCCAGCGCCCCCAGGTTGAGGGAGCCGAGAGGCGAGCACGAGAGAAGTCGCAGTGCCCTTTACACCTTACTCTCCAAGTTGCACAGCGTCACATTCCCTGTTTCCCGTGGGCTACAGACAGGTGAGCCAGTACGCACCACCTGCCCGCCAGAGGAGGGGAGTGGGGCTCCCTCTTTTGGCAGAAGGGGTGTCAAGGAATTCAGGGACATCTTTCAGAGCCACCATGGAGGGACCCCTCTTCCTTTTCAGGGCCAATTCCTTCCCCTATGAGCTGGTCCCATCGTTTCCCACCTGGACCTGGCTACTCAATTCTGCTCTCTCTTAATCTCTTAATGGTACGTCGCACTCACTGAGCACCTACTATGTGCCGGTCACTGTGCCAAGCCCTCACTGTGGACATACTCCCCTGATACCTACAGCCCCCTGAGGTAGGGGAATGATTACGTCACTTTACAAAGGACTCCAGGGCTCAGAAGGTGTGCGGGAGACGTCCAGCGTCTGGTAACGGTCAGTAGGAGAGTCCGCGTTTAGAGCCAGCCCTGCCTGGCTGCGTCCGTAGCCGTGTCTGCCGCCACTGAAGTATCCCGCACCTCCTCGGATGAGCCTTTCGTGTCTGCCTCTCCATCGGCCTCTCCTTAGCTTTCAAACCGGCTCCACCCTTCCCCATGCAAAAACTGCGACTCGTTTTCCCCCACGCTTCACCGCAAGTCCCCACCCGCGCCGATTTCGGAAGACAGCCATCAGCACTCTGTTCCTACTTCCACGCCTCCCGTTTCCTGCAGCTTGAAGCCAGGGACCTACCAGTTCAGCAAAGAGGGTTTCCACAGGTCGTCCCCCCACCCCGTCCGGCAGCAGCTCCGCTGGCTCGAGCGTGGTTGGGAGGGTGATATCACGGGTGTTGTAATTTATAGCTTTACCGTGACCATTTCACCTAACATGTCTTACAGGGTGCTTACGTGATATCGTTGTGTTCCACAATGACGTGCTTATGATTTCGTAATAAAAAGGGGGCATTATTTGTGCCAGGCCCTGCATTACAAAATCTTCCATACCGCTTCCGTGTTAATAACTCCTGATTTCTGTCCCGCCTCCACCTTTCCTTTCCATTAAATAATCGTCTGCTCTGTGTCTTACAAGTACCACAAACTGCACACGTTCCAAAACAAACCCTAACCCCTCTCCAAACCACCTTCTGTGCTTTGATCCCGTCTTCGATGCTGACATCACCGTTGTCAAAGAAGATCGCAGAGACGTCAGATTTCACCGGAGGTGCAGCTGCCACTTCTCCAGCTAGAAGAGAGATCGGTCACACGTGAATTGTCACCAAACAGGCCAAACAGCGTTTATGGAGAGAAAACCCTCCGTCGGTGGAAGCGTTTGTTTTGTTCTGTCCCTGGGCTTGCTGAGTGGTTGAAAACAACCCAGGGGACAGTCTGCACCCAAGGTGACTGCAGTATAATCGGGGCAGGCAACTTCGGTTATTCACGATCTTCCTAAGAAGTCTTGTGATTTCAGCTGTGGGGGGGTAGGTAGGTGACACGTTCATCTTCGGTTCTGGCTGCTAACATCTTCGCTCCTCTGTCTGTCCCATGCTTAGGCTGGGGCTGCCCCGTTTCTCTCACTAGAATTCCTCACTCTGCTCTTGTGGTCAGACTGAGATCCAAGACCAGGTGTGACCTCAGTGACTTTTCTGTCTTCTTGATGCATGCCATCCACTGGATGTTGGCCTGAGAAAATAACATGGTAATATTTAATCATCTGGCTGTCAGAGAGGGGAGGAGCTCAGGGAGTATCAGAACAATCACAGACATAATAAAAAGATTGGGACCAGTCTCTATGCATGCAGTGTTCTGGTTCACCTAGGCCGAACCAGGAGATTAGTTCTCAGGGGTCTTTTTATCCACGATAATCCCTGAACTCCTTTGATGCTTTGGTACATTTCAGAAATAGCAGCTAATGGTTGGGCGCCTGAGGTTCAGTAAAGACCTATAGATAGGTTAGGGGGTCTTGTTTCTGGAGTGAGGGGGTCTGATCTAAAGCCAGATGGTACATTTGTCAGTTGGAAGACTTGGCAGCCATTGCAATGGTCTGAGGCAGGTGAATGGGGCACCGACGAGTTTGTGGGGGGAAGACAGCTGAGAGGAAGGCAAAAAGCGCTGTGGCAGCCGGTTCACAGTCTGACACCCTGACTCGCACAAAGGAAAGCAGAAAAGCAACAAGAGGAGGTGACAAGTAACAAAGCCTGAGTCCTAATCACAGATCGTCACCTGAAAGCCTTGTGTTGAAACTGCCCGAACCGTCTTCTGTTGTCTCCTGATCCGGAAATCCTGGAGCCCCTGTCCATTTCCGGGGCCGTGCGCTCCCACAAGCTTCGTCCTGAGCCTCGGCATTCCGCATCCGCAGCACGGTTGGGCCTCGCGGGTCCCTGAGCACACACCCCAGCGGGGCTGTCCAAGCTTTGGCTGTCTCTGGGCCGCGCTGGCGGAAGAAGAGTTGTCTTGGGTCACACGTGAAATGCTGTGACACATGATCACACACACAAATGTCGTAATGTTTTAAGTGCATTCACGACTTTGTGTTGGGCCGCATTCGCAGCCATCCTGAGCTGCAAGCAGCCCGCGGGCTGCAGATCGGACGCCCTCGCCTAGGGCTGAGGAGCAGCGTTTGTGATGAACAGGCGGAGGTTTCGATGTCCGTGGCAGTGAGCCAGGGTTCCTGGTTGTTCACCATGGAGGACTGGGTCTGACACTGTCTCTTCCAAAGTACACCTCGTCCCTGCGGGGCGTGAGATTGCGTCTGTGTTCGTTTGGACAGCAGCCCACCAGGCTGCAATGTGGCGGGGGAAGCTCTGTCGGCGAGGGAGCCCCCCCACCCCCAAGACTCAGTGGCCTTCCTATCTGGACTTTGCGCAGTGAGAGTCTGAGGTTTGGTGGCGTATGTCACATTATCATCAGTGTAAAAGGTAGAACTTCAGGCCGAGAGAGGCTAAGCTGATCTAAAAATCTGCACAGTTTTCACTTCAAAATGCCGTTACTTTGCTTGTCTTCCTGGGACTTCAGGGATAATGAGCACCAGGGAGTCTCTGTTTATTGAAGATTCTGTGTCATTCCTTAAGTGTGGAGCCTGTGATTTATTTCCTCCTTCCAGGTGGAAAAAAATCCCAAGTTTTTTTTTTAAATAAGTTAAAGGTTTATCCTTGTGGCAGAAGAAAGCTTTTTTTCCCCAATAAGAAAAGTTGCAGGTTACTTAAACATATTAAAAGCTTTGTCACTTGGGCAAAGAGAATGAATCCATTTCTAAATGTTCAAGTGAATTTTGACGTAGGATTTTGAGTCTTGCCCTAGCTTTGCAGTTTCTCTTGGATTTTGATACTTATAGGTAAGGGAAGATGTAGTCACCTATTCTGCATCAGATAAAATTTTCCCAACCATATTTTTGTATTTTGAACCAATTCATCCTTGACATCATAGATGAGGCCATAAAACGAATGGGATAGAGGTCTGTATGTGTACTTGGGCGCCGCCACGTGGCCATCCTGGGAAGTGCAAAACCCAAAGCTCTGCATGAGAGTTTGCGCATACACACACACACACACACACACACACACACACACACACAGTCACTATCTTTTCCCTTCTGTGGCGGCAGATCATTGTATTTGAATAAGTCCTTCTAGACTGATGAAATTATGTTTAGTGACTTTCCTTATAGTAATCATCATGGGAAAATCAGCATGGCTGAAGAATAGCTTATTTGCACCTATAGAATTCCTTCCTTCGTGTAATTATTCCCCTTCTCTTTCTAACATCTCCCTTGCCTTCACCTCCTAATTGGAACACTGTTTGGGTTTATTCCTTAATCAGCGCTTCTCCAAATTGCAACTCCTTCTGGCCCTCAAGTAACCACTGGTTGCCTCTCCCCTGGGCTTTTTATATCCAGGCTAACAGCTGCACAATTCTGTCACCGCACTAAAATCATGACAATTTGTGCTTCAAATGGGCAGCTGTGTGGTACGTGAACTCCATCTCAGCAATGCTCAGAAACCTTTTCCACAGATACAAAGGAAGTATATTCATTCACTGTTTAAAAAGAACGTATTTCCTCCCTTTTGCAAGGAGAAACAAGTTTTTTTTTTCATTTAAAGATACACAGAGACGTGGCAAAAACAAATATGCTCTCATAAGACAAAGGACACAGAGAATTCTATGGATGGTGGGAAAACAGAATCCATCAGCCACGTTGGATATGGTGCAACTGAGTTTCCAACCTCGCGGTCGCCCTGACAAGAACCTCATTAAAGCCTCTGTCGTGTGATCAGAAGGCCAGCAGAGGGCGCTTTGGAATACTTACTCTCCGCCCTTCTCTGGGAGTCCCCTGCGGTTTAACTAGCTCCTGAGAATGAGCTACTATTATGTACTAAATATTTAAGGGGGTGAACATCAGAGGCAATTTCACTGTAAAAAGTAGAAAAGGAAGCGTGTTTATAAGTAAAGGAAAATGTACATAGCCTAGTGTTGCCAAGCCTTGTCAGGACGTGGAGAGAGTTGGGGAGTCACAGCAGCAGTTGTAACTCTTGTCCCTACCTGAGAATGCACGGCTTGCAAAGCCTTGCCAAGTTCTTTCCAAGTACTTCTCTTCCATCCCTGGAAGTGTGTGTCTTCCATCCCAGGGCTGGTCTTGAAGGACATGGTCATACCCCATTTTTTCCACCAGGTGGCAGCAGTACACCAGCAGGCACCGCCTTCAAGTCCTCCAGCTCGCGCCCCACGCCCCTGCCCTTGCCCCAGAGAGTGACCAGGAATTGTTACTACAGAGTTCCCAAAGAGGCCAAGATTTTTCTCATCATCTCCTTTTTCTTTTTAGAGTATGTAGCTCTTTCGGCCCTGTGTCTCCATAGGAATTAGACATTAGCCCCCTGAAAGCCAAGTCTGAGCTGCAGCCACAGGGTGTTCACAGTCACCTTGGCCCTCTCAGGACAAAGCCTTGGCCGCTGGGTCCTTCCGGTCCCTGGGCTTGGGGATAAGACAGGTCCCGGGCGAGTCCGACCGCTGCCAGTCGCAGCCGTAAGACCCATCTGGGCAGTGAACCTCCAAGCCTCTGTTTCCTCATCTGCAAAATGGGGACAGTGATGCTACCCACTTCACAAGGCTGATATTCAGACTGAATGAGAATCTAGCATAGCCTCTGCCCCCCCCAATGCATTTCATCATCGTTAGCGCTCAGTATAACCATATTTATCTCCAAAAAAGATAAAATCATTAACTGCAATTGCTTCTGGTGGCGGGATCAAAGACAATTTTTAATTTCTTCGTTGTTTTCCAAATTCAATAAGCATGCATCGCTTTCATCATGAGGGGGAAAGGCAACGAAAAGATAATAGATTGTTGACCTCAGTTCCTGACGATTGCTGTGAAACTGTCAGATGCTTTCTCCACTGCTCAGTGAGCTCTGAAGGGCTGGGCCTGGGTCTTGCCTGTCTGGGTGCCAGTGACATTAAATACACCATCACACCATCCGACGCCCAGTAGGCACTCATCCTCATACCCCAAACAAAGTCGCAAAGGTCGTCGCTTCAGGTTTGTGATTTTCCAGTGCAACAAAGCATCTTTTTCTTCTCCATGAATTCTTTCCTCTTAGGTCCAGCTTCTAGCCCTCTGACCCATTTAATTGGTCAGGCAGGCTTCGGGTGGGTTTTCAAAAAGCATTTCCCCTGAACTCCACACAACTCATAGCAGCCTCAACGGCCGTGTCGGGAACATGGGGAAGGTGGACGGAGAAAGGAAAGCTGGGTGCTTGCAGGCATTGGTCGGGCTGCTTTCTGTTCCCTGTGACCCAAGATCTCAGTTGACGTGGTTCCAAAGCCAGCTGCCATCCCTTGGGCCCCTGCTGGCGAGGCCCTGACCCTGGCAGGAACGAGGAGAAACTCTTGCCCTCCCTGCCCGTTGCGGCGCCGCGCCTGGACATCTGGACCCCGGACAGGAGGGCTGTGTCTTCTGCCGCCTGCGGCCCCTCTGCCCAGATGGCTCCAGCCGGCTCCTTAGGAGGCAGAGGTGCGGACATTCTTGTCCCCGCTCTGTCTCTGCCCCCAGGCATAGGGACCTGACCTTCTGTTCTCAGCATTTAGGCAGCAAATGAAAAGAAGTGAAATCGAAATCATGCCAACGTCCTCCACGGAGGCCAGTGCGTTTGTGCTGCCAAAGGTCCCGGATGAGTCTGTGCTGGGAACCGAAGGCGGACAGAGCTCACGCCTACAACCTGGGCTAGGAGGAAAGTTCCAGCTGATGGGCAAACGTTGCCCTGACCTCTCCAGGAAGGAGCTGGTCCAGGGAAAACTCCACTCAGGTAAAGATGAGTCATCAACTAGGAAGCTGCAAAGCATCTCTCCCAGCATCCCAAAGGACGGACGGGCAAAGCAAGTGGCAGCCGCAGAGTCCTCACCCGGAAAACGCCTCTGCGTGCCACCCAATAGTTTAATTTAAACAGGGAGCTGCATTAACAAAATGAAAACACTGCCAAAGAGCAGCTAAAAACTGTAGCAAAGCAATTGCCAGGCCTTTAAAAACCTAATGAAATGATTGCCTCCAAGAAGGAAGAGTACAGGAAAAACAGTGGGGAAAGAAAGCGAAGGGAACTAGAAATTAGCTCAAGGTGGCAGCCACACTGCTGCAGATACTGGAAGGGCATCGAGGGCAGGAATAACACAAACTCAGCAGGATGAAGTGGGAATAAGAGAGTCGAAAAGAACTAGCTAGGCAAAGGATAGGTAAAGACGCCTAACGTGTAGTAATGTACTGAGCACCCAGACTCTATTGTGGGCACTGGGAATATAGCAGCTCTATAAACAACGCTGGCCGGGCCCTTCTAGCCCTGGAAACAAAACTGTGTCTGATTCTCAGCTTTTCAGACCATCGTTGGTCAAACATGCCAAGGCCACCCAGCAAAGAGCCTACGGTCAAGGTGTCCCATGCCCTTCTGTGGGGCTTGTCATCCCTGTCCCCATGCAGTGAAAACAGGAAACTTCACCAGACATGGCTGCTTCTGAAGTATCCTCTGCGCTCGGGGCTGCCAACAGCAGCTCAGAAGATGCCTCCCAGCACCCACGTGAGGTTCAGACGCCCAGACCGTCCAGCCTCGTTTTGATTGGCACAAGATCGCATGTTCCTCCCAGTGCCCTGGGTCACGCCACGTACGCCCATCAGGCTGCAGTGACTTGGGGACCCATTTGTGTGCCTTAACCAAACCAATGTGGCGGTGACCCAAATCAAATTTAACGACCACTCGCAAACTGCCCCTTTGAATGGTCTTCCCCCTGGAGTCTGAGTCTCAGCTTTGGGGGAGGGGTTTCTTTCCAAGGTGGCTGCTTCCTTGGGTGCCCGGCTTCGAGCCTCGGGCTAGTGCCTGCTGCTTGCACAGGCTACTCCTGTACTCGTTTCTGTTTTATTTTTGCCTATTGTACATAATAAAGTGTAGGTAAGTGAAGTTCACCATTTAATCCAGTGCCCCATGCAGTGTCATCAAGAACATCCACCATGTTGGGTCCCCGTCCCCATGATCTCTTTCCAGAACTTCTCCACCATCCCATTAAACAGCAGCTCCCCACCCCCCGCCGGCCCGCAGCCCCTGGGAACCGCTGTTCTGCTTCGTCCCCATGCGTCTGTCCTGTCTGGACGCCTCGCATAAGCCGACTCAGACAAGGTCTGCACTTTTGTGTCGCTTATTTCACTTAGCAAACCTTTCCCAGGTCCATCCATGTTGTTGCACGTGTCGGAATTTCCTTCCTTTCTTTGACAGAGTAATATTCCATCGTTGTACAAACCACCTTTTGTTTATCCATTCATCTGTTCCTATACTCTCTAGAGGTCTCTTTACCCCCTAGTGGTCCACCTTCTGTTAGCAGTTAACCATTATTTACATTAAACATTCCCTGCGAACACTGTGTAGTTTTTGTCTCCTGACTGGGACTCCGACAGACACACCTGCCTTTGGGAACTGCCTTTCTCTCCCTCGGTGTGACTTTGATGAGCCAATCATGGAGCCTCATCCCCTTTATCACGAACCACATTGCTTCATCACTCTGGTAACAGCGATGGGGCCCAGGGCAGGCACATCGCGCAACCAACGCAGTCTGAATCCTTCCCCAGGATTGCTGGATGGGGACGGGAGATACTGACCTGGGGATGCACATGGGGTCCATCCCCGTGGGATTGCTGTGCTGGGGTCTTGCAGCCACATCCCCAGACACGAAGGGGAGAAATCAAGACCAATGTGCAAAGAGAAATGGAGAGTCACATGGTCTGTCTCTAATGTCCCTGCAGAGAGGATGGCCTGAGAAGAAGGTTCACACTGCAAAAAGTGAGACAGGAAATAAGAAGAGCAGGAGCCCTAGGCGGGCGGCTCAGTTCGCTGGAGGGTTGTCCCGCACTCCAAAATACTGTGGGTTTGATCCCAGTTGGGGACACGCTGCAGACAACCGATCAATGTTTCTCTCTCACATCGATGTTTCACTCTCTCTCTAAAATCAATGAACGTATCCTCCAGGAGTGAGGATGGGGTGGGGGGAGAAGAGTGAGAAAGGGCCACCGGAACTGCAGCAGAGACGAGAAACGGGAGAGGGTGGCGTCCTTCTCTGCTCATCATCATGCTGTCAAGACAGGATCGTTTAAGAGAAGGGAAGGGTGAGCTCGCTCTGGCCTCTGGCCAGCAGGACCTGCAGAACCCTGCAGGGTGGATGCTGGGCCAGCCGGAGACAGCCAAGAGAAGCTTTCCAGCACACTGTCCTTCCTGTCCTTTTCTCCCAGGCAGGGAAACTACTAAGTAACATCAAATAATTTCCTTTTTTCTCTCCTCTTTTCCAAGCATCCCCTTTGCTCTCCTGCCAGTTTTTTCCCCCTCCTTCCTGCACCATCCTTTCTATCTCCTGTGAGCTGCTACCTAAGACAGGGGCTTCCAAACTATACTAGGGGACCAAATCCTCAGAGGACCTCAGTCCTTTCCTAAGGGCCTCCACCTGATTGAATGAGGCCCACACACGGTATGATGGTTTACTTCATGCCGCTTCTATTGATTTAAACGTTAATCTCATCTAAAAAAATTCCTTCACAGCAATATCCAGAAATGTTTGATCAACTATCTGAACACTGTGACCCAGCCAAGGTGACACATAAAATGAACCATGGCACCATATAATCCAGTTCTGGTCAGCGAGATGGCAGCAGAAGGCTTTGAGGGGTCTCCCAGGGGAGGGGGTCCTGAGGAGAGAGGCAGTTTCCTCTTCCTCATCCTTGCTGCCCGAGGAGTGAACCTAGTGGTTGGCTCTTCTTCAGCCATCTTGAAGGAAAAGCCAAGAGAAGCTCAAAGAACTCAGCCCCAATATCCTCATGCCTTGCAACTGCCTGGATTTCTCACCTTTGCGCCTCTCTTTAGAAAAACGGAGCACTGTGTTGTTTTTTCATGTCTCTGTTACTTGTAGCCAAATGCGGTTCCTAGCTAATACACCACAGTATGCTTCTTGGCCATGTAGAGCTGTCTCACCTCTGAGCATTCTTGAGCCTGTCGCCCAGACTCCACCGCCCCTGTGAGTCTCCCAGCTGTCCCTCAAATAGATGACCTGTCATTGGAGCTAGCCTGAATGGGACCTTGTGTACAAGAGCACTCCCAGATGTAAGGCATAAACCAGTCGGAAGGAACTAGGACTTTAGGGGTATGATGAGGGGGGGTGGGGGGGGCGGAAACAAAAAATGTTCCAGGTGGAGGAGAAAGCACTATGTTCTGAGAGGCCAAAGGCAAAAGGCCACACTCCAATAGGTTAGTAAGGCTGGAAAACAGGGTGCAGGGGGTCGGGGAGGGGACTGGCTGGGGTGAGGCTGAGAGGTAGGCCATGGGAAGACTGGACTTTATCCTGAAGGATATGGGAGTTGTGGGGAGGCTTTATGTGAGTGTGTGTGTGTGTGTGTATGTGTATGTGACATGATCACACTTCCAAATGTGTTGTTTCCTTATCTGAGGAACGTCTGAGCTGGAGCAACATTGAATCTAGGTCCCTATCTGATTTGATGTTTACGACCCTTTAAGGTCCAGGGGAGCAGAGTACAGACACAGAAGCGTGTTTTCCGGTGGGACAGCCCGAGGGTCAATGCCCGTGTACATGCCTATGCTTTGAAGGTGCGCGTTTCAGCCTGCAGCCTCGGGTGGAGCTGCGAACTCGGACGTCCACTGCAAATGCGTTCGCGTGGGGCTACCTGAGACCCCACGGCTCTCCCGGGGCCCCGGCTGGACCCAGTCTACTGCGGGCTCCGAAGAGACTGGGTCCTTCCGGGGTTTTGTGTCGAATCTGCGGGCGGCGACCCGCGCCGCGCCTCCGCGTGTGGAATGTGCGGCTGCGCGCGCGCCGCGGCGTTTACGCGGCGATTTCATCATGCTCCGGGTCCGGCCCCGCGCGCCGCTTCCGCCGCCCCGCCTGCCGTACCGCCCGGGGACGCCGGCTCATGCCCTGTCCGCGCCCGGCGCTGCTTAGAGCTGCCCGCGCTGCTCTGCTGCTTTCGCTGCCGCCCCGGCTCCCAGCCCGGCCTCCGCTCCCGCCCCGCCGGCCGCTCCGCACCCGCGCCCCCGCCCCGACCTTATTCCCCGCGGACGCCTCCCGGAGCAGCATGGACGGCGCCGGGGCTGAGGAGGTGCTGGCACCTCTCAGACTAGCCGTGCGCCAGCAGGTACCGGCGATCTGCGCCTTCCTCTCAGCCTCTGGCTTTCTCTCCCTCCCCCTTTTCCTCCCGTTTCCCCTGTCTCCTCCCCGGGCACGCGTCCACCTCGCCGGTTACCCCTCTCCATCTTCTGGAAGCCCCTGATTTCCTGGCATCGTCCTCGCCTCCCCCACCGTGGACCCAGATCCCCGCGTGCGTCGGCCACCTTTCCTCCCCTGGACCTCCGTCCTTCCCTCATCTCGGGTGACTCCCTCGGATCCCCGTGGACATCCTGCTCGAATCTGTCCTCCTTTCCCAATGCCGGTTCCTGCCCGCGCCTCCCCTCCCCGCGGGGGCTGGGGTCTGTGCCCTTTTGGTTTCACCCCTGTCCTAGCTCAGTCACCTCAACTCCACTTTCCGATCTCCGCCGTGTTCTTTGTGTGCCCTGGGTGGCGGGGTTCCTGATTCTTCCCTGGTCGTTACGAGCCGCCGTTCTGTCTTCGTACGGCTAGACTCTCCTGTTTAATCTTCGGGATGCTTTGAAGGTTGTTTCCTCCTTGACATCTTCCTGCATTCATTGCTTAGTTAGCCGACGACGGGCTGAGAAAATAAAAATAGTTGAAACGTGGATGTGGGGAGGCGTTGGACTCCCCTCTCCCCGCTTCTAATAATGATGTGAGCTCTTCGTTCTTCACTCCTGTCATCTTTTCTGGGTTCCGAAAGGGCCATTTGGGAGGAGGGAGCTTTCAGATCGCAAACCGGGGACTCTAAGTGTTGCTGAGTGACGGTGAGGTCAGCCCTGCGAGTGGGACATGGTGAGGGAACTTTCGTGCGCTAGAGGACTTGATCCGGACAGCCTTCCTTTTCCCGGGGCACTCCAAGGATGTCAGAATGTAGAGAGGACGAGGAAAAGGTTATCGCGAATAGATTCTCACATCCAGTCGGTGGAGCCAAGAGCCTGGGATGGGGACCTAGTGGTAAACCCGGAACGGGTTTCTCTAGCCCGGGCGGGCGCCTGATGCAATAGCTCGTCTCAGCTGCTGAGGGTGGAACCCTCCCGCGGAAACGATCGATTGGTTTAGAGATGCCACAGATTCTGCAAATGCTGCCACTTTGCAGTGTCTCCTCCTTGCTAGTGTGAGCCTGACTGATTCAATAGTGTTTTATTTTGCAATTTCATCGTGGGCTTAATTTTTACTCCTTTATTTTTGGTATCAGGACGCTGCTTATTCTCCGTCTCCCTACACCCACTTTCCCCGGATAAATTAGGTGTGGCTCCTTTGTCTTTTCTGTAACTCTCATTTTCTTTTCATATCCTTCATTTTAGAAGGGACACTACATCTAATTTTAAAAAAACACGTCCCAAACCCCTCCCTCTGCCACGTTAGCCTGGAACTGCAGTGCAAGTTATCTGCCTTCGGAGGCTGTGGAGGCGAGCTTCACTTTGATCGTTTTCGATGCTGTTATTATCTCGTCTTGTTAGTGTTGGCTCCGTTGATACTTTTTTAAAGGCACTTTCTGAATATGTAAGTTCGGTTGGATTATTCATTTTTTCAGGACCACACATACGAGATTTAAGTACCTGGAACTTTGATTCACGTTGAATCTTCTAGTGTCAGCTGGAAGGGGATTTAAAGATCTTCAAGTTACCCCCCCCCCTTTTTTTTTTATTAGGAGGAAATGAAACATACTGCCCCATGTATACATTTTACTTATTTCCATTGGGAAGTTTGTGCAGTAGAAGACGTACTTGGAGTCGGGATTTTAAGGTCGTTAACGACTGATCTTGTTGGTGGGCTGTGTTTCATGTAATTATGTGTTTCCTATAAACTTGCCAATCTGCTAGGCTGTGTGCCTGCTGTTGCTTTTTAAAGGTTTGGTTTGACTCTAATGCGTTTTCCTGTGGCATATCCATAGCTGTTTACTGGAGAGCCAGTTATGGAACTTCTAGGAGGGCTTCAGAACATCGAGAAAAATGCATAGTTGTTTGATGAGGGGCGCCCTAGGACAACTGAATTAAAAAAAATAGTAATTAACATAGGGTGGCCAGCCTTTATTTTACCAAATAAGTACATTAAAAAAAAAAACTAGTAACAGTCATCAAACTGCCATCTGAATTCTTTAACTTCATAGAAGAAAGGATATTTTAATACAAAAAAAGGCAAACCATAACTTATAGTAAAGAACAGTCATTTGTTTAGTAGGTTTAACTTTGAAAGACCAGCTAAGACGTCGTCTTCTTTGTACCGCGTATCAGTGAAAGCTCCGTCCCGGAGTGTCGCGGATGTCGCGTTGGGGAGCCGTAGCGCCAGTGCAGGGGCGCTAACCGTGCGCTGTGCGAACCCTCGGAGGTCCCGAGGTCAGAGCCGCGTTATGACAAGGTGAAGGTGTTACTCTTTTTTTTCACTGTGTTGCCATTTGCCCTCATGGCGGGAAAGCAGTGGCGGGAAAGCAGTGGCGGGAAAAGCGGCCTGCCCGGAGCGCTGTCGGGGTGGGGGACACCAGAACCCCTCGTTGCGTTCCCCATCACACCCCGAGAGCCGTTTCTTTTCAAGTCGGTTTTGCTTTAGAGGGTTCTTCAGAGAGCAGTAAAAATGATCAGTGTTATTAGTACGTTGTTTTGATTTTCGGTGTGACAAAGTGTGGATTTGCCGGAAGCGTGTTGGAATACGGTGGCCGTCTCAGGACAAACACTTGTGTGGCGGTTCGCGTTACAAGCCCAGCGCTCTGCCTCTTTCAGGGACCATGGTTGTGGAAGGCCCGAGGGTGCTGTCGTTCAGTCCTGGGTGTCGGGCGCTCATTTTCTGGAAACTTGAGTGAAGGGAGCTCGTCATTTCAAGAAAACAATTGTTAGTATTTGTGGCCAATAATAAAGCTTTGGGGAAATTTTAAAATTTTGCAAAATTCATTACTGTTATTTTAAATGAGTTAGTAAATATTTAAAATTTGCATTATAATTTCTAATCCAGAAAACACTGATAGAAATGGCCCACACTAACAAAAGAAATTTGGGGTCTTCAGGGATCTTTAACAGTGTAACGGGGTTCTGAGACCACCAGCTGTAGAGCTGGTGCTTTGGGGCAGCGGTGGTGTCTGATCAGCCCCCCAGAAGCTCCCATTCCCCAGCCCATCTGTCCCTTGACAGCTGAGGGTTCCCCCGTCCTCTCCGCTCACTCGTTCCCATTCGTTCTGCCCACTGCACCCTGCCCTCGCCTGATACCCCCCGGGTGCTTTCCTGTGGTCATTTTACCTATTTTCAGCATGGGCCTGTGCTAATCACGCTCCTGTTGGCACTGCCCGCCTGTCCCGTCTTTGTGTGAACGTTGGGATTCCCCCCCTGAGGAAATGCGTGTCTCAAGGCCTCTGCGCAGACACGACCTGTTGAGATGACTTTTACTCGACAGCTGGCGCAGAGGTTTGGTGAGGCGGTTTCCAGTCATCGCCGGGATGCGAGAGGCCTCTCTGAAATGATTCAGGTGGATGTAGCCTGCTGCTCTCACAGAGTAACCAGTATGGAGAAAAATAACCAAGAAGGCTTTTTTTTAACCTGTAGTGAAGCTTAATTGTCAGGATCGGAAAGGTTTTTGAAGAATTGCTGGATGTCATTCTAGGGGGTGCTGGGGATTCTCTAATTTGAAAAATGCACCCCTGCCTGTCTGTGTGTTGCTGGACCTAGTAATTAAAGGTGTGGCTTCTGGGGCTGTACCTCCGGAGTCTGGGTCTGACGCCAGCCACTCTTTGCCAGCTGGTGGCTCCCAGCAGGTTTTTAAACCATTCTGTAGCCTAACGTCTTCGTCTGTGACATGGGAGTTAAAACATTAAAATGAGCGCCAGATGCGTGAGTGCTGTGCCTGCTGCCTGCAGTCCGTAGTGAACTTGGTTGGATGTTAGGTGTTACTCCGAGATGCTTGTGGTTTATTGGAATGCTGATTTCACCAAACCCTTGCTGGCATCGAGCTCTTGTATTTTCCTGTGATTGCTGGTTTCATAACATTTTGAGCCTTTGTAAGAGGATGGATGTCTTTGAAATTTGGTGAGGTAGGATGATAGAAGAGCCTTCTTAATGATTTCTTGGGTGGTCTTTAAATGATGGTTTTTGGTCTGAATCACTCATGATAGGAATACACGTGTGCATAACGTTACTTGTGTTTCGGTATTTCATATTTTACTGTAATTGGGAAGACAGCTAAAATTCAGATCGTAGCCATAAGAAGACTTAGGGTGAAGAGTCCTTAGTTCTTCTCTGCTTTGATTTTCTGAACTTTGATTTTCTGCTTTGAAGCTCTTGCTTAAATTAAGCCCTGGCCAGTGTGGCTCAGTTGATTGGAGCATTGTCTTGTAGACTGAAAGGTCACAGG
Organism: Glossophaga mutica; assembly: GCA_039655065.1. NCBI lineage: Eukaryota > Metazoa > Chordata > Mammalia > Chiroptera > Phyllostomidae > Glossophaga > Glossophaga mutica. Next base: position 87,555,682 of record CM077313.1, read on the forward strand.
TTCAATTCCCAGTCAGGGCACAAACCCAGGTTGTGGGTTAAGTCCCTAGTTGGGGCATGAAGGAGAAGGCAACCAACCAGTCCATGTTTCTCTCTCATATTGAAGTTTCCCTCCTTCCCTCCCCCTTTCTCTCTCTCTTTCTGTCCCCCTCTTGCCTCCTCTCTCTATAAAAACAAAAAAATTGTTCTTGGGTGAGGATTAAAAAATATATATATCTTGCTTAAGCCACAGAGAGCAAACGAAACATTCTTGAAGTTTTTGGCACCAGCTGTAAAACACTTGGGAACCTGAGATGAACACAATCTTAAGAACCCTCTAGCCCCACGTGTGGGAAACCAAACACCTTGCAAAGGGGAGGGCGTGGGGTTCTGTTCGTTTTCTCTTGGCCGGCTGCGTGCGCATCGCGGTGTGCGCGAGGGACCCACGAAGGCCCTGTGGGGTGGTCGCTCCGCCAGCAGCTGCTCCGCTCCCTGGCCACAGCCGTCACTTCCGATACGTGTCTGTAGGTGAGAATTTATCCGGAGCTAAGCTTCCAGCTGATGTTTCTTAAGGGTGATGCAGAGACGTGTCCTTTCATATCAGTTTCATCGAATACACACACACACACACACACCCACCCCAAAATACGGTTGGGTGGTGAGGAAGAAGAGAAGAAAAATAGTTAGAAATCCTTAAGTACCTTCATCCATGTGTAGACCACCTCCAATTCTTTTGTTTTCAGGATTGGATCATTATAAATCATGATTTTAAAAGTGATTCAGGAAAATTAATTTTATTTATTATTTATTTTTTAGAAGTTTTTTTTTTTTTTTTTTTTTAAAGATTTTACAGAGGGAAGGGAGGGAGAAAGAGAGGGAGAGAAACATCAGTGTGTGGTTGACTCTCATGTACCTCCTACTGGGGACCTGGCCCACAACCCAGGCATGTGCCCTGCCTGGGAATCGAACCAGCGACCCTTTGGTTCGCAGACCGGTGCTCAATCCACCAAGCCAGGGCAGGAAAACTCATTTTTAATACTTCCTGTCTTCACCTTTACTTAGGGCAGGCCCTTTGCCCGTGTCCTGTCTTCAACTGTGAAGCTCCGGAAGAAACAGCAGATGAAATGTGTGGGAGTGGCTGTACTGGACGCAGGGAGAGACGTTCAGATGCACTGCTTGCCTGCTTCTTTCTGGCAGTCGGTAGGAGTTACTGCTTGCCGCCCTGACTGGTGCGGCTCAGCTGGTTGGGCGCCATCCCACAAAACAAAAGGTCGCTGGTTCAATTCCCAGTCAGGGCACGTGCCTGGGCTATGGGCCAGGTACCCAGGTGGGGGCGTATGAGAGGCAGCTGATGGATCTCTCTCTTCCTTCTCTTTCTCCCTCCCTACCCTCACTCTAAAAATAAATAAAATCTTTAAACAAGTGAAAAACAAAGAATTACTACTTGCCATCCTCTTTTCAGAACAAGGGCTCTCCTCAGTTCTTATCCCCCTCAAAAAGCACTCTTGGTGAGCACTTACGAGATAGGCACTCTGAGCAGTACAGGAAGGAGACAGAACACTGAACGAGTGAAGAGTGAATGGATATTCACTGAGTAGTAAGTGCTTGGCACTGTGCTAGGTTTAGGTTGTGACATCAGTCAGCAAATACTGGAGTGCCAGAAATGACATGCCACAGCCCCTGTGCTGAGACAGGGACAGGTAAAACGCATGTCCAGGAGCCGGCCAGCGCATGGGCAGGGCGGTCGTAGGTGGCGTGAGAGCGACGGAGACGCCGAAACGAGGGGGAGGGGGCTAAGGACGGTGCGGGGGGCTCTGCACTTTCGGGCCGGGTCACCGCTTACACCAGATGTTTTGGAATTCGCTGTTACTGTCCAGCAGTGAAATTCACATAAAGTGCCTGCTAACCCTAATTAAAGAAAAGCACAATGCTTTAAATGTATTACAAAGAAAAATTATAATAAAATGACATGTATTTTGTTATGTAAGTCTGGGGGGGTGGCTCCCCAGGACGGAAGCCGATGCTTGAGCTCCATGCAGACTGACTGTGCGTGCCGCTGCTGGGTGCGCGCTGGTGAGGGTGTGCTGTGCGGTCGTCCGACACCTCAGCAGCGTTGCCGTTGGTCATGTGGTTCTGTCTGTTTCAAGTAATAACAACTCTTTGTGAAACTCCAAATAAAAGAAGGTACAATCTTCTTTTAAATACACTTTCCTGGGTAGCATTTCTGCAAAACTCAGTGTATGTCAAAATGGGGAAAAGACCTCTGATTGAATGTAAGCAGAGTGAGGTTCCAGGTTCAGGTCGTTATAAACTGCTTTTCATAGCCTGGCTGGGACGTTCCACAGTAGCAGGAACTGAAGGAGGAGGAGGCTGTCACTGAGTGAGGGGCAGTAAGCGCAAGCTTGGAAAAGAACAGCGACCAGGGGAAGGAAGGGCGATGGTAGGCCCTTCCGGGGAGCAGGGCTGTGAGAAGGAGGGAGAGGAGTCAGTTTGGAAGTGCGGGGGTGGGGGGTGGAATAAGCCTCCTTATATTGGGTCATCTGTCTCATTTCCAGCCCCTGAGGCTGAAAGGGAAACGGGAGAAAACCCAGCCTCCAGTTCAGACAGCTTCAAGGGGAGACATTGCAAGGCTGGAACATTTGGAAAAGGCTCCCAGAGCATGGGGTAGAATTTTCATCCAGCCAGGGGAAGCTCTGCTGGGCAGGAGGATGACCATCGTTGATGGCATTGGGGGAGGGTCATTCTCCAGATTAGGGGTTCCCTGTGCTTGCGAAGAGAAGGTTCGTGGCGGCGGGAGAGTGATGGCACGAATTAGGGTAATCGGTCCGGCTGTCGTAGTGCACAGGACAGACAGATCGGCCATCGGGGGCAGCAGTCTCATCTATGAGGGGTGAGGGGGGGATTAGATATGCAATTCTGATGAGAAACGGACCAGATGCTGGAGGTAAATTAGGATTACCTGATGCTTCTCGTTTGGGAGATGGTAGGTTTTGTTGCCGTTAATGACTGCAGGGCAGTACACGAGAGAAGGAGTGAGTTTGGAGCAGAGAAAATAACTCAGCTCTGAACCAGTCGGGCCGGGCACCTCTGAGAAACAGGCCACAGCCAGTCCGAGGGGCTTTATAGCACAATATCGGCCATCGTTTCCTGTATGTCCACTTCATTCAGTACTGTTGAAATACTCTATGTAAATTGTTTTGTTCACTCTTTATAACAACGCATTGACGTTTGGGCTTAGGGTTCCAAAGTCGGCTATCGGGTATTAAAAACTAAGTCTTTATAACCGCACTTAAGCGCTCTGTTTTATACAGCTTGTCTAGGTGTGGGCTTTTACGTTGTTGGATTTCATTGTGCTCCCTAAATCTGAGAATTCATGTCTTTGAACAATTACGGGAAAATTTGGAGCCATTATCTTTCCAAATATAATATGTAATCAATTTTCTCTATTCTTCTGGAATTCGGGTTGGATGAGTGTCAGACACTCCTTCTCTTCTCTGTGTCTCGTTGCCTCATTTGTAAATTTAACTCCAGTCACTCTGTGTCATTCCATGGTTGTCCATGGATAATTTCCTTAGGTCTGTCTCTAGGTCACTAATTCTTTCTTCAGCAGTATCTGATCTGCTGCTTCACCTGTCCAGTGAGCTTTTCATTTTCATTGTTCATTTCCAATGATCCGTATGGTTCTTTTTCCAGTTGCCTGATTGTTTGGGGGATTCTCCGTTCTTTGCTCATGTTTTTGATTCCTGCTTTTATTTTTTTTAAACATCTTTTGTTGCCTAGCTGGTCACTGTAATACTTTGGGGCATCTCATTCTGTTATTTATCATTTCTCCCAGGTCTCAGTCACAGTGGCTCATTTCCTCATGGGTTTTTTAATTTTGACTTTGCGCTTATTATTTTGATGACTTCGATCCGTGAAAATGTGAAAGGCTGGTGTGGAAGGGTTGCTCCTCCAGGGGGCAGTTGCTTCTGTTGGGCACCTGAGGGCGCTGTCAGTTTGACACCTGTAATTTCTTAGCTTGCAACTTCCCGGACCCTGTAGGCAGTGTTCCATTTGGTGATGGTCCCAGACCTCTTCCACCACAGGGCACAGGCGGTGGGTTGCTGGGGGTGGACAAGTAATCTGGAGAAGTGAGCAAGGGAGAAGTTCCGGCAGTTCAGAAAAGGGCAGAGGAAGAGAGCCAGCAGTGACTGGAGGTGGCCAGGGAAGTAGGTGGAAAACCAGGTCTTTTTTTTATAAGTAGATAGAGTCAAGGAAAGGGTGATCTATTTATTGCTTCTTCTGTGTTCTCTGTACTAATCTAGCTCTTTCCTACTCATCCATGCTTTTCTCTGTTCCTTCTCCAAAAGAAAAAGAAGAACGCTAGTAATAACTGCATTAAACCCTGAGAGCATAGTTGTCTGTGTGCTCGTTTGTGTATTCTGCTGAACTATAAATGTTGAGGGCAGAGACCTTCAGTTATTCATAGTGACCTCATATAATAAACATTTCAGTTGCCTTCTTCTTACAGGTACTTCAAAAAGGCGTGCTGAAAACCACATTCCTGCCTTTTCTTGACCTCTGAAACCGACCTGAATGTAAATTCTCTTTGTTGGCTAGGGAGACCTGGTGCGAAAGCTGAAAGAAGATAAAGCTCCCCAGGCAGATGTAGACAAAGCAGTAGCTGAGCTCAAAGCCCGGAAGAGGGTTCTCGAAGCAAAGGTGAGTCATGAGTTCCTAAAACAGGGACATAAATAGATACAGGGTTGTTCATCTTTATTTAATCTCTTTGGGGAGAAAAACCTAGAAAAGTTTCTGAACAAGTGCCATTGCTTTATCTCTACTTACCCAGGGGGCTTGCCCCTCCTCCTGTACCTGGCAGACTCCTCATCCTTCCAACAGGCAACTCAGAATGCCCCCTTTCTTTGAAGCCTTCCAGACCCCTGGCCTGCCCTCCCCCTGGACCCTGGAGTCTGTGCGCTTTCCCCGGAAGGCCTAGCGCTTGTTCTTCCCCAGAGTCTCCCGTGCCCGGAAGTCAGGGTTTTGTGTTTACATTTGTTTTTCTTTTAAGGAAAAGGTCTATCCATTTGATACCTGCCCCGGGAACTCTCAAGCAGCAGGTCTCCCATCCCCAAACTAGAGTAGTTTGGAGTTTTAGTCACCGCTGTGGTGCGGTGGTCCCCTAAACATTTAGATATTGTTTATCCGTACCTGCATCTAAGTAAGTTCAGTCTTGTTGTCTCGGAAATGATCATACTTTCCTAAATAAGTAAAGGTGACTTTTCTGTAACTCAAAAGGGGGGAAAATCTCACGGTTTCTATTTTTTTAGGGGTATCAAAATCGTGTCTGATAAATTTGATACTGAATTTTGCTGATGAGTGAACCAAATTCACACACATAAATTCACATTGCCACTCACGCCTCCGGTCACACGGGTTCAATTTGAAAATCCCAACAGGAGCTGGCGTTGCAGCCCAAAGATGACCTCGTGGACAGAGCGAAAATGGAAGACACCCTGAAGAGGAGGTTTTTCTACGATCAAGCTTTTGCTATTTACGGAGGTGGGGTTAGTGGTAGAAAGAACAGCTGTGTTTAGAAGCTTTAATGTTTTCTTGAAAACATGGCGTGCATGTCCATACCTGACTGTATGAAGTCACACAAAGCCGAGGGCAGGTATTTTGCTTCTGCTTGTTTAGAGTCAGCCATTTGATGTGAAGTCTGTTTTTATTTCGCTCCACCCCACTTAGCGTTGAAGGCTGCCTTTTCATTAAGGCGTAGGGACTTGCAGGAGGCTTGGGTGTTAGGCACCGAAGTGCGGATGTCCACGTACAGTTGACCGTTGAAAACCATGGCTTTGACCTGTTCAGGTCCGCTTCTGTGTGGACTTTCTTCTATAGATACTGTAATGTGTTTTCCTTACGACTTTCTTAACAACCTTTTCTTTTCTCTGGCTTACTAAGGATACAATCCATAATACATATATAAAATACGTATTCATCAATGGTGTGTGTTACCAGTAAGGCTCCGGTCCGCGGTAGGATTTTTGGGGGAGTCGAAAGTCATATGCAGGGTTTTCACTGCACGGGCCGGGGGTTGGCGCCCCAACTTCCCGTGTTGTTCCAGGGTCAGCTGCACACACTAGTCAGTCTTCTTGAAATGCAGTAGACACTCCGGAGCAGCAGAGGGCCCCGTAACACAGGCCACGGGTACCGTGCACCCACACGCAAGGGCAGTGAGGAACCAAAGTCCCTAAATCACAGGAAGATGTTTGTCGTAGGTACAATATGCAGATAAATTCCTACATTTTTTCTGAAAGCATATGAAGGTATGTAGGCAAATATAATTCACTGATTTAATGTAGAACAGTATTGTTCACAGTCAACAGATCATTTGACCAATATTAGACTGTTGGTGCTTTGTTGCTGAAACTTGATTCTCTTTGGCTAAGCGGATCTCTAAACATTTAACTTGGTGAGGTTGAACAGTGGCTCAGATACCCAAGAATAAATAAGAGAAGCAAGTGCTAAAATTATCACTAGTATCAGCTGGTGCAAGAAATTATTTTCTAACTTCTGTGGCAGGAAGCTATAATATGTTTTTCATTCTTTTCTTGCATATGGAGGAACTTCTTTTGCTTGTAGGTTTTCTGTTGTTGTTTTGCTAATCCTACTTGAAATTCTTAATTTGGACGTAGCAGACACAGTAAGAGCTTTTTAATTTTACCGCTATCATCTAGTGGAGGTGAGGCTCTTCAGTAGTGAAGGATTTGAGTTGTTGACTTTGGCACGTTTTTAGGAAGTATGTGAAGTCTTACAGTATCATTTTCCTGTGTCTCTTCGCCTTCATTTGTTCAGAGTGAGAGGGTAAAGTACATGTTTCTGTCCTTTACCGTTTACAGGTGTCAGTGGTCTGTATGACTTTGGCCCGGTTGGATGTGCCCTGAAGAACAACATCATTCAGACCTGGAGGCAGCACTTCATCCAGGAGGAGCAGATCCTGGAAATCGATTGCACCATGCTCACCCCTGAGCCAGTGTTAAAGTAAGATTTCTCGTTCGAGGGCTGAAATGCTCTAATACGCATATTTAAGTAATTTCGTGATTATAAAAAGCTACCCATGTTCTTTATGAAAATCAGAAAAGAAAGGCAGAACCCTCACGCACTATTCACAGGTAGCCGCGTTAAAATTGCTGCAGCTGCCCTTCCTGCGCGTCCCTGCGCACGAGTCAGTGTGGGCAGCGCACCGCGTTTGTCACGGGACACAGGTGATCAGGTGCTCCTGTCGTTCGTGTTCCAGGCGTTTTCGGTGACAGTGCAGTGTTCTGTGTGCGGGGGGGCCGGTAGTCGGCACTGTAGGCATTGCAGTTGTTTCTGATGTTTTACTGCACCGAAACACCCTGGTGGGTGAGTTCTCGTGTACGTCCCTGATTTCTTCAGTATCGATTCCTAGAAATTCTGGGCAGAGGTATGTATACATTTTTAATCACACGCTACCCTTCGTATTGAAGTTTTAATGCAGAAATTTAAATTATTCCTTCCAACATTGTTGCAAGCAGAGCAGGATGTTTTGAGTATAGAACTGAAAGAGGAAAGGATATTTTGAATATAAGACTGGAAGAGGAATTCTTAGCATTTTGTAGCTCGTCACTTCATTTTTAACACTGCCCGGGAAAGAGCTAATTTTTGCTGTTTGCATCTTTTAGGCTTTCTCTTAATAATTTCAGCCAATGAAGACAAGACAATTTTCTGATGATAGGTCTAAAACAGGGGTGTCAAACTCGTCTTCACCAGGGGCCACATCAGCCTCGAGGTTGCCTTCAAAGCGCCAGATGTAGTTTTAGGACTGTGTAAATGTAACTACTCCCTGACAGTTAAGCGAGAGCTGGGCGCTGCCGCCGGGTTGAAACAAGGTGCCGGGCGGGACAAAACAAGGGGGAGGGCCGGATTGGGCCTTGCGTTTGCCACCTGTGCTCTGAAAGATCAAAACCTGTTCTTCGCTCCACTAACGGGAGCTGTTCAGAGAGAGAATAACGGTGTCCATACAGGTCTCAGTACAGAGAACCATTTACTGTCCGTGATGAGAGACGAGTTCCCGGCTAGTCCCGTTGGCCGTGGTGGCCTTTGCTTGTATCCCATCCGTGATGGGCAGTGGGACAGGCGTGGGTTGATTCTGCAGAGTAGTGCAGACCATGACAGCTTGTGAAAATGCGTGATCCGTTTGATGTCTTCTTTCCTCCCGGAAGGAAGACCTTTCTCCAGCATGCATCGCTGTCTGCCACGGAGGCGTCATTTTAGATGTGGGAGCTTACATCTTCCAGGTTCAGAGATACAAACTGTGGATAAACAGAGAAGGGGGGTGGTGCAAAAGGGTAAACTCTACGTGTTATTTTGTATGGAAATGTTTTTCCTCAGGACCTCGGGCCACGTAGACAAATTTGCCGACTTCATGGTGAAAGATGTGAAAAACGGAGAGTGTTTTCGAGCTGACCATCTGTTGAAAGGTAAGGCTCTTCGCCGCAGAGAAGCGCCCTCCCGAGTAGGACCGATCAAAACGGGGTTAGATCAGCCCTTTCTCGGTTTTCCCTGTTAAATTGTTCTGGGGTGTGTGTAACATACAAAGGCTAAATCAAAGTACACAGATCTCGAGTGTGCAGATCAAATCCCTTATTTTCAAAACTGTGTGTACAGATAATTAGAAACCCTAGATCAACAAAAGCATCGAGACGATATCATGCCTTTCCCGGTGAAGTCAACCAAGGGACTCGTGTAAATTAAGAACAGTGCCCTGGGGTTCACCCTCTCCCCACCCAGCACCCTGACACGTGCGCCGTCTGCTCTCCCCGCCGACTGACGCCGGCGTGTGCCGACCTTGTTCTCGCAGCTCATTTACAGAAGCTGATGTCTGACAAGAGGTGTTCCGCTGAGAAGAAATCAGAGATGGAGAGCGTCCTGGCCCAGGTGAGTGCTTGATGGGTGCGGTCCCAGTGCCTCAGGGAGCTGCTGTCTGTCCTCCCGTGCTCAGCGAGTGCTGAGTTCCATGTGGTGCGGACCCCGGCTGCAGCGATAAAGGAGTCGAGTTTACCTTCTGGCCCTTACAGCATCTCCTGTCGCATTTTCATTTTCTTCTCCCTACCTTTTGTGACCAACTCTCTATTTTAGCCAAAACCAACAAGTTCGGTTAGATAGGCGTAAAATTTGTTCTCTCTCCTTGGAACCCAGTTTTCTGGGTTTAATAGCAAAAACCAGAGGAGGGACGGACAGTGAAGAGTGTTCAGTGTCGACGTGGAGACTCGGGGGCAGGTGTCTGTCTCCTCAGCCGCTGGAGCTGTTTCGGGTCCCACTGTTCCCGACCCTGCGTCCTCGTCCTCGGGACCTGGTGACCCAGCCCCTGCGTTTCCAGTGCAGTTCCTACACTTCTGTTTAAGGTGACAAGTTTTAGGGAAGACGAGGGACCATAGAGATGACTAGTCTGACTTTTCCCAAGTGCAGGAATACCCTCTATACCGGAAGTAGTTCTTCCCCTTTGTGTGGGTCACAGACTGCCTTCGGACGTGGCGACGCTGCACAGCTTCGGCCCGGGAAGACGCGCGCGTCCGGGTGTAGACGGACCGCCTTCGGACGTGGCGACGCTGCACGTCTGTGGCCCGGGAAGACGCGCGCGTCCGGGTGTAGACGGACTGCCTTCGGACGTGGCGACGCTGCACGGCTCCGGCCCGGGAGGACGCGCGCGTCCGTGTGTAGACGGACTGCCTTCGGACGTGGCGACGCTGCACGGCTCCGGCCCGGGAGGACGCGCGCGTCCGGGTGTAGACGGACTGCCTTCGGACGTGGCGGCGCTGCACGGCTCGGGCCCGGGAAGACGCGCGCGTCCGGGTGTAGATGTTGCTGACTGCTCACCCAGTGTAGCCACGGGAACAAGTCCGTTTCTCCGACACGGCTTGGTTACGAGGTCCCCCGCAGTGCACTTCTTAAATTTACTTCCGTGGGTTAAATGAACAAACAAACCCGGTGATGTGTTCATGCGTATTTTCTTTATGTCGGTACATAAATACGGGAGGCTGAATGTGGGGCTCCCAGCTCTGCTTTTTTCTCATGAGAATTTACCAGTTTGTTTTCCACTGTTTCCCTGATTAATTTTTAACGAGCTGATTTTTCTCTATGGTATCTAGCTTTCCAGCAATAGCTGAGAAATTTTCTCCTTTCTCATTTAAATTGAAAATCTTCTTTATCTGGCAGTGATTTTGGGTCCTTGTGAAGTTCAGTGTATTCCTTCCTTGAAGCTCATTGCTATAGTATTGTTACTTGTGATTTAGAAAATCAGTTCTTGTATTTGACACTGTCATAGCTACACATTTATTTCTCATTTCCTTTCTTTTCCAAAGGCATGGCCTCTATTATTATTAGAGAGAAGATAGGAGAAGCGTGTCTAACTACCCCTGAATTACTGTTTTCCTGTTCAGAGCGTTAGCCTTACTGAGGTTTTGCATGGATGTCTTTGATTGTAACACTTTCGTTTACTTCCAAGTAACTTGTCAGAAGCAGGAAGTAATTAGTTGATTTGTTAAGTCCTATTTCATAGTTTGAGCACTGACTTCCTGTTTTATCTGGGATCCACGTTCTAGGAGAGCATTCTGGGTTTTTTTGATTTGCCGAACCAGATGCATGTATATGTGTACGTTATGTGTATGTATATGTGTATGTATTTGTGTATGTATATGTACATACTGCTGTCAGTGCGGTTTTCGGTGAGGAGACCGTGGGAAATGGTCTGGTACTCAGACAGGGCCCCTGTGGGTTCACGGCCGAAGGCCCCTCTGCCGCTTGAGCACAGGACGACATTGAGGCACCGAGTGACATTTAGTGGTAGGAAGAGCTTTCTTCCTGTTGTGTAGATTCAACAGTTCAGAGTTAATTCCCTTGTTTCTCCTCTCTGCCCATTTTTGCTGACCTGTCCCTGTATGCACCAGTTTTTAAACTCATCTTTAGTTGGTTGTTATGAAAGATTCGAAACATGAAAATAGAAGATAGTGTAACAGGTACTTATGTACCCATCAGCCTGCTTCAGGGTCACCAAAGTTTGTTGACTCTGTTCCCTACTCACTTTCCCACCTTTGTCCCCCAAGTTTTGGGGAAGCTCATCTCAAACGTCATCTTTTTTCATCTGTAAACATTTCATTACGTTCTCTCCAAAAGACAGAACTCTCAGAAAATGAACCTCACTGCTGTTACTTTGGTAAATACTAATAATTTTTAGTATTTAGTCAATGTTCACCTTTCCCTGATTGTGTTAAATGTTGGGTTCAGGTAAAGTCCATACTTTGTGGTTGCCTGGTAATACTGCTCAAATCTCTTTCAATCTGTAGGTTCTTCATATCTTTTTTCCTTATGTCTTCATTTAAAAAACTTTTTTTAAGTTGAGACATTTTATCTTTTAGTGTTTCCTGCTGTCTGGATTTGGCTGACTGCATTATTTTAGTGATGTTTCACATGTTTCTTTGTTTCCATATTTCTTGTAATTTGGCAGTTGGATCTAGAGACTCGATCAGATATTTTTGGCAAGATGCTTAGTAAGTGGGAATGCTGATGGTCATCGGTTCTAGATCTCTTAAGTGGATTGAGTAGGAAATGTTTAAGATGGAATCATTATGAATTCATATTGATACTCTACTTAATATTAGGTATGGGACTTTATTAATCTTAAATCTGTATCTCCTTTACCTGTACAGAAAGTCCTAGGTCTCAGCAACACCAGCATCAGGATTCATGTGCTTTGTCTTGTACTGTACACATTAATATTCTCAAAAGAACAGTGTCAACACTGCCATCTATGGCATGAATTTTGAAACTAGTTAACAGTTTTTTTTGTTCTTTGTTTGCTTAGGGATATACCAGTAATGTGAAGTCTAGTCACTGTTTAAGATCACTTGGAACCGTTCTCTCTGAGTAGGTCATTCACTAGCTGGATGTGCAGTTAGTCCATGACCTTGTTTTAGTTAGAATTTTGAGAGTTTTATTTTTTGAACTTTAAGTTTATTTTATAATTATGCCAAAGAAATGTTTATAGATCCGAAGTGAAATCTTCAGAACAATGTATGTTCAATAGATCTGGTGTCTTTCCCTCTTCCTTTCACCATATTCCCTTTCTACCCCCGTAGGTCACCAGCTTTTTCCTTGAAGCTAATGAACTTGATTTTTTTAACAGAATATAAACAAAGACATATGGATATTATGTGACCCCCTTTCTAGGCAAATGATAGCATTCCATATGAGCTTTTCTCCAACTTGCTGGTTTTCATGTAACCAAATACTGGAGGTCACTGCAGAACAGCACCTGGAGAGCCGCCTCCTTCCCGGTGGACACGGCCTTTCCCATCTTTGCCTTTGCAGACAGTTCTGCGGTCAGTAGCCTTGTTCTTGTATGTTCTTGCTGCTGTGTCTCTGGGATAGATTTCCTGGAAGTGGGATTGCTTGGTCAAAAGGTACTTGCAAATATAATTTTGCTAAAAATTGCCAGATTTTCCTTCATGGGGTTTTGATTCCTACGTGTATCCTTGGAATCTTGTCTTCCTGACTTCTTTTTTTATTATGTCTTCTGTTGAAAAGCACCGTATATCCTTTAATTGCTCGGAAGCCAGGTGTTCCACAGGCTCTTCGACTTGTCCTCGAGTAGGGAGACCCGCTGCTGTTCATGGTGTTCGTATCTTGAAGTCCCTAGAACGCTTTCCTTACTGATCCCGTCTCCTGGGTGATGGTGTCAGTAGGGTAGTTAGTGCATTTCCCCTAGAACTTCTGTAGAAATAGAGCTAGAGGGCTTGATCGGCTTACATTGTTAATTCACATTTGGGACATGTGGTGAGTGTGAGGAGGCTGCCTTTCTGTGCAGTGGGAATGTCCGTCAGATTATGAGGGGAGAAAATATAAATTGTCATAGTCACCTTTTAGCAAGTCGGTACTGCCTGCCAGGCCCTGTGCTGAGCACTCGACATTTATTATTTAATCTTCATGGAAACCCCTTAGAGTGAGGCAGGTCTGCCCCCCGCCCCATTTTACACAGGAGCAAACTGAGGCTCAGAGAGGTTAGGTAAGAGCGCGGTCTGGAGTCACACAACCCAGAAGTGGTGGAGTTGGGCAGTTTACCCTGGTTTTTTTTATTCCAAAGCCAGTTCTTATGGCCGTATGTTGATTTATCTAATTATTTTATTTCCATTTAGAGATTTTTTCAATGTCAATATTCTTTACTATTAAACGGTTTGTCATTCGTAGTCATTTGAAATTCTCTGCTTGGAGGTCATGGATCATTTTGGAGGGTTTGGCATTGATCGTCGGTGTGCAAAATGCGCAGTACACCAGAAAGTGCAGCGGTGAATCAAGGTGCCGCTTACCTGGTGGGGAGGGAAAGCTACGTGCACATGTGATGCCCAGACAGGGCTGTGCACCTGACCCATAATGCATGGAGTTTTAAAGGTCAGCTTAAAAAAACTTGGTTACATGACTTCAGGTTCTCGCTAACCAGTAGCTCTTGCAATTGAACAAGATATTTTGCCGTTTCTTTGTGAAATGGTGAATACGTGAGTTTTAGGTCATTCCCAGAAGGATACTTGGTTTCTCTGTTGGTAAATGAAGTGTGTAAACTGGCTGTGGTTTTAGCGTGGATATCTGGAAGGGGAGGTTAGTTCTGATGTTCTTATTTTGGGTGAGTTTCAGTGATAGGGTTCGATATGTAATACTTGATCTTATGCCTTATGTTTCTTAGCCTTTTACACTAATCATTTTCTTGGCCTGTTCTTTAGCTCGATAACTATGGACAGCAAGAACTTGGGGATCTGTTTGTGAATTACAATGTCAAGTCCCCCGTGAATGGGAATGACCTCTCCCCTCCAGTGTCTTTTAACTTGATGTTCAAGACCTTCATTGGGCCTGGAGGAAACATGCCTGGGTATGTACCACTCACTGCTTATGCAGCAGAGTTACCGAAATCGCTTGTCGTAAAGGTTAAGTGCCAGTATCAGCCGAGAAGGGAAAATCACGAAAAGTCATGTGTAGAAAGTGCAGATCAATATGTGAAGGAGAAATTATGACATATTCTTACATTCCGTTCCTTCTGATTCTTTCCGAATGTAATTTTTTAGTGTATATGTTGATTTATTTTGCCATAAAATAAACATAAAAGTGTGTGATTATCGTATCTTGTAGTTATAGCTGTATAGTTCAGGAAGGGCAGGTTGAAGAATGATTTTGAAAGTCATCGAACTTACTGCAGGAGGAGACTAGCACCGCTCAGTCTGAATCAGCACCATCTGCAGTAATGGAAACGTCCTCTATTCTGCGCTGCCCAGTATCGAACTTACTGCAGGAGGAGACTAGCCCCATTCAGTCTGAATCAGCACCGTCTGCAGTAATGGAAACGTCCTCTATTCTGCGCTGCCCAGTATCGAACTTACTGCAGGAGGAGACTAGCCCCATTGAGTCTGAATCAGCACTGTCTGCAGCGATGGAAACGTCCCCTAGTCTGCGCTGCCCAGTATCGAACTTACTGCAGGAGGAGACTAGCCCCATTCAGTCTGAATCAGCACTGTCTGCAGCGATGGAAACGTCCCCTAGTCTGCACTGCCCAGTATCGAACTTACTGCAGGAGGAGACTAGCACCGTTCAGTCTGAATCAGCACCGTCTGCAGCGATGGAAACGTCCCCTAGTCTGCGCTGCCCAGTATCGAACTTACTGCAGGAGGAGACTAGCCCCATTCAGTCTGAATCAGCACTGTCTGCAGTGATGGAAACGTCCCCTAGTCTGCGCTGCCCAGTATCGAACTTACTGCAGGAGACTAGCACCATTGAGTCTGAATCAGCACCGTCTGCAGCGATGGAAACGTCCCCTAGTCTGTGCTGCCCAGTATCGAACTTACTGCAGGAGACTAGCACCATTGAGTCTGAATCAGCACCGTCTGCAGCGATGGAAACGTCCCCTAGTCTGTGCTGCCCAGTATCATGGCCGCTCGTGTCTGTTGAGCACTGGAATTGGGCTTGTGCCCGTGAGCGGTGGAACTTTAAAATTAATTTATTTTAATTTAGTTTTTTAATCCTCACCGGAGGACATGCCTCTTGGTTTTAGAGAGAGGGAAAGGGCGTTCACCCTGACTGGCGACCGAATCTGCAGCCTTTCAGATGACGAGGTGACTCTCTAACCAGCCGAGCCACACTGGCCAGGGCACATATATTTAATTTTAACTAGTCTAACTAGCCATGACTGGTGGCCTACCACATTGGACCGCACGGGTTCAGCTTGTTCATTGAAAAGACGTGGTTTTCAGAGAGGAAAGGACACCTGAGCAGTGTACAGTGTGGCCCAGAACTGGATGCTGTGTCTGCAGACTCCTCGTCCGTCGTTGCAAACTCGGCCACTTTCCCTGCGTAACTCCAGAGGTCTTTCCTTATGGTCCCATTTCAGGATCAGAGAGGGTGGGTTTTTGTAGGATGAAGCTAAATAGAGCATGTTTCCTGGAGTGGAGACTACAGAATAATAAAAATTAATTGTGACAGAATGTGTTACTAGAGTTACTTTGAAAGGACACAGCGTTGATTTGGGGCGTGCTGCGGAAAGAGGCCAGCAGTGAGCTTTCCTTTCGGCCGCACCCTCTGATCGGCCGCCCCGCTGCCGGGATTTGTCTAAGAGAATTACTCTTTTTCTCTTACTCTTAGGAAAAAGGAAAGGAAGCTATGTATGTCAAGGCATCTAAATTAAAAGTAGAAATAACTTCTTTATCCCATAATTTGGGAATGCTTAAATAAATGATAGCAAAGTGGAACATTTTAGTAGAATACTCTGCAGCTGTTAAATAGGAGACATTTTTAGTCACTTAAAACATGGAGAAGTATAGAATAACGGGGAGAGGACATGACTTTTACACCCCACTTACAATACGGACGTGGACCGTAGCTGTGCTTGCACGTGGGTGCAGCCCAGAGAGGGGCCTGGAAACCGGCAGGGTGGGGGTGCGAGAGTGAGGCGGGGGTAGACCTTCGTTGGTTTCTTCTTTGTGTTCAAGTTGTTTTTCTGAGACATTTATCATGAGGTAGGCTGTTCGGAACGCTTTCCTATTGTTGTTTTGCATGGAATATTTTCTGTGAAATTCAGAACAGGGGCAGTGGCCCGAATGGTATATTGGATTGGCTCTGTCAAACGCAGAGAAATATTAGAAGCCTCTGCTGAAAACGCAAACCACCACGGAGAAGAGCGTGGTGGGAGAAACCCGGAGGTCTCCTGGCTCGGCGGCGGCGTGGCGCTCCTGATGCGCGAGCTCCGGGCCGGTGCGGCCCCGCCGGCGTCTCTGTCTCCCCAGGTCCCGCTGCAGCGTGTGGGGCAGCAGAGGCGTGCTTAGGTGTGGGCCCGGGTTCCAGAAGGATCTAAGATTGTCATCTGCCTCCGTGTAAATGATCAGGCAGGAGCAGCATCAGAACCTGCTGTAGGGACATTACGAGAGAGGTGGTTATTTGACTCCCCGGAGTGACAACACGTCCATAAAACGACATTTCCACCTGCAGCACAGCCGCCCCAGTTTCCTGGCGCATTCTCTAGTGCTTGAGCGCGCGTGCTACCACAGAAACTGTCTTTCCGAAACTTGGGTTTGGGGCTCATGCAGCTTTGTGCGAAAATAGCGTATTTAGGACTTGCAGGACGTGCATCTAGAATTTCAGATTTGTCAGAAAACGTAATTTCTTTATAACAGGGTGATCGATTTAAATTTATAGGTACTTGAGACCAGAAACCGCGCAGGGGATTTTCCTCAATTTCAAGCGACTTCTGGAATTCAACCAGGGGAAGTTGCCGTTTGCCGCCGCGCAGATTGGGAATTCCTTCAGGAACGAGATCTCCCCGCGGTCCGGACTGATCAGAGTCAGGTAGGGCCCGCGCCGCTCTTCGGGTGGGAGTAGTGAGCGGCCTTGGCATTGACTCGGGCACAAAAGCTTGCTGTTTCAAGACAGCTCTGCTTCATTCTCATGTGATTATATAATTAATTTTGTCTTATGAAAACCACGTGTTTTACATTTGTCTTTCCAAATGTAATCTCTGGGGCGATGCGTACTTCTGAGTAACTGAAGTGAAGGTGAAGGGAAAGAAGGGTGAAGAGCGTAAGCTTCTTCCCTCTCCAGAAGGATCTTTTCCCCTCGCTCACCGTGCGGTTTGAGGATGTCGGGATCCTGCTTATCTAACAAAGCGTTTTCTGGCAGTGGCGATGCATGTAGGCGCCGGGCGGGGTCGGGCCGGGGTGATGGCTGTGACCAGAAGCTCGGTCCGGGACCGCGTTGCTGCAGCTGGGGCAGCGGGTTCGGTAACCAATCGGTGTTCCTCCAGATGTTTGGGGGGGCGGCTGGCGAGCTTATCCCTCTCCACTCGTGTTTACGCATCCACCGGCCTCTGACCCGCTGACCTCCCTCTGTCAGGTGGGCTCAGGAGTGTGTAGGAAAGCGTACGGGCGCTGTTAGCTACGCTATTACGACTTACCTGTTCATGATCGGAGCTTTTTGTGATTTCCGTATATTTTCTTACCAATGTCATCCCTTACGTCAGTGAGTTCCATATAAAAAAGGGGGCATGTAGGTAAACCTAATTTTCTTAGGCTCCAAAAGTATTTTCTGCAGTTTCGCCACCCCACCCATCTACTCGTCTTTCCTTACCTGCTATCATTACAGACTGCAGTCCTGGCCTCCCCCGGCCGCCGCCCACTCTGCATCAGGGCCGCCCAGCCATCCGCCTGCTCCTGTTAGTGCCCGTGACTCCCTCCGAGGAGGTGGGCCTGTGTGCCGCCCGCACTCGTCTTCAGGCCCAGAATCCCTTCAGCCTTGTGGTCTACAAAGGGGAGACTCCGTGGAGGAAAGAGCCTGCACAGCCTAGAGCAACAGGGTGGGGGGACCCCTCTGGGCCTTCAGGCAGGAAGAGGAGGTAGTCTGAAACTTGAACCAGGTGCTACAGCAATGAAAAGCTTGTCAGGTTTGAGTCTTATTTCCCAGCAGTTGGGGGTATCTTTCTTCTTTGGCTTCCCCATTAGTGTCTGCAGGGCTGCTTTGAAAATGCTGAGCAAGCTGGGTAAGACCGACCTTGTCTAAAGCCAGCTCTTTGAAGAGGACTTCCTAGCAGCCATTGCAACATTGGGGGCACGCTCTGTAAAGTACATGATTATCTAACCACTGTGCTGCACATCTGAAACTAACACAGAATAATATTTAATGTAAACTGTAACGGAAATTTAAAAAAAAGGTTGTGCCCTGGCTGGTATGGCTCAGTGGATTGAACATGGGCCTGCAAACTAAAAGGTCGCTGGTTCGATTCCCAGTCAAGTCACATGCCTGGGTTGTGAACCCGGTCTCCAGTTGGGCGTGTGCGAGAGGCAACATACCAATGTTTCTCTCTCTTTCTCCCTCCCTTCCCCTCTCTCTAAAAATAAAGAAATAAAATCTAAAAAAAGAAAAGTTGTAAAGAACCCATGAAGTAAGGCAGAAGCTGAGGGCAGTGGAATACGAAGAGGCACAGACTGTGGGAAAACCAGCTCAGAACTGAGGAGCGAGCGTCCCGGGCGTTCGGTGGGGAAGGCCCTGGGGCCTCCGTACGTTGGTCCCCTGGGCCCTTGCCGCGGACAGCACCCTGTGCGGGGTTTGGCCTGTTCATTGTTACATTCCTCTCCAGGGTCCCGACTAGAAGTGTGCCCACCTTTCCATGGGTCAGTGTCCCTGGAGTTTTTGCTGTAGGGCCAGGGTTTGCTTAGTCTTATCGTTTCTTCCTGAGGACTTCGTTAGTAGGTGATGGTTAATAGGTGATCGTTAGTAGGTGATTGGTTTCTGTCTAGCTTTGATTCCTTTTGTTTTGCTTTGGAGTATTAGATTGTTCATAGGAAATTTTAAAGATTTGAGCTTTGATTGGCTGGTTCTGTCTTCTGGGCCTTGTTAAATGACCAAAATTCTAAAGATCTAGTTGGCTTTATTGAACAGCTTATGGACCGAGAAGGACCCAGCTAGCAAATTGAAAGACGCTCCACTGGCTTGTACAGAAGGGAAGGTTTTTAGAGTCAGGGAGGGGGCGGTAAAAGGGAATCACTAGCAAAGAGTGTGTTGTTTCGGGCAAGGCTGCCCCCCAAAGGGGAGTGAGTGGAGGGGGCCTGCTGTTCGTTACCTTACTAGTGCCGGCCAGGTGGCTCCAGGCTGACCGGTTAAAGGTTACATTTCTGCGAGAGGTGAAAACCGATTGGGTTGTACGTTAAGTCTTGCTTTGCTGACGTGGGGCTTTGCGCAAGTGACTCCATTTTGGGCCTTTCGCCGTTCAACAGCCTGTGTGCATTTTAGTTCCCGCAGTTGCAGGCGCAGTCTCGGGACTGAAAGACCAGAGGCAGCTGGCGAGGTCAGTGTTGGCGATGGCTCCCACCTCCTGACCGCGAGCCGGGGAGCTGACGGAGCGACGCAGAGACTCTGGCAGCAGGTCGCTGCGGGAACCTGGGTCTGCCCGGCGTCCCAGACGCCCCGCTGCCGTCGCCCGGGGCTCGCCTGTGCGCGCCACCACCGACGCGGTGCTTCGCGCTCTCCCGTGCCGCCGTGCACGGGGCTGTGTCTGATCGCCGCTGAAAGACCGTGTGGACTTCAGTGCCCCCGGACCAACTAGAGATACCGTTGAAAAGTGAAATTTAAAAATGAACACTTTTGAAATGCATTTCACGTATTTTTAGACCCATTAAAGCAATTTTTCATTACTTCTAAAACACCTGAGATAATCACGAAAACGCACTGATAAATGTGTGTTTTAAAGAAGAAAGATTTGATTTTACTCATGAAATTAACTTAAAACACTCTCTCCAATAGCGACTAAATTGCCTTTCAGAGGACTCTCTTGGGGAAGCCGTTACTATGTGCGTATTTATTTCACCATCGTGCGGTTGGTTAGCTCGATGCTAGCTTGTTCCGCCAACTTGTGCCCTGTCATCTGCTGTGAATGATGCTTCATGTAGGAATCTGTCACTCTAAAGGAGCCAGCTGTGCGGTGCCGTTACCAGTCGTTTACTTCTTCAGAGCAATCAAAAGGAGGAAGTCACACTACTGTAAAAGCTATTTCAATTCACTATTAATTTCCCATTCTTTGAAAAGTAAATATTGGGAGCTTCATTTAGTGCGTATTTATCAGACTTGCTAATGCTTCAAGCAGAGTTTTATTTAGAAATCACTTCTGTATT
The DNA here is from genome assembly GCA_039655065.1 of Glossophaga mutica. Lineage (NCBI taxonomy): Eukaryota > Metazoa > Chordata > Mammalia > Chiroptera > Phyllostomidae > Glossophaga > Glossophaga mutica. The sequence continues at coordinate 87,575,849 of CM077313.1, forward strand.
TCATTTGTTTTCGTGCCTGATATTTGCTTAAGTTTTCCTACTTTTAAGAACTATCAGTCCGTTCTTTGAAAATTGCTTTTTGTTAAAAGTAATAAGTAATCTTTTGTGGTTGTGGTTAGTGTCGAAAACAGATGGGAAGTACTTAAAGTGGTGAAAGCAGGATCATGTTCAGGACCGTTGCAAGCGGGAGAGAGACGTCAGCACAGAGCAGGGCTCGAGTCCACATGCACCCCCCCCCCCCGAAGTCGTCCGCGGGGGACGCGGCGCAGGCCCGGGGGATGCTGGGAGCTGCGGGTAGTGCCGAGCCCTAGCACGCTGGGTTTTTTCTGTGCGCGCACACACATACCTGCAATAAGTGTGATTTATAAGTTGGGCAAAGAGGTTAACAACAATAGTGCATAATAAACTGGAACGATTACAGCAGCACACTGGAATAGAAGTTACGGGCATGTGGTTTCTCTCTCGAGTGCCTCCTGGTGCTGTGCCACCCCGCCCCCGCCGTGATGACGTGAGAGGGTGAGATGCCTGTGTGACGGGATGAGTGGGTGCGTGACAGAGGCGTCGTGACGGGACGTTAGGCTGCTGTGAGGGCGGCCTGGGCTCGAGCACCGCGCCGCCATGGCAGTCGACGCGATTCACCGAGGGGCCCCTACGTGGCTGGCGTGTGGCAGTGGGCGCGGTGTGGCCACGCTGGACGGAGGCAGGATTCACACGCTGGGCAGGAAAGGGTGGGACGGTGTGCGGTTTCGCTGTGCTACTCAGAATGGCACAGAGCGTAAAACGTACGAGTTACTTATTTCTGGAATTTTCCATTTAATATTTTCAGACCACAGTTGACTGAGGGTAACCAAAACCTCGGAAAGTGAAACCGCAGATAAGGGGGGACTGCTGTACAGCAAGGGCAAGTGGGGTTACAGCTGCCGAGCGGGGTGGGGGTCAGTGCACGGGGAATTGCTGAGAGGGGACAGCAGGGGCGTGGGGGGTGCTGGCTAAACCCATCCGACCCAACAGGATTCTCCCTGCAGACAGGCCCGCGGCCAGCCGTCACCTAGTGGGGGGTGGAGGGGCGAACCTGACAAAATGTCGGGGTGACAGGGTAGCGGGGGCGGTTCTGGTTAAGGCGCCTTGGCAGGGCTCTTGCTCAGGTTGCACAGGTGGGCCGAGGAGGTAAAGAATCTTTGTCATGGGTCAGGAGGAATTAATATTTGAGAGAAGTTTGGTTGTATTTATTTATTTAAAATACTATTTCAGCGAGTAGTACAGTTTTCATTACTGAGGTTAAAATTGACAGCCACCCAGACAAACCTTATCCAGCCTCTTTCCTAGGAAGACAGTTTGCTGTTTAGTGAGAAGGTATTAATTACTGCGGCAGGACGGCCTGTATCCTTGTGGAACGAAGTTGAACATGGGGCCTTGTTTATTGTTTTCATAGTGAAGCCCTCATATTTCTGCTTCCAGAGAATTCACAATGGCAGAAATTGAGCACTTTGTAGACCCCAGCGAGAAGGAGCACCCCAAGTTCCAGACCGTGGCGGACCTGCACCTTTGTTTGTATTCCGCCAAAGCCCAGGTCAGCGGGCAGTCTGCTCGGAAAATGCGCCTGGGGGACGCTGTTGAACAGGTAAGATTCCAGAGGTAACTTAAGTTAGGTTATGCCTACTCAGGGTTTGTAGCACTTAGCAACTTCTGTGTACTGGATAACAAAGTCTTTTATTTTAGAAGTCATTTTATTGTTATTATACAGTATGTATTATACGCTTTCATTATAGTGGCAGGACATTACCTCAACATGGCGATTTGTGGGCCATCGGGGTTAACGTGAGAAAAATGTTGAGGGACCACTTGGGAAAAAGACCTTGGTTTGAACTGTGCTTCAGCAGTCCGACTTTTAACAATCCGAACTACTTTGGGGGAAACATTCGACTCACAGAGATCAAGCCCTCTGGATCTTAAACTCTTCTCTGTTACTGACAGCAATGGGGAGAAAGTCTTACATGTAATAGAACTTCTCTAGTTATTTGCCTGGAGAAATGTGTGCGTGAAAACTTCTCTGACCGCAGCTGCCTAATTGCCCTGGGAAACAGCGAGCTTCCTGTCCCTGAAAATGTCCAAGTGGAGGCTGGGTGACAGCTTGCCGGCCACCTGGCAGGGGGCTGGGTGATTTCTGAGACCCCCCAGGACGGAAATAGTGAGATTATGTCCACTGTACGGGGGTCCCGTATTGCAGGGGACGAGATACGTTACATGCCCTCAACACGTGTTACTACTTTAGTTAATTCGGGAGGAATGTATTTCCTTCTGGTATTATTCCTGTCATCCCTTAGGATAGTATGGTGAATGTCATTTTTAGTATTGTAGATTGAGAAGGTGTAAGGTATTAGGCTGAATTTTTGCCGACTCAGTGAGTATGGTAAAGTAACTTCATTTTGAATAATAACTCCATTATCACCAGCTTGTTAACTCGACATTAACCCCTGTAAAAGTAGCCAAGATCACCTCCTCGGCTTTGAGGTTATTCCAGAAGCTGGATAAATTAGCTTGCCGGGTGTTTCAGGAATTTTTCAGGTTACGACTAACTCGGTGGACGATGGTGCCTTGGCCTCCCTGAGAGTTGGTGTCTTTCTTTTTCCTTTCTCTGTGCTTGCTGGCGCGGTTACTTACTGACCTGTTCACTCGTTTACCCTTAGGGCGTGATTAACAACTCGGTGTTAGGCTATTTCCTCGGCCGCATCTACCTCTACCTCACCAAGGTTGGAGTGTCACCAGACAAGCTCCGCTTCCGGCAGCACATGGAGAACGAGATGGCCCATTACGCCTGTGACTGCTGGGACGCCGAGTCCAAGACGTCCTACGTAAGTGGGGTGGCTCTCAGGGTGTGACCTCCCGCCGCTCACTGAGAGGCAGGGGTGCCGACGTTGCCTTTTGGGCGCTTTGTGTCAGAGTGCGGGACAGAAAGGAGAGGCCTTCTCCCGAGCACCTGGGCGGAGCAGCCGCCCTGCTCTCACGTGAGGGGCTGCTCTGCGTCCACCCTGTTTTCAGATTTGCTCTGTGACCCGAACATTGCCTGCTCTTCACCTAATTTCCTTTGTTGGGTAGGAGGCAGCCATCTGATGACGTGAGCTGTGGACCCAAAAACGCACGGTGGTTTCTGCTAGATCCATTTTAAATCTGGTCACCAATTTGAAACAAATCCGTTTTTTTCCCTAGGCTCACAATTTATTTCCATAGTTAAATCCCAGAATTTGTTAGTTTCTCCCACATCCCCAGCCTGGCCGAAGAGTCCGTCCAGAAAGTGAGAAGACTGCTGTGCGTGCGGTGGGACTTAGGCTTGCGGGGCTGTCGCCGCCTGGCGTGTGGAGCCGCCCCGTCTCACGCGTCGGGACAGGCTGAGTGGGGAGTCAGTCGTCGAGCCGCGTTTGGCTACGTCGGAGTTCGTCGTAATCCGCCTGCGTTGGTGAAAGAACCCAAAGTAAGGGGTAACCACTGTCATCCACTCTGTCTTCCCAGGGCTGGATCGAGATCGTCGGCTGTGCCGACCGGTCCTGCTACGACCTGTCCTGTCACGCGCGAGCCACCAAAGTCCCACTCGTAGCTGAGAAGCCGCTGAAGGAGCCGATATCCTTTCTGATGACCTCTCCGCTCAGGGCCGGAGTGCGGACATCTTGGAATTAGATGAGCCCAGGCCCACGCCTCGTCCTGTGGGTGAACTGAGATGTGGGGCGCTTGGGGGCGACACTCAACCCTGTGGCTTCGCCCGTCTCGCTGCTCCTTCCCTTTCTCTCCACACGTGATGTGATCTCTCACGTGCCCACTCGGCGTTTGGTCCTTAAAGGAAGTACTTTCAGGAAAATGCTCTCAGTGTCTCTCAGGGCGTGGAGCAGTTTTTGTCAGCCATTTCCAAAATGCATTTACCCACACCTGCACCCACCTGCACACCTTTTACGTAAACAGCACCTGGTGAATACTTCCGTTGTTAAAAGACGAGTGCTGTTTTATGGTGGGTAAAAATGGTAATTCAGCTCACTTGTTATGTTAATCCGCACAGTAGACATGTCCTTCCTTTACCAGGCAGGGAAGTTGTGAGCTAATCTGAGGACTAGGCCAGGGGTGTTGGACATTTTAGAAATGAATAAATTATTACCAGAACTTACTATGCTATATATTATTGGGTTATATTGCTGATTAGGTGATACCCCTTTGTCTCACTGTAGCTTTGAAAAGAATCTCTGTTGTTGGTGTTTACTTAATGTTGAATGATTTGTGCTTCTCAAGAGCATTTCCCACAATGCTGAGGCAGTTCTCTGTCTTGGTACTCCTTGACTGCTTCGTACAGAACCGTCAACGTGGTTCAGTTTGAGCCCAACAAGGGCGCAGTTGGCAAGGCGTATAAGAAGGACGCGAAGCTGGTGATGGAGCACCTTGCCATGTGTGACGAGTGGTACATTACAGAAATGGAGAAGCTACTGAATGAAAAAGGGTAAGATTTAAGATGTGTGCTTTTACAAGGGCTCCAGGCAGACACATCCTCTCTGCCAGCTTCTGCAGACTGGGCTGAGGTTAGTGTCTTCAGAAATTCTTTGCAGCTCAGCACTCTCTCTTGGCTGCAGCTGAAGGACTGGGTTTGCAGAGATTTAGGTATTAGCGCCGGAAGCAGGTTTGAAATGGACTGTAAAGATCATTTTTCTTTCTCGATAACCGTCTTAGGCACGGAGACTTGTCCAAGGTATTGACTGAGGAAGGATTAGAAACTGTATCTGTCTCTAAGTCAGTGCTCTTTTTCTGAGCTTTGGAGTAGTCTAATTGTTTTAAGCATAAATATAGAAGTAGTAGAGAAGAATCTTTAAAAGAATACAACAGAATTCAGCACTAAACAGTGCGAGATTTACCGTATGGGGCAAACAAATCTGTAGACGTGGAAATGTGACCCCCGTAACGAGGAAAAGAGTCTATCCAAAGAAAGACTCAGAAATGACAGACATCATGGAATAAATACAGATGCCTCAGGGTATTAAAACAGATGTTATCAGTATGCCGTACGTGCTCACAGCCGTAGGGGAAGCATGAGTGTGCAAGGGAGAGATGGAATGCGTGTAAAAGAAGAACCGATGGAGCATCAAGGGGTCTTATCCCAACGAATACTCACTGAATGGATCTAACAAGATACTCAATACTGCAGAAGAAAACTGTTGAATTTTCTATAAAATTACTGTAGCAATAGAAACTATTTAAAGTGAAGCATAGAAAAAGACCGGGAGAAAAAAACGTTTCTTGGGACAACGCGAGGCGCTCTGTCGGGTAATTGCGAGTCAGAGGGAGTGGATATAGAGCAAAAATATCTGAAGATGCATCAGCAGCTGAAATTTTTCCAAATTTGATGCAAAGTGTAAACTCAGAGATTCAGGAAGGTCAACCCCAAGCAGAATAAACAAAACTTCATAAAGGCACGTCAGAACCAAATTGCTGGAGGCCCGTGATGAACAGAAAGCTCCCCCTGGTGGCCAGGGGAGAAAAGGCTCGTTACGCTAAAAGGAGCAAAGAGAAGAGTGATTGTAGAGGTCGGATCAAAAACCGAGCAAGCTACTGCGTAGTAGAATGGCGATTTTTAAAGTGATTACAGACAAAAATCCTGGGCCCAGCAAGAATATCCTTCAAAAATGAAGAGAAAAAGCTTTCAGGCAGACAAAAGCTCAGAGAGTTCATTGCCAGCAGGCCACCACCGCAAGGAATGTTAACGGACGGTCTTTAGGCAGAAGTGTGGAAGTTTAGATCTACCCAAAGAAATGAAGAGCTCTAGGAATGCTAAATACGTGGGTAGGTATAAATGACATTTTCACTGACCTCTTTAAAATGACATCTCTTTAAAGGATACTAGACTGTTTAAAGCAAAAACAATAACAATGTGTTGTGAAATTTGTAATGTAGAAGTAGAACGTATGCCATCAGTAACTCAAAGGATGTGAGCCAAGCATCGGGAACGTGCCACTTTAAGGCATGCATGTTGTCTGCGATGTGGCATAATATTATTTGAAGGTAGACTATGGTAAGTTAATAAAAGTATACGTGGTAAATTCTAGAGCAGTTCCCTGGAAACAACACATAAAAACCAAAGGGATATAACTAATAAGTGAATAAAGGAGATAAAATAGAATAATAAAAAACGCTCCAGAAAAAGAGGAAAAATGAACACAGAACAGATGGGGCAAATACAGAATAATTCACGAGATGGCAGGTTTGAACTCAACAGTATTGGGAATTGCGCTAAGCATGTGACCTAAGCATACGACCTAAACTGGTGGTTTTCCACCAGTGCGCTGCAAGAATTTTTAAAGCATGCAGTACCAGAGTATTTAGTCAGAGGTACTGACCTCTTTTCCCTTAGATTGTCATATTAAAAAATGACAATAGCCAACACAACTGTAGTAGTCTGATGTGAATACCCTGTCTTGAACCATAAATGTATAGTTCATATAATAGAATTGCATCTTACTGGTCACTTTGCATAATAAGGTTATGTCTGGTTGGTTAACTCTTGGCACTAGAAATCCTTTTATACAAGTATAGGCATCTGATTTTTTAAAAAGTCACTTTGGAGCAAAAAAGGTAGGTAATTACTATTACTACTTTTTTGTAAGTCAGTCAAAATTATACCTTTTTTTCTCAGATCGGCAAAAAATAAATTTTTGTTGTGGCACACAATTTTAATAATTAGTTTATGTGTGCCATGAGATGAAGACGGTTGAAAATTGCTGATCTAAAAACTTGAACGAATAGCCATTGTCAGACTGTTTAAAAACCTCGAGATCCAGTTAAATTAAATGCTGTTTACAGGAGACTCACTGTCCTTGTTTTAAACAAGTTTAAAAGTAAAAGAATCAAAAAATATTTCCATGCAAACGTTAATCAAAAAGGTGGGTTGGCTCTATTAATATCAGACAAGCAGATGTCAGAACCAGGAAAGTTACCGGGGGCGGAGTCGCATTGTGTGATGAAAAGGGGTCAGCTCATCAGGAAGGCGTACCACCTGCAACTGTGTGGGCAACTAAGAACAACCTCCGAATCATAAAGCAAACTTGACAGAGCTGAAAAGAAAAATCGCTGAATCTACTTTTCTGGTCAGAGATTTCTTCACACCTTTCACAGTAATTGGTGAAACAAGTAGACAAAAAAAAATCAATTGGAATTCGAAGGTCACTATTAATCAACTTCAGTGTCAGCTGTAGATTGTCTAACAGCCAGAGCGCACATTTTATTAAGCGCACTTGAATCGTCTTTCATACTGTTTTTGTACAGCGCTCCAGCTAAGGGTGAGTTTGCACTTTTAAAGCATTAAACGTTTAAGAAAGAGAATACCAGGGACCACATATGGCCTCAAACCCTGGAATGTTGTATGACTGGCTCCGTACCGAAAGTTTGCCAGCACCTGCCCCGACGTCAGGCTCAGGAAAGAAGCCGTACGCGGACGGTCCTGTGTGAGGCTCTGGGAAAGGCAAACCTGTCTGTAGTGCAGGAAGCGTGTCGGTGGTGAGCCGGGCAGGGGGTGGGGCGCAGGGCCGCAGGAACTCTGGGAGCAATGGGGCTGCACATGCGCACGCACTCGTCACGAGAACCATCAAGAGGTGAGTCCTTGTTGAGGGTGCAGATGGCCATTTCAGTGGGAAATTCTACAACATTTCCCTCTCCCAGAATTCAACGTCTATGTGGAAGCAACATCAAATCTTACTAAAATGGACACAGATTACTAGTTAGATACTATGCACAAATAAGACAGTTTCCTTTTTTAAGTCTCAGATAATGGCTCCCTCCTTGCTCATTTCAGCTTTTTGGTAAGTATTGCCTATTCTGTGCTTAGACTGTGCTCTCAGAGAGAATGCACGTGCTACTGTTAACGGAACGCAGGCTTTAACGCATGCCCACACGGACCTCCGACAGAATGCACGCAGGGAGGGAGTCAGTGAAAATCACTGAGGTGATGCGTGGGATCGTCACTGCTGGAAACCAGCGGGACTGGGCGCAGCGCAGCTTCCACGGCAGCCATGGGAGGTGGGGGGCTCCCTTTTCCCAGCACCACGCAGCCTGTGAGATGGCGAAAGAAAGTGGTCGTCCTGCTGCGAGGAAAGGCCTCGCCAGCAGGTCATAAACGTGAGGTCTTGGGACCCGAAACGGGGTGGGTGTGTCTCAGGACATGCGCGTACTGCAGTCGGTGGCTTGGGGGCAGTATTTTACGTTGACGTGTCAAACAGACTCGTTGAACTTTTAAGCTGCTCTTCATCGGCGTGAATGTCAAAGTGCATTTTGGAAATAATGTGGGGGTTTTAAAATTATTCTCTGTAAGATGGCAAGTCGGTCATCTTGACGTTTGTTGGGACAGTGACAGGAACAGTGGTCTTCTGCCAGCAGACCTCTTTCTGACAAGTGTATTCTAATTACCCTAAAACTGAATTTTTTCAAAATTGTTCTTGGTTTTACCGTGATCTCAAAACCAAAGGAATTAGTAGTCATTAAGCCACTTACAGAATTTTATAAAACTAGTCGTATATTCGCGTGCCTCCCAGAATGTACTGTTTGGTGCCATTGTTAGAATAATACTGAATTTGGTATTTCTTATGAAACAATTTGTTTGACTTGAGCTGTTCTGTCTGGAGAGTTGACTAAGTTGCATTGCACCGAAAAGGAAACCAGTGTCGCGACCCCTAAAGCCCCGTAGATTGAGGCCCGGGATGCGTGTGTCCACTAATACATCACGTGCTGTGTTTCTTCTCAGGGAATTCACTGTTGAAACCGAAGGGAAAACGTTTCAGTTAACAAAAGACATGGTCAGCGTGAAGAGATTCCAGAAAACACTACATGGTAAGTTTGTGAAAGTAAAGAAACAAAAAATATCATCACAAGGTTTTCTTTAACTTTTATAAGAATTTTACTGAAATTTTGAAGAGGAAAGAGAAGTTCTTAATGTCACAACCTTAATTTTGATGAATATGTTTAATGCATTATCTTGGGCCTTTTTAAAAAGACATAATTGTATTCATACTGGAGAATAATTTATAATGCCACCTTTCTATTTCCCGTGACCTGAGGTGCGTATGAAGAATACCTCTGATTAAAGAGATGTTTTCTTCATTTTAAGGAAAAGTGCTTTTGTTTCTTAAGAGAGGATTTCACTCTTGCTTTTTTTGGCAAATTAATTTGTTAAACTTCCCTTAGATTAATGGTCTTTCATGCTTTTTCAAAAGCCAAGGAGATGATTATTTTTCCTGTTGGATTGACCAAAAAGTCTGTATTTTTTTCCATAAAATAAAAGGCACATTTTTCATTTTCACTAATAACTTTATTGATTTGGATATGTTGAGTCTGCCGGCTGACTCCCGCTACTGGCCTCTAGCGGGGAGAGGCCGGGGGGCTGCCATACATCTCCCACACATAAGACAGCCCCACAGCAGAGAATTCTTTGCCCCGAGTGTAAATACTACCAAGAAACTTACAAACCACTTGTGACGTGTTCGATCCGTCACAGCACCTTCTCTAAACACTGCACAAATCTTTTTTTGAGTTTCAATTGGGCTTTTACCGTTCTTGAAATAACAAAGCATAACACACTGAAAATGTTGCAGATATTCTTCTATCTTCAGTATTAAAATGGCTGCACAAAAATTTGCCAATTTTGATAAGTTTTTTTTAAATGCACGCTGATACGACAGCTGTCACAGTACACTCCAACAGAACTGTTTCGAATGAAGTCACAGACAGCTAAGCGCTACCAGAGCTGCTACTCCACGGAAAAAATGTGGCGGGCTTTTTGGCCCACTCGATAGAAGGAACTCCGGATGGGGACACGAGTGTTCTGGAGCATCTGTGAAGCTCCTGCTCCTGCTCAGCAGTGGCTGCGCGGAAGCTTCTGGAAGCTGAGGGGCGTGGGTGGCTGGGAGCTACCGCCAGTGCAGCGAGCAGGCCTGCTTTCCCTCTCGCTCGTGTCTGGCCACGTCCCTGTCCCCACGGGCGTCAGTGAGCTCTGAGAGCAGTCTGCGGGAGCCAAGGGGAAGCGGGGTCCTCTTGGTGACCTGGGGCTGCTCAGTTGTGCAGAGCCGCGCCGCACCCCTGCCGGGGCGCTGTGGAAGGGGGGGCGGAAAAGGCCTCGACGGTGCTTCTGAAATGTTGTTCCTACTCTTTATCACAGACGGAGGAAACAGCCTCTGGTTTTCCCTGTATGTGAGTTTTTAGTTCTAGTTACCCTATTTTCCTGGAAACATAAACCCTCCAAGGTTAAGGTCAGGCACCTTAGACCTTGAGAGCGCTCAGCAGTGCTTCTATTCGGAATAAAATACACAGAGGAATACATTTCCCGTGTGTGCCCCAGGGACATCCTCCCCGGGGGAAGTGCGGGGGGCGGGGTGCCCTGGGAAAGGCTTTGACTGACTGCTGGTCCCCGAGCAGAATCTTCTTTGAGGGGCCTCCTCGCCCCAGAGCCGCGGCAACACAGTGGCCGTAACCAGCTCTCTTAAAGAGTTCGAATCTGGATAGCAAGCAAGACAAGCCGTGCGATGCTTGCTATGTGTAAGAACTTTTTTAGAGAGGGGGAGAGAGGGAGGAAGAGAGGGGGAAACATTGATTGGCTGCCTCTCACACATGCCGCAACCGGGCATCGACATCAAACCCCGGCCCAGGCACGTGCCCGGACTGGGAATTGAACCAGCGACCTTCCACTTTGTGGGACAAGGCCTAACCAACTGAGCCACACTGGTCAGGGCAGGGGTTTTTTTTGTTAATTTTGCCAGGCATCGTGGTAGTTTAACTCCAGCAAAATCTTATAAAAGCTGTGGCGCTTTAATACTTTCTGCATAGGCAAGGCAGATGGCTGAGCGTAGCCGCTGGTCCCAGCTTCCCAGCTGGGGAAGACACACCTGGGGCCTGGCTTCATCTTCACGCTGTATAAACAGTTCAGTTTGGTGAGATTTTATTTTTTTAATTCAGCATTCTCTGTGACGGCATCATCTGACCGACCAGCAGACAGTTTTTCGGAATGTTCTGATTTCCTCGTTCCGGTGCACTCCTCTAGAATGGAGAGATTTGGGGCGCTAAGGAGGGTTGTGGCGGAGCGCGTTACTGAACCTCTCTCCCTCTCGCAGTGGAAGAGGTCGTCCCGAATGTCATCGAGCCCTCCTTCGGCCTGGGCAGGATCATGTACACGGTGTTGGAACACACTTTCCACGTGCGTGAGGGGGACGAGCAGAGAACGGTAAGTGGTCCCGGACGGGCGCCGCAGGCGTCTGGCGTGGGGTCACAGGAGGCGTTTGCAGGGGCACCTCAGTAAGACCGAACGACCGTGCCGATGGCGCTGCCACCATCTGCGCCCAGCCCTGTGCCCAGCCCTCCGCCCAGCGTCGCTGCCTTTGGACTGAGGGTGCGCGGAGGAGGGCCGTCCTCCCTGCCGCTGCTGCAGCTGTTCTACCACTCCTCCCGGGAGTGTCCTTTGTCACAGCAGTGGAAGGAGTGGTATTTTCTGGTTGTATTTGTATTTCTGAAAACTGGAAAGGAAGGGGTGGCTCATAGAATTTGGCCACTAGGATTTGGGGCGTAGCCCCTCCTACCATTCAAGCATTGCTAAAGACAAATGTTTGTAAGACGTCTTTGTCAGCGTGGCAGGTTTTCTTTTGGCCTTGATGCTTCTGACTCACTGTCCCCGCCTCCCACCTCCTCTCTCCGTGGTGCTGCGCTCACCCCTCCTACCTCGCCTCCGCCGCGCGGAGGTCTAGCGTCTTCGTGTGCAGGCCCAGGCTCCCAGGAAACCCGGTTGAGTCTGGCGTGCTGCTGGTGGTAGGTAGCGGATGAAGTTTCCGTTTAATTCTCTGCCCTGAGGTTGCATCTCCTTCTCCTGACATTTAAGGAGCAGCTTCTCATCCATTCCACGGAGAGGAGGAACCCGGGCTAGATCCGGGCCCGCGGACCTGACGCTGGGTGCGTGCTCTTTCCATGTCCAGTTTGCGTCAAGCTGTTCTGTGTGTCTACTTTTCAGAAAAAGGTTTTTAAAAAACCTTTTAGCTATTCCTTTGACTCGAACAATATTGAGAAAACTAGAGTTTTTTAGAGCCTTTAAGGGCTAGGCAAGAGTAAATCAGTGACAGTGTTTTGTGAATGCAGAGATTCCTGTCATAAAGACCAATTTGACTAGGCTGTGGGAAGCGAAAATGTTGTTGAAGTGCTAGCATGTGGTCCCTAAGTCCCCTTTCCTATGAATTTGGTGTCAAAACATTGTCAGTGAGATTAAAAAAATGTTTTGCCCCCTAGAGGCAGGTCCCATTTCTGTCTCACGTGGAATTGTGACGGGGTGGGGGCGAGGAGTGGCGCTTTGAGTGCCCTGGCCCCGACGGCCACGCCGGTGGGGTCTGGGGTTTCCCCGCTGCTCGGCGTTCCCCGCTGCTCGGCACCGACAGTTAAGTATTTGGGGTTGGGCTGAACTGGGACCGTTGATCACCGGGGCCTGTTCATTCCGAGTTCCGTGGTCTCGCCTTCCAGCAAACCTGTTGCGTAAATGCCATTTAAGGACTGTCTTCCGTTCTCGCTTCCAGCCCGAAGTGGCGGGCTGGTTCGCCTTCGGCGGACCGTCTTCACGCCCTCATTTCTGAGCGACTCCGAACCCCGTCCAGGAGCTGTTCCAGAGGGCTGCGCTCTTCAGCGTGGGGTTATAGAACGTTCTCCTCTGTTTCGTATTTTTTTTTCTGGACATAGTTGTGAGCTAAGCAAACTTTTTGGTCGCTTTCTGCTGTGCGGAAACTCTTAGGATGGGGTTCTGTTTCAGGACCCCCCATTACTGTTTGGTGATTTGGAGGGAGGTTTTTTAGGGGTCCGCACAGGAAGAGGCAAGGGTGTGAGTCTATTTATGTGGCGCGAAAATGGGTGCCTTCGGCGGCAGCGCGGAGGATGCTTCCACGTCGTTTCGCCTTCAGGGCCAGCCTGTGAGGCAGGCGGAGCGGGTGGAGAGGCCTGCTCTGCAGCTGGAGGAGCCCGCGGCCGGGGGGGCGGGGGTGGGGGAGGGCGACAGAGGGGTCCGCGTGCAGAGCTGAGGGGCGGGTCTTTCCGGGGCTGGCCAGCCTGCCGCGCTCCGCTGTGTGGCCTGGTGGTTTGGTGATGCGGTGTGGACATTCGCACTTGGATTTGTACGTGCTGACACGTTTCGGTTTCTTCCTTCCATCCAGTTCTTCAGTTTCCCGGCCGTGGTGGCTCCGTTCAAGTGTTCCGTGCTTCCCCTGAGCCAAAACCAGGAGTTCATGCCCTTTGTCAAGGAATTATGTAAGCAAATCCAATCGAGTGATCTTCGTGGGAATACTGTCAAGTGGACTGAATTTTAGATAATGTTTTGCTTGTGTTTTAATAGAAAATGAGTGATTCAAGCCTCTGCTCTTATTTCTGAGCGAGCAGCTCAGAGTATGTGCTCCTAGCGTTCGAAGGAGGCAGCGGTGGGCCTCAGAGTCAGACTTAAAGCACCCTTGCTTCTCCTGTCGGCCTCGGCCCTCCGCTCCCTTCACGGGGAAGCCTGGTGGGTGGACCCGCAGCCGCTGGCCCCGCCGTGCTGGCAGGGGGCCTCGTGGTCACCTGGTGCGGCTCCCTTATTTCGGAGTTGGGAAATGGGAAGAGTTCCGTGCATGGAGCAGCTCAGGGTCGTGCGGAGGGAGGCAGTGGAGTGAGGACCGGCCTCGGGCCTCGGCTGTTGGGCTGACGCTCGTCCCCCTGCAGCTGGGGGCGGTGCGGGCGTGAGGGTGGGGCTGGGCTCCCGCTCCAGCAAGGGGCTTCGTAAACTTTGGGGATGCTCCTTAGTATTCTCCTGTCTTAGTTCCTTTTGTAAGTCCTCATCTTGTAAGACAACATTTAGATGACACCGGGACTCTCCGTTATTCTAGTTTGAATTTTCTTGATTTATTTCGCGTAGCGGAAGCCCTGACCAGGGACGGTGTCTCCCACAAAGTGGACGATTCCTCCGGGTCCATCGGAAGACGCTACGCCAGGACCGATGAGATTGGCGTGGCTTTCGGCATCACCATCGACTTCGACACGGTGAACAAGACCCCGCACACGGCGACTCTGCGGGACCGAGACTCCATGCGGCAGATTCGCGCAGAGGTGCCTGGCCCACCCCTGGCCTCCGTGGTCTTAGAAACGTGTGCTGGTTCCCTCCGGTTTGAGCTGGGCGTTGGGGCGCTTAGGCTCCCCTTCCGTTTTGAATTTCTGATTCCAATCACCAGCTCAAATCAGACGGTGCACAGACTCCCGAGTCCCCCTGGTTTCGTTATGAAAATACCCATTATCACTTCTCATATCTGATGGCAGTTTGGATCGCTCTGGGCCCACTCTCCGGCAGTTTGCTTTTATGGCCGTTAGTTTATTTGGACAAGAGAAGTAGGATCCCAGGTGGCTTTGAGAGGCTCAGACATTTTCATCTTTACATTTCTAAGTGAATGTGTACCTGTGTAGGTATAAACTTTTCCATGCTAGCCCGTTTAAAACAATGCATACGTTTTAGTAATCTTCCTAACGAGAAGGTGATAGTGGACACGGGAAGAGTGCAGAAGGGAGAGGCACGAGTGGCCAGTGTCACTGACAGCCGCCTGCCTGACTCGTTCATCGAGAGCGGGTTCTCATTAGAGTGCCCGGTAACCGCTCAGCTTGACGCAGACAGTGAGCCTTAGGGAAAACAGGTAAAAGCCCGCTTTTCCCAAAGGAGCTTATGGTCCAGTTCGGAGGTCACAGATTGCTGTTGCTGGCTTGTCTTTTTACAAAAGCGGATCTGCCTCCCTGGACCTACATCCCACATCTCCGCAGTTCTCACGGGTGGTCCCTGGGCCACCTGGGAACTTGTCTGATCAGCAGAATCTCTGCCCCAGACCAACCGAATCACAAGCAGGGGTGAGGTTGGGAGTGAGGTCTGGGGAGAGGGAGGGGCAGGCAGGACTGTTTAATCAGGATCTCCAGATGGTCCTGATGCTCGGGTTTCCGAACTCCCCCTGCACAGCAGCAGGGGCTGGGTGCGGCTGAGGGACAGGCTGCATCTGGACATTTCCCTTTGGGGAGATGTCCGGTGTACCATCTCCCCTCGCTTGCGTCGCATGAGTGACGCCTGTTCCGAGAGTTAAACTGAGCACACGTGAAGTGACCGTGAAGGACACAGATAGCTGGAATTGTCAGGAAAGGCCTTGTGGGGCCCGGCGGGCATTCTGGGCTGGCAGAAGAGCGCGGGCCCAGGTCTTGGGGGTGGGGGGCCTGCCCAGGGAAGGACAGGAAACACTCTGCAGGGACCAGAGCGTAGGGGACCCCCTCACCACGTAAACACTGGTTTGGCGCTGCGAGGTGCCTGCGTTCAGGCTGCATCCTTTCCGACAGTCTCCTCAAGTTGGTTGACTCTTGGGTTTCTCTTTCCTTTCACCCCAGGTCTCTGAACTGCCCAGTGTGGTCCGAGATCTGGCCAACGGCAGCATCACGTGGGCCGATGTGGAGGCCAGGTACCCTCTCTTTGAAGGGCAGGAAACTGGAAAAAAAGAGACAATCGAGGATTGAGGACATTTTCGGCAACTTTTGACCATTTGCACTAAAAAAATAAAACCTTAAACTCTTACTATGTCCACTTCACAAAAACACCGCGTTGCGGCTGCTCCTGGGGACCGCATCGCACCCTCGGCGGCCGCGGGCGGGCGCCCCCCCTGAGAGCGGAGGAGCTCCGAACCGGCCCCCTGCCGCCCGCTCGCGTGTCGTGTTGCCCGGAGGGCCGCTTGTCCTGCCTTCGGATCGGGACCGCCCGGCTCACTGTCAAACACACCGGTACGCGTGTGCATCGGCAGCTTTGTTGGGGAGTCGTTTGCATGCCATAAAACTCGGCCACGTGAAGTGTGTGATTCATGATGTTTAGCACACGTACGGAGTCGTGCAGCCGCCGCCACACTCTGAGTGTAGAACATTTCCATCAATCACTCCCACAAGAGTCCCACAGTGCACATGGCACGCCCGCGTCCCCTGGTCTGCTTCCTGTCTCTGGGGTCGCCTTTTCTGTGCTTTCTCTTCTTCGGAGAAAGTGGCGCGTGGTGTCGAGGAGACGGC
This sequence comes from Glossophaga mutica, assembly GCA_039655065.1. Classification (NCBI taxonomy): domain Eukaryota; kingdom Metazoa; phylum Chordata; class Mammalia; order Chiroptera; family Phyllostomidae; genus Glossophaga; species Glossophaga mutica. Next base: position 87,591,926 of record CM077313.1, read on the forward strand.
TGTGGACACGCCCGTGGGAAGCCGAGGTGGTGGGGGAGGCGGGGGAGGCGCTCGGGTGCGGGGTGCTCCGCGGGCAGAGTCTGCAGGAGGCCGTGAGTGGGTAGGAGCTGCGCTTGGCGTGGGGCTCCCCAGGCCGCCCCGGAAGTCCCCGAGCTCCTGATGCGACAGGACCCCGTCTGTGTGATCTGACTTGGCAGTTCTCAGCCACCACAGGGTCCTCATTCCAGCCTAGTAGTGTTTGAGGGTCTTCCTTACGTTTCCGTATGGAATCCTCGGAACACGTAGGTTTACACATCAGGAGGAAGAGTCCAAGGCTGCGCGAGTTTGCACAGCTGTTCGTTTGCGGAGTTAAGACCTTGCCTAGTGTCCCCGCCTCCTCTCGCAAGGCACGGGGAGGGAGGGGCGGCCTCCGACCTCCGACCTCTGGGGTGTTCGCCCTGCCTGGGGTACCAGGAGCGGTGGTCGTGGGGAGCCCCGGGTACTGCTCGCCTTTGCGTCTCCTGTCCCGGGACGCCCGCCGCGGTGCTTCGTAGCGAGGCCCTCGCCGCGCAGAGCGGCTGAGCCTTGAATTTCTGAACAGACCTCTTGAGGAAGATAGTCCTATACTGAAACCTATTTCTCTTCTGTCTGGTGCTTTTGAAAAGCGTTCATTGTTAGAAGGAACTGGATTTTAAATACACTTCAGTTTTCAGTTTCTAGGGAATTCCTTTGATCTCAAATTCCTTACAGCTGGTAACTCGGCGCACGTGCTCCAGCTCTCCCCCGTGGGAGGAGTCTCTCCTTCCCATTCATTTACTTCCTCCTGCAGCCAGCCCTGCCGCCTCAACAGCCACCACGCCCCAGACACCCTTACACTCTGGCGAGTGAAAAAAAACAGCCCACGCACAGTGGGGTTTGCCTGCTTCGGATCTTAAAGGGCCTGGAACCGAAGCTCTCTTCACTTTTCATTGGCAACAACGCTCGTCATGAGTTAGTGCTGGATATTAAAGCCGCAAGCCCTCCCTTTCTGGGCACCCTGCCCCCTGCCCCGACCCCAGGTGCAGTGCACGATTTCCCCCCAGAGCCGGGATCTCCCCCCAGAGCAGTGCGTCCAGGCGGTGACGATCGCCACGGTGGGGCTCTCCGGTTGGGTCTGCGCCTGTGCGCTGCTTCGGAGCACAAGCGGGCGGAGCTGTTCCCTGGAGGGAGAGGCTCTGCACAGGGGTTGTGTGCGCACACACGTACACACAGCTCTGTTCCTCAGGCCCGGTGCGTATTGAAATAAAAGCCAAGGACTTTCTAGCCTGATGCTCGCTGAGGCCTTTTTTATTATTTCCGAGTTTGGTGTGTCGGCCTGGGCTAGCGCAGGGCGGGCCAGGTAAAAAGCACCGTCTCTCGGGAACGGTGGATGCCAGGCGTCCAACGTTCTGTGTGACGGCAGTTTGGGAAGGCTTTTTTTCGTTCAATAAATCACTTGAAATAGATTCATTGTATAGAGCCAGGGGTGTCCACCTTTGGGCATCTCTGGGCCACCCTGGAAGAAGAAGAGTTCTCTTGGGCCACACATGAAATACACACAACACTAATGAAAACCTATGAGCAAAAAAAAAAAGGTTTTAAGTAAATTCGCGAGTTCGTGTTGGGCTGCATTCGTAGCCATCCTGGGCCACGTGCAGCCTGCAGGCCCTGGGCTGGGCCCCTGAATCTAGATTCTAGACCTTCATTTCCTGTTCCCTTAACCAGCAGGGACTTGGGTGACGGCAGTGGCTGTCTGAGCCTGTGGGATCTATTCATGAGAGAACCAGGTGCCTTGGAGATAAATCCGAATCATCTCTGAATAGAGCTTCATTTAAATGCCCACAGAAGACTGCCAGTGCGCATCTCATTGAGCGCGGCCAGGATGAGAGCGGTGACAGCTTCGCTCCCATTGAAGAGCCTTGCACCAGCATCCTTACTGATGGTTGGACCGCACTGAAAGGAGGGGCTTTTTTTCCCCCATTTGGCAACACCACAAAAATTTAGTTGAGTATGCAGTTAGTGAATAAATGAATAATTTTACTGCCCTTCAAAACTCACCTCTGGTTGCCTCCTCAATAATTCGTGGTTATTGGGCTGCCTCCAAGCAATAATTGTGTTACGACCACGTGGATGGAATTAACGTCTCTTCTGGAAACGGGGATGTAATGTGGGGGCTTCAGCGGGAATTACCTGTGGCTCCACCCTCCTGCTAGTGACAGGCTGTTCTTGCTGGATGGGTATCTTCCCTGTGTGTCCAAGGACACACCTTTTAAAACCTGCTGCCGCGGTAAAAGATGCCAGGGAGGTGGTTCTCAACCCTGGCTGCACAGGAGAGCTTAAAAAATACTCACGGGCCCTGACCGGTGTGGCTCAGTGGATGGAGCGCCTGTCTGTGAACCGAAAGGTTGCCGGTTGGATTCCCAGTCAGGGCACATGCCTGGGTTGTAGGCCAAGGCCCCCGTGGGAGAGGCAACCACGCATTGCTGTCTCTCTCTCTCTTTCTCCCTTCTCCTCTCTAAAAATAAGTAAATAAAATCTTAAAAAGAAAAAAAACTGCAACTCTTAAAAAAAATACTGTGTCCCGCTCCAGCCAGTTTAACAAGTTTCCCCAGGGTGGGGCTGGGGTGTCAGTACTACTCGGGGAGCACGTTAGCAGAACCATACTGTAGCTGATGCCTCGGCTCAAGCCATGAAGAGCCGGGACCCCCAGAGTGGGGGAAGCTCTACTAAATGAGGGGTGTCTCCTGACTATAGGGGTCAAACTGCCCACACCAAACCAGGAAGGATGAGTTCAGAGGGCGTTGTTTTTGGATCGCTCTGCTGAGATGACCTCACAAGCCCCGAGCATCTCTACAGCCACGTCCCGCGTCCCTGCTGAGAGCTGCGGTGAACCGCTCTCCTCGCCCCCGTGAGCCCGCCCGCTCTGTTTCCCCCGGGACGTCGCGGAGGCCCCAGCACAGTGTTTCTGGGGAGAAAGGCTCATCGGCTGGGTGCCTACCATGTACCGGGCGGTGTTCTAAGGGGTTCCTAGGCGTTCATCTCTTTGCAGCCTTACCGCACTGTATGTATCATAACTGTCCAGTTACATAAAAGGAAAGAGAGCCGGACCTTCTCAGGTGCGCTTCACTAGCAGGGGGCTGAAGCAGTTTGGAACCAAGTTCAAAGTACAGGATTAGATAGGGATGAAGACGACTTGAGAAAGATGCCTAAGAAAACCTTTTCTTTAGAAACAAGTGTTCTGGGGTGCTGGCCTCCATGAGTGAGGAAGCCACATGCTCCCTGACAGCAGAGGACGTTCAACTCCTCAAACGCAGGGGAGGCTCGAGCCCTTGCAGCTGATGTGCCCGGCCTGGAGCTGAGTGGCCGTTCAGTCACCATCTTCGAGTCTTGACGTGGCCTTGTGGCTGGCTGGACGGGCTCCTAGCAGTACGTGAGATGGAGCTCCTAGGGGAGCCCCTCACTCGCTTCCTGTCCTCATCACCATCCTAACTCTGCACCTGCGCCACACTCAGTCCCTCCTTGCAAAGCTTAAACAGGGTCTTGCTGTCGGGAAGCGCTCACTTGCATACAAGCTTGCCCTGCAACTTAAGCCCTTTCCTTCCTGTCCCGCACTTTGGAGTTGGCAAAAGCAGATTGGCAGCCAGGCTGGGAGGTCTTAGTCTTATCAGCCACGCTTCACTTCAAGAGCAGCTGTGTCTGTGGACGTCTCCTGGAGGGGTGTTGCTGACCACCCTGGAGAGGACCGCGAGAGAAGGGGCTGGAAGACTGTTCGCAGGCTCACTGCTAGACAACAGGCCCCATGCTCTCTGTCTCTGCACACCCCGGGTTCTGTCCTCTCCTCCCGCTCTCTCTGACCGTGGCTCATCTTCCTACCTCTGTCCCTTGTCCCCCTGACCATGGCTCATCTTCCTACCTCTGTCCCTTGTCCCCTGTGCAACATGAGCCCATCGGGGGAAGTTATCCCAAAGCGCAAACAATCCTACTTGGCATCCAGAGGTCCTTCCAGAGCATCACTGTTGGCCTCGACACCCAGATTCACAAAGACCACTTAGGCATCATTCGTGAAGCCATTAAAGGTTCTTTTGGCCATGGCTAGGCACGTGTCAGGGCCCTGAGTCAGTGGTCCCTGCGGTTGGCAGAAACCTACGCAGAGCTATTGTGATGAAAGGAACTCCGAGGTAGGGCCACCGCTTGGAGAGGGGACAGCTGAGTTGTCCCTGGAGTCATTTGGTCCTTGAGGGTTTGCTGGTCTCCTTGAGGGTTTGTTTCCTTTTCTGAAAGCTGGTTGAATAGAATGATTGCAGTGTTTAGTAATCTGTCCATGTAAGAGCTGAGTAACACATCTTTCCCTTCCTCGCTCCCTGGAGTTACCATCAGAGCTGGTTGAAAGGGAGGCGCCTGTCCTTGGCCTGACTTCTCTGCACGTGTTAATACTTGGGTTTAGAATTTGCCACCATGTTGTTTTTTCTGCTCAACGTTGCCTCCTGCTGGTGAGGTATCGAGACACTTAAATGATAGACCGTGAAGACACACGTGTCCACATGTGAATGGGGCTCTGGCACTATAGGTGGTGTTACCTTGAGCAATTTCTGAACCAAGCAGGCCAGCCTTTACCATTAAAGAAACTGTGTCCTCATTTAAAAAGGAAAGAAAAACGCCCTCCGTCATCGGAGGTGCAGCTCCTGTGCTGGGCCCAGGGGGCTGGCTGGCTCTTGTGTTAAGTGTACAGGGCTGACTAGCGAGCCATTGCTGCCTTGATGGGTGTGCGCGTGCTTAAATCCAAGGCCGCTTGAGGCTGGCCGGGGAGGACCTTGCAGGACCACGGCCCTGGATGCGGATGGAGAGGCATCCGTACGGGTCATGAGTGTGCAACTCCGAAGAGAAAGGGGTCCGTGGGAATCTGCCAGCGTGCCCCAGCGGTTCACTCTGTGGGAGCCTGATGCTGCGGGCGGCAGTTAGACGGGAGCGGAGCAAGGACAAGGGCCGGGGTACAGAAGGTCGCCAGGCAGAAAGCCCGTGGCGCCCAGCATCGGGCAAAGCCGGGAAAACCAGGACCTCTCCTCCAGGGCGACCTCTCTTCCCCTAGCATGTTACTAGTCACTGGTAGACCCCCTTAGAGGAGGAACACAGGGCGGGAGAATAGCCTCCCACGACCCCCAGACAAACCCTTGCATGACCTCCCCCTTAAGCGTTAACCCCTGGGGCTAACAGCCAGGCCTCAGCTGGTTCTGCTCCAGGCCCAGAAAAGCAGCAGCAGCAGATGAGCAACCTCTTGGCTGACATCAGGAACAGCTGCATTGACTAATGACTGCCCGGGTGCCGACCAATCAGTGGAGATCACAACCAGGAGAGGACTTGGCTGGAAAGCTGATGAATATTCTATTGAGAGCCCCTGGGACCGCCCCTAAGCTCTCCATCCTTAAAAGCCCCGGCGGAGACCCCAGAGGCGCTCCTTCCCAGGAGCACACCCGAGCCTCTCTCCTGCTCTTCTTCTCCCAGGCGTGTTACCTTTACCTTTTTCTCTCCTCGGCTCCAAGGGGCCCTCGTTTGCCTCAGTACCTTGTTTCCTGAGCCCATTTCTTCTACCTCTGTGACTTTCTAAGTACACTTTGCCTTACAGGTTAGGTCTGGGCTCTGAATCCTTTCTTAGCCAGAACTCAAGCCCAGAGGTGGCTGAACCAAAGACCGGCCCACCCCCACCGCGCTGACTCTGTGCATTTTGTGTGGGTTGGGGGCCGGGGGGTGGCGGCGATGTAGTTAACTTGAGCTGTAGGAGAGCTGTCGGAGGAGGGTGTCTTCCTTTCAGTGTGTCCCTGTTATTGTGCCCCTGCGAACTTCCTCTCCTTGTGCCGGTGCTGGACCCACTGTTCTCCCAAAAGGGGTTTCCCTTGGAGAATAAGAATTTACACCAACCTTGGGTTTAGCGAGACAATTAGACAAGCCAAGTGTGAGGGGTGAGGGAAGGGGGTAAGCGCCCGCTCCCGTGGGGTTCTAGTTTCCCAGGGTGATCTGACCCAGCATGGTCTTGCTGGATGGGGTGGGTGCCAGCCACCGAAGAGCGGACGGGTTCGGTGAGCTCTGCGCTGGAAATGAAGGGGATTCGAGTCCTGATTCTCCCGGAACCTGGCTGTGATAGCTCTGCTCTAACCCTCCGCGCCCTGTGTCCAAGCCTCAGCCTGAGTCTGAGCCTACACGAGCTTGAGGCCAGGAAGAGAGAGCCCGCCTCTCCCAAAGCTTCCTGCCTTCCTCCTGTAAGGCTCAGGACTTGGTGCAGAAGTGACCCGCGTAGAGTTTTTCCAGCCCATGTCTGCTTTTGTTAGGTCTTAAAATTCAATCGCCAATTAGTGCAACAGCAGTTATGCTAACTAAAACCACTTACTCTAATTAAAGCCATTTTCGGCTCATCAAAACCCACTGCTCTGCATCTGTGTACGAGCGAACTGATAGATTAAGCGAAATGAGGTGGTGGGAAAGGAGGGGGCGGAACTGACAAGCTTTAAAAAATCTTTATAAACATTCTTTTTAAAACCAAGACCAGACCTTCCATTTTCCGAGAAGAATTCTGAAGTGTGCAAGCCTGTACCGTCCTTTCAGCCGTCCTCTCGGTTGGCGACAACCCCTCAATGCCGGTCTCCCCTCCGCGCGCCGCATCCAGCCATCAGTACACCTTCGCTCCGTGTTCGGAGCCGGGCTACCTGCCCTGGTCCGAGCCACCGCCATCTCCCACCTAGTTTACTGCAAAACACTCCTAATCTCAGTTCCCTGCGGGTCCTCTCGCCTCTTCACAGCCTGTTTTCAACCCAGCACCTGATGATCCCATTCAGTCCAAAGGCTCAGGGCCTTTTCTTTTCACCGAGGAACAACACCCGTGTGACCCCACCCCACTCTTTTCCCCGCCAACCACACACAGGCACGGCCTTCTTCCTGTTGCCCCAGCACACCCGGGCGGGTCCTTGCACCTCTGTAGGGCTGCAAGGCTTCCTCCTCTTACCCTCACACGAGGTTTTTAGAGTGTTGTGGCAGTTTTATTTTATATTTACCAAATGCCCAAAATCACATCTCTTGCAAGTTTTAAAAGCTGGGTAAAAAATATTAAATGTCAACTTAATGTGCAAGACAAGATATCCAATTTTAAAAACTGGGGGATGGGGAGGCATACCAAGAGCAAAAGCCCTTCTGAACCCTGGCCTGGCGGCTCCTCCTGCCTGGGGCTCCCAGCCTGCCCTGCAGGGCGGCGGGGGTGGAGCCAGGAAGCCCCATAGTTGATGGTCATGGAGACCGTGGAGCCTTGTCCACCTGTTCTTCCAGATTCCAGAACCTGGGCCCCTGGGACAGGCCTTGACGTGCTGGGTGAGCTGCACCTTGCCTCTGCTGAATTCAGCTGCCCTCGGTTGGGGCGGAAGGGCAGATACCGTCATGGGGGAATGATAAGGGTCAGACCTGCCCGTGCGCAGGTCGGAGAGAGGGAACCGGCCCCAGGCCAGGGCTGGAGTCGCAAGCAGGATGGACCTAGCCCTCCAGCCTTGATGCCTCGTCTGCACCCCTTTGGTGAGGCTGTCTTCCCAGAGGTGGGGTTCCTGTCGCAGAGAGTAGAGACCTTGTTTCTGAAGGGGAGGCTGAGGCTGTCTCAGGTGGGGGCTAGGGAAATAAGTCCGATCACTAAAGGTGCGTTCTGTGCCTGCCATTTCTGCCCCACCCCTTGTCCTGGCCTGTCCCCTGTGCTTCACCGCCGTATCTGATTGGTCTAGGTGGGGCTGTCCTCCCCACCTGGGCCTCTGCAAGCCCTCCAATCTGTGGGCTAGGCTGTGGGGAGGTCTCCCAGAGAGAAGTCAATATTCCTCAGGAAGCCCCAGGGGGGAGGGGATGGCCAGGTCATGGGTTTCTTTAGGGGTGAGGCCCTGGGATGAAATCCTCCAAATTAACCCTTTACTCCAGCTGCTGTGCCTCCCCCCGACTGCAGAGGGTGCCACTGAGCACAGAGGCTGCAGGCAGGAAGCACGGCCGTCCCTGCTGCTGACAGCAAGGCCCACACCACGAGCGGGGCACAGAGCCCGGGTCCACCACGAACTAGATGTGGGCCTTGGGCAGGCCCTTCCTGGCTCTGGGCCTCAGTTTCCTCCTCTGTGAGTGGGGCGACCAGGAGGGTGTAGCGTGAGAGGCTGGTGTGTGCAAACGCCTGAAGGTAGTGCCCCGATCTTCTCCAGACTTCCTGTGGCTTTCCCGCTGTGCCGGCCCCACTGGCCCTGGACCCTGGGAGCCCCCTGCGCTGCGCACAGGCTGTGGTGCTGGGCTCTCCCCTCCCTTCTGTCTGCACCAGGGCTGCGTGGCGAGGAGAGCCCAGAGCTGGCAGCGGAGGAGGACCGGGAAGCTGTCCCGACCGTGGAGTGGCAAGGCGAGGTGGGGACATGGGATCACACAGTGGCGGTCTGCTTGATGCTGTGGAAGCTGATCCGTGTGGGTGAGGTGGGGATGGACATGGCCCGGGCTCCAGGGACACGGAGGGAGTGATGGTCCCTCCACCGGTGCCACCTCTTCCTCACGGCTGAGCGCACCTGCAGGGAAGGCACAGACTCGGCTGAGCCCTCAGGGCAATCGTGGGGTCCCGGACAGTCCTCTCCCCGGCTCCCTGTCTCTTTCAGGGACATGAAGGGAGGCCAGGGTGCCCCTCCCCACCCGACTGCCACCCTCGCACTCAGGGCCTGGCTGGTTCCCAAAGTGGGGTCCTTCCCCGACGCTGCTGGCTGCTGGCCCCCGGAGCGCACACCTTCCAGCTGCGGCCTTCTTGGGGCCCTCCTTCCCTAGCCCCTTCCTGAAGACGCTGATCACATCCTGCCTTCGGACACACTGCCTCCCTGGCCTGAGTCGTTCTGGGCCTCACGTCCATGGCGGGGCCAGAGCGCCGAGGCAGAAGACTAGCAGTTCTGTTCCTGTCACAGTCTGGTCCTCACTGGCGCCCCCTTAGTCTCTATTTGAATTGCACCTGAAGAATTTTTCTGCAAAAACAGATTGCGTCCCTCACAGGCTGGCCAACAGGTGGCGGATGGAGTACGTGCTCCGCCCGCAGGCATTGCTTGCTCCTCCCCCTGCCCTCCCCCTGGCTGCCCTGTCTCCACTGTTGGACTTTCCCACCTGGGGACTGCTGCTTTCAGTGACAGACGGCCCTACATGTGCAGGCAGGTGAAGAGGCCTCTGGGTGCACTGCATTCCTGTGAGTGTCTGGAAGCTCTCAGGCCCTGGGCGCTCACCCACCATGGCCCCAACCAAGTCGGCTGCTAGGATGCTGGGCCTTGTGAGCCGACCAGGCCTCCGCCAGTGCCTGACTCCCAGCCCACCTCGAGGTGGGCGGGAGTGTGCTGGCGTCTTCTCTGCTCTGTGGGCCCAGGAGGGCCTGGATGCACGGCTCACACCTGACGTGCTCCCGGAAGCTTCTCCTGTCACGCCCCTACTCTGGCTCCTCCCTCTTGTGAGACCCTGCAGCCTGGGCCCCCTAGCCCACCCAGCCCGCCCAGCTCTCCCAGGGCATCGGCGGGGGGCTGGCCTGCAGTTCCCGGCCTGCACACGGGACCTTGTACAGTGGCAAGGCAGCCTTCCTGTGCCCGCAGGCGGGGTGGTCTCCCTGGCCCTCCTCCCCTCCCTGTCTCCAGAGCGGAGCCGAGCGGAGCCAGGGACCCCGACAGCCCGGAGAGCCTGGGTGGCCCTGCTGGAGCGGCCCTGGAGTGGGTGTGAGAACTGACCCCAAGTCCAGGCCCCCCGGGGCCCAGCCACATACCTCTCCATTTAAGAAGCAGTAGAAGACAGACACGAAGAAGCCCTAAGAAGGAAGGAGGGACTGGTCAGGGGCCTGTGTGGGAACCCCTCTGTCCCGAGGGGCCACGGGGGGCAGAGGCTCACAGTAGGTGCTGGGCCAGCAGTAGGTGCTAGCCGGGTGCCCCAGACCCAGCCAGGGTGGGGCCGCCTGGGCTCTAGGTGGGGCCGGGCCTGGGTTCAGTGCACGCACACTTAGAGTCGAGGGTGTATGCCGGTGCCCGCGCGTGCACCAGTACCGAGCGATCGTCTTGTGAAGGCAGCTGAGCGTCCCAGGTCCGGAAAGCCCCCTGCGGCCCCCCACAGCCCCCCACCGCATCAGTGCCCACCTGGAAGGACTGCAGGAAGGAGTTGAAGTAGACGAACACAATCTGCGACAGGTCGTCCTGCCCGGGGTTGACGAGGAACAGCATGTAGGTGATGCCCAGCAGGGGCAGGAGGACCAGGGTGGCCTTCACCGCCTTCCTGGTGGTGGGGGGGGGAGGGCGACACTGTGGCAGGGCCTCTCTCGGGGGGAGGGCTCTGCCCGCAGGCAGGGAGCGGCCCCCATCCCCCCTGCCCCTCGCTCACCTGTACTGGATCGTCTCCGATGTGGTGGATGCTCGTAATTTTGTCATGAGGATCCTGACGATGTTGAACAGAAACACGAAGTTGACCTGGAGGGAGGGAGGGAGGGAGGGAGGGAGGCAGAGAGGGGACAAAGGAGCACCACGAGGTGGCAGGAGCTCAGAGGCAGCCACCTCCCCCATAGCCCACTGAAAGCCCACGTCCCATGTGCACACACGTCCCACTGATCATCCCAGCACCTGCCTGGGGTCCCAAGGCCTCGGCCCCTCTCACCAGGATGGGCAGCACCCCCGCTCACCATTTGCTCAGCTGCCTATCATCTGAGGGCTCCAGGGCCTGCTTCTTCACCCCAGACCCAAGGGAGGACAAGTGGCTGCGGTGGCAGTAGATGAGGACACAGGCCACTCCTCTTGAGGTATGACCCCTCAGAGGGTCCTGACCCCCGCCCCTTGCCCTCCCGGCTGCAGGGTCCCCCCCTTGCACTCGAGGGTCTCCCCAAGGCCCTCCTTGCTGAGGACGGCCCTGCCCTGGTGGGGCAGGCTCCGCCAGACCGAGTGATTAATCTCTCACCATCCCTCCTCTGCGCCAGTAAAGCTCCAGAACATTCACAGACACCCCTAAGCAATGAAGATGAATGAGCTGCTGGGCTGACTCGGAGGCTTCTCGAAGGGCCTCGTTCATCTTCATTGTGAGCCTGTCTCGGCATCCGAGCCCACGGCCCCCAGCCCCTCCCCCGGCCGGGCCTGCCTGGGCCCCTGGGGTCTCTGCAGGCCGTGGGCGTCCTGCTCCACCTGCCGACCTGTCTGTGCGTCCGTGCTGCCCTCCGCACGCTCCTGGTGAGTCTGTGGGTCTGTGCTCTGCGCTGCGTGAGCCTGCCGTGTGGCAGTGTGCTCACGTGTGAGTGCGTGTCTGGGGGCCGGCACAGCTGCGGTCCCTCTTCCTCTGTCTCCAGGGTGAGCAGATGGCAAAGTGAGTGTGTGTAGGCCTGACACACTAGGAATCCCTCCCAAGGTACAGACACACGCATGAGTGTGTACACACGCCCTTCCGGAGTCTCGGTCCTAAGAACCTGTCCTCCTTACAACCCCCTAAGTTCCAGGTCCCGGCCGGGAGAGGGGAACACAGGCAGCCAACATGGGACAGATATTCCTGCAGCCTCCGGGTGACCCTTAAGTGTGAGGATGCTCTGGGGACCCGGGGGGCTCACACTCCTCGGCCACGGCCAGCTGCCCTCCTGCCCGCAGCGGGGCGGCCCGGCGAACCCAGGGCGCTGGGGAGCCTTCCGCCAGGGCTGCCGCGGCCCGCCGGGTGGCGGCTCCTCTCCGGCTTGTCCAGTGATCGCTCCCGGTGTCTGGGCCAATTCCCTTTGATTACGAGGTCACCTCAACCCAGGTCGACTCTAACTTTCTCACGCAAGTGAGACAAACTGTGACCTTTTTGGATTCTGACTTCCCAGAGTGGAGGCTGTTAGAATCAAGCTATATTCACATTTCTGCCACATTTCCCTGCATGAAATCTTATTTACCCACCATCCATCAACCCGCTAACCAATTCATTCAATTATCCACCCAATCTTATCCATTCACCCACCTACCCACCCATGAATCCATCCGCATATCTACTCAACAAGCATTCATCAATTCACCTGTGCAGTCACCCATTTATTTAGTGGGTAACGGGCCGATGTCCACCCCACCCACTCAGTCAACCAGTCAGTAAGCAGTTGCTGAGCGTCCCCTGGCCACAGGGCCCTGTCCCAGGTACTGAGGCAAGGGCAGGGGCAGGGGCTAGTGTGGCTGGTCTGCAAGGCAAGGCCTTACCCCTCTTCTCCCATGAGAGGGCCAACAGCAACGTGGCCTCGCCCCATCTCAGCCTGGCTCTGTGCAGCCTGGAAGGTGCTCTGCCCTCATGAGCTGGCTTCCAGCCCCCCAGCCCTCCCAGCATCCGCACCACCTCACCCCCCACCACAGGCACTTCCCTCCCGCCCTCCTCCAGGGAGCCCCTGGCCACCCCAGCCCGCATGGATCTCTCCGTTCTAGAACCCAGTCCGCCCCCCTGCCAAATCCCAGCTCTTCAGCGAGCACTGGCTATTGCAGTCTATTCTTGTCCAGCCCGGTTTCTTTCTTTCATTCATTCATTCATTCATTCATCCATTGCCATGTGCCAGGCTCTGAGCTTAGGATCTGGCTCATGGTCTGGGGTGGAGGGTACATTGCATTTTCCCTATGGGGTCAGGAAGCCCTGGAGAAATGGCATGTGAGCTGAGAGGGTGGGGGGTGGGGATGTTCCAGGAAGAGAAAAGGCCAGGGGAGGAAGCCCTGGGGTGGGGGAGAATGGCCGGATGGCAGCCAGTGTGGCTGAGGTGAGGCCCGAGGGGTCAGGACACAAGTCCAGGAGGGAGGCAGAAACAGCTGGGAAACAGGAGGTTCCCTCCCGGTACCGCAGCCCGCAGGGTGCTCGCAGCCCGGGATGTTCCCAGGGCAGCCTGCAGGAACAGGCTCTGCGGGGGTGGCGATGGGGTGAGGTAGAGCGCAAGGGGGAGGCTGGACCCCTGGCCGAGCGTCCCTGAGGACTGCAGCCTCCTGTCAGCCCGCCCCTCCCATCCCTCCTGGGGCTCCGATGCCTCAGTTTCCCCCTCCTGTTGGCATGTTCTAGGAAGATGAAGTCTCAACGGCCCAAATCCCAAGCCCTGGTTTGTGCAGGGCCCTGGCCAGGCCACAGGGAAAGCCTGGGTAACGCATTCCTGCCCAGCAGGGACCGGGCACACCGTGGCTCTCCGACTAGAGCGTGCCCATCAAAGGCACCAAATGCAGACCCCGAGCCCACTCCAGACCTGCCCAGTGGCAGGTGGGGGCCCCGGGATCAGCATTTGGAACGGGGCGGCTGGGATATTGCTGGGAGGAGCACTGAGCGAGGAGTCACTCTGTGCAAGGAAGAGCTTCGGCTTCGGCTCAGAGACCTGCCATGCCACACGCTGCAGACGCCCGGTCTGGGTCCCTGGCCCCCGTGTTCACCTGCAGCTACAGGGGACAGTCCCAGCCTGGGGCTTTCTCTGAGCCAGGGGTGCTAGCTCGGCCTGGAAACAGGGAAGGGGGCTGGAAATGTGGACGTTTAATGTCCTTGGAGCAGCCTCCACTGATGAGCCACGGAGTGTGTGGGTAGAAACCCAGCTTCCCTCCCCCGGGGGGGTGGAGGGAGGCCTCTGTTGGTTTCTTCCTTTCCGGGTCTTCTGCTCCCACGCCCCGCTGTGCTTCTGGGACACCTCCCAAATGAACATCTGGTACCAAGTCCCGGTCACACAGCTCTGATTCAGGTTGTTCCAGTTGGCATTTGTGTGGCCTTGGGCAAGTGGCTTAATTAGCCTCCCTGAGCTCCCGCTTCCTCACCTGGCCAGTGGAGATAAGCACCGAGCTCCACGGCTGGCCCAGAGAGGGGCCCAATCGGCGCCGCACGCCTTTCCCATGACAATAGCCTCCTATGAAGATGCCCAGCTGACTCACCCCCCAGAAACCAGCATTCTCTCGCCTGCAGAGGTGCAGCTGTGGACACCTGGGGGCAGGGTGGGGCGGGGCAGGGGCACCAGGCGGGTACCCAGCAGAGAGGACGGCCGGCAGGTGGTGGGAGACCTGCCCCTGAGTCTCTGCTGAGCAACTGGCGGTGACCTTGGGCAGGTCGTTTCATCTCTGAAATGGGAAGCATGCTCCCTCCTCTTTCCAGACACTGGGGAATGTGAGGATTGGACGCAATGAAGACAGAGCTTCTGGAAGGGCTAACCTTGAACCTGGGAACCCTATTGGTGCAAAGAGCTGGGTGTGGGCTGGGCCCAAAGGGAATGACAAGCAAAGTGCCCTGGAGGTGACGGTGGAACCAGGAAGGGGGCGTGGGGAGAAGCCAGGAGGTGGGTTCCGGACTCGGAGCCCGATACCCTGTCTCCCTGGCTTCGTTCACTCCTCACCGCTGTCCTGTGCAGTGGGGGCTGGCTCCCCACTGTCGCTGGGTCCCCCTCTAGGCCAGCCTTCCTTGGCTAGGTCCCAGGCTCCTCAGCAGCCCTGCCCTCCAGGATGGGCCGGCCAGGGGGTGGGTCTCATGGAGTTTCCGCTCACGCTGGGGGCGAGTCACTCATTGCAGCTGGGACTCCAAGGACAACTCACTCTTCCCCACACTGACTGCTGACAGGGACAGGCTTTCGCCTCTGAAATGGTGCGTTTTCAGTCAGTGGGTAAAAAGCCTTCTTAGTCATCTCCGGCTCAGATACATCAAGGACACTCAGAGATGGGGGCAAAGGATCCCAGAAAAAGTCACATAAAACGAGACTAAGGAAATAAAAGAGATAAACAGTAATGGCCGCCCAGGTAGACCAAAGAGGCCTTCATTCGGCACCTGCTGTGTGCAAGAGGTGGATGCTGCTCTCTCGGGCCCAGGAGCACGTGGTCCCTTAAAGGAGCTAGTACCTACGGGAACCTGAAATTACCGGGCCTGAAATGTCTCATGTGAATACCAATTTTTACGGGGTCTTTTTGTATGTCTCTCTCTTTCTTATGTATGACATATAATGGGTTCGTTTTTGCAGAATGCAGCCCCTACTCAAACGCTATCTTGATTAAAGCTTGTTGGGGATTAAAAATGGGCAGCAATTATACCTTAGATTCAAAAACATTTGGAAAAGGGCGGGGAGCTGATCCACGAACAATTGCTCATTACACTTCATTCCGGTACCAGGGCTCTGGGTTGCTGGGTTGGGGGTGGTGGGCTGGGCCCCAGAGGGGGTTGCGCTGAGGGAGGAGGGGGTGCAGGTCTGGGCTGAACAGAAGCCTGAGCACCCTTCTCTTGCCACCAGCTGCCCCCTTGCCTAGCTGTCTCCACGCTGGACCTGGCAAGGGGATGTCAGATGTGGGAAGGCACTAGAAATTGGCCAGTCAGACCCATTCTCTGCCTGGAGGAAGAACCCAGGGCCAGAGAGGGGAGGGGCTGCATGGGCAGGGGGCGTGGGGAGAGCAGTGTGGGAGGGAGGTGGCGGGGAGCAGGGTGGTGTGGGCAGAGCGTATGGGGGAGGTGGGGCTCTCCGGGCCACATTGCTCCCTCCGCAGCCTCTCTGCTGGGGGGGTCCTCAGCTGCTCCCCAGTCCCCAGTCCCCAGTCCCCAGTCCCATCCCAGTGTCCACCTACCAGGAGCACAAGGATGATGGGGCCCTGGTAGATGTAGTCCACGAGGTCACCGGGCTCCTTCCCAAACCAGCACCTGCAAAGGTGGGCGGTTGTCGGTGACCTGCTGAGCTGCAGCTCAGGGACCCCTGGAGACTTGGATCGAGGGGTCCTTTGCCTTGACTCATCCTGAGACCCAATTTCCAGGGCTGCACCTTTCCCAGAAGCCTGAGTGCATGGCCCCAGCCCCATTGACCACCCTGGCCCCCACCCACTGCTGCCCCAGCTGGTCTGATCTCCCCAGCCAGCCTGAGGGCAGCCTGGGTCTCCCCCTCCTCTGCACTCCCTCACCCATTCTAGACTGCTGGGCCCAGGGCTCAGGATGGCCAGCCGGGCTGCCCCTCACGGGCCCCGGGCCCAGCTGCCCTGTGTCTCCTGTTTGGGCGCTGCTTGGAGCTCGCCGCTCTGTGTGCCAGGCAGGCAGCTGCACAAAGCAGCAGGCGTAGAAGCAGGAGCCTTCTCCTGCCCCAGCCCCGCCCAGCCCTCCTCCTGGCTGAGCCTCGTTCACTCAGGGTGGGGGAGAGCCTGGCTGCTCCCCAGGGACAACGGTGGGTGAAGCTTCAGGGTCTGGGTCCAGGGGAAGGGCTCCCAGGACCCAGTCCGGCCCTGCCAGCAACTCCTCCTGGACTGCGGTGGGAAGGCCCTGCACTGTGTCCCCTACCACCTCAGCGGTCACCCAGCGAATAGGAATCGCCCCAGCTGCCTCCCAGCCCCAGGGGGTTCTGGTCTCTGCTCGAAAACCCCCTTTGGCAGGAAGATCGCCATCATTCTGCATGATGATGGAGGTGTGCCTCTTGGTCTTGGGCAGCTTTTGTCACCGTGAGCACTTCCTAATGTCGAGTGCCTGCCCGCACCCCCAAATCCCATCTGCTCTCTCCAGACTCAGAGACCTCTTGGAGATTTTTATACAGGGACTTATGTTCCCCTGTCCCTTCTTCTCTCAGCTGGTGGCACCCAACTTCCCAGCTGCTCCCTGGCTGACCCGTGACCCCTGGGCAGTGGCTTAGTATAGCAAAGGCTCGGATGCAGATGAGGTCCCAAGACAGGACCCTGGCCCAGGGGCCTGTGAAAGGCTCACCGTCCCAGCCTTGGATGAGACCTGGGCTGAAAGCCAGGAACCTCTGGCTCCCGCCAAGTTCTCTGATTCTGAGGAGGCCTTCCCAGATGCCAAGGGGTCTTGCATTTGGGTGCTTAAAGGAACCAGAAATCCTAATTCAATTCAACAAACTGACTTGACACCTACGACGAGGACCTCTGGGTGCTGGGGATGTGTTTTTATAACTGAAGGACGATGAAAAGCCGATCCGTCCTGCAGGGCTGCCTTTCGGGCCCCACGGCTTGGCCAGAGCCCGTGGCTGCCTGTCCCAGCATCCCCATGGCCCCTGTGGCCCCCATGGCCCGCCTGTCCTACTTACTGTTCATTCTCATAGTAGAGCTTGCCAAGGGCCCAGGCGATGGTGATGGGGCAGGGGATGCCTGGAAAACAACCGGCAGGGGTTGCGGCGGACAGACAGGTGCACAGGGGACCCTCTTGCAGAACACGCTTCCAGTCCTCCACTGCAGACCACCCATGACCCCAGGGGCCCTGTTCTGGATGGACCCCGGCCCCCACCCCTCCCCCACTCTCAGCCATCCCCTCTGAGCGAGCAGGTCCGTGAGATGGGGGGACTGTGTCATTTTCTGAGATTTTTCTGATGGAGAAGTGGAGCTGGTGGCATCTCTTCCAGAGCCAGACGCAAAGGTCTTTGCACCTGCCATTCCTGGCGAGGAGATGAGGGCCACCTGGGGGAGGCCCTTTGTGGCGGGGGCGGGGGGGGAACTATTTGCTTCTTCCCGGCCAGCATGCAGGGGACTGGCTGCACCGTGGGCTGTCCCGGGGATAGTGGGCGGGACTGTGATTCTGTCCTTGGACCCAAGATGAAGAGAGGTGACCTTGTCGGCAGTGCCCCCACCCCTGCTTGGCCCCGTCAGTCACCCCCCTGGGGACCCTCACACCATCCGATGACAAGGAAGAGCCACTTCCGCAGGCGCTCGGTGGAGTAGGCCATGACGATGGCCGTGTGCAGGTAGCAGCCCTCCACGAACATCCAGAAGAAGTTGGTCACCACGAAGTAGTTGAAGGCAACAGTGACGCACCGGCACCAGACCTGCACGGGGCGGACGGCGGTCAGGGCGCCCACACAAGGCCAGTCGTTTCAGAGGTTCAGGGACGTGACATTAAACCCCCTCCAGTCGCATGCTGGATGGTTCATCCTTTGTCATTTCTCACTGCTTTGGTCTGAGCTAAGGCACCCGTCTCCACGGATACTGGTGCGTCTGTGACTTCGCTTCAGTGCTTTCTAATTCCCCCTTTTCATCAAGAAAGACGGGGTCTGGACCCAAGCTTCCTGCAGGCGGAGGCCAGACGGGTGACACTGCTGTGTCTTCATGGTCATATGTCTTGGAGGGTCACCTTTTATCCGTAAGTCACACTGGCTCCCAGGTCAGGATGGGACATGAAATTTCATGGAGGAAAGTGATTTCGTATACAGTGATTCAATTAAAAGTGCACTGTTATAGAAATAATAGTACAGGGTCTCTCTGCAGGTGGGCGGTGCCCGTGGAGGTGAGTGTCCCGTGTTTGGGAGAATGAAGGCTGCTGTCTGCCTCCCCAGCGGAGAGGAATTTGTCCCCGTCCCTCTGAGCAGGGCTGCCAGATAAGCCTCCTGCACCAAGCTGGTTGTAGCTTCCTTGGCTTCCCCCCATGACCCTGGCCTTGACCTTGGGCCCCATGTGGCTGTGTTCTGAGAAAGTCCTGTTGAAGTGGGAAGCTAAAGGCCCTTCCCAACCCTGCTCTGTGTCCAAGTTACACGACATCTTATAAGTACAAGCCAATACTGGGCTACGGGACACCCCAACATTGGATTGACCTTGGCTGGTGCTGAAGCAGGGCTCCATGTGGGGCCAAGTGGAGGGTTAAACCAGGCCGGGTGTGCTCAGGGTCAGCCACCCAAACACGAGCCTTGAGAAGTCTCTCACAGCGTGCCAAAGCACTCTGAGTGTGGCCCACTCGCTTCTGGTTTTCCAGGGACTGGGACACAGTACACAGCAGCGGTGGCCAGAGATCTGGGGTGGGTCGCTAACACGCGGGTGGCCTGCTGGCCCAGATGGAGAGGCATCATGACAGTGCCACCTGACCCCTCCGAGCCTGTTTGCGGGTCTGGGTATTACAGTCCCTCCAGGCCCTCACTTGGCGTGCTCGAGACAGAGCTCACCAGGGGTCAGCTCCAGCCTGCTCTTCTCTCAGGGTCTTTGGAAGGTCCACGTTCCATAAGGTGGCGAGTAGCACCGGGTGCATCAAAGTCTGCTATCAAGTTTGTGCTGCTCCCAAGACCCCAGCCTGGCAGCTCCCCACTGCCCCAGCCCTGGAGGGACAGCACTGGAGCAGAGCGCAGAGCGGGGTGTCCCCAGAGCCCCCCGGGGCCCAGCCCCAAGCCCCTGCCCAGTGACCTCATTGCTCTCGTGCACTTCGTGGTCGATGAGCTGCAGCAGGAACCAGGTGACGTTCCGCAGGATGAAAGTGGTGATGAGGTTCCAGTGAATCACATTCCGCAGACAGCGAATGCTCCTGTGGAAGACCCAGGCCGGGGGTCGGCCAGGGTCAGGGTTCAGCTAGGACCGAGCCCCCGGAGGCCAGGCAGAGGCTCAGCCCAGCACGAGGGTATGGGGCTGCAGCAGGAGCCAACCCCACTCGTGGCGGCCACGGTTGGAGCTCTCGCTGCCAGCCCTTCCACCCATGGCCTCCCCCACGCTCCCTTTGCCCGCTGGCTATAGGGCCCCTGGAGCTGAGGTGGGGAGGTCCGGGGCAGGCAAAGGGGGTGCTTTGGGAGGAGGGGCAGGGAGAAAGCAGGGGCAGCGTGGCTCACCGCAGGGCCAGGAAAAGCAGGAAAGCCGCCGTGAGGGCTGCCACAGAAACGCAGTGGCCCAGGTAGTTGACCACGAGGGCAATGTGGTAGTGCAGGCTGTACTTCCTCTGCTGGACAGACAGACACGCTGGCAGACGGAGGCATGGGGCACACAGGGGGCAGGGCTGGGCACTTTGGCGGTGACCGCCCCGTGTGTCCTGACGTGGAGGGCGGAAGTGGCTCCAGGCGTCCCCCCCCCTCCCGGAGCCTGGCTCCCGCACACAGCTCCCTCCTGCTGGCCCTGGGGGGCTGCGGGCCAGCCTCCCACTGGCCGTGTTGGTGCGGATTTGGACGTAGTGTCTTCTGGGATACGCCGGAGGTGCAGATAGATTTTTATTTTCTTTTTAATTCTGGACTGGGAGTTACCACGCCTGTGTTTATCTATCAGCTCAGACCCCAGCTGGCTGAGCAACTGAGGGCGAGTTGATTCAAATCTCTGCGCCTCGGTTTTGACACCTGTGCAGGGGGCCCAACCTGCCCTTCTGCTGCAGAAGCAGTGACTGACGGGAAGCCCGAGGGCAGCCTTGGGACCCGTCTGCTCTGGGCGTGGCGATGGGGTGGGGACGCATTGGATGCAGAGCCCTTAAGAACAATATCAAAAGCCAGTAAAAGGCAGTCCGCTTTCTAGTACCACCCTGGCTGGCAATCCTAAACAGAGGCAGCGATACAGCCCTCCTTGGGGCCCCAGGCATTATCTCCCCCACCCCACCTTGGTCTGCCACCGCCGGGAGGCCCCGAGGTGGGGCGGGGAGAACAGGGCGCCACAGCACGCCACTCTCTCTCCTTCACCGCCAGTCCGTCCCCCTTGCCACCCCGTGGCCCTCACTCGGTGCCCCTTTGGCTCGCATTTTGAAGAACCCGCTCTCGCAGGGTAGACTTATGGTTTCCCACCAGCCCCCCTGAGAACTGTGCTGGGCAAATGAGGAGAGGCTGGGGGCGAGACGTTTCACTTTGGGTCAGAGCTGAGGCGCAGCTTCAAAGGGGAGGCGGCTGGCCCCCTGGCTGGCGGAGGAATCCAGTTTCAGAGCAAATGGGGCCGGCGAGGCCTGAGCCGGACCCCGCTTCCTGCGGGGACCGCCCCTGGGGGGCTGCACTTATTTCCACATGGAGTCAGAGAGTCGGAATGCCAGATGGGGAAACTGAGGCCCCGAGGAGGAAGGGAGTCCCAGCCTGTGAGATGTTGGAGCACTGGTCACCCAGTCACTCCTCTGTGCGTCACACGCCGCCCTGGCTGTGTCCTGTGCCAGCCGGACCTCTCCTGAAGGCGGGGCTCTGTGTCCCCTCCGCCACCTCACTGAATGCAGGGCGGGGCGTGGGGGGCCGGGGCAAGGGGCGCCAAACGGAGTGGTTGGGAGGCAGGACTGGTTCTGCCCCTGTGCCCAACCTGAGTCAAGCAGGGCCAGGGCAGGTGGGGCCACTCACCTTGTCGTCCAAGATGGGCACACACTGCGAGTAGTCGATCCGTGAGGCCCAGGTCCCGTTCTCCAAGCACTCCCGGTAGGCATTTCCTGCAAAGGGTGCCAACGGCCAAGAGGCAGAGGGGTCACTCCCCTCCTCAAGAACACTCCCTGGCTCCCCAGTTCCCCCAGGACGAGGCCCACACTTTTCAGCTTCCCTGGGCCAGGAAACACAGCGTGCATCTGAAAGTTCACCGGGAAGTCAGGTGTGCGAAAACAGCACCCAAGACCGCACACGCACAGCAGCGAGCAGGCGCGGATAAACCCATCCTGGGTGCCACCTTTGACTAGTTCAGACACTGCCTTTCCTTTTGCTCGGAACGGAACCCAACTGTGAGCCCCGGGTTGTGGGTGAAGGTTCCCTGCTTTCAGCCACGCCATTTCCGTCCTGATCTCAACGATGTCCCACTGAATGGGTCCCTGCTTTCCTTCCAGCACAGCACTTTCATTTTAATCATCATTGCCAGTGACGTGGCAGGTGTTGATCACGTGCCCGACCCTCTCCTGCGCCGCCCATTCCATCTCCACAGCGACCCCGGGGGAGAGGTGCCAACCTTAACCCGTTCACCAGAGAAAACGGTGACACACAGATTAGGCTGCTTGCCCAAGGCATTGTACGAGGACGAGAAGAGGACTCAGACCCAAAGGTCTGGCTTCAGGCTTTACGGCCAGGGCCCCCCAACCTGCTGGCCGTGTGGACAGTACCAGACCCCGGTCTCCTAGGAACCAGGCGCACAGCAGGAGGTGAGCAGCTGGCAAGCGAGCGAAGCTTGGCCCCCTGAGCTCCACTAACCCTAACTGGCCCTCTCCCTATCCCCAACCCCACCCCAAACCCTGCAAAAAGTGTCTTCCACAAAACCAGTCCCTGATGCCAAAAAGGGTGGGGACCGCTGCTCTAGGCCAATGAAACCTAGGAATGAGGAACAGCTGGGAAAACAGGGCCGTCCTGCCCTGCTGAGCTGGAGCCTCGGCTGCCTGGGTGGCCGCCACCCGGTGCCTCTCACTGTTTGAGAACCAGCCTGGGTATTAAAGTTGGAATGTGCTGTGCGAAAAGGCAGTTCAGAACCTCAGTGTCTGACGCACGAAAAGGCAGGTTTTATCTGAGGGGAATGTACGAAGCTCAGAGAATGCTTGTGCTGACCTTGCTTTAAATTCTAGCTTGACTGCCAATGTCTCCCTCCTAAGACACCTCCTCCAGGTAGCCCACCCTCAACCTCCAAACAGGAGAAGCACCGCCCACCTGAGAACTCCCAAAGCCCTTTTCTGGCCTCTGCTCTGCATTTCACAATTAGTATGAATTTCACCTCCCCCATGGGGTTAGAAGTTCTAAGTGATCTGTTGTTTGGGGGTGATTTGTGCCAGGGCTCTGCTCTCTGGCTGATGGACGGTCGTTGGCAGATTTGTCTTTTGGCTTATGGTAGAGGGTACAATACAGAGCTAATTAAAATAAATGGCACCCAGAGCAGAGTCGCAGAGCCAGAGGGGGCCTTAGATGGTTTTTGGAAGCAGCGAGTTCTGAAATTATTAAGTTACTTAAAAAAACCCACTTCCGCTGAGCTGACAGTGAGTAAAAAGCAGTGGAATTATTAAGGAGCGCTTGCTGAGGAGCGGAAACAATGGGGAGGAGGGGAGCTCTATTAGCTTAATTGTTTTTTAAATGGGTGCCCCGAGCGCACAGATTTTTCACCTTCAGCGTTGTTCCTGGCCTTCTCTGGCCTCTGGTGCCTGCCAGCGAGGCCACCTCTGGCAGGACCATGGTCCCCACGTGAGTGGGCCAACACTGGTGACGCTGACTCCAGCCCTGATGTGAGGACACGGTGCCTCAGCCCTGACTGTGGCCCCCTCTTCCCTACCGGGGTTTTCTCCCTCCTCGGGGTTGTTTCACCGCAGAAAGTGGTGTGTTCAGAGAATCGGATGCGTCGGATCAGTGATGTTGCTGAACTAAAGGACAGAGTGGGGGTGAAGCCAAAGGAACCCATGTCAAGGTCTCTTAAAAGGGAGAGTCCTTTTGGAAAATGAACAATCCCTTCCTGGTGGGGGTTTAGGGACTCTCTCAACAAGCCTGGGTGAGGTGAGACACCCTGATTCTAGCTGTGGTTCCAAGAGAAAAATTTATCTTCTGGAATATGTTCATAGATGTTACCCAGATTTCTTGAAGTTTAGTGCTAAGCCCCTTCCTCCAGGAAGGCATCCTTGATTGCTTGCACCTCATAGATCTCTCTGTCTTGGGACTCCACACCACCAGTCCTCACAGTCAGAGCCTCACACTTGCAGCCCGTGCTCATGACCTGGCATGAGTTGCTCAGGTGCGTGAGGCTGGTCTCTGATCAGTGTGGGACTCCCTGAGGACAAGGCCTCAGAGTGCTTGGTTCCCAAGTATGGTATCTCATGGGGGCGCTGAGGGCAGGGTGGGGGCTTGTGGATGGGAAAGGGTCAGGATGGAGAGGCTGCAAATCTGAAACCTGGCTGGGCGCTTTCATGCATACTGCTGGGGCATCAAGTTGTGTGAATTCCATCTCATCTCTCTTTTTCTGGAGTCCGTCCCCCCTCCCCGCCCATCCCCCCACCACTCTCTGGCCATCTTGCCTGGACTGGCACAACAGCCTCCTATCCTCCATATGCTCGTGCCCCTTGACCTCTCTATCCTTTACCTCAACTGCCAGAGTGATCACGTTGATTTATGCCTAAAAGCATTAAGGCATTAAGCTGCTTTTTATTTCTCTTGGGAATGAATTCAGCTTTCTTGGTGGGATACTCAAGGCCCTGGACACTTGGGCCCCAGCCTGACTTTGCTGACCCAGCTCCAGCAGTCCACGGGGCCGTTGGCATTTGCACAGGCAGGTGGGTCGTACACCCAGCTCTCTGCTGAGCCCCCTGGGAACACCCTCCTCACTCTCACCTGTGGCTCACCGGCAAAGTCCTATCTAACTTTTCAACCCCGGCTCCAATGCCATCTCCTTCTGGAGGCTTCCTCCATACCCGAGATATTAAGTAATCTCCTCTTTTCCTGAACACCTCCTCTATGTCTTCCCAGCATTGAAACATTAGCCTTCACACTCCATTGCCCTTGAACTGCAGCAACACACCCATTTCATATCACAATCCAGCGCGCGCGCGCACACACACACACACACCTGAATCCAGCATCAAGAAGTGACATTTATCTTTACCACAGTTATATTTTTCTCTATAATCCATTTGGATGAATTCTATTTATTTTATGTACAAATGCTACTTGTGACCCCACTAAATGGACATCACAACCCACTACTGTGCCACAATCTGCAGCGTGACAAACAAAAAATCTCTTTTAGAGCATTTGCCATCATTCACTACAGGCATCATCTCACTGGGCTCGACCCCATTCTTTGCTACTGAAGTTGAGCCCCTGGGGACAAGCAGATAAGCAGGCAGAAAACGTACTGGAGACGTCTGATCCCCCTCAGGAGCCGGCCATTGAGTGCATTGTGGGCGGTGCCAAAATGGCTCGGGTCTGCCGAAAGGTTGGGCAGTTGAGTCTGGGATGAGGGATGTGGGAGCGAGAGGGGGGCTTCCCTCAGTGAGCTCAGCCATGCCTTGGAAGGAGGTTCTGGCTGCAGACATGGGGTTCCAGGGGACCGGAAGACAGATGTTCCTGGCTCTTCAGGGGAGCTGGCTAATGAGGACTGCAAGCCCTCAGGCACAGCCCAGCACAGGAGAGAGTAAGGCCGGAGGAGTCTCCCCCAGGAACCACAGAAGACAGGCATGGGAAGTATGCGGGCAGGTGGCCTGGCCAGATCGCAGGGGTGGATGCAGGGAGGTGGGTGTCTGCTACCACAGCAACACAGACGCCCCTGCCAGAGATCGATGCAGATGGTGTGCAGTGCAGCCTGCCAGGGCCTCATGGTCTGGGGGGTGCAGGCAGGGTCTCCCCTGCCAGGGCCTGCGGCCTGGGCAGCCTGGACCCTTTCCCAGCAGTGTGCTGGGGCTCTGTCCCCAAGGAGAGCTGGCCAAAGAAACCCCCATTACAATGGGCTCTCCTACATTCAGGTGCTGACACTTTGATAAGAGTTCCCGGCTCGGGCAGTCCCCTGAGTGGCCCAGAAGCCTGGCTGGGGAAAGATGGGGACCTATATCCTAGCAGTACTTTTAGCTCTGGCTGGCTAAGTGACCTTGCCTACGACCCTCTCCTCTTGGCTTCAGTTTCCCCTCTCAGAAAACATAATGTAAATCGGTTCTCAATGACGGTACTGGCATCGCAGATGGGCCTTCTACTCTAAGTGCCAATGACAAACATGAATTATTTGACAATCCCAAACATTCCTACATACTGCCAAGTGTCCACAGGGTTGGCACTGCTATCTGATATTCTAACTGGCAAGGCACGGGAGACAGGGACCAGGAAGGACCTATCAATTTTGGTGGTAGTTAGCGGGGGCAGAGTGCAAGGGACAGGTTGGGTGTGCTGAGAGTGGAGCAGTGGTGGAGGGCAAGTGATGTGGTCATTGGATACATAGAAAAAATGATAAGGGGGAAGGTGCGGGCAGATGCTGGCAGGAAGGTGGGAAGGACCAGAAGCAATATTCATTGGAGGAATATGGTCGCTGTGCAGGACAGAAACTTTCAGCACCACGGACAGCGGAACAAACCCATTCCCCACCACCTCTGTAGGTTCCGTACCTTGGAGAGCTCCTAGGACCCAGCCCAGTTACCCCGCATTCAGCCCATGGCCCTGGGCCCAGCCAAAGCGTACACTAATTCATGTCTCCAAGCTTCAGCCCTAGATGCTCTAGATGTTTCCGTGACTGCTCCAGCCCCCTGGGGGGTTCACCTTCCCTAGTTCATGCTGCGTCTGGATTTCCCAGCTAGCCTAAGGGGTCAAGGTCTAGGTGGCCCTCTCCTCTGGTCCTTTCTGAAGGGCTACACAGAGCTGAATATATAGGGGATTAGGATGGACCGAGATGATGCTGTTGCCTAGCTGACTGGGTAACCCCGAATGAGGACGAGAGGCTTGGTGTGGGCCGAAAGGACAATCTGCCACCTGGATGCCCAGGCGCCAGCGAGCTGCATGGCAAATGCAAAAGGGTCACACATGCACGAGGCAGTAGGGTCTCACACACATGCCACAGGCAGGTTGAGCCCTGCTTCCAGAACTGCTGGCCCTGCAAGTCCAACCCCACCTGGGGGGGGGGGTGTCACTCTACAACAGCAGTCCTGTGGTCAGTCTCCTTCAGATTCTTGGCAAGAAATCCTTGGCCATCCCCAGAAAAGCGCACTGGAAACTGAATCAGCTGGCATCTCCCTGGGAATTTAAGAGTGGGAGCCAACTTCTCCCTCAGTTGGTCTAAAGGGTCCCAAAGAGGGAGAGCGACATGTCTGGGGTTGCCAGCCATGAACAGGCAGAATGAGATCTCCGTCCCCTGGGACACACTTCCTCGTGGGAGACCCTGGAGCCAGGGTTCCTGGAAGGAAGAGGCCCTCCCTGCCCTGCGCCACCTTGTTCCAGAAGATGCAGTGGCTGTGCCCTCTGCCATGCCTCCTCCACGTGGCGTCCAGATGGCCAGAGTGCCCAGTGCCCAAGGGGCCAGGTGCCCGCTGCGAGTCCCCTTACTGCCTCTCCTCGGAACTGCTCCAGGCCCGGCCATCTGCTTTCTGTCTGGCTTGGGGCCTCACTGGGAAATCTTTGATCTTCCCCTTGGGTCACCGTTCTTAGCTTTTTGGGGAGAGACCCCCCCGCCCCGGTGGGACTGGACAAGGATGCTGCAGGGCATGACTGCTGGCTTTCCCCCTCCAGTTAAGAGGCCTTTTGGGGAAGCTCAGTCACGGTGACAGCAGCATCGTTCCTCTGAGCTTCCCAACAACAAATGTGTGTCTCCCCGGCTCACACTCCTGCGAGTGTCTCTATGCTGCTGCAGCTAACGAGCGCCAGCCTGCTCTGGGACCCGGCTGGAACATTTCCTGTCTTGATCCGATCACAGTGCGTGGATGGTGGGGGCAGCTAGAGATGCTCACCCAGGCTCAGACCCAACCTTGACCCTAGAAGGAGTGCTGGGCTGAGAGAATGGGGATCTGCGCTCGCCACCCTAGTCACCCAGTGCGGAAGAGTCTCCCCAGGGCCATCTGCTGTGACATCTGGGCTGAGGGACAGGAAGCTTGGGTTCCATTCTTCATTGTTGTGTGGACACTGCTTTGGGGGCCCCAGCTGTGTATTCTACATGTCCCCAAGTCCCCAGAACCCCATTTCCAAAAACTTTTCACGCCTGATGCCTTTGCATCCTTGAGTAGTCAGGGTAGGCGTAACGGTCCCTATTTACAGCGGACACTGAGTATCCTGAACCAGAGAGGCCCCGGGCAGTTTAGTGGAGACCACATGGGGCCTATGCCCAGGGAAGGGGTGTGTGGGTCACTGCCCTCCCCAGGAGGGGTGCAAGTAGTAAGAGGGCCCTGCTCCATGCTCCCTGCTCCAGCCTCCATTGCACAAAGCTCCCTCCTTGCAATCATCCATGGCAACGCTCCATGGGCTCGTCGCCATGACACCAGCCATGGAGGGAGGCAGGGATGAAGAGGATAACAGAGACCCCTGAGGCAGAGGCTGCTGGGAAGTGGAGGAAAGTCAGGGGAAGGGGGCCACTAGAACCCATCAAGCTCATCCCCCACATAGTGCAGAGAAACAGTCCCAAAGAAAAGAAAACCCTGTCCAAGGTGTGGCAAGGAGTCAGCCGGCAAGTGTCCGGCACGAGAACTGGCTCTCAACCAGTTTCTGTGGAGTGACGTGGGGTAAAGCCACTGCTGGCTGGCAGAGTCCTGTGTCCTTGTGCTCACCCAGCAGTTGCCTCTCTCCAGAGGCCTTTGGGGATCAGATCAGACTTTCTTCATGTACATCCCGAAAATCAAGCAGTGTCCTTCCAGAGCATTCCAGGCTTGCACCGTGAGGCTGTGGGCAGGCAGCCAGGCCTCTAAAGCGAGTGGAATTGAGGCTGATGACCCGGTCTGACCCTCAAGGCCTCCAGGGTCTGGCTCCTGTTCTCTCGACCACCCCCCTCCTCTCCACCTCTGTCCCCACTCCCCCTTCCACCTCACACATCACTGGCCCCATTTTTAAGGCCCTATTTAACAACACTTCTTCCTCCATGAAGTCTTCCTAACTTCCTCCCTGCTCCTTTGAAAACCAACCTCTTCCCTGTGCCCCTATAGCCTGGGCTGTACTGTGTCATTTAGGAGCAAATATCAAGAAGTCCTCTTTAAGAATCTCTCTTTCTCTCTCCCTCTCTCCCTCTCTCCCTCTCTCTCTCGATTCCCTGTGAGGCAGACTCACGGTCTTCTGCACCTACCGACCCAATAAGAGGGGGGCAGGAAAAGATAATGTGGAGGGCTCCTTGGAGGGAGGGAAGATGGGAGGGAGGTTATTTATACAGGAATAGTGGAGACTTCTTGCTTCCCTCCTGGCCCACACCTGCAGAGGTAGGAAACTCCAGATCACAGGCAGAGAGCTCCCAGAGCCAGAAGAGGCCCTTGGGGGCTGGGCAAGTGTCTTCCCCTCTTGGGGCATTTCCCACCCTTAACCCTTAAGTAGCAGGGAAGAGGCAGGCTGGCCTCAGCATGGAGGCCCTGCAGCTGGGACCCCAGCTATCTGGAGGCCATTAGGGCATCTGTTTCCGCGTGTTCTGTCTTCCTTCTGCCTTCTCTTAGCCCAGTGCTCCCCCCACCCACAGAGGACCATGCAGCTGCCACTTTCCCTCTGTCCTGGCAGGGACCTGGATCTCCCTGGCAGCTTCTAGCCTGGGGCCCAGGGCTCAGGGTATGGTCAGGTCACACTGCGGACAGAATGCAGACCTGGGTTTCTGGGCTCGCAGCTTCTACTCCCTCAACCCAGAGCCAAGGGTCTGCCTGGGACCCACTCCCCCTTCTCCTTGAGGCTCCACCCCTGCACCAGGCCTGTCCTGGAGGATTGGGACATCCAGCTGCGTCAAGGCCCACTCCTACCCTCTCCAGGAAGCTCCCACCCTCTCCAGGAAGCCTTCCAGGAATGCTGTGCTCACCAAGCCCCTCTTTCTAATCTCCGACTGTTGATTTGTATGAGTCTGGTCTCTACGTAGCCTGGGGATCCCGGAGGGCAGGGATCGGCCTTTCCTATCACCTCACCTCTGTCCCCTCAGGGCTGCAGAGGAGGTTCCTTTTTCTTTCTTTCTTTCTTTTCTTTTTTTTTTGAGAGAGAGAAACATTGATTTTAGTGTTCTACTTATTTATGCATTTATTAGTTGATTCTTGTATGTGCCCACTGGGGATTGAACCCGCAACCTCAGCTTATCAGGATGATTCTCTCACCAACTGAGCTATCTGGCCAGGGCTGAAGAGGAGATTCTGCACACGCAGGCATACCCAATGGCAAGACCCCTCTGGCTGGACACCACTCAGCTAATGTGTGTCCATGTGTGTCCATGTGAACACTACGTATGCGTCTAGAATGGGGTTCTGGGACGTGGGGACTCTGTCCTGTGCTTGGGGTTGGGTTAGGTGGAGTGTCCCTTTATCCCCTATCCTGGGGGGGAGTGTCCCTTTATCCCCTATCCTGGAAGATGCCTCAGTACAGATGGGACCAGCCCTTCTCAACAGGTCTGATATCCAGGAGGCAGAGTCAGAGGCTGAGCTGGGCTGGGCTTAGCATCAGGCAGAGGGAAATGGGCCTGGCCAGGAGGGGGCAGCAGCCTCCCCTTTGTAGCCCTGAGGACCCCAGGGGCAGGCAAGAGGAGGGGCCTGAGCAGGGCAGATGTAGGAGCGGTGGGAGGAGGGAGACCTAGAGGATTTGGGAAGAAGGGAAGGAGGGGACTGGAGCGGGCGACTGGGGAGACAGAGGGAGGAAGGGAGCTGGGGAGGGAAGACGGATGGAGGGAGGGGAGGAGGGAGAGGGGAGGGGAGAGTAGCGTGGACGGAAGGAGGGAGAAACTGAGGAAGACATACTCGTAGAAAGACAGAAAATCCACCCGGAGACAGAGACAGAACCACACACAGAATGAACAGAGGCAGACAGAGGTGGAGAAACCCAAAGACAGACACAAACGCACAGACGCAGGTGGGCGTGGAGGGGTCCGAGCAGGACGGAGGGAGGTGGGAGGAGGGTGGAATACACTCTGCCCAAACCCCTGCAGGGCTCACACACCTCCCTTCCCCTGTGGCCGGAGACGGGTGGCGATAAGGGGGGTCGTGCATGCAGGCCTCTCTCAGAGGCAGAGGCACCTCGAAAAGGACCCACACTGGGTAGCTCTGGGCTCAGCTGAGTGGGTGAAAGTTCGAATGGACTAAGCTGCTATCCCACCAGGGTAATGCCTGCCCTTCAGAGAATGATGCTTCAAGAGGCATTGGCTGCAGCACCACAAAACTGGGCAGAAAGAGGGGCCAGGACCCTCCTTTCTGTTCCCCCAGGCTTCTCCTATGAGCTGGTTCCCTGCCTGTACCCTTCTTTCTAAGGCAGCACCCCACTGGAAGGGCAAACAGAGCAGGAGGAGGCAGTGGCCAGGAGGCGGGAGGAGGGAACTGACTCACGGCGTGTCTATTGCCATTGGCTGGCTGCACTGGTTAATGGCGATGCTCTCTGCCCCCCACTCTCATCCTGGTCCCCAGCAGTTACACTGCAGGCAGCATTTTGGTCTGAAGGAAGCCAACGGTTCATCAGATAGCGGGGGCAAATTGGAACTAGCTCGGGGGTGCCCTGACCTCTTTTTAGCTTCTCGTTTGATGTGAGAAGAGGGGTCTGCTGTGTGCTGGGCTCCGTCTTTGGAAAGCCTTCCCGAGCCCCTTGCTCCCCCCCGTCAAGGCGTTTGTCCCTCTGAATTCCTTCTGTCTGTTGCAGTGGTGAGGACCGCAACGCCAGTGCAGTGGCCGGCACACAGTGGGCATTTAACACACTGATCGAATGAACACTGTACTTAGCTCTGCCGTGAAGGAGAGACCCAGGCCCTGCCCTCCGGGAGCTCCAGGCTGGTTGGCAGGAACAGGTGACAGGCCAGGCCAGGCAGGAACCAGAGCAGGCCACCCTTCCCTCCTCACTGAGCCCGTAGTCTCGGGGCCCAGGCTGAATCAGGGACCCTGAGCTCCACTTCCACGCCCCACACAGCTCCCAGGATCCTCGACACGCGGTTTTATAAGCTCAGGACTGGGAAGGAACATGGAAGTCGTTCCTTCTGCTTGCACGTCTCCCAGGTGGAGGACCTCCTTGTCAAGCAGGGAGGTCTGTTTCAGCCATGGAGAGAAAGCACGTTCTCAGACGACGCACCAATCTTCCTGGGCTGCCTCCCTATCTCTACCGCCCCCTTCCAGCAGGAGCACCTCTGTTATCGGACGCGCCGGGGATGACGCACAGCTGCTCCCTGCGCTACCAGGGCCGCCGCTGGCGCAGACCCGGGAGGGAAGCTTAGCATCCGATGCAGGCCGTCTTCTCCTCTAACCACAGGTCTCGGTGAGGGCCTCAAGCTCTGAGAGCCGGGACAGGCACGTGTGCGCGCAGTGCGCATGCGTGCACGTCAGGGGCTGGGCGCGCCGTGCCCTGTTCAGACACAGATGAGAGAGAGGTTGCCAGGGTGTTTCCAGGACAGGGGCTTCAGACAGCCCTTTCCCTCTCCCTCTCAGGAGGCTCTCCGCTGGTGGGGTGGGTCTGGAGACGAGCGAGGCCTTCAGGGTGGACCGGTGACTGCTGCTCCGCGACCTCGCAGGACATTCCCATCGGGCTCCGGACCAGGCCTTCTCCAGGGCAGGGACTCAGCGCAGGCGCTGAGTAGTCCCACCTGGAGGCTGGGTGACCGCAGCAGCCTCCAAGGCCGCCTTCCCCAGAGCGTCAAGCCAGAAGGAAGGTGGGCTCAGGCGGATCTCCCTGGGAGGTGGAGGGTGGTCCTGATTACCTGGGTCGCTGGGGTAATGCAGCCCACGGCCCCTGACTCAAAGTCCATCTGGGCAGGAAGAGGCAACAGCCCACACTCTGGCCAAGAAGCTTCTACACGCTGCATGCTTTCCCAGCACAAGGCTCACCCTGGTTTTCCTTCCTCCTCCTCCTCCTGCTCCTTCATCTCCTCCATCTCCTCCTCTCTGGGAGTAAAGAGTGATCACCGCACTCACCCTGGGGGTTGGGACTTAGCATTTGCGGCCCCTGCCCCACTGGGGAGCATTGGCTAAACAGGAGAAGCCCTAATGGGGGACTTCACGCACCCGTGTATATATAATGTGGAAGAGAGGTTTTCCCTCAAAAGAGAGGAAGTATTTCCTTCTTCCCTTTCTGGGTTCTCACCGCACGGAGCACGGGAGTCGCGGGCAAATCACTACCGCGTCCTACCGTGGGGTAGGAACAGAAGGAGCGCCCCCAACAACCCCTTATAAGGGGTCCTTAAGGCCAGCGGTGTGACGGTGCCGCGCGGCCCTCCGCACATCTCCGACGCTGGGTCGGGAGTCCCCTCCACTCCCCAAACGGCCCTCCTGGACGGTGGGCGCAGAGCCCGCGACGGAGGGCCTGGGGCACTCACGTGTGGTGTTGTACTTGACGCCGTTGAAGTACTCGGGGCACGGCCGCTCCACCAGGGCTCCCGCAGCGCTCTGGGGCCAGCATGTCCCGATCTGGTCCAAGGTCGTGTTGCAGTAGAAGAAGGGACCTGGTGACGGGAGAGAACGGAGTGGGGCTTAGAGGGCTTGCCGGGGTCGCGGGGCGCCGCGAGGTGCAGGGCGCAAAGCACTCGGAGCACCGGGCCCTGGAGGCACCCAGCGCGCCGGAGAAGGAGCCCGCGCCGCCCGGGTTCTTTCGCCTCCCGCCTACCCTCGGGGTCCAGAGGCTGCGCCCAGCCGTCCGAGAATAGCTCTTCGGCCAGCGCAAGGCTGCAGTTGGCTTCCAGCAGGCTGTGCAGCAGCGCCACGTCCATCGCGCCCCGCAGCTGCGCGCCCAGCCCAGAGGAAGGTGAGTGCGCGTTCGGCGTGGCTGCGAGGGACCGGGCGCGAGAATGAGCCGGAGAGGCTAAGTCGGACTTTAAGGGAGAGGAGCTGCGGGCCCACCCTTTCAGTCGCGGCCAATGGCGGCGTTAGGGGGCGGGACCGGGCCGCTACTCCAGACCCCGGCCCACGATCCTGCCAGGAGACCGCCTTCTCAGGCCCCGCCCTGGTCCAGAGAAGGATGGAGCGGGGATGCAGAGCGGGGACCTGGGATGGCTGAATGCCCCGGCGGAGGATCGCAGCTGCTGGGGCAGCAAAGCGCGCCCGCTAACCTGCCCGAGGAACCCACTGCAGTCTGCCTCACTGAGAACCAGAATTGGGAGGCTCCCTGTTTGAGTTTCTTCTCCCTAAGCTAGCACAGTGGACCGGGGTAGCAGGGAGCAGCGGGGTGGGGGTGGGGGGCGGGGAGGAGGTGGGGTGGGGTGGGGTGGGGTCGAGAGTCCACGTGCAGACCTGCCCTCCAGTAAAGCTCCTTGTGGCCTCCGGGAAGGAAGTGGGTCGGAGGGGCTTCGAGAGAGAAACGGGGAGGCCGCCGAAAAGTCTAGCGAGAACATGAGGCCTGAATGGGTGAAGACCTGGGCCAGGCTTGGGGGAGGGGTTGCTGGGACGGAGAGAGGGATTTCTGAAGGGAACCAGCCCTGGCGAGAAGGGACCCGAGAGAGGATTCGGTGGCGCAGACCGAGGAGAAATTGTCTGTAGTTATCTGGGGGACGTCAGACACGAGGCTCTAACTGCCCTTGGCCCTGAGAGAATTCAGTCTCTTCCTCCTGCCTTGGGCCTGGCCACCTGGGAGTGGTTTCTGTGTGTGTGTGTGTGGGGGGGGGGGGCGTAGATCAGGCCCCACAGCAAGAGTAGAGGAGCTAAAACCCTTCTGTGGAATTCGCTCAGTGCCCCCCCAACCCCAGGACTACCTGCTCTGTAATTGTTGTGGCTCCCTTCTGAGTGCCCAGGGTGAGCCCCCTCTGTTCATTCCTGCTGAGTGGGGAGATCTGGGTTCAGGAGACAGGGGCTGGGGCACAGGACACCCCAACTCAGGCAGGGGTCTGGTCCTGCCTGTCTCTACTCTTCTTGCTTGTTACCCCAGTTTTTTTATCCTCTCTTCTGGGGCTGTTTCTGCGTCAGTGAAATGCTCCCCAAGGCCCCTCCCAGCCCTGAGAGTCTCTGGTTCTGTGTTTTGAGATGCAAAGAATGAGGAAGACATACGTGTATGTGAATGTGTGTTTGTTTCTACCTTCAGAGAGCAGGGAGAGCTGGGACCCCGTCCTGGCTCCCTTGCCAGCTTCCACTGGGAGCAAAGCTGCCAGGGAAGGCTGGGCCCACCCTGAGCCAGCACTGTGCCCTGAGCAGGGAGCAGAGAGGAGGCAGCTGGGTTGCCTTGGTGTGCCCAGTCTCACCAGCCGCCAGGGTCATGCTGCCGTCCCCGCCCGGGCAGAGCCAGAGAACAGAGCCCCGGGACCAGGGCTCAGCTCTGGGATCTCTCCAGGCCAGCTGACCGGCAGGTACGAGGTGCAGGCCAGCTGGCCAGGTCCATTCTCTGCCTCCTGAATGGACAGTTAGAGCCCTCAGCTCAGTTCTGGGCAGCCGCAGAGACAAAGGTTCCTTGGTGTCCATAATAACCAGTGCCTGGAGCAGGGGGGTGAGGGAGAAGCTGAGTCCCAACCCCAGTCCTAGGCAGAGTCCTGTCCCCAGCCCCAGACTGAGTCCCGCCTCACGGGAGGCCACACGGGCTGGAGTGTGGCAGGCAGGGTCAGCCCCCATCTTCGCTGAGAGACAGTCTCCTCCGTGCCCGAGGGAGGGCCCTCCACACACCGCTCACAGAACTGGGACCATGGGGAAGGGGAGCTAAGTTAGTTTAGCAACTGGCTCGGCACCAGGGCCACCACGCAGGGGAGGCAGCGAGGTCAGGGAGTGGCAAGCGCCCAGTGACCAGAGTCCAAGGGCTTCCCATCTCACATGTGGCTCCCTGCAGAATGGGAGGGCGGCCTGGGCGGCCTGGCTGCTCTGACTGTCACACAAGATAAAAGTGCCTTTGGGAGTGACTGCTTCAGTGGCAGAGCCAAAGGCCATTCTGCACCTTGGCGGGCCAGCTGGGGCCTAGCACCGACCCGCAGACCCAAGGCCCCCCGGTTCCTGGGAGGCAGGGCCATTTCTTCACGGGTCTTACTGTCGATATTGTAGGCACAGTCGTCTGTTATTCTAGGTGCGACAGAGGAAACCGAAAAAGGTGGCAGCTTTGGAGCAAACTGACTTTACTGCTTGCTCACTTGAGCGTTTGCAAACAGGAAGGAAAATGAGGAAAAAACTGTCAAGAGCCACAAGTCTCTCGATTAGATTAAATCCAACTGCAGATAAGGAAGTTCCGGCCTCTTTGCTGACTAAGGAAGAGAGGTGGGTGGGAGGCCCCCTGGATGGAGGCCACGGGGAGCGGGATTTGGGACAGCGTGTGCCCCTCGACTGGTGGGACAGGTTGCAAATCAGTTCAGGGAACTGTAACAGGTGCTGGGGAAGACACCTGCGTGTCAGGAGCAGCACTGGGTGAGGCACGAGTCTCTGGCTCCCTCCTGACGTCAGCCGCAGTGGCAGTGACCCAGTCCAGGCAAGCTCAGGCACCCACCACGGCTGTGGGGCACAGCCTGAGGCCTGGCATCAAACTGGCACGCAGAGCACAAGGGAAATACACATGGCATCACTTGTCCTCACGACGTCACACACTCTTCCATTCATCCCACTGTCCATCAGGTGTCAGCTGGAAGCAGGATGTAAGGGGACAGAATCTGTGTTGGCATCTCTGAGGGGCCATGCGCAGTCGGACTGAAGAGACGGCCATGCCGAGCTGGGGCACAGGTGTGGGGTTTACTGGGAGTCACAGTGGGGTTGCTGCTGAGGCCATGGGGTCTCGGGAGAGGCCAGAGAGTGGCCCCCTCTTGCACTGTGACACTAGGGACAGTGTCCCCAGGCCAGACACGTTATCCTCACTTTGGCTCACCCCAGCCCCCCTGGGCACATGGGAGCTGGCCTGGTGTTTTCACGCTGAACCATGCGACCAGGCTGTGAAGGGCCTGGGAGGGGCCTCAGCACTCTCTGGGTCCCACATTCCCCCTTACGGGTGAGCAAAGGGAAGCCAGGCCACTCGGACCCCTCCCAGGCCATCCTCCGCTCTGCAGAAGCCGGGCTGGGCTACTGGGCAGAGGATCCGGTCACTCCTCCCAGCAGTGCCTCTCGATGGCCCTCGGGAGGGAGCCCAGCTTTCCAGCACCGCAGAGGACATTCCTCCTAATCCTTTACCTCCCGTCTTCTCCCTCCCACTCACTGGAGATGCCCTTTGGGACAGCTGGTCACTTGGTCCCTGGAGCCGCCCCATACCTCCACACCTGGGCTCGAGCTGTTCCCTCTGCTGCGGGGTGCCCTGGCCCCTCCCTCCAGCCCCCACAACTGATGCCCACTCGTCCTCCCCACCGTCAGCTCTGCTCTCGCCTCCTTTGCCTTGTCTGGGTCGGGCGGCTGTCCTTGGTGGGCCGGTCTGCTAGGAGCTGGTCTACGTCCCTCGGGGGTTATCGATGTTTCTACTGCTTCCTGGGCCGGCCTGGGGCTCCCCGAGGGCGGGGCTGGCCACGTTCGCTAACCAGGCCCAGCACGCATCAGACTGCGTTCAGAGAGGCACCGCGGAGGGACCAAATGTCTGGGCGGCAGCCTGGTCTCCCAGGCCAAGGCTCTGCTCCCATCTGACCAGCTCTGGGGTGTGCGTGTGCCTGTGTATTGGATTGAGGGGTGATTTTAAGGGATCCCCAGCCCTGAATCCACTGGACCTTATATTGCTTATGGACCAAATACATAATACGCCTTACAATATACACCCCTGTGATGAATAAAACAAATAATTCGTGTAAAGCCTGCCGGAAGTCTCTTGTGACGGGGTGTGCGTTTCCTCTATTGGGACCTTGGTCAAGGGCATGCAGTTTGACTGATCAGAGCCTTTGATTCATGACCCCTCAGCACCCTGAGCCCACGCCTGGCCTAACTTTACTTTATTTTTGTCTTTTCTTTTCATGGAAGTTTGTGTGGAGGAGTAAAAATTTTCTCAGCCAATCTGAACCGAGATCATTACCAGTCACTTCCATGTTTTCCCCCACGCCCTTCCCCGGAGGAG
Organism: Glossophaga mutica; assembly: GCA_039655065.1. Classification (NCBI taxonomy): domain Eukaryota; kingdom Metazoa; phylum Chordata; class Mammalia; order Chiroptera; family Phyllostomidae; genus Glossophaga; species Glossophaga mutica. The sequence continues at coordinate 87,628,986 of CM077313.1, forward strand.
TGCTCTCCCCAGGGTTGTGTTTAAGCCTTCCCGGCGCATGGCCTTCTCTGTCTCATCACAATGCCTGTTGGTTTAAACGATAGATTGTTTGGTTCTACTTGTTTTCGGACTTTATGTTAAGTCATTATGCATTTTTGCAATCAGTGGGCACCGAAAAGGAGACCATGACCACGTAGGGACCTGAGCAAGTCCAAGGGCGTCTCGCAGCCCACACCCCACGCAGGGACGTGGCTAATGAGGGATGATGTGTCCCCACTGCGGCTGCTAGGCAGCACCACGTGCGGGATGAATATTTAATGGCATGGGGAAACATTCGCTCTGAGTTATGAGAGGAAAAAGCAGGTTACAAAACTGTGGACGCAAGATTGTCCCAGTTTTACTTAAAAATAAAGCAAAAATGAGAAAACATGAGGCTCTGTGGATTGACCAACTCCTGAGGCATACAGATATTATAACAATCCCTGGGCTGTGGGATAAGGGGCACTTACGGTCTTCCTCGTTGATTTAAATTTTTTCCCCAAATGTATGTGTGTGTGTGTGGGAGTGCAGGTATAACGTGTATCCTGGTTAAAAACGGATGAACGGGATCGCAAGTTACGCAGGGAGGCCTTGTGGTTGGAAAAGTTGGGAGCCTCCTCCCCAGGAGGGGAGGACAGGGAGCCGGCTTTCAGGGCTCACGAGGAAGGCGAGGGGCTGTGGCTCGTGCCGCAGAGGAGGGGAGGGGAGGGCAGAACGAAGGCTGTGGGCCCTCGGAGAGGGCAGCACTACCTCCGACAGCAGGGAGCTCCGAAGGGGGCTGGGGGGGCCCCTGATCCGGGGGCCCCGTTCCCGCCGGACATGGCCGTGCTGCACCTGTCCAGGTCTCTCGCTCAGCCTGCTCTGTAGGCCCCGTTCATTTTGGCCCGTTGATCACAGAGGAGGAAACGGAGGCTCAGGAGGTATTATGGGTTGAATCGTGTCCCTGAAAATCCATGTACTGAAGTCCTAACCCCCAGTACCTCAGAAGGTGACCTTATTTGGAGACAGTCGTTTAATTAAGTCATTAGGATGGGCCCTGATCCTGAATGACAGCTGTCCTTTTACAAAGAGGAGGTTAGGACACAGACACACAGCGGGAAAATCAAGAGGCAGGGGGAAGACGGCCATCTCAGGCCGAGGAGAGAGGCCTCCGAAGGAACTACCTGCTGACATTTGATCTTGGACTTCCGGCCTCCAGAATCATGAGAAAACAAATGTCTGTTCTTTAAGCCCCGCCACTCGAGGCATGTCACTGTGGGCCTAGCAAATGACTCAGGCGGGTTAGGGGACTGGCCCAGAGTCATGCAGCCACTGGTGGAGGAGCTGGACACCAGACTCGGGTCTGTGGGACCCCAGTACCCAAGCTCTTGACCCCTGCACTATAAGGAGGGCGGGCCATAAGGAGGGGACAAGGTTGTCCCCTTCCCTGCCCAACTTGGGCTGCACTTGGTGCTGGGTCTTGGTGCGGACTGGCACCCTGGTCTCCAGGCTCCAGAGGCACTCCCAGCCCTCCCCCTTCCCGGCTGCCCCCGTGGGTGCCAGCCTGACAAGGCCAGGACACCGGTGGGGCCCGCGGGAGCCCAGGGCTGTTCTGACCTCTGCAGCGGCTGACCCTGACTCTGAGCCAGCAGCTGGAAATCTCCGAGGGCTCAGACCCCAGGAGCCCGGCTGCTGCTTGTCGGGTCCTTATGAGGAGGGACCGTGTAGTCATGACAACCGGAAAATGTATTTTACACCTTCTGCTGGTGTTGCCCAAGTTTAAAAGCGCAGGGGCGGTCCCTCCCGCGGCTTCCTTTGGGTGCGGATGCAGGGAGCTGGGAGCTGGGAGCTGGAGGGCAACTGCCAGCCAAGCCCTTCGTCATCAGGGAAGAGCCTGAGCCCCTCGTGTGGCAGAAGGGGCTGCCCAAGGGCAGAGACAAGAGGCACGCTGGAGGCTGGAAGCCTGTCACTGTTCACCGCCCCACGCAGCCTGGGCTGGCCTGGGAGAGCCTCTTCCTCCTGCAGGCCCGCAGGCCCAGGGGACCCACCCTCGTCTCCGGGGACTGCCCAGGGCGCTGGCAGGGGGCGAGCGTACCTGAAAGGTTGGCGAGGGTGGAGGCGTTGTGGCAGTGCTGCTCCGGCAATGCCCACGGGCGCTGGTCTCCGGGCGCCCGGCGTGGCCCAGCTGCCTAGAAAGTAGGAGGGACGAGGGTCAGAGTCCGGCCCTGGCCTTCCCTTCACAGCGCACATCTGTCCCCTGTCCTGTTCTGTCTCATCCCTCACTTCTCTTACCTCTGTTGTACAGAGGGGGAAACTGAGGCAGGAAAGGCCCAAGGCCAAATGGTGGAATGGAACAGCGGCCTGGCCAGATCCGGAACCCTGCCTTCAGGAGTGGTCCAGTGCGGCTTGACCTCTGAGATGGGAACCTCCCCCATCCATCCCTCAACCCCAAACGTCTCCTCCCCAGGATGGGGGGCACCCCTGTGAGGGGGCCCACGTCCTTCTGTCAGCAAGCTGGGAGGAGGCCCCCAGGAGTTCATTCACCCAGTAAATCTGTGCTGTATGCCTACTGTGCATCAGGCCCTGGCTGGGGGACCCAGTGGGTGCATTTGGGCAGCCTCAGACCACACAGGGATCCCCTGGACTTAGAAGGTGCAGGAGGGAGCGGGGAGGGTGGGTGATTGCACACCATCCCCCAGGCAAACAGGCAGTGCAGAAGGTGTTGTTAGGTCAACACATGGGAGAGACATATAATTTGAACGTGGGAAGACAAGGGAGGCTTCCTGGAAGAGGCGGCCCTTTAGGGACAACCAGAGGATGAGTAGGGAAAAAGGAAGGCCCGCTGTGCCATCGTGAGCACTCACAGAGAATAGACACAGTTGTTGTGACAATGGCCACCCCATTCGAAAGATAAAAACCACCCAGTGTCCCATGTCCTGAGAAAATCATGTGAGTGGGTGCTGGGCGTGGAGGGATAAAGTAGGTGTGGCTATCTCTGTGTGTCAGGGGACGACCTTCTGGTGGGAAGGACGGATGGGTGGCCAGCTTGTTACAGCATCTACAAGTTGCTAAGGAGAAATGGGGTCGGTCATGGAGGTGGTCATGCTGATGTGGGCTTTGAAGGTTGAGTAAGAGTTTGCCCAGCTAGTAAGGTCAGGGCCAGGAAGAGCATCCTGGGTAGACGGCACAGCATGTGCAAAGGCTAAGAGGCTGGAAAATTCACGGTGTGGGACTGACTGAGAGCAACGCGCTCTTGGGTACTGACCCTTGCCCCTCGTTCCTCCCAAGGCCACCACTTCTCCTACTCTGGGGCCAGTGCATGTGCACGAGTCCTGTGCACACGTGTGTGTGGGTGTATACAAGGGATGGCCTTGACATTCCCAAGTCTGAGATTCCAGGAGCCACTGCCCCACTGGTGGGTAGCCCTTCCCCCTACCCCTGCCTGTCAGATGTCTCCTTCCGGATAGCTGGGTCAGTGTTTGTTCCAGGGCGTCCCCAGGGCAGGGCCCAGCAGCCCTCAAACATCGCATTCCCTCCCTGGGGCAGACCAAGGGGTTTGCATGGTCCCCTGAAGACATGCCTGGCACAGGAGGGAAGGACAGCCTTGTTTGGTATCAAGTTGGCATTTACTGTGTATGAGATACAACCCTAAACAGCTCGTTTAATTCTCTCAACAGCTGCTGAGGCAGCTGCAAATCAACCCATTTTACAGATGTGGCCACTGGGTCTCAGAGAAACGAAGTCACTGTCCCCCCCCCCCCCGCCCCCAGGCCACGCGGCAGGTCAGGGGCAGAGGCGGGATGGGACGGCCTGGCAGGTTGGGGCTCGCCAGATATACCCAGGAGGGCGGGTCCTGGGGGAGGAAGTGAAGGCCTGTGGTGCCTGGATGCTGAGAGAATCTGAGCCCCAGACAAGGTGGCTAGGGGCGGGGCTCGGGAGGAACCGGTGGGGGTGCTCTCACCCACAGTGCAGGGGCAGGGCCTGGAGGGAGCGAGCTGGGTCACAGCGGGCGTGGAGGCAGACCCCCCAACCTGGCAGTGCCCTGTGCAAGGGAGACAGGAAGCTATAATTCCAAGTCCCCTGTTGACCTATTATTGTTGCTCTAGTGGGGGACACTTAGGGCTTCCATACTGATCAGCTGGCGGGGGGCGGGTGCCGCTCCCACCCTTTGCCCCGTTCCCAGCCCGGAGCCCGGCACAGGGCGGGTCTCAGTACGTGTCTGCTGGCCGGCTGGCTGGCTGGGTCTCTCAGGCAGGAAGAGCTGCATCCGCAGCCCCAGTTCCGGGAGCTCGGGTGCTGGGATTTTCCTGCCCTTCAGATTTCCTCCTCTCTGAATTTTCACTTTCACTCTGTGCCTGGAACTGGGAGCCCTGGCAGGGGGAGGGGACTGCGAGTCGGAGCCCAGATACCAGCTGCTCTTCCTCCACCTTGGGCCCTGTCCAGGCAGAACCTGCGCCCCAGGGGCCAGGCAGGCCTCAGAGGTGCCACCTCCCCGGAGCCAAGGGGTCTAGCCGAGCCTAATGCTCCTTCCTGGCCTGGGGACAAAGTTTCATCTAAATTTAGTCCCTGGTCTAAGCCCGGGAGATTTACGGGACCACAGGTCCTGCAGCCAGACTGCCAGTAACCAGAGGGGAAGGGGGTGAGCCGTGGCCTGCCGCCTCCTTCTCCGTCCAAGGTCAGAGCGGACTGTTCTGGAAGCGAGAGCACTCCTCCCCACCTTCCCTTCCATTCACTGGTTTCACTGAGCCTGGACGAGGGATCTCGGCCGGAGAAGCGCAGGCTCTGCGCTCCTCTCCAAGGAGGAGATGGGGCGAGAGGAGGAGGGCAGGAGGAGAGGGTGAGGTGGGGAGGGAAGAGAGAAGGAGGGAAGAGAGAGGGGGAGGGGGAGAAGCAGTGGCGAGGAAGAGGCAGTCTGGGCCCAGAGCAGACGAGAGTCCGCAGAATGGGAGCTGAGGTTGCCTGAGACGAGGGTGAGGGAGGGGAGGGGCAGGAAGGAAGCAGGTCATCATTTCTACGGCCACTGGGCCGGCTTCCTGGAAGGGGAGGACTTAGATACTCGTTTCTCACTTATCAGGTGCTGGACCTCAAGCGAGGACTCCCAGAGCCTCTTAGCTGCTTCCAGTGGACTCTCCCACGCCCCTGGGTCTGTTCTCGAAGCTCTCTTTTCCCAAGATGTCCCACTCTCCCTTCCCGTCCTAATTCAGCCTCCTACTCACTCGCCTGGAGAAACTTCCAGACCTCGAGTCATTGTGTGTTCTGTCGTCCCTGGAGGCCAGCAGCTCCCTCTCTTTCTTGGGTCTGTCTCCCCTCGCCTGTGTCAAGCCCTGTGCTAGGCACACAGGTGTCTTGGGGGTGGGGGGAAGGACAGGGGAGGGAGGAAGGGAGGGAGGAAATACCTAGGCCCTCAAAAAAAGGGAGAGGCAGCCAGCAGGAGGCCCTATAACAGGACAGCAGGCCTAAAACTGTCTCCTCAGTTGTCAACTCAGCTAATGTCATTTGCCAAAGAGTCACCCTTCTCTGAAATGTTTTGGCATCCGAGTGTCCTAAAAGTAACTCGCCATTATTAATGAAATCACGTTAAAATGAAATTTTCACTACGAGAAGGGAGCCCAGAGTGGGGCTGCCTGGTTTGCATCCTGGCCCTGCCACTCACCAGCCCAGTGACCTAGGGCACATGACCTGGGGTGCATGACCTGGCCTCGGCTTCCTCATCTGTAAAATGGGGATGTTGAAGGCCATATCTCCTGGAGCTATTGTGAAGTTTAAAATAGATGAGGTATGTCAGTGCTGGTAACCGTGTGGAACACAGGGTAAGCCCTGTGTAGCTGCTAAATAGAAGGAATGAAACGAGCTTATTGAGTGATCGATCCTTCTCTCCGGTGGATTCGAAACGACATCTAAAAAAATTCAAATTTTGAATACAGTGACTTTCGACAAGCTGGCAGAGGATTCCTAAGCATGGTTACTTAGATCAAGCAGAAGGTGACAGCTAAGAGGGTGCGGGATTGGAGCATTACTAGGAATACAAAATTAAGAAAGCCACGCCTTCAGACAGCGCTTCTAAAAAATACTTCCACATCAACAGAACGGGCAAAAACAAGGAGGGAGAACGAGCTGGTCCGGTTAGAAAACATCAGTAAGTAGTTGAATTTGGGGGAAATCATTAGGTGAATTGGCTTTGGCCTTGGCCTTGGGGAGGGCTGCAGAGGTAGGGAGGGTGCAGGCTTCTGGAGGGGGATCCATAGCGGAAGTGAAGGAACCACAGGGGATAAGGAATTTCTGGCCCCGAGGAGGGGCCTGTGCCGGACACTGGGTCAGCCAGTGCGCCCCATCATCCTCAAGGCCTCGCCGTCCTATCCGAGCTGCTGGTAGTTCATCTCTCCTCCACCTACCCCTCCTCCAGGCAGGAGATCAGCATCCCATCATCCGACACAGGGATCCCAGCCCCGACCCGGCCACCAAGCCCAGCGCCTCCTTCGCCGGTCCCAGGAACTGGGCACTGGGACTCCCTGCCAACCCCCAGCACCAGCGCCCACACCCAGAGACGCGACCCCTGCTCCCCACACTTACCCTGAGCAGCGGCGGGAGGAGGCAGAGCAGGCAGAGGAGGGGCTGTGGGACGTGGAGGAGGCCCGAGGGCGCTGCGGGACACCCCATGCCCGCTGTGGCTGGGGACGGGAGCACACCTCCCAGCACGGATGTCCCGCCCCTCCCGCCCCTCCCCCGGGGCAGAAGGACTCGGACCCTGCCTTCCCCACCCAGCAGGGAGGTCAAGGTGAAGCCCTGGGCTCGGGGTGTTCTCCTCCTCCACGTGCCCCCACCCCCGCCCCCACCGCCACCGCCAGCCCAGAGCGGCAGTGACACCGCCGCACAGCCGGCCCCCTCCAGGTTATTTATAGCGGGTGCCCAGCAGCCGTTTCTTACAGGGCAGCCAGGGACCGAACTCTGCCTGGAACCTGCAGAGAAGGGGTTAACACCTTTTCTCCGCCGCTGCCGCCGCTGCCTTTGCCTGGGCTGTAACTGCTCTCCTCTTCCACAGAGGGATTGAGAAAGGGGAGCGGGGTCCAGGCTATGTTGGTGGCCTGAGCTCAAGGTGGGCTGCGGTGGAGGGGGGGGAGGAGAGGGTCTCACCCTGGCCAGGCTGTCCCGCCGGGGGTGGGGGTGGGGGTGGGGCGCATATTCCAATTGTCCAGAAAGCTGTGTCCAGGCGCCAGTGCCTGGTGGGACAAGTGGAAGTTGACTGTGGACGTAGGTTGAACAGTAGCAGTGCATCAACGTCCAAATTCCCGATTTGGACAGCCGCAGTGCGGGTAGGCAGAGAATGTTCTTAGGAAGCACACTCTCAGGGCTAAAAGTGTGTTCAGGGTCACCATGCTTCTAACTTATTTTTACATGGTTCAGAAATGCAGACATACACACACAGAACAATAAAGCGGATGGGTTAACACGCAAATCTTGGCAACGAGTGTACGAGTACACTTTGAATCATTCTTCCAACTTTCCTATGAAAGTTTGAAACTCCAAAACAACAAAGACCGCAAATGCAGCAATGCCAGGATGCACCCAGGGAGCCTGGTTCCCCAGGCGGGGCTGGCCCAGGCCCGGGGGTCCTACGGGCAGGCAGGGCCGAGCAGTGCGGGGCTTTGGTGAAGACCAGGCCGACCTCGGGCCTGTTCTTGGAGCCTGTGCGGCAGGCTCTGGACCTGTTCCAACAGGTGGGCCTGGTGCGGGAGCTTATAAGCTTCAGCAGCAGTCGTTGGGATCTGAGTGGAAAGCATCTGAGGAATGCGATGTGTGGGGCACCGAGCTTTTCCTGGGGGGCGCGCACGGTGGGCACAGGCCCTGGAGAACTCCGCCCAAGCTCGAGAACCTGAGATCCTGCGTGTTCACTCAAGTCCTCCTCCTCTCCGCCCCTTCCTTCAGGCAGCCCTTCCCGATTGCTCTCACACCGCCCTCCCCAGAAATCTCACAGGCCTCGGGCTGAGTCCCTGGCCTTTCCCTGGTGTGGATTAGTCTCTAACTGCCTTTTGCAGGGCAATGGTCTCCAATCAGCTTGGGCAGAGCCTGGGTCTCCCTCCTCTTTTTACCTCTCTCCCCTGCCCCTCGTCTGTTGCAGGGAGCCTAGTCCCAAGGGTGCGGGGGGAATCTTTACAGGGAAAGCTAAGAAACAGTTCATTGACCAGATCTCTCCATTCAGTTAAAGGTGACAGGGTGACACATCTCCCCAAATGCTGGGACAGGATATGGCTTTACTGGCCCTGATCAGGTGGGCTTGGGCAGGGAGGGCTCCTGGCAGAGGGTGGCGGGCGGGTGGGTTCAGAGAGAGAGTTGATGGGTCAGCAGGAGGCGCCCCGCTGTCTTCAGCACGTGTGTGTCCCTGGAGCCTGTCCGTGGCCAGCTGTGACGTGAGGCCGAGAGCAGAGGCTCCGACCTCAGGGCCACCCTCAGCCTGTGGGGAGCGTGCGAGGGGCCTCAGTGGAGGGGAGAGAGAGCACAAGGCGCTGGGGCAGCTGGGGGCGGGCGAGAGGGGTGTGGGGAGTGCTGTAGGAGCACCTCGAAGGGTTTAAACAGGGACGAGGGAGACCTTCCCTCCCGATGGAGAGGATGGAGAGTCAGGGTGGACGGAAGCAGGAGTGGGCAAGTGCAGGCCGGCTTGGCTGGGGTCCTGGCTGGGGTGGGGCCCGTGCAGGGCCCGGGAGTGGAGGGCAGGCTGGGGGGAAGGCCCACTTCTAGAAGGGTCTAGGAAGCAGGCACAGAGGCCGTCAGCCCTGTTCCTCCCTGGCAGGGCTTCCCTTGGGCTTCCAAATCAGTCCTCTTGCTCCCCCAACCCGTAGCTCTCTGAGGAGGACTGTCCTTGGGCGGCTAGACCTGAAGTCCACTCAGAGATGGGGGTCTCACTACCTGAACCCCAATTCCCCAGGCATGCTTCACCACTGACCAGAAGTGAAGGACTCCAGCTACGGCAGTGAACGCCCTGGGGGCCCTGGGGGGTCCAGGAGGCTGGGACTTCTTTTCCTTCTCTGTCCTGCTTGGTCCCCTCTCTTACCAGTCTCCCCTGGAAACACTTTTACAAATCACGGCAGGTGACTCCTCATCTCAGCCCTGGGGAATCTGACAGGAAGACAGCCTACAAGGTCAGGGAAGTCTGGACTTGAACCTGCTACGTTTAACAGGTAAAAAACAAACAACAGTGAAGTCAGACGAAACCCTTGCACCCAGTGGTGGGGGGTTCTTTGGAGGACTGTGGGTGCTAAGAGAAACCCCCACCCACAATCGTGACTGGCAGGCTAACTGAAATACTAATTGTCATTTAGAAGCTTTCTGTCTCTAAGGGCCACCCAGACCTCGGTGGGCGGTCCCCATCTTCAGAAAAATTCCCCTGCGCACAGCAGCGGTGTCCTGGCACCCAGGAGTGAGGAGGTGCTGTGGGTGTGGGAAAAGGGTGGAGGGGGGGCACCGGTAGCTGCTGGAGGTTGGGGGTGGGGCGGATACCAGATATTTCTTGGTTTTATCCAGAATGGTCCTGTCCTTCTAAAAAATGCTCCCTCCTCTCTTTCAGTTTCCCAACAATTTTTCCATCATCACTTCTTCCCACCCTAAAGAGTCTTTTTAGATTTTTACCCCGATTGTCCCCACTCATGAAACTGTAATACCACAGATATGGTGTCTGTCTGTATTCTGTGGTTCTTCAGAGAGCCACAGACCATGGTATCATCCAAGCCTGCTCTGCTCCCCACTTTTTGCCCCCCTGAAAGAGGGCGTGCTCTCCTCCCAACATGTGACTTGATGGGCAGTGGGCCACCGTGGACTGGCCCGATGCAAGCGGCCAGGCTGGGTGAGTGAGAGGGACCGAAGCTGGTTGACACAGAAACGACCAGCTGGTCTGGGCGGACTTGGTCCGCATCCTTCCCTGAGATTCACGAACTCTGCATCCCTGAGAGCAGCTATTCCTCTGTCGTGGAGAAACTGAGAGGCGGCCCGTGCAGCAGCTGCCTGGCTGTTGAGAAAGTGGAGCTGCGGGACTGAGCTGCCACCCTCCAGAGGGGGCAGGGAAGGGGGGCAGAGAGAAAGTCCCGGGGGCCTTCCAGGCTCCGGTGAAGCCCACTGTGCCTTGGCCCCCTGAAAGGGAGCTCTCCAATAAATCTTCCCTGATCTTCGAGCTGGTTTGCAGGGCGCTTCTGTTACTCGCTACCCTGGGAATTCTGACCAAGGGGTCAGAGATTGAAGAGGAGTAGAATTCAGAGTGAAAAGTGACCGGGGACATGGAAGATACCCATCCCCGTGTCTGGGAACCAGAGCTGCTGAAGAGAGCTCAGACTCCCTGTCCATCTAACGGGCTGGGGCAGACAGGTCATTATAAGTAGCTATAAAGGGGAATGGTGACTTTGGGGGACTGGGGTTCTTTGGGACATTTGGGTTGCGTGTGAGAGACAGGGCTAGGTCTGTGTTCTAGAAGGCTTGCTCGAGCAGCAGGGTGGTCTTGGTTTGTAGACTCGACTCTGGAGTTAAGGAGAGAGCAGAGCGGGCCAGCGCAGCGGCCCAGGTGAGGGATTAGATGGTGCCTTGGTCCAGGGTGGGGGCGGGTCTGCCTTGCAGGGCCACCACGCTGAGCCCACCTCTCACCAGGGCTGAGACTGCCGGCACCAGGCGCTATGGCAGATGAGGCTGCCTGGGGCTCCCCCCGCACACTCCTCACCCCCGCCCCGAGCTTAGGGCCAGGTGACACCTTGTCCCCCAGGAGCATAAGGCTCTCTTCTGGTTTTAGCTGTGCTCACACTGATTTCGTCTCAGATGACAGAGTATGCCTTTGCAACGCCCTTTCAGAACACGGTTTTATAGCATCAGTAGAACAGCCATTGGTTTTGCTCATTGTTTATCTTTATTCTTTCTGTGGGTTCTGTGGGATGTTACTCTGATCTCTCTCTCTCTCCCCCCTTCCAAATCCTGGTTCAGGGAGGCCAGGTCCAAGTATGAGTTATGGTCATTTCTGTTGTCACTCATCTGTAAAGAAAACCAAGTCATCGTGTTTGATTAATAGGAACTGAGTCAGCTCTGGCCAAGTTTTTACCCGTGCACGAGCCTGTGTCTGGAGAACAGCTGTGGGGCCTGTATTTTCTGGAATGGTTCGGGCTCCAAGGCTGAGTGGCCTTTCGGCCTGCTTCCAGGTTGTCGTGTCTGTGGTTTCACAGCTGTCCCCCTGCCCCGTGCAGCCGCCAGGGGTGGGGCCGGCAGAAATCAGGCCTCTGCTCCTCCCCTGGACAGGTGCTCCTGTGTCTCCACCCCTGCTCCTGTGTTTGCCGGGGCCCCTGGATGCCTATCTCCCTTCACCTTTCCCCCAATTCCCTTAACTGTAAAATGGAATCATAACCCCTCCCGTGGGGGCCGTGGTGAGGATCAAGTAAGAACAGGTGTGGACAGCCACTTCCCGGAAATGTTGTTTTGTTTCTTCTAGTTCAAAGTCAACAAACACTGAGCACCTGCCATGTGCACGACCTCGTGCAAGGCATGACCACGGGTGCCTAGAATGGAGCAGGTTCTTAAGAAAAGTTTGTCGAGGGACGGAGTGAATGGGGATGACTTTAGGAGTCTCAGGGCAAGAGGGTTGGGGTAGTGAGGGATGGAGGGATTTGAGAAGCCCCTGGCATACGGGGCAGGGTCTGGATGCTTCCACCCATACCTGCCGTTTTTGAACTCCTTCCTACAAGGCACCAAGCTGGAAGGGGGAAACAGTCCTTAGCATGAATTAAACATGCATTGATTGAGCACCAACTAAGTGCAGGGTGCAGGGAGAGGAGACACAGTGGCTGTCCCCGAGTGGTGGGGGAGACAGAGCAGGGATCTGGCAAGGCCACGAGGACCAGCGAGTGTGAAGCCACCAATGCCACCTGCCGTCGGGGTTGGGGAGGGTGAGCAGAGCTCAGCTAGGTGAAGGTGAAGGTGAAGGTGAAGGTGTGGAGAGCTTCTGAGGGGTGAGCGAGAACGAGACAGGCTTGGGGACCTGCAGGGGGTTTGTGGGGGTGCAGATGATCTTGGACGAGGTGGGTGGTGGACAGAGCCCCAGCCAGGAGGCAGGTGGGCTGGGCAAGGCAGCTTCGGGAGGAGCTAGCCATGGGGCTGGCAGGCGACTTCGGCGGTGTAGAGAGAGCAGGGCGGAGAATGGCGTGGCTGGGACTTGCTTGCCCCGGGGCAGGAGACCAGGCAGGAGGCTCTGCCCATGAACAGCAGTGCGGGCCTGAGTTCTGGTCCTCACACTGCTCCCCAGAGGACATCGGAGCTGGAAGGGACCTTACCAGTCACTCATTCACCCTCCCATCTCACAGGTAAGAAAGCAAGGTCTGCAAACACATGGGCCAAGTGTGGGAGTGCCATGCCTCCCTCGGCGCTCGCCCACCCGCTCCCTGCCCCGCTCTGCCTACTGAGTTAGAGGAGCCCAGGGCATCTGTCCCTTCCTCCTCTTCTAGACCAGGCTGCCTCCGCTGCGGGGTCACCTGGGGGGCTTCCAGGTGACAGGAGCCTGAGACACATATTGACATTGTGAAAGGCGAGTGGTCTATGAGGTCGGCAGGGCCTGATTCAGCCCTTTGCTGGGAAAGGTCAGGCTCAGTGGTAGGTGCGCCTGGGCCTCCTCCTCTGCTGCGGGGTTTGCCAGCCACCCCTGTGGCCATTCTTAGTGGGAGGCTGTTCGTGAAGGGAGAATTGGAATTTCACTCAAAAGCTTTTTCTTTCCTTAAGAAAGCTAGTGGTCTCAAACTGAGCACTAGAGCTATTAATTCACTGATAATAGGAGGCATTTGTGAGGAGAAATGCATCGCTTTCACAATCTGCTAATGCTCTCTTTGGCAGGTGTATAGAATATTGACAAAGGAGATTCAAATGCTCCTGTATTTATTTCCCCTGGCTGCTCGGGAAAAGGAGGAATTGGTTTTTGCACAGAGCGTGAATACCATCACAGGCGTCCTCAAATATTGATGCTGTGCAGGGTCCTCCATCGTAGGCACAGAGTAGGGGCACAATTGAACTTGACTGAAGCCGGCCCGCCGGGTTAGCCTTGCATCCGCCCGCAGTCTAGCTGTGTGAGCGGGGGCGAGTGACTTCAGCGCCCCGTCTCCCAACTCCCTTTGGAGAGCGGAGCTCAGAACAGCACCTGTTGGAGCCCCTCCCTCCTCGCCCTGCTCTGGGGGTGATGTGGCTCCATCCAGGGGGGGTGGATAGTTCAGGGCCTGGCCAATCCAGTGTATACTCTGAAACCCTCTGGCTGCTGGGCCAGGCTTCACTTGGGAAAGTGAGCGGAAAGTTCAGCCAGGATGGAGGAGATCACCCTGGCCACCCTGCTCCCGATGGTCTGGAGTGACCTTGATCTTTTACAGATGTTTTCATCGTGATGAAAGTCTAGCAGTAATTGGCTAGTTAATATACAAAAAATAGAGAAAGCTTTACAAGTGACATTAGAGAGCATCTAGTTTAATGTCCCTCTCTGTACACATGGAAACTGGAAACTGAGGCCCAAAGAGGAGAAAGGATGGCTGAGGCCCCCCAGGTGAGGCCCGCCAGAGCTGGGACGTGAGGCCCTCTAGATCGGAGGCTGTGTTGCTTCTCCAGATTCATTTCTCTATCCAGGATGGTGACCCGATCACAGACTTGAATGTCGAAGAACCAGCAGATCGCCTTTGGCAAAAGGTGAACACCGCTCAAGCCAGCAACTGTGGCACTGAGGGGTGCCAGGATTCACCAGGGCAGGGACAGCAGCCCGCAGTTTAACGATCAGACCTCTCAGCTGTGTGACCAGCTAGCCTGGGTATTGCTGTGAGGAGCATCTCACCTTGATTTCTGTCCCGGCCACGGATAGCTGAGGTTGTGGGCAATGGGCTTGTTCCAGCTGCCTGGACCCACAGGGATGACAACACCGCAGGGTCCAGAGATGCCCTTCTGCCCTGGTCAGAGGGAGGGAGGGAAAGTGACCCTCCGAGAAATGTTATTTGCCTCTTAGCTGGTTGGTGATAGATTTAACACCAGAGCCCGAATTGCTGACTTCCCAGACCTGCTAAATCGGAACGTCTGGGGGTTGGGCCCAGCAATCTACGTTGAATTTTCACTATCTGCACGGGGGACCTTGAGTTTTAGTTCTCTCTTGCTGCATGGCAGACCGCCCCAAGTGTGCTGGTTAAGACAACAACAATCATGTATGGGCTCACGTTTCTGTGAGTTGGGGACATCTCAATGGCCAGGTCCATGAGTTGTCTGCTGGGGCTTGGAACATTCAAGAAGGCTTCTACATTCACATGCCTGCAGCCTGGGCTGGGATGGCTGAACCAGCTGGGCCCTGCCCCAGGGGCATCTCTTGGGGGCCCCTCCAAGAGGCTTTGCTTGGGCTTTCAAACAGCATGGCAGGTTCAGGAAAGTGACACTTTTTTTTTGTTTTTTTTACATGGCAGCTGGCTGCCCCCAGAATGCAAAAGTGGAAGCTGCCAGGTCTTCTTGATGCCTGTACTGGGAAGCCTCGGAACATCACTGACGCCTCACTCCGCTGGTTAGTCAGTCACTGGTTAGTCACAGGGCCAGGGGAGGCGAGCTGGACTTTACTTCTTGGTAGGGGAGTGGCAAGAGCCATCGCAAGATGGCATGTGGGCTGGGAGACACAGTCTACCACACAATTGAAATCCTCTCTAAACAGACTGAGAATAAAGGGAATTTATTCTAAGGACAAGGGGTGCCTCAGAGAAGCCGGGCCAGGAAATGCAGGGGTGGAAAGGTGTGTACTGGGACACTCATCAGTGACTCAGGCTGCATCTCCCCGGCCTCGGCCTCGTTGCGGGTACTGTGGCCTCCCCTGCACTTGGCTTCTCCCTGGCCTCGGCCTCGTTGCGGGTAGTGTGGCCTCCCCTGCACTTGGCTTCTCCCCCGCTCACGCACTCTATGCGCTGCCCACCCCCCCGCCCCCCGCCCAGTAGCGCACCCACAGCCCCGAGTCCTCGACTTCCCTGAGTTTTTGTGAATCCCAGTTCTAAACCCGAGAGAGTCCGACTGGCCCAGGCCAAGGCAGGTTCCCCCCAAATGTGGAAAATGAGGCTCAGAGCCTTGCAAGGTGTTGCCCAGTGCCGGCACGTGGCAGGCAGGGCCAGGCGTCCAGCCCTGGCATCTCCCTGACTCCGAGTCAAGGCCCACTCCAGGCTTCCCCGAAGTGCCCCACCCCCCGTGCCCCTATCAAGGTCAGACCTGTGCGAGTTGAGCGGGGCTGGACCTCACAGCCAGGGGCTCTCTTAATCAGCAGCTTCCTCTGGTCCCTGCTCAGGGTTGGGGGCAGTTTGGTGGTGCAATTCATCCAGAGTGAAGGGCTTCGGACACCCCAGCAGGCTTTCTGCCTTCCCGTGCCAGGTCCAGAGCCCCTAAGCCTGCCCAGAGGAGGCCATCCAAGTCTCCAGCAGCTCTGATGAGACGGCTTGTGACTCTCTGGAGTCTGGCTGTGTAGCTGGGACAGGACATGCCAAGGCTGTCTCTGACCTCCCACCTTCCCCTACACCCTATGCAAAAACCTGGTTTGGGGCCCACAGCCCCCCGAGGCACTCTCCTGGCCCTGCCCAGGGCCGGCCTGCGTCAGCGAACCTCTGCGCTTCCCGTCCCGGCACCTTCCTCTTCTCTGCAGGGCCTTGGCTGATGTGGACCCACAGCAGTGAGGGCCTGAACCCCACAACCGCTCCCAGGCCCTCCGGGGGCCAGGACCCCTGTTAGTACTTGCCAGGGCTGCCCCCTCTCCTGGAGGGACATGGGACTTCAGGTGGTGTCTCAGCTCTGCGGAAGCAGGCTCAGCCTGGTATCTGTTGATATTTTTAGGTTGCATAACGAAATTCCACCTTGAATTTGCATAGCTTTTATTTTTCTCTTTTCGAAGTCCTGTCCCATCACCCCATTCCACATCAGCACCTCTCTCCTCCTAGCTGGGGATCAGCTAAGGCCTTCTTCTCATTCCTCAAATGTAAACGGGAGCTTCCCCAGGCCACTTCAAGGCCCACCAGTGAGCGGTCCCCATAGTGAGCCCCCACCCCCAGCAGAGACATGACTCTGAGACGAATGGGGTCCTCTTAACCCCCACAGTCCCCTGAGTCACCTCAGCTGTGTGGACAGTGCAGAGAGGAGACGCCCCAGCAAGGGTGTGCCTGGGGGATGGCTTATCAGCGTGGCTGCCAGGGCCGCAAGCATCTCGAAGGGGTGGCAGCTTCCACCAGCCAAGCTGGAGTCCAGCCAGTTGCCAGGTTTGGTTTTAATTTATTTGCAGATGAATATCCCTCCTCAGAGGCAGAAGGAAGGGAGCGCACAATCTCTTTTTAATTATTTGGGGCTTGATTTACAGAGCCCTCTGAGCCAGTTCCCCGGCCCGAGGGCTGTTCTGATCTCCAGCACACCCACACGCGAGGGGTCGTCCCAGGCCCAGGCCGAGCCCGCCAGCCTCCCACCCCCTCTGCTGCACGCCCCTCCCTTGCCTTCGCATCCCTCCGCCTTGTGAAGAGAGCTCTGGTAAGCACGGCCGAGCCCGGGTGGGGGTGGCGCCAGGGTGGCAACCACGTGCCCCAGCAGAGGTCTGAGGTCCCCCAGGAGTGGCTTCCACACTCAGCCCCGTCACCGGGCCTTGAAGGTAAGTCTGATGGTGTCACTTGTCCTCTCTAGTGGCTCCAATGACTCCCACCTCCCTCAGAGGAAGAGTTGCAGCCCACGAGGCTCTCCGTGCACACATGGGCCCGTGTGCACACATACAGGCCCACACGAACAACACACGTGTCACTCACACACCTGCAGGCATGCATGTCCCCTGTGCATGCACACGTAGACCCTTGCACGAACAATGCACACCCTCAGATGCATGCAAACACACACACCTGCGCACATGCACACATGCATGCCTGCGTGGACAACACACACACCTGCGCACATGTGCACACAGAGTCCCCGGAACTCGCCAGGCACTCTCCCATGTCAGGGCCTTCACTAGGGCTGTTCCCTCTGCCCAGGCTCCTGCTTGGCTCGCTCTCTTAACTCTTGCCTCAAATGTCGCCCCCTAGAGGCCCTCCCTAGCCCCACGGCAGTGGACTCCTGTGTGCCCCCACCAGGCCCCAGGTGCCCCTCCCGCACACGTTCTCCACGGAAGGACAGCCTCCTTGCTTGGAGCATTCCTCTGCCTCTCCCTTTGCACTGCTGGGCAGCCGCAGCCGCAGCTGCTGACTGACAGGCAGGTGGGGGGGAGGGGCAAAGGCATCAAGGGGGGCCGACAGTGTGCCATGCACCCCACAGAGCTCCCTGGGGACCGACCTGAAGCCAGGACGCCACTGACACTGCGTCCATTCCTCCTGTGCTGCCTGCCTGCCATCAATTCACCACGGGCACGAACCCTCCCCCAGCCAGGCTCCCGGCCGGGAAGCTCACACTGGTGAGACTTGTGGACCCCAAGCTTACCTGCGTGCCCTCCACTGCCCGCTGGACTCCTTGCTCTATTGTTCCTAACTTATTGTCTTCAAATATAGGATTCTCTTATTTCTTTTGTTCTCTGGGCTTTTTTCCCTCCCAACTTAGAAGGCAAAGTCCTACTTAGGAGGCAGAATTTTATCTGTTTCGTTCGGTTTATTGCCTGCACATAGCAGGTGCTCAGTCAACAGCAACCTGTGACCACCCATACTTTATATACCAGAATCTAAAAGCCCAGTCATGATGCTTGCACAGCAGAGTGAGGATTCAAACCCAGGTGTGTCTGTCTGTCTGTCTGTCTGTGTGTCTATGGAGTGACTCAGATTCCACAGGCCATCTTTCTGCCCCTCCGCCCAGTGTGCAGAGCATCACCTGGGGCACAAGCACAGGAGTCGCCTGCACCCACCACCACTCCGTCCGCTTAGTAGGTGTGACGGCACACCTAGCGTGGAGTCCCAGTCTGTCATTTACTCACTGTGTGTCCTTAGGCAGGTTCCTTAACCTCTCGGAGCCTCAGCTCCCACATCTGTAAAATGGGGATACTTTGACTCACTCAGCAAAATCATCCAGCACCTAGAATGCACCAGGCACTGCGCTAGATGTTGGGGAGAGACACAGTCTTGCGTTGTGGATGGGCCGTACGCGATGCGGCTGTCTGAAAGCCAAATGCTGGGCTTTCTTAGTGGGTTTCCAGGAGCTTTCTGCCTTTGCTGCTGCTGTAGGAAAGGCTTTGCTGCTCTGTGGTACTGAGGGGCAAACAAGCAGTGACGCCTTTTGAGGTCCCAGAGGAGAACTGTAACTCCAGGGGGGAGGCGGAGCAGGAATTTTGCTGCCCAGTGGAACTGACAGCCAACATCTTTCTCAGATCCAGTTCTCTGGGCAGAGAAAAACGCATCGCTTTCTTTTCAGCAGATCGGCTAGTCTAACAATGGTGGGAAGTGGACTTCCCAGGGAATTACAGAGGTGCGTCCGCTCTGTCTGCAGCCATACGGCCCGCCACATGGACCCGTGGGTCTCAGCAGCGTGAATGTTTCAGGCCACGTTCTGAACGTGCCCCTCCCTCCTGCACAGAGAAGCAGGCCAGCCTGCTTTGCTCCTGGCCCTCGCTTTCCCGAAGAAGAGGCCTGGGGGCCTAGCACTTGACACCTTGTTTCCTGGGACCCATCCTGCTTCTCTGGCCTCTTGTCCGTCGAGCCTGCACCCACCAGCTGTCCAGCCTTCCTGATCCGGGCACATCCCTCCTGCCCCTGTGCCCACTACCTTTGATCACACGCGTCCCTCTGCCAGGGCTAGCAGCCCCGTCCCCATTGCCCTGCCCCCAACCTGTCACCCCTTTTCGGAACCTCTGCCCATGGAAACCCCTCCGAGCCCACGCCCGCCACTGCGGCAGCCCTCGCTGACTCTCTCGGTTGCGCTTATATCCCTCTCTCCCTGTGCTTGTCCTGGCTGTGCCGTCTCCCAGAGGCACCAGCACACACCCACGTCACAGCCCCACCCTCCGCCTGAGCATCCTTGTCTTCAGGACTAGAGAGAAGCTCAGAAGTTACCTTCTCTAGCTGCCACTGACCTCCTAGGGGTCCCCCGCCCCTCACTCATGGAGTCCCCCAGCTCTGAGAGCTGGAGCCCACCCTCTAGGTGCTTCTGACCGAGCCACAGCGTGTTCCCTCCCTGGATGCCAGCAGGGCAGGGCTTCTCCTCTGCTCACCGGGCACACGCTGAGTTACAGTGGAAAGAATGCTGACAGTGACCGACACTTCCAGCACTACCTTGGGCCGGGTGCTGGGCTGACTACTGAACATACGTAAACTCATTTAGCCTCCACTATCACCTTCATTTTGTATCTGATGAAACAGGCGGGGAGAATGAGCTTAAGTAAGTGGCCAGGTGCTCCTACCTGAGTGTCAGGGACAGGACTGAATCCAGGCAGCCACGCCTTTGACCTCTACTTTTTACACCCCCTTGTGCTAGAGAGATGGGAAGGACTCCTGAGGGCTGAGGTCTCCAGGGACACTTCCTGGAGCAGGGGCCCTGTGACCAGTGACAATTTGCTGATTGGACAATGGCTGCGTGAGAGAAGTGCTTGCTTGTGCAGATTCGTGTGTCGATACTGTCATGCTCCAGCTCTGCCTGGACAGAAGTGCTCAAGGCCTGTCCCCAGACGGGCGGAGCTCACAGGCTGGTGGGAACCAGCTGATGTGTCAACAGAGCCTTGCAAAACCACGTGGCACCAGGCAGGTGGTGAAGGGGAAGGGAAGGCTGGCTCTCAGTGGAGCTATGAACTACCTGGGTTTGGAGGGAAGAGGAGGTTCTACAAAGTATGGCTACAGCCAAGGCCAAGGGCATGCACAGCAGAGCAAACGCATGGGCAAAGGCCCTGAGGCAGGGAGGGCTGAGTAAAGCCAGTATGGCTGGAGTGTTGGGGCGTGCACATGAGGTGACCCCTGAAAAGGTGGGAGGAATTCTGATTATGGGCCTGTGTAGAGTGGTGGGGTGGGGTGGGACAGAGGTGGAGGTCCTTTTTCTTCTTGAATTCCAGCCTCCTCGGCTGAAGCTTACTTTTTCCGTTCTTGGATCTCTAGATTTCCTGCTATTTTAAACTCTGATTTGACTCCAGCAGGACGGGACCTATTCTCCGTGGATGCCAGGGCCAAGGAGAGGGCAGCCACATCCAGAGGAGGGCTTGAGGACCCTCCGGATGGGTGGGCTCGCTGTCCATTGGAGATGGGGAAGCTTACGGTCCAGCATGTAGGTCATGCCTCCAGAGCCAGCAGCGCCAGCGACAGGGCAGCAGGCAGGCAGCTGAGCCTCCTCTGGGAAAGGCGTGTGTGGGTCCTCAAAATTCTAGATCCAGCTCAGGGCAGGATCAGCCCCAAGAGTGGAGTGGAGAGGACCAAGGGAGTGAGTCACTGGGGGGAGAGGGCGGTGAGAGAGAGCTGCAGAGATGAAGAGACAGAGCAAGAAGCAGAAGAAAGACGATCACTATTTAGCAGGTACCCTCAAGAGGCCTGGCTGCACCAGTGCAGGGGAGTGTGTGAGAGAGGAAAGAGGCAGGGATGGAGGTGTGTCCTCACTGAGGCGGACACGTGGGGACAGGGAGCAGGTCTGGGGATGGGGAGCCTGCCTTTGAACCTGCTAAGTTAGAGAGGCCGTAGACTAGGCAAGTGGAGGAGGGCAGGAGAGTAAGCAGGGCTGACAGGCAGACAGAGGCTCTCTGGTGGACTTCTAGAAGGAATGGTGATTCTTGGATGCTCCTAATGCCATATCAGCAGAGGAAGGAGAGACCACCAAGCCTGGGAAAGACAAGGGGAGTGGGGCACATTTTCTTGGCAGAGTGCTGGAGCCCCCTCCCTCTCTCACCTGGAGACAGGAGCCTGAGGGGTCAGATGTGCCAACTCCAAGGTGTGCCTAGGCCCCGTGTGGTTCCGGGGAAAGGTCAGAATTCAAGATGCACTCCTCACTCCTTGCTTCTCACAGTGTGGCCCCCGCACGAGCAGCAGCAGCACTTGGACGCTTGCTGGGAGTGCAGAATCTCAGGCCCTGCTGGCTCAGAATCCATAGCTTAACCAGCTCCCAGGTGACCCACATGCACACTGGTTTGGAAATACCTAGTCTCTGGGTCCCTAGGACCCACAGAGACAGGAGCGTTCTGGTTTCATAGTGGCCCTGCCTGTCCAAGAGTTTCCAGATTCCTCTGGGTGCTCCAGCTCACAGCTCCTCTGCTGCGGGAGGCCTGGCAGAACCTCAATGGGCCAGAAGGTGGCCTGAGCTGGAGACTTCTTTTCTAAGGAGGCCTCAGCGTAGGCTCCTCTCTGCACCTCTGCAGAAAGCCTTCTGCCTTGCCCTGCCCTGCCCTCTGGTGGACACAAGGAAACATAGCCATCTCACATGGCCCCACCTCAGCAGCCAGGAAACTGAGATTTTAAACATCCTTGCTTTAGAGTTCTAAGTTTCCAACATACCTCACTCTAGGGTCATAGGAGTGAGTATTCCCTTTTCCGATACACCAAGCCTGGTAGCTGTCCTCAGATGTTCTCTGGCTCCCGTGCGACTGTGGAGCACCCAGGGACATGGCGCCAGTCTTCACAGGGCGGTGTGTTTAAGACCAGGAGGGCTCTGAACAGTGGAGGACTGGTAGATGTTTCACAACCAGCTCTAAAAAGACAAGAAGCAAGCATATATAAAAAAGTGGGTGGTAGGTGGTTTACGGAGATTGCCACTTCCCATGGTGTAAATGCTCCCACCACAGTTGACTGCAAGCTCCCAGGGGTCTAACAACTGTCCCCCCAGTTTCTGAAAACATGACCCCTGGCTGAGCACACCACTGCCTCTAAACTAGGGTTGGCAGGTTTAGCAAATATGAAGACAGGGTTCCCAATTAACTGAATTTCAGATGAAACAATGCTTCAAGCGTAAGTGTGTCCTTGCATTGTATAGGACAGACTTACCCTGAACAAATACCCATCGTTTATCTGAAATGCAACTCGCACTGGGTGTCCATGTTATTACCCATCCATTAGAGATTACTTGTAGCTGGTACAGTGGGGGGTCTGGTTGGAGGGCACATTGCCTCCTGCAGCCCTGCCTTCCACTTGTGCCATCAAGTGCTGTCACGCAGCACTAAGTGTCCCAAGGCACCATTGCACTGTCTGGGGCAAGATGCCCAGAAATTAGCACGTGACTTTGGTGTTATTTCCTTGGGAGCCTGCGTAGCGTGGTGCGCTGCCTTCCCAAGTGTGGCTGCAAGACGAGTTTGAGATGGGTGCATAACTTTCCAGCCACGTATTTGTTTTAACGCGTATTAGAGATTTAATCAGCATGCCCAAGATGTGATTCTGTGAACAGTATTGCCTGGAAGCACTTTCCTTGTAAAAGAAACTTAAAAATACGTGTGTTCATTAAAGATAATTCATAAGGAACAGCACAGGCGCTGTGGGCTGAATGGTGACCCCCGAATCCATGTGTTGACGTCCTGAAGTCCAGTACCTCACAATGTGGCTGTATTTGCAGATGGAGCCTTTAAAGTGGCCTATATGTTAAAATGAGATATTTATCTGGTGTTCTACGAAGAGGAGATTAGGACACAGACATGCACAGAGGAATGGCCGTGCGAGGACGCAGGGAGGTGACTGCCATCTGCAAGCCAGGGAGAGAGGCCCCAGAGGATTCCAAGCTTGCCAACCCCTTGCTTTGGGACCCTTAACCTTTGGAATTGTGAGAAAATACGTTTCTGTGGTTTAAGCCACTAGCACACTAGTACACTAGGAGGTGTGCTGATGGGGCCGAGATTGTGAAGGGGGCACCCACGCCACTGGGTCTGAGGCAGCCGGTACCGGGCACAGGCATGGGTTTGGCTGGCTGGCAGCCAGCTTTGCCCGTTCCCAGCTCTGCGACCTTCAGCAAAATCTAAACCTTTTTGAACCTCAGGGCTTTTGTTTGTTTGTTTGTTAATTTTTAAACATTGATTTGAGAGAGATGGGGTGGGAGAGAGACAGAGAGAGAAATTCATTGGTTGACCCTTGTATGTGCCCTGACTGGGATCAAACCTGTAACCTGGGTGTGCCTGGGACCGTGTTCTAACCAACTGAACCTGCCAGCCAGGACTCAGCGACATGTTTTGAAGAAGGGAGCCAGTAACAACCGTCTTGCCTGGAAGTGGTAGGATCAAAGAGGTGATGCCGGTAAAATGCTTGGTGCTCAATAACGAGAACCAGAAAGCAGACACCAGGTGGGGAGGGATTGCCCTTTAATTTCAGTGCTGAGTAGGCAGAGCCCGGGGCTTCTAGCCCCTCGCAGTCCAGGCCAGCCAGGGTCAGTGGGTCTCCAGCGACCCCAGCAGCCAGCTCGGGTGCTGCCAGTAGACCTCTAGGGCCACCTGCCTGTGGGTTTTCTCTCCCAGGATCGAGGAGGCAGGCACTTCCTCACTGCCAGTCTTGGGAAATAGAGTCTCGAGTTGGAGCGGTGACTTCTTGTAGGCCACCCAGACGGACAGGGTCTGAGCCAGGACCCAGGTCGGAGCCCTCCGCGTGCTCCTGGGCTGCCTAAGGCTTCTGCCTTGTGGGAGGTGCCTCCCGCAAGCAGAGCGAGTTCAGAGGATGCCCCGCCCCTTCCCGCCCGCCCTCCTCCCTGGCTCCGGGGGAAAGGGGCGGAGCCTCGGGGTGCCAGGAACACGTCGCCACGGCAACGCGGCCATACTGGCCAACCGGCCTGGGGGTCTGGGGCTGCCGCGGCCTCGTGGGCAGGGCAGGCAGAATGGACAGCCTCTTCGTGGAGGAGGTGGCCGCCTCCCTGGTGAGGGAGTTCCTCAGCAGAAAGGTACGTGGCGTGCCCTCCGCAGCGCGGGGCAGTTGCTCTAATTTGGGGGCACGCTGGGGGCTTCCCTGCAACCTCTGCCCCTTCGGGGAGGATGACCTTCCCCTGCCCGCTGCCTGCCCGAGAGGTGCCCGACAGCAGCTCCACTTTCCTGGGCTGGGGTTGGGGGGACTACATTTCCCAGGACCACTTTCTGTCCCTGTGCACTTCCCGCAAGCAGGGCCGTACAACAACCACCCTCCCGGGGATTGTCACCTCCTGGCCCAGAGGTGGCGGGACGGCCTAGGGGAAATGGTCCAGCGCCTTCTCCCTGAGGAGCCCAGCCGAGGACTCTGTGCCTCCAGGAAGAACTGCCCCCAAAAGGGAGCCAAAGGGCTAGAAAAGTTCTCGACAGTCTGACCCTCCAGTCGCGTTCATCATCAGCTCAGTCCTTGCAGTGGGTTTTGTTTTTAAGTTCTGTCATCTTGTCCCAGGAGAGTTTTTGGAGTGATCGAAGGCTGGGGAGGTCCTTGGCTCTCCTCTGCCCTGTCAGTGGAGGTGAGGGCACCCCAGGAAAGAGGTGGCTGGGGGTCATTGTGAAGGAGAGCCTAGGGAGAGCACTGGTTACTCCTACACAGTGACTGAAGGCTGGCCGCCTGCCATGTGTCTTGGGACCTCGTGGTGTCCTGGAAGGCGGGGTGATGGGTGCTTGTCTGGGGTTAAAACACACACACGCACACACACACACACAACAATGTTTTGAATGGCCAAAGGGGAAGGGCTTGGAGTCAGGACAGTTCAAATGTCCGCCACTAGCTAGCAGCGTGAGCTCGGGCTCGCTACTCACTGCCTCTATTTCCTTACCTGTTACACGGGAAGGAGACTTTCCCTTGGCAGATTCATAATGAGGATTAATAATGATGTATGGGCAGCTCCTCAGCATTGTGTGGCCCACATAGTAGGTATTCAACATTGTCTTCTCCCCATCTCTGATGTGCACCTGTTCTGAAAGTCTTTGTTTGCTTTTTAAACATGTATTTTTGTTAAACCACTTTTTAAAGGCACGTGGCTTCATCGTATCTGCTTTATTTTCATGGGTCCTTGACTTCTCTTCACCCAGTCCCAGCAAGACATTGGATTATCAGCGACACACCCTGGGAGGCTGACCACCGCTGTCATTTTTTTAAAAGTCCGGGCACCAAGCAAAACTCCCAGAGTTTTCCTCATGCCTTTTCTTTTTCGGGTACAGAGTCCAGGGTCCTCACCTGATATCCAAGGCTCCTCTTGGTCTCAGCTTGCCATCCCAGGCTCACTTCTACCTTCTTCCCTGTGCCCTTCCAGAGGTCTTCTCGGGTAACGCTTACGGGAATGACAGGCTCATCTTGTCTGGTTTGCTCACTGATGCACATGGTACAGTTTATGCACCTGCCTTTCGCCCCTGCCAGATAGGTGTGCAGAGCCGACCCCTGAACCTCGGCAGTCGTCCGGTTCACCTGGCTTCTTCACCACCCCATTTTTTATGTGGGTACATTAAGGTACCTGAGAGAGGAAACGGGCTGCCCACAGTCTCCCAGAAAGTCACTGGGAGCTGGGACTGCAGCCCAGGTTGACTGCTTTTCTCATTGTCTCCTGCCTGGGGCAGAGACCTCCCCCTGGGGAGGGCCCACAAACTCCCCATGCGGCTTAGCACAAGGCGGGCCCAGCAGTTATAATCACAGGAATCCCCATCATGGTTTGAGGTACCTTCTAGGTGCCTGTTTGTTCTCTCAGATCCTTGCAATGGTCCTGTAAGATTATCACGAGATTAGGAGCCCAAGGTGAGTGGGGCAGACCATGTCACCTTCCTCTGCTCAAAACCCTCCCTGAGCTTCCTGTTACAACTGGAGTGAATTCCCAGTGAAGGTCTCACCGGAGCTTTCGAGGCTGGCTATGACCCTGCTCCCTGCGCCCCCTGCACCCCCTCTGCCCCCTCCGCCCCCTCGGACCCCATGCCCCGACCCAGCGTTGTACCCAGCTACACCGGCCTCTTTGAACTCACTGAGTGTGACCTCCTCTCAGGGAGAGTCGTGACAGTCTCCTGGCGACATCAGGATCTACTGACGTGATTCTCCTGGTGCCCCAGCCTCCCACGTCCGTGGCCCCTCTCCTGCAGTGACCAGTCCCATCCTACCCAGCCACCCTTCCCTGTGACTGTGCCTTAGGTTTGTCATTGCTGGCAATGCCCTTTCCATAGTCTCAGTTCCAAGTACCCCACCGCCCTCGTTTCCAGCTCACCCCCCACCCCGGAAGTCCGACATGAACTGTTCTTCAGCCTTGCTCACGTCTCTTGCCACCACGTCACAGTCCCTCGGCCCTATTGAATGTGACCTCCAGGAGGGCCAGGACTGTGATCTGTTCACTCTGCCCCCAGCAGCTGAACTCGTGGGTTCGTTCTCTTCATTTCACAGATGGGAAACTAGAAGACCGGAGTGAGCACAAGGGTGATGCTCAATAAGTAGCTGACTGTTTAAACTCGTGTCCTTCATCTTTGCCTCTGCACCCCCCCGCCCCCCCCCCCCCCCCCCGGTTTGTCTCCACTGTCATGCATCTCAGCAGCTGGCCCGCTGTGCCTGGTTTGGGCCTGCTTCCTCATCAGATGTCAGCCTCATGGGACATGGGGGGACTCTGCCTTTTTCCTTCTGTATTTCCTGCCTCTAGAACAGCCTGGCACATAGTAGGCGCACTACAGGTGTTTGTTAAGTGAATGAAGATTAAGTGGGCCGGGTGGGGCCTAGGACTGGCTAATGCCCGAGGGCGTTCTTGTCCACTGCGTGGTAATTTTCAAGTGCCGGTGCGCACCACAGTCCTGGAGAGTTTGGTGGAGGTGCCGAGACTGGCTGATCTGAGCGCTTTGCCCCCTGTCTCCCAGCGGGGGAGGACCCCCACTGTGGAGGGCTCCTCAGCACTCCGAGGGGCGGGGGAGCCGTGGTCAAGCGCAGATGAAATGCTTGTGCTCGCTCTCCAGCCTCACCTCTTCTTCCAGGTGACTGTCCTCAGTGCTCTCAGGAATGTTCCTACCTGTTCCCAACCCATGCAACCTTTTCTTTCTGCCCCCCCTCCCTGCCCCCACCCAAGGCTTTCTTTTTATTCTCTTTGGTTCAAGGTCGTGTTCATACCTCTTGTTTCACAAGTTCTCACCTCAATGCATGGCCGACAGCAGGTTTTGTCTTGTTTTCCCAGCAGCGAGAGCCTCGCTGCAAAATTCTGAACACAGAGGCTAGGGGAGAAGTCAGGGCCTGCCTAGCACTGAGGTCTGGATCCTTCCAGAGCAAAGGGCTCTTGTTATGCCAGGCGGAGCTGTTTGCCAGGCATCTTGGTCCTGTCTCTCACCATTCGAGGATCAGCATGGCCTGGCGTGGCAGGTGGCTAGAGCTGCTGTGGTTCTTTTCAAGGGGAGAAGCCAGGCTCCGGGGGAGCGGCACTTCCCACCGCCAGAGTGTGTCTCAGCTGGGCCTTCTGGGGGTTCACGCCTGGGGGATGGAGGGTGGCTTGCTGCGGGCCGGGTCCCAGCGTCCTGACTCACCAGAAGCCCCGCTAATGACTCCGCTGTGTTGCCTTGGGTGAGTCAGCCCTGGCTCCCCATCTGAGAAAAGAAAGGAAGGAATATTGGCCTTTTGTGTATGTTTTTCCTTTTGGTTGCTTTTAAAGCTTCACATTCCGCAGCCCCCACACGAGGGCCAAACCCAGGGCTCCTGAGCCGTGCTTGGGTGAGTCAGTTACCTGAATTTCCCTCCCCTTTTCTATGAAATGGTCCGACAACGCCAGCCTTACTTTGCTCAGCCCACGGGGCCGTCGTCAGATTCAGAATATTAATTATGAAGATGATGTCAAGTGTGAAGGTTACATAAAAATAAATTCCTCAGCCAGTGTTTGGCCGTTGCAGTCTCCTTGCGGGGCCAGCAGGGTAAGAACAGCCCTAATAAACCCCAGCGGCCTGTCGTTTGTTCCCTAGTCGGAGACAGAGGGTTTCGATTCGAAATGGTAAATAATGGTTCGGCTTTCTCCCCTCAGGGCTTGAAGAGGACGTGTGTGACCATGGACCAGGAGCGCCCGCGCACGGACCTCAGCATCAATAGCCGAAACAGCCTCCGCAAGGTTTTGCATCTTGAATTTCTCTACAAGGAGAACAAGGTGCGTGTTGCTACTGTGCGATGTGGTGTTCTGGAACCGAGTTCGGCCGTGTCGACACACGCACGGGCCCTGCCAAGCCCTCGGAAAGGGGAGCAGGAGAGGAGCCGCACCTGCGGTCAGGGAGAAACAGACCCGCGCGTGCCAAGGACTCCCAAGTGGGAGGCCCATTTCTGGCCCCAGCCAGGCCCCAGGGCCGCCCCAGGGCAGGCCGCGCATGCCCAGTTAGGAGGCTCCCGTTGAACCCAAATCTGTGACAGTTGTTCCCCGTGCTCCCTCCTCCCCGCTGAGGCTAATTTTAGCCAGGCTTTCCTTAAGGATATAGTATACGGTTACACCAAAATTTTCCATTCCCTGCCCACCTAAGAGTTTCCTTCTTCAGCTCTGAGTAGTGTCTTACTCTTCAGTTCAGGCAGAAGCGAGGCTTGGGTTCAGCTCCCCCCATGCATTGGAGTGGAGGACCGGTGGGGGTGGGAGAAGCTTCCCTGGCCCCCCAGCCTCATCCCCCGCCGCATCCCCAGCATTCCTGGCACCCTGTAGCTCTCTTTCCTTGTGCTCATCGAGGGTGTGGCAGCGGATCTGTGTGGTGGCTTAGTCGGTGCCCGCCTACCCTGCCGCCCCGACCGCAGTGGGAGGCCGGAGATGGCGTCGGTCAGGTTCGCTGTTGTGCCCCTGTACTCACCGTGTTGCCGCCAGTGACATGGTGAATAGTCAGTGTGCATTTTTGGGTTATGTGATGGACAGACGGACGGATGGACTGACTGAGTGTGCAGGGGATGAAACTGCCATTTGGACCTAACTGCGCTTTCCGCTAAGAAGACAGAATCTTCTAGTTGGATTTGAGAATGGCTCTCCAGCACGCGTTGCCCTGTGGTAGGGCACAGTGTCAGCGGTGGAAAGACTTTAATGACCGTATTGTTTAGCACGGATCACAGTTTTTTTTAAAAAAGGCAGTAAAATGTCTGTTGCAGAAGTTCAGTATGGAAAACGAGGACTGGAGGCAGTCCTGTTCGAGGTGGAGGTGAGGGGGTCCTGCCTCCCTGGCCTTCGGAGCAGGCCTCCCTGGCCTTCGGAGCAGCCCTCCCGGGCGGAGCTGAGCAGGTCCGAAGCCACTGGTAGAATGGAGCTGCTGCCAGGGAGCCCCACACGAGGGAGGGGTGGCCGCCAAGGCCGCACAGTCAGTTATGCAGAGGGAGTGAGGCTGCAGCCAGGCCTCCGGTTCCCATCCTGTGCTGGCAGTGGTGCTCAAGCCTCCTTTAATTGTCGCTCTCTTCTCAAGTGAAACAGTAGCAGATTGGGTTGGTGTGGGGCTGGGGCACCCCCGCCCTCTGAGGCTGTTTCTGAGACACGTGGGGGAACCCCGGAATAGCTTGGGAACCACCCACGCGCACATCCTAGTCCAGGGAGGAACTTGGGCGGGTTTCCTCCATAACGTGAAGGAATTCCAAGCAAACCTATGAACCTCAGCCAACTGGTATCGACCTACAGGAACGTTCAGGAGGCCAGACGGAAGGCCTTGTGCTCCCTTTGGAGGGGAAAGGGCAATGGCAGCCAGGTGACGTCCTCTGGGGCCTGGGGCGGCACTCGGGCCCTTCCGTCTCCCGTACGCAGTCAGCTGAAGTCCCGTAGACTGCGGCGGTCCCCAAGCTTCTTGGCACCAGGGGCAGGTTTGTGGGAGACAGTTTTCCATGGACTGCGGCCGGGGGGGGGGGTGGTTTCAGGATGAGTACAGCGCATCACCTTCAAGCTCACCTCCTGCTGTGCAGCCCGGCACTGAGGCCTGGAGGTTGGGCACCCCCTGTCGTGGGGAGGCGCCTGTTGACCCAGGCAGCGGATACCCAGAAATCCTCCATGTGCTACGCTTTGAGGTAGGAGAGTGGACTGTAGATTTTAGAAAGATTTCTCCACAGGGAGCGAGACGGTTAACCAGAAAACTCAACGAACTATTCTGGTGCAGTGGGGTGTTTAATGTAAAAGCAACTTCACCTAATTTTCTAGAAGTATCTTTCCCGTTCAAGTTATTTTTTTTCCGCTATAATATAGTCTCCCTAAGGTAACTGTCATCTCAAGATACTTAAAGTATTTTCATTAGGTCTTGATAAGTACCCTGATTATTTGATTTATACCGTAGTTATTTGCTGTTATACAATGACTTAGAACTTATATTTTACAGAAAAAATACTTATTAATGTATTTTCTGCATAATGACTTTGGCGTTCATATAGAGCGAGTGTGATTCTAGGAAGCCCTGAAATTTCATGTTAATTCCAGTAACTTGTGTTTTCCTACTAAGTGCATGATAGGAAATGCCTATATATTGGGTTGGCCAAAAAGTTCACTTGGTTTTTTCCTTACAGTGGCTCTAGTAGTGCTTCATTGTCTTCAACTTCATTCGAAACACATTTCTTAGATTGTGTTGTGGCCCCAGAGTTCTGCTGTGTAGGTCAGTGCGGTAGGAAGGGGAAGGACTGGACATGCCCAAGGGCTCCCCCCAGGCCGGGCTCCCCCATACCTCACTCCCTCATACCTGACTCCCCCCAGGCCGGGCTCCCCCATACCTGACTCCCCCCAGGCCGGGCTCCCCCCAGTCCGGGCTCTCTGTCTGGGGCTTCGTGGCTCTGATGACAGACGCCCCGAGTGCCCGTGTCTGGCTGCACTTCCCAGGGGCCTGGTGATTCTGGGCACAGGGTGTGGGCCCTGACGTGGTTACGTGGCCTGGCCCCAGAGGCCAGCCTCGGGGCCACTGTGTGGACAACTGTGTCTGTCCACATTTCTTAGGGGAGTTTGAAAAGAGATCAGGCTCTAATCTTCGTGGTTTTGGCTTCGTGAGACTCAGCGGGGCTTCGGGATGTGTATTTAAAAGTTCTCCTAAGGTAACATTTGGTCTGGTCAGGGTTAGGGAATGCTGATTTTATTCATTTCTAAGACCGGCTGCTGAAGCGTTTCATCGCATCTTTTTATTTTTTTAAGTCTGGGGTATAAACCAAGTCAGTCCTCACCACCTCTCTGTGTTCTTTGCAATAACCTGCTGACACATTGTTCCGGAAATCCCCGAGTCCAAGGTCAGATGCAGGCTGCACCAACTAAGGGAATATTCAGGCCCCAAATATTTACAGACTTGGGAGTCAGCAATCCCTAAGGGCTTCATTTTTTAAATGAAAGGGTATATATATTTTACAGAGTTAGTCCTGGGGGAAAAAAGCACAAGGAGATCCGAATTGCACTCGACCCACCTGGCTCACACACGGGAGGCTAGCTCTCTTAGGGTGGAGATTTTTGTCCTCGTCTGTGTCGCAACCCAGCCCTTCACACTCAATGGGCAGTTGGTGGCTGTCTCCTCAAAGAGCGTGTCACTGAGAAGCTGATAATCTTATTCGAAAGACTTAGCATAGCCATCTTTATCACCCTTCCTGTGAAGCTGTACATGCAATTCGTGATATTTTTTCTTCCACTGATAGGCAAAGGAAAATCCTCTAAAGACAAACCTTGAACTCATTACCAGATATTTTCTGGATCACTTCGAAAATACTGCTAACAATTTCGCTCAGAAAGCACCGATGCCTGCACTCCCACTTCCAAAGAAAAGCAACAAATTACCATTGAGATGCACAGAGACCACGCTGGTAAATATATACGACCTGGCAGATGAAGATGCGGCCTGGAGAACATCACTGTTGGAGGCGAGCAAAGCCAGGTATGTTTTCTCTTTACACAGTGGATTAGTTTCCTGTTGCTGCTGTAACAAATCACTATAAACTCGGGGGCTGTAACAGTCAGGGTTCTCCAGAGAAACAGAACCAGCAGGAACCAAGAGGATTTGTGTGTGTGTGTGTGTCTCTGTGTGTGTGTGTGTGTAGAGATTTATTTTTGGCTCACGTGATTGTGGGAGCTGGCAGGTCAGAAATCCGGAGGGCAGCCTGGTAGGCTGGCAGCTCAGGCAGGATTTCCGCGCTACAGCCCGGGGCAGAGTTACTTCTTCACTGGGAAGCCTCAGCTTTAGCTCTTAAGGTCGTCAGCTGCTTGAGTGAGGCTCGCTCATGTTATCTAGGGCAATCTTTGCATCACCTGGTGGGAGATGCTAATCACGTCCGAAAACCACCTTTAGGGCAATATGTAGGGTAGTATTTGACCAAACAACCGGGCACCACAGTCTAGTTGATACACAAAATTTAACTACTGTGGTCTCTTAAATCAATTCAGATTTGTTACCTTGTAGTTCTGGAGGTCCAAAGTCCAGAACCGGTCTCCCTGGATTAATGTCAAAGTGTCAGTTGGGCTTGTTCCCTCTAGAGATTTCGAGGGGAGGGTCTGTTTCCTTTCCCTTTTCATCTTGCGGTGGTGGCCACCTACATTGCTTGGCTTGTGGCCATTTCCTCTGTCTTTCGGGCACATCAACCCCGCCCCCCCAACTACTGACTCCCATCCTCCTGTCTCCTTCTAATAAGGACCCTGTGGTTCCACCGGGCCCACCCAGATATTCTAGCATAACCCCCCACCTTACGATCTTCAGCTGGTCACACCTGCAAGGTCCCTTCTCCACACAAGGTAACGTACTCCCAGATTCTAGGGGTCGGGATGTGGACACCTTCGCGGGGCCATCATTCAGCCTTCCGCACGCAGCCCTTTCGGAACCCCTGTCTCGAAGCACCGGTGCCTTCCTCCGGAGGCCGTGGGGATGGGCCGCTGTGTGATGGCGATGCTTATGACCTAAAGTGTTCGATTTTTTAAAGTATATATTTTTGATTATGCTATTACAGTTGCCCCATTTTCTTCTCCTTTTTGTCCGCCTCTGCTCTGCACCCCACTTCCCACCAGCATTCCCCCACCTTAGTTCATGTCCATGGGTCACACATTTAAGTTCTTTGGCTTCTCCATTTCCCATGCTTTTCTTAACCTGCCCCTGTCTATTTTGTACCTACCAATTTTGCTTCTTGTTCTCTGTACCTTTTCCTCCATTCTTCCCCCTCCCCCTTCCTGCTGATAACCCTCCATGCGATCTCCACTTTAAATTTCATGATTTATAAGGTTCAGGGGCTTGCTTTGCTAGCATTTATTTATTTACTTTTAAATATTTAATTTATTTATTTCTAGAGAGAGGAAGGGAAGTAGAGAGGGAGAGAAATATCAGATTTTTGCATTCCCCAACTAGGGGCCTGGCCTGCAACCCAGGCATGTGCCCTGGCTGGGAATCGAACCTGTGACTTTTTGCTTTAGGGGCCAACACTCAGTCCACTGAGCCACACCAGCCAGGGCTTGTTAGCATTTTTTTAAAGATGCCAAAACACTGGAGAAATGGAAAAAAAATCTGAAAAATAAGGCCCTAGGAACGCTTAGGAAGAAAATGAGTTGGCATTCTTGATTGAACCTCAGTTATTTGGAAAACCATCCTATTATATTACCACCTTAGTACTCCGCATGAGGCCTCCGAGAGGGCGCCTTGCCTCCTGGGGACCGGTGTGTCCCTCCAGCCTGTCCAAACGCATTTCTCTTCCAGAGGGGAGCCGGAGCTGGGGATGCAGGCGTCAAGATGCCAGAAGGTGACGGCCATTGAAACGTTAACTCAAGGCTTAGGATGTGCAAGTTAATGAGGGTGGGATGAAGAAGATGCTTCCTTCCTCTTTCACAGACACTTACTGCCTGGCTGGGAAATGAAATATTTCTGAAAGGATAAAAAACTGCAATACGGTCTTTGAAGCACCTGACTTTCACCCAGTTGCCCAAGCTCAAACTTGGCTGTTATCCTCGACTCCTCCTGGCCTATTTGTTTTGTATCTTTGAGTCCTTAATGAGGGTGAGCTCTGTCCTGCTTCCTCTGGCAGACAAGGGCTCTCCCCTCGTTTCCGGGACTCCAGTGGCCTCCTCAAATGCACCTTGGACCTAGGATAGCACGAGCTTTCCGCAAGCAAGTCTGCCAGGCTGCTCGGCCGCTGCAAGGCCGTCAGTGTTCCCCGTAGCTCTTAGGATGAAATCCAGACTCCTTAGGCTAACGCACAAAGCCCTTTCTATGGTCAGTCCCTACAGCTCACCCAGGCATGGGCGGCTTCTACAGGCTTCCAGCTAGAACCTGGGGCCTTCTCCTGCTCACCGCCTGCCTGCCGTTCTTTCAGACTCGGCCCTTCTAGATTTCCCCAGGCTGGTTCCAAATCCTTCCTCTGCCTGACACGCCCCCATCATAGCGCATGTGCCCACTTCTCTCTTGCGTGGCCCAGCGCGTGGTAAGCGGCTGGGCACAGCATGTGTTGGTGCGCAGTCTTGCCCGAGTCGGTGCAGAAAGCAGCCCGTCCTGCGTCGGGGCGCTGGCTCGGCGTGGTCGCAGGCTACGCCCTCTTCACCCGGGGTCCCTGTCTCCTCCTCATTCTTGTTCTTTCCCCGTCCTTGCTGCTCTGTCTCTCACCCTCTTGCTCTCTTGCTCTCTTTCACTCTTTCAATGCCAAGCAACCCAGAAAATGAGGCCGTTGGCATGCCTGACCTTGCCGACCCTTCACTGCACCGTCGGGAAGGCTGGGTTTGCTGCCGTCCCCGTGGTGGGCAGCACGGCTGGGCTCCGCGTGTCCCGGTCCGAACGGAAGGGCTGCAGTCTTCCTTGACCAGTCGGGTCCAGAATAAGGAAGCTCTTTCTAGTAGAGAACGTAGGGAGTCCTGTCCTGGGTCATCCACTCTGATTTCGTTTCTCGTTTCCTGGCCTCCTCTTGTAGGCCAGACTTGGTCTGACGCGCAAGTGGTTTCTGTCCCTTACCTTGAACGATGGAGCGCCGGCTGGCTGGGAGTCACCACGGTTCTGTGAGTGGGCTCGTTGCGAGCGCCTGCTGAGTGTGCAGTTCATTATCGTCGTTAGTGATTCCTTTTGAGGAATCCACTTTAATGGAAATATTCCCCTTTTCTCGCAGACTCGACAATCACGACGGGGAGGTACTCGGTAATTTGGTATCACCTAAGAGGCCCCCCCACAAAAGCCAGCTGGCGCAGGCCCTCCCGGCTGAAAGCCCTCCGGCCTCGGCCCCCGCGTGGGAGAAGATGGACAAGCTCCCATCGTCAGAGCCGTCCTGCGACACGAAGAGGGCGGGAGAGAAGACCAGGCCGAAGGCTGGCCTGGTCGTCCGAGGCATGATGGCCGGGCCCACCGCCAGCTCCCCGCAGGTTGTTGCTCCTTCCTGTCAGCACGCGGGTGGGGGGTGGGAACTGGCCAGCGTTCCCTTGGGGTGCCCCACAGAGAGCCCAGGGGAGGGGTCTGTGTGCTGGGAGTGGAAGGACACCCCTCTGTCCTCCCTGGCTCTGCTGTCAGCTCCTCGTGGGAGCCTGGGCCGTCCTCGTCCCCTTCCCTGCCTCAGTTTACCCAGGACGCCAGTGAGGCGGATGCCGCGGTTTTCTGTTGCTTTGCCAAGTGAGAACACATCTACCCAGCTTTATCTTTGCCATTCAGGAGTGGGAGAACTCATCCACGCCTGGGGAACTTCTTTTTTATTTTTTAAAACATGGTACCTAAAAGGGAAAAAGAAATGCCAATCTTTGTAGTTTTATTTGCATGGATTAAAAAGGAGCATTCTAAATGTGGAACATGGTTGTTTCACAGTGCCCCTTGAGGAGGGCCTGTGGTAGGGTCCCATGAGGCAGGGAGACTAAACCAGCCCAGAGAAGGAGTGCCAAAGGGCTCTGAAAAACCACACAGTGCAATCGCCGGCCTCCAAGTGTGGTACCGGGCGAAGCAAGCGCCCGAGCAAACCGAAACTCGGGGGGGGGGGTGTGTCCACAGCCGGCGTGCGTCGCCTCCGCTCTCCCCTGCCGCCCGGTTAGGCGTGTGCAGCGGCTGCGGGCGCTGGTCGTGCAGCAACCCTGCCTGTGGAGGACGTGCACCCCTCCCCGCCCCCGCCCCCGCCCCCGCCTTGCGAGGTTTTCGGACACTGTCTATTTCTCTTGGCCGTGGTTAGACGGGTGTCTCAGGCCCGTTCGAGCTCCGGGGTTCCGTGGCTCTGAAATGGTCATGCAGTGGTGTCAGTGGCCAGGTCCAGGGAGGGGAGGGTCTGCTCCCTTCTGTGGGGTTCAGGCCACACCTTGATATCATGTCCCGTCCCAGGCGTCTTGTATTGAAGAAGCACGTTCACAAGCTGGACCGTGTCCAGAGGAAAGGAACTAGGAAGGCGAAGCGTTTGGAGGAAATCAAGAGATTTGGGAGTGTTTATTCAGGAGAAGCCTTGTGGGAGGTGGGACAGGACAGAAGAGCGCTCCTCCAGCCCGGAGGTAGGCATCGCGTCGCCCCAGGGTGGCGAATTGCGTGGCTTTCAGGCGACTACTCCACGCCACTGCCTGCCTCGGTGCCCGTGGCAGACCTCGCCAGTCGATCTCAGTGCCCTTGTTCTTTCCAAGCCTGGATGTGCCTTCAGAGCCTTCGGGCCCCGTGGGCCGTTACTCCGGTGGATGGGCTGGAGTGTGAGTGCGATGAGCCCTATCCGCTGTCTATCTTGAGCATAGGATCCGAGCCCCGGATGGCCCAGGACGTGGTGCGTGGTCCTCTGTTGGAGATGGGCGGGGAGCACCGCCAGGGCCAGCGGGTGGGGCTGGGGTAGCAGCTGTCCGTCAGTCGGAGCCCCTCAGCAGTGGGAGGGGGCCTCTCTGGAAGGCACGAGGCCAGCCAGGCAACGCCAGGCGCCCCCTCTGCTGGGGGCGTTGTGGAAGGGCTTTCTGTCTGGGTTCAAGTTTAGAGTCCAAAGGGGTTTCGTTTATGTCTTATAGCTGTGGATGTTTACTGTATCGGAAATGAAAACTGATTGCTTCTCGGCCTTTGGGCTAAGATCAAGTGTAGAAATTAAAACCGAGAAAGTAAAGAAAGACTTACTTGTTAAATCATTAAAAAATAACAATAGTAAATCCATTACATTGAACACAAATGACATATTAAGAAAAAAACCCTATTTTTTCCAAAACAAAAAAAGCAGTGAGGTAAGGAGCCCTAGTTCACATTTTTGCAAATCTCTTTCATGTCTGGCTTAGTAGAAGATTGTTCAAGTCTCATACTGGCTTCTGCATTCGGTCTGCTGCGTTACGGTATTTTGCTTGAAGTGGATGAAGAAAATCCGACCTCATACAGATGTGTACTTGGAGAGGGAGAAGTATGGGCAAGACTGGGCAAGTCGTACGTGTCCATGTGGAGTCTGAAAACGCACCGAGGAGCTTTCGTCCGCTTCTATCGGTCTGGCTTTCACTTTGAGTGAATTCTTTCCCACTGTCGTCTGGGAAATGTTGGTTTACTGGGTTGTCTTCCGAATAGCGACACATTTCCTTATACAAAAAACCCTTAAAAAGTCACATCTCTTGGTGTTACCACCCGGCCCATCAGATAAGTTTTTAAGTACTGAGATGTTCTCAAGCTCAGAGCGACAGCTCCAAGTTTCCCCGAAGAGTAATTTTTACCTGAACACTTGTATTTTATCACTGATGACAGTACATCATTTATTCCCTTGGACGGGACAGGCTTCACATATTTTCGAGAAGTGCCCGCCAGACCCCCAAGTCTGCGTAATCACAGCTGGCCTGCTCAGTCGTCTCGTGAAAAGAAATCGCCGGTCCAGCTCACAACTCAGACCTGTGCCGAGTGCTTTTCCTTGAGACCGGCGTCGTCCTGTGG
Organism: Glossophaga mutica; assembly: GCA_039655065.1. Lineage (NCBI taxonomy): Eukaryota > Metazoa > Chordata > Mammalia > Chiroptera > Phyllostomidae > Glossophaga > Glossophaga mutica. Next base: position 87,666,508 of record CM077313.1, read on the forward strand.
GTGAGGCAGAACGCTCACCCACGTCTGATTTCGTCACACGGCGTGTTAACGAGATGGGCGCTGTGGGGTCACGGTTGAAGAGTATCAATAATGCTCATGGCTGAGCTTGGACATTGTTGGCATCAGCATTTTCCTTATGCATTTTCCTTGCAAGCGGGGTGAGGACCAAGGGCGCCAGTCAAGTCCCTGCCTTGATTCCTGCTAAGGACCAGCAGCAGTCACACCCCCGCCGCGCGCGCCGGCGCAGAGAGAAAGGCCCGTCTGTCACGTTGTTCTTACGGAAGTGGCTTTCGGCTCCCAGAAGGATTTGGGGGCCCCTAAGGCTGGCGGACCACACTGAGAACCGGTGGGCTGGCCAGTGCCAGGGTCCTGCCCTGCCCTGGCAGCCTGACGATGACATCTGGCAGCGGAGGCCCCTTCACAACCACTGAGGGGGACGGTTACATCGGCTTTGCCGCCAAGAGCTTGTCGGAAGCTTCTTCCATCAGCAGTCTTGTGCGAGTCCCCTCTGGGGCGTCTGCATCCAGCGAAGGAGGGCGAAGCACAGGCTGATGCGGAACCTTCCCAGGTTTCCTGGAAGGTGCTTTGTGGGCCTGTGCGCCCCTTGCCTGTGCTGCTTGGTTGCCCCAGAGAAAAGAGCAAGACTTGCCGGATATTTCATCATTCGTCACTGCTGGATCGGCTCTGCACTCAGGAAGGATGAGTAAGAGGCCGGGCACCCCGCCCGAGGCCAGAGGCTGTGTCTCCTTGGGAACGGTGACTAATGCTTTCCTCGAGCTGTGGCAGGGGGTGCCCTGAGCCACTTTTGGAGGAGGTTTATGGTGTCTAGTAATTTCCACTAGGCCAGAATGTCACAGAATTAGCTCTTCTTCTTCCAGCACAGGCTTTACCATTTGGCTCAGGATTAATTCTGGAAATGCTGAGAGCTTCCGGAAGAGCCTGGCAGGTGCATTTTTGTCCCCTACCTCCGCAGCCAGGACTGGTGACAATGCGACTTACCATTTCATCAGTCGATCATGGATATCACAAAGGACATACCAGTTGACTCCTTCGAAATTTCTTCATTTCAAAAACTTAAGCAAATCTTGGTGCCTACTAAGTGTGGGTCGCCGAGTGGGGAACTCTGTGGACACTAGAGACGAGCGAAGGATGGCTGTCGCCACTCCTGGTCTGTGGCAGGGGGAAGGACCTCAGTGGAGGTGCGCGGTGGTAGCGAGCATTCGTGAGTGACGGGGCTGGCTGTGTGCTGGGGCTGTGTGCGGGCCTTGGCTTTGACCCTCACCGTGAGCCCACGGGAGACGGCACCACGGGTCCCCGGGCCCTGCTCCAGAACCGTTGGGCCACATGTGTTCTAGAACTTAAGAGCTTTTTCCGGAAGAGAAACGCAGCACGGAAACCACATGCCGTATAAGGCTTGCAGTTACACGGTGTGAGGTCTTCGCAGAACAGAACCACGTACTGCAGCTAAACCTGAATAGTCCCACGTAGGAAAAGATTAAGTAACCTCTAAGCAGTTCAAAGAATTTGTTACAGGATTCCAAGAGAATCTGTGCTCTGGGATTCAGAAATTGCAGACAGTGGCTTGTGGACAGGTTGCATCAAAGGGGAGGGAAGTGAGGGACAGAGAAGTGCCCTAACTTGCCAAGGGGACCTGGCTGGTGGGCGGGGACACAGGAGCTTGGAGCCCAGGCCTGACCCTGGGGCCCTGCCTTTCCCTTCTACGCCCGCCTCTGTCAGGGTGAGGGAGGAGGGCTGTGGCCCTTCTCCTGGGGTTTACGCAGGTGGGGTGCGGGGATGTGTTGTGGAAGCAGTGTAGCCTTTGAGTATCCGGTGAAGGAGTGGGTAGGAGTTTAGGAGGAGGACCGGGGTGGGGGTTGGGGGGTGGGGAAAGGCTTTCCTGGGGGAAGGAACATGGTGGGCAAATGCTTGATGCGGCATCAAGTACGTTTCTGCCTCGTCGAAGGGGTTCTCACTGCGTGTGTCTTTGTCCCTTTCAGGACTCGCTCCGCAAGCGCTCCCTGCGGCGGCCGCTGGTCTTGAGTGGCATGGCTCAGCCCCACGAGGAGGAGGAGGGCTGCAGAGCCCCTGAGCTCTCTACCCGCACCCCGGCCTGCCCTGCCCCACAGGAGGGCCTGGCTTCTAGCACCGGATCCACTGCCAGGAGCCCCCTGGGCCAGCTCAGCGAGCCCACCTCAGAAAAGCACGGGGCTGCACCCAGTAGCCCCCCTCGCCTGCCGAGCCAAGGGCTGCCACAGAGGGGGAGCAGCAGGGGCAGGGGTGTTTTAGGGGACAGCCCCGCCATGGACCGCGACCCAGAGGCCAGCAGGACACCCTTGAAATCCTCCTTGCCTGGTGGGAATGCCAAGACGACCCAGGAGAGGCTGGAAAGAGTGTTCAAAAGGCAGGGGAACCCATTGCTGCCCCTCAGGTGAGCATACTGGGCCCAGGGGGTGCCTCTTCCTAGAGAACTGTCTGTCCCAGTGGCCCCTTGGGCTCACTGAGCAAGGCTTTGAAGTGGGAAGGCGATCGCAGTCACTGTCGGGGAGAAAACAGCTTGGAGAGCGTGCGCCTGTGGGGGCCTGCTGGGGAGGTGTCTCCAGCCCCTCTCACTTCTTCTCCAAGTCAAGAAGGCTTTTAGCAGGTAGCCCTTGCACAAATCTGTAGCAACACGGCCAGGCTGATGTGGTGGAAGAGGCGCTCCCAGTGGGAGGCTGGAGGGGGGCTGATGAGTCAGCGCCCCTGGGCTCCTGCGGGGTTGTCTTTTCACCCTGTTCTTCTTCTTGCACAGTGCACCTGGGTGACTCCTGCAGTGATTGGTTTTGCGTGTTAAACCATCCAACATTCCTGGAACAAATCCTGCTTGGTCAGGATGGATGGTCTTTCTACATATCATTGGGTTCAATTTATTACTGTTTCGTGCAGTGCTTTGTGAAGGAGGACTTGGTGAATGTCCTTTCTGGCACCAGCCTCATCGGAGCTTGGTGTCTAGGATGGGCTGGACGCCATCCCTGCTTTTCCTGGTCTGTGGCAGAGCTAGCAGCGCTGGGTCAGTGGTGTTCCTTCCTTAAACACTAAGAAGAATTTGCCAGTGAAGGCCTCTGAGCATTGAGGTGTAAGAGTTTAGATTATGGATTCAGTTGAAAAAATTTTTTAATGTCAGATTATCTATTTTTTTTATGTATCCATTTTGCAAGTTGTATTTTTCCAAGGAATTCTACCATTCTATCTATATTTGGAATTTGTTGGTGTGAAATTGTATAAATATAATGTCCTCTTATTATAACTTAAAGGCTGTTTGATCTTCGGGGCTGTCTCTGTTTTCATTCCTGATACCGGCAATTTGTGTTTTCCCTATTTTTTGACTAGTCTCACTAGAAGCTGATCAATTGTATACTATTTCAAAGGGCTAACTTTTGGTCTTGTATATTTGTTTTCTACTTCATTGATTTCCACTTCTACTGTTATTCTTTCTTTCATTCTACTTTCTTTGAGTTTAACTTGCTATTATTTCCTAATTTATCTGTATGGATTTTTACAGACTCTTGTTTGTTGCTGTTCTCTCACAGTGGTCTTCTTCTCTTGTTACATTGTTTAAGGGTGAACGTTTGCCTCTAGTCAGTACTTTCGTTGTATCCCATGTGTTAATAGGTTTGTTTGTATCCCATGTGTTAACAGGATATATGTTCATTTGCTTCTGCTAAAGTATTTTCTTATTTCCACTGTGATTTCTTCTTTTGACCCATGGATTATTTAGACATGTATTGATTAATTCAAAACATTTAGGGTGGACTTCCGGCCAAGATGGAGGCATAGGTGGACACACTGTGCCTCCTCACACAACCAAAATTAAGGACAACAAAGATTTAGAAACAAGAAAACAACCAGAACTGATAGAAAATTGAACTGTACAGAAGTCTGACAACCATTAATCCAGACCAGTAAGAGGGGTGGAGTTGCAGCAAGAAAAAGTGGAGGTTGGCAGACCGGGTGCACAGGCTGCGGCTAGCGGACCCTGGGCATAAGGTGGCAACAGGCAGACCCAGTGAGGCCACGCAAGGCGGCTGGCTGACCAGGTGGTCCCACATTTGCACGCAGATAATCCAGGCAAAAACGGGGAGACAGAGCTCGCAACCCAGGGCTCCAGTGCCAGGAAATAAAACCTAAAAATACCGATTGAAAACACTTGTAGGGGTTGAAGTGCCAGGAGAGACTCCCAGCCTCACAGGAGAGTTCGTTGGAGAGACGCACAGGGTCCTAGAATGCGCACCCAAGCCCCCCCCCCCACACACACACACGGAAATCAGCACCAGAAGGGCCCAGTTTGCTTGGGGGAAGCGGCGGAAGGGGCTGGAATCTGAGAGAGAGTGGAGCAAGCACCATTGTTCCCTCTTGGACCCCGCCCCCACATACAGAGTCACTACCCAGCAACTGGGCTGCCCTGCCCTAGGGAACACCTAAGGCTCCACCCCTCACTATGTAACAGCCGAGACCAGACCAAAAACAAACAAACAAACAAAAACCGAAAATGGCTCAAACGGGAGAACAGATCAAAGCTCCAGAGCCAATTCATCTAAGTGACCAAGAGATAGCCAACCTATCAGATGCACAGTTCAAAGCACTGGTGATCAGGATGCTCACAGAATTGGTTGATTTTGGTTGCAAATTAGATGGACAAATGAAGGCTACAATACATGAAATTAAGGAAAACGCACAGGGAACCAATAGTGATGGGAGGAAAACTGGGACTCAAATCAATGGAGTGGACCAGATGGAAGAAAGAAAAAAGCAAACAGAAAAGAATGAAGAAATGAAGATTCAAAAAAATGAGAGAGGCTTAGGAACCTCCAGGACATCTTTAAACGTCTTAACATCCGAATTATAGGGGTCCCAGAAGGGGAAGAGGAAGAGCAACAGTGGAAAACTTATTTGAACAAATAATAAAGGAGAACTTCCCCAATCTGGCAATGGAAATAGACTTCCAGGAAGTTCAGGAAGCTCAGAGAGTCCCAAAGAAGTTGGACCCGAGGAGGAACACACCAAGGCGCATCATAATTACATTAGCCAAGATTCAAATGAAGGAGAGAATTCTAGAAGCAGCAAGGGATAAGGGGACAGTCACCTACAAAGGAGTTCCCATCAGACTCTCAGCTGATTTCTCAAAAGAAAACTTACAGGCAAGAAGGGGCTGGAAAGAAGTACTCCAAGTCATGAAAGGCAAGGACCTATATCCAAGATTGCTCTATCCAGTGAAGCTGTCATTTAGAATGGAAGGGCAGATAAAGTGCTTTTCAGATAAGGTCAAGTTCAAGGAGTTCATCATCACCAAGCCCTTATTCTATGAAATGTTAAAGGGACTTATCTAAGAAAAAGAAGATAAAAAAATGATGGCAAAAAGACAGCAAACTCACAGCTATTACCAACCACACCTAAAACAAAAACAAACTAAGCCAACAGCTAGAACAGGAACAGAACCACAGAAATGGAGATCACATGGAGGGTTAGCAACAGGGGAGTGGGAGGAGAAGAGAGGGGGAAAAGGTACAGAGAATAAGTAGCATAGACAGTGGGTAGAAAATAGACAGGGGGAGGGCAAGAATAGTGTGGGAAATGTAGAAGCTAAAGAACTTATGACACATGGACATGAACTAAAGGGGGGGAATGTGGGTGGGAGGGGGTGTGCAGGGTGGAGGGGAATGATGGGGGAGAAATGGGACAACTGTAATAGCATAATCAATACAATATATTAAACCATTTAGGGTATTTTTCTGGTTATCTCTTTGTTTTTGATTACTAACATTTCACTTTGGTTATATCTACTCTGTATGATTTCAATCCTTTGGTATTTGTTGATCTTTCTTTCTAGTCCAGTCTGGAGCTGGACGGACTTCCCCACCTCACCTCAGGCCCAGGGTGGGTCACTCACAGGGTCACACGGGGGAGGGGCAGCTTGCTGCCGCCAAGAGGAGAAAGTGAAGGAGAAAGCGCACAGCTGCGCCTAACATCCCCTTTTTCTCTCTTCCCCAGTTAGCCACTCGGGTCAGTCCTTAGGGTGGAGTGAGCAAAGGGGAGGAGATGAAAGGTCTATATGCGGCGGAGGCCGGTGTAGCTCCGTCTAGACTCCCAGAAGACACTGGGAGCTGAGAACAAACCCTCGTTCACCTAGATGCAGCTGTTATCCCCATTTTCCAGAAGAGGGAAGGGAGGGGCCGAGCACTGATGGGCCTCTCAGGGTTCCAAGGGGGGATACAATCCAAGTGCTCGCAGTTTGGCGAGTGGAGCTCAGGTTGGATTTCCTCTGTCTTTCTTTCTTTCGTCTCCTCGGGCATCTTGGTGCGGTGCGTTACTGCGGAACCGCAAGCTGCGCCCTCCGTCTGAAATCAGGGCCCCGGTTCCTCCACTCGCTCAACCTAACTGCACCCCTGCCCTTGCCCACCCCTCCGCCAGTCCTCTCTGCTCCCATTTATGTCACCCAGTTCAGTAAACTCGGGTGTCAGTCCTAGCGTGTGTCCCATCCTGTGAGCTCCCCCGGGTGAGAGACACGTTTGCAAATGTGATTCTTGGAGCGGGTGACAAAGGACAGTGAGAGGACAGCAGCGCCGGCTTGTATGTGTGGCTCACGCTCCCCCACTCAGCCCTAGTGAGGCTGGAGGAAAGGTGGACACGTGGAGCCTTCTCGGGGCCTCGCAGCCTCAGCTCAGGGCCGGCCCTGGAGGTCACACCAGGGGCGGGGCGGGGCGGGGCGGGGGGAGCCTGCAGCCTGCTGAGGTGTCGGGGGACACGAGTCTCTGTGCAGTCAGGCTCTTCTGACTCCGGTGCCTCACTGCTACTCAGTTGCTGATGGGACTGTTTTCTGCTTCTATTTTTGCTTCTCTTCTGTGTCCTTTGATTTTAGAAGATGCTTAGAATACATGGCATGTGGGTTCCCACTGTGGGGGATGTGGCTGTTTGGGGCCATCTGTCATTTATTACTGGCGTGTCAGGGCCGCCCTCATGGGGTTCCTCTCACAACCAGTCGGAACCGCTGGGGCTCTGGCCTTGCCCCGGGTGGTCCCGTCACCCTTGCCTCGCTCTGCCTCCTGCCATCATGTCGTGTCGCGGGCAGGGCCTTCCTGCACACGTCTGCGCACCTTGCTATCACTGCCCCATCCCCCCCCCCCCCCCCCCGCCACACACACACACCTGGCCCAGAGTAGGCCTTCGAGAAAGCTCAGGGGCAGGATAAGCGCATGGGGAAGGCGATTCTTTGTTTGCATGTCCCCAAAGCCAGGCATTCCAAGCCTGGTGGCTGTCCACCTTGATAGTCTGGCTGGGGGCGACCTCCCTTGTGGGCTTGCAGCCCTCTCCCTGGGCTTGCTGGCCTGTCGTTTGTCTGAGAGTCCCTCAGAGCGAATCTCTGGGTCTTCTGATGGCCACACAGACGGACCCCGTGGTGGCTTTTCTGCATATCAGCCTAAAGCATCTCACGCTGGCATCAGGCATTAGGAACTGGCTTCTTATGTTTCCCAGGTGGGCGCGGGCTCACAAGCTCCAGCCACACGCTCTTCGCCCCGTCTCCCCTGGAAACACGATGTGACCATGCCAGGAAATCGAGAAGAGCTGTTGGCCTCCTTTGGGGATTCGACCCATAGCAGTGGCCACAGCAGCTTTGTCTGGGTGCCGGAGCCACCGAGCAAATGCTTGTCCCCTCAAGTGGCATGAGCTGTGGGCCCTCGGGGGCCAGGAGCACTGAGATGGGAGTGCGTGTAGCCCAGATGGGGGTGCTGAGGCCCCCAGAGGAGCAGGGGCGTCTCCCGGGTTAGGCAGTCCCTGAGTTAGGGTCAGGGACCAGGTGGCCTGACGGTGTGGACCAAAATGAGGGCGCATTTGTTTCCTGTCACTTGTATAACAAATTACCATACGCTTGTTTGAAAGCAACACAAGTTTATTATGTTATAGTTCTGGACGGCAGAGATCAGCACTGGGTCACCCTGGGCTAAAATCAACCCAGTTGGCAGGGCCCTGTCCCTTCTGGAGGCTCCAGGGAAGAGTAGGTTTCCTTGCCTTTTCAGCTTCTAGAGGCTGCTCACGCTCCTTGGCTTGCGGCCCCTTCCTCCATCTGCAAAGCCAGTGCCGCCAGGCCACGTCCTCCTCAGGCTGCCATCTCCCTGGTTCTCCCTTTTCTGCCCAGCTCTTCCCCTTGTAAGGAAGGACCCCCGTGACTATGTTGGGCATCTGGATAATCCAGGATGATCACCCATCTCCAGGATGCTGGTTAGCAACCTCAGCTCCATCTGCAACCTACACGTCCCTTTGCCACACGTAACCCAGCGTGCTCACCATTTCAGGGGTTGGGGCGTGGACATCTTGGGGAGGGGAAGGCATTATTCTGCCCACCATCAAGGGCGACTGTTTTACTCTTGCAGCATTTAAAATTTTTGGTCTCCTTGTAATTTTTGTAAACGTGCATACCTTTTACGCTCTCAGTCTCCCTTTCTACCACTCTGAGGAGAATTCTTGCTGTGAACCTTTTCCAGGCATTCTCCCCTGTCTGACTGTCTGTCAGTCTGTCTGTCTTTTTCATGTGGGTTACGTGTAGGATGGGAACCAGGGAAGCCCATGGCCGCTTGGCCCCTGAGATCAGCAGGACTCGTAGGGGATGCCTGGCTCTGGGACCCGCCGTGGGAGCCCAGCAAGCTCCGGGTGGCTTCTGGTTTCATAAGCACTAATGGATTTCACTGGGGGAAGTAGGGGTCTTCCCATAACACAAGCTTAGAGGATGATAGAGTCCGTGGAATTGAAGTTTGATTTAGTTGGATTTTCAAACAGGCGTTTTAAATTGAGTGTTTTCAAAGCTGAGTGGAATAGAGGCTCCTTGGGACCTGTCTCAATTCTTAAACCGCATAGACCGTCAGGGTGGGAAAGGGCCTTAGAATTCAAGCGCTCTGGCTGGCGGCTGGTGAAGGGGGCAGAGACACCCCTGGGCTCTCTCAGGTGTCCTTCTGAGAGCTCTGCTTTCACTGTCCGGCCAATGTGCAGAGTTTTCATTTTGACTGTGTTGTCCTTTCTGTGCTCCGTCGGCTTCCAGCACGGTAGTCACCTGTCCACGTGTGACATCCTGCTCCTTAGCAGAAACGTCCTCAGTTTTGGAGAAACGTTATTTCAGACCCGAGTTCCTAGAGTTACATCCTCAAAGAGAGCCTGTCAACTCACAGAAATAACCATTTATTCCCTTAATGTATTTAGCAACTCTGTAGTGCGTGCTAGGGTGCGTTACAACTGGCTCAGGGAGCTGAACGTTAGCATCTTTTCCCAATTCTGTGTTCAGCAATGTCAAGGTGGTCGCTTGAGGCTGACCGTGGTGGGAAGGTTTACACTAAGGACATTGGCAAATGCTGCCAGTCGGTGTCCCCCTCCCTGGACAGCCCGCTGTCCCCGTTACCAGCACCCCATCTGTGACGTGCCAGCCCCAGCCCTGGCCATTGGCGATTGTGCGGGCGAAGCAGAGCAAGTCCCTGCCCTCTGCAAACTTGCACTTCCCACGGGGAGAGGCAGCCGGCAATAAGGATCGACAAGCCTACCACCTACCAGCGCGCTGTGAGGGAGGGTAAACCGACTGATGAGCGGGAGCCTGGCTTTGGGGCTGCCGTTGTAAGAAAAGGTAGCCAGGGGAATCCTTTCTGAGAAGGCGACACTTGAGACCAGAAGGCACAAAGGGAGCCTTTGACCCCTGGGAGCAAATGCAGAGAGAGAGTAGCCGTGCCCAGGCCTTGGGGCAGGAGCATGTGCTTCTTCCTGTTCTGAGCGGGTGGGGGAGGGGTGGGGGGAGGGCCCGGAGGCTCTGGGAAGTTCATGCGTAGTTCAACTCGTGTTTCCATAGGACCCCCTGCTGCTGGGTTGGAGGGACTAAAGGTGGCAAGGGTGGTGGCAGGGAGACCAGTCAGGAGGCAGTCACAACAGTTTACAGCAGGGGTCCCCAGCCTCTGGGCTGTGGATTCCTGGCCTGTTAGGAAACTGGGCCTCACGGCAAGGGGTGAGCTTGAGTGTAGTACGCTTGACTCATCCCGAAACCACCCCCCTGCCCTCCCCCGACCCTCCACCGGGTCCCTGGAAACATTGTCTTCCATAAAACCGGTCCCTGGTGCCAAAAAGGTTGGGGACCGCTGGTCTAGAGGAGAGTTGATCGGAGCCTGAATCAGGGCGATGGTGTGAAGGCCGTGAGACGTGGGTTGGGTTGTATGTAACACACACAGACACACACGCACAGACACGTAGATACACTCCCAGGGGCCCACGCACTTGCACACAAACCCAGGGAGACACAGACCCGCACAGACAGATGCACAGACAGACACGCGCGCATGGTAGAGGAAACGGCATTGGCCCGCAGGCTCAGTGTGTTGCCTTGGAGAAGGTGACGAGGCAAGATGACTCCAGCGTTTGTGCTGAACAGTCGCAAGAAGGGGGCTGCTGTCCCCTGGAAGAGGGAGACTGCGGGAGAGAGAGTTAAGGCCATGGCCCCTGGGCCCCAGTCCGTAGCCCACCATGGCTCTCTACAAGGCCAGAGGTGTTTCTCCGTTCACTGGCCGCCCTGTGGCCTGTGCATCGTTGGGGCCACGTGCCTGGAGCCCCACTGTGAGCAGTGAGCTGTCCTGTGGTTCTCATTTCAGGCCCTGTTGCTCAGTTGTGACAGGACAATTCTCTTTTGGCTTTGAGGTCCTGTTGAAGCTGTGAAGAGATTGTCTCTCCCACCAGGACTATTACTAGAGCCCAAGCTAACAGTTCTGCCCACAACTGTTCTCTGATAACAATAAAAGCTACTCCCGGGCTGTCTTTTAAGTTGAACACTTCTTTTCCCTGTGTTTGCAGGTTGGATTGCTGCCTGGATCAAATTTCCAGCCCTCTGTGGTCCTCTGCTCCTGTCTGTAAGCAGGGGGCAGGGGGCAGCGGTTGGCTGGAGCCTCTTTAAGCGCTCCCCAACTCTGACATTCCTGCCCTGCATTCCACCTGTGGCCTTGGCGAGCCCAAACCCAACTTTTGCCTTCTCTGTGATCCGGGAACCACAGCCCTGTGCCTTTGGAGTCCCTCCTAGACTGTGGGCTCCTCTGGGTCCCATGGCTGCGCAGTGAAGTGATCTAGGGCTCAGCAGCCTGGAGTCACCCTGAACACGAGGGTGTGTTGCTGGAGGCCAGCGGGCTGCTGTGTCCGGCTGCAGGGTTTGGAGCTGGAAGGCAGGCTGATGCAGCATGGTTAAATCCGCCACCTCTGACCCCTCAGCCTATTACTCGCTGAGTGATTTCTGTCTGAGGGGAGGTTCCCAAGAGCCGTGGTTCTTAAACTGTGATCCCGGGACTAGCAGCACCTGCATCGCCCAGGCACTTGTTAGAAACACAGCCTGTTTGACCTACTGAGTCGGGACTTGGGTATTTAACAAGCCCCCTAGGTGCTGTGCCGCTGGCTCATAGAACCAGGACCCTTGAAGTCGGGCCTGAGATGCAGGGTCAGGGGCATGTCATTTATTGGGGGGCAGGTCTCAGGAGGCTGAGGGGTGTCCTTCTGATCCCATAGGGAGATGAGAGGGGAAGTTGACCCAGAGCTGGTCCCACATTTAAGCCGCAAGTAAGCTTTTTTTTTTTCACTTTGCCAGTCATTAGCTGTGGATTGCCCATGCTGGGTGGGGCAGGCCATGTGCCACTTCCTGGGTGAGTTTGGCGAAGGGCGGTTCTCTGGAGAAGGGTGCATCTGTGAGCTGTTAGCAGCCACCATGGACAGTGCCGGGGGTGGGTGTGCCCACTCAGGGACCTCTGGTCGGGGCACCCGAGTCTTCGGTGTCGCATCTTCTGGCTGCTTCTACACCCACCCAGCTCCCGGTGTCGTGATATAGATGGACAAGCTGCAAAGCCTATTCATGACGTCGCTCTGGTGCCTGGGGTGCCCTGGTGAGGTTGGGTCCGCATGGAGGCGACAGGTGAGGAGACAGGCCCCAGAGGGGAGACGAGAGTGATTCAGGCCCACAGCCAGCCCCTCCCATCTCGAACCCACAGCCCTCACTGGCTTCGAGGCTGGGTCATGTCCTGTTGTGTCAACTAGAGGGGAGGCGTCTCTTGACACCCTTCTCGGAGCCCAGAGCCGGCACTGGGGATGGATGGGAGGGTTCCCAGAGTCTGCACGAGGCTCTCTGTAATTGGGTGCTGAACTGCGGCCCTCACAGAGGAGCGGAAGACCAGGGAGCGGTGAAGGGGGCGCTAAGGACCCGGCCGGAGGGCCGTGGTTAGGGCAGAGACTGCGTGCGGGGCCAGTGGATCTGGCGAGGAACGGCTGTGATGACCTGTGCTGCCTCGTGTGCGTCTCTGCGGCATCACGTCCCTGCCTTTGTGTTGGAGCCAGTGTCAGTTCCAGGCATCGGTGAATCTGACATTGTCAGATTTTCGGGTTTTACAGGAAATGGACAGCAGGTGGCAGCAGATCGTCACCAATTTTTAGGACCCCAGCAATTTTGGTCGCCTTGCTGCCTGATTCCCCTCAGCAGACCCTCCCAGGCCCCTGCTAAGGAGGAAGCTGTTGTGGGAGAGAGATCAGTGACCCTCACCCCCTCCTGGGCCCCCAGCCCCTCCCGGGCTCTGGTTCGGGAGCAGGACCAGCAGGCTGGCCCATCTGGGGCTTGCCTGAGACGGAGCGGGGGGTGCGGCCTTGGCGGTTTATTGACTGCTCCCCACAGCGGAGCCTCCCCAGTCTGCTGGCACCTGCACTGCAGGGGATGAATAAGGGGCAGGCCTCCCATTTTATTTTGTCCGTGTGCATCATTTGGGCTTGATATCAGACTGTAGAGGTTCGAGATCAGCTGACTCTTGAAAGAAGCACAGCACACAGTCGCTTTCCTGCGTGCCAGAAGCCCTGTGTGGACGGGGGGCTTGCCCGGGGCTCCGGGGCGGGTCCGGCCTCGCCTCCGTAACCACCTCCAGGGCCCTGTCTTCTGTGGCAGGCACGCTGCCCGTCCGCATCCGGCCTTGGTGCCCTGTGCTCATCTCGTCCCCTTTCCCCCTCCGACCCACGTTCCCCTCCATGGCCCCCCAGTCCACAGAGGAAGACGGGTTCTCTGTCCTTCCGAAGGCGGGCCCCTCCCCTGCACACGGGGGAGACTGCACACGAGACACGGCTCCGGTGAGCGTGACAGCCACCCGGAGCCCCGGCCCTGTGCTGCACTTACAGCTGCCACATCCCTTCAGTTCCAGAGTTTTCGAGGCTGCGATGCAATGCCTCTCCCAGGGGAAAGGGGCTTCCCATGACTCAGATTTTCTTTGAGGTCAAGCAATGTGGCTGAAGAGGTGACAGAGTGTCCACACCTCTCCTCGGAAGGGTGAGTGATCTCGTTTCGTCCGTCTTGGGACATCAGGGCGGCAGCTCCGAGGTCCTCCTCTGCCCGAGGGGTGAGTCCATGGCACGCAGGCCGGGAGGATGTTCCGGGGCAGCCGTGGCTGCTTGGTGGGATCCGGCTATGAAGACGGAGGGATAGTTTTGGGAGATGAGTGTCAGTGAGCAGGAGAGGTGTGTGGTGATGCTTCTTCCCTGGGCGCCTTTTTTTCTCACTCCAAGATTCTTACCTGCTGGTCTGCCAGGTAGCTTCCAGCAGACCTTGGGTACCAGAACCCCAGGGAGGCCCCTATAGAGGTCAGCGACAGTGCGAGGATGAGATGAAGCAAGTGAGGCATCCAGGGTACAAAATTTAAGGAGGCACTCATTCTCAAGGTGGTTCAGCTGTGGTCGGGCATCTACATGAACCTGAGAGTGAGTGCCTCCTTAAATTTTGCGCCCTGGGCACCAGGTATTTCTCACCCTAATCCTGGTTTGGTCCAGAGTTGGACAGCTTCTCTTCTGCTTCTCACGGTATCAGTATTGGTATCGCGGACAACCCTCCCTACAGCATGGCGGTTTGATCACTCCTCTTTACTTCCACGAACTTCCTGAGGACTGGAGTGGGCGTTCCTTTCTCTTCCTTTCTTCTCCGCAGCTGTCTCTCTGGACCTGCCAAGAAATATTGAGCAGATGACAGAAGGTACATAATAGGGAGACTAGAAGGGAAATTTATGTTTATCTGTTTGGGACAGTTGTCATGAAAATTAAACTGATCATCTTTAATAGAAATGGAACAATCCAGACTTCATCTTCAAGTTAACTTGTTGGATTTATTCATTCACCCATTCATTTTTTTATTTATACATTCATTTAACCAATTAGTCATCCCACCAACCAACCAACCCACGAACTTACCATCCCATCAGCCAACCAGCCCACAAACTTACCATCCTACCAGCCAACCAGCCCACAAACTTACCATCCTACCAGCCAACCAGCCCACAAACTTACCATCCTACCAACCAACCCACGATCTTACCATCCCATCAGCCACACAGCCCAACCCATCCCCACTGTGCTGGTCCGTATGCAAGTCATCCTGGACGTTGCCTCCTTTAGGAAGCTTTTCCCAGTCTTCTCTCTGCCCCTATACCTGGACATGGCCCCTCCTCAGACCTCCCAGAGCCCATGTCACACTGGAGAGGGAGGACAGGCTACCTGGCTTCCCCCCTGGACCATCAGCTGTCTGGGGACAGGGGTGAGTTCTCTGTGACCCGCCTCCCTCCATTTTGCTCAGAATTGTTCCAAACTTACTAGACGGAGCTGAAGTATTGGCTTTGCCTTGGGGGAGGGAGAAGGGAAGTGTGAGGTTTCCCCTTCACTCCAGGAACACGTAAAAGACGGGGTTAGTAATTTAGCAACTAGGAAAAGTCACCTAAAAATAGCATCTGTTCCAGAGCCAGATGGGTGGTGCCTGCCGAGGGCCCATAGGATCTTAGAGGGGGGGTGGGGCTGGGCCCTGAAGCAGGGGCTGGGTTGGAGAAGCCCAGCGGGGAGGCAGCCAAGGGTCCCATGGCTGTGCCTGGACGTACTCGCCACTCTCCCCACCTTCCTGCGAGCCTGCGATTGTTTGGGAACAACTTTGCTGGTGTCCTTGGGGTCTCGTTGTTAAAGACGAAGGCAGCTCCCGTACTGTTCCTGAGCCGCTTGCCCGGGGCTGCCCAGGTCCTCCTGCATTTGCGGACAGTGTTGGACAGTGGGCGCTCATGGCGGCTGGAGGAGAAGAGCCTACGCCCCTCTTTCCCTCAGGACTGGGGAGGGCTTTGCTTTAGGGAAAAGGTGGGCGTCCCTGTTCCCACCCTGAGTATAACTCTGCGAGGCTGGCCGCCCTTGGGCTGGGCAGAGAGAGCCGAAGCCCTTCCCCTGCCAAATCCCGGCCATCCTGCTGGGGTGGGCCTTCCCGCAGGGTTCCCGGCTGGTGTTCCCAAATGATGGCCGTGGGCGGAGTGCTGCCGTGACTCAGGCAGCCTGGTGCCTCCACCTTGGAAAGGTGACCTTTGGTGCTGACTTCTGTCGGGCATTTCGGGCAGAGTTCTTCAGTCACAAAGGTGACCTGCCAGGGCGGTTTCCTGTGTAGCTGGATTCCATGTGTGCGCCTCATTCCAGAAAATTCGACTTTGTTTTCTCTGCTCATTCCACAAGCCCTTACTAAAGCCATGAGATTCCTTCCATTTCCTGCTGGGGCCAGGTTCATGGCCATGGGTGGCTCAGAAGTTGAGCCTTTTCCTGACGGAGTAAACAGTGTTTGATCTCACTCTAAATACATGTTATTCAATGTTATTCAATGCAACAAAGCGTTTATGAAGTGCCTCCTGTTCGTTGGAATGGCGCTGGGGAGAGAGATGGGCAAGCTGAGGTTCCTGCCCCAAGGAGGCTGAGGCGTCCGTACCAATAGCTGTCCTGTGGGACTTCAAAGAAATAGGAGTGGTAAGGGAACAAGGGCAGGGCACCATGGAGCTGGAGTCTCGACTATCTCAGGGACAGTGGAGCTGCCGCTGTTTATTGAGTGTCACTATTGGCACGTCCTGTTGCAGGAATTTTAGACATGTGCCCCTCTTCCATCCCAACAGCAACACTAGGCGGGTCATTGTCCCCCATGTTATAGGTGGGGAAACTGAGGCACAGAATGGCCAACCAGTCTGCATTCACACTGGCCGTCCGGTCTAGGGGGCCTCTAGCCTGTTTCTGGGGGCGGAAGGACAGTGGGGGAGCTGGCATTGGCAGGGCCTTAGAGGGTTGGTCTGGTAATTCCGGGGGCGAAAGACTGCTGAGCCGAGGGGACAGCATGAACACAGGCAAAGAGGTGGGCAAGCCGGCATCGCTGGAACTCGGGGCACGTGTGGGGCCTGGGGGAGAGGGGGCTGGAGGAGCCGCCAGCTCCGTGGAAGCCGGGCCAGGCGGCATAGAGAGGAAGAGAAAGGGCCCTTGCGACTTTGGTTATGTAATGGTGGTTTTTTAAAACCAGTCTGTGGTGTGCTTCAGGAAGGTTAGTCCAGGGACACTGCAGGACTGAGCGGGGTGACTGGCGGCCGGAACCCAACCTAGAAGGGAGGCTGGGCTGTGACCTGACGGCCCCAGAGAGCTGAGGGTCGGGGCTCTGAGGAAGAGCATCCACAGGCCTTGGCGTGCAATGGAGGCTGTGGGCCTGGGGGCCCGGGAGCCTGGGCCTGCAGGGAGCAGAGGCAGGGGCGCCAAAGCCGGAGCCTTGGCTGGATCTGGAGGTGGACGAGGAGTCTGTTTCTGGACAGGCCCCGTGGCGCTTTGGTCTCCACGGTCAGGGTGGGACAGAGACGCAGAGCCTGGGGAGAGTCTCTGGGGTGAGAGGAGGGGAGGGGGGCGTTTGGGAGGTGCTGGCTTGGGCCTGAGAGCAGGAGTCCTTGGAGGGGTGGACATCACCAAGGACGCGTGATAAAGGCCCCAGAGGTCAGGGTCCCGCAGTGGGATTGATGTGATGGGGAGAAGGAGTGGCCAGAGCAGGAGCAGGACCAGGAGGTGAGGGAAGAGAGAGGGTCCCTGGAAAGTGGGCGGTTGGCACTTTGGGGCCCTGGGGGAGGTGGGGAGGGAAGGTCACTGGGTCTGGTGATGGAGTGGCTTCAGAGAGAGCACTTCCACTAGAGTGCAGGGGCAGCCGGGCGGCCACAGTGGGTTGAGGAATGTTGGGGTGAGGGCATGCACAGAAAGCAGGCAGGACTTTTTAAGAGATTTTGAGGTGAGGGGAAGTGTAGGGACAGGACAGCAGTGCAGGAGGGTAGAGGTTAAGGGTCAGGGTCTTTGTTTCCAGGACGGGAAGACGGGAGCTGGGGTGTGCACCAAGGGCTGGGCCCCGGCCTCGCCCTGGCCGCGCCGAGGAAGAAGTGCTCATTCGCAGGAACTCCTGCGGAAGCAGGAAGCGAGCACTGGGGTGGGCCCAGGGGCGGCAGCACCCACCGCGGCCAGGTTCATCTTTGGCTGTGCTCCACAGTGGCCATTGATGTCCACAATGACGGGCCCAGGGCGTGGCAAGCTTCCAAAGGACCTTTTAAATCGCCAGTGAAAGAGCCAGTTCTGCTCCCCAGCGTTCTGAGTTTTTTAAAATTTATTCTAAATAAGCAAAGCATTGTTAAGTTACCGAGGACCGCTGTTTGGGAGACACGGCACCTGACCGTACCCTGAGATTTTGGGAGGGGGCTGTCCCTCTGTGACATGCTTGTGCCTCTCCGCTTGCAGAAACCGAAAGGGCCCGAGGTTCGCACTTGGGCAGTTCTGCCCCTGGGAACACGGTGACCTTGGGCATGGTCTTTATTTTTTAAAATCTCTTCGTGGCTTAGTTTCTTTCATCTAAAATATGGGATGATAGACCCCCCTTTATGGTATTGTTATGAAGAATAAGTGAAATTATGTATCTAAAAATAGTTGACCTGCAGTAGTTACTTTAATAAATACTAGCTTTCTGATTTACTATGTAGTTAGCCAAACACCTCCTTCCTCAAGTGGGTGGATGTGTCCTTGAATGAATGAAACTTGGGAAAGAGAGGGGTGGGAAGTAAGGTTGGGGCCAGATCATGGAGGATTGTGAGGGTCCAAGAGAAGTGTCCCTTCGGGGGCCATGGCCCAGGGAAGAGAAGCTAAGAGTGTGGCCAGTCCTCTGCCTTGGGGCCAGGCGGTCCCGTGGGGCCTGGCAGCCCGGGGGCCCCAGCATCTGCGGATTGACCTTGTCTTGCAGGAGGCATTTCCTCCCTTTTGCAGTGAAGGCCAAGGTGAGGCTGGGCCCATTTGGCAGCTCTGGCGGTTGACAGAGATGTCCACGCTGGCCTTTTTCTTTCCCAGAAGCCCCCGGCCCAGGCCTTGACAGTGGGCTGGCTCCTTGACTGTGGCCCTCCTCCTCGCGGCGTCTGCACTGGGCCCAGGGCTTCGTCAGAGTCTCGGAAGGATGGAGAGAAAGGGCCAGTCGGCGAGGGGAGGGTAGCATTCCTGCTACTGCTGGTGTTGCTTCCTCTGGTCCCGGGGTCACTGGGTCCAGCCTTTCTCCCTTTGCATGGAATTATTTCTGAAAGGGAGAAAGGAAACTCAAGCAAACTGAAAAAGGCCCTGATAGAAACTGAGACCCAGGACTCCACCGCCGTCTGCGGACTGGAGGCTCTTCGGCAGGGCCTCGACCCGCCTGCACAATGTCACCTTCACCTCCTCACGGAGCGACGGCACTCTGAGTGTTCGCGCTGCAGAGGCTGCTGCGGAGAGGGCATTCTGACAGGCGTCTGGGCGCCGATGCCAGGCAGACGTCTACCACCCAGAGTCTCCCCTGCGCCCGCCCCTTCTCTGCTTCTTAATGAACCTCGGGCTGGGCTCCAGCCTCGCTGTGGGTAGTCAGGCACCCTTACAGCCCCGTGCACTCCTGGGACGCACTGGAGGCGAGGGGAGGGACGTCAAAAGAGTCCATTTTAGATGGCAACCAAAAGCGATCCTGGCCCATTTCATATTCAATAAAGGCATTAAGACAGATTTCTTCTTCTTTTTAAAGAAAATCACTCCAGAAGAGGACACGTACCGGATGCAGGGATCTGAGAAAGCTTAAGCAGGACCTTGGTTTTTAAAAGGATTGTTGTACAGATAAACACCATGTGGGTTTCATAGATTGCCCTTGGTCTTAGGGGTCCTGGCTGAAGCACTTAGGGATGATGGACCTGGATGTCCAGCTTGCTTTCTGATGGCTCAGAAAAGAAAGGTGTGCGTTTGTGTGTGTGTGCGAGTTCAGAGAGAGGGAAAGCAAGTGTTGGCAAAACGTTAGCAACGCGTTCCTGGAGGTGAAGGGTGCACTGGTGACCATTGGGTCGGTCTTCCGAGTTTCAAAATAAGAAGGGAAAACAACACACGGGGCAAAGAGCAGAAACGAGCAGTCAGGGGGATCTATGTTTTGTCTTTCTGCGAGCGCCGTGGAGGAGTGTGAGCGGGTCACAGGGCATCCATAAACACTGCGGTGCGCGTGAGGCGATGACATGAAACGCAAGGCTCGCCGGAGAAACACCCAGGGCACAGCCCAGCATGGCTGCTGTTGGGGCGTAGCAGCCCCTTCCCTGCTTTACATGGGACGTCGTCGTAACAGGGAAACCCTTTGACCTCCAAGCAGCCAGTGGCAGTTCCCTGAAGCAGCAGCTTAGGCAGCATTCCCAGCTGCGCAGAAAGCAGCCTCCGGCAGTGCCATCCCAGCGGGCATTAGGAAGCTGATGCCTGCCCTCCCTTAAGGACCCATCCCCCCACCTTCGCCCGAGGCCTGGACGGGGATGCGCACGCCCACAGCCCCACAGCCTGGCGGTGCTGGCGGGCAGGGCGTCCCCTTTCTCAGCCCGACCGGCGGGATGTTCTCTCGGAACCCCCAGCCCTTTGATTACACCCACGCCGTGAGGCTCCACGTGACATTTCCAGCGGGAGGCTGCCCGACGTGGGTCCAGCTGCTCCGCATGGTTTTTATATTTGTTCTGGAAAAAGCTCCAGATACCTTTGGTCAAAGCGCTTCCTGTTGGCCGTGCTGCTGGGGCCATTTCCCGCCCACGCAGTCCCCGAAGGGCGGCCAGCTGCAGGCCCCAGCACGTCTGCCCCAGGGGACAGGTAACCGCGGCCGAGGGTGCAGCCTGGAGACGCGAGGACGCCCAGCCTCTGCCTGTGGTACTGGGTTCAGACCCCTGGAAACCAGGGAGCCAGAGCCTCGCCCAAGGCTGTCGTTCTGCTTCTGCAGAAGTTTCGCTGTTACGGGGCGGAGACGTGCTGTTTTGATTTTCTTTCCCCTCTTCCGAACTCACATAAAATACCATTGCCTCTTCAGCAGTGAACACGCCCGGGCTGACATTCAGAGTCCCCAGTTCTTGAGTTCTGTGTGAGGTGGCCCCTGCGCCCTCCTCTGCTTTGGGGGTCATGGAAAGTGCCAGCACAGATTGCCCCTCTTTGAGGGGCCATGCTCAGCCACGTCCCAGCTCCCTATTGAGCACCCCCACCTGCCAGGCCCCCCGCCCATGAGCCAGCTGTGCTGGATAGCTGGGAACCCTCATTAGAGGCTGGGTGGTAATCCCAGAGGGGCGGGGAGGGAGGAGACCCACGCTCTGGTTGGTACCCCGGGACCCTTGCACCCCGTAGCAAGAGAAAGCGAAGTGGCTGCCAGGAGAGGCGCAGGGTGGCCGCCGCGCTGGCTCGGGGACACATCTAATTTTAGCCCAGGGTGTGCGCGTCCTGAGCCAGGCTGGCTCGCCCGTGGACATTCCACAGCTTTCTGGTTCTCTGTGTGTGAGTGGCGTAATGCTCAAAGTTCGCAAAGCTCACTCGGGTTTCAAGCAGCGTGTTTCTTTCCCCTGTTTCTAAGAAATGCCCAGAAAACCGTCAGTCCTCCGTGCTTTCGGAGTAGGTCAGAATTTCCTGGAGAGTCGGCGTGCGGCGGAGCTGCGGGAGCCTGCCCTCCCTGGGCCTTTCTCCGTGCGAACAGGGGGCGAGGCAGCGTAGGGCCTTTGGGTCATCTCTCTGGTGCGGTGGGACACTGGGAGGAATTCGTGGGTCAGCAAAACAACGAAAATGGAAACCGAAAACGACAGGCTCACATTCAGACCTGTGACCTGAAACTACCACAGTTCGGGTGGCTTCTTTAAGACAGAACACAGAAGTGTCTGACTTTTGCCGGTCTCACAAAACTAGAAGACCATGCCAACACATTGCTAAGGCCCCTTGGCTGGGCCTGCGCGAGAAACGGTCCCTGAAGCCCAAGCCCGTTAACTTCGTGGTAAATCGGATGCTCTTCAGGTCCTTGTTGTTCCTTGTTTTACTGGCTCAGGAAGGCTGCTAAAACGGCTTCCCAAAATTTAAATGTGGATATAGTCTTGAACTCAAAGCCCAGCATTTGAAGTGAACAAATGAAGCCTTGTGAAAGATTCATGGTGCTGTTGCCGGTTTTCCTCATTTCTTCACCGACCAGTGTCACAGACTGGCTTGTGTGGGACAGCCTCCCGCTTTCTGACCCTCGGGGTCCTCATTGGAGAAAACAGGGCTAAGACGTCTCTGGGCCTCGTCTCACAAAAGCCGTGCTTTGCATGTGCTTGGTAAAGTAGAAATCACCGCCCCCCCACCCCGCCACCCCCGCCAAACAATTATTTGTGAGGACAAAATGGTAAGATGTTTAGAAGCCTTAGAAGGTCACAGAAAGGAAAAGGAAAGCCCAGGGAAGGTGAGTATTTGCCAGGGCCACTTGGGGACAGCCTAGAGCTCCAAAAATAAGTGTCGTTTATGTGTAAGCCTCCGCACCTTTTCTAAGGGATATGAGCCCAAATATCTTTCTTTTCAAGTGGAGAGGAAGTTAACCGGGGCCCTGGATGGCGCCACTTCAGACTCACTGCTCACGGCTCTTTGATGAATACTATGCAGGGGAATGTTTTATGAGTTCAAACCGAACGTATTTCTTCCCACAAGTTGTTTTAAGCTGCCCCTTGGCGTGTGTAACCAAACAGAACCTAAGTGGATTTGCTGTTTAATGGGACCCGGGGAACGTCGGCCTCTCCCACTGGGGCAGCTCCGTCCCTGGGTGTGCTGGCCTTTATGAGGACCGTAAAGGTGCCAAAAAGCAGCTTCTCCTAGCAGCTAAGTCAACATCTCCACACAGCTTTCTAGGCCACCATGGAAACCGGCGGCAACTCTTATGTAATGTCTTTTGGGCGGCATGTTAGAACCTTCCCTTTTATAACTCCAAGGGGCACTTTAGACGCCCTGGTTCAGGGCCAAGGCGTAGAGGCCGTCCTTCCATCCTGGGCTCTCAGATCAGCCTCGGGGCAGGCGGGCCTGGGGCCATCCTTGTCTCTGGTGGAGCATCCCGTGGGGCCCTCGCTCCACTGCCAGGAGCCCTGAGCAGAGGCGGCCTCCGAGATCCCGTCTGCCGGGTGTGCAGGCCGGGGCTCACAGGGGCTGGGGGCCCTATGGCCTGGGCCAGGCACCCCATCATGCCTCCAGCTTGTCACGACGGCCGGGCGTGGCAGAGCCAGGCAGCCCCGTGCTGGTGGCTACAGAGGAGGGTCAAGACCGGGAAGGGAGCTTGTGGGCTGGCCGCCTTCCGCCTGGCTCACTTCGGGTCTCGGGTGAAAGAATGGTTTCTCAGGGGGCATGGCCACGTTCCAGAGATGCACTCCACAGAGACCCCTTTTCCCTCCGGAGGGCTTCTTTCTTCCCCGGGGCAGTCTCGTCTCTGCCTTCCTTCTCACTGCTTGTTGATTAACGCCTGCCCCTTAGCCGTCTGGTGGAGCTGATCTTAGCTGCACCCGGAACCTGCCGCCTGACCCAGGGCAGGGAGATGGGAAGGGTGAGAGCCACCATTCCCTGAAGGGAGGATTCGCCAACCTGTCCTAATGCTGTGGGGTCTTAGAAAATGCGGTCACGCCGCTGACATCCACCATGGGATAGATGAAAATCAGCCGAGGTGAATCTGGAGCCTAAAATTCTGTTTCTGGCTTTACCCACTGCCCAGGGGGATTTGGCAAAAGCTCCACCCCCACCCCTGCCAGGGCCACCGGGTTCAACTAGGGGGCCTGGGTTAGCCTTTCCAGCTCTTTCAGGGGGACAGCCATATCTAGGGAACTGCGAGCACTCAGCTTCCAGAGGGAGCACCCATTAAACTCCAGTCGTATGCCAAGGCTTTGTGCCAAGGTGGGAGAATGGGAGAATACCACGAGGGAGGCCACATCTGGTTCAGTTTTGTTTTGCCAGTTACGTGCCCTTGAAGGGACCCTCCCAGCCTGATGCCGTGGTGTTCCTGGACTGTGCCAGAGTCCAGCCAGACTCAAGGAAGGGGACATGTCGGACTTGTTTCGGATCTTGCTCTGGCTCTGCGTACTTCTCATCAAGGGTGTGAGCCACAGCCCGGGGCGGGGGGTGGGGGGTGGGGGGGTGCGCGTCCGGAAAGATAGTCAAGCTGAGAAATCGTCACCCCGCGGAGAACAATGGTGCCGGAGGCAGGAGTACAGCGTGTCTTCTCTCCCCGCAGATGGGCTGAGCCGATGGCTTTTCCAGGAGGATGCAGGGCCATCGATGCCCCCTCCCCACCCCCCCACTCTGTCCTCACCGGGCCATCCCTATTGTTGTCCAACCTTCGTCATCACGGACCCACCCGGATGAGAGAGACTTGGGTCTGCAGCCCAATTCCCAGTGAAGGTTTTTCACTCATTTCAGGAAGATAATTTATTTGGGTTGAATTGTTAAGGCAGATTGCTTTCACAGTATTCCAAACAGAGTGCTTTTTCACAGGAAACGGCAGACCAGGCAACTGCAGTCAGGTTTTCCACATCCTTGAGAGCAAAGCAAAGAGAGAGGAAAAATAAGAAAGATCCTTTTTATATGTGGGAAGGTCAGCAGAGCGGGCGGCTGCCGGGCACAGAGCGGATCTGTTCAGGCGGCTGCGCGTCCGTGATGGTCGGTGCACACGAGGACTTCCCGATGATAACCCCACCCTCGCGGGGGCCTCACGTTCTTCGTGGCTTAATTTCAAAAACGCCTGTGAGGCCGCGGCCCAGGGGGGTGGAGCCCTTCCCGAGGCTGGGGCGCGGCCCCACCGGGCTGACCCCAGGGCGTAAAGACCCCGGAGCACTCCTTCCCGACCGAGAGCTGTTTCCCCATCCTCGAGGAGCAAGGCTCCGCCAGGAACCCCCTGGGTACCTTCCCAGTCTCACTCGCCATAACACCGCCCTAGTCTTTTCTGGGGTGGGGAGTGGGGCTTGGGCGAGCTTCGGGGGGAGGCCGGAGAGAATTGGAGAGCAGGGAAGTGAAAAGAAAAACAATCTGCTCTTCTGTGGAGAACTTGGACTGAACACAAAGTGCCCTTTAAGCGAGTTTGCCCGCAGGGGTCCGCCTCTCTAAGCCTCACCCTTCCCGAAGCTCAGTCTTTAATGAGGGCCTTTGAGGGCGTGAGGCCTGTGCAAAGTCACTGTGGGGACAGCGGAGAACCCCCCGGCACGGCCACTCCTCGGGCACACACGGCCAAGGAGGGGCGGCGGTGGGGCGGGTGGGTCTGGAGAGCTGGAGCCCAGAACTCCGGGATGTTATGGTCCTTGCAGCCCCCAGAGACGTTTCTGGTTGGAGGGAGGCAGGCAGTGAGTGCACTGCGAGGTGACATCCGCCTTTCTGGCACGAGTAGCCCTGTGGTGGGTCTGCCCCGTGCCTGTGTGCCCGCAGACAACGAGACGGCCCTGCTCCATTTCCTTCTGACCCTCCGGTCCATTCCACACGGCCGCCTTGTTCGAGGCGGGGCAGGGACAAGAGTGCCGAACCTGTGTCCGGGAACCTGGGCCCCAGCGCCGTGCCGGCTGGTGGCACGGCCTTGTAGTCCTTGTCCGCCTCTAGTGCATTTTGAATCTTGTGGGGTGAGCACATCTCCATCTGGCCCTGCCTTGCCTGGCCATGCCGCCAGAGCTTCAGTGTTGGGGTGTTCTGTAGGGCCCACATACACACGCCCCACGAAGCAAAACCCTTTCCTTCCTTCCCATGAACTTGCTAGGTTCTTATTTCTTAAATATGTATATTTACTTTTAATGCTGTTTTGCATCTATTGCGATTGTTTTACATTTTTTCCTCTAACCTGTTGGTGTGACTTACATCATTCAATTTTTAAACTTTATTTTTATTGCTGACACTGTGACGGATGTCCCCATCTCCCCCCATTTGCCTGCCTCCACCCAGCCCTCACCCCCCACCCTTTCCCACCGGCTGTTACCACACACACCGCTGCCTGTGTCCGTGGGTTTAAATTTTTTAATGTGGCATTGTTCTCGCACTCCCACTTGGTAATAATTTTCTTCAAACTCGTGGCTGATATAATTGTCTATTACTTTGTTCCATATTTTTGCACTTACGTTTATAAGTGTTAGGTTTTGGAACCAAGGTTGCTACTAGCCTCATGAACCTTCACCACGAACCCTCACTCAGCTATTGTGCAGCAAGGACTGTGTGCCAGGTACTGTTCTCGGCACGCAGTCCGTTAGCTCGTTTAGTCCTCACCACCACCTTCCACCTTCGGAGGGAGAACTATTCTTAGCCTCCTTTCATAGAGGTTCATGATAGCTAAAATTTCCTGTTGAATTGTTCTCTTTGTTACTCTGTAACAAATAGGTTTATTACTAATCGTGCTTATTATCCCAAAGTGTATTTTTATCGGATGGTATTTAGCTACAGTAGTTCACGTGGTTGGCATACGAGTGACGCAGGGTTTCCGTGTGTCCCCCTCCCCCTTCTGTGTCAGGTGCCTTGCGGAGGAATAGCATGTCACTAATGAAAAGGAAATCGTTCCCAGAGTCTCTCTCTCTGTTGACCAGGTTAACTTGTTTGCCTTATTAGAATTACTGATACACCTGAAATCGTTTGTCCTGTTATATTTTATACTTTAATTTTGTCACACTTTTTCTTCAATTCCTTTTCCCTCTTTCTTTTCTTTTTAAAGTTAACCACATTAAAGCGAACACCTCAGTGGCATTTGGTGCATTCACAGTGTCGTGTGATCACCACCTCTGTCTATTTTGAAAACATTTTCTTCCAAGAGCAGTTTCTCCCCATTCCTCCCATCATCCCCCAGCCCCGACAGCCAGCAACCTACAACATTTCACATAAGCGGAATTATGTCGCATGTGAACTTTGGTCTCTAGCATCTGTTATTTAGCAGAGTGTCTTCGAGGTTCACCCTCGTTGTAGCATGTGTTGGTATTTCGGTCCTTTTCATGGCAGACTAGTATTCCACGGTACCGATATGTAACATGTTGCTTATCCGCTCATTCCTTGGCAGACATGTGCGCTGTTCCCACCTTTGGCTGTTGAGGTACTGCTGCTCTGAACCTGCGTCTCTGTTTCCGGTGTTTCTGGATACACACCTCCGAGGGGAGGGCCTGTGGGGTCACATGGTAACTGTGTTTACCTTTCTGAGCAGCTGCCGCGCTCTTTCCACAGTGGCACTTCCTTGTGAATTAACTGATAGGTGGTTTTTCTTTTTCTGCTTTCTGATTTGGAGGTTATACATTATGTGTTTAATGTTCAGGGGTTACTCTTGAATTTTTTATCATAACTGACTTAGGATTTAAGTTCGATCAATCTCTCTACCCCTTCAAAAAATGCACAGATTTTAGAAAGCTGAACTCTGATTACTTACTTCTTCCCACGTTCCCCATTTGTTATTGTCTAGTGTTATCCCTTTGTTTTTAACTGCTCCCAAATTAGTTGCCATTGTTATTATTTGCATGGTCAGCTCTCATTAAAGTTTATCTACACGTTCTCCAATTTCTTTTCCGACATTTCTTCCATCCTACGCTTTCCTTCTGGGTTCCATTTCCTTCTTCCTGGAGCAAATCCTGTAGTACTTTGTTCAGTGGGAGTCTGGGAGGGTACACTTTTCTAGTCCAAGTCTGAAAATGTCTCATTTTGTCCTTGTTTTTAGTATTTGGAATATTAAAGGTGGCTCTTGTTTAAGTAATTGTTTATGGATAATCTATCTTTTCTCTAAGATTTTCCTGAGTCTTTTGCGTTCCAGTAGTTTCCACGTGACCCATCTAAGTGTACATTTATTGTCACAAGTACCGTTTGAGGCTTATTTTGTTTCTGTGAGGCTTCCTGTGTGATAAGTTCTTAGCAATTATCTTTTAAATAATTTCCTTTCTTACACTCTCTTTATTCTTTCCTTCTGGAACTGCTTTCAGATGTATATTGGACTTACAGCTTTTTTTCTCTCCATGTTTCTTGTTTGCTGATTCAGATCCTTTATCTCTCTTCCAACTGAGTTGCATTCTGAGTAGTGCGATCTAATGGTGCTTAGTGATTTATTATCTCTTCACTGCATCTCATCTCCGTTTTGAGCTTCCTACAAGTTTATTCCCAGCTTCAGGAAAGTTCTAACCTGTAGAGAATTGCATTTCATTTGCACGGATTCAGTGACATCGGCTAACATCAAGCCCGTGATCAGTGGCTCCCAGATATTTATTTTAGGCTTTAGTCTAGTTTAGCCGCGTCTCCCCAGGCTCTGTCGATCTCATACAATTTCCCCTCTTCTCTTAGTTTCTCACGATGAGTGCAGTCGTGTCTGGTAGAATGGCCACCTTCTAGATGTCTTTTTTGTTATTAGGTTTATGTTAAACACTTTTGGCGAGGACAGGACGTGTATGATGTTGCGTGTTCCCCATTACATCCCATCAGGAGCACGTGAGGTCAGTTTGTTTTATTTTTGGTGCTGCTAAGTCGGATTACTCCATGAAGGTAGTTTCTCTATCAGTATGAAGGTAACTTTCCCTTTGCAGTTAATAAGGAATCTGTAAACCTTTCACTCTGGCCAGTGTAGCTCAGTTGGTTGGAGCTTTGTCCCATGAACTGAAAAGTCGTGGGTTTGATTCCCAGTCAGGGCACATAATCCAGGTTGTGGGTTTGATCCCCAGTCAGGGTGTGTATGAGAAGGCAGCCCATCAATGTTTCTCTTTCACTGTGATGTTTCTCTCTCTCTCTCTCAAAAAAAAAAAAAAAAAAAAAAAAAAAAAAGGAAAAAAGCAATAAAAAATGTTGTCAGGTGAGAATTAAATAAACAAACAAACAAAACAACCTTTTGACTAGGGGTTTTTGGATTCATCAGTGATCTTTTCCCATATTAGGAGCTTATAAAATGGTGATTTAAATTTTTTCTCAGTCTTTTAAATGTATTAGTTGATGGTATTCTATAGAGAAGAGCTCTCCATTACCTATCCCCCCTCCCTTTCCCCTCTAGAAGCAGACTCATAGATTTTTAAAAAATATTAAATATGTTGTTATTCATTACCATCATTATATGCCCATAAGTTTTTTTAATTTCTATTTTATTTTTAAAAGAGTTCACTTATTTATTTTTTGAGAGTGGGGATGGAGGGGAAGGAGAGGGAGAGAAACATCGATGTGCGAGAGAAATATTGACTGGGTGCCTCTTGCATGCCACCAGCTGGGGACCTGGCCCGCAACCCAGTCATGTGTCCTGACTGGGAATTGAACCAGGAACCTTTCAGTTTGAAGGCTCAATCCACTGAGCCACACCAGTCAGGGAAAGTTTTTTTTAAATTTTTATGACTGCATTTACTTTTCATAGCTGCTCATTTTTCTCACAGTCTTTTGCTTTTCTTATAATTTTCATTTTTTTAAAAAGCTTTCACTAATATCTCAAATTATAAGTTTTTTTGATTTTTTTTATTGTTGTTATCTCAGGTTCTTGGGAGTTAGTCCTAATTTTGTTTTAGCTGCTTTCACTTATGGTTCTCATTTTTCTGATGCATTTCATAGGTTTTTGTTTTGAGCATATTTTCAGTGGGACTTCTAAAGAGTCTCTCTCCCCAACCTGGGAGTCTTGCGTGACCCTCTTTGTGGGAGTGGTCCTTCAGGTGCTTTCACGTTGCCTCGGTTCCACCTGCCGGGATGTCATTGACTTGTGGAGTCTTCTGTTAATTTCTTGTGTTTCGGTTCCTGTGCTGCGTAAATGGGGTCAGTCTGAGCTCCATTCGCACTGGGCTCTGAGTTTTCAACAACCGAACAGTATCTTTATTCCCACAGGACACCTTTCTTTTGGAATCCATAACTCATTTAGCCAAGTGTCCAGTCCCAACCGTACAGGAAAGAGCCAACTGCTTGTCTGTTTTACGTTAAGAGCCGGTGAGATATTCTGAGTGTTGGGATCACAAGCAGTAGGGAATCTTCAAGAACGGCATGGCCCGGGCATGCGCCCTCAGAGCCCTGGTACCTGGTCATGCCCAGCAGTGAGGGCGAGCTCAGTCACCCCCCACCCCCGGGCACAGATGAGGCAGCAGGCGCCTGAAACAGGCCAGTGACTTGCCCAAGGTCGGGGGGACTGGACGGGGTGACAGGGAGCAGGCGGTCAGGCCTCCAAGCGGCCCTTTCCACCCAACCAGTATTCAGTTACCCAGGGACTCGGTCCTGCCCCAGGCAGCCCTGGACGCCCACAGTGCCCTGGCCTTCGCCTCTCCCTTGGGGCGCAGAGAGGAGCTTGGGTGGGGAGCGGAGGCCCAGACGCGGCGGGCGAGCTGGCTGGCTGCGGCCTTCCTCCCAGGGGCTTATCAGATGCACGCTTTGACACATTTCGCTGGGTTATCTGCACAATCGAATTTTTGAAAAAGTGTTTTGAATCCTTGATTTATCTTTTTGTCATTGTTTTTCATAATAGTTTTCATTCAAAGGCAAGAACATGCTTTTAAATTGACCTTTTAAACTCTGTGGTGCCCGTGCTACAAAGGGACACATGAAAGGAACAAAAGACACATTCCCTCGGCATGAGCGCGCTGGAAGTCTCCCCTCCTCTGCCGAGGAGGTCTGTGGGAAACGCACTCGGGGCGGCCGAGGTGGGCGCTTGCGGCTGACAGACGGGGCCCTGGGGGACGTCCCGTGACCGGGGGCGGCCCGGCTGCACCCCGTGAACATGGCGCTCCCCAGCGGGAACATGGCCCCCACCCTCTCACCACAACGCGGGGCCACCCTCGTGCCTCATGGCTTTGCCCTCAGGAGCCAGAAGGGCCACTGGGGAGGTTTGGACTTTGTCCCGAGGTCCGCAGGGAGCCATGGAGGGCTCTGGGCAGGGAAGGAAGCGTGAAGTGGACGAAAGAGCAGGAGAGAGCATCTGGAGACAGTGGCCTGGGGTTGAGTTCTAGCTCTGTCCCTTCTAAGTCGTGGGACCTTGTACGAGTCGCCCGGCTTCTGTGAGGGTCCCCTGACCCTGGACATTCGTTTAGGAGTGTCGCCTACGTGCTGGGTGCATGGGACGCAGAGGTGGCCAGTGGAACCCTGCGGTCCCTTGTTCCTCCCCCCTCGGGTCGGTCCCTTAGCATGGTGTTGCTTTCCTGCGGCTGCTGTCGCAAATTAGGACAAACTTCGAGGCTTAAAACGATGCACATTCACTATTTGTTCTGGAGGACTGACGTCTGAGGTCAGTTCCACTGGGCTGCAGCGACGGTGTGCGCAGGGCAAGTGCTTTCTGGAGGTTGGAGGGGAGAGTCAGTTTCCTTGCCTGTTTCAGCTTCTGGTGGCTGCCCACGGTCCTGGGCTCGAGGCCTCTTCCTCAGGCCTCGCAGGGCATCACCCCAACCTCTGCTTTCATCGTCACCCCAGCTGTCCTCTTCTGTGTCGACTCTTTTCCTGCTCCCCTCTTGTAAGGACATTTGTAGTTACATGGGTCTCACTTGGATAATCCAGGCTATCCTCCTGAACTTGATCCCATTGGCAGAGTCCTTTTTTTACCACCGAAGGGACCATTCACAGGTTCTAGGGCATGAATTTCGTTGGGGGCCAGTATTCAGCCTTCCATTCCACCTCATAGTGCAATTTATGTCTGTTTATCTTCCTTGAGCAGGGAGACAGGTCTGCCAGATAACTGCCACCTGTGTGCTGGGTGAGTAGGTGGAGAAACGAATGAATGCAGGCTTTGGAGCTGAGAACACAGTGACATCCCACTTGGGCTGTAGAGGACTAGTGTGGGTTTCCCAGATTAGCGTCTGGGTGAAGCGAACAGCTTAGGAAAAGGTACAGAGGCATGGGCCGAGAAGCTCAGCATGCGGGGGAGGCAGGTGCAGAGTGCAGGTGCAGAGTGCGGGTGCAGAGTGGGGTGAGCTGGGCGGTGGGTGGCCAGGTTACGGGCAGCCCACAGGGCACCGTAGTGGGCCTGGATCTGTCTTTACAAGGAAGTGCTGTACGTGGGGGGTCTCTGGAGTCGTTGCCTGGGTGCCGATTCTCGTGCTGCCACTTGCTTGCTGTGTGACTCTGGGAACGTCACTGGACCTGTCTGAGACTCAGTGCAGTGCCTACTTCTGAGGGCCGTTCCGAGAGGCAGAGGGCTTCTGCTGCGTGCCAAGCATTCAGTGCAGGGCCTGGAACAGCCGGAGGAGTCAGATAACAGTATCTGCCGTGTTATACTGCTGTCGTTTTTATGAGTATGGTTATTGATGATGGTGGTGATGCGGAACCTTTGAAGAATGTCAGCCAGACAGCAGTATGGTCGGATTTTCTGTTTTAGAAAGATGCCTTTGACGCCCGCGTGAAGATGTGGGGGGCTGGCATGGGGTGGGGTGTTCCCCCGGGGGGTCCAGAAACCAGTTAGGAGGCCACTGCGGTGACCTGGGTAAGAGAGGGAGAGGCAGAGAGCAGAGGCGTCGTGGCCCGAGGAATGTTCTGCAGATGCGTGGAGCAGCTCCTGCCATTCTCTGCGCGTGGAGCCCGTCCACACCTGTGCCTCGGTCACCGCTTCTCAGACAGGGACACTGGTGGGCAGCGGGGGAAGGGCACCTCGCCTTGGTATCCGGGTGAGAGGGTGACAGAGGTTTAGACAGAGGTGGGGTTCAGGTCCTCAGCCGTCAGTGGTGGAGGAGCCGGTAGGGAGTGGCAGGCGGCGGCTTCTGGTGTGGGTGCTGGTGTGGGTGCTGGGGCCCAGGGAGGGCTGGCTCCGGCTCCGGCTCCATGTTGACCTTTCACACCCTCTGCGGCCCGTCCACGCCACAGCACCTCTCCCCTGCCCCTTCTTCCACCAGCCCCGCAAGGACAGTGCAGAATCCTGGTAGCTAGGGCGTAGGGACATGGTGGGCTTGAATGGAGAAAATGGCTTGACGGCTGGGGAGGCCTGGGGGAGAAAACGGCTTGACGAGTGCGAGGGAGTCGGAAGAGCCCCACGTCCCAGCCCCAGAGTGGGGAGCCCGGAACCTGAAGCAGCATGTGTTCAGGTTGGGTACTGCACGTCCTCGGCGATCTCCCCTCACGCCCCTTCGTACAGCTTCAGGAGGAAGCCAATTCAATGGAACCCGCCGTGGCGAGATTACAATTGTTACTTCAATCATATCTTACCCTGCAAGGATGTTGGAGGAAAAGATATTTCACTGCCACCATCAAAAGAGCTGTCATTTTTTAACATAGTAAACGGGTTTTCAGAGAGTGATGTCATACCGTTATTTTTAATACATTCTTTTTAGAAAATGGTTTTACTTTAGTTCAGATGGATGCGTGCTGGAGGGGAGGCACCTGGAAGAGGAGTAGATACAGGTAGGCTGTTTTAAGAAAGTTCCTCATGCGTACACCGGAGCCTACAAATCAGAAGCACGGACGAGTTTTTCAGCAGGAGAAGGGTACAGGACAGGTCCTTTGGTACCTTTCAAATATCGGCTGGCAGCTTTGCGGGAAGGCGGGGGGACAGGAAACGAAGGCAGTAGGGATGAGACGAGAACGGCCTGTGTCGTGGCTGCACGGACCTGTGCGCGTGTTTCCCAGCGGTGGCACGGTGACACCGGCAAACTGACGCACACTCGGTTCTTGGCAAGTGTCCAACTACACTGTCTGGTGTGTGCATGTGTGTGCATGCGTGTGCGCGTGCATGTGAACATAGCATCGGAAAGCACCTTGGAGACAACTGGGTTGCATCCGGCGGAACATTTGGCTCAGAAAGGGCGAGCGAGCCATGCAAGGTGCGCGGAGGTGCAGGGCCAGGGCCAGCGGGCCCCCCGCCAGCCCCCTCACCCCCGTTCTCCTCAGCGGTTTGCATCTCTCTGCCGTTCCCCTCTGGTACATTGCCGCTTTCTTTTTTTCTAGGACGAATCAGTTGCCAGTGTCCAGCAAGGCCGATGGTGAGCTGGGTGCCCTGCAGCTCGGTAGGTGTGACCGCTGCCTCTGTGCTGTGCCTCCCAGGGCCCAGGGGTCCTCATCTGGAGGTGCTGGGTGGTGGGGCTCTCCACGGATGGGGTGGGGCTCCTTCCTTCCCCCGTAACCTCAGGAAGCTTCTCTCTTTTGGGTTGATGTCTTCTTGTACTGTCCGTCTGTCCCTCCCAGAGAAATCCTCATAAGAAGTCTGCATTTCTGGATTCACATTGGCGGGGGTGGGGGGCGTGGGGGGTGGGTAGAGAAGTCCTTGCTGCATTTGGAGGTTCTTTTAGGGCCATTCAGAACCTACAAAGGTCTCCAGAAGACTGTTCTCAGTCAAAACGTTAGTTCGGCTGCGCCCGGGGAAGTCTGTTCCTCTGAAAGATGCATCTGACTGAGGCGCGCACTAGGGACTGGGAAGTGCAAGTGCACAGCGCGACACGCTCCCGGACAGGTGTGCACCGCAGTAACTCCTCACGCACTCTCTAGCCTCGAAGCTGTCTTTCTGCCCCTTGCCATGATTCTCTGCTCCCCGTAGACTGGGGCGTTTGCAGGGCTTGGCGAAGGCAGCGGCCGAAGGGAGGGTGGCGCAGCAGCGCCCAGACGGGAGCCGTGGAGGCGTGTGCACCTCCACATTTGCTCTGCTTCCGGGGGCCAGCAGTTTACCTGTTGGGCCGTCTTGGCACAGGGACCTGCTCACACCCGTTCCCTGTCCTCTTAAGCATTTCATTTCAACCAGAGGAAGAAAGCCGTGTGCCCGGTGGCAGTTTCTGAGTGAGACGGGCAGTCTCGTGGCTTGCTTTGATGAAGTTGAAAGGCAGGGGTTTGTTTACCCCGCTCAGCTCACTTCAGAGGTAATAGTTCCTCCGTTTTCAGCATCCGAAACGTCAGGCAGGGGTCGCCTGGCCTGTCCAGGAAAGGGCCGCGCTCCGCACGAGGCTGTGCAGACGTGGGCACGGAGCCAGGAAGCGCTGGTGTCCGGGGCCTTTCTGGAGGGATCCTCACTTGAAGACTTGCCACCCAAAGCCCCTCCTGTTTGGACATAAAGCCAAGCCACTCCCGGTCTTCAGAGCCCCGCGGGCTTCTAATAGAAGGAAGGCTTTTAGCAGATTTCGCAGAACCCAGCACTTTGAAGTGTGTATGTTTTCCAGAGGGAGGCAGGCCCCTCTTAGCTCATGGCTCGGCTAAGGATTTCGAAGAGGAGGAGAGCAGAGAGCCCGTGGAACCCAGTCACCAAGAGAAAGGGGAGGGGCTTTGGCATGGGGGCAGGAGGAAGGGATCCAGTTTGGGGGGAAGGACACCATGCTCTTACCCACCCCAGGTCACGTCTCCTTGGTCCGGCGCAGCCAACGTGTCTTGGCCATCACGTGGCTGCTGCAGGAAAATGGCGGGGACTCCACGTGCCTTCCGTCTGGGAGGGCGGGGCGGTGGCACCGAGGAAGAAAGGCGCCCTCCCGGTGCAGCCCGGGAAGCACCTGATGCGCAGTTCCTCACTGCTGCAGGGGTGCACCAGCCTAGTTCGGTGGGAGCTGGGGTTTAGACTGAGCTTTGCAGGGTGGGCAAGGTCTGGCCAGGTGGAGCTGTGAAACGAGCTGTGTGGGCCAAGGCCTGGAGGGTGAGACAGAGAGGTCGGCTTGAGGTGACCTGCCGGTGGGGGAGGTGGTGGGGCCCCTGGAGGGCAGGCTGGGGTGGACAGGGGTGGTCTTGAGTGACGTGCGACAGAGTGTGGCTGTCAACTGTTGGCCAGTAAGGAAGGGTCTGTGCTAGTGAGGGAGGCGTCCAGGGCCTTGCGTTGGGGCTCTCTCTGCATATGTGGGGATGGATTTTAGGAATAAGAGCCGGGATGTTGGGAGACTGGTGAGGGGGCTCTTGGAATAGTCCAGAGAAGAGGTGATTGGCCCCCTGTCCTATATGGGGAAGTGCTACGGGTATTTCAAGACTCTGCTCAAATATTCACCTCTCCTGGGATGCTTCCCTGGCCTTTTAATGAAGAGTTGCTTACCTCTTTGTGAGAGAGCTTTGTGCGCAGAGCCCCCTATCCGCCACGGATGAGAATAAATCTACTAAGACATGATCTGCTTGGGGAGGAAAGGTGGCCGATCTCTCAAAGGAGAAGGACCAAGAGCCTCTTCCTCAGTGGGCTTTTATTAGGTTCGTTTTACATAGGAATACAGGTAAAGCTCATTAATCATTGTTAGGCAGCAAGGATCAAACAATAGATAATATACAAAGAACTCTGAGGGCTTATTCTGAGTCAGGGTCTATCAGCTAAAGGGCTACAAAACTTTGGGAAGCAAACTCATTTCCTGCTGAGACCCTTATCATTTAATTGAGAGCATTCCTAGCAAAGCAGGTATCACAGGATTCTATACATTCTTTCTTAGGCCTCATCACTCAGGGAGCCCGCCCTATCCAGCACAGAGCTGCACCACCCTCTGTCATTGTTTCAGGTTTAAATCGGGCAGAGTCAGCAAAGCAGCCAAGAGATTAGGAAGCTTCTTGCAGACAGAATGAGGACTCAGGCTATGTCAGAATAGCTGAGGGGCAAGGGTCCATCACCCCCTTTTTCC
The DNA here is from genome assembly GCA_039655065.1 of Glossophaga mutica. Classification (NCBI taxonomy): domain Eukaryota; kingdom Metazoa; phylum Chordata; class Mammalia; order Chiroptera; family Phyllostomidae; genus Glossophaga; species Glossophaga mutica. The sequence goes on from CM077313.1 coordinate 87,702,072, forward strand.
AGTCCTTCCTTGAGGGCCTCCCATGTGATCGTGACTGTCTTAGGTGAGCCCTCCCTTGAGGGAATGTTACCGATCATTGGCTAGCCGACCAAGCTTTGGGGGCCAGTTACGGATGAAGCAGAAGCAGTGCTCCTGCCAGGGAGATAAGCTTTGTCTCCTTAGTGGCTCACAGTCCAAAGGTTGCTCACTCAGCCTTAGCCACGGGGGGGGGGGGGGGGGGTTACAGCTCCTGAAACCAGGCAGGGTGGTTCCCAGCACCTCTTTCCCTCTGCTCTTCAAACCTGCACACTCCTCTCCATTTTAGTGCTGATGCTATAGTCTCTGTGGGGGGCTGTGTTTCCCCCCTGCCCAGGAAGGGGTCTCCTTCAAGGTATGGGTGATATTGTAATCCCCACCTCGTCTCTGTCCTGCCTAATCCCTGGCACGTGGTAAGTAAAGTGCTCGATGAACAAATAGAAAAAGAATGACCTGTTCCTGTAACAGTGGAGAGAGAAAGGGCGGGGCAAGGCAGGAGGCATTCCGGAGGCAGAAAGGTCCAGGGGCTGGCACAGCGTGGCGTGTGGGACAGGGCGGGGATCTCAGCCAGGTCCCCGGTGGGGGTTGGGCAGAGGGAGTCTGTTACCAGAACCGAAGCTGGGAGTGCTGAGTACTTCCAGAAGATACCTTATAATCAGTAAGAACTACTGAGCAGGCACCTGGAAAAAGATGTGTAGGGGCCTCATATGTTTTCCTCCAAGGGGTAAATAAAATGGGAAGGGAAACAAAATCTCTTGCTTCCTTTCAACCAGAGATTTGTACCAGGGCCTTAAAAATAGCTCCTCAAACCACCGGCATTTGTAGGCTGTTGTGTTCGCTTGGCCGGCATGTCATTCGGTAGGGCTTTGTTTTCCCTTGCACGGCGGTCCCACCGCATCTGGGCCCGAGGCCTGCCATGTGGTCCTGAACCAATGCCCTGAACAGGGGCCAGCATCCTCCCGGCAGAAGCCAAGGCAGGCTGCCGCCTCCTGGGGCCTCTGCCCGTTCCGCTTCCCCGAAGCCCCCAGCCTCCACCCTCAGACAGACTTCATGGTGCCCAAGCAGAGCCCGTTTCAGCCCTGGCTCCCTCCCGGACAGCCTCAGACTAAACAGAAGTGTTCAGATAGGCTTCACCATCGGCCCTTCTGTTCCTCCAGGAAACGGTCTGGCCTGCGGCATTGCAGGGAGCCCTTCAGGGCCTCGTGGAGTCACTCAGGTCACTCTGCCTCTGTTTTGGGGCTCTGAGGTTTACGGTTGAATTATTTCTATTTCTCCAGCAATAATTCTCAGTACTGATCTTTGCAAAGCCTGCCCTCCCTCCCTCAGTCCCTCTTTTCCCTCCCTCTTGCCTCTTCTTCCTTATTTTCCTTTGGCCCCACCCCCCAAAATTCCCCTGACCCCCTCCTCCATAAGCAACCATTCCGGAGTATGCAGTCGATTTCTTGGGCTTGTGCATGTCCTTGAAAAATGTGTAGTGTTATTTGGTGTGCACGTGTTTGCAATGGATGTAAATCCCATCTGCTTTCTCCCTTTGTCTACCCAGTGCCCCGTTTTTAAGCTCCTTGCATGTTGCTGGGCAAACATCTGGTCTTTATTTCAGGATATTTTTTGTAAGGCCATGGTCACGGGGTGGCTTTTTCAGAGACCCTAACTAGGAAAGGTTCTCATTTAAATCCCAGACTTATTAAAACATTGTTTTTCAGACTAAAAGTGGAATCTGCCTCCTTTCTGGTGGCCTGAGCCTCGAGGCGTTGACCTGGGCCGGGCCTGCCCCTCACCCAGGGCAGAAAGGGAGGCAGCAGGATAAGATATAAGGTGTGTCCTGGGGCTGTTGGCCTTTGGACGCTATCTCCAGAAGGTGCGGGGCAGGGGTAGTGATGTGCCTACGGCCCGACTCACAGAATTATGGGAAAGAATGTTGATATCCATACGGTGTGGTCCGTTTTTCAAATTATCGTTTAGTCTTGGGAAAATGGGGGGGAAAAGTAGGAGGCTCCAGAGGCTCCCCAGAGAGCGGCCTGCTCAGCCCTGCCAGCGCGGCTGCCCTGGGCGGTGTGCACGTGGTGGGCCCTCCAGCGGCTGTTCTGGAAAATGGGGGGGCGGATGGCGAGAGAGAGCCTCAGCTGCTGGGGAAGTGTGGGCTGGCGCTGCCAAGACGCACGCAGGGCCCTGTCGGGGCCTCAGTCGCCCCAGCTGTACGGCGATTGTGCCTGGAATGTGACCTAGTGTCCCTTCCGGCTGGAGGTCCAGGGACGTCTGGCTGGCCTGGGTTTCATCCTGTCTCTGCCACTTCCCATCTGCCCGGCTTTGGACTAGTTACTTACCTTCTCTAAGCCTCAGTTTCCTCATCTGTCAACCAGGGAGGAGGGGTGTGATAATTACTCCCTCACGGGGCTGTGAGGGGGTAAGGTGATAAAACAGGAGTGGCCTGTAAATGAAAACCACAACAGTGATAATCTATTATTATTTTATCGGGAATGGTGGCATTTCCTGGGCCAATTCTGCCCTCTTCATATTTGGCCTCAGGGGACAGATTCGTGTCTCTTGCCCACCTTTCATAAGAAATGTGTCTGAGTGAGGTCTTTCTGGGTGGACTCGCAGGCCCAGGCCCCAGGCAGTTCTTCACCATGTGCCCACCAGCAGAACTTCCCAGGGGACCCACAGTCGGGTCCCACCCGCCAGCAGCCGTGTGGCATGGCCAGCGTGGGGTTTGGACAAGGAGCTGGTGCTCTCGCTCTGCCTTCGTTCCTTCTGAGGTGGGCGGCGGAGCCCCAGAGGGAGGCAGGGTGGGTGGTGGGGGAGCTGCCTTTCATTCAAAGCACCTCGGAACTCATCGGCGCCCTTGGCATTGTGTGACTTCACGTTTACGTTCTCTTCTCCGTGAGTTAGAACAAGAGCTCACGCGGCCAAGGTTCTCTTTCAGAGGATGTGGAGGACGACCAATCGGTACAGGAAGAGCTCATTCTTTCTCCAGCCTCGTCAATGCCCAGGCTTCAAACAGTGTCAAAGCCGATTGACCTCTCCGTGGCAAAGGTAGGTGTCGGCTTAAAAGTGCGAGTTGACGCATCTTGATTTGCATGGGTGTGGACGAGGTGCTTGTGATCCCTCTGGCCCCACCCATCTCCGTATAATCTCTGGGTCATTGTTACCATGGAAATTTGGGTGGGACGAAGAATAAACCCTGCACAGAGAGGCGGGAAAGGGAGCCCAGTCCTGGCAGCTCCCAGCCCTCTGCATCTCCTCCCATCCAGACACTCCAGGGTCCTGTTCTTCTGTCCCCGAGCAGCCTCACCTCCCTGCAAGGGGCCTCCCGAGCTGGGATGGCAATGGGGTGCTGTCCTCGCTAGACTGGCCCTGCTCCTGCTCGCATCCTCAGGCTGGGTTGCAGTGAGGAAGGATGGGGAGGCACTGACCATTCCCCAGCGCCCGCCGGGCTGGCACCAGCGATCTCCTGGAGGGACGCCTGGGGAGCCGGTTCCTGGCCATAGCAGCCGCCTCTGCAGGGGTGTCCGGGGTTCCGCACCACCTCTGCTGCCAGGTGGCCTCGCCCCTCCCTTCGGCCAGCGGGATGAACTCTGCGCCTGTTGTCTGGCCCCAGCTCTCCCGCCGGGGTCCAGGAGGAAAAAATAAAACTCTCAGGGACACAACGAACCCCCTCGTCTTCCTACTTACCAAGTATTTACTCAGCACACACGATTGAAAGTCGAAGATTTTTCTAGAGGTTTTCTCTCCCCTCTTCACTCTTTTTCTTCCTTCTTCGGAAACCACCAACGGTCAGATGTGTGTCAGTGACCCTGAACCTGGGAAGAAGTGTGCTGGCTGTCAGTGGCCCCAGGGCTGTGGTTGTCTGCAGTGGGCACTCACGTTTCGGGGAGGGTCCCTAGAGGCCCGTGGAGACCACCCAGCAGTAGCCTCTCCAAGAGCAGCTGGAGAACCGGAGGCCCGCACAGAGAGAAGGAGGGTCTGGTCCAGGGCTCATCGCACCGGGCAGGTGGCTCATAACCCTGTGATCTGGTGACGGCGCCGCGCCTAGCTGGCACCTGTCATTCTGTCATTAAGAGAGCAGATATGGGCTTCAGCCAGAAAACTCTAGTGCCTCTGAGGAACTCAGGTCAAATGCACGGGTGATTGTCGCTGGTGCCAGGAACCAAACCCTGACAGGTGGGCTTGCCCTCCACACCTGATGGCCTGTAGACAAATACCGTCACCGTGATTTTTCCTTATCTTACTGAAAAAAAAAATTAGGGGGAAATAATCTGAGTTTGCAGGGCAGACCTAACCCAGAGAGGGGGCCTGGAGAGGTGGCGTCGGAACCCACGTGTGGGCCTCTTCAGAGCCCCTGGACGCACAGCCGTGGTGGGGAGAGGAGGTAGCCGGGGTGGGCGGGGGCGTCCATCCGGCAGAGGCTTTGCCTTTCTGTCCACGGGCTGGGCAGTGGTGTTGGGGGGTGCGCTCTGGAGGGTGGTGTTGGCTGGTGGGAGGTGAACCATGAGCTCCATGTCAGGCGGAAGTTTAGAGAAGACAGAGCTGTGAAAAAACGAGGTGGGGGGAACTCCTCCCTGGGTGGCTGGGGTGTTCAGGCCGAGGTCTCGGGGGACCGCTCGTAGGTGACGCTGTAGAGGAGATTCCTGCCTGCAGTAAGGGGTTTATCGTAGCGCAGGGGCTGACAGACCATTTCTGGAAAGGGCCAGAGAGTGCATTTCTGACTCTCCGTTGCAGCATGATAGCTGACCCTGACAGAGTGTAAACAAACGGGCATGGCTGTGCTTCAACAGACCTTATAAAACAAGCGGGGGAGGGGCAGGTTTGGCCGTGGCTTTGCTGAGCCTGTCCTCCAGCACGAGCTCCAGTCCTCAGTCACCTGGGAGCTTTTACAGACGCAGACCCTGCAGCCGGAAGCCCAGCCCGGGGTTCTGATTTAGTCGGCCTGCCATGTGGCCGAGCATCAGGCTTGTTAGGAGCTCAGGAGGCGATTCTAACATGTGGTCAAGAACTTCCAAGTTGCCTTGTGAAACTAAAGCTTTGTGTTTCAAGTTCCCTCTAAGGAGCCTAAAAAGGCTCTTTGGCCTGGGCCAGCACGGGCTGGCTGGGTTTACGGACCTTCCAGAGGCGAGGCCCTCAGAGCCGATCTTAGCTTTGCTCCAACATGAGAAGGATGGGTTTGCAAATAAAAAGGAGGGAGACAGCCCTGGTGGACGATGGGCCACCCTGCTGGACTCCAACACCGCAGCCCTGCTGGGGGCGCATCCCGCAGCAGTGTGTTGTTTACGTTTAATAAGACACTCTCTTCTTTTGACAGGACGTGAAGACGGTCCTGTTTGGGTCCAGCGTTTGCTGCTTCAGTGAAGAGTGGAAACTCCAGAGCTTCTCATTCAGTGACGCGGCCCCGCTGAGATACGGCATCGTGCAGAACAAGGCAGGTTGCGGTTAAGCTTCTCCAGGACCTTCCTGTGGTCCCCTTGAAGACAGGGTGGGACGCACCCCGGTTTGGTAAAACATGTGAACCTTACCTGGGCTACGCAGTGCCGGCCCGCCCTCATTTGCCGGCCGTCACCCAGTGCAGGACCAGCACATGGCCGCCGGAGTAAGAGCACAGGCCCTGGCTGGGGGTGCTGCGTGGCGCTGGAGTCCCCCGAGAGGGAGTGGAGGTGGCCCTGCATCTGGCATGGGTGGGGCACTGGAGAGGGGCTGAGGCTGAGCATGGGGACATGGCTTTGTGGGAGAAAGGCTGGTCGAGGCCGGCGGAGCATGAACAAAGCAGGGTGGGGCCGGGCGAGTGTGAGAGTCTGGGGGCTGCAGAGATAGATGGCAGAGGCAGCAACGTGAGAAGCAGAAGCACATGAGTGGGCGGTGTGATGTAACACAGGGAGACAGAGGTCGACTGTGGCGGGATTTGCACATGGCTTATCCCTATTTCCCAAGATGTGCACTTTAAGGGCCCATAGACCCTATAAATCCTGCAGTTGAACTGGGTTCCGTTTCTCAAGACCCAGGAGCTCCCGCCACCCTTATTCCACTGGCACTGCCTGCGGGAGAGCCCAGGACGACAGCTTCTGTCCCCAGCATGGCCACGCTCAGCTCGTCTTCTAGCACCCCCAAGTCAGGGGCACCCACGGCCCGCTGCTCGGACCCCCCTGCACTTGTTGGTGCCTGCAGGGACGAGCTCTTCGAGGAGCCCACTCAGGCTGACGGGGGAGGGGACAACGACATGCTGGATGGGTGCCGAGGCGGGCCCCAGGCTGGGCAGAAGCAAGCCCATGTAAGGGGAGGCTGCCAAAGGGCTCGCTTCTAACTGGGATGGTTGGGAAGGGCTTCACGGAGGAGGAGGCTGCCAGAATGGGCCTTGCAGGCTGGGCAGACAATTGACACCCTCAGCCTGTGGACATGGAGACATTTCCTGGGTGACGGGAAACCTGTGGTGACGTCCCTAGCTCCACATTTACCAGTTGTGGAGAGTCACTTCCCCCCATCGGACACTGCAGACTCGCTCCTCCCGCTGGTGACGGGTGCTTGGACCATTGTCATCCCCTCTCTGGGGCTGGCACTCAGCACCTTGGAGGAGGAGTCACCACATCAGAGACCCCTGTTTCCAAGGCCGTGGCTCGGAGGGGCCCCTGTGCTCTGTCATCTGTGGGTAGAGGCTGGCTCTGGAGGTCACTTCACTGGCACTCACCTGTGTCCTTCTTGGCAGGGTGGTCCCTGTGGGGTCCTGGCGGCTGTCCAAGGCTGTGTCCTGCAGAAGCTCCTGTTTGAAGGAGATAGCAGAGCTGACTGCACTCGGTAAGTCAGCGCACGCGCATTACCACCAATAACCTGCTTGTCCTCCCCGGAGTGTCCAGAAAACACAAGCGAGGAAGCACGTGTGTTCCTGGCACTTCCCATCTCCTGGAAGGGGAAATGGTGGTTGGCGAACGGGCCTGCGCCAACCAGGGCAACGGGGGCATGCGTTTCATGAAGGCAGGGAGGGTGGCCCCAGTGCTGTTCCACGTGGTGGCATCGGAGCTGAGGCCACCCCCTCCCCCCAGTGTGGCGGCCGCCCGGCTGCCGCCCACACCCACGCCAACCTGCTGACCCTGCCCCGGAGCCCAGGCCTGGCCTCCTCCCCGCATTACCTCACCTCGGCCGACAGCCGTGCGGCGCATTCCAGCCGGCCCCACGGAACATTGCCTCCACGCCCTCGGCCGTTTGTTTTCCAGCTCACACATTAAGTGTTTGCACATGGGCACCCCGCTCTCGTTCTCACTCACTCAGCAGACACTTCTGGAACAGTCCTGCGCAGGCACAAGTGGTGCGGAGCCTCTGTTCTCCAGAAAGGCCGTGTCGGGGTGACGGGCGGGTAGAGAGCTGCGGTCTGGCCCCGGGGTGGGTGCAGAGGCAGACGGACTGGGAAGGTGCTGGGTCCGGGCCGGGGCCGGCGCGTCCGTGAGGAGGAGGCGCCTTCTTCCCTTTCCTCCCTGCGGGCCCCGTTACTGGCTTGTTGTGTTTTTAGCCGAAATAGAACATACGGAAAAGTGTGTAATCCGAAACTGCACAATGTATATGCGTGCTGCTTAATGAATTGTCACCACACCACGCACCCGCGAGTGCATCGTCCACATCAAGGAGGGGAGCGTTTCCAGCACCCTGGACGAATCCGCCTGCCCAGTGGACACCTCCGTTCTCCTTCCCGCCGTTGTAAACAGACTCTAACATTGCAGTTTAGTTTTGCTGGTTCCCGAACTTTAATTAAAAGCACTTGTTTTTTGAGCTAGGCATTTCATCCCCTTGCTTGTTTTTTAAAGCTTCAGTGTTATGAAGACAACAAGGCCTGTTCCTCATTTATTCGGGGTCAGACTCCGGGGAGAGACTCCGGTCCCGGAGCTGGATGTCTAGCTGAGTGAGCCGCAAACGAAACACTTACCGGCCTCCGTGATTTTGCCTTAGATAGGGTCCGACTGAAGGTAGCTTGTCATGCTTGGCATTTTATAATTTGTCCAATTGCTTTAAAAAGTAATGATCGAGGTGTTTTTTGCTCAAGGCAGAGATGCTAACCGTAAGCACAGCGACATCTCACTTGTCCTCGTTCTCACCGAGAACGCCCCAGGCGCATCCATCGCTGTGTCCGCCGGTGCGGGCCCGTTCCCACGGCCAGCCCTGCAGGGCCAGCCCAGCCAAGTGCGGGCAGGCTCCAGTTCCTGCCTCGGGCAGAGCCCTGCCATTGACCCCGCCCAGAGGCCGGCACAGCGCCCTGTGCTCAGGAACACTCCTGCCTGCCTGTGGGCATGCCCGGAGCGGGGCCCGGCTGCCCCCTGGGGCAGGGACTTCCACTGAGCGCACCTGGCCTCACCGCCCCGTCATGTGCAGGGGGACTTAGCAGGTGCTCGGAGGGGAGAGTTCTGCACAGGCACAAGCGGGCTCAGCGAGACCGCTGTGGCCTTGCCCTCTTGGCACCTACAATGGAACGTGAGGGCCACACCAGCAGACAGGAAGTCACAGGGGGCACGCAGGATGCTAAGGTTCACCCGAGTGCAAAGAGGGTCGGGCAGGCTTGCTGGAGGCCTGACATCGTCATCTTAGCAAGATCTGGTGGAGGAACGGGATGGCTGATTCCCGTCACTCACGCCCTTGCGCACGCTCGTTCCTCCCTCAGCTGCCCTTCCCAGCGGATCCCTTACGCTCCTTCCCTGCCTTCCAGGCCCTGCCTGCCGGCTTCTCAGCACCCAGAGGCCGTGACTTCATGGGGGTCTTCCCAGGCCTCCCTATTTCAGACAAACCCGGCCCTGTCCCCAAGTCCCCTTGCCCCCCCCCCCCCACTAGTGCCCGCTCATCCACGTCGCTGTCATTGTCTGCCCGAAGCTGCCATCCCAGACTCAGGCCCCGTGAGAACACGGGCCATCCTGGGCCGCCTGGTTCACAGCCCGTCCCTGGCATGTAGCCCAAGGCCTCGTCCTTGGGATTTTCGCTGAGTGAACACAGGGACGAGTGCGTGCGTTATCAAGACCAACAGGGAGGGGCAGTGGTATTCCAGGAAGGAGAATGGTGTGTGCCAGGGCCCGAGGGCAGCAGAGCAGGGCCCGGAGAGGAGCTGAGAGTGGCTGGGGGTGGCCAGGGCAGAGTTTGAAGGGGCCAGACAAGACTGGGGCTGGCAGATGGGTCAGGGAGAGGCCGCCTGCTCGGGTCAAGCCTTGGCCTTGGCCCTCGTGGGCGATGTCTTACAACTCTTTTCAGCTGCGTGATCCTTCACAGCTGCTTCTGGACTGGGACTCTGGGCCGCTGAGAGAGTCACGGATTGTGTTTCAGTAGTCCGGACAAGGGTTTCGAGTTGGCTCCAGGAAGGGCCGTGTCCGCCCAGGGCACTAGGCAGGACTAGTTCGGTACTGCCCACCCTGCATGCTCACTAAGGGGGTGCGAGAGCCCCCGGCTCCGGGCATGTCCTCGGGGTAGAGTCTGCTCTCCACCCCAGAGATAAGAGCCTGGGCTCAGGAGGCAGAAAGCCCTCCCGATCGGGGGCCCAGGAGGGCTGCAGGTGGAAGGACAACGGCCAGCTGTGGGGAGTGAGGCTCCACCCCCGCCCTGCCCACCGGCCGGCCGCTGGCTGAGCGTGGACTCAGGCCCCAGTTCCTTCTGACAGGTGTCTGTCTGTGTAGGCACCGGCTAGACAGAGAGCTCCACCGAGGCTCCGCTGGGGCGGGGGCATGCAGCCCTGGCCCCCAGGGCTCCCTGTCTGCGAGACCCTGAGACAGGGGTTGAGGCGGCCTGGACTGGAGGCCCTTGGAGGCCAGGGCGGGGGTCTGAGGTGGGTCCTGGGGGCACAGGTGGGAGGCACAGGGAGAAGGGAAGGATGGGCTGCTGGCTGCTGGGGTGGTGTGCGGGTGTGCCTGGGGGGAAGGAGCCCCACTCTGGGAGAAGGCTGCCTGCTGGCCAGGGCCCCCCCTCCAGGGAGCATCTGTGGTGCTCCTTGTGAACCCCTCCCCTCTGCCCCAGGCCCTGCCTGCTGAGCTGCTCTCCTCGCAGGTTAACCACAGCAGGCTGGCTACCTGCTCCCATAGACCGCAGAGCAGGCCTGCGGGTGAGCATTCTTCATACCCAGCCAAGAGGGAGGAGCGGAGGGCTTGGCCCAGTGACCTGGGCGCTCTCGTCCAGCCAGGGCTGCTGAGAACACCTGCGGAGACTCCCAGAGAGGTGGCTCTGAGGAGGACACGCCCAGGGAGGCCCTGGGAGTGATGGGCCGACTCTACAGAGATGTGAGCCTGCTTTGGGGCTGCAGGGAGACTGGGGCTGGCAGCGGGGAGCCTGCCTGGATTCAGGCTGCGACGTGGGTCAAGCGAAGCCCAAGGGAGCGAGGGGCTGGTGACAGTGGAGGGAGGTGTGGGCCAGCGAGGGCTCAGTTGGAGCTGACGCTTCGCTGAGGCGACGGCCTGCAGGTCAGAGGCCCCGGGGAGTTGCCTTGGCCAGGCGGGCGTCGTGCAGCCCGTAGCTGCCCTGCTGAGGCTGGGGAGTGCCCGGCTCTGTGCTCCGTAGCCTGTCCCCAGCTTGGGGGTGCTAAAGAGCACGGGACCAGGGCCTAGAGACCTGACGGTGTGGGGGAGCAGGGCCTCCCCTCCTCCACTTGTGAGTCCCTGTCCTGCCTGACACTGGCCCTGCAAACGAAGTCCTTGTGAATGAATCGTCAAGGGCTGCGGGAGCGAGTAGGACCATGGACGTCACTTGCCGTGGTACATGTGGGGAAACCGAGGCCACACCTGGCTTCAGTGGCAGAGCCAAGCCTGGCATGGACGCCCTGTTGGTTGCACACACTGCTGTGCCCCAGACGAGACTTGGCAAAGGGAGAGCCGGAGGGGCCGGGCGGGGCCGGTGCTGGGAGGCTCGAGCGTCAGGGGCCCGAAACCCCTGAGTGCCGGGCACCCAGATAGCCTCTCGCTGACTGACTCTGGCTCAGGGATTTATGAAGGGCTGTTTGCAGAACCTCCTCTTTTTTCGTAATTTGGAAAAAAGTCAATACTGAAGAGTACACAGAATAATACAGCAAATTCCTGGGGACCTGCTGTCTCACGTGAGCAAAGGGTGACACTGGCCTCTCTGCAGGGACCTCTCAGTCCCCAGCTCCTCTGGTTTTATTGATTTGTTTCTTCAGTTTTAATACTGATTGATCGGGCCATTGATGTTCTTCATGGGCCTTGAACGCTGATGTGGGTTTGAGGCTTCAGGGCTCCCTTCGACGCTGAAATTCTAGGATGTCAGAAATGACCCATCTCAAAAAACAGAAAAATGGGCACACTCCTGTCTCTTCAGGGACGCCTGGCACAGCACACCGTGGCAGTGTGGGCAGCTGTGAGCTCTGTGTGGGGGGTTCCAGGACCCGTGGACCGAGGGGCTCCGCGTTGCCGTCCTGGGCTGGCTCTGCCTAGCCTGCGGGCCTGGGCGGCGGAGGCCCCCTCCCCACGCGCTCCCTTCCCAGCTGGTGGGGAAACGGTTCTGTGAAAGGCGCCCTGAGGATGCGACTGTGCCCTCCTGGGAAGCCATGCTGAATGAAGTAAAGGCTTCTCGGCAGGGGTGGCGGTTTTTCTGCGGGGCTGTCTGGCTTCGTTAAGGCCCGTGCCGTCAGGCCGGCAGCTGGCCTCTCTTCAGTCGGGGAGGATGGAGCCCGGCAGCAGGACTGGGGTTTTTCCACTCGAGGAGGAAGGGTGGTGCCAGCCGGCCAGCTGGTGGGAAGAGACAGGCGGGCGGGCCCGCGTTGCCCTGCGGGCGTGGGCAGAGCTGCAGGCAAGGGCACTGTCCTCTCGCCTTCGCTCCTCTCGAACTGGGGGATCTGAGGCCCAGAGAAGGAGGCACCCTTGCCCAAGACCCCTCCAGGGACACTGGGAGCCGAGCCGGGCTGGGAACCCAGGTCCGGTGGCCCCCCGGGCCAGCCTCTTTCCGCCCCCTCCAGCAGCCTTGGACCGTGAGAGGGAGCAGGTGGCCGCACCAGCCTCCATTCACTGCCAGCCGTCCTCTGAGGGTTCCATAACTCAGACTAGTCAGGCCGCTTTAAGGTAATTAGGGCAGAGGCGTCTCTGAAAGGCGTGGGTGATGTCGGCAAACGCGGAGGCACTGTCTCCCCACTCCCACCCCTTCCCTGACAAGTGTCTCCACCCTGCACTCCTCCCGGGGGTTAGACTCTCACAGAAATTCCTGTGGGTGTGGAGCCCGGCCAGGAGCCAGGTGCATGGTAGGGGGTTGGTGGATGCGTGTCTGGCGCATCAAGGTAATGCAGGACCGTCCTTGTCACCGAGCTGTGGCCAGCGAAGGCAGACACCGAGTTATTTGGGGACGGTGCAGTGGGGTGATCGAACACATCACCCCCCTCCTCTTGGTTTCCATCTGGGCGCACACACGTGCGCACACCCCTGTCTGCCCCGGGGCCGGTTCAGTGGCAGGATGGCTAGACCGGAACGGTGCTTAGGGGCATCTGGCCCAGTGCCCCATTCATGAGTGGTGAGGGCAAGGGGCTTCCCAAGGCCTGGGAGCCGGGAAGGGAACCCAGGCCTGACCGCTGCCCTCACCCCACTCCACTGTGCTTTCTGGAAAGCTGTGTCTCACGAGCCAGCTGGAGGAGGCTCAGAGAAGGATGGAGAGACTGGAAAAGTGATTAAAAGGAAGCCCAGAAAAGAATGAGGACTTTTGTGCATAAACACAGGGGTTCGGAGGGTCCGTGACCAGAAGCACGTTGCTGGAACCCTGGGCTCGAAGGCAAAGGGAGGCTGGTTCTCAAAGCCAAGGGCATCAGACAGTTGGTTCCATTTCCCAAGTTCTCCATCCTCCCTGAATGCTGTTTTAAGATTTCTAATTTTTACTGAGCGATTTGGGACGAATTGTTTAGTCTCCGTGCCTCAGCTTTCCCACTTTGAAGAGGAGATTACACAGTACCTGCCTACTCCCCAGGGTTGGTTTAAGAGCCCTCCGGAGCCCTGGAAATGGAAACAGAAAGAAGCGTCTGTATTCGGCTGTTTCTCCTCCTCCCTCTCATTCACTGCACCCACCAGGGGCCTCTTAGTTACCCTTTTCTTTTCTTTTCTCATAAGCGATCCCTCCGCCATTTTTGGCATCGATGACTACCCACCCTTCTTACAGTCCTTTTGTTCTTCCGACTGTGGGGCAGCACCGCCTCCCAGCTCTGCCTCCTCTGCACCCCCGTCCTTGGCCGCTGCCCCTGCCCTTCCTGTCCTCTCTCTGGGCAATCTTAGCCACTCCAAGTGCCAAGGAACCCCCAGGGGCTGGTGGCTCGCAAACCTGCACTCCGCCCTGGCCACTCTTTTGGGCTTTAGATGGCTTTGACAGCTTCGCCTGGGTGTCCTGTGGGCACCTCCAACTGCCTTCCCCTCCCCGACCCCTGCCCTGTGTTCCTTTCTCGAACCCTTCCTCTCCCACACCCCCACACCATACGACTTCCAAGCCACTGGTCAGTCAGGCCTCAGTCTGCAACTGGGGTCTTATTTCCGTGTGGCCGGTGGGGTGAAGACCACTGCTTGCACAAGCTGTTGTCTCCAGGGGTCCAGGGGTCCGACTGGGCGTGGCTAGGGCAGGGCAGTGTCTAGCCTTTGCCAGGGGTGGCTTCCCTTCCTCAGGTGGCAGCAGGTCTGCGGCCCGTCTGCTTAGCCATCTGGGCTTATTCGAACACACCACCCTTTCTTACACACCCCCAAGGGCCAGCCTAGTCTCCAGTCCCCTCTGCTCCTCCTCCAGCCCCGCCCAGGGCCCCACCCTCTAAGCCTTTCCCTAGGTCCTCCTCCTCCTCCGAGGAGGTACCTCCCAGGCTCTGCAGGAACCCCTCTGGGTGGTGTAGGAAAGGGCAGGTCATCTGCTACAGGGCTGAGCTGTCCCTAGTTCATGTCTCCCACAGTCGTAAACGCACTTCCTTTTCCATCCTCAGGCAGCTGCAACCTTCGAATGCCCACAGGACCCGCTGCCTGGCCCTGGCCATTGCGGACATTTTGTGGCGGGCCGGGGGCCACGAGAGAGCCGTGGTCACGCTGTAAGTGCTTCCCCGGGTTGTGCTGCTTCCCAGGGCTGTGCTGCTACCACTCGACCTCAGCCTGGCCTGGCTGCGGGCAAGCTGGCTGTGTGTCGTTGGGGATAAGGGCCACACTGTGTGCGCTCCTAGACCCCTGCCCTGTGCCCCATGCTGGGGCCAGCCCAGAGAGTTGCCCGATGCGCTGGGTAGCCCACCCTGGCAGGGCGCTCGTTTTAGTCCCAGGATGGGGTCAGATCTACCCTGCCTCCCTCCCGGGGGGAGCTCTGGGAGAGGGAACCTGCCCAAGAAGACCTCTGACCCAGCAGCCAGCTCCGCTGATCTGGAAGCATCTTCTCAACTGACCCAGTCACCCCCCATGAGCACCCCCACCCCAGTCCTCAAAGCGCTCTGTTTGCTCTGTCGCTTGGACCCCCCTTCCTCTGAGGAGGGAACTCAGGCGAGGGGTTGGTGGTGGAGCCAACATCTTCGTCCTGCCACCTCCTTCCCACGCAGATGGGGGTGCTGTCCTCGGAACACACTCCGATGGCTGGCTGGCTTCGAGGCCTGGCCCTTCAGCGTGGAAGCATCGCTTTGCAGGCCAGGTGGCCAAGCTTTAGTCAAGGGGTGCCTTCTCCCAGCACTGCTGCTTATTGGCTCTGTGACCTTGGGCAACTGGCTCAACCTCTCTGTGCTGCATCTGTTTACTCATCTGGAAAATGGGGGTGATAAAGACTATATCATACGGTGATTACGAGGGCATTAATGTCAGTATAAATAAAATGGTGTATGATAGATGATAGCATTGTCTATCCGTTTAAGTTGTCAATCCATGTAAACACATGAAAAGTAACAGCAAAGGGGAGCGCTCAGGGCGCTGTCTGGCGCACACTAGTGCCACGTCAGCAGGTGCTGTCGTCACCATGCTTTTCGTTCCTGCCACGTGCTCGTCCTTGGCACCCTGCTCCAGCTAACGGATTAACCTTGGCCCTCAGGACCTGCCTGGCAGCCCTGAGAGCAGCTGGGGCAGAAACTCAGTTTCTTTCTGTTGGACAGACTAAGAGAAAGAAGCCCAGAGAGAGGCGGTGGCTGGTCCGAGGCTACCCGGCAGGCTGAGGGCACAGCGGGCCCCCAGCCCAAGCCCAGCTTCCCGTCCCTGTCTCGCTGGGCGGTGGGTTTGGCGGGAGCCTCCGACAGCACAGAGGCTGGAGATTCTGAGGTCCCCAAACATGGGGGGCGGGCCGGCATCCCTGCTCTGGGGAGGCACTCGTCAGCTGTGGGAGACGGGCAGCCCCCCTCCTGGCAGGACTGGGGTTTGGTCGCCCCGAGCGCTCTTTCTGCTTCCCGTTCTCCATTCCTGTTTTTATTCCTTCTGTTGGAGGCGCGCTCTGGCCCCGGCCTAGTGGGGAGACGAGAACGCCTTGGCTGCCTTCTCTCCCCCGGAGCCACCTTCTCGTTTGTCCTCATTTCATGGCACATGTGGTTTTGCCCTGGCTCAAGGTCATGTCTTCTTTCCATGCACAGGACTCATGCGTCTCTGTTTCCTTTTTAGGCCTTCGGGGACGCAGCAGTTCATTCCAACAGGGAAATACAAAGCAGATGGCGTCTTAGAAACAGTACGGCTTTCTGGAAAATTATCATGCAACCCTTGGCTTTGTTTGGGCCCAGTCTCCTTTCATATAAGTAAATCCTTCCTCCACTGGGGAGGGGCCAGCCTTCCCTGCAGCCCCGGCCTGCAGGGCCCTCCACCTGGGGCTGGGGTGGGCAGAGGTGGGGGCTTCGGGGATGGGCTCTTGCCAGACTGGCTTTATGGCCTGAAAAAGGCTGGTGGGCGGCCTGGGACGTCGAGGTTGTGCCCGGCCTGAAGTTGCCCCAGCCCGTCCGGCACACTGCGGTTGGGCTAAAGCCAGCCTTCTCGTGGCCCTCTTCACGTCTCGGAGTCCGCTCTGGGCTTGCTGTAGAGAGTGAGGGGGTGGGGTAGAGGGGAGAGGAAGGTGGAAGGCGCGGAGGAGCGTTGATAGGGCCCAGCATCGGCCATCAAACCAGACCCACGGAGACGAAGGAAGGGACAGAAAATGAGAGGCGGCCGGCAACACGGAAACAGTGGCTTTCCCCCAAGTTAACCTCCTCCTCACTGAGCAGTGAGCCAATTAACCTCCTTTTCACAGAGGATTTTGCTTCACCTAGTTAGTGTCATCTGACCTGGGTCTGGGCCCCGGTGGTCCTGGAGCCTCTGAGGGTCTCACTTGAGTGAATGTTTTCTCTAAAAGTAATTTTTCCTGACCTGCCTGAGAAAACAAAAGACACTCCTATCTGCTGCCTTCCACTGGGCTCGGGACTCTGCCTCCCGGGCGTGGAACTGGCCGGGACGGCGGCCGGGGTAAGACACCCGCCCCAAGGCCCCTGCCTGCCCCAGGTGCGTCACAGGTGCCCAGGGCTCAGGTGGGTCACCTGTGCCTTTCGTGTCTCCTCAGCTCACGCTCCACACTGTGACCTGCTACGAGGAGCTGGTGGCTTTCCTGCAGCAGAGTGTCCATCAGGTACGCACAGCGGTGTGGTTTGTGGGGAGTCCTTGTTAGGAAGCCATCTGCTTTGTTTGCAGAAGAGGTGCTGGTGAGCTGGGGTCGTGCCCCAGGGTGGGGACCCTGGGGCGTGAGGGGTAGGGGCCGGGAAGGAGCTGGTGCCGGCCCTGGGCTCCATGGCTGAGGGCGGTGGGTGATTTAGACTGGGGAAGCATTAACTTGGGGAACGGGGGATCCAGTTGCTGCCATTGTGTCCTTGAGGGCTGGCCGTGGCTACAAGGTGCAGGATGCTGCCGCAGTGGGGCTGCAGTGGGAGGCGGAGTGGGGTCCGAGGGAAACGGCCGATGGACAGTGGCTATGAGAGCTTTGTCTCTGTCTGAGGGGAGGCGGCCACCTCTGGAAGCAAAGGACCCTTTGTCAGTGTGTAGGGGGCCCAGCAGCGGTGGGAGAGGTGACAGGAGTAAGGATTTCTGGGCTGCGTTGGAGGTCTGGGCACTGCGGATGGAGACCCTGCCTGGCGCAGGCCCCCACATGGGACCCTGGGAGGCAGGGCCGGCCAGGCAGGGCAGGGGCCCGGAACACCCTGTTTGCTGGAAGCGAGGTGTGCCCCCACTATGGGCTGTGAGAAGGGGCGGGACTTGACCTGGGCCGGGAGCAGCGCAGTCAAGGGTTGAGGGCTTTGGAACTGGGGCTGTAGCTCGTGGCTTTGTGGAGGACGGACCGAGCTGAGTGCCCTGGGGGAGAGAGAACGTGGTCTCCGGAGCCATCGGCCTGGCTTTGTGTTTAGGACACAGCCCTCAGTAGCTACGTGACCGCGGGTCTCAGTTTCGTCACCTGTACAGCGCATGCCTCAGAGCCCCAGGCAGAGTGCTCAGCTCGACATCCCCAGGGCGGGCAGTGTTCCTCGGGGGTGTCATGATCACCACTGTCATAATTATTTAAGGTGACCTTGACAGAGGCCACTAACAGGCACACGGAAAGGAGAGGGACGCCTTGCAGAGGGAGGGCACGGCATGGCCCCAGGACAGGAGACCGCTGGCCCCGACACCGTCGACTGCGTGGCCGTGCCGTTCTGATGTCCCCGTGTCAGCCGAAGGGCGGAGGGTGCCTCTCCACTCTCTGGAGGGCATATGCACTCTTGGGGCCTCCTCTCTGCTTTCCCTCCAGTCTCTGGGCCACAGGCTTGGCTCTCTTAGGCTCCAGAGCAGGCACTGGAAGGTTCGGTGGTGACCCTGGAGGGTGGGAGAACTTGCTGGATGTGGGAGCAGGTGGGGCTGTTGTCTGGCTCGGGTGCCCGGACCCTGACCTGAAGGGCGCTGCCTTT
Source organism: Glossophaga mutica (assembly GCA_039655065.1). NCBI lineage: Eukaryota > Metazoa > Chordata > Mammalia > Chiroptera > Phyllostomidae > Glossophaga > Glossophaga mutica. Next base: position 87,719,899 of record CM077313.1, read on the forward strand.
CCGCACCAGCTGCCCTGTCTGGGGGTGCGTGGGAGGGCGCTGGTGTGGGAGCAGTCCTGGCCGGGGTGCCAGGAGTCTCAGGCTGGCTGTCTCTTGCTGCCTGTCCCCGCTCTCTCTGGTTCTCCATGGACATAGCCCAGTGGGTCATCTGCCGACTCGGTGCGCTCCCCACCTAGCCCAGGGTGGCTGTAGTGGCCTGTGGCAGGGGCCTGAGGACCTGGGTTGCATGTGGCCTCAGGGAAGTCACTGGGCCTCAGTCGCCTCCTATGGAAAAAGGAAGATGGAGTAATTAGTAGGTAACTTCCAGCTCTTTGAGAAGCACCATCCAACCGTGCTTCTTAAAGAAGAAATGTTAAATGCAGGGGAAAGAATGTCTTCCAGGTTAAGCGCCAGGCACTTGGCATAAGCAGAAAGGAAACCAATTATTAAACACTCCCGAGCGCCTCGGTGGTACAGCAGCACACCCGAGAGGGAGCAAAGCCTGCTGAGGTCGGCGTGTGTGACGTGACCCCAGGGGCCGGGCTCACATTGTCCGGTGAAGCAGATCATGGAGCTGCCGAGGCCAGGACAGGGAAGTGACCCGAGAGGCTTCTGGAAGGCAGAGGAGGGAGGGGTTCTTGGGGTGACTGACCCTATGTCCCAGGCATCTGAGGCCCCGTCCAGGCCGGCTGATGGCCCTTGGGCGACCCCTCAGCAGCAAGGTCTTTCTCATCCTTGAGTGTAAGACAGGGCCTCCCCCTCCCTTGGCCCGTTGCCCTATGGGTGTCCGTGAAGCCCAAGCAAGACAGCAACCGTGAACAAGGTCAGAGCAAGAGACCGGTGCCGGCAGCCGCCTCCTTTCCGTCAGCCTCTGGGTGCAGCGCAGCCCCCTCCCCGCCCCGCTCTGGGCCCTGGGTGCATGCGGTCCATAGCTGGCCCGCTCCCTGGAAGGCCGTGTTTCCCCCGCAGCTGATGTTTGTGCTGGAAGCCGACGTGCTGCCTCAGCACTGCCCTCAACAAATCCATTTTTCATGGCCTGGGCCTGCGAGGGCTTCCTCATGCCAGGCCTGGAAATGAACACCGAACCATCACTGCCCAAAATAAATAGCCTCCCTGCCGTGTTTTCATTACCGCTCACCCTTGGGGCGAGATGTCTGGCTGCCCCCCACCTCCGTGAGCGGGGAGGGAGGGCTGCCTCCGCCCCTGCCTCCGATTGGGGTTCCTTGGTGGGCACAGTCTCTGCAGGCCCGAGCAGGGCGGGGAATGGCCCGTCTTCCCAAGCGGGACCAGACATTTTTCCAGACCCTAATGGTGGTTTCCGGCCTTTCAATGTCGGCATCTGGCCCTGCGGTCTCCCGTGTCTTGGCAGCTCGAACCTGATGAGATAATTTTAATAAATTTTTTTAAAGAAAATGGGATATTGGTATCATTGAGTCATGTTCCAGCAAGGGCCAGAAGCCCAGGCTGGGGTCATTTCCTTACCATCTGAAGTCCCACCTAACCAGCCCCCACGGAGGCCCTGGCCAGGGCTCTTGGGAAGGTCTCCTGAGGGTGTTCCAAGGACTGTGGGAGGAGCTGGCTCGCGCAGTAACGACGGTTCTTACCGGAATCGAGAGCTTGCGGTGGGCTCCTGTGTCCCTTGCTTCACGGCAGCCCTGCAAGTGGGCAGGCATTGCGGCACGGCCCGGGGGCAGCAGACTGAGAAAGGGCCGTGGCTTCCTCCAGACAGCGTGCGAGTCCAGGCAGAAGTAGGCAGGCATTTTGGGAGGGGAGACTGAGGCTGAGAGAGCTTTGCCACTCCCCGAGGCAACATGCTCGTCTGCGGTCAAGTAGGGCACAGGTGGCCCCAGTCCTCTGGGCCTGTGTCCCCGCTACAAGGAGGCCGGCCCTGCTCTCCGCAGTCATCGGAGCGAGCCCACAGACGGGTCTTTCAGGGCGCGCACTGTGACCTAGCGAAATACGCCGAGTGGGCGGGCATCATCCTCATTTTGCAAGTGGGGCAACTGAGGACAGCAGAAGTGGAGTGCCTGGCCTGCTATCACAGAATTAAGACGACATTGATTTAAGATTGCTGTTGGTTCATTCAATGCACTATCTACTTCCAGAAAAGATTTAAAGCTACTCACTGAAAAATGGCGTTCTCAGGGCTTGTCTGTGCTCTACCTACGGCAAACCTGCCCCCTTCCCTCCGGGCCTTTGCGTGTGCTCTTCCTCTTGCCTGGAGCAGTGCTCCCTTCTCTTCCGATTCCTCCCCGTCCCTTGGGTTTCGGTTCAGACGGCACTTCCTCCAGAAAGCCTTCCGTGACACTCCCTCCAGTTGGTTTGCAGAGGACCTTGTATTTCCCATCAGAGCAGAGCCCCTTCCCCGCCCTTTTCAGTGGCTTATTCTTTCTTCCTCGAGTTCCTTCTCATGAGGGCAGGTCTGTGCCCAGCTGTTCGCAAGGAAAGCCTCAGCAGCAAGCAGCCTCTTGGCACTGAACTGCCACATTCCGTGGAAGCCACTGGCCAGATTAGGAGACTGGGGACAGAGGAGTTGAGAAACATAGCTGGGAATGGCAGAGCAGGGATTTAAATGCAGGCAGCCAGGTTTGTGCTGTGGGCTCCGGTCCGGATGAGGGCAAGGCAAGTAAGCTGCTCACCTTGGGTGCAAAACTCAAGGGGGTCCCCAAAACCTCAGTAGTGAGCATGGGTGATATTGTAATGCAGTTATCTAAAAAATAACCAAGTTAATCCAAAAAAAAGTCCACGAGGAACAAAATACAATTTTCTCTGAAAGACCGGATCTGCCCTTCCTCTTGCCCAGCTCGCCTCGCTGGCCCCCCTCACCTGACTCTGCTCCAGACCCTCCCGCTCTCTGCCGCTCTCCCCGTGGCATGTTCTTGGGGGAGGCATTTGGAATCAGCTGGAGCCCCCTGCAAGCTCACCGGGCTGCTTACCAGCTGCGTGGCCTCGGGCCACTCGCTCAGGCTCTGAGCCCCAGGCCCCGCACAGGGCGGAGGGCCGTCATGGCTGCCCTCACGGAGCAGGGCTGTGGGGAGTCTGACATGTGACCGGGAGCACAGGACACTTGCACTGCCGATGGGGGCTGCTCCGGCCACCGCTGTCTCCTGAGTTCCAGGACTTGGCAGTCAAGGGTGTGCTCCTTGGTGGGCACCGTGTCTGCTGCTCCCATTGTCACTCGGGCTGGCGTCTTTTCACCCTTGGGGCTCTGGCTGGCGGGACCTGGACAGGCTCTGCCTAGGGGCTACCCGGCCAGCTCCGGGGCCGGGCTGGGGGCAGCTGGCTCAGGGGCAGGCTGCTCCCTGGGCTGCGGCCGCAGGGAAGTGCGAGGAGGGAGGTGTGGGCCTGATGGGCGCTCATTCCTTTCTCTTCCCAGTTCGAAGTGGGCCCCTTCGGTTGCATCCTGCTGACCCTGTCCGCCATCCTGTCCCGGTCCACAGACCTGTGAGTATCTTCCTCCCTCCGCGGCTGGGGTGGCTTGTCTGTGTGTTCACTGAGCCTCCCCAGAGCCCAGGGTGGTGCTTGGTGTGCCATGGGTGCTCACAGCGAGCCTGCTTGGAGGGTTGAACGAGGGTGGGTGGAGGAGAGGGAGCAGTTACATTCTACATGCATGCGTGTTCACCGCCACCTTCTCTTTGGTCTCCCCACGCGTGCTGCGGAGTGTGGGGTGTACTTTGGTACTCTGTGGCTCCCCTGGGCCATGTGCAGGGAGGGGCAGTTGAGCCTGAAACCTGGGAGGCGAGCCAGCGGCCCTGAGAGCTCAGGGAAAGGGGTACTGTCCCTAGGCCAAGGCGGTCCGCAGGCTGCGGGGCTCATGTCTACAGCCGGCCCCGAGAGGGGCTTGGGTGGACGGCCAGGGCCTTGGAGGCCGAGGGAACGGAGGGCTGGGTCCCGACTCCAGGCATCCTGGTCAACAGCGGCCTCTGAGCCGCTTGAGAGCTGGAGTTCCTCCATCGCGCTCACTCCGTGAGCACCTACACTTCCTATCCTTACTTGTCACCTGGGCATTGTGTCACCGGGGAGAGTTCAGGTTAATGGCGCATTGACAGTCTTGTGAGGCACAGTCGATTGCCCCAGTCCCTTCCAAGCAGAGAGCAGGCCCCAGGGGTGTGGCGACCTGGGGGAATGCGTTTCCACTTTGGGGGTGCTTGGAGTTGGGGAGGGTCTGGGCCCCACCCTAAGCAGGTGGGCCCCAGGAAGTGGGGAGGCAGCAGGCAGCACCCGGGCCCAGAGGCCCCCGTAGGAGGTGACACTGGCTCCCGTGGCTGGGGCTGGGCCGGCCCGTCCATGCTGCCCGTGGCCTCTGGTGCTGGTGGGAGCAGGATGGCAGGGGCTCTGAGGCCCGGTGCCGCCGGCCCGCCCGCCTGCCTGCTGACCTTATTAAGCACATGTGTGCGCACAGCGTGTTCCATGGCATTTTCCTTCTAATCCTGCCATAATGATATGATTCATTCCTGGCCCGGACTCACGTGCACCGAGGCCATAAGCTGCACCGCCTTCTCCCCAGGCCTAGGTTTGCTAATCCCTGGGCTGGTGGGGTTGTGGGGGGGGGGCGGGGGGGCGCTGTCTCCAGGAGTGGGGGAGACCTCTGACCTCACTGAGGGTAAGCTGAGCTTTCCAGAAGGGCCCGGTCTGGTGATGTCTGGCTGTGCGATCCTCTCAGCCTCAGTTTCCCCATCTGCACAGCAGCCCCTTTAGTTTGAGGGTCTAGGCCGTGGCTTACCAGCCTGGGGTCTGGCCCCATTTATATGCCTACTCCTGCAAGAAGTGGCTCTGGCCATCGGTCCAGCTGCAGGGGCTGTGGGACCCCCTGTCCAGCCTGTTCTTCACATTGTCCAGAGCTGGTGGGGCTGCTTCTGTCCCCTCCCCGCTCCGTCCACCTGCGTCGGGCACCTGTGGGGCAGGTGTGTAGGGAAGGTTGCCTTGCTGGACCAGCAGAGCCTCATGCTAACGGGCATGAAGTTACAATCCTGTCAAACCCCTTCCTGTTCACTACAGGCACACGCACAGAGACACACCCAGGCACACACGTGTGGGGGTTCAGCTGCAGCCACCTCCTCCCCCTGTTCTCTGAGCCCGGGAGGGAGAGCGTGCGAATGACAGTTTCCTTCCCTTCATGGCCCTTGAGGACCCTCCTGGGTCTTGGGGGCGAGGGTTTGAGTCTCCCCTGGCCACTTTGGCCAGCCTGCCCCACCTTCCAGCGGGACTGGCATAGAGGGCTGCACTGGACTCGGCAGGACACCGGTCGGGCTCCATGGCCTCTCCGTCCCCTTGTCTGAGAGGACAACACGGAGGACATGCTCATCAGCACCAGGCAGTGGGCACGGCAGCACCCCGCATCTCGGGAGCTTCCTCCCAGCCTGATCCTTTGCTCCGACATTTCACACATGAAGCTCGTTCATCTCTGCCACAGCCCTGCTGGGGGGCACTGTTGTGATTTCTGTCACCCACCCTGTCTTTCAGAGGAAGTGAGGCTTTGGGAGGTGAGTGGCTTGCCCCAAGGTCACACAGCTCAACTGGCCAGCCTGACACCAGACAAGGCTCTTTGAGTTTGCACTTGGGAATAAAACAGACTCCCTTTCAGGCTGACTCTGTAACCCTCTGAGCCTGCGTTTGTCTGTAAAATGGGGATAATTCCTGCCTTGCAAGATTAATTGGAGAAATAAGTGTGTGCTTGGCATGGCTCCTGCTGGGGAGTGAGCCTTGGATAATGGCCCCTGCTACTCTGCTCCTGCCTCCGCTGTGCTCAGATGCCCCTCGTGTCCCGCCCTGTCTGGGCTTGGTGCCTTGCAGTGGGGACACGGCCACAGGGGTGTCCTGCAACGGGTGATGGGTCCACCTGCGGCTGTGGTCAGCTTTGGCGGGCACTTCCTGAGTGGCCTGGGGGCTCCCAGGGCCCTGCGTGCTGTCCCTCAGATGGGACAGGGGAAGGAGTGGCGGGAGGGGCTGTCCCCGCCCTGGGAGTGCGCCGCCCAGGGGTGTGCTGAAGGAGTGCCACTCAGCGCTCTCTTACGTGTTGAAGCTCAAGATAACTTTCAGGTGGGCTACCTGACGGCATCCGGCGGGGCATGGGGCCGGCCTTGGGCCATGTCTGGGTGTTCTCCAGACCCATGCTCCCTGCCCCCCGGGCAGCCACTCCATGCTCCACGGGGCTGCCAGGGATGAGCGTGGGACTGGGGCTGGCCTGTCCTCCCTGGGCTCCAGGGGTCCTCCCGGAGGGGCGGCCGCCGTGATGATGAATGATGAGATTGACCGTGGCGCAGGAATAGCCTGAACTGTCATGACGCGGCCCAGAGCCTGCGGGAGGATCACGCCGAAACCACTTGAAACGCCACTTGGCACTCCTGGCGTTTCCGAGGGGTCCTCGGAAGGAGCCGTTCTCGCCTTCGCCTCTGGGGAGGGCAGCTCCCGGAGTGGTCCACGCCCCTCACAGGCCGGTCACGTTGCTGCCCCACGCAGCTTCCCTGGGCTCCCCAGAGCCCCCGGTCTCCAGGCCCGGGAGGCCTGCCAGGCCTGGCTCCAGGTTTGTTGTGACCTGCTTGGCGCACCTCCTCCTGGCCTGCCTCCAGGCTGGCGACCTGTGAAGGCCCTTGTTTCTGGGACTTTGGGCGCCCAGGGGAGTGTCACCCAGCACAGGCACCCTTTGTCGGACTGAGCAGGAAGGCTCGTCCAGGGCAGCCCAGGGGGTGACAAGTCACAGAAAACAAAGTGCCCCCCCATTCTCGGCGATGTGGCTGCAGGCTCCTGGGTCCCCATCTTCGCCCTGCTGTTCCCCAGTCGTGCGGCCGACCCGGCGAGCACCTCAGCTCTTTCCTCTCTGACAGGAGGGGGTGGATTAGTGCTCTTCAGCTCTTTTGTCGGGTGACGAATGACATTGGAGTTTTTTCTAAGAAACCGTCCCCCGAAGCTCCCTATAGAAAGCAGATGAAGCCGAAAGGCTTTGACTGGAGCGGTGGGGTGGGGGCCTAGGCCCCTGCCGGCCGCCCAGCCAGGTGCCCCGTTGAAGCCCCTGCTGCAGAGAGGCCCGAGCTCTGCAAATGGCCGGGAAGCTGCTGGGCCTAACTGCTCTGGGCTCAGGTTCGGCTCTGCCAGGGGCGTTGGGGCTGTTTCAAGGCCATCTGTTACTGCTTTGAGCAGTCGACCACACGTCCTGGTGGCCCAAAGAGACAGCAGAGTGTCTCAGGTCATGTGCTGCTCATCCAGGGGGAAGCGGAGTCAGGGGCTGGGAAGCCCACCCAGTTCTTTACAGATGGCGTGCATGTGTGCGGATGAGAGGCGGGTGAGGCTGCGTGGGTGTTGGTGGTTGTGTCTGAGACTGTGGGGCGGGTGACTTGATTGTGTGTGTGTGCGAGAGTGTATGTCTGTAGGAGTATGTGTGTGCATGTGTGAGTGTGTGTTTGGGAGTGTGTGAATGTGTACAAGTGTGTGAGTGCATGTGTATAGGCGTGTGTGTGCACATGTGCGAGGATGTGTATGAGTGTGTGTTTGTGTAGGAGCATGTGTGTGAGAGAGAGAGAGAGAGTGTGAGTGTGTGTGTGTGTGTGTGAGAGAGAGACACTGAGGGCATGGCCATCTCTCCCTCCTAGCGCAGTTCTCAGACTCAGGCCTGAGGCCCAGGGGCAGCCCTCACACCAGAATCGAGGCCCGATGTCCCCACCGTCCCCGACCCTGAGTGGGGCCAGGGCGAGGGTGTGCAGCCTGGCACTTCGCCCTCCGAGGCGGGCAGGGTGGTGCCGGAGCAGCCTTCGGGCGCTGTTTGTCCCGGGCCCACTGTGAAACCTCTCGGAGGTTTTCTTTTTTTCTGCTGGATTTCCTGCCCTCTGTTTTCTTTCCTTAGATCTTAAGTTGCTTACAGTAAATCTCATACAGGCTCTTATGCCCCCAGCTCCCCTGTGGTCCAAACTGCGCGCCCAGAACTTTCTCCAGCACACTTTCACAAGCCCCAAGGGGACTCGGGGCCCTGGGGTGGGGCGGGCTCTGAGCCAGGCTGGCGAAGCATGGCTGGGCGCGCAGCCCCTCAGGGAGTCGATGTGACGGCCGTCATCAGGGAAGGCTCGGGCGGTGCCCGCCGGCGATTCAGGCCTGGGGTGGGGGGACAGCTTGTGAAGAGCACCTTTTCACAGAACGCACCCTTGGCCCTCGGTGCAGTGGCAACTTGGCTGCCCCAAGGCTGTCCTGAAAGTCCCAAGTCGGAGGTAGTTTGCCGTGTGCTGGAGTGGTTTTGGGGCAGCGTGGCCAGGCTGCGAGGGCGAGGGGCAGCGTGCACAGCAGGGCGGCTCTGTTGCTGTCCAGTTCTCTCCGACCGAGAGAGTGACAATGACCCGAGCAGCACAGTGTGTGTCTTTGTGCCAACGGCCCTGAAATGAACCAGCCATCTGTGCTGGCAACGTGGAGGCAAGTGACAGAAACTCAATTCCTAGCTGGCGTGGGCAGGCAACCATGCTATTAATTGATTCCTATCAGAAGCTAAGGGCTGCAGGAGAGGCTGGACCCAGGGATGCAGACAGTGTCTTTGGGGCTCAATTTCCCTCCTTCTGCCTCTTTATCCTTCTTTCCTCCGTCTCGGCTGTGTTCTCAGGGGGCCCTGTATGTGGCGGGGACCCCTTTCTCCAGCACCCCTCCACCTGCTGGGAGCCACGGCCCCATTCCTGACGCCTCACTGGGACCAGGCCCAGGTCACACCGTCATGGGGCCTGTGACACAGGGGCTGGCCTGGACAGCACTCGAATCCCACAGAGGGCCACCGCACCCCACCTGGGCCAGCTGGTCAGGAGGGCGGCTGTGCGTCTGGGACTGGGCCGGGCCTGGGCCATGGTGGAGGCTCCCGGGCTCCTCTCAGGGACGAAGAAAACAGCGACAGGGCTCTCAACTCCGGCAGAATGAGCGGCTGCCTCAGGGAAGCTGGGCCGCTGGTGGCGTGCAGCACTGCGGATCGAGTGGGGGCTGTTTGTGGTGAGAACCCCAGGTTCACGGTGGCCCCATGAGTCTGTGCTGCCGGGAGAGGACAGGCAGGCTGTGTGTCTGCTTCCCGCACCCTCCGTCTCACCCGCCTGGGCTCCTGCAGCCCAGGACAACGAGGCGTGCACAGAGCCAGGCAGAGGCATCGTCACCCTGCCCTCAAAGTCCCAGCTTCTGGATGGGCAGAGCAGCTGGTGGGTGCTCCCAGGAAGGGGATGCCCAAGGACAGACGGGGCACATCTGCCCTGGGGTGAGGGAGGTGTCTCTTTATGGAGGAGTGACATTTAGCAGGGCCCTGAGGACTAGGCGGGAAGGGCTTTGTCCAGCAGCGGGAGCAGAGGAGGCCAAGACCAGTGGTGGGGGTTGGCAGGGAACAATGGTATCTGGTTTGGGAGGAAGGTGCCAGCATGTGGGGGAGATGGGGGTGGTGAGGAGGAGGGCCGCTTGGAAAGGGCTTGGGCGTCTCCGCTTTCTCCTCCCTCCTTCCGTGCACCTTGCCCTGCCCCCTGGACCCCATCGAGCCCCCGCCTCTCCAGCTCCTGTGGTGCTGTCTGCAGTTTGCCCGGCCTTTCTGTGGTCTGATCTGCAACAGCACTTCGAGGTGGTTGTATATTGTGATCCCCGTCAGGGACGACACAGCCAAGGCTCAGAGATGGAAAGCAGTTTGCTGAAGGTCACACAGTGCAGGTGACAAAGGGGCCCTGACCCCCAGGTGTTCTGACTCATCGCCCACTTCCTCACGGCCTTCCTGGGAAAAGTCAGTATCCGCCCTAGCCAGATCCCTCTCGGAGGCTCTCGGCCAGGAGGCCTCTGTTTACTCTGGGTTCTTGGCCCTGGCACGGAAGGCTGAGGCTGCAGGAATTGTGACCTCTCATTGTTTCTTTGGTGGTGGTTGTTATTGCTGTTATTGTAGGAAAAAGGAAGCCATATTTACCAAACACCGAATGCCTTATACAGTTTACCTTGCCCAGTTCTCGCAGCAACCTGTGATAGAAGGTGGCATCATCATACCCAGATCGCCAGTGGGGAAACTGAGGCTCAGAGAGGGGAGCAACGGGTCGGCAGCTGGATTTGAATCCAGGGCTCCCTGACTTCCAAGCCTGGGTCCTCTTTGCTGTTCCCAGCTACCCTCTGCACTATTGATGCTGTCCTCAGAGGTGAATGGGGGTCCCACCAAGCGAGGGGTGCTGTCTCTGGAGGTTGTGTAGCGGGGGTTGGGGAGCGTGGTGGACAGTCCAGTGTCTGGGGGCGGGTCTGCTGGGAGGGCAGTCAGGAGCTGTCCCCAAGGGATGATGTGGTGCCCCTGGGGCCTGGTGTCCTAGAGCTCAGGTTGGGGGCAGGTGGCTGGTCAGGTCCTCCCAGGTTAATTACCACCTATTTTAGGCGAGATGTTTCAAATATCAGAGTCACATCCTAGAAGGTCCCCAGAGACCCCTTGCTTCAGTCCTCTGGCTTTATTAATGAAGACACAGCTGAGAAAGAAGCAGGGACTTGCCGGAGGCCACTCAGCCAGCCCAGGGTTCAGCTGGCCACTGACCTGCCCCCCGGACTGTGATTTGAGGATAATGGCCATGACTGTGAGCTGGAACCCTGTCTCTAGGCCACTTGGACAGATACAGTGTTCAAACGAATTGTTCAGATTCATTCATTCCAGTGTTCAGACACATGCGGGCCAGCTTCAGGGGGAGGGGACAAGCTGCCCCCTGTCAGGAGTGGAGTTTCAGGGCTCCCAGCCTGCCTGAGCACATGTTTCAGGCCCCACTGTGATGTTGGGGACAGGGTCCTGGCCCGCCGACTCTGCGTGGCCATAGGACCACACGTCCCTTCTCCTTTCCAGGCCTCGGTTTTCCCATCAGTAACACAGAAGTGGTGGTTTTGGCCTCCTGGCCTTGCAGGCCACAGAGGCACAGTGTACTGGCAGGGAGTGAGAGTGCAGATGCGAGGCCCAGGCGTCCTAACCTGCTCAGTGGCAGGGCCCTGCCGCTCTGAGACGTGACAGCGGGTGGAGTGCAGAGAGGCAGCCGCGCACCGGGCCCGGCTTCCGGCACTGGGTCTGGGGTGGCATCCGACCGGGCCGGTTCTGTTCCTGCTGTGGGCATCCTTCCCCCGGCTGCCAAATGCTGAGCCCCGATGGCACCGTGGCCTGGACACCCTCTTTGTTCTGTTTCTTGGGCAGCAGCGGCCATGGGGCTGCCTACGGGAGGAGAAGTCCTTGCTGGCACCCGGTGGAGCTCTCTGTCAGTGGGTGGACTGGACAGCCACGTGGTCGCTGGTCCCGGTGCTGGCCCTTCGTCCCCAGAACATTGAGAGCAGGGTAACCAGGCCCCAGCCACTTCTCATAAGTTTCCGTGCTCTGGGCAAGTTCACTCAGGCGCCCCTTGCCCTGTGCTTCCTGGGACCCCAAACCCAGCAAGCCGCTGCTCTGGGCTCCTGGGTCCCCAGGCTGTGCAGGGTCCTCCTGGGGCCCAGCATCGTACAGCCCCCAGAAGGACGACCTTCCCACTAGAGTGGAGTAGTTGTCAGTCCCCGGGAAAGGCCTGTCACAGCTTGTTGCTCAGAAGCCTAGAGAGTGCAGGGACCTCAGAGCTCAGACAGCCCCCCTCCCCCCGCCCCCAGTGATTCAGCCCCTGCTCCCAGGACCTTGGAGACCGAGGGGATCCAGGCGGGGCAGGCGCCAGGGCTGGGGAGGAGGGACAAAGATGGGAGCTCACAGCCGCCAGTCAGAGCAGCTCTGCCCCGTGTTTTCTGTAAAGGGGCTTCTTCGTATAAGATGCCATTTGAAGAAAGGGCTTTGAGTCAAAAAGGGGTCGGAGGCCCCTTGTATTAGTTTGCCAAGGCCGCCGTAACAAAGTGCCATAGACGGTGTAGCTTAAACAACAGAAATGTATATTGTCTCACACTTCTGGAGGCTGGAAGTCCAAGATCAAGGTGTGGGCAGAGTTGGTTTCCTCAGAGGACAGCCACCGTCTCTCTGCCCTCATGCGGTCCTTCCTCTGTACATGCAGCCCTGGTATCCCTCTGTGTGTCCAAATGTCCTCCCCTTAAAAGGACACCAAGCAGATTGGACCAGGGCCCACCCTAACGGGCTTACTTAACTGAATCATCCTTTAAATGTTCTGTCTCCGATACAGGCACATCCTGAGGTACTGGGGCTAGGGTTTCAGCGTCCGGGTTCTGGTGGGCACGAGTCAGCCCACAGCACCAGTCGCCTGTGCAAACCCCTCACCAGGGGAGCCCGAGGCCCAGGGAGGAGAGGTTTGGGCCTCACAGCACTCGGGACTAGAGCTCAGGCCTGGGGCCGGCCCTGCCGTGTGGGCTGTCTTCTCTCCGGCAGAGCCGAGGCCACCGTTCCTCCACTCAAGGACTCCTCAACACTCAGCTCTCCAGGGAATTCCCCTGGAGGGAGGTCTGGGCATCGAGATTTGCCAAAGTTGTAAATCTCTTAAGCCATAAGCCACTCCTTGGCGTCTCCCAAATGCCCTAATGTGAAATACAGCTGTCCCTCCCTTTTAAGATCTGAGCCCACTGCTGAATTTCCCATCGTGTTTGCACCTAAGGATGCAATTACCATTTCCTCCCATTGTCCTCTCTGCCTGTCCCTCTGCTCTCAGCTGACGCAGGCTCTCAGCCCCGCTGGGTGAGCACGAGGCTGTGAGATTACAGAGATCGGGCTGCTTCTGAACGCTGCTGATGGCCCCGGGCCAGCGATGCTTATCGGTCCACCCTGGGCTCCTCTGAGGTTATTTTCTTCTCTTCAGAAGATGCCTGTATACACCACGGGGAACATTTCCATCAATTCTGCTTCCTGAGCCCCTGCCAGCCCAGTGGGGCCCTCGTCCACCTGTCCCCCAGCCGGCTCCTCCCCAGGCCCTCTGGGCTATCTCAGGTGGGCCAGCCTCCATGGCCCTTCCTGAGATCCCCTCAATCCCCGCAACCTCCGTGGGTCTCAACTGGGACGCGCAGTTCCAACCCCAACCCATCTTTCCGTGTGGGCCACAGATGGCCCCGTTCGGCCAGGCTTACTTAAAACCACAAGAAAGCCTTTCTCCTGCGGAGGTCATGAGCTTGAGTTTCTAAACTTGTTTGGGAAGGAGACAGGGTCCAGGGCGTGTGTTTTAGGTTTGTGGACTGACCTTAGGTTTGAAGCATAAAATTGAGCCCAGGTTTCTCCTCCCTTCCACGAAAAGGAAAAACAAACACGCTTGCTGAGCCCTTCCTGCCTCTGCGCCGCCTCTCGGCACTCTCCGTGGGCTGGGGGTGGAGGAGGAGGCCCGGCCCGGTACGGGCTGGTCGGTGCATGCGCCCAGGGCCGTGTGGGCAGCAGAGGGAGCCTGGTCCCCGGCTCACGTCACCTCCCTGGCGTCACTTCTCTGAGCTTTTGTCCAGTAACTCTTCCTTCCCTGGGGCTGCAGGGCTGACACTGCTGTCCTCCGAGTGTGTTCAGTAGAGGGCAGCTCCCTTCCTGTTCACCCGTCCACACCTGTCGGCTCTGTTCAACCATGACGCTTCATCCCCCGAGGGGTGACTTTGGGCAGGTAAAAGCAGTGCAGTAGCAGAAACCCGTTCCTTTTTGCTGGAGGGATTTCTTTTGGCAAAAGGCCTTTGCACTTTGGGCTGCAAGTCAGCCCCGCGCTGAGCCGTGCTCCTCTCTTAGGGTTCAGGAACGGTGCGTGTACAGGGCCTGGTACGAGGTCTGTGCCAGGTGGTGGCAGCTGTTACTTCAGACCATTCCTCCCCTTTAACAGACTCACAGACTGAGTCTGAGGCCCTGGAGGAGATGGCAGAGGAGACCCCAGTCCTGACCGTCAGTGACAGTTGAGATGTGAAGGCAGGATGTTGGACTCCAAACCCTGGGGCCTTTCTGCTGCGTGGGCAGAGGGCCTGGCGAGGCCAGAGTGGAGGCTGTACAGGGGACTCGAGGAGCCCTGGGCGCCAGCCTGAGGGAGGGCCTGGAGCAGAGGGCTGCAGCTGGAGCCTGCGGGAGCCCTGGCCACCCAGCGAGGCTGGCCCAGCAGCCTGAGTCAGGCAGAGACGTGCTAACACCACATTTTCGTGTCTTCCAGCATCCGCCAGGACTTCGACGTCCCCACCAACCACCTGATTGGAGCACACAGCTACTGCACCCAGGTCAGGGGTGGCCGGCGCCTCTCCCTTCCTTTCCCCTTCCTCCTCTGTCCTGCCCACCCTTTGAGCAGCTCCCTTGCAGCCCCTGCCAGAGGAGGCCGATGGCTTGCACTGGGGCCCCCGGGCCAGCTGGAGAGATGACCGCCACAGCCCCCCATATTTGACAGGGCAGTGCCTGTTCCAGCAGCCCTGCCCTCTGCATGGCACAGAGGGGGCACTTAGGGGCCTCAAGTAGGGATGGGGGACACTGAGCCCAACTGTTCGTCATCGGTCCTCCCTCCCCAGGTGCCTGGCTTCCTGCGGGAGCGACCCCCTCTGCAGGCAGAGAGCGGCCCGGCCCAGGGCAGGCAGCTGAGCGGGTGCAGAGGGCTCGGGACCTGAGTTGGGGCTGGGTCCTGAGCCGGGTGGGCTGTTTCACTTGAGGACCGAGCTGGGGTGATGTCCCCCCGCTCGCTGAGACCCAGCTTCCTCACTTGTGGAACGAGGTGCTGGGACTAGACTGGTGCTCTGTAAACTGGTGTGCACACGAACCCCCCAGGGTCTCGTTGATGGGCAGGCTCAGATCAGGGGTCTGGACTGGAGCGGAGCCTGGGTTTCTAACAGGCTCCCCTGGGTGGGCGGGGCAGCGGGCCCACAGGCCACTCTGTGGGTCGCAAGGGATGGGATGACCCCTGCGCTCTGCCGCTGTGTGATTGCGAGGGCAGGGGCAGGGCGCAGCCTGCTGTCCTCTTCCCATTTCAAGAGGGCGTCCCGCTCCGAGGAGGGTGCGGCACACCCCAGACAGCGAGCAGAAGCCTGCTCTTTCCCCTTGAACACCAGCTGGGAAAAGTCCACCCCACCGGACGAAGGCGGGCCTTTTAGCACTCACTGCTCCCAGGGGGGCAGTATCCCTGAGCTACCGCTTCCTGCAGACCCCCCTCACCTCCTCTGTGAAGACACAGCGAGGCCCCTCCACATCTCCCTGTGCAGCCGGAGCGGAGCCCCTTTCACTGGCACTGGAGCAGGGGTCTCGGTGGCAGAGGGCATTAGAAACCGACTGTGGCTCACACAGTCCGGGGGAAACACTTCTGTGACCTCTGCTCTCCAGAGGAAGGGCTGGGATGGCCGTTCCCAGGCCTGGGGCGGCGAGATCTCTGTGGGCTTCACACATGCGCCAGGCCTGGGGTAGACAGGTTGGACGGGGGGTGTCCCTCCTACCTGCCCGAGCTCCAAGTCTTGGCTCACTCAGACCTTTCCTCAGTGGTCAGCCGGCACTTAGCGGTCACCTTGAGTCTTGAACCCTTGGCCAGCTAGGTGGGACCTTGAGGGTAACCAGTAAGTAGAGAGGGAAGGGACACAGGACAGGGAGCCGGAATCCATGGGTGGAAGCTCAGCTCTGTCCCTAACCAGCTGCGTGATTCGGGCAAGTCCTCTCCCATCTGTGAGCCGAAGTTCCCCCATTCCTAACAGGAGGTTGGACCCCTAAGATGCTCTGCATGAGGAAAGGCCCTTCCAGTCACCCCGATGCACCATCTCCTGCCTCGGGGGTCAGCGGGCTTGTTGGCCTGTCGGCGTGAGGCAGAAGCCACGTGGCCCCTGAACCCTGATCCCACGCAGCCGACGAGGGCAGAGACGGAGCTGGGGCCCAGACCGGGGCTTCCCTGCCTCCACCCCCCTGCTGCGGCTGCCCTCTGCCCCCCTGCCCCTCCCGAGGACCCCGCCACCCCCGGCGGGGTCTGAACAAGGCCCAGGATGGGCATTGCCGTCCGTTTCCTGGTGTGGCTCATGTGCTCTGGTTATGTAAATGCCTCTGGTTATGTAAGATGTTATCGCCGAGGGAAGCTGGGTGAAGGGTACACAGGAATTCTCTGTACTATTCTTACAACCGCTTTTAAGTCTAAAATTGTTTCAAAATAAAATAGGTTATTAAAGAAATTACCCTCCCCATCAAGACCCACCCAAATGTTACTTCTCCACAAGTTGCTGGGACCAGTCATGCGGTCGCATGTCTGTCGGGGCCCAGAGTGCCTTGCGCCCCAGTTTTGGAGCCCCAGCCACATTCTGTGCTGTGTAGGCACACGCCTGAGCTCCCCCTGTGACCCCGACGGCCAAGGGCAGGGCCATTCTTTCCCTCCAGCAGGACCCCCGCCCCGCCAAGGCCTGCCGCACACTGTGCTTCATGGGCGCCCTCGGAGCAAAGCTGGACGCGTGCCTGGAGCGGCCCTGATGCGGAGGGTCGGCAGTGTTCCCCGAGGGCTTGTGGGGTCGCTGAGGTCAGAGCCCCTCTGACCGGGGTCTCCCTCTCTCCCCGCTTTCCCTCCTTCTCCTGCCTTTCTTCCTCGATCCCCTGCTCGCCTTGACCAGCCTCTCCCATTGTCGCATCAACAGGAGCTGGTCAACCTGCTCCTGACCGGGAGAGCCGTGTCCAACGTTTTCAACGACGTGGTGGAGCTGGACGCCGGGAACGGGAACGTCACGCTGCTCAAAGGCATCGCCGCCCGCAGCGACGTCGGCTTCCTGTCTCTCTTCGAGCACTATGACGTGTGCCAGGTAGCAGGGGCTCAGGGGTCCAGGCTGAGGGGCGGCGGGGAGGGAGAGCCGGCTCGAATCCGGGTCTGGTCTCCCTCACGGGGGTTTGGGAAGAAGCATGGCTTCGCCACCCTCGGGTGCCGAGCTCCAGATTCCCACCGGGAGCCAGCTGGTACCAGGTTCTGGGAAAGGCTGTTTGAAAGGGACTTCTAGGGGCCTTACGGTGGGATTGCAGGTCAGAGCGTGGCTGCCTCTGTCCTATGTGTGTGTGTGGGGGGGGAGGGGCGTCTTCTCCAGGGACAGGGGACCTGGAGTTACAGACCTTGCGTTAGTGTCCCAGGGCTACTGCGGCAAAGCGCTATCAGCTGGTGGCTGAATACAGCAGAAACGCATTATCGCACACTCGTGGAGCACAGGCTTCCCTAGCAGAAGTCCAAAGTCAGGTGTGGTCAAGGCCGTGCGCCCTCGGAACCTGCAGGTTCCGTCTCTTCTAGCTTTTGGTGTTTGCCAGCCATCCTTGGCGTTCCTCGCTTACTGCCGCGTCACCCAGTCCCTGCCTGGGTCGTCCTGTGGCCGTCTTCTCCCTCTGTGTCTTGTCCTCTTCTCGTAAGGACGTCAGTCCTGTTGGATTAAGGGCCCCCCCCACTCCACTAACCTCATTGTAGCTACTGTGTCTGGAGCAACCCAAATACGGTCACATTCTGACGTACTGGGGGCCAGGACTCCAGCCCGTCGTTTTGGGAGACACAGTTCCACCCCTACCAGGCCTCCCGCAGTCTGTTTGCTGGTGGGTCAGTCCCTCTACTGCCTCTCTCACTGCAGCCGGTCTTGGGCGGGGTGGAGCCCTGGGGGAAGCTGGACAGGGGACATTGTGACTGTACCTCTGGGCAGCGTGAGCAGGGGAGCGCCGGGCCCTGCGTTCTTGTCCCAGCCTGCTGTGGCCCAAGGACGTTGTTCTCCGGCGAACTGCGTCGAGGGAGCTGTCCCAGGAGGCAGCGGGAGCTCTTGGCATGGTGGCTGCCCTGCACGGTTCTCGGAGGGTCTGGACGAGGCCGCATTCACTGTGTATCCCCAGAACCAGGGGTGCAGTGACACAAGGGGACACTCAGAGTGCTGGGCAACTGGACTGGCGGAGTGGTTGCAGCCTGGCTTTGTAAGGTAGGGCTCAGTTTCGTCGTGCCCCTCCCCCCTGATCGCATGTTCGGGAGTGTTGTCCCATCGCTCATGGGCCACGTGGCGTGGCCCACCCCCAGGTGTCCCCTCTGGGAGACCCCCACCCCCATGGCCAGGAAGCAGACTCGGGGCTTCCAAACACTTGAGTGGAAAAGAATGATAACGGCTCCTTCCCGGGTCTGCTGATGTTGGAAGAAGCCCAGGAATGTGGCCACGTGGCCTGTGAGAAGCACCAGGGCCCCGAGCACCAGACCCTGGGTGGGCTCTGCAAACATGCAACTCGGATTCCACAGGCCAAGAGGGCATCCTCGGCGGCGCTCTCGGAATCCCCGGCTTCCACGCCGTGAGCCCTGGTTCCATTCCTGCGCTGAGGGCGTTGGCCGACACGTCAGCTGTTTCCTTCGGTCTGCGGAGGGCGGCTGATGAGAATGTCCGTCGGGGGGCGGGGGGCGGGGAGGGCCGTCCGGCCCTCGGAGTGAAATGCTGGTTGAGGAAATTCAGGCCTCACAAAGATGGGAACCCTCAGGTCCGCACAGACCCCCGCCTGTGTCGTGTGCTTGGCCGAAGACTGGGAGGCAGTTTGACCCCGCGCAGCAGGACGGCGTCTGTGCCTCTGCCTTGGCACCGTGGGGCCTTCCCCAGCCATGTGTGACCCCACCGGTCTGGCCTTGCCCACCAGCCTTCCGCCTCACTCCCACCGCCCCAGGGCTTGGCAGCGAGGGGGGCACTGCATCGCAGGCTGCAACTGGAAGGCCCCTTCCTCGTGGTGGTCACAGGGACGGGGACCGACAGGCCTGGGAAGGACCGCTTGGGACAGGGAGTTCAGCTTCGGTGCTTCTCCCCTGCCTGGAAGGGGCGTCTGTGGCCGTCTCCACGAAGGGATCCCCGCAAAGACGGGGCTGGGTTCACTGCAAGCTCCACCCTCCTCCATGTCCTCCACTCCACACACGGCACCGTCTGCCCAGTCACCCAGACCAGGAGCATGTCCAGCCCTTCAGGGGGCCACACTGCTCCCACCCTACGCTGTCTCTCAAGTCTGCTTCCCCCAGTCCGAGCCACCAGCATCACTGGCCTGGGCACCTGTGACAGCCCCGCTGGTCTGGGGCTCCTGTCCCCACCGTCTTCATGCCCTGTCTCTACAGTGGGATCTTTTAGAGAGTGGATTCGATCACATCATTCCTTTGCTTAGCACCCTTCGGTGGTCGTCCAGGTCTCTGAGACTGTTACAGGCTGTTTACGAGCCGATCGTGTGTCCCCCCCAAATTGATATGTTGAAGACCTAGCTCCTGGTGTCTGAGGATGTGCCTGTGTTTGGAGAGAGGACCCTGGAAGAAGTGATGACGTTTCAGCAAGGCCGTAGGCTGAGCTCCGCTGCACTGTGGCTGGTGCTCTTGTTGGAGGAGGTTGGGACATGGATACGCACGAAGAGAAGACCGTGTGAAGACCCGGGGAGATGACTGCCACCCACAAGGCACGGAGAGAGGCCTCAGGAGAAACCGGCCCCGCTGACACCTTGGTCTGGGACTTCCAGCCCACAGAACCGGGAGACCTACTCGCCTGCTGTCCAAGCCACCCGGTCTGTGGAACCCTGGTCAGGGCAGCCCTAGCCTGCAGCCCAGTTCTGTAGGTCCAGCACTTCCCAGGACCTGCAAGGCCCCCCGCAAGACCTGTCCCTGTTTCCCCTCCCATCACAGTGTGGCTTAGAAGTCACTTCTTACAGGAGGCCTTCCCCAACCTCATCATTCTGTCTAAACAGGACTCTCCACTCGTGGCCCCTGCCCCCCTATCATTTCGCACCATAGAATCTTAATTCTTTCCTCCCTGGGCCTCTTTTTGCTCTAAGTGTCACATTTCATTGCTCGTGAGGTGAAGACTCTCCCCATCTTCGAACATTCCGGAGGCCGTGATGCAGCACTGCCGTCGACGGCGGTCAGGCTCGAACAGCCAGCTCGAGTTCTTTCTTAGCCGTAGGAAAAAATAAGGGCAACTCTGGCGGCCTCTTAGGTTCAGTGGAAGGCGGCGGAAATGCGCCCGCAGGATTCGATTACCGCCTGCCCTCCCCACTCCCCTGGTAGGCGCCGTAGGACAAGGCTGCTCTTACGCCCCTCACTGCCGTATCCCCGTGGCCTGGCGCGGTGCCTGGGACCAGAGTACAGGCCTTGCTGGTGCGCGCTGTCCCTGGGGATGGCAGCCTGTAGCCCTGGCTGCCATCACCTGTGGACCCTTTTCCACCAGGGCTGCGCCTCCCCCACCTCTCGAAGACGTGAGACCCCTCTTTAAAAGGTAGTCCTCGGTTGCGCTGCGCGGTGGTCACCCACCAGCCGAAGGCCTCCGCCGGTGGTGGAGGAAACGCTGACCAAACCCAGGCCTTCGGTCAGCTACCCCAGAATCCAAGGAAGGAAACTTCGTCTTTGGAAAATGTCACCCACTTGGAAGAGGCTCCTGAATGAGAAGCTCATTTATAAACTCCCTGGGCAGTTTTTTTTTTTTTTTTTTTTTTGGCCTTTAATCTTTTGACCACTGTATAAATGGCAAGCTGCCCTTTTGTCCCTCCGCTGGAAAGTTCAGGGTGGCTGACCACGCAGACGCCTGCCTCCGGGCGGCCGCGCGGCTCCCTTTCCTGCCGTGAATGAGCCCTGGGTCCCCAGCCTTCGAGGCTCCCTCTTCGAGGTGACGCCCCTGCCAGAAAAGCCTCTTTGGAGCCTGGAGCAGAAGCCAAGTTGGCGGTAGGGTTCGGGCACGTCCAGCCACGTCCTCTAAGACATCTAATTCCCATACCCCACTGAGGAGCGGGCTCTGCAGTCACGTCCGAGTGTCACACAGGGCTGGAGTGAGGGCCCAGCAGGCCAGGTGGGGACTGAGCGCTTGGATGAAGAGAAAAGGGACACCTTGTAAAGGTCGCTCTCCCACCCTCCGGAGGCAGCAGCTATTCACAGTGAGCCGTGCACCAGGGACAAGGACCAGGGCGCTCTGCGCAGCCCCTCCCCCCAGCCCAGATCCCGCTCCCGCCGGGCTCCGGGGGGCTGAGGAGGGCCACGCTTCTGTGACAGGCCCCGGAGAAAGTATGCCCTTCTCCCCACTGGAAAAATAATTCCCATTCTTTCCTTAATCCACAGGCTGTGGCTGTAAATACCTGAGCAAGCAAACGTCTCCCGGGGCTGGTAGGGATTTAGGACTCAGTCAGTCCGGCCCAGCCTGTGGCCTGTACAAGCTGAATAAACCTGGACCCGGGTAGGGAAGGCGCGGCCCACGGGTGTCACAGGTGACAGAGAGAGTGGGCTGCGGGGCGGGGCGGCCAGGCAGTGAACCCCCTTGGCAGTGAGAGCCGCAGGGCCCTCTGCCAGGGACGTCCGAGGGGGTGCCTTGCCAGGGGAAGTACCAGCTCCCATCCCCCGACCCCGCTCGCCTTCCCTAGTGTGCCTCACTGCTCCCTGAATGTCTCTGGACATCGGTCCCTGGCGTCACTACGGACTGCTCACCCACAGACCGCCCCTCCCTCCTCCCTGTGGCTCCAAGTCCCACTTGTCTTCTAGGTAAATTCCTACCTGATTCCTGATCCACCTCGCTCAGGAGGACCCTCGTTCATCAGACATTTGCTTACATTGACTATACCCCTGTTTGGCACTAAGGGCGCAGCCCAGGGTGCGGGCAGCAGGCAGACGTGTCCTCATGAGGCAGTGATGCGTGCCCCAGAGGAGGGGCTCGCCAGTTCCTCCCAGGCGGGGGCTCGAGTTGGCGATCGGTGCTCCTGGTTCGGTGGTTTGGGTGACGCTGGACCCTGCTGGGGCGGAGAGGCGTGCCAGCTCTCCAGACCATGCATGCCCTGGGGTAGTTTGAGGACTGGTGAGCGGTGCCGTGGGCTGCCAGGTGGGCAGGGCAGGGTTGGGGAGACCTGTTCAGGAAGTCGTTTATTGTCCAGGCAGGACAGGCTGGGCATGAAGGGCCTTGGGCGGCCGGCAGACAGCCCGTGTGCCAGGTGGTGATGGGCTTCCAGATTGAACATCTCCGCTGGGCTGTCTGTGAGGCGGAGGCCCTGCGAGCAGCAGGCTGAGCCAGGAGGGACAGCTCTGGGAGGCAGGCTGCATCTGCAAGCAGCAGGAGGGGACTCTAGCATCGCAAACAGGTCACGATCTCCAGCCGGGCCCCTGAGGTCAGCCAGCCCTGGGCTTGGCCGGGAGACGCTCAGGCACCCCTGCCCCCTTCCCCCCGTCCAGGTTGGCTGCTTCCTGAAGACCCCGCGCTTCCCCATCTGGGTGGTGTGCAGTGAGAGCCACTTCAGCATCCTCTTCAGCCCGCAGCCGGAGCTCCTGCGGGACTGGAGGACCGAGAGGCTCTTCGACCTGTACTACTACGATGGCCTGGCCAACCAGCAGGAGCAGATCCGGCTGACCATCGGTGCGCCGCCTCCCCACCCCATCCCGTGCAGCCTCGGGGAGCCTCCAGGCCAGTGGGGGAAACGGGCCCTCGCACACCTGTGCATGGCAGTCAGCGAGCAGTGCAGACTCACTGAGTGTCAGGAAGGGGGGTCGGCGGGCGCGTGTCAGGGTCCTCCTGCAGCAGGGAGCCAGAGCTGGGCCAAGAAGCTGATGGCGCCATGGTGTGAGGAGAGCCTGAGAGCATGCGTTAGCCTGGAATACCACGCCAACCAATTTGGGGTTTATTCTCCAGGCAGTAGGGAGCCCTGGGAGGTTCTGGAGCAGCGGAGTGATGGGATCAGATGTCTTTTACGTAGAATTATTCTGGTAGCTGAAGTAGGGGCAGGAGGGTGGGGTGGAGAATGGAGGTGGGAGGCCAGTGAGGAGGGTGTTGTGGTGTCTGGGTGAGAACTGAGGGGCAGGAACAAGGGCGGCCCATAGGGCGAGAGGAGGAGCAGGTGCCAGAATTGGCGGGTCCCAGGAGGGGGGCTGTCAGTGGGACCGCAGGGTGAGCTCAGCCCTGGCCTGAGCGTGCACCTCTGTTGCCTCCCCAGACACCACCCAGACTGTCCCTGAGGACGGAGACAGTGACCTTGACCTCATCCCACCCCTCGAGCTCTGCATCAGGACCAAGTGAGTCAGGGCCCCCTGCCCCTGGCTGAGGAACCTCACCTGGGTGGCCGGGAGTGTGGGGCTGTGGGCTGCAGGGGGGGAAGATGCCCCAATTCAGAGGGGGTGGGGCCCCTGCAGACCGGAAAGACACAGTGCTTGGGGCTCGTTTGTATGAAGTATTTTATGATCACCCTGGCCCAAGTGGAAAAGTGTATGATTCATGGGGGGACAGCTTCTGAAGATGTCCCTGAGTTGGGGGCTGGGGGTGAGTGGGGCCCTTGAGACCCTTGCCTGCTCAGGGCAGCAGCCACCCAGTGTGGGGAGCGTTGTTAGGTTCAGAGGCGGAAGGACTGGTAGGGTTACCTGGAGGTAGGTGTGGGGGGTCTTAAGCAGGACAGGAAGGTGGTCGGGACTGGCCCACCCAACCTGTAGCTGGGGGGCAGCTTCCTGGAGCAGCAGCACCCTCTGCTTCGGGGAGGAGAAGCTGTGCTCACTCTGCAGCTGCAGGTTGGGCCCCCTGAGCGGAGGTGTCCCTTAGCGTCAGGCAAGGGGGGCCCTGGCTCCTCTAATCCAGCCCCCCAGTGTTTACTGGAGGCTGACATTCAGGCCAAGGCAGGGGTTGCCCAACTCGGTGGGGGGACTTGGGGCTCACTTTACCCCTGAGTTCTCCAGAAGGGCCCCAGGGCTGGGGCGGCACCCCAACTGGAGGGTGGTGGGCTTGGAGCTGTGGGGAGTTCCCAGGCTCTGGCAGGCCCTTCACTGAGCCTTGGGGTGGTGACTTGGAGGCCTCTGGGTGCAGTAGGAGGGGCCTGGATTCCAGCGCCTTCTCCGGGGGAAGCAGTACAATGCGCAGGCGCCACGAGTGCGGGTTCTGGAGCCAGGCTGCCTGGGTGCAAATCCCGGCCTTGCCCCTGCTGGCTGAGAGCCGCTGGACTCCACCTCTCTGGACCTCGCTTGGTCCTCTGCGAAGCGGGGGTAATGGCAGTGCCTGGCTCCCAGCCTGCTGCAGCTGCCGGGATGCCACCGAGCACTCCGTAAGCAGCTCTCATTACTATTGTCTCAGCCACTCAGCAGTCGGTGGGACATCAGGCGAACCTCTGTTTTCCAGTTTGTGAAGCGATCAGGGTTGGGGTGGTGGGACGGGGTGATGGCTGAGGCCTTGCAGCTCTGAGATCCAGGCGGCTTGCCCAGAACCTGGGGGTGCTGCCCACTCGCAGGCAAGCGGGCCCTTGGATGGAGCTGCACAGAGAAAGACGACATCACGTGTGCAGGGAGAGGGCATGGGCCTCATCCATTCACCCATCTGCTCGCCCGCCCATCTGCCCCCCCCCCCCCGGTCCTGGGATGAAGCATTCCTGTGGGGTCCTGTGCCGGCATTTCTTTCATCGGGAGGATTACAGGCACGTGCAGGTCGCTTTCCTTTCATGTACAAAGGGACACTCATTCCGAGTGATGAGAGAAGGCCAAGCACTGGGGAAGGGAGGTGACACTGGTCTTGGCGCTTTCTGTAGGACGGGGTGGGAGGCCACAGGCCATCCTTCCTGCAGGCGGGCTTGTAGAGCAGGGCTGCGGACCACACCCTGGGCATGGGCTCCGCCCACCTCCAGACCCCTGGGGCCCTTGCTGAAGGTGTGTATGTCTTTGCAGCCCCCCTGTGGGGGCAGCCCACCACCCTGAACCTCTCCAGCTGCCCCACCTGCAGGGGTCCCTCTTTCCAGGGGAAAGCTCCTGCCACCGGACCCCTGGGGGCCTGGGGATGGACCTCCTGGGCTCAGCCCTGATGGCAAGTGCTTGAAAATGACGGGGGTCCCGCTCCATCCGGATCTCAGTCCGGATACATCTGAATGTGACTGTGGGCCTGGGGCATCTCTTCCTCTTCTGGCAGCTGTCCCCCTCTCCAGGCCCGCCCCTGCCCCACTGTGGCCATGTGCCATGAGATGCGCAGTGAGAGGGTGCGGGAAGCTGCCGCATCAGGGCGCGGGGCTCGGCCTGGGGCAGGTGGTGCACTCTGCCCCTGCCCCTGTTCACTGTCAGACAAGGAGCTTGGGCCAGGCTGAGCCCTGGCATCTCCTCCGACAGTGCCTCTTGGTCCTGCCACACAGGGGACATCATATTTGTGCAGCCCCCAGGGTTAGGGACACCTGGACTGGGGACCCCCGTTGGCACAGACCCCACCCAGCTCCCAGTGGCTGCGGAATCGATGGTCCAGTATACTGGTGTCTGGCTGTGGCTCCTGTGTCTGGAAGGTTTGCCCTGGAGCATGGTCTTGGGCTTCAGTGGGCACCCCCTGGAGGGCGTGCTAGAACACAGGTCCTGGGGCTCACTCACCCCCAGGGGCTCTGGTCAGGTAGGTCTGCTGTGGGCCTGAGAATGTGCATTTCTGGGGAGTTCCCAGGTGCTGCTGGGGCTGCTGTCCCCGACCCACACTTTGAAGACCACACTTCCAGGGCCTGAAAAGGGCAGCGCCTCCCCCTCCCGGCTGCCTTGTGAGATCAGCCGCCAGTGGATGTGCCAACCCTCCTGCGCCGGGTGCATCTGGCGCATCTGGCGCATCTGGCCCGATGCAACACGCAGGGCCCCACTGGCCGCCTGCCCTGCCCTCCAGGTGTGAGTGCTCCGTCCTCTGCCAGGACTTTCCCGCCCCACCGCCCCCGTCTCTCGCCCCGCCGTGAGGGTCCACCTGTGGAACTTTCCCAGCGTTGCTGCCGTTGTTCCCGGAAAAGTGGAGTGGGCGGGGTGGGACCTCTGGGTGTCCCTCCATCTGTCTCCATCAGATAACAGCCCGCAGTAATAGGAACCAGAGGGCCCAGCCTCCTGGAATCCTGTGCAGGGGTTGGATTACAAAGGCTTCGGCATGTTGTTTTCATCCCAGATTCCCAAACAGTTCAAAGAGAGAAACTTGGGAACGTGAACTTCGAGGTCAGTGAGGACCCTCTGGACATGGGCCCTGCCTTTTGAGGGACACTTCCTCCTGCCGTGGGAAGCCCCTGCCCTGACGGGAAGGGGGTATGTATGGTGCCTCAGCCAAACGCAGGTCACCTCTGAGGTCAGTCGGGGCTCGCCGCGCGGGACCGGCCTGTGGGACAGGCGGGTGCCCCCATCACTTCCACCCTGTGGACCCCCGGACTGAACCCTGTGGAAGAAACAGCAGGATAAGACTTGGTTTTTGCTCTCAGAGAGCTTCCAGTCAAATGGAAGTCAAGTTCAGAATCGACTCTTCTCTGGTCCAAGGAGAGACGTACCGTCCACCCTCAAGCCCAGCTCTGTTGCCCCATAAGGACCCCTGGCACTCACCCTGACCCAGTGTGGAGCATACCACTCACCTGGCCAGCTGGCACGGGGTGCGGGCCCGCAGAAGCGCCCTTGCTCACCACCAGGCATGGCCCTTCTCTTTACAGACGGGGTCTCCTGAGTGCAGGTCTGTGCCCGGGCCTCACCTCTAGTAACAAGCAGCGCGGGGCCTGGAGCTTAGGCTCCAGCTGTCCCAGCCCAGTGGAAGGTCACTCAGCAGGCATTGCAACTTCCCACCACCTGGCTTTGTTGCCATGGTGACATTGCCCAAGACCAGACTTCGGGTTTTGCCTTCAGAGAAGAGCATCCTAAGTTGAACGATCCCCAGGTCCCGTGCCGGGTCGTCTCCCCTGTCTGGTGTGACGCACTTCTCCACCTCAGAGAGTCTCCTGTTACCTTCGCTTGTCAAGATTGCGGGGCCTGTCCCTCACCCCCCTCTTCCCACTGTTCTCTAACCATCTCAGCAAAACTCGGCTCACGGTGGGGTCACTGCCCAACAAGACACACACAGTGACGGCTCTCTGCCCTCCAGCCTAGCGAGAGTGGGAGAAAACGAAACAGCTGTCTTTCCTAGCGAGAGTGGGAGAAAACGAAACAGCTGTCTTTTCTAGCAAGAGTGGGAGAAAACGAAACAGCTGTCTTTTTTCTGAAACAGAAAAGAGAGGAGAGACTCACAACCGGGGCCTGGGGCCGGGCCCCAGATGTTTCTGTCTGCAGGCTCAGACAAGAAAGTGGAAGTGTAATTTTAGCCGCGAGCGTTGCCTTCCCCGCTCCCCTGGCTGTCCCCCACCCGCCTGAGGGTCACCCATGGCGGCAGGGTTCCCTGGGTGCTCCCACTGCCCCAGCCGCCCTGCTCTGATCCCGGCCCTGCAGCACTCGCGCACACCTGCCCCAGGTGTTCCTTGGATCTGGGTGGGCTCGCAGAACACTGAGCTCCGTGATGCAGGGCAGAGCGCAGGGCAAGGCCCGGCCTCCACGGTCCTGCTCGGTGCCGCCGGGAGGTCTGGTTCTGCCGTCACCGACTTCTCCCACCTGCCGATTGGGTGTAACCATGCCCTGTCTGAACTACCATAAGGGGCTCACACCTGTGTGAGGGGAGCAGGCATAGAGCAAGGGACAGGACAGTGGCTGTGGGCCCCGGAGAGGGCTCTGTGATAGCCTGAGGCACAGGAGAGGGGTGGGGCAGTGTGCACAGGGGTTACGGTTTCCCCGCTGGGCTCCGGGCTCCGTGGGGAGCAGCCGGTGTGGAGGGGCCGTTCACATAGCAGCACCCCAGGCGCCCCGCTCAGACCCCGAGCTAGAGGCCGAGGGAGGGGTGGAGGCGAGCGGACCAGCTCTGCCCTCTGGGGCTCACAGTCTGTCGGCGGAGGGAGACCTCCAGCAATAAGGCTGGGGAAAGGGTGGCCGCCGTGCTGAGGGCCAACCCCCAAGGCCAGAGAACCCTTCTGGAAGGAGTCCTGGGTCTGATCCTGAAGGGTGGGGTGGGGGCGGAGGGCAGAGTGCAGGTCAGGCCACAGGTGAGAGATGCCCCGTGGGGCCGTGGGGGGCCGTGGGGCCGTGGGGCCCAGGGAGGGAACGTGCACGTGGGATTCCGGCCTGGAGGAGCGGCGTGGGTCAGAGGAGCAAGGGGTGTGTTTTCGCCGGTCGGCTCTCGAGGCCGAAGCCAGGCCCACCCCCGCACCTGGCCGGCGCGGGCTCTTCCCCCGAAGTCAGGGTCATCAGTGCTGACCCTCGGTTGGGCAGTAACTGCCGTGCTGTGGCGGTGGTGACCCTGGAGGAAGGGCCTCCCGTGGGGCTGCGAGGTGCGCCTGTGCGATGCTGAGCCACCTGGGCGCTAGGGACCGCGGCATCTTCCCTGAGCTCGACCCTCCGGGGCCAGCGGTCCTCAGTCAGGGCAGTCTTGTGCCGCAGGGGCTATTTGTTAATATCTGGGGACATTTTGGGTTGTCGCAGCTGCAGAGGGGCAGGGGGCAGGGGGGCACTGTATCCACCAATGCCCAATATAGCCCCTGCAGCGGGATTCCGTGGCCCAAAATATTGGGGGGTGCAGGTGGAGAAGCCCTGCTCCGCCCTCAGCCTCCGCCTCCTCCCGAGTCACCGCCGGACGGGGCGCCCTGGCGCTGTGCCTCGTTCGGAGGGTGTCCGTCTGCCCCATCCCGCCCCATCTCTCCGGGTGCTAAGGCATGAGCAGAGCTCTCCTTGCAGTCCTCGTTGTTGACTCACAGGACCCGCTTCCCGGCAGGAACGGTTTCGAACGTGTATGAGTTTTGTGTTAGTCCTTTCAAATTTGAAAGCGTCTCTGCTTTGATTCTCTGTCGTAAACGGCAAACCGCTTCTCTCCGGTGCTTTAATACTCTCCCTGCTTTGGCACCTGTTGGCTGGGAGGGGAGGGTTAGATGCCTCTGTGAAAACCCTCAGACAAAGCGTGAACCCCACAGCCTGGCGAGGAGTCTCAGCGCCTGTTGGCGTGGCACGCTCATGCAGTGACGGGCCGGCTGGCCCACCTGGCACCGAGACCAGACGCCGTCCTGCCGGGATCTGAGATGTCTGCCTGCTCTGAGTGGCGAGGATGAAGGCTGGGAGGCGTGGGGGAGGGCCTTGGGGCCAGGCGGAGGATGGAGTGTAAAGGGATACAGGAAGTCCGGTCTGTCTCTGACTCTTCCCCTCATTCTTGCCACGACTGGGGGCGAGGACCCTCCCTGCTGTGGACAGTCGTTGCCCCTTTCAAATCTGGGTCACGGGGCCAGGCCGGACAGGATGCCTCTCTCCTCCCTGACCCCTTCGGTTGCCTTTCCGGGGTCTGGATTTAGGGTGTGTCCCCAGCATCCAAAACTTTGCTTAAGTAATTTACAGAGGCTGATGCCTACCTACAAATCTTAATAGAACAATAAAAGCTTTTTAATGACATGCTTCAAAACTGCGAAGACGACAAACAGAGAAAGAAAATGGACAATCTCGAGTTGCCGGGCAGCATCCATTAAGACCTGCGTTGCACGGCTACAGAGTGCCGAAGCACTATCACCGGTAGGCGCAGCGGTCAGCCTCGCCCCTGGGATCCTGCGCTCAGCGCCATCCTGCCTCCGGAACCCGCTCAGCTGTGCGGGCCAGAGCTGCATCCGTCCCCGCTCTGCCCGCACCAATGAGAGCCACCCGAGGACATCATCAGGCTGCAGCCCCAAACAGTGCAGGCGTGGGCACTGACCACCGGGAGCAGTCTGCCTTCTCCTGCCATGGCCGGCTGTCGCCAGACACAGCCCCCGTGTTTCTCCGTCGAGCAGTGGCGAACGTGACGGTGCTGATGGATTCCACTGACGTGGCTCCGCCCCTACGCACCTAATGGATTCCTCTGGATCTACCTCAGTGCTGGTGCCCAGCAGCTCAGGACAAAGTCTTAAACACCCAGACACCGCAGAATCACTTACTTCGCCCACACCCAGTGGAACCAGCGATGCCAACCCTGTTGGTTCACACAACGAGACTGACCATGAGGGGAGGCAGGGCCCGTGGACGCACTCTGGAATGAAGACCTCTTCTAGAAACGTAGGCAGACACTTGTGCATCCAGACTTGCTTCTGAGCACTTGTGACGAGAGGGTCCCAGGGAACAAGTGGTTCAGGTGTGGAGACGGCACCGCTTTGCCTGCTGTGCAGGAAGGAACAGGGCATTACCCAATGACACCGAAGAGAACACGGCTGGGGTTGGAGGGACCCGTTTCCTAAAACAGTGTGATCTTCCTGGCTGAGCAGGTTATCCGTCATCCACCTGTCTCAGCCCTTCTCGCTGAGTGTTTGAACCAGGGGCAGCTACTCAGCTTTCAAACATGGACCAGATCAAGATTTCTGGGCATGCTGATGGGCGTGCGTGGCATAGGCGGGGCTGTGTCTTGTGTCCAGACTGTGCCGCACATTGCATTCTCACACTCCCCGTGGGTACGGGAGGTCGAGCCCCACAGAGCCCGGGGTGGAGCCTGGGGCGTGCAGTACCAACTGTTCGGAACAGGCTCTGCGCAGGTGTCTCCTGCACTGCGCCTTTCTACGGGAGCGAGAAGCACAGACGCACCGCGAAGATCTCTGTTTTCTCCAAATGACAAGGAGTCTTTTTGCTCGTTTGAAGGGGAATGGAATGGTGTAAAGTATGCAAAATATTTGACAGGGGAACAGGCGGCCTTCACAGGTACCAGGAAGTAGTCTGGCACGAGAGGGCGGTGAGCTGGAAGAGTAGGGTGCATGTAGGAACCCCGCTGCCTCTGGACGAGTCCCTCTCCACCGAAAAGCGAGGGACAGGGACGTGGCAGCTGAGCCAGGCACAGGTGTGAAGGAAGACAAAGGGCAGAGGCCTGAGGAAGCAGAGAGACAGAAATGCAGTGGGCGTCTGGGTTATTCACGAAGATGAGGGATGTCGGGTTTGCGATGGAACCCCTCGGTGCTTGCAAGCTCCGGTTGCGAAATGCAGCCATCTTATTTTGAGTGACGCCGTCCCTTCCTGCTTGCCGCCGTCCGGTCAGTCTTGGGGCTACTGGACTTCCTAATGTGCACATGCAGTTGAAGTGAGAAGAGCATCTCTTTCTGCCTCCTCTGTGGCAGTTACCATTTTGACTTCTGTCCTGAAGAAAAACTTCAGGTTTTGGAAACATCTGCTCCCTCCCTCCCCAGACCCTGTGCTGTGAAAACTCTGCCCTCTGGCCCTGCTCTGGGGGCGTGTGGTGTCTGTTTCCCAGCCCATTTACTCTTAGGAGATGCGCATGTGTGTAAGGTACCAACGCCAGATTCTGCAGGAACATGCCATCCGCTGGAAATGTGAGTCCTCTGAGTTGTTTTAGAAAAATAATGCCACGTGTTGAAGGTCCACCTGGGAGATGTCCTGGTCTCACGAACAATAGTTCTGTTTGGGAATGGAACGATTATTAAATTGCAGCTAAGCCTGGGCTACAGTTTAACTATGCTCAGTGTTTCCTAGAGTGTCGTAGTTTTTTTTTTTTTTTTAATGCAAATCCGTGTTTTACTGAACGGCCCACAACCCTTTGTGAGCTTCCAGGCTCATAGAGCAGAGCCCAGAGCGCTCACAGGGCCTCCCAGGTCCTGCACGCACGGCACAGGGCCGCCCCGCTCCTCCCCTCCCCCTGCCGCCCCTCTCTCCACACCTTTCTGGGCCCCAGCGACTAGACCTCTTCCTGTGTCTTGAACACGCCAAGGTTTTTTCATATCTAGGTCTTCCCCTGTGCCTTTAAAGTGTCCCCATCGGGCACCCCGGAAAGTGGCTGGATTCAGATGTGCGTAGACCTCTCGCATGAGCTGAGGGCCCCGCCCTGCCAGGCACGAAGGGGGTCCCCAGGGAACACTTGTGGCTGGAAGCAATGAATGGATGGCCTGCCCCTCTGTCACTTGCCAGGGCCTTGGGTGCATTTGTGTTTTGTAAGGGCCTGGGATGTAGGCGTGTGTGTGTGTGTAGGAGCCGGGGGGAGGGCGGAACCCGACTCCTCCAAGACGGCAAGACGAGCAGTTCAGGTGGGCGAGGGCCCGAGATGGCTCCTGTGTGGGCCCCGCAGCTCTGACCCTTTTTCTGTCCCTCTGCTCTTAGGTGGAAGGGGGCGTCCGTGAACTGGAACGGCTCAGACCCCATCCTGTGAGCCTGCGTTCGGGTGGCTGTGTCCTGTGTCTCCACCGCCCATTCCAGGGGTGACAGCTGGGCCCCAGGCCTCAGGGATGAGTCTGTTGGAAGGGCGTCAACCCCACCTGGGCCAGCACTGCTGCAGAAGAATCCAGAGCCTCCCTGCCCCTTCCATGAAGGGCCCGCCCAGGACTGTGATGAGGGCCCAGGTGCTGCTGCCATGGGGCCCCCTCCCAGCCCAGCTGTGACTGCTGGCGATAGGAGGGAGGCCGGCTGCTGGGGCCACTGCTGCCTTTCACCCATGTCCCTCTGCGCTCCCTGCTGGGCCGTCCCCTTGCCAAGCCTCTGGTACAGCAGGTCCGGGACCCTGGGCCCTCGTCATTCCTGGTAGCCGGCTTTCTATAAAACAGGAGAGAAACCCATGGTGAGAACCAAGACTCACTTGTTTTGTTGTCACAGGGAAACGACCAGGTCTGCATGGTTCGTGGCTCAAGTGGGAACAGTCCTGGGTGGAGGAGCCCCGGTGGCCTGTGGGCTATTATGTCCCCTACCAGGGTCCCTGCAGGAAAGTGATGGCCTCTGGCCTTGTGGTACTCCTGGCTGGACTTCTGGCTCAGCTGGACTGCTGCTGGTCACACCCAGGTCTCAGGTACCAGGTGTCACAAGCTGTGCTGACCCGTCTTGGGCAGACCTGGATTCCTGGGACCCCCAGAGGATAGTCTTATGGACCTGCAGGCTAGGTGGGTCTGGCCAAGTGGGCGTGGGGCAAAGAACCTTCTCAGGAGAGGCCTCGTGACCACAGAGGGCAATAGGATGGGGCTGGGTGTGGTCCCCCGTGTGTCTGCACTGGGGCATGTGCAGGAGCCGGCTGAGGATGGGGGTGGGCCGTGTGTGGGGACCCTCGCATTCCAGGGCTGGGATGGAACAGTGGGCCTGGGAAAAACAGTCACTCACAGAGGGAAAACAACAGGTGAAGTCGCCTTCGTTCTGTTAATTCAGATCCTGCCGATTTCAGAAAGGAGTGGGAGGAAGTGTGGAAATGCGCCGGGAGGCTGGTAAAAAAGACCAGAGAGAGAGCGGTGTCGGAACCCAGCACCAGGACTGAGGGAGGGTGCCCAGAAGCAGAGCCCTGGCCTCTGGCAGCCTGTCCTGCGGCTGCCTGAGCAAGAGCAATGGGCAGCAGCGTGGCAGAGCCTGCAGGAGCGCGGCCCCACGCCGTCCCTGCTGTGCCCGCCGCGTGTTTGGGCAGAGGCTCTGAGTGGTGCCTGCAGAGGTGGGTGTTTTCACAAGGGGGCTGAACTCAAGATGGTCCCTGGCCCAGGAAGAAGCTGCAGAGGGCCATGAACACCAGGTGGTAGCTGGTCCCCAGCCTCCGAGTGGCCCCTGGGACTCAGGACGCAAGTGGCTCAGGGACTACGTTCACTCTGCGGTGCTGGCCGAAAGGAGACCCCTCCTCTGTAAGTGCGAGCACGCAGCGGGCACAACTGGCCTCCGGCGGTGCCCATCGAAGAGCTTGTTTTGTGCTCTCATGGGCTGTGCATGAGCTGCAACCGACTGTCGGTGTTCGGCCGGGCAGGGAGGAGCCCGGAGGGAAGTTAGAGGGCAGGGAGCGCTTTGTCCAGGCTGTGCGGAGGCCCCAGCGGGGCTGGCTGTGTAAACTCCAGTGACCATTCACAGCGGGCGTCCAGCAGAACTGCTTCCTATATGTGCCCGAAATGTTTATGCATTTGTTTTCCTTGGCCAGGGACAGGCCGCTCCAGCTGAGTGACCAGTGAGGAAGGTGGTTTCCTTGCGGCAGCCTTGTTTATCAGCCTGGAAGGAAAGCTGTCTTTTCAATGAAACTCACTTAACCTCTTGACCAGGTCCACTTGGCAGGGCTGGAGAAATCAAAATATTCCCGGCGTGGTTTGAAAAGGCGAGTTCCGACAAATTAGAAAAGCACTTTTCTGGAAGCCAAGACACAGGTACACGTACAGTTCGAAGCTCTTTGCCTGGAATTTTCTGGAATGGAAGATGAGCAGAGCCTGGTACCGCTCCCTCCCAGGCCAGCAGCGAGAGTAAGCAAGCCCGCAGAGCCGGTCCGGGCCTTGTAGGAATGAAACAGGCCCGAGCGGCCCTGCCTGCGAGCACTCGCTCTCTGGGGTGCATGGCTTTCTAGGGAGGCTGTAGGTAAGCTTCAGAGGTCCATACCCCCCCAATTATGTTAAAATCTTTGGGTACATGTACATACGTGTACTTCCCTTGGGAGAGGATCCTTAGCCTTCCTAACGGCCTTGAACTTGGAATAGCATCCCTTTCTTTTCCTTCAAGGTAAAGAGCCAACCATGTCCTAGATGTGAGTGGCCTCCCAAAGGCAGAGCCTGCGTGGACGTGAGGAACTGCAGAGGGCACGTGCAGGGAGGTGTCGCGCCAGAGAGGCTGCGGCGGGACCAGAACGCCTGGCTTGGGTGCTGACCCCCCGCTTCCTGCCTGCGTGGCCGGAGCCCCTAACATAAGCTCCCTGAGCCTCAGTTTCCTCATCTGCAGAATGTATACGTCCCAGAGCTGGAACAGGGACTCTCTGAGTCCACATGGTGTGAGGCTCATAGAGCAGAGCCTGGCCCTTCACGAGGACTCGGCGGGGGTTTGCTCTTCGTTTTCCCAGGGGGCTCGGGGAGGCCCATCAGAGGTAGCGGCCCTGTCACCTGGGCCTAGACGGACGGGCTAGGTGTTGACAAGTGGAGAATTGGATGGCAGGCCTTTGCAGGTGAAGGGAACGCTGAGAGCTGAGAGACCGAGTGTCCAGGACTGTAGGTCTCATGACCTGAGAGTGGGAGCCCCGGAGGCTTAGGAGAGGAGGCAGGCAGTGGGTGATGGCCTTTCCTGGTGGGTTGGGGGCTGGGACGTCTTCCCTGGACCCGAGGGCTGCGCGGAGCTGGGCTGCAGGCATCTGTCCTGGCAGGGGGGTGGTAAGGGGCCGAGGCAGGGGCACACTGAGGGGCTCCTAGGTGCTCCCAGGGAAGGCAGTGCGAGTGACGGGTGAGGGGGCATGGAGGTGACAGATGCTGACGGCCTTTGCTCCGTGGACAGTCGTCATGGGCCCCCAAGCCCCCCTGGGTTCCTGAACCTTGCAGGAGGCAATCAGGCTGCCAAGCGTATTTGCAGGTATTTCCCTCCACCCACCAGAATCCTCCCTTCTCCCTAATCACGCTCTAATCCTCACGGGGCTCCGGGAGTTGGAACTACAAGGCAAAAATGCCAGGCATGTGCGATACGGAGATTCCTTAATGCAGGACAGGAGTGGGCGGACGGGCGGGTGGGCAAGCGAGCAGGCCAGCTGCCCCGGGGGTCCGGGCGGCACCCTGCCGGAGCCTGCGTGTCACTCCGGCAGACCTGCTCCGGACAAGCAAGGGATCAGAGCCCACTGGTTGGGTGCTCGGGCGCTCGGTGACCGTGGAAACCCGAGGTCGGCCATTTCCACCTGTCCTTTCATGCCACCACAGTCAAATGCTTCATCCCACTGTCCGGCCCAGGTTCCCGTAAACACCCGTCCTGTGTCCTGGGGAGTCACTGAAGGCCTTCTCTTTACAGATGGGGAAACTGAGGCCCAGATAGCAGCCCTTAGTTAAGAATCCTCCCGGGAAATTTCTCCTTCACGAGGTTCTGTTGGAGACCAGACTACCCGATGGTCTTGGGGCCAAAGGGAATTGATCTGATATCTGAAGGGGAAGGGACGTGGGGGGTGACACCACCCTGCCCCTCGATCCCCTTGTCGCTTCTCTAGCTGCCCCCCCCATGCCACAGCAGCTGCTTCCCCAGAGAGCCCCCTGCTCTTGCAGCCTTGGCTAGTGCTGCGTTGTAGCAGGTTCCTGCCCTTCGGCTCCCCCGTTCATCTGTCAGAGTCTCCCCACCCACCCCCAGGCCTGTCTTCAAGGCCTCTGGGAAGCCCTGCTGCCTTACCAGCTGAAAGTGTGGGCCCCCCAGGCCCAGCTTCCACTTCGTGGGTGTTGGTCACCCATCTACAGGTTTCCCCATTACTGCATGCACCTGTATCCCCGCCACCGCCACCAGGCTGTGTGCTCTCATCCCTGGGCCTGAGGCTGCTTGTCTTCCCAGGTACCTGTCCCATCCTGGGGGATGAAGCCCAAGGTCCACACCCCCTCTCTGAAGAAGCCCCTCTCTAGCCAGCACCTGTGCCCCCTGCCCTCCCTCCAGGTGTAAAGTCCCGGGCACTGGGTGTTGGGGTGGAGAGGCCTCGGTTGCCTGAGGTCTCTAAACCGTTGATTCCGGGTGTGGTTTTGAGATTAAACCTGGCGCCTTTCCTGTGGCCCCTGATAAGGGCAATCCGGGGCTCTTATCTGGCGTGTTCTCTTTTAAAGCCTGCTGACATCAGGGAGGCTGGCGCAGTCCTGCCCGTCTTCCGAGTGGAGCCCTGGGTGATAAGCGCCCACTGCCCCGGGCCCTGCTAGGTGCCCTGCGTTGGCACTCTGAGGGCAGCGCCTCCGGGCCTGGCCTCCGCCCTCCTGCCCCTGTCTCAGCACAGCAACCGAAGCCCAGCGGGGCCTATTAATAATCATGTCAGACGAGTGTGTGAACAGGCTGCGCTGTGCGTGGGAACCTCGGTCTAAGAAAGGGTTGTTTCATCGTTGATTCATCTCCCGACGCCACTCTCCGAACTCCTGGGCTCAGATACTTCTCAGATCGTACTGGGGGCATAGGGCTTGGAGGAGGGGAACCTGCAGAGCCTGGAGCAGTCTGGGAGGCTTCTCAGAGGAGGGGGATTGAAGCTGGATCCTGAGGAGGGTTAGGGAGAAAGAGGGTTAGAGGCACCCCAGGCAGGGTGGTCAGGGGCAGAGCTGCCGTGGGGATCGGGGTGGGGGGGTCTGGGGTGGCGGGAAGGTTAAGGACATTGGGGCTGGGTCCTGAAAGGATTTCCACCGAGCCCTGGAGAGCCGTGGGGAGCCATGGGGGCGTTTCAGAGCAAGATCGTGGTGAATCCAACTCTTTGAAAAGACTGACGGTGCAACCGTGTAGAGGATGGGTCTGAGGGAAGATGCCGACCTCTGGGCTGGGCCCACGGAGAGGGCAGCCGGCGGGGAAACCTGCGCTGCCGTGATTCAGCCTGGGCAGCCCGGTGGGGGCCCGTGGGCCTGGAGTCGAGGTCCTCTCTCTCTCCTGCTTCCTGGCAGTCACTCCTGCTGCGCGGCCCCCGGCGGCCCTTGCAGCCTCAGCTCTCTGGGAACAGTCCCTGTAGAACATCCCTGCGACCCAATGAAGGCTTCCTCTGCCCTTGCCTTGGCGATTCGTGAAGGAGGGGCCTCAAGACAAGGAAGTGCCTAGGCCTTTATTCTGGCTCCGGCCACAGCTGGACCCACTGCCCATTGTTTTCCAGGCTGTGGGTGACCTTGGGTCAGCTGCGCGGCACCCACGGGTTCCCTTGGGCCTGGCCACCTCCAAGTGCGCATGGAACACAGCCAAGCTGGCAGGGTGGTTCTCAGTCCCCCAGTAGCCTCGGGAGGACCACCAGGCCCCATCTGTGGTCTGAGAGTCTGGGACCCCCAGCTCTGGCCCCCAGCTCATTTGGGGTGTCAGCGGGCACAATGGAAACTGCTCACCGCCTGAGGACCCGGAGTGTCTCAGGAAGGCTAGCAGACGGAGGGGTCCCGGGCCCTTCTGGACCTGCGGCTAGAAGGCGCAAGTCTGCTTGTCTGCTCTTAGTGCTGAGGTTTTGGGGATCCCTGCCGAACGGGGTGTGCACACGGAAGGGGCTTGGGCAGCTTGGTGGGGTGGTTGTGAGCTCAGACCTGGAGTTTTCTCTCCGGGTTTAGATCTTAGCTCCAACTTCTCAGTTGTGTAGCCCAAATTAAGTTACAAAGCAGACAAAACAAAACAAAACAAACCCTCTGAGCGGCAGTGTCCCTGCCTGTGAAACAGGAACAATCGCATCCTGTGCCTGGCAGGGCTGGTGCCAGGGGGCAGGGGGCAGCGCAGGGACAGGCGCTCGCACCCGCTCTGCGCCCGGGGGATGGGAGCTGGATGGGAGGGACCGGGGACTGGGGTGGGCCCACCTCGTAGAGGATCAAGCAGAGGGACCGCATGCCATGCCATGACACAGTGGGGCCAGCTGGACCTCAGCCGTGTCATCTGACCCCTGTGATCAGTCCCCACCTTTCCAAGCCCGCCCCCAGTGGCAGTCCCTCCTCTCCTTTCCTCGGCTCTCTCGCCGCGTCCGTCCCGAGCTGCCCCTGAGCTGGAGAAACGGCTTTCTCTCTGCTTGCCCCCATCAGACACCCCTCTCCTCTGGGATCTGGTCCCTGGTCTGTAAAACAAAGTGATCGGACAGGTGGCCTTCTGCGGCTGGGCCCACATTCTCATCAGTGACACCCCTGGAACAGAGACCCACAGCCCTGCCTCCCGCTTGCACATGGGGAAACTGAGTCTCAGCCTGAGCGCTTGTCCGGAGCCTACAGGCTAAGAGATGGCAGGTGTCACGCTCTTCCTCCTGGCTCCCCGGCTCCCCGGCTCCCTGGCCTCCTGGAAGCCCCCAAGCAGGGCAGACAAGAGGGTGGGGCTTCCTGGAGCCCCTCCTCTCCTATCTCCCCTTACTTCCTCTTGGTCAGCAGCCCAGGCCCGAGACTTCGGGGCCCTGGGAATATCTGTGAGTGTCCTGGTGTCTGGCCTGGGAGCTATTGTGTGGGAGCCCGGCCTTTCCTTCAATTCAGACTTCTCCCCACAAAGAGCTGGGAGAGAAGGATGGGTCAGAGCCCCCGTCTGGCCCTGCCCAGAAGGAGGCCCAGTCAGCCAAGGTGGGGGCAGCTGTCCACCCCCAGTGGCCCCCCCCCACACCCCACTTCCTATGCCCACCCCCCCCCAGGCGCCAAGGGCTTTGGCAATCACAGAAAATGCCAGGCGCTTTTTTCCTTCTTTCCTGCAAATGCAGACACACCTTGACTTTTTGTCTAAGGGTTTTCCATTTCCTTTTCTGGAAAGTGATCAGGGTCCCGCATGCACCTTTCATCACAAGGAGACGGGGAAGAGGGTGGGGTGTCCTGGGTGCCGTCGGGGAGGCGTGAGTAGGGAAGCTGAGCACCTACCACCTGTGTGGCCTTGTGCTGTGCCCTCCCTGACCGCCCCCCGCCCCAGGCTGAGCTGACCTCTGAGGTTGGTCTCTCATCCGAACCAACCTATTTATGAGTGGAGCCCCTCCTGCTGGGTCAGAGAGTTCCCAAGGCCGTGTGTCATGAGGCTGCCCGAGTCTGTCCACTCATGCATCCTGTCGGCGGCTGTGCCCACAATCACATTCCAAGGCCTGACTGTCTGAGCTCCCTCTTCATCCCTGGCTCCCACCCGAACTAGTCTGGGTATGGACGTCCCTGAGGACAGAGCCTCTACCCCCAAGCCTGGGCGCTCCCTGAGGCCAGCAGGGCCCTGGAGGGGAAGCGCAGTTCCGGGCTGTGAAGACAGAGTCACACAGGACATCGTGGGCGTGGGGATGGCGAGTGGGCAGTGTGCCGTTCCGCCTCCACCAGCCCCTCTCTGAGGGTCTGAGCCCGCCATGGGGAGAGGAGCAGCGAGGGAACGTCCCCACGTCCCCACTCCCACCACGGCCGGAAGCCCACCCCATCCCATCTCTCCTCCTGCTTGGACTTGCCTCTCTCCAACTGCCTCCCTTCCTTTACATAAACAAATCTGTCCGCCATGTCCCCTCCTCCAGGAAGACTTTCCTGATTACTGGGAAGAGGTGGGGCTTTTCCGCTGCCCACGGATCCACCTCACCCCTTCCTGTGGCTCAGGCCTGGGCCCAGCTGCCCTCCCCTGAACACCCAAGGCTGCAGGGGGGCCCACCAGAGTTTCAGGCTTCTCTCTGTCATCAAGGGCACTTGAGTCAGCCAGTGTCTGGACCAGCATGGGGTGAAAGAATGGTTTCTGATGGCCTTGACCATGAGGCTGGCCCAAACTGGACACGGGGGGCACTATGTTATATACGCTGTCACTTAACCTTAAGGATATGTCCAACTGAGGTACCCAGGCTCAGTCCTTCTCGCAGAAAGGCCCACAGGGGCCCAGAATCACAGCCTGCTTCTCCCAGCTCCTGCTCCTAATAGCCGTTCACCCAGCCCCTGGCCAGAATCGAGGGGTCTCCTGCTGATGACAGGCTGCTGTCCCTGCTTTCACAGAGTAAGAGCTGGTAAAGGCTTCTTTCCCTTCTTCCCGTGGCTTCCAGGAAGCTCAGCCGGAGAGGGATGCCCAGGTGCCGTCTCTCTCAGGCGTCGTGAGGCACTTCCTCCCTCTCTGTCTTTTCATTTCAATTACATTGTGATTGGGTGGGTTTTTAAAAAAAGCTGTCAAATCCAGCCCCTTGCTGCTCAAAGTCCCGAGACCAACAGCCTCAGC
This sequence comes from Glossophaga mutica, assembly GCA_039655065.1. Taxonomy (NCBI): domain Eukaryota; kingdom Metazoa; phylum Chordata; class Mammalia; order Chiroptera; family Phyllostomidae; genus Glossophaga; species Glossophaga mutica. Next base: position 87,759,939 of record CM077313.1, read on the forward strand.
ATCACCTGGGAGCTTGTTAGAAATGCAGATTCTCAGGCGCCACCTCAGCAGGAACCCGGATCTGCATTCCACAGGATCTTCAATGGATTCGAGTTTGTGCTGGTGTCGGAGAAGCGCTGATGGAACCCTTCGTATACAAAAGGTGCATAAACAAGACGTGTCAGAAGTCTCCTCTCATGCCCTGACTTCTCTACCTAAGGACTTCACCGGGCTGCAGCTCTGCCCACGCCCAGCCCGGCCCCACCCCTGGCCCTGGCTTTGATCTGGGCCTTCAGGTCTGCTTTCCTGCAGGGTCTGGTCACTGAGGGGTGTGGCCGGCAGCAGATCGAGGCCTGGCGGGTCCCTCTTTCCCATCTGGCTCTAAAAATGGCCACTCCTGGGGCTTCCGGCTCCCGAGCACGGAGGGCTGGGGGAACTGCTCCTCGCCCACCCCTTGGCTGCTGCCAACACTGTATTCACTCTCCCTCAGGCCTGGGCAAGAGTCAAGGTCAATGTGAGTCCCAGACACTGGAGCAGCCCCAACCCCTCCAGCCCTGGCTCCTCAAGGGCCCGGTGATGTTGACCCCGGGGCAGGGTAGGGGGGCATGCAGGGAGGAAGTGGGGGAGGTCTGGCCTGTTCAGGCAGCAAGCCCTTCCTGGCCCACGACGGTGCGCCCTACGGGCTGCCTCTGCACTGGTGGGGGGGGGGGTCGTTGAAACGGGTGCACTGTGTGCTCCTGGCCTCCCTTTGCCTTTGTGCAGTAGGGTCTCCAGGACCCGGAAACCCTCCTGTCCTACCGCTCTGATACCCTGGGGGTTCGCAGGTGCTCAACCCTGGTGGCAGGAGGGCCCTGGAGGGGGTGGCACGGGGCCTGTGAGTTGGCGTCCCTGGACTGGTGGGCACTGCTGTGGAACAACAGCGCAAAGCAGAGCGGTGTGTGCTGGGGCGAGGCCGCTGGCGCTGGGGGCGGGGGCGCCAGGGCAGGGGGCCATGTCATCGTTTTCTCATTAGGCATGACAGCGATCCGCCCGTGTGACATGATCTCGCTGGCCCTGTGGGCTCCAGGAATGTTGGCTTTACATGAATAGAATCTCCAGACCGAACCGCAGAGGGAGGGAGGGGTCTCTAGTGGGTACAGACGAGGGCGGGTCCTGCCCACCCTCCCTCTCACCCTCCCTCTCACCCTCCCAGACACGCACCCACCAGCCCCAGCGCACGGCATCACCGCACCCTAGGAAGCCCAAGAGGGAAAGGGGGTGGCCCCGCTCCGAGGGGCTGAGCACAGCCTCCTGACCCTGGCTGGTGTGCTGGCAGGCGGCTTGTTCTGTTCGCCTTCGAAAACTTGCTTGAGCCGCCCCGCCCCCTGAGCCTGCTCCCTCCTGGCTGTGACCAGAGAGCTGGTCTGGTCCCAGTCCCCGGCCCCACCCAAAGCAGGGTGGGGGGGTCCCATCTGGAGACGAAGGGCGACTGGGACACACAGGGCAATAGACAGCACTCCCAAGTGAGGAGCCTCGAAGCCGTGCTGATACAGAGGTGCCCGCCGCTGCGTGGCTCTCGCCCCCGGCTCCGAGCTCCAGTTTAAGTCGGCTCCGCGGTGAGGAGAGGAGGGCACAGGCCCTCAGTTACGCGCAGTGCAGGGGCAGCGGCTGCGAGCACTCGGAAGCGCCAGAGACCCCGCAGAGCCCCCCGGGGCTCGGGGGGCAGGCAGCACACGTGGCGGGGGTTTAGGAAGTGCAGGGGGCCATGGCCACGGTGCATGCGGTTACTCTGTGTGCTTGCATCCACGTGCGCATGTGGGGATGTGCACGCCCGCGCACGTGTCTGGGCATGTACACACGTTTGCAGGTGTACACATACATGTGCACACACGAAATGATGGGCTGCACAGGCAGCCCATGTGCGTGCCCTGCATGTATATAACGTGCACTGCCCACACCCGTGCATGTATGAGCCGGTGCCGTGCATGTACACACGTGTGTGTGCAAGCCCACGCACTGTCAGGGGAGGAGGAAGGACAACGGGGCCTGACCTGACTGAGGGGCCTTGGCCACGTGTGGCTCCGCGAGAGCGGGTAAGGGGGTTGGAGGACTCGTCGTCAAGGAGGAGAGGGCTGGGGACGCAGCTCAGCCCAGGAGCGCGCCTTCCTCACTGGAAGGGTCGGTGCGAGCGCGGCTGGAGCTGGGGCGGGCCCCTGTCTGCCCCTGCCCTGTGCGCGGCTGTCAGGCCAGCCACCATGGTGGCGGTGGCGGTGGCCATGGTCGGGGTCACAGGACGACTTTCCTTCTGCTCTGTGGGCCTCTTCCTCCACAGAAAGGTACTAAGAACTGAAGTTCACGACTGCGTTGGTTCAGGAATGAGTACGTGAATCCTGGTGGTGAGCTGTGAGGACAGCCACGCTCACAGTGACGGAAGGACTTCCCTGACACTCTGGTACCCGCCGGCATCCGAGAAGCCCGCTGCGGGGCCTGGGAGGGGGCGTGAGGCTGCATGGGGCCGGCACTGCTCCCCCCGGAAAAGCCCCGTGAAGCACCCAGTCATCCCAACAGCAGGGCCCAGAGAGGCAAAGACACTTCGGCATGGCTGATGGCACCCAGGTGCGGCAGGAACAGGGTCCAGGAGCCATGGAGGCTCCTAGGAGGAGCCAGAGCCAAGAAAGACACGGTGAGAACAGCAGAGAGAGCGAGCCCCACAGGAGGGTGGGGAGGCCGGGTGGCAGCGGGTGTTCGGGAGAGGGTTCGGGGCCGGGGGCTTGTGGGGAACACTTGCTCACTCGCCCTGGGAGCGTGGGCCACGGGTGAGGAGTGGGCCGGACGGGGCAGGGAGCACAGGAAACCTCAGAAGGCGAGAAGGGCGCCAAGAGCCACAGGGTGGAGGCCTCGGGGACAGCAGCGTTGCTGGGGATTGATGGATGGACGCGCCTCCTTGCTGGCTCAGGAACTGCTGGGAGGCACGAAAGGTTAGGTTTGGGGGCCCAGGGGCGTAGAAGGCGGGCTCCCCCGTGGATGCTTTCTGGCTGTCTGGGGCCTCTTGGTTGCTGGTCAAGGAGGGCACTTGGCCGAGTCCTTGCTGGAGTCCCAGGAGGAGGTGGCTCGCTGTCACCAGAGAACAGAGGAGGGAGAGACTGTGTGCGGCCGGCTGGCGGACCCGGCCTCAGCAGGGACCAGGAGACCTGGACCCCAGACCTGCCCCCACCCCGACCCACTGAAGGGCCCCGGGCCTGTCCCCTCTCCTCTCTGAGGCTCAGTTTCCCCATGAGCACAGTGAGGGCACTAGATCCAATGCCATCTGACCCCCTTCTCCCAGTGTGATGCTTTGTGGTCTAAGAAGCAAAGACGAGAGATTTGTGAGGGCCCAGGGCAGGAAGGGCCGGGGCCCTGGGGAGTCAGGCGAGATGCTACGTGGCAACGAGGCCAGGGGATGGGGAAGTTCGGCGTGTGTGCCCAGTGTGAGGAAGTGATCCCACACCACCGGCTTGACCAGAGCTTCCCTTCCAGCGACCGGCAGCACAGGGGTGGATTCCAGGCCGAGCCCCCTGTCCTGCCCGTACCCAACCCCAGCCCCTGAGGATATGGCGGGCAGCCCCGCACGAAGGCCACCACCAGCATTTTCTGGAAGCGAGGGATGCTGCCTGCTGCGCCCAGTGTTGTGCCAGCCGGTGGGGCAGGGCTGGGGAACCGCTCGTTCTTGGAGGACCTGCTCTGCCCGAGCACCGCGGGGGAGCACCAGCAGTGGGGGCGGGGCAGCCCTGTGCTCTTGTAGCGCCCTCACTCAGGCTGCGAGCCCTGCCTGCCGGTGGGGTCTCTAGGCATACGGTGTCAAGCCCTCCCCACCCCGGCCGGGCCGGGGCAGCTTTTCCCTGTCCGCGCTCTCTGGCGACTCTTCTATAGCATCGAGTAGGGGCGACTGATTGCTGGAGAGCTGGAAAATCCTGCTTTCCAGAAGTAGGTTTGACATTGTCCCTCCCCTCTGTCCCTCCTGATAAGCCTCGGTGTGGCTCAGGGCAGGCAGGAGCGGGGGTGGGGGCGGGGGCAGTGGGAGAAGTGAACCGGAGGCAGGAGGCAGCAGCTGAGAAAATGACTAAATTGTTCCTCCTCCGGTGAGCACCGGTGGCCCACTAAATCCGGTTTTGATTTAAGGGGGATCGTGTGACGCCCTAATGGCCAGGAGTTATCTGTCACACAGGGAGGAATTCACATGCTTGGAGAGGTGGGCACCACGTCCTTCCAAGGAGTCCGGTCCTCAGAGAGCGGATGCCTCCTGGGTCACCCCCGCCACGCCCAGCCCTGTGCTCAGCTCTGCCACGGGGCACAGCCTCACCCCACAGGGCCGTGAGGGGGCAGCCCAGTCTGGCATGCACTCACGCCCAGAACTGGGGGGTGCTGCCATGGAAGAAGGGGTCTGGGGAGGCGGTGCAGGTGGGAAGGAGGAGGGGGAGTGTGCGTGCCAGCATCCAGGCACAGGGAGCCTGGCGGCACAGGAACCGGGCCCTTGTCCGGAGTTGGGGAGGGGTGGTGGCGAGTGGCCAGCCTTGAGGACTGGGCTGAGGCATTTGGAGGCACGTCCTGTATCCTTCCTGGTCCCTGTGCTCTGGGCCTGGGTCTCTCCTCCACTCCCCCAGGAGGGGATGGCTGTGCTTCCCGGTTAGGCTGGCTTCCTGCTAGTGTCGGATGCCTGCTTTGACCTGTGCCTCCCGTAGGCCAGGGAGGGAGACAATCCCCATCTAGCGGCCAAGAGCCCAGGCCTGCGGGTCCGAGATCAAGGTTGGGGAAGGACAGCAGTGAGCCCCCCGTGCCGGGAGGGGCAGCGCCGGGAGGCCGCAGAGGGCTTCTCTGGGATTCTTCTGAGTCTCACAGTCCTCTCTGGGCCCCTCTGATGCTTTGCCCTGCCTTCCCACTCTCCACCAGGGCGCTCTGCCTTGCTTTAGGGAGCCTGAGCGACTCTGGAAAACTCATCCGAGCTGCTGTTGAGCCAATGTCATGACCAGTTGGCTGCCTGCGTCCCCTCCCACCCCAGACTCCATCTTCCTGGTGGGCCTCCTGGAGGCAGTGACATCACTGTTTCCCACAGCCTAGCCCGCGGTGGGAAGCCCTGCCTGGCCCCAAGGGGAGGGTCCATTCCTACTGCCCTGGGAGCCACAGAAGCTCCTGGCTAAGAGCGACCAGCCACAGCCACGCCCATGGGTGCCTTCTGCTCGCACAGCCCGAGATCCAGGTCCTGAGCCAGCATCTGAGGCTCTGGGCACCGACCTCTGGACAAATCCTGAGGTTCTCCCCTGGGGTCCCAGTGGGGACAGAGCCCAGATTGTCCTGGGAACAGCTCTGACCGGAATTCGGGGCTTGCTGGGCACGTCAGGAGTAAGGCACATCTGGAAAAGCATTTGTCGAGAAAGTCACTCCAGCAGGGCCAGCCAGTGCCCTCAGGCCTGAGTGGCCTCAAGCCCCGCCCAGGGCTCAGGGGCTCGGGTGAGGGGCAGTCCCCCCTTATTTAGCCTGGCTCATGCATGCCCTGGGTTCTGGAGGCTGGGCCTGTGCCACTGCCCCTGGGAGGGACTCGGAGCCTGCCCAGTCAGGCCATGCTGGGGGAGGAGCCTGAGCTTCAGGGCCAGTGGGTCTGCAGGGGCGACTCCGGCCTCTCCCAGCTCCTCTGTGTACCCGCCGTGAGCCCCATGTTCCCTCCCCATCCAGCCCCCGCTGTACCCTAATTATTATCAGGAAAGGTGGGGAGGTCCTCTTGGTCTTACCCCTTCACCCATTCTGGCACTTCTGGGTCCTGGATCCCCCAGCCCTCATCCTGGTTCCTGGGGATTCCATCTGGTAACCAGGCCCTTCCTGAGAGGCAGGCAGAGAACCAGGCTTGGGCTCAGGGAGTTAGGGGTCCTGAGATCTAACCCCAGCTCCACTATTCCTTGTCAAATCACTTAGCACTTAGGACTGTGGTGAAGACAGGCCACCAGGAGATGTTCCTTCCTTCCTTCCTTCCTTCCTTCCTTCCTTCCTTCCTTCCTTCCTTCCTTCCCTCCTTCCCTCCCTCCCTGGTTGGCTCAGATTTGTGGCAGACCAGCGAGAAGGAGATGTGGGGGGGGGGGGGTGGGTTTCGGCCTTCTGGGTCTAGGGCTCCCATGCGGGGATCTTCTTCCTTTTACATCGGAATAGTCAGATCCTGGCCACAGAGGCCCCTTTGCATTATGGGAAGTGACGGGGGAATAAGGCGGGCTGGAGGTGTCAATGCCTTCATCCAGAGGAACGGAGCACAGTGGTGGTACTGCAGGCAGAAACTGTGCTGGCATGGGGAAGGGGGCAGGAGATGCAGGGGGTGGCCAGGGTGTTGCCTTGAGGATCCTCATACATCACCCTGACCTTGGCGGGTGCCTAATTTACCTGGGCCAGAGCGCTTTGCCTGCCCTGTGACCCCAGGGTCCCCCGTCTCCTGCCCGACTCCAGAGGGACATGGGCCTCTGCCAAGTACACACCCACACATGTGCCCTCCGTAGTCACATGCCCTGTCCCCCAGGGTGCCCACGGAGAGCCCGCAGGCTCACATGCCGGAATGCGAGCTTTGGGAGGACCGGAGTGGGGCCGTCTGGCCCATCCGTGTCTTCCAGTGCCTGGGACGGGGCAGGGCACGTGACGTGCACTCAGTAAACATTTGTTGGATGAGTTAGTAGGTCCCAGGTGACTCCTACGCTTGTGCATGGTGGCACATCGTGTGACCTCAGCCGCGTGGACCCTCCTGGCCCTCGGACACTGTCACAGAACCCAGGACACATGCAAGCCCCCAAGGCTCCTAGTTCAAGTCCTGCTGTGCTGCCCCTGAGCTCCAGCCGGAGCCCAGTGGCCACTGCAGTCCTGGTGCCAGCCCTTCCCTGCCACCTTCCGGCCCCACCCTGGCTGGGACCCAGTATCTGCCAGTGTCAAAATTCATCCCTGCGCCAATCAGGGGGCAACGATAGTGGTGGCCCTATCTGGACCCGGAAGCCAAGGCGGGAAGGAGGAGGGCAGACATTGAAGGGAGACAGACCAGCTTTAGAAGACCCAGGCTGAGGGACGCCCCAGCCCAGCCCTTGGATCGGGTCTGAGGGGAAACAGGGACACTCTCCGAAGCCTGGTGCAATGGGATCTGAGGCCTGCAGAGCGAGTCTGGGGGCCAGAGGCCAGGGCGAGAAGGAGCCTTCCCAGCTACGGACAGCTGAGCCAGCACCAAGAGTGATGGAGGCAGATGAGGTTCTGGAAGTGGCCCCAGAGGGGCTGGCTCGCTCGCTCTCTCTCGGTTAATAAGGCACCGATTACCTCCGGCCTTGCCTGCTGGGTCTGCCTGAGCAGGCGGGAACTGCTGGCCACCACTCGGACTCCCGCCTCGCGTCCACTCCATCCTGCACTTGCAGGCACTTAAGTGTATTTGGACAGACCGAGCTCCCCACACCTCACCCAGCGGGCCTCCTCCCTGGTGACCCCTGGTGGCTCGTTGCTGGGGCCAGGCGGCCCTGATGCGTGCTGTGGCTGGGTGGAGGGTGGTCAGGGCCAGGGGCCCAGCCCGGAGGTGCGAGATCCGACCCACATGCTGATCTCTGCCCTGCGTCTGGTGCAGACACAGCTCAGAGAAACCCTGCCCCTCCCTGGGCCTCAGTTTCCCATGTGTGAAACGGGGAGAAGCCGACACTCACGTGTAGGGTTGTTGTGGGGCAGGCAGGAGGTGGGCGGAGAGGCCCAGGGAAGGCCCCTCTGCTCTGGGCCTGGCCCCCCTGCTCAGGCCCCGCCCGGTTCCTCCTTCCACACACTAACGGGCAGCAGGCGGTGGACGGTGCCCTGGGCTCCCCACCAGCCTCAGGGACTGGGAATCCCCACAGGCCTGCACGGTCCGCACCTCCTCTCCCCTCCGTGCTGGGGGCAGGGTGGGTGGGCACTGGTCCCTCCCCGCACCGCCCCACTCCTCACCCATCTTCCCCTTTTCACTCTGGCTCTGGGCCCCGTCGGGTCCCCCCTCTTTCAGCGGGCCTCACCCTCTGTGCATGCGTGTGCTTCATCTCTCAGCGCTGGCCCGTGTCGCTGTCTCCGCCCTGGGGACCGGTCTCCTCCACGTGCATTCTTGTGACGACTCTACCTTCCTCCCCCTCAGTCCGTCCTCCACTCCCCGCCGGTCTGCGTCCTCTCCCCTCCCCTCCCAGTCTTTGCCTGTCCCCCCTTTCTCTCTCCCCCTCCATCCCGGCCGTTCCGCCTCTAGGTCGGGCAGTCATGCCCTCTGTCACCCCAGTGGCTCTGCCAGCCTGACAGCCTTTGAGAAGAAAGGCCTCCATTGCCCTCGTCTTCCCCCGCCAGCCCCTGAACTGCGGATTCCAGTTGCTCCAGAAGCTTGAGGCTGCCCGGAGTGGGGGCTTCCCAGAACCCCACCTCGCTCAGGCCTGCCCTGGGCCACAGAGTGGAGGTCCACAGGCAAGCTCTCCGAGACTTCTGATGCCTCCGTGCCCCCATCGGCTGAGGCCTGGCTGGTGCGCAAGGGTGCTCCGGGACATCCCTGAAGTGACGTCCAGTGGCCAGGCTTGGCCTTGGGTGCAGGAGGCCCCTCCAGACCCCCGGACCCATGGGCTCCAGGCTAACCACTCCGGGTGGGATGGGGATGCCAGAGCAGCAGAGTCTTGGGGCCTGCCTCCAGGGAGGGCAACGTCCGCCCGCCAAGCCCAGCCTGCCCACCCCAGCCCAGCCCACCCCACCCCGTCTGGAGGGCCTGGCTCTGCCCTCGGGGACCCCCTAAGTGTTGCTCGCAGGGCAGGGACACCTGGATTTCTCTGGCCCCCTGAGTGGGGCCAGCTTGGAGGAATTTCCCAAAGCCTATTAGAGCCGTGGCGGCCTTCCGCCTGCCTCCTCGAGCTGGGCAGGGCTGCGGGCGGAGGGAGAGAGGGAGGGAGGGGGCAGAGGAGGGAGGGGAAAAAGTTGGCAGGCCAACAGCGGAGCTGTGTCTGCATCCATCGCTGAGAGGAGGCCCGTGCGTGCGGTGTGGGGCGGGCCGGCAGCAAGGAGAGGCCTTCCTCTCTTTGTGCTCCCCCTCCCCTCCTCCCCCCGGGGGCCCTATAAATAGGCCCTGCCCGGGCTGCAGGCTGCAGCTCAGCTCTCAGAGGGAGTCAAGCGCCAGGCAGCGGTCGCAAGCCAAGCCCCCCCACTGCCAGCATGGCCAGCGAATTCAAGAAGAAGCTCTTTTGGAGGGCAGTGGTGGCCGAGTTCCTGGCCATGATCATCTTCATCTTCATCAGCATCGGTTCCGCCCTGGGTTTCAATTACCCGATGAAGAACAACCAGACGTCAGGTGGGACCCAGGACAATGTGAAGGTGTCCCTGGCCTTCGGGCTGAGCATCGCCACGCTGGCCCAGAGCGTGGGCCACATCAGTGGCGCCCACCTCAACCCAGCCGTCACCCTGGGGCTGCTGCTCAGCTGTCAGATCAGCGTCTTCCGGGCCGTCATGTACATCATCGCCCAGTGCGTGGGGGCCATCATCGCCACCGCCATCCTCTCAGGCATCACCTCTTCCCTGCCCAGCAACTCGCTGGGCCGCAACGAGGTGAGTAGAGTGGACTCTCAGATGACGCTGAGATGGCACCTGCCTTGTCCTGCGCCCACGGTACAGATGGGGACACTGAGGAAGAGCGAGGAGGAGAGGTTGCTGGATGTCTTCCTGAGGGGGCTGGAACTCAGCTCCACACGCAGCCCAGGGTCTGTTTTCTGCCCCTGAGTCTGTTCTGCCCGGCACTGTGGGACGCTGAGACCCGGAGAGCAACAGTCTCGCTCATGTCCCCTGAGGGCGTCTATTATGGGGGCTAAAGCCCCGGAGGCAGTGGACGTTGGGGTGGGGCCAGCAGCTCCTCACCTCTCACCTGTCGTTCCTGCCCCAGCCCCCAGCCCTGCCTGTGGGGTCAGCTCCCTCCTCCTGTGGCCCAGACCCGGGGCAGGGGCGGTGGGGGGGAGCTCTGCCCTTATCCCCAGCCCTCAAACTAGATGCCTGGCAGGCAGGTCTGCAAGTGTGTGGGCAGGATTCCCACGGGGGCCCCACTGACCTCCAGGGAGCCCCCACACTCACACAGGTCCCCAAACAAACTACCTTCAAGGAAAAAATCTCCTCCCACTGCTCGGGCCCCAGGAATCGGACGCATTCGTGGGCCGTTTGCAGGTGGTTTTCCCGGACTACAGTGAGGGCCAGGGCGGGATCTCTGGCCCCGAGTCTGGGCTCCACTCACTGTCGCTGGGCACTGGGGGTGGGACATGTGTGTTTGTGTGTGTGAACGGACGGTACATGTGGACCCCAGCACGGGGCTCAAGTGTGTGCATCTTGCGCACTCCGATGTCGGCGGGGGGGGCGGGTGGGAATCTGTTTCTGTAAGTGTGTAAGCTAGCATGTTTGCGCTGCAGTGTGAGCCTGTATGGGGCGGGGGGGTCCCTGCCTGTACCCCCCTCCTGGCTTGAGTGGAGCCTGGGCCGGGGGCACTAATGACAAGCAGATGTTGGCAACTGGGTGGCAGCTGCTGAAAAGAATTCCTCGCGGGCCTCTTAGCACAGCTAATTGGCTGTTGGCTGCCGCTGCCTGCAGTCATAGACCTGGGCTTTTCCAGACCTGGAGCCAAGTGCACACTCAGACCTGGCTTGGGCCGCACGCAGCGGGGGGAAGTTTGGCCTGGGAGGCTGGAGAAGGCTTGAAGGATGTCGCGGAGCACCTGGAGGGGGTGGGGGTGCTGCCTCCCAGGGGGGGAAAGGGGCCAAGGGGCAGAGAGGAGGAATCAGACCTGGAGCGAGGAGGCTGGCAGGGCCCTGGGCAGGGCAGGCGGGCTTGGGGACAGCAAGGGAGCTTCCCAGGCAAAGTCGTAGGACTCTTCCCAGGCGGGAGTCCATCCTGGCTCCACAGGGCCCGCGCAGAGGGCAGCTGGGAGGCCCTGCAGCCGGGGATTAGCACTTCTTTTGTCACAGTGACACCTCACCCAGCCCTCCGTAGAGTCAACCGCCACTCAGCCCGAGATTAAAGATTAGCCCCGCGGGCAAGAGTTTAGACTTTAGTCCGGGAAGATTTGGCGGTAGTGGCTGTAACGGCCTATCCCTCCAGGCCTCAGTCTCTCCAGTGGGGGCCCAGCCAGCCGACCTCAGGGAGGGCCCTTCTGGGTAAGATCAGGTTCACATCGGAGCTCAGCGGGGCCTGATGGGCTGGGGAGAGGGTCCTCAGAGGGGAGGAGCTATGATTCCCCAGCTCCCCGGGCCCCTCTTGATCCCCGCTTTCCAGGGACAGGCAGGTCAGGCCTCTGCTGGCCGACTCTCCAACACGGGCACCCCAGCACAGGCAGATGCAGGGAGGACAGCACCCCCTATCTGGCCACACCCTGTCTCTTCCCCGCTCTGGCCTCCATTGTCCAGAGTCACCCCTATACCTGGGCTGGGCAGGCTGCAGATGAGGAGGAGCAAGGAGCAGCTTAGTTGGGGGACCAGCCTTGGACTGGGGGGCAGGTCCTGGTTTCCTTGGATCTGAGGACCCTGAGGGCCCCTAGGACCCTGAGGGGACCTAGGTGTCTTGGTAGCTCTCGGCCACGCCCATACTTCCAGCAAGCTCACCTTGTGGGCTTGAGTTTATCACCCTCCCCAAGGGGTTTGGCTAAGAGGCCCCAGAGGGGCCATGCTGAGCATGGGTGCACCAAGCCTTGTGGTGGGGCCCAGGCACTGCCCCACGCACGTCTGGGAGTTTGGGGCCCGGAGCACTAGTCCTGGGTCCAGAAACAGAGAAGGTGTCCCCCACGTGCCAAGGGGTCCTGTCAGACACTGGACCCTCAATGCCTTAAAAGAGACAGAGACCAGGGTACCTAGCAGGTACCTCACTCTTTCCTCCAGGCCCGGGGGAGGCCCCCCTTGGGCCCTGGGCCCCACCCTGCACTGAGCCTGCGTGGAGCCCATCGCTGGCATGGAGATTTCCAAGGAAAATAGGGGAAGAAGTGGCAGGAAGTGGTTGGGGTGAGTCAAGGGGTGTCCCCCAGGGCCATGGTGGGGAGAATTTTCTCCTCACTGAGTCAGGGCCCAGGGCACGCCCTGGGGAGGTCACGGGCCTCTAACCAGCCCTCAGGATTCCTGGCTGGTTCTAAGAGCCAGACCCCAATTTCAGCCAAGGGGAGAGGTCCAGGGGCAGGGCTAGTGTCCCAGCTTGCTCGTGCCAGACGGAGCTCAGCCACCGATACCCTGTGCGGCTTCATGCAAGTGACCGTGCCTGTATGCCCCTAGTTCCCATCTGTGAAATGGGGACACGGCAGGGCGTGGCTGGGCTCTGCTGTGTGGAAGATGCTCGTTTGTGAACTCAGCAGTCCCAGCTGGTCCCGGCTCTTGTGATTCCTCCCCGCTTCGGCTCTCTCACCCAGGATCTCTGCACACAGGGCCAGGACTGCCGCAGGCTTTCTGCGGGCTGAGCCAGCGGTTCGCTGCCCCGGGAAGCCCGAGGTCTGGGCGAGATAAGCCCCAGCACAGCTGCAGGTGATAAGAGGCAGGAGGCAGGTGCGATAAAAGGTGTCCTGGTGGCCAGGGACCTTCTGACCTTCAGGGGAGGGGAGGGCCAGGAAAGCTTCAGGGAGGAGGTGCCACATGAGCTCAAATGTGGAGACCCCTCTAGGGAAGGGCTTTCGGGCCTAGGCTAGGGGCCAGTGGGTGGTCACGGCCTGGGACTTGTGGGTTGTGGCCAGATTAGGGTCCTGGTGGGAGGTTGGGGTTCTGGAGGATGGGGAGGGCTCGGGATCCAGGCCAGGGTCTGACTGAGTCCTAGAGGGGACTAGACGCCTGGCCACCCCAGAGCCTGTGAATCTGGCCCCTGAGGGGGCTCAGGCAGAGACCACCTCTTTGGTGGTCTTCTCTCAGTTTTGCTGATTCTGGGCCAAATCACCTGTACCTGCTGCATCAGAGGCCTGGCCTCAGCCCTAAACTTGCCCCTTTCCTGGTTTCCCCGGACCTCAGTTTCCCCAGCCACAGAGTGGGAGGCCCTGGTGCCACCATGTCTTCCAGGATTGGGGACCACTTCTGCCTCCTCCAGAGTTGGCATCGGGCTGGGGGAGGGGAAGCCAGAATTCTCCAAGGGCGCTGTCCAGCTGGGCCTGTCCCGGGAGGGGCTGGGGCCGGGCCGGTGGTGGTGCCACCGCTGGGATGTGTAATTACCGGTTCCAGCCAGAACCAGATGAGGGGGAGAGTGGCGGGACCTTTGCGGTGGAGACTCCCTCACCATGGAAACTTTGGAGGCTGTTTACCCTGTCAGAGCAGCCCGCTGGCCCCTCGTAGCCGCCTCCACCCCGGCCCTCCCCAGGGCTCACCCACGCGAAGGGGTGCCACTCTGAGAGCGGCGCTGGGTCTGAGGGGGCTCGCCCAGGCCACAGCCCACCCCTCTGGAGCCAATAGGTCCTGCAGGCCTCCCCAGCCGGAGCTCAGCCGGGACAGCGCTCCCTGCTTTCTCGAGGGCCCCACCCAGCAGGCGTTCCCTCAGGACCCACCCAGCGGAGCTCTCCCCAGGCAGCTCAGAGCAACCCCTGCCTGCTTCTTGGGGACTGGCTCAGGGATCCTCCCCCGGCGGCACAGGAAGCCCTCCGTTATTACGGGCAGAGCCTCCCTGAGGGCGGGGGAGTCTTGGCTCCCGCCCTCGGGAAGAACCCCTGTCTGGGGTTGAGCCCCCACACCTGCAGCTATCCTGGCCAGGGTCCCCTCAGCCAGGGCCTCCCCCCAGGGACCAGAGGGACTCCTTGCCCACAGTGCTGCCCAGCAGGGTGAGCACACCCTGAGGCTGAAAACCCCAACTCCAAAGATGGGGAAGACTCTGGAAAATGAGCAGCTCCTTTGAGTGCCTGAAATCCCCCACCAGGACAACTGTCCGCTCAGTGTAAGGGAGGATTCTTTTTACTTGGGGAAAGGCTGCCTCCGAGCCGGTGAGCTCCCCAGTCATGAGGGGTGTGCAAGGAGAATGTGTGTGGCGGCTGGCTGCTCTGGGGCACGTGGGCGTGCACGGGGCGGCAAGGTGGTGGGCAGGAGGTCCTGCGACAGGCCCGGTGCCGCGGGGAGCCCAGCGGTTCTGATGGCCTGGGGGGGTGGGGGTGGGGAGCCTGCACTGGGGTTCCTGGAGGCCAGCCGGGAGGGTGGCCGTGGGTCTGGGAGGCAGGGTCTGCACCCGGAAGGGAGGAATCCTGGAAACTCCCTGGGCTGGGGTCAGAGCCAAGGCCTCCATTTCCCCAGGTGGACATGCTTAAGCTGCACCAACCCGCACTCACACACACGCATGGGGGCGCACACAGGTGGGCACGGGGCCATTCGCAAGTCTGGGTGCTTCCACCCAGGCCCTGGGAGCCCAGGAGGGCGGGCGGGAGCTCCTCAGTGGAGCCTCTTCCTCTCCCTGGCAGCGGGGCAGGGGCTGCCTGGGAGTAAGGAAAGGAGGGAGGGAGGCAGGAGGAAGCCATTGCTTTGTGTATTGTTTCTTGTCAGGAAGATGAAATGGCTTCTGGGAGCAAATAAACGGCCTTTTGAGACCTGCTCTCTCTCACTCAGGGGCCCTCCTTCCTGTGTCTTCCCCGCTCCCCAGCCAGCAGGGGCACCTTCGAACAGGGGTACGGCACCTAGGGACACCCAGGGTGACACACTCAGAAGTGCCAGCAGACACCCAGCATGGCTGTCCAGGGCCACACGCTGCCCGGAGACTGCCCCCAGCCTGCAGGGCCCCTGAGAGCCAGGAGCCTGGCGGTCGCGGTTCTCGGAGTCAGCGGGGTTCTCAGAGCCGGTTTGTCTGAGTGTCCCGCACGGGCTGAGAAAGAGTGTATCTTCTCAAATTAGGGGGTGCGGGGTTTTACATATTTTCCTTAAACCAAGCTTCTTAATTACGTGATTCAAATCCGTGCATTTTGTCTTTTGAATGCTTTATCCCGTCGGTTTCCAAGAGAGGGTTGTTAACTTCTCAGTCTGGCGCAGCTTAGCCATGTTCTTGAAATTCTGTCGATTTTTGTGTCATTGATTTTTAGGCCATATTTTTTGGTGCGTAAAGGTTGAGAATTTTTCCAGCTTTTGGATTGTCTTTTACTTAGTGGGTGGTAAATCTCCTGATGTCTGAGGAAAAGGAGGAGATCGAGTCACCCCTGGATATGCATGGTCACCTGCCGATACTGCAGACACGCAGAGGGGCACAGAGCTGTGGGCGCCCAGAGGCACGGGCACACGTGTATGCCCACGGAGGGGCGACACAGGGGCCCTCTGAGGTGCCCCCACTGTGAGTGCTGAGTCTTGGAGGCAGTGGGGCGGGGGGGGGCGGGGCAGGCCTGGCTGTCTCCCATCCCCTGAGCTTCAAGAGAAGATGCTCCGAGCCTCGGGCAGGCCTGGCTCTGGAGGCCCCCAAGGGTGGGGCTCAGGGTGCCCAGGCCTAGTAGGGGACCCCCGAACTTGGAGGTAACCTTGGTCAGCCTGCCCATGGGCAGCAGAGAGGGTTTAAAGTTTTTTGCCTGGAGAGGCCAGCCTGCACCGCTCTGGAGCCAGGATGCCCTGGCAGCTGAAGTCCCGTCTTCTGCCAGCTCCCGAGTCCCGGCTGGAAATAGCCAGGTCCCTTGGCTGGGCCTGCGGGTAGTCAGAGCCTTGGCCTTGGCCTTTGCTCTCTCATCCCTGAGCCTCGGTCTCTTCCTCTGGTACCTGCTGCCCTGCCAGGACCACAGAGACAAGTGACTGCCCTGTAGTCCCCCGGCTAGAAGGCAAATACACTGTCCCTGGGTCCAGAGAGCTTTCCTGGATCCAGGCTGCCTCCAGAGAGAGCGGAAGTTCGAGATAATTAGCATCCTCCGCCACTTGTGTCACCACAGAGCGAGTGTCCCCCCGCACGGTCTGGGTGGGGAGATGGAACGTCCTCACCAGGCTCTCGGGCCAGGCAGGTGGAGCACCCCCGGAGGAGGCGGGGGGCTGCTTCTCTGCAGGAGCCTCAACAGTTCAGTGGGGGTGTGGGGGCGGGGCGTAACAGCAGAAGCTAATTCCAGCCAGGGACCTGGGAAGGCTCCTTGGAGCCGGTGGGGTCCGAGTGCGCCTGGAGGGCTGGTGTCCATGGGCTCAGTATGAGAGCATCTTTCAGCAGCTTCAGATTAAACGTGTGGATTGTTCCGTTGTTTATACTTGCAGTCGCAAAACTGATGGTTGTTTTTTTTTTGGCAGCCTCGACTGGTGAGATATCAGACCTGGGCTGGGCAAAACTACCTGGGGAGGAGCAAATGTATATATTTTTTTCAAAAACCAGTGACCACAACTGGGATAGGCCCTCCTATTAATTGTTTCAAGTTTAATGGGTTGTAAGTAGTAACATATTTTTTGAATTTTTACCTGCTCTTTCCTGGACATCAAGTTTCAACAGACCTTTAACTACGCCTTCCAATTCCGAATCATCACGTTTCCCCAGATGTACATCACACAAATGCACTGGCAGTGAAAGGATAGGTAATCAGTAGACAGTGAAGCAATCGGGGAGGCTTCCTGATGGTGGTGGCAGTAATGGGCTTTGGAAGAAGAAGGTTACCAACCCATGTGGTTCTGGGCAGTCCGGCAGGGACACCCTAGAAATCCGGGGACACGTGGCCCGTTCCTGTGGAACCAGAGCACTGGCCATGGCACCAGCCCCAGCCCCTCACCCCTGCTCACTTGGCATGAGAAGTGGTGCTGTTGGGGAACAGGTGCCGGGATGCTGAGACCTGTAAGAATGGGCGGGGGCGGGGGGATGAGCTCATCCAGGCCACATTTGTGAGACGGTTGGGTGGGGTGGGGATCATGAGGCCAGGAGCCACTTAGAGCGATGGGTCCATTAATCAGCATGGAAGAGCTGGTTTCAGGACCCCCGCCAGCTAGCAATTAGGCTGGCCCTGGGGAGCAGAGGCCAGGCGGGGAAGAGCCCGAGCTCCCCAAGGGCTCAGATACGGGGGCTGGGGCAGGTGTGAGTGTGATGGGCATCGGTACAAGCATCTGGCTGGCCTCACCAGCCCTGCATCCACGGAGCCCGGGTTGGCACCCAGCAGGCCTCACCCCTACCTCCACTCCTCTGCGCAGCAGGGTACCCCGCCCCCCGCCTGTCCCCCAATCGTGGGGGTGAGAGGAAAAAGGATCAGAACAAAGCTACAGCTTTTCTGATCCCTCTGGCCCCTGCACCACTTCCCAAATGCCCAGAGACAACCCCATTGCCTTTGATCTATTTTACACCCAGGGAAACTGAGGCCCAGAGAAGGCAAGGCTACCGTCATGGTGCCAGCGAGTCGGAGAGTTGGGACCTGAGCACCTTAGGGTGGGGAGAAAGTGGGCATTGCCCAGAGGGCTGGCTGAGCTGAGGGCGCAGGCGTCTGAGTCACTTTCCCTGTGACCCAGGGCTGCAGACAAAGGCGGGAAGAGAATTGTTCGTGTAAGCCGCCCTCAGCGTGGGGCTGAGAAAACTTCTGGAGGGTGGAGGAGTGCCCCCCCACCTAGGATTCTGCAAAATGCCCAACTGCCTTGGAGACACCCTCCTACCCTCAGGATGAGACTTCAAGTTTCCACCTATTTGGACACACCTGCCTGGGAGCAGGCAGCCCAGCGGGCCCTGCCCGGGCCCCTCTGCGAGTGGGCCTGTGCTGGTGCGGCCGGCTCCCCTGCGTGGGCGCACCCGGCCCCTGAGACCCGCATGTGGGGCAGAGCAGGGGCTTGCTGGGAGGGGTCTGCCCCGTGCAGCTGCAGGGGGCGGGCCCTGGTGACTGCGCAGCAGCTCCCATCCCCTTCCTTTTCCATGAGTCATGTTACTAAAAGTGGCCCAGGAGCGAGTGACAGCCAGACGGTGGTGGGGAGGCCTATGTGGCCAGAGGGAGAGGCCTGGGCCAGGAGGGGAGGGAGGGCACAGGCAGGGAGGGCCCTGGCCCGGAAGATATGGGCAGAGAGACACTGGACCAGGGGAGAGGCAGGCAGAGGTGGGGAAGGAGACCCCAGGTGGGGCAGCAAAGGAGACAGGCATGGGGCGGGGGAGGGACGGAGGGAGCTGGGCCAGCGGGCTGAGGAGGGCCCTCTCCAGCTTTGGGAGTTTTAGATGCCGCCAGGGATGGGGTAGAGTGTTCTGGACTTTGGGGATAAAAAGCAGTCTCTAGCCCTGGCTGGCGTAGCTCAGTGGATTGAGCGCGGGCTGTGAACCAAAGGGTCACAGGTTCGATTCCCAGTCAGGGCACATGCCTGGGTTGCAGGCCAGGCCCCTAGTGGGGGCCACGTGAGAGGCAACCACACATTGATGTTTCTCTCCCTCTCTTTCTCCCTCCTTTCCCCTCTCTAAAAATTAATAAAATCTTAAAAAAAAAAAAAAGAAAAAAAAAAAAGCAGTCTCTAGCCGGGCCATCCCATCCGTTTGCTTCTCCTCTCCTGTGACTGTCCCTGAGTGTCCCTGACCATCTCCTCCCACGCCTGGGCCTTGCCCCTCATCTCTGGCTTTGGTCCCCACTGGCCCTGGACTGGATGTAACTGATGCAGACACTCCCCACCTCCAATCCTACCCCAGGCCTCTCCGGCCTCCGGGCAGAGCATCCAACGTCTAGGCAGGTACCAGGGGCTCAGCTGGTGCTGCCTCAACAGGTGTGACAGGTGGACAAGTCCACCCCAGCTGTCCCTCCCGGCCCAGCCATGGGCTCTGAGGGCACTGAGGGTCTGGTCCTTGGTGCTGGGGGCCCTGACTCAGTGCCCACCTGCCCTGCTTACCTGGCCCTGCTGTCCCTGTCCCCTACAGCTGGCCTCTGGTGTGAACTCAGGCCAGGGCCTGGGCATCGAGATCATCGCCACCCTGCAGCTGGTGCTGTGCGTGCTGGCCACCACCGACCGGAGGCGCCGTGACCTTGGGGGCTCAGCACCCCTCGCCATAGGCCTCTCCGTGGCCCTGGGACACCTGCTGGCGGTGAGTGCGGGGCCTTCCCAGGTGGGGCCGGTGAAGAGGGCGGGGCCAGGCAGTGGCTTCAGGGTGCCTTGTTGTGGGCAGTGGAAAGGTCCCCCGATTGGGCTCATTCCATGGGGGACAATGAGCTCTTTGGGCCAGGGGCTGTGAGGGCAGGGTGGAGGTTCAGGTCCTGCCCAGGACAGGGAAGCACCGTGACCTTCTGGCCATTGTTCTGGGTCCACGTGCTCCTCTCTTCGTGGTTCTGATGGCCACCTCGCTGTCTCCTCTCTGCGCCTCGCTCTCTCCTCCTCTCCCTCCATCTCCACTCCTCTGCCCCCCCTCCGGTGCACCCCCCCCCCTCCACTCACAGATTGACTACACCGGCTGTAGTATTAACCCCGCCCGGTCCTTCGGCTCCGCGGTGATCAGTCACAACTTCACAGACCACTGGGTAAGGACTGACGGGCTGCCTGTGGAAGGCCGACCCCACCCTGTGAAACTCCTCTCGTCCCAGAGGCTCTGGGAGGCAGCCAGGGCTGAGGGACGCAGGACGGTGAGAGCGGTGAGGAAGGGGCTGGAGGGGCCCGGCTGGGACCAGCATGGGCTGGGTACCCGTTCCCAGCTCAGACCTACCCCAAGTCAACCAGCAGCTTGGTGGATAGCAAGGCCTGAATCCGGGCTCCACCGCTGTCCAGCTGAGCGTGTCTGTGGGCAGGCTACGGGCCTTCTCCATGCCTGTGTCCTGAGCGGAGGGCTTGGGGCCGGTGGCACCTACCTGCCTCCCAGGCTGCTGGGAGGACACATGGCCTCGCCTCCTGTAACCTGAGTGCAGCGCAGAGGGACCACTCCGTGAATTTAGCTGTACTGGCTTTTGGTGTTTGTTCCAGGCCAGCCTTTCACCAAACTAGACCCTCTGTGGCCTTCCAAAGCTGGGGCTGGGCAGGGGGCCATCTCAAGAAGGGGCGGGTCTGACTGCCACGCGCAGCATGCTGAGCTGGGCCACACGGAGGGAAGGAGATGCCCACTACCAGAGTCTGGGCTTGGGCCAGGTGTGCGGGGCCTTGGGTGCAGCACTGCCTGTCTCTGCCCCAGACAGCGGTGGGAGAGAACCCGTTCAGTAGGGTGCTGGGGCAGGGACTCGGGGAGAGCCTCCCAGGAGAGGGGACTTCGGTGGAACCTCGAAGGCGGGGCTGGCCGTGCTCTGAGCCTGCCTGCTCTGTTCCCAGGTTTTCTGGGTGGGGCCGTTCATCGGGGCCGCCCTGGCTGTGCTCATCTACGACTTCATCCTGGCCCCGCGCAGCAGCGACCTCACGGACCGCATGAAGGTGTGCGTCAGCGGCCACGTGGAGGAGTATGACCTGGATGGCGACGACATCAACTCCAGGGTGGAGATGAAGCCCAAATAGAGGGGGCCAAGCCCGGGCATCCCCGTGGGGGACAGGGGCAGGGGCGGGCGGAGGGCGGGAAGGGGTGAACTCCGTATTGTAGACACTCTGACAAGCTGGCCACCGTCACTTCGAGAAGGTGCGGAGGACGCGCGTGGCCAAGCCTGATTTGGGGCTGTTGCTATCACTTTCTTTCTCTTTCTCTGTTTCCTGGCCTCAGGGCTTCCTGGAGACCAAGACTTAACCACTCACCCACTCCCTTGAAGTCACAGAGGAGGTGAAAGAGAGGGACCCATTCTGCCAAGTT
Organism: Glossophaga mutica; assembly: GCA_039655065.1. NCBI lineage: Eukaryota > Metazoa > Chordata > Mammalia > Chiroptera > Phyllostomidae > Glossophaga > Glossophaga mutica. The sequence continues at coordinate 87,780,480 of CM077313.1, forward strand.
GTCCCCCCAGAGTGTGACAGGAGGTGTGCCAGAAAGTCCCCCTCCTCCCAAAGCAGCTCACCAGCCCACCTGCCGCAGGTGCCTGGGGGTCCACTGTCCGTGTCCTGTGCCTCCGGGCGTGGCCCTTTCCTGCAACATGCACTTTGCCCCCTAGGGTGCTTTGAGGGAAAGAGACCCCAGACGGGGTCGGGTTAGGAGCCAGTGGTGACGAGCTTTATCTGCACAGCTTGGCTTGCTTCTAGGGCCCTCCTTCGGCTGGGCTGCAGATGGTCCCTGTCTTGGGGCCTCAGTGACCCATCTGTGAAGTGGCAGGGACAGAGAGAGCTCTCGGTGGGCCTGAGGTCCCTCTCTAGGATTCTGTAAGTGTGGGAGGTGGGAGATGGAGTCTGGACCAGCACTGCGTCCTCCGATAGTGCTGTGTTCTTTCTCCAAGTGCACAGCGGTAGCTGTGCGTCTAGTGAGCATGTGTGCACATGCATGCGTGTTTCAAAGCAGCAAGTGACAGACATTCTGGCCATCGGAAGCTCCCTCCGCAGTGGCCTCGCCAGACAGGGCCTGCTGCCGCTGAGCAAAGGGCTGCTCAGAGGTGGAAGGAGGAATACCCTCCTTTCCTCACTGAGTTGCAGCTGGCCCTTCCCACCTATCCCTGCATCATCCTGACTGTTACTTGGTTTTCTACTTCCTCCTGCCAGAGTAGACATAGGTCCCTGCATGGGAGTGTGTTTATTAAGGGACAGTTTGTGACCTGAGGCCCGAAGTCTGGGGACAGATGACCGTGAGGCGGCTCAGCCCACAGAGGCCGATGCCATTGCTGGATCCTCAGGGGGCTCCCAAGTCCCCGGCTGACTCTGAGTGGGGAGGAGGATCGGATGCCCCCCTTACTGCTGAGGTCCTGGCTGGAGGCGCTGAGGGCAGCGGGCTGACCTGCCCAGGCTCCCCGTGTGACCCAGGCCGCCGCCTTCTGCCCTCGCTCACCTGGAGGGAGAATCGGCCTTGACCTGGTGAAGGGGCTGTGGCTGCAGCCCAGTGTGGCTCAGAGCGCAGAGTCTGTCTCGGGGGCAGCTGTCCGTACAGTCCATTCGATTCCGCCAGGACCAGGGCGGGTCCTCCCATGTGCCCGCGGCCACGGTGGTGGCAGAAACGGAGACACAACACCCAGATATCTAGAAGCAGGAAGCCCTTGACAGCCACCCTTCTCGAGCAGGGACTTCCTGTCCACTTAGCGCATGAGGAAACTGAGGCCCAAGGTCCCACAGCTAGATCTCAGTTTGGCCAGGCCTGGCAGCCGAGGCGTGTCTCTGGCGACTCTCGGGACCTCGAGGTTGACCCCTCTCATCCCCACCTTCTCGGTTTCTGCCTGGAGCGCGGCCAGGGCCCTGGGGGGCAGAGGGTCATGCTGGAGGGGGCGGGGCCGACCCGCACTCCCTGCCCGGTCTTTGCTGCGTGCACCGGGACGCTGCTTCTGTCTGCGCTGCATATATGTCTCCTTGGAACTGGAGTTTCATGCTATGTGAAGAAAATAAAGGAAACTGACTTCTAAGGTCATCCGGGCTTCCGTAGTTTTCTTTCTTCATGGTGTCTCTACGGAGGACCTCCGGTCTGGGAGGGCGTCGGGGCCCTGTCCTCGGGACGCAGCCTGAGGGGGGCCACTGCCTGTCTCCTGCCCCAGCCCCAGCCCAGCACTCCGTCGGAGGGACACAGGGCCCGGCCCCTGATAGGGCCCCTTTGTGATCGCAGCATGTGGAGGGTGGGGACGGCGGGACTGCAGCGCGACAGGCCTGCAAGCCCTCTGCCCTCCTCACGGCGGGACCCAGGGAGCCCCTCCTTCTGGCCCTTCACCCACGCCTGTGCCGGGTCCCGGGGCCCCAGGCTCAGTCCCATGGGGGAGGCAGGCCCACCCCGCAGAGCCGAGCGAGGGCCCACCGGGCGCAGAGGGCGCTGAGCTGGCCGGCAGAGGACGCCCAGCGGAAGCCAAGAAAGGAAGCGTACCCTGAGCTCTGGGGGCCTCTCCACTCCCAGAGCCGCCCGGCCGGTCAGTGAGAACGTGCATTTCCCTGGGGGGCTCTGTGGCTTCCATCAGGAGACAGAGGTCGGAGTGAGCTGGCCTCTGCCTAGACGGTGATGGGGAGCCAGGAAGGGACCCCCCCTGTCTACTCCTGCCTTTACAGGCTGTCCTTGTGTGGCCCCAAGGCCAGTGCGGGATGAAACAGACCCTGTCCTCACCAACCCCCCCCTCCCCAGGCCTCTGGAACTCCCACAGTCCTCCCCACTCGTGGCTCCCCTCCACACTGTGCGGGGTGGGGGGGGGGGTGTGCGGCAGGTGTGCGGGTCCTTGGAGAATGTCCCAGGTCTCCGAACAATGTCTATGGCAAGCTGACGCGTGGGCCCACAGCCCTGATGCCACCCCCACATCCATGCATACGCTCTAAGGGCTGGGCTCTCCACGCAGGGACAACCGTAATGGGAGCAATGAGCGCTCCTTAGTAGGGGCAGGCCCCTTCCCATGGGCAGGCTTGCACTTCCCGGGCAGCCTGGAGTCTGGGAGGCTCTGAGAACGGTCACCCTTTCGGAGATCACCCTAGGCCACACAGGCCGGTGTCACCACAGATGGGGACTGGGCAGGGATGGGGTGTCTGGGAAGGTCCTCGTGACCCAGCAATTCTCCTAAGAAGCCCGTGTCTTCTGGTGGAGGGTGTGGCCGGCGGTGGCACAGGGCCGCTGGGCTGGGCCGGGGGGCTAGGCCGCCCCAGTGAAGGCCGAGTCAGCGCTGTGGGAGCAGGACTTCGTTCTCCAGCGAGAGCTGGGCCCCGGGAGTGGCGTCTGGGCCGTCTCAGCCGCCCAAACTGTCCGTGCGTCTCCCAGGTGGAGGACAGACTGGCGCGTGTGGGGTGTGACCGCTCAGCCATGGGAACGGGGTACGGGCCAGCCCTCGGCCCCCGGGCCCGACGGTGGGGTGTGCCGGGCTACCTCGCACAGCCCGGCTTTGTTTTTCTTATCGTGTCCCATCCTCCCAGGCACGCAGCCCTCTCAGACCCCACCTCAGGCCCGGACCCCCGCCCCTCTGCCCCCGCTCTTCCTGGACCACCCCTGGCCGTTCCCGGGCAGAACCTTTCTTCCTGGTTGTTTAATGGTAACTTCTAGAACCCTAGGGTCCAGAGATCAGGTCCAAGAAAGAGGATGGGGGCTGGTATTTTGTGAGAACTGCTGTTGGTGAGGCTCTCCCCTCTGACTTCCCGCACAGTCTTTCGGTCTTTCCAGCATCCTTGGGAGGCGAAGAGAGCTGCCTCCGGGTGGGGCCCAGAAGGCCAAACGGCTTGTCCAAGGTCCCACGGCAGGTGCGTGGCAGAACTGGGATGTGAACTTGCTCCGCCTGGCTTCAGAGATGGGCCTCTTTCCTCTCCGTGGCTGGCCAATTCTGTCATGACCTCCACTAAGCTCAGCTCCAGGCCAGCCAGCTGGGCGGCCAGGCTTCCTCAGCCTGCAAGGTGTTGAGAGGGAGGAGGAAGGGAAGGAGGGGGCTCTGGCACCAGGCAAAAGCTCGGTTTATTCGAGACCAGCGGGACAGAGGATCTGCCCGGGACTCACCGGCACCACCGGGCCCCAGGCTGCGCCTCTGCCCCCGGCACCACCACAGCCTCCCTGGGGCCCTCTCGCCTGACTGGTCCTCTGTCTGGAAGGCGAATACCTGCTAACCCTGCTCACGCAGTGCTCGCCCTCTCTGCTCGGAGAAGCCGAGAAGGAGAAGGGCAGTCTGCACTCTGAGGGGTAGTGATGCACTGGGAAGGGGCCTCAGGTACCATTCAGGCCGGGGGCGAAAGCTCTGGGGCCGGTCTGTCCCCAACTCCCTGTCACCTGCCAGCCTGCGGGTTCAGTGCCGGAGGTGCCCCATCTCTCAGGGGTCCTCCCTGACTCTGCTCTGTTCTGCTTTTGTCCAGCCCAGCATGGAGGAGAGGTTTTTGGGGAGTAACCGGAACTGGCGTGGGGCTTCTGGAGCAACCACAGTCCTTGTCAACTTTGTTCATCCAACGTTAATGGAGAGAGTAAATTTCCTGGAAGATTCCATGACTCAACCTTTAACTTCCAGCTGCTGAGCATTCAGGTGACTGCACACGTGAGGGGCTCGGTGGCAGACACCTATTGCCCTGTCCACCGGATCTCTGCTGAGACTGGACAGCAGGCTCCTGCCCCTCCGGACTTCCCTGCGGTCCTGAGATGTGCACTCGGAGGTGACTCAGCTGGTCTGGATGGCCGTGCCCTCTGCCCTGGGCCCAGCAGGAAGCAGGATGTCATTCAGCGGGTACTCGGTCCTAGAGTATTTGTCTCTCCACGAAACCCACAAGGGCAAAGAGTTGCACTTGCGCAGTTGCCCCACCTGTTCTGAGGCCTCCTGGGAATGCCGGTCCAGGCCGCACGATTGCCAAAGGCCTTCAGAGGGAACATCGGCCACAGCCCGTGATCAATGTTCGTTCAGATCAACCTGAAGTTGCTTCTTAGTTACACACATGCATGACCTCAAGCACGGGGTCGATCGGCCCTGGGTTTCTGAGCCCCCAGGGATCTGGGGCCGGTCAGCTGGTCCGGCAGAGGTGCTGTGCGGCCTCCGTGGGGTCATGACTCTGGTCCTGATCCTGGCACCTTTATTCTCTCAAAAGCTCAAGTGGCCTCAAAGAGGGACCAAGTGCAAGTGTATGGACGGCTCGCAGCAGCCACTTGCCCCTTGGCCCCAGAGACAACAGCGCCTTTGGGGGGACCGGTAGATACAGGAAGGGCTCCCTTCCTTTTGGGGTTCCCAGGCTGGTCCTCAGTATCCTGGGAACCAAAGCTGGGATCCGGCCTGGAAAAGCACTGGAGGGCCTAGTGCCAGGGGCCCCCGCCCCTGGCGTGGTCCGGCCACGTGCTGGCCCATTAGGGTTTTTCCACCCCTCCCGCGGGTCTCACCTTCACCGGGCAGGAGCCTCTCGAGGAGGGGGATGATGATTAATGTTTTATGGACGAGCTGCTGGGCACGATGCCTTGTTTTCTTTAGGATTAGGAGACAATGAGGACGATGAGTGGAATTTGCTGGAGCTCAGGGCCAGTCTTGGGGGCTGAGGGCCTGCAGGTGGTGATGTTTACTGTCCTTAGTGCTGAAAAGGGGGCAATTCTGGAGGCAGGGAAGGCAGGCAAGCACAACCATCATCCCCAGACCTGCAGAGAGAGAGCTCCCACCAACGCCTTGGCCCGGAGTGCAGAGCTGCCGGTGAAGGGTCCCCAGAAATGTCAGTGAGCTCGTTCTGCTTAGGTGACTCTACCTCATTCCAGTGAAGCCACATTCTCTGCATTTAGGGCTTTGCTTATTTTTCTGTACTTTCCAGGGTGTTGATGGGGAACGAGATGAGGCACAACTGACCTTCCGCCATATGGGTCTGTACGGCCTCTCGGGTCCTGAAATGTGGAAATGCTTCTAACCGGTCCAAGCTCTGCAAGGGTCCCTCCCCCGTTGTCTGGCCTCCATGGCTACCCTGGTCTTCGTCTAGTCTCTGGTCACCTCTGTGCCTCTCCACAGCCCAGTACTTGTGGGGTCAACACTGTCATCAGCAGGGGGCCACCAGGACCCTGTCCAGCACCATACTTGTGGGGCAGTTCTGGTGTATTGATGCCCCAACACACGCGGCTGTTATATGTTTTGTATGTCACCTCTGGGTGGGACCCAAAGCATTCAATGCATACGTGTGTGCATGCGTGTGTGTGTGTGTGTGTGTGTGTTGGGGGAGAACTCAGTCCTGTCATACACTTGGCGTCATCCTCTGATCTGTCCTAAGAACCTTCTCAGTGGTTGTCACTTGATGGAGAGCCATGCACGGTTTGTATAAGGACAGAGACCCAGGGCTCCGCCGGGTCCTGCAGCCTAGCCGATGGCCCGTCCCTGCCACATAGTCAAAGGCTGTAGACGTGTCCCCTGCCCACAGCCGTGTTGTTACTGACAGACGTCACCAGCGGGTGCTGTGCTGTGTTGGCCCGAAGCCAGCCCACCCCAGTGCAGGAGATCGGCAGCTTGAGTAGATTGGTGGGGCTTGTGTTTACAGAGGGGGGCCTGGCAGGTATTTTCCCACAAACTACTAAGTAAGCAGATAGATCTACATATAATACGGAGAGAGAAAAATGGCTGGGAGGGAGAGAGAGAGACTGAGTCTCAGTAAGTTCAACGAGTGTGTCCAACCCATAATAAGCAAACCCAAAGAGTGAATAAAGCCAAGAAAGTGCTCGGGGTGGAAGCCCGCCGTTCAAGCGGCCTTGAATGGGCCCGCACATCCCTGGCTCCTCACTGAACATGGGCTTTACCTTTTCTGTAAACTTAGCTTATATTTTCCATAATGCAACTTAAATGTAAACAACGTACGCCTTTAAGGAACTCAATGAGAAAACACCGAGACAAACGAAACCTATAAAACCAACAAAATTAATTTTAATCCCCTGCGTGTAACATCGACCCCTGCGGGAGGTGCCCATGTGTCACGTGGGGGGTCAGGACGTTTTGAATGTCACTTGGGTGGGTGTGTGGGCGTGGGGTGGGTCGTGGGAGGGGGGCGTCAGCCCTCGGAGCAGGAATCGGTGACGTCCGAGTTGGCCATGGAGCCTACGGCAGTGTCTTCCGCATCGTCACCAGTCGACGGCACGACCCAATCACAGCTTCTAGGTTACGTGTTTGAACTCCAAGGAAACGTCCCTTGCATCGAGCTCGGGTTTTTCAACAACATGAGGGCATTTGATGAGATCCGCAGAGTGGGCGGGCCACTGCCGAGCTCCAGGCAGCCGGTCCTGATCTGCCCGCTGGACAAAGCAAGCTCCTAGGGGGTCTGGTGGGGGGCCTGGCTCGTTCCCCCCTCACCAATCAGGTCTCCTTGCTGGACAGATCACACTCCTTGTTTTTGGTTTTTTTTTTTTTAACTCAATGAAAATTTTTTTGCAATGAGAAGTGCCTAATAAATCACACATTTGATAAGAATGCTGGCAACCTCTACTTCCATGTCTCATGCTTCCTCAGCTAACATTCCTGATGGAGTTGGGCCCTGGGAGGTGAGTGTGTCTTTAAGAAGCCAGTTTTGTGTCTCCATCAAGTCCTCCGCGGAAGCTGGCTTTGCAGGCGGGCCCTCCGGGAGCCTCAGGGCACAGGGCCTTTACTTCCCACAGACCACCTGGCAGGAGCCCCCCCGCCAAGCCTGCACCTACACGTCTCAGGTAAGGATGTGTGACCTTCTGGCCTAGCATCCTCTGCTCCCACCCGCACTGCTGGGTCTCACCAGCGAAGACACGGACATGCAGAAGTTCCTGGTGGTCCTCTGGACACACCTGCACCTTTTTGTCTGCTGCCTCTGTTTACCCCCTCTTCCCTTCTCTTTGCTTCCCCGCAGACTTGGAGAGGTGTGTCTGCTCTACGCCCAGGATCCCTGGGCCCTAAGGTGACAACCACTCTGTCAAACGGCTGTGAAGTTCCAGGAGTCGCCGATGCACCTGGATCGTGACCCGTGGGCCAGTGGCTCCCTCCATCCGAGACGAACTCCAAGAATTTCCACGGCTGGCAGTGACTTCCTGGGCTGGAAGGAGCTGAGGCGTCTGCCTCCAGGAATGTGGGGCCTGGAGATACCAAGCCCAGGAATGCCTTCATGGGGCCCACACCTTCAGGTCCAGAAATTTCGGACCACTCCCAGCTCCCTGCCCATTTCCCTCCTTCCGCCTAAGAGTGAAGCCAGCCCAGGCTGCCCCCAGGTCGAATTTCTGGAGTGGAAATCCTAGAGTTAGATCGGAAATGGAGCTTAGCAGCCCGGGCCTTTCACCAACAGGTGCCGTTCATGTGCCTGGCCAAGGCCGTAGTGACGGGCTTGGGTGCGTCACCTGGGCTTCGGTGTGTCGCCTCGCCCCCCTCTGTGGGCCTCGCAGGGTGACAGCCCGGCTCCCGGAGCTGTTGACTGACTTTCACAGGCGAAGAGGCAAGTCGGACAAGCTCACAGCCCTCTGGGAGACCGACCCTAGCAGACTGGGAAGGAGCTCACTTATCTAAGCTGGGGTTCACCAGACTTACTTGTCCCCTGAGCTCGCTTGTGAGAGTGACTCATAGCGCTGTCTCAGAGGACCGGGTCTCCGCAGAGCACACCCTGGAGGTCTCGGCCTGGGCACTGTCTCCGAGGGCCCCTCAGCCCTCAGGCTCCCAGTTTAGAGCCCCAGCTGGCTTGGTTTATCGGAACCTCTCCCGAGGGCAGGTGAGAGGGAAGAAGGCCAGCGAGGAGTTCGGAGTCGGAGTGGGTGTGCTGGGGGCCGGGGGGAAGGGAGGGTGCGGGAGGGTGTGTGCGCACAGAGGGCGGCGGCGGGGTGGGGGGGGCGGGGGGAGAGAAAGAGCGGGTTTTGAAGAGAAACCAAGAGATTACGATTGGTGAGAGATACACAAAAACAGAGAGGGAGGAGAGAGGACCGGGGTGGGGGTGGGCTGCGCTCGGTCAGGGTGATGGATTGGGGAGGAAGGACCTTCATCCTCGCAGCGACTTCCGCTGGGCCCATCACTGATTAATCCCCATGCTGCTCTGTCCTGTCCCCCGGGGGAGCTTGTCCGGGAGCCAGGCGCAGGTGCCTGGTACGTCCAGAGAAGGCCTCTGGGAACGGAGGTCCGTGAATCATTGACTGGCCTTCCGTCGTGCAGGAAGCAGCTGGGGCTGGTGTCCCTGCCAAGCTCCTGGAGGTGTGGGCAAAGGTGGCGCAGGTTGGTGGGGGCCGGGCCAAGCCAGGTCCCCATCTGGGGTGTCCAGAAACAGGGCTGCCCAAGGAGGGGCAGGACGGGCTCGGGGTGGCAGGGCTCTCTCACCACCAGGGCTGGGAGAAGTGGGATAAGCACTGGGCTGGGAGCTCTGGGCCCATCTCTGCCACCAAATTGCTGTGGCCCCTTGAATGAGGCCTTTTCCTCTCCATGGCTCAGTTTCCCCATCCATACAATGGGGATGGAGTCTGCCCCAAACCCTTTCGAAACCTCACGACTGGAAGCCCCTCCCCACGGGCTGACCTTGGGGGTCTTTCCCCTCACTCCCTGCTCCTGTCTCTGCAGATCTGCCCTACTGCCTGCCCCCCACCCCCACCCCGCCGGGCTCTGCACTCGCTCAGCTGTACTGCCGGGACACACAGAGGGGTGGAGGCCTTGGGTCGGTCCTTGGGAGCTTCAGGATGCCTGGGAAGAGCCAGCCAGGCTGGGATCAGGTGGGTCCAGTTCTGGCTGGGGCAGGACTACGCTGAGTGTGGGACACTGCTGCCCCCACTGCCTGTCCTCACTGTTCTTCCTGTGCCTCGGCTGTGCCGGGGAGCCCAGCAGCCCCTGCTCACAGCACTGGGAGCAAGGCCTGGGGTGGGTCCCAGCTGTCTCTCGCTGAGGCTGGGCCCTGGGAGCCGGCATTCCCATCTCCCTGACTGGGGGCAGCCCACCGGCCTGAGGGAGGAAGTGGCCTGGGGCAGCACTCGCAGGCCTGGCCCCATCCCACAGACCCTGGGGCGCATCCAGTGGGGACACCATCTGGAAGCCCCAGCCCCACTTTTGGGGGAAGCCAGAGAGGCCCCTTCCCAGGGCTTAGCACTGTCGGGCAGACCCATGCCAAAACCCTACCCTCCTCCGCTGGTTATTTATCTCCGTGGGCCCTGAAAGGCAGGTTCTGGGGCTTACTGGATTCCGGAAGGGCTGGGAAGGGGGGAGGTGGGGCTCCCTAGCAGTCCAGGCTGAGTGGAAGGTGCCTGTCGCTTGGGTGTCCTGGGGCAGTCCTGGGGACCGCAGGTGTGGAGATCCTAGGAACCTAGGGGAGGGGCGGGGTGGGGGTGCTGAGGGGTTGATCAAAGCCCTCATGCCTGGAACCCTCCCAATACAGAGCTGGGAAACTGAGGCCAGAGACAGGAGACCTGCCCTAAGCCTCCCGAGGGCTCAGTCTCCGAGTTCTTCCCGCCAGCCAGCAGGAGCCTGCCCTGGCCCTCATCTCTGGGCGCCTTTCACTGAGGCCACGTCTTGCCTTGGCCTCTCCTTGTCCCTGCGGGGTAGCCTTGACCCCCCCCCTGCAAAGGCCTTTATGGCCCCCAGAGCTGCCTTGGGCACAAGTACCCAGGGCATGCGGCCCCGGCTCCCTGTTCTGACTGCGGCCCCCTCGGCCCCCTGCCCTGCACCTCACCAGTCACAGCGGGAGAGACACATTCACTGAACGAAAGGGAAGAGAGAAAAGGGGTGTCCTTCAGACCCGGGTCTTACAGGATGGACCCTGAGGGGTGCCCAGGGTGCTGTTTCCCCAGATACTACCTGGAGGGAAGCTGGAGCAGGCAGAGAAGCAGGGTCACCAGCTGAAGAGCCTGCTGGGGAGGAGGCCAGCCTGGGGCGCTCTGAGCAGACTCCTTAGGCTCGGGGCGAGCAGGCGGGGGTGGGGACCCAGAGTGGTCAGCGAGGGGGCGGTTTGCGGTGGGTTTGCATGCGCGGCACCGTGCGGGAGCTCCACAGCAGGGCTGCGCTTGGCCCTCCTACACCAGCTGAGAGTCAGGGGTTCTCTCCCTCACGCATCCGGGAAGTACCTGCTGAGCCCCTACTGTGCGTCAAGCACCGTTCTGGGTACGGGTCCTGATCAGAACAGACCAGGCTTACATTTTACAGATGATGCAACTATGAATACGAGAGGTTCGGCAACCAGTGCCGAGTGACGCGGCTCGAACGAACGGGCAGCTCAGGAGTTCGAGTTGCGGGTCCGACCTGCGGCCTTTCCACCTCCCCGCACGGCGCAGGTCCGAGGGCAGCAGGGCGGTGAACTGGGGAGGACGCCAGCTGCCTGTCCTGTGAGTGAGGGCGAGTCGTGTCCCCTCTCTGGGCTCTCACTGGACGTCCTCTGTGGGCTCTGAGGGCCTTGGCCGAGCACTGGTTGCTGCGGGGACCCCTCGGAAATTCCATGTTTAAAGGGGACCGCTACCGGTCTGCAAGCCTGGTCTAGGCACCAGGCCCTGCCGCCTCCGTGGGGAGCCCCCGAAGCTTCCTGAGCAGGGGAGGGGCGCGGCAGAGCACCCCTGAACTCCACTTGCCCTGAGCCCCTCCTCATTTTCCAGGACCTGGGTTATCAGGGGAAGCAGCTGAAGCTTTGGACAAACAGTGGGGCAGGCAGGGACACAGGGACAGATGGTTTATAAATAAGGGGGCCGGGAGGGGCGGGGCCGGTTGGCGTGGGGAGGGTGAGCTGCAGCCAGAGGCCAGGAGAGGGCCCTGGGGGACGTCCAGCCCCTCCTTGCACTCACTGCCCCTTCCCTCCCGGGACTGGCCCCCTCAGATCAGGGCTGAGGGCCGGCACCCACCCATGTGCCCAGCCCCAGACTCAGCGGTCCTCCCAGCGGGGAACGGGGGTGCTTCCCCCCTGAGTCTCCCAGGCTCCGTCCAGCTGCCTTGACGGCACCAGGCACCCAGGGTGCCCACAGAGGCAGGCACACTGTCTTCAGTGGGGTGCCCAGAGGAGAGATGGGTGGGAAGTCGTGTAGGTAGATGGGAGGGGGCAGAAAGGAGGGGACAGAGGAGGGGACACAGAGAGGACTTTCATCGGAGGGAAGGGAGCAAGCACGACACACCTGTATCTCGCCTGGAGCAAAGCAGCAGCTTCCTTCCTACCCCCGCCCCCCCAGCACACTTCGAGTTTTCTATCGCATCAAAACAACAACACACTTGTGCAATAATACATGTCGCTTGCAGAGTGGTTTAGACCCTGGGCTCGGACATCAGGCTCTCCTACTAGCTGTGGGCTCTCCAACGAACCACTGGGGCCTCAGTCTCCTCAGCTGTAAAATGGGTACCCACCTCATAGAGCCGTTGCGAAGATTAAATGAGCTCATGGTTGTCACGTGCTTATTAAAGGGCCTGACACAGAGTGAGCTCTGTATCGGAACTAATTGTTAGAGAAGAGGTGAAGTTGAATAATGTAATAAACACCCACGGCCCGTTCCTCATCCCCAGAACTACAGCCTTTCCAGAAATTTGTGTCTGGCTATGTGCACGTCCTCTGCTCCCCAAAGAGCCCTTAGGGACGCCCACTATCCCGAATTTTGTGTTTGTCATTCCTGGCTAAAAAATTTTTTATCGTACTTGTATATATACTGCCTTTGAGCTTGCTAAAAATGGTGGCCTGTTGCCGATGGTTTTCTGGGATGTTCCCTCCCCCTTCAGTTCCTGAGATTTGTCCATGTGAATCCTGCCTGTGGCAAAAGGTCATTAACTGTGGGGGACTCCTGTCCCCTCCTGACCACGGGCACACTGCAGCACAGGAGCGCTGCGGCCGGAGAGCACAGACCCCTCCCACGACTAGCCTCAGTGGCTTCGTCCCCCCGCCCCACTCTGGTGATGCTCAGACGGGCTGGCTCTGTCCCCACCAGACCCAGGGCCACTCTTTGGGCCTCAGTTTCCCCACCTGTGTAAAGAGTGGGCAAAATGGCCGATCCTTACTCGGCAACCAAGTCCTTCCTTGGCCTGCAGAAGTCTGGGGAGGGGTGCAGGTGGCACCGTGGGTGGGGGGCAGCCCCGCTCTCCCCTCTCCGCGGGGTGCGGCAGGCATCTGTCCCCCCATGCTCTCGGCTCCCAGCACCTCGAGTTTGTGTGTAAACCTCTTCCAGGCCCAATGAGCCACCGAAACTCAGTCAGAACCTTCCGGTGAATCCCACCGTGTGACTTGGGCCCCAGAGAGCACTCGGGGCCGGGAGCCAGGAGGCTTGGTCCCCGACCCCACTGGGAGCACAATTTCCTGTACAAACTTGGGCTCCTCGGTTTCTTCTTCTGCAAAATAAGGACAATTGCCCCTGCTGGGCGCATGCCAGAGACAGATGAGTCTGTGCCCCTCATGGGGAGGCCCTCTTGTCAGCCGGCTAGAGAAATCTGGCTCTGGGAGAAGGAGGGCAAAGTCTGCGTCAGTTTCAAGTTCCCGAGAGATGAGTTATCCATGCTCGAATCCCGGCACCTTCTTAGGTTGGCAGAAAACAAAGTATCACATTGTTCTCACATTGCCTGGCAGAAGGCCAGCGCCTCCCCCTGCACCCCTGCCGGTCCACACCTCATCCTGCCCCGCCCCACCATGCCCCTGAAATTAGCAGGTGCTGCTCTGGGGACCATAACCTCTGTTCAGCAGACAACTCACTTTGCCACTGTGAGATGGACTGGAAGCCTTACAGCAGAACCTGCTTTGCCACCCAGAGGCCGAGGAGTCAGAGCGTCATTAATGGTACCCCGAGGACGCTCAGCCCTGCTTCTTTTCCTGATTCTGACCCTGGCGGGAGACTGCCCGACCCTGCCCAAAGTTAGCCCCGACCTGTTCCCCAGTTTAAGCTTCAACCCTGGTTCGCTGTAGACCCCAACTAGAGGGCTGGCTGAGCTCCAACACTGACCTCTGACCATGGCCCCGTGCAGAGCTGGGTCAGAGGGCCCCGGAGAGTGTGGCTGATGGCAGCAGACAGCTGGGGCCCTGCAGAGCCCAGCGGGGCGTGGTGCCCTCTCAGAGGGCCAAAGATGGGGTGGGGGTGGAGCTTCTGTCTGTAGAGATCCATTTTGAGGTACCAGGGTCCCTGATCCTGTGCCACAGGAAAGGGCAGAGTCCGGGAGCAGGGCGAGGGGCTAAAACTTAGCCAGGGTAGGGGTCACTCTGGCCTTGTTCTGAGTACCTTCTGCCTCCAGATCAGCCCAGAAAGGGACATTGAACCAAGTATCCAGAAATTGCTGCTGCCTCCGGCCGGTCACCAGCTACAAGAAAGACCCCAGCCCCAGCAACGGGCAAGTCCGGAGCCATCCTGGGACAGCGGCTGCTGCCCTACCAGCCACCATCAGGAAGGCGCTGCGTTTGCTCGGCATGAGCACCAGAGGGCGCCAAACACAGGGCGGACGGAAAAGCCTCTGCGGTCCTGAGCCCGGGGTGCGGTGCTGTGGGCCCCTCTCTGAGAAGAGCCTGTCGGTCTCCGCCCTCAAGGAGCCCACCTGCGTGTGGGACAGACAGACTCGACCCCGATGCAGGGAAGAACGGAACACTAGCGACTGCGATCTTTTAAAATTTTGTATAGTACTACTGTTGTTCGTTTGTTTTTTTTTTCCTGAAAATGAGTTTCTTGAAAGTAGCGTATAGTTGGGTCTTGATTTTTATTTCAGTCCGGCAGTTTCCTTAATTGGGGCAACGAGTCCACTTACATTTAATTTTTAAATTAATATCGCTGAGTTTACTGCTATGGTTCTGCTCTTCGCCCTTCATTTGTCCCGTCTGCTCTTGGTTTCCACTTTATTCCTTTTCTTCTCCTTTTTCTTTCTTTCTTTCTTTTTTGATTAATCAGTTTTTATGTGATTTATTTTATCTCCAGTTTTGGCCTAATTAACTGCATCTCTTTGTTTTATTTTTTGATGCGGGAGATTAAGAACTTCCAATATCTGTCTTTAACTTACTGCCACCTGCCCTTAAACTCTGTGACACCGTGTCATGTGGAATACGAACTTTACAACCATCCACTTCCAATTCCCTCCTCTGGTCCCGTTCGCTACTATTTCACACTTTTTACTTCTTATATATGCCATAAACCCCATACTATATTAATTATAGTTTTGCTTTAATTAAAGCAAAACTATATTCTTCTCAAAAACTGTGGTAAAATATACATAACATAAAAATGACCATTGAAAGCATTTTAAGTGTTCAATTCAGTGACATCAAGGGCATTCACAGTGCTGGGCGACCGTCATCACTATCTGCTGTATTTCCAGACCTTTTCATCTTCCAAACAGGAGCTCCCTACCCATGAAGAAACAACTGCCCGTCCCCCGCTGATCCCGACCTTGGTGACCGCTATTCTGCTTCCTGTGTCTTTGACTTTGATTACTCTCAGTACCTCACGTAAGTGGAATCACGCCATCTCTGTCTTTCTGTGTCTGGCTTCTCCTACTTGGCGTGGTATGTTCAAGGTTCACCTACGCTGTAGCACCTGTCACAACTTGATTCCTTTTTACGGCCGAGTACTAGTCCATTCTGGGCAGAGACCACATTTCGTTTGTCCACTCCTCTGCTGATGGACGCTTGGCTGGTTTCCAGCGTTCGGCTACTGTGAACAATACTGCCGTATGCATTGCTGTGGGGCAAGTATTGTTGGAGTTCCTGCTTTCAGGGTTTGTTTGTTTCTTTGTATGCACACCCAGGGGTGAAATCGCTGAGTCATGTGGCAGTTCTATGGCGAACCTTTTGCTATACGGCCCAATTGTCTCCCAAAGCGACTGCACTGTTTTACATTCCTACAAGCTTGCGTGACGGTTCCAATTTTTCCGCATCCTCATCCACACTCCTCATTTTCCATTAAAAAAATGACAGGCATCCTGGTGGGTGTGAAACTATATCTCATAGAGGTTTCGATTTGTATTTCTCGAAAGACTAATGATGCTGGACTTTCTTCATGTGTATATCATTTGGGAACTACGTCTGTTTAAGTCTTTGGTCCATTTTTTATTTGGGTTGTTTGTTATTTTGTTTTTCAGTTTTAAGAGTTCTTTATATATTCTGAATATTAATGCATTATCAGATATATGACTTGCAAATATTTTTCTTATTCCACAGATTGTCTTTTCATTCTCTTGATGGTGTTTTTTGCTGCACTCAAGTTTTTAATTTTAATGACATCCAATTTGTCTCCTTTTCTTTGTTTCCTGTGTTTTTGGTGCCATAGTTAAGAAACCATTGTGAAATCCAAGGTAATGAGGATTTTCCCTTATGTTTTCCACTAAGAATTTTAGGTGTAGCTCTTCAGTTTAGGTCTTTATTCATTTTGAGTTAGTTTTTGTACATAAGGCAAAGTAAGGAAGGATCCAGCTTCATTTGTGCACGTGGAGACCCAGTTTTTCCAGCACCATTTGTCGAAAAAACTGTCTGTCCCCACTGAATGGTCCTGGTCACCTCGTCAAGGAACCAACGGACCATATATGCCAGGGTTTATTGTTAGCTTCTCTGCTCTATTCCACTGGCTTATTTATCTTTCTGCCAGTACCACACTGCTTTGGTTACAGTAGCTTTGAAATAAGTTTTGGAATCAGGAAGTATGAGGCTTCTAACTTTGTTTATTTTTCTTTTTTTTCAAAATTGTTTTAACTTTTCAGGGTCCCTTGAAATTCTGTGTGCATGTTAGTATGGATTTGTCTAATTCTGAAAATAAAAAGGTTATTTGGATTTTTACAAGGATCGCTTTGAATCTGCATGTTGGTTTGGGAAGTAGTGGCATCTTCGCGATATTGTCTTCCAGTTCCTGAACCCAAAATATCTTCCCCTTCCTTCAGATCTTTTTTTTTTTAAATTAGATCTTTAATTTATTTCAGGAATGTTTTGTAGTTTATTATGTGAAAGGCTTTCACCTCCTTGGTTAAATTCACTCCAAACTATTTTATTCTTTTTGATGCTTTTGTAAATGGAACGGTTTTCTTAACTTCCTTTTCAGAGTGTTGCTGCGTGTGTGTAGGAAAACAACTGATTTTTTGCATGTCAAGTCTGTATCCTGCAGCTGTGCTGAATTCGGTCATTAACCCTAATAGCTGTGTGTGTGTGTGTGTGTGTGTATGTGTACTCTTTAGAATTTTTTACCTGTAAGATCATGTTATCTGTGAACAGAGATACACACACACATACACACCCCCCCTGTTTGGGTACCTTTTATTTCTTTTTCTTGTCCAGTTGTTCTGGCCACACCTTCTAGTACTGTGCTGAGTGGCAGTGAAGAAACCAGGCACCCTTCTTGGTTCCTCGTATCTTGGGGAAGAAGCTTTTGGCTTTTCATCACCCGGTGTGCTGTTCCCGGGGGCTTCCGTGCACGGCCCGTATCGTGCGAGGGAAGCTCACTCCATCCTTAGCACCCTGAGTGTTTTTACCTTGAAAGGGTGTCAGAGGTCGTCAGAGGCTTCTTCTGCATCAGTTGAGATGGTCACACGCACTCTTCTCCTTCACCCATTAAAGCCCGATATTTTGTCTATTTTGTTTGGATTTCTTCATTGTTTGTAATGCAGGAGGAGGGCAAATCTGTCCGTTGTTCTGTCTTGGCTGGAAGCAGAAGTTCTTCAAACACATTATTGTGAACTCTCTCCATGCTGAAATGAATAGATTTAACTTATCTTTTTTTTTTTAAACAGGCTTTTTTTTTTTTTTAAAGATTTTTTTAAGTACTTTTTTTTTCCTTTTAGATTTTATTTATTTATCTTTAGAGAGGAAGGGAAGGAGAGAGGGAGAGAAACATCAATGTGCGGCTGCCTCCTGCATGTCCCCTGCCGGGAACTGGCCTGGCAACCCAGGCATGTGCCCTGACTGGGAATCGAACCGCGATCCTTGGGTTCGCAGGCCCGCGCTCAATCCACTGAGCTACACCAGCCAGGGCTAACTTATCTTTTTGATGCCCTAAGCATCTCAGTGCATGAATACGTCATATTTGATCGAGCTATTACATTGCTATTTTCTGGGTTTGACTGCATGTTATAAACAACACCGCTCTCCGGGGCAAATATGCAGAAAAGGAACTTCTGGTGTGTAGGGTATGTTCATTTATCAATCCAATGGATCCTATTGGATTGCTTTCCAAAGTGCGTGTAAAATGTTCACCCCCATCTGGATAGTATGAAAGTGCCACATCCCCACGTTAGTGCCTGAACTTCGTAGGGTCAGACATTGGCATCTTAGGCAATGAGACAGGTGGGAGAGGGTGGTCACTATTATTTTAATTCTCTGTTTTGCTGAGTATTAGTAACATCAGACATTGCTTTCTGTTTATTTGTCCTGTGCGATACTGATTTTTGAGCTAACTGTTCATATCCTTTGCTCACTTTTCTGTTGAGTTATTTTCCTCTTTATTATTGATTTGTAGGTATTTTAAAATATTATTTTATATTATCTCTTTATTCATCATTTTTGGTCACAAATATTCTTTCAGTCTGTAGCTTGCTTGTAGTTTTACTTACCTATTTGTCTTTTCTTGAACATAGGTTTTTTTTCTAAAAGTTGATGTGGTCAAACGTATTAAGCTTGTATTTATAGTGTTAATTTTTTGTTTAGAAAGTCTCCTTTCTTCTAAGGAGAAATTTCCATCATCGGAAAACATCTGATTTTGTTGTTTGATACTTAGGGTTTTGGAACTTTTAGAATTTGTACTCGGTAAATGTGAGCTAGAGATCTAATCTTATTTTTCCATACAGAGACTTGATTGTTCTAACCGCACTTGCCGATGGTTCATCCCTGCTCTGCGCCGGCATCAATGAGAGTCCGCTGCGGGCTGGGCTCTGTGTGAGGCCCTTGGCTGCGTATGTTTTCCTTGACTTCTTATCCCATCCACCCTGCAAGCAAGGGATCGTCCCCACTTTTCAGGTGGGAAACTGAGTCTCAGAAAGGTTAAAGAACTTGGCCAAGGTCACATAGTTAGCAAGTGGTGGAGGCAGAATCTGAATGCTGAGTAGGTACAGAGTTAGCGACAGGTGGGAATTCGGTGACCCTGGCCTGCTCAGAAGGGACAATGGGCCCGGGGGATCCTTGGGGACGTGAGTGATCAGATCAGGCCTTGTCAGCCTCAGTCCTGCTGGCCCCGTGAGCGGGCTGGTCCGTCCTCTGGTGTGGGGGCCTCCTGTGTGTGGCAGGATGTTTAACAGCATCCCTGGTTCCTATCCATTTCACATCAAGTAGCACTTCCCCACCCCCCTCCTTCTTACCCTTGACCTTGACCCCTGGTTATGGTAATAAAAGCTGTCCCTGGGCATTGCTACCTCTTCCACAAGGGCATAAATTGTTCCCTATTAAGAACCACTAATTCAGATAATAATTATTATTATTAAGTATCAATATCAATGATTAACCATCATTAATGGTAACGACACTGACACTAATTATCAACAGCGATTAGTGGTGGTATTTGTCCTTGGGTCTTGCCTCTTCATAACTGAAGGACAGAAGGTTCTAGCTTTTCCTCTAAGCTACACCTTCCCAGGGTTCCGCGCGAGTCCCGCCCTCCCCCCCCCCGCCCCCGCCCCCGCCCCCGCCCCGGGGGCCTGCGGTGGAGGAGCTTGCTGGGGAGGGGGGTGCGCCCTGAACCCGTGAGGAGCTCCGCGCGGGCATCCGGTTCTCAGGGACGCAGATGCGGATGCTCGTGAGAGGGCGGGGGGCCTGGGGAGTTCATGTTTTCTTTTCAGTATACTTTTCTTCAACGCCTCGTTGCTGACGAAGACAGATGGAAAAATAAAACCTAGCTGATGTAAAACGGTTCCTCAACCCAGATGTGGCGGGGGCGGGGGCCTTCGTCATTCATGATTCCCGTCAGGTGTAAACACGTCTGGTGGCGCCGGCGCCCCGCCCAGCGAGTTCCGGGGGCGCGAATGCTGGGGCAGCCCAACCGTGCCCCGTAAACATGTGCTTGCAAACCCCAGAATGCTGTGCCAGGCCCAGGGTTGTTTAGATCACTGTCTTTAGCTTGGCCAGAGGGGCTCCACCTTTTACAGTCTGGAAGTGTGGTAAAAACGATCAGGTAACACATGTTAAAAATAATTTGAGGGGCTGTGCAAGCCTCCTTGTTTCTGCCGCTGAGAACAGTCGTCCAGCCCCACTCAGCACTTGGCGTGGCTGCTCTGCGACCACCTTGCAAGCCCCCCCCCACCACCGCCACCTGCCTTCCACCCTGGCTGGGGGAAGGAACGAGGTCCTGACCACGGGCCACCTTCCCGGCCACCTGACCAGCCCAGGCAGGTGCTTCGAGATCACCTTTCTTTTCCTAAACTCGTTCTCCTCTCCAGCCCCCACTGACACCCTCCCCCCACCTCCGCTGAGTCCCCACAGCCCTGAGCCCACCCTCCAGCCCTGGGATGAGGCTGGGACCACCAGCCACACTGGCAGCTCATGTCTCTGAGGGCAGCCCATGTCTCCGGCTTCTTCTCTGACCCCCCTTCACTGGTAGGGGGACAGTTCGGGGGAGGGGGAGGAAGGCTCTTCCCAGAATGGGCCAGCAGAATGGTAAAGAATATGGGCCTACTGGAGCAAGGAGTGTCCTGGGCCCTTGCTCTCAGGACAGGCACACAAGATGACATACGGAGTGGAAGGGGGTGGAAGAGGGTGGAAGGGCTCGGCCCCTCCCAGCCGGGGACACGGAGTCCCACGCCAGGGCACAGCTGGGCACGGTGTCCTGCAGTCCTGGTGAATATTCAGCTGGTTCTGTCCCCTTTGTTGACTTCTGCCTGTGCCGTCAGCCCCCAGGGAAGGGGAAGGAAGAGGCCAGGACTCCGCCGGCTGTCTGACGCAGGACCCTGCCGAGTCCCCGCCGAGCCCCTGCCATGGACTGCAGGGTGTGGGGTGCCTGCGTCCTCTGCCTGCTGAACCCGTTACCAGTCGTGAGTAGCCAGCTCGGATCCTCCGGCCTGTGGCTGGGCTCCAAGTCTGGGAGCCCCAGGGCTGGGGTGGGGTTCAGCTGGAGCCCAGTGGGGTCCCCACTGCCCGTCCTTGGTGTTGGAGTCTTTCCCCATGAAGCAGGTGGACCGTGGCTTGGAGAACTTCTGATACCCATGGCCCTCTCCTCCCCTCCTCTCCCCTCCGCCCCCTCCCCTCCCCCCTCCCCTCCCCCCCTCCCCTCCCCTTCCCCTCCCCTTCCCAGAAGAAGCATCCAAATGGTGTGGCCCACCCCGTTACCCCTTTCCCGCAGGTACTGGGCCACGTGCACCCGGAGTGCGACTTCATCAGCCGGCTGAGAGAGGACGAGAGTGCGTGTCTGCAAGCAGCAGAGGGGATGAGCAACGCCACCCTGGGTACGAGGGGTAGGAGACAGGAGGCGGCTTCCTGGACCCCTTCATCTCCTCCAGCCTCCCCTCCTGAGATGCTGCATAGAGCTGTGCCCTGGGCTGAGCCTGCGCTGCTTCCATCCGTCTGTCTAGGCTGCCCCTCGACCTGGGACGGGCTGCTGTGCTGGCCGGTGGCAGGCCCTGGCGAGTGGGTGACGCTCCCCTGCCCAGATTTCTTCTCTCACTTCAGCACAGAGCCAGGTGAGGGTCCTGTCCACGGGGGCAGTGGGGGCGGGTGGGGGCGGGGAGGGAAGCGTTTTCACCTGGTGGTGCCAGAACGTGGCAGAGACATCCCCGGTGTAAGCGCAGGCAGACCTGGATTTGAACAACCTCCTCTCTTTCGGTGGGACCTTGGGCAAGTCAGTTCACCTCCCCGACCCTTAGCTTCCCGACCTGTGACCTTACAGGGGGTGAGGTTTAGTGAGCCGGGAATGGAAACAACCTTCCCTGGATGTTGCTGGCTGTGTGGTGCAGTGGGCAGAGCCTGTCTGATGCACGATGCCACCGACTACCTCGTGGGGGGCGGTGGGGAGGAACCCCCTGCCCCGCTCTGCCTCCCCTTCCTGGCCTGGGTGTCAGGGGCAGACGGTTCCTCCTTTCGCCTGCTGGCCTTCAGGGCCCTGGGGGCCCAACTCACCACTCTGCCACTTGGGGGAATGACCCTCTCGGGTCAACGGAGGACAGAGATGAGGGCCCCAGAGTGTGTCCCAGGCAGGGCCTGCAACCCCGGCCTCTGGCGAGAAGGCTGCCTTCCCTCTGCCGCCTAGAGGGGGTGTCTGTGCGGCCCGCCAGGGTCGCTCCATGGCCAGGGCTCCCAGCCCCTCCCAGGGACAGGGGAGGCGTCCTCATGACCAGATCTCTGTCCCCCCCCTCCGCTGGCCTCCCAGGGGCAGTGAAGCGGGACTGCACAGCCACGGGCTGGTCTGAGCCCTTCCCTCCGTACCCTGTGGCCTGCCCTGTGCCCCTGGAGCTGCCGACCGAAGAGGTACGAGGCTACAAGCAGGAAGGCTCGTGGAGGATGTTGGGGGCGGGGGGGGGCGGGGGCGACTGGGCTGCCTATGTGTAGGGGCCGCCATTTCCATCACAGCCCGCGGGTCGGAGTGTCCATTACAGCGGATGTCCAGAAGGGGGCAGGGGGTCGTGGGCGGTTCCAGGGACACCAAGGCTCCTCCTGGTCCTGGGCAGGCTCCTTCCCCGGCTCGTCCTCAGCCTGTGGAGCGGTGTGCTTGGCCGTGGGGTGGGCAAGTGCGGGAAGCTCGAGCCCACAGGTGGTCACGGGGACCCTGCCTAGAGCTGACACACCCGCCTCCGAGTCAAGCAGGGCTTATCCAGGCGCTTCCAGGCGCATAACCCCTCATCTCTTCGCTCTCCCCGCTGTGCGCTGTGCGAGGCGGAGCCTGAGTCTGACCCCTTTTCAGGAGAAAAGACGGAGTCAGAGAGGGACAGAGAGGGACAGCGACTGCCCGCCTCCCTGAGGGGAGCTGGGCTCTTGCTCCCCTCCTCGGCCTGCACCCCTGTCTCTGTCCCGGGGTCCCTGCTGGTGGGCTTTGACTGATCTGCCCACTTGGTCAGAGAACGAGCTTTTCCAGATGGTTGTAGCTGGCTGTCTCCTTTTGGGGGGGGGGCATTGTGTTTCCAAGGCGACTGATGCTGATAAACAAGCCCGATTTCCTCCTGGGCTCCTGTCACTCCCCAGGGGTGTAGGGTTCCTGCCACCGCCTCTCCCAGCCCCAGAGCCCCAGTGGGAGTGAGGCGTCCCCGCCACCACCTCTTCTGTCACCAGCGGAGGGTCGGGCAGAGGGCAGGCTAAACACAAACACTTCAGTTCACGGAGGGAGCTTGCCGGGGTCCCCACGGACACCCCCGGCCCCCAGTGGGGAGTTTGGGGTGGAACTGAGAGCCGCACCTGCTAGACGGTCAAGCCCCCTGCTCCCCCGAGGCACAGTTGCTGAGACTTTCCTCATCTCCACGCTCCCCAGATGTCTTACTTCTCCACGATGAAGGTCATCTACACCCTGGGTCACGGCGTCTCGAGCGTGGCCCTCGTGGTGGCCATTGCCATCCTGGTCACTCTCAGGTTCGCCCTCCCTGTCGCCTCCGCGCTCTCCCTGTTGTGCTCGGCACCGAGCCCGATTCCTCGCCCAGGGATTCTAGAGGTTCCCGGGTCCAGGCGCCATGGCCCTGGCTAAGCTGTCCCTTGCTTTTCCCTGCGGGTGGACCCCTCCTGGGACTCCCGCCTCTACGCCTCCGCTCACGTGCAGCTTGGAACGCCGGCCTCCTTTCTCCTGTGTATTCAAAGCCACCCAAATTCAAAGCCCACCCCGCTACCCTCTTCTCAGAACCCCCTCAGCCTCCTCCCACCACGTCCCCCGTCCCTCCTCCCTCCCGCCCCCGCAGGAGGCTCCACTGCCCCCGGAACTACATCCACATCCAGCTGTTCGCCACCTTCATCCTCAAGGCGGGAGCTGTGTTCCTGAAGGACGCCTCCCTCTTCCACGGCGAGGACGTGGACCACTGCAGCTTCTCCACGGTAACAACCACGGTTGGGGGGTGCTGGGGTGTGTGGGGGGGGAGCAGGAGGCTGGATCGGAGACCTGGATGCACCTGCCGGAGCCTGCCCAGCCCTGTTAGTTAACCTGGACTCCGGCATCGCCAGTTCCGGGACAGGAAGGCGCCCCCTACCTTCCTGCCCCTCTCCGGGATCGGGCCCTGAACCCTCAAGCCGTTTGCTGGCCCCTGGTGCCAATCGGGTCATCCCCTGTGTTCTACTTCGCACTCCCTAGTGTCATTCCCCCGCCCCATGTTCTGCCCGAGACCACAGTCACTCCCAGGGGACGAAAGGCGTCCTGTAAAGTCCAGGGAGAGCCAGGTGAAGGGAGCCGAGCACTGGGGGGGGGAACAGGGGAGCACTTCAGGGAAGAGGCAGCTGGGGAGCTGGGTGGCAGCAGTGATGGGGAACGGGAGGGAGGACAGTGAACTGGGGGGACCAGGGGGACCGGACTCGCACACAGAGAACCTGGGGCCTGTGCAAGGGAGACGGAAGTCATCGTGGGGGAGGGGAGAAGGGAGAAGGCGAGGAGAGAGAACGTACAAGAAGGCCCCACGCTCAGAAGGCGCTCTACAACGCTGCTGGAGATGAGCAGATGAGCAGATGAGCGAACCAACCAGTGACCTGAATCGATTAATTAATAAAGAACAACCAGAAGGTCTACTGAGCACTTAGGTGCCAGGTACTACGTTAAATGCCTTGTGTATGCGACAGCATCACTTTTTCTTTCCTACATATGTTTCCATCTTAGTCCCGTTTGTAGACGAGGGACACGTGGCAACGTCACGCAGCGGCTTAGTGGTGGGACAGGGACCCAGCCTGGGCCGCCTGAGCCCAGAGCTGGGGCGGCTCCTCACCCCTGACAGATGAGCGAATGAAGGCGGGTGCGTGTGCGGATGCTTGCGGGCCGGAGCTGAGCGTGAACACCTGGTGCTCCCTCTCCCCAGCTCTGGGGACTGGCGTGAGCTCAGGAAGCGTGGGGCGAGGGTGGGAAGGGCAGCAGCCGCACACAGAGCGCCCACTCAGTCCTCATGGTGAGGGCATGACTAGGTGCAGAAAGATTTCCTCTTGCAGCCGAGAAGCTCAGGTGTGGGGTTGGGGTGGCGGGTGGCCCGGCTAACAGATGGTCGGTTTGAACGCAGGCCGTCGACCCCACGCCTGGGCTCTTCACCACCGTGTTACATCACTGCAGCCAAGGTGGACGGGCCCTGGTGGGGAAGCGAGCCTTGGGTGGGCTCCAGCGGGTGTCCCAACTCTGAAGCACCCAGTCCCCGGTCCGCAGGTTCTGTGCAAGGTCTCCGTGGCCACCTCGCATTTTGCCACCATGACCAACTTCAGCTGGCTGTCGGCAGAAGCTGTCTACCTGACCTGCCTCTTGGCCTCCACGTCGCCCGGCACCAGGACAGCCTTCTGGCGGCTGGTTCTCGCTGGCTGGGGTGAGTCCCGAGGGCACGACTGGGCATGTCCTGGGAGGCCCCCGCAGCTCAGTGAGGGGAAGGGTTGTCAGTGGCCCTACAGCAACAGGGGCCCTACAGCTGGAGAAGGGGCCTGTGGGCTGTCACCCAGTCCTGCCTTCGCTGTGCCCTGCGTGGTGGGCAGGGGCTACGGGAGGTGGGGGCAGGTCTCCAAGCCAAGGATATAGACCCCACCCTTGCGTCCCCTCTGTGCCCCACAGGGCTCCCCCTGCTCCTCACTGGCTCGTGGGTGGGCTGCAAGCTGGCCTTCGAGGATGTCGCGTGAGTCTAGGTGACCCCCTCGTCACTCTGGTCCTGAGGCCCCAGGGCGTGGCCACACAGTCAGGCAGCATGGCCCTCCTCCACGCTGGGAAAGGGGGAGGAGCCCCAGCCCCCCCCCCCCCTTCAGGAGCTCCCAGGCTTGGGACAGGGGTGGTAGAAGGGGAGACAGTCCGTGGATAGCACGCACCAGAGCCTGGGTGGGGAGGGGCCTTACATTCTTAGGACTTCGGGGCTCAGGGAGAGGCGGGGGTGGGGGTGAGGATGGGTGGGTGGGTGTAAGTGGGGGCCTCCTGGAACCCAGAAAGAAGGCAGCAAATAGGCTGATTTTCCAGAAGTTTATCCCTCTAGATGGAGAGAAAGGTGAGCCCAGAATGGACTTGACACCCTTCTAAAAGGGGCCCAACTCTCTGAGAGACAAGATAGGCTGCCTGGGAGGTGGGGGAGGCTGGGAGGCTTCAGTGCCAGGGGCAGGAGCCAGGATGCCGGTAGGCAGACAGCGGGGAGGAGGGAGGTGCGCTGGGTTACGGTGGAAAGGGGCCCCAGCCTCAGCCCTGGCCTGTCCTCTCCCCAGGTGCTGGGACCTGGACAACAGCTCCCCCTACTGGTGGATCATCAAAGGGCCCATCGTCCTCTCTGTTGGGGTCAGCCCCTGGGGCCAGTGTCCTCTGCTTTATTCGGCCATCCTCCCTGGGTCCACCAAGGGGCTGTGTATAGTAGGAAACACGACTCCAGGCTGTGAGGCCCTCTCTGGAACTCAGTCCCGTTGGTGAAACCCGGGCATGGTCTCAATCGGCACTCAGGCCCCTTCCAGCTCAGAGTCTCAGGGCCCTGAGCCCCTGCCCTCTGAAGTTGGCACGCGGGACCCCCCAGTCTCCAGCCTACAAGTTCTAGATCAATGGCCTGTGCATCCATCCACTGCACAGCCCTGTGTCTCAAGGATTTGGGGTTTCTAGTTCCAAAGAGGCCCCACGTCAGGCCTCTAGGGCCACCCCCTGACATCTTGCCCTCCACCTCCCTGCGCCTCTATTTCCAGGTGAACTTTGGGCTTTTCCTCAATATTATTCGCATCCTGCTGAGGAAACTGGAGCCAGCGCAGGGCAGCCTCCACGCCCAGTCTCAGTACTGGTAACGGGCACGCACGTTTCGGGGGATTCTGGGACATACGTGGAAGGAGTCAGCGTGGTTCTGTTTTATTCACATCCGGGCCTTCCCGATCCCGCCCAAGCTCCTCCCCGTCTTCCCAGAGACAGAACAGCTCTGGTCCCTGCCTTCTGGGAGATCGTAGGGTGGGACGGATGGAGGCCCCAAACACCCAGGTGCCAGGCCAAGCAGGCTGATGAGTGCTGGGATCAATTTCCGTGAGAGCCTGCAGAAGGAGGTCCTTTCTGGATGGGGAGCAGGGATGGGGTATGGTCAGGGAAGACTTACGGAGGAAGACTTTGAACTAGACCTTGAAAGATTCGTAGAATAAATCGAGACAGGAGCATTTGGCACAGAGAAGAGCGGGATCCAGGGCCCCTAAGTTAGGAAGCCCAGGGTGTGTGTGAGGAGGACGGAGGTCCCCGGGGTGAAGAGTTGACGTGCAGAGCCGGTGGGAAGTGAGAGGAGGCAGCGGGCAGGAGGGAGTCTGAGGTCCAGGCTTGAGAGCCTGACGCTCCTCCTCTCCTGCAGGCGTCTCTCCAAGTCCACGCTTCTCCTCATCCCACTGTTCGGGGTTCACTACATCGTCTTCAACTTCCTGCCCGACAGTGCTGGCCTGGGCATCCGCCTCCCCCTGGAGCTGGGCCTGGGCTCCTTTCAGGTGAGGACCCCCTCAGGCACTGCCGCCCTCGGAGGCCTGGGGCAGGAGGAAGGGGCTGGGGCCCACAGGCTTAGCTGACTTCATGTCAGGGTGAGGGCTGCTGGGCCGGTTATTCTCCCTTCTTGCCGCTCATCTATTTATTCAACTATCTGTCCATTTTCCATCTGCCCATCTCCCTACTCATTCAGCTACCCCTGTACCTATCTACTCATCCACGCATCCACCTTTCTACACACCTACCCCTCTATCCATGCATCCATCTACCTTTCTATGCACCTACCCCTCCGTCCATGTGTCCATCCACCTTTCTACACACCTATCCCTCTATCCATGCATCCATCTACCTTTCTATGCACCTACCCCTCCGTCCATGTGTCCATCCACCTTTCTACGCACCTACCCCTCCATCTATGCGTCCATCCACTTTTCTATGCACCTACCCCTCCATCCATCCACCTTTCTACACACCTACCCCTCTGTTCATCCACCCATCCACCTTTCTATGCACCTACCCCTCCGTCCATGCGTCCGTCCAATCTGTTCAGCATTTACTCAGCACCCATCACATGCCAGGCTCTGTGCGCAGTACTGAGGGATGCACAGATAAAGGAAACTGGAGAAATAGGGCCAACGGTACAGACTTGGCCGGCTTGCTATGGTGATGACATGAGACAATGGCCTGGCACATAGTACGTGATGAGTCTACTGTCTCCTTTGCTCAAAGACCTGGCTCAAGCCACGGCCCAGAGGGTGGGTGGGGGAAAGGCAGTAGAAAGATTACAAATACCTTGAGAACAGGCCGTGGCATCCTGATGGGGTCCTTTCTCTTTGGCTTCACAGGGCTTCATTGTTGCCGTCCTGTACTGCTTCCTCAACCAAGAGGTATGTGGCTCTCCGGGCCATCCTTGCCCACCGAGCCAAGCCTCCCACCAGTCCCAAGGCCCTCTGCCTCCTGCTCAGACCCTGTAAACCCCAGCTCAGGCCAAACCGTGACTCCTGCAGTCCTTCATAGGAGTCTGTCCTGAGCTTCTGGATCAAGCTGAACCTGAATGCCTTCTGTAAACATCTTTTACCCATCCTTCCTCTGGGCTGCGCCAAGATTACTCTCCATTCAGCAAGGGGGTAGAGGAGGCCTTTGAATATCAGAAGGCGGATCCAGGGGTGGGCTCTGTGTTCCTAAAACTGAGCAAAAGGGAGAGTGGGAGCAGGAATAAGCCAGCTCCAGGAGTGAGTGAGAGAGAGAGAGAGAGAGAGAGAGAGAGAATCTGGAAGAGACAGACACACGGAAAGAACGGCCCAAGCAGAGGACATACACAGGACAGACGGACTAGATGGTGTCGATGTGCTTGTGGAGACGGGGAGAGCTTGCGTGCAGAGAGGAGCTAATTCAAGCGTCCCAGCCAGAAGACACCTGGCATTTTCCCCTTAGGACAGACTTGCTCTGTGGGGAGAGGTAGGAGAATTGAACTCAGGGCCCCAGACAGCTGGGCCCTGGGCTGTGGGTGCAAACAGAGCCATGGGCTCCCTCTAGTGGCCATGAGATTGCTGTGGGTTCTGTGTTCTGGGGGAGACCTGGGTGTCGGTGCCTGTCCCCCAGCTGCGGGGCGATACTCTCCCCTCCCCTGCCACCTCTGTGTCGGACTGGCTCCCGCTCCTCTGACTCCCTCCACTCCCACCGCAGACTCTGGACTGCAGTGTCTGAGTGCCGTGGCTGCTGGGCCCTGGGGGTGCAGGGGAGGCGGAACAGCCTTGGCTGAGGCAGGTGGGGCCTGGGAAAGGGGATCCCACCTCTTTGTAAAGGACTCTGTACCCGGAAGCAGTGTTAGGGACTAGAGAGTTGTTGCATACTTCTGGTGACGGAGAGCTTAGTACCTATGAAAAGTTCTTTCTGTGGTCAGACAGCTCACCTTGACGTTAGCAGAAATCTGTGTCCCTTTTATCTTTCACCGCAGCCTGAGTTCAGTTGCCAGGCGCTCGCAGCCTCTTGCTCCCTCTGCCCCCACAGCCCCTTGGGGAGGAGGAGACACAGATGTTTCTCCTGCACCTCCCAGGCTCCTTACTCTTCTTTCTGTTTCTCTCCGTCTCCTCAACCACAAGTCCCCAGACAGAGCGTGAAGCCCTCCCTCCCTTCAGGTCCTGCCCCCTGGACAGGTTCCCCGGGGGTTACAGGTCAGCGCAGTGGGCAGCGGCCAGCCTGAACCCCAGAGCTGACACAGTCTAAGCTTTTCGGGAGGACAGAGCAGTTATCTCGCCAGAACTTCCAGAAGCACCCGTAACTGTCCTTATCTGGGTCCAGACACAGACAGTGCTTGAGGAGACAGGAAGGAGGTAAATGGAACAGCCAGAAACCTGCAGAGGAAGGAGGAAGTAGCATCGGTCAGAGGTGGGGCTTGGCAGTGGCCGTGGCCGTGGCCGGCCGTGACCAGCTGTGGCCTCGCCTGCCCCAGCAGCCCCGTCTCTGTTTCTCCTGCATGGCCTCTCCCGGCACTCGAGGTCCCCCTGGGGTTGAGTAAGGAAGAGGTGGCAGGACTGTTCGGACATCCCCCCTTGTCCCTACAGGTGAGGGCGGAGATCTCACGGAGATGGCATGGCCATAACCCCGAGCTTCTGCCAGCCCGGAGGACCCACGCCAGGTGGACGGTGCCTTTCCGCTCAGGGACTAAGGTGCTGACGTCTGTGTGCTAGGCCGGCCACCTCATGCACCTGCAATCCACACCTGACCTTGGGCAGCTGCGGTGGGTCTGCCACGTTCCAGAGGAGAGGGACCAACACGTCCTAAGAGCCCTCAGTCCGCACCCCCACCCACGCTGCTGCCCGGCCCTGGGCAGCATGGCCCTTCTTCCCCTCTGGTACCTGAGTCTTTTCCCTGGGCCCCTGGGTGTCTAATTCTGTCCCCCTGGTTCCTCTGTCTCCGTTGTTCTCATGTGTCCCCGGAGGAGCCAATAAACCTGTAGTGGACAGATGGCTGTGTGCGTGAGTACCCGTGCCTCCCGGCGGGGGGCCTCCGTGGCCTGCGACCGGATCTCTGGTGCACAGGGTGTATCGGTCCTCAGTTCTCGCAACATCACCATCGTGTGTCTGTGCAAGGGTCTCCTTGTATAACTGACCTTTAGGACCGATTCTCTCCGGTTTCCACTTCCGCTCCAGTCTCCTCCCACAGGCTTGCATTCCGATGGGAAGGTTTGTGTCTCTGTGTGTTTGCGTCTCTGTGCGAACCGTGGAGTGTTCTGCGTGTCTGTCCTGTCCACTGACGCTCATGCTGCCCGTTTCTGCCCGACGTCTTGCTTCCAGTGCCCTTCCCATCCGCACTAGGTTTTAAGAGATTCCCCAGGTGCCGGGTGCTCACCTGGTCCCTTGTTTTGACAGCTGTATAGTGCCACATGGTGTCACCGCCTGTGTGACCCGCCCTGTCTCCCCTCCCTCTGGGGGAAGCCTTCCATGCTGGTCCCCTCATGGACCTGTGAGTAGGAGTGCCTGGTCACCAGTTGTGGCTTTTCTGAATGTGACGGTAGTGACAGATTGCGCGGCAGAATGGCTGCAAAGTCTCCACTCCCACCAGCAGCTCCGCCAACACTCGGCTTCCCCAGCCTTCCAGTGTTTGCAAGTCAGATGGGTGCAAGTGACGCCTCAGTTGTTTGCATTTGCATTTCTCTGATGACTAGTGAGTGAGCATCGCTCCTTGTGCCTGTTAGCCCTTTGGGTTTGTTCTTCTGGAAATGGCTTGCGTTTCTTTGCACATTTTTTCTCTAGGGTGGGGCTTCCTCCATTCCAGGTCTCTCTCTCATGTCCTCTCCGTAATGTGCCTTCTCGTCCCCCCAGCCTGATGGGGCCCCTGATGTAACACAGCGTCACGGTCTATCCCTCCCCAATCCTGTTCCTTGCCCAGAGGGAGGACACTGAGGCTGGGCACTGTCCTCGGGACGTGTTTGTTGACGGATGGGGATGGAGGGGGATTTGAGGACAGAGAACAGGCAGAAAAGGATGCTGCAGGAACGAAATCTCTCCCTTTCTTGGGGCACTCAAAGCAGATCTGGCTTGCAGACTCAGCCCCATTCGCTGGCCTCCAGAAAGCCTTCCCTGCTGCCATTCCTCCCCTGATGGACACACCCTCCTCCCTTTCGGTCACATGGGAACGAAAGTCACCGTGTGGGCAGCACAGCCCCTCCCTGGTCACACGAGCGTTGAGACGCAAACCCTGTCTGAAAACCCTGTCGTGCATTCCTGCCTCTGGTCACATCATGACACTAATTCATACTCATCACAGGGCATTTGGGAGATGAACAGTCTAAAAAATAAAAATAAAAATAAAAATCAGCTGCAACCTCATTCCCCAAAGATAATCACCATTGATATTTTTGTATGTCTCCTGAAAATTTTTTTTCTCTACATTTTTGGAAACATCTTGAGATCGTGTTATATTTATAAATTCGTAGTTTGTTTCTTATGCTTAAAATTAACATACACAATAGAAAATGGCCAAAGAGCCCATGAGAAGGTGCTCGCTATCATTAGTCGTTGGGAAAATGCAAGTCGAAACCATGATGAGATATGATTTCACACCCACTGGGGTGGCTGAAATGAAAAAAAAAAATAGCCAAAAACAAGTGTTGACAAGGATATGAAGAAATTAGAACTTTCATACATTGCTAGTGGGAATTTCAAATGGTGCAGTTGCCTTGGAAAAAAATCTGGTCGTTCCTCAACCAGTCTGACAGTGAGTTTCCATAGGCCCCAGCAAATCCACTCCTAGGTATGCAGGCAAGAGAGTTGGAAACATATATGTGTACAAAGACTGTACATGAATATTCAGAGCAGCATTCTTCATAATTGCTGGTGTCCATCAATCAGTGAATGGATAAACAAAATGAGATAGAGCCATACACTAGGATAGTGTTCTCGAGTAAAAAAGAATGAAACACTGATACGTGATACGCCACCGAGGAACCCTGGAAGCGCTGTGCTAAATGAGAGAAGTCAGTCACAAAGGCCACGTACCGTGTGATTCCCTCTGTGTGAAACACCCGGAACTGGCAAATCCATAGCGATAGACAGTGGGTAGGAGTTTCCAGGGGCTGGGGAGGGGGAATGGGACTGCCTGCTGACGGGGTCTCTTTGGCGGGTGATGAAGTGCTCTAAAATTGAACTACACTCTGCAAATGTGCTAAAACCCACCGAATCGCCCACCTTTCTCCGGGATATCTGTGGCATGTGGATCATACTTCAGTGAAATCGCTGCTACGGAGAGGAAATGACCGGCTGGTGCAGAGCACCTGCAAACCTCTTGTTCTGCCACGCAGTTTGTGAGTCTAACATTCTTTACTCAGCCAGTAATTGTTCAACAAATCTATTGGTGGAGGTTGCTCCTAAGTTTTAAGTAAATAGTTGGGATAAACTTTCTTGCTTACAATTCTTCATGCACGTTTCAAAAAGATAAAGACCTCGGAATAAACTCTTAGCCTAGAAATTCTGAGCCAGTGGCATGCATATAATTCCTGTTGGCGAATTCCTGTTGGGTAGTTAGTGGTCAGAGTTAGCAGTCACAGGGGTTAGTGGGTAGTTAACGGTCAGTATTAGCAGTCACTAGGGGTTAGGGTCAGTGGGTAGTTAGCAGTGGTGTTAGCAGTGAGTTCATGGTGGTAGCAGCAGTGGAAGTTCCCTATGCGGTGTGTCTGTCCCTTCCCTAGCGGTGTCATCGCTGGCTGGGAGCCGGTGGCTTCTTTCTTCCTTCCGATTCACCTGGAGCCTCACATTCCTGCACTTTTCTGGTCTCTTCCACTGTGGGGATCCCAGGACTGAGGCTACAGGGAGGGTCCCTGGGATGACCCTTGCCCAGCAAACCCCACCCTCCTCAGGCATCAGCATCACCATCACCATCTGTAGCAGCAAGGAGTCAGTCGCTGGGTGACTTCAGAGACCTCTAGCAGGGACATCGGTTTGCAGGCCATGGGGAGTTGAGATGAGCAATACTCAACTTAGCCACCAGGTGGCAGAGCAACTGCGGCCAAGGACCCTGGCAGGGCCTAGTGCTCCCTGGATGAGGCCCTAGCACTGGAGACTGAGGCAGGGCTCCCAGGGCAGGGCCTGGGTCACAGTGGGCCAGGCCAGGCAGGCAGGAAGCTCCTGGAAGAGGAGAGAAATGGGACAACCAGACCCCAGTCTTGGGGAGGAAGAAGCTGATAAGAGGAGTGAGAGCTGAAGAGACGGGAGACCTGGGGCCCTTTGGAGCCTCTGGGCAGGGTTCAGAGCAGAAGCAGGCCCCCCAACCCCCCACCCCACCGAACCTGGACCCTGGTTTTTATGGAGAAAGCAGGCTTTCCCATCATCCACTGCGGCATCTCCCTGCCAGCCTCACTCAGGTCCTGAGAGGAATTCCCTAAAGGGAAAGAAGAGACTTCCCTCCTGTTGTGGCCAGCCTGTGCTCCTCCACATGGTGAGGGGGAGGAGGCGGCAAGACTAAACGTGAGGGGCCCGTTTCCCATCCCTGGAGAGCCCTGAGAAATAAATATTCGGGAGATCCCCAGGGATGAGCCGCAATCTGGATGTGAATAATAGAACAGGTGTGTGGGGCTCAGACTATCTGGGTAGTGGAAGCTCAGAGGACAGGGTGCGGGTGAGGCCACGAGCAGTCAGGGAAGGCTTCCTGGAGGAGGGGGCGCAGGCTGGTTATAGAGACTCTAGAACCTCACCAGGCCAAGCATCCCCACCTGCTGGGCAGGAAGAGAAAATACGGCTGACCTTAGCTTGAGGAGCAAGGCTTTTAGGAAGGGTTAGCAGGACAGGGTGGTGAACCTAACGCCCAGGAGCTGCTCTTCCCAAGGATGTCCGAGGGCGTTTGTGCGAGGGCTCTGGGCCCTGCTGGGCCACGCGTTCTTTCACTTGGTACGTGTTTGCTAAGTATGTGCTAGAGCCTAGAAGCACAGCTGCCAGCCACTGCTGAAGGTTCCTCCTCGAGAGGCTTAGGGCTCGGGAGAGCGCAGCAGGAGGAAGTCAGCGCCAGGGAGACCTGGGATTCCGGCACGCATGGCGGTGAGAGAGTTTGGCTGTCCCGGCCGCCCACGCGGTGTGTCTGGTGCTCCGTCCTCACCGTCCCGGTGTGAACAGCTGTGTGTCTGCGACCCAAGGAGTAGACTGGGAAGTGTGTCGCAGCGGTTTCCTGGCGCCAGGCAGGCGCTCCTCCTGGCTGCGCTCCTGCAGACAGGTGAGCTCCTCAAGGTCCTTGAGTGCATTGCGCTTCTGCTGAACGCAGCATGAGGGGTCCAGCGGTCGGCCAGGGGGCCTGGCTCACACCCTCCCCGCTGCTGGCCTGTCTGTGTGTGTGTGGTGGGGGGGGGGTCTCGACAAGGACGAAGAGGGTGGGAAATGGTCACAGGACCACTAGGAATGGGCCGCCTTCAGAGGTGGGGCCAGGCTCTGGAAGCCAGCAAGAGGCCACCACCACCGCGAATGTTTGGGCCTTTTTTTTTTTTTTTTGACAGTCCGTTCTCTCCCGTGCGAGTCTCTCTGTGCGAGCATTTCTCTCCTGCTGCCCTCCCTGCTCGGCATCTCTCCCTGTCGTCTCTGCCTCTCTCTCTCAGTGTCTCTGTCTCTGGGTCTCTCTCTGTCTCTGTCTCTCCCTGTCTCTCTCTGTGTCTCTGTGTGTGTGTGTGTGTCTCTCTCCGTCCTTGTCTCTGTTTCTCTCTTTATTTTTGTCTCTGTCTCTTTCTTTCTCTTCAGACGGCCCTCGCTTCCAGCTGTGGGACGTGACAGAAGAGCCCATCGGGCAGCTGGCCTGTGTCTGTGATGCTGGACATCTGGTGCCTGGGGCCGGTGGGAGGTGGCTGGAGCTCTTCACGGGTGTGCAGATGGCTGGCTCTCCATCTGTCACAACTCTCCTCTCGGTCCCTCTGCCCATCCCCCACAGCCTCGGCTCTTTCTCTTTCCTCCCCATCTTTCCCCCCGGAACCAAAGGACCATTCTAACCCAAACGTGCCTTCCAGAAACAGGGTATTGTGTGTGTGGGGGGGGGCGGGGGCGTCCTGGATGGCAGGACGACGTAACTCCAGGTACAGACAGACCCTTCCTGCAGGCGTCCCAGGAGTAGGGCAGGTGGGCGGGCAGAGGGGATGGGATTGATGGGCAGGCTGTTCCCCTGCTCCGAGGTGTTGCATAAGCATCCGCAGCCCTGCACGCATCCCCATGGTTACCGATGGGAAAGGCTGGCTGTGGTGGCATCGCCATGGCACCGGCGTGGCCCACAGCTCAGCCAGGCATGGTGCTGGCACAGAGCAGCTCTGGGCTCACACCGGACAGCTCTCTGCCAGGCAGTGCCCCTCCTGGTCACCCATCGGCCTTCGGAATCGGATGGGGGACAAGCAGCCCCAGCGGGGCCAGCCTCTGGGGCAGGCAGAAGGGCCCCCTCAACCTCTCAGCCCAACAGCCCTGGGAACAAACTTGCCTCCCACACCAGCTGACTCAGCACAGGCAGACCTGAAGCTCAGTCCTGGCCTTGACCCCAGGCCAAACTCGAGGCCCGCCCACAGCCCCAGTCCTTCCTGCAGCCCCAGCCTCAGTCTGAACTTGGGCCCAGCTGGAGCCCTAACCAAGCACAGCCTCAGCCCTCAACCTGGGCCCTGCAGGAACCTTGACTTTGCCCCCAGCCCTCGCTTTAGTCTTCTGATCTGTTATACACCCTCTGACCAGGGCCGCGGCCAGGGGATCTCACGGAGTGGAAGGGAAAATCCGGAGACCTAAGCCCTGCTTTTGGGGGTGAGTAGTGTGCTGAGCACTGAGAACAGCGGCGTGGGACTCGGGCCAGCGGGGCTGTGGGGCTCAATTGTCGGGGGTCCGCTGTGAGGCAGAGAGTCAGAGAAGTGCAGAGACGGAGGTGTTGGGCCTAAAAGGAGGAGGAGTATTCGAAGAAAGGAAAGATCTGGGCGGAGAGCAGCTGAAAGAGCACGTGACCTGTTGGACTGAATCAGGTCTTTCCAGAAGAGACTATGTGGGCGCACAGAGGTTTCTTGGGGGTTCGCTCTGGTTGTCGGAGCACAGGAAGCGGCCTGGAGGACAGGGCCGGGGCAGGTCAGCAGCGCCCAGTGAAATCCCCGGGGAGGGAGGCTTGCCGAGGCCCCGGCCACAGCCTGGGTGGGGAGATCCTCACGCAGGGCGGAAGGAGACTCCCACACGTGTGCGCCACCTGCGCCCAGGCTCCTGGTCCTGCTGGCTCCTCGGTGGCTCTGTGGGGGTGTCTGGGCGTCTCTTACTGGGCATTTCTCCTGCCAGACCCTGGTTCTGGAACTCCCATCTGCCCGGCACTTTCTCCCTGGTCCCAGGAGTGATTCCCGAATCTCCACGTGGAGATTCCGAGCCCCAGAACCGCTACCTCTGTGACGGCCCCTCCTACGGTGCTCCGGTTGGCCCTTCTGAGGCCTGGCCCACGTGGCAGGGATCCAGCCAGTCCCTCCCGGCACTCCCCACTTCCACTGTGACCCAGAGGAAGAACAGAGGTTCCTTTCCAGAGCTGGCAGGGCCCTGTGTGGTCCGGACCAGCCCGGACCAGCCCGCCCCCCAGCCTCACCTTCTTCCACCCTCCCCACCCCATGCTCTGCCCTCCCCGTGGTCCCCAGGCACCCCTGCCTCCCCTCCCCCCGCTAGGCTGTGCTCATTTCAGCACAACTGCCGCTCAGAACCCCCTTTCCCAGTGCTTCCCATGACTGCTGTCCCACAGCCACGCCCCAGTCAACACCAGTGCCGCCACCTCCGAGAGGCCCACCCTGACCACCCAGTGACACCACTCACCGTCACGTTGCACTTCCTTGTTTTATTTTCTTTGTGGCACTTAGCAGTAATTACCATCGATTCTCATTAATCGCAGTGGTTGTGTTTTATCAAGTTCCCGTGAACACTGACTGAGCTAGCATGTACAGAACCGTAGCTCCTGGGAGAAATGCAGCGTGGGGTTCCTGCAAACCTGTTGTCGCAACATTCTTCTGGGTCTTTCTGTGTACAGACACCTTATTCAGCATCCAGATGCTCCTTGACGTTCGATGGCGTTACCTCTGGACAAACCCATCATACGATGACAGCGTCATCATGTCGAAAATGCACGTAGCACGCCTAACCTGCCAGCCGAACACGATAGCCCAGCCTAGCCTGCCTTGAGCGTGCTCAGAACACTTCCCTGGCCCCACAGGTACAGGATGGGGTGTGAGGACACAAAACTCAACATCCCAAAACGCTGAGAACACAGCACCCGGCAGAGTGTGGATGGTTGGCCCACGCGATGGTGGGCTTTGGCTCCCTGCCTCTGCCCAGCACCCCGGGAGCTCATCCTACCGCACGTGTCTAGCCCAGGAAAGATCAAAATTCACAACTCAAAATTTGAAGTACCTTTCTGCTGAGTGCGTTTTGCTTTCACACCTTCGGGAAGTGGAGCCATCGTGAGTCGAGCCATCGTGAGTCAAGCCGTCGTGAGTCAGGGCTGCTAGTAAATCGCTGACTCATCGGCAGCGAACTCACGGCCGACAGCCTTGCGTGACTGGATGAGGCTGGTCGAGCATGCGCGTTTTCTCCGTGAGGCACATCACAGCCGTCTGGAACTTAGGGACACCGCGCAGCACACCAGCACGGCACTCGGGGGGTCCTGTGGATCAGCAGCGCCACCACAGAAAAGCCCTCAACTGAGAAGAGGCTGGCGCTCCACAGGCCGTGAAAAGCACTGTAGTTTGCCGTGAGAGAGCTGGAACAGGGAGGCAGAGTGCCGCCCTGCGCGACCTCAGCAGGGAGCTCGGGTTCTGCGTGTGTGTGCGTGTGTGTGTGTGTGTGTGTGTGTGTGTGAGAGAGAGAGAGGGAGAGTGAGAGAGAGAGAGTGATTGACAGCACTGTGAGTGCTGACTTGGGGCACTGATGAGTGTTAGCTGGGAGGCAGTTCCCAGGCGTGAGATCTGCAAATGAGGAAGACCAACTGCGTGGTGAACATGTTCATGTTCATTGCCAGGCTTCCCTTCGTCTAATCCCCAGCCGACCCCAAGGTCAATGTCGGGATTCACAGATGTCTCATGAATAGTTGTCGACCGACCGACCTGCCTCACATCCACACGCTCATACACCCACCTCCATCCCACGCACGCACACATTTACACACCCACGTGTTCACACACAGGCGGAGCCCTCGGGAGGTCTCAAAGCAGAAAAGATGGGCCATGGCTTTTCCTAGCTCTCCTGCCTTGGGGAGGCCGGGGAGGGGATTAGAGGTTCTGCAAGGAGGGTGTCGGTAGGGGTCCTGGTCCTAAAGCCTTCCTTATCCCTGTCCTCTCCCGGGTCAGACCTGTCACCTGTCGAGGGAAGGTCCTGTGGGCAGGCGTGCTGTGTAAGCTCCCTCCTGCAGGAATCAGGGTGTGCATGGCCGGGCTGCGGTCCCCTGGGTCCCGGTCTTGGGAGAAGGCGCGTGTGTGGGCACGTGCGTGGGCGTCACGGGTGTGTGCATGGGCTCCAGCCCTGCCCTGCCGCGGCCCGCGGGCTTCCTAGCAGCTGTGGAGCTCGCTGCGCTGACAGGGCCTGTAATCACGGGAAATTACCAAG
Organism: Glossophaga mutica; assembly: GCA_039655065.1. Taxonomy (NCBI): domain Eukaryota; kingdom Metazoa; phylum Chordata; class Mammalia; order Chiroptera; family Phyllostomidae; genus Glossophaga; species Glossophaga mutica. Next base: position 87,818,933 of record CM077313.1, read on the forward strand.
CCCAGAACTGAAATTAAGGCTGCTGCTGCTGCCGCCGCCACGGACCTGATTACAGAGCTGAGTGAGCGCCGGAAGAGCCTCGGGAGGGGGCTGTGCTGAGAGAGGGCTCTTCTGGGGAGGACAGGGGTGGGGATGGGGCGGAGAGACCGGGGAGAGAAGACGACAGCCTCTTGTGTTTGTCGTGAGCCTAGGAAGTGCCAAGCACTGTGCTGGTTCATTCCATGCGTCGCTGGATGGAGCAGCCCTGCGTGGTGGGGGCCTGACTAAGAGGTCAGGCAGCAAGTGTCCGGTCGTGAGGAGTGTAACTCGCAGAGCTGGGCTTGAACGCAGGGCTGTTTGACTCGGGGGTCGAACTGTGGGGCAGGGAACTCCCTCCGCAGAGGGCAGCAATGGGGATGCTTATCCATGCGGCCTGGGGTGGGCTCTCTGGGCCCGATCTGGTCCCCCAGCAGTCTCAAGGAGAACCTGGCTCACCAGTGGGGGCACTGTGGAGAGAGGCAGCTCATCTCAGTGGCCCACATGGCACATGCCGGCACGCACCCAGGGGGGCCTCCAACCACCAAGCACCTCCGTTTAAACAATGAAAACAGTAGTGGTGCTGGAGGCTGTCCTAGGTCCCCCCATGCCCCCAAGAACCTTTTGAGGAGTTTTCCATCATCCCATTTTACAGACAAGAAAACTGAGGCACAGGGAGGTTATGGGGTTTGCCAAGGGCTGTGGAGCCGGGGATCATGGAGGCAGGACTTGGGCCCCGGCATTGTGGCAGCAAGAGCTCTGTGCTGACCATTGTGCTATAGCGCCTCTCTCTGGCCGAGTCCCTGGGTGCTTTCCAGGTCAGAAACCCGCTGCAGGCCGTCTGGCGAGTGGCCACCTGGTCTCTTCCACCTAAATACACCGTCCCCCACCCCCAGTCCCCTGAGGGTGCCTCTGCTCCGCCGAAGGGCCCTCCCTTCTTGAGAGGGTCTGGAGCAGCCACTCAGGAGTGTGTGTCCCCTGGGTCTTCTCTCCCGGTCCGAGGACAGTCACGTGGCTGTCACGCTGTCCACCAGCCTGAGCCAGGCGGACCTCGAGCCTGACAGAGTTCCAGGCCTGGGGCTGCTGCTTCGCATGAGCTGGTCGATCTTTTTAACGTTTGGGTTGTGCCCAGCATTTAATAATTTTAATGAAATGGAAGAGAATAGGAAGCAGGGTGCACCACAGCCAGCAAGGGCAAGGGCGGCCTCATGAAACTTTAATTTCCACTCGATGTGTCTACCCAGGTTGGTGCTGCGTCATCACGAAAAGTGCATTTCTCACTGTGGGCGAAGCCAAAACCAAAGTTTGGGAAAGAGTCCCATGGTTGCCGTCTTCCTTCTGGTGTCCTATTTAGGTTCTTGCGTCAGCCCAGCCAGCCCAGCACCTCCTGTCAGGCTGAGCCCGGAAGCCCCCTTGTCCTCCCGCTGCTGAGCCAGGCCCAGTCTGGGGTGGGGGCATGCAGAGACAGAAGTGACCTTACTGACCAAGTGATGACAAAGGGGCCCCTGTGTCATGGGTGCTCGCCATGTGCCAGGCTCTGTGCCAGGCGCTCGACTTGCACCATCTTTCAGCGGCATGTTCTGTCCATTCCACAGATGAGGAAACTGAGGCTCGGGCAGCTCACGCATATCGGAACTGGGTTTGAGTCTGGGTGGCAGGCTTGATGGTTCTGGTCACAGGGAGGCAGTGACCAGGGTGCACTCTGACCCTCCCACCCCACCTCCGTGGCACCTCCTCCCCACTCCTGGACCCCAAGGTGGGAGCTCCTGCCAAGTTCCTCTGAGGGCCCCTCCATTGAGGGCCTGCTGGATGGAGCCTGTGGGTCTGTTTGGAAGCCGCTTCGGTGACCCTGGGGCAGGCTGACTGAGGAGGCTTGCTGGGAGCATGGGGTGGGGCGGGGCGGGGGGACGGGAGGGAGCAGAGCCTGGACCGGACTCCAGCTGAGCCTATTGAGCAACCCTTGGGCCCGCACGCACGGCTGCCCCGGCCCGGGCTTCACTCCCCCTGCTGCCCTTCTCACGCAATCCTCAGCTGGCGGCCAGACACAGGCGCAGGCTCCACACCCCTGGTGCTGTGGAGGGAGCTGCACGCCTGCAGGGAGCTGCTAGGGTCCAGCAAGGCTGCCCGTGGCTGGGGCTCCGCTCCCTCTGCCCTGGTCCCTGCCCCGGCCTTCTCGGAGGCGGGGGCCCGGAGTGATGCTGAGCATGGAGGTAGGCGAACCTGGGTTCATGCCAGGGCTGGATTCGGAGGAGAATGTGGTGGTTGTTCCTTCCCACCCCCGCCCTCCAAAACACTGCAATTCACAGTAAACCCTATTATTTGCCAAACTCTCTGGGAGCTCCCCATTTTCCTCAAAGTAACTGCTGCAGGCCTTGTAGTGGCCCAGGCTGGGCCGCAAAGGCCTGCATGCTCTGGCCTCTGCACGCAGCTTGCTTCTCTCCTCCACTGGCTTGGCTGCCCCCGGGCCTTTGCACCTGTTCTCTCTCCCTGGGGCAGTCTTCTCCAGAGGCCCCCTACGGCTCATCCCTGCACCTAAGCGAGGCCTCCCCGCCCGATGGCACCCCGCAGCGCTAGCTGTGGCCACGTCTTAAGCCACTCTCCGGCTTTATTTTCTTTTTTACGACACCGACTATTAAAATACATACGACTTACATATCTAGCCATTAGAATGTAAGCTCCGAGAGGGCAGGGGGTTTGGTTTAGATTGTTCCACGGTGCCTAACACAGAGCGGGCATTAGGAAAATGTTTGTGGAAAGGAATTGAAATAGGATTAAACTGTGTGAAGAGGTCCAGCGTTCTGATGTCTCCCATGACTTCCCTGGAGCTGCCCTGTCAACGTCTTTGAAACCAAAGTCATCTGAAGAAGCCTTCCTCTGACACCCTTGCTCGGCTCCAGGCCTCCCCTGGGGTGGCGTCTGCTCAGGTTCAGGGCCAGCCCTGTGTGCGTCCTCCTGGGTGCCAGGCCCTGCAAGAGCCCATGGGAACTGGAGAGACGCACCCTGCCCTCCGGGAGCCCACCGCCGGGCGAGGAGGCTGACCAGGGGACAGGCAGCAACGACAGGAGTGGGACAGGGAAGCACCAGGGACCACGGGCGTGCGAAGTCAGGGAGAGCGCGCTGGACAGGGAGAAGAGCTGGCACGGGTCACGTAACTCCTTACGGCCTGTTTCCTTGCGGTCACATCAAGCCTCTGGGTCACCTTCAGAGACCAAGTGAGGTGACCCAGTGGAGGACACGCGTGAACAGGCTTTATTTGTTTGCTTCCCCGAGGAGGCCGAAGGCAGGGCAGAGAGAACAAACCCATTTTCTGGATGTTGCCTTGTTAATGTTTTTCATGTGTCACTTCCTGCTCCTTTCCCAAATCGTAGTCCCATCCACAGCGCCAGGAGCCTGGGACCTGTCTGCCTCACCTTGCCTCCTTCCTGCCCCTTCTCAGCGGAGCCAGGCCTGGCCCTGGTGAACCTGGGTGTCGGGACTCAGAGGGGGAGAGTGACTCACCCACAGTCACAGAGTTGGGGCAGCGGCAGGGGCCAGGCCCGCTGCCTCCTACCCCTTGTCCCTTCCACCGCCAGACGTGTTTTGCAGGCCCTGGCTCCGGCCCCGGGCTGCCCCAGAGGAAGCATGGCCCCTGACCCTGCTAAGCCTCCATCCAGGCCTCCTGCGCCATTGGGGCCCCTGATTGGCTCAGGGCCTAGGGGGCTGGCTGGAGGCGTGGGAGTCAGGGCAAAGCCAGTTCTCACTGAGGCCTCTGCTCGCCTCCTCAGGGCTCCCTGCTACCTCGTTCCCTCCTTTCCTCCCCCGGGGCGGGGGGACAGACTCTCCCAAGGCTCAAGAATACCGATCTTCAGGGCTAGAGGGGCTGTCATGAAATTCAAGGTAGTGCATGTTCCTGCCATACTGTAAAGGAGGAAACTGAGGCCCAGAGAAGGCAAGAGGCCTGCCCTGGTCCCAGGGGGCCAGAGGCAGGGCCAGGTCTGGAGTCAGAGTTCTTGGTAAACATTGACTCTGAGACTGTGTGCCTTTTCAGGGCCTCTGGTATGTTCCCTCTGGGTAGCATCCTGGATTCCTGGTGACTAGCTCACCTTGAATGTCTCCAGTGACAGGGGACTCGTTACCAGTCTGTGCTTTCTCTTGGTCTCCTGCCATTCCTGTTCTCTTGACCTCTGGACCCAGGCCTTAAAGTTCAAGTTCCCCGCCTTCCCAGCTGGTGCTCTTAAGGACCCTCGCATGCTTCTTGTCTCTCCAGGTTCACGGTGGCAATTCTGTCCTCCTGCTGCCACTTCTCCAGGCTAAACAGCACACCAGGGGCCTGAGACCAGCTGTGGTCATCCTTGTCGTTCATTCATTCCAAAATGTTTACTGAACACATGTTCTACTCTGTAGCGGGTACTTTTTCCAGGCTCCAGGGGCATGCTAGTGAAAGCAAACATAAAGATCAGACCAAAACAAGGCTTGGATGGTCTCTCACTGAGCCCCGTCCTCCCCGTTTCAGAGCCTCATGTAGCTGTGAGACCGATAACCAGAAGGGCAGAGGATCAGGGCTATACAGAGACAGACACGCAGGGAAAGTATTCAAAACAGAAGTGCGTCTGGGCACATGGAAACTTTACAAACCGCTGGCTCCGTGATTAGCTGCAGTTCCTCTGCCAGGAAATGACGAGTCTGCCCTTTGACCTTCTGCTGCACTGAGAGGCCCAGGAGCCCTAGGGAACAGCTGGAACATCTGGTCATCGCCCAGCAAGGAAGACCGGGCCCAGGCCTGCTGCGGTCAGGGGAGGGGCCGGGGAGGACACGCATTCAGCAGGCCTCTTCCTGCTCCCAGATCCCCAGTACCACTTCCCTAGCCAAGGCGGCCTGGCGCCGCCCCAGCATCACCACGAGACCCGTCTCGTCCTGCCTGCAGCCTTCGGCCTCTCGGAATGGCCCCAGTCCATCCTGTGCACCCCCTCTGTGGGCACAGTGCGGGTGTCGGCTGTCCTAAAGGAACCCCAGGCCTAGGGGCAGGGCCAGGGTGACTGCCCAGCTCACTCTCTAGGGACAGTGGGGGACCGGCTGCGGGAGGTTAGAGGTAAAAGGTGAATACAGCAGAGCAGGAAGAGGCCACCGGCAGGGGAGGTCAGGGCTGGGAGGGAGAGACAAGATGGGGGGCAATGGAGGAGGTGGCTGAGGGGGTGACCACAGAGCAGCCAGCTCATAGCACAGGCTGAGATGGATCAAAACCCACCCCCACCCTGCTGTTCAGGCTGACACTTGAGGATAGGAAGGGACTTAACTGGGCCGGCAAAGTTCCTGTTGAAGTCCTAACCCCCCAGTGCCAGGATTTGGAGATAGGCCCCTTAAAAGGTGATGGAGGGTAAAACAAGGACATTAGGGTGGAGCCTTAACCCAGTCTGAGTGGCGTCCTTATAAAAAGGACAATTTGAGCGCAGGCAGCTACAGAGGGAAGACCACCTGAAGACACAGAGAGGTGGCCGCCCTCTACAAGCCAAGGAAAGAGGCCTCAGCAGAAACCCACCCTGCCGACACCTCGATCTCGGATCTCCAGCCTCCAGAACTGTGCAAAAACCATGCCAGCCCTTCAGGCCGCCCAGTCTGCGATGTGCTATGGCAGCCCTAGCAAGCTAATACAGGCAGAGAGCTCTCCGTCTCCATGGAGGCCCAGTTGTCCAGGTGCTTTGCCAGCAAAGAGGCAAACACAACACCTTTAGGATCACACACCGGGCTTGTTATTTCCCATGGATTAGGGTCAAAACTGGGGCAGCTGGAGCAGTTGATGCTCTTCATAGACTAGACAGGAAGAGTTCCCGGTGGGAAGCTGCGCTTGCTTTCAGGAATGTAGGCGAAAACCAGACGCAACTTAGGCCAGACAGAAAGACCAGCCAGAAGGAGCAGCCACCGACTTCCTCATGAGGTGCCTTCCCCCACCTCCGCCTGAGACCAGCAGAAGGTCTGCATAAAGAGGCCATCACACATATCTGGCAATGTCGGGGCAGCCTCACTTACATAACCCTGGGAGGCAGTGGGCCAGGAGACTTCTTAACCTTGGGAGCCGGGATCGCGTCCGCGGGACACTGACAGAAAGAGCTAACGCTTTTCTACCTCGCACATCAGTCATTAGCCATCAGGCTGCATGTCCTAAGCATGTCACATGGGTCATCTTAACTAACCCTCATAAAACCCTACGGGGTAGGCACCACTGGCACCCCCATTTTGCATGTGAGCAAACTGAGGCACAAATTGCCTACATGACGTGGCAAAGGCCACCCCTCTGTCAAGGGGGAAGAGTGGTCGTGTCGGAGGCGGAAGAGGCTTGGAGGACAAGATGAGGGTGTGAGAGAGCGGCCGCCCGGGCTCCCTTCCGAAGTCTGTCCCCCGTCCCCAGTCCGAAGCAACTTTATTTATTTATTTGAATCCTTCAGTGAAGAGCTACTGAACTGTCCCCTGGGGCCCAGGGGTATTTAGTCTAAGGAGGATAAGCCTCGCAAGACTATTACTGAGATAACCAAAATGGTCAGCTCAAGTAGAGAATCATAAACATTGGTCCGTGAGTGTCTTAAATATTTGGGGCCAATTTTAAGGATCTGTGTGAACCACTCCTGACGCAGAGCCCAGGCAGGAGTACGCTGGCCGGAAGTCCGTTCTTTTTTCCATGAACTACACCCTTGACACCTCCTCTGTGACTTCCTGCGCTGGTTTCTTCCTAGAGCAGGGACAGCATGCAGCCTCGCTGGGGTCGCAGGGCTGGGTGGGCGTTGCTGGGGGTCGTAGGTCCGGGTGCCCACCTCTGGCTCTTTCTTTCCAGCCCGCCGGCAGTGAGTTACGGCCCTATGACTTGCCCTGGGTGACTCAGGGGAAGTGGCAGTGACGGGGGCCCAGCCTGGGCAGGAGCTTAGAGAGCCAGCACGGGCCGCCCGTGTGGTCTTTCCCTTCAGCCTCGGTTTCCGGCAAAGGCCCAGATACCGGCCCCATGGTTGGTCTGATCAGCTGGGGGCTGGAAGAAGAGCCCCCACTGACCACGATGACCACGTAGCGTGAATAAGAAAAATTCCTGCGCAGGAACTTTTCTGAGGCTCGGGTGGTGGTTCGCTCCTGCAGCCTGGTCTCTCTCATCCTACCGGACACGCTCATGAAGAAACACGAGGCCAGTTTTAGCCTTGGCTTTCTGATGGGTTTAGCTCCGGTCCTCCAGCATTCTCAGATGGTCTTGCTCAGGCCTCGCTTGACAAGTCCTCTTGGCTATTTGCTTTTACTGCGGGACACCCATGGGCCCCAGCCCTGGTCCATGATGCTGCTCCTGTGATCAGCAGGTGGGACTCCAAGGGGGCGTTTACTGTGCATGCTCAAGGCCATCCCCTGTGCGTGGTCATCTGGCCATTTTGAGTGTGCTGAGGGCAGGACAATGCCAGCCTCTCCTCTGGTATCTTCCCCCATTGGGAGAGACGATTTACGATGGTCCTCGGGCATCCCTGAACCTTTTCCCTGGGTTGTGCCAAGAGGGCGAAGCCCCGGACCACTCTTCACCTGAGCCAGCCCTCAAGGTCGTGCTTGCCGTGAGCTGCCTTGAGAGATGAAGTAATACCCGTCACCAGCAGAGAACAAGCTTCCTTCCACACTCTAGAAAAGCGGGGACTCTCCCAAGCCCGGTGTCCTCTCCCATCATGTAACCCACCACACGGCTCGCCCATTGTGGGCCCCTGGCGCTGCCGTTATGGGACTCGGCACGGGAGAACTGGAGTCGACCGGTGCGAAGCTTCGGCCACCGCCTTTGCCCTGAGCCCATCTCCTCTGACCCAGGCAGGAGTCCTGCATCTTCGGGAGCAGGCTGACTTGTGAGCTCAGAAAGAGGATATAGCCTCAGACCCTGCACTGTTCTCGGCACTGCCGACCACGCCTCAGCACGCACAGCGCTGGGCACAGTGCCGGCCGACGGGCAGGAGCGGGTGTACTTTCCACTCGCCGGTCTGGGGATCGGGGAGTCTCAGGACAGTCTCCTCCCATAACTAACGCTTCCTGGGGCCTCAGCTTTTCCCTCTGGGCTGGGGATACCAACCTGGGACCCCCTACTTCACACTCAGGCCGTCAGATTTGCAAGTGTGAGGGAAGATGACCGGTGTTCTCTGGTCATCATCAGCTGATTCCTATCTTCTCTTGAGATAATGCCAGCACACTTGGACTCCTCCCAGAGAGACTTGGGGAAAGAGGAAGGAAGCGTTTGCTGTCAGGGAGACAGGAGGACAGCAACCGGAAGAGACCCAGCTGGCCGTTGCCTCTCCGGTTCTGGGCTTCTGCGCAAACGGACAGGGCTGGTGCGTTTTCACCAGGCACGGCTGGACTGCCTGATTCCAGGGGCTCTGTTTGGAGTGGGAGACACGATGGCCACCTCCAGGGCGCTGGTAGGGAGGACTTGCCTTCATTCCTGCATTTGCATCACCAGGGCCGCCACGGCGCCTCGCAAGGGCGGGGCGCACCGGAAACCAGGCTTAGGACAAGCTTGTGCCATTTCTCCCTAGGCCAGTCAGGAATTCCCCCTAAGCTATTGCCTAGCAAAGCTAGAGAGCCTTCATACGACTCACATGAATAAGGAACTTAGTGAGAAATTGGGGCGGGGGGGGTGAAGCAAGGAAGGGACAATTGTTTGGCATCTTTGCTGTGGCCTCACTTGGGGACACACATGCCCCTGCAGCCCTTTGCTGCACTTCAGGGAGGCCAAGGGATGACTGTCTCTGTGCATTTATAGGTTGAGTGGAAGGGGACAGAAGAGGCGGGAGTGGCTGCAGCAGCTCTAGGACGGTGGCAGGACAGAGAGGAAGTGACTGAGGGGACATGCATGAGGTCTCATTCTCAGTGGGGGCGTGGTGGCTGACTGGGAGGGAGGAACCCTGTTTCTGCTCATCCACCACACTTGGCCCAGGGCTTGCTCTTCACAGAGGATTCTGGGAAACGTTGCCCCTCCGAGTCTCTGGTCCTCAGGGAGGGGGGTCGGGCCAGCCTCAGGAACCCAGCCTCCCCGCACCCCTCCCACAAAGGGCCTGTCACCAGGAGAAGGATGACCCTCCCGTGTCTGAGTCCCCATTTTACTTGCAGCTCGGTACTAATCTAATTGCTGGCTCTAACCTAATTCTCCATTGATGCTCGAGTCCTTTGCCTGCCGATATTAAAACTCTTTTCATTTAATTGTGTAGAAGATAGATCCTCCTCGGTTGTCAGGTGGTAAATATAGAAAAGCTGATGTGTAGCTCTAATTTCTTCCCTGGCAGGCCTCCTACAGCTCTGAGTAATTGGGGACCTAGATGCTCTGGATGGGGAGGGCCAGGAAGGAGGGAACAGGGAGTCGGGCGGGGGGGGGCAGCACCTCACCATGGTCAGGAGGTTTCGGGTCAAGGACAAGTGGGCCTGACCCCAGTCTGAGCTCTAGACCCTTCTGCTGGTGGAGTGGCAATGATGGAATGCTTCCAGGCGTGGGGGTCAGGGTGACAGTGTGCCTATTCCAGCTCTACCCTCTGCCAGCTGTGTGACCTCCAGCAACTCACTTGACCTCTCTGGGCATCAGTTTCCTCCTCCGTACAGTGAAGGTAGAAATGATATCTGGCTCATGAGGAGGCTGAGAATGCACTGAGGTAATTTGCCTAAAGCCCCAACGTAACAGCTGGTGAGTGGTAAGTGATAATTACTATCACACGACATTTAGCCACAGTGGGTATCAAAGGCCCCAAACCCAGTGTGAAGCAGGCGAGTGTTAGCTGGTCAAGCAGGGAGCAGGCATCAACATTACTCTCTCAGAAAGTTGAAGGATTCTGTGCAGGGGCTGTTCGGATGAGTTTCCAGAAAGAGAAGGATGCGTTGAGGTGGGTTTCCCCTGCACCGAAGTTTCCCAGCCCACAGCAGCGGCAGTGCAGCCACCTGCTCCTCTTGAGGGGGTCCCCAGGAAGCAGAGGGAGCCAGTGACCTCAGGCTGCTGCCGGGTCTTCCCAGGAAAGTCTCAGAAACCAAGACTGCCGGGACCTGCAGCTCGCACTTGCCAAAGCCCCCGCTCTGCACCAAGGAGGCTTTGGAGCTGCAGTTACGCCCCAAGGTTCCAGGCTGGTGAGGTGTTAGGCCAAAGATGCTCGTTCCAGGGCCAGAACTAGGGTAGGGAGAGGGAGGTACTCACCTGGGATGCGCAATTTAAAAGGCACCCAAAACTCAGTAATCAAGATAAATAATATTTCAATGTAATATTTTAAAAATATTGAAACTAATTTAAAAATCCATGATGCACAAAATGTCACACTTTGAAGTACAGGCAGGCTCTGCGTCTGTCCCTGCGGGACCCGGAGAGGGAGGGCCTCACCTGCCGCACTGAGTCCGGGGCCCCAAAGTTTGGGTCCCTTCCCATGGCGGTAGGGTCAGACTCTCTGTGAATGAAGGGGTCAGACAGAGGCTCTGTTTGGGGCAGGCTCTGCAGGCTGTGCTGCTGTGCAGAGGAGGGTTGCATTCTCCTGCTCGGAGAGAAGTACCACATGCAGGTGTGAGGTCTGCGGAGGGGACCGGAGGGGGAGGCTGTGAAGCACCAGTAGAGGAGGGCAGCTCCCACCGCCTGCCCCGCCCCCGCCAAAAGGCCCCCAAAGGCTGCTTCCCACCCTCATTCCTTTGGGGCTTTCTCTGTGCGCTCTCTTTGAGAATTCAGAAGCTCCTAGAATGACTACGGGCTGCCAGACCTTAGCTTGTTCCGCCGTTGAGAATCCTCTGCTCCCCTGGCTCCACTCCGGACGACTGGGGACCTTCTCGCTACGTGTCCAAGTCCTGCACTGACCAGCAGTGCCTGCTCGCCTGTCTCCCCTGCCCAGGAAGCCCTCTCAGCCCCTCCAGCTCAGGACCGCCCCAGCCCCCTTCGTTCCGAAAGTGCACATTTGAGAACCTGCTATGTGCCAGGCTGGGTTATGGAGATACAGGGATTGAATAAAAACACAGTTGTGCTTGGGGAACTCAAACTAACGCCAGCACGTGGTCCAGTCTAAGTCATGCTGGAAGGTTCAGGATGAACAGCGCCAACCTCTGCCCCCTCCCCCCCGCCCCCCGCCCCCAGCTCCGAGTTCAGTCACACCTCTAGGCTCTGACAGCTGTCCTTCTTTCGGGTGGTTCATTTAGAATTTAGCTACGTTTTTCTAAATATATGCAGACACAGTATCTCTTGATTTGTCACTTTCGTGCATCAGCTTTTGACCTCCGGCCGTGGTAAATAAAGACGTGAGCCCCCCACGCCCCCCTTCCTCCTGTCTCCTTCCCTCTCGTTCTCCCGGGAGCGCCATCTTCCAGTTTCCCGTTGAACGAAAGCACCGCTGAGCCCAGTTATGCATTATAACTGCATTCTTTTCCTATACAGTTCTTCTTTGCCCTAGAGTTCATAAATCGCTTTTTTATTTGTCTGATGTCTGGTATCTATTGTTAGTTTTTTCTAGGCACTTGATGTTTCTGCCGCTTGCCTGTTGATACTAGTTTCCAGTCAATCAAACACGTTGGTTTCTTTTGTTTCTTAGAATTTTTTAAAAGATTTTATTGATTTATTTTTAGAGAGAGGGGAAGGGAGGGAGAGAGGGAGAGAAATATCCATGCGTGGTTGCCTCTCACGAGCCCCCTACCGGGGACCTGGCCTGTAACTCAGGCACGTGCCCTGACTGGGAATCAAACTGGCGACCTTTTGGTGTGCAGCCCACGCTCAGTCCACTGAGCCACACCAGCCAGGGCTCAAACACGTTGGTTTCATTTCCCCTTGATTCTCTTGTTCTGGTCAGGACCCCTCGTTCTCTGGGGCTGCGCCCAACTGTGCTGGGAGGACAGGCTTCGCCTTCGTGCCGAGATGGACCTTCTGGGATCAAGTCCTCCTTCCAGGATCTCTTTTCTGTCTCTTTCTGGGGCTGTTCCCCTGTTTCAGTAGCTTCCGGAGAAAGGGGGCGTGGGAAGTGAAAACTGCAGTCCTTTTTCTATCTTTAACCTACCCCATCCTTGGCGGAGGGTTCCCGAGAGCGTGGATTTACAGGTTGGAAGTACTTTCCCCCGTAAAGTTCCGCCGTTGTCTTCGAACTTCCAGGGCTGCCAGAGCACAGCGACCCTTGCCACTCTGACGTCTGACCCTTGCCACTCTGACGTCTGACCCTTGCCACTCTGACTTCTGACCCTTGCCACTCTGACGTCTGACCCTTGCCACTCTGACTTCTGACCCTTGCCACTCGGGTGGCCTGCATTTGTCAGTTTGGACCCTCCTACGATCGCTTCCTGACTGACCGTGAACTTTTTTGCATCCTGACAGTGAACTTTTTTGCATCCGTTGCGCTGGGCTCTGGGTGAGCCTTTGCATTTTGGAAATTCGTGCCTTTCAATGCTGGTCAGTCTTTACGTGTAGTTTCTTGGACAATTTTTCTTCTCCAATTCCCCTGTCCTCACTTTCTCGAATTTTCTTCAACCAGGTGTTGGACTTCCTACAATGGAGCTCCAATTTTTTGTTGTAATATTTTCCCCCGTGTTCTTTTCTTTGTTCAATTTTCTCTTTTTCTGATATTCTTTACATTTCATCTTCTACCCTTTTATGGTCTTTTGAATTTATTACTCTTTTTGTTTTAATTTCTTAGCGTTCATTTTTGTTCTCAGTTCCTTTCTCAAAACTTCTTTGTATCTGGATGTGCTTTCTTTTTCATTAAAAATGTTATCATTAGTGTTCTCACTGAGGTTTTCTTCTATTCCCTGCCTTGTCTCTATTTCTTCATATATTTTTTTTCCATTTGGACTTTGTGTTTTCTTTGTTCGGACCTTGGTCTTTAATGTCGGAGGTGGTCAGACGGCAAAACTCCTTTCTTGTTGGGGGCAGGGGGTGAGCACCCAGACAGACTGTGCGTATCTTAACCTTCTGGGTCTGCTCAGGTCTCTGAGAGGAGCCGACATCCCTCCCGAAGCTGGGGCATTCACTCGCCCTCTGGGATTCAGGAGAAGGGGAGGGGCCCGCCGGAGAGAGGTTTCAGAAGTGGAGACATAGGACTTGTTTTTTCCCGAACTTACCTTTTGTTTGTTGGTTGCCTCCTTAGCTTTTGCGTACCTACCTGGAGCTCTTTTTAAACTCTTCAGCAAATCATAAAACTGCTCTCAGTTCTGTCTACCTCCTCAGGTAACCCGTACATTCACTTGTTTTCCTTTATTGGAGATAGGCCCCTGAGAGCCTCCTGTTACACCTGGAGGGGCTGCTCTCAACGGCTCTTCCTCCACCTTCCTTCCAGAACCGTCCTTCTCATCTTCCGCTCGAGAGAGAGCCCGCTCCCTGGGAAGACTTTGGCTTCAAGCCTGTCACTCACTCGTGCCTGCGCCTCAGTGTGGGTGCGATTCCGACTCCTTCCTGAGTTGGCTTTGATGGTGGCAGTTGGGGATGAAGGGGACAGAGCCGGGAATCCAGGGCCCCAGAGAGGAAAATGCCTTTGTCTGAGGTCACACGGCGCGGGCCAGGCAGAGACAGGGAGCCTGGACTCCTTCTGCACCTGCATCCCAGAGCTACAGCGGTCTCCTGGGCCCCTCGCTGCCCCCTCTGTCCTCTGCCCACTGCCCCAGAGTGGAGGCTGACCACACGGTATGTGGAGACACCGCCAGGACAGGTGTGAGACGCGGGAAGGTACGTGGAAAAGGAAGGCAAATAACCCCCCCCCCCGCCCCCGCAGCCCTTACCGCACTCTGCTGCCCCCGGTGGGCCGCCCATCCTGCAGTTCCTAGTTCCTCATTCCTTTCTGGGACTGCGGAAGGAGGGCAGGGCACTGGACCCCATGCCCTCCATGGCCCCCTTTCCTTCCAGCTGAGGATGGAGGTTTTGTTGTTGTTTCCTTGGTGTTTTTTGGCATAGAGGGTAAGCTATGGTTGTCATGGCAACTCCAGCAGAGGGAAAGAGGGGAGGGCCTGGGAGGGTGAATTTGTCCCTCTGTCAGCTGGTTCTCCAAGTGGGGATCTGCAGAGGTCGGAGCCCGAGGGTCGAGCGAAACGCCCTGGTCCAGGAAGGCCCCGTGGCCCCACGTCTTCCTGTCCCCACGTCTGCCTGTCCAGCCTGGCTGCAAGGCGACCTCTGCACCACAAGGGTCTTCTTCCTTCTACGGAGATGTGGGACTCCCCCGCTGTGACCTGAGGTTCTGGGTGGGGGTGAAGAAGAAGGAAGGAGAGCCCCACAGAGAAATGTCCAGGGGCTAGAACATACGCTGACCCCTCCCTCATGCTGGGGCAGCAGCCAGGGAGTGGGACAGGGGCGGGGAGTCCCCTGGGAAAGCCTGAGAACGCAGACTCAGCCGCTCTGAACCTTGGATCGGGAAGTCAAACGAGAGTGCAGGACCAGGCGTGTGGTGGTTAAGCATCTTTCCAAGGAAGTCGTCTCCCTTTGCTAGTTTTTCCTTAAAACATATGTCCCTCCAGTTCAGTTTTCCACTTTTGACAGTGACATAGTGACAAAGAAAAAATTTCTTTTTCACTTAAACAACAGCATGCTCCCAGTGGTACATGGCAGCTGGCACTAGGAATGTGGCGGTAGCGATAGGGAGTGGTGGAGACTGTGGCCAAAGGGGGTGACGGGCATTGCTCCAACCCACTCTGGTTGGTTGTTGCCACGTGGGTACACTGGCTCAGTTGCTCAGGAGAAACCAGAAGTCCAGGTTGCACACAATTTCCCAGACTTTACCCTTTTCCTCCCCTTCGCCCGTCACATGGCCCATCTAGACCCAAGGCCTTCGAGGGACCACAGATGAGGCAGCCCCTGCTGTCACCTGAACAGTTACAATGAGCCAAACCTTTAGACAGGACCCCATTTGCCTTGACCTGCCACAGGCGGGGACATGGGGGCTCAGCAGGGTGGAGACCTGGTTGGCCAAAGGCCCTGAGCGGCTTATTGGCAGGCCTGCGGCTGGACGGCCCCACGTCGATACACAGGAAGACAGTCCGAGAGTGCGAGTGGAGTCGGGAGCACAGGCCGCAGACCGCCTTGCTCCTGCAGGCCAACCAGGGGCCGAGAGAGCCCGGGGCCGCCAGCGCCGCAGCTCCCATTTGCTGGGACTGGCGCCAGGCTTGGTGATTTACGTGTATCTGTGGAACACCAGGTCCATGGAAAGCACAATCTCACTCCTGCAGCCCAGGGCTCCTTCAAAAATGTGTCTTCTCCTGCTTTATTAGTTGGAAACTCGGGCAGGCCTCATGTCTTTTCCGCTTATTCGAAGGCCACAGAGAAGACATTAATTAAAACTTTGAAATCGATTTCGCAGCACTTTTTCTCCTTGCCTAGCTAGGTCAGGTTGGCAGCGGGAAGAGGGGTGTGGCTGGCTCCTTTGTTCTCTCCTGGTATCGCTCCCCTCCTTCGGCAGCCCTCCCGCCTGTCCTGTCTCCAGTTTCTGCCCCCTCCTGGCTGTGGGAGGGTAAGGGAGGAGGGATGGGAGGGCTGGCAAGGGGAGGAAAGGTCTCCCCGGAGCTGGTGCCATCAGCAGCTGGCTTTGCACGCTCTGAGCCCGGTGGGTGGGTAAGGCCAGCTCTTGTGTGGGTGTCTCTGTTCTGGTGGTCTGGGGAAGGAGATGGCGCCCATCACGGGTAGCAATGTCCCCCCCCCAGGTCCCTCACCCAACCACAGGGGCCCCAGATTGACTAGACCATCCCAAGGAGCTTGATTTGTGCCAGATGCCTTTTTCCTGCACCACTCTCCTGCTGTGTGACCTTGTTAAAGACCTTGGGTAACTGCTCCTGGCCCTGCTTGTCCTCAGCTGTACGATAAACAGGCTGTCAAGGAGCAGGGTGGCCCTCGAAGGGGTGGGCTGCCGGGGTGAGCAGGGAGCAGCTTACCTCTGCACTGCTCTCATCTGGTCCCTGTGTGGGAGGGCCGCTGCTTTGGGGCGGGGAGGGCGGGGCAGGGGGACTGCAGAGACTGGGAGGAGAGAGCCAGAGGCAGGACAGGTAGGTGCAGAGGGGAGAAAGGCGGTGGTGGCGGCCTGAGGGAAGGAAGGAGAGCCAGAGAGAGGGACACTAAAGCAGGGACAGAGGAGCTGGAGGGGTGTCCTCTGCCCCCCATTACTCCTTAGCCCGACAAAGAAGAATCTACCTGTTTATGCTCCTCCTTCAGGTTGCCCGCTGTGGCCCACCTGCTCAGAAAGTGGGTGGTGACTACCTCCGAGGGTTCCCTCATCGGTGCGCACCGCTGGTGCTCGGGCCCAACGCCGGGCACGTGGCTGACCAGAGCCGCACGGGCTGTCCAGCTCAGTCCTTAGACGGGGGCGGGGAGGGGGGCGTGACGAGGGATGGTGGCATGCGTGGTCCACATAAGGGATCACATGGCTTGGGTTCACACCCCTGCCGGCTGCTCACTAAGTGTTTCCAGAGGCCTGTTGCTTAACCCCTGTGCCTCAGTTTGCCCGGCTGTAAGCTGGGGTTAATAACAGAACCATTTCATGGTGGTGGTAGGAGGTTTGAACGAGATAGTCCAAGTAGCCGCAAGTGTGGGATATGATGAGGTCTCCATAGATACATGCGGCTGTTACTTGAGGCTCTTCGAATGGACGTGGGGACAGCAGGCAAACGTTTCACTTCTGCACACCTGCGTTCATACGCACTGAGGGGGGAGTGCGAGCCTGGCTCCGACAGCCTGCAAAGGGGGCGACAGAATGCAGCTGGTCATGGACGGAACAGCAGCTGTCTCCAATTACCGGCTCCTCCGTGGCTTTAAAAAAGATTTCTAACCTTCGGAATATATTTCACCCTTACCCAAAATATGTTTATTGATTTTAGAGAGACAGGAAGGGGGTGGGGGGGGGAGAGAGAGGGGGAGAGAGAGAGAGAGAGAGAGAGAGAGAGAGAGAGAAAGAAACATTGATTGGTTGCCTTCCTATGTGCCCCCACCAGGGACTGAACTTGCAACCTAGGCAGGTGTCCTGACCGGGGATCGACCCCACAATCTCCAACCGACGGAGCCACCTGGCCAGGGCTGGGGACAAAATTAACGCCTGGTGTAGAGAGGAGCAGGTCACAGGAGCATGGGGGGTTTGCGGAGGGTCACGCCCAGCTGGGGAAGCCGGGCCTCCTTTGGTCCCGGCTCTAGGTAGGGGGTTTGGGAGTCAAGGGGTGGGAACAGGAAAAGGAAGTGCTCCTGCTTAGTTCCTATCCAACGATCCTCATTATTTTCCTCACATTCCGTTCCTCGCTGATTCTGAACAGCAGAAACCAAACCTTAATGCCATCATTACCTGTCTCCTTGAGGAGAAAATTAGACTAAAACCGCCCAGAGCTTTCAGCCCGCAGTTCGGGAGATAGGAGGGCAGCAGTGGGCAGGAAGGAAGAGAGAAGCTTCTTCACAGGAGGATGTTCGAGCTGCCAGGGCCTCAGGAAGCAGCGGTCCCAGGCCCTGGTCAAAGCCTGGGGTGGGGGGGTCAATGCCAGGGGTAAATTCCTAGACCCAGGCCTCCCTCCTGCAAAATGCAGGCGCCTAAATCCACCCCCTCCCAAAGAAGACATGGTGCAGAACCCACCCAGGACCACTGGGGTCCCACAGTGTTCTTGAGAAAAATGTGAGTTGTTCAGGCAGGTTAAGGGTGGAGGGCGTGAGCGGTCCCTACAGATATGGGAGGGCCCTGCTCCGCACCCCTCCCCCACTTCCACTGCACCCTGGTCTTCACATGCTTGGCCTACTGCAAAGACTGGATGGGGTAGGAGACCTGGGCCCTGCCCTCGGGAAGCCTCTGGCTGATGGAGAGCAGCCCGCTTTGCAGGTCAGCCAGAGAGGAGCCCAGGCTGAGGTCGTAGCCAGGCTGGAGGGCAGGGCTCAGCTGCCTGGGGCAGGAGAGCTCAGAAAAGGGAGGGGGCTGGCCAGCTGGGGAGGCTCCTGTCCGAGGCGGACAGAGCTGGTCCTTTAGGGCTGGGTGGGCATAGGGCTGCGGCGGAAGAGCCTTGGGTGGCGGTGTTGTCTCATTGCAGTGGAGGCAGCGCTAGAAACAAACCGAGACAGGAGGGGAGGCTGGAGTGGAGACGTCACCAGGAAAGAAAACGGGGACCTGGGGCTGACTTCGGAGAGGAGAGCGTCAGACAGGAAGCACGGGCCCCTGGAGCCAGGGAGGACTTCCGAGCAAGGGGACAGCTCGATCAGATTCGCAGGTGGCAAAACTCACTCTGAGTGAGCGTAGAGGCCTGGTGACCGGTGAGAGGGTGTCGCAGCTGGTAAAAGGCAACGGTCCCCCAGCTGGGGTACTTCCTGTGGTGGAAAGGAGGACTCAGTGCCTTCCTAACCTAGAGGAGGGCTGGGCTGGGCAGGTCAGACCTGGGTGGGGTGACCGATGCAAAAGAGGCTATTCCTAGGTTCCGGGTTTGGGCTGTCGGGGGATGGTGGAGCCCTAACAGAGCGACGGGCTTCCTTGTGGATGGCTGCCCACTCCCTGCGAGGCGTCAGTGTGGAGGGGTCAGGAGACAGTTGGACAGACAGGGATTTGGGCCCGCTGGCCGATAGGCAGTGGGTGGAGAATGACCCTCAGTTGGGCGGGTGTCGGGGGGAAGGCCGGAGCTGCAGAGCCCATGGGGACATCTGTCCCTTCCCACCGGGACTGTGCTATGACCCCAGTCTAAGAGCTGCCTAAGAGTTTCTGCGAAGAGTGAAAGGGGGTCAGGGCCACCGTCATCTAAGGGGAGGCAGTGAGCAGGGTTACGGAAGCCGGGGACATGGCCATAGGGGCCCAGGGTTGCAGCCCCAGCAGCACCCGAGGCTGGCGGAGGTTGGGGGCCTCAGGGTCCCAGCCCGGGGGGAGCTGGGGACAAGCCTAGATCCCAGAACCGAGTCTGGCCTGCTGTTGCCAGCACCTGTTGAGCAGGCTAGGGTCTGTAGCTGTCTTGGAAGGAATGTTGGGGTGCATTACTCGGGTCCCCGAAGCGCAGGGCGCCGCTCTACCTGTGCATCCGGGATGGAGAAGCTGACTACCCAGCACCTCGCCCCTCTCCCAGCCCGGCTGTCCTCTTGGCCCTCCTCCCACCTTCCTTCCTCCTTCCCCCTTCAGACCCCGAGGACTAGACCACCATGGGCCTGAGCGTGGCACCGGTTCCTGGACCCCACTCCCAGGGCCCAGGACTCTCCCTTTGCAGGGGACATGGGTGCCACAGACTGGACCTGAGTTTTAGGCTACAGTTCAGGTCTCTTGTTGCGTAGATAACCAGTGGACAGCCTTGGGGGCTGACTTTTGGGGGAGGCTCAGGCTGGACTAGACTTTGAGGTGACAGGGTGTACCAGCAAGTTTGTCACAGGGACACTGGCTGGGAAAGGGGATGGCCCTGTGCCATGCACCGCGCCACAGTGATCGAAGGTCAGCGCCCAGCCGAGGGAGGCAGCAGCACCTGGGTCCCGGGGAGCCGAGAGTATGCAGGGGGCACCTGGCCCTTGGGCAGCGCCGACTCATGGCCCGGAGCCACTGTGGCTAGAACATCCAGTCCCCAAAGGCGAGCAGGAGCTTATCTGGGCCATCCGCCTGCCTGCCGTGTCTGATGTGATATCCCCAAGGAGGCAGTGTCCTCTGCTCTGGCACTTGCCTGCAGGCCCGTGGCCCTGTGTAGCTGAGCTCAGGAGTGGTGAGGGCAGCCCCTCAAGCACACGGCCCCCTGACCAGTGCTCAAGCCCCAGCCGGTCTTAGAGGCACAAGGTGAGCCCCTGCCTAGAGAGAAAAGGGAGCCCAGCTCCTGTTTCCGGGCAAGCCCCTGGACGGTATCCCCCTCACTGCGGGGCACTGCTGTCTCACCCCCGGGCTCACCTGTCCTTCTGGGAACGTGGAGCCCTGCCCAGACCAGAGGCTCGGTGGGGGCCCGCAGCGTGGGGAGGGGGAGCAGGCTTGAAACGTGTGAGGTGTAGTTTTTCAAACATTTTTTAGCAGAGCGTCAATGACTAAGATGCATGAAAGTGGTCACTCTGCTTGCGGGGGGTGGGGGGGGCTGGGCCCACCGATCGATCCCTGTCCTCCGTGCCCACCCACAGCCGCCCCTGCAGTGTCCTTGACTAACCTCCAGGGGTCCCGCAGTTAGAAAAGCCATGGATGGATTGGTTCCAACCTCTGTGTGAAGAGCTCCGCAGACCTGTTTCACGGATCAGCATGCCAAGATTTAAGAGGGAGGAGCGACATCTGCGAGATTGTTTGTGGCAAAGCCAGGGACAGGAACCCAGGTCCCTGCCTCCCGGGCTGGGGCCTCACAGCTGCCCTGGAGAACTGCGTCTTCCTGACTGCAGCTCCATTTGAAAGACGTAATCGTACAGTCCTAATTATGTGTCTTGGTATTCTAAGGCCCCTTACCTCTGCTTGGAAGTGGGCAGAGTAAACATAAATGCTCATGGAAAATCATTGTGCTTCCTTTCTGTTCAGCTCTGGTCTCGGCTCCCCTGGGGGAGGGTGGAGAATAAAATGAGGTGAATCTGGTCCCTGCCCTCGATGAACTCACAGTCGGGGTGAGGAGCCCAGGAAAGGGGGTGGACCACCCCCGGGAGCTGAAGGCAGGCTGGACAGGAGAACCGGTGCCCTGCCCTGTGCCGCACGGTGGGGGGTGGGGTACATGGCTCCAGGGCGTCCTGGCTGGCTGCAGTTTCTGTTTCTGGCCTGAAATGCCATTAATAATATGGACGCTGTCACTTACTAGCTGTGCCTTAGTTAGGTTAAGTTTGCTAACCTCTCTGTGCCTTAGTTTCCTCCTCCGCAGTGTGGAGGCCATAAAAGCACAAATCTCAGAGTTGTGTGTGAAATTTATCATGCATCAATGCTTGCAAAACACTGAGCAGTGCACCTGGCGTGTGGCACACGCCCCTAGACAACGAGCCGACAGTGCTGACCGGGTGGCAGCCCGCTCGGGTGAGCATCTGCCCGGGAGGGGCAGCTGTGGGGTGAGCTCTCCCAGCAGCCGGGCTTCTTGCCTGAGGCTTGGCCGACAGAACCTTGGTCCTAATGGAGAAGAAAGAACCCTGGCGCAGGAAACAAGAGGCTTGGAATTCAGATCCTTGGTCTGCCACTGAGGACTTGTATCTTCTCTGAGACTCAGTTTTCGCATCTGTCAAGTGGGGAGCATGACGCCAAACACCAGAGCGCTGTGAGTGTTAGGTCAGATCTGTATGTAAAATGCTGTCACGTTACCTGGCCTACTGGAGGAAGTGTTCAGAGAATGTTGGTGCCCCTCCCAGTGAGGCCGGGCCAGAGCGCTCTGAGTTGCATATCATACAAAGACCCTCCTGAGCGTTTGGGGATGAGAAAGAAGCGGTGGCGGCGGCAGCTAACACAGGTGGAAGCAGGTGGAGACATCAGGCTGGGACAGAGTGGACTTCCATTGTCATTCACTCAGCACCTTTTCCCAGACACACACAGCGTCTGGTCCCTGGACTGGGTCCTGGGCAGACAGACGTGGTGACATATATTCCTGCACACAGGGGCTCCCAGGCTGGGGAGAGGGGGTGACGATGTCCTCCCAAATGAACACCGTGCCAGGGGGAGGTACCAAGGCTGGCCCGGGGGCTGGGCAGTGTTGGGGTTTGCTTTGGCTGGGCTGGTTTGGAGCTACCGTCCAAGAGAGGCATGCCAGGGGGTTGAAGGGCATCCCAGGTGGAGGGAGCAAGTGCAAGTGCCGCGGCCAGAAATCGTGAGAGGGCCCAGCAGGCCAAGGGAAGTTCTCAGTTGTGAATTTTTCTTCCCACACTGAGGCAGACTCCGTCCCTTGCCTTGGTCACCGGGTTCAACAGGGACAAGGACTCTTCCTGGAGGGACCAGCAGGTCTTTTAGGGCACGCCCATCTCTAAAATTCCTGCAAAGCCACAAACAGCAGGACTAACAGTCCACTTTTGGAATGCAACCAAAGCACCAGGGCTGTCCAGGAGAATGTTGACTCAAACCTGGCCGGGTTTGGGGAAGCTTGTGGTGAGCTTGGCGAGGACCAGCCTAAGCCCAGGCCCAGAAGGCTTCTTGGAGGAGGAGGCGATGTTGGTGGAGGTCTGCCCCCGCGCCCACCGCCATTCCCAGCCTGCCCCCGACCCCCGGCCCATGTGAGCAGGGAGCCAGGCTAAGAAAGCCGTGGGTGCTATTCACCTCCTGCTGCAGATCAGGCCTGGGAGTTCCCCTCACATCGCTTCTCGCTAAGAAGACAGGCCTCCTCTCAGGCACGCTGCTGACATGTTTTCTGTTCCCTAGATGAGGATAATCAGCCTGTTTGGGAGTCGGGCTGACAGCGCAGGCAGCAGGCGGGGGTGGGGATGGGAGGCCCCGGGGCGGCAGGCAGCTCCGCGGAGCAGACACTGCCTGGGTGACAGCCACAACCTCCAGCAGGTGGGGATCTCCATTCGCCACCTGGAGGAGAAGGCTGTGGGGCAATTTTGCTCACTTACAAGAACCAGAGAGCCGGCCTGGCTGTCTTCCCTTTTAACCCCTGCCTGCGCGTCAGTGCTGGAAAGCGGCCAGCCACCCCCCCTGCCCCACCCAGATCAGAACCTAGAGCCGCTCTGGGTATCTCCAGACCTCTCACAGCGGGGGCCTGCCCCCTGTCCCTCCCCTTCCAGGGCTTCCCTACCCCTTGCCGATAGCCCCACCCCCACAACCCTGAAAGGCTCAGCCCCAGGCCCCAGGCCAGGCTGGGGGTTCGCTCTTCATGCATGCATGAGCTGGGACGTGTGGAGGGGAAGCACCCACCAGCCCTGGGGTCTCTGTGGGCAGGTCACGGGGGGGCGGGGGGAGGCCCTCTCCTGCTGGAGGGTCAGCACCCGGGGCCCGGCATTGCTCAGAATTTCTAAGCACTTGGTTGGAAAGGCTTGTGTATTACTCATATCAGGGCTGAGGCGTGTTTATTTTAGAATCACCTGCAGCAAAATACCCATATTCACCTTGAGGATAAACCCTCCACCCGACCCTGCACCTTGGGTCTCCGGAGGTTTTCTGAGGGGGTGCCCCACCCCTGCTTCCGTTTGGGTACCCAACTTCCATTTCTCCGCCGGGAGCTGGGAGTTTCCCTCAGACCCTGAGGTCACACGTCCCTCCCTACTGCCCCAGAGAGTAAGGATTAATGTGCGCCTTCAACAGCGCCCGAGGGCTTCCCAGAGGGGCAGCGTGGGGGCCTGGCCTCAGATGCCAACACATCCCCTGGCTGTGTGCTCCTGGGTTGCAGCTCCAGGAGGTGAGCCGAGCTCAGGGCTGGGAGGCAGGGTCCCAACCCTGTCCTCTGTCCCAGCCACTGACCCTCACTGTGGCAATGAGTGGGCCCCTCCACCCCTCTGTGCCTCAGTTTTTCTGTCTGTCTCATGGGTGTGTGGGAGACCCCAGTAAAATACACAGAAGCTGTAGCTGCCTGGAGAGGCACCCTGCGACCGCCAGCGGTCTGTCCCTGGGCAGCCCTGCGGCCATGTGCGGCCAATCTTTTTGCTCTGTGGTCTCCCAGGCAACGCGGCATGGCCTGCCAAGCTCACTGCCGGGCCCTGGCTCCGAACACATCTTCAGTGCCACGCAGAGATGGCTGATGGCAGGAGCCAGGGCGAGGCCCAGCCTCCCCAGCTGTCGCAAGGAGCTTTCAGACAAAGCCCGAACGGCCTGGGAGGGGCCGGCTGGAGCCAGGGGGCCTGGGAAAGGCGCTCAGAGTCCCCGGCTGCGCCCCCCCCCCCGACCTCATCCTCCTATCTCTGCCTTCTCAGGGACCCGTTCTTTCCAGAACACTCCATTTGGAAGCTCACAGCTCTGGGCCTCAGTCTCCCCATGTGTTGAAGGGGTGGGGGCTGATCTCTAGGCCTCAAACGGCCCGAGGCAAGGGTCAGGAGGTCAGAGGCCTGCGGGATGGGCCCCGCACCATCTTCAGAAAGCTGCCCCCACTGCCCCACCAGGACACGGGAGGGTGCCTGGCTCGAGGACATTTATTAGACAGGGTCTCCAGAACCATTTGCTCCAAGATCCAGAGACCACCCTATGCTCCTCGCCCCACGCCCCTGGCGAGGGTCCTTCTTCCGGCTGCCTTTGCTGCCAGCCTCTCCTTCAGCCACTGGCCAGGATTTGCAGGTTTGCAAGCCGGGCAGCTCTTTCTTCGGTTGCAGTCGCTGCTGCGTTCAGGCCATTATTCCATCGTGGTCCTGAGAGATGTGGAAGCCGGACCTGGCCCTGGGAGGTGGGGCCCAGGGCGTGCGCAGAGAGGAGAGAGACCGGTGCTTCTGCTGTGGGTAGCCGGGGGCATGGGTGATGGGGGTAGGGGGCATCTGGCAACACCCACAAGGCAAAGACAGGGAGGTACGGCTCCCCTCCTGCAGGTTCCCAGGCCGGGCCTGAAGGGAGAACCGGCCAGGGTGGTGATCTAGAACCCGGGTTTGGCTGCCTGTCACTGGAAAGAAAGCCACTACTCAAGGGACAGGGTCTGATGGAAGGAAAGCAGGGTTATTCAGGAGCCGGCAGCTTGAGAGATGCCCTCTTAGCATCTCAATGCAGGAAAGGGTTTGAGGGGTGGGGGAGGGGGAGGCAGAACAGAGGAAACCAGGGAGGGCCGTGAGCGCTCAGTGGAGGGCGTGAGGCACAGTCACCAGTCAGCACAGGCTGCCTGATAACCATCTCGAGCCTCAAGGCTGCCTGATAACCATCTCGAGCCTCAAGGCTGGGGTCCGCTTCCTTTGCGGTGAGCTCTCGGTGCCCTATCAGCGAACAGGCTGTGTATCCGTAGGTGCCGAGTGTGTCAGTGATCAACAACGCTGAAAGCACGAGGGTGGGCGGTTGGGGGTCACAGTGGGAGCCAGCGAGAGAGGAGGGGCCGTGCTCAGCAGGCGGGGCCCAGCGGGGGGCCAGGTCTCGGGATTCTGCCAACCACAGCATGCACTTTATCCTCAGTGCGGTGGGAAGCCATTAGAGGAGTTTATATATTTATTTTTAAAGATTTTATGTATTCTTCGAGAGAGGGGAAGGGGGAGAAATAAAGGGAGAGAAATACCTATGTGAGAGAGAAACATCGATCGGTTGGTTGCCTCCCATCCCCGCCCAGATGGAACACTGAACCCACAACCCAGACGCGTGCCCTGACCTGGCATCGAACCAGCGACCCTTCCTCCGTGGGCCGATGCCCAACCCACTGAGCCACAGCGGTCTGTCTAGGCGCCGTTCGAGGGACTCAAACAGAAGAGACCTCAGAACAATGACTCCCAACCAGGAGTGAGTCCCCACCCTCATCCCCACCCCCAGGACATTTGGCACCTTCTGACGGGGGTTAGGGCTGGGGATGCCACTGGCATCTAGTCGGTAGAGGTCAGGGACGTTGAGAAATGTCCTGTAAGACAGAGGACGGCTCCCACGCCAAAGGCCCAAAATGTCAGCAGTGCCGAGGTTGCAGAGCCCTCATCGGAGCGCTGGCGTTCGCCAGGGCTGTGGTTTGTTCTGAGGAGCCCAGGGTCTCTGTGCTCACACCCAGCTCTTTCGGTCTATGCTCTGGGTTTGCACTCTGTCCCCAAAGTGTCAGCGGTGCAGAGGCGGAGAAACTTTCCTGCAGAAGAATGGAAGCAGCGAGACTGCTGGGGCCCAGGCCACGTGGGACCCGTGAGCGTTGCCATGTGACCAGTCTCGGGTGAGATGTGCTGTGAGTGCAAAACACACGCCAGATTTCAGATCTGGTACAGTAAAAATAATGTGAAATAGTCCTATGTTTATCTTGATTACATGTTCAAGTCCTATTTGAGATACATCGGGTTGAACAAAAGGTATCATTAAAATTCACTCCACTTGGTGCTTATTC
Organism: Glossophaga mutica; assembly: GCA_039655065.1. NCBI lineage: Eukaryota > Metazoa > Chordata > Mammalia > Chiroptera > Phyllostomidae > Glossophaga > Glossophaga mutica. Next base: position 87,844,658 of record CM077313.1, read on the forward strand.
ATGGTTTAAAGTGTCGCTACTAGGAGATTTTGAATTACACATATGGCTTCCATTTGTAGCTCACAATATGTTTCTGATGGATGGTGCTGAGTTACCCAGTGATAATATTGACTCAACTCCTTCCTGTGTGCTGAGTACTGTTCTTTTTAAAAATATAGATCATCTGATTTAATTTTCACAACCACTTCATAAAGGGGATAGCGTTATCCTTGCTTCCAATGTGAAGAAGCTGTGGCCCAGAGAGGTTAAGGAAGTTGCCCAAGGCCACACAGGAAGTCAGTGTAGAGCTGGCTCCAGAATCCGGGAGCTGGACCATGTTCCACGAGGATGATCGCTAGGTGAGGGTGGTCAAGACGCAGTCAGAGAGGAGTGGGCAACTCTGGAGCCACAGGACTCACTGAGGGAGTGGGCAGGCAAGTGGGAAGGGAAGGGGTGGGAAGGGAAGGGAAGGGAAGGGAAGGGAAGGGAAGGGAAGGGAAGGGAAGGGAAGGCTCAGATGGGGCTCACTGGGGTTTGCTGGGAGCAGCATGTGGAAGGCGATGCCGTTTGCAGAGATGGGATGGTGGGAGGGGGAAGCAAAGCTGGGAAGCACAGGGCTCCCTGCTCTCCCTGTCGGTCTGAGAGGACTGCAGACATCCAGCTGGAGACGTCAGGGAGGGAGCTAGGTTTGCAGGAAGGTGTGCGGGCTGGCGATGGACATCTGGGGGTCCGCCCAGGTAGACTGGATTTAAAGCCATGGGGTGGGGTGGGAGAAGCGATCCCCGACAGAGACTGCAGATGTTGGAGAGGTGGTTAGTTTGGAGCCCTGGACCACACCAGCACTTAGAGGCTGAGCCACAGAGAAGGAACCAGAAAGGGAGGCTGCGAGGGGGAAGGCAGTGGAGGCAAGAGGAAAACAAAGCGGAAGATGAAGGAACCTTAAGACAAGGGTCTGGTCAGGTTTCAGGCTCACCCCAAGGCCAGTGAGCCTCTGGCCACTTGGAGCAGGCTGTCAGGATAACTGCTTGGCCCGAGGCACGGTGCCTGGGCTCACCCTGGGCTGGAGCCCGGCAGGCTGGCCAGATCCATACGGAGTCCCAGGAACCAGGCGTCTTTGCTTCCTGAAAAGAGCAGGAAGGGGCCGTGTCTCGTGGGCTCAGCCAAGAAGAGGGCCCAGCCTTCCCCGAGAGGAAGGCCCTGGGGTGTGGGAAGGGTGACTCAGGCAGCTACTCCCATCTGGGAGTTGGAAAGTCCTTCCTTATGTCTGACTGCAATCCTAACTGCTTCAAAGGGAGCCTGCGGTTCTTTGCAGCTCACCTGAGCAGACCACCTCGTACACATCTCTCTGGCGGCTAAAAACAGAAAGTGCTTCTTTTCCCCACCACACCCTCTCTTAAACCTGTCTTCCAGAAGCCACCCCTGCTTCCTTGGCCCCGGGGAGACGCTTCCCCTCCTTGCAACAGACCCAGTGTCCAGTCCCACTCTGACAAAGTGTGGAGTTTAGGACACCTGGGGAAGGACAGGCAGGGACTCTGATCTGGGCTCTTGGGGTCCTGCCACTAGCTCCAGAAGCTTCCAGCTGGCCCCACCTCTAAATCCTCGTCTCTCTCAGCTGATTCGAAAGGTCTGTCTCCAGGAATCTGGTCTCAAGAACACTTGTTTCTGGTTTGGCAGCTTGCTCCCTGCCACCTGGCTCCTGACTGCAGCGACGCTGGCTTTTGCTCTCGGTCTGCCGGCTCCTTGCTGCGCTGCCCTCCTCGGACCCCCAGGTCCAGGCTGGTTTAACTCTCTCTCCTCCGCTTCCGCAGCCCTGGCAGCCCAGCCACCAGCCGCCAGCCGAGGCGCAGCCCCCATCACTAATCTCTCCATCAGCAGCTTCTCTTCAACCTCGCTGCCCACAAAACAAAGTGCTTTGTCGATGAAAAAGCCCTTTGGGGCTAAACACAGGAAATTAAAGACTCTGAGCGCAGTAAGAAAATCTATTCTTTTTCATAGATTTCTGCAGTCCAATTGCTTCGGCTTCTGCTGAGCGGCTGGATCTACTGGTCGCTGTTCACACCCTCGGGAACTGGCCTGCAGAGGGGATGTTAACAAGGAGGGCCTCTGTCTGAGATTCCGCCATCCACAGTTCATGCCTTCGGGCCTGCGAGGCTGGCCCCCGGCCACGGGTCACCAGGTGTCCTTGGCAGGAGGGAACCTTCGGGCCCCCGTCAGGGACTAGGACCTGGAGTGGGCTTGTTGACAGCCCCCCAAGAAATAGCACATCCTGCTGTCCTGGGGGTGGGGGAGGGGGAGGGGAAGGAGAGAAGCCGGCAAGGCCAACCGAGTGCAGTGTGTGGCGGGGACAGTCTCCTGCAGGGACAAGAGGGAACCATGGCCACACCTTCTAGTCCCAGCAGGTTACTGCCACTCTCAGCCACCCCACTGCTCAGTCTGCAAAAGGAGGGGGGTTGGATGGATGGTGCTTAAGGTTCCTGTTGGGTAGAATTTCTGCAACAAATGTAAGTCGAGTTTGATCCACGCGCCAGAGCTTCCAGGAGCCTCGTGGGTAGTGCCCAGGGCTTTAAATCACCCACTGCACCCAGAGGGCAGGTGGAGCCCCCTTCCGGGCAGCCTCTGGCCAGTTCAGCTGTGAAGGTCAGAGCAGCTTGCTGAGTGGTCGGCAGATAGTCCCAGGAGGGAGGGGGCAGGAAGGGGAACCAGTTTGTCCCTGCAAAGCCCTGTCACATCTGAAAGGACAACTGTGACGGGGATGGCTGGGCAGTTGCCATGTGTTATCTGGTCTCTCTGTCTCCCAGTGGGGCCCAGGAGCTGCAACAGGGACTGTGATCCCAGGGGCCTGAGGACCGATTCTTTGTTCCCTCGACGCTCCCTCCCTGGGCCATTACGCACTCTCACAGTTTCAATTACCGTCTCCATGCCCGAGGTTCTCGTCCCCGGCTGCACATTAGAATCACCTGGGGGACTGTGAAAAGTACCAAGGCAGGCCCTGTCCCAGACCCAACGGATCACAGTTTCTGGGGTTGGGCCCAGGGATGAGAATTTCTTAAATGCTCTTGTGCATTCAGGGATGAGAACCAGTTCACCTCTGATCACACCCTCTTCCAACTCTGATCTGTCTCCGAAGCTCCCCACCTGCTTCCTGAACTTCTTCTTGCTTCCTCTTAGGGGGCCGCACATGCAACCTGCCCAGGTCAAGTTCACCAGCTGTGCCACCCCCACCTCACCCCACCTTGAAGCCTGCTTCTCCCCAGGGCTTGCTGTCTTGGGGAACTTGACCGCCACCAGCCAGTGGGGTCAGCCAGCGATCTGAGGGCAGCTCTGCCTCTCTAGCCTATGTGCTTCGTGTCAAATCTGTCACTCTGCCAAGATGTGATTCAGCAGCTGTAACAGAGAGAGACCCAAAATAGCAGCGCCCAAACGAGAGAGAAGTTTGCCTCTTCCTCACACGAGAGTTTAGGCAGGCAACTCAGGGCGGGTACGGCAGCTCCCAAATCACGGGGGTCGGGATGGGGCAGGCTTCCCGGTTGTGTGCCTCTGCTTTCCTTCGTAAACAGCTTTCTTCCCTCTGCCAAAGATGGCTCCTCTAGTCCCCACTGTCATGCCCCCATTCCCTTCCAGAGAGGGGGCCAAGAGGTCATGCCCCTGCTTTGCTAGGCACAAACTGGATGTCCTTCACATCGCATCTGTTCATGGCACATTGACCTAATCAGGCTCACACCAGGCCGCAAAGAATGCTGGGAAATGTATCCCCTTGAATTTCCAGTTCTTCCACTTCTCTACCTCGTCTACTGCAACAGCTTCCTGGTTGGTCTCCCCACACCCTCCAGCCTGGTTTTCCCTCTGCATCCTGGATGATATGATTCACATGCCAACGAGACCTGGCCATCTTTTCAGCAGCTTCCCACTGCCCTTAACAAAGCCCCAGAGTCTCGATGGCCCCCAAGGTCCTCGCCCCCGGACCCAGCCCTCTGGCATCAAACAGAGCCTATGTCTCTTGCTGTCTGTCCTCCAGCCACACTGGCCTGAGTCCAGTGGGTTGAGCGCAGGTGTCCCTATCTCTATTCATGGCCTTTTCTCGTGGTGCTTCCTCTGCTGCAACTTTCTCCACCCGCAGCCCCTCCCACCCACTCCCAGCCCCCTCAGTTGTCCTTCAGGTCTCAGGTTAATGGACTATTTCTCTGGGAAACCCCCCGGGGTCCCTGGGAGGAGATCAGGCTGCCCGTTACAGAGGCTTACTGCGCCCTATTCTTTTATTTCAACATCACAGGTTGGGTCGTTATTTGTGTGATCGTGGCTTAACTTCTGTGCACCCCATCCCCCTGACTGCAGGCTCCAGGAGGCAGGGACCACGGCATCCCCAGCGCCTGGCGTGATGCCTGGCCCGCCAGAGGTCCTCACTGAGTGGTCTTTGCCAGCATGAACTGTGAGGGAGGGAGAAGTGTGAAGAATGACTCCCGGGTTTCTGGCTCACCAAGGAGATGAATGTGGTACCATTTGTGGAGATGGAGCACTGGGGGGTGGGGGTGCTGCAGATCGACACAGGATCCTGAGGTCAGCAGGGCCTGGAGAGGCTGGGCCTGAGGGTGGGATGCAGGCTGTTGGACAGACGGATCTGGATCTCTGGGGAGGTGTCCTGTTGGAATCAACTGACATTGGATTCTCGATCTGGCCCAAGGTGATTATGGGTCAAGGTCACCAGAATGGCAGCCATTTGGGGGGAAGAAGTAAGCATCCTGGCAATGTGTCCAACTTAAGAGGGGAGGGATTGGGAAGGACAGGAAGAACTCCAGACTCTGGTTCTCCCCACTGAGTCCTGTTCTTGGAAGGGCCTGTCCCAGAAGCTGAGACTCTGAGCAGCAAGCATCGTGAGTACCGTGGGGAGGGCTGGGCTGTGCGTTCACCCACCTGCGTGATGGGGACACCCATAGGGCGCAGTCCAGCTCAGTAATCACAGCAGACGGTCTGCTGAATGCCAGGCCCTGTGGGGATTGATAACGACAGTGGTGGTGGCAGCAGAGTGGTGTGGCTACTGCGTATAGAGCGCTCGCTCAATAGTGCCAGACGCCATCCTGGGCACTATCTCAATGCATTCCCACCGCCAATCTTCTGCCGCTATTCTTCACGGTGTATAGCCGGGGGAACCGAGGCAGCAAAATGTCACAAACAAGATCCCAGCTACCGAGTGGCAAACAAGAAGGAAGACTACAGCTCCTCGGGTTAAAAGCACTTTCAGGTGTGGGATTGTCTCCTGGTGATATGGAGGCTAGCTATTGTCGTCCCATTGGGTAGAGGGGGACACTGAGGTCCAGAAAGGGGTATCCGGTGAACATAACACTTCTTAGCTGCCTAATTCTCCCGCCATTCTCTCGCCCATCTCCTTTTCTATTTTTACGACTAAATCAAGTTTTCCTTGGAAGAGACAAAAACTAATTTTAAGAAGACAGGCAGCTGATGGGCTGGCTGCACAATTCAGTACAAGGTGATGGGTAACCACTTTCAAGATTAATTTTCAGCAACGTGGTGGAATAACAACCCTTTGCAGAGCTTGGCAGTTTAAAAGGCCCTTTATAGAACCTGACCTTGTGAGACAGATAGTATCATCCATGAGTCACAAATCACCCTGAGGGTAGCTTGCTGGGATCCTGGGGCTGGTGGATCATAGACAAGATACAGACTTACACTCCGACCTCCAGACTTCCAGTCCAGAGCAGTCTGTCTGACACCCGTTCATCTCTCTCTGTCTGCATCATCTCCTCCTGGCACCGGTCCAGGTTAGCTCCCACCTAGGTCTTTCCTTTTCCCCAGAGCACGTATTCCTTCTTCCTCCCCCTGCCAGGTTCTTTAGAACTCCGTTTTTTGCTAAATTTCAAGTATGCCATGGATGAATCAGCTAATTCACACTAAGGTGTTAATGACGAATAATGGCTCTCAATGTATTTCCTCTCTAGAGGGTATTAGATGTTTTCAGTTGAATAATAATAACAAAATTCCTCTATGGGTCCTGTTCTTGGAGGTTTTAAAAACAGTTCCCATTCCTTTATCTTGTTTTCTTCTCAGATCCAGCCCCACCTTTTTCTATCTCCTGCCACAGCCTCAGTTCAGTCCAGCCCTTCCTCCTCTGTTCCCGGGTCTTCAAGTGGTCTTCCCGCCCTCAGTACAGGCTCCACCCTACTTTCCAAACGATTCTGCTTGACATCCCTTGCTTTGAACTCTTCCCTCCAGGAATAAGGCTAATCTCTTGGTCTAGTTCTTCCTACACATCATGCCGGGACGTGTCTGTGCACCGTCAGCTGTCAGTCTCGGTGTCACCCAATGTCAGGGACACTGGTCAAGCTCTCCCGGTGAGTCTCTTCATACTCCTCTCACTTGACTGAGGGGAGGGGAAGGACCATTTGTTACCTGCCTTCCCTCGGAAGTCCCCCCTCCCCACAAATGTATCCTGGCTAGTTTTCATTTCACCTCCTTGCCTTCTCTCATAAGGCCTGGGGTGGGGAGTGGGGGGTGGGGTGACGCTGGGTGAACAGTTTCGGGGCTGTTCCCTTTGCAAGTCCTGCATGGACAATCTCCCCAGGGTGGGGAGAATGGGCTGCGTTGGAAATGCAGGCAAACGTTTTTCACGTCATAACCCCTGGGCGATGCCACTGGCACTCCAACTGGAGACTGAATGAAGGAGGCTAGACGGTTTGCGTCGCAAAGGACAGCCTGGCAGTAAAGAGGGTCCTGACCCAAATGCCCACAGCTGCCCTCCCTGAGAAATGCGTGCGGGGCTACAAGGCAGAGACATTGGTGAGCAGCATGGTGGTGACCCGGGTAGAATGTGTCTCTCGCCATCAGACGGGAGCTCTCTGCACCGCATCGTCCCACCTCCCACTGGAGGAAAATTATGTCGGTGAGGCCCTGGACCAGAAGATTGCTGAGGGGTGGGGGGCCTTTTCCTGTGACCCTCTGATCCTGTGATTGCCAAGCGAGGCTGGCCACACTGCCCGCGGCATGCGGGCACAGCACCCGGAGTGTGAGCCATGGCTTCTCCCTTCTCTGCCCAGGCGGCTGCAGCTACGAGAGCTCTGTGGGTCCATCCGCCCTTTCTGGACAGGACTCCCTTGGCCTTTGGAGGAGTGGGCAGTGTGTGGTCTGACGTGTTGAGAGCTGAAGGGGGAAGACTCCAGCTGGGCTGCGCAGCCACGTTGGCAGGAAGAGGGCCATGGTCCCTTCCCCTTGGAGATGCTAAAAGGAGAAGCAGGGGGCACCAAACACACTCATTGATTTGTTATTGAGATGGCGATGGAGTTCCTCCTCAAAAAGCTTCAGGCTCATTAAGGAAAAACAATAACCTGCTCCAAGACACTAAAACCAGCCGCAGGGGAAGCCAAGGCAGTGGGTCGCAGGAAGGAGGAAAGGAGTTGAGGGAAGAGAAGAAAAGTCGGGAGACCCACCTGGGGTATGGGGCTCCCTCCAGGCTTTTGGAATTCATTGGGATCCTCATCCCCTTTGTCACAGTCATCAGGGTCAGCATCCCCACAGCCATCGCCACCCCCAGCACCACCCGGGCCACCTCTATGGCCACTCACCCAACTGTCCCTCCACACCCGGCACCTCCACCGCTGGCCGTGTCTTGGCGCTGTGTCCGGGTAAAGCCCTGGCCCACTGCCCTCTTCCTCCCAGCTTCTCTTTCTCACACTGGAAAGGGCTTGGGGTGGGGGTGGGGAACAGAGCTTCTCTGGGACAGAAGACCCTGCGGCATCGGTGACAGGGAGAGTCAGCGTGCTCTGGACTTCATTCGGGACGGAGTTCAGCCCAGGTCTGCATGGCTTTGAGTTTCCAGAAGTCTCTGTGTCTCAAGGGGCTCTGGTTTACCATTTTAGGAATGCTAGTGGCCTTTTGGATTTTTTTATGTGAATCCCATCTTCAGAGTTCTGCAGGCTCACAAAGCATTGTTTGGAGGAATTCGTAGCTGGGATCAGGCCTTGGTCTTGGGTTAGGGTTTGAGGTTAGAGGTCCGCCTGTGGCTGGGGCAGGAGCCTCCCCTGAGACTGGGATTAGAAAAAGGCTAATCTGAGACAATGTCAGGGTTCGGCGCCCAGCCTGGGTCAACATGCTGCCTGGGGTTGAGTCAGTTCTCAGGGCAGAAGGAGTGGCAGGTGTCCAGTATCTGAACCTCAGTTTTATATCAGAAATCTCTCACCAAGCACCACCATTTTACCCTGGATCAGTCTGTTTTCTTGAGAGCTCTCTCACCCCTCTAGACCCTTTGCCACTACCCTCCTTTCAGCCCTTAGGCCCCTGGGGCTCAGGACACAGACCCACTCCTGCTCTGGGATGTGGACTTCAGGACAGGATGGATGACCTGCTGAATTCAGAGCCCTCTGCAGCTGAAGCCTGCAATTGGAGGAGAGGCCACGACCAGGCCTGGTGCCCAGCCAGCCCTGGCAGCTGGATGGCTAGCGGTAATGGGATTAGGGCTGACCGTGCCGCCCTGCCTGCATGCTGCCCCAAGCCCCGCCTGCCCTGCCTCCCCCTGCATCCTGATTAGGATGCAGCCCTGAGCTCTACCTACCCAGCCAGCCTCATTGTCTAGCGCCTAGCAACCCTCCCTGGGAGCCCTTTCCCACCACATCCTGGCCCCTCTCCTCGCCCCGCCCCTGTGAGCACCGACACCGCTTGTGTATTTATCGCTGGAAGAAGCCCGTGAAGTGAGGCAGCTGGTCTCACCAGATCCTCCCAATGATCCGATTCCAAGAGTCTCTTGGGCAATTCCAGCCTTTTCCCCCTAAATCCCTAGGTCCTTGCTCGATTCTCAGACTACATCCTGAGATTCCCAAGTTCCATTGTGGAATTCTCCAAGTCCTAGAGTTCATTCTAGGAATCCCTGAATTGGAGAATTCCAGGGCCCTCTGACACAGGTCCCAGATCATTTCATTGTATTCTCGAATTTGGTGGTCGTGTTCCCGAGGCGTCTGTGGTTCCGGAAACGGTCCCTGGTCGGGAATCAGGGGGACGAGGTTAGAAGGTGGTGAGGGCACAGAAGCTGCATTTTCATTTTCTTTAAATCAGAACTCCTGAAAGGCTCAGAGAAAAACGGAACTGCTGTCTGGGAGGAGGAAGGGGAGGCTCACTCACTGAGCCAGCAGCTCGCTCTCAGGGCTGGAGATGGAGCCGGGACAAAGAAAGACCCTGTCCCCAACAGGTTCCCTCCTCACAGGGGAGACAGATGGTAAACAAACAGGCATATAACACGCATCATGCCAGACAGTGATGGGTGCATTAAAGAAAATGATGGAAAAATGAAGTCATTCAGACTTCATTGTTCTTACTCTGTATTCAACACTCTGCTAAGACTTTACCTGTATTCAGAGTTTGTAAAAGTAGATGCTGCTGTTTAGCCCCACCTTCCAGAAGCAGGAACTGAGGCACAGAAGGTTAAATAGCTTGTCCTCATGGTAGAGCCAGGATTTGAACCCAGCAGTCTGGCTCCAAAATCTGTGGTTAACCACCGTGTTTGGTGCAGTGTAAGGAGGCGGAGAGTGATGTGTGGGGGGCTGTCCCGTGGGGCTGGGGCGTGCACATTGGACCTGAGACTTGCAGACGGGGGGAGGGCGGTGATGCATATACGCTCCCCGGGAGAGCGAGCCAGGCGCCTTCTTCCAATGGGGAAGACCAGCGTTCTCTGTGCTGTTCTCTGTGCTCCGGGGCTGGGAAAGACTTCCCGCGGGGACCTGGTGGGAGGGGGCAGGCCTGGGGAGAGGACCCCTTTGCCAGCCTGGTCAGATTCCTCTGTGTCCTTTCCTCCCTGGACACCCAAGCCGGTTCCCCTCCTTTGCAGAGCAGTGTCCTCAGAACACAAAGGAAAGAGCTGAGAGAGACGATCCCTTGGCGGCAGAACTAATCAGCCTGCCTAATTATGAGTAATGAGAGACGCCGCCCCCCTTGTCAGGTCCAGCGTGAAACGGAGTGAAGACTTAATCTCCCTGGGAAGGAAGGAAGGAAGGAAGGGAGGGGGAGCGGTGGCCAAGCATCCTTGACCATCCCACACACCTGGCCTCCTGATGCTGCTCCCAGTGTGTCCTGCCTGCAGACACGGGCGACACAATCCAGGAAAGAGAGCATGGGGACAGAGGGGTCCAGCCGGGTGAGCTGAGTCCTGGCTTGGCGAGTGTGCCTCCTGCATTTTTGGACAACTTCACCTCTGACACTTGGTCTCTTATCGCTAAACCTGGGGTAATCACAGCCCCTAATCACACAGTCAAGGAGCTGGTAAAATAACCCGACATGGTGCCTGGCACAGAGTCGCAGTGCTCGATGTGTGGCAGTGTTGTCACCGTTTCAGCTTCGTCGTCTTGGATGATTGAGACATTTCCGTCCTCCCTCCCGGCCTTGGCTCCCCACCTGCAGTGACCCACTCATTCACCCAATCAGCATCTCCCAAGCTTCACGCCAAGCGTGGGGGTGGAGCAGGACCCACACAGGCCCTGACCTCGGGGAGCTTTGGTCGCTTTGGTCACTTGGGTGTCCCCGTTCCATCCCTCACCTTCCGGTCTCTAGGTGGGAGGGATTGGGGTGGACAGGACTGTGAGGCCCAAGATTCCTGCCCTCTGGTGCATAAGCCCACACAAGCCCCTCTCCTTGAGTATGGCCAGGACCCCTAAATACAATGGGATTTTACTTTCCTTTCCTGGATCGGCTAGTTAGGTGGCTGAGTGGAAGGGGTTTTACAAACGTTATTAGTCCCCCAAACGGCTTGAGTTTAAGTTTGTCAAACTCGAGTTAGTCAGATGGGCCCTATCAAGGAGGGTCCAGAAGTCCAGGGGAGGCGGCAGTCTCTCCGCTGGCCTTGAAGAACCAAACCACCATGCTGGAGAGAGCCGGGAGTCTCAGCCCCAGGGCCGGGACGGGACAGACTCTGCAACAACGTTGGGGGAAGACGCCAAGCCACAGATGAGACCCCAGGCTCTGCTGACACCTGGGTTTCAGTCCTGTGACATCCCCCTCCGCACTCCGCTCTAAGGAGATCGTGGCATAACCCATGTGTCTTGCTCTAAGCTGCTAAGTTTGTGGTAACTTACTACGCAGCCGTGGAAACCAGATACACGAGCCCTGGGTAAGTGTGTGCAAGGCCTCGGGTCAACCCCAACTCAGCATCTCCGGGTCTCTTCCTGGTCCCTGCTCAGGGCCCAGGGCCCCCAGCGCCCCAGTGAAGTCCTCCCACCTGTGAGGCAAAGTGTTATCTCATCTGCTGCCAACCTGCTTCCAAAGTTGGTCGTCAAAGAACACGCTATTTGCCTTCCTTTTAATATAATTACCGGCATCGTTGGCACAACTCCGAGTCAGGGCTCAGCCTGTCACAGGCCCACACTGCACGGAGCTGCTTTGCCGGGAACAGCTGTCGTCACGCGTGGTGCTTGCTGCCTCCTCCCTCACGAACTGTCTGTGACTTCCACACCTGTGGTAAAGCCGGGCCTTGGGCCGGTGCACTGGGATTTTCAAGGCAGTCGAGTCAGGAAAGTGGAGCACCAGCCAGCGGGGCCTGGCCTTGACTGTGAGACCTGCAAGGGGGTGGGAGGAGGGCAGGCAGAGGGGGTGCCGGCACCCACCTCAGCAGGAGCTGGGCCAGATCGAGGGCAGTGGTCCAGCCTCCAACAACCAGAGCACAGAGCTTGTGAAATGTGGCTCTTGAACTCACACAAAGTGGCCTGTTTGGAGGATTCTTCCTGCAGAACCCTGAGCACCAAGCCCAGGGCCTGCCGAAGATGGGGGTGGGGTGTCGGGTGGAGAGGACAGGAAAGCCCCGTGGATGGAGAAGAGTTGGAGATGAGAGTGGAAACAATGCATTCTCCTTCAACCAGGGTCCCCTGCGGGGCGGGCAAACAGCCAAGTCCCGGGGAGGGCGCTCCGCAAGGCGGATGGGAAGCGCCACGGTCTGTGGGAAGTGCCCGATGGTGGTGAAGCTCTGCCCCTGCGGAGAGGCCCGCTGCCTGCATGCAGCTCTGCAGGAGAGAAAACACCTGGGTTTTGACGGAGGAGGTGTACTTTTGCCCTGCAGAGGGGTGGATGGCGCCCTTGTGTGCACCCGTGCGTGCTCGGCCCGTGGTGGATGCGCCGCTGGGCAGATGTGTCGGATGGAAACACATGTGTGTTTGTGTGCAGAGTATAATCACATGCGACAATGAGCATGCGTATTCGGGTGTGTGCTGGACACGAGGCTGCATTTGAGTGTTTACGTATACGGGTCAGGGGACTGAGGGCATTTGGCGTTGCTCATATATCTCTCACTTCTACTTCTACTCCGAACTTCTTTCGCCACCCTACTCCCAGTACGCCCACTCTTTCCAGCTCCCTGGAAGGGTGTCCTTCCTTTCAAGAGTTATCATGGGTCAGGGCAGAGAGTACAGGACTCCAAGTCCAGGGAGCCGGTGTGCGGCCCCAGCTCTGCCACAGTCAGCCTGCCCACTTTGAGCCACTTGTTTCTGCCCTCTGAGCCTCATTTGCTTCATCTGTGAAACGGGATGCTAACCAGGCAAGTCAGCACACAGAATTTAGGGTTTCAAATCCCTGGCCCCCTGATCCCACTTCCCCTACCCTACACATCCTGCTCCTGCCCACCTTTACCTGCTGGCACACCTTGGAGCAGGCAGGGCAGAAGGACGGGGGACTCCTTAGCTCTGAGGAGCTCCCAGGCAGTTCTGAAGATGCCTCTCCCCTCCTGCTGTGCTCTAGGCTTTTGGGGAGGCAGCTGTGAGGATTTCTGGAGCTCTCGGAGCACAGCTGGAGAACCAGGGACCTAGGCAGCTTTTCATTGCCCTGGTTGCTCAGAGAATCCCTGGGATTCGGGGTCCAGCATCCACGCGTAACCGAGAAGGCTCTTCTAGGTGGCAGTCGTTCACCTGATGAGGTGGCTGCATCCTGGACGAGAGGACAGGGGATCGTAGCATCCGACCTGCAGTGCCTGCTGCTAGAATGGGTGCTGTCCCGGGGCTCTGCCACCGGGGAATGTCCCTGCAGCTTGTGGGTCTGGGGGAGGGGAACCTTTATGGGGCAATAGGGTTACGCACCTTCAGGGGGCTCCGTGTTCCTAAGCCTCCCTGATTCTGTTCTGTGGTGTTCCAATGGGCCCTCCCTAAGCATCTGGGACCCCCTGGAGCCTCCCCGGCTGTCTGATGCAGGAAGTGACCAGTGGGGTCTTCTGAATAAAACTGGCCTCGGAGCTGGCACGGTTTAGACTGAGGGTCCCACTGGCTTGAGTGAGAAGTCACCCAGGATCAGCGATTGGCTCCTCCAGCATTGGTGGAAACAAACACATCTTCCGCAGTCTGACATTCAGGCCCACAGCACTCCGCAGACGTGAGTTAAATAGGCGAATGCGCAGAAGGCCGTTACTCCCCACCCTCTTCATGTCCTGGGCCAAAGGGAACAGACTGCCCATGGCTGCCCGGGGGGCTGAGGGACAGCACCCAGGCCCTCCTCTGCCGGGTTCCGGGTGCACGAGGGGCGCTCCCATGCAAAGCACTTAGCGGAGGGCCTACGGCCATGGTTCTGAACTTTGGCTGCGCATTACAACCCCCTGGGGAGCTTTAAAGAATACTTTTGCTCAGGCCTCACCACAGACCGACTGTCTAATGATCTTGGGTGGGGAGGCCCAGGCACGGGTGTACTTTTAAAGCTCCCCAGGGACCCTGTAGCACCAGCGGGGGTGAGAAGCACTGGCCCAAGACAAGGTAAGCGTTCAGCAAACGTCAGCTATTTACTATCAAGACGCCTCGGGGTCCTGGAAGGTGCTACGGTCAGGCCTGAACGAGGTGAGGGCTGGGTGGGGTTGGGGGTTGGCGGGGGCAGGCCTAACAGGGAGCTGCTGTTCAGGAGAGATGAATGCTGGGTAGGGCAGCCTGGCATCTATCTCCCTCAGCCACGGCTCAGAAAATTGAATTAAATCCCATAGTTTCGAGCTGCTGCCCGCCTGGCTGGCTGGCTGTGGAAGGGAGCTGAGGCAGTGAGCACCTCAGGGAAGGGACAAGCTACTGAGAAGACGCCCAGCTCCTCTCCCTAGGGGAGCGGAGGCAATGCAAGGGGTCTTCTGGGAGAAGACCATTCCCAAGGCTGGTCTCACAGCCTCTGATCTTCCTGAAGCCAGGTGGGCAGGGTGAGGATGGGTGGGGGGCTTGGAAAAAGAAGGAGGCTCTGGCCTTGTCTTTGGGGAGACCCGTTCTGGGGAACGGGAGTCTTCTGCCCAAGGAGAACCAAGGTTGCTTGGAAGGGCCACAGACACAAGCCTGGACGGGCAGAACACAGTTGAGGACAAGAACGCCCAGCCGGGGCCCCCAGCATGATGGGGCCGACCACCAGGTAGAACTAAGGGGGGCACCAGGACATGTGCTTCAATCCCCAAGGTGATAAGAAAGTTGCCTGCATGTCCTTGGGCTTGTCCTGTGGCCCCTCTGGGCTTAGGCACTTCATGCACAGAGAAGGGGACTAGACAAGGCCCTGGGTCCCAGATCTGAGGTTCATTTCCATGTCTCCCCATGCTGGTGCTACTAGGTGGGGCTCGAATGAGATCCATCTATGAGGGCTGCTGGCTCATATGGCACGTTTGGGGAGATTAGAGAGGTGCCCCACCAGGTCTTACTAGAAAAACCACCCCTTTGGGGTGAACTCTGTGTGCCTGGCTTGGTGGGCAGCGGGCAGAGCAGTTGGGAAGGACTTCTGGCCCCACTTGCCCCTTGGCCAAGCTCCTTTCTGTAGGGCACCAGTTACCCAGTGGGACCTGGAGCCTGGACTCGCCCCTGGGTATGGTCGGCTAGGATCTCACCCCCTGCTGGGGGCCTTGAAGCCACAGGAAAAGAGGTGAAGGCAAAGGCTGTGAGCACAGCAAGGCTGGGCTCCTCCCCGGGCCGGCTGCTGCCCCGCAGCGAGGAAGCTGCGCCCAAGAGGCAGTCCGCCCACGCCAGCCCGCTCACTGCCCACGCCATGACATACATCTGGGGGTGCAGAACAGAGTGCAGAAGATCCAGAGCCCACCCCGGGGCCTGGAGAGCTCAGAGTATATGAAAGGGAATAAACCTGGAACTGAATGTCAACCTCAGAGCCGAGGGGACCGCCTCTGGGGGCCTGACCATCGGCATTTCCGGGGGGAGCTGGCCTGCAGTAGAGGACTCTCACCTCCACCCCGTCTTACACTCCCGCCCCCCACCCCCAAGACTCACTCCGTTTCCCTCCTGACTCTGAGGCTCCTGGCAACCCTTCCTCCCCTCTGAGGATACTTCACAGTTTACAGAACACTTTCACACTCAGCATCTCATTTGATCTTCCCAAGCCAGGGCTGGGCTGTCCACGTGGGGGAAGCAGGCTCCCAGGGGCTAGGGCCACAAGCCAGGTCCAGAGGGAAGTCCAGTCTGTCAGGCTGTCTGACTCTGGCATGACACCTCTCCAGAAGGGCTTCACTCTTTGTTGATACAGAGGATTGATGTTCTCCTCCTCCAGGAAGCTTTCTGGGACTGAGAGGAACGTGAGTCACGGTGACCAACGGTGCGGTGCGGCAGTGGGCCCGTGTTCACTGCGCAGTAACAAGACACCACCGACTCGCCGTGCAACGTGGGGGACTCTGCACCTCTTTCCCGGGCCTCAGAGGCTTCCTGTAAGTTTCCATCGTGGGCTCCTGCTCCTGCTCCGTCCTCCAGTCCTCTTCTCCTCCGTGGGACTGGAGTCCCAAAGGAAAGGCTCGGTCTCTCGTCCCTCCTCTTCCTTCCAGCTTCCTCAGCGAGGTGGCCACAGCCAAGACTTGGGCCCACAGGGAGGCTGGACAATGACTGAAGTGAATGCGTAAGGACGGCACCTGCCTGCACAAAGGTGAACGGGGGTGTGGAGGGAGCTCTTGGGGTGCTGACGTGGGACGGTGACCCGACGCTGAGAGCTGGGATGGCAGGTTGGGCTGAGCAGAGGGTGAATACTTTGCCTGGGAGCGGGTTCTCAGTTAGGGTTGGCTCCACCACCGACTGGCTACATGACCTTGACCTGTTTAGTTCTCCTTATGAAGCCTCAGTTTACCCATCTATACTAGGAGGAGGTTCAGCGGGATCACAATAACAGCGGCAATAGTAATTCGCTCTTCAGTGAATAAATAAAGTCAGTGAAAACTTAGTATGGGGTATGTCAAGACGCATGAGGCAGGCAGCACAGGCGCAGAGAGAGCAAGTCACTGGCCCCAGCTTTCAGAGCTAGCCCTGGCGCTGGGGATTGGAGCGCAAGCAGTGCGACTCCCGTCCCAGCAGTATCATTTGAGGTTGCTGTAGGCTCCCCAGCCCCATGCCCCCATCCCTTTTCTGAACATAGAAGCATTCTCCGGGAGGTCACATTTGAAAACATTCAGTCAGGCACCCCAAAGCTCGCTGATCTTTTCAGGCCAGAGCTGTGGGGACACAGAAACCACGAGAGTCTAGGACTTGTCAGCTAAGGAAGGCTTCGCGGAGGAGGAAGACAGGCTCTACTGGACACAGAATCCTGAGGATGTGGGAGGGAGAAAGATCCGGGCTTTCTCGCTCTGGGTATCTTGGGGAGGGTGGGAAAGAGGGCGGTGAGCACCGGGGAAGGCCAGACTCTGAGCCCCGGAAGCCCAAAGACAAAGGGGGAGTGGTCGCCCCCGCATCCTCGCCTAGTGGGTCGGCGCCGCAGCTCTGGCTGGTGTCCACCTCTAGGCAAGGCGAAAGCGGCGGGCGGGGTCCCGCTCCCTCTCCTACTACGGCCCGGGCCTAACCCCTCCCCCAGGCGCTCATTGGCCTGTACCCCAGCCCCCAGCCTGCGAAGTGCGCAGAGTGGGGGCGGGGAGGGGGTGGTCGGTCTCCTCCCTCCCACCCAGAGCCTGGCTTCGCCGCGGAGGCGGCGCCTCTCCCACAGGGCAGACTCTGCTGGGCGGGCGTGGGGCGCTGCGCTCGGGCCCCGGGCGGTGACTGACAGCTGCGGCTTTGGGCGAGCGCGGTCCCCGCGTGCGCACACGCACACGCCGCCGGCAGGGACCCACGGCCACGGGCTGCTGGCTGACACACGGACGCGGAGACTGGGGATCGGCACTCGCTCCTCAAGGCACAAGCTTCCCATCCCCGGGCGACGCGGGACGAGGACTGGCAGCTGCGCGCCCTCCCTGCGGAGTCTGCCCCGGGCCGAGTCGCAGCACGCAGCCCGGTGGCGAGGCCCGGCCAAGAGCAGGTAAGGGTCGCCCGGCTGCCCCTGTCCTTCCGTGCTGACCGCCTTCCCCACGCCCCAGAATCTTCGCCCCTTGGATACTGCGGACCTCCTCTTCCAGCTCCATGATCCCCGCAAGCCGCGTTCTCCACCAACAGAGAGCGGGCCAGGGCAGCGCGGGGCCAACCTCCCGAATCCGAAACGAAGCCCCTCCCGTCTCTGCTCCCTTTCTGCGCGATAGTCTGATACCCTCTCCCCACAAATGTCTGAGGGCCAGGTTTCCGGGGTAGGGTCGGCCAGCTACCTCGAGCCCTTTCCGGTGCCAGAAGGGAGGACCAGGGTCTGGGAACACACTGCGGCCAGGGAGACACATAGAGACCCATAAGGACCTGTCTCTACTCCCAAGGCACATGGAGGCGCCTACGGGGATTGGGAAGGTGGCGCTGGAGGGTCCCTGGGTGCTGGATACTGCAGGCCTCAGGGGTATGAAGGGTGAGCAAGCAACGGGCTCGGTAGGAGATGGGCATCAGAGAATGACCCCTGATGGTGACACATTGGGGATTGTTCCAAGGAGCGTCGTCTCTCGGCTTCCCGCAGCGGGAGGGGGCTGGGGTCCGGATGGTTTGGGTGGTCCTGAGAGGAAACGCCCTCCAGGGGCCAGAGGGAGAAAGGCACCTGCCTCAGAGGCTGAAGTGGGCCTGCCGGAGACCCCTGCTTCTTGCCTTAAAGGCACAGGTTTCTGTGGCAGCTGCCTGAGGAGGGGGTCACATCCGGGGGGTGAGGGGGTGAATGTTGGGCATCAGAAGGGGCCAGGACGCCAATGGCTGGAGCCAGGCGGGCAGAAGGGAGCCCAGCCAGAAGCCGATTGTATTTCACACGGAGTTGGGGAGTGTAGCTTCGCCCCTGCAAGGAGCTCCCAGCCGGCCGCCTTTGGCAGATGCTGAGGGAGAGTTGTAGAGCCCCGCAGACGATGTGTATGCCTTTAGCGCAAGTGCGTCAGTCCCTCTTTCTCTACCTCCCCCTGCCTCACAGTGTCCCACAAAGCCACCCCCTCTTAACCCCACCCCCTAAAACACCAGGCAGCTTTTGTTGTGAGCAGCCCTGTGTGTGTGTGTGTGTGTGTGTGTGTGGTGGTGGTGGGGTGGGGGGGGTGGTGTGACGTGGGATGGAGGTGGCTACGCACAGTCGGTGGAGGGCCACTTGCCTCGGCGCTGCTGGTGGACTGGGCAGAGGAGCCTGCTGAAGGTCAGGCTGGAGGCATTGGAGCGCCTGTGGGCTTCAGAAGGGGATGAAAGCCTGATTGAGCCTTGCGGGGTGGGTATCAGCAGCATCCAGCTTTTCCCACGAGGTCCCATTCTGAGTTTGCAAAGGTGCAGGGCACAGGTGGGGTTAGTTAGGCTGGAAGAGCCCACAGTCACAAAGTGAACCTGGCTCCTGCCTCCCACTGACCTTGGGGAGGGCAAGCAGAGGCACCAGTCTGGACACAAGCCGAAATCTGAACGTGTCAATTAGAGAGAGAGCACTCTGGGCAGGCCCTGGGCCAGCCCTTCCAACCGATCCACCAACAAGTGTGTGGGGGGTGATCCGGGAGGTGGCCCGTCTCTTCCTCCCCCTGGTTCATCTGTGGCGGTGCGGCTGGGACAGGACCTGGGCATCTGTTAGCCCCTGCTCACAGTGCGGGGAGGTGTGTGTGGGAGCCCCTCGGAGGGCCTTTTTCCTGCAGTCTAAGGGCTAATCAGGCCCCAGGTACCCGCGAGGCCCTGTTTTGTGTGCTGCTCAGGCTGGCAGGGGGTTGATTGGAGAAAGCTTCAGAACCCACTTTTTTCCTCCCGCAGCCACAGCTCCGCCATGCTCCTGCTTTGGGGTACACTCTCAATTTGTATTGGATAAACAAACACACAGAAAATGGGTATTTACAATCAGCACATGCAACTCTGAGGCTTGGAAAGACAGGCGATAAGGCCCGCAAGGTGGCTTTCTTCCTGGGCACGTGGCCTCCGGTCTCTGGCCTCCCAGGGAGGGAGATTTCAGGGACCCGGGGCTGGCACCAATTAAATAGAGGACAGACACCTTGTGCTGTGTGCCGGGGGCCAAGCCAAGGTTCGGCTGGGCTCAGCTCAGGCCCAGGAAGGCCTTGCTGCCCTGGGGGCCACCCAGCGGGAAGCCTGCCCCTGGGGACAGTGGGTTCCTTGTCCGGGAGGTGTGTGAATGGAACAGAAGTCTGATGCCCCGGGCCGGTTTGCCTGGCGGAGGGGGGATGGCACTGCGGGAGGCCCGGAGGCCTGCCTCCGACACCCCTGACCGGAGGCATCTGAATCCAGGGTCTGAACAGCTGGGCCTAGTGAGCCAGACAGCTCCTTGGCTGCGACAAGTTTGTATTGAGCCCCGGGTGTCGTCAGAGGCACATGGTGACAGCCACCCCCGTGGTGACACACAAAGAGGGAGTGGTGACACACCGCCGGGGAGGCATCGAGGCTTCCTGTGACACCTGCCAGAGAGCTGGGGCAAAGCGTGTGGCAGCAGAAAGACAAACAGCATTGGGACGCACGGCCTCACACCGATCTAGAGGTACCTGGGACTCCCGCATTTGTCCAGGGCAGGTCACAAGAGTCCTCCTTAATGAAACGTTGAACTGAGCGCAGCAAGTACGTGTACTGCCTGGGACGGGGGCAAGGGCTGGCGGGCGATCTGCAGAGGGCCCGATCTGCAAAGGGCCGGATCGGCAGTGTCTGAGGCCGTGTCGGCCACACAGGGTTGCAGCTACTCAGTTCTGCTGCCTTCGCGTAAAAGCAACTGCAGATGACAGGGAAACGAGTAGGCATAACTCTGTTCCGATGAGCTTCATTTGCGGACACCGAGATTTGGATCTCATACAGTCTTCATGTGTCATGAAATAGGAGTCTTTCATTCCCCCCCGCCCCGACCATTTAAAAATGAAAAAAAAAAAAAATCCATTCTTGGCTCACTGGCTGTCCAAAAATAGGTGACAGGCTGGACCCAATCTGCCAGAGTGGTTTGCCAAGACCTGCGCTGTCAGGTGAGGGGTGGATTGAGAGGCCGAAGAACGATGGGCGGAGTGCTGAGAGCTCGGGCTGCCCCAGGGGGCAGGGGTGCCATCCTGCACTCTGCACGCAGCCCTGCGGGCCCCTCTGTTTGATGGGTCAGTGCCAGGATAGGCTGCCCGCCTGGCCCGAGAACGCCACCCCAGACAGGCCCTCGTTTGGTCCATGTGATAAATCTCTCACTCGAAGGACACCTGGAGACCACATTTGTGACCGAACACAACACATCACATCACTTGAATTCACCGGAGCCTCCTTCTCCATTCACCCTCTGTGCCCAGGTCCGTGCCCACTGCCACCAGGGGAGACCACAGGGAAACCTGGACATGCCCCTTGCTTCCAGAGGAGACTGAAGCTCACAGTGAGCAGGGTGGGACCTTAAACGTCTCCAGCAGGAGTGAGGGGCTCCTCGTTTAGGACTGGTGGTTTGCAGAGGAGGGTGAGGTCAGTGGAGGCAGGTATAGCCAAGATGGGCTTCCTGGAGGTGGCAGTAGGAGGCTGGGTTGGCTTTAAGAACTACCGGGATACTCCCGTTTCAGCTCCATGCATTGCCTTTCCTGCCTACAAATGGGCACAGCAGAGGGTTGGCTGAGAAAAAGATATAAAGCTCCTTTGCAGATACCTCCACATTTCCCAGCTGCTAATTTAAGGCTGTTTGGTGAGCCAGGTCCTGCCTCCAGTTTCTTTCTATCCTTTCTGTCATCTCCTGCCGTTTCTGTCCCGCCTTTTCCTCAGGGGCAGGCCAGAGAGACTTTCCTCCCTCCGTCCGCGTGTCTCTGGGTCCCACCTCTGTCTTTCCGTTCCAGCTGCCCTTCCTCCCTGGGCTCCATCGCTGCCCTGAACCAGAAAACGGCCTCAGGCCTCAGCGTGGGTTCTGCCTGCACATTCCCCTCCCTCCCGCGAAGCTCCCCAGTCTTCTGAGGAATATTCCCGAAACGGGGAGCCTGTCCCCTTCCCTCCCTGCTTCAAACTCTCCCTGCTGGAGCGGAACAAGGCTGTGGCGGTCCTGGCACCTGCGGTCTTCCACCCCCTCGTCCCTCCCGCCCCCACCCCATAGCTCACTGTGCCCTTCCGCACCCCCAAGTCACCTTTCTAAACCCATCCACCAAGCACTCAACAGCTTTCTGCCCTCCAAGCCCCGCCCCCCACAAGCCCCACCGCTGCGTGCCCTGTCCGCCCCAGGTGCTGGGGCCATGGAGCTGGCCCTCCCACCCCAGGCCGGGCAGCGCTCAGTGAACAGCAGCAAACAAGTGCCCGCGCCAGGCGGGCAGCTTCCTGCTCCCTCCTCTCGCCCCTCCCTCCGCCCCTCCCTCATCTGCTGCCCCATCGCATCCCTTCCCACCTTCCTCTTTCCCCCTCTTTCTCATTTATCTTCTGCTTCCTGCTCCCCCTCTCTTCTTCTCTTTTGCCCGGTCCCCAGGGGTCTCTCCCTGGCAGAGGCCACCCAGGACCCCTCAGGACAGGAGACGGGCCTGGGCGGTCCAGGGTGGAAGGGCTCCTCAACATGACCTCAGGAAAGGACCCAAACCCTTATCCGTGAAGAGAAAAAGTACCGCGCGTGTGCTGCGCCTGACCCTTCCCTGCCGGAGCCCGGCTCTCCCACGTCAGATGCAGGACTTGGGGGAGGTCATGGCCAGGCTCCCTTCCAGGCACCTGGCTTCTGTCACCTGCTGGACACAGGACCCCGGTGGCCGTGCTCTGAAAGGGGAAGGTGTGAAAACACCAAAGAGGAGTATCCGCGTTAACGATGAACTCTGTGATTGCAAGGATGCCCCTCATCCGGCTGTTGGGCTCTGCCCTTTCTCAGCCCTGACCTTTTGGAGGACGGGAGAGGTTCTGGAGGGGCCCCCTTCCTCCCCAGAGGCAAGTGCAGTGCCCTGCCTTTGAGGGGGAGGTGGGCAGTGGTCCATCTCGCAGCTTCACCCCTGGCTCCCGCACCGGGGGAGAGGGGAGGAACGGGGTGGGGGGAGTGGCTGGCCTGCCTGGTTTGATTAATGAAGGGGGTGTGCGGAGAGCGAGGGAGGCCAGCGAGGCACTTCTCCTGGGTCGTCGCCCACCTGGTGTCCCGCTCAGCCCTGCCTGGTGACAGGGCGGGATGCTGAGCAGGCAGAGGAGTCCGGAGGAGGCGGCCCAGACGGCCCCAGCACCATGAGAGCGGGAGAGGGACCCAGGGCTGTGTGTTCCGGGGGACAGGGCAGGTGAGATGCTGCCCTCCCGCCGTGGGGGCTTCCTCGAGGCAAAGGACGGCCTGGAAAAAGTCATGGTGGGAAGAAATTGGAGCTTTCACCGGGCAGGGGGTGGGGGGCCTGGCCCAGCCGCTGGAGAGGGGTGAGCGCCCTATTCGAGGAGTCGGGCCATCTTCCACCGGGCTGCGGTGTGCGAAGGGTCCTGCAGGGTGCGGGGCAGGGAGGGGATGTCTGGAGGGTCTCTGAGTCCCTGGGGCCTGGTGAGTCAGTGCTGGCTCTGATGAGTGATGCTGTCTTCCTGCCTGCCTGGCTCAGTGGCTCATGGGGCGGGCAGGGGCAGCAGCCAGGGTGGAGGGGGCGGTGGCACTTGGCTGCTCCTGTCAGCTCCCCATCCTGATTTGTCACTGGGCTTATGGGGCCTGAGGAGGACGAGCCTCCCTGAATCTGGAAGGGGGGAAGCGGGCTCCCCCCCCAGCTCAGGTGTGTCAGTACACCTTGGTGCCTGCCAGGCAGGGGCCCGCCACTCTCCACTGTGTGACCTTGGGAAGCGTTGCCCCCTCTCCGGTCTCGGCTTCCCCACAGGTAACTCAGTGCCACAGGGAGGTGGTCTTTACAGTCCATTTCGGGACTCAAAGGCCGCGTTTCCAATGACATCTTTCCAAGGAGCATTCTTCAGGTAGAGAAGGGAGAGTAGAAGTCCTGAGCTGTCCCCCAGCGGATGAGAGGGGTCACTACTGGGGTGTCAGCGGGTTCTGAGCTGAGCTGCCTTTCAGCGGTAACAGAGGCTGGCAGGAACGTGGGGATGAGCGCAGGAGCTTTGGCACCAGGCGTTTTGAGTTCACTTCCCAGCTCTACCACATGTTTGCTGTGTGAACTTAGGGAAGTTGCTTAGCCTCTCTGTGCCGCAGTCACCTCAGCTGTAGAATGAGGATGATGCTAGTAAGTACTTCATAGCTTTGGGCAGGTGAAACAAGTTAATGCATATTTATGGCTTGGAAGTGTGCCTGACACATACTGAGTGTTTAATAAATGTTAGTCATTAGTAAAGAAAGGTGCAGCTGGCCTGCTGTCCTCATTCTGAATGGGACGCAAGGCTGTGGGGATAGACAGCAAGATGGTGCACAACTCTGAACACCAGCGGTGAGATCGTAATGAAAAGAGCTAATGTACTCACAGCCCACACCGGGGGCTGGGCTGTCCTGCGTCCTCCACGGTTTTACTTCCGCCAAGTTGGCGGTGCCTCCCAGTAATGTCTGTGAGGTCGACGTTCCCCTTACCCCATTTAACAGCTAATCAGACTGGAGCACAGAAGAGCCAAGTAGCTTGCTTAAGACCCTAAGGCTAGAAACTCCAGCAAAACGGTCCATAAATCCACCACAATGAATGTTAGGAGATACCGTGTATTGTCCTTGAATGAGCTGCAAAATTGCCCCAGCAGAGCCTGGACCCAAGAGACAGAGAGAGAGGCTGGGACGACCAGGGACCAGGTCGTAGGAGGCAGGAGGGGTTCCCCGGGGAGGCTCGGGGGAGGGGAGGAGGCCCTGGGCAGGGCCGGACTGTGCCCGCCCCTCCTCTGCCAGGGGGCCTGCAGGACTCAGGCCTTCCCTTTCTCTCTAGCCCTAGCCACCTTGGGGCTGACCAGCGGCTGCTCTGAGTGGGAGGCGAGTGGGGCTGGCCTGAGCCTCCTTCCCGGCTGAGAAGCGTCCAGGCCAACGTCATGCGGGCCTCCCTGGCCGCCCTTCTTCTGCTGCCGATGGTAAGGACCCAGGACTGTCCCCTTCACCGCCAGCTGGAGCCCCCACCCACGCTGGGCCATCCAGGACCTTTGTGTGAGTTAGAAAGGGGGCCCACCCTCCAGACCCTCAGCTGACTTGAGCAGAAATCGGTACACGGTTTGCGAATCTGTGACGATGGCACTGTGGGTGGCAGTCTTCAGAGCTGTGCGGCCCACGGGGCCCTGGCCAGGGCTGCAGAGGGCACTGCGGATCCCAGGGCCCTGCCCCCATGCCTCTGCCAGGTTAGAGCGCAGCAGCCCGATCTTTGCTGTGTCCTTCCCACAGTGAGGGCAGCAGTGAGGGTTCCCAGGCCTTGGCCCCCGCCCTGGGCTGGGAATTCAGACCAGCCATGGATGGGGCCCTCCTGAGAGCCCAGGATCTGCGTCCGGCCTCTGCCTGGCCTCAGCGTGTGACCACAGGCCTGTCACTGTTCCTGGAAGCCTCAGTTCTCCCTGTTGGATGCCCACGAGTCCCCTGATCCCAGTGACAACCCCGAATCCCTCGCAATATTTCCAAATGTCCCACGGCGGAGGCATGGCCCCTAGCTGGGAACCAGGGCTCCTGTGCTGCGACCCTCGTCCCCCTAACTCCCTCACTGTGCAGATGGGACGCTGAGGGCCAGGGAGGAGGGCTGGACTGCACACTGCCCTTGGCAGCTCGGATGCCTCTGTGCTCACCGTGATGCCCTTCCGGAACCATTCCTGCCCCTGCCCCTAGCTGTGCGTTAGGGACAGCACTGGGACACAGCGGTCGTGATAGCAGCAGTCCTGCGCTTGACTCCAGCATCTGCCGCTGTGGGACCTTGGGCGGGAGTTTCTTAACTTCTCTGAGCCTCGGTGTCCTCTTCTGTAACGTGGGGCGAGAGTAAATGAGGGCAGTTCCTGGGCCCCACTGAATGCTGCCGCTGCTCCTCTGGCCGTGCCTTTCACCCGAGCCCCTCCTCCCACCCAGCCCCTCCGTGCACCCCTAAAGGGCAGTAGTTGCTTCATGGTCTCTGGAACCAGCCTGCCGGGGTTCAAATCCTGGCTGTACAGTCTATTAAGCTGTGAGACTTTGAGCAAGTTACTTAATATCTCTAGGCTTAAGTTTCACATCTGTAAGACGAGAAATGGTGAAACGAGTGTTTACTAAATGTATGCATGTGGTGAAAAAGTGCTAGACAGTGTTTGCTATGATTTGTATAAGACACGGAAACTGAGAGCCAGGGATGGGGGTGGGACCCACGGGTGGGACCCACCCAGGGTCGCACACTGAGTCGGGAAAGAAGAGCGTTCAGGAGCTTTGTGACAGAGTGGCTGTCAGGGCCCCTGCCTCCTGCGACTCGGGCACCCTCCCCTTCCCCCTCTGCCCCCTCCCCCACACCACCCCGGGGGCTTAGGGAGCAGGGCTTCTAGATGAACCTCCCTGCTTCCCCCACCGCCCATCCCGTGTGTCTGTCGCCTGTGCCCTGCAGACCGCCGCCATGCACTTCAACTGCATCTTGAAGGAGGAGAAAGCCATGTGTCTGGAGAAAATCCAGAGGGAGAAGGAACAGATGGGCTTGAACGACTCCTCCCCAGGTGAGTAGGGTGTCGGGGGCACATTGTCCCCAGCACATCCAGGCTAGCCTTTAGAACTGGTATTTCAGCCTCTGGCCACCTTGTAAAGAAAGGTGGAGGGCACGGGTCCCCGGGTCCTTAGAGAGTCCTTCCAGGGGGGGACGTCCTGGGTCGCACTGGGGCTGCTGTCCTTGGGGACGGGCCTGCCCTGCCTGCCCCACTCTGAGAGGGGCTGTTCTGGGTGGCTGCATGGGGCCGCCTTTGATGCTGGAGCAGAGCTGGTGTCTCAGCCGGGCAGTGGCTGTCAGAGAGCTCGTTAGCAGGCAGCCCAGGCCTGGTGGCAGCAGGGACACAGCTGTTGCCGATGCCGGAGCTGGGGAGCACCTGGGCCACCAAGGCCGGAGGTGGGGGGCCCTTCCCTACCCGCTCTGCTCACTCCATCAGAAGCCCAGGAATGAGGCAGCAGCGGGCACCCCAGTCCTCGCCTGTCTGGGCAGCACTTCTCCCCGGGCCCCCGGTGGCCTAGGGAGGGGTCCTGCCTCCTCCGAGGGAGGGGCGAGACAGGCCATCGAGCAGCCTCAGTTCTCCCCACTGGACGCCCGTGATTCCCCTGGCCCCGGTGACAACCCCGAACGCCTTGCAGCATTTCCAGATGTCCCCAGGCGGTGGCATGGCCCCTGGTTGGGAACCAGGGCTCCTGCGTGACTCCCTGCTCCTAACTCGCTCACTGCGCGGATGGGATGCTGAGGCCCAGAGAAAGGCACCCTCGACTGCCTGACTCCCCGAGGGGCGGTGTGGGGGTAACTGAGGGGCTGGGGGCACCCCAGGGGCCTTGCCAGCCTCACTCACACCCCAGTCGCTGCGGGGGGCGCTCTCTGTCCAGACCGGAAGGATGCACTCTTTCCTCCAACCCCTCCCTGTTTACAGGGAGCTCTTGTGGGCACTGCCTGTTTAAATACTCGATTAATCTGCAGCCCAGTTATGTGTAACGGTCCCTCTAGGCAAGCTCCCCGGCCAGTCAGTGAACATTAACTGGTAACGGAGCCGCTCTTGGTTCTGCCGGCCCTGCCCTCCTGCCAAGCTCTGGCTCAGCCCTAACCGGGGCTGAAAGTGGATTCTAGGCCACCCCAGCCAGGGACCCTGAGGCAGGGGGCCCAAATCTGGTTCAAGGTGCTGGACTAGGGGATGGGAAAGTGGGGCCCTGAGGTGAACCTAGAACCCAGGTATCCTACCTCCCAGCCCAGGGTCACTGTGCCTGCAACACAGGTGTCAGGTGCGTCGTTGGGGGTGGGGCAGTGAGAAGCATCCAGAAGGGAAGGGGAGAAGCAAAGGCGGGTTATTGCACAGATGTTTGTGGAGCCCTGGGCTGGAAGAGGACGAGAAGGAGGGTCCACAGGGCTGTCCTGGCAGACACTCGTGTGAGACAGAGGTGAGGAGGGACCCCCTCCCAGGAGGGGCAGGCCAGGGCTGGGGAGGGGAGGCCAGCCCCAGGTGTGCTCAGGAGAGGGAGAAAGGAGTTCTGGGCGGCTCCGTGGAGAAGGTGGTATTGGAACTCCACCCTTGTTCTCAAGCCTTGCTGCACATCAGAATCACCAGAGAAATGGGCTCAGGCTAGAGTTCAAATTGGTTACAGCAGAAGCTCAGCCTGCCACAGTCACCGTGAGTTGTAAAGGCTTCTGCGGTGATTTGGATGAGAAGCTGGGCTGAGAACCCTGAGTGAGTCCCTAGGGAAGAGTAGGTAGCTGATGGCAGGTGAGAGCTGAGGGAAGGAAGGAAGGAAGGAAGGAAGGAAGGAAGGAAGGAAGGAAGGAAGGAAGGAAGGAGGGAGGGAGGGAAGGAAGGAGGGAAGGAAGGAGGGAAGGAAGGAGGGAAGGAAGGAAGGAAGGAAGGTCCATCCCAGGCTGGTGGGCAGTGGGCACAACTCCCTGGTACTGGAATCCTATGTTGGAATGGAGTGGGGTGGGCCAGATGGCAGGAGCTGGGTGTTCCAGGTCCACTAGAGTCGGAGGCAGGAGGGGACAGCAGTGGGTGGCTTGCACTGGGCCGGCATCCCTGCAGTGTGCCCTAGGGCCCCACCTGGCCCTCCTCTAGCCCTGCCTCAGGGGCTAGAGTCTTGGGTGAACCTGAACTTGGGTGAGGGACCCCAAACCTGTAGGAGAAATTTCCTCACTCACTCACTTGTCCCCTCACTCTCTAACTCACTCACTTAACTCACATGATGAGCTGGAATCTTTAGGTGCCTGGATGCTCTACCACCATCTGCACTTGGCCAAAACAGGCGGATCTGATCTTTTATCCCAAAGAGAGAGCAGGAGCCAATCTTGTGATGAGCTGGAATCTTTGGGCATCTGGCCCGGGTGGAGCGAGGGCAAGACCAGGGGGAGGGGCCTGCAGAGAACGAGGTTTGCACTCGACAGCCCTCACTGCAGTTCAGGGCCGTGTGTCGGAGGGAGGAGGAGCAGCTGGTGCTGTGGGATTCAGTGGAGGGAGAAAGACCTTCCTGCTGGGCAGGGTGAGTGTAGGTGGCAGGTCAGGGAGGGCTTCAAGGAGGAAGGGGCGTTCAAGCTGGGCATGGCAGAAGGCAGGGCATGAAGGAGTCTCCTGCAAACAAGGGGATATCCCTCCTCTAACCCCGAGTGCCCAGAGGAGGGTGGAGGCAGCACCCTCCCACGGTCTACCTCTCCCTGAGTCACAGGAATGGACTCAGTAGGACAAAACTGAGACCTAATTCAGCATGGTCAAAAAAGACCACCATCAGGTGGAAAAGGAGAGGAGGCTGCGGGCCCAGGTGGACCCCCACCTCCGCAGCCCTTTTCTGCTCTGTGTCTTAGAATCTCTGCTATTAAACGAGGAGGTGGAATGGGTCATTCGATGGCCCGTAGGTACATGGATTTACCATCTGCCCGGCCCTGTACCAGCTCCTCCTGCAGCCACTAGGGGGTAGGTTCTGTCATCAGCCCAGTTTTGCGGATGAGGACAGGGAGGCACAGGCAGGTTATGCATTTTGCTTAAAGACAGTCCGCTTGGAGTGTAACCAGAATCAGCAGTTGTGCATTATGTTACTAATCTGTGCTTGGGTGAACCGCGAGAGGCCAGCCTTCCTGCTGTCCCCCTTCTCTGCATCTGCCCTGTCCCTTCTGTCCCCAAGCACACACGCCATGCACAGCACGCTGGCCCCAGGTCAGCCAGCTTCCCTGAAACACACTTGAAAATGAAAAACGAAAATCTGTCAGCCCCTTCCAGTGATGCTGAGGGCTTTTGTGTATTTTTAATGTATTTATGTGTACGTGCTTCTTTTAAATACAGTAAAGTGAGGGCATTGGGGTGAGGATGCTGATCTGGCAGAGGTAAGGGGTGTGGCACTGGGTGGAGCTGGGGGGCCCCAGGAAGGTACCTGTGTCCCTTAAATCTTTGTCCCTCCCTGGTGCCAGGACTTCCGCCTCCCGGAGAACGTTGGGTGGCGATGTGCATAGTGGCCTTCAGAGTGGCAGCCGAGGGACAGGGTCACGCTGGGGATGGCATGGGAGCCGAGCAGGCAGGTGAGGGAGGCAGAGAATTTCAGCAAGGTCCTGGAGACAGGAAGCAAGCTTTCTGACTTGGTGCTTTTGTCCGCAGCACCCTTGGCACATTTTAAAGGTGTTTATTGGGCCCGTAATTGAGGAGTTGTGTTTAGTGATCCCTCGTTTCCAAACCCTTGAATGCTAAATGGGACTTGAGTCAATGCTGAGTCCAGCTCTGTCATGTGACACGGAGAGGCTGAGACCAGGGGGCCTGAGCCAGCTCTGGGACAGGCCCCAGGTCTGCGGCCTCAGCCGGGGGCGCCCTTTGTGCTGCCCTGCTCTTGTGCCAGAGAGCAGGGAAAAGGGCTCCTGTGCGTGGGAACCTGAGTCTCTACTCCTGAGGGTCCCAGACCGACGCAGGTCGTGGGCCTGCCTGCTAGGCTGGCCACTTCATTTGAGAACCACTGACCTTGAGGGGAGGCTGCATCCTGAGTCCTCCCCTGACCCCCACACTGTGCTCACAGCTCACCCGCACTTCACCGATCAGAAATATTGACTGTAAAGTCACTCTCGGTAAATTGAAATCATTTTTTGCCCTTGAACTTTAATGCTAAAGTGAGGGGCTTGTTCTGACAATACCCAAGCATCCTTGGGCGGCTTCTCAAAGGCATGACTGTACCCTTGTCTGAGTCCCTTCGGTACCTCTGTTCTCACGGGTTTTGAACACAGCGTGGAACTGGACAGAATCATCACCATGACAACCTGAGATTAGTGCCTTATTTTGTTCCAGTCTAGGCTAATGGCTCTTGCATCCTCTCTGTTCTGCCTGCCCAAATGGTCTTTCCTCCCGCTTTTATAAGGCGCGGCCTTTTCTGCTGCTTTGTGTAGATGTCGTAGTGGGAGCTGCCCACCAAGCGGGCATCTCCCCCACCTCCTCCGACCTGAGCTCCTCTGACCATATTCCATAGAGGGTTTGTGGCTGGGCGCAGGCAGAGCCAGCAGGGCGCAGGCAGGCTCAGTGTAGAACTGGGCTACGGCCGGAGAGGTAAATAGGGAGGCTTGGGGTGTCCGAGCGGCGAGTTCTTCCAGGCACCAGGAGCTGTTCTGATTTCCCACCTCCTCTTCAGGGGCAAGAAGGTCGGGGGTCGGGGGAAGGGATGACTTTCACAGCTGCTCAACAGTGTCTGACGCACTTGACCACGTCCCACTTGAAGCAAGCGCGTTCTTGGCTGCGGTGTCACTAACCTCTCCCCGTTTTCCTCGTGTTTCTGGCCACTTTTTTCCTAAAAGAGGAAAGTTCTAAGGCAGGGGGTAGAGGCTCGCCAGAGTCATGCAGCGGGCCCTTGGCAGAAGCAGACAAAACTCCAGTCTTGTGGCTGCTGTGCGGGAGCTGAGCGGACACCCTGCCCCTTCCCTCTCTCCCTGGCCCTCAAATGCAGATTTTTGTCCACCTCTGTGGCCCTAGGCCAATGGGTGCCAGCCCACGGCGGGGGCTCTGAAAATGGCTGTTAAGAGAATGACCCCCCCCACCCCCACCTCCAGGCCTGGGACCTCCGCCCTGGGAGCCCCTCTTCCTCGTGCCATCCTGCCTGAGCCCTGTGCCCCTCCCTGCTGCTCAGTTCTCGTGACTGCTCGCCTGCACCTAAAGTGCCCTGGGACCTCGGGGACGTCAGCTGGCAGTAGCAGCTGGCTGTGCCAGGGCCCGACGTTCCACGTTAAGGGAACATCTGTCAGCGGGGCTCCTGGGACATGGGCCGGACGTGACCACACTCCCTGGCCGTTCCACGGTCAGTACAGGCCACGGCAGCCACCGACGTGCTGCTGGGTCCCCTTCAAGGGCCTGGTGTCACAGCCAGGCATGTGCTGGCTGGAGTCCTGCTGCGGGGGTAAGACAGGAACCGTCAATCACCGGCCTGTTGCTGTGAGACCCGGGACACCGCTCGTGCGGTCTCACATGGCCCCCAGTGTCCTTGCCTTCCTGGAACTCTCTGTGGCGCTTCGGGCTCCCAAACTCCGTCACCCCAGGAAGGGGATCCTGCAGGCTGCTGTGACCGGGTGTGAATCCCAGAACAGCCAGGTCCTGATTTGGAGAGGCAGACCACCCCAGGTCCGCAGGGCGCCCATGAGCCGGTGGGCCAGGGGACCCACAGAGGGGCTCATGAGGCCTGCCCCGGGCCCCTCCTTGCCTGGCGCCTGCCCTGTGACCCGCCAGCGGCCCTCTGCTGGCCTTTCTTCTCACCTTGCCGGGCTCCGTCCATCTCCCTGCCCTGGCCTCTCAGGGGAATGACTTCCAGGGACACCTAGTTGACACCATGAGATGAATGATAATAGCATAGGGGGTGTTCCTTGAGCGAGCTGGGTGCTCTGCCGGGCAGGCGTGTTACAGGTGTGAGCTCACTACTGTTCACGGCAGCCCCGGGAGGTGGGACGCTGTCGCTCGCCCGCTGGCTGTCCCTCATCTGGCAGAGTGGCCCTCTCCGCAGCCCCTGTGTGCAGGCCCCTCAGCAGCGTGCGCACCCTCCCGGCACTCCGTGCTCTGCTGCCCGTCACTTCACCCGCCTCCGCCTTTGATTCTGCCGCATGCGGCTCTGCTGCCCACCCGGAAACAGGGGGTCCACAGGGCTCCCTCCTCGTGAACTCCTGTCCCACTGCCTCCCCTGCGCCCATGGTGTCAGGCCTTAGGGACCGTGTTAGGGGGTTGAGGTGACAAGACTTGAGAGGTGCTCCTGGCCAGGGCCTGGCTCATGCGGCTCGCTCCCCCTGCAGGCTGCCCCGGGATATGGGACAACATCACGTGTTGGAAGCACGCCCAGGTGGGCGAGATGGTCTTCATCACCTGCCCCAAGTTCTTCCAAATCATCTCTCCAGACCAAGGTGGGTTTCCCTGGGGCCTCTTCAGGCCACACTCAGCCCGGCCCGCTCCCCACACCGGGGCCCCAGACCCTCCTGGGACACACGAGCCAGGGGCACCCTGCAGGCGGGTAGATGACCCCGGCCGTAGAGCTAACGTTCGGGGTGGGGAGGAGGAGCCACAGACCTCCTGCTCACAGGGACACAGGGTTTCCTCTCAGACCCAGCTCCCAGGTCCATGTGGGGACACGCTGTCGTGGGCGGGGCAAGGCTGGGCTCTCACACGCGGCGTCCATCCCAAGACCTGAGGAGGCAGGGTACGGCTGCAGTATCCCCCTCCCCGACCACGCCTCCCGTGAGGCACACCTCCCACCAGCAGTCGTGCTCCCGCATCCTGACAAGTGGGCGATTGGGCGTGACCGCGCCCTGCCTAGAGCAGGATAGGAGGTGGATTTGGAAAGAGGAGACAGTGGAGGGAAGGCGGTGTGAGCGGGGCGACGTCAGGCCGGGGCGGCCCCTGCTGCAGCCCCGGTCTCTACTTCACTTCTGTGGAAATCACGCGAG
Source organism: Glossophaga mutica (assembly GCA_039655065.1). Taxonomy (NCBI): domain Eukaryota; kingdom Metazoa; phylum Chordata; class Mammalia; order Chiroptera; family Phyllostomidae; genus Glossophaga; species Glossophaga mutica. The sequence continues at coordinate 87,877,278 of CM077313.1, forward strand.
TCACCTCCCCCACTCGAGGACTCCTCTCATTCATTCAGTCATCCATTCAAAGTTTATCAAGCATCTACTCTGGGTCAGGTACCGTGGCAAGACTGCTTCTTTTCAACAACAGCAGCATCAAAAGGCAAAATGAGTCAGCAGCAAAGTGATGTTTTCTTAGGACAGACTTCCCTTCCGACTCCAGCCCGCCCGTGCACTTGTGCGGTCAGCGGGCCCTGGACACCGGAGGCTCAGCGGCTCACTGAGGCAGGGCCTTTTAGCGTCTCCATTCCCAAAGCTGAACTCGTGAGACTCTCCTTAAATACTTAGAAAGCGCAGATGGCATTTCCCTCTGCGCCACCGGGTGCCCAGGGCCAGACCTGGCGCTCACGGTAGTAGCCGCTGCTCTGCAGGCTCTGGGGGTGCAGAGCACTCACCTCCTCTCAGACACCTCTGCTCACTTCCTGTAACTGTGTCCTGTTGTGGAGGGAGAGGTGGGAGTCTTCAGTGACCAGCAGGCCCCCAGCTAGTAGTCCTTATGGCCCAGGGCCCCCCGTAGAGCCTCTCTCCAGAGTTTCGGGGTAGGGTGGGGAAGTGGGAGGGGGAGGGCCAGCAGGGCCCACTGAGAGCAGACCCCACTTCAACCCTCACTCACCTCTGCGTGCTCTCTCTCTGTTTCAGTCTGGGAGACGGAAAGCATCGGTAAGAGGAACCCTGGAGAGAACCGACTGCTAATCACCTGTCCATCTGTCCATCCAGCTGGAGCCCAACTCTGGCTGTTGGGAATGGGTGGGAGTGGAGTGAAAGGCTTACCAGGGACCAGGGTCTCCCCTCCTTCTTCTTCCCCCTTCCCCACCTAGACTGTTCTAGAGGGGGGTGCACAGGAAGATGGAAGGTGCAGTCCTTGGCCTCGGTGCTCGTGGGCTTCTTTGGGAGGACGAGACCCAGCCCTGGAGGGGTTAGAAAACAAGCCCACCAAGCGCATGCGTGCAGGCCCGAGTGTGTGTGTGAGCCTACGCAGATGCAATCTCCCCTAGTGGCTGCAGAGTTGGAGTGTTCAGCAGGCATGAGGACAGGAGAGACCTCAGGATGCAGCATGCAGGCAGAGTCATGTAAAGGTCCAGGGAGGCTTCCTGGAGGAGGGGGCATGTCTGCTGGACCTTGGAAACAGGATTTGAGAACATAGAGGGGAAATGGAGTTTCAGTGCTAGTAGGGGTGTCAGCATGGGTGGAAGTGGGAATAAAGATTCGGAAGGGAAAGAGACGAAGGTCTGAGGATGAAGTCTTCGGAGTTCTGGGTTCCCTTTGATGGGAGCAACTTGGGGGGGGGGGCTGAAGAGGAAACACGAAGCCCAGGAATTGGGTGGCTGTTCCTCGCCTTGCCCTTGAAAAGGCCTCGTCATCCTTTGTCCTTCCTCTCCCACTCTGCTCTGGAGGAGGCCTTCTCATCATCCGGACCATGTCCCATTTCCACTTCCTGTGGTCCGGGGTGGGGAACTGAGTCATCGGCATGTTTAGCAGCACAGAAATACAAAGCACGTGAGACTGACGTTAGAATGTGCCGTGTGTCAGAAAGGTGAGGCTGCCATGGCTAGGCCACCTCTTGGCTGAGACCCCCACCCCGTGCCCTCTGGGCTGGGGGCAGGCTCGGCCTTCCAGCCTGGAGAGCCAGCAGCGTCCAGCCTTGGCACGTGGGCGGCCAGCGTTCTGACTCGTGCCCATGTCTCTGTTTTGCAGGAGACTTTGATTTTGCAGACATTAACTCCTTGAATCTCTCAGGTAAGTGGGAGTCCACCATGGGCTGGCTGGAGAGGTGGGGTGGCGTCTGCTGACGTGTGAGCCTGGGCCGTGCCTCTCTGTGGCTGTGTGCCCTTTGGCAGGTCCCTGTCCTTCTCTGATGAAGCTGTGGATCTTCTCCGTGGAAACTGGCACTCAAGTGCCCAGACAGTTTCAGGGGCACGCACATCTCTCGAAGCCCCCCGTGGGCCCCAAGTAAAGAGCCCTGGATCAGCAGCCCCTGATAGCTTTGGGCTCCCACGTGGTTCTCATACTTGAATTGTGCTCACGATGCCCCAGTGGGCTTGTTAAAACTCAGATTCCTGGGCCCCCAGCCCAAGGTCTCTAATTGAGTAGGCCTGGGGTGGGGCCTGAGAACATGCATTTCTAGCCAGTGTCCCGGGGGTGCTGATGGGCTGGTCTGGGGAGGGCGCCCACTTTGAGAACCCTACCCTGGCACCCGGGGCTCCCGTGAGGGTGCTGGGGAGGAGAGGCCAGGGAAGCTGCCAGGCGCAGTCACTGCGGGGGCCTGACGGCCTGGAGAGCGCTAGGCAATTGTGTGGCCAGTTCATGGCCAGGCTCTGAGCAAAAAGGCTCCTACTTCTCTGAGCCCACGCTGTATCATAGAAAGAAAAAGAAAGAGAAGGAGTATAGGAGAAAGGAAATGATGCCTACCTCTAGGACACTTTATAAAACTGGTTTTCAAAGCAGCTTCCCTTGCCTTTTCCCATCACCCTGATGTGGACAAAGCAGAGAGGAGATGAGGCCCTGGGAGGAAAGGGTCAAGGCCATGGTCCCCTGGGACGTATGGACTCTCTGAAAGAAGGGCTCACAGGGATGTGGAAGGAGCTTGCCAGTCACAGCCTGAGACAGCCCTGCTGGAGGCGGGACCAGTCGGCGTGGAACTGTGAGGCAGGAGGGGCTCCCTCTCTCCCGGGGCCTGCCAGACGTCCTCCTTGTCCTGGGTCCTAGGGCTCAGAGTCCCAGAAGCCACTCCAGTTTGGGCAGAGCTGTCTTTATGGCAGGGCCACCACCCCTCTGCTGCTCCCTGGAGCCCAGAATCTGCATTTCTGCCTCTGTTGGCTAAAAAAACTGGCTGTAGAACTTCCAACTCAGCTGGCAAGGACATCAGGTTGGCAAATATGGGGTGGGGGCTCTCCTGTCTTGGCCTCTGCCCTTGGCTCCTTCCAGAGCTCCCCAGAGGTGACCTTGGCCAAAGAGGGTGCGTTCCTTCAGTAGCACGGGTGCAGGAGCCCCTTTCCTGCAGATGTCTTTGGTTGTGACAAAATCCTGTGACAGTGAGAACCATCCTCTGTGTTCCCTTACACCCTAGTCCACCAAGTGAACTCCCAGGGAGCTGGTCTGGGAGCAAGGGTCAGTCTGGGGCCACCTTCCAGGGCTGGGCTGGAGGTCAAGGGGGCTGCTGGCCTTCCCCATAGCCCTGGACCTCCATGGGTCACCCTACAGGCATCGGGAGAGTTGTTCAAGGCTGAAACAGCCCTGGGCCGGGCATCAGCCAGCCTGGCCACCGCTGTGCTGCCAGCTGGGGACTCCTGCCCCCTCCAAGGCTCCCCAGCATCACCTTTAAAGTTGATCAAAGAAAACTGAAGTACATGAGTATCAGGAAACAGACCTCCAAACCTGGGAAAACAGAAGTTCTTTAAAAAAAAACAAAAACAAACCTGAAGGCATATCCTAATGAGATCTTATGATAGGCTTGACGGAGATCTGGTTCTTGTTAATTAATTAAGCAAGCCCTGTGTCCCCTCGGTCCGGGACGGGATGTTGCAGCTGCTGGCAGGCCCAGAGCTCCCAGTGAAAGTGTCCCCCAGGGTGCGAAGGGGACTCCTGCCCCTTGGTCACCTGAGGTGGTTTCTGGACCAGAACCTCTGACAGCGGGGTGGGAGGCAAACGTAGGCCCGGAGGTTCCGCTCGCTGGAGTTTGATAAGTGCTGACCCAGGGCCCAGGAGAGGGGCTCAGGCCTTTCCCCGGTGAGCCCTGGCCAGTTCCAAGACAGAGTGGGGGCTGGATTCAGCCCCGCTGGGCCCCTCACCCCTAGTTCAGAGATCAGCTTGCACCCCCCACCCCCATGTCCTTTGTAAAATAGGAGCCTGAGGTCCTTGGTGATGGCTGGTTTCCCTTCAACAGTGGAGGAGTTGGTGAGCCTTGAGTGGCCGCACTTCCCAGAGCAGCATACGGGCTTCCAGGCATTCCTGCCTATGAAGCAACGTTTTTTGTTTTTAATATTTTTATTTATTTTTATAGACAGAGAGGGAGGGAGAAAGAGAGGGAGTGAAACATCAATGTGTGGTTGCCTCTTGTGTGCCCCCTACTGGGGACCTGGCTTGCAACCCAGGCGTGTGTCCTGACTGGGAATCGAACCAGCGACCTTTTGGTTTGCAGGCCCGCACTCAATCCACTGAGCCACACCAGCCAGCAACTTTTGAAGATGAGTTTCAGGGACCTCTTAAATCACTGTTGTGCCTCCGGGTTCCCCTTCTGCTGTAGGCATGCGGGTGATAGGCCGGAACTGCACAGAGGATGGCTGGTCAGAGACATTCCCTCATTATTTCGATGCCTGTGGGTTTGACGAGGCATATAATGAGACTGGGGACCAGGTGAGTGTCTGCCCCCACCCAGAGGGTGGGGCTGTGGGGGCAGGTGGAAGGGTCTTCCCACCAGAGGCCTTGACTCTTGATGGGTCTGCAGGAATCTCAGGTCCCCTGTGTCCCCAAGCCAGTTACACGGAGGGCAGGACTTGCATTCACTCGTTCTGGGCTGAGGAGCAGCTGGGTAGCTCCCTGAGCTCCTCCAGCCCCCACCGCATGTCCCCCACCTCCCTGGCTGTTCCTCCAGGACACCCGGCCTTCCTGGCCCGGCAACTGGCAGGTGGCTGCTGGGCCCAGCAGGGCTCCTCCTGGACCCTCTTGCAGGCTGAGGCGGTGACTGGGTCGGTTAGCGCTCCTGCATTCAGCAAGCACCTGCAGAGCCTCTGACGAGTGCGGATGCTGCACAGAGGGGAGGAGGCGGCGGGCCCAGAGGTGGGCGGGCGCAAGGTTGGAGTGGGCCCCACGTGCAGCCCTGCCTGTCCTGCGCCCACTCCAGGATTCCTACTACCTGTCGGTGAAGGCTCTGTACACGGCTGGCTACAGCACGTCCCTCGTGTCCCTCACCACTGCCATGGTCATCTTGTGTCGCTTCCGGTGAGACCTCCAGCGGTGTTCCAGGGAGCACAGATCACCCATGGCCGAGTCCCCGGGGTGTCAGTCCTGGAGCTGCGTTGGGAGGTGTTCCCCCCACTCTAGGATAACAGAGGGGAACCTTGACCCCAGAGAGGGCACCTGGCCCGTCCAGGGAAGGAGACCTCCGTGCCTCACTTGTCTCTTCCTGGTCTCGACAGAGAGGCCACTGGGGTGGGATGTCTGGCCTCTGGGCATTCTGGGGCGAGGGGACAGGGGTTGGAAATGGAGGGAGGTGGGAGGAAGGGGGCGGGTGGTCTAGGGGGGAGCCGCACTGACACACAGCCATGCAGGTGTCCCCAAGCGGACCCCGAGCTCGGGCTGCTATGCTGCGGGTTCACCGTCTCACGGCCTCTCCTTCGGCTTCGGCAGGAAGCTGCACTGTACCCGCAATTTCATCCACATGAACCTGTTCGTGTCGTTCATGCTGCGGGCCATCTCTGTCTTCATCAAGGACTGGGTCCTCTACGAGGAGCACGACAGCACCCACTGCTTCATCTCCTCCGTGAGTGAGCCTCGCCCCCCCGGACACGCCCCTCCTGGGATGTGCCTGCAGCCCGGGTGCTTCCTGCAGGCTGAGAAGTGGGGCCCCAGTGAACATAGAAGCCAGGGGTGATCAAGGGGCTACCAGTAGCCAGTGAGTCCCTTGTATGACACCACTTCCTGTCCCTTGGCGTGTGGGTGCTCGTGGCAGAGCAGGGGAAGGTCAGGTGGAAAGGCCGAGTCCCACTTGGCTCAGAGAGAGGGCTTGCCTGCTTCCCGGTCACTGACCTTGCCCATGAGCCCAGGGGCTGATGGGCTGGCCTTCTTTCCAGACCTCCGACATGTGGAAGTAAGCAGAGAAGATCGGTGTTGATGGGGTGGTATGGAAAAGGTAGCCCAGGGCACGGGGCCTTGACCTGGGAGGGCACACTTGGAGGAGGCCTCTGTGAGATTTCTGGGGGGGCAGGGGTATCTCCTGCTCCAACCCCTGTTGTGTCTAGAGCCTCCTTCTTATCAAGAGGGATCCTGCAAGGACCTCACTGTCACCAGCCGGTGGGGGTAGGGAAGGGGTAGGAAGATGGGGGAGAGTGAGCCTCCGTGGGCAGCTCCGATGCAGAACCGTAGGCTGCTACATTTTAAACTCCGAGTCTAGGACTCTCGAGTGTTTCAGACTCACGGGATGCGGGAGCCTGAGCCTACCAGAGCTGAAGGCCCTCGGGATGCTCCCCGGTCCTGCCAGGCTGGGTTTCAGAGCTCCTTGGGGCCGGGGATCGCAGCTCACGCCCCCCGCCCCCTCCCGTTCTCTGGGCAGGTGGAATGCAAAGCTGTCATGGTTTTCTTTCACTACTGCGTCGTGTCCAACTACTTCTGGCTGTTCATCGAGGGCCTGTACCTCTTCACCCTGCTGGTGGAGACCTTCTTCCCCGAGAGGAGATACTTCTACTGGTACACCATTATTGGCTGGGGTAGGTCGCTGGCTGTGGCCAGGACAGGCTAAGGTCTCATGGGTAGGTATGGCCTTGGTGCCCCGTCAGAGCGTCGGGGCCAAGGAGGAGGCACTTCCCCACCCCCACAGAAGGTGCACACCTGCTGCGTGGACTCCCTCACGCTCTTCCTGTCCCCAGGAAGCCCACCACCTTCTGAGAGGGTATGCCCAGGAGTCCTTCTGTGAGGCCACAGAGCCCATGGTGTAGGGGAGACACAGACCCATAGGAGGCTGGGGGGGTGGGAATAGGGACAGTGAGGGCCCCCAGCACTCCAGGTGTGAGAGGGACACGTGCCCGTGGACCAGAACCCCACGTCTGAGTGGGGACGATGGCCACCGGGAGCCCCACGTCTGGGGGGACATTAGGCCCAGGGGTGTTCCTGTTGTCACGGGGCCCCTTGTTTTGCTCTCGCAGGGACCCCAACTCTGTGCGTGTCGGTGTGGGCTGTGCTGAGGCTCTACTTAGATGACACCGGGTGAGTGCGCCCCCCGGGCCGGGGCGGGGCCCCAGGGACGTGGCTCCACACGGGCTTCTCCGTGGCTGCCCCCACGCCACGTTAACTGGCCCAGGCAGACCATCCCACCGGGGGCCCAGGCTGCATCCCGCGCCCTGGGCGTCCACTGCGCTGACCGCCCCCTCTTCCTGGGTGGAGCCACGCAGCTGCATCTCAGCCAGAAGGCCATGAGAACAAGCAGTTTCGGAGTCCCGCTCTACTCCCCGGCCCAGCGCTGAGTGTCTGGTCCTTTTGGGGAGAGGGGGAGGAAGGTTCAGGGGAAGGTGCCGCCCCCCAAGAGTCCTAGATCTGAAGGGGAAATGTGGCCCCCGAGGATCCCTTGGTGACCTGACTCTTGGGCTTCCATCCCCACATTGACAGGGGAGCAGAGGGAAAGACGGGGCCCCTGAGAGCTCTCCTTCCCGCCGCCCCTCCTCAAGGACCTGAGACGTCGCCCGGCAGGCGTGCTGCGCCCTGAGCGTCATCCCTCTTCCCTCCCCCTGTCTTTTAGCTGCTGGGACATGAATGACAGCACAGCTCTGTGGTGGGTGATCAAAGGTCCGGTGGTCGGCTCCATCATGGTGAGTGTCCTCCGTTCAAGGGGGAGGTAGCGGTCTGGGCCAGGAGGCACGGCGGGAGAGGAAACGAAGAGGTCACCGCCTACGCCAGCCTCCTCCTTGTTCACGGGTGCATCATATTCTGCAACATGGGCGTCCATATTAGCTAGCTCTCCTGATGATGCTGGCCTTTCATATTATCCCATTTTCCTCATCACGAAAGATCTGACTAGGGACGGTTCTGTGTTTCATTTGGAGCACGTACGAATATTTATTTAGAACAAATCCTTTGACGGGGAATTGCTGGGTCAGCTGTCCACTGCACTCGTGTCATCAGCCATTGGAATTTTTGCGCAGTTTCTCGGGGGACAATGGTTGCTCCAGGCTTTGGTGTGCATGTCTCCACGCCGCTGGTGTCGCAACGCAGGGCGTTTCCCTGATGTTTACACTGGCGGTTTGCTTATATTCCCGTTATTACCTTTTTATTGACGGATTTTTTGCTCACTTTTCTAGTCCAGTTGTCTTTCCCACTGTTTGGAGGACAGCAATGCTGCCTTTGGTTGTAAGTGTGTTGCAAGGTTGTAAGTGTGTTGCAAGGTGGTGCGCCTCCTACAGTCAAGCCAGAGGGCTTCCTCCCCACACCGTCCAAGCCTTGTTTCTTGTTTAAGGAGGCCTTCCCAGACCACAGACAGGAAGACAGGCTTCGTCCTTGTCTCGCCACATTTTTGTTGATTGGGTTATTCCGTGCTTTAATCCAGCTCTGAAATGATGCCTCCCTTTATCTGATTTTATCCCCCCGCCCCCCGCCCATGGGTAGATGCTCCACCCTCTGGATTCTTTTTATGGAGTAGATCATCCTTTCTCCCTTATGCCACAATGGCATTGTGTCATGAGCACTTGCTGTGTTCTGTTTGGCCCCAGATTTTCTGTTCTCGGTTATAGCGTTGCAGTATGTTTTCATGTCTGGTATGCTCATTTCCCCTTCTTTGTCCTTTTCTTCTTCAAAATCTTTTTGCACGTTTTCTTTTTTATGTGGATTTCAAATCCTTTGGCAAGTTGCAAAACGAAAGTCTGGTGGGGATTTTTGTAGGACTTACTCTGAATTTGTAACCTAACTTGGAGGATACAGTCCCCACCCCCCACACACTCCCACTGCTATCCACAGTTTTGCTAAGTTTCCAGTTACGTGCAGTCTACCATGGTCTGGAAAACAAATTCAAATGAAAAGCTCCAGAAATACACAGTTCATAAGTCTTCGTATGGACACCATTGTGAACAGCGGGATGAAACCTCACACTGTCTCCCCCTGCTTCGCCCGGGCAGGAACCCCCTCTCTGTCCTGAGGACCCTCACTGTGCGGGGTATAGGCAGTGGGTCGCTTTGTACCCATCTCAGTTGTCACATTGATTATACTGTGAAGGCAAAAGACCACACTCACAGAACTTTCATTGCAGTGTTTTGTGACAACTGCCCTGTTTATGATCAGGTACTATGAATCTCTAACTGTGCCTGATTTGTGAATTAAACTTTATCGCAGATATGGATGCGCAGAGAGAACATCGTATGTTGGGGGCTTGGTACTGTCTGCTGTTTCAAGCATCCTCTGGGGCTCTTGAAAAGTATCCCTTGTGGAGAAGGAGGGGCAGCTGTAACCGGTTTTCTTAAAATAATGAGTCTTTCCCTCCGAGAACATGGCACAGATCTCCATTTGTTCAGTCTTTCTCACAATCGTACAGTTTTTAGTTGTCTTGTTAAATTTACCTTCGAGCTAAGTCCAGCCAGTCTGTGCGTTTGCTGCGTCCAGGAACCATTCTTTCATGATATGTCTTAGCAGCGCACTGCTGATATTTGGGGAAGCTTTTAGTTTTTTATTTGTTTTTTCTTCATCACTTTTTAAGACACTCTTATTTGTTCTCATCCCCTTTTGGCCGTTTCTCGTGGATTTTTTGAGTAGAAAATTACATAATCCTTAAATGAAACTAGTTTTTACCCTTCTTTTCTAGTATTTATATCACCGATGCCTTGGTTTCGTTGAGGATGATGTTTGCTGCGGTTTGGGGAAGTCACTGTTTAATAAATTAGGAGAGTTTCTGGTCCTGGCTTGTGTCCGTGTGCATTTTTTTAAAGTCAGGAATAGGTGTCGAATGTCATCAAACGTGTTTTGGAGACATTTATTGAAGGAATTTTCCCTTTAGTGATGGACGTTTCGAGTATTTCGGTTTTTCTTCGTCGTGGACAACACCACAGTGGACATCTCTGCGCCTACCTTTGGGCATGCGTAGGTGTGTCTCCGGAATGCATCTCCAGGAATGGAATTTCTGGGACTCGGGCTGTGTACATTTAACATTGTTGTGGGTAGCAAGTTGCCCTGACTAGCCATGTACGATGGTGCTCATTTCTCCGTCTTCGCGGGTGTGAGGATAGCCGAGCGACCTGCCCATCTTCTGAGGGACAGCAGCCGCTCATTGCTTTCATCAGTTACAGTAGCAAGTGTTAGGAGTTTTTTTATTTCATGTTTTTGTATCGCTGACACAGAACCTTTTATGGTTATGATCTGTTTGTTCATTTAGCACACCGCTAAATTCTCCATGTACACATTTCGTTCATAGTTTTTGTGTGGCTCTTCGTAAGTTCTCTGGCTTTAGGTGGGTACCTGTGCGTGTGTGCGTGCGTGTGCTTCGTAGCAGCGTTTTGTTGGCCTCACAGGTAATTGGGGAGCTTCTCTTCACGGTTGCTTTTAGACAGTGCAGCAGTTTGGGAACCGCGTCTGCCTTAGAGGTACTCTGGAACTGCCCCGTGACACCGTGAGCTGGGCCTGGCGCCTCTTCCTGTATCCGCGGTGGATTCCTTTTTAAGTTTCTTTGGAGGTCACTGGTCTCCTCAGATTTGCTACATCTTCTAGATTTGCTTTTGTTAACTTACATTTCCCCATTTCGTTTGATTTCTTCTTATGATTTAAAATAGTCTATGCATCTGTTGTTTGAGCTTCCCTTTTTTTTGGTTCTGTTTAATCACATTTTTTTTTCCTTTTGGATGGACACACATGTGCAGTTAGCTGTAATTACTGAGCTAAATCCCGGGTACCGACCGGACGCAGGGCAGGTAGGGGAGAACATGACTGACGAACCCTGCCTTCGCACAGCAGCTCGCTTTATAATTCTAATAGCTCTGCGAAAGCAAACGAGCAAAACAAGGCCTAAAACTGAAATCTTTTTTATCGATCAAGTCTACCTTTTAAAAAATTTTTTTACAATAAATTTTTTTGTTATTCTTAAGTTATTTATTAATTTTTTAATCAGTATGTTTTAATTGTTAATATTGTACAGTTTTCTGTCTTTTACCCCGCCCCCAGCCCACCACCCCAGCCCTCCCCACCTTCCTCCCATTTCCACCCCCCATAGTTTTTGTCCATGAGTCCTTTATACAATGAATTTTTATCTTCATTAATTTCCTTACTATAGAAGTTACATTTGTGGTACTCTTTCCCTACTTTTTTTAATTCAAACGCTTAATTATTTCATCTTTGGCATTTATTATTTTTTCATAAGCAAGTGTGAGGCGCCCACGCTTTTCTCAGGGTGCTGCTGCGGCAGCGTCCGGGAGATGTCGCTCCGTCGTCCTCTGGGGGTGCCCGGTTTCTGTGTATTTGTCCACGCCCTCCTCCTCGCTCACCGAACCCGCTGCTTGGCGCTTGGTTTAGGGAGCCGGGGCCCCTGATCTCTATCTGAGGGTAAATGCTGCCATTGCTACTCCCAGGCAAGTCTTTAATTAATAATGTGTGTGGTTGTCCATTCCAGTTCCCCATAGTCGGTGACTCTGAACTTGGAGTTCCTCCCGAGGGCAGCGCTCACCTCTGCAATAGCCCCTTCTCTGTCTGTTTGACATTGGACTTGTGCCACCATCCCGACCCTGGTTGCTCTTTCTCTTCCAGAAATCACTCACTTTTCTGGATCACTCATGATAACCTCTCCCGTTTCTCAGTACTCCTGTGGAATTCCTTTCCTTCTGGCTCTTCCGTCATTGCAACCCTATGAACACGTGTTCTCATTCCGCCGTCTGGGATTATGAGTCTAGATGGGGTCTCGACTAGAGGGGGGAGGGCCCTGCTGGGGGATTACCGGCCAGCGCAGGGGCAGGAGAGTGGGTAGCCTCTGCCCGGAATCACTTCCATCTGCTTTTTCTTGGCTCCTCAGGTGAACTTTGGGCTCTTTGTGGGCATCATCTTCATCCTTGTGCAGAAACTGCAGTCTCCAGACATGGGAGGCAATGAGTCCAGCATCTACTTGTAAGTACCATTGTGTGAATACTAGAGTGACTTCCAACAGCTGTGAGGGCCCTGCTCTCAGGCCGCGAGCGGAGAGGCCTGGGCTGTGCTGACAGGGTAACGTAGCACGGGCATTGGCAAGATTTCTTTCTGATAAAAGTGCCTTCAAGATCTAGTCACCCACCTGTCCTCGGCCAGCCCAGGAGCTCCTAATCCACATGGTGATTGCACGGAAGGGAACAGAGAGAAGGGGAGAGACTGACAGAGGTCATGTCACCCTAGGAAACTCAAGATGGAAATTGCCAGATTCCCTAGGGTAGGTAGGGTCTGGTTGTTTAGAAGCCAGGTTTCCTCCGGGGATCTTGGTGCTTTGGGAGGCTCAGAACGCCCCCGGTTGCCTGAGGCTCCCGTCCCAGCCCCGCCTGTGCACCTTGCCGCAGCCACCACCAGCGAGCCACGTGGGCGTTCCCACTGGTCTGGGTGTTGGAAGGGGGCCATTCTTTTTCTTCTCCTCCCCTTGGGGCAGCTTACTTCTGGGTCTGGTGCTCTTCCTAGAATTGCCTCTTCCCTGAGCAAAGGAACATCTGAATTGTTTTGGATTGATGAGGTTCGCAGGCAACCTCTTCCCGTTGAGTGTAGGGTTTTCTTCACTGCCACTGCCATTTGGCTTGTTTCCTACAAGTGTTTCTGCCGTCATGTCCCCACCAGCTTATCCCTGCTTTCTCTGCCCCACCCCCTTCCAACCCCCCACCCATTCTGAGTCAGCCTGAGTGCGTTTCATCTGACGCTTCTTGCTTCAAGGTCAGAAGCACGGCCAACTTAGGTGTGTGTGTGGCGGGGGTGGGGTGGGGTGGGTGGGGATGGGGGTGAGGGAGGGGTGCTGCAGGGACACTTCTGATGCTGGGGTGGAAGGTCAGTCCCCTGTGGTTGGCTGGAGGGGCCAGATGGGCACAGAGAATCGGGGGGCAGCATTTGGGGTCTGTCTGTGGCCAGGATGTAAGCCACATGTGTTGCTTCCTTGGTTTTTAAAGAAGAGAGCAGGTTAGAAGGAGCTGAGCTATTCCTATTGCATTAGCAGGGGGCTTTGTCCTGCCTTCATCAGACACCCCAACATGGGGCTCAGAACTCTGATAGCTGCCTAGTGGATAAGTAGGGCAGCAGAAGGTTCTCCTGGAGACAGAGAGACAGAGAAAGAGAGAGACAGAGAGAGAGAGAGAGAGAGAAGCGGCTCAGAGACCCATGCTGGAGCCTTCCCTATGACTCTGACTCCTCGGGGCTTCCCGTGGGCTGTGTGATCAGCCCAGGCAGGCCCCTTGCGGAAGCCCTGCCCCTGGGGCTGGGGGTCAGCCCAAGGTCTGGTTTGGTAAGCTTTGTTTGTTCTGCGTGGAGGATGATTCCATTCCATTGGGAAAGAGTCGCCTACCCACATTCTTTCTTTTGTTACCCATTTACTGTTTTTTTCAATTTTTGCAAGTTTCTACCAACCTCTGCTTATATGTGTATGTCATGTAATCAAAAAATATTCATCCATACTAAGTCATGAAGTCTCCGTGAGGCCCTGACCTTGAGGGACCAGTTGGGCCTGTTCTCTGCCACTAACTAACTGCCCTAGAGAGGTGACTTCTGCCTTCATCTCAGGGACCTGCAGCACAGGCCCCCTGCTCTCCGCAGCATCAGTGATATGTCCTGTGTCTGGCCCCAGGTCCCCCTCTCAAGGGTGCATTGGCCCCCACGAGCAGTTACCTTGGATGTGTGAGCCAGCGTGTGGCTAAGTTGGCCTCATCTTTCCTTCGAGCTCGGTAGCCTCAGTCACCCCTCCCTGTTTGGTAGTAGGGTCTGTTTCTCGATTCTGGGGTCCTGGGACCTCTTCTCTGTAGTTTCTCACAGTTTGCCCGCACCCAGCAGCAGCCTAAATAGGGACACCCTGCTTGCTGCAGCCAGAACACACTTCACCAGCCCGGACAGCCTGCCCCAGGCATTGAGAACCACCAGGGTTGATGGGAGAGAAGTCTGGGGCAGGGTTTCTAAGTTATCACTGACTTGGAGCTGTAGAGTCCTATGGGGCCTTCCTAATTCATAGACAAGAGCCACTGTGACTCGCACATGGTCTGCACAGGCGCCGCGGGGTGGGTCCAGACCACGCAGTGAAAGGAAGAGTGTGGTACAGTGAGTCACGCAAACTTTCTGGTTTCCCGGTGTATACAGAAGTTCTGTTTATACTCTCCTGTAGCCTATCAAATGTGCAATGGCACTATGTCTAAAACACCAATGTAGATATCTTAATTAAAAAAAGCTTTATTGCTAAAAATGCTAACTATCACCTGAACCATCAGCAAGTCCTAACCGTTTTGCTGGTGGGGGGGTCTTGCCCCTGCACTGATGGTGGCTGACTGATTAGGGCGGTGGCTGCTGAGGGTTAGGGTGGCTGTGGTGGTTTCTCAAAATGGGACAGTTTTCTTTACGAGTGATTTCTCTGTAGCATGATACTATTTGATAGCATTTTACGCACAACAGAACTTCTTTCAAAATTGGAGGCGATCCTTTCAAACCTTGCTGCTGCTTTATCTACTAAGTTTATGTAATATTCTAAGTTCTTTGTTGTCATTTCAACAATCTTCACAGCTTCTTCACCAGACACAGAGTCACCTCAAGAAACAACTTTCTTCGCACATCATGAGAAGTACCTCCTCATTCGTTTGAGTGTCATCATGAGATTATAGAAATTTGGTGCTATTTTCAGGCTGCACTTCTAATTCTAGTTCTCCTGCTATTTCCCCCACATCTGCAGTTACTGTAGTTACTTCTTCTACTGAAGTCTTAACTCCTCAAAGTCATCCAGGAGGGTTGGAATCAACTTCTTCCAGACTCCTGTTGATGTTGATATTTTGACCTCTTTCCTTGAAATATCAATGTTCTTAATGTCATCTAGAATGATGAATCTTTTCCAGAAAGTTTTCTATTCATTTTGCCCAGATCTATCAAGGACTCATGGTGTATGACAGTTACAGCTTTATGAAACTGACTTCTTAAATAATGAGACTTGAAGGCCAAAATCACTCCTTGGTCCCTGGGCCGCAGAACGGATGCTGCATTAACAGGCATGAAAGCAGCATTCATCGCATTGCACATCTCCATCAGAGCTCTTGAGGGGCCAGGTCCGTTGTCAGTGAGCTGTAATATTTCGAAAGGAATCTTTTCTGAGCAGCTGGTCTCAACAGCGGCCTTAACCTGCTCAGTAGCCCGTGTTGCAGACAGATGTGCCGTTGTCCCCGCTTCGTTTCTCTCTTTACAGAACACGGGCAGGGCAGACTTAGCAGAATTCTTTAGAGCGTAATTCTGAAAATTGTAGAATTTCCAGGATGGTACATGAGCGTGGCTGCAACTGGAAGTGACCAGCTGCATTAGCCCCTCACGGGAGAGTCAGCCTGTCCTTTGCAGCTTTGAAGCCAGGCACCGACTTCCCCTCTCCTGCTGTGAGAGTCCTCGGTGACGTCTGCAGCATAAGGCTGTTCCTTCTACAAAGCAGCTCTGGCCGAGTGTAGCCGCCTTCATGAATCCCCTGAGCTGGACCTTCTGGGTAACTCGCTGCAGCTTCTGCATCGGCATGTGCTGCTTCACCCGGCACTTGGATGTTGTGGAGGTGGCTTCTTTCCTTAAACCTCGTGAACCAACCTCCATAGCTTCAGACTTTTCCTCTGCAGCTCTCTCAACTCTCTAAGACTTGAAGAATTGAAGAGCGTGGGGGCCTGGCCGGGTGTTAGGTTTCGGCTTAGGGGGGGTGCAGCCGGTTTGATCTTCTCCCCAGACCAATGGAACTTTGCCCATGTCAGCAGTGAGGCCGTTTCGCTTTCTTATCACCCGTGCGTTCGCTGGAGGAGCACTTCTAATGTCCTTCAGAAACGTTTCGTTTCCGTTGCCTTCACAGCTTTGCTAGCTTTCAGCCTGTCTCAGTTCTCAACGTGTCTTCCTCGCTCACCTTACTCATGTCTGGCTTTTGATTTAAAGTGAGAGATGTGTGACTCTTCCTTCCACTTGAACACTCAGAGGCCACTGGAGGGTTGTAAATTGGCCGGAGTCCGACGTCGTTGTGCCCTGGGGAGTAGGGAGGCCCGAGGAGAGGGAGGGAGGCTGGGGAAGGGGCGGCTGCTGGAGCAGTCAGAACGCACCCGGCATCTGTCAGGGTCGCTGTCGTACATGGGTGTGGTGCCCCCAAACAACTGCCGCAGCAACAGCAAAAGTCACCGATCGCAGATCACCATAACAAATGCGACAGTAACGACAAGTGTGAAATAATTGCAAGAATTCCCAAAATGTGACAGAGACACGAAGTGAGCAAATTCTGCTGGAAAAATGGTACCAATAGACTTGCTCAACACAGGGTTGCTACAAATTTTCAATTTGTAAAAAAAGAAAAATACACAATCAGCAAAGTGCAATAAAACGAGGTATGCCTGTACATTTAAGTACTGACGTTTAAAGAACCAGCTAGTTGGTTTACTTCTATTGTGTAAAAAAATCTCCTTGTAATCTCAGCAAATCCTTTTTACAGACAAAGTGAAATATGCACTCATCCCAAACCCCAAAGATTAAGCACTTGATGGATGTGTTCTACAAACCAGCGCTGAGGGACGCAGGACCAGGGGTTAGCTTGATCCAATTAAATTCAGTGACATGTTTGCATGTTTCCAGGGTCAAGGAGACCCTGTCGGGAAAGTGAGGGGCCATCAAAGAGACAGTGAGGGGCCATCAAAGGGACAGGGATGCTAAGAACTCAGAGCATTGAAACACACCTGCATCTCAGTCCATGCCCACTTGATGCTCACAAGCA
This sequence comes from Glossophaga mutica, assembly GCA_039655065.1. Taxonomy (NCBI): domain Eukaryota; kingdom Metazoa; phylum Chordata; class Mammalia; order Chiroptera; family Phyllostomidae; genus Glossophaga; species Glossophaga mutica. The sequence goes on from CM077313.1 coordinate 87,893,884, forward strand.
CCCAGAGAACCTGGCCAGATACGTGTGTGAGATGTACGTATGCCCGGTACAGCCCCTGCTTCACAGCGGAGGGAACTCGGTACCGGTATCGCGGTGCAGCGAATCCAGTAGGAAAGGGTGCAGCACAGCTACCCTGCAGGCGGGCTCTTGGCTGCAAGCTTGGCCACACCAGCATTCCTGTCCGCAGGGAATTCCCAGGAGAGAAGATGGCGTTAAGCGAGTATATAAATAAAGTTTCCTAAAAGAAGAGGCCCCAGGGGTTCCAACCTTGTATAGAGCTGCCCTCCTGGAGGGCGCCGAGCTGAGAAGTGTCTGCTGTGGGGGAGGGGAGGCTTTGGGGGCCTGGAAAGGGCAGCGCATGATGGGAGACGGTTTTAGGGCTGTGCCCGAGTCCCCTTGGGCCACTAGAGTTATGTGTTGGGCTGAGAAGCCCTTCAGAGCTACCAACAGCTTTTCGGTTTTTTCCTCTGTTTCCAGAACAAATTTAAGCCTGGGAGTCCCCAAGAAAGCCCGAGAGGACCCCCTGCCTGTGCCCTCAGACCAGCATTCACTCCCTTTCCTGTAGGTTGGTTCCAGCTGCTCAGGTGATAAGGGTTTGTCCTCCACAGAGGAGGCGAGGTGGCAGAAGGACCTGTCGGGGGCTGGGCGGTGGCGCTGAGCCCCCACACTCTCACCTGACGCTCCCCCGGGTAGAAGGAGTACCTGGGGTCAGGACTTGGGCAGGGAGTGTGGGCATGTGCTCAGGCTCGACTTGGTCGTGGGTAGGGTTAGGGCTCAGCCCAGGACCGCGGTCAGGGTCAGCCTCCCTTTTTCTGCGGAGCAAAGTTCACCTCTGCTGGAAGCCAACTGGCTCAGAAGGGGGAGGGGAGGCTCCAGGGCCTGGCCCTGCGGAGCCGCCGGCTTCATTCCCAGGGGTCTTCCCACTGCATGGCGGGCATTGGAAAGTGGTGTGGGGGAGGGAAACCCCATCCGTGCCCCCCTCAGGGACCCCGCAGAGGGGGTCTCCACGGTCCCCAGGGTGAAGGAAGGAGAAGAGCACAGACACCGTGGTGCCGTAGCTGGCCCAGTGGGGCTGTAAGGTGCCCACTGTCGGAAAGACGATGTTCGCCTCTGAAGACAGGCTTTTCTTCCCTGGCTAGGCAGACACAGAGCCACACGGAGCTGGCTCCTCCTCGGGGGTGGGGGAGCAGCAGTGCGGGGTGGGGGGTGCTCCCAGATCTGCTGTGCTGGGCTTCTGCCTGGAGTACCGGTGTGGTGTGGAGTGCCTCCCCGGGGACTGGCCGGAGTGCTGGGGGCTCACAGCACCTTCGTGTCAGGAGGGACCCTGTAGGGAATGTTCGGCTCGGACCACAGCATTCGGTGGGCCTGTCACGCCCAGTGCTAGACTGATGACCAGGATCAGGGCGGACAGACAGCGGTGCTGCCCGTGGAGGTCTCCCTGCGGGGGTCTCTGTCCAGCACCCTGCCGGGGGGTTCCCAGGGCCCCCGCCAGGCAGCCTGGCTCACTGAGCGCACCAAAGCCTTCGTGGAGTTTAGCCTGAGGCCACGGCAGGCGCCCAAGAAACCAGGTTATAGGCGGGAGACCTGGAAATGGCTTTGACTTTCCTGCAGACAGACAGGAAGGCCGTGGCAGGACCAGGCCTGGGAGCCGGGGCGCCCTGACTTCCTGCTGCAGGGTCTCCCCTCTGATTCTGGCTGACGCTGCCGACCAAGCAGCCCCCACCCGGCACCCTTGTCCGAGTTTCTTGTCCTCGCTGGACCCAAATCGGAACTGAGCTCGTTAGCCAGCCTGGCTTCATCTCTTCCTCCTGATTAAATTGCTTCCCCCTCTCACTGGCCGTGGCGACTCTCCAGAGGAGCGGACGTCTCCTTCTTTCTCACGCCTGCCTCTGGCTTTGCTGCCCCTCCCTGGCGTTCCTGTTCAGTGGGTTTGGTTTTGTACAGAGTCACGGAAGGTCTGGGGGGAGGGCGGCGTTTGGGGAGAAGAGCCCTTACCTTTGTCCCTGGGTCCGCCCTCACCTTCTCCCGAGAGCCCCCTGAGGCGCTAGGTCCCCCCTCCTCCTTTCTTTCTCCCCCCACCCCAGTCCCCACCAGAGATACACGTCTTTACCAGGGGCTGGTGTCCCAGCTAACTTGCCACGAAGTGGCCCGAGCACACTTTGAAGAAATCAGAGGAGTCTATTTTTACTGCATCCAGGGGCCAGGAAGGGCAGGGACAATTTGGGAGCTCCAGGAGGAGCGATCTCAAAGGGGATCAGCCGAGGCTTTGGAATTCTGGGTGAGGGTTCAAGCCTAGTGTGGAGGAGGCGACGTCCGAGGTTCGGACTCTCGGGCTCCTGGACACTGCTTTCTGGGCTTCACGTAGGCCAAGGTTGAGGGACCTGGCCATTGGCTATAGGAGAGGACAGCCAACCTTTCAATCTGGGCAAGGTCGAGAAGGAATGTGAAGACCAGGAGCGTCCCTTCCTGACTACCCAGTCAAGCTCTTCTAATTACACACTTACATGTGCATATAATTAAAAGAAAACATGCTTCTCTGTGGCTGTCTGTCTCCGCGTGCGTATGAAACTGACCTTTGGCACTCACTGAGGACAGAAGAAACTTCTCAAACACGTAACTTTCTCCCAGCGGTGCTTCTCGAGCTTTGACTTGCGGGTGGGCCACCAGGGGGTCTCGTTAAGGTGCAGGGTCTGAGCCAGCAGGTCTGAGGTGGCCCCGAGAGTCTGCATGTCTGAGAAACTCGCAGGTGGCGCTGACGCTGCCGGTTTGGGGGGCCCGCTCTGGGTAGCAGAGCATCGTGTTCCACGCCCCTCATCCATGAAATGGGCCAGTATCGTCCACCTCTGTGTTGTGGGATTTGAAAGATGCAGGTTTTTTGTTTTTTTTTTAAAGAACTGTTCTTTAATTTTTATTTTTAAAAGATTTTATTTATCTTTAGTGCTCGTTTTGGCAGCACATATACTAAAGATGTTGTTTATTTTTAGAGAGAGGAGGGGAGGGAGAGAGAGAGGGAGAGAAACATCAGTGTGTGATTGCCTCTCGTGCACCCCCTACTGGGGACCTGGCCCACAACCCAGGCATGTGCCCTGACTGGGAATCAAACGGGCGACCCTTTGGTTCTCAGGCCAGAGCTCAATCCACTGAGCCACACCAGCCAGGGCTAAAAGATGCGGTTTCTTAAATGAGCACCATAGACCTCACTGAGGCCCAGAGGCTGGGCAGACCTCAGCTTACTCCATCTTTGACATGCGTGATTCAAATGCTTGCCCCGGCACAAAGGCATGTGTCCCCCAATGCCAGGGACCTTCAGACTTCCTCTCGAAGAGCTGGAGTCACCAATAACAAATCCGAGAGTCTTTCACGTGCTTCTGTGCTCCTTCGTATCGGATCCCCCTCGGATCGGTCAGGTCCGTGGCAGGTTCCAGGACCGCAGTGCCGCGTGGGGCCTGAGGAGGGTTTGTGAGGCCGGTCGGTCTTTTGCAGTCTGAGGAGGTGACATTGCTGTGCTGGTTAGGGAAGTAAAAGAAGTGCCCGTGGTTTCTGTCATCCCAGGCTCAGGCGGGCAGAGAAGGGCTAGAAGGGACGGAAATGAGGCCTCTGGGGAGGGGTGCGAGCTCTGTGCCTCCCCCAGTAGAAAGTCCAGCTGGACCAGCGCCCTGGGCCACTTGTTTCTGCAGGCAGTGGGACAGTGCCCAAAAGATGCTCCTCAGCCGTCAGCCCCTGCCCACCGGATGCTCTCAGAAAGTCTAGCCTACCTGGGCTGTGTGCTAGAACTCTCAGCAGCGACGGAAATGCCCCCGATCGCTGCTGTCCCACGTGGGACCCACTAGCTGCCTGTAGCTGCTGAGTCCTGGCGGTGTGGCCAGGGCCAGTGAGGAAGTACTTTTTCACTTGGTTTAATTTTAACTCAAATAGCCGCAGATGGGCAGCGGCTGTCGTACCGGGTCTTTCAGGTCTAGACTGAAGTTGGTTCTGTCCAGGCAACCTCTGTGCCCCCCGTGTGCCTGCATCAGGGTGCCTGGGGGCTCAGACAGAGGAGGGTTCGGGTGGAAGAAGAGAGGTGTAGTGGGGGGGGACCAGTGCCTGTGGAGTCGGGCTTCATAATCGAGTCCACAAGTAGCTGGGGGTGCCGACGCCGGGCACCACGAGGTCCGTGGTGATTCCAGTTGCCCAGCTCTCTGGGTGACGTCCAGCAAGGCCACGCTCCGAGCCTAGAGCTGAGTCTGGAGACAGCTTCTGGCCCTGAGACCCAGCCCTGGGTCCACCTTCCGAATGCTCGTGTTCCCTCCAGCACCCCAGCCCCCCTCCATGGTCCCAGGGTGAGCGCTCGTGTGTGAGTGCGTGCATGTCTGTGCACAGAGGTGTACACGTGTGGGCGTGCATTTCCGTGTCCATAGCTGACCCTGTCTTGGCCCTCGGCTTGCTCGTGCTCCATGCCACCGCCCGGTCCTCTCTCCACACCCTCGGCTTCTCGGCCCTCCCCGTGAACCATGTGGCTCCAAGTCCCACCTCAGTGTCCTCATTGCCCGATCGGTGCCCCCCCTGACAGAAGTGCTGATCTTGTCACACCCAGCAGCTGCGTGCAGAAATGCTACTGCAAGCCAGAGCGGGCTCAGCAGCACTCTTGCAAGATGTCAGAACTGTCCACCATTACTCTGTAAGTGTGAGTGGCTGTGGCCCTTGTCCTGGTGGTGGGGGGGAGGGGACGCATGCTGCTGCCACCTCCTGGAGCCCGCCTGCCCGCTGCTGGGCTGGAGGAGAGCAGAGGGCAGCCTGTGCCTCCAGCCCCGAGCCCCGTTTTGGCTGTTGCATGTTGACGTCCGTGTGTCTTGTGAGCTCTCTGCAATCTCATGGTGGGGGGCGGGAAGGAGGTTGTGCTGCCGGGGCTGGCTGGCACAGAGGAAGGTCCCGGAAGCCTCGGCCACTGCTTCCTGGATGTGTGGCCTTTCCCTGATGTCCTGTGCCTCTGGGCTCCGGTCTTTAGAACTGCCAGATTCTTTCTGCTAGTCTTACCGCTTGAGTTCGTATGGCCCAGCCCCCGCACAGGACAGGGACCCCCATCGCAGCGCGCCTCACTCACCCTTCATGTGCGTGGTCACTGTTCCCTCTCTGAGCCCTTGCCACGACCTTAGGAGGTGGGTACGTGTATCACCCCCACTTTACAGATGTGAAAACTGAAGCGTAGAGAGGCGAAGTAGCTCACTCCAGGTCACATAACTGGCAGGGTGAGGCTTGAACCCAGGGCATCCCGTCACCTGGCACCAGGCTGACTTTGAGGGGAGCAGCCGCCTCCTTCGGACATCCCTTTAAGTGGGGAGCCCACTCTCACTGGACGGATCTGACTGTGGGAAGCTTTCCTTGGTGTTTTCTAGGACTTCTCTGCCATGCATGCTTCCCCAGGGCCTGGGCTACAGACGCCAAGGCCCTGCGTCCCCATCAGATCACACAGGGACTGCGAGACTGTCCTCAAACAGGCGTCCTGAGGCTCCCACCACATGTCTCCCTTTCCGGGCCTCTGGCCAGCTCTGAAGTGTGGAGGTCCCAGGACTCGGGGCCCTGGTCACCTCCTCGTCTACCTCCACTTCCCCATCTGCCGCAGGGGTCACCGGGCTGCCCTGGACCCCTGCCCCGACTGCTCCAGGCTGCCTCAGGGCTGCGGGGGGGAGCAGGTGCTGTCCCGGCCAGGGCCTGCAGCGCAGACTGCCCCTGAGCAGGGGAGAGTGGGCGGGCTTCCTCCTTCCAGGCATGAGCCCTGGTCCACGCGGCGGTCTTCCCAGGTGACTCCTCCCCTTTCTTCGTGTCTCCTACCCTCCTTCTCTTTCCTCCCCTCCCCCTCCCTTCTTCCTTCCCTCCGAGAAGTCAAGGGCCTCACTCCGACTACACGGATTTGCTTCTGAGATCTGGATCCAACAGAACATTCTCCCCCAGGAAAGCTGGGATGGGAAAAGGGGAGGGGCACATGGTGTAATCACCCCAAATCAAACGGCGGCCCCCACACCCAGCTGTCTGCCCTGTGGGCCAAGGGGGCAGGGAGACAGGGAGGCTGAACCTCCCACCTACTCCTGATTCAGAGGGTGCTGGGCGGGGGTGCTGGCGACGGCACCTCCCAGGCAGGCCTCCGCTTTGAGGAGATTCAGGGGGGGCCAATATGCTGGGGTGGGTAGAGATGGGGTCCCACCCTTGGGGACCCTCTGGGAGCCCCCCTTCACAGAGCAGGACCCACAAGGCATGCACTGCATACTCTTGATGTCGTGTGTGACTCCTTGGCCCCGCCCCTCAGAACAGAGCCCCTCCCACTGGGCCAAGGAGCCAGCGGCAGGCAAAGGACCCGCAGAAGAGCTGGCTTTGAGGGCAAGAGTTCCTTTTGGCCTTTGTTTCCTTCCCACCCATCCCCACGAGGGCGGCTTTCTCTCCCTCTGCCTCAGGCCCTTCTGCTTGGATGGGAGTCATCCATGCCCACGGTCACTAAGTCCTTCCTAGGATCCCGCCTGAGTCTGTCCTTCTGTGGTCCACTCACCGTACCCCCACCCCACCTTCCTGTGGTCAGCATCACCCAGTCGCTCTCCAGGAGTGTCCCTGGCTAGCCCCAGACTCAGAAACACGACCATCTCTGCGGCCCCTTGGGGCTACCTGTTCAGGCCCACGGAGCTTCCTTGGGGAGCAGGACAGTGCTGGCTTTGCGCAGGACCCACCACGTTGTTACTCGAGCCTCCCGAATCCCCTCCCTGTTTTGCCATGACCTCACTTCTCCACTGGGGGTGTCTCTGTCAATCACATACTTACACGTGCACCCTTAGTGGGTCTACAGGACACTGACGTGGCCTGGAGGGACAGGGGCCCTGTAGACCGGGGGATGTCCTCCCAGAACCTCCCACGAAGCTCTGGAGCCCAGCTGCGTCGGCCACCATCCCTTCTGAGCCCCATGAACTTGGGGAGAACCCTGAGGGGTTCCACGGAGAGGGCTCCCCCTCTGAGGGAGAGGGAAGGGCAGGGACTGGGGCTCTGTGCCCTCCGCGGCTCCGGCCCAAGCGCAGGCGGCCCCCGGAGCAGATGTCTCGCTCTCTCCCGACAGACGGCTGGCCCGGTCCACGCTGCTGCTCATCCCGCTGTTCGGGATCCACTACACGGTATTCGCCTTCTCCCCGGAGAACGTCAGCAAGAGGGAGAGGCTGGTGTTTGAGCTGGGGCTGGGCTCCTTCCAGGTACGTGGTCGGGGCAGGACCCACAGAGGTTCAGGGCCCTGGCCCTAACCTGCTGGTGGTTCTAGAAACTCCCTTAACCTAAACCGGGCGTCCGTGTTTCTATCTCTGAAATGAGAGTGCTCGACTAGGAAGCAGCTGGCAGGGCCCCTTCTGCGGCCTACGCTCTGGGCTCCTGTGAGCAGACACACTGCCGTCTCCCAGTCACTGCGCCGGGGCGTCCTGAGCCTCGCCTTTCTTGGCGATCCGGACGGTCACCCCCATCCCTCGGCAGCAGCTCCGGGTGTGGCTGGAGTGCCCTCTAGAGACCTCTGTGCCCATGTGCCGGCTCCCGTCTCTAGATCGTGCACCCCATGAGCTCTGGGGGTCAGTCTTGCCCAAGTCAGGGCCCCCAGTCCAGGACCTGGCCACAAAGTGCTGAGCGGTCTCAACTGGTGGACAAGCATGTGGACGTATACGTAAATGACCCATGGAGGGAGAGAGCGGGGGACGAGGGGCCCCATGGGTGAATGTAGGTGGGTTGTAACCCAGGGAGCGAAGGAGAGCTGGTGAGACAGTCCCTAGTGAGAAAACGACCATTTGGGAGCGTGAGGGGGCTGTGCACGCAGGGCTGGCTCCCCTGAGGGCCCCAGGAGACAGCAGCTGTCCCCCCACCCAACTGTTTCAACATGTATTTGACCTTGATGGCCAGGAAGTTCCTCTCTGTGTCTGACTTGAGTCTCTTCCCTCCCCCAATTTTAATTCTTAATTTGGCAAGGCTGCAAGTTATAAAGACAAAGCCCTGACCTGGGAATCAGAGCCCGGGTTTCCGTCCCAGCACTAGGAATCTAAATACAAAGAACATGCGTGAAGAACGTAGTAGGGTAGCTGGACACCTACTCTGTGTCGAGCACTTACTCCTGTGGCGTGGGGTGTGCTGTGTGCCTGGCCTAGGGTGAGGGTGGGGACAGCACAGGTCTGTGACGTCCTGGAGGGCTGCGCCCCCAGGAGGCCTGCAGGCAGGTTGGGAGCCCAGAGAACATTCTGGGGCATTCCGGGGAGGCCCCTTGTAGGAAGGCAGATAGAGCTGGCCTTTGGGAATGGGAAGGGCTTGACCCAGGAAATGGCCAGCAAATTCGAGCTCCGAAGCCAGGTATGTCAGTGGGAGGGGACTCTCATCAGCCACTGGCTCCGTGGCTGCACAGCAGAACTTACCCCAGTTTGCCCCAGATTCCTGGGCGGCAGGTGCCCCCTGATCCACGTAATTGTATTTTCCTGCTTCCTGGTGTCACTCTTCACTCCTGCCCGCTCCCCCACACCTGGTGTGGCAGGCCGCTTGCTCGCATGCTCAGGTGTTTTTGCTCTCTCTCCCCAGGGCTTTGTGGTGGCCGTTCTCTACTGCTTTCTGAATGGGGAGGTAAGAACCTGACTCTCTGGCTTCTACGCAGTGGAGGTGGGGCTCCTGGGGAGCACTTGGGGGTGCAGCTTACTGGCCACACAGGGTTTGTAATCCAGACCAGGGCTCTGCCACACTCCCAGGCCCAGCAGGAAGCGGGTGGCATGGTGCCAGGGTCTCCTGACAGCTTCCACCCTGTGCCAGAACCTCTCCCACTTGGTCTGCTGTACAGCCGAGGCCCAGCCTCTGTGGCAGAGCCCTCCCTCATCCCGCCCCCAGAGGGAGAGCAGACCCAGCTGGGAGGGCTCTCACCACAAGATGTACCCCAGTAACGAAGAAGTGAAAGTGAGGAAGAGTGAGGCGTGGGAAACAGGGTCCGTGGCTCAGCAGGCTGTGATGGGCAGAGCTGCCTAAAGGTCAGCGCTGCTCCTGAGGTCTCAGATCTTACCCGCTGGGGTGCCACTTTTGAGTAGAGCCCAGCACTGAGGGGCCGAGATGGGGCTGGGTTGGTGGGATGGCTTTGGGCCGTGGACAGGAGCCGTGGCGCTGGACCTCAGCAGGCTTCTCCACTGTTGCATCTAAGACACGAGAAGACAGGGCTCCGGGACCGCTAAGACACCCCTCGGGAAGGTCAGACGAGGATAGACAAGCAGAGGCAGGTGGGAGCAAGCAGTGGGAGTATGGGGGCTGGTCCAGGGCCTGCTCTGCACGGGAGACCTGGAACCAGATGGCGGGTGCCGGGACCACTGCCGGTTGGCCAGGCCATGCACCGCACACGGGTGCGGGACTGAGGGGCGCACCGAGGCTGAAACGGGGTCTGCCCTGCGCACACCGTGCTAAGAGCAAGTGGGGGTGTGTTTGCTAGAGGGGTGTGTTATTTAGTGGTTCTCAACCCTGACTACACCCTGGCATCCCTGGGAAGCCGTGAGACGCCTGCAGGCCTGCCCCCGAGGTCCCGATGTGCGCGTGGCAGGTCTGGTCGGAGCGTCTGCCTTTCCAAAGCTCTCCGGGTGAGCCTCGTGGGCAGCCCGCCTCTGGTGACCAGTGAGAGAGGCCTCCTTGCCCCGATCTGTCTGCCCCTGGGGCCAGCTCTTAAAACCTTCCCTGAAGGCCCCGTGGGCTAGTCCCTGGCTGTGGACACGAGAGTCCAGGGCCCCAGGAAGCCATCAGAGGGCTTGGCTTAAACAGTGACGTGGGCAAGGGGCTGTGGTCAGCTCCTCAGAGGTAATCCTTTTCCACTGGGAGCCCGGGGCGCTGCTGGAGGTGGCAGGGAGACAGGTGGATGAGGTTGGACAGGACGTCCCCACCCCTGGAGGTGACCATCCTCGTTGTTCCCTGCAGGTTCAGGCAGAGATCAAGCGTAAGTGGCGGAGCTGGAAGGTGAATCGCTACTTTGCCGTGGACTTCAAGCACCGGCACCCGTCCCTGGCCAGCAGCGGGGTGAACGGGGGCACCCAGCTCTCCATCCTGAGCAAGAGTAGCTCCCAGATCCGCATGTCCGGCCTCCCGGCCGACAACCTGGCCACCTGAGCCCCCCTCCGCCCTCCTCGCCTCCACTCACAGGCTGGGGCTGCAGGTGGGCACTGGCCACGCATGTTGTGCCTCTTTTCTCCCTTCGGACAGGCCCTGGGCTGGAAGCTGGGCTTCCCGAGGTGGGGAAAGGATGCAGGCGCAGATGGGTATGTCCCCACTCTTCCCGTTTGGGCGCTGGCCCCACCCACCATGGGCCCCTGGGTCTTGACCCCAGGCATGTAAATACTCCTCAAATCTGGAAAAGTCCTCCCATCCTGATCCCTTCATCCAGTGTCCCAATCTGGTCCCGGCTCCCCCTACCCTGTTGCCACCAGCCTCAGCGACTACCTGGCCCATGGCGAGGCTGAAGACCTTGCTCTGGGGACTCAGGTAGGGTCTGCCTGACAGCCCCTCGACTGTGTGACTCTCCGTGTGGACTCCTCCAGTCTGCTCGTCCCCCCTGGGGCCCTTCCCAGGCCTGGCCCAGTCTCAGGGGTCAGCCAGAGGTGCCGTTTGGGTGGCCAGAGCGTCCTTCAGTGCAAACCAGCTGTGAAGGTCTCCCATGCGTGGTGTCTGGGTGCCCAGCTCCTGGGTGTCAGGCCACTGGGGCAGCTTCAGGCCTCTTCTCCTCAGAGGCTGCAGTTTGAGTGGGGGCTGAAGGTCACGGAAAGTTCTGGTGCTTTTCATCTGGCCCGAGGGAAATTGCCGAGAGCCGGAAGTGTGGCTATGATTGGGAAGGACGTAGAAGGACCTGTGGAGGAAGACCTTCACCATCTCCATTATTGTCCCCCGGCTCGCAGGGGGTAGGGTTCATCTGGTAGCTGCTCTTTTGCCCCTCCTGCCCCAGGCATCAGCTGTAGAAGGCGAGAGGTGGATGCCTCAGAGAAACTGTCCCCCAGCCACACCTTCCCGGTAGAATCCCTAAGCCCTCCCACCCCCACTTTCCCTTAAGTCAAAGCCATGACTGGGACGAACCAGACACCTTCCAGTGATGTCAGTGAATCCTTACACCCCCACGGGCCCAAGTCCAGGGCCCCTCCCCACCCTCAACGCCACCCCCATGGATGATGAGGAGCCCCAGCGCCAGCTCCTTGGGCTTGGACTCAGCTACTGAAACCCATCCGAGACCTCTGCAAAGACCGTCCTCCGTGTGCTCTTGGAATCACCACGGAAGGACAAGGAGTGTCAGAGGTGTCGCAGATGGTGAAGGGAAGCCACGCCTACCAGGCCTGTTAGCAGAAGAGCCGGGCACCCCAGGGCCTGTCCTGGCTCCCCGTAGCCAGCCTGAGAATGAAACAGGCCAGAACCCGGTTCCGGGAGGCGGAGGAGAGTGCTGGGGTGCCACACCCTGTCTGCGGGGCCGGCTTTGTGCCACCAGCTTTTGGTGTTCCCGTCGAGTGTGTCTGTGAACTTGTTTCATGATCATGTTGCCGGAGGGCAAGGTTGCTTTGCCTGGTTCTAGAAAGAGGAAGGGGGCTGAGGTGGGGGGGGCTGCTCGTTTCCGGAGAGGCCTCCAAGGCGACTGGAGAAGCGCCCTGCTGCTCGGCTCAGAGAACTTCGGACCCTGGGTCTTGGCAAGGCCAGAGGAGGCACTGCCTGCTGTGGCCTGGGCAGTCTGCAGCTGAGGCTGGCTGGGGGCGTGCAGCGGTCCTTCCATCCGGCAGGCACCAGGCCTCGTGAGACCCGTGTGGTACTCAAGTGGGTGTCCACCGGCCACCTTGCACTTCAGGCCCTGCTGAGGGGTCTGGGCTGCTAGGCAGGGGCCACAGGCTGGGATTCAGAGACAGAGGATCTGGCCCCGTCCACCTCAGACCAGGAGACTGCAGACAGAGCGCTCCCTGTCTGGGCCTCGGTTTCCCCACTGGTGCGGGGAGGGGCCTTCGCATGCTTCTTCGGGCTCTGCACGTCCGCCAGTCTCCAGTGTGAATCCGACGCAGGGAAAGGGCATGCGTCTTTACGTTATCGCCCAAGGTTTTGATGTGTATGTTTATATGTGTGTATATGGGGGGGGGGCGCTGTTTATTCTTAGAAATGGAACATCTGTCTCTTTCATTTGGACACCGTAGTGGACACCGGTGGGCCGGAGGGAAAGGTCGGGCCCGGGACCACTGGACAGGGTGCCTTGGCAAGCTGTGCAGCCCTCCCTGGCCAGGGCCCCAGGGTGCCGCGACTGGGTGGGCCGTGGTCACTTGCAGATTCCGGGAGCACCCCTGACCGTGGGCCTTATCTCTTCATCCTTGCCGCCCTCGGCGGGTCTGCCACACTGTGGAAGAAGAGGCTTGGACTTTTTATACGGAGACCATAACGAAACGGCAGAAACGAAAATCCCTGAGCCCCATGTGCTGCCCGCCTGAGCCCTGGGCCCGGGTCCTCGTGGAGGCTCCAGGTTCCCACTGGTTTGCCAGTTTACTTTTCTCTCCGAACCGACTGCGGCCAGGCTCGTGGGCAGCTGCGACTGCGGCCAGGCTCGTGGGCAGCTGCGCCTGCCGTGCTCTCCACGCCCCGGGTCAGGCGGCGGCCTTCGGAGGCACAGGCAGCGGGAGGCCGGCATGAAGCCTGGGCGAAGCTTTCCCTCTCTGATCCCTTGTTTCCAAATCTGTGAAATGGGCAGCGAGACTGGATGACTTGTGTGGTCCAGGGCACCCCAGGGGCTCCGTCTAAACGCCAGTCGCCTACCGGGGACGAGCCCTGGGCAAGGACGCAGCCGTTGCCTGGTCCCGAGAGGATGAGAAAGTGCACTGAGTGAGGGGAGGCCGAGGGCCCAGGAGCGGGGAGGCTGCAGAGGAGTAGAGGTCCCGACTGATGTCTCTAGAAGGTCATTATCACAAAGGGGGCTACACTTCTTCTGTGCGACCCCATAGGACAGAGTGCACCCAGGGGAGGCTGAATTCTCCTCGGGAGGAGGAGGTCTCTCATCCTCTGTCTTGGGCGCCTCAGCATGGCAGTGTGGGGAACGTCCCCCGCCCTGGGGGAGATGGGACTCCAAGTCAGGGGTGCTGAGGCTGTCGGGGAGCCCGGGAGGGGTCAGAGTGTGAGGTTTGGGGGGTTCAGTGGCTCTGGTGGTCCCTAGCACTGCGGACTTCATGACTGTCCCCATGTCTGAGGCCAGGCCACATTCTGTCTCAGTGACCCTCCTTGACATACCTGGGGGCCAGCAGTGATTCCTTCTCCAGTCCCCACACTCCCGGTATTGGTGACTCTGGGGACTCAGCCCAGGGAGCTGGAGCCAGGCCCAGCCCAAGGCTTGCCCTACACCTGAGTCCAGCACCACCTGCCCAGAGCTCGGACTCTCCTCCTCCTCCTGATGCTGTCCCTTCCTGAAGGAAAGCAGAAGAGGCTTTCTTTGTTACCCTGGGAGCCCCCCTCCCCCCGACCCCCTCAAGGCCACTCCAGAGTGAAAGCAGTGAGCACTTTGTTGCCGTAAATTCCTACTTGAGCCTAGTGACCACGGAAACCTCTGGGGGGCCCCTGAGTGGGGAGCAGAGGGCCTGGGTTTCTCCCAGTTTTGCGACTGACCTGTTTGACCTTGACTCCTTCCTCGTGTATCTTTGGGGAGACTCCAAGCGCTAGAGTGGGGAGGAACTTGACATCTGCAGGTCAAACCTCCCCACTGGGCTGACGAAGAAACACCCGTGGGCCTAGCCTGGTGCCTGCTGCCGTGCTGGGACCCAGTGCGCTTTGCAGATGGGAGGACAGGGGCCCACCCGCCCACGAGTGCCCCGCCCTGCACAGGAGCCTGAGTGGGACCCTCAGGAAAGCTTCTGTGAACACGCTCAGCCTTGTGCAGCTTGCAAGGGGCTCTGGCCACAGAGGTTGTTAGTGCTCCCGAGCACAGGAGAGGCGGCAGAGCCACTGTGATGCAGGGGACCTGCCCCGCTGCCCTGGGCCTCAGCCCGTGTGCTCTGTGCGCCAGGGCTGAACCTCTCTGGGCCTCTGCTTCCTAATCTAACAGTCGGGAGGGCGTGGTTTGTGTTCGGTCCCATGGGACAGGGATGGGGTTGAAGTGAGATGCCCTGCGGGTGCATGGGTTTGGTCACCACACAGGCGTGGGCTGGGGATTGGGGTTAAGACCCCCGCAGGGCACCCTGTGCTGTTGGCCAACTGCTTGGGGCCCTCCTGGGTTAAGCTTTGTCCCATCTGTAAAAACCACCAGCACTGTAGAGAAAGTGGAGGCCAGGCCTCCGATGGACACAGGATTGCAGGTGTGTCTCCGTCCACTGACTCGGTTTGTTCTTGCGGTTAGGATAAGGAGGCTTCCGTGTGGGTAATGCCAGAGTTTCCCTGCCACCTCCATGGAGATCCTTTAAAGCTTTGGGATGTCCCTCCAGTGGGTCGCGCGCCCAGTCCTGCTCCTTTCCTTGAACTTGAGTCCTGGGACGTGTCCGTGCTTAGCCATGTGTGTCTTGTCCTGTGTCTGTCTTCTGTAGCTCGGCCTCCGTGAGGGCTGGGACGGGGCAAGCCCTGGTGTTCCAGAGGTGGCCCCGGGTCCCTCAGGGCAGCCGGGCAGCCTGGGTTTCCTCTCCCACAGCCAGGACCAGCCGCACAGACCTCCTGCTCCCGCCGCCGCCATTAATGCTGTGCGCACAACTTTGTCTGGGACTTGACGGATGTCACATTGCTGTAGACGACTCAATAAATGTCTTCTCATTTTTTCTGGTGGCTGTCACTTGGCAGAAGTGGAGGGCAGGGAGGAGAGGATGTGGACGGGGCAGAAATCTGATGTCCTGTGTCCTGTGGCCCTTTAGATTCCAAAGCAGAGGCCTGAGAACAGACCCGAGTGAGCTGACAGTGAACTTGGGAAAGTCAAGTCCTGGCCTCCAGGGGATCTTTGAGGCTCATGCAATGTGAGTGGGATCAAGGTCACGTGGATGTTTTAGGTTCCTAGAAATGGAAGCAGCCCACCCCATAGTCTTTGTTGTCCACGCGCTCTATTGTTTGATGAGGGTGGCCACAAGACACCCCCAAAGTGTGCCTATGGTGAGCCTTTTACTCCAGGTCGCCAAGGGTGCATCACCGGCTGGCTGCCAGAGTCCTACCCCCTAATGCCTCTGGCTGCCCAGAGCCCTCAGCCCCTGCTAGACTAGATAACCAGTTGCAGGTAACCCCCACTTTCCCGAGGCTCTATCGGTTGTCATAACCCCCATGCCCATTTTTCTGTCAGTCTGAACTTTCGGTTGCCTGCCACGGAAGAGAATTTTCACTGATACGTCAGGAGAGGAGTTTAGGGAAGAGACGCTGGGCAGCTCAGAGAACTCTTGCGAGGCCGCAGCAGGCAGAGAAGGCGTTGAAGCTGTGTCCTGCAGGGGGCGATGGTGAGGCTGTTGACTGCCGCCGGCCCAGGCGTGTTTCTTCTGTGCGGGGGACCCAGACTCACAGTTCCAAAAGCAGGTAGCTTTGCGCCGTTCTCACCAGCCAATCAGATTCCCCACGGAGCCTCTTTCCTCAAGGTGCTCACTTCTGAATTGGAGTCTCCCGTGAGTCGGGTAGCTGTGCTCTCCTGCAAGGGCAGCTGGACATGCAACTGCTCTGGATTCTGCCGCAGGGAGGCGGGGCTCCGATGTCTGGAGGTGTTCTCTGTTTAGCGATTGTACTGCACAGAACCGAAATAGTAAAGGCCCCCCACTGCAGGCCTGAGTGAGCGCAGAGCCGGCTCCCTCCGGTGACGGGGTGGGCCGCCCTGAAGAGGTCAAGTCCCTGCGAAGATAGCACAGCAGCCCAACAGCCAAACGTGCCCAGGTGTCTTGCGGGGTGGGGGTGGGGAGGTTCCCCGCTGGGAGGCTGGCTGGTTCTGCTTCAGACGCAGGCTCAGGGGAAAGTGAGAGAAGGCAGAAAAAATTTTCTTTTGAGTCCAGGCATTTTCTTTTCCAAAAAGCCTCACACGGGCTCATTGGTCAACAGGTAATCTCATGACCCCACGTCGCTGCACCCCGATGACCCCGGAAGGAGAGAATGGGTTCTGGCCGGCAAACCACCTTGTGCCATTGCCTCGAACCCCCAGACCTTTAGGGGTTTAGCTGGTGGTCCCCGGGCTCACCACCCGTGTGAAGCACCAGAGGCTGCGTGACCCCTTGGATGTCCCATGCCACCACCTCGGGAACAAACACGGGGCGCAGTCTCCAACCGGAACCATTGTGTCACTCGGGAGAGTCCTCAGTCAGAGCTGAGGGGACGGCTCAGCCTGCCCCTGGGGAGCCTCCCTGGGGTGGGGGGTGTGAGGGCGTGTTCTCATCCCTCCGGGTTTCCTCGGTTCCTGCTCTCCCAAGGACGCGACTCCTGGGAGCCTCTGCTCCCTCGTGGCTTCTACATTATTTAATCTCTTTTTAATTTGGAGGATTATCAGAGTAATGATGTAACCCCCGCCCCCCGCCGTTTTTTTGGTCTTGTAATTGCTGTCAGTTGCCCTCAAGTGAACTCAATTTAGATGCTTGTCGTCCAACTTTGTTAGACTGCCCCCTGGTGGATACCCATTGCAGTGTCGTTCTGGTCTGCAGACAAAGCTGGCTAATCACTCTTCCTCAGGCCCCTCCCCTTCTGCCTGCTGTCCTAAGAGGCAAAGATTATGATTTGACGTGTGGAAGGACAAGGGGGCAGGTGTCCCCCATCAGAGCCCACACCTGCAGCCGCCACACCTTCTAACTCTCAGGATGCAGTTTGGTAAAGGCCAATGTAAAGATAATTATTTCCTTGGTCTCTGAAATAGTTGTTAACTAAATTCCTATAAAGGAGAGGCGTAGGGGAGTCAGTCTTATTAGAAGGAGGATGGTAGCAAGAAGGAATGTGCCTTTCATTTATTTATATAACAGATGCTTGCTGAGCATCCGACTCCTTGTTTATGAACTATTGCTCGAGTGCTTACTCTGTGCTGGGGGTTGTTCCGTCACTTCCGAGCATCAGAGATAAGGGCCCTGCTCTCAGCAGTTACATTCTAAGTAAAGAAGGAAGGAAATGCGGCGCTTTCAGATAGAGGGAAGTGTCGCGAAGGAAACAAAGCAGTTGATGAGTAGATAGTGTTGGGAGTGGGGTAGGCTAGTTGAAATAGGGCAACCATCTGAGATGCAGGCATTTAAGCGCCTGAGCATTCTGCACCCCCAGCCTCATTGGCCCATCCTCTGGGGATGCCTGCAAACTCCTCAAGGAAGGGCATTCCATGGAGAGCTACCAACGAGAGGGAAGGCATCGCGCTGAGAGAAATGAACCTGTCCAAGGAAGGGCAGACCACTTTCCTAGTGCCGCCACGACAAATCGCCATGAGCTGGATGGGATTGCAGCACAGAGATGCATTCTCTCACAGCTCTGGAGGCCGGAAGTGTAAAAGGAAGGTGTTGGCAGGCCAGTGCTCTCCGAAGGCCTTTGGGGGAATCTGCCCCATGCCCCTCCCTTGGCTCCTGGTGTTGTTGGCAATTCTTGGCGTTCCAGGCTCGTGGATGCACCACTCCAGTCTTCTTCTCGGTCACCGCATGACGTTCTCCCTCTGTGTCTGCCCGTGCCTCTCTGTCTTCTACTCTTCTCCAGAGGACGCCAGCCATGTTGGATTCGGGACCCACCCTAGTCCAGTATGACCTCATGTTAATTAATTGGATCCGCAAAGACCTGATTTCCAAAGGAGACTGCATTGACAGGCACCTGGAGTTAGGATCCCCATGTGTCTTTGGGGGTGGGGGAACATTTCTACGCAGGACAAAGGGCAGTGAAGCTCAAAGGTTCACTGGCTGAGCCGACACGCCGTTTTGACTTCGATTGTGTGGAGGAGGTGGGGCTGGTGACGGGTTTGTGGTGCAGAAGCGACCACACCCTCCTCTCACCCGAGGTCCCCTCTTGGCACCGCCACTGTGTTTCAGTGAAAAGCCTGTATCAGCCCTGACCCTCCCCAGCCCTGGTATGGTCCTTGCGTTTCTCATGTTTCTCGTGGGAATCGACTGCTTAGATGCCATTGCCTGCTAGGTCACAGCTCCCACAGCAGTGACCTCAGGGGGCCCCGCCTGGGCTGGCGAAGCTGGAAGAAATCCATTCAGGGGGGCCGGACACTGACCTTCTCTCACTGTCCAAACAAGCCCAACTTCCAAAGAAACTGCGCGCACATCTCAAAGGAGAAACAAGCAAACTAAAACAAGATCCTGACAGTGAGCCTCACATCCTCATGGACTCCGGAAGACTGGGGTAAGCCCATGGTTCACATCGATTGTGACTCACGTCCACGGGGATGTGGGGCTGAAGTCTCAGCTTCAGCCAGTCCTTCACTAACTCAATGGGCAACTCAACGGGCAGGGTCTTCATTCCAGGCCCCGGGGCTCCGTCTCAGCCCACCCCTCAGTCATCCTCTCATTCCTTTCAGAAAGCCAGCGCCCCAGTCCGTGCCATCCTTGCTATTCCCCTCCTCACCTGCTCCCTCCTCCCCACCCTCGGTCTGGACTCAGGCATGGCTTGGTGGCCAATGTTTGGCTTGAGCTGATCCTCCCTTGGATTGCCTGTCTTTTGGGTTTCCCTGACACTTGGGAGTCGTCTGTGGTTTTCTCTTCACCCTGTCCCTTTTAGGCAGTCACTGCATGGGCAAGGCACCCGTTCCTTTGCATTCACCACGACCTCAGTTGGTAATCCCTGCGTTTCCTCTCCGGGCATGACGGATCGGCCCAGACCTGCTTGTGCTGCGAGTACCATGGAGAGAGGCACACGGACACAGCTTCCAGCACCACAGACAGTTCCGAGACAGCGTACCTGCTAGGGTGCGGGATCTCTGCCTGGCTCCCGCATCTGACACAAACTAAGGCACATCTAGGTTTTTCGGGTCCCGAAATTCACATAATTTTGGGGGTCTCCTTTACTAAGAATGCAAACATTTACATTCAAAATTGATATAATAATGAGGGCTTAAAAAATAAAGAGAATGACAACTATTGTGCGTGTTATAAAATCCAGGAAAAGACCATAATATTTGTATTAATTACTCTAGGACACTTTTTGCCTGGCCCTGTACATGTAAAACTTTGTTTCTCCACCACGACTCTGACACTGTAGGACATTTTCATATTATAATGTGGTCTCTGGCCCTTCACCTTTGTACGTACGCTGGGTGACATGCAGAGGTGTTCCTGGATGGAGAGTAATAATCTAACTCTATAATGAAGTAACAGTACAATACTTATATGCACCCCAAACTGAGAGCGTCTAACCTTTAGCTCCACCCCCAAAATGTTCACGGTCAAGTTCAACACTACCCGACACCGTGTTAAGTTTTCAGTCTCTTGCAACATGTAGTATCCTGGCTGGTAAAGGCATCTGCTACAGCTGGCGGAGGGTCTGGTAAGTAAACATTTCTGTGAGAATTCCCTCTTGAGCCTGAGTATTAATGAGCAAAAAGGATAAGGAAAGAGGGCAGAAACAACAGTAAAACAGAAAAAATACTATTAGCAAAGACTTCTTCACTTTCTTCTGGAATATTTTCCATGAGCCTCGGATGTTCTTATAAAATTCCATACCGAGGCCACACTGAGCTTTGTGCATCATATGAGAACTATTCAGGGCACGAGTGAGTTCTATGTGCTTGACTGCCTGGGACTAAAACCACGAGTTAAGGATAAGAATTGTTTCTCTGCAAAGAAGTCCCTTCTTTTTCACCGGAGTAAAAGGGGTATAGCAGAAAGGACGAGGCTGAAGATGGAATGAATTATGTCTTCAGGCAACTTTAAGGAAACTTAAAGTTGTCTTATAGGACTCACTCAGGGCATCAAAATATCAGAGGCAGCCCTGGCCCCAGTGTGCCTGCATCCTTGGCTTTGACCAGAGCCCCAGGCTGGCTGGAGCTCCGCGCCTGAATGGAACCACACACACGGAGTTCTGAGGACCGGTTGGAGCCCTCTGTGGGCCCGTGTGAGGCCCAGGCTGCCCCAGCCTCCCAGAGACACCAGGGCCCCAGGGCAAACCTCCGGTCCTGCCTCCTCACTCATTGGCATCGCAAGCAGAGAAATACTTCAAGCTGGTCAGGACACAAGCAGACATTTAACCTGAATGGCAAGCTGATGAGGCAGCAGAAAATACAAAAAGTATCCGGAGTTGAGAGCACATTCTCTCCCCAGTCAAATGTGTCTAGGCAAGTTCTGAATCTTGACTTTGGGAGGAAAGCCAGTGCACGGGTCTGCACTGCCCTCTGCTGGTCACTCGGTTACCAGCAAGGGTGACACTGCGCTCCACTCCGGAAATCACAGGAGCTCTTGATTTCCACCTGGTGTTTCATACAGGTGATAATGACCCGCAAGAGCAAGTTAAAATATTTACTATAATTAACCCCAGGAGGAAGAACTTATATCTTAAATTGTTTGTGGAAAGAATGAGGTCTAGAGAGGATCTCACAGTTGATTTAACCCTTTGCATTCCTGTAGACGAAAAACACACTTACTTCCCCCATACCCCCACCCTGATTTTGAAGTAAAAGCATCCAAACCTGTAGACAATTTTCATAAAATTTTATCTGAGCCCAAACTGACAACATGCCCTGGAGCAAGCTTGCAAATGCCCCCATTTTGTCCTGTTGCAGTGTTTTTTACACGTTTGGAATTAAGGAGGGAATAAGGAAGATGATGCTGGAAGGTGGGAGAAACCAAGGTGAGGATTGGATTCCCGGATAATTAACGAGATTATGTGCTTCCTTGAGGGCGGTTACACCTTGAGGGGTCTGGAAAAGAGAATTACTTCTGGTGTTTCAAAGGTGTGTCACCCGAGAAGCACAAGGACAATGGACAGGGCTGGCTTAAAACCCTTTTACTAAAGAAGTTATAGGCCTGTGGTGTGACTGTCGCCAAGCCCCGCCCAGTTAGGAATTTATGATCAGCTCCTTGAAAAGGCGGCTCACTCGGGGGATGGGGCAATACCATACCACCCTGTGAAGTTACTTTCTCGTCACTAAACTCAGGCACACCCCACCTTTCATCCACACTGATTGAAATTTTTTTCCGGAGGCCACATAAATGTAAGAAACATGTGTTTGGTGGCATTTGAGCAGTGAAGATGTGTCTAAGAATTTCACACTTCACTGCAACGTGAGTGCACTCATCCATCCACTCACTCACTCCGTAGCTTTCCGTGCCTGTTTGCTCCGACCTCCTTCCCCTACTCCAGGGAGAAGAGAAGGCAAAAGAGATAAGGATCTTGATCTCAGGGAGTGTGTTGATTGTAGGGAAGATCATAAGCAGCTAAAAGAAGGCACACCGGGAGGTGTGCTCAAGCGGATGCTGTTGGTGCCGCTCAGGCCCCTTCACTGGTCCAGCTGCTGCAGGTGCGGGCTGCCCATGGTGTGAACCTGCCCCTTGTCCTGACAGTTGTCCCTCCACACTTCCCATCCAGCGTGGCCCAGGGCCAGTCACCGGCTGGCCGGCCCCCTTGCCTCTGGAAGGGACAAGTCCTGTGGTGTGATGTACAGGCCACAGTCAGGCCTCTTCCCCTCGGTCCCTCCTCTGCCTCTTCCCTGCTTCCCTCATTCCCTGCCAGTTTCTCCCAAGGGCCCTCCCTCAGTAAGTTGCTTGCTCCAGAGTCTTCTTTTCAGGTTGTGCTTCTAGGGAATCCGGATGAAAACACATCCTATCAAAGAGGCTCAGGAAAGACGATGGCTAGGTTCAGACTCAGGGAAGTCATGCCCTGAAGATCTGCTGGATTTGAGCTCCTCAGAGACACGCATTCATTCCACAAACGCAGGTTGGCAAGTGCCTTCTGTGGTCCGGCACCCTTCCAGGCCTTGGGCACATGGCGGCCAATACAACAAAGTCCTGTTATCACTGGCACTTGCATTCTGGGAAAGTGGCAAAGATGAAGAAAATAAGTGAGAGACAATTAGACGCATTCAGTTAATAGCACGGTTTATTTTCCCCTACAATTCTGCAGAAGTGGACCCCTGGGGGCAGGCGACTCAGTTCAACCTTTCTCCCCACAGCTCTAGGTCTTTACATCCAAAGACCCAGATTTCTCCCCGACTCACTTCTTGTCATGGACGGTCACCCTAAACCATGGCATTGACCACCAAGTGTGTTCAAACGGCTTCAAAGCCCGTACGTGAAATCTCAGAACACCCTCTCGGCTTTCCAAATAACGCTTAGAGCAGTGAAGGACTTCACGTTGGCCCCTGGTGCACAGCAGGGGTCCCTCTAGAGGCCCAAGGATGCTGCACGCCAGGAGGAGGCGCGTCCCTGCCATCGCTGGCAGTGAACACCTGTGGCCGCCTGGCAGATGGCCCGGGGACAAGGGCACATGGGCCTTTCTGGGATCCCAGGCTCCCCTTCTCTGGTGGTCAGTCTCCTTCTCCAGTGTCCTGGACGCACACTGTCCTTTGATCTAATGGGCCCTCTAGCCTTCAGAGCTAAAACCTCCTGCCATTTTTATTGACCTTTCCATGCCCAGCTGACCGCAGCTTCACCCTGGAAAGCTAACCTAGCTGTTCTGATATCAAACAAAACAGACATAACAAATGTATAACGATAAAGGATCGATCATCAGGATTACACGTGTACAACAATTATGAACACATATGTGCCTAATACCTGAACACCAAATTTGGTAAATGGAGCAAAACTGACAGGAATGCAGGGAGAGATACACAATTCAACAATCTTAGTGGGAGGCTTCAATATCCCACTTTCAATAGTGACTAGAACAACGAGGAGGTCGATAGGGAAGGAGAAGACTTAGCAAGCACAGCAAAGCAAGCTCGGTCTAACTGCGTCTGCCGAGCTCCCCGCCCCCCAGCAGCAGAGTACACGTTCCTCTCCAGCGCAGGTGGGTTGCTCTCCAGGCAGACCACAGGTCAGGTCGCAACATAAACCTTGATACATTTAAAAAGATACAGATAATACAAAATATTGCTCTCCAGTCATGATGGAATACAACTAGAAATCGATAGCAGGAAAAAAGCAGGAAACTCACAAATTTGTGGAAACTCAACCAGATTCTCCTAAATAACCTACGGGTCAGAGCAGACATCAAAAGGGAAAGACACCACTTTGAGATGAATAGAAACAAAGATGTGACCTGCCGAAAACTTATGGGATGCAGCTAAAGCCGTGTTTAGTGGAGGATTCATAGCTTTACATGCCTGCACAAGGAAAAATAAAGATAAAGTCATGTACATGGATGTTTAGAGTAGCACTATGCCCAATAGCTAAAAGGTGCAAATAACTCAGATATCCATCAGTTGATGAATGAACAAATGCAGTATATCCATACAATACCATATTATTTGGACATACGAAGGATAAAATAATGATATTTATTATTATTATTTGATAAAATAATAATAATTATTGTTATTATTATACCTCAAAAACATTGTTAAGTGGAAGAAGTCACAAAGGCCACATGTAATTTGGTTCCCCCAGATGAAACGTTCAGATCGGGGGAATCTCTGGAGATAGAAAGTACGTAGACTAGGAGTGACCTAGGGCTGGGGCAGTGCTGTGGGGCACAGAGGTTTGACAGCTGCGAACATTAAACGTTCAGTTTTCCTTGTCTTTATCCAACTTAAATTCTACTTGTTTTTACGTAAATGAATACTACCATAGAATAGATCCTGTCTTTTTATATTTCATCTGTCTTCAGCATGATTAGTATTTTAATTTGGCCTTTATAATTAGTCATTTGGAAGTTCGTATACAATTTTAAGGTGCGAATGCAGCCACATTCAGGCGATAAGCCTCCCTACCCTGCATAAAGATGGTCAGATCGTTTCCTGAAGTGGCTGCACCTCTTGCTCAGCCACCAGCGACAGAGACTTCCAGCCGCTCGGGACCCTCGCCAGCACTCAGCGCGGTTAGCTTTTTCAAGCCTTTCTGGTCTCTGCAGTGACGATCGCTGCAGCTTTAAGCTGCATTTCCGTAGTGAGTTACGCTGGTGAATATCTTCTCGTGTGTCTATTTGCCACTCATACATCTCCTTCCCTTAAATGTCTGTGTATACCTTTTACCCGGTTTTTAAAGGGTCATTTGTTTTCTTCGTATTGAGTTGTGAGAGTTAATTCTTCCTACGCATTCTTCATCAGATAGTGTGATTTATAAATATCCCCCCCCCCCGCCTGTGGTTTCTCTTTACTTTCTTAATAGTACCTTTAGAAGAACAGACTTTTAAAATTTTGATAGAACCTAATTTATTAATTAAAAAGTTTATTTTGCTACTTTTATTTTTAGATTTTTTTTTTTTATGCAGGAGGGAATAGAGAGATTTGGAAGAATTTTGAGCAGCGGAGCAATATATTGAAAGTGGCATTAAAAAATAGTTGGTCCAATTGTGGACAATAGTATACACTGAAGTAGAGATAAACCTAGAATTGTAAAACATCAACTGTTACAATAAGTTAGGTGTGGAATAAATGAGTGATAGTAGGTAGGGCAGCAACACCAATAGCAGCTTATTAAAATTTCACGTCTGCTGACCCCGAGTGTACTGATGGCCCAGCAGAGTTCCTTAAGGCCAGGGCTGGGGGCTCCGAAGGGACAGCAGGAGGGACTGGCGATGTGAGATGGCCCAGCCTCTGCAGTTCCACCTGGCCTGTCCCTCCAAATGCACCCCCATTTTTGGTGTCATGATTTCCTGCTCAGTCAGGAAATGCCAGCTTTCTAAGATGAGAGTTGGCTACAATGTTTCTATCAGTGAGCTGTCACTGTGTCACCGGTCCCCCGAAAATGTAGAGTGGGACCACAGTCTCTGCTGATTGTGTTCACGGGTCTGAAGTCTGGCGTTCTGGGCTGGAACCAGCTGGCTGGTTCTTCTGGTTTTGGCTGGGCCCTCTCCCACCTGTGTCGGTGCTATCTCCCAGGGCCTGCCTGCTGCTCCAGGCTGGCCGGGGCCAGTTTGCCTGGCCATCAGTGGGTTTTCCAGGGACTGAGGTGAAGAACGCAAGGCCTCGTGAGTCCCAGACACAGCAGTGGCAAGTGTTACCCATGGCATCTTATTAGACAGAACAAGCAGGCTCAGACTCAACGAGTAAATACAGGGAAGGAAATAATTGTGGCTGTTTTCTGTGAACAGTCTATTGCAGGGTCTATCTCATAACCTGACTTAAGGTCATTTCGTGGCGTTCCTCGGAAGGAAAAAGCATGTTAGGACTCTCCTGGGAGTTGATGGTGAAGGGATTATGCCCAAGACAAACTTTTACTGGGTTCATTATTGCAGGATGTGGGGCCCTTAAACTGAACCAGAATCATGATCTAAAGTGGAAATTCCAACTCTTGGTATTTGCCTCCCACAGGGCTAGGAAACAGGCACATTATTAAGAGCTGCACTTTGCTACAGATATTAACTAACTACAGTCGACTCTCTCTGGGAATGTCCATTTAGTTATTTACTGGAAGCTGTTCTGTAATTTCCAATGCGCTGTTATCTATGCGATGATCTTTCTTTTAACTGTGCTGGGTTTTCAGAGGCATTAATGCAGCTTAATATCTCTTCCTGTTGCTTCTCTAATTAAGAGCTTGTTGAATTTTCAAATACGAAACACTATACCCAGGCGCTGGTAATGAGACTGCTAATAATCAGGACAAAAACGTCAGCAAGGGACGACATTAGTTAGACCCGAGGGATCTTCTAATCAGGCAAAGAAGGGGACCAGGGGTCCGAGGAAGATCACAGGGCCGTGACGTGGCTCTGAGAAGCACATCTGCCCCCTGGAGAGGGGCCTCTGCACACGGGGGACCGCCAATGGGCAGCCTGCATGCAGTTCAGGTGCGCGGGGCCAAGCTGAATGCGTGAATGCTGGGTCCCAGAAGATCAGCGCTTGTCCACCCAGTGCTGATCTCCTTGCTTCCCTGACTCCGGGTTCGTCTTCTGTGGCTGCCTTGGCCTGCTTTGGTCTTCAGAGCAGGTAACAATTCAACCAGTTACAAGAACTAGCCACTAGATGGCAGCAGGTGCTCAGGTTAAGGGGCCTCATTGATGAGCTCCACAAAGGCTTTCCAGGTGAGTGAAGAAGGAGTCTGGGGCCAGCTGCCACTGTCCTCCTCATTTCCCCGCTTTTCTCTGCCTCTCCACTCCATTGAAAAACTAGGTTTCTTCCAGCAGCAGCTTTTGCGTCAGTCTGAGGGCCGAGGACACGTGTGTGTGTGTGTGTGTGGGGGGGGGGTTGGTATGGGATGGGGGCGTCGAGGAAGGAGAGGCGTTTTGTGGGGTCCGCAGGCACTTCGGAATTCTACCCGCACAGATTTAGCGCTGGGACAGAGAGGAGGCCCAGCAACCGCTTCCGGTTCTCGCATCTGGGCCCTCACCTGTGCTGTGCATCCCCACTGGGCCGTTCCCCAGGCACCTGGAACTACCATGTTAAAGACTGAACTCGCTTCTTCCTTCTCGCCACCCTCTCCCAGCCCAGTCTACTCTTGTTTTTACAGTTCCCTCCTTGTTTCCTGCAGCCTTATATATAACCCGACCAGTCCCGGAACCTGAATATCACGCTATGGTCTAACACAGCTCTCTCCTGCTACGGGTGAATGCTGCTGCAGCTCGGCTCGGCCCCTGACAGCCTCTCCGTGTGCGCTGCGCGATGCAACCTTTGTTTGATCACCTGTGTGTTTGAATATGGAGGGGGTATTGGCGCTGGGGATACCGCAGGGACATCGAACCTGAAATTTTAAGGATGAGTTGAAATTAGGCAAATGAGGTTGTAAGAACATTCTCTACAGAGCAGCGGGGTGCGCGTGCACGTGTGTGCGTGCACGCAGGCAGAGCAGCCCCGGGTCCGCTGGGGCTGCAGGCGCGTTTGGAGAAGCGGAAATTGCTGTGACTTCTGACAGCCGCGTGGATTCTGGGCTAAGTGTCTGCAGGGGTATTTCTGAAGGACACTCCTTTCCTTCTCCCAGTTGCTCAGGAACATGTCATTGGGGCCCGCTCCATACCCGCCCCCCCAATTTTTTCCCCACAAGGGACTTCTGGCAATGTCTGTACACATTTTGGTTGTTATGCCTTGGGGGAGGAAAAGGTGGTAGGTAGAGGCCAGGGATGCTGCTAAATATCCTACAACACACGACGGCTTCTGTAACAAATAGTTATTCAGCCCCCAAATGTCAGCAGTGCTGAGGTTGAGAAACCCTCAACCTTCCTGCCACACAGGAAGCAGCAGAGGGGTGAGAGGACATGTCTTTTCGAAAGGACTTGGAAGACTTTTATTCTGGTGTGGAGGGCAGGTGGGGATGTGTGGCTGGAGACTCACTGCACAGAATTGCACCAGGAGTTTAAACTTTCTCCAAGGCCAATGGAGAGTATTATGTACTTGAAGCCATTGGAGCCACTGAAGACTTCATTGTAAGGGCCATCGAGAGCCACTGGTGGGAACTATGGAGGCTTGGAAATGTTTGGTGACGAATATGCACAATTTCAGTCACTGGTTTGAACCAGACCTTCTGGTCCAGGATAAATATTGGTATGCTATGAAAATCCTTCTGATTTTCTGTTGCTTGCCTAAAGAAACATAATTAATTTTTGCATGAAACAATTTTGTTAAATGTATTTATTAGGCATTACAAATTATCTTTATGGTTTTAAAGATAAGATAATTTAAAGATAATTTCCTACACACAATTATGTCATCTTTAAATGCTGACTTGTTACAATGGAACATAAATTAGTATTTTTACCATTTGTCTGTAAATGCAAAGACCCTGGAATAGTTATATTTTAATTTTATATACTAATTAGTCCCGATGAACAATTATTTTTATACAATCACATTTATTTTGATTCACTCTCACATCAACCTGCTGTTTGCTTTTAATTATTTTCTGCATTTCCATGATTAATCTGGGATCATCTTCCTTTGGTATTTTGTTATTCCATTTATTGTATATCTGCTGCTGGTACTGAATTTTTATTGTCCTACATGTCTTTTTCTTTTAAGAATTTTTTTTCTGGGAAGAATTCAAGCCTAGCAGTTATTTTCATTCAGCACTTTGAAGGTGTTATTCCATTGTCAGCTGGGTTCAGTTATTTTCATTGAGAGGGAAGTGTTAATTCTTACTTTGTTTCATTAAAGGAAATGTTTCCTTTCCCCACTAGTTATCTTCAACACATTTTTCTTGTTTACATTTTTTTCAGCAGTTTTACTGTGATAAATCCGGGTGTGCTTTTTCTTTATATCTTCCTCCTCGGGGTGTATAGTGTTTCTTAAACCTGCGGCTTGGTGCCTTTCATCAGTTTCAGAGCATTTCTGTCTATCACCACTTCAACTTTCGCTCCCACCCCATTCATTTTTTATATTCTCTCCTAGATTACAACTGTACAGATTAAATATTTTTTGCCTGTCTCCTGTCTCTTGCTCTACCCTTTCTTCTTTTTTAATGCTTCACTTTTAATATTTTCTTCTGACCTATTCCCAGTTAACAAATTTTCTCTCTCTACCTGTATTTATATCTCTCTCTATTAGTATATGCATGTATTGCTTTTAGACGCATGCGGGGCTTTTTGGTTACATCAATCAACCCGATTATCGTAGGCTAGCATTGCTCAAATCGTGGCGCTACTGCCGGCCTTTCGGTTGCTTAGTCTTCTGATGGCAATTACAGGTGATGGCGGAAGTGCCGTGGTAGGTCCAGGCACATCTGGTTCCAATTTCAGTTTCCCGTTTTAGTTTTTGTTTTACACGTAAAATTGTCTAATACCATCGACCATCTTGTCCTCTCATTTCTGGAGCAATGACAGTGACTTATTTTTGAAGACTATGTCTGATCAAACCGTTATTGAATTACTGGTGGTTCTATTTCTGTTATTTCCCATGCCCACCCCCCCACCCCCGCCCCATGATTTAAACCATCTGGTTTTATTTCCTGATGTAACAGTTGGGACGAAATCCCTATCGTGAATATAAAAACATTTCAGAGATGCTCTGGATGGTGTTCTCTTTGCCTCGAGCTGGTTTATTTTGCCTCTGGTAAGTACTTAGGGCAGGACACAATTGTTTCAATAGGATCATTTCAGTTCAATCCGATACTGAATCGGTGGGAAGTTGGGCTTCAGTCTTTGTAAGGGAGGCCTCTTTCTGGTTTATTTCTATTACTACAAGTCCCTCAGGGCTCTCAGGGGAAATCCTGGGGTGCTTCCTAGAACACCTCCTCCAGGGATTTCCCCCAAGTCTCGAGTGAATGCAGGAGACCCTTGCCCAGCCTGCCTCCAAGCCAGCACTCTGGAACGATCGAATTCCTTGATTGGAAAAGGTATTTAGTTAATGACAAGCTAGCCTTTTTGTAAATTTCCTTTCTCCAGGACTTTGTTTTCTCAAGTCCTCACTGCCTTTGTGTTCTTCAGTATCTTCAAATACATATTTAAAAAGATATATTCCCAAGCATTGTAGTTGATGTTAGTGGGAGAGTTGGTCTGAAACCAGCTACTCTCTGATTATCAGAAGCGTATATCTCTAATTATAAATCTTTAAAGTTGAACAAGCTTTTTACCAGTGGGCTCTGCGTAAAGCTAGGGTTTGATATACAAATTCATTTGACTTTTCTTTCTTTTCTATGAATATCATAGACATATGTGGGGGTTTTCTTTTATAGTATTGCCACAGAGAAAATGTTTATGGTTTCTGTGTTTATATTTCTGATTCTCCTTTTTCCTTTACAAACACTTCTGGGGAAATAAAGGGACAAACTTTAGCGTTATAATGCTATCTTCAGATCAGAAGTCTGATCTCATTTTCATTGTAAATGTATCACTTTGGCTATTGCCTGGAACATTATTTCAAATAGCAAAAGACTGAAATGAACCTAAATCTACATGAATACAGGATGGTTAAGTAAATTATGATGAATTCATATAATAAACCATCATAACCATTAAAAATAATTAGATAGCTTTCTATGTAATGACATGGAATTATTCCAAGAGATATTGAGTGAGAATAGCAAGGTATGGAGTACTCTGTAGGATGTTACTGCTACCACTTGTATGAAACGAATTCTTTGCACATGCACAAGCTTTTTATAAATTCGTGAACTGTCTTTGGAACAATACACAAAAACTAGGGAAAGTTAGTACTTTCTAGAAAGTAACTCCTAGGAAATGGAGCAAGGTCATGGATGACAGGCCCAAGATAAACATCAACCTTGCAGTGTGTACCTTTGAAATATCTTTTAGATGTGGTGCCTATTTATGAGTGTAAATGAAGTACTTTTAAAAAGAAAACACACATTTTACTGTATCCTAGCAAGATAATTTTCATTTGTGGGCATTACTAAACTTTTTCCTTCCATTATGAGTCTAGTAACATGCATATTTTTTATCATTATAATCGGAGGATTTTATGTTCCTTTTCTTAACTTGATAACTTTTTTGTATTTTTGCAATCTCTAGAGTTATTTGAAAATATTTTGTTTAGTTATGTACAATAATTTACTGATCCTTTCCTCAAGATCAATCATTTTTATACTTACATGTTTCCTTCTTATGTATGGCATGGAGATAAATATCTCTGTGAATATATATTTGCTCGGTGTCTACAATCAGCTCAAAACTCTATGGTTCTTTGGTAAGGCTGAACGAAAACAAAATGAGCACTACATGGAGTAGAAAAAAGGTCAGATATGATTCTAGATGATGCTCTGAGATACCCATGATAAGCAAGGCGATTTTCATTCATCCTAACATTTGTCTATAGGGGCAAAACAAACAGCGTTGTTGCTCCTTAAATATACATACAGTGAAAATTGAACTCACCGGAAATAATGCACTTAAAGAATCATTAATTATTACCTAATTACTTGCACCACTGTGGCATGGACAGAAAAGTGCTCTCTGATGATGAAGTTGTCAATTACAGTTGATAATTAAGGGGCCAGGTGCATGTTTAACTTAACAAGATAAATATCTGCCCAGATGTTGTTTGTCTGCTGCTTCATTACCAGGTAGGTAAGAAGATTTCGTAAACTAGAAAGACTATTAAATGCAAAACCTTGCTACATCAAGAAATCTTTAACAAATCTGCTGCTATAGCCAATATTCATTCAAGAAGACTGTTCACCAGACTTCTGAGAGAGCTGAAGAAGGAAGTATGTGTATATAATACCATGTCTGCAGAGTCTCAGGGAAATGGCCACTTGAATATAAAGTAGGGCAAAACCACAGCAGTACTGGAAACTGGAGAAGACGGCCCCCAGACCAGAAACATGAAGGAATTTTATGCAAGATTGGAAATGCCAGACTGCAATAAGACGACAGAGAATTAATCCATGTTCGGACTGTTCCAAGGAACTCACAATCCTTGGATGTAAGGGACGAAGCTTCTGGTAGAGTTATCATAAGGTATCCTAAATCGTAAGGGAGGGACTGGGGAGAAAGGACTGGTTACCCCCCAAAAAAAAGAAAAAAGAAAAAAGGAAGTCAGATTATGTGACTTATTATGCCCCTCCTGTGCCTCAGACCCCCAGCCGCCCCACCAAGGGTCCCACTCACCACACCCCACGAGCCTCTCTGACAGCCACAGCCCCACAGAGGCAGCCTGACTTCGAGTCTCCCCCTGGCCTGTTGTTCAACCTTGAAGAAGTTGGCAGAACTTCCTAGACCACCTGGGGAATGAAACTTCAGAGAGATACTAGTGAATTGAGAGTTGGGGAATCACAGATCTTAAACAAACTTAGCGGCTAACAGAGACAATTATGCTGATGTTTCTCCACCCATTTTGTTGATGAAAGAGTTTCCAAATCACTGTCTGTCAATCGGCTCCTTCAGATAAAAGACCCTCCTTTTGAAAACAGTCATCCTATGGAAATCTGAGAGCCAGTATCAATATTTATTAGGGACCCTCCCCTTCCCTGCCGTCGTGTTGTATCATGAATTTATAGCACAACCAGCCTCCCTGGGCTCCCTAAGCTCTTTCAAGGATTGTGCTAAAATTCAACGTGCCGGCTGTTCCTTGGGAAGGATGTGAGGTTTCAGACATTTGTGTCGCTGACTTGCCTGCAGAAGCATGGAAGCAGTGATCTGTTTTTTAAAATCTCTGCTTAGCAAAACAGATCTTCTTCTATTTTCTCTGTCCCCGTGGTTCCTGGGGCTTGGTATGGAAGGCCAAGCCCCTTGGGGAGTGGCCGATGCGCGCTTCTGCGGCCACACGGGTCCAAGGAAGGGAGACATGTATGTCGGCCTCCGAGAAATGGAAGGATGAACAGTCCCTGGTAGCTGTGCCCGAAGAAATCAGAAACTTACCATTGTGAGAGGAAGAAAAAGCGAAACTGGTTTCTGTGAATATTAACTTCGGATAAGATTAGGTCGAACAGGAAAGTTGAAGAGACTCAGTGTCCAAAGTGAAAAACAGAAAATGACCCCAAGGTCCGTGTGAGTCGAAATTAGTGCCACACAGATTTAGGAAGACCTCTCATGGCTTCTCCCTAGAGGGGAGTGTGCTAATCCATCAACGGCCAAGCGTATTGAGCTGTGTGCAAGGTACAATCCCCATCGTTAAATCTCCAAGACGTTTCAAACAAGATTAGAAACCAAGAAAAGATTAGAAGGTGCGCATGAATGAATGATGTGAACAGAACAAGGGTATGGATGTTCCCTTTCTGACGGGGTCACACTGCACCTGGAACGTTGTACCTGCACCGAAGCGCCACTGAGACAGCGATAGCTTAGTGACCCCCTTATATGAGGACGGGTGTAGGCCCGGGAGAGCTAGCTTTGGAGAGGGGACAGGTGAGGCTGTGGAGCTATTTCAGAGCTGCTTCCAAATATTTCCAGCCTTAATAAATGAAATCGGAAACGGAGCACCCACTTGAGGCTGGGCCTGGTGCACGGAGCCTGGGGTGGTGGAAGAAGTGTGGACAGGTCCCACTCCTGGACGATTCTCACCTGCATGCTTCTGAGGTGTGAACCAGGAGGAACAGTGGTGACTTTAAGATGGGAAGATTTCAGTTTAATAACAGGAAAAGCGTCCTTACGAACAGACCTGTTCCAAGTTAGAAGGGACTGTTTAAGGGACAGCAGGGCTTCCTGTTGTGGCACCTTGTGACAGTTTAACAGGACCAGCACCTTAGATGTCCTACAGGAAGTACTCCAGGAGACAGGTGACCACCTGTCTGGGCTGACCTTGGACTGGATTCTTTGTTCCCTTCTTCCACCTCTCATGAATTCTGTGTGTTTTTGAATCATAGGATTTGGAATAGGCTGGAGGGGAGAGTAATCAAATAATAAAGGTTGCGTGGTTTGAGTTCATAAAAGCATAAACTAATTGCTAAAGCAGATTGAGAGCTTGCCACGTGCCTGGCACTGTAGGGCAGGACATGGCATGCATTGTATCTCTTTGGCACAGCTGGTGAAGGGGCAAAGGTAACTCGCACAAAGGGTCACGACAGGTCAACCAGCAGGAGAACCGAGGCTCATGCTCTCAGCTCCAGGCTCTGCGGCCTCGCTCATCCACACCCTCCGTCATTGCTGAACTCAGGCCTGCACTTGTGGGCCTGCCCGGAAGTCTGCCTGCAAGGGTTCTGGGGGACAGGCATATGATCGTGTGAATGATCAGGCGATGTTCTGAAAGTGTGGGGACATGAGGAACCGTGGAAGATTCTGGAGAGCAGGAGTTTGCACACGGGAGCTACGTCTGTATGTGTGTGTGTACACACGTGTGCCACTCTACATGGAGAGCCTGCAGTTTAATTTTGTTCTCAAAGGGATGACCTCACAGTCGTGTACGAAGTGCTGGCATAAGGCATTTTACAGCCACATGCAGAGAAGGGGCCTGCTAAGAGAGAAACTCAAACTCCCAGCAGGAATCAGCTCGTTTAAAAAAGAAAAACAAAACAAAACAACAACAAACACCCCCTAGCAACGGAAGGTATTAAACCAATTCATTCTGATTGTAGGAACCATCTAGATTTAACCTTTTGGGATTTGCTCTACTCGGTTTTCAGACTCAGGGAGGAGGCATTTCAGATGTTTCCTTGTCCCTAAAGGAAGCTGAGGATGTAGGAAGGGTACAGGCCCTGCCTCAGATGGGGAAATGAAGATTATGATTAGGCACTGGCTTTTCCAAAGCTGCCCTCCTCCCCACGCCCCATGTCCCCTGCTTTCAAGAGTGTTGCAATATTTAACGGTGGAGTCCCTGAATGATCATTTCATTTCCACAAAATTTTATTTTTGCTGCCTTTGACCCTCGCCTAACACCGTCAAGCATCGGAAACATAGCCAACAAAACGGACAGCCTGTAGGTCGGAAGCCATCAGATTCCAGCAGAAAAACCCATGCGTTTCTGCACACCCACAGCCGCTGTCGCCCCTCTTGTTGAAGGCCCTTCCTTGGTGCCAGACACCGGCAGGAGACCACCGCCCCGGCCTAGTCACCTCACGCTGGCTTGTGCCGCCTGCTGAGAGCGTTCTTTGGCAGAAAACTTTTGTAAAAGCTATTTATCGGGAGAAGTGAGGGTTTGGTTTTACTCGCTAGTCTCATATTAAGCGTTTCATGATTACCTTTTCCTATTTCTATTAACACTACATAAAATACCAAGAACACGACCCAGAAAAAAGGAATACGATCAAATACTTTCCACTAATGAAATAGCGGAATCCCTTCTACCCTTCTTTCTTTCAGTGTTCTTTCTTCCTTTTTTGCTTGAGCCCCACGGCTGCTTTGGAAGGGTGGCCCCTTTGCCCAGAGCCCATCATCGCCCCACAGCGACGTGAGGAAGCCTCCCTTGTGTCACCTGCGGCGGGCTTCCTGGTGTGGCTTTTGCAAACTGAGGTTTCCTAGCTGTCATCAGCAATAGTTCCTGACTTGTCAGCCACAAGGCTGCGGATGGGTGGATGTTGGTCCTGTTGAAGGCATCAAGGGGCTGATAAGTTTGAACAATAGAACCAATACATGTGCAGTTTATAAACTTTCATACTCAGATCTCTTCTCATCTGAATGAAACATGTGTTTGCTCAGAAAAAAAAAGTCTTATTTTCTCAGCAATATATTGGATTGGGTGATTGTCTTGCAAAAAAAAAAAATGGGCAAAAGTGACTCTGTATCTTCTGTTCTATTCTTTTCGTTCTGTTTCTCTGGAGAACCCCGCCTCATGCATTTTCGCGGCCTCTCTCTATCTCTACCTGTCCCGTAGCTCCTCTCTCTGGGACTGTGTCTCCCCCACTACCCGGTGCAGTAATGTAGACGGGACCACTTTTGCATTAAGAGACTCCCACACAGGAATCCCACAAGGGGACGTCCATTGTATTCTTATATTCCAGGGAGCTTCTCTTTCCGTTTTCCACTTTTGGTGTTAGCTCCTTTCCTGCTGGGGTCAGTGTGGGCATCAGGATGACTGGTCAGGGCAGCAAAAACACAGACAGGAGGGCAGAGAGGCCCCAAGTGCGACTTTCTTAAGCCCCAAATGCTACTCTGATGGGAATGTTTCCACCTCACCCTCCTACCCATTCACACCCCGTGGCTGTGCATAGCGCCAGAGTTCAAGCTCTTGGGAGCGAAAGTCTTTGAAACTAGGAGAAAAAAAAAAATCACAGAATTTGGATCATATGCTATTTCGCAGCTTCAGTTACAAATGAGTTAGCAAAACAAGTTTAAAGTTCCCAACTGAGCATTTAAAATAAAAATAGAATTTGGTAGGGCACATAAAACCTTTCCCTGCAAGAAGGGATAAGCCGTCAAGGAGCCTTTCCTGAAAAAATGCCGCGACGACGGAACAGTCAGGGGTGGGGAGCCCAGGAGACCGGAGCCGCCGGTCCCCTCCTCGCCCCTGCGACGCGGAGCGCGACAGCCCGCCAGGCGAGCGTTCCGTTCCAACGTGTCTGAGCGGAAGGGGGTTGGTTAGTAGCTGCTATTTTTGCTCCAGATCCTGAAATTTTATTTCCTTGTACTTTTGTAAGTTAAAGAGAGGACTTCCTTTCCTGCCATCTTGCTCATTCCACCACCGGCCCCCACTCGAGCAATTGGAAGAGCTGGCAGGAGCAACCCAAATCCAGTGAGCAACCTAAACCCCATACTGGGGAGGGAGCCCGAGGGCGGCACACGGTCATGACTCGGGAGGTTGTGAGGCCATCGCAAGAGGCCGAAGCCTTGGGTCCTTCTCTCTGCAAACTTGCCACACCTTGCCCGTCCTGACCCTGCTCCTGGGAACGGCGTTCGCCCCAGCCAGGTGAGCTAATTGCACGCAGCGTCTACTCAACTGTTGCTTCTGTTGTTCGGCCTTCCTGCCCACCATTTGTCCCCCATTGCTTTCTCCTCTAAGTTCCCACAGCACTTTTTTTTATGCCTCTGCCACATACTGTAAATGACGGATTTGGACTCCTCGTTAGACCATGACATCATCAGGGGTAGGAACTTAGAGTCCTCTTTGTTTTTGTGTCTCTAGTACTTGTAGCGCAGTGTCTGGCCCAGGAAGTGGACAGCTGGGTCCGGTCAGGCACCCACAGCGCATACCGATGGACCACCATCCAGGTTCAGGCCCCAGCCCTCCCACAGTGTGCTGGGCTCGGGCGATGCTGCTCCCCTGCACACAGAGGGGTCACTGCCGCAGAAGTCTCCTTCTGCAAGTCCCGGGGATGAAATCACAGGGAGCAGCCAAGGTGCCCGAAGCCACACTGATGCCTATTGGTACTACCGATCGTTGCTGCTAGGACACCGTTGTCCCTTTCCTTCCCGTCTTGACGACTTCCCAGCAGACCCCAAAGGCTTACTCATTCGTCAACCTGCTCCCGATGCAGAGTCATGCTCGGACAGGAAGATCGGCCCATTTCTTGGTGCTCCCTGCCTACCTTTGATGCCTATTCTGCTGAGATCCAGCATCAGCAGCATGGAACTGTGCATCCTGCTTCTCCAAATGAATTTTCCCTGATGTTTTTGGTCTCTGCCTTCTCAAAAGAGCCACCAGATGTCTCTGAGTGCCTCTGGCAGGCTCGGCACTGCCATCGCTCCCGGAGCACCTCCATCAGGATGGCAGGCTGAAGTGCTGGAACAGGCTATCCCATCCGCCCCGAGGACAGAGACTTTTCCCACGCCGCCTGAGCTCTCAGACGTCTGCCGAGGACCTAGTAGACCTGCACTTGCTAACTCATCAACAGGCGTTTAAAGAAAGCTAACAAAACCTCACTGAGCTCATCTCGTCTTGGTGTGGAGACAAAATCAGACCGAGCTCATTCTTTGAGAAATCCACATCACAGGTTCACCGAGTAGGTGTAGAATGTATCCATGGTGAGCTGGGCCTGGGCGCAAAGGCCAAGGGCGCCCTCCCCAGAGTAATGCCAAGGAGTCACATTCATCCCTGGGAAAAGCATGCAGTGGCCCGCGGTTAAGTCCAAGTATTTACCAACCGAGTCAGGAGGCTGGTACCTTGACTGCTGAGCTGACTTTTGAGTTTCGGTTTCTTAGTCTTAAAAACACGAGAAACTAGTCCTCAAGGGAGGAATTATTAAGAATGCTGTTATCGCTCCTGGGGTGCAGTATACTAAGATTTTGGAAACCTTAGGGTCCGAGGCATATATACACACGCTGCAGGCCTGACTTCTGGGCGCTCCCCGGCCGATGTGCGGCGGCGTGCCTTCAGAGTAGCCATCTTACAGGAGATGAGAGCTCCTCCGTCCTGGAGGAATCATGCCTGGAGCGCCTGCGGGGGTGTCTGGGACTCGGTTTTCGTTCTGCACAGGGAGGCTCTTCCTCTCACTCGGGCCCTTTAAATCTCCCTCTCGACAGGAGAGAGGTTTTTCCCCCGATCTGCCAAGAAGGCCCCTTGTTCCAGGGAGCACCATTTTCATGGTCTAGGATCCGAGGGTTCCCTCGGAATTGTGAGACACAGAAGTGTACCAAAGTCTGCATTTTTTTTTCTTGAAAAGACCTATTTCCAGTTTTGTAGCTGAAATGAAATAGATAATTGTGTATAAGTCATGAGGCAGACAAAGCATTGATTTGTAAAAAGACATCCGAATGTGCCCCACAGCAGATAAGGTGCCCCCAAAGATCGCTACTCAAGCGTCACAGCACGTAGGTCCTCCCTCCCCCCAGCAATGGTGGCTGCGAGGAATCACTTTCTCCAAATGCCCTCCCAAGTCCAGAGCTATCTTTGATGGTTTCCTTCGTGTGGTTATTTAAATCCAACCTGCCATTTGACCCTTCTGTGTTCTCATTCTCTGCATTTCTGCTATCGGTCGACTTTCTCTCTCCTTTGTTCAGGTGTTCTCCACCTGGCAGACCCCTTCCTGGACCAGCTCTGAGTCAGCCCAGCCCCAGGCCCTGCCTCTGCCCCACCCTGCCCGCCCGCAGTGGTAAGACCGAGGGCTGCTACGTCTTTGGTCGGGATCTCAACCCCTCAGCTTGTAAAGTGCGCACACTTTTGTGTGCCACTTTCTTCTATAGAATGCAATTATTGATCTAACAGGAGAGAGTATTAGAGAAATTGTGTGCTCGGCCCATGGTCATTGTCAGAAAACGTTGGCTGCTCTTTTCATTATTGGTGTTCATGGCTCCTTGTTACGAGACCTCAGCATCTCTGCCCAAATATACGGGTCACCACGCCCCGCATTCCCCTCCCTGCTCACTGCTCCGCACAGCATACCTGGGGGCTCCTGCCTCAGCACGGAACTCCCAAAGGTGCTGTTACCTGGTTCCTTATTCATACAAGGTTAGATCAGGCATTCGTGAACACTACCGTGGGAAACCTCACGTGTACACACCGAAACAGAGTAATGAAAGGAAGCCTCCTGTACCTGTCACCCGGCTCCCACGATGACCAATACGTGGCCACCTGGCCCCACCTTCACCCCCAAACAGGTCATTTTGAAGCACATCCCAGACATCCTCCAGCTTTATCCATAAGAACTTCAGTAAATATCTCTAAAAATTAAAGATTCTTTTAAAAAACATAACCACAACAACATGATCACATCTAAAAACTGACTGGTCATTCTTTAATGTCAGGTATCTAGTCATGCTTACATTTCCACAAGTCTCTTCTAAATGTTTGTTAAACATCTGTCTTTTGTATTTGGTTATTTAAATCAGGATTCAAACAAATTCACCCATGGCACTTGGTTGATAATGTCTTTTACATC
Source organism: Glossophaga mutica (assembly GCA_039655065.1). Classification (NCBI taxonomy): domain Eukaryota; kingdom Metazoa; phylum Chordata; class Mammalia; order Chiroptera; family Phyllostomidae; genus Glossophaga; species Glossophaga mutica. The sequence goes on from CM077313.1 coordinate 87,932,946, forward strand.
TCTTCTAATCGATACATTTTCTCTTTTTTTCTTGTCGTTTATTTGTTAAAGAAACTGGGTTGTTCATTCTGTAGAATTTCCCACATTCCGCTTTTTGTTCATGACCTCTCTGTAGCACGGTTTAACGTGTTCTTCTATCTCCTGTGTTACCTGCAAGTCGGTATTTGGGGCTGGGGCCTGATGAGACTCAGGTTTGAAATTTGGGGCAAGAATCCTTCATCAGTGAGTCAAAGCCAATTCTGGGCCCCTGGGCACTGGGCGAGGCCGTGAGTACACAGGGGGATGAGTCTCGTTTCCCACTTCGCGCCGAACCCTTCCCATCCTCCGCTCCCCACCCCGCCGGGGTCTACCTCCCGGGTGTTTTCCTGCACGGTGTCGGAGATTTTTAGGTCTGAATCTCCCTTTCCCCTTCTCGGTCATGGGCTTCCTGTATGTGGAATCTTCATCAACGTCCTTTTCTCTACCACCCTGAACCTGCACAGCTGGGTCTCGGTAAGAACCAATGGCGACCACACTGAAAAATCAGGTTCCTGAGTGCTAATCCCCGACCAGGCCCTAAGCAGGATCACCTCGCAGAGCGTTGCAAGAGCCTTATGACAGAGGTATTTACGTATTCCCCTTTTGAGAGGAGGAAGCTGAGTGTGGCAGGTTAAGAGTCTCAGCCAAAGTCGCCTTAGGTGGCATCCCATATAACTGGGATTCGTCTCCAGGGTTGAGTCTTTGTGGCAGTGACCCAGCTCTGTAGGTCCACCCCCTTCCTCCCCTTCTCTGTGGGAAACCCTTGGCTTTTCCTTGTGAACAGAGGGGTGCAGGGTAACAGGACTCAGTGTTGACGGAACTTTGCTCTTAGTGGATAAAGTCGTTGAGCATAAGTTCAGGCTTGATAAATGTCTGGAGAGCTGCAGCTTAGAAGGAATCTGCAACCTGCGTGCTGTGTGACCTTGGGCAAGTCACTTAACTTCTCTGTTCCTTAGCTTCCTCGAAATAAAATGCGTATGACACTTGAAAGCACTTAGAACAGCAGCGCCTAGCATGTAGTAAGCACTCAGTAAACGTTACCTGCTACTGCTGCTATCATTAACATCGTTATCCAAAGTGTTTGAACAATTACCAGAAAGGAGCAAATAAAAAGGTTTAAAATTACTCATTTCGTATCTTGTGAAAAGGCCATCTCTCCTTTCCTTTAACTATTTCTTTTCTTTCTCATAGAGGAATTAAAAGTACGAGATCTCTTTCTCCCTTCCTCCCCCAGCCCCCTACAAACATTTTAATTAAGGTATCTTTTGAGAAGGAATACTTTAATCCAGGGTGATCACTTTGATACTCAAAGAGACACATTTGGAGGCTACTTGGCGAGGGGGAATTAAAGACGGAGAAGCTGAATAAATATCAAGCAAAATGTTAATGTTTTGGCTTTGTGGCGGCTGCATCTGAGAGCTCTCCTGGCAGATTTTCGCGGCTCCAGCTGGAAGCTCGGGCGGCTCCTTTTGTGAGCCCAGAGCCTGGGCTGCGGATTGCCGCGCGGCCCCTAGGGGTCAGTCTGATCCTGGGATTGTCCCGATCCGCGCCTCTCAGGACGGCGGCAGCAGAGCCGGGCGCCCAGACCACGTGGCTTCCAAGGGCGTCTGGGCGGTGGTGGGGTCCTAGTGGCGCAGAGCCGCACCCCGCCGTCCCAGCCCTTGCGCGGCTGACTGGGCCTAGGCTTCCTTCCCGAGGTTCCCTTACTGAACATTAGATTCGCCAATCAAACACTAGCCTCTGCAAGTCAGGAGAGGTTGATTTTTTCTGCTTCATAAATGACTGGGGTTCACCTCACTTCTTAGTGGTAGAAAGGAAGACAAGAATGCACATAGATGGCTCAGTAATATTTTGGAATAAATTATAATTTTTGCTCTTGCCACATTCAGCCTACGGCATCCGGGAGCCGCAGCATGTTAGAGCCGAGGGCGTCCCAGGGCCCCTTTCTGTGAACCCTTCGTCCTACAAAGACACTGAAGCCCAGAGGAGGAAAAAGCAAGCAGCCCTGAGGACCTCACACAAGACTCAGCTGGGGGGTAGCGCCACTATTCATGATTTTTATTGGGTTTCAAGGCCAGGAACTGATTGATGCCCACAGTCGTTAGGTGGCTAGGTGGCAGACAGCATAGGGGTTAAGCTGCAGACTGCAGAGGTGGGTTATCTGCCTTCAGACGGGGCATGGGGTGGGAAGGCAAAGGGTTGTCACTATTTATGCAGTCCTAAGTCCTTAAACGCTCCGTGCCTCAGTTTACTCCTCTGTCAAATGAGGGTAAATTGGAAGGATTCATTCTTTAAAAACCCTACAGAATAATTCAGTCAACACTCAGTGAATGTTGGCTGACATTAATTATTCAGATTAGAAGTGTTACAAGGGAGGCCCTTGAACTTGGAGGAAGGGGTGGGAATGCCTGTTTGACTCCCAGTTTGTCCCCCATACAACTGCCAGAGTGATCTTTTTTAAACGTCTTTTGTCTGTCCATTCCCCCCATCTCACACAAAAACTCAGGGTGGAACTGAAGCAGGCCTGTCCCTCCGGAATCTGGTGAAGGAGTCAGGAGTGGCATGCTGATGATCAGGGTGGCAGCTGCTGGGCAGTCTGCCCCAGGAGACATCTTCAGGGAAGAATTCCCAGGACTTAGCAAACCCCTCAAGTTCAAGTCCCAAAGCGACAGGACCTTCGTAGGGACTGTGAGTGTATTACTACTTGCTCTGTGGTTCAGTTAGCTGCATGTGGTCCACACCCAATCACAGCTTCCTGGAAGACAGAGATTCTCTCCCACCTATGTGGCTCTGTGTGCAGCGGATGCTAATGAAAATGCTTCCCTATGGTGTAGATTGCTGTATAAGATGCTCACTGCAGTCTCTTCCTTGCGGACGATCCTGGGTACCATTCTTTCTCTGCAGGCACTCTATATCAGATTAGTAAGAATGTCAATCCAACAAGCCACTGCCTTTAAGCTTCTCTGTCTTCTTTCCATTGACTTTGCTACATTTGTAGTATTTGAAGATCTTGCTACGTATACTTTTCCTCCATTAGTACTTAGTCGGCCTCGGGAGAAGGGCTGGCTGACATCTAATCTGCCTTTCCCGTGGCAGGTCTGGAGATATGTGAAGGCAGGTACCGAGGTTCCTTGAATTCTCTTTCTCAGGTCTCCAGCCGTTCCTGATAAAGCCCGATCCTGAATCATCATGATCCCGGGGGCCATTAGCTTCTAGACCTGCCCCAGTTTGTAAATGGCTCTCATCACCTCTTAGATTTCAGTGCCCAGAAGAGAACCCGGAAGTACGGATTAGATAGATCAGGTCTTCCCAGAGTGCTAGTTTATCACATGCTTTATTCTGAACACTATACTGTCATTAACACGTTCCAGGAATACACTGGTGTCTCAGTGCAACATTTTGCTCTCAAATCACAGAACACGTAGCAAAATAAACTCCAAAGTCTTTTTCAGCTCGACGGGCATCGAGCGATATCACTCACTCCTCATCCTCTACTTTGTTTGAGTTCTCCACACAACAACCTAACACCTGGCTGATTGAGGCCAAACTCTGGATTCTGTATTTATCTCATTAATACCAATTTGTCAGTTTTGTAGACTATTAGTCTCTTGGGCCAGACTACAAACTCCTTGAGGTCAGAGCCTCTGTCTCTCAACTTTATATTTCTAGGGCCCATCCCTACGCCTAGCATTTCATAGAGCTTCACAAAACAAATGTTTGTAGAATAAAGGAATGAGCCTAGGGAGGGTCTTTGAATCTTGGTTTTGATTTATAATTATTTACACTGTTCGTAATGTGCAACTGGGTCACATGTAGACGTATTAAATGTTCTTCTATGTTTTCATCCTGGGTCAGTAATACTTAGAGGAAGACACAGCTATGCAGGACCTCACCGACACCATCCTTCATAAAATTTAATCATGATAATTACAATAATGACAGTAATCAACACTGCTTGACCAGAGTTGGTCAGCGTGCCATGCATGGATTTCACTTCACTAAAGCCTAGCTGACGTGTTGGGATCTTGACCACAGGATTTTAGGACGTTTTGCTGACGGTCACGTTCAAATCCAGATGCACATTCATGGCAGTCCTGATGTTCGGATGAACGGCTGAGCAGCAGAAATGAGGTCAGCGTGTCGCAGGGTGAGTTCCAGTGACTCAGGGGAAGGCTCAGGATAAGTGGGAACACTTGTCCTCTGTGCTCCCGCCGCCGTGTCTGCACAAGGTTGGTGAACCGGTGCCGCAGGGTGGCAGGTTGTCACGTGGAAAGCACAGTAATCCACGCAAAGCATTTTGTGTAATTCCTGGCACAGAGTATAATGCTTAAAAATGTCAACTGCTCTTATCATCACTCTTACCTGGCCAGTTATGAACCCACTGAACTGGACTCATGCCCACTTAGTTGTGCGTTTAGCCAGTCAAGCGAGCTTCAATTTTTGAACTCAGTGTAGCCACTTCGGTGTTCCTTCATTAAAAATCATGGCTGGCTCGCTTTGTATCACATCAACCTTTTTTTGTTTACTTGTTTGTTTTGTTTCCCTGCCCGGAAGAGACAAAGACCTGAATGTGTCTCTTACGAGCAGATGCGTGTGTTTGTTTGAGCTAGTGGCACGGGGCTGGGACGAGCACCAGGTGGGGTGGCCAGCAGAGAACCTGGTAAATACGGGTCAGGCCAATGCAAAGAAAGTTTGTTGGCTCAATCATTTGCATCTCAGTGATTGTGAAAATGACATGCAGAGCGTTTTCCCCATCTATTGGCGAGGAGTTTAAGCAGATGGCAAAATGTCCACTGTTTTTAATGCAGTCGTGTGAGCAAAACCTAAAACCCAACACCGACTGAGGCCGGTCCCTTGCCTCTGTGAGGTTTGCTCTTTTGTGTTTTATCACATCGGGCTTTCTGCTGCCTCAGTCGAGTGCGTGTCCTGATACCCTCGTCCGTCACTGGGGAAGGTGCCGGGGAGTTGCGAGGCTATGTTGGTCCTGACCTTGACATTATCCTGGATTTTCCTAAATTGCCTTTATGGTCTTGGTATTATGTAGCCTTCAAAGCATCCTTTGAGTTATATATTATTATCTCACCTTTCCAAAGCCTTTGCCTAATTTGTCCAGGGTCACACACACAGCAGCTAGTGAACAACAAAGCGAGACCTGCTCGACCCAAACAGTCATGGTTTCGGCCATGCCGCTGCCCCAGCCCCTCCGCCGTGTGCTTCGTCTTTCCCATGAGCACCACAGCCTCCTCGGCTCACTCTGTGAGCCCTGAGAGTGCCCGATGGGAGGAGGAGGAGCGTATATATTATTCAGAAGAACAAAAGAGCCACATAACTTTGTGTCTCGCTCTCTGGGAGAAGTGGAACCAAAGGAGAACTTGGACATCAATGATTCATAAACAGCCATTAATTGCCTTCTTAGACTTTTGAAGTTGGATCTTCAGCGGCTCAATTCAGAATTGATTAATTAATAATTTAATTAATTCAACAAATATTAATGAAGCACGTATCCTTTGCCTGTCGCTGTCCAAAGGGCTGAGGAAGGGTGCCGATTCAAAGGCTTTCTGTAGAGTCGGGTGTTGGTCTAAACTAAGTATACACTTTCAGGAAACTTAGATTCTAACCCTCATTGCAACTCAAGTTTTCACCTGATTGAAATATTTCTTATCCCTCCGAGTACGCATCGTATGTACAAACACCTACTCTTGCATCCTGGCCAGACCGCACCTCTTAAAACCACATAGCCGAATCCCGCACCTCCTCCAGAGGCCAGCCCACCTTCCTCACTTCCCTGACTGCAGGGCTCTGGCTACAGATTTCTCCTTCTCCTCCGAACCTCTACGTAGTGTCTGCCACACCCTCTTGTCCTTTAAGAGCAGGACGGTTGGATTGTCATATTACAAGGGTTCTTAACCTGGGGTGGACCCAGGGTCATCTAAGGAGTTTCATCAGAATTCACGTGCCTGGTTTTCACCTCGCTCAGTATTTGCTGACTCAATATTTCTGGCGCTGGAGCTTGAAGGTGTATCCTTTGAAATATCTCCCTGAGTGATTCCCAAGCTGGAGCAGGTCAAGAAACCATTGTCTTGCATTGTGGTCCAGCGTCACAACGGAGCCCTCCATTTCACGTGTCAAATATCACCTCTGTAATGAGATTTCAGCACCACGCAACGCTGTGATTAAAACTCTTTGTATTTTCCTTATTCCTAGCACAATGCTGAATAAATGCTCCATAGTCAATTGCCGAATGAATCATCAGTTAACAGGACAGGTCCCGTTTCCTCTTTCCTCCCAAGGCCCGCAGAACGCTTCAGCTGTGAATTACGCAGTCCGACACCCGGAGGCCTACTCCCCGGTCCTGGTCTGTGCGGGGCCCGAGGATGAGTGCCCAACTCCCTGGTTTTCTTCCTTCCCGATGTGGTGGTATCAGGCTTCCACATGTCCCTGAGGTTATTTGCGTGGCCAAGTGCCTTGCTCTGTTCCAAGACTTGTGAGTGGGCGTGATGGTGTCCCTCCCTGGCTGGGGAATGGGATTACCGTGTGGGGTCCACCGGGTCCCTTCCCTTGACTGAGCCACCAGCAAGTCCCCAGCATACTAGGTCCCCGAGTGACGAGATGGGAAGCTGACCCTCCCACTGACCCATGCGAGATACGGAAGAAAGGAAGCTTTGCGGTGACAAACAACACCAATTTGGGGGCTCTTGGTTACCGTATCTGAATCTCTCCTGACAAGCCCAGCATGGGCCAAATCTACATTAAATTATTTGTCTTATATATTACATAACACTTTTCAATTAAAAAAAAAAAAAGCAGGGAGAATGGAACTATTTCCGGGAAGGAGCAGTGGAAACAAAGCCAAAAACTAAAGCCTCGAGTAGCAAGTTAACAAATTCGGAACTTTTGTTCATATGGTCACGAAGGTGACGTTTTTGTCCTACACGCGCTTGTTGAAAATCCCTCCTGACCCAGCGGGTAACGCAGGAAGCATTGTTTGGGGAGAGGGGTGAATGCTGTCTTCAGTCCTCTGAGGGGGAGGGTTGAGAATTGAACAAAGGTAACCACGCAATAAAAGTCGGTACCTCGGTGATCCTCGGCTAGTCATTTGGGATAAATGTGCAAGTGAGAGGCCCGGTGACAGGTAGCGGTGGCACTCCTCGGGATCTTGGTACTCTCTAAGGAGTTCCAGGGGGACGGTTCTGCCTTATGTGACCACCCGTCACTCATGACGGGCTGCGTTTCTTTCAACTCTCCCCCGGAATGGGTCTTACCCCTTTCTCAGTGCTCAGCAGCTCGATGGGCGAAGCACTTTATCTTGCCTCGATCTGCATGTCTTCGGTCAGTCGTGAGGTGGTCCCACATGCCACGTGCTATTGGATCTTTCGTGAATTGCCTCTTTGGGTCTTTGACAGAGGAAATCTTGAAGGAAGCGGATGTCTCTCCTGAGGCTGGAACACAAGGACCCTCAGCCCCTCTGTGGCTGGGGGCTTCAGCACAGGAGCTGGCCTGAGGGTGGGGATGCCACCTACGTGGTACCTCCTGGGATCCCCGCTCCCAGCCCTGACCTCTGAATGTCCCGCTCATTTTGTTCCCTAAGCTCTGGTGTCTGATTGGGTTTCTGGAACGCCAAGGAAAGTTGGAGGCTAGAGCTCAGCTTAGGAGACGGTGAGAATTCGGAGACGTTCACTGTCAACAGCGGGCCTCTCTTTCACTTCCTTTCCTTTTTCTAACCTCCCTGCCCCGGCATTTCGACATTTCGTAGCTGCACCCTAGGAGGGCTGCAGCGGTGGCTCCGACTCTGACCCCTGACCCCCAAACCCCTGGAGGAGCTGCAGGGGGTGTGGGCTCACTCGCAGCCCCTCCTGCCTTTGTTGAAGAGAGTTCCTGGGAAGAGTGACTGAAGGAAGAGGGGGAGAGAAAGGCGCTTAGGGGAAAACAAATGACTTTTTGGAAAGATAAATGGGACTTAGGAGAAAAGATGGCACGTGTGACAGTTCTATGACGAAGTCTCACCTTCCGTGGTAAGAGTCAACCTGCCCTGGTTGTAGGAAATTCTGGGGAGCAGACTTAGAACAACAGAGTTTTTTTTTTTGGGAGGCTCTGTTCATGAACACAAATGTCTCTGCTCAGAATAACCTTTTCTCTCTCTCTCTTTTTTTTTTTTGCCTCAGTGGTGTGTTCTGGAACCCTTCACCACCACCCAAGGTCGCGTGGGCTGTGGGGGGCTATAAAAGACCATGTTTCCTACTTTCCTCCACAGAGAGAACTGACCGGTGGCCATGCTTCCAGGCCGACCAGTCTGAGGGGTGCCGCAGCGTGGCTGAAGGGTGTCCCACGTGCAGGTCCACGCAGTCCTTGCCCACCGGGAAGAAGTGTCACAGTAACTGCCACCTGCAGGAAATTTTACCACTTCTGGACCAGCTTCTGGACCAGCTTCTGCCTGGGGTGAAGAGTGGCAGACCTCATTCCCTTCAGGGTGTGGGGGACACGCAGAGCCCTTCCAGGCACTCTAAGGAGATTCTAGCTACAATCATAAAAGTTACTTGGAGTTCAGGAAGAAAGTGAACTTCCCGTGTGTGTGTCCCAGATGGGAGGGAGCGTGAAACAGATAAGGTGACAGAATTTCCATTGTGAGCTGCTTCTTTTTCTGTCTACGAAATGCACACGAAGGAGTGAGCTGAGCCATGAGTACCGAAACCATTTGTGTGTTTTTCCAGGTGGGAAAGCGTCACCCTATGAAAACTCCAAGGCCCGTCCTAGGCCACACCTGTCGAATCCGGAGCTCAGCTGGTAGGCAGCCCCTCACCTGCACCAACAGCAGAAGCAAAAGTGCGAGGGCGCAGACATCGTTTAAAATGGGTGCGTTAAAAATATCGCCTCGGCTTCGCGGATTTCTGGAACTGTAAGGTAGCATTCTCATTTCTGTTCCCTGAGTTAGGTGAGAAATGCACAAGCCAGTTAAAAGTGGTTTTCTCATTGGATTACGCAACAATAGCTTTTGGATCTCAATGCTTTGGATGTAAAAGAACCAGCAGCTTCTCTGGGCCCCAAGGTGTGGTCCAGAGTAAGGCTTCAGGATGTCGAAAGGAGGGGGCTGGCAACCTAGGCAAGGCGTGACTTTGGTGGTAGCTTCCTCTCCAGGATGGAGGGACAAGACTGTGGTGAGGGGGTGAAAGCTGTCCCTTTATGGGGAAGGCTCTCCTACACGATGGGGAGAAAAGAAACATCCAGTGTGTTGGAGGGAAGGGTGCAAGGACTCCGGAAGATGGCCTAGCTCTGGGGTCCGTTTCCAGTTCAGGAACTGGTGATGTCGTGGTTTGGGTTTAACTTAGAAGCCCGGTGAGCTCTGCTCTCTGGAGTTGAATGTGTCTCCTCTATGGTCAACACCCAGAGCCCAAGGCAGGTTCGTGAGCTTGGTTTTCCTGTACAGAATGTATTCATTTTGTGTCCCCGGGCAAACATTTTACAAAGGACCCTCTTACCTCCTATTAACTGCAACTTTAGCTGCTTGCCTGCCCATCAGACCATTCCTTGTTCTGCACAGGGTTGGTGGCTTGGACTGGGTTCCATTCCGGGGCACACCCCTGTGGGCTTGTCCAGGACATACAGCTCTTCTGAAAAGGGAGGTCACAGCGGTAAATACGGCTTTAAACCACCCTCTCTGTTGTCTCCATTCCTTATTTCTCCTGACTACTCACTGCTTTCTTCTCCAACTGGCCTTTAAGGTATGGTTAGAACGGTCAGTGTTTCTGAGGTCCCTGCCTCCAGAGGTGATGGGGGTGGCAGTTGAGCCCGGGGCATGAGGACAGGGTTAAGAAAGATGACCAATGCGATGGCCCCATGGAAGGTAACCTCTAGCGTTTACTCTTGAAAAGTGGAACAGTTGGCAAAGCACCCAGAAGTCAGGGTAAGGGATTGTAAAAACAGAAGAAAGGGGAAGAATGCTCAACATGTGTTGATTATGAATTTTAATTACTGAGTTATCTGTTCGGGCGAACAGGCTGGGAAAGAAATGTGGGCAGGAAGAGCTCTGTGAACGGTACAGATGATACAGTTCTGTTTTTAGGAAATGCACAATTAGACTGTGTCCACACAACCCAAAGTAAAAGCAGATGTATCCGTCATCAGACTATTTTGATTAATGGGGAAATTTGGAGCTTAAATTATCTGGTTCCGCCAGCTATGTTGATCAAATGAACTGGATCATTACCAGACCTCCGTTTCCCTCAGCGGGGTGGAGACACAACTTTTTGGGTGAGGGATTTCCGGAGATAGTATTCATCACGTGAAGCAGCAGACTCTAAGTGGGAAGGCAAAAGCGCCGCAGAGTAAGTGGCAACGACGTTCTTACATTTGGACAATCTGTACGAGAGGTGGTGGACTTAGTTTACTTCCAAATCGCATAACCAATTCAGCAGGCCCCCAGATACTGCTCTAGAACCCTACTCTTGCTAATCTTGCCGGGAATGGGCTATCCAGTTAGGGCAAAGGTCCTCATGCTGTTGGTCTGCGATGAGAAGACCGAGGAGTGGACAGAGCAGACGAGATGACAGAAAGCCCTTTGGGACCCAGGCTGGACCAGATAGGAGACAAGTGCCATGAAGATGGGCCACTTTTGCCATCTTAGTGACTGGACCGAGGTGGTCTCTTGTGACAGTCCATGTCACCGGCCCTGCAAGCCTGCAAGTTTTCACTGAGGCACTCTCTCCTTCTCCGGAATGAATTTGATCAACATGCTGCATCTATATATATATATATACGGTCAGTGTGTCCTCTTGCGCACCCAAATGTGTTTAGATTAGGGTACGAATTTTAGTTGAGACCACTCTCTGAGCAAAGAGGATGAGTTGGGTCACGGAAGATGCTGCTCCACCAGAAATTATCTTTTGAAACCAGGTCCTGTTGGAATATGGATCCTTTAACATTAACCAATGCACTGAATGGTCCAGGATGTCTTGTATTGTGAACCAAGGAAGGCAAATTAAAAACAAAAAAGGAATAACCACACTGGAAATCATTAATGATAATGAGCAGTTAAGAAGTGGCTGTAACTGTGGTGGACTCTGGCCAGCAGAGTCTGCCTGTTGTGACCGAAGATGAGAACAAAGGCACAGGCGACAGCAGTCCTGTGGGGAAAAAGGGGACGGCACGGCCACTGTCTCAAGAGGAGAGCACCCCGACCCTTGCCTAGACAGGCGTTTATTGTTTTTCTCGGGTCTTACATCAAAGAAGGATTTATTATGTATTACATGGAATATTACTGTCTACATTTTAGGTACAATCAAGGAAATGAAAGTAACACACGCAGAAGGGAAAGGCGGCGAGCTGATTAGCTCCGTCCTTGGGAAAATTCACACGGGCTTTGGAAAGCACCTTGAAGACAGACGACACACATCTGCTGTTTCAGACCAGGGTGGGGGAGTTTCAGCGAGAGCAAGCCGTAACAGTCTGTGTGCATTTTCCAGGCCCGATTCCCACGGGAAAACGCGGCTTGAAGGTCTGGCTCCTGCCCACCACCTCGCTTCTGTAGGTTTCCCATGCAGAGCTGAGTCCCGTTTGCCAGACCAAAACAAACCGGTCCCCTACACGTAACAGCCCAAATGCCCATCAGTGGATGAGTGGATGGACAGATTATGTATGCACGTACCACGGGCTATTCCTCATAGAGAAGAAAGAAGTACTGGTATTTGCTGTATTATAGATGAACTTCAGAAACATGCTAAGTGAAAAAAGCCAGACACAAAAGTTACACAGGATATGATTCGGTCCGTATGAAGTATCCCGCATAGGCCAACCCACGGAGACGGAGACCGGCGGTGCCAGGGAGTGAAGAGGAGGGTCTGCTTCGTGGGCGTGAGGCTCCCCTCCCCTCGGGGCGACGATGACATTGTGAACCAGGTAGAGGCAGTGGCTGCTCGACGTTACGAAGGGACCAAATGCCACTACATTGTTCATTTTAAAGTGACTCCTTTCAAGTGAATTTCCCCTAAAAAATAAGCGACTGGAAAGCAAACATGTTTGAGTCATGCTATCCTACTCTCAATCTCTCTTCCTGATGGAGAGATTTCAGGGAGCTTAGAACCAGTTTGGAGGTGATCCCTGCAGCCGCACGAGGTCAGCGCCTTAAAGGACCGTTAGAAGCCATCTCCTCCCATCGGCATTGTGCAGATGAGAAGCGAGGCTGTGGCTCCACAGGAAGTTGGGGAGACGGCAGGTGGGCATCCGAGCTGCTTGATTCTTACATCAGCGTCTAACACAGGGAGTAGCTCTGGGTGCTCAGAGCAGGTGATACGGCATTCTGAGATACCCACCGGAAGTGGTGTAGAAGTTCCAATAGCTTCTTTTCTGCTATGCTTTGAACCGATGTGGTAATAGTAATAGTAACAGCAATAATAACAACAACGGATAATAACACATGTATTGAGCTCTGGTTAGATGTCAGATATCCGGGGGAAAAACACTTCCCATGCCATACATCATTTAATTTGCCCCCAAACCCTATGAAGTCCATGAGGAAACTGAGGTCCAGAAGGGGTAAGTGAATTCCTTCCAGATGTTCCCTGCTGGTGGAGTTAGGGTTGGGACTTCCTATTCCCAGGGGCATAGTGCTCTTAGCTAACACACCAGTGGTTTCTAGACCTTTGGGTTCCGCAGACTAATACAATTCCCAGAGACCAGCATAACGGAGTCGTATTTTATTTTGCCAAGTATAAACTGAACAAAACACAAATGATAAAGGAAACAAACCCTAGTGGTTTCTACCATCATTACGTAATCAGATAAAAAATATTTCACACCAAGCAGTAGAAGGACCCGATCCCAGAACAGAGAATGGTCTTTCAAGGGGATCTGTTTGACTTTATGAAAAATCCTTTGCTCGGTTTGTTGCCCTGGAAGACGTCCTAGTGGAGGTTCAGAGTTGCTCTTTGCCGATGGCTGTTTGAGTGGTCAGCCATGGATGCGGTGAAGTGAGCACCGAGGAGGGACAGCCCATGTCCCTGTGCCTGTGAACAACTGCCCTCTTTGCCACCATGACCACTTCATTCATGGGACCATTGTCCAAGTGTTGGGGTGGCTGGAGAAAGAAGTTAACAGACACCCACCAGACAGGTCACATTGTCCGCCGAATTACTGTCATAATCCTCGTCCTCAGGGGATGTCCAATGGTGCAACGCGCCCAGCCCCAGTGAAAAGAACCAGGTGGATCCAGCCTTGACTGGGGAAGAGAGACGATAACAAACATTTTCTTCACATTGAAGATGAAACTGTTAGTTCAGCTTTGATGACCCTGACACCCTGACTGCGCTGCTTTGTCCTAATTGTATTTGGAATTTTACTTCCCCTGGCCTAATCGAATTCTTGCCTTCCTGATCCAGGAAAGGAATTCCATTCAAATGTTCTCTTTAAATGGTACCACTTGTACAAGAACAAGTTATCTTTTATTGAAAAGAAAATAATATCATCATTTACCAATGTGTGTTTACTGTTTAATATAAAAATTACACACAGTTCTTTAAATAATTGTTGGGGAGCAGTAAATGCTATTTAGTCACCTTGTGAGCAAGGACAGTGGGTAACGTATGAAAATACTTCTGATACTTCCGCTTTTATGAAGAAAGAGAAATCCTTTCTTGTGTATCAGTGAAAGTCTCTCCTGTACATTAGATTCACATATTTTCATACCAACCTGCATCAGAATGGCGCACGCAGCGCATCGTCCTGACCGTAAGACACCAGTGTCCCGGTAGAGTTCAGCGAGGGCCACTTGCTAGGTGGGTGGCGTGTACACTGTAAGCCATTTGCGCCAGCCCCTGCTTTGTGGTTACAGCCCCAAACTTACCCGGGGAGGAGACATCCCATTTCGTCAGAGAGCAGGTTTTCCATCTGATTTGTGCCCAGAACATGTAAAAACATAGCAGATTGCATGCTGCGCTGACTATGGAACATACACGTGCATTTAAATCACTTAGGTTTTACTTTTTTATGATGCATTGGTGAATTGTATTCCTTTGGCATTTGTAATTAGAAGGCGAAGCAGATGTAATGGCTTTGTTTAAAGTGATACGTCCATTAAAATAACCCACACTACCAAGTCATTGTTTCCTTCGGCAAGGAGTCTGTCCAGTGGGCTGCTGGGTTGCTGGTTTTTGAGCCATTTTATATAGGTGATGAAGAAAAGCATGTACATCCTCAGGAAATGTTGATTAATTATGGAAGTCAGAAGTTTTTTGTGATGAGGTTCAACTGCTTTTATAATTTGTCGTATGTGTGCGTGTGTGTGTTTTTTTTTTAATATGGAGATGGGACATCATCAAAGAAATGTCCATTCCTTCACCATCACTTCTGTTCTCAAATTGAGCTGTATGGTCAAACCTATGTTTCAGAAGAGACCAAGGTTTTTCATTTGAACAAGCCATGGTACAGAAAGACTGCATGTTTAACTGTCACACGCTCGATGATCAAATATATTTGATATTGGCCCTGGCTTTGTTTGAATCTAAATAACATGTGGAGTTTTATTTTATCAATAGCAGCTTTCTGGAGACCTGCAGTCATGCTTGATGGAGACAGACTGTGACAGGCAGCGCCGTAGCCGGCAGACAATTCTCTAATATATGAGCTCAGCTGACCCAGTTTCGCACCCCTCCAAAGCAAATAGCATTTCTAGCAACCTCTTCACCATTTAATCTTGCAACATCAATGCACTTATGATAAAAATTTAACTAAAATTAATCTTTGGAGAACAGATGCATATTAATTTCTTGTACCACTGTAATTAAACACCTCTGTCTTTGAGTCACTAAGGCTTGTAGACACATCTTCAAGTTCAAAGTTGCCATTTTTTTAAAGGGAAATTTAATATCAGGAATGCTACATGGTTTGTACACGGTTTACAAAGATAGTATGGTTGTATACAAATTCCATTTAGGATGCAAAATAATTCTCTGTCGATATAAAGCATTCAGAAAAGCTTTGCATGGGAAGAAATGTTGGGATGGAACATATGACAGTGGTTACAATGTTTAATCTAATAATTTGCACTTCTGTAAGACCCAGAGGCACCAGTATTGTGTCCAATAAGGCAGGTGGAGAGAAAATTCTTTTAAACTTCTTCAGTTGGATCCCTGAGATGGTCACCATTTATTAGTTATGTAGTTGAACACTAGCAAATACATTTTGGGGCGTGCTTTTCTTGGCTTGATGATTTTGTAGGGAAGGAATAAGCTTTTCTAGACCCGCGTAGAGTCTCTGGCTCGGTCTTAAAGGTGCGACTCGGTTGGTTGGGTGCTGTCCCACAAAGCAGAAGGTTGCTGGTTTGATTCCTGGTCAGGGCACATGCGAGAGGCAACTGATCGATGTTTCTCTCCCTCTTTTTCTCCCTCCCTTCCCCTCTCTCTAGAAAATAATAAATACTTTTTCAAAGTTGACAAAGACAGATCAACAGGAGAAAAGCACAGAAATTTATTAAATGTAAGTTTTTCATGACACAGTGCACGTCACAAGGAAATGAAGACCCAAAGAAACAGACCCGCATACACCTGTGCAGGCTGGATAAAGAGTGGGTTGTCATGTAGAAGTGTGATGGGTCAACGTGCTGAGCTCATGGTGGTCAACTGGGGGGACTTCAGCGAGGGCATTTGTCAGGGTGGTGGCCTTCTGTCCCCAAAGACGAGGCTGTTCCTTCCTTCCAGGTATAGGGAGGCTCCTCTTCCAGGAGGGTTTTATGGCCTGTTTCGGTGGCAGAGGAGTGGGTCAAAGTGATTTGCCTGCTTTTTCTGCCTTCTCAAAATCCTTCAGCTTAAAATATTTATATACCAAGGTGCTGTGTTTGGGGGTCACGGGTCCTGAACCCCATCAGTTTATATTGACTGAAATACAGAAGAATGGCTAGCTTTCCGTTTCTACTGTAGATTTCAGTTTTCCTCGTTTTATAGATCATGGCTCTGACTTTCCATTTCTATAATCAATGCATTGAATGTACTCTATTTGTTGATAGTAACTCTCAAATCTTATTTGGAAAAAGACATATAGGCACACTCAGGTCAATGACTGTGAATTGATTTGATCGAACAAACAAAACCTTTGATTTTTCTCAGCCATTGAGTTTCTGTTGGCAAAAGAGAAATAATGATAAGTTTTCCTGAACTGCATTATAGGGTCTGTGTTTCCTATAAATCTATATTTTGTAAATTCTTTACATGTTTATTCAAAAGGCTAATTGAGTCATTGTGGGCAAATTTTGGTAAATATTGACAGCCAAGATGTTGCAATAGGAATAATAAACTCAATTTATTACATTGACATTCTATTGGTGAGTTAGTTATTTCTGGAGACCATATACACAAATACTCAAGAGTTTGGTCAGGGAGCCTGTTTGAGGAGTGGCTGTCAGTGTGAGGGAAACCCATCTGTTTGTGGTTATTTAGATATAATCCTACCTGCAACTTTGAACATTTAAAGATTGTTTCTAAGGCTTTTGATTGGTTCTTAACTTAGGCCATTTTCCTGTTTAAATTTAATTAGTGAATTTATTAGAAAGTAAAAAAGATGTTATCACTATAATCTTCAAAATAAAAAGTCAAACTGGATTTAAATCCATATACTGGATTTATAGGTTAATATTAAACTAATCGGTATTAAGTAAAAATGACTTTATTCTACAATAGCTGAAATTCATAGAAGGCTCAGTAAATTGTAAAGCTTACAGCAGCCCATAAATCCTCTTATATAACATATCATTATCTCTTTCAAGCTCAGGGGTTTGCAGAATGAAAAGAAAGAGTTTAAAGACAGAGAATAAGGAAGCTATCTCTTGAGGGACCTTCTCAGCCCATTTTTTTCTATGATCGTTGCCTTTTGTGGGGGTTACAGCTGTAATACACCCCTACAGCCCTCTTTGCAGTATGGGACAGACTCTGCCTCTCTGTCCACAGAAGATCGGATGGGCAGTCCTTGCACGTGGTTACAACTGGGCTTGTCTACACATAAGTGCCCTTCGGCAGCCTCGCACAGAGAGAAGCAGAGAGAGGGGACCACGCAGTGCACCAGAGGAAGTAGCTTTGTAAGTTCTCATGTTTATATCAATGTTCCCTCATTGATGGATAAGCGTACGAAAACCAGTGCCAGTAATGCAGCCTCCACTGAGTTCCTTGCTTTAAATTCTGCTGTAGCTTGGGAGAAAGAAGTTACATTGGATAGCTCCTAGGACCAATACTCGGTAAGGCTCTATTGGAATGTTTCTCAGGACGTCTTACAAGAACACATATATTTTCCTTAAAGGACATTTCGAGATGAGGAATAAATAGTAGTTGTTAAATTCTTTGACTTTTGATACTTTTATTTAGGTTTTACTATAGCTAAAAGGAAATTGAGATTCCTGGTTCTCCTTCTAGTAGCACAAAAAAAAGTGGGTCTATTGTATTATCCAAATGGGGAATTCTTCCATCTCTTCCACTGAAGATTTTAATCATTTAAAGGATGTACTTGGGGGGGATTTCTCCAAAGTTCTAGAACAACTACAGAGGCTGAGCAGGGGCTTCCCGACAAGCAGAAACTCTCCTCCTGCCCCCCACAGAATAACCACTTGCTTCTCTTTTTTTTTTTTTTTAAAGATTTTTATTTATTTATCTTTAGAGGGGAAGGGTAGGAGAGAGGGAGAGGGAGAGAAATATCAATGTACGGTTGCCTCTCGAGCGTCCCCTGCTGGGAACTGGCCTGCAACCCAGGCATGTGCCCTGACTGGGAATCGAACCGCGATCCTCTGGTTCGCAGGCCCGCGCCACTTGCTTCTCTTTTGACCCCTGTTTCTGGAATGCCCCCTCTGTCCTTTGCCTAAACTTCTCTTCGGTTTTTCTATTATTTCTCTCGATAACTTAATCCCCTCTCATGGCTTCAGTGGTGATCCAAAAATCTCCACCTCCACCCTTGCTTCCAAGACTATAAATGTCCTGAGCATATACAAGCCAATTATTCCAAAAGCCAATACAGTCTATATTTACAGACAAAGATTGTACATATATAACATATATATATATATCCTAATTTGCATATCCACAGTTCTGCATTTTCAGCCACATTTACAATTGTCAGTCCTCCCTAGCTGCATAACTGCCCTGGTCATCACCTCCCTAGACCTGGTTTTTCACTGTCTTCCTATTTCTGTAATTTATGCCATCATCCCATCCTTTCTGACCACAAAACCCGCACCTCCATTTGTCTCTCAGTTCTTCAGTTCTTTGCCGTCCCCCTGCCTCCCATAGCAAAGCCAGGGCCCAGGGATCTGACACGCTCGGTGCCTGAGTTCTCGGAACCTTCTTCCTAACCCCCTTGCTCTACTCTACGGCACTGGGTTGCCAGCATTCTGCCCCCACTCGGTGTGTCCCTCTTCCAACCGATCAGCCCGTGACTTCCAGGTCAATCTAGCTTAGCTGTGATTTTGCTACGGTGCCACCAAGAGAGTTCAGTGGATTTCCTTTGCATTCACCCTAAAATCCGAACTTGTTCTCTTGGCCTTAACCTACGCTTTGGGCCATTTCTCCCTTGCTTCCATGGTAAAGAGCTAACTTCTCCGCTTTTCTACGGCCACGTCCCTGACACGCTCCTCCCACTGTGAGAAACCTCCAGCTGCTCTGGCCACGTGTGGCCATCTGCTCCTCTAAAGGCCATCATAGAGGCCCCCCAGAGAAAGCGTTCTCCAAGGCTCCCAATCAGGAAGACGCTTCCAGGTCCCTGAATCCATGCACCCCTCTCTTTTCTTTCACCTACTACGTTTGTTTGGTACCTAAAGTACCAAAGACTGGGTGGCTTAAACAACAGAAATTTATTTTCTCACCATTCTAGAGGCTTAGAAGCTGGAGATCAAGTTGTAGCCATGGCTGGTTTCTCCTGAGGCCTCGCCCCTTGGTTTGTAGATGTTGTTCTTCTTCCTGGGCCCTCATGTGGTCTTCCTTCTGCGTGCGTCTGTGTCCTAATCTCCTCTCCTTAAACAGACATCAGCTGTATTGGGTTGTAGCCCACCCTACTAACCTCGTTTAATTGAATTACCTCTTTAAAGAACCAATATTCAAATGCAGTCACATTCTGAGGTGCTGGGCATCGGGGCTTTAACATGTAAGTATAGGGGGACACAGTTCATCCCCTTAACACTTGTCTTTGCAGCATGCCTCGCCTTAGACATCATGTTCTAGTTTTTCATTCATATGTATATACATATAAATTTCCAGCCTTATTGTTAATAGGAAGGGTCGAGTCTGCATTTCTTTACGACACATGTCTGTGTAAGGACCATAAACTCCTAACACAGTACCTCCTCATGCACAGGAGATTTGTGATCCCCTTTTCAAGGTGATAAGGACATAAATTAGACCTTTTTTCAAGGTGCACCTGGCCTATGAGCAATTAGGACTACATTCAGACAAATGGATTTAGATAGGTGTCAATTATTTGGATAGGTCTTACAAATATAGCTACTAAGAAATATGAAGAATTTTAGCCAGAATTTTGCATGCAATTAACATTGGTTACACTAACTCACTGCCGTGCATTCTGCTAATGGGGTAGGAAGAAACTCCCTAAAGGAAGCAATTTCATTAGTAAATTAAAAACCCAATAATAATAACATTTCTTGAGTCCTGCTTATGTGCCAGGGACTGTTTCAAACACTTTAAAATTATTAACTCATTTAATAACCACAGCTCTGTGAGGTAGAAACTATTGTTATCCCAATTTTGTTCTAAAAAATATTTGTTAAATACACCTTTATTTTTTTTTAAAGACAATTATTTTATTTAAAAAAATTATTTGAAAGAGTGAGAGAGAGGAAGGGTGAGATAAAGAGGGGGAAAGAGAGAGAGAGAAAAAAAAACATTGATTTGCTTTTCCTCTTACTCGTGCATTGATGGGTTGATTCTTGTATGTGCCCTGACCGGGGATTGAACCTGCAACCTTGGCGTATGGGGATATTGGACATGAAAAAAAGTGAGGTGCAAAGAGCTGAAGTAATGTGCCCAAGGTCACACCAATGCCATTAAGACAGAGCCAGGTTTGGAACCTGTGTCAGTGCATTACTTGACTCCAAGCTCTGAGACCCTGTCCTGCTTCCGCTGATTAATTCACTCCTCTCGTGATCAGCTGTAATGCTCTCTGATTTTCACAAAATATGGTTCAAATATCTATGACAAACAGAAAGATGTTAACTCCCAAGCATACAGCAAAGTTCTAGACCCATTTTAGAACTTAGGGAATATGAATACAACACTAAAAAACATTATATTTACTAGCTCGGACAAGCAAATCAAGCAGCCCAGGGCACAAAGTGGATTCTGTGATGTGGATTACCTGGCTCGCATTTCACAAGGATCATTGCCAAATGTCATCACTCTGAAAGTGTTACTGACAGGCAGAGACCACAAAAAGTCTTAGTTTTGTCTCGAGGCCAATTTCTCGAGTATAGATACTCAACTCTGGCATATCATTACAAATTGATACATTGCAATGGTGGGTGGACGATACCTCACAACTACCCAACTATTCAGTAAATACAGGTCAATGACTAAAAAGACGTAGATAATTAAAGATGGGCTAGCGGACATGTAGCTTTTGAGATATTGATCCACTTTTGACCTTGGAAATTTTGAGTAGAAACAGTACAGAATTAAGAAAGATAAATTGGTGCATAATATTTCTTCTGACTCTTGCAGATGCCTGTATTTGTTAGGATAATCGTCCAACTCGAAGTAGCTTAAGAGAGAGGAAACTTTATACTCCCGTCCCTGAGACATTCTAGACAAGTGGAGCTGATAACTCTCTGACTCTGTCTCCTCTGCTTCCCACGCTGTTGGTTTTCATCAGGAAACATCTCATGCATCATCACAGCAGCAAAGATGGCCTCCTATCTCCATAGACCCTTCTTCTTTGCCATTTTAAGAGGAAGACCCTCTTTCCTCAGACACACGTATCAGGCTCCCTCTTTGGGACTCTGCACAGCCCCACCCCCTGAAGAGGGCAGGGAGGGGAGATGGAGCCTCGCAATGAAGGGCCCATGGCGGGTGGGAGGGAGGGCAGATCCGAGGAAGAGTGGTGCAGGCGAGGCGCAAAGGAACGGGTGCCTCCTGCAACTGCCGAACTATTTATGCACAAAATCTACTTAACCTCCTTCTTGGGAAAATTCACCATCTTTTTTTTTTAAGTCAAAATAGGTCGAAGTAGGGAAGATAATCCTTTCAAAAGATAGAAAACCTGTAAGAGAGTAGAAATTGCTAAAACAAAATGAAATCAAGAGGAGAAGTCTAGGCAGTATTCGTGACTAGTGTAGGTAGTGGCAGATGATAACAACACGAAGTGTTGGGAATACTCCGGCTTTCCAAGGTGAGTTTTTAGAGGGGTAGCGGTACATCAGAAGATTTGAAAGTTTTGGGGAAAACAATCTGGATACTGTTTTCTGGCTCCGAATCTTGCTCCTGCTGCTGGCTTATTGGAAAATTTTCTTTCTTTCTTTTTCATTGCTTGAGCAAGGGATGTAACTTTTTGGATTTTTGGTTTGTTCACCTGTCAGATGAGGATAACTATACTTTCCTTGGATGGTTGGTGCAAAGGTTAAAAGTGATGATACACAGAAAAACGCACCATATAGTAGATCCTCAACAAATGTTTGTTTTCCAGAGTGATGTATACACTTAATATAGACAGGTTTGATTCTCCTTTGACTTAATTATCCATTTTCCCCACTTGACAGTAGGCAATACAAATGGAAACAATAATGGTTTGTTCAGGTAACACGGAAGAGAAGCAGAATTAGTAATAAATTACACTCACCAAATTTCTGGTAATGGAAGAGGCAGGCATACAAAAAATTAATTACACCTTGTTACGTGTCAAAAATCCAGCAGAAAGGAAAGACAGCTGGACACCCACTGAGTCACAGTCATGGCGCGGCAAGCATTTTGATAAGAGAGAATATTATACGTCACCTCGTCACCATCGTTCTGTCAGTCATTGGTGACTGCGACCATATGAGGCCCAGAGTCACGCACAGCTGCTCCACACAGCATCCAACCCAAACGAGAGAGCGAGAGCTTCTGTGTGACCCACTATTGAAAAAATTCAAAGTCATATTTTCCTGTAGTAGTGGAGAAATGGATTGGATCCTTTACTTTGAAGCTTTGGATTTTGTGTTCAAATTTTAAAGATGACCCAACCTTCCTGTAGTCTTAATTTATCAAAAATAGGTTCCCAGGGGGCAATGTGGGTGGGAGAGGGTATGCAGGGTGGGGGAATGATGGGGGAGAAATGGGACAACTGTAATAGCATAATCAATAAAATATATTAAAAAACAAAAAACAAAAAAATAGGTTCCCGATAGACTGAAAAATGCTTTTTGAATAAATCTGAAAAGTATTTCCTTCTACTTGAAAATAGTAAACCTCTCTGAAAAGACTGTGAAAAGAATATTTAAAGAAGAATGTTCAATGGCGTTTGTTTTGTATAGCTGCTGCTCCTTTGGGCTCACCCATCGAGATTAAATGACGAGCTTGGGATTTTCATCAGAAGAAATCCCTGGAAGTTTGATGAAAAAGAGAAAAAAAAAACCCTGAATTAATTTACACAGCCTAACACATGAGCCTAATTTTCTTTGGATGCGGTTTATTGTTGGCAAAATGTAGAAAAAAAATTGCATGTACCATTTCAATCTGAGGTCCTTCTCAAGACATGTGTATGGTGGTGTGGTTAACTGTTTATGGGAACTTTTCAGTTTTTGCTGTTTGGCCTGCTTTCAAAATATTCAAATATATTTGGCTTTTGTAACTTTGCTAATTAAACCTTCTAAAACAGATGGGATTATAGAAATCACAGGGTTTAAAATATCATTTTAATTGGTTTACGATCTATGTGACACACAGTGCCATTCATACTGTAAAAAATACATACGAATGGCCGGGAAGAGAGAGCATGTTAATTAATTTTCCTTTAACTCTTTCAGTTAAATCTTGTCTCTCCATTAGCCTGGCCCCAAGGAAGTCTGCTCATCCCCAACAGTGAAGATACAGGTTGTAACCTGAACCCGTACTGGGGAGTCTCTTTCAGGATGACTGAGGGGCGAGCAGAAGCTGAATCTGCCTTCTTTCTAAAGAAAATAAATGACCTCAAGAGAGGCCCTTCAGTGTGTGGCTGGCAGGCCCCTGGCAGGTTCCTGGGTCCGTCTTTCTTCTTTTTGTGTGATTGCCTAAGGTAGGCAGGCAACTGTATTCCTCTGATTTCCTGGAATAGTCTGCAGTTCAAATATTCTATTTTACTGCTCCACTAAGAACACTTGCATTTATAAGACCACGTGGACACGGTTTTGAGTTGAAATCACCGCGCACAGATTTTTGAGCGGTTCGAGTGGGTGCTTCACGTGGGTCTCTGGGCCTGAACGCCAAGAACCTGGTGGAAAGCTCCCCCAGAGCCACAAAGATTCTAATTTTGAGGACTGCAGTGAAGGCCTCAATTAAATAAACCTGCTTTACCCAGCAAAATAACATGGGGTTTTAAAAAATAGTACACTACAGTTTTTTTTTTTGGCGGGGGGGGGGTGCTAGTGTTGGCTAACAAAGTTAAATGACTGTTTCTTTTGAATGTCTTGATTTGCCATTTAGATGTGATTTTGAGCACACTATGCCCCTTTGTTGCCATGGTAACAGATTTGGGTCCTCACGGTGACAGAAAAGTCGCATGGTACTGGTTCCTGTCTGAACACACATGTTCTCGGGGTCGTGCTTGCCCTGCAGCACGAGGACCGAGGGGGCTGGAGTCACCGCACTTGCCACCACAAGGTAAACGCAGGTATCAAATGGCAGTGACAGCTGGGGAACGCGCCCACAGCAGGGACAGAGTCCCTCGTACAGTCACTGTGGAGAACGAGTCGAATCCTGGCTTTAACGATCCCAGACAGAGCCCCTCTCCTCCCCACCAGCGTGACATTTTGCAGACATTTTACATATCGAGGAAATATTTAATTGAAACGTGCTTCTAAGAATGCCTACAGAGCTGGCTCCAGGCATCTTCCAACGTTGCAGGGGTCAAGGAAAAGAACCAATCAACTGTTTTTAAAACTTGAAAATATTAAAACAATAAAAGGTTGGGGGGAAAGAAAGTGGACAAAAAGTAATGTTAAATAGCATGGAGCATGACTAATGGCGCTAGCATGTTAAAATCATTGGGAAAATGTCCTTGGAAGACAAATGAATTTTCAGCAGAATAATTAACTTAATTAACAAATTTGCATGCATATTCATCAGGCTATTGAAGTCTTTCCAGCCCAGCTTGATGAGCGTTGGTGTAATAATTGTCTCATTTACATTCTGCAATCTACTACAATTTAGGGCATGCAAAAAAAGCCCACCTCTTCCCTTTGACTTTCTCGAGGACCCACAGACTCCTGATAGCAAGGCCGTCGCCCACTCTGTGGCCTTAAGATCAGCCTTTTGAGAGAACCCCCAGAGAGAGCTGACTGTGGCTTCCTCCTCCCCCAGCCACCTCTTCTTTCTTCTTCTTCTTTTTTTTTCCTCTTGGCCCAGGTTCTCTGATTTTGCCTCTGCTTGCTCTCCTGGGTACGTCTTGGCACCAGTTCTGACTTCAAATCTCCTGGGTCGCCAGACTGCATCATGTAAAAATTGCCATTTCCCTCTATCTCTGCAGGGCAATCTTTAAAGGCAGTAAGGTGTGACGCTGCAGACTGGCAGCTTGGCAAGCCCCGGCCCGTGGATACCAGCACACGGGAGTCTGGCCGGCACGCCCTGACAGCACTCGGCGCTGGGAACAAAAGGAGCGGAGGGGGGAAAAGCGCAAATGTATTTTTACATATTGTAGGCATATGGCCACGAGACCAGCAGAAATATATTTAATTACCAATTGCGCACATTGAGGAGAAAAACACTTGGAAGGGGGAAAAATCTGTGTACACAGCAATATTATTCTACTTTAACTTTTCACCTCATTTTTTTTTTAATTGAAGATGAAAAGGATGAGAATTAGAATCGCAGAAGGTTATCTGCTGGAATCCTATCAAAGGTGATGTGGGTTTTTGACACGCCTTCCTCAATAGCATGCCATTATAGAAGGAAATATACAAGTTTTAACTATAAAATAATTTTACTGAGGTATTTTGGGGGAGCCCAAGGGAGCCTAACATGAAATATACCAGTTAGACACGCTCACTGATGTTATTATATACTTCTGATATTGTACATTGGTTTAGGCTTTAATAATGAAAAATAATTCTTGAATAACTATAATCTTATTCTTCCCTATGAAATTGGAACGGTTCAGCCAACATGTATTGCCTGTTTTCTGTCTCTCAGGCACTGTCCCAGCCAATGGAGGGACAAGGATGAACCTGGTGTCATCCTGAACTCAAGAGGTGCTGGCAGGAGCAGAGGCAACACCCAGGCACCAAGGTGCCGAATGTGGCTGCGTGGCCAAGTTGGTGGCCATGGACTCTAATTACCAAGCGGAATTCCAAGGATCAGGGCAGATAAACCTGTTCCGACAAACTCGTGTCCCAGTCCTGATCGATGATTCCTGGCAGGTGCGTCCCTTGGGTGGCCATCTCCGAGAACTGTGTGGGCAGCTCTTTTCTCCTTGCTTCCTGATCTATGAGGGGTTTATTGGAAGGGCACACAAAGAGAAGGTTCCAACCCTGGGGAGGATATTGTGGCGATAATCACCAGAAGTGGGCCCCACGCTTACTGGAGCAAGTTTGGTTTATCCGGGGCTTGACCCGGGAGAGGCCAACAATTACAAAAAGTGCCCAGGTTTTTGCACGGGCTCAAATGGATCCCACTTCTTGCACTTGCGTTTTGCTGACTCAGTTCGTGAATGCAAGTGTGCTTGCGTAGGGGCCTGCTGGCAATTCCCTTCTGCAGCCCAACTTTAAGGTGCTTACATGGAAAAGAAAGAGACTACATCAGAAGACCTCTAAGGTCCTTCCTTTATTCACTCCATCTACCTGTTCATTTATTTACTCATTATATCTATCAGGGACCTAGAATGCATCAGGTATTGGGCCACCTGTTGGAGATACAATGGTGAATGAAATAGATACAGACAGTCCCAGGCTTCCAGTCTGGCAGTGGAGAGAGGTGATTGGCTAAGCAAAAACAGCTAAGTCTGTGAGGGAAATATAACAGATTGGGGGAGCACATGGTAGGAACACGAAACCTAATTCACGGGGACCAGGAACCTTTATGGGAGAAAATGATCTCCCACATTGGATGTTTTTAGCTCAGAAAAGACTGCAGGGAGGTCAGAACCACCCTTCACTGAGGGCTCACGCAGTGACCAACACTTAAGTGACTTGTCTAAAGCCAAACTGTACGTTCTTAATTGCTTCGCTTCACTGCCAGGATTGAAATTATTATTTCAGAGGCCCCAGTACTGGTTACAAACACGCAGGGGACCAGACTGTAGTTTGGCTGCTTTACTGGCCACATGGGGTTTGGAGCTGTGGCTTCGCAACCAGCAGAGAAAACCCGCTTCAAACTATGAGCTAGTAGAGGGAGAGAGCGAGGGAGCTAGTTCTCTCACCTGCATGATGACGATGTCGTCTACCCCCTAAAAAATGAAGTCTGAACCACTTTCCCTTTGCGTGAGTCAGTCCACACTACCATTTTCCGATTTGGTTCAAACATGCACGATTGGTTCTCATGAGCCTTAAGGGGAAGTGATTAGGTTCTGTAGACACCACATGGTGATTTTCAAAAGTTTGCAGAGTAAAGTAAGAAAGATACTATCACAGGTTTAGAACAGGTCTTGATAAAATAGACAGCTTCTTTAAATTTATATGATTTGCAATATCAAATATATGTATATATATAGTCTCTCTTCCAGAAATTTAGGGAATACCTTAATGGAAAAGTAACTTTTTAAAAATTAAGAATCAAAAGAATTTTAAAAATGAAGTTCAATCGGGATCGAAATAGGTATCAAATTTATTTCTGGGCTCCCCTGAAACCAAAGCAAAAAGGGAAACATGGAAAATTGCATAATTTTTCATTACCAAAGAGATGGGAGCATATTCTCAGGACAAAAAAGTATTTGCTAATATAAAAATTCTGAAAGGTAGACTTGGCCTTTGAAAGAAAGAAGGAATAGTTTAAGGTGTTTGCAGTGTGGTGGATTGTAGTACAATTCAAGAACTGTAACGAAATACCTTTTTGTTTTAAACCTAGACTGGAGGAAGCCTTCCCACCAGGACACCAGGCCCTGGTGCACAGGTTCAGCGTGTGGCACTAGTTCAACTATCTGGTTATATATTCAGGTGGCAAACCTTTGCTAACTACCTGACCTGTGTCATTCATTTCTCTAGGGCTGGAAATGGATGATAACAAAGGAAAAAAATACCTGCTCACAGTCCAAATCAAAATGATTCCAGCGCGTTAATATAAAGTTTTATAGTTTTAATTGTTACAGTGGTATGTGATGGGTGAATTATAGGTTAATGAACTTACACAATGCTTTATGGTTTACAAAGTGTTTTCATACATCATTACAACCCAAGTATCCTCATGGAAGAATTGGGTGATTCCAGGTAGAACCTAGTGATCAGATTTGGGCTGATGTTCTCGGTTACAGAGTCCTGCTATATTATGAAAATATTGTTTGTGATTATATTTTTCCACTGAAAGAATATGCCTGAGGGCCCATTTCGGAACTTAGTAAGAACATCCGCTAGTTAATGCACAAGGGACCTTAACATACCTTGAAAAAGGCTTGAACATTATACTCGGTGACACTTGGTTT
This sequence comes from Glossophaga mutica, assembly GCA_039655065.1. Taxonomy (NCBI): domain Eukaryota; kingdom Metazoa; phylum Chordata; class Mammalia; order Chiroptera; family Phyllostomidae; genus Glossophaga; species Glossophaga mutica. The sequence goes on from CM077313.1 coordinate 87,960,732, forward strand.
AATGAACATCTTCATTTTTTTCACATCCCACGATATGTTGCAGGACTTGTGGCAAGATGTGAGGTCCTTGCACTAGGCACAGCTAGGAAAATTAATAACTGTTAAATGGTACCTGGTTGTACATGTCTGAAGGCAATGATGGCTACTCGTACGGTCCACTCCACCTCTCAGGCCCTTCGTTCTCCTTCCTGGACATGCCTATTGTGCACAATGGGTGAAGAGTTCTGCTTTTCTAGTTAGTTAACCCACATGCTAACGATACCGCTCCATCCTTGGCTGATGCAGAGCTCCCTCCTGCTGTCTGCCTGTAAGAAGAAAACGGCTGCCTAAGCGCACCACGCAGGTGGGCAAAATGCTGGTGGGGTGACCATCTCATCTCAGTGTGCCCAGAATTGTCTCAGCTTTAGCACTGAAAGCCCCAAGCCCTGGTAACCCCCTCAGTCCTAGGCCAATGGGATTTGTCACTCCAAATGCAGAGAACTATCTGTATGACTGAAAGCCACAAGTGAACATCCCCATCACTGAGTAAAATACAAGGAACAGAGGAGACGTTGGATGGTTAGTTTGGATTCGGCTGGAAGCAGGCCCTGAGCCAAGGATTCCATGACAAGTAGTCTGCTGGGAGGTCATCCCAGGAAGCGGTGGTGGGAGAGGAGAGAAATGAGACAGGCAAGCAAGATGGAGCCCAATCCTACCTCGAGGTACTGGGAAGCGGTGTAGCACACCTGCCCCCGAGCCATGCCACCCAAGGGTAAGAGGAGTTGGAGGGAAGCTGTCGTTAGTTGGAATCTGTTTCTAGTGGTGGGGGAGGGACTTAGCTTGGTCTGCTGAGCCTGCGGGCAGAGTGGACCTCAGCAGTCAGAGGAAGCCCTCTGACAAAGAGACGCAGGTGTAGCAGGGGGAAGGCCTGCCATGTTCACTAAAGGGGTAGGGGCTGAATTGGGGTGGGGCTATGACAGCGCGGCTGCACTGGGCCCACGCTGCTGTCCGGGCCACCGCGCTCCACAGCGTTGACCAGCTCTCTTCCCAGTGTGGGCCCAGGCTCCGACACGGATGCTTGTTTGGTAGTCGGGGGAGAGAAAATGTGCTGGATGTTGGGGAAATTAAGGGTGGGGTGCATGGGCGGGTAATGGTAATGGAAAAAAGACAATAAAGATTAAGTAAAAGAATAAAATATACAAGGAGGTGGCAATTGCTATGGTGTAGTAGAAGGGAGAGCAGAGTGTGGGGACTGTTGAGGCAAGGCATAGGTGGCCGTTCTGAGTAGGGCAGTCGGAGCCCATGTGACAAGTAACACTTCCGTTCAGCTTGCGGGGAGGTCAGGACAAACAGGGGGTAAGTGTAAAACTGGAAAACTTACTACTGATGAGAAAGGCAAATTTAAACCGTGTGACAAATGTTCCACTTATTAAATTGGCATCGACTTTTGAAAAAACAGGTTCAGTGACAGGATAAGGAGAAGTCACACAGTAGGGAAAATATGAACTTCTGTAATTGTTCTCGAAGACAACAAGGTCATATGGAATAAGCAGCCCTAAGAATGTTTAAACATGATCATTCCACATCCACAAATGCATGGTAAAAAAAGTAATCAGAAATGCTAACAAAATTCATGTAAAATGATTTCATTGTGATTCTAAAATTTGGAAATAGCATACATTTTCTCTAATGGGAACACATTAGAAATTATTATGGTATATTCAATTAATGTAATGCTATGCAATCTTTAAAAATGATGAAATCGTTTTTTGAAGAAGAAGATTTAATGATTTGGGAAAGTGCTTATGCATAGAAAATGTTCCAAAAGAAATATACCAAATGTTAGCAGTAGTTATGAACCTCGGGTGGTGGGATTATAGATGCTTGAAAATAACTTCTTTTGATAATTATGTATAATGCATTATAATATTCATGCATAATACATATATATTATAAAATACATTATTAAAATGAAAATTATCCAAAGTAAAGAGAAAATAAAAATAGCTTCGGCTAATTTCTCCTAATTCTGTTCATTACTTTACTTTCTTCAACCAGATCAGTTTCTCTTTCTCTTTCTTCCTCCCTTTCCCCCTCGCTCCCTGTTTATTCCACCATCTCCTGGCTCTTCTTCTGATATTCATGAGTCCAGCGGTGCTCACATATTTTATTCACTGCAGATGGCACTCCAGAAAGGCATCTGTAATCTCACTCTTTCTTCTCATCCTCACCAGCGCTCTGCGTGTATAAGCTAACTTTCCTATTTTTACTGTTTGGATGGGCGAAGAGTAATGATTTGATTTGAATTGCCTTTCCGTGATTCCATGAGCTTGAACTTCTTTTCAGGCTCCTCTTCATCATTGGGGCTTCCTCTCCTGTGAACTCTGTTTACACATCTTTTGTCCATTTTTTTTTTTTTTGTTATTTGTTTGTTTGCTTGGTTATTAGTCCTTTCAGGCATTCATCCATTCCTTTGTCCTTTCTGATTTGGAGGCATCCTTGCTGTTCTGGAGGGCAACCACTTGGCAGGTGAAGCAATTCAAGCATCTTCTCTCAACCTATGCCCTTCCGGTGACCTTTGCCATGGTATCCCTTATAGAAACAATCCTTACATTTTGATCCCTCCATTTTTTAATTGATTTACCACTATTGTCAAGTTGGGTCTTTGCTCTTTAGTTAGGTCTTTGAATTTCTGTATCCACCTCTCCCCATTTCCATTTTTGTCTTTTTCCTCTTTATTCTATAATGAATTGTCAGGCTTGTTTTCCATATTACTTATGTATTATGTCAATGCCAATTCTGCATTTTCTGCCTTATGTATGGGCTTGATTCTGCTTTTTTGAAGTCTTTGGTTCCCTGTAGCATTTCTTTCTTCACAAAACCTTCCATTCTTCTCATGTAATTGGTTATAGGTTTGTTTTCTTGCTAACCTTTTCTTCCCATTTCATCTCACATCTATTGAAATACAAACAACTCACGCCTTTTTATTTTGCTTCCTTGAGCAAAATGTCTGGAAGGCATCCTTTTCCTGGGTCTTCCAGAAGGTGTCACCTTTCCCTAAAGCCCCCCACTTCCTAGGCTGTGGCATCCTCACACAGGAAGCTGGTGGGAGGGGACCCTGCACTCCGACCACTTCTGTAGAGGCTGCATCTCTTTCTTGGAGTCACAGATGGTAGGTAGGTTGCTGAGCCCAGTGCCTCACACATTTCCTGTCTCGTTCTGCTCCCTCAGACAGAAATGGGACCCACTCCTACGTCCATCGCCGGCTCTCCAGCACAAGAAACAGATGGGCTGCATGGGAAACGATAGCCCTGGTTTTTGCTGCTTCTATTTCCATCTTCTCCCAGGCCCCTCGTGTTTTATTCGTGGACACTACTATGCCGGTAGCCCACAACCTAAGTTCTGCCCAGGTGTTTCCGAGGAGTTGCAGTCTCTGGATGGAGACAGGGGTGAGGTGAGGGTGGGTGAAATGAGACATTGCCATCTGGCTGTCCTAAAAAATAACACGAACCCAGTGAAGGACCAGCCAGCTAGAGTTTTGGTAGGCAAAGCTCATGTGTCTCTCAGCTCAGCGTTACACAGTGGAGAAGAAGCCAAGGATTTTTCTCCTTTGTGCAGGTGAACAGGTAGGTTTTTTTTTTCTTTAGAAGCAATGCACATGGTGCCTTGTGGCCTAGTGCTTATGAGCTGGGTTATTGACATTAAAGTCATGTTCTCCTTGATTTGGGAAACAAGCTCATTTTTCTAGTTTTCACTGGTGCTATGAACATTTATATTTGTGTGTGTTCAGAGATGTTTTGATGAAACATTGAAAAAGGCCTCATGTCACTTAAAGCTGGTCCATGTGTTTAAGAAGCCACACTTTCACTTCTTGTCCCAGAGGGGCAGTGACCTCCACACACTAAGATCTTCAAGGGGCCCCTGCAGGCCAGACCTGGCCACTTCTCAAAGAGTCACAGGCTTGTAGCTGCTCCAGATAGCTGGGCAAGCAATTCTCAAAGGGAAAAACTTCCCCGTGAGATTCTGAAGCTTGGGGTTTTCCACCATATAAAAGTTTAATATGACTTCTCCTGAAAGTATGAACTCTACAGAAGTTGCATCTTCAGGAATCCATTCTAGTAGATGAAAGTCCAGAAATGAATAAAAAAGCCTGGTTCCATGTCTATCAAGTGAAAGAAGGCAGCAAAGAATGCCATAAATGAGATAAATCACAAGCGGTGCGTGCTATGTGGCTTAACACGTTGTTCTGTGGATGGTCTTAGTTGGTATCATTGCTCTTTCTTTGTTTCAAACCCAAAGGCCAAAGAGAAACAATATTGTTTTTCTTTGTGATAGGTAGTCCTTATTTCAGCCCAAGGACCCCACCAGCTGTACCTAAGTTTGTTAAATAAAATAGAGTATGCCCAATTGTTTTTGAGTTTCAGGCACCCATAAAGAACTTTTTAGTGTGAGCATGTCCTAAGGGTACAGAACACTTTTCGTGGCCCCTTGAATGTATAAAAGGGTAGAGGCTGAGGAGGCCAGGAGGTGGGATGTTGGGGACATCGGCTGGAGTTCGGTGTGGCTCCCATGATCTCCTACCCCTGTGTGGGAGAGGAGGGTGTGTTTTCTCCTACAGCTGCCTCCTAAGAGGGGCCCGGAGAGAGCGTTTGCAGACATAGAGGGGGCTGGTGGTGCGATGTGCTGGGAAGGCTCAAGGCAAGGATGGGCGGGAGTGATCCGCTGAGCAGCCAGCCGAGGGGAGGGTGTACTGAAAGCAAACAGGAGCGAGGGGCATGTTTCCCGTGGATCAGACACGGGGCCCTTTGCAGGCACCAGGCTTGCAGATTATTTGAAAAGGAGCTCCATGCAAGAGGGCTTCCTTCCAGGTGAAGAGACTTGGGCAAAAATTGACCCACCAACTGTAGGCACTGAGGAAGTTGCCGTATACTGTGCCACCTGGGGTGGAGACTGATGTTCCCGGAGAAGAACTTTCTGTGGGGTTCGTGAAAACACCCCAGAGGAAGAACCATATAAAGGCCAGGGAGCACCAGTGGAGAGCATGCATGCATGCATGCATTCATTCATTCCTTATCAAAGGTTTGTGCCATGCGCTGTATGCACTGTTCTCAGTGCTTAGGACACACAAGGACCCAGCAGACGCAGATACTTGCTCTTAAGGAGCGCAGGGGTGGCGGACAGTTTTGCAGAAGGTTTGCATTACCTTATATGCTATGTCAAGTGGGCATCCGTCCACGTCATTTAAAATCACCGGGAATAAATAAATGCACGTTACCCACATCATATGTCACTCTTAAACACCTTCTAAATGGACCAAAAGAGAGTGCAGGGGTAGTCGATGGAAAAATTCCCTGGTCAGAGTCGTCATGATTGCAGAGAAAGCTAACGGAGCATCTAAAAAATAAGCTGGGGAAAATGTTGATGTCAGTGTCCCCTCTTCTGTTTTTCTGCCTACCCGGCTCCTGGTCGAGGTGGTGTCAGGAGGGAAAAGTGGACAACGGAAGAGGCTGAGCGAAAGTCCATTTGTGGTTGGAAACAGATGAGAACTAATAGAGGGCAGAAAGAATCCTCCAGAAGTAAGGAAGTTGGCCATGAAAACACCCAACTTTCCTAAAGGCAGGTTTGCATGAAAGTTTAAAAGAGATTTAACAGGGGAAAGCATACAAAGCATTTAAATAACTTTTCAGTATTTTAGTTTGTCAAAATCATGTTCCCTTGAATACAATTCTGTGACAAGGCTGACTTCAGAGTCAGGGAGCCTACTCAGCTCACTCGGGCCGCCCAAGGTCATGTTCACAGCAGTGTGGTTTGAAGGGTCACCAGAGGATCTGTGAATAAAACATGGTCTATAACCACCATGGTTATACTAACGGGTTAAGTTTACATGTAACAAATGGATAGATTTCAAAATATGGGGTGACATAACAATGGCAAATGATTCATGGCATAACATCAGGAATATAATTAAGCATACACACACACACACAACAACTACAACTACAACTACAACTACTTTATTTTCCACGCTACATGATGTCTACACAAACATATGGAATGTAAATACAAAGGCTAAAGCATATACCCGAGTGGTTGGCAAGGAAAGGATGGAATTCCGAGTGGAAGTGGGGAAGGAACAGTACTGAACTGCCGCTGACCTTGCTCTCCGTCTGAGCATGCGTCATTGACCGTGTTATCAGGTAGGACACTGCGCATACCCTCTGAGCTCATGTACATGGTAACTTGAGGCTGCTCGTTCTTTATAGGAACGAACCTGGAACCTAGCGTCCTGTCTGTACTCCCATGGATCAGTGAAAGGTCCCGGGGTTGCCAGGGCAGTTCTCTGGAAGCAGCAGAGTGAGCCTACGAACGTGGTCACAAGGGAAGAGGGGAGCCCTACACTCTGACATTTAACGTGGCTCTTTTCCTGGGGATCAAAGAGGGGCTGCAGAGCAGGTCCGAGGGGCTCTGGAAGGCACCGCCAGACCCTAGATGCTAGCAACTGACAAAAACCTTCGGATTCTCCTGGCCATCGTCCTAAGGCCAGTTTGCAAGTTTCCCAATGAAGGGCCGCAGCTGGGACCAGCACAAGGTTGTAGGTATTAGGCAAACCCAGGTTACCATCTGGTCCAGATCAGCCTTTCCTGTGGGGCAGACCATCAAGCCTCTCCTGCAGGTGAGTCGGGGGTTTGAACCCTTTCTCATATTTTTTGTCCTCTCGGTAACTTACTGAGAGTGGTGACGATTAGCTGAAGGAGAGACCTTCTTCTTACCCTTTTAGATTCTAACTGGGGAAGCATTTTGCCGATTTTTTAGCAAGCCAGTGTGCGATGAGCTTTCTTGCCAGCTCGTGCTGGCTCTTAATTCTACCAACTTCTACAGGAGAAACCTAGACAGAAATGGAAACTGTTGGTCCACCGCTGGAAAAGCAAATTGTTTGCAATCAAATACTGCGTGGCTTATATAATAGAAAGTATTCTACCATATATTTTAAATCGACTTGCATTCTCACTCAGGAAAGAAAGCGCAGTTTGATTATTTCAGTACGGAATTCATTCTGTGTTTCCAATGCAGTATATTTTCTTATTTCAATCTAGAATTTGGACATAGTCACTCATTAAAAAATATGTACTAAGCACTCATCATGTGTCAGGAGCTAATGTTTGAAGAGCCCTGGGCTTGGTTCCTGCCTCAGTGAACTTACCTATGGTTTGCATGGAGACCATTATGATACATTAAGACAATTGCTATGCGTGGCAGTTTGTACAGCAAAAAATGTTTCTTGGTGAATCAAGGAAAACTTTAGAGAGGAGAAATCTTTAGCCAAGTCTTGAGGGGCAGTTGGACAAGAGATGGGGCAGGGAAGGATGTGAAAGGTGCAGACAGACAGAATGACTTTATTTCCGGGGTGCTGGGCAAAGAAGGAATGGAAATGGGGCACGGAGTTCCTGTCTCTGGTTCTCAGCACAGCCTTCGGAAATCTCGTTGGTCTCTGAAGAAGCCTGGTAGAGGAACCTTTACAGATCATCAGTTCCAGCAGACCTGGAAAAGTTTTCTATTTGTTTTAGAAAGAAGCATGACTTTGAGAACCAGCGTGCATTGCAAAACTTCCAACTGCTGTACCCTTACTAGGGCAAAATATTGCCGTGTGTGGACGTGGCAATATTTTTGTTGTTGGCGTTGATCGGCCAAGCCGACTACATCGAAACAAACTTCTTCATTTAAAAAATGAGGACTATAATACTTGTTTGTTTGTTTTGTACAAGATCAACAATTAAAATAAAAATTAAAAAAATTAAAAAAATTTAAAAAAAAAGAGGAATAAATGATAATCCCAGCTTCAGTTCCCCCCACGCCCTGCAGTTCAAAAACCAGTTTAGGGTGAAAAAGCCATGAATTTCTTTTTTTTTTTTTTTTTAATATTTTATTTATTTATTTATTTTTAGAGGAGAAGGGTAGGAAAGAGAGAGGGAGAGAAATATCAATGTATGGTTGCCTCTCATGTGTCCCCTGCTGGGAACTGGCCTGCAACCCAGGCATGTGCCCTGGCTGGGAATCGAACCTGGATCGTTTGGTTCGCAGGCCCGCGCTCAATCCACTGAGCTACACCAGCCAGGGCTCATGAATTTCTGCAGTTCCAGAAAAATCTCACAGTGAACACTGACTCACTACCTATTGTGTAGAAGTACCATTTTCTTCAAATATTTGCAAGCGATCATGCAAGAGAAGAAAGTTTAAAGTTGGCCTCATGGATCCTAGTGTCTTGCATGAAACTAAATACTGATTTTTTTCTTTGTTTAAACTCAGAGCACTAGTCAACTCTATTTTGTAGCCAATAAGAAACAGAGGGTCTTTTCCCCCCGGTTTGGACCTGCCCGCAGTGAATCCCTGGAACGGAGCACGAGGCCCCTCGCTGCTCAATGCTGTTATCACTTTGGTTTTAAGTATGTGTCAAATGTTATTTCTAATTGTGATTAAGGTGAATTTTTCACAGATGCCAAAAGGGTACAGAAATGAATAACATTTGAAAATTAAAAAATGTGAATTTTTTTTCACTCTTCATTGCATCGGAGCAACGACCCCTTCAGCACTTGGCAAATACTCTACACAGGAGCCACCTGTGTAAAGAGGATGATGGTGAGCACATCCAGTGTGGACTTCCATTCCAAAATTCGTCAGGGGGCCTCAAGGCCAAGATTGTTTAACTCAAGCGTAGAGCAAGATTTGACAATTATCTGGCTTTTTTTTTTTCCTGGCAGTTTAGGAAGTCTAGTTAAATATTTTGAACAAAACATGTGCGGTGATACTTTTCTATGATTGCAAGGATCCTACATGCACCAAGCCATGGCCTTACAAAAAGCACCCTGAAATAAAGACCAGATGTTCGCCCAGCAACACGCCACGTGTAGCGAGTGCTTGCCGAACGTTGCATGTTTCTGCATTCTCTCTTCAGCTGCACTTCTCCGTCGATCTTCGCACTGAATCCATTGCTACCTTAATGGCTGTGGCTTCATAGAAAGTCCGGATATCCAGGAAGTGAAGTACTTTAATTTTGTGCTTCCTATTAAAAATTGTCTTCGACATTCTTGGCCATTGCATTTCCACGTGAGCTTTACATGCTCAAAAATGCAAACTCTGTTTGGGAATTGGTTAGGATTGCATTGCATTGAAACTTTTGATAATTTGGGAAGAGCAGACACTTTAAAAATATCATCTCTAAATTCATAATTATGTTCTATTCTTTCATTTATTCATGTTTTTAGAATGTTTCTTAGTAATTTGTATAATTTTTATTCCTTTTGTTTTATTAGATTCATGTACATGAATGATTGATTTTGATGTTGATCTTATAATCAGTGACCTAGCTGAGTTCACTTATTAATTCTAATAATTTGTCTCCATATTCTTTTGAATTGTATACATGGACACAATTTCCTACATATACACAATTATGCTAGCTGCGTACACTGTCATTTTTAATTTGTTTCTTTTCCAATCCTTCTTTTCAAGTAACACTTTTCTTGCCCCATTGTACTGGCTAGGACGTCCATCCATACAATGCTTAACAGAAATAAGTGGGGGTAGCTGGCATCTTGCCTTGTGTCTGTCTGATCTCAAGGAGAAAGCTTATAATATTTCATCATTGTGTATAATCATTTTGCATATTATTGAACTCTTAACTATGTTAAGTCTTCATGTCCATGAACACAGGATATTTTTCCATTTACTTAGGTCTTCTTTAATTTTTTTCAGCAATGTTTTGTAGTTTTCAGTATACAAGTCTTCCACCTCTTTGGTTAGATTTATTCCTAAACTTTTATTTTATTTGCTATTATAAATGGAATTACTTTTCCAATTTAGTTTTTGGACTGTTCATTGCTTGTGTACAGAAACACAATTAATTATTGTGTGTTGATCTTGTACTCTGGAACTGCTGAATTTTTTGATTAGCTGTAGTAGCTAGTTTTTTGTATGTGTGGATTCTTTAGAATTTTCTGTGTATAGAACCACATACCCATGAAAAGAAATAGTATTACTTCTTCCTTTTCAATTTGGATGCCTTTGCTTCTTTTTTTTTTTGGCCTATTTTATTTTATTTTACTTTTTAAATTATTTTATTATTGTTCAATTACAGTTGTCTGCTTTTATGTTTCTCATGGCTCTGGTTAGAACTTCCAGAACAATGTTGAACCACAGCGTGAAAGCAGGCATTGTCGTCTTGTTCTGGATCTTAGGGTGAGAGCTTTGTGTTCCGTCCCTGAGTGCAGCCCACTTGGCTTTATTTCAGCCCCAGGACTTCCAGGTGTGTCTGGCTGAGGAACAAGCTATTCACATCGGAAAACTTTTACCAATAGATTAGGACTTGGAAGGAGAATGAGTTTACAATATTTGAAAATTAGAATAAAAATGCTGGTGTTCAAAGAAACACATGACATCAGGTTTCAATATTTCTTTCTTTGTTTATTAATTTATTAGAGGGGGGAGGGAGGGAGAAAGAGAGGAAGAGAAACATCAATCAGTTGCCTCTCATATGCACCCTGACTGGGGACTGTACCTCCAACCCAGGCATGTGCCCTGACCAGGAATTGAACTGGTGACCTTTTGCTTTGTGGGGCAATGCCCAACCAACTGAGCCACACTGGTCAGGGCCAGATTTCAATTTTTGATTTCAACATTTTGACGCCACCATTGTGAGGAGGCCATTGTATCTGCTTAATCAATTCCTCTGCACACTTCAGCTCAACTCACACACACTCACAGACACACACACACACACAAAGTACTTTACTCGGACAACTGAGCAGGATGTGGCTGCTAGTTGAAATGCCAAGAACGAGTTGCAAGGGGCCCTGTTAACAGAGAGGACTGTCTCTGCACATGGCTTGGTGCGCTATGGTGTGATATTGCTGCCACTGTAGGAACTCAGCAGGAAACAGTTAAGAGCTAAAAGTTTTATAATTTGCCTTTTAGGAAGAAAGATGTGAGGTTGATATGAAAACATTGGGTATTTTTTCCTTTTGCCAAAATATGCGTCACTGTGTCTTCTTCTCTCCAACCACTAGTTACTATTTTTCACCCAGCATCCCATCTCCGCATGCCCACGTTCTCTCTCAAAAAAACCCCCAAACTCCAAGCGAGACTCTGCCAAACTCCTCTCATCTGAACACACTGCCCACGTTTATACTTTATAGGTAGCTCTGACAAAGGCCAGGAAACAAAATGACAAACAAACACATTGGCTGACAACTCCGAGTTGTTGTAAAATTGGCAGCAGCAAGATAAGCACACCGCAAAAACTGGCAGCGCTGAAACGATCCAACAGGAGTGTCGGGACGGCCGGGCTTGAACCAGCCTCCTCAGAACTTTCCAGCCTGGTGGGCAAGGCCAGCTGAGGGCACTTCCCGCAGGATGGAGGCATGACAAAGAGTCAGCAGAGGGCTCGGCTGGGTCATCTTTGATCCTCAGTTCCAGCTGTATTTTTAGTAGCGCTAACTGGTTTTGCTTCTGGTGAAGCTGGATGGCGGTGGGTCGGAGAGGCACCGAAAGAACTACGGTCGCTCCCGTGTCAGCCGCTCCCCTGGGTGCCCTTGTTCCTTCGATGTACACAGTTCTTGCCCTTCTTGGTTTGAACGTTTTGTCTCTCTGCCTGAAATCTTCCCCAAATACCTGGAGGAGTTTGTTTTTATTCCTCGTTCATTTAGGTCTCTGTTCAGAGGGGTCTCTTCGCTGCCCCTTTGGAAACATCTCCCTACGCATACCATCCCGTCATCCTGTCTTAGATTTCTCTATGGGCCTTGATCCTTGGCACCGTGTTAAATGTTTATTGACATGTTTGTTTGTTATCTGTTCCGCAGATCACTTTTACGAGGCCAAGACTGTGTCTTGTTCACTGCTCTATGGCCAACACTGGGGAACTTGGGAAATATTTTCTGTATGAGAGAAATATTAATAAAGGGGTGGAAAAGTAAGAAATGAAGAGAATTTATTGGCTCGCTGAACGAAAATAAATGTCATCAGATGCAGGTGGGTCACGCTCAGATGGGGTCACCAGGACCCCCTCCCATCAGCTCCGCTTTCCTCCTATTGGCTTCCTTCTCTAGCAAACTAGTCCCACATCATGGGCCCCGCAACCTGAGGCTTACACCAGGTTTAAAAATCCAGACAGGAGACCATGTTGTTCCCCCAACAGCAGAGACAGGGTTTCAGGGCTCTCCTGGGTTCTCCCCAGCAATCCTGGCCAAGGAGTTGAAATACGGTAATGGACCAAGCTGTGGTCACTTGTCCCCTCCTGGAGTTTGGAGGTTGCGTATCCACACAAGCCATGTGGACCAAGAATAGGGAAAGGTAGTTCTGAAAAGACAAAGCAAGGCATTGATACTAGAAGTCAGATAAGTGGATCCCAGGAAGACAAAAATGACGGAGTCCGTTGCGTTCCCTGTGATTGTAACAGGAAAGAGGAAGGCAAACCATTTGCTGCTCAGTCCTCTTAACTTCTCTCAATTCTCTCTTCCAGGAAACTGATAGCAATGTATCAAAGCTTTCTTCCAAGTTAGGATTCTTGTCTGCTTTGGGCTTCAATACCACCCCAAATGTGCTGACCCAACCTGGACACAGGAAGCCTCTGACGTTTCAAATGCTAAACTCTCAGGCCCTGAACTCTTACTATGATCTTTCAACACAGGTTGAGCCCTCCTGTGTTTTAGAAACGATTCAGGATGCTGGGGACAAACAGCACACCCCACTCCCTATATCTAACACAGCCTCAAAGTCTTATTACAGAACCTGAGATTTTTAGTAACCATGCTATATTTTGCAAGAGCAATAGTTATTGAAATTTCTTGTATTGCAGATCATGTCTAGGGCCTGTTTGAACAAGAAGCAGCTTCTATTAAATGGTGCTACTTACATTCCATTTAAAGTCTGTTCGAAAAGGGATACTCAAAATCTTTACGTACCCTTAAAATAGTAGTTTATAGAAAGCTGTTCATGATATATGGCTAAGTAAAGACAAACACACACATTGCAAAGCAGAATGATCCACTTTTGTACAAAAATATCCTTTTATGTCCTTTTATACATATGACATCATATATATATATAAAATCTTTTTATATTTATGGCAGGATATTAATACCCTAAAATTTTAACAGTGGCTAGCTCAGAATCATTTTTATTCCTTTTCTTTGTATGTATTTTTTTAGTGAGTTCTTTTAAAAGTTGTACCATTCCCATAAAACTCCAGCTCTATTTAAGCTGAAAATACGAGGAGCTAAATTTGTCCCCCGATTTAAGATCATAATGAAAACTTGAGCAGCCTGCAAAATAGTAGTAGTATTAATCAAGTTATTTTGGGGGAAAACTGTGAAGTCCAATGAACTTGATCGTTAGCTGCTATTTAAGTGTATGGTGAAATAAACGATGATTTTAGTATGGCATCTGGGTGAGATTGTACTGTGCATTCATTTTAGCAACTGGCCTTGTCAATTTCTGGGGCTCTTTGAACAAATCCTGGTTTCCGTGCTAACGTGGGAGTGAGGTCCTGTGACTGAGGGCTTCTAAGCCCCTCCCATTCCCCCTTTTGCTCACAGGGGCCGCGGGGGGATGCCGAACCACCCCACTAATAAGCAGTGTTCTTGGCATAACCATGCTTGGCTTGGCCCAGTGACTCTTGTTCTCACCGAGGAACCCTCCGTGTTAACATGCATCTTAGCAAGACCTTAAATTCTGACTTCCGAACAGCCCCATTTGAGCTACCTTCTCAGTATTTCCTTTTTGTTCGCTCTGAAAGTGAGCAAATGGGACCAAGGGACTTGGGCATGGCTCCAAATCAGAGTGAAATGCATCCCGAGTTGGCCCTTTGCCCAAAGGTACAATTTTCAGCTGTGAGTTGCCCTTAATTTTGAAAATCATCTTTGTGAGCTTCAGATTTTTCATAGCGGTGGAAGCATTGTGTCTGCTTTCCAGGCAACTGGCATTCAAAAAACAAAAACAAACCCACAATATTTTGCTTTCTCTTTGTATCCGACTTCTTTAGCTAGAGGATTCAATGTATTAAGAAATTTAAGTGGCAATGACAGAAATACCATGTGCTCGCAGGCTGTAAGTACCAGTGTGCAGATTCATTTAGGTTATTTGATCTTAAAATAGGTCATTCTTTCAAGTGTGGTACTCGAGATATCCTAAAAACTAGATTTCCCTGCCTTTATAAATAGTAGAAGTACTTAGCATCAGTTTCAACTATCTCAGTGTAAATATCAAATTATTCTGTGATTAAGGATAACAAGTGACAATATAGTATGTGTGTTTAGTAAATGTGAGTGCCAGTGTGCACAGAACACCAACAGTGTGCTAAGGCTTGGTACATCCTAAGATCGCTGAGCCTACGGACTGTCCGAACAGCGAGGTGACATTTGTCTTTATTGTTCTATGAATAAAGTCTTCTTAAATGTCCTAAACTCCATCAGGGGAAGTATTTGTGGTCCTAATCAACAAAGATCTGTCCTCCTTTGAGAAGAGCATGCCTGTAAGAACTGGAAAAAATTTTATAGGTGCCATTTTGCTTTTTGTACCTATTAGAAGGAAGATGTGTTGTTTTCTATTTTAACAAGTTCAGCTTATATGTAGCTATCAGATTTTTAAAAGATAAGTGATTGAGTTATATCAGCTAATCTTACATATCTTTTATGCCCAAAATTGAAAAGCAAATGTACGTAAATAAAAGTAATTACATGCCATTTCTTATTAGTTCTGCAACAAACACCTACCAAGGTGTTTGGAATCAGACATACCTGGTTCATAATACCCAAGTAAGATAATTAAACCAGAAGACACCAGTTACTGATGGTTGGCATCATTTGAAACACAAACCAAGGCAAACACTCTCTGAGCCTCGATACCCTTATCAAAACACCTCAGGAAGTATTCCGTTGTGTCACATTGTTGTGGGAAGTCTCGACATAATATACAAGTAGATTTAGAACAGGACCTGACAAAATTTAAGAGCTTAAATACTGTTTTATTTTCAGATTATAAAAGGACTCTAAGCTTATTATAGAAAACTGTGAAAAGAAGATCACTATTGTCACATTGTCTAGGTTTTTCCCAGCCCTTTTCCTGTTGTAGTTTTTATAGATGAGGTAATACTATAAAACTCTACATTCTGCCTTAATCCAATTTGCTTTGTAACACCAGCATTTTCTCACATTGTCACAAGCTCTTTGGAAACGTCAGTTTTACTGTCTGTGTAGTATTCCATGGTGCCTTTACTAACCGTTTCCCTGTCACTGGATGGGTTGCTTTTAATGTTTTGTGTTGTAGATAAGTGCCATGCCGAACGCCCTTGTTTCCGACTTCTGTATTTCAGATCGTCCCCTCAGAATAGAATATATTTTTCCCACCTGTTCTTTGTTTCATCCCCACCTTTTTCTGCCTTCTTCGATTAATGACATTTGGTGATTCAATTTTACCCCCTTTATTGGCTCATTTACTGTAACTCTGTTTTAGTGGTTGCTTTAGTGTTCGTAGTACACACCTTTCACTGATCACCGTCTTAACTGATCATAATATTACTTAATTACCTTCAAGCAGCATTGCAAGACTTTATACACCCAGTAAGAACTCTACAATTGCGCGCAGCTGCCCACCCCTCTTGGCCTGAGTGGTGTTCTTGTCATATACTTTCCTTGTGCACGTTATAACGACCACAGACGTTGTTTTTATTTGACCAAGTCTCTTTGAGAACTATTTTACAAGTAACAAAAATTAGTTTGTACTTGATTACATAGTAACCATTTTCTGTGCTCTGCATTCCTTCCTGGGTTTCCAGATTACAACTGGGTGTCGTTGGTCATTTTCCTTCCGCCTTCGAGGCCCCCTTTCACATTCCTCGTGGTGCAGGTCTGATGGCCATGAGATACTTCAGCTTCTGTACGTCTGTAAAAGTCTGTTTTCCCTGCACTGTTGACAGGTTATTTTCGTTGGGCATAGAATTCCAGGTTGACAGCTTTTGTTACAGTGCATTAAAAATGTTGTACTGACTTCGGGCTTGTATTGTTTCTGAAAAGAAATTTTTTGCCATTCTTATCCTTTTTACTCTCTATTCTGTAGGGGTTTTCCCCCCTCTGGTTGTTCTTTAGATTTCTTGTTTTGATTGGTTTTAAGCACCTTGAATTTGATGTGACTTGATGTAGCTTTCTTCAGCTGTCTTATGCCTGGGGTCTGTTGAGATTGGATTTGCAAGTTTGCAGTTGTCAGCAAATTCAGAAAGTTTTCAGCCATATCTCTTTAAATATTTTCCCTGACCCCTCATCCCATTCTCCCAACAACCAATTGCATGAAGATTGGGGTGTTTTAAGCTGCATTCACTGATTTCCTGTTCATTTCTTTTAGGCTTTTTCTCTCTGAGTTCACGTTGGGTAATTTCTGTATCGATGTCTTTAAGTCCACCAGTCGTCTGTATTATCTGAGTGGCTATAATTTCATCCAATGAATTTTTCATCTTATACATTGTAATTTTTCATCTCCAAAAGTTCTGTTTGGGTCTTTGTATCTTGCATCTTTGTACTTGATGCGTTCAATCTTTTCGTTACATAGAGACTATAGTTACCATAAGTTATTTTAATGTTATTTTCTGATTCTGTCATGTGGGTCATTTTGTATTTATTTATTTTTTTAATCCTCACCTGAGTATATGTTTTTATTGATTTTTTATAGAGAGAGAAAGGGAGAGACAGACACAGAGAGAACAACATCAATGTGAGAGAGAAACATTGATTGGTTGCCTCCCCCACATGACCTGACTGGGAATTGAACCCACAACCTTTTGGTGTATGGGATGATGCTCCCAATTAACTGAGCCAACTGGTCAGGGCTTATGAGGGTCATCTGCTTCTTTTGATTAATTTTTCTCCTCATTTTGGGCCATATTTTTCCACTTGTTTGCATCCCTAGTAATAAAGTTAAAAAGAATTTATTAAATTGGTGGGCTACAAAATAAAATTTTGTAGAATCCATAGCTTCCTATTTGATACCTATAACTAGCAAAAAACTGAAATAAAACATAAGATCTCATTTATAATGACCATAGAAACCATAAACTACTTGGACATACATTTCATAAAAAAACTATGTAAAGGGATATATAGTAGAATCAGATCATCTACCCATTTATCATAACTGACTTAAATTTAAACTTGCCGTGTGCTGCAAATACTCCTTCTTTTTTAAAGATATGTACGTTTCACACACTACAGCCCCCAAATACAGGCCAAGTCTTCACTAGGTGTTCAACTTAAATAGCAATCTGTTTCAATAAGGGGGGAAAAGCGAAGTGCGTTGAATTTACTGTAATATATTATATCTGTATACTGTTCTTCAGGGGCACTTTATTGTTTTATTTCTCATTTTTATTCAATCTTTATTGTATTTTCCCCATGACCATTTAGTTCCTATATACCTACCCTCCGCTCATCAATCCCCACCTCTCGTCCATGTCCATGAGTCCTTTTTCCTTTTTACTCAGTCCCTCCACCCCCTAACCTCCCCTCTCAGTTGTCATCCTGCTCTCGATCTATGAGTCTGTCCCCATTTCATTGTTAGTACATTTTGTTCATTCGGTTCCACGTGTGAGTGAGATCATATGGTATTTGTCTTTCTCTGATTGGCTTATTTCACTCAGCATAATGTTCTCCAGGTCATTCCATACTGTCACAAAGGGTAAAATTTTGTTATTTTTTTATGGCTGAGTAGTATTCCATTGTGTAAATGTCCCATAGTTGTTTTATCCACTCATCTACTGATAGGCACTTGGGCTGCTTCCATATCTTGGTGATTGCAAATAACACTGCAGTGAACACAGGAGTGCTTATGATCTTTCAAATTAGTGTTTTGGGTTCCTTTGGATATATTCCCAGAAGTGGGATTGCTGGGTTGAAAGGCAGATCCATTTTTAATTTTTTGAGGTATCTTCATACTGCGTTCAACAAACGGCAAGTGACTACACCAATCTGCATTCCCCTCAATGGTGCAAAAAGTTCTCCTTTCTCTACATCCTCGCCAGCACTTGTTGTTTGTTGACTTACTGATGACAGCCATTCTGACATGTGTGAGAGTGTATCTCATTACGGTTTAAAGGATTTATAAGGATACCTTTGACTATAGGCAACTGTCACCTTGAACGCTGGTTTTGGAAACCCACCCTTGTGTAAGACGAGTCTGCACTGTGGTATGCAACTTCCCTGAAAAACACAAAGTGAAACTAGGAGCAACGGAGCTTGGGGTTATCATATGAGTAAACGTTTGTTTGTCTAACATGGACATGAAATGCACAGAAGAGTCAAGTGAAGCAGACGATGGTGAAGCTCTGCTCTCTCCTGGACTCATTCCTGGAGGCGTCCTAAAGCAGAATACTGTATTTTGCTGTGTATAATGTGCACTTTTTTACCCAAATTTTTGAGGGCAAAATAAGGATGCACATTATACATAGGTAGTACCCGAAATACTTTGTATCTGCTTTTGTGTTTTGTAATTATTTGTTACATAAAATTTCTTGTACCATTATATGTTAAAATAAATGCTAAAATTCCTTTATAATTCAAAAAACAAGTATCTAAATACAAAAAAATGAAAAATTGCCCGACATCTGCTTTCCCTCATTGCTTTTCTTCCCAGCTAATTGAGTTCGAGGAGCTCCATTACTAAGAAAGCGTAGCTGCCTCCAGACTCTCGCCCCGTTGCATCCCTCTGTAAATAAGGCTTCGGGTGGTGAAGGTGAAGCATGCTTGATTTCCTCTAACTAGTACGTACATTTAGGGTATTGGAGGCTGGGCCTGGGTTCCAAGATGCCACTAGTGCGTGGATGCTTTGGTGTGCGAGTGCCGGGAAAATTGTGTAGGGGGAAGAGCTCACCGGAGAACTCCTAGGACTAAGCGTGAAGAGAGTTGAAGGTATCCTGACACCATGCTCCGTGGCTCTGCCCTTTTTTGTGGGTTGTTTGAGTGTTGTATTGGTTGAGGGGCGTGGCTGGGCTTTCTCCGACCTCTCCATGGAGATAACCAAAGCCTCTAAAATTTGTCAACCATCAAATGTTACACATATATCTCGGGGGATACCACGGCAGGGGAAAAATGCATCCTAGTTGGGTACAGAAACATGATAATGCAAATGCTGATCTTTCCCAGATGAGTAGAGACATATAATGTTATTACAATAAGAATCCCAACTGTCTTTTCTGTTTGCTTGTCTTTGAACCTGGACAAGCTGGTTCTAAATATATGACAATTGTCAGGAGAATTTTAGAAAAGAACTAGTGGGAGGCATTTACTCGAACAGCTATAAATAGATACTAAAAATACTGCAATAAAAACCCTATGGTACGGGAATAGAAATAGTAAATAAATTGTGGTAAACAGTAGTAAACACCTAATTGCAATCATTCAACGAATAATTTGTTGCGCCCGTACTACATAGCAGATGCTATGCTGGTCCCTGGTTCAAAAGCCGTGAACAGCACACAGCCTCTGCCCTCATGGCAGACTGAATATTACAAATATTTACGAGACGTGTCGTGGATGAAGAATAAAGGTGCTGTGAGATGCAGAACAGAGGGATGGATTCCAGAGTGGGGCCCAAGAAGAGCCTCCCCGACACTCTGAGGTTAGCTGGGTCAAGGAGGGGACAGGGGCAGGGGGAGGGCCTGGCTCTGTGGAGGCCTCGCCCCACTTGGGAGCAGTTTGGCACATAGGGGCGCTTGTGGTTGGCGTGGAGGAGGGGCTCAAAGACGAGTGTGTTTAGGAGTAGATCATGCAGGGCTTAGGAAAGGCTGAGCAGACTTCTAATTTTACCTTAAAGAACAATGGAAAATCCTTGAAAGCTTGATATAAATTTCATTGTGGTTCAGCTGACAGTGCTGTATAAATTTCAATGCAATAGTGACTGGGAAATGATATCTCTGTATTTCTTTGAACCAGAATAATGTTTTCATAGAAATATCAATAAATACTGCTTATCAAGTAGAAAGATACTAATAACTATATTGTAAATAAAAAACATTCCTTCTGTTTGATAGTTTTCCTTTTACTGAGATTTCTATTCCTCTGCTTTCTTATCATCAGTTTTTATATGGTATATTTTGATTTTATCAATTCTTCCTCAGTGTATGTGTGCGTGTAGTTTTCTTTTTTTTTAAAGATTAACTAAATTCCTCTCTTTTATTTGCTCAAATAGTTTCATGCAGGTTAGGACTAGAATGAGGAGATAGTGAGGAGCCTTGAGTGTAAAATTTAAGAGAGCACCAAAAATTCAGTGATCAGGATAAAGACTGTTTTCATGAAATATATTTTAAAAATCAAAATAATGCTAAAAGTCCACGATGAGCCACACACCGAAGTTGTAAATAAACGGAGGAACTCAATCCTGTGCTGCACGCCTTGCCTCTCTTGGGCCTCACTCTCACCCTAGCCTTGGTTCCAATAAAACTTTATTTATAAAAGCAGCCAGCCGGCCCTCGGGCTATAGTTTGCTGATCTGATTTTAGTTTTAGAGCAAATGTACTGCACTTTAACTGTGTCTTGGAACAACCGGAACTTAATAGTGTTTATAGCACTTTCCATTCTTTAAAAATGAAGAACATTAACATGCTTTTATTTACTTTCTATCTGCCCTTGTCCCGATCATCCTAATAGCCCAGAATTTTAATTTCAATATACTTTTGACTTATCATTTTTTACTTTAAGTGTCTTCTCCAAGTATTGCATTAAACTTCACAAGTCCACCAACCATTTAACCACAGTTGTGTAGATGTGGTTATTTAGTTGGTATATTGCTCATTATTGTATGTTTATTTTCCCCCATTTGAGCTCTACATTCAGAGTCATTTTTGCTTTTGTTGTTAGGGGAAATCATTTAGTCAGTCACTCTGGGGTTTAAAAGTTTCCTTCCAGAAAACGAACGTAGGTGTGACATTTTCAGTCTTGGAGCATCCACAAACATCATACTTTCCCCCTTTTGCTTGAACAAGTATGAGCACAGAATTCTAAGAGAAGATTTCTGTTTCCTTATAACTATGAACATTTCCACATCTCCTAGTATTTAGTCCATTGTTCTTTGGGTTCCGTTGTCATTTATCCTTGGCGTTTGGAAATGTCATTAGGATATAGCTAGAATGCAGTTTCAATATTCCTGCCCAGAACCTTTTAGATTCGACAACCCAAGTCATTTTTCATCTTTCTTTTTATTTTTGGAATTTGATTCCCTTTTATTCACTCAAATTCAGCCTTCTGGAACTCTAGTTACAGGGATTGTATTGGTCCCAGTGTGTGGCTGACAGTGTTGGAGACGCCACCCCTAATGTGTGTCTCCCGTGTGTGGCTGACAGTGTTGGAGATGCCACCCCTAATGTGTGTCTCCCTAAACCTGCGCTTTCTGGGTACCCAGGGTTGGTCATCTGTCCCAGGATGGACTAATCCAGGGCTGGTCATCTGACCCAGGATGGACAATCGACATCTTCCTCAAGATTTTTCTTTTTAACTGGAACTAAGGGGAATAAGTTAGTTCCTCTGAGTGGAAGAAGAACAGAACTGTCCAGTTTGGGGCTTGGGACTGTTTTCTGCCATGTGAAGCATCCCCATGCTTTTCTGTAAGAAAGCCATTTTTAAAAAATGCATGCTGATATGACAGCTGTCATAATGCAATCTAACAAAATTGTTTCGAATGAAGTTGAAGACAACTAAGCACTACAAGAACCATCGTACAGAAAAAAAACTAGATGAAGTGTATGGCCAACCCAACACAACAGTATATATTCTAATATTAATTAGAATTTATCCATACATTTTCCACTATAGGGCAAACATAGTGAGGACAAAGTCCATGTCTAGTTTATTCACCTCTGCACACAATGCAGCCCCAGCACACAGTAGGTGCTCTATAAATACTTGTTAATCAATGATTGTTGCAGCTATTCTCCTATTGGTGTGTTTTCACAGTTCTTTCAAAGAGAAGTTTGAAAGTGGACTCCCCTGCCTCCACCTTATGCTGTCTTACACAGACATGGCCAGATGTGGGTGTCTAATTGCATCTCCTCCTATTATATAAACTAATTTCTAGAAGTAAGCTAACCAAATCTTAGAAGCTGTGTTGTCCATTTGGAGTTTCCATGGGAGGTATCCAGATGGCCTGGAAGGATGAAAACGGCTTTGAAACAGCCTTGCATAATCTCAGAGAGCAGTTTATGCATCGGTGGAGTCCGGTTCCATAAATGGCAGGGGCTATCTTTTAATTATGTTGTTTTCATTCTGCCATCTAAAACAGTGCTGCCCAAATCGTAGGTGTCTTAGAAATGCTTGTTGGTTTAATTGCCAGTTAATAGATATGTTTTCTTGCAGGATGGTAGCTTAGGGTTTCTTAATTTTCAGTGATTATTTCCAAATGGACCTTCCTTTCCAACCAAACTTATTAATTCCCAGAATAGGAGGAACTAACTCCTCATTGAAATCATGATGTTTCAAAAGGTCTCTAGCAATGTTATATGTTCAGCCTCTTTTTTTCTTATAATATTTGTATTACTTACCAATTGCTATATACCAATTACACCAAAACTAATCAGCTTAAAACAATGAATTTTTATTCTATTATAGTTTCTGTACATCAGGAATCCGGAACGGCTCAGTTCATCCTTGGGCTCAGAGTATGTCACAAAACCGCACATCACAAAGCTGTGTGTCACAAAGCTGTGGTCTTCTCGAAACTTGACTCAGGGAAGATCTCTTCCAAGTTCACTCGCTGTCAATTGTCAGTCCTCCATTGCTCCCTGGATGTTGGCTAGAGGCATCAGTTCATTGTCATTGGCTCTTGGCTTTTCCCAGAGGGAGGAGAGAGAGAGAGGGAGACAGAGAGAGAGAGAGACAGAGAGAGAGAGACAGAGGGAGAGAGAATGAATGAGAGCACAAGAGAGAGAAACAAGAACTGGTGAGTCAAAAGTCAGTCTTTATGGAATCTGATCTCAGAAGTGATATACCACCCTTTTGCCTTATTCTGTTCGTTAGATATGAACCATGAGGTCCAGCCCACAGTCAAGGGGAGGGGATCACAATGGAGTGTGAGTACCAGGAGCAGGAGCAGGGGATCTTTGGAGCTGTCTCAGGGATTGCCTAGTGCAGTATTTTCTCTTATAACTTAATACCTAAGATCTTATCTTATTTGCTTATGGAAAATTGCAAGCATCTGGGAAGTATATAGAAAAGAATAATAAACAGTCATATATCCAGTGCCTAACTTTAACTATTGTTAATAGTTTGCCACATTTACTTTATTTTATTTCTGTTTGAGTATTTTTACGTTAGTTATGACATTTCATCTAGAGAAACTTTAATAGACATCTATAAAAAAGAAGTCTGTGTTCCTACATAATCACAAAACCATTATCACAGTTGACAAAATTAGCAATAATTTCTTAATATCATGTAATACTCAGCCCATTTTCAAAAATGCCAAATTGTCCCCCAAATGTCTTGGACAAACCTGATTTGTCCTCACCGAGTTTTTGGGACTCTCAGGTCTCTTTTAACTGAGAAGATCCTTGGCCCCTAGTTCTGTATTGACTGAGTTTTCTAAGCAAATTTATTGTTATGTATCTGTGTGTGAACAAGAAGTGCAATTTTAAAGAATGCAAACAGACAATAATATGATTCCTAAATGCCATTTAAATTACAGATTGATAAAAACTCTTCCAACTCGTACATATTATGAGATTTAAATATTTCTGTTCCCAAATACTTTTAGAGTGACAGGGGACAGCTGTTATGTTCCTTAAATTAAATACTATTGTTTTGGGGTTTTCCTATGTTTTAGTCACAATAATTAGAATTTTTATCATTATTATTTGTTTAATTTCTAAAGTACTAGACATTCTAAATTATTATCAGGAATCACATAATATGTTAAAGTAGAGAATATATCTGATCATCTCAATAAAAGAAGAAAAAGTAATGACATTGATAAAAGCAAACACCTTTTTATGATTAAAAGTCAGCGCAAACGAGGAAGACCTTCATAAACCTCTGCATACCATCTACCCCAAACCTCACTCCACGCTGTTCTTTGTTGAAAAACCTTAAAGGTGACCCCTCTATATTAGGAACAGACAAGGAAACCTATTCTTATGTCTCTTTATTAAATTTTATTTTGTTTTAGAAATCCTGGTTGGTAGAGTATGATAAGGAATTAAGTCTTAAGATTATAAAAGAAGAAAACTATCACCATTTGTAAATAATAGAAGCACTTTCTGAGAAAACCTCAAATAATTTACAAATTGTTAGAAATAAGAAAGTCCATCAAATAGCTGTATTTAAGAGCAATATAAAAATGTAATAAATGCCAGTCACAGTTAGAAAATGCAAATAAAGTAAAAACTTATACTATTTGTAATAACAATAAACTACAAACAAGAATAAATCTAACAAAATGTGTACAGATCTATACAGAGAACATTATAAAACTTTGTTAAAAGCACTAAAGAAGTTCATGTTCATAGATAGGATAAACCCAAAATTGTAAAGATAATTCCCTCCAAATAAATTCAATGACTTTCCAATCAAATTCTTAAGAGTATTCTCCATGGAACCTGAGAAAGCTGATTCTAAAATTTGTATGCAAGACCATAGAGCCAAGAAAAATCAAAGTATTACAGAAGAATAGATGGGAGTAAAACTTGCTATACTAGATATCAAGGCTTATTGTAAAACCAAGTAATTAAGACAGTATAGTCTTGATGTAGGAATAGAGGAACTGACCAATGGAGTAGAAGAGGGAGCCCCCAAATAGACCTATGTACAAAAACAGACCTGGAATTTTTATGGGTAACAGAGGAGTGTTTTAGATTGTTGGCAGAAAGGACAGAGAACTCAGTAAATGAGTAAGGGAACAACTATTTTTCTATATGGGAAAAATGAAACTTAATCCTACCTCACACCATGTACGAAACCCTGTCACTAAATTTATGTATAAAAGGTACAACGATAAAACTTTTAGGAAAAAAAACATATAATGTAATCTTTTTGACTTCAGGATAGAGAAAGTCTTTTTACTTTTTAAAATGAAGCACAAAAATAATATCTATATTAAAATTAAAAATGTATTCATAAAAATAATAAAATGAAAGATAAATGATAAATTTAGAAATATATAATGTTTCATTAACAAAGTAATGTATGTGTACATTTTTATAAACCATTGAGAGAAATGAAACAAAAGACAGCTACAAACATTTCATATTTTAAGTTATATCTTTGACAACTATTTTAGAAATTTACAGATAAAATTTCTTGTTGCCTTGAACCTGATACTTTGACCCACATTATTTCATAATTGTTAGAATTCATATTAAAATGTATAACATATCTTTAACTCTACATGGCTTGGAAATAACTTTTTGAAATTGTGGTATAATATGCATAAAATTTATCATTTTAACCATTTCTAAATATGTACTTTAGTGTTGTTGAATCCTGCAGTTATCACCACTATTTACTTCTAGAACTTTTCATCACCCCAAACAGAACCTCTGTACTCATGAAGCAAAAACTTCCCATTTGCCTTTTTTCCAGGCCCTAGTAACCTTTATTCTCCTTCCTGTCTCTATGAATGTCCCTGTTTTAGGTACTACATATAATTGGAATCATGCAACGTTTGACCTTTGGTGTCTGGTTTATTTCACTTAGCAAAATGTTTTCCAGGTTCATCCATGTTATAGCATGGATCAGAATTCCATTCCTTTTTATAGCTGGGGAACAGTCCATATGTGTATACACCGCATTTCATTGATTCCTTCGTCTGCAGATGGGTATTCGGGTTGTTTCCACCTTTCGACTATTGAGAACAACACTGCTATGAGCATCAGTGTCCAAGTATCTGTTTGAGTCCGTATTTACAACCTGGGTATACACCTAGAAGTGGGATTCATAGGACACATGCTTATTTTAGGTTTAACTTTTGGGGGAACTGCCCAGCTGTTTCCCACAGAGCCTGCACCATTATCCATTCCCGCCAGCAATGTACAAGGGTCCCAACTGGAAATGTCTTTATGTGTCACCGGATCTGATCTTGAAACAAAAACAAAACAGGTAAACATTTGTTTTCACCTCTGGGTGAAAGGCCATGCTTAAACAGAAAGCAGCACTCTGAGACATTGAAACCTGAGATTTGTGGATTTTCTCTTGTTGGGAAGATTTTTCAGGAATCCGCAAGTGTTGCTGGCACAGGCTTCTCTGTCAGTAGGTAATGAGAAAATTGAATTGGTTGTTGGTGATAAAGTTCAGGTCTCCTTTCTTTGGGGGGACATTGATTTGGGAATAGAGTTTACTGTAACTTGGTAATTTCAGTAATGCAAACGCAATGAAATGTTACTTAAAAACAAAACATAAATTCAACCGGGGGTGGCAAGGCAATTAAGGGGAGCTCTCTCCATTCGGTTGTCCTTCTGGGGCCCTCTGGCAGCTGCAGCCAATATTGAACAGGGAGCTGCAGCTGTTTACAGATGCATTAGGAGGAAGAGGCTTTGGAACTTGGTTGCTGAATTTCTCCTGTGCCAAAGCAAGGCCAAAATTGTCGGAGAGGGAGGATAGCTAAGGGATATAAGTAAATTTAATTTCCAGCAAGAGCTCAAGGTGCTAATACAGAGCATTATAGTTGCAACAAATCAGGATCTAGGTTTTGACTGGTCACCAGTCAGGTGATTAGGTTCGGAATAGCCAAGTCACTGCTTTATTTCCCAATATATCAGTTACCCTGACGCAGCTCCACAAAAGAGATGGGTCGCAATCAATCTTTTGTTTAGAATATTTATGCCGTTCATGCATGCCAAAGAATTTGTTACAGTCTGGATCATCTGCAAGGGGCAAAGCTGTCCGTTTCCAGAAGTATGCACCATGACAATAAATTCAGTGGTTACAGGTAGGTCCTAAAACATCAAGTCTTCTGATATTTGCTTATTCTTAACACGGAGCTTTGGTAAGAAAAAGATTTTTGTTAAAACCAATGTTACTACAGTTTGGAATCATGAGCCTTGAAGGGGCACATTTATAAACTGATTTATAAACTCAAGTCTCTTGGTTTTGTGCCTGGATGCTTCACAGGTGGTCTGCCACTTGCCCCTGACTTTGGTGACATCATCTCTTTGCCAAGATGTCGAAACTGAACACGCACCCAGCAGAACAGGAGCTACTTCTGTAATTCCACAAATTATATTTATCGTCTCGTCTGGCTGTACCCAGTTGCCCAGGAGTGTGACTTTGGGTCATTACTCTTCACCATATATGTGGTTGTCATGTAAAAAAAAAAAAAAAGCCAACAAAACAATCACAAAATCAATTTGCTACCAGGGAGGAAAGGGGGCTTCAAGGCATGAAGAAGGACCCTGATCCCCTTGGGAGAAAAGCAGAAAGGTCAATTTGGTTTATTACAGAGCTGATCCTTTTAGGTTCAGGATATAATATGCTGCCTTTAATGCCATCGAATAGGAAATCAGAAACAGTCCAAAGCATCGTATTCCCTCAGGACGAGGCCACACAAGATTAGCACCACCAGGCCAAACTCGAGCGCTTTCTGCTGCCTTAAGCACAGGATCCTGCGATGCAAATGGCATTTTAACTTCTTGGAATCTGATTTAAGACCTGGTGTGTGGAGGTGTTCTGGCTGGCACATGTATATAAATAAAGTCAGGGCAAATAAAGTGTACTTTCAAATGGTCTGGTAGATTTGTGCCATAGCCTAGAAAAGCAGAGAGAGAAAATGCATTTTTCTCGGAAACAAACAACACATCAGTGAGTAAAAACTAAGTAGGCACTTGCTGTTATTGCTCAGTACCCACAAAGGGAGATCACCTGAGCAGATTCCTCCAGGGAGAAAGAGTGGGGGGGTGTTCCTACAAAGTAGGGGTCTCAGGGTCAAGGAGAGCCAGAAGGGGCTTACCTAAGGGAGGGCACCCAGTCCGAAGACAGGCACTTGTCAGAGAAGACCACGGTGAGAATCAGATCTTAGGAGCACAGAAGCAAAGGGGCAGTGGGCTGCATCAGGGTGACGACGAGCCTGTGAAGAGTCCTGTGGGCCTCTCTGCCGGGTACCTGCCGTGCAGCAAGACAGCAAGCACAATGGCTTCAAGGCGCCGTGCAGCGTGTGCCAGTGGGGACGGGGACGGGCACAGACGTGTACAGCTGCCACCCTGTATCTCCAAGGACTCCCAGGCCAGCTGGGCAGACGTGATTATCCCATGTGAAGCTGTCAGAGAACAACTCACAGTGGCAAATGGCAGTGCACTCAGTGGTGTGCTCCCAAACGTGCGAGGTTTAGAGGGTCATCAGGGACATCTTCAGAGAGGAGGGAGCTGGAGCGGGCCCGAGAAGATTGGGGGAAGCGAGAGAGGTCGGGAGCCTCCTGGGCAAAGGCACGGCGTGTGCAGAGACCCTGGGGTTGAAGGTGTGGCGGCTGTGTGGGTCCTGGGAGTCTGACCCTCAACAAACATAGCGCTGCCAGACTACAGGACACTGGCCGCAAACGGAGCGAATGGTGCGCTCTGAGAGCCCCTGGGAAGCAGCTGGAGAAACTTGGGGGCCAGCCCAGGGGTGGGTGAGGTAGGAAAGAGGGAGCCCTAAAAGCAGCTGAGGAAGCCACACCAGCCGAAGACAAAATAGTCCAGCCACAGTGGACAGTTTAGAACCCAGAAATGCAACAGGGGAGGAAATAAAAAAAATGGGAGGACATTCTAGAAGAAAAATCAGCAGGTTTTGTGTTTTGACCGTAGGAGAGGAACGAAGAAGAGGGGAGCTGAGGCAACTCCAGGGTGTCGAGTCTGAGCGAAAGGGAGCGCAGAGAAAGAAGACGGTGACATGCGCCACCGGGCCTGCTAGTGTTTACGGGACCTCTGCACAGCCAAGAGGAAGTGTCCAGTGAGCAGTTAGAAAGATGGAAATACAGCTAAGGTAACAATATAAGACTAGAAATATGGATTCGAGCATCTACGAGGTAATTTTCAGTGAGTTGTATGTTTAATTTTTTTTTTTATCCTCACCCGAGGACATTTTTTCATTGCTTTCAGAGAAAAAGAAAGGGAGAGAGGGAGGGAGGAAGAGAGACATCGGTGTGAGAGAGAAACATCAACTTGGCTGCGTTCTCATATGCACCCCCACCAGGGATTGGACTGCAACCGGGCTTCGAGCCCTGACCGGAAATCGAATCCGAGACCCTTCGGTCTATGGGACAGCGTTCCAGCTAACTGAGCCGCCCTGGCTGGGCTCCGAGTTGCTGCGTGTGTTTATACATTATGATTCCACGAGGAATTTTCTGTATTGCACCTGGAATGTGCATTTATTCTCTTGAATTAGCTGGGTTCAGTTTTCACTCTGTCTGAAGAAGCAATAAAGTAGAGCGACACCTTTGCCACCAGAATGGAGAGGGCGCAAACCAGTTCACATAAAATGTGTAAACCCAGTAGTTGGCTTGGATCCGCATTTTCTCTGAGTGTTGAGACCCCTTAACCATTATTTGAAGGGAAGAAGGAAACCCCTCCGAAACCTCATCGCTTTGTAAAGACGCGACTGGAGAACTCAGTGTAATGAGCCAGCAGTGACTCTTCCCCACCGAAGCCCAGCCTCTTGGCCTAGGCATCACTTCTCTTGGTGAATGGAACTTCTCTGATGGAAACAGGTTGCTCTGTTTCCTTAGCATGGTGTTCTCATCAGAGAAATCTGTTGTTTAGTGTATACAGGTTGATTTGGTGGAATGATATTTGTGGATGGTGTTATGTAAATAGAGCTATAGCCTGTGTTTCTGATAGTAACATGGGCTATAATTAGGATGTATGTGTATGTAACGATGGAGTGTGTGTGTGTATGTGTGCGTGTGCACATATGTGTGCTGAAAGCAGGGGGTAGAGAAATGTGTAAGCAAGCCCGTGTTAAAGTTCTTGATGTAAAGAAAGTCGCCAATTCACAGAGGAATTTGATTACCTCGATCCATTATACACACACAGTGAGTGAGCGCGCTCCTCGCCATCTGTCATCCGTTTCATTTGCATCCCCCGCACCTGGCCTCTTTATTTGCTACATTCGTTTCTTCCCCGAATTCTTATGCTGCTTTAATAAAATACAGAAATGTTATTGTTAAAAACCAATTAATTTACAACCCTCTACAGGGATAGTATTACTTATAATTCAATTTGGCTTCTAATGATCTGCTTTCTTGCAAAATGACTTAATTCTTGTGTCAAAGATTAGTTATTAGATATTACCCCGCTGTAGCCGTCATGTACTGCTGAGGTAGGCAGAGCAGCTTGGAGCGTCCCTGGCCATCAATCCGAAGTCTGCAACATTTCCTTGTTTAACT
The DNA here is from genome assembly GCA_039655065.1 of Glossophaga mutica. Taxonomy (NCBI): domain Eukaryota; kingdom Metazoa; phylum Chordata; class Mammalia; order Chiroptera; family Phyllostomidae; genus Glossophaga; species Glossophaga mutica. Next base: position 87,991,080 of record CM077313.1, read on the forward strand.
CCTTCAAGGACCTGGCTGTAGGCACGAGGCCCTGAGCTCTTCCCCTGACCAAGTGCTCAGCCGCCATTCTCCCTTTGCTCAGTTAGGTCTGGAGCAGGAGATCTGGAATTGTCAGAGGAAGCTTTTGCTTGTAAATCAAAGCACTTGAATAAACGTGTACCCCTTGACTGTCTTTCCAGCTGCATCTATTCACACACACGTTTATTTGACTGTTTCATAGAGTTTCCTTCCGATCCAGCCATGTTCGTGCCAGAGGTGTGAAAGGATTGCTTCCCTTTCCTAAGTCCTGCCCTCAGAAGTGAACGCGGTCAGATTTCCCACCCACGCTGAGTGTCATTTCCCTTATTCCTGCCTATCACCCACACCCGCCCTGCAGGCCAACATGCTCACGCGGTGACAGTCTGGCAGCCCTTGGCCACCTCGGCCACGCACATCACAAATGCAATCATTTTAGCCTCTTAGCTGCAGCCAGCATGTTCTGGAAACATCGGCTTGGGCCAGAAGCATCTGAGAGAAAGTTTATTCTTCCAGATTAAAAATGCCTTCAAATTTTTTTTTCTAGCATAGCATTCTCTAGCTGCTCGTGTCTTTACTTTTTTAACCATCTTGTGTAGCCCAGAATTTAATGTGGAAACTATTATGCCTTTTTCCAACTTTTTTTATATTGACCTGAGAACATTTTTTCATTGCTTTCAGAGGGGGAGAGAGAGAGAGAAAGAGAGCCATCGATCGGTTGCCTCCCATATGCACCCAGACTGAGGACCAAATCCACAACCAAGGTATGTGCCCTAACCGGGAATCAAACCCTCAACCTTTCAGTATGTGGAGGACGCGCCAATCAAGCAAGCCACACTGACCAGGACTCACTTTAATTGTATATATAACACATGGCAAATGACACATCCTAGTGGAAAATACAAATTCTATTTTTTTACTTATGTTTGTAGATTTTATTTTCCATAGGTATCAAGAGAAGTATCATTTACATTGAAAAGTATGTTCTAAAGACTGTCCTGAAAAACCTAATTGCTGTGAAAATACGAAGCCACACAATCATTGAAGATCAGTAGTAACTGAGATGCTCCTCAAACCGTGGAATCACTCAGTTAGCTGGGCCAGAGAATTAAGTAATACAGACAGAATTCAGAGCACCATTTTGGTGAAAGTGAGGGGGGAAAAGCCTTTTCTGTGGTCTCAGTAAACTAAAAAGCCAGCATTCTACATGGACACAATCTGGTTTTTCGGAGATGCACCTGTTCCGCTTGCACTTTTCAGTTTTGCAGGACGCGGTGCCGCCAGCGCAGGGACAAGCGCGCAGGTGGAAGGGCTGCGCGCGGCAGAGATGAGCCGAGGACAGCTCGGTCTGACCTCCTGTCTGGATTGTGCTGCGTTCAGGACATGGAGGTGCTCGTTAGGTCACAAAAGCAGAGGAACCGGCCTTGCGGTTGGGGCAGATGAGACTTGAACAGCTGTCTTGAAAGACACATTTTCATTTTTGTGCATTATGATACCAAGGGAACGTGCTGGGTGCCGCGCGCACCGTCTTACGTAACAGGCTTTCTACGCATGATCACACTCGTCGGTAAGCTCCTGAAGATCATCTTCTTTCAGCTCTAAGGCTCATCCCATTGCTCTCTCTGATTACTCCGTAAATGATAGGTATTATTCTAAATAGCTGGTCCTGTGTGTTCACAGACATTTTTACACTATTGCTAGGAGAACTGAACAGAAAAAAACTATATTTAATACAAGGTTGTCCCAAACCTTGGAAGAGTTAAAGCTTATGCCTGAGGGGACCAAAGGGAGGAAACTGTAGAAATAAAGATGGGCAAATGTTCCCCAAATCTGTTCCCTGGGTGACTTTGGCTCAAATTGATATGCTTTATAAACTTCATTTTGAGTCACGAGTAATTCGCATCCCTGAATCACTGCTCTATATGCAAAACAGGGATGGGAACCAAATGCCAAACTAGGTCCCTGAAAAGAATAATCCCCAAATAACCCCACTTCCCAAAGTTTATTCTTCAGATTCAGACAATGCATCGTCAACCTCAAAAAACAGGAGTTGAGCCAAGCAAGTTGCAATCGAATATGGAAATGTGTCCTGGCCGCAGCACTGTGCCATCCTTCTGAATGGCATCACCTGCACCCATCTCTCCTAGGAGGACATTTCAAACAGAGTTAGCTCCTTCAACCTTCTAATTAAAATGAGAAATCCCCAGGCTTCCATGACTCAGCCTCGGAAAAAGATTATTAGGAATTTAATAGGGAAAATATAGCAGCTCAGACCATCTGTGACCCGGTGCTCTGTGAGAATTTAAAGAAAACTGGAGGGAGGCCGTGCACACTCCAATGCCCGCTCGAGGAGTACTTTGTAGGCGCTGCAATAAATCAACATAGTTAGAGTACAGCCTTTTTCAGATTTAATTACTGTTACATAATTATTAGCAAAGCATTCTCCTCTGAAACTGTAAAACTCATTACATCAGAAATCCCCAAGGCTCCTGATGGAATTTATGAACTAGTTACTTTCTTTCAAGCTCTGGGAAAATAGTGGAAGAGAGTCCAGATTTGTCTCCAGCTTTTTAGAAGCAGAGGGAGACGCCTCCTGTCTGTTTTGTGTCCTTCTAGTGGGTTTCTGAACTGGTTTCCTGTAGATCCATCTCTTGGACATCTACCTTCTCATCTAAATGCCTGTTGAAATGATTGCGTTCCCTTCCGGTGGTAAAGGGTATGAAGCAAGTACATTTTAAAGTGTGCTGACAAGGAGCTGGCTGATCTTCAAAAATGTGAAAGATAAGAAATTTTGAAGTGTCTGTGATTTTTTTTTTTTTTTTGAAGACTCGTGTAGGGTCAGAAAAATCACAGCAAGTCGAAGGGCTCGTGTTGGAAGGCCCAAAGTCAACATGGACGTCGCCTCCCAACACCACGTGCAGTGGCCTGACATTGATAGCTCGACCTTGGCCGTGGTGGGGATGTTTACAGTACAAAAATAGGCAAATGCTACCGTCAAGGGCTTTCCCTGCAGAGCCAGTTGTTACACGCTCACCAATGACACAGTGTAAACACCACCTCTCCTGTCTACACAGCTCTTTCCAGACATCCTAGGATAAACTCCCATCTGGGAAATGCTGTGTTGATCAGACTTTAACAAAAACAGGTTTAGTGGAAGCCTAGCTTGGGTCAGGGGGTCTGGACGCAGGGACACTGTGCCACGGGGTTCCTTTGGAAGACAGGTGAATGTCGTTGCTTGGGGCTAGTTAGCTTCTTACCCTACAGCCTTACCAAGGCCAAGGTTGGGACACGCCTCCCACCGTGGGTCTGCAGCCTCCCTGGGTCCTCAGCCCCTCACCTGCAGAGAACTGCAGCTGCCAGAAAACAGTCTGCTCTTGCTCCCGCACTCAGAATATCCAGCCAGATGTTTTCTGGTGTATTTGTAGGCTCTCCGGGGATTAGCTCTCATCCGAGAGAGAGGAGGATAAAGGCAGCTGAGGCTGAACCAGTCAGCTGCCTCGGACCTGCTCCCTTTGCTGCCGCATTTCCCGGTGACTGACTCTTCACCAGACCCGGCACGACCTTAGTTCCTCCCTAGCGATCCCCTCATCCGCATTTCCTGCAGGGTCTCCCCGCCCACCACCCTGGCTGCTCACGACCACCGTGTAGCCAAACGCAATGGCTCCATGTCCTGAGCACGTCCCATGCTCTTCTGTGCTATGTTGTTTTCCTGAAAGAAGAGGAGGTGGCTAACACCTGCACATGGTCCCAGAGTTGCATTTCGATGTTCGGGGCTGTACATTTGCACTTCAGATCACAGTCCGACTCTTTTATCCAATCCGTCTTTGATTGATAAGAGTTCTTGGTGTTTATTTTACAGTAGCCTCTTCTTTTTCATTTATGAATGTGATAGCCCTACACATCTCTTGGAGAATCATGCACTTAAAGTTTTGTCAGTGTTTTTCCATTCGTGTTCTCTGGGTACCGTCCTTCTGCTTGCTAAGTGTTATGTCTTTTTCATGCCGGAGTTTTTCTTGGATGTTTGGCGATTCTTCGAGGTCTGTTTATATTATAGATAAGGATCTAATTTGAACAATACTGTTAGCCGGAATTATTTCCTCAGCTCAAATGAAACTTCCTGTCTGCCCATCCGTTTGTGTGCTGATTAGAGAGCCCTGCTCCTGCTGGCTGGAGGGAGGGAGGACACGTGGGTGGGACAGGCTTTCTTTTCGAGGGGACAGGTGGTTTCTCTTCTGTTTATGGAGACCAATTTCTTCGTGAGCATAAGCGTCATAGAACATTGCTTGCTTCTACTGCCCCAGACCAATTGTTACGTCTTTTTGTCAGAATTCTGCCCTTAGGGAGTCACCCAGAATTTAATGCATCACCGAACGCCAAATCCAGAAGCGCGAGATTACGGAACAGCCTCAGCTAGTCGGTGTCTCTTGTCTTCCTCCTCCTAGACTCCCGCTTCTGAGTTTGGCACGATTAGAGTTTTGTTGGGGAAACTCCCCTGGTTGCGGCAAGTTCTCTCTTTTATTGGCAGTGGCTGTACGTTTTTCAGTTATATTTTTCTCTTTCTTTTACATGTCGAGAAAAGGTTCTCTGTTCTGACCTGCCGGTGCCATATTTTCCAGCTCTTGGGTGCTCCTGGGTATTTGTTTTTAAAATCTCTTCCTGGGTTTTAATGGGAGTTTGGGGAAGTGGTGGCTGCCCGTGACCTCAGCCAGCTTGACCTGGAAGCTTCCTCTGCTTTTTTTTTTTTTTTTTTTTTTTTAACAATACTTCTTTGTGGCTCAGTGATAACTAACCTATCACTAAAAACAGAAGTTAACTGTAGTCGATTCACATTTGTGGCCTGCAAGCACATGTTTAATGAAATAGTATTAATCACATAAAATACTAAGGGTCTATACTTGGACGAGGACAGGTAACTGTGAACCTGCCCCTCCTGTCCACATTTCCCAACTCAGCGTTAAGGAAAACGCTACTTTTTATCGAAGCCTATTATGGGGTAGGAGGCACATTAAGAACTAACTCTTTTTATTGTCGAATGTGGTTCAAATTACTTCTATTAATTTTTTGTACTTTAGAAGAAAATTATTTTTAAAAAAATCCACGGAAGCTTATGGTGCTAATAGTCTTTCTAAGAAATCTTTGTGCAATGAACATCACGCATTATTCTCTAGGCAGCCGTTGAGTCTCTTGCTGAAAAATACTGAGAACTTTGTTTAATGCCAGCATTTATTGTTTCTTTTTCTAGAACATTATTACAGGCCCAACACTAATTTTTCAAGTGAAGGAAGGTGTAAAGACAAAGGGGAGAAATGCTAATATTTTCTTACTATAACATGCTGATTTGCAACCAAATTGCACTGAAGCAGAAAATTCTTAAATATACTGTATTTGTAAAAATTGGTTATTGTACTTGGAATCCTAGATTATGATCGAATGACAAATCTATTTCAGTCTTTATTGCCATGACAATTGACGGCTCAGAGATTTGTTTTTGTCGTTCCTCTCCATATTCTGGCAGGTGGATGGAAGTTATTTGGTGTAGGTGTGGAATTCAAACCTCTGACCGAGAGAAGAAGTGCTGTGCTCTCGGTCAGCATGGCGATGCAGAGGAACCCTAGGGTGCTCCAGATGAGAGCAATCGCTGGCTACACTCATGACTAATTTGATCTCCTTCTTGCCATGTTCTCGCATCCGCCGAACTCGGCGTGACCTGTCAAGAATCTCTGCCACGGTGTGACTGGGCTAGAGATGAAACAATTTGTTCAGCCAAACCTAGCTGGCTACCCTCTGACTCAGGTGGTGTAATAACTCATCCTGGCTTGGTAGAAGTTAATTCTATCAGGGTCTGTAAGGAAGGTGTTTGATTAGCGTGTTAGAAGTAAGCATGAATTCAGCACTTATTCCTAAGTCAGGCACTGTTCTCAGCATTCTATCTCTTTTAATCCTCACACCAACACTATGGAGCAGGGGCAGCTGTTAGGTGGAATTTACAAGTGAGAAAACTGAGGGCCACCAAGAGGAAGCCCCTGACCGAGGTCACGAAGCCACGCAGCCACGCAGATGATAAGCAAGGGAGCCAGGGCACATGCGGGGTGGGGGTGGGAGTGGGGCGATGAGTCTGAAGTCTGAGCCTATCTAACCCCTTGCTCCGTTTTATTGCACTTATGCAGCTTGTTTCTGAACTTGAAAGAAAATGAGTAACATTTCCATGAAACTTTCAGTATGTCAGATACTTTTTTAGGTCACACTGACTTTTTCCTTTTGTTAGTCTGACTATATTGGCTTTCACTCAATCTGCATACGTTAGCTTACATTGACTTTTTCTTCTATTAGTCTGAATATATTGGCTTTTACTCGATGTTTATATCTTCTTTTGTTCCCTCTTTTCTTTTTTTAAATTTTAATTGTTGTTCATGTACAGTTTTCTGTCTTTTACTCCCGTCCCAGCCCACCCCCCAGCCCTCCCCACCTCCCTCCCATTTCCACCCCCTCCCCCCAGTTTTTGTCCATGTGTCCTTTATACTTGTTTCTTCCCCTTTTTCCCCTGAAATTCCCTCCCCTCTCCCCTCTGGTCACTGTCAGCCTGTTCTCTATTTCAGTGTCTTTGGTTATGTTTTGCTGTTTAGGTTCCTATTAAAGGTGAGCTCATATGGCATTTGTCTTTCACCACCTGGCTCATCTGATTTAGAGGAATACCTGCCCTATCCCTTTAAACTCTGTGATGATCACTCTGCTTTTCTGGACCTTAATCCCATAGATGAGGCTGGGACAGCCCACCTTTGCTCGCCTGTTCTGACCCTGGGCCCAAAGGTCCCCCCCTTAGGGTGGTGGAGCCTAGAGCTTTGTACGACTGAGGGTGACAGTGGGGTGTGGGGCAGGAGATCTTTAACAAACAGAATGCAAAACAAAAAAATACAAAATTAGATCCAAAATGAATATTTATTTAAGGTGAGAAATCACCACACATTCCAGATTTTTAAAAAGCTGGAAAATACTACAACTTTTAAGAAACCCCCAAACACACACACACACACACACACACACACACACACACACTATTTTAGTGGTTAACTAATTGGCAACTTAAAAATACCTTCCCCTTCCTACATTTTTAGTTACCTAACTGTTGGTTATCTCTTCATACAACCATAATTTGGTGCTGCAGTTATTAATAAAGCAGAAAGCTAAGCCTGTCTTTTCTGTACCATAGTTGATCACAACATCGCTTTTCAAAAATGGCCCATCATTTTTATCTGGATTTGTGTGTGTGTGTGTGTATTTACACATGCACGTGATGACTAGCAAAGAGGACACACTTCGGACACGTTCAAATCAAGATTTTGTAATTCCACACTTGCTTTATTGAACATTCTGAAATATCTTTACAGATGGCAGTAAAAATGGAATCTTTTTAGCTTTATCAACTGTGTCGTTGCATCAGAAAAAGAGGGAAATGTATGTGCTTATGGTTGGATACGCTGCCTAGTTGGGTGCGTTCCTGACTGGGGAGCACTTTCATCTGGGCGGACCTGGGTGAGGCTGGAAGTTCTCCTTACGATGACATGCATTTGGTCATTGGCAGATTTCTGCTCCTGGCTAACTTCTCCTACGAGCACAATGCCAGGTACTGCGGGACACTGTATGTTCATGTGACCTCTGGTACTGACCTTCATTTCTCAGATTAGGGTTACATCAGCACAGCTGCGTAGTAGGAACATTCCAGAAAGCTATCCCTGCACCTAGAGAACCAGTAATAGTATGAAATGACTGAAGACCCCACAAATATATCCCAGGAACCCCAAACTGAATGTATCCTCAAATCAGCTTTTCTTAGCCAGGTCCCCAAACTGCATGAATCTTCAAGAGTGGCCATGTGGGAGGGAGAACGGCAGAGGGACAGAAGGCCAAAGGCAGATGCCCACCTTCAGGCTTTGCGCACACCAAGGACTAAGCTCCAGGTGTGTGGGGCCCAGAACTGCCTCCCCGAACGGCTTTGAACCTGCCTCCTGGGCTGCTGACCTGCTGCACTCTGCTTACTCAGGCTCAAGTGATGGCCAAGTGAAGTCAGGGCTAGGAAGAAGAGGGGGCAGCCAGCACCTGGCAGCTGCCTTAGCCCACACTGTCAGGGTCCAAGAAGTCAGATTATTCTCAGTTTGCACGAGGCCTTCCCATTTATTATGCAGACATAATTGTCTGGAGGGGAGGATAGGACATATTTTATTTAACAGTTTCTTAGCTAGACTTATAACTTAGATGTTCCGCAATGAATGAGCAATACTTGTATTATCAGAATGAATAAGGAAAAAATTATTAAACGTTGTAATGAGCCAACAAAACTTTAAAAGCCAAACCTAGATGTCCAGTTTAGGAACTGTGTTTGGTGTGTCGAAAAAGTGAACTGGGACATCTGTCTCCGAAAAAACTTCGGCCTCTGGGAAGAAGAGTTGAAGGGACTTCAGGATTCCTGAGCCTGTGGGACAGGGAAGGCACAGCCAATGCTGCCCCAGCTTCTGGAGCATGTGCTCAGGAGAGCAGGACCCGGACCATGGGGACTGCACAAGCAGAAGCACAGGTTCACTGTGGAGGTGTGTAGTCACCCTGGCCGAGACTGAGAGACACACGCCTCTGACATCGCTCCTGAGGAACGGTGCGCACCGTGGAGACCTGGCAGAGTCCGAGTCTCCCCTGCGGTTCGTGGGGTCAGACGCTCCATCCGCTTATGGTCACGTGGCCAGAATCTGCAGCATTAGTAAGGAATTCTGGCGTGAGAGGTAATGATTCTCTTTGGGAAGACAACAGCAGTAACAGGAAGCAGAACGGTCAGTTTTTATCCCACATCTATTTACGCTTCTAAGCATGATTATTTGTGTTGCATAACCCTTCCAGAATGATCGATAAAATTAGGACCCATTATTAAGAATATAATCATGTAAATAAGCACATACCATCTCACCATTCTCCACCTGTGTCAAGTACCTGCCGCCGGTCCCCTGGCCATCGAACCCTGATTCTGAGCCCTACAACGGCTTGGGCAGAAGGCGTTAGAGCCCACAGTTTCACTTTCTAAGAGGCTCACCTGCACATCGGGATCCTACTTACTAGATCCAAGTGCGCAGTCTCCTCCCCATCCTTTGCTGAAAAGAGCCACCGGGCTTGGCGTCTGGTTCAGCTGTCTGAGCCACATGGCTTTCTGCCCCACATTGCTCAGGCAACGCTGGGAGGGAGAGATCAGAGCCCCAGGAAGGCTCCTCCGTGTGACTCCCTCCTAATGATCCTTTTCCAATCAGAAGGGAGTGATTTTCCTCCGCCTCATTATTTTCCTGCCTAGATTTCTGCCTCTTGATGCTGAGTTTCCCCTTCTATTAACAAGCAACTAGGAAGTTATACTCACCAGTACTTTGTACAAATCTTGTCGTTTTAGAGCCTGACCTTTGACTGACCTTTGGGCATAAGTGAGCTCTTAAAGGGGAAATGCCCGATTTTTCTAAATGTATTAAAAGACATTAGAAGAGATTTTGCTTCTTTCTGGGACTCACCCTGGAGAAAATAAAACACACATGATACAGTTATCTTTTATTCAGCCGGTGGGGTGCCTTTGTGCACTGTTTAGATGTCAGATTCCATGTAGTGGCCTGGATACTTGGTATTCAGAAAGCAAGCAAGAAATCTGCATTTCAAACTGATGCTACACACAACTTAGACTCATTCCCTTTCCTAGGACAGGAATAGTACTTGATAACCACACTGGGTACAATGTACATGGGTTCAGTTAACAGTTATTGAGCACCTACTGTGTGCAGGACACCATATGTCGTGCCCTACTGAGTACTGTGTGAGTCCACAATGTAGTTTTGCACGGACATCTAGAGATTTTTAAAGCCTCTTAAAGAAAATAAGCACAATGTAAGCAGATAGATGATGGAGTAAATATCCCAGAAACTCCAAAGAGTGGTTGGCAACACATGTTCACGGTGGGGATGGCAAAGGGAAGCCATGATGCAAATTTTCTTTCCTACGTTTTCTTTTTTTCTAAGGTTTCCATAAAGTTTCTTTTGCCAGCTCCAATAATAAGTCTCCCTAGCCCATCAGCAACTCCTCAGGCCTCCTCTGACGGCACACCTATTTCATGGTCTGGAGTCTACATTCACATCCATAAACAGATTGGCAGTTTGCAAATACCTTATGTGTTTAGGTTTATAGTAAAACTTTCAAGGAAATATAGTCTATCCTTAAACGTCACGAAATGCCAACAGCCATACTTGTCTCATCCTTAAAGCAAGGCTTCGCCATTCCTTTATTAGAACAAGTAAATTCAGACATTACCAGGATATTCTGAGCGATGCTATGGAAGGACTGTGGGGCTGGTTTGTGAAGGACGGAGTCTGATTTAAATTCTGCCACTTGATAGTGTTGTGAGTTTGGGCGAGTGACCCAAGCGCTCTGCTTCTCTGTATCTGAAACTAGTAGTCACTTTTATTTGCCACAACATGTCAAAGGGTTGTTGTGCGAATCCATGTAATAACACAGGTATCATTCAGATGGAAGGTATCACTGTTATAACATGCTGAGAAATACACTCCTGGTTTTAGCTTGTGGGTCTTTATTTTTCACTTGCTGTTAACAGTTACCGATGTTGTATTTCTAATTTTCTTTAGCAATCTTTGTAGAAGGTGTCTTTCCTAATTACTTTTTCTAACTTGGGATAAAACACGAAGACTCCCACAGAGGCGTGCACCTTGATCTCGGTTGGAGAATAGAAACCCTCCAGGGCTGTCGCCCTCACCCAGCCTTGCTCCCTTTCCCAGTGAGTACAGCACTGCCCGTCCCAGCCCGAGCAGAGGCTCGCTGCCCCTCTGTACCCTCAGCTCCTGTCTTCTCCCCCTCTTAACCCCCTTCTTCAGGACGGAAGCAAAAACTCGCAATTGCCAACTATAAAGTGAAGATGCTAAATCTCTGTAAGTGTTCCCCCAGCCCCCCTGAATCACAGGTCTCTCTGGTCCATTTGACCTTTGAAAGTGGTGGTCCAAAAGAACCTGGGAAGACTTACAGAGAGAAACATAGCACCTGAACCACAGACTTCATCAGGGTTGGTGAAGAGACCCTTCCAGGACAAATGCTGGAGGGGCAGTGGTCTGGCTTGTCCTGTCTCTTCAACCAGATCGTAGTGGGAAGAGCAAGGGAAGAAAGACAGTTGTCACTGCAAAACACACTGTGTGTGTGACAGTTCAGGAAACTCTGCAGGAAAATACAGGTGAGAGACATGTCCTCTATTCTTTAGCCTTATTGTTCTCTTTTAGGCCTGAGACACGAAGGGCAATTATAACGTCTGTTTGTCATCTAGAATGATGCAAGCTGTGTATCTCATTCGTTGGGGAACTTGAGCTTCTTTGAATGGAGGTATGAGATCCAGCTATGAAGCACAAAGTACCTATTGTTCCGGCAAGATCATGAAGAAGAAGGCTTAAGCTCTGAACAATTCTTTTATCTCAACCGTAATTAAATCAAATAGGTGAGCCTGTAAGCACGCTCTCCTTTTCCTTCATCTTCTAAGGAAAAATAGTGAAAAGAAGGAAATTGGAACCAGAAAATATAGAAGAGTCTTGGCTAATAATAGAGATTGAATGCTTTTTGTTTTTCTCCATCCCTAACTCTCTATGTAATAATAAGCCTGTAGTTTCAAAAATCTATGCGTTGAATGGGATAAAAATAAGGAACCAAGCAAACCCTTAATTCCATAGTTAGATGGCTAATGCCTTGCACTTCAGTTAGGTCAAACACCTTCTGACGAGGCATGCTGGGCTATTCTGTAAATGATTCGATGGAGTGGCCAGAAACCCCAAATTAAAGCCATATGGGAACTTACTGTGCATATTAAATTGTGTGTAGCAGTGTTAACAGCATCTTGATTTGTGGCTGCAAGTAATAAATGAATTATATTAATTTTGTAGCTGCAAGCTAATTTCTCCAGAATTACTTTTTAATAACCAAGCATCATGTTCGCTGGTAAGATTTAAATACATTTAGGAACAAATTTGTAGACTTTTAAGTAATGCTAGATTATCATTTTGAAAGCTTAAGAGTTCGTTTACTATTTCCCCTAACGCCACATTTTTGAGAGAAAACAGTCTTGCTCAAACCGGGTGTGTTGTTAGTGGAGGTCACCATGCCAGTGCAGCCAGGTGGGGGCTGAATTGTTGCAAGTATTTTCCCCCCTATTTATAGCTGATTTGTCTTCATCACATAACTGACCATTTTCTCTCTGCTGCTGGAATGAAACTCATCATACTTCTGTATCGGCACAAAACTTTGAAAATTATGGCTGGTCGTTGTAAGTGTGGCTGTTTAGTTTGGTGGTTGAGAGTGTGGGTTCTGGACGTGAACTCCCTCGGACTGAATTTTCATCTCGCTACTTATCAACTGTGTGACCCTGGGCTAGTTTTTGTGCCTCAGCTTCCCAAGGGAGGTGATAATAGTGTGTACCCCAAGCATTTGAAGGGATTCAATAAGAAAGCACTCATGCAGTGCAGAGTTGAGACTTGCCTTGAGGCCCACCTGTAATTTCTGGGGGAGCCTGAGGCTCATGGGGAGATGGTGAGGCTGCTGGTCAGGCCAACTTGGGGTGAATCCAAGATCTACCTTTTATTGCTCTTGGACAGTAAATGAGCCTGGACAAGCGGTTTCACGGCTCTGGTCCTCGATCCTCCATCTCTGTCTGTGAAATGGAACTCTCCTACTAAACGCATCTCCCTGCACCACTGGGAGGAGCTTATGAGATGAAATGTGCAGTCTAGCGTAGTGCTGGGCATGTGATACTTTCCATAAATATTCATTAATATTCATTTCCTTTCTCTTCCGTGGGAGGTGGCTCATTTTGGGTATTTGGGGTGGGGGTGGAGATTGCCACTAAGTCAAATGGCCTATTTCCCCTATGTGTTCTTAGGGTTCGCATCAAAGGGGACTTCTCGCTGTAGGAAATAGTGGTATAGAAAACCTACATTTGCAAACAATATAATAAATGTCTATATATGATTTTAAAAATATACCATATTATTTTACTACAGATTTTTCTTCTTAATTATATCTAATATTGTACAATGTTAAAAGTAGTTGGCCTTGCTGAATAAGCAGCGAAAAAGGAGATAGAAATGTAAAAACTAGCTTATACTTAAAAAATATTACTGTGGGTAATCTGTGTATAAGTAATTAGAATTATATCACCAAAAATATTCAACTCCTTTACAGATAATAAGAATAATCATTATTTATTGAGTATTCACTATGTGCCAGACATGCTGAATGATTTACATGTGATATCTAAGTTAATCTTTCCCTGTTTTCAGAGGGTAATATCTTGTTTTCATTTCTGTATCCTCCATGCCTAAGGTAGTGCCTGAATAATAGCATAGTACTAGGTCTCCGTTGGATGAATGGGGACTCTTTTGGCCTTGGTCGCTCAGGCCCTAGGAAAGCAGGGGTCGTACATGGACTGCTCACTACTGACTCCACCCTCTCCTGGCACCTTTCGCAGCAGCTGGTGCAGGCTGGCACTTCTGAACAGCATGTTCCCTGGGTCACCTAGGCATCCTTGCTACACCAGAAACTCCACAAGATCAAGAAGCTTGTCTCCTCCCGCCTCACTGTATCCTCACCACCGAGAGCAGTGAAGGACCCATCAGAGCCGAGACTCAATAAATAATGGTTGCATGGACCCCCTTCACATTTCTCCCTCTGTTGGGACAGAAAAGTGTGAAGGCTAAGACACACCATTTGGAGTTTGCCTTTCTACCGAAGGCATGGAGCAAGTGCCAAACAACTGGACTTAAGAACACAGCTTACTTAGAATCCACAAAGTAGGGGAGCCTACGGCCATTTGGAAACACAAGTGTAGGTAGTCAACAGGGGGAGAGATAGTAGAAACAGAAAAAAGGATCCTTGGGAAAAGTATACGACCTTGGAGAAGAGGGGGAGGAATTGGTGGACAGCTGTTTCGAGGCACTGCTTTCGCACAGAGGTAAGGAGACCCGACTGCATGCCGCAGGAAATGGGAAATGCGTGGAAAGGCGGGGCTCACTGTCCTCAGAATGAACTAAGACAGTCTCTTCTCCAGCAGATGCCACCCTCTGAGGAAAGCCAGGGATGCCATGGGCAGAATGTAACTGTCAGGTGGGAGGCCAGGGCAGTGCAGAGGTGATCAGCGTGGTCAGGACAACCCCCAAGGGGCACTGATGAGGGTTGGATGGGCTGCAGCAATGGTCCTGCTGGGTTTGGTGTTCAGCGAGTGCTGTCAGCCCACAGACGGAAGACATGCTCTAGAACATTTGCCACCTAAACTGTCATGAGGGGTTTTAAAACAGTTAAACATTTATTGAGAATCTATGATGTTTAAGACAGAGAGCCACCGTAGTCCACACAGCATATATGATGAGGTCTCATCTCTCGAGGATTCAGAGTCTAGGAGGGGAGGTGTGGCAGAGATTGTTAAACGCCCGGCCAATGCCTACTGACTCCTTCTTTCATGCTTCCAAAACATCATTTGATTCCAGGTGGCAATATGCTCTGATTTTATTTTTAAACTTGGATATATTTTCCAGCTTCTCTTCAATCTATAGGTGGTCAGTGAGATTTAAGTGGAAGTAATTGGATGGGACTTCTATAAATATTTTCTAGAGGGGTTTGATCAGGTGGATGGGATGCCCCTTTGCCATCCCTTTTGTTCTTAATGGGGATGAGGATACAATGGCCAGAACTCCAGCAGCCATTTTGGGCCATGAGGTGAATTTGAGAATGGAAGCCCCACACTAAGGTTAGTGGAGAATAGTCAAAGGGGCCTCTGGTGTCCCTGAACAGCCATACAAATTTTTAATTTTTTTTCTTTTTCTTTCTTTTTTTTTTTTTTTTTTTGCTTGTTACCACATTTTTACATGAGAGAGAAATATATCTTCATTTTGTTGAGGTCACTTAGTAGAACATATATACATTCTAGTCCTGATAAAGGAGAAAGGACAAACATTTAAGAAGTTCAATATAAGAGTCACATAATTCAGCTCAAAAGAAGAAACACCTAATCAATTTTAAAGACAATAATTATTAAAAGGGTTCGGAAGAGAGAAAAACCTTTCATCTTTCTTGCTGGAGGCAAGGGAAGCATGCTGTCAGGCAGAGAGCAAGGAGCTAAGGTATCCCTGACCTCGAGCCTTTTGGGTGCTGTATACTATCTCAACTAGTCAACCATAAGAGGCTAGTGGTGAGGCTGGATTCTGCTCCTAATGAGACTCCAAGCCTTGCTGATCCTAAACTGCTCTGGGCTATGCTGTTTCCTCCCACTTTGGAGTACTACCTTAAAAGGTCAGACTCTGCAATGCGTCTGTGATGTTGGCTTATGAAGGAACCAGTCATATGATTTCTCAGGATCGCAGTCCCCAGGCAACAGGGTGGAGGGGCCCTGCTGAGGAGGAGAAGTAACACCACACCCTTGGTAGGGGAAAGGGGGCCAGCTCCCTGATTCCCACACCAGGGGTCATCTGTGGGGTCTGCAGGATGATGAAGCCACAAGGCTCAGACCCACGCACACCACAGTACCCCAGATCCCATCCATCCACCGAAGGAGGGAGTACACACGGGATCTGTGCATCCATCTTTGGAAGAAATTTCCTAATCCGCGAGGTATGCGCCTGCAAACCCCACTCTTTCACTTGCGTTCCTTATGAACAAAGCTCAGAAATGAGACGCTCCTTCTGAACAGTTGCTTTTCCCCCATTCAGCCAGCTGCTTTTCCTTTTAGCTCTCCCACACTGCCAGAAGGGCGCCTGGAGAAGTCAGCTCCTGTTGCAGTCTCTGGTTCCAGCAGGATTCTGTGACCCCGGGAAGTCTGTGCGGATTTCAAAGGCTGTCTGGACCAAAAAGACGCGGAGTAGGCGCGATGCTGTTCTCAGCCAGGCAGTGGGTCACCTTGAAGCAAGGGTGGGGGAGACCGCATCAATTCTGCTAGTGACTTAACAGAACGGCCTTCCCATTTTTAAAAAAGCCGTATTCTCCCAGTTCCAGATGCGTCCTTACTTTCTTGCCTTTTGCTCAGATGGGATAAGCCGTGATCAAACTCTCAGTATCTGAGTGGTCTTAAAGAGGCCCAGCAATCCTGGCCACAGCGCCAGAGAGGGCAGGTTTTGTGCGCGTCTGCGACAGAGCAGTTACTCCATTGTCGCGACAGCTAGGGGACAGAGGGCTCTCCACCTTAGGCAAACGCCTCTTTATCCCTGGAGGGCACACTTCCTCCTCCCCCTCCACCCCTTTGCTCCTGCCCTCGTGGGATTTGACGGAACAGGTGCTCACACAGCCGCTTAGAAGGGCTTGTTCAGGACCCGCAGCATCCTTTCCCAGCTGCTGCTCGTTACCTTCGCCCCTTGGAGCGCGGTTGCCGTGCACGCCCAAGGCCCCGGCGCTACGATGGGGATGGGAGAGCTGAAGGGCCTCTGCCCCCCTGGAGAATGGGGCGCAGGACTCCAGGCCTCGGCTCAAGAAGTCCCGCAAGCAGTGGGAAGGGCAGGACAGGGGCAGCTCTTAGAGGAATTTGCAGCCGCCTCCCTGATCCCCATCGCGGCAGACGCGGCGAGTGAAGGGGTGACCCCCTGTCCCTCCTCTCCGGGCCTGGCGCCAAGAGGTCTTCCTCTCCTGGGTTCAGAGCGGGGTCTCTACGGCCAGCTAGGTCTGCCTCACAAGGCCGTGCAACCCCTTCCCGGTCCGGGTAGGTTAGTGCGCTTACCAGGTGCTGACCCGGAGCCCCAGGGCGCCCACTGCGGGCAGGACACAGGCAGTGCAGCATGTGCCTCTGTGTCCCTGTGACTGCTGCGGGGCGGGGTTGGGGGGAGGCGGTCAGCCACCTCCTTCCCCCCCAGGAGTCACCTCCGAGGCACCTTCGGGCCTGCGTCCCTGCACCGCAGCAGCAGTGGCCGATGGCCCCAGATGCACGAGTGGTGCGCGGACCCCTGCCCAGGCCCGCCCGGGCGGGCTCCCTCCCGTCACCGCTGGACCCATGTCTGCGGTCCCCACAGGCCTTCGCAGCTGTTCCCCCTCTGCGCCCTGAAAGGCAAACCAGCACCAGAGGGTGTCTGGAGTGAGGTCACTGACACCTTGGTGTTTATTCTAGAAGAGGCCGCAGTTCTGCTTAAGAGGGTGAGCTCCCCCGGCTCTATTCAAGTAGGTTTTTGGTGGCCTTTTGTCAGGAAACTTATAATCACACAGAATTTAGCCTCTAATCGGCCAGACTTATTTAAAGGGCACAGAGTCGAACCTTCCATTTTTAACAGGCACTCTGGTGTTTGCTGGAAATTTGCCACCGAATTTCGGCTGGAGCTGAAGGTTACCAGGATTTACCATTGCTTCCCCAGGGTGTTTAACCCTCACGGGCTCCTCTTCTTTCATTTCAGATACTTAAAAAAAAATCTTGTAAGCGCTTTGGCCATTTTGTTTAAGAAATTTGTTTTACCTTGTACGGCTTTGAAATCCAGAAATATTTCTGAAATAGGGAGGAGGGAGTTTTGGAGACAGAAAGCAGCTGTGTATCAGGAAATAGTAAGTATGAAGAAATATCACAGCTAATAGATATCCTTTACAAGTGTAAATATTCATGTTTAATTGCTTCAAAAATGTGGGGTGGAAAACACAATCATACATTATGATAACAAACCTGTACAGGAAATTTCCAAACAATACAAAACAAGTGCTGAAAAATTTTTTATGATTGAAATACTTTTTCCAAAATTATGACCCCACCTAACCCAAATATGTTGCCCCGTCTGCAAGTACTTGAAGAGGAATTATTACCAATTGAATGCATTTAGATTTGTCCTTAATAAAAAGAAAATTGCATAGCTTTTTTATATTGTTGCACATTTTCAAATGCACCTTCCAATATCATTGTCAGCTTGGTGTTATTTTCAATATATTAAATTTCCAATTTTTCAGAGATACATAATATATAATTCCTAGTCATTATAAGCACATCATTTTATTCATCTTATTTTAATAACATGCATTTTTATAATTACTGTACAACTGAAATAGACATTGAGTTATGCTGGGTGCATGTCTTTATTCAACAGTATATTCTGAGACAACCTCGTTCAAACAAAGTGTGAATTTAAAAGAAAAACCAAAAAACAAACAAAAAATTCTTCCTGCAGAAACAGAATCACAGTGCTTTACAGACAAAAGGAAAGGAAAAGGAGTTCTCATAAGAAAAGAGGTTTATTATTACATAGAAAATTCTCACAATAGTTGAAACACACTTCAGAAACTAGGAAACACCTTAGATAGAGTTGTGCCAATTCCTCAGCCCACAAGCATCTGCTTTGTCTTAATTAGATGGGGGGAGGAGGATGACCACTGTTTATTTTCATTTTCCTCATTAATTATGAAAAACTGCATTTAATTCATCTTGCATGGTGAGAGACTGGCTGCGCAGATGTAAGTCGTAAGGGAAGTGGCTGTCGGTGGGCAACCTGAACATGGCACCCTGCCCAAGGGGACCCCTGGGTGGCACTGCACAGTAATGCATGCCGTAATTGTAATTTTTGCCATAGTCCAAGGTTTCTTCTTGCTTCAGAGAAAATATCCCATTATAGTTAATTGGGGGAGGACTTAAGGGACCTTCAAACTGAGGGCTGACACACTCAGGGGAAGCGCTTTCATAGAAGGATTCGTACGCACTGCAATAATTATAGGGTTTCATGGACTTGGAATTATCAAGAGTTCCATGCCCTGGGGGGGTGGTGAGCTCGGGGCTGTGGTAGGGCGGGTAGAAAGTGGAGTAGGGCGACCGGGCGTGATGCGCAGCCTCCCCGCCCTGCCCCATCAGGAAGCTCCTGGCGTTGAGCTGCAAGCAGCCGGCCACCAAGTTTGTAGTTGGCTGGGAAAGACCTTTGCATAGGTTTTGGACGAACGTGAGCAGGTCAGGTCTCTTGCCGATTCTTAGAATTTCCGAAAGTGCCCAAATGTAGTTTTTGGCCAGTCGTAAAGTTTCGATTTTGGACAGTTTTTGGGTTTTAGAATAACAGGGGACCACTTTTCTTAAATTGTCCAGAGCGTCGTTGAGGCCGTGCATCCGGTTCCTCTCCCGCGCATTAGCTTCCTGTCTCCTGAACTTGACCCTCTCGAGTCGCAGCTTGGTTGTCTTTTTTTTTCTAAGACCCCTCCTTCTGGGCAAGCCATTTTCATCTTCTTCTTCCCTGTCTTCCTCCTCTTCCTCTTTCTCGGTTTCTTCTCCCGGGGCTCTTTTGATGCTCTTTCCTCGAAGGACAATCTGTTTGGAAAAGCTTTCTGGTTTCTTAATTTGCTTCTGGTCCTCGCATTCTCTAGAAAACTTTCTGCACATCTGGGATTCTGGCATTACAACAGACTCATCAAACGGTAGTGTTAACATGGTTCTCTAATCTTAAATTACCTGAAAAAATGCCAATATTTAAAGTGTTTTCATTTTTAAAGTTTATATACTTCAAACATGTTGAATGACTTAATCATAAAAATGCAAAACCACGTGAAAAGAAACTGATTCCGGGACTCATTTTTTTTACATTAAATATAATTTTTTAGTTTGGGCAGATTAGTAATTATGGCAAACATGGACACATGCAGTAGGATTAATTTATACAAGCAGATTATCAAAACAAAATAAAACATGAAGCATTTATAGTAATACCACCACCATCTCCATTTCTCTTTGATTTTTTACTGGTTTTTAAATATACAAAAAAGAGCATGGAATTTTAGCAAATGCAAAACATGATACAGCAATATAGAATTTCATTAGTTCTAATTCCCCTGAGTAGAAAATGAGAGGAGGCACCAGTTTTTAAAATAAAAAGTGCTCTCTCTCCATTAGCTGACAAATTTGTGGGGTTTTTAAAAAGCCTTAACTTTATTTGCTGTATTATGTAACTGTGGATTCAGCTAAGTGGCTGTTGCAAACACACAATTTTTTAAAAAATTAATCAGAGCCAATTTTAAAACTGATTTCTCTCAGATCAGTAAAGAAAAATGTAAAAGAGCGCTATTTCCCAGCCTTCACACACAAAAAAGGGGGTGGGGAAGGATTAAGCTAATTTGGAATAAACTCCATAAATAAATTTAAAAAATAAAAATCACTGGCATTGTTTCAAATCAAAGAAAATGTTGTGACTGCTTTTCCATTTACATTTTCTCTACATGTAATTGTCTGTTTACTGCTGTTCAAATTATCCTGGACAAAAAACACTCTCGGAGTGTTTTTGTTCTACGAGCCACGGAAGTCTCCCTCTAGCTAATATCTGACGGGAACGGTCCAAGGATTCTGGCTGCAATTGTGCACGTGTGTTCAGAATCCCGAATGAAAGGGGAAAATAATTTGTGTTTCAAATGCAATTTTGGCTTTCATTTGGTGAAGCTGCAAGTATTTTCATCTAAAGTCCTCAAACAAATAAGCAGGTTAAAACAGAGACTTTTCAATTTAACAATCTCCACACACACACACACACACACACACACACATACACAAACTCTTAGTAATGTCCACATACTTGCAGTGTTACATAGTAGCAGTGAAAGTATGTGATAATTGCATCATAAGAATGAAATATAATAAGAAGTTATAGATGGCAAACAGCATATAAATCCTATAAGACAGTGACACTGTATCTTTAAATACTTGCATGCAAAGCCAGCATCAATTGAAGTATATCTTTATTTATATTACCTTAGGTTTTAATTTCATTCAATAATCAGTTTTCATTTTGGATCTTCCAAATCTTTTCAGGCTGAGTGTCGCATCGTCTCCTGGAGTCTCTAGATCTGTGTGTATCTGCACTATCTCATTGATCTCTAAAAAGTGACATTGATGCCAACTGCCAGAGCTGGTACCCATGCCATCTGCTAGTGACGTCACAGGGCAGAGAGAACCATGTGATCCTCTCTCTTGGGACCTTCATTCTGCACTGATCATCTGGCATCCCTGTAAGTGGGTACCAGCATTCATGCATCAACACAGAAGGTTAGACTGATAGGAAAAAAAATCTGCACCAGCATTTCACATACAGTAGGTGTGTTTCTCCTCGAGCTGCTCCGGCTTCACCGGCAATCTGTAGGAAGGGCTGTACTAGTGTTCAGTTTTGCCCTGCCAACGGTGCCACTGTTAGGTAGTCATTAATATTCCATTCATTTACAAGGTGGGCTTTTGTGTGAGCGAGAGGCTTTTTTTTTTTTGTCATTGTTGTTGATGTTTTGTGAAGATCACCATCCCATTTGTGCACCTGGGTACCCAGGGAAAGAAAGCTGCAAAAAAGAGCTGAAATCAGGAAAATGGTCTTGAGATGCTTAACCAAACTACGATTTGTGTCAGCAAACAGGGATCAACAGAGGTCTCCTTATTTCCTTGTTTTATTTCATGACATGTAACTTACCAGTGTGTGTCTGTGTGTTCCCTTTCTAACATGTAAGACTTCTATGCTTCTTAGGAATTTGGAATAAAAGAACAGTTTCTCCATCTGGGGGCTGTGAAAGGCATCCTCAGGTGCTCCCCTTTCTGCACTTGCTGGTACCTTTCAACAACTTTTCAGAGAGATTCTCCGTGTCTGTGTACAAAATGCAGAAAGGATTGCCAGTCCGCTGTGAGCGATCTCAGATTACCTCCGTATGTCCTCCACCTAAAGCCACAACTTCACTCCTTATTGTCCCCGATCTCTTTCCAGCATGACTTGCTTATTGCTTCTAATTTCATTTCAGACACAATAAAGATAAAAATTAACACTTAGGTTTTTTTCTTTCTTCCCTTGGCATTCTGCTGTGTATTTTAATCAAAACGAGCTTTCCTGATATTTTTTTTGAGCTTGCAGATTTTTTTCTTTCTCCTAAAGTTTTTCTCACATTTTTCTCCCTCCAGACCAATACCAATTTAAATATCTTGTCATTCTTATATTAGTGTCCAGTTGTTTTTCTCTGTCAGATTTATTTCATATTTATCTGCCTTTCCCATGCCGCCTGTTTGGGTTTCTTAACAAAAGCAGGGTAGAAACAGTTAAGCAAAGCTGGCAAAGCTTTATAAATAAAATGAACTGTGAAGCCAGAAGCAAACCCCACCTTCCTCTCTCTCTATTCCCTATCCCCCCAAACCCACCCAAAAAGGACATTTTATTTCAGGATTGCCTGTCAGCAAAGTAAAAAAGGTTCTTTAAAAACATAAAAGTTTGAAAACAGACCAACACCACCTTTGTTGTTTGACAGCGGCGTAATCTCTTTCTATAACCTGGGACAGTATGCTTTTGGTATTAAAGTAATCCCTGGCAGAGCTGTAGCTGTTGAGTCTGGGTTAGCACTCCCCGTATCAAGCCCAGTTTTGAAAGGCTGAGAACTCTGCCACTTTAATGCACTTTGGTTCCAAATTGGCACTGGGGTCCTCGAACTAAATTCAATTCTGCTCCTCATACTCCACTCATTTCCATCCCCCTCAACAGTTACTCAACTTTGTCCGGACAGTTCTAGAAAAGATGGAGAAATTGGCGAAGGGGAGAACTGTGCCAGGTAAAGGAGGATAATTTTATTCTCTCAATGGTCCAGTAAAAAAACCCCAAAAACATGTGAACATGTGAACTGAAAATAAAAGACCGTAAATTTGTAACTTAAAATAGGTAGGTTGGCCTAGTTCATGCTTTTAAAAATCGGACATTGCAAGACACTTCAAAATGTGTCACTTAAGGGAATATTACAGGTAATGGGTACATCGAGCCTCTTTCATACAGCTTTTGATTTTAAAAACAACACACACTTTTACACTCTCTCTCAGCACAGAAAATTTCTGTAGGAAGACCAAATGCAGACTTCTGTTTGTTCTCACGTATGGTTTAATTTTTAAATGCAAAGGAACATAAGTATCAGAGTCACAAGCCACAAAGCAGCCAGCCCTGCCATGAATGTCGCACATTGCGTCGTAGTCTAAACTTGCAAAGTCTCCAGAAGCTGCCTTGTATGACAGGCATCAAGAACCGGAAAATAAAAATCCAAGAAATAGACACCGTGGCATGTCGGTAGACAATTATCACCAACGTGGCTCATCATAAGCATCGATTTTGTATTTTATCTTCGCAATGCGCAAACGAGAAACAGGTTTTGATGAAAACATTTTGGGCTGTTCTATTTCTGCCTTTGAACGTGAAATAAAAATTTTTGGTGCTTGTGGTGATGTGGTGGGGATGAGGGTGGGTGTAGGTAGACTATGCTGAGGTTTGCTGAGCATTCCTCTATTTTTTGAATGTCTTAGAGGGGGTTCCCCCCACAAAAGGAGGAAAACAAAAAGTTGTTATGTCAAGATTTAGCAAGGATTCAGTATGTTTGTACAATAATCTTTCAAAAGAAATTTCTTTATGCATTTTCTACGATAGTTCCAGATATGCAAATGCCTGTGCTGTTAATATGCATTCATTACATACACCAAACTGCTGTTCTGCTCTCTGCTAAGAAAGCATGTTAACACCAATACTCCAAATGGAAACATGTTCTGAATTATAGACAAATACTCAGGGTGTGTGGGGGGGTGTTATCATCATTTCTATGTTTCCTCATTTCACAGCAATCCCTGCTTATCAGAGTTTACATCTATAACTCAATTTGATATTAATCTAATAGATATGATCTTTGCTTCCAGGGCCATGACAATTTATAGTACTTTGTTTTTTTTAAGTGCCCAGTGTCTGTCTGCCTCTCTCTTGCTCTCACTCAGTAAATATATTTATATTATCTCATTTATAGAAATGACCCAGTGAACATGTGAATACAATTTGCAAGGCAGGCGAAGCCAAAAGTCTGAATTAAGATTTAAATGTTGTTATTTGGGGGTTATCCTGTTGGTACCCATGTCTAGGCAACAGGGGATTCTATGGACTTCCTTTTTCACAACCACCTCATCATTTAAGCGATCAGATTGGAACCTGGCAGGCATTATTTCTGGCTGTGTAAGGGTATAAATAAAGTAAGTCAACAGAATGTAGATAGACTCCAGGCAGGATCCGGCAGCAAAACCTCAAGACCAGAGTTTTGTTCCTAGAATTAGGATACCTCCTGAGAGAGATTTTGCACAACTTTTCTGTTGCCTCACCGCCTCCCCCCAACCCCTTCCCTTTTTTTTAGCACTTAGACAACTGCTTCAGGGCAGCGGGGGGCCGTGTGCCAGCCCAGTGTTAATCTCTGGAGTTTTAACTCTGTAATCTCCATTGGTTTGAAAGAGTTTTATGGCGGTGGCAAGCCTCCCACTTTGGGAAACAGCCTGTGGGATTTGACTAAAAGTGTTTAAATGATAAGGCAAAACACAGAACAATCTTATTCCTCCTGAAGCCTTAGAGAGCTTAAAATATAATTTAAACATAGACGTCTAAACGTTTTGTATATACATATATCTATCTCTATATCTACATTTACACACTAAGATTACTTAGACTAAAGAGACAATCTGGAAATAATTGGAGGGCAATGTTTGGATTGCTTTTTTTACATTTACTTGGGAGTGAAGACTAGGCTGAATTGTACTATTATGATGCAATAAATTATGTTGTGGTTTATGCAGCTCACAAAACACTGAAACATCCCGTCTATTTTAGCCCTTATGCAAAACAGCACATCAGCCCCTTTCCAGAAATACCTTTGTATTTTATTCACTAACTTGCATTTACTAAGTGCATTTTTCAATTTGTTATTAAATAAAGTCACCTAAACCTGCCAGTTAAAACTTCTACCAGTGCAAGAAAACCAGTATTATTGGACCAATTTGCTATAATTCCAGCCATTGGTTAAAAAAATAACAACTGTGCTTTTACTAACTTCTGTGATCTTCTTGTAAACAAATAAATAAACAAATATATAGTTTTCTTTAGGCTTACAAATATTAAGAATTATTTACTACCTCTGATTAATACTTTTTATGATACTGAATTAGAGATTATCGTTGTATTCTAATCATATGTGTTGTAATGGTTATTTTTTAATTTTATTGAATTTATTGGGGTGACACTGGCTAGTAAAATTATATAGGTTTCAAGCGTACAGTTCTGTAACACATCATCTGTGTATTGTGTCGTGTTCACTACCCAAAGTCAAGTCTCCTTGCATCACAATTTGCCCCCCTTTATCCTCTTCTACCTCCCCCCAACAACCCCTCCCTCTGTTGTCTGGGTCTTTGAGTATTTTTTTTTAAATTAATCCCATCAACTGTTTCATGAAGCCTCCCAAACCCCACACCATCTGACAGCTGTCAGTCTGTTCTCTGTGTCTATGAGTCTGTTTGTATTTTTGTTTATGAGTTTGTTTTGTTCATTAGATTCCACGTATGAGTGAAATCATATGGTACTTATCTTTCTCTGACTGGCTTATTTCACTTATCATAATACTTTCCAGGTCTCTCCATGCCGTCACAAAAGGTAAGATTTCCTTTTTCTGACTGAGTAGTATTCCATTGTGTAAATGTACCATAGTTGCTTTATCCACTCATCTACTGATGGACACCTAGGTGGCTTCCAAATCTTGGCTATTGTAAATAACACTGCAGTGAACATAGGGGTGCATATATTGTTTTGAATTAGTGTTTCAGGTTTCTTGAGATATATATATATATATACAGAAGTGGAATTGCTAGGTCATAAGGCAGCTCCGTCTTTAATTTTTTGAGGTACTTCCACACTGCTTTCCACAGTGGCCGCACCAATTTGCATTCCCACCAGTGGTGCATGGGGGGTTCTGTTTTTGCCACATCCTTGCCAACACTTGCTGTTTGTTGGTTTATTGATGATGGCCATTCTGACAGGTGTGAGATGATATTTCATTGTGGTTTTAATTTGCATCTCTCTGATGATTAGTGATGTTGAGCATCTTTTTGTATGTCTATTGGCCATCAGTGTGTCCTCTTTTGAGGAGTGTTTATTCTGGTCCCTTGCCCCCCTTTTTTAAAGTATTTTTTTTATTGATTATGCTATTAGTTTTCCAATTTTTCTCCCTTTATCCCCCTCTGCCCTGCCCCCCAACCCTCCAGTATCCCCCACTTAGTTCATGTCCATGGGTTGTACATATAAGTTCTTCGAGTCCTCTGTTTCCTGTACCATTTTTGTCTCTCCCTATCTATTTTATGCCTACTAATTATGTTTCTTCTTCCCTGTACCTTTTCTTCCCTATTCCTCCCTTCCCCTCCCCACTGAGATCCCTCCATGTGATGTCCATTTCTTTGATTCTGTTCCTGTTCTGGTTGTTTGCTTAGGTTTTTTTCTCTTTTTTTTTGCATCGTTTTTCTTTTCTTTTAGGTTCATTTGTTGATAGTTGTGAGTGTGTTGTCATTTGACTATTCATATTTTTTATCTTCTTTTTCTTAGATAAGTACTTTTAACATTTCATATAATAATGGCTTGGTGATGATCTGGGAAGCGCTTTATCTGCCCTTCCATTCTAAATGAAAGCTTTGCTGGATAGAGTAATCTTGGATGTAGGTCCTTGCCTTTCATGACTTCAAATACTTCTTTCCAGCCCCTTCTTGTCTGCAAGGTTTCTTTTGAGAAATCAGCTGATAGCCTTATGGGCACTTCTTTGTAGATAACTCCCTCCTTTCCTCTGGCTTCTTTTAGGATTCTCTCTTTGTCTTTAATCTTGGGTAATTTAATGATGATGCGCCTTGATGTGTTCCTCTTTGGGTCCAACTTCTTTGGGACTCTCTGGGCTTCCTGAATTTCCTGGAAGTCTGTTTCCTTTGCCAGATTGGAGAATTTTCCTTCATTATTTGTCCAAATAAGTTTTCAATTTCTTGCTGTTGTTCTTCTCCTTCTGGCACCCCTATAAGTCAGATATTGAAACATTTCAGGTTGTCCCAGAGATTTGTAAGACTCTCTTCACTTTTTTGAATTCTTGTTTCTTCATTCTGTTCTAGTTGGATGTTTATTTTTTCCTTTTGTTCCAAATCGTTGCTTTCGGTCCTGGTTTCCTTCCTGTTACTGTTGCGTCCCTGAATATTTTGCTTTATTTCACTTTGGATAGCCTTCATTTGTTTTTTCGTTTTTTGACCAAGCTCAATCAGATTTGTGAGCGTTTTGATTACCAGGCCTTTCAACTCTCCATCAGATGGGTTGGTGATCTCCTCCTCGCTTAGTTCTCCTTCTGAGGCTTTGCTCTGTTTTTTTTTTTTTTCCCCCATTTGGGCCACGTTTCTTTGTCTTGGCACAGCTGACAGGTGGTAGGAGGAGGGGTCTTATGTATTCACGCAGGCAGGGCAACCCTCCTTGCTGCGCTGCCTGTGGGGGAGGGGCCAGAGAGGGAACAGTGCGGCTTGCCTGCTGGTCTCCAGTGCACTTATCAAGGGACTCTCTCGAGTGAGACTGGGAGTTTCTCCGCTGCTGTGGCAACCGCCGTAGTCCACAGTCAGCTCTGAGTCTCAGTTTCCCCTTAGGTCAGCCCCTCCCGTGCAGCCCACAGAGCTGCAGCCACCTTACCGGTTGTTCTGGTTGGTTTCTTCTTTAATTCCTTGGTTGTTGGAGTTCCATGCAGTTTGATTTTCTGGCACTTTTGGTTATTTATTGATTTTAGATAGGTCGTTATCCTCCTTTTGGTTGTGCGAGGAAGCAAAGGGTTTCTACCTACATCTCACTCTTGGCCAGAACCCAGAAAGTATTCCTTTGTCCCTTTTCAAATCGGATTGTTTGTTTTTTTGGTGTTGAGTTTTGTTAAGTTCTTTATAAATTTTAGAAATTAATCTCTAATCAGATGTATCATTGATGAATATATTCTCCCATGGGTTGTCTTTTCATTTCGTTGATGGTTTTCTTTCCTGTGCAAAACTTTTTAGTTTGATGTAATCCCGTTTGTTTATTTTTTTTCTTGTGTTCCCCTTGCCTAAGGAGCTTAGAAGAAAATATTGCTATGAGAAATGTTCAAAATTTTCCTGCTTATGTTTTCTTCTAGGATTTTTTTGGTTGTGAATCTAACATTTAAGTCTTCAGTCCATTTTTGTTTTATTCTTGTGTACAGTAGGAGAAGGTAGTATAGTTTCATTTTTTTGCACATATCTGTCCAATTTCTCCAACACCATTCATTGAATAGACTGTCTTTACCCCATCGTATGTCATTGCCTCCTTTGTCAAATATTAATTGACCACAAAGGTGTGGGTACCATGCTGTTTTGATTACTATGGACTGTAGTCAGGCAGTTTGGTATCAGGCAGCATGACTCCTCTAACTTTTTCTTCTTTTTCAAGATTGCTGTGGCCATTCAGGTTCTTTTGTGGTTCCATATAAATTTTTGGATTACTTGTTCTAGTTCCATAAACTACACCTTTGGTATCTGGATAGGAATTGCATTAAATCTACAGATTGCTTTGGGTAGACATTTTATAGACATTTTTATGATGTTCATTCTTCCTATTCATGAACACAGTATAAGTCTATCCAGAAGTCTATCCAGAAAAAGTCCAACCATTGCTAATATAATGAGAATGGTTTGCATGACATCGATATAACCTGGCAGCCAAGTTGAGTGGACAGGAACACGAATATGTGAACGATGATGACTTCACTGTACTGGCAGTGATGGGTGGGGGCAGTAGGTGCCATTGAGTGAGCATGTGTACTGTGTGGCTGTCGCATTCAAAATGACTGAGTGAATAGAGCAGTGAATCTGCATCAAATTTTGCATTAAGCTTGAACATTCCTCCGTGGAAGCTATTTAAATGATTCAGAAGGCCACAGCTATGGGCAACTGGTGTTTAGCAGCTTCACCACAACAATGTGCCCACTCATGCATCATGTCTTATGCAGAGTTTTTTGTGAAACATCAAATCACCCAGATGACTCAGCCCCCTACAGCCCAGATTTGGTGCCCTGCGTCTTCTGCCTTTCCCAAAACCAAAATCGTTTTTCAGAGAAAAGAGATTTCAGACTGTTGATGAGATTCAGGAAAATATGACAGTGTGAGGTCCCCAGGCACCTACTTTGAAGGGGACTAAGGCTTCACTGTCCTTTGTACAGTGTTTCTTGTATCTTGTCTATCCTTCAATAAATGTCTCTATTTTTCACATTACATGGCTGGATGCCTTCTGGACAGACCTCATATGCTTCCACTTATTTATATCTTTTTCAATTTCTTTCTTCATTGTCTTATAATTTCCCGAGTAAAGGTCTTTTACATCCTTGGTTAAAATTTGTTTTTTGTTTTCTTTTTATTCAATTGTAAATAGGATTGTTAGTTTCTCTTTCTGGTAGTTCATTACTGGTGTATGTAAATGCAGCTGATTTTTGGATATTCATTTTTGTACCTTACAACTTTAGTGAGTTCACTTATCAGTTCTGGTAGTTTTTTTGGTGGGAATTTTAGGGTTTTCTATGTATAGTACCATGTCCTCTGCAAATAATGATAGTTTTACTTCTTCGTTTCCAATTTGGATGCCTTTTATTTTTTTCTTGTTGTCTGATTGCTGTGGCTAGGACTTCCAGAGCCATGTTGAATAAGAGTGGTAAAAGCAGACATCCCTGTCTTCCCAACCTTAAGGGAAATGCTCGTAGTTTTTGCCCATTCAGTATGATGCTGGCAGTGGGTTTGTCATATATGGTCTTTATTACATTAAAGTATATTCTCTCTATTCTCACTTTGCTAAGGATTCTTATCATAAATGGGTGCAGAATTTTATCAAGTGCTTTTTCTGCCTCTATTGATATGATCATGTGGTTTCTATCCTTCATTTTGCTTGTGTTGTGTATCATAATTATTGATCTATAAATATTGTATAAACCTTACATCCTTGGAATGAATCCCACTTGATCGTGGTGTA
The DNA here is from genome assembly GCA_039655065.1 of Glossophaga mutica. Lineage (NCBI taxonomy): Eukaryota > Metazoa > Chordata > Mammalia > Chiroptera > Phyllostomidae > Glossophaga > Glossophaga mutica. The sequence continues at coordinate 88,020,902 of CM077313.1, forward strand.
TGATCTTTCTAACGTATTGCTGGACCTGGTTTGCCAATGTTTTGTTGAGGATTTTAGCATCTATATTCACCAGGGTTATTGACCTACAATTTTATTTCTTTATAGTGTCTTTATCTGGTTTTGGAAGTAGGATAATGCCAGCCTCATAAAATGAGTTTGGGTACCTTCCCTCCTTTTGAATTTTTGGGAATAGTTTTAGAAGAATAGGTGTTAGTTCTTCTTTGAATGTTTGGTAAAATTCACCTGTGAAGCCATCTGGTCCAGGACTTTTGTTTGTTGGGAGTTTTTGATTACTGCTGCATATTCATTAGTTGTAATCTCCCTATTAATGTTTTCTGATTTCTTTTGGATTCAGTTTTGAAGACTGTATTTTTCTAGAAATCTATACATTTTGTCCTGATTGTCCAATTTGTTGGCATATAGTTGTTTGTAATATTTTTTTATAATCCTTTGTAATTCTTTGGTGTCAGTTGTTACTTCTCTTCTTTCATTTCTGATTTTATTGATTTGGGTTCCCTCTTTTTCTTGATGAGTCTGGTTAAAGGTTTGTCAGTCTTATTTATCTTTTCAAAGAACCAGCTTTTATTTTCATCGATCTTTTGTATTCTGTTTTTAGAATCTATTTCATTTATTTTTCTGACCTTTATTACTTCCTTTCTTTTACTCACTTTGGGGTTTGTTTGTTTCTCTTTTTCTAGTTCCTCTAAGTGTAAAGTTAGATTCTTTATTAGAAATTTTTCTTGTTTCTTGAGGTTGGACTGTAATGTTGTGAATTTCCCTCTTAGGATTGCTTCAGCTGTGTCCCATAGACTTTGGGTTGTTGTACTCTCATTTAATTTGTTTCAGGTACCTTTTAATTTCTTCCTTGATCTCACTGTTAACCCATTCATTGTTTAGTAACGTGTTATTTAGCCTCCATGTCTCTATGTGTTTTTCAATTTATTTTCTTGTAATTGATTTCTAGTTTCATACCATTATGTTTAGAGATGATGCTTGGTATGATTTTAATTTTCTTAAATTTACTGAGGCTTGTTTTATGTTCTAACATGTGGTTTATCCTGGAAATGTTCCATATACACTGGAAAAGAATGCATATTCTACTGGTTTGGAGTGTAATGTTCTGAAAATATCAATTAAATCCATCTGATCTAGTGTGTCACTTAAGGTCACAATTGCTTTGTTGATTTTCCATCTGGAAGACCTACCCATTGATGTCAATGGGTGTTAAAATCCTGTACTATGACTGTATTGCTGTCAATCTCTCCCTTTATGTCCATTAAGATTTGCTTTATAGATTTAAGTGCTTCTATGTTGGGTTTGTAATTATTTTCAATGTAATGGTTCTTTTTAAACATAGAAAGCAGAAGCACATTTTTGTCTTTTACTGTTACATTAATCCATTTTGTAAGTTTGGAGTGGGCACTTTATGCAAGAAATGTTTTTGCAAAAGTTATATGCAAACTGCATTTTTAAAAATCTAGTTTTTTTAAATATTCTTTTTAAAAAATATTTTATTTGTTTGTTTTTAGAGAGAAGAGAAGGGAGGGAGAAAGAGAGGGAGAGAAACATCCATGTGTGGTTGCCTCTTGCATGCCCCCTACTGGGGACCTAGCCTGCAACCCAGGCACCTGCCCTGACTGGGAATCGAACTGGTGACCCTTTGGTTCATAGGCTGGCATTCAATCCACTGAGCCACACCAGCCACGGCTAAAATCAAGTTTTATGTACAATGCTTGTAAGATGACATGCAGGCTCTTCTGTGTCTCTTTTGACCCATCTGATCTCATCTTCTGCTACCCTCCCCTCCTCTCACTCAGCCCAGCCACACTGGTCCTCAGCTGTTCCTTGCGCACGCAACCACATTTCCACCTCAGGATCCTTGCCCTTTCTTCTCCCTGAAATCCTCTCTCTGGTTATCCCCATAGTTCCTTCTCACATCCTTCAAGTCTCTGCTCAAATGTTCCCTCTCATGGAGATCCCCATGGACCACCCTAATTTATTTTGTAGCCCTGCACCCACCCATCCCTCCCTTTCCACTTTCCAGCTTTGCTTTTCTCCATAGCACTTACCCCTTGCCAGCACATTGCCTGTTTACTGTGTGTATTAATTCACAGTTCTAGTGCTTACATATGAAAGGTAGCAAGTCCACACTTGTTGACAGAAGACATTTATTCCAGGCACTGGGTTAGTGGTAGAATAGCTGTGGCAAGGCTGTTGGGGAGCTTTCAATCCAGAGCGGGGAACAGACAATATACAAGTAAACACAGACATGTGAAATTTACATATGGGCGGCTACAGAGATTCATGGGAAGAGCTACTTGATTAAAGCACCTGGCAAGTCCTTTCTGAATCATCTTTGAGCTGCGACACGAAGGATGAGCTGCAGGGACAAGAGCACAGGGGACATGGCTAGTGTTCTGGGGAGATCAGGAGGACCAGAGCACAGTGGGAGTAAGGATAAGATCGTGTGAGATTATGTAGGTCTCAGCGAAGAATTTATTTTAAAGGAAGTCATCAGAGCACTTAAGACAATTTGAGATTTCAAAAGATCACTCTGGCTGCTCCCAAGAGAAGGGTTGGAGAGAGAAAAAGAAGAAATGGAGAGAATTTACAAAGCCTTTGAGAGTAGACAGAGCAAGAGGAGGCTGGCCGGGGAAATGGAGAGAGGTGGCCGGGAGATGTCCGCATCATCTGTACTTGCAGATAGAATCAACAGAACTTATTGACGGGCTGGATGTGGGAAAGTTACTTAACCTCTGGTCATGACAGCGATGAACAGCACTGTTTCATATGCAATCTGCCAAGCACCAGGCCAAGTGCTTCACGTGCATTGTCTCCTGGGATCCTTGCAGTAAGGTGGTGATCTCCATCGTAGAACTTATGAAACAGCTAAGAGAAGTTAACCAACATACCCACGACTGCTCGGCTTTAACTAGGAAACTCATGACATGGAACTACGTCTGTCTGAATCCAAATCCGGGATCTTAACAACTACACTTTAGAATCTTAAGAATTAAATGATCAAATTTCAACAGACTTCACAGTACCGTTTCTAGTACAAAATAAATCCTGAATAAATAATAAATATTAGGTGAAGTAAAAAAATAACTTAACCAGGTATCTATCTACAGACTGAAGAATTATTCTTTTAAGGTATCCGGTGACTTAAGCTCTTTTACTACACATTTCTTTAGGTCATTGTGTACAGGTTAGGACAGTAGACTGCCATGTAATCATATGGCATCTATAACATGATGTAATCATATAACAATGGTTATAAACATCATGACAGTGAGCTTCTACTTGCCCAGAAGAGTTCAGGGTTGAGTTGTTCAATTAGTCCTTCATTTTTCTTCCTTCATTTGAAAAAACACTTGTGTTACCATTCTAGCTATTATAAAGGGACATAAAGGTAAATAACAGAGACCCCACCTTTCAAGGAAGTTAGAGTTGAATTAGCACATAAAATACTTTCATAATTGTCTCATTAGAAACAGTGTGTGACTTCTGGCCAGAATAGAGGCATGGGTGGACACACCGTGCCTCCTTGCACAACCAAGATTGGGGACAACAAAGATTTAGAAACAAGAAAACAACCAGAACTGGTAAAAAATTGAACTGTACGGAAGTCCGACAACCATTCATCCAGACCAGTAGGAGGGGCAAAGTTGCGGCAGGAAAGAGTGGAAGTTGGCGGACCCAGGCATGCAGGTGGCGGCTGGTGGGCCCCGGGCACAGGGTGGAGGCAGGAAGACCCAGTGGGGCTGCTCGGGGCAGCTGACTGGCCAAGTGGTCCCATATTCACATGCGGGTGGTCCGGGCAGGGTGTGGGGAGGCAGCAGGGGGACTCGAGTCTGGGGAACAGTGGAGTGGGCACCATTGTTCCCTCTCGGACCCTGCCCCCACATACAGAGTCACAATCCAGTGACTGGGCTGCCCAACCCTGGGGAACACCTAAGGCTCCTCCCCTCATATGTAACAGCTGCGACCAGCCCCTCCCCCCCAAAAAAATACCAAAAATGGCTCAAACGGGAGAACAGATCAAAGCCCCAGAGCCAATTCATCTAAGCGATCAAGAGATAGCCAACCTATCAGATGCACAGTTCAAAGCACTGGTGATCAGGATGATCACAGAATTGGTTGATTTTGGTTGCAAATTAGATGAACAAATGAAGGCTACAATAAGCGAAATGAAGGAAAACACACAGGGAACCAATAGAGATGGGAGGAAAACTGGGTCTCCAAACAATGGAGTGGACCAGAAGGAAGAAAGAAACAACCAAACAGAAAACAAGGAAGAAACAAGAATTCAAAAAAATGAGGAGAGGCTTAGGAACCTCCAGCACATCTTTAAACATCCCAACATCCGAATTATAAGTGTACTAGAAGGGGAAGAAGAAGAGCAACAAGTGGAAAACTTATTTGAACAAATAATAAAGGAGAATTTCCCCAATCTGGCAAAGGAAATAGACTTCCAGGAAGTCCAGGAAGCTCAGAGAGTCCCAAAGAAGTTGGACCCGAGGAGGAACACACCAAGGCACATCGTAATTACATTAGCCAAGATTAAAATGAAGGAGAGAATTCTAGAAGCAGCATGGGATAAGGGGACAGTCACCTTCAAAGGAGTTCCCAACAGACTGTCAGCTGATTTCTCAAAAGAGACCTTCCAGGCAAGAAGGGACTGGAAAGAAGTATTCCAAGTCTTGAAAGTCAAGGACCTACATCCAAAATTGCTCTATCCAGCAAAGCTGCCATTTAGAATGGAAGGGAAGATAAAGCACTTCTCAAATAAGGTCAAGTTCAAAGAGTTCATCATCACCAAGCCCTTATTATATGAAATGTTAAAAGGACTTATTTAAGGAAAAGAAGATAAAAAATATGACATAAAAAGACAGCAAACTCACAGGCATTACCAACCACACCTAAAACAAAAAGCAAACTAAGCCAACAGCTAGAACAGGAACAGAACCACAGAAATGGAGATCACATGGAAGGTTATCAACAGCAGAGTGGGAGGAGGAGAGCGGGGGAAAGGTACAGAGAATAAGTAGCATAGACGGTGGGTAGAAAATAGACAGGGGGAGGGCAAGAATAGTGTGGGAAATGTAGAAGCTAGAGAATTTATGACACAGGGACATGAACTAAAGGGGGGGGAATGTGGGTGGGAGGGGGTGTGCAGGGTGGAGGGGAATGATGGGGGAGAAATGGGACAACTGTAATAGCATAATCAATAAAATATATTTAAAAAAAGAAGCAGTGTGAGCTCACTGTGATAAGAGAGCTTGTTGGCAGGGAAGAGAAAACATCTGAGTAGAGCTCACAAGCATATGGAGGACTTTTTGTTTTTACCTTTATTTGAAATATAATAGAGACTGAGAAGTGCTTGTGACGATGAGTGCGCAACTCCATTGATTCTGACAGGCTGAGCACATCTGTGCCGTAAGAGCTCAGTCAAGAAACAGAGCATGACCACAGCCTCCCTCCTGCCCCTTCCAGATGCGACCACCTCTCCCGAGGAGAAGCCACTATCCTGACTTCTTGTTTTGTATTTTTATATTGTTGTACAGTTACAGTTGTCCCCATTCTCTCCACCCTGGGTCGCTCTCGCTTGACTTCTAACAGCATCAATTGCATTTGTCCATTTTGTGCATTACAGAAATGGAATCATTTGCTATGTACGTTTTGGGGTCTGACTTCCACATTTCAACATTTCGGTATGCAGTGTATCCATGTGGTTGCACATAATTGCAGGTCATTCAATCTCATTGCTGTCTCTTCTCAGTTGTGTGAACATACCACAATTTGTTTTTCCTGTTGTTGACAGGTCTTTGGATAGTTTCCAGTTTGGGGTTGTTATAAGTAGTGCTACTCTAGTACATATAATCTTGTGAACATATATATGTTAGGTGTGTTCTGTCCCTAGGTATATATCCAATAGAAATGCATCCATGTATTCTGCAGGTATGATTTTAAGAGAATTTTAGAATAGACATTTGGAAAGAGTTAATCTTGACTAATTCCTTACATGATGACCACACACTTTGTAATCATTATGTGAGACCAGTAGCATCATTCCCAAATCTATAGACTCATGTCTCCCAATCAAGGAGGGTATTGATCACAAATCTATAAATGCTCCTTGAATGATTCCTGTATATCAAAACACTGTGATGTCAGAGAAGGAATAGTAGGAAACACAATCCTTTCCTTCAAGAAATCTAGAGTCCTGTTGGGGAAGTAAAACTAACAAATGTAAAGCATTGACATGCACAAAGGGTGGACTATGATGGAGAGTATCAAACAAAATAAATATCTGCTTTATTTATCTAACATCCTTTAGGAAGATAAAAAATTTAAGATTTTTGCAAACACATGTGAATAGTTAAGCATAAGCTGATAAGAATACAATCAAACTACTTTTGAACCTCTCAGCGGCTTTGATGGGAAAAATACATTGCACACCCATCGGGTTAAGCGGACAGAAGCATTGTTAGTCCTGACGTTTTCGTGCTTGCAGACATCCATCTGCCCATGAGGTGACGTGGGGAGCTAAAGCATCAGGTTGAGAGGCTAACCCTGCTAAGCCACTGACTGATTCAAGCGCGCAGAGGCGGGGATCCAGTCTCTCCCCAGGGAATTCATGTACTGGTCCTAGGTTCTGCCCTCTGCAAAATCTTATAACCCCTAGATCACATTTTTTTTTTTTAAAATCGTGGTTTACACTTAATAGCAATAAAATAAGCAGCTAACAAATCCCATGCAAAATGAAAAAAGCCCAACTCATTGTTTGTGTGATTGTATTTTACACTTCCGGTTGGTTAGCTCAGTTTTGCTGGCAAATCTCGTTTAATTACAGTATATTTTTCATTTGTGTTTTCAAATAGCAACCCTAACCCACTGTTATTATAACATACGTGGTAAGTTGTTATTCCTGGGGTGGTGATAAATTTGCGGCGATCCAGTCACATCCTCTTGGTTTGGAATTAGTCTTTCTCCTCTGATTTCCCACTACATTTTGTGTGTATTATTGTGCTTAGCATAATTTGCTTTGTAGTGTAGCTATTTGCGAATGCATCTGTCTCCCTCGCTTGATAGTGAGGACAAAAAAACAATCTCGGATTTCTGTTTATTTCATTTTGTTTTGCAGTCCCTAAGTCGCACAACACACTGATTGTGCATAGTAGGGATTCAATAAATATTGGCAGTAGGGTTGATCGACTGCAGTTATAGCACATTTGGCTGCAAACACCTTAGAGCCGTGAGGCCCATCTGTCAATCAAAGCTGTGATCTTTGTTTCATTAACACCATGGCTAGGCAATGAGGAAGTAAGTCAGTGACAAAGAGCTGCACGCCCCACATGTCCTAAGTTAGATGGCCGATGATATAACTCCTTAAGTAGCAAAAATCCTGTGGAAAGCAAGAGGCTCTGTAGTGACAATCATGATCCATAATTTCATCCTGTCTGCATGTGGAAATTGAAACAAGCTATCTTCCTCCTGCCTTTTTACCCGTAAAGGCTAGTTCAGTGCTAATTATTTGTTTCAAAAACTAGAGTCATTTTTTCACTAAGCAGTTTGCCATTCATTTTGGCCACCAGTACTGGTACCAGATCCAGTCTAAGATCGAAGCACATGGCTTTGGACTCCGTTATTGGCCAGTGTCATTTTCTGGAGAAAATATATCATTATCCTTTCGGTTTAAAGATTAAGCATTCCCCAGCTGGGTTGCCTACCCTTCACAGGATGTAGGTTTAGCTTGTTAGTGGCGATCATAGCTTGTCGTCACCAGCTCTGCTGTTTCCGCTGCCATTGCTTTTTGGAGATGGTTGACATTTTAAAAAAGGAGGAAAAGAAAAGAAAAAAAAATAAAGGCAGGGACCATCCTCAGTCACGCTCCATCTGGCCCTGCTCGGTGTTTGGCCGCTCAGGCAGCACATGCGTTCGGTGCACTGATAAGGAATGGAAAACCCACAATATTGATACCAGTCCTCTACTTTCCAAAGCAGAAATCCTCCGGATTAGCACCTCTCACAAACAATCCATGTTGGGCGGGGGGCCGAGAGAGAATCAGTGCAGAAAATGAAATGGAAGTGAGTACATCCTGCACTTGGAACTAAAGATCACACAGGACCCCTAAACACGGCGTGGATTCGATGCTGAACAGCCGCAGTTCTTGAATGTGCAGCATGGTCAGCGAACAGAACATGGTGCCTGCCCACAAGGAGCTCCTGGTCTTCAGGGGAATTTGGACTCCTGGAGATACACCCCTAAAGTGGTGGGATGAGAGTCCGTTCGTCAAGCTCCGTGGAAGAAGTCTATCTCTTTTCAGTCTGATGGAATCAACATTCTTACCTGAGAGAATTGTAATGTTTCTATAAAAAGAAAAGACAGATGGAAAAGGAAATTCTGAAATGTAACTCTTACGGCCTTTGAGTGCTTGGTTTCCAATGGTTCTGCAGGAGTCTGGGAAACTTATTTTTGTTTTCTATGGGAATTCTAGTCGTAACTAAATGGGAAGTGTAAACTGTGTATGCGAGGTGGTGTGGCCATTAATTCAGAATCTCTGGGCTGCATGAAATGATGAGTTTAGTGAGCCCTAGACACTTTGCTTTCGTAGGTCTTGTCCTCCATAAAAAAAAAAAATTGTAGTTGATGATTGTGTTGGTATAAAGAAAGTATAATCTCAGGTGTGCCTGAAGAATAAGTTCACCTGTCACTGGAGATGGAGCCTGGCCAACAGCGTGTTTTAAACCTTCACGTAGTTAGAATCACTGTGTTTTGAGAGTTACCCACTAACCTACAAGAACCTGAGGAATAACTTCTGGAGCTGTCTGCCTCCTCTACTTCCTCCCCCTTCCAGTTTTCGTAAGCCACCCACTTTCCCTGGGAAATGCACCTGGTTTGGGGACATGGCAGAATGGGTATAGCTCAGGGAGTGCCAGATTTAGCAAATAAAAATGCAGGGTGGCCGGTGCTGTTGAATCTCAGACATATTTATGTGTGGGACAACTTATGCTGAAAGCACGCGTCATCTATCTGAAATTCAAATGCAGCCGGGCACCCGTGTTTTACCTGGCAGCTCTGTGAGCTTCCTTCATTCTTGGAACCCAAGATCTGTTCCCTTGTAAAATACTCTTTCTGATCAATATGCCATGTGCTGATAGTGTATGTAAAAGAATGCTCTGTAGACTATTAACAAGAACCACTTACAAAAAGCGTTGTGCGGTCAAAAGTGTGTTCTTTAAAGCATGTTCTCTTGGAGTCCAAGAGACCGTGACTGGCCAAGAGCTGGACATGGCAGGAGCATGTCCCAGTCTTACCAGACCACTGACTGGTGTCATTTCTTTCTGGAGTCTCTTGCTCACCTGTGATTTCTGATGGGACACCCTTAGGGTCCCTCCAAGGGCCAACGTGGCTTTATTCGTGAAGAGTGGGATGGATATTCCGAATCTGCTTCACTGACTTTTCCTTCCCTCTTCTGCTTGGCTGTTGATGGCTTCTGTGGTGAGGACTAGACAGCAGGGTGACATCCCCTTTGTCGTCTATCTCCGGCATTTTTCCGTCTCCCTTCGGGAATGGGGTGGGTTTAGTGACAGCTATCCTGTACATTGGGAGGGGGGCGGTCTGTCGAATCATGGGTCTTACCTTGTTGTTGAATGGAGGGTACTCAAGGGGATGTATACACCCAGCTACATCCTTTGTGGGGCCCAGAGCGAAGTGAAGGTGCAGGGCTCCTTGCTCAGAAATTAAGAATTGAAAGGCGGTGACAGCCGCTCGTTAAACCAAACGCAGGCCCCTTCTGAGTGCAGGTTCCTGATCCGGAGCACAGGGGCCACGTTCACGACATCCGCCCTGCTACAGCGCTGTCCTCAGCGCCCGCATGCTGAGCGTCGTACCCCCAAAACCGGAAGGAGTCCTTTCAAAGGCTGATAATCAGGACCAGCTCTTCAGATACCAAGAGGTCACGAGCAGAACTGTGTGACCACAAACTTGGGCCCCAGAGGACCTAAAATTTTGATATTTTGCTTGTTGAAGATTTTTGCATTAATTTTGAATTTTAAAAATACTGTATTAAAACATTGCAGATTCTGATTTGTTCTTATTTAACAAATCACAACTTCCATTATTTTTCAGTTTCTAGATGTGTTGGTTCATTGTTTTGAAGTTTTGCTTTCTTTTTGTGGCCATCTGTTTCTGAATGCTAAGAGTCATTTCTTCGTATTTTAGCAAAAATGCTCTTCTTTTCTTTGGCGGATGAGCCCTCTGCCACTTTCAGTCCCCATGCTCCCCATGAGGCTAACTCCACCCCCAGAGATAGGCTAGACCTAGGGCCCAGCTGTAGCCTATCAGCAAATTCTCTTGGGGATCAGCATGTGACTCACGTGAGCCTAGTGAGAGCCCCAGGCTTTTGATGAATTACCAGAAAAAGGGCACTCCCTTTCCATCAGGGGTGCTGAGCTAAAAGAATGTTGACCTGGAGCTGCTGGTGTCACCTTGGCCACTTCTCAGGAGAGGCTGATTGACACTCAGACAGAGAGGAGGCAAGACATAGCATGGGGAAGATTCCTGATGACATTTTTGAGCACCTGGATCAAGCCATATCTGAAGCAGTTTTTACCATAGACTTTTAGTTATGGAAACAATAAATTCATTTTTGGAAAAAATTCTGATTTGAGTTTCTGTCATGTACCACTAAGAGTCTGGACAAACAGGATCTCAAGCTGGAGATGAGAAATGGTGGCACAGCAAGAGTGGCCTCAGGTATACCAGAGTCAGTCTCAGGTGTGGTCATTATACCTTTCCCCAGACTATGCCACATGTCTTCTTATTGGTACCTGAACTGCCACAATTGCCATGAGGAACCAGAAACTGTGTGATGACCCATCTCCCCCTCTGGACTGCAATACAAGTCCCTTAGGAAGCTACTGATTTGGGGGAAGGGCTTTTATCTGGTGCTTCCTAAGTGTTAGCACCTATTGGGTGCTTTAGCTCATAATCTAATTGTCACAAGAGTCCTATAAAGAATATGTGCCTTTTTGACTCATACTCCTGTGCCTGGCTTGTAGTTCTCTCTGTGTGTGTGTCAGGGGCCAATTATGTAACTACTTCTTTGAAGTTACTTCCTCTGAGAACATAAATGAAAAACTCAGTAGCAGCTCACTCAGTTCTTTAAAACAGGGTAGATAAACTTTTTCTCTAAAAGGCCAAATTATAAATATTCAAGGCTTTGCGGGTCATGAGGTATCAGCTGCTCTTGTAAAGTGAAAGCAGCATAGGGATACAAACAAATGGCTGGGCTGTGTTCTCACAGAACTTTATTTGTGGGCTCCGAAATTTGAATTTCCTTCAGTTTTCACATGTCATGAAATATTGGTTCTTCTTTCGGTAGTTTTCATCTATTTTTTAAAAAAACGAAACCATTCTTAGCTCTTGGCCTGTACAAAACAGATGGTGGACTGAATTTTGCCTATAAGCAGTAATTTGCATACCTTGGTTTAGAACTTACACCCAGACTTTCCAATAGAAATATAATGTGAGCTGCATAGGTAATTAAAAATTTTCTGGTATCCATAGTAAGAAAAGGCAAAATGAAACAAGTAAAATTAATTTTAGAAATATATTTGACTAACTCAAATATAACCAAAGTACTACCATTTTAATATGTAAGATAAAAATTCATTACTGACATGTTTTACATTATTTGTGTACTAAGATTTTGAAATCTGGTGTGTATTTTATATTATAATACATTACCATTTGTGTGCTGAATTTTCACTGGAAATACTTGATTTTATTTAGATTTCATAAACTTCACAGTAGAGAAATAGATTCACATAAATTGTGAAAAAAAATTCCTAAAAGTTTTCCAGTTGTTGAATCAAGTTAACAGTTTTTTTAAATAAGTTAATTAAAAGTAAGAATTTGGAGTTTTAGTTACTCCAGCCACATTTTAAGTGATCAGGAGCTACTATACTGGAGAGCACAGACTTAGAACAACGAAAGATGTAAAATTTTTTTAAATCTTATTTATTTATTTTTGCCAATAGGAATATTTTCACTCACATGGCTTGGAATTGCTATTAACTGGTGATTGTGTAAAAAACTGGCCCCGTTAGTTTTTAAATCATCAGCAGACGATGTACCCCGTATAGCCTGGGCCCGGGGTGTCTCCCTCCCCTGCCTTGGTTTACCCCTGAAAGCCCTCATGGCTGACCTGGAAGACTGAGGAAGAGAAGAACAGGAGCGATTGCCAGAGAAGTATCTGGCTGTAGATCATGCGGGGCCCGGTAAGCAGCGGTGAGGACCTTGACTTCCTAAGCGTGGTGGATGGTCATTGGAGGGCTTTGGGCAGCTGATGGGGACTAGACTTAAGGAGAGCAAAAGTAACGCAGGGCCTGCTGCAAGGCTACTGCAGGTGTGCAGGTGACAGGTGATGGTGGGTGTGAGCCCCGATGTCCGGGGGCACCTGCAGTTCTAACTGAAGTAGGCACTCTGGTTGTGCAAATGCAGTTGTACAATCCTGGGGGTTAGCACGTCCTTAAATTTTGGCTCTGGTAGCTTGGATAAGAGAGAAGTTCCTTGTAGGACATGAGAGAAGTCACCAGAATTGGGATCTGTGTGGAAGAAGAAGCCGCAGACTCTGCGGGTGGAGTGGGTCTGGAATGTGAGCAGAAGAGGGGAGTCACCACGTGTTGCGTTTGCACCGTCAGCCGGGCCAGCCTGTAGCACAGCCTGCTCCGCTCCTCTCTCTCCAGGGCCCAGTTCACCAGAACACAGACTTGTCCTGCAAGTAGAATGCGATGAAACACTTTGGAAATTGCAGGGATTTAGTTGCCAAGCCCCGATCTCCATCGTAACAAAGGTCATATTGTGTACAAAGCTGGACGGTGTGCGGTTCCATTTCACTGTGAACCAACATAGGGCTGGCTCTGCGTACCTTAATACCACTCATAAGAAGTCTCAGCAGGCACCAGAACCATAGGGCTTCTTCTCTGCAGGAACCCGGTTTCGCCCTTCTTGAAAGCAAAGGCTGCTTTGACCCTTCATCCCATCAAGCCCAGCGAATTCCTACCCCGACCCCAACCCCAACTCCTGGCTGCTTCCTGGGTCTGCAATGGAAATCCAGACCTGTTCTTAACCTCTTTCCCCAGCCCCCCCACCCCATCACCATCGCCACCCTCTTAAATTCCATTTTACAACACACATAGCAAGATAGCCTTTGTTAAAAAGTTTAATGTTCTTAATTAGTTGAATCGGTTGGGCTAATTAGAATACCAATTAGAACTGGCGGGGCTATCGTAATTTGAAAGTGCTGTGGTCTGGTGTTAATCGCTATTAAACCTTATAGTTTGTGAAAGAGAGAGAGAGAGAGGATGAATTCACAAAATAGGATTTTAAATGTTAAAGGTCCGTGGTCAGAAGGGATCCTGCCAGTCACTGAGCATCCCAGGGAGGCAAAAAGCAGAGAGGAGCGTAATTGCCGAAGACCTGGCCCTGCAAGGGGCCTTGGTGCCTCCCTTTTCAAGAGATGTTAAAAGCCTACAATGCGCTTTACTAAAATAGCCAAAATGTTTAATTCACCTAATGGACTAATGATCTGGAATGATTCTTTTAAAACAACGAGTGTTTAAATTACCAGGGCACAGAAAAGTTTCTGCTGTTACCAGAGCTGCGTGTCCCTTTTGGGTTTTAACGTGCTAAATATAAGAAACAACCCTCACCGTTAAAGCTGTTTCAGTCCCCGCCGCTGTTTGAGCAGTCGCAGGGCAGAAGCAACGCCATGTTTGGACCGTGGTAGGGCGTGAGTTTCATATTTTCACGTCTCATTGGGAGATGACTACATGGGTAAGCGAGTCCTAATTTATGTTTTCAAACTAGTAGAAGAATCACTCCTCGTTTTCTCCACAAGCAAATATGGAATGGACCATTATAGCCATTCCTCCGGTGTATTTTCTGAGCTCTGACTTCATTTTCCCTCTATCCCAGTGATAAAGACAGAAGGTATTGCTATCCGTTATCATTGCTGGTATTCGCTCAATGTATCTGTGATTCATTTCCAGAAAGTAAGCTATGCCGTTTATAGAAAACAAATATAAAGATATATTTTATCATAAGTATTACAGCACTGTTAGGAAACAAGGAATCTTTTTAGATGGTGAATTGCTTTACAAAGGATATAAAAATGTTCCGCTCAACTGCCACCTCAAATCTTCCTGGAGGTAAGTGGAGAATAAATTTAAAGCAGACAGACCGACAAATAAATAAGTGAGAGTGACTACCAGCATAGTGTCTGTATATAAAAATTGGTAGGAAACAAACATTTACGATCCAGAATTTGCTCCAAGTGTTTCTTAGGATATATAGTGACATCTGTCTAGATGCTGTGAAGTGACATCGAAGTTAAGTTCCATGGAGTTTTATTAAATTCCATTTCTCCTTGGTCAGGTGCCACCCACGTTCTGGCTGTTGAGCGAGGTGCCTGCCCTGGGTTAGGAGAATATGCCATTCGGAAAGACCTGCTCGGGCTCTACGGGCAAAGAAAGACTGAGTAAGAGAGGACCACTCAATTGTTACATTAGTTTTCTATCTTTCTCAACCAGCTCCAGTGTTTTCAGATCTACTGTGAGCTTTAGACTAAGATTAAAAATGATATTCAAGCTACTTGTTTATTTTTAACCTGTGTGTGAAGAATAACTAATTTTTTTTGTAAAATGCTAAAAAAATTAAGTGCCAGAGATTCTTCTTGAAGCATCAAAAGAGGGAAAAACCAAGATAATGACGTGCAGATCCCAAGTAAAATTTTTAACTGGGGACTGAACTGATCCGCTGGTCTTTTTCTTTTCTTTTTGACTGCGTTTCAAGTTCCCCATTCCCTTACATATGTTTTGTAGCTGCTTTTTTTTTCCCTTGTAGGCAAATCTCTTAGTGAATTTATCCTGTACTCAAACCATAAATACCTTCCTTAATTCACCCGTGCAATGATTTAACAAGCATTTGTTTATTATCTACCAGGTAGCAGGTAGCACGCTAGGCTCCGGGGTACAAAGAGGTACATGTAAGACACCTCTGCAAGCACAGTTTTCAGTCCCAGCAGAGAGGTGACTGGAGACAGAGATGGTTGTAGTACTGTCTGGGAAGCACTGGGTCAGGGTCAAGAACAAGGTGCTTTAGAGGACAAAAAAAAAAAAAATGAAGCAAGGAAGTCGCTCTGTGGATGGAGGAGAGGAGGGGAGGGGAGGTCTGAGTGAGGTTTGAAGGACAGGTAGGACCCCGTGGGGCTGTCATCCCTGGGATATGCAATGTAGTGGCCCTGGCTTAGGGTTCGGTGGTGGTGAGAGGCATGTGATGTTTTTGGAGCCTGGAAAATATAACGCAAAAGCAAGAAATGGGACAAATCAAAATACAACTCTAATGTAAGATGCAGGTATATTTTCTTTCTAGAATCTCTCCAGTTCCTGAGGACAGGAGTTGGCCCACAACACAGCTCATTGTGGGGCTTCTAAAGTTATTTTATAAATTAGGAAGCCTCAGTGGTCATTTCGTCTACAAGGAATCTAAAGGGCTGAGCCAATATAACATTTTCAAAAATTTCTTTTGGCCTCTAGAAAAGCTATGCAACTACCAGGAGACGTATATACAATTTATTTTGTTTTTGAAAAGACTGTAGAGAAAGCAAATGAAATAATATTGCCCTTTTGGTTTGATTTGAGACTGCACACCTCCCTTGTCACCATGAACGCATTCATATCAGGTCAGGCTACCTTCTACTGCAAGGTGAACCCTTACCCTGAAAATAGCTTCAGGGAAGCCCACTGGAGGTGCTGTTTCTCATTCACCCTGTCTCCCCGGCCTCCCTGGAAAACTACGCAAATCCCTCTTCTGAGGATGGGTGCTTCATGTCCGTGCGTCTGCGCATCTGTGTGGACGTTGGCAGCGTGCTTGCCCTGTGTCATCCCGCAGGGGTGGGTTCACTCAGTCAGCTGGATCTAAGAGCTTGGAGCTCAGCTCTCAGCTGGAGGAACAAAGAGACTGCAATCCGGAGAGCCCCTGAAGGGAAGGTGGGCTACCGCTGCAGTCCCCTGGGGGTTCTCGTCTGCACCAGAGAGCTGTTCTGACAGAACCGCTGAATTGGGTGCGGAAGTCAGATTCCTGGGACATCAAACCAGGACAGATTTTCTGCTTGCCCACAAACAGCAGAGACCCCTCTGCCTTGAGGGAGTAGGCGGAGCTGGGTCTGAGGGCCTCCGTGGCTCCCAGAGTTGGTTGGAATCGCTTGCTGGAGGCAAAAGGATGAGGAACGTTGAGCTGCAGAAACGGAAGCAAATTATTTATTTATTTTTTTAAAAATCGTGAATCCTGATGTCTGGCCCCAGATATCTGAGCATATTCTCCATTCTTCGAACAAAAGAAGCGCACATGCTTATTCCACCCTTTTCCGCCTCATCTGGCAGCCGCTTTCTGGTCCAGCAGACACTAACATCTAATGAGTCAAACTTCTCATTTTCAGACTAATCAGTCGGCTGCACTAATTGCAAATGCAAATATGCAAATTTATATTAATTAATTACTCTGCTAATTAGTTCTGCGGTCTTTTTGGGGTAATAAATCATTGTGCAGTGGAAAGGAAACAAGTCCTGTCCCATTTCACTCCACATAAAAATTTAATGTACTCATGGAAGAAAATATATTAAAGAAAAGACACCCCGAGTTGATCACGGCGCTCCCACCCACGAGTCCCCTCCAGAAAGGTGCCATTGTGAGAGGGCTTTCACATCGCCAGCAAGTGCCATCACTAAGGTGCCTGTTAGCAATTTAATTATCACATTATGAGCTTCAGAAAAAGCCGGTTTTCTGTGCTGCAGGCTGTGACATGGAGCTCGGCAGTTCACCCACATTGCAGCAAGATGCTTGCTTATCAATACAATGAGAATATGGAGAGGGAATCGCATGCCGTCGCTGAAACGCTGTAGCTTGGGATCCAGGGTTTCCAGGGGTTTTGTTGTGATCGTTGTTGTTTTAAGCCAAAGTTAGCATCCATGCCCTAGGCGGAAAAGTTTTATCCTTCAGGTTTCGAGAGGCATTGACGGGCTTTGGGAGGAGGCAGGTGAGGAAGGGCCGGACAGAGAGGATATTATCTTCCACGCTGTGTCAGCGGGAGGCACACTCAGATTTATTTATTTCAAAAATTCATACTGGAGACCTACTATACTTTCAGCCTACCCACTGAGGGGAGAGTGACGTAAAAGTGTCACACTGAAATGGTCTGTCCCAATTAGGCTGTGAATTCTGTGAGGTTTAAGGGGTCATGCCTGATTTACCACTGGGTTCCCAGTTCTTTGCCAAGATGGCGCATTCAATAAATAATTGCTGAATGAAGAATGAATGAATGAATGAATGAATGATGAATTAAGGAATGGCTGAAGCCTTCAGAACCTCAAATCTAGTTAAGGGGAAAGCAACTCTCACTGCCGAACCATCTTGCCTTCATTATTGAGTAGGAGTCACGTGATAGTCCATGATTAGGAGATGAGAGGAGGGAGTTGATGGTGGTTAAGACTTAGATCCTCACGTGTTAAACGTCCCTTTATTTCCTTCTCACCAAGAAATTTCTCCTTTCATTCCCATGCTCTTTCCTCTCTATTCTGCCTTGTCTGCATGGAATGTGGTGTTCGAGCAATAAAGAGGAAACCACTATTGGTACAGCTGGACGGCTCGCATTTGAGCGCTGGCTCAGCCATGTACCGGTTTGGAAATCTCAGGCAAACCACTGAACCCCGTGGAGCTGGTTTCATCCGGGTGGAAGCAGGAGTGATGGGCTCCTCAAGAGGACTGTGGGGGATGCCAGGGCTTTGCAGTCAGGAGCTTGACACCCAATCCTTTGTCCCCCCAACGGCTTTGCATCTGACTGCAGGTATTTATTTTTTATTGTTCATAAAAATTTATTTTTGAATGTTTTGAAAAACTGGAGTGTAAGTCACATTTAGTTTTGAATGTTTTGAAAAACTGGAGTGTAAGTGCATGATATAAAATTCAAAAAGTATACAAGAGATGCAGTAAAAAGCAATTCTCCTTTCTCAACCCCAAGGCTCTCTGTCTCCGCCCTCCCCAAGGGCAATAACTAACTCCTGTGTATCTTTCTGGAGACAGACAGTGTATTTCTATGTGTCTGTGTGTCTCTGTGTGATCCCTACACACAAATGAACGATAACATACCATAATCTTCTGCATCTTACTCTTCACGTACCGGTGCATCTAAGACCTCATACTTTTTAAGCCTGCATGTTTTTCATTGCATGACAGCGTGATAATTTGCTTGTATTGACCACCCATTGATGTACATTTCCGTTGTTTACAATTGTCAACTAAGGCAGATAATGCTGTGATTAATATCCTTGTACATACAACACTTTGCCCAGGTGGAGGTGGATTCTAGGAAGATACTTAGAATAGAATGTAGAATAGAATTGCTGTACTGAAGGATACACACTTTTAAATCTTGAAGCCTTGCGAAGCCCGCCTCCATGATCGACGTGCCAAGCACATCCCCTTTGATGGCCACCCCTTCCTGACCTCCTTGCTTGGGCAGGTTCTCAAAATCGTAATACCTCAGCATCCTCATCTACAAAGTGAGACTAAAGGGCTCCCTTTCTCATTTGTGGTTATGAGGCGTAAATGAGATCATTCATAAAAATTGCTTAGTATTGTCATTTGTTATGACTTTTGTCAGCATCAACATTGTTATTTCCATTTGCAGCACCTCATGGCTTTATCGGAGGCTACAGGGAGCCCACAGCTGGTGAAAGCTCTGTGTGCTGAGCCATGCCCCTGCCAGTCTGCGGTGAGAACCCAGTTTGCCGTTCCTTCCCTGCTTCCTTGGGACGCTTTGTGCCATGGCAGCCTCTTGAGCGAAGCCTTCACGTAGCTTCAGTTCGTAGGAGCATTTTGAAAGTGCCTTGGAAGGCTTTCTACAGCTTCAGACTGTTCTGTATATGTAGTACATTTAACAAAAATAACGCCAGTGTTAACTTCGTGTCCCCACATTAGTCATGTGCCTGAGGTGCAGAACAGGAAAAAGGAAGGGGCATGAGGGACGGGAAAGAAGAATGCCAACCACGGAGATAATGAGCGGGGGGCAATGGCGGAGAAGAGAACCAGGGATGAGGGGAAGGAATAGGAAGGAGCCAGGGCAGATGACCAATCGGATTGTAGGGCACAAAAGAGGAAGACGGTGTAACCAAGGTCCAGGCCCTGGAGAGCTCAGTGGAGGAGGTGGCTGCGTGGAAGGTCCCCAGCATTTGATTAGCCTGGCGTGTGCAGAGTGGTGGGCCTCTCTTCTTTCCACGGAGGATTGACTCCGTGCCTCCGACTTCATCTCCTTCCTCTCCTCTCCATAAACTTTCTTCTTTCCCAAGTTCAGTCCCTCCCCAAAGTTTCAGCCGCCGCTCAGAAGTGACTAAGGCAGGCTGGGTGCCTTAGTGTTGTATTTCAAGTCACCGGCAGAGCACTTCAATGCCATTCCAAAAGGACCTGTGTTCATTTCCAGCACAGCTTACCGCAGCCAATCTCCTGCTCTCTCTGAAATGCTGTTGCCTGCTCTTTACATTTCAACTCATGTTAAGAAACTATGAATAACTTATTTCTTAGCATATACCCTTTTAGCAAGGATAGTGTTAGCCAATAGTATGTACACAGCAAATGCTTATTGACCGACTGGTGGACCCAAAAGTGTTTCCCATGCTTGGGACAGCCCCCATCTTCCCCAGTGCCACACACTTCTCTTATTTTCTATTTTGATACGAACAGAATTTGGAGATCGTTTTCTCAAAGATGAAACAGAACAAACAACTTTTGAACATTCCATGTCTTGTGCGAGATGGTTAACGGTTCTTCAGCAGAATCCTCCTCCCTGCTGGTCTGGGGACAGCGTCGGGAGAGGCCGTGCTGCAGGTTCATGTGTGGGGAGACCCACCCTTCCCTTCTGCAGGGCGTGTGGCTGGGCCCATGGGGCACACAGGGGACCCTGGGCTGATTAGTTACTTGATGTGAGAGTCTGAGAGCGCCAACTATCTTAATTCGTAATTCAGCAGATCAGGGAACAACGAGGCAGATTTTAAGAATACAGAATCTAGAGGTATGGCTCAAAATCCAGAGGACTGAAACCTTCAAAATTCCATCTGAGGGAAAAAAGAAATGCTATTAATAAATGCTTTCTGAAGATGAAATGGAAAACATAACAAACATGTTTCTTCAGATAATTAAATTAGAACCCCATGCCACATACTAGGTATGTGTTGCGTACTGGAGTCGTATTTTTCCAGAAAAAAATATTTTTAATAGATTATTTTTCCTAACCCATGCTTCAGGTAAGAAATTGTTCACTTTTGTATTTGGCCTCACATTGCTTGGCCATCAGCTGTGGTTAAGGATGATGCCAATAAGTCGAGGTTGCACATTTAATGTCCCTAAATGACCAACTGACGTATTCTAAGAAACGCAGTGTTCTGTGCGCCCACACTGTAGCCACCTCTTCTGAAAACATGTGCTGATGCGTCTGAGAACAAGTGCATTAGGTTTTCAGAGAAAAACAGTTTCAAACACATGCCCTCTTAAAACAAATTTTGTATTCATGCTTCAGCATAAAGAAAAATAAAAGTCATTCTTAAGCTTTAAATCCACAGATGACTACTGCGAACATTTAGGGCTATACCCTTCCAGATTTTTATCTATAGCTACATTGTCCAGCGCAGTTAGTGTCTACGTATATTCACACTTCTCTACAGATGCACCTCTGACGTTTCAAGGGCTTGCGCAGATGCTGTAGTTGGACCGGTTCCTTAATGCTTGTTCTGATTGGTTCAAGTGAGTGCCAGTCAGGCTGACAAATGCTTTGAGTATCACCTGGTATCTGTTTAAGAAAAGTAGAGTGTACCTCTCTCTATATTGTTTTGGGGGTGTGTGTGCATGGTTGTCGCTTATTTGGTGCCAATTTTTTTCAAAAAATGCGGATCATTTTTATGGGTGCAGAGTATTCAGTAAGGGGAATGGGTAGTTCACATTTACTCAACTGGTTCCATGTTATGGGACATTTTGAATTATTTTCAATTCAATCACTTTTGTATTTATGTTGTTCTATTTTATGTGTTTGATCTTCCCTCTCCCTTTGCTTTCTTCATTGCTTACAATTCTTCCTACTAGTGGTTTGAGAGTTCTACACTTATTATTCTCTAGTTCTTACTTTTTTATTGAAAATATTTGAATCAGCTGTAGAATTTAATCAGTTTCTAATGATTTCTCCATTTCACTATCCTGTGAGGGTAGATATTTCTGCTTTTATTATGTCTTCCCATGTCCTATTTTCAGTTGATGTTTAAATAATTTCTAGACCTATTTCTTGAAACAAAATTTGTATCTCTTCTCTCAAGAACTGGTTCAACATTGGCATTGTTTATAATCACATTAGCAATTGTTTAGTCGTCAACTCTGAACTTGACTGCACTCATTGCATACTCACTGCCATTTTTTAAAATAATATTTTACATATATTTAAGTTCTTTATTTTGATGCCATTTTCAATTAGCTAAAATCCTTTTTGGAAGACATTTTTCAGAGAGGGTATGTGGGTGATAAACATTTTTAGTTCTTACATATCAGAAAAAAATCTTTCTCTTCAAACATAAATGGTGCATAATTTGTGTTTTAAGTTGTTCTTTTTTTTTTCCTCCCCTGAGGCCTGTTTCCTGACTTGAGTTACCCTTAAGGTATTCTTCAAAATTCTTCATATTCCAATCTTCTTTTTGCTTTGAATTTTAATCTAATTTTCTCACTGTATTATCTTTTTCTAAAAAAAAAATTACTCATGCCTGAATGTCTAGATTACTTTTGTCTTTCAAATAGAAAGCCATGACTAGAATTGTGTGTGTGTGTGAACATGCCTGTGCCTCTCTTCATTGCCTTGTGTAAGGGACCCATGAAATCCAGATTCACCCAGCATTTTTCTTCTTCACAGGAGCCTTTCTGTTGTTATTACTATTGCAGATAATGATGTCCCCTGTATGGTTACATGTTCTTTGATTCTTCCCATTGTACTCATGTGGAGACTGTGGGTCTATCATCACGTCACTTATATTTCTGCTCATCCCTTGTTCTGTATTTACCCTCTTACCCCAAGTTTGGGGAGAAGCACCGAAGCTGGTCTTCCCATTCGCGGATTGTTTCCTGTGCTCTCTGTTCTGCTGGTCACCATGTCTCTTGCACTTTTCCATTTGCAAATCCTGTGTTTCATCTGAAAGCATCCTCTCCTGGAAGCAGATTTCTTGTCTACAGAGATGCAGCTCTGAAACATGCTGGATGTATAACCATGTGTATTCACATGTATATTGAATATGTAACCTGACTATACATCTTTTAAAAGTTTCTGGTCATCAACGTGTAGAGATTGGGGAATTTGATTCTGATGCCCCCTTGGGTCAAGCGACCTTTTCCCTCTGTGTGGTGTAGGAGCGGAGATAAATATTTGTTCGCTTTCAAGTATTACGGTGTCTTTGTTGGGGATGTTATAGAGCGCTGTTCATGTGTATTTTAATTATAGACAAAAAGACATGAAAACAGCTGATTTTTTCTGTGGTTTTATTTTGGCAGACGAAGGGGGCAGATGCCCGAGAAGAGGGAGTGGGGAGCACAGCCAGAGCAGTCTGCACGCTGGGGCCCGCGGCTCTCTGCTGCACCCTGGTACCTGGCCGGCCACGTGGGGCCCGGGCAGCAGGGTGGCACCCACTGTCAGTCCCATTCACACTGGCTGAACCCGCCGGCATGGTCAGCCTTCTCATGCTGTTGACACTGCGTCACTCGCTCTGCCTAGAAGACCGAGATTAGAGGTGGGAAATGGCCCCTAGGGCACCCATTGGAATCATTTGTAGGCTACTGGCTACTTCAGATTAGTTTTACGAATGGCGGAGTTAGATCTCAGTTCTTGAGTTCAGCTAAGAAAGCATTCAGAGCCAAGAACTCTGGCTTTAGAAGTTTATTTAGAAAGTGACAGAGGTAGAAAAAGCGAGCCAGCTGGGCTGCGTGGACTCAGGAAACAAGTTACAGAGGCAAAAGAAGGCCCTTTGGAGCTTAAGAGAAAGAAAGCAAAGATATCGCGCCTGAGGGAAGAAAAAGAGCAAAGTCTCAGGCAAGAGAGAGAAGGAGGGATGGAACTGGGTTCTTTGCCTTAAGGGTTTTTATGTTTTTCCAAAGGTGGGGCTTCCAAAGGTGAAGTGTCAGGAGAGGAACTCAATAGCATACGCATCAGCGTTCTACATGTGTCCTTTCAGGATCACGGTCTTCACAGACTGGTCTGCACTAGGGGAGAAGGTCGTTAGCCATTGCAGCTGGTCCTGATGTCCACCACGTGTTGCTCTGCCCGGTTTTGCTGTTTTGCTGGGCCTGCAGCCGAAACACAACCGAGGCCTAGATGTTACCTCCAGTTCCACCAAATCTCTGTCTCTGTGGCCAACAGAGCCAAGGCTTTCTTCCCAAGATTATTTGACATGGGTCAGAACCTCAATGTCACGAGGCCTTCATGCTTAAGGGAGTGGTCGTGAAGGGGCTTGTACAGGCGTCATATGAGGCTGTTCTCCACCCCCTTGTTCCTCCTCTAAGGGCATTTAAGCTGCATGGCTAGTGACATGCCAGGGGAGGAAAAGTCACCCTCGGGGTAAGCTCCTTGCCTATAATACTTGTTTTTCCAGTTTTGGCACATTGCTAGGCACCCAGGACTTTTTGCCCTTCAGAGATTTTGTGCCTGGCCTGTGTTCCTGCCCTGCTCGTGCTGGTCTAACTGCCTGCTCTGCCAGTTTTGCCCTCCAACCGGCCAAGTGCAAGTGAGGAGAGAGTCGTGTGGCCCATAAGCTGCCCTATGCGGAGTCACTCGTAAGACCGAGACTGGTTCCCATGGCTCATCCTTGACCCCTGCCCCCGACCCTTTTCAGTCTGGGCGTGTTGGTGAGGCTCTGCTTGTGATTTATTTTCTCTGGAGGAAAGTACATCCTTTCGCAGCCAGACATTTCCGCCTGGGTTTTCCGTTCCTCCACCTGAACTGCATCAGCGCTGTCTGTCGTATGTTCTGTGACAGTCCTTGTCTGCAGCTTACCAGTCTTCACCTGTTTTTATTTTCAGGGACTTTGTGCAGTTAGGGCAGTTAATCGAAATTGTTAGGCCATGGTCAAGGCGGCAAAGAGCTCTGACCAATTCCGCCCTTGTTGGTCTATAACACGGAAATGTCTGAATAAACAGGTTGGAATCGCCACGGTCCATCATCTCTGTGATGTGACCCATTCTCCTCTGTACAGGCATTCAGACTTCGAATTTTCTTCTTGATATTTGGCATCATGAAAATATAGAAGTCACTTGTGGATCATGAAGATCAAAAAACGTTTCCCCCCAAGTCCTAAGATCTTCCAGGTACAGGTACATTTCGATAGGGTTGCATTGACCCCCAATGCCAGGGACCCTCTCTGGCATGTTTACAGGTAATGGTTTGTTTATAGATTTCTTTCCAGTTGCTTTGTTCTTACTCCCTGCCTCCCTTTTTAAGGCACAAACTGAGCTTTACAGTTCAGAAGTAAAGCACATTAGAATATTTACTTAAAAGCAATTGCACTTCCTGCTCCTTCTGGAGAGATGGGCTTACCATGTCACTAGATGCCCCCCCAAAATGTTTATTCATGTTAAGGTGGTGGCCCGTCCTACAGGGGCCCAGCCCACGGAAAGTGTGGGCCCCTGTTATTAGCAAATGGTTTCCCCTCAAACCTTTAAACTCCACAAGTTTGCAACCATTAATTCTTAAGGGTTTTGACAAATCTCCTCAGTTAAATATTAAATAATAAATACCGACCTGATGGTAACAGGGCTTTGTGAAGTCTGTTTGAAGTGTCCTTTAAAATATTAAATTCAAATAAGTGATTGAATCAGAACAAAGGATATATCTGAAGGCAAATTCAGCCAAGTCTCTTTAACCTTTGAGCTTTCAACATAGATTAGAAAGCCAGGGCCACACGTGCTTTTAGAGCAAATTGAAAGGGGAGTTTTGAAGCCAGTCTTGCAAATACAGGTAACGCACACCTAGGTTTGATCCGCCTTTGCCATTTGGGGGGAGAGATTCTGCTGCCTATTGTTTGAGAAGAATGTGGTTTTTTTTTTTTCTTTTTTGCTTACATTCAAAGAAGCAAATCTTTGAAAATGCTAGCTTTGGGCGCTATGTTTATTCCTTGTCAATGTCTTCCATATGAAATCTGTTCTGCTTATTATATCTACCACATTTGGAGCCCTGAAAAAAATCTGTTTCATATCTGCCCTTTGCACTTAGCTTATTTTGTTTTCCACTTCTTCCAAGTTATCTCTCTGGAGGCAGTCTTGCTTCCAAGCAGGCAGGCAGTCTTAGGAGAGGACAACTTGGGGAGATTACCCTGCACCTTGGGGGATTGCCGACTCCTGACACCTGGACTGGGAGCAAGTAAAGAAGAAGACTTTCGCAGCTGGGATCAGAAGACCAGTGAAGCCAATTCCGCCTCCTCCTAGCTCCCTCGCCCCGTGCCAGGCGGGTGCGGCACCCATTACCTCTCCTCTCGGGTTTGGCTCAGCCGCTGCGTCTCCATCTGTTCCTCCGCGTCCTCGCCGCTGAGCCACCTCCCACAGCTCCTGCCGGAGTCTGCGCAGAACACCGACTGCAGAGACCCGAGCTTCCTAGAACCAGAGCGTGACACGGCAGGTCACAGGGCTCTCCCGATAAAGAACCCTTGTTGTGACAGGAGGTGGGTCCCACATCAGGAGCAGTCTGGTTGGCTTCAGCGGCGCTGAAGGGTATGTCAAACACACAGAGGCCCAGCACACATCTCTGGAATGAATGCTTGTGGGCTGCAAGGGCTCCTGAACGGAGCAGGCGTGAGAGTCCCGTGGTTTCTTGAATGTGCTGCAGCCCAGGAAGCCTGTGGGCGTGCGAGTGCATGCCTACCTTCTAACTTCTTTTTGATGTAGAACCTGTTTGCTGTCCGTCACCCCCTCATTAATGCTCCGTCTAGGGCACAGGGGTCTTCTGAACATCAGAAACAGACAAAGAAAGCAATGAGCGGATTCAGGGAGGATTAGAAAGTTCCAAACCAGGAATGGGAGGTTTAAGATCTAAGGAGAGAAACCTTCCTTGGAAACCCAGGAATGAGAGGCTCCTCTTTCCTCTATGAGGAAGAGAACTAGCACCTTCGGAGGCAGCGCGCAGGTCGTGGAAGTGCCCTTGCTGGAGCCTTGTTTGAAGCCTGTTTGTCACGTGCTGGGCTGACCCTCTCCCAGGCTCGGGGTGGAGACTTGGACCTCACACCTCTTCCCTGAACGGGCGTTGCACCCTTTCAAGACGCCGCCTTCGGCTCCTATACGTCCATCCTGTTCAAGCCACTAGGGGTCCTCATTGGTTTGCTCAGGACAGAGCAAAAGTTAGCTTTGGAGATAGAAACCACCAGAAAGAAGCTTCTGTTTGAATTCTCTGCCCGTTGCAGGCTGTGTGATCTTGGGCAAGTTACTCAGTGCCCCTGAGCCTCAAAGGGTGCATTTTCACAATGGGAAGAAGAAAGGGTCAAGAGTGTGACATTTGTTGAGAGCCTACTGTGTGCCAACAGAGCTCTGTTTTAGTTGACATTCCTCCGGACAAATCCTGAGGCAGGGACTTGGGTGGCAGCTTACTTGGGAAGTACGGGTCGCAGTGAGCGGGAGTGAGGGTCGGGGGTGAGTGACAGGGACAAGGAAAGCCAACATAAGGGTGTGCTGCACAGGGGTCCTGAGGACCACAGGGTTGCCATTCTGGTGGGACCTCCTCAAAAGGCTACAGAGCATCCCCCCCGAAGGGTCTACTAGTGTCCAGAAGCACAGAAGGCGGGGTCATTTATCCCCCAGCTCCCACCCCACCTGGGTCGAAGTGGCCCCTGAGGGTGATGCACCTGAGAGTAGAGAAGGCCCTGGGACGGAAGGTGGCGTGACATGTGGTGCCACGAAAGGTTAGCGGGTCTGAAGCCAGATGAGCTGCCGCTGAAATCAGAGATGAGCTGAGTGGGGGTGTGATGCAGGTACCTGGGCCACGAAGCTCAGCGCTGCGTGCACCCTGCCAATCCGTTTGACACATTCCTCCCGGGGCTGGGGTAAGCATTCCATGTGACATTGATAATGTGCCTGATACCGGGGTGGGAGGGTGTGTGATCACTGTCACGGAACGGCTCCCTGCCCCCGCCCCCGGGGGCCGCTGTGTTTTGGGGGAGGAGAAGAGAGTATGAGGAAGAAAGGGTCCATCCACCAAAGAACCTTTTGGGGCTGATTCAGCAACACCTGCAGGTGCTAAGGCCTTCTCCAGTGGACACGTTAAGTGAACGAGTGGAGCCATATGATTTTTCTTTGTTTACCCGTGTAGGTGCAGGATCCTAGATGTTTCTAAGATGACCAATTAAAGCACCAGCAGGCTGAAAATCACCACCATTATGTAAGACACTCGGAGAAGGTGGCTGGCTCTGCCTGTGGGGTGTGTATGTGTGAAAGCTTTCCAACCGAATTATTACTCCATTCCACAAGGTCATACTTTTCCAAACCTAAATCAATAAACCCATGTTCAGTGGAGAGGAACTTGTGAACATATCTGTCAAAATATTTTTTAAAATTTTTTATCCAGTGGACTATGTTGGGGGCCTAGCAGCAGAGCAGCCCCGAGTTGGTGGCCAGAGCGCAGACCTGGCTTCGCGGCAGTGAAGCACCTCGCAGCAGTGTGCTTACTGCCAATGCGCTCTCCAGGCCTTACGGCCTGACTCCACCCCCACGGCGCACGTGCGCGATGCTGCAGAGGGTTGTCGATACCTCCCTGTGTCTGCGGTGAATTGCTTTGAGTTCCTCATGACATTTTCCGGAGAGTTTACCCATAGCTGATCACGATTAACCAGGGCTGCACTTTGAAACCAGAGGCAATCTATCTATCACACCGTTTGAAACCATGTGAAACTCCCCGGTCTAACTAGTCGGCCTCAGTTCTTTGCCTCAAAAAAAAAAAAAAAAAGGCTAGTACTCAGTTTTAAATTGCCAAGTTTTTGAAAGGTATGTCTTTATAAATATAACGCCTGCATTTTTACTTGAATTTGTTGGGGTGACACTGGTTAATAAGATTATGTATGTTTCAGCGGTACAATTCTATAAGACATCATATTTATATTGTACTGTGTGTTCATCGACCCAGGTCAAGTCTCTGCCCATCACCATTTCTCCCCTTTCACCCTCTTCCACTTCCCCCACCTCCTTCCCCTCTCTTAATTACTCTACTCTTGTCTAAGAGGTGGGTTTTTGTTGTTTTTGTTTGTTTGTTTGTTTGTTTTGCTTAATCCCTTCACACAAAGTAGAAACAGACTCATAGATACAGAGAGCAGGCTGATGCTGTCAGGGGGAGGGGGAAAGGGGGCTGGGTGAAAAAGGTAAAGGTATTAATGTTTGCGTTTTAAAAGTATGAGTTTGCGATATTCGCCCCTCTGGAAAAATGACAAAAAACATCTCATTTTATTGTCCCCATGTTCTAATCAAGCGAATACTAAGATGATCAGGTGTACATTACTTACCCAGTTTAGATACAGAGTACCGTAGAGACGGTAACAAGATCCTGTTTCGGTAACAGAAATTCAGCATCTTGCAGCCCCCGACACACACACCGACGTCCAGCGCAGCCAAAGTCAGAAAACTTTAACACAGAAATCAAACTCAGCCCTTACCTCAAGATGGAAACCCATTTAAATTCCAAGAATAAGTAGCTGACAAAGATAATTTTCATAGATTAACATTTTTCACCTGGGTTTTATATTTCTGGAAGAAATATACACTGCATTGGTTATGCATTGATCAAACTTTTATTGTGCCAGCTGTACTTCATAGACCTGAAAAAGTGATTCAAGCAAAACAAAAGAGCGCATAAAAGCCCAACTCTAATGGTTTCAAATCCCAGAGAGGCAATTACAAGTTTGATTCCAGTGATGCAGCTGGACTCCATTGGAAAACTAAACACCTTATCCATATTAAGTAGTTATGAAGGCTAGGGCTCGGGATGTAAATAATAAATTTGCACCGCCGTCATATTTGCAAAGTACGTCCCTTTTAATAAGTGGGAAGAATGTGGTAATAAATTTCACACTAATTCACGGACAAAGAAGAATTTTACAGAGTTCAAATGTGTTAAGGCAGGTAAAAAAAATGGGAGGTCTGAAATAACTAATCATTGAGATAAAACAAATGCAAAAAGATTAGAAGCTTGTGCACGGGATTGGATTGTAACTCTTTAACCGCTTGGAGCTGGGTTCCGCCTAATGCAGCTTTTTGTATGCATGATGTTTCTCTGCCTCTCTTTAAAAGAAAAATGAAAGTAAATGGGGCATCGTGCTGCTTCCTAAATTAATGCACAAAAGCCTAGGACAAGACACTTCTAGAACTAATTATTGTATAGGTTAGAATATCTTTCTCTTCCCCAATTTTCAGACATAGAAATGAGAAGAGTAAAGTATTTACACAGGATGCCATCCAGGATTAAGCGGGCTGGCTAGGGCTCTTCCAACACCCCTCTGAGTGCTCCAAATATGCTCATTAATCCGTTAATCTGCCAAACGTCTAGTATTGGTTACATGTCAGTCACCAGGGATGCAAAGATCAGAAGGCACTGCCCCAAACCTCAAGGTGCTACTGTTTGGTGTGTGTGGGGGGGGTGGGGGTAGAGGGGCACACAGATATTCCCAGTAAGAAGAATAATGGCTAAAGTGCAATAGGCAAACTCAGTGTGTTGCAGAGACAAGGGCCACTAAACTCTTTGTCTTAGGAAAAGGATTTCAGACAAAGGCTCAACAGAAGAATGAGACTTGAGTAATTTTAAACAAGTTGTCAAAAGCTCTCACTCCAAATCTTGATGTCTCTAACAAAGTACAATGTTTCCTCAATGGGCCAGTCACAAAAATGGATCCCAGTTTTCACCGAGAAGAAGAATCTGATGATTACCCATAGGGTAAAATATAAAATTGGATTCCTTTCTCATGCCAAGCATAAAATGTATTTAAAAATTAAATGTAAAAAATACAAAAAGTTAAACATTTAGAAGAAAACATAGGATCGTGTTTTATGAAGTGAGAGTAGGAAAAAATTTTTTCAATCAATTCTCAAAGAAACCACAAGGAAAAAAGAGATAATTTTAACACTGAAATTAAAATTTTATTTTCATCAAAGGGCAAAAAAAAAAAAGAAAAGTCCTGAGAAGACAACACACAGACTAGAGAAGATATTTCTAATTTGTATAACCAACACAAGACTGGCGCCCAGAATACATGGTATGTGTAGCTCAATAAAAAGAAATTAAAAAGTAAAAAAATGGGTAAAGAAATGAAAGAGGAAAGAAGCACATGAAAAGGTGTCCAACCTGTTCAGTAATCAGAGAAAATATAAATAAGATCACAGATTTCACAACTGTCAAAATGCCAAAACCACAAAAAGCCTGAGGATACAAATTATCGACAAATGTGTGGGACCCCTGAACCCCTCACATACCGGGGTGGGGGGTGGCTAAAGTGCTTATGTTTGTTCATATGGAGAATAGTACAATAACTAATAAATAATAACAATACAGGAATAAACTCTGTGTTTTGCGCACTCACCACTGTAAACCTCCTTTTGCCCCACCCCGTACTGCTGGAGGGCCACCTGGAACAACCGCTTTGCAAAACAAAATAGTGAGGATGGAGCTGCACTGCTCTACCAGCGCCTAGCATTTTACACACTGAGATAGGGTCCTTACAGAATTTTACTCTTAGGACTTCGTGGACGGCAAAGAGTAGAACCTCATGAGTGAGAATGTTACGGGGCTGGGGGCTGGGAAGGAGAGGGGGCTCAGGGAAGGGGACGCAACAGATTCATTTCATCATACTCCCACATCTAGCCCTGCCAGTTTACGCCTAAATCTGCAGAGCCAGCTGTTTTCCCGACACAGCGCATAGACGGCAGACCTTTTGCATCAGCTTTGGTTGTCATTTTCAGTTCCTTACAGACTCAGATCACTCCTACACTTGTCTGGTTGCTTCCGAACACCAGGTAGAATGACGCTTCTCTGCTCCCGTACTCGGAATCATCTGGGTCATGGATTAAATTTTACAGCATTTTCCACTCCATAAGGCAGCATCAAACAGTGGCACCTAATTTCCCACGGCCATGTTCTTTGTAGCTAATGGTCTTGTAAATCCGAAATATTTTAGAAAGACATTTCTGACATGCCCGCACTCTACTACTTTATGAAAATACGTATTGCAGGTGTGCAGGCACCGTGCTAATGCTGATCTGGGGGGTGTTTCAGACTTCAGAATGCCACTTCTCCTTACTTCATACTGAGTTTTCGTTAGCCTGAAGCCTTCCACCTCTCCCTCCCGCTGTGGTTGAGGGAGGCTGGTCTGTAGGAATCAAAAGTTAAGCGACACCGTGGTTCTAAGGTAGAAAAAAAATGGTTTTATTGTGTCCCTTCCTGCGATATTCAATTTAAAGGAATGCTGCGGCTTTCAAACCAGGCAAGTAGACGGCCTGCATCCTACCTCAAGGACCCAGGAGCCCCTGTCTGAGCGGCATTGCCCCACAATGCACTCTGTCTGTTAGGAGTTTTGTTCTTGGAGTAGAGAAGGCTTGAATATAAACCCTGACTCTGTAATGTACTGATTGACGGATGTCGGGTTGAGACATTGAATTCTCTGAGCCTCAAGTTTTCCTCACGGGTTAAGTGGGGGATGAATTCCATCCCCAAAAGATTGTTGATTCACTAAGAAAACACCTGTGAAACCCAGAGCTGGCAAGTAGAGAGGTGGACATCACTAGTCATTACTACTCAGGGGCTTACCAGAAGGCTCTGTGCGGAGGTCTTCCCAGGGGGGAATTTACACCAAGGGAGAAGTGACGTTTGGGATTGGTTTGGGGTTGTGGCCCGAGCGGTGATTCTGGCTACAGCGCGGTGACAGTTGGGCAGACTGCCCTGTAGCCCGAGGCTCTTGGCTTCTGCCCAATTTCAAAAGGAAGAGTGCAAGCAATAAAGACCAAGTCAGAAGTGGAGCCACGAGCGTTAAGATGCTGTGCGCAGGGGTTCGCACTGTGCTGCAGCTGCTACAGCAGGCGTGGCACGTGGAGATGTAGGGCACCGCCCGCACGTGGGCTTGGAGGTGACACAAGTCATGGCCATAGCGATGAGCCATGTTCACAGCAAGGGCACAGTTTCCCCCAAGAAAGGGGTGAGGGAGGAGTCAGGGGGGAATGTACTTACAAGGCGGGGCTGGCCGTGTGAACCCCGCTTACCTTCCTCCTGAGTGACAGCTCATGGACCTGCGTGCTCCACACTTCAAGTTCCACTTTCGCTCTGGAGGGCTCACCATCAGTTTTTTCCTTCCTAGACTTGTCTATCTATCATTCCTGTTATTCTGGGACTATGATTAACCACATGCCATATATTTGGGTTATTATTAGTTGGATTTTACCCAACCTTTGTAGTGTATAGAATATGAATACAGCTCTCACACTTTTTTTTTCTCAGTATCCTTTTCTCTCCTGTTCCTCAGGCTTGGGAATCTCTAAATCTCCCCATCCCAATGGCTTTCCCTATAATGCTTCCTTCTTCCTATAGCTTTTGCTTGTGTGTGCTTAATCCCCTACTATGTGCTGTTGGAACAATGGCGATGCAGATTGAATGGCGGCAATGTAAGCAGACTTGTCTACCAGAGTGGCCGCCCCGTTTCCTGCTGATGAAGGCTTTACAATCATTCTCTTACTTAGTTTTCATTATGGTTCCTAAAGTACTTTTTAAAACATTTTCTCTTTTTATTACATTTTTCGTAAGTTAAAATGTTGAGCATAATAAAAAGATATATATCCTTGGTATTATTTTAATACCAAATGATGAATTTAGCAGCGAATTTGCCGGGAAGGTAAAATTTTATGTATATTTAGAATAACACAGAAGCAACATTTTTAGAAAACAGGAGATTCTGGATTTTCAATTTAGAATAAGGTTAGGCATACATTATATTTCCAAATTAGTACTTTGTATTTATTAAAATTAGTAAAATAACACATGAATAAAGAATGAGAAAATGAAGATAATAAGAGGAAAGAACAAAGGGAGGGAGGGACTATCACAGGTAAATAAACGCTTTCCTTTGAACATTTGAAATCACATCCCTGTCACAGTCTTTGTCGCAGTGCCCAATGGGAACATTGTCAAGGTCATGCAACAGCTCAGTGACTAGCTTTGGGACCATGCCTTAGGCATTCGGTGACCATTCCTCTAGCTGTCCTGTTGCCAGGGCGCTGCATCTGCCTCTAGAAAATGAAACACTGGACCTCCACTTCGGCATTTTCAAATATAACTAACTCTTAAACAGCGCTTACGTTGGGTACGCCTTTAAGAAAGGAATGCCTTTTCAAACAATACAAGAGATGCTCTTGCCAAAAAGGTTTGTACTGAGTTAGTTTTCTAGATGAGGGGAAGTTTTGTGATGAATCAGTTCTATCTCCTGGCATTGTGGCCGAAGGAGATGGTTTGGATACTACGGGGCGGAGGTGTGGTTGTTGGCTGTGACACAGAATGGAAACCAGAGGACAGAGCAGAACAATGCCGAATTAATCTGGCCTGCGTACAGATTGAGCTCATCACCTCATTTATTTGCTTACACTCTAAAAAGTCCTAAGAACATTTATAAATGATTCTAAAATGTGTCAGTTCTTTTGGATCAGCTTCATCTCTGATCTATAGTGCGATTGTGTGATAAAATAATGATGGGGCAGGGGAATGTCCATACAGAAGATTGGATTATTTTTAGTGATCTGACCCATCCTCCTTGGAGTGGAACTGTGGGGAGGGAAAGTGGACAGGGCAGGAACCAAATATTTAGACGTGAGAGATTCAGAGAAGTAGCTGGAGGTCCCTGCAGTGGTGATGCTGGCATAAAGGCCAAGGGAAGAAGGTCTCCATCCTGGCAGAAGCGGGCCTTCTGCTTTATACTGAGGCCAGATGACGTCACTGGCTTGGCAGCAAGTCCTGGGGCTGTGATGGGGGGGACTTCAGTGCCTCTGTAGAAGGATGGGATGCAAACCGTCCTTGAAGGAAGAGTAGCAGTAGATTCAAGGAGAGGGCCACAGGACAAAACCTTTCCTCCCTCCCATTCTTCCTGACTACGAAGCCTCTTCCTTCCAAGTCATTCGTCCTCCCCCAAACCCTTCTGTTCAAGAGTGTGCTGAGCTCCTAATCACATTCCCCCTTTGAGGCTGGCCTTTGCCTTGCGGATGAAGTCATTGATTTCATATTGGAAATATATATATATATATGCTTATCATATATACCTTTATAATATAGGATTTTTGCTTTCTCTTCACAAGTACTTGAAATTCTCATCCAGCACGAAAATGCTGGCTCAGTTACTTGAATTTTTTTCCTTTTACTTCTCCAGGAGATCAAAGTGATAAAGAATTAATGAGAATATTTATTACTTTCTCTTTTGCCTAGATGCTTTACTTCTATTCCAAAAGTGGTGTTGTCCTGCCAACTTTATGTAATGGAATCCAGCAGTGAAATATACGTAAGCCACTTTATAAATACAATTTTTTTTTTGTTGTCTATACCCTACATATAGATAGATGATTATCTCTATCATCTCAGACTAAGGGATTCTCTCTGCTTTTGAGATTCTAAATATAGAAGAATTTGGGAAACTTATTATCAGTTTAGAAGAAAAATACAAAATTATCAACTTTAAAACAAGACTTCAGAGGGAAAGTTAAAAACATTTGGAGAGTGTACCCTAGGAATTTAAGATCTGGTAATGGGCTTCTCCTATTTGAGGTTATTGAACACTTCTATGCCACTTCCCCCAACATGCAATGGCTATAAATAGAAGTGAAGCCTCAAGGAAACATGGCCCGGAAGCTTGCCTCTCCATCCTGAGTCCACTCAAGCCCTCAAGGAGGGAGGCCAGGCCGTCTCCTCTGGACCTCATTGAAGCAGTTGGTCCTCTGTGATCTTCCTCAGCAGGGTCCTCAGGAAAGATTCTAGAAGGGAGAGAACAGAGGTTTTCCTCATTCCTATGTGAGATTGGTTCCTAAACCCTTCTCCTCACCTCCAGTTTCTTTCCACTTTTCACTGCAGCTATAGGTTCTGTTTGTTTTATTTTTATTTTAAAATATAGGTCTTTCCCATCTTACTTTCCTGTCTTAAACGACAGCAACAACGATTTCACATAGCTCTTCCCTGGGTCTGAACTAGTTCTGACTCTCATTTATGGCTTAGGTGATCCCTCCCATCCGGTCTCTAGCTCCTCATTTAGCCTCATTTTTAAGCCACCCACTCCTTGCCCTCTGCGCCATCCCCAGCGCTGGGCACGGGCACATGTGCATCTTCATGCCTCGGCGCCTCATCGTTCAAACTTAGTCCAAATGCCATGTCTTCTAGAAAGTCTTCTCTGACTTCCTCTGTGTAACAATTGCTCATCGCACTCAGTTTTCCCGTAGAGTGTATTAGGTGGCGTTACAGTCGTCTTTTTGTTTGTCTTTGCACTTCTATCCCTTTCATTAGATTGAGCTCCCTCAGAACAGGCTCTCTCCCATTTTCTCAACATCCAGCACAGGTGGTGGGCAGCACACTTCACTGCATCAGTTCTGGTTGAGCTGTACATGCCTGGGAAGAGGGCGGGTTCATTACAAAGAGGACAGTTGGTGACCTCCGTTCCCAGGTGGATGAGTTTGGGAAATTCCCCCCAACTGTCCTCTTCTATGGTCTTAACATCAAGACCTCTTGTCTACAGTCTGTACCTGTAACCCCTAAAGTCTGATGACTGTCACAGCAGACAGTCAAGTGCAGTGCCTAAGAGCATCGTGTCCAAGAAGAATGACCTGGGCAGGCATCTCCGTCCCCCCGGCCATGTGGCCTCCGGTGGTCATTCCTGGTTTTCAGCTGTGCAAAGAAAACATCATGGCTACAATTTAAAGCTGTTGTGAGGATGAAATGAGATCATTGACCTAAAAATCATAAATACAGCAACTCACATTCACGGACTAGCTACTCTTCTAATTCCTTCGTATGTTACCTTATTCATAACAACCACACGAGGCAAAGGCACTTGGCAGATGAGAAAGTGGAGTCACAGAGAGGGAAGGAAGCGTCAGAAATGAATTTCGTTTCCCAAATCTGCATGCTGAACCGCTCTCCACATTGTGGTCATCAATGTGAACACAATAAACGCTCGCTTGAGGTAAATTAGAAATATTATTATTATTCTGTAGCTTTCCTTCATTCCAAGGTTTTCTGTTTTCTCAAGGTGTCTCCTGAAATTCTTACAGAAACACAATTAATGATGTTAAAAACCAACCTGTGTATACAGTGCCTTTGCAATGGGCTTCAAAATGTGTCCCACGAATAATTACCGAAGGTCACACAACCAAAAATGATTGTGAAAATATTACCCATGACTATGATGTAGAAATGGAGAGGTGTTGATGAATGAAAGACATTTGGTTTTTTTTTTTCCCCTTCCTCCTGAAAGCTAAGGACGCGTACCTCTCTGTTTATTTGTTCCTTTCTAGGCACACTGGGCATTGTTGCTCATACTTATGATATTCAGTTTAGGAGTCAGAAGGCTGATGCCACTCACATAATAGCACAGTTTTTAAAAGCATTTCCTACTGTCACACAACCAAATCAACTGGCATCAGTGTATGACAAATTGTGAAACAGTTGATTAAACCAGTTGCCAAATAGAGCTGCCTTCAAACGATAACTCAGTGTTCAACACATTTTAGCACAGATCATATGAAAAGTCTTTATTGAACAAAAGCAGAAATCAAGATGATCTTACTTTCATTTTCTCAAAGATAATTCTATAATAATAGTAATTTTGGCAATTTTTGGTATGCACAATTTCTGACTTGAGTTCACTAGAAATGACATTTATTTTTGCCAGTGAAATTTGTGATTATCGATAGGAAAAGATGACAGATCAGAGATTTTTTTTTAAGAGGCTTTGGGTTGCCGGTAATGACCCCCAAAGTCAGCTGATATTCTCAAGACTATACAGCAAAGGCAGTCTCAGAATTCAGGTCTCTCGGCTTGCTGGCTCTTGTTCTTCTGATAACAATGAATTGCCTCCTTATTTTTGGATAGACCTCATGCCTCCAAAGTTCCTTGGAAATGCACTCCAACACACACACTTTGGGTTCAGACTGGTAGTGGAGTGGCTTCGTTCCAAGTGGGAGCAAGCATGGAGGGGAAGGGACAGGGCGGGCTCTTTCCTTCTGCCCTGGACCAGCGACCTGCTCCCTGCTGCTGTGTGGCTGACTCACCTCTTCCTTTATGCTGTCCTTCTCACCACGTGACCCTGCGATAGAAATGCCATCGTGGCATCTTCACTTAACGTGGTCCTGACTCAGCTCCAGGTCAGCAGCATCGGTGGAAATAATGGCAAGATGTCCCCCCTCCGTTCCAACATTGGTTACATTGTATTTGCTAGAATTTTTGGAAAATATTAAACAATAACATGAAGATGAATGTCGAGTTTTGTTCTTGGTTTTATGGCATTCATGAAACGTGTGCTGCTTGTCCTCAGCCCTGCATGGATGGTAGAAGCTGGCCCTCAATCTCAGAACTCTTCCTGCAGAACCTGATGCTGCTGATAACACCTCTACCCCCATCGCTACCGCCAACTGGCAGGAACGAGCAGATGGTGGAAACCATTTGCCATTCACACCCTAGAGTTTCGCCATGTGTAGAAAGTGTTTTCCTTTATCCTATTTACTTATGGATTTTTTTTTCCAATTTCTTGGTGGTGTCATTTGATGCACAAATGTTTACAATTTTGATGAAGTCCACTTTGTCTTTTTGGTTTGCGGCTGAAGCATTTGGTGTTGTAACTAAGAAAACATTGTCTAACCCAAGGTGACAAAGATTTACTTCTATGTTTTCTTCTAAGAGTTTTATAGTTTTTGCTCTGACGTTGAATTCTATGATCCATTTTGAGTTAATTTTTTTGTATAGCATGAGGTAGGGGTCCAAATTTATTCTTTGGCGTGTGGCTATTCAGTTATCCCAGTAGCATTTGTTGAAAAGACTAAACTTTTCCCATTGAATTTATTTTGGATCTTTGTTGAAAGTCAATTGAGCATAGATGTGAGGATGCGTTTCTGAATTCTGACCTCTATTCCATTGTTAAGAAATATGTGTATACGTCTATTCTTATACCATTACCATAGTGTCTTGATTTCTAGAGTTTTATAACTGATTTTGAAATCAGTAAGTGTGAGCCCTCCAACCTTGTTCCTCTTTTCCAAAATTGCTATTTCCAGGTTTATTCTTTCCATGTTTCCGAAATATGTTGTTTGGAGAGACATTTCCCAGAATGCACAGTACCACAATCAGTCCTCTGGGGGCTTCTTTTTCTCTCTTGTTTCTTTTTCCGGGCACTTTCAACTCCCGTCTGGATGTGGGAAGACTGGGGTGGGGAGGAGATTAGGGGGTCCGCCTTCAGCCACCTCCCAGAGTACTTCAGGAGGTGCCGAAGATGAGTGGATCTCTCATCCGCTCACGGATGTAGTCCCCGCATCTTTGGGGAGAGACAAGCATCTTCTTCTGTCCTCTTTGCTCGCGCTCTCATTTGGTGTGTAAAGTCGCATTTACTGAAGCCTGGGTAGGTTTCCCTCAAGCTCATTCTGCCTTCTGTGTTACTGCCTGTCCAGCCAGTACCCTCCATTATGACCGTCAGAGTTGCTCACGGCCAGCAACAGCGTTGGTTGGTTTATGCTCACAACCGGCTGATGAATGTTTTGAATAACACTCCACTCATCACACATGTCAGTTACCCCTAGAAACCAAGATGTGACTACCTTTTAGGCTGAGCTTCCATCTGAGCTGGGCTTGGAGCTGTCAGCCAGGTGCCACTCGGCTGTGGAGGTCTCCTTGGATGGATGTAAAATCTGTGGCATACCTCGGTCTCTGACTGCATTGAGTGATTTCATTTAATAATCATTTTTGATTTTCCCTCTGTGTAAATTTTCCCTGAGAGGAGGTTAGGCTCACTGGGAGGTGAATTCATTCTTCAAGTTGCTAAGGTTCCAGTCAGTGCTCTGCAGCTATAATTAATTAAACTATACTCAACTCCCCTAAAAATAAAATTCCAACTATCCCTGGTGAGTTCGAGATTCATTCTGAATAGATCAAGGCATGAATGTACCAAAATCTGTATCTTTCCTGAGGTTCATCTTATTCACGTTCTTTGTCTCCCAACCCATTGTAATAGAGGTATCTTGTGAGTGAGGGCATTTCCACTTCTGTATTTTATAGATTTTTTTTGGCTAATCTAAATGTTTTATCTAGTAATATCTGAGAAGAGGATGATAGACAGTAAAAAAGAGGAAGTGTTTTTTTATTTTAATTAGAATGCTAACATAAGGCATGATCATTGAGTGATTGCATTACAAAGCAGCTACTTGTTCTGCCATAGTTAAGTGTGATTTGATGCGTCCATTATGAGCCTGTATTCTCAGGGGCTTATATCTTGGCCAAAATAGTCCCTCCAGGCTGAAACTTGGCAGACATCTCAGCCTAATTACTGTCATTTTCCTTTTTGGATTAAGAAAATGGAATTATTATAGTGCTGTAAGCCCACCCATCCCCATATTTTCAAAGGTCTGTATTTATAGCCACATAAATTGTGGGCTCTTGAACCTTTCAAATAAAATGCAAGAACCAAAGGACGTCTCCAGAACCTGTGAGCAACTTGATCTGGGCTTTCCTGGACAGGGTCTCATCCTTTCTCACCAACTGCAGGAAGGAATCAAGGAAACTGCTGAATTAATAATGAGGCTGGTGGGGATGTCAGGAAGGTCGGTGCTTTGGGTTTGCTGCCTGCAGTAAGCAGGTCAGGTGCGTTCCCTGGTCCCGGTTCCCACGTCCGTAGCCACCCTCACACGCCTCTCAAATTGTCCCCCCACACCTCCGACCTCCATTCTCCTCATTCATCTTTACCCACCCACGTGGGGAAAGAGCTTGGAGGTGATCTGAGGTCTCAGCTATTGTGAGAGACATTCTGGGTCAGCACTCTTCTCTGCAGGGGTCCCCTGTGTTGTACCCTTGGGGGCCACGGGGTAGGTTTGGTGGCTTTGCCGGCCTCCAAACCGCCAGGTAAGTGACTCATTTGCTGTCCTAAGCTACTAACGTATTGCTTCTTCCAGAATTATTTGAAACATTGACCACTGTGGCTAGTACGACCATTTCTACCATTTCTGAGGTGAAATAGATTTAAAATTTTACATCTTATGTTTTTATATCCCCCGTTTGACTTTTTTTTTTAATAACGTGAGGCATGTCACAGCCTCCTTTGAGTTCAAGTATTACAGATGGTAGGCAGAATGGTCTTGTAACTTTTAGATAGCTTCCTGGACAAAAACCACCATCTGTAATTTGCAAACGTTTGTGAAGAAACCAGTGAAGCTTCTGCAATTCACAGTGTGGAATTCCCTGGGCTCTTGCTTGTAAATCTATCTAGATAGATGCTATGAATATGGAATATGTAGACCCATGCTGAATGCAGCACCGAAATAGAAACAGGCTATGTGGGCTTTTCGAAAAAGCAACAGGACTTGGTAAAAAAAAAAAAAAAAAAAAAAAAAAAGGAAAAAAAGAACAAAGAAAAGAAAGAAGAAAAGAAAAATTCCGCTCAGTTTTCTACACTGTGCAGCGCATTAAAGAGACTTTGGAATCAAAATGTTGAAGGTGCTAGGAAGAAAATTTTGCTGACTCAGGGCCTTCTAAGAGGTTGGCACGCATGAGTCACATTTATGGAGGGAGAAGAGACTCCAGCACCCCCGTAGCTGTCAAGGATTTCATTTATTTAGAAGGTTTGGTATTTGCGTGAGTGCAATGAGCAAATAAAGTATGTCAATGGTACATAAAAATGAAGCCTACAGCAATTAAATTAAAATCTGAATGGTAAAGCTGAATATATTTTAGTTGAGCATAATTCTGTGGAAGACTATTAAATTACCACCTTGGAACAAAAGCACAAACAATGTGATAATGAGCTATGGAACCAAAATTTAGAGCAGATAAACTGGAAAAATTACAGGTACCCCAGTGTAAGGAATGCACAGTGCCGATGATATGAAACTATGAATTATTTATATCTTCTTTAAAAGTAGAATGTAAATTTGCTTGAATTAATTTCTATTGGGAAATTACTACACAGTAAACATGGCTGTGTGATGTTTAGGGTAATATTTTTCCTCCTAAATGTTATTATTATTATTTTATCATTATTGTGGTTGTATGGGGAAGAAGAGA
Source organism: Glossophaga mutica (assembly GCA_039655065.1). Classification (NCBI taxonomy): domain Eukaryota; kingdom Metazoa; phylum Chordata; class Mammalia; order Chiroptera; family Phyllostomidae; genus Glossophaga; species Glossophaga mutica. Next base: position 88,062,276 of record CM077313.1, read on the forward strand.
AGATGAAAATAAGACTCCAGATTGGAAACAACCGAGTTACGGTTATTACTGGGAAAATCAAATCTTTTATTTCCAGGCAACACAATGTCAAAAGTTACCAAGTAATTTTTCCCACACTTTTCAACATAGAATAGACAAGCTGAGTGTTATGGTCTGAACTATGTTGCCTTCAAGCTCGTATGTTGAAGCCCTAACCCACTTGTGCTTGGAGAGGAGGCCTTCAGGAGGTCATCAAGGTTAAATGAGGTCATAAAGGTGGGGCCTGAATTCAATGGATCTGGTATCCTCATAGAAAGAGGAAGAGAGCGAGCAGTTCCTCTCCCTGGGCGAGGAGAGAGGACAGGCCGTGTGAAGACGCAGCAATGAATCCAGAAAAGGAAAGCAATCGGTGTGGCCGAATCACAGGTATTTGGTAGCAGAACTAAGACCCAGTTCTCCCAGCGCTCTATCCATTGATCTTTACTAAACTACGGAGTTTCTGAACTGATGCCGGAGGCCTTTGTAACCCTTAACAAAATCACTGTAATACATAACAAATATAAATCGTGCACAGGGAGAGGGGGAGGAGGGAGAAGATCTGAATGAATGAATTTCATTAATTAACAGAAACATGTACTAATTTATCTCGGTTGCTCAGAGTACTTTTAGGCTTTCTTGCCCTTTTTCTTCTCCGCTATTCTGGTTAAGTGAAAGCTGTGGTCTGGACTCCCAGACACCAGGCAGACTAACTTGGAGCTCCTAGGCTTGTAACTTCTCTGTGACTCAGTTTCTTCAACCTGTGTAACAAGAAGGAAAGGGGTACTTACCCCATAGTGTGGCTGAAGGAAGTTAATAAAATAAGACATTAAAAACACTCACAGTAGAATCTGATACATGTTAAGCACTTAATATATGTCAGTTGTCGCAGGGGGATAAAATTGTCACATAACTCAGTTTCAAACGATGGTGGTTATTACTTCTGATTCTTTTCTGGGAAGAGATTTTTTCTGGCTGGAATGACTTTTCATCTTCCTTTTGAGAGGATGGGTGAGAGGCAAATGTAATGGAGGTCAAGTTCAAGAGACCAAAAGGCAAGAGATGCTTTCTCTCATACCCTCACTCAAAGCCCTGAGAGTCAACCTCTCCCTAAGCACAGAGGGGAGTATGTGGGGGCCCTTGTCCATAGCAAGGGGTTCATTAATCACTAAGAGCCAGTCGGACTGGCATGGTATCTAACATGCCTCTCTGAGTTTCCCTGCTGCCCAGCTGGCCCCCCACCCCACCTTGCTTCCTCCACATTGAACCTCTCAAAGCTCTTCCAATTCATGGACCCTTTATCCATGCTGTGTCTTTTTACACCTAACTTTCCCTCTGCCTAGAACTTCTCCCCACTCCCTCTGACCAACACCTCTCTTCACCTCTTCTTGCCGATGTACACACCGTAATGCCAGCTCCGCCTGCATCCTGAGTGCCTGGGCTCCTCCGGCCATTTGTTCTGATTTGTGATCCTAGGACGGGTGTTGTCTCTCTTCCCCACCGACAGTGGGCTCCTCCTGGGCAGGGACCTGTGTCCCTCACTTCCATATCCCCAGCTCCTGACACATGGCCTGGCCCATGGGAAGTGCCCGTGCAGACTGGTGAGAGAGATGAATTAACGACCTACCCACATCTGACCACCATTTGTACTGTTGCAGCTCCAGAGCTCTTTCCCGTCTGCCTTTAGAGTCTGGAGCTCCATTAGGCTTCCAAATGTAAATTCTGCCTTTTAATTATGAACTGTAGAAAAATGTATGTGTGAACGTGGGGATATTTTTAACCTCGGGTGCCTGCATTCTTTCTACCTCTGCCTGTTTTGGAAACCCTTGTCTTCCTTGCGATGACTCCTCTCCCAGTAAATGGACGGGAAGGCGAAGACGGGAATATTTTTATCTGACATTATTTCGGAGCATTGCTTCCCTGTTTGCTGCTGTTTCCTTTTCATGGGCCATTAGCAGCTTCCAAAGGCAATATCCTTTCACTGTCACTCTATGCCATGGGGGGCCATTCCAGCAACTTCAGACGAGGGCATTAAGTGCAATTCTGGATGAGAGTCAGCACATAACCAAATAAAAATAATAAAGAGAAAGCTTGTAGGAGCCATTTGGAACGCTGTCCCGCTCTGAATTCATTTGCAGCCTCGTGGAAACCTACCCATCACCCGTGATCAGCCCCAAGCCCGACCGTGCCTTATCTAATTGTAAAGTATTTCATATCCTCAGCAACAGCCCCGCTCATTTGCTTTTCCTTTTTTGGCAATTGTCTTAGTGGAATGCTGAGATTCTAATCAGTGAGAGAAGAAGAAAATGCAGGTTTTGATTTCGACAAGCAAAAAAAAAAACAAAAAACCCCACAAAAACAAAAAAGGTGCATGTCTTATAGCTCCTCTCCCCTCATTAAAACGAGTATTTGGGAGGCCTCTTTGGAAATTCTTCTGAAATAGGTGCTTAGCGCAGGGGAGAAGGAAGCAGAAAAGCAAGGAGAATTACCCTCAGAAATGCATTAGGGAAAACCAAGCATGGGACTTTGTCTCCAGGCCAGTGTCCCCCACGGTGAAGCCATTTCTGAGTCCCCTGGGCCTGAATTCCAGGAAGGTCTCTGGGCTAGCCAAGTCGGGGAAGGTTAGTGTACATGAGTGTCCCCTAACTTTCCTGACATCAGAGCCACCCAGGGACCCTGGCTTTGTTAAAGGCACTGATTCCCAGGACCTCTCACCTAGAGATTCTGACTTAGCTTAGGGTGCGTACTGAGAATCCATATTTCAAGAAGTGGTTCTAAATGAACCATGTGATCAGGCAAGTTAGAAAACACTGCCCTCGTTTATTTATCCATTCTCTAAACAAGCTCCTGCTGATGACCGATGATGTCCCAGAGACCACGGGTGGGGGAGAGTGTAAACAAGCATGGACCCTGCCCTCCAAGAGTCCGCAGTCTCGAAGAAGCCTCTGGCGCTTCCAGAAAGCTTCCAGTTCAATCCTTTGTCTTCTGCTTTTCTACAGCTCCATGCTACAGATAAATAAATACTCAGGTGCCTTCAATAATCAGCCAAGAAACACTCAGAGCTAATCCTGTAGTTCAGCCACTCAGGACAGGCTGCATTGGAAGACCAGGGATGACTCAGGAGTCTGTAGAATATTATGATTATAAAAATCGTAGCTAGCATTTATAGCATGCTTATTATGTGCTGAGCACAGGGCTGGACGATTTTCCTCAAGGCTCCTTTAAGGACAATTTTGTTTGTTTTCTTCATCGTTATCTCCCCAGCTCCCAGGACAGGACTGACACACGCAGTAACTACTTAAGGAAGATTTGTTAAATAAGTCAATATATTATTAGTTTATTTAATCTTCGAGATAGCTCTCTGAGCTAAATATTAAACACCCCAAATACCCTAAATTTCTGGGAGGGAGCTCAGAGAATCTGTATTTTTATCAAGTTCTTTAAGATCAGCCAGATTTGGGGAGCAGGAATCTAGCCCAGCTCCCTGGGGGTGTGCACCTCCCCCGGGCAGCTCATTCAATGTTTTTAAGCTTCTCCTTGAGGATCCCAAAGACCAGATGTCCCCCACTGACTGGGGCAGCCTATACCGGTGTCTAATTACTTTCATTATTGAACTGTTCTTCCTCCTGATTAACTGAATCTTCTCTTTTCTTCACTTCTACACACTGCCCTTTGTTCCTCTCCAGAAAAAGGACCACGCCCAGCATTCAGACACTGATCGCGGGGGATAATGCAAATAATGCAGAAGATTTAGGTTCCAGCTGTGTTCTAGAGGGAAGGGGAAATGCTGAGTCCCTGGCCACATGCCAGGGACAGGCCCAGACTCATTAGGAATAACTCTGTGCCCTGAATTCAGGTAGGATGTGGACCCCAGTTCTATAAAGTGAGGTTTTAACCTACTGGTCATATTTGTGCAAATGGCTTAGGCAGTCTGAACTTCACAGTTTTCCCACGTGTGAAGTAGAGCAAAATAGCATTGTGGATAGGAAATATAATAGCTAACAATAACAATAACAAAAACCTTGTAGAATGGTAAAATAACACCAACATAGACACTGTAGCTAACATTCTTCACAGGCTTATTCTGTGCAGAGTGATGTGCTGGACAATGCTCCTCCAGGTCCCTTGGACCATTTTGTTTGTTATTGTATCCCCAGCACCTAAGACAGTATCTGACACATAGTAACTGCTCAATAAATATTTGTCGAATTAATGAGTGAACACATCATTAGCTTATCTGATCTTCAGAACGGCTCTCTGAGCTACACGCTGGCTGGTAACCCTACCTTACACATAAGAAAACAGACTTCTTAAGGTTAAGTTACTTGCTCAACTGGTGGGAACAGGGGTTTAAATCCAAGCACATTCTTGTGCCACCTACCAACTAGTTGTTACATGTCTCTGTCGATAGTGTTAATAAGTCTAAGGCTAGATTTGTGTCCTTATGCATCATGACATCCGTTGCTGGAGAGACCGTGCATTTGGCTGTAATGAGCCATTCCAGCTTTGCCATTACACCATCGTGGTCAGAAGCTGGGATGGTCAGCACAGGGCAGCGTTCTCTTTGTCCAGCTTCTGGTGGTCTCGCTTCCTGTTTTGTGAGGGACTAGGCTTTCCCCAGAGCCTTTGGTTGTCTTTTCCTCCCGTCGGATCACCACTGGGAAAAGCATGAAGCTCTAAAACTGCTGGACGGAACATGATCGATGCAATGGCTTCGGGCTATGTTTTCCCTTTGCTGGGAAGCACTGCCATGATAATTGTTTCTACAAAAGGAAACTACAATTCTGGCAAAAAAAAAAAAAAAAAAATCAAACTCTCTGTGTGCTTGAACCTATCATAAACCATTGCTGGTAATTATAGAAGCTGATTGTGAGACAGTTTAGTTTAACTTAATTGGCAATTTTTTTAAAGCTGCAACACAATAAAAATAGTAACGAAGAAGTCAGATTCTGGAGACGGAACATTTAGCTTTGGTGAAATGTCACAGCTCCGCACGCACTGCCAGAGGTGCGGGACCGCGTGCCTCCCTGCTCTCAGCTCGGTTATTTAAACCCTTGCTCCTTGCGTTCTGAATTCCGTTTCCCGAGTGCACAGTCTGACGTAGGCTTTTATCCTGTTACGGCTAAACAGGCTTTTCAGTGGTTGTGGAAAGAAATGTGCCCCACAAACCAATTTAGAAACACGAGACTTCTGTGTCTGGAAGGGAAGGCTTGTGCGAGACGAACTAACGGTGTCCCCTTAAAATTTAAGTATAATCACCTCTTTGGGGGCTGCATTTCACCTGATCCAAAGTTAAGTTTTTACCTGTTCTCCTGGCACTGGGGATGGCCTCATCCTTGCTTCCCTTCCTTGGTCTTCTGTACCATCATCATGGTCACCATCTCATCTTACTGTCATTGTCATCATCAGACCATCTTAATAATCATAGTGATAGCAGCTAGCCCACTAGCTATGGTCACTGCCATAGGCCAAATACAAGGCCAAGGCCTTTCCATAGATCATCTGATTCACAACAATAGTTTCACAACAACAGTTTGAAAAGCCACCCATTAGAAAGTGGCAGAGCTTAGACTCACACTCCCGCCTGTCTGGCACCAGGGTATGCGATTTTAACCATGATGCTCTTCTATCAACCTCGGAGTTTTGTCTGCAACTGGCCCCCATCTCTGAACAGAGCCTAGCCCCACTGGAAATTGGTCTTGCTACCTGTAAAGCTGGTATCTGCTGTGTCAGGGATGGCCGGCCCTTGGGCCTGTGCCTCTTCCAGGTGGCAGTCTTCCATGTGCAATAATGCTTACCTGCTGCGGCTCCTCTGGACAGGAGTTCTGCCTCCTTTCCTGACCCGGCCTGCCAGGTCCCCACTAGGCCTGGAGTTCTTCACTGAATGCCAGCCCACTCTCTGGGGCTGGAGAGACTCCTCCCTGCTCTCATCAGTCCCCTTACCCCAGGAACTGGATTCCCAGTCCTTTACCAAGGAGGGCCCAGCGAAGCTAGGTATTGATTGAGATGCTTTAGTAACTTCTTTTTTAAATGAAAATCTCAGTGACAGTAATGGTTACAGTGATTTGTTGAGTACTATTTTCCAGCACTTTTATAAATGCTTCTACATGTACAAACTGTCTCCGCAACATCCTAGGAAGAAGCTCTATCGTTTTCGCCATTTCCAAGATGAGAAAATGCAATAGAACAGTTAAGTGACTTACCTAAAGTCACACAGCTAGAAGGTAGCAAAGCCAGATGAATGCCCAAACTCGGTAAGCTGAACTGTAATGCCATGCTCTGATGTCAAAAAAGCATTACAAATGGTGTGAGGAACCAATTTTAAAATACTGCAACAAACACAACAGCTTCCAGGTAAATGCATTTATAGAAAACTACTTTGGCTTCCAGTTTATATAACCTGGAAATGCTTGTGGTTAATGTAAATTTTAAGTTCCAGTCTCTTGGCACTTTGGTGGTATTTTCTGTATTATAATTATGTTTTAGAATACACTTACATTACTTAATGTACAAATGCTGTTTAATGATTAGATTGCAATTATGATCATATGCCATATTCTCACACATTCTGATATTTTCCTATCAAAGCGTAAACAACCCATTTACCACTTAGATTTGCATGTGACTCATTAACATTCAACCATGCTATTGACATTCATACATGTTATTGGTACTGATGGTTCCAACATTGGCCAGCTCACAAGCAACGCAGGCTTTTATGTGCTTGGCACTTGATATGTATTTAACAATACATAAGTGAGTAAGAAATTCGTTTTGATAAGAAACACACACATCTGTGGATATGTGTGCGAAGTCTTGTTCTGGTGACATGGTGCACCCCAGAGGTCAGCTGGGGGCGGTCATCCAAGGCCATCTGAGGTGGGGGCGGGAGCTCGAATCAGAACTGAGGCTGGCTCTCTTTGCAGATTAAATGTGGATCGGAGGGTGTCCTCATAAAAGAAAGGGGGTTTACTGGTGTCTCAGCAGGGATTACACACTTTGAGGCACAGGACCTGGCGCCCACTTAGAAGTCACGGGGCGGTTAAGATAATCATAAAACTATCCTAAATGGACATGCTTTGATGATGATAAACAGGAAAGGAAGACACAGATTAGAGAAAAATGACAAGTGTTCCCCTGGGCAGGAGCCCTAGGAAACTCTACTTCGCTGAAAAGCTACATCTATATCCCCAGTCTCTGGGGACAGCACCAGGGTCCAGGAAGGGACAAGCTGGGACTGAGGGAGGAACTGCCTGGATCAGTCTTGAGTGACAGGAGGCAATGGCCAGAAAAGCTGAGAGAGCCTTCTACCTGGCTGCCAACCAGGAGGTAGCCTCTGAGTGTGTCACCAAAGCTGTCTGTGCACCAGTCCAAAGCATCCTCCGATTAAGATGCCAAAAGCACTTAGCTTCCAGGTGAGTAAAGGCTGTGATGCATAGGGCCAGAGGCTGAAGCCCTTTCCTCCCCCGCCCCCACCTCCAGCCACCTCCACCACCCCTGGGCCGGTGGAGCCCATGTATGTATGGCTGGTTGAGGCTGACTCTGGCGTTATACATCTGCTTCTGTTTCTGTGCACTCTTATTTTTAAAGTGTCTTGTTGTGATATGTAATGACTGATTTTACAATTATTACGCTAACGTGCCCCCTTCCAGTTGGGGAGAACGTTGAGATTTGTCCTTTAGCAAACTAATGCACTGGGATTTTTCCTGGAGGAGATGTCACGGGTTGTAGGACTAGAAATGGACGTAGGCCTTGAGACAGGGCTGGGGACACTTAGAAGAGAGGTATCCATTGTGCTCCAGGTACATGGATATGCAGGGAGAGATGGACAGACAGCTGGGCCCAGGCAGACCCGAACATCCCCCTCCCCGAAGGACACATCCTGGGCACATGTGGGCCTATGCCGGGCTGTGTGTGTCTACGGATTAGCTGAGTGCACTAATCTGTTGGGTTGTGTGGTCTGGCACAGTTCTTCCTCTGCAACTCTGGAGAGCATCACCATCTGCATGATGGTGGCAAGGGACGGGGGCGGCAGTGTCTGCGGGACGGTGGACTCCCCCGCTGAAGCAGAGCCTGAGTTTCACACCCGTGGTGCCTCCGGCTCTGCAGGGAACTGGAGTTGACCCTTGAACAACACAGGTTTGAACTGCACAGGTCCACTTAGAGGATTTTTGTTTTTGTTTTTTTAAATAAATAAAGCTGGTCTTTCCTATTCCAGGTTTCACATGGGAAGATTCACCCAACAGTGGATCCAAAACAGCACTTTCGCATTCCCAACTGGAATCAAAAATACTAACCGCGAATGGAAAACTCTTCTACCTGGAGGCTGGTGAATCTGCGGATGCGCATGCGCAGGGCCCACCGCAGCGTCAAAAGTCACGCCCAGATTTTGTGGATTTGCCTTTGTTTAGGGCCGGCGGCCCCCACAGCAGCCTCGCTGTTCAAGCGTCACTTGTTCTCGCAACTGGCCGATGGCCGGTCCGGGTCACCATGTGGCTGCAAGAGCGGCAACTGTCCATTGGAGCACCTGGGGAAGAAGCCTGCGTCCGTTTCCTCGCCGCCGGGTCGTTTCACGGAGCTGCCCCGGAAAGACGTAAGTCGCCGAAGTTTTGGGATTTGTCCTGGGAATCTGAGGCCTTTGGAAGAGCACTTAAAAATATTAAGAGTCATTTCAAATATTCAACCCTACAAAGGAAAAATATTAAATAATTTGTATATGCCTGACACCCAGATTTAACAAGTATCAAGTTGTTTGTTATATTCACTTCAGGTGAAAAACAAGAACATTACTCATAAAGCTGAAGGCCATTTTGATGCCATTTTTCTTCCATTCCTCTGGTGTTCCTTCTTTTTACTCATCAATAGGCGGTATGCTCCTTCTCACCGATGTTTTTATGTGTTTATTACACGTGGATGTGTCCATAAATGAAGTACTTATGTATCTAAAATTTACATAAATGTTACAATATTCTGTGAGTTCTCCACTTTAACCCCACACTAACCTAGGTTATCCATTTGATACAGAACTAAATCTAGTTCATTTGTTTTCTCTCTATGTATGTTGTTATATAGCATTTTATGTTATATATGTGAGTTCACCTGTTTTTCTGTTAAAGGGGGTTTAGTTTGTTTCTAATTTCTCATGTTGTCACACTCAATTTTTAAATTAAATTAGAATGTATTTGCGTAGAACGTGTGAGGTAGGGTTTCCACGGAGCCCGCTGTCCCTTCTGGAAGAGAACAGTTTCCTCCTCTGCTTTGTCACGCCCTCTGCTTTCTGTTTCACGTGTTGATACACTTATACGTCCGTTTTTGATCACTCTAGTCATCCATTAACCTGTGTCTCTGTCTCTGAATGAATGTAATATTTTAGTTATTACACAATTAATATTATTTAATCATGATAGAGTTAGATTTGGTGTCTAAAAGGGCAAGACGCGTACCTTTGGTCTGCAGAACTAGAAAGCTGTGATTCAGATGCTGAGATTGGACTTTGAGTCTCCTTTGATTGAACTCATAAACAAGCTGTGAATGTACTCTGACCCCAAGGAAATGGGATGTATCATATACTCTCTGTAACCAGCCCTCAAAATAATCTCGTAGGATCGAAAGTGTTATTCCTATCTTAGAGACGATGGTGGAGAGTCGGTGATGGTAGTGACTTGTTGGTATTAAGACATGTAGAAAGCGGCATTGCGGAATCTCTTTGACTTCTAGTGTGGTGTTTATTGAAGCTATTTTCTACCTAAGCACTTAGTGCGCCTCAAGAAGCCCAATGAAAGACATTTGCTTCTCCCCTTGGGCAATATTAAGTATGTATTTTTCTCTTTGGCATCTAGGAAACTTACACTTTTGTCTTAACCTAAATTTGGGCTTAACCATTTAACTCAAAAGTATCTTGTGTTTTAATTATCTGTGTACTATTTTGTCCCTTTCCCTAATGTCCTCTTCTAATTTGCCATTTTCCTGTCTTGATTTAAAAAATATTTATTCTTAATGTGTTGCGTTAATGCACGTAGGTTTTATAGCTAACCTTAAATAGTTATTCCCTCCCGTCCCCCAAATGCTGTATTTCTGTTACCACAATGCCTTCCAAACTTCAGTGTGCATCCAGATTACCCGGGGTCTTGCTGACACAAAGGCTCTCCATCCACTAGGTCTGGGCGGGGCCCCAGACTTTGCCTCTCTAACCAGCTCCGGGTGAGGGAATCTATTGCCTCTTCTTCCTTGTGTGCCTCAACCTGTGTCCCCCTTTCTTCCTGTGATTATTGTTCAGGTACAGACTCATTGCCTTGGAAGGCAAGTTTCAATGTTTCTCTTAAGTGTCTTATTTCTATGAAGTGGAAGTCAGGGAGTTCAAAATCCACTTGACCCCGGAACTGAATCTTCTATGTTAAAGGGCAAGGTTTTTCTTCATATGAAAAAAAAAAGCCAGAATAATATTCACTTCACATGGTTGTTTAATGAGTTGACAGATTTAAATGAGAATATGCAACAGAATTTTTTCCATTTCATGGAAACTCAAATCTTAGTTTCCTTCCTTCATTCCTTTCTCCCATTTCCATTTAGAAAGTTGCAATATATGCTTTCCTATAATTGATACCCCTCCTTCTCCAAAAAGAGATTCGAGGAGACTGAAAGGAACAGTATAAAACCAATATACAAACAAATATTTAATGAAAAGCATGTCCCTGAATGAAATCATTCTTTCGGAGAGATAACTGTCACATGCCGCCATTAAGAAGTAATGTGTTCCTCATAACCTTAATTCAAATGAGTAAGTTTTGAACTGAAGAATTGCTGCTGAAATTCCTAATGAAACATGGCAATTACATCTTATTTTTTCTTTTCTTAATTTTTTCCCTTTATACTGAAGTCTGTGAATTACAATGAAGTTAAAAACCAGTATGTTTACCACGTCCTTTTTTTTTTTTTTTTTTTTTTAAATTTCAGGGTGTTTTCCAATTTAGAAAACATCACTTTAAACCAGGTAAAGGTTTAGATTTATTGTTTTAAAGAGAAACCCATTCTCATTCCATTAGAGTATTTTACAGAAGTAGAATTTCTTTTCTGCACAGAAGTAAGTAGATTCACATTTTATTTGCTAAGAGTTCAAATTACAAGTAAATCTGGTTATGCAGTTTTGAAATGATGATGGAAGATTACCTGCTTTCAGGAAGCCTTGGTTCTAAGCTATAACAGGAATCATCTCGCTTGTTTTAGTCACCCTTTGAACATGTGTTCAACACTACACTTACTAGTTAAACTGATGAAATGTTTTGTTTTCCGGGATTTTATGGCTTCCTTTGTGATAAACAGAGACAGGACTGAAGGTCACTGTCTTGTATACAGGATTGCAGATTCAAATGGACGCTGAAGTTGTTAAAAACACAAGTGACGTGACCTTAGGTTTGCTCTAATACGTATGGAAACAGTTTTCACTTGCACAAGGAAAAAGGCCCAAGCTCATTTAATGGTCTGTTGTTTATTACTTTTGACAGAGACCTAGATACAGATAAATACTTCTCTACCAAAAGGAAAGAAACAGGATAAGGGTAACGATAAAGGGCACATGTCTTGGTAGGTCACGGAGACTGTAGGGGCGGTGATGACCGTGGTGAATCAGAAAGTGTCCAGTTGTCACCATGTGCGGAGGAAGCCCAGGGTTGCCACGTCTTTGGGGTTTGCACGGGCAACAGGCAGCCTGGATTTTTATGTTGAAATGTCCTAAGTTTTTTTATTTTTTTTTTCCTTTATTTTAATTGTTGTTCTTGTACAGTTTTCTGTCTTTTACTCCCATCCCGGCCCACCGCCCCAGCCCTCCCCACTTCCCTCCCATTTCCACCCTCCCTAGTTTTTGTCCATGTGTCTTTTATACTTGTTGCTCTAAACCCTTCCCCTTTTGCCCTGAAATTCCCTCCCCTCTCCCCTCTGGTGTCTGTCAGCCTGTTCTCAATTTCAATGTGTTTGGTTATATTTTGCTTGTTTGTTTGTTTGTTTTGTTGATTAGGTTCCTGTTAAAGGTGAGATCATATGGTATTTGTCCTTCATTGCCTGGCTTATTTCGCTTAGTGTAATGCTCTCCAGTTTCATCCATGCTGTTGCGAAGGGTAGGAGCTCCTTCTTTCTTCCTGCTGCATAGAATTCCATTGTGTAAATGTACCATAGTTTTTTGAACCATTTGTTTACTGTTGGGCACCTAGGTTGCTTCCAACACTTGGCTAAGTTTTAAAATATATGTTTTCAGAAACAATTTATGGGATAAATAAAACATGACTGCCAACCAAATTCAGCTGGAGGATCACAGATTACAAATCACAGATTTGTGATTACTGCTTTGAAAAAAAAAAAGGTAATGCAAAAAGGTCAAGGGAAAGCAAGTCCAGTGAGGTGTCCGATGTGAAGACTAGCTTTTTTCTGGAACGAACTGCCGATCATTCTGGGGAATGTGAAATGCTGTGTGTACAGACAGCAAGGTGCCAGGAATCTGTTTGGTTGAATGGGACGCTAGTCAAAGTTCATCATTTTTTTGCTGATGGAATGTTGAAGGTTGAAGGCATGAATTTAGAGCAAGTGGGGAAGGAAGCCGTGTGGAAGGTTCCGCACCGGAAGGGAAAGGGCACTGTGGTTCTGTCACTGAGGACTGAGTGGGCGTCCCAGGGAAAATGCCGGGGCCCAAGAAGGGATGGTAGTCCAAGCAGAGGGGGACAAGCCTTGGTGAGACAGCAACCTATCGAAGATTCATTATTCTTGGAGGTGACTTCGAATATCAGCAAATGTTAAACAGGACATTTCTGTTCAAGATAGGCCACATTACAAACTGACTAAAAAACAAGCAGCGTTTCCCAAGGCTTTGCCTTGCACCTTCTCCCTAGCGATTGCTGATGGCTGTTCTCACCCTCCCTGTCCACTGTGCTCCCCACTTTCCTATGCTCCTAGTGAAGCACAGAGAAAACTCCTGAAGCTCCCTATGGCCCCACCATCCTGGGTCCTGGCCGCACGCTCATTTCGGCCAATCGCCTTCTCATACTTCTAGACTAAAAAGTATCAAGCGTCCTGCACACATAATTACTGCATTCTGGATATTTACTGCACGAGTTTGTTTGTTTTTTTCTACAGGGACTGTACCCCATGTGAGAGAAGGAAACAGGAATTTGTATTCACACTGCTTTGTAGAGTTCTAAAATGTGTTTTGGGGGGATACAATTCAAGCACTAAAATAATCCATTTCATGCATATTAATTAAGTTTTACATGAAAACAGTTCCCATTTGCATGAGTGCGTTGGCAAGTTTTGAGTCTGGGGAAGATGTTACGAGCAGTAGTGGGGGGGATGAAACCAAACACTGCCCGGCGTTGGCAAGAGTCTCGGGAGACGAGTGCACTCACACTAGTGTCCCTTCCCGTCGATGGCAGCGAGTCCTCCTGGCCCACTGCCGGCCACTGCTTCCCCATCCTCCTCTCTCCAGAGTCTCAAGTTTGCGGTACCTCGGGCTCCAGTTCTGAGTCTTTTTCTGTTGTCTGGCAGTGTTCTCTCCTTAGGTGAGTTCATGCCCGTTGATGGATTTCAAACCACCTTGGTGCTGCTGCCTCCCAGATTCGCATCTCTAGCCCGATGACTCCTCTGGTCTCCACCTCCTTGACACTGCACTTCGATGTCCCCTTGACACAGAAAACTCACCTCCAAACGATTTAAACAAAAGGACATTTATTGGCTCACACATCACATACAGACAAGCAGGCTGGCCTTAGAGTTGGCGTGACCCAGAGCCTGTGACTCCGTTTGTCTGGGTTTCCTTGTCTCCCCATCCCCACACCATGGGTCCTGCACCTGGCACTAGATGGTTCCTGTGGCTTCAGACCTTAGGTCCTCTCTCCACAGTGTCCAGAGGAAGAGAGAAGGAGGCTTCCCGAATCCACTCTCAGAAGAATGAGGAAGCTTCTTTCCCCCAAGTCCCCAGAAAAACTTTCTTGGCGTTTCCTTGGTGTAAACATTGGGCCATGCCCATCTCAACTCTTCTTCTAGGACAGTTTTCATGCAGTGATTGGTGTAGCCTTCTTATCCCTTCATGACTCAAGTGACAAGCGTATGGGGTGACCTTAAAGAGCTGTAGGAGTGTCCAACCTTTTGGCATCTCTGGGCCACACTGGAAGAAGAATTGTCTTGGGCCACACATTAAGTACACAAACACTAATGAAAACTGATGAGCAAAAACAAGGTTTTAAGTAAATTTACAGTTTTGGGTTTGGCTGCATTCAGAGCCATCCTGGGCTTCATGCAGCCTGTGGGCCGCAGGTTGGACACGTCTAGTTAGACCAGTATCCTCAGTGCTATCAGATTTGGTACCTTTGTTTCTAATATGGAATTTTTGTATTGCTCTCTTTATTATCATGAAATAAAATCCATAGAAAATTAAAGTTAATTACCTACTTAATTGATATAATATCTAGTTATTACATAGAGGAAAAATGAGTTAACAAAATGATACATATTTCAGGACACAAGTGGTGGGGCAGTTACATTAGAACCTCACTCCTCAAAGGGTGGTCTGTGAGCCAGCAGCATCGGTACCAGCGCTTAGAGAAGCCGACTAGCAGGCCTCAGCCCAGACTCACTGAGTGAGAGTTCGCATTGTAACTCCATCTCCAGTGGCTCATGAATTTGAGACACACATTCACATCTTTTGTGCTAGAAGACATAATGTAGTCAGAAATGCCCCTCTCTGTAGAGTCTCGGTGAAATGACAGCCACAGATGTGACTGATGGAGATGTGTTGGCAACTCAGACATCCACTGGCGTTACAGTGTTTGGGAATGAGACAAGAGCAAGACAAAGTACAGTGTGCCCTCAGTTTGCATAATAGTTGTGTTCCTGGAAAAGACGGGACAGAATGAATGATGCAAAAATATGTCGTGTTTGCATACAAAATGGAGTTTGATAGTTAGGGCTGTATAATTTTAAACTTTTTTTTTTTTACGTGATTCAGGTTTTTACTTTTGATTTTTGTTATCAGGTAGGATATTCGAAAGTAGTGCAGGATCAGGGGGCCATTCTGCAGACTTTCCATTATTTTCTGTTAATCTCCTGCCTCCCGTGTTGGCCAGAACTAAATTTGGTTTGAGTAGAGAATTCAGCTTCTTTAAAGCTGTCCAGAGCCCTGGCTGGTGTGGCCAGCCCAGTGGATTGAGTGCCAGTCTGTGAACCTGAGAGTCGCTGGTTTGATTCCCACACGTTGATGTTTCTCTCCCTCTCTTTCTGCCCCCCCTTCCTCTCTCTCTCTCAAAAGAAATAAATCCTTTTTAAAAACTGACAAAATACGTTTGCGGCACATTCTTTCATTTCCCTCTGGTCTCTGCTAAAATGGCTCCTCACCAGAAAGACCTTCCCTGACCACCTGAAATGCAATAATGAAGTGGCCGGCCCCAGCTTTCCTTTTATAGCCTATGTTTTCCTTGTTTAGTGTCTGTTTTCCTACATCCTGTTTTCAACTAGGATGTACATTTCTTTTTTAAAAAAAGATTTTATTTATTTATTTTCAGAGAGCAAGGAAGGGAGGAAGAGAGGGAAAGAAACACTAATCAGTTGCTTCTCACACACCTGCATCCAAGGACCTGGCCCACAACCCAGACATGTGCCCTGACCAGGAATTGAACCAGTGACCTTTTGGTTTGCAGGATAATGTCCAATCCAAGTTTACTTGTCATGTAAGCAATTGCTGCACTAGGTTCAGTTTGCAGAGAAAGGTCATGATGGAGATATAAATTTGGGAATTAAATATGGTTTTCAAAACCGAAGAACTGTTTTAATTCATGCAGGAAAAATATATTCATAGTGAAGAGAGGGCAGAGTCAGAGAGAGTCCTGTGACTCACCAGCATCTAGGGGCCAACTGGAAGAGAAATGGCAAAAGGAAAGAAGGAAGGAGGGAAGGGGGGAAGGAAGGAAGGGTGGGTTTGTTGGTTGAGAAGGAATAGGAAGGTTAAAAAAAAGTTTAAAAAAAACAGAAGCATGTAGAGTCTTGAACATTAAGAGAAAAAGTGAGGACACAAAGGTTAAATTAGTATAAATTTTATGGAGGGAAAGTGGCAATATGTATCAATGTCTTAAAGATAATTACACTTTTTATTAAGTAATTCAACTTCTAAACATCTAGCTTATAAAACTATGAAAACTGTGGAGCAAGTTTTATGCACAAGAGATTTTTGCTGAAGCATTATTTCATAAGAGCCAAAAATTATGTACAACATAAGTGTCCAAAAATAGGGCATTAGTTAAATCAATTGTGATACAGTCATACAATTGAATATTATGCAGCCATTAAATTATGTTTATAAAGAGCTTTTAATGAGCTGCAAAAATGTTTGTAAGGTGATACAGTGTTAAGTGAAAAAATAACATATAAATTCTTCTGTACAGTATGATTTCAATTATTTCATCATATGCATTAAATGCTAGAAAGAAATATGCTGAGATAGTAATATAACTTGTAAGTTGTATAATTATGAATAGTTACTGTTATTTTTGTTTTTTTAATTTTCCCCAGATCATTATGTATTTTCTCAAAAAGCAGAAAACATTGAAAAGAATTCTTTCTTAAATTGAGTTGAAATCTATCTCATTCTTATTAACTGGTTCTTTTTTATTTTTAAATTACAGTTGACATACAATGTTGTATTAGTTTCAGGTGTACAATGTAGTGGTTAGACATTTATATAACTTAGGAAGTGGTAAGTCTAGTATCCATCCGACACCACACATAGTTATTACAATATTCCTGACTATATGCCCCATGCTGCACTTTGCATCCCGTGGCTGGTTTTACAACCGGCAGTTTGCCCTTCTTAATCCCTTTATCCTTTTCACCTGTCCCTCTAGTCGCCTCCCATCTGGAAACCATCAAAATGCTCACTATCCATGAGTCTATTTTTGTTTCTTGTTGTCCCACTGTACAGATGAAAAAGTGAGCAGTCTAACCTCTTTTATTTATGACATAGCCTGCCCATGTCAGGAGAGAGCTGCCAGCCAAGGGCTTTAGCGTCACCTGAGCTTCTGTGTCCCCCTGCCTATTGAACTTGGAGGAAACAAAACACCTGTGTTTCTTTCCTTGCTCCTAATACAGTCTTCTACGTCATTTATCACTTGCTCTGTGATTAGCTTCTCTAAACTTCAGTTTTCTCACGTACAAAACGGGAACACGTTGTTGGGAGGACTGCAGTTAGTGCGATGCTGTACGTCAACCACTTTATAATCTAAACACCATACGCAGTTGGGAGAGAAGAGGCACACAGGAGGATTATCAGACAGAGTAGGAAGGGAGGGATAAGACAGGTCACCTGACCATGCCCAGCTCTGTCACTCACTACAGCAGTGGTCCAGCCAGTCATAAAGACCCTCCTTCATCAAAGGGACTAGAATAGGTTCTCGTCCTATCTCTCGGGGTAGTTGGGAAGAGGTCAGATGAAAAATAAAAGCATCATTAACATGAGAAAAAATACAGTGTGTATGCAGAAACATATTCTTTCTACTTTGGTACTTTCTCCTCTACCCACCCTCCCATCCTGTGATGCAGTAGAATCTGCTGGGGACTTGTGACGCTGTCACAAGTGGGTGTCATGGCAAGGCACCCATTTTCCAGTGAGGCCCAGCTCACAGCCTCTGAATTGGTACATTAGCAACATCAAGAGATTACTCAGGACACTAACTCTGTCCCATTTCAACATCCAATACCGGCGTGCTCTTTAGGATTTCCAGCTCATCCTTGAGGGCGTGGTCCCATAGACATAAGTTCATATCATTACTTTCATGTTTACTTGCTATGTGACTACAGACATACTAATTTTTCTAGGCCTTAATTTCTTCATTTATAAAATAAGCCTAATAATAGATACTTACTATGTATGGATTAAGTGATTAAAATATGCAAAGTTTCCAACATAGAATCTATTACACAGAAGAAGATTAATACATCTTAGTTTTCCCCTCCCTTTTTAGTCTCCTTCACTCTTTTCCTTTCTTTTTTCCCCAGGAATCTCTCCCTTTTCCAGGTCTGCTCTTGCTTTTTCTGCCCATCTGATATGCTTTCCCTATTTCTCTGAAAGTTCAAATTCTACTCATTCTAAATGACACTCAGGCCATGAACTTTCTTTGAACCTACTCCCTGAAGTATTTGTTCTTCCAGTGTACACTTGCAGATTTAGTGGTTCCTCCTTTTGGAACTCATCAGTTTTTAATTTGCTATTTAGCTTTGTATTCATAGTTTTACTGCCTGAAATTAAATTTCTTAAGAGCAGGAGTGACCTGTATAGCATGATGGATCTGTGAGGTCTTGTAATCTACTCAAGCACCTTCACTTTACCCACGAAGAAACTGAGACTCAGAGATGTGAGGGTCTTCTGTTTAGTGGGAGACGGAGCCAGGACTGGGTTTGGATTTTCTGACTACCTTTCCCATTGGTTCGCCCCAATGGAAGTGGATGAATTGCTGCAGGCTTTCTCCCCAAACTCTGCCTCAGGGCTCTCCTTCATCAGAAGCCAGAGGAACAGAGGTCTGGGACTTGCAATACAAACTCTGTGAGTGTTGAGTAGATATCGCTACTGAGCTGTGGAGTCTTTCTTAGGCCGTTTCATTACTGTAGATCAGTGAACTATTGTTTCTCTCCCTTCCCAGCTCCCCCCAAGGGTAAAAAAATGTCTCCCACTACCACTCCAGGACTCAAGGACAAGACAGTCTCAAATTTGGTTAGGCGAATGGCCAGCTGGCTACTTCTGGTGGGAAGCTAGGCGTTGATCGAAGTTTTCTTTTTGGGTTGGTGTTCTGTTTTCCTTAACTGACGACTTATCAAATGTCTTCTGCATAATGTTGAACCATTGGGCATCTTATTGATTATACACAGTTAGGATCCAAATTCCACTGCAATTTTGTCTTCAATCCAAGGATTCTATCTTCCTTAGAAGAGTTCTCTAATTAATTGGCATGTAAATGAGATGTTAGAGCTGTGGGTTTATCCAGGGCTTCCCATAGTTCTCAAAGACTTTCTCATCTCATTTTCAAGGCTATTTGCATACTTTCACTCATAGTCCTTACACTTCTCTTTGAAGAAACCTCTTATGCCTGTGGGTGTTCTGTGTATACAACTCCCTTGACCTAACACTTGTGCTTTGCTTTCCCCTGAGCAATGACATTGCCTTAGGTGAAAGCGACACATTTCCATCACTGATGAGCATCCTGAAAGACTCAGAGAGTGTCTTGGGTACTGGCTTGAATTTATCTAGACCTGGGGTTGTACATCCTGTCCTCTTTAGAGATTCCAGGCACAAATTAGAGAAAAAGTGACTCTTTCACAAATAAAGTTCCTTTCTCTTTGCTGTGCTAATTAGTTTTAGATGGGTTGGGTGAAGAAGGGGTTATTTTTTCTTCTTCAGCCTTCTATTCAAATGGCGTTAGACAACAGTGTCTTCCTGAAAGATGAACCACTCTGCCCCTTGACCTACATTTTGGTCATGTTCCATTGTTGTGGAAGAAGGGAGCCCTTCACCTTTTTCTGAAATTGAGTTTGGTGTTTACTGGTCATCGCTTCTTTTCGTGTAACAAAAAACATGTCACTTTGAATGATTAGATGTATTTTGTATCATTTATCCATTCCTTTATTCAGAAAACAAATGCTAATTGAATGGCATTGCATGCCAGACATGCTGCTGGATTCTAATAAAAGACATTCTGCCTCTAAAGGTTTTGTGGTTTAGCACAAGTACTTTGATATAGTAGGGGATGGAGTGGGCCAAGAATTAGGAAATATGGATTAATCATGTTTTGTGATCCTGGACATGACACAAGCAAGGAAATATGGTTCAAAATGTACTTCCATGTTTTAGCAATTGTAGATGCTATTGATTGTAAGATGGGCCTTGTTTTATGAACCACTAAACCAGGATAAATTCTCTCTTCTCCAGTTGGAAATTTTATTTCAGTACTGAAATACCTCTTTGAGATTTAAACATATATTTCCTAAATCAGCCCTGGCTGGCATGGCTCAGTGGATTGAGCACCAGACTGTGAAGCAAAAGGTTGCCGGTTCGATTCTCAGTCAGGGCACATGCCTGGGTTGCCGGCCAGGTCCCCAGTAGGGTGCACACCAAAGGATGTTTCTCTCCCTCTCTTTCTCTTTAAAAAGAAATAAAATCTTTTTTTTTAATCATGCATCTTTTTGGATACACACCAAAGGAAAATTCAAGCAAAATAAAATAGAGCTTCAGAGTGGAGGCTTCTGCATTTTTAGCTCAGTGTTGCTAGTGGTTTTCTTTCCACATTTTTGTCTGCATCACTGAGAGCAGGGGTGGTGCGCATTTCTTTGAAAGAGGACACCACTTCTGGTTCTGGTGATGTCATTCTAAGCTGCTGATACTCATTTGGCAAGTTTTGACACTGGAAGTTTCTTGGTCTTACCAGGTGTGTCAACTGGTGGTTTTCAGGCAACTACTAGAACTTACCAGCCTCCCTCAGTACTTAGTTGACTGAAAAGTCTAAGAATGGAAGTTGTTCGATCATTGCACCTGTAATATGATGTTTCTCATACACAGGTGATCACCACCATTTTAAGCTTGCCACCTGGCAGACAACAATTGGGAGACATCCAGTATTCAGAGATGTTAAAATGCGTGTGTGTGCCTTTGTCTGTAAGTTCACATTGCAAACGATGGCATAAGAAACAGTCTAATGAGGCATTCAAGCTACCAGTACTAATGGGAACAGCAGCCATAACTGTGGCAGGGGATACCTAGACTTCTGCTCAGATCCCATCCCCAGGGCAGAGGAAGAAGAGGATCAGGCATGATGCTCTCCATCATTGACTTACTGAGGATGTACCAGTCCTGTGAGAAGATAACTCTGAATAGGGAGGACATCCGTGTCTTCTTAGCATCATAAGGTCGAGATGAATCAAAACTATGCTAACAGAGGGATTTGGACCTCTGTGTATACTAGGGAAGAGGGGGGTGGTGTTAGCGGGGGAGTTCATTCTGGTGGCAGCCAAACACATCTGACTTTGAGTACTCTAAGCCTTGCTCCTCAATGTGTGGTCCAAAGACTAGGAGCTTTGATGTCACTTGGGAGCATGATAGAAACGCAGAATCTCCAGGGCCCGCCCTGGACACACAGAATCAGAATCTACAGTATAACGACCTTTCAGTTACAGTCTGAGGCGCACTGCCAAGGGGGTGGTTCTTTCTCTCCAGGCTCGCACATGTGTACACCATCAGGGGCACCAGGGGTTGTCAGTCCTTAAGAGGCAGATATCCAACACCTGAAGCTGTTAAGTATTTCATCTACTTGAAATGTGTAATGGTGGCTGAGCTTTAATGGGTTTTGTCGGTACGAATGGAGAGTTCTGGTTTAATAAAACCAGAGGCAGAGCCGGCCTCTACGTGGAGCAGGATTTAAAGGGAGAGAGCTGTGGGATGCAGGGAAGTTGGACACGGAGAAGAATCCAAGCAGAACACCCTCTGAAAGCCTGCAGAGAAAACACTTGAGCACCCCCTGCTCCAGAGTCCCAAAGGGAAGCTTCGCTGTGGTACAGGGCACACAAGAGCCGCAGCAGGACCACGCCGAATTTCCCCATCCCAGCCTTCTCGGCAGGGTTAGTGACACTCTGAACTCTCAAGGAAAACAGTATCTAGAGCAGTGGCTTTCAAACTTTCCAACATTTTTGACTTTCAATTCACAGTAAGAAATACAGGGTGAGGCAAAAGTAGGTTTACAGTTGTGAGTATACAAAACAGAGAGTTCATTCTTGTATTATTATTTATTAATTATTGTATTATTTTCCACTAATGCAACTGTAAACCTCCTTTTCCCCCACCCTGCATATTTTACACTAGTTAAAACTGAAGTAAATATTTTATAAATACTTATTAGATAATAGGATGAATAATGAACGATATTACAAATAAAAGTATACTTACCCTCATATCTGATGCATTCCAATATTTATTCTATTATGTTTCGTTAAAAAAAAATGCCAGCCTGACCTAGTAACATGATTCCAGCCCACCAATGGGTGATGGCCTACCCTGATACACTGATGCCAGCTGTTTTCGCTCAGAGGAAAGGGGTGGGAGGTGTTAGGAGCAAGTTGAGGGGGCATTCCCTTTCTCCCTGGGCTTCAAGGAGATCAGGACCGTGTGTCCTCAGTGTAGACCCCTGCTTGGCCTACAGACAGAAGCCCACCGATAATACAGTGATTCCGCCCCCCTCCTCTCAGGGGCCGTGGGAGACCCAGTCTGTGGGAGAGAAGAAGTGAGGAGGAGGGGTCGCAGTGGTCACAGCACCTACACAGGTCACGTCAGTGATTTGGTATAAGAGCACACTCTTTGTTTTCACAGCGATCATGACAAAGTATTTTGATAACAGGACCAGAAAATTAAAGTAAAATAATTGGTTACATTTTCTCTTATGTGTGCTTCATATGAAGAAGGCTGTGACTTGAGAGGATTTCAGGAACGACCAGATGGCTTACCTTAGCCAAGAAGGTGGTCGCCGTCTTGTCCGTCTGGGCTGCTACAACAGAGCCGCAGAGCCTGGGGGGCTTAGAAACAGCAGTGGCTTGTTCCTCGCAGTTCCGGAGGCTGGAGGTCTGAGCTCAGGGTGCTGGCAGGGTTGGGTGAAAGCCCTCTTCTGGGTTGCAGACCTCCCGCTGTGTCTTCACAAGGTGGAAGGGGTTGGGGGCTCTCTGGGGACCCATTTCTGAGGGCCCGTCCTCATGACCAACGCACCTCCCACAGGCCCCAGCTCCTAACACCTCCATATTGGGCTTTAGGGTTCCACCGTGAACTGTGTAGGGACATAAACATTCAGACCATAACAGAGACAGAGAGAAATGGACAGAAATGAGGCCAGAAGGCCCAAAATGGGATACAGGAGAGGAGAAAGAGCGGGCAGAGAAAGTTCAAGAAAGGAAAGAAACTGGGAACCCTGCTATGCCATGGAGGTATTTATAAAATTCGTGTATATCAAATACAGTATGAGTCTTCCCTTGACATACTACCCAACTCCCAGAAAGCCTTTAGAAAGGAGTTATATTACCTTTGAAAGTTTTCGTAGATATGTGTATACATGGGCATATTTTGTATATGAAGAAAAGGGCCTTAAGGCCACAGCCAGGGGCCAATTTAATTGGGATTACAGAAGTAAAATGAAACAGTATCTTCAACTAATAAGTTGACTCTTTGCTGGTTGAGCAATTGAGAGGGTCACCCAACAGGAAGGATGAGCAAGGTGCAGGTGAGTTACAAAGGTCTGATTTGTGCTCCTAAGTATTTGCATGCAAGACTGCGAATGCTCCCTGTAAACATTTTCTCAGCAAGATCAGTGTGGGCCTGGTCAGCCATGCGGTCTTTGTATGTTAAAAAATTTTGAGTGGCCTTACAAGTTTCTGAAGGCAATATCGATGTTGTCTACTATAGGGTCTGATCTCACCTAGGTCAAAGTCCTAAAATGAAACATGATTTTCTTTATTTCTACAAAATTGAAATAAGTCTGTCAAATAGATAGGAGGTTTCTCTAGCTCCATAAAATTAAGTTCTCATAGAACATCAATTGATTAAAAAAAAAAAAAACATAGGAAGGGAGGATAAAGCACCTTTCAATGAGACATTTTGGGGAAGATTCAGCAACACACCGTGAAGTTGAGTGAGCCTGTTTCCCTACAAACAGAGGGAAACTCCATGTGTTGAGATTATTGAGAACTGTCATACCCCAAGAAAAATACTGATTGAACTTTTCTTGAACTTGGGAGTTCAATGAGACCTACAACTCCCTGCATGTTCTAAGAGTCCCCTCACTTCTCTCAGCAGATAAGGCTGTGCCAGATGAAGTGATGGGTGGGACATCAGGGTTCCTAGGGCAGTCTCCTTAAAAGTCATGTTTTGGGAGTCATGGTGAGGAGGTGAGAAGATGACACCCCACCACCCCAAAGACAGTAGATGAGCTCGCCCCATCCTCCGGGATGTTGCAATAATCTCAATGGGCTCTGGGAGGTAGTGGGTTTGTAGCCTTCTCTTTGGATGCCTGGCTGAACAATCACAAGGGCCATTTCCTTCTTTCCATTTATTGTAGGGATACGTCAGATGAATGTGCATGCAAACGTACCGCCTTAGCACCTGAGTAGTTTATACTGGTAGCTAAGTAAAACAGGCCGTAGGCAAATCAGGACTTGGAATAGAAAACAACAGCCAACCCTATAAGCATTATCTTTTTTCTGTCTACTGATAATCATTGGGAATTATATTTCTTTTACTGTAGATGTCTTTTTTTTTTTTTTTAAATCTTCAAATGGAGTGTTTTCTTTACCTGAAAGAAAGGCTAAACGCACGGTACTTTGCTTCAAACCATCCTACAACTTTCAAGAGCTCAGTTTTTCTCGGTGTCCTATTTCTAGTTTCATCTTCATAAAATGAAAGGCTCGGCCCAAGATGTCTAAGGGCTCACCCAGCTCTCTTTTATTATTATTACTATTTTCAAGTGTTCATCACCGCCATCCTCCAGCGTTCTGGGGTCAGCTCCCATTGGTCCCCACTGGCAGCTCCTCCCAACTTTGCCTTCAGTGACGTCAGATCAGTAGCTGAAAATCAGGTGTTCCAGGAGCACGTACCCCACCGAAACTGGCAACTCTAGAGTGCTTTCGTTCCTGGAGAACCAAGCCGTACACACTCTCAGTGCACCCCCGCACCTCTCCCAGCCTGGCAGACGTTCCTATTTGAATGTATTATGGCGTCTCGGAGTCTCCTGGCAAAAGCTGAAGCTCGAGCCTCAAATGTCTTCCCTTCCTCTTCTCCACTCCTTGTCTCTTCTGAGAAAGGAACTACGTGTTTTTCCATCAGCTTTGCATAAAATCTTTTATCATCTTTATTTTATCTCTTTTATTTTATCTTTATTATTATCTCTTTCTGCCTGCTGAGGCTATGCAGAGGCTTAATTGTTGCTGCTTTGACGTTTTCCTAAAACCATCGTTTTTCCTCATTTCCCTTGCCAACTTTCATCATGTCACACCTGAATTTATTCAAGAGACTCTCAGCATTTTTTACTTCTGTCTCTCCCAACCCTTATACATGGCAACAAAACTTGGTTAAATCCTGTCTTTACCCCAATTAAGAAATATCTTTCATGGCTCTGATTCTCTGATCATATTTCATGTCTAACACCCTCTGCCTGGCTTACAAAGCTCCTGTCAGTCTGGCGCTGTGTCAGGCATCTTATATTTTTTCCTACTCTGTCCCATCGCTGTGTTACAATGACTCTTCCTGTCACCTAACATAAGCCCCATCTTCCAAGCTGTTCTCTCAAGGACTCAGGACACCATCCCTGCAGCTGCAGGAAAGAAAGAAAAGCTGTAGTAACTGCTGACGTAGCAGGTGAACCTCCCAGGCTTCACCTTACATTGAACCACATTGAGTCCACTCCCGTCCGGCTTCAATGGGCTCCCCTCTTGCTCTGTCCAGCCTGGCTCCACAGCTTGGCATTACCTTCTTGTTTTGACATCTTTGGGAATGCCACCCTGGTTCTGAATTGGTGATTGGCCCTGCCGAGAAGAGATCCCTAGAAGATGCTGGTCCTAGACTTTGTGTATACTCCGATCATATCCTGATAACTGCACAGGTTCCAAGTCCTGAGCCCTAAGCCATGTACACAGGGAGAACAGACATGCCTTTTTATTCCTATCACCCTTTCTCTTTTATTCTGTCATTCATTTATTCACATAAAGTTTAACAAGCCTGGACTGTATGGGGCAGCAGAATGGGCAGTAGACTTGGCACAGCTGAAAATACATGATCTCAGCCTTCTGGGACAGGGGTTGGGAAATTAAGGCTCATGTACCAAACCCAATCCACTGACAATTTTTTGTACAGCCTGTGAGCTAAGAATTGTTTCAACAGTTGGAAAAAAATTGAAAGAAGAATGTACAGAACTCAAATTTCAATGCTCAAAACAGAACTTCTGAATCCCCCCTAAATTGGGCTCCCCTTGCAGTTTCCCTGTTCTAATGAAGGATGGCCCTTTCCTTCCAGTTATGAAGACATAAACCTTGGCATCTCTCACTGACTCCTATCAGCATGCTCCCATCCCACAGCCAATGAGCCAGTGAGTCAGTGCTGTCAGGATCATCATCAGAATATAATAGGAATCTGATACTTCTCACCACCTGGACTATCAACACCCTGGTCCATGGCTCTGCTCTGGATTATTGCTGAAGCCTTTGAAGCGTCCACCCTCTTTTATGCCTTGTCCCCTGCATGCAGTGTGCTCTTAACACAGCATCCTGAACATCCCTTCACAGACTGAAGTCAGCTCTGCCCTCCTGTTTCCACAGCTTCCAGAAGGCTTCCCATCTGAAAGAGCAGAGCCATGGCCTTGGTGTTCTTAGATAAGGGCAACTGGGTAGTTCAGCATTTGGGGTTTCTATCCTTTGAGACACAGGAAGGGAGGGAAGGAGAGGGGTTGGAATGGTTTCCATAGCCTATCCGTGCATTTTCACAGTGTGGAAGAATTTACAAAAACAATAAAATACTTCTGAAGGATATGAAAGCAGATAAGAAACAGAAATGGAGATGCACTCCGTATCCGCGAGTGGGAGGCCTCAATAACTGCCTTAAGCAACTGTCCTGGAGAGCGTTTCAGCATGCCCGTGGGAAGGCGTGTGCGAGGGTGTTCGTTGACACATCGGCTGTGATAGCAAAAAAATCTAGTACTGAGCAAAACGGTCAAAAGAACGAAGTACGATTCGGCCGCACAGTAGATTGAGTCTTATATATGTACAAGGATAACTTCGAAAAGCAATATATTGAACTGGAAGAATGGTATCATTTTGTAAATTTTTGATAACGTATGTCTAATATCTATATAATGTCTATCTCACGTGTGAATGATAAATACAAATTCAAGGTAATGGCTGCTTTTGAGAAGGATGAGGAGTAGGATTGAGGAGGAGTATCTGAGAGCTTTTATCTACACCGAATGCCGTATTTCTTTAAAAAATTATGAGGCAAACATGGCAAAACTACTTACATTGATAATTGATAAATCTAATTATTGGATTCTCAAATGCACATGAATGGTTTCTTTCTCTATGTGTTTTAAATATTTCACAAATAAAAAAAGTTATTTAGTCTTTTGCTTAGAGGTGTTCACAGTGGGCATGTTCAGAGGGGCAGCATGACATTCCTGCAACAAATTTGTGTTTGGGTGGGACTTTTTTGATGACTAGGACAGAGTCCTTCAAGCCAGCTTCAACATGGGGACATTTATTATAAAGTCATACAAAGGACAAAAGTCAAATTGAAGGACGGACACCAAAGTGCAGCCAGGACTCTGGGAGACTGGAACTGAGAACTGGAAAGTAGCCAGGAACCTGGGCTACTTTTTTCAAAGAGGCTGCAAGGTTGTGCGCACGCTCGCTCTCTCTCTCTCTCTCTCTCACTCACTCGCTCTCTCTCTCTCTCAATCTCTCTCTCTCATTTTCTCTGGATCTCTGCTTCACTCTGTGATCTCTACTTCCCTCACTCCTCTGATTCATCTGCAAGCATTAAGATGAACTTGCCATTCTACCACTGGCAACTCCCATTTGTGATTCTGTTCAGATTGAAAAGGAGAGTATGGAATTCATACACATCACCATTTCAAACCAGACCACGCAGGTTTTGCATCCACGCCAAGTCCATGTAAAGCCCCCTCCCATGCCTAATCTCTTGTTCAATGTCAGTGGCCATCCTAATGCAAATAGCAGCCCTGGCTGTTTCCCTGAGCAGGGGCTGTGGGAGATACCACTTACTACTGCTACTACTACTAATACAGTACTAATAGATTACACTTATTTAACGCGAACTGTGTTTCAAAGACTACACCAAGCACTCAACATACATCATCTCATTTGCTTTGTACAGCAACCCTGTGCCATAATGCTATTACCCCCATCTTCCAGATGCGGGGATTGAGGCAGGGAGAAGCTAAGTAACTTACCCCACATCATTCTGTAAATGGTAAAGCTGAGATTCTCAGGCGATCTGAGAATAGCTGGCAAGTTGAGTGGTATTTCTTGCTCTTACTTCAGCCAGAGCAGGCCGAGATGGGTTTCACATCCAGAGGCAAAATGCAGGAACAGGAAAGGTGGTCATTAAGCCGGGCGTGGAGGACGAATTGCCCTTCCTACAGTGGAGAAGACTGGGCTCAAAGGTGGGAGAACAGCAAGGAGAGTTGAGACACCCTGGTTGGGCCCTAGGCCTGAGATGATGCACGTAGGAGGAAGTAGAGCAAGCACACCAGCAGCATCCTTCTCTGAGTGACCCGTGGGCTGAACTGGCTTTCTAACCGCAATGCTGCAGCAAGCTACCCGGGGTATAGGCCGCCCACCATTGGTTAGGTTACCAGATGAGAAGATACGAGGGGACAGGAATTTTTACTCTTAAGTGCTTTGAAGAAATAGTGGGTTTTTATTATCTGACCTCCCACGGTCATGATGGAACCAAGCTGCTGTCCCCTTGCCTGCTTTCTGTTGTCTTCTGTCACTGCTTCCTGTACCGCACGGTCCTGTGAGCCACGCCCGCCAGCCCGGGGCTTCTCAGCCAAGTGTCCCATGGCTGGGGAGTCTTCATGGGTCCGGAGTTGTTGCGAGGGAGTTGTTACCACCAGTAATGAAAGCACCGACTACATACAGGCTATTCACTCCATTCACTTTATTTCATCTTTTCAACATCAAGTTATGATACAGCTTCTCTGATTAGCTTCTCTAGTGACAAAGCTTTTGAAATAGAATGTTATTTTAATTCATCGATTCAAAATAGCTTTCTGTTTTTTCTTTAAATAGCAATGCCTAGTCGGAGCAGGGGGAAAAAAATCCAAGCAGGTCAAAAGGGTGTAGACTTCTTCTGACTTCTCTCCTCAGTCTCCAGGTTTTCACCCCATGAGGCAACCACTTTGCTGGTTTCTTGCATATCCTTCTAGAGAACA
Source organism: Glossophaga mutica (assembly GCA_039655065.1). Lineage (NCBI taxonomy): Eukaryota > Metazoa > Chordata > Mammalia > Chiroptera > Phyllostomidae > Glossophaga > Glossophaga mutica. Next base: position 88,091,282 of record CM077313.1, read on the forward strand.
AAGAAACTATTCTGGTTGGGTGCACACACCCAGCCCTGTACCTTTTATCGAGGCCACAAATCAGGGGTGGGGTGCTCACAGCATCAGAAGCTTGGGAGTGGAACGAAGGTGCTCTCTGAACTCACACCCTACTCTGGCACCTGCCGTCCAGTCCTTTCTGTGCTACACAGTCGTGAGTTTGTTCCTAAACATCCAGGTCGCATGAGCCCAGCTCTGTAATGATCCCCCTTCCTACCTGGTCCTGCCCGCTGCTTCTCCTGTCCAGGAAGAACCCGTCGTCCCCTTGGAATGCTCCCCAAGCACGCTGCACATGCCAGGTTCTAGCATTGTCCCAACATCCATAATTGTTGGAATCCTCCTCTGTCTTTGCTCCCTGTGAGTTCCTTGAGAACAGAAACCCTTTATTGCAAATTTCTGTGATTTGACATTGGATAATCACATAGTTGGGGCTCAGTAAATTTTTGAAAATAAAAGAAGACACAAACGAGCTCTTCCTGCTGGAGAGTAGAATCTAACTGAGATGTGATTGAATCCCAGGAGCAAACCCTGGCTGGGCTCCTTCTCAAGAAACTGTGAATTTCTCACTGCAGCTCTCCAGAGGGGCCTGCTTCTCAGGGCTCGGTGTGTGTTCTAGAATCCTGTGCACCAACATATTGCAACGCGGTAGCGGTGTTTCAGAGATGCGTTAGGTAGGAGGCAGCGCTGTCATGTATGAAATGGCTAGAGAAAGAGACGGCTCTTCCTCTTCCGATTCTGAAAGTTATTGGGTGTTTTGGAGGAAGATGCAAGTATCAGCTCCCTTTCAGACACACAGACATGGGCAGACACACACACGCACCCGGAAACACTGTGTCTTGGCTAAATATAACCCTTTGTAGAGACAGTATCTCAGTACTTTTCAAGTGAAAAAGATAAGGAAGGGGAGCCAAGTCTTTCATAATGAATGCAAGCCTATAGCTTCTAAGCAGGGCTAACATATGGGCCACTGATGTGAATGTGAATGCAAATTAGATATTTTTGATTGCTTGAAATAAAGTCAGCAGAATCAAAGCCTCACACAGCAAATGGTGCAGCTTTAACTACTTTGGTGCCAGGTTGGAAACAAGAGCCCTCAACACATCCTCAGGAAGACAGGCTTTCGGGCTGGTCTTGTGGACTGAGACCTTTCCTGGGGGAACGAAGACAGGGCTTGCCCTCCTTCTGTTGCCATTCCGGTTCTCCTTGTATAGGAGAAGCTTTCATTTGTATTCACAGGACCAGATTAAAGATCTGCTCTAACCTCTGACCTTTCCAACATATTATGTTGTCAAAAATCTTGAAGTAGAACGTTTAGGGTCATTTTATCCAGCCTCTTGCCTTCAGGCAGATGACATCACACTCCCTGTGGTAGGCGCTGTCCTAGGTTTTGGAGAGCCAGGAGGGACTAAAACATTTGCTTTGCTCGAGGAGATTGTCAGGGTTTGGAGTCCTGAGATCAAAAACCTCACTCTGGTGTTGTGCGGTGCTTGCTCTGGTGGAGGTGAGCCTAGAATGCTATACGAGCACAGGTATGGGGCACCTTCCCTGAGAGAGAGAGAATGCATATGTGTGTGCGTGTGTGGTTCATGGGCGGTTACTGGAGGAGTGACCCCACAGCAAGCCTTTGGAGGGTACAGAGTAGCAGGCCAGTCAGAGGAAAAGGGACCAACCTACCCAGAGGCACAGAGGTGAGAGCAGTGAGGTGCCCAGTTCCTTATGGGGAGAGCAGAGGAAGGGAGTAGGCAGGCAGTCCGTGCCACGGCGGTAGCCCTGCTCCTGGCACCCCCAGCCACCTGACGTGGTCCTCAGGAGCTGTAGGTACAGGAGCACAGCCAAGAGAAAGCCTTTCCGAATGTGAGGCTTCTGTCTCCTTGAAAGAATGCAGTGCCTTCCAACTAGGCTGCACCAAGCAGCGGGCTCCCACCAGACTCAGGCAGGTAAACCTTGAGAAGCAGAGCTGATCACGTGGCTCCTGGACCTCTGTCCTTTCGGCCCAGGTTTGAATTGCAGCCTCCACAGCTTATTATTTGTAGGGACTTCTACTGTCAAACCAGCCCAACATTCCTGTCTCCTTTTAGTAAGTGCAAGATTCTCCCCACCCCTCCCCTCCCCTCCAGCCTAGGCTTTTTCATTGTCGCTGGTGCTGACCTTTTGGACTGGACATTTCCATGCTATAGGGGACTGTTCTCTACATTGTAGGATGTTTATCGGCATCACTGACCTTCAGACACTGGATGCCCGCAACACACCCCTATGTACACATCAGTTGCGACAAGTACAAATGTCTCCAGACATTGCCAGATGTCCCCTGGGGTGGGGGCGGGAGCTAAATCACTCCCTGATGAGAGCCCCTCCCCTAGCTCAAACACAAACACAAACACGCTGCTTCTGGTGAAGGCTCATGTCCCCGCTCTGGTGTCAGTGTGACTGTGATGGCGGCTTCTGGGCCTCATGGGAACCCCCACCCCCTTGCCCCTTCTCAGCCAAAATGTTCACAGGGCTGGACCCCTGCTTTGAGCTGCTGCCATCAGAGCACTTCCTCGGTGCTCTCACGGGACCAGGGGGGTGCTCTCTCCCTTCCAGTCTGCACTCGGCACGTCCTCGGCCTGGGAGCTCCTGGTGGGCAGGTGATCAGCGGTAGCCCAAGCTTCTTTAAGAGTCAAATTAAAGGACAGAAATCACAGGGAGCAAAATAGGGCGGCATCTGCACCTCTGGGGCAGTGCTCTCTGCCCAATGACTAGGCTTCGCCTCTATGAGCACCAATGCTCTCCTTTACGCTGAGTTTGGGTGAGTTTAGCTTGAGTCCTTGACACCCAAAACAGACCTAGTGAACGCATCATCCCATGGTGAGGAAAGACCTGGTCGAAGAAAGGTGGGCAAGTCCACAAGATGAAGTGCGAGTGAGCTGTGTTTATAGTGACGTCTAGGGCATAGGGCTAGGGCTGCCCATCCCAGGCTGGCTTAGCACAGGGCTGACAAAAGAGGGCAATGAGTCAAACGACCCAGATTCCGGTCTTGTGTGCGATGAGACCTGTACCCCTTCTGCTGATCCCAGCGAAAGTTTCTGTCTCCAGAACTGTGACCTAGTAAAATGCCCTACCTTCTAGTTGCATCTCACTCTTCCAGTGATGGAGTCAGGAGGGGGCAGAGCGGAGCCAAGGGGAGCTTGAACCTCCGTAGAAGACATCACTCCTCCACTTCTTATCCTTGCCTTAGTCTCAGTGGCCTTGTTTCTCAGGCCCGTGGCCAAATAGAGATGCAGCTGTCCTCCCCAGAGATGGAATCTACTGAGCATCCTTACAAAACCCACTTCCCTTCAGAGTCCTCGCCTTTGTTCCCGCAGGGCCTAGCAGGTACATGGCTCAACTACCAAAGCCTTTCTCAATGTTTGTTAAATGCTGCTTCCAGCATTGAAATGGATTTTTACTGGGTATTCATAAAATTCGCACCAAATCAGAGAATTTACAGTTCACCAGATCTGAGAAGTCAACTGCATTTTGTGTCCAACTTTGAATTCTAATCAGGCATATTTTTCAACCAAATTCAACAGAACATATGCTTGTGCGTCAAGGAGTAACGTGGTCCAAAAATCAATGTCAGCGCTGTCGGACCTCACCCTGTCTGCCCGTGGCGCAGCCTCTGGTTCCAGTGGAAAATGAGGATGCCGGGAAGGGGAGATAGTGCAAGCTGTGTCCTTGGTCATTCACCCTGTCCTCAAACGCCCTGTGTGCTCTGTTTAAACTCCCCTGCCTTGGATAACCCGACCCATGTAATTGTGACAGAAACATCCATTTTGTCACAGTGCCACAGCCTGCTGTCGTAGGACTTGACTCTGTAGCTCTAAAGGAGCCCATCAGCTCCTTGACCGTGGCTGAGAGAGAGGAGGAAGGAAAAGCAGCCTGCACCAGCTAACACCGGGCCACCCCCTGCGTCTGATTCCTTCAGTCCCAGTGGGCCCCACACTACGCATCCGAGCCCTGCTAGTGCGGAAGGAGCCCGCCCCGGTTCCAGAAATCGGCCCTACGCCAGCTGTGTCCCCAGCTGTGGGAGGTCACGGAGAACGCAGCTGCCCCCGCTGCCCAAGGTGCCTGGGCAAGCTCTTCTCATCTCCACAAGCTGCTACCAGGCGCGTACCAGTTCCTGCTTGCTCTGTGTGGGGCATTGCTGGCCGGGCTGGAGCTGTGCTTTGTGTTTTAAGGGTACCTGAGATTTGTTTTAGTCAATTATAAGACATGCAGGCACAGAAATGACTGCCCATGCGCTAAGGAGTTTACGCAGTTCCTTAGAAACAGGAAGCCTGGCGCGCTGCGCAGGGCCAGGGGGCGAGGCCCCGGGGTGCGGCAGGAGGCCGAGGGAGCAGCTGGCCGTGTGGATACAGGAGCAAGGGCCTTCCTCGTGGTTTCTCTTGGAAGGAAGAGGCAAGGCAGGGTAAGCAGGTTTAGGATTGGTGCGTTTAAATGTTTCAGCTGGCGCTGGGGCACAGGCGTGGCTCCCAGAGGTCTGGTGCCTGGCCCTGGGGTCATAGGGCAGAGGGATAGTGGCCTGGGATGGGAGGACCTAATGAAGACTCCTGATTAGGGGTGTTGCGAATGAAAGGCGTGTATCTAGCTGAGTTGTTTACGTTCCCAGGCCTTACTGATTCAGCAAGGCCGAGCCCTCAAAGAGCCAAGTGTCCCTTTCTTGCCTCAACGCAGTTACCATTAATGTAAGTTTAGTGTGCTCCACTGGCCTGAGATGGTGGGGAGACCCTGCAGATTTCCCCCCTGTTATCCTGAATTTTCCAAGTCCATGCTCTCCCGAGCTACAGTGGCAATGAGATGACATTGCTGCTGTTATTGCCACGGTGACCGGTGACAGGACAGGTTTGGAGGGGCACTAGAAGCCTGGGCCGCAGAGTCCGTCTCCCCAGTCACGGAACCACTGCGGGACGTCTGGGAACCTCCCCTCATCCTGTTGCTTGTGCCCGCGAGGGACCATTCGTTGTCCCCGCCTGCACCTCTGTGCCCTGTTCCTCCCCACGTTCTTTCGTTGTGGGAAAAGCACCCAACGGGGGGGGAAGAGCGAGCTTCCTGTTTGGAATCCGAGTTGGAAGATGAAGCCCCGTTGTTTTGCACTGTGGAAAATTTTAAGTAACATCTCCTGGAAACAGGAGGTCTGACAACCCACTTAATCATGTATGGCTCAGTGTCAAGTAGTGGCATATTTTTTGGCTTATTTCTTCTTGATTTTGAATTCAGGACTGCGTTCTAGAGAGTTCAAAGACCTTGCCAGAAGGCTGAGCTCCGAAAAGGCAGAATAATGCTCTCCTTTTTCCTAAGGCAGCTCCTTGGACCCTAGAACATCCTGCGCGCACAGGGAAAGCACCTAAGTGGAGGGTGGGCTTTATGCTCGGTGGAATCGCGGTCACGTTCGCCCCGGAAGAAGCCTGCTGTGGGGGATTGAGAGAGACGCACTAGAAAGAGCCCTTGACAAAGATTTAGGAAACCGTTTTGTCATTCAGGTGCTTTTGTCGACCGGCTGCATGATTCTGAAATCCTCTTTCACTGTCATTCACGTTGACAGGAATGTTGGATGTTCAAGTGAGATGATTTCTATAAAACTTTTTGAAGTTTATACTGCGATCCATTTATGGGTTGTCACTGCATGTCATTATCTGAAAGGGAAGTAGCGTACGTGCAGTTAGTTCTGCACTCACTCTCTCTCGGCTTCTTGGGTAACATAGACAATTCGAAGTTCGTTTTAACTCGCAGGCCAGGTAGGCGAGGGAGGGGGCAAGCCCGTGTGGAGATGGAAAGGAGCCGTCCTTGGGCAGACGAGTGATGGAGCGGAGCAGCTGGTGGCGGGGTGCTGTTCCCGGCCGAGCCGGTTCTGGCACAGCCGCCTCGTACGCTGCCAAAGCTTTCGGGGCGAGCACTTAAGTGTGTAACATAAAAAGCAAAGGTATTTGAGGAATATGATAATTTCAAGGTTAATTGAGCAAATATTTTTTAAAAGTATTTATGGGGTCTATTTACTTATGATTAACATACTGAGGTTTGCAGTACCCTCAGAAATGTATAAAACACACTGATGTGGAAATCAGCCCAGAAATTATTCAAAGATGTGATATGGAGATTCTGAGATGCTCTGTAATTATGAGGGTTTTTTTTTTTTGTTGTTGTTGTTGTGTGGTTTTTTTTTTTTTTTTTTGGTCATTTTGGATTCCGAAGTGATAGAACCTCAAGGGACATAAGAGATACAGAGGTACAATCATCTCCTAATCCACCTGGTAGGCCTGACTTGCAAGATGGTAACAGACCTCTCCCAAGGTCATGCTCTAACTCTGCACTGCCCTGTGCAGCAGACACTGGCCACGCAGCACTGCCGAGCACTTGAAACAAGGCTAGAGAAACCGAATTTTAAATTCTATTTCATTTTAATGAATTTAAATTTAAAGACTGATATTTATTAGTGACTGGGAAATTTGAAGTATGTCTAGAGCAACTTGGCTATGTAACCTGCTTTTGTAGATGTGAACTTTATGAAATCTACATGTGGGTCAGTTACTTCGGAGGAAAATGTAACATCTCCATTGAGATGTGCTATGAGCATAAAACGTGCATCAGATTCAATAACCTAGAGTAAGTAATGCAAATATCTCAACAATAAATTATGTATCAATGGTATGTCCAGTAATGTTGTGGATATATTGAATTTTAAAATCTATTAAAATTAATTTTACCTGTTATGCTTTGTTTTAATGTGGCAACTAACGTTTTATATGCATACGTGGTTCGCATTCTGTTGTGTAGTACAGCTTCAGAGGATAAAACAAACAAGGCTGAAGATCTAGCTTTTTGCTTCTTGGTGTCTTACTTCTTCCACTGGCCTATGCTACCTATTTAGGACATTTTCTTATCCCCTCCACTACCTTTGCAAAAGCTGGTATACGGGCTTTCATCACAAGTTAATATAAATTTTTTAAAAACCTATGGATAAGGAGAGCGTTTTGGGAAGGGGGAGGGGTGGGAGGTACCAGGTATCTGTCTCCATACCTAGACAACAATTGCACTGGCAGAATCTGTCCGATATAACTCTTTGGGAACTCTGGGATGTACTGAAGATTTGTAACGTCCACAGGGAGCCTTAGGAGGTAAATGGCAGTTACTTTCGGTCAACTTGAGCTCTTACCGCAGCGGCAGCAACCCATCCGCCACCCCATGGCGGTCAGCTGCGTGTGTGGTTCAAGAGCAGCTTACATGCAGCTTGCAGGAGACAGAACGGACAGATAAGAGCCTGTTCTCCAAATGTCAGGGGGCTGTGCCCTGATCACGGGCTGATATTGTTCATCACAAAGGTGCTGACAAAGAGGTCTATGTCCCTGGCTGGTGTGGCTCAGTGGATTGAGTGCCAGCATGCAAACCAAAGGGTCGTGGGTTGGATTCCCAGTCAGGGCACATGCCTGGGTTGCAGGCCAGGTCCCTGGGTGGGGGTGTGTAAGAGGGAACTGGTCTATGTTTCTCTCGCACATTGACGTTACTTTCCCCCTCTTCCTCCCTCCCTTCCCCTCTCTCTAAAAATAAATAAAATCTTGTAAAACAAGAGGTCCGTGCTATTGCAGCAATGAGGCTTTTCCCATTATCGTGACCCCTCTTCCCCCCACCCCGGCTGAAGTGACTTTCAGGGGATTTAAAGGCTTTCCACTCTTCCTTTTTCTTTTTCCCTGTTAGAAGCTAGACATTGAAGTCTAGGACATTCAAAAGCAAATGCATATACAGGAACATTTAGAGAGGGCTGCACGTGTCTGGGGAAAGGCTGCAGCTCAGAAAAGATCGGATAAGACCTTTGGTTTATGTGTCAGGATGATCCTGGGTACCTGGTACAGAGACAGTCCTACAATAATAAACAAATACAATAACATCTCCCCGCCCAACAACCCTGAAGAAGAGGGAGAATCTGATTTCTAGAGTTACACCTTTATTAGATTCAAATGTCCAGTTTTCAAAAACAACAAGAAATCACAAGGCACAGGAAGAAGCAGGAAAATATGGCCCATTTAAAGGAAAAAAATAAGTCAACAGAAACTGTCACTGAAATAGAACTGATGGCAAATCTACTAGTTCTACTAGACTAAGACTTTAAAACAACTTTCTTGAAGATGCTCCAAGAACTAGGGATGTGGATAATGTCAAGAAAATAATGAACAAAATGGATACATCAATAAGAAATAGAAAACCTAAAAAGAAACCAAAATGAAATTATGAAGTCAAAAAGTACAGTAACTAAAATGAAAATTCACTAGAATGATTCAAAGGTAGGTTTGAAAACAGAAGAAAGTACCAATAAATGTAAAGACAGGACAATGGAAATGATTAAGTCCAAGGAACATGGAGTGAAAGTATTAAGGAACGTGCACAGAGCCTAGGAGACCTGTGGGGTGTCACCAAGTAGAGCAGCATGTGCACTGTGAGAGCCCAAGGAGTGGGAGAGAAAGAGAATAAGAGGAAGAGAGAATATTTGTAGAAATAATGGCTCAAAACTTCCCAAGTTTGATGAAGTATATGAATATAAAGATCCAAATAGCCCTGTGAACTCCAAGTAAGATGAACCCAAAGTCTCCGAGACACAGTATTATCAAATGATCAAAAGTCAAGGACAAAGAGACAATCCTGAAAGCAGCAAGAAATGATTGTCACATATAAAGGCTCCCCAATAAGATTTTTAGCAAATTTCCCATCAGAAACTTTGGATGGCAGAAGGCAATGGGCTAATATATTCAAAGGGCTAAAAGTAAAACCTATCAACCAGGAATACTACACCCAGCAAAACTGACCTGCACAAGTCAGGAAGAAATTAAGACTTCCCAGGGAAACAAAAGCTAAGGAAGTCTGTTACTGCTAGACCTGCCTGGTAAGAAATGCCCACAAGCGAAAGGACACTGGACAGTAACTCAGAGCTGCGTGAGGAAATAAAGATATCAGCAAACATACAATAATGGGCAAATCGAGAAGCTAGTGTTATTGTGACAATGGTTTGTAACTCGACTTTTTAAACATAATTTAATGAACTAATGCATTTAAAATAAGTATTAGTTTATGTTTTAGGGTACACAATCTATCCAGATTTAATTTTGTGATTTCAAAAGCCAAAAGAAATGGGGGTGGGGCTGTAAAGGAGTAGCATTTTATGTTATTGAAATTAAGTTGGTACAAATTCTAATTAGAGTGTTCTAACTTTAGGATGTTAAAGGTAATCTCCATGGAAACCACAAAGAAAATAGCTATACAATATACACAAAAGGAAGTAAGACAGAAATGTGAACATTTCACTATAAGAAAATCAACTGAAAACAAAAGAAGAAAATATGCACATAAAAGAAGGAAATGAGGGACAAAAAAGGTAAGGCTCTAGAAAAGAAGTTGTGAATGACAGAAGTCTCTCCTTATCAGTAAGTGCTTTAAATGTAAATGGATTAAACTCTTTGATTAAAAGACATAGATTAGCAGAATGGGCAAATAGGCATTATTCAATTATATTCTGTCTACAAAAGACACAAATAGATGGAAAGTGAGCAGATGAAAAAGATATTCCATGCAAATAGTAAACCGAAGGGCAAAGGAGGCTATGCTAGTCAGACAAAGTGGACTTTAAATTAAAAAGCTTTTGAAAGACAAAGAAGAGCATTGTATATTAATAAAAGGCTCAATGCAGGAAGAAGATACAACAGTTATGAACATTTATGTACTTAATAACAGACCATCAAATTACATGGAGCCAGAGGGGACAGAATCGAAGGGAGAAACACAGGTCTGCGATGATAATTGGAGAGTTTAATGCCCACTATCAATAATGGAAAGAACAACCAGACCAGTGACAAGTAAGGAAACAGAGCACTCAACACAGTAAGCCAACTAGATCTAACAGAACACTCTGCCTAACAACATCACACCCATTCTTCTTTAGTGATGGAATATTTTCCAGGACAGAACATATGCAAGGCCACAAACTAAATGTCAATAATTTAAAAAGATACATGTCATAGAATGTATCTTCCTCAACCACCACCAGGTGAAGTCAGCTGTTACCCCGTGAAGAGACTTCAGCTCAGAGGTTGGCACCTGAAGTCCTGTGGAGAATGACTTCGGGCCCCTGAGGGTAAGATTCAGCACGATTTATCTCTCTGCGTCTCCTGCATTTAGCCCGGGGCCTGGAACATGGGAGTCCTTCCTTCAGGGTTTGTTGAATGACTGAATAACAGGTGATTATGACAGAAGAAGCTAAAGAAAGTATGGGAATTTCAGAAGAACTGGAGACATGGTTTTTGGAGTACACGGGATTGAAAGAAAACTCTCGAAAAGCTGTAGGCGCACTCTGCTTCATCGCTGTGTGGCCTGTGCTTTGCTTGGAAGGGCCCCAGACTTAATGCTTGGCTGTCACTGTTCTGAAATTCTTTCATTTTGCACTGGATCTCACAAATTATGTAGCCAATCCTGGGTACAGATGCTAGCAGCAAATGGGCAATTAAATATTTAGAAAATGCTTGGAAAGATGAAGTTGTCCTTAATGGCTGCATCTGGATGAAAGTGAGAAATGGGGCATTTGGAATCTTTTAAAAATCACATACTTCTACTCAAACAAATAAAACAGTATGTATAGTCCCTTCTCATCCTTGCTTTTAGGTCAGGAAATAGACAGCTGACCTGTGGTAGCAGTGGAATTAGGGGTCCGATTCCATCAGAAAGACATCAGCGTAAGCAGCTCTCTGCTGAGCGGGGAAACGAGAAGTCGCAAAAGAAAGCTCAACCAGTTGTTTGAAATGACAGATGACAACTTAGGCTACAGTTGCAATAATTATGATGGAAGAAGTTGCAGTGTGTGCTGAGATAAGTATTTTACTTGTGTGGAATTCAACACCAAGTTTATTTTTAAATAAGTGATTTTTACTTACCTTAGCACGTAAATGAAAATAGTCATCGAGACTCTGAAGTTTAGCAAAGTGATAAAATGAGATTCATTTCTACATTTGTGCCATTTTGTACACATGCACACATATATTTGTGCACATATGTATCTATGTAACACGTGTTAATGTGGAAGAGGGTGCCATGCACGGTGAGTTCTAGCCATCCACTGATAAAGGAAACCGATAAATTATGAACCAGGATCATGGTGGGAAGACTGATTCCCGTAAGTTCGATTTCAGAAGCACATGAGAAGCTGAAGCCATAGTCCCTTTGAAATTCCTAAAAGGAGCTGCAGTAAGTCATCTTAGGGATTCACGCATTTGGAGATCAAAGGAAATCTCTGGTCAGGAGACATGAAGTTGAAAGTCACCAGTGTGTAAGTGGTGACCGAAGTCCTGGCCGTGGGCTAAGCACCGAACAATGGGAGAGAGGAGCCACAGCCAGTACCCAGGCCCGCAGAGTGGATCGGCCAGGGGGCTTGGTGACTGGGAGGGGGGCTGCGGAGGAGGGAGGAAGCCCCGCCCTGCGTTAAGAACAGACACCACGGGAAGTGGTGGGATGTTTTCTGGGGTAAAGCACGTATTAGGCCACAGACTGAATGTCCGAGATTCAGGAATTATGGGGCCTCTTTACTGTTAAAAAGGAATTACAGATGGAGGTAGACTTGAGAGAAGGCGGTGATGAGGCACTGTCTTCACACCTGCGAGAGCTCTCTCGGATGCTCAGCCTCTGTGCTCTGCAGGTACTCGGGATGAGGGTAGGTGGCTTATCTGCTCTCAATGCCATTGTCACTCAAATGGCCACTTCTGGCTGGAACTCTGTTTTCAGATACCTGACCGTATAGGCGAGGCCAGCTCTGTTGTTGCAGTAAAAATGGACGGATGGAATTGTAGTTCACAAGGAATATTCAAGTTTCGGGTGTTTATCACATAGACTTAGGGCTTTCTGGAGGCTGGGAAAAAATGGAGGAAATAATGCTCATCTGATCTAGCTTAATGGGCAGGCAACAGAGTCTTACTTTTCATAGAAAAAAGAAAGAATTGTTAAAAGAAAAGATTAATATTGTACATGCTTATTCAAACCAGGTGAATTAGTCTTTGAAAATTCAGAATTCATAGATACATATTTTAAGAGCGACAGCTTTGCTCCTTTTTACTATTGTGAAGAAAATAGTCACCTTAAGTGATGGCATGTCTGAGCACCAATGAGTGTCCCCTAAAAGGCACTCTGAATATCGGAAACTCACGTCTGTCTTGGCACCGCCCTGGACTACGAAGGGAACAGACATGGTGCTCAGCAAAGCTGAGCTGCAGGCCGGGGCGGGGAGAGACTAGCTCCCCGTCAGTTCCACGGAGACACCTCTGGACCAGGTGCAGGTAGAGGCCGTGGAAGCAGGGGAGAGAGGCTTGGGTCCAAGCCTCTGGGCTAGGGCGCTTCCCTCGGACAGAGAGCATCTTGCGGATGATCTTTGAGGGGCTCTGCGTTAATCCGGGTCCAAGGTTGAGAAGATATGTGGGAGGGTGATGGTGCTTCGACCTGTAGCACTCGTTTTTTCAAATTATTTTATTGTTGTTCAAGTGCAGTTGTCTGCATTTACCCCTCTTCACTCCCCCCACACCCCACACCCTCCACCCCCACCTCCACCTCCCACCCTTGATCCCACCCCACCTTTGGTTTTGTCCATGTGTCTTTTATAGTTGTTCCTGAAAACCCTTCCCCCCTTCTCCCCATTATCCCCTCCCCCTCCCCTCTGGTTACTGTCCACATTGTTCTTAATTTCAATATCTCTGGTTCTGTTTTGCTTGCTTGTTTGTCTTGTTTAGGTTCCTGTTAAAGGTAAGATCATATGGTATTTGTCTTTTACTGCCCGGCTTATTTCACTTAGCATAATGCTCTCCAGTTCCATCCATGCTGTCACAAAGGGTAGGAGCTCCTTCTTTCTTTCTGCTGTGTAGAATTCCATTGTGCAAATGTACCATAGTTTTCTGATCCACTCATTTACTGATGGGCATTTAGATTGCTTCCAGCACTTGGCTGTTGTAAATTGTGCTGCTATGAACATCGGGGTGCATAGGTTTTTTGAATTGGTGTTTCAGGGTTCTTAGGATATAATCCCAGCACTGGAATTGCTGGGTCAAAAGGCAGTTCCATTTCTAGTTTTCTGAGGAAATTCCACACTATTTTCCACAGTGGCTGCACCAGTCTGCATTCCCACCAACAGTGCACTAGGGTTCCCTTTTCTCCACAACCTCTCCAACACTTGTTTGTTGATTTGTTTATGATGGCCATTCTGACCGGTGTGAAGTGGTATCTCATTGTGGTTTTAATTTGCCTCTCTCTGATGGCTAGCAGCACTCATTTTTTTTAATAAACTTTGTTTACCAAGAGGACAGGTATTCCATCTCCATTTAACACACAGAAGAGCGCAGGCTCAGTGTGCGCGAGCTCTCCCCGCTCGCGCGGCTGGCAGTGCAGCGGGCACGTGGGCGCTGGGAGCAGACCCCGTGTCACTCACTGTCACACGTGATCTTTTCTGCTTCGTCCAAGCTGTCTCTCGCCACACAGTTGGTCCCCTCAGTTCACGTATGTCTTTCTGATGACGCTTAAAGGTGTTTTTGACCAGTGGACGACACACACGGGTCACATGAATGCAGCTGAAGCTGCGTCATGGGGTCAGAACCACCTGCCATTCATTCCGAGTGCCGTTCCCCCAAGTGCGATCAGTATGTCCCTGCCGACAGTGTTTGCCACGCCTGCCTCCGATTAGTGGCAACCGGTTAGTGAATCGACAGATACCTACCTTGGTTATGAAAGGGCACAAACAGTTCAACAGGTTAAAACTTTATTACAGAGAAAAGCAGAGGGAGAAAAGTTAAGGAATGAGGAAAAGCTACAGAAAGACAATAGTTGCCATTAGTAGGCAGCCGGGGCCGGGACCTCGCCGTGCTGGGGCCTCGGCCTGTTCTTTCATTTCCTTGTCCCACGAAAGCTCCTGCCTGCGCGCCCGCCGGCTCGTGGCATGGGCTGGTGGTGGGTGGCACAGGGAAGGCCAGATAGATCAAAGGTCAGAATTTGCCCCTACTGTCAAAATATTGGTTTATTTCCTTCCACTACCTTTTCTGTGTGTATGCATAAACATTTACACAGAGTTGAAATTACACCGTATCCATAATTTTATATTCTGCTTCCTTTTCAGTCAACACGGTATTGTTACAGCACGCAGAATTCTATGGCAACACTGGAAAGCAAATGTAATTACTAGTTTTGAAACTGGGAAACAAATGTGTTCTCCTGCAGTAGACAGCTCAGGGGTATCCAAGCGTGTGGTCTCTGCTCGCCACGCCCAGGCCTGTCCCTTCCCCGCACCCGGGCTAAAGTGCCTGCCAGGCCTTGTGCCGGGAGGGAAGGCCTCTGACCCTCTCTGGGGCTGTGCCCGCCCCCAGTGCAGTGGCAGCAAGCAGCAGAAATGGGGGGAGGGGGGCTGTTTGCACATGGCTTCTCCGGGTCCCTGGCCAGGCACCTTTCTTCCTCGATAGTTTTTGTCTGTAAAATACTACCTCCCACCCTGGCTGCCAGAGGTCAGTTCTGCAGCTTGGCTGCTTTGTAACGACCATAATATGGTGCACTTGGAGATCTGACCATCTCTGCCAGCTTTTTCTGTCCTTAGGCCTTTGGGTAGGAGGCTTGCGAGTTTGTGTGTGTGGTGGGGGGCGGGGAGGCTGTGAGCGGTCCATCTGAGCGCCATGTCCATGTAGGCTGATGCAGCGGGCCGAAAGCAGCAAGGTGCTCTGGGTTGTGCCCACGCTCTCGGGCCGCCTGTCCTTGCTCTCAATTTTACGGCTTCGGGTTCTGAGCTCGGTGTCCAGCCTGGAGCGCTGCCTCCGGTATCCTCTGGCAGCTTTCCTTCCTCTTTTTACATCTCGGTCTTCGGCTGGTTGGGGCCTGTGGTTTTCAGCATTCCCTGTTACCGTGTGGGTTTCCTGCATCCGAGCTTCATGGCCATGTGGGATTTCAAGCCTAGCCGTGGAAGCCCCTTCCCCCTTTCCTCACGTTGGGATGGAGCAGATTCGGACATTCTGCCTGCGTGTGGTTGGTAGGTCATAACCCAGGCTGGGGCAAAGCGTGAAGTCCCAGCCACTTCCCCAGCACCCCTACCTGGGGAATTCAGAGTGGCAGGAAGGAAAGAATGTCATTGTCATTGTCCACAGGAGAGCTGAGGAGACGCTGGGGCTGACACTGAATTTACACGAGCTGTTGTTTGCATTGTGGCCACCACGGTGGGCTGTTCTTCTCCTGGAGCAGTAAATGCCCAGGCTCTCAAGCCCAACAGGTGAGGACGGACAGGATGAGCAGGCTCACCATCCAGACTGCTCGGCTGGGACAAGGCAGGGCCGATGGCCCCTCTGTGCGGGTCCTCTACGGCCGTGGTTCTCTGCCTCCCTCGGATGCAGGGCTGGTAAGCTAATTGACCGTCAAATTCTGCCTGACTAGCAGCAGGACAGATTCTCAGAAGACTTCAGAGCATCCCTTCAGGGAGGTCCCTCTGGCCCCTCATTGTGGTGTGAGCAACACGGCCCCCTTTCCAGAAAGCGATAAGAACCGTAAACGGTAATTACACGTCCTTTCCCCAGACTTTCTGCTTCTAGGAACCCATCCTTGAGGGAATTACTAGGCAAGTGTATGGCGAAGCAACTGGGTTACTGTAAGAATGCTGATGACGGAGTTGGTTATAAAAGCCAAAGATGCTTAAAAAGGGGAGGGAGGAAGGGAAGAGGGAGAAAGGAGAGAGAGATTAATGTCCAACAATATGGAATTGGTTAAGTAAACCGTGGTTCATCTATAACTGAAATACTACAATATAGTGCAACTTTTCAAGATGATTTAAGGATGGATATTAGCCCAGATAATGTTCTTGTTACATTGTTAAGTTAGAAAAAGCATTCTACCAAACAGTATCCTTTTAAGGATATGCACTAAATGTTAACAGTGGTTATTTGTGGGTGGTGTGATGTCAGGTGACTTTTAAAAATTATTTTTGTGTGTATGCTTTTTTGGAAATCATGTACAAAAACATGCATTACTTCTGTAATTAAAAATAACAGCCAAGGAGGAAAGTAACGAGTCGAGTAACTGAGCCCCGAGCCGTTTTCATCTCACTGTCTGTGTGAGTAGTAGACAGGCACCTTTGGGCCGCAGACACACCTTCCCGACCTGGGCACAGTGCTCGCTCCCGCAAATCAGGGTGAGCAGAGAAATCTGGATGAGAAGCTCACATTTGCCAGGCACTCTCATATAAATCCCTGGTGTTGGCAACCCTGAGCCCACCTGTGCACCAGGCCAGAGTCCAGAGGAAGGCCTTCATCTTTTTCAGGGGAGCTTCTGCACAGCGCCACCCAGAGGATAATTGAGGAAATGCAGTGGCTCCTTAGTTGTTCAGACCTGTTTCCAATCTCAGGAAAGAGGCTGCAGTGGTCTTCTAGTCCAGTCACGTTCGTTCCCCGCCTACCCTGACCAACCTAAGCCTGTGGGGCCACCTGGGAACGTGTCCAAAGTTCACTTTCAGGTGCCCCATCTCAAATGGGGTTAGAATCTCTGTGGGCAGTGCCTAGAAATCCCTTTTTCCCTCAAAACCAGTCACTTTTATTTATTTATGTTTGTCAGTTACATTCAGTTGACATTCAATATTATTTTATACTAGTTTCACATTAGACATTTATGGAATTTACAGAGTGATGCCCTGGTAAGTCCAGCACCCAGCCAGCACCACACACAGTTATCGCAACGTTATTGGGCTGTGTTTCCTGTGCCGTATGTCACCCCCACAGTGACACGGAGCCGCCGAGCGCTGCTCTGCACACCACAAGCTGGGAGGCAGTTAGGCTGCCTTCGCACCCCCACCCTCTCTGCACCCTCAGAAACTCATGCCCACTGAGCTGATTTCTGCTGTCTTTCTATAGCAAGGTGCCCAGGGGTGTGGGAATCGAGAGAAGCTGAATCTTGATGAATTCCTGCCTTCATTCATTCCCACTGCCTGTCACTGATGGTACATGAGTAAGCCTTTGCTCGCCAGGATCATGTAGATAGAGGGGATGCCGGCGTGCGGATACGCCGCCGTTATTGTGCAGGGGGCTAGGACTGTGAGAGGTCGCAGGCAGGAAAGCCGAGATGTGACCAGCCGTGGGGCACTGAGACCCCCCAGGAGAGCCCCTGCGCACCGGAGCAGCCGCTGCAGGGCAGGCGAGGGGCTGCAGGGTCGGTGAGGGCCAGCCCGAGCCCACTGCACACTGAGAAAGCAGGGGAGTTGGGAGCGAAAGCATCTGCTTGTGGTACTGTAGGGAATTAGGATTAGAAACAGCTCTCTTCTGCACGGACATTGGCTGGGGGTCCTACCTCCCACCCAGATTGCTGATTTGGCCCTGTGACGCCGGAGAAAGGGTTAGTGTTTCATGACTTTCGTGTCGTGGGTCCCTTGGAGAATCCCATGGACTGTACATATGTATGCCTACTTTTGAAAATAGTACGGCCCCCTGAAGCTCTTCTGCAGTTTATAAGATTAAAACAAACCCCTGACTCCCGGAAGGGACAGAGGGAGGTGGGGGAGGGGCAGAGCGCCAGGAACTGAAATCTAAGGAAAAGATGTCCATCATTGCTGGGAGAACAGGCCTTCGTGAGGGTGGGAGGAGAATAACAGGCGCGTTGGCCGGCTGCGTGGCCCGCTCCCTGCCAGCAAGCGTCCGGAGCGATGACAGCTGACGTGCGAGCGGTGTTGTGGGATCTCTCCCGCACTTGCACGTTGTCACCTGGGTACGCTGACAAAGGCCCTGGTTGGAGATTAGCGACTCTTCCGGTTGCAGCCTCTCTGTCGAGGCCTGACAACCAGAAAGGGCCGTGGCCCTGGACGAGACGCGAGCTGTTGCGGTGATGGAAATGGTGTCACGTGCACTAAAGAAGTGTTCAGTTCCTCTCCCACGGGCTTCCAGAACATTCTCCTTTGCCTGGTGGTGACACGGCTTTCCCTGCGGTGTCTGTCCCCAAGACGTCAGTTACCCCAGTGCCTGGGAGAGCAGCCACTGTCCGTGTTTGCCCAGCCCGGCCTCTGCTGTTATGCTCTTGTTCTGTCCCAATAAATAGGGTCTACTCACTCTCAGCAAGTCATGGATGCCGTTTGTGATATAAGGAGTGACAGTTGTTCAGGTGACAGCCGCATGAAGCAGCTGTTTCAGTGCCTCAATTAGGAGAAACGAGGAATGTAAGAATACAAAGGATGAAGACAGTTTGGTTCCTTAGACCTGAGATCGTGTAGCTCATCTCGGACAGTGCTGGCCTTGACACCTAGACTGACGTCAAGTTAAAAAGTACTTAGAATGTTTGCTCCATGGAACCTGCGTGTGTAAAACCTCCCGCAGACAGGACACTCCCGGACAAACGCCCCGACCTCCGTGATGGGAGCCCTGGAGGGCACCTTATGGGTCAGCTTCTGTTTCACACCTTGCAAGGGGTTGATGACTGGTCGTTCTGCTCACCGGAGGAAGAAAGTGAGTCCTCTGTGGGAAACGGAGCGTGGGGTTTGGCGCCGTGGAGTTCTGGAGTCAGAGGAGTGAGCCTCACCACCCCTAGCTGTAAAATGGGGACACACCCCCACGCCACTGCAGTGACAAATCAGACACTTCATCTGCAGTGCCTAGCGTCCCATCAGGGAGATGACGCATGCTCAAAGAACAGTTTCTTCTCTCGACTCACTGGCCCAAAGTGACTGTTCTGGAAGAGGGCAGAGCCAGCCGTTCTGCCAGCGAGTCCCGGAGCCGTTTCACCCGCCCGCTCCTGCCCCGCCTGCTCTCCTGTCCGCTCCATGCCGTGGTAGAAAGAGTCTCCAGTTCCCACACGGAGACTTGGAGATCCACCTTTCATGACAAAGATTCTTGCAGAATTAATTCACAGCCTTGCTAAGGTGGGGTGGTGGCGGATGTGAGTGATTTTTTTTATGGCGTTACAATAATTCATCATCTTCTCTCCAGCAGCCGCACTCTGGCTGGCAGCTCTAAAAACCCTACGGTCCACGAGAGAGCAGTGAACAGAAATATTTTCAAGAGCAGATGGGACGTACCTTCAAAACGCAGGATTGTCCCACTGAAACTGGGACATCTGGCAGCCCTAAAAAAGCCCAAACTAGATGAAATAAAAATTATGAGAGGGAGAAGCAGAAAAATATGTCTTTGCATTGATTAGCAGGGAATGTAATTAATCTCCTTCAACTCCCTTTTCAGTCCTGTGGTGTAAAACGAGGAGAACGCAAGGAGTACCGCCTTCCCCTGTGACACTTCTTACGTGATAATTTCAAAGTGGTAGGAGTTTTAAAACTTCCTAGTAACTCCTCCCCTTCTATTGCTCAGACCTGTTTGGAGAGTGATAAAATTCATGCCCCAACTTCCTCAGTACAATGCTTATCTGATTAGCCTGGCCAGCGGTGGGGGGCGGGAGGGGGGGTAGGATGGGAGGGAGGGTGGTGAGAACGTTCCGCTGACTAGAAGCAGGCCAACTTTTGCAGCTTTGTTAGGAAATTGCACAAACACATCTTTTGTTTTTTGTTTGTTTGTTTTGCCTGTTAGGTGGTTTTATTCCCCTTTCTCTTTTCCTGGCGAGCGGAAGCAGGAGGGGAGAGCAAACCAGCCCAAGGAAAGGAGGAGGGATCTGTAGCTTTCCTCCTCCGCTGCCCTCCCTGCCTCCTCCCCACAATCCCCCGTTGTGGCTCCCAGCGTCCTGTTTATTGAGGCCAGTTTCTTCTCGAACGTACATTCCATTCAGACTCAGCGCTGTTAGCCCAGACACCAGCGTTGGTGTGTGGCCACGTCCCTTTGTCTTCTTTCCCGGCCCTGCTGGAGTCCAGCCTGGTGTCTGGGGCACTTAAGTTGTAATGTTCATGGATGTGACCAGGCCAGACCCCTCCCGCCGACCAGCTCTGCATTGGGTCTGGAAGTCAGTGACCGGGGTTCAGTGTATCACCTGCTAGCAGACAGGCCACAGAAGCAGGAGCAGGGACAGAATCTAAGAAAGTAGTCTTTTCAAAGCCAGATATTATCCGCTCTGTATGAAAGTGTCTGAAGATTGCACACCCCCATGGATATGTTGAAGCCCCGATCCCAGCAGGATGGTGTTAGGAGATGGGGCCTTTGCGGGGTGATTAGGGTCAGACCAGGCCATGAGGGTGGGGTCCTCACGATGGGATTAGTGGCTCTGTAAGAAGAGGAAGAGAGGCACCTCTCTCCCCTTGAGTTTGCTCCAAGGAAAGGCCTCGTGTGGACACAGCCGACGGTGGTGGAAGACAGGAAGACAGCTCTCAGCAAGAAACGAGCCAGCGGACACCGAGATCCAGGGTCCCAGACGCCCGGAGCTGTGAGAAATGTGGGGTCTCTGTTGCTGAGCGCCCCGGTCTGTGGTGTCAGGTCACGGCAGCGAGGGACTGGTACAAGGAGCGGTGCGCAGGATGGCTGGGCCCCGTGCCCAAGGGCACGAGGGGGCAGCGGGGGAGCTGCAAGGAGATCCCACATCCCTGACCCCAAGCCAAGGGCAGTGTCCGCCACTCGGCGTGGCCAGTTCCAAGTTCATGACCTGCCTTCCGCGTGTGACTCTGTGAACTTCCACCCCAGGGGCGGTTTCCCGGAACAGGTTTCCACCGATGTTGAGCCGTGCACGAGGGAAGACCTGGGCTTGGCCCGGCCTCTGCCACAGGTGAGCTGGGTGAGCGTGTGATTGGACGGTGAACTTAAAGGAGATTTGTGAGTTCTGAAAGTACCTTAAAAAACAAAGGTAGCGCGTAAATTTTAGTCCGAAGCCCCTCAGAGATGGTAGAGACTGTTCTCTTACCTCGCAGATAAGGAAACGCGTAATAAACGATGACCTGTGAGGATTACCCTGCCACCTTCAGCGCCTTCAGTTCACCCCTGACGGGGAGCGGCCGAAGGCCTGGGTTTGCGCAGTTAAAGGGAGAAGTCAGAGCCGGTTTATTCCTTGGGCACAGAAGGCACCCTTTCTAGGACCCCCAAGATTTTCAGGGCCCATCTTAAATTTCTCGTAACATCAGAAGAGAAAAATGAACTTTAGCTTGAATAAAATATTTTCATGTATAATATTAATGCGCCCATCATTATACCAATGCAGTTGTAAAATATAATTTTTGGCACTGTTGACGAAAGAGGGGGCCCACAACAGTCCCAATGCCAGCTGGAGAAAAGCACCCAGTAACGGAAACGCCCGTAACTTCCCAGGGACCGCCTCACGCACCGGGATTCGCGATCGCCCTGGAGTCCCGCAGCCGGCCGCGCGCGGCTCCCCGGTGTCCCCCTGCCACCCTGCGGTCTTTCCAGAGTCGGGTCTGCTCACACCGTCCCCTCTGTCTGCACCGTCCTCTCCGCCTGGCGGGCACTCCAGTGTCACCCACCTCTGTGCCTTCGTTGAACTGCACCCGGCTCTGGGCCTCTCGGCCTTGGCCATTCTCATCATTCTCCTCACCTCTCACCTTGTGTTTTAGTCTGTCATCCAAAACCTGCAGAGCGCCCTGTGCGATGCAGTCAAGAGCCAGGATCCTGGTCCTGAGTTCGAAACTCCGTTTTGCCTCCTGCCAGCTGTGGGATGTTTGCCTAGCCAGTTCACATGTTTGCCTCCATGTTTTAATCTGTAGAATGGGAATAAGGGTAGCATTAACCTCACAGGGTTCCGGTGAAGATTATTTAAATACACACCCATGTGCGCGCATAGTCGAGTACCCCACTTTACTGCTGGGAACACGGTAAGCACTATGTAATGGTAGGTCTTGTCATTATTTATTGTTATTTTTATTAAGTATCGATTTCTAGGCCCTGAGGATACAAAGAGTCCACAGCCCAGTGGGAATAGGCATGTAGGGCAGATACATTAAGATGTCTGTTTCTAAGGGTTCTGAGAATACCGGGAGGCAGCCTGAAGCTGGACCCTGAGAGAGGGCGGGGCTTCTCCCGGCAGAGCTCAGCAGGCTGCCCCTCTGGAAAAGCCACACAACATGGGCTGCTCAGGGTGAACGGTGGAAATTGTGGCAAGAGCAGTGTGAGTCCAGAGAGCTGGGTCCCGGGGTCAGCTCTTGCACTTAGCACATGTGTGACCTTGGGCTAATTTCTGCACCGCTCAGAGCCTCAGTTTTCACTTCTGTAAGATGGGACTGGTAACTCCTGCCCTTTCTAGTTTGTACAGTTTTTGACTCAACAATTGCATAATGCATATGTAAAACAAATGCAAGTGCAAAAATAAATATATAATGTGGGTAAAAAAACCTCAGGATTATGAAGTTGTCCACAGTGTCAGGCGTCTCTTTTTTTCTCATTATTCAAATGAAATAATGAAAAGAGGACTGTTTGGGGTTTCTGAAGATTGAATCATAGGTAACATCTATCAGGTATTAATTTAGACCCTAAATTCATCTTTTTTCTTAAAAGACATTATACATGTTTTAACTGCTCTACAAACTTTTTTATCAGCCAGACTCCACTTCTTACAGAAATTTCTTCTCTCTGGCAGGAATAACTCATTGTCATTGTCATCACTTCGATAAACACAGCTTTGTGAGCTTAAAACGCCCCCTGAGAACAGAACTGATATTTGCCAAGGGATCCTTCGGTCCACGAGTCTCACCAATTGGTGCGGTTCCGCGAATGAGGAGACGGGCCTGGCTCTCGGATCTGGGGCATCTGAACCGGCCCCTGCCAAGTGGCAGGGACAATTTTAGTGGCGCCGAGAGTCTGCTGTTTCCGCCCACTCCGCCTCCCTCCTCCCTCCTGTCCCTGAGCACGCAGATGCTGCCTGCCTTCTGCTCTCTCCTCCACCAGCGTCTTGCATCCCCAGTCTCCTTGCACCCGTTTTCCTCACGCCAGACTCTCGCTGAGGTTTCCCCTTCGTCCCCGCCCCACCCCTTGTGCGCAGTTATGTGCTGCTTGATTTCTCCGCTAGACCTGGGCGCTCTCTCCTTAGCCCTTGATGGGGCGCAGACTGCGGGGAGCAGGGGTGATTTCGTTCTTGTCTTGAATCCTCAAACTGCAGTGATAAGAATCTGCTCCCAAAGTGACCAGCATCTTCACTCTCTTTTTCATTTTTTTTACTGAATTGCTTTACCCTTCCATTAACCAGGCACCTGTCTCCCCTTTACCCCTCTCCACTCTACCAAGTTACCCACGGCACTCAGAGTTAACTTTCTAGATATCAGAGCTGACCATGCCACTTCTAGAATGCTCCAGTAACCCCAGATAAAATCCATACTCCTCAGCTTCACAATCAAGGTCATCGATCACTTGGTCCCTTCTTACCGCCCCTAACTTGTCCGTTTCCAGCTACACGTGGAACACACACTTAATGTTGATCTCTGTGGGCCTTGCTAGTGAATGAATGAGGGAATGAATGGGTGGCAGACGCCCCACACGGGCAGTCGTGTGGTGTGATGGGAAGGGTGTGGACTTCGGGTTAGGCCTGTGCTCCGGTCTCTGGCACTTATTCATCTGTTGAGTAATTAGCCTTGCTGAGCCTAATTTTCTGTGTATATAAGAATAGTAACTCGTACACTTCCTTAGGGCTAGGACTAGGGAGAAGTGAGTAAAGTATTCACCTTGGATGCAAAATGTAAGGGGGCACCAAAACTCCCCCCAAAATATTAACATAACATTGTTTAAGAAGCAAAAATTAATGCAAAAACCCATAGAGAACACAATTTTAAAATTTAATGAAAAAAGCATTCAACCCTGCCCGTACATGACCCACCTCACTCTCTCCGTCCTGCTCTTCCCGTGGGGCTCCCGTGGGCACTCCCCGCAGGGTGTGCAGGCACCGAGCCCACGGCCCCGGCCCTCACTCTGACTCAGGCTGTCTCGGACACCGTCGGCCCCACGAGCCGTGTTGATCTGTAAACCACTGTTGGTCTGCAGTGAGGTTTATTAAGTATGCAAGTTAGGGGTATTTGTGTATGTTCATTATGATTGGACAGAATGATTTCATGTCTGTTCAATCCACTTACAGATGTGGGCTTTTATTTTGTATGTCTTCTTCTTCTTTTTTTTTTTTTGTCTTTTCTTTTTTAGCAATTTTTTTTTATTGCATTGTACAAATGTTTTGGTGAGCAGTGGTTTGGAAATAATTTTATAAAGCTGGCCTTTTATCACCGGTGATTTCACAGGCACTCATCTCCAGTTTGAGACGGCTCAAAAGGCCTGTGGTTTTCTAGAATGGATTCATTTGTTCCTAACATGGAGGCGAATAAAACTGGGAGGAGGTAGTCCAGACACTACTAACTCCTGGGGCCCCCAGGATCATTGCAGTCCGTGCAAATGGCGCCCCCTGGTGTTGTGAGAAGAGCAGCCCTCTGTGGGTCCTGCCCAACTCCCCAGGATCCGCTCTTTGAATCCTCTCTCTGACCTTTCAGGTTGGATTTCATTTTCGCTTTTATTCATTGCTTGCTACTGCATTTATGTGGACAATGTATCCATCCGTCTATCCATCCATTCATTCAGCAAATGCTTATGAGCCCCTACTAGGGGTGGGGCAGACTCACGGATGCTGGGAATGCAGTAATGAAAGGAGCTTACACTCTTGTGGTGAGGCTGATGAACCATCACACAGACTGATACATCAACTGCGAACTGGTGAAGTATCATTTAGTTAAAAACTTAACAGAGTGCTCTGATACATCGGAGAGCTAGGCTGACTTACAGGCACGTCCAATGAGGCCCTTTCTGAGGACAGAAACCCTGGAATGACAAGGTCTTCACTGTGCAGACAGCCAAGGAGAAACCTTTATAAACAGAAGGGGTAAAGCACATTAAGCATGTGAAAATGCTCCCTCAGTTTCTGAAAATCACCAAAGGTTCACTATCATTCTCCTCATTTCGTCCATCAAATCCCGGTGCTCCCTCTGCCTGGAACGCCCCGCCCTGCATCGCCACAAGGCGTATCAGCTCAGACTCCAGCAAGAAGCAGGCAGAATTCTTCCCTCGTTTTTAATGCGGAGACCATTGTGAAGGAGCAGAGGTCTGAACAGGGTGAGGGGAATGACCAGGAGCGGCGGCAAACCTGGGGAGCAGCCGTGGCACAAGGCCATCGCCCGCTGTCAGGCCCGAGGGACGGGAGCTGGGGGCTGTACACGGTAGAGGAGGGCCTCGGTCCCCACTAGTCTGCGCGGGCTCAGGCCCTACGCACGCACGGAAGGAGTGGGAGAAACAACCCCCCACCCTCCCTCCTCCGGCCCGGGGGCTCTCCTCGGGCCAAGTCCCGTTGGCAGCTGCTGGGAAAGGAGTCAAGAGTGGAGCAGGGGTGGGGGCGAGTGGAGAATCCCCGGTTCGCCTGGCTAACCCCTCACGATAGCTGAACCCTCACCTCTTCGGGAGGCCTTTCCTTGCCGCCCAGTCCAAAGGACTTTGCACCAGTCCTTTTCAGCTTCATAACCTCGTGGTATTTCCTTCGTAACTCTTACTACCGCTTGAAATCATTTTACCCCCATTTATTTGCCCGGTTATTTATTGTTTGTTTCCCCTGCTGGGAGGTCCATTCCATGGGGGGAGGGCCCTTGTTGGTTTTGTTCACTGCTCTAACTCTAGAACCTGCAACATCATAAATGCTGGTTTAATACCTCGTGAACAATGATGGCAGAGGCGCCCAGGAAGAGAGAATGCCATCAAAGAGGCCGTCACCTGCATACCTGAGTGGTAGCTCTGTCGGCAGAAATGACCTTCGTTCTGACCCCTGGCTGCTTGCAGCAGTCAAGTCTCACCTCCCAGGGAACTCGGACGGCCCGCTCGGGCCAGGGCTGAGGGTGCTCATCAACGACGTGCCCTCAAGGACGCCTCGTCCCTCGGGCTCTTGGTCCAGGGCAGCAGGGACAGTCTTTCCAGACCAAGCCCAGGCAGCACCGAGGCCTCTCAGTTTCCGTTTGTATCTGGAAGTGGGGACTCTGCCATTTTCAGGGGTGTCCAACCGTTCGGTGTCTCTGGGCTGCACTGGAAGAAGAAGAGGTGTCTTGGGCCACACATGAAATACACCGCGACACGTCATCACAAAAACACCTCATCATGTTTTAAGTGGATTTCCGATTTTGCGTCGGGCCGCCCTCGCAGCCATCGGGGCCTCACACGGCCCATGGGCTGCGGGCCGGACACCCTGTCACACGTTCCTCATCACGTCATGCCGTCGGCACAGACGCTCCCGCCCTCAGAATCCTGCACGGGTCGTGGCAAAGCCCAAGATACTGGCCATCCCCTGTGCTTGTACACAGTGCCTTAGGGGTTAAAAGGCACTTTCGTACTCATCATCCTTCACTCCTGACGCTGCCCTACGACAGAGGTGTCTTCTTGTTGCTGCTGTTTCTTACACAAGGAAACCGAGGCTCAAAGAGGTTGCGGAAAGTGCTGTGTAGGCCAAGGGGAGCTTCGTCTCCCACCCAGCCCCCTTGGGAGCTGTTCCCTAAATCAGGGCCATGGGAGAGAATGTAGAGCTCTACAGGCAAACAGCCTGTCACAGGCCAGGAAAGCCCGAGGGTGGGAGGCCTGGAAGGGTCTTATGTAGCAATTGGTGTGGGTTCATCCAGCCTCTGTTCGTTGATTAGGGAGCTGGGTCCAGTAACAAAGACATGGAGTTTGGACTCAGACCTAAATTTGAGAACTTACCTTGGAACACATTTGCTTTGTGATTTTAAGTAAGTCGCTTGTCTGAGTCACGGGTTTCCCGTCTCCTCGTGGGTTAGCAGCACGTCCTCCAGAGGCCTTTGAGAATCATCCTGCCCCGAGCCGCATCATCAGCCAAGGGCACAGCCAGGCACTGACGCTCGCGTTTGCCCTGTGACAGGACAGCATTGAACATGAGACTGGAAGTTCCCCAGGTCCTAAATCTCGTTTGCCTGCTCAGCCAACCTCAGTGATGTGCCCACCCGTTGTTAGAAAAAAATGAGGCATGAGGGAGGGAAATGGGACCTGATACGATGTGTCCTTGACCGCCAACAGGTGTTGAGTCTGAGCCTAGGGGAAGTGGAGGAAGCGAAAGATAGGAGCTGAGGCGGAGCGTCCACCCTTCTTCCTCCTGGTGGGGAACGTATCTTGGCTAATCCAGGACTAAGAGTCCGTGTGTTCCAAGTGGGAGACTATTCCCAGCTCCTTAGTGTGCCTATCCCATCCCCCACCTCCACTTTTCGGTGCTCTCACTAAGGGGAAAGAGAAATCTGGGGGTCCCTGTGATGCCACCGCCTTGGGGACCCACATGAAGCAAAGGCCAGGAGGCTCTCCTGCTGTTCCTGCCAGGCAGCAACCAACAGCCACCTGTCCCCGAGGGAGGCGGACGTCCCCGCTGATGCGAGCAGAAACGCCCAGGTTGCATCCCTCGATGACAGCGGGCAGGGAGTCCTTGCTGCTCGGGAGGGCAAGTGGACTTTGCAGTTAATCAAGCAGCTGAGTGGGCATCGTAGTTAATCATGTCACATACTGTGGCATCAGCTCTATTCGAAACAAAAGAAGGGCAGAGGTCACCAGTGGTTCCAGGCAAAAGGAATGGCAGGTGGCGGAATGTCACAGCTACGAGCTACCATTTAAAAAAGAAAGGCCAAAATATGCTGGTTGTGGTTTTACCGTGGGTCAAGGTTGCTTGAAACATGCATGGCAGTTATTCTTGTGAGGCAGAGCCGGCAGGGTTGAAGACCCGGGTTCACCCTGACAGGGGTGCCCCCACCGTCAGATACTTGAAACTGGCATCAGCTTCCTTGGCAAGTAGAGTAATTCTCATTTGTAGTCAGGTGTCCAGCAGAATAGGAACACATGGGTGGCCGTTAGGGAATACACGGGGTGGATTCAGACCACGGGGCGGCAGGAGTGGATGATCACTTCAAGGCTGGGATGATCTCACACTGTTTAAACTGCGCAGTGGACGTGGCCGCGTAAGGGGAGTAAGACTTATAGCCCCACTGCCTGTGAGAGCAGTTGCTCAGTTAACAAGAGGATAATAATAAGGACACGTACTTTTTAAACCCAGGGCCTACTCGGTATGAGGTATTGTGCTAAGACATTCACACGTCATTCAAGGCCTAGCACCCACAGGCTGAACAGGGGTACAGAACCTGTGCCCCGAATGTTGGCCCTTGTACACACTGTCCTCAGCCACTGCTCTCCTTAGGGAGCTTGCTGGTTAGTAGCCGTTACCTGAGAAGCCAACTCACACAGTGGTAGCAAGTATTGTTATTGGGCCCTCTACATTTTACTGCTCACTTCAACGCTTTGACACAAATGTTCACAAATACATGAAGTGTTTGGGCACCTGGTAGAGGTCTGAGGGAGTGCGCGAGGTTTTCTTCAGCTCCTAGCCACTTGTAGGAGATCCATGCATTTGAGAGGGTCAGCCAGGTTTGTTATCGTATTCGAAAACATTTTGCAAGAAGTGAGTCTTCTGGGGAGAGGAGACAGGCATGCTGCTAGACACTTGAGCAAAATTATCATTTAATCCTCACAATGACACAGTGAAACCCACGGTATTATTTATATTCTTGTAGAAAAGGAAACTAAAGCTCAGAATGTTTTCCCAACTTAACAGAGGTCACATAGCAAGTAGCAGAATCTGCTTTTAAATACAGGTCTTCAGCCCTGGCTGGTGGGGCTCAGTGGATTGAGTATCAGCCTGCAAACCAAAGGGTGGCTGGTTCAATTCCCAGTCAGTTCACATGCCTGGGTTTGCTGGCCAGGTCCCCAGTAGGGGGCACATGAGAGGCAACAACACATTGATGTTTCTTTCCCTTTCTCCTTCCTGTCCCGTGTGTGTGTATAAAAATACAGGTCTTCATAATTCCAAAGTTTCCTGATCTAGAAACTTTGGGGGGAATTGGGGAAGGTGTTTAGTCCACTATTTCTAAAACTTGCTCTGGGAAAAGCTGCAGCCCCTGTGAGATGTGCATGGTCTAAGAAGGTGGGAAATACTGCTCAGCCCGCCCTGCTTTTGGAGATTTTCAGTGCACATTTTCAGTAAGGATCCTAAGAATTCCTGCTATGAAGACTGTGCTTAATCAGTGTTTTCCAAATGCATCTGACCACCGAGCCTCTCTCCACCAACCATTCGTGGTGGTTATCACTGTTCAGGGAACTCTCCTTTGTTTCCATGTAGTAACAATATAATTAACATTCTGCAGACCTTGACTTATAATTTGGGAAACGCCAGTTTTCTTAGGAGAGAATCAAAGTCGTATCAGAGACAGGCAGTCTTCAGTACTGTCTTTGTGTGTGTGTGCCTGTGCGTGTTCATGAGAGAAAGAGAGAGAAATAGCACACCTGAGAGCTACAATGTGCCTAATTGGGAAGAGGGAGCAGGTGACTGCAGGTAAACAAATTCTGTCACCTCGCTTCCTTTCCCCACAAGTGAGCTCGAGGATCGCTCCAACTTTCCTTCTTACCCTTCATTATGTGAATGCTGCAACTGGTGATTTCATGGGGATTCATTTTGTCAGAGCTTAGCCTGTTTTGCTAGTGTTGAGGGGTGCAGAGAGAAGGAAAAGAAAGCAGAGACATGAATCTACTTCATGGTGCGGACAGATGATACTGGGGTCTGGGGTGTGACAGAATGTACCAGCTTCTCGTAGGGAAGCTGGCAAGGGGGCGGGGTGGTGAGGACCCAGCTTCTCTGAGCTATTGCAAATTTGCCCTTGACCTCCAGCCAGGGGCAGAGAGAGGGGCTGGCAGGAAAGTTTGAGGATGTCCTCTGCAGAATTGGCAGAGCTTGGGTGGAGTTGGCAGAGCTTGGCGTCTGCCTGGCACATGTTCTTCCACAGTTCTGTGTCTCAGCTAGATGAGGCCAGACTAGACGGTGTGCGAAGCTTCCAGGAGATGAATGCTCGAACGAGACTGGACGATCTGACCGTCTTCACAGAAGGACTTTTTAGACGTTGATCATTACAGAATTCTTCAGAACTCTGCCTGGTCAGTAGCCCGGCGCAGGCCCTTGAGCTGTGTACCAAAACCCTCGTGAAGATGCGGAATGAGAGAAGGTCCAAAGCATTAGAAACTGAGATGTATAAACAACTCATTGTCAGGATTTGGAACATCTTGTCATTTAAAAAACAAATGGAATTATGTTGAGAAATAAGGAAGTACCAGCGGTGACATGACCTGGTCTAATGTCATAGAACAGTGTCATTAAGGCAATCATGGATGTTTTCTTCCTTCCACATCAACTCCTCAGACTTAAGAACAAGGCCCTGTATCCACGAGATGAGCAGGGTGTCATCCCCCTGTCCTTCGCCTCCCATCCACTTTGTTAGCTCTGAGGCAGAGACTATAAACCTTAGAACTCAACTAGGTGATGTGGAGTGCAGGGCTTGGGCAGCATGCATTCTGGGAAATTCTATCCTATAAAGAAAACAGTGAAGCCCAAGGCCGAGGAAGGAAAAAGTTTGCAGAGCACAGCAAGTGGGCATGAGCAGATTTCCCGTGTCGTGCGGACTCAGGCAGGACAGGAGTATGGTAGGAAAGCAGCGGGAAGAGGAATCCCTAGTTAAAAGCTCGCTAGAGACCAGCCACGGGTCCAGGAGATGTGCTCACGAGCCCGCCCTTGGACCTCAGATTTGAGAAGGGAAAGCAGCACGTGGAAACAGAGCAGGGAAAGGGCCCCTTTCACCCTGTCTGAAAATACACGTGACGAAGCACTAGGTCTCACTTTTCTTTCAGGATGGACAGTAACAGGAAGAAAACAGCACGGGGACCGTGAGGGGAAATGACCTTCAGATAGGAGATTTGGCCTGTCGTTGGAGAAAATAAGCAAAGGGAGGTATTTGTGCGAGTGATCCATTCCTGATCCCAAAGAAAACCTGGGGAAGTGGGTTTGGTGCTTTCGGCATTGAGCAGAAGGACACGGTTGGTGTGACCCGTGAGCAGGAGCCAGGCAGAGGGCTCAGGCTGCGGGCGAGAGGCTGGACTCAAACGAGGTGCTATGGAATTTCCAAGAGTCATAAAACACTGGCAGCACTGAAGTTCACACTGAAAGTGGGTGGAACTGGGGTGTAAAGAATGCATCGATACATGAAAGGTGAATTTGCACACTTTTTCCAGAATACAGATGCAATCGACAAAGGAGGGGAACAGTGCCAAGCAAAAGAGATGATGCGCACCGAAGACGAATACAGATGACCACCCTGCAAATAACCATTATTTCAGGATGGAACCCTGCAAGAAGTAGAAGTGACATAGGATTATAATGAGAACATTTTCTGCAAATTCTTCCAAATGTAAAGTCAAAGAAATGACACATACACCCACCTAGACATTTGCATAAAGGCAAACAAATAGGATAAAGATAAAAATCAATTATGATCTGAGTAAGAAAAACAGGTTTTCTACAAAGAAACACACATTAATTTAGCTCAGTTTCTCATTTATAAACTTAAATGCCAGTAGACAATAAAACAGTGTTTTTTCTTTCTCAATGAAGAGTGGTTTAGACCCAAGAACTTCAGACTCTGTCAATTGCGAGAAGGCCATAGAAATACATTTTCTGACAAACAAAAGGTTGTAAACTACACCAATCACATAGTTATCTTACCTGATAAAGTTATTTGAAGATCCACTCCAATTAACAAAGAAGTGAAGCAAACTGCGGAGCTCAAAAGCTCCAGAATGGAGGTGCCGTGATGCGCAAGGAGTGAGTCTGAGCGCAGGCCGGGCCGTGTAGCCGCTCCCCGTCCGAGCACAGCCTGGACACGCGCACTGCTGTAGATGTGCGTGCGCAGGCGTATTGATGTGCATGTGGGTATAGAAACATGGAGATACCTACACATGCAGTTATAAGCAAGGTTATGTATTATATGAATAATATAATCAATGCAGGTGATATAAAACTCACATATCCTTAGAGGCTGAGAATCTAAATCCCAAGGCCTGTAAAACGTACAGAAGTCAAATATAGGTTAACTCACATAGACAGCATCAAAATTTCCAAAGAAACAGTGGCGCAAGCCTCAGGGTCTTGATCCCCGGCCTCATCCAATCACGCGAGGCGTTAATAACCAAAGGTTCATCTGTGAAAGCGTCGGTAAATGGAAAAGCAGAGTCTTCAAATGAACTGGGCGGAGGTTTTGGATTCCGTGTTTCAGCCGGAGGCCCACATGTGGGCAGTCTTTGGAGGACGTCGGCTCTCAGTGGCTTTAGTCTGAGACATGGGTAGGCCATGAAGAGGGTGTCACGTTGCCTGCCTGAGGGAAAGCCAGTGGTGAAATTTGGAGGAGGGAGGAATTTTTTCTTAATAGTTCTCATTACCAAGTGGTGCCTCACCCTTCAGATCGAATTGCTTTTGTCAGAAATGTAAAGGGGAAATCTGACTCCAAACTAGTCAACAACGTAGAACGAGAGAAGCAGAAAACGTTTGCCAGATTGAGAATGCGCTCAGTCACCGGCCACCTGTCTCAGAAACATCCAGGCTGGGGGCGCTCACAAACGAGGAGGGCTGTAGTATCACCAAGTCCTAACTCTCCGCCTCCCCCTTGGTCTGCCCTGAGCAAACTCACCTGAAATAGTCATTGTTCTTTGCCTAAGTTGCAAAACCAGTTCTCCAGGACTGGAGGGTCTGCCCGGAGGCCCAGGCCCCGACTTCTAGCTCTTCTCTAAGCCCTTCTCGGGGAGCCACCTGCAGTGTAGTCACAGTCCTGGGGGCCTGCCAGTGCCACTCACGGCCCCCTGGCTGTGCTCCACCAGTGGTTTGGGGTGACGCTGCTTCCTTCCTTGGCTTGGGTGTCCATCTGTGTCCTGTGTCCTCCATCCTGGGCAGTGGATGTCTCCCCCCGGAACACGATGGCTCAGACACCATCTGGATGGCTCGAAGTCCTCCTGGGACACAAAGGTAGAACTGCTTGTGGCCTCCTGGAGCCGCGGTGGGTCAGTTCCCGAAACAATAGCTTTTCACATGCATTAACTGCTAAGGTTATTAACTGTCACCTAAAACTAAAGTTTCCCAGCTCTTGAGTTCCCTCATCAAACTCTGCCCCAGCTGTGCTTCCACGAAGAGGGCCGGGTTGCCGACACCTGTGTTCCTAAAATGACTAGAAGGGAGGAGGGAATTCAGGAATGTCTGGATACCTTGCAGCCAGGAGTTGCTCACTGCTGTTCCTGCTCTTCAACAGACCAAGAGGGCATGTTCAGAGGGGTCTACGATTCTTTAGTTGTAAAGAAGTATTTTATTTAGCATCGCTACTTTGTGCAAAGGTTGTAGATTCATTCTGCTTTGGTGGGAGCAGGAAAGGAGCAAGGAAGGACTGGTGCATATGGGACAAGCTTTCGCAGGGACAGTTCCATGGTGCCGAAAGCATGGGAATAGCCTCCTCATCTAATGCGGCCGACGTCTTGTCTTTCTCAGTGGAAATACGACGCACTCTATCATCAGGCAGAGCCGCTCCCAGCCGGGCTATGGTGGAACGACAGCATCCTAGCCGGATTCCACCTGTGCCGAAATGTTTGGCCAGTGGCCGAAAATACTTGGCTGCAGAGGATGGAAATTAGACTGTGAGTAACTAGTGTGATTCAGTCACCTCTAAATTTAGTGTAAGCAAAACTCCTGTTGGCGGTGAGGTGGTGGTGGGGAGGGGAACAGGTTGTAATAGTTATAGCACTTGTTTTCAACCCTGAAGAAGAAATGAGCCCATGAACTTGAACCCAGTGACTCATCAGCAATTGAGAGGTAAAGTACCGGATTCAGTCACACAGTCTGGCCACAGTCAGGACTCACAGACCCTGAGCTGGTCTGCAGCACTCCGTGGCTCTCCTCCTCACGGTAAAACCTTCTCGTGCCAGGGCTGAGCTGTCAGAACACAATGCCTCTGGACTGTTTTTAAGGCAAATGGATATCTGTCCATTTTTTTGCACCTCAAAACCACACTACCCTGTGAGTCCAGCAGGTATGGCATTGTTATCCCCATTTGCCAGATAAGGAAACTGAGGATCAAAAGGGATAGACAGCTTGCCCGTGTCACAGAGCTAGTCAGTGGCTGTCCAGTTCTTAGACCCACCACAATTAAGCACAATTTAAATTTATGGAGTCCCTCGGGTGTCCCAAATTCCTTGGCTCCAGCCCCGCGCTCCTCCTACCGTATCCATGGGTGTTGTCCTCACTGTCACTTCGAGTGTACCCCAGGCTCTCGGGCACAGCCCTGGCCCTGCATTTCCCCCAGACTGATGTTCAGGACCGTCAGCTTTGTCTCTGCCAGGTCTAGGAAGAGCTGTTGGTAAACTCCCAAAGATTCGAGGAACCGTTCTCTTTCCGAGGCTCCGTGGACACGCTCTCCGTCCCAAGGAGTCAGTGCCTTCTCACCTGTGCACCTACAGAGCGGGCCCTGTGCGGAAAGGACTTCGTGTCTTTTCATCCAGAATGCAGCCTCAGATGTAGGAGAGTTCTGATGTGTTGATGAGGATATGTGTTTATTCTTACGAAGATGTTACTGGGAATGATAACAATAACAACAATCACTCGATACTCGTAACACACTGTTCTCCAGATGCGTGTGTGTGGTTAGTTCACTCACTCCTCGTGAAGCACTTCGCAGGATGGGAAAGTAACATGGCCAGTGGCCCCCTTCGGAAGCCCGCGCCTGAAACTACCCCCGAGGATTGAGGAAGACAAAGACAGCCCTCGCCAACCTACACAAACCACGAGACATGTCTGGGCAACAGGAGGACAAACACCGCAGAGGAGTGATGAGGCAGGGGAGGAGGTTCTGCACATGCTCCCCCTCCCCCACACACAACATTGCCCTGGAAGACTGTGACCACCCTGTTACCTCTGAAAATCAAAGTCAGCAGCCTGCCCAGCAGGGCTTGGGGGTGCCTCATCAGGGGGGATTGGAGGCAGGCCACAGTCAGAGCTCATAGCCGCAGATACGTGACAACTGGACCCATGAGTAGCTGAGCCTCTCCTCTTTAATCATGAACCTTCCCACCCCAAGGGGCTGGTTAGGTGACGACCAGTGAGAGAGAAAGAGAGCCAGTGCTAAGATGCAAATGCAGCCCCAGCTCTGCCGCTGAGGGGCATCCCTTTATCCCCACCCACTACCTAAACTCCTGTGGACGTAAAGGAGCCAGACTTTGGCTGTTTCCCACAGCTTCTTATCACCAGCTGAGAAACCCACTGTGTCTTTAATGATATATTAAAGAAATGGCACTTTAAACAGGAGTAAGGAGAAGTGTATTGATTGGAGATCGGACCCACTGTGTCATGGGAACATGAGCCCAGGGGGAAAACAGCAGGATAGCTAAGGAGCAAACCACACTGAGAGGAAGAAAGCGACGTGCACGGCCCATAATGGAGAAAGGAATGTTGACAGACCCCATCAGGCAAGACACCACCTCGACCAACGGTCAAACTTAGCATCACCTGCAGTGGGACAAATCGACTTCACGTGACTCTGGCTATGCTGCACGAACAAGACCGCACTTAGGTTCTATGTACCAATATCATTCTTCTACACCGGGTATTAGTCACAGCTCTTCAGGAAGCAGAACCAATAGGATGTATGCACGTGTATATCAGAGGGTCTCTCTCCCTCCTTCCCATTATCTCTCAATATGTAGATATCTATAGAGGGATATGCATATACATCTAGGAATAGACAGTGAAAGGAACAGACAGAGAAACAGAAAGAAAAGGATGTATTAAAGAAATGGCACTTTAAACAGGAGTAAGGAGAAGTATATCGATTGTAGATTTTTTTATGAATGATACTCAGAAAACTGGCTTACCGTGTGCATAAAAAATAAGTTTGGGGGCATACTTTATACCATATATGAGGGACCTCCCGAGATATAAAAGACATGTATAAAAAAGTAAAGCTATAAAACGAAGGGAAATGTGATACCTATTTTAATCATTAGGTAGGGAAGTACTTCTTAAATAAGAATCCCAAAGCACAAACCATAAGGCAAAACTTGGATCGACAACATCAAAATTAAAGACCTCTGCTCAGTGAGCGACTCTATAGATTCCTCTAACATATGGGTGGCAGATTAGGAGAACATATTTGCAACTTTAAAAAGCAGCAAGGGATTAATCTAGAAAATACAAGAGACTTCTATGAATCAACGAGAAACAAAAATGAACACAATAGAAAAACAGACAGAGCTTGTGACTATCCAATTTAAAGAAAGGAGAGCACAGACGGACAACAGGCATATGAAGAGATTCTCAACCTTGTCAGTGGAAGTGTACTAGGAGAAAGGAAACTTAAAGCAATGCAGCTGTATCACTTCACGCCTATCTGCATGAAAATCAGGAAACACCTAGAGGTAGCAAGTGCTTGGGAACTGGGATGTCTCCTGAACTGCGGGCAGGAGTGGGGACAATACACCACCTTCCGGAGGGCAGCGTGGAGAAGCAGGGTGACCTTAGGAACGCGTAAGCCCTGTAGAGTTGGCAGTGGCCTGGCCTGTGGTGAGGAGTGGGAACACTGATGCCATCAAGGAAAAAAAACAAACAGAACAGCAACCAGATCGCGCAATCCCGCTGTGGTGTGAAATTCCCGTTGCTGTAACACGGTGGCCCATTGATGCTGATGTGACCCACCCTCACCCTCACCCCCACCGGAAACAGCAAAGGGCACCGCCCAAGGCTCTGGGCTTTTCAGCTATGGCGTGACTTTCACCCTGCGAGGCCAGCGGAGACCTCTAAACTTAGGAGGAGTCCCCTTGAGTTAAAAAAGAGGCCCTAGGGAGCTGTGACCGTTCAAACACCCTGGATCCTTGATCTGAAGTATATCATTGTCACACAGACAGATTAAAAATCTAAGCTTAGCCATGTGTCTGGGTCGTCATGCCCACCGATCCATGACTCTGGACCAGCCTTTGTAACTTTGTCTAGCTGGCCCTGATCCTGAAATCTGACTACTAGGTATATCTCCCAGGAAAGCTTATATGCAGGACATAAAAGACATGAACAAGAATGCTCATAATTTCATTGTGGGGGACGGGGTAGCATTGGAGCCCAAATGAGTGTCTGATCAATGGTGGAATAGATAAGTAAAATGATTGATTAATAGAGTCTCATATGATGAGTAGGAACCATACAGGTAAAGAAGTAAGGGGAAGTTTGGCCCCAAAGAGGAAGCAGCATCTACATGAGTGTGATGTGTTGGGAGGGAAAATGAAGATGACCTTCCAGGTACTTTAAACAATTACGTGCGGAGAACTGGGTGGCGGGGTCAGACTGCTACTCTCAGAGAGGATAGACTGGGGTGTGGGGAAATGAGAAGGCGGAAGACCAGCAAAGTGGCTGGTAGAACTCAGGAAGATGTTCAGGCTTAAACGGGACTGGTGGTGGCGACAGAGAGGAAAGGGTGAGTTTGAGAGGGATTTAGGAAGAAGAATGTGATGCGAATGAGGAAGAAGGGACACACTGAAAGTAATCCCATTGCTTCTGACTTGAAATATGAGTGGATGGTTATATCATTAATTGAGAACAGAAATGCAGGGGAGTATATTCTGGGGTTAACAAGTACAAGGCCATGAATAAAGATAATTAAGTCACTGGTTCTGGTCAGAATTTTCGAGTTCAGTGTACCGTAAAGCCACACAGACAGGCGGTACAAGGCAGTCATGGCATTGGGAAGGGCAAATTCGCTGCCCTGGGGGCACGTCCGTAGTAGTTCAGAGTGCAGACTGGAGCCGGCCGCCAGGGTCTGAATGTCACTCTTCCTCTGGCAGATTGTGTTCCTTGACCTGTCCGTGTCTCGGGTTCTTTGTCTGCGAAATGGGAATCACGGCGGTGCCTGTACCACAGGGTTGACGGGGGTTTCATTAGGACAGTGCTGGGAAGATACGTGGCACTTCAATAAATTGATGCTAAGGCATCGGGGAGAGGTTTGTGCAGGAGACCATCTGCAAGCCCAGCTCTGCAAAGGGCTGAGGTGTTTTTATAAGTGGCCCAACTACGTCCATGTCAGACAGAAGGGAAAGTGCATAGGCAACGTCGTGGAAGCAAGGTAGAGCAGAGGACCTGGGGGGATTTGACTAGCCCTCGTGCCGGGAGGGTCCTGATTATGTCTGGTTCGAGAGGAAGATGGTGCTGGAAAGGGGCCGGAGCCCTGTGGAGCCCCGGTCTACGCTGTGTCATCCGCCTTTCCACCGCTTACTATCTCCCCTCTCTGACACACCCTTTCCTTTTTCTGCTTTCTGCCCTGGTCTTGCAGAGGACTACTCAGGGATCTATGCGTTTGGCTAAGACTCGGACCCTCTATGTCCATGCCTGCCCCCTGTAACTGATCCCCAAACCAAAGCAAGTTACTCCATATTGCTTAAACATCTCTCCAGCCCTTCCTGGGTCTTACAGAAACAAATCTCCCCTCTGTCACCATATTGGACCCCACATTGCTCAGGACCTTACTCTTGAAAACTCATCGATCCTTAGACTTGACATTCTGCATTATGCTTCTGGATATGGCCTTTTCCTCTTGATTGTGTGTATGTCCTTAGGCCATTCACCCAGCCTGCCTCGGGTAATTAATGCTTTTGGACTGACCTGTCCCAGAGTGTCCATCTGGGCTCTGGTGCAACAGGGAGCAGCCCTGTACCCTGCTCTTGGTCTTTGGGGACAGTCAGGTTTCTGCCTATGCCCCAGGGCCTCATCCTCTCTGACAGGTCACCAGAAGCTTGAGATGCTGAGCATGGGGCTGCACCAAAAATAAGATGGAGACATTACTCCTTTATTAGCTACAGCCCATTGTCTTCCTGGGAACAATAAAAAAAATCAGTATGGCGAAAGGAGTAAGTTGGGACCGAGGGGCTGTTTAAAAGGGACGTGAAACTTTAGGATGCTAAGCAGAGAAGGAGAGTCCAAGTAGCAGCAGGAAACAGAACCGGGGGAAACCAGGTGAGTGCAAGAGAGGTCAAGGACAAGGTGGAAGGGAACAAGCCAATTTTTATTAGGTGGAGACTGGCCAGGACATTGCAGAAGGCTGGAGAAGACGGGCACCGGGCCACCTAGGATCACTGGGGCATTCTGGAAAATGGCCAGGAGTTCCCCGAGCCCATCCCAACAACTTACTGACTGTGAACAAGTCCCTTTTAAGAAAATGTGCTGAAGGCAGTGTAACGTGGCATCGAGAGTATTCAGACTTGGAGACAGAAGCAGGCATTGTAGTTACAGGCATGTGACCTTGGACAGTGTAAGTCACCTTTCTGAGTCTTAGCTTCTTACGTGTTGAGTGTAGGAGGGGAAAACCAACTTTCCTGCCCTCAGATCCAGCGGGTCTTTAGAAGCAAAATCAAGTAATGGGTGTGAAAACACTTCACAAAGCCAGTGCTAATGGAGCACATTAGACTCGTTAATGTGACTTCAGTGGGGGAACAAATGCTAACAGTCAAGTGGACTTGCTATTTCAAGGGTTCGCCGTTCTGTGGGAACAGGGAAATACCGAGGACGGAGGGCTGACCTAGGGGTAGGATTACCAGTTCACTCCACCTTCCTTTCAGGGTTCCGATGACAGTTAACTTGCCAAGTTTCAACCACAAGACCATATGTTTCCTAGATCATGTGGAGAAATGTGGTTTATTCTGATTATTTGTTTGTACTAACATTCTTAGTGCAGGGCTTCATTTATTACGCTGGCCCAAATTCAATCTGTCAGGAGGCTTCACAGCACATGAATGTGTAAAAATACCCTTAACGGCAAGTGATTTTTAAAACAGGAGAACCCTAAGCTCACCTCCTTCCTCGCAGACCATGTTGGAAGTGACCTTGGACCCCACACAGAGTGGCGTTCTTGCTGATCGAAGTCCAAGGTCCTTCTAAAGTGTCAACAGAACGTTCACGTGTACCAACGACAGCTTTCGTATTGAACATACTCTTAATTATTCTAATTATGTGGCATTGGTATTCAGTGTCCCAATCCAAACTCGGTCGTTTCACCAGTCAGACCCCCCATTTCCTGAGCGCACGGAGTAACCAAACGGACCCTGAGCTCCTCCCTTCAGTGCTTCTCTCTCTTGCAGCCACAAAGAACGTGCTAAGTTCAGTCATTACCGCGCGGACTTGTTCCGGTACCCAGATTCCCAATGATCGCTCCCTGTTTCAGCCATCCAGATGACGCTGCAGCTCCCGGAAGGCCTCGTCCTGTCCCTCAGCCTGTGCCCTTGTGCACGCCGCTCTCTGCCTTCCCCACCCTCCCCGCGGCCTCAAGCCTAGCTCACCTCTCAGTCCTCAGGAGCGCCCCCCCCCCCCCCACACACACAAGCTTCAGAACTCAGAGCAGGTGTGATCTCCCTGGCAAAGCCTTCCCAGGTCCCCACTAGGTGACAGTCCCCTGTCCCTGTGTGTCCTCCATCCTCTGCTGTGTGTGTTATGGCTCGCGGCTCCCAAAGGCTGCAGGCTCCCTGCGGAGAGAAGAGCCATCTGACCCTCTTCACACGCCCCTTTCCCTGTGGGGACCCCGGCATGAGGTAGACACCCACAGATCTGCTGGGCCTCCCGAACACAGGAAGTCTCAGGGCCCTGTTGTGAATATTTCCTCATACGAAAAAGATCAGGAGAACAGGTTCTCCTTAGGACGAGGGGGCGTGGTTTATGAAAATGTTACGTGAGATCAGTCAAATGCTGCACTGTTCCCTTCAGGAACTGCCCAGGTCCAGCCCAGCTCGGAAGCAGAGCTCCGGCTGCAGGTGCATAGCGGCCGCCGAGGGGCTGGACGGTCAGCTTCCTTAGGGCAAGGATTTAGCTTGTTCCGGAGCCGCTCGCCTACTGAGGGAGGTACGACGACTTACTAAGACCTTTTCTTTGCGCCGCAGCAGCCCCAGTGTTCTCCCCATCCCTGCAGGTGAGCTTCCTGCCTCCCTGGTCCTGTGCGTGAGGACATTGGAACCCTGACTAAGCCAACAGTTTCAGCTTGAGCGCAGGCGATACTGGGGAGACTTCAGCGGTTGTAGCAGAAAGGTGTTAAATGTTCTCCATGCTGAAGGGGTTGAAAAGTTCGCTGAGGACCAGACCAAAGGAGAATTAAATCCGAGTCTCTCTGTGGATGGGGCAGATAAAAAAATAATTAAAGTTGTAGTTTAGAATAGACAGATTCGCATTGTGGCCATGAGAGCTAGCTGCTTCGAGAGGGAGGGGGTGGTGAGGGGAGGAGAGAGACACCAGGAGGAAGGGCTGCTCCGAAGGGTGCTGCTGCGTCTCTGGCTTCCAGATGGAGATGTTTTGTGTGCGAGGATGTCATTCAGAACAACGTTCAGAATGCCATAATTACAGTGGTACTTTGGTACTTCGTTTTAACAGATATAAGTTGTCACAGTGAAATGCGCCAAATACTAATTGAATGTTCCAATCAGACAATGGAGCATATTTACACGATTTCTTATATATTTATGTATACACACACACATACATATACATATATATATGTCTATGTGTCTATCTGTCTGTCTGCCCCGCTATGGAATAAAAGCAATTGTAGTTTCAGTGGACACTTTCCCTAAGTCAGCCCAGCACCCCCCGCCCCACCCCTGGTTCTGCTGTGAGGCAGGCCCCCTTTAATCACCTCCCCTGGGGAGCCTGCAGGAGAGAGGGAGATGGCGCTGTGGTAATTCCCTGACCCTGTCTGGTCACCTGCAGCTAAGTAGCAACTTCACGGGACTGCTTCCTCAGCTCCTCCAAGACACAGGTCAAGAAGCGAGGGAGTTTGAAAGAGAAAAGGTTGCTTTTTGTTTGTTTGCTTGCTTGCTTCAGAAAATTGGAGTAGGGCTGCCGGTTCATTCCTCTTTGGTGCTTCTCCACTAAGTAACTCACGGAGCGATAAATGCGGTGCGGGGAACACTCTGCCTCCCGCAGCAACTGTCGAGAGAGAACCGGAGGGAAACACTACGGTGGTCGGATTTAACATAATCACTTTTAAAAAAGCAATTTCAGTTTTCTTACCGACTTTGATCTATTCTGTCAAGTGGGCAAGCTAAGTCCTAAGACTGTACATGTTCCCCCAGGGGGCTCAGTAAGGTGAAGTCGTAGAAAAAGGTCTTCTGTCGTTGTCATTGCCAGTAATAACGCAGCCCAAGAACTTTACATCTTCAATTGCTCTGCTTCTAAAGACTTTCTTCACCCACCCTCCATAATCTTCATTATTTACACAATGTCAAAACTTCTTATTTATGATTCTGTCTCTATCCGGAAAAGAGAATTCTTTAGTTCAAGGGGAATATCTTATTTTTTATATCTGTAATACCTAGAAGGCAAGCCCAGAGATGATGCTCAATGAATCCTTATTGAGATGGAATGTAAATGAATACATTTGAGTTCAGATTGAAAGCCCAGCCTAGATTCTCTTAGTGAGCGCTAGACCTATGTATCCAGACTGCCAACCCCATTATTATTATCGTTGCCATCACACACGCCATCACCACAGGACACCTCACGGTGATCGTGCTGGGTGCGCAGGCCATTTCTTAGGCATTGCTGCACTGACCCCCATGGTAACTCTCCAAGGGGAGCAGCTGTAAAATGAGTGCCTGCATCGTGCTGCTGAGAGCACTGAGTCTCAGGAATTGAGACTTGCCCAGCGTCTCACAGGGGGTTAAGTGTTGGAGCTGGAGTTGGAACTAAGCACTTGTGGCTCTAAATCCTAGGAGGTTTAGGACTTGGACATTTGGGACGGAAACATTCTTTGTGCATAGGTGTGGTGGCTGTTGGGTGTATTACAGCATGTTTACCAGTTTCCTTGGCCTCGATCCAATAGATACTAGTAGCATTCTCCACCCTACCATGACAACCAGAAATGTCTCCCAGCATCGCCAAAAGTCCCCCTGGGGGCAAAATCAGCTCCAGTTGAGAATCACTGATCTGAGAGCAGGCACAGTGTGGTAAGTGCCGTGGGACAAGCATAAGCAAAAGAAGGGTGAAATAGGGGCATCCCCTTCATGGTGAAGGTAGAATTTGATTTGAATCTTTATTGTAGAAAGATTGAATTGAATTTATTGTGATGAGCGAATACAAAATATGCATTGAGCATGTGTGATGTGTCAAATTTAACTCTAAGGAGTAACATATAATAAGCATTGTTAAATGTTTTCCTAAAATGAAACACCACCTTAACAACCATCAGGTGGCACGCAGAGCTATTTGAGGTCACTTAATCTCATGATACTCATTTCGAATCATATTACCTACTAAAGATCACTCGGGAAA
Source organism: Glossophaga mutica (assembly GCA_039655065.1). Taxonomy (NCBI): domain Eukaryota; kingdom Metazoa; phylum Chordata; class Mammalia; order Chiroptera; family Phyllostomidae; genus Glossophaga; species Glossophaga mutica. The sequence goes on from CM077313.1 coordinate 88,134,407, forward strand.
GAATCGTCTCCCATTTATTTTTGTAGCTTTCTAACCTGTATCAGTCAGCTCCAATCGTCATTTAATTGTGCTGTATACGGAGTCAGTATTTTCTAGTCAGTTTCTGGCTCATCGGGAATATTCAAAAAGCTGTTGAGCCTGATTGTCTTCGCGAAGGTGGAAGGAAGGAAAGCCCTTTGGCTCTTGTCTCCGTGTAGTCAGGGCTGCTGGCCCTCCATAGAAGCTCCTCAGCAAACAGCAGCCAGTTCTCTGACTTCACTTGATGGAACAGAACAGCTGGGCTAAATCTACTTCGATTCAGAATCACTGAAAAACTGAGAAAGGTTCTGACATCTCTGAAAAATAGGCTCTCCCTCCCTGAACTAACCATTTGGAATGTGTAAGAGCTGTTGGTATACTCTTTTTTGAGAACATATATTATTGTTGTTAGGAATATGGATTTCAGAATTGGATAGGCCTGGTTTTACCTGGGCCCCGGCTCTGTTTATTATAACTTGTGTAGCATCTGTGAACCTCAGTCTCCTCATCTATAAAATGGGGATGAAAATAATTCCCACTGGCACCCTTCACAATGCTACTTCACACAAAGGGGGTTATAAGTGAACTCAGTTATTTGGGAAGATACTGAAACTGTGCCTCTTCCTTTAGCCTATTTTCCCAGGATGACCCTTTAATAGTAGAAGCATTACTCAGGGATTTCTGAAACCTTAGTTCTATCCTGATGTACCAAAAATTTATTTTGTTATGCTGTCCAAATCGTTTAGCTTTTCTGGGTCTCACTTTCCTTGTGTCTGCCATCCTGTTATAGGGAGTACTGGGTACATCCACAAAGACCAAGGTAACGGGAATGATTTACATATTGAAAACATGGAAAATGAATGGCATCTCTTTTCCAGTCTCACTTCGGTCCTGCCCTCACCTCCCTACTAACTGGAGCATCTCTCCCTGTTAGTTTCTTCATTCTCCCTAACTCCTTGACTAACTGGTATTCTCATTTAGGATCAAGCTTAGACTGTATATGTTCCAGGATGCTTTTTTTCTTTTATATATATATATGTTTTATTCATTTTTCTATTACAGTTGTCCCAATTTTCCCCCTTTGTCCCCCTCTGCCTGGTACCCCATTCCTTCCAACAGTCCCCTCCCTTAGTTCATGTCCATGGGTCGTACATGCAAGTTCTTTGGCTTCTCCATTTCCTATATTGTTCTTAACCTCCCCCTGTCTATTTTGTGCCTACCAATTATGCTTCTTAATCCCTGTACCTTTTCCCCTATTTTTCCCGTTCCCCCTCCCAGCTGTTAACCCTCCATATCTATGATTCTGTTCCTGTTCTGTTTGTTTGCTTAGTTTGTTTTGCAGGTTCAGTTGTTGATAGTTGTACATTTGTCGCCATTTTAATGTTCATAGTTTTGATCATCTTCTTTTTCTTAAATAAGTCCCTTTAACATTTCATATAATAATGGCTTGGTGATGATGAACTCCTTTAGTTTTACCTTGTCTGGGAAGCACTTTATCTGCCCTTCTTTGCTAAATGATAGTTTTGCTGGATAGAGTAATCTAGATTGTAGGTCCTTGGTTTTCATCACTGTGAATACTTCTTGCCAATCCCTTCTGGACTGCAAAGAGTCTTTTGAGAAATCAGCTGACAGTCTTATGGGAACTCCTTCATAGGTAACTCTCTGTTTTTCTCTTGCTGCTTTTAAGATTCTCTCTTTATCTTTGGCATTTTAATTATAATGTGTGTTGGTGTGGTCTTCTTTGGGTGCAACTTATTTGGGACTCTCTGTGCTTCCTGGACTTGTATGTCTAGTTCCTTTGCCAAATTAGGAAAATTTTCTTTATTTTTTTGAATAAGTTTTCAGTTTCTTGCTCTTCCTCTTCTGGCACCTGTATGATTTGAATGTTGGTACATTCGGAGATGATCCAGAGGTTCTTTATTCTCTTCACTTTTTTCGAGTTCTTTTTTCTTCTTGCTGTTTTGATTTAATGCTTTTTTTATTTCTTTTGTTCCAAATCATTGATTTGAATCTCAGTTTCATCCCTTCCACTGTTGGTTCCCTGTGGATTTTTGTTAATTTCACTTAATGCAACCTTCATTGCTGCCTGGGTCTTTTTTATGCTGTTACAATACCCATTGAGTTCCTGGAGCATCCTGATCACTAGTGTTTTAAACTGTGCATCTGATAGGTTGCTTATCTCCATTTCATTTAGTTCTTTTCCAGGAGTTTTGCTCTGTTCTTTCATTTGGGCCATATTTCTCTCTTCTAAATTTGGCAGCCTCCCTGTGTTTGTTTCTGTGTATTAGGTAGAGCTGCTTTGACTTCTTTTCAAATTTTCAAAACTAGGCTGAGAGCTCTTCCAATGAGATCCCACAGAACTCTCTCCTTCCCCCCCAAAAACACTCAGCAACCCTATTGTCACTTTGAATTACTTTATTATCTTCTACCTTAGACAGTGAACTACTTCACCTTTCTGTGGTTTTTAAAAAAGATTTTATATATTTATTTTTAGAGAGATGGGAAGGGAGGGATAAAGAGAAGGAGAGAAACATCAGTGTGTGGTTTCCTCTCATGTGCCCCCTACTGGGGACCTAGCCCACAACCCAGGTATGTGCCCTGACTGGGAATTGAACCAGCAACCCTTCGGTTTGCAGGCCAGCGCTCAATCCACTGAGCCACACCAGCCAGGGCTCAACTTTCTTTTAAGTATCTCTTTGTCACTAAGGAGAATATTCTTCCGCATGGTAGAGACAGACCTGCAAGGGAAGCATTCTTTGTGGAATGTTGTTCTTAGCATAACAGGGCATTGGCTGTCAATTGTCCATTGCATCAGATTTTGAGATATATGATATCTTTTTTTAATTTTCATGCATAAAGCTTTTTTTAAAAATAAATTCAGTGATGTGCACATTATTTTTCTAAATGATCTGTGTCTCTGAAGAGGAATTAATTTTCCCTAAACCATTCTAGTAGAGACTGGGTTTATACAGGGTCCTGTTCTCCTAATTTCTAATGCAGATTTCAATGCACCGTGTTCTACAACATCCCAATAAATAAAATACGTAAATAAACTTATGTACAATTAATAGGTAATTAAATATGGGTAATTGAGTGTTTCTTTGTAAATGTAATTGCATTTCTATTTGTATTAATAATCACTTTTATGAAAATCATTTGAAATGAGCACTGTTAAAATAGAAACTTCGTTTTCCAAGTGTAGTTCTGGACATGGTTTTTCAATTAAAATATGCTTTGTCCATGAGCCTTTTCCTGAGACCACACCTCCCAATGGCTGGTGCAAAGGTCGCAGTCTCCTCAAGGCTAAGTGCACAGCGGCTGCCACAGGAGGGAGAGAGGCCGGGTTGTCAGCTCAGGCCTGGAGACGCTCCCAGGCTTCCGAGAGGAGACGTCTCAGATACTGGTGGTGGAGTGGGAGGAAGTCTAAAAAAACAGGGAAATCTGCAAGGACAGATTCAGGACCAGGGCGGAGGGCCATTCCACTCCCAAGGCCGGACACTAGGGGCTCTGCAGAGAAACCTCAGCAGCTGTCACAGAGGGAGAGGGGAGACCTGGTAAGGCCCTGTTCCCTGACTCTCCTTGGAGACAACCTCAGCACTTCCTTTTTATCTGTAGGGGGTTCCTGTTTGTTTGAAGTTAAATATAATCTGAAATGCACAAGGTGTTTCCCGTCATTTCCAGGTCTAATAATGCAGCGTATCAAAATGAAGGGTATTGCTGTCATGCATGACTCAAGAATGTAATAATTATTAGGTAGTGATTTACTATTATGTCCTTTAGAAGGATGCATGCTGAGTGTGACTGTGAAATTTAATGTTTAAAAAATGAGGTTCATCACGTGCTTATTTTTCTGTCTCAAGTGAAATTGTCTGAATCTTTCAACTGAAATACTTCATAGACACTAAAATTTCACGGAGGATAAGACTGACTGTTAGCCCTTACAGTTTGGTGCCTTTTTTTCTGTGTTTGGGAGTATGTGTGCGTATCTATGTTTTGCTCCCTCTGAACTTGCCAGAAGTTCCTGCAAAGCGAATCTCTCCACCCAGAACATCAGGTTCTTCTGTCCCTGGTTCCATGATGGTTTGCAATGCAAATCATCGAGGCTGGTGACACACAGCACCCTAACCATGGTAACCAAATGAAGACAAGTTCATTCTACTTCCTCCACTAAGTACCGCTCAGGCCTGTACTCACAGCGGAGGCCTCTGCCAGCAGGTCGAAGGGCATGGAGGAAGAGCAGAGGGGCCCACAGAAATGGAAACTCGACTGCAGCCATTGTGTTCGTTCCCCACACACTCTTCCCTGAGTCCCGGGCCTGGCCCTCGCCATGCCCACCGCTTCTAACTTCTTTCTCGTGACTTTCTCTCTTTGGAGGGCTGTGTGCAGAGAATGACTATATATCCTTATCCTCAACGTGACCATGGATTTTGGCAAGGAGACTCTCATGGCTCTCTGTGACTGACTTTTAAGTAAGAGCAGATGGAAAGCTGGGTTTCAGTCCTGTGGTCCCAAGGACGTCTCAGTGTCAGCAGCTGTGATGCTCACACACACAGGAAGGCGTCCAAGACTCTGCAGGCACTTTGGGAACAAGCTCCAAGGGCCACTCCTCCGCTGAGACACTTCCATTCTAGCCTAGTACCTCTCATCGTTTGTGTGCGTGTCCAGCCTGTGGGGGAGGGATTATTAGTTCTCTGTTCTCATTTTCTCTCAGCTGGACCGAAAGGGCAGCTCTGGCATGTTCTGAAACTTTCTTACCTGCCACTATGTGACCGGGTGAGTCCTAGGAAGCAAGACTGTTCGCCATAAGGACTGCAGCTGATTGTGGCGCATTCTGGCCTGGACGATCTTGGCATCCCGTGCTCCCTGGGTGGCACCGTCAGCCTGGGAAGGTCTGAGACGCTGGGAAGGGGGCTGTGCCAGGCTCCGAACCGTCAGCTGCTTTCCCCTCCATTGTGAGCGCCACCTCAAGCAGGTGTCTGAGGGGAGACGCAGTGATTGTAGTTTTCCTCTTTGTGTAGCTGTTCTTTGTAGCTTGGGACTTCGGTGTCGTGTTTACTGAACACGTTTTCTCTTACTATCGGAGGGAGATCTGATCATTAAGATGAAGCAAAGAGTTAAACTCTTTGGTATTTAACTAGTCAGTGAATTCACAAGTATAAAATCTGAGCTTGAGGTGCTGGGGCCCTGTGGGGTGTTTTAGCGCAGGCGGGACCTGCTACTGAAATGAAAACCCCTTTTGAAAGAGTGGAGAAAACTAGGCTTTCTCTTCGAAAGGGTGGGGATGGGCTTGCCAGATAGATAAAAGACACCCAGCTACATTTGAATTTTAGATGAACAGCAATATTTTTGTAACAAATATGTCCCAAATAATGGGCCGTACTTACGTTAAAAAAATCTTTGTTTTTGATCTGAAATTCAAATGTGACCCCATGTCCTGTATTTTTAGTTGCTAACCCATGCAGCTGGATTTAGGGATGAAATTTGGAGAAGGTTTTAAGAAAATAAAAGAGCATCCACTTTTCTCATTGTAAACCTTTCACTATAATTCTCCCCTGAAAAATCACCTGATTGTCATTGTCTTATTATACCATATTAGGAATTATTCAATATTGGGGCTAAAACCTTCAAAGGAGAAAGGAATAGTCAAAATACTAAACGAGTTCAGAGTTCAGTGATGCTTGCCTCATGGTGTGAACACAAGTCTGCTTCTTATTCGTTTCCCGACTAGATATTGACATTGACTGTGATGGTGACTTTACGTCGAGTTTATGCCTGGTTGATGGTTAAGACGACAGATTGCTGCCTGAATGGCCTTGCTCGGTGCTTCTCCACCAGTGTGCCCAGGGGGTGTCCTGTGTGCTGGCAGGCACTGATCCCCTGTCCCTTGGCGCTGCCCCTTAGCGCAAGGCTGGGAGAGCCTCAGGGCCGGTCCTGTTCCCAGTCGGGCTCCTCCAAGGGACCCTGGAGGGAGCCACAGGGGGCTGGGCTCAGAGGTGCTCTCAGAGCGTGGCCCAGGCCCCGAGGGGGCCCGCTGAGTGTGCACCCTGGGTGACCTCTGCACATGACAGGGAGCGCAATCCTGGTCATGAACGTTTTAGGAAGAAGAAAACAAGCATTTTTTTTATAATGCATGTAATTATACTGCAGAGTCCAAAAGAAAATATTTTAAAGTATTTGTCTTTCATGACATAGGCATTTTTTGAAGTAGAATAGGTTGGGCACTTTGTAAAATGCCCCCCAGATTGGTCGTACTGGATACTTCTTTATGATTAGATGCAGTTTATGCAATTTTGGGTAGGAACCGCTCAGACACTGGGAGGCATCCTTCTCACTGCGTCGTACTAGGAGGGTCATAGTGTCGCTGTGACACCCACTCCCCGTGACGCGGCTCTGACCACTTGCTTAACCCGGTGTCTGCTGACTCCTTCACTGCGCAGTTACTCCTTCCCGCTTCGTACTTCTTAAAGGGCTGTGGTGAGGAGATCTGGACATCCTGTTCCTTGTGTAACTTTTATCACCTCATCTTTGCACCTAATCACTGAAGTCGTTTCTTACCACAGTGTGTTTCAGTTGGTAATTTTCTAACTTCGCCTTTCCTTTTACCACTATTTGTTGACATTCTACTCTAAAAAAATAACTTTCCCTCTCTCCATAGCCCGCACCTTTTAGACATGGGTACAGATAACCTCTGCTTCCCAGGGAGGTTATTAATTAATATTTTGACAAATACTGATTAGTGTCAATTTCCTCACCTTCTGGGTGATCTCACTCCAATGAATTTCTATCAGAGAGTCAAACATGGTCATCTACTATGTGTGTTTTTAGTTCTCATTCCTTGAATATTAATGTTTCATGACATTTATGTTTCTTAGTCATTCATAGTTTTCTGTTTCTGAGTTGCCTGACTTGGCTTCTACTCCTTTGCATCTTTTTCGTACTGATTTGCAATTGCATGTCATCCATTAAGGACATGAAAACTATAATGTCACATATACTACAGATATTTTTGCACTTATTTTTATTTTTAACTCTTCGACATGTGGGTTATTTTGCCACAGTGAACTTGGCATCTCGTCTGGGAAATTCAGAGTGGTTTCCCTTCATTGTCTTCGGGGTCACTTCTCTGCAGGCGGTCCTCACCACCTTGGGACTAGAAAATGTCCACCCAGATTTTAGTCTAGGACTATTTTTCTGTCATTATTTTTCGCATTAAATCCTTAGTGAAGGATTTCAAGTCTCCTTCCATCCCCACCACCATTTACCCCCTTCACCCCTTCCCCCATCCCACTTTCCCTCTAGTAGTCACCGTGCTGTCATCTTTGTCAATGAGGTGTTTCCTTTGTTTGATCCCTTGCCCCTTTTCACCCAGCTCTCTAATCGCCCCCCGCTGCAGCCCGACCAGTCATTTTTTAAAGGTATTAGGAAAGGTGTGTGGAAGGGAGGTGTAACAGGGCTCAACTAAAGGTACTCGTAAGAGAAACCACCACCGGCATTGGTCAGAGTTCTGCAGGGAAAAGAGATAGACTCTATGTATTTATCTCTGTCTCTGTATTTATCTGTATCTATGTAGAGAGAAAGACAGGAATAGAGAGACATATCTATTTCTACATCTCTCTTTGTGAATATAGATTTAGTACGAGGAATTGGCTCACACAGGTATGGGACGTGAGAAGTTCCGCAACTGGCCCCCTGCAAGCTGGAGACCCCGGGGAACCTGGCGGTGTCGTTCCAGTTTGAAGCCAAAGCTGGAGAACCAGGAGACGTAATGGTGTAGATCCCGGTTCCAGAGCAGGGAGGGGCTGACTTCCCAGCCCACTCAGGGAGGCAGAGACAAGAGAATTTCCCCTTCACCTGTTCTTCTCTGCAGGCCCCCAGCAGACTGCACGAAGCCCGTCCACACTGGGGTAGAGTCTGTATCACCCAGTCCACAGAGGCCGACGCTGACCTCTTCCAGGAACACCATGGCGGACACCCCCGGAAACAGTGACTGTAGCCAGATAGCTGGGCACCCCGTGGCCCAGTCAAATAGAGACAGAAAATTAAGCATCACCCCATCAGTTAAGATGACTTGTGATTTCAGTAAGCTAACATTGAAGCACATCTGTTTAATTGTTGCAAAGCCACTGCTTAATAGCCCTTTGGTGAAATTTATGCTGTAATTGCTTGCATACATTTCCATCCCCTTGTCTGGAATGTTCTCCTATCTATTATCTCATCTTCAAGAACCGGAGCCAAAACTTCTCCCTCCAAGAAGCCTTTTTTTTTTAATGCCCCTGAATGAACATTTCCCTCCTTTAATATTTGAGAACAGTTGTTTTCTACTTCTCTCAAAAGGCATATTATATTCTGCTTCAACATATATAGTTAATAAGTGCTATTTCTTGTAATCAACTGTAAGCTCCTCAAAGTTTCTTTGTACACAGTAGACGGTGAAGTATTTAATTAAATTGAATTAGTAGACATCATTACTGAACCCATATATCTAATAGTTCGTTAATATAGTATGCTTTTGTGAGCAACACCTAGCGTGCAGTCCTGTGCCTGACATGGTAGAAATCACAAAGATGAGTCAGTCACAATTCCCACCCACTGAGAGCAACGACAGTCCACAGTTGGAAGTCATCATTCACTCCTTAAACAGTTACTGCTAATCACCTACTATCATTCATGTCCTAGACTAAGTACCCTGGATACAAAAATGCCCAAGCCATGGCCCTTGTCCCCAGGGAGTTCATGTAGTTGAGAGGGAAAGGCAGAAGTATGAATAAACCACGCGATTTGAGCGTGGAGAGCGCCGCAGCAAGGGTTTCCCAGGTGGCGGTGAGTGCCAGAAGGAGTCTGGGTGGCAGTAGAAAGGGATGGGGAGAAGTTTTATAGAATAAGCTCTGTAGGATAAATTCCATTTGAACTCAGTGAAATGGCACTCAGTAAAGATAAGGGTAGAGCTAGTAAAAGAATCCGCACCTGGCGGGCTCAGCGAGGAGGGTGCCTTCGAGAGCTAGTAGTCTCGTGGGTCCAGAATATGGTGTGCACGAAGGACCTGCATTGCAGTGCTGTGGGAATGGGGGCTCCGAGGTAGGTCGTAGATACCCCCACATCCCTTCATTCTCCCTCCTCAGGTGGAGGCAAGGCAAATGTTGAGAAGACAAGGATAGAAATGAGGAGAAAAGAGGGATTCATTGAGAAAGAAAAAACACTTTAGAGCTGGAAGGGGGTCGGAACAGGGCTAGCAGTAGGTAAATCAGTCACTCCAATGTTACCAGCCTCCAAAGGCATTGCAGGTCTCCAGGAAGCCGTCTGATGGTTCCTGAATTAATTACCCTTTGCTTGTTTTCACCAGCAAAAGATGAAACCTTGAAGTCCAAGAGAACTGGCTTGGGGTTCCAACTTGGGCACAACTGCCTTGTCTTTAAATCCAGCTTGCTCCAAAGTGGCAGGAGTGAGCACCCTTCACATATTTCGTGGTGGGAGGAAGCCACCCACAGAGCAAGTCATCGCAGGCTGCTTGTTCCTCCCAGCTGACTGCCGACAGAACACTTTCTTCCCCGGAACCTGCCCCGACTTCACTGAGTCATTTGGAAATCTTTACCAGTGTTTGTGACTTTGATACTTGGATAGGGAGGAAGAGCAGAAGCGCATGGGTTGGCTTCACTTTGTGGCTTGAGTTTCTGCATGATCTTCCAAACTTATGAGTAACAGGAACAGTGTTTTATTCTTCTGACTTTTATAGTTTTGACAGACACAGCTTTAAAATATTTCTTAAATGCGAGCTTCATTGGTCAAATATTAAACAGTCCACGTGGAGGCTAGAGACAGAATAATGGACTTATGGAGGTGTCTCATCTCATCCAATTTTCACGTATAACGCAAGAAGAAATTGCATTCCAAGACAACTTAAAACCGCGTGTTCAGTATCAGGCAACCAATGAATTGTTTGTTGATGAATTAAAATAAATTTATTTTTTGTTTCCCTGGTAATGAATTAAGATCTAAGATCTTTATCTGCTTGTTTGCTGTTGGAGACACATAGGAAAAGGTAAAAGAAGGTATTACTCAGATCGTTCTGGTTGAAATGGCAGAAATGGACATCAAGTGATTGCTCAGAAAATTGGCTTCAAAATGGAAGTAGAAAAAATATATATGCACACAATAAACATGCACACACACATATACATACGTGTGTGCGTATGTATTAAATTCTAATGATTTCTTAACCACATTTGCTTTGGTATTTCTCAATCCCTCATTGGCATTCATTTAAGCAGGCATTCATTTAACAAACATACACTGAGTACTACCTTTTTTTGTACAATTATGATATGAGAGCTAGGATCTCGGTCCTGAATAGAAGCTCAGTGTGTTTAAATGGAAGGCAAACACAGACTTACCAAAGCAAGGTGAGAATACTTTAATAGTGGTTTACACCGAACCGTGGGATTCCAGAGGAGAAATTAAAGCCGCACTCAAGTAAGGAGAACATGGAGACAGAGAAGAGAAGAAGGGGCTGAGGACTGAGCCCAGGCCACTCAAAATGCCGAGGCTAGAAAGGGGGAAAGCAGGGAAAGAGCCTCCGGGCAAAAGCTGTGAGTGGGAGAGGAGGAAATCTGGATGAGTGTGGTGTTAGGAAATAAACGAAAAGACTGCTTCCGCTCGGAGAAAGCGGTCAACTCCATCAAATGCTGCTAACAATTCTCAAATGGTGAGGACCGACCGATAGTTGACCATTAGCTACCGATCTGAGTGGGCCATAGAGAGAATGGGAGGGACTGTGCGTTGGAGTCTTCGCTGTGATCCAAGTGAGACGACAGGTTCTCATGGACATGGACCTCAGGTTGGTGGCCAGGCGGCGGATGGTCTGAGATACGTGAAAGGCCCTCCACCTCTCCCTTTTTTAATGGCTGGATGTGAAAGGATTGGAGGGATCAAAGAAGACTCATAAGTTCTTGGACTGAATAGTGGTGCCATTTATTGAGGTGAGAAACACTGGCAGAGGACAGGGGGGTGTGTGTGCGTTGGGGGGAGGGGTCAAGCAGAAATCAAGGAAAGAATTGAGGTTGGCGCATGCTAAGTTCAAGATGTCTGTAACTGTCTAAGTGGAGGTGTCAGAAAACTGGGAGTCTCCCATTCAGAAGCCCAGGGGCCCTGTTCAGAAGCCCTGGACCTGATTTGGACCTGCGAATTTGGGAATCAGCATCTGTTTCACAGAAAACTAGAGTAGGCATTAAAGGTTGAGGGGGTCCGTGGGAAGCCCTTTTACAATGGGAAGCATTGTAGCGTGTTGTAAGTTGAAGGGAGTGACCCGGTGGGGGGAGATGATGCCCACGGACAGTCTGTGAGTGGAGTAGAAGGGATGCTTGGACTGGGACTCGGGGGGTGTTCGCTCACACTGACGAAGTTGACCACGGGCATCAGTCAGTGGAGGAAACGTTGTTGGAAGTCGGCAGATTATTGAACTGAGTTGTTAGGTGTTATTGCGTCATCTAGATTGACAATGAAATCACTCAGAAAGAGAGCAGAAATGCCATTTTACACTTCTCAGGAAGTGAGGGCAAATGTCCCAGATGTGGATGCCTCTGTAGTCTGATGGACGTGCTTCAAAGAACCACGGAAACAAAGTCCACAAGCAGCAGTGAAGGGCATGGACAGAATGTGCATTCTCTCAGTCTACGGTCCTGATTCAGTGGTTGAAAAAAGAAAAAGCCACATCTCGAGAGTGGCAAAGGAAGTTGTGTCCATGTTTCAATTAGAGAAAGGAGGTAAAGGGACATACAGTGAAGAGCTCCGGATAAAGGGGGTTTGGTGGTGACAGTCCATGAATTCCAGAGGGCACAGGGGTCTGGAGGGTCTGGGAAGGGTGGGAGACTGGACCAGATGAGGCGGCATATGGACATGGCTCTAGGGCATGATGGGGTCAGTCCTGCAGTCTCCTAGGTAACAAGGGTGACTCTGTTCTCTTTGGGCCCTCTCTTCGTGTGTTGAGGGAGATGAATGGTATTGGGCTCATGATAATCATCTTTTCTAGAGCATGAGGGGTTCTGGAGTCGTCCTTTTTAAACTTCTCTAAGTGGTGTTGTTGCTGAGAAATGGGCAGATCTTCATGGAACACATACGTGGCTCTATGGAGACTTCTCTTAAGTCCTGTTACTGGGGAAGTCACCTTTTATGGAGGGAGCAAGGCAAGCTTGGATGCTGTTTCAGATCTTACGAAGGCTTGAACAGAGCTATGGCACCGAGGATTCATGGCAGACACACAAAGATGGTGAGATCCTGCTCTGGCTGGTATAGCTCCATTGGCTGAGCATCATTCCGCAAAGTGAAAGGTCACCGGTTCGATTCCGAGTCAGGGCACATGCTTAGACTGTGGGTTCGGTCCCCCACTGGGGTGTGTGTGAGAGGCAACCAGCCTCTCACATCAGTTGTCTCTCTCACGTTGATGTCTCTCTCCCTCTGTCCCCCCGTTTCCCTCTATGAAATAAATAAATATTTTTTAAGAAGATGGTGAGATGACCTGCGGGCTCCATGCCTTGGGGCTGTTCCTTTCTTTTTGACCACAGTGGTGGCCAAGGCTGAGCTTCAGCCTGGAACCGTAACCTTGAAATGTCATCCATGGTTGAAGGAATCTCCAGACTTTGATGTGGCCCCTGATAGGCCAGGGAAGTCTGTCTCTGCAGGGTCACGGAAATATTTTATTCTCACATTCCCCACATAGTCAGCTTCTCGGTGATCTCGATCCACAGGTTATCCACGAAGTGAGGGTGTCGCGTTCGTCTCCTATGAGAAAGGTGCCACGCCAACTGGTGGTTCTGCTCCTTCACATGACGGATCTGGACATTACAGTGACGGGGGGCAACGTGGAGAGGAGAGGGAAAGAGGAAAGCAAAACCGACCGATGTGGCTGTCGATTCTGTTGCGTGCATTCTCATCACTGTTTCCCAAACCCCTGTGGAATGCTGATTTCATGCTCATTACAGAGATGAAGAAAGAGATGGTCAGAGATGTTAGGAAATGTCCCCAAAGAGATGCCAGGGAAGCAACAGAGCCGGGAGTGAAGTCTGGAGTTATCTGACCTGAAAGCACTTGCTGCTTTAACCATGTAAAAACCACGTAAAAAGGATACCACTCGGGCAACCGGATGTTCCTTCCCCAAATGCCCAAGCAGGCAACTAATAGACGCAGGTTATTCACCCCGGGCAGAGGGCTGTGCCGGGACCTAGAGGGAACACAGGGGTGGGTAAAGAACAGCCCCCGAGTTCTAGCGTGAGCAACCTGTGTACAGGGAGATGCAAAAAGTTAACCCCAGAGGATCAGACTGTAATCATTGCTTCTGCTTTCAGTGTTGAGGTATCAAATGCTGTGACTTCGCTGTGGGCTGGAGGCTTCCCAGTGAGGAGTGTGGATGGTTCGGTTTGCTCAGGTGAAAGAATGTGTGATGTAGTTTAATGTAACAAAGCCATTTTTTTTCTCACTTTGATTATTTTTAAACTTTTAAACCTTGATAACATTTTTTAATCCTCACCTAAGGATATGTTCATTAGTTTTAGAGAGAGAAGAAGGGGTGACAAAGAGAGAGAAACCAATTGGTTGCCTCCCCTGCGCACACTGACTGGGGATCGAACCTGCAACTTTTTGGCGTATGGGGCGATGCTCCAACCAACTGAGCCACCCGGCAAGGGTGTTGATAACGTTTTAATACATTGCTTTTTTGTTTTCTTTTTTACAAAATTGAATTCTTGGTGTGTGTACAGTTTTGCAGTGTCTTTTTTAAATTAAATATGATAAGAAATTTCCCACATTAATGCAAGTTCTTTACACACATAAGGATTAATGACATAGTAATCAGAACAGAAACGATCTGAAGAGAGAGAAGGGACCACGCAGGGGACGAGGTGGTCCGGGAAGAGGATGCACTTTGGCCCAGTCAGTGTTGGCAAGAATTTGGTTCCCATGACCTGGGGACAGAAGGGTTAATTAACTAGGGGGATCTTCAGAGGCCACACGCAGTAACTTCCACCTGTCAGTCCACTCAGTGAGTCAGGGCTGCCGCCTGATCTGTGTCCCTTTCCAAAAGGCTACTCTGGAGACCAAGCCAGTGGGAGCCAGAGGAAGGTGTTCAAGCATCAGAGAGTCCATTTCCACAAGCGGATGTGTTCACTGACTGGGAAGGCGTCCGCTGGAACCAGGAGCAAGAGTGGTTTCGCAAAGTGGTCCCTGACCCCGGCCTTTAGCAAGGGCCCTGCTTTCCCCCGCAGGCTTTTTTTCCCCTGCTCCAAAGCCAAGTCCAAGTGAGCTGGCAGCACTTTGATTGGAAGCCTTGATAATGTTTCCTGTTATATTTGAAAAGGGGGTAGCGAGGCTAAAATTCGACGTTAGGGTCCCGCAGCAGCGACTGAGGACGGCCAGCCCCGAGACAGCGCCTGCCCCCCACTGCAGAGCAAAACGGCTCCTGCTGAGTAGGGGCCCATGTTCCGCCGGGGTCAGTGAAGGGGCGAGATCGTTCTGGGGGGATATTTTTCCATGATACACGCCTCCTTTACTCAAACCCTGGTGCTTTACCGAGGCTGATAGCTGGTGCGTGCGGTTTGGCGTGAGTTTGGAGTCGTTCCTCCTGGTGAAATCCTGCTCTGATTATAATTCACATGCACAAAATGTTGCCAAAAAGAACTTTTTGTTTTACGCAAAAGACCCAAAGCTTATGTAAAATTAAGTAACTAAAAATTAAATGCAGCTTCTATAGGTTATTTTTGTATATTATGAATTCTGGTCTGCCAAGCAGTTCTGTAAGGGTTAGAAATACAATTTGCCTTATTTTTGTCTTGTGTCATCATTGAAATTTTTATGAACATTTGCCTCCTCCCAGAGGATATCCCTAGTTAACTTTCTGAAATTTACTCTGCTCACTATTAATATAGATATTAACTATCCACCTTTTGCCCAAATTTTAACCAATTAAAATTCCCTAGTAATTGCAGTTTTTACGTACCATTAATAGTTGTCACAATTGTCATTAAGTTTTGCAGTGGTTTACTATCACAACAATAAACGCGTGTTTGTACTTCCAGTGAATGACAGGATGTTAATGTGTAAAGCATGTAAGGAGACTCTTGCTGCCAGCTGTGCCTAGAATGCTCACCTACACTTAGGGTGTTCCGATGTTTACAGTAAGTTTGAATCACCTGTCTTGTTGCGACACCAGTTAGAAATGGTGGTCTACATGTCATGTGATCAGGGATTATGCATCAGTTTAGGTATGTGAGACAGGCTGCGAATGTGGGTATTTGACTCTTCGGTCATTTCTCTAAGCTTAAAGAATAAGCTAATGCAAATTCAAGTAGATGATGTGGACAGTAGTAGTCAGAAAGTGGGGTTTTGAATCCTCACTTTGCTATTTGATTTTGTACATATTTATTTAGCACCTACTATGCGCTGAGGATTCAGCCATAAACTAGAAACCCCTCGGTGAGTCAGAGGGAGGCTGTTGTTCTCCACGTGCTGGCAGTCTGGGGAGTTTAAACAGTTTCCAGAACCGCACTAAGCTCTGTCCCCTCTTGCTGTCCGAGCTTCATAAGGATGTGAATAAACGTCCAGTGAGATTATGAGGCAACACATGTCTCTTGCGCCATGTGCAGAATGTATTTATGAATACTCTAATTGTCCTGATAGGGTAGATGGCACAGCTTCCCAATCACGGAAACATGCTTGCAGGCCAGGGCCTGGGTTTGAATCCTGGTGCCACCGTGGCTTTGGGCTTGCAGCTGAACCCCTCAGCTCTTCAATTTACTGCAAAATTGCAACCATTTGATTACTTCCTGTACTGACAAACAGATTAAATAATGAGTGTATAGAATTCAGCATGGAATGTAGTGCATAATAATTAGGCACTGAGGTAAACAGTTATGAAAATTCAGTACAATTTATCCCCATTAAAAATAAGGGGATGAAGAGAGGTTATATCATTTATACAAGGCCACACAGTAAGTTGCAGAGATGAGACTCAGCCAGGCTGTTCTGTTGCCAAAGCCCTTGTTTGTTTGTTTGTTTGTTTTTTCATATTTTGGGTGTCTGAAAATATTTTTATAGGTGTAACTTGGAAAAATTGAAGGCTACCTATTATGTTCATTATGTTAATCAGTGTTTTGAAGCTTTCTCCTTGGCTGGTTGTGTCCGTTGTTCCAACTTTCCCCTCTCACCACATTCCCCACCAGCAGCTTGAATCTACCAGAGTGTGGATGTGGCCTGGTGACGGGTAAGGCCACATCGGTCCCTGGTCTCCAGCCCCTGTCCATAGAGAAGGGACCTTCCTCTGCACTGAAACAGGGAGCTCTGCTTGAGAGGGTGAGCCCGGATCCACTTGCTGGACTATGAGCATCCTGCCCTTTGCCCTCTCCTGGGCCACGCCCAAAAGCTGACTCACTGTGTCTCATTTGTGTTTGTTTGAAACCAGCCTGCGGAATTCATTTCCGATGACGATGGAGGCGTCACAGGGATCTGACAGCCCTGGAGGAGGCCGGGAAAGGAGCAGGAGAGACATCCTGAGGTCTGCCAAGAGGACCTGGGTCCCCCTGGATGAGCAGCTGCCTCCTGGCCTCGCCGTCCCCGGGCCGGGTGAGCATGGGCCCTCCGAGCTGCCTCAAACTACCCTACTTTGGGTGGGGAGGGATGTGTAGCAGCTTTTGGCTGGGGGCAAGTGATTTTGGAACAAGGACTTGGCTTTGAAGATACCAGTGTTCCTGGCATGCTTCCAGAAACTTCTACGAAATGGCATTTCTGACTTTCCCTACAGCCACTCAAAGCCCAGACCTTCTTGATGGAAACAGACAGCTGAAGAGTGAACGCGGCTTCCTTTCCACTCCAATGTGCCCCATCCTAAGCCCCCCGGACCCCAAAGCAGTGCAGAGTCTGTATCACAGACATGAATGAGGCCTCCCGCATCCCACTAAAAGGTTTTATTTGCTGGGTCCTAGAGAGCATCAGTAATCCCTTAACAGCTTAGAGTAATGACTAAGAAAATGCTTCTCCCTCCACTCAGGGGTATCCAACCTTCTGGTGTCTCCAGGCCACACTGGAAGAAGAAGAGTTGGCTTGAGCTTCGCATTAAATACACAAACACTAATGAAAACCAATGAGCAAAAAAAAGGTTTTCAGTGAATTTACGATTTTGTGTTGGGCCACAATCATAGCTGTCCTGGGCCACATGTGGCCCGTGGGCCACAGGTTGGACACCCCTTGTAACTGTTTGATGGCATTTCTTCTTTGTCCACCACCCAATTCATTTTGTCCGATCACAGCACCTCAGCTAAGGAATAAACACCTCTACGTCCCACTGGCCTTTAGGGTTTACCAGACAGACACCTTGGGAGAGGATGACTCAGCTGCCTCACTGTTGGGTGGGATAAAGTCAAAGCAAGGCATCTCAGAGGAGGCTGTGGCCAACCGGAATGGCCACAGATCTTCACCAGGGAGTGCTGCCTTTCTGTCCTCCCCGCTGTGCCTGGCGGCCCTTTGTTGTGCTGGTGATCAAGATCCACCTTAAAAGACCGGTGCCTGTGCCTGCTTAACGCAGGGTGCCTTTGGCAATCCTGGGAGTCTAGTGCAATTTGTCCCTGGAATGAATGCAAATTTGGTTTCTAACCTGGCAGAGAACTCCTTGCAAATAAACATCCCTGGCTAGCTGCCTTAGGTAAATGTCGTGATTCAATCAGGAGGGGCTCCGGGGTGATTTCCATCCCACAAGAGAAAGACAAAAGTCTAGTGTGCTTCTCCGCCTTTTGCACTCACGCCAGGTAATTTAGAAATTATTCTAACATCTCCTGCTCTTCGGTGGTTTCCTTTCCTTCTCTTTTATGTTTTCTTTCTTTTTTTTATTTTTTGAAGTTGCAGTGTTTTGGCAAGTTTTTACTTCATTTTCAGGAAAGGCTGATTATGGAAAACATGGATGCGCTCACAGAAATGTGTAACTAAATATGTAGGGAATGGAGCTGGGGGTGGCGGCTGAATAATGAAACAGAGGCATTTCGGCGGGTTGTGCTTTGACCGACTGTTCTGGTTCCCCTCTCATTTGCAGAAGATCCCAAACAAGAAAGTATTCAGCGGTGGCTGGACTCTGGATTCTTGTAAGTGTTTCTCTGTGCCCTTCAACCTTTCCCTCGCAAAGATCCGTGAAAACAACATGGGGAGCCCTGCCGGGGCAACATGAGACACACCGGGACTTTCATTCCGTTTCGTTCATTTCTTTATACATTTTTAGAGTGAGGGGAAGTGGGGGAGAACGAGAGGGAGAGAAACGTTGACGTGCGAGACACACATCGGTTGGTTGCCTCTCACACCCCCACAGCTGGGGACCTGGCCTGCCACCCAGGCCCATGCCCTGACTGGGAGTCCATTTGGAGCCCTTTCTCTTCACAGGCAGGTGCTCAGTCCACTGCGCCACACCAGCCGGGCCGGGATTTTCATTTCGTCTGGGTGCTTGACAGATTACTCTCGATTGTTGCGAAAGTTGTACGTCAGTTTAAAAGTACAGGACAGAGTACCGTTTCAGTCCCTGGCTTCTCCGTGGTTTCTGAAAGTCCTTTTTTAATAAAGCCTAACTCTGCGTTTACTCTCGTCTACTGAACTAAAAAGCAACTCAGCATAATTTATGCACACACCTTGTTTGATTCACAGTGCTTCTGTTTCCTTCTAGCGTCTCTGTGAATGAAAACTTCCAGCAAGGCATCAACCACGCTGGTAAGGCAAGAGAACCCAGGAGCAGTGCCGCTCCGTACACCCGGGTAGGAGATGTATTAATATGTCTGTGCAAATAAACCCTCTGAAGATGAAACCGATCGGAAGTTCTAAAGTGGAACAGATCTCAGACACCATCCAGTGTCATCGCTTTGCTTGGTGTGGGGACTGAGGTGCAGAAAGGTCGGGGGTCAGCCAGCAGCCAGCCGGGGCTGCCAGCCAGGACCCTGGCCATAGCTGTAGCTCAGATAGTAGCAGAGAACTCGCTGGGTTCTAGGAAGACATTCCGTAAGAAGTGATTATGGAAATGAAATTGTTTCATTTTTCCCTCCCAGTGTATTGTAGTTTTATTTCTCAATCTAGTCTCTTCCTACTCTGCAGTCTCAAAGTTATATCCTCTCTAACGATGCGTTTGTTCTCGAAGAGAATAAATGACTGAATTCTGCAGCAAACAATGCAGGTCTGTGTTTCGGAGGCAGAACATGTATCAGACTTGTTACGCCGAGATTTGATAAGAACGTTATGATGAGAAAAAGAAATTTAATTACGAGTCTCGCAGTTTCTGTCTTCATTAAGTGAAATACCGTATTTCATAGACTCTGAGACCCCTCAGTCATGAAACGCGCTCACATTTGGTTAAGTTCCAATCAGATGAGAACGCAGACAGCAAGCCACGGCGATTACAAGCGAAAGGCGGTCCTGGTACGTCCTGATTTTGCACATGTTAAAATGGGAAAAAATGTGTTTTTAAACTGATGAAGTGCCATGAATGATGTATATAAAAATGACATAAATCAGGGGTTTAATGGTTAGAGAAAAAACTACTAGTCTAACTGTTCCTTAGTTGGTGGTTTTTAATCATTTCACTGTTCCCACTGCCTTTTAAGTTAAGTGACCATTGGCTGCAAACCAGTTGAAATTTGGGATTTTTACTTAGAAAGGCGTATCGTTGAAATTTTCTTCTTTTCCAAGCTTCTTTTTTTTTTTTAATGTAAAAGTTCCATGATGCCAAAATCTCTGGAGATACTTGTCCGCAAATTGAAATTGAGTCCCTCTCCTCATCGTAGTTCAGACTCAAGGAAAGGCAGGAACTTCAGAAACGCAGCCGGCGTTTCACACCCCCGACGTTTCAAGTTGCCCAGGTCAGAGGGGGCGGCCTGGCACCAGGGCTGGGGTTGCCGGTAACCGTGTTAACAACTTCCCTTCCCCCGAATGAAGCACGGATCAAGGCCCTTCCTCCTCTGAATCGAGTCGGTGATCTGGAGCGGCTCAGACAGGAGGCGAGGACCCGGAGGGGAGGAAGGATCGCTGAACGGCCCTGAGAGGCTGAGATGGGGGATGCGGTTTCCACCTGCCAGGCCCTGTTCCTTCGGCGAGGTCTCTAATCATAACGGAACGGCCCCTTGCAGGTTTAATGGAGCCTTCCCTTTTACAAGGCCCTTCCTCATCCATCACTCTACCAACCCAGTGACCTGCGCGGCAGCGAGGCTGGCATTCATTCGTGTTTCACAGGTGAGGAATCTGGGCACGCCAGGGTCAGGCGCCATGGCCGCCGGTCACAGCTGGTTAGTGGCAGGTGGAGAAACTTGAGGCCCGGGCACCCCATTAGCCCTTCCGTGTGCCGGTGGGAGTTGCGGGGAGGCAGACACACACTGAGTTTAGGGAAGCCGGGGGCTGCACCCGGGAGTGTGGAAGCTGGGACAGGGCCAGCAGCTGGGGACCTGAAGGTCATGCAGAGAGTGGCAGGGAGGAGAACCACGGTGAAATGAACAGGAACTGAGGAGGAGGAGGAAGAGAAGTTGTCGTGACTGGAAGGAAGAGCCTGAGACAACCCCGCGATCCTAGCCCGATGCAGAGTGGCGCGGTGGTCCCGAGGCGGCCATCCTAGGTCACCGCCAACTCGGCGGCTTAAAAAGGAATGTATTCCCTCCCGGTTCTGAGGCTGGAAGCCGGAGATCAAGGTGTCAGCGTGGTCATTCTCTCCCGGAAGGTTCTAGGGAAGAACCTTTCTTTGCCGGCTTCTGACTTCTCCTGGCCCCTGTCCACCCGTGGCGTCCCTTGGCCTGCAGCTGCGTCCTCTCTTCTCTGCCCGAGTTCGCACCTGGCTGTCTTTCCCTGTGGGTCCTCTCCTTTCCTTATAAGGACACCAGTCATTGGATTTAGGACTTGGGGTCCTTTACTAATTCTATCCTCAAAGACCCTATTTCCAAATAAAGGACACATTCTGAAGTGCAGTTTCAGATACAGAAATAAAATTGGGGGTGGTATTATTCAACCCACTACATGCAGAAATCATTCTGAGGCTAGTTTCCCTCCTTGATCACTTCCAAAACTTGATGCACTGAAGTAGCAACAAGATCCAGGCGCCTGCCCATCTTCCAGGTGACCCGGTACCACCCATAGGAAACCATCTAGTGGAGACCGTGCCTCGTGAGGTCCTTCAGTGGGACTCAGAGTGCAGGTGTCCTGGGCAGCCGCCTAACTGCATGCAGTTACTGTGCTCAACATGGAAAGAAGCACTTACCCAAGATGGAAAAATAGTGGGTAAAAGGGAGCAGTTACTTAAAATGATAGCTGGAAGGAAGATGGGAGACAGAGGGGGTTTCAGGAGGTGCATCAGCTGAGGGGAGTGATCAGGTGGCCCAAGAAGTCCTGAGGTGGGTGTGGTGCCTCCCACTGGCTGCCCTGGAGCAGTCCGTAAAACTGGACCTCTGCTCTGGGGGCTTCGAGGGCTCTTCCCTTGCAGCATCGCCTACCCAAGTTTATTTCCTGATAGAAGTGATTGGGGCTTCTCCTGGATGACATATACCTGCTCTTGCTCCGTCTGTAACTGCCAGTGATGCCTGCATCTCATGTCTCACAAAAGCACTTCACAGAGGATGGTCCCTCCCTAGTCTGCCCTGTCTGTGACAAGCATTAGGGCATCTGAGCTCAGTGGTCTGACAGTCTCATGTTTAGGCATCTCCAGGACATCGTCCTCTCAGGGTGCATGGATGGTTTACAGGGAAGAGCCATGTGGCCACCCTTCAGTTTCTTACTCCTTTCCTCTCCCAGAAGCAGCATGCTGAGTGCAGATTAACTCCTCTCAGTGGTCACCAAGCAAACCACGTGTGATTCTCAGTTTGGGCTCAGTGAAGATCCACAGACCTTCCTGTGACCACAAACACACGGGACGGTCAGAGGGAGGCAATCGTGGTGCTAAATGGACCATGGTCCTGGATGGTCCTTACCAGGCTGCCAACCCCTTAACACCAGATTCCAGATGGAGATGCCAGGGGAGAGGAGGTGACTGGTGGCAAACCCATCGCTGCCACTGGAAAACAGACAGACATCAGCCGTGACTCAGGGTGTGTCTTGGTGACACTGCAAGGCCAGGTGGGCCCACCAAAGGCACGTGTGGCATTAGGTTTACACGGCGTGTACTTGTTCAACAACATATCTGAGCCCACGTGCCAGTGGGAACCCTGGCACTAATTCCTGCGGCAGAGGGACTGTGTCCATCAAAGAGCCGCTTGGCGTCAGGGATTATTTGATGGGTGGTTAATGCACTTGTCCTTTTTTAATATTTAGATATTTCTTCTCCAGTCCCTGAGGAGGTCCCTGATGAGTAAATTTGTCTCTTTCCACAAGGAATCGATTAAACCATCAGAACTTACAAAATCAAATTCTAAATTTTGTGGTCTCAATGATAAAAAACGGTCAAAGTAAATCCAGTGAAACAGAGTAGATGTTCCCTTAATGCTTATCGGAAGAAAGCCTTCAGAGCGGAGAACTGTGCTCGACATGGGTACAAAGGTGTGGGATCTGTGACTCCTGCTTTTTGGGACGTCACTCTGATGCTCCAGGACCGTTACAGTCTGAACATGGCCTGCCCCAGTTTTCCAAAAGACGTTCTAGTCGTATCCTCTCTGATGACAACCCTTGTTCTTTTTCTTTCTTCAGCCAGTTACTTCTGCCTTAACATCTTTCCTGTTCTGCTCACCTCTCACCCTTCTTTTGAGTGCTGACTTAAGTTCCCTATTCTCCATAAGGCCCTTCCTGACATTTGCACTAAGAGATTCAATCACTTTTCTGAGGATCAGTCACATCCGTTACGACTTCTATGCGTATGGCCTTTGGTTTGTGCTGCCTCAAATTATTAGGGAGATGATCAGCCTCACAGACAAAATTGTAGATGCCCCTGAGGCAGGAGTCCCCTCTAACACATCTGATTTCTCCAAAGCTAATCAACAAGAGGATCTTAGTACCACTGGTCTCTGCGAAGACAGTGTAGTCAGATCGGGAAATCTTCAAAGAAGAGGTGAGACTTGAACTAGTCAATCGAAGAGAGCTATGGTTTTGAAGAAAACAAAGAGGCAAAGCAAGACCATGTCGCTTGGTAGAAGCAAGGGGAGCTTGAGCAAAGCCACGGGCTGCCAAGAAAATCAAACGTGTGCAGGAATGCATTCAGAGGCGGTCAGAGTAGAATGGTGGTTTCGGGCTAGGGAGCAAAGGTGGAGATGTGTCTGTTAAATCTGTTAAATAGGGTGTCGTCAGGTGCCTTAAAATCCAGAAAGGAGGAATCTCACGCGATGCCTTTAGGAGAGGGGTGGCCAAGCAGTGTCATCTGGGCTTCCAATTGAAGGACATGCGGCTGTAACCGGGGTGCGCACTGAGTAGGATTTTGAAGCCCTACCTTTGTTCACCTGAGTAGAGGGTCACAAGTCATAAGTGACAGATGTCAGTGGAGTGACAGATGACAAGTGGCAGCGGAGGAAGGTGCACACCTTGGGGTGAAGGTACTGTGACCTCACGCTTGTCGGTGGGTGTCAGCAGTGGTGCAGAGAGGGTGAGTCGGCGGCGGTCACATCCGTTATGGCTGCTCTTCGTATGGCACCGCACAGGTATGTGGATAAAGAAGAACCAAGCATTACACTGGGCTTTGAAGTTTTGAGCATCAGTGTCAGGGGGAGTGAAGACCGACTCTCTCTCTCTCTCCTTCTCTCTCAGAATATAGATCAATAATTCATCAAATGAGACAAACCCTACTGACTGCCTCTTCTAAGTGCCTTGGTCATGCAGGAGTTAAGTACACAGAAAGCTGCAGCATGCTATTATTTTAGAGCCCTGTGAAAATGTAATTTGATTAGTCTATTGGACGATATTCCAAAGAACCAAATGTCTTCCATGAATCAGTCAGAAATGCTTAGGAAAACCAAAATAAAAAACGCTTTCTAAGCCAATAAAGGTGCTAATTAGTGCCTTCTGCGTATCTCACGCCATCTTCCCCAGTAATACATTTTGCAGGGTTAAGTGCGGTGTCTGCTGCTTCAGATGGCAGGCGTCCACCGAACAGTCGGCGGGGTGGCTGCGGACTCGAGTCCCGAAAAGGGAATCAGAGCTGGCATTTTCACCCAGGCGGCGGGACGCGTTCACAGGGCAGGGCACGTTTTCTTCTTGCTGCGGTTCTCCTCCAAATCAACCCTCGCGGCACTCGGGCAGGGTCGGGCCTTCATTTCTTCTCTCCTTTCTTCATCCCCCAGTGCCTTTAGAAAGTAGAATCTGGTTTTGTAAAACTAATAAGGGTGTCTTGGAAGGGGACGTAATCGGAGAACATGTCAAAACCAAGCAGCTGGAGAAGCGAGTGAGCAAGGAAGGAGGCCCTAGCAAGCAGGCTCTGTGGCGAGCACAGGCACCTCCGGGAGGGTCTCAGCTTCTGCCCCCTCCGGGCAAGCCCGGAGCCTGCAGAAGCTGGAGAAAATCCGGGGCAACAGGCGCAGTTCGCTTGTTCCTGCTCTGATCCGGGCAGCAGATTCAAATGCTGCCGGGAGCCAGGCAGGTAACCACTAATGAACCGAGCAGGCAGGACGGAGAACAGAATTGCAGAGCCGGCGCCCCCAACAGGCTGCACTCGGAAGAGGCCGGGGCCAGCGCTGCTGGACTTTCTGAGCTTTGAGGAAATTCTAGGAATCCCAAATGCCAGTGAGAACTGGGCCACCAGCTTGGGCCACTCAGTTCAAGTTCATTATTGAAAACAGGTGACCTGACCCTGATAAACGCTGATCAGGCTCCAGGAAGTTTGTGTTACAAAGTGGCAGAGGGAAGAAAATAAAAATAAAACAACAACATTCCCACACCAGGCCCACAACGATCCCTTCACACTTCTCCGCGCAAGACTCTCAGCCGCCAGGTCAGAGTGTTGGAAAGGCTGGTCACGCTGCTCACCAGGGCCCAGGGCGCCCAGAAAGGCCGGAAGGAAATGGAGCCATGAACCAAATTAATTTTTCATAATTTTATTATGATTTTAAAAACAGGCTTCTCTTGTGAATTTTTAAAAAATCATATTGATTTTCCCTGGCTGGGTTTTTTCCAAAGTCTGTGCTTGGCAGCCAAGCAGGCTTATGTGTCTGAATGTATTAGATGGAGATAGATGTTCGTGTCACTTTAAACGAGATCAAAGAGAAAGTGTGCGAGTCCAACAGAGGATGTAAAAGCTGAATCTGTGCATCAGAGAGGGTAGGATCGGGTGGGGGAGTTCAAGCACCCCCCCCCCATCCTCCCTCAGCCAGTGATGGCTGGGCTTGATGGGGGCCTGGCAGGTGGACAGGGAGAAGGCCCTGCCCCAGTGGGGCGGAGGTCGTGGAAGGCTTCCCCACGTGTCATTGGGCCAGGAAGTGCCCTCCCGGTGACCTGGCCCGCTCCACTTCGCACATTCCCTGGAGAACATGTTGCCTTTAGGGGCTTCTTTTCCTCTTCCGGCTTCCCTTGGTTTCCTGGCAACCAGATTGCTCCTGAACACGCATGGCCGGGCCGTGGGGTGTGGTCCATGGAGTGTGGCCGCCGGCTCTGCATGGGCGCTCGAATCTCCTGAAGACGTCGTCCTGGGCCAGGACCTCGGAGTCTTCCTATGAGCAGGTTTTCTGCGGGGCTAGTGGGTCCGAAATTGCAGCGAGGCTGAGCTAACTCTCCTCATCCATATCTGACCCAGGAGCGTTTCCTCTGGGACCGTGTGAACGATTCACTGTGGCCACAGCGCCAGACCCCTGGCCTGGACGTGCACATCCGTTCACATGCCCCCGGAAATCCAGAACCGTGTCAGACAACCAGAAAAGACTGAGACCGTGGCCGGAGGGGCAGTCCCGGCAGGACGGGCAGGACCTCGGGGTGCTTTAGGGGACAAGCGGCTGTCGGAAGCTCCGGAATTCGCTGGCCGGGCCGGCCAGGCGCAAAGGGAGCCTGCCTTTGTGAGTTACGTGCGAAGCAGTAGGTGGAGGTGGTAGTGGTAGAAAGGGGAGCAGGCAGAGAGAGAGAGAACACATTGCTTAAAATGGATAAGTATGTATTTTAGCTTCCATGTTGGGCAGGATATTTAATTTATGACGGCATCAAGTCATTGATGCGACTGTCAAAAATTGCACTGGGCTTGCGGCTGTGAGGTGGTTAATACAGTGGCAGATGGGCTCCCTCATGTGACAGCTTCAGTCAGTCGGCAATGGACGTGTGGTGTGGGGAGCCCCGAGACGGGGCTGAGTTCAGCAGGAGGGCTGCTGCTGGGGGGACTGGGTGCTGGGCAGACGACGGCCTTCAAACTCTGGGCCTTGCAGGTGCCTCACAGGGTGGGGGAGGAGCAGATGGGACCACGCCGTCCAAATAGCTCCCTTTTTATCTATGTAAGTTATTAGAATTTTGCAAAAGAATTTCTCTGCTAAACCCCACAGTTTTAAAGCCACTGATGTAATGGGCAGAAAAAGACTGGAGTTTTGGTTCTGCATTCATTTCTAACTTAGTACATAGGTTCCAGTCAGATATTTTGACTTACATGAGGGCCTGTCACCAGGAGGTCACCTAGGACATTTGAAAAATGGCGCATCTGTGTCATCGTCACGGTCATTCGCCTCAATAGCCCTTCCTTGGCAGTGGCTCCCTGGAATGCTAGTGATGAGAGGTTGTGTATTTTCTTCAAGTTGGCAATTTTTAGAGTTCAGGCATGCACCCTGAAATTACTGTTTCTCTCAAAAGCCCACTCATGCTGTTTATTCCGAACAGAGGGTGGCAGATGAGCTTCATCTCGTTCAGTCACCTGCTGGTGACTTCCTGGTGGTTCGGGGAGCCTGTCGAGGCTCTGTGGGAAAGTGAGGTCACGGGTTGGTGACCTCTGCCATGGGGGCGGGGCTGGGGGCGGCAGCACGGGGCCCCGCCCATCCCTACCCTTTTCGCGAGCCTGTGTTACAGATGTGTGTTCTCGTCCCACGTGATTCCGGTGCTCACGCAGTCCCACTCATAGCATAGGGCAGACTTTTGCTTTATCTGCTATTCTCCAGCTGCCTCTTTCCACTGCTGCTGTGTGTTCAGGGCCGAGCTAAGAATCCGCCATTCGCTCACACCCCAGCAACACGCCTCTGGTCCTCGTCTGCCTAGACCAGCGTTCCTCTTCCATCCCGCACTCGCTGGGCCGTGAAAAACCAGCTGAAAACTAGGGACATGCCTATCGCCACCCCAAAGTTTAGCATGCAGAGACAGCTTCCCCGGGATCCTGAGATCTCCACCTAGACGCCTACCCAAATGAGAACACCGGCTCCAGACCAAAGGGCCTTTCATAGGTTTCAGTCACTCTGTCTGTTTTCCCAGGTTTCTCCCAACCTGCGTTGTCTTTCTTATGAACGTGAAAAAACGTCACGTTTTCATAGCAGTGCAGGGTGATGGCAGTCCCCAGTTTTATCCATGTCACTCATCGGCACCGGGGAGAGTGACAGGTGAGAGGACACGAGAAGACTGGAGAACCTTCCAAGGAAATTGCCCACGTTCCGGGTGTGTCCTTGCACCCAGGAAGGATGGGGCTGTGGGGTGCCACGTTGGGACACAGGGTCTGAGCAGCGCAGTGGCCCCGGATGGGCCCCTCTGTCCCCCAGTGTTCAGCTGTTCTGCTTTGTCCTCAGCACTGTTGATCAGGCCAGTGGACTTCCGGCATTACCTTCCTCACATTTGCGTGTTTGCTCAAAAATCTTTAGTGGATTTTTGTGTCCTGACAAATATATATAATCTCTCCTTTCTGATTTTTAAATAAGCTACGAGACATTCTGTTGGCACTATGGTATTTAAAAAAGAAAGAACAACCCAGCAACTAACAAAACTAAGCTGTGGTATCCTGTAGGCCACTGCAATGTATTCAACCCTGTGAGCCTCAGTGTGCCTCTAACAAGTGGGGATCAATACCACCTACTGCATGCATGTGTTGTGGGAATTAAAAGAGTTTGTGCATGCAACTTGCTTAGCACATTGCCTCACCCAAAGTTAATGCTAAATAAATAGTAATATTGTTGCAATAATGAAAAACAAAGGTAACGATACATTTCTGGATCTGCGGCTTTTGACTGTGTGACCTGGGCTCATTACTCAAAGCGCGTCTCTTTTTTCATCTGAAAAATGCGGGCAGGTCCTAAATGCTGAGGCTGTTGTGAGGACGAGATGGTGCCAATGAAGGAGAGGGGCTCAGTAAACGCGGAGTCCTGCACGGGGGGTTCTGCCCGTGCCCACCCTTGCTTCTCCTCCCGCTGTGAACGACGAGAGACAGTGCCCTGTGATCCGACGGCCCTTCCGCTGAGCACCGCCCTCGCTGTCGGCCCTCTTCTTCCCTGGCAACCCCTCTCTTCCAACGACCCAGTTCTCCTCCCCCTTAAAAGCCCAAGACAAGCACTGCTCTCTCCACGAAGTCGGCGCTGACGGCTTCACTCGCCCCTGGCTTCCCTCTCCCAGAGCAAGGCCCACGTTTCTTCCAGTGCTTGTCACACAGCTTAGCCATCAATCGCACTCCGTCTCACTCACTACAGAGAGGCCTCGCGCCTCGTGCCGGCACGGTCTCAGACGTGGCCGTCAGTCGCACATCGGCTCGTGTGAGGGTGAGAAAACCTTCCACAACGTGAAAGGAAATCAAGTCTCCCTCTCCCCTTTTCGTTGCAGCTTTTGCGCCCGAACAAGGGATGGTCCACGTGACCGTGCAAGACTACATGAGGTAGGTGGCAGCGTCGGCGCCACTTCCCTCCGGGGTTTTACGGCCACATCTTTCATTAATGAAGTCGCAGTGGAGGGGGTTTCTTAATAATGACATAGATCGTGGGATCTTGTCACTGGTTGAGCCTCAGCGCCTAGAATGTTTTCAGCAGCCTTGAGAGAAATAGAGGTTCTTAACATGTCATAAAGGCATGAGCAAATTAAATCAACAAATGCTGACTTGGGGGTGATTTAATTAAGAGGTGCATAAATGGCATTCTGCTGTAATTCAGCTGTCCATAAGGACCTGTTCATACGACAGTTGCATTCGTGCCTTCATATTGCCAGCATCATTAGCCCCATGCTCTTTGCCGGACAGTAATAGGTATAATTTCCAGCGTTAGGTGGAAAGCGGTGAGAGTTTCTTAATTTCAGGAGGAGAGACTAGGTCTCTAAGCGGTCCCAAACAGCAGCATCCCCATCACCTGAGAACTTAATAGAACAGATTTGATCCCTACTTCAGACACTCTGAATTAGAAAATCTAGGGATAGAGTTCCGAAATGGGTGTTTTTGCAAGACCTTCGGATGGCTCTGGGCACTCTCTGGTTTAAGGACCCCTGAACTAGACCATGAGCTTTTGGCGGTCAGGAGCTCTGCTTCCCGCACTTCGGCTGCTCTTGCACTTCCAGGATAATTCCACTTGAAAAGCAAATATTCAGCACTGTATCCCCCGGCCCTTACCAATTCACACCAAAAAATGCTACTTCGTCCTAGTTTCCCCCCTTAAAGGACTAGTTGTTTTTGCTGGTCAAAAAATCGTAGAGCCATAGAGGACAACAGAGGCAGCTCATTTTGCTGAAGAGGAAACTGAGGGTCAGGGTCAGTGCCTCGCTCACGCTCCTGTGGCTTGATTAGAACTGGGGCGACAACTGACTTCTCCTGGAGTCAGGGCCAGCCCAGTTTGGGAGAACTCTGCTGAACATTACAAAATAAGGTGTGACCCTCAAACCCCGAGTGAAACAGAATGATGGCAGGCCTATCACAAACTGGGGTGAAGCAACAAACGGAAGGTCACCCCCTGCTGACCTTCACAGCTCCTGGTGAGCCCAGCTGTCTGTTGAAACAGTTTACAATTCGGAGACTTTCTTGGCCTTAAGGCAGAGAAGCCACTGAATGAAGAGGTGGGGCCCAGCTGTTCCTACTGACAATGGACTGGACCAGGGCGAATTCCCCTGCCCACCAGGACACCTTGGTATCCTTGGGAACGCTGTTGTCCTCATTGTATTCTTCGATAAATTCCAATGTTGCGCCAACTGGCTGTTGTATTTAATGAGGCAAGGTGCAGGTCTGGTATGTCTGAGCTCTCTACAGGCCAATCGTATTACAACAGGGTTCCATTCTACTCGGAAATGCTTTCAAATGCCTTGCCGCACCAGCCTCTTTGGGTGGAGTGGCGCTGGGTTTGGGGCAATGAAGGAGTTAGTTACCTGCTGCGTAGCAAACTCCTGGTTGGCCCAGGAGCCTGGGGACAGCACTGCGAGATTGCTAACCACGCACCGTGAAGTTCTTTGTGATGAGAAAGATGAGGGTCACTTCCGTGGCTGCTCCCTGTACCTCTTCCATCACATGATTTTGCCTTCCTCCCGAAAGTCAGTGCCTAACCAAGATGATTCCTAAAAGGTTTCCCGGTGATTTGCCATCTGTCTAAAGGGAGACATTCTGTCACCTCCCTAATGAGCACTAGCGGGCACCGAACACTTACATTCTCACGCCTTCTGGGGCACAACACGTGTGGGAGGAGGAGCAGCTCTGCCCCTGCGGGCTCTCCCTTCTCCAGAGCTGTGGCCGTTGTGGATTGTTAGAAATGGTGAGGACGTGCAGGTTCGCTCTGGAAGGGAAGTACTCGCCATGGCCTCCCAGGGGGCTGGCTAAGTGGACACATCTCATCGGTATCCTCCCTCCCACCCCCCACCCCCACTGCAGATCTCTGGAGCAGTTTCCAGAAACCCCCACCCTATCCAGAGGGACCAGTTTCAACTCGTGCTGTTCTGCAGCAAGTGTACCGCAGAGGTAGGTGGTTCCCAGGCATGCACATCCAGGAAGGTCGCTCTGTGCAGCAGTGGGTTTCATGAAGTTGTAAGTAGGCGCTTGAGAAATACGTGAATGGATGGACGGGAGAATGGATCAGGATCTCCAAACTCCAGCTTGCAAGAGGAGCCTGAAAGGGCCAGTGAAATCAGCTAATTATACATCAGTGAGGAAATGGTCATACATATCATTGGCTCCCATTTTATGGAATTCCATACAGTGACAAAAGGAATAGGTACTTATATATATAATAACTTAAGAGTTTCAAGTCGTATGTTCAGGAGGAAAAAAGCAAGATGCCAAAAGCTCCGTGGAGTGTGTTACTATTTATAAAGACAATGTGCAAACTGTGAAGCATGTATGTAACCACCTAGAAAGATGTCTGTAAAAATACTCATACATATAAATGTAGCAGGAATGGGAGTTAGAAGTGGTAGGGGTGATGGCCAAGGGGAGAGAGATCCTTGTGTGTAATGGAATTTTTACAAGAAGGTGAGTGCATTTTATGTTGAGGTGACTAGAAAAAAAGTGGCTTTTGGTTAAGTGAACTGTCAATGGCTATGTTCATGTTGTTGTAAAATTAAGTATAGATAAAAATAGTTAATGGCACTGAAAGTATGTTTAATGACAAATCAGTCAACAATTACACACTCTTGGCCGTGAGACTGTGAGCCTTTGGAAGGCAGGACTCAGCCTTTGCTCCTTTTTGTGCCTCGGGAGCCTCGCAGAGAACCCAGATCCTGATAGATGTTCGATAAATATTTGTGTCAGTGGGTAAGGTGGAAATTTGTAGAACAAGGTAAAAAAGACAGCAGATTAAATTTTTCATGCACAGTATATTCAACAGATTTCTTGCAAGAATTGTTTCCCCTTGAACCTATTTTATGTTACGGTGTCAAGCAATCGCCTCCCCCAGCTCTCCAGTCCTTTTCAATGATAAGACATCCAAGCTGAGCATCGAAGGCCCCAGTAAGGTTCACGGCTGATCTGCGCTGCAGTGATAACGCACTAGCTCATTAGAGAGTGGCAAAGGGATGTTGGGTGGTGCCTGGTAAGTGGGCCTGCCTGGTGAGACTCGAGGTGGCTGCTGTTGAATGTGTGAGTGGGTCAGTGAGTGAATTGTAGTTAATTCAATTTAAACAGTGGAATCATGAAAGTAAAAGTGTCCAAACTACTGGGGTATCTCCAACGAGCTCCTCAGGGTTGCACGTCAAGTAAAGGCCACCAAACTTCAACCAAAGAAGGTAGCAAAGCTAGAAAAACCTCACAGAAAGTTCTGATTCCCACAGAGCCCAGGAGTTTTCCACGTTCAGTAGCACAGTCACGGAGAAGTACAGCAATTAGGAAGTGAGTTGGCACCTCCAATTTCCTGATAACTGAAGGTTACCATTTTAAGTGCTAAAGCTGAATAAAAACAATTTGATGAAAGCACTTCTGCTTCTTACTCAAGTCCAAAACTCTATAGAACCTATTTTAACCCAACCTACAGACTTAAACTTATGGTTCTGAAACATCAGTCTTTGTAGCCTGTCTGCATATGCTCAACAAGGTTGTGTAGCTGGGGGTGCCCCAGCCTGACACCCTTTAGAAATAGTCTTCTTTGAGTCTCCTGTTTCAGGGTTTTCCCCCTGTTTTGTGTTGCCATCCACCCCATCTCACTGTGATTTTCCGTGCAGTGCCCTAGCTTCTGCCCTGCCTTCCCCTGCCCCGTCAAATTTAACATGTGCCGATGGTACATGGTAAGCCACGAAAGTGAAGTCATGGGGATTGCATATAAGGCATGGCAAGCAGTCCCTGAGCGGGGCTGATGGGCTGTCCTTCACGTAAGTACATCTGAGCTCTAGGAAATGCACCATCTGTCTATTCAGATTTCTCTCTCACTCACTTTCTAGCAGATTGGGGTGTTGAAGTGACTAGGGAAAAATGGCTGTTGGTAAGTGAACTGTTCCTGGATAAAGATATTCCTATTTTTTTACTGCAGCATCCCTGAATGGCTGGAATTCTGGGAAAAAGATCCAGTGGAGATTCTCTTGGATCTGGGGTTTGGGACTGACGAGCCAGACATCTGCACACAGATTCCAGCCAGATTCCTGGGTTGTGCCTCAGCAGCCAGAGGAATCAACATCCGTGTTTTCCTTGAAGCTCAAAAGCAGCGCATGGACATTGAGAACCCTAACTTGTATGGTAAGGGAGGACCACGTGGCTTCCGAATCTTAGCAGTGGCAATTGTTACAAAGCCAGGGCTAGCTCCCAGTAGAAGCCAATACTATGGCACTGGCTTTAAAAAAGGAAATAACTTTATTGTGAGACCAACCAGCAAGGAGACAAGAGGCAGAGCTCAAATCTGTCTTCTGATCCAGGGTTCAAAGAGAGGTTGGAGGGGTTGAGGGGAAAATGCTGGCATGCGAGAGCACCAGGAGGGCAAGTTTCAACTGGGGGGCTTTGGGACTTGGCCGTTCATGGTAAGCTATGGCAAAGGGCTTCAGCATCCGACCTTCCTAGACAATGGACTGTTCGCTTCTGAGAGGATTGTGGCATTCAGTTCCCAGTTATGCCCCAGTCCTTTGGTTCCATGGGATGGAGAGACTTTGGTTCCGGGTGTTATTGAAGTCGCAGTTCTCTCCTCTGCGCGTACTTTGGCCAAATGCTGTTTTCTTCTGTTGTCCCTGAAAAACAACCCAGTATCTTGCTGGAGATGGTTCCGTAGTTGCACGGTGAGTGGTCAGATGCGCCGAAGTATGAGCAGGGATGGTCTGGGAGATACACAGTGGCGATCGGCCCCTCTGTCATGGCTTAGTTTATATGTTGACCACTCTCCATGTCCACTGCAGGCTGCTGCATGTGTTGGGGGGAGGGAAATGTGTTCCATGTTGTCTTCATTCATGAACTTGGCCCCACCACGTGGAACATTACTGGTTGCAGTGACAGAGGAAAGGTGGAAATGGAGAGCTATACTTGATTCTTACACCCTTCTGCTCAGAATATGCACATACCAGGTCTGCTGAGATTTCGTTGTCCAAAGTATGTCACACGGCCACACTTAACTCCAAATGAGTGAGAAGGAACAATCCTATCATATGCCTGGAAGGAAGAAGATTGGCAATACCGCTTAACAGCGCTAATGTATACAATAGCCACTTACCCAGGAGGCAGAACACCAGGATCTGACAAGGCTCGTTATGAGTCAGTAGGTGACACCTTAGTTTCCTCCTCTGTGAGGTCACTGAGAACACTACGTGGTCCACCATGAGCTCTATGTGAGGGTTGTTAACCTGCCAAATCTCCATGGTTATTGTCTGGCCTGCTCCTTTTCTCTAACTGGTAGTTAATGGAATGGTCTTTTCTAGAACATTCCTAAGGATGTTCTGGGGCAATGTGTCCTGTGCCTAAGTACTCTGGGAGAGAGATGCCTTGCAGTTAAACAGGTGTATTTATTGCGAGATTTGGTTAACATGTTGTGGTGCACGCGGAGGTTCAGAGGCAGCATTTTCAAAAGCATTTAAATCCAACACCCCTCTCGGAGAAGCGATGAAGAATAGCTCCTCCTTTGTAGAATTTGGGACTGAAAAAAACACCAAAATTCATATTTAATTCTGAAATAAGTTCTTTTAAATAAATAAATTCTCTGAAAGGAACATGAGGTAACGTGTTTCTCCCGAACACATCTCTTAGATTATTCATTTTAGTTTCTGTTTCCCCTGTCTTCCTCTGGGAGAATTTGATCTCAAACATCTCAGCAATGAGATTTTCAAAAGAGTATGTAAACCTGAAGGTGTTGCAATGTAATGTTTTGGTTTTATGTGGGTTTTTTTTTTTTTTTTTTTTTTACCTTTCAGAAGAAATTAGTATCATTCATCGTTGTCTTCTCCTCCAAGACACAAGGAAATGCCCAGTTTTTTGATCGATTCTTTATTTGGCGGGGAACAGTAACACTTACCAATACCTGAGGAGTGTTCCAGCCGATCTGTAAAGTCAACATTTTACAGCTAAAATTGACATATGGATCACAGAGGAACCAGGGCTTGGCCCCTGGTCTGATGATGGCCCGCCCACTCTTATTCCCACCACTTAACGCTTCGTGTGCAGCCTAACTATTCTCATTCGACTTTTACCAGCTACACTTCGGATTCAAGAAAGCTGGGAAGGTCAAATGTAAAATGAGGAATAATAATAGAGTGAGTTGGTTTTTCTAAAGACAGAAGAGAAAAGTACGTGTCATTCAAAGTGAGCACGAAAGGTTCACACTTGGGATGAGAATCAATTCGTTCCTCGTTCCACCTGCCCAAAGGCAAAACAGGCAAAACCCACTCATCCAGCATGTCATGCTACTGTGCTCTCCGAATCGACTGAACCAATTAAATGGATAGGTTTTTGTCTTAGTCGAAGCATAAAAATCTGCTATAGGATGGATGTTAACACAATCATAAAAGTGGAATTAGGATTCAGTTGTCCCCTTGGGCTGACAAAAGAGATTTAGTTTCAACTAAAGCTGAATTTAGGGGGAAATGTAGTTAGAATGCTTCTGAAAACATTCAGAACGTGAGATTTCCTCTAGGCCTTGAAGGAATGTTGCGGTCCTCTAGGAGAAGCCCCTCCCAGTTTTTGGAGTGAAGGATGAATGTCAATACCTTCCCCTTTCAGGTGAAGGAAACAGGCACAAAGATGTGGTCGCGGAACAGTCAGCAGCCTTGCCATAATGGTGGGCCCAACAGCACAGCATCCTCACCCACCCCCGTGGCCTTAGCCGCTGCTGAGCTGGACCACCACACACACAGTCACAGGGGTGACAGAAGGCGGCATCCTAAAAGCAGTGTTCTGTTTCCGTTACCATTGGTTTTTGGTATCCGATGGCACCAAAATACCAAAAGTATTTCTCACCATTTTTTCAAAGGGGTTATGCGTCCTGAAATCAGCCCTTGTTGCGTTAGATCTCTCCCGCACACGAATTCGATCGGTACTTGCGTATTGCCTGAATAATTGAGGCCAGATCTTCCATAAAGATTTACAAGTTCAGAAGCTGGTTTGTTTGGAAAAGCAAATGGGTTTTCACATTAATGACTGTCTTTTCTTGAAAGACAGAGGACAGTATATTTCCTTCCAGCGTCTCGCACATTTATAATTTTAACAACTGTTATTTCTATAACATGGTGCTTTTAACAGCAGATGCGAGAGCTAAGACAGGTACTACCACCCTCATTCTCTAGATGAAGAAACCGACCACTTACCGTGTGCCTGGCGCAGGGCAAAGCGGCGCACATCTACTAATGTAGTTACTTTGCGGTCACACTTGCAGTGATTGGTGGGCCTGGAATTTGGATCCAGGCCTCCTGACGCTGTCTGCCATGGTTTTTCCACACTCTCGGGCGACAGTAGATGGAGAGGATGGAGGTGAGGGTGAGGATATCGTCTTCCAGAAGCGGTGGGAGAAACTCAAGTCGCCTTGTGTGAAAGAGCTGGGTTCACTTTTCGACATTTAGTTTAATTCACAAGATTAAACTCAAAGTACATCCTTGCCTTTCAGTTTTATGGATCAGCACTCAGTTAACCATCGGCATACATGAATCTGTCTAGTTATGCATGTACACTTTCCCCATGGTACAGGCATGTCTCCTTATATAGGGGAATCACCTGCATAATAATTAGTAGCATATACGGAGAAAAATAGTTTCAGGAGCTTAACATCCTTCCCATCTTGAAAATCACATGTGTCAACCAACCTTTTCAGTACTGACTACCTTAATGCAGTTTCTTTAAAAAGACCCAATCTAAAAATTGTATGTGTTTTTATATTGTTCAGGCCGTTTCCGACAGCTGGAAATCCTGGATCACGTGGCCAATGCCTTCTCTTCTTTGCTGAATGAGGTTAACACTCTGCAGAGCAAAGCCGAAGAGAGGGATGGGGAGGAAAGTGAGCAAAGAACCTCCGTGGGTGGAGCCACAGAACATCAGAGGAGAGTGGGCGAGCTTCTCAGGAAAGCCTCAAAGCAGAACACCAGGGGAGACTGCAGCTCCCAAGTGTCGGAGTCACTGAAGAGCAGGGAAGAATTTTCCATCCCCTCTGCGCAACCGGGGGCACGTGGAGCACAGTTACCAGTCATGACAGACAGCCCAGATGACAGCCATTTGCCTCCTTTGGCCACGCGTTGGTCTCTCCAAGCCTGTGATGACTTGACACCTTGTCGTCCTCCCCAAGCTCTTCTGAAAAAGTGGTGGCCCGCCACGCCCATGCTAGCCAGGCACGCCCCCCCTTCCTGCATGTCTGAGGGGCCAGTGAACGACAGGACACCAAAGGAAAACCGGATTCAGGCTAACACGCTCAGGAGCTGCTCCAGTGCGAGCAGAGCGCCAGACTCCTTCGAAATGGAGGAGGTCAGTGTTGCTCCTCTATGCTCAGCTGCAAAGGGAAGGAGTCACAGCATCCTTTGCTCTCCTTTAACCCCTTCATCGGTCAGCCCCTTGGCAGGATGTCTTATTGTTCCAAACTCCTGCCTAGTCTAGGACACTTAAGGTCATTCTAGTTGCTTCAGTTGGAACTAAACGAGTGTGAAACCAGACGTTGCTGGTGCTCACTGATTTATTATGCATCTCAGGATGCTTTTCCCTTCTCTGACTTTCCACCTTTCACCTTCCTGGAGGGTCAGTTCAACCACTCCCCGCTCGGTGCAATTCCTCCGCTGCGTTCTCACAGCCTAGGCAGCGAGAGCTTGCCGGGGAAGAGACCGCGTGTGTGGTGTCAGTGACATCGCCCACTGTCTCCTAGGGGACCAGGTTTTGTCACCAAGGGGATCTGTCTTGGAAATACTTCCCCGCGATGACTAACGTAAGGCCTGGGACAGAGAAGCAGGGTGGGTTTGGTTTTTATTTTTATGGCACCATTGTTGTGTTCGTTCTGTTTGGCAGTTACTGATATCGACATAGCTGGACCCCGTTTC
Source organism: Glossophaga mutica (assembly GCA_039655065.1). NCBI lineage: Eukaryota > Metazoa > Chordata > Mammalia > Chiroptera > Phyllostomidae > Glossophaga > Glossophaga mutica. The sequence continues at coordinate 88,172,132 of CM077313.1, forward strand.
TCACGTCTCTGCTTTCCTACCCACGCCTTCATCCGTTCACGCTCATGCTCACCCTCCTTTGGGCGGCACCCTCACCTGTGCCTCTCAGTCTTTTTAAAAAACACAGGTACTTGTTTTCACTCATTTCTCGCTTCATTTTTTTCTTGTTGTTCAAGTACAGTTGTCTTCATTTCTCCCCCACCCCACCCGAGCCATCCGCACCTCCCACCCTCGATCCTACCCACTTTGGCTTTGTCCGTGTGTCCTTTATACATGTTCCTTGATGACCCTCCCCTCTGATAACCCTCCCCACTTTCCCCTCCATCTCCCCTCTGGTTACTGTCAGGTTTTTTTTTTAAAGATTTTATTTATTTATTTTTAGAGAGAGGGGAAGGGAAGGGGAAAGAGAGGGAGAGAAACATAAATGTGTGGTTGCGTCTCGTGTGCCCCCTACTCAGGACTTGGCCTGCAGCCCAGGAATGTGCCCTGACTGGGTGTCGAACCGGTGACCCTTTGGTCTGCAGACCTGCGCTCAATCCACTGAGCTACACCAGCCAGGACTCAGTTCTTCATTTGAATGTCTTTGGTTCTCTTTTTCTTGCTTGTTTGTTTTGTTGATTAGGTTCCACTTATAGATGAGATCACATGGTATTTGTCTTTCACCACCTGCCTCATTTCATTTAGCATAATGCTCTCCAGTTCCATCCATGCTGTCACAAAGGGTAGGAGCTCCTTCTTTCTTTCTGCTGTGTAGTATTCCATTGTGTAAATGAACCACAGTTTTTTGATCTATTCATTTACAGATGAGCACTCAGGTTTTTTCCAATACTTGACTATTGTAAATTGTGCTGCTACAAACACTGGGGTGCATAGGTTCTTTGGCATTGGTGTTTCAGGGTTCTTAGGGTATAATCCCAGCAGTGGAATTGCTGGATTAAACAGAAATTCCATTTTTAGTTTTCTGAGGAAATTCCATACTGTTTTCCACAGTGGCTGCACCAGACCTGTTCCCACCAGTAGTGCCCTAGGGTTCCCTTTTCTATTCTTTGATATAATTACAAAGAAAGTGCAGAAGAGCAAGGTCCCCTCCTTTTTCATGTTAAGTTACTCAGAAGTGGGGCAGAGTATTTATATGCGAATCCACAGATGGGGTGGGCCACCTCTCCTTTGAGCCCCCTCCTGAGAGGCACTCTGATAGGCTCAGGGGCAGAGAGACTGTGCCCTACAGGGGACCACAGTGTGGTGGCAGGGAGGGGCACAGGGACCAAGAGCAGGGCAGAGACCGAGACAGGGCTGCTGCTGAGCTTCTATGTCACGTTAGGGATGTTCGGGACATCTGGGGAGCGTGGAAAGGGCGCTTCACTAGCCAGGCAGCTGAGTGCATCGAAGAATTTGTAGGCAGGAAGCCTTAACCATGACACTTTCGTTGTCTGGGCCACACCGGAAGAAAAAGAGTTGTTTTGGGCCACACACTAAATACACTGCGACACAAAATCACACACACACAAAAAATCTCGTAATGTTTTCAGTAAACTTACGATTTTGTGTTGGGCCTGTTTCGTAGGCATCCTGGGCTGTGTGTGGCCCACGGGATGCCGGTTGGACAGCCCTGCAAAGAAGGATGTCGTTTAGCTGAGTATGCTTATTGGTAGCCCTGCACATCCCACAGAGGCGTAGTAAACATTACTTTGAAATATGTAGTTATTACTATCTCAGTGTCTGTGCATACATGCTTATGTATACCTATGTTTGTACCAAAAGTTATTTTAAGAACCTTAAAACATTAATCTGAATTTAAAACAGTAGCCTAAAAATGAACAAAAATAAATGGAGAAAATGCAGACTTTTGGTCAAGTGCCCTGATTCAAAGATAAACAGATGGCACTAAAAAAGAGTATTTTTAGTTCAATCTTGCAAAGGTTATTTAATTTCCAAGTTAATAGTTAAATCACTGTAAAGAATATCAAGAAAATCTGCAGTGCATCAGTCAGTCTGCTCTATTATCTACCAAACAAGAAATGTCACCGAACCCCAGCCCTTGGGCAAGCCTCTTCACCCTCACTAAATTTCTTCTGCTTCCAACTAGACTGACTCAGAGGAAAATAACTTTGATTGGATGCCATCTTCATATAAGCATATAGGGCGAGAGAAATATTCAGCATAAAGAACTAGGAATAAAATGTCAGTCTGTGTTTGGTACACTCTCAAATATTCTTAAATGGCAGGTAGTTGAGGAAAAGCCATGTATTAGTATGTGTAGGGTGGGGAGGAAGAACACACTCAGACACTGAAATGGAAGAAAAAAAACTCACGTGGATTTTGGCACGTAATAGGTATGCAGTAAATACAGTAGGAAGGAGTAAATTAAAACTATTTGACAGTATCAATTTATTCTTTGGGTGGCTTCCATGGAAAATAGAATACTCTGTTGAACTTCATGGTTAACTGTATTTATGGTGTTTCTTTAACATTCGCCCAAATCTGTGTGTGACAGGGGCTATACATACAATGTAAGGCAGACAGAGCCCTCAAAATGACACGAAAGAAACTCACCACTTGAATTTTGTTTTTCTAAAAGGTGTACTTAAAATATTACCTCCCCATCATACAGGCTGCGGGGAAATACTTGTTTCACACAATATCATCGGATAAGTAAATGAAGCTTGGGTAGGTTGCATCTTAAAACAAGAGCAAGTGCCAGACGTAATAGTCATTTTTCAATGGCAAATTTAAAGGTACCATTATAGGAAGTGAAAAGTACATGAGAAATGAACAGATTTTCATGGCATTTAAAAAATAAGCCAATCAGAATTTCATCTATGATTAGTCAGGTTTGGCCTTGGGATCAATGTATGATACTTTCCCTCAAGTCCTGCTAAAAGCTGATTACGCCAATATATTTGGCTTCTCAAAAATCACGAGTCCAACGAAATTGCATGTGGATTTTTAATGTAAATATCAATATGTTTTGTATTTATTTTACTTATTAAAACTGAGTCTTTCTTTTCTAATTCCCAAATATATTAAGAGAATTTAATGTTTATAAAACTTCTGCAATTCTAGACATAAGGCAGGGCACTTCTTTATATCCACAGTAAAGCCCCTGAAACCTTCTTCTCGCTTGTGCACAGCGGTCCTGCTCGAGAATTCGTGCGTAAGAGTGTTACCCATACTGTTCAACAACACCGACTGTCACCTGCACTCAGTGGGGAACGTTTCAAAAGTTATGACTCTTTCCTTACTTAAAATTTCTCTTTATCTTACTAAGTTTGGTTCAAGCGAAATAACCAGGACTACACCTGGTTTCCATTTGAAATGACTGAGACTTTTTTTGGTTTTTGTTCTTTGCTCAATAGACAGCTATAGCTATATACCTTACATTGCATTAAGTGGATTTTTCTCTATGATAAGGCCACAGCAAAATAATTTTCTGATTATACTTGAAGTGGAAGTATGTCTGATTAATTACAAGTATGAAGTAGCTTCTTTTGAGGAAAAGAAATAAACAATTAAAAGGAGAAATAAATATTTCTTCTTACATTGCTGAGGCATCTCTTGGTCCTCTCTTTGAGGTATCTCCTTGAGTATCTCAAGGTCCCCTGTTTATTCCTGGGTTACAGGTCATTTTTGGCCCAATGTACCTCAGTGTTTAAGATGTTACTATCCTCTGACTCAGATTCCAATATTCAGACGTCAATCCTAAATCAATAATATAACACGTAGAAATAGATTCACCTCATCACTATTTCTAATTGCAAAATTCAGAAAACATCCCAACATTAGGAAAATCATTAAGTAAATGAATGCACCTTTAAATATGGCTTATCATGCAGTCATGAAAGATGGTGTTTTTCAAAAAAATTGATGTCAGAACAAAACTCCTCCTTCAAATTTTGAGTGAAAATGTTAACTATGTAACTATATCCAGAATAAATGCGTTATAAAGAAAAACTGTACAGACACACTCTAAAATATTAATAGCAACATGTTTTCATACATGTTCTGTCTATATTTGTTACGGTTCTATAGTGAGCAATATTGTTATTTTTAAGGAAATATTTCCTTTGAACAACAATTTTATTCTCATCACTGGAGTAGTATGTATTAATTTATTAAGAGAATTTTAAGGATAAATTCTTTATCAATTTGGAGACCAAATTCCCTCTGAGCTGCCTAAGCTTTATAGAGCAGCTCAGTCATGAATTTTCTGAGCCGCTCTCCATAAATTTACCAAGTCATAAATCAATCCCTTAGAGAACCAAAATTAAATATGGGAAGTCATTTGCTTTCCCCAAATATACGTAAAGCTTTTGGGGAGGAAAAAATCCATAATCGTAGTAATAATAAAGTTATTTAAGTTTAGTTCATACGCCCCCTGTTTCAGGAGGGCCGCTGTCCCTCCCCCCAGCAGTGGTTGTCCCCTTCGCCCCTCCTGAGCTCCTGTGGTCCTTTGAGTCCTTCTGTTCAGGGCCGTGTACACACGCTGACCTCGGCAGACTGTACGCTGTTGGAGTTCAGACGTCATGTTCAACCCTTGTAGCAGTAGCCAGTAGACACTCATTGTATGTTGACTGATTAAATGAAGTGGATTTATTATGAAAGCGTTACTGACGAGATGGGTGCATTTTGGTGTCTCAGGTCCAGAGCTTTGAAGAGGAGAGTGGTGATCCTCCCAACCTGACCGCAGGAACTGTAGGTAAGAGCGCATCCAGGTGTGCAGTTTCATCCGTGGTCTTTCAGAAGCGGAATGTAAGTAACTGCTCCTCGTCTTTCTTAAGATGGAGAACTGAAAGTGTTGCCAGGCAAGGCCATACCTGTTACTACCACTGTCTACTGCAACCGCATTTTCTGTCTACTATTAAAACTTACTAGCAATGCAAATGTACGTGCAAATTTCAAAATACTACAGAAATGCTTAATAGGAGTGGTGCTGATTGAGTCTGGTGTTTCTGCCATTAACTCTGCATGAGCTGGCCAGGACAGTGGCGATGGGTTTCCCATAGGACTGGGGCTAACTGTGTGAATACTTTCCTACTTCTTCTGCCAACTGCTTGATGTTGTACAAGTCATACCATGTAACTGGGTCTCGGTTTGGGGTTTTTTTTCCCTACCTGTTACAAAGAGTTAAGTACAGTTCATTTTTTCTCTGCCAACACATATCCTCAATTAAGTGATTGTATGACCTTCATATGAAACGCTCAGGGGAAGCAAGAGGCCTAGATGTAACTTCCCAGATAATCTCTTGGAATGATCTCGTGTTGTCCTAGATACCAGAGAAGAGAGTCTTCCTCTCCTTCTGGTTCTTATGCCCTCGTTCAGCCATCGTTGTGATTCAGCATTTCCATCATCCTATAGCAGAGCTAAAAGTAGACAGGGATTAGTGAAGCAAAATAAAGCAGATGAAGCTAGTGTATTTTCTGGAAGAAAATATGCTAATTTTAATTTAATTTAATTTAATGTGGTGTCAAACACATCTTTTTCATTACGAAGTGTATGTATGGGCCTCATTTTGCTAAATGCTGTTTAGAAATTACGCCTTAGTAATTACAGGGTCCTTCTGATTACATAAATTGTTATCCAGCTCTCTGAAGCAATTACCGCATAACCTGCACTGAGGTTTATAAGATAAAAATAAGCATCGGTTTTCCATCTAATTGAATGCCCTCAATGAAGCTGGAGGCCCCCGGCCAATAAGAGCTGCCTTCGTTGACACGCAGTGAAGAGGTCTGTTGGTATCATCAGGTCACCCCAATCATTCCAAAACGTGATTTGGGAAGTTAGGCAAAAGCGCTAGTCTACATTTAATCTCAAATTGAGAGAGCAAGGCAATACGGGTGAAGATTAGCCCACTGGAGAAAATCTGAATTACAGTTAAAACGAATACGAGTTCATTACTTTCACAAACAGTGTTGTTAACCCAACAACAAAAAAAAAATAGGACTGAGGGGAAAAAATTAAGTAAAACTAGTTCAATTAATGGAGAAAGGGGAAAATTATTACTTCACCAGATATAGGAATGTATTACATAACTATATATATATGAATGTGTTTTAACTCATATGTATATATGAATGAATTTTCAACTCAAACTTCTAAAAAGTGACTTCGTTCAAAAGATGAAGGCACGCGAACTGTTTGGACCAATAGGAGGACATGGGAGAAGTGATTCTGTGCTACTTCCAGAACATCGTCTTCAACCTGCCTGGCTGCTTCCTGGGTCTTGAGATACCTTCTCTTGGAATATTCTCTCTGGGAACTCAGCCTTTGTGTTGTAAAAAAACAAAACAAAACAAAACAAAACACCACACTATATGTGAATGCCACATGTAGGCACTCTGGTGAACAGCCTTGAACAGCTCTAAGAACAGGTAAAAAAGTTAAGGTATATTTAAAAAATTATCTGAGTTCCAGGGACCTGTGGCACAATATCAGAAGGTCAAATACCCATGCAATTGTAGTCACAAAAGGGAAGGTTAGAAAGAATTGTGCAGGAAAAAAATGTGAAGAAATAACGGTGGAAAGTTTTCCAAATTCACTCGAAGATTTACATTTACATATTTAAGAAGCCCAGTAAATCCAAGTAGGACAAATACACAGAAAACTACACTTAAATGATATGATCAAACTGAAAAGTGTCAAAGATAGAGAGAAAATATTCAAAGCAGGTGCAGAAAAATGACATCCTGCATGCCAGGGAATGAAGATTGAGTGACAGAAGACTTCTCACTAGAGACGACAGAGACCGGAAGACAGTGAGGCAGATTCTACATGCAGCACAGGCACCCTGCGAGGGTAAACATGAAATACAGACATTCCCAGGTGTCAGAAAGCAAGGTGCCATCAGCAGCATAGCTGCACCGCAAACGATGCTAAAGGGAGCTCTTCAGACTGAATGTGGACAGTGAATCGTGGCGTTCTCACCGTAGGTCAGCGTGACGCCTGCGACGGTTACAGCGCAGAGTACGGGGAGGTTGCTGGACGGACCAACACGGTTGCCAGGTTTCTGCATTATTCCGGCGAGTGGCACAATATTAAATTTAAGCAGATTGTGAAAGAGTGAGGATACAAAGCAGCCGCTAAAAATATTACACACGTATACTGAAATGCTAAAAGGGAGATTAAAATATAATTCAAAAAATACAATGATGACAGTAGATGACAGGTTGAATACTGCAGGAGAATAACTGGATTATGAAGGTAGGAGACATGTGAGAAGTTATTTAAGAACAGAGTGGAAAGGGAAATGAATATAACAAGGAAAATGTCAAGGAAGACAGATCCAAAGAATATTACATCGATGTAACAGGTGGCTGCGGTTAGATTCCTCACATCTTAGGTTTGACTGAGGTTCTAAAAAAGATTAATGTCGACCCAAAGCCGATGTGTTACAAACCTGTCTGTGCAGCTTTCCCAAGGAAACTGTAGGACCCGGTTCCACAAGTCTTGAATCTTCCAGCCCGTGGTGTACATTAAGCGGAGACACGCTGCAGCGAGATAGAAAAGACTGAAGATGCTATTGCATGGGCAAACTCGAATGTCCATCTGTGCTCCCATTCCAGCATTTGGAGGAGGATTGGGGGTGCTAACTTTTAAGCTCAAGAAATAAAAGGCCTCAAGGAAACTGACCACCTGCAAGCCACCTCGTTATATTTAACAGAATCAGCCCCAGAGTGACAGGCCCTATTTCACGTGCTTCCTATGCATTGCATCATTTAACCCTCAAAATAACATTGGAGGGAGGCGCCATTGTTAGCCATTGTTAGCCCTAATTATTAGATGACTCAACTGAAGCACAGGGAGGTTCAGTACTTTCCATAGTCTCAGAGATAGTGAAAAGTAGTTCCAGGTTTCAAATTCGGGCCATCTAGCACCAGAGTCTGCTCGCTCACACATGGCACGTGCAACTTTGAAGGACCCCCGTGCCACTGGAAGGCACCCAGCTCAGGCATAAGGGTCATAATCCGGATGGTGGAATGGACTGTGACTCCAGGTTGACAGCTTCTCAGGAGCAGGTCAAGATGGCAAAAGAAGAGTTGACCACTGAACTTCGTAAGCGAGAAGAGGACCAGATACGGTTGGCCCAGGCTGCTGTGGCTCCCATGATTGGAGCATCGTCCCATGCACCAAAAGGTTGTGCTTTTGATTCCCGGTCAGGGCGCAGGTTGCAAGTTGAATTTCCAATTGCGGCGTGAAAAAAATGTCCTCAGGTGAGGATAAAAAAGATGCAGTTGATGACAGGTCAGTGTTCAGTTGGCAGAAGTTTGGGGTTTTTTGTTTAGTGGTACATAAATACCAAGAGTCTTAACATTAATGCTATCTCGTACCACTTGATGGCAGTGGACGTGAAGAGAAGGAAATACCGTCTGCGGAAACCGCAGACCCTGCAGTGAGTCATATACACACAGCCATCACCGTGTATGTGTTACCGATTGTTTCCGGTTTTGAGAATCAGCAAATAGACAAACAGGAGACAATTCTGGTCATAGGACAAATTGGAAATATCAAACTGGACATTTTGAAGTCGGAAATGCCGCTGTTGAGAAGTGGTAGATGGAAAGTCTGAAGAAAGGGTGGAGGAAAGGATATGAAAATCAATGCAGGCATTATTTTGAAAAAAACAAGGCATTTTTATATATTGATATGGAAAGGTCTCAGAAATATGCAGTTGTTAAATGAGGGGAGAAAGTTGTGTGCAGAAGATTCTGTGTAGACATCTGTTTGAATTAAAAGAGTGTATCCGTTTCTACTGAGGGGGAAAGTGTGCGTGGAATGCTTCTGGGAGACTAAATGAAGAATCATTAATGGCTGTCCCTTAACAAAAGGAAACTAACATGTTTTAAGTTAATTGGCATCTTTTACTTTTCTTTTATTACCATGTCCATATGTTATTTTCATAACACCATTTAGCAAAAAATTCTGGCAATACTATAGGAAATTAACATAATAAAAATGGGAGGTTTTGTCATTGTTAATTTATTGCCCCATTCCCCATAACAACCAGTCCAAACATTTGTGCTTGTGTTATTTGTTAATTTTTTTAAAAAATTTTAATGAAACTGATATATATTTAAGGTATACGAATGATGATTTGATGTACATTTACACAGTGAAATAATTACTATAGTGAAGCTAATTAATGTATCATCTCTTCACATAGTAACCTTTTTTGTGTACATGATGAGTGAACCTGAAATCTCTCTTGCAAATTCCCAGTATTTAATACAGTGCTGTTGACTCCAGTCGTTTTGCTGTGCTGTAGACCTCTAGAATGACTCAGCTGACATCACTGCCCTGTGACCAGCATCTTTCCCCACACTGAGAGACTTTAATATTCCTCGCCTCTCTTCCAGGTCAAACAGGAAATGATAAAAGGTGATAGAAAAGATACTAATATTGTAATTGGTAATATGCACTTAATGGAAAAATGCTGAAATAAGTATTCTTTGCCAGTGTTCTTTAAATGTTTACTAAATATTTAACAGTTTGTAAATGCAAAGATTATTTTTTTGTTACACACTCATACACTCACACATAATGTATGTCACTTTGTTATAGATTTAAATGCAGTAATATTTAAATTCAATAATAAAAATTTAGGCAACACTCTTTTCCAAACAAACAAAACAAAATACCAAACCCAAGGACTGAGTTCTCCAAGTGCAGAAAGTGCTAAGTGAAAACAATAAATGAGGATCACTTGAATAATAATAAATATTTCATTTAAAGTTGGAGAATTGGAACAGAAACAGTAATCTGAGGCAAATGCACAGTATTCATTGCTCTCATTATCAAACGAGGGGAAAAAACAAAATAAATGTCTGACTCCAGAAATAATCATAAAAATAATCAAATAAATATACAAAGTAAAAGTGCAAAAATATGGAAGGGAAAATATTAACACCAAATTTAGGATTCTGGTTAATTTTGGGAGGGTTTTTAAAAAAACTGAAGCAATTAAGGGGCAATGTTGCACTTTAATGGAGTTGATGAGTGGTGATGAGAACCACCTCCCAATGTGAGAAAACGTAAGAAAAAAACAGGGGTAAGCCGGAATTTTCTTCAATAGAATAATGCACATGAAGCAATTATCAATCTCAGTAGTAATTTAAGAAATACAAATTTAAATCATGCTAAAATAAATAGGCAAGCAAGTTACTAAGCTGCTGGAAGTTTAAGAGATGATACGATCTTATGTTGGTGAGGATACACGTCGCTTTCCGAAGGCAGTGTAATGATGTGTATCAGGAAGCTTCCATGTGTGCTAAGTTTCTCTGACCTGTGTACACCCTCCAGAAAGTCATCCGATGGCCATTATAAAGAGGTGTGAAAAGTTAGAGCTAGCCAAAATTGCCAATATAGAGGAGTGCTTAAATAAACAGTGCTACATAAAGTGGAATATCATGTGGTCATTTAAAATGAGAACACAACTGCTGTTTCATACCACGCTGGTTAAAGACTCAAAATTAAGAGAGAAAAACAAGGCATAAAATAAAGCAGAAAAATAACTCACTTAGATACAAAACTGCACATATAATTTATATAATATAAAATTGCCTGTGAGATGAACTACAGTTAATAGTTTTGTGACCATCTCATGGTGATGAATCTCAAGTAGTATTTTTTTTCTTTCTTCTTTTTACATTTTATACTGTACAAATTTAAATTTTTAAAACAAGTTTCTAACCTTCGCCTGCCACACAAAAAAAGAAAGATCAGTGGATGGATGGACAGAGAGGGAAAGGTCACAGTGTCCACAATGGCGATTTCTAGTCAATAGAATTGCTGCTAATTTTCCCTTCTCCTGCTTCTCTGTTTCCTGATTTGTCCAGATCATTTGACAAATAATCATTTGACAAAGATAATCCTAAATGTTAATTGTTACTGTTTGAGTGTATTTGGAGATTTGGTGAGAGCCAAGGCTTTACCAGTAGGATTTTTGATCCAATGCAGATTTGGAAAAGGTAACTGTGAAGACGTACCTTTTATATCCCTTCTCCCGGCGGTGTTCTTCCTCACCAGTACTCTCGCCCATGGGGAGAGAGAGCCCTGCCTCCTTTCTGTGTTATTTCAAAGGGACCCGGTATACTGACTTAGAAGAACATCAAGAATGGCCCATTCTCCTTTCTTAGGCAGACAGATTCCACAGTCTCTGTTCTCCTCATCCTCCTCATGCTACTGCTGTCTTCTACAACATTTCTACAGAGCTCATTTCTACAGGGCTCATCTGGAGGAACTGTAATTCTTTGTTCTCTCGTGCTAAATGGTGTCCTGCTTGAGGGCAGGAATCGTGTCTCATTTAGCGGGCATCCCCAGGCCTGGCACGGTGCCTGACCCAGCGGAGAGCCCCGTACTTCCTTGCTGCCTCCCCCACTGGTCATATCGCCATCTGGGCTTCTCTTGCCTTAGCCAGAAGAGTTCCCATGCTGACTGACCAAAGGTGATTTAACGTTGCAGCAGTGCATTATGGGCAGAGTATAATGACGATCTTAATACATAGTATATGGTATGTTCAGTGATTTTACTGGCATAGATTTCCACATTTGTAAGCCAGGAATGTGTCCGATTTGTCTATTCCTTTCAAACTGAAGAAGTGGTGCTTTATTTGGGGGGTGTTGCATTTCGCCCTAAGTAATGTGTGCTTTATTTACTTTGGTGTTGCACACTTTCTGGCAACATCTCTCAAAAAGTCAGTTTTGCTAAATATACCTGGAGTCTGTTATTTAACTGTATATTCCAATCAATTACAATTATTATTAGGGAGCAGGTGATGGTTCATTGACAGTTTACATAGGTATGCATTTTAGCAGGGTGTCAAGCAGTTTCCATCACATTCCTTAATGTCATCGCCACACTATTTTCTTTCCTTTTTAGAACTAAGACATCAACAGAGTAAATGACTTGCCTAAGTTTGTATAGCTGACAAAGGGAAGCCAGGATGTGGTGGATTCAGATCCGGTTCTCCCGTACTGCGTTCATTCACCCAGGAACTATTTCATGGGCGCTTGCGCATATAGATACAAGAACCTGTTCTAGGTGCTGGTGATACAAACATAGGCAAAACGGAGCCTGGTCTCCTGGAGCTTGTTAGTATTAGGAGGAGCCAATTCATTATTAACTAACAATTGTGGTAAGTGTCATGGAAAAAAAAAAGCCAAAGATGACTTGAAAGCTTCTAACATAACCCCCGTACAGATGTGAGTGCCTTGCCAAAGCATCCCTTGAAAATCTTGGCAGCGTTAGGGTGCTTCCCTGTGCCAGCTGCAGCTCCAGGCTTTTCACGCTCAGTAATTCAGGGCCTCTTCCCTTGGAGGTGGCTGCTATCCTTAATCACTCCCATTGCACAGGTGAGGAAACTGAGGGTGAGCGATGGTGTTCCGCCCACGGCCGCAAACCTCAGAGCCCGTCTTCTGTTTCCGCTTGCCTTCTGCACTGACCTGGAGAGGATGCCCCAGGTCATCAGTTCATGGTGCTTGCCTTAACCGCTAATGCACAGAACTGTTAGAGCAACACAATTGCTCAAAGATGAAACGAACTTAGGTCACGAGACTCAGAAGACACTGATTTCTGTGGTGACCTCCTGTACGCATGAATTGACTTTGCCGTCTCCGGTTTCGTCCTTGGGCCATTACCACTGGCCTCCCTGCTGGCGCGGGCTGCTCACTCAGAGGCAGAAATAGACTCGGAGGGCACTGGGAAGAGGGGCCTGAGTGCCCCTCTCCTTTGTGTTTGCTTTGGGTAGTGTTATTGTTTTCAGGGAATTAGTACACAGGGAAGAGGGGCGGCCAGAGTGAAAGAAGCTGATCTCTCTCGCCTGTTCACCAGTCGGCTTAGGACGGGGTCGCTGGGGGAGCCCCGGTCTCAGCGGCCCTGTCTCTTGGCTCAGTTGCCTGGCCTCAATTTGAGTCCAATTGCTTCATTTTCTGCACGCCCCACAAAAGCCAATTCCCGTGCTGCTCTGTGCCTTCTTTATATTTCTCCATAATGCCGTCTCTGGCTGTTTCACTGCGGCAGGCTTTATGATAAGGGTTGTTGTTTGTTTGTCTTTTTTCTTCCTTGGCAGTCGGCAAAGAGACACTCAAACTCCAATAGCCCTGAACAACTTACACAGAAACCAGGGCGTTTTCTAGGCTTGTTTTGAAATATTACAATTTTTTTTATTAGGCAATTTTATCATTGTTATAAATAAGTAATTGTACTGGGGAGAAGGGATAATCCTTATTTAATTAAATTCATCTATACTCCCAGGTTGGCAGCAACAAGACATATGTGAGACTAATACCCGCAGCCTGCCTCTTTGCATGTGCAATTAAAAATTCGCTCCACAGTAGCACTGGCAGTTTAGGGTTGCTTTTGGCATTTACAAATTCTTTTATTTTGTGACTTTTTTTTTTTTTACCATACACATATGCTGGAGCAGATGTTGCTTATTTGTTGTTTATTCAAATCTGTAGGCTCTGGCAGCTAACTCCATTGTTCTGTAATGAAGCTTTATCCGGTGTCCTGTATTAGGACCCCGCGCCTGCACGCAGGCTGCCTCGGTTCCCAGTAGGACGCCGCCGTTATTGCCCTGGTAGTTGGCTGTGTGCGGTTGGAAGCTTGCTTGTGCGGGGAGAAAAGACAACCACAACAAAGGGCTGGGTGGTGGCTGTGGGGCGAGTGAAGGGAACAGGCGGGAAGGTCACCCCGCGACATTCTGCCCTGTGGTTCCGCCTGGTGGCCTCGGCCTGGCGTCCGGGCTCATCTGCTGCCCACAGCAGATTCCCAATTTGGTGTCTGAAGCTGGGAAGCATTTTCTTCCTGCTCCTTCTCTTCTCTTCCTTTCTTTTGCTCTCTGTACTTATTTAATGTGTGCCCCACCCCCACCCCGCCCCTTTATTTCCGGCGCGTCCTTGGATTCGTTAACAACCAGGCTTAGCCCGAGGAGCCCTGTCCAGCGCAAAACTATTTCTTCCACGTATCACAGCCTCATCACGTCCTTCCGCGTCCGCACACTGGTTCTGGCTCGCCGTGTCTTGGGGGCCGCCACACTTCATAAAGTCGAGAATGTCAGGTCCGTGTTGACCAAAATAAAGACCTGCTCATCCCTGGAGCTCCGATGCCAATTTGGAGACATTCGCCTTCTGGAAAACCCCTGTCTTGGCCAGGAGGCAATCAATCAGAGATGTAACCACCTCCATCTGGCACATTATGACATTGAACCTCACTATTAACACATTTGTGATTCATCTTGTCCCAACGAGTGGTGCCAGGGATCAAACCTCACCCTCCCTCCCCGTGGCAGCTGGGAGCACTCTAGCTTCCCAGCATGCGGAGCTAACACATTGGCTCCCGTGACATCCCAAGTAACAATTCTTTTAATTATCACACCTTCCCTCCCCCTCCCCACCCACTCCACAGACATTTTGGCACCGTGGGGATATTTTGCAGCCGGCAATCAGTACTTCTCTTAATTGACTGAGTATGTTCCAATAGCGTGAAGCCGGGTATTATCCACTATCGAATGGAAGGGGCAGTTGCTCCAGGCAAAGTTCTATAGATAACCCCCCTGCACTTGTTCGGGAGTTTTTATCTCACAAAGATGCTGGAGTGTTGGTTCATAATTTTTTCTTAAAAAATTATTCCTCTGAACTGTCTGTACATGAGTGTGAATCTCCTTAGCTTCGAATTCAAGGTCTTTGCCATTCTGGCCTCAGTCCATCCTGATAGTCTCCCTTCCTCTCCTGCAGCCTAAACTCTCCGTGGATTGGGATGCTCAGCACCCCCAAAACCTCCCGCTTTTGCATCTCTGCAACTACGGTGCTCCCCTTTCCATGGACTCCACTTCCAATCCCCTGCCCATGTGCCAAAGTCATCCACCCTTCAAGGTCTCAGTTCAGTTTCACCTCTTCTGTCATCTCCTCCAAGGTCCTAAACTCCTTCGGTGCCCCCATAAAATTCGATAGGCCTTTACCTTACCATAGGCCTTAACCCTCAATTCTCCTTGAACGATAATTAGCTGGTACAAAACATATGACCCTAACTAAATAATTATGTCTTCTAGAGAGTCTCCGTATTCATCCTTGGAGCCGTCTCTTGGCTGGGGGTTGGCGTCACATCCACAGAGGGGTCAAAATGCGGAACGGGGTTAAGGAATAAGAACAGATCTCTATTGAGAAATCTGGGTGCCAGGCACTACAAAAGGCGCTTTACTTTCTTAGTTCATCCTCGAAAGAGCCCTACGAGTAAGTGGATTTTACTCCCATTTTACAGATGGGAGCTGGGGGTCAGAGAGGTTAAGTAGTTAGATCAAGGTAATCTAGCTATTCAGTGACTGAGCTAGGATTCATAGATCTGTCTGATCCCAAAGCCTTTGTTCTTGCTGAAAGACTCCTCTATTGCCCTAGGAAAAATCTTAATGCTGTTACATTAGAATAGTCAAGATACAACCCTAATATAAATATGTCAGTGGAAGTAGATTTATAGTTCAGCAGAGAAAAAAATGGCTAGATTTCTAAGGGAATATTCAAATTATAGTATGTTAATATAGTTGAAATTGTCCACACCAAAGAAGGAAGCAAACCAAAGTTTATTATTTCACCAGGGGTTGAGTTTATTTAAATTCAGGTTTAACAATAATAATAATAATAATAATAATAATAATATCAAAACCCCCATAGAACTAGGCTAGATAGGAAAACAGACCCATGCTTTCCTGTGCCCCTTCTAAAAATAAATTTTTTTTTGTTTAATAAGAGATGTGTTTCAGAGTTTTGTTTTTTTTTTTAAAGATTTTTTTTAAGTACTTTTTTTTCTTTTAGATTTTATTTATTTATCTTTAGAGGGGAAGGGAAGGAGAGAGGGAGAGAAACATCAATGTGCGGTTGCCTCTTGTATGTCCCCTGCCGGGAACTGGCCTGGCAACCCAGGCATGTGCCCTGACTGGGAATCGAACCGCGATCCTTCGGTTGTTTCAGAGTTTTTTAAAAGATACTTTGAGATATGAAACCAAGATCCATTTATTTTGTTTTAGCTTAAGAGGTTGTTTTAGAGGGAGATTAGAAAGTCCAGCTCTGTTTTTGAGCTTGGAAAGATGCGTATGGATGGAAGGGACAGTGTGGCCAGCGTAGTTGCCAGAAGCCACCAAAGAAGAAGGAAGGGGGGGTAACGTGGATGCATTTCACTTGCTCTTCATCTCACATTTTATCCCCTATTCCTGCCCCAATTCAGCCTCACTCATTTCCCCCTCTCCTTCCTCGGTCCCTTTAATTACTGGCCAATGGCTAGTATAAAACCATTCAGGGTGAATATCACATTAAGAAATTAGGTCATTAATTAAAGAATTTGTGTTTTGCCAAACGTCTCAGGTGGTATGAAACCAATGTGGAGATCAGTGGCTTGGGGGAGAGCAAGGGGGAAATCACACCTTCTCATCTCCTTTTTCAGAATCTATTAGCAGGAAGTTGCCAGTTCTTGTTCCGTGTAGCAAACATCTTTCTGTGCGATAAGCATAAGGCTCTAGAAGTAAGTTGAGCAAATAAGGAAACTGGTGTTAGAAGAGGCTTTGACTGTTTGGGCTCTTCTGTGTGCAACTGACCTTATTCTGGCTGTTCCTGCCTTGCAAAGAGAGTTGGCATTCCCCTCTCCCAGCCTTTCCTGGGAAAGTTGAAGCCAGAGGTGAGGCTGGTCCTTCTTCCTGGGAAGAGAGGTTAGAGAGGGGCTCCGAGCCAGAGCAGCTGAGATTTTGATTGGTTTCTTCTGCTGCCAACTGTAGTCTGCTGCCGGTGCCCGCAGGCATGGGCGATGGTGTCTGACATGGTCGATTTCCTTCCGCATGTGCAGTTTGCCCACCTGCATGGCGTTCGCGCAGGTTTGACCTTGGTCAGGGTCTGACACGTGAGCCAGTAAGATCTGAAATTTATTTTCTAAAATAGAACCTGATAGGAACTTCAGAGATTCTGTCTTCATTAAGTGACTTCCTCTGAAAACGACGTAGGCTTGTTCCGCAGGCAGTTTTGTTTTTGTCATTGTTGCATCACTATTGTTCCCGGTGCATTAATCGATGGTAGTACAAGTTCTTGCCTCCTGGGAAATAAGACTGCTTCGAAAATAAGTACTTGCTCTTCGTTAACTGTGCAGTGAACAAATTACGATGTCCAAGCAGATCCAAAGATCTCGACATGCGTACTCCGGTAACCTAGAGGAGGGCCCGGCTCCTGCCAGAAGCTCCAAATGTGTTTGTGTAGTGGGTGAGTGAGGGCAAGAAAGACTTCTCAGGGGCTGCATTTCTACCTGTGATAAAAAAAAAGACCACAAAAATCAAGCTGCTCTCTCGGTGTCTGCACAGAGAGCCAAACCCCAGTCCAGAGACTTACATAAATCGCTTAGATAAAACTTTGCAAAAATAATACGATCCAGTATCGTAGATTTCTGTGGACGTGAGTTGATACGGAGAAGGTGCTTTGAATTTAGAGGAAGACAAGATTTCTTTCTTTTTTTTTTTTTTAAATTTATTATTTATTTATCTTTTAGAGGGGAAGGGTAGGAGAGAAGGAGAAGGAGAGAAAGATCAATGTACGGTTGCCTCCGGTGTGTTCCCTGCCGGGAACTGGCCTGCAACCCAGGCATGTGCCCTGACTGGGAATCGAACCGCGATCCTCTGGTTCGCAGGCCCGCGCTCAATCCACTGAGCTACACCAGCCAGGGCGGAAGACAAGATTTCTGTGCCCATCAGATTATCGTTTTTCAATATCAATACCAACTGTCGCATCAACTGGGGGCCTCATCGAGGGTACTGAAGAAGAACCTGAAAGTTTACGTGGAGCTACTGACACTGCATAAAATATATGGACCAAGACATTTCTGGCAAAGCATGTTTCTCTTTATATTTTCCTTTCCGCGTATCGCCTACTCTTCCTACGTGATCCAATACCTTCTGAATATCTTTTCTTAACCAGAGAAAATTTGTATATCAGGTAAGCTAGCAAATCCAATAATGTCAATTTACTCTTAGCATCTACCCTTAAGGTAATTTTCATTTCCCCCCTCTGGACAGGATGACTTCTAAGCCTGCTGTGAATCCGTCACCCTTGGGGATTTCCCTTTGCCTTTTTTCTTAGGTCAGATTGTGTCTTTTACGGAGCTCTTTCCTTGGTCTTTGTGCTCTTGCTCACTCCCTCTCTCTCCCCCTCCAATCCCCCTCATCCTCCAATGATTTTTTTTACATAAAAAGGATGTAGAATCAGAAGACAATGCTCTGCCCTCAGTGTGCCTTTTCCATAAACAGGTGGCGGCCCTTAATGCCCAGTGCACAGTTGGGATTCTAGGGTATCTTACAATCGTCAGTGTGGAGGTTCCCTTGGATTGGATGTTTTGGGGATCGCCCGTTTTTTGATACTTCTCTGTCTTGGTTGGTGCCTTCACTTTGATGGACGACCATCTCCAGTAGCTTGAAAAGTGTGCAGAGGGGTCACTTTTTTTGAAGATCATGTGTATCTGAAAAGGTCTTTTTCCTGCTTTCACACTGATTAATATGTTGGTTCAGCGTCAAGCCCTATCTTTATTTCCTTCAGAATTCAGGAGGCCTTGCTCCATGGTCTTCTTGCTTCCAATTTCTACTGCTGAGAAGTCTAAAGCCACAGTGAACCCTGTTTTATTTTTCTCTCCCTCTTGAAGTGTAAAGATTTTTCTCACTGTCTCTAGTGTTCTGAAACTTTGTGATGTGTGTGGTCCTATTTCTGCCATTCGACTGGGTGTTCAGGGTCCAGTGCGATCACAAGTTCATGCTCTTCAGATTTAAATTATTTGTTAATTTTTAATGCTGTTTTCTTCTCTTTCTGGAAATTCTGTAATTTGTATATTTGGCACTAATGCGCATATCCTCTAATTTTCTCAGATTTGCTCTCCTATTTCTAATTTCTTTGTTTTTAAGCTCTGGTTTTTTAAATTTTTTTCTGTTTATCTTCCAACATGTCTATAGAATTCTTTTCTGTTTTCACATGTGTAACTTCCATGAGGTTTGTGTTGTCACAATGCTGTTTTTTCTTTAGCATCCTATTCTTGTGTGTGATTGCAATGCTTTTTCTTATCTCTGTGAAGATATCAGTAATAGTTTGTGTGCGTGAAGGGATGCATTCTCTGTGAACTTTGTTTCTCACCGTGTAGTCTGTTTCATCCTGGCTGATTTTTCCAACAGCTTATTGTGGTCTCTATCTTTCATATGACACATTGTTCTTAGATACCTGGCAATTTTGGGTTGAGTGCTTATGATTAAGAATGAAAGACATTCTTTAAAATCTCAGTAGAAGTTCTGAATGTGTAGAAGAGGCTTTTGAATTTGAGCTTAACTGTACGTTGATGTAGAAAAGACAATTTTGGGAGGGATCCCTGTATGGATATATCTAGGTCATCTCTCTTGGACTGGTCAGGGTCCTCAGAGAGTGTTTTTCTAATCTCCTGCCTGGCATAACAATCGGGCAATCAGAAATCTGGGATCCTAGTCAAGAAGAGCTTAGAGGTTTTGGCATTCAGTATTTAATGTATGTCTGTCTATAATATGGTGATCATTCCAGCAGCAGAAGGTCAATGATTCCTAGATCCAGGGATCCTCTATATTCTCAGATCCATTGAATAAACTTCCATTGTTTTGCTGGGGTGTGTGTTGGTACCGACTCAACATTGTGGGCTTGGGAGGAGGAGGGTCTAACTGCTCCTCAAACAGCTCCCATCCAATCCCTGGTGTTGTCATGTCCACTTTTACCTCCAGTTCTGAGTCTTTGATTGCTGTTGAGGGTTCTTCTATCTTTTGATGGTCCTGAGTTATAAATAGAACTAGTTCTCGTTGTTGTTGTTGTTTTATGATTCAGCTTCCCCTTTCTGCGTCAGTCACACTCTTTCCCCTCAGCTTTCCAGCTCTTAAAAAGGTGTTTCTAGGTGTTTTCACCTCCTTCCTTCTCCCCTTATGAGCTTTTGTTCAGCCTTTCATTTATTTTACACAACAACTTCATCGAGATATAATTCACATACCATAAAATTCACTCTGTTAATATGTGTAATTCAGTGGGCTTTGTTTTATTTACAGTTACACCACCAGTATTACTAATTTTAGAAGATTTTCATTACCTCAAAAATAAACCCATACCCATTATCAGTCATTTCTTTATTCCTCATGCTCCCTCCCCAGCCTGTGACAATTGCTAATAGACTTTTTAGTCTGAATGTTTCATATAAATGAGATTGTATAATATGTGGTCTTCTGTGACTGGCTTCTTTAACTTAGCATGTTTTTGAGATTCATCTGTATTGTAGTACTTATCAATACTTTATTCCTTATAGTTGATGAATAGTTTTCTAATCTATAGATATGCCGCATTTTATTTATCCATTCATTAGTTGATAGATGTTTGGGTAGTTTCCACATTTTGGCTATTATGAATAATGCTGCTTTTGAACATGAATGTATAAGTTTTTGTGTGGACATACATTCTCACTCCTCTTGTGTATACTTAGTGTATAGTTAGGAGTGGGATTGCTGGGTCGTATGGTAGCTCTCTGTTTAACATTTTGAGCAAATGTCAAATTGTTTTCCAAAGCGGTTAAACCATTTTATAATCTTAGAGCAATGCATGAGGGTTCCAATTCTCCTCATCCTTGTCAACACTTGTTATTATCTGCCTTTTTTATTTTAGCTATCCTAGTGGTATCTTACTGGTATTTTCTTTGTATTGTCCTGGTGACTAATGATGCTGAGCATCTTTTCATGTCCTTATCAGCCATTTGTATCACTTGTTTGGAGAAATGTTTTTAAATTATTTGTCCATTTTAAAATTGGGTTATTTCTCTTTTTGCTATTTAGCTTTGTTAGTCTACCTAGAAGTTTTTATCACAGGTGCGATTTTCAGATATGTTCTATTCAATATTTGTGGGTTGTCATTTTATTCTCTCAGTGATATCATTTGATACCACTACCGAATTTAAAACTCAGTTTTAAATTCGGATGTGGTCCAAAGTATCTATTTTTCTCTTGTTGCTGGTGCTTTTTGTGTTGTATCTAGAAACCAGTGCATAACACAAAGTCACCAACACTTACTGCTATGTTTACTTCCAAGAGCTTTATACTTTAGCTCTTACAAAATTGTTTGTGATCCATTTGAGTTCATTTTTGTATACAGTGGGAGGTGGGAGATCTAACTTTACCTGTGAATGCTTAGTTGTCCCAACACTGTTGCTCGATAAAACTATTTCTAGTAATCTTATTGAAAATCAATTGAATGTAAGTGTAATGGTTTATTTCTAAGCCCTCTTAGTTTTATTCCAGTGGTCAATATGTCTATCCTTATATCAGTACCATACTATTTTCATTACTGTAGCTCTATAGTAAGTTTTAAAAAAGGAAGAATAAGTCTTCCAAATTTGTTCTTTTTTTCGAGATTGTTTGCCCACTCTGCATTCTTTGCATTACCACATGAATTTTAGAATCAGCTTGGCAATTTCTGCACAAAAAAGATGAAACTTGGATTTTGATAGAAATTGTATTAAACCTTCAAATCAATTTGGGGACAACTGCCATCTCAACAATATTAAGCCTCCTGACTTACAACATTGGATATCTTTCATTTATTTAGTCTTTTTAAATTTCTTTTAACAGTATTTTGTGGTTTTCCATGTACAAGTTGTACAGTACTTTAGTTAAATTTATTTTAAGTATTTTATTCTTTTTGATGATATAAATGAAATTGTTTTCTTAATTTCAGTTTTGGACTGCTCTTTGCTAATGTATACGAAAGACATTGATTTTTGTATATTGAGCTTATATTCTACAACTTTGCTGAACTCATTTATTAGTTCTAATAGTCTTTTAGTGGACTTCTTAGGATTTTCTACATAAAAGTTTATGTTATCTGCAAATAGAAATCATTGTGTTGCTGCCTTTTCAACCCAGATGTCTTTCTTTCTTTTTTTTTTTTTTTTTTTTGACCAATTCTACTGAAAATAGTAGTGAAGAGAGTGGACGTTTTTGTCTTGTACTTAATCTTAAAAGGAAAGCGTTCAGTTTTTTACCACTAATATGACAATAGCTGTGGCGTTTTATAGATGGTTTCTGTGCAGATGTTGGACTTGCCTTCACTGTGCTAACTACTTATAACTCAACCTTCACTTCCTGTGCAGAACCTCAGGGTTATCCAGAGGTGAGAAATGAGGGTCTCTTCAGATCTTCGCTGGCAGCTCACTCAGCCCTGCATATGTATATAGCCTCCTAGATGCACGGGAATATGTCAGCACTTTTCAAAGTCCCCTGTAGACAGGAGCTGGCTTCTGGTCGCCCAGCTAGTGTCAGTCACCACCTCAGGCAGCTGCAGTGTTAAATAATCGCCGTTGATTGTTTTCAACAAATACCCCGATGGTACGGCCTTTCTCACCTGAGGGGCTGTAAGCCAGACCATGTAAAGCAAAGTCTAGTCAACAGGGCTTTGGCAGAGAGCTGCCAGGCAGGTCAGTACCCGCTAGGGCTGCTGGTTTTCACAGCTGTCGTTGTTTCAGGACTGTCATTACCAGGCTAATTCAGACCTGGCAAGAGGGCGATGGAGTCAGAGAAAGTGAAAAATGCCACCGAGTTGACTGTTCTTAGTTATATCCTGCTGTGTTTTCTTGAATCGACGTTCCTTAGATTGTCACAAGCTGTCGGTTAATTCTAGAGTTCTGAAAAAGTTGATTTTGGCAGTTCTTGTTGCTCTTACGGAGTATTGGGGCTGGGGGTTGGTTTTCCACCACTCCACAAGTGCTTCTCTCCCTTTGTGTGTTTGTAATGAAACACACCTTTCCACTGTAGTTTCAGTGAGATGTCTGCGAGGAAAAAGTTCCGTGTGTTTACTCCACCGCTTTAGTAAGAGCCTCCATTTGTTGTGTTGTTCAGTACCAATGGATTTAGAAGTTTCTACTAGTAGAATATCAGGTAGTAAGACACGCTGGAAGGAAAGCTACTCCTGGTTAAGGTCATCTTCCTTTTAAATGCCTGTACGATCGCAGTCTTTTTCACATCAGTCTGAAGCCCGATCCCAGCGGTTGTGTTTATAGTTACGTCATGTACTCAGCCCTACTCTGGACCTTCCGGAGTTTGGAAAAGAAATGCAGATATCATTTTTCACTCTTTGTTGCTCTTTGTACAGCATAATGACATTAAGCGACATTCGTGTAATTCTTGCCATCGGTAAGAGCTTCATTATTTTCTCTCTCTTATGTTTTTTCCCCTACAGTCACCCATGCAGTAGCTCAAGCAGTCAGGCTCATCCACATCATTCAGATGCTGAGCTTTGGCTCAGTGCAGTTAAGTGACTTGCCGCAGAGCAGTCAGAATAGCGCAAACTGTTTGTATACATACTGGTTGTATGCACTGACTGGCTGGGAGTTGAGTCCAGGTCCCCTGTATTAAAGTTTAGAGACTTCTTCACTATACCATTCAATGTCCTTGACTCCAGGTATCGTGGAATTTTAGGTTTTATTTAGTCCAAACCATCCAGTTCTCAAAGTACCTACATCACCTCCAGTATCCTCCTAAGCACCTAATATAAATGGAATGGAAAGGTCAGTCCATAAATGTGTCCAGTCGAATTGCGCTCTACTAGGGAAGGTTGGATCTAGGTACCTCTGCTTTTGGTGTGGAGGAAGTTGCGGAAGGGAGGGCGAGACTCAACTTCGGCTCAAATTTAAAAAATAAGTCTACATGCAGGTTTGCAAATCTACACTTTTTCTAGTAACTTAACAAATACTTATTGAGCCCTGACTGTGTTTGGAGCTGTAAATAATACAAAGCCTCTAAAAAAGGAAGAAATGACATACACTTAATAGGTTTATGTACTTCATGAATACAGTAATTTTCTGTTCTGTTCAATTCTGTGTACCCAGATCCACAGAACATATGCAGATCCTGTATTCCATAAATTCCATAATTAACTGACTACTAATAATTTCAGGTGATTTTAAAGCCTATAAAAATATCAGATGGGGTAATGAAGTTTATAGTGTCCTGGCACAGAGAGCTGTATTATAGTGGATAATTAAGGTTATCGGAGGCAAGAGTACTGAACACCGTTGTTACTGGGTTTTAGAAAAGTCATTGCTTATTTTTGAAACTTACTTCAGAAACAACCACTGAGAAAACTCTTGAGTCAGCAGCTTCATTTATACTTTCAGATCACAAAGAATCCTGGAATGTCCTTCGGTCTATTGCTAATGTTCCATCACCATTAGTCAAGGGATTAAACGGATATTTCATTCTAAGATACAAGCTTTCACCTTGAGAATGTAACTTAGCACAGACTACTTTTAAATTTTCTTAAGGAGAATAAGGGCAGCTTCGAGAAAGTATATATTGATTAGCAAAACTGTAGAAGTTACCATAATCCAGAATTTTGCCTTTAGAAAATAATATAGATTCATTAAGCACATACTGTCAATGTGTTCTTATTTCTTCTTTGAATGTGGATATAGGACTGACTCATAAAAAACAGATTTTATACGTGTGCTTTAATGGAAAAAGCACAAACATAAGGTCAGGTCATGTATATTACCTACCGTAAGTTATTTGAGGGCCACAGATGTGTTTCCCTTTTCATGATGGACATTATAAAATATATCCAACTTGGAAGCTGTAAGAACTAGAAACATGTATAGAACATGAAGAACAACAATGGCGAGAAGGAAGTGGTAGCTCTTAGCGTTATTGTTATTACTATGGATCCATCTCAAAAGTAATTAGCAAATTCTCGTCTCTCATTTCTATGGAAAAGATACAAAGACATGATTAGTAATCATCAATGCATTGTCCCTAGTATACTCTTAAGCACAATGAGACCTCAACTGAGTTTAAAAAAAATAGAAATCCTTCTTGATTCTTATGAGCAAAGTGTGTGCAATTACATAGACATTAATTTTCAGATATGATCAACGCCATTTCTACTGACATACTAAGTGACTAATTAAGAACTAATACAAGCAGTATGCTAAGGTTTACTGAAGATTCTGATTCAGTTTTCTGTTAAGAAGCTTGTCAGCTTCTGAACCAGACAAATGTTTGACACTGTTACAAGATGCCTACTATGCACACGAACATGCACAGTGTTGGAATTCTTGAATTTTTTGAGAATTATGGTTTGCTGATCAGCAATATTACTTACAATTGATCATGACTTTTAATTGTGACTTTTCTCGATTTTTTAAAAATATAAATTATGGTTCATTTACTTTTTTCAGTTACTCTGTGTGTGATTAGCCCTTCAGGGCCTAGTGATAAATATTTTACATATTCGAGCCTTTTGCTTTCAGTAGTTAGATTTTTCAACATGCAGGTCCCAGAGTTCAGTTATGAATCATCTCTACTCTTTGTCATAGATTGGCTTCCCCAGAAATGGAACTGGGGAGAAAGGTGTGTGTTACAGTGATTCCCAAGTTTCCCCAAGAAAACCAGTGGGGGAGCGAAGAGAGGGCCCATAGAGAAGGGGCTGATACACTTCGTAGCAGGCCCTTCCACGCAGCGACAGGGATGCATTTTCTCATCATCTCACCCATTCCACAGGAACTAGCGGTCATGTTAGCTTTGAAACCAGCTGGTACCTTCAGTCACACAGCAGCTTCCCCAATGGCCAGGGAAGTAGTCTTCAGTGGCTTTCTCCCCCAGATTTCCCTTATGCCCCAAACAAGAAACAGCATGAGGATTATGCACAAGGGAATGAGCCCCAAACAAAACACAAGACCTAAAAGCCTCCTGAAATGCATACCTCGTCGTCAACGTAAAAAACGCTAGCTTGCCTTTCAAACCACTGTCAGCCTCCCGAATCTCTCCTGCCTACTTTGTGCCTTTCCAAACCCCAGTCCTCTGTTTGTAAGAGGAATGATTTTAATCTCCATGGTTTGACATACGGCGCGGTTGTCCCGGTCGTATTTCAGTCTAGATAGACTTCTCTGCCTCCGACCCCCTGTTGCTTGCGTTGCAGGTGGCTTTCTTCTTTCCTTTCTAACCAGCTGCTCCTGCGCACCACCGTGAGGAGGTGAACAGCTGGAGGGACCTAACCCCGAGAAGGTGGCTCATCAGCGGGAGCCATTGCTCGTCCCAGTGCAATTTGTCTATCAGCTCGTTCAATTTTTAAAGCGTTTGGCGTCTTTCAGGGAGAAAAGCCTGGAGAAGGGACAACCCTGTTGTGACTTGCGGTCACCTCGGTAGATCTGCGGCACTGTTCCCATTGGGACAGCAAACCCACCAGCAGTTTAAAAGGTGACAGACCTCTGCTGAGAAGGCACTGGATGCTTCTCAATGTCAAGTATTTCACTGAGAAACATTGAGGCTATAATACAATTAGCCTTCAGCTTCGGGTTGCCAAAGGTATCATGCCCCTCTATGCAGTGTTAAGCATTTCTAAGCCAGGCAAGAAGGGCATTGAAATAGTATCCAAATATCCCCCAACAGGTTAATTAAAAGAAAACGTATCATAAAATCGAAACCATCCTGCTTTTTGTGAAGAAAATGTCACCCTACGTGGCAATAGCAGAGCTCAGACAGGATGACTTGGAGGAAACACGTTTGATTGCTGTCCTTCGTTAGCAGCCGCTGTTTGGACCAGTCCCTCGCCTTCCAAATCATTCAGTGTCTCGTCTGTTCAGGGAAAGACAGCGCCCACACTTCCCTACGGTTTCCTCCTTTCCCTCTGCGCCCCTTCTCACACCCACAGTAAGTTCAGTACGTTGGGCTGAAAGAGTGGAGATAAAAAATATTTGAATTTCAGAAGAAAATCTTTGACTTCAGAAGAAAGGTGCTCAAATTCACTTCTAAGACTGTGAATCACTGCAGGAAAAGAAAATAAAGTTCCTTTTCTATTTGGAGCGAGGGAAATGGTGGAGAAAGACTGTCAGAAGCACACGTATGCGCTGTTGACATGTCCTGGTGCCGTGACCTCCCTGGGACCTTCAGGAAGCCGTGGGAAGATGGAGCCCACCCAGCTCACAGACTCCCAGGAAGTGTCACGCCGTTTGGGCACCATTAGTGGTACAGGGGCAAGCACCATGATGTCTGTATCCAGGTCAGAAATGTGATCATTTCTCCAAACTTACGATCAGCTCTACTTCACATATATCGCCAGTCAGTCACCACCAAATTTGCCTCTCTCCCACCAAAACAGGACCAAGGCCCCATCACAAGTAACTAGGGCTGCCCCTGGGAAAATACAAAGAGGGACTAGTTGGCGTTGTTCTTCGGAACGCCCCACTCACGTCCTTGTCCTCTGATGAAGAGCTGCTGGACACATCTGGGTGTTGCCAGCCCTAGACACCAAGGTGCGCGCAGCTTTTGGTCAAGAAAGGGAAGGTACAAGACAAAATGGCTCCAGGAGGCTCTCCCCCTTAGAGGAGGGGGAGCTAACGTTAGAAAAGGCTTTGAGCTAAGAAAGCAGAAGGGAGCCCAGGGAGGCCAAAAGCAGATGCCCGAAACGTCCCTTCCTTGACCGGGTTGCCCCGTAGCACCCCCAAATTAGAGTTCTGTAGTAAGACTTACCTGCCGTTATTTCTAACCTGTGAATGACGATACCAAGATTCGTAAAAGTCAAGTAACTTGCTCGGGTTGGTCCAGCTGGCAGATGCTGGCAGCAGCACAAAACCCTGATCTACCTGACCCCAGAGGGCGTGCCCTGCAAACTCCAGGCTGCAAAGAACCCACTGAGGGAACTTATCAAAACCTGTGCTTTGCGGCTGCAGATTGCCTTCCGCTGGAGGCCACATGGGTGAAATGGTGGATGACTTGCTTCCCGAGGGTCTGGGGGACACGAAGCATTTCTGGATTCCCTCCGTAAGGCCTGGCTGCTCCCCACTGGACCCTGTGTCCGGGAAAGCGCCTTGCTCCTGCCCTCCTCCCCACTCCCTGCCTACCTTTGTCTTCGTCCAGCGTCTAAAAATCATACTCGCTTTCCCTTTAATCTGTCTGCGTTAGCCATAATGTTTTATTGGTTCTTAATATGGGGGATTGAGCCCCCCTCCTTGTAAACACCTGCAAGGTGCCCTTCTCACGTCCCTGTGGGCTTCAGCGAGCCGTGTAGAGCCAGCGTGCGTGCTGGCGCTAGACACTTAGGGGTGAAGGTGGGGTGAACTCATTTTCAGGCCGCCGGAGTTTTGCCATTATAAAACGGAAGACCGAATGACTGCATTTCTAGGCCAACCTTTACTCTTTACGTATGAGAGGGGAAAGGCCCGGGAGGGTTATTCCTGGTGCCGGTGGTAATTAATGACAAATCCAGACCCAAGACTCAGTCCTGAATCTCCCATTCTGAGTAATCTATGATTAAGCAGTGATCTGTGTAACGTGTTCCTAACTTATTCTTTGTCTTAACTTTATGTGTGAAGCTAAGTGCAAGCAGCTTAAATCTACTACACCATAGTATTTTAATGGCAGAAATAACGTCTCATTTCTCTTCAGTGTGCAGAACTGACCTTAGTGCCCAATATACAGCAGGCTTTCAAAAGGGTGTGTGTTGAAGCAACAGAGGATCAATGAGGTTTTGTAAATAAAGCATATTCTTTAAACAGATAAGGGTTAGGGTAAGCTTAAATATATTTAAAAAGACATCTTAGGGTGTCTTTTTAAAAATCGTTTCCTTTATAAAATGAGGTTATAAGTGCTTAATCAAAATAAAATGATCTCTCCTAAAATTAAAGCACTATGTATCAGATTCAGCTTCACTGAACGTTAATAAGAAAGTTCTTTATTTACAGATATTTGGGGATGATAAAAGTCTTCTGTAAAACTTTGTTAAGACTTCTTTCTCTATGACTAAATCTGTGATTTTCCTAATGTTAAAAGGAGCTGATTCTAAAATCAAAGAACAGAAGTTCAAGTGGGTTGTAAACTTGGCAAAAACATGTTCTACCAAGAAAAAAAGGATTCAGCCTCAAATCTGTTGCTGTGCATGATTCTTCCGGTTTTCCTCTTGCAAGAGCAAAGTCCAGAAAAAAGAATCATAACATCACATAAAGCAACGGAGTAGATTTTGTGTGGCTAAAGATATTAAAATGGCTTGTTTGAAATTAGGCCAACCACCTAACACCTTTTGAAAAGTCAACCTGAAACAGGCCACCTTCTGGCTACAGTTCACGCTTTCAGTTTCGGCGTAGGCCCTGATGTTCTGAGTGTTGCCATCGATAACGTTTTAAGTTGCCACCACTAATCTGGTGCTACAAGGTAGAAATAAGTCTTCCCAATTTATTTTTGTTGGCGTTCTAGCGTCCATAGATCCATGATTGTTCTTCTCCTCTGTTGTCCCGCTTCCCTTCTCTGTGGTGAATACCCCAAAGGCAGATGCAGCAGTCTGATTGGATCGTTTCCCCAGAGCAGGTACTCAGGATTTCTCTTCGGAACCACTTTTAGCATTTGAATGCATGGTTCCCAGGTCTGGGAAACCCTGCTCTAAAGGAGGGCTGGGGGGGCAGTTAGCCCCCAGATACAGGGGCTTAGTTTTAAATGTGCCCAGAGGCTCCTGTAAAGGCAGTTTGACTCTTTGTAAGGGCTGAGGACATTCTCGGAGTTCATTCGGAGAGCACTAGACTGTGAACGTCTGGAGAGGCGAGGCATGGTCTTCCTCCCCGTGTATCCCCAGAATCTAGACACTGTCTTACACGATAGGCACTCAGGAGATAAGTATTGGTAGAATGAATTTATAAATACAGCAAGCTTTCTTTTAAAGGGTGGCTAGTCATCTGTTTGAAGATGATTTTATTTTATTTGGTTGTTTAGAAGGCATACCTTGTGAATTACATGTTTCTAAAACAAATATGTTGGGGAAGATGTTCTGGGTGTTTTTCCTTGTCATCAATTTAAATTAAAGGGCATTCTTAGTATTTTTCTTTACCACCTATTTGACCCTTAACCTGTGGCTTTGCCCACAGACCAGTTTATCAGACACTGGGCTGTGTCTTCTTTCGATTCTCCCCACTGTTCACCCAGGGCCTGGCACAGAACACCCAGTCAGTAAATGCTGCTGTTAAAGGAGTGGAGATTATATACAAAATACTTTTTAATGAAACTTTAAGGGCCCTGGCGCCTCCGTGCTGTGCTACGGTCGGTGCGAGGCTGCCACCTGCTGATTGTTTGGACAAAGTGCCCGAGGCATCCGTCTCCTCCCAGGCGGACAGGTTTCGGAAGGTGGACCGGCCCTTCCCAGGATGGGCCCACCGATGTAGGGAAGGCAAAATCTAACTCTGTGAAGGGAGTCCTGTGCTGCAAAGGGGAATCTCTAATAAATATTAATATTAATAATTATACTCACGAATGGAATTGAATGATATCAATAGTGATTGAGTAGTTAATATTAAGATGCTATTCAGCAAAAATTTATATATATAATTATATTATCTTTCTACGTATGCATGTCTTCATGTATATATTATTGGATAGTATTCTCACTGCAGCCCCACAAGTAAAATATTGTTCCCACATCCATGTTTTCCCCACGAGGAGCAGACCCGGAGAGCACAGTGGCGGGCCCAAGATTGCGCAGCCAGTAAGTAGGAGAGCCCAAATCCGAACGCAGCAGCTCCTAGAGGTGTGAGGAGGGGACAGCAAACATTTGACCTGAAGCCTTTATTCCAAACTAGAGATTGTCTGGAAGGTTTTAAGAATGGGGATGCACCAGGACCCTTCAGAGCTCACGGTGCAAACTCTGCACCAAAGCATGTAGACAGAACAAGAAGTTCCCAGTCTGTTTTGTCCATCCCTCAGCAAGGTTCGGCCCTCCAGGTGAATACCTTTGGGTCCCCCCCACCGCCTTCACTCTATAGCCTGGGGGTCGGGAGGAAGGGGCAGAAGGCAGTGCTGTCTGGCTCTCTTCCTCTGTCCGCTCGCTCTGTTCCCTCGCTCTGTTCCCTGCTCGGAAATCAAGCAGGGACGCGGTGGAAACCGGCCGCGGTGGGGTCTGAGGCACACACGGGTCCTTCGAACAGGAGGTCTGCATAGAGAGTCTGTGGAGAGGCTCCAGCCCTTTGAACGGAACCAAAAAAGTTTTGAAATTCTGCATGGAGCTCTTGAAAGGTTTCTGTTGTAATCACCGTTTATTTTATACCCATAGTTGCTGTAAGTAGGATTCTTTCTAACTCTAAAAGGATCTGAGGAGTTTCAATATTGGCTGAGTTCATTATAACAAGAGCAGTGAAGTGTTAAACATTGCACAATATTGTAGAAATCATCGCACAATTTTCCATAATAATACACAATGCGTGTACACTATTTCCTTTGACAACAAGTAAACAAGCATTCCACCCACCCAGGTTAGAGCCTGGATAAAAATCGTGCATCACAGTTAAAGGGAAATTTTACAGGCAGTTCCTTCCATGCAAATGATCAATTTTCTCGTAGGTGGTGTTTCTTTTTCCATCTTCTAAGTCTTTGTTATAAACCCCTCACTACCTTGTATTATTTTTGTTTAAATAAGCAAGTATCTTTTAAAAGATTTAGGTTACAGATCTTTAAAACATACCCACACAGGGTTTTTTTTTTTCTTTCAGTACTTTAAAGATGTTACTCCACTGCCTTCTCGCTTGGATTATTGCGATGAGAAATCGCTGCCTTTCTTACCATCGTTTCCTCCACACGTGATGCGTCTTTTTCCTCTGGCTTATTTTAGGACTTTTCTCTTGATCGTTGCTGTTGGACGGTTGCTTTCTGATGTGCCTTGTTACAGTTTTCTTCCTGTTTCTTGTGTTTGGGGTTGGTTCACCTTCTCAAAACAAAATCTTCTTGGAAATACTCTGTCCGGGGTGCTCCCTCTTCTTTGGGACATTCCAATTACCCATGAACTCGGCTGCTTGGAGTCGTCCCAGGCTCACTGATGCTCTTTCGATTTTTAAAATTCCATTTTTGTGATCTCTGCCTTTTATTTGGGATTGTTTCTATGGCCCTGTCTTCAGTTTCACCGATCTTTTCTTCTGCCATCTCCAAAATGCTGTGAATCTCATCTAGTATAACTTTCACCTAAAACACTGTAGTTTTCATCTCTAGAATTTCAATCTGAGTGCATTTGAACATCTCGTAATCTCTACTTAACACGTTTAATCTTTCCTCCGCTCCTTGAAAATATGGATAATCAGTGTTTTAATGTTCTTGTTTGCTATTTCTCACATCTGTGTCAGTTTTAGGTTCATTTCAATTGATTGATTTTGATTTTTCTTCTCGCTATGGGTCATATTTTCCAGACTCATTGCACACCTAGTAGTTTTCATTAGATGCCAGATATTGTGGGTCTTACTGGTGGTTGCTAGATATTACTGTGTTGCTAGGAATATTCTTCAGCTTAGGTCTGAGACACAGTTGAGTTACTTGGAAACAGTTGGATCGTTTTCGGTCTTCATTTTAAGAGCTGTTAGGTGGGAACAACACTCACTTGAGGGCTGGTTATTCCTCAGTCCTGAGGCAAGACCCAGCTGAGTGCTCTGTCCTGCCAATGCTCCGTGAAGTACGGGGCTTTGGCCTCTGGCCGGAGGGAGTAAGCACTGTTCCAGGCCTGGGAGAGTGTCGGGCACTGTGCCTCCTAATCCTTCCCAGTGCTCCTTTCCACATCTTCTGAGTTCTCTCATGTGCACGAGCTGCTCAGTACTCGGCTGCATCTTCGAGGGGGACCCTGTCGAGTTCTCTCTTTGTGCAGCTCTCCCCTCCCCTGTCCTGACTCTGTGAGCTCAAGCTGGCGCCGTCCTTCCAGACTCTCGGTTCTGCCTCCTCAACCTGGGGGTCACTGGCCCTGCAGCGGGGCCTGTAAACTCTCTCAGGGTGACCGCAGGCCTCGCACTACCTGTGTTATTAATGACCTGAGGTCCGTTTTCCTGAAACTGTATTTTCATAGACTGTGTCCAGTTTTTTTAGTTGTTTAGGTGGTAGAGAAATCTCATTTTTGTTACTCCAGCTTGCCAGAAGCAGAGGTCTTGTTTAGGTTTATGACCAGTAAGTATTTTTTTATACTTTACCCTTAATTATGTGACAAAAAATAACAGCTGTGTCAAAAGACATTGTGTCCTCAAACTTTGCTCAAATTTCCTTCATCTCTCTAGGCTTCAGCCATTGAAGACCGACATCCTCTGACTTTTAGCCATTCATTTTATTTGAAGTGAATTCATGAATGTGGAGTTTATAAATTTTTAATTCTACAAATCTAAGCTTCCTTCCGTCTACATTGACCTCAGGGGGAGGCATCTGGGATGTGGGCTGGTAGATACCACACCCCCCAGAACTCCATCGCCACGTGGTCGGACACGTGGGCAGGAAAGGCAGGTGGGAGGTAGTCCTGCAATAGCGGAGGCACTGCTGCCCTTGTTAGGGGAGCTGTCCTTGACCGTTGGGTCCGGAACACACAAGCAGAGGCCCGATTGTTCGTCCTTCCCTTTGAAGTCTTCTGCAGCAGCTAGTCCTTCAAGCCAAGACAAATTCCCTACTTCTCTCTTAGGTATCAGCTATCCAAGCACCGCACCCACCAACCATCAGCCTTTCCCTTCAGCCCACTCCCCAGTCCCACGCCAGGTCTTGTCCTCTCCTCCTTCCACTTTTGGTGTGATGAGGATGCTACATTCCAACCACCCTCTGCCCTAGACTTCCTAGTCTAGCCCATGCAGTAATGTAGCTGGAAGCATTTCTCATTAAAGAAGAGGAGGGGAATCCTACAACTTCATCTTTAGCTGGGTAACTCCCCAGCAACCACCCACTTCCCCCACACCCATTAACATAACCGGGTATTAATGCAAGAAGGTACAGACTGGTTTAGAATTTCAAGATGGTCATGCTTAGAGAGTCACTGCCTGCCCACACGCAACATTGCTCCTTCTCGGCCCCTCCCAGCCTCTCGAAATGACAGGAGCAGTTTTGTCAAATGTGAGCAGGGACTGGTGGTCATATAAGCAGAGTCCAGGTGAGGTTTGTAAGGGGTTCCCAGCCAACGTTTAGCCCAAAGAGCAAGAATATATATGTCTTAGTCCATTTGGGCTGCTGGAGCAGAATACCATACACTGGGTGGCTTAACCACAGAAGTTTATTTCTTGCAGTTCTGGAGGCTGGAAGTCCAAGATCAAGGTGCCAGCAGATTACGTGTCTGGCAAGGGCCTGTTTTCTGGTTCATAGATACTCATCTCTTGCTGTGTCCTCACCTGATGGAAGGATGGAGGGACGAGAGAGCTCTCTGGGGTGTCCTTTATAAGGACACTAACCCATTAATAAGAGCCCTGACCTCATTACCAGATAACCTCCCAAAGGCCCTGCTCCCTGATACTGTCACCTTGGGGGTTAGAGTTTCAGCACATGAATTTGGAGGGGGGACACAAACATGCATGTACATACAGACGTGGAAATTTGGGGCTTTATTTTTAGCGCGACACGTAAGGCATGTGCATTTCCTTCTGGATTTTCTGCCCCTCCGTAAAGACCCATTTCACAATCACTGTTATTCTGAGGGAGGTTACTGCCTCTCCTCTGTTCCATGGTTTACCCCTTGTATTGGGAAGCCAGCGACGCAGTTTTACATGGACCCTCTGACAGTCGTGGGGCAAGTCCTCGGACTTGCCTCGCTCACTTCTCCTTCTGCGCAGCGGGTGTTCGGGGGGGTCGACGGCACGTCGGGCCGTCCGGGGCTTTGAGCCCAGTCGCGCTGGTCTGGTCTCGCCTTGCGCACCCTGTCCCCTTTCTTTTTCTGCAGGTGCCACAGTGAGCAGAGCGAGCAGCTGCCAGTCTGACAGCAGCGGGTTCCTGGAGGAACCACCGGAACCACCAGCCTGGCAGGTAGGCGGCCCCCACAGCAGGGCCGGAATAGGGTGGGAGGAAAGGCAAGTTCCCGGTGCGCTGCCACAACCAGAGAGGGCAGGGGATGCTGAGGAGACTATGCCATAGGCCCCCAAGGGACGGGGGCCGCTAGACAGGGTGCCGGGAAGTTCAGCGTTCCTCTGCCTTTTTATTCCCTTTTAATTTTACTACACAAATAAGCTGAGCCTCATGATGGTAATGAGAAGGGGAAAAAGAAATTACATATTAAGTCTAGCGCCTCCCCCACCTTCCTGACGCCTTTGCCTCCGCCCTGGTTTCTTCCACAGATGCCTTCCTTGCCTGCGGGCCAGAGCCCTGCCGAGGATGGATGCAGAGACCCAGAGGGTCAGAGCCCGCGCTTAGGGTCAGCCGAGCGCTGCCAGCAAGGCTCAGAGGAGTCTAGCTCCAAGAGTGGGGCGAGTACGTCCTTTTCCAGCCAAGACTGGAGTGGCTCAGAAGACAAGTCCCCAGAACCTGAGGTGGAGAAGGAGTCTCAGCTCGAGGCCATGGGGGTGCAGCCAGGACTGTTAACCTCAGATGTGGCCCTGAGCTGGGCCACCCCTGGAGGAGATCGCCCAGGGAAAGACAGCCACCAGAGGCAGCCCCCGCCCGTGCCCCAAACTCAGCATGAGGCCAACATCGGCAGGACCCCCTGCCGGGGTGATTGTCCCCTGGAGTTCCTGGTGACCGAAGGGGGCGATGGGTTTCTGAGGCCTGAGGGAGCCAGGGAGGCGCATGCGCAAAGGCACCCCTGGGAGTCTCACACATCTCCGGGAATGGAGGGTGCCCCACACAGGTCCCCGCCTGCCGGCTCTGAGGCCCTGCGAGGAGC
Source organism: Glossophaga mutica (assembly GCA_039655065.1). NCBI lineage: Eukaryota > Metazoa > Chordata > Mammalia > Chiroptera > Phyllostomidae > Glossophaga > Glossophaga mutica. Next base: position 88,207,723 of record CM077313.1, read on the forward strand.
AGGAAGCACTAACACCTGTCCTGACCTCTCCCAGACACGAGGACATCTGCCACCACCTGTCCCCAAGCCCAGCGTCATCAGGACCTCTGCAGTGGACCTTCGTCACACATCCGAAAAGGCCATACCCCACCTAAATCAGCTGTCTGGGGGTGCTACTCCCCAAGCAAAGCCAAGGTGTGGGGCTTTGGGTCAAATACCACCCCGGGCAGAACCCGAACTGGGAGCCCCTCCTTCCAGTGCTGACTCAAACTCCACTAGCTCCGAGTCCGTGACAGTCCAGATGTCCTCCGGTCTGGTGTCAGCTGCTCAGAGCGCTGTGGCCTGGGGGACTCATTCTAGAAGAACAAGTTCAGAATGCACTGTGGGTGACCCTGTTACCTTGACACAACCAGTTCTGGGGACAGAGGCCAGACAGTTCAATGATGTTTCCGTTCAGACATGTGTATGGGAGCCCAGGTCCTGGCGCTGCTGTTCCGTTCCGAGTAACAAGGCCCAGCCCCTCACCAAATCCGTCTCCCTCGACACCGGCTTCCCCAGTAGCCGCCTGGCGTGCATCTGCTGTGCCGCACCTGCCCGCTGCCGGGGCTGCTGTCACCACCATCCCCACTGCCACTCGGTGGGACCAAGCCCCGGCCCGGTGTCCTCGGCCTGCAGGCACGGCCCGCACTCACACGGTCACCTGGAAGCCCGGTGCATGAAGACTTTGGAAGTCCTGCAGGACACCGCAGTGAGGGAGCTGTGCTCTGTGAGTGCCGATCGCTGCGAGGGCGTGGGGAGCGTGGATGAGGCAACAGCAAACTCCAAAGGGGTGATGTGTGGCCTGCCTTCTAAACATAAGTTCTCGGGGCGTACCTTCCCGCTGCAGATCATGAGTAGTGTTTGCGGAGAGCTTTATGGTTTATGGTCTTCTCTCACAAATGTCTGCTTCTTTTACACTTCGTGTTACCTTGTGAATTAAGGAAGGCAAATTTTATTATCAATTCCTATTGTACAGAGGGCTGTAGAACCTTACATAAATTCCTACGGAAGGTTATAAACGTTGCTGCATTTGAACCTCATCTACAATGCAGTCAAACTAACCAGTTCTCTGTCTTACAGTCACTTAGCTGTGTAGTCTCGCACAAGCCAGCCAGGGTCTGTGAGCCTAGCTCTGAGCAGCCCCAGCAGTGTGGCGAGGTCTGGCCACTCGAAAGAGTCGTTCCTCCTGGACCTGACTCTGCGACCTGTAGCCCTTCCGCAGGAGGTGCACGGCTTCCGTGGCCCGGCCTCCGACCTGTGTGTAAGTCCTAAAAGAACAGGCGTTTGGACGAGCGCGCATGTCACCACCCGGGTCTTCTAATACCTGGTCTCACATCGGCTTAGCCCTCCCGCGTCTTAGAATTTGCAGTTGTACCAAAAAATGGTATTTTCATATCAAACTGATTTAGCATTATACACCTGCTGAAATGCATACTACATTGGGTTTTACTAGAAGACAATGCATTTCTCTTTATTTAAATCCAAGGAACCACAATCATACACTCAAAGGAAACAACCAGAACACATACATGTGCATAGTTGTGCTCCTACGTACACACTCACAGAGGCAGAAAAGCAAGTGAAAGTCAGGAATTTCACTCACCCGTGAAGGAGGCCACTTAATGAAAGAACAAACTGAGCAACAAAGAGAAAAAGCATCCTCAGTGAGCGAGCCTGGGTCTGCAGGCCTGAAAAATATCCTGGAGAAAAACAGCTCCAAGTTAGAGGCTGGGTGCTAGCTAAGGACAGAAAAGTTCATAATTAACGAGAAAATTATCGAGAAAACAGGTCTTGGACCAAGTGGAGATTACAGGCAGAGACTGATGCCGTCTCTTACATGACAGTGGGAGTTCCAAGCAGATGCCGAAATTAAAAGCATTTCAGGTTAAAAGCTCAGGAAAGCATCACCACCGCACCCCCTCACGTAGCAGCAGGTGACGGCGCAGAGAGAGACACACTTGGCTGGTCCATGCCATTTCCATGGTCTTGGGAGTCCCCTGAGACGATGGTTTACTGACGTAATTAAATTTTTGCGCATAAGTGGATTCTTCACAGTGATTTGTTAATTTAAAATTTTTCCAGAGAAGATGTATCATAAATTAGATTTTTTGGTATTAAGAAATTCCTTTATAAAGTTTGTGGTTTAGATTTAAAGAGAAAAGAAAGCGCACACAGTGTAGCCAGTTCACAAGCTCGTTGTTTCCTGGTGGCGGGGCTCCGGCCACTGAAGTCGTCCTCGTGGCGTGGGCCAGTAGGGCAGACCTCGCGTGATGTGGTGTTGCAACGCAGCTCTTACATTGCAAAAAAGAGTTCAAAACAGTCCCCTCTTTCATTCATTCATTCATTCATTCATTCATTCATTTGCTGAAGGTTTTCTTTTTCTGGAACTACTTCAATGCTTGTTCTAGAGCCCAAATGTATTTTCAGTGTTCCCAAATGGCCAGGAGGTGGCAGTGTTTCAGAATTTTCCAAGTCGCTCCCGTGACAGGGAGCCCCAGGCCAGGTATCTCCGTCCCCACCCGACCTTCCAAGTGCAAACCCTAAAATAACTACAGGAAACAAACAATTCAGTAATGGCCATGTTCAGCCTACTTGAGCAGCCCCTTTCCATGTCCCCGGTCTCGCTGGCTGTGGAAGGTTGTCACCCTGTAGGAATCTGCTAGGGCCACACATCAGCTCCCTCCGAAGGGGCAAATAACTTCTCCGGGTGGCCAGCCACACTGCAGTCCCCGCTGTGACTCAGAGAGGAGAGACCACCTGGCAGGCTTGGGTTTGAAATCCGACCGCCACGTTCTGACCTTGGACAAGTGGGTTAACCATTCCGGGTCACAGCACTTTATCTCGAAAGGAAGTCCTTCGTGGTCTCTAAGATCTTGTGTGGCTTCAAGTGCCCTAATTGTCACCTTTCAGACACACGCTGGCCAACACCAAGAATGCCTCAAACACGCCTCTAACGGACTCTGCTGCACTCACAGGGAAGCAAAAGAAAGCGGAGAGCTTTGCTATACAGATATGTTCTTCCACTTAAAAATTGGAGGACAGAATCAAAACCACACTCTCCAAGCAAAATGATGGAGAGCTTTCAATAGAAAAATAGCACTCCTAGGAAAATCATTTTTATTATCATTCCAGCTTAAAAAAATACGTCATCAGGCTGCCAGGATCTCGGCCATATGGTTTTGAGGAGAAGGGTAAGAAATCTGGGGCTTCTTCAAAGCAGGGCTGGGAGAAATTAACAGAGCTGTAAGGTTGGTTTCCATGGGAAGAAGAAGAAAAGGTTAAAAGAGGCCTGCCAGAGAAACCAGTTTCCTTTCAAGAGCTTCCCAGAGGCCCGGCTTCACACTCTCCACTTCCATCTCATTGCTCTCCTGTGTGCAAGGAATGCTGGGGGATGTAGTCTTTTTACTTAGACACATGGCCGTCCCTAAGATATTAGAGTTTGCTAATGAGAATGAAGGGGAGGAAGGAAGTGGGTAGGCAACTAGCAGCCTCTGCCTCACCAATCAGCAAGGGGGTCTAGACCCATGGGCCTGGTAGAGCATCAGGCTCCAGCCAGCTTTTATGTCGCTCAGTCAGATGGGTAGGGATGCTGGGCTTTTGGTGTATGGATCCGTTTAAAGCATGGTCCAACCTGGGCTGGAGAACAAGATGCCTGGTAAGAACTCAGCAGGTCAACAGAGCGTCTGACGAATGGACAGGGCTTGGTGGCTGCAAAAAGATACTTAAATAAGGAAACCAAAGCATACAGAGAAAATAAGGTTGAAAGAGTGATTCCCACCAGGAGTGTGCAGAGCAGGCCTGGCAGGATGGTTCAATCCCTGGATCCAGTTCACGGTGGGATGGGGTGCCTAGCCGTGCCTGCCTTCCTGTGGGCGGGCTTGTCAGCTGGCTGGAGGCAACCCCAGATTTCAATCACCAGGGACTGTGGTTAAGCCAAGCTAAGACTAATAAAAAGTATTCTTGGAAGACTTTCTCTAAATAAACAGAACCATCTGAGCAGATGGGTTCCGTGCTATTGAGGTTCAGAGTGAGGTGGTACTCAGCAACAGTTAAACAAGGTAGACCCAACTTCTCTAAACACTTGCCTGCCCTCTGGCCATTGCCCCCACCCTTATCTACAGCCTCTCATCCCTCCGTCACTAGTGCCCCAGACTGCCTTCCCTCCCGACAACTTCCGCCACCCTCCTGTCTCAGCCAGTGCTGCCTCTGCTCTCTTCCCCACACGTTAGCAGTACGGCAAAGCGGCGGACCCAGGCGGGATGGCAGGCTCCACCGTGGTAAACCGGCAGCGAATCAGGACGCCCTTCTGAGCTCTTTCTGATTGTTCTCAGTGCACAGCCTTCGAGATGGAAGCAATGAAGACGCTCTGCCAGGGTTTCCGGGAGCATTTGGAGGAAATGGACCAGTGCCTTACAGGACAGCAGGCACTCTTTTCCAGGGACATGTCAGAAGAGGAAAGGTAATTATACTTCCCTTTGAGGGAGTCCTAAGGGCGAGTACCAACCCGCACACCTGAAGCCAGGAAGGGTCATCAGGGTGGGACAGAGGAGCCCCCAGGAGCCATTGGCCAGCTTTGCCTCGGTTTTCATGGTCTTGTTTTCTCAGTGGGGATCTTTGAGAGCCATTGACTGGACAGCCATGTGAACTCTTGAAGGCCAGGGCTCTCTGAGGTCAGAGGTGGGCTGTAGCTGGGTAGAAGCTATGCCAGGACTAGAAGGAGTCCTACCCAGCAGGGTATCTTTAATCAATGTGACGGTCTCACGTAAGTACAAATGGCGGGCTTATGAGAGTTAGAACACCTACATTATCTTCACATAGATTAAAAGTGCATAACCCAAAAGGAGATTGCTAGTCGCCTGGGGTTGGGGGTGGGACTAGGGATCACCTGTAAAAAGCCAGGAAGGTTCTTATTGGGAAGGTAGGAGTGTTCCGAATCTGGGTGGTAACAGTTGCACAGCTTAATAAATTCACTAAAAATCATTGCATTGCACCCGACATAGGTAAACTTCATGATGTGTAAGTTACTCTGCAACAGAGTTTGTTCAGAAAGAAAAACCCTGCCTTAGTAATATGCCTATGTCCGCAACCGCTACCAATATAGAAGGAGACACTCTCTTGCAAGAACTATCACAGGAGTGACCTACGGCTTTGAGAGGAACAGTGGAAGATGGCACTTGGGTGGAGGTGATTGTGAAATCTGACTTTCTATTATTTGCCGGCAGGAAGGAAGCGGAGCACCTGCAAACTTTACGCAAAGCCCTGCGGCAGCAGGTGGAGGAGCTGGAGTTCCAGCTAGGAGATCGGGCTCGGCAAATCCGAGGAGGGGTCCTGTTGGTACGGGGCGAGGGGGTGTGGGGTTAGACGGCATGCCGCCCACGCAGGCGGGGTGCAGTCAGTGGGAAACCGGAGTGTGCGGTCATTCCAGATTCCAGGGCTGTGCACCAGCCCCTTCATTTTAAATATAAAGGAACCGAAGTCCAGAGAAGTGCATTGGCTTACTTGTGGCCGCATGGCTAGCCCATGGTGATTCAGGATTAGAACTCAGGTCATCTGACCCCGTGCCAGTCTTTCTCCCTGCCCTATAAATAGTGTTATTAGCCTATTTTCCAAATGAGAACAAGAGACACAGCTTTGGACTGAACATGGGCTAAGTCATGGCCGGCACCTGCTGCCAGCTTGCAAGCCCACTCTGGAGAACTCACCACCCGTCCCTGCCTTTCCCACACGTCTGAGTGAGCGGCTTGGTGTGTAGAAGGTAAGTCCTCCACTCTTTTTGTTGCTGTTTTCCTTTTAGCAGCTTGAGCTTCTCTCAGGAGAACCCCCTGAAAACTGTACAAATCCGCACCGATACGACTGGACAGAAGACAAGAAGGGCCAGATTCCACCTGCCCAGGCCCACCCAGCCTTGTCCCCCGGGGCTGCCTTCTCTGCCGACGACGACGGCCAGCAGGCTTCCAGCCCCCGTGTGAGCCTCGTGGCCGCCTGTCCTCCACTCGCCTCGGAGCTCCACCCCAGGATGTCTCCTCCCGCTCGGGAAGGGCTGGGTGCAGCCCTTTTGTCCCAGCATCCTGTTGGAGAAAAGGAGACCGACGTCCGTCTCTAAGTCAGTGGGCCGGGTGGCCTTCCTGCACATCGCAAGAGCACGTTCTAGCCGGGGAAGGAGCTCCAAATTTCCCCAATGAGACTTATCTCTTAGCCTTTTATCAGCTGTTTAAAAATATTCTACTGCCTGGCTAAACCTGGGAGGAACTCAGAATATTCTAATTCTCACTCATTACAGAATAAGTGAGCACCTACTGTGTGCCTGGCAGAGAGACTATGTGGTGGCCAGCACAGGTACAGTCAGCCCTCTCTTCTCATCAATGCCTTCTGTGACTAGAAGCAAAACGTACGATGAAACCAGTTTTACCACAGGCTAATTGCTATAAACAAGAGTTAAGCTCCTGTGGCATTTAATCACCGCCGTAATGAAACGATGTTGGAAAAAAGGCACGTTATTCAAGGGTCTGCAGCACAGCTCAAAGTACGTACGGTGTACGGTCTTCGCCCTGCTCAAATCTGCGGTCCTCTTGGGGAGAGAATGTAAAATGTACACGTAAATACGTATGAATTGAAAACCTGTGTGAAAGTGCTTTGAAGGGAGTAACGGCGTTCATGAAAGAGAAACAGCTGCGAGTCCGACTCGGGCCGGGGTCGGGAGGGCCTGGTGGCCGGAGTGACAGCAGGAGGTCCAGGCACAAGGGCCGGCCGGAGGCGTCGGACGGAGAGGCACGGACCACGGGCCAGCGGGTCTCCGGTGCTCGGGACAGAGCTGTGAACAGACAGACGGGGTTTCTCCTCGCAAAGAACTGGATGAAGAGTGAGAAACAACAAATAATTGCAACCCTGACCAGTGTCGTGGTGAGGACGAGCGTGTGGTGTGGGGTGAGAAGAGTGCGCGGTGGTCAGGCTGGGCGGGGACGGCCGTGCCGAGGCAGGTGAGGCAGAGGAAGCCGTGTGGAATTCTGGGGAAAGAGGCATTTTCAAAGCAGAGGGAATGAGAGTTTCAGGCCCTGAGGCAGGAACAGTGAGCGGGACTGAGGGCCTGAGTGCTGGGGGAGGGGAGGGTCAGAGGTCCAAGAGGTGGGCCGCAGGGCTGGCTGGAGGCTGGAGGCTGGGAGCCAGGACCCTTGGGTAATGGAGAGACATTGCAGTCTCACACTGGCTGGTCATGTGATCGGATTCGCAGTAAGAAGTCAGCAGACCGCCTTGTGGAAAAGGCACAGCTGGGGACTTCCAGCTGGGCGGAGCTCCCAGCAGGTGGGCCATCGGTACGGCCCCTGAGGCCAGTAGCAGAGCTGTGGACCTGCTTCCCTTCAACTGGGGAGCCTCTGGAGGCCCCACCTGCCCAGTAAGCACAGAAAGGTGCACGCATCAGCCGAATGCACCTGCAGTCTCTACGGACTCCGAAGCGCAAAGGAATGGGGAATAAACGAAGAATGAAATAGTCAGGAAATTGCATGGAAGCTTCCAATTCGTATAGAAAGGTGGGCGAGTGGAGGTCACTGCTAACAAGTAAACTAAGAAGCTATTTCTTTAAAACTGACCCATTACCAGAACTGCCTCCTCACCGGTGCCCATCCTCCTCGCTGTTGGGAAACCTGCTCGTTGGAGCCCTCCGACCCTTCGGACCGCCGCGTGGTTTCCTGCGTTGACTGGACTTCTCGGGTGTGGACATCCCCCTGCCGGCCTTCACCCTCCTTCCTCTCTCTGCACCCCATCTTCCTCAGTGGACACTCACCCTGCAGGCCTCTGTGCTCCCCCCGCCCAGCTCTCTTCCGAGTTCCTGCCCTGCAGCATCTTCTTTCTCCGAGATGCTGGTTTCGGAAAACGACTCCCAGCTTCCCATTCGGTCTGAACAAATGTAGAGCCACGAGTGGAGCACTCGCTGTCTCCGAAAGCTCCGCCTGGACACAGGGGTGTCCTTTGAAATGGAGAACGATCTCGGGTTTCCTTCCTGGTAGTTGGCCGGAAGTTCCAGCGCGATCTTACTCACTTTTGTATCTTTCACAACATCTGACAACGGTATCTTGCTCATCATAGTCACTTCTCTGTAGATGTTCATAGAAATAAAGAGACCTGCTTTGTTTTGCATAAAACATTGTTCTGGGATTTGTCTTCACTTGCGCTCCAAGTGACACACATGTACATCTGTGTATGAAAAGTCGTAGTCCGCTACATCACATACTATCCCCTTTATAAAGACATGCTATGGACGGAATTGTGTCCCCCGCCCACCACACACACACACACACACACACACACACACACACACACACACGTCTTGAAGCCTTAAGCCGCAGTGTAACAGCATTTGAACATAGGGTGTTTAAGGAGAAAATCAAGGTTGTGTGCCCACAAAGGCAGGATCCTAATCCGACAGGACAGGTGTCTTTATAGGAAGAGTGAGAGACACCGGAGACCTGTCCCTTCGCCTGTGCACCCGGGAAAGGCCATGTGAAGACACGGAACAGGGAGCCATCTACCAGCCAGGGACAGGGTCCCGCCAGAAACCAACCATGACGGCACCTTGCTCTTGGACTTGTAGCCTCTAGAACTCTAAAAAAGTAAATCTCTGTTGTTTGAGCCACCCAGTCGGTGATATTTTCTTACGGCAGCCCAAGCAGACTAACAGATTTAGGTTCCATGAAGTGGGGTGCTGCTGTGACAAATTATCTAAAAATATAAGAGCGCCTTTGGAACTGGGTCAGGGGTAGGGGCTATAAGAGTTCTGAGGTACATGTTTTCTTTAGAACAAGCTTTCTCACTTTTTGCTGACAATGTTCCAGGTCGTTTAGTCTTGTTCTTTCTTGCTTAACAGTTCCTTCAATTTATCTCTCTCATCTTTTATTTTACTACACACGATAGGAGACACCAGGCTACACCTTCACCGCTGCTCAGAAATCTTAGTTAAATATTCATTTTTATTGCTTGCATGTTCCACCTTCCACAAAACAGTAGACCACAACTCAGCCAAGTTCATTGCCACTTTATAACGAGGCTCGCACTTCCTGCGGTAGCATGCTCCTCATTCTGTCTGAGGCCCCACTAGAGTCACTTTCATTGTTCGTGTTTCTACCAGCGTTCTGCTCCTGGCGGTGCGTGCATCATCTAAGACAAGAGAAGCTTTCTCTCCAGCTCCCCTCTTTGCTTCCTGAGCTCTCACCAGAATTGCCTTGAGCATACAGGGCGGGGCAAAAGTAGGCTTACGGTTGTTCTTACAGAAAATAATGCGTTAAAGAAAGAATGATAATACAAGAATAAATTCTGTGTTTCATGCACTCATAACCGTGCGCCTACTGTTGCCCTACCCTGTATTTCTACCAGCAGTACCGTCAAGGCAATCTAAGCTGCTTCTGACTTGCACCTGAAGAGAATGATTTTGCTGAAGGTCATGTCCCCTTTCTCAGGACAACCTGCATCTAATGACTGGTTGTGATGAGGGCATGTAAACCAAGCCCCCTCATCTCAGCTTGGGGCAGCTCTCAAGACCCACTGGCTTCGGGGGTCCCCCTGGGGTCGCCTAAGGCCTTCCTTGTGACTACAGCCCAACCCCGCCCTCTGCCAGCGCTGCCTCCTCCCCTCTCACAGATGGTGATCCCAAGGGGACTCCTTGATAAACTCCGCATCTCCACTTCACCATCTGCTTCCTTGGAAATCTAACCTGTGAAGCTACTGAAGTTTGACTTTTCTCAGAAGTAGACCCTGAAACAAGACCAAGTTCAAGACTTTTGAGAAGTGATCCCTAACAGCATGAGCAAGGCGATGGGAGAGAGGGAGAGGGAAAGGATGCAGATCCGTGTGTGCACATCATCGAGCAAGTTCACCGCCATGGGCAAACAGAACTTCATGCCACCGGGGAGGCCTGAGACAGTGGGGAACAGGCTTCCGAGTTACCCCGTCCTAGGGATGTGGGGCTGGGCTCTTTACTCATCTGCTCCCGTCAGTCATTGGCTGGAAGCTGCCCCAGGAGCACGAATCAGCTCCCCATCTCATTCAGAGAGCTCTGTGTGCAGGAAGAACAGGCTGCAGCCCTCAGCCAAGGCACGGTAGGGCGTGGCAGTCGGAAGTTTCATCAGAGTGGGGAAAAAGTGCTCGGAGAGGTATGTGATATAGTAACTAAGAAACTTAAATTGCCCAAATATACCAACAAACCACTGCAGGTTATGTTCATGTTTCTGCCTGTTGCTAATGTCCATTGCCATAGCTTTTCTACCCACTGGGATACGACTTGTAATATTCAAGTCACGTGTGATCTCCTCTCGAAACTACACCTGGTTCCCTCTTTCTCCCTCTATAGAGACAAGCGCCTTTTCCTCTGTCTCTCTAGTGTGCCCCACAGGGACTCCATCCTTAACTCCAGTGCCTACATGGTGCCTAATTGCTCACATTTCTACCTTCCCCTGGTCTTCAAAGTACGTTTCTTGAAGGGAGAGGTTCAGTCTTTGTCTTTCTGGAATCAGTCATACATGGTTGGGACATTTGGTGAAAAAAAACACACATGTATTTTAAAGTATCAGACCTAATGTCACGACAAAACTGGGTAGTATTTTCACTGGGTATGGAAAACTACATTGATAGTATTTTTCTTTCAACACTTTAAAAATGTTATTGCACCTTTGTTTCGTTTCGTTTGTGTTTTGTTTCATCTCCATGGTTTCTGATGAGAGATCTTCCATCATTTGAGTCATCGGTGCCTCCTCTGTACTATGTTGTTTTTCTCTGGTCTTTTCAAGATGTTTTGCCTTGTTTTGTTTTCTGTTCTTTGATTGCAATGAGTCGGAGCATGTTTTCTTTGAATTTATCCTACTTGAAGTTTGCTGAACTTTTAGAGTTAGAAAATATACGTCCTTTCCCAGATTTGGGAAAATTTCAGCCATAATTTCCTCAATTATATCTCTGCACTAATGTCTCCCCTCTCCCCGTCCAGGCTGTAATAACACGGATGTAAACACTTGTGGTATTGTCCCACAGTTCTTTGAGATTCTGTTCATTTTTTTTTTAATCAAAATCTTTTTTCTTCTGTATTTTCCAGATTGGATAACTTTTATTGATCTACCTGTAAGCTTATTGACCTTTTTCTTTCTTATTGCCATTCTGCTTTTGAAGTCTTCCAGTGGACTTTTTACTTCTGTTATTGTGTCTATCAGTTCAAAATTTTCCATTTGGTTCTTGGGTATACCTTCTATTTCTTTGCTGAAAAATCCTACCTTTGAGTTTATTTCAGTAGTGCTCACCTTTGCTTCATGGGTAATTATTATAAGAGGTGCTTTAAAATCTTTGATCAATTCCTACATCTGGCTCATCTTGAAATTTGCATACATTGATTACTTTTCCCCTTAAAGGTTTTTATGTTTTTCTGGTTCTGTGTATATTGAGTAATTTTGGATCATATCCTGGACATTTTGGTATTATGCTATAAGATTCTTTGTTCTGTTAAAAGTTTTCTGGGGAATGTGGATTTTCTGTTTCTTCGTTTGCTTACTTTAGTAGGCAACCAACCAAGTTAGGCCAGACCACAGTCCTGACCCACCTGCAGGCCGTGGTTCCAGTGTCCATTCAGTTGTCACAGCCTCTCTCACAGTGCCGCCTGGCCTACCCTGTGCATGCACCATCCGGGGCTCAGAATGAGACTCAAATGGCGATCTAGCCTGTTCCGTTCTCAGCACCTTAGTATGTATGTGGCTTATGATCGAGTTCTATGCATTATAGCTCGTGATGAGTCCAACACTTCGTGTGTAGATTGAAAGGATCCCTTTCCCTAGATAACTCCTTTTTGTGAGTCCCCCCACCTTCTCTGACTCCTATGGGATTTTTACCCCCTGGCTCTGCCTAGAAGAACATCGTTTTAGTATCCAGGCACAGTAATGAACTGCCTGAAACTGGTCTGCCTCGGGGAAAAGCAGCTGCTGGAGCCGCTACACCCGATGCCGCCTTCCCTGCCGCGGACATGCCCCACCCTCGGGCATGCCAAAGCGGGGCTCAGAGGAGCGCAAGGTGTCTTTTTTCCCATCAGCTCCCTTCCCGACTCCCTAGCCTAAGAGAGAGGATTTTTCTTGTAGTTTTTTTCTGTTTCACAGTTTCAAGATTCAGGCTGCCCTAGAATCTAAGCCAGGGAGTATGGGAGGAAAGAAGCTCATCTTTATGAGCTGGTTCTTCGAGTTTTTTGTTCTCTTCCCCAGTTGTCTTGCTATTATATAATTTTAAGAGTCTTCAGATAGTTGCTTTGTATATTCTGTTCAGGACTTTTAGTTGTAATCGGTGGAAAAGATAGGGAGGAGCACTTACTCTGTCTTAATCGGAACTGAAATTTGCCAACCTGAAGGATTTTAATACTCTGTTACTATAGCAAAAAAAAACAAAAAACAAAAAAAACGCTACCACGTGTTTTACATATGAATCACACGGAAGAACAACAAGCATGTGTGGTAAACATCACTATCCCCCTTTTAAAGATGAGGAAACTGAGACTTGCAGAGCCCGAGTGGACTGCTCAGTGTTGGAAACGCAGGCTGGAGCCGAGGCCGGGGCTGAACGCGAGTCGCTCCGCAGCGCAGGCGCGCCGGCGCCGTCACGCAGCCCGAGTGGGGCAGGCGCTCCGATTACACGTGAGGATCAGGCCGTTGTCTTCCCAGAGGCCTGTGTTTTCCTAGCTTTCAGCATTGATTAGGTCAAGTTGAAAGATGTACTTATGCACGAGGCAGGTTGAGATTTAATATTGCTTTGTGTTGGTTATTGGGCAGGTGTTTGTTTAAAGGAAGTGGAAACAGGTGTGTGGGCCTGATTCAATTACATGATGGAGGGGAACACGCTGATCCATGGCCGTTTTCAAGGAGAGATGCTGATTGTGCTAATTAATCATTTGTCTGTCAGAACATAATAGAAAATGATGTTCCAGTTACCATTGGTATGGAACACGGACTTGTGTGTCTGGCTCCCCGGCAACCAGATGCAACTGTTTATGATGACAGCAATTGAGACGCAGTACCCGAGTCCTCCCGGATCACCATGTCTGAGATCGCGCGAAGGAAAGGTGTTTCATAAACTCTTGCCAGCAGTATGGGACCTCATCCAACAGGAATTGTCTCTCGAAGGAACTGTTCCTTCAGAGAGATTAATTGAGTCCTTTTAGGCCACAAAGGCGTCCCAGAGATGGAGCTGAACGGAGTATTTTCCCACGCTGTGCATTGCAGCACTCTTCTTCCCCTAACCAAGACATTTATACTCGTAATGGAGCACCACAATAACACCGTATTTGATGCTTTCATTTACCCGCTTGCCACCCACTAGCCAGAGTGTCCTTTTAAAAACATAAATCAGGTGCATTGCACTCCTGCATAAGAATTCCCAGTGGCTTTTCAGTACATTTATAATTAAACCCCAAGATCCTTACCGAGATCTACAAAACTACACAGCCCCCCCACACACTTCTGTGACCCCGTTTCCTACCCCCTTCTCCCTCCCTCTCCTACTGGGATTCCATTTCGTGGACCTTGCTAATTCTTGAACACATACGTGAAGGGCATTTTTACTTCAGGGGCGTTATTGGTCCTGTTCACTCTTTGCATTTGATCTGCCACCGTCCCCAAATAATCTCACGGCTGGTACGTTGTCATTCAGATCCCCGTTCAGATGCCACCTCTCCAGGAAGGCCCCCCTGGACACCCCCACACTAAACAGGGCTTCTTCCTACACACACCTCTGTGCACTCTCCACCCGCGGATCCTGCCTCGTTTCCTCCAGCGCATTCGTTACACGGGGTGTTATCGCTCAGTTTGTCTTTTTGTTCAGTGGCTGTCTCCCTTACTAGAACGCGTCCGTCGTGGGGAAGAGACTTATCTGTCGTTTTTCCACATTTCCTCCTCAGGCCTAGAGCATAAAAGAATTTGATGAGTGAATGGACAAGAGAATTCATTCACTAATTAATTAATATATCAACTCTAACAAACACTGGCTACACATAACGAAGACACAGTCTAGTCCGTCAAGGAATTTTTAGCTTGGGGAGGAAAACACACGTTACTAGTTATCTGTCCATGTTACTCCTTTGTTTATGCCTTTCAAAAAATCCTCACACAGCAAGGCGCTTGAGCCTGAGAGCATCATTTTCACCAGGCAGTGGAGACATTGAGGAAAAATTACTAGGACAACATGGCAAGCCTCTGATGAAGTTAATGCAACCCAAGCAATAGTGTTCTTTCTTCTGCATCAGAGTTACATTTCCTTTTAAATCAGAGGCGCTGTCTCTTACCTGCAGGGAAGTCGGCCACCAAAGACCATACATTTTATGATGTCACTGATACAAGAAGTCCAGAAGGATCCCGCCTGTAGAGACGGAACATAGATGGGTGGGTGTCCAGGCCTGGACAGGAGGCAGGAGAACGGACGTGACTGCTGACGATAGCAAAGGATTTCTTTTGCAGGGGGTGGGAGGGGGTGAGAAATATCTGGAAATGAGATTATGGGGATGACGGCACAATTCTAAAAATGTGCTAAAAGCCATTAAATTGTTCACTTTAATTGCACTGTGTGTAAATTATATCTCATGAAGTGTTTAAAAAAAAAAATAAGGCAAACAAGCAAACACCTGAGGGGGAGCATCTCCTGAGAGGCAAGGGCAGGTGCCTCACCTGAGCTGGGAATGGATCTGCCCGGAGAGTAGCTGCGGCTGCAGCCAGTGGAGGAGGGAGAAGTTCGTGGCCGTGTCTCACAGGGCCTGTCAAGCCATGGCCAGGAGTTGGATGCTGCTTTGAATGTAGTCAGAAGCCGTTGGCGGGTTTGCAGTAGGATGGTGACAAGATGTGATTCATGTTGACACCCCGAGAGGAGACGATTCTGGCTGCCTGGTGTGCGCCTGAGTCAGGGCACGTGACGGCGCAGGGAGACCTGCTGCAGTGATCTGGGCAGCGCTCGAAACCGTAGTAGGGTTATTTTCGTCTCTTTCTCCTCTCCTCTCCTCTCCTCTCCTCTAAAGTGCCAAAAACCAAGGTCACTTTGGATTTAGCGGAACAGCTCTCATGAATTGTCCCAGAGAAAGACACTAGCCAAAATATTTGAACCCCTGTTCACCGTTAGCGCCTCAAACAAGCCGCACGTCACTGGCCACAAGAGAACAATCTATTAATAATGAAAAATTTAGACCAGTCTTACATAATTGGTCCTTATAGAGATGGTATTCTCCTAATTTAGTATCAAAACCTGCTTTTCACTCCAAATAGCACCGTCAAAGTAAAACACAGGCTGCTTCCTTTGTCTGCGACAACCCCTCACCAATTTCCTAGCTCACAGCAACCAAATGATTTTCCTCCATCGCAAACAAACTACAGTCTTCAGGGCTATGTTTGGAAAAGGAACAATAAGGCATCTGTAGACAAACAGCCTTTGCTTTCGAGTCCTCTTCTTGTCTGAAGGGCTGTTTCTGCCGTGCAGGCTCGAGTGGGTGGCAGAGAACAGGCAGGCTTTGTCCCACCATTACGCACGTAATGGGATCTGAGGTCTGCTGTTCAACACATTTTTTTCAATGGGCACTTGCCCCAGCACTGAGTTGCTGCCTACGTAGTTTGATTATCAAACACAATTTCAAAGTAAAAGAATGCAAAACGCCCCTTCTCTTCTCCAGCCCCTACCCTTTGGAGTTTACCTCGTGGAGGAAGTTTGCTCCGCAAAGTCCTGTGTTCAGCCCCACTCTTATCTGGGACTCGCTCAGCCCTCCTCCCATCCCGTGTCAGGTCCCAAGTGCGCTCTCCAGGCGACCCAGATATTTCTATGTCAGGAGCCAATCAACCTTGAAAGTAGGAGCGATTCGACACCAGCTCCAAACACTCGTATCCCACGTGCCCGCTTCCCCCGAAAACTGAGCCACACCGCCGGTGATTGTCCCGGCCCTTGGAGAGCCTGTTTATGAATTCATGCCTGCCCCTGCTTCGGTGCGGTTCTCTCCCAGGTTCTCCCCTTCGTGATCCCACGCACCTCTCTGTGGGCGTCGTTTGCCCACCCTCCCCCTAACTGGTCACCCTTGACCAGCAGAGCTCGGAAACCATGCCGGGCTTTACAGCAGGTTGCAGGGAGCTGGAACTTCCGGCCCCAGCCCTGTCTGCAGACCGCTGGGGCACTCCTCACCACCTCTGTCACCAAGTCCGCCGTGTCCAAGTCCGCTGTGTCTCTCTGGTCACTGCTTGCCTTGCGCTGTGGCGACAGCCTCAGTGGTCACTGGCTCTCAATTGTCAACGTCCTGCTGTGGCATTCCCCGCTCCACACCACACCCCACACCCCCAAACTGGGGCACACCGGAATGTCTGAGTCTCTTCAACTTCGGCACGTGGGGAATTTGGGGACCCTGTCTCAGACCCTCTCTCTGCCAAGTCCGTCATGCTGGCCTTTCTGCTGTGGCCAACCTGTACAGCCGTGGATGTAGAAATGGGCAGCTATGGGCCAGCCCAAGGTGGTCGACCAGAAGCTCAGACGGGAAGCAAGCTGTAAGTCCCCTGAGCCTTGGGACCCCCAAACCTTTGTCAGGGGATCCCGGAGATCTAACAGGGGTCTAGCAGGACACCGGAAGAAAAACACCCGCACTAAAACCCAACTGTTGCCCGCTCTTATCTCCTTCCTCCCTTCCCCCACTCCCGTCCCCACCAGAACATTCGTACTTGTGTGACTGGAGTGTCTCCTTTGTTACACCCTGCGTTCTTTCCTGCTCGAAAGACTGATTATTGATTAGTGAAAACCCACTTTGGGACTTTTCTAGAGATTATCTTTCTTTCCTAAATTCCTTTTTTAAATGATATTTGTCTTGATAGGAACTTCAAAATGCTTGAAGCTGGACGGTGACTCCTTTGTTCTAAGTATTATCAGTTCTTCCCTCCTCCCCTGGGGCAAGGAGCCGAGACTCCTGACCAAGTGTTCATGTGAAAAAAAAAAAAAAGAACAAAAAGAAGAAACACGGAACTCTACTTGGCCAAGGGGAGGGAAAGCCCACGGTATGAGCTTTCAACACGAAGTGGTGCACGATCGCAAAGGTGGACACGGGCTCCCAGCTGTGCCCTCGACTGTCACCGACTGTTTTCCAACGCTGCTCACTCGCTGCGTGGATATGCAGATGGCCCCTCCTGTCTCCTTTATTAACGATGAAATCGATATCCTTGTACCTAGGTTGGACCAGTTTGGTAGATTAAATGAATAAAAGTGGACTATCAAGGTCAAAATGGGAACATTTGTAAAGCTTGACCATGACACCTGTTGGCAGAGTAACGTGCATCTCCACACGCGCTCACCAACGATGACCCTTGGTCACTGTTACTCGTGTAACTCCCCTTCCGCGAGGTGGGTTCGGTCTGCACTTCTCTGGGTATCAGTGAGATCAAACATAGGAACACAGATGCGTATTTTGACCCTTTTTCCTTTGGTGGTTTTTAATTGCCTGTTCATGTTCTCTGCACGTGTGTGGGAGTGTGGACATAAATGAAGAGCCCTCCGAGAGCGCCAGCAGAGACTGTTCATCTCAGGGCTTGCTGCGACGAGGGAGTCAGCCATCATCACTTGTGTTCGTCAGTGACTCGGGCAGGCGGGCAAGTGGGACAGCTTTCCAGTGAGATGAAGGGAGGGTTTCAAGTGCACTCTGGTCGGAAGTTGTTGCCTTGGGGAAGCTGGAAACGAGCTCACTGGAGGCGGGCCAGCCTGTGGGTGGTTCGGGGAGCAGAGCTGACTCTCTCTGATGGGTCCTGAGCTGGAGCTAGGGCGAATGTGAGGGGAGGGGGTAAGTACCAGGCCGGCCCTGGCCGTCTGGGCTGCAGAGGCTGTGTGTCAGAGCTGGGGTTTAGGGGGGGTGTGCACACCCGCATGTGGTCCAGCTGTTGTGCGTATCTTCAGTCTCTTAGGAGGGGGAAGATGTCTTTCTCTTTGCTATGTAAGAACTCTTTATAGGGTGAGGAGATTCACTATGTAGAGGCTGGTTTCTTTTTATCCAAACTGAGATGCGGTTGCCTCAACATCCCTGATTAACAAAGTCACCTGTTGTCCATCGATACTTTCCTACAAATAGTTTTAGTTTTAATGAGGTTTTAAGATCAACCTGTGAATTTTTAGTTAAACTCTAAATGTGTGAAGTGCCTCATAGAGCTTCCGATGGTAAGGGTCCAAGGCAGAGGAAGGACAGGAAGCAAACATCATCTGAGGCAGTTAGAAGAACATCTACTGCTAATTGTTGATGTGGGAGCAAGAATTGGATTCACAGGAGTTTATCAGATGTTTATGTATTTTTCCTTGAAACATACAAGGAGATGCACAAATCTTAACTATACCATTCAATGACTTTTGACAAAACCAGGATTCTAAAAAACCACTAATAAGAATATATTCTGCTGCAGCCACTTTGGAAGAGAGTCTGGAATCACCTAGAAAAGGTCATCATGGGTATACTCTACCATGTAGACATTCCACTACCAGGAGTACTTATTTGAGAAAATCTTGCATGTATGAATCAAAAGATAAGAATATTTCCAAGCATGTCACTTCTATCAAGAAAAATCAGAAACAATCCAAATGTTCATCAGTAGTAGAACAGATAAACGAGCCATGGAATGATCGTTCAGTAGAATACTACACAGCCCTGAAAATAAATGAACCGCAGCTAGTCGTTGCCCGAAACATTTCAACACTGGTCCCCATCTCCTAGGGTTTCTCCCAGAAGGCATTAATGCCTTGTTAATACCGCGATGCTTTCAAGTTTGCGCAGTGGCTGGAGTGGCTGAGCAGGCTCCTGCCGGTATCCCCAGGGCTGGGCCACAGATGCCAGCCAAAAGCAAGGCGCGCCTGCGCTGCTGAGCCAAGCCTTGCCCTCTTCTTTTCCAGTCTTTCCTTATTTCTGATCCCAGGGGAGGAAGTTCAGATTGTTACTAATCAGCATTTGGTTAGCAGTAGGTTCTATCCTGGATATTCTTTCACACTCGTGACAATTCCTAGCTTAATGATAGACTTTACCATGAATACAATTTGAATTTTGTTAAGTGCTATTTCTGCATCTAATGCGAGAATCACTCACATTTGCTCTTTTATTCGGGTAATGTAGGAAATGACATCGAGTGATTTTTGCATGTGAAACTCGAATTGTTGACATAAACCTGAGTTACGATGTATAATAACTTTTAAGTACTACTGGATTTGATTTTTGTGTAGTCTTAAGAGTTTTGTTTTGAGGAGTTTTACATTCATGAGGGATATTGGTTGATAGTTTTCTTGTAATGTCCTTGCCCGGTTTGGGTGTGGAAATTATGCTGGCTCTATAGAATGTTTTGGGAAGTGTTCCCTTCTTTCCACATTCTGAAAGGTTTTATGTAAACTTGGTATTGTTTCCATCTTCAGTGTTGGGAAATGTAGCGGTGAAGCCATCTGGACCGGCAGTTTTCTTCGTGAGAGATTTTAATTATACATTAAATTTCCGTATAGATGAAGGGCTACTCAGGTTTTCTCGAATTCATCTTGGTAATTTGTGTCCTACAGGCATTTCTTTAATGGCACCCTACCAAATTTGATATGCTGCATTTTTTTATAATCATGCAGTTCTAAATAGTTTTCCTCTTATTTCTGAAGCAATGGGAAGTTTTGAAGTGCGTCTTAAGTATCAAATATTTGAGGATTCCCTCAAACACTTTATTTATTTCTAATTTCGTTCCACTGTGTCCAGAAAATATATTCTGTATTATTTCAGTCGTTAGATATTGAGGTGGTGGTGGTGGTGGTGGTGTGTGTGTGTGTGTGTGTGTGTGTGTGTGTGAGATTCACACATTCTGTATTAGCAATGTTCTATATGCTCTTGAAAGGGACGTCTTGTTGAGTGGAATGTCCTAAAATGTCAGCTTGTTTAATTTGGTGATTGTGTTATTTAGATCTTTTATATTGCTCTCGATTGTTTTCCTGCATGTGTTAAAACCTCTAACTAGAACTGTGGATTTCTCTGTTTGTTCCTTTAGTTCTGTCAGCGATTGTTCCATTAAATCCTGTTGTTAGGCACCTGAAGAGTTACGATTTACATGTGCTGTTGATTCATGGGCCCCTTTGTTATTGGGCATGCCCCTCTTGGTCTCTGGTTTTGCTTCTTGCGCTGATGTCTACTTTGTTATTAATATTCCAACTTGAGCCTTCGTAAGCTTGTTGTGTGCTTACGGAATATGAGACAAGTCTTCTGGAAACACCAGCAGAGCTGAGGGCTGGTTGACTTATTCCCCCCACAGTGTGCACCCCAGTTTAATCCCGGACGAACGTATAATCTACTACTAACGGTGTGCTCGCTTTGCAAACGCAGCTCGGAGGCAGCCCCTGTGACCACCCCGTCCAACCAGAGCACAGCCCAGAGCTGCTCCCGTGTGAGATCGTGCCGCTGTAACTGGGCAGGAGGAGAGGGGAGCCCAGAGCCGTGCAGAGAGGCAGGTGCCAGAAACTGGGCAGGAGAGCTTCCCACCGGGCTTCACGAGTGCAGTGTTATGAGACATGTCATCTCCTTGAAACCAAGTGCGGAAGTTATAGCCGCTATTTTACACGCATGCTGGGTTTAAAATTTGCTTTCATGTATTCCTAAATTGTGTGTCATTTTTCACGTAGTTGAAACCAAAGAGTCAAAGTCCTAAAACTTTAAAAGATGTTGTTTCCACACCATAAAAATCTTAGTCAACACTTTTCCTTACGCTCATGCGGAGTTAATGAAGTTACGTATTAATGTTTTTGTAGCACAATTTAAACATGGGAGCCCCTCATTTAACTGCCTCTGAGCCACAAAAGCTGTCACCGACGTTGCGTGTACCTTAAAGTTCCATGTGCCCCGTGGGGAAATGGACACACTTGCCCCCTCCGTGTTTAGGAGCCCCACAAACAGCGTGTGGGGTCTGCTTGTGTTACCATCTGGTCACGGACAGCAGTCCCCTCACCGGCTTCCTCCAACAAGGCAGCTTTACATGTGACTGTTTGCAGTAACTTTTGGCACGCTCTGGTGATGCGGAGGGGATTGGACTCAGTTCTTTCATTGTCCTCCCTTTCTGGGGGTCATTTCTCAGAACCCAGGCAAGTCTCAGGCTTGGAAAATTGTAGTGGCTTAGCTAGAAGGAAGCGAACCTGGGAAAGAGCAGGGAACTCGTTCCCCGCAAGGCTTGTTTATCCTCATGTGCGGTGAGAGGCGACCAGTGAGCAGGGTGCCTTCGGGTGCCCTTCCAGACTCAGGGCTGCCTGAGCCAGCATGATGCCAGCACATCTCCCTCCTTCAGCCCACTTACTTAACTGATCGTCAGAGAAGCCACAGTAGAATTAATATTCGAGCAAAGCTTTGGATTAGTACCTGGACGAAAGCCACGTGGCTCCCTTGCTGTTCTGCTGGGGGGTGGTCACCGTTTTCTACAATAGCCAGATGTCCAGCTTTGGAAGCGCGTTACTCAAAAAGAAGAAGCTCGGCCTGGTTTTCACGAGGGAGTGAACGATGGGTCAGATCTGTCCGTTTCATGGATGCCGAGGACCGGAGGAGCAGGACGTGGAGACCAGCAGAGCGGAGACCAGCGCAGCCAGGGGAGTGTCCCATTCGTTACGGAACGAGGTAGAGGGAAGAACACTGGTTCTGGAGAAAACGGACCTGGAGCCATGCTCTTTGGCAGTGACAAGTGACCGAGGTCTTCAAAAATCAGGTTTCAAACTCTTAACATAACATAATGTACACCTCATGGGATTTTGATGAGAATTAATCAGAATGTAGTTAAGTGATTTGAAGTGGGAACTTGATAAAATTTGGTAGCTAGGTCAGAGTGACTATTGCCGTTTGGACTGGAATGGCGCACAAGGCCAGTTAGTGTAATTATGACCTGTTGGGTCAAAAGGACATTCAAAGTCATTGGAACTAGGGCTCCCTCGGTCTGAATGCTGCTCAAGGACCTTCTGGTTCTAGATCATCATTGGATAAAACAAACCACTACGGGCCCAGACCTGGAGAATAAGTACAAATGCACCTGGGTGGGGCAAGGCTGGACACGGAATCAGTTCAAGAAACGAGAGACAATCACGGCAGGGACAGAGGTGGGATACAAGATGGGCATGTGTGGAAAATGGGGATGTTCACAGACCAAATCCCCAGTCAAACATCAGAAAGCTCCAGTGTCAGGTCCTGACAGGTAAGTAGTGCATTCTCAGAGATATTGAAGCAGACCAATTAACATCACTAAGTAGGAACCAGCCCAAAGCTGAGCCATTTAAAGGCAATTCACCCACATTTCTGGAGAGAAATTATCATTGAGGCCAAAATATCACCCCACAACAGCAGAATTTTTATTTTGAGCAACCATAGAATATTCATCAACCATAGATCATGTCTTGACCCATGAAACAAACCTCAGCAACATTTTTAAAGTTAAAATTAAACAAAGTGAGTTCTCCAACCACGATAGAACCAAACTAGAAGTCAGTAACAGGAAAACAACAGAAAAATCTGCAAGCCTGTGGAAATTAAACAACACACTTCTAAATCTGTAAGTCAAAAAAGGAAGTCTCAAAGGAAAATTTAAAATACCTAGAAATAAAGGAAAACAAAAACAACACATTAAAATATGTGCAGTACAGACAAAGCAATGCTGAGATGGAAGTTTATATCATTAATGCTTACATTAGAAATGAATAAAGGTGTCAAATCATTAACCTAAGTTCCTTCCTCAAGAAACTGGTAAAAGAAGGACATGATAAATCCAAAGCAAGCAGAAAAAAGAAAACAATACAAACAAGAGGCAGAAATCAATGAAATTAAAAATGTGAAAACAATAGGGAAAAATCAGTGAAACAAAAATATGGTTATTTGGAAAAATATCAAAGTTCATGTACCTGTAGCAAGACCAACAAAAATGAGCAACATCAAGAATAAAATAGGAGATATCACTACATAATCAGCAGCCATTGAAAAGATAATGATGGAATAACTTTGTGCTCATAAATTCAATAACTTAGAAGAAATGGACTAACCTTCCAAAACCATTAACTACCAAAATTTAACTAATGTTAAATAGGCCATCTGAAGAGCCCTAGAACCAATAAATTCCTGTCAGAATTTGTATTTTAAAAACTCTCAAAAGAAATGTCTAAGCCCAGATGGTTGCAATGGAGAATCTACTAAACATTTAAACACTAGTTACCATAGTTTCTTTCAGAAACTGAAAGAGAAAGGACTACTTCCCAACTCATTTTAGGAGTCCAGTATTAACTTTTTAGCAAAACCAAAAAAAGAAAAAATTACAGACCAGTATCTCTCATGAATTTAGATGCAAAAATTCTCAACAAAATATTACCAAACAAAATCTAACAAAGTATAAAGACTTCTACACTATGATCAAATGGGATTTATTCCAAGTATGCAAGGCTGGCTCACCATTTGAAATTCAAGCTATGTAACCCACCTTAACAAGTTTGACAAGTAAAATCATATGATCATACCAATTGATGCATAAAAGCATTTGAAAAAATCCAATACCAATTTTTGACTTAAAAAATTCTCAGCAACTTACAAATAGACAGCAATTATCTCAATTTGATTAAAAAAAAAAAAGGATCTACAAAGAACCTACGGCTAGCATCATACCTGAGGTAAGAGACTGAATACTTTCCCTCTAACATCTGGAGCAAGGGTGTCTGCTCTCACTACTCAGCATGGTGCTGAGAGTCCTAGCCAACACAACAAGGCAAAAAAAAAAGAGAAAAGAAATAAAAGACAAACATATTGAAAAAGAAATAAAATGACCTCTACTTGTATATGGCACAATTACAAAAACTACAAAAACCTATAACTAATTAATAAGTAAGTGTGTTAAAGTCATAGGATAAAAGAACAACCCAAAGTCAGTTACCTCTGTATATACTAAAACATACAGAATCCAAATTTTAAAACACTGTGTCATTTACAGTCTCTCCAAAGAAAATAAAGTGCTTATATACTTACTTAATAAAGCATGAATAGAATCTCTACATGGAAAACTATGAAATGTTGATGGAGAAATCAAAGAATGCCTAAATAAGTAGAGATACATACCATATTCATGGATGTAGATTCTTCTTTAAAATAATGGATAGGCTTAAATGAAATTCCTATCATAATCCAAGCAAGGTTTTTTTAAAAAACATAAACAAGCTCATTCTAAAAGTCCTATGAAAAGGCACAGGTCCTAAATAAAACAATCTTATCAAAGATGGAATAAAGTAGAATTAGTCTATTGGATATTAAGGCTTACTTTTTAGCTGTGTAATTAATATTGTGGTGTCAGCAGAGACATAGAAAAATATATAAATGGAGCCAAATAGAAAACCCGGAGACAGATCCACACAGTTATGCCCAGCTGATTTTCAGCAAAAAGCAAAGTAATTCAATGGAGGAAGCTTAGCCTTTTAACAAATGGTGCTGGAAAAAAATATGATTAACCTTGACCTAAACCTCAATCTTATGTAAAAATGGATCACAGACTTAAATGTAAAATGTAAAACTGTAAACCTTCAGAAAAAATAGAAAATTTCAGGATCTAGGGCTAGGCAAAGAGATCTTAGATTTGACCTCAAAAGCATGACACATAAAAGAAAAAAATGATAAATTGGACCTACTCAAAATGTAAAACTTCTACCGTGTGAAGCCCATGTGAAGAGGATGAAAAAAAATAAGCCACAGATGAGGAAAATATCTTTTCAATTCACATATTTAACAAAAACTAATGTCTAGAATACATAAGCAACTTTCAAAATTTAACACTAAAAATAAAACTAATTAGATGATGAGCAAAAGACATAAAGAGATATTTCACGGAAAAGGATATGCCGATAGCAAATTAAGTACATGAAAATTGAAAATGTGTTCAATAATCATTAGTTATCAGTGAAGTGCCAATTAAGACTACAGTCAGATATCACTGCATACCTTTCAGAATGGTGAAAACAAGCAATAGTGACAACATCAAATGCTGGTGATGATGCAGAGAAATTCTTACATTGCTGGTAGGAATATAGAATAACACAGCCACTCTAGAAAATAGTTGGGTGGTTATTGCAAAGTTAAACGACACACGGTCTCATTCCCATGTGTGTGCATCCTCTTAGTTATCATCATGTCGAAATCTGTTTTGAGACACAATTGGAGTAAAAGTGAAAATAAATAAATAAGCATACAGCAACTGAACTCCTTGGTATTTATCCCAGAAAAATGAAAACTTACATTCACAGCAAGCCTGTCCGCAAATGTACAGAGCAACTCTGTTGTAGATGACAGCTGGAATCAACCCAAATATTCCTCACAGGTAGATGGCTACACAAACCGTGGTACAACCATACCACAGGACTGTGATACAGTCCTTCTTAACAATTAAAAAACAAATTTAACTCTTGATACAATTAACAACTTGGATGACTCTCCAGAGAATTAAGCCGAGTGAAACAAGCCAACAGCAAAGGTTATATGCTATATAATTCCATTTAGATAACATTAACTGCAGGAGTAGAGGAGAGATTTGTGGGTACGGGGGCAGAGAGAAGAGGAGTGGGAGGTGGGCATGGCTTTAAGAGAACAACCTGAGGCGTCCTCCTGGGGGTGGAAGAGATCGATATCTGGACCGCGGTGGTGGATCCGTGAACCAACACAGGGGCTACAATTCGGTGGGACCAAATACACACACAACTAGAGAGCCTGGAATAAGACAAGTGAATTGTGTCCAGGTCAATATCTGGATGTGACGTCATACTGTTATCTTACAGAACATCCCCACTAGGAGAGATCGGGCATAAAATACGAGGGGTCTATCTCTGCGGTATTCCCTATAATTGCATGTGAATCTACACCTACCTCAAATAAATGAATAATATTACCTTCCACTTTAATAAGCACTTATTAAGTATTTGGCAATTTTTGAAATATTAAACATGTTCTATATTTTTATTTCAATTAGATGAGGATAAATGACATCAGAATTTGATACTGATTAACTCAAATAGTCTTCTGTTATGAAGAACTAAAATGG
This sequence comes from Glossophaga mutica, assembly GCA_039655065.1. NCBI lineage: Eukaryota > Metazoa > Chordata > Mammalia > Chiroptera > Phyllostomidae > Glossophaga > Glossophaga mutica. Next base: position 88,233,783 of record CM077313.1, read on the forward strand.
GGTTAAAACTGCCCAAAGCAGAGACAGAGACACTTATTTACCAAAAGCTATCAGTCTGAAGCAGTTACTTTCTAAGGGCTGAAGAGACAGCCAGAGATCCAGCAAGATGTCCGGGATAAAACCAACCTGCAAATGTTCAGTTTCTCTCTCTTCTTCCCCCCCACCTCTCTCTCTTTCCTCATGCACCCCACCCCCCCAAGGTGGAGCCCATCACCCATCAACACAGAAACAGCCCTGAACTGATGCGGGGGGCCCCTGTTCTGGGCACCAGATGTGGGGAGGCTCCGCCCACAGAGCCCCATCCCTCCGTCACGGATGAAAATAAAAACTACCAAGACATCTTCTGCTTGGGGAGGAAAGGGGTCAAACTCTCAGAGGAGAATGACCCAGAGCCCCATCCTCACTAGGCTTTTATTGGGCTCAAATACACCAGAATACAGGTATGTCAGGCGACAAGGATCAAACAATGGTTAACATTTCAAAGCAATCTGAGGGCCTAATCTGAGCCAGTGTTTGTCAGGAAAGGGGGTTGCCAGACTTTGGGAGACATACTAATTTCCTCCTGGGACACTTGTCACCTCAGGAAGAGCACTCTTAGCAAAGCAGGTTTCACAGGACTTTAGGAATTCTTTCTTATGTCAATCACCAGGGAGCCGTCCTGGCCAGCACAGGACTGCACCGCTCACCCCCACAGTTTCAGACTTTAAGGCAATTAGGAAGCAGGAGACATCTCCCAGACGGAAATGAGGACTTGGGCTATGTCAGAAGAGCCGGGGGGCAAGGGTCCATCACATCCTCTTTGCTGCAGCCCCCCAAGTCCTTCCATGAGGTCTCTCAAGTGGTTGTGTCTGGCTTAGGTTGCCCCTCCCATGAGGAGTCTTACCCGTCATTGACTGCCAACCAAGCAATAGGGCCAGAGATGGGTAAGGCAGAAGCAGTGCTCCTGCCAGGGAGATAAGCTTTGTCTCCTTAGTAGGTCATGTCCTTGTGACAGAACAGACCCAGATGAAGTGGGTCCCTTGGGCTCTTACACAGCCCAGCATGGGGTGAGGGTTACAACTCCTGAAACCAGGCTGAACGGTCCGCAACAAACTGACCTAAGAAGACAAATATTTGAATGCACACTTTATAGGCTACTGACTAAAATAAATTGTCTGGAAATGTACATTGCTGTGATCATTCTTCTTCATTAAGATTGAATATTTGAGATTAAAATGAAAGCATATTCATTTAAAGCTAGTTACCATCAGGCATCCATCAGGAGGGAAGCCGGAAGCCATCGGCTGCCCATCCGAGGCTCCCGGACCTACCCACCCATGACGTCGTGGACACAGGGCTCCTTGCACTTACAACGGGAACACCATAGGCCAAGGGTCTGACTTCAACGCTCCGCAAATGTGGCTGTTATTTAGAACTCTCCGAGGTATAGATTTACATTACCATCTGCCATCTAGTTGCTGTTCACATCTGCCTTAAAGGGGGGGTTGGGCGTAATCAATTAAAGTGTGCACAGAAAGCCCTGGAAAAAACCACCCCCAACAACAGCCTGAACTTGGGAGATGCACACATGTCTATTAGAAGGGGAAATAAGGAATTCATACTCTTCTCCCTCTGAAAATATTCCCTTTGAACTTGGGAAATTAAGTGACAAAAGAGCACTTTAAAATCCCTCACACAGTTCAGCTTCTCTGAGGAGCCTCAGAAGGAATCTCAACTTGATATCCTTTAAAATTAATTTAGTGATAAGTGGGATTGATAAAAATTTAAAACTTACTCGGTGAAAGACTCTTGTTAAGTTTGAGAGTACAGCTATAAACTAGGAGAAAACATTGGCAAAAATATATTACTGATAAAGGGCTGGTATCTAGAATATACAAAGAATTTTCAAAACTCAATAGTAAAAAAAGAGTCCAGTTAGGAGATGGGGGAAAGACATGAAGAGATAGTTCACCCAAGAAACCATCGGATCGCAGACAAGTGTGTGAAAAGATGCCCAACATCGTTAGTCAGCAGAGGAAGGCAAATTAAAACCACATTGAGACATCACGATGCACCTATGAGAATGGCTGAAAAAAGTATAACAACACAGAATGCTGGCAAACACGAGCAGAAACTGAATCACTCACCAAAAGCTGGTGGAAATGGGACATGTGAACTCATCCTGGACAAGTTTTTGGCAATTTCTTTTAAAATTAAATATACAATTGCCCTAAGAGCCAGCAATTGCACTCTGGGGAAATTATCCAGAGAAATGAATACTTACGTTTACACAAAAGCCTGTACATGAACTTTCACAAGAACTTTATTTGTAAGTTGCCAAACACTAGGAACAAGCCAGGTGTCCTGTAATCTGTAGATGGCTAAACTTTGGTATTTACTGTGGAATACTACTCAGCGATAAAAAGAAACAAATTCCCGGCACATGAAATAAATTGGATAAATCACCAGAAATAATGCTGTGCAGGGGGGAAAAGAAAGCCAACCCCAAAAGTATACATACCGTATGCTTCCATTTATAAAACACTTTTGAAATGACAAAGTGATGGACATGGAAGACAGATTCATCGCTATTGGGGGTTCAGGAGTGGGGAGGGGCAGGGAAAGCGAGGACCAGGATGGACCAGAGGGGAGGGCGGTGGGTGTGGGTATACACAGGTGCCGTGAGGACTCCTTACAGTAAGAAACTGTTCTGGATCTTGACTGTATTCATATCAACGTGCTGTTTGAGATCCTGCACTATAGTTTTGCAAGATGGCACTATTGGGGAAACTGCTTTAAGAGAACAGGAGAGTTCTCTGTATTATTTCTTACAACTGCATGTGAATCCACAGTTATCTCACAAAAGGTTTAATTTCAAAAGAATGGAAGAGTTTAGGAAGAAAGCGTGATCTTCCCGTGTAAGTTTGGAAATGAGGATGCTGTTAACCCATTGGCTGGCAAAGCTGTTGATAAGCGGCGGGAAGCAGGCAGTTTGGAACAGAGAGCTGATTGCAGGGACTTCCCCTCAGAGTCTCGGAGTCTCTCCATCCGAGCCAGGAGCGCTACCTTTGGGCAGCCTCCATCTCTGATTAGGAGGTTCCAGGAAGGACCAAGACAAGCTGGATCAAACAAGGAAGCCCCCTCCTATGGATTTGTTACCAGGGCCTCTGAAGAAATGCTAGCCTGAGGAGCCAGCCTCAGGATGAGTTTATTAGGGTTCCAGCCCTATCAGGCGAATGGAAAGGAGGCATTGGCAACTCAGTACCAGGGACCAGGGATGAACGGTAGTTGAAGCCACAGAGGGCCCTCTCAGGTCCCGCCCAGCCTGCAGCCTCAGGGAGGAAAGGAAACACAACACTCATACGTGTTCTGGGAGAACCCATCTCTTGGGCATCATTGGGGGTGGCCTCTCGGCGAAGCTCAGGCATCTGAAGCCCTTCCAGTCTGACCTCCCTGCTCTTGACTCCCAGACCAGTGGCTCCAAGCTGCTGAGCCTCCAATCAGCACAGTCCATTTGCTCCAAGGAGCTTCCAGGAAACACAGACCCTTCCTCTCCAGCCGAGGGCAGGCCCCACCCTGACCCTTGCTTAAACATCCATTGGTCCCAAGCCTTTTCTGGAATGTAGGTGGATCCCTAATAGTGGGACTTTTGGTTTAATTCCTTTAAGGAAGCACATTATTCCTGGCCTCATACACCCACTAACCTTTCTGGTGGCGGCCACTGCCTTTGCTGTGATATTTCCCTGAAACACTCTCTTTGGTGAGTAGCACTGCAAAGTGGTGAAGGGCACGGACTGTAGCATCGGATTGCCCAGGACAGACCCTGGCCTTCCCATTTCCTAGTGGGGAGACCTCAGGCAGAGGATTGATCAGATCCGTGGGGACGAGGGCAGCAGCTTTTCTCACAAGGGTGTGTCATAAGAATTAAAGGTCTAGACTGCCCGGCACATGGGAAACGTTACAGAAATCTCAGCCATTGCTTCTGGTCTCTCAGAGGCAAGAGTGTGTGAGTGAAAGTACTTTAAATTTGAACTCAGTAGATGTGAGGGTAAGGATTAGCTTGTGGTACCTTTAGGGCAAGCCACTTAACCTCTCTGGGCCTTAATTTCCATATTTGCAAAGTCAGACCCTGAAAAACCCCTGTTGTCATGGGGATTAAAGGGTCTTGGCTGGTGTGTCCAGATTTCCCCAGCCTTGCCCAGGAGGTGCTCAAAGCACAACTGTGAGTGTGGTGTTCTTCTAATGGGCAGTGATTGCAATTGGGACCAGTGGCTGTGAGATCAGCCCTCTTTCCCACTCCATCCCCCTTGCCCTGGCGCCTGAGAAGCGGAGCATCCCCATGGCAACAGCGCAGCTGGTCCCTTGATAAGAAGAGCTGGAGCTGGGCAGCAGCAGCCCGCTGCAGCCAAAGAGGAGCCAGCCCAGCTTCAGGGAGGAAGCTCACCCTCCCCACCTCTGGACCTCTCACCCCAGCACCTGCTCGGACAGGTAAGTGCTTCAGGTTTTCACTCTGAGAACTTGGGAGGAAAAACAAGCTTTCAGTAAGTTCATGGTTGCTGAGCAAAGAAGGCTGTGGAAAGTGGCTGGGATGGGGAGAGAACGTGCTTTCTGGAGCAAGGCTAAGTTAGCGCTGGGAGGGGAGCAGGAAGGTCACCACTTCCCAGTCGCTTTCCAAGGGAGGTGGAGTCCTGAGATGTGTAAGAACCAGGGTCCGTGCAAATGAAATTGGAAGTTTCAGGCGGAACGCTGGTGTGGCTGCGCATTCACGGGGCAGGGTGAGGAGCCTTAGCCGAGGGCTGGGGAGAGTGTGCTCATTGAAACACCTCTCCCTGCCCTGCGTCGAGGAAGAGCCAGTCACTCCCCCGGGAATACTGCCTATTCAGGTCTTCTAAATGAGCAAGACTGACTTAAAAACGTGGTACTCTTTGACCTGAATTCCATCCTCAGGTTACAAAGAGATAGGACAAAGGATATGAATTTTACGTAACCAGAGGGTCCTTTTACCAAGCACCACATGAGCCGTGAACATAACCTTCTCACTCTTTCTTCCACCAAGCAAATCCAGGCCTGATGACTTTGGGGGCATCCTTTATCAGGCTGCCCGACTAAACTAAGTGTCAGCTCGCTCCTCCCTGAGAACCAGTATTACCATATCCCCAAGACCTTGCAGTTGGTTTGGACCTTGCATTGTTCTGACCTCAGCATTAGCTTCTGGAAGGCGGGGATGGGACTCGGAGAGGATTCCAGTCATTCAGTTCGGACATAGCTCCTGTGATCACGTGGGGTGGGGACGAGAGAGCAGAGAAGGCATCTCCCACTTCTTCGAGTTGGTGTGCGGCGGGGCCGGGGATGGGAGCTCTACGCACTGCCATTCACTCTCTCAGTGACCCTAGAGAGGGGCCGCGATCATCCCATTGTGCAGATGTGGAAACTCAGTTTCCAGGAGGACACATAACGTCCCCAAGGTCGCCCAGCTAGGGAATGGCACAAGTAACCCAACATTTGTTGTGACCTCATATTGCTCCCCAACACCAAACGCTTGCAGTCAGTGAGGGATTTTCTGCCCGTGATTAAATTACATATTCTAACACGCAGCTGAGAAATCTACTCAGTGTGAAGGGCAAGGACAAAATGCCCAGACCAGCTTCTTCAGACCTCAAATTGAACTGGCCAGTGTGTTTTTAGGGGCAGAAATAGCACCACTGTCTTCCGGAAATAGTAACGGGCTCTGAGCTAGCGGAGGCAGGTTCTCCAAATGTGTTCTCAGCCTGTCCGGGCAGGTGAGGCAGACAGGCTGATGTTGGCCATCGCCCTGGCAGCCCAAGTCCTCGCAGTGTGAGTGCTGACATTCAGAGACTGTGCTGAACCACTAAGTCACAGGAGAATGTAAAAGGGTCACAAATCTTTGGACTGGAGAACAGTTATGAAATACCCCCAATCCGAAGGCCCCCAGCCTCTGGTTGGAGCCTGAAGACCCAGGGGAGCAGGTACTCAGGTGCTCGGAATGTTCTCAAAGGGCAGCGAGCTGCTGGGGGAGATGATGAAACCCTCTCAGGGCAGTGAGATAACAGCAGGGTCCCCTCCCTGAGGCTGGAAGTGGGGACTGTTAAGAGAGGAGTCACGGAAGATCAGGAATAGGAAGTAGAGACGTTCCATTTCCTAGTGCAAGAATTAGACCATCTCTCCCCTTACAATGGCTCAGGCCCGCAGAGCACCCTTCCGTGAGGATAAAACTGGGGAGTGGGGAGGGGGAGAGGTCATCTCAACCTAATATTCAAAGGCAGGTTAAATGACAGTTATTGATAAGGTGATGCTGAATCCCAAGTACCTCTGTCCTCCCCTTACTTGTTCTTTCCTTCATGTGAAGGGGTTTCTTTATTTTTGTTTTTGTTACTGTTTTTGCCAAGATCATAATGACATCGTCCATGATAAAAATATCTTCTAATCCCACGGGCAGAACATATCCCTGCCCAGCACGGGGTATTTCTGTAATGGAAAATCCCAAATCGGGACATCACCTCTCAGCCCTCTAGCCCGCAGAGGTGTGCCAGTTCACCGGCAACATCCTTTCGGTCACGCTGATTCAGAAGAGGGCTGTTTCCCCACAGACGCCAGGTGCTACCCTGGCAGGAAGCAGGTGTCAGGTTTGGGACTAATCGCGGGACTTTCGACACTTGCGCAATTCACCTCCCTCTCAAGTCCAGCACATCGATGATGGTTTTGCTCCAGTGAAGGAAGGCTGGCCATCCCATGGTTCGGCTTCTAGATGAAAATGGAAGATTCAACAAGTCCATAGCAGTTTTCAGTCAAACACCTGGTCTTCCTTAACCAGCTGTTCAGTTGGGTGTAGACAATGTTACTTAACAAAGGTTGCCTACAATATGCAAAGCGGGAAGCTATCCTATTTAATCTTCAGAGTAACTACCAGGTAGGCACTATCATCTCTATGTTACAGATCGGAGAACTGAGGGTAAGAGTGGGGTGGGGGGCAGAAGAGGACAGGTGTCCCTGGGTGCCAGTCGGCACTCACGAAGGTGCCAGGCTTTGCAGTCCTACCCCAGCAGCCATAGCTTGTCGGGGGAGAGGCACGGGTCATGGCATTGCCTGTGGGCTTCATCCTCCTCGCTACGCTTATGGTTACTCGTTATGGTTTAGCTACTTCATCAGAGTCATGTGGCCTTTTAGTTAAAAAGCCGAGATTTAATCCAGATCTGTTTGACTTAAAAACTCAAGTTGAATTAAATAGCCATCTACTGAGCACCTAGGAGCAGCCATGTGATCTGAGTACAAAGAACAGCTCAGCTTTGGGGGCACAGGAGGAGAGGGGTGGTATTGTCGGACAGGACCCAGAGTCCCGGCTTCCAGCGATGACTCTGACTCAAAATGCACAACCAATGGGAACCCCTCTGAGCCTCCGTTTCTGCTTCCGGGCAATGAATCTTTTGACCGGGTTCTCTCCACGGGGTCATTTTCAGCACACAGTCTACGGCAGGGCTGATGTCATTCTGCCCAAAGAAGAGGAGGTTGAGTAAGCAGATTCGAGGCCGTCACTTTCCCTCTAGGCCTCGGCACGGAGCCCACTCGCCCAGAGAGGCGGCCCACAGCCCTCCTCCCCACTCAAGCAGGTGGGGGCGGCACCCAAGTTAACAGCCTGCTGCTTCAGGGTCCCAGGGAGTTGGGAGTCTCTACGCAAACGCTAAAGACGACGGTCTAAATTGATTTCTGCTGAGGTCACTCAGTGTAATCAGTCTGCTCCAAGTGACACTAAAAGCCACTCAAGTGATCCCTTAACGGCCCCATCTGCTGTGCAGCCATCTCAGCCTGCAGGGGAGAGGCCCTCCAGCCTCCCGGAGAAAATCGGCTTCTTCCTCTGAAGGCAACTGAGTTGAACGAGTTCTTTGAGCTTGAAATGGTGACCATAGCTGGTCCCCGTGTTCATCCGCAGGCCAGGGATCTGGGAATCTCAAGAGAAGAGGACCTGAGGGTCATTTTAGTCTTACTCCTCCCCCACGTTCTTGCTGTGGTAGGACGTGAGTAATAAATTATCTGCAAGAAATTCAAGAGACAGAATCTAGGTGGACTCTAATGAAGGTTGCCTATAAATCTCAGCTAATGCATTTCGCACTTAGACCTGACACATGTTCATTCTGGATTTCCACTTCTCCTGGGCAACATCGGCAACTAATAGCTGTGGAAAGTGGGATGGATTTGTGGTCTAGGAAAGACAGGGGCGAGGAGGGGAGGGGAGAAGACTCACTCTAACGTCAAGAATCTCTAGGGAGAAAATAATACAAATCTGTGTCAAAACCGAGATTTTCTCCTACAACTTCTCTACCACCATCATAGCATGGATAGGGAGGAAGTGTCAGTACTTTACAGTTACAGGATGTAAAGGTCGAAAACCAGAAGCCTTGTTCAGTTCAGGCTCAGAAAGTGCGCTCTATTTCTAAGAGACTTGAGTGTCTAATGGAATCTGCAGGAGTGGATTTGGGTCCCAGAGTAGATATTTAATAGATATTTGATTAAAGAAATTAACTAGGTTTTCTGAGCCTTAGTTTCCTTATCTGTGAAGCAGGCATAATCTTACTTTGTGAAACTCAATGGAGAAAATATAGGTAAGGTTTAATCAATATATTCTGTAACTCCTGGCTCACTCATTTCTAATTCAGACTTGACATGCGTTCATTCTGACACTCCCATGGTGCATCCAAGAGAGGGCGAATATTGAATATTTGCTATATGGCAATTACCCATAAATCTGTGTGCATGTGTATAGGAGAGACTTGTTTTATTGCTAGCCTAAATTTCACGTTAGAGCTTCTTCTAGTAGCTAAGCAGAAGGGGCAGACTTGGGAAATGGGATTGAGTTGGGAACATACTAAGTGCTCAATAAATACACTCGCACAACAAGTGAATGAATGAACAGAAGACATACTAATGGGCTTGTATCTTACACCTCTGCAGTGCTACGGAAGGAATACACACAGCAACCCTCCTTCGATGATGTCCACTGAGCAGATGCAGCCACGGGAGCTCTCAGAAGACAGACTGGACCAGCTCGACCCCCACTGCAGCCCCTTAGGTGAGTGTGGCAGTGGGAATGTCAGTGGCAGGAGTCAGAAAGAAGGGTCTCTGCAATTTAGGTTGCAGGCCAGTCAGAGGGAGGCCCCCTAAACCCCGACAGTGTGTGCCTTCTGGTGAGCGCCAACGCCAGATGGACAGACGAATAGCCATGGGTTCACGGGGTCTGCCACGTAAATATTAGCGGAAGCACCGGGGAGACATTCGTTAGAGAGAAAAGGCAGTGTTATCTTTAGGGGGGCCTGAGAGAGTTCCAGGCAGAGCGTTTCTGAGGCAATAAATGGAATGTGGCAGCAAAGCGCGTTTCCAGCGGTTCCCGGCACACTCACGCCCCGCGTGCAACACCAATAAAATATTTCAAATATCTCTCTTTGCCTATCAAGACAGAATTTTAAATAGCCTTTTTCTGCTTTATTGCCAATCTGTTTCCTTTCCAGAACTGACTTTTTGCGTAACCTTTGTAATGAAAATACCAGAAACATCTCCGCCTCTACCCATTTCTAAAAATGAGACACTCAGACTTTTGATGGATGGGTCTTTTGCATATTCATAGCCTTTGTTTGCGCCTCGCCTCGTTATGGCTCCCCCCGCCCCGCCCCCTCTCCCCATTTGCCATCAGATATTTTATGTCAAGATTTCTCCAAAAAATGGGGAAATGTGTAACTGAAGTAAAAGTCAAAATTGAAGCAAATGCCTTGGTCTCTGTACTGGGGACTGAGTTACATCCTGGGGTGGAGTGGTGACCCCTGGCTAGTCTCTGTCCAGCCTGTACCTCCCGAGACCCCACCGCTGGTCAGCCCCCGCTCCAAGCAGCATTCCTTCATACAGCAAATGCCTGTGGTGTACATAAAGTGAGGGAAGATTAACTGCGCTGTGTGGCAACAAATCTTGAAAATTGCATTTCAGCCAGGCACGCAGATCCTTAGTCCCAGGGGCCTGGATCTAATCCCGATGCCCTTACCCATCAACAAGGCAACCCTCAGCCTTTCACCAGGCCTTCTGGTAAACCCAGGCATTGATGAATCGAAAAAGATGTTGGTCCATTCCACGCACTAGAATGATTTGAAATCACCTAGTGCATGTGTAGTACTCAATAAAGTTCCCCTTTCATATAGTCTGTGTCTTACATGGAGTGCAATCTCAGTTAATGTCTATTAAACTGCAATGGCTAGAATTGCGTTTTGGTAAAAGGAAACATTTATTGCTATTAAACCAGCTGAAGAGAATGATGCTATTTGATTTCTTGGTTATGTATTGGGATCTTTTGATGATGCAGCTGTAATGATGTGGAGGCTATTAAATATTTCTGATGGTAGGTTCTTTGTGTATGTTGAGTTTTCTAAGACAAAGGATCATCCAGCTATACAGCCCCACAGGCCATAAGCAAGTTGAAATCAGGGACCACTTCTTACTTGCCTTTTCAGCACTACTGAGCTCAAGGCCTGGCTCAATCAACATTCGTTGAGTAAATAAATGAATAATGACACAAGTTATGTTTAAATCCACAAAACTGAAGCGAAGAGGTTTGATACATTGCATCTTCAATGTTCGAAAGAAATTGACCTGAATATTTTCAAAACACAGAAATAAAAAGAGACAGAAAGAGAGGAGGAAAAGAAGGGAGGGACCAGGGTTGAAAAGATCCTGTTAACCTCTGAATTGCCCTACCTGCATTCATAGTTGTAGACCTGGCCAGACTGTATCTAGGCAATAGTGAGTTTCCAAAGAAGACAAATAGGTGCATTGCCTTGTAGCTTCTTTGAACCCTAACAGAATAGGTTCTTATACATCGTGTGTTTGAATCCATTTGTTCAAGCATACACTCACCACATATTTATTCATTGTTGCTGAGGAGATAGAACACAAGATACCTGTCATCAAAGAGGGCAAAGAAGGCTTATGCAGTAATAATACCTAGATCATCTATTATAGGTGCCACATGAGCAAAACTGCTGTGGGTATTCAGAAAATGAGAACAGATGACCGGAACTGGGGTCAGCACGGAAGGATTTATGAATATTGGGGGTTTTCTCTGAACCTAGTGAAAAGTGTTAGGGCTGAACGGTGACTAGAGTGGACATTTTTTGAGCATCTGAAATATATCAAATGTATCAAGTGCGAACATTGTCAACTTAGGTCTTTCTCTCTCTCTCTCTCACACACACACATGCACATGCCTACTGACTTAATATTTCTTTTTTATTTATTTTTAGAGAGAGGGGGAGGAAAGGAGAAGGAGAGGGACAGAAACGTCAATGTGTGGTTGCCTCTCACTTGCCCCCTACTGGAGGCCCGACCAGGCCCACAACCCAGGCATGTGCCCTGACTGGGAATCAAACCGGCGACCCTTTGGTTCACAGGCCAGCGCTCAATCCACTGAGCCACACCAGCCAGGGCTATTATCACCACTTAAAAGCTGAGAGAATATTAAAGTGTCTAGAAACTAAGGCCCAGTTGTCAGAACTGGCAAGTGCAGAGCAGGATTTAAACTCAGGTAGGTCCTACTCTGGCTCCTCAGCATTCAACGTGCATTTATTGGAAGGAGATGTGATTAAGAATACAATTACAAAAAGGGTATAATCCTCAATCTCTAAGACGGCTCTTGGGCAAATGGGAGACTTGCAAAGCCAGGGCAGTGGAAAGACCAACCTGAAGCCCAGGTGAGTCAGCAGTGTGACCTGGCTGGCCGGAGAAGCCAAGGAGAGCAGCGTACCGAATACCCTTCTACAAGAGGGAGGAGGCCATAAGGCGCCTACTGGTCCTTGGGGGTCTCCAAAGAAAGCAAGGATGGAGGAAATGAAATCGAGAGGGAGCATTTAGCCCAGAGAACCTGTTCTTCCAAAGTTTCTCTTTGCCTTGATTATCGATCCCATTTCCGTCCTCTTATTTGGAGTTTCACAGAATTCTACTGCTCCATTTCATCATATGCATTCGTGCAAGGCCACTGAAGTTCTCTGTAGTAGAGGCCACAGTAAAGAAATACTTTTTTTTTCAGGCCAGTGGCTTCTGTTCCTTCCATCAGGTGGAACTGGAAACTGACCAGCTTTGATCAGACCCTGATGCATGTCATGTTCATTTTCTCTTTGCCTCCTGTCAAAATCAGATGACCTCTCCGAGCAGTTCATTAAGGACTGTGAGCTCAAAAAGAAGCCGAGAAAGGGCAAAAATGTACAGGTTGCCGTCAACATTGAGTCAGACCAAAAAAAGCCGAGGAGGAAAGACACGCCGGCCCTGCACATCCCACCTTTCATTCCAGGTGAGGACCACCAGGTCGCTTGCACGCCTGTGAAGGGGACCCATTCGCTGCTACATCACAGTCTTCTGTTGTTTCCTCAACCATGTGGGTGTTTCTTAACCATTGGTACCATGTCTCCACCTGTCTTGGTTGTAACTAAGTAATGCAGCCAGCCGCTATCACAGACACATTCCGAAATATTACTGGATGACACGATGCAAGTTTATTTCTCACCAACAGTGGAAGCTGGGGGTGGGGGACAAGTGCTGCTCCAAACGGTCACTCAGGGACTTGGGCTGACAGAGGGTGAGGCATCATCAGGACACCATTTCCAAAGTCACCGCGCACATCAGCATCCGTCAGCATCCTGCAGACACAAGGGAGAGACAGAGTAGAGGACAGACAGTCCTGCAGGGACTCACATCGCTTCCTTCTGTCACCGGCCTCACCTGACCACCAGGGGGGTTGAGAAATGTGGCCCAACTTTGTGTCCGGGAACAAAGTAAAATGGTTTGGTGAGCAGCTAACATGTCCCCGTAACAACCTTGACGTGACACATGACACACTCTTGTTCCAAATGTTTCATTTCCTTTTCTCCCTCACTCCAGTCCACTTATTTAAGGTCCTCTCTATTCACAACCCACTTAAAGGGATACAAAGCAAAAGAACACAAGAGTGTTCTGGGAAGGACCAGTGCTACCCCAATATATTTCATTTTAAACAAGCAAACAACAAAGGCACAGAACTAGCTGAAATGAGCAGGAAGAAGTAGCGTCATATTGGACATCCTTAGATAAGGGCCCGGGAGCTCAGTCTGGGCAGTGGATTGTGGAAGGGTTATAGAGGAGGCCGTTTTCGGAGAATTTATAAATGGTGGAGAAAAACTTCCCATAGAGAACAAGACAGGTGAGAAGGCAGGTTGGGGAGGCACAGAACTAATCAAGTCACTGAAGGGCTGAGCACGTGGCTTGAGCAGCAGCAAACAACCCATCTCTCTGACAAGGAGGCAGCCAGCCCCGGGCTCCTTCCTGGCTTGGACACCTGCGAGCCACATTCCTGGGGCTCGTTCCCTTGCTTCAGTTCCCTCCCACGTGTGATAGGGGGAATAATGTTACATTCACATCAGGCACGTACAGCCCTTTGCATAGATATCTCTAGCGTAGCCTCAATGGATGCTAGTTCTTAGAGAGCAAATGCTGTCATTAGGATAAATGTGAATGGATATAGTGGCAGCCGTCACCAGGTGTAAGTGCAAAGATGGGCGTGCAGACCGTGGCTGTGAGGATGTATGTCGTTGACCCTGTTTCTCCCTCCGTTCCCCCAACTACGCAGGTGTGCTTTCCGAGCATTTAATTAAAAGATACGAGGTCCAAGAGAGACATCCAAAGGGCAAAATGAGCCCAGCCCTTCACAACACTGACCTGGAACAGGAAAAGCCAAGGAGAAAAGACACACCTGCCCTGCACCCGGCCCCCTGGGCAGCAGGTAAAAAGCGCTGGTGCAGGCCATTTGCAGGGGGTGATGGGAACAGGTCACGAGCCTCACCATCTGGAGGTGGCACGGGCATGGCCTTTGTCCTGCCCGGCAGTCTGTGATGCTCAGAAGTGCTCCGGGGAGGAGCCGTGTTCGCTGCCGCCTTTCAGGTCTCCCCTCACTGGCGGCTCCCCCGGGGCTGACATGGAGATGGGGGGAGGGTGGGAGCGTAGCTCATACTTCAGCAGAACTGGCCAAATTCACTGACCCAAGGAAACAGAAATGGCAGCGGGACCTTGAGAAGGTTTAGAATGCCTCCCTCCCCAGTCTCTCATGCATCGTGCATTCGATGGCCGAGGGCTGATTCTCCCAAGACAGCCAGACACATTGACCAAATCCTCAAAACAGGAGGAAGAGGGGGGGAGGGAGAGATGCAGAAGTTATAATAGCTATCTTTATATGTGTCAAATCAAGCCAGGAAATCTTGCTGAACGTTGTTCAAAACCCCAGGCTGGAGGGCAGCCAGTGTTCAAGCCAGAGTCTTGTCCCTGAAAATTTTATGTGCGAATTGGGAGATAAGCCATGTGCATGCATGATTAGAGCATGACAGTGTATGTGTGTGTGCATGTTCTATGTAGATAGTGGGGGCAGGGTGGTAGAGGACAGAGCTTTTTAATCAACTGAATAACACGATAAAGTGGCTATCGTCTCCCTTTACAGATAAAGGAACTGGTAGATTATTTAAGTAACTTAGCCACTTGGAAGTCTTCTGTGGTTGCCGTTGCTGGAGGGATGGCTGACTTAATGATTGGGTCGATGACGGGGTGATTAGATGATAGGTGAATGGATAAAATTAGGCTCAGAAATCACCTGTGGGGGTCCTGACCCTGGGCCGTCCCACCCGTGGGCAGGGTCTCAGTGCACTGTGTCACTGCAGGCCTCTGAGGGAGCTCTGCTCTGCACACGCGCGTGCAAAGATGAGACTGTAGCAGCACAGCAATCCGCAGGGGCTGCTTGGGGGAGGGGATGAGCTTCGGCTGTTACTGTGAAACCGCGTTGCCCCATCGTTTCACTCGATAAAGAAAAATACAGAAATACGGACAGTGCAGGAGAAGACGCCACAGAAAGGCTGTCAGGGGCGCAGGCAGGGTCGCTGACTGCTGAGGAGCAGCCCAGGCCAGGAGGCGTGGGGCACGAGAGGCCCAGCTCTGGAGAAACGGACTAAGGACCAAAGGGGAGGGTCCGAACCCGCCTCGGTCCTGCTTGTCGTCAGCTGCATACACTCCTCCCTGCGCTGACCTGCACTCCTCCCTGCACGGAGCCTCCCACCCATCACACGTTGCCCCCCAGCTCTGCCTCAGTCCAGCTTCCAGTCACCTTTCCAGTCTCTGCTAAGAGACCTGTCTGAGGCTAAAATGACCCTTTCCTACTCTGAACTAGTTCTGAATCAGACAGGCAGGCAAACACCCGGACTTTGCCATCTCTTTGTTCTTGTGGCTGTTATTTCAACTGACTTACATCAATGACTTGTGTGATGGGTTCGTTTCGTGAGAACTGGCTGTGATTGCCCTCAGCTGCTGGCCTTGACCTGGGTGCCTAATTCAGTCCCTTCTGCATTGCAATGCTCAAGAAGTATTTGGGGTTTTTAAATATATTCTATTGGGAGATCACAATTCTGCAGTTCCAAGTTCTCCATTAGGAGAATGATGATTTCCCACCCATTCTTGTATTTATGCTTATTGAGGTTCTTCTTGGGAGGCTGGGCGCAGGAGTCATCTGCACACAGTGCTAGGCCTGGGCTTTGGAGTCAGCAAGGTCTCAGTTTGACCTCTGGTTCTGCTCCGTTCTAGCTTCGTGACCCTGGGCCACTGTCACGAACTCGAAGAGCCTCCTTTGCTTCACCCAACTCAGGAAGGAGGGCCATAAAACCTGTCTCCCCGGAGTGTTCACACAATTAAACGAAGCAGAGAAAGCTCTTAGCATAGCTCCTGGCTTAGTCGAAATACCTCAATAAATGCTAGCTTCCTTTCATTCTCTGCTCAACCTTACATTCATTGAGATAAGTCAGCCCATTCTCAGGGTGAGAATTTTCTTGGCCACCAGGTTTTACCTCTCCGTATAAATGTGTAATGCGAGGAACTTCCTAAAATGTTGAGCTCTGTTTATCTGGCAGTGGAATCGGCTTGCCTCCTACTAGCTCTATCATAACAGAGCGGCTTCTGATTGAATAAAAAATGTTTCCCAAACAGAGCAAAGTGCACCAGGCTGGAGGGGAGTGGGGGGGGGGAGTTGTGTATCTAGAGACTCTGTACACATTAGGAAATTCCCTGACTCAGCAAATCTCTGTGTTGTGAGTATTTGCAATTATAGATCGTGTTCTATGATTCTAGCTTTTATTAGCATATTAGCTGAAGCACTTTATTTTTGAAGAGGCTTTTAGTATCTAAAGATTTGGCAGTAATCGAAATGCTAGTTACGCTGATAAGGATGGAGCCTTCAGCAGGTGTTTGGAGAAACATTGGTTCTGATAGTGTTGAGAGGAACTCGCAGACAAGTGCACTCCGGAGACGTCTCCTCTCATTAGCCCTTGGCAAGTACGGACTGGACAAGGGTTTGCTCTGTTCTAAATCTCTGGCTAACTACCTTCATTCCCCTCGGTTAATGAGCTTATCTGATGGGTTCCAATTGCCAGACGACTCCTCAGTGAGAAGTCATCTTGGGCTTCAGCACCAGCCCGTGGTTTTGCTCCCAACTTGGCCCCTGGTCGCCAGGGTCTCCCCTCTTGCTGACTGTGTCAGGGGCACCCCTCTTGCTGTGTGGCAGGGGGCATTGGGTTGTGGTTGGTGAAATCTGAGTAGCTGAGATCTACTTAAGGAAAACAAAGTCTTTCATTCCAATCTCTGGCAAAAGGAACCCAGGAAAGTAAAGAATAATGAGGCCAAAGTCATTGAAAAGGAGCCTCCTGGAAAACTGGGTCATGAGCTATGAACCTTTGGAGATCGAAGCTCAATGCTGTACTTGTGGAAAGAAGACTGACACACCCTTTTAAAGTGACACCTCTTCTGTCCTGCTGGGAACAGCATTCTCTCTGGTGTGGCTTATGTCCTGCCCGGAACAGAGCGTTCTCTCTGGTGTGGCGTACCAGGGGAGGCAGTGTCTGGCCCTGGCTCCCATGAATCAGAGGCACATGTCTGGAATGCAGGTGGCCAGCTTTAGACGGTGCTCTGGGTGGGCTCATGGCCTAAGACAGCTTGCTGTAAGGCTAACCAACCCTTAGAGACCTTGGACCGATGATGGCTTTGGCCCTAAAAACACAGCCAGCTCTAACAAGCGTCCAAGTCTCCTAAGCTCTCCAGCACGGAGACCAGGAGGGAAGGAAGTGGCATTTTCCAAGTCTCTACTGTATGCCACGTCCCGTGCTGGATGCTGAAATACCTTGTGAGAACCTCACCATTCAGTGGGGGAGATGGACATATTGTCAGTGGTCCTATGATGTAAAAGTGCTGTAATGGAGCTTCAGGTGAGGTGTGGCTGGCGCCTTAATCTACCTGGCTGGTGCCAATACCCCCTACCCCCACTCTGTGAAGTACAAACTCTTTTATGGCCACGTTTACAGACGAATCACCTGAGGCTCCGATAGTTTGAGTGACCTACTCAAAGTTGAGTGACCACCGAAGGCAAAGCTTTCTGGCTGCAGGACATTCTGTCAGTGACACACCTCTGCTTCCCACAGGACAGCACAAGGATCAGGCCTGGGTTAAACCAGAAAGACAGCAGTTAGCAAACCTTGTTCATTTTCAGCTGACCAAAACCAACAACAGTAAGCATCGAGAATAAGAAGGCAGTGCTTCCCTGCAGACGCTACTGACGGAAGCCTCCTTCTAAGCCGTGATACCCATAAAATCAAGATCTTTATGAACTACCATATATTTCCCACGATCAGAGTAATGCTTAGCTCTACAAACCCAAAAGCTAGCTCACTTTTCACCTGCAGTTATCTCCCGTGTCCCTGTGGAAGGCCTAGCCCGCTCTGGGAAGGGCTGACTTTGACGGCTGACCTTGATTTAAACAGGGAGGAGCCTTCCCTGGAATCCCAGCGTGTTCATAGGACCAGGGGGTGTCAGAGATGCTCAAGATGATCAGTAAGTTGACTGGGGTCTGGGGATTTCAAGGCTCTTGGCCTTTTTGAATTAATTCCAATTTTGGCTCCATGGGATGCGGTATCAAGGAAGGTAAGGTGGAAAATTTGCGGGCTCAGCATAGCCAATTCTGTGTTCTCCTATCAAGAGTGCCTTCGTTCCAAATAAAAACCCAAACCTCTACGCAGCTGGTGCAAGAGAGAAATATCTCCCACTGTGTTTCATAAGTGATTTACGCCAAAGACTTAGTTTCGGCTAGACTCTTGAAATTGTTTTCTTCTCCAATAAATACCAGCTAATTGGTAAAGAACCCACACGGACAAACTAGGAACTGAATCAAATGAGCAGTCATTAAGATCAACACATAGTTTTCATTAATTTGCTGCTGTTGAATGACTTCCAGGGTTTGTAGAAAGGCCTCTTGTGGTGCACCGCTCTCCTCTCCAAAGGTTAGCTCTTTATGAAGCGCTTCATGAACAGGAAGGTCTCTAATTATTGGGGGTGGGGGGTGCAATGCAGTGGTGGGCAACAATGGGAAACAAAACTAGCTGGCTGGGGGCACAGCAGAGTCGGGGAGGGCTGGCCTTGAATCACGGCATTCTTTGTCTTTGAGTTAAAACGACCCCACTTCCCAATTCACAGGATGAGCACGACCACCCAGACCTCCTCGGATGGTCTTTTCTGGGCTGATCAGTCTAGACAGTTTCGTTGAGGCTTCAGAATTTCACAGACCAGTAAAACTTTCAAACAAAATACTGTGGGGTTCACTCTAGGGATGGATAGCAACTTTGAATTTTGACTAGCAAGGATGCTAAGAAAGAAACCATCTAACATCCCTAAAATTTCATATAAGAAATGATAGTTTAATCCCCCAAAGAAGAAAAAGAGTTAGATTGAAATACAGAGCAGCTTTTTTATATACTGAAGCCACGTAGCTGTGTGAAAACTCACTCTCTGTTCCTTACTTTCTTATTTCGCTCTGAATTCTATAAACTCGCTATCGACTAGTACCGGCATTTAGAAACAGCATGTTCAGAGCCTAAGCTCAGTGTTCCCCCCAGATGTTAGTCAAATGTGTTCAAATTTGACTTCATGAGGCTTACCATCTCTTTACAAGAGGAGAATAAACTAGCCAACTGTGAAAGCAGAGGAAAAGCTGACTTTCAGTTGCTCCCGGGTGTGGCTCTGGGCTGAGCATTGCCACATACTTCTTAATTAATTGTCAAAATGACCCTTTATAGAAGTACCCCTGCCCTCATTCTCCATAACAGAAAATTGAGACGTGAAGGTGTTAGCTGGCCCAACACCGATCGAGTGGCAGAATGAGACTCCAAGTCACTTGGACTCCCAAATCCATGTGCTTCCCACCCCACGGTGCCACAAACAAAAACACAGAAGGTAGAGAAGAGGGGGAAGTTACCTCTGACCCCCAGGTCCAGTGTCCCCTCCTAACCAGAGTAGTGTCCTCACTGAGCCACGGCTTCCCTGGGGAGGCTGAATAAGGCCACCCAGCTCCCCCTCACTCTCCGCCACCTCCCTTAGCTGTGTGGACGCGGGACCCTTTCGGGGTTGCCATGCTCCTCTGTGCTGTGTCTGTGCTGAATGGCTGTCTACGGTTTTAATTAGAGGCACCTAATTGCAGATCTGTGCTTGTTTTGCAGGTGTGACTCTGCTCAGAGAGGAGGGACCCAAAGTGATCACGGAAGATGACGAAAAGGATGGTGACAAGATAGCTATCTAAAGATACTCCCCCTGAGACCACTTGTAAATAGGTTAGATTGGTCCCCTAGGGTGACCTAGAAAAAAATAGACTTGTTTCTGCTCCAATTTGTCATAGTCTGCGTTGAAGATCCAGTCACCTTGCCCCAGGAGACGCACTCCATCGGATTGCCAGTCGTCTCTTTGCCTCTCTCTTCTTTCCTGAATCTGGTTTCTATTCCTCCTCCTTGAATTTTCATTTTCAAGTGCAGCGGAAAGGAAGCAGGTCCTCTTCCTAAATTACGAGGTAACAGGGAAAGCTCTAGCATTTAGCGTCTGCACCTTCTGGATCAAGTCCTGGAGCAAGAACACGGAGAACGTGGGCATCCTTGGCTTTCTCTGCTGGGTGGGACTTGACTTAATGTCGTCCCAACACCAGTTCAAGTAGGGGCTCCCTCCTGGTTGCCAGTTAGAGAGGTGAGAAGGCGTGGCTTCTAATTCTCTGTGTGCTTTGGAGAACATGGTCTTTGATCTCTTTCATCCTTCCTCAAGAGTCCAAGTGTCTCTGGTGACATTCTTAAGATCCTTGAGACGGACACCCAAGGGTGACTTGGTGAGCGGGGGAGTCCACCCAGCCAACCCCAGCTTGGCCGAAATGACCGAAGAAAGGGAGTGCTGTCTGTCTGGGGAGCTTCGCGATGCATCCCCTTGGTCTGTATTTTAAAAACCGGCTCTTCACCGTGTCCTTCTGGAATCTGGGAGGTGCATCACGAGCGAACCGTTGCTAATGATAGGTGAAGTACCGATGCTTGTGATGCGTTGCCTTTGAAAACACTAATTAAGGTCGGTGGGGGGCCATTCATATATTTTTAGAATTCTCACTGGTTTAGACCCCAGCGTGCTCTCTGGGATGGGAGGGGAGGGTGGGGTGTTCGCTGCATGGCCCCCGCCTCGGCCTGCAGTGCGCGGGTGCCGTGGGGAAGCTTTGCACAAGGGCCTCACCTACCAGGTGAGGGACAGGGAAAGGCCAAGCCTTCTCAAAGGTAGAAAGGTGGGTATTTGGGCAGATTCTGCTTAGAAGTGATCATTTGGAAGCTCTGTCTACACCCTGGCTCCATCGGTGTGGTAATCCCTTCTGTCTTTCTCACAAATGTGGAGACGACATGAGACCCTACTGGTAATAAAGATGCTTCTCACCCCATCTCCACGTCCTGGTGCATTGCTGCTAAAAATATTCTACGCACTTACAATGATAAAGAGAAGAGGTTGCAAAAGAGATTTGCAGAATTATTTTGTTTGCTTTTGACCCACAGAGGTTTAAACGTGTTTGAATAAGCCTATAACATTTAACAACCTAATAAGGAGAATTTACATAAAATTCCAGATTTTCAGATTCTTCTGGAAAAACACCTCAAGCTCTGGCAACTCTGGGCCTGACGAGGGGCATGGCAGCCGTTGGCTGACACAGAGCGCTCTTTACCAGGAACAGGGGTTCTCCAACTCGCCGTCTGCCCCGCCTGGCACTTTGGCCCACCCTCACCCTCACACTGGAGCGTGGAGCCCTGGCGCAGACCCGCCCACACTTTGTGTCCCCGGGGGCCCCTTACCAACCTGACCCCAGGGCCCCACTTCCCCTGCGGGTGGCCCGAGTCACAGCGTCGGGAGGAAGGGAATGAGGCTGTGGCCAGGTCGAGGTGTAAGGGGTGAAACAAGCCACTGTAACGTCTTTGAGAAGCCAAAAGCAATGACGGGAATGTGGACAGTAGGGTTTGATCACCACCAGCAGCAGTTTTTACCCAGGGGTTCTCACTGAGGAAACACAGACACCCTCCGGTCCTATCAGGCTGGCTGGACAAGCACAGGGCAACTCCAGCAGCACCCCCCCCGTGCCCCCCACGTTTCTCACTCCCTTGGGTGGGTGGGAAGCAGACTGGCTGTGGCAGAGACAAAGGCCTTGGGTTCCAGCCCCGCCTGTGCCACACTGAGCAAGTCCCCGGGACTCTCTGCCTGCCTTGAAAAAGAGGCTACTGATCCCTACTTGGTCTTCCTCGTGGTTCGAGAATGAAGTGAGAGAACATACGGCAAAGAGCTTCGTAAGCTATAGCCCTGTCTATAAGGTAGAATGACTTTGACACACCCTCGGAGGATGGACGGTGCCTTTCCTGATGCCAGGCCCCCATTGCCGGCGTATTAAATGGGTAGCGACCTTGGGGACCTGAATGACGGCATCTGAGGAAGTAGTTCGAGTAAGGACATCCCGCCCTGGAAGACCAGCCCCCCTCCTTCCGGAGGAGATGGTCTCGTATCAGTCCCAGCCTCAGAGGGTCACTCACAGAGTGGCGAGGGACCCGGCCAGTCAGAACCTCTCGCTAACCCCGGACGGCACTGGGGTTACTTGGGTGGAAGCCAAGTCTCCCTCACTTCCCTTGACCCGTGTGGCCCTTTTTCGGGCAGCTACAGCAGAGGTTCGATCACGAGGATTACATTCAGATGAAAATAGGGCTCAATTCATCATGAATGACTTTTCTCCAGCCAAATAATAGTCGTCTTAGCACATGACTATTATTTGGAAGCACCCGTGGTAGCCCATTCAGAAAAAAAGACCCAAATTCAAGGCGTTCCAATGCAACTGGCCAAGCAGTCAGCCGTTGGTTCATCTGAAGCCTCTACCCCACCCCAGAGCCCCTGAGACGAGCAGACAGTAGACACTTCCAAAAGCCCCATGCAGGGTTGGTGCTCCCACTGAAGTCCAGACCGCCCCCTGCCCCTAAAAGCTGCTGCCCGAGGTCACACGGCCCGGCCGACTGCTAAGGCTCAGCTGTCACCTGGGGAAGCAGAGGCTGGTGCTGAGGGATCGGAGGAGACCCTGAAGGACTCGAGCTGCGTTTCCCTTCAGATGCCGCTAAGTGGACTCTCCCCCCCACCCAGCCCGTGTTGTCCAGGTTGTCTTCTCCGAGCACAGACTGAGACAGCGCGTATGGTTATGAAAATAAATTAGCTCAGTCGTTATCTTGCCCAGCCGAGGGTCGGGGGCTAGTTACGGGATGGATGGTGCAGTCTCCGTTGTCTGGAGGAAACCAGGCTCCCTTGCCACGTGTAATCTGTAAGCATGAAGGTGTCACTCACAACCCCCCCCCCCCGCCCAGGGGCTGCCCTGAGGACCGCCCCCCACCCCCGCCCAGCTCCCAGACGCAGGACTGCCTTTGACCCGGCTGGAAAGCATCACCTGTACCGAGCGTCGTGTGCTGACCGGACTCTCTGGCCCCCAACACTGGGGCAGGAAGCTCTGCCCAGGTTAGTGCGTTTAGCGGGGGAACAATGCACTATTCGAAACGAGGTCTGCCCTGCAAAGTGCGAGCTATCAGCCGACCTTCCCCCAAGAGAAAAGGGCAGGTGTTTCCGCCCCTGCAGCAGCGGGGCCTTCCTGCACGGCGAGACTCCTCACGCTGCAGGGACTTGCTGAGACGGAGAAACGGAACGTGGAAAACAGCCGTGACCGTCCTAACCAATGTCACTGAATGGAACCCGAAGGCCAGATGCGAACTTTGAGTGGGAATGACAGCAGTAACCTGCAAGGCCTCGCGCTCTCACGCCAGGCGCGGGAACTCCAGAGAAATAATACACACCTTACTGTTTGCCCATTAGGTCCCTTACAAACTACATGTCAAATTGACTACTTAATCGTGACTTAAACGGCGCCCTTCATGAAAGACACAGTGTGCTCCAAGTCCTGGCTTTTGTGCGGTCTTTTCCTCCATCATCTCATTCGGTCCTTGAGAGCAACTGTAAGAACGCTGAAGAGCCGGGGAAACCGACTTGGAGAAGCCAAGACAGAAAGTGCGTCTCTGATTCCTAGCCAAGTTCTGTTTCTATAGTGCAGGAATGTGTGGGGGCGGGGGCGGGGGGCGGGTATCCCCTTTAAAGCTGGGTCCGGGGGAGAGAGAAGGTTAACGAGGGAGATCTCTCCGTGATCCAAAGAGGAGTGAATCCTGTAAGTGGTTCCTTTTAGGGACGGTCTCTGCCCTCTTGGTGGAAATTAACTTTCAAACAAGGACATAGTTCCACGTCCCAGCGCCCAGAATTTGGTCATTGGCGGTGGACTCTGCGCTCCGTCCGGGAAGGCAGTCCGGTGGGATCTGTGCTCCCACCCACGCTCCCCCCCACTTTGTTCTGTCTCTACCCCACAGCTTCACTGGCCTTCTTCAAGGCACAACTCTGACCGCGTCGAACCCTTTCTTGATGTCTGTCTCCCCAGTGCTCTGTGCCCCAGGGACACTGGCCTCCTGGCAGTCCCCAGGGTGTGCAGTGCGCCCTCCCACCACAGCTCCTCTCTTGTCCCCCACAACCCACCCCTGCCCCGTGACGCCCAGCCCGTCCTGCTCACACCGGGGGCTCAGCAAAATGCCACTTCCTCTGGGGGCGCTCACCTCTTTGACCAGGCGGGCTTTTCCGTTACTTGCACATTCTCTAACCACCAGGTTCTTTTATTTTCAGTTTAATCTTTATTGCATTTGTCCCATCACTGTGTATCCCCCTTATACCCACCCCCGCAAAGTCACCACACTGTCATCTCCGTCCATGAGTCCTTTTTCCTTTTTGCTCCATCCCTCCACCCCCTCCCCTCCCCCGACTCCGAGCTGTCACCCCAGGTTCTTTTCTCCATCGTCCTCATGTCTTCTCATGTTACCCATTTGCGACACCGATTCACACCTGTCTCCTCGCTGTTGCGTGAGGCCCACAGACACAGGGCTTGTGTCTGGTTTTTGCACCCCGCATGCCCTGTACCTGGCATAGAGTTTAGCATGATGTAAATGCTCAAGAAATACCAGTGAGGGAGGGAGCGAGGGAGGGAACTTCGTAAGAAGCCACACCTGAGAGTGCAAGGTTGCACGCCAACTGCCTGATTTGAAGAACACGTGGTTACAAACTCCTCAGTAGACGAGATAGTCACTATCGAGCTGACTGCACACACAGCAAGCTGTTTGCTTCCTGGGCCCCAGGGCTCCCCTTTAGCGCCAGGGGCTCTCTCAGCGAGCAGCCCACCTCCCCAAGAATAGCTTCCTGTCACCAAGGCCTGCTCCCCTCAGGAGCCAGTGGGAACCAGAGAGAGGGAGGGACCGCTGCCCAATGACCCAGGGGGCGTGAGCATCATCTCAGCCAAGGTGAGGACCCTACAGGTGTGGGAGGTGGGGAGGACCAGCATGGGGGAGGCGGACTGTGCTCGGATGATGAAGGCTTCCTGCTTTCTAAATGCTGCCCGATCACCTTGTGCGCTTGCCCTCACTGTCACGTGATATGGGGAGAAAATGCCAACTGCCATCGGCCTTTGAGAACTAACGAAATGACGAGAGAAACCCTAAGACGTTGGCCTGACCAGGTAGAACGATTACAGTTGCAATTACAGGCACTTGTGGGAACCGTTCCCTACGCCTCTGTGCTGTCGTTACCACCACCCTAGAAATCAGGGTCCTCACGAGTCGGGCGGAGGGCAGCCTGGCTCTCTTTCCTAACCGTGGAAGGGCCCGCTCTGTACTTCGACTGCCTTTCCAGCCTATTCGCTTTATAGCACAGATGCTCACAGCTTACGCTTGGGAAGCCCTGAGCTGATACATGTACTTCCCATCGGCCTTGACCTGGAGCCTGCAGAGTTTCCATCCAGCCGACTGGCGGTGGCTCCGAGCCCTGAGTGTCACAGTCCTGAGACTATGGGCACTGAACACCTTAACAATAGGAGGGGAACAGGAACGTTCTGGCTGAGGCTCCTTCAGGCCCGGGTCGCCCCTGCTGTCCACCCAGGTGACTTCATGTTGAGTCAGCCATGCCCACCTGCGCCTGCGGAATTCACATTTGCTGTGAGTTTTGCTGGGCCCTCCCATCATGAAATGTCCTCATTCTTTGATGGTTTTGTACAGCTGGGGACCAACTGCCCGCCTCGGTGCTGTGGTCCCGGCGGCTGGGCGTGGAGGAATGACTGCTCGGTATAACCTCCCGGAGCCACTGGCTGCGGCTGGGTGCCCGAAGCAGCTCCTGTGGGCTCGTCACAGGTCCTGGGATCACCTGAGAGGCAAGGCGTCTAAAACACCCTCTAGGGTAAGTAGCGTCAAGGCCATGGCCCTTGTCGGGGTTCTGGAGCCACGGCCTTGCTGCCGAACTGACCCCCGTTACCAGCACAGGACCACCAAACGGCAGCGGCAATGCTGGCAAAGGCAGGTGAGAGACAGGCCTTGGAAAGAAGTGTGTGAAACCTGGAGATGGGTGCGGGGGTGTGCGGGGGTGGGCGGGAGGATGGGGCAGGGGGAGGTGGAGCCTGGGGGTACATCCACGTTCTGGAACCTGGACTACCTGGGTGCTTTTCTTCTGTGATTCCTTCAGCACCTTACCGGAAAGGCACCCTGAGGGCCGCCTGGCTCTCCCTCCGCCCTGAACACTCTGTGGCCCCCAGCCACCCCCAGCTCCCAAGAGACCCCAGGCCAGTGAGGAGCCCTAAGTGTTCGGCGTCATGGATTCCCCAGTAAGGCTGTCCCTCGGGTGCGGGAGGCAGCTGTCTGCTGTGCTCCATGGGGAGAGGGGCCGCCGTGAGCCGGAGCGGGCCGGGCCCCCGTCTCTCCCACCCTTCCTTGCAGTGGTTCTCGAACCTGCGGTGTTCTCCACACACTGAGCGGGTGTTTTTGCAGCATGATTGATGGGCTGACAGATGAACATTCGCTCACTAGGCTCCCCGCTTCGGGAAGTGCTTACGAGTCTTCCCACAGTTCTCGTAGGACTCGCAAGGCTGTCTTCGACGCTGAGCGACCGACAGGCTTCGTGACTGCCCTAGTCAAGGCGCGAATAACGGCGCCGGTGCCCCGTTGCCGTGTGTTCCGGAGGCACAGCTGCCTCTTTCGCATGGCCCTCCCTCCATCTGCTTTCTGGCCCGTTGCATGGCCGCTGACTCTGCGTGACGGACAAAAACGAATTCCACACATTTGCTGAAAGGGGCCGTCACACGTAGGAAGGTCAATACCACGGCCACACAGCCTCAACTCAGAAACCAAACACGCCACATGGCCAGTCCAGCTCCTTCCCACGCCGCTCAGTCCCGTAGAAGATTCTGGCTTTCGTTGCCGAATGTTTGGGGATCCCTTCGTTGAGAGGAAGTCATACTGGGATGTCTAACGCATGGAACTCAGAGCTAAGGTGCTAAGTGGCGGTACCTGGGACACCGCATGGGTCCCCCTTTTCCCACCCTCCCACCCATCCCCTCCTTTGGTGGCCCTTGAGGAGAACCTAGCACTTTGCCGACCAGCGTCAGAAAGCATGCAACTAGGTCGTGGGGACACCGAGCACCCCTTCAGCCGCCTCCAGTGTGAGAGTCCCCAGTGCACGCTCAGCGCCTGGGCCCGTGTCGAGGGCGATGCGGGCCTGCGTTGTGTGGGTAATGTATGGGTTTTAATACGCACGTGTGCGAGCTCTGTCTCTCACACACCCCGTGCATTTCTGAACAGGAGCAGCGTCTCTGGTGACTCTCTGCCTGAGAAGCAGCCAAATCTGCAGTCGCCCTCCTAGAGAGCAAAGCAAAAGCCGGCAACACAAAAACAAAATAGCAAATCAACAGGGTGCAGTTCTTGAGCAAAGGCACATTCGCAATTTGTCACTGCGTGGTTATAAATCCCCTCCTAGAGTTTCGCTCTAATGACCCGGAACAGAGAGGAAGCTTTTATTTTATTCGTTCTCCTTTCGGGTATTTGGTGAAGGAGCTGCGCCCATTTGCCAACAGCACAAATGTTCCTGCTTTTTGGCACGTGAAAGCGTTACCGCGGAGGGAGTGACGTCACAGAGAACCCATGCCTGCTCCTACTGAACCTGCCTCTGCACTGAAGTTCCTGCCAGCCCCAGACACTCGTTTTACAGGAAAAAGAACAGTATTGTAAATTGTCCCAAGACGTTTCAACCCATAGGTTCCATCACCGCACCCTCGGTTGCCTGCGTGTACGTGCCCACGAGTATGTGCACGTAAATCTCCCCAAAAGCATCCTTCCGGCCAACGTCGAGGACACAAGGCTTGGCCAAAGGCAGAAGGCTCTGGCCTCCACGTATTTCATTGCAAGCCCACGAGCCCTGATCGGGAGCAGTGGGCGTGACTGTTGCTTCCCTACCAATCACGGCTTTAGATTAGACCCAGTCTCCTCCCCGCCTGGGTCAGGTTTATCCAGATACCCAAGGACAGAGTTCTCTCTACTTCCTGACAGCATCCAATGTAGAGCAAAGCTCTGCTTCTAGAAATCTCCCCACAGCATCTGCCACAAGCCCAGGGCCTGTGCGCCCTTCCTACACCCCCTCCCGGAGACGCCCCGAGTGGAACTGTTCCCTGCGGCGCCGTCAGCACCACGAGTGACACAGCTCATGTGTGCGGCCACAGGTGTGGTTCCAGGCCCTGCTCCTCCAGGACATTGATACATTGTGTCACAAGCAGGGCCACCAACGTAGTTTTTAGTTCTCCTTTTTAATACCTGCGTCTAGTTCATTCGCCCTAATGATGGATTCTCGTTTGTTTTTTTTCCCCAGGTTCTCCATATTGTAAGTAATACTGCGATGGGCAGTTTCTGTATTGTTTCCGCTTATTTCCTGGGGCAAGATGCCTGGAACGAAGCGTGTGGATAGTTTCAAAGGCCTTGATGCCTTCTGTCCATCTCTTCACTCCACAGAAGAGGAAACCGAGGCACAGAGATGGGGAGTGCCTTGTTTAAAACCAGTAAGCGTCTACTAACGGATTGAAGTGCAGTCTTTAAAAAGCATTTTGAGACTGCCGTTAGAGATACGTGCCTGTAAGTCAGGAAAGGAGAAAGACCACATTGTGTCCATTCAGCTCGGTTCACAATCGCTGACGCGTTGGGAACCTGGCCCAGGGGTGGAGTCCGTGGGCGGTCCTCAGTCCCGTGAGGTTCTCTGAATGGTCTTGGGCTTCTGGCTTTGCGACGTGGTTGGTGAGGATGTTTTCTAAGTGATCAAGTCCCATCGGCCCTTCAGGCCCAATCCTGCAGCCAGTGGGCCCAGGGGAGCCTGGCTCTGCCATCTGCCCTCTGGGAAAGCAAAGAAGCAGCGCTTTTCTCTTGGGGGAAGTGGAGACAAGGAGGCCTCCTAAGGGGGGAGGGATGCCCAGGGGGCCACAGGCTGTTTCTCCCATTAGCTAATGAGGGTCATTGTCTGCCGACCAAGTCCCCAAAGCGTGAGAAAGGCAGCATTTCTCCTATCGGGCTCTGTTTTTGACTGCGTGATTTTGGAAGTTATTTCATGGTCTTTGAAGTCAATTTTCTGTCCTGAAGTTCTGGGATTTATATAAATTCTTTCCTGTATCTATTCCCTTGGGTTTTTATAGATTGGCCACTGTTTCTGAGCTCTGGGAATTCAGAGATGGAATAAGACATTGCCCCCAGTCTTCCCTGGGCTCACACTATCCTGCGGAAGCAGCCAGCAAATATTGATGACCTACGGTGTTCAGTGCTAAAAGAGTGTCTGTTTGGGACCCAGACAAGTGCAGGCAGGCGAGGGGGGGGGGGCGCAGGGTGGAATGAGGAGATGTCTTAGAAGAATTCACAGAAGAGCAGAAATTCGAGCTCGCTTTGAAAAAGAGAGACTGGAGCCCTGGCTGGGCGGCTCAGTTGGTTGGAATGTGGTCCCGCGCGCCAAAAGGTTGTGGGTTTGATCCCCAGTCAGGGCACGTGCCCGGGTTGCAGGTCCCAAGGTTCCATCCCCTGTCGGGGCACAGGCAGGAAGTAGCTGATGATGTTGCTGTCTCACGTAGATGTTTCTCTCTCTCTCCCCCCGCCCCCGCCCTCTCTCTCAAATCAATAAATACATCTCAAGGTGAGGAGGAAAAAGAACACACGCACGCACGCAGACTGGAAGGGAGAGAGGGCGTTTCAGACCTAAGGACACCTGCGCAGAGGCACACGGCACCATCAAAGGGCATCAGCATGTATGGAGGCGTGCGCCGCCTGGGCCCAGCGGTCCACCCGGAGTCTGACGGGTACCAAGTGTTGCTGTGCTTCCCTCGGGGACTCCAAATGCCCCGTGGTGCCCGGGGCTCCTCAGTGCGCAGTCTGGGAACTGTGGCTCCAAGTCCCTCTGACTGGTACCAGCTTGGGGAGATGTGAAGGGACCTTTGGACAGGGAGCCAAGGAGCCCACTAAATGACATTGTGACACATAAAAGTAAGCTGGTTGGTGTCCAACAGTGACTGAGGGCTTCAAAACCCACTACGATCAGCTATTTATCACCATTCAACGGGCATCACCAAGCGAGAGAAAAGATTCAGGATGGGGGGACTTTCCCAGGAGAATGTCCTAGGAAAATGAAATACTAACGATCCTCCTCCAACGCCCGTGCCTGGGCAGCCAGCCCCCCACCACGGCGGGAACACCTGAGTGGGTGTGGGAACAGCTGCATGTGTGTGTGCGTGCATGGAGGCAATCCATCTTTGGGACGACGGACCCTTTTCATCGACATTCACTCCTCCACCGGGCCAGCCCCTTCTGAGCAGCGCCCCCTGCCTGCTCAGATTGAGGACTGCGGGAGGTGCAGAGCTCCAGGGAAACGCATAATGCCAGGAGTCACCCAGGGGAGGGAATGACCTCCCTCCTCACCTCTCCCCGTCTCCCTGGGCAAGCATATGGGTCAGATCAGCCCGATGGCAAGAGGTTAACTTGCTAGAAGGCTGGCACCATGCCTGGAGCATCATGAAAAAGGTATTCCTGGGGATATTTCACCTGTGTATTGAAAAGTGCCACCCCCCCAACACACACACACACACGTGTTGTGCTTGGTTGTACGAGGAGGTGATTTCCGGCTGGTGATCGGTGAGTGCCCCCGGGAAGACCTAATCTAGCCTGCAGTGGATGCTCGGGCTCCTCCCCCTCCTTAGGGGCCCTGTGGGTTCCCCTGGGCTTCCCCTGCCTGCCTCCCTGAGAGACAGACGCCCCACCTGCAGGGAAACACAGGCCGCACACAGTCAGTCTGCTGCAGATGTGCCGTGGGGGTCCTGGGACCTGAGGATGCGAGACCCACTGTGGGTTCTTGTCTTCGCGCAGGAAAGAATTCAAACGCAAGCCAGCAGAGAGTTCAAAGTGAAAGTGAGTTTGTTAGTGAAGCCGTGAGACAGGGAGGGGGCTGCTCCACAGACAGAGCGGCCCTCCCTGCAGTGAGCTTCGCTTCCTTTATTGAGGTTTTTTTTTAATCAAGATATTCGGTAACAGGGAGGAGTATTCAGGGTCGTCCTGGAAAGGAATGGAGAGCACGTGGAGGAGCTCTGTCAGCTACTGTGTGTCCTTACACGGACTTTTCTTTCCCCATCGTGGTGCCTTGGGGTGTGTTGCTCCGCAGGCTGATGCATTACATCGAGCATCTAACGGGGCTAGGAGTTACCGTTGAGGTGAAATCAGTCACCGTGTTGGACTGAGCTGGTCGTCAGCACTTTTAAGCCATAAATCCGGTGGTGGGGGGCGGTCTTACCTGCTGACAGTTCTGAAGCCATTGGCAGCTGTTGCTGCACGTACCCTGTCTTAATGCCTTTCTGTAACTTCACCCGAAGCTGTCCCATCGATGGGATGGTAACAGTCTGTGTCCTGGACATGGCCTGCCCACCTGTGACCTGCCCACCTGCAGTTTTCCAGTTTCATCCCCCACTCATCTCCTATCTGGCCCTGCGGTCTTCTGGCCTAGCAGGTTATTTGAGGTCTCCCTCTTTGTCGCTTTCTCCCTCCACAGTGTCACTTCCTTTTTTGTCCACCCTCCTAGCTTGGTGCACCTGTCATCCCCACCTGAGGCTGCTTCTGCTTGTTGCGACCTAACAATGTGAAAAATGGAATCGGGGTTCCTTTCACCCTACTGTCCTGAGGAAAAGCAACTGAAAGGATGAGAAAGTCTGAGAACATCAGCAGATTGAAAGCCTTGCAGTTCAAAGTGTGGTTCCCCCAACCAGGACCTTCAGTACCACCTGCGAGCTCATTAGAAATGCAGAATCTCCTGCCAAAGCCGAATCAGAATGTCCTTTTCTACCAGGGCCCCAGGTGATCCTTATACACTTGACTAACAATTGAAAAGCGCTGTATTTACATGTCGTAGGGCAGTAGAAGCAAATACCCAGGGTCTCACCAGACCTCACAGAGAGTATTCATGGAATGCAAAATCAGACTGCCCCTGACACTTTCCAGCTGCGAAACCTGGGTAATGTTGTCAACGTAGAGCCTCAGTTTCCTTACCTGTCAAGTGAGATGAGTGGCTGACGCCGTCTCTTTGTGGTGGTAATCAAAGGTAAAGAGATAATGCTCACAAAACGGAATGCCTGTCCCAGAGCAGTTGGTTAACTGACTATTGGTTCTTTTTGCTTCCTGTGGCTCGAGTGACGGTAATTTGTTTCTTTTCTGCACCTCGGAAACTTCCTGTACCATCAATGGGTTGACCGCTTCGTCCGTTGCAATAGCCAGGCAAATGCAAACTCACACTCTCCAGGTCTTGCAGGCAGGCCTGAGAGCAGCAAAGGACTTGATACGGGGTTGGTGTGCGTGTGGTAAAACAGAAACGACACTGCATTTACCACCCTAACCATCGCCAAGTGCGCCGTGCAGTGGTGTTGGCGCAGCCGTGGTCACCATCCACCTCCGTGACCTTGTTTAACCTGGTGAAACTGAAACTCTGTGCCCGTGCAACAGTAACTCCCCTCTCCCCAGCCCCTGGCAACCACGGCGCTACTTGCTATGAGTTTAACTTCTCTAAGTACCTCACGTAAGTGGAATCGAACTACATCTGTCCTTGCATGTCTTGCTTATTTTGCGTAGCATAATGTCCTCCATGTCATGGAGGTTCATCCATGTCATGGAGGTTCGTCTCCAAGGTTCATCCATGTTATAGCGTGTGCCGGGATTTTATTCTTTTTCGAGGCTGTATAATAGCTCGATGCATGCATACACCACAATGTGCTCATCTGCCTGTGTGTTATGGACACCTGGGTTGCGTCCATGGTTTATCTCTGGTGCCTAAATGCTGTTACGAGTGTGGTGCACAACGTCTTTTCCAGACTTTGCTTTCAGTTCCTTTAGCTCTGTGCCCAGAATTGGAACTGTGGGGTCATATCATAATTCTTTGTAAGTTTTTGAGGAACCATCATACTATTTCCCACAGCGGCTGCACCATTTTACATCCCCACCCCAGTGCACAAGGTGTGGGGCTTATTTTCTGAGAGCAGCTGGAATGAATGACCCTGCCTGACAGACAAGGACACAGTCCCCCAGGAACACTGTGAGGTCCTCAGGGTGGGAAGCCCGGCCTCGCTCCTGTTGGACCCACTGCACACCCAGGGCGGTGCCTGGAGACAAAAGGGCTCCAGACACATTTGCCGACTTAAAT
Source organism: Glossophaga mutica (assembly GCA_039655065.1). NCBI lineage: Eukaryota > Metazoa > Chordata > Mammalia > Chiroptera > Phyllostomidae > Glossophaga > Glossophaga mutica. Next base: position 88,266,768 of record CM077313.1, read on the forward strand.
GGAAGGTCCCCAGCCAGCCTCCATTCGTCGCCATCCCGAGGACCGTTGTCCCGGAGCTTAGCTCTTCTTCCTACACACCACCGCCACCTGCTGGAGGCATGGGTACATTGCATCTGCCAGGCTAATGTCTTGCCTTTACCCTTGAGGTTTATTTCGTTTAGTGAAGTTTTTTCTCAAAGATAAAAATGGAATAGTGTTAAGATGACGGGCACACAAAAATTCTGTGTGTGTATATGTGTGTAAGAGAGAACCAGGGTGACGTTCCAAATGGTGACAACAGTTTATGGGAAGGGGCTCTTCGCAGGAACGGGAAGCTGCGGGAGTCCGGGGCAGAGCGCTCCGGCCAGGCGCGGGGCGTTCGGAAGTGGCTGCGGAACGCACTGTAGGTTGTAATTACAAACTGCTCCTCTAACTCTAGCCATAGCTTCAGGGGGGGGGGGGGGTGGGAAAGAAAGAAAAATCAGTGAACGCTACCACCATGGACCCAGCTTGGTCTTTTTGTCTTCGTAGACAACGCAGCTGTTCCTTTGGAAGCCTGAAATTACAAGTGTGGCTTTTCAGAAGGTCAAACCGACCTCCCTAAAACAATAGTCTGGATTCAGTCTGTCATGTAGGAACTGCCATCCCCATGCAGATACACCGTGATGTAGTGCAATAACTCTAAAACCTAAATCCTCATCTATTTTTTCTGCAATAACCCTTCTGAAATACTCCGATCTAGGTCATTATTAATGAGGAGAGGAATGAACAAATTTAAGCCTTGCTTGCCTCAGAGGACTGTTATGTAGGTTAAATAAGAGAATGTAATGCCTGAAAAGCATAGTAGATGCTCAATAAAAATTTGTTTGCTTTCTCATTGGGCTGGAGTTTCTTTCCCTGCTCCCCTCTGCACCTCACCGCCTCCCCACCCCACCCCACCTCACCCCACCCCACCCCCAACGCCCTACCAGGTACCCTAGGGCCCCAGGGGGTTATTACTTCACGCTCCCTTCTGGCCGCTAAGCCAGGCCGGCCAGGAAGAGAACCTGCGTGCCTGGAGAAGGAAAAGCAGGAATGAATGCAATTTCATTGGAAACATTTGAAACAGGTGTGGTCTGAAAAGAAACAGCTGGCAGAGAAGGCATTTCTGAGAGGCCAGCATTAGGGAGCGACTTTGAGAAAGGCCTTCACAGGGGCCGGGCGGGCAGCAAACCCACAGGCTCCTTGGGAGGCGGGGAGCCAGCGAAGAAGCCAGAGTCAGGCCGACCTGGGTTCAAACTCGGGCGTCACCAGCCGCCAGGCTTCCCGCAGGGCACTGAACACTCCAGCCTCTGTTTCCTCCTGTGTGAGACGGGGTGACCATCCCTACTCCCAGAGTAGGATGGGGCTGTGATGAAGGAGCGTGGGAAGCCTGTCCCACCAAGATATCCTCATAGAGAATGCTCCCAGGGTGCCGGCTCCCTTGGGAGAGAGGCCCCTCCCACCCTCACTGTCCCACCCCCAGGGGTGTACGTGCACCTCATCCCACATCCCTGTAGGTGCCCCTGCCTGCTGGCCCCAAGCTGCAAACTCAGGGGCAAACCTCTGCTTAGGCTGTGCAAGTGCCTGTTGAGGTCACTCAGGATGCTTGAAGAGGTCCCATTCTCTAAGACACTATCGGTACGTTACACACACATGCTCACCAGCTTTCCTGGAGAACTTTTTAATAGTGCTCACACCTGTAACTGACTGGGCTAAGCATGGGTGTCAGACTCATTTTCACTGGGGGCCACATCAGCCTCGCGGTTGCCTTCAAAGGGTCGAATGTAATTTTAGGACTACAAATGTAACTACCTTTAACAGTTAAGCGAGAGCTCGGCTGGGCCGCCGGGTAGAAACAAGGTGTCCAGCTGCTAACACAAGGTGGAGGGCCGGATTGGGCCCTCGGGCCTTGAGCTGCCACCTGTGGGAGCCTCACAGAGGTATCAGCTGGCTCAGGGAAAAGTTGCAGAGGGTAGTGGGTGAAAGAGCTTCCTGGGCCCCCCAAATCAGTGCCACGGGGAGAGATGATGCTCTTACTTTAAGAAGCACTCATGGGCCCTGGCTGGGTGGCTCAGATGGTGGGAGCATGGTCCTGTGCACCAAAAGGTTTGTGGTTTGATCCCCAGTCAGGGCCCATGCCTAGGTTGCAGCTTCAACCCCCACAAGGGGGCGCATTTGAGAGGTAAACGATGGATGTTTCACTCTCTAGCTTGCTCTCTCCCTTTCTCTCTAAAATCAGTAAACACATCCTCAGGTGAGGATTTTTAAAAAATCCCCCGTGTGCCCAGTGGGATTACAACCACTTAATCGGGCACCGACCGTGTTCTAGGCAGCGCTGTGATCTTTACGTTCATTTTACAACGTAGCATTCCAGCTAGTGTTGTGTGCACTTAATCGATAAGGAAGTAGTTGCTTGAAGGAGTCCACCCCGTATCCAAAGTCATGCTGCTGGTAAAGCATGGAGCGGTGAAGTGGGTCTGCTGATGGCGGTGATGCTAGGAAGCCCAGGGTAGAGACCCAGGAGCACAAGCACAGGGCAGGGGGACTCCTGAGCTTTCTGACCACTTTCTCATCCCCCCTTCTCCACGAGTAGCGTGGCTGGTCCTCTGGGATGGTGACCTTGACAGACAGAGTCTGCAAATCTCTGCCCAGGCCTTGACATCCCAACCAACCAGCTCAGCCCGCCCAGGACCACACCCCCCATGCTGTCCCTCAGCATTGGGTCCCTGCCCTACCCCCAATCCTGGCTCACGGGCGAATCAGCCCAAGCAAAGCGAACAGAGCATGCAGAGGCTTTGAACTTTGGGACTGCTGGCATTTCCAGCAGCTGGAGCTCATGGAGCCCAGGTGGTGGGGCTGGGAGGCGAGAGACGGGCAGGCACGGCTGGAGGGCCCTCAGCTTCTCTGGGCGCCGAGGCTGTGTTCTGAAAGCTGTGGGAAGCACTAGCGTGTTTCAGCCAGGAATCGCCTCGATCGACGTTGTGATACAAAGTATACTCTGTGTAGTTTCCGTGGCTATGGCTTTGAATCGACTCATCAGTTGTAAGTCCCAAAGGATCAGATGAGCGAAGGTTTGGTGGTTTGGTGATACACAGGCCCTTTCCAGAGTGTGGGGTTTCGTTTTCATGCGCATCGTGACCCGAAACGGTCGCAGCTGCGGTACAGCCGGGCCAAGCCCGCGCTCCAGGAGGGACGAACCGGAAGAGGCCGCTTTAGGTCTCGTTAGCCCAAACCGTGTCACCTGGCCACCCCCAACTCTAGGAACACTGGGCAGTCAAATGTTAACTTCTACAGTTTCCCTGGAAGGGACAGCAGAAGGGGAAAGGACTTAGACATGGAGGGTGTGTCCGCATGTTAGCATACGAGGGACAACGAGTAAAAATGAATGGTGCTGTAATTAAGTGCTAATTAATATAATTAAATGGGGCTTGAATCGTTATCTTTTCCATATATAACATGTCACTGATCGTTGTCTTTTATTTAGAGTTTTTTATTATATTTTCCAAGATTTCTATAGTTTGTCTCCCAACTCATCCTCTGGTTGAGTATTCTTTCCATGTATGTTTGATAACAGAATAAATCTATACAGAAATGCAGCGGCACTATAATCAGCATGAGAATGGTATTCTCCCCAGGGGCCTGCCCTTTTGAATTCTAAGAGTCAACTTCCAGCCAAAACCAATCAGCGCTAACGACGCCCTGGAACTCAGCAGAGTTCATACCTCGAAAGGACACCAGGGGGCAGTGCAGCCTAAGAAATAAGTGTGTTCTATTCCAACGCGCTCTGCAGCCTGATTCCCTCAAATTAAACCAGCATAATTTTCAAGGGGTGCCTTGCCCAAGTCCTTGTGCTACCAGTTCAGCCTGATTTCAACCTCGTTTCCAGAAATGAGCCAAGCAACACACGTTTCATGTGGCTTATTAACATTCAAATTGTTTTCAGATGAGAGGCTGTGGACTAAAGTCTAAGGCAGCATTGCCCAAAGCGTTTCTAGCCTATTCTAGGAAATGATGAGAACACACCCAGGTGTTTTTGTTTTGTTTTGTTCCCAAAATTCTGGGTCATATGAAGCCTCGCGGGTAAACGTTTGTGGGACAGAGTGACTTAGGTAAACTATCCCCTTTGAAGGGTGAGGCTCCGAGGGGGTAGAGCTGTATTTGCGCCGAGTGGGGATCGAACCCACCACTTTGGCGAATGAGGACAACGCTCTAACCAGCTGAGCCACCGGCCAGAGCTAGCTGTAGTTCTTTGTTCTCTAGGAATTTTGAGTCTACATTTGAGACAGAGTCACTTTTGAACAGCAAAGTCTTTTGTTTTTAAAGACAAGTATAACGGCACTTCAAGCTTTACATATATATTCTTTTTTGTGAGTTGACTGAGATTTTGAGTCATAAAAAGCTGCCGAATCAGCAGAGAATTAGAAAGAGGGCCCAGTGAGGGATGCTGCATCGGCGGGACTTGGAATCGAACGTGGAAGTGGAACGGGGTGAAGCAGGACCGCCGGGAGGGCAGGGAGGCGGCCAGGGTCTCGGCGGACGTGGACGCCAGAGCCAGAGTGGGCGTAACTGCCCAGAGAGGGGGCCCAAGGCCTCCCTGGGAGAAGGGAGCATCGCCGGCGGGGACACGCCTACTGAAGATTACAGCGCCTACCGCACGGAGATGACCGACTGCCGGGGGGACAGCCGGCAGGGCCACGGACGGGTGCAGTGTTAGCTTCTTTCCACTGGGGCTGAGGGATAGTAGCAACCTACCTGACTCACAGAACTGCTAAGGGGCATGTGTCCCAAATGCAAAAGGCTTCTTTCTTTCTTTATATTTTATTTTACTTATTTTTATTGTGTTTTCCCCGTATATTCCAAGAAACAATAGCTAGTATCTGTTGAGTTCTCAGTGTAGGCTTAGCCCTTAGGGTCATGCTGAGTCAGGCACTGCCACGGTCTGCATTCAGAGAGATGACAAGCCCGGGTAAAGCTCACGGAGGAGACAGGAGTCGAAACTTAATTACAGAGTCCTGGTCCTTAACCACTAGCTGCACAGCTTCACCTTGGAGTGGAAACCTTGGCTGATAACACACGTTTCACCTTTAGACTGGCTGCGCCTGTGCGTAACTGCTATTAACGAATTAATGTGTCGGGTTTGCGGTGTAGAGGAGGGTTTTCTGTTTGTTTGTTTTTTAAGCTACTGCCTGTACAATCAGAAAGCACATTGAAAAGGGCAAGTTACACTACTCATCTTGACAAGACATTCAGGACTGCGAGGGCCCAGCCCAGGGGAAGTCTCTGTTCAAATGCATCCCAGGATTCTGGAGAGGAGAAAAGTGATTCACAGACAAGGCAGTCCTTTAAAAGCGTCTCTTTATTTGCTGGAAGAATACACAATTTGGCGTTTCTATGCAATCCATCATGCGATTAACATGGTAGGCCTTTTACAAGCCATCCAGGATCTCTATCTCTGAGCTTGCTCAATTATTAAAATATTAGCAGGGGCTGAAACAACACGCCGAGATCAAGGAAAACAGAGGGAGCAAATTTTCTTCCCCAGGACCACGGCTTCCAACGCCAAGAAACAGTCAAGAAAGCGCGGCCAGGGGAAGTCTCCGCACCTGAGAGCGAGTGTCGCGAGGGCGCATGTGTGGGCGACCCTGCTGATGCGCGAACGCTGGAAGGTTTCTGCAGGGTTGGACGTTCTCCCGTTGACATTGACTTTGAAGCATTTTTTTTATAAGAGCAGACTAACATTCATGGGAGTCAAACAGAGGGCAAGCCTGGAAGCAAGATCTCAACAGACTGAGAAAAATGCCCCCCCAGAACGACACTTTGCAGCTGCCTCCGTGCTTTTGGGGTTACAGAGGGGACACAGGAAAGACGGCCGGAGAAAGCCGGGTGGGGACGGGTTACAGGATGGTTAAGGAGGTGGTGTGCCCTCCACAGGGAGGTCTGAAAAAGAGGCGTGGCAAAGGCGTGTGAACCTGGGTGCCCAGGAACGATGGGCAGCGCTTGCTTAAGGCAGAGATAGCCGTTTTACTAAAGAAGTTGTGTGCCTGCCCCCGAGACCTGCCCAGTTACAGAGTTATGATCAGGTCACCCTGCGAGTTTACTTTCGGTTAGATTTATTACAGCGCCCCCACAATCCACTGGGGAGCAAAGAGGCCGCTACGCCCGGGCAGGGTCACTGTGCGGCCAGCACTGAGGCATCTGTCTGCAGAACAGGCAGGTGTTACCTACCGAGTTACCTGAGCTCAGGGGCAATGGGCACAACGGCCTGCAGAAGGCGCTCCTGCGCAGACACTGGGCTGGGAGGGACCCAGCACTACAAGGGCTTCCCTAACAAAGGTTTTCCTTTTGGTGCAGTGATTCAGTTTCCCTGGAATACCCTCGGAAAGCACATTGTAAATACATTGCTCGATAGCATGATGGGGACTGAGCTCAGGAGCTGGCTCAGTTGCATGACCGGATTCCTGGAAATGAACTTCAGAGGATGAAAGCAGAGGACATGAAACCCTTTACCATCAGACCCCAAAGGCTGTGGCATCAGGGCACAGCGCCTACTCTGCGGGGGTGGGGGACCATCCTGGAGAGACGGCCCTGGAGGTGAGTCCTCAGAGCTGCCTCTGCTATGTCTCCGTAACTGCCCAGGCTCAGCTCTAGCGATGGGTACCCACCTTAGCTTTCATCACAAAAGGCATGGTGGACATGCTGAATTCCAGTCTTTCTTAAAGATTCTACCGTTAGTCCGGGGACCTGCAACTAGCTATAGAAAGCACAGGACTGGAGATTAAACCTGCCTGCCAACGAACCTGAACTTCTCCGTGCCTCAGACCATTTTAGAAGGGATTAAAAGTTATTTCTGACCTTGAACCTTTCCTTGCAATGTCTGTGAATTTAGTCCCAAAGTAAAAACTCTAGGAGAGGCCCAGTGGGCCTAAAACTGCCACAAGGAAGAGAATCGAGTTTTACAGACTCTTCGCCGCGCCGGCAGCCGTGGGGGCAGGGCGCTCCCTAGGGTTCCTGGACGTGGTCTGTCAGGAAATAGGCTGAAGTGCCACTTCAAGTCATCTTCAACCTCCTGGAGAACAACCTGCAATTTGGGCATTCCAATCGGTTCAGCATCTTACACCCTCCTACCCCGGGACTGCAAGACCAAATGGCCGTATCCTGGAGTAAACTGCAAACCTAGTCTCTGAGGCGTGGGCATCTCACGGATTTCCAGCATCGTCTGCCATGCGTGACCGGAAGGGTTAGCCTACAGGGGGGTCCAACCTTGTGGTGTCTCTGGGCCGCACTGGAAGAAGGAGAGTTGTCTTGGGCCACACATTAAATACAGTGCGACACATAATCACACACACAAAAAATCTCATAATGTTTTAAGTTAATTTACAGTTTGGTGTTGGGCCACATTCATAGCCACCCTGGGCAGCATGTGGTCCGTGGGCCACAAGTTGGACACCCCTGGGGAAGACAGCAGAGCCCAGAGCTGCTTCTGCAAACTCTCTCAGGGGATCTAGGAGGCCAGAGGCACGCAGGCAGAACCCATGCAAAGGGGCTTTACTTTGAACTTGGCCCTGCCTTGGGAAACCTGAGTCCAGAAGTATCTACGAACACAACAATTTTTAGTCTCTTTTCCCTCTAAGATTGTTTTCATTCAGAAGCACAACATTTGTGTTGGGTGCATTTACCTTGAAAGGTACATGCTTATTTGAATTTTAAATAATTGCATTAAAAATGGAAAAAGATGGCTTCAGAAGTGCGTTTCTTGCATGCAATGATTATTAAACCAATAGTCCTATGAAAGCAAGTGAATGTCCAGAGATCACAATAGCATCAAGGGGAGGAATTTCACTTTTTTTCTGAACAGGCTGTGTATCATTTTAACATTGGTTCAATTGAGACTTTGAAGGATTTACAGCAGTAAAAGCCACACGAGACAAGTGTCTCGCTGGTTTGAGGCTGGAGTCTGCGCTGACCCCCAGTCCAGCGACGAGGAATCTGTGACAGAAGAGTAAAGGGGAACATCGCCGTGTCCCGGTGGCCTCAGCCATGGCTGCGCCAGGCCCGGGGCCCCCAGGGGTGTCAGGCAGGGTCGGGGGTACATCTCACTGTGCCTGGTGAGTGCTGCGTGCCGGAGACTGGGCCCCTCTCTTCCCCTGGACCTACTTCCTGTTCCAGTTGTGCGAGATGTTCTGAATCTTTTTCATTCTGATCCTCTGATCCAGCATCTTGTACCTTGCAGGATGCTCCTCCACTTTCTTTAGGGCCGAAGGTGCGTAGGAGTTAGACGCGTAAGCAGGGCGTTTAAAGTGACGCAGAGGAGGCTTGATGACTGCAGGTGGTACAAGACAGACAGCCGTTAGCCCCACGGTGACTCGGCATGACCCCCTCACCCCCGACCTGCTCACTGTCTTCAGAACCGGGAGATGCACAGAGTTAACCGCTCTCGGGAATCTCAGTGAGACAGACAAACCACAGAGATGAACAAGCATGTTAGCCACCTTGGCCACACACTTTAAATAAAGACCAGTTCCTACAGGCAGACAGTGAAGACCCCAGAATGTAAAGGTTTTTCCTAAAGAAGGGATGGGGGTAAGGAAGTGAGAGGGAGTGGGGTGCAGGGTGCAGGGGTCACTCTGGGGAAGAGCAAGGCAAACAGCCATGAGCCGAGCCCCACCCCCAACCAGCAGTTAGCATTGTGGGTAAACCTTCAGGGCTGCTGAGCAGCACACAGTCCTGAAGTGCTCGCAACAGAGGACATCCTGGGGAAAAATTTGCCCTCCCCCCAAAAAATATATATATAGTTGTCATACCCAAAATAAAAGATCCAAACAGACTCCTCACCAAAGAAGATACGCACATGACGAGAAAAAGCATAGGAAAAGATGCTCCACGATTTTTGTCACCAGGGATTTGCCAGTTAGAACAACAGCGCTATGTACTACACACAGATTTGGGTGGGTAAAATAAAAACAGAAAGAGCTGATGGCACCCACGGCGGGTGAGGGGCTCTCATTCTTGCTGGTGGGAGTGCACAGTGGATCAGCTACTTTGGAAGATGGTTTGTCAGTTTCTTATGAAGCAGACACAGTCCTACCGTGTGACCCAACAACTGTGCTCCTAGACATTTACCCAGGTGACATGAGAACTCACGTCTGCAGAGAAACCTGTACATGAATTTTATAGAAGTTTGTTCACAATAGCCAAAGGCTGAAAGCAACGAAGATGTCCCTCAAGAGTTAAATGGAGAAACAAACTGTAGAACATTCACACAGGGGAATGTTACTCAGTGACTGAAAGAAAAGAGTGGTCAAGCCACATAAAGACATAGATACATTTTAAATGTGCCCAGTGCTAAGTGAGAGCAGCCGTCTGAGAAGCCACAGGCTGTGTGATTCCGTTTACATGATTCCCGCTCCTGCTGGAAAGCCTGTAGCCAATGAGACAGTGTAAAGGTGAATCAAGGTGAACCCAGGCTACGTGATCGTCGCAAAGAGGTGAGATACACTGATTAGGTGAAAGGAGCAGATGCTGAGTCATTGCCTGGAACTCCAGCTCTCTCGGTGGCTGCTCTGCCTCCTGGAAGGGTCCCCCAGAGGAGTGTGAGCCACAGGTAGCTTGCAGAGCTGGGACTGAAGGCCACCATCATGAAAAACCAGCTGTGCCAATCCCTTCCAATAAGGGGAAAATGTATGCTGTTTATGATCAAGCCAAAGGTTAGGCAGAACCTCAATGTATGATCACAGGGAATTGGTTAAGTTCCAGTCATTCTTAAAAACATACTCCTGGATTCTAAAGATGGTGGCATGGTAGGAGGGAGCAGATTCCACTTCCCCCTACACACAGGAGAAAAACCTAGCTGATCTACGGAGGAACAGAGCAAACAGCCAACAGTACCACAGCAAATATGAAAATAGGAGATCAAAAATTATAGTGGACATTGAAGAACCAGATGGTAAGGAGAGTACTTCAGGACAATAAGGGCCCAGGGATTGGCCCGGAGACCAGGGCAGCTGAAGCCCCAGGCCGGGCGCTCACCAGGTCTGCCACAGGGCTCTAGGGAGGGAACTGGGTCAACTGCCTTCTCCCCAGCCAAACAAGGTTTGAGCAGCACTGGGAGAGACCTGGTAGCTTGAAGTCACACAGAGAGGAGTTAAGGTCTGAGTGGCAAACACACAGGGGCTGTGAACACCCACGCATAGCCCTGGGAGGAGTGCATGACCAAGCCCACGCGACCAGAGGTCCCTGTACAACTGGAGGTCCCTGAGCAACCAGAGGCACCGTGCAACCTAAGGCACCTGCAACCAGAGGAGGGGGCTTTGTGGAAGACCTGGAGCTCACACCCATGAACCCAGGGTGAGTGCACTCAATGCAGGAAACCCAGAGCCCATACCCATAAACTCCGGTCAGTGCCCGTGCCCTGTAGGAGACCCAGAGGTCACACCCATAAACTCGGGAAAGTGAGCGCTCCACAGGAGACTCAGAAACCATGCCCAAGGCCCTGAGCAGAGAGGCACTGGCTAGCTCTGGGGGAAGTGCACGCCTAGCCCTAGGGAGAGTGCGTGGCTAGCACTGAGGAAAGTAGCCCAAAGCTGACTGAGTGCTGAACAGGGAGAAGAGCCACACCAGTCGCTCCTCAGCCCCTTGCAGCCAGCAAGACCAGAAAAACCGGTTTGGCCAGTTTGAAACCAGCAAGAGGGTTTTTTTTAATTATATTTTTATTATACTCTTCAATTATTTTTATCTTTTTTATCCCTCAATTCCTTTTGCTTCTCTTTACTTCTTTCTTGTTTTATTCCTTCTTCCTTTCTTTCCCATTTTATCTCTTCTTCCTTCCTATTTTTTCTTTTCTTTTTTCATTTTTTTCTTTTCTCTTTTTAAATACCCACGAGTGAGACAAAAAAAAAAAAAAAAAAAAAAACCAACCCTGGAACTGTGAAAAAACCAGAGTTGGACCCAAAGAGGGGGCATCCCAACAGCTGAGACGGTGGAAGCTGTGAACACCAGGATACCCAAAGGAGACTGCACCACTGAATCTCACAGGTATTCTACCACAGAAGTTCACACCATAAACCCAGGGAGCCAGAACAGATCAACTTAAGAAGCTGAGGCTAACAAAAAGAGTCTCACAAACAATAGGAAGACAAAGAATCCCCAAATGAAAGGAAAGGAGGAAGTTCCAGAAAGAATGCTAAATGAAACAGAGGCAACTCAACTACCAGATATTGAGTTCAAAGCAATGGTTGTCAGGAAGCTCCATGAGCTCTCAATGAGCTACCAGAAACTACAGGAAAGCTACGATGAACTCACTGCAAACTATATCAACATGAAAAAGGAAATAGAAACTATCAACAAAGGCCAAGAGGAAATGAAGAATACAATTTCTGAACTGAAAAACACAGTAGAAGGAATGAAAAGCAGAATCAATGAAGCAGATCAGATCAGCGAGTTGGAGGGCAAAGTAGAAAAAAAGACTGAGAAAGAGCAAGGAAAGGAAAAGAGGCTCAGAAAGAATGAAGAGGGATTAAGAGAAATGCAAGACAATATGAAACGTAACAATATCTGTATAATAGGGATACCAGAAGGAGAAGAAGAAGAGCAAGAGATAGAAAACCTATTTGAAAAAGTAATGATGGAAAACGTCCCTAATTTGATGATAGAAAAAGTCACACAAATCCAGGAAACACAGAGAGTCTCAATCAAGAGGAACCCAAAGAGGCCCACTTCAAGACACATCATCATTAAAATGGCAAAATTCCAAGACAAAGAGAGAATCTTAAAGGCAGCAAGCGAGAAAAAGGAAGTAATATACACAAGGGAGCCCCAATAAGGTTAGCAGCTGACTTCTCAATGGAAACGCTCCAAGACAGAAGAGAATGGCAAGAAATATTCCAAGAATTGAGAACCAAAGGCCTACAACCAAGACTACTTTACCCAGCAAGGCTTTCAATCAAGATAGAAGGCCAAATAAGGAGCTTCCCAGACAAAAGAAGTCTAAAAGAATACACCTCTACCAAACCAGTTCTGCAAGAGATGCTAAAGAAACTGCTTTAAGGAAAGGAAGGAAGAGAGAGAGAGAGAGAGAGGAACACAGGTACGAAAATGGCAATGAATAAGTACCTGTCAATAATAACCTTAAATGTAAATGGATTAAATGCGCCAATCAAAAGACATAGAATAGCTGAATGGATAAGAAAGCATGACCCACACATATGCTGCCTACAAGAGACCCACCTCAGGACAAAAGACCTACACAGACTCAAAGTGAAGGGCTGGAAACAAATTTTCCAAGCGAATGGACAGGGGAAAAAAAAAAAAAACGGGGTAGCAATACTCATATCAGACAAAATAGACTTTAAAAGAAGGGCCATAAAGAGAGACCCAGAAGGTCACTTCATAATACTCAAGGGAAGAATCCACCAAGAAGACATAAACATTGTAAATATATATGCACCCAACATAGGAGCACCTAAATACATAAAGAAAATCTGAGAGGACTTCAAGAAAGATATTGGTAGCAACACAATTATAGTAGGGGATTTTAACACCCCACTGTCAAAGATGGACAGATCATCCAAACAAAATATCAACAAAGATGTTGTGGCATTGAACAATACTCTAGATGAAATGGCTTTAACTGATATAAATAGAGCCCTTCATCCCAAAGAAACTAAATACCCATTTTTTTCAAATGCACATAGAACATTTTCAAAGATAGACCACATGATAGGACACAAAACAAGCCTCAACAAATTCAAGAAAATTGAAATCATACCAAGCATTTTCTCTGACCACAAGGGCTGAAACTAGAAACTAACCCCAAGGGGGAAAACCCAAAACCCTCAAAATCATGGAGATTGAATAGCATGCCTCTAAACAATGAATGAGTCAAGAATGAAATTAGGGAAGAAATCAAAAAGTTTCTGGAAAGAAATGAAAATGAACTCACAAAAACCCAAAACTTATGAGACACAGCAAAAGCAGTTCTGAGAGGAAGTTCATAGTGATACAGGCCTACCTAAAAAACATAGAAACATTGCAAACAACCTAATCCTATGCCTACAAGAACTCGAGGAACAACAACAAACACATCCCAGAGCAAGTAGAAGGAAGGAAATAACCAAGATCAGAGCAGAATTAAATGACATAGAGACTAAAAGCACAATTCTAAGGATCAATGAATCCAGGAGCTGGTTCTTTGAAAAGATCAACAAAATCGACAAGCCTTTAAGCAGGCTCATCAAGAAAAAAAGAGAAAGGACCCAAATAAACACAATCAGAAATGAAAGAGGAGAGATTACAACTGACACCACAGAAATACAAAGGATTGTAAAAAATTACTATGAAGAACTATATGCCAAGAAATTTGAAAACCTGGGTGAAATGGACAAGTTTCTAGAAAAATATAATCTTCCAAAACTCAATGAAGAAGAAGCAGAAAGCCTGAACAGACCAGTAACAGCAGATGAAATTGAAGCAGTAATCAAAAAACTCCCGACACACAAAAGCCCTGGACCAGATGGTTTCACAGGAGAATTCTACAAAGCATTTAAGGAAGAGCTAACCCCTATCCTTCACAGACTATTCCAAAAAATCCAAAATGATGGAAGACTCCCAAACTCTTTTTATGAAGCCAGCATCATCCTAATCCCAAAACCAGATAAAGACACAAGAAAGAAAGAAAACTTCAGGCCAACATCACTGATGAACATAGACGCTAAAATCCTCAACAAAATATTGGCAAATCACATCCAATAATACATTAAAAAGATCATATACCATGACCAAGTAGGATTCATCCCAGGGATGCAAGGATGGTTCAATATTTGCAAATCAGTAAATGTAATACATCATATAAACAAAAGCAAAGACAAAAACCACATGATCATATCAATAGATGTGGAAAAGGCATTTGATAAGGTACAATACCCATTTATGATAAAAACACTCAGCAAAGTGGGAATAGAGGGAGCATTCCTCAACATAATAAAGGCAATATATGAGAGACCTACAGCCAACATCATACTCAACAGGCAAAAACTAAAATCTTTTCCACTAAGAACAGGAACAAGACAAGGATGTCCACTCTTACCACTTCTATTCAATATAGTATTGGAAGTCTTTGCCACAGTGATTAGACAAGAAAAGGAAGTAAAAGGCAGCCAACTCGGAAAGGAGGAAACAAAACTATCATTGTTTGCAGATGACATGATAGTGTACATAGAAATCCTGTAGACTCAGCCAAAAAGCTGCTCAACCTAATAAATGAATTTGGCCAAACAGCCAGATACAAAGTCAATATCCAGAAATCAAAGGCATTTTTGTATACCAACAATGAAACAGCAGAAGCAGAAATCAAGAAAAAAATCCCATTTGATATAGAAAAAAGAAAAATAAAATACCTAGGAATAAACCTAACCAAGGAGGTAAAAGACCTGTATGCAGAAAACTACACAACACTGAAGAAAGAAATCAAGGATAACACAAACAAATGGAAACATGTACCATGTTCATGGATCGGAAGAATTAACATCATCAAAATGTCCATACTACCCAAAGCAATTTACAGATTCAATGCAATACCTATTAAAGTACCAATGGCATATTTCACAGACATAGAACAAACACTTCAAAGATTTATATGGAACCATAAATGACCCTGAATAGCTGCTGCAATTTTGAGAAAGAAGAGCAAAGTAGGAGGGATTACAATACCTGATACCAAACTGTATTACAAGGTCACTGTAATCAAAACAGCCTGGTACTGGCATAAAAACAGGCACATGGACCAGTGGAACAGAACAGAGAGACCAGAAATAAAACCAAGTCTCTACAGTCAATTAATTTTTGACAAAGGGGACAGCAACATAAAATGGAGTAAAAATAGCCTCTTCAACAAATGGTGTTGGGAGAACTGGACAGCTATGTGAAAAAAAATGAAACTTGAGCACCAACTTACACCATATACAAAAATAAATTCAAGATGGATAAAAGATTTAAATATAAGCCATGACACCATTAAAGTCCTAGAGGAGAATGTAGGCAGGAAAATTTCAGATATTTCACGCAGCAACATTTTCACTGATATGTCCTCTAAAGCAAGGGATATAAAGGAAAGAATAAACAAATGGGATCTCATCAAAACAAAAAGCTTCTTCATGGCTAAAGAAAACAGTATTAAAATAAAAAGAGAACCAACTGTATGGGAAAACATATTTGCCAATGATACCTCAGACAAGGGTTTAATCTCCAAAATATATAAAGAACTTACACGACTCCACTCTAAGAAGACAAGCAACCCAATTAAAAAATGGGCAGAGGACTTGGGCAGACACTTCTCCAAGGAGGACATACAGAGGATCCAGAGACACATGAAAAGATGCTCGATATCTCTAGCTATCAGAGAGATGCAAATTAAAACTACAATGAGATACCACTTGACACCAGTCAGAATGGCCTTCATAAACAAAGCAACAAACAGCAAGTGTTGGAGAGGTTGTGGAGAAAAGGGGACCCTAGTGCACTGTTGGTGGGATTGAAGACTGGTACAAGCACTATGGAAAGCAGTATGGAATTTTCTAAAAAAAAACTAAAAATGGACCTACCTTTTGACCCAGCAATTCCACCGCTCAGATTATATCCTAAGAACCTTGAAACACCAATCCAAAAGAACCTATGCACCCCTATGTTCATAGCAGCACAATTTACAATAGCCAAGTGCTGGAAGCAACCTAGGTGCCCATCAGTAAACGAATGGATCAAAAAACTATGGTGCATTTACACAATGGGATTCTATGCAGCAGAAAGAAAGGAGCTCCTACCCTTCGCAACAGCATGGATGGAACTAGAGAGCATCATGCTAAGCGAAATAAGCCAGGTGGTGAAAGACAAATACCATATGATCTCACCTTTAACAGGAACCTAATCAACAAAACAACAAACACACAAAATATAACCGAAGACACTGAAATTGAGAACAGGTTAAAATCACCAGAGGGGAGCGGGGAGGGAATTTCAGGGGAAAAGGGGAAGGGTTTACAGGAACAAGTATAAAGGACACATGGACAAAAACTAGGGTGGGTGGAAATGGGAGGGAGGTGGGGAGGGATGGGGTGGTGGGCTGGAATGGGAGTAAAAGACAGAGAACTGTACAAGAACAACAATTAAAATAAATTTAAATATATATATACTCCTGTGATACTACAGAAAAATGATATCACGTGTATTGATAAAAAGAGGTTTGTGTAAAATACTGTTAAATGAAAAAAGCAGTAGTGATGATCTAACCTTGTACTATAAAAACACATAACCACCAGTATAGGAAACTTGGTAAGAACATACATTTAAGCCATAGCAGTGATTATCTCGGAGTGGTATAAACATAGCTATTTTCTTTTTAGTTGTTCACACTATCTAGTCCTTTTATTACTATCAGGTTTTAGTGGCACAACTTTTTGCAAAGAAATGAACTACTAATATGTCTCCTATAGAATCATAGGTCAGAGCCATTCTACAAAATCTCACGCAACAGAAGTTTTACTCTGAGCTTTAGTACGCAGCATCTCAGAGGGCGCACAGCTGGGCACACATTTGACAACCTATAATGTTCTTTCATTGGCTTCTTCAAGCACCTACTGTGTCCTGAGGACATAACCATGAACAAAACAGATAGCACGCCCTGCTTTTGAGGGGCTTCCGTTGTAGGGCCCTTCTCTGAAACTTGTGACTTGCTTACAGAAGAAAAAGTGTTCAGGCATAATTCGTGATGCTATCTATCACTACAAGCTCCAGCTTTGCCTTTTGAGCAAAGCTACCTTGTAGTAAAGACCTTCAGCAATTGGTCCTGTAGTGACATCACAATGTGGATGCAGGATAACAGAGATTTTTAAGATCTGAGTGCTTAAATCTGTTTCTTAGGGTAAAAATGGGATTGCGGCACCAGAGACTCTGGGAATAAACGTAAGGACAGTCCCGTGACCCTGGAGAGTGGGGTGGAGACAGGGGAGGGCTTCAGAGTCAAGGCTCATAGTTGCCAACGTCTGGGGCAGCTGATTTATCGCTCAAGTCCCAGTTCCTCCTGGTATCCATTCTATTTTTGCTGCCCAGCATGAACCCAGCCAAAGTATTATTGAATTTCCCACTTCTCAGCATGGAGAAACACTTACCGTTTGCCGGGATTCTGACTGTCAGAACAGAAACTCTCCTTGCCACCGGAGTCAGTGCAGATAGAGTTGAACCTGCTGAGAGAGCACGGCTCCCCACTGACACCGTGGAAATGCCATTTCCTGCCATCGCCCTCCCTCAAAATGTGAGGGAGAGGGAAATCCAAAGAGGGCTGTTTTGTATGCATGGATTGCCTCTCCCCTCTGCAGGGACTTCGATTGGACCACAGGGCAAAAGAGCAGAGCTGGTGATGAGAGTGCCAACTTGAGTTTAACTTCTCTTTTTGGGGTGCTGGTGTGGTCTCTTGAGGACTCCTTTATTCCAGAGGTATTCCTGGGAGGGGTCTGACCCTTCCACTTCAATGACCGGGCCCTTCCCACAGCGGAACCTGAGCAGCACCGTTACAAGCCCATCTCCCACCTTCCGTCTTCCCCTCTAAGGAGAACCAAGCTGGGAACAGAACCCCTCCCTGACATAGGCTGCGTCATCAGCAGCTGGGCCATTTTCTCCAGGGGGGACACCTTCACAAAGTCTGCTCTCATGTCCTGGAGCAATTTACTTGGAGAAAAGGATCTAATTAGCTAATGAAGATTTGACAAAGTCACATGAATCTCATAGACCTGCACCTGGCAAAGTCATAACCTACAGGGCCCAGCAGAAGTGAGGCCAGCTTGAGTGCGGTTGGTAGGGCACGTGAGTGTCGCACGGATGGGCAGCAGTCTGAACACTTCACCTAAAATGTCACTGGTGTGCCAAAGTGTGATGTTATGTCACAAAATTACATGCTTATGATTTCGTAATAAAAACGAGGCATTATTTGTGCCAGACGCTGTACATTACTTTCAAGCGTGTCTAGGGAAAAAGTTCCAGACAAAAATGGACACATCATCATTTTTATTTTGCAGTTACATACTTTGTTTCTCATTAAAGTGATGTTCTTTTAGGAGTTCTAACCCTCATTTGTTTAAATCTCACCTTTCTCACCAACACCACAATTCCTCCCAAACTCATCTACAGCTGTCTCTCCTCGGCCACCACCAGCCCCGCCCTCCTTCCTCTCTCTGCGTCTCTCTCTCTCTGAGACCTGGATGCTCGGCGGCCACTTCTTTTCTTTTTCTGGCATCGGAGACCATGAGATACAATTATTCTTCCTCAGAAAGTAGGTAGAGATTTATTCAGAGAACAAACTGATGGCTGTTCGTTGGATTCAGGTGTTGAAATACGAATGGAGGTTTTAAAACTCTTCATTTGAAAATGAGTTTGGTCTACTGTTCCTCAAAGTACCTTCAGCGAAGTGGTGAGTGGAACAGACGTCCCTCCTGCCGGAGGGAGGGGTTCCTACGTTGGATTTAACTGGGTGCAAGTTGAACGAGCGTTTCCAGGACTTCGCCGAGACCTAAATGATGGAGACGTGACGATGAATCCCCAAGAGCAGCCAGTGGCATGTCGCTTTCTCAGTCTTCTCAGGCTAAGGGACCCCCACGGTCAGGAGAGTGGGACAGAGGGTTCAGCAGAAAACGCTTTCAGAAGGACTGGGATAGCTCGTCACCACGTCACATTGATGTCACTAACTCAGCGCACCTGTTGTTCCACGCCAAGCGATGGCAGGCCGGAGAGCGTGGTCTCACGCCCTCGTGTTACCCAGTCCGGCCTGATCCCGTGAGTCACGCACCAACCCGCACTAGCACCTCTGTCCCCCTGGACTCCCACAGCAGCAGCGTGGTCCTCTGAGCCACTGTGCCGTGGCCGTGGCAACTTCCCTCGGGGAGTTTCGGAGCCTGCTGCACAGCAGGCCCCCCAAGGCAGTGGCTTGGTTTACGCTTAGCTTCTGACTGAATTCTAACACTGGCACCTTGTTGTCGTTTTTTTAAAGAAGTGTTGGGCATGTGTTTTGCTCCGTTCCAAAGATAATACCATAACACGACTTTTGCAAACGGCATTTCCGCCTCCAGCCGGTTTCTATCTGCATTCACACACACAGACGCACGCACACACACTAAACTAACAAGATACGAGCATCATTCAGTGCCTCTCAAGGGCTGTTTTCGCTGAAGAATAAAATCCACTGCCATTCATTCCACTTCTGCAATCAGTGCCTACCTGTGGCATGGGCCTGAAATCTGAGGGAAAGCCTTATAAAAATGCCCCCAAATCACCCATGACTTTTGAATCACAAGGCACTGGGATGTCACCATCAGTAGCACTGAGGATGGAGCAATGTAAGATCCGAGCTGGCAATTTTCATCTAAGGATCTGCCCTGGTGAAAAACAAACGAACGAACAAACAAAACCTCTATCTGACATACACTGTGTACTAAGCGCAATACTGGAAACTCACCATGAACTGGCCTTTCGTCCTCACCACAACCCTGAGAGGCAAGCACTATTTCACCCCCTTTGTGGGGAGGAGCCTGAGGCTTACAGACCTTAAGCAACTGGCCCAAGTTTACGCAGCTAATTCGCAGGAAGTCTGTATTTTGGTTTCATTCAACATCTTCTGACGTCACAGCCTTCCTCCCGTCTTTACGATAACCTTGGACCAAAGTTCAGAGAAAGTTTAAATAACTACTGTAACGAGTTAAAAACATCCAGGTAAAACGGTACCTTATTTATAGTATGCATGTTAGAGTACATACTGATGCAATACCCAGGATCCTTGAAGAGTCCTGTTAGTAACCACACTCTTACTTCCCCCAAAGTAAGAGCGAACTGCCCTTCCTTAACACCATTGGTGTAGCACTGGCTCGGAAAGTAATTCCGTAACAGGCCTGGCTGACAGGTCCTTAAACAACTGCTCTTACCTCTTCCCTCACCTATGAGGGTTGGAATCTGAACAGGTGTCCCCAAACACTAGGCCTCCGGGCACAAGCAATCACACCAGGGGAGCTCCAGGACCTTGAGTGAAGTTTTCAGAAATTTTTAGCCCTGACGGCACATGACAACCACCCGCCACCTACATTTTAAAAGACTCTGGCTCTGTAAGGACTTTGGCTCAAGCAGATGAGAACAGCGAATAATCTACTGGTTCTGTATTTGAAACTCAGAGAGGATGGGAAGCTTGTGACCTGAGGTCTCCAGAAGGAGCAGAGCGGATACCACCTGAACAGAACCACTACCTGGTACGGGAGGTGCCCTGACCAGCACTTCCAGGCCCACACAGGAATACAGGTCCACAGGGAAAGGATAAACTGCACAGTTTCGCTGCCGTTTATCCACCTGATGCTCTTTGCTTTCACCAGCACTTCCCGGTCCTGGATGCACATCCTCTCGCCTGGGGAGACTTAAAATTTCCTGATGCCCAAGCCCTGCCCGGAGAGTCTCTGGACTAACCATTGATTTTGAGGTGGAGCCCAAGCATCACTATGCTGGTGATGCCCAGTGATTCTAATGTGTAACTGGGTTGAGAACCACTGGCTTAGGCGTCAAGTTCGTTTTGAAAACAGGACAGCCTATGCTTAGTTTCCAAGGGGTGTCTGGGGCAGCTGACAGGGTCTGCTCATCCCACACTCGAGGCACCAGCCCTGGGCCACGTGCTGAAATCTATGCCCGGCAAAGAGCCCATGAAGCCTGCTTCTGAGTGAGGCGGAACGGTATTACGAGAGAAGTATGGGCTTTGGGCAACACATAATGGGGTTCACCTATTACTCGCTGAGAGACCCTAAGGAGATAATCTGTTCTGGGACTGTTTTTTGTTTTTTAATAGGAAAAATACTAACTGCATTGCTTGGTTGTCGTGAGGATTTTGAAAGTGACCTGAATGATATGATGCTCACGTGGTACCTTGCCACATTGCACAGTGCCTGTACGTCACAGGTACTTGGTAAGTGACTGCCATTATTACACAGCCCAGGAAACGGAAGGTCATCCCCAGGGCCCTTTCTACAGCGCCTCCCTGGTGAGTTTCCTTTGGTGGTGCAGAAAAGTCCCATAACTCCCTATATGACTGGATTTGCCCCCATGCACGGCCTGGCACACAATGAAAAGGTCACCTTAATGAATTTACCTGTGACTCCTTGGCAGGGGACATGCCATTCCTAGTCATAAAATACTGGTTATCCAAAATGTGCATTTGTGAAAAAACATTTTTTTACGTTCAGCTACCTGAGGGAACCACTTGGCTGAAACCAAGCACCATTCTCAGCAAAGCCAAACCCTTGAGCCCACATTCTAAGCCATTTATACAACGTACGAATACAGGGGTTCATGGGACCCCTTCGGGCAATGCCTAACCACGAGTGCAAACGAAGGACTGGGGATCCAGGATGGGGAGTATGGCTTCGACAACCAGCGAGGCTGGAAGGAGTTTCAGTCCCTGAATTCTAATCACGATCTGAGTAGGAAAACGACAAGGCTGCCTTTGATTCATAAGACTCTGTGCATTTTTACGATGAGCCATAATAATTCCTTGAGTCAGCACCATTGCAAACCACTTAAACCACTGATTCCCTGGTCTGTTGGATACTACTTCTTTGTGCTTTGCCCCAGAGATAATTCCTCTTGGCTCTAAACTCCGTGAGGTCGGGCACAATACCAGTAACAGTTGGCGCTGAGAACAATGCAATGAGTACATTATTCTACATCACACTCAGTCCGCTTCACGCATCTCCCATTCACTAAAGAATAAACAAACCTCTTTGAGTACACACCAGCTGGCAAAGGTAGTTGGCATCCGCAGAACCAAACTTTGGTCCCGTGGTTCAGCAACACCGCAGTGCCTGGATGTGCGGCCCACGTTTGCTCAAGAAGAACGGCAGCAAGTTCCTTTCCTTTGAATTTCAAGTTTGAGGCCTGACCCTCTTGTTTTGCACAATCTCAGCTCATTTCTGCAGGTCTTCCGATGCATGGAGAAGAACTAAGGCCCAGGTCTCAGGCCTCCTCCCCGCTCCCCACCCCCACCTTCTGACCCCTCCCACCCACGCCCACCACAGAGAGGCACAAGAGGAGGAAGGAGCAGTTAAATAAGGCCCTGCTCTTCTTATTCGAACAACGGCTACGTATTACATGCCCTGCCCCCTTACATTCTAGTGACGAATGGTTTCATTTAATAAAATTATTATTTTAATAGTACGAGAATACGAAAGTCCTCGAGGATGATCATCCTCGATTAGGTTCTTCGTTTTCATTTTGCTCGCCCTGACAGGCACAAAGGACATGAACCATGCCGGTGCAAAAGGGGAAGATTTTTTGGAGATTACACAAGTGAAGTCCTTTCCTTGATTTTTCTCATCAACCTGGGCATTTTTTCCATGTTTGCACGTGAAGATGGGAGGTGTGAGGCAAAATCGGTAGCTCTATGTCCCCCACGCATACAAACAATGACCCGCACGAGAAAAAGTCTGTAACAACACATTCCTTCAGGGTTCTAGAGCGCCGAAGAGCTAAGTAATAAGTGAGCTTTGATCCAGTTCATGGGAAGCATGACAGCTGCCACCCCTCAGAATGAACCCAACATAAAAGACAATTGCAAAGACAGTGCCCACCGAAATCTTTGCTTAAAAGACACGGCAGGGTCCTCCTCACCCCATGGTTGTGCTTGACATTGGTAAACAGGTAACCGACCTAACCCTCAGGCCGAGGACAAGTGTGAAAGAGAGGTGGGCACAGTGCGGGCGCTTTGACATCGGCCCTTCCTACTGGCCAGGAAACTTGGAGCAGGGAGTGCTAGGTTTGGGCAGGCTATTCATCTGACTGTGCCTCAGTGTCCTGACTCCTGGAATGCAGATCGCGGTGCCTTCCTTAAGAGTTGCTCTGATGGCTGAATGAGATAAGACAGGTTAAGAAATATGTTAAGAAGCATTGTCCCTCATAGCTGATAGATGTCAAATACATATCAAAGTATTTATTGTAAAAAACACCTGTATTAGGGAGATCAGGAGTTATCATTTTTGACATTAATTACTCAATAACTTACAATGCACATAATATTTTGTTTTGATAAAAGAAACATAAGCTTTCTAAAACATCTTCAGACCTCGGAGCTGGTCCGTTGTCTTCGGAGGACTCCTCTGGATGGACGTGTTATCCGTAGTCCCCTAGAACAGGACACACGACAATGTCATTGCCAGCCAGCCAGCATCGCGCACAAAGACTCTTTCTACAACGGGCGGGGTGACCAGAAGCACAGCGCGTCTACTGCCAACACTACGGCGCATGCCAGCAGCTGTGCGCACAGCGGAGCGAGGGGCGAGCTATCTGCACCCGTGCGTGACTGGGGTACTGTACCTTTCCATCTAAGCTTCACTGCAGGAAAGTGGCGTGACCCAGGCACCCTGGGGAATCGGCTGGGAAGTAAGCCACTGACTAGTGTCCATCGGTGGGCCGTTGCTCCAGCGAGAGCCAATGATACGTTCTCCGTCATTCATGGCCCGCCCTCGGAGCTCGATCAGGTTCACAGACCTCACGGGTCATAGGTGAAGCTGGCTCCAGAAAAAAACCCGGCTGCGGGTGCCATGACTTTCCACTGAGTCACTTGGCTAAAGCTGTGCGAGGGCTCGAGGGGGTGTCCCCAGAGTAGGTTCCTGGTGCTGGAGCTTCAGGAGGACCCCTTTCGTCATTTCAGAAACCACACTGGCTGTTCTTTAGTGAAGGGCTCTCTGGTGGCTTCTGGATGGGGGCAGGTTACCTGCAGAACGTGCTTTATATCTGAATTCTCAACACCTGTATCTCTCCACAGGTGCGCAAGGGAAAATATTAAATTACTCTGACATACGTGTAAAATTATGTCTACGGAGCCACAAAGCCAACGGAGCTGTCTTGGAATACAGCCACAGACTTTTCACTTAAAAAATTCAGTAACTAATATTTCGAGCATGGAGAAAAGTATAAATAATAAAATAACAGATACCCATGTATTCTCAACACAGTTTAACCAAATCTTAACACTTTTCATATTCAAAAATTTATTTAAAGAGATTAACTATCCCAAATACAGTTGAAGTACCTACTAGATACCCTTCTGTGATACTTCTCTCTACCTGTTCCCAAAACATCAAGCACAATTTGGCATTTATTATTCCTGTGCATATACTCATTCAATTGTTGCATTTGTGTGCATCCATAAAATAGGTAATATTTTTCTTATTTTAAAAATATAAATAGTGTTAGATGCTATATGTGTGTGTGTACATAGCTGCGACTCACTTTTCTTCTTCAACATTATGTTAAGCATTGTTTGTAACAGCCAAGAATGGAAAACCACCATCAATGATTCAATAGCCTACCCTGTGGCCCATCTGTACAATAGGCCGCAAAACAGACAATGTTTTCCTAAGAACTAGCTTTATATTTGGTCTGGAGTTTCTTTTGCCATAGATCAGAAAACTTTCTGTGTGCATGTGTGTGTGCGTGTGCGCGCACGTGTGTGTTTTAAAGTGTGTCTCTTAAATGCAGGATAGAGTTGGATTTTGGATTTTTAAATCTAATCACATAATCTCTCTTCTTTAATACCAGAGTTTAAGCCCTTTGCAATTATTGTTATCACTGACATATTGGAACTGATTCTACAATCTAATTTTGTTTTTGTTTTAGACTTGATTCTACTATCTAAATTTGCAATCACTCTTTATTCCCTGCTTCTTTTTCTTCCTTTCTGCCTGTGTTAATGCATTTTCTCTGTTCCCTTTGGCGTTGTTCACTTGCTGATTTAGATGCTACAGGCTGTATTTAAATGATTTTACTGATGATCCTTTGTGTTGAAAAGTTACAAAATTACAAGGTTCTGCCCAAAGACAAAATAGATCTTTGCATTCCTCAACCCCTATGACAACTCTCCTTCCATTAGCAGCTTCTATTTCCTGTTTTAACATAAAAACTGGACATTGTTTTTATGGTGACCAGTTACTCAAATTGACCAACACGTTCGATTTACTTGCGTGTGCACTGTTAATGCTTATACCTCGCACCTTGCTTCAAAGTTCACTTTTCTCCTTGTGGAAGTGTGTCCCTCGGCACATGGAGACTCACCTTCACCGTCCCTCACATTTACTGTGACCGATGCCAGTACTGCTGCCAGCTGGTTTTCATTTGATCACAGGCAACCCACCTGCTACTCCCCTGAACGTAACCAACTTCTCAGAGCATTCAAGATTTTCTCTTTTCAACCTTGAGTTTTTCTCTTTTGAAATTCCAGTGGTTATAGGCTTGTTTTTTAATCTGAGATGTTTGAACTCTTGTTTGGCCTGTCTCTACTGTTTTCTTTCTGCACAATTTTACTGTGTCGTTTTCAAGGATTATTGCTCCTCCTGTTGGAGCCTCCTGAAACCAGACGTTTTTAATTGTTGAGCAGCCAGCACAAAGAGCATCAGGTGGAGGCACCTGAGTCGGAGGGAGGCAACACATTGTGGTCCCGGGGTAGGAGGACGGAGGAGTGAGCTGGCCACCTCATGTCACACATGAGGTGGAGGGTGTCTACTAGACGAAGCGTGGGCACTACTCACGCCACCTCTGCAGGCTTTGGAATGGTCAGCACTCAGCCCCTGAGACACGCAATCCAGGGCCAGGTTAGACCCCTGCCCAACTAAGGTCAGAGCCAAGGTGGCTGAGACTCTGACTCCGAGTCCTTGGAAACCCAGCAGGCCAACCACAGGCCTCCAGCACAGCAGATGGGAAGCAGGTGAGCTCTGCATGTTCTTACAGATGTCCAGGATGACGTCAGAGATCCCACCCGACCCTCCCTGGGAGGCTACGCCCTTCCACAGCGGAGCCAACTCCACCGCTGTGCACTGGAGCTGCTTGCTTTAGAGGTGTTCTCCTCCTAGTGTCTACAGTCGCAAGGGCGCACGATTCGCAAGGGCGCACGATCCGCAAGCAGGGACAAGATGAAAGGGACCTCCGGAAACTATGGAGCAGGTGACTCAGTACTAAAAAGCAAGTTAGTATAGTTGATGCAAACCCAGCCTTGAAGCGGAGCCTTTCTCTGAGGATGGCTGCTTTCTATCCGGTCCTAAATTGAAGCGGACAGCGCGCACTCACACACCCTCGCGCCCAGCCTCAGCACCATCCATGAGCACCCAGCGTGTGCTGACCACTGCGCAGGCGCTGGGGCCAAACTAGAAT
Organism: Glossophaga mutica; assembly: GCA_039655065.1. Classification (NCBI taxonomy): domain Eukaryota; kingdom Metazoa; phylum Chordata; class Mammalia; order Chiroptera; family Phyllostomidae; genus Glossophaga; species Glossophaga mutica. The sequence goes on from CM077313.1 coordinate 88,292,973, forward strand.
AAGAAGGTCCCCACCCTCGAAAAAGCCGCCTCTCACGCGGTAAAAAGATTCATCAGCAAATTGTTGTCAGGAAATATTAGTTCTGCCTAGATGATCTGGAGGGGTTGCAAAGAGAAATTAGCCAGGGAAGAAATGGGCAGGCAGTGTTTCAGCAGCGCGGCCGTGGCAAGAGAGTCCCAGGCCTCCTCGGTGGACAGCGCGTCCAGTCGTGGAACGAGGGCGAGGAAGCTGCAGGAGTGGAGGTGGGAAAGCGGATGGACGCAGATTCTATTTCGTCTAAGCGAAGAGGCCCCTGATTATAAAGTGAACCATTATTTCATGTCCAACCAAGAAAAAGGCTAATTAAATAACACGCCACTGGTTGCAAAAGAGTCCTCATTTCAGGGGCCAGAATGCAAGGCACCGTCCCTCTCAGAATGAACCAAATATAGTACTTCCCCAAAGAAGAAATTTAAAAGATAAATTAACATTAGAAAATAAATTTAAAAAAAAAAACAAAATCAATGCAAGCCAAACAAGGATATCATCTTTTTTCTCATCAAATTGGTAAGGTATTAGTGTTAGCGTTAGCAAGAGCATACTCAAACAGCAAACTCATCAGTGAAAGTATGACTAACACTACCTTTCTGGAAGTTACTGTGACTCTAATGTGTTCAGAACCTAAATATGTACACATTCCTTGAGTTAATAATCCTACTTAGGAACCTGTCCTCAATCCATAGAAAGATTTATGTACAAGAATGTGAGGTTATTTCTAATAACAAAAGGCAAGCCACGCTAATGGCCAATTGTCAGTGAATACACTGCTGACCCTTGAACAGCACCAGGGTTAGGGATGTCAACGTCCCGCACAGTCAAAAATCCGCACGTGACTATAGTACAAATTAGTCATACAAAATGTTAGTGAAGCACTAAAATATTTTTAAAATAGTTAATAACATGGGGTAAATCTCACAGTGCAATGGTAAATTTGACAAGGGATGAAACGAATTTCACGCAGAGTGTAATTTTACTCAAGGAACAAAATGTGTCTAAGAAAGACCGAAAGAGATGGTAGGTAACCTTGGTTACCTCTGAGTGGCAGCATTGGCAACATTTTTCCTTCCTATAATTTTTATTATTTTTCAATTTTTCTACCTTGCTTGTGTTTGCCCTTTATAGCCTCTCTCCTCACCCCCTGCCCAAACAAATGGGTTTTTGCAAGTTCTACTTGTAAAAATTAAATCGTGGTAGAGATTGTAAACCTAGGCAGGGAGGCAGAACGACCAACAGGTAGCAACCTCTCACGGAAAACAGTGATTCTGCAGAATCATCACGAATGCCTAGAACTCTTGGCTCAGTGTCCGATGGGACCAGCCCAGATCCCGCAGATACAGATGTGCAGACATCTGTATTTCTCCATGGCAGAGACTCCCTGTGGGCGCCCACTACGAGTCAGAACCATACGACATTTCTAGGGAAGAAGCTGCATACATCTAGTGAGCTTGCACAATCTGAACACGGCAGAGCTGGGGTTCGAACCCAAGTCTCTCACCGAAGGCTCATACTCATTCCCCTGCACCACCTGCCTCTCAAAGAAATACTTCCAAAACATGTCCAGATGAACCCCAGGAAGAACAAGATTCTACTCTTCCCATCAGCAACAGGAGAGACCACGAACCAAGCGTGGTTCTATCAGGGCTGTCTGTTCCTGAAGGAACTTCACCAGTGGATGACAGAGGGCCCTCTAATAACGTGGAGCAGCCTGGATAAACAAGGGCCCAGAGCCTCGGTTTGTCAACTGTGCAACTCAGCTCCCGAGAGAGCAGTTCTCTCTGTAGTCTGTGATCATGAACTGCACCTCGCAGCGCGGGTACCCACCTGGCAAGGTGAGGCGACTGGTGCTCGGGGCGGGGGAGCCTTGGGAGCGCTTCTTCGTGCCTGCAGAGAGGAAAAAGAGGGTAAGGGAAAGGATGGTGGGCAAATGCTCACCCAAAATGTTATCAAATGATGCGAAAGTTTGGGTCTGGCAGGCAAATGCTCATCCAAAATGTTATCAAATGATGCGAAAGTTTGGGTCTGGAAGCGTTTGGAAGAAGGCTGCGTGCAGTGGTGAAATGGTGCTTGTTCCATGGTCCAGGAAAGCAGGGGGTGCAGCCTTGACACCTGTGCGAGAGGTTGTTCTCAGGGTCCTGGCTGGTAGGTTGGAATGTTGGGACCACCACAACCCTGGGCTGGCTGCACCTTGCAGTCCCCAGGGGAACTTTCTAAACATGCAGGAGCTCAAGCACCTCCCTCAGAGATCCTGAGTTCCTTGGACTACGGTAGAGCTCAGCATCAGTCCTGGTAAAGCCCACCCTCCCCAGCCCCCTGCCTGGGATGCCAACGAGTTTCCTGGGGAAAGGGTCCTGCTGTGGAGGGGAAGGTTCTGGATTCAGAACCAAGGAATCAGGGGTTTGTCCCCATTTTGCCCCTCTACTCGCTATTGGACCTCTGATACATGGACTTGAAGTCTTCGAAGCTCAGGTCTTCACCTGCAACATGAGGGGAATAACAATTACATTGAAGTGTTCTGGGAGGACCGAAGTAGCCAAGGTGTGTGAGATGCAGGGTCCTGGGGCCGCCCCCTCCCACAAAGGAATTCCTACCAGGAAAGGAACATCTTTGTTTGTGTAAGCAGTTGATGGACACCACGGGGCGGGAATGAAAAGACAGCCCCCGGTGTGCGGGTCCAGAAGGAGAGAGCAAAGCAAAGGAAGGGTTCGTTCTGTAAAAGAATACTGTGCGTGTGTGTGTATATGTGCATGAGATATATACATCCATCTATATTCTATTTTACAAATATATATACACAGAGACGTATATAGACACATGTATGTTATACATCTATTTTATTTCTAGTTACAAGTATTATTTATTTGTTCATCCACTTCCCTACTTGGCCATACGAAAGAGGCCCAGAGGCCCGAATCCAGCAGCATGGCTGACGCCTAGAGTCTGAGCTGGTGAAAATGCAGAGACAATTCTTTCTTCCCTTTTATTTGCAGCTTTTTTCTTTATTTAGTGTTTTTTTCCTTCATTTTTAATTTAATTTTGCAGATAATTCTTTTTAAAATTTTTATTTATTTATTTTTAGAGAGAGGGGAAGGGGCGGACAAAGGGAGAGAAACACTGATCAGTTACCTCTCACGCACGCCCTGACCAGGGAATGAACCCACAACCCAGGCACGTGCCCTGACCAGGAATCGAAGGGTGACCTTTCGCTTTGCAAGATGATGCCCAACCAACTGAGCCCACAGTGGTCAGGACTGCAGAGACCATTCTTAAGCAGAGGAGTTACACGGTTCTGTGGGAAGCTCTTTCTGGGACAAGTCCCCTGAACTTAGCCAAACTTTTCGTAAAGTCTGCTTTCCATGCAGAGGCCCGGTGCGAAAGGAGGTTGTGTCGGTTGGGAAAACCCTGCCTGAGACAACGCGGTGCGGGGCAGAGATCACTGGATGATTCATCACGGGAAGCAGGAACTTGGAATCGGAGGTGAGTGGGTAAGCTCGCCCTCCCCCAGAACCCCTGGGAGATGCAGAGAAACACTCGGGATGCTGTTGGAACCTGGTTCGTTTTAGTCATAAAGAACAGGGTACCACCTTTGACATCATTTATTTATTATTATTATTAGCAGTAGTAGTAGGACTGTTCATAGTATTAGTCATAGTAGGAATAGCAAAAATTAAAATTAATCCAGATACCTCACACCCACAAAAACAGCTAATTTGCATGAAGTAGGAGAAGCTGGGGGGGGGGGCTTCACGTGGCCATCTTCCAGGTCTCAGAGATGTCGTGAGTGTCAGAGTTGGTGGGGAACTCAGAGGGTCCCCACTGGCTGCAGCTGAGTCGGAATCCCCTGGGGTGAATCTGTGGATATGGCTTCCACTGCGCTGGCCTAACTCAGAATCTCGGAGGAGGGAGCCCAAAGGTTACATGGCAACAAGTTCTCCAGGTGAGTCTGATGGTCACTGGTCAGAGGAGGTGTCCCGGACACCCTGCGGTGAAAGACTTACTGAAGTGATACTTTGGGTCAGGGCCTCATCGTGCAACTCCACAAAGGGTGCTGGACCCGAGTGGGTGACAAGTCGGTTCTGACCTTGTCCAGAGCCAGAAGGGCCTCTGTGTCCCACTGGGCCCACCTGCACCGTGGGGACGCCAGCGACTCAGGATTGTTACCCCTCCACTCACAAGACATTTCGCATGTCCCACTGTCCCCTTGGGGGAGGGTTCCCTCAGTGGCACAGCGATATTGGGGCCACACAACTCATGGTAAAGGCCGTGCTGGGCATCACAGCAGGTCGAGCAGCATCCCTAACTCTACCTACTAGGTGTCAGTAGCAGCCCCCTGGTCATCATCAAAACAATGTCCCCGAGACAATGAGTAGCAAATGTCTCCAGGAACAAAACTGCCCTCAGCTGAGAACCGCTGCTTTAGCGTGAAGGCAGGGCTTAGGGATTTTATGCAGAGTGGTGATTCACAATTTGACCTCTCAGTCATTGGGAATAGTCTCTGCCACGCACCCAGCAGCCACGGCGTTCAGGAACCCGCAGTAGCTACGGGTGATTAAGTGTCCATTAGGTATCTAACATGCTCTCTGATGATAAAGTGATTCCCATGCTACAGAATTTGGAGACAAAGGGGGTTTACGGAATTTGCACAAAGTTACTGAGTGTTGGGCAAAGTGCAAGCCACGATCCCTCAGAACTCAAACACAGAGACACTTTCCCAAGGGCTCTTCCTGATTCTTGATTGACCCGTGATTCAGGTTTTCATCAAATGCTGTCATCCCAAATCTGTCCAAAGCTAAGAAAAATGTGGAACAATTATTTTAACAAAAAGGAAAACTGAAGCCAGATCCCTGAGCTGGGTACCTCTGGGGGTACAGAGGTGCCCCAAGTGTCCTGGGGGATCCCAATCTTCAGGAAGACTTGGAACCTCGTGAGGTAGACATTTCCTTCTTCTTGTCTAACTGTTGGAAAATATGGCTGCCTGCTTTCCGCAGGAACTCTCGTGAAGTTGTGATCAGACGCAACATTGCCCACTCGAGCCCTTGGAGACCCGCAAAGCATTGAATGACAGCAAGCTTCCGGGGTTACCACCTGCAGAGACATCCACTATTGCAAGGTTATTTCATAGGAATTCTTGGCACATTTGAAAAAAACATCACCCACTATGATCTTCAAAAAGCCTGCAGCTTGGTTGCTTTCCACTGGGGCAGCTTTTCGTCCCCTTGGTACCTTCTTTGCAGACACTGAGTGAGACAGGAAACTCTGAGGGCGCGGAGTCCATGGAAACGCAGACCTGCGGCCCTCTGGAAATGCTGTTATCTTCTCTGCACGCTTGACGGCGTGCCCACTGCATCAGCAGAGGGGAGAACCCATCAGCACCTCTCCAAATGGTGAGTCATAAGCAGGTAGCAGGCGGAGACGCATACAATAAAGCCGTGTGTGATTTCTGCAGACCTCCAGGCTCCCTGGTAACGGAGGTTGTGCTCCTGAAATCATTTTCCACTCCGCAGCCGCCAAATTACTCACCGCGTCACTCAAAGTTCCGTGTGTGGGGATCACACACCACTCTGCTGCAGCTTCTAAAACCCTTCCCCGCTCCTGGCTGCCTTCCCTGGGAAACAGCAGAACCGGAGCTGGAAGGCGCTCATCCAGACCAGCTCCCGCCTGCTTGGCTGCTCCAAGCCGGCACGGGCCTTGGGACTCGCGGAGGTGGCCCCAGGATGTAGTGCACATCTCGCTCCGTGCCTGACTCCGGAATTCACTGTCGGTGCTCTCCGACCCTGGCCACGTGGCAGGAGCTTCTGGGGAGTTGTGAAGAAAATATGCCAGTACCCAGGCCTGCCCCTCAGAGAGACTGTTTTCACTGGTCTGGGGTGGGGCCCAAGCCTGGGCATTTTAAAGGTTCCCAGGTGAGAAGCACCCCACTCAGAAAAACTGGTGAGGGTTTTCCTTATGGAATGTTGGGACTCCTGTAAATGGCTTTTCATTTTCACTCGGGTTTCCAGGAAACTCGGATCCAGCGTGTGACTTAATGCTGGGGCCCGGGAGGCCTATCGGCCGGCACGGCTGCCGTCCCAACGTGAGCCCCGGTCTGCGCTGTCTACACCCCTCAGCTTGCTGCCTCTGGGTTTTATTCTGCATCCTTAACGCAAAAAAAAAAAAAACTCCTGATTACATGTATGTGATTTTAATTCCGAAACATGTTGTAAATGAGGTTGGTAAAAGGAACACGAATAAACAACGACACGAGTGCATCCGCTAACCTTTTTTACCCTCCTCTACAAAGAGGGAAAAGCATGAATTTCAGGATGTAGTTGGGAGGCTCAAGTGAGAGCGCGCGTGTGAAAATGCGTAGCGAACTGGGCAGCACAATGTAGTGTTTATTAGTTTACACTCAAAAGAAAGATTGTGTGTGTGTGTGTGAGAGAGAAGTAGCTAGTATTTCGTCTTAGGGAGGAAAGTAGTTTAAAGTCATGAATTACACTGTCCTTGACCCATGGCATTTGAATGTCCAAAGAGTAGACGACCTCATCAGTCAGCTCGGGCCGAAATGCCATCACGGTGGCTTGTGGGAATGGAAGTGTCTTTTGACAAACGAATAGCTTTCAGATATTTGAAATTAATGTCCCTGGTTGGTCCAGCTAAAGGGCAATACATGCAACTAAACTCATCAGGGGTCTGGGAAAGAGGACAGTGATGGAGAGGACAACCGGGCCGACAGCTTCGAGCCAATATACATACAACTAAGACTCAGGAGGAGGGGTTAGCGCTCAATCCCAGTGATCGGCATGCAGCGTGACCCCAAGTGAATAATTTCCCTTCTGCCAAGTGGGGCTGCACCGCCAGGCCCAAGGCTGCTGGGAAAGGGTGACTTAAGAGCCCGTGAGACCCCGCATCCTCATTAGTGACAGTCCAACAATAGCCGTGCTGCTGTGACAGCAGCTGATCCCCCAGGCGGAGGGGGCTGCTGAATGGCTGATCCAAGGAAAGTGTCCGTCAGCCGAGCGGGCATCTTCCGTCCTCGCCTTTTAGCATATGGTACCACCCTTCTGAGTGACATCCACCACCTTCGGTCACTACTGCTAAGCACATCTACCAGCATCTTCTCTGTGTTCCATCTGGGGTGTGGCAGGTGCCAACAAGCCATTGCCTGGCACCGCAGAACAAAATGTCATTTTTGCCCCTTTCTGGCCTTGGTAAAACAGCATCATGAGAAGTCTGCGTTCTGCTTAGGGCTGTGGAACAGCTAAGGCTAAAGCGTAGGGCTTCAAACCCCGCCTACTTCCCTAAGAGCTGTTTCCCATTAGGATGTAAATTAAAACACCCAGCCAGAGTCTTTAGTAACATTTTCCACCATGAGGCAACCACCACCAGTCCGAGGTTTGCTTCTGTGAGGCTTGATCTCTGCTCATCACAAACGACCAAAACCACGAGAGCTATTCAGACAGGCACCGTGACATAGGACTTAAATATGGCTTTCAATATGGAAATATAATTTGGAATTGGGCTTGTGAATGAGGAGTTGAGAAAATATTCATAGCCTTCGACCCAGGAATTATGTATCTAAGAATTTTTTCAGGGGAGATAGAAGCCTTATGTATAAAGAGCTTCATTGCTACGTTAGTTACAACTGTCAAAAATAAAAGTGCATAACTTAATTGTCCAACAGAAATGTGGTTAAGCAAACTGTGCTAGAGTCACAAAACAAAGCAGTATGTTGCTGTTGGAATTAATAAAGGTTTTTTTTTTTTTTAATGGGACAATGCTAACAATCCAACGTCATGTGGGGGAAAATCGTAACACGAAATTAAGTCCACTGTACTCTACGGCCTCGGCTGCATCAAAATGCGGAGCAAAAGACCATAAGGACACACAGTGAAGAACTGACAGTGAATAATCATTGGGCGGGGTGTTACAAGTGATGTTAATTTTATCACACTTCTAGATGTTTTTCAAAATAAGTGCTTTTTTTAGAAAGAAAAATTTTAAAAACTTATTTGAATGCATGGCAAGCACGCTGCTTTGGAGGAGCATCACAGCCTCCTTTGTCAGAGTGACAGTCCCATGGACAACAGGCCAGGAACACACCGGGTGGCCCTGGGGGAGAGGGTGAGGTTCGTGCAACACCCAACACCTCCACTAGGGGTGTCCCTATTAGTGGCAGTCTGAGGGGTGCAAGCCCGTGCTACCCAAGAGGTAAACCACGTGCAAGCCCACCAGCAGGGGAAAGGTCCGTTCCCTAGTCAGACTCCTAATGCTCACGGCTGGAGAGAAAGAAAGAATTGCCAGGTAGCCCTTTCCAGAGAAGGAGAAAGAAAATGTGTTTAGAATTCAAGAACTACTATCACAGGACTATAAAACCATAATATCACAGCACCCAGAAGAAAACTGAACACAGGGAAGCTAGCCTAATTCCACACACGCTGACGTTCCTTAGACCTCCAAGGAGCTTCTGATAACGCACCCCCGCCAAAGAAGATCACATAAGACACGGTGCACTGTGGCTATCTCCCCATGTGCAGGCAATAAGGCACTTGACGCCCGGGAATTATGTGGGGTTGGCAGGAATACAAAAGATGGATTGTTGGGTAAGTTTGGACAGCCTCGGGTCTGGGACAGAACATAGACAACAGCGAAAAACACTGACAGGACAAACAGCCTTCTCATTTCTCAAATTCCAATCGAGAGGTTAAGTCATTGTTTTTATTTGGTAGTCAGAACATACAAGTACTTATTCACGACTGCTTGCCAGGGGAGGGGGGGGGGTTACACATGGAGGGACTGTCAGCCTCATCTGCGCCACAAAGATTGACAAGGAACACATAATTTATGGAGAGCGGTTTGGCATACTCCGTTTGACATGAATCCCTATGATGTTTTTTGCATTTGGAGATGTAACGCTATGGCATTTGAACACTTTGTTTAGTACAAACCGGCACCCTAGGGAACCCAACAGCCCACTTCAGAATGAACAGCCGTTCTCTTACCCTTTGACACACAAATGCAAATTGCAACCTGCACTTTATCTGCCTGAGACATATTTCGCATCACAGAAGTACATGCTATGGCTGCTGTAAAATAAAGACAAATCCACTTCACCACCTTCCCGTTTAGAAGACCATTCTGAGGATGTATCAAAAAATCCCTTCCTTATACCTCCAAAGAACCATTCACTCGGCATGACTCAACTGAGGTCTGGAGTTTTGTTTCTGCTCATCTCCCTCTTCTGAATCTTGTGCAACGTTTTGATATGGATGCAGACATCTCCCGCAACAGCAAAATCTAAGGCCAAGGACCTGAGCTGAGCTCTCCACTGACATGTGGCCGGTGCCCTTAGCAGGTGAGTGTACACACCTGTGGCCGAGGGCCCAGCTGACTATGGAGAAAACCCTGTCACAGCAGAAACTGCGTTCTGCACGGAGGAAGAAAATAGCAACCTCGTAGGAGCCTCGAAGTGACTCACCTTGCTGTGAGTAATTAAGTTCCCACAGGGACTCGGGCTTCCTTTTCCCAGTCTGCTCCCTCTTCCCTGTCCACTCCTAGCCGGCATTCCCTCGTGTGCATTACACCGGACAGGCGGGTTGCTCTACCCACCACATTGTGTTTCCATGTGCTAAAACGATGCTGCGAGAAAATGGCTTGCCTGGACAGAGGCAAAAGGAGGAATTTGCACAAGGTATGAAAATGAGAAGAAAAGAAGGGCAAAGTGAAAGAAAGGGTCTGAAAAAGAGAGAGGACTCAGAAGCCAGGTGAGGGGAAGAACCTGGCTATACAGTGGGCACCAGAGCTGACAAAGACCTAGCCAAGCTCTACAAATAAAAATAGCTAACATCTTTTAAAAAATTTACAGCATATAAAATTGTAGAAAAATATCATCAAAGCAAAAAAAGAAAAATATATACTCTACTGTTTTATCTTAAGAATCAGTTACTGGACCATGCCTATAGTCTCTACTACGAATCTCTGTGGCTGGTGTGTGACTCTATTTCTGCACCATCACACCTGCACCCAAAGACAAGGACACCAGTACACAAATCCCTCCCCCAAGACAGATTACGGCAGAGAAGCCAAGACTGCCCAACAAGGTGCCATTCTGAAGCTGCTGGGTTTCGGTGGGCTTTGTCTAAATGAGCCACCCTGTACCGTAACATGAACTGGAAAGGCTTCTGCAGGGTCAGAACCCAGATCCCATGAAGATAACGTGGGTGAGGTTCCAGAATCATGGCTGAAGCTGACAAAGCCGAGAGCCTCCCCGATGGCAGCAACTGGCCTGCAACAGCCAGCACTGACCCACAGAGGTGGGGAGGTGCCCCGGGTGAGTGGAAATGGCCCGCATTCCACCCCTTGCTTCTCCTGGCTCAGCAGTGAGCAGTCTAGGCTGGGTCCAAGTTCATGGGCTAAAGCCAGCCATTGCCAGTGTTCACCCTATTCCCACGTGGGCACAGAAGCCAGAATAACTTACATTCATTTCAAATACATCTGCCAGTATTTTTAAAAAAATGGGTGAGGTGGGGGGGGCACTGGGTAAAACAATGGAGAATTAATAGTGTTTACAATAGTGACTTTGAGGAATCTTTCCATCTAGGTTTCCCGCAGCCCCACAGTCTTGTTTGGTGTAAAATCAAAATGTTCGTTTGATGAAATAGTTCTTGTTTATACCAGACTTTCCTGGAGGAGCATCCTGTCTGTACAAATGTCCAGAAAGAACATCCAGAAGACCACTCCCCATTTTTCTAACCTCCCTGGACCCACATTCACTTATCAGATGGGCTCTAATGTCCCAGGTGGCTGTCTTCATTCTCTGTGCCCATCAGTGCCTTTGGTGGGAAGAAACCTCAACGACTGAGATCTGAACTTGGCAGGTAAAGTGTCTCTTGGTTCTCCCGGAATATTTCATAGAAATATGTGCTGTTCATTACAATTGCTCCATTAAGTTCATTTTCTAAATGATAATGGGGCCTTTAATCATGGATCGGTGTTGATGAATTACAAGTATTACTTTCCATTTATTCACATGTAAGATCCAACATAACATCGTTATTGCGACATTAGGTCCTTTGACGTGCAGTTTTGCGGGGTTCAGTGTTAACGCTGATCATAATACTGGCAGAGCCAACCTGGGCAACAGCCCCCCACACTGCAGCCTCCTCTTTGTGGGGTGTTAAATGTGTCCACCTGACTCATAAATAAATCCACCAGTACTTCCGAAAGATTGGCATCATCATGCATTTGGAAGAGCATTTTCAAATAAATCTTGTTTTGTGTTGTTTTGTGCCTGTTGTTGTTTTTCTTAAACCCAAAGGCCGTAGAGAAGTTTTTTTTTTTAATTTTATTTTGCCATTTTATTTTTTTATAACCATTTCCCCTGTTTTTTTTTTCCTTCTTTTTATTTCTCCTTTTTTTTTTTTTAGATTTTATTTATTTATCTTTAGAGAGGAAGGGGAGAGGGAGAGAAACATCAATGTGCGGTTGCCTCTTGTATGTCCCCTGCTGGGAACTGGCCTGGCAACCCAGGCATATGCCCTGACTGGGAATCGAACCGCGATCCTTCGGTTCGCAGGCCCGCGCTCAATCCACTGAGCTACACCAGCCAGGGCCGTAGAGAAGTTTTTACCCTCTCATATACTTGGCTCCGGCGATTCCCCATCCCTTATGAAAAGCTACTGCGTCCCTGGGGTTCACCTGCAGATACTTAGAACGTAAGCCTTCAGCGATGTGCGTGGCATGTGGAAGATGCTGAATAAACTGGCAGATGGATCTGGGGTCAGTGTGCCCTCACAGGCGGATAGTGGAACTCGGTTGGGCAATTCTGCATGGAAGGCTGGGGCCAGGTGCTGGGCTGAGCCCACCGCGATTCCTGGTAGGATGTGCAGCATCTTGGGATTAGAATGAAGTTTCCAGTTGGAAAAAAAGATGTTCTTTGGATTCCCGAAATCTCCTTTATTTGGGACGTAACACTACATACTCAAGCTTTAATTTCAGAATCTTCTCTATCTCATGAGGAAAAGATTTTTGTGCTTTTTTCTCTTGTTTTCCCCCATACCCCATGGGGGATGTTACAAAGTAGTTTCTATCATGTAAGTCTGTGATGGAAGGTTAAGAATAAAAGAAATTAGATTCTATATTCTATTTACCTCTCTATCATCTATCTAGCTAAAGAAAGGTGACCCACGACAGAAGTGACACCTAAAGACCAGCATCTTTACTCCCCAAATATGGATCACAAAATTAGTCCCGATCCCCTTGTCGGGTCTCACATCCTGTGATAACATCGCTCTTCACTTTTTCCTTTCCACATTTACTAATATAAACATGGTTCCAGGTAGGGAATATAATATAATGGTTTTAATTCTGCAAATGAATAGGTGCACTAGATTATTCTTTGGCTCTGAGATGTTTACATATCATTTTATTGTTTAACTATACCAGCTTCTTAATGGGATCCTGTTAGATGTTTTTAACAGTTTCTTAAAGCTCCAAGAATGAAACAGCAGCGGAAGAAAATCCGTCCGAACTCAGTGGGTTAGAAATGAGTCCCCTGGGTGCTGCCATACGCCATCTGGTAGGGCTTGTAACCCAAGAGAGGTTGGAGTGAGTGAAAGACGGAACAGAGGCCTGCCGAAGGTGGGTCACCGTGCGACTGAGACACACCACGTCAACGGAATTTGAATGCAGAGCCGTCCAGTAAAATGGAGACCCAAACTCCACTTGCCACTTTCCGCCCAGGGACATGCAGAACTTGGTTTGTCGGTGGTGGGAATACCCCTACTGCTTTCGCCACAGCCCAGGCAGTTCTTAATCCCAGTGTGGAAGCCCTGGCTTCCCATGTGACGGTGTCACACTGAATAAGGTGCCATGATCCAGGCCATGGGAGGGTGTGTGGCCCGTATCACAGCTCAAGCCAGGAAGGTATTTCAAGAGACAAAGACCATAAAAGTGAACTAGAGTTTGAGAAATACGTTATTCCAGTCAACATGAACTTGGAATCATTATTTTAATTTTTTATCAGCTCCAGTATCAATTCACAGCATAATAACACATTGTTTTGTGCTTTCAGAAAATAGATCGATTTGCATTTTTATCCAATGTCCTTTCAAAACATCTTTTAAAGAATGTAAAAATAAAAGTTGCACGGAGCTTTTCTTTTCCACACTGAGAATTCCAAGCAGAGTTCTTTCTATACTGAATGAAATTTTGTTCCCACTTTTTTTTTTTTCACCGAATGAATGACTTAAAGCAAATGAAAAACATTTTCATCCTTATTGGTGCTAGAAAAAAATGGCTATATTCCTGTGTGTTTTTCCCCCAAATAGTGTTCAGTCTTACTCGTTAGAACATAAAAGGGAAGCTGTCAGCTTTCTATTCTGACTGACTACAAAGCCCAAGGCACAGAAATACAGAACAGAAATGAGGGAAAAGGTTCGGGTTCCAAGGTCAAGACATTGGCACACGCTGGCTGTGCTCCACCCGCCCCTACACAAAACCACACCGCCTCTCAGTTTGCCAACTGACGTCCCATGGCTGTTGGCAAGTTGGCCTTGACCAGTGCAGTATTTGCAAGTTTCTGAATTAGTTGCCGATACTTTGAAATTTGAAGAGGGTTTCAGTAAAATCTCCACTATTTATCTAGGACCCCTGTTCCTACACAGTGCTGACCCTGGAGCTGACTAGCCGTCACCCCTCGGGACAGGACACTCATTATTCCTCACTGCCCCTGAGGCTCCCTACTGCCTTGCTGGTACCAGTGCCCCTTGAGAGTTGTCCTTTATCACAATAATTCTGAGAGCTGAGGCTTGCTTTACTCATTCCCTGGACCTGCTATGCCCCTGATTTGAATTTGGGGCTACGTTACTTATTGTGGTCACTGTTAGGAAAGCAGGGGGAGCCCCAGAAAAATGTGTGTGATTCCCAGGCAAACCGCAAAGCTGCCCAAAGACCCCCATTCCAAGATCAGTGCGTGAAGGGCCTTTAACGACAGAGTCCTTCCGACCTTTCTGCTGAGGGGTGTTTCAGCGAGGCGAAGGCATCACAGGGGACAGATACGGTCTCCTTATTTCCGTCTGAAGAGCTACCAACATTCTGCTTTTGTAATGAGAGGATTTTTTAATTTTTTTTTTAGTGCTTTTCCAAATGTAGAAATTAAATGTGCAGTGGGGAACACTCTTGGCCTTATCTTTGAGCTCTCTTCCCATGGAGAACCCCACTCCTTCCACATCCACGTGATTCCCCCTCGGAGGGACCCACATATTCCTTTGTGAACCACAAGCGCATTTTAAGAATCAGTTTCATCCAAATCACACCATTTAGACCCATAAAACTATTTCATGAGCACTCAACTGGACCTCAATTTTGACCTGGTCTTGGGGAGCTGTATCTTTATTCTCTTTCCGGACTACATCTACTATTCTTATTTTTGATTTGTGCTAAAAATGCTCTCCTAGCGAGTATTTCTAAGAGCTCACTAAAATGAAAAGAATTACCTGCCACACCTCCCTGATACAAATGTCCTCAGCACTTCCCTGGACAGGAAGAAGAGGGATTAAGTCAAAGTGCAGACATCCAAAAGAAGAGGACGGGCCAGGGGCCAAAATTTCAGTAACCACTTAGCTATGGATGGTACCCAGTGAAAACGCCAGGCTCCCACCTGAACAATACGGTCGTCGGCTGAAACGTTCCGGGTCATACGAACGAATGCACAGATAAAGTAAGCATCACATAAAGACTGCTAAAGAAAAAAGTCTCCTTTTTTATAAAACAAAAAGAATTGCACATTATATAAATGAAAAGGAAAACGTTAGAACAGTTTTGAAGTCTAAAGGGAAGCTGGTGACAAAAGCACATGTATGACTCAGGAAAGGACCAACCCGAGACGGTGGCGAAAGCCAGCACGCTGTCTCCACCCTCGGCAGCACGTGCAAAAATCACAACACTTAACGAAATGTCACGACAGTAATAATAGAGCAATTGCTGTGGGCGCAGCTTTTTCAGGCCTTTCTCAGCACGCCCGGGTGTCCACTCTCATCAGGCCAGACAGGTGCCTTGAAAGCCAGGGCATTAGCAAAGGATTTTGAGGAAGTCCCTTCGTGATCTGGTTCTGTTTGTGCAAAATCTCAAGTTGTTCTGTTTGCTCTGGGGCTGGGGTGGGAGGGGGGGATTCCCCCCGAGGTCTAAGACCCCAAAGCAGCTCCCAGCGAGTCATTTCCTGGGGGCAGGTGGCATGAGAGAAGGCCCAGAATGGGGGGCTCATTTTTGAAAGTTGCACACCACCCCCAGACATGGGTCTCTGCGCAAGGAGGAGGAGAAGGAAGATGAAGAAGCTCAGCTAAATGATGCAACACACTGGCAGCCTCTTTTACTGTCTGGGAGGTGTTTTTTTACTCTTCTGAATCTGAAAAAAAGAAAAAGAAAAAGAAAAGTGTCAATGCTGCCTTTCCCTCCTTCTCCGCCCTCCAGGTCTTGGGGGGAGAAAATCTGAGGGGCAGAAAAAGGGGGATCTGTGAACCATTGCAATACTAGTTCCACCTGTCTCCTTTGGAACAACCGCTCTGTCCATAAGGGGAAAATCGCAGTGGAGAATGTGACACACCGATCACGTTGCAAGGCTTGACAATTGCTTGAAACTGGATTACGAAACGTTTGGTTCACGCAGTGTGGATCATAAGACCCCTTGTTTGGCGATTAGGGTGACGGGGACGGCCAGATCTAGTCCCTTTGCTTCAGAGCTCAGAAACCGGATTCACCCAATCCCAACAATTTCAATGCCAAAAACAAGGTTCCTCTATTAGAATTCTCATCGCACCCTCAGAAGAAAGACGGGTCCCCACTGACTTTATTGCACAGGTGGGTGAATCACCTGAGTGCCCTACTGGACCCGGAGTGCAGCAGCGGAGGAAGGGAGACACGGATGAGGCAGGACTAAGTGAACGGAAAAGGATAACACTGGCTTTTCCTCGCTGGCCTGCTCCAGTGCATGGAATCTCAATGGGTTTGGACAGCAAGTGAATAAAACGTCTCGGAGTTAGGGTTCTCTCCAGTGCAGGGCACTTGAAGAAGAATGACACCATCATCTACAGAGATGCTAGGGGTCCTTAGAGGACAAGGAAAGTTTCCAATTCAATGTCCAGGAGAAGACAGTCTCCTAAATGAGACTTAGTCAGAATTAGGCAGCACACTAGTTGAGAATCAGTAAAGTCCTTTCTTTCTTTTTTTTTTTTAATTTTACTTATTTATTTTAAAAAGAGGGAGAGAAACATGGATGTGTGAGAGACCCAGCAATCAGTTGCCTCTCACATGTCCCCAACCTGAGACCCCGCCCACAACCCAGGCACATGCCCCCACTGAGAATTGAACCAGCGACCGTTCAGTTCGCAGACTGGCACTCAGTCCACTGAGCTACACCAGCGAGGGCTAAAAAGAAGTTTACAGGTCATGATATTCATTCCTAGATTGTAAGTTGAGCATCTGCGAGTCAGGCCTCGTAAGAATCTGGCACTGGGCTCAAAAATATCTGTAAATACTTTTCATTTTCCTTCATTTTTTGTTTTGCTTTGTTTTGCTTTTTTGCAGCCTAATTATCAGAGCTCAAAGAAGTAGTCAGACTTGGCTGCGTCCCAGAAACTCCACCACAGCTGCCTCCCACCACGGTCAGCTTTCCACAAAGAACAAAACGGAATGGTGAGCAACAGAAAGAGTGCTAAAAAAATAAATAGAAAAAAAAAAAAAAAACTAGGGAAGAATGTATGTGGTAAAACCGCACCCAATTTTAAATGTCCGGTAGAATTTCTGTGGGGCTTAGAGGTGGGTCCTGGTTTGGTCTGGTTTTTAATAATGAGAAAATATTAAACACACAAAAAACCCGTATTATTTTAGGGATCGTTGGTAGGATTTATCTGGGTACGCATTTCACTGTTCTAGGTCATTGACCTAGAACTTCTATTTTAAATGGTTATCACCAAATGCCCCAAAGTAGGAATGCATGCTTTCTCCATGCTGTAAGTGATAGAGGATGTGATTAAAGTAGGGTTATTCTCAATTAATTTCATTGCATGTAATACCAATGCGACAGCCCTACTTAGATGGGTGGATGGATGGATGGATGGATAAAATAGATGATAGATAGATAAATAGATAGATAGATACAGCTAGAGTAAATCTGTAGGAATACAACTTTCTGCAACCTGCCTATGCCACCTTCCCCTAAAATCCACCGCATGACCCACAGGCACAGAACACGGACAGGGCAAAGGACAGCAGTGCTGAGGTTCAACCCTCGTGCTCCTTCTGCGTCTTTCCTCTTGACCATGACACGTGTGCTATCTCTGACAATAACGATGATGTCAGACTTTTATTCTCTAATTTGTCTGCCTTCTCCTTCCTTTACATTGTATGGTCTTTCTTTCTAGATGTAAAATATGTGAATACCCGGCAATTCCACTTCTGGGTATTTTTCTGAAGAACCCCAAAACACTAAATCGATAAGACATACATCCATTGCAGCATTATTTACAATAGCCAAGATACGGAAGCAGCCTAAGTGTCCATCACTTGATGAGCGGATTAAGAAGCAGCGTTGCATACATACAAGGGAATATGACTCAGCCATAAGAAAGAATGAAATCTTGCATCTGCAACAACATGGATGGACCTAGCGGGTATTGTACTGAGTAAAATAAGTCAGACAGAGAAGGACAAATGCCAGATGATTTCACTTATATGTGGAATCTGAAAAACAAAATAAACAAACAAGCAGAACAGAAAAAAACTCAGAAATACAGAGAACATTTTGATAGTCGTTGAATGGAAGGGGTTTGGAGGGATGGGTGAAAAAAGTGAAGGGATTAAGTAGTACAAGTTGGTAGTTACAGAATAGTCTTAGGGATGTGAAATATAGCACAGGGAATATACTCAGCAATACTGTAATAACTGTGCATGGTGTCCGATGGGTACTAGGCTTATCGGAGTGATCATTTCATAAGTTATATAAATGTCTAGTCCCTGGGTTGTACACCTGAAATTAATATAATATTGTACATCAACTGTAATTGAAAAATAAAAAAATATTTTTAAATATGCAAATTAATGGTCTCTGTTCTTCTGGCCTGCATTGCCCAAGGTATGTCACTGCGACTGCTCTCCCGCTCTCTGCAGTAAGCACCTAGCACTCTAATGCCTGAGGAACCCAGTACAACACTCAGCTCTCCAACTGCCCCAGGCTCACCCACTCTCCAGAGGTAGGTGAGAGCCAGGCATCAGCAGCTCCTGCCCTTCCTCTGGTTCAAGTGACGGCAGAGCTGCCTGCACACAGGAGTTCTGTTTCTGATCAGCCTTCGAACCCGCTTAGCTGGAGAGCCAACAAGAAGCCAGAGACCGTAAAGACTAGGGAAGCCCTTCAGATAAAGCGAAGTGAAGCTGGAAGTTAGACCTGGGACATTCTGACTGTTCTCTTCATGGCTTTCTCAATTCTCTTCGTTCAAGAAAAGCAATACACTATTTGAAATGAATGACACTGCTTTAAAAAAAAAAAAAAAACACGTTTTCTCCTGTTTTCCACTGTGGCTCTAGAATACAGAACAAGAATAACAGATACTGTACAGGACTAATACTTATAAAATGCAGATGTCATTATTGGAGACCAGCCTGCCCTTGGGTGGAGATGCTAAGAGTAAACATGGCGAGGAAGCTTCAACACTCACTCAGTACTGCGTTTTTAACAGCTCTACCGCCCTGGGCGAGCCTAGAGGAGGAAAGGCATGAATCACTGGCTCTGACTTGGGTGCACTTTTATTTCAAAGACAGCTGTTATTTGAAAGACTTTTTCATAATGTTAATAGAGGTTTTTTGATGAATGTATTATTACTTGTGTCTTTCCAATCCCTTGCATAGAATCTGACAAAAATATGATTTTTCCTAGGGGGAAAACAGATAAATATTTATTTCTGGAATACTAAGAAGTTATTTTTAATCCTGCATATCAGCATTAAGAAAAAAATCATGTTTTCCCCTATAGTTCCAAAATTGTAAGCCTCTCCATCAAACCAGTTCCTTCACAAATACAATGGTATGTTAAAAGTGTAACAAAACGTCTAGAAGATAGAGTAAAACAATGAAAGCTATCCACCCGTAATTGCAATGGAAAAGTCGTTTTAAAAGATTAATTTTGTAATTAAGAAAGACTATATAATATACTTTTATTTGACATATCTACTGTGTAGTTATCTGCTAAGAGACTGGATTCTAAATAGCTCTGTAAAAGGCATTCATTGACTTTAGAAGTTTTCTTTAGTATAACACAATTTAATTTTTAAAAACTCACCAATCTTACATTATATTATACATACAAATATATGTACCAATATGTGTGTGTGTGTGAGAGAGAGAGAGAGAGATACATATATCTCAGCTGCCATTCTGACACCACAAACGTGAATCTCAGTAACATGAAAGTCTGCAGGAAAACCACAGCAGTTGCACGTCACCTCGTTCCTTTATAACCCACCACGAGGATATCTACTGCATACCTTCCGTGCAAAGCACTGAACCTAAAACTACATGAAGATGCATTGGTTTGAAATAGATGTCTGCAACCAAAAGGTGCCTGCAACTGTTCTGACCCACTGCAACTCAGCAACGCTAGAACCGTGTGTGAGTAACAGGATTTGTACTTCCAAGCTCTGGAGGGTGTAAGTGCACAGCAAAAACAAACAAGATTTCCTGAGTTCACCCCATTTGACCACCTATCACCCACGTATCATGCATCGGTCAATAGTTTTCCCTGAATCCACCCCTAAAAAGCCATCACGTTGCGTTTCAGCATGGCTGCACTCAGAGTAACTCTTTTTGCTGGTCAACCAACAGCCCAGCTTCTAAAGTTAGCTAGAACATGGCCCTGAAGTCTATCAGTCAAAACTTGTAAGCAGCAAAACTTTTTAGAATCTAATGAGTGAGGTCTTATCCAGCTGCACAAGAATAACAGACACTGAAAAGTAATACTGCCATTCTTTCCTTGGACAAGGGCATTGAAGTGGGGCATCACTAACGTGTGAATTTGTGAAGTAAATGGGCCCCAGGAATGTTCATGGGCGAATGGCTAAGGGAAATGCGGTATCAATCGGAGTATGTGTGGTTGCGATGACTTATCTTAATGGGGACCCAGGGCACCCCAGATGTTTGGTCCCTGTGGACTCCTAGAAAATAGTCCAAAGGGATGCTCGAGTTTAATATTGAGGGCAGTTCCTCCATTAAAGAAACAGGCCCACTTTTCATCAGTACACAGAAGGCTGTAAGAAGGTATCTTCCCAGAACTAAGAAATAACGTTATCCCCTGAGAGGGAAACAAGTCAAACACCCAACACATGGGATCAGCTATTTGTAGAAACTACCCCAAGGCAATAGATGTTGACTTTCGTGACATGAGAAATGGAGAGGTGTACTACAAATCAATCATTGCTAGAGACACTTAAGCGCTGAAGTTTCACAGATTCAACTTTTAAAGTAAATTAGAAATGATTCAAGGCTATTTTTATAGTAGCTCTGTCTTGCGTGTGTGGGAAAAGAAAAGGGTGACAGCTGGTGTCCCTGGTGTTCACCACCCTGGACTGTTTTATCCACCACAGTGCATGGTCTGGACATACCTTTGGGGGGTGGGGGGTGGAGCTTATGAAAATCAGGTAGGCTATGGTGGGGGTGAATAGGAATGAAAAAGTCACAATTCAAGATCCTCTGCCTTAAAAACAAATAAGTTTCCTCAAGATTAAAGTCCAGAAATGCAGTCAAAGATGACTAGAAAAGTAAACAAGAATGATTATCTACTCCAAAATGTCAACATATCTGGTGGCTGAATATGTGGTCAAGAGGAGACCAGAAGAAGAGGTACCAGGGAGGAGCCTCTTGGACTCGGGAGGTAGGGCGTGCCCCATCCATCCTTCCTGGCACATCTACCCCAGTGGTGGAGAAAGACATAGCAGGGTATTCTACCTTGAAGTAACAATTCACCAACCAGCTCCCCTCACATGCTTAGCTTGCCAAGCAACCTCCTCACATGATTTGACTTCCCAGGTAGGTTTTCCTTCAGGAGAAGGAAACCACTGACTGGCCCGTTGATGGGAGCATTACCATGTACACGGAGGATCTCTTTCACACTGTACCTCCGTGAGTGGGCAGTCCCAGCCTCACACTGGTCATCGGGATTCACTTTCACGTCAACAAGTCTTCTGCCACACAGCCAACTCTCCATTTACCGTCAGTACGGAATTCCTTCATCTGCCAACGTGCAGAGCCCTTCTTGCTAATCGGCAGGCCCCTCTTTCTCTTACCGCATATGTTTCGAATGCTCTCGCTGGAGGAATTGCATCGTTCCCCAGACAGGACAGTTCTTACGTACAGAACAAAACGAGGAATCACGAAGTGGATTTCACTTCAAAATGCCTGTGTCAAGAATTCCCAAGATTCCATAATCTCTTCTATCACTAAACTGTCTTATGCGTAGCTTATACAACACAATTTGGGGTCCAAGTTTGAACAAAGATGGCCATTAACAGCACTGTCCTCTATGATGTATGAACCCAATAGGTTTTGACTAAAATCATATTGGCAGTTGCTTACAAACAAATCAGTATTCCAAAAATTGCGAAAAACATAAAAGGAATAAAGAATGCCCTGTAATATCCCTATGTCTGTATGGACTGATTCAAATATGAGTGAGCTGAAGATGAATGGTCGTGTCCAAGCATTTCCATGGCTCTGTGTGGACCTATACACAACCAACATCAGCTGCAGGTGATAACAAGAAGCCCGTGGGAAGAAACAGCATCGATTAGAACAATGAGAAGATAAGAGGAGGCATTAACTACAGGCCAAGGTTTTGATGGGTCTGAAATAGGGAAGTTTTTTACTCTGGTGTATAAAGGCAGCCTAATGCCATTGTCCTGAATAGTATGGAGAAGTGTATTTGGAAGAAAGGAGATAAGTATGATTCCCTGAGACAAGAACACTGGCACACAGGTGCCCAAGTAGATACAGATGCTGACAATGGCCTCAACAAACGCATGCCTCCTGAGTAATGGTGAGTTTGTTTGTTGCTTCTCAAATCTCTAGACATGAACTTAAGTCAGGCACAGTCTCTGTTGTAAGAGTCCCAGGCCTCCCTGCACCCCACTTTCTGACTGTTTCCTCCCTGTATCTGCAGAGCAGGGCATGCCCCAGGACCACAGAGCCCATCGACCGCTCACCACCAATTCCACTGCCAGAAGTCACTATGTTACTTTGGCAAATAAAAATTTTTCAACTGTGGTTAAAAATAAGAATTTTTCACAAATCAGGTGTAGAGGTTCAGACCATATCCTTCCAACTGTTTTTTTAAATGACTTGTTACATCATTCTATAGAATGAAAGACCTCTAAAAAACTCCAAGTCATTCATTCCATTACCTAGGTATTACATTTCAAACTAACTTGGTGGGGATCCGCCAGAAGGAAAATTGGAAAAACATGTTCCTTTCTTTAGGTGACTCTGGTGAGCCCTGTAGTAAGTCAAGGTCATGAGATGCCAGTCTCATGAAGAATCAAATCACAGGTAACATCCTCTCATGTACGCACCAGACTTTTAAATCACAAGTAGTTCTACACAAACTAATCAGAATATCGGCTCTACTGCCTCTTCCGGTTTTCCTGCACTGAGATCCGAAAGAGGAGAAGGTAAACAACCGGAGGAATTATTCAGAAGGATTGGATGTAAGGAATACCATTTCCTCATTGAGGCAATGAGCTGACCAAATTGTCCTAGTAGAAGGCTGAGAGATTATTACAAGTGTAAAACCCTCTCCCCCTAATGCAAGTTGTGTTTTGATTTGTTTTCTTTCCAGATGGGTTTTTAATTTGACTTTCAATTTGCATTTCCCTAATGATTTCCAGGATCTCTTAAGGTGCCTATTTGCTAGCTGTATATCTTCTTTGGTGAAATGTTTGTTTAAATCTCTTGCATGTTTTTACTTGAGTTATTTGTTTTCTTATTATTGAATATTGAGATTGACTTATATCCTGAACATAAAAAGAAATAAAATATTCTTTTGAAATTATTCTCCTTCCATCTGTGGATTATCTTTACATTCTCCTAACGATGGTTTTGACATTGCAGAAGTTTGTAATTTTCATCAATTTGTTCTTATATGGCTTATACTTTTCTTGTCATACACAGAAAATCTTGACCTAACCTGAGACCACAAAGAGTTTCTCCTGTATTCTTAACTAGAAGTTTTACATTTTAAATTCATGTTTATGGTCCTTTTTATGATCATTTTCAGTTAATTAAACCATTTTATGATCTATTTTAAGTTAATGTTTGTATCTAATGTGAAGTATAGACAGTTTGTCATTTTGCATATAGATATTCAGTTGTTCTATTGCCATTTGCTGATGTCTTTCCTTTCCCCACAGAATGTCCTTTGTCGAAAATAAGATGTCCACAAATTATATACCTAGATCAACTTCTGGAGTCGCCACTGATCCAGCTGTCTATCTTGATGCTTGACTGCCGTAGCTTCATATGTCTTGAAACCAGGACCGCTTTTCCCTTCTTTTGGCAAGTTACTCTGTCTATTATGCTTTGCATTTCCATATAATTTTACAATCAGCTTATTAATTTCTACCAAAAAAGGCCTATTAGAATTTCAATTGAGATTATGTGGACTCTACAGATCAATTTAAAGAAAATTTAATCAATCTGTTAAGAGACACAAACAGTGATTAGTTCATATCTCTGTTAATGCAGTCAGGTAAAGTTAAGAACAAGTCCTTATTTCAGGGCAACTATAAAAATTATGACAGGTCCAGGAAGCTAGGGTGTTTCAAATATGGCTACAAAAAGAGCCCCCAAAATGATTCATTCATGTGGTACCCCACAGGTCTGTCAATGACACTGTAAAAATTTAGACCCTGTGAGAATCTTGGCTCAGAAGCCCAGATCTTTGTGCGTGAGTGTATTTCTTCCGAAGAGTAAGCAAGGTATTTTCAAAGGATGCTCATTATTTTTAGTTGAATTTGTTGGGGTGAGATTGGTTAATAAAGCCATAGTGGAATCAAGTGTACAACTCTGTAACACATCATCTGCATACCGATGCTCAACACCCAAGCCCAGTAAGCCTCCTCCCGTCACCGCGTGTCTCTCTTTTGTCCTCTTCCCTTCCTCCCCTCCCTCCTTTCCACCTGGCAGTCACCATACTGGTGTCTGCATCTGCTTTGTTCTTTTGCTTAATCTCTGCACTTTTTAACCTAGTCCCCTAACGCCTCTCCCCTCTGACAGCTGTCAGTCTGTTCTCTGTATCTGTGAGTCTGTTTTCTATGTTGTTTGTTCGTTTATTTTGTTCATTAGATTCCACATATAAGGGAAATTACATGGCATTTTTCTTTCTCTAACTGGTTTATTTCACTTAGCACAATACTTGCCAGTTCCATCCATGCTGTCACGAAGCATGGAGTTCCTTCTTTCATGGCTGTGTAGCATTCCATCGTGTAAATATACCACAACGTCTTTATCCACTCATTTACTGATGGACCCTTGGGCAGCTTCCAAATCTTGGCCACTGTAAATAATACTGCTATGAACATAGGGGTGCACATATTCTCTTGAATCGGTGTTTCGGGTTTCTCAGAAATACTCCCAGAAGTGGAAGTCCTGAATCAAAAGGCAGATCCATTTTTAATTTTCTGAGGTATCTCCATGTCGCTTTCCACAGTGGCTGCACTAATTTGCATTCCCACCAAGAGTGCACAAGGGTTCCCTTTTCTCCACGTCCTCACCAGCACTTGCTGTTTGTTGATGTATTGATGATAGCCATTCTGACAGGTATGAGGTGGCATCGCATTATGGTTTTAATTTGCATTTCTCTGATGATTAGTGATGTTGAGCATCTTTTCATATGTCTACAGGCCATGTGTATGTCCTCTTTAGAGAAGTGTCTACTCAGGTCTTTTGCCCATTTTTTAATTAGACAGATTGTTTGTTCTCTTGGTGTTGAGTTGTACGAATTCTTTATACATTTTGGGAATCAACCCCTTATCGGATGGTTCATTCGTTCTTTGCGGTGGGTTGGACAGTTGGTGCGGCCGTTGCCTGACAGCGGTGACACGTGCGTACACTGTGCTCACGAAGCCAGGATGTCGTTTACCCTTCAGCACACACTCCCTCCCTCTCTGCGGGCCTCCGCTCATCGGAGTTTGCAGATCACCAGCTCTGGTCCACTTCCACTGAATTTCCTTCTAAATGCACACACTGTTGAACCTTCGAACCCCAGTGGGTTTGATCACACTGGGCACTGAACTGTGCTTGGGTACACCCTCTCAAACATTAGAGCTGGTCACCATTGACTCCCAGGGGTCGGGTCAGGGCTTGGGGCGTAGAAGTAGTGAAACTGACTCCACGGTCATCACATATAATAGGGTCTATTAAAAAGGAATATTCAAAATGTATCTAGTTGTTACTAGGTAGGTTTTAAAAAGTTAATACATCTACTGACCTACATACCATTAAAAAGATTCCGAAGTAGATTGCTTTGATGACCAAAAGGGAAGGGGTAAGTGAGACTGATCAGATTCTTTACTAGTTCATGCCACCAAGAATTAGCTTTCGTGCTGGTAAAGATTCTGGGCTAAGACCACAGCAGCTAAAGCTCAGTGATCCCAGTACTGATGGTAACAAAGCAGTGATAATGACTGACGTCACCTTAGTCCATCAGTGAAATGAAAATACAAAGTTGTTCACACCCCGGTTTGGGCACAAACCTGGAAGTGTATGAACATACCAGACCCCATCTGAAGCAGTGAAAGGTTGCAGTTACAAAGGGAAACAGGGACAGATGTTAGGAAATGTCTCTTCTTTATTTACTGCATCTGTTCACCGCCCCATGGAATCAAGAATCCAGCTCACTAAACAATGAAGCCTTATACTTACTTGTATAATGGAACATAACATCCATTTCATTACCCTCCCTGCCCCCCACACAAAACGCTGTGTAATTACTTTATATACTTGGGAGCAAACACTTGGGGTTTAAAAGGGCACAGGTGAAATAAAAGCACTTAGGGAAGATAATAAAATTCAATCCCAATGCCCACGTGACAGCATTCTAATGATTATTTGCAGCACAATACAAAAATGTAACAAAATTCAAGACTCCACATTAAAGATTTGGGACTCGGTTTGTTTTGTTTGGCCTTCATACTGTAGGAATTCAGGTGGGCCAAGGTGCTGGGCACATGCTTAGGGTGTACCCTAAGGTTTTCAGGTGGCATGCTTAGAGCTGACACCATTCACTACTATGCACTTTCTGGTTTGCGTTACCTTGCCTGGGAGCTACTGATACACAGCAAAAAGTCTCTGGTACTTGAACAAACTTTACCCCAACAGAGTCTCGTAAGAGAATGCCATATTATCTCCATGTAACTCACATCTTAGTCAGTCACGGAAGGATGGGATGTTTACTAGGGAAGAGGTTCTCATTCACACAGCTTGGCGAAAAATTACCCACCTGTGCTCTCCAGATAGTCTGTGATAAGACACTGGACTGAATTATTTGAATGATCTTAGAAAACATTTTTGAGACTGATTTCCTACATATGAGTGTGAGTGAGAAGCTGTGTTCGAATGTCTTCCTCCACCTCAACCCGACTACCAGCACCGGTTCCTCAGTAGCATTATCTCCAAACTTAGCAAAGAGGAGACCATAGCCTCTCCTGCAGGGTCTCCAGGGAGGGAAGATTCAGCGAGTCTGGGTGACGGTTGAAAGTCTAGAGGGTAATGTCCTTTGAACTCTCAGGGCTGAGAAAGAGTGGGATGTTCATTAAGTTGCTCATGAAGCACATCGCCAGGCTGGTTCTAACTGGTTCTGGTTCTAACTGGTTCCGGGTGCTGCCCTGCCTTCTATAGCTCCACCTCCTTTAGTGTGTGGGCCCCCCGACATCACCAGGCGGGTTCTAACTGGTTCTGGATCTAACTGGTTTGGGGGTGCCACCCTGTGTTCTACAGCTCTGCCCCTTCTTCAGTGCGTGGCCCCCGGACATAAGGAAGACACCACACACACTCGTGTGTTTGTTTCTGCCAACAGTAGTAACTCACTGAAGGTAAAAAAAAAAAAAAAAAAAATGAGGAAGCTGAAAACATGGAACACTGCTCCGTTATACTGCGCAATTTATGATCAGAGACTCACGTACCATTCCATTATAATCAACAAGTCCAGAACCAATCTCTCACAAAGTTTACGGTGAAAAATGGCAGTGGGAAAAGATAGTATAGAATGCGTTTGTGATGAAGAAAGTATGGTGGAGTGGAGGAGATGCAACAATAATTTGTAAATTACTGACAAGGGATAACGGTGCTCCTTAAATACAGTGTTTTTGCAAAGTATAATAGGAGAACATATTAACAACCACGACTTCAATTTCAGGTACAGTTCTAACAAGCTGGCATTAAATGGCACATTTATGGAAAACGAAATGAGAATTATGCCCTTACCATCTGTTTTCTTTGAATCATTCCCGGCGTTGGACTGATCTTTCTTGTCTGCCTTATTTTTACCATCTTTCAAGTCACCTGCAAGTAAAACACGACAAAAACAGAATATGTAGACCCCTATGGAGGAAGTCATAAATATCCTTAACCTGTCAAGATAAAAACAAGTGGAAAAAAGGAAAGCATCATTTTGGTCATGAGTGTAAACATCCTCCAAACCACAGACTAGGTCCTGGAAATGAGGGTTGAAAGTTTCTGTTAAACAGGGTTGTACTTAAGTCAATGGTGTTTATCCTCAAGAAGGCAATTCGACTGTATTGTCAGGCTGTGTGGAGTAAGGAGAAGCCTGGGTCAATGCAAGTTATGGCAGTTAACAGCTTTTTAACTTTCATGTGCCTCAGTCTCCCTGTCTGCAGAAGGGGATGTTAGTGTCTCCTCTGTAGGCATGAAGACATATGGACAAATGCATTTCAAGTGTCGAGCGTGGCATCTGACATCACTCAACAACAGTTGTTATTGTTCTAAAACAGTTATAAATGCCACTCTAATTAAGGAGTTTGTCGAAATGTAACTTGTAAAAGTTAAAAAACACAATGTGTACAAAAACTGAATGAAAATGGCAAAAAAAAAAAAAACCATTTAAATTGATAAGGGAATGAGTCAGATGGTAAAGGAGGGTTCCAGAAGCATTTAAGAAACTGGGTACTTACAGGTATTTTAGAATTAGGTTAAAATGAGATTGCTAGGTTAGAGACAAAGCTGGTTATGTCCTGCAAGTCGATAAAACCCTAACCTTTGGGGTCATCTCCTCTACCAGCCAAAAGTCTACAAGTTAGCATACAGCTTCACAGTACCTGGGCTTGAGTCAAATAGTAAAGGACGAAGTGAAACAAAATCACATTGTCCTAGAATAGGGGTCAGCAAATTACAGGCCCTGAGCGTATCTGGCCTGCTCCCTGTTTTTGGAACTAGAGTTTTATGGGAACACGGCCACACCGGCCGATTCACTCTTGCATTGCCTACGGCTGTCTTCACAGTGCAGCGGCAGAGCCGAACAGAGCTGCGAAGGAGACACACAGCCCCACGGTAAGTACTCCCTGCGCAGGTCCGCGCAACGGCATGCCAGCGCGGCACCGCAAGGCATGGCACCCTCTCCCCAGCGTCCTTCTTTCCCATTTTGGATGTTGTTCTTACCGGGTGCCAGTGGCTTTCTTTTTAGCCTAAATAAAACCAAGGACACATCACCACTAAAATACTGGCACTTACTAAAGCAAAACCAACCTAATAATAATTGCAACCAGAAAGGAGCAAGCAGGGCCCAAGATACATGGATCTGTTTTGTTTTCTTTGTGCCAGGCAGTGTGCTGAATGCTTCGTGGACACCACTCCATTAAATCTGGTAACAAGCCCATTATGAAGGTGCCATTATTGCAAGGAGGCAAAGTCATCAATGTTTAATTCACTAAATGATCAGTCTGCTGAATAACACGCTCATCAAAGGATGGAGCCTGTCTTTCAAGCTTGAGTTTTTCCTCCACCGCAGCCCGCCTGTCACTCACTGGGCAGTCCACGTGCTGAGGGCAGTGACTGCCCACCGGCCTGAGCTTCACACACCACCCCACCTCCGCCCCTGACCTTGCATGTGGGTCTCTCCCTGGCAGCGACGCTGTCCCTCTTGTCTACCATAGACCTGACATTGGTCTGGCAGTTTTGGACAAGTGGCCAATTGATCTATCTACAAAGTGATTTTGCTTAAATCAACTTGTAAAGAATTGACATGCAAATTAAAACCACAATAAGATACCACTTCACACCGGTCAGAATGGCCATCATAAACAAATCAACAAACTAGCGCTAGCGAGGATGTGGAGAAAAGGGAGCCCTAGTGCACTGTTGGTGGGAGTGCAGACTGGTACAACCACTATGGAAAGCAGTATGGAATTTCCTCAAAAAACTAAAAATGGAACTGCCTTTTGACCCGGCAATTCCACTGTTTGGATTATATCCTAAGAACCCTGAAACACCAATCCAAAAGAACCTATGCACCCCCATGTTCATAGCAGCACAATTTACAATAGCCAAGTGCTGGAAGCAACCTAGGTGCCCATCAGTAAACGAATGGATCAAAAAACTATGGTGAATTTACACAATGGAATTCTATGCAGCAGAAAGAAAGGAGCTCCTACCCTTCGCAACAGCATGGATGGAACTGGAGAGCATTATGCTACGCAAAATAAGCCAGGCAGTGAGAGACAAATATCGTATGATCTTACCTTTAACTGGAACCTAATCAACAAAAGAAGAAAGCAAGCAAAATATAACCAGAGACACTGAAATTAAGAACAATGTGACAGTAACCAGAGGGAAGGTGGAAGGGGGATGGGGGGAAGGGTTTTCAGGAACTACTATAAAGGACACACGGACAAAATCAAGTGGGGAAGGGTGGAAGCAAGGGAGGGAGGTGGGCTTGGCTGGGGTGGGGGGAAGTGGTGGGGGGGAAATGCAGACAACTGTAATTGAACAACAATGAAATAATAATAATAAAAACAATGGATGTGAAACTCCTATCATCTCCATTTTACGGTGACGGAAGCCACAGCATAAACAGAGCCATTCACCACAACAGACGCAGATGGGTCTGATTCCAGAGGCCAGGCTCCCAACGGCTGTATTCTGCAACTTTCCCATGAAGCTCAAGATTTAGATTTCAAGCGTCTGTTGATGTTGCCATTTC
Organism: Glossophaga mutica; assembly: GCA_039655065.1. Taxonomy (NCBI): domain Eukaryota; kingdom Metazoa; phylum Chordata; class Mammalia; order Chiroptera; family Phyllostomidae; genus Glossophaga; species Glossophaga mutica. Next base: position 88,323,235 of record CM077313.1, read on the forward strand.
TAAATGCCTTTGGCCTTCAGATTTATAAATGGTTATCTAAGGCGAATTCAAGACCAGTTTTGGCTGCGGTGTATTCTACAAAATAAGTACTTTTAATGAAATGTGGCAAATCCCGAGCTAAGTTAGAAGCCAATAAACCCTCCTATTTCTGCTTATTCTTAATTCTGAAACGAGAGGTACTGGCCGGAGGCATTGGAGGGGCAGGGCAGGGCACAAGCCGGGGGAGTAGAGGAAGGATGTGGTCACTGCCTTCTACCACCACCAGTGGTCCAAAGAGACGAATTTCCCCCGAGGTACAACAACGTAGGCCACATATTGCTTATCCCTGTTATAAGGGAGGAGGGATGGACTCGAGCATCTTGAGCCTTGTAGTCAAACTAATTCCCCGAAGGAAAATGACCTTTCTGGACTAACTGAGCCTTTAGACCCCTAAGCACTCTGCATTAAGCCTTCCAGGTTGCCCTGGACAGCAGCTTTACCCACAGCTGCGGCAAGGTCAGGACATTTTCCAGAAGCCGAAAGGAGGGGTTCAACCTGCCAGATGCTAGCCAGCAGCCTGCCTTCCCCTGGGTCAGGGCTGGGGGCGCCGAGGCAGGATGGGCCCTGAGGGAGACCAAAGCTTAGGAGATTCCCTAATCGCTGCTAGGGAACCAAACCCCTAGAACCCCACTCAGCCTCAGCTCTAACCTGGAAATATCCTGGGCAGCCACAAAGAAGGGTGCTGGGAAAGTGACGCACACTTGTTTGATGATGTTCCTCAAAGGAAACCCATTAGGTAGTTTCCCAAGGGTTGTCTGTGGAATAACGGCTGATGGGAGCTGATACTCAATAGCAGGGCAAACAAAACGGCCTTCCTGTGGCGTTATAAATCGTCTTAATTAGGCTGCTGTAACACAGTCCTGCACCACCATCGGCCTTTCTGATTATTGTTCTAAATTGATTTCTTTTCCCACCTCTCATTTCATCCTTAATTTTTAAGGGAAATGGTGGACTTTCGCTCACTTTGGGAACTATACACGGCGGTGAAATTCACCTGCCTCCTGCTTTGCTCCTTTCAGGCCCCCCAACCACCCTCCGAATAAATCACTGCCCCCTGTGCCCCTCTGGGTATTCGTTTGTCCCCCCCCCCCATGGAATCCGTGGCCCCCTTTGTGGCCAGGAGGTTCGTGTTCATTGGCTTCTCTCCCTGCCCAGACCAGGATTGGCAAATCGCGGCCCGTGGGCCAAACCTGGCCTGGTTTCATGTGGCCCACAAACTAAGAATGGTTTTTACCATTGTCAAGTGGTTATGGGAAAGAAAGAAGACTATATCACAACATGTGCAAATTATACAGAATTCAAACTTCAATTTTCAGAAATAAAGTTTTATGGGAACATTAGATGTGTGTATATTACTTGTGGCTGCTTTCACGCTGGGACAGAAGCATCGAGCGGCTGCCACGGAGACCGTGTGGCCTGCAAAGCCTGAAATGTTTATTGTTGGTCCTTTACAGGAAGAGTGCGCTGGCCCCTGGAACAGATGGATGACGAGGTTCCGGGGGGCAGCTGCTGAGCCCTAAGAACTCTCCTATTTCTCACTCTCCCCAGCAGCACCAGGACACGCAGCCGCAGGGACAAGCTGACTGTGGAATACAGGCCTAGGGCTCACACAGACCTGAATTTGACCTGAACGCCCTTCTTACCAGTTGTGTGACCTTAAGCAAGTGATCTAACCTCTCTGAATTGTTTCTTGCCTGAAAAAAAAAAAAAACCTAAAAAAACAAAAAAACATGGGAAAGACTGTATGTACTGCACAGCATGGTCAGGATGTTTAAATGATTTACTGCACATGAAATCTCCCGAACAACGTCTGGCATGTGGTAAGCACTCATTAAATGTGAGTGATATTATAATGACTGACTTTACTAAGGGAAAGACAGACTTCACCCACGCGCCTCAAATAAACAAAGTAGAGGAGGAACACGTCTTGCCTCTGTCACCAGCCTCTCTCTGCCCCTCCTCCGTGAAGGACAGACGCAGCCAGAAGCAGGAGCTGCCTGCACGGCTCAGCCGCATCACCCATTTGTCCAGCTCCCGGCCCCTTTCAGGTGTGTTGTCCATGAGACATGCACCCTTTCTGCCACTCCAGAAGCAGCCTGCTGGGCTCTGGGTGCTGGGTGGGAGTGCGGGTGGCATGAGGGGCGTGTCCTGAGCCTGCCTGCCCTGCCAAAGTCTGGCTGGCTGAGCCCAGTTCGGGGTGGATGTCCGAAGAAGCCCACGTGCTCAGCAGACCAAGTCCACGTTTTCCAATCCAGCTCCAGTTCTAGCGGAGCTAATACTGTGAGCACCAGCTTTCTGAGTCTGGTGCCTCTGTCAGCTGGTTCTGACCTTGGGAGGGGAAGAAATATCCCGCAGAGCTCCCTAAAACTCCAACAGGGATATCAAATTCTTATTAAACTGAGCATATTTTCTGGACTATGATGCACCTGAGTACAAAGCAAGTAGCTACAAGCAGTTTCTGGAACAAGGCTGCCTTCCCTGATGCCTGCAGGGGTCATGGGGGTTACCTGAGGCAATTTATGCAGCATCCTTGAACTTGACATGGGATATTATCAGTAATACAGGCATTAAAATATTGTTTTCTTATTATACATTTATATGTTAAAATTGGAAAAATAATTGGAGAGAGTTGTACTAAGCACTTTCTACATATTAATCGTTTACTCAAGCTGCACAGAACAATAGCTAGAGCCCCTGGCCCTTGCAGGCAGGTAAGAGAATGACTATGTAAGGAGAGAGCTTAAAACCACCCCTGGCGTAGAGTTCATAAATGCTCTTTATTCTATCGTTTTGGCTGTCATTATTATTGAAGGTTCACAAGTGGGCCGTGCACAACTTGCAGAGAGAGTGGACGGTCCAGGAGCCCAGCCGAGGCCGCCAAGCGGCGAGAGGCACAGCTAGGACGTGAATCCGGCGTGTCTGTCTTACTGCAAAGCTCCACTGCCGCAACCTGACACCTGAAAGCTCCAGAAACCAAACTCCCTGCCCTTCCCCAGACACGGTAACCCCTTCCATGCCCCCGTGTCTCTGGCTGGGGGGCGTCCCTGTGCCCCATCTGATCAGAAAACTTCAGGACTGAAAAATGCAGCTCAGACATCACCTTCTCTTGAAGCCTTCCCTGACATTTACCCCAGTCCCCCAAATCCTCTGATCCAAGAGCACCCGTGTCTCTTTGCACGTGTCCCTTGGGCACTTGTCAGTGATGCCACCACTGTTGTTTGCTCACGTTGTCCTAGAATTAACCTCTAAGAACATCTACATCACCTATGAAATCGTGGACTTCAGGGGGCTTGTCCATTTCTAAATCCCCAGTGCCCAGCACAGTGCCCAGCGCACAGTTGTTACTCAATAAACACTTGTTGTAACTCAATAAACACTTGTTGCGTTAAATAAAAGAAACCAGCAACTGTTTGCACATCCCAGTTTGCCTGAGACTGTTCCAGTTTTAAAACTGAAAGCCCTGCATCCCGGGAAACCCCTCAGTCTCAGGAGAAGTGGGCTGGCCAGTTACCCCAGGACATATCCTAATTCAGCCGCAGATACATGGACGTTCACTATAGCAACGTGCCATCGGCAGACTGAAGCTTGGCCCTGCTAGGGGAGAGTGGACAAGGGACACTGACCCTCTAGTCACCCTCTTTGGCCGCAAGCACTCAGGAGCATGCTGGGATAGCTCGTAGTCCTTTCCCCAGTGGGTACACAGGCACTGGTCGGTCTCCAGAACAACAAGGAAGGGCCCCAAAGGAATAAACCTCCCCCAGCGAGAACGGCCCAGGCTGCTCCTGACCGGGTGATGATGATGGATCCAAGCCCAGGGAGGCGGAGCCAGCAGCCGCTGGCCCTGGGGAAGCCCCGCCCCTGAGCTGTCCTCCGCAGGCACAGGGGTCCGCCAGTCTCCGCTCACTATCCACTGTTTCATTAACACTCGGAAAACGGCCCTTCCTCCGGGCAGCGCCACTCACCATTCCGTTGCTTTTCTCCCGACGACTTCTCGGCTTTGGAGTTTTTCCCACGGGAGTTGCCAGTTTTGTTGGGGTGCGTCCCGTTGACTTGACTCGGAGCTGCCCCGGAGGTCTTCTTCTCCGCCCCGCCGGCGGCGCCGTCCTCCGCCTGGTTCTTGGCTTCTGTTTCCTTTTGCTTCTCCTCAGCCGCCAGGCGGGCCTTTTCCTCGGCCTCCTTCTTGGCCTTCTCCTCTGTGTCCAGGCAAGGCAGGCAAGGTGTGGAGAAGATAAAGAGAGGTCACACATTAGGAGAATTGCATCTTTGCCCAAAACCTACTACTATTAGCACTGGCAGTAACACACTAAAATGACCTAAGTTGCTACTAGGGTGTTTTGGGTTTATTTTTCACAATGGCATTTATTTTCAAGAAATAAATAAAGTTGGATCAGAGTTATGGTATTTCTGGAATCAGCGGGTTAGAAGAGGGGATGGGGGAAAATAATAACCCTAATAAGCAATACACCAACATTGTACCTCCCCTGCCTTTCCGTGGGCCTGGCTCAGATGTGCTCCTTAACACAGTATGAGATTTTCGTTCATCCCGTCCTTGACTCATCCATCCACACATCCAAACCAATGCCCTGGCCTCGTCCCAGACAAAACAGATCAGATTCTGGAGGGAGAAGAGCAAGACCAGGACATTGCAAACGCGCTCCAGATGACTCTAACATACCATCAGGGCCAACAAGAACCGATTTCAACTTAAATGATTGCCATCCGGTATTTTGTGACATTCTACTTTCCCAACAGGATGTACTTTTAACTTACAATGAAAAGGTAAAGAGAGATGTCTTTACCAAATAACACAATTAGATGCATATATTGTATGATATGTCTTCTGACTTCTCCAGAGGGACAACTAAAGAGTAAAAGAATGGACTGGCAGGGCAAGATGGTGAGCTGGCGTGCTCTGCAGACGGCAGGCCACAGAAGGTCTGCTAGAATGTTCCTCCAGACTTCCTCTTGTCCTTCTGTAACGCCCCAAGGACAAAGGTCAAATGTCACCTCCACCCCGAATTCCCAGGGCTCAGGACAGCAGCTGACACACAGCAGATGCTCATGAGCATTTGTTTGAGTACATGAAAAAATGTCCACAGTGGGTGTGATTCACCCTCTCTGCCAACGAGCCTGCCTTGTACGTATTCCATCGTCAGCAATCCAGGCTGGTGTGAAGAACGAAAAGTGTGCAAACATCAGTCCTGCCCTGACAGGGTTCGCCATCGGACGGACGTTGGTTTCCTTAACCACGCGTGTGGTGAGGAAGCAAATGACTGGGCTTACAGTGCAGGGAGGGAGACTGCGGCTGGAGGGGAGAACTCACTCATAAGATAAACAATTTATCATCCCCTCACAGAACCTCCACTGAAACTGTGGCAAACGTTCAACACTCAAAACATCCCCAAGTTAAACATAATTATGGCTAAAAACTGAAGATGGTAAAGTCTGGTTTGCCGCAAAAGAGCATCAGATATTATCTGAGCAAGAAAAATTCACTTGACAACTGAGTCAGACCAATTTTCTACGGGAAATCTAGCAAAAATATGAAAACTGGGCAGGGGCACATTTCAGAAACAAATCCGTGTTTGCTCAACGACAGCTGACAGCAGGCAATTAATATTCAAATGAACGAGTGGTAGCTCTCCCGGCATCATCATCGACTACACGATTCCCTTCCCTGCAGTAGTGGTGCCCCACGAGGGCGGCTCTGCCTCACCCTTCATTTCCTCCACTTCCTCCTCTTCGTCTTATTTCTGAAATATCTAATATTAGTGTGATCAACCATCGGCCCTCACAGTGACACCACTCAAAGCAAGGAGACAGAAACAAGCCCACAGCTCAGCAAGAACAGAGAAATGAAATCAACAGGAGACAGGTCTGTTCCACGGTAATCAGATTCCCCTATATTTTCAGGGTGAAATTATTAATACGCATAATATTTTTCTCCAATGAGAAAAAGTCAGCGATAGCACAATTAATTTCGATGTGCTAACAGATTTCTGCAATGGCAGACGCGCAGAGAACTGAATTTTCGGGTCTCCGATCTGACATCCTTGGCACCCCTAGGCTTCCAGACTAGCAGAAAGCAAACGTGTAGTTCAACCCCATCTCCCACTATCGGGAATGTGACTGCTTATGGAATGGCCAGAGGCAACCAGCTGAAGAGTTCAAGGGGGGCAGAGCCCTCCTCCTCCATAAATCACAACCCTCCCAAGTACCGCTTTCACCCCACACTGAGCGTCTGTGCAGCTTTGGAGAAATACATTGATTCCTTCATTTAATTGGCCTTTCTGGATAATGATACTATAGGTGCTTGGTTAAAATAGTACTGGGCTAGTTATCCCTTGGTATAATTTTCTGGAATGACTGTTCGAACTATTTACACACAGAGAGAAACTACTAACTGAAAAAAATAACCAAAATACTATATGGATTTTGAACTCTCGATTATGTACAATGACAACAGAAAGGTACTTCCAGACATCTAAGGACGTAGGAGGTGTCCCCAGCCCCCTTCTAAAAGTAGTAGCCAAAGACCTTCTCCACATGACAGAAAAGTTCAATGTTAAAAACTTAAGAACGAGGAAAATATGCTGTTCAATAAAACTAGTGAATCTTAGTGTTTAAAAATAATTGTTGCCAAGCTAGAAATAAAACCTGACACAAATACTAATAATACTAAATCATAAGTTAATTATAAAATAACAGTTTACTTACAATCACCTAGATTGAAAATCTCATACTATTTCAATAAAAATTAGTGCGTATGAAGAAAATAAGTAAAAATTCACTAAATTTCTCAGTATTTGCAAGGAGTATCACTACACACTATTTGGTATTTACATTCATTGAAACATAATTTAATAAAGAATATAATGGTAATATCTAGTAAAACAGAAATAGGATGTATTAAAAAAAAAAACAGAAACAAAGTTAAAAAGCATTTGTCAAATGGGTAGGCCAGAAACTGCAAGATATTTTGTCACCTGAAGAATTACCATCCTTAATATGTAAAGAGCTACTATGAATCAATAATAAAAAAAAACATTAAAATCCTAATATAAAATACGAAGGGGGAAGATATAGGAAAATAGGTATTCTCACTATACTACTACTGGGAGGAAATATAGGTTTAAAACAACTTTCTGAGAAAAACTTGTTAATAGATATCAAGCTTTAAATTTTTTCATTTACTTTGACAAAATAATTCCACATATAGAAATTTATTCTAGACAAATAGTCAGAGGTAGGCTCAGAGACTTTGAACTTGCGTGTTTACAATATTAAAGAGCTGAAAACAAACTGCGAAGTAATAGAATGACTCAGCTGTGGTGTCTAAATGCATCGTAAATCAAATGAAAAAAGAATCACATCAAAATTTCAACAAGAGTTATATCTGGCTAAGAGATTTTGATTTTGATTTTCTTCTCTCGATATTTTTTAATTTATATACTAGCATTATAACCTAAACATAAATTATTCTTACACTAGAAAAAAAAGGTTTAAAAAGTATTAAATAATGAATGGAAAATTGGCAACATTGATCAGACCTGCAAAGTGTTATACCCATACATACTTGTTTGGGAATAATGATTTTTCAGCTCTAGGAGCTATAAAAAATACTGATTTAATCTTTCCCAATAACTCTATGCATTCTGGCCTACCTAGCTTTGTAAATCACATTGATTAATAAAACCAAGACTTTAGATCCAGTCCCATTTCTGATCAGTTTAATAACCACAGGTGTTCAAGCGCCCCCCACAGGGAAGCTTTCGTGTAGTCAGGGCTTTCTAAAAAAAGAACAACGAGCAGAACGGCCTGGGATCAGCGAATCAAACTGATGACTAACGGGAAAACAGATGCCAGCCGGCGTTTCTTAACACCAGTCGCCGGTCACCGGCATTGCTGGGAGGCTGAGATGTTCTAAAGTAGTGTTAGTTATACGTTCGTATTTTACCACCGTCCTCTGAACTTTGCATTCAACCTTCCTTTCCACTCACAGGCACTAGCCATGCGTCACATACGCACATATGATTTCTGCTCTTTGCAACAGCTTCGTGATGTATATTATCATCCCCCAAATGGAATGTGCTCAAAGAATCTGCCTGCATTTGCCAAAGAGCAGTAGGCGAGTGGGGATGGAATTCTCCCTTACCCCACTATCTGGAGTTTGCTTTGATAACCAAAGGCTCCTCCCACAAAATACACCCAACCTGAGCTCCGCCTGTGCGCTTTCTCCCTGTCCCCCAGTATTTCTAAATACTGCACACCACCTTCTTCCAGGCTCCTGCAAATCCTGGCCATATGATGCCTTTCCGAACACCCCAAGCAGGATTAGGGACAAGGCAAAATAGCTTAAGCATTATCTCTATCAGCACACCTAACAGATTTAAAAATTATTAGCTGTTTACGTGTCTGTCCTTTTTAAAGGGCCAGTTCTCCCCAGTAAACAAACTGTCTGCTGCTCCCCCAGGTGATTAGTTGCAGGAGGTAATTTTAGTTAGCCAGCTAATTGCAAACAAATGACTTTGAAGTACCTCTTTCAATTCCATGTTGTCAGGAATTGGGTTTTCCAGTGTAATGAGTGTAACTGATGGCAAGTGAGGGCTTCCTCAGAGCGGCTGCCATTGCCGCTGGCAGAGCCTGGACTGTGAGATGGACTATGAGAGGCTTTTAAAATACGGAAGAGGCATTCGCTCCTCCAGAGTTCAAGGTGCAACATTTGTCCTGAAATAAGGGTCCAATGATGCCTTTAGAGCACCAGGAACATAAACCCATTGCCCCACCTGGAAAGAGCAGTCGCCTGGTTAGGACTTTATGGATAAGTCACAGTGATTGGTCTTCGAATCACTCCAACTCCTGGGGAGGTCTCTTCTCTCCCACACTAGCAGCGGCCCCTGATGTCCGATGTCCGAGGGACCGAGGGACCGAGACAGCTAGAACTGCTCTGCCGGCCCCTCCCTCCCTTCCGCCCTGTTGCGCAGACACCAGGAGATGAAATTATGGAACATCATATTTGGGGACAAAACCTGCCTTGCCTGCAATGGGTCTCTCGGGGCTCGCGGGTACAGCAACAAGTGCAAGGCCTTGACTGAACTGCCACTCTTCCTTTGAAAGAGACTCTGCAGCGATGTCCCCTCCCCCCAGGAGACTGTGGGCTTTGATGACAAGGAAGTCTACGCCTCGTGGCCTTCACTCTCAGCACAGAACCTGGCATGCAGTGTGTGCTCGACAGATGTTAGCACAAGACGACTGCCGTGGCAGGCAAGTCCCCGGAAATCCACTGGGGTCAGCCCCTTCACTGAGCGCCAAGAGCCACCCATGCTCCTGGAATCGGGCCTCCTGGCTTCAGGCACCTCATCTCGGGGATGCGCCCTCACCTGGACTACAGTGTGGGTATGCGGTGCATGCTGATCTTGTAGAACATGCTCCCCAAACACAAGCACACGTATGAACACATGAATCTCAGCTTCCAAGAAACACAGAGGACAGTCATTGTTCTGGGTATTGCACCCAGGGTCACGACTTTTCTGCTCTGAATTTGGATGTTTACTTCAGCTAATTACTGTTCATGTGCAAGCTCCCTTCATCTCAGAAGATCAGTCTGAGTACTGAGAAGGGAAACGGCGAACATGAAAGCAAGATCAAAACGCATGTAAGGAAATTACAGCTCCCGTTGTCCCGGCACAGTGGCTGAGGCGGCTAGTGGACAGGCTTTGCTTAAATAAAAGGGGAAATAGAGGCCCCGTAACTGTGCCGCATGATGTGGAATGAGAAAGACAGGACGGTCTAGCAGAAACCAGGAAGGAGCAACATCCGTCCTCTGCAGAATCTTCAGACCAAGAGGAGTTTAGTCACAACACAAAGGTCATGCGTGGAGGTCTGCATCGTTCCCCATGCACCGAGTTTTAGATACACTGAAGGTCAAAAGAGTGTGGAAGCTTCCTCACAAATTGGTAGGTACAGAATAGTCACAGGGTTGTGAGGTTCAGCATAGGGAATAGAGTCAATAATACTGTAATAACTATGTGTGGTGCCAGGGGGGTACCAGAATTATCCGGGGGACCACTTGGTAAATTACATGATTGTCTAATTACTATGCTGTACACCTGAAGCTAATATAAAATGATACTTAATGCCAGCTGTCATTGAAAAGTAAAATTTAAAAAAGATGGCAGACGCTAATAATATTCAGCAATCTGAACCTCTATCCTGAGGTCCCACTTCATCTGCAGCACCTATAAGCCAGGCGGCACTGCTTGTGATATGAGTGGGTGCTTAGTGATGCGGACAGGTCTACTGGACAGGTTACCTTTGGGCACCTTGGCCCTCCATCGCTCCCGGTTGACGTGCACAACCTCGGTCCAAGTGACTTTAAAGGTCTTGCAGTCCACAGGGATGACGGAATTGCTGACCGGGGCGCTCCCTTCCGAGCCAGCGCTCTTGACGCCCGACCGCTTTGCATCTGCCGAGCTGAGGCTGTTCAAACTGGAGGACGAGAGAAAAACCACACACACAGAATCAGTCTGGCGAGCTGGGCCGGAAGGGGACGGTTAGCATTTGAAACGTGTGTGCCCGTGGTTAACACTCATCAAGTCATGGCCCTGAAATCCCCGGGTCCTGACGGGTCCACATTTTCTCAGATGAAGAGACTGAGGCAACACGCCTGAGATTGGGATGTTTAAACCTGCCAGGAGCAGAGACAGAATGAGCGTGGGAAGAGATGCTATCCTAGGTACCAGCCAATCATAATTTAGACCGTGGTCGCCCCCTTACGGACCAGCCAGGAGAGTGGCAATGGTATAATTTCAACTCCTCTGGGGAAAGGAAGAGGCAGGCACCTCCCTCATAAGAAGGAGGTAGGGCAAACATCACTATGACATGCACCCCCACCCCCTCCAAAAGAAGAATTCTGTCCTCATGGACAGGCCAAGCTGACCCCCAGCCCTCGACCTTCTCCACTGACCTTGAACGCCTCTGCCCTGTCCCGCCAGCTTGGGAGGTTTCATCGATTATCGGATTCACGATCTTGTCAGTCATGTCTGTGAGCACAGTGAAGGTGGGCTCCACGATGAAATCAATGAAGCCTGCAGAGAAACCACGGAGGAGCGTGGGCCTTCCCGCACTTCCCTAGGGACGCTGACACGGCTTAGCGTTCAAGGTTCACCGGCACAGGAGCTCCCTCCCGATCGGAGCAGGAGAGAGCAGGCCGGTCGTGGCCACTCAATGCATCCCTTCACTTGAATATCGGGACTCAGCTCCGTTTCTCCTACAGAATTCTCCTGACCATTTTAGTAGACAGCTCAACAAAGTGCTGAGAAATACGGATTCAACATCCTCTATGCCACAAATTGCTGCATACGTAGTTACACGTAGTTCTGACAGGCACTATCAAAGGGATACAGTGTTTGGAAACATACGAATGCTTGTTTGGTTTTCACAATGACTGAGATGGAGGTGATTCTGGCATTGAACGCCCAGCAGTGAAGAATGCTAAAAGTCCTACAATGTAACTGGCAAAACAAGAATTGTTTCAATCAAATACCCATAGCATCCTGATAAGGAAACACTGATAGTCAATTTTGAATTGTACTTAATTGCAGCATAATTTTTTTTAAGTTTTTTTAAAGTTATTTTTAGAGAGAGGGGAAGGGAGGGAGAAAGAGAAGGAGAGAAACATCCATATGTGGTTGCCTCTTGTGTGCCGCCTACTAGGGGCTTGGCCCACAACCCAGGCATGTGGCCTGACTGGGAATCAAACCGGCGGCCCTTTGGATTCATGGGCCAGCACTCAATCCACCAAGCCACATCAGCCAGGGCTAATTGCAGTATAATTTGAAACTGAAACTGAGTATTTGGTGACACCGTTTCACCGTTTTTTCTTACAAGATAACCTCACCATGTCCGAACCAGAAAGAACTTATCAGCTTTCCCTCCAGCCCTTATAACTGGTACCATGGTCCATCCACTCAGCCTGACGTGCTGCCTTTACCCTGGCTTTGCACACAGCCGAGCCCTCGGTATCGTGTAAACCACCACTCTCCTGGAGAGTCCCTGTATACCTGAGTCCCGACTCTCCTCGCCTCCTCTCGGTCACCCTACAGGAGGTACCCCGCTGGGTTCCCTGACTCTTGTCTCACACGCACCCTCCAACTAATCCTCCACGCTACTGACAGAGAGATCTTTCTAAAAACAGGCACACGTTTCCTTTAAAGCCCTAGGTAGTAAATATTTTAGGTTTTATGGGCCATACCTATGATGACTCCCTCTCTCTGCCACTGTCTACAAAAGCAGCCATCGACAACATATGAATGAAAGAGCTTAGCTGTGTTGTAATAAAACTTTATTTACAAGACCAAGCAGTGGGCCAGATTGAGCCCATCAATTTATATAATTTATAGCCTTACTTAAAATGTTTCAGATGTGCCCTCACTTCCTGTGGGGAAGTATAAAGCATATGCCATTCTTTATGTAATCTGTAATCTGGGCCTGATTTTTTTTCTCCAAACATGCCCCTCACTTCATTCTCCTCTATCCACTGTTCCAGCCACAGAGAACTGCTTGCAATTCCCTGGCCGTACGAGACTGTTTTAAATTTCCCTGCTTAGCATATGCCCTTGTCTGAAACGCCCTTGCAGCCGCCCAGCACACCTCTCGTGCACATCTCCATCTGCCCAGTCACTGCCTAGTGACTTCTCTCTTACGGCTCAGCTCAAACATTACTCCTCTACAGGTCTTCCTGGGTCTCACGATTCACACACTCTGTTTTGTACCCAATTGTACGATGCACAAAACCCTACCCTACCACCTGAACGGCCCAATAGACTTAGCTTCCTAACATCCACCCACCACCCAATAAGGGATCCACATTTTTTAGAGCAGTTACTACCTATAATTTGTCTTTGTTTTTAGAACATCTGTTACAGTGCCTAGCACTGCCCTGTAGCTAACGGGGACTCCATATATTATTATGAAAAAAAAAAATGAGGAAGTATCCAAAACACAAGTAGAAAAAAAATCAAATCCTTGTTGAATTTATTTTTTTAATGGTTCCAGGCCCCTCTAAGGTGGCACTGGGATGCTCTGTCATATCTGAGGGTTTTTATAACGCACGTCTATTACGGTTATTAGCAGTGCAAAAGTTATCCTCACCAAAAAAAGAAAGGGTGCTGTAAAGTTTTTAGGAAGCCAGGAAGGAGGGAAGGAGGCATTTACAAAGAGCTGCTCCTGGAAGTAGGGTCCTGCAGGACATGGGGTTGCCCTGGAAACGGCAGGAGGCAGCACCCCTGAGGAGCGCTGTGGAGACTTCCAACACCGCACGGGAAATGGGCTTCCTGCCACGGATTCTTGCCATTGCCTTGGGAAGTTGAGGCCTCTTTCAATCTTGGCAGAAAATGATGGAGATAGCCATGTCCCTGTCTCGTCTTCCCACAAACCAGCCGCATTCCAGGGGGAAGGATGGGGAGAGCAGCTCTACCGACGCCCCCCCCGCACCCCCCGCCAGCCAAACCGGGAGCACAGCGCAGCAGAAGGAGCTAGGTTCCCAGCCAGAGGATCCCTGGGAGCCTCTGGCCTTGCGTCCGGATGCCCTCTCTGCTTTCTCCTTCTATCCAAAGCCTGGCAAACACGTACCTACTTGCGACTGAGCAACCATGGTGGACTTCCGGTCACACAGAGGAGAAAAAGGCAGCCCCAACTCTGCTTCTCTGTCACCCTAGAAAAACAGGGGACCACAGTCAATTAGGAACGGTAGGCCGAGCCACTCGGATTTTATATAGCAACTTCAGCTGCCGCAGAGGCCAGTGGCCTTTACTTTAATTAGTACAATTACACTATGTAATAAGTCCTTATGGGGCCTGCTTCTCTGCACAAAAGACACCCAGAGGCCGAGGCCCTCCAGGGAGGGGTCCTTCCATCCAACTGCAAAGGCGCATGCTGAGGTGCAGAAAGCCTCGCCAGGCAGTGACAGGTCCCCCGAGGGGAGGGAGGGAACAAAAGCAACGCATTCTGTGGCCTGGGGCCACCAGGCAGTCAGAATGGGGGCGTTTCCCAGTTGTCTTGTGCTGACACCCCGGTGGCCTTTCTGGGGGCAGTGACTCCCTCCCAGCTGCAGGCAGCATTCAAGACACAGACTCAAAGGGCCTGATTGAACTGCTTCTCCATGTGCTTCCTAAAACCAGACACAGTGGGGTAGGTGCTCCCAGGCTCTCACTCACGGGCTCAGACCCCAGTGAAACATGCGCCAGAAAAGCAGAGCGGTAAATAATTGCCTGTGTTTATCCGTGAGACAACAATAAATGTGACTCGCGATCTCACCAGAAAGCATTGCTATAATAAGCAAGAGCTCTGGAAAGTCTACATAAGGATGGAGATGGTTTTTAAAAATCTGAACCAGAAGCTCAACACTTGGGTCACACACCATGAGGAAAAGGCACCTATGTCGCCCTCTCAAAGCAGTGACATTGTGTTGATTCATTTTATTATGAGAGAATCTGCTTAGATAAATGGGTACTGACTTGGGCTGGAATCTGGCCTTCCCCCCAATCGTGTGGTCAAAGGAAGTTGCCTTTCTCTCTATATATATTTCAGTTTTATGATCTATAAAATGTGGGAGAATAATCCCTACCACATCAGGTTACAATGAGGATTAAATGAGAAAACATATGCAAATAAACAAAAAGAACTATGGTTGTCTCCCAAAGAGTATGTCTAATGTGTAAGTCAAGACTGAGAAGCATTGAGTGAATCTGTCACATTGAATACACTCTGATGATAACAAATATCACCAATAAATTAATAGTAAATAAAGAGTATATTTATTTATAATCGGTTCAAAAACCAGGCCTAGTTCAAAAACAATGCTTCTTCTTTCTAAGGCAGGTTACCAAAGAGAAAGAATGCTGGTTCACACACATCTGTTGAAAGGAACGAAAAGAAATGGGGTCAGAGGAAGCGGAACAGTGGGGTCACACTGGGTGCTGGGGACACCCAAGGGTCTCAGCAACGGTCCAGAAGGGGCTCAGTTCCTTCTGCGCCCTTCTCCACACAGACACCCACGGGACACAGACGCTGCTCTGTTTCCGAGCAAGCCTTGCAGAAAGCTGCTCTCTCCCTCTCTCCAGTGACATGATAAAAATTATTTACTCCCGAGCTATTTCTGCTGGAGCAGTATGAACAGAAAGAAGAATATTTATAATGTACACTGTAGTCGTGCAGTGGCATAGCTCAGCCCACGCTTACTCCCCGCGGAGCAGGGGTACGAGTTGTCTCCTGGGTGCATTTTCATGGGCGTGGTTTAGAAGAAGGGGTGGTGAACACTGGCCACTTGACTATTAAGATATAAGCACTTTTTTTTTTAGTGTGAGAAGCTGTGTTCGTTTTTTAGAAAAATGCATTGAATTTATCAGGGTGACACCGGTTAATAAAATTGTAGAGGTTTCAAGTAAACAATTCTATAACACATCCTCTGTAGATTGTGCGTTCACCACCCCAAGTCTCCCTCCATCACTATTCATCCCCCCTTACCCTCTTCTACTTTCCCTCCACCCCCGCTTTCCTTCTAGCATTCATTTGGATTTTATTACTGGAAAACTGCACGTTAAACCGCTTACCCCACAAACTTGCCCACACCCACATCTACCTAACACACACATCGTGGGATTTCAATGAGCCGAGTATATTCGACTATTAAAAGCCTATTTTAAAGTAGTGGTCATTGGATTCCCTTTGGAGGACATATACATTTATGAATTATGGAAAATGTGGAAAATAATATGAAAAAATGTACTTCCACAGGCAAATTCAACTTGATTGATGCAATATTTTTTGACCCTATAACTACTAGCCCTTGTGGAATTAATTATTCATACACTTCCCTCTTTACTAAAGAGGTTAATATTTTCGACCCATGATAGATCAACTTTTTAAATGATACAGGAAATATCTAAATGACATAATTAATAAGGTAAATGCTCCTGGTGTTCTTTGAATTCTCTATTCCACAAATAAGAAATAAACCTACTTCTCAAGAGCTGCAAACATTCACAAAAATGGATTGCACAGTCAGTGACAAACCAACCTCATGGTAAAATCCAAACACTGGAAAATGCTTCAATCGGATTTCAATAAGCCACAAAGTAACAATAAAACTAGAAAACAAAAGAACCTACTCCCAGAAAATTATATAAACAAACATCTCTATCAGAAGCAACTCCTGGGTTAAAAGAATCCAAGCCAAAGTTAGAGAATATTTAGAAAAGAATAATTGTGAACATTCTGCATATCAAAATCTCTGAGATTCATGATAAGAAAGAGACAATCTCCTAGCCTTATATTTTCTAATATTAAACAGGTAGAATACAGATAAATGGATTGAGCATCCAGCTCCAGGACTTGGCAAAAGAACAAAATAAACTCAAGCAGAAGAAATTAATTAATACACAAATGAAAACATGAATTAAGGCATTATAAAATTTAAAAAACAACAAAACAATTAACTAACTTCATAGAGAAGAAAGGAAAAAAATACCAATATAGAAAATGTAAAATAAGAATGGGAAAATAACCAGAGACAAAGGAAATTCAAAGAATTATAGGAGACGTTTGCAAAAATATGAAAACATCCAGTAATACAGTGCAAATGAACCTCAAGACTTTTATAATATGTATTTACCAAAAAGGAAAACTTGATACTTCTTCAAAGTCATTGAAAAGCCCCCTGAGGCAGTGGCTTGGATTTTGTAGAATATGGTTATAAAATTAAAGATGTTACTTACTTTTGTAGTAAAGCCGGGAAGGTCTGGTATCAGCACTGAGGCTGTACCCTGATTTTGAAATATAACCCAACTTCCAAATGTAGTTTTTCAAAGATTCTAAGGTCCCATTGAGACTTCCCATTTGCACTGTCCAATTTCAAATCTAGTGTTAAGAGTGAGGCAACATTTCTCCTACATGGGTTACTCACAATGGCTTCTGACATCTGGGTTCAAATAGTAAGGCAATAAAAATAATTTACAGGCTCATAATTACTCAGAAATAGTTCCAGCCCAGTGAGCTAACATTCCATTCCCCACAGGCAAGAAACTCAACACGGCTCTTTGCACCTTGCCTCTAGCACATTCTCACTCGATTCAAGCATCTGTGAATGCAAACGAGGTTTCCTCTATGGGGAAAAAATGTTCATGTATTTAAGAAATTTCTCATATTCACCCTTGCGCAATTAAAAAAAAAGAAATCGCATCAGTACCTTGAACTTACGTGGGCGAGCTCTGACCGGACTTGGCTGCAGATGGAATACTCTCAGCCACCGGCAGCCACTGTAAAGGCAGCACCGTAAAGGCAGCACCAAAGAAAGCACATGGCCAGGGGAGCGGGTATTTGGAGAAAATGCTCTCAGTGATATCAGGGAAAAAAGCTCCTGGAAAAATGGCTCAAGATGAGGCCCCTGATTAAGGACGAATTTGCAGAGTCGTTCTCGTATCTACGACAGAGCTACACCTGTGCTGTTCTAGTGCCTCCCACAGCACTGGGCTACCCTTGAGGACCGTTCTGTGAGGCCACGCGCTGACCGGGCAAGGGGAAACCGCTGCACACTGAACGGGGTGCCTGCTGCTGTGTTCACATAACTCTGTCGGGGTGCATGCGTGCGTGCGTGCGTGCATTCATACGCACCACAGGGAAAATGAAGAAATGCAGAGCATGGAATGCTGGGAGGGCCTGAAGAAAATATCCAGTCCAACCTGCCTTTAAGGTCCACCAAACCCACCCCCTCAAAAAAAAAAACCCCACAAATTACAGATAAGACCATCAGCAGCCAGAGGAATGGATTGATTAGTCCCAGGCCACAAACCCACTGAAATTAAAACTCCAATAAAAGCCCTTCTGGACTTGAACGTGGGGTTATCTCTAGTCCCGCCTCATCACCAGATCCCGGGCACACCCTCAGAAGAAGAAAAACACACGGATGCCTTCTACCGTTTCTCCATCCAGCCACAGTCTTTAGAGTAAGAGTAAGTCCCTTCCAAAACTCTGAGCCAGCTCCTCTCTTGTTAGTTTCAGAGCCAAGGTTGAGACCAGTGTTAGCAAGTGGTGTTCCGTGGAGTCTCAGAGGTCTCTGAATTCATGATGTGAGTCTCCCTTCTTAAATCAGTAACAACTAACCAAATTGCCAGTATTAACTTAAATTAACTATAATTTAGGTCCACAATCTACATGACATATTGCCTCTGTGGACCAAAAAAAAAGGTACTACAATAAATCTGAAAGCAACCTCACAGGGCCATTCGATCATCAATTCCTCGCTGGGCAGGTCTTGGTGGCAGTCATGCCCCAGGCCGGTAACTTCTTTAGTAAAAGGTTTACCTTCGCCTTCAGCGAGCCCTCCCCACTGTTCCTGTGCATCTAGGTTCACACGTCTTTGAAATGCCCTTTTTCAGGCCCCTCAGAAGCATAACCATCCTCCAGGGAGCACATAATCTTGTAAACTAGCCTGTAACCCAATTCCCTCCTGGCTTCCCCCCACCTTCATGTAATCTTCTTTACCTTCCTTCCTTAATTCCAAATGTACCAAAGAAACTGTAAACCTGTCATTTTCCAGAGCCTTTCAGATCTTCCCCCTGGCAACTGTTATCAGTCTGGCTCAAAGAAACTCTCATCACAATTCTCTACAGGTTTGGACATTTCTTACATGGACACCTTTAACCTCAGGACCTCACATCTCAAAGCAGAGGTTTGAATGGCAACTGCTCTTGAGAAGATGTCCATCTTAGTTCTACACATTCACTTTACTTTCTATTTCTCTACTTCTTGTGCCTTTAAAAAAATGTTTTAAAGCCATGTGTACCCATAAAAGATTCTGGCTGTTCTTGCTGAAAACACAACCCTGTGTCTTAGGGTGTAACAACCTTAAATATAATCGGAACAGTGGCTTTCGTTGATTTCCTGACCCCAAACTGCCACACCTGGCTTTGGAATTTGACAACATGGCTTGCCAGCTCGAAAGAAAGAAACACACCAATGTTAACAGTTAAAAGATTAACCTCTTAATCCCACAGGGTAATGCCCAACTGGTCATCGTTTGGTCAACCCATTAAAAAAATAAAGAAATAAAAGGGCTCCTCAGATGACATTTTGACAAAAGACTGCCACAAGGAAATGGTATTTTTTTTTCCCAACAGAAAGCACAGGATAGAAATACCATAATGTTCTGAGAATCAGAATTTAAGTAAGATTCAAACATCTCTCTCTCTCTCTCTCTCTCTCTCTCTCTCTCTCTCTCTCACACACACACACACACACACACACACACCCCTGCAAGCCCTCCCTCCCCAAAGAAAACCACTGTCATCTCAGTAGTCCTTATCACAGCATTGCTGAAATGCAGAATCCAGACGCCATCCGGTGACGAAAGCCCTGCGGGGCAGCAGCGCCGCGAGGTACCTGTCTGAAGAATTCCTCCAGGAGCAACATGGTCCAGCGATGGTGGAGCTCCCACGCTTTCGCGGGGTGGCTGATGTCTGCCGTGTGCAGCATCAGGGATAACGCTTTCGGCTTTTCAATCCTGTAAACCCAAAGGAACCGAACGCACAATGATCACACTCACAGAACCTCAATACATGGCTTCTTTCAAAAGGCATTATTTTTTTAAGGATATTGTGTTGGTTATGCTTTTGCAGTTGTCCCAATTTTTTTCCCCTTTGTCCCCCTCCACCTGGCACTTCCCTTCCCTCCAGCAATCCCCCACCTAAGTTCATGTCCATGGGTCATACATGTAATTCTTCGGCTTCTCCCTTTCCTATACTATTTTTAACATGCCCCTGTCTATTTTGTTCCTGAAAAGCATTAATTTTTTCATTCCTTCCGTTCTCCTGTCTCAACCCCACTGTCAGCTGACTGGGGAAAGGGTGTCACGTCACCCTACATGTGGATTAGCCACAGTTAGGTCTCCAGGTTTACAGAGCTGGACACTTCAAAATCTGACTCAAAACTATTTCTGGAATAACTGCATCATTCAAACAAACAAAAATCCCAGGTCACTGACTTCTCTGTGTTGCCTCTACATTGTGTAGATCTTTGATAATTTAGTTTCCTGCAGGGAAATATTTTCAATTCTAATTGGGGCAAATTATTACCAGCCCTCTTATTCATTTCAGCCCTGATGAGAATCTGGTATGCGCACAGTTCTCACGCTCTCCCCTCCAAACACCCCCACCCTACAGGGCCGTTCGACAAAGTTGTTGGAAGGAGGCTCGTGTCAAAGGTTCCAGGACACGGACAAGCCCCAGCGCAAGCACCTACACAAACGCATCGGCACACGCCCACTCACGCTTCCGGCTGCTGCAGCGCCGTCTTCATGGCTTTGATCTGCTGGAAATGACAGGACATGTCCGTGGCCATCACCATCTCAATGACCAAGGTCCGAAATTCCCTTCCGGGGACACCCCATGGAGAAAAGGGGATGAGAGTAAAAAACGGAACGTAAACATTAGTTCATTTTTTGCCACTTCTAATCAAAATGGTTGATTAGTTGTGACCTTTCTAGTCTAACTTGAGCCTGAAGCTGTCTCATGAGTCCCTAAGCTGCTCACCTTTTGAAATATTTTTTTCTCCTATTTCTTCAAATTGGTTAATATTGACTGATCTTTTCAAGTTCACCGATTCTTTCTTCTGTCTTCTCTAACTTGCTACTAAGCCAGCGTAGTAAATTTTTTAACTGTAAGTATTGAGTTTTTTCAGTTCTAAAATTCCTGTTTGCTCTTGTTTATATTTTCATCCCACTGGTTAAATTTTGCTGCGTTTCATTATAAGCACAGTACCCTCGACCTCACTGAGCATAAATACAATAAGTACTTTAAAAGCCCTCATCTGCTAATCCCAACAGTAGCTCACTGGACGCTGCATCTGTTGGCTGCCTTTTTCCCTGCAAACAAGCCCCATTTTCCTGACGTTTGCGTGCCGTCTGCAGTGCCGCAGAATTTGAGTTGCCCTCATCGGGCTCTCTCTTTGGGGTTCTAACACACTCACCAGCAGCTCCAGTTGTTCCTACCCTGGTCTGTCCAGCCAGAAAAATAGTGAAGGTGTTTTTATAAAGGCAGTATTAGCCAATGACTGTTGTCGCCTTGACTGAGACTGCCTTTGGGGTAAAGTCACTGAAACATCACACTCACTTCCCCCGACATAGTCTCCAAATACTGGCACCCCTTCGGAACTTGCCTGATTTTGTTCACTCCCTAGAGCCCTTGAGTCAGTGGGGCTGTGCTTACTGGTTTGTTTGTGCCTGTCCGTAGTTCATCACTGTTACTTGCAGGAGGATTGGTTTATTAGCAGCTAATCTGGCCTGCTGGAAGTGGAACTCCACGTTATTCCACTTGGAAATGCAGCCAATATCTGGTCATATGTTCATTTGCAAAGGTCCTAAAAAGCTGCATGCGCTTATGTATCCAAACAAATATATCAGATATTAAAACTGCTTTCCTCCCAAGACAGGAGACTAAACAGAGGTGAGCCCCCGGTTAACTGGTGTCTGTCTGCAAAGCAGCACACTTCTTCTCCTCCTCGCGGTCCCTTTCCTGGCCCCCGATCTGGCCCTTCTCTCAACGCTCACCTCCAGTCATCCTTGGAGAGGTTGATCAAGATGTTCATCTCCTCGTCTTCCTGCAGAAGGCGATAGGCTGCGCTCAAGTGGTGATTTTCCAACACAGACCGATCGTTGTACAGAATAGCTGGGTCGGACCTGAACGGAAAGCCAGGAAAACAATTCAGGGTGTTGAACAGGAGATGTTCCAGGTAACTCTTTCGAGCTCAAATACGCCATCTCCTTTTTCTGTGTCTAGCAATCACCTTTGCCCCCCCCCCATGCCATATGTATGAACAAAAAAGCTAAACGAACACTATAAATTATCAATCGGTGTGTGTAGGGTATTTTAATGTCAATATGTGGATGTGAAATATGTATATCCAGTCTGAGAACTCTCTGGAAACTGTTCCATAACCACACTTCAATTACCTTGGCTAGTAGCAGCAAAGGTGACTTTAAAAAAAAAAATGTAGGTCAAGTCAAACTTCTTTATAGTTTCTAGAACAATTTTAATGTTTTTATTAAATAAAAGAATTGATTTTGCTTAAATTCTCTGAACATATACCACCTTACCAGGTTCAGTTTGCAAGTTCTTTTGGTAGTAATTCGACCTTAAAATTTCAGCGCGCAGAAGCCACGCACAGGAAATTGGGCGTGAAGAGTATAAGGAAGGGTTGGAGGGCACTTGTCAGTCACCCTCCCAAAGACCGTCCCACAGCGGGGTCACAACAAACACAGAGCTGCGTACTACTTCACTGTCCTCAGTTTGACGACGTCTTGGATTAGTACAGCGTATTTGCTTCTCATCAAGGGCGCAGCGTTCCAGAGATGGGAAGTGACTCCACAGATCCCCCTAGGGGCTAAGTGTCAGGGTTGGAAGGAAGGCAAGATCTCTGACAGGTGGGCCATTGTCCCCCCAAGATAATGGCCACCTGTCCCTGGCCAAACTTTGAGATATATCTAGCACACCTTTGAAGGGTCAGAATTGACATTCTGTCAATGGACACAGAACCCGGGCACAGACTTGGTGCTCTGCAGGGAAGGCACACAGGCTGAGACGCGTTCGGTGAAATTCTGTGGGGGAGGCCAACTCTGAATTTCATCCCAAACCAAGCTGAACTGAACCCCCGGGAATTTTCCCACTCCTGTGAGGAGATGGCACAAGACGTGCAGCTCCTGAGGCGAATGATCTGACCTTCTACCTGTTAAGTGAGTAAGGCACCAACGGATGGGTGTTTTTTGACATGAAGCAGCTTTCCAACTCCTGTACTGAATTTCCCTTCGTGTTGTGGCTGCTCTTGACAATGATCTCCAGTCAAGATCCAGGAGCAGTCCTGCTACCCGCTCCTCTTCCTTCAGCAGGTGTTACTCTCTGTGCTCCGAGCAAAGTCCCGCTAAACAGAGCTGCCCTGGGGAGTTCCCTGTGTTTAAAGGCCTTGCAGCAGAGCCATGAAGGGCTGCTCTGCGGCAGCCGAGACTACGCAACGTGAGGGGGGAGGAGGTGGGACAGGAGTGGCTTAAACCCTCTTCTCTACTCCATTCTATTGAAATTCCCCTTCTGAACACAGATCAGAGGCCACTGTTTGTGCACCCCACAATTAAGGGTTGGGTTCATTAAATACATGTGGGGTGATCTGTGAACACAGAGCTATCTGAACTGTGTACCTGCTCATTCAAGGATTTATTTAGGGTTAAACTCACGCCTCCCTGCTGCTCTTTCTCGTTGCCTTGTTACCCTTCCCCAAACTCTAGCCTCCTTTAATTTCTTTGTCAAGGCCCAGTGAGCCCAGCTGCCAGATTCTCTCCAGTTCCACATCACTGTCTTAAGAGAAGGTAAGTTCTGAGTCCAGGAGAAGGCAGAAAAAGGTTTCATCCTAAATGCAAACGACACCAGACTCGTACAGCTTGCCTGGAACTCTGTGCTGAGGAGGATACTAAGGATAAACCTGCAACTAGTAAGAAAAAATCACCCAAAATGACTCGTGATGTCTGTGACAGTGAAGAGGTTCGGGGTGGGGCCTTGGACTGGGATTCAGTGGCCCCCCCCCAAAGAGGTTTGCATTTACCTGGGCCATTTGTGAGAGAGGGCACATAGGGGTTGCCCACGGTGAATGACCTACCGCATGAGACAGCCTAGCTCCCCAAGCCCTGGGCCACCAAGCAAAGCAGAGAAGAAATCCGGAAGACTGGGAAGAGCATCCTCAGAATCCCAGAGACGAGAGGGCAAGAAGGCTCGCTTATTGTTCGTGTCAACAAAAACACTCCAATCCTCGCCTGTCCCCACTGAGTTAGTCTCCATGGCGTCGGCGCCTTTTTGTAAACCGTTCCACCTCCCATTAAAAACAGGTAGAGCATGCGTAGTGCATCCTCTAATAACAAAGAGCTAGCATCAGAGTAGAGAGGAAAAAGATCCATAATAAATGTGAATAAAATATGAGAATTGAGAGGAGACGGCTTCTTATACTCTATCGATCGAAGCTGACCAGGCTGATCTTGTTAAAAAATTCATTTTTTAAGAAACGCAAAAGAGAGCAACCATGCCAAGGAAAGGTGACTACCCCTGGCTGGTAGGTATATAAACTCTCTCCCTGGCCCCTCCTGCCTCTCCTCCAAACATCCCAGCGTCCTCACCGGGTCTGAATGTGGAAGTTGTTGGTGGTTCCGGTGTGCTCATAGTCATGGATGGCAGCTGAGAAGATTATCGCGAAAATCTCCAGCTCCGTCAGCCAGTTCTGAAAGGGAGATTACAGGGCAATCAGCTCATCTGTCTCTGGTCTTCAGCTCGCTGACAACGTACCCACATTCCCGCCTGCCCACCCCACAGCTGGCAAGCTCTCGCCAGACACATGTTTTCAGACAGGAAGAAATGCCTTTTTCCTTCAGTAAGGAGACCAGGGGACGAGTGATTTGAAACAGCATGCCCAGGAGAGTTGAAAAAGCTAAATAGTGGTTTTATCTTTTTCAAGAAAGCAAAACGCAATGAACATGCAGACATTAAAAGCCCTTTATTGTATCGTCTCTCAAATTCCAAATAAAGTTCCTAGGTAGACACAGAAAAAAAATTTTAAATGTTCGATATAATACCAAGAACTAAGTGTAATGGAAAACCTAATTTCTGCCCCCTAGAACGGAGGTGGCAAACTCATTTTCACCGGGGGCCATGTCAGCCTCGCAGTTGCCTTCAAAGGGCCGGATGTAATTTTAGGACTGTGTAAATGTAACTACTTCTTAACCTGGGGCAAGGAGCTCTACATTCGGCCCTTTGAAGACAACCGCAAGGCTGATGTGGCCCCGGTGAAAATGCGTTTGACACCCCTGCTAGAAGGTGGACAGGTGGAGAGAGAGATGGAGAGGTAACAGCTTGCCTTCCGCATTACATGTGCAAAACTTTGAAGAGACCGGTCCCCGTCCACACACCAAAACGGGCTGTAGCTCAGTGGTCCTCCAAGTGTGCCCCCCGGCCAGCAGAGCTAGCGTCGCCTGCGTTTTACAAGGCGTCCCGATGATTCCGACGCATGTCAGAGTTGGAGACCACCGCTGTGTTTGAAGCTGCCTCGATGCCTTCCATCTCGGAGACTCTGCGGGGTCACTGACGCTTCCCCAACCCTTCCGTAACCCATGCTGCCCGGTGCCCACAGGACGGAACATCCCCGACTGTGACAGCTCGGGGCCTTTGGTGCCTTCTACCTACATTTGTTACTATAGAACCGATGCTTACAAGTTTCAGTGTGATTTCTTCCAAACCCTGTTTGGACCAAATGCACTGTTATCATAATTATGCCATTAACTATGACACAAGCCAATAAACAAGGAACACAAAAATGGAGGTGTAATGTCCACGGAACCTAAGTTCAGTGCTATAGACAGTCACTAAAACGCTGCTGTGAATAAAGGTGCAACAACTTTGACAGCGTAGAAAACAATTATAAAAATTTAGAGAGAGTCCTCAGTTTGTTTCATGATCTTTACGTTCCATTTTACTTTGACGTAATAAAAGTAGAAATCTTAGGGGTGGGTTTAACGAAAGACAAATCTGAGTACCCAAACTGGCAGAATTCAGAAAACAGCCTGGAGTCTGAATTAAACGTTAGTAAATAAAACACTTATTTAATGTATGTTAACACAAAATGATTTTTAAAATAAACAGATCAATTTCTCATAATTCTCATAACTTTAACTGGTTTTATTTTCGATTAACTACTAATGTTGGTGTTTAAGAAACTTTCTGAGAATTATTACCCTTTTTGAGGATGGCTAAGGGAAAAATAAATAAACAAACTACCTACAACCTCTGCAAAAAGAAAGACTTCGTAGTTAGGGAAAGAATGAGCGTAGTCATAACTCAGGCGGGGGGGGGGGGGGAATAAACTACTTTTGAGAAATGATTTCTAGCCGAATCCAGCAGGAAATGTCTCGAAACATTTTAACATCCTCGACAGCACATCTCAAAAATATAAACTGATGTACTAGGAACAGAAAGACATAAAGAGCAAACAGACTAAGATGAACAGTTGACAAAATTCAGTGAAAAAGAAATGGATAAAATTAGTAAAAACTGAAGAAAACAGAAGCCTCGCCACCTACCCTGAAGGCAGCCAGGGGCCCCTCCTCAGCCTCCTCACTAGAGGGCGCTCGCTCTGTGTTGGGCCTGTTGACCCAAAACTCAGGCAACACACACAGCACCGTGCAGGTAGGTACTGTTACCCCCTTTTCACAGATGAGGAAACTGAGGCTGGAGGGGCTCAGGAGCTGACCCGAGGGCCCACAACTTGTGCTTTCACAAGCCACACAATGTCACTTCAGAGCTCCTACTCCTAACCTCTCGCTCATCTTTCCTCTGGGTTCATGTGTTCACTCAATTTTGCATAAAACTATAGGTTTAATTTTGTAGTACACATTTTTCTTGATATTTTTCACATATATGATTATATATATAATTATATATTTTATTATATATTTATTTATATGTTATATGTTATATATATTTACTATATTTAATTTTATATCATATATATTTTTTACAGGTTTGTGTGTGAACATAAATTTTTTCTTTATTTTTATTTTTATTTTAATTGTTGATCTTGTACAGTTTTCTGTTTTTTTTTTTACTCTCACCCCAGCCCTCCCCACCTCCCTCCCATTTCCACCCCTCACAGTTTTTGTCCATGTGTCTTTTATACTTGTTGCTCTAAACTCTTCCCCTTTTCCCCTGAAATTCCCTTCCCTCTCCCCTCTGGTGACTGTCTTATATATTATACATAATTATATGTCTTATAATATATCTTATATAATATATTTTATGTATTATCTAATTTATCTTATATATTATACATAATTATATAGTATATAAATATATATAATCATGTACATGATTATATATATAAAAATCAAGTCAATAAAAAATGAACACAAAAATGGAGTTGTTATGTCCACAGAACCTAAGTTCAATGCTATAGAGTCACTAAAAAAATGCTGTGAATATATATATACAGACACACACATGTGTATATGTATAAGTATATACATATTTACACACACGCACACACATACTCTTTTTGGCAATGCCTTCTTTTCTTTCTCAGCACCCTGTCCCCACCCTCCTGTTCTGACTCCCACTACCCACTCCTTTGCACGTATCTGTTTCTCCAAGATCATGTGAAGTTAATTTAGCATTTTAAAATAAGATTATGAGTGGAAGACAGTGTACCATCCAAACAAATCTGAATCACAGGGCGTTAGCCCCGCCAGCAGGGGTCTAAGTAACTACATAATTACAGTCCTCACATTACAAATATCGGTACAAATTCCCCCCTTACCCAAAAAGAGTAACAAGTTCCTATCATAGGGGGAATGAGCACAGACAAGCATATGACAGAAAAATGAAACCATGGCCTTTAAACCTCATTTTAATACCCTGGCTTTTCAACAAACCTTGTGGATGCTTAGAATCAGTTTTGCTGTTTGGGGATCAGAGAAAAGAGAGATGGTAGCTGGAAGAAGAAGAAAAAGAGGAGGAGGGGGAGAGAAGGAAGGAAGGAAGAAAGGAAGGAAGGAGGGAGGGAAGGAGGGAAGGAGGGAAACAGCTTCACAAACAAGGGACATTTGAGATGGTTAAGAAATGGAAGTGCAAATTTTCAGAACAATGCACAAATGAGCATGTCCAGTGGCAAAAGCTCATTTATCACCATTAAGGATAAGATTCCCACTGTGGAGTGGGCGTTAGGGCTGATCAGGCCCCCGAGACACCAGGCATTAGAAGACAGCATGAGGAACATAAAGCAGATTCAACAGGCAACGAAGTTGACGTACAAGAGACTGGTAAACTCAGCCAGCCACCGAGAGGGGGAAGTAAGAGCAGAGCTTGGGGAGGGAGAGTCCTCGTAGGATGCATAGGCAGTAGGAAGCAGAATCCGTGTGGCTTAGCAGTTCATGGAATGAGGGGGCAGGAAGAGCCTTCAGTGGAGGAGAACAATGACTTACAGATGCCCCTGACATTCCTAGTCTGGGTGGCCAAAACAACGGTGGGTGATATTGGATGGCATTGTTCATAGAAATAGAGAAGGTGGAAGAAGCTTGTTTGAGGGAAATTGGCTTCATATTTGAATAAAGCTCTGATTTCCTTGCCTTTCCCAAGTTAATTATTGTGAATCCAGAAGATTTTATGACAACCCATAAGAACTCGTAGGTTTAAGTCCCCCATGAAGATTATTCCAGATTCATCAAGCTGTGACGAGGTACAAGCTGCAGGTTCTATCAGTACTTTACTATCCACAAAACAGGAGTGTCATAACTAATGCAATGACAGCAATGCCTTGACAACTGTTGTAACGGTGGCCTTGGATGTTTGCTGTGTACGACCCAGGAGAGCAAGCCACGTGCGTGCCTCTGCAGGGCAGATGGGCTGGGGGCGGTAGAAACCTGCGGGGAGGGGACGTGGCAAGTTCCCGTCGCTAGTGGAAACATGATTAGCCCACTGTGACTTGGATGTGTGAAGGACAGTCTCTTTAGTGACCTGTCTCCACCCCTATGTCAGCTTTCCGTTGCTGCCGTAAATCACCATAAACACAAGGCTTAGAGAACGCCTCCCACGCGCTGGCGCACCGTTCTGTAGGCGAGGAGTTGGCCCAGGACGGCTGGCTGGGTGTTCTGGTCAGGATCTCCCAAGGCCGAACTCAAGGTGTGGGCAAGCCTGCATTCCTCCCTGCAGCTCTGTGGGAAGTCTGCTTCCAGGGGCATTCAAGGCAGGGGCAAACCTCAGTTCCTTCTCGTGCTTTCCACTCGGCGTTGTTCCTCTTCAGGCTAGCACAGTTCCGCCAAACCTGCTATCTTTTAAGGACTCACGTGAGTACATTGGGTCCACCTGGAGAATCCAGGATCCTCTCCCTATTTCAAGGTCCTCTGATTAGTAAGCTTCATGGTAGCTGCCAAGTCCCTTTGGACAGCTAATGTAACATTAACAAGTGTGACAACTCATAAGAAGTCAAAGCTCACGGGGGCTAAAATTCCGCTGACCACAAACCCTCATAGAAGTACGCAGCGCTCTTGATCCAGGTTGCCACTTAGATGGATGGCCTTGATGTTTCCCTTACGAATACGCCAATGCCATCTATGCTCAAAAGAACAAGATACACAGCTTCTCTCCTCTAAAATCGCAAGCAAAAGAAAATGAATGGCACCTTGGCCAACAAAAGCAATGAAAGAGCCCAAAGGACAGCTTTGGCGTTTGGAATCTTCTGACCTAAATCAAATGCAAACTGGAGCTTAGAGTCTGATTCCTTATGCATGCAATCAACAACGCTTCCATCCAATTCTGTTCACAGACTGCCTCTTAGAAGCAAGCGTGATAAGTCTGGAAGGATTCGCACATCTTCTAAGCACCTGAGCTAAGCAGTAATGAGTCACACACAGACGGCAATGAGTTGACACGGAAGACTGGGCATCGGTTCATCTATGGGGTGTTTTGATTCCCTAGGTGTCTTACAGCTTATAGAACTGAAGTGATTTAAAGCATTTCTCCCCCCTTGGTTTGTAACGGAAGGTTAGAGTCACGGTACATTCTCCATTCATCAGATTGCTCCCACCGCTTCTGTAAGCTTGCAGTGAAAGAAGTTTGTTTTGAGCTGCATTTCCAAGAGAGAGTGGGTGGGAAGTAGTTTCTATATTTAAGAATTATTCTGAATGAGGCCTGAATTGATCATGAAAATTCAACGGCAAATAAGCTCGCTCAAGAACATTATGCAGTACATCACTATCATTGACTGCTATGCTATAACATTTATGTTAATGACAACTTGCATTAGCATAAATGCTTGGGAGTTCTTCTTGAGAGCTAAAAAAAGCCGTGTGTAATTCACCTTCATATCTCCACCGTCTACTACACAGTAGGCACTAACTAAATATATGCTGGATAGATGAGTCCGAAGTACGTTTTCATATTTACTTTGATTCTCACTACCACACTTTCAAGTATCACATGCAGTTACTGAAGTGTAAGAATTCCAATGTTTTTCTTGTTTCTTTTCTTTTCTGTTTATTGCCACAGGCATCGGAGAAGCATGGCTTAAATATTTAAATGCACAGCCTCAGAAGTCAGACCTGGGACCAAACCCTGGCTCTGCTGTTCTGTTAGTGTGCCTGGGCTGCTGTAACGAATGTTGCACACAGGACAGCTAATACAACAGAAATGTATTCTCTCACAGTGCTGGAGGCTGGAAGGGCAAGATCAAGGTGTTTCCAGCTTGCAGATGGCCACCTTCTCATTGTCCTCACATGGCCTTGCTGAGACGGTCCTCACTGTGCTTGTATGTCCCAGTGTCCTCTTTTTATAAGGACATCGGTCATACTGGGTTAGGGCCCACCTGTCTGACCTCATTTTACCTTAATTTCCTTTTTAAAGGCCCAATTTCCAAATTCTGTCACATTCTGAGGCACTGAGGGTAATTAGGACTTAAACATATGAATTTAGGAGGGGACAAAATTCTGCGCACGAGAGACACTTTACGACAGGGCAATATTAACTCTAAATGAGCTTCCTATTTTTCTACCGAATTTGTGTCATTTTCTCACTAGTTGATTTATTTATACAATCTGGATCTTAATCCCTGTTCTTTCTATATTTTCCTAACGTACTACTTCATGATGATGATGTTTTGCACCTACAGAAGGTTCTAATATATTCAAATTAATGAATATTTTGGTAGATAACTATTGTGTGTTAAGGCTTACTTAAGAAAATTTCCTTTTTCAAGGTTATAAACATATTCTCATAGTTTCTCCTCATATCAGCAAATCTTTATTTTGGTACTCACACCTTTCCTTCTTTCCTCTGCTATTTGATGAATGATGTGAAGTAGGACAAAAATAACCGGTGTATTCCAAATGAACAGCTGTCCCCCAAACATTTTTTGAACTGAGTAGTTTTCCCTAGAGTGTAGACTCTAAACGTGCCCTCACCTTCCCCCCCGCAGCTCTTCCTTTGTTACACTCTCCTCAGCGTTCCGTCCTTACCAAACCATGAGACTGTCCTCGTCCAGGGTACCGACGGCTTCCTTGCTGGCCAAGGCAGTGGTCGCTTCCCTGTCCCCATCCTACCTGACTTGTCGTCATGCCCTGCATTTTCACCACTCTCTTTCGAAGCACTTCTTTCCTCGGTTCCGGTGAATCCGTACTCCCTTGGTGGTTGCCCCAATGCCCCTGGCCACTCCTTTTTAGTTCCCATGGTTGGCTCTAATTCTTTACCTTCCATTTAAACTATGGACTGCTCTAAGACTCCCTCCAGAGCTCCTTCTCCCTCTCCAGTCACACACTCTCTTCGGATAGTCTCATCGGGGTCCCTGCCTTCATGTAACATTGATGTGTCTGTTGTCAATGTTGTCTAGCCTACATGCCTACCCCTGGTGTCTTTCCAGAACTCTAGACTCTCCTAGTTTTCTTCCTGCTTGACCTCCCCACATGGAGGTCTAGGAGGGATCTCAAACTCAACATGTCTAAAATGAAGCTCTTGAGTCCCCTGCCCCCAGAGACAGCTTTGCCACCAGGTTCTCTCATCCACCCTGTTTATTGAACCAAAGATCTGAGATGTCTTCTTGATGCCTCTCTTGAATGTGCCAAATCCTGTTCACCACCCAATTCTTTTACCTCTACCTCAGCCACAGCATCTTTGTCCCCATATCCTAGCAACGTTCTTCCTAGTCCACACTACTATGAACTCTCCAGTGGACGCCCACGGTCCTACTCAAAAAGGTGGTCTCAGTATCCATTCTCCACTGTAGAGCTTTCCTAACCTTTGTCAGGTCCCATGACTGCTCTGTCCAACCCCCTTACGTGGCCTCTCACTGCACTTAGAATAAAATTGGAACTCATTCCCCCGGGCCACAAAGCTGGACCTGGCCTGGCTCCTGCTCTGTTCTCCAGCCGTATCTTGTACCTCTGTCCCCACCGTGTGCTGTTCCCACTGCACCTGCCTGATTTCTCTGTTCCCTGAATTCAACAAAGCCATTCTCTTATGAGGGAACTGATGATATTTATATTTATTCTAATCCTTCAGTGCTAACTCTGCTGGCATGCTCTTCTTAGGTTCTTCACATAGCTCAACTCTAAAATCACAATTGTCTCAAGTAAAATATTACCTCTGGACAGAGGCTTTTCCTGACTACTTAATAAAACCTCCAGTTTTCCCTCCGTGGGCACTCTATTTCAATTTTCTCAGAATGCTAGTGGTATTTTCTTATTTATTTTTTATTGGTCTCCTGTCTGTAATCTCCCACTAGAATGCAAATTCTGTAAGATCACCAATGTACCTTCACCCTAGAAAAAGAAACTGGCACATGATAAGTGCTCAATAAATATTTGGGCTTCGTTTTTGAAACTCTAATCAATTCCATTGTTA
This sequence comes from Glossophaga mutica, assembly GCA_039655065.1. Classification (NCBI taxonomy): domain Eukaryota; kingdom Metazoa; phylum Chordata; class Mammalia; order Chiroptera; family Phyllostomidae; genus Glossophaga; species Glossophaga mutica. The sequence goes on from CM077313.1 coordinate 88,355,736, forward strand.
TATTCATCTAGTTTGGCACAAATGCCACACTCTTGTCATGGCTATAGCTTCAGGAGTTATTTTAATATCTAGTAGAGTAATAACTACCCCACCTACATATTACCTTTTTCAAAGCTGCTTTTTAAGGTTGTAAAATATCTATTTTACATCAATTTCAGACTCTGTTTATCACATTTCCTTTTAAATCTCATTGGAATTTTTATTGATATTGCCTTGAATTTAAGATTAGTTTGAGGAAAATTGATATCTATGTAATACTGAGGCATTAAAAACATGGTGTATTCCTCTACACAGTTAAATATTGTTTTGTGCCTTTTGGTTTTAGTTTCCTTTTTATCAGTTTTGAAGAACTTCACAGGTAATTTATAAATTTTTAAAAACTGTTGAGAATGGATGTTTTTCTATTACACATGTTAATTTCCAGTGTACAGGACAGCTATTTTATTTGATCTAATCATTCGTAGTTGGATTTCTTGATTTTTAAAAAGAGACAATCAAATTGTTTGCACAGGACGCTTCTTTAACTGCTTTCGATGCCACACTGCACTGGCTGAGACCCCCGGAAAGATGCTCAACAGCAACATCAATGTGGGCACCCCTGCTTCGCTCCGGGGTTTCACTGAGCCACCCTTAACCACGACACTTGCTCCAAGTTTCTGGCAGAAATCCTTTATCATATCAAACGGGTTCCCTTTGTGCTAGTTCTGTAATTGAAACAACAGCTTGTTAAATAATATTTTAAGAAATCAGCTTTACAGTAAGAAGGGACTGGTGAGAGGTTTTGGGGAAATCCTGCAAAGTTCTAAGGGCCGCAACCCCTAACTGCTGAGTCCCCTTTAGGAGGCAGACAGAGCACCTTACATCGTCCACACTTTACTCCTGACTGCCATGGTCCTTCTACAAGACAGAATAATTTTCACCACTTTAGCAAATGAGGAAATCCTGACTCAGAGATTCAAGCGATTTATCATAGGTCACAGGATCGAGTAAGTAATTAAACAAGAATTTCTATCCAACTATACAGAGCTGCAAAGCCCACGCTCCTCCCACTGTATTCCATTTTTAATTCAGCGAAATATTAGACCAAGTCATTCAACATGTCCTCACTGAAAAGATAACAAATGTGTACTGGGTTTATGGGCTGATGAATAACCACACCCAAAGAATGTCTATGTTGACTCCAATTTGAAGATTTTAGAGCAAAGGCCACAGAGACCAACCACAGAGACTTGGCTGTTCGTGTAATCCTAGAGTTCCCCTCTGTACTCACCACGACACCTGTCTTGTAGAGTAGGTAGTGTACAGTCTGGGTGACGTCGGCAGCATGCATTAAATTGTGGTAAGGATTTTTATGTTTGCTGTACCCCACTTCCAGGGCCTCCACAAATGAGACAAGTGCAGAAATAGGGATCTGAAAAAAATCAGTAACGTTAACGGGCTAGTGATTTAGTGGCTTTAAGTGAGGAAAGAAATCACACAGGATCATCTCAAAGACATGAAGGGCAGAAGGGTGTGTGTTCATTTATTTCCCAAGCAAATGTTCAAGTCTTTTATATCTTGAGAAATAAACGAACACGCACTGTGCAGCATATCTCATTTATTGATGACAAAACATCGCGTACACCAAGAGCGTGAGTCATTAGATGATTGCAAAATAAACACAAGCTGCCGCCTCCTGAAAAATGTGTTCTTCAGGAAAAGCGGTCGTATGCGCTGGACACGTTAAAATAAAGCAATGTCCTAATCTGTTACACCTGGGACAGAAACAACCTGCGTTCTTGTGTCTGTTACTCGACGATTTATTATAGGTGCCTTGCAATTTGGAATGCATTTCCAATTAGCCTAATTGCTTTTCTGTCTCAAATATGTATAATAAATTTACCTTCCTTTTTCTATGGGGCAGAAAGTGAAGGGCAATTACAAAATGTCTCTGGAAAACAAGGGAACCCAAAACAGGCCCTGTGTCAGTTTTCTGGATCAACTCCTTGGTTGAGGGTAAATTATGAAGTATGATAATGGAGGAGAGGGAAAAGTGTGTGTCCCAGGAGACTAAAATCATGTTGGTAAGGTATTGAAATAATAATAAGGCAAATACTGCTGTGACAGTTTGTGAGAGTCTGTAATACATTCGTCCTGGACCACATTCTTCCACTTTTAAAACTTTAAATATTGCCTTTCAGGTGTCAGAGATCAATTTTCATTTTTGAAAATGAAGATTCGAGAAACCTAGGTTCCTGGGGCTGTGCATGAGGGGTCTGTGAACCACGGAAACACTATGTCCAGTCGTGAGTATATGTGCGTGGGGCTTTGCTCCGAGGAAAGGGTCTCGGTCAGTCACCCGGTTTTCACACAGGATTCTGGTGCAAAAGAAATCAAGGACCAGGCCTGGCTGGTGTAGCTCAGTGGATTGAGCACTGGCCTGTGAATCCAAAGGGTTGCAGGTTCAATTCCCAGTCAGGGCACATGCCTGGGCTGCAGGCCAGGTCCCTAGTAGGGCATGCATAAGAGGCAACCACACAGTCAAGTTTCTCTCCCTTGCTTTCTCTCTCTCTTCCCCTCTCTCTAAAAATAAGTAAATAAAAGCTTAAAAAAAAGAAGTCAAGGACCACTGCCATAAACTATTTATGGCTGTGTAAGAAATACACCCCTAAATACGCATCCTTTAGAAAGCGGTAAGACACCGTGCTGTGCAGGGAAGTCAGTATGTTACAGAGAAAAGGCCTGCGTTTTCCACAGGCTCCTCCATGGGCTGAGAGAATCTGAGGGGCGTAACAGGACAGACGTCAGCGGGTGAATTCTCGGGTCGCTTGGGGAACCTGACGCCCCTGGAGTCCGCAGAACAAGAGGCTGACTAAACCCTGGAAACGATTCAGGCTCTTCAGTTAAAGCTGAAGAATTCACTGGAAGCTTGACTGGCTGGCCAATGCCAATGACCTGTCACAGATGATAAGGGGGAGCATTTGTCTGCATGTGAGCCAAGTGGTGGGGAAAAAACGTCCGCAGAGGCAGCAGGCGCCATTCCGTCTCCTTGCCGATGGCGGGAGATCGCACACAAGAGGAGGCTGAAATGAGATCGGGGGGCAGCGCTGCGAGTTCAGGCTTCGGGTGGTGCTTCGAGGAAGACCGGGATCTAGATGTGTGGCTGCAGCCTCTGCCCCGCCAAGGAGCCCGCCAGGCAGGGGAGGAACGAAAAGTTCCCAGCGCGGAGGAGTTCCTGAGAGCGGCTGTCCCGGCAACGCGTCCCGAGTCTCCCAGGGCAGTTTTGGGTCTGTATTAAAATGACTCTCTTGGCCTTAGCCCCAAAGTCAGGCAAGGATGGATAAACCTTTTTTATCTGTGTGTGTGTGTGTTTAATGAGTCACTGACCTTGAATCGGCTGATCAGATCGTAGCGTGTGAGTAATTCATAGAAAATGAATTTCAGTGCATGGTCCCCGCTGGCTTCGTTGAGGGAAAAGACATCAAAGGACCACTTGTCCACATCCTGGAGGACCGGGAAGGGAGACAGAACACATCGGTGCACAGCCGTGGACCCGTCCCTGAGGACGCGGCCTGCAGCCCTCACCCAGGGCTCACAGCCCAGAACTCTAAATCCCTTCCCACCCCCCAACTTTTTCCAACCGGGCAGACATATGTGGCATTTACTCATCAAATATTAGTCTTATTGCTAATAACAACCTCTGTAATTTGTTGAGTGCCTACCATATGCTAGGCATCGTGATCAGTGATAAATACTATAACTGATCCTGAAAAACAGTCTAAGGGACAGATTTAAATAGTCACACATTACAGATGAGAAAGCTGAGAAGTTACCTAATTTCCCCAAAGCCCCTTCACAAGTAAGTGCCAGGGACCCAATGGGCCCAGCACGCAAGCCCGGGTTGACCGGATGCCTAGGCTCAGGCCCTGTCCTTTAAAGCCCTTCTATGCCGCACCAGGGCTGAATTTCAAATTCTCAATTCACTGACAACCTTCCATGCTTCCCTGCTCTGAACTTCTCCCCAGTCCCTTGGTGCCCTCTACAGACTTCCTCTTCGTCCACAGCTGAGAATATCAACCCACTTCACAGTGTTCAGAAGCACACCTGCTATAGAACACAAAACAATGTGTCACTTCAATCCACACTGCTGAGCTGAACCCGAGGAGAAAGGCTTCATTTCATGGGTCGGAAAAATGCTACCACTATCAGTGACCCCATCTGGGGATCTGATCCTCAAATCTGCAAGTCAGTTTACTGAAAAGAGTAAAACTAAGCTGAACACACACCTCATATATTGTTTTGAAGTTCAAACCCCTATTTGTCTACTAATAGCTACTCCAAAACTCGAGGTCTATCCAGAAAAAAAGTCCAGCCATTGTTAATGTAACAAGAACAGTTTGCGCTACAGCGATGTAACCTGGCAGCCAGGGGAGAGTGGACTGGAATGCGCATGTGTGAACAAGGACTACTTCGCGGTTCTAGTCGGTGGGGGTGCTAGACACCGTTGAGCGAGCATGTGTACTGTGTGGCTGTCACATTCAAAATGACTGAGTGAGCAGAGCAAGGAATCTGCATCAGACTTTGCCTGAAGCTTGGACATTCCTCCACAGAAACTATTCGGATGATTCAGAAGACCAAGGCTACGGGCAACTGGTGATTGGCAGCTTCATCACAGCAACACGCCCATCCATGCATCACGTCTCATGCAGAGTTGTTTGGCAAAACATCAAATCGCTCAGGTGACTCAGCCCCCCTACAGCCCAGATTTGGTGCCCTGCGACTTCTGTCTTTTCCCAAAACTGAAATCACCTTTGAAAGGGAAGAGATTTCAGACCATCAATGAGATTCACGAAAATACAACGGGGCAACTGATGGTGACTGGGAGAACTGTGTGAGGTCCCAAGGTGCCTCCTTTGAAGGGAACCGAGGCGTCCTTGTCCTAGGTACAATGTTTCTTGTATCTTCTTCAATAAATGTCTCTGTTTTTCATGGTGCATGGCTGGGTACTTTCTGGACAGACCTCATAAATGTATACACTATCTGATGTCTCTGACTTATAACCAGCTATGTATAAACAAAGCAGTGTTTAACCAACAGTTAAGCAATAGTCCTTTGGTTTCTCGTTCTGGCAGAGTCTTATTTTCAGTTAAAAAAAAAAGTACATCTGTGCGCCGGACAAGAAGGACCCACGTGAGACCACATGGAGTCCAGGCAAGGCATCAGGTGGTGTCTTGGAAGAGACACTGACTACCAGGAACTGCTGCCCTGAGTGGCTCTTGCCTCAGCCCTCGCTGCATCCCAACATCACCCATCCGTCCCAATCTTGCCCACCTCCCAAAGTCCCAACTGTCAAGATCGTCCCAAGGCCACCAGGGGTCTCTCTCATGGCTGCCGGGGCACAGAATAACTGAATTGTATACAGGGAAAACCAAGCTTTTCCAGAAGGGTCTCAAACCACATTGTTTCAATTCATGCCAGTGGTAACCTCGGCGGAGTCTGCAGCAATTTCTCCTCCATAATAACAACTAAAGAAATAACTACAAGTACTGAGCACATTTTTTTGTGCCGGCACAGCATCAGGTATTTATACATATTTGCAAATCCTCACAACTCTAGAAGTAGGTATGAGTTTCCCCAGATTTACAGATGGCAACCTCAGAGAGATGAAATGTCTGATGCCACTCACTAGCAGAACCAGGTAATAACTCCAGTGATATCACCGCCAGCAAATGACATTGTAAACTCCGTGACTACATGCTGTGACCCAGGCTCCATGCCCTAAACACCCCCATGGGGCGCAGGCCATAGACAGTGGGGCCATTTGTGATGAACCCAGGATCTGAAGCTTCACCTTGATTACAATAATTGGCATTGTCACAACATCCATTCTCCGACCATTAGACCTAAGAAACGCCTTCTGACAACTCAGTAGGCGGGGCAACACTTTGTCAAGTCTGACAATTTTTAATCCTATTCTCCAGAATTAATAAAAAGGAGAAAGGCTATTACTAGAAATGAAGAGATTATCGTAGTAAGAAATCAAGATTTCTTTGGAATATCAGGAGTTAGAGAAACAAGAGGAAGAGTAAACAGAGAGCTGGAGAGAGGTTCTCTCCACACTGTCAATTTCAGAAGGCCTCAGCTGTGATCCTCAAATTTTAGTATCGTTCAGAACCACCTGGGGTGCTCAGGAAAATGCTGATTTGTGGGTGAGAGACTCTGCAAAATCCTGGTGTGGGGGCTGGAATCTGCATTTAACAAGCACCTAGTTTTACTGTTTTAAACCAACCGTCCTCTCTGACCAGACCTGGCCCGAGGACCATTCCCGTGGAGAAACTGAACGACTCCCTATCAGAATAAGGTAAAAGCAGCCCGAACCTCCTCATCTCCTCACACTTCAAACCTGGAGTCTATCCAGGTGTCCCTTCCGAGGCACGCAAACAGACGCCCTTCTAAAGAACAGAACATTTTGACATTCCTGTCAGCCCCACCTCAGAAGGCCAGAGATAAAACACCCCAAATTAGAAGCGGTTATCTATTTAAAGCAAAAAATAAAAAGAACAAAAATGTCATATATTTCCAATCTAGAGATTGGCAGTGGCTAATTATTCTCTTACTTAAATGGTGTTTAACACCAGGTTCTTACATTAATCACAAAGGTTAACATGATAGTAGTAACCTGATGGTTATTTTATTGAACTGTATTCTCCCAGGCTTTGGGGAAATTTTCTGTAGTAGAAGAAAACAATAGTAATCCCATGTAAAGTGCTGGCCGTGAGGTGAAAACAACCTTTTTCTAACAGCACTACATTAAAAAAAGAAGAAGAAGAAAGCATATATTAGTGTGACCTCTCCAACTCACCTCCAATCCACTGTAAGTAAAACCAGAGTCTAAGGAAGTGGGAAAATATTATGTTGTAAAAAGGTCCTGAACTTCCCGAGTGAACGGGGGACAGGACCGAGAGCAAAGGCACTTTTAGCCTCATGCATGTATGAGCGATCCTTGTGGGGAGGGGCGGCAGTTCAGACAATTAGTACTTACTCTTTGTCTGAACCATCAAGGTCCCTGTCCCCTCAGACAGACATGCGTGCATCTGAGCATCACTTTCCCTTAAGCGTAAAGTGCAAACTCATTCATACCCTTCACCTTTCCTTCCATTATTCTGCATAGAAAGGATGCTCCCATTTGGAAAACATTTTCATAAATTTCTTAGTACCTGTATAATTACCTGTAGTTATGGTCACAATAAAGGAAGGAATTAAAACTAAAAGATGCCTTTAATGTTCCTAAGTGTTCACTGGAATGTTTCAGGTTCGATTATGAAAATCAGTGCAACTTCCCGGTGGGTGTTATGAAACATCAAACCTTATGTGAAGTGTTTTCACAAATTAAATGGGAAATGTCACTGTAAATCACCGATATATTGGGCATTCAAGGGGGGGGTTGAAGAGGAGTGAGAAAAAGCACATGTCTTCTGGCTGTCTCCTTCTTGAATATCCTTCCTATTCTTAAGAAGAGTTAAGAAGAGACATTAAATTGGTAAGGAGATACTACCCTTGATCTTAGCTCAAAGGCCGAGGAGCGTTTCCCCTGTTCGAGTGGCTTTTATCAACAAGGCAAGGAACAACAAGTGCTGGAGAGACTGCGAAGAAAAAGGAGTCCTCGCGCACTGCTGATGGGGACGTAAATCAGCGCGGACACTAGGACAAACCGTACGCGGCTCCTTAAAAAAAGAACAGAGTCACCATGTGGCCCAACAGTCGTTCTTCTGGGTATCTGCCCCCAAAATTTGAAAACATTTACTCGTAAAGATATATGTACCCTGTGTCCGTCGCAGCATTCTTCCCAGTGGCTAGCGCACGGAAACAATCGAAGTGCCCTGCCACAGACGACTGGATGAAGACGACGTGGTGCTTACGCACAGTGGACACTGCTCAGCCTTAAGGAAAGATGAATACTGCCACTTGTGACCACATGGATGGAGCTTAAGAATATCACGCGAAGTGAAGTCAGTCAGGTGGGAAAAGTCAGGAACCACATGATTTCACTCATATGTGGAATATAAAACTGAAAGCAACAAATGAACAAAGAAGACCAAAAAAAAAAAAAAAAAAAAACAACCCCCAAAACTCAAAGGCAAAGACAACGGTATGGTGGGTACCAGAGGGAAAGGGGAAGAGATTTAAAAACAAGGGTAAAGGGGGGCAAATATACGGTGATGGAAGGAGACTGGGCTTTGGGTAGCGAACACACATGGGGAACAATATACAGCTGATGTGTTACAGAACTGTACAATCGAAACCTCTATATTTTATTACCCAGTGTCACCCTAATAAATTCAATAAAATTTACAAAAAGCAGAAAATGGAGAACTGAGAATCTCAATACCCAGGGTCTCACAAACTCAGCTAGTGACTGCCTCGGAGACAGGAGAAAGGAACCACGAAATAACATAATCAAAATGGCCCTGAAAGACTTTTCCTTGACATTAAATTGATCAGGAAGCACTCCCATCTCCAATTCCATGAATAAGTAATTTAAATTACGTTCTGAAACTACCAGCAGGTTTCAGAGGAAGGCAAGGACAGCTTTAACCACAGTCAGAGTGCCGGGACCTCCTTGAGCAGGCGGACACAGCTCCGTGGCTACATACCACGCAACGTCCACCGGCCCAGCGAGCCCAGGCCTCAGCACAGCCCCACCCGCAAATCCAGAAGCCAACTCAGCTTCAATCCGGCTTGGGGTGCCCTCTGACCAGTGGATGTAAATCAACACACACCCAGAGGAATATATCTGCTCTGGGACTCTTAGAAATATTCTGTACAATTCCGGGAAGTAGCCTGATTGGGAGAATTCTGCAGGGTTTATATTTTAAACACAACCGTCTGTGTGACTTCCAATGGAACTTTTGGGCTCCGTGAGAGTCTTGGGAGAACAGTCGGGTATGTGCAGAGGATGAAGGCTCTGGGGCAGACATTCCTGACATAAAATGTCACTGATGGCTTGCTCTGTGCCTGAAAGTCTGGTGTCAAACCAGAGTCCCATCCCTCAGTAACTGTGCCTTTTTTTTTTAATCTCAGAGTCTCTGTTTATAAAATGGACTTCAAGTAGGTGATCACATATTGGTACAATTACGATCGCCACAGATCCTCCTGATGTTGAATGTTTATAACCAGGTCAGATTTGATCTTCTTTGGCCCAAGTCAGACTGAGTCTCATAAAACCTTATCAGGGAATGACTCCAAGGAAGCAGAGAGAAATGAAACCCACAGAGTTTGATTTAATAAAAAATTAGCAAGATGAAAGCTGGGAAAATAGTGATATGGCTAAAACAGGTAAGTAAAAGATAACAAAAGTAAACAATCAGGAGTGACTGGGACATCTCTACATGAACTAGAAATGCAAGCCTCTTATGTTTTCATGACAAATGTAACTGTACTTTCTACAGAGTCCCGTGTACACTGTGAGGCTCTTTCACTGCTGTTACCTTTAATGCTTCTATAACTGCTGGTGGGTAGCTCAGTCCAACCATGTTTGATGTCCGTCTATACATTCTGGCAAAGTCAGAGAGAGAGAAAAGGCAACATTACACCTTATAAAGAAGAATTAGCAGCCCACAGACTTACACCAAGTATTGACAAGTAATGAGAAGTCGTGACATCTGGCAACCCAAGGAATCTAAAATGTCTTTTATAACCTTTTTCATGGTCACTCAGGGGCCTATGTGTGAAACTCGAAAGAAATTAATACCATCCCAAACACACGAACTGTTGGAAACAAAAAAATTAATCTGTGTGGCTCAGATTGGAAATTAAATTATTAAAATGGGTCACCGGTTCTGCCAGAAGTGAATCATAGTTCAGCACGGACAGCATTCAACGTAGCACTTTAAACAGGACACAGAACTCCTCTGGGCAGCCCACACAGGAGGGCTGCTCTTCAGAACGGCCGAGAACACCCAGAGAAACGTCCGAGGGGAGCTGTGCTGTTTCTAAACCTGCCATCGTTCCACAGGGGTGTGGGAAGACTACATCCACTTGTGCAATAAGGATTATAGGAAGAATTGGTCCATTTCTGGACTCTATTTCCAGGGAAGAGGGGGACAATTCAACTTCAAAGAACAAAATGGCAAACCAAATTGGAAAGTGTCACGGGGAACTCACACCCTTTCCGTGAGCTGCCCTCCCTGGGCCAACAAGCTGTCCCTGACCGGTTCCCAATGCAGACATCGTCCACACATGTCAAAGGACGATGAATTAGATGATGCCCTTCAAACACGAGAGACTGACCTCCAAGTAAACCTTCTCTATTTAACAAAGAGGATCTGAGCAAAGGCAAAGCTTGTCCCATCGCACTACAGAGATTAAGGTAGCTCTGAGTTTGCCATGCCTCGTTCAAGACTGTCTCCACCCAGAATTCTCGGTATTTATAAAGACACCAAAACCACCTCAAAGCAAAGCTCCCAGTTTCGGGTCATCAGATGACAGTTGCCTTTACCTCTCCACAAATATCCCAGCCTGCACTGCGTGCACGATGGTCTTGAACCGCGGCTTCTCCTCGCTCCTCCTGAGCATCATCCCCATCTGCCGCGTGAAGGTGGAGGCCAGCCAGTCTCGGACCTCAGAGGGCACCGCATCCGACTGGATGTCACCAAGCTCGTCCTCCGTATCCAGGAGTCGCCTGAAAACAAGAAACACACCCAGGACACTGAGATGGGACTGGAAGCTCGAGCTCTCTGTTCCAACAGCTGCTCCGTCTCTCAAAGAAACCAAATTAAACTGGCCACAGAACCACAGCCCCTTTTTGGTAAGGCCTGTAACAGCTCACCACTTGTCTTCCAGGCATGGAGTTTCCGCCATTTGTGTTTCGGGATAACTGTCTCTACCAGACTGGACAAAGGAGCAGGGGCAGAGGGAGTCGAATACAGCCCATCTCAGTTCTGTGGGCCTCAGAACCAGTGCGCTCGGGAGCACCCTGATCTTCAGCCTGGGTTCGTGGAATTTCAATGGAATCTAAAACTTTTATTTAAAAATGCATTCACAGGGAGGTTTATTTCATAGAGGGACCACGTGGCATTATTTTGTTTTGTTTTAAATTGACATTCAAAGACTTTGCTATAGACAGCAACATTGTATTATACACGTTAAAGTTGCTAAGAGACTACATCTTGTTCCCACCATAGAAATACAGCGTCCAGCAGAACTCAGGCTTACTTGAGTGTGGTTGGTAGGGTAGTCATTTGGGTGTAGTAATTGATAGTTCTAATTTGAACATTTCACCTAAAATGTCATAGGGTATGCTTGATGTGATATTGTTATGTTACAGAATTATATGCTTATGATTTTGTAATCAAAGACTTTGTAATCAAGACGGGGGCGTTATTTGTGCCGGACCCTGTGCAATGGTTGCCGTGTGCAGAGGTGTTAGCTAATGCTGCAGCGTAATCACACTGCAGTGTGTGAATGTATCAAATCAACACATGGCCCCATTTAACCTTACCTAATGGCATGTGCTAATTATCTCCATAAAGGCAATTTTTACAGAAGAATAATAAATAGAGCATATTACCCAAATCACATCAACCCAAACGATGTCAAACTGATACTCTCTCTAGTTTCATGGAACATCACAGAAACTTAAGTGTCTAAGTTCAGGCAAAAATCTCCAAAACAGACCGTGCGTTATGTGAGCACAGAGATTTGTCCTCTGTCAGGTGTGCCGAGCTGATTTTTCAAACTCTTCAGCATAGGTCAGACCACCAGAGCGGAACAGAAATAGTACTAAGTTACCATAAAACTTAAATTGCGTTTTATACTTATATGAAGCCCTACTAAAAATAAGGAGCAAAAACAGGTGTCAATGAAAAGAATTTTTTTTTCCTTCAGACACATGGGTTGGGGGAAGAGGAGAGAGTGCAACATTTTAGGAAAAAAGCTATGATATCAATTTCCTTAAATTAGGAACCACGCATTTAACCGAAAACTAAGTCACCCAATTCTTAGATTACTGGGAAACACTTTCCAACTGGAACTGGGCATAAATGTAAGACAGCACAAATGCTGACAAAGGGGGCTGTCTGAACTTCAAAAAGGAGGGGAAAAAAGGCTTTCATATTCATCATTTCAACATTTTCCAAAGGAAAATCAATTTTGTCATTTTCCAGTGCACTTGGTAACTGGACGTGCTTCAACACTTTTGGATAATTCAAGTGCACAGAGTCTGCTACGAAAATCGATAACGTCCTGGGGCTGACGGGGGAACACCAGGTGCTGCAGAGAACCCACACTTCTCCATCGCCACCAGACCCTCCGCCCGCAGACACACACTGTGAATTAAAGCAGGACCTCGGTATTTACACGGAGGCTAACAACGTGCAGTATTCATCATGGAACCCTACGCTTGATTTTCAAAACAACCTAACCAGATGTTTTTACATCTACCTTCTCCCCTCTTCCCTGGTCTCACTGCATCGCTATACTGGCCACGCGAGGTAAGGTGTAATCCATGAGCTCCTTTTTGTAGATGAGGAGGCACAGAGGTCCCGTGATGCTCCAACCTACCCCATTGGTCTGTGGAAACCGGAGCTCCAAGGCCAGCCCTTGGAATGCTGCCCCATTCATGCCACGGGGCATTTCAGAACAGCCGTGGAACAGGGGAGTCACCATCACTGTGCTAACTTGTCAGCCTCAGCTCACCTGGTTTCATCGATGTACACAGATTCAAGCACCGTGGCTGCATGCTCCAAATTCTTCTTGAGGTCTACCACTGAAGCCTCTCCTCTCTCTAGCTGTTTGACCAAAGACCGTAACCTGGCAGGGAGAAAGACATCATTCAATTAGAATAAAGGAAACAAAGAATAATCCTATAATTATAGTGACACGTTTTATAGCCATTAAATATTTTCATTTTCCCACTATATTGAAAGGGGAAATATGAATCTAATGATGGTGCTCACTGGTATTTCTCAAGGAGCAAGTTACAAAATAAATGCACACATTTAATAAATAACCACCAGCAACACTTTCCAGCTACCTTTAATCTTTCTAGAGTTCCCTGAATTATCAGTGGTTTTGCTGCTTCTCTGATTTTAATTGTTGTCCTAACTGGATGTGGTCAAGCGTGACCGGCAACAACCTCATCAAGTTGAGATTCTGCTACATGGACAGTGCTTTGTTTACAGTGACCAGGGAGATCAGCAGCCTTCTGGCCCAAGGGTGTCCCCAGACAGTGAGCCGATCTAAATCACCAAAATAATCCTACAGGGCTACAAAGGTGTCCCTGGTTACAAACTATTTCTCCGGAGAGGAAGAATTCCCTAAGAGCGGGTAAGTACCCTACTTTAAAAAACAAGAGTGGGGGTGGAGGGTACGCCCAGGCACTGAGACGAGACCTTCCCCGATGCTAGCCAGCAGTTCCAGAGAGTCTCAGAGCAATGACAAAGCACGCGCCGACTAATGACTTAGTGTGCTGGCCACAGAATGCCAACAGGTGATCAGAGTCTGGTCACCGGGGACACTGAGACCCCAGCACAGAGACTTGGAGGTAGGACCGCACTGCAGACAGACAGCAGCGAAGTGAGAGCAGGAAGGTGAAGGGTGCGTCACACTTACTGGCTATCAACACCAGGCAAGTTATTGAACCTCTCCAAGTGTCAGCTACAAAATGGAGAGCCAGCCACCCTATTTCCTGGGTTGCTATAAACATTAGATCAAATCGATATTGATGTGGTCCCATCAATCATGTGACCTGCCGTTGGTTTTTTTTCCCACCTTTTGTGAGATATAATTGACACATCACCTGGTGTAAGTTTAAGTAGGGTACAGGGTGCGATGATTTGATCCACGTATATACGGGGAAGTGATTACCACCATACGGTTAGTTACCACATCCGTCGCCTAGCCTCGTTGCCATTTTGTGTGGTGGGAAAACTTAAGATTTACTGTCTCAGCAACTCTGTATGCTTTTGAGTAAGCAACACTCAAAAGTAGTGCTTGCTGACCATGGCCACCATGCTGCTCTGTATATTAGGTCTCAGAACTTACTCATCTTATAACTGGAAGTTTGTGCTCTTTGACCCGCATCTCCTCCTTTCTGAGATGTTTCTTTATAAAGGCAATTGTGATTATTGTCACTGTTGTTATTTGGTAGCCGTGATCATCATAAGTACCCGGATGAGAGACATTCTAGCAGGACACTGAACATCATTATCAAATCTCCATGTGCTGAGGCTCGTCCCACCTTCCTGACTTGAAAACACCCTCAGATGTGCAGTTATAAGAGGGAACAGTTTGATTTCCTGGCAAGATGTGAGCTGCTCAACTCCAGATCCACATGGAAATGATCAGCAATAAAAAAGAGGGGGAAACTCTAGATCAACCTTAAAAAGTAGGCAAGAGGGTCAGCCATACAAAAGAAATTCCCAGGTAACGTACAGAGGAAATTCGATGTAGTCCCACCTGACTTGTGGCTCTCTAACAGGCAAAGGGGACTACGCAAAGCACATCAGCAGAGGCCCAGGCCCCCTGGAGGTGAGGCTGGCCTCTCCTTAGCAGCAGTAGGGAGTGTTCTGAGTTCCAGAGGCCGTGCAGGACAGGGAGTTGGCATGGAAGGGCTCAGAGTCACTCTCGTACACGGGAGATACCAGCCTGCCAAAGAGCGGACGCTGCTCCAAAGAAGGAATGGAAGCTATTCAGCAAAGCACATTCCTGGCTAAGCCTGCCTCTAATGTTTCCTCTCACCTCCGGGGGCCAACTACCCCCCAGCTTGTCTGAACTGTCAACTGGTAAAGCAAAATGGGGGTAAATGGAAACTTTTGTATTTCTCCCTTCATTTGGGCCTTAAAGTTCCTACCAGGAATTGTCATGAATCTCTAACAGGACCCATCTCTAAGAGAAAAGGACAAAACATACAAAATAGGGAGGGAAAATAGAAGATGAATAGAAGTAAGAACCCGACGGTCCTGCCCACTTGTGATGGGGCTTCCATAGAAAATAACTACGCACGGGCAACTTTAATCAATTTTAAGTCTGTTTTCCTAGACTGAAGACAAAGTTTTATAAACAGCTGAAAAGGGATCAAATAAAAGCAGAATCAAAAAATGAAAAATCTGACATACGCTATTGTAATTTTTTTATTTCAAAGAATAAAGACCCTGAAAATCTTTGAGAACATAAAATATATTATTTACAAAAGTCGCAAAAATTCAATCTGGCCATCGACTTCTAGCCTGCCAAATATCAGAAAGCAATTTAACAACAATAGGAAGTTTTGAAAATAATATGGTATAATTCAAGATATCTATATTTCATATAGCTGCCATGTACATGTGAAGCCAACATATAGATTCTCAGGTGTGGACAAATTCAAAATTTCATCTACAAATGCTTTTTAAAAACAAAAACTCTAAGGCATATTCTGTGACATTTGTGACATACGCTGTGAATCACAAAGGAGACAGATTCATGGGTCTCCGATTAAGTGGACTGTGGATCCGCGACCCACACTTAACCAAGCCAACTTTTACAAACTAGACAAGTAGTTTATCAGATGTTTTAGAAAGTGGTAGATGAAGTATAATGCTAATTATACAAAGACAAGTTAGCATGAAAATGACTGACTTCTTTTCCTAGGACAAGTTCCTCTTCCTAGTAGAAATGCATCCGATATCACTTTTCTTATTAGGAGTTAAGCCATTAAAAATATTTTTTGTTCTAAATGTCACATATTTGAGACAGCAGAAACCAAAGCAGCCTCCTTCCTATTCTCACTTCACTTGTATTTCACAGAAATGCTTCGTAACCTAGATTTCTCCCACCTGCGTGGAGTGTCTAGACAAAAGGGAGCCCTGTGGAACCAAAGGCCCGTGGAGTTCACTGCCAGGGCCAGGGCACGGGCCCAGGCTGACACACCTGCCATGTGCTGAGCACCTCGACATGCCCAGGAGTACTGGGAGACACACACACTTGAAGGAGGGGGCCGGGTACCACAATACCGGTGTCATTCATTTCTGAAAGCACCGCTTCAAATCCTGACTCTTGACTCCATGTGATGGTCCAGAGGATGCTACTTAAGAACTAACTACAGTCAAAGTACAATTAAAATGATGGAGGCCATTACATGGAGTATCACTTAATATCCACTCTTGTTAATAATATTGGGGACATCAAGTCATGAAGACCCTCCTATCTCTTGTGATCTGGCCGCCAGGACCCCAGGCCAGGGCAAGAGCGGTGCCCCCAGGAAAAGCATCACTTCCAGTCCCACTCAGCACGTCAGACCAGCAGCACTGAAAACCAGCTGCCCCAGGAAGTCCTAGACTGTGTGCCACAATGAGCAGAAAATCAGCAGCATGGCTCCTTCCCCGGACAGGGTCACCTGGAGCGCCAGACGCAGAGCACAGCCCCATGTACGCATCTGGCATGTGGGTCTGACCCGACAGAAAGCTGGGAACAAAAGCAGGCACTGCACCAAGGGCTCCAGCAAAGCCAGAGAAGAAATGACACAGAATAAAGTACCTTTGGATGCCTAAATGGTACCAGAAGTTCAAGTGTACTCTGTGAGATAAGGAGAAGATTCTACTGACACCCTGGCGACAGTGAAGGGAACCCTGGACAACACCCAGACAACGTTCACCTCTCTCTACATTCAAGGACGACTAAACGGGGGGAAAAATCTGTGAAAAGATCCAGCAGTCAGGAAGCAGAGACTACAGCACTCACTATGCAGAGAAAAAAAAAAAACTCACCTTCAAAAAGAAAATCCACTAAAGGAAACAGAAATAAATTTTAGGGAGCATCTGTCTGCTTTGTGTTCAGTGAAATCCAAGAAAACAGATCTTTGAAACAAAGGTGAAAGATGAAATCATAGTGTAATAAAAAGGGAACACATTGAGAAAGAAGAAATTAAAAAGAAAGAAAAGACTATAAGAACTTTAAAAAAAAAAACTAAACGGTGGCCAACTTCCTACATACCCAGCCCGTTTTTGACTAGCCCCCATTAAATACCAGCTACAGCTGCCCCTGTTCCCACAGCGCTGCCAGCTCTCTGCGCTACGCAGCTGCCGCCCAAACCCTAGGGCATTCCAAATGCCCACAGCTCCCAATGCCGCAGAACCTCAGGGCGGCATTCAGGCAGGTGCTGCTCCAGCGGCCTCTCAGCCCACCCTTTCCCCCAGCCCTTTCTCCTTCTCGGTACATCCCATCCTGCCTTCCCCTACCTTACCCTACCTACCACCCACCTCTCGGGGAAATTATCCCTTTGTAGGTAGAACAGTTTTACATTAGCTTTTTCGCCACTAGCCACCAACTAGTCTCAAAAAATGGAAACATTTCCTAAAGTTTCTGGGAATAAGAAGATACCTTCCCTATTTTCCATTGCAGTACAAGTTGTCCCTAGCTCTGAGTCCATCTTAAGAATGTTGCCTAGCCCTTGTCAGGTGGCTCAGTTGGTTGGGGCATCACCCTGTACCCCAAAAGGTTGTGGGGTGGATCCCCGGTCGGGGCACGTCCAGGAGGCAACTGACTGACTGATGTCTCTCTCTCACATCAGTCTTTCCGTCTCACTTCAATGTTTCTCTCTCTCTCTCTTCTCTCCCCTTCCTCTCTCTTTAAAATCAATAAACATATCCATGGGTGAGGATTTCAAAAAAAATAAACTTTGCCTAGAAATAGCCAAGATCATTCATACCTGTATTATAAGGCATTTCTGTTAAACTTGGAGAAGACAATAAGGGCAGAACAGCCCAGGTGTCTGCCTTTGTTTTCCTGGTAAAGTTCATCTGGATATTCTTCCATGGGAACTCATTTTACCTAAAAGGCCAAAGTCCCCAAGGACAGGTCCCATGGTAAGCTATGGTCCATGTGTCTAGTTTTTAATACTGCTTAAAAAGACCTTTTAGTTTGGGCACCTAAAGGAAGGGGAATGGAGGAAGGGAAAGGAAAATATACACGGATAACAGTAAGTTTCTCTGCTGAGTGAATGTTCATAGTTTCCAGCACTCCATCTATTTCTGTCACTGTGGCTGCCAGATAATAGTTCCCGTATAGAAGGGCAATGCCATTTTAGGAATAGCTTGTGCTTTCAAACTCTGGCAGGCTGCCTTTCTGTTCATCCAGTGTGCAAGTTCATCACGGGTGAGCCACCGCCGCCTCACACGTGTCTTTCGTGTCTCCCCACACCCCCTCTGCTTTCCGAGCGTTTCTTTGCTCTGACGAAACGTCGCCTCACTCCAGTTTTCTGTGCCCTGAGGCTAGAACGAGCCCTGGCCCCTGAGTTCCTGGGACACCATGCCAGTGCTGGGGGTGGACGGCAGTGTTGGAGGAGAAGACCCGGAGGAGGAAATGCCTGAATACTGGATTACGAAATCTGAAAGGCTGCTGCAGTCGAAGAAAGTCTTCTTTTCCCCCCACAAAGATCATTTCTAGGACCCATGGAGTTTCATGCATTGGGAAGCAACTTTTTGACTCAACTTCATAACGTGGAAAACCCCACAATGGAGCGGGCGCTGTTCCTGGTCAGGGGAGGTTCTGAAAACCCTACAATGCTGTGCCTTGAGAACACAGACATTTGTTGAGCTTTAGGCGCCACTAGAATGAAATCAACAGAAAAGCACGAGCACACACAAACTGGAACAAAAAGGCATGGAGCTCCCTTTGCTACATCTGTCTATGCTGACCAAGGTCACTCCCTCCGAGAACGGATGAGCAGCTCCTGAGATGTCAGCGTGTCCAAGGGTGGCCATTGTCTCGGACGGGCTGCGTTTCGTTGGAAAGAACGTGAAAGGAAACTGGGTCGTTCCCAGCACATCCTCACACGCTCCCATGAATCATGAGTCCTAAAAACTCATTTGAATAAAAGAATCACTGTTTCCGTTCCTCGCATCCATGGATTTGCAAGCCAAAGGTGTCCCTGTGTACTTTTCACACACCTGTCTCCTCCATGTCCCCCCCACCCCCTGCCACTTACCCAAATGCCATAGAAAGGAAATTAAAACCACTCCCCCGAATGAAATGTCTAACGTGACTTTCAGGCTTATGCTTGAATGTCATCCATGACGCCACCTGAGTATTTTTCTGGTGATGTGTTTGTTTCTGTAATTAATTAAGATGACTGCACTTGGGACACTCATGCAAATGGTATGTTCTGGCCGCAGGCACTGTGAGGGGCTCCAGAACCACAAATGAGGGGCACAAGGCGTCTTCCCTCAGTGAGGATGGGCAGCTCGTGCGCACCCACCAGGCGGGACAGCAAGCGTGATGGCAGAGGAGGGACAAGGTGCCACGAAAGTGCAGAGGAAAAGAATCTCCCAATAGCAAGGCTGTCTTTAGAGAAGGTGACGTCAGAGCTGTCTTGAGGCTGCACAGGCATCAGCCAGGCAAGCAAGACAGGATGGAGAAAAGGTGGACTCTGGACCCAGAAAGCAGCCTAAAGACTGTGATCCATCCAGAAAATTCCATGGATGGCTGGGACTCCAGGGTTAGTGAAGACATAAAACCTCAGAAGAAGGCTGCAGTCAGACCCCGGTGGGCTTAGCATTCCAAGCTAAAGAAATTTAATCTTCTCCTGAAGACAAGGGGGAGCCCCTGGAAATTTTTTAAATGAGGTAACGGGGTTTGCATAATAAGATTTGCATTTTAGAAAGATCGATCTAGCAGAAGAGTAGAGGAAAGCAGGCACTTAGTGAGGGGAAACATTCTAAATGTTTTTGTTATAAATAGGCTTGTCTGGTACCCTGGGTAGTGCAGTAAGAAATTCCTTCCCACACATTTTGGTAGGGACTGCATGAGTTTGGTGGTAGTACGGATCACTGCTTTCAATGGTTCGGGGAAAGGGCTTGTTTTGGGCATGCAGCCTCCTAATTTAGTGGCCTCTAAACCACAGATAAGAACACCAACAGAAATGATTGGCAAGAAGAGCCCAGTTATATAACTTACACCTTTTGCTAATGCCATAAGTAAAAGAGAAGCGTGCTTCTATGATTCCCAAGTACCCCTGCTTAAGGTAGCTGTACAAATAGGTTTAAATAAATTGCTGAGCTGTAATGACTGTTTCGCTTAAGAAAAAAATTAGGTTTATATATGTATTTTTACATACCTCTCACATACATCATTAACCAGTTAAAAATTACTAAGGCTATGGAAGATTTTTAAACAGCATCATTAACAACACTGACCCAACCGAACACGACGCCCAGCTGCAGAGCCCGACATGCTCTTCAAGTGCACACGTGGCAGCTATCAAAACTGGCCACCTGCCGGGTCACAGCAAAAGGTCCCAACAAACGTCCCACAGCTGAAATCATACAGACCACGTTCTCTGACAACAGTGAAACTCAGCTTGAAATCAATAATAAAAAAATGACAAAATGTTCCAAAGGTGTGGACATTTCAGAATATACTTCTCAATCACCATGGGTCAAAAATTAAATTAGAAAATAAGTTCAAATGTTAATGACAATATGGGACATCAGAACATGTGGCATGCAAGCAAAGCAGTGCTTAGAGGAAAATGTACAGTCTTAAGGAAACGTATTAGAAAAAGAGAAAATCTGAAAATAAGTGGTTTTATTAACTACCACAAGAACTTAGAAAAAAAAGTCATCCAAAGAAAGTAAAAGACAGCAATAAATAAACACAAAAACAAAATTTAATTAAGTAGAAAACAAACATAATAGAAATAATTGGCAAAGTCAAAAGCTGCATCTTTGAAAAGCTTAATAAGTCAAAAATTAAAAACAATATTACTACAGATTCTACAGACATTCAAAAGAGTAATAAAAGAACATCATACTTTTCTGTAGATACATTTAAAATTTAGATGATATAAAAAAATTCCATGAAAAAGTAATTTATCAAAACTGACACAAGAAAAAACATAAAGTATGAATACTTCTCTATCTATTGAAGAATCTGAGTCCATAGTTTAATATTTCCCACAAAAAAAAACCCTATAGTTCTAAATCACATTATCGATGAATTTACCTAAACATTCGAGGCAGAAATAACAGTCTTCCAGAGAAAAGCAAAAGACAAAACACCTTGCAACTCACTTTATGAGGCTAGCATATTCTTGATTCCTAAATCAAACAAGAACATTATAAGAAGAGAATTATAGGCCAGTCTCTCTCACGAATATAGGTGCAAAAATCCTAAACAAAATTTTGACAGATTAAATCCAGCAATGGAAAGGAGAGTAAACACCAAGCAATATTATAAGAATCCAAGGTTGGTTAAACATTTTTAATCAATGAATAAATGTTATTCACTATTTTAACATGAATACAAGAGAAAAAGCATATGATCATAACAGATATTTTAAGAGCATTTGGGAAAATACCTGTTCGTATAAGTATCTTAGCAAAGAAGGAGTCAAAGTAAATTTCCTAAATCCGATATTGTGTCTTTAACACAAAAATGGTATAGAAAACATTATACATAACACTGAAATACGAAAGCTTTTCTATTGAACTAGCTAATAATAAGGATGCTTATGACCACTGCTTCTCTTCAAGATTTTATGGGAAGTTTTCACCAGTTCAGTAAGAAAAAAAGGGGAAATAAAAGATAGGCAAAGATTGGAAAGAAAAAATAAAACTGTCACTACAAATGAAACAATACAAAGATAAGATATCTAAAAGGATTTGCAAATAAATTAGTACATTTAAAAGGAGAATTAGGCAAGGTTACTGGGTAAACAATTAACAATCAGAAAATGGTACTATCTAACAAATCATCCAAATCAAAATGACCCAGGAATAAATGTTACCAAAGACACAAAAGTGCTCCATGTAGAAAAACTGTAAAGATATTGTTGACAGAACTCTAAATGACTCAAATAAATGGGAGGGTAATCCATGTTCATAAATTGAAACACAGTATTTTAGAAATACGAATTCTTCCTAAACTTACCTACAGATTCAATGTACTCCCAAACAAATTCTCCACAGGTCATTTGGTAGAAATTGACAGGCTGGTTGTAAAATTTCTTTGGAAGTGCGAATAACCAAGCATACCCAATATGGTTTTGATTACATTCAGAACAAAGCTGAAGCACTTACACTCCCAAAGAGCAAAACACTGTTTTATAAAGTATTCAACTCTGGGCTGCAACCCTCTACCACCTCATTCTTTCAGCTCTTTCCTCTCAGCAGGCAGCAGGCTTGTGCAAGGATGTGCATACGTACTTCAACGTTAACACAGGCACAACAGAAGTAAGGAAAAACATTTGCCACAAGAAAAAAATAGAACAGCCAAGTATCCACTTCTTTTGAATTATCCCATTCTACATGTGACCATTCCACTCCATCAGCATGGGCCCATTCTTTGGGTGCCCAGGTGAGGGTAACACCACGTACACTTTTGGTTGCTGTGGATTTTCTGGTGCGAATTTGCATCCCCCTTTTGCTTTCATGAAGCTATGCCACGGAGCAGCCCTGCATATTCAGTCTTCAGCTAGTGGCTGTTCTACCATGGTTAATCTCCTTTCCAGATGCACGTTTGTGGGTGTGAGAGTGAGTGAGTGTGTGCATGCGTGCCCGCTCCCTGACAGTGAACACGAGGCAGAAAGCACTGTTTGGGGCAAAAGAAGTCTTTCATTGTTATAGAATTCTAGAAGGTATGATGGCACAGGGTTAAAGTTTCAATTCACTGTGAGTTTATAATACTGATTTTGTTCTTTTGGCATTCCTGTAGTAAGATAATTGCAGTGGTTTAGAAAGACGTTTCTTCCACACCCCTAATCACTCTCAATCTTACAAAAAATATTTCTTAAAAATCAATTTATCCCATACTTGTTTTTACCATCACTCAACTTCACACGTTTTGTGAAAAGGAAACAGTGTCTTAAAAAGTGCAGATTCACAATTATTCTAGGAAAACACTGTCTCTCTCTACACTATGACTCTAGGTGGGCAGAGCTTACGGGGAAAGCATGCTAATAGAAAAACCCACTTTATTGGCCATTGTTCTTCAGGAAAAAGGACTAAAAGCAGTGAGAAAGGAAACCCAGAGCATCATCAGAGCATCAGTCTACCACAGGCTGTACTGGGGACTGTGGAGTGGGGGGCACTTGAAATCCTGCCAGGCTGCCGAAAAGGTAAGTTCCAGAAGCCAGCTTTCATTTGCAGCTATTCATGCGGAAAGAATCATCACCACTTTTCTCTACCGATAAACATGTCACTTCAAAAACATCTGCTTCGATAGACCAGAGAAATGAGGACTGAAAACATATCTGAATGGTGGTAATGAGAACAGGAAGATGAGCAGAAGCTAGAAGAAAGTCTGCACGAAGATTCCGGAAGGTTGAGGCCATGCACAGGCACGATTCCCTCCACCCTAAGAGCCCCCCCCCCCGCCACCCCCAGAGCTCCCTCAGCTTTCCTCCCTCACTGCAGTTCCTTATTTAATCTGGATGGCATTGTGCTGGTAGATTTATCCAGATGCTGACGCTCACTCACCCAGCAAAATCACAGGAATTCCACTGTACCAGAAACATAGTATGTTTTAGCAAGATAAATCCAACACTGCCTATTTTCTCCACTTTTTTCTTTTATCATAAGAGATACAATTATTTCACGGATAAAAACCTGCAAAGAATGCCTAACAAGGTGGTGAATTAGCACAGCTGCCTTCTTAAAGATTAATTCCCGAAGCATTATGGAATAAAACAACCCAGCTCAAAGAAAACTGAGAAACCCCTCAGGTGTCTTGCTTTGAATGTGTGGGGATAGTGCTGCTCGCATCTTGGTCTGGGTCAGGCCCAGGGAGGAAATGATAGGACAGGAAGTGGCACAGCAGTCTGCTGTTGTTTCCCTCCCTTGGCCACCTCCAGGTGCTCAGCGGCCGCCCCACATCTCTGGTGCCTCAGGACTCTAACAGCTCAAGAGACCCTGGGTTCGACACAGGTCTCCAGGAAGGATAACAATGTGGGAGGACATGAGTGGGAGGTGCTTGTGAACCAGGCTGGAACTGGAACGCATGGCGTCTGGTCACTTCCCGCTGTCCAGAGTGCAGTCCACGGCCGCCTTTCCCAGAGAGAAGCTGGGAGCTGCAGCCCCGTTGCGTGCCCTGGAGGACGAGGAGGGAGGTTTGGTGAAGAGCCCGCAGATGTCTGCCGCACTAGATGATGGAACCCTGTCACCTCTACCCATTTTTTCCTTTTAAGCCTTTTGTTTCTACCCTGTTGAGAGCATCCGATGAATGTTGTACGTTCGAGTGGCTTGTTAATGTAAGGGCCTGTTAAACTGAGAGACGTGGCCATCCGCATGACCAGATTACCTCCCGAAGCTTGGGACAGAAACGAGACAGTTCTCAAGGGAATTATCCTGAGTGAACAAAACCAATCCCAAAAGGTTACCTACTATATTATTCCATTCCTGTAACATTTTTGAAATGATAGAATTGAATGCAATAAAGGACAGATTAGTGGTTGTCAGGGGTTAGAGGGAGAGAAGAGTGGGACGAAGACAGGTGTAAAAAGGGAGCCCACGATGATGACCTTGACTGTGGTAATAGGTGCAGAAACCTACATACATAATAAAATTGCACCCAACTAAACATACATGCACAGGCATGTAATAAAACTGGGGAAATCTGAAGGAGCTAGGTGGAACATGTTAACATCAATATTCTGGTTGTCCCACGGTTCTGCAAGATATCTGTGTTGGGGAAAACTGACTAAAGGTTACATGGAAATCTCTTTGCATTATTTCTTATTAAATGTGAATCTACAATTATTCAAAATACAAGGTTTAATGAAAAAGAAAAGGACACAGCCCCACAGTTCAGTGGGCTATGGATGCTAATGGGCTGCACTTAAGTTGTCCCCACCCTGGCTGCTTTTATAAGGGCCTCTCTCTGCATAGGGTCTATTTAGTATTGCTCTCCCAGGCCCTTCTGCTTGGCAGTAGGTAGAAAGAAAGAAATGTTCACGGGTAAGCTGTCAGCCATGTCCGATGGCTTTGAGAGGATCCAACAAGGGCCGGAGCTTGGTGAAAACCAGAGAAAGACCGAAGGTTATTACATGCTGAAGGTTCTCTGGGTCCGCTGAAGAAACTGAGATGCTGGCAAGTGGTCATCTCACTGACAAGATGAGGGAGGAAGAACTCCCTCAAAAGTTTAGCAACTTTACTAAAGGGTCACCAGTTCCACCACCTACTCACCGCCGTCCTCGGGACCTCTAAGATTTGAGGCACCTTCCCTCCCTCCGGCATATTCACTGTCCCTTTCCACTCCTGCTCAGCAGTTAGTTTCATTTGGAGGGTAATTTCACTACGGTAGGCTGTGCAGGAAGGGTTTGTAAAGGAAGTCACCGCGAGGAGGCATGAGGCTGACGGAGTGGGTAAGTAGCGAAATAGGCTAGGGCTGTGAAAGAGCCTGTTGGGGTGATTGTGTTGTACTGCATAGTCCTTCCCACTCAAATAGGAAAACGATTTGCATACTATTAACATTTGAAGTTCGTTTGCAACATAGTTACAGTTCAACTTCCTTCCCACCACAAAACACCTTGTAATAGCCTTGGGGTGGTGGGGGGCGGGTAGGGATCTTGACCAGTAGTGTGTTATCACTCATTGTCAGTCTGCTCTAGCGCATTCTAATAACTGAACGTGTCACAAGTCAAAAGCTTCCCCCCCCCATTGCTATATATGAATAGAAAACGATGAGTTGGGAGACTTGTTATTCATTCAAGTATTACCATTAGAATAGTGCCTCCCCCGCCCCCATGGTTAGAAACACGAGCTTGAAACAGCTCAGGTAGCTAAACAAGGTAAAAGCTAATACAGGACCCAACTACCATAACTAGTTAGGAGCAAAACTCATCCTCTGTTAGCTATTTTCCATCAGAATTTAGAAGGAGCGTTGACTTACAAAGGAGTTAGCGGTAATCCTACCAAACACTCATGGATCAATATAAATAAAGCACTCCACTGGCCCATATCAATTAGCCCTCATTGTTGACGATGATAACTTGTGGTTTAAAATTAGTGTCTGGTGCTTTGCAGTGGGCCCCTCATGAGCAGTGTGGGGGCCTCCACTGCACTAAGACTTTCTCATCTAGCGATTTTCAAACCTCCTAAATCTCAGCACATCCACTGTAAGATTTTTTTAAATGACACTTGAAACTTTGTGGTGTAGTAACATGTTCCATTATTGAATATAAAAAGAGGAAACTTTTTCGGGAGAGATTTGTTGAGCTTTAGTTTCTAGCTTGGGTACTGGAAAGAAGAAACATGGCTATTAAATGATTCTCTATTAAAGCAAAAAGAGAAACCGAGGGATCACAAAACATTCAGCACTTGATATTGACTCTTAGGAAGGGTACATGGGAATTGTAAACTCACAAAAGGAGGGGTGGGGCGTTCACACTTATGCTATTGAATGTTCTAGAAGGGAGTTTTCCGTTCTCCCTGCCAGGACACACACACAAACACCTGCGGCTCGTTGACATCCTGGCCTGGCACCGCAGGAGAGACGCTGCTCCGTCCACAACCCGGCAGAGCACAGGCCAACCAGAGCAGGTGTGAGCCCTGGTTGTGGGTCTCCCTGCAGCAGAGAAGTGGCTGCGCTTGTCGAGCGTGGCTGTGAGATAAGAACAGCATGAGCATCTTTACTGGCATGGGACTGGCCTTTAGAATTCACAGTCAGACAGACGGCTCCCAGAACAGCCCACACCCCTTCTGTGTGTGTCTCTGGCTCTTGGCTGTGTACCCTGCCTGCTGCGGACGAGGCATGGAGCCTGCCTCCCCTTTCCTCTTAGTCCCAACCTGCTCGCATGTCCCTAAGCAAAGATGCCGTGGGAATCAGAAGTGAAAAGCTGAAACCTGTCGCCTAACAACCTACTGCACTCGTGTTCCTTTACCTAAAACCCAGCATCTCCTAGTGCAAAGGTTTCTACCACCTGAGTTCCCTGGTACTTCACAGGAAAGAGTATTCTGAGTTTACATTCCACCCCACCTCCCAATCTGCTGCCAACAGCCGTTCCCACCATGATGAGTCCCGAGGGAGCAGCGGAAAGAAGCAGCTTGACGAAGAGAAAGTCTAGGAAGTGGGTAGTGTCCTACTGCAAAGTTTGGAGGTAGGAGGATGTGAGATGGGTCGGGGGAAAGCTGAGAGCTGAGGGTTTTTGTGTTCGGCAAGGAGATGACCTCCAAGGTGACTCCCAGGACATCCTCACCACAACCCAGGGCAGGGACATTAGGGTGCAAGCAGCTACTAGGTGGTGGTTGGACAGAAGGAGACTACAGTTTAGATCCCTTGAGTCTTACTTGGCTCCTGAGCAGAGAGGAAGGAGGAAGGTGTCAGAGGTCCCCTGCTCCCTGGAGAAGAATGTGGAAGTGCCTGGCAGCGCTGACTGGTGGGATCCCCAGGGTGCCACCATAGCTGTGGGCCACAGGGACCAAGGGAGACTTACCGCCTGACCTCAGCAGGATCACCGTGCCACAGGAACTGAGCAGGGTGATTCGGTGAAGGAACAATCATAGAAGTTTGCTAGAGATGGCAGTAAGACTTGCAGTGACAAGTGAACAAGAAGCATCACCATGGAGACAAGAGATGCTGGAGGATAATCCAGGCACACCTGGACCGGTGCTGTCTTGGAGAGCAGTGGGAGAGGAATAAGGAAATCTAACAGTCTAAGCATTTAGATTTTTCAAAAAGAGAATCACCTAAAAATGATTAAATTGGATGTTTTATGAATTGGATTGTGATTAGTTTCTCTTTCTACCTTAATCTCTCTCTCTCTCTCTCTCTCTCTCTCTCTCTCTCTCTCTCTCTCACACACACACGCACACACACACAGATTATAGACCCAGACCCAGCAGGGTAGGGCTCATGACAATCGGGTCACACACAGGAAGTACAGACGCTGCCATATCTTTGTGCATCTTGAGTGCACTGTGAACGAACGACCAGCGCTGCTACACACACAACAGCAAGCACCTCCTCAGTGGAAGGCACGGTGCCCGGGCAGCCGGAGCAGATCCGATGCAACACCTGCTTCCACACCAAGCGTGGGAGGCAAATGCAAAAACAACATCTCCAGCAAATCCTGCCATGGAGCTACAGCCAAATATGCAAGCACAGAGAAGAGGAAAAGGACTCCTGGTGGTCGCAGGACAAGACTGTGTCATGCAGGTGGAATTCGACAGTCTGATCACCAAATATTTCATGGGCACCCCTACGAGGTCTGCTCCCGCGCTGGGTCTGCACATCGTGAGGGTACAGTCGGGTAGGGAAGGCGGACACAAAGGTACCAACCCCATATAACATACCAAGTCCTAAATTGGGCTTGCACTGAACATTATGGAATTTATCAAAGAATTCACAAAGTATGAGTCTGTCAACTTCCATTTTTAAAGAACACCATGGAACCCCAAATTGAAAGCAACCGGTGACTCTACTTTCTGCTTAGATGCAGAGTCCTTTAAAAGAGATATCACGAGAAGGGTTTAGGGGAGAGAGATGAGATGGTTTCCAAGTGATGTCCTGAACTGGGTTCCTTCAGATTTGGGACGACAGTAGTACCTCCGGTCCCACTGAAGGAGGAGGCAAACGTGAGTGCCGTCTACTGCTTGTGGCTCCCTGGAGAACAGACGCCGCACCTGCCTGCCGGCAGCCCTGCCCCCTCCCCGAGTGGGCGAAGAACCGTGACCACCAACGGAGAGGCAATGGCTGCCTGTCGACACAGTCCTCGAGGCCCCAAACAGAGGAGAGAGGAAGAGGAGGAGAGAACGAGTTAGGATTAAGGAAAAATTCAGGTTTCTCTCTTCCAAAGTGTGGTCTGTAAGGAAGGGAAGGAACTCCAAAAGGATGGAAACACGAGTAAACATGGCAGCTCTTGAAGTGATTCTTGGTTTTCTGTCCTGCGTGAAACTGGAGAGTAGCAGGCAAATGCGGCGCAGAAGGACTCTCCCTGCTTTGGAGAGTGATGATCCCTGCTGGTCATTTCCGTTTGGGTGAAATGTCCAGATGCTAAATGCGGGGGTGCTCTGGGCACCCCTGTCACACTGAGGCCTCTGCTCCTGGGCCACGGCGGGGGGCTGGGGTGGGACGGAAGCAGGACACCAGTGGCGAAGGCGGAGGAAGCCGGATCACCAAACTGCTTGACTTTATCACCAGAAATACAGTTTCCTTACTCTTCGGGGCTGCCCTCTGTCTCTGCCAGCTCTTACTGGCTCTTTTGTTCCCCTTGGGAAGGATTTGTTTCCACCACCATCTTTGACCAACGAGAGCGGCTAGCAGGACCTTGTGGAATATGCTCTCCAGGACGCTCTCCTTCACATAGCTGCAGTATATCTGCCTCCGTGGCAGCCAGGCAACCAGCAATGGTCACGAGATAAGAAGGGGAAAAAAAAGTTTTGAAGAAGTAATAGTAATATTGCTATAGTAATAGTAATATTTGCTGGAGTGATGTATTACTACAGTAATATAGCAATAGTAATATCGCTATAGTAATATTATAATACTAATATCAGTATAGTAACAATAATACTACTATTACTATTCTAGTAGTATAACATACTACTGTATATCACTGATATTACTATAATAGTAATAATATGCTACTTTGTCTCTGAATATGACTTTATTTTTTTTCTTTCTCTTTCTGGACACTGTGATGACCAGTACACACAGTTGACAAGCACAGATGGGCATATTGTTACGACCGTCAACTCCCAGATGTATGATTCCATGTTTTAAATATTGTCCCTGAATGAAGCACCAGACACCACAACCTATTAATTCTTCCCCGTTCACGTGCTTTGTTTAGAAGCATTTAGAAAACTTCCTGGGAAAGACTGCAAATAGCCCGAGTGGTGGAAAACAAATACTTCCTCCCTTTCCACCAGTCGGAAAACCGAAAGTCCATCGTGCGCGCACCCTGAACACCCGCACCCGAAGTGCCGGTGTGGGATTTTTCTCAGGCTTTATTGACCGCGTCTCCTACCATTCCTCTAACTCGCAGAGGGTGTTTTTTTACTCTAACCACATGTAGAAATGTGAGATGAAAGGAAAGCTTTCTTTGGTTTGTATTCTTTTAAAAATACCAGAGAAGATTCCACATGGAATAGGCATTTCATAAATGATAAACACGGCTGTCCTTGGCACTTCCCTTTAAGGTCGCCCACTAGAGTTTCTGAAATTTTTTTAAAAAACCCTTGTTGTATTTGTATTTCAAAAAGAATAGTTGGTCATTGGAGACAATGTATAAAATACCTATTAAAAAAGAAAAGAAAAATCACATCAAGTTGTACCACCTAGAGATAAAAATAACGACCCAGATAGAAGGTTAAATGATTTTTTTAATCTTCTCCACATCGATTACTTAGCAGAATACTTTTACACTTACTCTACTACCAATATTTTCTAATGTTTTTCCAACATAATTTTAATGACAACATAGTTTTCAGCTAATTGTATATTATAATTTATATGTATCAGCCCATTAATGTAGGACATTTAGGCTGCTTCTAATTTTTGCTATGAGAAACTGTATTTAAATGAAGATTTTATACTAATATTTTTGTGCACTGCTTTTTTATTGGGACAAAATTTAGAAGTCTAATATAAGAATTAGAGAAAAGAAATATTTCTAGACCTTTTGAAGCGAAATTCCCACCAAAAACTTGATGGCGACTCCATCTCTGCCCCCAGCAGAACAGGAGCACGCCCATGGCTCCAGGGCAGCACGAAAACCCATGAAAACTGGTTGAAAGGCAGCGGAAATACATTTGCATGAATACATATTTGTCTAATTTTTGTATGCCTCAGATTTCCAGGGAGAATTTTGAAAGAAGGGCGGTAACCGTTTCCAGATACAATGATCACTTTTAACTAGAACAGCTCCCTCCCCCTCAACACCATTTAACTGAAGGAAGTTATTTATGTTTCTAATATAAAGCAGTAAAAAGCTATCTTCTCTCCTCCCTGCTCCCCTGCCCGGCGACGCTGAGGCCACCGTTCATTCAGTCCAGCCTCCTGCCAGACAGACCTGAGCACAGCACAGCGCTCCGTTCCAGTCCTTTCCAAGGGCACAGAGGCCCCGTTATACCAGTCGGTCTTGACCGTAGATAATAGAGCATCAAAAAGTGACCACGGATATTGCAAGGCCCAGAAGATCCTTAAACGTCCAGTTATTAACAGAGGCATTTTTTAAAAATCATCGCACATTTCATGTGTGATGTATTGGGACCAAGGTATTGGGACTAAGTGGAGGTAAAGAAACAGAGTAAAAGAGAAAATTAAGGAGCAACGGGGGAAAAGGGGAGGACAGGCAGGGAAGAAGGGAATGATGAAAATAACGTGTAAACCTTCAGAATGAGCATGTCTGTGTTTCCCTCAATAAGTGAAAGGAAACAGACAAATCTACTACCTATTTCATGGGGCCCGAAGGCTTCCTAGAATAAGATGATGCATAATGTTCACCATTACTTCTCATCCTCAGACCCACACGGTTCTCGAGCAGAGGTGATTTTGTCCCCCATGGAAAGTTAAGCAATGTCTGAAGGCGTTCTGGGTTTAGCAGGAAGGCGTTCCTGGAATCTGGAACTTAGAGGCCAGGGATACGGCTAAACATGCATGCATAGGACAGCCCCCCACAACAAAGGATTATCTGGTTATAAGGAGCTTTAAGATTTATGAACTAATAATTCTAAGGAAACCCAGATGAAATCATGCATAGACTGTTTGAAGTTCAAACTATTTAAAAGACAACATTAAGATGGTGAGGTGGATTAAAATAGATCTCAATGGGAAACTTAAACAGTTCTCATTGTGGGTAACAGTAATCTGGATTTGCTCTTACCACATGAAACTTACGAGCAAAATCACGGATGGTGCAAAATCTATATGCAATTAAAGAAATGACAATTGTTAATATTGCAGATTCTTCAGAGTTTCCTCAGTGGGAATATCACATCACTCAGTGTTTAAAAAAATCTAAATCCAGGGTGTTCAGACATACAAATATGGAGCAAGCAGGTTTTATGTGTAATTATTATCCTACCAGTCACTCCTAAGTACTGCTTCAATTCACTGTAGAAATGGCTAAAAATGCCCTGACTGGTGTAGCTCAGTGGATTGAGCGCGGGCCTGCGAACCGAAAGATCGCGGTTCGATTCCCAGTCAGGGCACATGCCTGGGTTGCCAGGCCAGTTCCCGGCAGGGGACATACAAGAGGCAACCGCACATTGATGTTTCTCTCCCTCTCTCCTTCCCTTCCCCTCTAAAGATAAATAAATAAAATCTAAAAGGAAAAAAAAAATGCTTTAAAAAAAAAAAAAGAAATGGCTAAAAATAGGAATTTATTCCAACATTCACTGACTTGCCAACATTTCTCTGAGAAAGAACCAACTCAATAAAGACCTCATTAAAACTCTCATCTCAATTGAAGTGAGTAAAATTAATATGTTAACAGTAAATTATGCATCCATGGTTCATTCCTGTAACTAATTAACTTGAAATGGCTTATGGAAATGGTTAGGATGCTTTGTCAATTGCCCGTATTTGTGGATGACATGATTTTGTCATCATAAATTAGGAGCACCTCAACCAGTAGTTGCATGTAGGACCTAATTATCATTCCTTTGAAAATCTGGTAAAACCTATGCTAAGACTTCGTTATTTCATTATTTTATATACTGGGTAAGCATGCTGACCGTAGGTAGATGCTACGTTAGACACTGGGTAGAGCAACAGAGGCATCGGACACAGACATTGGTCTCATATCCACCACCTAACGGTACAAGTTCACTACAGATAGCAGTTGACTGCTTCCAATGAATATGATAAACATTTAAAGGCTGCCCACGTGCTATACATTACTCTGGACCCAAAGAAATAAAAGCAGGTCACAAATTGACAACATCCTATTTGGTTTCAGACATACAAATAAGGGAGGACATCTCTGTTCTTACAGATTAGCTATTATCACTATAACATATTATATATTCTGGACTCTGCTGTCTTGAATTCCTGAAAAAAATTGAATTAAGGTAAAATGTTATGCCATCTAGTTTTGGAGAAATTGTAGAGACGAAATGTCTATTTGAAAATATTATGCCTCTTTTTGTAAAATCACACTATGCAAAGGTTTGTACTAATTTCCTTCTACATTTGAGAGCCAAACCACGATTTGCCACTTCAGTTGGACTGTGGGAACTATAAAACTTAATGTTTACAAATTTTTGTCTTTTTAAAAAGTCCTTGTGGTTGAAATTTCCTTTATAGTACTATGATCAGAGTGGACATTAAGTAAATATGTTGGATGGAAAATAAATGCCAAGCCAATCTTTTCACTTTAAGTACATTTTTTGGTGCATAAATTGAATGCAAAATGGGGCATGAGTTTTCCAAAATCTTCATATGTTTGAAGTTATTATCTAACCACAACCTTCTCCTCTTTATGTTAAATATTCCCTTCATTTTCTCATAAACACCCACATTTAACACGTTTAATCATCTCACTCATTTTCACTCAACTCTTCCAGTATCTCCAGATTCTTGTAAGTGTTACCATCATGAGACTGATTAGTTCTTATCTGTTAAATGTCAACTTCTCTTAATAAGTCCCAAAAGTATGTTAACTTTTTGTATTACAGTAGAAGCTTACACTCAGAGGACAATCTGTGAATCTCATCTTTGCTTTGCTTTAAATAAGTTAGCTGTACAGAGAAGGACATTGTCTTTGAGTTGGTGTCCACATAGGAAGGTGTGTAGATGGAACATCCCCATGCTGCTGGCTAGGGGTACGACTGAGTCAACAGTATTTGTTGCTGCCAAGTCCCTGGCAGGTGCTCAATGGGCTATGGAGAAAAAGATGCAAGAAACTTCCGGTTGAGTAAGGGAGACATTCAGTCATGCAAAAATGAGTGAACAAGGGCTAGTCCAGAAGGTCAGCACGTGGCCTTAGAAGTACAATGTTCAATTTCAAAGCCTGACTTCTTTACTCACTGGTTGTATGACCTGGAACAACTTTGTCAAACTCCCAATATTTCCATTTCCCCTTTGGTCAAAAAGGGATGCTGAGAGTATCTACTTCATGGGTTTGGTGATGACACGTTAAATGATGCATGCAGAGAGGTTAGCACAACACTTCTAAACCCTAGAGCTGCTCTGCATGCATACTTCGTTCCAGGCACTCTACTCGGAATATAAATAACTATAATGCAAGTCAGAATTTTAAAGGAAGAGTTAAACTGAAGATCAAGAACTGACTGTGAGAATGAGCCAACTACCCCCTGATATGTGTGTGTACAGTCAACCTAACCACAGAGGGTGGGAAGTTCTGAGTCCTACAAGTAGAAGCAAGATGAATAACTGTCCAAAGAAGCAAAGAGCAAGAAAGGGGCATCCATGCTGTATTATACGGGAATCCTCATCCTGTGTTCCCGGGCACGATTCCTTCCTTCCCAAAACATACAGACCTCCATAGATAGGGTCAACTGTGACTCATAACTCACTCTATATAGAGACTATCACTGAGAAAAATCAGCAAGCATAAAAGGTACTTAATAAATCAGAACCTATACAACTTCATGGGAAGAGGGTATTAGAATCCTATGTTATAGAACACAAACTTAACAAGAAGGGTTGTAGGAACTTGTGTGATGTTCCTCTGCCTGTAAACAATAGTGGAAATATAATCATGTGCCTCACGAGCTAGACTGTGACATGTCTCCTATTGTTAAGATAATGCCATTCAGACACCTATTTATACTTCTATAGTCTTCCCTTTCATTGCATTTTTCACTGAAAGTTAATATATTGCAACTCATTGACAGTCAATTTATTTTAGGGTAAAAAGTAATATAATAAAAGACAAAATCTGTGAATGTATAAAAATAACCCAAAGCTATAAGCGTATTTATTATACACAGCTGGAACATACATCTTTTATATGAAGGCATCTATAAAATGAGTTAACTTCTCTATGCACAAGTTCTTTAGAAATATACTTGACAGAGTCATTTACTTTCAAAGTCAGAAATCACCTGAGAAAAGGTGAAAATTACTCCGACAAGTCAAGAAATATTTATTATGTAGCCAAATAACCAGAGCAAAATAAAACCTTATGGGGGAAATAGATGAATCTACTAAAAATGAAGAAGGCAGAGAAGAGAGAAAGTTGTAAAACACTAATTTAAAGCCAAAGTTAAAAAGAGACCCAGTAATTACACAACGGCTTACTTGACTTCATTTGACAAGTCTCAGGAGGTAAATCTCTAGGAAAGTGACATTCAATCATTTAGCAACATTGCCCTAAAACCTAGAAATTTCTTTACGATCTTGAGATTTACTTCTTCAGGTCATGGATCTGACTTTCCATGAAAAGATTCAATATAATTTTCTTTCTTTAATCGTTGCTTCTTGATGGAACAATTCCTCTTTTATTGTGTCATTAATCTCAGTGCCGAGGGTTTTTTTTAAGCTTTTATTTATTTTTTAGAGAGAAGTGAAGGGAGGGAGAAAGAGAGGGAGAGAAATACTGATCGGTGGCATCTCAGAGGCCCCCAGTCGGGAACCTGGCCCTCAATCCAGGCATGTGCCCTGACTGGGACTTTAACTGGCAACATTTCGGTTCGCAGGCTGGTGCTCAGTCCACTGAGCCACACCAGCCAAGGCTCAACACCAAGTTTTGATGGTGCTGCTCAGGTTCACTATCTGTGTGTGTAGGGGATGGTCTTAACGTCCCTCCACAGTAAAAGTCTGCAGGTGTTGTCAGTCCAGTGTGCTTCCACCGTGCCCTGGACATCCACCGTTCATGGGCACATCATGGTGCGCTGTTGTGGTCAGGTTGTGCGTCTCTGTCAGTACCTGTGCCAGGCTACCCGCTACGAAGGCTGAACATCAAGTCTAGGACCCCAAGAGGTAAATACTCTGATTTCACAGGATAACCTCACTTAGTACTCAAAACAAAGTTGCGAAGTAGTGAATATTATTATTGCTAGTTCACAATAGAAATTGTGTAAGTTCCTGTGACTTTTCCAGGGTCACGCACCTAGAAAGTGTTGGCCTTTGACCCCAGAGCCTGTGTTTTCAACCATCATGCTCTCGACAAATATAGATTGGGTGACTTAACAAATGACTACACAAACAAAACACACTACAATTGAGCTAAGTGCCATAATCATAGTCCCATTCAGCCTCTCCAGCTTCTTTAAGATGGAACATGCTTAAATTTCAGTTTGGAAATTTCTCAAATCAAAGTGAGATCCCAGAGACCACGCCCACTGTTTCGGGCGCCACCAGGGAACAGTGGCGAGAAATGCCAGGACCCAGAGACGGCCTCCTCAAAATGCTGAGACACCTCATCACACATGTCACACTTAGTTTATAAACTGACCAAATCGATGGGAAGTTGCATCTATTTATTTTCCATTTCATTGATTCTAGTAACTAACTACTGTGACATTTTATAAATACATCCCAAGTGATGGAATAATGTTTAAAGTACCTTTAGAAAATTAGTCGTGTACTGAGATAGTCTGGCCATTACTAATCCACTAAAATATATGGTTTAAAACCATTTTTTCCCCAATCATTCCTGTGATGTCTTTTTGATGAGTCACCTTGGCTACACTAGTCCCCAGTTACTTAATCAAACATTGATCTAGATGTTGCTGTGAAGGTATTTTGTAGATAATGAAATTCCATAGTCAGTTGACTTTAAATAAAGGAGATTATATCAGACAATTTGAATGAACCAGTCAAAAGGCTGTAAAAGCAGAACTGAGACTTCCCAGAAGAATAAATTCTGCCTGTGGGTAGTAGCTTCACCCGTGGCTGAGAGTTCCAGACGACCCTGCCTGATGACCTTCCCTGCAGATCTGGGACTGACCTAGCCGGACCCCAACATTGAGGAAGCCTGTTCCTTAACAATAACTCTCTTAGCACATGTCTCCTACTGGCTCCACCTTCTGGCTGGACCGCAGTTGATAAAAATTACTCAAGAAACACACCAGGTCGGCAGCAGTATGAAACTTGACAACAGCTAGGAGTTCCTGCCACCATTGTAATGAAAAACACATTATAAAAAAGAACAACACCTAGATACACCAATTTTTAATAATGGCCCTGAACTCCTACTCATCTTTATAACTCCAGTGACCATCCCACTGCACGTGCTCAATAAATGTCATACCAGTGAGTACACGAGTCAGCGACTGGTTGAGAGAATGGAGGAGTTGATTTGCTTCTGCTGTGCTTTATTTCTCAGATTCTCCACTGCGATGTTTGGGGTTCATTAACATCAAAAAGGGAACTGAGAGGAAGGAAGGAAGGAAGGAAGGAAAAGGAAAGCTCCCTTCTTTGTTCCCCATCACCCCTGGTCTTATAGCGCCTGCGCATGTGCCAAGAACTGTGAACACACATCCATTTACCTTATCGAAATCCTATTAAACAATCCCATCCATGCTGCCACAATCGGCAGGAGCTCCTTCCTTCTCTCTGCTGCATAGTATTCCATTGTGCATTGTTGTTCAATTACAGCTGTCTACATTTCCTCCCCACCAATCCCCCCACCCCAGCCAAATCCACTTCCCTCCCTTGCTTCCGCTCTCCCCCAATTGAACAACAAAAGAATTGAAAAACAAACTATTAAACACGTCAAATAATATGTAATCAATTCTAAGACATTTACTCTCACCAACACAGAAAGAATCAACAAGCTAATGAATGAGTCTTTAATACTGATGACAGTTCTTCATTCTAACACAGGGTGTGACGAGGCAGCAAAAATTGCCGAGACAGCACATGAAAATGAACGAGCCTTACAGCAGCTGCTGTTGAACTTGGCCACATCACAGCAGAGCAGCTTGGTGAGTGGGTAGAGACTTAGGACATGCTGGGCCCAGAGTGATTTCAATAAATTTATAATAAAAATAATTATGTTGTAGGAAATAAAACAGGAAACAGGCTCCTCAGAGTTCTGAAACAAAAATGGATGAATGGGAATAAAAAAAGCTGCTCTTAAACTTGACCATGAGGAGCAGAGCAGCTGGGTCAGTGCACGAAGCTCCGGGACGTGCCAGGTCCCAAGTGAATTAAAAAGTACAAAACAAAATAACTGTAAAAAATAATCGATCAATCAATCAATCAATAAAAATCACTCTCTCTGAAATGTCCCTCTAGCCAAAGTGTCACAGGAGCTTTTCAGCCTGGCCGCCCTGCTCGGGCAGGTGGCATTAAACCCCATGTGTCGGTTTTTCTTTCCATTAGAAGTTAAATCCATTGGTTCCTGGGGAGCAAAGGCTTACTCAGCAGAGGCCGGAGTTAACTGACCAAAAGGTATGTAGACAAGTCACCACGGTCAGAAAGAGGATCGAAATCGTGAGGCCACTAACGCTGAAGCAGCAGATGAGAAAGAACTCTGTCTCGAATCCGGTTCATCGTAGGGTCCTACGGGCACACAGTTATCCCCATAAATATTCAGAATCTTTGACTTGACACACAAATGCTTTCCCATGTAGGTAAACATGTATTTTTAAAGTGGAATTTACTTTGGGAGAGGAAGTACTATTTTCACTTCATGGTTATTAAAACGTAGATAATACAGTATTGTTCGGACTATAAGATGCACTTTTTTCCCCTCCCCCAAATTTGGGAGGAATAACAGTTGTTAATGCTGCTGTTGAGTTCTGTTTACATTTACGTTGGTGAAATATTATGTTATTTGTGTTATCAAATATTTTACCACATTTTTTGCTTCAAAATGTTTTTGCCTGTTTTCCTCCTCTAAAACCTAGGTGTGTCTTATATGGTCCAAAAAATACGGTAAATGTTTTAGCCTTAGAGTCATGGTGTTTGTTCCCATAAAGCAGCAGGATGTATCCATTGGTGGGACTGTTTTTTAAAAAGACAACAGAGTTAGCTGGTAGAAAACATGTGAAGAATAGATTTGATTTTTTGCATGCAGTAACATGCTTCACAGATAATCACCGAGGATGACTACCTTTCCCAGATTAGTACTCGAATGTTTGCTCACGTAGTTGGACTTGACTTTTACCTTCTTGACCGCAAGTGGCTGGCTCCACAAAGTGTTTTAAATTTCAACCTGCTGTTTCGGTGGTCAAGAGACCCTAGTGCCCAGGAACTGAGATATCTTCCCAGCTCTGCTGAATTACCATGTAAATTTGATACAAATATCCTGGACTTCAGCTTTCCGCCCTGAAAAGGGTGGTGGTAAGAGTTCATTACTATTATTTTTTCCTGTTTATTGAATTTATTGGGTGACACTGGTTAGCAAAATTATACAGGTTTCAGGCACAATTCTACAACACATCATCCATCCACTGTATCGTGTGTTCGCCACCCCAAGTCAAGTCTCCATCCGTCACTATTTATTCCCCCACCTTCTTCTACCCCTGCCCTCCCTGCAACCACCATGCTGCTGTCCAAGTCCATGAGTTTTTCTCTTTTTTTCATTTTTTGCTCAATCCCTCCACCTAGATCCACTCATCCTCCTTCCCCCAGAGCTGTTATCTGCTCTCCATCTGCAAATCCATCTCTATTTTCCTTGCTAGTTCATTTTGTTCATGAGATTCCACATATGAGTGAAATCCTGTGGTACTTGTCTTCCTCTGACTGGCTTATTTCACTTAGCATAATTATCATCACAATTAAAGGATGTATACATTTGGGGCTATACTTTGTCCCATACTATTTAGAACTCATAAACCCTATTTTCCACTTTCAGTTTAGCTCTCTATGTGGTACACAGCTAATCACACGAATTATCAATGTAAATTTTTCAACAAAACTTCAATACTGCTTAAAGGAAAAGCAGTCCCCACGGTCCAAGCCAGTGCTTTGTAAGAGTTGTATCTGACTCTATTTTATTAGGAAGTGAACTGGGAGGAGGGAACATCGTAAATAAGAAGTTGTGGCCAAGTTGGGTCATGTAGCAGGAGAAAGGCTCATGGTAACAGCCAACTTTGAGCCAAAAAGACAAAGTCAAAACCAGAAAGGGCAGGAGTTATGCCAGACATCAAATTAGAGGTGTGGCTACAGATGAACGTGGGAATGAAAGATGAAAGACACAAGAATTGGAATAAGGGTAGTGGTAGGGTGACTGGAAGTGTACAGGCATCCCAAGTCACTGAACCAATCTGAGATTTGTGGTCTGGGATCCAGCCAAGAACAGTCTAGAGCAGCGATTTTCAACCCTTACATCTCATGAAAGGCATGCGTAAACTAATCACTAAAATTCTGTGTCACACCAAAAAATATACATTTTTTGCCAATCTGACAAAACACAGGTATAATTTTGATTCATTCACACTGGACGGCTATTGTGTTGGCTGTTGGCGTTATTTTATGTGACCATCTAAGGGAAAAGAGGTCAGCGCCCCTGACTAAGCAGTCAGGTGTGGCATGTTTTAAAAGTTCTCGTGGTGCGCTGGTTGAAAATCACTGCTCTAGAGTAATTTCACCCAAT
Organism: Glossophaga mutica; assembly: GCA_039655065.1. Lineage (NCBI taxonomy): Eukaryota > Metazoa > Chordata > Mammalia > Chiroptera > Phyllostomidae > Glossophaga > Glossophaga mutica. Next base: position 88,396,144 of record CM077313.1, read on the forward strand.
GGCACTGGTGCCCTTTCTGAAGGTATTTGTCCTCACAAAGAGCTCTGCAACCCTAGCCTCGTAACACCCGTTTAACATTTGTGTGCTGGTTTGCCATCTTGGTCCATGAGCACAAAGAGCAGAGGTTTTTTTTAAAAAGACCCTGCGCAGTCCAGCTTGCTACCTTCCGCCTACATCTTGAGGCTGTATGCCAGATACCTCCACAACAGTTATATTTTTAACCCAGCAATTATCCTCATTCCTTCACACTGACACACCACACAGTTAGTCTGGTTTAGGTCCAAGGCAAAAAAAAAAAAAAAAAAAAGGAAAAAAAGCACGTTCTAGCTAAAATAAATTCACATAAACATAACTCAGATTGGCTCAAAATCACTCATGATTTTTAAGTAGTTCCAATCTGATTTACCAGTCAGGGTCAAAGTTGATTCTACACCAAGTATGGATCAATTACACAGACATTTCCAAAGCAACTATAAAAGTCAAAGGCCAAGATCTTAACTAAAATACAGTTTACTTTAGAGAGCATGGAAGTTATCATTGGAAAATCCTGTCATGTTGAGACAAATAAAATAGCTTGGATTATATGTGTAATCCAGACTGGAGAAGAAAGCTTTATGACAAGGAATTCAGGGAAGAATTTAGGAATTCTTCATCCAACTTGATCCATCTACACTCAAATTCCAACATATACCTTGATTTTTCTATTTGTGCAGTAAACAGGGATGTCTACCCTGGCCATGATAATAAGAGGAATTGAGTGAAAGCAAAGAGACCTACCATAGTACCTGTCACTTTAACTGTAGTTAACTCGCTCCAAATACATATTTACAAGGCAAGGATAAGCATATTAAGTAAGCTGATTGCTTTTTCCTCCAGTGTCATCCATCTGCCTCAATCATCACTAAGGTTAACTCCTAAGCTACCAAGTACATCAGACGACGTTGCCTCAAGAACAACTTTGATCAAAGGTGCTCCTGCCACAAAGACAAATGCAATTTATAGTTTGCTCAAGTTTTTTCTTCTATTTTAAGTGCTGGCATTTTTAATACCAAAAATTGCTGCTCAGTTGAAAAAAGTTTGAAAGACAAGACTTCTGTTTGATTCTGAAAGAGTCACTATTCCTCTGAAGCTATGAGAGAATTTGCTCCTGAATCAGTCCATGATCACAGAAAAATCGCTCATGTGGCAATGCTGCCTGTTGGCCTCTAAATATCGTTGGCTCACTTAGCTCTACTTAGCCTCACAAGGTGATTTTCATTGATTCACTGATTCATTCATTCATTCAAGTATTCATTCATTCCAATTATCCTTCTAGAACCAATCCATTTGCTACCCGGAACAGGATTCAAGATCCCCCAAGAATCTAATCCAAAGCCAGACTTATTGCTGCAAGATCTTTGATCTGGGGACTCTGAGCCTGTGTCCTTTAATAAGATTCTGCCTTACCCAACAACAGATGCGACTTCAGGTCCCAACATCTGTCATCACAGCCCAGTCTACATGGTCCCTGGCAGCCCTAGACCCAGGCTTGGCCTTGCTCTCCAGGGTTCACAGTATGGTCCTTCCACCTGGGTTGGATGTTGCTCTGGCTTCCTAAAAATCCCTGCCTTCTGGCTAACCCTGCTACCTGCTGCCATGGAAATCTGGCCAACCTCCCATTCGACAATGACAAAGCTGGCCTAGACTGATGCCACTTATGCATTTTCAGAATTAATGATATCCACATATCCTTCAATTTCACTAAATCCAAAGAATTTTTCTTTAGGCTCACTTAACCTTAGATGTCTATGCTATCTTCTCTGCCTTGGTTTTCTTATCTGTAAAAGGGGAATAATGCTGGTATCCACCACAGAGGGCACCATGAAGATTAAATGATATATACGCATATAAAACAGATATTTTAAAAAAAGTATAAGTATATAAAACTTAGAAACTTACAACAGTGCCTGGCAGATAACGCACACCTGTAAGTGAAGATCCTGTTAGAGGTCCTGTGATTGCTGACTTCCTCCCGTAAGCTATAGGACCCCGAAGATGGAGACTGTCTCTCTCCTTCTCGAAACCTCTCAGAACTACAGGGTGATTTGTGTATCTCGGGCAGTAAGTAGTTATCAAATAAAATTGAGTTACTGAGCACTTTACAAAGACATCTGGAAATCTTACATCTACCATATCACTGTAGAAAGTAAGACCACAGAAATGGAATTGCCTACTGAAAGTCATAAAATCACTAAAAGAGCCGGGGATGTAAGACAGTCATAATAAGCCTGTGAGCACCACCTTCATATCACACTGTTTTCCTGACATGAGAATCAATGCCTTTACCTCGACCTTGTGTTTAATGTGTGTTTACTTCTCCTTGGGCAAGGGCAGGGCATTGGGGAGTGTAGGCATGGTTTTCTCGTTCATATAATTATTAAGTAGCCCTGTACCAGACTCTGTTCTAGGCCTAAAGAGACTATAGTAAACCAAACAGATGAAAAGCATGGCCTCATGGAGCTTACTTTTAATTTCTTTTGTGGGGTGGGGTCCTAGACAATAAGTAAAACATTAGATGATACTGTGATGTGCGAAGCATAATATTGAGAGGCTGCTCAATATTACATCACCTCTGATGACAATATAAGTTCCTATCCCACATATTCATATTGCTTAGAGAGCCACTGGACCAGTCTTCTCCAACACTTGATCGGTGAAGGGAAATGCTTTGTCGATGTGATACTGAGAGGAGTGTGATACAGTTATTTTGCTGCCAGTTCCCATGACAAAAGATATACTTCACAGCCTGCCATGGGAGGGAGGGACCCTACTGCTGGGTAAGGACAGAGACTTGAGTGGCCCTAGGAAAGTTCAGCAGCTCAAAGTGAGGCAGATGTCCCAGATGGAAAAGGCATCACTTCCGTTCAGCCACAGGTAGTGAAGGAAATGGCTCCAGTCCTGCCCCAGTTCCAATTCAAACACAACCGCAAGACAGAGTTCACGTTGGTGGGGATAACTCTCTTTTTACAAATAGAAGGTGTGTTATATTCGATATGTACTCCAAGAGCCCAGGCATTATTTTAAAGAAAAATAAGATTTTCATAGACACTAATTTCATTTTAAGGTTTGGAGGCACCTTCAAGATTTTATGATCTTTTACCAAGGCAACAATCACAGATGGATATCACCCTTTCAAGCACATTAATGTCAACCTAAGTATAAATGAGTCAGACCTATGAGTCCCCAAGCATTATGGCTCATTACATTGCGGAAACCAAATCTTTGTAGAGCAGTTTTAATTCTCTGGCTCTGTGAATAAGGCTGTTGAAGAAATATTTTACTGAATGACATTAATTGTCTTGATATTGGGTTCATATAGCAACTGAATGAAAAAACTCACAAACCTAACAAGAAAGAAAACCATAGAAATCAATCAATATGTTCTTTTCCCCCAAATTATTATATTAAATCTCAGTAAGGACCTGGCAAGCTATTGATCCACTCTTCATGATTCTCTGTTCATTCTAAATAACCACACTCTTCAGAAAAATAACACTCTTCAGTCATGATGTTTGCCAAAGACCTGTTAAAATCATCTATACCTCTGCTCTGCAGAAGCCTCTGCTAAAACTGATATATTGAATAGTTTAGATTCAAATCTCTGCCCTGATTTAAACCCTGTGGAAATAATAACATTATAGTAAATAATATTGAATGCTACCCACAACCCCATACATCAAAGACTGTCAAAGATGTTTAGTATTGAAAGCCTTTCCAATACTAAGCCCGGGAGATTCACAAGAGGTCAGACCTCTGTAATTAGAATGTAAATTCATATATTGATTTACTGAATCAAACAGATCCATGAGTAGCTATTGATTTTTGTAGCATGTTCATTTTCTATATCAGTAATGAATACCAATTAAACATTAATCAGAATCCCTGAACTTACTTGTTGTTTCAGGGTCCTGGGCTCAAGGTAAGCAGGACAAAGACATTTCATGTCACAATTTTATCCCATTCTGACTTGAGAGTTATGGAAATTGAATACCCCACACTAAAGCAAATAAAATTTGCACCAAAAAAATGCCAACTCAGAGGCAAAATATTATTCATTTGTATAAAAGTATATATCATGCATCTATGTCCAGGCCAGCTCTGCAGACCCATGAAAATTTGAGTGACTTCTCCTTCATCCCAGAGGGGAGAAAAGCGGGGGAAGAGAAAACAGGGAGAGAGGAAAGAAGGGAAGGAGGGAGAGATAGGTGCTTAGCTGTGCACGCCGCAGAGGGATCTGGGGGTGTAACTGTTCCTGTGAAGACTGTGAACCACTCATTCAGAGCGTTGTCATGCACCCCAGTCCTGAGTCTTCCTGCACCACAAATGAGCTTGCCTCCTGCCACCTTCCCTCTCTGGAACCTTTTCTTTTCTGCTGTCTCCAGTCTGCTAAGACAGCACGAGTCCACGCAATTTCCAGCTTTCAAATTTTCGTTAACATCTTTTTTCTCTGTCATATCCTCTCCCCTTTTGTTCTTGGACACTTGGGCCTTCCCCATTGTTTTACTATCACAGGGAAGAGTTTTCAGAAGGAGCAGAGGTAAATCCTTGTGTTTCATCTGCCATACTGAGCCAGCAGTCCCCACTGTACCACAGCACACCACTCCAGTCTAAATATAGTTGACCCAAAGTGGCTCATTTCTAAGGTGGGACAGGCTAAAATAAAATAAAGTGAATGCCATTCTTTTCTTCTTTCTTGTTCCCAGGGATCAGGATATATGCCAATAACAATCAGCAGTACTGCTACGAATAAATCATATTAGGGTGGGGCTTATCAATAAATCCCAAAGTTCTAATTTGAATTATTGGGTCAATTATTTATCATTTTAAGACACTGAAAATGGGCAATAACACTCAGGACAACAGAAATAGTTGTGTCATCATGTCAGGGCATGACACATACACCCTACACATACCCATGCTATCGCATGGGTGTGTGTGGACAGAAAGAATGAGGTGGATAGAGTAAAGATTCCATGATAAACGAATACTACTTCCTTTTCTCTCCTTGACCTAGTCTGCTGTTGAACCCCTCTATTCCATTTTTTCAGTTTAATTATTGTATTCCTCATCTCTTTGATTTCTGATCAGGACTTTTTTATGTTTTCAATTTGCTGCATTTCTCATTTTGTTTATGCATTGCTTTCCTGACCTTTATCACCATTTTTTGGAACTCTCTGTTTCATAAATCACTGAGCTCCATTCATTAGGCTAGGTTTCTGAACGTTTGTCATGTCCTTTTGTTTGGAGCATATTCCCTTGTTCCTTCATTTTCCTTGACTCTGTGTTGGTTTCTGTGCATCACATCAAACAACCACCTCTGCCAGCCTTGACAGAATCGCCTTGTGTAGGAGGTGAACCTCATCAATCAGCCCAGCTTGAGCTCCTATTTGCCTCTCAAACCACTGCGATTGTTCAAGCCACCACTTTGTTCTTAGTGGCTCCCAGGAGGTGAGCATGCGTCAAGATTCCACAGTGTCCCAAAGGGGAGCATTACAGGCAGCACCTACATACAGGCTGATCAGAAGTCAGAGTCTCCCTCAGGCAGCAGGTGGGAAATTACACAGTGAAACCCCTCCAGAGAGAGACAAGGGGACGGGCATTTCTGCACTTGATTGTTGGAGGCAGCACAATGGGGAGGTGAAGGAAGGAAGTGCCCATCAGGTCTTTTGGGCTCCAGGGAAGATGTCCCTCACTACGGAGATGTGTGCTAATTAGAAGCAACAGCCTCGGGTAGCCGCCTGTGATGTGTGCAGTCAAAGCCCTTCCGGAGAGAGCCTGGGGATGGGTATTTTTATCTCAGTTCCCTCTGCACCGAGCCCTGGGGGAGGAGTGGGCCCTCGGTTCACAACTGCTTCTGTCTGCTCTAGTCCTGCGGGACTCAGCAGTGCCAGACCCTCTGACTTTCAGAGCTAGGGGATTTGGGGACCCCTGGTAGCAGCCTTGAAAGCTGGCATGCTAGAGGGGTGGTCTAAACCCTTCCCTTCTCAGGGAAAAGCTGGGATTGGAGTGGGGGGCTCCCTCTTGATTACACGGTGCTGTGCTGGCGGTGGGTTTCTGATGAGGGCGTCTCAGCCTTTACTACCCGATCCCGTGCGGGTACCTTCTCAGTCATCTGGTGAGTGGGAGTGAGCCCGCTCGTTTCTGGATTCCTCTCAGAGGAAACTGCTCCATGTGTAGCTGTATGTTCGCTGCACTTTGGGAGGAGGAACTTCAAGAGCCTCCTATGTCGCCATCTTGGCCCTGGGGCCAAGTTTGATTTTTTTCCTTGGTGAAAGGTTCTTCATTTCCTCAATGGAATCAACAAAAGTTGTGCTGTTTCTACTAGTAATAATTATAATATTTAACTATTTAATAACTATTTGTTGAATATTTCTTTTATATCAGGCACTATGCCAAGCATTGGATATATATCCACTCATTTAATCCACACACCCATATGAGATACACATGATTAATACCCATCGCATAGGTGAGAAAACTGGAAGTAAGAGACGTTAAGAAATGATTTGCCAAAGTTACACAGCTAAGTGGTAGAGCTACAGTCTGAATTCTGCCAGCCTCCAAAATTCACCTCTTGACCTCTTTATTACACAACTGGAACATGCCCATGAAACCCCGTGGCATGAAGAATGAAAAACAAGTCTGTGTTGATAATGTTTACCTTTTCTTTGAATTCCTTCTTGTGTGATATCCTTGGCTCCTCTTACACTTCAGATTATTTTAGGTAGACTCTAACAATCTTAGCAAAATGCTCTGGAAACACCACTGAAATTGATCTTTTAATATATAAAATCTCATTGCCCAGAGCAAGAATTCTCTCTGAAATTAGAGCCAGATTGTGCTTATAACGTAACAGTCTTTTTGTTTTTTTGTTTTTTTTTTTTTTGGCTATCATTTGCATAGTGATACAGCTTTAATAGAGTTTTCATTCTGAATTTATATTCCAAAAATGTCAATCTGGAGGCTGTAACCCTACTAACTTGCCTTTAAGCTTATTTTGTTCTAACCACGTCTAAGTGTTTATTTTCTTTAAGCAGCCTACTTTAGAGGTGAAATGTATTCCAAAGGCTTTAATCTAAGCACAGGCTGTCATCAAACTTCCCGGCACATCTTTCTCTTACAGTGAACCAAACCACATGGGGGTATTTGAAACAAAGGAGGAAATAACAAAGTGATTTGGGTGGACGAAATGCATGAACTGCATCCTGTTTATGGGACATTTTCACAATTGTATAGGCTGACAGCTATGCTTAGAGAAACAGTTAAAGAAGCAAAATTATCCACACAGTGGGTTATAACAAAAGGGAAAAGAGGATGTTAACCTTCAAGATAAAAGTGAGGAGTTAAGCCCTGGCAGGGTGGCTCAGTTGGTTGGAGCATCATCTGTGCACCAGAAGGTTGAGGGTTTGATTCCCAGTCAGGGTGCATACAGTAGGCAGCTGATCAATGTTTATCTCTCATATCTGTGTGTGTGTGTGTGTGTGTGTGTGTGTGTGTGTCCCCCTCCTCTCTCTCCAAAATCAATTCTAAAAAGTGAGGGTTTTTAAAAAGTAAGGAGTCAAAAATGAGTTTTAGTAAAGAATGCATTACAAAGTCCTTGAAAGAATAAAAAAGATAACAATTTATGACTACTAGGAAAGTGGGTCCTCCGTTCCCAAACTGGAAGCCTCTGTCTTTCTTTCTGTGTCTCTCTCTCTCTATAAAGATGTTTCTGTCAGCTTGGGTGCACTTCATCAAATCTGGGAAGCTATGACTAAACATAGACCAATGACACCTGCTGAATTGACCTGGGTGGGGAGGTGTTACTCAGTGCAGCTGACGCTGAAGCAGGGAGCCCCCTGCGGTACTCATCAGGAGTCTCTAAACACAGAACGCCTACAGGGAGCTTAGCCGTGAACCCCAAATCAATAACTCCAGTGGCAGATGCTCTGAAGGGCCCTTCTGATTTTAGACTGAGCTGCTTCTCACCTGAGCCACACAGCATGATTCAGGCACAGTGGCCAGACATTAACATCATTTGGAGGACTGTCAAAGACCATGGCTGCCCAAATCCCAGCCAGACGAATTAAATTGGAATTTCCGGAGGTGGAGGACAGAGAGGTGGACAAGGGGCTCCAAGGCACCAGGTGATTCTCCAAGGCACCAGGTGATTCTCCAAGGCACCAGGTGAGCAGGCAACCACTGGCTCAGGATGAAGAGCAGCCAGAATTGATTCAATAATGGTCAATGATTCCCTTCTGAGTAACATGGGAGAGGTGAGCAGGCATTATAGAATATCAACATGGCACTTTGCCTATAAGTAATTTAAAATATCTTATGTCAACCATCTATGTCTGTGTCTCACAGTCCATTACAAGAAGCTTAGACACTGAAAAGTTAGAAACCTGCAGGAGGATAGAAGTGGAACTTGGCCAAGTGAGGTCCACCCAAGTCCGGTGTTTATACCAAGACTCTCTCTTACTAGTGTAAGAGCCCTGACCTCTGAAGGCGAGCGTTTTCCTGTCATACAGAGGGTCCCTTTACCATGTAGTCCAGTTTTAAGCCAACAGAAACCTGAGTTTTGAAATCTGAGTGTGACAGCTTCTCCCATCATGGCTAAAACAGTTTGCGTGGGGCGCTTTCAGCAGAGGAAGGCAATGCAGAGTTTCCCCCACACAAGTAAAGGGGCTCATTTTAATTGCAGCAAAGCAGAGCGGAAGTTTCCTCTGAGCTGACAAGCATTTCCCATTCCTCCCACGCAATCAGCTTTGGGTTCCAACCTCAGGAACAGAAGGGAGTCGCCTGTCGCCTACAGGCATATGACCAGCCCGGATAAATCCCTGCCTTGTAGCATCCTGAGCTTTGATCAACAAATCAATGACAGCCACAGGCACCTGCTCTGTGTACAGAGCTTTCTCACTACCCCCGACGGCCCAGCAGCTGCTCCTTCCTTGGGGGACCCGTGTTCACAGGCAGGCAGAGTTCAGCAGGAAGATGCTGCTATTGTGTGGACTCAGATGCTTCTCCCATTCCTCAAGAAAATGGACATAGCCCTGGGCCAGGGTGGCTCAGGTGGTTGCAGCATCATCCTGTACACAAAAGGTTGCAGGTTCAATCCCTAGTCATGGCTCATACCTAGGTTGTGGGTTCAAACCCCAGGTAGGGCACATAGGGGAGTCAACTGATCGATATATTTCTTTCACATCAATGTTTCTCTCTCTCTCTCTAAAGTCAATAAACATATTGGGTGAAGATAAAAAAAAAAAAGAAATGGGCAGTGGTCCATACTCTGTTCTGCTACTGGGACCAACTAGAAAGTCCAAGCATCACACTTTCCCCAGGGGGGAAATGTTGGCACCCATGAAGACATGTTCCTATTGTTAAAATAATTTTAGGACCCAAAAGAATGAAGTTCAAACACAGAACCATCAGCAGGAAATGAAAAGAGTCTTAGACTCCTAAAACTATTTCATATCCCAATGGTATACGTTTTCAAGTAAAATTTATTCAAGTTCTATTTGCCAAGTGAGCTGACATACACTCACCTAATGCCACAACATTAAACAGGGGCGAGGAATGACTGAAAGGGTGATGTGAGTGAGAATCATACCTTTTTGAAATGCAAAGAGAAGATGGAACCTCGGTGGTCAATCGTCCCCAACCAAACTATGAACCAAAGAGCTTTCGCAGCAGAGTAGAAAAGGCAATCCTAACTCAGACATCAGTGTCGAATTCCCCTATAGGCAGCTCCATGAGCCATATTTATAGAAATGACCCGTAGAAAATGTATTCCATAGGCTTGAAGCAGCTCTCTTTGAACACACATTTCCGTATGTGAGAGTGTGTGTGTGTGTGTGTGTGTGTGTGTGTGTAAGAGAAAGAGAGATTTATTCTTTCCAGGTGTCTACCAAGAGACTCTGTGTCCTTCCTTATATCTTCTGGTTGCCACAAGGCTAAGACACCTTCAAAAGTGGGACCCCTGAATTTACAAATAGCTTTCAGAGCATGAAAAAGAAAAGATGCTGTATTTGACACCTATCTCCACTGGGAGAATTACACCAATAACAAAAGTGGTTCAGTTTTTTAAAACATACCTATTGGAGTTGAATGTTTATGCTCTAAATCGCTAAGACTGTTAGCCTTAGTCCACTAGGAGCATTTTTGTCATTAAGGATAACGTAACAATGAATGTTCCCCTGTCACTTACTCCGGCGGCACCTTTCTCTGTGTGACATGTTCACTTTACGTTCGCAGCACAACCTCTTTGACGTAGAAGATTTGTGACGAAAAAATCTCCAGCAAAAACAATGAGCACAACCAATAAAACGTCACGCTGCCTTCTGCGACTTCACGTCAGACGGGTTTATAAGGCAAAACCATCTGGACTCTGTCTCATAATCTAAAACTTAATAGCAAAAATATCCCAAAGTTTTCTCACTTGTAGTACAGGGGAGGACAAGTGATTTTTTCCTTAGGTGCCATTCTCTTAAGAGCCAAGGTGTGACCAGAACTTCTACTAAAAGTCACTTACAGGCCTTGGTGCTCTCGGGGTAACAGAGGACCGGGCCTGCCTTCCGCTCTCTGCAGGATCTCCGTGGGCCAGAAGACATGGAGGTCTAGTTCTACAAGAAATAAAGTCCTCAAGTACTGGATTCCTTTTCCAATAACACTAACGCTTGATTTCGAGGGGTGGGGGGAGGGGGAGTGAGTAATTATGTCCAATCTCATCTTCTAAATGCAATAATAATACTGCATTTTCATACTAAAAATCTCATTTCTGGAATGTACATCTAAGGATAAAAATGTCAAGTTAATGGATTTGTCTTATCATATAACCTTTCCTTATGACAAAGGAAACGCAAGTTCAAATGCCTTCTTTAATAACAGCCAGTGGATAAAGGTCTCACCTACACATGGGCCTATAAACTCTAAAATGTCAAGACATTGAAATAGTGAAGGGAAGGCAGCCTGCTGGATAGAAGGGAATTTCACATACTGACGCAAAACTTTTTGTTTAATGGAAATCAATACTTCAAAAACACAGTTGGCTGACAGCCCTGGGCATTCTCCATCTCCGTAATAAACCCAGTAAGTCATCTCAGCTCTGCCCCTTGCCCAAAGCCAGTACTTCCTCGGCCACAGACCTTCCCTCCTACCAATTTCAGGGCACCCACTCCCCTCTGGATCTCCCTCTTCACACTGAAGTCGATGCCCCTGAAAGGAAAACCTACGAATCAGCTCTCAGGACAAATGAAAAGCCAGCAATGCCAAGGTCAGAGAAAGGTTCCAATGATAGGAGGGCACATTCAATCATTCATTCATTCATTCATTCATTCACAAGTCCCCTCTCTGTGGCAGACTCAGTGCTAGGCCCTAGAGACAGACAGAACAACAAATATGACCTGGTCCCCTTGTCTGAAGGTGTTTAAAATCTTGTTGGAATGAATAAAAGAAATTAAAGTTAAGGCATATGTGCTAAGAGCGGTATAAATAAAACGATAGGGTAGTTCCAAGAAGAAGGCACTGGGATTCTTCGTACTGAAGCTTCATTGCCTCTGGGGCCTCCTATGTATCAGGGCTTAACAGGCAACCAGTAGGGAAAAAGGACGATTCTAGCAGTAACAGCAGCTTCTGTAATGCTCATTACAATGAGCACAGGTTGGTGGGAGGAGGGGACAGCAAGGCCTATTACCCACACTTCTCACGTTTTGATAGAAAGGAGGGGACTTCACCGCACTCCCCATAGGGAACAGAGGGGAGAATACCTTCTACATGATATGGGCAGCAACCTCTGTCCAGCCTTCAATCATTTCCCCATTCCCTACTCCCATGGTGACCGTATGTTGCAAATCAAAAATTAGACATGGCCGGATTAAAAACTGGATATATTTGTATAAAGACTTCTAGAGACTGAAGACAGAATCACATATGGCTAGATACTTGAAAAATAGTCTTTATTAACTTGGGAACGGCCCGAAATACATTTGTTGGGACAGAGAGAAACAAGTTTTACCACACTCAAATTATGCTGACGCTGGTGCTACACAAGCCAGTTAGAATTATTTCTGCCAATTGCTGACAAAAGCTTAAGTTTTCTTTCCTACAGATTTTAAAGAAAAGGCTTACAGAAAGGAAACTAAATATGTTCTAACAAACCATGCCCATGGCACCCTGATTCTACTGCTTCCAAGAGAGAAGGGAAAAAGACTCTAGAAAGTGACACCACCTCATTTCTCCCAAACTTACAGGCATGAGAAACACACATACGTGCCTGCACACAAACAGGACAGGAGAGTCCCCCGGTAGGTTCAGGCACTAAACTTCATGAAAGTGATGGCAACAAGCAAGACATTTAGAGATTCGTGGACACTATTCACTCATACTTTGCACACAAGTGTAAAAACTTCACTTCTTGGGTCTAACAGCTCATAGCAGATTAGGAACCAGGAATTAGAGAGTAAGAGAAAAACGACTTTGTTTCGCACATGAATAGTGCTGGTACATAGTATATGTACTGCAGATAGTTGTTCCCTGAATGAATGATTGAGAAAATGAGTCACATTGAATAGCCGTGTAATACATAATGTACTAAAAACTTATCAAAAGACATCCACGACCTAGAATGGGAGAAAGTGCTTACGATCACATACCTGATCAGGGCTTAATATCCAGAATATATAGAGAACTCCTACAATTCAACAACAACAACAAAAGAAAACCCAAATAACTCAATTTAAAAATGAGCAAAAGATTTTGAATTTCTCCAAAGAAGTTATAGAAATGGCCAATAAACATAGTAAAGGATGCTTAACATAAGAAAAATGGAAATCAAAACCACAATGAGTTATTACCTATACCTATTAGGATGGCTACTATCAAAAAATAATAATAAGTGTTGGTAAGTATGTGATCAAACTGTAACCCTTCTGGACTGTTGGGATATTTGTGCAACTATGTTCATAGCAGCATTATTCACAATAGCCAAGAATGGAAGCAACTCAAATGTCTATTGAAAATGGAAGAACAAGATGTGGTATATACTTACCATGGAGCATTATTCAGCCTTAAGAAGGCCAACAGGTACATGGAAAGATGCTCAACAGCACTAGTCGTTAGGAAAATGCAAAGTAAACCTACACTGAGACATCACCTACACCTGTTAGAGTGGCCATCGTCACAATGACAAAAGATTATAAAGGCTGGCAGGGATGTGGAGAGAAGGGGACCCTGTACACTGTTGGTGGGATTGTAAACAGTATGGAGTTGCCTCAAAAAATTAAAAATGTAACTGCAATACCATGTGATCCAGCAATTCCACGTCTAAGAGTACATTCAAAGGAAACAAAAACACTAACTTGAAAGGTATCTGCACCCCCAAGATAACAGCAACATTATTTAGCATTACAGTCAAGACCTGGGAACAGCCTACATGCTCATCAGTGAATGAATGGATGAGGAAGCTGTGGTGCATGTATGCAATGGAATATTATTCAGTCATAAAAAGTCAGGATGTCCTACTATTTGTGACAACATGGATGGATCTTGAAGGCATTATGCCAAGTGAAATAAGTCAGAAAGAAAAAGACAAATGCTCTATGATCTAACTTACGTGTTGAATCTAAAATAATAACAATAAAAAAACACAAAGTCACAGAAAAAGAGATCAGACTACTTATGGTGACCAGAGACAGAAGGTGGGGGAGGGGGGACTGGAAGAAGGGATCAAAGGATATGAACTTCTAGTTATAAGATGAATAAGGACTAGGGACGCACTATGCAACATGGTGACAACAGTTACCACTGCCCCATAGTATACAAGAAAGGTGTTAGTAGAGTAAATTCTAAGAGTTCTCGTGGCAAGGAGAATTTTTTCTTTGTTTCTTTCTTTCTCTTTATTGCATCTAGATGAGGTGATGGATGTTAGCTAAACCTAGTGTGGTAATCATTTCACAATATATGTAAATCAAACCCTCATGCTGCGCTCCTTAAACTTATACAGTAATGTATGTCAATTAATCCTCAATAAAACTGAGGGTGGGGGGAAGGAGGGAAATCCTATCCCGTGCTACAGCATGGATGAACACTGAGGACATCATCATGCTAAGTGAAATAAGGAAGTCACAAAAAGACGTACACTGCCTGAGCCTACTTATATGAGATATTTAAAGGAGTTAAATGTGCCCTGGCCAGTGTGGCTCAGCTGGCTGGAGCATCATCCTGTAAACAAAAGATTGTGGGTTCAATCTCTGGTCCAGGAGGGTAGGATCCCTCACCTCGCACTTACGGGAGGAAGCAGATCGATGTTTCTCTTTCACACTGTTTCTCTCCCTTCCTCTCTCTCTAAAAGCAATGAAAAAAAATGTCCTCACATGAGGATAATAAAATAAAATAAAGTAGTCAAATTCATAGAGGGAGAAAGTAGAATGGTGGTTGGCAAGACCTGCCAGAAGCTGAAAATGAGGAGTTGTTGTTTAATGAGTCCAGAGTTTCAGTGTTGCAGGGTAAAAATGTTTTTAGAGATCTGTCTCACAACAATGTGAATGTAATTAATGCCACTGAACTACATACTTAATAATGGTTAAAATGGTAAAATTTGCTACATGCTTTCTTCTATAATTAAAAATCTTTTTCAGAAGACATCCAGAACCATTTCTTGCCATTACAAATTTTTTACACACACCAGTTATGCTCACTACTATTTGCCAACATTAATGACACCAACTGTCAGGAAACTCGAATTCCATTCAGCATCTTATACTTCAAATGGAACATGAAACAGGACTTTCAAGATTGTCCAACACAAAATAGTTTTTGCAAGTGGCATCTGCCACAGCGAATTTCAGTTGTTTGTAAAATTCATGAATATGGGGCTCTCCATTCGCAGACAATGCAAGATAAAGTGTTTCTCTATTTTGCAAAAAAACAAAAAACAAAAACCCTGCTTTATTTATAGAGGTGTTTTGCACTCAGTTAAAATAAATCCCTTTATGATGAAGAGAAAGCTCTTTTTTGTCCTGAATCATGCAGACTAGAGAACTGTATTGATTGAGCCCTGTGGCTTATTACTCATCACACATTCCATATTGTGCAGATACAATCTGACACCTATTATAGGACTTGCAAACACTTTTGAAATTCTTGCAAGAATGCCATTTTGGAAGATGGATCCATTTTCTGATTCAACAGCGGTTATTGATCTAGTACCCCAGAAAAAAATCAGCAGGCATTGAACACACTTAAAATTAGTCTGTAGAGGTCTAAGACGTGTGGTTTCCAAAACTATTCGCTAACTTTGGTAATCACAAATAGTTACTTTGTGGTTTTGGTCCTGTTAAAATCTCAAAAAAGGGCTGGCCATTTAGATAAAATGAGGATCAATGGACCAAATGACTTAAATCCAGAATCAAGTATAGCAGATATAATATTTACTCTTAGAACACTTTGTTTTTAATATGTTCTGCACCATAATTACCTGCCTCTGTCTCATTAATGCGAAAACACTGAGAAAAGCTTACCGTAAAGCTTTATAAAAATCTGCTTTGGGTCATCTTTATACATCATAATTAGCTCTGAACACAAATAAGTATTCCATAATTTAAAAATTTTTGCTGAAGAATTGAGGGACTTATTTTATAGGTCTCAGTGACACAATGGCAAATGGGATCTCTCTAACCTTAATCATGGTCACGTGCACTGTGGAGATAGCATCACTGTCCTGGCCTCGGCCTTGACACCACCAGCACCAGCCCCAAAGCATCTTTAGCTCCGGGTGGCATGCTCCACGTATCCACGGAACAATCCAGCACATAATCCAGGCCTTTAGGAGAGTCCAAACGAACAAGCCCAAGCACCTGCAGAAGTTTTCATTTGAAATTACTACTCTAGCAGTCTGGGGAGAAAACTATTTAGATGACTAAGCTACTTCTTATTTTTTTCAAGACACACACAGAGTAAAGAAAGTAGCTACAGCACGTACAGCCGTGCACCCACATACTGATGGGGTGGGGTTGCATTCTGAGAAATGTGTCATTGGGCCATTGTATCATAGTGCGAACATCATAGAGTGCACTCGCATAAACCTGGACGGTACAGCCTGCTACACATCGAGTATACGGTACATACCACCACCGTACATGTGGTGTATCGCTGATGGAGACGATGTCATGTGGCACGTGACTGTACCCCAACAGTAAGTTATGTGTGTCTGACATGATTAGACAATGAGGTAACAACTTCACTGAGTTTTCAAGGTTGATATCCACTAAGTTGACAGGAGTTGAAAGGAAAACAAGTGTTAAAGGCAAACCCTTGCTTTGTTCTTAATATTTAGTGATATGACCTTTAGTATTTAGTAGTGTGATCACTAGATTGCCATAATGCCAGTAACACAGAAGAGCCGCTGACAAGTGTCTGATATGAGACAGATATGAAGTCAATCTGAGGGTTGAGAAAAGCAAAAAAAAAAAGCAAAAAAAAAAAAAAAATTAAGGGGAAAGAATTGATGAGAAGGATGGAGCGCGTCAATAAAGATTTCAAAGACCAGCTTCAGCACATGCAAGAACAGTGCTCATTCTGCTTGACTCACTGGGCCAGAAAGTGGTAATTCTCTCCTCTTGACCAAACAGACTAGTGCAACGTGACAGAAACAGACCGAACTAACAGAAAAGAGAGAGGAGGTAAAACACGAGAGAGTTACGCGACACAGGTCAGTGCACAACGAAAAGGAGTCACCTAGAAAAACAAAAAGGACTGGCAACTCTCCAAGGCCAGGCCGCTCAGGACCAGTGGGGAGTCGTACAGAGGAGGCAGGCTGGCTGTCCCCAGCGTGGGGGAAGGCTGCGTCACCTGTCATCACGCGGAGACACGCAATACAGAAGCTGTGAACCTGGGAGATCTCCCGCACACTGGGGCCGGGGCGGGGTGTAAGCGGGAAGAAATGTCAGACCGCTGGTGTCCGGCTCTGGCTGTACCGTTGAACCACCTGAGCAACTTTAAAAAATCCCAGGTCCCACCTGGAGAGACCAGTTCCTTTGATTCAGGTTGGACCTGCATGTAGAAATTATTTTCAAGCTTCCAGGTGGTTGTAATACGTATCCAGAACTGAGAACCATAGTCTTCCTTCTAACTGTTTGACAGAGAAGAAACCACAGCCCGAGAGAGACTGGAATTCACCTTCTCCAGCAATTTTCTGACTTTTTTCTCTTTACGGTATCTCTAGGCATCTGTTGATATTATAGGTCATGGAACAGGCAACAAGTGGGGAAGCCAGAGGCCTTACTTCGAGTCCTTACTCTGCTACAGCCCCCCAGACAAGCCTTCCACGCTGTACAGGTCAAGTGAAGGGTCAGGAGGCCCCATAAACCCTTCTGCAGAGCCCCGAGGCCGTTTTCTTGTTAAAGTAGCTCCCTCCAAAGGGCTTCCTCATCTTCTCCTTGTTGCGGTGAAAGTCTTTTCATGCATCAGCAGGCTCACGTCACCGTCACCTCGGCCTCGCCATCAGCGAACCCCTGCTCGTTCCTTTGCACCCAGTTTATTCATGGGTACGAAGGAGGCTCTTCCTTCTTCATTTCAGACACTCATATCCAAGCATTCATGAGAGGCCTTCCTCCAACATCTGGTTTTCACCAGAAAAATCACACTCTCAGATAAGGGCCAGGGCACAACCTTTTCTAAGCTCTCCAGGAATGTTGGCCTTTAAAAATAAGTCAAAGCATAAAACAAGGTAAATGACCTTTTTTAATATTAAGTCGCTACTGAAACTCTACACAGGGGATCTACCTGATGGATCCGCTTTCTCAGAAAATTCTGATCTGTAGAAATATTTTCTGTTCCCAAATCTCTAGGCCCCCAATCGCATCAGCAAGGTTACGAGAGAGCAAGAGTCAGCAAATGATGGCTCAGGTGGAATCCAGTGCGCTGGACTGTGTTTGAAAATTAAGTTTTATTTTAACACGGTCACACTGACTCATCGGTATGCCGTCCATGAATGCTCTCACACCACAACAGCAGAGTCCAGTAACTGTAACAGAGACTGTTGGCTCATAAAGCCTACGATACGGGCTACGTGGCCCTCCAGAGAAAATGTTTGCCGACCCCAGTGCTAGAGGGTGCGACTGAGGAATGTTGCCATCAGACACCTACGCTGGCACCTCAGGGGACCCTGTCCCACTGTCCATCACACAGGTTTGCCCTCTGTACTCAGATGAGCCTCTGGCTCTGAGGAGATGTCTCACTGATGCCACAACACGGGCTGGAACCAGGCAAAAAGAAATGCTTCCAATCTGTTCCTTCCAAGCATTAGCCTTTAAGAAACAGAAAAATGGGGGCCTGGTGACTGACTGAGCGCATAAGTATGTCCCACCTTCCACCTAAAATCCTGGGAAATAATTAAAAACGTATTTTTAAGTGTGTAAAACATCTTGGCAAACCAAGAAAAGGTTCCAGGGTGAGACAGAGTTTGGGAACTCTCTCATAAGCAGACAGGATCAGCTTGACTCAATGCAAAACCAGAAAGAAACCATATCCCAAAACACACAGAGGCAAAAACTGCTTATAAAGTAGAAACATCTGGGAAAGCCAAAGTCAAGGTCAACTGAGGCAGGATAGAGAAGCCCTGGGGTATTACGTTCACAAGGGAATGAGATGCGGAGTTCCTTGCCACGTCATTCCTCACCACCTTCCTCCCACGTGGGACCGTGCCCACCAGCTAAAGCAGTGAGTCTGGGGCTGCGGTCAGACAGGCAGGGGCTTTCTAAACCCTGGGAAGCACAGCAGGTCCCTGATGCCCAGGACACAAGTGACTGGCAAACAGCTCTCAGAGAATGACCCCTTCACATTAACTGGAGATGTAGAATGGTAGGTAAAACTGAGAGGGAAACGTGAATTTTCAAACACAAAGATGAGCATGTAAACAAAAATCACCAAATAGTTTAGAAAACCCAATGCCACACTCGACAGCACTAACACCGAAGGAAACAGGACAAAGAGGAATTTAGAAGGACAACATTTACCATTTTCAAGAGGTTGGATTTATTATTACATCCACAAATAAGACAACTAGAGATCTTTTAAATTAAAATTTGGGGCATTGGATGGAAAACTGAATGGGGGCTAAAAAGTCAATTGCATTCAATTGAACAGGAACTTGGGAAACTGAAGGAACGAGAAACTCTCTTGGAATGCAGAACAAAAATATGTAATTCCGAAATGCGAGAGAAAAGTTAGGAGCCCTGGAAGAGAGAGTAGGGTATTTCAATAAATGCCTAAGAGGTGTTCCAGAAGGGAAACAAAACAAAACAAAAAATGGAGAGGAGGAAGTAAATGAAGGAATTTTAGAGAGAAACATCCCAGAGCTAAAGACACAAGTCTCAAATTGAAAGGGCCCACCAAGTGTCATGCAGGGTGAATTTAAAGAACTGTATTCTGTATATTGTGGTGAAATTTCAGAACATCAAGGCTGGCAAGGAAAGTAATACAAGCTTCAAAAGAAAAGGAACAGATTTCTTACAAAGGTACAAATTGACATTAGATTTCTCATGGCAACCCTGAGTGCAAGAAGGGAAGGAAACCACTCTTTCTGAGTACACACAAACAGAACGTTATTTTGAACTGGCAACCCATTAGACCAGCATTAAAGTAGAAAGAAGAAGAAAAGGGATTTTTCAGACATTACAATATTCAAAGACTTTCTTCTCTCCACAGACCATCTCTTCAGGAATTCTCAGATTAGCCCTGACCAGTGTGGCTCAGTGGGTTGGGCGTAGCCCTGCAAACGATGTGAGAGATTGCTGGAAGTGATTCCCGGTTAGGGCACATGCCTAGGTTACAGGTTCGGTCCCCAGTGGGGTGCATACGGGAGGGAACTGATGGATATTTCTCTCTCACATCGATGTTTCTCTCCCTCTCCCATCCTTTCCCTCTCTCTAAAGATAAATAAATAAAAGGTTTAAAAAAAGAATTCTCAGATTAGCAAAAATAATGAATCTAAGAAAGAGAAAGATGTGGACTATAAGAAAGCAAAGGAAGAAAAACGCCTAGAGAAGAGGTATGAGCTTCTGAAGGAGGGAAGAAGACAGCCCTTGAGGCATGGCTGTGGCCCTGTGGGTGGGGACCCCGGTTTTTCAAAGCAATGTCTTTGCTCTGCCCAAGTGCTTCTCCCAGAATGCACTAGGCAGACCAACCCTGCCTGGGAAGGATGTAGCTGCTCCTGGGGGCACATCTACGTAGGAGACTGACACTGAGCTTGAGGAGAACTCAGACATAAGAAGTCAGCAAACCACCGTCCTTCTTTCTTCCTGGTCTGTATCTGTCCACTCCAGTCCTTGAGCTCCTCATCTGTGAAGGGGTGAAAAGTGTACCTCCCCTTTCTTAAAGAACTGATCCATAGCCTCTTCAAATGAGAGCTTTGTGAACCAGCACCCTTTCCAGAGAAAAGGCTGTACACCATGACTAGTAGCTTTCATCTCTGGGCAGCTCCAAGGTCAACCGGCACTCACGGAGCTCCTGCCCTGCTCCCCGCTCCCTGCCTGGCCCAGCGGACTGACCTGGGATCCCAGTCCACAAGGCACTCCTGGGACAGCGGCTAGCAGCAACTTCCGGGGTTCTTCAGTTTCGGCGCAGTCTTGGCCCAGGTGTCCCGTGCTCTCTGGGGTATCTCCTGCGGTTGGTCCAGCCCTAACCTGCAAGCAGCGGAGGTCCCTACTGCCTGTGTGAGTCCCACATTTCCATGTTCAGTGGTGGGTCACTGGACATTCTGGGTGTCTTGGCCTGAGGTCACGATCACCCTTCTGTATCTGACCTGCGAGCTGAAATGTGGTTCTAAGCATCAGTTTCAAATGATAAGTGGGACCCAGTATATCCAAGGGCCCTGAAAGAAATGAGGCTTAAAGGAAGGTGAGAGGTCACTGGTCATCACGATCACCCTGGGCACCACAGGTTTATCAATTACCCTCTGTCGGGGACAGTACATCCCTATGTTCCATCACAACCACCTTCTGAGGGAAGTACCATTACCCCCACTTCGCAGGGAACAAAATAGGGGCCAGAGCGGGGTGGGGTTATTTCCCCGAGATCCTCCTAGTACGTAGCAGAGGCAGGACTTGAATGCCCGTCTATCTTCCTTCAAATCTCCGGCCTTTCTGCTGGGCCAGGCTGCCTCCCTGCCCCTGGGAGGCGAAGTTGCCCGCACTTTGCTGTCTCCTCTGAAATCCTCTCAGGGAAGTGCGGACTTGTTGCCCGAGACGAAAGCAGGTGCAGCGACGGGGAGAGCAGATGGGAGGGGCCCGCTCCGGGACTCCCCTGAGTGCTTTGCCAGTTCTCCTGTGCGCAGTGGGTGCGCTGATGCGTCCTCTCTGGCCTGGGGGGAAATATGTGCAAAAGCTGGACGTGGAGACAAAGGATGGAGCTCTAAGGAACATGCACACGGCCCTGTGTGGCTGGTCCCGAGAGCCCAAGGAGAGGGAGGGGAGGGGCCAGGCAGGAGAAACTGCAGGACAAAGCATCTGGGGACCCCACAGAGCCTGTGGAGTTGGACGCCCTGAGACCCTCAGAAGAGGGACCATGACTCAGAGCTTCCCAGAAGGGCAACAAGGCCTGTGTCCAGGAACCCGCACAGGATCAGGTCCCGTGTGCTCCCTCACTGGTCCTCATTTATGGAGCTCTGACTCCAGGAAGAAACTCGGGATGACAAGATGAATGAAACCCAGTCGCTCTCTGGCACAGGTGAGTCCAGAATGTCCCCCTAACTGGGACTTCTTCCTCCAGCCCCATAGAGCCACCAACTCACTTCCTCACCTGCCCTCTCTCCGGGTCCCTTCGCCCTGGCCATCCCACCTCTTATTAGACGATACCGTGCATACATCTGCCACCTCACAGGCCCACACACAAGTTCAGGGTTAATCTCAAATAGGAAGTGAATTCCAGTGAAAGCCCATTAATGCCCATGACAGATGATGAGCAAAATACCAACCTTCTAAGTGAAAACGGGGATATTCAAAACACTAAACAGCCACCCCCTCAGCTGTCCACCCAAGCACAGAGCAGTGTCCCAAGGCACAAGACTACCCAAATATTCTACCGGGGAACAGAGGGGATCTGAACTCTGGCTACTTTGAAGTTTGGGAAACTGGGTCCAACATGGCACTGTGAACACACAGAGTATAAAACTAAAAAGCAGTGATGACAGGCAAGCCAAGATGACAGCCGAGAGGAGCCTCTCCACTGGGGGGACGCGAAGCCACTGACTCTGGGGAGCCAAGGGATAGAGAAGACCTGCCCCCCAGCACAGTCTCCAACCTAGAGTCAAGTCCATGACCTCTAGCACCAGCTCATCTTCCTGCAAAAGACATTGGTACAAATTCCAACAGTATGGTACTCGCAGAGGTGGTGCTGGAGGATGACAGAAAAGATCTTTTAGCTGAAGCCACAGGAGGAATTTCTTTGGACACCCCAGAAGGGGAAGCTATCTTTTCCCCTGTACCCACTCCTGTCACCCCAACAAGATTCCTTCCTCCCAGAATTGAATTAAAGGGTGCATTTGCTCCTGAGAGCTTTGACAGATCCAGGGAGGAGGTACGGAATGACGTCTGCCCTTTAAATTAATATGTAAACATCAAGGACTTGGGTCCCCTCCCGGCACCCCCTTCCTGTCATCATTCTTAATCAAACTCCTTCAGGCATTTGTGGCCAGGGGGAGCATTGGACTGAAACTGTCAGGGAATCCGACTTCAGATTTTATCTCTACTGCTCTTTAGAGGCTTGGGCACATCCCTCACTGTCGTAGGTCAAGGAGTTTATCCTCTGTAATCTTGTGAGGATAGATGTGAGCTTCTCAGAGTTCATAGGCTGGTCAAGTAAGATGATGTATGAAACTGCTCTGAAAACTCTTCATCATAGTTTAGTGGTATTCTGAGTGATTTTGTTTGATAGAATCATGCAATAAATACCATTGATGCTTAAAACATATAAAGCAAAGATGTACAAAACAAGGAATTAGATTTCCAGCAACACTGTGAAACAGATACCTACTCATGTGAATACAGAGAAGGAAGGGAGAGTCCCTTCCGGGGTTTTCTTTGGACACGCCCCTCTAGAGACAGCTGAACTCTTCCAAAGGTCAGAGGGAAGGACGGCCCATTTTTCCCTTCAAGCGCAGCCCAAAGTCCTGTCCCTAAGAGCCCCATGTGTGACCAGACTCTAGCTGATGAGTCTTGGATACCTGCTTTGAAAGCTCAGGGTGGGGACCATGAGCTGTATCAAGTGTCGTGTTTTATGTCAACCCGAATCCTAACTCCTGCAGCCTTTTCCGGGACAGGAGCAGTTTCCAGGTTGCTAGCTCCCAACTTCCTTCCTTACACTAGCCTTTCACCGGAGCCCAGCTCCCTCACACTGCCTGGAGTTCCCCAAAAGAGAGTGCATTTGTTCCAAGTTTTGACCCTCAATAATTCATGAACTGGCAGAATGATGTCAAAGCCACTTGAATTCCCAGAGGAAATACACCCTAGAAGTGGCCCGCACTGAAACTGATCTAAGGGGTACCGGGATGAACGCACGCTGCCCTTTGTCTCGCAGGTAATAGATGACGTTGTGCCAGCGGAAGCGATGCCAAATATGAGACCGACTGGAGATAGCAACTCCTGACCATTCTTCTCGGAAGCCGCTCACCTGGGGAGGAGAGGGATGGCTGCTCTCTGGGGGCAGCGATAAGGAAGCACGGTCTTGCCCGGATTAAGTCTATTGTGATGGCCGACTGCTAGCCTTAGGTCACGTTCAATGTGGAAAGCAACACATCCCGCGCTGCCCCCATTTAAATTTCACGCAGTTGTGCTGATCCTCACATGTGATAATACAGATTTCTTCATTCACTCAGGGTGGTTTCCCGCTCGTAAGGCTAAGTCTTGTTCCCGTCTCTCTCACACACACACACACACACACACACACACACACACACAAATGCTGTTTAAAAATCCTGGCTTTTGTTATTGTTGTTTATTGTTGACACAGAAAAGCTTCATACTTTTCATGTACACAATTGGGTGAGTTCAGACACATGCATAAACCTATGAAAATGTATTTTAGTAAAACTGTTATAAAAAATAAAATTAAGGCACATGTATAAAAGCAAAAAACAATACCCTTTGGGCAATTATAGGAACAAGGTGTCAATAATGCTCAAACATACACTTGGCCGTGACTGGTGGGGAATGAATAACTGTAGCTATGGAAACAGGCCAAGACCAGGCCCTCATATAAAAGAAATTCCCAATGCCTGAAAGCATGCAGACCCCGACGCTAGGTGTGCAGCCTGGCTAGACCAGCCCTGAAAGAGACCTTGTCCTCCGGCAGTTTGCAAACCTCGGAGCTTCAGAGTACAGGACGCATGTGAAAGAGCTATAAACGCAGGAAAAGACGCTGCCACGTTAGTTCCATATAAGGCAACCATGAAGAGCTGTGTGTGGATGAGCTATCTCCTCGCACCAGAAGGATCCATGAAGCCCCTCCCAGTGAGGCTCAGGACTCGAGATCTCACCTCCGCCCTACATGCACTGCCCAACAGACATCGGAGATAAGAAGCCTTCAGGAAATTGTTTCCAAGGGAAGTCTCCTTCAACAAAAAGCTGTACTGATTATTGATTCTATATGTATATACCATGAATGAGATACATAAAGAAAATGTATATATACAGAGAGAAAATATACATATAGATAAATCCGTCTCTATATAAGTATAGACACATAAATATATTTGCACAGATATAGATAAACCTATACACAAAGAGAGCTTAATTGTAAGAAACTGGCTCATTTAATTGTAGACTTTGGCAAGGCCAGAATTTGCACGGTAGGGTAGCAGGCTGGACAGCAGGGAGGAGTGAATACTGTAGCTCAAGGCCAAAGGCAGTCTGCTGGCAGAATCCCCTTTCCCTCAGGGAAGCCAGCATTTTTTTCTACTAAGGCCTTCAAAACTGATTGGGTCAACTGATTAGACGAAGTCCACCCGTAGTATGAAGGGTAATCTGCTTTACTCAAAGTCTACTGATTTAAATTTTTAGTCTCGTGGAAATAAATAATACTTTCATGAAAACATCCAGAATAACGTTTGACCACATATCTGGGTTTCGCGGCCCAGAGAAGTTGACACACAAAATTAACCATCACATGTATTCATGTTATATTTGAATGAAAGCCATGATTTGCCTCTGTGGAAGGAAGGAAGGAAGGAAGGACGGAAGGAAGGAAGGAAGGACTTTTAAGAACTGGCAGGGCTTTGGCGCCAAGTTAGCCGGGTCTTCTTCATTCCCAAAGGCATCACAGCACTGGTCCAAAGTCAGCTGGACCTTCACCATACTCGGTTCACCAACGGGAAAGCCCCCAGTCACCACCACTGCTGAGCAAAGCACCCCAAAGATCATTTCACTGAGCTCTGCTTACTATCCCTCACGTACATAGGGTCACCAACAGTAAATATTCCCATCGTCCCGATCCTAAGTGGCATAGCTTTCAGGCATTTCATTCAGCATCCCCTCAAGGTCCTGACTGAACATCCACTGCAGTCAAGTCCTTGCAGCAGACCCACATGGAGGAAATTCCTCCAGGAGCAGCCAGTGTAACTGCAGAGACAGGATACATCGCCTCATTAGACATATGTCCTTAAAGGGGAGCCAAGTCCAGATACGAGGTGTATCCGCCTGGAAAGCTGCACTGTGGCTGTACCCTTTGGGCAATTATAGGAGAACACGCGGGGCGGTGTAGGGGTGATGGTGGTAAAACGTGATGGGTAATGTTGAGAGAGTCACCTCTACTTTCAGGGTCACAGCAGAGACTACGAGGCTAAACCCAGTCCTAGCCAAATGCGCCACGAGGTCCCGTCCAGCCCCGGAAACACGGCGGGGCCTCAACCACGACGTCGCTCTGGACCTTTTTGACCACCCAGCTCACCAGGCAAGTACGTGACATCTCTTCACATGCTGACGTAAAAACACATTCTGATTTCTCTAGAGATGCCAGTTTCAGGGACTCATTTGCGAATTCCTCCCTCATGGGAACAATTATGTGCACTTTGGAGCTGACTAACAGGAACTCGCTTATTTGGTAAACACAGATCCGTATCTTAGCTGATTGGCAACCAGGAAAAGGAGCTGTAAACGATAAATGCTGCAGAGACACATTGAGCTTCCCTTCCATCAACAGTTTAGATGTTAGCTGAAGAAAAGGCTATCTAAAGCTTAAAAACAACTATTTAAAGGGACAGTTGAATTTTATTCTATTACTATCACTCAGAAAGAATTCATCCCTTTCCATTCACGTAGCTCCAGATAGTCCCCCAATTCAATCCTCCGCCATCAAAAGTGAGCAACACTCACCAGTGAGGCCTATAAGGCTAAAGAAGGTCCCACTGGAGTAGCCAAGTGGCTTCTCCCCAAGACTCCCGCTCCCTCCTCCACTGTACACAGGTGTCGCTGGGAGGTGGGTCCCCAGCCAAGGGCTGCGTTTCCCAACCTTCTGGCCCCTAGAAGAGGCCATGGCACCAGTTCTTGAGTATAAGTGACATGTGTCACTTCAGGACCAAGAACCTTAAGGAGCCACTGTTCCTTCTTCACCCTTTTTCCCCCTTCTCCAGTTGAATGTAAAGATTTCAGAGGCTGTGCCACAAAACAGAAAGAGTCTGGGTACCCAAATCGCCAGCTGGAAGGCCGGCCACCCTCGAGACCGGGAACCCAAGAGCGAGAAGTCAGTGTCCATAACGCTAAGCCACTCGGAGTCGGGTGTTTGTCACAGCAGCTCCTGTTCACCCCGATTCATCCAGTTTGCTGTTGCGGTGTTCTCTCCACAGCTTTTCATTTCGCTGTGTCTTCGAATGGACCTACTGCTCTGTAATTAACAGTTGCATCCTCTGATCTACTCCTGGCTCTTATGCACTGGGAAGATTGCCAAGAACTTGTCCCTCTGGCTTACAGAAATAGTTGTCTATCCACTCTCTTCTCCATTTATCTGTGGCAGCTTGGAAGTACGTATGACAGAGTTGTAGAGTAGTGTATAGATGTAAG
Organism: Glossophaga mutica; assembly: GCA_039655065.1. Lineage (NCBI taxonomy): Eukaryota > Metazoa > Chordata > Mammalia > Chiroptera > Phyllostomidae > Glossophaga > Glossophaga mutica. The sequence continues at coordinate 88,423,206 of CM077313.1, forward strand.
CGGGAATGTCAATTCTGGGTAACCCTAGGTGAATTCTCGACTTTCACTGAGTCTTAGTTTCCTCCGTTGCAAAATGACAATAACACACTTCCCCTCGGCTTTGACATTTCATTCTCTTATCTCAAAATGGGAAGAGAGAGCTTTGCACTCAGTCCCAAACAGTTCACACCTACCATTCTGCACCCTCGGAATCGCTGTCCCAGCAGCCCAGGCCGCAGCACTGGTACTACGGCGTCTTGTTTTACCTGACAGATTGTTTTCCCTAACAGATAAGAAGAACATCTGGCAGCAGCCACAGCGTGATCGGACGCAGGACAGTTCATCCTGACAAGCCTCTCCGCCCCCGGCTTGGATTGTGTTATGTGCAATCGGACGTGGCTGCTCATTTGTCAGTTGTGATTTATCGCACTGCTACTTACTGCGCCCATTTCATTAAGTCCTTCCCGCTGAAACAGAACCCACGGGTCCCCAGGGTCCGTGTTTTTTTTTCCTCCTCATTCCAGCTGTTAAGGAAATAGGGCTAAAGTTTTACCGTCACGAGGCAAGCTATTTGCCCTCAAATCAAAACAAAATGCTATGACCATCAGTTAAAAAGGAGCTAATCTAACAAAGTCAAAAAGCTTGGTCTTCAGGAGGCAATTTCCAGAAAGGGAGGTCAAAGTCACAAATACCCTAGTGCCCAAAATGGGGCGGGTCAGTGTGAAGTAATTGATTAATAGTCTTAACATTGAAAAATCCCCCAGTCCCCATAAACAGCTGCAGGACTCCAGATTGATTGGACATTTAAGCTGTTGAAGTACATATTAGTGCACTTGAAGACTATCACCAGATGGCGTCCTGTCCGTCTGTCTTACTTTAAAAGTAAAGAAACGAGGCCCCAGAAAGTAAAGTGACTTTCTGTGGTCACTGAAGGGATGCACTCGTGTGCCACGCAACAGCCAAGCGGTTCCCGTGGCCTGGCGTCCGGTCACTCTGGGGTCAGAAGCTCACCGCAGAGCTCCCTTTCGGCCTTCACTGTCTTCCTTCGGAGGTGACACAGCCTGTGCTAGGACCTTTGAGGACACGCAGACCTGATTTGAGTTGAATGGCCTCAATCCCGTCACTGTCCCTCTCGGAGGTTCAGTTTCCTTAGCAGTAAAATGGGATTAGTAACAGTGCCCACGCCGAGGGCTGCGGTGGGGAGCTGGCACTGGACGTGGCCTCCGGAGTGTCCTCAAGGTCTGGGTGCAGAGCAAGAGGACAACGGGCAGTGACTCAGCATTTGGGAACTGTGCCAGCACTGGCAAACTTAAATTGGTTTTCTGTAACAGCTAACAAGAGAATTCCCCCTTTTCCTAACAGCTCTGTCATTTTTTTCAAATGGGAAGCAGTGGCCACATCAGGACAGTTCTCACGCGGCACGGCACACTCTGGGCGTTCCCTTCCAGCCGAAAAGCCTGTTTCACGTCCCAGGTGTGGCTCCCGTTACTGCTGGCGGAGGTGGGGCTGCGGGCAGACCAGGTAGGAAATATCATCCGGCCAAAATCCGAGCAGTAAACCGTGACCTGACATGCTTTATAATTCTGAACGAACTGCCATCCAAGTGCTATACGATTCCGAAGACTTACCGGGTTTTATTAGAAGCACAGTTTCCGATCTCACGTTTGGGCTGCACGGAATGCTGAATGTGCCAGTGAGCCCTTGGCCTGCCACTCGTTGTAGAGTTCTCGGCCTCGGATGGACAGCGGGGATGAGATTGAATGCCTTTTCGGATTTACAATGGTTTTAAAGTGAACATTGTCCGAAAAATGTTCAAACATCTGCCCAGCAAATAGCTTTTCGTTCGTGCAGAGCCAAGCAAGCCAAGTAACGCAGACGAGAAAGGCCTGACCTTGGTTCCCCCATTCAGGATCACGCGTTTTCCCAGGTCTCGTTCATTTACCCTAATAAGCCTCCAACCAAGAGCTGTAATTGCTTCCTTTAAAAATTACAGTCACTCTTAAACATATCTTAGCTTTCATAAACACGTGGTTCAGACAGAGAGGTACATCTGACATAGATGGTCAAAATATTGCTGAGGAACTGTCCGTAAACTGATTTTTTTTTCTTTTGGTAAATTGAGCAGTGTGAAAGTGCAAAAGAGAGTGCTCATTATTTATTGAAACTCTATGACTAATTCTTTTGCAAAGTTCCCTTTTACAATCTAAACACCCACCCCTGATTTATCTATTTTGTAACTGCCAATCTTTGTATGTCAAGCATACCTAAAAAGTGCCGGCCACAGCAGCTGGCAGAGAGCAGCCATTCCATACCTGTCCTCGCCGGTTTGATGATCTTGCTGCAGTTTCAGGAACGCCACAAAATGTCTCCCTGTATGTCCTAGACACACCCTGTAAAACTGTCTGTAAGTGTATGACCTTGGAATAATTTGGGCATTTCGTTCTCTCTCAGCACTTAGATGATTCTCTGGAATTTTTGAATTCTAGAAAAGCCTTTGGATGGGGTTGACTAGCACAGAGGGGTGCACCTGGGAAATCAACTTCCAGATTTCTGTGTGTCGTTTGCCCCAGAGGGAACCTGCGTGCAGCCAAGGCTTCCTGCCACTTCTTCTTCCCATCACCCCTTTCCCCACATAGAAACCTCAGCGGCGGCAAATGCAAACCCTAGGCAGAAGAGAGTCCTCAACACGTAGTTTAATCAAGGTGCCAGAACCACCTCCATCTGTCTTATTAAGAGATACGTTGCTAGCTTTCTTATTTATATGCGATAATTATTTATAAAACGTAATGAATTCAAATAGCTTTGATCATTTTTATACTAATAATAATGTAAAGATAACTCAATCCAGAGGGGGAAAATGAACGCTTAAAGACTTATGGTCAAGGAAACTGAAAATAAATACAGTTTACTTAATACTTGTATTGTGTTTTCAGGACACCAAGATCAAGAAGAGATGTTCAAACACAGATAATGTTCTCTAGGAGAAGTGGAATAAAAATAAGTTCCCAGACTGCTAAAGAAAAATTTCTTCCTGCTGTTTTTTAGAAGATGATATTAGGTATCAAGTCAAATCACATGAAATAATTCTGTTGCAGGCACATTAAGGAGTAATGTAAGAGTTTCGTTTTAAATTAGCCATAATTGCAATACACCAAAATAACATAGTTTCCAACCTACTAAAATTAAAATAATAACTTTACAGCAGAGAAATCTGGAGGGCACTCTTGGCCAAGTGATCAGGTTCAATAGAACGACAATGAGACGATGGTGCCCACAGCCTCTCCTTCCCCCCGATGCATCATGTCATCATGAGAAGGACACAATCTCACTGCTGGGACATTCCTGCTGAAGACGCACAACCAGAATCTAATCATGAAAAATTTCTGACAAACCCAAAGTGAGGTTTGTATTATTTCCACAAAAAAGGCCATGCATGCAGACAAGCAGTAACATCTGAGCACAAAACTGTAGGATAGGAACATTTGATCAGTCTAACTTCTTCAGTTGATGATGGTACTGTGATTATGTTAGAATGCGTCACTGTTCTTTGGAAACGCACACTGAAGTAAGTGTGTGAGGGTAAGAGAGTGCCTAACTCCCTGATGGTTCAGAGAAAAAACTTAGAGAGAGAGAAACAGAAAGCCAGACACACAGGTAGAAAGACAGATAATGAATGACGTAGCAACACTGGCAAATATTCCTGATATCAACAATTAATGAGTCTGATAAAGAGTATATGGGAATTCTTCGTACTACTCTTGCAATTCTCCTTCTGCCTGCGATGATTTCCAAATAAAAAGTAAATAAAGGCCGCACATCAAATGAAAACATGGAATGTCTACCTAATTTTCCAAAATCTTATCAGGTGTATCAGTCAAAATGTTGCAAAATGCTGCAAATTCTGGATTGCTTCCTCCTTCCTCTCCTGAGTCCTCGTCAATCAGACGATTTCTACCCTCCTGAGCTCCTGTTCAGGCGTTGCAGTGACACGGTCTGTGTGCTCAATTTTACCATCTCCTTTCTCAGCTGTGTCTAACGGGTTGACACTGTCTGTCTTCTGCCTTCTTAAGAAATAGTAAAGAAAGTGTTGCTTTCTAGTCGATAAGCATAAACTGCTTTGCCTGGAGAAGCAACGAATTAATTAACTTTAAAGATGAATGATCTACAATTAATCTACCTGATTTTACAGTGTCAGCATATGCCAAATATATCGTTCTAGTAGAAAACAAAATGTACCTAAAACTCTTCACTACCATTACATCACTTTTACCTCCAGCCTATATATATGATATTTCAACTACATTACATATTATACACAATGCATACATATTTGCCTGTATAATTGAATTTAGATTATGCGTATAAAGTTACTCTGTATATATTCAATATTTGGTAAACAATATAAGAAATAATATTAAAATTTCTCTTTAAAAGGAATGAAGTGGCTCTAAATGAATATTTCATATTTGTTTGATATGCAGTCTCAGAGTATCACATGCTCCCTTGTCCCATTCTATTCTTCTGAGGAAAATAGCAAATAATTCCATGCGACTGACAAGAACCCTGGGGAAAACAAGGGACCTGTACTGTACAAAACCCCAGGTAGGGAAACTGGTCAGTTAAACTGAGAACTTAGCCCTCCCAGCTGCCCATCTATAGTTCTATGTGGGTCATGCTGGGATCTGCTGGAATTTCCCCGGGTACAGACATGTCTGCATGGACATGCATGTTACATAATATTGCTTATGTACATGGCTATATTAAACACATACATCACTTCCCCCGAACCCAGGCAAAAACCAACACCAACAAAATTCCAGAAACCGTTTTCTCCCTTTCCACCCCATCAACATTGGTGATGAATACTTGATGAGAAGGAGGTGTTTACAAAAACAAACCCTGCTTCTCATTGCTTCAGCCTAGACAGCTCCGATTTCAAGTCTCAGAAACACAGCCGGCAAGCCTGGTACAATCTAGAGGAAATGCCTAAAGAAGAGTCTATCCGTCTACAATGCCCAGAGCTTCGTTATCAGAAATCAAACTCTGGCTTCTAAATGTTCAAAAACCTTCCAGCACTTTTGCATCCAAATAGCACAAAATAAAGAAGCACTTTGTTCCTGCTGACCTCCTGGGCCTTTTCCTGAAAGCAAACCAGTTCTAACTAGAGGAGCCTAGATAATATTTCAAAAGTGTTGCCACTCCTAAAATCTCTTTAGCTTGGAAGCACCTAGGTGCTTTCAGAGCAAGTTCACTTCAGCTGGCACGTGCCAACGACCCCAAGAGTCTGCACAGAACAGTGAGTCCTTTGGGGCAATTTGCAACAGCTGAAAACCAAAGCATTCCAGTGTGAAACAGTGCTGTCCGAAAATAAATAAATAAATCCTGCAGTGGGTAGGCTTCATGGGGCACATTTTCTACTCAACAAGAAGTGACTCACTTCGGCTTCGACTGCTGTTCCCAAAGGGCTAGAGAGGGGCTGGGCTGAGCGGGAGGGGGTCAGAGAAAGGTGGAGGCGGAATGCAATTAGAACAAGAGCAATGCGACCTCCAAATCCTCTGGCCAGAGGACCTAGGGAAGGCTTCAGCACAAGACAGAAGAAAGGGCCGATGCTGTGGTCTCCTTCCCCGTAAAGGGGAAGATGGCTGAAGAAATGAACTGGGCCTGGGGGGTCAGCGAGCTAACATGGGGGTTCCAGATGCCCAGCGAGTCTCCCTAGGTTCTGTCTGGGCCAGATGACTCAGCTCCCCCACATCTGAGTTTGACATCCAACCCCCTCCATTTTTACTTCGGTCACACTCACACATAGCGGTCAGAAGCTGGCCAGGTAAGGGGTCCTCGGGAACAATTTGAGGGACCAAGACAGGCCACAGGTTAAACATGAACACATCAAAGGTCTTCTGAAAAGACAGGTCCACTTGCCCTGCAACCCGGGCCAATCACCAGGTCAACTCCCTCGTGAAGGTTGGACCCTTTAAAGAACATCTTGCTTAGGTGTCTTTGGGTTTACTCTTTTCCTTCTGATTAAAAGCAACGTTTGTTAACTGCTCACTATAAAAGCAATGCTTTAACTTTTTAAAAAAGATTTTATTTATTTATTTTTAGAAAGAGGGGAAGGGAGAGAGAAAGAAGGAGAGAAACATCAATGTGTGGTTGCCTCTCACACATTCCCCTAATGGGGACCTGGCCTGAAACCTAGGCATGTGCCCTGACTGGGAATTGAACCAGCAACCCTTTGGTTTGCAGGCCCATGCTCAATTCACTGAGCTACACCATCCAGGGCTTAAAAGCAATGCTTTAAATAAATTAAAAACTACAGGCCCTGGCTGGGTAGCTCAATTGGTTAGAGCATCCTTCAGATAGAGCAAGGTTGTAGATTTGATCCCAGTCAGGGCATATAGAAGAAGCAACCAATGAATATATAAATAAGTGGAACAACCAATCTCTCTCTGTCTCTCTTCCCCTCTCTCTTTCACTCTCCTTCCCTCCCTCCCTCTCTAAAATTAATAAATAAAAACCCAAAAATTAAAAATACAAATAAAAAAAGCCAGATGTTCACCATTTTTAACCTCTAGATAAGGGTAATAATAAAAATAAAATAACTGTTTATACTTAATGACTAATAACTACATGCCAGGCACCCTATTAAGCATTTTACAGATTTTATCTTATTGAATATCACTGCCAAACTTGTTTCTAAAAAAGGTGTGAGCCCCATTTTAGGTTTAAGACCCAGGTCATGCAGAGTCACTAGGTTATATTGCTCAGCATGTATTTGCTTGTTTGCTTATTTGTTATATATGTGATGCATTTACTTAGTGATGAAACAATTTCATCTTAAAATCCAAAGTCTTCCCATTCAGAAACATGGAATATTTCCTAATTTATTCAGAGCCTCTCTCAATAAAGAACTACAGTTTCTGCTCATGCTTTCTCGAGTTGATTCTTTAGTTTCGATGCAATTATGACTAGGATCCTTTTCCCGCAATTATGTTACTCCTTGTCTATTTATTCTGGATTCTCTGTAATTTTGAGAGTAACCTGTCACATTTGAGAAGACCAAAAGAGATTGTTTAATAAAAATTAAATGGGGAAAGGACTGGGGTTAGAGGGAGGTAGGGGTAACAGAAAATTAATTTGAATTGGTTGCCTTGCAGAGACAGAAATTAATGCCGAATATAGTAAACATCAATCAGCACCTATTAATTGATTTGGTCAGGGATTGAATTAGACACTAAAGGGTGATGAAAGAATTCTATAACCACTGACCTTGACATGAAAGAGATTATAAAATGGCTAGAAGGCTGGAAGTTCACGCAGGAAAATCTTTAGCACCTACAGAGACAGTAAATACTAAATCATGCTAGGTGCTAAGAAAGGCAGTTTCTAGAGAGCATGCTGATGGGAAAAAGTCCCGGCAAAAAACAAACAAGCTTATATCATCATTGAGTCAGGGGACAGTGGGCAGATAAGAAGCCAATATAGAGACTTTAAAAGTCTCTAAACATAGAGACTTTTTTAAATGTAAAACCAGAATTGTGAGGAGCCTGCATTGCGGACTAGACTCTTAACACTGGAGCTCCTCCAGCAGTAAGAACAACCAACGATAATCTCACTGGAAAACCTTGGAAGAAGGAAGGAGACTCAGACCTGGGAAATTGCTTCTCGCCCCTGAAACACGTTGCTAAGGTGCAGGCGAAGTCAAAAGGCGTGGGGCTGTCTTCCTTCTTGAGTCTTCATTTACTCCATTGTTTTGGACACAAACCTCCTTTCTTTGATTAAGAATTTAGTGCAGGTTTACTTTTCCTCGGGGGTGAAAACTGCATTGTGGAGTAAACAACGTGTTGTTTGTGAAGCCATCTATTTCGCTCCCCACACTAGATTGCTACGCACTCACTTCCCTCAGCACATCGATAGATCTAAACTGACCTGAGCAGAGCCCTTGAAGGAACAGGGGGAAAGACCGTGTGAAGCCCTCCTCCCCCGCCGGGGGAGGCCAGCGCCCTGGCCGCTGGGGCCGCAGGCCCCGGTGCTGTTTCCCATCTCGATGTGGAGAGAGGATGACTAAAGGGGAGGTCGTAAGGGCACGAGTCCCTGCTGAGCCAACGGCCTTGGGAACAGAAGGCTGGGGTCCAGCGGCTCAGCTGCTTACGAGTGGTGTGGACTTTTTTATTTCCAGAGCTTTTCCTGTGTCTGCTGTTTCTTTTCTTTCCACTGGGTTGACACTGCTTAGTAAAACTGCGTGGGTTTCGTGTCTATGATTCTATAACACGTCACCTGTACATTGTGTTATGTGTTCGCCACAAGCTGTGTGATCGTGGGTGAGTTCATGAAGCTGAGGCTTAGTTTTCTCATCAATAAAATGGGAAGGAAAACTTTTTTTTGCTAGTTAACAGAAGAGCTGGCACTGGAACCCAGCGCCCGGTTCCCGAACCTGTGTGGACATGCCTCAGTTCCGCCCTGACCACCCTGAACCTCAGAGTCACTGTGAGGGTTATTTATAGAGCCCATTAGGAGGGTCCAGGCTCACTGAGGATCACGTGTGCAGAGCACTTAGCACAGGGCCTGGCCTGTGGCGAGAGTGAAAGGTGACCCTTGATTATGATGATGACCCAGGCGGGTCCCCTGTTCACCTCCACCCCCGGCTCCGGACGATCCTCCTGCCCTCTCTGCCCTGCTCGAGACCTGAGACTTCCTGCTACAGACGCATCACCAGAGCTGCCCCCCACCCACCCCCGCTGCACTGGCAGCCATTCGGTCAGATCAGGTCGATGGGAGCCAGTAACAACAACAAGTCAAAGGTCAGGAGGAGAGAAGTTGAGGTGCTCCCGCCCACTCTCTTCCTTGTCTGAGTTCTGTTTTCTGGCAACAACCGTGTCCCTCGGTGACTCTGGCTCCTGTGAGGACACCCATCATCTCCTCCTGCTCTCGCTGGCTTCCTGTAAAGTGCATCCCGCCCCCTCGTGCCGTCAGAGCTAAGGGTGGTGATGACTCGGCCAGTGCTTGACAAGGCACTCGCTTGCCAATGGTGACTGAAACTGGAGCAGCAGTGAGGACCCACCATTATTAAATAACCATTCTCCGATGGGACAGAGGCGTTGTTCAAATGTACCCGGCAGTTACTGAAAAGCACACTGGGGATTTATTGGGCCACATTGAAAATGTGCTCCATCTCACCCCAGAAGCCCCAGCCCAGGTGGACAGCTTGGTCCCCCCAACCCTGCACATCGTACCAGCTATGACCCAACTTGCTTTCTGAGAAAGGTTGACCTGCCTTCATTCTCAGAAAAAAGACCAAGACTTTTCATCAAATCTTGGCGAAAACTGCCCAGCTCAGCCAGCACCATCTTTCTCAGTCTTCCTAAAAATGGCGCATCGCAAACTCAAACTCTGCAAAGCACCATGATCGAAATACCACCAGAACCATTTTTACAAACCAACATTTTCAACCCTGTTCAACTAGAACTTGACAGCAACCACTTTACTAGGTCTTATTTTTCCCCCTAGCAATTTCATGTGCGATTTTGCCAACCAGTCCACTGGGCATGAATAAACGTGTAATTACTCAGTTAAAGAGTAACTATACGGGCATTCGTTTGTGCCCTCCAAGCTCAAGGGGTATTGGATACCATTTCCAAGAGAGACGCGCTGTATGTATGTTTTCAAAGACCCAAATTTGTTTGCTTCAGTGTTTCCTTTCTGCTGTTTCTGTGGATCTTTTTATAGCTTTTGTTTTGGTGCACAGTTCTGCTGTGGGACGCTTAGGCGCATTAGAGGCAACGTTCGAAGTAATGCGCCACAGCGGTTCACATGACTGTAATCAGTTTTGATGATTTGAGGCAATTTCATCCGTGGCCCTACATTATTAGTGAATCATTGCAAATTTCCCATTTTGCCACAAAGCACTAAAACAGTGGTCTTAATTGCTGGGCATCAACCAGCTTCAAGCTGGCAAGGCCGGCACAGAACAGGAGCTCCGCGAACCTGGCGGCCTGCCACTTCCAATAACTATATTCTGCCCGTCTTAGCTCTCAGCTGCAATGTCAGCTGGATGCAGAACTTCTACCCACTTCCCGCCCCGGACACCACACCACGCAGCCACACGGCTGCTGGGTTTTGCCCCACATGCTAGGGCATTCCGCCGTGGATTAAGTGGGGGCTTACAAAAGTGTGTCCTGTTAGAGAGAAGGGCCGGAAGAATATTTCGGAGTCAGATGGGTCCAGGAGGAAAGAGGCATCCTCACCCACAGTTCCTTATCACCTGGGCCTCCTCACACACACACACACACACACACACACACACACACACACACTCTCTATTCCTCCAGACCTAGTCCTCCTTTTTGTCGGGATGTCTCTGTGTTTACATTCACCCTTCTAGCTGTCAATCCCTGTTTCGCTCTTGGGCTACTGCCTAGCACAGAGTAGGCAAAGATCAGTACCTGATAAACAGGTAGGTAAATAGGTGAAAGGATGAATGAATGAATGAGTCCACCTGGATGTCCCAAAACATAGCTCTCCCTCGACGTTCCATGCCAAAGGTCCTGAGCATCCCGTGCCCATCAGAGCCTACCTGGTTTGCGGCCACTCAGCAAACTCAGCCTGCGGCTCCACCTGGCACCCATGCTGCCTCGACCGAGCAAGGAGCTTGGCCCCTGCCTTGTCCCTTCTCTAGTTGCTGTGTCAGTTTTCTATTGAGTCATCTAAAAAGGCATACCGTGGGACTCTCCCCCACCCTCATGGAGCTCCCCACCCATGCCAGACCCATTGCAATCAGCCGTATAAGAGGGACTACACCTGGCACATAATAAATGCCCTATATTGTCAGTATGAATAATTTAATAATGCCGCACCCTCATCTAAGTGCTGCATGAGCGATTAAAATGCACCTGTCAACTTTCGCCGACATCTTTTTCACAGAAGTCACTGACATTCTGGAAGGAGCAGCCAATAGACTGAAGCCACAGCACCACGCCAGACCTCAGGGAGAAAAACGGCAGATGTGGCAGGGCCATGCCAACAAAATCCGGCAACTGTGTCCCTTTGGAAGGAACGCAGGGGGCGTGGCATTCAGTCTGCCCCTCCCTTTCTAAAGCTACGTGGTGGTCCCACAGGGGTGACACGTAAATCACAGCACTATTTAACAGCACAGTCCTGGACCTGCATTCCAGCTCGCTGGGCTGGGAAAGAGGGTGGCAGAGGGAGGACGGATGATGAGCAGGACCAAAGTGAAGTTTGGTTGAATCGCCTCACGGCAAAAGGGGGAAAAGAGAAAGTACTGGAACTTTGGAACTGATGTTCCCTCCGATTACTTCCCACTGCTGATCAGCCCCTCACTGACGAGCGTGCAGTGGCCAGCAGTTCAGAGTTTGTCGAAGTGAACACGATATCCTTCTGTCACGGGCTCAGTTGGATCCCCCCAAAATTCATAGGCTAAAGTCCCAACCCCCAGGATCTCAGAATGTGACTGTATTTGAAGATAAGGTCTTTAAAGAGACGATCAAGTTAAAACGAGGCAGGTAGGGCGGGCCATCCCATCTGCCTGGTGTCCATACAAGAAGAGATTAGTCACAGAGAGAGACCACACACAGAGGTGTGACAAGGAGAAGCAGCAGCAAGAGGGCGGCCGTCTGTAAGCCAAGGAGAGAGGCCTCCAAGGCTACTAACCCTGCTGACACCTTGATCTTGAACTTCCAACCTCAAGAACTGTAAGAAAATCATTTTCTATTGTGTCAACCACCCAGTCTGCATAGTACTTTGTTATGACGGCCTGGCCTGACTAACCCACCCTCAGACCCTCCACTTCAAAAGGTTTCACTACTACGGAACTACAGAGATGAAGAGGGGGACACTCCAAATAAACCCACTTGCCCAAGACCCAGGTTGCACCCAACGCCCTTGCTCCAGCTCCGGCCCTGCTGCCCCTCCTGTAGGCAGGGTAACTGAACAAAATTCCTTTCCATTCCCTGGATCTAGGTTTCATCCTCTGTTACATGGGGGAGGGGCGGTGCCAGAGACAGTGCCAGCCTTTGCTACCTCAGAGACCTCCTTCGAGGACCGAAAGAAATACATCCCCAGAAAGCTCTACAGAACAAACACGTCAGATATTAGAGGGGTTCGTACTGCTGTTGCCGTGTGCAAGAGAAGTCTGCCTGTTATCCCAAGGTCTCAGCCCCGGGGTGTTTGGGAAAAGCAATGGGGTTGCCTAGTTTTAGACAAGATGGCATAGACTCCAGTGCCTCCTCCTCCCTGCTAAGTAAGACTGGAAACCCTACCAGTAACACAACAAACCATCACAAAAAGGACTCCAGCCCTGGCTGGTGTGGCTCAGTGGATTGAGCACGGGCTGTGAACCAAAGGGTCGCAGTTCAATTCCCAGTCAGGGCACATGCCTGGGTTGCGGGCCAGGTCCCCAGTGGGGGCCATGTGAGAGGCAACCACACATTGATGTTTCTCTCCCTCTCTTTCTCCTTCCCTTCCCCTCTCTCTAAAAATAAAGAAAAAAAAAGTGATTTAAAAAAAAAAAAAAAGGACTCCAAAAAGTGGAAAGATGAAGGCAGCCGGCTAGAACCTCAAAACGTAAGGAGCAGCACCACGGCCATTATCTGCGGAACCCAGGCCCAGAGGCAACACACAGCCAAGGCAGGCACTCTCCTCGGGTGCGGGCAGCAGCGGCGAAGGCCGAGCGGGAGCCGGCCGGCCCTGCACAGCCAGACCCCACTGGTCCCTCCTCCCCCACTCCCCAGTGCGGCAGAGCCGGGAAGACCCAGGGAAGCACTTTCTGCCCTCAGGGGCAGCACCAGCAAGGACCGCAGGAGACCTCTGCAAGCACTGGGCAGCCCAAGCTTAAGAAAACGGTTTCTGCTCCTGCAGGTCCGGCATTCCCCAGCCCCTACCAGGTGGGCCCCAGGTGGGCCCCAGGAAGTGCCTCCTGCCTCCTTCGGTGACAGTAGCAGGAATTGATAGAAGCCCAGCAGCATCAGGCTGACAAGGCTAACCAGAAGAGCACTGCCAAAGCTCTGAGGACTAAATTACTGAGACTGCAGTCCCCCAAAGTAGGCTAGAACCTGTGTGCTGAGCCTAAGCGGGGCCACTCTCTGCTGAAATAGAAGATGAGACAGGATCCAGTGCCTCCTATCTTACTGCCCGAGGGCCCAGGACGCCACTTTAACCTCACAGATCATCCCGAGAAGCAGGAAAATCACAACGTGAATGAGAAGAGACCATCAACAGAGGCCAAGGGTGCAATGAATCCAATGTTAGAATTATATAACAAGGATTTTAAAGTAGTCGTCGTAGAAATGTGCTCTTTGTTTTTCGTTTTTAATGTAGGAATTACAGATGCCTTTGAACAAATGAAGCACAGGAAATCTCAGAAAATAAAAGATATGAAAAGGAATGAAATGGAAATTACAGAACTTAAAATGGCAATGACTACAGTTAAAAACCCCCTGGAAGGGTTCCTTTGCAGAATGAAAAAGACAGAGGGAAAAAAAAATAAGTGATCTGGAAGACAGAACACTAGGAAGAGACCCCTGTGAGACAAGAGCCGAAGTTCCAGCCGTCACAGCACGGCATTCCGGGCGGAGGACCGAGAGGGCCCAAAAGCACACTCGAAGTAATTACCGGAAACTCCCTCAGTTCGGTGAGTGAACGACAGACTTACAGATTCAAGAAGCTGAGAGAACCCCAAAGAGGAGAAACTAAAAGAAATCCACACTAAGACTCATCATAAGGAAACTTCTGAAAACTAATGACAAAAACAGGCACAGGGTTAATACAAGATAAGCCAAGGTTTGATGATATTACGCACTGGGAAGGCTTTGCCTGCTAAAAATGCAAATAGATTTCTGCCGAACGGATATACAAATACAGACAGATATAAATACAGAACACAAATATAATACAAAAACATACTGTTTGCAGTGTTCAGGGACTTATGAGCACTCTGACAACTACTGACTCATTCAATTCTCAAAACCATCTTCTTAGGTAAATATCATTACCGTCACTAACTTGCCCAGGGCCACACGGCCAGTGAGTGGCACAGCCCAGGCCTCAAACTCAGGCAGTCTGGCTCTTGAGTTTGGACTCGTAACCACTGTGCCTGTGAGCATATTATCATCAACAGCCAAACAGGACAAGGTCTTTGTCAACTAGGCAATGAGACAGTGGGGTAGTGTAGGACAGGTTTTCTTTAAAATATGTTCGGGTTGGACATGATGGCTTACATAGGCCTGAATGTCAATGACTTACACTGTTCAGAACTGATTCTAAACTGAAGCCATACTTGGTGAGAACAATATGCTTTTTCACCGGAATCATACAGTAAAAGACATCTGGGATTTGTTCGTTTAAAGTTGCAATTAAGCAGTAGTCTTCTTGGCTTAATGCCTTCATTGCACATCAAAGCTCATGTCTTTTTCCACATACCCTCATCCTGAATGGCTTCTATTAAGATGAATGTACTTTCAAATATGAAAAGCAGATCTCTTCACTATTCTATTAATTAAAATGGGAATACAAAAGCAAACAAGGGGGAAGACATCTGACAGCTAAACAATACAGGCACAGAGAACAATGAGGACCTATTGTCAAAATTAAGAAACGCCCAGGTCTCAGGGCAAAAGTTTCCTTTTTAGGATTGCCCAGTCAATATCGTCTTTCTGTTCTAATATGTAACGACGTCCAGAAATGTGGTTTCCTGCCAGTTGAGAGGAAAGTGAAGTGTTTTGTCACACTAAACTACACCGATGCTCACTGCGGATGACAGCGCTGTTTATAAGTGACATTTACTCTGAGACTAGAGGAAGCCACTTGGGATGCACTAGGACATACAAAGGACTCAATAAATATAAGCTTGATGGATCTGAGGGAGAGAGGGAGAGAGGGAAACCTAGACTCTGGGCTTATCTCCCTCCAATCACCCTGTCACTCCCAGAGTCCTTGAATAAAATGTAAAAGTAATGCCTTGGAAAATCTGCAGAGTGGGAATTAACTGCAAATGGAAAGATCTCTGTGGGGTGATGAAAATTTCCCAACACTGTTGGGGTGATAGTTGCACAACTCAGTACATTTACTAAAAATTACTGAATTGTTCACTTAGGCAAGTTTTATGATATGGAAATTACATCTCAATAAAGCTGTTTTTAAAAAATCTCCCCCTTGCATCATAAAGCCCAAGTTCATGAAAGCATGTGAGATCCTTGATGATAAGGCTCCTACTTAACTCACACCTTATCTGGTTGATCACCCGTGTTCCCCAATCCTCTGACCCACCACTCCACCTGCCTTCTGTTTACTGACCCACCTGCCGTCTGCAGAAACTCAGAGGTGGTTTTACACCCCGTGGATCTGCTCCTTTGCCTTCCGCCTTTGAGCGTGCCTCTCTGTGGCTGCCTGACAAACACCCATTGTGTAGAGGACACAGCTCAACCTACTCCCTATTCTAGGGAGCTTTTGTGGCCCCCTGGGAAGAACTGGCCGTTTCTTCTTGTGTACTCTCCAGGGGTTCGCTGTCTACACTTTCTCCTTAAAGGTGATAAGGACATCTGCCCGGGCCAGGTTGCTCAGTTGGTTGGATCACTGTCCTATAAACCAAAAGGTCTCAGGTTCAATTCCCAGTCAGGGTTCCAGGGCACACAAGGGAGGCAGCTGATCAATGCTTCTCTCTCATATTGATGTCTCTCTCTCACTCTCTTTCCCTTCCTCCCTAGCTAAAATCAATAAAGATATCCTCAGATTAGAATTTTAAAAAAAAGATGACAAGGACATCTGCAATGCCACCAAAATGCCCATGTAGCACTAATCCTTTCCTCCTATAAAAATAATGTGCAAGAGGCACTGAGGGTGATCCACTGTGGAAGGAAACCCCCCAAAACAAAGGGTCTATTCTGCCCCCCAAAATAAAGGGTCTGTTCTGCCAAGTCAAAGAACTACGTTAATAGCAACAAAAAGAGTGGGTTTAAAAAAAAAAAAGAAAAGCAGCCACATACAGTAGAAAAAGTTAAGTTTTGGTGTCAGAGACCAAAATTTAAACCCTCAGTTTAACCTGAAAAAAAGCTTCACAGCTGAGGTTGGTTCAGTCTCAGGTCCCAGAGCATCTCCATCTGCTGACAAAATCATGCATCAGGGGATGTTCATAGTCAGGGCCATAAGCTGTCAAGAAAATATTGAATGCTTAGAACACTATGTAAGAAGGCAGGGAAATATGTATATGGAGTATAAGCAGGTTTTCTTCTAAGGGAAAGTGAACAGTTCACATATAATGAATTAACATGCAATCTGGGAAATTAAGTAACATGTAATTGCATGCTCCTGTAGTGGAAGAATTCTTATGGAGGGACTCTGCAGTCTAATATAGGGAGGAGAAATTTATTCACTTGACAACCATTCAAACATCTGTTGAACAAATGATGAATGAAAAGATGCAAGAGCCAGTCGAGAAGGTGGTCAGTCTCCTGTGATCGGTAGGCGAAATGCATGTTACAAAGGAGCCAGGAAGGGTCACTGTTGGCCCTGAATTTCTGAATGGTAACAAAGATTCGAGACCAGTGATGATTAAACTCCTAACAAGTACGTGAAAGAATGACCAGTCCAAGGTAAAAGAAGACGAACATCTCTTAGCAGATACAGCGTTTCCATTAAATGTCTGTTATTCCTTAAATCATCCTGACTACAGCCTTCACCTAGCCTATCCAAACTATCAGCAAGCGTGAAAGGTCTACCTCCAAAATGCCTGTTGAATCTGTGCACCCCCTGTCACCAAACTGGCCCATGCCACTCCGGTCCCTCACGTGGACAATTCTACTGGCCTCGTAACTACCGGTCTCTGCACAGCAGTAAGAGTGAGACTTTGAAAACATTTATCAAATTTTATAAAGCCCCAGATTAACACTGATCAAAGGCTTCCCCCATTGTACTCAGAATGAAGAAGCAAATCTTTTCTCACAGACTCCATGACTGTCCCACCCCGGAACCCGCCTGCCTCCTTAACCTCCTCATCTGCCACTCGTCAGCTCACTACGCCCAAGCCGGTGGTTCTCAGAGCGTGGTCCCAAGACCAGCAACATCAGCGTTACCTGGGACCTTCCTTCCTTAGAAATGCAGATTTTCAGACCCCATCTCAGACCTGCCGAATCAGAGACTCAGGACTAGAGGCCCAGCCAGCTGTGGCTTCACTGGCTCTACGATGACTCGGAAGCACCCAGGACATAAGATCCACTATTCAAGCTACATTAGCCTTCGATGGTTAGAACGAGCCGACTCTTCCCCACCTCAGAGCCTGCGCATTTGCTGCGGCTCTGCCTGAGATGTGCCCACCTGGCCCCGCTGCCTGGGTTCCTCTTCTCTGTCAACAATGTGACTCTCCAACCTGCAACAGCTCGGTCTGATTTCCTCTTGTTTACCAGCTGTGAGTGTTGATTTTCTGCCTGTGCCTTCAAACATGAGCTCCTTAAAAGCAAGGATCTTATCTCTTATTATCCACAGGGGCCCCAGGGAGTTGCTCACAGTAGTTGCTCAACAACTACTAAATAAATGAATAAACCCAGTATAAACCCAGTGAACACAAGGTTAGAATTATAACAGCAATGAAGATGCAATACTGATTTATAACAAGTATCCAAATTGCCTGCTTCTTATGAGCCAGTCTCTGGGTGAAGTCTTTCCTGGGGTTTCTCCTTTAATTCTCCCCAGAGCTCAGTGAGGTGGAGGTATCCTCATCCCCACTTTAGAGGTGGAGACACTGAGAGGCAGAGACATCAAGTACATCGCCTGAGACGAAAGCCAGTATTTACGGAACCGGGGCTCAGACCCAGGCTGCCCAACTCTGAAGTCTATACTCTCCACCACGGCCTTTCCAGCCTCTGCTGGGAAACGCATTGCCCAGATGTTTGCAACATGGATCTAGGAGTCCCCCCTGCAGGGAAGCCCCGGGGAACAGTCTGCCCAAGCCAGGTCTGCTACAACTGGAGGCTGGACAGAGAGGGAGCTGATTCTATCGCCCGAGCCTCGTGAAAATAATGTTCACTGATGAGTGCTTAGAGAATGCACCTTTCAGAAGACTCAAATTGAGTACAGATGTTGAGATTAGTGTTGAATGAGGAAGCATTAAACAGGTGTTAAGGCGAACCAAAGAGGTCTTTTTGGGAAGCGGGGTCTGGACGGGAAGAGTGTGTGCTTGCTAAGCGGGCCAGCTTGCTCCGAGGTGGTCCTCTCGCTCTGCAGTCAGTGGGGGGCCCAGCTTTGCCGGAGGACAAGACAGAGTAAGGAGCCTGAACCCTGGGGCTGAAGGAGTGAGCAACAGGCTTTCAGAGCAGGTGGAAGGAGATTCTCCTGCCAAGGCTTCTCAGCAGCTTGCAGATTCAGCACTGAAATGCAGGACAACAGAGGGTTTTCTTTTTTGTTGTGTTAAGAAAACACACACACGCACAGGATGAGCGATTTACCCTCTTTATGAATTTCCAAACGTGCAGTACATTACTGTTAACTGTAAGTGCAATGCCGCACGGGACATCTCTAGAACTTTTTCATCAGGCATGACTGAAATTGGGACCCTTGCTTACTGTTGGTGGGAAGGTAGAATGGTGTCGCCACTATGAAATGTAGTATAGGTGTCCCAAAAAATTAAAAGTAGAACTACCATGTGATCCAGCAATTAACTCCACGTCTGCATATTCATCTGAAAGAAGTGAAATTGGGATCTTGAAGAGACCCACGCACTGCTATGTTCACAGTGGGATTAGTCCCAACATCCAGGATGGGGCAGAGCCACCTGAACGTCCATCCATGGAGGCATGGATAAAGAAAACATGCGAGGGAACCTTAGCCAGCCTTTAAAAAGAATCTGGAATGCCGTCTTAGCCGTTAATTGGATGCTGGGGAGGTCAAGGCTGTCCTGGAACCTACTTCTCCACAGAAACCGCTGTGAGAAAGGAAGGAGACCCTTTCCAGGGTTTTTGAACCACACTGCGCTTTTATTCTCATTCGGTGGTTTCATTGTGTTCAGAAAGATTGGGTCTGGTTCCTCATTATACAATCTCATTCTCAGAGTGCCTTTTGGAATGTAGGTGTTGGTCTCTGAATGATGCTACACGCCCAACCACGCAGACTTAGAAGAAAGGCTCGGTGAGAATACTACTCTCACAGGTGAGGAGCATTCACCTTCCAGCTCCAGCGCTCACAGCAGACATCAGCAGGCAGTCACAGCCTTCGAATCCTCCTGAGTCCATCGGGCAGCACTGACCCTCGGAAACAACCAACGTGGGAACCGGTGGTAGAGAGCTCCACGGTGCAGTCACGCAGAGTGGGTTCCCACCTCGGCTTTTTCACTCACCCACGGTACGCCACCATTTCCATCTCTAAAGTGAAATTAAACCAGTCCCTAACGCATCCTATGGGGGTTATCAAGATTAAATAATCCAAGTCAACATACAGTCACTATTTTATTAGTAAAGTACTAAGCACCACTCTAAGTATCATTCACATATTAACTCATCTAATCCGCAAATAACCGTATGAGATGGAAAGTATCATTATCCCCTTTTAAGGAAATAGGCACGCAGAGAGATAAATTAGGTCGCTCAAGGTCAGACACACCCAGGAAATGTGGTGACCATTCAGTCATGCTGCCCCAGACAAGGGTCACACTGAGGTCCCTCCTCTCTCTCAACAAGCACATCAGTATGAATTCCAAAGAATAAACAAGAGTTTCATATGACATGCATCTGACTGGTTTGCGTGGGAGCAGCTACGGTAAGTTACAAACCAGGAATTTAATGTCAAAACCCTATGCTCAGTGAAGCATCATAGTCAACTCTCAGTAGCTTATTCAAAAAAATGAGACAATAGAGATAAATAAAGTTCACAGAAAACAGGAGTACTTCATGGGAACCAATAGGTGTAACACTTTCCTAATACTGAAGATACTTTTATGGAAGTTCCTACACTTTCTTTCTTTTTCTCTTGCACGTAGGGAAAAGTCAGTGGGACCCTCATAGTTTGGAAAATTCCAAGTGAGAAGCCAAAGCCACCAGACCTTGAAGGGGGTCAGTGAAGAGCACACACCACCCCTGCCCGACTGGAGTGAAGAACCAGTTCACCCGCACGGTTATTGGATCCAGGTGATGATTGTAGGACGGACCTGATACGAATCCTTTAATTTTCCTCCACATTTGAAAACGTTCAAAATCAAAAGTGAGAAACAAACAAAGAAAAAGTAGAAAAACTAATTCATAAGATACTTCAAAACATTTGGACTTTGAGACATTTGCATAAATGTGGGGTACATTCAAACAAGGCAGTTAGTTCATCTCTCCCTACACAGCCCAACCTCCCAAAAAAAATTATATAAAATCAACCACCTGAGTAAGTGGAAATCAACGCTGCTTCATCCCTCTTCTGAACGAACGAATGTGAACGGGGCAGAGTTAAGTCCTTTAGAGACAAGTCCTTTCACAGACCGTGCCATAGCGACATGGACTGGAACAGCAATTATGACATTCCAAACCCATGGCCCTCTCGGCATGCTGTCCTTGGCACACGGGCCTGAAGTTGGAGGACAAACGGCCCAGAGGCTCCGCAATGACAGAAACGACTGCCAACTGCACCCAGTTACAGGCTCAAAGATGGGTACGAGGGACACGCTCATGCCTGCGCACTCCCTGGTGGATTTAAATTTCCCCAGACGACCCATGATCAAAAAGCAGTCTCATGGAAGTGTCCACACCAAGGAAAGAAAATGAGGGCCAGGGTGGGGGTGCCCAGGGCCAGGGCGACCCAGAGAGAGCCTTTACTGCAGCCCACTTCCCCGGTGACCCCCTCACCCACCACAGGCAAATGCACAGAAACATGAATCCCATCTACCATCACAGCTGCAACCCCCAAACCCTGTGCTGTTATCGGAGAGGGAAACCAGTGCTCCTGAAAGAGGGAAGCAAGCGTCAAAACACGCCATCACTTCCAGCTGCTCTGCTGCGCTAGACGTGGCGTTCTGAAGCTTAATTAAGTGCCTCGTAATGCCTTCCACTAAACGCGAGTTAACGTACCTACTGAAAGGTGCCCTGACCGATCATTCCAGCACCTGAGTTATTCTGTGTGTAAAACCAACTGAGAAAAATAAAAAGGGCCACATCTGTTTTCCTGAACTGTGGCAGAGGTGCGAAAAACTTCTCTGAGCTAGTGAAAGTGACAAAATCCACCCTCTACACACCTCGCACCCTGCTCCTCCTCCTCCTCCTCTCCCGTACCCCCCTCAGGTGCACCACCTTCTCTGCTGGCTGCTTCAACAACCCCCCCACACACACACCCGTGTTCCAGTGTTTCTGCCTCATTTTCATCTTTTCTTTTTGCCTGCTCCTTTTCAGCAACCTTCAGACCCCAGCACGGGCCATTCTGGCTGGCTGTAGTCAGCTCTAACAAAAGAACACTGGCAAGAACTTCTGACTCAACCACACAGAAGCTTGTTTCAGAAATTAGTGACCAAACAATACAGAATGGGTAACCAAACTATACGGACAGTTGTGAAGGAAAAATGGGGTGAGCCTTGCTTATCTGTGTGAACAAACCTTCCAAAAGCACACGAATCATCGTTAGTGGCTAACCCAACCAAGGGTAATTGAGGAGGGTATTGAGTGCACATACAGGCTCTAAAAACTAAGTCACCCGAAACCCTCTGTAAAAACACTTACTGAGGATGGCCAGCTGTAGAAGCTCAGTACGTACAGAGACCAGTGACGTGCAGCAGACGGATTTGGGCCAGCACCCAGCTGGAAAACCCTTCTGAGCTTTGTTGTTTCACCTGTAGCGAGGGGGTAACACCTGTCCGACAGGGGAAGAGGAAATGTGGGGGCGTACATACAATATCTTTAGTAACAAGAAAACAATATGCAGGTGAGTTACCGAAAGCCAGGCACTGCGGAAAGCCTTTGGCCAATGTTATCTCGCGCAACCCTTCCAAGCAGGTAATAGAGGAAGTCGCAGCCTGCTCCTCCGTGGGGAGATGAGTCATCGTCGACTGCAGTGGTTCCCAAC
Organism: Glossophaga mutica; assembly: GCA_039655065.1. NCBI lineage: Eukaryota > Metazoa > Chordata > Mammalia > Chiroptera > Phyllostomidae > Glossophaga > Glossophaga mutica. The sequence continues at coordinate 88,445,214 of CM077313.1, forward strand.
TTTCACTTCGTGTTTCAGTCTCCTGGGGAGTCTTACAAAACCCTGAGGCCTGCGATTCTTATTGAAGAGCTCTTGTCTGTTGCCTGGGCACTGGGATTCTTCAGAGCTCCCCAAGTGATTCCAGTGGGAGTGTCACCGAGGTTGACAATCGCTGTTCTAGGAGCACCTTTGACCTCCGCACCTTTCACCTTGCGGGACGTCTTGGGCGATGCTTCCATTCACAACAGGCAAACGCAATTCTTCCACACAGTCGGACTGTTTGCCTCCCTCATCCTGCTGGCCCTTATCAATTAATCGATCAACCGCTCATTCATTCATTGGGAATTTGGAGAGAAATTAGATATAGCTACTGCTACAGGACAAAACTCACAGTTGAGAGTGTAAATATGCGAGTAAACCAGCAATAATAATTTCTTATTATTATTATTGAGTGCTCAATCACACATCAAACAGATTTTTACTTGAATGCCTACTACGTACCCAGCACAGTGCTAGACACTGGAGAGAGAGCGCAATGAATAAGGTGGACGGGGCCTGACCTGATGGGGCTTGCAGTCCATGGATAAGGACTATACCCAAGGTAAGTCCCGGTTGCTATGGGAAAATGGAATGATGTCCCTGCAGAGTCTGTTTTCCAGAACTGTCCTTCCAAGCTGGAGAAGCCCTGAGCCTTCCAGCAGACAAGTGCTCAGGATGCCATACAACGTGAGGGCAGGAGGGTGGAGGAGAGGAGAGGTCTGGCTCAGAACAGGCACAAATGAAGGTCGAGGTGCAGAGACCGAATTATCTGCCGTGCCTTGAAAGCATCTCGCTCTCCCACACGCAAGTCTGGGGGTCTCACGAGGAGGGGAGCTCTGCCCTGACTCTGAAGGAAGAGACAGTGGTACTTCGGCCAGGAAGTGGGAGGGGGATCCGGGGGAAAGAGGAAACGTGGGCAACGATGCTGAGGCCACGTGGGGGCAAGCTGCATCCAGAAGATCCAGCCCCTTTTCCCTCCTCCTCTCCCGTACTAGCTTTCCATGTCCCTTCCTTCACCGTCTCTTTTGACTGTCTTCCCCTGCCCCTTTTATTTTCCTGCCTTTTGGTGGGTGGGGAGAGCCTTATTCTTTGCTTCTTCTTTCTAGACAGCCTTCAGCATCTGTGACCTACCCTAACCCACCTGTGCCCTCCCCTCTATCATTCTATCCCGGGTCATCTCATTGTCCCAGAGCAGGGCCAGGTTCATTGGTCCCGTCACTTGACTGAATGCTCTGATGTCACCATCATACAATTCTTAATAATTTTTGAGCCAAGGCAGCCATGTTGTCCTTTGGCACTGGGTCCCACAAAAGATATAACTGGTCCTGCCTGGAAGGTTTAGGGATTCGCCGGCCTACATGGAGAGTTCTGGAAAATTATTCCTAAAGAAGGTCACCTCTGTGCAGTGACCTTTTAAAAACTGATTCAGTCTATGCAGCCTCTATAACCTCGGTTTATAAAAACATTGACTGTTTAATTAAATGTTGACCTAAGTGGGTCTTGCCATAGGGGAGTATAAACTCTTCGTCTCTCCGAGAAATTTCAGTAAATGGACAAATTGCAATACGGAAGCCTCAGACGGGAAGTCCAGGAAAATAGCAAGACTGTCGTCCTTCAGAGCAGCTGTTCATTACACTTCCTTCCCCAGATCCCTCCCTCAGCTCCCTGAGAAAGAGGACACTTACACCAAAACCCCACCAGGGAAATGTAGGGACGGGATCAAAAGACAATGTGTAAGGAAAAAAAAAAAAACAGTGGGAGACTGCTGCTGAGACACCATTAAGCCCTGAACCTGGAATTTCTCTGCCGAGGAAAGGTGTACCCGCCCAGGCCCGGGGCAGAGGGCAAACGGGGCAATCGGCCGCAGGAGCACAGAGTAATCCCGCGCCCCCATGGGGGAGAGACGAGCTTCCGAGGCTCTCCTCTGCTCTGCCAACGCGCACAGGGGTCTTAGGTCACACGTTTAAAACAGCAGGGCTGTTATGTCATTGGATAAATTAAATTTATGACTGACCCCAAAGAAATGGTTCCTTGCAAACCTTCAGGATTCTTCTTGCCTCCAAGAAAACAGACTTCTGAACTTCAATTTACAAAATGAAATAAAATGCACTCCGTCCCAGCCCTGCTCTGCACCTCTCCTGAGCATCGCAGGTAGAGCAGCGCTGGGCAGCTCCTCACAGCGAGGCTGCCTTCAGGGCCCAATGAGAAGCTCGCGTATGTGAAAGTGCTTTTGAGGCTGCGCGAAGTAACCACTGATGTAAAGTGCTGCTATTACATGGGACAGCGCCCTGTCTTCACCTTAACTCAAGACGTCCTAAGGCTCCCTGTCAGTCTGTGCCCACCCCTGCCCTGCACATCCACAGAGGCAGTCCAGTGCACCTATGCTAATCTCTGAAATTGGCATGGGGGATAGGACCCCAGCCAGCCTGTCTTCTATCAGTTGCTCTCTCTGAACCCCTACAATTCCAAAAGAGAAAGAGAATGAATGAGAAAGAGAGAGCATGAGAGCAGGCACAGGGGGAGGGAGGAGAGAAGGGAGGAAAGAAGGAAGGAAGGAAGGAAGAAAAAGGAAGGAAGGAAGGAAGGAAGGAAGGAAGGAAGGAAGGAAGGAAGGAAAACATGGAAAGAAGAATGAAAACTAGATAGGAAGAAAGGCATCTGTTTCAAGACAAAGTCTAAACTTATATTATTTAATATCAATACTGATTAAATCAAAGGATTATAAGAGTCAGAACAATTTAAAATTTATTGAATCTGCTCATTAAGCAGCTATGTGGAGGAAAACAGTCTTGGATAGACTGGGATTAAGCTACTAAATATTTGCTTTCTTTATTTGTGCATTTATTTTCTAATTTATTCATGTATTTATTTATTTAGTGGAGTTTTTTCAAAAGAGGAAACTTGAAATTGTTTATCAGGAAATCCCTGCTAAAGCAGCAACCAGCTCTTGATCAACCCAGGATTCTCAGGAGATTAAGAAACATAAACAGGGGGATGCAAATGAGATGCACGACTGGAAGCATTTATTCCCAGGGCGTTTAGGAACTAGGACAGGGTGGGCCCCCGCAGCTGGGCTCATCTGGCCTCCACCTCACTCTCCCAGATCGTCTCCGCAGGCAGTCTTTCTGCTGCCCCTTCTCAGGAGCAGGGTGAGACACTAGTGCAGAGATCTGGAGCTTCTAAAATTGCCTAAAGAGAAAAACCACACCTGAGCCTAAAGGGGACAAAATGAGCTTTGAAACTAAGAAGATGTCTCCAGCCATAATCTCCCCACAGAGCCCCAACTCTGCAAAGTACCCAGATGGAATGAGGGAGCAGGGCCTTGGATAATAAAACATCCCCTTTCCTACTAACACTAACTTATTGTAGCAACATTACATTTTTTTTCCCTACAGAACCATGTTACAGCTTCATTAGCATACAAGGTAGACTTTAAAAGGGTATTCCGATACCTTCGGTAATAAAACCCCTTTTGAATGATATCCTGTATGGGGCTATCTTCTGCTAAATTCTTCTCGGGTATGAACAGGACTATAATGAGCTTTCAGCACACAGCAGGCATCACTAGAAAAACCTGTGTATCTGTGCTGGTGGTCCTCTGTCAACTCAGATCCATACTCCACCCTTCTCTGTGCCCGAGGTGACACCATGGGCTGCGCACCTCTCTGGCCCTCAGAGACTGGCAGGAGAAGGAAGTTGGGGCAGAAAGGGGACTCATGACAGGACCCACGCCGAGATCACTACTGTTCTGACAGGGACAGGTGGGGCGGTTCCTTCCATGCAGCTCTGAGATGTCTCCACCCCCAGTCACTCTGCCCCTGCCCCGCCCCATCTGGCCCAGGCAACGACAGCTTCCTGCTACTGCCATTCCTTCCGGTTCTGTTAACTCTGCCAGCCTGTGATGAGCCCCTTCATCCAATGCCCTGCGTTAAACCTTTGGGTCTGTCATTGGTTTCCAGCTGGAACCATGACTGATAAGTAATAACGCCAACATCTGTAAGTCAGTTTCAAGTAGGTCCGTGTAACTCACATATGTAATCAGCACTACTTGTAAGATAACAAGATGACCTCACCTTGCCTACCTTCCCTCCATTCCACCTTTACCAGCTGAAATTCTGCCCATCCTTTAAGAATGATCTTTAACCTATTTTCTAATTGCTTACAGTTTCTTCTATACGTGGGCCCCTCTATGTATGTATTTTTTAAATTTTTTAATATGTTTATTGATTTGAGAGAGAGAAGGAACAAGAGAGAGAGAGAAAAAGAAATATCAATGTGAGAGAGAAACGTCAATTGGTTGCCTCCCATATGTGCCCTGACTGGGAATCAAACCTCCAGACTTTGGGTGAATGGGATGATGCTCCAACCAGCTGAGCCACACCAGCCAGGGCAGCCTCTATAGACTTTTTAATTTTTATTATTTATTAAATATTTGTGGTATTTTTCTCACTCTGTTTTGTGTGCGGGTCATATCCTCCTTCTGTGGTAATTACTCCTTAAGATCAATGGTGGAATGGCACTAATTTTCTACTTCTTTCCCACCCAGTAGCTACTTCAGTGACAGTACCCATAATACATTTGCACCGCTACTGTAAGCTTAGCAAAGTGGGTTTTCAATTATGTCCCCACCCTAAAACCAAGAACATTGTCCTAAGCATGCATACCAGGCTTTTATATATTATATACATATATATATATATATCTATATCCACACCCTACACTGAAATTTTCTTGATAAACCAACTTTTCTCTTCCATTTTGGTATTGATAGACACAGAAAGAGCTAAATACAGAGAGAAATAAATACAGATACAGATACAGGTATAGGTACAGATGCAAAAATAAAATGAGTTTTCACCTTTGGTCAAGTTAGTTTTCCAAACACTTCATACATTCTTATACTTCAGTGTCTCTGCTAACCCAGAGAAAATTTACTTCCTCCTTTGCTCCCTTTCCCTCCACTGAGACCCCATGATGCCATTCATGACAGCCACAGCTGGCCCTCAATGGGCAACTGTCTGCAGCTCTCCCTGGCTGTGACAGCTCCAGAGACCAGCTGGGTCTCTATCGTCCGCCTTCTTCCAGGCAGACGCTTTCTCCCATCTGCAGCATCCCTGGTCACTTATCGTTACATTCCACGATCTATCCTGTCTGAGCTTCACTTCCCTCAACTGGAGAAAATGAGAATAATCTGGTCATTCATTGATTCGATAATTCAGTTACCACTTATGGAGGATGAGGCACTGTGCTAGGCATAGGGTAGGGGTCCATCTGAAGCAGCTGCTTCCACAAGAAGCTTGGAGCCTGGTCGGGGAGAGGCAACTACGGTGCCGTGCATGCGGTGTGGGAAGATGATGGGTGTTGGTGCAGGGCCTTGTGGGAGCACAGCAGGGAGTCTATTCCAATTGGTTGGTGGGAAAGGAAGAGGGCAGACTTCTCATTAGAAGGAAACACTAAGCCAAGCCCCCAGTTCTAAGTGAGACAGATAAAGAAACACCCTCGATATCCGCCTGACTTTGAGAATTATGGGAACAATATCCATCACAGTTGCACCAGCAGAAAGATGCTTTCACAACTGAAATTACTATCAATTTCAATTTACTTGCATCCTACTGTGTGTAAAGAAGAATCACCTGCTCTGGTGAATCTGACTACTGAACATAATTCAGCTTTAAAATTAAATTATTCCTCTGCTGGAGATTCACTTACAGCAGCAAGAGAGAGGCAGGAAAAAAAATAATTTAAGTTAAAATTACACTTCAAAATTCAGTACATCATGGTGATCTTACTATGAAATTTATGTCATGTTTAAACCACTATGATTTTTCTCCTTGTATCAAGGAGCCTCTTGCACGGTTTTTACCAGCAGCTCTGAGCTGCCTCCAGCTCTCAAGTGAGGTTCCCGGTCCTCTCATGGGACCAGAGAAGAAGGATGTGGACCCGGGTGAAACATTCCCATTCTCTAGTAAATTTAACTCTGTTGATGCTATCAAGGCCCAACTTACATGTTTTCAAAGGTTGTGTATTTGAATATGCACACATAGTCAAGGTGTATTTGTCAGCCGTTTCACTGGAATGGGACATGCATTTTCCCACAGAAATGATAGTGAACAGGGCTTAGCTTCCCAGGCTAACCCCCAGACATCTGACCCTGTGGCCTCTGGTCACCACGCCAGACAACATCTCCGTGGAGAAAACTGGGGCAGTGGGCAAATCCGGAGGCCTTCAGACGTGATTCCAATGAAGGAAATTCGGGTAGGGCCTCTGAGGCAAAGGCTGGAAGTGGGGTGGTGGGTCCGGAGTGAAGGGGGATCTCTGGGGCTCTCGTGTGGTACAAAGGGAAGAGCCGAGGCTTCGCACTCCAACAGACCAGGGTCGGCATCTCAGATTCACCCCAACTTTGTGCCCGTGAACGCACCCTGGTAAATACGGGTTCCCACTAAATACTGAAAACCAGTGTTTACCAGGAATTAGCTACTGGGTCAAACATTCATGATGATCAGGAAGGATCATGCGGTCACAGCTATTCTCTGTCTCAGACGTAGCTGAGACACAGTCACAGCACTGTTTGTATTATCTCAGTGTGAAACCACTTAAATATTCACCACCACGGACCGGCATGTATTGGAAGACAACAAAAGAAAAGCCCCTATAAGGATGTTCCCAAAGCGATTGACACTCAGTAAATACTGACTGGTTCCCTTCCATTCCTCCCTTTGCTTTTGGAACCTGTTACCTGTCCTACCCTCTGGAGAATATGCCCTCCCCTATAGGGTTGGAAAAAAGAATGGAGTGAAATGCATATATTTGTGTGTGTGCATGTGTACATATATGTATGTGTGTGTGGTATGTGGATATGCATGCATGTGTGTATACAATCAGTAAATACTAAATACGCAGTTCCGTAAATAGTAAAAACTCAGTACATAATGGTCTCTTTCCACCAGCTCCAAGCACTCTACTGACCAGCCTGCTTCCTTGTCCTGGACACAGCCTGTAAATTCTTGAACACTATCCTGTCCCTGGGCCTCGGAAGTGACAGCCCCAAAGCTTTCTCTCCATGGCCGGCGATACGTTACAGGGTTCCCAGCTGGTTCCAGACCTCTGAGTTCATCTGGAAAGGGGGCTGGGAGGAAACCTGGGGACATCTATTTCCGTGAGTTGATCTGCACAGCCGGAAAAAGACCCTGGGGTCAGGGGTAAGCGTAAAGAGAATGACCTGAAGTAGCTAGCATCTGTCCCCAGAGTGGGACACCAGGCCTGAGGAGAAGAGGGCTGTGGTCAGAGGCAGAGGAGCACTTTGCAGCATATGAGCACTTCGCAGCATATGAGCAAATGGAAAAGAGAAGCCCCTCTGGTGTACGCGCAGAACACAGGTGGCTGCAGCTCAGTGACACCGCAGGACCACAAAGCCACTGGGACTGCGGCAGAGCTTGCACTTTCAGGCAGGCCGGGAACCTCCAGCCGTCCAGGGGAGCCACTTTCCTGAAGAGAACACCAGCCACAGGAGCGAGGACAGAGGGGACACTCACACCTGTCTCCCAAGTCCCTTGGGCATCAGGGAAGGAAGGGTTTAGACAGGACAACCACGAGCAAACTGTCTCATAACCACACAAGGCACCCCGGGACTTCCCAAACAACCGGGGGAGACTTTGTCGTGGGGCTGGGAGGTGGTGCTGAGACTTTGGTGTCGATGCAAGTCGGGAAAATTTTAATTCCTTTGATGTAACTCATTTTGTAGCCATAGTCCGGGGAGGTCTGAGGAGAGGTGCACAGAGTGAGGGACAGGAGTTACCCCAGCACCCTTAAGTCAAGTGTGCCTGCAGTCCTTGGGGGGGGCTAAGTGTCAGTGGTGCGATAGCAGAACATAATAAATGATTGCATTATAGCAGCATAAATACTATAGTTTCTAAATATCATGGAACCAGTACCCATAAGCTGACTCTTTTATAAGCAAACATATGCTGAACCCTACTGTTCATTGCCACACAGAGGTGACAGATAACGATGGCTTGCTGGCACTTGTCAGGATCTTGGGAGAGAGACACTAACTATTAATTATAAGTCATTGAAGTCTTCTTGTTTCTTATTCTATAGTGTCATTTTATACGTAATGAAGTTTTAATCTCTAATCCTCACACCATACAATCAGCCACTATTTAGTGTATTGTTCATAATAATTAAACTCTGATTAGTTTATGTCCGCTGCTCTAGGAACATCTTTATATGAGTTTTTCTCATCTAATAATTAATGTCTTTGGTGTCTCCCAATATCTGACAATCTGCGGAGGTTAATATTTAAGTGGTTTCACACTGACATCGTATAAGAGTGCTGCGACTATGTCTCAGCTACTTCTGAGATAGAGAATAGCCGTGACCTCACTCTGTTTGGACTATAACATGATCATTGATGATCATTCAGCATGAAGGCTTCTTTTAGACTTTATTTATTTATTTTTAGAGAGAGGGGAAGGGAGGGAGAAAGAGAAGAAGAGAAACATCAATGTGTGGTTGCCTCTTGCACACCCCCTACTGGAGACCTGGCCCAGACCCCTGGCATGTGCCCTGACTGGGAATCGAACTGGCGACCCTTTGGTTCACTGGCTGGCGCTCAATCCACTGAGCCACACGAGCCAGGACTCAACATGCATGCTTAACCCAATAGATAATTGCTGTTTTCTGGGCTAATACCTGAGTTGGCTGATGGAAGGATATTTGGGGATATCAAAGCCTTCTGGGATGTGCAAAGAAGCACTGTCTGAGCTTCATTGGGTGGGGGGGGGGGAGGCATCATAAAAGATGCAACAGAGTGAAAGGTAAACGGAAAATGAGAAAGCCTGAGTTCTGGTCCCGCAGCTCACACTAACTTACTTCATGACCTTGGCAAATCTTTGCATCTCTCTCAGTGTCTTTGCTCCTAAGTAACAGAAAATGATGGCCCAAAGTGATTGCTTGTAAAAAAAAAAATAACTTTTACAACTGGCTGGACGCAACTGTCCTGAGCTTTCTCTGTTTGGACACGACTTGCACTGAAAAGCATACGACCCGCTTACCAGCGTGTCTCTGGATCACTCTGGGGAATGCAGGCGAGAGCGCTAACCCCGAGGAAGAGGCACGGGCAAGGGGACGTGCTGTAACGGCACGGAACCACTGCTGTTGCCTGGGAGCCAAGGCCCACTTCCTGCACTTCTTCCGCGTGCTAAGCGGTAGCAAGCGCTCTGAGCCAGAGGAAGCCGGATACAAAGGCAGGCAAGGATAACAATGCCTGGTAGAAAGGGCCCCAAATCTTGGGATGCTCTGCTTCTAATTTTATTTCATGTTCTTAAGTAAGCCCCCTAATTTCCTTACGCCTCAGTTTTGTCATCTGGATAGGTAATTACTATTATCTGAATTATCTTTGTCATGTAAAGAACAAAATTTTTAAAATAGTCAAATGAGATGATCAAATAAATGCGTGGCATTCCTTTAACTGTAGAGTGGGTTCTTGGTGGCCTTGTCACACTCAGAAGTCACCGTGACCATTTCCCTACTCGCCCTCAGCTCTTGGGTTTCACAGGTCCGGCCTCCGTGAATTGAGGACCCCTGGGATCCCTAGAACATGCAAGAACATCCACAGAGGACGTGAATTCCACCTAAGGTTCATCGCTTTATGCAAATCCGGGAAGAGTAACTCATAATTACTGGGACCTGTTTAGTCCTCATTCTTAACTGGTTTTGCAAAACAATAGCAGGGGAATAGCAAATGCTTGTGGTCCCCACTTCAACTGTAGCAAGAGCCAGTCTGGCATGACTGGGGTCTTCACCCAGGAAACAAAACCCACATCGTCAGGACCGCCTGGGCCATGATAACGCTTTCTAGAAATGTTTTCTGTCCTAAATCCCTAACAAGACCGTCCTGGGGAGAAGCCCAAATAACCCCAGAGGACCTTTGCTCGTTTCATGGGTATGTATGCTTGTTTCTAGATTCTGTTTTGGATATTTTTTCTGATTCGGAAAAGGCAGTTTAGTCCTTTCCCTGAGTAACCCATGTATTGTCTTTAATTACAGAAATAGCTACAGCCCAGGGACTCCTGAAATCATAGTGAGAAGGGAAGGGAAATAGAAAGAGCCAGTGAGGCCCCTCTTGGTAAAAGGTCTAGTTTGTAAACTCTTTACTGGACAAGATAGTCCATTCTACAATTTCTGAGGGCCACCCGAAAAGCACACGGACACACCCACCCGCAACGCCTCACTCCCCACCACTGTGGGGCGCTCTCGTGGACATCATCCAAGGTGATGTCCAAAACAAAATCTCGAGGCAGTAGACCTATTGTAAAGTCTTCAAACTCTCATAAAATACCTCTTTTAGAACAGCTCTCAACTGGCAGAGTGAGAGGGGTGAGAGGGGAAGTGTCCTTTGGACAGAGCACCTTTCATGGCACTCTGTGACTAGAGAATAGGGTCAGTGAGGCTAATGTCCCACGAGACAGACAGACACAGGCCACGGGGGCGGGGGGGAGAGTCACAGGCATCTCCTGCTAACATCCGTGTGTGCGTGCTCATGCCAACGCTTGTGTACATGCTGCACGCGTGGGGAAGAGCAAGACATAAAGCCACTGCTTCGAGGGGCCCGGTATCTCCCTCCTGCCGCATCTTGCTAAGCAGACGTCCAAGGTGAGAAAAGCTGTTTAACTGCTTTAAAAAATGTTGTGATGATTTTACTATCTAAACCTTACTTAAATAACTTGGAAGTGGAAGAGGCGGTTAAAATAAGAGACAAGGGCATGGTGAATGCTAGGTAGAAAGGGGGAGAGAACAGCACCAAAAATTGGAGATGAGGATCGTTGCGACGGAGCATCCAATCCGGCTCTCTGGTCAGGCAGAGAGGAAATTGCGAGAAGCGAAGTAACCCTCGCAACATGATAAAAGGGAGCGCTATCTGCTTGCAGAAAGATAGGTCTTCCAGGCGCTGAATTTAAAAGAAATTTACTGCGTGAGAATGCGCAGAGATAGAGTGATGCTCCCACAAATACTAACAAAACGTTAAATAACAGCAGACAGTTCTGCATGAGTCACATCAGCATTGAAATTGTGAGTGAGCCTTGCCATAGACAGTCCTGGGTTCACATCAGTGACAAGGACATCGGCCAAGCTCTACCTAAGCACAAGAAGCTTCTTATTCCTCATCTCTAAAGTGAAGGCGATGTTACCTCCCCCTCAAGGCTGTTAGGATTAAACAGATGACACAAGTAAAGGACCGGGCACAGTACCTAGCTAGTAGGTGCACAAGAAACGTTGGTTCTGTCTCCCATCCCGCGCCCCCACTCACAACGGTAGGATGCAGGTCTTCATGTGGATGGAACAGAAGCCAGAGAGTTAATGCCCTCAAAGGCATTTCCACTGGGGGTATAGATATTACAATGGTCCGAATAAACAGCTAGCCAGGTACGAGAGCTCGGGAAGCTAAAGGATGGTGGCTGGCCCGGCGTTTAGAATGTCAATGGTCTCGACCGCAATCAGGGAATTGCACAAACACAGGGAGGGGCCCAAGGAGGTTTGCAGCTGTTCATACGGAAAATAATACAATGCTTAATAAGTAATAATGCAAGAATAAACTCTGTGTTTTACGTACTCGCAACTGTACACCTACTTCGGACCCATCCTGTATTGGCCGTTGTTGGCAGGGGAACTTGATACTCTCATTGCCAAGTGGTGGGATGAACACCCTTCTGACTGCCTCACATGGGAATGATTATAAAGCCAGTTCTTTGTCTCAAAGAAGACATACACTGCGAACCTCTGCAGTGCTTAAACAGGAATGAACTGGGACTCCAGAACTCTGTGTCAGAGTTCAATTTGAACTCGGAATATATGAGAATAAATGTCACTTACTTAATAAAGACCAAAACATGAAATACCTCTACATGGTTGTTAAAAAAAAAATCTTCGTTTTAATAGCAGTATCACCGATGGGAAAACGGATGTTTGCATATTGGACGGATGACGAAATGCTTGGCAACCCTTTTACCATATGTCTGGCTCTGTGCTAGGCCTTTGCACACATATTATTTCAACTAATTCCAGCAACAGGAAACAAAGGTAACACATTGGATTACCATCCTCAGTTATGCTTGTACACATCCAGGTACGACTATAAATTTAGACTAGTGATTCATAAAAGGACTGTTCAATGAAAGAAAGCTACATGATTATACATTATATGTGGTTCATAATACAATTAAAGGGACTGAAGCGGAAAATGACCCTCAGTAGCAAGATTACGGTAATTCAGTCATCATATACATTGCTTTGAGCATAATTAACAGTTTGGCTATCACACGCAAATTCTGATACTAGAAGTTCTTTAGCTAGAGGCAGGATTAACCAAAATTCATTTCCATGGCCAAATTCTGGCCCCTGGCAAATTTTCTAATGTCTGCACATTTTCCCAAACGATGAAAGCGGGTCCAACAGCACCAAGCCAAAGCAAGGGTTTAATTCCAGCAACTCTCTGTGCAAAAGCCACTGCAACCAAGAAGGTCGCAGCCAAGGTTACTGTGCCACCTCCTCAGGGCCATGCCGTCAGAAGCACCACCAAACCTTTGCAAGAACTACAACATGAAGGAAATGTCGGGTTTCAGGATCCGAGGAGCCGATATCCTTGGCGCATTTTCAGACTCTCTTTCCCACCCAGAAGCTTTCTCACCTCCCTGAAGACACACCATTCATTCTCTCAACATTCAGGGCTGGCTCACTGTGTGCCAGGCACTGTGCCAGAAACTGGGGATGGCGTGGGGGAGGGGTGGAGAGACAGAATGACATCGGACACTGCCGGAACTTACAGACACTCTCAGACCTAAGCAGAGCCTTCAGGGGCGCAGTCCTGGAAGTAAAGGGCTTAGCCTCAAAATGCAGGCACATTAACACACAACTATGCTCTGCACCTACTCATCATGCTCAAACTGCACTCGGGAAAGCGATCCCACGGAACGGATACAGCGGCGGGGGCGTGGTGAGGGGAGCTTTCGCATGCCAGGTCCTCTTCTGTCAGGATGGAGACAACCACGTCAACCTCAAGGTCATTGTGAGGGCAACGTGGCAGCAATTACGGTTATCACAGACCATTAGCTCAGGCTGCCACACTTTGCCACTGGGCTTCACTCACTAAGGGCGTGAACTTTCTGTGCCTCAGGCCACCTCGTGGGTAAAAGGAAGATAAACACAGCCTCTAAGGGAGCAGTACTGAGGATTCAGCAAGTAAACTCATCCAAAGAACTTGGTGGTCTCCAGTTCACGCCTATCACTGCTACCCTCCTGACACCAGAGGAAGGCGCAGTGAGGGGGCTGGGGGAGGTTTTGAAGGAAGAGGAGGGTTTCACCAGGGAAGGCTGGTGGCAACATGGGTGAGGGAGGGGAACAGAAATGTGGGAAGGGGAAAAAACACAGACCAGGCAAAAGCAGGTCATCATCACAGATGGACGGAACCACCACACACAGACACAGGTGTCCTGCCCAACGACGTCACAGGTGCGGGAGCAGATGCATTCTTATCTCCATTTTGCAGATGTGGGAACTGAGGCCCAGGAGGGTCATGTGAGGGGCCAAAAGTCAAAAGGTGAGGTGAGCAGCTCCAGCAAGGCTCCCCCTCAGAACTTTCCATCAGCAGTAGCAGGTGCCTCAAAACACAACCAGTCGGACTCAGCACTAGAGACCAACACTGTGAGGGCGACAGCTGGGCCTACTAAGAAGGGAAATACTGCCCTGGACATGAGTTGTCGCAGGCAGGGTTCTCCAGGGAAACAGCCAACAGGACACAGACGTGTGTGTGCCTGTTGCACGCATGCCTGTGTACATGCGCACACGCACACCGATTTATCATGAGGACACTCATTGTCATGCGGTTGGAGGCTGGAAGGTCCCACAGTCTGCGTCTGCTGTCTACGGACCCGGGAAAGTCAATGGTGTCAGTCCAAGTTCAAAGGCCTGAAAACCAGGGGAGCCGATGGTGTAAACCCCAGTCCTCGGGCAGGAGGCGATGAGATGAGGTGCCCCAGGCCCAGCGGTGAGGCAGGAGGTAGAGCGAGTTCCCCTTCCCTCCACCCTTCGTTCCATGCAGGCCCTCGTGGACTGGGTGGTGCCCACCCGCCCTGCCAGGGCGACCTGCTTTCCTGAGCCCCCCAGTCCCCGTGCTGATCTCATCAGGAAGCACCTTCACAGACACACCCGGAAACGATGCTTCAGCTCGGGCACCCCAGCGGGTCAAGTGGACATATACAATTAGCCATCACACTAGTGAAGCCAACAACCCATAGGAAATGACCCCGAGACCCACAGGGAGCACTTCCAGGACAGTCCTGCCACCAGCAAGAAGCAGGGAGCCCCGAGGGGCTGGGCGGCCACAGCTGACAAGTCACCTCGCTGAATACAGGCTCGGCCACATGACCTGGGGCAAGTCACTGATATTCTGTGAGCCTATTTCCTCATTTATAAAATGAGGGAGATCCAGGTACCCATCCCATAGGGTAACTACAAGGACCAAATAAAATAAGAAACATAAAGTAATCACAACAGTGCCTGACATAGCAAGGTCTGTTTAGTTTCCATTGTTATTAGAGATAAAAAGCCATAGCCAGCATGAACATCACACACACACTCACACACAACACCACAAGAATTACTTTCACCTCCTAAGGTATTTTTTTATTTATTGATTTTAGACAGGGAGAAACATCGATTTGTTGTTCCACTTATTTATACATTCATTAGTTGATTCTTGCATGTGCCCTGTCTGGGGATTGAACCCACAACCTTGGCATATCAGGACAATGCACTAACCAATTGAGCTATCCAGCAGGGCCACCTCCTAAGGTATTCTGCAAAGACTTCTACTGTACTACTTATCATAGATACTAATTATTTGGGGGCAGATTTGTACTCTTCCTTCTAGACTGGATATTTTCTGAAACCCAAACAGCTTTCATCTTTCTCAATTTTATATCCTCAATACTCAGTACTTGGAAAGTGCCCATATATTTTTGTTAAAAATGTCAGAATGGAATGAAAATTTTTGAATTATTTAGCCTCATGGAGTGATAACTGCAAGCAATAGTCTGGAAATTGAAAGTCAGTTTCTTTTCATTTTGTTGATGCCTTTTTAGATAGTTCACCATAAAAGCAATACCCATAAATAAAGCTAACTATTTGTACTCTGAAGCCCACTAATGGGCTAAACCACCAGCCCTGAAGCTTCTCTTGATGTTCACCCAACTTCACTTCTGCAAAATGTAAGGCAACACATTTGACCAAATGAATCCAATTCGTCAAGGAGGCCAGCCTGCCACAGATCTACAGAGAGAGACCCGGTCACCAGGTTGTCCCGGGAACGGGGAACTCAGGCCGCCTTTCACAAGTGCTGGCCCACAGTCAGCTTCTCTCTCACAGTGCAGGGGACAGGCGGGAGGCCTGTGTCCAGGAACTGACATCATTGACAGCGGAAGCTCTAAGTCACTTCTAGGCAGTGCGGTAAGAGTCTGTGAATGGGGTAACTTCTTCGATCTCTCGGCCAAGTACACTGGGAGACTGTGAGCTCCAAGGGGGCATTCGTAATGAGCACTACACCATTTCCACGTCACACAGCCACGTCGTCCTCAGACACAAATGAGGTAAAGCACTATCGTGCAATGCTTATTGTCCAGAAGTGTAAGCCCCAGCAATCATTCCTTGCCCACAGCGAGTAACGTGTCTTTCACATAAATACCAACTTTGGGATGGATAACTTCATTACCCTACATGGTCTGTCCATGGTGGCAACATGGCTACGGCTGGAGCCAGCCACTGCAGTTACTCAAGCCAACCTCATCCACGAAGGACAGTCTGTGCCTCGAGAGGCGGCAGAAGCCCAGTTCCAGGAATGCTTCACTCATGCCCTAGAGGCTGCTGAGGGCCCGCGATGCTCGCACACTGTTCCGCCTGCTGCGGCTCCTGCAGATAACAAGACAGGGAAAAGAAATCGCTCCTATGGAGTTTTATGCTAAGGAGAGAAGAGTGGCAGAAATAGTCAAGCAAAGCTACTTTCAGATAATGATGCATTGTTACAAAGAATCAGCAAGGCCTTTCTAGCGAGGTGAAATGGGGATGATGACAAAGAGGCAGCCAGGGAAAGATCAGACTTAGCACAGAATGTAACATGGCTGTTCTGTTCGTATTCCTGTGGGACTTTGTGGATGGACCATATTGCTCCGTTTGCCAGAAAGCACAGCTAAGATAGACGATGAGAACTTGAACTCAGCTCCGTGCACCCACATCTCAAGATCCCCAGAGAGATCTTGACAGACCCTCAAGGGCAGTTTAGGCATCTGGAAAAAGCCTCGCTTCTTTCACTGCCTCTGAACACAAAATAGCCCAGGACACCTGGAAACAGATAGGAGCCCTGTAACAAAATAGGCTCTTTAGAACTTTCATGACCTCAGTAAGAATACTATCCTTCTCTAAACTTTGCCTGAGGAGGAGTGAGTGACAGAGGCCTGAAGAAGACACCCAAGGGCCCATAGATGGAGGAGACACTCACCGTCCCTCGGCCACGTGGCGCCCTTGTTCATCGAGTCAGCGGCACACTCGTTCCATCCCCCATTCTCTGGTGACCGGCTTCGAGAGGGCCCTACTTCCAGCGCCAAGAAGGATACTGGAGGGAGACCCTGGGCCTAGAAGCTTCACTAGAACACCTGGATCAAGTCACCCCGAAGTCCAAAACACTCCCAGATCCTCAAATGCATCACTTAACCGAGTACCTTTTCCCCCCTACGCTAGTGTATACGGGCTTTCTAACACACGCCCAGAAAAAGTCCAACCACATACCACAGTAAACTCTCCCAACCCCCAATTACTGAGAATAAAATGTACTTCTCAATACATTCAAAGAGCCATTTGTAGAGAACTCTAAATTGTTATCGAAGAAAAATGAGGTCTCTTCGGATTTTCATTAATCAATAACTCTTTATTTGGCACCTACTATGTGGTCACATTGGTGTCAGCTCCGATGGAGGGTGAAAATATATAAAATACGGCTTCTCTGGCTTCAAAGTCCACATGCTACAATCTATCACCATTACTCATGCTTTACTCCTCCATGGAGCTTTCTAAGTTATAAAGCACTTTTGAAACACGGCTCAGATACACAGAATCAGACTGGATTCATCTAAATCTTTGGTTTGTGAACTCCCCCACTGCCCCGTACGTGGCCCTTTCGTATCTAGCGCTCACCACACCCCATTGGGCCTTCACAGCCCAACCGGGAAACTGGGGTTCCCATAAATTACCCAAGTCTCACAATTAGCGAGCACCAAACCCCGAATTGTAATTGTGCTGTCCCCACGCCCCTTCACTGGCCTGTTCATAAAACTATAGATGAAGGAGTTCTTCCAGTCACACCCACAAGGAGCCACAGGGAGCTGGCTGGTGTATTTGAAAGTGTGATCCAGAACAGGCACTTCACCGCTAAGCACAGAGCCAGCGTCTGGGGGACCGCTCCGAGTCATTGCCGAATTGGCACCTTTGAATGTGGTCGATTTAAAGAGATTTCGCACAAATTCTCCTCTGTATCGTTCCAATTTTAGTATACATGCTGCGGAAGCGAGCACAGATTTTGCACAAATTCGATTGGTACCTACAGGCACACCGATATATTCAAGCCAGACTGAAATCATTTTTTCAGTGCAACAGTAGGAGATAGCTTAACACATCCATGAAAAAAAATTGAAGTCACTTCTTCAAAATGTCATTACTGCTTTTCTCTAGTGACATTTTTCTTTTTACAGATCACTGGTAAGTCAATTGTCCCTTTTTTGGTCCCATTGGTTCTGACCAAAGCAAATCAGGTTTAAAAAAAAAAAAAAAGGACACAGGAGTTTCATTCATTTAGTCTAGAAACAAAATCACCTACAAAAAAACTTTTTTTAATTTTTACAGGTAATTGATTTCTACTTCTTTGCCTGAAATAACTCCCCTCTTATTCTCCTGACATGTTAAATGGGTGAAGGAGTGTCATTTTGTAAGAGCAACGCTCTCAAAAGATTTAACGTTTTCTGCACTGGCTGATCAATTTAGAAAAAAACTGTCTTATTCACCTTAAAATACAAAATTCTCTCCCACCCTAAACAATGCAAGGAGGTGGAGGACACAAGAGTAAAAGAAAGGAAACACGCGTGCCCTGGGGGATGTGTGCGGGGGAACACTCTCTGGCCGAGATCCTAGACCCTCCAGCCTCCCCCAGTAGACGCAGGTGCCGGGTCAGAAGCCCAGTGTTCAAGGAGGGGCGCCCTGCCAGGCCTACCACTTACAGCTGGTGCTGGGACAAGACAGATGGGTGCCATTTTCCACGGGAGGACGACAGCTCCCTGTTGAAATGCTTTCCTTCCACTCACAGGCTCGGCGGGCAACGACGACATGGTAACCTTCCATAAGCGGGTGAACTGGGTGTGGAAGAGAAACGTGGCTGACGGTGGCAACGAGGGGCACTTCTGACCAATGGGCATGAGAAAGAGGAAGATGCAGTGGCCCTTGGAGCCACGCAGCAGTCAGACACAAAGGCCGCTGTGGCACAAAGTACTCCATCTATGTCATCGGCCGGGGCAGGTCTGAATCCCAGCTCTGCCCCTCCAGCCTCGCTGCCGTGGAGCCAAACATGAACAATAAAGGGTCCCAGCGCCCGGCACGGTGGTGGCACTGGCCCCCCTTCCTCCCCTCCCCACTCACTTTCTCTGACGGTCTTTAGCGGATTGAAGTCCCCTGCCTTCCAAGGTTTACCTCATTTTTGATGACATTCAACTGTACGCACCACCAAGACGAAAATAGTGAGTGCAGAATTTAGAATCCCATAAGCAGCCTATTTTTCATTAAATTGGCCTAATTAACTAAATTAAGACCCAGAGGGGTCTTAAAAATAGAACTTACCTGTGTCAGTATTAATTGTATAGTGTCGTCTGTTCAATACATCTGCCTGTACAGAGGTTTTCTGTCCTAAGAAACAATATTTACCTTCATAAATTCCCCATTAACTCATTTCCCCCAAAGAGCCACCTCAACCCATTTATCCTACTGGACTCCAAATTCTACTTAGTTTCTAACACAGCCTCAGCCCACCAGCTTTTAGGATGTTTTAAATCCAGTCGGTCATGTTACCAATCCCTTGGCTGGGCTCAGAAATACGAGTAAAGGAGGCTGTTGAAAGGAACTGAGCTTGTAAAGTGCCTTTCGTTGATATTTTTTATAGATCACAGAGGTTTACCGGAAGATAATCAAAATAGCTGATTACTTAAATAACAATCATCCGCTTCAGATCTCGGCCTTTTCTCTACTCATTGTTTTTATTTGTACACCAACACCACTGACATCACTAACCCTACCATCACCACCAGGCTGAACCAGCTTCACTTTTATCCATAGAATGGGTGGGTCCCTATATTTTACTTATTCACCTTCTTTAAAGTAAATCATCAATTTGTTCCTTTTACACTTCATACCTAAAACAGTACCGGCACAGAGCATAGTCTCAAAGCTATTTATTGAATGAATGGTCAGGCCTAAGAGCTCTCTGAGATCTTCTTTCTGAAACAATGCCATGACAACAGCAAGGTGACCACTGGGGGGGAAAGGGAGTGGGGTGGGGGGCGAGGGCAAACGGGGGCAGAGAGAAACTTGACTTTGGGTGCTGGGCGTATGATGCAGTGTGCAAATGACGTTTGGTTGAGGTGTGTGCTTGAAACCTGTACTCTTTTGTGCTCTACTGTAACTCCCATAAACTCAATAAATCAATGAGTGCATAATAAAAAGAATGTCATGAAAAACAAAAGCTAATATAATATAAACTATGAAATTACGGGTTTCAGAGAAACTTCCAAGACAAATGGTGGAAACCTTCTTTACAAACAAAATCTTCTTTCAGCAATTCAAGGATATTTTTTCCCAATGTTTCCCAAACAACTAGTCTTGCTTCCCAATGTTTCTTCAATAGATATTTAGTATTAAAAAAAAAAAAAACCCTTTTCAGATGTCTGCTACAACTCTGGGGCTCCTCGGGCCACACACGACCTGTCGGACACGCGGAAAGCGGCGCCTGGGGATACTCTAGTGCCTGGGGATTAACGGCCCGACTCCACTCGCTCAGCTGCCGACTGGCTGCTCTTTGATCCCGTGGCTGCAGAGCCCCCCAAGCTGAATAATTCTGAACAGACGCTTCGCAAAGACATGGTACAATGTAAAGTTACAGGAACCATCTGGAGAATGACACCTTTGACGGAGCTGAAGCGTCAGTGACCAGAGTCACCGTCCCACAGGAAACCACCTCAAAACCGGCCAAATACAGAAAACAACGGTTTCCAAGACACTGACCATCGAGGGAACAGAGTGGACTCGGACGGGCACAGCTGAGAGGCGGGACGCGAACGAGGGGGGCTCCGCGAGGGCTGTGACTCCCTTCCTGGAGGACCTGACAGGTGACTCGGGTGCGGCCCCGTGGACTCCCTGAGTTAGTTAGAAGGTTCCAGAGGGAACAAGGCAGCTGGAATTGGCAGGATGGGCTACCTGAGAGAGCAGAACCGCACAGAGAGGAAACACCAGACAGAGATCTGCAGAGAATCCCACCTGCGTGCATGGCTGAGCAGTACCGGTGCATGGGTGCGGGCCGGCTTTGGCAGCTTCAGCACCGCAGCACAGAATCAAGCAGTTACGGCCGAGACCACGTGGCTCTCAAAGCCCAGACAGGCTCTCTACAGAAAGAAATGGCCAACTCTGGCTGACGTCAGACTTAATGGTGAAAGACAGAATGTCTTCCTCCTAAGACCAGGAACCAGGCAAGGGTGTCCCCTCTCACTACTGCTATTCGACATTATTCTGGAGGTTGTATCCAGGGCATGAAGGCAAGAGAAAGAAGCAAAAGGCATACAAATTGGAAGGGAAGCAGTAAAACTCTTCATCTACAGACAAGATGATCTTTTATGTAGAAAACTCAGTGGAATCTACCAAAAGCTGCTCGCAGGCTGCAAAGTCACTATACAGGTCTAGGGAGCCCCCTCAGAACATGGCGGGGCAGAGCAGGACTGAGAACGTGTCCTTCTGCACCACAATAATTAGCAGAAAGGCAAGACACCCGAGTGCTTTGCTGAGACTTCGGAAAATGAAATAAGGAAAATTCACACGCAAACAGCATGAAATGTCAAGTCAGTAAGGAGACAGTGTGGACACACTTAAAACCTATACAGTCAACCAAACCGAAAACTTTCCGTGTGGTCCGACTCAAGAGATCACACCTTCACGATCACTGTAATGGCTGCAGACTGGGTTTGTTTACAGGAGCAAACACCTCCAAGAACTTTTATTTGCTATATCTTAAAAAAAAAAAAAAAGAACATTAAAGTCTGTTTATAACTCTGAGATTGTCAAACACTCATTTAGTCTGAGCACATATTTTTCTAAGTTCAACAACAAAGCCTGCAGGTCCGCATAGAAATGTTATGTGTGCTACTGAAACCCGAGTTTTCTAGGTGTGTACATTTAAAACTTTCAGAGACCAGACAGACACCACGGAACAAACGAACGAAAACTGAGGAACCAAATGCTTCGTTGACAACATTGACGGTGGCCCTCCTGTCTTCGGGTCTTTACGAATGCGGTAACACTCGCAATAATAATGGTCTCCACCATGCACAGGCACCAGGCCCTGTGTGTGAGGTTCCAGCTGTGCTGAAGTCGATGGAGCTGCCTGCTTCCTCTCCCCACCTCTTCCCCAGCAACGGCTTACGCAGCCTGAGACCTGGGTTTGAGTACATCCAACTATTCATTGCATCTTTCTGGTCTTGGGCAATTCACTCAAACTCACGCAGTCTCAGTTTCCTCTTATACAAAACAGGCATAAAAAGGCTGCATGAGATTGTGAGGATTAAGTGGAATAAAGTGCATGAAGTGTTCAGCCCAGTATTTTTCAAAAGAAAGTACTTAGTATTAGCTTCTAATTAAGGCAGGCATATTTCAAGTCCTCTGTCTAAACCTTTAGACAAAGAATACATTTGAAAAGGAGCTGGAGCCAAAATTAAAAATGTATTTCATGCATATGGGAAAAAACAGATTAAAAATGAAAAAAAAATCTATTTTCTCAATCCACAGGGTGAAATCAGTCTGGCTGCCTCCATCGTGTTAGCCCCAAATCAGATTAGGAGGTCAGAAAGTTGTTCCTCTGCTCGAGAAATAACCAGGGTACTGAGGCAGAAAATCCTGAATCTCTGAAGTTCATGAATGGAGAGTGTGTGAGTTTTCTAACCAATGTTTCTCCAAAAATTTATGCTGCCTCATATAAATTAAGTCACTTGGACCCTGAGTACAAAACATGGGGAGGAAAATACTGCTGAAAATCACCGGACGCCCAGGAAACCCCTGTTCTGCAGCCCGGCTCCTCTTGCTACATACATTCTCAACACCAAATGGTTACACTGTCTCTTTATTTCTCTGTGAGAAATAAATACAGATAGCCAGTGCTTAAAATCGAACAAGCTGGGGAAGCAGAAAGGAAAATTACCCCAATTCCTCAAACCTTCCTCCGGGCACTGGAGGCCAGGGGCAGCCAGGCAATAGAAATAGTAATTTTGACCTTGTATTTTAGAATGCAAGATGTTAAACATATTCCCACTGGGCTTACTGAAGAAGGTGCTATGAGACTTCCAGGTGAGGATGTCCGGCTGGACACATGGGTCTGAGGATCAGGGAAGAGAGCTGGCTGAGGAATGTGGACTTGGGAATCGGAGACTAGTGGGCGGGCCGGGGGCAGCGGAGTTCTCAGGGAAGAGAAGGGAGAGGGCAGACCCCAGGGAGCACTGACCTCCTGGGCCATGAGAGCCCCCATCCGGACCCCCTCAACCTCCCAGGAGTCTCCCTTCCACCCTCAGTGATGGCTCAATCGGCCTGGGCCACTTCGGGCCTAACCACTGAACACCTTGATCTTCCTTCCTTAACCCCAGATGCCCTGGCCCCTCATGCCCCTCCCGTGAGCATTCATCCAGGGACATTAAGGGAAGGCTCAGTGCCGAGAGCTAACCTGCATGTTAGGGGATAAAGAAGCCAACAAAACCCCTGCCTTAAAAAGCCTGGCTGGGCAGAGACACAGGATCCTGACGTCAGGATCCTGTGGTAGGTGGTTCTGGCAAGGGCCCCACCCTCAGGAAGGGCACACTTCTACTCAGGAAGTACCGCAGGCGCCAGCAGAGAGCGCTCCCCGGGTGGGGTTTTACCAGAAGAGGAGAACTCAAGCACGCAGATGCGCACTGTGCCCAGGAACGTCGCGGCGGGGGGGAAGGGGGGGGGGACATGGGACAAGTATTTCAGCATGTCTGTAGCTCAAAGTGCAAATGAGGAAATCCTTTTATCTCAAAAGAGGAGGAGTCACTGAAGGACTTTGAGCTGGAAAATGCTTTAATGAGGGTTGTGTTTTGAAAAGCAAGCAGCAAAAAGAAAATTCTAAGCCATGACCCAGATCCCAGATCCCACACGCCAGGGTATCTTTCAAAAGTAAAAGACAGGTGTTGGTTTACAGTAATATGCTAAGACAGTCGTAGCAAATACTAATAACTGCCGAGCAGTTGCACCGGCCAAAGGCACCAACATCTGTCTCCCGTGTAGTTTCTACACCGATGTACTTAGGATTTCCGAATCTCTTTATTATGACTGAAAATTAAATAACAATAAACATACAGAAATTCTCTGTATTTTTTCCTTTTTTGGTGGACAACATATGAAGGCAATTAATTCTATAAAGTCTAAATTTCTTCTTCTGAAATAGGAAGCACATAAAGTAATACAAAGATTTGCAAAATACCAAGATGTCATTAGGTCTGTTTCTCAACATTGGGCACTTAAGCTAAATT
Organism: Glossophaga mutica; assembly: GCA_039655065.1. Classification (NCBI taxonomy): domain Eukaryota; kingdom Metazoa; phylum Chordata; class Mammalia; order Chiroptera; family Phyllostomidae; genus Glossophaga; species Glossophaga mutica. The sequence goes on from CM077313.1 coordinate 88,469,117, forward strand.
CCATAGATTTGAAGCACAGAAATGTGTAGGTACTTCAAAATCAGGACATAAAAATATACACAAATTCTTGGTTTTGCAGAGTACAAACATTCCGTGCACAACTGCAGCTCTGTTTTCCAGAAGGAACACTAGACCCTCGGATCCAGGCGGTTGGTACAGGGATAAACATCTTCAAACAAGGCCCCGAAGAGTTCGGTCCGTGTTGGCCAAATTTCACACAGCTCCCAAGTTGTCCTCTGGAGGGCAAGTCAAGAACATCCTGACAAAGCGCAGATCCTCCGTTTGCTTTCATCTCGATCGCCAGGAACAGAAAATGGGAAACCATGTTCTGCATTGCAGCGATCTCTGGACCCTTCATCTGGGAAAACTCTCTGATATGCAGCGAGGCTGGGGCTGCCAAAGGCTTTGTTCCAGGCAGAAACGAGCGCCACGCAGGAGAGACACTGCTCAGAACCAACGTCGGGGGATACATGTGAGTTGCGGGGAGAGCTCCTCAGTTCGTCCCTCTATTACCTTTCCCTGATTTGGGCTGCGGTCCAGTTTCCCTGGTGCCAACACCGTGGAGTTCATCCAAGACGAAGCCAGAGTTCAAGGCTGCCCTGCCTCTGTGCTTTCTCGGCCCACCTCCTGGACATCCCCACGTTCAGAGTTCACAGGCTTCGCTCGGGTTTCATAAGAAGAAATATTTCCCGGAGATTTTTCGGTTTGGAAATGGACTCCTCAGTGTCTTTACATTGTTTTCTTAAAGACCCAGGGCACTGAATTTCTGATGGCTTTGCAGACCCGTCCCTACAAACCCCTCCTTCACTGACTTCTCTTTAAACAAACCATGCTCAGTGGAAGCTCCCAGCTCTGAGTATGTTCTTTCCACTGTGACTTTTCTTGAGAAGGGAGAAAGGCAGACGAGAGTTAGAGGCTGGCGTGGCAAAAACGCAGCCTGCCTTTCGTAGACACAAGTCCTGTTTTCCATGTATCGAGCACCTCGATCATTGGACAAGACACAAAATTAGATAGCTACTTCTGCTTACTGTTTTTATATGTTCGGAGCTTCCAAAAATGCCTGGCTGAAACACTCTGTGTACCAGTAAGCTATTTTGACACATAATTCGAATTCCAATCATGTCTTATTTAACATTTGCAGTTTGCTGCATCAGTTCACATTCGGTTGACATCTGTCACCAAAACAAAACTTATGGACACAATAATTTGTCTTAAATTCACAGAATCCTGGGTCTGGGAAGGAAATAGGTCCCATTCAGCCTACGAGCATTAAGGAAGACTTCATTTATACATCCTCGTCTCCAGAAGAAAAGCAGTTTTCCTTCCTTTAAGATTTCTGAAGAGATGAGTACTTGATACTCTGTTGTGCTAAGGATGTCCCCAGGGTCTCACTCTAACAATGAGAGAAGTTTTGGGTTTTGTTTAAATTCCTAATATTTAACTTAAATAATCGAGTTACTCCAGGAGCCTAATATGTGTTTTAATGCTCTCCCCAAAGCTCCTATTACAGTGCCTGGCATATAGTAGGTGATCAGCAAATATTTAATGAATACGCACAAGAGAGAAAAATAAAGATTGTAGGGAAAGAGGAAAGAAAAGAGAGGGAGAAAGGGAAAAGGGTGAGAGAGAGAAAGCGAAGAGACGGAGAGAACAAACAGATACCAAGAAAGGTCAAACATGAATTCAAAACTTGAGAAATTAACCACAGAGTAGCAAAGATGTGAAACATAATACAAAGTAGATACAAAGAAAAGTATTAAAGGGCCACAGATAAAATGTTGGAAAAACTCAGATGAAAGTTATGGAACTTCTAGGTAGGAGAGACCAGGAGCATGGGGCAATGGGAAATCAAGGCATTTAAGGGGGGAATTGACTGTGGGATGGGGACCCCTTAGTATCCAGGCTTGTATAATGATACAGCAGAAGTATTACTAATGGTTTAGGAGAGGATTTAAATTAGTGCCTAAAGGAATGAACAAGTGAATAAACCAACAAATGAATTAGTTTAGACCTGGCATTTTCAAGATAAACAAAGAATATGACTATGGTTTCTATAATCCATCTGCTGATGTCAACTGCAAATTACATACCCCTCCCCCCGCCCTCTCTGACTATGAAGGATGTTATGAGAAATCCTTCCCCCACCAAATTAGACCTACTTGAATAAAAAAAAAAAAAATGAAAAAATTTTAATTATTTCACAGCGTTTGCATGTCATTTTATTTTAATCCCAGGGATATGGATATAAATATGAGATAACTTGCTATTCTTCCTATTACCAGCAAAGCAATCCAGTATGTTTGCCTTTCTTGCCTTTCTTCTTATTTCTAATATTTTTTAACAATTAAAAGCCTATTTGCTTAATACACATACACAGTAAAGACTGGCCGGCTGATCTGTCAATGAGGCACTCTCCCGCTGGCTTTTCTGGCTGAGTTATTTCTATTAAAGAACCAAGAAATAGGACACACAGCTGCACCGCTGGTTCTGGCAGAAATGCTAACTCTGGAATAAGATGGATAGAACAAAATCGGAACAAACGCCAGTGGGATTACGAAAGCGTTAGCGTATGGCTGGCGATGGTGGAAAATCTCTTCTGACCCGTGAGTTTATTGAAAGCTGTATTTGCTAGAAAATAACCTCACCACTGTCATTAAGTTCTAATTGAGTTTTTACTTGATGGTTGTCAAACTTCCTATACCACATAATAAATTTTCTCATACTGAAGTTCAAATGATTTTCAAACATACTTCGGAGGAACTTAATCTCTCTCATGCAAGAACTTGATCACAAATACGCACAACAGCTTTACTTCTAACAGCCCAGAACTGGGAACTACCCAAATATCCTTCGACAAGGCAGTGTTTAAACACTGTGCTACATCCATACCGTGAACAACTACTCAGCAATAAAACAAGAGTATTGATATGCCCAACAACTCGGATGAGCCTGGAGGCAATTATGTTGAATGAGGAAAAAGTCAGTCTTAAAGGGATACACACTATACGATTCCGCTTATGTAACATCTACAAAATAACAACATGATAGAGACTAGAACAAGTTAGTACAACAGTATCCGGGAATCAGGGCTGGAGGAGAGGGGATGGGAGGGGCTGTAGAGCAGTGACATGAAGAAGGCTCGTGGTAATGGTACCGTAGAGTCTTCTGATTGCGGGGGTCATGACACAAGGTGCACCTGTGACAAAATCACCCAGAGCTACGCACATGCGAATGAGCGTGTGCATAACTGGTGACCTCTGCACAAGCGCTATGGATCATACCAATGTTAACTGCTTGGTTTTGATATCAGACGGTAGTCATGTAAGACGGTTATTAACACTGAGGGAGGCTGCAGGGTCGGGGCACAGGACTTCCCTGTACACTTCTCCCCAACCTCCCATGAATCTATCATTGTTTAAAAATAAAAAGTTTTAAAAATATGTGGTCCAGACTTCCGGCCAAGATGGAGGTGTAGGTGGACATACTGTGCCTCTTTGCACAACCAAAATTAAGGACAACAAAGATTTAGAAACAAGAAAACAATCCAGAACCGAGAGAAAATTGAACTGTACAGAAGTCCGACAACCATTCATCCAGACCGGTAAGAGGGGCTGAGTCACGGCAGGAGAAAGTGGAGGTTGGCGGACTTCCTACGAACCAGGCACGTAGGCAGCCCTTGGCAGATCCCAGGCATACAGTCAGTGGATAGCGAACCCCGGGCACCGGGTGGTGGCGGGCAGGCCCAGTGGGGCCGCGCAGGGCGGCTGGCTGACTAGGCGGCCCCACATTCACGTGCAGACAATCCAGGAAAGAATGGAGAACAGGATAGACCTCGCAAGCAGGGCCCCAGCTCCAGGAAATAAAACCTGAAAACACCAATTGAAAACACTTGTGGGGGTTGAGGTGTTAGGGGAGACTCCCAGCCTCACAGGAGAGTTCATTGGAGAGCACCCATAGGGTCCTAGAACGTACACAAGCCCACCTACCCGGGGACCGGCACCAGAAGAGCCCAATTTGCTTGTGGGAAGTGGCGAAAGGGACTGGAATCCGAGCGGAGCAAGCGCCATTATTCCCTCTCTGACCCCACCCCCACATACAGCATCGCAACCCAGCAACTGGGCTGCCCTACCCTGGGGAACACCTAAGGCTCCGCCCCTCACTATGTAACAGCTGCAACCAGACCAAAAAAAAAGGCCCAAAAGGGAGAACAGATCAAAGCCCCAGAGCTAATTCATCCAAGCGATGAAGAGACAGCCAACCTATCAGATGCACAGTTCAAAGTACTGGTGATCAGGAAGCTCACAGAATTGGTTGATTTTGGTCGCAAATTAGATGAACAAATGAAGACTACAATAAGTGAAATGAAGAAAAACTCACAGGGAACCAATAGTGATGGGAGGAAAACTGGGACTCAATCAATGGAATGGACCAGAAGGAAGAAACAAATATCCAATCAGAAAAGAATGAAGAAACAAGAATTCAAAAAAATGAGGAGAGGCTTAGGAACATCCAGGAGATCTTCAAACATCCCAACATCTAAATTATAAGGGTCCCAGAAGGGGAAGAGGAAGAGCAACAAGTGGAAAACTTATTTGAACAAATAATAAAGGAGAACTTCCCCAATCTGGCAAAGGAAATAGACTTCCAGGAAGTCCAGGAAGCTCAGAGAGTCCCAAAGAAGTTGGACCCAAGGAGGAACGCACCAAGGCACATCGTAATTCCATTAGCCAAGATTCAAATGAACGAGAGAATTCTAGAAGCAGCAAGGGATAAGGGGACAGTCACCTACAAAGGAGTTCCCATCAGACTGTCAGCTGATTTCTCAAAAGAGACCTTACAGGCAAGAAGGGACTGGAAAGAAGTATTTGAAGTCTTGAAAGGCAGGGACCTACATCCAAGATTGCTCTATCCAGCAAAGCTGTCATTTAGAATGGAAGGACAGATAAAGTGCTTCTTAGATAAGGTCAAGTTAAAGGAGTTTATCATCACCAAGCCCTTCTTATATGAAATGTTAAAGGGACTTATCTAAGAAAAAGAACAAAAATATGACAGTAAAAAGACAGCAAACTCACAGATATTAACAACCATACCCAAAACAAAAGCAAAGTAAGCAAACAGCTAGAACAGGAACAGAAACACAGAAATGGAGATCACATGGAGGGTTAGTAACAGGGGAGTGGGAGGAGGAGAGAGGGGGAAATGTACAGAGAATAAGTAGCATAGACGGTGGGTAGAAAATAGGGGGAGGGCAAGAATAGTGTGGGAAATGTAGAAGCTAAAGAACTTATGACACATGGACATGAACTAAAGCAACTTATGACACATGGACATGAACTAAAGCGGGGGAATGTGGGTGGGAGGGGGTGTGCACGGTGGAGGGGAATGATGGGGGAGAAATGGGACAACTGTAATAGCATAATCAATAAAATATATTTTTAAAAAATGTCCATTCGTATCAGGATGTGCCACGAGATTTATCTCTAAGTCGAAGAGTGTTCAGTCCTGAGTGCGGAATAGGGTACAAAATAAATGCTTTTTTTTTTTTTAAAGAAAAGAAGAGAGGGATGGAAAAGGAAGATGTACGATCATCCCTAGTAGATCTAAAATTGATGAGAAACCCAATTTGGGAAACAAAGTTGTCTTAAGTTTTTGACATACCATTACACAATGGGTACCTTGTAAAGTAGTTGTGTAAATTAAAGAAATGTATATGGCATTAGTAAGAGGCTCAAGAAATGGTAATTCTTTTCCAATAATTAAAAAGAAAAAAAATGCGCAATCATTTTCTTCTCCTTTCCTTACTCCCTTTTTGCACGACCTTACTTCCTGATAAAATAATCCGTCCCCCTTCGCAGCCATCAGAGACGGCAAGAGGGAACACACAATCAGAGCTCAGCTCTGTGGACACATCTGTTGTCAGCGGGCCTCAGTTTACTCCCCGAATCCCTGAGTCACCGTGCTGCAAGCACCCAGGAGCCCAGGGTCCCATACGCAGCTCGGGGCTCAGCCATGGGGCCGAAATGTTGCAGTGCGTTCCTAAGAGCCATGCTTGGGACATTTAACTCCCAAACTCTCTACCTCTGTCTCCTTCCCAGAGTAATTGCAATTTCACTTCTCTCGGTGAATATAATCCCCCCGTTTTTTCCTTGTAGTGAATTGTAATGACCTGGACAGATGGCACACAGAACACTAGCAAAGTGATGTCTTCAAGTACCAGCCCAATGAGGGAATCCATCCAGGAGGCTTAACATGGAACACTCACGCAGCTCAAGGACCAGCAAAGCAGAAAGTGGTCCCAGAATCAGCCGACAGAGAGGGAAACAACCCAGAATGCAATGGGTCCTTGCTGACCTCAAGAGTCAAAGCAGACAGGGCAGCATGCTAAGAGTTGCCTTCATAGCCCCAACCAGCACAGCTCAGTGGGGTGGGCATCGTCCCGCAAAGTGAAAGGTCGCCGGTTCAATTCCAGTCAGGGCACACGCCTGGGTTGTGGGCCAGGTCTCTGGTTGGGGACATGCAAGAGGCAGCTGACCGGATGTTTCTCTTGCACGCTGATGTTTCTCTCCCTCTCTTTCTCCCCCCTTTCCCCTCACTCCAAAAAATAAATAAAACCTTTTTCTTAAAAAAAGTCATCTTCAGAATGAGTTACCATCTCTTGAGAGAACACTTTCCCATCTCTAAAAGCACCTACTCATTTACATTAATTTGTATGCCAGACATCAAAAAGGTAGTATAAGAGAGGTCAGGCATGAGGTCAGCCCAAAACCCACGGTCAGGGTCCAGGTGGGGGTGGGGCAGAAGGGACGGTGGGGGACAATGTGGGCTGGGGAGGGTCAGCAGAACCCAATAGGCAGTGGGGCATGAAGATGGTAATTAGGAGCCTATATGTACTCAGAGCCTTAACACATCACTGGAACAGCTGCCTGCTATACTCAGAACAGGCGGAGCTAATGCTAGCAAGGCTGGCCAAGGCTTCCGAAGCAGGACAGACAACCAGAGGAGCCTGGCAGGAGTGTGCAGTGCCAGGGAGAGCCAATTCCAACAGTGCCAGGGAGGAGGCAGAGCCACGCGGCCATGGGTTCACCATGGGGAGGATCCCACTACGGAGGAACCAAAGAGGCCGGTTCAGGACAATCACTGGCTGACTCAGATAAGCTCGCCCATAATTACTTCTTCAGCACCCACTTTACAGATGTGCTTCCCAGCCCGTCCTTTTACAGCCAGAGGTCACCCAGTCAGGACGCAGGCCCCCACGCCCCTCCTCTGCTCACAAGGACCACATTCTCTTTCAGATCGTAAGGAGGAGAACCAGCACACCTACCTAGCTGTGTCTTTCCAGGCCAGCCAAGTTCTGGCAGCTTCTGTTTCCTTACTTTCCCAGGAATTTGCTGTGCTAATGAGGACCCATCCGACAGCTGGTTACACAAGCTGCTCTCGGAAAACAAAATCTGCATGTTGAGGAAACCAGAATCTCTCTCTCTCATACACACACACACACTTTCTCGCTCTTCCCAGTACAATTCAGAAACCACAATGAGAATGAATCCAGCCCCAAGCGGAACCAAGCTTAGACTCAGCATTCCCACTTTTTCCTTTGCCAAGTGCACAGCCTACACTTCCGTTCACCCGCAGAGCAGAGCTGGCCACAGCCTGCAGCTTTAGTGAAATGCTGGTGCCCCATCGTCTGGTCTGCTACCTTCCCATACCCTTTGCTTAGCCACCACAGAAGGGACTTGCTGTCGTCTCAGACAATCAAGGACAGACCTCAGTCCTCTAAGAATGGCATTCTGCTGGTCCAAGAGAATTCCAGCTGAACCACTCACTGGTCTGGTCGGATTAAAGTTATCATCACCACTGTGTACGTATTAGAAAGAATGGCCAACATCCAGAATGCTGACAACACCCAATGCTGGTGAGGATGTGGAGAAACAGGAACGCTCCCCCCTGGCTGGGGGAATGCAAAAAGGCTCAAGCCACCTTGGAAGATAGTTTGAAGGTTTCTTACAAAATGAAACAGACGGTTACCTTGTGACCCAGCAATCGCAATCCCTGGTATTTACCCACATGGACTGAGAACTTATGCCCATGTAAACCTGCACACAGATGCTGACGGTACCTTTATTCATGACAGCCAGACTGGGAAGCAACCAACATGGTGATGGATAAATAAACAGCGGTCCATCTAGATAATGAAACACTACTCAGTGCTAAAAAGCAATGCGCTATCAAGCCATTAAAAAAAAAGCTTGAAGGAAACTTAAACGCATATTTCTAAGTGAAAGGTGCCTACTTGAAAAGACTACACGTACTGAATAATTCCAACTACAGGCCATTCTGGAAAAGACAGCACTGTAGAGATGATGATAAATCAGCAGCTGCCAGAGGCTGAGGGAGGAAGGGATGAGCAGAAGAGGCACAGAGGATTTCACACGGAGCAGTAAAAGTATTCTATGTGACCCCACACTAATGGGTACATGCCACTATGCATTTGTCCAAACCCAAGAGTGAACCTGAATGTTAACCGTGACTTTGGGTGATAACGATGTGTCACGGCAGGTTCACTGGCGTAACCAATGTACTTCTCGGGTTTAAGAGGTTGGCAGTGGGGGTGACTGCGTGGCGGAGACGAATGATGTCGGAACTCCACTCGACTGCGCTGTGAACTTAGAACTGCTCTAGAAAATAAAGCTCATTGATTTGAACAAAGAAATCCTCCGAGGCGGACAAAAGCCAAACCAGAAATATTGACATGCCACATCAGTGGTGGATTGTGTGTTTGTGTGTGCCGAAATAGACACCAAGTTACAGCGACGCAGAAGAATGCTGTCTTCACCAGCATGGGAAACAGGACTCCAAATACGGCAAATGGGGATGCCCACATGGAAAGGCAAAGAAACCCATCAACAATGGTAAAGAGGCTAAAGGAAGGAATTTTTAGACACCAAGAATCACAGCTCTGGTCCTCTGTCTAGATGAGCCCTGGGCTGCATTCTGAGTGCTCCGGAAAAATTTTAAAAAGAGAGAGATTTTTTTAATCCGTTAGGCTAATGTAGTGATTATCATTTCCTCAAATTCTTTACTTCGTGTTTCCAGAGCAGCAAAAATCTAATAGAATACATCTTACATTGAAACCATATTAAATATTCAAAAACCAATCAGGGGAAAAAACCCACCATTAGGCAAGTCTTTTTGGATCAGACTGACTCACCTTCGGGGACTAAAGGTGGGATCAGAACTGAAGGATGTCCTCAACCCAGAGGGGCCTTCAGGGGCAGCCCCGCATAGATAGAGCCCGCCTGCCTCAGGGTGCCCAGCCAGAGCTGTGCTGGCCGATGGAAAGATGCTGCACGGGAAATTTTCGAGTAGCAACGTTTTAAACAATAGTCAGATGACATTCACAGCAGTGATCCATTTATTTAACTCAATGTATCCAAATGTTTACCGTTTAACGACAGCACAGATCTGAACTTTCCGTGCACATCTAAAAGGTTCCAGGCTCTCCCCTCTCAAACATTTATCCCTTCGAATAAATTATGTGTTAAATCTCTTCCTACCTATCATTATTCTTACTACAAGTTCACCCGAGTAAGCAGGAACAGCACTTGAGTGGCCATCTCAATCTACTCAAACCATAAATAAAGACCTATGCTAATGGGACAACCAGCTCGACTCCAGTTTATTGCTTTTATTATTATTTTACTTCCAGTTTTTATCATCTCCATGTTGTTTGGAAAAGCAAAGGATTTCTCATCTCGAGTTTACCTTTGTGATTCAAAGTGATGCTGTACATGGTTCTACTGTAACAATAACGTACAGATTGGAAAGAAACAAAAACACCCAAGAGAGAGTATGTGCCAAGCTACTGGGGCCTGCAAAAAAAACGTGGGTAAGTGTGGCAAGGGGTAAAGGGGAGGAGAAGTGGGGCGGGGGTGGGTATCACATACTGTCATAGAAATAAATGGAAGGAATCGAGACTTGAAAAGCAGAATTTTCGTACTTAATGACTTTCACCCAAGCAGGTAACCCAACCCAGGTTTAAAAAAATCGAGTGAATGTTATAGAAGGGATTTTCAAAGCAATGAATATCAATTACATGCACCGATACACCTGAAGAGCAAGGCTTTGCAGAGTATCGGGAAGGCATTTGTGCATTTTAAACACTGTCCTTGGTAGGCACCATAATGGGCCTTCCTACTTTCATTGACACATAACTTAAAACATAACGGAAAATAAATAAAATATTCTTTAAAAAAACAAACGCAAACTGTAGTAGATGCTATTAATACTTCCTAATAGGGACTCGCTCCCCCACAATGAGAGGACCACACTCCTCCCTCCCACCGATGCTGGACTTGGTCAGGAGAGTCCCGTGACCCAAAGGAAGGTGAGTGCTAATGCGTGCTTCAACCAAGCAAAAGCTTTAAAGGTGACCAGCGACTTATTTTTCTCTTGCTTCTGTCCTCTTCACAGGAGGCCAACCTATTTAGCCTCTGAGCCGTTTACAGCTATGTGAATTGTGGATAACTGACGCCACGAAATAATTCCTTTCTATAGACATGCAAATCAGTCGTCTGGTGGAGAGTCCACTGACTTGTGTCCCAATGTGGAAAAAGCCCCCCACCATAGACTCCTCATCTGTAAATGTATCTATCATCATCCATTGAAACTGGCTGCAACAATTTGCCAGTTCCCTCATTAAAAAGAAGTTAAACAGAATCTTTAACACATATTCATGTTATATCTGAATGAGTAATGACTTAACCTTCTGTTGAAAATGACCCTAAAGGTGCTTAATATGTGTTAGATAATTTTACTATATATTTAATCATCCTAATGACCTTATCTTTCACTAATGAGAAAATGGAGACCCGGAAAGATTAAATAATTTGTTTCAAGCCCCAAACCGATGCACAGCAGAGCTGGATATTGAAACACCTTCGTGTTGACACCTTCTCCACAGCACTGCAGGGCAACTGCTCCGAGAAAGGAGACATTAGTGTGGAGTTGGAATATCGTGAAATGATAGAAATATCAAGGGCAGGTTCCTTTGTCAAATGAGGGAACTGAGGCACAAAGGTATGAAGACCTTGCCCACACAGTGCAGCTTATTTGGGGGGGCACTAGAACTCAGGGCCCCTGACACCCAGCTTAGTGATCTTGCGTTCAAGGAAGAAGCTGAATCTAACCAGGGTTGTGGTGAATGAGGAGAGTCAACAGAGGTGGCAGGACGCAGGGAACAGGCAAGGACAGGGACAAACGGTGTGAAGAACAGGAGGAGGTCCCCAAACCACAGGGTCCCAGGGCACGCACACAGGAAGGGGTGTGGCAATGGGAGGAGACAGGGCAAAGAAACTCTGTAATGAGACATGCTCAGAGGGCACCGGAGAGCGGAACCCACAGGTGTGTATCCCAGGAGCATCCTGCTTGGTGGAGAAATACCAAGAGGTGGAGAAATGAGTTCCCTACTCTCCTAGGAGTAAGAATAGTAGTTGGCAAGGCTGTCTGACCTGGGGCACCACCCTTCACCATGAGCTGGCTGCTTCACCTGAGGCTGAACGAGACGACGGCTGAGGTTCCTGCCAGGGCCAAAGCTCGGTCAAGAGAGCAGATACACTTCCGCTTAAACTGGTCGTGGTGGTGTGTCAAATTATAATCACACGTTTACAGAAATCCAGGATGCTGCGACTGCTTAGAAAAGCCATGTGCTGTCTGGAGAGAAGGGGCCACCACCGGGCGGGTGTTTTTGTTTGTTTGTTTGTTTGTTGTTGTTGTTGTTTTATTTTTTTGGAAGAGGAACAGAGACCTCATGGAATAAAAGAAAACAAAGTCACTGCTGTCACTTGACTGACTGTCAGGCTGTGTCCCAGATCAGCAGGGACTTCACAGCAAGCTTTTGTTTGGTTAGAAGTGTCACTATCAAGAATTTCTCACCCCCTGCAAGTTTTCCCATCTCTCTGCCACCTGGGCATACCCCGCTCCTCACAACTCCAAGGCAAGAGCCAAGTTCACTGCGAATCCATTCACGGTTGAGGGTGTGGGAGACAGCCGCTGACAACACAACAGGACCTCCAATCCCCAAAGGCACATGTAAAATACAAGAGGCATGCATAACAAAGACAAGTGACAGCCCGGGAGGGTACAGATAGCTCTGGAAGGGACGATGAGTCTTTATTCTGATGTGGGTTAAAAATCCACCATCACTGAGTCACATTATAAAGATGAGAAACAGACAGACAGTGCCTCTCAGCCACCTGCACACCAACCTGTAGAGCGTCACTATTCAAAGAAGGGTCACAGATGGTGGGGGCCGGGGGGAGGGGCACAGCACCTCCCATCAGAAAGCAGGAAGAGAAAGGAATCAAGGGTCTGTGGCCTGACAGCGGGAACTGGAGCTTCTGGGTTGTCCCCTTCCCCCTCCCCCTCCTTCCCAGTAATGGCTCAATCAGATGCCACATCTCGTCATAAACCTCACGAGCAGGAAGAAAAGCTGACTTGCATTAGCACAGATTTGTGCCTTGCACAGAGATGCCTGCCTGGTGTGTAGACCCCCACCCCCGCCACCCCACAGCTGGGAAAGAGGCGGCTGAGCAACTCGACCCTTTTCCTGGGCACGGTTTCCACTAAAGTCTCCCTTCTCCACAGGGACTAGCTCCCTTTTCTCCCTCAGGCATGTACGTTTGCAGTAGCCCCTGGTCATGCTCGGCTCCAAGCGCACAGGAGACCGAAACAACGGAGGCGTTACCAGATGTCCAAGTCATCCACAGAGAATGCCTACAATCAGTGCTGAGGGCGAATGTAACGCAAACACCAAGCCGTAACCCACTAAGGTCCCCAGAGTCAAGTAGAGAGGCAGGAGGACATGGACGTTAAGAGCTAGGGGTCAAGAGCCAAACTGACCTCAGCTGAAGCAAGCCCTACTATTTCTCGCCCATAAAATCAGGACAATCGTAGCACCTACCTCCGAGGGTGGAGTAAAATTAAAAGAGGTAAATGTGGAAAGCACTGATATCCAAGCACCAGGAACACAGTAACTATCATGTATTATTTGCTATTATTATTTGTATTATCAGTCGTTATTATTTCAAAGCAAAGTTTAATTTCTCCTCGGCCTAGCTTGTTTGCTCGTTTATTTCTCTTGAGATCTGTACCACTGGTATAGATTTAAAACTAGGAGAATAAAGAAGCAATATCTTATTACAAATGTTTATTATAAATGATTTATATAACGGTGAGCCCCCAAACTAAATCCCCCAGGGAAGTTCCCATTTCCCCTGGGGGAATAAATATCACAATTCTTCTCCCTTTAGATGAGTTATCAAAAGCCAAAAACCCCATACATTTGAGGTTTCATCACTAAAGACCCAGAAGTTGGACATTCCAACAGGAAGAAACTGGATGAGATACACGCACAGAGGCAGTTCTTGCCTCTGACAGCGACAGGCACCAGTGGCCGGTGAGGAAATGGGAACAGCAACCCCTGCATTTCAGCTACAAGGCACCGGGTCTGTTGCGAAATCGGACATGAAGAGACAGACACTCAACCTGACCCCATTCGGCAATGAGCTCCAAGGACAGCCTGGCCCCCGGAAGGAGAGCCCCTGGGTCGGGGGGCAGCTCAGAGAAAATTCACCGGATTTGGGCAGTGGGCCCATGTGCTGAGAGCCCAGGCCAGCCTCGCTGCTGCCCCTGACCACAGCTTCTCCAAACAAGGGCTTCTCCACTCCCATACACATCTTCAGAAGTGACTTTTCTTCTTACAAATGTCTGAGAACCACATATGCAAGAAAGAAGGGCCAAGAGGGAGGCATCTAAGCCACCAGTCAGCCCCATGTACGCATCCATCTGCTCCAACCTACTCTTCCTATGGGTTACTTGGGAAACAAAAGTGAGTCAGTGGAACTTTCCTATGAAGTTGCTTATGGGATGGTTGAAAGACAGACAAATAAGGGTCCAGTGTGACAAGTTTAACACTACAGGTATGCATGAGCCACCAGGGTGACACCGAGGAGAAGTACTTAGAGGAAAGTAGATCGCTTAGATGGTTACATTAGAAAAGATGAAAGCTGTACAATCAATCTCTAAGTTGCATCCTAACAAGTTAGAAACTGAGCTGGCCAGGTGGCCCAGGAGGTTGGAAGCACCACCCCACACACCACCAGGGTGTGGGCTCCATTCCAGGCCAGGGCCCCTACCTGGGCTGCAGGTCCCACCCCCAGCAGAGGCACCTGCAGGAGGCAACCCATCAATGTTTCTCTCTCACCACAATGTTTTTCTCCCCCTTCTTCTCTAAAAATCAATAATAAAAAAAAATCTTCAAGTGAGGATTGAAAACATTTTTTAAAAAAGAAGTTAGAAACTTAAACCCAAAGCAAGCAGAAGAAGGAATAAACAGAAAGCAATGAAATATAAAACAATCAATACGAAAAGTTAAGGAGACAAATGTTAGGGGTTTTTTGAACATTGATAAAACTGATAAACAAGTAGCAAGACTGGTCAATAATGAGAGAAACCACAAATTACCAATATCGGGAATAGAAGAAGGGATATCACTGCAGATCTTGCAGACCTTAAAAATTTGGTAGCGTTGCACCAATGAACATCACAACACCAATGAAATGAATAAATTTCCGGATAAACACATCTTACCAAGAATGACACAGGAAGAAAGTGAAAGTCAGAATAGTCCTATACCTATATAAGGTGGTAGTGATCCAAGCAACAGCAGCACCTGGGAACTTATGAAATGTAAAGCATCCCAGACCCAGAGAATCAGAATTGGGAGCAGGGGCGGAGTCTCAGCAAGTTGTACACTTGACCCTTGAACAACATGGATTTGAACTGCATGGGTCCACTTATATAAAGATTTTTTTCCAATAAATACTGTAAGTGTATTTTATCCTCCTTATGATTTTCTTAATAACATTTTCATTTCTCTAGCTTGCTTTACTGTAAGTACAATATATAATACATATAACATACAAGATACATGTTAATCAACTGTTTATGTTCTCAATAAGCCCTCTGGTCAATGGAAAGCTATTAGTAGTTAAGTTTGGGGGGAGTCAAATTTATACATGGATTCTCAACTGTGCAGGGACTGGAATCCCTCACCCCCATGTTGTTCAAGGGTCAAATGTAGGACCTTCCTAATGATTCTGATATCACTTAAGAATTCTTTGAATAACATCTTCCCACAAGAAACACAGGCCTAGATGGTTTCACCAATGAATTCTATCAAATATATAAGAAAGAAATAACTTCAGCCTATAAAAACTCTTCAAGAAAATAAAAGAGGGGGGAACATTTTTCACCATTACTTTTAGACTCTACTCCCTTTACTGAAGATGTAGGAGATTTCTTTTTCTTGCCCTCTGATTCTTGTTTTGAAGTGATTCCCGGTTTCTTTGGAATGACCAGGTCTGACATATAAGTGTCCAGGTGGCCACAATGCATGCCCTCAAGTAGGGAAACGTCTCTGTTAACTGCCCACTGTCTTGGCTTGCAGCCCTGAGAGGAGTGCTTACCCGCTTCCCCATGAGGCAGCTAGCTAAGGGTCGCAGCTCCCTGTGAGGGCACCCACAGCACCACGATTCTGCCCTACCCTTCACCCCCAAAATGTCCCTCCGACCACATCAGAGACTGGGACTCAGATACCAAAAGTGCTGATAAAAATCAACCACCGGCTCATGTTATTCCCTCTAAATAAATGCCAATACCACCATTCTACATCTAGCTATTTTTTCTTATTTGTTCCTAAGTCTCAGCTCAGGTGTCATCTCCAGCAACCTTTTCTGAACCCCAAACTAAGCAAAGCACCCCTCCTCTATGCCTCTGCACCTCCATCAGAAACTTACACTGAAATTGCCTGCCCGGGTTGCTATCCGTCTCCCATATGCCTTTAGCTCCTTGAAGGTAGAAACCACATCTTGTTCCTTTTTTTAACATCACATAGTTGTTAGTAAATGTATAGTAAAATGAAGAGTCAGACCAGCCAAAATCTACACCCATAAATAAAAATACACTTACCTTTATTTTACTCAATATTTTTGGTAGAACTCCCCCCTTTACATCACTGGTGGGTGTGCTGGGTCCCTGCCCACTGACCTGCGCACTGCACAACTTCTTAAAGGGACCAACACAGCGGCAGTGAATGGATGGCACCGCCACTGACCTTTGGCTGCAGCAGTTAGACTCCTTTTTTAAGGCTCTTTCTCAGACCTGCACTTTGTCTTCACAGCTCTGTGGATCAACCTAAAGCACAAGACAGCAGCCCCTCTGCCTCTGCCCATAATTTGCTGGCTCCATTGCAACCACCCCCCTGAGGTGAGACCCTGAAGAATTCATCTCCTGCACAGGCAGAAGAAGTCCTGAGGGAAGCCAAGTTTTGCAGAGAGTTTTCAAGCAATCACTCTTAAAAAATATTTAGTTTTAGAGCAAGGCGAAGGGAGGGAGAAGTGAGGGAGAGAAACGCCGATGTGAGAGACAAAATGTGGATCGGTTGCCTCTCGTATGTGCCCCAACCAGGACATGGCCTGACCAGGTACCTATCTAACTGGCGACCTTTGCTTTGTGGTTTTGTGGGATGATGCCCAACCGACTGAGCCACACTGGTCAGGGCCAAGCTCTCACTCTTAATTATGATGAAGAATGGCATTCTGGGGCCATTAATTTTTGCTGGGAGGAAGGGCATTATATTAACAGCTAATATTTATTAAGCACTGACTGGGTCATATACCACACCTACATCGTCTCATTTAATCCTTATTAACCACCCTATGAGTTAGGTACTATATCACTAGCACCCTGAGAGTAGGTATGTTTACCTGGCTGAAAAATCACAAGGTTAAGGAGGATAGGAAGTGAAATTTAAATTTGGGCCTCTCAGGTCCCAAAATCCACGCTCAGAGTGCCAATGCCATTATTGCCTCGTGTGTAGTCTTCTGGTACAATTATGCCCCTCCAATGCCCCATGCAAACCAATAGCAGTAGTAAGTCACCTACATCACAAAGGGGGAACCATCCACCCCACCAATCTAAAGATCAAAAGTAACCTTTAAACACGATTCATTTTCCAACAAGAGACTAATTTAGGGGAAATTTCTTTCTATTCAAAATAGTGCTGCTAAATGGGAAGCAATTTAAGCTTTACAATGGCTTCATCAGAGCCTCCCTTGTCAAATCCCCAAACTGTGCTCCCGGAACACATTTCTCAACGCAGCGTAATCAGCAGGGGAGAAAAATGCAGATGTGAAGCAAACAGGTGGAAGCATGGAGGTAGTGGGATCTAATGAGCACAAGCCACGGTCTTAATGGATAGCTGTGCGCATGCCCACCACCAACACCCTAACTGCCAACAGCATTACCATCAGCACCACCATCATCATCAACATCACTACCGTCATCATCATCGTCATCATCATCATCATCACCGTCACCACCACCATCACCATCATTGGTGTTGTTATCATTAAGAAACTTTATTATTATGTACTCTGTAGGAACAAGGCTTCTGCTTATCCATGTAACAGGCACTGTTCACATTATGAAAAGCATTCTTTTTTCTTTCTTTCTTGTTAACGAGTAGGCAGTGGTGACTAGCAACTATATTACTATTACTAATAACATAGTACACTGGAATTAGTAAAATTACCACAAAATAATGGCAAATATTTTTTGAAATTATGGGTTTGGCATAACAGCAGAAGGATGGTACGCACCTCACAGTTCACACTGTACACATCAGGTTCTTAAGCTATTTAACTGCTGTGCTAATGCTAAGGAACACTCAATTACGACCTGAAAGATAAAATACAAATTGATGATTAAGGGACTGACCACAGAAAGGTCAACTCACAAGTCCTCCATTTGTATTTACCCCAGAGGGCAACTAGACAACAGGGGCCGTCCTGCCCCTGGGTGGCAGAGCACCGCAGTCCCAGACTCACAGCAGGGGGTCTTGCCCTTGGACTCCAGACAGAGCCACGTGGTCAGAGGCACTGTCCCGGCTCCCAGGCCTGCATCATTTCAAGGGCCATTTTTGTTTTCTGGGGTATAAGCAGGAATGCATCCTTAACTATATTGGGGCTCACTCTGCAGCTACCTGTTTTCACTGAAATAACTACGATAATTTACTTTCTGTGCTCCCACATGTACGGGATGGGACTTCATGCAGCAGGAAACTTGTTTTGTTTTACTGCCTCCTGTGTAACAATATGTAATAACATCGAAGTGTTCCTTTTAATATCTGTGAATTTGCGCTTTTTCAGGGATAAGAGAATATAACAGCATGGAGACTTATGATTTCTTATGATTTCTTTGATTCAGGATAGAGTACACTGTATTTATATAAACCAAACAATATTATCCCTTCCAGACAATATCAAAAGCTCTTTCAATGCATGAGTAAAAGTGTTTTTAAGTTTTTTCCTTATAAAATAGAGATGCATCTAATATACCTGTCAAATCGTAAATGTCAACTACAAAAACTACAAAACAAGATTCATAAATCTGCTACATAACCAATGAGTCATAAGTCAAAATAGTATTGTTAAAATGATACTCTGTACATTTACTAAAAATACCCTATACATCTACTAAAAAAATACTCTGTACATTTGCTAAAAGCCAGGAAGTACACTTGAGGCTTTCAACCATCACCTCGTTTAACCCTTTCAACAACCCTACTTGGCAAGAACTGCCAGCATTCCCTTTTGTCCAGATGAAGAAAGTGAGGCTGAGAGCAAGTTTGCTCAGCCTCGACACTACTGACATTTTGGACCAGATAATTCTTTGTTATGGTGGAGATGTTCTGTGCATTGTAGGATGCTTAGCAGCATCCTTGACCTCTGTCTATATGCCAGTAGGACACCCCAGTCCCAGACGTGACAACCAAAAATGCCTCTAGATGCTGCCAATATCCCCTTGTATCAAAATAGCTCCCACTTGAAAAACCATGACTTAGAGAAAGCAAGTCATTCACTGAAAGTCACACACTTAGGAAATGGTAGAGCAGAAATTAGAAGCCAGGCATGCTGATTGTCAAGTGCATGCTATGCACCCCTGATATATATATAGTGCTGGTCACTCTGTGATAGATTAAAGAACGTAAATTTTTTTGTCTCAAAATAGGAGACTAAAAATGAAGATGAATAATGAGTGCCTTCCTGTGGAAAGATCTTCCATGACCACACCAGACTGGACCCTTCCACTCTGGATTCTTAATGAAGGCCCAGGACCCAAGGGCTATCGTCCTTGCCTAGCCTGCTTCCCTGCCCCACCCACTACAACCTTCCTTCCGCCCTGTTACATGTGTCCCAACAGACAATCACCAATCACATGCTAAGGCTGATTCCACCCTTCAGTAAATAAGACAGAGTTCCTGGCCTCAAGGAGCCCTTAAAGAACAGGGCCTATCTGCTTCCTGCCAGTTCCCTTGGCTGGCCCTGGACCATCTCAAAGTCCGGGCCCTTTGCACAGGGGCCAGTGAACTCTGGGTTTGCTCTCAGGGATTTCCCAAGCCCTCCATGACTGAGCACTTTGCACATGCCGAAGACTTCCTCTGCGCTTCACATACACTGTCATCCTGGGCTCCCAAGAACCCTAGGAAGCAAGTATTAGTATTTCCACTTGACCAAGAGGAAACTAAGCGTCTGTTCAGTAGGGGAATCTACCCAAGCACTGCACAGAATTTGTGCCAGAACGCAGATTGCAACCTGAGTGTTGGTGACTACAACCCACTGCTCCTGAGCCCACCCTATGCCCTTCTCATGTTGTGGATGAACAGAGACTACAGACACGCCTCTTCCAAAGCGTATTCCGGCTTAGTCTACTCCGTCCAGCTTGTTTAGAAATGTTCTTTCAGGTTCCCCTCCCCTGACATCCCCAAATTATGGGAATAGACGATCTGGAGCTGAGCATGGTTCTCCTTGTAGAGAGGCAGAGAAAAAAATTCAGGCAGTGACCCTATAAGCTTTGAAAAGGCTTTATCTCGTGAAATCGGAGGACAGAAAAATACAGAAAAGGTTTCCTTTTATCTGATTCAACTTTTGTTATTTACTTTTCATGCAAAAAGAGTTTCCTGTTCATGTACAACGGATTATATTGCTTCACAGCACTTTCCGGCTGGAAAGTACTAGAATAGGCAACTTTAAAAAAAGAAACTGGTGGTGGGGGTGAAGGATTTTCACCCCTTCGGTCATATTAGTTGAACATAGCTTGGTTTTTGGAGGGTTTTTTATTTATTTTTTTTTTAATCTTCATTAAACTTTCCTGAGAGCTTTAACTTTGGGATTGAGGCCAAATCTGAAAATTTTCGAGCATAAAATATGCTGATGAGAAAACTAAAACAATTGACGGCATAGGGAAGAGAAGTCCGAAAGGAGTATCTCTCCAACCCTCTGATTTTATTCAGCTTTGGGCAGCCTCCTGGGTGGGCGTTGGGGGATGAGGGACGGGGCAGGGAGGTTCCACAGCTATAGAAAATGATTGAACCACAAAGGTGGAAAGGGCTCAAGAAGCTTTTGGTGTTTCCAAGACATGCCTTGAAGGCCTGGCCCAACCATTTCTCTGCTTTGCAACTGCAAATCACTCACTTGCCCTGAGACCCTCACCTGTAAAACAGGGTCACTGTGAAGATTAAATAAGACAACCCACGTGGCGCCCCTGGAGCAGCGGAGACACACGGTGAATTTAATCAGCAGGGTGCCCTTTAGACACGCCTATGTTTTTGTCAGCATTTGTGATCTGCCAATTGTCCTTCTAATGGCCTTCTCACGATTAGCTCGCATTATTTAGGTGGAATTAGGAGTGTCTAAACCAAGAGTGATCTAGCTAGTGGCCAAAGGATCATGGTTACAGGGCCAGACGTTGTCACTCACCCAGAGGCATCGTGTTCGTCGGCACCGTTGTTCCATGCCTATGATTCAGTCACAGGGCACAGAGCGTTTGCCATCACAACAAAAGTCGTTTAGCAGCTGGGCTTCCTTGCAGGAGGGAGGGCCTCAGGAATTCCAGTCAGAGAATATCACTTTGGAAGTGAAAGGAATCAGAGAAGTCCTGGTGTTGAACCTCATCTCCTTGCAGATGAGGACACTGGGACCACAGAGGAGAATTTTGGCACAAAGTCCTAATCTGGTTCTTAATCTTTCCCCTACACCAGTGGTTCTCAAACAGAAGTGATTTTAGCCTCCACAGGCCATTTTTGGTCATCACAACTAGGGGAAGGGAGCCTGCTACTGGCATGCAGAGAGTAAAGCCAGGGTTGTTACTAAACATCCTACTATGCACAGGAAAGTCCCCAAATGAAAATATCAACAGTGCCGATGTTAACAAGCTCTGACTATACTGTTGGACCCAGCGCCTCCATGAACTCTAAAGGCTGCTGGAAGTCGGACTTGGCCCCGATTCAGAAGCTCTTAAAAACGACTGAATCAACCAAGTCAATTCTGCCTCTGGAGTGTTGCAGGCCACTGGGATTAGGAGGGATTTAGAGACTTGCCTACTTGGGCATCTTACAGTCTGGGCTGAACTTCTGAGGAACAGTTATATATCCAGCATGAGTGCCACTGAAGTCTTAAATAGACAGGTCAATCTTACTGGAGATTCTTACCTTACTGGAAAATCTAAGAAAATGATTCCCAAAACTATTCTAGCAAAACACTACAGAACAAATGGTGTATACCACACAATTATCAAATATTCAGACTAATGCACCACAAACAAATACATTTGACACTGCACTTAGTATCTCCAAGATTCATGGTTCAAATGGAGGAAAGACAGAAATTGAAGCATTGATATAGAACAAAACAACTCCCAGAGCTTCTCCCAAAAGCTAGAGTTCCACATGGGGAGAACTGAGACAGAAAAGAAACTCGGAGTCAATGAGCCAGGCAATTATGTGCTTCCTGATCCTTGCCCTGACTGCATGCCATCTGGCTTGCTGACCTCACAGGACTGCACCCTGGCCAGTAGGAGGGCCAAATTGAGCCCGAATGTGGGAGTATATGCTGACCAGCAAAATACTGATGAGTCACTTATCAATCTGGGTTTATTTACCCACAGTTCCACCTGGTAATTCTGACTGTAGTTCTAACCCATGGTAGAAATACATGGAGCATCTCAATCGGATTCACTCATAAATTCAATCCATTGCCAAGGTCATTCCTGCTACCAATTTCTAAATATACTACACAGACTCAGTTCTTGAGCTGCTTCCTACATCTCGGCCCCCTCTCTCACCCTATCTAATTCCTAACTCCAGGGACACAGTCTCTCTGGGTCTACCTCCCTGTGCCTGCTGCCCAGACGCCTGCTGACACAGCAGGAGAGAGACTGCACAAGGCATGCGTGAGTGGCAGTCGCCTGATACTCTGAGCTCTGACCCAACTACCTGTATGGACTCTCTCACCCTCCTTTATCCCCTGGCTGTGTTTCACCTGAAATCACAGTTTTCATAGGTCCTTTCCCATGTTAACTTCCTTGGGCATCCTTCCTTGCGGGATGACGTGTCTACCTGTGAGCTGTGTTCTAGCTGGACCACTTTGCTGCTCTTTCAGGTCCGCCCTAACATCCTACCCTTCACTGCAAAATTGCCCTGATGTACTTGGCAATCTTGGAATGTAAATGGGATATATTCTCATAGCTGATGCACATGTTCTTACTACTTTGAGAAATTATCAGTTATCACAAGTATAGGGAAATGCTTCTTAAAGGACTTGATTGTTTAGAAGATCCTTGGCTCTAAATATCAACACTGCAGAGGAAGTAGTGGTATGCAGGACTGGTTATCCATCAGTATGTAAAAATGTGTGCCTTGGTTTATCCGATTGCCACTTTAACTTTTGCCACAAGTTATTTAGCTGTCATCTTTCAATGCAAAGGTAGAGGAAGGACAACAGTCTCCGATTCTACGTCAATGATGCCAAAACAGCTTCAGAATTAACCAGACTTAATATGTCCTAGGAATGAAACAGGGGCACAATTCAGCAGGAGATGCACCTGCTAACACAACGATGCAACTGCTTAGAAGGCAACCTTCCCAAAGGGTGACAGCCACTTGCCTTCCACCCCCCACAGGGACAATCTATTATTAACAGCAAAGGTGGCGGTGCTGTTGATGACTCACAAGTGTGCTGAGTCGTGAAGGCTGAGCATGGGCAGGCTTGACTGAGGGAACCATTTGCTGGATTTAATCAATTATTGGGCTCATCGAATGTGATTACTGAGCCACATAAAAGCCCAAATGAAAGAAGGCATCAGATACTTGGGGAAAAAATAACTCCTTGCTTGCCTTGCAACAGAGAGAGTCACTCTATTACCTACACGTGCGATATCCACTTAATGGATTATCTCACATACGCTTGTGTTCTGAGCTGTCTTCGTCCTAATACCCAGAATATGTTTGAGCCATTGGTCCCTTTGAGAAAGAAAAAGCCTAAAGAATCAGCAAGAAGCAGGCTGACAGCTCTGTGTGTGGCGGGGGGCGGGCAGGTGTTAGAGGGATGGAGCTAAAAAGGTAAAAGGTCTCATGGACATGGACAACAGTGTGGTGACGCAAGGGAAGGGGACATAAGGGGGATGAGTGGTAATGGAAAAAAATGCAATTACAAAGACTTGGAAAAAAGAGTCAGCAAGACATTAGTGGGGAATGCCTGAGGGGTGGGAGGAGGGCTGGGTCGGGATGGACAAAGGGAGAAAAATGGGGACAACTGTAATAGCATAAACAACAAAATACAATAAACAAGGAAACACTAAAACTAGACAGGGAGAATCAGCAAGGCATATATTTTTAAAAGAATTAAAAACATAAAGAGAAAAGATTCTGGACCACCCTACTGGACTTGAATAAGCCCACACTTCCAAGCGCCATGCAGAATAAGCAACACTGCGGGCCGTCCTGCGATCTGGTGAGAGAGGGGAGCATGCACCGCTAGCCCCGCCCGACAGGCCTCGTTGTCCCCAAGGCCCTTCGATGCTGACGGCTACTACAGCCCTTGCCATCTCCCGTTATAACTGTTTTGTTCACGTGCGTCTACCCTACCAGCCTGCGTACCCTTCACAGAGGCTGTGTCTTACAGGCCTGATTTCCAGTATTTACTTAAGCACAAGGCAAAATAGTAAGTACTAAGTCAACTTTTGTTCAACCGAAAGATCTTTTTTAAAGCATTATGCAGGTGACTATCAGTACAATACAATTATCAAAAAAGATGAGAGATGCCTTTGGCTAAATTGAATTGCTCACAGAAATATTTGTACATTTATAGAATAAGTAAATCAGATAGAGTCAGAACCAGAACTTGTACTCAAGCTATCTTAATTAACAGAGCTAGGATTAATAACAAACAAATCAGTGGAAACCTCCACAGTCTAAAGAGGGTTTTGTTATCCTGATGCGGCTTAAAACTCCAACTCCGGATCATCCTGACCGAATATGTCTGTAGTCCAGACGTGAAAACTAGACATGTGTCTGCAGAGGTCCCTCAGGTTTGTGGATGTGTCTTTATTTTTACCTCTGCCTCGGACTGTGCTGACCAATCAGCATTCCCGAGCATACTGAAATAGGGGTGTGAGAGTGTGTGTGTGTGTGTGTGTGTGTGTGTGTGTCAAAAACATTTCTAACATAGCTTCAGCTTACAACACCATGTCTGATGGCAATTCCTTTCCTCAGGGGCAGCCCAGAATTATTAATTAGTTCTAGGTAGTATTTATTATTTTGTACATGGTCTGATAGGCTTTCTCAAAGATATAAACGTCTCAAAGGCAAACTGACAACTCGAAGCTGCAGCTGTACGAAAACAACCTGATGAGACTTTCACAAAGAAGCAGGGTTCCTGCATACCCCTCTCGAGCTGTCCAATTTCCATTTCACCACTTCAGCAAATCTCCTGGAACAATCGGCCCCTGTGGACAAGGCTAATTCGTGGGGCAAAAGGATGGGTCCTCTTCCTCGTGTTGATTGAAAGCCCCGACCAGCAAGGTTTTCTGCAGCAGTGTAAAGCTCCTGGTGCCCAGGCAAACCCAGTCAAGAGTACTTATCATCCTTCTGGATGAAATTCTGGTGTTGGAAGAGATGCATCCATTTCCCTTAGAGCTAAAAGGGAGACTCACTGTCATCAAAACATCCTCTTGGGCTACTAGGAGCTGCCGGTACTTCATGAAATATTTAAAAGATCTCAACCTTGGTTGAGTTGTAATAGTTTGATGATGACTTTGAAAGCTAGTGGATTTTTTTTTCTTCAACGTGAATTTGAAAGGTGAATAAGTACATACGTGAAATTAAATCAGACAGCAAAAAAAAAGTTTAAACAAAGGTAGATTATCTTTGTATCCTGGCCTGTCTTCGACCTGATGTCCAAAGCAAACTTATGAGCTCTCGAGTTTTTAATGTAACGTTCATGTTATTTAGTCTTCCTTCATGAAGCCACCAGCTTTTTTTGACTAATTATTAACTGAAGACTAATTACATAACTACATTTAGAATTCAATTAAACAGTTGAGTCCATACTAGTATGCTTGTCCCTAATGTGTAAAACAAAACAAAACTACTCCCAGTCCAAATAAAGCATCAAACAGACAAGCATACACTCAAACAGACCAGCATCTGCCAGAGAGACCAAGGTATATTTAAAAGTGTCTACCATCCACCAAACGAGGTATCCACATATTCCAGATTCACAGATCCCTGAAAAGGCCTCAAGCAAGGTCATTGTGAAAAAGGCTGAAGGTTTGGTACATGGAGAACACCTCAAATTCTGCAATATCCTTCCATTGAGAGATGCAGTCTGTGCCTCCGCCTCGCAGATCTGGGCGGGCTCTGGGACACTTGACCTGTGAGACACGGGAGTGGCGCAGCCGGTTAAGAAAGCAGCAGCTCCCACTCCTTGTCTCTGGGAACACGTGGCCCAGGAAGCCAGTGTCCCTGTGCACTACCCTGAAACCGCCACTCGGTAGGAAGCCTGGGCTCCATGAAGACACCCTGGAAGATGTCAGCCATGTGGAGAGAGAGAAAAAAGCGAGGAGCACCAGGCCCCCCGCTTGTGAGTGAGGAAGCAGTCTTGAAAGCGGATCCCCATCCCCAGCGGCCCCACCTAACACCCACAGGGCAGATTCAAACCGCTCAGCAAAGTCCTCCCTGAATTCCTGACCCAGGAAATTGTGAGCAAATAAAATCAGTTGTTTGAAGCCCTAAGTTTTAGGATGACTTACTCAATGATAGATCAGTAGAGATAGATCTATCTCGGATGAAAATCTGTGGGTGATTAAAAATAGAGTTCAAACCAATCCTCTTTTAATTTGCACTTTACATGATTTCAGTGAAGTGGGTGCAAGACAGTCTGGTTTGTTTTTTTTTACATCAACATAATGAAAAATGCAACAGCATTCACGTCAGATGTGCAAAAATATGCTTGCAAAAATAATTGACATAGTCATTTGAAACTTGACATGTTTGAGCAGCTCTCCTGTAAGACTCCCTCGTGCTGCCCTTGTATCTCTCCGTAAAGTAAAACTGAGGCAACTCGGAACCATCTCGTGCCCCATAGTAACTACATGTGAAAGTGATAAATTACCTTTTCCTCTTGAAAACTATTATGCCCTCTAATTTGAGTGATTACTTTACATCCTGCCCAGTGGTTCATACCCAATTACTACCATGAGCCCAATGAACCTGAATAAGATAAAATTATTTAGCCATCTGTATAAGCTCACTGTACTTTGAAAAGTATAACAACCTCTAGGAAGCTTCAAAGTGTAGTCTATTTTTTCTCAACGGTTGTGCATCTCTATAATGCATACCAAATGAATACACCACTACTTTGGACTACTGACTTTATTTGGGAGCCAGAGGATATCGGAGTCTCTGCTATGAGATGATAATCAAAAATAGGCTTTCTAAAATAATTGGCACAGTAATTTCAAACTTGACTCCTTAGAAAAGGTAACATTAAAGTGGTCATCTGAAAGGCACCACTCTTGATACTTGTCGGCATTCTCATTGCATCGGTGATTCTTGATCTGAATGTGATCTGTTTAAAGCCACAACACCGAATGCATTACGATCAATAAAAAGCAGACACAAGCCTTTAGACTAGAGTGTGGACTTTGAATGCTTGGCAAACAGAAGGTCTATGCAACTCTATCTGTTTGCCAAATGCTTTCCAAACTCTTCTCAATAAACAGTGATGGAGGGTGATGGTGGATGATACTCTTCTTTATTTGTTTAAAGATTTTACGTACTTATTTTTAGAGAGAGGGGAAAGGAGGAAGAAAGAGAGGGAGAGAAACACCAATTGGTTGCCTCTCGTACACCCCCAACACAGACATGTGCCCTGACTGGGTATTGAACTGACAACCTTTCGGTTTGCAGGATGATACCCAACCAACTGAGCCACACCAGTCAGGGCAGATGATACTCTTCTTTAAATCACCCCTTCCATGGTGAAATCGAAAAGACCATCACTGCCCTTCAGGAAATTTAAACCTATGCTTTGAGCTCAACAGCACTTGTCAGCAAACCAGGCCAAGGAGAACTCAAACACTACAAGGTACACTTAATAACCCATCTGTGCTCCCACCCATAAACCTTCAGCACACTCCACCACCCCAGCCCAGCCCAGCGGCTCTCTGGCCAAGGTTTTAGTAAAATCACCAGACAGCTCAGCAGTAACAAGCTTCTTAGTCCACCAGGGCCACTCTCATGGGAAAGGAGACACTTACTGTGCCCCACTAAATGCCTACGATCAATTTTTAATCACAACAGCAGTAGTGATCCAAAGAGAAAGCAGGCAACTCGCTGAGAAGGAACCAGGAGACTGTTTATTACAAATGAACATCCACCAGGAGCCAAATCTGCAAAGAGTTGTGCCCCAAATGACCCGACCAACCAGCTGCCCTTTCTCAGAAAGAGGCTCTTACCTCTGGGACGTTTTCTTATATTTTCTCCTGTAGGAAAAGAAGCATAAACACACATCAGGAAAGGGGTGGCGATAGGCAGTGGGTTAGAAAAAGCTTTGCTGGGGATGGGCGCGAGGGAACACTTTGCAGAAGGTGCTCTCTGTGAGGCTTGGGGCTCTCACAGTGCAGCTCAAAGTTTGGGATTATTGGGTTATTTTGTGGCCAGGTGCACAAAACCATAGGCTTAGCAGTGACAAACAGCAGCCCAAGAGGTCAATGGCTCTGCCTCCTATGTTTTTCCCCTTCCCCTCAGAAGGCACTTAGCATCCTGGTTGAGGTCAAGCTTTAAAGACAGCAAGATCCAGGTTCAAATCTCAGCCTTTGCATTTATCAGGCTCATGGGGTTGTTGAGGAGTAAATGACCAGCAGCTTATAAAGCATTTCTTTTGTTGGCATGTATTAAATAGTCAATAGCTATTAGCTGTTTGTACTGTCACTATTGTTACTGTTACCCACATGGTATAGCACTGAAGTCCCTTTAAAGTTGCGCCTTTTCAGATGTAAATACATAATCATGCAGCTAAACCATGCGATCAGACATATGGGCTTCAGAAAAGGAAGAAGGGAGGAGGGGGACAATGAGAAAGTCTAGAAGGGGAAGCCGGAAGCCAGGAGAGCAGCACTGGCACCGTGCTATGGGCTCAGTCTGGAAGGTCACCCCCCACCCCCAGGCCCCACCACCAGGAAGCAGGAGTGACTGAGCTCTGTGCACCTCTGCTATTTCCGGTGCTCACTTAACCTCCGGCAAGGGTATCCCCATCTGTCAAATGGGATAACACCTACCCTGGCTAGCTGACCCAGGTCATAGTGGCTAGCCCATCCAAGAGGGAAGTGACCACACAAGTTTATTTTCCCAGTATCCCAATGTGGTTCATGTCCAAGTCAGGTTTTATAGACTCTGAAGGCTCTCAGGAGAGTTTTAATAGGCTCTTCACTGCGGGGGATTCGAGGAAAAGCATCCTCAGGAAGCACCATGCTTCCCAGGGGGCCTCAGTTCCACACCTACTTGCCCATTACAGTCACTGCACCCAGGAAGCCAAGCCACCGATTTGCTAACAGAGCGGTGTGTTAAACACTTCTAAATCAGAAAGACAAGCGAAGCTGCTTCAAACCCAGGCTCCCTCTAGCCTGTTGCACCTCCGTTCATCTGAAGACGTCCACGGCAGGGCTAGGTGCTGAGTGAAGCAGCAGCCCAGGGCCCCCCGGGCGACCCTGCGGGCTATGCAGGGGTCCCCGAGAATCTGAAGGAAGCACACTGATGACGACCATGACCCCAGGGTAACGGGTTAATAGGCCACCACTTTTCTTCTCACTTGTAAGAACCTTCCACGTTTTCTTTTTAAAACGAGCATTATGAATAGAGTTAGAAAAAAAACATGAACTGTTCATACACCCATAATACCTAGTCACATATATAGATATACATACACATACAGCACGCACTGTATGAATATACAGAGATATTTGCATGCATGAATTGTATCATATAAATAGGGAGGGGTCAGCTAACTGCCTTAGCTATAAAAGTGGGAATAATCAGAGCACCTCTCTCAGCAGCTTGTGGCGAGAAATCAATGAGACAACCCCACCCCCTGAATGTCAGCTCCCCAAGAGCAGGCTCTTCGAGAGCTTCCCCGCTGTACCCATGGTGTCTAAAACAGCACCTTGCATTTCCTGCAAAAGCCGGGATGCATGTGCGCTGACCATCCACCCCCTAGCACATGGACCCTATCACCAGTGACAACGCACACTCTCCAGGCAGCAGCCAAGGGCAGCAGCGGTTTCCCCGGCAGGCTCCCAGCACAGCGGCGACCTGTGGGTGTGCACACATTCTTGGTCCTCGTGAGAACTCCTGGCAAATGAAGTGGGCTAAGGAGTCTCAGCAGGACCGGAAAATAGCCCATTGAGAGTGCAAGGACCAGAGGTAAGGGGGAAGGAGCACCGGCCAGATGGATGCCCTGGCTTCCACCCAGAGGCCCAACTCGTTCTATCAGCAGTGGGTGTCTTCGGAGGCCAGAAGAAGACAACGGTTGCTCTTGGCTTCCACACAATTCTCCCAGCATTTGCTGAGGACTATACAAAGGCACTTCTGGGAGTGCCAAGAAAAATCAGAGATGAACAAACATAAGCATGGCTTCCATTTTCAGCCCCTACTAGTAACGAGGCACTTAATATACATTGCTACTGCTCACAGTAACTCCAAGATCCACTCTCGGAAAGAATTTGAATTCCAAAAATGGAAGTTCAGACATGTACCTAAAGTGTTTATTATAACAACCAATGGGAGGGATGGTTAGAAGCTTTTTGAAAGAGGTAATCTTGATGTGGGTGGGCTTCAACAAGGAGAAATATGTGAGTAGGAGGAAAGCAGGTAAGGAAGACACGGCTAGTAGCCTCAGCCCAGCCCAGCCCAGCCCAGCCAAGTCCTGCCCAACCCAACCCGATATGGGGGGAGATAGCAAGTTATGAGGCTGTAGACAAAGTTTTCCAAAGTAATAATATTCACACTTATGTTTCTTAAAGATAATACCTGGGAAAAGGGGTACCCTCTTACACTGCCTTGTCTTCTCTTTGATTATGTGGGAAGACAATAGGGCTCTGGGCTGTGGCAGACCTGGTTCAAAAGCCAGCTTCCCCTCCTTTCCAGCTATGAGGCCTCAGGCAAGCTGTATGCAAAATCCATCCTTAGTTTCCACATCTGTAATGTGGAACGAATTAACTCAGAGCACATAATGTATTGAATTTGCCGGGTACTGTGCATGCCATATAAGGGGCATTCTAAACATTTTAGGTCCCTTGACCCCTTATTTTGAGCTTCTTGAGGTCAGAGTTCTTATGAGGTGGGTCTCTGTATCTATCCCAAGGGCTTGCACATGGTTAGCGCACAACCAATGCGGACTGGCCAAATAAATGAATCATCTGCACCTGCCACTCACACCTATCGAAATATGGGTTGTGCATTTGGCAGACCCAAGGAGAGACCAAACATCTGACTTTTCAGTCCAGCTCACCTTCCTGACACTCAGTTCCCACCTTCACAGATGCATTCTTGGCTTCACAAGTCCTGAAGTCCCCCCTCCCCATCTTGTCCCACTGAAACACGGAGAGCCCCCAAATCGAGAAAGACCCAATTCAAAGTGGCATTACACTGGAGTTGGAAGGTCAGCACTTAAATCACAAGGACAAAAAAATCAGATCACGGAAACCACCCTACTGCAGACCCCACTCATCTTCTAGTTCTCAGCGGAGACGTCGCTTCCTCCTGAAAACTTCCTCGGGCCTCCCAAACCCAGTAACACCCCTCCTGTGCGTCACCGCATTCATCCCTCCTGAAAGTCCCGATCTGTTGTGCTGGAGGCAAAAGTGACGGCTTGTCCAGCCCCTGCTGGCGTTTCTCCCTCGCCTCACACAGCGCTTGGCCAATGCCCGCTGTTCGTTTGTTGTCACGGAATGAGTGAATTTTTAAAAACTAATCCCCAAAACGCTTTCTTTCTACTCACGTCCTCTCTGTTTGCTGATGATTTGCAACAAGAAGCAAAGGCACCTCCCACAGCCCTGCACTTCACTTTGTACATGAAGGAAGGGAGGCTCAGAGAGGTTAAGCAACCTGCCTAATGACACAGAACCTTCAAGCGGTTGAGATGAAAAGCAAACTCAAGCCTTCAAAGAAAATTGGAAAAATTAGGCAAAGAAGTCAAAGGATGCCAGAAGGAAACATAGACTAGACAGAAACAAACAGAACCAACAACAATAGAACATACTGGGTTCTTTCCATCCAAACACAGGAAATGAGCTGAAAAAGAACCCAGTTTATTTCTGGCCTTTTGTTTTTAAAAAACATCAACAGAATGTACCCCTGAACCATACCCTGGAAGACCAAGGGAATGTTTTTATTAAATGCTCTGTTTTGGTGTTTCAAACTTACTTTCATTGTGCAATTTTTTTAAAAACTTGAAAGAAACAGCACAACACTCATCCCAAGATTCGTGGAGCCGGATGGAGCTGATGGAGGCAGGAGGGAAGGACCTGGAGCCACTGTGTTCTGGGAGCTGGCAAAACCCTCGGCACCAGGGCGGGTCATGCTCACGGGGCCCGGCTGAGAACACTGTGTCGGTGGGGACCTGGAGCAGGGCCTTTCCAACTGTCCCCCAGAAGGATCCCCGCCCTTCACACACACAGGCACACACACACACACACACACACACACACACACACACACACGCCGTGTTGGTCTGTTTGTTCGTTTGAGGAGGAGCATTACAGCACAATGCTTAGATCACTTGTCTCATCCAAATGCCTTCTCCAACGTATTGTGTCCTATATGCCATGTGAATTGTAGCAACTTGCATCTCGTTCCCAACCACCGGTCCCCCTCATCTGTAAAATCTGGGTAACAATAAGGCCTGCTCACAAGGTGAGGTGAGAGCTGAGTGGAAAACCGGATCTAGCTGTTCACATTTAGCTAGATGAACATGGCGCTGGGTATCCAGTTCACGTCCAAGAGAGAGCCAGCGGTTGCGTTAATAACAATGGCATGGAATAAATCGTAATGGTATCGTAATTCCATAGGTTTCCAAAGTTTGTTCTGGAAAACAATGTCGTTTGTTGATTTTTTTTTTTTTAAGTAAAGAGAAAAGGCTGAAGATTGGTTTCTGAAATGGAAAACTGAATGCCCCAATTCTCCCTACCTTAAATACCTGAGCCGCAGAGAAAGCAGGCACTAAGCGCGGTCCTGCTAAGGGAAGGAGCTGAAACCTATCCAGCCTCCCACTACCCCTCCATGCCCAAGGGACCCCACAGGCTGTACACCAAGACCCCCACATGCCAGTGGTCCCCAGTAGTTTAGCAGAGCCACGCATTTGCCTCTAATTTGACAAAAAGGAAGTAAAACTGGGTATTCAAAAACTGGACACCAGAATAATCCCTAGAAATATCTCAAATTATCCTTCAACAAAGATCCTGTTTATCAACAAACTCCTGAAAACTGAAACCCCGCGAGCCACTTACGCAGAATCCCTAAACATCCTCTGAAAGTCGTAACGCCACGCCGAGAAAACAGGTGCTATAACAAGAATTATTGATTGACCCATATCCACTTACCTCGTAAGCAAATTAAAAGACTCCTGGGTCTTCACTGAAAAATCAATGTCTGTGTAAGTCCGGAATGTTTCCAGGGAACTGTGGATTGCCTGAGAAGTGTTGAACTGGGTGAGCGTGGGTATGTGAGACACTCATGTACAGAGCAGGGGGTGTGATGAGCCCAAAAATCGACCCTCAAAGGCTTCAGACCACGTACATCCTGCTGATCGCATTCCGACAAGTGGGTACTGAGACTGGAACATCGCCGAGGGGCGAAAAACACTAAACCGCAATATTTTAAAAGGTGCCCCAAAGCTCCTTTTAAAAGGTGACCCATGGCTGCGTCATCCAGCAGAAGCTTCTGGATCCTGACCTTCATTTCACCTCTCCTGGCCCCAGTCAGGGAGAGAAGGATGAAACTAAGCCAGTATAACGGATGATTGATTCTGTCCTCAGTGAACTCGAATCTACCTGCCTGGAGGCAGAGTAGACACAGCAAGGAAATAGCACAAAAACAAAAACAAAAACAAAAACAAAAACAGCGAAGTAGGAGCAAGGATGCTGTTGAGGGGCTTTACTAGCTTTTCGACGGCTAGGAGTTCTCAAAGTACTGGGCACACCCACAGTCCAATGTAAGTTTCCCATACTCCCGAGTCCCGAGTCAAACGGATGACTGGGGAATCATCACTGATAGCCTGGACAACTGGGAGTCAATTAAGCACCGGTGTGAAATTTCGAAGTGCCTGGCAGTCTCTCACTTTCTAAAAGGGAGTATCTCTGAGTTGGAGCCATATGGGCGCTGCAATCATGAGGTTTATAAATAGGCTTAATACTCAAACAAGCTGGCTTAGAAACACCAAACCTTGCGTTCAGTTTCTAAGTTGACAGCAGGCTACCTCCCCGTTGGGAGCTCGGGAAGGTTTCCTGGTTTGGGAAGCTGTATATGTGAACAACGAGAACCCCAATTCTGCCTGGAGTGTTCGTCCAGGTTTCTGCCTAATGATGACTCACTCTGTTCCAGATCCCAGCAGATCCCGTCCCCATCCTTCCTTCCTGAGCTCCCTACTGCTGCAGATGCACCCAGAGCTTCGGAAATTGTGGTTCTCAGCCCCGAGTCCCCTCGAGGGAGAGGAAATTGGAGGACAGACTCAGAAAAACAAAGACCGCAGCAAGACGCATGGAGTTAACTGCATGTTCACAGAAGTTGGGGTCACGTGGGACTCACTCGTGGGAAAGTGGACCGAGATAAAATGCCACAAATACCCGAGAAATGAGAGAGGGTCTGAACGGCCATCCGATCCTCTGGTTTTGTTTTTCGCTGGCAAGTGGGATGCAGACTGAACAGAACCGGTATCTCTAGAAACATCTACTGAATCTGTCTTACGTCATTTGTCTGCCCCACCTGTTGCTGAGAATGGAAGGTCCTTGTATGTTTCTTCCATTCCTACGGTGACTTCATTTCCATGACAGGTACATTAAAACCTAGCTTTGCAAAGCTATGTATATTAATTGCTTGATGGCCAGTCCCGTATTTTGAACAAGTAAATGCCATGAGAAAGTATATATAAATTGTGGTTTCCTGGTACTGTCCAGTGATTTTGGGGTGGGGGGGAAGATTTTGGAAACAGTGAGAGCCTCTATTCTCTCACTAGTTTGAATATTTCTTAACAATGAGCTACAGATAAGAGAATCCATGCGAACAACAATTATATATTTTCCTGATTGGCCAAAGATCCAAGGCAAAACAAGAGACAAAACATAACGAAATGACAGACACTCACTTCCACCTGGAATAACCCAGTAGTTAGGAAAGGGATGTGTTCGTTTACATTTTCTAAAGAATTTTTCTGCTACGTTTTCTATTGGGGGAAATTGCTTTACAGATGCACGCCCTTTCATTCAGCCACTTACAAAAGGAAGATCATATTCAGGAGCAGCAACTCCCAAAGCGCAAAACTCCAACACGTTTAAGCAAAAGGGATGAGATGAAACAGAAATGAAGGAAACCTCTGACAGTGTGGTTTGGGCGTGACGATTGTGAGGCTGAAGAATGAGAGAAGGCTAACGGGGAACAGAGCTGTCAACGAGGCGATCAAGTCTTGACTCACTCCTGGAAGCAAACGTGCTTCTTTCTAGAAGTGCCAGCGGGGCAGTGGAAAGAGGAGAAACCTTTGAGGAGAAGGTTCAATCGAAACTAAGCAACCGCCCAGGAAGCCCCTCCAGAACAGACGAACTGTCCCTTTTGCACAAGCCTGTCTCTTCCCTGCTCTCCCCACCCAGCCCCCTGGTCTGTCTGCAGAGAGCTGGCCAGACCCAGAAGTCCAATCTCCTGGTCACGCCAGCATCTCTCCTGGGCCTGAGTTAAACATTCCAGCGCTCGGATTACTGTCTAACAGGCTCCTTGTTGGGACCCCTCCCCAAAGAGCTGAAATCTTCCTCTGTCAGGCAAGGCTTGTGAAGCAGACCAAGCAAGCACTGTAACAATCTATCACCTAAGGCTGGACAATGAGCTAATCGGCGGCACCAGTGAGAAATTGTGATAAGGTTTTTAGAGAAAGGAAATAGGAAGTAAACTTCATGCTTCTAGGAGTCCAAGTAGCACTTTTTTGCATAAATGATTTACCCCTCGGTTCACACGTTTACAACCACTTGCTGTGTTACTAAGTACAGCAGCACTGCGTGGGCGGAAGTGGGAGAGACGTTTTGTGACCTCCCTCCTGGGAGCCTGGCTCCTAGTTAGATAAACATCAGTGACAAAAGGCTGAAAACAAAAACATTTCTCCGTCTCTGTGACACCACTGCCAAAGTGGAGAAAAGCCCAGAGGATGAAGACAAAATTCTCACTCTTTGCAGATTTATCCTTGGAGTTAGGGAAGGGGGAGGCTTTTTAAATTGAATTATCCCGAGTGTTGCTTCAACGCGTTCTCTGCGTTGTGTTTCCCCAAGATGATGTAGGCAGAACAAAACCTGTGACTTCCACCCAGTGTAACTTCAGCAACCGGTCTAGTTTTTCTGAGCCTTTTCTATCCGCTCCAGGAGTACCTCATTCTCACTCTCCTTTCGGAAGCCCTTCTTCCCAACCCTTATCAAGAACCGTATAATTTCACTCAGATGTGGTATCTAAAACAAGCAGCCGCAAACAAATAAACAAACTCTTAGACACAACGGGCGGAGGGAGGGTGGGGAATGAAGGTAAAGGAGGTCCAGCGGAGGGTGACGGAGGGAGACTAGGCTTTGGGTGGCGAGCACACAGAGAGTACACAGGTGTTGGATTGTAAAGTTGAACACCTGACCCTTAAGCAATGTTATTAACCAATGTTACCCCAGTCAATTGAATTGAAAGAAAAATCTATGCCTAGCAGAAAGCAGCTCTTGGCAATTTACCATTTTGGGTGAATTGAAGTTGCTAGCACAGATCCTTGGGAGCAGAAGTCCTTCCTCGTCCCTCTGAAGCCCGCCCTCCCTCCCAGTCACAGCGTCTGGACATGGATGCTGTAAATGTTACTGATCACGTACAGCAAAAACGAGGCCAAAGTCCCCAGGAGAGACCAACAACGACAACGTCCAGTCAGCAGACGCGGTCCTTGGGGCCATGCAGAGCGCCCTGCTGTCACCCAAGCTCAGCCCAGCATTGCAACCTCACTCTCCTGAGCTACAGTGCCCGCCACCGAAAGCACACCAAGACGCCCTGGAAGGGGGTTCGAGCAATTCTTTCATTGTTTTCACCATGCCCAATTTCATTCAGTGGTTTTAGAGACAAAATGGCCATTTTAGACAACATGTATGAAGCTTGATTTATAATCATTAATCCTTAAGATTTTCCAAAGGCACTAACTACACAGGCCCCCTATTCATGAAGGCATTCACAATTCCTCATAGTTAGCAAACAGTTTGCAAGTCACAGCCACCTGGTACGAGACACCATACTGTGGGGGCCGGGTTAACTGATAGGTAGTGTAAGACCCCTCGGAGTCATCCTGAGACAAGAGTCAGAGAGGCAGAGACAGAAAAGACTGGGAAGGGGAGATCAGCCCGGAACTTGAACCATTCGTACGTAAAGCACACCTGGAAGGAGCTTTCAAGGATTCCTCTTTCACTGCCGGGCACGCTCAGCACACCTCTAGGGCAGCGGCTGCGACCTTTTCATCCCCATGGCGCACACAGAGCAGTCACTAGAACTCTGCGGCACACCGAAAAATGTATTTTTTGCCAATCTGACCAAAAATAGGTGTAATTTGATTCATTCACACTGGACAGCTGTTGGTGTGTTGGCTTCTGTCATTTTCTTTCTTTTTTTCTGACAACCTAAGGGAAGAGAGGTCAGCGCCCCTGACAAAATAGTCAGGCATTGCATGTTTAAGAAATTCTTGTGGCACGCCTGTTGAAATCGCTGCGCTAGAGTGTGGGAAAAGTCTCGGTTGTTTAAGCATTGTGGTTGTTTGGACTCTGGATAAACAGAATTTAAAGGTCTTTGGATAGCCGACAGTGAGTTTCAGCTAAACGCTCAACGCAGTCTCATGGTGATTGTCTAACAGGGGTGTCCAGCCTGCGGCCTGTGGGCCGCGTACAGCCCAGGGGGGCTGTGAATGCAGCCCAACACAAAATCATAAATTTACTTAAAACATGATGAGATTTACTTGTGATTACATGTCGCAATGTACTTAATGAGTGGCCCAAAACAACTCTTCTTCTTCTTCCAGTGTGACCCAGAGACGCCAAAAGGTTGGACAGCCCTGAGTGGAGGGAGAAGTGTTTTCTTAGTTGTTACTCTTAGAGCTAATATTAATTTGGCATCGTTCAGACCCAAACACACACATACACACACATACTCACGTACACACATTATATATGTACATATTTTTTCCTTGCACTTTGTGGGGCTGCACCTCACATCTCTAATCCAGACCTTTCCTCCAACCTCCAGGTCCCCTTTTCAACAGCTCCTGCCCTCCCCACATGCCCCTCCAGGACATCTTCCAGACCGCTCGTATTCAGTATGTCCAAACCTGAAGTCCTGATCTCTGCTCCCCACACCTCCTGCTCTCACCCACAACCAAACCTACCACCCTGCGTGCCCCCCCACCACAGGGACTCCATCTAAAAACCTGGGAGTTACCCTAGATTCCACGGTCTTCCTCATCCCCCACATCCAAGTCCTGTTGAGTCTACCCCCTGGGAAGCTCTCAAACCCGTCCCTGCAGACCGACCACGGCTCCCCATTGCTACGGCTCCTGGACTAACAGGTGAGGCAAGATCTGTCCCTCCCCGGCTGCATCTTGGGCCCCCTGTCTCCACACTGTCAAGGCCACAGCCACTTGACCTTCTTTTGTTTTCTCAGAGGTGCCGTGTTTCTTCGGCTCCACGCACACGCTGTTTTCCCACGCTTCAAATACCCTTGAACATGCTTCTTCAACTCTTCGGTTACACGATACCTATGTATTCTTCTTCATATCTCAGCTTAAACCTCACTGCTTCAGAGAAGCCTTCCCTGAGCCACAGACCAGGTTTGGGCCCCCTTTTGTATGTCTTCACAGCCCTCATTGCAGGGAATAATTATTCGCAGAATTATATGTCTAATATCTGTCACTACCTGTAGGCTGAATGCTCCGTGGGGAGGGAGCCCCTGTCTTGTTTCCCACGGTCTCCCGGTGCCTGGCATGTGGTAAGGGCTGGAGAAATGCCTGCTGAGTGAATGAGTGATGACGGCATTTATGTAAACATATAAATAGAACTCATTACCTATCATCATAAGTTAGGTCTTTTTGACCGAATTATTCTCTTAAGCCTTTTCATAAGTTCACAGCCTAGGAACATCTAGGGTTTTCTTTCACTCATGAAGACTCATGTATTTTGGTTAAGAAGTGTTGTCAAAAGATCTTTAAATAAAGACTACACGCCGATACACCTGAAGACCACCAACTTCACGTGGATTCAGTATACATCCTTCAGAACGAGTGCTTCATTCGTTGCAGAATTCATTTTTCATTACTAACGGGAAATGGTGACGGTCGTTCTCAAGGCTGTTAGAGACCATTTTACATGCCTCATAATTTTATAATTATTCTCCTTAGTCATCTCTCAAAAAACCATGAGGTAGGGAGGTCACGCAAGCACCTCCCTCCACATGGGGAAACTGGCACCAGGGAAACCAGTTTTCTATGAGCCAGGGAAAATTAAAGATAGAAAACTGAGCTAGAAATGCAGAAACTTCTCTGCCCAGAGTCGCTTCCCAACCAACAGAGGCTTGGACAAAATAATAAACACTCAGCTGCTAACACCGAGTTATAATTAGCTAAGTTAGCGTAACCAAATTATGATAAGCAATTAATGATGTATTAATAGATTGCATTCAAGTCAGGAAATTTTCATTCTACACGTAGGAACCTACTTACCCTTTTTTGATGTTCGTCTCTAACTCCCATTTAATATGCATTAAGAAAATATTTCAGGGAGACTTAATTGACCTTTATTAGGAAAAGCAGACTCATAATCGATCCCTCAAACAAAAATGTCTGCCTTCTCTAAACCCTCAGACATCGTGTCAGTGTCACTTACTGAGCAATTAATTATCACCCAGCCTTTTATTGGTGTTTTTAATTTTTCACATGTATGTAAAGTCATCTTGTCCCCCTACCTAGACTCAAAGTTTCCTGAAAGCAGGGCTTTTGTTTCCTGGTATTTCCTCTCTCTTCTGAAACTCCTAGTATCTAACACATAATAGGAGCCCAATAAAAATACGCTGAGCCGTCTGACATGTCTGATTACATGGGAAGGTGAAAGGACCAGCTAATACACTAAAATACGTAACCTGCGGAAAATAAACCATAATTTTTAAAATTAGTCTTTTGGAATCACTTTATTAGTGAGATTCAGGTCGGCCCCTGTCCCCGAGGTCATGTGTTCACAGCTGCTCGGTCGTGCCAGGGGCCACACCAGCGTGCCTAAACCCGCGTTTTCCAATCTGCTTTTCCTGAGCCTGCCCTTCCCTCCGTGGTCCCTGGCAAGGTGAGTGGCACCAGACGCGCTATGACATCCGAGCCAAAGCCCACTCGGGGGACAACCTCTCCTCGCTCTCTGCTCCAAGACTCCTTCTGCCGATGCTCCTGTCAAACGTGCCCGCCGCTGCCACGCTCTCCTCGGCAGGGGCGCCACCCCAGTTCCGGCCATTTCTCCGACGGGTCTCCAGGCCTCCGGTGTCCCCTCCCATCTCTGCGCCCCACATTTCTGCCAGAATAGCCATCGTGTCATCCTCCAACTTAAAGTCTTCTGACAATCTCTTATCAATTAAGAAACAAAATGCAAACTCCTTGAAATCTCATGTATTTAAAAAAAAAAATCTCAGAAGGATGCGAACAGGGAGTGGCACAAACATAACACGTCCTTGTGTAATGTAGCGAGCTGTGTTCAGATACTTTGCCTCCTGAAACTAAAGGAATACGTAATTTTGAGGAAAACAAAGAATAAATGTTTTAAAAATTCCATGTATCAGTTGCTGGCCCATGCCTTCCTTTCCAACACTGCCTCTCACTCCTCCTGGGTACGCCAAAGCCCCCCAGGCCTCTGGGCCTCTGCACGCGCTGTTCCCTCCATTCGTGAATTCCTGTTTACCCCTCAGTGTTGCACTAGATGAGCTGCAAGAGGA
This sequence comes from Glossophaga mutica, assembly GCA_039655065.1. Classification (NCBI taxonomy): domain Eukaryota; kingdom Metazoa; phylum Chordata; class Mammalia; order Chiroptera; family Phyllostomidae; genus Glossophaga; species Glossophaga mutica. Next base: position 88,509,789 of record CM077313.1, read on the forward strand.
TGCCACGCGGAGGATACCACTTCGGAGCAAAGTCCCCGCAGTTCTTGGGGAATGACTTCCAAGGGAAGTGCCCCTGTTACCTGAACAGCTCATAGACCAGGGACCAATCAGGGGCCCAACTCCTTCTGAGGTGACCCGGGAGATTTCTGTCCAGCAGCTCCATGCTGAATGACAGCAAATGGACCCACCCACACCCTGTCCTTTGGGAATGGTCAACGGGAGGTGAGCACAGAGAAGGGTACGAGGACTCTTTCCGGGAAACCAAACGCAAAGCAGCCCCCTGACCGGCTGGAGTAGCTGGAACAACAGACAGAGCCACGGAAACCATGGCAGCCATGGGAGCCTCAGGGGCCCAAGATTTCCACTCCATCGTCTCCCTCTGCTTCTTCTTGAAGGATGGCCTCGCTGTGTCCTCTCACAGAAAGGTTCTCCAGGAAGTGGGACGCGGAGTCAGGGCAGCCAGCGGGAAAACCCAGGAGAAGGGAAAGGAGGCCCCCACCACGGCCAATGCAGACTCCTCCAGGAAGAACGCTCTTGTTCCCACGCGGGCTCTGTGGCCCCTGAACCTGACCACTGGTACCAGTAGAATGAAACTGTCCGATTGGCCAGTCCTGGATCTCGGGCCCACCCCTATGGCAGGGAACAGGAGGTGGAGTTGGGGGGCGGGGTCTGTTAACATAATAAGGGAGTGGGAGAGCTTGCTGGTTAGACAAAAATGATAGCCCCTATTCGTTACCCTAATAACGAACACCTCCCTCTGCATCCATCATATCACTTCAGATACTGGGGGGAAGTGCCGTGTAAACATAAACTGTGTTACACTGACTCCCTCAGAGTTGCTCAGAAAGAATACATGATAGCTCAACCACAATTGTGACAGCAAATGCCAAGGAATGAGTGAAACCTGTTCTCTGCTTTCAATTCTGTTTTTCTGCACAGAAATACCTTTTCATTGTCCTAGAGCAGGCAGGCAAAAGAAAAGCTCCTGGTCAGAACCCAAGGTACACGTCATGACTCAAACCTACGCAGCTGGGGGGCTCCCCCACGTCAGGAGAGGAGGAAAGTACAGCCATCTTCCGGTCAAGGTGGAAGCGTAGGTACGCACACCTCGCCTCCACGCATGCAACTACAGCAAAAAATACAGCTACACTACAAAACAAATGTCACCCGGAATAGTCAGAAAACCGAGCTGTGTGGAAGTCTGACAACCGAGGATCTAAAGCAGGCACATTATTCCAGACAGAGAGGAGGGGCAGAAACATGGAGAGGCGCAGAGGCGCAGAGCGACACAGAGAGGCATGGAGACAGACACGGGCGGTCCCACATCCACGTGTGATGGACAGAAATCAGGAGGGATACCTCAGGAGCAAAAGGTCCCTCCCAGCCCCAGTCCGGACCACCCAGCCCAGCTCCCAGTGCCAGAAAGATAAGTCACCATAACTTCTGACTGTAAAAACCAGTGGGGGCTGGGGTGGCAGAAGAAACTGCATCTGCTTAAAGGACCCACAATGGACTTAGGGCTCACACAGACCCACCCCTCTGGGATTCAGCACCAGGGCAGCAGCTGGAAGGGCACCAGTGGCATAGGCGGAGAAGGTGAAGTATGAATAGAGAGACAGCTTCCTCCCAGACAGAACTCCAGAGGCCAGGCAGAGGCACTGTACCCATATCCCACCCTCCACCCCCCAGCAACAGCAGGGTCACAGGTTGCCCCACCCTGACAATTACCTAAACCTCCGCCCCATACAACTTGACAGGTACACTAGGACAGGGAGTCGAAGTGGCTCTACCTAATGCACAGAAACAAAAACAAGGAGGCTGCCATAGTGAGGAGACAAAGAAATACGGCCCAAATGAAAGAACAGAACAAAACTCCAGAAGAAGACCTAAATGAAATGAAAATAAGCAACCTATCAGATGCACAGTTGAAAAGGCTGGTTATCAGGATACTCCAGAAACTCGCTGGGTACTTCAACAGCATAAAAAAGACCCAGGCAGCAATGAAGGTTGCATTAAATGAAATAAAGAAAAATCTATGGGAGACCAATAGTCAGGAGGATGAAGCCAAGAATCACGTCAACAATTTGGAACACAAAGAAGGGGAAAGTATTCAATCATTAAAGCAGAAAGAAAAAGGAATTTAAAAAGACAAGAACAGAGTAAGGAACCTCTGGGACATCTTTAAATATACCAACATCCGAATCACAGGGGTGCCGGAAGAAGAGGAAGAGCAAGAAATTTCCCTATTTTTTCATTTGAAAAAATGATGAAAGAAAACATCTTTAATTTGGTGCAGGAGACAGACTTCCAGGAAGTCCACGAAGCTCAGAACATCCCAAACAAGACAGACCCAAAGAGGACCACACCAAGACACATCTTAATTAAAATGCCAAAGGTTAAAGGTAAAGAGAGAATCTTAAAAGCAAAAAGAGAAAATAAGTTATTTACCTACAGGGGAGTTCCCATAAGACTGCCAGCTGATTTCTCAAAAGAAACTCTGCAGGCTGGAAGGGATTGGCAAGAAGTATTCAAAGTGATAAAAAGCAAGGGCCTACATTACTCTATCCAGCAAAGCTATCATTTAAAATTGAAGGGCAGAGAAAGTGCTTCCCAGACAATATAAAACTAAAGGAGTTCATCATGATCAAGCCATTATTACATGAAATGCTAAAGGGAATTATACAAGAAAAAGAAGATCAGAATGATGAACATTCACGTGGCAATAAATTCACAATTCTCAATAATCGAATCCAAACAACCAACTAAGCAAACCAGCAGACCAGGAACAGAATCATAGACATGGAGATCATTTGGAGGGTTATCATTTGCGGGGGGAAGGGGGGAAATGGGGGGAGAGATGCAGAAATAAGAAGCACAGATTGGTAGGTACAGAACAGACAGGGAGTTGTTAAGAACAGTGTAGGTAATGGAGTAGCCAAAGACCTTACATGCATGACCCATGAACATGAACTGGGGGGGAGATTGCTGGAGGGAACGGGTGTACCGGATGGAGGGGGACAAAGAGAAAAAAATAGGACAACTATAACAGCACAAACAATAAAATAAAAAAAGAAAGTACAGCCATTATCACATTTTTCCTTGAGTGGAAGATTCCTGAACAAGGTAGCCATTGGGAGAGGCTCTTAAAACTTCTGCCCACGCCTACCACTGAGGTTTACAGGAAAAGGACAAAAAATGCTCCTCCCAGGAATGTCAGAGAACAGCATCCCACTGAGAGATATAATTAAGAAAGATCAAGTGTGGGGAGGTGGGGTTTGCTTAGAGAACTGTGAACCTGTGTATGACAGCGCATCAGGGATGCAGAGGCGGCTGAGGGACACCTGGAATCACAGCCGCCTCTGAGCTCGGTGTGCAGGGAAATGACTGTCATCATCTGAGTGAACACCTAAGCTTGCAGGGTTGTGTGATCTCAGCTGGGGCAGACAGTATATTTAAAATTCCCATTCCCCAGATCCAATGCACTCTTAGGAAGCTGATGATGCCACAAGCTAGGTGAAGAGTTTTTCCTAACTCTTTCCTGGAGAAACATGTGAAACAGCCCCAGGGCTCCAGATACTTAGTGATAATTTACGGCATATCAGGTAGTGTCATAGGCACTGGGGATGCACCAGTGACCGAAGCAGACCAAAAGCAGAAACAAACCTCTGTCCTCAGGGAGCCTGTATTCTAGTCAGAAGAAAAAGACAATAAACATAATTAAATATGCATATATATGCATATGTATATGTATGTATACATGTATATGTATGTGTATGTATAGTATTCGGATGGTGAGAAGAAAATAGAAATAAGGAAGGTGTGGAAGAGGGATGGGAGCCGTAACACACGGGGGTTCATCTGCATCCTCCTGCACCACCTTCCTGGCAGACAGATACCCCAGCAATCCTCCTGCTGCTGGTAAAGAGCACTCTGGAGAGATAAGGGGGTGCAAAGACAGGACCGGGGCGCACACAAGAGTGGGACTCAGCCCTGGGTCGTGGCTTTGCCACACCTCGCCCAGTCCCACCTCCATTTAGATCTCTGTGCCCAACCTGGGTAATGATGTCACTAAAACCTGCCTCCCCTCTAGCTCATGGAATACTGTGTGGCTAAGTCACGTGGCCTATAAGCTGACCCAAATATATATCTGTCTTCATTTTGAATATTAAGAAATTCAGGGCTAGCTTTAGCTCAGCAGGTACTTCAAGAAGTTCACACTTAGGGCTTTATGATTCTGTCATCACCGATTGATTGAGTACCTACTACATGCCATACCCTGTTCCAGGCCCTGGAGGTGCAGCAGCAAGGAAGACACGCAAGCATCTGTCCTCCAGGAACTTACATGATAACGGAGGAGACAAAAAGGTCAGTAACAGATTACAGAGGGCAGCTACTGCCACGGATACAGGCACTACTGAACAGTCCAAGCAAGAGATGCTTGATCTAGGCCTGAACTTGACAGTTAGTTCTCTAACAAGCTAAGCTGAATCCCCGATGATCTGTGGTCACCTATAAAGCCTTTCTAGAAGGTGGTTATGGTAATAAATTAATATGAAACTCCAAGTGTGGCTACTGGGTCTTTCAAAAGTGTCGAAAGAGCGGCTTCCAGTCTCTCACTGAGAGTCTGGTGTGTGGATGAGTACACACTTCCATCCCCGAAGGGTTTCCTTCCACTTCGTGAACTGCAGAAGTGTTGTTCTGGGTTGTATAAATAAGCATGTGTTTTGGTTTCCAGAGGCTTTGGCAACATTATAGCACTACTGTTATGTTAAAGGACATAGTAAGAGCCATAACTGTAGTAAAATATACATATGTCATAATAACAATAGTCATATGCCTTTCAGATTAGAAAGAGAAGCTACGGATCTTGTAGAATTGCTGTTGGGCAGGGCGTTTCAGTAAGAAGGGTAAAGAGCGGGATTCTAAGCCACACATTTGGAAAAGAATCAATCAGCCCACACCCACACCTTTTACGTTTAAAGGCACCAGGTGCTGAGTAGATATGAGAGACTAAAACACTGAAAGGCAGGTACGTCACACCCCAACGTCTTGGGGACAGAAACCTAACAGACATGAAACAGAGGAAGGTGTAAGTGAACTGTGACGAGTAAATGCTTTATCACACAAGGTGCCCCCTCAGCCTTGGAGTAGCTGCTGCGTGGAGTCGGTTTACTCTGTAAAGCAGCCAGAGCAAGCAGTTCCTGAGTGTGCGTACACAAGTCCCTCGCGCCAGGACGGCAAGGAGACCCAGCTTGACAACACTTGGACATTGCACACCCCGGACCCAGGCTTTGTGGATGCAACAAACTTTCTGTGTGCACCAAAATAGGATCAGATGTCATGTTCATTCCATGGGACCTGAGCTTACCGTAAACACCGCTCGGAACGAGGCGCCGGTGTGTGAGCCTCCACTGTGAGGCAGCCAGCCAGCCACGAAGACGTGATCTCCAAATAAATTACAGCCTCTGCTCGCCGGAGCCAGGTACTCCAAACGTGCCGCTACTTGGCCTGGTTTGCCATTTCGATCAACAAAACCCACAGACGGCCTTAGCTTCCCTTTAGCATAGCCCAGCCGGGATGGGGCCTCCCCCAAGATGGAGTTCACTGAGATCAGCGCCTTTTGGACGTGCCCCATTCGGGGTTTTGCCGGTACTTTCGAAACCAACCAACTGCAGCAGAACAAGCTGACTGCCAGGGTCCTGTCACTGCCCTCAGTGGGAACAGAGTGTTGAGAGAATATACTTGGAGAAAAACTTTTCCTCTTAAACCGCACTGGATTTGACACCAAATACATGATGGAATGTAATTCTGGGCATTACGGAAGGTGTCTCTGGGACCTGCCTGGGCACCTGGGAAGCAACTCAGAGACAGACACCACTCCAGCGAAGGAAGTGAATGAAATGCAGAGATCTTTATCTGTCAGTCCAGCTAGAATTCTGGACACCGTATTGAAAACAAACTCCCTATTTTACTGTCCAGAGATTCCTGGGAAATCCAATATCACTGCTGGCCCCCCACTTTCTCCCAAATAGTCCTTTCTTCCAGTAACCAGTTCCCTGCTAGAAAGAAGCCTAAGAACATACCAGAAGTTGAACTAGGCTGGGAACAGGGAGAAGAGAATTTGGCAGCCAGAATGGATGTTAAATGTGAACTACTGGTAAGTTGTTGGAACACCTGCCGGGGGGCTTGCAAGCAGAGAAAATTCTTCCTATAATTAAAAGTCTGGGACCTGAGTCCCCCAGCTTCTCTCCCCGAGCAAAAAGGACAAGAAACATCTCTGTGGCATTAAGCTACTACAACTGCAACAGAAAGACTTGTCTCCTTCCCCCAAAGAAAGCGTGACTTGAAAACGGCAAGGCATTCTAACTCAGGAAGACAGGTCCCTCTGTGGAAAGGCAGGTAGCAGTGACTGTAATTAACAGAGAAGCAGTTGTGGAACTTCTGAGCTGGATTTAAAGGGCCATGCAGGATCGGGGTGAGCCCACATGACCCGGGCCGGCCCTGTAGTAAAATATCGATGGGAGAGGGAAAGGGAGCAAGAGAAGTAAGTGGATTTACTTACAGCCCTCGAAGCCGAAGCCAGATTTTCTCGATCTGTTCGGGCTGCAAGTATTTCAGAGAGTTGCTCTCAAATTCTTCGATCTCTTTGGTTGGCGACTCCATAGCTGCAGGTTATCACTGGAAGAGAGTTTGGGCTGTCCCCGCCCGGCCTCCTGGGCTGGAGCCCCTGCTGGTTGCAGAGCGTGCCTTTGCCTGTCACTTTCTCTGAGCTTCCGCGCTCAGCGCCCCCCAAATCCGGACTCAAAGCGGGCTCAGACTGCGGGCTACCCCCTGCTGGGGCGCCTCTGGGAGGCAGCTGTAAGCAGCCATGGTCCCGGGCTAATGTCCAGGGACAGCAACTGTCCTCCTACTCATACGGCACCTCGGATTTATTTGGAGATCTCTCCAAAAAGAGATGTATAGATAATTATAAAATTATATACATAGTTATTGTATATATACATATATAATTTTTAAACAAAGCCACAGAAGCGATCAGTGTAGCAGCCGAAAGGATTTGGGGGAGAAGGGGAGGACCGGGCTGGGAGGGGAGGGAGCCAGGAGGGAGAAAGTGAGAAGGTTAGAGAGGGGCGGGGAATAAGCCTGGGGGGAAGCTGGCACCAGGGCTGCGGGCGGTCTGACCAGAGCCCGAGCACCCCGAGAACCCCGAGCGCCCCTGACACCCCGTGCACCAGGCTCCGCCCTGCACTCCCAGCCTTGGGGCGCCCTTGGCTCCCACACTCCGCGCTCTCGCTCCCCTGCCTGGCTGCTTTCTTGCCCCCTCTCTCTGTTTTCTTTCACTTACCAGCAGCAGCTCTGCTGACAAGCGAGAAAACTGACAACTGAGAAAAGTCGTCCGTCAGCGCACCGGGACTGGCGTCTGCTCTGGCCCCCGTGGACGCAGAGGGAGGGGTGCACCCGGCACCGCTGTCTGCAGGGCACAGGCTTGGGGGCTGCAGCCTCGCACCCTGGGGACCTTCACAAGCCAGTCCCCCCCACCCCGCCCCCGCCCAGGTGGGTCCACGGCTCCTGAAGTCCCCGCAGAACGAGGAACACGGCACCAGGCTCGGACAACCGATGGAAAAGGGATTTGTGTCCTCCCGGGGGCTGGAGGGGCCAACGGCGGCGGTGAGGTTCGGAGTTGGTGCCCGAGCTTTCTTTCCTTCACTGTTCACTGCGCTGGGGCGCGCTCACACGCTGCTGGAGAGCCGGTTCCATTTTGAAATATGAAAGCAACGGATGAGGACTGAAGTAACCACACATCACACTTACAAAGTTCTCTCCCTCTCCCTCCGTGTGTGTGTGTGTGTGTGTGTGTGTGTGTGTGTGTGTGTGTGACCGAGGAGTGTTGGGGGGTGGGTGGCAGATAAACAACAGTTGACAGTGAGGAGGGGGCATGTCTGAGGATGGGTGTCACGCACTCCTCAGGGAGCTCCTGCTCGGTGAGGAGGGCAGGGGCTGAGACTAGGAAGAGTTTCAGCTCCACAAAGCAGCACCTCACCGCCACCGTCCCCTGGGGTCGTTCACAACAAAGTGGAATGCTCTCGTGGAGCGGGGCCAGGTGTGAAGTTGGGGGTGGGGGCGTTAACAGGGGACCAGAGACAGGAAAAGAGGGCTTGTGCTCAAACCAATGGCAGCCCTGCCATCCTAAAACGGGTGTCCCAGCCCCTGGTGGGTGAGGTCTCCACCACTTCCCAGGGGCCCTTTCAAACCGGGGACTCAGGGCTCCTGAGACAGGGGCGCAGCTTGCTCTATCACCGCATTTTTCCTCTCTGGCAGGTAATGATTCTTGGAAATTCCTATCAGATATTTTCCTGTGTCTGGAAAGTAAGATAAACTGAAAGGCGAGATCTCAAGTCAAGTCCCATTCCCGGGATCTGGATGAAGGAATGAAATCACAGCGTCTAAAAAACCCTAACTGCTCACCCATTTGGTAGCTGCCATTCACTTTCTGGAAACTAGAGGTGAGAGCGATGAGGACGGCACGCTGGCCCGTCCCCTCCTGCCTCAAGGTGACATGCCAGGGAAAATGACACGCTTGCACACCCACCAATCTCACGGTCTGAAGTCACCTCGTTAAAGTCAGTCTTTAAAGGTTTTCTGGAAGCACGTACATTTTCATTGCGTTTAGGCATTCATTCTGGGCATTGAACAGCCAATATATTTAATATTAAATTCACTTATCTCAATAAAAGCAATTTCCCACCCAGTGTCACCCAGCAGGGTACAGTCACCGGGGGGGGGGTGGGGCTGAATAAGATGTTAAAAGAAGGGGCCTTTCAGTGCAGTTAAGCTCATCAGAAGGGGAGGACAAAAAAATTTTTCTGTAAAAAAGTTTCTGAAACATTGTGTTTCATTTTAGAAAAATTTCACAAATTAAACATGTATTAGAAAGTGCATAAGGATATAACTGTGCTTTATTTTAGAGACATAATAGTTTCGGGAGCTACTGGGTCCTTCGAAGATAATCCAGACTAGGAATTTTTGAATTGTTTTAAGCAACAGAGTGTTATGTTTCAAAGAACATCTTCTAAGGAATTTCCAAAGAAGACAGAGCAGCCCTGGTTGAATGGGGGAGGGGAGTAGGGAGTTCTTAGGGACAAAGGCCCCCTCTGCCTTACTAGCTCATCTCTAGGCAACAATGCCCCCACTGCCCAGATGAGAGCTGAGGCCAAAGCCCAACAGAATATCCTGGGACACTTGCTCCTAATCCAGGCTCCTCTCTAAACCACATTCGGGAAAGCTTGTCTTCTCTCTGCCAACAAGATACCGCTACCTGTGTCACTCGGGTGTTGTTCTGTCTTTATCTGCCACAGACAGAGAACGCCCGATTACTGCAGCAACGGGACAAACCCTGATTTCTCCTGGAGCTCCACTCGGAGGCCAGCAAAAACCACATGGAGGCCACTGGGAAATGAAAGGTCTAAGCCACTCTCGACTTTGCTTTAGAGATTAATTTCCACTGTGCTAACCTAGCTCTTTGAGTTAGACTTTTCGGGAAATCTTATGTGGGCAAACATCACTAAATATATATGGACGTGCATGAATACATACATACACACACACATATACATACAACTTCCCATCTAAACAGTCCCCAAGTAGACATGAGTGCTGGCCAACCTCTGCATCGTCAGCATCAAGTAGCATAAGATCAGAAAGAGAGTGAGCTCCCTGTCCCTGGCAGAGTTCAAGGAGAAGCTGGATGACTGACCAGGAATCGGGCTTTGTAGGCATGAGAATGACCTGTCCACTGAGATCCTTTTTGCCCCTAAGTCTTCATGATTCAGTAATAATCACAATCACGACAACCAGCACGCTCACCAGTTATTGAGAACCACCACGAGCCAAGCGCCATGCTAATAAGCACATCACAGATTGGTTCGCTGCATTCCCAAAAAGCTTCAGAATAGTTCATGATGCCTGTCTGTCAGTAAAGACAGAAGAGGCTCCCAAAGGTCAGATCACTTTTGCAAAGACATCCAGCTAACACGTGGCAGAGCCAGGTTTTAAAACCAGACCAGAGTGCAAAGCTCATATCTTTTGCCTTTGTTATAGCACCTCCCTGCAGATATAGGGCAGGTGACCAAGAGGGTAGGACTGCAGGGGCACTAACACTGGGGTGGGGGCACTAGGAAGGCTTCATAGAGGAGGTGACGTTTGAACCGAGTCTTGCAGGTGGATGAACAGAAGTTACCGACGTGAAGATGAGTGGAGGCAGGTGGTTCCAGAGAGAGGGCACTGCGTGAAAAGCAGCGCAGAGGCATGGGGAGGGATGGGGTGTCCGGCGACCCACAAGCAGAAGTGTATGGCTAGGCAGAGCAAGAGAAAATGCTACGAGGGTCAGCCAGATCCTTGTGGTCATGGAAGAAGCTTGGGCTCTCTCCCCCCGATGACAGGGAGCTGTGGGTGGCTCTCAGCAGTGCAAAGCATGGTCCCATGCAGAGGGCACTGCTGTCCTGAATACACATCACGCACTCAGGGCAGTTCTCTGGGAACCTGCCATGGGGGCGTTCAACGACCACAGGCAAAGGATAACCAGGGCTCCAGAAGATGAGTCCAGCTGCCAAAGGCAGACGAGCTCTTCAGGCTACAAAGAGGGAAGAATCGAACTAAGAAAAGAGACCAAATCAGCAAAGGCACAGCATCATCTCCCACGAGCACCTATCTCCCAGCTACGGGATTACGACTGCTGGCTTTGACCGCCATGAAGCCAGCCAGTGCCCTGGACACCCTCTTCAGGCCTTGGACCTGGTGTCACCAAGAGGGTCTGTGGAGGGGGAAATTACAGAGAAGCATTTGAGACATTGGCAGTCACACCATTGGGTACAGCGGCCCATCCGCCCTGCCCACACCAGATACTGCCCATAACATGCTGCCAAAGAGGCTCTTCTCTCCACTGGCGTCCCCTTCCAGCAAGAGGTCTCTTTGGTGACAGTCATGCTGCTGGTCTCTTTGACGTCTTCTCTGTTTGGTTTTAGGATTGGGGGCAGACTCTGTCCCAGGAGCTGCCTCCACTAGAGAAAAGAGGTACAGGAAGAATCAGTGAACTGGCCGAACCCAGGGGACCCCCATTCTCAGCCCCATCTGAAATGGGGCTCTGAGTAGCCAGAGAGTGGCCCAGAGAGGCGGGAGGAGAGATGGGAGGAGCGACAGGATGAAGTCCCAGCTCAGGGGTGGTCTGACATAACCTGCCTGTGGCCCGCGGTTTTCGCCCCTCTCTCTGGCAGGATCCTTCAGCGGCTCTGACAGCAGTGGCTCATGGAATCCTTCCAACAGGGGTGGCACAGGCAAAGGAAAGGGCTCGCAGGGGCACTGAATCCCATGTGACCTAGAAGAAGACACTGTTCTTCTCCAGACATGGCTCGCTGGGGCTCACTGACCTCTGGATCCCTTTCAAGCCCTCACATACCCTTATTTGAAACACACAGCCTGGCCTGGGCCAACCAAGCTTTCCACGGGCACCAAAAAGCTGTAGGAAAACCATAGCGCAGATCTGACCCAGCCAGATTTGTCTGTAACAGACAGAACCCAGGCTGGCCAATCAGAGACCTCCACCCCGTAGCTCAAAACAAAGGGATTGGTCTGATGGTGACACGTGACTCAAGATGATCCAATCCTGCTTCCTTATGGGAGATTTGACATGGCCACTGGGAAAGAAAGAGAAGGTCTACTTCTCTTTTCTTTGAGATAACAAGCTATAAGGCTTGAGCTTATCTTGGCCCTGGCGTTACCTTTTCACCAGGTGAACACAGTGTACCAGAAAAATGATAACACCACAGAGAAAAGCAGAGAGAGAAAAAGTAGAGGGACAAAGAAAAAAGTGTGAAAGAATCTTTTGAGCCCCTTGATCCTGCTATGCCTGAAGCCATTACTCATGGACTTTTAAGTTATATGACCCAAATAAATGCTACCCCCCCCACCATTTTTCTCACTTACATTAGGCTGAAATCAGATTTACATCCCTGACAACTAAAAAAATCCTAATACAAATCCACTCTTAGTAGATTGTTATGAGGAGTTAAAAAAAACAATGGATGGCCAGTGCCTTAAAGGTAATAGTGGTTCCTCCCCCACCTTACCCATCCAATAGGAAGTGAAGGGAAGGAAGCTGGAAAACAGTACAGGAACCATGGAGTAGGCAGAGCACCCAAGGTAAATACGAAGAGGCTTCGTTGTCTTGATCAATGGATACATTAACAATTTTGTTTCAATAACTCTTTGATAATGACCTATCAGTGCATGCCTTCTTACCATCGTTAGCCCCTCAAAACAGCCCTGGAGTGAGTGAAATGCACATTCTCATCCCAGTTTAGAAATGAGGAGGATGAGGTCCAAGAAGCTCGCTGGCCTCCCTCTGCCAGGCCTACCCTCCCACCAGCAGCGGGGCAGCCTGAAAGCACACGGCCTCCTGACTCCCAGCCCCAAGGGTCGCCCTGCCTCCCCACACACACTGCCAGCCCGGCAGAAGTAACTCGGCTGGACTGAGGAAACTGAAACTTTTGTTCACGTGAAACTGCTGACGGGACAGCCAGCCAAGCACATTCTGACCCAAATGCTCATAAATCAGCAGGTTGTCCTTCCTAGGGCTGGAGAGCAAGTCTACGTGTGGAAAGCCCGGGCTTTGAAAGGGACCCGGGCAATGCCACTGCCCAAGCTTCTAATGACACGGACAGGAAGGAACAGTCAGAGTTAAGCAACTGTGCACAGTGCCCCGCTCTTGGTGGCAAAGCTGGGACCAGAAGTGATGTCCCCAGACAACCAGCCCAGGGCTCCGTTATCTCTGAACTTACTTCCAGGGTCTCAGGAAGGACTCCCGCTTCCAACAGAGGATTTGGTTCAACGGCTTGTGTGCAGATCGGAAGAAGAAATGCCCATGAAAAAGCACAGGCTGTCGACAAAGGCTTCCTGAAGGAAAGGGAAATGGAGAGGACTAGCAAAGACAGTGGAAGTGTGCCTGGTGGCGCAGGTAGCAACAGGGGACTTGGTGTGACAGGTGTCAGAGGGTGAAGAAAGGGACAATGGCAAGGTTGGCTACCCTACGAAAGCCCCTGCCATCTGGGAACCATGAAATCTGCTGAGCGGCGTGTAGTGGATGCGGAGTGGAATTGTGATTTAACAAGCATGCTTTAGAAAGAAGGACAAACTTTTTTTTTCAAACATGGTTTCTGAACTGCCACTACAGAAAATTTACAGATTCTGTTATCTGGGTTAAAGAAGAGGGAGACTCTGCCAAACAAATACATGCTGGAATCTTTTAAACTCATTTGTTCATGTGACAAACATTTGCTGAGCACTCAACATGCGCCAGGCATTCATACATGATAGTAGATGTCAGCGATCATAAAAAATCTGGTGCCTGCACCATGGAGTGCCCGTCTGACTGGGGAAACAGTCCTCAGCAGATTATCGAACGAAAACCACATCACTGTGAAAGTGACATGAAACGGAACAGAGTCCAGTTAAGAGAGAAAAGGGGCTGAGACTTATTTATAAATAGCTTGGCATTTCACCTGGGTAATAAACCACCCCCCAAACTGAGTGGCTCCAAACCACAGTACTCATTTTTCACTTTCATGATTCTGCAGCCTTCAGTTCTCCTGCTGGCCTTGTTTTGGGGTGTCCTACAGCTGCAGTGAGAAGACCACCAGGGCTAGAAGATCCAACACAGCTCCACTCACCCGTGGAATCAGGGCCCTCGCAGGGACAGCCGGAAGGCTGGGCCCCTCCCTCGAGCTCTCCGCATGGTCTCTCTGTGTGGCTAGCTTAGACTTTCTTAGATGGAGCTAGATTGTGAGAGAAGTGTTCGGAGAAGAACAAGCCCAGGACTGTTTGGTTACAGCAATCCCAGGGCTAGCCCTGATTCAAGGCCAGGGGAAATACATTCCACCTCTTAAGGGGAAAGTAGTGACAGATTTTACAGACGTCTTGAATCCATCCAGGTGGTCAGGAATGGCCTCTGTGAGGAGGTGACAGCCGAGCCAAGAAGTGAAGAAGGAAAGGGAGTCATCCAAGTAGCAAGGAGGAGGAAAAACATTTCTGACACGAAGGAAGAGCATGTGCAAAGACTCTGAGGCAGGAAGAATGTGGTCAAGGAACCAGAAACAGGTCAGCTGTGGCTGGAATGAGGAGGCCCAGGGAAGAGGGGCCTGGGAGGCAGGCAGGTGGGGGCCCTGGCGGAGCGCTGCGGGCCCATTTGGGGCCTGGCTTTCATTTGAAGTGCAGTGGGGAATCAAGGAGGGAGTTCCACAGGAATGCAGGTTTATCCACAATTACTCTGGTTGCTATGCGAAGAACAGTTGAAAAGGAGTGAGGATGTCCCCTGGCTTAATCGGAGATGCTAAATGATCTCAAAAAGTGACTGAACCTAAGGAGAGACTCTAGACCCACACGCTCTGACATTCAAATCTGTGACAATACTGAACTAATTCATCAGTGACTGTGAACTGAGTTCCCTGTTGGTAGTATTAGGCTCCAGTCCCATAGGCTCCAGTAGAGCAGTGTCCTGGAGGGTGGGGATCACAAACGCCTGCCCATTACTGTCCCCACCCCCCCACCTCACCCCCCCACCGGTGCATCACAGACCAACGGACCAACTGAGCTTCCCTGAGAAGCACTGTGAAACCTATTTCATTTATGGCCCACGGTGATTCCTGCCAAATAAATGATGTCCAAAGAGCAAATCTGGGACAAGGGAACAAAGGAATCTTCAACTAACCCAAAAGCTAATGTGGGGTTATTCGGGGAAAGATAGTAAGGCACTGCCCAGGTTCCCTCCTGGTGCATAAAGGGTTACCTTTTGTCCTCTGGCAGCTGGGCCTCCCATCCCTGCACCCACCAGATAAGTGAAATGTTACTTCTGCAGTGATTCAGCACACAAGGGGGATGAGGGAGACTAACTACTCCTGCCAGTACTTTCAAAATTGTCCCTAGGGACCTCACAATGATCCATTCCAGTCCCTGTGATTCTCAGAGGTGAAAGGGTTTTTAAGATCCCAGAAAATAAGACAATAAAGTCTCCATGAATGTTTTCCGCCCACATGCTTCTGACAGATTCCCTGCTAATAAAAAAGACCCTGGAAGCACCTTGATTTGGCCCATAATCCTTCACGCGTCCAGACTGACAGACCCATCAGAAGTTGATACATGCTTATATTTCTCCTCCTTGGATATAAATAGATTCCTTTAAGCAAAGAGTGGGACTTGATTTATGGAGAGGAAGGGAAACTTAGAGACACAATTTAAAAGTAATTAGCATGCAAAGCAAATCTTAGCAAGAGACTGGAAGAGTACCCTCGGGCCGATCGCATGGCCATGGAACCAGGTGAGTCCTGACACACGCCCCCCCAGTTCTGTGGCTTCCGGGCTGCCCACCCGGCCTACGTGCAAATGCAGAAATGACCACTGTTCTCCTCAGTGGAGTTCAGGAAGCACTGGAAGATTTTAACTAAAGCACGGAAGGGAAAGAGTGCTGAGTCCTTGAAAATAACTCCAATCAATTCGATTAAGACCCTATTAGAAGCTATTCAGCTTTCACTGTGGGCCAGTCAAACAGAGCCTTCTGAATCAATTCGCCTCTACATAAGAAAGATGTCACTTAATACCTCCCTTCCCCAGCCCCAGCTCAAAGAACATTTACAAAAATCAGTGCCAACTCACCATCCATGTAACAGAGGCAAAGCAGCCTCTGTACTCTATACAAACACCAGTCTCACTGGTCTGGATTCAAATCTTCATGATCAGGTTATTAATTTTCCACATACTCTTATTCTATCAATGATTCAGTCTATCGGAAACCAACCGTTTCTGCCCGATTAATTCCAAACCATTCCTAAAGATGCAGCTCTGACCTGGAACATCCGACCACTTTTCCTATTTATTTATCCCAGGATTTGTGTGCCTCTCACTATGCACTGGCACCAGCTGGTCAGAGAGGAAATTTCAACGTATGACCTTTTCAAAGTCAAACTCGGTCGAGGATTTATTGGTCATTTACTCCTGGTGACCTCAGAACTTTTTTTGATAACTGTGGCTTTTACAAACAACATTCTCACCAAAGGAAAATGTGTTTATGGGAAAATATTGGCAGGGAGACTGACATCATTCAATTTGATTGCAAATGCGATTAGAATTCAACAATAGCCTACCTCCCATGGTTACTATTTAGCCCTGCAAACCACCATGAGTAAGTACAGCATTTAAAGAAAAATAAAAGGGGAGTGTGTGTGGGGGGGGGGAGGTGGGCGATAAGGAAAGAAAACCATTCCTCACAAGGCTGCAGCATATTTCAAGGCCAAAAGACTTCTGAAAATGTCACGACTGGACTTCTCTGTGTCTCTTTTTTTAAGCCAATTAAGCAGGTGCTTAAATTTGAGAGCTTATCGGAGTTTGCTCTCCAAAAGTCCATGCCAACGCATTATTCTGGGCCTCCTGGAAGCGGCCTGGCGCCGCGTCCTTTCATGCCCTGGCTGAGCCCGTGTCACCTGGCATTTGCAAATGTTCAGTCACACTCGTCTTGTGGGCGGGTCACTCAGGAGGCCAGAGCCCCCGCGGTGGTGAGGAGGCCCCGTTTGTCCCAGCTGCTGCTAACCACTGGCTAGATCCATTTCCCTTCAGAGTTGCTTTCAGAGCCGAAATCAATAGCGCCCCCAAGGCTCCGGGACGTCCCTGATTGTTTGCAAACCAGAGGAAAATCCCTCTCTGCACCACCCGGTGGCTCTGACCTCACTCCAGCCCAGCGCGCTTGCCTGTCTTTAATCACCTGCGAAATGGTGCAGAGGCGAAGCCCCGCAGAGGAGCGGCTGCGTGAAAATAGCCTGGCGGGACAACCAGATGTGACTCATGCTTTTCGCCTTTGAAGGGAAAACATTTGGGAGCAGGATTCCACTCTGGCCTGCCTCCAAGGGATGAGACAGGGCGGGGGGGGGGGGGGGGGGGGGCGGGGAAGGAGGTGCAGAGAGAGAGAGAGAGAACCCCCCTTCCTGGCTGGGCGGACAAGGACCGTGGGATGCAGCTGGAAGAAAATAGCCAATGTCAACAATGCACCGGGACCCAGGGCTGACATATTTTCAGCTCCCTGGGTGACTGAGCAGGTGTCAGAATGTGTGCACGAGCTGTCCCTGCCTACTGAAGGGCGGGTTTGACCCTGGATTGCATCCAGGAACACTGCCAATCTCTCTCCTTACCCCAAACATAAATATCGCTACCCACCTGAGTAGTAGTAGTAGTAGTAGTAATAGCTTTGGTATAGTGATCGTCATAAGAGCTTCTCTGTACTGTATGGTATATGTAGTTCCCTCCGTAAGCATGATATCCCACGAAACCCTCCCAATGAAACTTCACTCACCCAAGGTCATGCAGTAAGTGCCAGAGCTGCACTTGAACTGAAGCCCGTCCTTGATTTACTATGGTGTCTCTCAGAAGTAGGTATTTTCTGTGCAAGTTGGAGGCTAACTCTATGCGTCTGGTCAACCAATGGCCCTCTGACTCAAAGCCCTCTGATGAGGACACGATTACTTTGCAGTTACTGAGCACCCTCTTTAAGCTGCTTTACAAAGAAGGCCAAGGAGACAAAGCAGAGAGGAGACCCCTAGCCCAAGGCCGCACTTGCAGACGTCGGCAATACTACAATAAAAGCGGCCTCAGCAAATTTCAAGTATGTGGTACAGTCTTATTAGCTATAGCCACAAGCTGTACATTAAGTCTGGGGAATGTGTTCCCCTGCATGAAGAGACTGGGTAACGTGTGATCAGCATCTAAGCCACAGCTCCTCCGTGCAGTGCCCCAGGCCTCCGTGGGCGTGTCCAGCACAGGTTTCCCGGGAGGCGGGCTCTGTTCCCCAGGGCTGGAGTGACAACAGGGGAGTAAACACACACGTCGAGCATGATGGGAGGGAGGCCAGTTAGGGACTCCAGGTAAGAAACCCAGCACATCCTCACGGCCGCTCCACCACCCACCTCGCGTCCCTGCGTGTTATCCCCCGCGCCCGCTGCAGTATTTTTCTTCGTCTCCAAGGGGAGAGGAGGCCGCAGGGCGAAGCGGACTTGCTCCGCCTCCTGAAGGCAGGACAGGGCAGTTTCTTGGTGCCATTTTCCTGGCTCGAACTCCTCTCATTCTGTTCATCTGATTTTTCTCTCGCAAGAAGAAATCAGAAGAAAACGTTCTCCTGGAACGATGCGTGAACGTGAAGACGGAATGCCGGGAGCTGGGTTGAAATGCCGCAGCCCCGAAACTAACGCGCGGAGCTCCGGGAGCCGGCAGCCTATTGTAACAGCACCGTACTATTACTGCTGCCAATGAACTCACAACACTTCTGCATGCATCGCCCTCAGGAACGGTCCTTTCTCGGGCTCCCCAAATCAGAGCAGGAATTAGGCAGGCGTCTGCCCGCTGTGACGGGCACTGAACCCAGATTAACGAAGCAGCCAGAACGTCTTTGCTGCCACTTCCTGTGCTGCCACCCCAGCCATGGCGGGGTGCTCTCATCTGCGCGGGAGCTTGCCTCCGACTTCCAGTGGTCCGGGGATTCAAAGGGCGATGATGACCTTGGCAGACGCAGGCTTCCCCCTCGCCACCCAGGACGCTGGGGGCTGAGCCATCTTCCACCCTGGGATCAGGCACCATTGCAGAGTGTCCGTGACAAATCCTTATTTAAAGAAGCCTGGCACGGTAGACCGCTCATGGGATTTGGGGAAAGTTTTAAGCTTTTATGGATCAAGGGCACGCTTTGAAAATCTGATAAAAGCTGCGGAGTTTCCCTCCACCTATTTAAATCGAATGTGTACACTGCGAGTAGCATGTATTTTTCAGGAGGCTCTGGAACTCTCTGGGGGCTCATCCAACCCTTACCTGAAAATTCTGCTGTGGCTTAAAGACGTGTGTGTGTGTTTAGTCCAGTACGCTCTTCTCAGCACTAAAAGGAAAAGGCGTGAACTAAAAGGAGAAGATAACTCCTCCTAAAAGAAGAATAAAAGGTATACTGAAGTTCTTCAAAGTGGGGACTGTATTTAATGTGCACCATAGTGATACCAAGCTCTCCACTAGGTGGAAGATACAAATATGTGCATTTAATCTTCTTTACAATCTCAGAACAACAAGGACTGAGTCCTTCCTGCCCCCCTCTCTATCCTCAGGGCCTTTCCCAGTCCTGGCGCTTACGGAATACTTGCTGAGCAAATTATTACTGGGTTGGCCAAAAAGTCAGTCACGTTTTTCTGTAAAATCAAAGATACATTTTTCATTTTCACCAATAACTTCATTGATTTGGATACCTGCTATTGGCTCCTAGTGGGTAAAGAGGTCAGGGGTGCTGTTAAACATCTTCCAATACATAAGACAGCCCCACAGCAAAGAATTCTTTGGCCAAAATGTCAGTAGTACCGAGAAACTTCGCAAACCACTTATGACACATTCGATCAATCACAGCACCTTCTCCACACACTGCACAAGTCTTTCTTTGCGTTTCAGTTGTGGTTTTACCTTTCTTGAAACAATAAAGCATAATATGCTGAAAATATTGCAAATTTTCTTCCATCTTCAATATTAAAATGGCTACACAAAAATTCACCAATTTTGATCAATTTTTTTAATGCACACTGATTGACAGCTGTCACAATACAATCTAACAAAATTGTTTCAAATGAAGTTAAAGACAACTAAGCATTACTAGAGCCATCTTACAGAAAAAAACAAACGAACTTTTTGGCCAAGACAATCAGGAGACTGAACTTCCAAGAGGTTACGTAACTTAACAAATCAAACAAGGAATAAATGGTAGAGGTGGGATTTGAACTCAGATCTACTTGTCCCCTTTCCCCTGCACCTTCATGAACATTTTATATGATCCTCTCTGAGACTAAAGCGGAGACATAAAAACATCATAAATAAATTATATGCTACATCAGTGGCAAAAGCTGTGGGAAGCAGTAAAATTCAGATAGGGGGACCGGGTGTTTTTGGAGTGGGGGAGGGCAGGTTACAGAACTGACCAGAGGGGTCAGTGTGGACCTCTCTGGGACGTGAGGTTTGAGCAAAGCCTTAAAGGGGAGGAGAGGGTGGGCTACTTGGAGGAGTACGCCAGGGAGGGGCCAGGCCTCAGGCAGAAGTGCACCTGCGGCTCAAAGAAGGCGGAGCCAGTGGGGCTGGGGCTGGGAGAGCCAGGGACAGAGTCAGAGGAGGTGGGGTCGGCGAGGTGACCAGGGGCTGCAGAAAGACCGTGGGGACGGTCATCGCAAACATTTTGGCTCTTCCTCAGAGTGAAGTGGGAACTCACCGCAAGCTCTGGAGTGGGGCCCTGGCTGGTGTGGCTCAGTTGGTTGGAACATGGTCCCATAGCCAAAAGGTTATAGGTTTAGCACCCGGTCCGGACACATCCAGGAGGCAACCAATTGATGTTTCTCTCTCTCCCTTCCTCTCTCTCTAAAAGCAATGAAAAATGTGTCCTCGGGGGGAGATTTAAAAAAGGAAGATTTGGAGTGGGACAGCCATCTCATGACGTGACTTCCATCTTCAAAGACCACTTCGGCTGCTGGCGTGAGGCTAGAGTGTGGCAGGGGTGGGACCCCGCACCCAGTCACTCAGGTAAAAGGTGGTGGCAGCTTGGCCCGGGCGGCAGCAGCGGAGGTGGAGAGAAGTGGACACGTATGGGCAGGGAGGAGTCTGGGATGGCTCCGAGGTGTGTGGCCCAGGGGACAAAACTGACATCTGTTCTGGCTCAGCCCTACCTTCTAAGGAGGCAAACCTGCTTTCTTACTCTTGGGGCCTCAAAACCAATCTGAGAGAAATAATACAATGTTTACCGTTTCCAAGGACGTTTCCTTTTATTCATGAGGGAGGTGTTACTCTCTGTAGCCGTGTGAAAAAACAAAAAGGAAGGCGTTCCTTAAAAAGTTCATGTTGATTTAAAGTCTTAGAAAGCAAGCTTTGGAAAGTGTTTTCTTTCTCTTAGTCGCCACCTTCACAACTAAGGCAGCATGATCTTCCCACCTGCTCTGCTGGACACCAGGTCAGCCCTGGACACCGCCCTGTCGGCCGCTACACAGTGCTGTTAAACAGCTGTCTGCAACCGGGAGCTCTAGGCAGACACTGACTTCCAGGTGTGACACCAAGCATGGGAAGCCAGGGCTGCCCCCTCTCCCCCAGGAAAAGCGCGGGCATTCCTGGTTAGCCTAGGCAGCCAGGCCAATGTCAAGCCACCGGCCCAGGACCCAGTCAAGAGCGAGTCTGGAGCTCACGTCCTAATCGCACGGCTCAGCCAAGAAGGCAGCCGGCAGGCCGTCAAGCAGAGAGTGCCAGGGGGTTGGCAGAGGCTAAGTCTCCCACTTGCTTCCTTTGAGGGTTTGCTTTTTAGAAATGCTAAGATGGCAAAGTCAGGATGACAGAAAAGCTATCTTTTTGGAAGGAAAGAGTTACTGCACATCTAATATGTGCCTGGCGCTATTGTCTCATGGAATTTGCACGACATCCTTGGAAGTCAGCTTTGTTTTCGCCACTGTCCGGAGAGGGAACGTGGAGAGGGGTGAAGCAACTCGCCCAAAGTGACCCAGTGAGTCAGCACAGATGTCTGACCGCAAACGCCAGCCCCCCCCACAGCTGCCTCTAGGACGCCGATGGAGCCCCAGGGCCTGGCACTGAGAGGGTCCCTTAAATCCAGAAAAGTCTCAGGCACACCGGGACTCCTTAGTCACACTAGCTGCCCCTTGAAATTAAAATGCGCACTGAGAAAAGACAATCATTTTGAGAATACCTAGAAAATTCAGTAGAATAACTGAAGTCTTTTAAAACATCATCGAGAAAATCAAAAGTGCACACCCTTAGGCAAGGCAAATAAGGGCTCCTCGAGGGTTCGTCTTGAAGAAGAGCAGGTTTCTTTCCCACCCAGCTCACAGCCAGTCTTCTGCAACCACAGAGCGGGGCCTTGGTGAGAATTTGCGGCAGAGCGTGAATCCCCAGCGTCCTACGCACTCAGCCCCACACCGGTATCAGTTCCTCCAGCTGAGTCCCAAAGCAGGCTTGCCAGGTGGGAATGCTTCAGCATCCGGTTGCCTTTTGTATCATTTTCTGCACAGTCAATTGCACTTCTTGCTGTGATCATTATAGTTTATACCCCTGACTAATTTACCCCAGGACTCGGCCCAGTATCTTGCTACAGGGACATCAGTGAATTCAGCTGCCCGGGATAAGATTCAGCTGCTCAGAAAGGTGACATTGCTTCTCCAGAGCCTGGGTCACACCATTGGCTGCTACTGCTCACTCATTCATTCCCCAAACGGTTATGCTAACGTCGGGCCACACCTAGGGCTGCCTAGTCCGGCTGACCATGACTGGTCAACTAGCAAAGAACACCCTCCTCAAGGAGTCTCACTGCTGCGGTGTCCTTGGTTCTAGACTGTGACAGGTGACACAGACGACATCACCCTCCTCTTTATCATCCGGTGACTTGATCAAAGACACTGAAGAGCAGAAAATATGCTAAAACTAATGAACTATCGCCCTGGGCGCCTTGAATTTTGAGCAGCCAGTCCAGCAGTGCCTGGGGTGAGAGGCCTCTCACACGAGCTCTGGACACAGCTGGCAGGGGTGAACCCAAGGGACAGGTGAGTCCTTCCTTACACCTCTGTCCACGGGCTAGGAGCCCAGCAAGGCACAGTCTTCTGGCTCACCTCCTCATCTCGGGACGATGCCCAAATGGAACGGAAGGTGAGCGTATCACTCTGACCCAGAAACAGATGGAAAGGGACCCTGCTGCTCCAGCAGAGTGCATGGCCCCCCGGCCTGGCTCTCTGTTGCTCGTGCAAGTGCCCCCAGTGCGATGGTGGACTGGTAAATGTTGAACAGCTGGCTCTCTGCAGGAAGGGGTGGGGGGCTCAGTCTTAGTATTTGCTGACTTCTGGGGTATAAATAGTCCTACAATTTCAAGCTACCAACACGACGTCACTGAACACAGAGTGGGGAAGAGATGCTAGCCGTCATTCTCACGAGGCTCCTCCAGTACACCGCCACTCAAATCCCCCCACCAAGAACTCAAGCCCTTTTCCTTCCTTAGTCTCCCCTCTTCTCATTCTTGAATGAGGGGAGGAGGGGGACGGTGTTGCAGGAATGACCAAAGTGGAGGCCGGCAGCACAGGACATCTTGCTAGACTGCCCAGGAGGGTGTGTGGGTTTTTGCTACTCAAAGTCAAGTAAACTTAAAAATTGCTATGAAAGAGGGGACCACCTCAGAGCAGGTAGGACGGCCAACCGAAAACCCCATCCAAGTCCCAAGCCCTGTTTATTATTCATTCCTTTGCTCCCACCTCCCCGGAGAGGAGTCCAGGTTCTGTCTACGGTGGAGGCAGAATGATGGGGCTCCGGGATTTAGGCCTTCCAGTGGCTCCCTGTTACCCACAGGACAAAGTCCCAGACCAGCGGTGTGGCATGGAGGTCGCCTTGGCCCGGATCCCACCTCCTCTCCAGCTTTAACTTTCTTCACCAGCCCTGTGACCTGGTCTCTGCCCCAGCCGCACTGCTGGGGATTTCCTTATAGTGAGTGGCTGTTCCCCAGCTCTGGCCTGGAGCCCCACCTTCTCCCGCCCCCCACTATCCGTGGAGCTCCTCCTTTCTGCCCACCCCCACGCCCACCCCCGGCTAAGCTCTGCATCTCTTTTTACTGATTTATTGTCCTTATTTCTTTACGAGGCACTCTGCCCCTCTATCCTAAATAAACTCTTTGAAGGCAAGGACTGGGCTCATTTGTCCTCCAGAACCTGCAGGAAATGTTGAATAATGCTTGCTGAAATCATCTTGTTATTTCATTAAGAAAAATGGTCCCACTGCTCAAAAAGGGATTTGCATGCTCGGATTGCCTGAAGACTGGAAATTTCCTTGGGAAAGAAACCAGACAGCGGCGGCTTTTCTGATGAGTCTGTAAGTCAGACGGTAAATCAGACAACCACCAGAAACCGCGTCCCCAGGACAGGCACACCTGGCGCCACTCCGAGGGCACGCCTGCGGCCCCAGCACAGTTTCGGCCATCCGGACGATGGCATCTGAGATGTGTCACTGCCGACAGCCTTCCTCCAGGAGAGCAAGGTCCGCCCTGTGCCGCTGTCACAGGGAGCAGCTGCAGAGGTTACGCGGTTTGGCCACAATCACGCTGGCCTTGACCTGGGTCGGGGAATACCAAGTGAGGCACAAACATTAATTATCAGAGCTCTGCAGCCCACTTTGGGCCTCCACAACGTGGGGTTTGCTTCACCCTAACGTATCCAATATGCTGGCTCCAGCACAGATGGTCTTCATCAGCTCCGTTCCCAGAATTAGATGCTGCTTCCAGGGAAGTCGCTCTTCTCACTTCTTGAACTTTCAGAAGCAGGGTGCATCGGACACTGACTGCCCTTGTGGATCGTGGGTATTTCCTCCAGGCCTTCGCCTCAAATGAGGCCTAAACAAACTAGGCTGTAAGGCAAGTGCCGACACGACGGCTCGATTCAAAGGCCCCTGACACCAGGCCCCTCTCCAGTCTCAGCAGGCACCAAGTCCAAGCACCTGTCCCATGCCTACTCCAGTATTTCCCGCAGCATTATGTCACGCAGAATTATAAAGTGGTATCATAAAAATGATCTCTGGTCAAGTAAGTTATACAAATGCTGGGTTACAAGATAGGAAGAGGGTTCCTTTCCTGGAGGACATCTGAGAGCTTTGACATGCTAAGGTGATTTATGAACCCCCAAAATGGGGTATGGGGTGCAGGGGTCCCCAGACAGAATGAACCATGGAAATCCCACTTGCCTCCTTCTTTAATGGGCCATCTGTAGACACTGATGTTCTCCCAACACACTTTGGGAGCCCAGCTCCAGCCTCCTGAACTCCTTCACTTACTGAGCAGGCCAGGCGCTTTAATGGCAAGGAAAGGAAGCATTATGGTTTTGGAAAAATTTTTTAAAAGCCCTCGTGAGAAGGAAATACAGGATGAAGTCATACAACAGAATGCTAAATACAGAATGTTAAAATATCTCCAAAACTAGACTTTTGAATCCTCAGTACAGAGCCACAAAGAACATCACCTACTGCCAGAGAGTGAACCGTTCATGCCCCTGACACCTTATGGTTGTCCTCACGGTGGAACCAGCACAGGCTCGGACACCCGATTCGCCTGCGTTCAGACCTCGGCTCTGCCCCTGTGCCCTGGCCCTCAGCCTTCCATGGGGGGCTGTTGTGAGAATTAAATAAGACAAAGCACACCATCACAGAATAAAAAGCAATTCATACATGCCTAAACAGTTTTTTCTATGATGTGGAAAACATCTCTCTGTGTCTCATGCAAATAACCTCTGTTCTGTCTGCGTAGAAGCTATGGTTCTATTCCAAGCTCTGGTATATGTCCTGGTACAGGAAAAATCTCTGTTAGTCAAGGCTCTCCAGAGATATGGAACCAACAGGACATATATACATGATTGAACAGATAGATAGACGGATAGACAGATGGAGAGATAGATAGATAGATAGATAGATAGATAGATAGATAGACAGATAGGTGATAGACAGGATTATGATTGTCTATGTGTGTATAGAGATAGATGTGATTGATTACAAGGCACTAACTCTCACAATGACTTATTGGCTGAGAAGTCCCATGATACACAGTTAGCCAATGGACACCCGGGAGAATCAATGGTAATAGCTCCAGTCTGAAACCAGCAGGCTTGAGAACCAACACAGCAGTTGTTTGTCTGAGACCACAGGCCAGAAGAGACCAATGTCCCAGCTCAAGCAGTCAAGCAGCAGTTCCCTCTTACTCCTTCTGGTTCTGCTCGGTCTTCAACCGACTGGGGTGAAGACCACTCCCACTGGGGAGGGCCACCTGCGTTACTGTCTGCTGATTGAAACGCTGATCTCACCTGGAAGCACCCTCACAGACACACCCAGAGTAGGATTTGGCCAAATGTCTAGCCATGTCATAGTCCAATCAAGTTGACACAGAAAATTAACCATCACAACATCTAAATACAGCTACTGGGTTAACTAGGATGAGGAAATCTGGGATGTGGGCCTGTCATACAACCCACGCGTCAAGCAGCAAGGCCAAATGACAACCCACCTCTAGGGCCGAGATGCCTAAATAACTGAAGGAATCATTTAACAATCTAGATACAATAACTATTCCACGAGCATGTCCACTGCCCACTGACCGACCCCCAAGATCAGCAGATCATGGCTCCAACATCAATGCCAAATTGTGAAGGACTGTAAATAAAAGAAAAAATGCTTTAGGCCATCAACAAAGCATCCCACACTGAGGGCAATGTTTTTTATTGTGTGTTTTTTTTAGTCCTATACCCCTATGCTATGAGTGCATAGTAGAAGAAAAAAAACAATGAAGCACCCCCAAACCTCCTCCAGTGCCAAAAAAAATGAACAGTTCAAGAATGTAACTGATATTACCACTGGGAAATGGGTAGGTAAATAGGAACAGCAGTCTCTACAAGCACGAAGACGTCAATTGATGAGACTCACTAAAACCTTCATTCTGTTATGCTAGTCACACTCCACTTTTAGCAGCAACACCACAAGTCACAAGGTAAAGCGGCATGAAAAGAAGGAAAAAGTAACAATTGCTGAGCACGGGTGTGCCAGGCACTGTGCCAAGCACTTTAAAGACATCGACCCACATAATTCCCCCCGCACTCCCAAGGCAAGGAAACATTTATTTTCTCCATTTTATAGCTGAGAGAGCTGGGATTCACAGAAGTGATTTGCCCAAGGTTTTACCACCTTGAAGAGCTTTTCTCCTCATGGACAATGAGAATTATACAAATGACTCTATTCGCCCCTTTGTTAAAGATGCCACAAAAATTCAACATCCAGTGATGATGACATAATCCCTGCTCACTGAGTTTATTCAATCTCTCTTTGTTCATGTGCTCTTATAGGCCAAGTGAGATCCCTTATGAAGCAAAGTAGAAGCAAGACGGTAGAAAGACGGGCGCAGAGGACATCTGGGACGATGATCCAGATCTGTCCGCTTCCAAAGATGCTACTCCTTTTACCCCGCTCAGGGGAGGGATTTGGTTGAACTTGGTTGTGTTTTGTTGTTTTTTCTCTTTATGCATCCTTCAGGACTGTCTAGCGTGTCCGTAGAGCTGTATGTCTTGGGCTGGCAGTAGACCCTGAGTAATTTCCTCTAAGATCATCCCCACCTTGCCTCTCCTATGGAGTGGGCCCAGGCTTCTTTTTCTAAAGCACTGAACCACCTGAACAAGTCAGTCACCTACAGTTGAAATTAAAAGCAGCTACTTACTGCCACAAGCAAATGTCGAACCCTCAGTAAGATACACAGGCCACAGTGTCGGGGGGAAGGACACCAAGGTCCTCAGCGTACTTTGAAATGCATCAAAAAATAACCCAGGGAAGGGGATGGCAGGGATTCGTATGTGACAGAGTGATGGATAGACAGGTCTGTGGAAAAGCAAGTGCAGCAATTGTTCATCGTAGACCTGAAATGATAGATACGTGATGTTCCCTGTACCATTCTATCACCTCAGCTATCATTTTGAAATTTTTCATTAAAAATACTGTGGATTCATAGAGAAATCAAATGTAATGGTGGCTGCCAGGGACGTGGGGAGTTTCCTGTTAAGATGATGAAAAATCTGATCCAGGTGAAAATCTACCTGGAGACAGACAGTAAGTAGCGAGGGTCACACAACAATGTGAGTGGACCTAAAGCCACTGAATTATACACCCTAAAAAAGTTACAATGCTAAATTTCATATTATGCACATCTCAACACCACATAAACATTTAAATAAATAAATGAATAAATAAATAAATGGGGGGTGAAGCACTGACTTACCCTGAAAAATTGCTATAGTAATAATAATTGCTCTTGATAATACACAGAAGGCTCAGAAAAAAGATTTATAGATATTCCAGATAAATATCAAAAATTGAGGTAAAATTATTAAACCCAAACACAGCTTTAAGTCTTTAGAAAGGAAGTTATCCGCAGAGCCTTTGGTTTCCAGAGAAGAAAGCCCCCGGAGAAAGGAAACGGCCCCTTTGGCCTGGTAAAGAACCCTGGCCTCAGTCGGGAGGGCTGACTTCGCTTCCCAGCACTTCGGCGGGGCGAGGCGGCTGCGTGCTGCTCTGCAAAGTCCCGTGTTCCCGGTCCCCTCCACCCCCCACGCCCCCGCCCCCGGTGGGCGTGCCGTCCTCTGGGAAAAACCGCTGCACTCCACTCGGTGATGCTTCAGGTCCTTTGCAACGCTAATGTTTTGTGAATCATGGCATCTTTTGCATATTTGATACGTCTTTGTACATTATATGATTAAATAACTTCTACATGAATTACCTTAAAAAAATCCAAAAAAATGCCTGCTAGATCCCCCTTTTCTGCAAAATCAAGGCTGAGCTTCTGAGTGTGACAGAGCAGGCCCTGCAAGCCTGCTGCCCCTGCTGCCCCTGCTGCCCCAGCTGCCCCAGCTGCCCCGTCGCCCGTCACTCAGACCTTTACCGTGGGCGGCAGTCACTGGCCTTTTCTCCATCGTGGGCCACCCACAGCGCCTTTCCACTGGCTAGAGGTCCCTGCTCTACCCACACCCTCCCCTCACCCTTCACTCTGACTCTCCTGTAACCCCACGCAGCTATCACCTGTCAGTGACCTGCTCTCAGACCTTCCCCTGCCGCGCCCCCACCCTCATCGGCATCGCCGTCACCACCACAGATGCACTTGCGCCGTCCGCTGCATCCTCATTGTCTTTGTTGGTCTGTTTGTTTGGGGTTCGTTGATGTTATTTGTTTATGTTGCTTTGTTGTTTTAACTGACATAAAAGTGGTACACAGTTTTAGGTTGTATCAGAATGATTTGATAGACATATATGTTATGAGATGATTACCACAATATATTCAGTTGACATCGCACACCCTCATTTTCTACAACCCACACTGCACCCTCAATGAGCTTTTTTTTTAGATACGCCCCCTTGGTGGGTCAGTCTGTGCCAGGGAACAGCCCCTTAGGCTCCTTTCCACTCCTAGGTGCCTAGCAGGGCAGGTGGCACATGGCTACCCCTCAGTTTTTGTGGACACAAGGAAAGGAAGGAAGAAGGAAAGAGAAGCGGGGGCACAGGAGGAGGGAGGAAGGGAGGGAGCCAACACTGCTGTATGTCAAACTTCAGGGTGTTTTACTATGACATTCCTGGGAAGAATTTCTTATTTGAGAAAATAAGTGGTATAAATTCCACTATGTTTGATAGGAAAATAAATCCATAGTTCTGGTTGTTCCCATTAGTCATCCAGTGCCATAAATTAAATTCCTGCTAGTGGCACATTAATCGACTTTCCCTTAAATTACACACTCATGCCATATGCTTTGAGCTGCCAATCTCCGCTAAATTAAAGAAAAAGTGAGGATGATGTTCTGCTTGAATTTTTCAGAGAACCACATGAACACTTCAGCCTTGGCACAGGCAGCACATAACGGCTTACAGAGCCAGACACGGATCCTCCCCTTTGATCGGGACTGACCCATCCATGATCCACCTACTTGCCGGAATAAGGCGACCCTGAAATGCCCAGCGGTTTCTGAAGCTGTGCCTGAGATGACCACGCACGCGCACACACATGCGCACAAATTCACACACACATACACACCACCTGGAGCCAGATTCGGTCTTTCTGTGCTCTCCTCAGTTCTGAAAAAAAAGAAAGTACTGGACAAACATGCCCTGGAGAGCTGACTGATTGGGTCCACCGTCACCTCATTCTAACTAATGGAATCTCCACGTGGCACAACAGACAGGCCCGGTCGAATGTTCTGGTCACATGTGATGTCACTTTCCACACTGGGTTCCCTGGCTAAACATAGGACCATCGTGCTGGGAATTAAGAAATCGTACCCAGATCCAAATTCTTTTGCCCCTGAATATAAGTTGTTTTCCCCTGGGTACTTTTTTTAAAGATTTTATTTATTTATTTTTAAAGAGAGGGAAAGGGAGGGAGAAAGTAAGAGAAACATCAATGTGTGGTTGCCTCTCCTGCACCCACTACTGGAGACCTGGCCCAGAACCCAGGCACCTACCCTGACTGGGAATCGAACCAGCGACCCTTTGGTTCTCAGGCCAGCTCTCAATCCACTAAGTCACACCAGACAGAGTGCCCCTTGGTAGCTTTTTAAACATTGTTTTTAAAAATATCACAAAAGGAGGTCAACCTGCTTCTCTACCATACAGATGTGACATCAACCAACAAAGGTATTCTTCCAATAGAGTCCCACAGAGGGAATTACTTAAAAGTAATGATAAAAATTTGGTTTGGGTATACTCAAATACCCAAAACATAATTCTTGGTCAAGGACAAGTCAAGGTTGGTTGAGTGTTTAGATTTCTGGATTCTTCTAAATAATGATCTATAATTCTAAATATTGTTAAAGTTCTTGAGGTAATTAGAAAAAAGGAGTCCTTCCGACATATTTGTTCACTCAGACCAGATGTATTGATCGTCTCTGGACAGGGACCTAACACAGGGCGTGGTTCCTTTGAGGTTCCTTGAGAACAGAGGCCCACTTTTTCACCCACAGTGAGGTGTACTGGAGGTCTCCTAGTGCTTGAGTCTAACCCGCTTGGGTTCAAATCCCCATTCAGTCACTTAGCAACCACGCCATTGGGCGAGTTACTTAACCTCCCTATGTCTCAGCTTCCTCCTCTACAATATGAGGGTAATAATGCTCTTCTTGAAGGGCTGTTACAGGAATAAGGGTGGAAACCTATAGAAAGCACCTGGCACCATCTCTGCCTCGGCCAATGTCAACTCCTCTCCCTCCTTCCTTTCCTACCTGGCAGGAGGCAACTGTCCAGGAAAAAAACTGCACTCATTCCTGAGGGGCCGAGAGTGACAATGCTCACACAGCATGACACATTGCCAAAGGGAGACAGAGGGGCAAAGGGTGACTTAGGAGGTGACTGTTGTTTAGTCCTTGTGTTTCTGGTGTGGTCTCCTAGAGATTGTTGCCAGAGGCACCAACTGCGCACCTGCTGGCCATGCAGAAACTGGTTCCTTATGTCAAATGTGCACTTTGCACATGACCTCCCAGGCCTCCCTTGGTCTTGGTGGGACTACTTCACATAGAGAAGCTGGGACTGAGGCATTTCCCCAGGTGGCTGAGGAGCATATGACAAGCCACATAAAACTATATCCTACTCACTGAGGAGAGAGGTTTCTGCCTAGGCCAGGTGGAACTCAGCTGCCTCTTACAAGTGATGGAGAGTTGCTTGGGCCAAAAGCACAGATCCAGGACATGCTGCTTAAATACAATCAATTAAGTTCAGGGGTTTATCACCTCACTTCTCCCACCCAATACTCCACAAGAATAAAAATGAACAAAAAGAATATGGAGAAGACATCCGAGGGTGAACGATTCCAACAGATATTTGGAAGCAGGAAAGAAAGGGCAGAAGGTAGAGTTTGGCTATGCTATCAGCAGAGGATGCTAAAATCAAACCGCTTACACTATACTCTAAATGAGAAGTTGATTCATCCTGCAGAACCCTGGGAAAACCAAACTTGAGGAGTCAAGTTCAGTGGAAGGCAGGGATGAGGATGGAACTGAGGACAAAGGTCTAAGCCTGCTTCCTATTCCTAGGATGCTAGTGGCCAGACTGATGTCTCCCGACCACTCCTGCCCAGGCAGGAGACTAGAAGAGTCTTTCTAAAGAAATGTAAGCGCCCCAGGGAAAATACCAACTAGACACTAACATAGGATTCCCCCAGGAGAGACCAGCTAGAGGGCTGGCCAACTACCCTACAGCAAAGCTCAGCAGTTGGCAAGGCCAGTCTCATAGTCAGGACTTGTAGTTCGCTTTACTGCCTTTAAATATGAATGCGCAGGCAATGATTGCCATATATTTAAGAAAATCTTTAAACATGATCAGCATCCAAAACAAAGAACAAAAAGAAACCTAGAATAAATCAAAACAATGCACAGAAGAGAAGAAACTTTTCAGGAAAAACAATAATGCCTACAAAGATAGGAGAAAATATTGCAGGTGAGAAACAAGAGTAGGGTGTTATGCAAATAAAAGAAATGAGAATAAGAGAGCTACTAAAAATATATTAGAAAAAATTAAAAGTCTCAGCACAAAGGGTAGAAGATAAGGTTGAAACATCTAATAAAAATAAAACAAAAAGACAAAGACATTTAAAAAAATCATAGAAAATATCTCTTAAAATGAGAGAACATTCCAGATTATCCAACATCGGACTGAGAAGAGCACCAGATAGGAAAAAGAGAAAATGGAATAAAAAAATCATCAGAGAAATAATATCATTAACACATCCCAGATTAAAACGAGTTTCCAGATTAAACACGAGTTTCCCATAACATGAGTTTCTAGATTAAAAAAGGTCCTCATAATGCCCAGCATAATGAGAAATAGGACACGTACGAAGGTACATTCATAAAATGTCGTAACACCAGAGCTATAAAGAATAAGTACCCTGAAAAGCTTCAGGGTGGGGGCGTGGAGAGAAGGAAGCTTGCAGTTCACATAAAAAAGAACTGGAACCAGACAGCAGCCTGGTTCTCAAACACTACAAGAACCTAAAGGACAATAGAACAATGACTTAACTGTTTTGAGAAAAATATCTTCCTCAATCTAAAACTGTATGCCTATCTAAAATTTCAAGCAAGTGTAAGGATAGTGTAAACACATTTTCAGACATTCAAGTTCTCAGGAAAAAAAAATGTATTCCTTTTCTCAGGCAGCTATGGAGGACATGAGGCTCAACCCAACCGGTCTCCTGAATTGGATTTCCTGTCTCTTAGGTCCTATGTCAAGATAATATAAACACTGAATATTGATGATGGAGTTAAAAAGAATAATGCAAATCCACTGAGAAGATGGAGGAGGAGAAATGGGAATGGTAGTCTAAGCAAACTGAGTCTTATCTGTCAGGACAGGAGGTTACTGGATCCTGTCTAAACCTAAGAAAGAAAGGATAGTACTATATGTGTGTATTATTTTTATTAAAAAATAAATATTAATTTTAAAATAAAAAGAAATAGAAGTACCCATGAGTCACCACAGAATTCAGACTGGTAACTTCAAAAGTATAATTGACTAGCAACCCAGTTCAAACACAAGGCTGGAAGCCTTCTTCAAATACCTTCTTTTTGAGATCTGAACTCAATTTGTTTTCCCTCTTCAAGGCTCTGGGGGAAAAAATTCATTCCAGAAACCCGCCAAAGTGTTCCCTTATACATCGTGGTGGAAAACCCGACATCCCCTAAGCCGGTGAAAGTAAGGTCAAACTGCGAAAGGAGATCTGTATATACCTGTTCAAAAGCCCCCGTGGTGCAATGCCAACAGGATGGCAGGAAACAGAGAAGGGAGGCACGTTTAGAGCTAAAGGTGGAGAACAAAACTTACATGCTTATTCCATCTCTCTGTCCAGTTTCCACTACAAGGGACATGAGAGCTTTTCTTTGAAGGAATAGCACACAAAGATAAAGAAAATGAAAGAATAGAGCACTGAGCAACAACATGAGCGGTCGCTGAGTCAGAAGACCCAAAAAGAATACCCTGAAAGGCTTCATCATCGGCATCACCATCGTCCTTGGGGAGAGGAAAGGATGAAACTAAAAGGATTGTTTGAAAATCTGATTAAGAATCAGGCTGCCACGGAGACTAAGATGGCTGGCTGGGAGACTCACGCCTTCCTCAAGAACGCCTGGGCCAAGGAGCTGGTGCTGGCTGCGTCCTTCACCATCGGGGGCCTCACTATAATTCTTCCTCTCTTCAGCCCCTACACCAAGCATGCCGCCATGATCAACAGGTCACACCCTCCAACTACCCAGTGCCCATCCGAGATGACAGGAACACGCCCGACGTGCCCAGCCACCCCCAGGACCTCCAGGGCCCAAGCCTGGAGTGGCGGAAGAAACTGTGAACACCTCCACCGACTGCAAGGACATCCCCTCCCCTACGGCCCCCAGTAAAATGTGAAAACCAAAAAAATAAAATAAAATAAAATCCGATTAAGAATCAGATGTCAAGAATCCCTCCCATGCTCTCTCTAGAGAATCATTTTATCCCAACAACCCTGAAGGTCGAATCCTTGGGGAGGGCAAAGGAGAACATCCTGGAGGGAGAGAAGGTACCCAGTCCTCCTCCTCCCCTTCAGCTCCCAGCATGCTAGCAGATGAACGGTTATCTCCCAGGTAAGCCAGTGGGAGCTTCTTCTCTGGAGCAGCTGCCCCCCAAAAATACCAAATACACTGATACCAGACATTCTTCCCCCAAACAGCTCATGGTAAAGTCCCCAGCCTGCAAGCACCCTCCCTCTCCTCCCTCCCACCCACATGTCAAGTTTAGCATCACCTCCCACACCTCCTGTTTAACAAAAGGGATGAAAGCTAACGTAAGTGTAAGCCCTAGACCCCATTTAAGGAATCTCTGGGAAACCCAGACGATAGGGAAGACCAAAACAAGGACACAGGAGAAAATCTTAGCTTCGGACACCACAGCTACAGCAAACGCAACCTAACTCCTAAAGAATTAAGCTTATCCGGCTCAGTTCCTTTTTCCTGATACATAATATGTGGCTTTCAACCAAAATGACAAGCCATGCTAAAAGACAAAAAAAAAAAAAAAAAAAAAGTCTGAAAGAGATAAATTAAGCATTAGAACCAGACTCGGATTTGGCAGAGATTTCAGAATTATGAGACAGGAAATTTTATTTTATCATCTGTGACATATTTTTATTATAGAAAAGAAAGTAATAAAACAGCATTACTGTTTTACTGTAGTAATAAAACACTACGATGTGTCTCTACGTAAAAGTATTTGCGTATATGATGTGTGGAGAGATGGCCCTGTCATGCCTCAGACAGGAAATTTTAAGTAGCGGTCATTAATATACTAAGGGCTCTAATGGAAAAAGCAGACCATATAAAAGAACAAATGGACAATGTAAGCAGAGAGACAGAAACTCTAAGAACGAATCAAAAGGAAACTCTAGAAATTAAAAACCCCACAACAGAAATGAAGAATGCCTTTCGTGGGTTCATCAGTAGACTGGGTGTGGTGGCTGAGAAGAGAACAAATGAGCCTGAACATACGTCTATCAATAGAAACTTCCAAAACTGAAATGCAAAAAGGAAAACAAGCATGAAAAAGACAGAACACAATGTCCAAGAACCGCGGGACAATTACAAAAGGTGTAACGTACACATGATAGGAATATCAAGAGTAAAATACAGAAAGTAACAGAAAAATATTTGAAATAATAATGTGGGGGATTTCCCAAGATGAATGACAGCCCACAGGTCCCAGAAGCTCAGAGAACACCAAGTAGTATAAATACCAAAAGTCCACACCTAAGTATATCACACACAAACTGCAGAAAATCAAATACAGAGGAAACCTTGGAAGGACCCAAAGCAGGGGGGGCATCTTGCCTTAACTACAGAGGAACAATGATACAAATTACAGTGGGCTTCTCTTCAGAAACCACATAAGCAAAAAGACAGTGAAGTGAAATATTTAAAGCATGAAATGAAAAAACCATCAACCTAAAATTCTATATCCAAAAATACTTTCCTTCAAGAGTAAAGGAGAAATAGGCTTTCTGAGACAAACATAACCGAAGGACTCTGTTGCCAGTAGATATGCCTTGTAAGAAATATTAAGAGAAGTTCTTTAAAGAGAATGAAAACGATACAGTTCAAAAACTCACAAAGAAGGGAAGAACACATTGAAGAAGAAATACATGAAACATTTTTCCTTATTCTTAATTGATCTAACTTAACGGTTTGTACAAAATGTTCTAGTAGCAATCATGTAGTCAATACCTATAGCTTATAGGTAAGTGAAAATGATTGACAGCGATATTGTAAAGGATGGGAGGGAGAAATTGGGAATTCTTTGTTATAAGTTACCTGCGCTCTCTGTGAAGCAGTATAGTGTTATTTGAAAGTGGAGTTAGATTAATTACCAGTGTGTATTGCAAACTCTAGAGCAATCACTAAGAAAATTGTTGAAATATCGATAGACTAAGACAGGAAAGAAAATGGAATCATATCATACACTCAATTAAAATTGGAGAAGGTAGAAAAAGAGTAGAAGACCAACAAAACAAAGAATTAGGACAGCAAATGGAAAACACTTTTAAGTCTGGTAGATATTAATCAGTCTATAGCAGTAATTGCTTTAAGTATGAATGGTCCAAATATACCAAATAAAAGACAGAGACTGTAAGAGTGAAATTAAAAAAAGACTCAGTAACAACAACAACAAAAACTATCATATTTACGTTCAGTGAAACAAGAAAATAAATAACTCGTACAAATTATATACATGAGAAAACCAGTGAAAATTTCAATCAAAGCATCACAATACAGGCTTAGTTAAGTCTTCCACAAAGTAGAGCAAAAAAGAAAAAGAAAGAAAAGAAAAACAACGCAGGAACAGTCCTGACCAGTG
Source organism: Glossophaga mutica (assembly GCA_039655065.1). Taxonomy (NCBI): domain Eukaryota; kingdom Metazoa; phylum Chordata; class Mammalia; order Chiroptera; family Phyllostomidae; genus Glossophaga; species Glossophaga mutica. The sequence continues at coordinate 88,546,286 of CM077313.1, forward strand.
TGGGTCACTTGGTTGGGTGTCATAGCAATGCCAAAGGTCGCCGGGTCAATTCCTATCAGGGCACATGCCCGGGTTGCGGGTTCAGTCCCTGGTCGGGGCACATAAGAGAAACAACTGATCGATGTTTCTCTCTCACACTGTCACTTCTTCCCCTCTCTCTAAATAAATAAATAAAATCTTTATTAAAAAAAACACAGGAACAGAAATAGAAAACATTTTCAAAAAGTTAGAGGATCAATCTAAGAGACAGTAAAGGGTCAAAGGTTTGCCTGGGCCACAATTCCGGAAGAAAATTACAGAGACGCAAGCTACACAACCTCAACCCTTCCCTACGCTTTATTGTACATTTATTATGTTCCCGGTACCATGGCAAGCATCAACATTAGGCTCAAAACCTGTATCAAACTGCTCCCTCCTTATTCTAGTAAGTGTATAGGCTGCAGAGCATAAATGTCCATGATTTAGAAAATCTGGCCATGGTTTCTTCCTGCATCCCACATTATCCGAGACCAACTCTGGCCCCCTCGGGCCGGTCCATGCCCACAGCACCAGCCCTTCAGGCTGTGCCAGAGCACGGAGATTTTAGACGGAATCTGAGTCACTCGGCACAATCTGCCGGCTCACACGTGCTTCTGTGCCAACATTCGTGCCCTCTCTCCAGGTCAGCCTCACTCCTGGCACACGTATATTCTGACTCATCTGCTCCTCGCTGCAGGCCCTGAGGTAAAATAAGACCCCTTGGCCAAAGGAACAGACAGGGAATTGGCCACAAACCCTGCAGGGGCAGAGGCATGAGACAGAAATGGAAGCTCAGCCTCGGGGAGCATGTAGGCAGGACCCACTCTAGCCCCGGCACAGTGTGAGTCGTGCGGGTCCGGATTTAACTAATGCAGGAATATTTATGTACAAGAAATCTCTTCACAGTGTTGTTTACAACAGCAAATACACACACACACACACACACACACACACACACCTGGAAATAACCTACAGTCTGAAAATAAGGTTATTTAAATCACAGTACATCCACACAAGCTTTAAAAATAACAGAGATGGGTTCACTTACATGGATAAATGTTGGTCACTACGTGGGAGCAAAGAGCACAAAACAGTATCCACCTTTGGTTCCATTTGTTTAAGTGCAGGTAGCACGTCTACGCGATTAAGTCCGGGTTTCCCAGCCCCGGCGCTATTGACGATGGCAAAGCTAGAGGGCGCTGCTGGGAGAGGCGGTCGGTGGCAGCGGCGCACTACCCCAGATTAAACTTGGGGCCTTTCACACACAGCACCACAGGGACAAGGGCTGGAACCAGATGGCAGAACAAGGCTCTGACTGAGGTCCAAAAGGACACGATCTCTTACAAGTCTGAAAAAATGCAAGCCAATGAAATCAGAAAGTAGAAAAATCACACACATCACTGGTTCCAAGTCCCTAGGTTTTCGGGCTCGGAGCAGAGGAGCAGGTGTGAAGTGACATAAGGATGTTTCTGAGACACCAAACACAGTAGGTTTGTTATCGACCCTGAAATCTTCTGAATATTATCACCATGTCCACAGCCTTTTAGAGACATACAATTGTGTGAGTGTGGGGTGTTGGTTATATTAAACGTGTTGGAACCCCTCCCCCGTCATGGAAAATGGTGCCGGGAGTAGTAGTGGAGTAGGTGGCAGGCAAGGATGGCTTCTTCTTTGTCCCCAGCATCCTGAGGACAGAAAGGATGAACTCTGTATAGACAAATTCCAAAACGAACAGCCAACAGGGAGACGAACTACATCTCCCAGAAGGCTGTGCACATGGGGAGGGATCTCCCAGAAGGCTTTGCACAGGGGAAAGCTGTCACTTGTCAGAAGTCAATCAGGCTTCTGCACATGACTAAGGGACCAAGGTGGCAAGACCAAATGGCATGGAAGAGAGAGGGCAAGTAGAAGTGTGAGAAAATCCCAAGAGACTGGGGTCCTTAAAAAGAGAGAGAATGAGGGAGGTTTAAAGGAGTTTCCTTAGACCAAGCCCTTAAAATCCTGAAAGCATTAGAGAAGTGTGAGTCGAGAAATTTTGTCCTTAAATGTGACGCTTCCCTGGGATGAAATTACAGGGTGCTCTGGAACTTCCCCTTAGTCACCCCATTCCCCCTTGTGTTTCTACACCTAGGCCTGCTGCGGGCACTCACGTGCTACTGCTCAGTGCGTGGACGACTTCACACGCTTCTCTTCCTCCACGCACAGACCTGGACCTCAATCCCCGAAGGACACTCCTGAAGTGCTCGGCGCCCCCAGCAGATAATACACCTGCTATCCTCAGGGGATGGGAGGGGCGTGTCCTTGCTGCTTCTTATTAAAGCTGATGCATCATCGCAACCCAGAAGCAGGCAGGGGTTTGTCAGATTTATTCCAAGTAAACACTTTAATGACCTGCCCAAATGGCAGGGGGCTGCTCATAATAGGCACCTACATGTGTAAAACAGTATCAGGGAAGGTGCCAGGCTTTTTCTGCCACCTGTACCTTCCTTTCCTGATTCCACCACCTGGGGTGAGAGGGCTGATGAGCTGTTGGAAGCACAAAAGGTGCCATAACCTTGGAAAGCTGGGAGCTGAGTGAGGGAGCGGTGAGCTAGAGAGACGGAGCCGGATGAGAGAGGTTGGTCTGAAAGCCTTTTCAGGCCACAAGCCCCGCCCGGCAATCTGCGTCCTCCTTCACTGTTGCTGTGGACTACGAAACTATAGCATTATAATATTAGGCCCTGTTACAACCACAGAGTTATTTCTTCCGGGAGCTTCGGTCACACCTCTGGACAAGCTCATCAACAGCACCTTACAGCCCATTCCGTGGCAATAAACGCAGCCTCAGTATGGAGTGCCAACACGTCTCACCGTAGCTTTCTGGGCCATATGGGGAAAGCATTTTTATTTGCAGGTTATTACTCAACTATGTAAATGAAAATTCTCTGTTTCTCTGCTCCTGGGAGCACACAGATGCAAAATACAGACATCAAAACCTTCACCTGGGGTGCATCTGGGAGCCTATCAGAGGGAAAACATCCTTGAAATTTCTACCTCCCTCAATGTGATCAACTTTTCTATCCAACCCCTCGGAGAGATTTTGTTTTAAAGCTGAAGAGAAAAACCTTGATCTGAAGCAGTGTGACTAGGCTTTCGAAACAATTTGACCAAGAGCTATTTGACCAAACTCTGCTAATAATATTAACAACTAGGAGAAAACTATGTCTTACGTAAATGGGACTTTATATAGTCTGGGTGGTGATTTCATACACATGATTCCTTTTGGGCCTCAGGGCCTATAGGTGCAGCTTTACTATACTCTTTTATAAATAACAAAACCGTGGCCCGCAGCAGTTGAAAGACTTACTCAAAATTATTATTAGAACCATTACTGGAACTGAAGCCTTCTAAGTCCAGTATTGCACTCTTCGGCTTCTTTGTGTCTTCAAGTCTTTCAAGATTATTATAACAATTGGTCAGTTTGCCACATTTGTGGGCGCACATGGGCACATACATACACACGCATGTACCAAAATCTATAGCCGATGCCCTGTCCTTCACTCCTAATATTGGTCATTTGTCTTCTCTCTCATTTCCTTGATCAGTCTGGCTAGAGGTATATTCCTTGTGGCAGGCTGTGGTCAAAAAATGACCCCAAAAACTCTGGAATAGAGTTATTGAAAAATTAAATTAGTACCATGCTTTTAATATAGGGGGTGGGATGTTTTTGTAAACCCATTAATCCAGGAATTAAAGCTATCCTCCCTTTCCCCTTTCAGGAAGGAGCTGGACTCTATGTCCTTAGGGGTTGGCTTCTGTTACCCTCAAGGAAGAGTTAACAGGATGCTCCCTTTGGAGAGACTGTCCCAAGGTCGGACAGGATGCACACTGGTGCAACGAGAAGAAGAGAGATTGCTCTCTTCCCTAAGGGCTGGACTCCCAGAACCTGGGAAGTCATGTGAGCATATTTTGGAAAGTAAGAGGTAGGGAGGAGGAAGTGGAGGGTCACGTAACATCACCACGGCCAAGCCTGGCCATGAGTAACCACTGAGAAGGGGATCCTATGGACATCATCAACAGACAAGTGCAGAAGCAATGCCAGACGGACATGGAGAACCGGTCTCAACTGGAACACCAGGAACAGAGAGAGAAGGAGAGCAACGATGGTGACCACCACGGACTTAAGGTCAGGTCCCTCCTCCCTTCCACACACAACTGCTAAGGTCCTTGTGCAACTCCTGAGAGAAGAAAGGGAGGCCAACGAAAATGGATGTCAGAAATCATCCCCAACCATAGCTAGTGGAGTTCAAAGCCAGGTTTGACTTCATTTAGGAAAATAAAAATAAAACATGACATTACTTATACCTCTGGTCAACATTTTGCAGGTGCTCTATGTCATCTGTCGTACTACGGTGATATGGCTGACTTCTGATGCTATCCAGAACTCCTAGAGGGACTCCTCCAGGATGGGGAGCAGTACCAAATGCCAAGCCAGGTAATGTGTCAGAGGGTATCCCAGACATGGGGTCTGGAGAGCTGAAAGGTGCCAGCTTCAATGGCAAGCTGAAAGTGAGCTTTTATTTTCCCCGCTCTCCCCCCCAACACCAATCCCTGCCTTTCACATTGATCATGGATGTACATGGACATCCTCTGTTTATACTAAAATTCCAAGTATACAAATAGCTTAAGAAAACTGGAAGAAATAAAAGGAAACTGCAAACACTCAAGCTACTACGCCAAAACTGCCAGCTAGAGACATTCAGAATGACATTGAAAAGCCCCAGGTTAACCCAAAGTCTTCAATACAACTCAAGGCGTGTCTCATTTAAGGGACCTACTGGGCAATACCAGTGGGTTCCCAGAAAAGCAACAGCTTAATGAGAAATGTTCAAATTTCCATAATAGCCTAAAACAGACCCACCTGCTAGTAAGAGGGAACTTCTCTGGCCTGACTACCTTGAGCTGGGACATTGGTCCTTTCCTGCCTCTAGCCGTGAACTGCTCCTTCTGGGTCTGAAACTTGCTAGCATTTCAACTGGAACAACACCTTTGACTCTTGGGGGTTACTGGCTTGCCAGCTGCAGATCTTGGGACTTGTCAACCTCCATAATCACATGAACAAATTCCTTATAATAAATCTCTGTCTATACATAGGTTCTATTAGTTCTGTATCTCAAGGGAACCCTAATAATACAGAGATTAATGTGGAAGACCAACTTAAGAGCTCCCCGGAATGCAAAGAAGAAGAGAGTGCTTTAACATAATAGGCACTCCTAATGAAAGAGCAGAACCAATGAAATAAGAGTAATAATTAAAGACAAAATAGAAGAAAACTTTTCTGGGTTGATCTGCAAATGCTATGATTGTCTACCAGGGAAACTCAAAAAGAAAAATAACATAATATAAAAATAATAACTTTCCTATATACCACAATAATCAAGACTGTTGCGGACCGTTCAGCCTGGTTTCAGGAGTTGTAACCCTCACCCCATGGTGGGCTGTGTAAAAGCCCAAGGGACCCACTTCATCTGGGTCTGTTCTGTCACAAGGACGTGACCTACTAAGGAGACAAAGCTTATCTCCCTGGCAGGAGTGCTGCTTCTGCCTCTCTGGCCCAATTGCTTGGTTGGCAGTCAATGACGGGTAAGACTCCTTATGGGAGGGGCAACCTAAGCCAGACGCAACCACTTGGGAGGCCTCATGGAAGGACTCTGGGGCGGGGGGGGGGGGGGGGGGCGGTGTTGCAGCAAAGAGGATGTGATGGACCCTCGCCCCTGGCTATTCTGACATAGCCTGAGTCCTCATTTCCATCTGGGAGATGTCTCCTGCTTCCTAATTGCCTTAAAGCCTGAAACTGTAGGGGTGAGCGGTGCAGCCCTGTCCTGGCCAGGACGGCTCCCTGGGTGATCCAGACATAAGAAAGAATTCCTAAAGTCCTGTGAAACCTGCTTTGCTAAGAGTGCTCTTCCTGAGGTGATAAGTGTCCCAGGAGGAAATGAGCATGTCTCCCAAAGTCTGGCAACCCCCTTTCCTGACAAACACTGGCTCGGATTAAGCCCTCAGATTTCTTTGACATGTTAAACCGGTATTCCGGTGTATTGGAACCCAATAAAAGCCTAGTGAGGAAGGGGCTCTGGGTCATTCTCCTCTGAGAGTTTGACCCCTTTCCTCCCCAAGCAGAAGATGTCTTGGTAGTTTTTATTTTCATCCGTGACGGAGGGATGGGGCTCTGCGGGCGGAGCCCCCCCACATCTGGCACCCAGGACAGGGTCCTCCGCACAAGACAATGTAATGTGGAAGGTGGGAGTCTTCTAACAGTCAAAATAAATGTAAAACATCTATTAATAAGCATAACAAGGACCATATCAAAAAATTGATAAAATCTTCTTAAAGAACATAAAACAGGACTACAATAAGTAGAGGGCATACCAGTTTCTAAACTGGAAGAGTCAATATTGTAAAGACATAAATTATCCCCAAAATAACCTATACATTTAACGCCATTTGATTGGGATCTGGGGGGCTGTATGGCAAAGATACTCTAAATTGTTCCTAGAAGATTAAATGTATACAATGATTAAGATGCTTCTGGGGGAAAAAGAACAATAACCAAGGGAAGCTTACCCAACCAGATCCTAATGGACATTTTATAAAGCGACAGTAAATAAAACAATGTAAAGCTAACGCAGAAAAAAGAGGCAGATACTGGATTAGAGTTGAAAGTCAATAAAGAACTGCAGCAAACTTCAGAAGTTGGCATATGAAAATAAAGCACTTAATATCAATAAAGTAAGAATTTTATGAATTGGTATTGCATTAAATACATAGCAATTTGGTAAATAAAATTAATTTAGTGCCTATATTATGCAAGACACCAAAACAAACAATGAATTAAAGATATCAATGAAAAACGATGGAGCCACAAGAACACGAAATTGCAACTCAAGGAGCTATGTCATGAAAGAGGAAAATTTACTTAAAAATTTTACTCAGAAAATGTATTTTTCTAAGCATGAAAAATGTTTTAAAAAGGATTGAAAAATTTAACTTTGTAAGAATTCCTATATATTATCATACAACATTAAATTAAAAGTAAACAACATATGAGGGAGAAATTGCAACATGTGATGACATACAAATAGAGTCATAATTCTTCAAATTCAATGAAACAAATACAATATATATTAGCAAGAGACACACATAAAAAAGAAATTCAAAAGGTTTGGAAGATTATAAAAATTTCCAACATCATTATCAACTTTTAAAATGTAAATAAAACCCTTTGCAGGGTCGCTTGTTCGATTCCCAGTCAGGGCGCATGCTGACCAGCATGCTGACTGGGTTGCAGGCCAGGTCCCCAGTTGGGGGCGCATGAGAGGCAACCACACATTGATGATTTTCTCCCTCACTTTCTCCCTCCCTTCCCCTCGCTCTGAAAATAAATAAAAAAAAATATTTTTTAAGAGAAAAAAGAAAAAAACCTTTGTGGCAGCATGGATGGAACTGGAGACTATTATGCTAAGTGAAATAAGCCAGTCGGTGAAAGACAAATACCATATGATCTCACTTATAAGAGGACTCTAATAAATAAAATAAACTAACAAGCAAAACAGAACCAGAGAAATGGGAACAGGAGCCAGCACCAGGCTGACAGCAGCCAGAGGAAAGGGGGAGGGGGAAGGGGGGAAAGAAGGGGAAGGGGTTAGTCAGAGAACATGTACGAATGACCCACGGACCTGGACAAGACAGCCGTGTGGGGATGGACTACAGGAGGTGGGGGTGCGGGTAGCCTGGATAGAGGAGGGCAAAGGGGGAAATCTGGGACAAGTATAATAGAATAAACAAGAATTTTAAAAATGGGGTGAAAAAAACAATGATAATGTTTCTTATTCATCAAATTGCCATCAATTTTTTAAATGATCTCGGCCTAAATGGTAGACCAGGGACAATCGCATAAACTTCCTGCAACGGCATCAGCTGGTTTGACACTTCTGGGAACACTCTGGCCTCGGCCTACAACTAACGCGCTGCTAGCACAGGGAAAGCTCTTTGATGGAGTGATTTGTTGTAGGAAAATAACCAGATGTGGGGGCGAGGGCCCTGCTCTAGAAAATGTTCATCGCAATATTACACATTACTATCACAAACGAGAACCTAAATGACCAACGATTAGACTGTTGTAGAAAACACTGTAATTTTATACTGTCACTAAAAGTGATGTTGCAGGTGACTATTTGCCACATGGATTTTTTGTTTTCTACATAAACTGACCATCTTTCCTCCCTCCTCTCTGCCCATCGCCTTGTCGCTAAAAAAAAAAAAAAAAAAAGAAGAAGAAATGACATAGAATACCACTGTCCAGACTCTGTTTAATCCCTCAGTTACACTGATGTAAATAACATGGCTAGCACTACGGCACTGGAGATTGCACAGAAAAATATTCCAGACATAGTGTTTGTGCAAAGAGGAAATTATGATTTGCTTTACAACTGTAATTTAAATTGTAATTAACAATTTAATTTCACATTCTAATTCAAAATTATAAAACTGTTTTCAGAAACACACATAAATAGTAAAAAGATATAAAGGATATTGCAATGGTTATATATCAGGATACTGAAATTACATTTTTAAATTTTTCTTCTTTTGCTTATTTTTATACTAATATATTTACATACACTTATTTGCTTACCAAATTTAGGATATTAATGAACATCTCATTTAATACTTTTGGAATAGGTAAACAAATGTTTTTAATTCATAAAATATAACAGAGTAGCTCTCAAATTTCCCTTTATTGAGGTATTATGTCAGTAGTAATCTATGAAAAGGAAAAACAACGCTAATACCTCCACTCATGCTGTTTCAATCGCCTTGAAGTTAACTAGTTTTTCTCAGCTTCAAAACTTTTTGTTACTCCCTTCAAGTCACTCCACATGAACTTGAAATAATACAAAAATAGTGTGGTGATAGTTTAACTGCTGTACTGCTTCCATTCAAAGATCCTAGATTGTTTTAATGAGCTTATAGGGTTTTTGAGTTTTTTCCTTCTCCTGAATTAAGACAGAAATAATCTTCCAAATGGCTCTGTTGTCTGAGTTCTGGATTAAAATAAAGTACTCATCATTTTAGTATAACTAGTCCTGAAGTTCTTTTACATGGTACTTGACAAAGAGCATGATAAAAATGGGGATTCTGAGCGCCCAAGCTTTTTCTTTGTCATTACCTGGAAACAATGTACCTCATGCAATAATAATGAAAACCTATTTCCAATACCCAAGTCCGACATCCAAGCTAACTGCTCACTTAGATTAATTTATTTTGTAATACAAATTTCTTTTCCTGGTTGTTGTTTGTTTTTGTTTTCAGGAAAGCGTGCCAATGTGTGCAAACAGAAAAGGCAGGCCAACCGGAAAGGTGTCTCTTTCACAGTCAAAGCCATTGCTATCTTTCTCTCTCTTCCTACGGAGGCTACCTTTGCACTTCCCGAGGGGAAAATACCATAGATTTTTTTTCCTGAAAGAAACAGAAAGTAGCATTTCTCCATTATAAAATAAAACCAGTAGGTAACAAAGACAAGGAAAATACATTACACGGATGTTGAAAAGGTGAATATCATTAATCAAGGATTTCCTCCTCCCATCTGCTCCCTGCTCTCCCCTTCCTTCTCTCTCCCTTTCCCTTTCATACTGGGAACATCTCAACTCCTGCTTCCTGACTAGGAGTTACGATATTCAGGAACAGAGGTCCTAGTGGGGCCAGGGTTTGTACATGTAACTTCAGCATAATGAATTCCTGTCCTTAGACCCCTTGGTTCTCAACTACGAAGTGGTCTCCAAAGTCCTGTATTTCCCTAACTATACAACGCCCCCCCCCACCCTGTCCCTGAAGCATCTAACAATCGGAACCTGCACCTCTTGTCTCTACAACCACCTCTGAGAACCCAGGAGATGGTGAAGTGCTTAAATAGCATCACCATGCGCATTATACTGAAGAACAGGAGAGAAGCAAAGACCCTGAAAACGGTGGCCGCTCAGCCTGGTGCCTTCCTGCCGCCCCACTGAGCAAGCGATGACAAGGACTAGGCAATCTCCTGAGCTCGCCGTCTGCCAGTCTCCATTATACCAATCATGGCGATAAGCGCCATTGTTGTGGCTAACTTTTGTTGGGCATTCTTGTGTCCTAAACCCTGTTTCACTTTCTTAGTCTCTTCAAGTCGAGGAGGCCAGAATAAACCTGCGTGAATCAAGACTGCCACATCCCACCACAGGGCTGGAACTTTCCCACAGGCGGATGGGCCTCTTCGTGGTGTCTCTACTCAGATCTGCACACGAGCCTTCCCTTGGTGTCTGAGGAGCTTTTGCTCACCCTTCAAACATCACGTCCCAAGCACCTCCTTTCAAAGTGCTCCCTGAACCTTTTACACTCATTCTCAAGACAGAGAGCCCCTGGCACATACCTCTATTAGGACATTTCATCCTACTAGAGGGCACCAGGTTTTGAAGGTCTGACTAGTCTCACATCATAGTGCTGGAGTCGAATCACCTCTGTATCTGCAGGGCCTGGCCCAGGACCCATTTACGGCAAACTCTCGGTAAGGGCAATATTTGTCAGTAGGTGGTGAGTTCATTGGATAAATGAATGGAAAACTAAATCCTTAAATGCTTTGAAGGAAGCAAATGCTTTGTCAGTTGTACATCAGAGCTGAGCTTCAGGCTCCCATTAATGAATCAGTGGCCCTTAGGGGCCCTAATGAAGCCTTCTCATTAGCATAAGTGAGGCTTTTGAACCTTCTTCAGGCACTCTCTGCCTTAGGATAATTTACTTGAAGTGAATTTCAAACTGATCTGATGATGTGATTCCTGATAAGAAATCTGACTGAGTCTCTCTTTTCTTCCTCCTGCTTGCCACCGCCCCAGGTCAGCTTCTCGCTGCCTTCATCCAGACCAGAGGCACCCCCAACCCAGTGGGCTCCCTTTCTTTCATTTATTCAACAGTTCTTCACTGAGCACTGCCAGACATTGCCCCAGATGGAGGAGACACAGGCATCAACGCTAACTTCACGGAGCTTAGAGTGAGAGAGGCAGGCAAAGAAGGTTCAGTAAATTGAAGAGACGTATGATGGAAATCATCTCATCTGAAGAAAAGAGGGATAAAATATTGGGGAAAAAATGTGAGAGCCTCAGGGACTTGTGGGAAATTTCAGAAAGTCTATCATAAAGGTAGCTGGAGTCTAAGAAGGAGAAGAGAAAGAAATTGAGTTAAAAAAATAGGAAAAAAATTGACTAAACTTCCCAAATTTAGTAAAAGCCAAACATTGATAGATTCAGAGAAAGTACCTTCAAGAAAACCACACCTATGCACAAAATAGCCTAAGTGTTGAAACGAAGATAAAATCATCCAAGGTAAGAACAGAGGAGAAGCTGAAGACTAAGCCCCAGGACCCTCTAAAATGGAGAGGTCAAGTAAAGGATGAAGAGTAAAGGAGAATGAGAAAAAATGTCCAGTGAGGTATCACAAAACCAGGACAATGTGGTGGCCACACCAGAAAAGAGAAAAGGTGTTTTAGGAAGGGAATGGTTACGCTGCATGGAGTAGGGTCAGGGTCGACCAAGTGAGATCCAGGCAAAGTAGTTACAATCGGATTTGGCAACATGGGAAGCAGTCCCAGGGGTGGGGAAACGAGTTCCGATGAAAGAGGTTGAGGAAAAAACGGAAGGCTACGAAGAGAAACAAGGACTTCCAGCCTGCACTCTGATGACAGAGCTCCTTTTAACGCTGCAAAACTCATTCTGCCTTGCTCCTTTTAACACTGCAAAACTCATTCTGCCTTGCTCCTTTTAACACTGCAAAACTCATTCCGCCTTGCTCCTAAGAAAAACCATTCAGTGGACGCTGTGATGTCAATACAGAGACGTAATGTCTTTACAAAAGAGTTCACAGCAGTTAAGGGTCTTGGCTGTTGCTTCCCAAAATGCCAATCAAGAAGGAACACTAAAACATCGAGGGAAGAGTAATCCCCTGGAAACACCTGCTTTACCAGAATTCCTCTCATGCAGGTCCTGTCAGGGGGTCGGAAAGAACACTTTGGGAAACCTCTTGGGGCAGTGATGGTGAGAAGGGAGGCCTGGGAAGGGATATTCTGAAGGAAGCACCGATAGCCCTCTGCCGTCAACCCTGCTAAATTCACCCTAATTCATTCCTCCTTTGTTTTCTTCCTCAGGGCCTAGAAATGCCTGGGACATAGTAAATGTCCAATAAATATTTGTTGAAAGAATTAATTTGCTCAAAATGGCTCAGACTCTTGCTGATTTTAAAAACAAATGCATATTTAGCAACAAAGAGAGAGGAGTGAAAACAAGCATCTAACAATAACAGCAATGTCCAAGTGGCTGAAAAAAATCGACCAGTGTTGAGGTGGCTTTAGCTCAGGTCTTTGCTCCCAAGACCAATATATTCTGCACCGTAAACAGAAGAAGCATCTGGGCCTAACAGAATGTAAAAATGTCTGCTTCCTTTTCCAAAATGGTGTCTTCATGTGAAAAGGCATGCCGAGTTCACTTACTTAATTGGAGGTAGTTTGACGTTGTTTATTTAGCAGTTCATAACAGAAAAGAAGGAAGTGATTACACCCAAAAGACTCTTTTAAAACCTAGAATTTACAAAGCATTGTATTTTCTTCATGAGTTCACCCTTACTCACAGAGTCATGTATTCATTCATTCATTTTATTCCTATAAATAATAATCCAGGATGGGGCATGAGACTATCATAGTGTTTTAACAAAGTAATAGTCTGGTTCAATAAAGACCCTGTAAGATGCTACATACGGCATGTATTTTGAAGGGAAGTTTGCTTCCAGAAGCCAGCCTTCATGCTGCAAGCAAAGCTGCCCAGCAAGCAACCACAGCAATCTAAAAATAGACCACGGTCCACCTCCAAACCCAGCAGTTTCCATCCTCACTCTCCATCAGGAAAAATGTCAGCATCACCTGGCTCGTCGAGGGCTGTGCAGTTGCGGCACCCTTTGAGCCCACGCTCCATTTTCTGGACAACACAATCAAATTAATCCTTGCCATATGCTTTGCGTGGGTGTCACCATTATTAAAAAGCAACATGAAGACCGCTTGGAAAAGAGCTGATTAGCAATCACAGTTAAAGAAAGACCCTAAAGTTGAACAATCAACCAGGTGAGGGACGGACGCACTGCAGAGGATGAACTCCTCTGTCCCCTGGAGGAGATGCGGAAGGGGAGGTCACCAGGGCTGTTCGTTGTCAGATTAAATCATGAAAGCAGCCAAAAATCATTTTCCCCTTCCATGTTTGTTGTCTGATTCACTTGATCTATTATCCAAGGTCTGTCTGTATCAGTGGAAAGAGTGCTTCCTTTCTGGATACAATATTAACAGAGAACACGTGAGGGGAAAGAAACGTGTCTCTCCATTCGACTCACCGTCTCCTACTCCCACCCTCCACTTTCTCTGACATCGTCCCAGCACAAGTGTGGAAACGGATACTTATAGTAAATACGAGGTTTGTATCAGTCCATGTGTTTACATCTCTAGTTGAAGAAGAAAATTCTATTATAACTCATATACCTTTCTATAACTTAGCTTACCTTTAACATCAAGATCTCAAGCTCTTCCATGATTACTTATTGAGTCCATTTATTTTGTATTTCACAATTTCCTATGAGAGTTTAGTATGGCCATCTGCTAAATATCTCTGGCAAATGGAAAGATAAAAAGATAAAGTGAAGAACAAAGAATGGTAGCCAGGGATGCTATGAATAGCACTAAATTTTGAACCCAGAGTTCTGGATTCAAATCCTGATTTTATAATCTTTTGAAACACATACCGTATGCTTGGTGATAGAACCAAATTCTTATTTTGTTCCAAAGCACAACCTCCAATTAATGTACTCCATTATATAATAATAATCTAGTCTCCTTTCTTGTCTGAAAATGAGAATGATAGGATAACTCACAGGTCTGCTGTGAAGATTAAATGGAGTAACACATGTGAAAGGGATATTGCAATGTAAGGTATGATTATTAGCAATATCAGCAGATAATTCAATCAACAGATGATCCAAATTCCTTATTTGAACCAATGTTCTCCCACGAAAGCTTCACCGGAGATGCTGACAAGCTGTCATTTTTCACTATTTCAATTTAATAAGCTCTCCTTTCCCTATCACCTGGCTGATGAAGGCATTTACAACTGGGAATGCAGGCACTAGGCAGACCAAGAGAAGAGAAAAAATGCCAGAGACTATCATTTCTAGAATACCCCAGAGTTGAGGTTTATGGGCATAAATGAGTAGGCACAAAATAAATACTAATTAATTAAAACTCATGTTGCAAATGTAGGCACATGGAGAATCATTAATCCTAGTTTATATTCAGCTCAACTGACAAATAGCTTCTGGAAAGAATTTCTAAATGTTGACCCACAAATCAAATTATTAAATCCATACATGAAAATTCATTTTCCTGAGTCTCTTGCGTCCTCAGAATTTTAAAACCGGGAGGGTCCGGACAGTGGTCGGTGACAGCAGTGCCCAGCAGAACAGAATCGTTCTGCAGTGACAGAATCGTTACATGATCCGTGTGGTCCAGCATGGCACCTACCAGCCACATGTGGCCACTGAACACTCGGAATATGCCTAGAGCAATGAGAGGCCGAATTTGTGATTTTATTTCATTTCAATTAATTTTGGTGTAATCACCCTAAGCTACAAACCCAGGGTTGGTTTGCCAGAAGTCATTCGGGTATGCTTCACAGACAGACTCCCGTGTTCTGCTGGGAATCCAAGGAGAGAAAAACAGTCCTTCTTTAGACTTGCTTTAGAGAGGTTCCTTCAAACGCTGAGAGTCTACAATATTAAAGAATGAACCGAACGACCAACTTAAAGGAGAGGAAGAAGGATCTACACTTCAGTCCATCAGGCCAAAGACCAGCCTGACAAATTATCTCAGTAACCTTATGTGCTGCACCTGCAAAAGTCTTGACATATTCCGATGTCTCTCCTTCTTAACAGAACCCAGACATTTTTTCCAGGTAAAAGTGTGGCCATTGCCCCAGGGCGGCTGGACCAGCCTTTGCCTCAGGAGTGGACCCTGATTGGTCTAAACCAATCACGGCAACCCATGATTTAGACACAAATCGGTGATGTAATTCCAGTCAATGAGGCACGAAGTGTGGTCAATTAGGGAAGGAAGATGTAGAGTGAGGCTGCTTTTAAACACGTTTTCTCATTCGTAAGACCTCACCTGCCTCTGGAGTTTGTCATCTCTACAAACCTGATGTCCGGAGCTTCAGCAGCCGTGCTACGACTGTGAGGAACACTACCCTGAGGACTAGCCCGTCCTGCTGAGGAGGACAGAGCCGAAAGATGGACAGAATCTAGGCTTTTGATGACCAAGTTGAGCCTCTGAACCAGCCCATCCCAGAGTAAACCTCCTGCTGCTTTTCTGTTTATGTGAACTAACATAAATATTCTTTTGATAGTTGGGCGAGGGGGACACTTTGGGTTGCATTTTCTGTTACTTGCACCAAAAGCATTCTGATGCAACACTCCAGTACCAAACAGGCACTGAACAGGCATTATCTTATTCAACCCTTGTAACAACCATCCGAAGAAAGTTTCATCCACTCTATCTCGCAACTGAGAAATCTGAGACTCAAGAAAGATGACCCTGCAAAGGTCATGTGACTATAAATGGCTGGGTCAAGATTGCAACTCAGGTGCGCCTGGTGCCAAAACCCACCCACTTCCCGTCCAGCTCCTGCCTCTCAGAACAGACGACCCAAGGAGCATGGGAGTTACCAGACAGGCCCTCCTGTGCCCTGGTCCTTGCACTCCGCTGCTTTCCCCTCCGCATCATCCACAGATCCTCACGTGTACATAAAGTGATCCGCCTAGGTGATCTCACCCAACTCGATTACAAATGGAGAACAATCAGAGCGGTGATTCATTTCGATTTCAATTTCAAAAGCATTCCCTTCACACTTTTCCTGAGAGCTGAGACCGCAGGCTTTGAAACCAGAGCCTCCCCATCAGACACTGTGCAGGCTCCTCCCTGGCATGCCTGGCACTCTTAGCTGGCTAGGTAGCGAGCAATTGTGGCTGTTACATCAGCAAAATGCACCCTCCTGCCCTCTTCCCTTACCGACCGATGGAGCCCCTCAGCACACCGGCCTGCCACAGATGCTAGGAGAAACTGGGAAAAGCCTCGGAGCCTCGCGCTACCCTCCCCCTGAGCAACGGTGTGCATTCATGAATAATGGAGGCAGTGGGGGACTCGGGCAGCGGTCGGTTATCCGCCAACTCCACGGTGAGCCACTTCACAGAACAATTACATGCTAATAGGTTCATTAGCTCACTTCGTTTTGATTCCTCAGAATGGACTCTTCCTCCTACCCGTGGAATAAAAATTTCCAAGGCTTTTCATGTAGTTGTCAGGGAGATAGCTTTGGAGGCCATGATTTATGCCTGTCATTGAGGCTCAAATCCGTTTAGAAACTTTGAAAGCATTTAAGTGGGGAAGCACAAAGAATAGGATGCTTTAAATAACATTAGAGAGTGTCCCTTCCAGGAAGTGGAGCTTGATCCCATCCCCCTTGAGTGCGGGCTGGGCTCAGCGACTGGTATCCAATGAATTAAGAGACTAGAAAGGAGAAAATAGTAACTCTACAGTGGAGAAGTCGGGTAAACACTGTCTTAACCACGTGATCGGGTTTAGCATAGTGAGTGGTACCATGGGGATATCATGTACCCCCTGATATAATGTGATGAGGAAAGAGCTTCATCTCAGTGGTCTTCCTCCCAAAACCTGTAACCCCAGGCTAATCATAAGAAAGACATCAAACAAACCCAGTGTGAGAGACATCGCACACATCTGACCGGCACCGCTCACCACTGTCAAGGTCATGCAAAACAAAGTCTGAGAAAGCATCACAGACCATGAGAGACTTAATGAGACCACAAGACCACATGCATTGTGGTGTCCTGGATGGGACCCAGGGACAGAAAACGGACACCAGTGGAAAAAATAGGCAAAATCCTAATGAAGTTTGCAGTTCAGTTAATAGCACAATCCCAAGGTCAAATGTACCCAGTTTCCTCATTCTGACAAATGTAAGAAGTTAATATCAGGGCAAACCAGGTGAGTGGTATATGGAGATGATCTGTATCATTTCTGCCACTTTTTTGTAAATCTAAAATTATTCGCAAACAAAAGTTTATTTAACATCTCCCCCCCGCTCCAAAAACAAATAGAAAGAAGTGGAATAACTGCCCTCTTTTCCACCTTCCCCAAAACACATACACACCCATCCTTCGGCCTTTGCAACTGGGTTTTGAGAGAATAATAAGTAGGTTAAGAGAAGGCACAGGGAACAGGAAAAATTAGATGATAAAGAGGAAGCATGGAGAGAGAAAAAAGAAAGGAGGATGTAGAGAAGGAGGAGGAAAGGGGGCAGCGGGGAGAGGAAGGTAGGGAGGTGAAGGCACTCAAGGTCTTATCCCTGCTGAGGAGCAAGGAAACAAAAGTAAAGTTGCAAAAGGTAGTGTGAGCAACACTGCCCATACGCAGGTCCTGGGGAGCATCAATTTCACTGCTGCTGACACCAGTAGGGGAGGTACTGGTTCAGAAATGCCAAAGGGTGCAGAAATGATGAGACCGACTTCTCCAGTACCCAGGGGCAAGGGACCAGCCAGAGGCTCACCGATCCCCTTCCCTCTGCCAGGGCCCACAAGAAAACTGAATTTCCCAGCTATCCTTGCTTTTAGGCTGGTACCATATGACTAAGTTCTGACCGGTGGTGTGCAGATGGAAAAAACAGGCACCACCTCCCAGTCCAGCCTCTCCAACATCCCACACCATCCACCATCCCCTCCCTTTATCTCTTGTTCATAAGACAGGCAATGGGAAGGTCAGGCCTCTGAATGATAAAGCCGCACCATGGAAGATGCCCAGATTCTGGAGTCTCTGCTTGGAGGCTTCCAGACAGAAGAGATGCTCCAGCTGCATAGGATGGTGGCCGAGTGAGAAATAAAGTTTTGTTGTGGTCAGCCATTGAGCTTTGAGGCTTGCTTGTTAGAGCAGCTAGCCTATCCTAATACAGGCTATAGAGAAAATAACTAATGAGCAAAACATTCTAGGGCAGTTCCGAGTGTGGAAAGCAGAGGAGGTGGCGTCAGCGTGCAGCCTCAAGGGATGAAGCTTTGGGTCCGGCGGAGTTAAGGACTGACTACTCCAGGCAGCGAGATTTACATAAGAGAACCACCGAAAGCACGTGGTCATCAGCAAGGAAAGGCGTTTGGTTCACCTTAGCTGAAACATGACAGGGAAGAATGGGAATACTGGGGAATGAGGCTGTGGAAGAAAGCTTCACACCATAGCAAGTCCTAAGGGCTGCTGCACAACCATCTCGTACGAAGGTTTATAGTCAAGGCTGTGACCGGAGCAGACCCCCTGCGTCACTCTGACCCGGCATCCAGGATGACGCGTATGAGTGACAGAAGGCCGGCAGCGAGCCTTGTGAGAGGACCACTGCAGCGGTCCAGAATGGCAATAAAGGGAGAGTCCCGAGGGACGTTGCCGGAGTTGACATCCCATCAGCTGGCAGGAGTTTTTCAGCGGTGCAGGACACAGCGTTCCTAACCGTGACTGGATGTGACTGAGCATCGCCTAGGCCTCTCTTCCCACCAGTCCCACGTGCTGCGCTAAACCCCTCCCCTTGGGGGCCACCGTATATTCCAGCTGTCAAGCACAAACCGTCCCCAGAGAAAGGGATTTACTAGGTTTCCTGCGTTATCCAACAAGTGGTTCCCACCTCCCCTACCCCCAGCTCGAGTCCAGGACTCCCGCTGTAAAGGACTAAGTGTCCTTTCTCTCTTTCCTTCCTTTTGTCTTCCTTCCATTATTTCTCTTTTTCTGCTACATGCCGGTCAACAAATATTTACTGTTGCCTCACAGCAGCTGTGCAAATGGTTAGGGATAGAAATTTCAATAAGAAAGTGTGTGAAGTTAAGGATCTCATGAGTCAGGGGTCAGAAATCCCAACACCCACGTAGCTAACAGTAAGACAAAGTGCAATGACCCGTGGGACCCAGGGCTACAGGGACGCAGAGGCGAGACTCAAGTCCGCCTGGGTCAGATGGAGAGGCGGGGGGAGTCTAACCTGGACCTGGGCAGACTCACAGGGTTTTGAGATGGGAAGGCATTCCAGGCCGGGAGCAAGAATACATCGGGACGAAGGGCTTGCCGAGGTTTAGAACGCTGAGTCCAGTATCCTGGTCAGGACACTCAGTTCGAGGTGACAGAAACTGACTTAAACAAGGAAGACAGATACATAGACAGACAGCATATCAGCTCATAAACCAAGCTTTATCTAATGTCAAGTGCACCAGGGACTCCCAGGATGCCACCGTGACTTTGCAGCCACCTGTCCCTCAGCCCTCCCTTCTTCCTCAGTTCCTACTCACCTGGGCTCCTCCCCTCAGGGGCAACCTGGCCCCTGGCAGACCCAGACATACACCGTACCAGCTTGGCGCCACTTTCCACTAATTCCTGCAAAAGCACAGGTTGGTTCTCATTGGCCCAGCTAGAGGCGCCCACCCTTCCCCACCCAATCCCAATGGTTGAAGGGATCTTGGACTTCCGCAGGCCGGCACGGTACAGGGCACAGCATGGGAAGCTGGAGGTGGGGTCAGCCCCACCCAAGCCATCGATGTCATTACAACTAGTGTAGCTGGGGAACAGCACCGGAGTGGGGAGGAGTGTGTGTGTTGGGGGGAGGGGCAGGGTGCAGAGATGGCAGGAGAGGGGAGGTGGTGGGAGGGAAGGATCAAGACGAAATAAGGACCATATCATGGATCCCTTTTAGGATGTGCAAAGGAACAGGGACTTCATTCTTCAGGCTACTGGTTCTCAGCTATTTCCTCCCACAACATAACTGATGGATGGCACCGTCTGCGGGCAGATCCGGGCATTATTCACGGCATTTTCACAATTCACAATTTTTCCACGCATTAGCTCTAATTCCTCCCTTCTTCCCCCACGCTGGACAGCAATGATACAGTGAACCTTGCTCTAATTGGCTTCTAAAGAGTAAAACAAAAAGAGAATAAATTATTCACAGGCTCCTGCTCTCTAATTACCAGTGGTAGCAAATTACTTTGATTCAACAGTGTCCCCCACCACCTCAGCTGAGCACAGATGTTGTAGGCAGGGGGAGACGCTGGAGGTTTTTAAACGCAGAATGGGTGGAGGAGGGGAGTCCGAAGTCAGAGGGGCCAGTCGGGAGGCTATTATGGTAGGAAGGTGAGAGGTGCCAAGGACTTGAGCCAAACAGAGAGAATGGAGAACGAGGAGCTAATTGCAGAGATATTGTGCAGGGTGTAACTGCTTATTGACTGGAGAACAACAGAACAATGCTTCTGCTTTCGCGGACAACTCCCAAGCCATCCCCTTTCACCCCTCCCCCTTCACCCCTCCCCCATTCTTAACTCCCCGCCTTGCCGGGCCAGCTGCACTGGAAAAAAGCAAATGACCGCAGCCGCAGCCGGGAGTGGGGATCCCAGCCTCAGTAACTCCCCATTCTCAGGTTCAAAGGAACGAACCGCTTCCAGACTGCTTATTATTTGCACTTTAAAATATAATCAAATAATAACGTACGATAATGATTTTGGTGGGTTTTCTGTGATTTTCATGTTTTCGTGAGCACTGTTAATAATACCTATAGTTATAATGCTTATTGTAAAATTACTATTACTAGTAACCATTCAGAATAATGCCTTACGTTTTACAGTACTTCACCACTTTATACTTTTCATTTCTCTCCATTTATTTTATTTTCACGATAATTCTGAGACAGTATTATTGACCCTGTCTGACAAACTATCAAACTGAGGAACTGGCCCAAAAGCAGTAGCATTAGGTTGGTGGCAGAGGCCGGGTGCGAACTCGACCATGATTTTCCACTTCATTTTGGTGCTCATGCAGTAAAAAAAATAATAAAAAAACACTGTGTTCCCAATCTGAGAACTGCATTATCCTCTAGCTTTTAGATTTTCAGTGACTCGAATTTCCCCAAGGGGACAATTTGAATAGGGAGGAAGGAGAAAGGGTGGGTAGTTCAGGAGAGGTAGGAAAAGCTCCCAAAGCCATTTGGTTGCTTACATCAGGGGCGTCACAATGGGGTTGCTGTTAGCATTTGAGCAGAACAACTTCTCCTTGTGTTCGAGGGTCCTTTGTATTCTCGGATGTGAAAATCTTCCCCGGCCCCACCTCCAGGCACTGGGACAACCATAATTCCCACCTGTGTTTTCTATCGCCCCCTGGGGACCTGGGGGGATACTGCAAGACACTGGGCAGAGTTGGGGCAGGAGAGGACTTTGAATCCCTGAGACTTCAGCTAAGGCAGAGCTAAAGCTGATGGCATTTTTTTATTTATTTTTTATTTTTTTTTTCAAGATTTTATTTATTTTTTAGAGAGAGGGGACGAGGGGAGAAAGAGAGGGAAAGAAACATCGATGTGTGAGAGAAACATCGATATGTTGTTGCCTCTCCCACACCCCCAACCTGGGACCTGGCCGGCAACCCAGGCATGTGCCCTGACCGGGGATCGAACTGGCAGCCTTTCAGTTTGCAGACTGGTACCCCCTGAGCCACACCAGCCAGAGCTGATGGCATTTTTTAAAAAATTTTGAGCCACTATACTTCTTAAAAACAGGCCCCAAACTTTCTGACTCTGGAACTTGCTCTCCCCTCACAAAACCTAACCATAAAAGTAACCACCTACCTTGTCTTCAAGGCTCAGACAAACAACATTGTTCTGAGAAGTCTTGCTGAACCCCAACCCCCCAATTCCTAGGGCACTGAACCCCACTGTGGCGTGCACAAAGAACGCTGAGTCTAGCTGGGCAAGGATTCTCCCCGAGGTCCTACATCTATAGATAACGTGAATATCAAAATTACGTACATTCTACGTATCGGTAAGGGGATGGGCAGAGACAAAACCTTCTAAGACCAAAGAGACTGCAGTTAAAACCTGTTCGATCGGAAACTGTCAAGGGAAGCAGGGCTGGGGGTGGCTAAGGAAGGACAACAAAGGCATCACTGGCTGGAGGACCTTTAATCCCAGACCACACTGCTCACCTGGAGACTTCCACCACCTCCACCTGGGACCTGAGGTTCCATCCCCAGTAAACATCCCACACCCATAAAAATCTGTTTATGCAAAGATGTCCATCCCAGCGCTGCTTATGTTACTTCTGCCAAAACACTGGAAACATTTCCGCTTCCAAACATCAACAAAGGCTTGAGTAAGTCAGGATACATAGCTAAGTGACATTTAAAATGTTTGAGACTCACGAAAATTCAAACGTGGGGAAATGTTATAATGTTAAATTTTAGAACATGATACTGTGTGATTAAAGAGAAGTTCAATCTATTCATAGAGGAAATCAATTGAATTTTAACACCATGGGATGGGGAGAAAGAACTACGGGTGGCCCTCTCCCCGGTTCCCTTTTCCATGTGCATGTGCCCCTTTTATAACAGAAACCTATTTGTAAAAACTCCCTTTAAACAAATACACAGACAAACACAGTTCACGTCCCCCGAGCCACCCCCTACAATGGAGAATGAAGCCCAAGGAAGGCAAAAGCTCCTCTTTCTGTCTGGAAAGCGGGCTTCCACTCGTAATCAGGGAGAGAACCCTTATCTCTGAGTTGCCGTCTAAGCCTCTGGGTGGGACAAGAACTGTCCTCCCCCTCTGGAAGGATGTGTCCACTGCTCCATGACAGTCAACTAGATGGCCAAGGTCACACAGCTCTGCGGAACTGAGTCCACGTAAACCATACAGCTTGACGGCCAGAGGGGAACTGCTCATGTCCCCCCAGTTCTCGGGCTGGCTCCCCGTAGAGCCACCAGTGGTGCCACCCGGGCAGGTTGCCTCCACATGGAATGGACAGACAAGCCACGGGACAGCCACGTGGTAGAATGCTGCTCAGCAATGAAAAGAAATACTCTGCTGATACACGCCATGACACGGATGACTCTCAAAATAATTGTACTAAGTGAAAGGTGTCGGGTTTGTTAAAGGATACGTACTGTAGGATTCCATTTATATAAATATCGAGAAAATGGCAAGCTAATCTATACAATCTATAGTGACAGAGTGCAGATCAGTGGTCGCCGGGGGGAAGGACTGGAAGGAAGAATTACAAATGGGCACAAGGGAATTTTGAGTGATGGGGATAGTCAGTACCGTGATTACAGTGATGGTTTCACAGGTGTTCATTCAAATGGACGTCTGACATTTGTATTTGAATATGTGCATCTCTACTAGGTCAATTATATCTTAACAAAGCTGTTTGTAAAAATGCTCTTCTCTGTTTATTCCTCTAACAGCATCTATTTTAGTTATATTCACTATTATATGAAGTAACTAATACTTTAATAAGTAAAACAAATGCTACTGCACCTCACAGAACTTGTGGGTTTCCTTTTACATTTCCTCCAAGTTCCTCCAGGGCAAGAACCTTCACGAAGTCTTTCCCGGGCACAGGTATTTCTCCTCTCCTTCCCCCCTGCCTCCTCGCCCCAGGAACAATTTAGGACTCCACTCTCCGTCTTCCTGTTTCCAGACGGGGAGTGCAGGAAGCAGAAAGCCCAAAGGCTTTGGAACCAAAAGAACACAAAGTTCCTTTTGCTTCTGCTGTTTGTCAGTTGCATGCCCTTGGGCAAGTCACTTAATATTTATGAAACTTTCTTTGCAAATAGGTGAAAGAA
The DNA here is from genome assembly GCA_039655065.1 of Glossophaga mutica. NCBI lineage: Eukaryota > Metazoa > Chordata > Mammalia > Chiroptera > Phyllostomidae > Glossophaga > Glossophaga mutica. Next base: position 88,570,089 of record CM077313.1, read on the forward strand.
GAATGATAGTGACACCTACCAGGAGCAGAACAAAGAGGGACTAGATCACTCCCATGAGGAGTCTATCAGCAAAAGACTCAGAAACCATCGGCATAGACAACCTTGAAAACGTAGTAACAGTCCATTCAATGCTGTGGGGAACAAGCAGCGCCACCCCCAGTCGAAGGGGCTCCCCGTACACTGGAAGTGCTGGAAGAGGCCCCATGGGAAGAGGTTACTCGGGCTCTACTTGCAACGTGGTTTATCAAGAGTAAAGATGTCATTGGAACCAGTCTATCCTCTTCTAGTTATCCACCCATAAGATGCAGCTTGAAATATGGCGACATCTAGGTGCCTGTAGATTTTTATCATCGCATTCCTTTAAGGAGTTAAAGAGCCTTGGCAGGGTAGCTTGCATTGGTTAGAGCATCTTCCTGATACACTAAGGTTCCAGGTTCGACCCCCAGTCAAGGCATATACAAGAAGCAACCAATGAATGTATCAATAAGTGGAACAACAAACTGATGTTTCTCTCTCTGTGTTTCTCTTTCTGTCTCCTCCTCCACCTTCCTCTCTTTCTCTCTCTCAAATCAATAAATAAAAAGAAATTTTAACTACATAAGAAAGAATAAAAAGCTAGGAACAACCTAAATGCCCAGCATACATTCTCTCACACATACACGCGCACACACACATTATGTGGCAACATAAAAAATGCTTAGGATAAAATGTTCAGTTAAAAAAAGGATAGAAAATTGTATCCATACCATAATAACAACGATAAATATAAGGCACAGATACAAAGACTTCTGGAAGGATGCTAAAATGATAGTATGGATTATATTCAGGATTTTTAAATTTTTATCATTTATCAAATATCCTGCAAGGTAATGTATTATTTTTAGGACAAAATTTCATTTTGGAAAAGAGGGCCAGTGAGTAAGAAACCGAGGCGATGTGTCAAAGTCAGCGGGTCCAGAAGGTGGTGCCACCCTGTCAGCCCCCGAGACGGTACGTAAAAATAGCCAGTGCCTCGCAGGCTTCTGGGAACTTCCACATAGCACGTTCCCAGCGGAAAGCATGCAATTCGCCTACATTCTGTTGAATTGGCTCTTGGAGAAAGGCAGCATAAGGGACATTTGGTGACACTTCAGTTATCTTAAATGGCGCGGACATATGGCATCCCACGGGGTGGGAGAACGCGCTCTGTGATCACTGCAAAACTGTAGACGCCCGGCCCAGGTAAGGGCTGGGAGGGAGCAAAGTCTGTACCGGGTAACGTGGTCAAGACAGGCCGTTAGCGGCCATTCGGGACAAGGCCCCTGGGGCAGCAGCAGGTGCGCGGGTAGGGGAGGATGGAGGGAAGGAAGCGGGCACAGAGGGGGGCTGCAGCGTGGGCAGAGCCCCAGTTCTCAGGACTGCCGACTCAGGGCAGCCTGGACGAAGAACCCCTGAAACAGAAGGAAGACAATAAATAGGAAGAGAAGAGAGACCACTAAGTGTCGTGAAACACAAGGCTTTCAGCCGAGAGTAGATGAAATTACAGCATGGAGGGAATTCACTTAGTTGCTGGTGATGCCACTGGCGTTGTTCAATGTGTTAGAAAGAGAAATAATTTTAGAACTTGTTGATCTCTCTCTCTCTCTCAATCTCTACCTCAGTGAGACATAATCAAGGATAAAATAACCAGCCAAGCATGGGAGAAACATGTAATTTACTAAATACAATTCAGCCCCCTTCCCACACCTTTTTCTAATTCTAAATCTGGACCACTTTCGGGGAATGGAAATGATGAACAGATCCAAGGTTTGGATCCACAGTCCAAGTCTGCTATTCAATTGGCATCTTTCTGTTCCTGGCTCCGCAGAGCGCCTGCCTCCCACTCTCGGACAGTCTGCACCGCACCACCTCCAAGGACTGGAGCGCCCTCTCCTGGGCCAGAACCATCGCCTCTTCCAACCTGGGGGCCGGAGTGTCTGCAGCGCTCGCTTAGACTTCACTCTCTCCCCGATTAAACTCACCTCCGGGGCCTGAAGGGGACTCATCCTAGCAAACTTACTTCTGCTGCATTCAACAGTAACCAATAAATGGGGGACAGCTAGGTTACTGGTGAGGGGCTATCTATTCAATAACCTTAGCTACTACTGAGTTTAGAAGTTTTTTTTAAAAATGGTCTCTGTGCCGATCTGTGTGGGAAAACATAGTTTTCACAAGTCTTTTCCCCAAATTGCCCTTGCCCTTCTCTGGGCCCCACAGGTGTCCGGAGCCTGTGCTGTTCCCCAGCTCCACCTGTCCCTCTCTGCGAGGCCCAGGAAACCTGTACTGTGATGCTCTGGGGGGGGGGGGGGGACTGAGGCGCGGAAATGTAAGTCCTAACCCTATAACTGAAGGGAAAAATATGCAGTCTCCTTTCCACCCTCCCCGCCCCCGCAAGATTTCCAAGAGCTCCAGTGACCTCGGCCTATGGAACAAAACCAAAGCATCTTCCCATGGTGGTCCCAAAACAAGGTCCCACCGCATTTGGCCCTGACTTCACTTTTCCAGCACTGCCTCCTTTCCCATGTCCCAGATGCGAATCCAGCAGACCCTTCAACATGCGCCGTGACTTCCTGCCCCCGCCCTCGGCCCACACTCCGGGATGCGGGGTGGTCTGCTGCACAGTTACACCACATGCCACGCATTGTATCCCCCTGGATCTCCGGGAAGCCCCGGGCAGGGGGGACGGGGGTGGGGGCGGGGGTGGGGACATGAGCTGGTCCAGTTCACTACGTGCGGCTCCAGCACCGGGCACAGGATGCGGCTGCCTAACGTGCACTCGAGTAGGGTGGGAAGAAAGATCTGACATTCTGAAGATTCTAATAAGAAGGAAACCACTCCTTTCCTGCTAGCAAGGGCGGAACCCCTGCCCTACGGCTGTAAGCAGCAACAAAAAGTTGTACAGAGTAAGACACGGGGTCACAGTACCATGGGATTAGCAACGGACCAGGGCAGAGGACAGGGGCCAATCCCCAGTCAAGCGAGGTCCAGACTTGCATTATCACAGGGCACAGTCTTAAAGGGTTTTACTCTATTTTTAGTCAGGGTACCTTAATTTTACTGCAAAAAACACAAATGCAGTACAGTCATTCATCACCGAAAGCTTGTGAGGGGTAACATATGGTGCTTTTGAGCGATTTCCCAGTGTAGGGGCCCGTATCACTGGGCCAATCTGTCTCTTTACCTCCCCCACCATCATGCCTGCGCCCAAGGCCTGGTCCCGGGGAGGAGGAGGCGGTAATGCAGGAGAGGTGGAAAGAGAGGGCCAGCTTCTCTGGCTTGGGGGATTCCAGGGAGAAGGGAAACTGGGGCCGAAGACGGGCAGGGGTGAGACCTGTGTGTCCTCTCTCTGTAGAGGGACCATCTACATCCCAGTGAACGCGGTGGCCAGTAGCGCTGGGCGGAGGGAAGCTGGGTCTTAGCTTCCTCAGGCTGGTGTTCAGGTTCTGCGTGGCTTGGATGGGCCTCAGGCGTGCCCACAAGCTCCTGAGACCAGACCTCAGAAATGCCCTGGGACTGTGGGTGGGGAGATGTTGACATGGCGACCAAGTAGCCAAGGGTGAAAGGCTGGACCACTTGACCCAGAACTCTGAGAATCAGGAAGGGCCTCAATGGGATCCAAAGCACTGCGGAGCGGGTGGGGGTCGGAAGCCCTTCCTGGGAAACCTCAGGGATTTGCTGTGCCCTTCAGGTCTCTGCATGGCCGGGGGCACGAATTCCTGCGGCTAATCAGGGAGAGGGGGTGGGGGAGCCACACAGGGCACTGGCCGGGGACAGTCCGATGGGGGCTCCCAGCCCTCCACGACCCCGCCACCACCCGCCTACCCCAGCAGTGCTGAAGCTCCGGCTCCTCCCTGGGGGGGTGACTCCGCTAACCTCTGTTAAATGCGCTGCTAGGAGTCATTGTGAGGGGTGTGCGCTGAGGGGTGGAGGGCGTCGCAGACCGGCCCCACTCCAGTGCCGTCCCCCCCGTACCCCCCCAACCCTAAGCTGGGTGAGAGTGTGTCTGGTGTGAAGAAGGATGCTCTCTCTAGGCCAAGTTTTCCCTGGAGACACGCCTGCTGCCTGGGAACTGGAGGGTGTCCATCAGTGAACCGTCTGGACGGAGGTCAACATTTACAACTATTTCCCTTGGACAGTAGGAAGAGCAGTATTGGGGTATGATTTAAAATTATCCCTTTTTATGGTGCAGCTTCTTTAATTAACCCCAGTGCTTCAGCAAAGCCTCTAAAATAAAAGCTCAAGATACTGAAGAAAATCACGGCCTGCCCCATGCTTACCCCGCCACCAGGGCCCATGCGGAGAGGCGACATCAGGTATAAAACAGACACTCAGAGGGGCTGGCCCAGGGTGTGTACGTCACAGCACGGAGCTGGCAGCGGGGGGGCCAGCCAGGGACCACAGCCCCACGGGGAAGCAGATGCGAGAAACTCATCAGGGGCGACCACATGTGTGGGAGAAAATGGAGGAGGCACTGGAGAGGCCGGGAGAGCAGGATGCAGGTCTGACGTCCAGTGAAGGAGAGAAGGACAGGAGGTCGGGTACCAGTGCCACAGATCACAGTGCCGCTCTAGAGAAGGCTCAGCAAGGCCATCAGGACGTCCCTGAGCCGATGTCACTGCCCCAGGAGACCCACGTCTCCCAGGGACGGCTGGCCTTGGCGTCCCTGACACTCTCGGACGGGAAGCACAGCACTGGCCACCACAGGGACAAATTTCCTTGCACAGAAGCTGGGGCCGTGGGCCGAAGACACTCCCTGCGGTCGCAGACAGGAAAGGCGCATCCACGGGGCCGCCGCAGAAACAAGCCCCCACCTTTCCAAAATCCCACGGAACGCACGAGGAATGGCGTCTGCGTGATGTATGCTTTGTCAGTTCCCAGCAGCGAAAAATCCGTCCATGAAAACTGACTTACGAAGGGAAGCCTGAATGCCTCCCTTATGGAAAGCCAACACTGACTGCAACAGAAGCTTTTCGGAACTTATTCTTTCATATTTCCCTTGGCAAATCTGAGGAAGACTTGACTGACGTGGGTGAGCAAAGACCGGGGGTACGGGGGGCGGGGGGGGAATGTCAACTCCGGGAGGCAGCCCTGAGTCAGGAAGGCAGGTGTCCCCAAAGTTCCCAGGGGGTGACCGACACACAGTGATAGAGGCAGACGTGTGACCAGACTTCCCATGAGCTAATTGGGGATTTTAACCTATGACTCATCCCGGTCCGAAGCTGCAGGAGACAGCGCCCCGTGCCACGCCATGTCATCAGCCAGATTGCACATTTCCTGAAAGTAATCAAGTCAGAAACTGGCTTCTTGGCAGCAGCCCCTGCTGGAAAAGTGACTGCCAAAGCCAAAATGAGGATGAGTTCAATGATTTAATTCTGCATGGAAAACACAATCCATTAAATGGGATCTGACAAGGCCTTAATCTCATCCGCAGCCGAGGGTGTTGGCTCAGTGCAGCTCTGCTCTCCGCAACGGATTCTTAGGAAGCTATGTATAGAACCAGGCCCGCTTCTGCCAAAGCCCAAATAAGTCCGTACGGCGTGGGCAGAGAAGCTCACCGAGCCCCCGGTGATTCTTGAGGGAGTAAGCGTGCTCCTCTTCCAAATGCGAAAGTGTCCAAACCTGGCAACTCAACCTACGTCGGGAGTCACACAATTCAAGGGAAGTAACCGAGATGGCCGATGCCCTGGTGGCTTCAGAATTTCCGCTACTGTCCAAGGAGGGCAGGCCAGCGGCCAGCCTTGCTCACACAGCCCCGCAGGGCTCGTATGCGCAGCCCGGGGCTCCCCGCACAACCCAGGCATGGGGGGCGGGGCAGGGGTCAGGTGTCAAGGTGTGGAGGATCACTTCATTCCTAAATACGGTTTTGAAAACGGGGGGGGGGGGGGGGTGAAGGAATTAAGGGCTGTCATATCCATCAGCCCCCTGAATCCTGGCAACAGTCCCCAAGGCCCGTGTTGCTATTTCACCGGCTCTTTGTAAAATGAGGAAACCGAGACTCAAAAGCAGGACTCAAATCACATAGTTTAGAAGAATGTTTGCAAAAGCACGCCCATCCCAAAGCCCACGCCTCGCTTCTCAGAGGGTGGTTTTCGGACCATGACATCATGTGGGAGCTTGTTACGAACGTGCGGTCGCAGACTGCCAGCAACACCTAAAGAATCTGGGTCTATGTTGAATGGGAACCCCAAGGAATTCGTTAGACGTGAAGTTCAAGGAGCACTGCCTTAAAGGGGTCCCATCCAAAAGGGGTGGGTGCACCAACCACGTACGGGTAGACTAGAAAAGGGACTGAGTGTAACAGGCCCTGGTCGGTCCCATAGGAGAAGCATCCGACTATACATATCCAAGCTGCACCTCCAAACTGGTGGCACCAACCACGCTACTTTATCTCACTAACAGCAATCCCAGAAGCGCAGAAGCCAAGGTAGGCATGGTGGAGAAGCCATAGCTTTGGAGCCAGGTGGACTAGGTTAACATTTCCGCCTCTCCCACCTGCTGAGTGACTGAATAAGTTGCTTGCTCTCTCTGAGCCTGTTTCCTAACCTGTACAGGTGGAGCAACATTAGCTTGCCAGGGTTTGGGGAGACTGACTAAGCAAAGGAATGCGGCGTTCCCGGGCATAGTAGATGCTCAGTAAACAAATGCCGTCCCTGACACTCAGCGCACTCTGGCCCAGGTCTCACCTTTGCCAAGGTGCACTAGAGGCTGTCAGCAGCCACTCTTTCCGTTCTCTCAGGTCCTCTAGTGGCAGGTACCGAGAGTCCCATCACTGATCAGACTGGCTGGACTTGCCTGTCTTCCTTAAGCTCCAGGTTTAGTTCACTTTCATCTCTCTTAAGAAAATCCTGAGCAAAGTGCCAGGTTCAAAGGAACAGGTCAGAAGGAACAAGGAAGACAGGCAGCTGGGGTACAGGTCCCAGGAGTGCCTGCTTTCCAGACACTAAAGCCCTTTTATTTAGTTCCCACTTTCTTCTCCTCCAAGGCTCGGGTTTGGAAAGCAGCTTTTTCACGCCAGAGGCTTGGTGAGCTTTCAGAGCCCACAGGGCAGGCGGGCACCCTGTGGGCCACAACACCCAAGTCTGATCCCACTTCCTCTGCGGCCCACGGTCACAGACAAGCAGGGCTTCAGCGAGTGCTGAGCAGGAACAGGAAATCAGTTCTCAGTGTCAAACACTGAGCCTATCTCTTCCACACACACAATAATCTGCTTTACATCCTCTCACAACCCTGAGAGGTGGGCATCTTTATCCCTGTTTCACGGACAAAAGGCCAAGTTAGATACCGTATTTTGCCACAGTTAATGCGTACTTTGTTGCCCAAATTTTTGAGAGGAAAATAAGGATGCACACTATACATGGGTATAATGATTACATACCACGGGTAGAATAATGGGCATAATAATCCCATGTATAAAGTGCACACACGTGGTGCGCAGTTTCACAGCAAAATACAGGTAAGCGACCTGCTCAAATTAACACGACAAAACATTTTAGCTCAAAAGGATGCTAAATATCACCTAGTCCAGTGGTTCTCCAGGTGTGGTCCTGGACCAGCAGCATCAGCCCCACTTGAAGCTTCCTCAAATGGCACAACCTGGGACACCACCCCCTCCCCCAGACCTGGAGGTGAGCCCAATAATCTGACGGTCGTCCAGGTAATTGTGATGCACGCAAGTCTGAGAACTACTGTCCCGGTTCAACACTCACCTGTGGCAGGTGAGGAAACAGGTTGGAAGAGAGGAAGCAATCTGCCCGCAGTAGCAGAACCAACCACCAAGTCCAGGACAGCCACTTCCAGCTTTGCGCTGTCCTACCTGGGCAGCTCACTGTGTCCCTTTCATGGCGAGTAAAGGCGAAAGCCCCCAGCACAACAGAACACACACCTGCCGCACTCTGCGGCGATTCTCGCTGGCTGGGGTCTGCAACAGGACAGGCATGAGAAGACCCTTCCCTTCCAACACTGGAATCTTTCTCCCAAGAGTCCGCTGCACTGTCTGCGTCCAACCTCAGCAAAGAGGCCTAGAGGGACAGTGTCAGGGACCAGGGCAGACCTGGGAGGGCATCTGCACGCCCCTCAGGTATCAACTTACAAGCTCCAGTGGGAAAAAGGCGGTGTCTCCCATCCCTCAAAACCTTCATTTCTAAGTCTGTATGTTGGATGCTCACTTCTGCTCCACCCTCTCGCATTACACATTATAGCTAACTGACCCAGATACACCGTGCCGGCCACCCACGGCAGTCTGCTTGGAAGAGGACTTCTCTTGAAGCTGCATTTGCACCAAAAGCATGTGTTTTGGGCGAGTTGATAGATGACACGTTTGTTAGGGGTGGGATTCCAGGGGCTGATACAGATTAAGGAGCTAAGGTCTACACAAGCCACCCCTTGCTTCTGCCGTTGCTGGCTACCAACTCACAACTGTCCTTCTTAGCTTGCGTTTGAATTCAATCTAAACTATAAGCTGCAATTTCGGGGGCCAGGTTCTTCATCTGTAAAACGCACGTGCCTGGCAACATAAGAACACTGAACAAGGGTATTGTTGTCATAACAGGGAACTTGGGGGAGACTGAAACATACAAACTTTTAAAATTTTTTGAAAAACACCTACCTTTTGTAAATGTATCCATATAAACACCGCACCCATTTGGGGAGAGAGAACGGAATTTACCTCTAGGGCAGACTGTCCCTTTGACCTTGAAAGAACTATTTGAATGAAGGTATTGTGCAAACAGAAAATGTGTGTACATGCTTGGCCCTGGAAGTGGCTTCTCTGTTGTCGTCTCCACATACTTGCAATCAGCTGGAAGCAATTTCTGGGGAGAGTGAAATGGAGCGTCTAACTCCTTCCCTTTGAGGATCACTGTTGTGAGAATGTGTCTGCGAGGGGGCGGGGCCCTCTGAGGGCAGGCGTCGGGAAAGGACATTGGGAGCCCACAGAGGGAGACATCACAAGAAGCAGGAGGTGTGGAATGGTGACGTAGTCTTGTAACTTCACGGAGACCAGAAAGTCCACCTTCCACATAACAAACACCCTTCGCCCTGGCAGGGGCAGGGGGCAGAGCAGGGTAAGGGCTGACTCTTAAACCACTGTCGGGAAGCCCAGGGGGTCCTTGGGAACAGTTAGGGAGAAGAACCCCAAGAAAAAACTGGACTTCCTGATACTTTGGCACATCGGGGCTTACTGTCATTGCAATTTGGATCTTATTTAATAATAAAAGCTGATGACCCTCTTTCGTGGCCCCCGGTTCCCAACGCCCTCCGAGGATGAACAAGAAGAAAGAAAAGGGAGTAGCCAATGCCATCACACACCTCCTGCTGCTCAGTGGCAATGACCCTACAGAGGAGCGAGGGGACAGACGATGACAATCCGTGAGAGCCTCGTGCGCCTTCTCCTCGGCAAACCTGACCCTCCAAAGCTGAGAAAGGCAGATGCTGACGATCACATGCCCAGGTCTCTTAATAGTATGTGTTTTCTTTTTTTAGGATTTTATTTATTTATTTTTAGAGAGAGGGGAAGGGAGGGAGAAAGAGAAGGAGAGAAACATCAATGTGCGGATGCCTCTCATACGCCCCTGCCCAGGCTGGTGCCCTGATTGGGAATCAAACCTGCGACCCTTTGGTTCCCAGGCTGATGCTCAAGCCACTGAGCCACACCAGCCAGGACTATAAATGTGTTTCACACGCACATGCACCGCTCTTCCTGGATTTCCCAGAGTCACTCATGCAGTGAGCCATCAACTCTCCGGTTTCTTCACTCCTTGAGTGACATGGGGGGAGAACCCCCAAGTGATACGTTCAGCATCACGTAAAATCCAGCTGTAGCTCACTCCTCCCCTTTGCCCTCCAGAGGCAGACAGAAAACCATCGGCATGACAACAAGGGTAACCTGATTCTGCTCTTCTGAATTACCTGCCAGGTCAACTTTTCCCTCATTTTAGTACTTTGCTTATAATAGTTTACATACAACAAAATCTCGCCACTGAGATGACTACCACAGTTAGGGACAGACAACTGCGTTTGAGGACACTCACCCTCCAACATTGCCCTTGACATCAGCTGTCTTCTTTGGAAGAAAGAACGGTTCCCAAATAGCACGCGCCGTCTCAAGAACTCTAATAGATGAATAACGATGCCCACGGGCTTCTAGCTTCAGGTGTCAAAGGGCTGGCATATTTATACATGTTGTGTTGATCCTGACCTTAATGCTTATGACTGAATTTACCATATTTCTGAAACTAAGACACCCCATACGACTGGCAGATTAAATGACGTTCATGGTCGTCGATACTTTTTCCCTATTAAAGAGCACTGAGGAAATGCAAAGAGAAGGGATTACGGTGATGGATTTGGGCTAGTGGACAGGATGTTCTTTTCATGACAGCAACCCCTCAGCTGTGCATTGAAGAAGAACATGGACCTGGCGTGGGGTGGAAAGGGTGGCGACGAGAAGACTACATGCCAACAGGTCGCCTCCACCGGAGACGAGAGCGGAGAAGAGACACACGGACCCAGACCGCCACTCGCCCTCCCTGCCACCGCAGTCACCCGCAGAGAATCGCAGGTTCAGAGACGGTACTTCCCTCTCCTCGAGTGGGTTTTATTTTGTTTGCGACCTCGCAATGTGGTCACCAAACCCAAACTAGGAATAATAAAAGCATTTGCCTTGCAATTCCTGTTCCGCCACTGCATCAGCCACATTACACACAGAAAGCCAAACCTCCACTCATGACTCCTTTCGGAACCCATCTATAATTCAGCCCCCACTAAGAACCTTCACACAATGAAACGGCTTTTACTGAGCAATTTATACACATCACCTGGATGCAAAAGAGCACATTTTTCAAACACATTTCATGGACTCCAAGGGTTGTCTGCATCGCTTATGAGGGAAGAAAAATGAGCTTTATATGTTGTGCCAGCCACGTGCAGAGTGTGAACGCATTCCCAGTGGAAAGAAAAATGAAAGAAGTCAGGGTAACAGGGAGAGAGGAGGGGAGGAAGGCAGGCTGGCGAAGCCACCGAATCTGACTTCTCGTATGGTACTGCTGTGTATTTCCAACGCGATTCTGAAAGACCTGTTCGGAAAGAAGGAGTCGCTTGTAACACCTCCTGCAGACCCAGACTGGGTTTCATGTAATGCAGTAAGAAGGTAAGGGCCAGAGTCACGATGAAGGAACGTACAAGAGGCCTTTGCAGAAAGATGCAAACTAAACGAAGAGCAAGAAGACGGTGAACAGCCACTTGGCACCACAAGGGAAGATCCTCGATTCCATTCGGGAGGCAGCAGCTCTCACATCCCTTATGACTTAGTAACCTTCCCTCCCACCCCCAGAAGGCTGCAAGCACAGGGCTGCATTCATTTCTACCACGTGCTTTTTCTTATCTCCCCACGCCAACCTCCTTTGAAGCAAAAGGCTCATTAATCCAATTCAAATTACCAACATCAGTAAATCCTTTGCCTCAGCATTTAAATGCCAATGCCAATTAAATACCAAGGGCAACTTAACTCCTGATAGGATCTTCTCTACATTCAGGAGTCCAGCCAGAAGTCCAGCTAGCATTAATTCCAACACTCCTTCATCAACTCTAATTTTACTCCGTGCCAAGAAATGAGGTCATTTGCTGGCCACGCTGACGACGCATCCAACTGGCAAAGTAACTCCACAAGCCAATAAGAAAGGACGGGCAGAGGTACAAGCCACCAAACCTGAAGGATGTCTTCACAAAGGCTTCTGGGCTGTCGAGCTGGGGCAACTCCTCCGCTAGGATTTCTTCCGGTGGTCGGGGGTCGTGGACAATCGTTGGCCGTGGCTTCTCCTTGACGTCGCCTGTGAGCCCATCGATGAGGGAATTCCACACACAGTTCTGCGACTTTGACCCTGAAGTGTGAGGGAAGAAAAGGGGCGCCAGTGAATTACCGACCAACACCAAGCCCTGCGCTGTCCAACTTAGGGTTTTCAAAAGCGGAGCAAGGAAACGCACATATTTCTCACGACTATCACCAACCTCAGAGTGCTCCAAAGGATACTGGTCAGGCAATTCACGGAGTAAAAAGTAACTTTTTTCATTCAGATGCAAACATAGGCTAACGGTCTGAATATTTTGACTCATAGCGAAGTATAAGGGATATTATATATTCTGTTTTATTTCAGTTGGCGATCAACTCCAAGTCCTGATAGAGCTATAGGTATTTACTTCTGTATTTATTCAGCAACTGGAAAGTACACAAAGGACTACTATCTTAGAGAACAGTAAGGATGTTCCGACACAAATCTCCCCTGTGAGCTCAGCTTGCCTAAGGCCCAGGCTTTTGGACTCCGTTCTGTGGAAATGCCCAACCAGAAGAGGGCCCCATCTCTAAGACTGCAGCTCACGAAAGGCAGGTCCATTCTTCTGCAAGGTCAAGACCCCGGGCAACTTACACTGCGGAACTGATGTTTCAATAAATCCTCCAATTAGCCCGTGAAAGGCAGAACTAGATTGCCTACTTTTCTCATGTTAAAATTACTAATCTGTTAAATGTGAACAGTTAAAACACACCACAATTTTCATAAGCTATTTTGGCATTGCTGCTGCTTTTTTTTTTTTTTTTTTTTTAATATTCTGGGAAACTCAAAAAATGGAAATAGCCTGTGTTTCTCTCGACCTTTGAGAGTCCAAAGAACAATTACTCTCATGGGATGGTCCATGGTTTGTTTTTTATTTGTTTTGCTCTGTTCTGTTTCATTTTGTTTTTTTAACTCAGCGTTGGGGGGAGGGGACGGATCTTTGCTCAAGAAAATGTTGGGAACCACCAATACAGTCCCCCATGTTCCAGCGGGGAGGCGTGTATGAGCCTAGGACCAGGGCGATCGGCGAGAAGGCAAATCAGCCAGCGGGGCCTGGAAAAGCCCGGTCGGTGGTAACGAAGACACTGAGGAAAGGGTGGTGTTGGGGGAGAAGCAAGCAGCATCCGTCGGCCCGGGCAGCTGGTGGGCTGTGGAGGATACAGAGGAGCAAAGTGCCAGGGTGGGTAAGGTTCGGCAGCCTTACCCAGCCCAGAAGGCCCAGAAGACCACGATGCCATCGGAAAATGTTGGGGGCAGAGGGCGGCCTGTGGGCCCCGAGCTGAACCAGGTTCTGAAGAGCTGCTTTTCCAGAGAGAAACTACAGAGACGGACCCTGTCCATATTCATGAAGAGGAAGCCTGCTGATGACACATACGTGACTCAGATGAGAAAACCGTCTTGCAGCAGACACTTTGTATCATGCCCAAGGTAACAATTTCACAGCATGACGAGGCGAAAATATTACCCTTCTCTCCAAACCTAAATGATAAGAAAGCTAAAGGAATCATAAATGTTTTAGTGCATTATTATTTTAATTTCTTAAAAAAAAAAAGGAACAGAAAAGGATGCCGGAATTTCAGTAGATGACATCGGAAAATCGCTGGCCACGCCTGGTAGGTTTCCACTAACACAGGCCAGCGGACAGCCACCTCCTCCTGAGTGTGGGGAGGTCTCACCGGTGCCCGGACGGAAGGCCCCGTGCTGTCCCACAGGTGTCTGAGTGCCCGTTGGTCCTCGCTATTTTTCTCTGATGATACCTATTTGAAAGAGGGGCTTCCACAGCCCTGTCCCGGAGTGCTCCAGCTGATTATCTGACCTGACAAAAGTTGTCATTAAGGAGGACTTGGGCTGTAATTGTAACAGGATCTGATTGTAACTGCTCCTCAGTACAATCTCACCAATAGCCGGGCCCTATGGCCCAAACCCCAGAGAGAGCCAGGAAGCTGGTTGATACGACACAGGGCGTCGTGAGGAGAATTTTACTGATTTCTGTTTTTACCTGTTTCAGAAGGTAAATGATCAACAGTCTGCTTTAGGTGAACGACCCACACAAAATGGGAAAGACTTAAGAACACCGGAGATGCCCTGGCTGGTGTGGCTCAGTGGATTGAGCACCCACCTGCAAACCAAAGGGTCACAGGTTCGATGCCTAGTCAGGGCACATGCCTGGGTTTCGGGCCAGGTCCCCAGTAGGGGGTGTGTGAGAGGCAACCACGCATTGATGTTTCTCTCCTTCTCTTTCTCCCTCCTTTCCTCACTCTCTAAAAAAATAAATAAATAAAATCTTTTAAAAAACCAAAGGACCCTGGAGAAGCCTGGGGCATGAGTTCATAGATACATTCCAGCCACCCACAGACTCCGGCATGGTGCTGAGCACTCCACAGCTCCACGCTGGATGTGCAAACCTTACCTCCTCCTCGCTTGCCAGAAGCTTCGGGGAGGCAGAAAACTGCCAGGCAGCTACTGGCTGGTCCAGACTAGAGCCAGTCGTTAGAAAAAGAACCTGTCTCCCTTACCCCTCCTCCCCAAGCCCTCCACCAACACGCTCAAGGAAAATGGTTAAAAGACTTTGCAAGGGACCCCAAAGTTCAGTGCTCATCCTGTCTCATCACCCATCTTGGTCATCCCCATTCCCCAGGGTCTTGGAGCTCTTTCACTGTTCTGTAAGTTCGAGAAAGCTGACAGGGATGCACGTGACTCTGGCTGCTAGAACGCAGACTGAGCTCCACGGAGAGCGGTCCACCCACCGCTGCCCTGCCGACACCGATGCCACCCATCCACAGCTGCTCAGCCAAGGGGCCTCAGCGTGCCCAACGGACTTGCCTGTTTGCTCCGAGGATTCCCCTTCAAGCCACTCGTAACGTCGGGCTGCTTTCTTCATCGATTCATGCGTTAAATAAGACCTTCGACACATGTTCCCTTTGCTTTTGTATGGATTTTTAAAAATGGTCCCTTAGCAAGATGGAAGTCTTCAGCTGCCCACAGCCAACATTAGCTGCATCCCCGAGAGATCCTCCCATAATCAGCCCACCCTCGTGGCGGTTTTTCACATAATGTCCTTCTTTATCCCCATCCCTTCCTGCGCTTTGAAGTCGGCCCTGTTTGAAATTAACGTAGCTTCTTCCGCTTTCTTTTGATTAGTGTTGGCATGGTATATTTCTCTCCATCGATTTACCTTTAATCTCTAAGAGTCTGTTTCTTTAAAGTTTCTCATAGAGAGCTACAGGTGGGTCTGGTTTTCCCATCCACTCTCACAATCTGTCTTTTAACTGGTGCATTTAGGCCATTAACATTCAAACAAGTATCAATACACCTAGACGAATGCCCATCCTATTCCTTACTGTTCTCCATTTGTTGCCCTTGTTTTTTGTTCCTGTTTTTGTGTTGCACTGGGGTTTGTTGTAGGTTTTTTGTTGGTTTGGGGGCGGGTTGGTTGTTTTTGGGGTTTTTTTTTTTTTTTGCCTATTGTGGTTTTAACTAGGCATCCTACATGATTCCATTCTCTCTCTCTCTTTTTTTTTTTTTTTTAGCATACTGGTTATAATTCTTTTATTCTTTTTTTTTAAATATTTATTTATTTATTTATTTATAGAGGGGAAGGGTAGGAGAGAGGGAGAAAGAGAGAAATATCAATGTATGGTTGCCTCTTATGTGTCCCATGCTGGGAACTGGTCTGCAACCCAGGCATGTGCCCTGACTGGGAATCGAACCACGATCCTTTGGTTCACAGGCCCGTGCTCAATCCACTGAGCTACACCAGCCAGGGCTTAATTCTTTTATTCTTTAAGTGGTTTCTTTGGAGCCCACACAGAGATTTACAGTTACTCCAAGGCCAAGTTCACGTGACACCGCACCCCCTCACAGGCAGCGTGACTGCCTCACAACCAGAGGAACCCTGGCTCCTCCTCCCTCCCACCCTGGGGTCACTGCTGCCGGAGGTCTTCAGAGGGCCTGCGGGTGACGCTCAGCACTGCCCTCCAGAGGAGTGAAGAGGGAGCGCTTAGCTGCAGACTCTGACCCCTCAGACAAGGGTAACCCCCCAGGGCATTCATTCTCTGGCTTTTCCAGATCTACTGTGAGTGTCTGCCACATCAGCAGAGAGACCCGGGGACCGAAATCAAGAGGAAACAGTGTCGCTAGAGCTTTAAAAATGGGCCACAAGGAAGTAAAGCTGAGCTCCATAGGTTCCCAGGATAGAGAGTTCCCCACCCCCGCGCCGCTCACCCCATCCCAGTCTGAGCCTTCTGGAGCACCCTCCTCTGAACTCGGCAAAGTGGGAACACGCTCTTCCTCAGATCCTCTGCCAGCGTGGGCAGTGTATCCAGGGACCCCGGAAGGGTCTGCTCCCAGAAAATGAAAAATAAAAATCTCCCCTGCTCTGGTTTATTTTAGGCTGATTTTGAGAGCATGAAATGTTTCGGACTAACTAGAAGCAAAAACACAGGAAACGGAGTCACACAGGTCTCTCTCAGTAGTATCTGAAAACCCATGCTGGAAGCCATAGAATAACTCAGCCCTCGGGGCCCCAAAAATAACACCACTGGCCCAGGTGCCGGAGGTGAGCAGCTCCCCTCACAGCCCACCCCGCCCCCACCCCAGCCTTCCTCTCCCTGACTTGTTCAATTCCTAAAACACTCTCCTTTCCCAGTATCTCCCCTCTGCCCCTGCCACAAATCTGTCCCTCTCTTTACAAAGGCAACTTTTCGTGGACCCCCTGAGCTCCCCAGGTTAATTACAGGTCTTCCAGAATCATAACCTCCGGTCGCAGCAGCCACACACCTGAGCGCACTAGGAGACCACGCGTGCAGACCCAGATGTAACCCACCTCTTCCTCAGCTCGGGCTGTGGGCCGAGCATCGTCACGGGGCCTCCTCCTGTGTTACCTTATTTAACCGTAAATCGACTCTCTGAGGCACTACAGAAACATCACTGAGCACCAAGACACCAAGGCTCCAAGAGGCCGGATATCCCAGATCACAGAGTTAGAAAACCAGAGGTTCCATGGTCCCAAAACTCTCCTCCTCCTGACCCACGGTGCAGAGTGACCCACGGCTCAGATTGACCCACCACTCACAGTGACCCACCGCACCATTTGTACTTCGCATTTATGAGCAAATAAACACACGCACAGTGTAGATCAAGCAGAATGTTCAGCGTTTTTTACAAAGCAGGCATCCTTCTACGTAAGTAACAAGCTACACTATCTGCTACTAGGGAGAACCTTGACTTTGCTTAGTCCTCTCGCATGAAAGCAGTTTGCAGCTTTCGACAAAGAAGGACGTTCAGCTGCCAGGTGAAATGCATCATACCAGGTGAGCTGCATCATACCAGGTGAGCTGCATCATACCAGGTGAGATGCATAATACCAGGTGAGATGCATAATACCAGGTAAGGCTGATGGGCTGAGAAAGATCAAGAGAGTGAGACGGAAAACTCTGAATCTGAAACAACCACCCCGTCATCGTGAAGGACGTCTGATGGGGCGGGGGGCGAGGCCACAATGAGCTGGTGATCCCGGTTCAGTGTGACAAGTGAGCACTTGTCACCGCGGTTCCTGATTGAAACCACACGAAGATTATGCTGGGGGAAGGCTGAGAAGGTCCAGTCCTGCTAAGCCCAGAGGAAAGAAGAGATTTCGTTCTCCAAAAAAGTTTTTTAAAAAAATTCTTGGAAACTTTCAACAGTTCTCAAAACATCTGTGACATTGACCCTGACTGCCATGGCTCAGTGGGTTGGGCATTGTCCCACAAAGCAAAAGGTCACTGGTTCAATTCCCGGTCAGAGCGCATGCCTGAGTTGTGGGCCAGGAGTTAGGGGAGTGTGACCTATTGATGTTTCTCTCCCTCTTTCTCCCTCCCTTCCCCTCTCCCTAATATAAATAAATAAAATCCTTTTTAAAAATTCCAAGAGGAAAGGTCTCGATTACTCTTTGTCGTACATCAAGAGTCTGTTCAACTTCTGGCCAAGATGGAGGCATAGGTGGACACACTGTGCCTCCTCTCACAACCAAAGCTATGGACAAAAAGATTTAGAAACAAGAAAACAACCAGAACTCATAGAAAATTGAACTATACGGAAGTCCAACAACCATTCATCCAGACTGGTAAGAGGGGCGGAGTCGCGGCAGGAAAAAGTGGAGGTGCAAACCCGGGAACACAGGCGGCAGTGGCTGGCGGTTCCCAAGTGTGCAGGTGGCTGGCAGGCCCACAGGCGGCAGATGGCAGACCCCGGGCATGGGGTGGCAACTGTGCAGACCCAGTGAGGCCGCACAAGGTGGCTGGCTGACCAGGTGGTCCCACATTCATGCGCAGAGACAATCCAGGTAAAGGGGAAGCGGCGGAAGGGACGGGAATCCAAGAGAGAGCAGAGGAGGCGCCATTGTTCCGTCCCAGACCCCGCCCCCACGTACAGCGTCACAACCCAGCGACTGGGCTGCCCCACACTGGGGAGCGCCTAAGGCTCCACCCTTCACTACGTAAAAACGCGCACAGATAATCCAGGCAAAGGGGAAGCCTCGGAAGGGACTGGAATCCCAGGAAAGAGCGGAGCAAGCGCCATTGTTCCCTCCAGGACCCCGCCCCCACATACAGCGTCATAACGCAGCGACTGGGCTGCCCTGCCCTGGGGAACACCTAAGGATCCACCCCTCACTATGTAACAGCCGCAACCAGACCAAAACCAAAACAAAACAAAATAAAACAAAAACATCAAAAATGGCTCAAACAGAAGAACAAATCAGAGCTCCAAAGCCAATTCCTCTAAGCCATGAAGAGATAGCCAACCTATCAGATGCACAGTTCAAAGCACTGGTCATCAGGATGCTCACAGAATTGGTTGATTTTGCTCACAAATTAGATGAAAAAATGCAGGCTACAATATGTGAAATGAAGGAAGATGTATGGGAAACCAATAGAAATGGAAGGAAAACTGGGACTCAAATCAATGGAGTAGACCAGAAGGAAGAAACAAACAACCAAACAGAAAACAAGGAAGAAACAAGAATTCAAAAAAATGAGGAGAGGCTTAGGAACCTCCGGGACATGGTTAAACGTCCCAACATCCAAATTATAGGGGTCCCAGAAGGGGAAAAAGAAGAGCAACAAGCAGAAAACTTTAAACAAATAATAAAGGAGAACTTCCCCAATCTGGCAAAGGAAATAGACGACCAGGAAGTCCAGGAAGCTCAGAGAGCCCCAAAGAAGATGGACCCAAGGAGGAACACACCAAGGCACATCGTAACTACATTACCCAAGATTAAAATGAAAGAGAGAATTCTAGAAGCAGCAAGGGATAAGGGGACAGTCACCTACAAAGGAGTTCCCATCAGACTGTCAGCTGATTTCTCAAAAGAGACCTTCCAGGCAAGAAAGGGCTGGAAAGAAGTATTTGAAGTCTTGAAGGCAGGGACCTACATCCAAAATTACTCTATCCAGCGAAGCTTTCATTTAGAATGGAAGGGCAGATAAAGTGCTTCTCAGATAAGGTCAAGTTCAAGGAGTTCATCATCACCAAGCCCTTATTATATGAAATGTTAAAAGGACTTATCTAACTAAAAGAAGATAAAAAATAGGACACTGAATATTGTCTCACCGTTCTCTGACCGGGGTGCGCATCAGAGCCACTGGCAGAGTTTGCTATAAAACACAGGCTGTAGGGACCCGCCCCCAGATTTCTTGCTTCAGCAGAGCTGGCAAGGGATCCGAGGCCTTGTATTTCTAATGAGTTCCCAGGGACACCTCCCTCCCCCACCCCATTGAGGACCACTGAGGCAGCTTGCTGCCCCTCAGCCTGCGGAAATTCTAGAGCTGCCACAGTGCAAGACAACTTCCTGCTGGAACAGTTGGTCAGGGACCGAGCAAAGACGCTGCGGAGATGGGATCCGGAGCAGCGCACTCATCTGAGCTGTTTAGGATTCGCTGCAGCTGCTTCAGACAAATCAGAAAACCTCCCCTGCAGCTCCGGCCCTGTCCTGGGCCCTTTATGAGGCTCCGGGGCATCCACGGGACACACCCCTGAGGACTGTCAATGCCCAGCCACCAGCTAGAGCCACTGCCACCCACTGTACCTTCTCCTTGTGCTTGTCGCCCTGGCTCCAGAACCTGTCCGCCCCGCAGCCCATGCTCCCAGTCCTGCAACAGAGCCTCCCAGCTGTGAGGGGTCACTTAGGGAAGGTCCAGCTCTTGCACTCTGTCAGACACAATCTTGAGTTTGCCCTGGACATCACCCTCTGGCCCAGCAGGGGGGTCACCCTCCCCGCACATCTCCCTGCCCATGCCCAGCTCTGCCAGATAAGTACCTCCCTCTGCTTTACCCTCCGCCCACCCAGATCACCCCTCTTCAGTAGGATGATCTGTTCCCAATACCATCTGGATGTTTACCTCCCAAAGCAAAGGAGGCCAAATTTTGGCGGTTTTCTTGGTCCTTTTGATACATTATTTTCTTTTCAACCACGTCCAGTCTCAGGGGAGAAATTATTTCCCTCTCAGTCAGGGAAGCAGTGGAAACTCCAGAATGGAGTTGCCCCGCTCATGAGTTTTGGGGCCAACGCCTCCCTCCCCTGCCATCTCTCCCGCTGCCCTGGGCTCTCCCCACAAAAACTGGGTCCATCGCATGGAGTGGAGCCTCTTTCAAGGCTCCCGGAGCAGAGATGCACAGCAAATTCTGGGCCTTTCCTGCCACCCTGTGGCCATGTCTGGACACTACAAGTAACCTCTGTTCCTTGAAAAGTTATACTGCTTTGGTTTGGATGTTTGTTTGTTTTTGGAGGTTTGGGGGTGAGATATAATTAACATATAACATTCTATTAGTGTCAGGTGTACAACATAACAGTTTGATATTTGTACACATTTCAAAGTAATTCCCAGTAAGACCACCATAACCCTAGTTACCATCCATCAGCACATGCAGTTGGAATTTTTTTTCTTGGGCACTTTAAGATCCACTTCTCTTGGCCACTTTCAAACACATAATATGTTATTAACTATAGTGACTATGCTGTACTTATTTTATTCTCCACAGCTGTTGTTTGCATTCTGTTTGTCTGACGTGTCTCACTCAGCGTAGTGAACGGGGGTGGCCCTTGAGGGCTTTGGGTTTTGTCAGGATCAGAGGACTCCTCCTCTGCTCCCCAGGCCCCAGCTGGTTCGTGCTCAGCTCCTCCGGGGCTCCCCCCACCCCCGCCCCCGTCGGGTGAGGGCTGCGCCAGGGCTCACATCACACAGCCCCTGCATCTCCCTCCGCACGCTGCATCGCAGCCATTCACGTCTCCACCGCCCTGGTCAGACTGGGAGCTGTCGGAAGACAAAGTTACTCCTCTGTGTCTCCAGGGTCAGGCACAGGAAGGTCTTCAAAATATATGAGGAGGGAAGAAGGGTGATGATGATTCTGGGCAACCACCCACACTTGCTGTGCGTCACAGGCTGCAGGCTCTGTGATTCACGGAATTTATCCTGGCGTATCGGGACCAACGTCCACCTGGGGCCCCAGCCTCACCCAGCGACTGAGAGGTTAATGCCCAGCCTATCGGGGTCCCCGGGACCCTGGGCCCTCACATCGCCCACAGCCAACACCAGCCCTTCATCTCCCCGTCTGCACACAAAAGGCCGTCACCCAAATCCTTGCGATCTCCCCGAACTGAATGTGTCAGTCCCACCGCACCACCCGATCAAGGTCACTTCTGGTGGGGTGAAGTGTCAATAAGAACTAGCTTTCCCTTCCTAAAAGCCACCCGACACTTTCCCTCCAGTGCTGGCTCCAAAAAGATCTAGCAGCTGATGAGCCATCTGACTTCGTTCCAGAATGCTGCGTTAAGTCCGAATTTTTCGATTTTTTTTCCAGAATCAGCCCAACTTGATTGGCTTGCCACTAATTCCTTCCGCCCCCCCACATGGCTATTTTCCCCTCGTGGCTTCACTTACCTTCCGCTACTAAGCTTCCCAGTGGCACGCTGTCCTGCCCGCCCACTCGCACAACTGCGAAGGGGCGGGGCCCACTCGCACGAGAAGCCCGCCTCCGCACTCGGGGAAGGGACGAGCTGCTCCGGGTTTCACTCTGGCTTCCCGGTTCATGGGCCCCCGCCCTCCCTACAGCTGGTGATGACCACGGGGACACCAGCGTGGCCGGTGGCCTTCCAGTGTGTTGCTGGGCCTGACTTCTGCTCAGGGGACGAAGAAAGGCGAGGCCTAGAAGCACACTCATCCCCCTCGTGGGGCCACGGGTGGAACAGCTGCTTATTTGGGAAACTCTGGCTCCCGGCAGCAGGGCAGCGATGACAGGCCCCGCGGCAAGCCAGGGTTTCGAGGCCGCATCTCTAACCTGTGGGCACGTAAGGCTGTCTCATCGTCACGTGTTACTCCAGTCCCGTAATAAAAACCGTCTGTAGGGGCCAATCCCAAGGTGTGGAGCCCCCCCAAAAGGCAGAGTTTAGAAGAAGCCCTGTAAACACGGAAGCTACACTTTGAAGCCTGCGCGTGAGGTCGGACTACGGCGGCATCCGCACCCAGGACTCGACAGACCCAACGTGAACAAGGCCGCGGCCGGGGGCCTGGGCGGCTCTCTCGTGCCGGGACTCCGGGAGACAGCGGCTTTTCGTAAAGGAGAGAAGATGGGCATGAGCTTGCTCTGTTTCGGGTGGGAAAGCCAAGGCCCAGAGAGTGCAAGTGAAATCGCTTGAAGGGAAGGCTGGCTAGGAGGGCGGGGCTGGAGACAAAAAGCCGTCTCTTCTAACGGGCAGTTCCGCCGTCTCTCCACTGGCGCCCACGCAGCTGCGGGAGCATCTCCACGGCACCCCCTCCTCTCTGGTATGTCCGCTTCCTTCCTGGGACCCGGTCTTCACTGACTGCGACTCGCCGACCACACTGGCCCAGGAAACCCTGAGAGGCTTTTGACTCCTGCTCTCCCACTCGGATCGAGACCCGGAGGCGAAGGGGCCAAGCGACATGGAGGGGGAGCTCCGCGGCCCTCGCCAGTGTCCCTGCGCCCACGGAAACCCGTTCCGTCTGTCTGTCTGAGCTTCCAGATGTCCCCTAACTCAGGGGAAGCCAGGGGAGCCCGCCCGTAAATCCAGGCTGGGTGGCAAGGGCACCGTCACAGTGCAGGGACCTTGGGGACTGCAAGCATTTCACACGCTCTTCTCGCTCTGTCTTCACAAGAAGCCCAGCCCACCACGGGTCACGCAGGACCCCCAGCCCAGCGGTTCCCAAACCTGGACATGTGCAGACATCCCCCGAGGATGTGTTACCGGGCAGAGTCTGGTTTGGCAGGCCTGGGGGGGACCAGGCGGCTGGGGCTCTGCCTCGATGGCAAGCCCCCAGGCCATGACCTTGCTGAACCCAGAACCACACTTGAATAGCAAAGCCTAGAACCGTCCGAGAAACCAGCAGTTCTAAGGATTAAACAGGCAATAGCAAGGCCTAGCCTGCCCATGATGAGGCTCGGATGGGAAGAATATGAACCCGCTGAAGACGTTTCTCATGTCACTTCCTCACTGGCAGTGTTTTACTGATGCTCAGCGGGGCCCCAGGGGTGAACCGGGCTCAGAAGGAGCCCAGGAGAGGAAAGAGCTACTCACGGGAGAAGCGGGCAAGTGGTCTGGCAGCCTTGTCTCCAGCTTCGTTTGCGACTAGGAAAAAAGAAAACAGAATGTGATAAGAACAAGGCCTGTGTGCAAACGAAATCCGAAAGCCCGTGCTCTGGGTCGTCTGACAGGGAGCTGTGCTTGCGAGTCTCTGTAAGGGAATGCAAGCAACTTCATTGCCGTTCTTTCTGTAATTCCAGGGCTGCTCTCAGCGCCCACGGGAGACTGAATGCCTGAGCCAGTTCAGCTAGAACACCTGGATAAAGCTGGAGAGGCCCGTGCAACACCAAGCTCACTGTGCCTGAAGGAAGTAACTGGCCCACGTCCACTTAGTGGGAGCCGTGCGGCCCCGGCTTCCGAGCCACGGCGCGTCTGTCCTCTGCCTCAAGCTTCCTGTCATCGGGCCGCCCCTCAGCATACAGTCATACCCAATCACCTGCCAGAAGCCCGATCTGCTCAGGTGAACGGGGGCAAAGCCAAGGCAGGGATGTCAGAAGATACAAAGGCTGGTTTTTACTAGAAGGATATTTAAATTTAGATGCTACCAAACAAGGGGCTTCAACATGGGGGGATCGAGGAAGCACTTCAGAGAACTGCGGGAGGAGACCTCCCCACTCAAGCTTCCCATCGGGAGGGTGGCCTCCTCTGAAGAGGCCCTACGTGATTGATTGATTGATTGATTGATCGTGTCCACAGGTCGTTAACAGTGTCCCTGTGTTTATAAACACCATCTTTGTGATTCAAAAGAGGCCAATTATGGCCCTGGCTGGTGTGGCTCATTTGGTTGATGTGCTGTCCCATTAGGCCAAAGGGTTGTGGGTTCGATTCCCACTCAGGGCACATGCCCTGGTTGTGGATTCCCCAGTGGGGGACTCACATAGATGTCTGTCTGTCTGTCTGTCTCTCTCTCTCCCCTCCCATCTAAAGGCAATGAAAAATGTCCCCAGGTTAGGATAAAAAAGAGGTCAATTATCAAGTAGAAAGACAAAATTCCCTCACATTAAATATCACTGTACATGCGCACAAGGAATGTAGTTTGGTTGCCCCATATAAACCCAGTCAGAAAGCTTATAGATGTCTGTGATCGACCTGAATGCACACCCAAAGCACTCACTGGAAAAATCTGGTCACCTTAGTTTAGAAAAAAACATTCAGTGCAGACGCAGAATAAAGATCACGAACGTATTGCTGGTCCCAGAGGCAGGACGAAAGAAATAACTACTTCATAAACGCAAGTCATCATTTCACAAAGAATGAAGGAGCCAAAAAAAAGTCCTTTCACCCTCTCCCAACGGGTGAAGGTTTTTTAACTTACTACATGTGGACGATGTTTTCAGTTAAGGATTCCAGATTGTTCACTAAAGGAAGTCTGCTTCTGCGGTTGGCAACGCCCGACTCCGCTCCACGACAAGCAAGACGTTGCACGAAGTGAGCAGCAGGGGGAGGTGACGCTGCGTCCTGCTCGCCTGACCCTCGCAGCCCAGCAATTCGAAGGAGAGAGGGAAAGGCGGGGTGCAGAGGAGGGGTAGGGAGGGGCGAGCCCAAGCTAGGTACAGACAGGAGGTTCCCTGGCCCTGAGTCCAAAGTGCTTCCTCTTTAGACACCGCCGATCTCTAGAAGAGGAAATACAGCAAGGACCTTTCCAAAACATTTGCTGCAGAAGCGGAGGGGCAACTTTCAAAGTAGGATTACAAAGCCCACGGCGGTCCCTGAGAACACCAGCCACCACCAAAGCATTCCGCTGGCTTCCGGGAGCAAGAGGTGCGGTGACGTTGCTGTCACTATTAGACATGCGGGGATGGCTGCTGACAGCTCCGCTCCCCACCCAAGGGTGGGAAGTGCTGACGCGGATCCCAGACACGCCAGGAGGGGCTGGCATCGAGATCCGGGCCAGTGGAGCACCAGGAGAGTCGTCCCTACCCGGGAGGGACTTGAACCCTGTTACCAGCTTTGCTCCCCTAGACCCAGGCCCAATGCCATGCTCCCTGTTACAAGACACGGCTGCCTTGGCCAGGTATCGAAAACCCGGCCCTACCTATTCTTCCTGGCTCCCTAGATTGCCCAGAGCATCCTTGTCACATGCTCTAAACTGAGAATTCCCAAACACGCCCTTCACACTTGGCTCCTGCTGCCCCTCCCCCGGCCACGCCTCCCCTCTGTGTCACTGGCCGGCTCCCCCTCATCCTTGAAGGTCCAAGTGGAGCCACTCATTTCTAAAAGCCCCCCAATGCCCACCACACCTCACAGACCTCCGTCCCTCTGTCTAACTCCCTGCCCTGCCAGTGGTTCTCCAGCTGCTGCGGGCACCAGAACCGCCAGGAGACTGTGCAAACACAGATTGCAGGGCTCCTTAAAGTGCGGACCCTGACCCAGTGGGTCTGGGGTGAGGCCTGGGGATCTGCATTTCTGCCAGGTTCCACGGAGACTGACTGAGGATGCTGCTCTGGGGGACTTCGAAAGTGCTGGCACCCAGACCACAGCCCAGACCAATCAAACAGGGGCTGGGCTGGGGGTGGGACCGAAACATCGGTCCCTGTTAGACCCCCGGTGATTCCAAAGAGCAGCCAGGACTCAGAAGCATGAAGAAATGGTGTGACTTTATACACCTTTACCAATGCAACTTGCAGGGAGGAAGGTGGGACTGGGGTTCCTTCAAACGTAATGACCCTATTCAGTTCTTCTTCTCAGGCTGCTACTGTTTTGTCATTAAAATCCTGATCCCCCCCCCCAAAAAAAAAATCCAACAGAGCGCTGGCCAGTGTGGCTCGGTTGGTTGGGCATCATTGCCTCAAAGCAAAAGGTCACCAGTTCTTTCCCGGTCAGGGCACAGGCCTAGGTTACAGGTTCAGTCCCCAGGCTGTGCACATGGGAGAGGCAGCCGATGGATGTTCCTCTTACACATCGATGTTTCGCTCCCTCTCTTTCTATCTCTCTTCCCCACTCTCTAAGAATAAATAAATGACGTCTTTTCCCAAAAATTCCTGAACATGACTCTAAGAAAAATTCAACCACTGAGACTGCAAACAGCCCTGGCCGGGTGCTCAGTTGGTGGGAGCATCATCCCATACCCCAGAAGGTTGCGGGGTTGGTTCCCAGTCAGGGCACATACACGGGTTGAGGTTGGACCCCTGGCTGGGGAGCGTATGGGAGGCAACTGACCCAGAGTTCTCTCTCACATCAATGTCTCTCCTTCTCTCTCAAGTCAATAAATATATCCTCAGGCGAGGATTAAAACAAGACGCAAACACAGCTATGGGGATCCATGAGTGGGCAGCCGTTCACGCTGCGAGTGAAGGGTTCTTTACGCAAGCTCCACCTCGAGCCGCCTCTGCCTCCGGTTCGTGTCCTGAGGGCCGCCCCCCCCCTCCCCGCCAGGAGCTCAGAGCTGGGCGAGACCCGGCAGGGGCGGCAGAAACAACGGATTTCACTCGGCCTGGACAGCCAGCAAGTGAGAGAGGGAAGCTGTGCCGTTTAAGTTTCCTCAAGTGTGATCAGCTGTGGAGCCGACGTTCCGATGATGACGAGATGATGATGATGATGATGACGACGATGACAGTGATGATGATCGCTCAGATTCCTTGGTCCTAGCCCCGACCCACTAAATCAGAATCCCTGCATGTGGGGACAGAACCCTCGGTTTTCAAATCAACTGCCTGGGAAGCTACGCTCGTATTTGAGAAGCAGCTTTCCCAACCAAGTGTCCCCTGGTTTGTGCGCTATGTGTTCCTCACCGCCCCCCAAATGGCCAGAAACAAATCTTGAAACAAGCTTGCCTTACCTAGAGATTTGCAGGGGGTGGGTGGGCGGGAGGCAGGGGAGACAGCGAGTGAACCAAAGCCATGGGCGTCCTGACCCCAGGCAGAGAAGGCAGCTCTGATGCCCCAGCTAAGCCACCCACACTCCAGGCCACCGGAACAGGACAGGGGTGGTGGCCTGAGCAGGTGCTCACTGATGTGTAACCAAAGGAGCACCGAAAACACCGCCACCCTTGTTTTGAAAGCCCTGGCACCTGGGCCAGTGTAAACGCAGCTGGGGTTCGGGTGCCAGGGCAAAGCAGAGGGAGCCAGCTGGGGCGGGGCAGCCTGGCTTCCTGCGAGGGGCCTGCCGGTGCCGCCCGCTGCTCAGCGGCAAGATCTGGGACCCCCGGGGGCGGTCCTCTGGGGGCCTGGGGCTGGAAAGCCAGGCACAAGGGATGCCCGGAGAAGAGAAGTGCCTTGGAAGGCGCTGGCAGCATCCTCCTGGTTACTGTGGAGGATGCAGCTCAGAACGACTCACGGGTGTTGGGCCTCGCCTGCCTTTCCCGGGCAAAGACCGGAGCCACAGCTGAGGGAAAGAGGCTTGGTCCAAGGTCAGCAACTACCTGTGCTCAGCGGTCTCCACCCAAGTAAGGCCCTCCGTGACCGTCTTACTAAGACCACAGCCCCCAACTCCCTTCTTCCTCTGTCCCAGTCCCCACCCCACTCTCCTCACACCCCGCCCCACAGCACTCAGCACCTTCAGCCCCTGGCAGGGGGGGGGGGGGCGCGCAGGGAGGGGTGTTCCCTTCTCCTTCCACTACAGTGTGAGCCCCACACAGCGTGGGCTCTCTGCCCACAAAAAACCTCCTACATCCCCAGGGACTAAAGGCCCAGGACACAACATTCCTTGTACAAATCTTCTTCTGACCGACCGAGCAGCGCGCGATGGGGCCAGGAACTGGAAAGGCTGGAGGAGCTCGGTGCCCGGATATTAACACGCGCCGGGCGCTTGCGTGTGCTGTGAGTATCCATTCCACCCTTCAGAACCGTTTTCAAACCCGACTGAACTGCAGGCACCAGATGAAGCCACGGACAACCAGTCGCGGCCGCGGCCTTCACACCGAGTGCGACTGCTGTTCCCCTTTGATAGGCGGACGGGACACTGGAGCTCAGGGAGGTTGGGTCGATTTTCCAAGACCACACAGTTCTGTGGGTAGCAGAATTCCAATCCAAACCCAGGGGTACCTGGCTCCAAAGCCCAGGCCCTTCCCATTTTGGCTCTTCGCCTTCCACAAAAGTTTGGCAGATAGGAGCTGTGACCCCCAGGGGAGGCCACACTTAGGGAAAAGTCTCGCTGAGGCCTGACCGCCCCCGATGTCTCTAGCCCCAGTGAGGGCCATGCACCAGCCTAGAGAGAACGGGGGAGGTCACCTGCCTGGGACCTGGCACAAGCCCAGGAGATGGTCAGTAGAGGGAGGCCCTTTGGTCACGGGGGACCAGCACCCAGAACAATGGGACCCCAAGAGGAAGAAGCTAATTACAAAGGAAAGAGCTTCATTGCCATGTTCATGCAAGAGCCCCAGCAACCAGGTGTCTCCCTAACCCCATGAAACCTTCCCTAGGCAGAAAAGAGTAACAAGGGGATAGAAACAAGGATCAAGTTCATCTCAGCGTGAAAAGCAGTACGACTCATAACTACGGCCCCTAGGAGACAAGACCTATTCCGTGTAACACGTGGAGAAACTGACATTCCAAGAGATCAATGGTGTCCAAGGGCAGACCGAAGCCAGGCAGGGGGGCTGGAAACACGGCCCCTTTCCTCCCCAGCCCGAGGCCAGCATTCTCGGAGAAGAGGATACAGTCCATCTCTGACTCCCACATAGGGACTGGTCAAGGGCAAAAGAGTTTGGCTTCCTTTGCCTCCATTGGATTTGACAAATACTGATGCTTGACAACTCCAGGACTGGTTTTAAGCATAACAATGTAAAGCTCCAGTGATGGCCAAATCAAGTGCTGTGTTGAGAAGGCTTCTGATGCTGAGTCTGAGCTTCGAATGATGTGCCTGTGACTCATCCCCAAAACCTGCATGGGGTGGGGCGGGGAGGATGGTGGGGAGGATGACGGGCAGGGAGGATGGGTAAATAGGAGTTGCTTAAAATGAGAAGTGCCATGCACTATCCAAGGACCAGACTGAGCACTTCCCATTCATTTCCTAACTTTGTCTTCACAGCAACTCTCTGAGGGTATTTCTATCATCTCCCCATTTTCCAGATGCGGACACTGAGTCTCTGTGAACATAATCAAGTTGCCTGAAATGAAGCACCTAGTCAGTGGCAGCTCTGGAAACTGAACCCAGTGTCACCTTGTCTCAGGACCAGCACCCTGACGCCCTGTGCTGCCCACCTCTCACACCCGAACGTCTGTCCTGTTTGATGGGCCCCACTGCTGAGAGCCCAGAGCCGGCTGGGGGCCCAGCGGCCCCTCCACTGAGCCGCAGCTCAGAAGCTCCGTGGACAGAGCCCCGCAATCCAGCTGGAGTGTGAGCCCAGCGACATAGACTGTGTCACCAGCCCTCAGCCTGTGTCCTTCCCTCGTCCTTTATCCGGAAATGCTAGCATTGCCTCCTTGTACCTTCCGGGCCGATCTGGCTGTCACATCGACTCTGAATCAGGCTCTTGCACAAAAGAAAATAAAACCATCTTGCAGTGATGACTCACTGGAGCTGATCATTTGAGAGTGGCAGGGGCGGCTCCCCTTTGGGGCCCCTCGCTCCTCGGTAACAGGCAAGCCGTTCTGAGGGCGCGGCTGGCCTGCCAGGGGCTGCGTGGCTCCTGCTCACTGAGCCAGGGCGACACGAAGCACAGGCGGAAGGAGCAATCCGAACAGCCTTGCCGCCCAAGAGGACGGCTTTGGAAACATGCTTCCTTGGCCCCCCCTTTTTTTTTTAAATCTAGAGGAATATGGGTCACATGTAAAGGCTCAGGTAATAAATTTCTCTCTTCTCTGGTCCCGATTTTATACATTTGTTCATTTATCTGTATCCTACTTCATTCCGCAATATATTTTACTTGTTTGGCTCTATGCACCAATCCTTTAGGGAACAGAGGAGGATGTTGAAAGTGAAACGGACTTCCTTCACTCACTCCCTCGCTCCCTTTCCCTGACCCCTTTTTCCGAGTCGCTGGGTTTCAGACTGACCTTCCACCTCTTACTCAGATCAAACAACCAATTCACCTCGATCAAGTGCCCCTGAGCGCCCTCCCCCGTCACGGAGCTGGATTCCAGGACGGATATAACTGGTCCTTGGGTGGCCGGAGCCCACCCGAGACCCAGAGGCCTGGTACAGAGCTTCCTGACCTGGATTACCGGGGTTGCTGTGTTTGAATTCACCACAGCACCTGGCATTTCCGTGGGACCCACCCAGCCAAGCTACCGGGCCTGACCTCAGGGAGCCTGAATGGGAAAACCTAATACCAACACGTGCCACGGCCCGAACTCTGTTGGCTGCTGAATGAAGGGTCTTTGTTCACAGAACAGAGAGCTCCTGCTGGCCTGGGGTAAGGAGTACCAGGACCAGGAGGCTTCCAGGAGACCCGGGACAGGTAGGGGGCAGTGAGGTGGGGAGGGCGATGGAGGCCATTCCAAGGGAGGAGGAAGGGGTGCCTGGCGCCTTCTAGCTCCTGGGAGCAGGTGGAGACGGAGCAACTCTACCACAAATCTCTCCCTTTCTCAGGCGAGGAAAGCTTCGAGATGAGAAAGGGGGCAGTGAAAAGCTGTGATAGAACAGCACTCCCACCTTGATACGCTCTAACAACGCCTCTGGCTGCAACCCCGCCTGCTTTCCCAGTCCCGTCTACACACAGGTCGCATCGGCAAAAGGGACCGTGAACCCACTGAAAGCAGATGTCTAACCTCGCACTAAATTCAGGGGCTGGAGCCCCAGGCCAGGTCAGCGGTCACGCCCAAGCAAGCACTGCCACCTCAGCCACGGTCCCACTCCACGCGGACCAGAGTTCTTCCGGACGATGACAGGCTGCGAGGCTCTGTCCGGCCCGGCTGGTTGACACCCTGGCAGCCACCATGGCCATCAGCCGTGCAGGACTGCAGGCTCTCAGCAGGGGCACTGCCTGGGGGACCTTACAGGGCCCCCTACTGTCCTGGCCCCATTAAAACACCCCAGGTGAGCAAACCAGCCCAAGACCAACCACTAGCAGTTAAAAGGCTGAGACGTATGAGAGGAAAAGTCCAGCATCCAGCTGGCTGCTTGCACTGGCTGCTTAACTAACGGCAGTCCACCCCACACAAGGCAAAGAAAAGACACAGCTGGGAGAGGGACACTAAACTATGAGGCCCCCACTTCGCACCAGACACTGGTAAGAACATCACACTTGTGATTTTTTTTAATCCACGTTCCCACCATCCCATGAGGTGAGTATTACCCTTCCCATCTGCAGATGAGG
Organism: Glossophaga mutica; assembly: GCA_039655065.1. Lineage (NCBI taxonomy): Eukaryota > Metazoa > Chordata > Mammalia > Chiroptera > Phyllostomidae > Glossophaga > Glossophaga mutica. The sequence continues at coordinate 88,601,704 of CM077313.1, forward strand.
AAACCGAGGCCTCGAAAAGTTAGGTAACTTGCCCAAATCAGGGCTAATGAATGAGAAGCTGGGATCAGAACCCAGTTTTGTGAGCCTTTCCCCTTTCTCAGCAGTTCGCCGGGCTGGAGAGCACTGTAGAAGTCGAGTGGTCCCACGAACTGCAGGTCCCCAGACAGAAGGGAGTGGGGGCCAGTTGAGAAAGGTGATGGCATCGGGAAGCACAAATCGCCAGTCGCACAACAGGTCTCGGGTCGTACAGCGCAGCATGGGGGATACAGCCAGCAACATCGCAATAGCGATGAGTGGTATCGGATGGGGGCTGGGCTTATCAGGGTGATCACTTCGCAAGTTACGGAAATGTCTCATCACTAGGCTGTACACCTGACACTCAGATAATATTGCAGGCCGACTGTAATTGCATTATTTTTTTTAAAGACGAAAAAGAAGTCACCTGGTTCAACTGCACGCATCCTGCCTGGGTGCCCTACGGCAGCCCTAAGGAGGGGACAGCCAGCCCGTGCCTGGTGGGCCCTCCGCAGGGAGCCCTTCTTCTGAGGGCGGAGCCTTCCTGCGGGTCTCCCCTCGGCCTCGCCCAGAACAGGCCCGGCCCCACCCAAGCAAGGGCTCCTCGCGGTGCTGCCTCTCTTCCTTTCTGGCCCTGGCTCCCGTGAGCCTCCCCTGCCTCGCAACAGTGACGCCACTCTGTGCCCCACGGATCCCCAGCCCCCAGGGGGCTCCCCTTCCCTCCTGAGGGGCGAGCGGAGCAGCATTCCAAGGCATGCTGGAATGAACTCCCAGACGGCAGCGGAAGCTGAGGCCTGCTGACAGGCCGGGACTCCCAGCTCCAAACCCACCCGGGAAACCCCTGCTCTGCGGGAAGGGGGAGGTGCTTTGGGCCCTGAAGAAGCCATCCCGCCATCCCGGGGAGATGGTTCCCAGGAAAAGGAAAAGGACATTCACGTTTCCAGAGCCTCGACTCTGCCCACGGCCTGGGCTTTTTACCCACATCTCCACCCTCACCACCACCAGGGGGCACACACGCCACTGTCCTCTTTTCCCAGATGAGCAAACAGAGGTCCGCGGGGGCTGCGTGCCTTGCCCAGGGGTTCAGACAGCTGTTGGGCACGGCTGGGCAGGTGTACTCGGCACAACGCTGGGAGGCACACGTCACACGGTCAGAGCACAGATTTGTCATGAGAATTTTCCAGCGGAAAGGAACTTCAGAAAGGGGCGTCGTTTTCCAATCCACACAAAGACACGTACGAGTCGGCTGTGGGGCTCCTAGAGAGCCACCGCCCTGCTGGTCAATGGGGACTGGACCCCGGGTCCGCCTGACCCCCGCCCTTTCCACCTGGCCCTTCCACCTTCCATAGGATAACTTCAAGCAGTTCTATGCCAAGTTCACCACAGTTCAACGGGCAGAGATGGGGCTCCAGACCTCCAGACCATCCCAGGCGGGAACAACGTTGGCCATTGACAAGCTACCTTCCGTCTGGGTTGGGAGAATGCAAGGCCCAGAGAGGGGCAGCGAGCCGCCCAGGTCACACAGCTGCAGGCAGGTCCGGCCCTGATGCAAACTCCCTGTCACACAACATAGATGATCAGAGCTGGATTATCCAGGCTTGTCTCAACCGGCTTTTGCATCAGAACCACGTTTTCACCTGCAGGTGGAGGCAGTGAGTGAAGGGTCTCCAGGGAGAGTCCCTCAAGGACAACTCCCTGAGGTTCAAGCTCAAAGCCAAAGGTGGTGGGAGGGAAGAGGGAGCTGAAGGGGCCGCAGCTCGGAAGCCTCTGCAGAAGAGGCGAGAAGTGCATTCCTCTGTAGGCCTGCCGGGTCCGGGGAGGGAAACCGTCTCTAAGTGGAGGTGTCTCAGCTCTCCCTGGTGGCTCTCCAGGCAGTTGTCCACCACCTTGAAGGGAGGACTCAGACTCCGCACAGGCCTCCCCGGGAGCCCCTGACAACCATGGCGACCGCCCCGAGGGGCAGCTCAGGTCTGTCTGGGCGCCAGCCAGGGTGACGGGCGCCCAGGGGAAAAGAACGCGGGGAGGAAATCCGCGCGCTTGGTGTGCTGTTCCGTCCGGGGGGCCAATTAAAATGCCTCCCTGCGCCCTCATTAACCGCTCCTTCCAGACCCCCAAGGCCCGCCCAGCTTCCTGTCCAGACAACGGAGCCCACACGTGCCCAAGTTAGGCCAAAAGGCAAAAACGGCCTCGAAGACCCCTAGACCCACGCAGGCTCCTCCTGGACGCTGAAGTTCATTCGGAGAGGCAATGTCGCCCGCCCCCGATCACTCTGGCCCTTCCTGGCTCCACAGCATTCACGAGATGACAGTGCAGAAGTCCCTGGGGACAATCGCCCCACCTCACGTGAACCTGGCCAACCTGTTTCTGCTTGAGCCACTGGCCCTGCCCCTGCACACAACCCGTTAGGGGCCGGGCAGGGAGAAGAGGCAGAACTCTGGACTTCCAGGGGCCACACCCTGCACAGCCCCGAAGAGAACAGGCCACTGAGTTCCCTGCAAGTTGACACTGGGAGAAGCTCATGGACCTCCTGGAAGAGGCCTCCAGCGCCCCCTAACCTCCCTCTGTACAGCAACGTGCTAGTTCGGTCCTCTTCCACTACACCTAAAGCCCAATTTTTATCGGGTACGGACACCCACTGATCGCTTCACAGGAGTAAATCTTAAAACCAGCCTGCGGGGACAGCTATCTAAAAGAGAAGCACATTGAAAGGGAGCATGAAACACTGTGAAATTTTTATGATGATATTACTAACATGAAGGTGAACACACTTACTATGCAGGTGAAATAATAGCAAACGAACAGCAGAGCGAGCAAACTTCAAGCAAGAATGTATGTTTATTATGCTTATCACAGAAGTGGAACAATGTTAGAGAATCTACTGATCTCATAATATAATTTAGCATGCCTTCCTTCCTGAGATGAGAGAAGAAAACAAAAATATTTTCTGAAGAGAGATTGTCTTTGAAAAAATCAAGACTTACTCTTGATTAAAAGAAAATGAACAAAAGCAAAACAAGAAAATATGAGGTACACTTCCAAGTGAAATGGAGTGAACACACTCCACCCTCCCTCTCCCGCCGAATGCAGCGGCAAAACCTGGATAGGACGCATGCAGCTCCTATCTGAGGACCTGAAACTGATCAGTAGCCAGCAGATGACGAGAAAAGACAAGAATCCAAAGTTCCACCAAACCAATGGTGAGTTTTCTGTTTCTTCCTCTAGGATCCCCTGGCCTTGCCTCAAGACGGTCCAAGCGGGTGCCGGCGTGAATGACAGACCACCCAGGGACTCCTTTCGGTTTGGGCACAAGAGCAGGAACTGGATCTCCTAATTCTCTGAGTAGGGAAAATCCACATTTTTTTTCTACTGTGTATTCTCATGCACGCCAGCCCCTGGAAACCCACACACCCCTGAGGGAAGACCATCCTCCTCTCTCATCAAAGGAACTGAGGTCCCGAGAGCACGGAGGGAACCCCCATGGTATTATTTCCCCCTCACTCTCTCCACCTGCCCCTTGACCTGGAATTCAGGTACAGTCGTGGGAAGTGAGAAGCAGAGAAATTTAAATAAAGCAATTCCACTCCTAGGCATACACCCAAAAGAACAGAAGGCAGGGACACAGATACTTGGACACCAATGTTCAGGGCAGCATTAGTCACACTACCTGCAAGGTGGACACAACCCAGGTGCCCGTCAAGAGACAAATAAACAAAAGGTGCTACACCCACGAGGTGGAATATTAGTGCCTCATAAACACCAGTGAAGCTGAACACACACCACGACATACGTGCACCTGGAACCTCGCAGGACAGCTGCTCCTGTCCAAAACAGAGACATTGGGCCCACAATTAGTTTCAGAATACAAACACTGAACCTTGTTCTAAGTGTATGGATGCTATTCTTCTTACGATTCTCGAAGAATCTGGGGTTTCACATTGATTCTCGTTCTTCCTCATCGTAACGTACGGCAGGGTCACTCTGAAGTCAGTGAACAGCTGCTCTCAAGTGTGTATCAAGCTGGCTGGTCATCATCTCCCCTGCGAACAGTCTCAGTGACACAGATCGATGCTGTCAGCATCAGTGTAGGGCTGGCGGCCATATTTGGGTGTGACCACCCAGGTGATAGCTCATCCATGGCTCTGTCGGTCACCTTTTACCCTTCAAGGACCCTTCAGCGTGGACCCAATGTCTCTGTGGACATTTTGTGGACAAACATCTACTAACCACCTTGAAAACCATGTACCTTGAAAATTATGGTAAGTAAAAAAGCCAGACACAAAAGGACAAATGTCGTATGACTCCACTTACACGAGTACCTAGACCAGGCAAATTCACCTAGCTAGGAAGTAGAGCAAAGGCTACCAGCAGGAGGGGGGAGCAGGGAATGGGCAGCCATTGATCAATGGGCACAGATTCTGTTTGAGATCAGGGAAAATTTCTGGAAATGGGTAATGGTGGTGGTTGCACAGCACTGTGAATGTGCTTAACGCCACTGAGTTATAAACTTAAAAACGCTTAAACTGATCAGTTAGATATTATATAAATTTTACCACAGTTTTTAAAACTCAATAGTTAAAAAAAAGAAGTGACACCAAAACTGGGCAACAGACTCAGACACCTCAGCAAAAGGGATATATTGCTACCATGGGCTATAGAAGCACATAAAAAGGTGGGCAACATCATTCCCCATTGAGAAATGCATAGTAAAACCACTATGAGATACCTCTAGGCACCTCTTAGGATGAGTAGGATGCAAAAATAAAAAATTTCAACAATACCAAGTGCAAGAAGATGCAGAGCCACCGAAACTCTCCAACAGTGCTGGCAAGAATGCAAGTCGTACAGCGACTCTGGGAGGAGACTTTGCAGATCCTCATAAAGTTACACATACACCCACCACAAGTATTTACGCCACAGAAATGGAAATTATGTCACACAAAAACCTGCATCCACACATTTACGGCAGTTCTCTTCAACATCCACAAAAACTATCCTTCAGTGTGTGAATGGATAAATAGACTGTGGTACATCCATACAGTGAGTGAATGGATACACTGTGGTACATCCATACAACAGGATACTGCTCAGCCACACGGGGAGCAAGCTACAGATAACGTGCAATTTGGATGAGTCTCAGAGGCATTAGGCTGAGTGAAAAAAAGGCAGTCTCAAAAAGTTAGATACTGCCTGACTCTATTCACATAGTATTCTTGAAAAGAATAAAATTATAATGATGGAGAACAGATCAGTAGTTACAGAGGTTTGGAGTGGGGAGAGGGTTTGACTATAAAATGAGAACACAAGAGGGTTTTCTAAAGTGATGGGACTACTCTATACCTTCACTATGGTAGTGCTTACACAAAGCTAAGCATGTGTTAAAATCTATAGAACAGTACACCAAAAAAAAGTCTATGTTAATTTAAAAAATAAAATTTACAACAACCCCCCCAAAAAAATTGCTCCACAAACTAGAAGAAATTTCTTTAACCTGATCAAGAAAATCTAGTGAACACCTACAGCAAGCATTCTTTTTAGGGGTGAAAAATGAGAAGGCTCCCTATAAAGTCAGCAATAGTATAAGGATACTCATTATTCAGACTTGTGTTCAACCAGAATGGGTATTATTTTCACTCAGAAAGTCCAAGAGAATTCACAGACAAATAATTAGAATGAATAAGACAGTTAAGTACAGTTGTCAGATTGAAGGTTAACAATAAAAATCTATGCTGAATTCCTTTACACGAGCAATATACAAGTAGGAACTGTCATTTGTCAAATAATGTATCTTCTACAACAGAAATAAAATTTTACAAGGTGCCACGGAACAAATCTATCTAAAAGTCAAGACCATTATAGAGAAAATTATGCAATTTTATTTAAAAATATCAAAGAAGGCCAAATCTTCACGATGTTCATGAATGGGAAGACTCAACAGCAAGAAGATGTCATTGTGACCTAATAAAAATATGTGTTTTAACTGAATAAGTATTTGCAAAGCATTTAGAACAGTGCTTGGCACCTAGTAAGTGATATATAACTGTTGCTGAGGAAATAAATCAAAATTCCAATGAGGTTTTTCATGGAACCTGACAAGCTTGTTCTAAAATTTTTAGGGTGGAACAATGGTGCAAAAATAGCCAAAGCAATCTTGAAACACAGAGGTGGGAAGAAGAATAATTCTCATTCTATCAAACATTAGCATTTAATTATAAAACCATTAAGAAAATGCTTTTTTCTGGCACAGAAATAGACACACAGACTAATGGAACAGAATAAAGAGTCCTGAAATATTTTCTATATGGAAACTTGACCCAAAGAACTGCAAGAATGGAGATGCCATCACCTGAGGAGGTTCGGGAGGAGGACTTGATTGGTTTGGACTATGTTCTTTCTCAGACGCCTATTAGAACCCAAGTGGTAATATCAAAAAGGCAACTAGATACACAAGTCCAGAATTGAAGGGACGATTTCAGACTCCGGTGGCCAGCATATAGCTGGCATTTAAAGTCATGGACTGACTTAGCTCACTTATAAGGTCAATGGAGGTAGAGAAGAAACCCAAGGACTCAACCCTGAGGCAGCACAGCAAACTCAGAAGAAGCCTCCACCGAAGAGCCAAGGCTGGTACCTCAAAGCCAAAGGAAGGAAGGTTTTACGAAGGAGGGAGTGGGCAACTGGGTCGAACGCTACTGGGGGTCCAACATGACGGCTGCTGAATTCGACCAATGTGGACACCACAGCTGATCCTGCCAAAAGCGTTGCCCGTGGGCTTGTGGTGGGACAGGCACAGGCTGGAGAGGGGAAACTATGTCGGCCCGCACAAAAATTATGCTGAGAAATTTTTCTACAAAGGAGAACTAGGAAGTGGGACAATTGCTGGAGGAGAACTGTATGCCCATACAGGATTTCTTTCTTTCTTTTTTTCTTTAAGATAGGAGTTCTTAGAGCATGTCCACGTGCTGGCGAGGACGATCAGCTGCGGCGGGAGAATAGTTGTAAGAGAAGTTCAGGGGATGGCGTGTCCACGGCACAAGGGGAGGGGCTGGCCTTACACACGGCCCACCCACTGTGCCAGGGGACAGTGTGGAGGGAGAAACAGAAAGTGCTGGGCACGAAGGTGGAGTCTGTGAGTTTGGATGCAGGAAAGGTGAACATTCTCTTCTTCTGTTTTCTCAGGGAAATAAGAAGGGTCATGGAGTCTTGTGGAAGGTTTAGGGGAATGGAGACACTGAGTCAGATTAAAAGTTGCATAAAGAATCATATAGAAACAAGCGCCAGAGCAAGGGTGATGGATGACCCGACCAAGGTCTTGGCTTCCTGGGGTGCTTGCCACAGATTAGTCTCTCCTGGTGGACAACGCGAGAGACGCAGTCTCTCAGGCGCATCAGGTTGGGGGTGGCAGTTGGGAGGAGGGGGAGTGGCTCTTGCGTGAATCACACAAGCACCACCCTCTAGCACAAGGAACATTCGCAGGGTGTCTTTTTTAGACAAATGGTTCTGAGGTAGGGCTTTTTACAAATGAGCACTGCAGAAGGAGACCCCCCCACACAGGCAGCACCTGCCTTCCTGGGCTGGTACACACACACTCCCCGCAGGGCAGGGAGAAAGGGGCGCGCTCAGATCAGTTCTCCGAGCCCCCAGAGGTCAGCAGCCTGGCGTGATGTTTCCGAGGGGAAGCAAGCTGACAGCACCAGTTTAAAATGGGACGTGGAAATTTTCTGTGGTTTTCAATGATTCACACTTTCCTTGACCTGTCATGGGAACAGGCTCTGGGTGGACTTGAAATGGTCCCAACTGCACACCAGAAATAGCAAACCAAAGTCCCCCCTCCAGCACACAGACCTAAAGGAAAGTCAGGTCTTCAGAAACATTGCAGTTGGGCTCCGGCCACCACCTGGGCACCTGGGGAGGCTGCGGAGAACAGACTTCTGTAAGGACAAATATGTCTGCAAGACTGTGGTCCAAGGCCATCTTTGCTGGCTATACGTGGTGCCTCTGAAGCCAGAGGGAGCGCACAGCTCTCCTTAAAATGGAAGGTGTTTATGCTCGAGATGAAACTGAACTCTGTCCAGGTGAGAGGTGTGCTTATGTGGAAAAAGGGAAGAGCAGCGCAGTGAGTGACTCCTGGCAGCAGATGGAACAAAACCAGAGGCATCAGGGAAAGGTAACTTGTGCACATGGAAATAGCAGACGGTCTGTGCCAAATTCCAAAGTAACCTTCCTGTCAAGGCCATTGGACCCAGAATCCGTGTAATGCTGTACCCCTCAAGGATGCACATTTATTGAAAAAGTAGTAAATAAAAGTGGATTTGATCTCTTGTTTAAAAAACAACAAAACATTGTGCTTTGGGGGGCAGGTGGTAAGAGTGAGGCCTGGAAGAGTCCTTCAGAGATCAGCTGGAAGTAGGAGTCCACAGACCTGGGTTCAAATCCTGTCTCCGGGATGCATGGGAAGTCATGCATCCAAGTCTTAGTTCCTCTGCCTTCAAATGTGGGGGCAGGGGCCGGGTGACGATGCCTGCATTTGAGAGCAGGTGTGGAGAGCGAAGTCTATCGAGCTGCTGGCACTAAATCAGTGCTAGTTTTCTCTGTCTCCTTCATTCCCAGAAGGAAACACTGAGATCTGGGACACACCAGCAATGAGGAAGAGGACAAGGAAGTATCGGTGTCCCGATCAGGAAAGCACCGAGACGCACGAGTCTCTGAACTGGCTGTCAAGTGAAGCTCGTTTGTGATAAGGATGTACGTGTCGGGGTTTCCAAGGAGACAGATTTTACAAAAGCTACTATGAGATCCACGCCCTCTGCAAAGACAAGACAATATCACGCTCCCGCTTTCAGCCAGCTCCTTCTGCACTCTGACAAATGATGGAAATGTAGCAGGCAGAAGCCAAAACGCGGGATACGAAGGCATCAGCACCCCACGCATCAGACTTGTGGAATGAATGAATGAGCAAATGAATGCTGGGTTTTATCTGCACGCAGAGATGGGGAAAGAGAAAGGAGACTGACAGGTAAAAGTGGACACAGGAGATCCAGGGACAGAGCCCAGACCAAGGACAGAGCCCAGACCAAGGACAGAGCCCAGAGGCGGTCAGGAACCTGGTCACCAGGCCCGGGATGGGCAGTGATACTAGATAACGAGAGACCAGGCAAGAGCCCAGGTGGTTCTTAAAGCTTTTGGTGCAGCCAGAATTGCCCGTGAAGAAAGCTGGCCCCTCAACCCCGCCCCCCGCCCCCCGCCAGTATTCCAGAACCAACCGCCCTGGGCCTGCTGATCCTGAGCCGAAGCAGCATGCTGACGGCAGCTGTCTGTCGGCCCTGACACTGAACGTGGGAAATGGAACCCACGATAGTTCTCTTTCCCTGGTGGGTGTTTACTCTCCACACCTGACCGCCAGCTCCCGCAGCCCAGGGCACTGTTTTCCAATGGGTGTTCTGTGGGAAACCAGCACCGCAAGGCGGTCCTCGAAGGAAGGGCACCTTGCCAGACAGCGGGGGAGCCCTCCCAATGACCTCGCATCCTGGAGACGTGTGGGCACACTGGCATCCTGAAGGCTATAAAGAAACCTGATGAATAGAGGGCTTCTCATACAGGGACTAGAAAATCCCTTCCACGCACCCAAGAAAGAGTGTCCCCCAGAAGTGGTGCTCCCCTGGGGGATGCTCAAACATGGGGGCTCAGGTGGTCTCATCGTCCCGTCACCCACTGAACCGGCCTAAGCTAAAGCCTTGGGCTCTGCAAAAGCAAGAAGCCTTTGCCTTCTTTCAGCTCACAGATGAACATGGAAATTGTAAAGACTTGTAGATGTTGGCATTGTAAGAGAGGAACGGACAAGATGCTGCAGGACTCAGGGGAGGGGAAGGTGGACGGTTTTGCTGAACCTGCAGTACAGGAGACATCATCAAGACCATCTCCATGTTAAGGTTTTCCTTTCATTGTCACGTGACTGTCTAGGGCCATTAACCGATACCTGCAGATTATTTTAGACCACCCTGTGGGATAGGTACTTTATACCTGGCTCCCCAAAATGAACATTTGTTTCCATAAATCCATAAACTGAGAAGCACAACATGAAGTAGGAGACTCTGGGTAAAATACTGTTAGTGGGGGTGGACAAATATCTCTCAGTGTGTCATCATCCTACCCGCTGCAGCAGAATCACTCAAGATGCTCGCTAATACGCACACTCCCAGGTCCGCCCAGACCTCCTCGATCAGAACTTCTGGGGGCAGGGAGGGGCCCCCAGGAGTCTGCATTGTGAAAAGGCTTCCCCATGCGATTCTGATCCATGCTTATGTCTGAAAACCTCTGAACCCGTGATTCCCAAAACTATTAAGAGTTCACAAAGGGCTTTTGGAAAAGACATGACTTGAAGCAACCACGAGCAGCAATCGATGGCACCAAGTTCATGGTGACTAACAAAGCAGGAATCCCAAGAACAGGAATGTGTCGGTGACATGCCAGAACACTCGCTCCGTCCCGAAGCTGCCCGGGACTTGCTCGGTCCAGGTGGCAGGGGCGCTCCTCGGCTGCTCCCAACCTGGCAACGGGAGCGGTTAAAAGCTTCCTCTTTCAGCGCCAACTCTCACCTCACCAAGCACACTGCCGAGGGCCAGGCGGCTTTTCCCGTAAACTGTCCCCCTGAGGAGCTGACCCCCTGAGCACAGCGTCCTGTTGGAGCGGCGCCGGGGCTCCAACAGCGCATGACAGAGCGGGACCCGGACAAGGTCCGAGGGGCCCCGGAGGCCGCGGGCTCTCCTTTGCCAAGAGCCCCTCCCGAGTGGGAAAGTGCACCAGGCACAGCATGTGTCCAAGCCCCGTGGATGTTAAATTCCTCCTGCAAATGAACAAATCAGTGGGGGCCTCGGTGATGCTGCCCTGGTGCGGCCCGGCGGTCCGGCCCAAGCAGACAGACAAGTTCCTCTCTCTCCTCATCTTCACCTGAAACAACAGAACTTCTAAGTTACCTCCCAGTCCTAAAATACCTCGCACTTAGATAATCGTGCCATGTGCCAAGCTCCTCGATGGCCCAAAGCAGGTCCTAAGTCCCTTTATGAAGAAAGCAGAATTAATTTCCATGGGCATTGCTGTCTTGTGTCACTTTGTGTCCCTGTCTCAGCCCAGCCCGTCCCACTTCCCCCTTCCCCCAGCATCCCTCCCACCCGGCCTTCTGCTCCCTGAAGGGGGTGGGGGGGTGGGGGGGCGCTTCCTCCAGTCTGGGACAACCTACTAAGCATCCTGTGCTCCGTGTTCTCTTCCCAGTGTATCAGGCATTGACTTTTCTACTCATGATGGGAGCAGGGCTTTGCCCCTTGGAGGCAGCTCCTGGGAGAGGGAGGGGTACTGTCCCTGCTCCCACGGCCAGCTAGATGCTGCTGAGAAAGAGGTGGGGGAGCACGTTTGTGAAGAACAGGAGATGAGGGTTCACACCCCGGCTCTCCTGATTACCAGCTGTGTGGCCTTGGGCATGCTCACTTCTCAAAGCCTCAGGTTCCTCAGGTGTAAATGGGTTTGGTAACAGTGCCTGCCTTGTAAGGCTATTATGAGAACAAAATGAGATGCCTCAGGTTAATAACTTCTTGTCACAATGCACAGCGGGTAAGATGCCAGCCAACAGATGATGGCTATAATTTTCATTAAACGGATGGGGTGTCAGCTCTGTGCCAACCACAATACTACCCACTGAGGCTGAGGAGATCAATAAAACACAGTGTCCGCCTTTAAGAAGCACTCAGTGGATTTATAGATTTTCCGCCAAATCCATACCAAAAAAGTTTCATTTTCTCAGTGAGTATCTAGTTGAGCAAGAGAGTTCCCTAGGAAGCGCTCAGTGGGGGGAGAGAGTCATGTAAACAAATAATCAAAACTTTGCAGGTTCAACAGTAGAAGTGCAGAAGCGAGTGCTACTCAGCAGTCTAGAAGAAGTGAGCAACCTCCTTAGGAAAGTCAAGGCTCCACAGAAGAGGGGACAGTTGAACCGACGAAGGAGGAGGAGGATTTAACAGGTGAAGAAAGGGATCAGCACGTGCCAAGACCCAGAAGAGTTTGTGAGTGCGGAGTGTTTGGGAACTCCTAACAGAGACACTGTGCGAGACGGTGCAGGAGACAAAGACCAGGACCTGAGAGCCCAGGGCCTTGCCGGTCCAGCTCAGGACTTTTTCTTTGCTGCCTGTCTCCCAACCACAGTTCAACTCTGTAAGCACAGGGCGCTGGCCTGGTGCTTCGCTGTGTCTCCTGTGCTTACAACAGGGCTCACACCTACTGCACTCTCAAGGACATTCATTAAGTCAATGAAATGACTGGACACCCTGTAGGTGACAGGTGGAGCTGTCACCGAGTAGGTCCACTGGGGCAATGGCGGGAGACTTGGCCTGGAGGAAGAAGGACAGGGGACCCAGTGAGTAGCAGGAAACGCTGGTAGTAGCGAGGGCCTCCAGGGAGGTGTGGCAGTGGGACAGAGAGGAGGGGATGCGTGTCATGGACATTTCCAAGGTTGAATTGACTCAGCTCAACACAGAGCTGAAATCGCTATGTGGGCACAGGCTAGTGCTGGCTGTTAAAGTGAGACATGTTGCCATTCACAAGAGGCTTGGGTGGCCCAGGTGAGGCTGCACAAGATAATTAGTTTATACTATACATGTTGCATCTGAGGTCCCTGTGGGGCGTATAAACAGAGAGATCCAGGGGCAATGAATGGGACAATAAGGTTCTGGAGTTTGGTATAGACAATAAAGGACTCCATACAGAAACCCCTACAGTGGCTGAGGTGCCCAAGGGAAAGAGTTTAGAATTGAAGAGAAGACCAAATCCTCTTCGAATTAATATCATAGTCACTGAACACCAAGAACGTGAAAATGGCCAGACCAGAAATACTTACACACACAAGCTAGAGTCCTGGCCTTAAATGGGCTTATAATGTAGCAGGTGGGACAAGAGATTAGCATATGGAGAGTGAAAAAAGTATGCAAAATTGAAACAACAGCTTGATTCAGCCCCAGAAGGGATCTCCCAGAACCTGGAGGAAATGTGACCCAGTGAATTACACAACAACAGAGCCGGGGAACATGGCAGAACGACAGGAGACCTCCAGAGGCAGTGAGCTCCCCAGCAGACAGGTGAGCTCTACGAAAGGAAAACTACAGCCCCAGCAAATAACAGCACCGCCTCTCATCAAACAGACGTGCCGGGACCCTCCGCTGCAGCAACACTCTCTCGCCCAGATGCTGCAGCGTAATTCACTTCTAACCACACCGATGGGCAGAACGACACCAGCACTTGGAAGACAAAACATTTGGAGAGACGAGATTTCGTGACAAGCTTCCTTTTGTTTTGTGCAGTGCTCACAAATGCTGCTGCCCGTGGGCAGAACAGGCATGAGACACGCTGGGTGGGAGTCTCAGCAGAACTGTTCACGGCAAGGAAGAGGAGCATCCAGTGTCTTCGAATACACGAAGAGCCGTCACCCAGAAGAGGGACTGGGCATGGGTTGTAAGGTGCCCATGGACGGAAGCTCCCGGGAGTCCAACGTTTCACATCACATTACAAAGAAGATGTCTGATGGTCAAAGGTGCCCAGAAGGGGGTGAGTCGCTTAGAGATGACAAGTTCCCCTCCACCAGAGTTGTCCCAGCAGGCAACCCCTGGACAACCTCTTATCAGGGATGCTACAGCGAGATCCAAACACGGCACAGAAAATTCCTTCTAGAGCCTCAGGTTCCACAGTTCTCAGGCAGAGTCTGGGTCCTTTCCCTGAAGGTGGCGCTTCTGAACGCAACGAAATGTGGCTGGGAGAACCTCTGCGGGTGGCGGCCTCCCTCCCCGAGGAGGGTGAGCACCCGCCCGCCCACCCAAGTAGGCATGGAACCGCACGTTAAAGGACCCGTGCAGCAATAAAGTCCAAGCCTCGCATGGGCCGTAGGAAAGGGCAGCCGAGCGGTAAGCTAGGGTGTCCTTCAGCGGCTACAGGTGATGTTGGGGGAAAGGAGAGGGGCCCCGACCCACCAGCCGAATAAGAAGCCCAGACCTGCCTCTGGGAGCTGGCGGTCAAGGGCCGTCCCCCTGCACAGGTAACGCGGGCCAGTCCCCCTTCGGGCTCCTTCACAGGTCTTTCTGTCTAAGAACTAAGTGCCTTCCACAACTGCCATCTCACTGCATCCGCCCGACAGCCCATGAGATTATTTCAATTTTTCTGATTAAAAAAAAAAATCAGGGCACACAAATAAGTCAATCGTCGTGTCTTGAGCATAGTGGAGTCACACCTTCAGTGGAGGTCAGGCTCCAAAGTTAGTTCCAAGGGCAAAAATCACATGTGCCCACAAACCCCTGGAAATTGGAGCCACTGCGTCCTTACCCAGCTTCTGCCGGGCCGGCCGATCTGGGCAGCTCAGGGGTCTTAATGCAGAGCTACAGAGTTAACCCGCGGTGCCTGCAGCCGGGGGGGTGGCATATGTACACTTGGCTTATACAGACCTAGCTGCACACCCTCATTTTCCTCTTTTATGGAATTAAAAGTCCTCCAAATTTATATTTTTCACGTGTGCGCTTTACGGAACACTCTGCCTTACTGCATGCATTGATCTTGGGCTCTGAGCAGGACTGTATAAATAAGACCCGGGAGACCCTGCTTTAGAGCTGGCTTAAGGGATTTTCAAAGGCAGTCTGACTGCTGCCCAGCTCTGGGTGAGCACTTCATTGAACCCTCTCCACCACCCATCAATGGGGCACACGCTGCTACTCTCCCCATTTCATAGATGGCGTACCTGAGACCAGGAGGGAGTGGGGACCCTGAGCCACACCCACCCAGTAAGTGGCAGAGCCGGAGCCACAGGTGTGTCTGACTCAAAACCATGAGCTCGTAGGAGCCGTTCTCAAATGAGGAGTGCAGAGCGGGCTGTTTCTGCCCTGACCAGTGCAGCTCAGTGGACTGGGCACCATCCAGCAAAGAGAGAGGTCACAGGTCCAAAGCCCCAGTCAGGGCGCACGCCTGGATGGCAGGTTCGGTCCCTGGTCAGGGCACGTACAAGAGGTACCAGATCAGTGTTTCTGTCTTTCTCATCGATGTTTCTCTCCCCCTCTTTCTCCTTCTCTCCCCTTCTCTCTAAAACTAAATAAACAATTTTTTAAGTGGACCATTTCTTCGGTCCATCTCAGACCACCTAATAGAGAATCGTGGCTCCCAGTCCAGCTGGTTCTGATGTGAGGGCCCACAGACCCCCTCTGAGCGGCCCAGCTTCAGGCTCCCTGCTCGTGTACTTTCTAATAAACTGCATGTCCATGCGGTCAGCCCCACACCACAGGGCTATTAATAAAACGCTTGCTGATGATGACTAACAACACTACCGCCACATCCTCTTACCACTCATCTCCGAAGCGACAGGTCCCAAGTGCCCCAACAGCACCTCCGGCCCCTGGGGTTTGTTTTAACGATTCAAGGCACGGTAAAGCCCCCGAAACTGTGAGGCCTTTTCCTGCATGAAATCTCTTTCCTAGCTAACCAAATAAGGTTTTTACTTTTAAAAAAAAATAATAATGCAAAGCTAATTACAAATTTGGGTTTGGCTGCAGCATCCCACGAAGGCATGCAGCCATGGACTCGCACTTCTAAGTGGAGTCATTCCATGCCTTCCGACCGAAAAGGCACAGGATCGAGTGCCAGATGGTGACATTTGTACAAGTCAAGCCGGATAAAGTCAAGAGCTTTAGTGAAGCGTGATGCAGACAAAGAAAATGACGGATTACACACACACACACACACACACACACACACACACACACACATTCACAGCTCGTGCAAACTTCTGTAGACTGGCAGCAGGTGCCCCACCAGCCTTTTTCGGAGCCCCGGCCTCAGCAGTCCCCAGCCCCTCACAGCTGGACAGACCTGGGCACTCAGCCGCATGCAGCTGGCATGTCCACGGTGCTAGGCCTCAGTCCGGCAGCCCAGGACAAGGCCCCTCGGAACCTCCTCCAGCCCCCGCCGCTGCTGCCTGCGCACAGGGAGCTGGTTGGCCCAATCTAAACAGGCCCAGGCAGCCCGAAACCTCCCCCACCACCCTCCCAGGTTTCCAGACTGGGTGCCTGGGCGTCCAACACCAACTCCTGGCAGCTCCACCTCTAGTCTGCCTGCCTCCCCGCAGCCTCCCAGGGCCAGGAGGACCCCGGGGCCTGTCCGAGCAGTTCCACTCCCCCTGGGTCACCGTGGCAGTCTCCGACAGCTCCCCTGCCTCCAGATTCTTCCAGAGGCGTGGACCGCTCTCTCCAGCCCCCACGCAGAGCAGGGGCCTGGCCCCCAGAAGGGGAATACACATACTCAACCATCCATCCATCATGAATAATGAACACCTAATTAAAATATTCATAACTTCTTGCCCATTCTCCATTCTCCATTCTCCACCCCATGCCCCGGAAACTTCTGGGGCTCCTCCTAGCTAGTAAAATGAAGCCCAAACTCTTCATAAAGGATGGTCATGGTCACCTCTCCAAATCTGTCATTTGCTGTTCCCCTCGTCCCACTCTGCCCCCCAGTGCAGGCCTTTCAGCTGAGATCCCGTCTGAGGGACTGGCTCCATCAGAGCTCGGCCCCACAGGGTCAGAAAGACAACCCCATCGATGGCTGACATCTCCAGGAAGGATGCCATTTGTATCTCCCTATAGACCAGGATATTTCAGGCAAATCCAATTATTCAGGGTGATGATCTAATTGTACGGTATACAGATCACCTGTGTGCCCTTTCCTTCACCTTACCTACTTACTCCCAGGCAGCTGCTCTCTTGTTTTAAAAACACAACTCAAGTAATCATATAAGCAAGGTACCAAGCCCATTTTTCAATTGATTCTTCATTCAGTCATTCATTCACTGTTTGCCGAGCAGCTCTTCCGTACCTGGCCCCGTGCAAAACCCCGGGACCGCAGGACACCACGCACCAAGCAGGCACAGCGTAGATGCTCACAGAACACATGTTCTCATGGGAGATGGGCTTTCAACCAATTATACAATTAGCTTTTTGATGACAGTTTTATAAAGTACTACAAAGAAGAGCCAGAGGCAAAAGGAGTGGATCACTAGCTAGCATGGAGGGGAAAAGGAAGAAGCAGGCTTCTTTGGGAAACGGATGTGTGAGCTGAGAGCTGAAGGGTAAGCAGGAATTCGGTCCACGGCGAGGGCAGGCTGGGAGGAAGCATCCCCGGCACAGGGAGCAGCATCCGCAAAGCTCCAGGCGGGAGGAGGGTGAATGGGAAGAAGCCAGCGTGGCTGCGGCGCAGAGGAGGGCCGAGGGGACCGAGAAACAAGCCAGGGAGGCACGCAGGGCCACGGCCACGGGCCTTGCAGGCCAGTGCGGCCCGAACTATTGATTCCCACGTGCCATGCACTGGTACGTTTATAAAATACAATAAAAATGGATTCCTGGAAAATTAAAGACATGCAAAATACAAGCCCAAGTTTTTTTTACTATTAGATTTAACAGACATCAAGTTATCCTGCCAGGTCCTACAAAAGTTTCTAAGTACCTCCTCTTGATCTGTGTCCTTACTAATGAAAAAAAAAACTGGTTCAGCTCCACGCTGTGGGCAGCACTGTGGGCAGCGCAGTGGACAGGAAGCCCTCTCAGGGCTGTAAGCTCAGGCAAGGTGAACGCAGAATTGTGTTTTCCAGAGGCCTTTCTGGCCGTTGCATGGGAATGGGTTTGAGGTTGAAGAGTCACCTGGGCTGTTGCAGGCGCATTGATGAGAAATGATACCTAACATTTGCAGCAACTAATGACGTAGTCTTTACATCCACGATTAAGTGAGATGTAAGGTCATCCCAGAAGTAGAATTCACATTTCCAAAAACCTACTAAATCCGGCCTCTCCGAAGCTCTATTTAAACCCAGCCCTTAGGGCCACCTCATTGGCGACCTCATCACAAGGCCCCGCTGCGGCCTCTGTAAACAGCCGCTCTCTGCCACCCACACCCAGCTGGCCTTCACGGAGCCCCGCCACGACCCCTCGGCACTGCCCAGCCTCCCAGGGAGCACAGCTGCCGCGCTTCACGCAAACGTCTTGCAGTGAATGAAATCCCAGAGCTGGAAAGAGAATTTGCTTATAATGGGCTGTTCTTGTCACTATTTTTCTCATCTCTCTTACACTGATGAATTTCCAGAAACTTTAAAGAGACGCTTGAGCTTATGCAGCTGGCGAAGGGTGGGGTTCAGGGAAGAAGACCCGGCGGCAGCTCAGCTTGGGAGCAAGAGCAGAGGCCTCTGCCTTGGGAGACAGATGGCAGCCGTCACCTGCCTCCATCGCGCCTCTGCGGGAAGCCCCCCAGCCTCTCACACAGCCTCTCGGAGGCTCGGTCTCCTCCTCTGCAAAAGGGAGCCTGTAGCCTCTGCCCTGGCTCACCCGCCCATTTCTAGGAACAAGCCATGTGGCGGGCACTGAGCTGGACACTGAGGTCACAGACATGGGGAGATGAGGTGCAAAAATACAGGGCGACGCTGCCCGATGAATGTAACACAAAGAGACACACGCAGGAGCACCCGGGAGAGGGAGTGTCCCCTCTGAGGGCAGCGGACAGTGTGGTCAGGGAAAAGCTCCTGGATGAGGTGGAGGCTGATCTTTTAAAGCAGACGAAGAAATGTCCCCAGTGGACAAGCCTCAGACCACCATCCTAGGGAGGGGGATTCGGATCAGCACGATGCATCTGGATGCCCCCAGTGGCTCACTCCTGGGGAAATGGGTGGGGAAAAGGGCAAAGCGAAAGGACGGGGCCAGGGGGATCCCAGGGGCCTGGGCGCCAGTGAAACAATGAAATGAGACAACACGGAACACGTGTGAGGACCTGCGCAGGACCAGACTCCAAGAGAGCGTTCGAGCGTGGAGGCGCAGAGAGAATGACGAAGCCGTGGTGTCCCCCTGACAGCCCCTAGCGCACACCTCCAGAAACAACAGTGGGACTCTGAGGGGCCGGCAGTCGGCATCCCGTGGGATGCAGGTGAGGACAAACGCCAGTGACGCCTGACTCGCTGCCGTGACCTCACTCGCACTGACAGGTCCAGGTCCTCTGCACACTCGTGAGAAGGTCCGACACTCTGGGTGCTGGTCCAAGGGAGAAAAGAACAATTTGTCTCGGCTGGTCCTCCTGAGCGCGCCAGGGGAAGCCCTCCCCCTTCCCCAGCTTCAAAAGGAAGCCAGAAAGCCCGAGGCTTCCTTCGCTGGTATCGCCATATTCCGAAAGCAGCAAGTCAATTTTCTTGGCAGCTGAATGAGGAAAGAAAGATCCTGGCTTGTTCTCTACTGTTCATGAGAGACAGCTCCAACTTAGGGAAACCCACCCACAGTGGGCGGATGTGTGTTGGGTGTGCATGCGTGTGCAGGTGAGCGCGTGGAAGGCAGCGAAGATCTGAGAGACCCCGGCTAGGAGTCGCCTCCTTCCAAGGAGGGCTGCCCGAGAATGGGGTCTAAGATCCTGCCATCAGCTCTGTGCTTCCAACAAGCCCCTCCCTGCTGACGAAAGTCTCCCAGGAGATACTGGCTGTCCCAGAAAGACAAATGCACGTTCTCACATTCTTAAACCTAGCTTGGAAAAAAATGGGGGGAAAATGCACATCTCTCCGATCGTTTTAGGAGTCTATTGAGAGCAGCCCCTGCAACACTGGACCTTCCCCCACTGCCAACCTTTCCCAGAAAAGCCACGAAGCCTGGCCCCTCTGTTTTTCTAATCACCCACATGGAGAGTTCAGGGCATCAACCAGGGTGGCTGACGTCACCTTGCAAAGCTGCTAAGAGGTTAATGAGTTCCTGGGATCAAGGCCACTAAGAGGGAAGACACCAAGATCAACTGCTGAGATTTGTTTCTGTGCCAAAGCTGTCCTCCCCCACCTCCTTCCCTCTTGTCACCGGGAGGGCAGACCCAGGGGTGGGGGTGGGGGCAGGAGAGTGAGTATGGGCTTTGGGAGGCACAGATCTCAGCATGAGAATGTGGCTAGATCACACTCAAACTTCTTCCACCTGAGTGTGCGTCAGAACTACCTGGAGAGCGGGGCTGAAACACAGATTCCTGGGCCTCGCCCCCAGTCTCTGAGTCCCTGAGGCTGGTTCAGGCCTGAGAACTGGCATTCGGCCCGAGGTTTCAGGCTGGCCCAATGCAATCAGCCTGTGGGCTACGTTTTGAGCAGCCCTGGGCCACCCCTTCCTCGCAGTCACCTAACTTCCCTGGGCTGCAGTTTCCACCTCTTCGGAACGAGCATGAGCGGATGGATGCCTGTCTCCCAGAGCCACCCCGGGCAGTACCCCAGAGACACCCTGCTTCTCAGTGACCGGCCCGTAAGGGGCACTGGATAAGAGAATCCAGAGCTTTGCACCATGAGAGCTGGCCGCTCCCAATACTGTAGTACAGGTAGAGTCCTGGGGCCCCGAAGCCCAACGCGGAGAAAGGCACGCGTGTACACACACGTCTGCGCTTACTGAAATGCCATCAGATCTCCAGGCTCCTTGAGGGTTACCTGCTCCGGAGAGGGAAGAAAGAGAATGCAGCTCCAGGGGGCCACCCCACTGGCCTCTGGCCTCCCTGTCATTTACTCATGAAACATTCATCAGATGAAGCCACACACCCCCACCCGGTCCCCGTTGGTGCTGGGGACTGAGCTGGACAGGCCCCTCCACTGTCCCGGAGAAAATCATGCAGTGCAGCCAGACACGAGCAAATGACTCAAATGTATTATGTGGAGTATGAACACTGAAAACATGAAGTGCTATGGAAACCAAACAGGAAAGTGCATTTGTATTTGTCCTGCCTGCAGGGAAGCAGGGAACCTGAAAAGCGTCGCCGAGGTTGGTGCACTCGCAGCGGGCCTCAAAGGACCACAGGAGGAGGGGGACGGGCGCTGTGGGCAGAACCAGGAGCACAGAGGCGGGACGACAGATGGCAGGAAGTGGCGTGCGCTGCCGTGTGCACGGACATGTGGGTGTGTGGACAGGAGACACAGAGGCTAGTTCGGAGCCATGAAGGGGAAGGGCCTGCGGGCCAGGGAGGAAACCCCTGGTGCGGGCGGTAAGGACACGCTGACTGCTGAAGCAGAGAAATGACGCAATCACGCCCGCGTTTGGGACAGGGCACTGTGGCAAAGGTGGGGGTGGCCTGGGGGGGGCCGAGATTCAAAGGAGGGGAGCCGTCCAGGAGGCAAAAGGTGTTACACGTCTGACCCAGAATGACCACAGGGGTAAGGAGACAAGGAAAAGAATCAAAAAACGTTCCACAAGACTTGCCCAAACTAGTTTCCAGCGCACTCTGCCGCCTCGCTCGAGGCCAGACTCACACGAGGCATTAACCCTCAGAGACCCGAGCGCCTGGCCTTAGACAGACAGCAGCTTTCAGGGGGGCTGCGCTGTAGCCGAGGAGACAGAGACAGAGCTTTCGCGCTCTCCCTCCCGCCTGCCAGCTCGGGCCAGTGGGGTGATCCCCCAGGAGCCAGACAAGCGCCCCAAAGGGACGGGACAAATGCCTCTGGAGTTGCGTTTGGGCTCTGCCTCCCACCAGCTGCAGGGCCTCGGGCACCTTCCCTGGACTCTTGGAATCTGTAACGAGCGCGTCCTCATCCGTGCAATGGAAATAACGAAACCTGCTTCTAGGAATTCAGTCGTGCCCCAGGACGAGGTCCGGCACGTCAGAGGCGGTCCGGACGGCGAGGAGAAACAGAGCCGGTGTTCCCGCCGCCCTCACCTGAGAAGCCGCCGCTTCGGAACACGAGCGCCTGACACGGATGCTCAGCCCTGCGTTCTGCGGCTGCTTCCCTGCTCACCGGGCAGAGCTGGGCCCCTGCACGTGGCATGACGTGGGGGCGGCTGGTGTGCAAAGTGTCAAGGACAAGGGCACGCCCCCTGTGAACTCTCAGCAACAAGCCGTAGGTGTGCCCAGCACACCCAAGCCAGCCAAGAGAATTCAAAAGTTTGGAGTCCCTGAGGAATCACTGTGTTTAAAAAAAAAAAAAAAAAAGCGCCTAGCTGGTGGAGGGGAAAAAAAGTAGAGCCGGCTGGTGACAGGAAAAAATAGCCAGGCCAGTGAACCTAAGTGTCTCAATTTAGGGCCTGGCTCATGCTTGGGAGCTCCGGGAAACCCAGCGGGCAAGGCGGCCAACTTCCTGAAACGTTATTTTGGACGAGCTCGCAGCCTTCTGTGATGTGTCTGTCACTCAAGCCAAAAGCAGCAGCGTTTACACCCTCGGGAACCGTCCAAAAGGCTCCGCTCCTTCCGCAGGCAGGCAGCGCGGGCTCTCCGCAGGCCCGAGTCAGCCACCCCTGGAGCGCAGCTGTGAGGATTGGAGAAGGGCCCGACCGCGGGGCGACCTGCCCGGAGGAAGGCAAGTGGAGGTGGGCGGATCCTCGGCAGGTTCCCCCTTCTCACTCTGTGATGCGGGCCTCAGGGCGCTGCGCAAGGCGGGCGGTCAGGAAAGACTTATCCAACGGCAAAGATATTTTTACATGTCGGACGGGGTGTGTTTCCCAGCTCCCCAGCCCCAGAGATGCTGGCAGAATTTTTCTCCTGCCCAAGAGCAGTTTTGGTAAATTGCTTTTCTGTATTCTGAACGGGGAGGAAGAGAGGGCCGAGGCTGGCGGGGGGCAGCACCGAGACCCCGACTCTGCGCGGTCCCTCCCCTGCCTTTTCTCTCCCTTCTCTCTTCCCCCAGCAGCACCTCCTTGGGCTCCCCCTGCGTGCTAGCACAGGCCCGCACGGAGGGACAAGTACCCCAAACGCCAGGCCAAGTGCCTCGCGAGCTCAGCGCCTGGGAGAAGTCTCTGCTCCAGACGGGACACTGCCTTGGACTCGGGACAACAGGGTTCAGTTTGGGCTCTGCCCTTCAACAGCTGGGGGACCTCGGGCAAATTCCCAAGCCTCTGGGTGTCCTCGTAGATATAATGACAGGTTGCCGGGGCTTAAATCTGGATCCGATTTAAAATTTCGTGGTTTTCTCACTACACTGGGCTGAAATTTTAAAAAGCAAACCAAACAAAAATACATAAATAAAGCACTGCACTTAAGGAATGGTTTGATGTGCTCTCTCATCCACGCTTGGGGAGATTCCTGGAGCAAACGTCCCCAGATTTCCACCCCTTGTGATCGATGGGGAAGCTGAAGCAGGCCCAATCAATCTAGAGAGAGAGAACACTCCCACCTATCACCCCAACAAGCTCCTCGGGGCCTGTAAGCAGAGGATGAGTCGATTCATTCCGCACGCTCACTTCTCAACAACTTCCGCCACACCCGCCCATCAGACCGGCTGGACGCAGCACAAACCTGCCTCGTGTCCTTTCCTTCACCCCACCATGGACCGGCGCCCAGAAATTCTTTGTCCCACCTAAACAAAGAAGTGTCATCAGACCCTGAGGACTGGGCCTAACCACTCTCCAGAGAGCTGCGATGTGAATCTTCCCATATCCAGGCTGCTGACAAGGGTCATCCCTTTAGAGGAGAACTAGCTGGTGGGCGCTTTGGCTTTCGGTCTGACCCCGAGCAGGAAGTCTGAAAAAACCCGGGTCAAGGTCGGGAAGGGAGGCAGTGAAGGGAAGAGCGATGACTGGACGCAGCCCAGCCAAACCTAAAGGAACAAGCCGGCCAGCCGCGGAGAGGTCGGCAGGCCCGGCTCCATCCCTCATCAGCTACGGGACCTTGGAATAGTTACACGACTTTCCCGGGCCTCACTTTTTCCACTTGCAAAATAAGGGTGTGCGGTTACCTCTGCATTTCAAGACGGCCCTAAGTAGTATGGGACGATGCACGTGTCAAACATCCGGCGCAGAGAAGGTCCCGGGGAAACGCTTTTCCCTCAAGCCTCATCCACCCCTATTCTGGGTTTCCTGAGCGGAGTGGTCAGGCTGTGAAGGACAGCCCTCTCTGGGTTCCTCTACGGAAAGATCTCATCCTCCTTGACCCCAGGGGACTGTGAGAGGCCAGAAAGTTCCCATCCCTGCTCTGCGAGCTCACTGTTGGCCTCTTGGATCAGAAGCCAGGAATTAAGTTAACTTTGACTTTGACATTGAAGCTGCCCTTAACGGCCTATTAATGTGACAGCTCAACAGTGGAAATCGGAAAATCTAAGGAGACATTTTGGTGGGTATAGGTCACTGTTTTGGAATCATTTATTCCTTGGGCATCAAAATATCACTACTTTGTATTTTTCTTTCAACATGCCGCCAGTTTTAAAGTATTGTCCTTAACTTAAAAAAAAAAAAATACTGTTAGATTAAAATTATCCTGAGCATCCATTCTGAAAACCACAGGATTTATGCAGCTTATGTGCCGACCCTCAGATCGATGGCTCCCACCTCGGGTGCTCTGGGACTTCCAGATGGGACATCGAATGGTTGGCAAGGAAACAGCTACCAAAGACCAGGTGAAACCTCCCCTGATGGCCCATGTTCATGGTAGCGATAAAAAGTTATGCATCAGAATACTTCTGATATCAATTTGTAATTTGTGGCGTTCATTTGCATTTTCTGTGGTTCCCACCTCCTATCCAATCCAAGCAACTACCCAGGTAGCCAATTCTGTGGTCCCCTCTCGTCTTTTTGTAACATCCTGAAGTCACTGAAAAATTATGCTGGTTGGTGAGCAGGTGGGCTGGGAGGATGGCACCAATGGCCCTAAGTGACTTTGAGGCTCTGAAGGAGGAAAGGAAGACAGTGGCTTAGACGGTAAGAGATCCAGATGGGGGACGGGTCCCGTGAGTAGCAGAGGCCCTTCCATGAGGCAGTGCACCAGGACGGCGGCACAGAGGTGCCTGCAGGAAGGCCCCAGCATGGCAGCACCCCTGGCACACAGGTTCCCAGGCTGACCAAAGAGTCCCCGTGTGCTGAACACGGCGGGGGACTGGCAAAGCCCCCAGCCAGCCCTGCGGGGAACCACGCCAGGACTGGGCAGCTCCACGGTCGCCAGGGCACGCCAGGGATGCTCTGCTCCCAGGACCTGGGAAAAGGGAGGCCCAGGAACAGCTCTGGGAACTCCCTGCCAACCAAATGGGATGGGCGCTTGGACTAAAGTTTAAATTGATGTTTGGAAAGATAGCGTGTCTTGCACACCTAGGTGTGTGGGTGAAAATTTCTACCTAAAGGCTCTCCTTGCCCCCTAAAGCCTCGTTCCCACTCTCTGTGAATCCTTTAGTCTTCAGTCACAAATACCATTTCACTCAAGTCTCTGCAAAATTACGATTCTTGGTCTAACCACCTTGGAGTTGTCATTAAAGAACTGAGATGTCAAATACGATTCCTACCAGAGGCCAGCTTCCCCTTTCAATCAGGTGTGGTTGGGAAGATGTCAGAATCACACTGAACGGTTCTCAGGGCCCACCTGTTCATCACCACCACCCAACACCCCTGCTGACCCAGGTCTCTGGGGGCACAGGAGGTGGGAAGAGCAGGATGTCACACTTTCAAATTTACACAAAGATGTAAAAACACCCATAAACATATTACCCAGATTCATCTGCTATTTACATTTTAGACCATTTGCTATATTCATTCTCATCCATATTCTTTCTCGATCTCGCTCTCGCTCTGCATACATTTATTTTTCTAAACCATGTTGGAGTCAGTTACATATGTTCTGACAGCTCACCCCTAAATAGTTTGGGGTGCATTTCCTAAGCACAGGGATAACCACGCCACAGTTACCACCTTCCTAACCCCACACGACAGTACTGCTGTCTATTCTGCCATCCGCATCCCGGCTGTGCGAGTTGACACGACAGCGTCCTTTCCGGCGGGTCCCCTCCAGAACGGGCCCCATCTAAGGTCGGGCCGGGCGTTTCACGGCCATGCCTCTCAGCCTCCTTTCACCTGGATCGCTTCCCACAGCCCTCCCCTTTCTTCTCAGGGTGCTGGGTGTGAAGGCACACAACGTCCATCTGTCCTTCAGAAGTCACTGTCATTCTGATTGCCTGGTCAAAGCTGACGTCGGGTTTTCCCTGACATCCCTACTGTTTCTCCCCTCTCTTTCAACAGGCTTCTGGACCACGCAAATATCCGGCCATGTGGCCACCATTAAATGATGAGCTGGAGAGGAGAAGCTGAGATTTATACTACACAGCTATTTTGTTTGGGCACATATGTCAGCGGTGACAACGTAAAAGAAGGCATTGAGGGGACAGGCCCGTGCTGAAGTTTTGACAAGTATATGTTAGGCATACGCTTAGTTAGAATAATTCATCAGAGGGGGTGGGGCTGTTTCAGGTTATTAAACAGGAACTGCCCCACCACTCGGCAATGGAGAAATCCACTTCAGCGTGGAGCATACCAGGGAAGTGATTCTTCCAGCACAGCATGCAAATAATATTAGTTGGAAAAAAGAACAGTAGTCTCGGGCGCAGCAGCGACAGACTCGGGGCAGAGGGTGCCGGTCGGAGGCGGACAGTCACAGCCTGTCATAGCGAGCCCCGTGAACCAGGGAAGCGGGCAGCCAGCATTGTGCAAAACATATCGGAGGCGAGCAAAGCCGTCTGTAGAAATCAATTGGTAAAGCCTTGGTCCTGTGCTTTGAGCCAATGTACAAACATAAACCAGAACTTCCTGTAATTACAGTGCTTATGAAAGCAAGTTGGGGTTACACCAAAGGACACGGATCACCCCACAACTACTTCCTTACTCACAGAGGACAGAGTTATCACCAGGAGAGCTGGAACCCGACTGCAGCCCCCACTGGATTTCCTCTGTGGGTCCTTGAATTTGTTACTAAGAGGACATTCTCTTCAGGGCTCTGTCGGCAGGATGGATGAGCACGGTGATGAGGGTCAGAGGGGGACACCCTTGAAGACTCAAGGGTGAAGTCTGAAGTTTGCTTAAAAGACTAACACAACTGGCCCTGGTTGGTATGTCTCAGTGGATCGAGCACCAGCCTGCAAACCCAAGAGTCGCCAGTTCAATTCCCAGTCAGGGCACATACCTGGGCTGCAGGCCAGGTCCCCGGTAGGAGGCATGCATGAGGCAACCACACATTAATGTTTCTCTCCCTCTCTTTTCCCCTCCCTTTCCCTCTCTCTAATATAAACAAATGAAGTCTTAAAAAAAAAAAAAAGACTAGCATAGCCAATGGGGGGCAGGCATTGCAGTTATAGTTGTGTCTACAGTTAGCATGAAGCCAATTGATTCGTAAACGAAAATAATTGTGGAGGCAGCATCGTCCATAGAAATGAAATCTAACATCCCAACTCCTGTGGCACCCCCTTGTTGGGCTCCCAGAGCGTGGCACACGCACTGTGCTCACTCCAGAAGCAGGGACAGAGGGCTATGCAGCGAGGAGCCTACCCCCACGGGCCACAGGGTGGCTTCAGGTACGGCCACATCTTAACAGGGATTTACTGGAGAACAGAAGGATACTTAGAAACATCTAGGACAACATCTCAAAGGCTTTTAGAGTGAATCTCTACTCAAATGGGATTATACACAGAGCCCCAATATGGCTATGATGGTGTGTGATAGTCATAATTTTATTTAAGAGTGCAACTTTTATATTGGTTATAAAGGGAGTCAGTGAGCTCGATTACATGCTGTTTTGTTAGAGGTGAAAATCTCAGACTGGAGGTTAAGGATGACGGTTGTACATGGTAGCAGCTCCGGCATCCAACATATTTCTCTGGCATGTGCTGGTTACACAGGCTCAAAAAGAATTCGGTTTGGTTCTTACAAGTAGGGACAAACTGGGTGAGTTTTGCTACTTACCCTACAACCTCAAGATAAATAAGTTGAAGTAAGAGAAGCAGCTTTATTCCAAGTTCCACTAGAAAAATAGCTAATCTTGCAACACAAATTAGCATGTTTACAAATGTTGATGTGTTCAAGAAAAGAGTATATTTGATTTTTAAAAAAGCAAACACATGCATTTGCTTTTTTAAAGTTAAAAATAGTGGATAAAAAGCTGTGCTCATACATACACTGAAGTCCTACTCAGCCACAAAAAAGAATGAAGTTTTACCATTTGTGACAGCATGGGTGGACCTAGAAGGTAGTGCGCTAAGTGACATAAGTCAGTCAGAGGAAGACAAACACCATCCGATTTCACTTCTTTCTGGAATGAAAGAACAGAATAAACAAACCAACCAAACAGAAACAGACTCATAGACACAGAGAACAGACTGATAGCAGCCAGAGGGCAGAGGGGCTGCGTGAAAAGGTGCGGGGACTGAGAAGTACACACCGGTGGTTACAAACTAGCCGCGGGGATGTGGAGTACAGCAGAGGAAATACAGTCAGTGATACTGTACAAAATTTTACACAAGTCTGCCTAATATGTCCAATGTGATGCGTCTGGCACAAAATGGTATAAAGCTGCAAGTCCCCGATGCAGACATGCCTGAGCTCTCAGTTAGTAGCAAAGAAGGCCCAGAAAAAGAAAAGAAGTCATAAGAAAAGTGAAACTGACCACAGCCCAATACCAGAAGCTGGAAACAACTGATGAGGATTGCAGAATAAATGGCCCTGAGTTAAAACAACAGCTGCTGAGACTCCAGCTCTTGACACAGCCTGGCTTTGATGAATGAGGCAGGGACTGAGGGGGACGGGGGAGAGGGAGGGGAGGGGGGAGAGGGAGGGGAGGGGGAGAGGGAGGGGAGGGGAAAAGAGATGCTTCAAACTTCCCCTTGTACCTCTCAACCGCAGGTTCTGTTCCCTCATCCTCGCCCCCAGCTCCACCCCCTCTCTCCTTCAAACCTGAACAGAAACACAAATTCTAGAAAGCACAACATTAATGTGGGTGAGAAGAGACTAAATTGGTAGCCCGGTACAGCCCTCTTAAATAAAGGCACGATTACGTCAGGATGAACCCTGACAGCAATGCACGCTGGCAACTGGCTCGTTCAGGGTCAGCGAGCCAGAGAGTCAGGCAGTGAGTGGGGGGAGACAGAAGACGTCACTGCAGGAGAGCAGGACTCAGTGGGAAATGAGTTGCCTGACAGAACAGGAAATCAGACTGGGAGAAAAGCACACCAACACACCCCAAGCACGATAAGGGAATCGGACTTATAGCACCAAAAAAATAAATAAAAAAAAAATAAGTAGAAACATGGGCAGATGGAAGTTAAAATGCGATTAAATTTGCAAAGAAAACAAATGCAAGAGAGAAAGGATTCCAAGAAAGTAAATGCACAGCACAAGTAATGTGCACATTGGAAACCGTTGAAGAACTGGATGGATGGTGCAGGGAATCCATGTAGTGCCCACACCAAAGGGAATCGGAGAGAAGACGCGTGGAAGGTAAGGGATTCTGGTTGTGGGAGACAGAATGAGCAGTCAATATAGCGACAACGGGAGTTCGTGAAGGAGAAGGCAGAATAGAAGTGGAAATCAGAAATAACAGAAGAACTCATTCCTAACCTAAACAACAACTGCATAAGCAGATTAAATGGGCTTCTGGCTTTCTTTAAAAGTCAATTAAAAGAGACCCACATCTACTCATGTGCTTGCAAAACATTTCAATTCAACAATACATTCTCTTTAATTAAAAAAAATATATATATACATAGAAGCACCCAGGCAGATTAACCAGGCTGCCTAGAAACTATGAAACACCTGTCAGACCTCAGATTTCTCCAGAGCAAGGCTAAAATCCAGTGAGGTGCTAAATCGATGTCTATAGAATTTCAAAGAAGGAAGTGTTACCATCCAGCTATTTTATGGCACCAATTTATCTTCCATGTTAGAAGGCGATTTTCAGATGTATGAGCTCTTGAGTACATAGGAGATTCAAGAAATTTTCTTGCATTAGTAATCCAACGATCTAAAGATTAAGAGTTCCAGGAAGGCACAAAGTGACCGGCAGTGAAAAACTACGTGGTTAAAAGAGATGAACCCTGGGGACAAACTCGGATGTGAAACTGTATTCACAGGTGGCGAAGGGGCACAGAGCTTCTGGAGGGATGGAAACGTTTGAAATCTGATGGTGGTGATGGTGCTGCAATTCTGTAAATATACTATGTATCATTCAATCATATACTTAATATAAGTTACCTGTGTGGTGAATTATACCTCCAAAAGCTCTTTGTATTAGTCAGAGTTTTTCTAGAGAAATGGAACTGTTAGAATATGTAGAGAAAGAGATAAGAGAAGATTATAGAAACTGGCTCACACAACGATGGAGGCGAGAGGTCTCATGATCTTCTTTTTTTTTTAATTTTTCAGTTACAGTCGGCATTCAATGTTATATTAGTTTCAGGTGTAGAGCAGAGTGGTTCGACATTTAAATAACTTGCAAAGCGCTCCCCCCGATAAGTCCAGTACCCACCTGGCGCCGTACACAGTTATCACGATATCATTGACTGTGTTCCCTACCCTGTACTTTCCTTTCCCACCGGTTTGTTCCTCACGATCTTCCCGCACACTGGAGAGCGCCACACCCTGGTGGCCCCGGCAAGGGTGACTTCCACTCGGCACCCCGGTTCACACGCTAGGTTCTTCTGTGAACACCCTCACAAACACACCCAGAGATAATGTGCTCCCCGCTCTCTGAGCAGCCCTCAGCCTGGTCCAGGTGACACATAAAAGGAACCGACCTGCAGCTTTAGAAACAAAAATCGACTCATCCAGAGAGGAAAGTCTGCCGTGCTAAATAGAGTCAGACGCAAGTTATCTGGGTTTCTAAACCCAAGACGGCATCAACGGAGCCCAAGAAGCAGGCCAGGCAAGTGAAAGGGAGCCAAATGGCTGTCCCCCACCTCGAGGTGCGCTTCTCTGACCCTTGACCCTTGACCATCTGAAAAAGCAATCCAAGAAGCTTCTGAAAAATGAAAGTTATATGGCATATGCCTTCCAAACACTGGGGAAGATCAAAGGCAAGAAAATACAGTCCACGTACAAAAAAAAAGGAAAGAGAAACAGGGCTTTTTTTTTTTTTTCAGTAGAAAACATATATGTCAGAAAGAAGAGTCAACATAACAATTATAATGCTAATTATATTAGTCTCCCTAATAAAAAAAATTAAAACTACCAAACTGGAGCAAAAGACAAAATATTATACCTAAAGCAAAGTAAAACAAATAGGATAAGGGCAAAAAAAAGAGAGAAACCTAATTTCTTGATCTGATGAAAAATATAAATATTACAAACCAGGAAGCTTCATTTTAAATGGTTATTTTTTATGTTTATTGCAACAGAAAGACAACCATGGTATATTTTTAAGTTGGAAAAAGATGTGCCATTTTTTTACACCTGTACAGGATGATCCCCTGGCAAATTGTGACGAGGTATGTTCATGCACACGCACACCCCTAAAGTAAATGAAGGGGGCTCACCACGATGTCCGAAGTCGCTGTAAGGCATGTGTATGGTTTTGAAAGGTGGGGGTGGAGGTCTGATTAACATTTTTAACAATGAAAATATATTTATATTATATTTACATATAATATATATATAACATAAAATATTCGAGCACACGTACACAGAGGACATTGTCAATTTGAAGAGAGAAAATGGCAAACACCACTTAGTGGCATGTATCCAGAGAATCGCTCACGTTAAAAAACAGTAAAATTGACAGTGAATGTATAAATTCTCATGAATTCTACAAAACCAGTTATAGTATGCAAAAATATATACAAGTATAAAGCTAAAACTGAAAAATTAAGAAAAGTTTATAAGCTTATAATATAATTAGGAGACAACTTTAATTAAAAAGTCCTCACCAGATCAAGCAGCCAGAAAACCACGGGAGGATCTGAATAATGGTGTTAATATGATAACTTAACTGGCTAATTAGTCTGGATTACATAATTACAACAATTAAATTAATACATATATTGAATGGTATACATAGAAACAGGAAATGTTCTCTATTTTTAGTGCCCATGGAATATTTTTTAAAGTTTATTTAGAATTAGACCACCTAAGCAGCTGCTAAGCCATGCCCTTAACTTCCACTCTGTCAAAAATTGTAAAGACTTTTGAATGCCCTCTAGCAAATTTAAAGTCCGTCAAGAAAGAAAAAGGAGCGCCAGCCAAGAACGTTTTGAAAAGGTGAATGAGTATAGCGTGCCATGTCGGATACAAAATGTATCACAGAGCTACGACTAAGTAGCATCACACTAGCACAGGAAAAGACTGACTGAGAGGAGAATAAAATAAAAATTCCAAAATAAGACGACCCAAATGTGCATGTGTGTATGTGGGTAATCTTATTACCTTGTGAAGTTAATGTGTTAAATCAATGCAGAGAAAAATGGCTACATTTAGAGAGACAACAAAATTAAATCTCCACCTCATCATAAAACAAATTTTAGATGAACTCAACATTTTCAATTAAGTATTTCATAAAAATAAAACTATAAAGTGCTAGAAGAAAACAGTGATGCAGTTTTCATAATCTCTTCAATGTAGGTTTTTCTAAATGTAAACCATAAGTGAAAAAAATGATTGGTTTATTTTAAAATATAAACAAAGTTAAAGGGCATATTTACGAATTGCAAAAATTATTTTGCCATATCACCAAAGTTTAATGGTCTTCGTGTAATGGGGGCCCCACCCCCAGAAGTGGGGGAGGGGTTAAGCTGCACACACGCCTAAGGAGTCACCCTGCCATCCAGGGCCACGCGTGTTGGGCAACGCAAAGGATTCTGGGGGAGATCATTTAAAAAGGAGCGTAGGGAGACAACGCTTCCTTTTTTAATCTTCGCTCCTTCCTGTGCAGCCAGGGACAGGAGGCCCTGGGCCCCAGGCACTGGGGATGGTGAGAGGGGAGGGAAGGAGGCTAGGGCATCTCAGCTGCAGGCCTGGCACCCCTCTCCCATGTGGGCCTGTCATTGGCCACCCCACCTGCTTCCAGCAAGGGCCTGTGAGACTAAAATATTAGTTTGGAGGGGTTAATAGAGGGGAAAGAAGTACTGAACAGGACCAAAGTTTATGTGCCTTCAGCTCTTGAATCTATGCAGTAGTTGTAATGACAAATATTTAAAAAGCTATCTTTGATATGTCATACTCCAGATATTTCAAATTATATCATTGTTAAATAAAAGCTTCCTTTCTTTTCCACCAAACTCTGTCTTTGGAGTTTTGGTAGGACTGGCACCCTGCCCCCACTGGTTGGGTTTGGTAACAAACATTAATATATAAAGTTTGTATAAACTAGAGAACACCCCAATAGAAAAATGTATATGCTACTTATAGAAGAAATAACACATGACACAAATGTTTAAAGCTCACAAATAATCAAATAAATTAACAGAAGAGAAATATGCCACATTTGACCTATAAAATTGTAACTTTTTTAAAAGTTGATATGCAATATAACTAAGAGAGAACAGGGAAACTCATACTTTTTGTGTGAAACTGTAACCGGGCTCAACATGGGAGAGTTAAAATATATATTTCAAATGTTTCACAAATATTTAACTCTTTCTACCCGACAGCATTACTTCTAAGAAGTTATCTCAAGGCAGAAGGGACTTACAAAGATAAAGAAACAGTGAGAGTCACTGAGTGGTACTTAGGACAACAATAAAGCAGAAAGAACTTAAACACCCAACAACAAAGACCAGCTAAATAGACCATGGTTCCTTAAAAACTACCGATATGAAATGATATCAATTATACATCGGTAGGTAGGAGGAAAGTAGACAATAATACGGTAATGGTCCCGTATTTGGAAAAAATAATAATGGATGCATTGATACATATGTGTTAAAACTCAAGCAGATAAACATATTTATCAAAATGTTAATAGTGATTCTCTGTAAATGTTGACATTACAAGTAGGATTTTGTGTTCTTTTCCAAACTTTAGTATATAATCAACATGTGCAACTTGCAGAATAATTGTTAAAATCACAATGATCGTAGTAATGGTATTGTGCTGATAATCGTTCCTCTTTTTCTGCTTTCAAAAGCATTAATGAACTAATTTTTTCCCCTTAGCATGAAAGGACCATGGATTCCCATTAGTGGAAAAAGATGAGGCTTGCCGTCCCCAAGGGACACTTTCAGGGGGATGATTACTGCTGCCATGGCAACAAGGGCAGGATGTGATGTCACATAATGATCCTGGGCCTGCGATGCGCCCAGCCCAGGGCAGAGCTCGCACTGCCAGCTGGGAACCCAGCAGAGACCTCATTAAGGGCATCTGTTCGGTAATTACTACAAGTTTCCCTTCATCATGCATCCAACTCTGAAAACCACCCAGCCACAGGACTGCGGCTCCCGATCTGCAGAGGGCCCTCATCCCCCACGTGTGCAGAGCTCAGAGTGACAGCCCCAGAGACCCAGGGCCAAGTGTCAGCGCAGTCTGTCAACCCAGCCTCCCTCACAGGGGCCAGGAGGGAAGAAGCCGCTGGAGGACTCTTGCTGTCGCAGACAAGCCTCAACGCGTGTAACTAAGGGATGTGAGACTGCCTCTCCCTAACACGTTTAAGTATTGTCATTTCCTTTAGCGAAAACCTGATATGCCTCTAACCCGTGGCCAGAAGAGAGAGTAGCTGCGAGTGCTCAGCCGGCCAGGGGATCCACGGCAGCGTCAGAATGCATGACGGATTCTCCCACGATGACGGGGAAGTCCCGAGCCCCTGTTTGCCCAGTGCTCTGCCTGCTCAGAGGAGGGGCGGGCTGCTCTACTGCAAAGAGCCAGACAAACCTGGGTGCAAGTTCCAGCCCTCAAGGTCAATCTCCTAAACCTCAGGTTCCTCACCTGTAAACTCGGAATAATGAGTAAACAGGGTTGTCGGACGAAAATCAAACGTAAAACTCTGGTGCTCAAAAAAAAGTTCCCTTAAAAAAGATGTTCCCAGAAAACCAGATGGATGGGTCGATAAATTAAGTGGTCCCTCGTTAGGTCTCCATGGGACCAATGCGAAGCTGCCTCTCGCTCCAGCCATTCCTCCTGCCAATAACAAGAACATGTGCTGGTGTTCTTTTACGGGCTGTTTATCTGCCTGAAATGTTCCCAGGATCTCTCCCCTGCGCATCCGATCCTCAGCCTCGTGCAGTTCAGGGATCCCCAAACAAAACCACACGTCAGGGACTTTCTATAACTGCACTTGCCCAGGTGCATCCTCTAGCTACAGAATCAAAGCATGGAGCTCAGAAATCTTTCACAAGCTCCCCCTTCGGTTCTCACACAGCCAGCCCTGCCCTGCCCTGCCCTGCCCTGCCCTGGAAGTACTTGAAACCCACTGAGCTAGTAATTCTTTAAAACTCAGCTCAAGGACTCTCACATGCTGCTGGTGGGACTACAAAATGGCGCAGCCACTTTGGAAAATAATTTGGCAGTTCCTTAAAAATTAAACACGAATTCACCATACAACCCAGCAATTCCACTCCTGGGTATTTACCCAAGAGAATGAGAACATACGTGCATGCGAAGACTTGTACATGAATGTCTATAGCAGCACCATTCACAGCAGCCAAAAAATGGAAACAGCCTGTGTCCGTCCATTGTGGAATGGATAAACACACGTATCATATATACCAACATAATGGACACTATTCAAAATAAAACAATGAAGTGGCTATCCACGGCAATTAGACAACTCTGAGACTTTACTGAGAATCGTGAACTGTACTTTGAAAGTGAGCGGATTTTATGCTTTATAAATTACACCTCAGTAAAACTGGATAAGGAGAATGGAAGTGAGGAAGGAGGGAAGAGCAGGCAGGAGAGACTGAGCCCACGCCTTCGCCGAGTCCTGCGGGCGGTGAGCCCGCTCCCACCCGATCCTTTATAAATCCCCCAAACACTGGGCCCAGGGACGTCATCTTTTAATACCAGTCTCCCTCCCCCTAAGACCACACACTTTTCAAGAAAGCGAAAACTGTCTAGCATCCCCTTAGATTTGCAGGGCGGTCCGTGGGCACCCAGCAAACGTCTGTAGGAAAATGCATGAAGGAGTGAGTGGCCCACCGAGCTTTCGGTTGAAACAAACTGTAAGAGGCATGTGGTCCTCAGAGCTTCATACCCCGTCTGCCTCCCTTGTACCTGGTCACCAACCCTGTCATGGGGATGCTAAGAGGAGATGCTGGCTGTCCCACAAGTGCTTCAAATTCTCACCAAAGGCATGTCCCTCAGGTGTTCAGAAGAGACCTTCCTGCCCCGGCCAGTGTGGGTCAGCTGGTTGGAGCGTCAGCCATAAACCAAAGGTCACAGGTTCGAGTCCCAGTCAGGGCACATACCTAGGCTACAGCTTTGGTCCCCTATCGGGGCACGTGTGAGGCGACGGATGGATGTTTCTCTCCCTCTCTTTCTCTCTCCCCCTTGCCCTCTCTTTCTAAAATCAGTAAAGTGTGTCCTCAGGAGGGAGGGAGGGAAGGAGAAACCCTTCCCTGATGGCTCCCACACATAGCTGGGCTCGCACGTAGCCATGTTAATGGCTGAAGGGGTGGGGAAAGAGGGAGAGAGAGTCTGTGTGCGGGCGTGTGTGTCTGCGTGTGTGTAACTGGAGAGGCTGCGCAGACGCACCATGCTGTGACATGCCCAGGGGAGCTGAACCTGGTTCGTGGGCTACCAGGAACCGGAAGCTGAGAGGAGCCCAAGAGAGGGCCTGGGCTCCGGGTCAGAGAGCACGCGAGCCGGGAAACTGTGACTGTCCGTGCGTGCGACTGCGGCTTAAAAAGCAGGTAACGGAACAACATGTGTGGATTCCACCTAAGTACCAAACTGCAACAGACCATTACGGGAAACTGGGAGAAAGAAAAGTACGGAAACGGAGTCACCTAACTATTAACAGAGGTCATCCCTGAAGAACGAGGTTTCCTTTCCCGAGTTCCTAAAATGAACATGAATCATTTTCACAGGCAAGTAAAATTAATGATCCTGTCTTGATTTTCCTAAATAAGTGATTAGGAAGAGGAAGACAGCGTCCAGCCCCGACGGACCACCCGCCTCTCCGGAGGGGTCACAGCTGGCCTGGTGTGTCCCAGGGGAGGAGGCACACCCCAGGAGGAGGCAGGAAGGCCCGGGGACAAAGGAGGGACGCCATGCACACAGCAGCAGCTCGTCACCCCCCAACAGCAGGCGCGGCCAACGCACACCACCAGACTGACACCTCCCGGTGTAACCGGCACGTGCACGGGGGACACGCCTCTGAGGGTGTCCCTTCTGCTTACAACAGTTCGCTGCCTTCCGTTGCTCTTGAGAAAAAAACAGACCCCTTCAGCTGGCCTACGAGAACTCCTGCCCACCTCTCCAGCCTCTTCTAGATCCGTATCCCTCCCCTACCCACCTTCTCGCCACAGGACCTTTGCACAGGCTGTCCATTCGACCTGGGTGCTCCCTCAACCCCTTCACCAGGGAAGCCACCCACCCAATCCCACAGACTCGGTCCCTCCCACCATCGGGCCCTCGCACAGCACCCTGGCCTTCCCCCACGGGCGCAGCACGGTCACGCCGTGCTGCCCGTGGGCTCTGCTGGGCTAGTCGGTCTCACTCACTCTGGATCCCCGGGGCTAACGCGGCAGCTGTCATGCAGCAGGCCGTCCACAGAGAAAGGCTCAGTGACGGACGACAGCAGTGGGCCAGCAGGGACGCTACGAAGTGCGAACCGGGAGGACAGCGACGGCCAGACCCCGGAAGGCCTGTGAGCCCAGTTTGGGGGTGCAGGCTCCACCCTGCCAGCCATGGGAAGCTCCTGGATGGTTTTAAAGTGGAGGGCAGCAGGGCCAACCGCGTGTTCCAACAGAACATTCTAGCTGCCTCGTTGAGAGGAGCTTGGAGGGGAGGCGAGCCGAGAGGGAAGTCGAGAGACCACTGGGAAGTCCTGCAGCAGACTCAGTGAGAGACGAGGAGGGCTTGAGCGGAGGCAGATGGGAGGGAAGGGAAAGTTCGAACAGGAAAGGTTTGGAACAGAAAATGCCGAGCACCTGATGGCTAACGAGATGAGGCGGGGCGGGACTGGAGGGAAGAATGAATCAAAGGTGGTTCCCCGAGTTCTGGTTCCAACGCCAGTGCCGAAGTTGGCCTCGAGTCGTGGTTCTGAAACTGGGCACTTTGACCTCTTGAAGCCTCGGTTTCTACACCTGTAAAATGGAGCTGTCTCTTGCGGGGTTATTGGTAGAATCAAATGCGTGGCTGTTAGGGAAAGCGCTTCGCAAACAGCAAAGCCTTATTCTTACCGCCATTAACATGGGGCAGCAGCCTGTGCGGGAGCCGCCTGGTGGGAACGGCCCTCCTGAAACAGTCACTAAGGCCAGACGCCCAGTCCTGCACAGCGGGCCTCACTTCCGCCTCGTTTGAAAGTTTCACCAGCTTACACAGTTGGCCTGGTGAATGGCCCAGATGAGAAAGGCGGAACTTGTATCTTGTTAGAGAGCTGGGTTTCCCCAGGGCCCGGCAGGTGGTTGGGATCTGGGGCTGCTCGGAGGCCTGCTGGTCCACTCTCTAAGAGAGGCTGGCTTCCCCTTCAGTACTCACCGACCTGACAAAATGTGAAAACTTAATGGAGCTTCCAACTGTTAAAGGAAGATTAGTCCCTAGACTCAATAAGCCTTTCTTGGAGACTGTAAGCAAATGACTTTGAAATAAAAGTCCATCCACTTTCCCATCCGCAGCCTAAATCCCTGTGTTAATTCAGGGTCAAACAACACCAGCCTTCTCCTGGGGCCTCCTGGAGAGACAGAGCTTCCCAAGGGCTGGAGGCTTCCCCTCCTTGGGGGGCAGGGAAGGAAGGGAGGAAGGGAGGGAGGGAGGGGAAATGGGAAGGGAAAGGAACTAAGATTTATGAGCGCCTAAGATGGTCTCATTACTGGTCCAGCACTTAACATGTTGCACACATACCGACATTATTGGTCCTACTTTGCAAGATTCAAAGAGAAGATTCCGAAAGGTAAGGAGAGCAGTTCAGTACTTCATAAATGCTGTGCAGCAGAGCTCAGCAACCCCACTTCTGGTCTTTCAACCACACGCACCATCCTAATTCTTTAAGACGATCTCCAAAAGTCAAGATGTCTGATGAATAAGACATACAATTCAGCAGGTCCAACATTTCATCCCCCAATAGAAAATAAATAAAGACCTGGCTGGTGTAGCTCAGTGGATTGAGCGCGGGCCTGCGAACCAGAGGATTGCGGTTCGATTCCCAGTCAGGGCACATGCCTGGGTTGCAGGCCAGTTCCCGGCAGGGGACACATGAGAGGCAACCATACATTGATATTTCTCTCCTCCCTCTCTCCTACCCTTCCCCTCTAAAGATAAATAAATAAATTCTTTAAAAAATAAATAAATAAATAAATAAAGAGAAGTAAATAAAGAGTAAAAAGGGGACTAGCACTCACCTGAACCCTGAGGACGTCCTTTGAAACCCTCACTCATCAGTCACTGCTCCAGCGGTAACCTCACTGGAAAAAGCTGAACTAGGCCGTCTATGAAAAGCTCTTTCTTTTAGGCTAAGCCAGCCCTTGTAGTCATTCGTGCAAGATAACTGACCCTTCTCCTACGTCCTTTCCCAGGCCCACGGAACCACATGGGAGCTACTCTGGGCTGTTATCGAGAAGAGAGGAAGCCCGCTCTCTGCATTAGAAGCAAGAAAAGGCGGGGGTCATCAGATCAGTTCGTGTGGATTCCCTCAGAGCAACGAGTCCCGGGGCGGCATCTGCGGACCAGCATTCACCGGGTAGTCTCGGGTGCCTGGGGCCTCTGGCCGGCAGACGCTGCCCTCCCGCAGGTGAAAACCAGCTGCCAGCCACAGGGCCTCCAAGCCTCCCCAGGGCTCCTTGGGGAAGGCCAAGGCCAAGCTCCTGCCACAGGAGCCTGCCTGCCAAACAGCACAGGAAGTGCCAACCGGCTCTTCCCAGAGCAGCTGGCACCAATTACCCGGACCCAGCTGGAAGCCCTTGGCGGGGGTAAGGCTCCACAAGCTCAGCCTGCTGGGAAATCCTGCGCTAAATCAAAGACAGCCTGGCAGCCGAGTAGGCCCTTGACATAGTGGCTGGCGGGGTGCGTGGGGGGAGGGCGCGTGCGGGGCTGTGGGAGGCGGCAGGCTGGGGGACACGCTCCAGGGCAGCAGCTGTGGGCTGGGACCCTCGCCTGCTCCCTCGATTTCAGAGCCTCTCCACCTCGCAGCCAACCAGAGGTTGGGCACCTGGAGCGTGCCAGGTTCCTACTTCCTCACCTGCTGAACTCGCCACCAGCACAACAGAACGAAGTGCCATCCCCACTGGCAAATGAGGGACCTGCGGCCCAAGGAGATTAACGACCTTTCCTCAAACATGGGACAGGAACTGCCAGGATGGGGTCTAGAGCCCCGGTCTTCTTCATCACTTCCCTTTCGGAAACCTAGCCTCCGGGTGTAGGAGAGCTAAGCATCTGAAAAGGGATGCCCTTTGCAAAGCCATCTCCAGGCACGCACTGAATCCTGAAAGACCATTAACTGGTTGTGGAGAGGGGAGCTTTTGGAGGTCCACCATAGCTTCATCAAGAACAGCATCAGACACTGACGCCCAAGGACACAGAAGTGAGTGCCTCTTGGTAGGAAGGGCAAATCTTGAACAACTGAAAACAGAAGGCCAAGGTCATCCTTACAGCTTTCAAGGACGAATACATATGTGTGTTCGATCCAGAAAGACTCAGAGCTGGTTATTATTATTATTATGTTAATAATATGGAAATATATTATTATGAGTATATGCTATGGATATATAATAATATTATTAAGGAAATAATAATAAGCATATATCTAGAACTATACATCAGGTGTCGTTTCAAGTGCTTAGTGTACTTTAACCCATTTCATCATCCAAAACCCTAGGAGACAGGTAATACAATTTTCTTCTTTTAACAGACGAACACAGTGAAATATAGAAAGGCGCAGCAACTTGCCCAAGACCACACAGCAAATGAACTGTGAAGCCAAAATTCAAAGGAAATCGAGCTGCTGGATTCATGCTCCCCCCGCCCCCCCGCCGCACATTCTGTCTCTCCAATCCAGCGGGACCCGCGTAAAGGTCTTCCATATACTGCTCACACATGTAGCCCCATTTTCTGTTCATGACGAACAGATCCAGTAACATGAAGCAAAGCGATAAAGGCTTCGTACCACATCGGAACGGAAGGAGAGCTAGCCCTGCCGCGAGCAGAAACACTCCGAAATGCCCCCCGTCCCCGCATTTCCCACCGGAACTTGATGTCACAAAGGGAAATGGGAGCTACACACCGACACGTGGGTTCCTTCCTCGGGTCTAGTTCGGTGATTATATCAGGAAGAGACCCCAGTCTTCTCACTCCTATTTATTCCTCACACAGAACACTTCCCTTCTGACACTTCTGGTCACCAAATCTGAGGGGTATTCTCCCCTCCAAGAAACTCTGTGACACCAGCTGGGTGTCCTCCAACTGACCTCGGCCCTGACGCAACCCCCCTGGAGTCGCACCCCACAGGTTAAGGGTTCAGTCACATGAGAGACTGCCCTTCACTGCCGATCGCAAGTAATGGGACCCCAGGTTCCCACAACGTCTGTCCGACTCGGCTACAAATCCGAGGTGCCCGTGACCCCTCTGCCTTGGATTCGACTATTTCCTAGAACAGCTCACAGAACTCAGGGGACGCTGCGTTTACCAGTTCACTAGGGGACTTGATGAAGGATACTGATGAACAGCCAGGGAGCCCGGGGCAAGATCAGAGAAGTTTCCGAGGACAGGAGTTTCTGTCCCTGGAGGGCTGGGGTGGTTGCCCTCCTGGACACAGACGTGGTCACCGACCTGAAAGCTCCCCAGACCCCATGCTTTTGGGGTTCTTACAGAGGCTTCATCTCCAGCCCTTCTCCCTCTCTGGAGAAGGTGAGAGAGGAGGGCTGGCTGAAAATGCCAAGCTTCTAACCGTGGGTTGGTCTTTCCGGTGACCGGCCCCCTCCCCGCCCCCAGGAGGCACCCAGAGTCCTGCATGGCACTGGGTGCCCCCACAGCTCCTGATCTATGGCACATGCTCCCCATTTCACATGCCAGGAAACTGAGGCTCAGAGAGGGGAAGCAACTTGCCCCAGATGCAGAATGAGGACTAGAAGGCGGAGGTCAGTGCCGGAGCAGGGACCGTGGGCTCCGGGTTGATGACCCGTTCTTCCAAAGGCTGCTCCACCCCGCTCTGCTCCAGTCGTCAGAGAGCCTTTCGGAGGAGGGGAGCGTCAGGGCAACCAGTTCTGATGGACGGCCGTGGAATATTTCACCTTAGATCCTTATGCGGTTCTTTGCTCCCCACTATCACCCCAACCAGGTGTACAACGCCCAAAGGTCTTGCCCCTCGCCCCACCCGCCCAGACAAGACACTTGGCCAAGAGCGCCAAGATTAGTCTGGGCTGAGAAAGTCCTCAGCCATGTGCCCCAAGGGAAGCCAGGCCTCTGTGCCTGGGCTGGAGAGTGGGCCCCACCCCCGGTGCATGCAGCCAAGTCACCCTGGCCTGGACCACCCACGGAGCCCTGCCCACCCAGGAACTCCTCTAGGAGGGGTACGGGCCGGCGGGCCTCCCCACTCAGCATGGTTCCCAGCTCCCGGCAGTCCGAGCGCGGGGCAGGGAACCCTCACCCCAGCCCCTTGGGCCTCTGCTTGCTGTCTAGGGGCCCCTTATTTTTCCTCCTCTGGGACAGTCTCACAGAGAGAAACACAGGGGCAAGGGAGCTGGTGGCAGTTGCCACAGGGAACGCATCCCTCCGTTAGCAACACCTCTTTCAGTACAGGCCTAGAATTTTCCACAGCGCTACCAGGTCTGTTGTTGAGGGAAGCAGCGTCTCTGCTCTACACGACCCCCCACACACACAATTTTACACCCTCCCACCAGTCATGGCTTCTCCCATGTCCCTCTGACACCCCGAAGGCCGTCGTCATGGGAGGAAGGGAAATGGGGGCCCTCCAGTGCCCCACTTTCTCATCTGCAAAATGAGAACCAAAAGAGAACAAAGGAGGCCTTCTCAGGTGGTTAAAAAAAAAAGCACTTTGTGTTTTGCAGAAATACTTCCCTTTTGGGAGAGAGTGTGTGTATTTTCAGCAGCCTCATAGAGAAAGTAAGAATCTATGAACTGACTTAATACAGACCCAGAGAGGCACCCAAACTCCAGAAGACAGGGAAACTACGATACGCCAACCTTCCTCCCTGCCCGCAGCCGTTCGCTCTGCTGGCCAGCACAAGCCCAACCCGTGGGTTTCCTGCGGGGGGCGGGGGGGGAGCTGTCGAGAACCGCGGAGGCCTCAGACACCCAGCACCTTCTGGATGTGGCACGTGAGCAACCTCAGAGTCGAGTGTCCAAGACCTCTCCGCCACGTACCCGACTCCATCACCTGAGGACATGATGTAAAGAGCGCGAAAGGCCATTGGCCCTGGGACACGAGGGTCCGGGGCTGAACAGGCAGCCACGGTGGGAGGCAGGTTAACAAACCTGGTTTCTTCCACCCGATCCTCCTGGAGTGAGCCCCACCCCACCTGTGGCAAAGATCCGTTCTTTCTGGTTTCGCCCCAGCCTGCACTGGCTTAGCAGAATCTCCCCAATCCCTCTTCATGGAGATGAGGGGCTGGTCCTGAGGCCCAGGCCAAAGTCAAGTCCACTGTGGGAGGCAGCATGGTGCGGACAACCCTTGGCCTGAGGGGTCCAGACAGCAATGGCTTGAACCCAACTCTGCCACTAGCCAGCTTGTGACTTTCAGCAAGTTACCTGCTCTCGGGGTCTTAGGAGTTCCTTCCCCTAACATGGGGTGCCAACAGCCGCCTTTCACGGTTGGGGTGAGCGAAGCACCCACTCAGTGCCCACACCCCACGGCTACCTCTTCTCAGCCCAGCCACGGCCAGAGTCCCAGAGTGCCTGCAGGCAGGGTGGGGACCGGGGCTGGAGCCTCAGACTTGCACATCAGAGGGACCCCCGGTGTTTCTCTACAGGGGTGCTATGGGGCCGCCATCCAGGGCAACTCCTCACTGTGCAGAGCCATCCCCACATGCTGCAGGAGGTTTAACCCCTCTGACCTCTGCTCACTGCAGAGACTGCCCCCAGTCACCCGGCATGGTGCTCCAGATAATACGCCCCCCGGAAGCACCACCCCTGCTGAGAGCCACAGCTGAAGCCTTCTGCCTGCCCAGTCTGCACCGGAAGTGGGCACCTCCTCCTAACCTAGAAGTGTCCACTCTCAGAGAGAAATTCTGTCAGGAGCC
The DNA here is from genome assembly GCA_039655065.1 of Glossophaga mutica. Taxonomy (NCBI): domain Eukaryota; kingdom Metazoa; phylum Chordata; class Mammalia; order Chiroptera; family Phyllostomidae; genus Glossophaga; species Glossophaga mutica. The sequence goes on from CM077313.1 coordinate 88,645,778, forward strand.
CTCCAAGGAGTTTCTTCTTGACCTAGCAGGTGGGTCACACCTCCCTCCTGCAGGGTCCCCGAGACCCCCATCATCCTCATAGGCCTCCCCTGGTAATATTGTCTGAACATGCCAGTACCTAACGTAACACGAGTTCCTTCAGTAACACGCGTTCCTTCAGCAACAAGCTCTGACCCTGAGAGTTTGCATAATTAACAGGCTGGGAGAGGAAGTGATTCCCAACTGGCAAAGGGACGGACACCTGAGAAAAGGAGAGACCTGGGGACCACCTGGATCTCAGCAGGTTCCTCTTCCACCTGGAGGAGGGGAACTGCCCACCTACTGCCCACCTACTCCTTCCTGCAGAAGTCGTGCGACAAGCTGGCAGCCACAGGTGTGGGCTACGAGACCTCTGTTCTCAAAGCAAGTCCTGACCACCAGTGCCCCACACGAGCATTGCACGAATGTGAGTCCTCGATCTTGGAAGAAGTATCTGTAATATCTGTGACAGACAGCACTTGAAAAGTACACACACACACACACACACACACACACAAAGATAAGTGTGTGTGAATAAGGTATATATCACCATATTAGTTATATAATTATTATGTGATTAATATGTAGTAGTTCTATTATACATAGTACAGTAGTTAATATCTAGTAATTATCATTATATATTATACAGTTAGTACATTCATTACATATATAATTAATATCGACTCTATCCATTATGAGGACTTGCAAATTAAGAAATGATAAACTTCCCCAGAGGAAAAACATACAGGCCAAGGACATAAAAAGGCGATTTTACAAAAGAAGTGAAATGCATGTGGTGTGGAGATGCTACCTTCCACCTCTCGAACCAGCAACTTTTTCCTAAATTAACACATCTGGTGCTCATGAGAGCATCTGAGTAACTCAACCGATAGCTAGTGGGAGTGTGAGCTGGTACTTTCAGAGGCGGGTTAACCGATATGTTTTAAAATCCCCCAAAATACACATACTCTGGGAGAAAGCAATCGAACTTCTAGAAACCTATCCTGAAAGAGTCATTCATGGATGTGCTCAAAGATTTTGTCTTTTTCCACTATTTATTAGGGCAAAACTTACAAGCAACCTAAAAAGCCAACAGGAGGAGACTGATGAACTATTCTATACACAGCAGAAACAAATCTAATAAGAAATATTCAATTACCAAACATTATGATTGCATTTTGTTTAAGAAAATTAGACTTAATTTTGAGCTTAGACTTAATTCTGGAAGTAACATGTCCAGCCCATGGCCCACTGGGGTCACTTGGTTAGAAAGATCAAAAGTGGTCCAGAGGTGAGCTCCCGGCCCTGGGTCTCTTCCGGCCCTGAGCAATTTCTTGCTCCACCCCCGAAAAGCGAATTACCGTACCCTCATTTTCAAAGGCCTGGGGGCCTGGCTTGGCCCTGCTGCTCTCCAAACTGACGTCCAGGCTTCACCCACCTCCTGGAGAGGTGAGGAGGCAAGGCCGGGCCACTGTTTGAAAACAGCGCCCAGCGCTGGACCACAAGCACCAGGAAGTGACCTCTTCGAGTCCAGCTTGCAGAGGGTCAGCCCGTGGTCCTGCTCCCTCTAATAGCCACAGTGATACTTCCAGCCCCCTCCTGGATCCCTCCTGGTAAAGGGTTTAAAGAAAGCAGTGCGCCACTGGGAGGTCGGAGGGCAAGAGGCAGGTTTTTCGTAACTATTTCAGTAATACAGTACATCCCTCCCTGCCTGCATTCTCTCTCTCTCTCTCCCTCTCTCTCTGTGTCTGTCTGTCTGTCTGTCTGTCTCTCTCTCTCTCTCTCTCAACTTTTGCAGAAACTATCACCCAGTCTCTCTCTCGCTCTCTGAACCTATTGCTATGTCTGTCTCTCTCACCCTCAGCACCTCCCCAGTTTCTGTCGCTGTCCACCCTGTCGTTCTATTAGTCTCTGTCTCGGCATCTGTTTGCCTCTATTTCTGACCTGGTGTCTTGGTGTTTCCATTAATGTCTCTGTGTCTAGCTGTCTCGGTCAGTCTGTCTCTCTGTGGGTCCCTCTGCGTGTCTCTGCCTCAGTGTCCGTCATGTCCACGTCCTTCTGTCGCTGACTTCCCTCTTGCTATTTCTGTCTCCATCTCTCTGCCTCCATCCCTGTCTCTCGCCCTCCCGAGTTGAGTTACTAAAACCGCAGCAAGGAAACCGAGCCCTTCAGAGATGCAGCTTCCCCGGGATGCGGGGTTAGAGCGGAGGGAGGGGCGCCGCGGGAAGCCCCAGACGCAGCGACCCGGCCACACGCAGGACTTCCCCGGCCCTGCCGCCGCTCCCCAGGCTCCTGGCGAGTGCCTCGCGGCCCTGCCTGACCTCTGGCCACCCCCGAACCCCTCGTTTAGAAAGCGCCCTCACCGCCACCACCAGAAAGAGCGCTTGCCCAAGCCACAAGTCGGACGGGGGAGGAAAGTTCTCACCGATGGTGAAGCTGTAGCCATCGATGCTGAAAGTGGCGCTCCTGCACTTTTTGAAGCCCTCTTTCCTGCTGCTGGCGTCCGTCATGGCTCGGCTCGGCTCCGCCGCCCGCGGCGTCCGCGGTCCCCCAGCGGCAAAGCAGCAGCCCCGCGCCCACGCCCCGCGCTCGGTCGCGTCCCCTCCCCCGGCTGCGCTGCGCGCTGCGCGCTGAGCCGGCAGGTCCCCGGGTCCGCCGCTGGTGGCGAGCTGGGCGCGCAAAGTCAGCTAACGCGCTAGGCGCACGGCAGAGTCAGCCAGCATGGCAACTGCCCCAGCTCCAGTGCCAACTTCGCATGCGACAGCAGAGCCGAGGAAGGCAGGCGGCACCGGCGCCGAGCGTGCGTATGCGGGCCGGCGGGTGGGAGCCGAAATCCCCGCCTTTTCACTCGTGTCTCTGGGAGCCTCTGAAACCCGCGCGCTACACGCACGTCTGTTTTCTCTCTCAGCTTCGCCTGCCCCTCTCTGGAGGCTGGTGGGGTTTGGGGACCCAAGGGAATGGCTCAGAGTCGGCGTCGTGCTTCTGAATGTTTTCTCTGGCAGGCAGGAGAGCTCGCAAAAAGCACAGCAACAGATGGAAAAGCAAACACTGAAGCCGGGCAGATGCTGCCAAAGTTTACTCCAAACAAGGAAGTCGGGAAATCGCCACGCCCACTTCCTCCCAGCAGCTGTCCCCTTAACCACCCGGGAGCCCCGAGATCACTTCTCAGCAGGCCCCCGCCGAGGGGTGACTATCAGAGTAACTCCTATCTGCGGCCAAGCGCTTTCACACAGAGGCTGCACGTGGTGCAATTCACGACCAGGCTGCAGCCCATTCCCCACGGCCCATCTCAGCTCTTTCCCGTGTGGCTGTGCCAAAGAGGATGCTCCTGAAACTTGTGGAGGTGGGAGAGATGTTAGCAATCCTACAGCCCGCCCTATCTGTGGTTACAAAAGAGGAAACTGAGGCCGAGGGAGACGTGACTAAGGTCCTACAGCTAGAAAGTGGCAGCGTTTGGACATAGGTGTTCCATTTTATGACGCCCATCACTGGCCCTCTGGGGACCTGGAAGGGCTGAGCTAGGCAAGGTCTACACAGGGGAAGTCCTTCCCTCCGACCAGCAAGCAGCCGCCACACATTGTGTGTTCTGTGTCGTGCGTGGGCGGGGGCTCGTGTGCAGAAACCAGTGCCCAATCAGTCCCTTAGAGTCCCCCCGCATCACCACCCCCCACCCCCGGTGTCACAGGTCAATGACAGTGCCGTCTGTGCTCAAGCTCTTGTGGGACCACAAGTAACTTAACCTCACGGGTTGTGACGGCGTGCGGCACAAGGAGCAAACACTTGTCAATATTAAAAGAGTCAATTATTGGGGGGGTGGGCTGGGATGGGAGTAAAAGACAGAAAACTGTACATGAACAACAATTAAAATTTTTAAAAAAACACGCAGAAAATAAAAATAAAGAAATAAAAGAGTCAATTAGGTACATTCCTAACTGGTTCTGCAATTGAGTTTAGGGAGCAGACAGTCCAGAGTCTGACTGAAATTAGAAACCCCCTCCCCTGCCCCCCCCCAAAAAGAGCCTGTGTACACACACGTGCAGTATTCTACATAAAATTTCGGGGGACCCGTGAAACCCTCCAGCCCACTGGAACACAGGTCGATGGATGTCTCCATGATGAGGCACTGAACCTTCCTCGACTGGCCGCAGATGTTTAGAGCAGTACGAATGTTTAGATGTCAGCTGTCATTGGAACTCTAGTTACAAATGCTCCCAGGAACACCTGGGACCACGCTCCCATTGACCGTTTCCTTGGGGCGATGGCAAGGTTCATCGATCCACAGGCAGGTGTCACAGACCCCGTGGCACCTCTCAGCTCGGGAGTCCGGGCTGCTCCGACCCCGAGGTGCCCCGGGAGACTGGCCAAGGGCTCTATGGACAGACAGACCGGTCCTCCGTCTCCACCACTCATCAGCGGTGGGGCCTTGGGCAAGGAGCTGGACATCCCCGAGTCCTGCTTTCCTCATCTCACAGGGAGGACGGGGAGGAGGTGGGGGTGACCGGGGCTCGCACCGGGCATCAGGCAGCTCCAGACTCCACGGTGTAGGCACTGCGGGAGATCCTTCTCCCTGACAACAATATACAGCGTCCGGCACAAATAACGTAACCCCTTTTATTACAAAATCTTTTATTACAAAATCATAGGCCTGCCATCCTGTAACATGACAACATCACACTCAGGCACGCCCTATGACATTTGAGGTGAGATGTTCGGATTAAAACTGTACATTGTTACACCCATATCATTACCCAGCTGGCCACACCCAAGCAGGCCTTACTTCTGCCAGACCCTGCATTTCAGTTACTTCGATCACCACTTATTTTGTAAGAAAATTTTATACAGACTGTATCACACACCGAATTGTATATTTTAACACAGTCCTCATTTTCTGTGTTTCTCCTGCATTTCTAAACCTGCAGCAGAAGCACTTGCCGTCTCTTCCACAACAAGGCGCCAGGAAGCCCTGAGTTCCAGTCTCCCGCAGTAAATTTTCGAGAGGACAATATCCTGATGCAGTGGAAATCTGGCCTTGAGTTAGTAAAATCAAAACTTGGTATTTCACCGCTCTTAGCAGAACAGCTTTTTTGAAATATAATATGTAAAAATAATAACACTGTGATCACTTCTCGGTCCTCTCAAGACGGGTAAAAATAACTTGCCTGAACAATTAGAACTGTTTTTAAACGGCTGCTCCCTCGGATCATTATCTCTCCCCCCTGGTGTTCAAGACGGCACACCTACAGCCCGCTCAGCACGCTGCTTCAAGCGCTGGGTCTTAAAGCGGCCTTCCCTGCGGGGCTCCTACACCAAACGGAGGGGAGTGCAGTGCTAACGTTACATAAGCAGAGAAGGAACGCGCTCAAGACCGAGCTCCAGAGAAGCGTTGCTCTTTCAGAATTCTCCTTCAAGCACGCCTGTGACGTGAGGAAACTAAACCAAGACGGCCAGGCAGATGAGCGGACCCTCTGCTCACCTGGTCCGAGCAGGGGTCAGCAAGCCACTGCCCGCAGGTCAAATCCGGCCCAGTCCCTTGTTTCAGTAGAGTCTTTGAGCTAAGGATGGGTTTCACATTTTTAAGTGTTTGAATAAAAATTCAAAAGAAGAACATGCCAAGGGACACGTTGAAGCCATAAGAAATTCAAAGTTTCGGTGTCCACAAAAAAAAAAAAAAAAAGGTTAATTGGAACATAGCTACACTCGTTTATTTACATATTGTCTACGGCTGCTTTTAAACTGAAAAGCGGAGCTGAGTGGCTGTTTCCGAAACTGTACGGCCTGCAGAGCCAAAAAAAATATTTACTGCCTGACCCTCTACAGAAAATGTTCGCTGACTCCCAGATGAGAGCAAATATCTCACACCTGTCTGGGCTTGGATAAACTCTAGCTGTATTATATTTCCTTTAAAATAAGTTTGAAAATGAATTGATCTTTCTTTAACTACTGGAACGGACTCTAACAAGGAAGGCACGCTCACCAATGTTTGTTGCAGGAAGGAAGGCAGGAAAGAAAAAAAATACACATTTTACTAGTTTAATCCAGTCATTAGCCAAGATGAATTAGGTGGAGATTAATTTATCCTGAGATGTCATGTTCGACCGTGGCTTCCTGCCAGGAAACGTGAGTAGGAACGGAACTCAGAACCCAAAGCAGTTCAGAGCTCATGGATCAAAGAGTGCCCTTGAAAATATAACAACTCTCCGTGGAAAAATCAAAACCGTGCAGCCGACCCCTCTGTGTCCGGTGCTAATGTCATGTCCTCTGTGTCAGGGGCTGATACCTAAAGTGTCAGAGTCGGGTACTTATTGCTCCCTGGTGTTTAAACCTCCAGAAAAATAATGACACACTATAAGCAGGACATATTATCAAAAAGGCAGCTTTCTATGAAAATGACTTTTATTTGTCATACCAAAGAGAAGATGGCCCCTCCGTATCTCATGGACGCATTTCAACTGCTCTCACACAATACGCCGTCTACCATGGGGAATTTTCCCCACGGCCAGTGGCCCCAGAATTGTTCATCCAAGTTCCCCCACTGAGAGCGCTGTGTACATCCCTCACGGACAACTACTGGGCTATCTGACAACCACTCCATATTCAGGAAAGGCCCCCCCTCAGTCCCTGGACCACAGAAATGGCTGCAGGCGGTGAAGCTTCTGACCCGCAAGCCTGCTCCTCGGATGTAGCTGGTAGGATCCAGAGAGAGCTAATGAGTATCTTTGCTGGGACTAGGAATTGTTGGGGGGTAACAAGAAAGTGCCAGTATAGGCCCACACCCAGTCTCCAGCCAGTATACGAAAATCAGCCCCTCCCGGATTCTGTGAGATGACGTTCTTATGTTATATGCCCTTTCTGTGTGTGACCCAGCAGAAGGGAGTCTCCCACACTCCCTGCGAGGAGGGACACAGAAACAAACAGAGGAACAAAGGATTCAACTGGCACCAATGCCTGCCGACTGTGCGTTAGGCACTGTGCTAACCAGGGAACGGTCCCTGTCTGCGGGGACCTTACCGGCAAGAGTAAGCCCCCGAACAACCCGGCCGTACGGACACCTTGCTTTTTATCCTCCCTGTTTGTGCAGGTGGGCTCTGACATCCCTAACGCCACCTGATAGAAGAACCAAGAAGGGGCCCTCGGGAAGCAATAAGGTGGGAGCAGAAGGAAGAGGAGAAGGGAGTTAGTGAGAGCTGCAGAGGGACTGCCTCCAGAGACACAGGCTTCCCGAGACTGCCCTCGCCATCCGACCCCTGCCTGCCCTTCTCTCGGGGCTCCGCTTCCACACTGCCTACCGGCTCTTCTCATCCAGATGCCCGTGAGGATTCTCGCACTCTGTGCTTCCTGGGGAACAACAGAAGGGAAAAAGTCCCACACTAATATTTATTGAACACCTACTATGTGCCGAGTCCTTCTCAGTGGGCACAGCTAGCCTCTGTAACAAACATCTACAGTCTCAGTGGCCTGACCACAGTCAGGGCTTGTTTTCTGCCCATCACAAACCCTAATATAAATTGAAGGTTGGGTTTTGTTCTGTGGAGTTACTGGAGTTTCCCCACCATCCCCCAGGTCCCCGGTGTCCGCCGCGGGACGCTCCACATCTGGCCGGGACAGGAAGGAAGAGAGAAAAGGTGGAGGACCACGAAGAAGGAGTTCAGGGACCAGGCCTGAAGAAACACACATCCCTTTTCCCAACTCTGCAGCCAAAGGTTAGCCACGGAGCCCCACCAAGCTGCAAGGGTCGGGGGGGGGGGGTCTGGGCCTCGAAATTAGGAAAGAAAAGAGGGTTTGGTCAACGCAGATCCTTGCAAACCCTATCCTCTCCACTATTTTGAGCAAATCTGACCACCAGGTCACCAGGTGCAGACACGGTTTATACCTGTGTGCCAAGAGCCAAGGACAAAATCTGCCCTGATCCCAAGTCCAGGCTTAGTCAGTCGAAGCGCCCATGCCCACCCCCCGATAGACATCGCAGCTCTGCCCCCGAAAAGACCCCTCCTCTTCCTGTGGTCCAATGTCAGTGTGATCGCTTACAGAAGGTTTAAGGCTGTAAACGATTTTGATAGTGTGTTATAGCTCTGGCTTTAGAAAGCAAACCAAAAGAATAATCCATTCAGTCGTTGAAAACTACATTGTCTTGTGACAGATGTTTTTTTTCTTTCTGTAACTAGAAAACATAAATATATAGAAAAACAAAAACCCCAGGATGTTCAGAGGCAAGGGGAACCACAGGGAGAAATTGGGTGAATACTCTTTTCTAGCCAGCAAAATGTGCCACATCAGAGTTGCTCGACGGGGACCTGGGGGATGCGGGACCAGGGTAAATACGGAGCATCCTAGGTTACCATCTGCATGGCAACAGGTCCCCGATGGATAACCTGTCACAGGGAGAGGCAGCACGCACCTGCGCTGGGACGTGGGAAAGGAGCTGAGGGGCCGGCAGGGGCTGGGCCACCGTGTGCCGGGCGCTGCACCACGCAGTCTGCACGTGCGCCCAGCTCGTCTCCGGCCCTCCACTGGATAATGAAGACTGGAATGATGGAGTTCGGATTTCTTCCTATGGATCTGAAACCCCTGGGGAAGGGGACTGCTCTCCGTGGCAACCTAGGCAACAGAATTAGGGAGAGCACCAAGAACACTGGAACCAAAGAGAACAGACAGGCAGCCCAAAGGGGGCACTTCCGACACCAGAGGGGATCCAAGCGCCTGGTGAAATGACTTGTAATGGAAAGATCCTCCTCCATCTACGGCCCACAGGCAGCTCCTTTCACCTGGGACGTCCTTCCACTTAGTGACTGAGCGCAAAGGAGGCAAACGTGTTCCTTACCATCAGCACACACGCACACATACGTATGCACACGGCTAGGTACAAATACACCCGCACCCCCCGGGTCCTGGCTGTGGTCCCTGCTGCTGATGATCATGATAAGGATGCTGGTGTTTTGGAGTAAAGATAAACCATGTGTCAGAAAGAGGCAACCTGCAGAGCAGGATATGATGTGGCTGCAGCTATGCAAAAAATGCACTTCCGAAAGACGGGAGGAGACAGGCCAAACAGTGACTGTGACCACACCGCAGGACCAGGATTGGTGCGGGGCTCCTGAGCTGGGAGACTTCAGTCAGGTGATGGTTAATAAGCCTAGTAGTGCATGCATGTGAAAGCTACTCATTCAGGAATTGCAGGTACGGCCCACCCTGGCTCCAGGAGACCACAAGCAGTTCGACCTCTGTGCTGCAGGAGAGACCATAGCGACCAAGGTGGTATCCGAGCCATTGTGTTCCAGGGAGAGACATCCCACCGCCCAGGACACAAGACACAGGACCCAGATAAAGAAAATCCCTGGTCAGCGGATGAAAGGATGTCAGGGAAATTGCTGGACTGCAGCTTTAATGAACCTCTTTCCTGAATTCCAAATCCCTTACCTGGACTTCTTTCCCTTGAATTCCAAACCCCTCACCTACACTTTTCTTCTCCTTAGAAAAAGGGTCGGTTTTAAATGGAATTTAAGGAGGTCTGTCAGGATATGTAACCCTGCCATCTTCTCAGATCTCTGGCCATCTGAATAAAGCGCCCATAGAGATTCAGTCCCTGTCTCTGCTTATCGGTTCTGGAGGTGACAAGCAGCATGAATGCTGGCTTTTCCGGTTTCTGGATCAGAGGTGACTTGGGTTCCCCAGGGACAGTGACACCAGGCTGATCCTGATTCCCGTTGACACAGACTGGCTGCACCCAGCGAACCCCCCAACCAGGAACTGTGGGGGAATTTAGTTTCTTTTTTTATGTGTCCTCCAAATGTTCTACTATGCCTATAATTTTTACAAAAGAAAAATAAGTATTTTAAAAGTCAGCCATCTATACAGACACAGGTATCTAAATTACTTCCTCTGTTTTTCATGTTGAAACATTTTCTAATTTAAGATATACATCAAAATAAATGAACCAGATCAATGACCCATCCCTGGACAGGAAGCTTCATGATCTAGAAGCTTCCCAATACCTAGACCGATGCCTATGACCGAGCAGGCGGTGGTCGGACGAACACTTGAATAGTCTGGTTCTGACAGGGGCGCTAAGCAGAAGTACGGAAATGGACGCATCAGCCCCCTGAGGCTGGGATATGCGCTAAGCCTCCTCCAAGAGCCACGGCGACACGGTCCGCCTTGACCGCTGAGTGAGTGAAGGAGAATTCCTATCCATTGCCTGCAAACTCCTGGCTCCTCTTCTCAGAAGGGATCTCATCCCCCCTTCATCCAGGACCCCCTGGGGACACCCTGCTCCCACATCATCAGTAACGTGACACCTTCTCTGTTGGTGCTTTAGAAAACCTTGGGCGTGTTCACCGTACAAAGCGTGCGGATGCCCAAGCAGATGGACGCCGGACCGTGCGGCTGGAGTTCTCAGTCATGGTCGCGAGTTATGCAAAGTCTCCAGGGTGGGAAAAGCAGAGTCTCCAAGTGGACGGGTTAACTGAAATCTCAGAATCACAAGCGAATTTTCCCAGATGTTGATTCCGCTGCTGCCCAAAATCCTCTGCCAGGGAATCAGACAGTCTGTATTATCATAATAAAGAAAAGCAGTTATAGTTGGCAGCAGGTGGGAAGATCGATGATTTCATGCTGAAAAGCTTCTGTCAGGTATTTAAGTTACTGAAAGGTTTTTTTTTTTCCATTGTGATAAATTCTGGCACATACATTTGGCAACCAAGTTTCTAACAAAATGCCTCCCAGAGTCACCAAGGGCATTTGGGAGGATGGAGGAGATTGGGTTTCCTCTGTGCACACGAGTTGCCTCCTGGCTTAATGAATTGTCCCTGGTTTTGAAATTGTCCTTCAGACCACAAGGCGTCATCATCGATACCAGCCTGCACTCAGTGACACGGGCTTCACTCAAAATGTGTGACAACCGAAGCAAATCACAAGGGAAACCGAACTGCTACGACGTGGAAATAACAAGCGGGAAAGAGTAAAATGGGGTCTTGATTCACTGATTCAACCGAAAGAAGTAAGAGCAGGATCAATGGGTCCTTCCGGGAGTTTTCCTCATTTCTCACACACGGTGGTCGAGTCCCCCACTGTGGTCCAGCCACCCTGCCGGGCCCTTTCCGCTTCTGAGCCACCTTTCCCCCTCCCAGCAATTCCCATTCCCCCCACGGAGACGCTGAGGCTGGCTACGGCAAGGGGCCATCGGGTCCGAGTCCTCGCCAGGCTTCCGTCCACCACGTGAGGCTGCCTCTCCTCACCTCCTGAAAGGTGTGAAGTCTCAGGCACCTCCTGGCGCTGCTCCAACCTCTTCCTTTCTACGTAAAGGCCACAGAAAGCCGTGAGCAAGAGGGTGCTTCCCATCCTCGCACCTGGAATATAGACTGTGCCCGGACGTCTACTGCCCTTGAGGTTTCTGTCCCTGGGGAGGGTGGGCTTGGTTCCCACCCGCAGCACTGGCCCAAGCCCCCCTCGCCCCTGTCCCCACACTGACCACCTTCAGCTTCCTCCCATGCAAAGGGAAATGAGAAAACCCAACTGTCGTGAAGATGAGTCACCGTCGCCAACGGCCCCTTAGAAGCAGGACCACAGACTTCTCTGACCCTCAAAACCTCCCCACAGAGACTCTCCCGGGACGATGGGAGGAGACCCAGCTGCCTCGAAGGAGTAGGAGGGAGGAGAGGAAGGAGAAAACGCCCAGAGAACCCACAGGCCCAGCAGCCAAGCTCCGCAGTCAACCGCTGGGGCCAGACTCTGGGTCACCGTCCCTGCCTACACACAGCTCACAGTGAGGAGATGACAATCTGACACGGTGCTGACAAACAGGAGGTGGGGGAGCCCGGCAGGGGCGCCATTACTGCAGCCCACAGTTTCCTGCAGGAGATAACATTAACACTAGTCTCATTCTGGAGATAAGAGTGATAAAAAGGCACGGGCAAAAGTACTAGTTGTTTTTTCCTTTCTAGTGTCATTTTCATCCTCGCCACGCTCACGGCATCTCCATCCTATGCACGCTCATGTCCATTGCAGCCGGGGTCAACTCCTGGGACTGCCCTCATTGGCTGCATGACCTCGGGCTCTGCCTCGGTTTCCTCGCTTAATGACTTAGCACACGAACCGTGCTCAGAGCCGTGCCCAGCATGTAGTAGCCACTCAATAAACGCCAGCCCTGCTGCTGCTGTGGGTATTGTTGTTTTCACACCTTGTGCATTTCCGTGCGCCTTTGACACCTGTGAAGTGTGGGTAGCCACAAGTAAGGGACAGAGGGTCGGAGAGGGGGACAGGTTGCCCCAACAACGAGTTCCTGCAGCTTTGGCACCAGAACTTCTGACTGCGTGTTATTCCCAACGCTTCATGATATTTTACAAAGTTGTCGAAAAACCCTGAACTCTTGGAAGGAAGTTCACATAAACAAGGAGGGAAATGGCACTAGGAAGCAACGAGACAGAGCCAACCACCTGGGGTGCTGGGATACTTCGAGCCCCAGTATCTCCCTCCGAGCGTGGTTAAAACCCTCCACTCCCAAGTCTCACAAGGCCCCTCCGTCCCACAGTCCCCAAACTGCCACAGCCCATGGCACCAGGAAAGCCTTTGAAAAACAGGCTCTTCCTTCCCTTCCAGGGCCCCAGGGTGCTGCCCACCCAGCTGCGCTTCACGGTCAACACCGCTAGGCGGCGCCAGTATGCTGGCAGAACCCCCAGTGGTGTCTTCGCACCAGGGCCCACCCCTTGTCTGGCAGAAGTGACCAGGATGAAGGACACTGAGCCCACTAGCAGAAGTTAAGGCAAGAAATCATGAGATGATTAGCCACAAGGACGTTAAGATGGACGGCCTTCGCCCGGGTATTTTCCCACCCAGCGCAGTGTGCTGCAGCCAAGCCTCCGGGAGGTCGTGACCTGCGCGAAGTGCTGGATGCTGCGGCTGCTGCTGCTCCTTTGGAACGGGAACGGCTTAGGGAAGTCCCAAACCCCGAGGCCAGTCCAGGGCGAAGGGCTCGCGACCCAGGCTCAGAAGAGCAAGATTCAAATCCCAGCTCCACGAGGCGGGAATTGCGCTCCGAGTCCGGCGTTTCCATCACTTCAGTGGGTCTCCCGGTGCCTACCTGCGCTTCCCTCCGCCGAGGGGGAGCAGAGGAAAGAAGGGTGCTGGGAGGATTTTGGGCCGTCAGTTGCGCGCAGTTGGGCCTACCTTGCTCTCCTGCGCCCTCGAGGGTCTCCCCGGTCTCCCCTGGGCTGTCCAGTTCCTCGGCAGCCTCCGTCCTCCTGGCTCCTGCCTCTGCCAGCAGAGAAAGGAAACACGGTCTGTCAGGCACCTGACGGTCACCAGAGGAGCACGTGCAGCTGACCAGTTCCTGTCTGGACTTTCCATTTGGGCTGGCCCTGCCCCCGCATGCTCAGCTCGCTCCTGGCTGGCTCTCTGCCTCCCCCCGCCTCCCAAACACTGGTGTTCTCGATGGTTCCTGAGCAGACCCCTGTTCTCACCCAATGGTGTCCATCCCCTTGAATACTGTTGGGGGGGTTACCCCCCATTTTTTTATTTTTTGTTGTTTCTGTTTTTGGCTTTTTGGTTCAAGCACAATTATCTCCACTTTGCCCCCATCGACCTCCCACCCTTAACCAAGATTTTTATTTATGCATGTATGTATTTAGAGGGGAGGGGAGGGAGAAAGAGAGGAAGAGAAACATCAACAGGTTGCCTCTCCTGCAAGCCTCGAGCAGGGACCAAATCTGCAAACCAGTCATGCGCCCTGACCAGGATGGAACCAGCGACCTTCCGCCTTGCGAGAGGATACCCAGCCCACTGGCCGCACTGGTCAGGAAATGTGCTCTCCACTCCTGCCTCTCCCACCAGCACGGGAAGGGACTGGGCCATCTGGGCAAATGGCGAGCCGCCACTGGCGGGGGGGGGCCAGCTGGGAGAGTGGAAGGAGCTCCCCGCGGGCCCCCGGAATGAGCCCCAGGTGGCCAACCTTCCCGGTCCATGGAAAACAGGCCAAACTCCGCTATAGAATGTCATCAGCCACAACTCGGTGAGCATTTGTAATGCCTCCCATTTTCCACGTGGAAAAACCAACGAGAGAGGTTGAGTCATCTGCCCGAGGCCCCTGAGCTCCTCAGGGGCAACGTCAAGGCTGGAACGTGGGTCCTCAGCAGGTCCGGGGCCCCGTCTTCCTCCCCACAGCCAGAGCTCTGGGCATGAAGGCTAAAAAGTTAAGTCCATTCGAAAGTGAACATGCTCCAACGTAAATTTTTCTTAAGGCGGTGTTTAATTGCACCAATTTTATAAGGACCAAAATATTTTCTCTCAGTGTTCTATAGTTTTTATGCCTCCTGAGCATAGATAAATGAAACGCAAGTACATGTTTAACTATCCCAAACCCAAAGTGAACAGAGTAGATAAAAGACCCACCAGAATGCCAGGCATTGGACACAGAGCAAGGCTTCCCCGCCCACGACCCACGGCGCCAGGGAAACGGTACTCGGAGCGATTTTCGGCCAATTTGAAGAGTGTGTGTTAGCCAAACAGCGGCTCTTCAACCTGACAGGTCACTGACTCACCAAACCCTAGTTTGTAGTACCATTTTGTAAAGTTCACAAAGGTTTGGTTTCACTGAGACCCCCCAGTGTATGGTACCTTTGGGGAACGACAACTGCTTCTGAATTTTGTGAATTTCAAGTATCATGTTTATCGTGAATATTAAGGAGTTTGTAAGAATAGAATGGGCTTTTCTTGTCCGATGCACTTTCAGACGAGCCTGCTGCTTCTTTCTGTTCCTGGATGAACGGATTTGCTTTCTTGATGGGAGAGCAGAAAGGGTGGGCAGGGGTAGGTAGTCCGCACAGGAATGTCCTGGGGCTACTGCCCACGCGTCCCCGCAAGCCCCGCCCCCAGGAGCACGCGCTCGAGCGCACGTGCACACACACCTCCACTCCAACTCCTGCGCATGTTCATAAAATAAAAGTTCCAGCTGGGCGTCAATGTTCACATATCCGGGTCAATGGAAAGAAAATCCCACCACTCGTGCAGCGCATGCAGCACTTCGTGGAAGAAAGGCGCTTTGAAAAGCAGGAGCATGTTTCGAGTACCTAGTGAGCCTCTGGCGCTCTGCCAGGGACGGTCACCCGGAGCCCCAGGCCCCTGAAACCCACGCCACTGCCGAGGCCCGCCCTGATTCCTGCTCACAGAAGAGGGAAAATGAGGCTCAAAATGAGAGTGCACCGGGGGCCCTAAGCCACCACTACGGAGCGCAGGGAGCCGGATCCGAACTCAGAGCTGCCCCGCCCCGAGGCTCTGACTTACAGGAGAGCCGGGAGGACGCAGAATGAATTCCAACCCATCGGATTCACCAGGCCCCGTCTCTCGCTCCGATCCGATCTGCAGCTGCCAACTCAGGAGCGCGGCTCACTGACCGGACAACGCGACCTCAACGAGAAGGCCGTCAACCTCAATCCCTGCGCGGGTCCTAAAAGAGACGAATTAACACCCGCCCTCTCCCGGGAAGCGGCCTTTCTTTCCGCACAATCGCAGCGAGTCCGGGGTGGCAGTCCCTGTCGTCCGTCTGCGAGTAGTTTTTAGATGGCTGTGGGGATGTTACTGTACTCTGTGAGTTTCTCCAGGATGCATTACATAGCTGCTCCGGAGTTACAGAGCACTCCAGGCTCTTTCCTGCTTTCTCTTCAAGTGCATCATTTAATAATGTGAATCTGTTCCATTGCCAAAGCCAAGCACTTAGTGAACGCTCCAGCAGACACCGGGGAGGGGAGAAAAGGAATTTTGATAGCAGGTCCGCCACTAACTTGAGACGAAATCAGCTTAAGGCTAATGATTTTTCACATTAGTTTCTATATTTGCCAAATGGCCTAATTTCTGGAAAGCAGGGTTCGTCCAACGAACGCCTGCCCAAGTAACCATTAACCTGCCCCACCTGTTGACTCTCTGCCAACCCCTCACGCCCTGTTCCCAACCCCGTCTGTTGTCCAGTCCACAAGGACCGGTCCCTTCTCTACCTCCATCGCTGCTTTTGCTCATATACTTGGCACTTCATGTACATATTACACACATTAAATATGTACCACGTGACATGTGCCACACACTATGATGGCAACTGAGGACAAAATAAATTCTTACGATAGCTGCATTCACTGGGTGCTCACTCAGGGCAGGTGTTGTTCCAAGTGCTTCTGTATATGTCGGGTTATTTCATCCTGGGGATCTACCGTTTCCCCAATTCTACGGATGAAGTCAGCTCAGTCACTGAGTAATTGCTCGGGGCTACTCAGATCCTAAGTGACGGAATCAGAATTGAGACCCAGAGTCCTGGCAAGTCATCGCTATTCTACAGCTGCGCCTCCTGGCTCACATTCAAGAAGCTCATCACTGAAGAAAAGGCAGACCTGGGACCAGAAGAGGACGCTAAAGTGGGACGTGATCGAGTCCCCTGAGGAAGGGTGACCGACACAGACTGAGAGTTCAGTAGGAACTTATCAGGAAGGTACTGGAGCCAGGAGATATTCCAGGCATTTTTGAGGTTTCCTAATTGACCCTGCACCTAACTCCAAGTTTCTCCTAGCCCACCATTCTGTAAATCAATGAGTAGGGCTGTGTTATATTCTAAAAAATGACTTTGCCTGGGCTCGTACAGAGTGTCATGCTGGTAAACCAGTTCTCCAGGGAAGAATAGCCATGGTGTGGGGGCGGGGGAGCCTGGATTTGTATGTGCAGCTTTCCTCTGCCTATTTCTGTGGTGTAAATACTCCCTCCACAGCAGACCTCAGGTACCAGCAAGGCATCACTGAAGGAGTCTGTGAAAGACCAGCCAATGGAGTGAATGAGAATGAGCCAATCAAGAGAATGCGGGGCCCTGAAAACCAAGTGGAGAAGGAAAGAGTGGTCAACCAAGACCAACACCTGCAATAGGTAAGTAAAGAGAAGGACAATGGATTTGACTATTATTTAGGAAAGTTCAGGTCACTGGTTACCGTGACGAGAGCGGTTTCAGGAGGATGGAGGCAAAGCCCTTTGTTAGCGTGGGTTTCAAAGGGAATGGGGAAGAGAGGTTAGAGGTAGAGAGCTGTTCGGAGGTCTTTTGCAGGGCGCTGGGCTGGCAGCTGCGGCGCAAAGGCACTGAGGGAACATTTCTTTGAGGTGGCAGAATAACAGCGTGTTTGCATGCCGATGGGGATGACACAGTCCCGAGGGGGAAATGAGTGACGCAGAGAGTGGAAAGGGAGAGTCACTGGAGAGGTGTCCCTGGCAACAGGGCCTGGGCTCCAGTACAAACGTGCATGCCCCACAAGTGGCCCCGTACTCTGCCTGATGACATGGGCAAAACGCCCAAGCGCCATCCTTCTTCCCTGTTTACCTGCCCTCTCCCACCCTCAACACACGCGCGCGCACGCACACACACACACACACACCCAATCCATCAGTAACCTCCCCTGGCCATACCACCAACATCTAACCCTTCCTGACTGCCTCCACTAGTAGTGCCCTGACCCGAGTCAGGTGTATTTCTCTGTGGGCTGCACAACTGTCTCTCATCCTTCCTTTGTTAAGGAATGCTTCTGAGTGAAATATAACACGCATATAGAAAAGAACCCAAATCTTAATTACGCAGCTTGATCAATTTCCACAAAATGAACACACCCATATCAAGGGTAACCACCACCTGGATCAAGAAGCAGGACCTTCTCAGGATCCCAGAAACCTCCCCCACGCTCCTTCCCCGCCTCTCACCACCATGCCAAAGTCTGGACTTCCTTCCGCATTGATTAGTTTTGTCTGTGTTCAAATGTATGCAGATGGAATCACCCCATGTAGCTTTTTTTGTTTCTTCTTTATTTTACTCAAAATGATATTCATGAGATTCATCCATGTTGTTTGCATATAGAAATAGTTCATTCTTTCCCTTTGCGGTATTATATTCCTTCGGACAACTATGCCACAAAGTATTTATCCATTCTATGGTTAACGAATATTTGGATGGTTTCCAGGTTGAGGGAGTCAGGAACGGGCTGGCATGAACATTTCCCTTCATATCTCTCGGTGCACCTGTGTAGGCGTTCCTGTCCAGCATGTCCTCGGGAGTGGAACTGGTGGCTCCTGAGTGATAGGCCACATCCAGCTTTGGTGGAAGCTGCCAAGCAGATTTCCCATACAGTTACATCCTTTCACACTCTCCTCACGATGGAGAGGAGTCAGCAGTTCCATTGCTCATATCCTTGTCAACACTTATATTATGCTTCTTATCCTGTTAGCCATTCCAATGGTGTATGGTGCTGTCTCATCACAGTTCTGGTTAAAGAGCCTTTTAATTGTTCTCCCCGCTTCCACTTCTGCCTCCCTCCAACCCTTTCTCCAGAAAGTCAGACCAGAAGAATGTTCCTCAGACACAAGTCAGAGCACCCCATCCCCCTTCTTATTACATTCCAGTGGCTCCCACTGCACATGGAATGAACTCACACCACAACCATAGCCTCCAGGTCCCCGCACAACCTGGCTGCCAGGCACCTGTCCGACTTCATCTCACACTGAGCACCCTGCCCACCTTTCCCTATGCCCCAGGCACACCAGCCTCCTTTTCTCCCTTGAACAAGCCGAGCTCCCTCTTGCTTGGGGGTTTCTGCCTGGAACACAACCCCACCCCCAATCCCCACCCCAACTTCTTGCATACCTAACTGTTATTAATCCTTCAGGTCTCTACTTACAAGGCACCTCCTCAGGTAAGAACTTTACCTGAGCTCTCTGTCACAAGTTTACTTCCTCTGCAGCACCTGCCCATCCACACGTATCTTATTTCTTTATTTATTGGTTCACATCCTGCTGTCCCCACTAGCTTATAAGACCATTGAGGGTAAGGGCCTGACTGTCCTTGTCTCTCCAGCATACCTGGACCTGACACTTCATAGGAGCTCAATCAGTTTTTATCAGGTGGTGGACTTAATAAATAGTATCTCTGTCAGCGGAGATGGAAGCTAAGCAGCCCTTTCTCACTGAGGAAAATACAGCAACATGTTCTGAGACATTCAGAGGAGAAGCATCATTTATTGGTTGTTTATTAACCATTGTTTACTGAGCACCTACTACAAAGGGGATAAGCCCCACAAACCTGCAGCAGAAACCACAACATCACTTCCTGTCATCTCCATGACCTTGAGGTCGCTAACCCCACTCCCTGAGCCCCCCCACCCCCCTCGCCCTTGCTCCCTGCTTTTGACCACTTTACATAGGCTCATCTTTATTTACTTCAGAGGTGCAGCAGCATGTGATTAAATTGGGACATTTAATTCAGAAAGTTGAGGGGGGTCTGATATAATGCTGGTAAATCATCACTTACAAAATGTGGGAACCAAGAAGGGGAAAACAATGGCCACCTCCAATTCTACTTCCCAGGAAAGTCGGGGTGTCTCCTCCAAGTATCTGCTCTTTCCTTTTCCTTTGTTGTCAGTGTCGTTCCAAAGGCTCAGGAGAAGGTGCATCTGGAACTGCAGAGCAGGGCGTCTGGGAGATTCTAGCTATTCAGCCATCACTGGTAGTTACAGATGGGGAAGGAACCGGAGGTAGAGTAGTAAAAGCTTCAGGGTTTGGACCTGTTTCTGGCTCACTTGCTCAAATCGCCTTCCACCTCTGGCCTTTGTCCGCCCACCGGGGCTGCCCGGAGCCTGGCAGTACACCAGCAATTCAGCAAATGCTGCCCTGAGTCAGGAGTACATCTAGTATCTCCCAGGACAACCAAATAAATCCAGCCATTTTTCTCAGGAGATGGGGGGCTGCAAAAGGAGCCATCCCCATGCTAGGCACCACAGTGCCAGCACCTTCTACAACTTCCTGAATCTTCACAGTGGCCCGAGAGGTAAGTGTCATCGAGTTTTTGCATCTGAGGTCGTTGAGGTTCAGCGAGGTTAGTGAACCGTCCAGGGTCCCACTTAGTAAGCGGCCAGATCATGCCTGAACCCAGATCTCTCCAGCTCCAAGGCCTCGTTCAGCTGCCCTGAGAGAGCGTGCCTTGGCTGCGAACAGTGGCCAAACAAAGAGGAAGAACAGAGGGGGACCGCTCCTGGGTGAATTGAAAACTGCTCCCGCACCCACAGGGCTGAGCGCAGACCACCTGAAGGGGCCTGGAGAAACATGGAATTAATCGAGATCTTCACAGGGTGAGACTACCACTTAGCAGACTAGCCAAGCCCTAGGAACACAGCCTCAACACCATCAGAGTTGCAAACCAGAGTCTTGTCTCTTCCCGGGGGATGCATTTGGGATGTCAAGCCTGCCCCCACCTGGGGTGCAGGTGTGTTAAACAATCCCCATTTCCGGGAGGAGCTGGGCCATTGAGGGCTGTGCGAGGCCACTTCGGGAGCCCCAGGCCAAGAGTTGTTCCGCCATGGACCTCAGTTCCAGAGGGCAGGGTCAGAGGCAGGGTGTGGGAACAGGAGTGACCCCCAAGCTCGCTCCGGCCCCTGGAACAGAAGTGCACAGCGTTCCCCAGAAATGCCGTGGGTGGGAGGAAAATTAAGGCCAGAGAGCCAAGAACTGCATCTGCTAGGCAAGGGGAGTTTTCCCACTTAAACAACCGACCAGGACCTCGGCGCCTTGGGAAGACGGGGCTGCCTTCAGTCTTGGCGAGAACCCCGCCTCCTGTGGCTCCTGCACTTTGCCTCTCTCCCAGCAATGCAGTTACTGCGCTGCTGTCCTTTCAAAAACAGGCCAGGTGGCGTCAGGGGCAGAGGGAGCTCCGTCCCTTGAAATGTCCCGAAGAGGCTGGGTGACCCCTGCGAGGGGCTGTCGGGGACTTGATTCAGATTGACAGGAGGTGTTCATTCAGTCTCTCGTTCACATTCTACAACCGTTTATTGCTGCACAGGTGCACAATGTAGGTGCAACCCCTTTGTCACACTGACAGGTCCATGGAGGAGACAGGACGTGAAATGGAGGCAGAAACAG
Organism: Glossophaga mutica; assembly: GCA_039655065.1. Taxonomy (NCBI): domain Eukaryota; kingdom Metazoa; phylum Chordata; class Mammalia; order Chiroptera; family Phyllostomidae; genus Glossophaga; species Glossophaga mutica. Next base: position 88,666,706 of record CM077313.1, read on the forward strand.
ACAGGTAGCAGCCCATTCTGATCAGCCCTATGAAGGAAAGAACGGGGCTCTGAGGGATGATAACGGGGAAATGAAGAACTTTAAGTCGGCGTTCAGATTTACATTGAAACCATTCACGGTGGCGAGTGGAGGTCCGTTTGGAAGCCGTCTCATTGGCCTGGAAAGAGCTGATGGGCCGTGAGCCTGGGGCTGGTGGTGGAGGTGGGACAGAGTGACCCAACTGGATGCATCTTTTGGACAAAGAATGGACAGGGCTTGGTGTAACTGGAGAGGTGAGGGCTTGGAGGTGAGGCGAGGAAGAGGAGGCGACTCCCAAGTTTGGGACAAGCGCACTTGGAATTGTGACTCACAGCCACTGTAGAGCTCCCCAGACTATGGGGCTCCGAACCCGGATCACCAGGCCCACCGACCCTTTGGTGAAGCGCAGGCCGGCAGGCGCACTAAAGCCATTGCTTCCTAAATCCTTCCCATGCCGGGGCTAGAAGGATTGGAAAGTGAGGTTTTGCTCTGACACCCCAACCCCCTTTCTGTTCTTCCTGCCTCTGCACCACACCTTGAAGAACCCCAAGACTCTCACACCTCCACCACGACATTGTTTGGGATATCCATCTGTGAAAAGAACGAACCCCACAGTCAAAAAAAAAAAAACATAGACGGCCCAATAGAAAATAGACAAAAGATCTGAACAGGCAGTTCACCAAAAAGGATTTCCAAGTTGCCAGTCAACCTGTGAAGAGGTGCTCGCTCCACTTCATCAGTCAGTACGGAAACAGGAACTCGAATCATCATCGGCTATCACTGCACAGCCGCCCAGTGGCGACAGTGAGAAAGACAGATAAAACCAAGTGTGGACAAAGATTCAGAGCAACTAAACCTCTCAAATAGTGTGTATGGGAACTTCTACTGAAACAACTACTTTGGAAAAAAAAGTGTTTGGCAGTTATCTGCTAAAGCTGAACATATTCATACCCGATGACCCGAGAACCCACTCTTAGGCATTTATCCAACAGATAGATCTGCATATTTGTGCCAGAAGCCATGTGTGAGAATCACTATTCACAACAGCCAAAACTGCGTGCAATGCAAATGTCCGTCCACACAAGAATGGATGAAATAACCATGACATATTCATGCGAAGGAATGCCGAATGGAGAGTGACTACACCGGAACCACTGCAAGGACATAGGGGACTCACAAGAATAGTGTTAAAAAACAAAACCAAGTGCAGAATAGTACATTTTCTGATGCAACTGATATGAAGTTCAAAAATAGGCAAAACTAGTCTATGGTGATGAAAGTCGGGACCGTGGAAACCTTTGGGGAGCGGTGGCGGGGACTCAGGCCGGGTCCGAGGAGGTATCTCCCATGCTGGTAACGTTCCTGTCCTTCACCTGGCTGCCAGCTGCACAGGTGAGCCCGTTTCATGAACATCCATCAACCTGCACCTTGCAACTTGTCTACTCTTAAACATATCTGTCATAAATGGATAAAAGCATACTCTAAAAACATCTCAGAAGGGTACTTGCCTATGGCAGCCAGAGGCAAAACAGCTGCAATAAATAACCAAAACCATACTCACGGTAAACCAAGGCCATAGTCAATCAGTGCCAAGCATCAGGTTAAAAGAATGAGGACTTAAGAAAATAATAACTAGTGCCTCAGATGATGTGGCTTAGCTGTTTGGATGTCATCCCGTAAACCGAAAGGTTGCCGGTTTGATTCCTGGTCAGGACACATGCCGGGGTTATAGGTTTGGTCCCTGGATGGGGCACATTCCAAAGGCAATCAACCGACGTTTCTCTCCCTCTCTCTCCCTCTCCCTTCCTTCTCTCTCAAATCAAAAATAAAATAAAATAGCCCTGGCTGGTGTAGCTCAGTGGATTGAGCGCGGGCCTGCGAACCAGAGGATTGCGGTTCGATTCCCAGTCAGGGCACATGCCTGGGTTGCAGGCCAGTTCCCAGCAGGGGACACACAAGAGGCAACCGTACATTGATATTTCTCTCCCTCTCCCTCTCCCCTACCCCTCTAAAGACAAATAAAAAAATCTAAAAAAATAAAAAATAAAATAAAATAAAATAATTTTAAAAACAATAATGAAGAGCAAACTCATTATATTTTCAAATACTAATTTTCTGAGCATTTTTCCAAGTTTTTGGCCTTGATATATTATTATTATTATTATTATTATTATTATTATTAGAACATTTGGCTGCCAATTTTTGTTATAACTCTAGCATCTGGATGTATTTTCGAGGTTTACAAAGGCATAATCATACCCCTTTCACTATAGTCTTTTTAAGATTTTATTTACTTTTAGAGGGAAAGGGAGGGAGAAAGAGAGAGAGAGACACATCAGTGTGCAAGATCAAGAGATCGCAAGCCCCCAACTGGGGACCTGGCCCACAACCCAGGCATGCACCCTGACCAGGAATCAAACCGGCAACCCTTCGGTTCACAGGCCAGCACTGAATCCACTGAGCCACACCAGCCAGGGCTCACTGTGGTCTTTTTACCTGTATATATGAACACACCCCTCAGCCCACAAGGATGTATACTGTACGGAATATAAGCATGTGACTACAAAACAATGAGAATGAGTCCTGTCACCACCCACCAGATCAGCCTGATTTTGTTATCCTCACACTTGGTCTCTGTGTGCATGCTCCTGGCCGCCAAAGATGCCTTTAAAAAACCCAGAAGCTATCTGAGCAGCTGGCGTGCTCATCAGAAACCCGTGCTGTGGAACGCAAAACCACACGCTGCAGAGCCCACCTCTCATCCATCTCTGCGCGCCACCCCCCGGGGCAGTGATTCGACCTCTTTCGCTCTGATCAGAGGGGGGGAATACTTCTCAAATTGTGGGACTAGCGTGAAAGTGTAATTACATCATTTACAGGAAAGTTCCTGGCACGCGCTAAGCCCTTAAGAAATGGCAAACTGTCGCAGTAACATGTAGCAGATGTTCCATCGTGGGAGTCTACCATTGTAAAGCAAACACATTGACCTCCTCTACCTCCTCCGTAACTTAAGGGTGAAAGGTCAGTTCTCTGGAACTTGCTTCATAGACTGGGCATTTTCAGAAGGTGTCTAATAATAGCCAGGCCTGGTCTTCTCGGAAAGAAAGAAAAAAAAAGATAAGGAAGTAAGGCAACAGGACCTTAAATTTGAATTTGTGGAACAAGTACCTTTTCAAGTACATACACTAAAAATAAGAGTAAAGTGAGCCACAAATTAACGATTCAATGAAAAGAAGGTCCAAAAGGAGTCATAAAAATGCATTTTGCTTTATTGCATTTCACATGTTAATCAAATTTCTTTCAGTAACTCGAGACTCCCCGCAGTGATGATCCGTAAGTAGTAAGAAAGGATAATGTCAATTGCAAGTGTCTAAAGATCCTTAATATTTTGGTAACTGAATAATTTGTTCTTTAAAAAATGTTTTTCCTGAACTACATTTTTAACGCAATTCTAACATTTTATCCACTTTTTATTAGAAAATAAGCTTGGGTGTTAATTAAATAAAGTATGGCACATTTCTGTAAAGAGCTTTAAAATGTAATCATAAAAGTTGCATTTTCATGCCCTGGCTGGTGCGGCTCAGTGGACTGAGCACTGGCCTGCGAACCAAAGGGTCCCTAGTTCGATTCCCAGTCAGGGCACATGCCTGGGTTGCAGGCCAGGTCCCCAGTGTGGGGCATGGGAGAGGCAACCACACATGGATGTTTCTCTCCCTCTCTTTCTCCTTCTCTTCACCTCTGTCTAAAAATAAAATAAATAAAATCTTTTTAAAAAGTTGCATTTTCAAAGGATATTTGATGATTTGGGGAAATGTCCAAGAAATATTTCAAAAAGGCCAAAAACAGAGGCTGTGGAATAGTGCCAGTACCGTGTGATTACTCTTGTGTGATATGTATGTTTTTACAGCACAAATACCTATCACTGTTACAATGAGACAAGAAAACACTCTCCTTTCAGAAAACGATCTGCAGCCAACTCTCACTGTGTCGACCCGTAAAGCCTCCCTCCCTGGCTCTGCGCTCTCCCTCATGTCCTCCTCCTTTGACCGTGTACGTGCGACCTTTATGAACACCACATGGCATCCAAAGGAGAAGAGGCTTCCGTTTGCAGGTGAGAGCACGGGTGTAGTCCAGATGTTAGGCCTTAACAGCATCTTCCCAAACAGAGTAAAAAATGTGCGTGTCCGAAAGGACCATGTGGTGAACGGTCACCTCAGGGCTGCAATCTGGCCTCTACCTGGGTGTGGGACCCACCACTCACAACCTCTGCTCCTCCCTGGGGCCCTACGGGGACAGTCTCTCCACCCCTCCGGGCAGGGGGACGCAGCGAGGCTGAGAGGGGGTCCAAGGGGGCTCCGCAAGGCTGGTGGTGTCCGGTGAAAAGCTCTGTGTTCCTTCCCCAGGGCAGCCGTAACCAAGTACCACAGAGAGAGCGGCTCAAACAGCTGAAGTTCACCTTCTCACCGTCCTGGACGCTGGAAGTCCCAGCTCAAGGGGTCAGTGGAGCTGGTTTCTTCCCAGGCCTCTGTCCTCGGCTTGTGGGTGGCCTTCTCCTCCCTGTGTCCTCACGTGGTCTCCCCTCTGCCTTTGTCTGGGTCCCGATCCCCTCTTCGTAGAAGTCCTCTAGGATTGGGGCCCACCCACATGACCTCATTTTACTTTCATTGGCCCTCTGAAGGCCTCATCTCCAAGTGCACTCAGGTCACCAGGTAGGAGGGGCTAGGACTCAACATCCGAATTCCGGGGTGGGGAGCGATACCATCAGCCCCTGACAAGTTCCCATCAGGGAGAGGAACACGGTGAGCAGGAGGAATGGGCCTGACAGAACCAGGAACGTCCAGTCGAAGAGACTGTGGATCTGCCTGCAAAGTTCCCGAAACAGCAGGCAAGTGCCGTTGTGTTCACGGGAGACCGTCGGCGCATCTCCCAACAAGGAAACAAACCCTCCCGGCGATCGCGCCCGGCGATCGCGCCCGCCGCCAGCTCCCGGCTCGGCATTCACGGCTCCCCTACTCACGTTCCATTAAAGAGAGATTGTTCATGCGCTGATTTGAATATTTCACTGCATCTCACCCTTGTTATGTCAAAAATGTGTAGAAAATGGAAAAAATGACAGGCTCGGGAATGAGTGATTCGCGACGTAAGTCTCATAACCTTACTACAACTGACATGAAAATGGGAGTCATTATGTGGGCTTGCATCGGAGACTCTCCCAACTGGGAGCTCACTGAGCTGGAGCTGCTGTGCGTACATTTGCGAAACAAAAAAGGAGGAAAAAAAAGACTAAGTTCTAAAAGCAGAGGAAAGATGGGGCCTAGACGACGAGATGTAATTTGTGATCTGAAACGTGTTCTGGCTCTCAGAGAACAGTTTCCCTTGCGACCTCCATTTATCTTATCCAGCCTCCCTACGCTGGACAGCTGTGCACTTTTTCAAGACCTGCCAATGAGAAAGTTTCCAGAGGAAAGAGAGGATTCTGATAGGAAAGCAAGAAGCTGCCTCACACGGTTCTTTGCTGACCACCAAGTCCCACTGAATTATATCAAACCAGGAACTCCAGCGAGCCTGACGTGACAACTCCCCGGCCCCACATGGCAGCATCCTTTCCGCACGAGTCCCGAGTCCCATTAACGCCCCTGCTCCCCCATCCCCCGACATTCGTATTCCATGGACTTGGCTTTCATGGTGCTCACATATATCTCTCTTCCCCGCTTCTTTTGCCATCTCTTACCCTAAAAGTGTTCGCTACTGTTACAATGCAGAAATGTTCCACCAAGAGTTGCTGTACTTATTTATGTTGTGCTTATTCATTTTTAAGCCAAACTCAGCGTTCGGATAATTTTGTGAAACTCTGGAATATGCACCACGAGCAAAGGGGAATGCTAGTTTTTTCACGAGACACGTAGGTAGGGGCATAATTTCATTACGGAGGGGCTGTTGGGAGCTGTTGCCTCCAGGGTGTTGCCCGTCTCTGGTCCGCTGCTCGAACCTGCCACCAGAGGGCGCCCGCAAGAGGTTTCTCACAAAGCTGCGCCAAGGTGACCGGCGTGAAAGGCAGGAACAGGTCCATTTATGCCAGAAGTCCATCTGGATCTACCCCAGTCTGACTGAAGCAGGAATTTGTTTTTTCTTTACGTGTAAAGGTTCAGTTTCACCAATGCAGGACTCCCTGGCTTGAAAAACTTTCTGATTTAAATGATTGATAATCTGTGAGTTCGAAGCTGCATACCGCACACCTTTTTCGAAGGGTCATATTGCCCCTTGACCTGGAGAGCTTGTTGCAAGCCTATTGCTTCCTCATAGACCCCTGAGGTGGGTTCACAAACCACCAACAGTGGGCCCAGCCCACCCCCTAAGGAGAGGGAGTGGGTTCAGTCGGCACCTCCCTTCCCCCCAGCGCACGGGAACGGACCCTGAATATCGTCCATGTTACTCCGTATCACTCAGGTACATGCAAAAATATTACGTGGACACCTTACTCGTATCTAGTAATTGCATACTCTGGTGAGTCGCCTTCTAAGCCTGTTCGCCTTCGTTGTAACATTGCAGTTCCCAGTGTATCCCCGCTCACCCTAGCCTGACCCCTGCACCCGCCCTCGGACACGCTGGGTGCAGCACGGTCCGCGGGCCTCTGCACTAGCCCGGGCCTCTTCCCCTGCTGCTCTTTCCCCAGACACGCGGCGTCGGCGTCGGTGTCGGTGTCGGAGAGCTCCAGCATCGCCGAGCCCCCGTCCCCTGCTGGGTTTTCCCATAACATGCATCATCGCCTCTATCCCGCCGCGTCGTTTTCCTTACTTTTTACCTACCCTCTGTCTCCCCACCACCCCCGCCCCCCAGAGCGCGAGCCCCGTGGGACAAGGATTGCTGTCTGCTCTGCACTGTTTAGGCACCTGTGGGGCCTAGGGCAGCGCCTGGCACGGAATAGGTGTTCAATAAATACTCCTACATTAGCATAAAGGTGTTCATAACATAAAGATACCCTGAGTCATCTCTCTCTCATTTACATTAGGAGCACCGCATCTGTCATATCCCATTTGCAGTTTTAGCTAAAGCTGAGCTTGGTGTCAATCATTAACTTCGATTTTGAACCAAAGAATAACGAGGACTTCAGCTTCGGTCTATCCCCCTTCCAGCACGATCTAGGGCAGATATTCTAGAAAAGCCCTCATCCAGGGCCTGAGGATCCCCCATCACTGAACTGTGCACGTGACTTTTCCCTGTCGCGTGCAGAGCAGAGCTGCGGGGCTGCACTCTTCCCGGTCGTCCCCGAGCCTGCGCGTGCGTCCCTCCGCAGACACGCCCCCTGCAAGTCCGCAGTGAAGAGGGGGCGTGGAGCGGCTGCAAAGACGCCGTTAATCGAAAACCTCGTGTTCATTTTCTCTGTGTGTGTCTATACGACAATCAAGGGAAATCGCCTCTTGATGCCCCCAAATCGAGTAAAAGAGGGGGCATTGTCACCATGGCCCCCGGTGTCTTTCCTGAGGAGAGTAGTAAAAAGAATCAGATTACACCAAAAGTCGGAACCATCCCAAATGATGAATTAGACCTGACTAAATTAAAAAACCTTTGCTCTTTAAAAGACACCACTAAGAACCTGAAAAGACAAGTCACAGCACAGAAGAAAATATTTGCGGATCATATAACTGAACGGACCGGTACGCAGAGCGTATTTTCAAGTCTTCCAACTCAATAAGACAAACAGCCCAATTTGTAAACAAGTGGGCCAGAGATTTAAATAGAGACTTCACCAAAGAAAATGTATGGATAGCAAATAAACGCAGGAAAAGACGTTGAGTATTACTGGTCATTAAGAAAATGCAGATGAAACCCATAATGCGATATCTCCACAGCCCCCAGCAGAAAGGCCATAATCAAAAAGGCAGATGATCAGTACTGCTGAGGATGTGAAGAAACATTTAGACACGCTAGTGGAAATACAAAATGGTACAGCCACCTTGGAAAACAACTTGATAGTTTCTTAAAAAGTTAAACATGCACTTCCCCATGTGACCCAGAAATTACACTTCCAGGCATCCACCCACGAGGAAGGAAAACACATGCCCCCACGAAACCTCTCACAAGCTAATAACCAAAACCAGGAGCAATCCATTTATGGCGACTCCCTAAAGCTCCTATTACAGAGCATCTGTGCACGGCCACCCCATTTGCACTGTCGAGTGTGCACTGTCACTTGCAGGTGAGCTCGCCCATTCTGGCCACATCTGTACGCAAGAGCAGTAAGTGACAAAAGCTGCCAGGTGTAGTTTAAACTTAGGACACCTAAGGATTCTGAAGCCTCTTCTCCCACCCAACCCAAGCTGTGGATAAAACAGCTCCTTGAAGAAGCTATTCTAACAGAGAACCACCAGGGGGCGTCATGCTACAAAAGAAAAGATCAATGAACTGTCTTCTTCAAGGGGATCACATGAAGCTATTATCAAATGTCAAGGACTCTTTCCAAGTCCCGCCCCAGGGGTGGCCCTCAAGATGACCTGTGACCTCCCAGGAGTTCTCTAGATATGGCAGAAAGTGCACAGACTGGACCAAATGTTATTCAATGCAGTCCGCTTCATCTCTGTTGAGCCCCATTCTGCTCCAGGCCCTGGGCTGTGGCCTGGGGACAGGGAGCAGGACCAGGCATGTCTGGTCCTTCGAAACCTCAGGCCAGCGAGGCAGACCATGGCGCAGGACACTGCTGGTCATCCCTCTGCCACTGGAACGGAAATTCCGTGGGGCAGGACCTTTTGCCTGTTGCCCTTCTATCTTCAATGCTTGTAACAGTGCCTAGTACATAGTAAGTGCTCAGTTAATAGCATTGAATGAATGAACGAACCAATGAACCTGGCTCCAAAACCTGCACTCTTAACCACTGTGTTACACCACCTCTCTATGAACAGCAGTTCTGTATAACTGTGAACTGTATAAATGTAGAAGATGGTTATTAAATGCTTTATTTCTGGCCCACATTATTGGGTTCTGTTCTGCTCCATTTAGCTCTACCTCCTCACTGTCCCCAGCATAACAGTATTATTCCCACAGCGGCCTTGGCTCACGCAGTCCCCTCTCCCTGAAATGCCTTCCTTCCTCCCCAGCACCCACCGAATCCTATCCACCCTTCAAAGTCAGCTCAAACCCCACCTGCTCCGGGAAGGATCCTCCAGCCCTCAGCCCACACGCATCCCTCTCTCCTCCCAATTCTCCTGGAATTACCCAGAGGCTTAACTTGGCTTGTAATTGTTTTAAATTGAGTTGCCTGACCTGATGGCAGATTCAGGGGCAGGGAAAGGGAAAGGGAGGACAAGGACCACACCCTCCCTGACTCTGAAGCCCATTCTAGGGGCTCAGGGACCACCGCTTGTAGGGGAGAGAGCGACTGTTGGGCTCACCCCATTGGTCTGGCAGCACTGGAGCGTGGGGCGGACCTATTGGGAATGAAGAGAAGGAACTAATGGGCCACCTATGGGTACTGCCAAGTGTTCATTTTAGTTGTGATCAGCAGGGTGTCTGGGCGTGGAATACGATCAGTAAGGTGAGAGACCCACAGCAAACTATTCACCCCACATGTTGCTGTGGCGACCATTGACAAAGGCAGTCAAGAAGACACGTCCAGTGGTTTGAGAGGACGAAACCCGGCGTTGAATGCGGTGTCACTTTTCCTGCTTCTTTCTCAGATGGGCGGGTTCGACTTTGAAAGGCGCGGTCATCTGACTTGGCTCCAGTGGGGAGCAGCGAGAGAGCCCGAGGCTGTGTCCAGGAGCCCAGCTCCCTGCAGGCCCACGGCCAGACTGGGAGTCACACGTTGTAACTGCGCAGAAGCTTCATTCTTCCATGCGACCTTTCCTCCTTTCCTTGGGTTCCAGCTGGCCCTGTCCAACCTGGGAGCACCCTACTCTTGCCCTCCCGCTTGCACACCCACTCCCTTAAGCAGTAAGCCCTCAAGGCAATGAGGTTCTGAGCCGCATCAGATAATCTCGGGAGCAAAGCCTCGGGTGTGCTCACCACGGAGAGAGAGTTTCGGTCAAACCGGAGAGGACATCTAGGCCTCAGGTGTGTTTCAGCTCCAGGCCCAGAGACACGGAATGACCCCAGGGAGCACCGCCGTGTAAAACCAGACAGGACTCCAGCCACAGCCGGTGGCAGGACCAGACGCACTGACCAGCCACCACCCCCACCCTAGAGCTGACCAGTCAACAGAGACCACGACTCTGACTCCACCATGAGTAATAACCATCTCCCTCTATTACCCACCCCCCCCGCCCCCGCCCCAGAAGATGTCGGCGAGCCAGGTCCTACAGCTCACCTGTGACTCTGGGTCTGACGCCATCTCCTTAAACACAAACCTCTGCTTTCTCTGCCGCAAACCCCTCCTTGCGTTTCACTGGGCTTTAATGTGCTCAGGCTAACACGCCCCTTTAGTTTGGTCCTAACATCACCCCTGGTACCAGATGAGCACCCCTGAGTCCCAGGAACCAGGTCGCCTCGACTCCTTCCATCTCCTGAGCCCTGTCAGGAAGCAGATCATAAAAATGGTAATTTGAGGACAGACAACTCAAAGGCGATGGAGGCCGGAGGTGGGGGGGGGCGTGCGGGGCACATAGTGCTATGAGCACCCAGTGGGTGGAGACCAGAAATGTCGCTCAGCTTCCTGCGGGGCCCAGGGGAGCGCCCACAACCAAGCACCCAGCCCAAACATCCATGGCACCAGGGCTGGGGAGGTCCTGGTGCGGGTCTCGCAGCCTGGCTCGCTGCCCTGCTCTGCGGCTCTCAGCTCTGCAGCCTGGGCTGGCGACCCAACTTCGCTGGGTCTCTCTCCCACGGTCCAGTGAGTCCATGATCATACAGAACCTTTGCTCTTCGTTCTTGAAGACTCGGTGTGACGTGCACCTGGAAGGAGTCAAAACCAATCCCTAGAAGTAGCGTGGCGGTTCTGTTCACCTGCTGGACCCCTGCGGCCACGTGGTGTGAGCGTACACACTGGCAGATCCCAGTGGCCGGTGGCCTGGACATTACGTGACTCCTGATGGGTTTTTACACCTGGAAGAATCGCATTAATGGCATGCACGAAGTAAGGTTTTGTGGGATACTTTACATTACGCTTTTCCGAATTCTCATAAAATGCAATGCCTCTGCGTCTGCCCTCCCCTGCCCGCTGGGGTTGTTGGGAGCATCAGGCAGGGTCTCTAACCACACAGCCCTGCAGCCCCGGGAGGGGCAGTTGCTGGTCCTGGTGACTTCTCAGCCCTTTCTCCCTCCCTGACCTCGGGCCATCTCTTTCCCGTGGGGCATCCTCCCCAGCAGGGAACCTAATGGACTAAATTGGCACTTGCTCAAGCTTCCTACATGTCTCTTTGAATTAACATAAAAACATGATGACTTCCCCGTTCCTGAGATCCTGTAAGCCAGGGGCGTCCAACCCGTGGCCCACGGGCCGCAGGCAGCCCAGAATGGCTGTGAACACGGCCCGACACAAAATTATGAATTTACTTGAAACATTTTGAGATTTGTGTGTGTGTGCGATTACGTGTTGCAGTGTATTTCATGTGTGGCCCAAAACAACCCTTATTCTTCCAGTGTGGCCCAGAGACCCCAAAAGTTTAGACACCCCTGCCAGCCCTTCACCCGGTGTGGGCACATCCTCCTCATGGACCCAGATCAGAAGTCCCTGGGTCTCTGATACAGCCACCGCTCCCTCCCTTTCCACCCTCCAGTCAGTTTAGAGAACGAAACCGAATGGCTTCGACAATGACCGAAGGACACTGGATAACTCGGCAAAGTGGGGGCTGCCCAGAGGCGGCGGTCTGACCAGTCAGGAGGATGCAAGGCGGGTCTCTGGAAAGGAGCTGGGAGCCCGATGAACCCCCTCCCCCAGCCCCATGGCTCCCACCAAAAGCAGTGTCGACGCCTCCCCGGTTTCCCAAAGCATTGTGTTCGAACCATCATTATACCCACAGTGCATTGCAATACAGCCTGAGATGCTTGCCTTAAATCAACGTGTGCTTTCCACACACTATCCTAAAACGGCCTCTTGGTGCCCCCGCTGGGAAGGACTATTTTGGTGGGTCTCCTTACTCTCTGCCGCTGAAAAGCATCCCTCCTGGCCCTCTCCTCCTCGGATGTCCCAAGTCACAAATAGTAATAGCCAAGATGTATTAGATCCTCTCGTGATCCAAGGCCTACTCTAAGTACTTTAGAAGAACACCATGGTACAGATTACTATGAGTAGCCTCGTTTCACAGATGGGGAAACTGAGGCACAGGGAGGTGAGGTAACTTGCCCAGAGTCTCTGGTAAATGGCAGAGCCGGGACTCAGATCCAGGTAAGTCGAGTTACCAAATGCTCGCCCTCCGACAACGTCCTCGAGCCTCTCACCAACCCAAACCAAACAGCCACGCAGGCAGGAAGTCTGAAAACCACGTGGGTTCCCTCTTCCACTCCAGCCAGTGGCCCAGGGAGTGGGGCTGAGGTTTCCAGGGCACAGGAGTCTGCAAAGACGGACCGCCCCACCCCCAATCTCTATAAACAGATCACGTTTCCGGGAGGGGAGGCAGCATTTAAAGCCACATCGCTGTGAACCCCACAAGTTTGGGAGAGTGAGGGGTTTGCGTAAAGACTGAAAGAAAGTGGCTTTGTGCGAGTCGTTTCGTGGCTTTGTGCCCTCCAGCCGAACTGCGGGTCCTGCCGACTGAGTGCATTTATTCTCTTCAGCAGACGACTGCCCCCCATTCCCTCTGCCACCCCCTCAGCCCAGGCAGGTGCAATGAGGAAAGAAGCCTCCTTACCTGTCCTCCTGGCACCCCCCCCCCAATCCATACTCCTCCAAGCAGCAGCAGAAGCCAGAGAGAGAGATGCTTGCATGCAAATCCCAAGTGCGAATAAGACATGTCACTCGCCTTCTTAAACCTTCAGTGGCTCCCCACTGCCCTCAGGATGGAGTTCACATCCTGGCCTGCCTGCCCCCCAGCTCCAGCTCCGTCTCAGCATCGGCCCCACGGAAGGACTCGATGGAACATGCTCTCCGACTCCTCCCTGTGACTGTCCCCCACTGCACCGTCAGCCCCTTGAGGGCATGTCCCACTCCTCTCCTCGGGCCCACTGCCAAGCTTAGAGGTCTGGCCCGGCGTACAGCATCAACACGGATATGGGACTGGCCCAGGCAGCCAGGCAGCTCTCGTTCCAGTGAGGCCCAGAGCACCGCCCTCGGCCAACCAGGTCATGGGGAAGAAACTCAGAAGCCATACCAGGCCAGACGTGCAGGTGGGACAGACAGAGGTCCAAGTCTAGACAGCAGAACACAGCTTAGAACCCCCCGCCCCCGGATGGAGACCGTTTGAGCCAAGGACCCAAGCGAGATCAGAGGCACGGACCAAGGCGATCACTGGGGCCACGACCCAGAGGGACACAGAGGGAAGGTGGGGGCTTCCAACAGGAAAGAAACACAGGACCAATGTCAGAAACAGAGAAGGGGACACTCTCAGCCACAGCGCAGCGCCCCCCCCAACAAAGGTCCTGTTGGGGGGCAATGCTGGAGCTATCTCAGCCGGCTTGCAAGGTTACAAACCTCACTGAGGACTGCCCATCGGGGACTTCCTACAACTCAAGGGTCCAGAAAAAGGAGCTGTGCCTTGGGAGGAGAACGCAAGACTGTCATCCATGAGCTGCAGGACGTTGTCTGTTATCTGAAGGGTCATCCTCTGAGGATGTCACTTCCCAGCAGCGCTGAAATAAAGCAGCCCCAGGGTCCACCCTTTCCAGCACGGCCAGGGGCAGCCAGAAAGAAGCCTCATCCACGGGCGGAGGACTTGCATCTCATCCATCTTCCCGAGGGCTTCTCTGACCCTTTTCAACGCGGACTCAGCTGACAGGCTGCGGCCCGGGAGCTTTCAGTGAGCTGTTGACGGACAGCAGCAGGGTTTGGAAGCAGAGATTTCCCACAGCTGTTTTCAGTGGCTGCCCTGCCAGGGGTCCGGCAGTAAGCCCAGCAATCTCCTAACCAGACAGGCTTTCCCTGGCCACTCCATCCAAAACGGCTCCCCGTCCTGTCCTGCGGAGCCTGCCCCATTACCCCTTAACAGTGTGTATTTATTTCTGTGTTTATTATCTGTCTCCATGCCTGCCCGAAGGTCAGCTCCGTGGGAGAAGGGCCCTTGGTCTCCCGCCAGGTGCTGGGGGCCTGGGACAGTGCCTGGCACATAGAAGACCCTCTCCATCTTTACGGAGCGCTGCCATGTGCCGAGGGCCAATGGAGCGCTTTGCCAACATGAACTCATTTGAACCTCCAAAGAGACTTATGGGGAGTGACGTCACATCATGCCCATCTCCCAGCAGTGGAAGCACGGAGAAGTGCCCCAGATCACAGAGCTCCCGGATGGCAGAGCCGGGGTTTGAACCCAGGAGGTCACCTGCCCTCCGACCGCCATGGTGCACCTCCCGTAAGGAGCTGGGTGTCTAATCTGGAGGAGTTTAGGAGGCTCCATCCTGCCCGACTCGCCATTCAGCACCTGGGCTCTGACCTGGGCCCAGAGAGCTGGGCGGCCATCCTGGCAGCTTCAACTCCATTCCACTCCCTGGTAAAGGTGTCCTGAGTCTCAGTCCTGGCCCACCTGCCCAGAACCCCTGTCCCCAGAACCGGGTTCCACCACAGCCCTCCCCAGAGATGGGAAGGCCTCAGGTGCTGACCACGCTACTGTCTGGACGGAGCCCTTCCTGAGAGCACCCTGCTCCACTGCGGTCTGCCTGCCCCGGGCAGGGATGCGGCTGGCAGCCCAGTCCCTGCCTCCAGGCCTGGCCCGGGGGCGCAACTGGTCCACCAGGCCCTCTCAGGGAACCTCGCGGGTTCCTGGTCTCCCACTCACGCTTCATTCCCGGGTCACGTACAGTGTTCCAGGTGCTGTGAACAGCACTTCCCACACATCACCTTACATAATAAGCCTGCGAGAGAGGTATTATTAAACCTGCTTGACAAACCCGAAAACTTTATTTTTTATTGTATTTTTTCCATTACCATTTATCCCCCTTACACCCCTCCCCTCGGCAATCCCGACACTGTTGTCCATGTCCATGAGTCCTTTTCCCTCGATCTCTCCACCCCCTCACCCCCGCCACTGGCTGTCAGCCTGCTCTCCATCTATGAGTCCGTCTCTGTTTTGCTGGTTAGTTCAGTCTGTTCATTAGATTCCACATATGAGTGAAATCACATGGTATTTGTCTTTCTCTGACTGGCTTATGTCGCTTAGCATAATGTTCTCCAGGTCCTTCCATGCTGTCGCAAAGGGCACACTTTTCTGTTCGGAAACCTGCCAAAGGTCGAGATGGGAACATGAACTCGGTCCATTCGACTCCAGGGCCCGCGCTCCCTTCCTCCCCCTCCTCTTCTTCTTCTCCTCCCCGTCTTCCCCGGTCCTCCTCCTCACTGTCACCAGGCAGACCTCACACAGTCTGCGGGCACGTCTGCTTGCTTCTCACGCATCTCCAAGACAACCAGGCGTAGAAAACTCTGAAACACATCGCTCTGGCAGTGTGCGCGTTACAGCCACACACGCAGAGAGGAAATCACGAGACAGGGCCACAGCCAGCAGATGTCTCTGCTCCAACAGACAGCTGCACCAGGGCATCTCAGGACTACCCCCATTTACACTTAATAATAACCGTCACGTTATTATCTCTGACACTAATTGCAGGGATTTGAACAGATAATCACAGCTCAAGCCACGAACGTCTCCTCCGCGTACTCAAAGTCACAAGGGCCCAGCCTGCGACTGGGGGCCTGAGTCATTCTATGCACTGCAAGAGCTCCCAGCAGGGGGCAGCAGCCACAAAACCAGCACCAAGGTTTCTGGAGATGGCAAAGACCGGTGGATAGGGCTCTGGGCTGACCACTCAGAGCTCCAGGCCTGAGCCCCAGCACTGCCTCACTTGCTGTGTGACCTTGAATGAGTTGCTCTGTGTCTCTGAGCCTTAGTGAAGAGAGAGTGGAACCCACTGGCCTCTCATGAGGCCTCTTCTGGACTCGACATCCTGTGGAAAGGCCGAGCAGGAGCCAGAGGAGCCTCTCCCTTGGGAGTCTGCCCTCCCTGGAAAAGACCGGGAAGGACCGGTCTGTGTTAGAGGCAGCTGTCCTTCTGAATGCGAAGTGCCCAATGCGTTAAAATAATCATCAGACTGACGGACGCACGCTGCATGTGCTCACTCATTCAGGTCAGAAATAAAGCGCCAGCTTGACCTGGGCTTGGGCCCTGACTCTGGACAAGCCCCTCATTCTGGAGTCAGGCACCCGTGGGGTGAAGTCCTGGCTCTGGCTCTTACCATCAGTGTCACTGGGGGCGACTCATACAACGCCTCTGAACCTCGGTTTCTGCGTCTCTAAAACGAGATCGCGGCTCCCACTTCCGTCCTTCCACAGTCTCCAGAGCACTAAGGACAGAGCTGTCGGAGCACATCCGGGTAAAAGGAAGCGAAATGCCATCTGTCCCCCACCCACCTGATGCGCGTGGGCACACACGGGACTGCTCGGAAACCCAGAGGCGCCCCTCGTTCACCGAGCGGGCCCTTCACACTCTGAACCCACCATCAACACAGCCGGAGCTCCCCGCCCACCCGACAAGCTTTCGCCGAGCGCCGTTTTGTGCCCAGTGTGGAGCCAGCTTGGTCTAAGGGTTCACAGTGAATAAATACATGTGGTTTCCATCCCCAAAGAGACCAGTGTCCTATAAATGCTATTTGAGATTTAAAAAAAAAAAAAAAAAATTCATTAGCAAGAGAAGGAAAATCCAGAGCACTGCAGGAACCCGAGATCAGACACGGAAGGCTACCGGGGCCATCTCGAAGACACGACGTCCCAGAGAAGGAATATTCTGGGCAGAGGGGAAATCACGCTCAAACGCTGGAGGAGAGACACAGCGCTCTGCTCACCACAGGACAGAGAGCAGCAAGCAGTGACAAATCCATGTAAGGACACGAGGACTCGACCTAGAGGGTATCCGGGGATCATTTAGGGGCAGCAGCCTTTCCTGTAGGCAGCAGGAAGCCTTTAAGTTTTTAAAAGGTAGAGGCATCACTAGATACTTATCTTAGAGTTATGCTTACTGACTCTTAATGCACAGAGGTATCACCTGAGAGTTTTTTGTTTGGGGGTGTTTTTAAAGATTGTATTTATTTATTTTCCGAGAGAGGGGAAGGGAGGGAGAAAGAAGAGAGAAACATCCATCAGTTGCCTCTCACACCCCCCCCCCACCAGGGACCTACACTGAAACCCAGGGGCATGTGCCCTGACAGGGAATCAAACCCACAACCCTTCGGTTCGCAGGCTGGCGCTCAATCCACTGAGCCACACCAGCCAGGGCAGGGTTTTTTTGTTAAATGTGGACTCTGATACAGTAGGTCTGTGGTGGGGCCTAGGATTCTGCATTTCTAATGAGCTCCCCAGTGACATCAGTGCTGCTGGTCTGGGGACCACACCTGGAGCACCGAGGGCTCAGAGTGGTCACTCCAGCTGGTTTGGGGAAATGGACGGGGAGGGAGCAGGACCCCAGAGGCAGGGCCCATGAAGAACGGGGAGGGGTAAACGGACAGGGGCAGAGGCGGAATATTCAGAATTTGCTGGACAGAGAGATGGCCGGGGTGGTGGCCTGGGTCCAGGCTCAGGGTTTGTGCAGGAGTCGAGGTGGCGTCACCGGGACAGGGCCTGGGAGGAGGGGCCGTGCTGGGGGAGAAGACGCCCCGATCTGTGTGCACACCGAGCAATCTAAGCGGAGGCACCGAAGCTGCAGGTCCGAGGTTCGGAGGGGAGCTGGGGAGGAGAGACACGCACCAGGAGCCATCCACAGGTGGGGTTTACTGTGTCCTTCTCTGTGATGCCCAGGAGGCTAAAGCTACCATTTCCTCCCTCTGACAGCCTTTGAAGTACTTCCAATGGGATGGGATGGGGGTGGGGACGGGGGGGGGGGGGGGGGGGGACTCCACGGCCCTCCCCTCCTTGGGTCTGTCTATTGTTCCCCAACCCCCCCCAACCCCCCAACCCCCCCCCCTCGCCAACAACACAATGGAGATCTGCGGGGGAGAAGAGGGCTCCCTCACACAGGCCAGCGGGAAGGTCATCCTGGGACTTTGTCTCCGCCCGCTCAATCCAAACTCAGTCTCCTTAGAGAGTAACTAAGAAGAGAGAGTGCGGGAAGGTTCTGCAGGTTCTGAGAGTGAGGAGCACAGGTCCTGACAGGGTGGAGAGAAAGAGCAGGAGATGCTCACCAGCAGCACCGTGCCCGGGGGACCAGCAAGGACCCTCAGGACTCAAGTCCCAGAAGGTCAGATGAGCCCCACTCGGGAGCAGGCACAGAAAACAAGAAACACAGGACTCCCCCAATAAACGGTCACCTAATATTTGACGAGGGAGTCAGGAACACTCAATGGGGGAAGAAGAGTCTCCTCAACAACGGTGTTGGGAAAAACTGGATACCCACGTGCAGGAGGATGAAAGAGGACCCTACCTTGCACCGCTCACAAAGATTAACTTGAAATGGATTAAGGACTTAAATGTAAGACCTGACACCATAAAGTTCCTGAAAGAAAGCATAGGGAAGAAGCTCCTCGACACTGGCCTTGGCAATGATTTTTTAAAATAGGACAGTGGGAGCACAGCAGCAAAGCCAAAACTCATCAAACCAAAAAGCCTCTGCGCAGCAGAAAGAACAATCACCAGACGGTAAAGGCAACTTGCAGAACCGAAGAAAAATTTTGCAAACCATGTATTCAATTCGGGGTTCAAATCCAAAATATATGAACTTAGACGACTTCGCAACAACAGTCCAATGAACAATGGGTCAAGGAACTAAACAGACATTTTTCCAAATAGCCAGCAGGTCCATGAAAAGGTGTTCGACATCATTAATCATCAGGGAAATGCAAGTCAGAACCACAACGAGATACCACCTCACACCTGTCAGAATGGCTGTCATCAAAAAGGCGAGAGAGAGGGGCTGGCGAGGGTGTGGAGAAAAGGAGACCCTCCTGTGCCGTCGGTGGGAGTGTACCCTGGTCCAACCACTATGGAAAACAGTCTGGAGGTCCCTCAAAAAACTAGAAGCAGACCTAGCATATAATCCAGCAATCCCACTTTTAGTTGTATATATCCAAGGGAATCAGAACAGGACATCACAAAGATGTTTACCCTCCTGCGTTTACTGCACTATTCACAATAGCCGAGACGTGGAAGCAACCCAAGTCTCCATCAACAGGTGAGTGGGTAAAGAAGATGCGGTCCATACACCTCCAGTGAAATCTCAGCCACGAGAAGGGAGGAAATCCTGCCACTCGGGAAAACATGGGTGGGCTTTCAGGGCACTATGCCACACAGGGCAAGTCAGACAGAGAAAGACAAATACTATATGACATCATTTATACGTGGAATCTTTAAAAAGCCAAATTCTTAAAAACGGCGGAATGATGGTTACCAGGGGCTGGGGTTGGGGGAACTGGGGTAAAGGACCTGAACTAGGAACTAATAAGGAAGTCAGTCAAGGAGAGCAAATGCACAGCAGAGCGAATGCAGTCAACGGCGTTGTATTATAAACTCCAAAGTTGCTAAGAAACTAGACTTTAATTGTTCTCACTACCAAAAAAGACAAAATTTAGTGACCTAGCAGAGTTGTCAGCTAACGCCACGGTGGCCATAATGTCTCGATGAGATCAAACCAACACCTCATACGCTTTAAACTTAAAGTTATTCGTCAACTATGTCTCATTTTTAAAATAAAATAAAATAATATAGGCGAAAACTGGCCTTCTGCATCAGACTAGTTACGGAAATGAGGCAGGAGGGTGCTGCCTTCTGGCTCACCAAGCTCCTAGCCCGGGACCCCTCGAACCCCAAGACCCGGACCGGGATCTGCCTCAGAGCCTGAGGTGGCCAGGTGACTCTGGCCGTGGGGTGGGGAAGGCACCGTTTCACACACCCCCCGCCCCGCCTCTACCAGCTCAGCTCCTCCACTGCTCCCTGCGTGTCTCCCACCCTCTCCTCTCAACACCCACCCAAGCCAGCTTTTGCCAGAAGACTTCCCTGGACCCTCGCTCCTCCTTTGTGTCCCATCAACCTGCACAGATGACCACCGCACCCGGTACCTGAACTCGTTGTGTGGGATGGTTTCGTGCCTGCCTCCTTCAATAAAGGGCGGTCCACACGGCTACTGTGCTGGCTGGCGTGATGTCAAGATAACACGCAAATGTGGTAGCCAGACTAATCTGCTGAGTGCACAGACTTTCATCGTCAGCAATCTGACCGACGAGGTTGCCAAGGGAAAAGTCTCCGGGCACAGGACACCTAAAAGCCGAGTGAAACATCTGTTAAACCCCTTTCACTCACATGGCTAAGCTGGCCTGAGAGTAAAAGCAATGATCATGAGTTAGAAACCAGGAGAAACCATAAATCCTGAGAGAGAAGCAAGTGCTAAAACCGGCATTCTCTCTGAAGGCCTCTGGCCACCCCTGGGGTGTAGGGACTGGTTTTAATGAGCCTCATGGGCATGGCAGGACAGGAAATACAGTCTGGAGCTGAATTAGAGATCTCACCAAAACACAGGACTTCCCAAAATGCACCATCCTCAATGGCATGACCTAGGTTATTTTTTTAAACTCCCACAATGTGGGCAAACAGCAGAGATCTTGAATGTCCTGCCTTTGACTCTGCGTAGAGTATGAAAAGGGCAGGGGGAGGGGGACCTCCCTAGAGAATGCTTAATCACAAAGCTTTACTCACACGGATCCAGAACCAGAATCTGCACTACTTTCGGGGACAGAAAGCCCAAGTCAAACATGTAGTCTAAAGTGGTCCCAGGTTGACCAGGAAATTCCAAGCAGAATGAACAAAAGGGAGACCCTACCCGATGCACTGTACACGAACTACACAACCTTGAATGCAAAGAGAAAATAATGCAAAGCCAACAAAAGAAAAAGGCAGTCGAACAACCACTAAAGTGAGAGCTGACCTCCCTCCTAACAATGGAAGTTGAGCATGGTGGAGCTGCGTGGAACTCGTGGATTGCTGGCCCACCCGCACCCACCAGGCGGTTATAAACACACCCCCCTTTCATGCGGCATCAAGTTCCTCCTGCGGGGGAGCAGGGACACACCCTCCTGAAGCCATCTCTTCTCTCGTCCTCTGTGGGCAGGGTCTTCCTTTCCCCCCAGTACTATTCCATTCGGCACAAAAGCAAACCTGAGAAACATCGGTAAGGATTCCTAGTTTGGCTGTTCTGTCTGCAGCCTGGAGGCCCAATTAATCCAATCACATTACATTCTGGGTTAGGAGAGAAAAGCATTACATTTTAAGGATGAAGGAGCATTATCCTGGTACCACTATTTATTAGCTTTGTGATTTTGTGTAAGGACTTCATCCTCACTGAGCCCTCATTTAAAAAAAAAAAAAAGATTTGAATTGGAAGAGCTCTGAGTCCCTTCCATGCCCTTGGTTTTCATTAGTTCCTACCGGATGCTTTCTCTCAGAAATATAATAACAGGGAGAGAACAGCACCGAGTCTTCCTCAAAGGCTACAGTGTTCTCTCCTACACACGGCACGATGGCGGGTTCCAGTATGCTCAGGGGAGAAGAAAAGTGTAAGCACCTGGAGGGAGGGGTCGAGCAAAAAAGCAAAAGAACTCCTGGACACGGACACAGTGTGGTGACTGTGGGGGCGGGGGGGGGGTGGAGGTGGAAGAGGGCATAGGGGAGACAAGTGGTAATGGAAAAAATACAATAAAAAATAAACTAAAAAAACAAATTCTTTTTGAAAAGCTTAAATATCATTTATATAGATTTGGAAAATTAATTTTAAAACTTCCTGGGAAAAGAAAAGCAAAGAATTGTAACCAGCCATAGTGCAATAGAGCTGAAAACACGACAGGGACACGCAATCACTGCATAAATCACAAATCATGCCACGGTTCAGCCTGTTCTGTGACGGCACAAAGGCACACAACTTTCAGTACAGAAAATGAAAAACAGTGCCCGTGGTGTCCTTCCCAGAAAACACCTGTCAGCGGCGGATCGGAGTAGGCCCTCCAGCCGTAATTCTGGAGCAAAGAGTAAGTAAGAAAAGCAAACCCCCTAGCAATTCTATTTAAAAAATCAGGGCGTATGAATGCAGCGAGCGTGAAGGTGGTTAGCATGATGGAAGGACAGGACGTTCTAAACTGGGGACGACGCAGAAAATTGAAGAGGCAGTCATCCTCTCAAAGGGGCAGAAAGGGAGCCACGCAGAGAAATGCGACCCCCGGGGTCAGACGGCCCGCGTTCGCAGCCCAGCCAGCCGCGTAGCTGGTGTCCCTGGGCCAGGCTGTGCAGTCTTTTTTTTTTTTTTTTTTTAAATCCTCACCCGAGGACATCGTTCATTAGGCTAGAGAGAGAGGAGAGACAGAAACACGGATGGGAGGGTGGAACATCGATGGGTTTTCTCCCGGAGATGTCCGGACCGGGGATCACGCACCCAGGCAGGGAATCCCGCCTGGACAGGGGATCGAACCTGCAACCTAGGCGTGTGCCCTGACTGAGAATCAAACCCACAACATTTTGGTTACAGGACAACGCTCCAACCAACGAAGCCACCCGGGCAGGGCCGGGATGTGCGACCTCTAACGAGGCAGCTCTGCTCCGGGCGCCAGGCCCCTCGCCGGCTCGGTGGGGATGCCCACAGCCTCCATACAGGGCATCCGTGAGGAGTACATGGGATCCTTCATGGAAAGCCCTGACGCGGTGCCTGATGGTCAGTACGTCGCCAATAATCGTTACTTCTTTCCCGCATCCCCATTTTCCCCCAGTGGGAAGCAAGAGGTGAACAAGCAGAAAGACAAACCAGTCCGAAGCAAATGAAGCTGAAAGCCCAGAATGGCTTTACCTTGTCTGAGTTCACAGAAAGGAAGGAAAGCTCCCCCGCGACCCCCAGAAGCCCAGCTGTCTCCCTTTCTCCCCCTCCATCTCCAGCACCAACCTTGGAGGTGCCCACAGACCCCACCGCTGGGCTCTCAGGGAGGGCTTCCTGGGACGGCCCGGTCAGCTCCCTAGAGTCGGGCCCCGTCCCCTTGACCCCTGTCTCGAAGTCCTGGCCACAGCACTGCTTCTGGACTGAGTATTTGTAGTCGTTTTAGGGGAAGCGTTAGCCTGCAAGGCTATAACTGAACGGGACAGCAGGAGCCCGCATTCCTACTTTAAGTCATTGCTGTCTCCCTAGGACGGATCGGCCGTGCCGGTCAGTTGTTCTTTCCCGAGTAATTCCAAGAAACTTGCTTGCTTCAGCCCCCAGGAGCCTGCGATGCCCAGCGGGTTTAGAAAGCATGGGCCTGCCCTTCACCCAGTTTCAAAACATAACCTTACACCACTTGAATTTGGAGGCCTCTTCAGATTTCGTGTCAAGTTTTTTGCCTGAATTTCTGCCAACACTCATATCACATATTTTGTCTTATTGTTGGGAGAGCATGAACACCCACCCCATTTTGTATCACCCCTTACCCACGTTTTATGAGGCGTCTTCCCAATGCCACACCATCCATGGGACATGGACAGCAGGTGTGCGGTACTTACGAACGATAAAAAAACAAAACCACAGGCAGGTCACTGATGACTCAGAAGTAACGTCGGCTAGAGCTGCCATCATTGTACAAGCCTGTTCGTGGAAAAACTAACTGTTGAGAAGGAAGTACACGTAAAGCTTCGGAACTATTTGACCCTCCAAGGGGACCCCTGGGGCTTCCTAAATAAGGTGCCAGGCTTGAAGGCTGTGGAAAACTATGAAGTCTCTCTGGGCAAGTGCTCCTTCCAACAGTAAGGGGTTGTCTAGAGAGCACATCTTGGTGGAAACTGTTAGAACAGCTGTGCAGAGGCACCGAGGCAACAGGGATCCCCAGCCACTTGGAGACCTGGTGCTTCGCGGCAGAGGTAACGCTCAGGTGACCCGAAAGGAGGCGGAAGTGAAGGCCCTGCCAGGCTCCACGCTGAGCTCTACGAGCAGGGACTACTAGCCTTTCTGGAAGGATCTGCAGCATTTCAGCAAACTGCAGGAGAGTGTGGACTTCAGCTGGACCTGAGCCTGGGTTCGCATTCTGATTTTGTCGACTTGCTGCCGTGTGACTTTGGCCACATATTATTAGGCACAAATAGTATCTCCCATTTAACAGGGATTCACTAGATGCCGGGCAGCCTGCTACACACTTCGACACACATGATCTGCTCATTGCTATGGCTGTCATGTGATGAGAATCGCACTGTCCCCATTCCATGACTCAGGGAAACCCAGACACCAAAAGGCTCCGCAGTTTGCCCAAAGCAAAAGCCGCACCTGCCTGACGCCCAGCTCCCGCCTCCCAACCCCCACACGGTGCTGCCCCGCACTCTCCCTTTCCGAGCCTCTGTTGTTCCACCTGCGATATGGAGAGAAACAGGACCCAAGAGCACAGCACCTGGGCTCAGCAACCGTTAGCAGGTATTGTGGGACCCCCAGTGAGTCCCCAAAAAGGTGCTGGAGGTGAGTCATCAGGGGAAGACTACAAAGAAGGTTCATGGTGTTGGGCTCTGACAAAAGAAGGTGCTGAGAGAAGGGGGCTGCAGGGAGCCCCGAGGAGGGCAAGAATGAGTGGGCATGGGCCCTGCCCTGCCCGCCCGCCTCGGCCTGGTGCAGCCTCACCGGAGATGCAGGCGGCAGCCTGGGGTCCTCCCAGCTTCCTGACCCCCAGCCTTCGCGGGTCCGCTACCTCTGCTCTGACTCTACGGTCAGCACGCAAATTTCTGAGAGCGTCCCCGCCCTCCCTGGAGGGAAGAATTCACTGACCACTCATGTTCTGTGCCAGGGCCCCTAAATTCATAACTGACATTTTTAGAACTCCAGCATGTGGGAGCCTGAAGCCCTGCCCGTGCTTCCTGACGTCACTCCCCCGTCCTCGCTCCTTCGCAGACGTCCGCCTCCCACAGTTCCTAACCTCCCTGTGCCCTTTTCTGAGTTCCGGGCCCTCGCATTTCCAACTCCGCCTCTCCTGCCAAATGATCTGCCTTGTCTCCCCGGCAGTAGGAGCCCGCGGGGCGCATGCTGGAAGACACTCAGAAGGAAGACGCTGTATCATAGATGTAAACTAGCCCCGAAATCACTGGTCACTTGTATCAGGAAAGGCGACCGGAGGTGTGGAAACGCGAAGGGCACGGCAATCACGCTCTCGTCCTCTCTGAACCGGTGGGAATATAGTTTCAGGCTGCCCCTCTCGGTGCGCTATGGATTCACTGGCCATCAACGTGAGAGCACTCCGGGCTTCCATTGGATTCTGTTCAATAAACACTTCCCACACCCCGACTCCTTGGCAGGGAGCTCCCTAAGTCACGTTTTGTGCTGACAGATTGAACAATGTCTGCGGTCACCATTGTTAGGTAGTAGCACCAGCCACGGTGTCAGCTACTGGGGGTGGCGGTGGGGGCGGCGGTGGGGGGAGAGGGCTGCCGGACTGACAGCTGCTCTTTTGTCCACTTCTTCTCGGATTTTAATTTTAAGGGTAGCAAGGCAAAGGAAAGACAAAATTGCGATAATGATTCGAAACTCACCCCCAACACAAAACCAGTCCGTGTGGCATCAAAACCTCCATGCGCATGCGTCCATGTTAGCCCAGTGACTAAGCAGGCACCTGGGCTGGGAGGAGGGGGGGAACTGCAGGTCTGAATCCCAGCACCCCCAGTTGAGGGGTGGGGGGACCCGAGACCTTGGACACGGGCTCTGGGCTCTCTGCGTCTCCCTTTTCTCGTGAGTGAAGCGGGAATCAGGATGACGCTCCCTGCCTCGTAGGCTTGGCGTGAGGGCTAAAGGAGGAATCGTTGTAAAGCACTCAGAAAGGGTCTGCCACGTAGCAGGCAATAAGTAAGCAGGGGCTGTTCGTTATGGCACCCACACTGGTAGTAACTTAATTTGCAATAGCTGCTGTTTATTTGTTCGCCGCCACTGACGACGCCACGCATTCTTTGTGCCCCTGTGCTCCAGATTCGAGGGGGCAGGGGCGCCCCTCAGAGCTGTGTGGCTGACACAGAGAGGCAGAGGGGCACAGCCTCAGTCGGGGGGGGGGACCCCGCACAGGGTGGTGTGGTGGGGGTGGGCTGCGGAAGGCAGACTCCAGGACTGGGGACTCCTCTTTCCCAGTTTTGCTTGCCCTGTTGTCCCTCTTTCTGTTATATCCCCCGCCCCCAGATCACCCACGGTAACAACTGGTGTGTATCCTATGCTTTGTTTGTGCTCATCTGATCCGATGCACACTCACAGAGAGAATGGGTGCGAGTGAGTGCACGTGTGTGAGAAACAAGTGCTTCTTCTCTTAGAGATGGGATCATACAATAACACATTTCCATGCATCTCACTTTTTGCATTTAAAATGCCTCACATTAGGGTGGTTTGTTTCTCCATAAGTTTGTACTTGCGATGTTAGATGGAGCACTTATTTCAGCAAGACTCTCCGTGGGGGCGCGTGGGGGCCTGTGGAGGCCCGTGGCGCCAGGGTTGAGGGTCTATCTCTCCAACAAGTGCTCGCGTTTCCTTTGCCTGGAACCCAGGGCACTACCCACCCAAGCCTTTTCTCTGTTGTACATCACTGTGTATTACACAAATGTATATTCGTATACTATGCATGTGGAATATCTGCAGAGATAACGGCCTAACAGAAACTTTTTCCTCCACCCAAACACAGGACAAAACAGATAAATGACATATTGTTACTTTTTTCTCATTGTTGGTGGGCAAAATGTCTTTCAGTTCATTCATTCACGAGGGTCCTAGTTTCATGCAGGGGTTTCAGTTCCAATTCCCAAGAGGCTCCTTTAATTTCCTGCAAGCTCAGCTCTGCATTTAAAAAGATGCTTGCTGTGCTCTACTAGTTACTCCAGGAATCTGTGCGAAGAGCTTTTCGGGATGCCTGCTCCTCTGTAACGATCGGACGGAAGTCAGAAGCCCACCGGTGTGTCTGAGTACCCACTCGGCACACACCCGTCCCCCTGCACCGGGTCAGTGTCATCAAACTGCATAGCTCCGACTACTTTCCAAAGTGTCTGTTATATTCTTTGGTAAACTCATCAACCCCATGAGGTGCAGGTATGGTTATCTTCATTTCATTGCAAAGGAAGAGATGCCCAGAGAAGTTCAGCGTCTTACCCCACAGAAGCCAATATGCAAATTGGTCTCTGAGCCTCCTCCACGCCCCCCACACCCCCACCCCTGCACCATCAGGCTCCTGTCACAGCAATTCTCTGATTTCTCCCCTGGTCTTTCCTGTGATGTCCCCCACACTTCAGCTCCCATGAGCCAGAGTCAGGCACCAGGATTTAAAACACAAAGAAGAGAAAGCTTTTCCCTGGGTTCCTAGGTTGACAAGGAAAACAAGTAAATCTCTCCAGCACCACACACTCAGGTACAAGCCGCAGAGAGAACAAGAGGAGGGCGTGGCATGTGCTCAGGTGCCTCCGGTGACCTCTGTTTCCAGTGGAGGAGGGAGAGGATCCGCTACCCAAAGCTGGCTGCAGACTTCCCCCCACCCCACCCCCGTTCAGCAAAACGATCGATGTCTACGATAAAACCCGTCCATAATGCAAAATGTACACTCCAGAAGACCCAACCTCCTGAAATGCTGACGCTGCAGAAGTCAGAGTCACGCAACCTTTGAAAAAGCAGCTACTTTTGAAACCTTGGATGGTGTTTCAACTTGTCTAGAACATAGTAAGAAAAACTTCTCAGTTATTTTTGTAAAGAGAAGTATTACATCAATGTCAAACCCTGATAAATATTTCACACACAGTAACAACTAAAGACAAATCTCACTTAATGTCAATGTGAAAATTCTAAATAAAATATTAATCAACAGAATGCAACTGCACATTGATTCTAGTAAAGTTGATTCTAGGGAAACAGAGTAAATATTAGTAAATCTACTGATTGTTCCTATTTATTGATCCAAGGCGAAAAGCCACGCTGATTCCTTACAGGCTGAAAAGGTATCTAACAAACTTTAATTTTTATTCTTGATTTTTTTTCAGCTAAATAAAATAAGAATCTTTAAATAGTTCCATGTGTATATAAACATGTATATATGTATGTATATTTATATATGTGCATAGACATATATTCTTAACATAACACTGTGTTCCTAACATGTATTCTCTTCCACATATATGTATATGTGTGTAATATATATTTGTGTGTCTGTGTGTGTGTGTATATATATGTATGTGTGTGTATATGCACACTCGCTCTAAAGACAGCATTCTAATACAGTCAGAAACAAGAAGGCTGGTCCTGGAGGTGATGTGAAGTAATCAGTGAATACAACTAAACAATATGAAGAAGTAAGAAGCATAAATTCTAGAAGAAATAGAATTATGATTATGATATGGTTATATATCTGGAAACTCCAAGAGAATTGACCAATAACCTACTACAAACAACAGGAAAATTCAGTGAGATAAAGAAGTACACAATCTATATAAAGTAGTCTTTACAAACCAACGGCTTTTTTTATACCAACTAAAACCAGTTGTATGATATATGAGAAGGAAAGATGCCTTTAAAGAACAACCGTAACAAATGCCTAAGAATGAACTTAACGAGAAATGCATAAGACCCATATTAGAAAATTATAAACACCAGTGATGGGTACACTCACACACACATGGAAAACACTTGGAAAAATGTAAAGACATTCATAGAAAGGACACTTTGGCATCATTAAGATGCTAATTTTCTTCTGGGTTAATATGCCAACCTATCTTAACCCAAACCAGCACATCAACAAACTGGGTTTATTTCCATTTCCTATTTAACTAGACAAATTGATTCTAATAGTCATATGGAAAATTAAACAAGCAAGTGCAGCCAGAAAGTCTCCGAGGGGGGAAGGCAATGAGCTGGAACTAGACTCACTAAACCCTGGCAATTAGCACAATGCAGTGCTGGCTGGAACAGACAGCGGGACCGAACCACTTCTTCTCCACCTGTCATGCCCACCCATCATTTCCTGTCCTTCTCTGCTCTGCCCTTGTGTCCCTGGGGCACCGGCTGACCTCGCCCCCTGGCTTCCTGCGGGTTCAGCCAATGCAAGGCCATGGCAGGAGATCAGAGGGTGAGAGCAGAGAGGTCAGGGGGTTTCTCCCTGCTCCCAGATACTTCTCAGGCAGTGGCTCTGCTCTCGTGAAACTACAGGCCCCTCCTGCACAGCCCGAGTTCGCTCCTCTCCTACTCCTTCGGGCCTCAGGTGTCCTGGCTTCCCATCCCTGTGGGTTCCCTGAACCCTGACCACGGCTCCACTGAAGTCCCTTCACTTAACCGTTTGAGTGGAATTCTGTTCACTGCCAGGGCCTTGACCTCTACATTAAAAATAATACGTATTATTATTTAATTAAATAATTAAAAATAATTAAAATGGCCCTGGCTGGTGTAGCTCCATGGATTGAGCGCGGGCCTGCGAACCAAAGGATTGCAGTTCGATTCCCAGTCAGGGCACATGCCTGGGTTGCAGGCCAGTTCCCGACAGGGGACTCACAAGAGGCAACCACACATTGATGTTTCTCTCCCTCTCTCCTTCCCTTCCCCTCTAAAGATAAATAAATAAAATCTAAAAAATAAAAATAAATACTAAAAATCATTAAAAATAATGATGTATAACTATATCAGTATAAAATGCTTACAAAATGTTACTGGATGGCAAGTAATACATTATAAAATAGCATATATGACATAATCCCATTTGTATAAAATATGTGTGTGTGTGTGTATGCCTGAATTGATATTTGGAAGGATGCTCGCTGAAATGTTAATGGTGGTTATCTTTGACTGGTAGTCTGTTCATGTTTTATTCTTTGTACACGGTGTGACTTTTTTTTCAACAATCTTGCATTATTTTTATAAAATAATGAAGGCCATTTTCAACTCATACTGAAACACCAGAAGAATTTGGTATCCACTACCAGCTGACCTCCTTGGCCCCTTGCAGCTACAAAGATTCATTAATGCTGTGCATGCCCAAACAGTGAGCAAGGGTGTGTGTGTGTGCGCATGTGTGCAGAGTCAGCTCACTGAAGTTCTGAGCTAGTCCCTGCTTTCCCATGGATTAGAACACAGACTTCACAAAAGGGGAGGAGAAATGAATCTCAGTTGCTGAAACCTAAACCTCAATCAACGCTCGCCTTGCAAAATTCAAAAAGTGCCAAAATACAAACAACTAGTGCTAAATACAATACAAAAAGTGCTAAAATACAAACAACTCACACAGGTGAACATGATGTGCTCTGGAAAACGATCACATGACCCCAAGTGGTGTCAGTGAAGACATCAATACTAGTGATAAAAATGCATGCAAAAAAAGACTAAATAAAATTGTTTTATGATATATGAGAGTAGAAAAAATAATATTTTAAATCAACGTATTTTCTTCAACTTGAGCTTCATAAATACGTGTAACAAAAATAACAAAGTAAGCGTTAAAAGTACACCTGTGGCTTTTTTCCAAGTCCCTTCAGAGGTTGCACATTCAAGTAGGCCATTAAGAATTATGTTTTTGAGGAGTTTTCTGAAAGGAGAAAATAGGACTCACCCGCACTGGGGGTCGTTGCCTTACAGGACACCTTGAGAGGTGACGTGAGTGCAGGCAGAGGTCTGGGGGCCTCCTCGAGTGGCACTCTTACCCCTCCTCCTTCCCCGCAGGACTGAGGTGAGAAAAGCAAAAGGCTGGAGGCTGGAGAGGGGCCAGAGCCCGCGCCTCCTTTCCTTCTCCCTGGGGAGCCCACAGTTAGCATGGCTCGGAAAAAGTGACGGAGTGGAAAAGCAAAACTGTGGCTGACAAGGCCACGCAGTGGGTCGAAATCCCCGCAGAACAGTGTTTCCTGCGTTGGGGGGCGCTGGTCCTTAGAGAGGAACATGGCGGGACCCGATGTGAGCTGTGTCCGGAGTGACCTGGGAGAGTCTGAGGGGCAACGACTGCCCTGCGGGAGTCCACAGGGGCCCAGAGGACCACCACAGACTGAGCCAGCCTGAAGCGCCCACCCCGTGCCTCCCTCTCCCAGCCAACACACTTTGCCCGGGCTCTGGGGGATCACGACCTTTTTTGAGGCTGCTGCCTCCCTCAGGGCAGACAGACCTGGCCTGAGAGTCCGAAGGACCCCAGCCCGGGGCTCTACTACACGACAAGCAGCATCAGGAGCAAACCTCACAGCCTGACGCTCCAAAAGGGCATTTACAGGAGTGTCAGGAGCTGCCCAGAGCTGGGACCGCCTTTGAAGCAATGACTCCAGCAACTGGCAGGGAAGAGAATCAAAGGCGAGTGGTTCAGAGATTCCCCAGCCTTCACGGGACCCTGGCTCACTTTCCTAAGGGGGCAGGCGGCAGGGGAGGGGGGCAGGGGCAGTTCCTGGAAGCAATGCCAAATGCACTGAGGTCTGGCACTTGCCTAGCACACGTCCATTCTCATCAGTATTGCCGGTCACTGAACTAAGCTTTCAGAAGGCTGCGCGTGTCTGTTTAAATTAACTCAGAGCAGGGAGCTGCTGTGGAGGCTGCAGACTGAGAACCCGGGCGCGTCACCGCCCCACCCATCCACCCTCTGAGTTTCCAAATGAGAGTTTTCTTTTCACATTAGCTGGTCCTTTTAATTCAGCCAAGGTTTTCCAAAGAATTTAATCCCAAATAAAAAGCATCCTAGGATCCCTAGCTTTAATAAATGGACTCTCAAAATCAAAATCAAAACAGAAGTGTCACTGGTGAAGAATCATAAGCACCCTAGTCCTGGCTGGTGTGGCTCAGTGGATTGAATGCTGGCCTTCGAACCAAAAGGTTGCCTGTTCGATTCCCAGTCAGGGCACATGCCTGGATTGCAGGCCAGGTCCCTGGTGGCGGGTGCATGAGAGGCAACTACATATTGATGTTTCTCTCCCTTTCTTTCTCCCTCCCTTCCCCTCTCTCTAAAAATAAATAAATAATCTATTAAAAAAGATTCATAAGTACCCTGATGGCTTAGAAATTGTTAAAAGAGTGGTCCCCAGGGGTAGGGTCTTGTCTTGTCTCTCTCTTGCGCACACCCATACACACACACAGGAAGTCCATGTCTCATCCCATATGACTTTGATAATAAGAGTATATCAAATCCAAATTTGCATCCTACACAGTAGGAAATATTAAACCCCCCAACAGTACTTAATAATGCCTTACAGTTGTACAGTACTTAGTTTATAAACCACTTGTATTCCATAATGGCCTTGGAAAATCATGCCATAAGAAATGGTGTGACTCTATTTGTATTTCTTTTAAAAGAGCAGAGAGCACAGGCTTAGAAATGAAAGGTCTCCTGCCTTAGGATGCTGAGCTTCGCAGAACCCAGGTATCCTGCCTTCAAATCTGGTTCTTCCTATTAACACCAAAAAGACATGGCCTATGAATGGGAAAAAACTAACACAGTTTACACTGTTAAATTCCCCATTGCAAGGACAATGTGCATGTATCTCTTCATTTTTGTTTTAAAGGATTGTTTAAGTGGAACCAGAACAAATAAAAGCTCATGGATAAGCTCACAATATTTTTAAAAGAAAATTCTCCATGCAGTAAAGATACATGTATCCTTACCTCTTATGAGGCAAAGTACAAGCCAATCCCACTCTCTACTAACCTCATCTTTTTCTCTTTAGGGGAAGCAGTTTTTTCCCAATACATCTGCTGAATCCTTCTAGAAAACTCAATAATAGACCATAGGCATCAGCATCACAGCCTTGCTTGGGATGAAGTGGGAATGCATGTTGGGGACCAAAAGGCTACTGTGAGAGACCTTTTTTTAATGACATGCACCAGCTGAGGATGTTTTATCTCACTTACACAAAACAGGACCTGCCCGATGAAATGGAGCCCTTGAATACACTAAACTAAACACTGGAAAGTTCCCCTGTTCCCTTCAGTTTGGGCTGAAGAGGTGCAGACACCTAGTTCAGGCATCATCTCGAATATTTGCATCGCACCTTACAGTTTCAAAGTACTTCTACCTCCCGTGCGAGCGGTTGGATTTTCCGGCTACCTAGTGAGACACTTCTAGCATCCCTGTGTCAAAGAAGACAAACCCAGGCGCAAGGAGAGTGTCCTGCCCGAGATCGCAATGAAAGCAGCAGACGGAGACTCAGATCCGCCTCTGACTCCAAAGCTTGTGTTTTCACGCCTCCCTTGTCACCAGCCCTAAAAATGCCTCTCCCAGCCACACACCCGCTAGTCCCCCCTCAGGAAAGTTCAAATACCGGTTTCCTTCTTCACACGCGGCACTGATCCTGGACAAGCAGGATTCTCCAGCCCTCTTCCCAGGTCCCCTGCGAGGAGGGAACGCGCGCCTCCTCTATCCTCCCCGCGGCGCCGGCGCCAGAACAAAGCTGGGGATAGGGATCCTTAGGGTGCCTTGCCAGCGGCTGATAAAGCCCTTCGTGAAAGACGGTCCTTCTGAAGTAACCCGTTATTGAACCAGCAATGAGTTTTAACTTGTAGAAGTTATGGGTAAGAGAACGAGAAAAGCAAAATCCCACTGGGAGGCAGAGCCTTCATTTCTGCCCCGAGGTAAGAAGCGCCCCCCACCCCGACCCCAGGGATCTCCGGGCGGCAGCTCCCCGCGAAGCTTACGCGTGGTAAGGAGACTCACCCAAGGCGCGGCGGCCTCCGGGCGGGTCCGACTGGGAGGACATGCCCTCCGCGCGCTTCAGCACCGGGGACAGCTCCGGACTCGCTAACTTCGCGCGCCCTTCCCGGCTCCCAGCAGGCTGAGCCTCCCAGGCTGCGGGCGGGGCGGGCGTCTCTCCGCGCCCGGGTCCGAGCCTCCGGGTCTTGGGGAGCGCGAACGGGTCCCTGCGAGGAGCGGCAGCAGCCGGTGGTGCCTCCGGCCGCGGCGGCGACGAGCCCAACTGCACCACGGCGTTGCGGGACCGCGCCAGCGCCGAGGAGACCGAGCCCATCTCGGCGGGCCGGGCAGGGCCCAGGTGAGCGGCCACGTCTCCCCCTGGGACCCACACCCCTTGCCTGCCAAAGGCTTACTCCCTGCTCGCACCAAAGCGCCCCCGGGCTTCCGCTCCGCCTCTGACCCCGCGGGTTGCAGTCCCTCCTTGGCAAAGGAGGGGGAGAACGAGGCCGCAGGGAGGGCTGCGCCCCCACCCCGGGCGGACAAAGGTTAGCCCAGGCCGTGTCCACGCCTGACTGACAGTCTGCGGTGGATGGGGACACTCGGAGGGATCGGTGTGCACAGGTTGTCGGGAGACTTTACTGGGGGCGGAGGGGGCGGGTGGAGAGAAGGAGGGGCGTGGCAGTAGGTGAGGGATACTTTTTTCTCTACTTTCTGCGCTCGAGTCACCTGGCTCCAAGCCCCGCACGTCCTTCCGGCTCCTCCCGACACGGCTAGGCCGCCTCTGTCCCTCGGGAGGATGGAGAGTTTCGGGAGTGGGGAGGAGGAGCCTACGTGTGTTTTCTTCTCAATCGCTCTCCTTAGAGCCCACATCACTACTCTTCCAGGGCCCTGCTCGCCCGTGACCCGAGCAAGGTTCGGTCGTCCCCCTCCCCGGAGAGCCTCTTCCCACGCCCCTCTCCCCGGGCGTCTGCCCCTCCTGGGGACAAAGACTGCCCACCCTTCCCGTCCTGGCTGAGGCCAGAGTGGGCGGTGCAGGTGCAAGAGGAGCCAGTGCGGCTGGTTCTCTACAGGAACGGAGGGGGTCAGGCGCCAGTCGGTCCTGGGAGCTGTCCTGACGGGAAGCCAGAGCAGCGAGGGACCCTATTCTTAGGTCTGCCCTGCCGGCCCCATCCCTCCTCTGACTGCGGTGGAGAGGGGGTGAGGCCTGACGCCGGGCCAGAAGCAGTTCTGGTACCCAGACAGGTCTTGCCCGGAGTCACACAGCCGGTTAGTTGGAGGAGGACCTGGGTCTTAGGCCCGGCACTCCCCTTCCTAACCCAGGGTCCTAGCCACACTGCTCTCCATCCCAAAGGTTTTCAGGCACTGAATCAGCAGCAAGACAATCGGGCAACCCACAGTTGCAGATGCAGATCTAAGGTTGGAATCCGGGTTGGGGATTTCTCTGCTGACCTGGGAACCAACTCCCCTCCTCTTCATGCAGAGCCCAGCACCCTGCCTGGCACTTAAAGTAGGGACAAGTCAGGGTGTGAACTGGGAGAGGACAGTTGTGAGCCCTACACGGCCCACTGTCCTTGACATTGTTTCTGGTGAGGTGGGCAGAAGCTGAAGTCCTAGGCCCTGAGCTAACGTCACACAAAGGACCCAGCACCGTTTAGGAGAATGTGCCCTATAACCCCCGCACCATGCAGGGATTCAGGGCAGGCGACAGGAACAAAGAGGGTCTGTGTGGCTATATTAATCTTCAATAATTTTAATCATTTTTTATTTTTCCCTTGGAAAACAGGATGGATGTGTAAGTAAAGAAAAAATTCCTCATTCTGGGGGAAATGGCCTTTTAGAAAGGGAGCTCCCTCAGCAGGTATTTCCTATTCTTGCACCTCAACTTGATAGCCTTAGCAATTCCAGCCCTGGCTGGTGTGGCTCAGTGGATTGAGTGCCAGGCTGCAAACCAAAGGGTCACCAGTTCGATTCCCAATCAGGGCACATGCCCAGGTTGCGGGCCAGGTCCCCAGTTAGGGGTGTTCGAGAGGCAACCACACAACAATGCTACTCTCCCTCTTTCTCCCTCCCTGCCCTCTCTCTAAAAATAAGTAAATAAAATCTTTAAAAATGAAAGAAGGTGGGCGTGGAAGGAGGCAAAAATCTTTAAAAGAAAAGAAAAGAAAGAAAAAGGTGGGCATGGAAGGAGGCAAGATGTTGTGGACCCGCCCTAAGTGACATATTCTACTTGGCTGTCCCTACTGGGAACATACATTAACGTAATAGTTCCTAAAGGTAAAGAGCTGCTCTCCTAAGCCCCCAGAGTCTGCCCCGCCCCCCGCCGCGCCCAACACACACAGGCTAACCCAGGCCCTTCCGAAGGACACACCCCCTCCTCCAGGAGGGCGGCTCAGCCCCACGATAGTCTGGCTGTGGACACCGCCGCGGGTAGTCAGACTCGCCCCGTTCTCCTGCCAGAGGGGAGAGATGAGACTGGAACACGGTCTCTGTTTCCCCTGGTGTTCTTTCACATGGGACTGTGCGCGGTCCGCTGGGTCGGAGGAAGTGTCCCAGCTGCGCCAGCAGTGGGCGACCTCCTCACCTCGCCTGCGCTCTCCCGGGCCTCCAACTCACCCTTCGCTCTAGGGCAGGAGCGCCCCCTGCAGATCTCCACCAGTGGGTGCTGGGCAGAGGGCGCATTGAGGACGACTGGAAAGACTGGACTCACCCATCAGCATCCTGTGGGGACGTCGCCGAGTGACCTCGGATCCCCAAGGTTTTGCCATTGACAATGCTGCGTTTTCCCTGAGCACTGCGCTACTGGAAAACCATGACAGCGGAGAACGTCCCCACCCTTTCATGCCCCAGAAAAGAACTTACTAAAATAAATTTAAAAAGAAAGAAAATTTAAAAAAAATTTTAACCCAAAGGACTTTTATAGGTAAGAGTCAAGGATGCCCCTGTGCTGACCTATGACCTATGACCTAGACACTGACCCTCCAAGTTCCCATGCTTTGCCTCATAAATGATTAGCTGAACTATTTTATTCCCCACTGATCAATTGGACAAAATGCTCATTAACCAAACTTTGGTTATTTTCTCTCCGTCCTTCGGGCTGCTGAAGCCGGCCCACTAGCAGCCTGAGCCAGCAGACAGCCCCCCGGGGAACTGGCAGACCTTGGGGTGAAATGCTCTCCGACCTGCTGTCCAGTCCCGCCGCCGGTTCATCTCGCTTCCCCACACCCAGCTCCTTCTAGCCCCGTTCACTCCTCTCAGTAAGAGAAAACCACTTCCACGTGACTACTTAGGCACTTGCCTTCTCCCAGTTGTACTAGTCCCCTCCCCCCTTTGCAATAATCTTTTCAAATATAAAGTCACTCCTTCGGAAGTCGGGATTTGTTTTATTTGACACTATCTCTAAGAGTCCCCTTGTAGAGTGTAAGTATTCCTGACAGGGGCCTCTGAGCCTTGGTTAGCTAATGCTGTTTATGGAGATTAATGTACCCCTGTTGAGTGAAGGGAAGGGGGGCAGGCAAGACTACTTCGAGAGCTTACTTGGCACTAGCTGCAGCCCTGGATATTATACACACTCCATCTCATGAAATCTTTATAACCATCTTATGACAGAAATATTATCCTCACTTACAGACAAGAACTTGCAGGCTCAGAGATATGAAACGATTTCCTTAGGACCCTGCAGAGGCCACACTGGAACCTGGGCCATTCACCAACAATCACCCCCAAAGGGACCTTAAAGATCCCAGAGTCCAGCCTCCTCCTTGGTCAGGCTGGAGCAACTGGAATCGACCAGCATGTTAGTGGCAGCAGATCTCAACAGAGTAGGGGTCAAAGCTGACCACCCGGTCTCCATCTCCTTCCGGCACAGTCACGGTCAGAGTTTTCACCAGCTTTGCAGCTCCATCTTGCTGTCAGCCCGTTCTAACTGCTCCAGGCGGAAGAGGTGTTAACAGTTCCCGAGACAGTTCAGAGGGCTCTAGAGAAAGCCCTGAACTCATGTAATCGAATGACTTCATGTCGAGTCACAGCATGCAGGAGCGGAGAAAGAACCCACCTGGGCTCCTTCAACATCGGTTGGGCATCAGCTGATGGGCAACCTTTCTGTGGACACCACACAGAAGTAGCCATGGCTCCTGCCCCGTGGGGACTATGGGGATGTAATGTAACACTGGGCACTTGAGCTGCACCCTAGGCATTGGGAGATAAAAGGAAAAATGCATGTAGCTCAGGCTTGAAAGGTCAAGGCTGACCTGTTCCAGGGAAATCTGAGAACCAGAGAGGGGTGGGATGTACAGCCCTGGCATTGTGACGTCATTGCTGAGCCTCTGGGTACGTACAGGAATAAATTATTGTTCTTAAAGACGACGACACGCAGGATGTTTTCCTGCCGCATGTTCCATCGTTTCATTTGCCTTTGTAGTAACCCTGGTAAATTACAAAGGTTACTGGTGTTATTCACCCTCCTCCTACATGCAAACAAAGCAAATGCGTAAAAGCTAAAATGGATTGCCCAGACGTAAGTGCTGAGTAAGGACAGCTACAAACCCAGTTTAAGCTCTCAGATCTTCTGGCTCCAACCAATGTTCTGTCTACTGTAAAAATCAAGGAGGAAATTGAAGCTGGATCTGTGGGCCCTCTATCTACTCCAACTTAGCCTCCAATGAAGGACTTCCTTCTATAGGGTGCTGACAAAGAGGAAAAAAAGTAAAATTAAAACTTGAAGTCCCTAATTAATGTCTTAAGTGAGAGTTCATTACTTTTTATAATATATTCTTTTTCTGGTAATGTGAGAGTTCATTACTTTTTATAATATATTCTTTTTCTGATCATTAAAGTGATACACATTTTAGGTAACATTTGGCAACTACATGAAAGTATAAAGAATAAATTTCAACCACTCAATCCCACCACCCTGACACACCCTTTATTTTGCTATTAAAATACAAGTGAAGTATATGTTGATTTTCAACATTTTAAAGGGGCTCGAGATTTTTATCTTCTTTCAAAAGGAGCATGGGTTCCCATAGGCTAAGAAACCCTCTCCACCACAATAATACGTCACCTCTCACCCATTAGGATGGCTGCTATTAAAAAAAAAGTAGTGGAGAAGATGTGAAAAAATCGGAACCCTTGTGCACTCTTGGTAGGGATGTAAAATGGTGTAGCCACTGTGGAATAAGTATGGCAGCTCCTGAACAAATTAGACACAGAACAACCACATTACTCAGCAATAGCATTTCTGGTTATATACCCACCACTTCGGGTTATATACCCACCACTTCCGGTTACATGCCCAAAAGAATTAGAAGCAGGGTCTCAGAGATATTTGTACACTCATATTCACAGCAGCACTATTCCTAACAGCCAAAAGGCAGAAGCAAACCAATGTCCACCAAAAGCTGAATAAAGAAAATATGATGCATACATACAGTGGAATATTATTCTGCCTTGAAAAGGAAGGAAATTCTGACACATGCAACAACATGGAAGAACCTTGAAGACATCGTGCTAAGTGAAACAAGTCAGTCACAAAAAGCCCAATGCTGTATAATTTCACTTGCACGAGGGACCTAGCGCAGCCAAACTCATAGAACCAAGAAGTACGGAGGCCGTTGCCAGGGGCTGGGAGGAAGGAAATGTGGGGAATTGATCCATGGGCACGGAGGTTCCGTTGTGGGAAACGAAAAGTTCTGGAGGTTGGTTGCCTAACAATGCGAATATCTTAAACACCACAATATTGTCCTCTTGGGAATGACGGAGACAGTACACTTTATGCCAAGTGTTCTACCACAGTTTTTAACCCAACTGTTGAAAAGAAAGAAAGAAGCAAGGATGTGGCAGAGCAGCACCAAACCCACCGGTGTCTCCTTCGCGGCGATGGCGTTGTAAATCCATGGAGACGGCCACTGCGCTCGCCGCAGCTTTCCCCATGCGACAGGCTGTTGGGACCCTTTGCTCTCCTCCCCCTCCTCCAGCATGCTCCTTCTCTTAGTGTCTCCTTGTTGCTGCTGTTTAATGCTTTTCCTAAAGCTGAGTTCCCGGACTGAGCCCTTCGTCCAGATGTGGGCTCATCGGGGCAGATGCTAATGGAAGCTGTTCCTCCCAGCCATCAAGCAGGCCCCCAGCCCCCAGCCATGCGTTCTGAGAATATCACCACTCAAACTCCGGGCCCGCTTTGTGGAAGATGCTTCCCCTACTTGGTACATGGGCCTTGGAACCTAAATGCAGAGTTTTTAATATGCCTATTCTGGAGTTCATGTTTTGCCTCAGCTGCGTTAAAGTAAATGAAATTGAATCACTTCTGACAATCAAAGAGGGAAAAAAAAACCCACTAGATATCATGAACTAACTAAAAACAACCAAGTCTGAAAGGCACAGCAGTCCCCCTTCCCAGCTCCTTCAACTCCTCTTCACATGATGAATTTTAACGTCTGAGCTTTTGTTGCATGAAGACAGAGAAAAACAGCAGACGTGGCAAGTCGGTGGCAGTTAGTCCGCCTGCATGTGATTGGGAGTGGCTGCTGCCACACTGGGCTTAGCGGGAAGCTGGAGCCACAGGCGGGCCGAGCAGGAAAGGAGGCAGGCGTAGGTTAGAGATGCCTGTCGAAGACAGAGGCCAGGAGGGAGGGGCGGCACACCTCGGTTTGCCAGCAAGGCCTCACAGGTTTCCCTGTGGCTTGGGTCCTGTGATTGACATCTCCGGGCTGTTAGCAGGAGAATTCCAATTGCCCTGGATTGCCCCTACCCTGTAGCAGGAAATAAACCGGGAAAGGAAACCTGGTGTCCGTAATTCCCTGAGATTTTCAAGGACATCTGCAGCGCTGGCCTGATGGTTCTGTTCCGTCCCCGCCCCCCCCCGGTTCGGAGCCAGAGTCCGAATCAGAAAGAGGAAGCATAATTCTGAAGGAAACCAAAGGACAGAGACGGCACTATCGAGTTGTGTGTGATTATGCATAGTGTTATATAAAACATGCGTATGTGAAAGCATTTTTTAATTTATATGAAACGTGTGTGGGTCTGAAACAATCCTTACTAATAAATGGAGACGTACACCTTATACAGTATATAAAGACACATAAAATCGTAGCAGAAGCACGTAGGAGCAGCAAAGACCACTCTCAGTATCTCCTGCAGTCCAGCTGCAAAGTTAAAAGAAATTCGGTGTGTTTGTACGGGATGAGGCAGGTGTGACCCGGCCCCAGAGCTGCCTGCCGCCTGCCTTTCTGTGGCCTGTGAGCTAAGAGTGGGTTGTTTTGGGTTTTTTTTTTTGTTGTTGTTGTTGTTTTTGTTTTTAAAGTTTAAAAAGACTACATCATGGCATGGGGAAGTATATGAAATTCAATTTTGGGGTCCATAAAGCAAGTTTTACTGGGTGCATAAACAAGCAAAGGCTGTTCGTTCAAGGCTTGGTACACAGCAAGGGGGTGAGCCGCCCTCCACCAGGCTTCGGCAGAGACTCCGAGGCCGGCGGAGGAGTGGAAGAGGGGAAAGGCGGGGGCCTGGGGAAGCTGCAGAAGAGCTGATGGAAGTGGGGTCTCCGACATGATTGGTCAGGATAGCTTGGCTTTCAAGTCGAGAGCAGGGGCAGAAGTGGGGGAGGCCGTCAGTTACGAACCACATGGAGGCCATCTGGGGGGTGTTGTTTGGCTTCCTGGACTGGCTGCTGCAGGTGGCTGATCCCAGGTTGTCAGTTTGTATGTGAGTCTCTCGAGTGAAAAGGCTAAAAGGCCGCTTCAATTTCACATTCATTCAACCACAACCGCATGCCAGGAGCTGCATCAGATGCTAGGAATAGAGAGATGATACAGCACGGCCACCGCCCCACACCGAGGGGGAGGTGGGCACACACACGGCCTGTGAGGAGAGCAGTCTGCACCTTCTCTTATGTCGAGATGGAATTAAAGCTTCTCTAGAAAGAGCTGTTGACCCATAATCCTCCAAAAAAGGTGCCGCTGCCTTGAAAGGTGATGCAAAGCTCTGAGATCTAGGAAATGTTTTTGTATCTTCCCTACCGACTTTTAAAAGAATGTTCTCAAAGCCCACGCAGCAAAATGATAAATCCCTGACATTTCTTTACCTAACAGTTTTTAAACTTAAGTCCTCGCAGTAGGACTTCTTTGATTCACTGTTGCTTCCACTGTGACAAACCGGAAGAGTGAAAACGCTTTAAAAAGTAGACCAGGCCAAGTGTAACGTGGAGATGAACAGTGAAGGAAGCAGACTGGACTTGGGGCGGCGAACACACAGTATGATACACAGCTGACGTGTTGTGAAACTGCACCCCTGAAACTCATATAATTTTATTAACCAACATCTCCCCGCTAAATTCAATAAAAAAGAACAAAATAGAAACAAATAGATTTAGCCAAGATGTAACAGCTTCCCACAACCAGTTCCTGATTGTTTTAGAAACATATTCCTAAAAATTGAATGGCACTAGCCAGTCAGCAATTGTTATACCTCAGGCCATAGGAACCCCTCTGTCCAATCCAATTAGCCAGAACCCCCAGCTTTCCACCTGGCCCTGGTTCTCCCCCGCCATCACATTTCAGGTTGCTCCATCCCTCTGTCCTTCCTGGACCCTGCAAGTTCTGGGGGGCTCACTGAGGTTTACCGATGGCATCCATCGCTTCTGACTCTTTCTATTGGCCAAAGCAAGTCACATGGCCAAATGCAAGTGAAGAAGGCAGGGAAGTAGGAACCAGAGAGGAGTGAAGAATCAGGGCCGGGGACACCGTCTACCTCCCAGCACCTGTCTCTGGCTCTGCCTGCTGGGGCAAAAGCACAAACAAGGAAGCTCAGGCAACCTGTCCTGCAGCTCCACCGGCCAGCCTCCTCGGGCTCATTAAGCACAGCATAGCAACGCACCGAGCTTCTGAACA
Organism: Glossophaga mutica; assembly: GCA_039655065.1. Lineage (NCBI taxonomy): Eukaryota > Metazoa > Chordata > Mammalia > Chiroptera > Phyllostomidae > Glossophaga > Glossophaga mutica. Next base: position 88,709,227 of record CM077313.1, read on the forward strand.
GGCAGATTGAGGTTTGCTAGCTGGTGTTCTCCGTTTGTATTGTCGAAACCTTGGGCACATGATTTAGCCTTTCTGTGACCCCCATGGTTTTCATCTGCAACACGGATAATAACAGTATCTTCTTCAGATGGGAAACATTACATTGGCTAGGGCACAGCTGGAAGCAGATGGCATCTCAGACTAGACAACTTGACGAGAGTCTAATAAAGGGTCTCACCTATAGAGGTATGGGCAGAGTTTAAGGAAAACAAACAGGGAGAGAGTAGCGAGCCTCCCGGGGTTAGCAAGGGACACGGAGGGACACAGCCAATCCGCAGTGACCCACGGGAGATTAATACCCTGACCGCCTTGTCCTTCCGCCCCCTCTCTCCCGCCAGCATGGCCCACTGATCAAACCCAATGGGGAGCCAGAGGACAGGAGCCTGGTGCCACAGCGAAGACAGAGTAGCCTCCCAGGCAGGGCTGCCGGATTTAGCAAACACAAACACAGCAGCCCAGGTCAACGAAACTTCCAGACAAACAACAAATGCTTTTTGGCATAGGTATGTCCCAATACTGAAATTCGAGTTTAACAGAGCCCCTGTAGCTCCTCCAGCAACCCTACGTCCCAGGGCACCGAGCGAAGGAGGGTGGAGGGCCCGCCTGAGGGGTCAAAGGAGACAGCTCAGCACCCGTTCTTTCTGTCGATGATCCTGTCCCACCCCTTTCCGTCCCTCACTACAGGTTCTGAGCTTCTGGGCCAGCCTTAGTTTCTTGTTATTGCTAACGAATGAAAAACGCAGTCGTGACCGTGAGAAACAAATGACCCCCCACCAGCTGGCTAAAGGAATCTCAGCAAGATCCACACCTCCCCGCCAGCTACAGCAAAGCAACGAGGTGTCTAGATTCAAAATGGTCCGTGAAAGTGGTTTTTTGAACAAAGGCGTCTTCCAAAACAGCCTGACTGTGAAAATAAGCTTTTACCTCTTAAAGTCTACAATTCTACTTGGTCTTCTTTCTTACTAACACATTCCCCTGATAATGACATTTAAACCGATATCTTTGTTTTCTGGAAAGTGTGAATATTGACAGATTTTCTCTTTTTTTAAGCGCAGAAAGAGAGATTCTGTTGAAGGAGGTGGCTCGCTTCATTGTGGGGACAAGGAAGCCCACAGTCTGCAGGGACGGCCAGAGAAGAGGTGACGTTGCGGCCTGGGGGCCAAAGGCAATCTGGAGGCAGAGTTCCTTCCTCTACTGGAGACCTCAGTCTCTTTGCTTGTGGCCTTCAACTGATTAGAGGAGGACCACCCACACTATGAAAGATAATCCACTTCACTCGAGGTCTGTTTATGCTGATCCAACGAGGTCGTTTCCTGAGGTTCCTGGTCATTCTCTGTCCAGTGCTATCTAACGCTATGTATTCATCAGGCAACGAGGCTATGCTTCGGTAGCAAAGACAGTTTTTAGAGGCTTAACCCAACAACGAATGTTTATTTCTTGCTCACGTAAAGATGAACACACATCAGGCAGCTTTCCTGTCCCCCAAGGGGCGACCGAAGGGTCCAGGTGGTTTGCATCTCAGCGCCCTTCTGTTTTGTCCGGTGGCCTCCACGGCCACCCCCAGTGCTGGGTGGCGGTGAAAGCCCTCCCTTGGGACAGAGGCCCACGGGCAGCCCAGCAGCCTGGCCCAGCCTGCACATTTTCTTTAAGCCGGGAATAAATTAATGGCACTTTTCTTTCTCCCACATGCACAAGCTAAAATAAAACCTATGACTCGAGCTAGATTTTTTTATTTAAACAAAGAGTTTGAAGGTCTATATTAAATTAGAAGTAATAATAGTATCTACCTCATTGTGAACAGTAAGTGGGCTCATGCCTGGGAAGCAGGTAACAATTACACATAATAAATGCACTTATCAGAGACTGGCTCTCAAAATCTGGAGCCAAGAGCTGTACGTGTGTGCATTGGAACAGAAACTCGGAGAGCGGAACAAACAAAACTGGGAGCGTTTTATGCATGGTCGAGAATGGGGGGTAGGGGAGAGAGACCCAGTGACCAGTCCTGGGGCAGAGGACCCTGTCACCCTGGGCCTGTTTGAGGGGCTCCATTGAGGGCCTGCATGGGGACCCGCAGGAAGGCAGAAGTGGTGACCAGGAGTCTGTACAAAGGTGACACACCCAAGGGCAAGCAGGCGGGCTCTTCTCAGTGTGTCTAAAATAAAATATAAATGATTGCCAGTTATGTTATAAACTAAAACTAATTTTGAGCACTTTTCCGTCTTTGCACCTGCTAGCTCATATTACTATTCTATCATCTTGGGAGCATTTTAAGGAATGGTAAACAAATTCACACTTAATGTTTACTCACAAACAATACTAATCAGAGCTGGCCTTTCTGAACTGCCTCCTATGTGCTAGGGATGTTACATGTGGCACTTAGCTTCAGGTGGCAGGTGCCCTAGATTCAAAGCCCAGCTTCCCAGTTTCCTGGGGATGATGTTGGGGACTCTCACCTCTCTGTCCTTCAGGTGCTTCCTCTGTGAAATGGGGGGATAATAAGAAGTTTGCCCCCGAAGTCTCTGTACAAAATGCTGGTCCATAGCAACATTAATACGTTAACACACCTCATCTCGTGCTACTGCAACAGCACAGCGAGGTGGGTCCAGTATTAATCCCATTTTACAGACAAGGAAACAAGTTCAGGGAGCTTAAGCTCCCTGTTCAACTTCATGCAAACTCAAACCTAGGTCTCTCTGACTCCGACCCACGCATGTTCTTAACCTCTGTGTTATGCGAAACTTCCATTCATCAAATAGACAGCATTTTTTAAAGGGCAGAATTGTTTTGGACCTGTGTGCATTTATTCCACTTTTTAACTTTTAAAGAACTTTTTGCCAGTTTGTCTGAAGGGCCGTTTATTCAGAATGGGGCGAGGGCCACAACAGATCATCACCTGTGGCCTGAGCCGCCAGTTCTGGGTCAGGAGGAGGGGGCTGTGTCCCAGCAACCTGGCAACCTAACCTGAGCAGGAGGTCAGACGGGAGACGCGGCACCGCCCAGCTGAGACCAGGGCGTTGCCACTCCCTCTGGTCTCCACAATAACAACTAAATGCAGGCATAATTGCCCAGCAGTGTGGGAAGGGCGACGCGGACGTGTTCAGGGACTTGTCCTTGAAGTCCGCGCTGCAGCCGGGACTAGGACTAGCTGGGGCTCACGGTGTGGGCGGGGGAGTGGAGGCCATGGGGGTTGAAATGGCATTCCTTGAGGTCTTCGTTACCTTCGGTTCAGACATCCTCCTGTCTGAGAGCGGGTGGGAAGTGAAGAGTAAAAGTCCCACTGCCCAAATTCCTTGAGTTTTTTCTTAGGAAGAATTTGCGTTTCAGGGTCTGTCTCTAAATGGGGACCTGGGAGGCGGTGCCCCTTGGCTTCACTCTGCTCTGAGTTATGTTGCTGAAGAGCAAGGCCCAAACAGGGATCCTAGAGCGCAGTCGACGTGGGTGCCCAGGTCTCCTGAGAAGGGGCCATGCCCCTTGCTCCTTGCTAATCAGACACCAGGAAGACCCTGCGATGGAGGAGACAAATGGGAGGTGGGAACAGCTCCTCTTTATCGCCAAGGAGACAGAGCAACAGAGGACTGAGGCTGCTTTCCGGGGAATTAATGCAACCCCCAGCCTCCTCCACTCACCTGCCAACAGCCCCTCCCAAGCCCACCAACGCCCCCCCCCTCCACCCCACCCCCCCCCCCCCCCCCCCGCAGAGGAAGACTTAACTGCTTGGAACAGATGAGTTTAGGTTCCTTTCCGTCCCAAAGAGGGGACAACAACCTCACTTACTCTCTTCTACACAGCATCCTAATTGGTCTCCATGCAGCCACATAGCTCAGGACAAGAGCCTTAGAAATTAATGGTGCTTTTCTAAGAGTAATTGCTTCTGCTCTAATCATATGCTATTTCTTGCTACCCACGGGGCTCAGCAATAAGACTGCCTAAAGGAATCAGCAAATTGCCCGAAATGCACTGCTCTCAAGCCTCCAGGTTGCTTAATAAACGATGATGAGTCACCCTGGGCTAGGCAGTCACCTCACACCCCTCATAACATGTGAATCTGCTTCTTCAGAGGCAGATCAGAACGTGGGGCCAGGAGAGGTAGGGGCTCAGGTATTTTTAAAACTTCCCAGCTGTTTTAATTGAAGTGAATTCACACAACATACAACTGACCATTTTATTTCTTATTTTTTAAATATATTTTATTGATTATGCTATTCAGTTGTCCCATTTTCCCCCTTTACTCCCCTCCACCCTGCACACCTTCTCCTACCCACATTCCCCCCCTTTAGTTCATGTCCGTGTGTCATACTTGTAAGTTCTTTAGCTTCTACATTTCCCACACTATTCTTGCCCTCCCCCTGTCTATTTTCTACCCACCATCTATGCTACTTATTCTCTGTACCTTTTCTCCCTCTCTCCTCCTCCCACTCCCCTGTTGCTAACCCTCCATGTGATCTCCATTTCTGTGGTTCTGTTCCTGTTCTAGATGTTAGCTTAGTTTTTGTTTTTGTTTTAGGTGTAGTTGTTAATAATTGTGAGTTTGCTGTCATTTTACTGTACATGCTTTTTATCTTCTTTTTCTTAGATAAGTCCCTTTAACATTTCATATAATAAGGGCTTGGTGATGATGAACTCCTTGAAATTGACCTTATCTGAGAAGTGCTTTATCTTCCCTTCCATTCTAAATGACAGCTTTGCTGGATAGAGCAATCTTGGATGTAGGTCCTTGACTTTCATGACTTGGAATATTTCTTTCCAGCTCCTTCTTGCCTGGAAGGTCTCTTTTGAGAAATCAGCTGACAGTCTGATAGGAACACCTTTGTAGGTGACTGTCCCCTTATCCCTTGCTGCTTCTAGAATTCTCTCCATTTTAATCTTGGCTAATGTAATTATGATGTGTCCTGGTGTGTTCCTCCTTGGGTCCAACTTCTTTAGGACTCTCTGAGCTTCCTGGACTTCCTGGAAGTCTATTTCCTTTGCCAGATTGGGGAAGTTCTCTTTTATTATTTGTTCAAATAAGTTTTCCACTTGTTACTCTTCCTCTTCCCCTTCTGGGACCCCTATCATTCGGATATTGGGACCTTTAAAGATGTTGCGGAGGTTCCTAAGCCTCTCCTCATTTTTTTTTGAATTTTTGTTTCTTCCCTGTTTTCTGTTTGGTTGTTTCTTTCTTCCTTCTGGTCCACTCCATTGATCTGAGTCCGTTTTCCTCCCATCACTATTGGTTCCCTGTGCATTTTCCTTCATTTCACTTATTGTAGCCTTCATTTGTTCATCTAATTTGTGAGCAAAATCAACCAATTCTGTGAGCATCCTGATCACCAGGGCTTTGAATTGTGCATCTGATAGGTTGGCTATCTCTTGGTCACTTAGATGAATTGGTTCTGGCGCTTTGATCTGTTCTCCCATTTGAGCCATTTTTGTGGGGGGGGGGCCCTGGTCACGGCTGTTACATAATGAGGAGCGGAGCCTTAGGTGTTTCCCAGGGGCGGGAAACCCAGTCACTGGTGTGTGATGCTGTATGTGGGGGTGGGGTCTGAGAGGGAACAATAGCACTTGCTCCGCTCTCTCTTGGATTCCAGTCCCTTTCGCTGCTTTCCCCAAGCAAATTGGGGCCTTCTGGTGCTGATTTTCACGTGGGTGGGCTTGTGTACATTCCAGGACCCTGTGGGTCTCTCCAACGAACTCTCCTGTGAGGCTGGGAGTCTCTCCTTGCACTTCAACCCCCACAAGTGTTTTCAATCGGTGTTTTTAGGTTTTATTTCCTGGCGCTGGGGCCCTGGGTTGCAAGGTGTCTTGCTCCCCATTTTCACCTGGATTATCTACGCACGAATATGGGACCACCTGGTCAGCCAGCTGCCTTGTGCAGCCTCACTGGGTCTGCCGTTGCCACCCAGTGCCCAGGTCTGCCAACCTCTACTTTTTCCTGCTGCAACTCTGCCCCTCTGACCGGTCTGGATGAATGGTTGTCAGACTTCCGTACAGTTCAATTCTCTATCGGTTCCGGTTGTTTTCTTATTTCTAAATCTTTGTTGCCCTTAATTTTGGTTGTGTGAGGAGGCGTAGAGTGTCCACCTACGCCTCCATCTTGGCCGGAAGTCCACAACTGACCATTTTAAAGTGTACAATTCAGTGCTGTTCAGTGCATTCATGACGTTGTGCAACCATCAGCTCTCTGGTTTCCAAACTTTCCATCACTGCATTGAAACACCCCCGTACCTGTACAGCCGTCACTCCTCATTCTCCTGTCTGCATTCCCTGGTGACTGCCGGTCTGCCTTCTGGCTCAGAGGATAAGCCTGTCCTGGGTATATCGTGTCAAAGAAATCTCACAGTGTGTGACCTTTTTGTGTCTGGCTTCTTCTACCTAACGTGGTTTCAAGGTCATCCATGCCACAGGATGCATCAGCACTTCAGTCCTTTTTATGAGTGTTTAACAGTCCACTGAGTGAATACGCCACAATTTGTTTATCCGCCCCCTGCCTCTCCTTGATCCGAATTGTCCAGTTGGGACGCCAGTACATACTTGTGCATAAAGTCCAGCCTCTCCCTTTAGCCGTCCAGGCGGCAGGGCACCTCACTTCTGACCAGGCAAAAGTAGGTTTATAGTTGCATGTGAAAGAGTTCATTCTTGTATTATTTATTATTGTATTATTTATTCACATTACTATTTTTCTTTTATTTTTTGATCTTATTTTAATTGTTGTTCAAGCAGTTTTCTGTCCTTTACTCCTATCCCAGCCCACCCCCCCATTTGCATTACTATTGTAACCCTATTTTTGCCCACCCCTGTATATAGGGATTTACCCAAATGTCTATCACATTATCATTATGTAAAGTGGTACGTGAAGGGCCTTAACAGGAAGTTGTCTTTGACACCCTCGGAAATATGGAAACTGTGAGTTTCCCCAAGGGGGTTATACTACATAAGGAAATGATGATTGTGGCCTCAACGTGCCCCAGGAGCAAAGGTAAAAGTTACCCATCACAACAAGGCAAAACCACACAGATTTCTGGGTATTAAATATTATTACTGAGTTATTTCTAATTTGAATTGGTGTGATAACGGTACTACTGTCCAGTAAGAAAATAGGCTCATTGTTAGTTAAGAAACGTGTGCAGAGTCCTCGGGGTGCAATGACATACGGATGGAGGCGCACTCTGAAACCCGACAGACGGACAGCCCGAAGACCGGAGGAGCGAGGAAGGGCAGAGGGAGGGGAGGGTGGGGGCGGGGGGGGGGGCGCGGCGGGAGAGAGGCGGAGCAAGTCCGTTGCCTTGGTCATCGCTGACTCTGAGGACGGACAGTCTCCCTAGCTTTGTGATGTTTGACTGTTTTCATAACACAATCGGTTTTTTAAAGGCTTGCTGGAAATGAAAATGTAAAGGAGTTGACCGGATGAAGTTTCTCTGTCTGTCTCTGTGTACACGTGTGTGTGTCCCTGTCTCTTCTTCCCTCTCTCCCCCTTCCTGTCTCTCTAAAAAATCAATAAATAAAAAACCATTTTTAAATGTAGTCTTTAGCTGAACAACCATGTAAGGAGAGAGTGAAAATGAGAGACGACCAGAAGCTTCCGCTACTGTTCCCAAGCAATGAAGGGCATTTATCATCCTTTATTTCTCCTGGGAATCACTTAGGAAGAGGTGGCAGAAATCAGGTTTCCAGGGTCCGCTACAAAAACCTCATCTTCTCTCACTGGTACGGGCGCTGCGCCTGCGCAGCCTTCTGCTGACATGGACTCGGGGTCTGCACCCTCGCTCTCGTCTGGTCCGCCTCGGGGAGAGCAGAGCTAAGCCGTGGAGAGACTGCACCTGCCGCCGTCCTGGGGACCCCTGGGTCCAGCCAGGCGGGTAACAGGGATGTTTGCTTATGCGAACCAACAAATATCCCCCCTTTTCTTTCTTAAAAGCACAAACACTACCTGCTTTGAGCTTTGTCGTTATAACAAGCAACCTGTATGACTGGGGGCTGAGGCGGGGAGCTCCGTGAAGGGCAGAAGACGGTGTGGGGAGCTCGGGGCCCTGCAGGAGCTCCCGGGAAGGAGCGCGTGAGCAAGCTCTGACCTGAGGGCGCCCACTGCACACCCAGCACCGGGGGTGGGCTCGGATTTCATCCAGTTCAGATGCATTACCTCGCACAGTACGGGTAACGGTCGCCTGCACTGATGCACGATCTGTCATTCACCTCTCACACGACCCAGAAGAGCACATCATCACTGCCATTTACAGAGGAGGGTGGTAAGGCTTAGAGTCGGGTCACTGCTCCAAGGCCACACCGCGGAGAAGAGACAGAGCAGGTATTAGAAGCCAGATCCACCCCACCGCCATGCTTCCTTTAAACGCCTCCCTGGGCTGCCCTGGCCAGGTAGCTCAGTTGGTGAGAGCATCATCCAGATACGCCAAGGTTGCAGATTTGATCCCAGTCAGGGCACATACAAGAAGCAACCAATGAGTTAATAAATAAGTGGAACAACAGATCAATGTTTCTCTCTCCCTCTCCTTCCCTCGCTTCCTCCCTTCTCTCTAAACTCAATAAATGAAATCTAAATAAATAAATAGACTCCTCCCTGACCCCTCTTCCTTTCCAGCTCTTGTCTCCTCTCAGCCTCTCCTCCTGACCCCCTGTGCCTTTTGGCCCCCCTGTGCCCTTTGGCCCCTGCTGCTGATTGTCAGCTGATTGTCAGGGCCTGGAGGCAGATGAAGCATCATTCTAATAGCAACAGCAGCCTTACAGAAGATGGTTCTTTGGAAACAAACTGGGAAGGCACACCTCTAGGATGCACAAGGGGAAGTGATTTCGATCAGCTTCCAGGGCAGAAGGGGGTCACTGCATCCGGGTAACCCAACCGGGACCACCGGGTAGCGAATGCAAAGCAGCACAGCCCAGAGCTCTGAACCAGGTCCCGGCGACCCAAGCCCCGGCTCCCGCTCAGCCCCCGAGTCCCTCGGCAGGCCCCTCTCTGGACCTAGGTGTCCTGGTCTAATGAGCAGGACTGGGCCTGGGGGTGCTGTATGCTGCTTTCCGCCTCAGCACACCCTGGGTCCTGTGACAGGAGGGGCCACAGACAGCACAAGCCTGTGACGCCCGCAAGCTCCTGTCCCGCGGCTGGCAGGAGGCCAGGCTTCATTGAATGAGATCCTCGCCTCGAGGGAGCTCATCATGTCTTCTCAGGTAAATGTCAGGTGGAACGGAAGAAACTAAGTGCCCAGGCAGGCTTGGTGGCGGCTGCCGCTCCTCAAGCTTCCGCAACCCCCACCTGTGCTGACGTGAACACCCGACGGGGCTCTGGGGGGACGCCGGGGCCAAGCTGCCCCGCCGAGCCCGTCATTTCTTCCCCAGCCTTCCTCACCTCTTGCTGGGGCAGGCTGCCTTGAGCCTGACTCAATTTTCCCCACTAATTAAATGTCACACTTCCAGCTGCAATCACCTGGACACTCTCCAGGTGATTCAGTAAAGGGAAAAAGGAGGTCCTTCCCATCTCTTACTCCCCGCAGGAGGCAATAACCTTGAGGGTGGCTAAAACCATGACAAATAACAGGGTTGCTATGAGGAAGTGTTAATGGGGCCCATCTCCCAAGGGCAGCAATTATGGGACAAAACATAACTTCCCACTCAATTGTCACCACTTAATTCAACAAATATCCTTTGAGCCCCTGTGGTAGAAGATCCAATGAGAGGCTCAATTCCTGGGGGGGGAATGTTACGGACTAAGTGACAGGCAGTTTGAATTGTTTAAATGGAATTGCTGTCGTGGGAGAACCATAAAAACAGGCTGATCTGGAGGCTCTGTAAATAACAGTGATAATGTCCACCATTTATTTATTGAGCACTTACTACGCCTGAAACCATACTGGATGCTTTCTGTATGTCATCTGTGTTCATCTTCACAGTCCTGGGAGGTGGCTATCTTTCCCAACGTACAAATGAGAGAATTAAGGCCAGAGACATTGACTAGCGCCTACACTCATAATAAATGACTAACTGGGGTGAGAGTCCCCGTAAGTCTGATTCTAGGGCCCATGTTTTCATCCACATTATGCTTACACAATTCTTTTTTTACAATAGAAAATGTGAAAAGGATTCCTTTTTCAAAAAGCGGTGTAAAACAACAGACAGTCAACCCTGTACCTGCCCCGGTGGTGTGATCCAACAGTTAGTACAATCTGAGTTCAAGCACAGGTTTGTTGGTTCAGAATGAAAGCACGGAGCTTGCTGGGTGACATCTGAAAAGCGCCCCCGTGCACAGAGGGCAAGGGGAGACTGAAGAAAGAGGCAGAGTACTCCAGGTTAGTAGGCAGCAAACTGAATAAGCAGGAGAACTAACTTGTGAGGCTGGTCTGGGGCAACCTCAAAACAGGCAGATCCGCACCCACCCGCCTGGATCTTAAACGTTTGTGTAGAGGCCTTACCTGGGTTCAGAAATATCTTCCCTCCAGAGGGTCTCAACACCACTTACTCTCAAGGCCGGGTCCTTGAACCAGTCCCTGCTGGGCTCCTACGGTGGGCAGCTTGCACATTTCAAGGACAGGGAAGGAGGTGAGGAGCCCCAGATGGCTCGGGTCCAGCTCTCTGGTCAACCAGTGGTCCCCATCCTCTTGAAGCCTTCTAGCAAAGTTCTCGATTTCCAGAACTTTGCTGGAAGCCTTAGCTTTAGCAAGTAGCTGCCTGTTCCACAGTGCCCTCTGGCGACCAGCTGATGTCATACAGGATTTTTCTTATTGAATTGAAGAATAAAATATCTAATAACCAAAGATTCAGCCAGGGTCACCCTTGGATAAAGTAGACTGCATCTGTTTTCCAGTCATTCTCTGCTCCAGCCTCGAGCTGGCCGACCTCACACTCTTTATGCATGGAGCAGACAGAGCCAGGATTTGGGGACCAGGCTGGGCTGAGATCATGTGCTAGCCACTCCACTTAGAGAGGTCCGTGAGCATGTAGGTCTACCGCCCTACCACCCTGAGTGCGCCCGATCGCGCCTGATCTCGGGAGCTAAGCAGGGCTGGGCCTGGTTAGAACTTGGACGGGAGATGTCCATGAGTGAGTGGCGCTCACAGAGTCCCCGACACCGCTGGAGCTCCCTGGAGCTCTGCCTCTGCCCTGCCCTGCCAGCAGCCAGACCCCAGCTGTCACTGCCCTGAGGGCCAATCCGCCACGCCAGCCAAACTCCTAAGATGTTCAGGTCATCACCTAATCATTTCATTGATTCAGTATTTTAGGGGGGTTTTCTTAGCATATGTAATTAGTATCCTAACAAAGAACAAACTCAATCTTGAGGCTGACCCAGAACAATAAAACTCCTTAGCAGAGCCTTTACGACCCGAGTCAAAGAGGTGAACCCTGTGTCCATCCACTTCTTCCTGGGCAGCAGGGTTGTGGCACTTCTGTTCCGCATCACCACACACAGTCCTAGCTGATGATGCCTCACCGTTCTTTGTACCTTTATTTATACTGAACGGTTGGATTATTCCATTAATAACAAGTCCACCCCTACGAAATCAGTATGAGTCTATGATCTCTGTTTATTCCTAACATCTCTCTGTAGAAAGTTTCAGTAGAGGGGTGAGACTAATAACTTTCCACACCAGACCTTGGTTTCCAACGTGCGTCTTCATCGTCCATGACTCACTCGCCACCAGTCTTCACCGCTGGTCCACATTTGTGTCTCCTTCTTCGTTCATTTCTACATTCGTATTGATTACATCATTAACTCGTTGATAATAATGTAAAACTATGTGGTTCACAAAAGCTCAACAAGACCCTTGCATATCCCTCACGTCACTTTATAGAATGTTTTAGGATATTCAGAGGCTGGTGGTGTTAGTGGTGGCCCAGACTCTACAGTTCCTGGCCCAACGGTGTAACGGGACTTGTTTCCCTGCAAACCAGGACTGTGCCTGGCATGCACTGCTGGAGATTGCTGTTCAAGACTGTATAATGCAGAGTCACTCTGAAGTGGCCATGACCTGTCACGTATAAGCACTGAGAAGTGGTAGGAGGGTGGGGGGTCCTGTAGGACTTCCTGGAGGCAGTGACACTTGAGAAGTCATCCAAATAGAGTTTAAAGTCAAAGGTATTCCCACAGAGGTTCAATATAAGCCAAAAATCCAAAGAGGAAACAGCCAGCATTACAAGTTCTGTGTCACTAAGGCAAGACCTAGACATGGCTGACAAGGTCAACAGGCACCCCTCACGGTGTCCTGTTCAGGAAGTTGGGCACTTGCGCAGAGGGTAAGTTACTGAAAGGTCCAAAAGCCTAAGTGTCATGTGATCATGTTCTGCATTTCAAAGAAATCACTCACTCACTCACTGCGGGGTGAGAGGGGGCAGCCTGGGAGAGAAAGGAGGTTGTTGTATCAGACTTGAGGGCTATGGGAGTCTTGGAGGGGACCAAGAACCAGCACCCCTCTTCCACGACTGAGTTCTGAACTGAGAAAAAAGGCAAAACGGCAACAGACAGGGTTCAAAACACGTTTTATGTATCAGTTTTATTACTGACAGGCACTAGGTGATGTAGCTTGTATCTGTGGGCTGTAGTTACTTCTTAGTATGGAACTCCCAAATAATCTGATGAACCCACAAAACCACAGGCATGATGGATCACCCCAGACTTCTGCCTGTCTTCACGCAGACCCCCCACAAAAGTTACAGCCAAAAGCATGGCCTAATGCATGCTCCCCGATGGCAACTCAACCCCAAGAGGAAACAGGAGTCGAGGCAAACGTGCCCACTTTCCTTTCCATCCGCCCGTACTTAAACGAGGGCAGTCATGCCACGTGTCCTGGGCAGAGCAAACAGAAGGAGGGGGAGAGGCCCAGTGCATTACTACACTGCTCAGTCTTCCTCCACGAGAAAACCACCACCAGGAGTGGGGAGAAGCCTGCCTCCCTTAGAGTCCTGTTCTTTTCACCCACTGGGTGTCACCATTAAAACTGTGGAGAACCAGAACGCAGTCTGCCAGGAAGTCGCTCTCCGATACCAACCAACGTGAGCAGGCAGGGAAGACAGGAAGGATGCTACTGGCACCTGTGGGTGGACGCCAGGGACACTGCCGAACACCCTGCAACACTCACGGGACTAAGTATCCAGACCCAAGTGTCAATGGGGCAAGGTTAAGAAACCCTTATTTAGAATAGTACCAACTTTAAATGAATTTCGATGTAAGGCCAAAGTGTAAGCAGATGGGAGATCATACCCTCATCTTTTTTACTGTTAAAGACTAGGTTAAGCCCTGGCTGGTGTGGCTCTGCGAACTGAGTGTCCGACTGCAAACCAAAGGGTCACCAGTTCAATTGCCAGTCAGGGCACATGACTAGGTTGTGGGCCAAGTGCACAGTAGGGGGCGCTCTAGAGGCAACCACACACTGATGTTTCCCTCTCTCCTTCCCTTCCCCTCTCTAAAAGTAAATAAAATCTTTAAAAAAAAAAAAAAGACTACGTTGAGAGACACAGTTTATCTCCAGGCAAAAGAATTTCCTATTACTGAACCCAGAATTCAACTCGGCTGCCTGGCCCCAGACTGGATGAGCACAGGCCTCCCTGCAATGAGACTCCTCTGAGACTCGGAGCATGTGCTCCCCGCAGGCAAGAACTCCTAGGAGGAAAACAGTAACAGCTGAGCGTGACCACGTGCAGGACAGAGAGTAAAAAGGTGGTGAGGATGGCACATCCTTTCACCTCCCTCCAAAAGGAAAGGCACCGCAGGCGCGGAAGCGTTTCCCGGACAAGGCTGGGAAGCAGTGGCCCCCGAGAACCAGCCGGAAGCCTGCGGGAGGGCTGCGGGAGGGCTGTCAAACCCTGGGCCGCTGCACACCAGCCGTGTTGGGAGGAGTTATACCGTGAAAATCAACACATACCACGAATCAGGGCTTTTAGAAAATAAAGTTTCCTTTTTTCAAGTGGAAACGCTAACGCTGAAGATGGTGGTCAAGATTTAAATGAAACCAAGAAACTATAAAGTACCAAGAAGCACAGTGTTAGCACAAAGACGTTCCTTCTAATCCATGTGTGCCGTAGTCAAAAACCATAAAGGACAAGACCAACACGACTACAGAAAAATATTTTTTTATTTACGTCAAAAAATGTACCACTAACAAGCAGTCTATTACAAACTGGGGAGTTTAACCTGCACAACAGATGACTAAGAGCAACCTACTAAGAACTGTAACAAATCAGTAAGAAACAAGCATCTCGATGGCAAAGTCCCACTGCAATAATTCACAAAATACAAAATAAATGAAGAAAATGTCAAACATTCCAGGTTTTGCCTCTCACGATGTCAAAGAGAGGAGCGAACACAGCCCATGGTGCGAAGCATGTAACGGGCACCGTGAAAAACCGCTGACAAGCCTGTTGCTGGCGACACGATGATACACACCCTTTGACCCCACCCATTTCTGAGTTTCCTCTGAGAAAAATAAGACTGTATACAGGTTTAGCTAGAGTACTGTGGCCAATAACAACAGGCAAAATAGATTATGGTAAACCCATTTAATGAAATACTGGGCACACATTAATGTTGCTGAAATATGACACGGAAAGATGCTCATCATTTAAATTTTAAAAAAATCTTAAATGGAGGCTACAAAACAGTGTAATCAGGGTCAAGACGTTTTTTAAGTATGAAATGTGTGCTGAGTCTAAGAGGATAGACAGCAAATCGTAACGAATGTTTTCCTTTCAATTGATCTGCATTTCTACATGTGTATATTACCTGTGTATTTTTGCTTGTTTTTAACAGGAGCTAATGGAATTTGAGTTCAATAGAAAAATCTTAATTTCAAAGCATCAGTTTGAATTGAATTAAATCATTTCATTTTTTTAATGCATCTGCTCAAAACTCAAAGTCCATCATTTTGTCTGGAACAGTTTCTGAGAACCGAGTAGTGGCCGTGTAAATGAGGATCAAACGAGAGCAAGGGAGAACATCACTACAGGCTTTGTTCCAATGGCTACTGCAGCAGAATAAATAAAATGACAACTAACCAAAAACACCTTTATTGTCATCTTCAAAGAACGAACTGTTCTTTTTCTTCCAAGATAAACATGATTAACTTACAAAAATGGCATTTACAATGCCTCTTCAAAGCATTCCCCTTTAACGGGAAACTTAACTTCACAGAATCCAGACATTGAAAGGCTTAAAAAAACTTCTATTTTGTTGCCATTATAAGAATCTAGCTAGCACCAGTCAAGGAATCCATTCACACTTCAGGTCCTTCCCCTCCAGGAACCAGCTGTAAAGGAGGAAAAAGTTTAATAGCACCACCTCAACACCATCCACAAACACCTACTGAGTGCTCCTCAGGGACCAAAGCTGCTTCGGCCTCTCCACCCCTGCCGCACACCCCCTCTTCTCCACGACACCCTCACGATGCCACCACCATCAGGTAATACTCAGTGTCTCAACCATCATCCACAGGAAAGTGAAAGGTTAACGAGCACAAGCAAACTTATCTTTAGGCCCAATGCCATCGTCTACAGCTCGGCTTTCGAGCCCTGACTGCCAGAGCATGCCTTTCCTGTCTACAGCACCGCGGGTTGTGAGCACCGAGTCAAGCAAGTTAGTTCGGTTAGTTCGGTTAGTTCGGTAATCCCTTCCCCAGCAAAACAAAATGATCTAACGCTGACATACAACAGCTTGGCCGTCTTACCATTGTTATATTGTTTCCATTTAGCAAAATCTGGTCTAATTTAGTGATCCTTCTCCCTTCTGGTGTGATTTCGCTAAATGAATAGGTAAAAAACAAAAGAGAGTCGAGGTAAACAGAGATAAGCAAAGCCAACATCTTCATCCCTGAAAAGGTTATTATTGTAAATAATGAACACGAGGCCAGACAATCATAGCAACAGTTTTCAGAGACGCAGGTTATCCACTGGGTGATGTACATTCTTCCCCAAAGGCGACAAAGTGTACTGATTGGCCTAAGACCCACATCTGCTAGGGCTGGCTGATCTTCATAAAAGAAGCTGAGATGTGCCAAGGAGATCAAATATGAAATAGAACATTGACTCTTTTTACTCTTACTACTGATTCCTACCCATTAAGCCAATCTGCAATCAATTCAGTTCTGAAAGCAGAGCTGCTGGTTGCGATCTTTATAATTAGTGTAAATAAACCACCCTTCACATTCTATCTTATATGTAAATTAGAGTAATTACTTTACTTAAGAGCACTAAATACACTTAATGTCAATTCCTTGACCTGAGCCCCGTTTTTAGCATCTTTTACCTTAAAGCTTCGTCTCTACTAATTTCCTAGCAATTCAGTAATACTGCAGTAAGGTAATAACCCTCCGATCCAATTTTACTAGCATAGTTTCAGAAAATAAAATTTCTATCTTTAAGGCAATTCCAACAGGCAGTGTTTTCTCATACATCATTTTACTGACTCAACAGCATAAAATTGCCATAAATTTAAAAAAAAGAGCAATTTCCCTCCCGCCTCGCTCGCCAATTCTTTAATTTTTAACACTACTCACAACTCGGTGACATCTTCCAGGACCATGTCTGAAGTTTGGTGTTAAGGAAATAAATACATCAGGTTGAATTTACTCCAGCTTTTTGCCTTTGTTTAGTTTCAATTGCAACATTTAATGCAATAGCTCAAATTCAAAAAGCCTGTGATTGGTAGGAACTTTATCTTCGTTAAGTTACATATCCACTTAGAATAGTATCACAACTTCCCTGAGAATACATTGATTTTTATTATAATTATCATTAAGTAGACCATCTGTAGTTCTTACTTCTGTTATTAAATACTGAAGAAAAAAACCTACCCCCACCGTTTGTTAAAAGGATACTGACAAAGTCATCAAATCCGAGAAGCGTGCCAACAATTTCCTTATCACTCTTCATCACGATGTGAATTCTTGATCCTATACACTTGTCCACAAGCTCTACGTATTTTTTTAAAAGGAAGAAGGAAACGATTATTTTGCCAATTCATTACTTCAACAAGTATTTGCATGCCTACTAGCACTTATTACTTGCATATGGTGAAATATAAACCAGGAAAAGTATTCATCCAAAAACTAGATTTTATACTACACATCTTGTTCGATCACTACATTAACAGAATCGTATTCCCTGTTTTCCACTCACCTCTCCTTTGCAGCAATGTCATGGTTGCAGTTTTATATTAGATTGTGTAATTAACACATGAACCGCCCCCACCCCCAACTCTCAGCTCCATGAGAACAGAAATTGCTTGTTTCCGCTTATCACTGTATCCCCAATGGACAGAGCCTGCTGAGCATTCAAAATGAGTCTGTCATTGAAAAATAAATTTTTTAAAGTTTGTCAAATGAAGGAAAAAACTCCAATCATAGCCCTATCGACTAACTGAATCACTCTTCAGCTATAAATATTACGGGGAGTCCTCCTTGTCACCCTAAGAAGTCTATCCTCTGTACTCCGCAGCTAACACCCCTCTAGAGCCGGCCTGGCGCTGTTTGGTAGGCTGTTTATTTATCCCGTGTCCTATCCACTCCCCTGCTTTGTGTGCTCTTTGGATGCAAAGGCCGTGATTGAAAGTTGTCGAATCGTGCCCAGCCAGGTGGTGCGCAGATGCTCGATAACTGCTTGCTGAATCAATGAATGACAAAGAAAGCTAGTTTCCAGAATCCTCTCTGAAGGCTCACTCCAGACCCTGGTGCTTGTCTCAACAATCAGCCAGCTATGGGACAGCGGGGGTCTCACTGGGAGCTTAAACGCCAGGCTGAGGAATAGGACTGCTCGCAACAAAGAAGGCTAGCGATGCATTCACCAAGTGTGGACCTTTTCCGGGGACGGTTTGGTTCGGGGAGTCACCCAGTCCCTACCTAAAGGCCCTCTACCACTCTGGGGAAACGTGGGGGCCTGGGGCCGCAGGGACTCGGAGCCTAGAGGCAGGCGGCCGAGGGAGAAAGCAGTTGGTCCCACACCTTTCCCTAACGCTCGTCCTGGGCTGCCTCAGCCCACAGCCCCTGGGCCCCCAAGCCCCAGCTTCACCGCCTCACCCCGGTTTCCCACAAGACAAGCATTACCTAGAGGTAGCAGCTGCGACGGGTTAGTAGTAGCGTTAGCCGCCATGGCGACACCGGAAGTGCTCTGCGTCCATCGACGTCGGGACCGCGAGTTTGAATAAGCGCGCTTCCGCTTTTTCCCCGCCGCGACCGGGGCAGGCTCGACTAATCTAAGGCGGAGCGTGCGATCGGACCAATCCTCCTCGGTTATGCCCGGTCCCTTCATTCGCAGACAGTGAGACCAGGGAAATATGTCTGTCCACTGACCATTCTGCCGTCTCGACGGTTATCCACGCTCCCCTTGAAGTTTCCGAGGAACATTAAAAATATCTTACCTTCTGAATAAATTCACTGATGGCTCATTAAGGAAACCCACAACCAGCAATTTTTGTAAACTTTTCGAGAGTGGGAATTTAAATGGTTTCTTTTTATTTTTCTATTATATTTAACCCATTGTTCTCGACCTTGTCATATGGAGGAGTCTATTTTTTTAAAGGGTTTTTTTCATTCTCTATTTCTTAAACACATTGTCTAACAGGCAACTACCAGATGTCACTCTGTGTTAATGTCATCGCGCTTAGGAAATCTTAATGCTTTTGCACCTCTGTTTTGAATAGAAAGCAAACAAATTTCTGCCTTAGTGTATTTTATATTTGTATCCTAGGAACTTAAAGCTAGAGTCTAAACAAGAACATTATTTATTTACACAACAAATGGTTGCAAAGCAGCCATCATTTATTCATTGAACAAATATGTAGTAGTTGCACACTATTTGTCTGGCATTTTGCTGAGTATAAAACATTGTACAGAACAGAACTATAAGGCTTTCTGCCCTTCTAGGAGGTTAAGGATGTACGAGGGAGAAAGACAACTAACAAACATATACAAGCGTATAAAATTTAATGTATAGGCTAAAAGGCTTCTTTGAGCTTCAACATTTCTAGAGAAGTAAAATTTAAGGGCAATGTCAGTGAGGAGGTTCAGAAGCCCCTGCAGATGGGACATTGAGTTCGAAACCCTGCAGGATTCACCCTCCTCGAGAATCCCAAGCCAATCCTGGCTGCTGCTGCTGCTGCTGCTGCTGCTGCTTCTTTTTCATTTCATGAGTATTAAGTGCTTACTATGTGCCAGGAAACTTACAAATACACTTATTCCTAATCTTTATGATGCCTTTGAGACCGGTGTTAGGATGAGGTTCTTCATACTCAGAAAGGTTAAATACATTGCCCACTGGCCACAGAGATAGATAGCTTGCGAAGCTTCAGAGGAGCTGACAGGAGTCTAGTTGTGGAGGATGCATAAGAGGTGGCAAGGCAGAAAAGGGACAGAAGTTGAGCGAATACCATGTGCAATTGGCACGTGTCTGCCTCCAAACATCTCCTGCTGCACTTTAAATCTTACATGCTTCCTCTAAGTTTGGCATAAAATCCTTCCATTCCCAGATGTTTCCCTTAATAACTCCAGTTCTTAGTGATTTTACTTTACTGCACTTAGGGTGCTCTGATCCCAAGTTCTGAGAAATCCTGTTCATCCTTCAAGGCCCTGCTCAAATGTGACTATCTCCATGAAGCTTGCAGACTTGCTGGGCTCTCATTATCCTGCAAGAATGTTAATAGCTCTCAGAATGTTCTCAATGTATTATCTCATAATTATCTATCCAAGAGGCTACCACCCCCACGAAGAAACTGTGAGTTCTTCAAAGACAAGAATTTGGGAAGTAGTATGGTGATTAAATCCATTGGTTCTGAAATTAAATTGTTTTGGTTTAAATCTTACCTCTACCACTATTCTTTGTAGTTACTTGGCCTTGGGCAAGTTATTTAACTTTGTAAGTCTCAATTTACCCATGGGGTGGGGGGATGAGATTAACAGTGTCCACCTGTAATTGTTGTGAAGCCTAAGTGAGATAATCCATTCAAAGTGATTAGTAGAGAACTGGCGCATTACTGCTTATTTATTAAATGTAAGCTATTACTGCTTATTTATCTTCATTTCTGAGTACATAACATGATGTTTGGCTTAGAGTGTGTGTGCTACAAAAGCTAGCATTGCTAGCTGGTTTTACATTCATCTTATTTTTATAGCTGGACATGACACTTTAAGGCAGCAATTTCATTTTTTTTTCAGATACACAGTTCCAGGTGTACTTTATGGTCTAATGAATGTTCTTTAAATTCGTTCTCACTATTCCAGCCCTACTCATCAATATCCTCCTAGATCTTCATAAAATTCTAAAGACAAGTAATGCCAAAGTTGCCTGAGAAGCCCTTTTCTTTTCCATCTCGTTTTATTTTGACCATACCATAATGAGAGCAGAGACCAAATTCAAGTCACTGTTGTTACTTGATAGAGTTTAAAATTCATAAAAATATGCTTTAAGGAAGTCAATACTTTGTTTTCCATTATAGTAATAAAATGAAAATGTAGCAATTTTCAATGCTATAAATGAAGAATAAAGCGTCTTTATACAGTAGTGCTTGCTTATCTGTGAGTTTGCTTTCCGTGGTTTCAGTTATGCTTGTCAACCACGGTCTGAAAATATGAAATGGAAAATTCCAGAAATAAACAACTCATAACTTATAAACTGCATGCTGTCCTGAGTAGAGTAATGAAATTTCCCGTCATCCCTCTCATCCGTTCAGGAAGTGATTCAACTCTTTGGCCAGTATCTCCAGGCTGTACATGCTCCGCCCTCCTTAGTCACTTAGTTGGCGATCAGCTTGACAATTGTGGTATCGCAGTGTTCACATAACCCTTCTTTTTACTTAATAATGGCCCCCAAATGCAAGAGTAGAGATGCTGGCAATTTGGATATGCCAAAAAGAAGCCACAAAAATGCTTCTTTTAAGTGAAAAAGTGCAAGTTCTCAACTAAATAAGGAAAAAAAACCCATAGTATCCATAGGGATCAATACTACCCAAGGTTTCAGTCATCCTCTGGGGGTCCTAGAACTATCTCCTGCAGATAAGGGAGGACTACTATAATCTGAAAAGGAGATAAATTCATTTACACAGTAAAGTTAATGGAGATTGCAGGAAGGGAGTTTTATTTTGTCCTGTTGTTTCCTGAAACAAGATACAAAAGAAATAACAGGCCAATTCCAGATAGAAAGTTCATTTTATTTTTTTAAGACTTTATTTATTTATTTTTAGAGAGCGGGGAAGGAAGAGAGAGAGAGAAACAGAAGGAGAAGCATTGATTGGTTGCTTCCTGCACCCACTCTGACTGGAGTCGAACCAGCAACCTTTCTCTTCTTGGAAAGACGCCCAACCCAATGAGCCACACTAGTTAAGGTGAGAGTTCAGCCTGTGTCTGCGTGGTTTTTTCTCCCTTTATCTTTTACAGAGCAGTCATAAAGCAGAATTTATGTCCATCATAAAAAATCTGTAAGAAGAGGCTCTTCAATGTGTTCGGAAAAGTATTTTTCACTTTTTCCCTGGAAATAAGTATTATTAAAATACAAGCAAAAGTTTCCTTTCAAAATAACGTGTAGAAAGTATTCAATTATTTCAAATGGTTATTTCCAATCATGATAATCTCCTCCTAACACTTTTTATAAGAGGATAAATTTGTTTTTTTCTCAATATGTATTTTCCTTATACACATCTTGCTAATGAATTTATTGTATTAATACAACTCACAAAAATTAATGTAAAAGTTGTTATTCTAAATTGTTAAATGGGCCACTTCGTATATTTAGAGATGGAAAAATTCTGGAAATTCCCTTGCTTACTTTCTCTCCCAAATTTCTCCATAATATAGCTTCTTTGTTTATAGCATATATTCTTTTTTTGTTTGTACTATATTTTAAATGATATACTTTTAAAACATTTAAGCAATACAATAGCTGTGAACAAATGATTTAATCTTAGTTTGAAGCCCTGGGATGCAAAGTGACACAGATTTTTATGAAGCCATTACTGAATTAAACAATTGGCATCTCCTGTAGATATAGAGTTCTTGTATGCCCTACCTTTACATCTTTTTAAAAAGATATTCAATTAGACTTTAATTTTAGCTATTCCAATTGTGGAGAATATCAAGTCAGATGGAAGAAAACAGTAACATATTCTGCACACAGGGAATAATATAGTTTCACACAGTTCTGAGCCAACTCCAAGAATTTTGCAACATAGAAAAGAAATGATAGGAACATCTTGAAAAAAATTACAGTATTTTTATTAGCATTAAACCAGTTCTACTGAATCATAAAAACTAAACTTGATCATAGGAAGCCTACTGTTTTTAGCCACTAAGAGTGCAGGTCCTTAAATGCCAAGGCCAAGGGTGGAAAATATCAACTGCTAAAGTTGTTTAAACTAAGGGATGTGTAACTATGATGGTAAACTTCACAGCCAATTATTGCAGAGATCTTAAATTCTATTTGAAGAAGGCTCCTATCTTTTGTTTGCCCCCAAACTGCCCTGGATAAGACTGGTTAAATCTGTTAGTATTTCCATTATTCACTTTAAATTGACATAGGATGAGAGTCAACGCTTTAAGAAAATACTGAAGTACAACAGCAAGGTAATTAAAAACTCAACAGATCTCATATATTTTGTGCCGGAGTACTAAACCTAGAAAAAAGATAGAAAGAAAAAATTTTTTTAAATAATAGGACTAGAATAATCATTTTATACATCTCTCTGTAAACTTCCTTTATTGTCAAGGATATTCTGCTTCAGTCCTTAAGTCACTTCCAAATTCCTGTAGACAATAATTAAGTAAAAAGAAAAATAAAGAGATGGAACGAAGCCAAAGAGAAACGCTGGGCAGGCATTTAAATACCGAATACACCGGCAAAGTCCCACCATTGTGCCTCCTTGTCATCCAATATTTCAGAGTAAAGGGCCTAGAGACCCTAGGCCAGAGAGTCCAAGGAAAGGAAGTGAAGGAATTGGATACAGAAAAGACGTTTGAAAAGAAGAAAAGCTGTTGAAAGAACAGGGGAGAGTCGGAGATTTTGAGGAAGAAGAGAGGAAGTAGGAAGAGGAAGCGGTGGACAGGAGAGCAGGGGACAGGTGTGCGGGAAGTCACCTCCCGGCCCCGCCCCCGGGCCCCGCCCTTAGAGCCGCGTCCCGCCCCTTAGGCCCCGCCCCGTCGGTCTCCCCAGCCGCGGCCCCGCCCCGCCTCCCCGGCGGCGGTCGCGTCAGGTGACAGCCCGGAAGCAGCCGACTCGCCCCAGCGGAGCGCGGCTGCGGCCCGGGGGCGGGGCGGTGCTGCGGGAGCCTCGGCCTCCTCCAGGCCCCCCGCGCGCGGCTCTCATGCGGCGCCCTGGTTGACACCTGAAGTCCGCCGATCGCCGTCCTCCCGGGGACCGCCGGGTCGCCCGGCCCGCCGCCCTTGGCGGTTGACGTCGTGGTGGTGCGGGCCCGCGGCGGCTGCCCATGGAGAAGGCCGGGCGGGGCTGCCAGGGCGCCCCGCGGGGGCCCGTACTGCACATCGTGGTGGTCGGTTTTCATCACAAGAAGGGCTGCCAGGTGAGGAAGCGGCCGGATCCCGACCCCGGTCCGTCGTCAGGGGGTCCTGTCGCCGGCAAGGCCCGATCCCCTCCGCTCTGTCCCCACAGCGTCTTCGGCCCTGCGCCTCCGAATTCGGCTCCTCTCTCCCGTGCCTCCAGCTGCAGCCCCTCCCACACCCCCGTCTTTCCCCCGAAAACTGCATTTAGCCGAGGAGGAGCTCTGTGTCGGTGTGTTGGGGTCGGTAGGTGCGTAGGTTCTTTGGTGGAGTGGGAGGAAGGAATCGAATCTTCCCCCGTCCATCTGTCTCCATTGCCTCTCTGGGTGCCCACCTGTGACGGAAGCCTTTAGAGAAATTCAGCCTTTTTAAGGTCCGGAGCTCGGTGGGCTTCCGCGCCTTTGCCTGCGGTTGGGGGAAGCACGTGCGCCGCGGTGAGAAAATCAACTTCCTTTGTTTATCTTTGGAAGCCCTAGAATCGGTCCGCCCCCTCCCCCCCAGCTTCCCATTGCTGTTTGATCTCGTCCAGATCTTGCCTTTTGGTGACAGATGGACCTCTCCAGCTCAGCTGCGCGGTAAGAAAAAGTGTATTTACCGAGCAAAGAAAGGTGCAAGTACAAAGTCATGTTTCAGCTTCTTCACCGAAACGGTGAAGGGAGCAGGGGGCGCATTCGCAGTCTGTGTACTGAAGGCAAGGGAAGAAAATAGAAACAATTATTTAAGGAGCACCCACACTGGGATTCCGGCAGTGATGTCATAATGGGCTAGTGCACAGGAAGTGAAGTGTTTCCAATGTTGAAAATACTGATTGCTACCACGAGGTAAGGTAGCATTTCATTTCTTGTATTTCACAGGGGTGGAACATTTTAGAAGACTTTTACGGGCAAAATTTCAGTTCGTTAGAGGATGGCAAGGGAATAGGGGTGAAGGAAGTGAGAAGATGGTTGTGCTTGCTATTCCTTGTCTCCAGATAGAAATGGCATTAACAGACACCAAGGAGGAAGTGGCATTATTCAGTGTGGTATTTAAAAAATTCCAAGCCACGGTGGACTCTAAGGCTTTTAAATGTGGCTGTATATTTGGAGGTAACAGAATAGATATTTGAGTTTGAATCATGGCATGCAAACAAAGTGTTTGTCATTCAATTTATAATATTTTTAAAACTTCACATCTTTGATCTTAATTGTCACCTTATAACTTCCTTTGGATATGGGTGAAGTAACTGAAGCCTGGAGGAAGTAAAACGATCTTGCTGAGGTCACACTGCAGAACAGCCCAGGAGTCAGACCTAGAGTCGCTCTGGCACCTTGCGTGTTCATTCTGAGGAGCCGTGTGGCATTTAGGAATGTTTTAGGGTAAAGTAAGAAGTGGGCACCCCCTTCTGAACCAAATCGTTTTGAAGACAAAAAAGAAGGAACTGTTGGTAGGAGATCAAATAAAATCTTCTAATTTTTGCTGTCATCTAAAGTCAAGGTTAATTACTGTGTTTTATATTTGTTTTATTGGCAAAAGTCATATAATTTTTATTTCCAGAGAGGAAAAGTTCATTTATTTTAGAAAACAAAATGTAATGCTGCTCAGAAATTAAAGAAAACTGAACAAGAGATTGTAAGATGAGAGAGGCACTTGGGGCCGAAGGAGCACCCTGGCATTTCTCTGGATTTGTCTGGTTTTCGGTTTCAGCACTCAGGTTTATAAAGGTCACTGGTTTTGTGAAATAAACAAGACCTGGATGACAGCCGGCCTCACCGCTCCCAGGCCTCTGGCAAGTCCCAATTGCTTCATTTTTCTGAACCTTATTTCTTCCTGAGGATTTGTGACCTGGCAGGGATCTTTAGAGACCATCTACTCCATATCTCTTAAATTTACAGATGCGTAAAATGAAACCCCGAAAGGCTAAGTGACCTAAGCATAGTTACAGCTAATTTGGTGCTATCAGAAAAACCAGAGCTGGACAGTAGTTAAAGCGGTAAAACCAGATTTCATTCAGAAAAGCTATTGCATTAGGGAAGAAGAGACCTTGGTATGGAGGTGGGCTCAATTCTGAATACAACAAGGAAAAGTGAGAATTTATAGTCAAGGAGCCTGGGAGGGGGGCGGGGCGGCATGTCAGTGAATACAAATTTACTACATGGGGGTAAAGGAAGTTTCTAGCTAAACCTAACAGGATTCTTGCTAAAATCGGTGCAGGGACAAAATCAGTACATCAAGTGTTTCAGAGGATCTAATTATGTCAGATTTCCCTCAGGGTGTATTCATCAACTACCTTATTCTCCATTTTTTAAAAGATATTATTTATTTATTTATTTATTTATTTTTAGAGAGAGGGGAAGGGAGAAAGGACAGAGAGAGAAAAACATCAGTGTGTGGTTGCCTCTTGTACCCCCCATCCCCCGAGGGCCTGGCCTGCAACCCAGGCTTGTGCCCTGAGTGGGAATCCAACCAGCGACCCTTTGGTTCCCAGGCCTGTGCTCAATCCACTGAGCTATACCAGCGAGGGCTTTATTCTGTTTTTTAGAAAGAATTTTATTTATTTTTAGAGAGTGGGGGAAAGGAGGGAGAACATCAGTGAGTTGCCATTCCTTCGCTCCCAGACCGGGGACTGAACCTAAACCCAGGCATCTGCCCTGTCCAGAATTGAACCCGTGACCTTTTGCTCTGAGGCACAGCCAACTAAACCACACCAGTCAGGGCATACCTTATAGTCCCTTTTAAAACTTTCCTTCCAGGTGCACGGCTCATTGAATTGAGTCTGATTTCAGATTGTTTTAGATTGCAAGAGGGTGCTCTGTTAGACTGGTCTTCCGAGTATTCCAGATGCCGCGGATGGTGTTGATCACCAGTTCTTTCCATGCACTGAGATTATTCATAGCGAAAATTCCCATACTTGGTTGTAATTTGCCATTTTTACATTCACGGGAGCCGAAGTGAAACCTCTGTTCAAAGGAACGCCTTAACAGGAGCCTGCAAGGTTAAGTGTGATAACTTTGCATAGGGGAATGTGCTCACTCTTCCTGGACTCTTGTGTTACGAAGCTGCTCTGCAGTGATGCCGCAATAAAGGGGTCAGGTCGATCTCCGTGGACCCCCAGGCTAAACCCTTCTTCTAGCGTGGCTATGTTGAAGACCCCGAACTCGGCGTGCAGACAGATGTCCCATCATCTTGTCCTGTACATTGTTTGCACCTTGGAGGCCTTCAGAAGTATTTTGATGAAAAATTCTTTCATTTAAATTAAAATGAACATGTAATAACTTTATCACTTGGTCAGTTTTTTCTTGTGTGTTGGGGTAGTTTGTAGGGGCGAATTCTTGTGTGGATAACATGTTAATTTATAGTGGTGATAATTCTAGCTGACAGATGCACTTAACATTTAGAACATTCTAAGTGAAAGTACTACCATGACATCTAAAGGAGTCCTGAGGTATTTATCCATTCTGACTCTTTTCCTGAATTTTTAAAAAATTTAGCATTTAACAAAGGACCGTTCTTTTTTAAAAAAACTCACCTGCAGTTAGAGTCTTTGACGGGAGATAATTTTTGCGCACCTCCTGCATAGTAGTTACAGAGCGTGTGTTTTAGAGTTTTGTTTGTTCCTTACTTGCTTTGTGGCAGTAAATATATAAACTGTATTTATCAGATTAGTGTAACTTTCAGCAAAATAATAAAATCAAATTGTATATCAATTATACTTTTTGGTTCTTTCATAGATTGAAACTTTTAAAAACACTCAAGTTAATAGGGAATAGTTATTTTCCAAAGCGATATTGTAAAATGTTGGAATTATTATTTGACTTTTTAAATTGCTTTTTAAAGCAAGAGAGGAAGGAGGAGAGACATGAGTTTGTTGCTCCACTTCTTTATTGCATTCATTGGTTGATTCTCGTATGTGCCCTGAGCAGGGATCAAACCCGCAATTTGGGTGCATCGAGACAACCCTCTAACCAATTGAGCTACCTGGCCGGGGCTATTACTTGATTTTGGACTACTGTTCCAATTTTGTTCTGTTCGTAGTTTTGTGTACATAGCTAGAAGTTTTAATTCTTAAATAAACTGGTTTTACCAGACTATACTTCCTAAAGAAGTAGAATTGTGAAAGAACTAGAACTCCTCTTTACACTATTCCAGCAGCGTAATCTGCTCTTAACACCTTGAGGAATATCCTTCCAATTTTGTTTTGTTTTGTTTTTTGATTTTGAGAGCATGTTTATCGCATCTGGGGACAGTGAAACAAGGAAGGGCTATGGTAGAAGCAGCAATGGAAGGGCCGAGGTGGGTCTGCTCTGGCTCCCTGGAGAGTCAGAGAAGCGGGTTTGAGGGGCAGGTTCAGGGGAGGGGTTAGCTGGGGAGCTGCCCCTTGCTTCCCTGCTTGCAAGTTTCCTGGGGTCCCTTAGAGCTTAGGAGATGCGTGCCTGCGGGGGGGTGGGGGGGGGAGGGAAAGGCACCAATGTGCACCCAGGATGGGGAGAACGCTCCAGATAGTTTTATGAACATACATAACTTTTTTCCAGAAACAATTAGGCTATAATCAAGTTTTATGACCAGCTTTTCTATGTAACAACAGGCCATTAATATCTTTCCATATGAATAAATACTGAATTGTAAATTTTAAAATAGCTAAATAGTACTTTGTGCTGCCTTCCTTTCCAAAAATTTCATTGAAAAACGGATGAGAAGCAGAGAGAAAATGCTAATAAACCTGCAGGATGCCAGAAATTGGGGGCATATACTAAAACTGTGTTCTTTCCACAAGACCTAGTGTTGGAGAGACTTCATTAAACTTTCATCGATCAATTCTCAATCTTGAAAAATAATAATAACCTGAAATGTTGCTTAACGCCCCTTCACACACACCCCCAACCACCCCTCCAAACCATAAACTTGAAGCTCCAAATACTAGGAACAAGGGAGCCAGTTGATGGGAAGCAAACCTAGATCTTGGCTCACCTTCTCAGTCAGGCTCCTTCATCGGACCTCTTCCACTCAGTTCAACAGGACACCGATGTCCTTGGGGCTCCGGGGACCATCTATCTGATGACAACCCCTCCCAAATGTGAATCTCCAATCCAGTGGCTACCACCACTACCCACTACTCTCTTAGGCCCATTAAAATTTAGCCACCTGTTAAGTCAGCAAAGGGGAACAGGGTACACATCTTTCTTCCTTTCACTCCTTTTCTCTTTTCCCCTTCTGTCCCATAGGTTTGCCGGTAACATCAGCTGACATCCACAAGCGTGGCTTCCCCTTACCACTGTCCTTCAGGGTTTAAAAGCGTTTTTGCTTTTCAAGATGAAAGCTCTCCCTTTGATCAACCAGCTCTTGGCTAACACCGTTCTCGCCGTTTCAGGTGGAGTTCTCTTACCCGCCCCTGATTCCAGGAGAGGGACACGACAGTCACACTGTACCTGAAGAGTGGAAGTACTTGCCCTTCCTTGCCTTACCGGATGGCGCCCACAACTACCAGGAAGGTATGTGCACAGGCCGTGGAGCGATCAGCACGGGTCGTTTTTTAATTTGACAGGAAATCTTTGATTCTAAGTACTTTGTGAGCGAGAGGCCTTTGGTTCATCGTGACTGTTGGTCAAATATTTAAGTGCCTGTTTGGAGGATCTCCACGAGTGCCAGACTTCTTAGCCACTCTTCCCGGGCACCTGGCCAAAGGAAGCCAATAGCCAGATCAGGATGTTTGCTGCTGGTAGCACTACCTGCATTTATACTGCAGACTCCTCCCAGAGGCAAACTAAAGGGCTCGCCTCCACCAGCTGCAGACTGATTGGGGCTCCGCCTGCACAGAGGCAAGGGCAGTACTAGGGTGCCCTCCTGGAAACAGCCAGCATTGCCCTCCACCCCGGGGCCGTTGCTGTCACAGTGCCCTGCCTAAAGTTTGCTTGTGTGCGAGCCGACCACGCTAACACCCTCGGAGGAAGCACTGCTGTGAGGTTGGTGCTGAGCCTCCTACCGCCCTGCAGATGAGTGTGACGACCGGCTTGATGGAGGGCTGCGCTTTCTCACAGTCTTAGAGGCTCTGCCAGAACACTACGTTGAACTTCGCGAGAGTGCCTGTTTTCCTGATACTTAATAATTTTCGATGAAATGAAGCAAAGGTTACTATGCAGGCTAATAAATTTAAGTATAGTATTTGAACCTCTCCAATGTTCTTGTCCTCATTTTTTTTATCATGAATACTTTTAAACAAACAGAAAGGTTGAAAGAATAGTGTAGCCAGTATTCCACAGGATTCTTTGTATTTGTGTTTGTGTTTGTGTACGGCTTTGCCTGTACTGTTTGAAAGTCAGCACGACACTTTGGCTCACTACTTCAGCATGCATCTCCAAAGCATAAGATCATTCCTGGGATAATTGTCCGTATCTTCATCACAGCCCAGAGGTTTGGTGGTGATTCCATAATGCTGCCTGACACCCAGTCCGTGTTCACATCGCCCAGTCGTCCAAGAATTTCTTGGATCTGCTCATGATTCATGTGTTGCTTTTGGTGTTTTGATTCTCTGCTTTCTTTTAATCTGGAAGAATCCTGTATTGATAAAGTATTTTCTGAGGCGAGTGACTGTGGTCTGAGTTTCCCCTGTTACAGTTCAGCCTTTTGTGCTTTTGTGGTGGGTGCGTGCCGTAAGGCCAGGACAGGAATTCAGAGGAAGGAGTGGTTGTGACGTGAGTGCAGCCTGGGTTCCTTGTTACGTTCTGGCCTTTAATGACTGCATTGTAATAATTAAAAATGCCATTCTTCATTAATCAGGGTAATTCACTTTAGTATTTACCTTTTTCTGTGTATCTCTTAGATACTGTGTTTTTTCACTTGCCACCCAGAAATGGAAATGGGGCCACTGTATACGGTATCTCTTGCTATCGGCAAATTGAAGCCAAGGTAGGGTGGTTTTGATGAACCACAAAAAAACCCTTGAAGATTCTTTCTTAGGTGTTGACCACTTAAAATGTAAAATTAGGGGAAATACATAGTCTTTTTTTTTTTTAATGTGGTGCCTGTGATACTGTTTTAAATCTTTGTAAATAGTTTGCAGCTGTTCGTCCAATAGTAACAATTTATTTACATGAATATTTTTATAAATTGATATTGGTGATTATAACTATGTAATATTTTGTATATTGTTTTAAAATAGTAATACCAAACTTATTCATTTGTTTTCAAAATATTGCATTTAAATCTCATGGTGTCCTTGAATTTTCCTATTTCTAGTGTTTGGTGTATAACAGAGAAATGGAGTGGTAATGGGTGGTTTTTGTTGTTGTTTTAAACAGCATTTGAGAAGTAGTAGAAAGTACTGATAGTAGCTTCCCACTACTTTCAAATTATCTTAATTATTTATAACTAAGATTTTGATGATTCTTAAACAACGTGCTATCTTAATGCCTAACTTAGGATAATAGCTCTAAATAATGAATTCAAATAAACCAAGGTGGTGGGTAGCTTCCCCTTCTATGGTTTGCTTCTGAGCAGCACTATTTGTTTATTTGTTTGTTTGTTTTATTTTGCGGTGGGAATACTCTGTATGGTAGCTTTGTGCCTTTGATTTCTTCATACACTGTTACCCTTACGTGCTTTTTGTATGAGATGACTTGAGCTACGGTTGGCCTTTCTCGGAAAGCTGTTCCTTTACCACCTCTATCCCCTACAGGCTACGTAAGCAGTAGCAAAATTAATTCCGCCAAGCTGGGCGTCCGTAGCCATTCTCATGCACTGCATAGCCTTTCCCTGGCATTTCATACTGCCTGTCTCCCTCACCCCTGGGACTGACCACTCCAGGGTATATTGGAGTTGCCTTTTTCTCCAGGTTTTTCTGGCCTCATCTGAGAACCAGACAGATAAACCAGATCTCAGAGGGACTCAGAGCCTCAGAGAAAGGCTAATCCCCTCGGAACGAGGTGGGACCTGATGGTAGAGAGGTAGGAAAGAGGTTGAGAAAAGGCTCCACTCTTGACTTACAACTACTAGTCATGAGTCAGTTGAAGCCACCTAGGCCCCCTGGTCCTCAGGTCAGATCCAAGTCCAAGGAGACTTCAGGCAGTACTAGAGAGGGAAGACTTCCTTCCCATCCTTGTCTGAGGTCGGCCTACTTGAGGCTCATTTTCTGCTGTTGGAGAACAGTAGAAATCTCAGTTCATCCTCCAAAGAACCAGGGAGGCCCAAAGCTGGGCTGTTACAGCACCGGTTGGTTAGAGCCGACTCCAGGCAGCACAGAACACCGCCTTAACAAAACTGGGGCTGGTTCTCCATCTCGGGAGACACAGGCTGCTTTTGTCATCCCTTCAGCCACCTCCTTCTGAGCAGAAATGACGGTCCCCGAAAGGGCGGCCCATTCTACAACCAGAACCCATGACGGTTGAGTGTGGCAGCCTCCACGTCAAGCATTCTCTGTCAGACGGTACAGCCCTGGTGGCAGAGGTCGCCCCTCCCCGTGACATCCTCTTCGCTGCCCAGGTTCAGGGGCGCAGGGCCCTGGCCAGGCCACACCTACTCGCTAAATCTTTTCTGAGATTCTCAGTCAGTACTTCCTGAATTTAATTAACCAAATGCAAGCAGTGTTTTCTGTCTCGTTGTTATGTTATGTTGTATTCTCTAACTTTATGTTTAAAATAATGATTTTTGAGTGTTTCGATGAAGTGTTTCTCATAATGGCTCTCTGTGCCAGGCTTTGAAAGTGCGGCAAGCAGATGTCACCAGAGAGACCGTGCAGAAGAGCGTCTGTGTGCTCAGCAAGCTGGTAAGGGGCCAGGCCGCTCGCTCGCGGAACTGTCACGGCAGATGACCGTGTGGGGACCGATGCTGTCGGAACAAGGAGAGGTGTAGGGAAAGAGCGATGCGTTAAAGCTCATCAGCGGCTCTGTCTCTGCGCTCTCCCAGCTCCCTCCCCTGCCCTCACTTGCCCCTCCCCCAGGAACAGACCAGAAGGTGATCCCGTGGTGGCCGTAGTAGTGGCCGGGCTGTGAGGAAGGAGGCCGGCCCTTGACCAAGTGAGGGAGTGAGCATATTTCATTTATCCATGTCTGTTTTCTTCTCAAGACTTTGAAAATAATGTTTCACCAAAATTCAAAATACTATAATTAAACTCAGATTTTATTGATGACCAAGACGTGCGTGGCTCCTTTATAGTGAAAAAGTCGTAACCTTAACTTGCTCTTTAAAAAGTGTAAAGGTTTGAGGAAGGGGAGCAGTGTGATCAGTTGCACCATAACAATGCTTTAAATTGTTTCTGCTGTGTACAGGGTGATCAGATGCAAGTGTATCATCATTTCAATTTTATTTTTAAAAGGAATTTATAACACTTATTTTTTATAGCTGTCTTCATTGAATAATTTGTGAGGTTCCACTTTTACTACTAATAGGATAATAACACCAAATACCTAATCCTACATGTAATATATAGTACCCCAAACTCCGCTGTGGGGAACAACCCGGATCTCTATCATGTTTATTACTGTTCAGTAATTACTATATGATTACTGGATACAGATGTTTCTGCAATTAACCTAAACCAAAATTGAGAATATTTTAGTGGCCTGCTTACCATATGTGTATAGATTTTGTTTAATTATTTCCTCTGCAGTTGTCCAATTTCCTATATACACAGACAATTTAAACGTAATTTGCTTAATGTAAGTTGAGTTTTGCAAGAGAATTTATTTTGGCTTTTATTACTAAGTTTAAAAAGAAAGCAAAGAAAACCTCTAATGACAATTTAATACTATGGGCCTTGATAATAAGGTTTTGAGGATCGGGATAGACTGTATTTCCTCCAAGACAGTAGATTTAAGCATAGGGCAGGAGCAATCTCTGAGAAAAAGGAATGATTACAAAAGACCCTGCGATCAGAAAATTGGCAGATGCTAATCTGATCCATGTGCAGTTTCCAGAAGGGCCGCCTGAAGAACATACAATGAATTACTTTTTTTACATTGGGGGCCAGATGACCAAAGAAGAGAAAGCACAGGAGTACTAGGTATTACAGCAAATGCAACATGTTGAAAAGCTTACTGAATAATCAGTGGCCTTTGAAGAACAATTATAGTAACAATAAGTGCCATTTATCAAGTGCCTGTATGTCAGATGTTAATTTTGTATCACTTTTTAGATATAATTGTCATTTTAATCCTCATGGCAACTGTGAGATACAAGTATCACTGTTCTCACTTTACAAATAAAGATATATTTTGGAGAGAAAAAGATGTCTCTTGGAGACATATGACCATGAAGGGTAAGATTGGGGTGAAAGCCCAGCCGTATCTGTCTGTGAACGGGCGTGGGGCGGGGAGAGCTAGCTCACACACAGAGGGGCGGGGCTCTCAGGGCGCTGTAGTCTGTACTCTAAGATACACTGATGTTCTGCTGAGGGTAATAATGATACAGTAACAGGAAACAGGAATACTGGGGAAAAACTATTCCGGTATTACCTGTCTCAACTAATTAGAATGTAAATACAGCATTGGTCTCTGCATCCTAAAAGGGACATAAAAATCAGAAAACATCTAGAAAAACACATTAAGAATAAGAGGATGGAAGTGGTAGAAGAGGGTCTTAAATAGGAAAAATTAAGAACTAC
The DNA here is from genome assembly GCA_039655065.1 of Glossophaga mutica. Classification (NCBI taxonomy): domain Eukaryota; kingdom Metazoa; phylum Chordata; class Mammalia; order Chiroptera; family Phyllostomidae; genus Glossophaga; species Glossophaga mutica. The sequence continues at coordinate 88,743,283 of CM077313.1, forward strand.
GGAATAACTTTGTTCAGGTATATAAAAACATTGTATGATAGAAGGCATAGACTTGTAAGCCTCTAGAGGGGACGGAGAAGGGAAAGGAACTCTTGCTGCCCGAGATGTAAGAACTGGCTGCTGTAAGGATGATTAAATGTCTGCCCAGGCCCGCAGAAGAGTGTGTGGACTTAGGTGACGTTTTGAATTATGATCGTAATAGCTAACATGTAAGTGCTTTCCGTGTGGCAGAAGTACTTTTCCCTGGTCATTTAAATCTGAAAATAGCTCTGTAAGATGGTCTGTCTTTTCCGGTACCCACGTACACGTCGGCGTGCCGGCGGGAGCGGGGAAGGGCCCAGTGCAGCTGCTGAGTGATGGAGGAGGCCCACACTCCCCGCAGCCAGCGAGCCAGCCCGAGTCACTTGGCAGCTCCACGTGAGGGAATAACAGTTGGGAATAAGAGGACGCTAAAGTTGAGAGTCACGAACGCTTCTTGTTCTCTTTCAGTTAAAAGGCTGGGGGGCGTTCGTTGTTTTTCACCATTATCAAACTAATGGCGATTTTCTCTTTTTTCTTTAAGCCTCTCTATGGCTTACTTCAAGCAAAACTTCAGCTCATCACACATGCATACTTTGAAGAGAAGGATTTTTCCCAAATTTCCATTCTAAAGGTAACGGTATCCCCCTCTAGAGATGTGTTTGGCTGAAGACAGATTCCTGTGTCAAGTAAATCTCATCAGTAATACTGTGAAGGGTAACCACTGGTGACCTGAGGAAAGATATCACCTTTGAAAATAACAGTGAAGCGGCCGGGATCTGCCCAAAATGTGCAGTTCATACTTACTACATTTAACTAGACTGTCTTTTAATGGGAAATAATGCAAATGACGGTAACTAACACAAATGTTTCTATTAATGAAGGTAATGGCCCTTTGGCTATGGCCTTGCTCCCCCAAACCCGCCCATCTTGGTCACCCACTGCTCAGTGTGCCTCCTCATTGGGCCTCCCCGGCCTGACCGGCACTGCAGAGCCCAGCCAAACTCCTCGACCGCTTTGCTGAAATGGATAACGTTTCTCTCAAGGCTGCTGTGAATGTAGAGAACCCGGGTCTCTGCTGGGTTCTAGCGAGAGGAGGACAGCTGGTATTTAGCGAGGAAGCAGCGGGGATTTTCCCCAGGAACCCCGCCCACCGTGTGTCTGAATCACTGTCTAAAATGTAGAGGAAAAGACGGATGCGGTGCCTGGGCCAGGCACCTTTTCAGAGAGACCTTGATGGTTTCTAAATGTCGGGCCTCAGTTAAAGACCCCATTTGTTCCTGGTCGTCCTGTTTCTAGCTCAGTGTCCGGAAGGCAGTAGCGTGTCTGCACTGAATCTGTGTTTTACAGGAACTCTACGAGCACATGAACAGCTCCTTGGGAGGGACCTCGCTGGAAGGCTCCCAGGTGTATCTTGGTAAGTAGCTTTCCTACCAATCAGAGGAAGTGCCCGCATTTCTTCTTCTGTGGCACGCTGAGTTAGCTGCGTGTAAAACTTCACGATGAGAATTAGATTTCTGTGTGGGGTTTAAATTCTTCAATGTTTCCTGCCGCCACTCCCTTAAGTATCTTCTTAGCCAGTGGTCACATTGACAAAGGTTATAACATACTTGTACCGATATTTGCAACTGTTATTGTATAAGGCAAATTTCTGCTTTTCGGAATAACGGAAAATTTTTTTCTTTTCCTTACATCAGTGTGGACTGGGCCCATCCCCTGTCATAACAGAGGCAGGGCAAGAGAGAGACCGGCTTAGATCTTTTCTGTTTAAAAACCCGTCAAGTTGGGGGTTTTGTTTAATTTATACTGTTTGACAGCCCACAATACCCTTCAGTGTCCGAGGTACTCAGTAAATTCCTTTTCGTGAGTAAAAGAAAAGTTTCAATCATATAGCGATTCATGCCCAGCCAGTTCCTATTTCAGCATGGAGTGGCCAAACAGGTAGTTCCTGCTGCAATCCTGTGTCTAATGCAAGCTGGTCACAAAACTCCTATTCTGAGAACATATTTTTCTCTAAATTATTTTCTCTTGTCCTGTGGCAAAGGATCCGAGAGGACTGTGATTCCGAAATAGTAGCCTATGGAGTGTAGCAGCCGAAAGCCATGTTTAAAGGGTCGACTCGCACCGTAGCATAAGCTCCGTCATTTCTCACCGGGTGTAACTTGTAGATGTCTGTAGAATGGGGGGAACGCATTAGAGCTGCACTGTTCACGGCAGTGGCCGCTAGTGGCATGTGACGATGGACATTTAGATTAGAGTTAATAAAAATGAAGTAAAATTCAAAAGCCAGTTTGTCAGTTACACTTGCCACATTTCAAGGGTGCAGGGGCCCCTGGATTGGACAATCCGGAACTAGGACATTTTCATCATTGTAGCCCTGTGCTTGACCGTTAATAATCATCTGATAAATCCTGAGTGCATGTGTACATGAATCAAGCACTACATAATATTTTAATATTTGCATGTCGCTACTTTTTTTTTTAAATCTGCCTTTGAGGGGAAGAAAGCTTGCTTTTTTTTTTTTTTCTTTGTACAAAAATAGTAGGTTGTGGTTACAGATTAGCTTTTCTGTTCACATTGTAGGTCTGTCTCCTCGAGATCTGGTACTTCATTTTCGACACAAGGTATGATGATACCTTATTTAATTTGCGATGCGCTCAAGTTGGGTCCATTTAACTGGGCAGATTCCAATATCTGCATGGTCAGATGCACGCTGTGCTATACCCATGCCTTATCTCTTCGAAGACACGCCTCATAGTGACGGAGTCAAAAGCATTGGTAGAGCTCATATGGGAGAAATTCCTAAACGTATGCAAGTGCCGTCCATTTATTGCGATGCGGGATAGCATGCTTTTTCTGTTGTCTCTGTAATTTCAGATATCATGGAGTTAGAGTGGGAAGGAACCTGTTTTAATCTTGCAGAATGTTTTCTCTGTTGCCTTAAGAGGGAAACACTCTCCAGTACAGTGTCTGTCCCTGCTCCTTCCGATCTTTTGTACTGAAGCATGTGCGGAGTGGGGCATGCACCCCCCGCCGTTCGTTTCCCGAGCAGCTCCTCAGTGTCTGCGATGTGAGTGCGCTGGACACATTCGGAAATAAGTGACTAGTTCCTGCCCTTGAAGGAGCTTGTAATATTTCAAGCGAAAATGGCACAATTCCTTCCAAAAAGCACAATTTGTTAGAAATGGAAGTGATTCTGACATGTTGTAGAAGAGACAGATAATACTCAATTTCTTAGTACAAGTTCATAGTTTCCAATGTGTTTTTAAAGCAGTATAATTAATATCGTTGATAGATGGTATGTTTGAGGAGGGGGGAAGCAAATAAATAATAGGTTTGCATATTGTAATACAGTATTTCTTTTTTTGTTCAGGTCTTAATTCTGTTTAAATTAATTCTTCTTGAGAAAAAGGTGAGATTTGAAGGGAATGATATTTAACATGTATTGACATTTCTTAAATACTGTACAAAATTAACACGAATGATAGAGTATAAATCGACGGTTTTGCTTATCAAACTGTGGCGAGCGGCGGCCATGGCCTTGCTCACTGCCCTAGGAGTGTAAATGCATGCCACCTTTTCTGGGGGCCGTGGGAAGGCATGCCGCTCTGCCTTCGGTTCTCCGGGGCACATGTCCAGCGGGAGTGTTGCCGGATCACGTGGCAGTTCCGTTTTAAGCCCGAGGAACCACCATACTGTTCTCCAGGACAGCGTGCCATCTTACCAACGGAGCAAAGGTTCCAGTTTTTCCACACTTCATCAACCCTCGTTATCTCCTGGGTTTTGATGGTAACCATCCTGCCCGGTGAGGCAGTATCTCCTGGCTTTGATCTGCATTTCCCTAACGACTGGTACGACTGAGCGCCTGTTCGTGTGCTTGTTAGCCATTCACTGGAGAAGCGTCTGTTCGAATCCTTCGCCTGTTTTTTAATCAGGTTGTTTATTTTTTTGTTGTCAAGTTGTAGGTTGCACACTTTTTTATTGCAACCCATTATAAAAAATATTATGCTTTGCAGCCTAGAACATACATGGATATACATATCTAAAACAAGTTTTGCAAAAGAATACGTAGCCTAGTTACATGCAGTGGCGTTTATGATCAAGTAAACTATCTAATGTGGCAAATCACAGGCACACTCTTTATATTGGTTTAATAAAATAAGGACATCCTTGAATGCAGCATTTGGTTTCTTACTTGCAAGCTACCCCTTAAATAAGACCAGTGTGTAAGGAGAACACAGTTATGGGCGCTGTGCTTTGTGAAATAGCACTTTAGTGTCACTAAATGATTTAATTGTTTAAAAAAGAAAGAACTCACCTAAGCAAATCTTTGGGTTTTTTTTTTCCAACTAATTTAATTATTGCCAGTTTTAGTTTTAGTGCAGTATCTAACTGAATCCTGTTTTAGATGAATTTTTATCTCAGTTTTTATTCTGAAAACTATCAAACCTACAGAAAAGTTGATAGAATATGGTGGCAAACACTTTCACACCCTTCTTCTGTATCTCCCAGTTAACACTTGCCACTTCTGCTCTATGTATGTCCATTTCCCCCCAATCATAGTAACTTTAAAGTGGTTTGTAGGAATCATGGTACTTTATCCCTGAATACTTTAGGGTATATTTTTTAAGAATAAGGGGTATATGCCTGCATAACCAAAATACCATTTTCGCATTCAAGAATTTTAATGTTAATACAATAGGTGGTACTTAATACTGAAGTCCATTTTTAAATGTTCCCATATGTCATAATGATGTCCTATAAACTGGTTGTTTTTTTTAAATCTGGGGACTGAGGTGGTGGTGTGCCCTGAGGGTATCACATCAAGAGGCTCATAGTTATTCTGTTGTTGATGATGTTGTGAGTTTAATCATCTGATGAAGCGGTAGTTGCCAGATTTGTTCGCATCACGGTACTTGGTTTTCCCTGCGCAGTTCATAGGTTGTCTGTGGGATGGTGAATTTGAATCGGTGAGAACATCCTGCTGCCCAACAGCCTTTCATAATCGTTGTAGTGTCCGCTGGTGATTTTCACCTGGATTAAGATGGGCGTGTGGTGATTTTCTAATTCTGTCATTAATTATATACGTATTAGCTGTTCTTCTGGTAAGAAGAGTTCCCCCCCCACACACACACTTTTTTTAAGCATCCTTGTGGACTCAGATTTTCTAATTAGATCTTCGTTGACGCCATTTCAGGTTCTCTTTTACATTTCTCCAGTGAGCAAATTGGTGGGAGCCCTCATGACGGTGTTATCCCTCTTCCCAGGTAAGGCAGGGGCGGCGTGCACTCGGTTTTTGTTGCACTGGCGCTGGGACTTCCGATTATACGAGCGTTCCAAGATAAGCTCCTTGGGGTTAACGTTTCCATTTTAATATGACATCGCCACTTCGGCAGTGGGATTCTTTTTGTTTTGTTTTGTCTGAGAGTTTCATTAGTTTTCATTGGACTGGATGCAAGCATAGCTTCTTTAAAATTTTTATCGGTGAGTTCTGCGATTCAGAACAGAATACACCACTCTTCCTTCCTCCCTCCTCGTGATAAAGAGGCCGGCCTCCACTCTTCTGTGTTGCAGGCATGATTGAACACGGTCTCAGCGACTGTTCGCAGTACAGACCCCGGAAGAGCACGTCCGAAGATGCTGGGCTTCAGGAAAACCACCCCGCGGACGATTTTGTTTCCGTGTCTGCTTCTGTCGTTCCGGATACCGACTCGGAAGCCGTCAAGAAAATCGCGACAGGAAACCACAGGGGAGATGCTGCCATCGAGACTGCAGGGCCCTTGTTCCCCGTCGAAGACAGCAGCCAAGGGCAGGAGCTCCGCGACAGCCAGCGGTATTTGAGACCTCCTTCTCGGCCGTCTCCAGAGTCTTCAGAAAGTGACTGGGAGACCTTGGACCCTAGCGTCTTAGAGGACGCCTCCTCGAAAGAAAGGGAGCAGGCGGGGGCGGAGCAGACGAACTCGTTTCCCAAGCAGGCGGCGCCCTCAGACAGCCCTCCGATCACCATGCAGCCGCAGGCGAACACGGGCCAGGCGGTCCTGGTGCCGGGGCTCATTTCCGGTCTGGAGGAGGACCAGTACGGCATGCCGCTGGCCATCTTCACCAAGGTAAAGCCCGCTGTCCTCACACATCCGACAGGACCCTTTCGGGGTTTAACTGTTAGCGTGGGCACACTTTCAGACCCGAAGATTTCCCTTGAAAACCGAACTACGAACCAAGTGCGTGCGGCTGTGGCATCCGACCGGAGTGTAAGACTATAGGGAAGTTATTCAGGTGGTTTTGATGGGAGAGAATCTGGAAGCTTAGGCAACAGGAGGTCAGCCATCACTGGACTGGGTACGTGTTAGTCATTCAGGTTTCTCTTTGGAAGGAAGAGGAGTCGAGAAGCTCTGGACAGCCGTGCGCACACTGAATGAGTGCATGTCAGATACTGCCGTTCCAGAGGCTGTGATTTCATAAGGAAAAACTGCTGAAGCGGCTAGGTTAAATATTAGTACACCTCGTAGTTACAATACTGTGTTTTGGTAACTTGCCCATAACCTATTCTTTTTCAACTTTTTATGAAAAACCATTCAAATTGTATTTGCCATTTTTTTTTAAATTTGTTGTTTCTTTTTTTTTAAGTAAGTTAAATACTTTACTTTGAAAGTAAAGTTTGATAGTAAATCAAATTCAATCTATGATTCAAGATCTTATTTCCCAGGATATCATTTCTTAATGTCAGTAATACATTAAGATTCTGGAATTGCCATTTTTGGACTTTTTGGGTTTTTCCCTTCTGTTCAGAATGAACTGTTTCATTGCCATTCTTGAATTATTTTTCAAAACGGAGCAGAAAAAAGACACGCCATTTCCTCCCTTAGCCAGCAAGCGTTCCCTGCCGCCCGGCGTGCCCGGCACCGTGCCAGGCGAGAGCAGACACACCTTTCCGGTGACACCGCGGAAGGAGATGCACAGTGTCGACTTGAAGGTGTGCTTCTGCCTCTGCCACACTCAGCCCTAGATCCTTTCGGGTTCATCCAGCTCTGCAGAGAGGGACTTGCCCCGAGTCAGCGTTGCTGGGTCGGGAACCGAGAATGCTGTCTTTGTTCACCTTGCGGCCTCTTGGCGGACTCTGAAATTATCTTGATTGGTTGAAGATAATTTGCAGCTGAACGGCTGCACAGTTTCTTCAAACTGGGATTTGGGGGCCTGGGGAGGAAACAGAGGGCTCTCAAAGGACCGGGTTTGGTCAGCAGCCAGGAACTGTGGGTGTTCTGGACTCACGTGTAGGTGCCCTGACTCCCTTTCCTTTTCGGAGCCCTTATTTTGCTGCTTGACGCACCCACCTCTAATTTCCACCACTGTGGGATCTCAGGAGGGCGCGCAACCAGGGAGGGACGTCGTGTTTCTCTGTGAGGTTGCTGGATCAAGCAGAGCATCGTAAGTGTCCCTTTTGTGTGCTGCCCATAAACCCTGTTTGCGGAGTGATCCAGTCGTGCGCACTGTACCAGCGCTGCGTGTGTGACAGGCTCACCACCATGGTTGTGGTGGAGAAAGCACTTTTCATTTTGCTTTTATGGTTTGTTATGTACCGATTACAATCTAATTTGTTGCTGAATCACATCTTTTAAATACAAATGCTGATTCTTTAATGTCGGTAACTTTGGAATATGAAATATTCTTCAACGTGAATTGTCTTCAGACTCCTTTTCAATGTGAATTGTCTTCAGACTCCCATTGGCGTTCCCTTGGTGTATTTGAAAATCTTAAAAGGCTTGTACGAAAGGAATTAGGCTAGTGAAACATCTCGAAAAGTAATTTTAAAAATAGCCACAGAGAAGGCTGGATACCTGGAGAATATTGCTGAAGTATTCTCTGCCGAGTTTTGCAGAGAATAATAAGCTGACTGGTCTCCTGACTCAGCATAGGAATAAATGGAAACAAATTTCTCCCTAATAAAAACCGTTAGGTCCAGTCCAGGCTTCTCTCGGGTACTTGAAATTGCCCAAGGATGATGCCTTTCCTGTCAGTCTCAGCGATTAGGCTTACCATGCAAATGCAATAGCAGATTCTGAAAGATGCTCCTCCTGGGAGCCGACCAAGGAAGTGTCTGGAAGAACGGGTGCTGAGGGTGAGGAGAGGGGACTGGAGGCTCCTGACCTTCAGGCGTTCTAACGTGGCTGTGACAAGTTCGTTCCCACAGCCGTGTGCAGGAGTTCTTATTACTCCACCTTCTCACCAGCACTGGGCATTGTCCATTGTCAGACTTCAGACTTCTTAATGGCAGATGGTATCCTGTAGGTCGTAGTTTGCATCTTTTTCCGTAATCACAGCTGAGTTGGAGCACATCTTTTCCTATCTGGTTAACCATTTGGACTTCCCTCTATGTAGTATTTGTTCAAAGCTCTGGGTTGTCTCCCTTGTTGTCACTAATTTGTGGGACTTCGAATATTCTAGACACCTTTTCTGTTTATCAGTTCTTTATTTTGTGGTTAATACTTTGGGGTCTTACCTAAGAAATCCTCCCCTACCTCAAAGTCATAAAAACAATCTCCAAAATTATCTTTATAACTTTGACTTTCATGTTTTGGTTACCTACCTGGAATTAACTTTTGTGTATGGTCGAGGAAGAGAACCTGTTTCTGGACTTCCCGTTGGCGTTCCCTTGGTGTATTTGTCTGCCCCAGGGTGGCCCCACCCTGTGTTAATTACCACGTGTGTCACGTAAGGCGGAGAAGAGGTGTACCCTCTTCTTGTTCTTCCTATCCCGATGTTTGTATGTACCACGTTGCTTTAGCCATTTATCCTTCGATGGACATTAGGGTTGCTTTGGCTTTGGCTATTTGAGTATTGCTACTATGAACATGGGTATGCAAATATGTTCTCAATTTTATTTTTACCATTTACACACCACAGCTCCAAACATGGATGCTGACGTGCCCTAGAAGAGGGGAAAACTGGGCGTGGGGTCAGCCTAGATAGAGAGGCTGCTTTGTAGGAAAGGACCCACGTTCTTGCTGCCGCTGTATGTTAAAGACTGTTAAGAGGTTTAGGCTTACTGGATCATCTTTTTTTTTTTTTTTTTTTTTTTAAGTAATGTCAAAATTTTAAGCTATTTTGAAGTATTTTAAATAATTTTGTGTGTCCTATTTTTACATGGTTCAACAGTCCTTCGGTTCCAAAGCATCTCCGCTAAGCCTCCCCGTCGTCGTCCCATCGGCCCTCTCCGGTGGCGGGCAGCCGGCGTCCTCAGCGTCTCCCGTCCCCTTCCCAGGGCAGCATGTGCACGGATCAGTGCGTGGGCCTTTTCCCTCCCTTTGCGCACCAATGGCGGCAGGCCGTCCCTACTTTCATGCTCCGTACTATTTTTTACACACTGGTCATCAGAGGTGGACGTCATCGCTCCCTATCGCTGTGGGGATATCTTCGGTGTAGACGAATGTTTATTCGGCTCCCTGTTCATGAAAAGTTGAGATTCTAGGCTTTGGCCATAATAAACAGTGATGCAACCAGTACCTGTTTGCAAATCTCACACACGAGCACGTGTATCTGTAGGATAAATTACAGGACGTATAATGCCGGGTCAGAGAGTGCAAATAAATTATTTTTAAGGAATGTATTTTTTTCTTACTCTTAAAAAGCTTTGAACTATTGATTTTTACACTTGAGCTTAGGGTAAAAGGCCAAGAAGCAATGAACTATTACTTTTTTAAAACATGTGTCAGAGTTTTCATGATTTTATAGACTCAGCCAAGATTCCATTGTTGACAATACTTTTTTTCTCTTCCAGTATAAATTATGAAGGTGATACTATGAGCAATTAAATTCTTGGATTGCTGTTCTGCAATATAAACCTTCTGTAATAAGTGGCAAGGTCCGAGAGCACCTTTATCAAGGACTCTCAGAGTTTTACTTGGGGGAGTGAGTATTCTGTGTGAAAGTGCATTCGGTGCTGTAATATTTGTGTTTAGAAACAGGTAGTTGGGAGAGGGGAGTCCATTGTTTTAAAATACATATCACAGAAAGTAAAACGTGAACCCTAAGCCCTGAACCAGCGGTTCAGCTTCTGGAGGAGAAGCAGGGGTCCTTTCAGCCTTTGGTCAGAAGAGGGTGTGGTTTGAGAAGCACTGTACTGAGCATCTCTAATGCGTAGACGTGGCTTCCTATTGCCCGCTGTTAGTTAGCATGTTACCGAGTAGAAGTAGACGTTGTCAAGAATAAGAAGGAAACCAAGTGACTGGAACCATGTTCCAGTCACATACTCCAACTTGGGGAAGCCTTCTCTCCCATATTAGGTATTTAATCAACCACCTGTTGCGTACAAGGTGCATCCTAGCTGCAGTGAAGGACAGGAAGTAGCAAAAGGGCTAGCTCCTGCCTCGGAGAGTCTTATCTTGTGATATAAACAAGACATCATCCGGGTAACAGTAGTTCAGTGTTTTTAGAAAAGTGATGGGAAGTAAAAAAAAATAAATAACACTATCATAGAACTTGAGATTGAAAACAAATTCTGGGGTTCAGCAAGCCTGGCCTCCTGGCTCAATGTACAAATTGTGCCACCTGTTGAAAATCTGTCTCTATTTAGACTCTTTTGGCAGAAATTCCACGTCCTCCACATTCATTCCAGTGTTAACACCTTTGTTCTCAGGAAACTCACTGATTTTTTTACACTTCACTGCCTGCTCTGGTTTGGCAATTCAACTGTAATTTTCAGGGGAGTGGTATTTTCAAACACAATTCGAAGGGAAATTAATTAAATACTCAACGGCTGCCAAGTGTCATTTTTGCTTTAAACATTTAGGAGCAAACATCTCAAAATATTTTTCTGTAATTTTTAACAAGAGGGCAATAAAACATGCTTATCATGCTTGCGATTCTCATAAGAGTATGTTGGCGATGGTTTGCAGATGCGTGTGTTTTAAAATTTTACTGGAAGAACTAACAGCTTTCTACTAAACGACAATCTTTTCAATGGGCGTAATATTTCAGTTCTTAAAAGAAAAAGTCCAGTTTGTTAGTTGCCATGGAGGCTTTCAAGTCGAATGGAGAACAAAGTGATCCCAGGAGAGAGCCATCGGGCTAGGCTGCCTTGGCCAAGGTGATGGCTAGGGGAGCAGGTTAGCAGTCGGTCTTCACGCAGTCACAGCCTGAAGGTCCCTGGGCACATGACAGTGGTGAGCCCAAGGTCAGCGGCATGCGGGGTGGCACAGAGGTGGGAGGAAACCGGAGTCTGCTTTCCTGCGATGAGCTCTCTGCAGAGGCTGGAAGAGAGGGGCTGTTCCCGCGACTAACGTTCTGTGTTACTCTTGTGATTCGTAGGGCTATCTGTGCTTGCCTTACATGGCTCTGCAGCAGCATCACCTTCTCTCTGACGTCACCGTTCGGGGATTTGTTGCTGGAGCTACTAACATCCTTTTTCGACAACAGAAACACCTCAGTGACGCCATTGTGGAAGTAGGTTTCCGTGTGAGTGCGTGTCCTGGACACCGCTGGTCCCTGTTTTCTTTCTGAAGTGCAGTTATGAAGGCTTAGTGCCGGCACTGATAAGGCTAGGAGTTGCTCCCTGTGCCAGGCATTCTAGGCGCCGTAGGTATACGGACTGATCTAATAATTCTCATGACAACCTGTGGGATAGGTATTGTGGCTGTCCCTGTTTGATACCTGCGGGGGCGAGGGGACAGGGAGGTCAGACAGCAAGTACAGTGGGTGAGCCAGGATCCCCACCCGGGCCAGCTGGGCCTACTACAGCCTTAGAGTTAAAATGTGTTCATTGTTCACATAATGCAAATGCTGTACTTCTGGCCTGTTGGATAGGCTTCTGGTATCAAGAGCAAGGAGCCAGAAATAAATATTTAACATCTTATCATCAATGTGTAAGAAATTTAAATCGTTTGTTTAATTTTACAGTTGAAGTCATTTTAAAAGAGGGTGGGGAGGGAATGTAAGCCATCCTAACTAGGGTTTTTAGAATGTACCAAAACTTGCTTCCTGGGGAAATGTTTAGAACATACAAATTAAAGATCAGGGGTTCAAAGCTTCAGGTATTATGATCCCAATTTTAAGAAAGGAAAATATATGTAGACCCTCCAAGGGAGAAGGATGCAGAGGCGAGGACCACAGAGTTACTCCAATAGTGCTGGTCACTGTCCACTTCTGAGGTTGGTCGGCAGATTCATGGGTACTTGTTTTATTATACTTCAAAACTGACCTGTCAGTTACATATACTTCTCTTTGCATTTCAATATTACTAAAAAATAACCCTCTGGAGTATCTGTGCAACCAAAGGAAAAAATTGTAGAACTTCTCCTTGATTGTCTTCATTTCTGGTTGTATGATAAAATGATATGATGCATTTCTGTTTTCCAAAATAGGTACAGTAAGCATGAATTACTTTTATAATTCAAAACTAAACATTTATGCATATGTTTTCTGAAACTAGAAACTTAGTACTTTTTAAATATAGCAAGAAAAATCCTTGAGTATAAAATCCTCTTTCTTGGACGCACCTTTCAAGAATGCCGTTGTCATCCATCTCTCTTATTTCCAGCTCCAACGCCCCCGCAGGTCCCCTGTACGGTGCGGCGTGCACGCCCGCGCGAATGCCAGGTTCTGACTTGTACCTGCGTGCCCCCTAGGTGGAGGAGGCTCTGATCCAGATCCACGACCCCGAGCTCAGGAAGCTGCTCAGCCCCACCACGGCCGACCTCAGGTTCGCAGACTACCTGGTGCGGCACGTGACCGAGAACCGGGAGGACGTCTTCCTGGATGGCACGGGCTGGGAGGGCGGGGACGAGTGGATCCGAGCCCAGTTCGCGGTCTACATCCATGCCCTGCTGGCCGCCACGCTGCAGCTAGGTGAGGGGCGCGCGGCCACGCACGGGTTCCGTAACCATGGTCGTGTTCTGAATTGCGTAAGAGGTCCGCCTTCATTAGAGAAAAGTCACTTGTTACTCCCTCCGACAGGGAAGTTCTGGCTGATTAAACTGACTTGCCAAAGGCCATATAGCTTCTTAGCAGGATGTTTGGAGTTAGACACAAGTTTCCTGACATCTGGTGGGCCACTTTCCCCCAGAAACAGGGAAGGAGAGGGTGGAACTATTCCTTTACTTCTTGTTTGTTTGTTTGTTTGTTCACCTCCACGCCCCTGACTGGCTACAGCAGCTCACCCTTCACACGTGTATCTGACAGATAACGAGAAGATGCTTGCGGACTATGGGACAACCTTTGTGACGGCGTGGAAGAACACTCACAACTACAGGGTCTGGAACAGCAACAGGCACCCGGCCCTGGCCGAGATCAATCCGAAGTAAGCACATTCTCAGAAGGCTAACAGGTAGAACCCGAAATGCCTCGTTTACTCCCACACCCTGAGATAAAGAAAGTCCTACCCTAACTTGGATGGCATTGTGAATATCTTCAGGAATCTCCTGAAGTAGATGATAAAAGTCTGGCGAATACAGAGAAGCAGCTGGAAGCTGTTTCAGAACAGTTTTCACGAAAAGCGTGAAGCAGCTTTGGGAGCCCTGACACCTCTCCCAGCCCTCGGGGAGGTTCAGACGGGCGATGCAGGGGGCAGAGTGGGCTTCCCCCCTCCCCTGGGCCTGCACTTCGGCATACGGTCCAACAGGGTGCAAATAGGCACTGCTGAAACCGGAAACATGTAGTACGATCAACTGAAGTTGATGTTTGAGCTCCTGGGTACGCGGTCAAGCCTAGCTTCCACATCAGAATCTAAAATTCAACAAAACTTAATTCCTGTCACAATACTGAATGTGGACGGTGGCACCAAAGACATTTCAACGTGCGTGGAGAGGAGCCGTCCTGAAATAATACCATCTTTGTGGGAAGGGACAGAGTAGAGCCCAGGAGATTAGTTGATACAGTGTGCACAGGCTGGGACCTTATTTTTTCTAAATTAAAAGTTAAAATGTTTGGTTTATGATACAAGCGCACACTGCATGTTTTCCCTTGTATTTTGAACTTTTACTTGGTGGGAGCTGGACACAAATCCACTTTGTCCTGACTGCCGTGTTACCGGGAAGCTAGGGTTAACTCAGCTGGCCTGGGGGCACGGTGTCCGCCCTGCTGGACAGGAGATGCCCCCCACTCAGAAAAGGGGGGTGGTGGAGCCGGGTTTGGGAGAGCGTGTCTGTTAAAGCTTATATCATCTGTCAGAAAAATGACTGGGTTCCTCACCAATTTTGGTGAATTTAGTCATCTTACTGAGCTATAGCAGAAACCTGTATTGCCCTTTGAATGTGGTGAAAACACAGAAAATTAAAAGGCAAAAACATTAATAGTATTAAATGAAGGGGCTTAGGTTCAAAGTGTTCTCCCTCGCTAACCACAGGCTCTGTAGTCAGGAGGGCGATGAAGGGAAACAGATGGGAGTTGGTCTGCCAGCGGCATCCCTGCGGCCGCGCCGGGGTGGGGTGGGGCCCGCCATGATGGCCCACGGCCCGGCGTGGGGGCTGTCTCTTCCCCCTTGTCCCCAGGGACCCGGTGAGGTGGTTATCCAGTCAGACATCTGCTGCGCCTTTAACCTGAACCAGCTCTGCAGATTTTATCCCAAGTCCGTAAGAGGCTTAACTGGAATAGGTTTGCGAAGGTTGCAAAACAGTACTTGTTAAAGTGTGTAAAAAAACTGAGGTTATTTAGACCGAAGAGAAAGCTGAAGAAGGACCTGAAATACGTGTGTGGGGAAATTATGCAGATACGACAGTCAGCAGAGTTTCAATTTTTTCCCCATATTCAAAGCAAGAAATGATAGTCTTCGATTGTTACCGGGGCCTCTCATTTGGAAATGTCCCGAGCCACTTCCGAGACCTGAGGTCCGTGGGAGCCTTTCTCCCGCTCCCCAAGATCAGGGAAGGCGGTCCTCTCACTTCCCTGAATTAGAGCAGGTACAGTTCGTCCTTCAACATAGCTTTTGCAGGAGTATCAAGAATGACTCAGTAATCTCCAGAAGATAACAGAGGGTATCAATATGCTTCCTATGGACAAGAAGGAAATTTGTCATTTGAAAAGCCGTCGGTAGCATTTTGATATTTTTATGACCTGCCGTAGGTTTCACGAGGGTCACTTTCTGGGTCAGACGTAAGAGTATGCGATACGAGTATGGGTGTCTATGGAATCCTTTTATGGTGTGACTTGGGTGAAGGTGCCTGATTTTATATATATGCTTTTTGCTTTTGTCTCTTTTGAAGACCTGCATTTTGAGTTGCTTTTCTAAAAGTTCAGATTTCACTGATCTGTCTACAAATCTTTGTATGGCCAACAGCACACATGTAGAAGACAGTCAGAATCAAGGTGAAGGCCATGCCAGGGCCCAAGTCACTGACTCTGACCCTGACTGCCCTGGGAGCTCTTAAAAAAATGCTGATGCCTGGGCCCCACCCCTGACCACATAAATCAGCATCCCTAAAACAACCCCACCCACCCTAGGAAAAACACCTAGTTCACCAGGAGGGAAATAAGCTCAGGAACGCTCCCCCGAGCGCCAGCAGGGAGCTGTGATCAAGGCCCCGAGCACACAGGTTCCGAGCACCGCCACCCTGCCGGGCCGCCCCGCCCGGTCTGCGGACGCTCTCCTGCAACCCCTGTGCTTCGAGGCTGCACTGGTGAAACGTTCACAGCGTAAACTCAAACTCTGTTTTACAGCCACCCTTTTCAAGGCCAGTACTCGGTGTCAGACATGAAGTTAAGATTCTCACAGTGAGTATTTCAGGAAAATACTGGGAAAATTCTTACATCTGAATGCATGCCATGTGTTCCATTGCTAATTGGGAATTGTTTTTCTCCCCTTGATAGACTTGAGCTCCAAATAGCAACCAAACATGTGCACGACAGTCTCTGGCTCAGCAGTGTGTACACTTCAGAGCGAAAACACTGCTGTTCCCTGAGGAATGGTGTGAACTAATAACGGGATCCACCGTTTCTACCCTGCCGAAGTCACTTCAGCAGATCCTGACTGTCGGGGTGGGGGGCAGTGGCAGGGGGGCTGCGACCGTGCATCCCGAAGTCCTTAGCACTTTTTGGTTCATCTGTGCGTTCTTTTAGTATTTCCCGAAGTTCACATGCTGAAAGGTTAGCAGATGAATTGCTACATAACAAATAATGAATAACTTAGCTGCTTTTCTGAATAATTCCCATTTGGGGGTGGTTACAGAGTGGTGGGAAAGAGAAATTGTTTTAAATTGTATTTAACACTTCTTTCTTTCACTCAGTTCTGTTCAAAACAGTGAACGTGGCAAAAAAATTGGCAACGTCATGGTCACCACCAGCCGGAATGTCGTGCAAACTGGAAAAGCTGTCGGTAAGGCACAGCTTCAGCCAGGGGCGGGTGGCGTCCCAGCACCTGTCTCCTCTGTTCGCATGTGTCGTTGACAAAAATGTAAAGGCGTAGAGATCTGTGCGTCACGTAATAATGGAAGATAATTCCCACAGTCGAATTCAGAGGTTTGCCTGCTGGTTTTTTCATTTTTGTTTAAAGAAAATGTTGTGGCACCAGCTAATATCAAAGCTCAGCAAATATTGCCACATCAGACAGAGTTCAGTTTTCTGAAGAGTTCACTGTTCTGTTACCAGGGTTCCAGCTTTGCTGGAGTTTCCCCCACCTCCCATTACTCATAAATGATAGTGAGGGGACATGACTAAGATATTTCAGAAGTTAAAAGGGCAATAAGGGCCCTGGCTGGTGTAGCTCAGTGGATTGAGCGCGGACCTGCGAACAGAAAGATCGAGGTTCGATTCCCAGTCAGGGCACATGCCTGGGTTGCCAGGCCAGTTCCCGTCAGGGGACATACAAGAGGCAACCGCACATTGATGTTTCTCTCCCTCTCCCCCTCTCCTACCCTTCCCCTCTAAAGATAAATAAATAAAATCTAAAAGGAAAAAAAAGTACTTAAAAAATCTAAAAAAAAAGAATTTAAAAAAAAAAAAAAAAAAAAAAGGGCAATAAGGGAATAGTAAATAACTTCATGCCAACTTTTTGACAGCCTAGATAAACTACACAAATTCTTTGAAGACTCAGTTGCCAAAACTGACTCAGTAACAAGTAGAAAATCTGAATTAATTGGATAAACTTTATATAAACTCTTTCAAAAAGTGGCGGCTGAGGTAACGCTCCCTGACTCGTTGGGCGCGGCCTGGATCCCCTCCCCCAAAGCCAGGCAAGGGGTCTGCGCTGGGCGCATTCTTGTGCGCCCATCCATTGTGACTTAAAACTTTTGAAGATTGCTTCATGTCCATTCTAAAGCAAGTTCTTTGTTCCTTCTTTTCTATATTTTTGCCTTTTAATGTTAATTTTAAGTTTTTAAAGATTTTGTTTATTTATTTTTAGAGAGAGGGGAAGAGGAGAGAAACATCTATGTGTGGTTGCTTCTCATGTGCCCCCTACTGGTGGGTGACCCAGCCCTCAACCCAGACATGTGCCCTGACGGGGAATCGAACCAGCGACCTTTTGGTTCACGGGCTGGCACTCAATCCACTGAGCCACAGCAGCAGAGCATACCTTTTAATTTTTATATAATTACAAACTTAAAGAAATGGTGCAACAGTGTACAAGGAAAGGAACTCTTGGTTATCTCAGATTCACCAGTTATTTACATACGCTTTCTCTCATCAACCTGTAAAAATAGGGCCCATCTCTTTACCCACCTCCTGAGAGAAGCTGTCTAACCCTTACTAAACAGGAGCCACCCCCACCCCCGCCCCCAACCAGGTGTTCTCCGTGCAGGGGCCCTCGTAGCTCGAACATCTGAACCCTGGGGGGCGGGCAGGGTGGGAGGCCTGCTCTGCAGACTCCTCGTGGAAGACTGACGGGCACAGGGCCCTGTCGCTGGGCTCACGCTGTTACAAGGGAACGGGATGTGGTAGATTGGCATTTTCTTCCACACAGCATCATGCGTTGGACTTATTTTTAATAGAAAAATTCTACTTCATCAGAGGAATATGATCCATTTGTCACTGAATTTTTAATGACGCTGCAGCTGATATGTAAATTCTAAGGCCCATTCTCCCATCCAAGTACTGACCAGGCCCCACCCTGCTTAGCTTCCGAGATCAGACGAGATCGGGCGTGTTCAGGGTGGTGTGGCTGTAGACTAAGGCCCGTTCTCTTCCGTACTCCCTTCTCCAGGAATAGTGGGAGTATGCGATGCAGTTTAAAAATTTCACTTTAGCATCAGCTTCTGAGATAATGTCTTTAGAACAAACAGCCCCGGGGCAGAGAGAGCTCTGGATGTCTTCACTCGGGGCAGCGTCGTTTTGGGTGACAGGCGCAAACTTCCCAGGGCAGCGCAGCGCTCTTCCCTGTGTGCGGTTATCAGCCGTCCGCTTGGATTCAGAGCACGGGGAGCACAGAGGACTCGGTCAGCTCCCCCAGCGGTTCTGGTGCAGAACCAGTGCCGAGACCCACTGGCCAAGCATGGCGGGTGTTACCGATGGAGTTTACCAAGCACCTCGGACTGCCCACGAGCTAGCAGGCTCTCACACCCAGAAATGGTTCGGTTTCCTCTTAGACTTTCCTGTGGAAAGGGATTGTTTTGAAACTAGAAATTTAAATGGTGTTTCAGTAACTGTTGACATACCGATGTGTTACCGTAAGTTAACGTGTTCTTCAGCATCGGTCTCTCTGTCTCTTCCCAAGTGCGAAGGCATTTGTCCTCTAGGTGCTCCCTTCTTCCTTTTCAGGCCAGTCCGTGGGAGGAGCTCTCTCCAGCGCCAAGACGGCCATGTCCTCGTGGCTCTCCACCTTCACCAGCTCCACCGCCCAGAGCCTCCCCGAACCGCCCAGTGGGAAGCCCTGAGCCAGGCACCCAGAGGCCGCGGCTGCTTTCTTAGGGCTGAGTGTCGCCTGTCTGCTGCTCCCCGACTTCCTCCTCCTCGGCCACGGGTCCACAGCAGGGGACCGATACGTCGGACTGTTTACGGGGACGGTGGGTCACCCTCCGTCCAAGCGAATGTCAAGGACGCTGAAGAGATGAAACCGCAGCCACGGCAGGACGGCCACCAGGTTGGAGTTCCAGCTGACCACTTCTGTTTCCGCCTGAGCCCGATTAAAACACACGGCGTCCCTTCTCGTGATTTTCGAGTTCTGATAGTCTACACTTGTTTACTTGAGGAACATTTTCGCTTGTGTAAATTTTGTTCTGTTTTGCTGTTTGAATAGGTGGATGGTTACTGTAATTTATTAGTGCTAAATTGTTATATTAGTATTTTAATTTCTCTAAAGTTGGGCCTAATATGTGCTTATAAAGTTAAGGGGGCACACAATCGAACCCTTAGTTGTTATTTTGCAGAGTTATATAATGATTTTTTTGGTGGTGGTGTTATGTGGTTTTCCACTTACAAACTACCGATTGACTTCCTCCCGGAAATGTGAATGTCACAGGTGGTGGTTCTGCGGGGGCTGCGATTTGTTTTCTGTTTAATTTCTTCTTTCCCAGTCCTACACCCTTGCTCCGCGGCGTCGAGTGTCTCTGCTTTTTCCTTCTCATCGCATCATTCAAGCAGGCGTGCGGAGGATTGGCGGAGTGCTGGGTACGCAGTATCGGAGCGGTTGAACGTGACTGAGTGTTTAGGGCGAGACTTTAGAAGACCTAGGTGTTAGCTCTGTCAACTCTAGTCAGGTCACAGTCTTCTACAAGCATTTTTAATCCAGAGTTTGTGCCTTCTGTTTCTTCTTTTAAATGGTTTTCCACTGGGTGCGCACAGACCTCCAAGATTTGTCTGAGTCTTATCTGTCCTTCAGAAGGCTTTTCAAGGCACTTGGCTTCCCCACTTCCCTGATCGAAAATCCTCCTGTGCTCAGTCCCGTCTAAAAGTATTTTTCAAAGCAAGGCAACCTGATCTGTAAATATTACATAGAAATCTCATCTTAGCTCACGGGCAGGAAAGCGGCAGGACAAGAAAACCACAGCCGTGACATCAGTCGTGTTTCACGGAGGACGTCTGGTTTCATGTCAGACAGCTTCGCATGTGTGTCTGCTAAAGACTTTGACACGCCTGGGCCTCCCGTCTGCCAGGCTCAGCTCGAGTTTGCTTTCCACGGGCCGGGGGAAGGGTGTTCTCAGGGAGTCCTCGCAGCGGGGAGACTGCTTTCCAATACACACACACGTAGTGAGTGTGATATACATACGCTATAGAGAGTATTTGGGAAAATGAGGGTCCTAAGTAAGGCTGTATTTGACTTATCCCTTAGGAAATGTTTACGTAACGTACATCCTTTTAGGGCATGTGAAGTGGTCATATGGACATAATCTAAGTATCTCTGAATTTTCCAGTTTGCATTTCAACACAAGTCCAGCAAATCTGAAAGCGTCCTTCCATCTGAGCATGATAACGCCGGTGATGATGGAAGGAGGCGGGATTCGGGGGGGTGCGCGCACAGGCGATGTGTCATAGAATTGTACGCCTGAATCACATAGGATTTTATTAACCAATGTCACCCCGATAAATTCGATCAAAATTCAAATTTTACCTTTAAAATAAATAAATATAAACTTTTTTTTTTTTTTTTTTTTTTTTTTAAGGAATTCAGTGGTAAATTAAAAGGCTTATTGTGAAAACTCCATCGATTCCCTTTCCGCCAGGAAAGTTAATCTCAGGAAATATTACTTGAAGAGAAGTAATACCAAACAGACCCTTACAAGGTACCCGCTGCCTCTCAGCTGCCGGAGGGCCACCGCGCAGGAGCGCTGCGGGGCCCGGACGGCAGCCGCTGGGGCGTCCTGTGTTTGGTGTGGCGTGCGCGACTGGCGTCGACTCCCAGCTCTCACCCCTCAGAGGTGGCCGGGTCGGTCCGCATTCTGGAACCCCTCTGAAATACACGTGCCACGTGGAACCTAACTCTGCTTTAGTGTCTCGTGCGCCCATTCTGATGCCCACCTGCAACAAACTTGCTATTAGTATTTCCCGCTAAGAGTTCAAAGTAGTCACTTCACTGGCTTTCAGCATGACACGAACGTTTCAGAAGCTAGAACTTCTGTCGTAGAAATGGTCAGAGGATTCTAACTCTCTTGCCTTCGGGTTCCTGGAGGTGTGGGGTTTCAGGGAGCAGAGGCTGTGATGTTGGTGGCAGTGTCCCGGGAGAGCAGGCCCAGCGGAAGGCAGGAAGCCGGGCCCCGCAACCTGTGGGCCTGTGAGCTTCAGGCTCAGGTCCCAGGGTCCCGCCGGGGGCCGGACTAGCAGCAGCAGGCCCCTTCGGGCACTGGCTCCGTGGGCCACACGAGCCAACACCAGGCCAACTTCGGACATGTCACCGGTAAGGGTGTGCGTTGCGGTTGGGGAAGCTTGCTCTGGCGCTTTAGTGTCTGAGAGCTGAGGGTTTGTAAGCAGGCCAGAGGAATGAGGGTGGGCCAGGCCTTTTCAAGGTGCGCCAAGGACACAGGCCACCTCTGTTGCTTGGTGGTGGCTTCACTGTTTGTCCAGGTGACTTCAAAGTGGTATTTGGAAAAAGTGCCTGGCATACTGTAATTCCTAGGAGGCCCTGTAACGACAGTGATGGTAGGTAAGGAAAAAAGGAGTTAAAGCTACCGTGTCTTGGACTGGGTGAGTAGAAAACATTGCAGGTCGGAGTAAGGCTTAAGAGTTGTTTTGCGTTTGGTTCCTATGATCAGTGTGAATAGTCTGTCCCCGAACCATTAGTGGCTTATTAGCCCCCAAGCTTTCAAACCAGCCCTCTCCTTTTTGCTTTAAGAAACATGGCAGCAATATCCTTGGGCAGCAAACCAGGCCATCTGATGTGGTTTCCACAGCCTTCTCTTGCTTTCGGTGTGGATGTTAGCATTGAATTTGGGGCGGGGTGGGGGTGGGAATGATTTCCTTTGTCATTTGGAAAGGCAAGGAGAAAGCAAATTAGGAAGAAAGAGGAAATGAGAAGTCACCGCCAGGCTGAGGAACAAGGCACTTAAAAACCGGAATGGAAGAAGTGCTTTGTGAGCAGTATTTAATATGATAAAGGTTGTCGGGATCCTCTTACAAAGAAGTTCGCCTTTGAATCTGCTAGTTACACGTTTAGGTGAAGCTGAGACGTTATCTTCCTGGCAGGCAGGTTTTGTGGAAGCTGCAGTCAGCGGTCCTTTCCCCTACCCCCCATCCCCACCTCCCCCTGGGCCAGGGATGCGTTGGGAGCCGACAGCTCTCACAGAAGCCAGTGGCCAGATCCCGAGTCTCAAGAACTCGCACCTGCTTCAGCAGTTTGGGAAAGCCGCCTGTTCGATGGTGGCCGCTCCGTGTGGCCTGTTATTTTATCAGGGATTTCGTTGGGACTTGAAATGGCAGCAACATTTGCATGATCTGATTCTCTGACCAGAGGCGGCTCGGTTGGCGTTCAGGGACTCATACCCATCCTGTGGTAGCCTTTCATGATAGAGAACACAGCCCTAGTTTCTAGAAAATGACGGTTATTCCATGTAGTGCAATGTGCCACTAGGAGTTTTTTCATTCCAAGTCTTTGAACTTCAGAACATTGAAACTGTCTTTTCCTGATTTCCAACATTCCATCAAGGACAAAGAAGAGGAATGTGGGTCTTTTTTCTTTTCGTGTGAATACCTTTGTACACTTGACTTCCTGCTTTCATGTATGAAGGAGAGGAAACTAGCTCCCTTGTATGGTGACACCAAAATTATAAATATCGTGCACGTATAAGGGGTTGGGTATATTTTGTAAAACAATACATTTGTATTTCTGTGCTGTTCTAAAGTTTACCTTTTTACTTATATTAATTAAAGAGATAGAAACTATATATTTAAGTCATGTAAATAGGACACCATTCAGGGGTTTTCCCATCTTCATCAGCTTCTGTCACACACAGGATGCTGCTCACATTTGTGTGTGTGCAATGCAGACATTTGAACATTTCAGTGAGGTCCTGAGCCAGAAAAGGTCATTGAAGTTTTTCAAGAGCTTCTGTGCCTAGAAAATACTTTGTTTTCTTGAGACATTCATAATTGACAGCTGGGAAAACAGGATTGAGACTTACTGTTTTCAGGGCACTTGGTCGTTTGTTCCTCAATTTCGGAAGCATTTGATTAACAAGTTGGTCAAGGCATTTAGTGGTGAGAAAAATAGTTTAAATATTTGAGATTAAAGGCTTCCCCCAAGCCCTTTCTAGGGAAGTCTAGCTTAGAAATCTTAGAAAGTTTTCCCAAGGAAGGTTTGCTGTGGCGCGTGTTTTGATCAGGAAGGTAGTTTCTCTTTGCTCTAGTAAATTTTATCATTTACGCCAGTTCTCTGTTTCTGTTGTCATTTGTTTAAAAAGAATGTTAAAATTATAAATCACGTCTAATCACACCGAATTGTAAAATTCCTACTGTATCTTTATTTTATAAATAAGAATAAAGTCACCTGTTTGTCCTGCCTACATTCGTGCTTGCCCTGTCCCCCGAGAAGTCCCTTCCTGGTGTCAGCGTGGTTTCTAAGAGTTTCCTAAGAAAGCAGCGCCCAGAAGGACCCCGGGGACTCCTGGCTGATCTCGTCTCTCATTCCGGCACTGCTGGTGGCGGTGCCTCCGTTCTCAAGCTGGTGGCCCCGCAGGCAGCGCTCCCTCATTTGTGAGTGGCCCTGGACTGGGGAGGTTCATAATAGCCCTTGGCCATTTTCTTGACGGCTGGCACGTTTTCATGTGCGAGTCTAGGTGCCATGCTTTTCTACAAAACGGAGCTTTGTGTTGTGTTCCACAGTAGAAGCAAACTTCTTTGTCCCCTGGGGAGGCGTGCTTCCTCGAGTCCAGGGTTCAGTTGGAGGGGCCAGTGTTCTCTGACACGGACTGTTGACACATGGAGATGAAGGGGTGACTGGGGGCAGGACAGCTCGGCACTGTGGGTGTCCCCCCTTTTTGGGAGACCTAATACTTGACAGTTGCTCAGTTCCCTCTGCCTGCTTGCTAACGTGTCCCAGTGCCATCTCTTTCTAGCGTTCCCAGTGAACTGTGCCTGAATGACTGGTTTTCACTCCTCTCTACCCGCTACACCCAGATTCATCTCCCTGAAACATGAGGGCATTTTTAATGTTCACTGCATGGTAACCCTCAGTGTCTCCAGCTATCTCCAGCATTAGATCCAAATGCCTAACTAAACCAGGCACTCTGGGGTCACCTCACAGTCACCCATGTCCCATTAGCTTCTCTGCTGACACCCGGCCTCCACGAGCCCCCTGGCCATCTGACACCTCTGCTCTGACTCTGCCTTCCCACCCTCTGGTGGTCAGACAAGCATTGTAAGCATTGTTACAACCTGTCACAGACACTAGTCAGAGACCCAGGTCCAGCCTCTCTTCCTCGTGAGGGTCTCCCCCAGGGCTCCTTCCAGTCCTTTCTACAGCACTTGGACTAAGCATCGATGGAGCATTGCATACATAAGTGCTCCCCAGTCTTGGAGATACGCAATTAGTAAGAAAGAAAGGGGACGGGCAACTTAAGTGTGAAAAACGTACAGAAGGGAGCAAGAAACACACTAAAATGAATGTCGAGGAACCATTCGTGCAACCACAACCCAGGTGAGAAACGGCATATCGCCAGCACCTGAAAAGCTTACCCCTGTGTCTCTCCCAGGTCATACTCTTCCTCCTCTAGAAGTATGTGGTGCTTAGCATTTTAAGAAAATTTTTATTTGAGATCCCCCAAAGATGGCGGAGAAGTAAGTGGAAGCTACACTAACTCCTTCCAGGACCAAACTGGATTTACAACTAAATTATAGGAAAATCATCCTGAATAACAAACAGAAGACCAACTAGAGAGAAACCACAGAGAGACGGAAGAAGCTACTCCAATAAAATGAGGCTGGGACTGCAGAGGAGGCATGAGGGGACTGGCTGGCTCCCACGGGCAGCAGCTGAAGGGCTGGAGGGATGTTCAGTGGCTGGGGGCTTCCCCCTGAGAAGTATGGAGCTCTAGTTGGGCTCCTCAGCCTACGGCACCGGAATTGGGAAAGGAACCAAAATAACATGGCTGTGAAACTCTGCTGCTGTTGGACAGATGACAGGAGACAGCTCTTAAAGGGCCAATGCACAAAATTCCATTTGCAGCCACTTACCATGCGGTCCGGCAGAGGGAGGGCAGAGTGGACTAGACGCTTGAGGAGAGTCTGGGGTGGGTGGCTCTGGGGAGAGAAGTGAAGGAACAGCCACCAGGATGCCTGTGCTGAGTCATTCCCCACACTGCAGGAGCCATCTCCCTCAGGCACAGCACTCCGCTCTGAATGGCATCAGCCTGAAAGGAAGCAACGGGCCCACCCCACCTGCAGGAATTACCCCGCCCCACCTTGTGGTGCTTAAGCCCCACTGCTGAAGAGTACAGCTGGAAGATATTCACTGATGAACCCTACAGGAAGCCTGCCTGCAGAGGCAGATTCCCCCAGGCCTGGTGCCAATCAAAGCTGGTCTTCTTGCACAGCCTGGTTCTTTCCGCACCCAAACAGGCCCAGCAGAGGGAGCCACAGGCTGTGCTCCCAACAGCTTGCTCAGAGCCAGTCACAGGTGGGGTCTGACTTAGACCTGCACCAGAGTCTTGCAGATCTACCCATTACATAGAAACAAAAAGAGGCAGCCAAAATGGGAAAACAAAGAAACAGGCCCCAAATGAAAGAACAAGGGAATTCTCCAGAACTAGATGAAGTAGAGGCAAATAATTTAGCAGAGCGTTTAGAATAATGATTATAAGGATAATCAACAGCATGGAAAAGACATAGAAACCATTAAAAAGGATCAATCAGAAATAAAGCAATATCTGAAATAATATAGAAGAAGGAATAAACAGTAGGTTAGATGAAGCAGAGGATTGAGTCAGTAAAGGTAGAAAAAAACACCCAATCAGGGCAGCAAAAAGAAAAAAGTTAAAAAATTAGACAAGCTTAAGAAACTTTGGAACAACACAAAGCATGACAACATCCACATATTGGGAATACCAGAAGGAGAAGAGAATGGGGAAGAGATTGAGAACCTATTTGAAGAAATAATGACTGAGCCCTGGCTGGTGTGGCTCAGTGGACTGGGTGCCAGCCTGTGAACTGAAGGGTTGCTGCTTTGATTCCCAGTCAGGGCACATGCCTGGACTGTAGGCCAGGTCCCCAGCTGTGAGAGGGAACAAATCAGTGTGTCTCGCACACATCAATGTTTCTCACCCCTTTTCTCCCTCCTTTCCCCTCTCTCTAAAAATAAATACATAAAATCTTTAAAAATTAAAAAAAAAAAGAATGACTGAACACTTCTCCAAATTGGTGAAGGAAAAAGTCACAGAAGCCCAGGAAGTGCAGAGAGTTCCAAAAAAGATGGGCCAAAAGAAGCCTACACCAAGACACATAATTAAAATGACAAGGCTTAAAGACAAGGAGAGAGTGCTGAAAGCAGCAAGGGAAAAAGCAGTTAGTTACCTACAAGGGAGCACCAATTAGACTGTCATCTGATTTCTCAACAGAATCATTTCAGGCCAGAGGGGGTGGCATGAAATATTCAAGGTGATGAAAAGCCAGAACCTACAACCAAGACTACTTCACCCAGCAAAGGTATCATTTAAAATCAAAGGAGAGGGGAGACTTCCAGCCAAGATGGAGGTGTAGGTAGACACTGTGCCTCCTTGCACAACCAAAATTAAGGACAACAAAAATTTAGAAACAAAAAAATCAGAACTGACATAAAATGGAACTGAACGGCAGTCCAACAACCATTCATCCAAACCAGTAAGAGGGGCAGAGTTGGTGGCTGGCAGAGAGGGGTCACAGCAGGAAAAAGCAGTGGCTGGCAGACGCCAGGTCGGGGGGCATGCAGCAGGCAGACCCAGTGAGGTGCTGGAGATGGCTGGCTGACTGTGGTTACACATTCACAAGCAGATAAACCAGGTGAAACGGGAGAGACAGACCGAGCAACCCAGGTTCCCAGCCCAGGGAAATAAAGCCTCAAAACAAAGATTGAAAACACTTGTGGGGGTTGAGGTTTCGTGAGAGACTCCGAACCTCACAACAGAGTTCATTGGAGAGACCCATAGGGTCCTAGAAAGTACACAAGCCCACCTACCCGGGGACGAGCATCAGAAGGGCCCAATTTGCTTCTGGGAAGCAGTGGAAGGGACTGAAACCCGAGAGAGCGCAGAGCAAGTGCCATTGCTCCCTCTTGGACCCTGTCCCCACATACAGCATCACAACCCAGCAACTGGGTTGCCCAGCCCTGGGGAACACCTAAGACTCTGCCCCTCATACGTAACAGGCACGACCAGACCCCCCCCCCAAAAAAAAAAAATTTGGCCCAGACAGATGAACAGATCAAAGCCCCAGAGCCAATACATCTAAGCAATGAAGAGATAGCCAACCTATCAGATGCATAGTTCAAAGCACCGGTGATCAGGATGCTCACAGAATTGGTTGATTTTGGTCGCAAATTAGATGAATAAATGAAGGCTATAATAAGCGAAATGAAGGAAAATGCACAGAGAACCAATAGTGATAGGAAGAAAACTGGGTCTCAAATCAATGGAGTGGACCAGAAGGAAGAAAGAAACAATCAAACAGGAAAGAATGAAGAAACAAGAATTAAAAAAAAAAAATGAGGAAAGGCTTAGGAACCTCCAGGACATCTTTAAACGTTCCAACATCCAAATTATAGGGGTACCAGAAGGGGAAGAGGAAGAGCAACAAGTGGAAAACTTATCTGAACAAATAATAAAAGAGAACTTCCCCAAAAGACAGAAAACTGTACAAGATCAATAAAAAAATAAAAATAAAAATAAATAAAAGAGAACTTCCCCAATCTGGCAAAGGAAATAGACTTCCAGGAAGTCCAGGAACTCAGAGAGTCCCAAAGAAGTTGAACTCAAGGAGGAACACACCAAGGCACATCGTAATTACATTAGCCAAGATTCAAATGAAGGAGAGAATTCTAGAAGCAGCAAGAGATAAGGGGACAGTCACCTCCAAAGGAGTTCCCATTAGACTGTCAGCTGATTTCTCAAAAGAGATCTTACAGGCAAGAAGGGGCTGGAAAGAAGTATTCCCAGTCATGAAAGTAAAGGACCTACATCCAAGATTGCTCTATCCAGCGAGGCTGTCATTTAGAATGGAAGAGAAGATAAAGCACTTCTCAGATAAGGTCAAGTTCAAGGAGTTCATCATCACCAAGCCCTTATTATATAAAATGTTAAAGGGACTTATCTAAGAAAAAGAAGATAAAAAATATGAACAGTAAAAAGACAACCCTGACTGGTGTAGCTCAGTGGATTGAGCGCGGGCCTGCGAACCAAAGGATCGAGGTTCGATTCCCAGTCAGGGCACATGCCTGGGTTGCAGGCCAGTTCCCAGCAGGGGACACACGAGAGGCAACCATACATTGATATTTCTCTCCCTCTCTCCTACCCGTCCCCTCTAAAGATTTAAAAAAAAAAAAAAAAAAAAGACAGCAAACTCACAGTTATTAACAACCACACCTAAAACAAAAGCGAACTAAGCCAACAGCTAGAACAGGAACAGAACCACAGAAATGGAGATCACATGGAGGGTTACCAACAGGGGAGTGGGAGGAGGATAGGTGGGGAAAAGGTACAGAGAATAAGTAGCATAGATGGTGGGTAGAAAATAGACAGGGGGAGGGTAAGAATAGTGTGGGAAATGTAGAAGCTAAAGAACTTATGACACATGGACATGAACTAAAGGGGGGAATGTGGGTGGGAGAGGGTGTGCAGGGTGGAGGGGAATGATGGGGGAGAAATGGGACAACTGTAATAGCAAAATCAATGAAATATATTTAAAAAAAATAAAATAAAATAAAAGGAGAAATAAGGAGTTTCACAGAGAAGAAAAAGCTAAAGGAGTTTGTTAACACCAAACTAGTACTATGAGAAATGTTAAAGGGCTGTCTTTAAGAAGAAAAGAAAGAAGAGGCCCTGGCTGGTGTAGCTCAGTGGATTGAACTCGGGCTGTGAATCAAAGGGTTGCCGGTTCGTTTCCCAGTTAGGGAACACACCTGGGTTACAGGCCAGGTCCCCAGTGGGGGCCAGGTGAGAGGCAACCACACATTGATGTTTCTCGCTCTCTCCTCCCTCCCTTCCTCTCTGTCTAAAAATAAATAAAAATTTAAAATATGTATTTTAAAAAGTATATACTTATATATTTATTATATGTATTACGTATAATATTTATATATTATTATATTTATCATATATAATAAAAGTAAAAAATATATTTTAAACATTAGATCCCAAACCATAAAAATCCTAGAAGAAAACAGAGCAAAATCTCAAACATAGCTCATAGCAATATTTTATCAGATATATCTCCCCAGGCAAGGAAAGCAAGAGAAAAAACAAACAAATGGGACTACATCAAACTAAAAATTCTTTGCACAGCAAAGGAAAATACCAACAAAATAAAAAGACAACACACAATGGGATAGCATATTTGCCAATACATCTGTTAAGGGGTTACTATCCAAAAATTATAAAGAACTTATAAAACTCAACACCAAAAAAACAAACAACCTCATTAAAAATGGGTGAAGGACCTGAACAGACACTTCTCCAAAGAGGACATGCAGATGGCCTATAGACATGAAAATATGCTCAGTATCAGTAGCCATCAGAGAGATGCAAATTAAAACCACAATGGGATATCACCTCACACCTGTCAGAATGGCCATTGTCAATTAATCAACAAACAACAAGTGCTGGTGAGGGAGTGGAGAAAGGGGGACCCTAGTGCTCTGTTGGTGGAAATGCATATCGGTGCAGTCACTGTGGAAAGCAGTATGGAGATACCTCCAAAAATTAAAAATGGATCTGCCTTTTGACCCAGCGATCCTACTTTTGGGAATATATCTGAAGGAACCCGAAACACTAATCTGAAAGAACATAAGCACCCCTATGTTCATTGCAGCATTATTTACAATCACCAAGATATGGAAGCAGCCCAAATGTCCATCAGTAGATGAGTGGATAAAACAACTAGGGGATATTTACACAATGGAATACTACTCAGCTGTAAAAAAGAAGAAAGTTTTGTCCTTTGTGACAGTATGAATGGGCCAGAGAACATTATGCTAAGTGAAATAAGCCAGTCAGGGAAAGATAAATACCATATGATCTCGCTTGTATGTGGAATCTAATGAACAAACTGAACTAACAAGCAAAATAGAATAATACTCATAGATGGAGAGCAGGCTGACAGTGGCCGGGAGAGGTTAGGAGTGGAGGGACTGAGCAAAAAGGAAAAAGGACTCATGGACACGGACAAAAGTATCGTGATTGCAGGGTGGAGGGGGGATAAGGGGACTAAATGGTAATGGAAAAAATATGATAAAAAATGAACAAAAATTTTTATGTATTGATCTGAGAGAAGGAGCTTTGTTGTTCCACTTCTTATGCCTTCATTGGTTGATGCTTGTATGAGACCTGAGTGGTGATCAAATCCGCAACCTTGGTGTATCCAGAAGATGCTCTAACCAACTGAGCCACCGGCCAGGGTGAGATAGTCATGTCTTTATAATTTTACCTCCTTCCTCTTGTGTTTGTGGTCCAAACAGCACAGTTGATTTTTGTGTCTGTTTCTGAACTGGTATAAATGGAATTGCAGCATCTGTTTTATGTCTTTTCTGGTTAATTTGGGTTTTTAACAGATCGTTCTCTTTCATTGCCCTGTAACCCTACTCCATCGTGAACTCTACCGCAGTGCACCCCATGTGCTGTAGGGGGCAGCAGCTGTTTTAGGTGGGGGCTCATGTGCAGAACATGCTGCTGCGACTGTGCCAGAGTGCATTTCCCAGTCACCTGGGCACGCTTCTCTGTGGCATACATGTGCGAACATGTACATCGGGACATTCTTAGTTAACGCCAGCTGGCTTTTCCAAGCGGCGCTACCATGGTACCCTCCCACCAGCGCAGCATTGGAAGGCCCCGGTTCCACATTGTGTCCAGCGCTTTGATCTCACCAGGAATTTACATTTTTGCCGATCTGAGGTGGCACCTCTTCGTGGGTTTTAGTTTGTATTTCCCTGAGTGCTAACCAGGTGGAATACTTTTTCATTTAGTCATTGACCACTTCGATTTCCACTCTTGTGAGACGCCTGTTCGAGTCTTGCACCCCAGCTTTGTATCAGGTTGCAGTTTCTTATTTGTTTCAGGTTTTCTGTTATGAGTATTGATGGCTGGATTTTCGGGACGCTGTGTCTTTGTCAGTTACATGTGTCTCATTCTGTGACTTATCTTCATTCTTGGTGGTGCCTTTTGATGAGCAGAGTTCTTAACGTAGTCAAATTCGTCTTTCCTGACAAATTTAGAAGAAATCAAATCTCTGTGTCTTATGTAAGAAACCCTCTCTACCTCAAGCCATCACAATATTCTCTATCATCTTCTAGTTTTTCAGTTTATCTTTCACAGTTAGGACTTCATTCGTCTGGAATTTCTTTTTGAGGGTGGTATGGAATAGGGGTCAAATTTCTACTCCCCCCTGCCCTGCAATATGGATAGAAAGTTTGGACACTTCCTACAAAGATATTTTAATAACATAATATGGGAAGAATAAACGGTCAGGGTAAAGGAGAATCCTTTTAATCAAGTAATTAACTGGATTGTACGAGTTTAATTTGTGCATATTGTTCTCATTTTGTTACAGGTTCTGTGCAAAGCTTTGTCTCAGTACTGGTTCATGGAGGTGGATAAAAGAACCTATGTTTTTACTCTGAAGGGCGGATGGTCCTCAAGTCTAACAATCACATAAATGCACAGTGTCTTAAGAACAGTCCTGGGCAGCTGTGAACCTCAAGGACTGTTAACATTGTGCCAGGGACTCATACTGGCCTGAGTCACTTGGGATGTGAACCTTGAGAGGAACCGAAGTCCCTCATACTGAACTTTAAGCCCTGTCTGCCCCCAGTGAAGTACTTTGTGCCTACTGTGTCCTTGGTGCCGACTGTCGACCTGCCTAGTAGGTGCCCCCACACAGTTCCCGGGGTGTGCTTGCTCATAGTGCTTGCTGTTCAGCAGGAGGAGATGGAAAGTTACCATAGAGGGTGAAGAGGGCCGGCCAAGGGTAAGCCAGGGTGGGTGCAGGTACCTCATGGTGGTCAACTTCTTTCTGACAGGGAAGAGCAGGTGTCTCTTCCCCTGGGAGACCAGAAGTCTAAGTACTAGTTTCAGGGGTGAAGTGGGCTGGGGAAGAGGTTGTGAGAGTGAAGGTCTTCAGGACCTAGGAGAGCAGCATAGGCAAAGACTGGGAAGCAGCGGCTGCTCTTTGGTGTGGCCCAAACCTGAATGGCAAGGAGGGATGGGCAAGAGATGAGGCTGGAAAAAATAAGGCCAAGTCAGGACAGAGGATCCCTGTTGGCCTGGCCGGGGGGTACGGGCTTGCTCTAAGGGCAAGAGACCCCTCAAGCAAGTAGCCTGTTGGGTGCTGCACTTGAGAAAGTTCATTCTGGGTTGGGCCCCCCCTACATCCGCATTGCCCTAAGCTGTAAATCCAACATCTCTCTGAACCCCACAAACTACCCCTTTCCCTTCTGCGAGGGCCCAGTCTCACCGCTTTGCGTGACTTTTAGTCACAGGCGCCTCCAACAAAACTCAGCCCTCAGTCAAAAACCAGACACCATGAGAACATTTTCCTTTGATTTTGCCAGAGGTTTTTCCTTTGATTTTGGGGAGTGAGGGGGGTGCTGGTCAATGCAAGCAACTATACTGTGATTGGAGGCGATGCTGGGGGTAACCCTCTGTTACCCTTTCTGGCAAAGTGGAGACCCGAGAGACATATGCCACCAGGGCTGTGTCAATATGTTTAAACTCCAGTAAAACTCACTTTTTCGTCATGGAGTTTACAACCAGGAAGGCAGCACTGTGTACATTCGAAATGTCCACTGGCAGAAAACACCTGAATCTTCGTTTACACTGGCTCTAACCCGTGGGATTTTTTTCCCTGTTAAACTTCACCGGAGGGACCACGTGCTGTTAGCTCTGGGGAAGGACTAGGTCCAAGTAGGCCAGTGGAGAATTTGACAAGTAGCCTTTGCAGCTGCCCCTCCCGGCTGTGCCCTAGAAAACGGTCACCCAGCAGCACTTCCTAGAAACCGCGGCGACAGCAGGTCCCATCCTCGGCGGCAGCAACCCTGAATGACTGCTTTGTGCAAGGCTCAGTGCCCTCAATAGATCGTTCACGCTCCCCGACCCCCACTGCCTTCGAAATGGAAATTCCCAGGGAAAGTGTTAACAGGTGAAGATGGAGAATGAGTGTGTCTGGTGTGCCTGTCCCTACTTTACGGTCGTCTGAAAGCACCAGGCCAGCAGGACTGGACTTTTTAAATCTTGCCTATTTTACAACCGTTCAAGTGTGTGTGGGTTTTTTTCCATTAGTGATAGATCCCTCATCTTTATTTTGAATGCCGTCAATTCTACCCCTTTGAACACCTGGGATTAATGAGTCTTCAGCAGTTTTCTTTTGGGGCTTGTTGGAAATGAAAGGCACACGTCACTGCTCCTCCAGTTGGAAAACGTGTTTTTGTTCCCGTTGACGTTATCAGGTGAAACCGGTGACTGTTCTCCCTTGAAGAGCAGGCCACGTTTCCGAAGGCTCTGTTACAACTTCTAGGGAATACGGTTTCCTCTGTGGACACGCTGCGTGTGTGAGCTGTGTCTCAGTTCATGAAAGCCGTACCCCTGAGAGCCAGCGTGCACATGAAATGCAGTAAAAAGGTGCTAGAGAATGGGAATGCTCTGTACGACAGGCGCAAGTAAATGTGTTGCCTTACAACCTGACAGCTAAAACCGGAGTTCCCCTCAGCTGCACCTCCAGCAGGAGGAAGTGAACACTCACTCAGGCACAAAACCCCTTATTGTGGGTGGTCTGCTCAAAAATTTTACATAAAGAAAGTGAGCCCTGGCTGGTGTGGCTCAGTAGATTGAGTGCCCGCCTGCGAACAAAAGGATCCCCAGTTCGATTCTCAGTCTAGGGCACATGCCTGGCTTGCAGGCCAGCTCACCAGTAGGGGGCGCGCGAGAAGCAACCACACATTGATGTTTCTCTCGTTTCTCCCTCCCTTCTCCTAAAAATAAATAAATAAGATCTTTAAAAAAAATAAAATAAAGTGATGAGTGTCCTGAGAGGTCCAGGAAAGTATCATGCAGTCCTGTCAACTGGAACAATCAGGGAAGGCTTCCTGGAGGAAGTGGTGCTTGCGCTGCTCCTTGAGTGAAGGTGGCAAGATTTTGTAGAGGCAGTAAAGACAGAGCAGCTTTTCAGTCCACCCCAGGGGTGGGGGTATGGCCTGTGATGCAGGAGAGGAGCAGGTCCGAGTGAACAGGGCTCCAGGAAGCAGTAAGAAGTGATGACAGCGGAGGACTAAGGAAGAACGTAGTCCCCGAGGACGCTCAAGCCGCAAGGAACCTGCAGAGTACAGACACCCCCGGACCTCACTCCTGGTGAGACCACCAGGGTGAAGGAAGAGCGAGTGAGGAGGCGGAACCCCGTGGCAGATACGAGGAAGAAAAGAAGCCCCCGAAGGGGCCATCTGTCTGTGGAAGACTTGTGTGGCCGGAGACGGCTCCCTTCCCGGGTCAGGAGCACAGAAGAGCGTCCCTTCCATCAGGGAAGCTGGGAAGTTTTGGAAAGTGCGATTCGCTTCCTATCAACCTCACAAACCAAAACATTTTGTAAGGAAACCTCAATTTCTTTTCTTCAGGGACCCGAAGACGTTTTACCCGTTTTCAAGCTGACAGATTTCAAGACCAAGCTGTGTTGATTAAATCAACGATTTCACTTGATCTACGTAGATGCATAGGTGTGCGCAAAGTTAAAATCAAGTTGCATGTGTAAGATGTATTTAAAATTCTTTAACTATAAGAAAACCCAACAATTTAAAAATGTAGTGTTTTTCTGAAGTTGGGTAGACTTGGTCAATGGGAAGAACATGGTTTATGTTTGTCAGGCATGTTTTTTCAAGAAAATGGCAAACCCCGGAAGGCTGGTGTGTCTGACAAGCACAAATGACAAAAACCTGGCTGCATTTTCATTTTGCTAGACTTCCTTTGTTAACAGGAAGTCTCCCTCTGTTAAAGGAAGGCCATTTGCATTTGCTTGGGGCTTTATAATTTACAAGGCAGGCCCCCATAAATGCGAGGTACCCAGCACCCACACTCACTTGTCACCTAACCTCTCTGCACCCTGGGTTGTCCTTGGGTGCGATGCATCACAATGAACTTGTAGATCCACTGGCTTTCCTTCGTTGGCCATCTGCCCCCGCAGAATGTGAGCAGGGGTTTTTGTCTGATTCACTCACTGCTCTATTGTCAGGGGCGAGAGCGGTGCCTGGCACGTAGTGAGCACTCAGAAAACATCCGCAGAACGGACAGACAGTTCGGACGTGTGACTGGGGGAGAAGGGAGCAGTTCCATGGAACTGGAAGACAGCCGGTCACAATAGGCGGGCGGAACGAAGAAGGAAGAGAAGTGTGCATTCCTGGAGGAGGCGGGTACCCGAAAGGAGTGACAAGATTGGACATCAAAAGGAGTGTGAGCTTATGCATACGCACACTGGCATTGTATCTGACACGTGCTTAATTAACTCTGACTACACACTTGCTATTACTGCTACTTTTAATTATACTAACAATTAAAGAGATCCGAACTACCGCATACGCAGGCTATAAAGGAAAACAATACAATGAGTGCTCACACCCCACTCAGGGTCGTGTTTCTCACTCCTCTGAGTTAGGAAAGGGGCAGAAAGAGACAGGACATGCCGGGAGCGCACATCGGACTCTTCCCTTGGGCTCCCAGGCCACTCGCTGCCTCGGTTTCCCTCATTTACTAGGACATTCCCGTGTACAGAGAGCCCCAAAAGGTGAAGGCAGAATACAGTCCTAGGTTGCCGTGTGACCTTGGGCCAGTTGAATAACAGACCTCTTTGAGCCTATGCCCTGAATGAAATCAGAGAAGGTCGCTCAGAGGTTTCCAAATGCAGTTTGATGGGAAACGGCTCCAAGGGAGCCCTGTCCAGATGAGCGCGGAAGGCCCCTCTGAGGGGAGAGGACCGCCCCCCGCCCCAGCACCTGAGCACTTACCACTCCTCCTGGTCGTGGTCCCTGTAACTCTGTGCACCCTGTACTCTCTCAAGCTCCACCAGCTCTTTTTTCCTGGTGTTTGAATGCTAACACTTGTTTCACTGCCTTAAGAGAGGTGTGCGTTTAAGAAGCTTGGTCAGTAAAGGGAGCGTGAACATTTTTATGGCCCTTACTTCCATTGGGAGAGCAACTAACCCATTTTAAATGGACCTAACCCCATCCTGAGCCTGGCCAGCATTCCATTCCTTGGAACTGATACCAAGAGAATAATCCAAAAGGAAGAAAAAGCAACGTGCATGGAGTTCTTTGTCATGGCGTTTTTCTTTATACTGAATCCTGAGGAACTGGGACCAACCAACAGCCCAGGACTGGGTCATGAGACTTGAGCGTAATACAGGAAGTATGATGCTCCCTGTCACGTCAGCCCCTGCGACAGTCGCTGTGAAAACCGGGGCAGTATGGAGAAGGGGGCATGCCCACGCAAACAGGCCAAGGGAGGGTGGGGGTCCAGCGTGCTCCCCTCTGCATTTCTTCCTCCTCCTTCCTGGCTTTAGTTTCTCCCATGTTGCTATGAGAACACAGAAAAATTAGTTGATTTATGGGGTCAACACCACCACGATTTCCTGCTGCTTCTTCCACTACTGTGCTGGGGAAGGGACAGCACAAACAGAGGCGAGAAGACACCGCATGTGAATCAAGGCCTCATGGGCCTTGAGCTAGGCCGGCGCCTCTTCCTCCCCACAGGCCCGAACACACCTCCATCACCACCCTTACCGGCCAGGTGTCGCTGTCTGCTTCTCAGCTACGAGCACCTGGAGGCTGGCACTCGTCAGGCGCCAGAGTACTGTGACGTGAAGAAAACCTTCCCTTCCAACGCTAGGCTCCATGCCCGTGGCTTTCCAGGGAGCACGATGGGACTGAGGTGGTGAAAAAGGAAAAGCAAGCAGTGCTTTCAACGACTGGCTTTCCCAAACACAGGGTGAAACTGCAAAAGGATAGAGTACTGCAAAAAGTAGGCCAAGGGTAAGAAACACTCTCCATGCCCAAGAGAGCTCAGCTGACCAAATTAAGTCTGATCCAGAATAAACAGTTCTCATGTGGAAATCCAGCAGTTTCAGAAAGTCCCGTCCAAGGGTAAGGCGGCCCACAGTGCTGATCTGCACAATTACATAACCCTTTAGGAAAGAGGAAGCACCATTGCACCAGGGGGCGTGGGGGAAATCAAGTGAGAAAATAACAATCCTCAGGCCTCAAAGGAGAGGATGTTGCTACTGAAGAGAAGCCAGGCTCATATGCCCTTTCCCATGAACTTGACCAACTTCAGTTTTCCCCATGTCCACCCAGCATCCAGGGCCTAAAACAAGGTTTCTATTATCAAATCCCTCCAACAGGAACATCTTCCAGTCATGTGAGAGGCACTGCACGTGAAGGAATTCATGAGACCGGGCTCAGCTGTTACAGACAGGTCAAGACCTTGCACGCTCAAGAGCTCTAGGCTGCAGGCTTTGCCGGGTATAAAATAAGGCGGCAAAGGATTGAGGGTAGAGCCAAGGATTGGCAGAAGTATTAAGGTAGCACATTTAAGATGGATGGAAGTCTGTGAAAATGCCAAAACAGTGACTAACGAAACTTCTAACGACAATGAAGAATTTGTTACATGGGGTTTGACTTTTTATCACCAACTCCGCTACAGTGCAGGGGGATGCGGCCCCGGTGAGAAAGTCCTTCCTCTCAAAAAACATTGGTCACTTTGTGGAGAAGCATTCGGACCAGTAAAAACGTCTGGTATGAATGAACAGATCAAGGTACGAGGTACCAGGGAAGTGAGAAGGGACTCTCTTCGGCATTGGGTAGAAGGTGGTTATCAGGGAAGCCTTCGTTTAAAAACTACCTTAAACAGACAGCTCAGAGCGAGCCACAGGCAAGCAAGAGAGCAAAAGCCTGACTCGAGTTCCAGCCTGTGAGTAAACAATGTAAGACAAGGCTGTCAAGGTAGCCTGAAGCCAGATTTACAAGAGAGCCATAGATGAGCTCAAGAATTTGGACTTCACTCTCAGACACCATGTGAGGACACAGGCCTTCTGCAAGCCAGGAGGGCAGCATTCACCAGAAATCAACCCTATTGGACTTGGGTTTGGAACGTCTAGGCTCCAGCACATTCTGGAGGCTGGGAAGTCTGAGATCAAGATGCCGGCGGATTTGGTTCCTGATGAGATGGCACGGACCCCACGTGGGTGCACAGGCAGCTGCCCACAGGCCGAGGAAAGGCCCGGGACGGCTCCACCTCCTGCAACCTGCAGAACACAATCCTGCCACCGCCGTGACTTCAGACTGCCAGCCGCCAGAGCTGTGTACGCTAAACTTTCCTATGTGAAAGAACAGTGGCATTTGTCCATGGAATGATGATGCTGACTCGAGGACTCTTCCACCAAATGACTTTGCCTGAGACTTATTCTCAATGTTTCTCTCGTTTTCCTTTTTGCTTTACCATTTGTAGGGCAAAGGCCCACTTTTGCTAGCAATTTCCCTGCTTCCTTTTATGCTCACTACCTACCAGAAAACATGGCGGCTCATTAGGGTCAAGGAGGGACGCCTTTCACCTTTCTTTCTTTTCCTAACCCCTGGACTATGGTGCTGGGGCAGACTGAAGCTGCCTCAATTTCTGGTGATCTGTGTTGAAGTTTCACAGAGTAATTTGCCTCAAATAGAAAGCTTATGTTTACTTGCTAAACAGGCCTTTCAACATGAAAACCACTTCTATAGATTGACATCTGAAAAAATTTACTATCATGGACTGAAATTTCTTAAATGTTAAAAACTTGCCAAAAAATGGCCCTGGCTGGTGTAGCTCAGTGGATTGAGCGCAGGCCTGCGAACCAGAGGATCGCGGTTCGATTCCCAGTCAGGGCACATGTCTGGGTTGCAGGCCAGTTCCCAGCAGGGGACACACAAGAGGCAACCGTACATTGATATTTCTCTCCCTCTCCCTTACCCCTCTAAAGACAAAACAAAACAAAACAAAAAAAACTTGCCAAAAAATGAATTTGGTTCATTCTGTACGCAGAGGGAGGCAGGGCAAGTCTGTAAACAAGACCGAGGGAGACTGGTACCTGGAAAGAAACCCTTACACAGGCACGGCTCATTTTGTCGTGCCTCACGTACGTTGCATTTTTATAAATGGAAGGTAAGACCCTCCGCCAGCAGAAGGATCACACCTCCATTCCCTGCGGTGGTCTGGAACTGAGAACGCGGTATCTCCGAGCCATGCCTCTGTCTAAACCAACGGCCGTCAAAGGGACTGCTTTCAAAGATACTGGTGCTAGGTCCACCTGGAAGACTGCATTTCATTGTGTTTGGGATGAGGCTCAGGCACCGCCCCACGCTTTTAAAAGCACCTCAGGTGATTCTACTATGCAACTGGGGTTGAAAGGCATTGTTTTCGATCTGTACTTTCTGCCGATACAGTAAGGCTCAAGTCACAGTAAGATACAATGCTGAAGAAACCACATGTGACAAGCCAAACTGACCCAGTAAAACTGAAACCACACCATTCATTACACCATCTCCACCACAAAAGACAGACAAATGCTGAATATATACAATTTATTTAATAAATTAATGTCATTCAAAATACAGTGCCAGAACATGATGCAGTTGAACATGCTAGTGATGATGTCTGTCGTGAAGCACCTGTGCTCATGTTTAGGTCGGCAGCGCCGCTACTGCTAGTGGTTCCGGGGACGCGCGCCGGGGCGGCACTCGGATCTGCTCGTCCGCCGCGCAGCCGGTGCGGAGGGTTCCTGCACAGTCCGCCTTTCCAACTCCACCCGCACACACGACAGGTTAAAAAAGCACACCCTGACGGCTAACGGAGATCTATACACAATCACTCTACAGTAATGCTTGGTATTAAATTAAGATGTAATGACCTGGCTGACCCACTCTGAATCGTTAAGATGGAGAAGTACAGCAGCAGCAGGTGGTCGTACGCATGAGCCAATGGTAATGTAATTCAGAAAGTGGTGGCCTTTACCGACAAA
This sequence comes from Glossophaga mutica, assembly GCA_039655065.1. Classification (NCBI taxonomy): domain Eukaryota; kingdom Metazoa; phylum Chordata; class Mammalia; order Chiroptera; family Phyllostomidae; genus Glossophaga; species Glossophaga mutica. The sequence continues at coordinate 88,783,345 of CM077313.1, forward strand.
AGCCCCACCGAGACCCGCACGATGAGGGACTGGCAATTCCTACTGCCAGCCCAGCGATGTAAGTCCACGCCTGGTAAGTGACCAGCTGACTGGAAGACCTGTGTTCTAGAGAGAGACGCGTAAGTCGGCGAGAAGAGGGGACGTGCACCTAGCCGCACAGTCAGGCTGTGCCTGCGGGCACAGCGCTCCCCGTGCAACGCCGCGGCGTGGAAGGTCCTCCTCGACTCTGGTGTAGGGCTTACACACTCCTCTTCCAACACGGACATTAGTGTTAAGTGCAGCAGAACTAATTACACTGGAGAAAAACTGTATTCCAGGACTTCGGAACAGAAGCACAGGAATGGAACACATACACTAACACAGCCTCAGCACAACGTGTGATAGACCACACCAGGGAATAGGAAACTAGTTTAATAAGTGAGCTTTCTGAACTGTACATACACAGGGCTAGCAACGTTAGATAATCCAGATTCTATGTTCTCATGATACACATAAAGTTTCTCAGTTAGTGGATACTCTATTTCATATTATGGAAGCATATCTTTCTGCAAGACTCACGGATATATATTATACTGATGCAAATATTAAGTAGGGCATAAAAATAAAATTTATCAAAGATAGATTTTTATGTACTCCTATGTAGTCCTTTCATAGCCTCTCTCGTTTAGCAAAACAGAAATCCGATGTGCACTTTTCTGATCTCCCCCTATACGGGTGGTAACGCAACCATTTCTCCATCCAGTTCAAACTCCTCTGTACCATCCGGTGAAAAGAGATAGGTTGGTGGTTTCCATGGAGATTCTTCAAGGCAGGATGGATAAAGTTTCCCCACAGTGCATCGGAAGTCTCTCCCTAAGTCCCACAGTACACGTTCAGATATATGCTGCCGCAGAGACCACCGGTCGAGTTCCAGATCATACTGGTAAGTGACATACTTAGCTCTTTCATTTAAGTGAGTTTCTCGCATAAACACACACAGAGAATTTGAGATCACAACAGCTCGAACACAGGGGTCTGAGTACCTCTTAGCAGGGATGTTGGCTGCCATTTTCCACTCATTTTTATTCACATCATAAATTTCCACAGTTACTGAAGATCCATCTACAGTGCCAGATGGGAGTCTTATGCCAGAATTGGTAGCAATGTGTAACCCTCCAATATAGAAAATTTTATCACCAAAGGCTGCGGCTGAAGCAAAAGACCTGCTAGTCTGTCTCATGGCCATTTCTACCCATGAATCAGACCTTGGGAAGTAACAGTACATGAGGTTCAGCGTCATCACATAGATGCAGTCATGAACCACGACCGCTGCGCTCCACTGCCAAGCACAAGGCAAAGGGCTCACCATAGTCCACTCGTCCTTCTCAGTGTCGTATCTTTCCACGGTCCTCCGATTAAGTTCTCCACCTACACTATCTCCTCCAATTGCATAGATGTACCCTTCGCAGCAGACCAGGGATGGCTTTACACGGACGAAAAGCATCGGGGTCTTCGGAAACCAGGTATTTTGCTGTGCATCAAACCAATAAAAGCAATTCACAGTTCTGAAGGCAGTCTGCAGTTTGCTTGTCTTACTGTGATTTGTTTTTGTGTTTTTCAAAGGAATTTGACCACCTGCTATATAGATGTCGTTATCAGGAGTTACAACAGTCCCGACTTTATGCAAATCAGCTGGTGGGCTGCACAGCTTGTAAACCTTTTCTGCTTGGGGGCTGTAACAGACAGAAGAATAAAGACTACAAGAATTTTCTGAAGATGCTTCAATAAAAATCATCATCTCCTCTTTAGTCATCCCAAGTCTTGGTTTGAAAAACTTGGGCATGGATTTATACAGCCCTTGAACCACTACGGATTTATCATTAGGTGGCAGACCTTGAAACCAGGCTCGCTGCGTTACTTCTGAAAGTGCGTCAATTCTGATTTGGCTAAGGACCGAAGACAAATACTGGGATCGTGACTCTGTGTTGTACTCTAGCCACAGCATAGCAGCTTCACGAACTGTCTCCTCCTTCTCTACATTTAAATTGTCACTACTGAGAATGTCTATCAGTAGGTCATGTGACAGCTGCATGAAAGCCTCCTGGTGATACACAGCAGTGAACTTGTGCTCCACCATTCTTTTAGCACTTTGCTTCAACTCTTCACAACTGAAAAGATCAGCAAAACTCAACAATCGCACACAATTCTCTGCATTTATTTTTTTAATTAAATATTCTCGACAACGTTGTAACACATCTTCTACCTAAAATGGAAAAAAAAAAGTTGACAAAGGCAAAACAGACAAATTTTATTTTTTTGTTATAGACACAGGTATATTAATCAGATCCCTATACTGTAATTTTTATTTTCAGATACATATTATGGACCAAGAGATGTTTTCTGTAATAATAAAATTAGAAGACTATGCATATAGCTTTGCATTTTTTCCTACCTATCCAGTGGCCTACTTAATTGCCCTATTTAGGAGCCAGTGGTACAACATCAAATAGACTCTTAAAAACCTAAAGGGAAAGGTAAGCAAATTCATGTATAAGTCATACACTTTTCGAGGCTTTAAAAAATATGTAACTGAGAGAACTAAATGAAAACAATGTGAATAAATCATAGCACAAAAAATGATTATTGTTGAGTAGCTGGAATTTGGTTTATCAACATGGACAAGATAGTCAAATAAGAGCTGAAAATCATGGCACAAGACTAAGAATAGTTCTTTTTTTTTTTTTTATACATACTTTTTTTTGCCCAGATTTTTTTTTTTTTTTAAGATTTTTTTTTTTCCTTTTAGATTTTATTTATTTATCTTTAGAGGGGAAGGGAAGGAGAGAGGGAGAGAAACATCAATGTGCGGTTGCCTCTTGTATGTCCCCTGACGGGAACTGGCCTGGCAACCCAGGCATGTGCCCTGACTGGGAATCGAACCGCGATCTTTCGGTTCGCAGGCCCGAGCTCAATCCACTGAGCTACACCAGCCAAGGCAGACTAAGAATAGTTCTTTATGCCTTTCTTATCTAGAGAGCTAAGACAGCCAATCACAGGAATAACAACACTTTATGTAGTTATAAATGATCTACATTCAGACATCCTATCTTTGCCATTCTGTAAGTTGACTTGTTTTTTCTTAAAAAGGGAAAGCAGATCTCAGATGAATCAGAGGGCTACCTCCTATACTTACTCAACATTACAGTGGTTAAAAAGGGAAAAAAAAAATCACAGTGGTTTAACTAGAAGCAATTTATGAAGAGGTTGGGTTGCTTGGATTCAAAACTTGGGTTGGTCAGTCAGTACTTGCACAATATCAGACAAGCAGCTACTTGCCTAAGCCTCAATTATCTCTCGCATAAAATGGGGAAATCTTTACAAATGATTATTATAAGAATTAGATTAGAACCTATGTAAAGCATAATACAGTATCTGGCATATAAAAACATCATCATACCACATGGTCAACAGTGAAAGTCATAAAAGGACCTGTCCCAGGCTCGCCAGGATGACCAGGCCGAGTCTGACTTCGCACCTGGACAAGCACGTGCACAGGGCAGGAAGAGGCGGCACGGACAGTGTCACCATGCACAGTACCACAGTGCTCTGGAATCCACATTTCTTGAAATTCCTCAATTTTTTAGCAATTCTGAAAAACACCTGCTTTTAGTTCTGGCTTCATAAAAATTAATGAAAATTTTTAGTTGTAGAAAGACAGCACTTCCCCATTTCAAGTTTGGATTTAGGATATGAGTGCCTTTGACCCTAAAGTACCAAGAAGCTACTATTGTAGCCTCAGTTTCCCTAGATATAGGTATAATTGGCACCTACTATAGGAACAGTATTTTAGTGTAAATACTTCTCCTTAAGAGCTCAATGTGGTCACATGGCTACTGTCCATATTTAAGTTTGATAACTTCCATTAGAATCTTAAATTTTTCTGTGAAAAAAGGAGAAAAAAATAAAAATTTTCTGCAAAAATACCATAAAAAATTAGTACATCTAAGCTGTAGCAAAAAAAAAAAAAAAAAAAATAGAAATACTTAAATTTAATAAACACTGTTTAAAATTTACTTGTATTTGAAATCTAAACTCTCAGGTACATTGGGCAGAAATATAAGTTTCATTTTTTTTTTTACAGTAATTAAGTTCCCATGATAAAACTAGAGTTTACTGGCTGATCAAATCCTACTCTTTTTCCCTTACACATTTTAAAAAGATAAGAAAGCTTTTATCTTCTAACATCTTCAACAAGAAAAGCTCGTATATCACCGACAAGTTGACGTTGCATGAAAAAGCAAGCCCCAGTGACCGTGCACAACAGAAGGAACCGCTGACCTGCAGGAAGCAAGCTGTCTCGTAGAGCTGCTCCACGGTGCCGTCGCTCATGGCCAGGTTACCCGTGTACGCGTACGTGATGATTACCTGTAAGGTGGCTGCGTCCACGTTCCGCAGGTGGACGTGTGTCTGTTTGCTTTCGCTCAGTCCACTCATAAACATGGCCCTACGGCAGAGAGAGAAAAAAAACCACCTGGTGGGTTTTGTGTAAAACAAATGTAGAGCTAAAGAGACAAGTCAGACAACACGGGACGTTTATGTGGGGTATTTGCTGATGAACAACTTACTGGGAAATCTTTTGAGAGAGAAAATAGGGAAGTATAACCCAGTCCTGAAAATACACCGAACTATTCCACTATGCCAATCTGAGTGACATGAAAAGCCATTTACAGGCAAACCTCACTTTATTGCATTTTGCCTTACAGCACTTTGCAGATATTTTTTACAAATGAAAGGTAAGACTCTCCATCAGCAAAAAGATTTCAATTCCCTGAAGGCTCAGATGATGGCTAGCATTTTTTTATTGAATGTGTTTAAATTGAGGTATGTGCAGCCCTGGCTGGTGTGGCTCAGTTGGAACACTGGTCCATAAACCAGAAGGTCACAGGTTCAATTCTTGGTCAGGGCACACACCTAGATGGCAGGTTTGGTCCTAGGTCAGGGTGTGAATAAGAGGCAACTGATCAATGCTTCTCTCTCACATCGATGTTTCTCTCACCCTCCCTTCCCCGCTCTCTAAAATCAATAAACATGTCCTTGGGTGAGGACTAAAAAAATTAAGGTATGTACATTCCTTTTCTACACATAATGATACCACACACTTAGTAGACTATAATATAAATGTAACTTTTATATGCACTGGCAAACAAAAAAAATTCGTGTGACTTGCTTCATGATACTCACTTTACTGCAGTGGTCTGGAACTGAACCCACAGTATCTCCAAGGTCCATCTGTGCTTCTTATATTCACATAATGGAATACTATTCATAAATAAATAGGAACTAAGCGCTGATATGTATTACAACACAGATGAACCTTGAAAAACATTATGCTCAGTGAAAGAAGCCAAATACAAAAGGCCATGTTTACAGGAAATGTCCAAATACAAAGGACAAAGGGGCGTCAGTAGTTAGCTACCTAGGGCTGTAAGAATGGTAAATGTAAAAGGGCAAAGATGATGAAAATGTCTCAAGTTAGATTATAGAGATGGTTGTACACCTCTGTAAATATACTAACATTCAGTTATATGCTTAAAAAATGGGTAGATTTTATAGTCTGTAAATTACATCTCAACGAAGCTGCTAAAGATTTCCTCTATTCAAATGATTTCCTAAAAATATGCAGAGCAGTTTCCTAAAAATCTATTATAAACGGGAAAGGATGCTGGTAAGGCAACTGGCACTGTAGAGACTCAAAGCAGAATGCTAACATAGATAAGAGATGAAAAAAGAATGCACAGAGTATTGCTATTTGCATAAAAGAGAAGCGCCTTTAGTGATCAAAAGTAGGTATCACAACAGTCACTGGCCTGGGCCCCTGGAGGTGGAGAGGAGGAAAGCATTCAAATGGGCGAAACTGTGTCTCAGGATTGAACCTGAGATCAGTTTTCCCCGGGGGCATGGCTGAACCTGAGTAAGGCTCATGCTGGAGACCAGAAAGTGAATGGAAAGATGAGTGGCAGTCAGATCAGAGGGGGCTTTCAAAGTGAGACACAGGAGTCTGAGCTTTTTCTTGTAATCAATCAGTGGAGCACACTGAAGGGTTCTGAGCATGGATTTATCAGATAATGAAATGGATTCCAGAGTGACTACTTTGTTCTCACCAACCTCAAGGGCCAAAGGCTAGAAACGAGAAAACTGGTTCTGAGGCTACTACTGCAATAATCTCAATGAGAAGCAAGAAGAACACAAGCTAAGGTGGCAGAAATGTATACAAAAGCTATTACAAAGAACCAAGATCTGGTGGTTTTCTCAACGTAGGGAATAGGATTGGGTAGGAAGTAGATAAGGAAAGAATCAAAGCTACTTATTTTCTTTTTTCTTTTTAAATATATTTTATTGATTATGCTATTACAGTTGTCCCATTTCTCCCCCATCATTCCCCTCCACCCTGCACACCCTCTCCCACCCATATTCCCCCCTTTAGTTCATGTCCAGGTGTCATAAGTTCTTTAGCTTCTACATTTCCCACACTATTCTTGCCTTCCCCCTGTCTATTTTCTACCCACCGTCTATGCTACTCATTCTCTGTACCTTTTCCCCTTCTCTCCTCCTCCCACTCCCCTGTTGCTAACCCTCCACGTGATCTCCATTTCTGTGGTTCTGTTCCTGTTCTAGCTGTTGGCTTAGTTGGCTTTTGTTTTAGGTGTGGTTGTTAATAGCTATGAGTTTGCTGTCTTTTCACTGTCACATTTTTATCTTCTTTCTCTTAGATAAGTCCCTTTAACATTTCATATAACAAGGGCTTGGTGATGATGAACTCCTTGAACTTGACCTTATCTGAGAAGCACTTTATCTGCCCTTCCATTCTAAATGACAGCTTTGCTGGTTAGAGAAATTTTGGATGTAGGCCCCTGCCTTTCAAGACTTCAAATACTTCTTTCCAGTCCCTTCTTGCCTGGAAGGTCTCTTTTGAGAAATCAGCTGACAATCTGATGGGAACTCCTTTGTAGGTGACTGTCCCCTTATCCCTTGCTGCTTCTAGAATTCTCTCCTTCATTTTAATCTTGGGTAATGTAATTATGATGTGCCTTGTGTGTTCCTCCTTGGGTCCAACTTCTTTGGGACTCTCTGAGCTTCCTGGATGTCTCAGTAGTCTATTTCCTTTGCCAGATTGGGGAAGTTCTCCTTTATTATTTGCTCAAATAAGTTTTCCACTTGTTGCTCTTCTTCTTCCCCCGCTTCTGGTCAAAGATACTTATTTTCAAGTATGTGCCTTAAAAATTATTGTTAACCTGCCCCAGCTGGTGTGGCTCAGTGAGTTGAGAGCTGGACTGTGAAGCAAAAGGTTGACGGTTCAATTCCCGGTCAGGGCACATGCCTGGGATATGGGCCAGGTCCCCAGCGTGGGGCACGTGAGAGGCAACCGCACGCTGATGTTTCTCCCCCTTTCTTTCCTCCTCCCTTCTCCTCTAAAAATAAATAAATAAAATCTCGAAAATTTTAACCACCGAGAGACAAAGACGTAAGGACAAGGGGGAAAGTCCTGGTAAAAAGGAAAGTTAAATGCTGGATATATTTGAGGTAAGGACAGTTGAATCAAATGGAAATAACAAACTAATCCGTTAAGTACATGTCATCACTGGAACTTTGGAAGGGAGGCATCAACGCAGTGAACTACAAACTACCTTACAAAGTGAGGTGTGAAAGCTGAGTGAGTCATCTGAGGGGACTAAAAAAGTAAAGAAAAACCCAGAATCCAGTGATGAACCTGAGATAGAATTCCATTAGGATAAAACAAATAAAAGCCAGAAGAAGGCTAAGAAAGCTCCATTGGAGAAGCAGGAACCAGCTGGCCAGTGCAGTGCCACTCACGGCGGCAAGGGCGGGGGCGGTGTCAGGGGAGCAACCCTGCAGAGGCACCGAGGAGGTCGCCTGCCTGCGGCTTGTAGGGAAGGCAGCTTCAGGCCGTTAGGGAGTGGTGTGGCACAAACACCACCCATGGGGGCGCTGAGGACTTCCTCCCCAAGAATACAGGATGGCCATAGGCAAACCCGACCCAGCATTGGAGGCAGCAAGTGTTCTTGAAAAACATCCAAGACCTGACAAGAAACTCTCTAAAAAACACCTCGTGCTGCTGGCTTCACCTGTTTGACATGGGAGAGGGGGGAAAATATAATGAAACCTGAGAAAGAATGATCAGAGCTCTGAGGAACAACAGACGACTTAGGGGTCATGAGTAGTTTTTGCATCTGTCCCAGTAGAAGGGGGTAACTCTGGAAGAGGAGGCAGGGCAGGGGAACAGCTGACTGTCCAGAAGACACTGAGACTGGACAGTCCAGACCTGGCGTATGACCCCAGAGTAATGGACCTCCGTGAAGCACGGGGCTTCCTGTAGCAGCCTTCACAACCTGATCGTGAACGTTTTAATTTTTTAAATTTATTTTCATTTTTAAAATATATAATCTTTATTATATTTTTTCCATGACTATTTAGTCCCCTTATACCCCAACTGTGAAAATTTTAAACATTTTTAAGAAAGAGCAATTACTGAATTAGATAACATCCTAACAGGCTGAAGTACCATGATGGAAGAAGAGATGCTAGTAAGTACTTCTCTCACTCGGGGTCTCAAATGAACTGTACATGTTACCAAGGAGTAGAAACTACTATTGCTAGTAGTAGAGGTTCTACAGATTTTTGGTAGGGTGGCATAGTAATTCAAACTAGAAAGGAAGACTGTATCTAGTTTAAAAGGCAAAATTTCTCACAGTAAATTGCTAATGGTAAAGACGGAGAGTAGCATTCCATAAATGCAAAGATAGTGAAATTACAAACCTGAAAACAGAATCCAGTGGAAGAATACTTGGAAAAAGATCAAATTATTATTGTGGCAATGTACGTTAATCTACTCAATCCAGAGAAACGATATACGTGGGAGAAAAAAATTGAGTGTTTTCATATTGTGGATTATGAAACTGTTTCAGAAACAGGATTTTAAAGACGAGTGGCTTTAATTCCAGCAAGTACTGGACTATTCTTTCTACTTATTATCTGACTTGCTTTCGGGTAAATATATTCTCTCAGAAGACCAAGGATGCTGAAGGGTGGAGCTGGCCAGTGATAAGGAAATAACAGCAGCCTTAAAATGTGTTGTCTGTAATTAATGGAAGATTTATTTAAGTTTCTTGGTCTTAAAGAAAAGCAATTCCAACCCAATCAGCTAAAGATTAATAACCTCAGGAGTAGAGAATTTAAATAGTGTTATCTATAATAATCACAGATAAACTAAAGAAGGAAGACATATAAATGAACCCACGTGTTACTCCTGATTAAAGACGATGACAACACAAAAGATTACAGCCAGTATCTCCGCACAGCTGTGAAGGTGAGACTAGATGACTGCTGAGGTTACCACCACCAAAGACTCGACTCTGGTCACAAACGTCAACCTGAAAATCCACAGCTAAGGCGAAAAGCTCCTTCCAACAATGGGTAATCGATTTATAGTTAATGGTCATTAAAAAGGGAAAGCACACAGGCTGAAAGTCACCAGAGGGGAGAGGGGAGGGAATTTCAGGGGAAAAGGGGAAGGAATTACAGGAACAAGTATAAAGGACACATGGACAAAAACTATGGGGGAGTGGAAATGGGAGGGAGGAGGGGAGGGCTGGGGTGGTGGGTTTGGGTGAGAATAAAAGACAGAAAACTGTACAAGATCAACAATTAAAATAAAAATAAAAATAAAAATTAAAATTAAAAAAAAAAGGGAAAGCAAACGGGGCCCAGGTCTTGACTGATTCTGTAACCTCCAATTTCTAATACCCTTTAAGCCAATATATCTGGGAAACTTTTAAATACACAACTTGTGAAATTGTAACTTGACTACTGAACAGAATTTCTAGGTTTGAAATCCAAGAATCTTTATTTGTAAAAGCACCCAACAGGATTCTGATGACCAATCAGGTTTTAGAGCCACTGTCTGCAAATATGCTCAGCTTTCTAAGGTAAGAAAACGAGCGTCTGAAATTACATGAAAAACCCAGTTTAAACGGAAACAACTGCAGACACAGCCCAGGCTGCCGGCATCTGGACCATGTCGGCTCCTGCAGTCGCCATGAGACGTGTCACACCAAGGACGACAGGGTTCCTACACCTGCCACGTCCTCTCTACAGATGCTGCTGAAGAGCGGCCGCAGTGGACACTCGCTGCTGACCCCCATCTGTGACTGCTAACATCTGAACTAGAAATACAGGGGTCCACATTGAGTTCATCTTTATTCACCCTGTCCCTTTTTAACACTGAGTGAAACTTCAACCTAAGGGCAGGAAATAAAAGCATTTCTATGCCTTAGCTTCTGTTCCTCTCATGAAACATAATAAAGAGTAACCCACTTCAAAAAGATTAAAAGTTGCAAAAGATTATAAAAATATAAAGCTTATTTGTAATTAGCAAACAAATAACTAAATCAACTTCTAAATTCTGGGGTACAAGAGAAACACCAACACCGTTATTCATTATTAAATATTTAAATCTGGCAAAGAGTATGGTAAGGCTGGAGTATAACAAAATGGAAACAGTAACCAAGAGTGAGGAAAAAATGTATTGTCACAAAGAACATACAAGTCCTTAACTTGTGTAAATAGAACCAATTATCCTCTAAAAGTTATTATTGAGCCTACTGTCCTCTTCAATTTGTGAACAATGACCACTGTTTTTAAGTTTATTTTAAAATCTCAAGAATAAATGAAAATTACCCTATTCGTTTTTTCATGCTATATTATTTTTAATCAAGTACGAACACTTTTTGTTTTTCTTTTTAATGTAAAAATAACATCCTGAGCCTTTTTGCTTCACTTGATTAAAACTTTTCCTTAATTTCAACAAATTTTTTTGTAGTTAATAAACCTATGTAATAAAAACTACTTTCACCTGTCCCTTATAAATGCAAGGAAGTGATTTAGAAAGCACTACATCCTCTGAATAGAAAGTGTAAATAAAACATTAAGACATCTGCCCTGGCTGGTGTAGCTCAGTGGACTGAGCACGGCTTGAGAACCAAGTGGTCACTGGTTCGATTCCCAGTCAGGGCACATGCCTGGGTTGCAGGCCAGGTCCCCAGGAGGGGGCACATGAGAGGCAACCACACATTGATGTTTCTTTCCCTCTCTCCTTCCCTTCCCCTCTGTCTAAAAATAAATAAAGTCTTAAAAAAAAAAATTAAGACAGCTATTTTTAAAAATTTTTTTAAATGTCTTAAAAATTCCTACTAAAATAAGCTACTGTTCTGCATTTGAAATGACAAAATAATGAAGATTACAGTACTTACCTAAAATAAGAGCTGCATGTTGCAAGAACCATCTTATGACAAGGGAACTCGGTGCCCTCAACAATTAATACTATGTCAGTAAACAACTGCTGTTCATAAAACAATTTTAACTGTTCCAACAAGGACACAGCATATTCAGTATTGATCTGCCTCTCGTCTTGAGTGGACATGACTGTATTCCATTAATATGTCCCAGAGCAGATTAGAAAAATCAGTCTTACTGATGGAAGGTCAAATGAATGTTTCAGAAATAAAGAAAGGAGAAACTCCACTTGCTGTTATCTGCAGCATTCAGGACCAAGATTGACACCTTCACTAATGAATAGTATCTCATTATAGACTGAAAATTACTCCTAGGTCATCCTGTGTTAATTAGGTTCTTCAGAGTTTTTCAACACAGTCTGCAGACATCTTGCTCAAATTTGCAATTGCTGTACAGCTCATGACTGAAAGACAGTAATACACGAGGTAGATTTCGTGGCAACATCCTATGTTCTGTGGATCTTCTGAAGTAACTAAAAAGAAAAGAAGTTCAGTTAGAGTATCCATGCCAGTGCATTTCAGAATACCATTTTTAAGCAATAGACTTAAATATAAATCTAGCCCTGGCTGGTATGTCTCAGTGGATTGAGCGCTGGCCTGCGAACCAGAGGGCTGCCAGTGCAATTCCCAGTCAGGGCACAAGCCTGGGCTGCAGGCTGGGTTCCCCGGTCAGGGACGCGCCAGAGGCAACCACACATTGACATTTCTCTCCCTTTCTCCCCCAACTTCCCCTGTCTAAAAACAAACAAACAAACAAACAAAAATTTAACCAAATGAAGTACCCAGCTAGGGCTGTATTAATCTTCATACGGTGATTCCTTCCTATAAATCTTTTTTTTAATTAATGAATTATATTTATTCCTTCCTATAAATCTTTGTAAGAGCATACAATTTTACTGGCGGAAAAAACCAAAAACGCAAAACAAGATAATGTAGACCTATGTTCTTATACGGAAGACTCCGTATTAAATATGAATGTCTTCCAAATTAACCTGTAAATTTAATACAAATCCAATCTAAATCCTGTTTGCAGAGGATTCACCTGGAAGAATGTACAAAAGCTGCCAAGATAGTTGGGGAAAAAGGAGGGCAAGTTTATCCTTGTGACTTATTTCAACAATAATGTTGGAACCACTGGCTATCTGCTTTTCAAAAACCTAACTTTTAGCCATACTGCATAATATTCATCAAAAGAAACTCAAGGTGAATTAATGTTTAACTTTATTTGTAAATCACTTTTTACCACGTATGGCAAAGAAATTACAAATAATGAAGAGAAGAGGGAAAACCCATATAGAAAGCTAGTAATAGTTAAAAACTACCTACCCACCTCTTTTCTAAATAGATGACTTTTAGTTCCTGTAATCAAAAAGTCAAGTGGTTGATACAAAACCTACAAATATGAGGATCACTGGAACCACTAACCCTTCTCACAAAATTATCATCCTTGTCAAAGAGATCACCTTGTACTTCCTGGCCAACTATACAATTACAGGAACTGCTAACTTGATATAAACTGTCAAATTTCCAGCCAAGTTAACTATGGAAGTAACTAAGACACAGGCAGTGTGACTTTGGGTCAAGTAAGGTAATGACTTTGCTCTTCCAGATCTGAAAGTTACACTATAAATCCAAGTTCTGGTATTTACTACGACCTCTTAAACTAGTAATACCAGATCAGGTTTTGCAGGCAAAATTTTATTAAAAATTTGATTTTAAGAGCTTTTTGAATTTTAGAATCACAAGTGAAGTATTGTATAGGTATAATGTTTGGCATTGTAAATGCTTCATAAGTCAATCTGTCAGTTCTACTTCTAGAAATTTTCCTTATAGAAATGCATGCATCAGCAAACTCAAAGTCCTACCCCTGCTGAAGGCCCAAACTCATCCCTGTCCACATTTAAGCCAGGTGACAGGAACTGGCACCCAGGGCCAGGACAGATTTGGCTCGCACTGCTAGTCCCCAGAATTCCTTGCAGGCTTAGCTGTTCTGGCTCACTACGGTAATTTCTTTAACTTCCTACTATGACCTGATTTTTTTTTTGTACTGACCTTTTTGGGCTCCCTTTAGTTTGCTATGTCTGAATTTTACTAGATTTGATTTTTTTTAAATCACATACACACTGTATTAAAACAAATGAAGCTTGCTTTCAGAATTTCACCGTTAGCCAATTTTATATAATCCTCATTACCACTGATTTATACAATTCTATTTTCCACCACTTCTTCTGTAATTTAGGGTACATTTTCTTCCTGGTAAGTTTTATTCAGGATACCTTAATATTTAAATGGGCAGGAAAGAAGCCATTAAGTAAATAAACAATTTGAACAGATCTGTATCTACTACAATTCAAGGTAAAATTAAGTGTCACTTCTCTGGGAACACAGACTTCAAAATATATTAACTAAAAATATGAAAAGTTACAAAGTTTAAGATAACCAACCAACAGCCTTCAAAATGCCTGTAGCACCAACTTTTCTGTAACAAGATTCCTTCTCCCCTAAAAATAAAACTAGAAATCAATATCCTAAATACTCTGAAACATTTCACAAAGTTTGTACTGCATTACTTAACCATCAATGATCTGACACATTTTACAAATTTTCCTTTTAATAAATGTTGTCATATATCATTCTGTATTTTATCTAAAATTTGCTTCAAAATAAGTGACACATCCTATTACCTGTAGAAGTTAGCATCCTCAGACTGAGTAATTTTCAGGTATCAAGGAAATTGTCCACTTAATCCTCTATTATGAATTATCGGCTACTGAAACCTGACCTAACAGACACTGACTGACTGTTTCCGAGTGCTGGCCATTGTACTCTAAGCACTCAGACTACACCACCAAGTGCTTTACTCCTGGTGTAGTCTACAGCCCAAACCATGACCATCACTTCAAAACAGGGTGTTTCAAAATCAAACTAGACAAACTCAATAGCCAAAAGAGGTATGGGCAAATGAGTGATGCAAACTAGGTGTAAGAAACATTCTTCTTGATATCTAGCTGTCTCAGTCTTTCATTTCCAAACTTTTGACAAAGTTTATTCTTCACCGTAAGGAAAACTGTATGAACAAAGTAGGTAGTTGGCACCTGCCTGCCCCCCGCCCCCCCAATAGCAGTTCACATTGTAGAGGAAGGAAAAATTTATTGAAGATGTATGAATTTATTAACATATGCAATGATTATTTTTTTTAACCACAAACTTTCAAAAGGTATACTACTTTCTCATCACAAAGACAAAATATTTTAGGCTTTATAAGCCATCAAGTCTGTCTCAAATACTTAACTCTCCTTGTAGCCTGAAAGCAGCAGAAGATAGTATGTAAACAAATGGACATGATTGTTCCAATAAAACTTTATTTACAACAATAAGCTGCAGGCTACATGTACCAATCTCTGCTGCCAGACTGCTGCTTGAGCAATTAAGAATTAGCAAAAACCATCCGGCTTCCATTGCTCACGTTTGTTCCTATTGTCCAAACTGTCTCTCCCCCTAACACCTCATGTTCATCCCACAAAGCAAAAGGTGGCCTGCTCTTCCCCATCAGGGCACACGCCTGGGTTGTGGTTTCTTACCCAGTCCTGTGCATGTAAGAGAGAAAAACCAATCAATGTTTCTCTCCTATCAATGTTTCTCTGCCTCTTTCTCCCTCCCTTCCTCTCTCTCTAAAACCAGATAACAATCTTAAAACAAAACAAAAACAAAAAAATAACTGCATCCCCAAAATAGTGTGACACATGCTCATACATATTATATTAAAATGAATACATCTTTGTATTTCTATTTTTGTTTTCAGCACTGCCAAGGTGCTACAGGAAATTAAAATAACAAAAATTAGAAAACATAATTTAAAAGCAAAAAAGATCAGCAAATAATATACATAACTTGTTTTTCTTGGAAAAATGTTTTCCCTTCAGATCACAAAGACAAGGAAAAAGCACAAAACTTAAATGCTTGAAAGTTGAATTAAATGTATTTCTTTATCTAACCTGTATATACTTGTATTCCACTTTCTTTTCAACTGAAATATTTTAACATCTCATACCTAATCGCACAACTGTTTTTGACACCTGTTGCAGGTTCAGTGGAACATGCAATACTTTTGCTTATCTAGTATAAGTACCCTTTTCTAAAGGTTTAAAGAAAGGGACATTCCTCTCCAAGATAATCTGCTGAAAAAATTCACAATGAGAAAAAACTATTATAGTCAGAAACACTTAAATCATTTTTTTAAAAAGATGTTATTTATTTATTTTTAGAGAGAAGGGAATGGAGGGAGAAGGGAGGGCAGCAACTCCCTCTCTTTCAATGTGTGGTTGCCTCTCGCACATCCCTACTGGGGACCTGGCCTGCAACAGACATGTGCCCTGACTGGGAATCAAACCGGCAACCCTTTGGTTCGCAAGCCAGGGCTCACTTTTTAATTTATCAACTACAGTATGTACATGCATTTGAAAAAGAGAGGCACACAAGACAGTGCTTGTGTGGTGACATTTAGTGGACACATGGATTCATTAGTGGAACCAAGGGGGCAGGCTGGGAAATCCTGGTGCAAGGAACTTCAAGTTTAGTAGGAGAGTCCTGTATTTTTTTTTTTTATAACCTACTACTTCCAATTTTTACTTTTGCCATCACCATTTATCTTCCTTATACTCTTTTCCACGTCCATCCGCCCCCCCCCCAAAGTCCTGTATTTTAAAGCAAGTCATTAGAACAGATTTCCTACTGAAAAATGCCTACTAGAATAAGAAACGAGTCTACAAACAGGATATGAGATTCAGAATCTAATAAAGTGCAATATACTCTGACATAAAAATTGGGGTCTAATAAATTTTGTCTAGAATACCCAAGCCTCCAAGGTTCTAATGAGTGAATTCCACCACACAAAATAATTTCAAGACATTCTGTCATTAAATGATCATTAGGATTAAATCAGTAAGCAATCCATAGTAAATATAGAATTCTACTTAAAAAATCTGAAACAACTCTTATGGAAAATTACTGCAACTGGTTTTCCTCCCTTAAGTAATCGATGAGACTGATCAGCAGTTAACTGAGCTGTGAACCTCAAAAGGAGGATGGCTAGATACAAGGTGGGGAGAAGGTGGCAAACAAGGACTGCACAGAAGTTACAGCAGGGGTAAGGCAGTAACAGAGAAGAAGGGCGACAGGTGCAGGTCATCTGCACAGAACACCTTAAAGTTGTGCACTACTAATTTAGGTGGTGCTGCTGCGTCCTCCATCGCTGCCCAGGTCAACACAGAGTCTGAAAGCTTTGTTGGAAAAGATTAAAGGTGTTCTGAATGTCACATATTGCCAAAAAAACTAAGAGTATCAACTGTGGAGCCAGGGCCGAAAACCCAATTTGTGACATACTAGTTGTTTGACCTTTTCAAGTTATTTACTTTTTGTGCTGGAAAATGGGGGATAAAAATAAACTATGCTCCATGGATTAAGGGTTAGATGAGTGTTATAAAGAGCTGGGAAGAGTGCCTGACACTTGGCACTACTGTATAAATACATGCAGCGATTTGCATTATAATGAATCACTGAGGACGCTTTCTGTAGCACCTTCCCAACTCCTCAATCCCCACGCCTGCAAGGGTCGAGGGGTCCCAATCACAGGGTCTCAGCACGTACACGCAGCTCTCTTCAACCTGGGTGAATGGTCTTTCAGATAAAGGGAATTCATTCAAAGATTTCAGGAAGTATTTTCATGGTACAAATCATGAAACAAAGTAACTCAACAAAGACCAATCTTGAGAAAGCTGATGCCAGCGCAGAAAAATGAAATGAAGGCCAGGAAGGCAGCGGGCACGAAACAAGCCTGCCTCCCCTTCAGCGAGGAAGGAGATAGGCTGCTCCTCAGGGAGAACCGGAGGCTGGTGCCAGGAACACTTGGCTTTCAAGTTATCAAAGCAATCCCGACAGTTGAGAATGTTCGGAAGACCGGGTCTTTAGATTGCCAACCACTACACAAGCAGAATTTTTTTGAGTTGTGACAAACATCAATTAAAAACTCCCTGCCCTCTGAAGAATTTACTAAGTTTGACCAATTTCAGTATAGTGTCCCCCACTCTAATCAAGCCCAGAGTTTAGGCCTATTCCTCTGCGTTCCTCCTTTCAAACCACATGGCTACATCAAGTAAATTATGCGCCCAGTACCGTAAGGAAATTGAGGTTGCAAGTTTAAGCTTCTGTAGTACATTATGATTAGTAAGTGACCTCACTCTTGAAAAATTAAACAAGAACATAAAGGAGACACCATGGTGACAGAAATAATTATGAGTATAGTATGTCATTTTTATTTTGGATATCACTTTTTCCCCCTCTCAGCTCTGCATAGTGACTAAAGAAAACTTTCTCTAAATTCTGGCTAAACTTTTCACTGGGATTTCATTTTCCACCAAGTCAATTCTTTTTTTCAATCATAAAAGCAAAAGAAAATATTTCCTGGATAATCAAACATACTCATGAGGTCACTAAGGGAATAACTCCTTAATGGTTACCACTACTGAACATTTCTTAGTTTCTTAATAAAATAAAAGGTAAAGTGAGAAATACTTAGAATGTTCTGCCTACCACGGGTGCTACTACACGTCCCCACTTGTCAGAGGTACAGGATGGAGCAGAGAAAGGAAAAATCTTGAAAGCACTCCTCGTCAAATGGTTTTCTCCAAATCTCCTACAATAATCCCTTCTTTCCACAATGAGGAATCTAGGTACTGCAAATTTCTAGCAAGGGAACCAGGAGTAGTAACTTTCAGATACTTAAAAAGTTACTTGAAATCAACCTGTCATTTCTAATATTCTGAGTTATTCAAATGTTAGTTACGCGCTTTAAACATCACAAAACTGGAAACAGTAGGACTGAGATACTATGAAGGACTTTGGCATTTTCATTCATGTACTTTATGACAGCAGGATCCACCCTTTTTCCTAGCCTTAGGAATGTGGCCAAGGAGAAAAACGACTCTTCTAAATGTGTGAAATCTCCAGGAAAACAAGGTATCTTTTGGCTTTTAAAGTTGCATTCAAGTTTCCAGGAACTGACCACCCACCTTAAACGCATTCAGTGTTCACTGTTTGGACCGCATGATGAACTACCTCATTATTTCCATTAATCAGGAGGAAGAAAAGTTATGGAGGAGCGCAGGCTTAAGGACACCTGTGTTCCCACCCACAGCCTCACAGGCGCTGTAAATCGCTAGTTAACATCTTAGGGCAATGCTTCCCGTGAGAGCAAAGAGAGGAGCAGAGTCACAGCATGTGAAACTCTTCCTACAAAACCCTGTGTAGAGCAAACAGCACTGACTCACTATGTGGGAAAGCGTGGACCGTAAAGCACGCTCAGCAGCACGGCCCTAGTCCCATGGATTTCAGCCCCCACCCCCCGCCCCCGCAAAGGCCTTCAATAAGCACTAGACCAACAAAAGATCAAAGCGAAAAAGCAAACTTCACACTAGTTAGCGGCCAGATGGGAAGAATAACAAAATCTCACATCAACGAGACTGGAAAATAAGGGACTAGTTTTCCTTTTAATTTACCTTAGGTCAGAGAAAAAGTCCTTCTGAAAAAAACGCCAGGGAAAAAGGTCCTTAGCAGAGGTTAACTAAAGTCAGTCACCAATGACGAGAGATTTGTAGTCCACGCTACTCAAACTCGGGCAAAAAATAATAATAAAATATAATAAAATAATCAGAACTCAGAGGAAGGAAAACATCCACCCTGTTAGTCAGAAGGCAATGTAATTTTGGTCCGACCACATTGCTGATACGGTTTTGTTCCCAAATGCCGGAATACTCAGTGGTCAGACACACAGACCCATAGACAAGCAACACGTGACCAGTCCTGTCCCCTCCGTTTTTATACGGCTAAGTGACAGAGACTCCACACTTCATACAAATATACCCTTTTAGAGTTAGTTGCACATTTTTGGATTCTTTTTCTATTTTCACTTGAAACAGCCATTACGGTAGCGGGTGATTCTAGAGATCTGTAGCCCACGGAGTGTATATTCCGCTCCCCTTGCGGTAGCTATGAAGAGATCTTGGATTGCTAACCACCACCCGCCCCCCCAAAAGACATGAACTCGAAATTAACTCCACATCAAACTAAGGGATATTCTTCTATTCCGTGGTTTCTCAATTCAGAGCGCGAGGGCGGTGGTCGAGTCCAAGTAAGTTACCGATTTCAGTCTAAAGTAAACACGTACACAATTTTCCGTTTCAAAGGGCAGCTTCTGCTTTCTTGTTAAAAGTCGCCAGATCACAACCGGCCCCCTGTTAACCTAGACATCTTTTGGCAACTACTTCACATGTACCGAGAAAGAAAATCTGCCAGGAAGGGCTGGACCTCCTCCGGCCCACCATCTCGCGTACACGTCGCGAGTCGTTAAGGGAAACGGCTTTATTTTGGCAAAGGCGGGCGCTAGCCGGAGCCGGGACGCCGCCCGGGCGACCCGCGGCCGAGGAGGCGCCCCGGGGCTGGGGCCGGAAACGCCCCCGCGAGCTGCCCGCCCACCGCCCTAGCCCGGCGAACCCGCAGCGCTCGGGGCAGCGAAGGGGCCGCCACGGGGTGCGCTAGGCAGAGCCGGCCCCCTGCCCCTTCCCCCGCCCGCGGCGGAAACGTCTCGGGTTTGAAAGATGCCGCCGCCGCCGCCCCCGGCCCGCCTAGCCACAAAGGGTCGAGCCTCCTCCCCCGATTCCGCCACAGGTCGTCGTGGGATCCCCCCGCCCGTCCCCTCTCTCCCGGCGCCGGCGACGCCTGCTTACCCGCGTCCTTCGGTCCCGACGGCGGGGATCCGGTGTGGCCCGCGGCCCCGAAGACACTGGGCCCTTAGGGCGCGGCGGCGGGGGCGTGGCCCTCCCGCCGCGGCCAAGGCCGGGGTCTCGCTGGGGAAAGCTGGGGCCGCCGCCGCCGCCTCTTCCTTCCGGTTTCCCCTCGCGCCCTCCCTTCGCGGTCCGTGCTGCGCGGAAATCAGCGTCCTCTGCGGGCGCTGCCGCGCGCTCCTCGGGGCCCGACCACCGCCAGACTCCTCCCCCGGGAGCCGCGCCGTCCGCCCGCGCCGCCTCGTCAGCCCGGGCCCCGAGACGCCCGGCTCGCCGCCCCCGCCCCGCCCCTGCGGCGCGCTCTCGCCCCCTCGGCGGGCCCCTTTCTCCGCCCCGGAACGTGCGGGCAGCGGGCCGCCAGCCAGCCCTTGCCAGGTTTTCCTTTCCCCTGCTCGCGCGCGCCTAGTGGCACAGGCGGCAATTTTGCAGTTTCCCGGGTTCTCGAGCCCCCCCTCCCCCGCCCTTTCCCCAGCTCCCCCCCCCCCCCACTTTTCCTTGGCTAGTGCCTACCGGAAAGCCAAAACAATCGGGTCCGCGCAGGCGCAAACAAGGAAACGGAAATGGCAGGAAGGGCGGGGGCGACGCGAGGTGACGGGGAAGCGCGATTGAAGGGGTTTCCCGGGAAGGTCAGCGGAGGGCGCGTGCGCGGCGGAGGGTGGGCTGCCCCTGCACCCCCTCCCCCAAGACGCGCAGGCTTGGGTTCGCCGGCGGCTTCCGGCGGGCGCGTCTGGCTTACCCTGGGGGAAGGAGAGGCCCGAGAATTTTACTGCTAGGAAATCCGGGAAGCAAAGCACCAGATGTTATGCCGTAGGCTGTTTTCTTCCCCTTGAAATATGAAATTTGCGGGGTGGGTCGGGAAATAGGAATGAGGACTAGACAACACTAGACCCGGGGAATAAGGGAGACTCTGGGCGCTGGTTCAGTGGGCTTTGTCTTTCAGCCCCTTCCCTCCAAAACGCCCTCCACTTTCCCGAGTAAGTTCGGTTTTCCCGATCTCATCCAGAAAGGCTTCAAGTTCTGGTTTCTCAAGGCACAACTCAAGGCAGCACTGAAGCGGCCCGCAGTTCCGGGTGTGGAGGGAGCCTGTCTGCATGTGAAGCTTTCCAGATAGTTTTGTGCCGCAATGCGGGTTGCTACCTGTCCCGCCGCCGCCGCCCCCCTGCAAATTCCAAAGGAGCATCTTCAGCTGTAAAAGCCAAGCCTTAGCAGCAGCTGAAGGCTGTGGCCCACACTGGTTTGGTTAACTTGGTTAACTTTGGTTAACTTTGCACACCAAGATGTGTGCATTTGGGACTACTACTGATTAAGGATTTTCCAGTTGAATTTAGAAACTAGATTCATTAAACAAATCTTTATGGAGTGCCCAATATGTTTAATCAGACTTCGCTTAGTTTAATTAAATGTTTAAGTGTTTTGATATTAAACAACAAAAAAGCCATGCAAAATATTCAGTCATTTAATGAAC
Organism: Glossophaga mutica; assembly: GCA_039655065.1. Lineage (NCBI taxonomy): Eukaryota > Metazoa > Chordata > Mammalia > Chiroptera > Phyllostomidae > Glossophaga > Glossophaga mutica. Next base: position 88,804,995 of record CM077313.1, read on the forward strand.
ATTTGTGAACCTGGTCGGTGCCAGACTGGACCCTGGAGATGCAAGGTTGTTTACAGGAAGGGGGAAACAAGCAATATCTATGGTAAGAGTGTGTTTCATTCTGTAGAAGAGCCATTTAAGACTTTTAAGGAGGAGAATATCTTGAAAAGATTTTTAAAGGCCTGGGTGGGTAGCTCAGTTCGTTGTCTTGATGTGGCAAAGTCACAGGTTCTGTCCCTGGTCAGGGCACGTACAAGAATAAAGCAATGAACACATAAATAAGTGGAACAACAAATGGATGTTTTTCTCTCCCTCTCTCTCCCCTCCACCCTCCCTCCCTCCCTTCTCTCTAAAAAATAAATAATTTTTTAAGTTAAAAAGTTTTAGAAAAATAATTCTGAAGCATGGTGGATTTCCAACTGGAAGCTGGGATGCTAATTAGGAGGCTGTTAAAATAGTCCAGACCAGAGATGGAGAGTCTAAACTTGTTTAGTGGCAGTGAAGAATGTGAAGGACGGATTTGAAACTCTCTAGATATAATAAGGGGATGAGGGAACATAGAGTGATTAGATAGTAATATCAGTAACTATGTAAAGGGAGGGTAATTGTGAGGATGAAAGAGAGCAGTAAAAAGGCGTAATCTTAATAGCTTGTACAGCTAGGAATACATTTAGTTGCAATTTAAAAAGATTCCATTGCAAGGACTTAAGTAAGGGTCTATTTGGTCACAAAACCAGCTTGCAGGTAGGCAGGTACCCTTGTCCATTCAACAGCTTAAGAACAGAGCCACAATCTTTTGATTCTCTTGACATTTCCCTTATGGTTGCAAGATGGTTGCAGTACTTTTAACCTTCACACCAGAAGACGAAGAAAAGAATGGTTTCAGACACGCATGTTTATTTTTTTCAGGAAAGTAAAAATATTTTTAATGTTAACTAGTTCTAGATAATCATGCAAACTACTCTAAGAGAACAGAAAAAGATGGCAGGTTATCTAACCGATTATATGAGAGTAACTACGTGAAACCAAGAAAAGATAATACTGGTACTGAAAATCACAAAACAATTCTATTTGTAATCATAGATTCCAAAATCCTAAATGAAATACCAGCAAATGGAATCCTTCAGTGTATATTAAAATATTATCAAAACCAAGTTTGGTGTATCCCAAGAATATAAGGATTGTTTAATGAGAGAAAAATTATTAAGGAATCTGCTTTATTATAAAGTGAAGATTTAAAGAATTATAACTACTTCAATAGATGCAGGAAAACCATTTGCTAAAACTCAACATAAATTCAAAATTTTAAAAGTTATTTGTGAATCTGGAATAAAAGATTCTACTAACTTGATAAAGAATATCTGGAAAATAGCCTACAATAATTCTTTGTGATGAGTCATTAGGAATTAAGACAATGGTATCTGCTACCAGTTTTTTAATTGCATATTGTATTGAAGATCTTAGAAGCTTAAGACAAATAAGAGAAATGAGAAGTCATTGAAAAGAAGAAACAAAACTGTCATTATTTGTTGACTTGAGTGTCCACATAAAAAAATCTAGTCACGTTTACCAAAAATTGAAACTTAGGAGGGTTCAGCAAGGTTCCTAGACTATAAAATCAGTATATAAATATCAATAGTATCCGTGTACACCACCAACACAGAAAATGTAATTTAAATCAATCGTTTTCAAGTGTAAGAAAAACTATAAAAGATATTTATAAAAGAAATTATAAATTAGAACCTTGTATTTTAAGATCTATCCATGAAGACAGAATCATTTTATTCCTATGTACTATCCCATTATCTATACTGTATCCATTCTCTTTTTTCATTAACATTTAGGTGGTTTTCAACTTTTACATATTATGAGCTATGCTACTGCAATGAACATTTTAAATAAATGTCTCCTTGTGTGTATGTGCAAGATTTTATTCTAGGGTATTTCTATAAAAAGAATTGCTAGTTCATGGAGTATGACGCATTTCCCGCTTTTTTTAGATACTGTCAACTTGCTCTCCAAAGTGATTTTACCAATTTATACTCACACCAGCAGCGTATGTGTGTTCTCGTCACCCCATTTCCTCCTTCACCCTTGCTGTTGTCAGACTTGTTCTGTTTCCGCCCTCCCCCCCCAGTCTGATAGTTATAGATGGCATCTCATTGCAGATCCCACGAATACCAGCTCCCTAGGAATTACCATTCTGGCTTTCTTCCCTGTTGTTTTCTTGGGGCCAGCATTGTGCTGAGCCCGTTGTAGGGACTCAGTATTTGTGAAGGGAAGGAACGCTAGTGAGGCTGAGCGTCCTCCATGTGTTTTTTACTGACCGATGAGGCTCAAGGTGTGCAAACAGACTGTCATGACATGTGTGTTTAACCTTTCAATATGAAATCCATGTGTCAGCTGAGGGGAAAGTTGAAATCACCCCTCTTTAATGGGAGATGTGGACTGTCAAGTTGCCACAAGGGCTGTGACTGAGCACCCCAGCACTAGAAAAGGCCCCGGGCCCTGAGAATCCAAAGATCTTAGCCCACTCCTCTTCCAGCCAGTAGGACGGCGACTTCATATATATGGGCAGATTAATCTCCCTGAATCTCAGGTGTCCTTATCTTAAAATAGAGATGATGATGATGATACCCGTTTGGAATCCTGAGCAGAGAACACCCAGTTCACTAACTGGACCTTAACACCAAAATAACAACCACCGTCTAACCTCAGATACCCCACCACGCTCCACACGCCTCAGTTAGCACAAACCTCCTGACGTCAGAGGGCTAGCTGCGACCTCCGGGCCAGGCGGAGCCGCTCTGGTTCGTCCTTGACTCGAGCTGGTGCTGCCTCCAGCCCCAAACCCAGTTAGCTGGCCCCTCTGGGACGTTCTCAGTCCACTCCTGCTCCCTGGTGACCTCCCCACCAGCCCTCTCAACCATGCCACCTGGAAGCCCTGTTTGGCCACGTGGGAGCCACCGGATCCCTCAGCCTATTCACTGAATAGCCCCCAACTGTGTCGCCGCCCAAGGAGGTTCTTCGTTGTCCCCTTCTCCAAGCACGTCACGATGGAGAGATGGCCACTAGCTAGTGGCAGATCCAAGTTTGATGGGGACTGAATAGGATGAGATTTAGGGGACTCTCTTCAAGAAAAACAGTACAAAATTATGAATGCAAACACCTTGCTGCACGGTCCGCCACACTCACTGAAGACCTGGGACCCTGCAAGTGCCTACGATGTGAAGGAGTGGGTGACGCATCCTACACCCCAGCTTTCCAGATCGCTTCCTGCCTCAGCACCAGCGACCTTCACCCCCATAGCGCTTCAGCAAAGCCACTGCCGCGGACCACGCTGTAACAGGCAGCTGCTGCCACTCTGAAATCATGCGCTTCACCTTTTTATCCTCTGACCGCCGTCCTCCTCGAGCTCTTTGGCTGCCATGTAGAAGACCTTCCTCCCTTATTCTCCATTTGCTTCACTCCTGTCTAACATTATTTGCTTTCTCTTCCTGACTATATAGCAGGCCACTAACCAGGGTGGAGTAAGGTGCCCAGGGTGCAAAATTTAAGGAGGCACTTGTGCAGGGTCGTGCCAGTGCAGGATATACAGTATGTGCCATGATGCGGACCTTTAATTTCTCACCTTCACACTGAACTTTCTTGACCCCTTGACTCTTCTTCCCACAAGGCCTGCAAAACCAGTCTTTGATCCATCCAACCATTCAGTGTCTCTCCCGACTGACTGCATATGGCCGAGCAAGTGAGAGCACGGCAGGTGGGGGCCAGTACCAATCACTGACCCCCCACCCGATCCAGCCCTCCACTCCACCTGCAACCCTTTTGCATGTCTGTGAATTCCTGCTTTCTCTGATCCCGGCAGCAAATGGGCAGATGCTCCTCTCCGCCCAGTCCACACCCATTCTCTTCCTCGGTCACAGAATCCCTGGTTATTTCCAATGCCCAGCTCTAAGAGGGCGCTTCTCTCAGCAAAATGCCCTCCAGCTCCATGTATTGTCACAAATGACAGGATTTCTTTTCCTTTTCCTTTTTTTTTTTTTTTTTTTTGAAGGAGTTGGGTTTCAGCAGCAGCTGGAAGGGAGTTGGGAAGGATGTCCAGAGCAGGGAAGAGAGGTTGGTGTAGCGGAGGAACCCACACATGGCTTGAGCCTGTGGTGTTAGTGGGGAGGAATGAGATGATGGGCTGAGACGCCAGATAGTGAGGGACTTTATGCCACCCTAAGGAATTTGGTCATTGTTCCCCACTTCCTGGCAGGCTGTGATAAGCCATTCAAACACTGCAACTGCAGTGAGTGAATCAAAGTGGGTCAGAAAGAGTGTTCTCGCAGTGGTGTGGGTTACAGACCCGGGAGATGGGTCAGTAAAGCTACTAGTTATTCAGGTAAAAACTCAGAGAGGACTTTAAGTCCCTTGTAGTGATTAACAGATAGGGAAAGCATTAAACAGAGTAGACTGATAGCTTTGAGCCATTAGTGAGGGTGAAAAAATAATTGACACCTGTGTGTCTGCTGTGGGTGATTGGATAGTGGTCCCGTGGCGGTGGTTTCTGGTGACAGGGACCTGCTATCGCAGCATTCTGTAGTTTCTCAAACTGTACGAGGTGTAAGGTCAGACTGGTCCTGGGGAAGTTATCTGTCTCTGTAGTTGCACGAACACCATTTCGTCGGCTTTTCACTCCTCAAAGATAGAGTTAAACCCCGAGCTGAGACTTGGCTCGTTTCTTTCAATAAAGAAAGAAAGAAATCCAACTGCTTGTATAAATATATTGTGCTAGATACAAGAGACACTTTGGTGCATTCCTCAACAGTGAAACTGAGTTTTTAAGATCAGCCTCGCAACATTGACTCAACTGCCTCAAGAACGCTGATTTGAATGTAACGTGTTTCCTTTATTTACTGAGAAGTTTTATCTTGTCTTTGTCTGTCAGTTATATAAATCTGCATTGCAAAATCGAATGCCGTTGCCAAGAATGTACTTGTATGAGAAAAATGTCTTGTGTTAACGGACACCATTGCACTGATCACCGGTGAAGAGTGGAAATGGGGGAGGGTGTGTGTGTGTGTGTGTGTGTGTGTGTGTGAATACTGCTGAATAAGGAGGTTTGGAAGGCATTCAGTTCCAAAGAATGTTTGTTCCCCTTCACTTTGTAAGGCCTAATGGGAATTTTTTTTATTGATCTGAAAGAGAGGGAGGGGGAGAGGCAGAGAAAGAGAGAGAGAGAGAGAGAGAGAGGGAGAGAGGGAGAGAGAGGGAGAGAGGAGAGAGAGATTGCTTTGTTGTGCCCTGACTGGGGATCGAACCTGCGACCTTGGCATATTGGGATAATGCTCTAACCAGCTGAGACACCTAGCCCTGACATGAATTCTTTCTGAAGCCATGACAGTCCTGAATTATGCCGAATGTGTGTTTGGCCTCTTCTTAAAAAAGAGCTGTTAAGTACAAGTGATATTCGTAATATGCTGGCTAAGTGACGTGGTCCAGGAATCTGCCAGTCAGTACAGAGAGCTCCCCTAGCGCTGAAGAAGGGTTTGGAGGTGGGTCCCACTGTTCCACTGCTGGTCCAGCATTTGTTGAGTCCTGGGATACCCAGGGAGGAACTGGGGCCGTGAGCTGCCACACAGACGCACACTGCCTGAGTGTTGTGAGGGGCTGTGGGAGACAAAGTGACTGACGGCTGTGTTTTCTTTCCAGGACCCAGAAACGGAGGTCTGTGTTTCCCACACTCCGCAGGGTGCTCGGTGAGCGTCCTGGCCTCCTCATGCCTCGGTCCCCGTTGCCCACGACACTTAACCACCGGCCCATGCTCCCTATGTGCTGTGACCGGGCTCGATTCCAGCACTCCAGTGGCTGTGGGAGAACGTGAAAAGGGACCTCAGCAGGCTGAGAACACAAGGCAGAAACAAGGCTTGCACTCGGACGGCAGCCGCAAGGACATGGGTAGGGTGACCAGGATCTCTCCTGCCACCACTGACAGAGAAACTGACCGCATTCCCGGGAACAGACGGGGGCCTTGTCTCCTGTTGCCCAGAAGAGGGAGCTACATGGTAAGAGTTCCAGTCAGGACATTCTGTGTGGAAACACACCTCAAGGAGCCTCGAGGACCAGATGATGAGGATGCAAGAGGCTGAAGGATCCTGGGCAATGCAGTGCTGGAAGACTTTGAAAGGGACTGTGCTGCATTTGTGCCATCTGGTTTACGGTAAAGCCACGGCGACAGCACGGCGCAGCCCGATGGGGTCGGGTGGGACAGACTTCATGTAGAAGCTGGGGTGCTCTCGATAACTCCCATGAGGGTGAAGACCACTGCCCTGAGGAAGTGTACGAGGAGGAAGTGGGAGAGGGGGCGGCTCCCCCCAGAGGCCTGTTCCCCCTGTGGCCTGGCTGGGCCAATCTAAAAGAGCCGATGAAGCCATTCAGTGTGACCTGGGCTGGTGGCAGGACACTGAGCTGGAAAGTGTCCTCTCCCCACCTGCTGCCACCGCCCCGGCCCAGGTCATTACCAGAAGGGAGTAGAAAGGGAACAGGGGAGAAGTGAAGACCTTTAGCTTTGTCTTAAAGGCGAAAACAAAAGATATTTGTAACGATTCTCTGTATGTCTTGAGACTCTCATACAACCAATGGAAGGAAATGTATGTAGCATTCCACTGTTATTTCACAGGAAACTAATTTCTGAGTTCCAGCTACAAAGAATAGCTAAATAGTGCACAGGCATGGTGTCTGGTTTAGCATGTTGATGCTTCTCTTGATTGGAACTAATAAAGCAATTATACCGACAACCAAGTTAAGAAATTGCGACCTTGTAAAGCCTTTGGAATGATAAATTGTAAAACAGCCAATGAATTGAATTGCAGATGGGTGTGATTCCTACACATTTCCCCCCCTTCCCCTAAGGCCCACACCTCTGGTAACACCGCCAATAGCGTTGGGGCATTTGCATATATTTCTGCCTTCATTCCTGTGGTATAATCTCCAGGGACTGTTAGATAAGGTGAAAAGGATGGTGGAGTTGAGGACAGAAGAAATAGAGGGTGGGTTCTCCAGAACGGGACCTTTCCTGAGGACAGAGACTATCCCTTGCTCATTTTTACAGACGGAGATACCAGGCGCGTCATGGGTCCCTGATAACGACACTGACAGATGTGCCCAAGGGTGGGTTCTAGTGCCATCTCGTCTCCCAACCAGTGTGCACGCCTAGAAACAAAGGAAGCTTTAGGCAAATAAACGTTCTTTATGCTCAGAGCCTGGGACCTAGACGGTCAGTTGTGGAGCCAATCTTCTCCCAATACATCATGCAGGTTAAGTCTGACAAGGCACCAGAATGTTAGTATGTGGTTTGTATTGCAGTCTCTCCCAACATTGTTTGAAAAAACAGGGCAGGTGTGGGAGAATGGGGGTGGGGTGGGGGTGGGGCGTGCTCTCCAGAAAGGCTCTCTGGGTGACAGTATGACGATCCGTATATAGACCGGCCTACCGGAGTTGCCTCTAAGTCACCCGTGGTGAAATGGCCTTTATTTTTAACTCTCCGTGGTACCAAGCACCTCTCAAGATGGCGTAAGCACATGGCACAGCGTGGTAGCAGTGTGTTGTTCCAGATGAGATGCAAAAAGGCAAACAAAAGGAACTGCTTTCAAGGTTTGCAGGTTCGGTCCCAGTGGGAGCATGTGCGAGAGGCAACCAATCCCTGTTTCTCTCTCCTGTCAGCTTTTCTCTCTTTCTCCCTCCCTCCCCCTCTCTTGAAAAATAAATAAAATCTTACCAAAAAGAGAGACAGGGACTCCAACGCCCAGGGGAAGGGGCCAGAAGAGGGAATGCTGAGTTCCGGGGACCCTGAGGGTGAAAGCAGCAACAGGCCCCGGCAGAGAGGGAGGGACACTTGCTCCCGAGTAACGTCCGGCCCCACTGTGGCCGTCGGAGAACAGACACCCTCCCAGCCTCCTGAGCTGCCTTGGCAGTGCGCAGGCAAAGCTGGACGTCTCCAGGGAGGCCGTGCTTAGCCAGCAGGGCGAGGGTGAGGTTTGGGGTGTGGGTTCACCCGGTACAGTAATCCCTAAATCCTTAAAATCTGTCTAACTCAGTTATTCTGGGGAAAATAATAATCGTGGGGAAATGGCAGTAAGATCCAAGTAAGTTAAATGCATGCTTTTTCATTGCTGTTGCAGGATATCCAACTCCCCCCACCCCACCCTCCCAAAACCAAACTCAACCCGTGCCGCCAGGGTTTCAGAACATGGGTCTTTTCTGTGCGGCAAGGCCCGTCGTCCTTCGCACGCTGAGTTCAAAGTGAAGACTAAAAACCGTGCCAACAAACGGGGACAGTACGCTCGCATTTACGTTAAAAGAAAAAAACCCACATTTGCTTATGATACATGAAGTATTTCTAGACAGCTTCCCCCAAACCTGGTAATGTTCCCACTGGGGAAGCGAACGGAATAGCTGGGGGAGGAGGAAGGTTTTTCATAATTGAACCTTAGGTACCGTTCACGTTTCAAGCACACAGGTATTATTCAGAAGTAAAACATAAACACATTTGAAAAAATAAATAATGACCTTTTATTGTCCTGAAGAACAGAGGAAGGTCCAGCCTGCAGGCTGGGAACTCAGCAGCCTCACTGTGGAGGGTGACAGTACCTGCGGGGGGTGCTGGGAGGCGCGGGGTCCTCAGAGCCCCCTCAGTCCCACCACCCCGCCACGCCTCGGGAATCCCAAACCCCAGTGATTAGCAGGACGACCCTGGAAAGAGCGTTCCTGCCAGAAGTCAGCTGCCGTCTGGAGCAAGCACCTGGGAAGGTGTGAGTCCCTCTCCGCTGGTCACACCTTCACGGGAAGGTGGGTGAGAACGCACACATGGGACACCAGGCAGCCTCCTTGGCATCCTCCCCCGTCCTCTCCGACCCCGTGGTCCCCTGCTCTTTGGCCCCAGTGTCTGACCCCGGAGATGACAGTCCGAACAAGCCCGGCACCTGTCAGTCCGAGTCCGAGCTCTCATGTGACTTGGAAGCCTTGTGCTTTCGTTTCTTCTTCTTCTTCTTTTCTTTCTTCTTTTTCTTGTGCTTTTCTTTCTTCCTCCTCTTCCTGGGTCTCTCCTTACCCTCTGAGGAGCTGGAGCTGCTCCCATCGTCATCTGAGGTGGAATCTTCCAGTAACTGCTTTAACTGTTGTATCCTGAACGGGTAAGATTGGTCAGAGGACCATAAACCGTAACTTAACTTAAAAAATTTTCTTGGACGTAAGACTAGCAGCGAGGGTAACAAAAGCCACGAAATAACCACCCCATCACGCACGGTAATGGTTTTTATTTTTGCGCGTTTTCCGAGTCCTTGTCCCCACCCACGGCCGTTTCTCAGGCTGTGCCGGTGGCCGAGCATCCTGCGTTCTTTTCAGGGTGCTACGTAGTTCTGCACGTTTCCTTCCCTTGGAGAAAATGCTTATTAAAGCTGGGGACAGTGAAACAAGGGAGGGCCTGCCACGGAAGAAGCAACGGGTGAGAGCCCCAGCGGGGCTGCTGGCGGTTCACTGGACGGTGAGGGGAAGGGGGGCCTTGGGGACAGGTGAAGGGGGTCGTCCCAGGATGAGCTGTCGCTGCCCACTGCTCCCCTGGTTGTGAGCCCCCACATGGGGACCCTCCTGGTTCAGGAGACAGAAAACTCACTTGCAAAGGGGATCCGAGTGGGCGTGCCCCAAGGAGGGCGTGTCCACATGTTTCCACAGTCCCTGCTGTTACAGCTTCTAACAGGGACATGCATTCCTAGGTCACCCCCCACCACTCCAGTTCATACTAGGTAATCTACCTCTTCAAGATTTATAACTCAAGACAACCAATTTTGGGGGGGAAAACCCCTCCTGTGTTTTCACTATCTTTATTCATGTTTAAGAATAATTATCAACAATAACTCAAATCCCTAAAGACATGGGAGAAGATAAACTAAAGGAGACGTAAGCGAGTAAGAGAACCAATCACACAGCTGAACCAGATGCATCAACCCCCCGCGGTGTGAGCGGCCCGGGCCCCGCCCACCTTGTTCAGCTAACCCGAGTGGAACCCGCTGCCCGGCTCACTCCCCACGCACCGGCCTGTGCGGCGACTACTCTTGCCCTCCAAGTATGTCGCTGCTGAAGTGCCATATTTATTAGACCACTCCTCCACTACTGGAATGGTTGTTTCCCGCTTACGGTAACACAATCTAAAACTGTAAGAGGATGCTGTTATCATCGGCGGAACCTCACCTGATATCCTTCTCGTGTCTTTTATTCTCCCGTATGATGTCATACATGGGATCCTCATGTGCCTTGAGGGTCAGACAAGGTTAAGGTTGGGTTAGACTGCATGGACCATAGTTAAATAAATATTACATCCTTATGTTACTAAAACCAATGATTTTTTTCCAGTTTTCTATAGTTTTTTAAAACATGTTCTAAGTCTTCCTAAGGCTAACCATCACTGCAAACTCATTGAGGCTGTGAAAAGAATTTTCCAATTGGAAAAATATAGGATACAATTTAGATATCCTTTATAAGGAAATAAACCCTGGCAGAATCATGAATCACTGTTCAAGGGAGAAATATTGAGGTTATTTTCTTTGTTCCATGTGGATAGATGACTAAGAGATAGTATTTAAAAAAACAAATGAATTATAAGAATGAAACATTTATAAGCACACAAAAATATATGTTAAGTACCCTAAACAAAGCCTCGAACTATATAGCAAGTACAGATAATTTAAAATGACTTGAACTCCTAAAAATAAGTATACATTTATGGGAAATGTTATAGTATGTGAATTACCTCAATTTTTAAAAGGAAGAAATACTTATTGTAGAAACTTTAGATTCTACAAAAAGTTCAATTAAAAAAATCTACCACCTTACTACCCAAGGGATAATTACTATTAACATTTGGTCTCTTTCCTTCAATCATTATTCATAATTTATAAAAAAGTCATAATCATTTTACATATACAACTCGATTGCCTTTCACTTGTTGTCTTGTATATTTTCCTATTCACATTACACATTCTTCTAAAACACAATCCCTAATGGCTACATAATTTTTGTTACAGTATTTTACGGCGCTATGTTGGACTATTGTTTCCTATTTTCCTTTAGTTTCCAATTTTTCAATCATATAATTAATTAGGAAGTTATCCTGATACATACATACTCAGCTGTGTATATATTGATGTTCTCTTATGTCCTTAAGGTAAATTCTTAGAAGTGGGATTTCTGAGTCAAAAAATAAAAAAAGAATATGTTTAAAGTTTTTGAGGTTTATTACCACTCTGTGTTTTATCGTATCTATAAAAATTGACACTCCACGCAGAAGTGGAACGATCAATCAAAAATTACTTAAGATTATTAAAAGTGAAAGTGGTATTGTAAGTGGCTACAGCACTTTGAGGGATGCCTGCGGATCCCGGTTGGACGCATGCTGGCGGCCTCGGCCGTCCAGACGGCAGCGCGCTTCCCTCGGAAGACGCAGTTACTGGACGGTCAGTTAATACTCTGGGGAAGTGGCTGTTCGAATAAAGTGAGGAAAGGAAAGGTTTCTTTTGCTGTCATCTAAAGTGAATATATAGCCCTGGCTGGTATGGCTCAGAAGACTGGGCCACTGAAAGGTCACCGCTTTGATTCCCAGTCAGGGCGCATGCCTGGGTTGCAGGCCAGGTGCCCAGATGGGGGCGTGCGAGAGGCTCTCGCACACTGGTGTTTCTCTCCCTCTCTTTAAAAGTAAATAAATAAAATCTTCAGAAAATAAAGAGCATATATAACTTATATATACACTTCTAGCTTATAATTTAAAGACATCTAATTTTAGATAAAGATTGGGAAACTAAAACCCTAATTTTAATTTCATAAGTCATGTTTCATAACATAATTTTTTTAAGCATTTTTTTTTCCTTTTAGATTTTATTTATTTATCTTTAGAGGGGAAGGGAAGGAGAGAAGGAGAGAAACATCAATGTGCGGTTGCCTCTTGTATGTCCCCTGACGGGAACTGGCCTGGCAACCCAGGCATGTGCCCTGACTGGGAATCGAACCGCGATCTTTCGGTTCGCAGGCCCGCGCTCAATCCACTGAGCTACACCAGCCAGGGCTCATAACATAATTTTTTGATGTAAGTTAAAAAAAATGATTGAATAAATAACGGTGTCTGCTTCAGAAAAAGAATCAGTGTCCCCAAGGCATAAGCAAATAACACTTCAGTAAGAAGTTAGTTTTTTTGTTAATGTAACTAATCTGTCACAAATTTTCAGTTGAACAGAGATGCAGTTAACACCAGATATTTGGCCAAAAGGTTTTTGTGAATATATTTTCTGTGAATTTCCAGTTCACTGGTGACTGCTTGATTCATGGGTATTCACCATCTTTTGTAAATGTAAATTGACACTCTGGGGTTCTACTTACCACTCGGAACTGTTCTAACTTTTGGTTGCCCTTGATAAAGAAAGGGCATTCTTTGTCGCCGGTTCGGTGACCATACCGTTTACAGCGCCAACCTAAAGACAAAGAAAAAAAGGAAATACTTCCGTAAGATAACACAGTTTCATTTAATGAAGGCAAAGAATCAGTAGATCACATTAAAGTTTTTTGGTATTAAACTCCAATTCTAAAGACAAATGCCATCAGTGAATGAACCATGTAAGATCCTAGAAAATTAAGATTGTCAGAAACACAGAGTAGTAGGCCCACCCAGAAATATTGCATCGGTGTTTCTGATGCAAACTTGAATTTCAAAAGATTTACTGATTTGTAGACATATTAAAGTTTACAAACCCCTGTTCTAGATAACACTACAACCAATAAAATGAATGAAGGTATGTATAGTATATACATAGCTTGTGTCATGTCAGGGGTGAATCTAAGTTTTGTGGGGCCTGGGAGGCAGGGGGATCTTTAGGGAAAGAAATATCTTACCTTGACAAATTTTACAAAATCACATGACCATGTCAACATATTGGGTCATATGACTGGGTCATATGATGGGTCCCTGCAGGCCTCTGACAGGCACAACCGAGGTGCCCGGAAGCTTAAATGTCACTTGTCACTTATTTCTTGGTCAAACTGGCTCTGCTCCCAACCCAAGGACTCTTATTTTCCAAGTCAATGCAAATAACTACTGTATAAAATGGTAAGTGACATGCAACTACCTCGTCAGAGTAGTGATTTTCAAACTTAAAAAAAAAAAAAAAAAAGGCTGTAGACTTCTGGGTAAAGATGGCATCTAAACATATTTATCTGCTTTCATTCCCTTCCTGAGAAATCATAAAAATGACAATGAAGAGAATTCTTTTCCAAAGGAATTACCCAGGAAGTACGTCAACAATGGCCAAGGGACGGTCTCTATAAATGTGTTCCTGCAGACAGGCATTGAGGGTAGTTGCAAATTTGCCCAAATCAGCTTAGGTGAAACCCTGGGAATTAACCAAAGGCTTGCCACGACCTGAGGAGCATTCATGCGAGGAAAATTAGTAACCTTGGTCAGAACAGCAAATTCCAGGCATTCTAACTGGACCCACTCCCAACTCCCTCCCACCCCGGGTACAAGTCTTGACAAGAAGCAGCCTTACAACCACCGAGCTGTGGCAGCAGCAGGTTGGACCCTCGGAGGGGGAAGACGCGGTTTGTGCAACCCTGAAAAGCCCCAGCGCCAGCAGAAAATCCACAAATATCTTGAGTCCGTCAAAACCTCACTTCCTACTGTTGACTGAGAAAGCCTTGCTGATAACTTACGTAGCTGGTGAACACATAGTTTGTTTGTTATATGTGTTATGTAACAAACTCAATTGTGTAAGCTAGAGAAAGGAAAATGTTATTAAGAAAACCATAAGGAAGAGAAAATACATTTACAATACTCATTGCAAAAGATCTGTGTATAAGTGGACCCATGCAGTTCAAACCCACACTGGGGTTCCATCTACTACTCTGTAACTGTTCAGATTTTTTTTAAGAATTGTGGTAAACTACAGGCAGACCTCGGAGATGCTGTGGGGTTGGTTCCAGACCATCACAATAAAGTGACTATTGCAATGCAGCAGGTCATAATCTTTTTGTTGGCAGAAAGACTTGCCTTCAATTTGTAGATAACACGATATCTGTGAAGCGCAATAAAATGACATTTGCCTGTACACATAACATAAAATTTACCAGCATCACCATCCATCTCCACACCTCTATTCTTTTCTAAAAATGAAACTCTATTCCCATTAAACAGTAACTCCCCATTCCCTACCTTGCCCCCACCCCAGGGATTCAGCAGCAATCACTGTTCTTTATTCTGTCTCTAGGACTGTGAGTACCCTGAGGACGTCACATGAGTGAAATCAGACAGTACTTGTCTTTTTGTGACTAGCTTATGTCACTCAGTGTACTGCCCTCAAGGTTCATCCTCGTTGTGGCATGTGGCAGAATCCCTCCCCTTTTTAAGGCTGCATATTATTTCATTGTCCGTATACTCTGTATTTTGTCTTTCCATGCATCCGGCGATGGGCACAGGCTGCTTCTGCCTTTCGGCTGTTGTGAATAATGCTGCTATGAACACGGGTGTCCAAATATCTCAAGACCCTGCTTTCAGTTCTTCTCGGTATACACCCAGAAGCGGAATCGCTGGATCACATGGTCATTTTATTTTTAATCTTTTGAGGAAGCACGATACTTTTTCCCACAGTGGCTGCTGTACCACTCACAGTCCCACCAACATTATGCCAAGGTTCCAGTTCCTCCATATTCTTGCCAACACTTTGTTTCTGGTTTTTTTTTTTTTTGGATAGTAGCCACCCTGGTGGGCACGAGGTGGTACCTCAGTGTGGTTTTCATTTGCATTTCCCTAATGATTAGCGGTGTTGAGCATGTTTTCGTGATCTTATTGGTCATTTGTACATATACTCATATCTTCCTTGGAAGAATGTCTATTCAAATCCTTTGCCGAATTTTATTCAGGTTTTTTTTTTTTTGTTGTTGTGTTAGGAATTCTCTGTACACTATCAGGTATGTGATTTGCAAATATTAATGTTTTCTCCCATTTTGTTGATTGCCTTTCTATGCTACTGATAATATCTTTTATTCACAGAATTTTTAATTTTTCATGAAGTCAAGTTTGTCTATTTTTTTCCTTTGGGTTCCTGTGCCTTTGGTGTTTTATCCATGAAATCATTGCCGAATCCAATTCTGTGCAGCTTCAGCTCTACGTTTTCTTCTAGGAGTTTTATAGTTTTCAGTCTTACATTGAAGTCATCGATCCACTTAGTTAATTTTTGTAAATATCAGAGAAGGGCCTAAATTCATTCGTTTGCAAAGGGAGATCCAGTTTTCCCAGCACCATTTGCTGAATAGGCCGTGCTGTCCCCACCGAATGGCCTCGACGCCGTTGTCACCATTGTCGAAAGTGATTCCACCGCATAAGCAGGGCTTTATTTCTGGGCGCTCTGCTCTCTTCCCTGGGTCCATGTGTCTGTCTTTCCACCAGGACCGCACTGTTCTGATTACCGGACCTTTTGAAATCAGGAAGTGCGAGTCCCCAGCTATGTTCTCTTTTTCCCAAGATTCTTCTGGCTATGTGGGGTCCCTGAGACTCCAGATGGATTTTAGGATGGGTTTTTCTATTTCTGATAGAAAAAAATGACACTGGGATTATCATAGTAACTGTACTGAACCTGGAGATCACTTTGGGTGGTATTGATATCTTCACAGTATTAAGTCTTCCAATCCACGAATATGGGATGTGCTCCCATTTATTTATGTCACCTTTAATTAGTTTTGGCAATGTTTACAGTTTTCATTGCGTCAATATTTTAATTCTTTGGTTAATTCCTGAGCATTTTGTACGCTTTGATGTTACTATACGTGGAATCATTTCTGTATGTTCCTTTTCAGATTGTCTGTTGCCAGCGCAGAGAAATGCAACTGATTTTTGTGTGTTGACTTTGTATCTTGCTACTTTACCAAATTCATTTACTAGTTCCAAAAGTTTTTATTTTTGTAGCATTATTAGGTGTTTCTACATATAAAATTGTATCAGAAAAGCTGATTTTTTTAACCAAGCAAATGATAGAATCTGTAAAATAAAGATGTTCCTTTAAAGGTCCTGAAAATCGTATCCCCTACAAATCCATTTCAAAGGACGTTGTGAGAGGATGTGTTCCGCCGTCGCCGCAGTACCAAGAGGATTGAACAACAAAGAGGACTCAACATGCGGGAAGCAGGACTTGCGACTCGGGAAGAGGCCAACGGAAACTGCAGAAGATGGTGTCTTAGAGTCAGCTCAGGCTGCCGCAGCAAAGTGCAGACCTCGATTTCCTCCCAGTGCTGGAGATGGGAAGTCCAAGGTCAGGGTGCCAGCAAGGTCAGTTTCTGATGAGTGTTCTCTGTGTACTCACACGGTGGAGACAGAGAGGATAGCTCTCCGGCTTCTCTTCTTTTAAAACAAACTCATCACACCAGGAGAGCCACCCTTGTTGCTTTGTCTCACTCTAATCACTTCCCAAAGGCCCCATCTCCCAATACCATCTCAGTGGGAGTCAGGGCTCAAACATATGAACTTGCGGGGCCAGGGTGAAGTGGGGTGGGACGAGGGGACATAGATATTCAATCTCTAATGCACAGTGAAGTGAGACCCCTGGAGGACTGGCAGCAAATACATTTAAAAACATGATACAGACTAAATACCTCAAGCATGTGAAGGTCTTAAGATCCAAGCTTGGGAACAATTTCAGGTTGAATAAAAAATAAATACATGGAAGAAAAAAACAATAAAAATCACAAATGAACAAAACAAACACTCTCCCCAAAAAACAAAACAAAAACAACAGCAACAACAAAACAAGATAACCATTAATTCTGGCGAAAGTAAGAGTGTTATTCAGGATGCCTGAGAGAGGAAGCAGTCAGTTTACTATGTGACTCGGTTCTGAACATAATCATAAGAGAACAAATACCAAAGACTGACTGAGCCAAAACTATGACAACACTATTCCCGGGAAGGTGAGGTATATAATAAGGGTATGTGTATGGTGTGAGCAGGAGTGAGCTGAATTCTCATCGTCCGTTGTACAATGTCGGCAGGTAATGCCCACATCTGAAAAATTAATACGGTAGAAGCACAACCTTCAGACAATAAGACAGATCAAGATAACCAACCAAAAGTGCTTCGGTGGGAATGGAGAAAAAGAGACAAGGAAAAGCTATTTTAATTACGTGCGTGAGGAACCTTTGTACACACAGATGTCTTTACTAGGCTGCGGGACCCTTTCTTCAAACGCCACCTTGTGCAGGGCGCAGGCGCTGCTGCTCTGGACGGGTGCGGGTGCGCACGCAGAGCTCTGCCCGGCCCAGACCCACCCTCCGTGGCCTGTGGCTCCTCTCAGCATGAACCTCAGCACCACCGATGGAGGGGGACTGACTGAGGCAAGACCCAAAGGGGCCTGCCGTCCGATGCATCCCTTGTCCCCCACGGCACTGCTACCTGCAAGACCCTTTCTGTTGCAGGAATACCACACCCCCAAGTGCACTCCGAAGGCAGCTGCCATCCAGCGGGAAGACTGCTGCACTTGGAGGCAGAAGCCCTGGAGCCACACCTTTGCTGCACCTCTTACCTCGGGCCACTTCCTGACACGTGCAAGTTGGTGTCCGAATCTATACAACAGATCATGCCGTGACTTTGTTAATAACAGAGTGAGGTGAACGAAAGGATAAATGTGCTTTGTGACTCGTGGTTTGTCACTTGCATGCGTTCAGGAGGACTGGACACACTTCCACACTCACACTGCATGACTTTGACCTCCTTCCCCAGCGGCATCCAAAGGCCTTTTGTCGGTGCGTGAGCCAGAAACTCCCTGGCGTGTTCATTGCCCGGTACATCTGGTATACAGTCTTCTGGTCTAGTCTCATCTTCCTGAAACAGAAAACAATGTGTAACCAATACGGCCAAAAAGCACCGGAATTCTCTCCCACCTGCTTCAGAAGACAGCATTGTTGGGCTTTCTCAGGGAGCTCAGAATTGGAGCTCCCACAGTTACCATTACCTAACTGGAGAGACAAGGAGACCGGACAGCCAAATGGAAATAACGGCACCAGGGGAATTACATCATGAGAATGAAGCAGCTGTTCTCAGGGAAAAGTTGCTAGTAAAGTAAAATAGAAATCTGTCCTTCACAGGAATGACTTGTGAGCGCTATCTAAATTCTAATGGATATTACATTCTAGGATCACAAAAAGGATTTTCAACTGGCCTGGCTGGGTGGTTCAGTTGGTTGGAGCATTGTCCCATAACCAAAAGACTGTGGGTTCGATTCCCGGTCAGGGCACATACCTAGATTGTGGGTTTGTGCCCCTAGGTTGGGTCATGTATGAGAGACAACCAATTGATGTTTCTCTCTCACATCAATGTTTATTTCTCTCTCCTTTCCACTCTCTTCAAATCAATAAACATATCCTTGGGTGAGGATTAAAAAAATAAAAGGTGTCACTACCTCAAACTCTTTGTAGAATGAGACAAGGTACACGGATCATTAAACAAAGCTGTCAAGAACAGAAATAGCTTATTCTACCTTGATGGCCACTGTCATGCTTTCCAGTTACACACATGCTGTATCTCTGATACGCACCTTCATCCCTGAATAACCACAGTGATAATTAAGGAGCTTTTTTGTCCAGCTGCCATGAATATTAAATTTACAATGAAATAATTTTAAATCATTTTTTTAATTGAAAGGTTAAATCCTTAAACTGAAAAGGCTGCTTTGGCCTTGAATCAGTCCTCTAAGTCTCTCCACTCCCCCTTACCGCCCCCATGAGGGGATGCCCGGGGCCAGGCTGCTGCACCAGGGATTGGGGGTTGGACCAGTGCCAGGGCTCCCCAGGGTCTGCTGGGGAGAAGAGGGTGACGATGGCTGATGGCCGAGGAGCACACGTGGGCCTGCCTGCCCTGGTGTTTCCTAGGGAACACACACTGGGCTGGTGACATTCTGCAAAGGACCAGGCCCGTGACAGAGCCCGAAGTGTGTGACTGGCGTCTGCAGGGAAGAACCAGGACCGTCGAGAAGGAGCTTCAAAACCACAGGCAGCTGTTTTCATAACAAGTGACCGAGCCGGAGCACTGAGTCTGACACACCTAAGAGAATAACCGAACGGACAAACTTCACACTGACCTTGATAAGCCCAGGAGGAGGTTTCTCGTAACTGGAAAGAAAAGAAAAAACCACCGTCAACCGTGTTACCAGGAGCATGACACACTTTAATGAGCAAAAAGCAACTGTAGCCTGAAATAAAAAGGACGTTTTTAATAAAAACCTAAAACTACATTATGACTAAAACAGGTAGTATGAAATATGCCCAGCGTTCAAGAGATCACATATAAATAAACGGATGCTATACCACATCCTGCCGAGATCTAGAACTTCAATTCACTGAAATTGTAACTAACTTGGTGTCTTAGCACAATGATTTCATTTTGGGAAGAAGGGAAAGCAAGCGATTACTGGGCAAAGGAGAGGTAAGAAGGCCTTTAAGTTCATTAGGGTTCCAAATTGTCATTATAGTTGTCCGGTTGTTGACCTAGCATAACTTTCACTTAATGTTGTCACGGCTGGGCTGGGTGGGCTGAGCATCGGCTCTCCGCCGGCTGAGGGGGGTGGGGTAAGGGGGCGGAGCAAAGCTGGAGGGAAGGGCCTGTGGTGGGGTGAGGAGTGAAGGTGGTCCGTCCCAGAGGCTCCCCCTCCCATTTCCAGGCCTGGCTCCATTCAAGATCCTCTCGCCCAGCCCCTTCCCAGAGTGAGCCCCTCCCATCCAAGCCAGCTGTCCCTGCTCCTCAGCACTCCGACAGCGCTCCCCACCCAAACTGGCCTCCCTGGATTCCAGGCGCAGGACCCCTGCAGGAGGCCTGGACCACAGGCGGCATTCAGTAAAGAAAAGTGCTAGATTAAGTACGGGAATGGCTGCGTGGGAACGCATTTTTCCTTCGGTCCGCAGACTGCCAGACGGCCAGGGCCCTGAGGACACATGTCACCCCCGGGGCTCCCATTGCGCCTGAACTTTGCACAGCTCTGTGGGAGCTGCCGGAAGAGGCTTCTGGATTCCAAATCTGCGAATCTGCCCTGAATGCTCATGCTCATTTTTAAGTATTTACTCACTATTGGCTATCAACAGGAAATCACACACCCCAGGCCTGTTCAGTGGCTCCACAAGGAACATGTCGTTTATGAGGACATCCCGGCACTGGTGCGGGTTTAAAGTTGTGTCTTGACTCCAGAAACATGGAAATGGGGGAGCACCTACATGGGGAGCGTAGGGCTGACTAGTTTTCCAAGTTTTCTGTAATGAAATGTATTGCTTTCATCAACAGCAAAACATTAATAAATGTCAAAAGAGAGAATTAGATATTGATATGGGACAATACCTCTTTATAACTGTCCCAATAAAGGATGTTCTGTTTTCTGGGGGTAAGAGACCCCTCGCGCCCCAGCAGTACGCCCCAGTCCTACAAAAATGTGGCTGTGGCCCCTGTCCAGGGGCAGCATGGCGGAGCAGAAACCCATGGGCTTTGGAGACAAAGACTCTTGGCTGAATTTGGATTTGTTCTCCCTGCTGTGTACTTTGGGCAAGTTACTTAACCCCCCAGAGCCTCCATTTCCTCATGGGTGAATATTTCACAGCGCACACAGGAGGGGTACTCCACAATGCCGGCTTCTGCCCCATCTGTGGAAGACATTCTGATGTTCTTGGAGCCTCCTGAGGCAGCTCAAGACGGGACCACTAGCATCACAAAGGCCACAGCCTGGGACCAGCATAGGGGGGAGAAAAGGGCTTGAGGGGAAGTAAATAACCAATGCAAGAGCTTTCCTAAGCGGACAGAGCGGGATCTGCCCCACGAATATCACATCATGAACACCTGGGCATGAACAGACTTAGCTGCTTAGGTGTGAGACAGTACTTTTCCAAAGCAAATGTATAAAGTATTTTCTAACACGAAGTGGTAGCAAGACATAGCTAAAACTTAGCAATAACACTGGAAATCTGCATAAATTGGGCAAATGATACAGTTCACCTACAAGCGTTCGTTAGAAACACAACTGGCGCACCTCACGCACAGAGACCGAAGGGAGTTTGCGAGTGCAGCCTATCAACCCAAGAATCCATCCTTCCGGCCACAGGAGTTGCGCACACGACAACACATGGCCAAACTGAGATCCAAGCTCCCGGAAAATATGTGACTGCTGTTGCCAAGATGAAAAGAAGTGTGATGGAAATACACATTTGGAAATCTATTATTAGCAACGGCACTGCCTAAAAAGTCCATTTCACAACTGTTTTCACAAATCTAAAGGAAGGTGATTGATGGTTTTTCCTAGGGCTAAACAATTCATTGATTTAACCTATTAAGGATAATTCTCAAAGTTTAAAGTAATAATTGACTCCTATACATAAACAGATTTGGAAATGGAAGTATGTTAATACTGGTTTGGCTTCTGCACTCTGCACGTCAAGAAGTCCACATGTATCTTTGCAGTATTTTTTACGATTTTATTTATTTTTTTTTTAGAGAGAGGGGAAGGGAAGGAGAAAGAGAGGGAGAGAAACATTGATGGGTTGCCTATCGCTTGCCCCCAGCTTGGGACCTGGCCAGCAACCTAGGCATGTGCCCTGACTGGGAATCTAACTGGGGACCTTTTGGTTTGCAGGCAGGGGCTCAACCCACTGAGCCACACCAGCCAGGGTGCAGTTAATTCTTAATATTGAAAAAAGTTGGTGAGGTCATTACTTTGTACCATCTGAGAAGCTAATTGTTCATTCATTCAGACTTCAATAAATTGCTCTGTGTACTAAGAAGACTACATTTATGTAAGAGGGGAAAAACATTATCTTCCCCATTGTGTATGGGGGCAAGAAACCTTTAATTTGACAGACAGCACCAAACCGAGTCCCTGACAGGGCCAGGACTGTGGGTGTCTGCCATGCAAGGGCCCTATCCTGCAACCACTGCCCTGCTGAGGTGACATTCAGCTCGAGGGCCACCCTGGAAAGAGCAGGCGGGGCTCCGAGAAAGCGATGCATTGTGTGTCAAAGCTCAAGAGGCACCGACTCCTACAGCTGCTTACAGGATGGCAGAATGACGGAGAAGAACGGGAAGGTCTTTAACGCAACCTCCTACCTGATGTTTCAGTCTCCCTCACAACCTACCCTCCTCCCAGTTGTTACCTGCACCCTCCTTGACCCCTCAGGAGCTGGGAGCCCAGTGCCTCCTAAGTCGGGCTGGGCTCATCTGCACGAGTGTATGTGGGACTCTGGTCCTTTTGTTGAGCTGGAATCGGCCTCTTGGTAGACTCTCCCCCCCCCTCCCCAAATCCTCAGGGCTGGAGAGCAAGCCTAACACTCTCTTCTACCTGTCCGGCCACCTTCGCAGTAGTTAAGGACAGGTCCCTCACCCCTTTGTTCATTCTTACCGCACTAACGTTACAGGGCTGCGTTTTCTCTTCCCTTAGTAACGGAAACGAAAAGACTGTATCAGGGTCACGGTGGGCCCTGTGACCTGAACACCGTGAAAGCACAGGGACCGAAGCGCACTTCTCGCGTATTCAGTCTCCAAGTCCAGAGAGAGCGCCTAATAGAGCCCAGGCGAAACTCCGACACCGCGGCACGTGGACAGCAACAGCCGCTCCGCGCTGCGGGAGCGCCCCCTGCCCCCCGTGTGCCTCCCGGAACCTGGGGGTGGGGCCTGCGTTCCCTCCTGGCTCCAGCGGCCGGGGGGAGCCAGGCACCGACCTTCCCTCCCGTTGAGGGGCGGTTGCAAGGCGAGTGCACGGCGCCCGGGATCGGTAACCCAGCCGAACTGGTATCTGAGGACCCGCCTGTGGTGCCCAGGCGGCGCCCATTCCTCGCAGGGGCCCGGAGGCGGGCGGGGACTCACAAGGACTCCAGGTGCTTGAGCTGCTGCAGCTGCTGCGCGTCCTGTCGCCGCCGCTTCTGCTCCCGGCGCCGCTGCAGCTCCTGATCCCGCGGCTCCCGCGGCTCCCGCGGCTCCCGCGGCTCCCGCGGCTCCCGCGGCTCCCGCGGCCGCCGTGTGCCCCCGGCCCCCGAGTCGGCGTGCCCGGGCCGGGACGACATGGTGGCCCGCGCAGCTCAGGGAGCGGGGAGGACGGCACTTCCTCCGCGCCGTGCCCGCCGGGTCACTGCAGCGCCCCCTCCCGCCGCCGCCGCCGCCCCACCGGCTGAGCCCGGTGTCCCAGTCGAGGCCGCTGGTCCCCGCCTCCCAGCGGCGCGGCCTTCAGTCCTCGTTCAGAGAACAGTCTCCCGCAGCTGGGCGGGTTGGTGCCCGGACGCGGGAGCGCGCCCCCTGGCGGCGGCCGAGAGCTACGGATGCTGGCGGTTGGAAGCCCTTCCCCGCTGCCCGGGGACCGCTAGAACGTGCGATACCTGATTAAAACAGTGTGTGTTGCTTTTAGACAAGGTTTGGGTGCGGAAAATGAAAAAGCTAATATATACTGAGTGCTTTTATGTGCTGGACATTGAGCTAAGCCCTTAATAGGATCTGATTTAATCTTTAAAAACTTAATTTCTGATACTACTTTTATGTATTACTGTACACTAATTTTATAGTGAGGCCCAGAGCCACGATGCAAAAGTGTTCCGAGCTTAGCTAGATTGTATTTTTAAAGTGTTATCTGATATGTGTTTATAATCATCGTTTAGCATTAACATAATGGAATAAACCACAAAGGAAGTGAAAGTAGTAGCATAGGGAGTATTTCCCTCAAACGTGGCATTCAATATAATTAATACCTAAAATATCCGGGGAGATGTTTCATATTTATTACAGGAAATCCAAATAAACACACAAAGGACTATGAACAGACATGCAATGTCACACTGATGTGTCCCAAAACTTGGAAATCAGGTTTCCACAATTCAGCTGTTCATGCAAGTGACCTGGGCCTAGAAATGCCTTGCAAGACAACCCCCATCTAGTCAAGAAGAATGTAGTCTCAGGAAGATGTTTGAGAAGCAAAGAAAATGTAACTTAATGGAAGGAAGTAGGGGGGTGGGCTACAGAATCTACAAAGGGAGAGCCCAAGGAAAGCAATGAGGCTTTGCTCAGCAAACAAACTCTAAGCACACCTGAGTATTCTGGAAAATATGCACCATTTGGAATAAGGTACAAAATGGACCAAACTTAGTTCCATGTTAAAGAAAACAGCCTCCAAGACGAGGTACACCCCTGTGCTGATTCCATTCTCGCCAGCAACATTTGGACAGTGTACCACGTCAGACCGCACCACGAGGAGTACGGTGTTCAGTCCCATCTCAGGAATGGGGTCAGGGGAAAGGTATCTCTCCTACTATAAGTCAAAAACTTTACATTGCGATTTAAAATGTAATATGACTTTGGCCGTTGTGGCAAACTGTACTCTACACGTTGGCCGCCATCATCTCTCTGATGTCGCTTGTTCTCTGCAAATGAACTTGACCTTCCTCCAGTGGAGAGGTGAGCCCTGTGCCTCTTTCCCTGAATCCAGACCAGCCTTGGTGATATGCTTGTAACCAGCACACAGGAGTGGAAGGGAAGCCTCATCCTATTTGAGTTTAGGTCAGAAGAGGGCATTGGGCCTCCACTTGGTTCTTTTGAAATGTTCCCTCCTGAAGCCTTCAGAGAGGTCAACTGTTCCACTGCCCTGGAGGCCACTATGCTGTGAGGAGGCCCAAACTAACTCCTGGGGAGAGATCCTGTGAAGAGGCCCTGAAAAACACACAATAATAAAGAACAAACAAAAACAACAACTACAACAGCAAAAGAACAAAACAAAGAGGCTTTGAGACTCAATAAACAGAGGATGTCAGGGCAGGCCTCACTGCCTGATAAGGTGCACACCAGAGGCGAATCTAAGTGGCTCCCATTGAACAGGTGGGCTGGGACAGTTCTGCCCCTCCCAGGGCAGCTTTGTTGCTGGTCAAGGTAGGCCCCTAATGTAAAAGAAAAGAAGGAAAACATAAAAAGAAAAAATACAAAACAGTCTTCAACCATAACCAGTGGCCCTATAGCAAGCAAGCAAAAAAAGCTGAAAACTTTAGGATATACTTCTACACAGAAACTAATTGAGTTTTTCACACTTGCAATTGAGTCTTAACTGATTCGAATATTTGCTTAATGCGATGATTTTACATCTTAGCAGAAAGATCCAGGGATTGATAATTCCATTTTAGCGAGTATTGTAGTCAAGACTCTTTTTAAAAACAAAAAACCAAAATCCAAATCAAACTGTTTTTAAGAAAAAAAAATAAAGGCATTTATTGTCTCATATATGTGAAATGTCACGGGGTAGAGCTTCAGAAATGGCTGGATCTAGGTGATGTAATGTCAGAGTCAGCAATTTCTCTTTCTCTCAGCTTCACTTTCCTTTGTAATGCCTCATTCTCTTGGAGGTTCTCCCATTGTGGGGGCAAAGATGGCAACAATTTAGCAGCCCCAGCTGGCAGAAACTTTTCTCAGTTTCATGTATTATACTCACTGGCTTAGCAAGGGTCATGTAGTTGTCATGGAAACAATCACTGTGGTCAGGGAGAAGCAATACTCAGACTAGCCCACCCTATGCCATGTGCCCACCCTAATTCCCAGGGGTGGGACTGGCTTTACCCAAGCCATAGAGACTAACATCATTAATAGGATGAACTATATTAATAGGTTTTCTATTTCAATAGAATAAGCTCTAATAAGAACAGTGAACATTTCTTTAGTGCTATATGAAGTTTCTCACAGGATCCTGGGATTGAATAAGATCTGTAATAATCTTATAATTATCATATTTTATCTTCATCTTACAGGGGAAATTTACCTTGCTGAAGGTCATTTAGGTAGTCCATATGTGATATGTATTATTCCTTCAATAAATTGTTGAATTCAGTTCGCTCATGTTTTATTTAGTATTTCTGCATATACATTCGATTGGTGCCCAGTTTCTCTCTCTCACTGCTATTGCCACATTTTGGTATCAGGTCTGTTTGCATCTGCCGATCCTGAGAAAGAAGATACCTACTAAGTAGGGCTGCTGGTGGCCAACTGAGCTGGAATTTGAAAAACAGAGCCTAGCAGCCGTTCCTACCCAGAGAGGCCTCTCCTGCAAACTAAACTTCAGGGAGAAGCCTGACCTGGATGGGTTGCCTGCATCGTGTTCCTGCCTTCTGAGGTCCTGGGCAGAGCACAGCGGAGCGTGGCACAGTGGAGAGGACCAGAGCAGAGCTGTCTAGCTGGAGAGGGGCCTTACTCAGGGCCAGGCCCGGGGAGGTGTCTCACAGCTGTGCTTTTCATAATTGAGCTGTAATAAATACTCTTGAGCTGTTCCACGGCTGCGCTGTTCTCACAGCCACACTGTATTTCTAAGCTAAATGCACTGAACTACTCCAATGAATTTCTTGGGGCATCTGAGTCTATTGTGAAGTCACGTGTGTGAGAGCGTGTGGGATGTTTGCTGATAAGTCAGCTCACAGTCCGTCTCAATGGCTTGGGGAACACTCACAGCCAGCCATTTAAAACTTTCCTCAGTGCAACTGTCAAGGGGGGCGGGGGTCTGGCAGCACAGGCCTCCCCCTTTATAAGTATTAAAAGAAATTCCTGACAAAAAGTCCTGGAGAATGGTTTCAGTCTTTTTCAATGAAGAATCCATCCTTGTAACTAAGTTAAAAAATCAACAACTAAGTTTCTTTCCCTCCCCAAAGCAGCAAGGGGTAATTGGATCCGCAGCCACGTAGGGGCCTCTCCTGGTTCTAAATCCGGAGTCTCCAGGGACAGGCGGGGACCAGCGGGTCTGCTTAGGCGGTAAACGCTTTTCTCTCCTAGCTTTGGGCCAATGCCCAGTCCCAAGGAGTGCACGATTTCTCCCGCGGGGACGGGTTTCCCCAGTTGCCGCCAGCCCTCTTCCCAGGGCGGGCCAGCGGGTCGGAGGGCCGGGCCAGGCGCCGCGCAGGGCGCAGCCCGCCCGCCCCGCGCGGGGCCGCAGCTCCTCCCCTCGCTCGGATGTGGCCGGGGGCGGGGGACGAGGGCGAGGGGGTGGTGGCTGCGGTCCGGGGAGGGCCGGGAGTCTTTTCCACGTTTGCAAACGCAGCTGCTTCCAGGCCCGACCCGCGCGCCGCCCGAGCTCTGCGCGCCCTCGTCCGCTCCGCGCCCGCCGCCCCCCGCCCCGCCCGCTGCTTTCCTCGTTGCCCCCGATGGCGTTCAGGGCCCGGGGCTGGCGGCCCCCACCGCCGCCGCTGCTCTTGCTGCTGCTCTGGGTGACTGGGCAGGCAGCGCCGGTCGCCGGCCTGGGCCTGGGCTCGGACGCGGAGCTGCAGATCGAACAGCGCTTCGTGCCTGACGAGTGCCCGCGCACCGTGCGAAGCGGTGACTTCGTTCGCTACCACTACGTGGGAACGTTCCCCGACGGTCAGAAGTTCGACTCCAGGTACCTCGCCCCGCGCGCCCCTTGGTCTCTCCGCTTCCCGCTCTCCGGACAGGCCTTTCCCTCCGGACGGACCTCCCCCAGCTCCGCCCCGCGCCTCCCGCGCGCCTCCCTCTCCCTCCTCTTACTCCGGCGCTCTCGGACCCTAAACCCCTTAGGCTGCGGGGAGAGCCTCCCTGTCCTCGTGCTCCCAGGGTCCACTCACCCAGGACTGGAAGCTTGGAGAAGACTTTGTGCAGCGCAGTTGGGGCGAGTCACGCCCTCCCTCTGCGCCCTGCGCATTTGCACAGGCGAAATCTACGTGGGAATGCCACTCCGCGGGTCGACCCACTGGGTCCATGTGGATGTGCGCCTGCCGCCCCTTCCGGGTTCCTTCTCGCAGGCACCTTCCTTTGCGCGGAAGGATGCGCGGCCGTTTATGGAGATATTACAACGTGCCAGAGTAGTTCTAAGTGCTTTCCATATAAGAAACTCATTTAATTCTTACAAATTGAGGCCGCTGAGGCTAGGAAACTCGTTTAAGTGGAGTCAGGTTGAAACTCGGACGATCCAAGTCCAGAGACTGTGCGGCTAACTACCACTACCTCCCTCTGGCCTTGGAAAACCTCCCTGAGACGGGAGGTAGTCTAGAGCAGTCTCTGAGGTTTGCTGCGGGCCCTGCACCGTGCCCACGATTCCTTCCCTTAACTCTTCCCTTAACTCTCCCTTAACTCACAGCCCCTCTGCCTCGCTTCACTCCGGTTTAGCTTCCTGGGTTAACAGCCCTCTGTGGCTCCAGCTCCAGGCTGTCCTCTCCGAGACTTTGTCACCAGCCCAGGTGCGGGCCATCTGAGTGAATCAACCGAGTAGGCTCAGAGAACTGTTGAGCGTCTGCTCTGCACCCTAGGCTGGGCTAGGCTCCTTCATGGAGTTATCTTTTAAAAAATGCTCTCACCACCCCGGTCGGTGTGGCCCCGTTGGTTGGAGCGTCCTCCCGTACACCAAAAAGCTCTCGGGTTCAATTCCCCTCAGGGCATATCCCCAGGTTGCAGGTTCGATCCCCAGTCAGGCCCCTACAAGAGGGCAGCCGTTCGATGTTTCTCTTTCTCCCCCTCTCCCTTCCTCTCTCCCTAAGAGCAATGAAAAAATGTCGTGTGAGGATTTTTAAAAAATGCTCTCCTTTTGCCTTTTTTGAAATGACAGTGCGTGAATAATCTATAAAAGCTGTTTAGCCTCCTATGGGGCACACAGCAAGTGCTTAGAAATGCTCATTCTTACTATTGTTTCAGTTACTTCTTTCTCTGGAGATATAATTCACATGCTGTCACTCGCCCATTTAAAATGTGCAGTTCAGTGGTTTTCGGCGTGGTCACAGAGTTGTGCGGTCACCACAGCTGTCCAATCCCAGACGTTTTCATCACTCCGAAAAAGAAAGGCTGGACCCCTCTGCAGTCAGTCACTCCCTTCCCCTCCAGCCCTAGGCAGCCATTCGTTCACGCCTTGTCTGTCACTGGCTTTGTATTTGGCTTCTTTCGCTTCATGCTTTCTAGGTTTGTCCATGCTGTAGCATGCATCACTACTTCATTCATTTTTATGGGTGTATATTTCGTTACAGGGCTATACCCCATTTTGCTTATCCATCAGTTGATGGGCATTTGGGTTGATAACACTCCTTGGCTGTTATGAATAATGATGTGTGAACATTCGTGTACAAGGTTTTGTGTGGATGTATGTTTTCATTTCTTTTGGACATATGCCTAGGAGTGCAATTGCTGGGTCCTTATGGTGACCATATTTAACTTTTTGAAGAATTGCCAAACTGTTTTCCAATGCGGCTGTCCCATTTTACATTCCCACCAGCCATGCATGAGGGTTCCAATTCCTCCACATTCTCCCAGCACTTGTAATTGTCGGTGTTTTTACTTATGGCCGTCCTAGGTGGGTGTGAAGTGGAATCTCACTGTGGTTTTAAGTGGCATTTCCCTAACAGCTGCTGATGCTGAGCATGTTTTCATGTGTTTATTGACCATATGTGTGTCTTCTTTCATTTGCTTCTTCAGTTAGAAATAGGGAAGAGTTTCCTGCTCGTGCTGATGGTGTTTAGGAACGCCCACTGGAACAAGTTGTCTGGTACTTTCTACCCTGCAGGCACAGCAGCCCCTCTGAGACAGTGGGGGGCAGTGGAGAGAATATGGAGGAGTGACCGTCCATTCAGCAAACGTGTCTGCGGTGTCAGGCAGTTACCTAGTGTGATAAGTACAGAAAAATAGCACATTTCTGCTTCTGACATAGAGCTCACATACAGTTTTTACCACATGCCTTTACTTATAATTCATTGGATCTCAAATAAGTTCATTTAACTTTGTAAGATGGTGAGGTAGATATCTCATTACAGATGAAGAAACTGAGGCTCAGAAAGTTCAAGTAATTTGCCCAAGGCAGCCAGCTGCTGAATGATGGAGTGGGGCTTGGAACTG
Organism: Glossophaga mutica; assembly: GCA_039655065.1. Lineage (NCBI taxonomy): Eukaryota > Metazoa > Chordata > Mammalia > Chiroptera > Phyllostomidae > Glossophaga > Glossophaga mutica. The sequence continues at coordinate 88,834,849 of CM077313.1, forward strand.
AGGCATTTCGGTGCCGGAGTCTATGGTTTAAGCACATACACGATGGAAGACAAGCACGGAGCTGTGGAAGCACACAGAAGGCCTAACTAACTGTGTGTCCGGCTGGCGTGGGGGGATGGGGTCAGGACGAAGTCTCGGAATTGCAGGAATAAGACCTGAGAGGAGTACAGTTTACAGGGAGATGCTGAGGGGTGAGGGACGTGGCTGGTAGGGGGAAAAGCGTCGTAGAGGCCTGGAGGTGGGAGCATTGTGTAGGGGGACATCCAGGCTCCTCAGTGTGGCCTGAGCTTGGAGTGGGGACATGGCAGTGACCGGGGGCAATAAAAGGACCCGTGAGAGGAGGCCGGGGAGGAAGGCTGGGCCAGCTTTAGAGGGATGTTGCCTGCTTGGGTATATAGAGTTTGGACTTTGTCTAAGGACATTGGAAAACCCTTGAAGAATTTTAATCCAAGGAGTGAAGGACCAGACTTGTATTTTACAAAGGTCCCTGTGGCTGCAGTGTGGACAGTGGAGCGGAAGCGGTAGGTCCTTCACTACTGTGAGTTTTTCTCTAGGGCCCCCATTCCTTTGGGAGTTGATGAAGTACTAGGGCATGACTTTGCCATTTCTGCTCAAAGATCTTGAGCGAAGAGAACTGGAAGGTGTTTGGGCTTTGGCTGCAGATTTGGAGATTTCGCCCGGAAGGAAACAATGGCTTCATCCTGTCCAGAGTCATAAACCTCGGAGGGCCTTTCTTTCCGCAGAGCTTTCTTCCTGCCTCTGCCTGGGGCTTGGGAGCAGTTGGTATCGTTTCAGCTGCTGGGCATTTGCAGTTGCCAGGAGGTCCAGCCCTTTAGCCCTTGGCTTGGACGTGGCTTGGTTTCGTTGGGAGCCCCGTGGGCTCTTTAACATGCTCCTGTGGCTGCTCCCACACACCCAGGGAGAAGACACCAGCTCTTGCCTGCAGGTGTCTGTGGGCTCCTGCTCTCCCGCTCCAGGCCTTGAAGCACCTTGTCAGCCACTCCTGCCCTGAGCCAGCTGTTAGGATTTTTGTAGCATTCCTAGCACCCCCCCTAGAAGGGGATAATCTCTTTGCTCTGATTTCCTCCTAGGGACCGATGTTTAATGGGTTCCTATTATCTTTAACAGGCAAACTAGCATCTGGCCAGTTCATCCCAGGCCTCCAGGTCTCTCTGCAGGCCCGTACAGTCCAGACACTCAGTAAATGTTATTGGGGGCATACTGTATGCCCCCTTATGGGTGGGGGGATGCTCTAACACAGTGGTGTTCAAACTGTGCATGCATCAGAATGCCCTGGGGAGCTACACAATTCCCGATTCAGTGGGTCTGCGTGAGACCTGAGAAACTGGATTCCTAACAGGTTTCCACGTGGTGCTGATTCTGCTGGGCTGAGGACCACACTTTCAGAACCACACAGACTCCCATTTACTTATTTATTTATTTTTTATCCTCACCTGAGGACATTGTTTTCATTGCTTTCAAAGAAAGAGGGAGGGAGAGAGAGAAACATCAGTGCAAGAGAGAAGCATTGATTGGTTGCCTCCGGTACATGCCTGGACTGGGGGTTGGACCTGCCACCTAGGTATGTGCCCTGACTGGGAGTCGAACCTGCAGCCCTTCAGATACAGGATGACGCTCCAACCAACTGAGCCATACCGGCCAGGGCTCATAGACTCATTGACAGAGGTCAACTCTGTTTTATATATTCATTCATTCATTCATTCATTCATTCATTCGTTCATTTATTTGCTCACTGAGCAAATATTTCTTGAACACCTGCTGTTGTAGTGCAGGGACACAGCAGAGAGTAAGACAGGCAGAAATCCCTGTCCTTCAGGGAAACTGCTCTGGGTGATACTACAGTGGTGGCTACATGTCACGGCTTTGTCCAAACCCATGGAACGTCCAACCCCGAGAGTGAACCCTCGTGCAAACTGCAGCCTTGGGGTGGCAGCGCTGTGTCAGTGTGGGTCATTGTGACGCATGGACCGCTGAGGTGTGTGACGGCGGTCTCGGGGCAAGCTGTGCCCGTGGAGGAGTGGGGGTATGTGGGAGGTCTCCCTACCTTCTCCATTTTGCCGTGAACCTAAAACTTCTTTAAAAGATAAAGTGTGTCTGAAATACAACCCTTGCCCTCGAGTTGGGGGGTGGAGGATACAAACACCCATTCCAGGTGGCTTTAGCAGAAAGGGAGGGAATTTTTGGATGGATCTCTGATTCCTCCTGAGGGTGTGGAGTCGTGAAGCCAGGTGACCTTCTGTACATCCCCGAGGGGATGCAGAGGGGCTTCCTTCTTTCCCTCCCTGAAGGGGCAGCTCCTGCAGACTTCCTTCCGCACCACATACGTGACTTCCTTCCGTACCACATACGTGACTTCCTTCCGCACCACATACGTGACTTCCTTCCGCACCACATACATGGCTTCTTGGGTCCAGCGACACTAACGGGAATCTATTTCAGGTCTACACTCCCAGGAGAGCATCCGGTTGGTCCGGTCTGGGTCAGGGGCCCACCCTGGTGGGTGGCAAGGGAAGGGGTGGTAAAGCTCAGTGCGTCTGCAGGCCTGGTTCTCAGAGAGGAGCCAGTGGGCAGGGCAGTCCCCAGATGGTAAGTTTTAAGTGTTCTCACCGCAATAAAGTAGGAATATGGTAATTATGTGATGTGATGGCTGTGTCAATTAGCTTGATGTGGCAATAATCTTATACTGTATACATATATCAAAACATCCAATCATACATCCAATTATTTGTCAGTTATACCTCAGTAAAAATGGGGGGAGTGGTGTATCCAGTTTTTTGTTTTTGTTTTTGTTTTGTCTAGAACTCGAATTTAGAACGAGCTGACTTTTCCTTCAGTCCTCACTGTAGGGCAGTTTTCTCCCTCCGGTGTAATGGCTATTCTTCTATTGTTTCTGGATCTGAGATCAGAATAATCTCAGCAACACGTAGTATACATGTATGCCAATTTCGCAGAAAGTTTAAAAGTAAATTTAGTTTTAAAAAGTAATACATGTGGTAATTAAAAGCCAGTTAAAGAATTCCATAAAGCTTAAAATTATAGTCGCCAAGCTGCTGGGAGTGGGGAAGGGGCTCCCGGTGGGGTGTAGCTGTTCTGAACGCAGACTCACCAGCTACCTGCTCACCAGCTCACCAGCTCACCAGCTCACCAGCTCCTTCTGCCCTCACGCCTTCCAGCCCGCAGGCTCTGCCAGGCACACAAAGGGTGCTTGGCCACGCCCCCTTTGCACACCTCAAGATTCTGCGTCTTCCCTTCTAGGTCAGTTCCTGCTGCTCTGTTCCCTTTCTACCTTCCACAATGTTGTTGCCATCTCTTCACAGCAACAGTCTCGATTCCGGTGTTCTGAGTCCTTGTTTCAAATGAGGAGCTTAGGGGCCGAGGGAAGGAATGGGCTTTGGGGGCCCCGTGAGAGGGAATGTGTTCAGTTTGCCATATGTTCTTCTAAAGGTTCGTCCTCATTGCAGATTGAAACTTACACTTAGAAATAGAGCCACGGTATTTATGCTTTAAGAATACAGCCCAGGGGTAGTCGTTTGTCCTGAGGAACACGCTGCAAGGTGATGTGTGCTTCCTGGGGTGTCCAACTTGCAGGCCACGGGCCACGTGTGGCTCAGGGTGGCTGTGAGTGTGGCCCAACACAAAATTGTAAATTTACTTAAAACATTATGAGAGTTTTTGTGGGTGTGTGATTACGTATTGCGGTGTATTTCATCTGTGGCTCAAGACAACTCTCATTCTTCCAGTGTGGCCCAGAGATGCCAGAAGGTTGGACACCCCTGGGTGAGGTGAATATGTTGGTTTTACGTGACGTCTCCAGTCTTATTGGGTTTAGGGCTGCTATTCTTGAAGAGCACCATTGGACGGTACCACAGCCGCCTCCCAGCAGCCCGTGGGGCAGGGGAGGGTAGAAGTGTCAGGGGAAGTGATGGAAGGGTCTGCAGCAGAGAATGAGCAGGAGAGAAAGATAAGCTGGTGGAGAGGAGAGGGGAATGTTGGAGGTAATGGATGATTTCCATTTGCCTTTCCAGGTCCACTTGGCCCTGTCCAGTGATATAAGAGGTTTATTTTAGTGACCCCCTTGTCATCTGGCTTCTGATTGGGTTCAGTCAATGGGGCATCAGCAGAAGAACAGAGGGAGGGAGGTGGACAGAATGGAGATATTTATTCCCAGGCTCCCTGTCTGTAGAGTCACTGTGGACCGTGTCCCTAGAGCAAAGGTCCTGCCTTAGCTTCTGTCAGGTATCCTGAGCTACCCTTTCTGTCCCTGGATCCTTCAGGTCCGTCTGTGACAACAGCACCCCCTACTTGTCCTCAGAGGTACTGAATGTCCCTGTCTTTGCACCTTGCACACACACACTTTTGCACACAGCCCCTTTTATAAAACTTTCTTGGAACTGCCTAGTTTGGGCATATCATCTGTTTCCTGCAGGGCCTGACCTGGGATGTCTGCAAAAGGTATCAGTCCGCCAGATACTGGGACAGGTTGTATAACTGCTCATTCCCGAGCTTCCTCTTCATGACCAGTTCTGGACTGGACGCTGCGCGTGAATGTGTGCCAGTTGTAGTGATCAGCACAAATTTGCTCAGAGCAACTTTATTTCCAGATGGTCAGGGTTTTCAGCAGTAGGTAAGACTGGTCTTGCATTGTTAGTTCCTCACATATGTGAATTACACGTTTTCTTGCAGAAGGGTGTTTTTTGTTTTCAGCAATTTGCTCAGGGAGGCATCAGATGAAGAAATCAGTACTGCAAGGTACCAGCCGTTCTTTTTCTTTTTTCTTTTTTAAAGATTTTATTTGTTTCTTAGAGAGAGGGGAAGGGAGGGAGAAAGAAGGAGAACCATTGATCAGTTGCCTCTCGAGAGCTCCCTACTGGGGACCTGGCCCGTAACTCAGGCATGTGCCCTGACTGGGAATCAAACTGGAGATCTTTCGGTTTGCAGACTGGCATTCAATCCACTGAGCCACACCAGCCAGGGCAGCAACAGCAGTTCTTACAAATCATTTAGGGAGGCGCTGTGTCTGGAGGGTAAGAATCGAACAGTCCTGGGTTCTAGCTTTTCTCTCCACTTGGTTAACTGTGTGAGTGTGGGAAATTCTTCACCTCTGAGGAGCCCGAGTATCAGCATCCACCCGAAAGTCACGTATGAGGATCCAGTAAGGTAGTGAATGGAAAAGTTAGTTTGCCACTGTGCCTGCCTAACACTCTCTAAGTAGTAGTTATTATTCAGGTGCTGTGGATGAAAACAGTCATAAAATAATTTTCAGCCTGTGCATTGGTGCTGTTTGCACATGTTCTGTGTCTGGAGAGTCTCTGAAGCTTTGAGCTCTGGTCCATTATTAACACAAACCAGCCAGTCTGACGTTCATTTAGGGCAAGGCGACTGGGCCACGTGGAATTCAAGAGCAGCCGTTCGAGGGGGTGGGTGTCTGCCCTCCAGAGGTTGAGGGTGGAGGTGTAAAGCCAGCTAGGGTACAAAGCTGACCACGTTCTTTTGTCCTCTTGCCTGTTGGCTTGAACTTGGAATCTTGCTTTCTGTTCACTGACCTTGGAGAAAGGAAGTCTGTTAAAATGGAAACGTAAATGTCCCGTAAAACTGGGAGGACAAAGGGAAGTGGGGGTGGGGGGTGTTTGGGTGTGCGGAAGCTGCCCTGGCCAGTCCTGAGGGGGACTGTGCTGTTTTCCTGAGCTTTTTTTTAGAGGAAATGAATAAAGGGTGGATAACCAGATGAAGGGCAGTGCATCCTAATGAGGTAAATTCCAACATTTTAGTACACAGATATTACATGATCATTTTGAAAATTAAGAGCGAATGAAAGAGAAAACAAATTAAATCACCTGAAATCTACCCACAGATTATCATTGATAGTATTTTCAGTATCACCTTGCGGATTTTTTCATGTGCATCTATATAAGTAAATCCAAAGTGGGGTTATTTTCTGTGGTGGCTCTGTAACCTACACTTCCTTCTGTGCCAGTAAATAAAAATCTGTTTTCTTTCAAATTTTTCATTGATGTGTGATTGAGATATAGCATATCAGTTTTGGGTGTACAACGTAGTGATTTGATATTTATGGATTGCAGAATGGTCACCGCGGTAAGTGTAGTTAACATCTGTCACCAGACTGGCTACAAAAATATTTTTCTTGTGATGGGAATTTTTAAGATCTACTCTCTTGGCCATTTACAAATATGAAATACATGCAGATTATTAACTGTAGACCTCAGGCTGTGTATCACATCCCCATGACAGAAGTCTGTTATTTTTAAATGGCCATACACCCTTCATTGTGTGTCCTTGCTTTAAATGCAGCCAGCGCCGCACCCTTGAACTTGAAAGTCATTTCCAGGGTTCCGCTGTTACACACCAAGCCCTGCTGGCGTATTCTGCGGTACAGTGTCTGAAACTCGGTGGGTGTCTCTGCCAGATTGTTCGTCATAGCCAGCGTCCATGCCTTGCTCTTCCTTTACGTCCCCCAAAGCACCCAGCAGTCTCCTCTTAGGCAAACCCTTGTTGTTTGCTGAATTTGACATTGAAGAGGATGAGAGCATGAGTCATAGTCGTGAGTCCATGGTTTACCTTCCAACCTAAAGCCCTTACCAGTCAGCCTTTAAACCCCGTATATTACTGATTTCGAGACTCCACTGGACTTTCTAGTACCTGTAATTGTTATATATAACATTGGCCTGACCCTTAGGTGTTCAGAACACTTTTCATGTTGTCATGTCATACAGATCTTGGGATGGCTATAATTCATTACTCCTGTTCATTTTTTTTTTTTTTTTTTTGCAGTGGAAGGAACAGGCTAAGAGAGTCTGCGTCCCCTTTATGCTACCCCGCGCTGCTTCTTGTTTGACTTACTGACTTAAAAGAACTGTATCTTAAGCTGGGCATTAGTATGTAGGGTGTTGCTTTTAGGGAGCAATCACACAGCAATGGAGCAAACTGTGTTTTTAGTAGAATATTGGTAGCTGTTTTGCAAAATAAACTTAATGTGCATTGGGGTGGGGGAGGGGAGAGTCATGCCGATGCTCTCTAACTAGATTTGCAGGCTGTGCTCGCAGCGATTTAAAAATTCCACCCTGTGAGAACGCTTCCTGGGCCCGGAGCTCCTCTGCGAGCCATCTGCCTCGCAGTGCCCTCGCTCCGGCCCTGGGTGCATTTTCACAGGTTGGTTTCACTGAGGGAAGGCTTAGTGACACTTTTCTTTCTCTTTCCCCGCCTTCCGGGCCATCAGCTATGACAGAGACTCCACTTTCAACGTCTTTGTGGGGAAAGGACAGCTGATCGCGGGGATGGACCAAGCTCTGGTCGGGATGTGCGTGAACGAGAGGCGCTTCGTGAAGATCCCCCCGAAGCTGGCCTACGGCAGTGAAGGCGTTTGTAAGTTGTCATTCCGTGCTTGTAAACACCTGTGCAGAAACCACCAGAACATTTGCAGGCTGTTCGGTCAGGCCGACCAGAGAATCTTTGGAAGCTTCACATTGGGAAAAATGAGCAGTGAACATGCACAGAGCTAAGAGTTCTTTCTGTCTTAGGTTTATTTCTTCTAGCTATGAAAGAGGTGGTATTGACACAGGGGTAGTGAATGTTACCCTTGTTGAGAGAAAAATTTTGTTTTTTCTCCTTTCCTTAGTGGCAGGCAGTGGAGGAGGGAGGAGTATGGCTCATTTTGGAATTGGATGCCATCGTCTTTTGGAGTCCTTGGCAGCATCCCAGGTGTTTGCGTGCCCTGAAAGGCAGTAGCTTCTCAGTGTGAGCTTTCTTTCTTTCCAGCTGGTGTGATCCCCCCACATTCAGTGCTGCATTTTGATGTACTTCTGATGGATATTTGGAACTCCGAAGATCAGGTTCAGATCCACACTTACTTCAAGCCCCCGAGTTGCCTCCGGACCATCCAGGTGTCTGATTTTGTCAGGTACCACTACAACGGGACGTTCCTGGATGGGACGCTGTTCGACTCGAGGTAAGTCCCACACATATGCTGCTCTCCGTGAAACGCCCCCGAGCTCCTCTGTCCCACCTGCTTTTCACGTCCCCGGAGAAACCTGAAAACAGACCCTTCCCAGCTTTCACCAGCATCGGCTTCTCCACTTGAGGCTTCTGGGTAATACTTCATGCTCCGCAGTACCAGAGTCAAGATTGTAATACACGTTAGAGACACCTCAGAGCAATGTTTATCTAAATTAACAGTATCTTCAGATCTCATGAAATGAAGGGCCCTGTTACCAAGTAGTTCAGGCATTTTTGGGTTCATTTTTGTAGTTTTTCTGCGGAAGGGGCAGGGTGAAGGCTGAATGTACATGAAGCTGTGGAGAAGCGTGGGTGTTAATTGCTAAGCTGGGGACAGGGAGCCCTTTCCTCTATTCCGGCATATTTGGTTAGACAGAAGAACAGGCCGATTTTGGGGAATCGCTGTGGCTTAATTACACGCTTTTATAAATTCGAGGACATCCGCCCCGTGATTGGGAGCAAAGATCCACAGATGCTGGTCTCCCGGGATGGGGGCGGGTTCTTCGTTAACCGAGGTGTGGGTAACAGACACCCTGTGAGGGGTGAGTGGCAGACGTCCTCATGGTATGGGACTCCCCCGTTTCTCGTTGGTTTTCAGTCATAATCGCATGAAAACATACGACACGTATGTGGGAATCGGCTGGCTGATTCCCGGAATGGACAAAGGGCTGCTGGGGATGTGTGTGGGGGAAAAGCGCATCATCACCATTCCGCCTTTCCTGGCCTACGGAGAAGACGGAGACGGTGAGTCCTTCCCGCTCTTCGAGCCATGCCCAGTGGTCTCTATTTTTATCGCCGAAATGAACTCGACTTGCTACATGAAGTCCCCCAGAGCTTTCGGTCTAGATCAGCGGTTTTCATCCGGTGCGCCACAAGAATTTTTGAAACATGCAGTACTTGGCCATTCAGTCAAGGGCACTGACCTCTTTTCCCTTAGACTGTCAAATAAAAATGTGACAACGGCCGGCACAACAGTAGCCATCCGGTGTGAACGCCCTGTCTTGAACCATAAATACAGGTCAGGTAGTACAATTGCATCTTATCGGTCGTGTTGCATAATAAGGTTACGTCTGGTTAATTCTTGGCACCAGCGATCCTTATATACAAGTATAGGCACATGATTTTTTTTTTTAAAGTCGCTTTGGAGCAGTAAGGTAGGTAATTGCTATTATTGGTTTTTGTAAATCAATCAAAATTATACCTCTTTTTTCAGATTGGAAAAATATATGTTTTTTGGTGGGCCGTAGAAGTTTACTCATTAGCTGAGGTGTGCCACAAGACCAGAAAGGCTGAAAATCACTGGTCAGACTTGCGCTATCCAGCATGGCAGCTGTTAGCTCCGTGTGGCCGTTTACACCGCGGAGTGCTACTGTGCTGGGCAGGGCGGACACCGAGCACTTCCACGGGGCACAGGGCTGCGTGGGACAGTGCCAGTCTGGGTCACCCGCTGCCTGATGACTGCAGGACGGCAGCTCCACTTGTTCACGGTCACTGACGTTCACCGTCTGCCACTGCCTCGTAAGCTGTAACCTTGGGCATCAGGCTCTCTAGCCCATTTCCCCATCTGCGAAGTATTTGAACTGAACAGTCTGAAGACTGTAGGCATCAAAGTAGAAATTTAGCATTTGATGCCAGAATTGCCACTTTTTCCCCAGAGTTGTACCTCCACTTCCAGTATGATGAGTTTCACCTGGGATATTAACTCCGTGGGGACAAATGCAAAGATATTTACTGTTGGAAAAAAATTAAAAACATAGAATATTGGCCTAAATAGAATTACTCAGTTGCTTGTATTTTGAAGTTCAGGCACATTTAATCATACTGATAGGCTGATAGTGCAAAGAGACAGCCAGGCATTTGAACAAGCAGATATGTATGTAGTTAGGGATGGAAATGAGGGGGTGGGCGGGGCAGGAGCAAGTGGTGCGGGGAAATGGGGACACCTGAAACTGAACAACAGTAAAAAAGAGAGTAGGAACGAAAACCTGATGCTATTAAGGAATTTTGGCAACAGTGCTACCCAACTTATAATAACCTCCTAATACAACGTTTTCCAAGATACAGAGCTGGAGGAGAGGGGAACTTGAGTGAATGGGGCTCAGCGTTCTCCCCTGCCCTCCACTGTTATTTATTTACATGCTGGGGACCTGCAGATGGTGTCTTTAAGAAATGGGATGGGGGTGGGGGAGTTCCCTGCTGAAAGAAAAGTTTGAGAATGATTTCCGTAAATATGTCTTACTTCTCCCTTTCCCGAGATATGTTGTTGTTCTCGTCAGTGCTCCAGTGGTCTCCTCCTTGCCCAGCGGACATTCATTCACCTGGGCTCCCGAATTCTTTTGACATCATCCACACACACCCAGCACATATGATAAAACTAGATGCCTAGCCTAATATGAGGAATATTACTTACTTATTTTAAAGAATTAATAATTTAAATATTTAAAATAAATAGTTTATTTAACATAGATACTTTAAAAATACTTTATACTTTAATACTGTACTGAGCTATCCAGGTATCCCTTTGAATAGGTGAATTGTATGGTATGGGAATTATAACTCAAGAAAGTTGTTAAAAAAAAACCCCAAATAGTCAATTAGTACACAATAATGCCAGAAAAATGTAAACCCTGGGGTGACTTTTAAGGTTTTCTTTTCTTTTCTCTTAAACTAAAAGATGGAAAAGGGAAGCCTGGTGAAGAGGGTGGTATGATGAGAGCAACAGGCATTTAGATCTATACGAAGGAAAAGAAGACACAGGAAAGTAGGAAGGACGAATATTGCTCTGCACACCCACATTTTAGGGATAGACAGTTCATTCCAGAGGCTGACTCAGCAGCCTGGTGGCGTGTGTTTCATCATCTTTGCCCTCCCCCCGCCCCTTGTGAGGGGAGGGAGACAGCCAGCTGAGAGAGCACAGGCTTGGCTTGCCACGTGGTTCCCGTGCCCAGGCCCACTCCTTTGCATGGTGTAACAAGGGCAAGGAAGAGGGTTGAGTCAGTGGTTCATCATTTAACTTCCTTTAATCCCAAAGTACTGGATTTAGAGTTATTTACTGGTGGATGCTGATTTTAGCAGGAAGAGTTAGTGCCCAATAATCTCGCCCTGTGAATATCACCCCATGATATTCAATGTATCCTTCCCATTAGAAAGATTTCAAAGAGGCAGTGCCATCCAGAAGTGAGATAGAAATGATTTGAGGACTATTTTTATTTTAGATTATGGCTGCCATTTTTTCCTCCTACCTTGGCTAACTTTACTTTTATTTACATCTTGTTTTGGAGGCATTTAGAGGATTGAATTTTGCATATTATCTCAAAAAATTGGCTGTGGCTTCCAAAGAACAAGTCTAGGTAGTGTTGCCCAGGACCAGACCTGAGCTTTGGAATTGGTGCTTTTTAATAGCTGTGATTCGTGTTTGTGCACAGACAGAAACCCACAGAGGTTGGTACTGGGGTTTGCATCTGGTGCACCCACAGAACCTTGATTTGCCAGCACAAGTACAGAAAATAGGGCCACAGTGTTACTGGGAACCCCCTCCACAGCCCTGGAGGGGGTCTGCCTCCGGCCGGCCTGTGTAGTGTGTGGGTTCTTGACTTCGTGTAGGAAATATTTCACAACACGAGTCCAGGTGACTTTGAGAGCACATTTATTAAGGCTGGGGGGAGTGAAACAGAGGAAAGGCTTAGGGCAGAAGAAGTAACAGGAGAGAGCCTACACGATGCTCTGCTTTGGCTCCCTAAAGAAGTTAGAGGAAGGAGTGAAGGTCGTAGAGAGAGAAGTGAGCTAAGGCGGGGCTGCTGTTAGCTAACCATGAAGTCAGAGAAAAAGGGGGCTCCGGAGCCAGGATTGGGGAGTAAGCCCGAGTCGAACTGCCGCTGCCCACTGCTCCCTTGGCTGCAAGTCTCCTCGGGACCCTTAAAGTTTAGGAGGAAATAAAAGGTTTGTGCGTGGGAAGGGCCATGGGTGAGCTCTAGAAGGAGCCACCCGCTTAAGTCTTTGTCCCGAGGGCTTTTTATCTGTTTTTGTGTGGGCGAGAGTCTTAGGGGAGGGTTTCAGCAGAACAGTCATCAACTTTCCAGGTGCATTTTTGATATCCTGATGTGTCAAAATGAGCACATAGCGGGGTTTGGGAATATTCTTTGGCCTATTAGACTGTTTTACTTTTATCTGGGGTCTGTCTGGCTTTTAATGGTATTTTTGTGATTTGTTCCCCTGACTTCATCTGTCCTTGGGTTTAGCTGGCACAAATGGCGTTAACTGGGTCTCTGTTTTCCATTTTCCCAGACCAGGGTGAATTAAGCTATGTATTCTCTGATCAGGGAGGAGAGGTGTAAACCCTTTGCCTTTGAGTGTCCTTGGTTAGGGAAGATAAGGTCTTGTGATTCACCACTGGCTGTAAGTTGCTCAAAATGATTGGCCATGTTTAATTTGCTTGTCTCAGTTTCCCCATTCCACTTGCCCAGGAGTTTTCCTAGCTTCTTACTGTCCAGCCTCATGAGTAGTCTCTAGTGTCATTAATAGCACGGTGCTCCTTTTTCTAAGGAAGTCAGGCTTCAAATTACACCTGCCAGCCCATGGTGAGACACCAGGGGGAACTGCCCAAGACGGGGAAGAACATGTGTTTCCTTGGCTTGAAAACGTTAGGGAGCGCGTTACCCCACCATGGAGAGCGTTGAGTTGCGGTTCCAGTGCCTCCTGAATCTCGTGTCCTGATTTCATGAGCCTCCTCTGCTCCCCTCTAGGGAAGGACATTCCGGGACAGGCATCGCTGGTGTTCGATGTTGCCTTATTGGACCTTCACAACCCCAAGGATGGCATTTCCATCGAGAATAAGGTAGTGCCTGAAAACTGTGAGCGACTAAGCCAGAGCGGGGACTTTCTCCGGTATCATTACAACGGGACGCTGCTGGACGGCACTCTCTTCGATTCCAGGTGAGGACCAGGAGCTGAAGACTGTCAGTGTAGATTTTCTTTACTTGTCGAGAGAGGGGATGAGAGGGAGAAAGAGAGGGAGAGAAACATCGACGTGTGAGAGATTCTATCATTTGCTTCTCGCAAGCCCCTGACTGGAGACCTGGCCTGCAACCCAGGGAGGTGCCCTGATTGGGAATCGAACCAGCGACCTTTTGGTTCGCAGGCCAGTGCTCAATCCACTGAGTCACTCCAGGCAGGGCAGGTTTCTTTTCTGATACTGGATTCCTTCAGGGGCTGTTAGAACTGTCTTCCTGGGACCTGGGGGAGACAAATCTGAAGGAAAACAGGAAAACCTCACCCTAGACACCCACCGTCCCCGTTTACTGTGCTCCGTTCCTCCAGCATGAACTCAACTATGGGGCCCGAGATGGGAAGTGGCCAGAGGGAGGTCCAGACGGTAGGAGGGGGAACACAGACTTGGTGCCAGGGGGTGTGGGCTCCAGTCCCTGGGTACAGTGCACTGGCTGTGTGATGTTGGGCAGCATTCGAGCTCCCTAAGCTTCAGTTTCTTACCCGTTCGTAGTACCTTCCTCAAGGAGATGGTTTAAGAGATAAGGGAGGTAAAAGAGTTCGCAGAGTTTAAAAGATTTTTTTTTAAAGATTTTATTTATTTACTTTTAGAGAGAGGGGAAGGGAGGGAGAAAGAGAGAGAAAAACATCAATGTGTGGTTGCCTCTTGCATGCCCCCTACTGGGGACCTGGCCCGCAACCCAGGCATGTGCCCTGACTGGGAATTGAACTGATGACCCTTTGGTTCACAGCCTGCGCTCAATCCACTGAGCTATACCAGCCAGGGCTAAAAGATTTTTTTTTTTTAAAGATTTTATTTATTTATTTTTAGAGAGGGGAAAGGAGGGAGAAAGAGAGGGAGAGAAACATCAATGTGTGGTTGCCTCTCACGTGGCCCCCACTAGGGGCCTGGCCTGCAACCTAGGCATGTGCCCTGACTGGGAATCGAACCTGTGGCCCTTTGGTTCACAGCCCGCGCTCAATCCACTGAGCTACGCCAGCCAGGGTAAAAGATTTTTTTTTTTTAATGCAGGGGACTGGTTGGATATATTCACCTTCCTTCCTGCTGTTGACAAGGCTAATTACGGAGCCTCTGTTGCTCTTCAAAGCTGTGTTTTGTTTATAAGGCTCAGCCTGCGGCGTGTGGAGGGCGGGGGCACGTCTGGTGTCTGCTGTGTCTTGCTCCTTCAAATGGCATGTGTTGTTTGGAAATCGCTCCTGGAGGGCAAGCAAGTCGTGGCAGCACGCTACCTGTCTCTCCGAGGTAGTGGACTTCGAGTTTGTTTAGTCATCTAGAAACATCACGGAGGAGTTTTTATGCAGTATTATTTGATTCGAAGTTCAGAATTGAAGAATGCATTAAGATATTTGTACCACCTGTCCCTGCCTCCCTTGCATCCCCTGCAGCCACTATGAGCTAACCGCTTTTATTATAAGTTCCTTTTTGTTTTTTTAGTGTGTGGATGTTTTTTTCTCATGCGGATATAAGTAAATGCAAATGTTACGTTATGTTCTCGCATTTATGGTATATATAGCACAGAGAATATGGTACACAGTATTGTCAGCCGCACAACGGCACCAGGGTGTTACTGGCCATTGGACCTCGGTTCAGCAACCTCGGTTGTTGAGTTCTGGCTGGGAAAGAATTCAGAGCCAAGGCTCAGATGCAAGCAAAAGTTTATTTAGAAAGTCACAGAGGTAGAAGAAGTGAGCCAGCTGGGCTGCGTGGGCACAGAAAACGAGTTACAGGGACGGACGTAGGGCCCTTACAGCTTAGGGGGCAGAGAGCAAAGGTATGCACCTTGAGGAAAGAAGAAGGGGGAAGGGTGCAGGCGTGCTCCAGGGAGGGTGTGCAGGGGAAAGGAGGGGGTGGGGGAAGAAGCAGGGGTGCTCCAGAGAGAGAAAGAGCAAGCACTGGGTCCTCCATCCTGAGGGTTTTTATCCCCTCTCTAAAGGAGGAGATCTTAGGGGAGCTCTGGGGTGGGGGGGCAGGGGATGCCAATAGAATATTCTTCAGCACTTCCAGGTGTGTTCTTTCAAGTTCATAGTCTCTACTGATTGGTTGGCACCAGGGCAGGGGTTCATTAGTCATTGTACCTGGTCCTGATGAGCCATGTGTTGCTCTGTCCGCTTTTGCTGCTTCTCTGGGCCTGCAGCCGAAACGCAACTGAGGCCTAAATGTCATCTCTAGTTGGACCAAAACTCAGGCTCTGTGGTCAACAGACCGGAGGCTTTGTTCCTAAGATTATTTGACTCGGGTCAGAATCCCATTGTCCTGAGAGCTTAATGCTTAAGGGAGTGGTCGTGCAGGGGCTTGTATGGGGGTCAAATGAGGCTGTTCTCCGCCCCCTTGTTCCTCCTCTAAGGGGGTCTGCCACAGGACTAGTGACATACCTCCCTGGGGGGTGAGGCCCCACTCTAAGATTGTCCAGGCTTGGCACCCAGGGCCCTGGGTGACTTTCGGTGCCTGACCTCCTGTCCGTGCTCTCTACTCACGCCTAACTGCCTGCCACAGTGTGTCTACTACAAAACCTTCTTGCATTTTTCCACCTTGAGATTTTTCTATTTTAATACTTAGAGAGAAATCATTTATTTCTTTATGTCTGCCTGGTGTTTCATTGGGTGAATGTACCATATTTATTTAACCACTTCTCTACTGATGGCCAATTGAGATTTTTTCTTTTTCTATTACAGTAAACCTCCAGTATGTGTGTGTATATTATAACTTGTCATATATGAGCTTGGTTCTGTCCTTTATTGCCTGGAATTATATTTCAGTTTAAAGGCCATTTTTCTTGTGGATACAAGATTTCTTTCCATATTAATGGAATCACAGTTTTCTCAGGTTTCAAACAGGTTTTCATTTTAGTATGCCGGGATCTAGTCTATACTAACAACTAAATAATATTCCATTGGATAGATTTGTCTTAATTTGGGTAGTTGATCCCTGTTGTTTTCTACCTTTTGACATTTTAGGTAGGGCCCAGTAATTATTTGTAGCTGAATCTTAAAGGATATGGTAAATTATTTCCTTGGGATAAGTATCTGGAGGAATCTCTAGTTGCTAGTCATGAGTATTTTACAGCTATTGGAAGACACCACCCAGTTGTCCTCAAGGGAAGTTTCCATCACTAAGAATGCCCCATTCCCTGCAAACTTGGAGACACTGGGCATCATTTTAAACTAATTTTTCACAATTTGTAGAAGAAAAATCCAACCTTAGAGCTGTAATCAGAATTTCTTTGATTGGTCTTGAGGTTGAAATTCTTTAAAATATTTATTCACTCTTTGGATATCTTCTTTTGTGATTTACCTATTTATTTCTTTTGCCTGATTTTATGTTGAGGGTATTGGTATGTGCCTTTTTCTTATTGATTCGAAGACTCTATATTAAAGGTATTAACCTTTTTATGGTTGTATGTATTGTTGAAAATATTTTCTGTTTATTTGTATTTAACTTTGGTTATTGTGATTTTTGACCTATTTAAATGTAGACTTTCTTGTTGTTAAATATATTCTACTTCTCCTTTATGACTCATTTATTCTTATATATAAATTCTTATATATTCTGTCTTCTCCTTTAGAGTATATAAATATTCGCTTGAGTTTTTCTCATGTCCTTTTTTCTTCATTAAAATTTTTTAAAAAAAATTTATTGAATTTTTTTTTTTTTTTTTTTTTTTTTTTTTAGAGAGAGAGAGAGAAACACTGATCTGTTGTTCCACGTGTTCATCATGATTCATTGGTTGATTCCTGATTGGGCCCTGACTGGGGATCGAACCCATAACCTTTGTGTATTGGGACAATGCTCTAACCAACTGAGCTACTCAGTCAGGGCTCTCATGCCCTTTTAATGGTTTTATCTTTTTGTCCTATAAAATATTCTTTATTAAAAATTTTATTTTATGAGGTATTATGTTCTTATTGTATACGCGAAATAATGCAAAGATATATAATTAAATATAATAATTTCCCATCAGCCCCTTCTATTCTCACCACCAAGAATAAATACTAATAACCTGCCGCAGTCCCTCTCCATGCTTATAAATGCTTTCATGTTTAAATCTTCAATCCATCTGGAATTTGTTGTGGTGTTCAGTGTTACAGTTAGGATCTAACTATTTTTTTTCCAGATGGTGAGCTAGTGCTTCCAACACCCTTTATTGAATAATTCTGTTTTTTTCCTCACTCATCGCAAATCTGACTTTTATTAGGCACGAAATGCTTAGGTACACTTTTGGGCCTTTGTCTGGAATTTCTATCCCTTTCCATCGGTCCAACTCTTCCTGGGCCAGTGTCACACCTTAAACTCGTGTAGCCTTTTAATTTGTATGACAGAGAGCATTCTTTTTCTTTTTTACACATTATTATTTTCCGCTAAGTGACACGTTGACATGGTCCAGAAACCCGCACAGTATGAAAGGGTATGCCGTGAAGAATTTAACTGTGTTTCCTGCTCCTCAATCCCCCCGTGCCCCTCTTGACAGGGAAGGGGTGTTGTGGATGTCACAGGTCTTTCATGCACACGCAGTGAAATACGTACTCCCCCAGTTTAACTTTTTACAGGAATGAGAGCTCGCTATATCCTGCATCCTCAAAACTGTGGCCTTGATTATTTCTTTTTCCAAGCAAATTTTAGGGTCCCTCTGCTCCCCCATACACACACCACTCCGATTTTGACTGGAATTGTTTTAAAATTTGTAAATTAGTTTTGGGGAACATTGATAACTGGACAAACCTCCGCTTTCTCGTTGGGGAGCAGGATGGTTTCCCATTTGTTTATTTATTTATTTATTTCTGTCTTCTTTTAAAGTTATTTAAAGTTCTCTGCACTTCAAGCCCACTCTGCCCCTCCAGTCCCTTTCCTGCCTCCTGGCCTTGACCGGGCTGCTCCCCAGCAGCCGGTCCCTGCGTCCCCGAGTGTCCAGCATCTCCCCCAAACCCATGGAACCTTTGCCAACTATTCCAGTGGGTGGCTTTTCCCTGCTCCTCGGGGCCGGCCATCTCTCCTGCCACCTGGTGCCCCTTTCTGAGGGGTCCCACCGCACAGGTGGCCTCCGCTTTCCTCGAGGGCTAGGGCAGAGCTGCTGTCCGTTTCTTCACACCCGTGGCTGTGTGGTCTCTGAGGGGTGTCGAGAAGGAAGGCCCCTCCCCGCTCTCCCTGGCCCCACCTGGCCCCAGGCTGGCATCCTTTGGCTGTGTTCGGTGAGGTAATGGCGGGACGGCCTGGCTCGTTCAGGACAGCCTTTTCACCGTGGGGTGGAGGCTGGCACAGATGACTGTGGCTCGGAGCTGGGGAGTCGACGTGGCAGACGAAGTTTCATCCCTTTATTCTGGAATCATCCGTGTTTGGGAAGCTGATTCTGCCCTCACCAAACTCATGATACTTGAACTCCCTTGGCAGTTTGCACGGAGGCTGGAATGCTTGGGCCCCCGCCAGCGGCATGGGGAAACCCAGGTCCGCACCCGGAGGCAGCGCGGGGAGCCGGGACAGAGCAGGAAGGTTCCCCAGGCTCTCCGTGCACGTGCTGCTTTTTGGGACTCTGAATCCTCGTGTGCCACGTGTACAGGTAGTCTCATCTTCGGATACTGGAGACATTGTCTTTGGACACACTCTTAGTTTCTTTTTTTATTGATTGGTTTTAGAGAGAAGAAAGGGGAGACAGGAAGGGGGATGAGAGAGAGAGAGAAACATCGGTTTGTTGTTCCAGTCACATTTTTTCTTTCTTTTTAATTGTTCTACTTATTTGTGCATTCATTGGTTGTTTCTTGTATGTGTCCTGCCCAGGGATTGAACCTGCAGCCTTGGCGTATCCAGAGGATGAGTTAACTGAGCTCCCAGCCGGAGCCTACTTTTAGTTTCTGATAAGGGCTCCCTCGATGCTGTTTTCATGAACTTGACACAGTTGCCAAGCCTCCACCTGGCATGAGCTACATTTCCGTGGTTGCTCCCCATCACCGCATCCCATTCATAACCTGACCGGAGGGTTGGAGGGCTTGTTTCTGGGGGTGCTTTTGTAGGTGGCCACCTCCACACTGTGTGTGGACAGAGTGACCTGTTTCTTTAGATTGTGAGGACACAGTCTAAGGGTTCCCTGTATCCCCGGGGCTGGTGGCTTCTGTATCCTGTTGCCTCACGGTGCTGACTAATGTCACAGCTGCTGTGGTGTCCCTCGTGCAGAACCTCTTCCTTTTCTTCTTTTCTAGCTACTCACGGAACCGCACCTTTGACACGTACATTGGGCAGGGCTACGTGATTGCTGGGATGGACGAAGGTTTACTTGGCGTTTGCATCGGAGAGAAGCGGAGGATTGTGGTCCCCCCTCACCTGGGGTACGGGGAGGAAGGGAGAGGTGAGTGTCCGCTGCCTTCTCCAGGTCCCACAAAGCAGCGCCGATGGCTACCTGCACCCCGGTTCCAAGTATCCAGAGCTTCTTGAGTGAAATGTCAAAACTGAATCCAGCTGGCTGGTGTGGCTCCGTGGACTGAGTGCCGGCCTGCAAACCAAAGGGTCGTTGGTTCAGTTCCAAGTCAGGGCACCTGCCTGGGTTGCAGGTCAGGCCAGGTCCCCAGTAGGGGGACTGTGAGAGGCAACCGCACATTGACGTTCCTCTTCTTTTTCTCCCTTCCTTCCCCTGTCTAAAAATAAATAAATAAAATCTTTAGGGAAAACAAAGTAAATTCCAAAACACCCCTTTTGCTCTTTAACGGCTTTATTTGAGGTACGATGTATGTACCATAAAACTCGCCCATCCTAAGTGTACATTCAGAGACGGGTAGCAAAGGTGGTGAGTTAAGCCACCGCTCCCTTAGTCCCGTTTCAGAACAGTTTTGTCACTCTCATCAGAAGCTCCCTTCAAAAATTACACAAATAATACACATTGGCTTTAGAAACTACAGCTAAAGAAAATGAAAATCTCCCCTCATCCCACCACCCAGCGATATACATTGTATCATGGTAAAGGACGGTGGCCCCAGAAGTCCATGTCAGTCCCAGACCGTGTGGATGCGTGCCATTTCACGGCAGAAGGGACCCGCCAGATGGGGTTAAGGTAAAGACCTTGTGAGGGGCAGATGATCCTGGGTCACGCAGGTGCCCTCGATGGCCTCCCGAGAGTCTTTGTGCGAGGGACGCAGGAGGTCAGAGAGAGGAGCACACACCGAGCTGCTGTCTTGGGAGACGGAAGAAGGGACCACACATCAAGGAGGGAGGGTGACCTTGGGAAGCTGGACGAGGCCAGGACACAGGTTCTGCCCTGAAGCCTCCCGAAGGAACGCATCCCTGCCAACACCTTGGAATTAGACTTCGAACCTCGAGTTAGGAGCATAAGTGTGCATTGTTGGAAGCCACCAAGTTGGTCGTAAGTTGTGATAGCAGCAATAGGAAACTAAGACAGCCGTGAAGTGAAGACCGCTCTGCACCTTGAGTGTATGTGAATCTATGCCCATAAAAGGAAACACAGGTCCACCGATGCCAATGCTGACAAAACTGGGCCCATCTCTGCACAGGACTTTGTGATTTCTCCCTCCACCTAATTAGCTGTGAACAGCGCTCTCTGCCATCAGGTAGTTTGAATGGTTGCATAGTATTCCACGCCAGATTTCCTTTCTTAATTATGCTTCTTCTCATGTGCCATTTTTTTGGTTAGCTTGCTTAGGAATAGTTGATACAGCATTTATTTTGCTTTTGTTTTCTTTTTTCGGATGGGATTCCGGCTGGCCTGGCAGGCTGTGCACATTCCTTTTATTAACCTGGATCTTTGGAATTTCCCCGGTAGGGTATGTCCACAGTATCTAAGAAAAGGCAGGTTGGTTATACGGTGGATAAACATAATTTATCTCCTGACTTAAATTTCTGATTTATAAAGCCACAACCGACCACAGCTTAAGACACATTCGACAGGCTTGCTTCAGGTTCTGTTTATCTAGGGTCTTGATGCTTTGTTGTTTTGTAGCATGTCAACTTCTACGTCTAGCCAAATGCATGCAGAAATAGAAAACTACTTTCCGAGTATTTGTGTTGTGTAATAATGCCCTCAGGCCTAATCCTTCCTCTCTCTAAAAAGACTACATTGATGGAAAACATTTGCTGAAATGATTTTTCTCCTTTTGGCTTTCTATCAACTATGAGACAGAGCTCTGCAGAGAATTATATAAGGTTGTGGGAAGCATCGGAAGGCTCATAAATTTTCTGGGCATGAGGCTGCTGCATCCCGAGTCATTTGTTGCCACGGGGGAGGGGCACCCTGCCGTGTAACGCCCAGGTGCTTTTGTGCCGGGTCCACCTCTGTCTTCCTTTGACTGGCACCCACGCCCATTTTGTGGGCCGTGACAGGACCTACCTGGAATCCCAGAAGGGTGTGGCAGCACAGAGGAAGCATTCAGTAGCTGTCTGTGGAAGGAGGCAGTGCTGGGCTCTGTGCTGGGCTCTGCACCAGGCTTGCGGGCTCCATTCCTGGCACTGCACTTTCTTGCAGCCATTTTTCTCACCGGGTTGCTGCAGAGGTTGGGAGAGATCATGTCTGAAAACTACTTCTGGAAGTGAAAGCATTGTTCGGAGGTCATGTTTTCAGGTGGAGGCAATACTGGAAGAGAAAAGCGCCTCCGTGGTTTTGTGTAGATCAAACAAGTAGGATGGCTGTAAAGGCGCTTGGGGAACCTCGGGTGTTCTGTGTCGTAAGGGGTGTGGGTGGGCAGTTTGGGCCAGGGGTCTTTCCCTGCGAACTTTCCATAGGTTTTTCTCTCTCCTGCGTGGTGACTTTCACCCTCATCTCACCTCTTACTTCTAGGAGGAGCGGGGTGAGCCTTAACGTGGCCGAGCTTTAGTCTCCCCATCTGCAGGGAACTTAGCCGCAATCTTTCAGGCTCAATGACTGCATGGGGCAGGAGCTCATCAGCTTGCACTGTATTCCAAACTGTGCTCCTCACTGGCTGCGTGACCCTGGCCAAATCTGTGCCTCCGTTTCCCCACCTGTTAAGTGAGGGTTAGGTTACTACCAAGAGCCCTTGCAGTTTCGTTCTTCCAGAATGCTGTCGGATTTCATGTCTGAGTCCCCTGGGCTCCTCACTGGACACCTGTGGGGACTTACGTGGTGATGCGAGGAGACACGTGTCCTGCTGCTCGGAGCATTCCCTCATTCATTTCCCGTGTGTGTCCTTCAGGGAATATCCCTGGCTCAGCCGTGCTGGTGTTTGACATCCACGTGATCGACTTCCACAACCCTTCAGACTCCATCAGCATCACCTCCCACTACAAGCCCCCCGACTGCTCCGTGCTGAGTAAGAAGGGGGACTACCTCAAGTATCACTACAACGCCTCGCTTCTGGACGGGACCCTGCTGGATTCCACGTAAGGGCCCCCGCCCCGGGATTGAGGGGGAGGTGAGCCTGGGGGGCAACAGTCGTGTATTCCCAGGATTCTCCTTTTCTTCTTATCAGACACTGGCTGAGAACTTTCATCACTGTTTTTCCTGCCCCCGCGGCAGAGCTAAGCCCCCGTCACCGCTCAGGAGCACCATTCTGAGTTCTCCGTGAATGGTTGCCCCCAGTTCCTGGGAAGTTGTCTTTCTGAAGAACGGATCTCCTAACTACTGTCTTTACTGCTTCTTCAAACATGAACCCTGCAGATGAATCCAGACTCGGAGTCTGGCGCATCAAGCTGTCCTTGTCCCCTGCCTTCTGCCCCACTCGTCTCCTCATCCGCTGGGGCCGGCCTCCCACCTCCCGGTGCCCCTGCAGTGGGGCAGGGTGCGCGCTGCTTGTCCTTTCCTTCCAGTCACCTTCTGCCCTGGCTTCCTCCCTTTGCTCAAAACCTCTCCTTAATCCTTAGGAAGAATCAGCTGAGCTGCTCCCTCTTGTGTAGTCTCATCATGTTTTATGCAGTCCCTGCCTTTTATTTTCGTTTCTATCTTGTTGCTGGTCTGAATACCTGAGGGACACCCACGGTATTTATTCATATTTGTATTCCTTAGACCTCGCCCAGAGCACAGCACCAAGGGAGCATTTCATAAATGTTAATCCATTGAGAGGACCCTGAAAAGACATTAGGGGAATCAACAGTATAAACTAGTATCAGGGATGCTAAAGGAGCTTTGCTTCTTATGCATCTGCATCTTCAGATGTATCTGTAAGTTAATACAATATTCCCTTCTTTGGGAAAGAGACACTTTCAGCCTTGCTTTATATCTCCATGTAAGTGCGTCTGTTTTTGTACTGAGTCTGGCTCAGGTTCCTGCTCGGTCCTGGGGACGAGAAGGACTTCACATACACAGTGTGTGCTGCACTCATTCCAGATGCGGAGGGTCTTCCCTCCCTCCCCCAAGTCCCTCTGCCTCCTGGCTTCCGGTGACAGAGTGCAGAGTGCAGCTGGGGAGAGCCGGCCCTGCCTGGAGGACGAGCCCTGGGGACGCACCGTCCAGACCCCTCCCTGCTGCCGGGAGACCCTGACGCAGCGGGCGTGTTTGATCGCATCCGAACATGTCGATTGTCAGCAGCAGCATCTGACGAATCTCTAAGAAAGTAAAAATGCTTCCAAAAAATTATGACATGCTGTCCCTTGTAGCATGTTACAGCGATGTTAAAATGTGAGAAAATACGCATCACAGAATCAGCGAAACAGGGACTAACTTCTGGGCTGAAGGTTTCCATGGATGCGGCTGAATAAGCCTCATTGCCCTGATGTCAGAGGCCTGCGGAGGGCAGTGGGGAGGAGGACCGGCATGTGGTTGTTTTAGAGCTTCAGTGAGTTCACAAGGTTAGAGCAGTCTGCAAGGTCAAGGGCATAGGTCATTGTTCTTGCTAATGTTCACATTTTTGCCTGGCTGTAGAAAGGGGACGCAGGGGCGGGAAACGAGCAAAGGAATTCCGACTTGGTGCATTCAGGACGTGCTTCTCTCGTGGGGTGGGGAGCATCAGCTTTCCAGCCTTCTCCTGTGTGTGTGGTGGGTTCACAATCTTCTTCCAGCTGGCAGCTGGCAGCCACGTGATGCTCCCTCCTCTTATCTGAGTTGAGACTCCATTCTGCATCACGAGGGTCATTTGTGGGACAGCATCCTTGCTGAACTCTTCCCGGTGTGAGCTTCAGAGTCCTGGGGCAAAGGGCAGTGCGGTGGGCTTCTGCCTACCTGTGTGTTCTGGAAGGTGGGGCCTGGTCCCACCCCAGCCCTGGGAGGAACCTATGAACAAAGGAGGCAGCCAGCTGTTGGGAAGATAGAGGGAATGTTGGAGGATAGCCCGAGAGGTGGGCTGCAGGCAGGAGGCAGGAGGCAGGAGGCAGGAGGCAGGAAGCTTTTGGGAAGCTGGGAATGCCCAGAAGGACTGAGGATGTCTGAGAGACAGACTGGTGGAAAAGAAGGAGAAGGAGGGCCCCAGCCGGGGGAAAGACTCAATGGCGCTTTCAGACATGACACATGAAGAAGACACATTGCTTGCTCGGAGGGTTTTCTTAATGTGTGTTTAAACTGGCCTTGGAGAGGAAGAATGGAGATGGGTCATGTGACCACTAAACGAATTCCTGAAACCCAGTCGTCCCGTGGGAGGTCCCCATGGTCCCTGCGGAGAAGCAGTGTGCAGGCGCCTCTGTGCCGGGGACAAAGGAGGGACTGTGTGGGCGGCGGGACGGGGGCCGCTTCCCGCAGGCTGGGGGCCGAGGCATCCTGTAGCAGTTGGTTTCCTTTCTGTCCCGTCCCAGGCAGGACAAATGCAAACCCTGTTTGGGTTTCCCAGCCCCAGAGGACCCACCGGGCCCTGCAAACCAGCTTGAGGAGGGAAAGAGCTGGCAGTCCTGTGCCCTGGGGAGGGTAGGAACGCCGAGGAGGGGATGTGCCCCAAGGGGCTGATCCTTCCGTGTTGTCACCACCTGGTGAGGGGCGCCAAAGGGAGGCTCTCCTCCTTGGCAGTGCAGAGTGTTCTCACTGTTAGCCTGTAGGAAGTGACAGGAAGGCCGTAGGCTTGGAAACACGTTTATTTTCAGTGGTGATGGAGGTCAGAGCGCCCAGGGACCGTGGATGTCAATGATCCTGAAAACCACAGTTCAAGCGAAACTCTGAGTTATTTTCCTGCGGAGACTGTTACAGACCCAAGCACTCTACACCCCCAAGGCCACCTGTCAATTGAGTTCTGGGTACTTCTTCTCCGCCCTGCCAAGCACAGTCTGTCACCTCCTGTTTAGAGCGTCCCCGTGTGACAGCTCTCATGGTCTCCGTCCTGTAGATGAGGAAACTGAGGCCACATCTCCCAGGGCCAGATTACGGGCCAAACCAAGATTCACACTCAGGCCTCGCTGACTCTACAGCCCAGGGTGTGACTGCACTTTCTGTTTATAAAATTCCCATGGAAATGTCCGACTAGACCGTTGACTGAAACTTAAAAAAGAATTGTAAGAGCAGCACAAAGAGCTTTGTCCCCCCTGAACCATTGGAGAGTTGGTTGTCCCCACGCTGTCCTGTCACTGCTGAGTGCTTTCGTGGGCTGTCCCCAGCACCAGGGCCCTTCTCCTGCATAACTCAACCCAGGCATTAAAATCAGGAAGGCAGCATCGATCTATTACTACCTTTTCATTTTCAGACACCACTTCAGTTTTGCTAAATGTTCCCAGAAGGTCTTTACTCTCCAGAGGACCCCGTTCCCATACATTCCAACACTGAACCGTGCCTCTGTCTTCCTCTGATTTTCATCTGGACACTTTAGAACATGATCGGTGTTTTGCTGTGGTTCTTTACAAAGTGTCTCCCGTGTGGGTTTGTCTGTTGCCTCATGACC
Source organism: Glossophaga mutica (assembly GCA_039655065.1). Lineage (NCBI taxonomy): Eukaryota > Metazoa > Chordata > Mammalia > Chiroptera > Phyllostomidae > Glossophaga > Glossophaga mutica. The sequence goes on from CM077313.1 coordinate 88,860,622, forward strand.
CGAGAGGGGCTCTGTGTCTACAGCAGTGACGTGACGTGCCCGAGAGGTGGATGACCTACCTAATCAGGGACCCTTCTCTTCCTCTTTCAGGTGGGATTTAGGCAAGACTTACAACATTGTCTTGGGGTCCGGACAAGTCGTGCTGGGCATGGACATGGGTCTCCGGGAGATGTGCGTCGGAGAGAAGAGGACGGTGGTCGTCCCGCCCCACCTGGGCTACGGGGAGGCTGGCGTGGGTATGTGGCAGCATGAAGGGGTGTTTGGGGCACGTTCCTCCCAAGTCTGTGCTTTGGGGGTGCCATATTTAGAATCACCATATGCTTCTTCCATTTTGTTTCTCAGTGTTTTTAAATGTTTTTTATTTTTCAATTACAGTTTACTTTCAATAGTAGTTTGTATTGGTTTCAGCAATACAGCGACAGCGTAGTGGTTAGACCGCTATGTGGAATCATATACTTCACAGAGATTCCCCCCTCGATGTTTCCAGCGCCCACCTGGCACCATGCATAGTTATCGCGATATTATCGGCTGTATTCCCTGTGCTGGACTGACATCCCCGTGACTCCTCTGTGACAACCAGTCTGTCCTTCTGCATCCCTTCACCTTTTTACACCCAGGTGCCCAACCCTGCTTCTTCCCTTTTGAGCCCCAAGAATCTGTTGGATTTTTTAAAAAGCACTGAGCACTTTTGTAGAAAGACCGCTGTGAATTCAGCCTTGATGCCGTGCTAATGCCCCCCGCCCTCTTGAGAAAGCAGCGTTTCCATGAAATGGACTCGGACCTTTGAGCCCACGTGTGGGAAGCGTCCCTGCAGGAGCTGCCCAGGCGGTGTCTCGCAGGCGAGGTGAGGCCAGGCACTTCCTTCGGACCCGTGTGCTGGGACAGCAGGAGCCTCCCGGCCTTCGCTTTTCACTTGTCCTGAATGATCTGTCCAAGGAGGTTTCCTTTCATGAGAGATGAATTCACGTTCTGGAAGTGCTAGCTTTATCTCGCTTGCCTTTACAGCTGTTAGGGTTCATGTGCTTGATGATTTTGGCCAGAATGAGCCCCCAGGGAGGACTTGGGAACCCCTTCTCTTTCGGTGCGTTACTGCTCCTGCTGTCTGGAGGTGGACGCAGTGGGAAATGCTAACTCGTAGAAGTGATGGATGTTTTGGACTGATTTTCCGTTTTCAACAATTTTTAAGTAACTGTAAAAATACTCCCTGCCACTCCTTCCCAATCTGAAAAGAAACAAAAAAATATGTTGTGTATCCTACAATATGGTGCTCCTATGATTATATATTAAATAATTATAACATAATCTGTAGTAATAATTTTAATACATATTATATTTGTATATATAGTCACATATAACTTCTTTTGGGTCCATGCTATATACAAGGTCCATCCAGAAAGTATCCAGCCATGTACTATGAAAAATAGACATTTATTGATGAAGATATAAGAAACATTTATATAGGACAGTGAAACCTCACTGTCCCCTTCAAAGCAGGCATCTTGGGACCTCGCACAGTTCTCCCAATCGCTATCAGCTGCCTCTTCCTAATTTCCTGAATCTAATCGATGGTCTGAAATCTCTTCCCTCTCAAAGGTGATTTTAGTTTTGGGAAAAGCCAGAAGTTGCAGGGAGCCAAATCTGGGCTGTAAGGGAGCTGAGTCACCTGGGCGATGTGATGTTTTGCAAAAAAACTGCACGAGACGTGATGTATGAGTGGTGCATTGTAGCAACGAAGCTGCCAAACACTAGTTGCCCTTAGCTGCAGCCTTCTGAATCATCTGAATAGTTTCCACAGAGGAACGTTCAAACTTAATGCAAAATTTGGTGCAGATTTATTACTGTACTCGCTCAGTCATTTTGAAGGCAATGGCCACACAGTGCACATGCTCATTCAATGGCATCTATTGCCCCCACTGACTAGTACAGTGAAGTTGTCACTGTTCACGCATGCGCATTCCAGTTCAGTGTCCTTGGCTGCCAGGTTACATCATTGTTGCAAAAACCATTCTCGTTATATTAACAATGGCTGGACTTTTCCTGGACAGACCTCGTGTACTGTTTTTGACTTTGTGTTTACAGTCGTATCTTGGATCATGATTTTAAGGCATACTTTATTATTCTTACAGTTCTGCCGTTAGATTTATTCAAAAGTTCTCCCACTGGAGTCTCTACTAGTTAGTGGCTTTCAAACATTTTTCACCAAGTTACACAGTAAGAAATATGTGTATCTCCTAATCTCTGTTACAAATAAATACATACACGTACATTTAGTTTTATATATAAAACTGAAACTCAACTTTTATAAAACGATACTTAACCTTTCTATGTGCACGGTACCTGGATCGATCTGTTTTATTCTGTTCCTTCATTTAATCAAAAAATGCTGGTCACCATCCTCCCAAATGACTCGATGACTGCCTCGCAGTCACGACCTACAGTTTGGAAAAACCGTGTGCTGATGCTGAATTTTCTTGCCTTCGCTGTGGCAGCGAGAGCCCAGGGTGAGGAGGGAAGTTGAGGGGGCCTGTCGGCTGCCGTGTGGCACTAACCCGCCCCCTCCCTGTCGTGAGGCAGATGGAGAGGTGCCGGGCAGCGCCGTGCTGGTGTTTGACATCGAGCTGCTGGAGCTGGTGGCCGGCCTGCCTGAGGGGTACATGTTCATATGGAACGGCGAGGTGTCACCGAACCTCTTTGAGGAAATCGACAGGGATGGCAACGGAGAAGTCCTGCTGGAAGAGGTAACTGACCTTTGAAGGCGAGTGGGACTGAAGGAGCTCATGGAGCCTGACTGGGCCTGGGACCCATTCTGAAGGGGAAGGCCTTTCAGGGTGCGGGGACACCTGTGTTTATTTCCTGTGGTGACCGTGACCTGCGGCACTGTCCTGTGTGCTCTCTAAGGTGAAGCTCTTTGAGGAAACTGAGGCCCCGAGAGGTACAGGCACTGATTCAGGGCCCACAGATCTGGATGGGTTCCCACTTCCTGGGGGCCCACCATTACCTGCCCTGGGCCAAGTGTGCTTCACACACGTTATTTTGGTTGGCCCTCTGGAATCGTCCCTATTTTTCAGAAGAAGCCACTACGCCCAAGCTCACACAGCTCCCCAGTGGTTGGAGCCGGACCCACAGCTGTTTGAGCTTCTAGATCCCGTGTTGTTTCTCCCGTACCGGGTGCCCCGGTGTGGACCTGCCACAGCCCTGGGGGAGTCCAGCTGTCATCCTTTCCCCGCCTGCTTGCTCAAGGACATCGCTCCAGCCTTCTCCTCTTTCTCGTGCATTGTCTACACTTCCCTGGCGGCTGGCATGCTCACATTAGCGCTGAACCTGGCCTTGCCTAGGGGACCAGTGCCCCTCCCATTGCTGAGTCAAGCAGTCGGTCCTCACTGCCTGACTCCTTTGCCCGATGCCGTCTTTCCCCAGCTTCCAGACACTGCCGCTTTCTTAGTGTTCCTTCCGTCTCGCTGGGAGCTCCTCAGGAGTCTGTTCTCTGATCTCAGATGGAAGTCGGATCGTGGCCCGCTGCAACTCAGAATGCTGCAGAAGCCCCCCATTTCCCAGGTCCTTACAGTGGCCGGTAAAGGCCCTGCAGAGGCCTCCCACAGCCTGCTGGCTGTGGCCTCCCCTCCCGCCACCCGCCTCTTGCTGGTCTGTGAATGCGCCCGGCACGCACGCACTGGCCTCCGCACCAGCTCTGCGCTCTACTCCGCAGACTCTTGCCCTAGGTAACTGGCTCCTGCCCTCACTTCCTTCACCCCTTTTCCCAGGTCTTCCTTCTTCACTGGGTCTTACCCTGACCACCGAGTTGAGACTTCAACCCCCGCGCCCACGTGTACTTTTGGTCTTCCTTACTTGGCTGTTTTGTTTTTCTAGAGCATTTCACTTTCTAACTTAACATGTAACTTAGTGGTGGTACTCATTCTGAATGTGTGTCTTTCCTACTAGAGTATGCTAGAAAGACAAGGGCAGGATGTACCTCTAGGATGCTGCTCCGCATACAGCGGATGATGGGTTTTTCTTGTGTGAATGAACGGATGTGGGCAGCAGGGTTCTCCGAGGCTGGGTGGCCAGGGGTCAGCCCTGGGGAAGAACTGGGGGCGGGAGTTGATGTGGGGAGACGGGACAGGTCCAGGAGCCATGCTGCACACTGCCTGCCTGGATGTTGGGGGTTTTTACCTGCATCTGGATAAGAAGCCAGGCTGCGGAACTCTCACAATTCTGCCTGCTTCGCCAGCTCTGACGCAGGTTCTGTTCTGTTCGGGCCTGGGCTCATGCCATCGGCTGCTCTGTCTCAAGGTCTGTCTTGTCTCCTTTCCAGTTCTCGGAGTACATCCATGCCCAGGTGGCCTCTGGCAAAGGGAAACTCGCTCCTGGTTTTGACACTGAGATGATTGTGAAGAATATGTTCACCAACCAGGACCGGAATGGAGACGGCAAGGTCACAGCGGAGGAATTTAAACTCAAAGACCAGGAGGCCAAACACGATGAACTCTAACCCAGATACAAGCCACCATGTGACACCAAGGCCCCCGTCATGACACGGCGTGCCATGAGGGTGTGAGGGTCTCTCAGCAGGTGGATTGTCAGCAAGTGGTAGTGGGTCACACATCAGGGGTGCGTCGATACACATGCTGAGAATTTTAGGCCGAATGCCAGTGATGTTAGACAAAATCGGTGCGCAGTGCCTTAGCGTGGGCTGTGTAGGACGTGGAAAAGGCTGTCCTGCCAACCATTGTTTGTGGGTCTCCTGGGTAGTTTTGTTATTAAAGGAAAATAGTGTTACACAGAAGTTAGAGCCATGTTGGAGGGAACAGAAGAAAAAGGGTCCAGGATATCTAGGTAAAGAGGAAGGAAAACTTTTAACTTGCTGGTGTTTTGCAAGCGTTGTCCAGATGGGCAGAAAAAAATAAAGGGTGTGTCCCAGCAGGGTTCCCAGAAAGCCCCAGAAAACTTTTCAGCAGCCTGTACAGCCTTCTGGTGAGGCCCAGCCTCCACCTTCCCCCGACAGACACACACACACACACACACAGTCACACACTCTTTTCTAGGTAATCATGCCCCTCGCCATTGCGGTCCTCTGATTGGCTGGGTAACTAGGGTATCAGTGGGCCAAACTGAAGGCATCTAGGACCACAGGTAGAGAACTTGATTCTGTGTTTGCCACATGGGCTTCCCTGCATCCCTCCTTCTTGTCCCCATTGCTCTGTCCCATAGTGCACTGAACCCTTTGATCATCAGACAGATACGCACAGGGCTGGTGGCCAAGCCGAGCTCCAGAGTATGTCACTGTGGCCGAGGTGGGCATGTCTTCCCACCAGATGAGCGTAAGTAAGGTGACGTACTTCTGCTGCTCATCTGTGTCCTGGACGGGGAGATGCCCTAAAGCCCGGGCCTTGCTCTGCAGAGGAAGACAAGGACATGATGCCTGTCGGCCTATCCCCCCGTTACGCGGTAACCACCCTGCGTCCTCTGTTCCCGCTGGTGGTGGCTCTCGCCCTGAAGTAATGCAGGATTTCCCTTTCGAAACTGCTTTGTTTTACTAATTTAAACCGTTTTGTACCAACATAGCCCTGAGGTAGTCCGTGAAAACGCCGTGCACTCGTTCGGTTGAATGTTGGAAAACTGACCTTTTCCGTAGATAAAATGTTGAAGTCTCTCGTCCGGCTCTGTGGTGGTTTATTTGAAGGCTGGGAGGGTCCCGTGGGAACAAACCGTGCAGTCAGATAAAAACCCAGTGGGACCGAGCCGCATGGAATTGGGAGAGCGCCGAACAGCATAGAATAGGGGCTGCAGGGCCCGGGTCCTGGCAGGAGGCACCCTCCCTCCTAGGGACTTCTGCAGAGAAGCTAATGAGAGGGCTGTTGCAGAGGTGTGGACGGGACTTGGGGACCTAGGACAGCTGGTGGCCAGCAACCCTGGGAGGCAGTTGCCACCTGGGTGTGGAGGGTTGTGGGAGCCCAGGCAGGGCCGTGTGGTGGGAGCAGTGGAGGGCCTGAGGTGCTCCCAGCGCTGAGTCTGCAGCTGCAGTGGAGATGCATGTGCACTCCTGCCACAAGCCCCCAGGAGCTGAAACCAATCGGAACCAGGAGGGAAAGGAGCCGAGGGGCTGGTGGTGGAGGTCAGAGAAAGGTGGAGGACAAGTCAGGGAGGGGCGGGGCGGGAGCAGATGGAGAGTGACTGGCACAGGGATGTGGGAAACTGCTAATATATGCATTATGTATGTACTTAGGTTTTTAAAAAGCAAATGTTAATTGCTTACTTTTTTGCAGAAGCAACCTCAGGGGCTCTGGATGCTTTTGGGAAAGGAGACGCCCGGGCTTTCTGCCTGCTGCTCCCAGGGTCACTAAAACTCCTTACCCCTCTCCTAGCAGGTACAGCCGGTCACTCAGTTTCATTGCACAGGGTGCCTCGCGTGTGCAGCAGGCTGATGGCCGTGCTCCGTGGAACTGCCCTTGGAGCGCTCAGGCCTGTCACCCTTCACCACCCTTATGTATCTGCGCAGAGAAAAAGCCTTGTGCTTATTCTCTACCCCAGTTTTTAGCTGGTCCTGCTTGAATTTTTTCACTGGTGGACACAGGCTGGGGGAGTAAAGTTAAGTTTCTCTGGAGGACTTAAGGACTGGGGGCCGTACAGCTTCAAGAAGCAACGGACCTTTTCGCGTGTCTCTGTTTGTAAACTCTGCCTGCCTGCCTGTAGGTCCCTTGGTATTTGTGTTTTCTTCAAAGTACTTGTCTTATGTGTAACAGCTTCTTTTCTCCTGAACCATCCACTAGGATGGAGGAAGGTGCAGGAGGGCGGGAAGCAGGTCTGATTGGTTGGCTGCTGTTTCTCCAGAACCCAATGCACAGTAAGGACTTAACTGTGTTCACTATTCATTTAATTCTCACCTCCAGAGCTAATACCTGACCAGATGGGGCTAATACCAGATGGTATTAGAAGCTAAGAAACTTGCTCTACAACATAGGATCACTCAGATCCAAGTTTAACTGATTTCAAAGCTTGTGCCCCTTACAACTCAGGCATTTTGTAATCTATTTTGTGCTGAAATATCAGATTAAGTACAAAATTTAGCATGATGGTTGAATTCCCAATAACCTTGAGAAGTGTCAGGATTAGGCATTCCAGGTCACATGTATCTTCCTTTCTGATTCTCTGTAGTGTATACCAGAGAAAACCCTGAACCTGAACTCTGGACAGAAGAACCGCCAACAATCTAATCTGCCTGATCAACTTTGGTGTCTGTTACACCATGGGATGGTGACATCTTATGAAATCTCTCTGGAATGAGCGAGTATCGCTGACTGGTTTTTTTTTTTTCTTTCCAGTTTCATCAAAATTATTCATCTTAGCACTAAAAACTGCCTTGCCTCATAAAGTAAAACCTGAAATTGAAGAAAACCCCCTATTGGCCAACGGTATTCTTTAGAGATGTGGCAGTTACTGTACACTATCGATGATCAGCAGGGCTGCCAAAGGTCTTTCTGTTTTATCAGTTCACCCCGACTATGCTGGGGGATGTAACAGCTTACACTTTCAGGGGTGGATAACCTAACAATATTGAGTACTTGTGCTAAGCTATTCTAAATGCAAATACAAATTTTAAATGCATACACAGATGTCACAGGAAACGACCCACTTCTTTCCAGCTGCCCCGCCCCAGGGCACAGCTCCCCCTCACCCATCTAGACCCCAGTGCACAGGTGAGCAGACTGAGACGCAGCTTAAACAACTCGTCCTGGTCTCACGCTGAGGGGTGGGAAGAGGAGCCAAATCCAGGTGCTATAGCCCCTTTCCTACTGGCTGCATCACACAGCTCTGAAAGCTGAAGTTGGAAACAAGTATTTTCAACATCCGTAGCATCAGGGGGAGCAAGATATGATAGGGTCGCAGGCATAGAGTGGAAGAGGCAGGGGCCTTGGCTCGATAAGCAGGGTACTGTGGAAGTGGCTAGAAGGGCTGTAGAGACCATGCCTTCATTTTATAGGGAGGTGACTGACCTACAGTCTTAGTAAAGGACTGATGCATGACTTGAATGCAGGTCGTAACTGCAGTGTTCTTGACATTGACACTCTGCAATATGCTTTTTTGTGGAAGCATCCTATAAACTCCTTTGGAAAACAGCCAGGAGGGCAAGCTCCAACAGAAACATAGGGCTAAAAAGCTATCATGAGATTAGAGACTCCTAATTTTGTTTGACATGCAAAAGTCCTCCAGATAATTCTGGCGCTCCCGCGCATGCTGACTGCTTTTATTCAGGAACCTGGTTTGGGGTTTGATTTTGGAAACAGCTAAGCAGGGAAAGGTCTGCTTTTCGCCAGCACTTACTTGCACTGCTGACTGTAGCAACCACGAGAAGCAGCGCTGGAGGGTCGGGATGGGTTGCCTCAGGACAAAGGTTTGCATCTGCGAGACCTTGCCTCCCTGCCACCTGATTGGGCTACAGGTGGTGACCACACCGGGTGTGCAGAACCAGTTGGGTCGTGCTTTGTGCGTATCAAAGCTCAGCTGCTTTAAGAAAACCTATTAGCTGCTCGTTGGCTCTGGAGTTACAGGGTTAGAATCAGGGTCAGAGTCATCACAACGGCAAGCCTAAGCCTTGTGTAAGCCATTTATGGGGCAGCAGAAATTTGCTGCAGGAAGTCAGACTACAGAGGGCAATGATGGTTCCTGACTTCGTAGTGTGACACCCAGCTACGCTGTTTCCCAACAGCCTCCATGCCACGGGTTCACAGGTCACCAACACATAAGCTGAACCTGGCAGGTGCTTAATGGATATTTGTTGAATGAATGAAGAATAATAGTTTTGCCGTAGAATTTAAAACGCTTTTCATGTTTATTTTCAGTGCATCAATATACAACATTTTATAATAATTAGTGGTATGTGGATTCCAAGTTTTTTCAAACACCAAGTGCTAGTATGTTCGGGTAAATTTCAATTTTCCCAAAACAAAACAACAAACCCAATTTCAGGAGATGGTAATCAGCATAATTCACTCAAATACAAAAATGGCAGTACTTAAAATCACACATGTAAAAAACTCTAAAACTTCAATGATAACATTAAACTACAAAAGTCACTCTGGAAATGTAGGGAGTTACTTTTCAAATTTTGACTTACAGGTTTTTTAACGTTAAAAACATGGTGAGGAGTGTTTTGGGTGACATGGAGAAGAGGAACGGCTGGCCAATGGATTCAACATGTCTGAAAACACTTCAAGAGCAAGGATGGGTTATAAATAAGTCTCTCCGCAAGATGGACACACGAGCAGTCCTTGCAGCGGCTGCGCCCGCGCACGACGTCCTCTCGAAGACTGCTTATTTATACAGAATCTTCTGTAGGATCGAGTTGGCTAACTCCAGGGACTCCTCTTTTACTAGAACAATGTCATAAGAGTCCATGTACTTGTCTAAAAGCTCGTCCACCTGATCAACAACAGCAAAAAGCCATTCAGACTAAGATACAGGAAGAAGCAAATCATTCCAATACGAACCTCACTGTTTTATCTTAGATCTGCTGGGCAGCATGCGGTAAATTAAAATCACCTTCTTAAACTGTGTGAAATGAAGCAATACTTTTACGTATTCTGACCTCTAAGGCTCAGAGAGAAATGTCCCCGCATGGGGGCTTTTCTCCCCAAAGGAATCCTCTCTGGTCTAGTGGCTTCCCAGTGGGGATACGGTGCCCGAGGAACACTTTGGAGTGTCTGAATTTCCGATTCTCACGACCAGGGCGTGCTACTGGCACCTCTCGGGGAGAGGCCAGAGAGGCCTTTTACACGCCTGCCCGCCCTCCCCCACACCTGTGAGCGTACACCCGTGCACCCCACTCCCTTACTCATCGCTGAAGGAAAGGGGGGACGAACATGCCCGACGGCTCCAAAGGAACTGCTTTCTCAAGGACCTGACAGAAACAATCGCCTATCAAGTTTCACTCTGGTTTCTTCTTAAAAGGAAACGAGATGACAGATTTGTATACTCACTCTATCATTTAGATACCCAATTTTCAGAATGTGCTCAACATTGGCTACTCCGTCTGCCATTCGCAAGTCACCTTGGGAGTCTCCCAGCAGAATTACGTTGCTGTTATCTTTCAGTTGGCTGAAATATTCTGTGTTCTTCAAGGCACCGTCGTGTTTGTTAAACACATGAATTAGATCTCCTTTAAATCCTTTGAGCACCCCCTATTAAAGACATACAACTCCTTTGAAATAACAGGTTTTGCAAATTTTACTTGTAGTTTCATGCTCAAAATAAAGACTCAGAACTTTCCAGAGACTTTAAATGGTGAACACAAGTTGAAAGTCCAATTTTTACTTTTCATTTGGTTCCTAACCGAAAGGTCCTGTTTCATGTATCATATAAGAACTTGTTCAAATAACATCACTTCTAATTCATTCCCCCCCACCCACAGATGTTAATTCCTTAGCATTGTTGTATTAAGTTACATTTTAAAAAGTTTTACTAATTGTTATATTAGTCTATGGCTCGGGAAACAAAAGTTTAAGAAGTTATTTTTGAAACATGGATGTGGGGGAGGTGGGCTGGGATAATGGAGGGAAAGGGGGAAGGGTTTTCAGGAACATCTGTAAAGGACACATGGACAAAACCAAAGGGGATAGGATCAGGGGTGGGAAGTGGGGATGGCTGGGGTGGGGGGGAGTGGTGGGAAAATGGAGACAGCTGTACTTGAACAACAATAAAAAAAGTTAAAAAAATGAATAAAAATAAAGCATAGATGTAGATACAACACTGGGGGAGATGATGAGTCCCACGGTGGGCCTCTCAATGTGGCCTCATTTAGTGGCTACATATGAAATCATAAGTAACAAATTCATTTACATGATTAAACTATTTATAGATTTTAAAAGTAATGATAAAGAATAACTTGATATTCTTACATTGTCATCAAAATCCATGAAGTTAGACACTACTTTGACATTTGAATAATAAACCCCGGCTTGACGCATAATCTCCTCCAGTACATCTCCGATACCAGCCGAAAATATGAACACTGGGATATTGTGTTGTTGGAGCTTACCGAAGAAGTTCTCATATCCTTCCCTGCAAGATGGAGGTACAGTATGACTGTTAAAGCGGAGATTATCTCCTTTTCCCTTAGGTGATAATAAAGCTCACATATTTCTACCTAATTCTATGGCTCACTTGGTTCTCATTTGAAAACACTGCCCAAGGGGGCTGTTACTGATGTCTGACACCAGTACGAGTTTTTCACACAACAGTTAACTTTTTACTCTCCTTTTAATAAATTCTACACAAATTAGGTGATTTTAGACTTGTATTGAATGTGCATACGCCTACGGTTCAGAAATTACACTACTGAACAGCAAATAATCAAACCGTACCTTGAAAAGCCCATTTAGGGTGAGCGGGCAGACCTCTTGCTTGTCATTCTGCTCAAGCAGTCCCTATCGTTAGAAAGCAGAGTGGCAGGGACTGGGCTGCGTTCTCTTCACGTCTGGCACCTCCTGCCGAAGACCTGGAGCTACAGGCCATGTTTTCATCTGAAAATCTTTTCCTCCCTTTCTACTCTTCCTGGGCTACTGGATAAGCTGCCCAACACAGGAATGAAACACTTAATAGCTATCCTCTCATTCTTTCTGACAGTTAATGCTTTCCTTCTCAGAAGCAGGTTGCCTTAAAGATGTAGCATCGTCCCAGAAAAAAGCATCGTATTTGCCCAATGAGTTGAAGAAGTTAAGAGGTAGTAAACAGAATTGAAAAATAAGCTTTTAAACGTTAATATCTTATAATTCATGTTATTAGAAATATATTCATTATTTGCTAAAACAGATTCACCTTTCCTAGAGATAGCTTTCAAGGGACTTGTTTGCAGGATGATGCCCACCCCACTAAGCCACACTAGTCAGGGCAGTTTTGGAATTTTTAATTTGGAGAAAGGAAATGCAAATTAGTACTTTAAGCTCACAGGTTTTTATTCTCTACACCAAGATCTAACATGTCATTCTAAATTCCTTAGCCACTTTTACTATGTGACAGGTGGCATACTCTGTATGTTTTTATATGGGTATTCTTATACAGTATTTTAGTAAAAATACACACTTCAATGCAACAGGTAGCAAGTCTGTAGACAGTTAACAAAAAATACACAAGAAACTTACTTGAGCATAACATTAGATTCTGCTACGACTTCTTTAAGTTTAGCTTTCGGTAAAGCCTGTTCAACAAGCAAACCATGTGATATAGTGTACCTGGAGTTTATGACCAAAGAAAAACAAAGTCAATGAAAGGAAATTAAAATACCTTTATTACAAAGCATTCTTCAGTGTGAGAAAATGCAGTATGTCATTTGTGATATTTTGGAATTAAATTCAGATCTTTAAGTTTATACCACTAATGAATGTATACCCCACATGTCTCAAAAGGTGATATACATGTTTTTGCCGGGTTTCCCAGTTCTCCCTAAACTCTGGTTTACTTTAAACGTGTTAATAAGACAATGGGAGGATAGGAGGTGGAAGCCTATCCTGGGTCTACAAATGAGACCCACAACAGTTCTTTGATTGCAACAGGAATTAGAGCAAAGCCATTTTTTCACCTGTCTGTGGCCTGAATCTTCATGAAATGCCTACGTACTGAAGATGCTGCCTAGTGAGCAAGAGGGAAAGTCCCTATTACGGGAAGTTTTATACAGGGGTGGGCAAAAGTAGGTTTACAGTTGTTTGCATGGAAAAGCAATACAAGGATAACCCTGTGCTTCGTGCACTCACAGCTGTAAACCTACTTTTGCCCACTCCTATATACAGGTGCCTTATCATTCCATAAAAGCACCTATGATCACACCATTTCAGTAGAACAGGCCTTTAGAGTCTCTCCATCTGATACTAAAAATCCCCTCTGTAATATTCCTCAGTGAAACCCCCTCTCTGGTTTGGCTCCCACCCTGTTAGTGAGCTCATTCTCCCAGGGAACCTTATACCATTGCTAGAAAATTCTAATTGCTAGACAGTCCTTTCGTCATGCTGAAAATCAGCGTTCGAAAGCCTTCTGAGTCTGCTTCCAATTCCGCATGTTGAGTAAGTCTAGCCTCTTTTCAAAATCTTTTTTTTTTTTTAATTTTGTTTCAAGTACTTGCTTCTTTTTTTATTTTTTTTTAAAGATTTTATTTATCTTTAGAGGGGAAGGGAAGGAGAGAGGGAGAGAAACATCAATGTGTGGTTGCCTCTTGTATGTCCCCTGCCGGGAACTGGCCTGGCAACCCAGGCATGTGCCCTGACTGGGAATCGAACCTCGATCCTTTGGTTCGCAGGCCCGCGCTCAATCCACTGAGCTACACCAGCCAGGGCTCTTTTCAAAATCTTAAACCATGAACATTGATGGAGTGTGCCAGGTACTCAGGTGATGGGATAATGACTACAAATAGCATCATTTTTGGTCTCTTAAGATTCTAACACCACCCGATGTTGCTTCTCAAATCAGAGCTATTCCTGGAAATGCTCCTCGAGTGGAATGGCCCCAGCTCCCAGGAGTCTCTCAGTGGACTCCTCTCGACCCACTTGCTAAGCTTGCCAGCGTTTCTCTTAACAGAGCGCCCTCCCAGGGTTCGACGCAGTATTTCAGTGGGCTCTGCTGCCATCAGCAGAGGGCCACGTCTCAGAAACTGTCACCTGCGGGCTCTACCTCAGTTCAGAGTCCATGTCACAGCCTAGCACTTTTTCTTTACACCCCCAGCCACATCTTGTCCATATACTTTAATGAAAAAAAAAATTCCTGTTTTGAGTTTAAGGCTTAAGTGCAGAATTATAAATTGATTCCTACCGATCTTTATCTAAAACAAAACAACAACAAAAAAACCCCAACGAAACCAATTCCAGACTGTGAAAATGATGAGAGAATTAGAGAAATAGAGATTATATTTAATGACTGCTCTAAGTCATTGGACAATTCATCAATCTATTCACACGTGGAACGGGGGAAACAAACCATGAGTATAACTAACACAGTTTTTTAGCCCTCCCATTGTCCAATACACACTTACCATTCTACCATATAAGGGAACTTCTGTTCTACAGTGAGAACAGGGTCAACTTCAATAGCGTAATATTTTTCCTTTAGCTGCAGTAACTAGAAAGAAACACATACTGTAATCATGAAGACTGCAGAGATGTCATTACTCTGCTTAATTTTATAAAGCAAAACAATATAAACAAATGTTAAATGGTAAAGATGAGTACCCAATACATATATCAACTTGAAAAGATCTTTGTTAATTTCAGTTTACATGTAACTAAATGTGCCTGCAAAAAGCTACCTTTCTCGTCTCTCTTTTTTTAATTTAAGTATTTTCAGGTCAGCAGTCAGTGAAACTGACTAATAAACTATCAGTACCAAAAAAAAATCTTCATTCTCATATGAAAGTATTAAATTTGATTCACCTTTGGACTCTTATTTTGTTAAGACAGGCACAGAGACACCTACTCAAAAAAAGCAGAGCATTAAGGCAATTTTCTGATAAATTTAAGGGAGCAAAACCTGCATACAACCAAAGTAGTTTAGTTTTAACTTTCCAGGTAATGTAAGGCCACCAGAATATTTTGGCAATCATTTAAGTTTTTGTGTACATTTTGTTGCTATTAAAAACTAAACTCTTAAAAAACCCCAAAACTACTGTTATATTTTTTCTCTAAAATATGTTTGAGTGCTACGATCCACAGAATAAGCCTAACATTTATTGAGTATTTACTGTATACCACATTTGGCTATAAGCACTTTGCATTTATTCTTGTCTGTGTGAATGAACTTGAAGAAATTCTCTGGCAAAAAGAGTAATGATGTCTTTCAGTAACCAGATTACTGTCAGCGCTCTTACCTTTTTCCGACATTCTTCTGAAATCAGCTTACAGTTGTCAATGACATCTGAAGAGAAAGAGCAAACAAGTCATGAAAAGAAGAAACACTGTCATTGATGAGTAACATACTACTTTTACATTTAAGTACCGAGTCAACTAGCAGGGCCACTACAATCGTTGGTGTGGTGCTTTAATCTGTGTGGGATCGCTAGAGAATCTCATGGTTTTAAAATCCATGGTTTAGTGACTGCTTGTTTAGACTGCTGACCTACATAATTCAAAGTCTTCACTGTGCGTTGTATACTGACTGGTCCCCTTAACACCATCCTTTGTAATTAAATAGAAGCAAGGAATCTATCTTTAAAATACATGTTTTTTTTTCCTTAATAAAATGTTAATAAACAATGTGAAAATCTGGAAAATATAGATTGTAAAACAACCAAAAATTATAATTTTACCATTTGGTAATAAATCACTAAAATTTTAGTATATTTCCTTTCAGTCTTAAAGTTTTATGCATCATCAATCAGATAAGAGATTGAACTAAATCTGTATGTCTGAACTCTGCTTTTTTTTTTCACTTCACAGTGCAGTCTGTATTTTTTTAATATGATTAAAAGCTCTCCACGAATATCATTCATGATGGCTATATATTCTGTTATGTGAACATGACATCATTGATACTATTTCTACAGTGTTAAAATTCTAAGGTTGTTTCCAAGCTTTTGCTAGTATAATTTTATATTGAAGTTAGTTACCACTATTTCTGTAAATACAGCTCACCACCCCCAACTTTTGGGGTTAACTGATTAGAAATTTCCCAAAGAGGAATCACTGGGCCACGGGCTGTGATTTTTAGGTTTCTGTGTAACTGATCAGGTTGATGTCTCAAACTGCACGTGCACCAGCTGTGACTGAGAGGGCTCGCGCCACCGCTTCTCTGTCAGGGTGAAGGGTATTCTTTTGGAAACTCACTGCCCAGTTCAGAAAACAAGAACAAAAAAGGTGTCTTATCTTAGCAACGCATTTTAACTTTATAGCTATTTCCTACCTTATTCTTTAACTTAATTTACATATACATGACACAGAAGTTTAGTAACATTCCTAGAAAATGTAACTAATTGATCAATACCACTTCTTAAGTTTAATCCAAAATTTTAAATCCATTTCTTGAATAATGAATAGACCACATTTGGAGGAAAAAAACATTCTGAAGTCTTTATTCCTCTTGCAACCAAAACCATACAGAAAACAGACATTTTTGTAACAATGGGGAAAGATAAATCCTTCAAATGTAATAAGAAAAAGCAGGTCTACAGCCATTCCACCCTGAACGTGCCCAATCCCGTCTGATCTCAGAAGAGAAAGCAGGTCCCCTCACTTCCAATGTTCAAAAAGAAGAAAAACCCCCGATCTTATAGATAATATTAAAGGTAGAGGATCTTAAAATAATGATTACTTTCATGATTTTGTTACATGTGCCACACTTACTATGACATGTTGGACATCTTTTCCCTTTGTAGGAAAATCTGCTCAGTGTCATATCAAAGTCTGTAATTATCTGTAAGGAAAGGGAAGAGGCATTATAAAAACACAGCTGCAAGGCCAGACCCGTGCCACAAGCTTCCTGAAGGCTCAGGACGGGGCTTGGTACCTGGTCCCCACTGTAAGTTATTCCCTCTACATGGCATTTTCTAACGCAATTCATACACAAAGTCCTGAAAATTACCTTCCCTACGACTTGCATACCTGATCCTTGTTACCACACAAAATCTGATTAATCAGTACGGGAATTTACAACTGCAGGTAATATGGTTACAGTTATCCAACAGAAATAAAACACTGCACAATTTCAACACACTTAGTCACTGTACAAAAATGTAGTGAAAGCAATTAAACTAATAGGAGGCTTGGCTGGTGTGGCTCAGTGGATTGAATACCGGCCTGCGAACCAAAAGGTTGAAGGTTAGATTCCCAGTCAGGGCACATGCCTGGGTTGTGGCCAGGTCCCCTGCTGGGGTGCACAAGAGGCAACCACGCATTGATGTTTCTCTCCTTTTCTTTCTCCCTCACTTACCCTCTCTCTAAAAATAAATAAATAAAATCTTAAAAAAAGATGGAAGAGCAACTTGAAACTGTACATACTTGATATTATTCTTAAAATAGTTTAATACTTATGCACAGTATTAGTTAACTTAGTACTTAATATTAAAGAACAGATAAATTTATTTTAAGGCTATTAATTTTTGTTTCCAACAGGGTATTTTATATATTTTTTACTAACTCAAGATATATCCTTCAGATTTTACATTCTGAAAGGACAGGCAAAACTCATCTATCTAAACTTTCTTGGCTCAGATTTCAGCAAAACAGGAGATGAATGTGTCTACTTGAACATCAGAAATGAAGCGTTAGCAATAAAGGCTTCTTGATAATTGTTCACCTGAAGTTTGATAGCTCCTCCTTTGATGAGACCACAGATAATTTCTTCTACTCTTGCAGGGTTCTTAATGTGAACTGAACTTTTCTGAAATTCTGGCATCTAAAAACAAAAAGATATTATTACATGACTATTTTAAACTCTTTTCTCAGGTTCCTTTGACACCAAGCAGAAGCTTACATTATTTAAAGGTTTTAAAATGTTGAGGCCTTATATAAAAACAAGCAAACCAGCTGTTTGCTTCTTTGTGTGTAGATGGTATCAAATTACCATTTATACACAAAAATTTTAACAGCACATCGGTAGTTTTCCATCTAGAAGATTAAGACAAAACTACATTTGTAATTAATACATTACCAGAGAGTGTAATTTTTCTAATTATAAAAGTCATGCAGGCATAAGAAATTACAGAAATTACAGAAAAAAATTGTCTGGGATTCTATTACCCAAAGATAAACAAATAACCATTTTATTTTTCATGATTTTCACTTCTATGATTATAAACATGCATATATATGCACACGGTTTATCTCCTTCTCACTTTTGCATCTGGCTGTCTGACATTAGTATTATTACACATGTAGTTACAAGAAAATGTTTTCAACAGAGTTCATTAACCAAAATGAAATGTAAGAATTGAATGGAGAATATATTTGAACTTTGTGATAAAGAATTTTCTTCTAAGAATCTTTCTGCTTAAGATTTAGTTTGTATTCATATTTACTTTTCCAAAAATTTTTTAGCAGAAAGGAAACAAATATTACCCTGTATTATTCCCCACAAATTTACCTGTATATAGGTAATTAAATTATATTTAATTTTAAAAGTTACTTCAAGATGTTTGCTTCTTTATTGTACTATATCCCAAATAACTTCACTGTTCTTGGCATAAATTTTACAACAGATTTATTTGAAGTCAGGACAACCACTAAAGAACATTAGACCCACGGGGCTTAGGCTGCTACAGGGATGGTTTATACAGGCTTTAGTGTTTCTCAAGGATTTAATGTTTTTTTTTCCCCTACCTTATTGCAGACAGAACAAAATGGATCAAAGTAAGTTCAGCACAAGTACAACACTTATAGCCCATGTACCAGTAGACCGGGAGGAGGAAATTATGGGTCACTTAATAGTAGACTCCACAGCATAAAAAGACAGTAACGGAACCTCAAATCAAGGTTCTATACTGGCTTGTACCTGACAATCTTCATTTATTTTATATCCAATTATCTGGGTATGTCATCACCAATATTAACATACTTCCCCTGTGTGATGGACACAGTTACGAAAAACTCCCTAGATCTTGTATCTTTGCTACAACAGAACCTAACTGGTAAGTCTATCAGGTCTCATGCTGTCGCTACATAATGGACAAAATTAGAAAAACCAGAAAAAGGCTAAACTGTGTTCTCCAAAGACTGGAAGATGGATTCAGAACTGTAGAGGAAAGAGAAATGCTGACATTAAAATTTCCTCCATAAACGAAAGACTTGGACCCACAATATACTTACTTTTAAAGAGCTGCATTTAAGTAGGAGAGGATAAGCTACAATGCAACTGACCTTCATATACTGATCCTTTTAATGTAACTGGGCTTTAAAGGGTTTTAACTGATTAAGGAAGGTTATCTGAATACATATAGTGATTTTTCAATACATGCGACAAGCAGATAGGCACTAGCTTCTCGATTCCTTTTTTCATTCACTATTCTATTCATCTGCTTAAAGAAAACTTACCTGTGTCCCCTCTGTCAGATGGTCAGACTAGATGCTAGGGATATGATGAGGGGCGCTACTTCACGTGTTTCCTGTTGAGTTTTAGGAGCCATTGCTATCTTGGAACATCAGTTTCATGGCATTGGAAGTTACAAATGTCTCGGCTAGTAAGTTCATCTCCTAACAACTAAATTCTGCTCTTAACTCTGCCTTAAGAGATAGATGCCTAGTAATCAATATACGCTTCATCCAGTAACGAACTCATACTGAAAGCAACAGAAGATCGATGTCACTGACGATATTTTCACCAAGAAAATGGAACATTGTATTTCAGTAAATCCAGACTGCGGAAGACATCCTGCCTCAAGCAAGTCACATCCTCCAGTTTCTGAGAATGGACAGAAGAGCACCGAGGCTTTGGCTAGGCTGACAATTTCTAGACTGGCTTCTTCTCCACAACTGCGTCTGGAAGAGACCCCATGGCCAGAGGCATTTGTGTCCCTGCTTCTGCACCACACACAACCATTCCTTTTGAGATGGATCAGAAGTTAATACCCAGATACCACTGGATGAAATAGCAGTGATGACAGTGGAATAAAGAGCAGCTCCTTTTCCCAGAGAAACAAGAGGGTGGTGGAGCCAGGTGTAAGAAATATAAAAATCATAATTACATCTGCCTTGGGTTACATGGAAACACTACCCTCCACCTCTCAGTACACATAAAATATCACTAAAATATTTCTAAGATACTGGACATTTTACTTAAATATTTTAGAGTGGACCTAAGAAATATAATGTTTTGAAATACACCTGAAATGTGTCAAAGAGTATCAGAATATCAGAACATTAAGACGCACACTGCAGGAGTGTGCATTTCGTCACACCTTTGTTACCCCCTCAAATTCTGTGCGGTACACACACCCTTTGGTGCGCGTGAGGTCATGACCCTTCAGGTCTGAAGGGCAGGTTACTATGAGTTGTCCAAAGACTTTTGAATTTGATTACGATACAATTTTATGGAAGATAAATACAAGGCTGAAAATTTCCATCATTTGTGAAAAAAAGAAAACATTCATTCCATGAGGCCATGATACACAATGCTGGGGAAGGGGCAAAGCTTCCCTGACAAGAATTGGGACATGCTGTGTGACTGGTGCCTAGTCAGCATCAACACTGCAAAAGACTAAGAAAAACCTAACATGCCTTTATTCCGGCCAATCTTTAAAATATTGTATTTGTGCAGACCGAACAAACTCCTGTTCATCTACTTCCCTGTTCAAAAAGCAATGATTTCTAAAGAAGCTGATGTCAAAGATATACAGGTTTATTCAAAGCTCTATAGCAATGTTAGATTATTTGATATTATCTTACAGATACACTTATTCAGATATACACATGACAAGATATAAATGAGCGGCTCCATGGTACAGCCACAAAATTGTCTTAGTATTCTTCCAAAAATAGCCTACATAAAAATTACTGTAAACTACTTAAGAATTTCTGCCCAAAACACATCTCAGGGGATGTGTTTTTTCCTTCGTTTTCTAATGTTAACATCTGGTGTAAACAAAAGACTTCATTGGACTGTACAAAGGAGTGGGCACTACGATTCTTATGAAACTACACAAAAAGTATAGGTTTAAACTAGGCAGCTATTGAGACTGGCACATTTACTCACAGATGATTGATTCTATGATTTCCTAGAAGATTATGCATGACTAAATTGTAGTGACAGCCATCTCCCCTGCCTCCCCCACATTTGGCCAGTCTCCACAGTAAGGTCATACAGGCCAAAGTCTTTCACTCGTTCACTCACCATACGGTCATTAAGTGTAAGGCACTATGTGAAGCAAGTCTGTAAGCAATACAAAAGTTTTAGTAAGATACACTTCTTATACTCAAGATACATATGTAACAGATTATAATAAGGAACCCAAATAACCACTACCTTGCCAAGATGCCCAGAAAAATAGAAATGGAACAGAAGAAACGGAGATTATTTATGCTGGGGCCAGAGGACAAAGAGCCAGTTGAGTTGGGCTTTCAAAGAGAAGCAGGGTTTGGCTATGCTGAGATTGGGGAGGGATCAAAGTGCAGGGTCTAACGTGGGAGAAAGATAAGCAGCTCTGTTCTCTAAACCCAAGTGTACGTGGAAAGGAGGTGGGGGAGGGGAAGGCAGGGAGGGGAAAGGAGAGGGAGAGAGAGAAAGTAGTAAGTCTAGAAGAAGAGATGTGGAGCCAGACCATGAAAAGTTGAGGCTAACACCCTAAGGAGCTTTTAGCCCCTACAAGATATATCAACATTTGTAGAAAAGCAAACCCAAGGCAAAAAGTGTGTAAATTAATGCGATGCTAGCAAAAAAACAGCAAGTACCATCATCTTTGGCTTCTTTTCCTTCCATAGTCTTTTTGTGGGTTGACTCATACATGGTAACTTGCTTCAAAAACAGGGTTCTGGGACCCAAATAATGAAAAATTATACAGTAGGGCATTCCTACACCACTTACATTCATTTTGGTTAAAAAAAAGAAATTGACCCAAGCAAGAAAAGTTTCTACTGATTTAATGCTACATATCAGATATTCAAGCTCCATTATCAAAGAATCAAATAGTAATCATGCAGCAGGGGGGCAAAGTTCGCATCCACGAGTTAGGCTGCACCATATGAAATTGCCAATATTGGACCACATCTGACATATAAAACAGCAATTTCATATGCTTCACCCTAACGGCAGTAACTACACTGATGACAGCTTACCCAGAACTTTGAGTCAGCTCTCTCCTCCCATCACACGCTGGATGGAAACTGAGGCTGAACGAGAGGTTTACAAACTGTGACACACCACAGCTGTGTACGTGCTAAGTCTGCTCTGGTTTATAAGCTCAAACCAGGAAGCTAGAAAGAAACACAGTGAAAAAAGAGAGAAAGGAAGAACGGGGAAAAAAAACAGAAAGAAAAAATAAGAAAGAGATCATGGGGGAAATTGTGATTTTTAGGATTTCAAAATTGTGAATATGGAGAATGAATATAATTTTTTCCACATGTGCAAATAAACACGTTACCGACCTAATTAAAATACTCACTAACGTAATACAGGAGGGTGCTTACTATGTGCTGGCAGGCACTTAACATATTTTTTCCACTAATATAAATAAGGACATTTCAGTTACAAGATGAGTAAGGTCTGAGGGTCTAATGTATAACATGGTAACTACAGTTTATAACTATAAACTATGATTAGTTGACATTTATATTTTTGTATAATTGAAATTTGCTGAAAGAGTAGAACTTCAATGTTCTCACCAAAAAATAAAAGTAAAAAAGTGAACACGTGAAAAGTAATGGATGTGTTAACTAAAGGAATCTTTTTACATTGTATACATACATACATTAAATCACACATTTTACATGTCGAATACCTTACAATTTTATTTGCCTGTTATACCTCGGTAAAGATGGGGGAAAACCATGAATAAGGCTGACATGAGGTCGTCGGCAGTTTCATTCCTCGGCCTTAAAGCTGAGGTCCTCGCTGCCCTCCTTCCAGGGAAGCACAGCTCCGACGGACTGCGTTAAGATTTGAAGCCAGTTCTGACTCCAAAGGCTACGTTCTTCCCACCTCACCCTCATGTCCACAATGCAATGAACTGTACTGTTGTCCAAAAAGTTCTTTTTAAAAATGTAAATGCTTGTTGTTTTTCGTTCAGAGGCCCAAGATAAGGTATCTCATGCTGTATGATTTAAGTGTGTTGTTAAGCAAGGAAAATTTAGCACGAAAAGAATGGGGTGACCATCTTATATGCTGAGAAACACGGTATACACATTATATTTCAAGCAAAAAGATGTCAAAGGTAAGTGGAAATTCAATTCAACAAATATGTGAGGTTCCACTGTGTGTCAAACATTGTGAAGAAAGATCTGCAGAAAGTTACAGTCCCATAAGTAATTATCTGGTTAGAGGCGGAGGTAAAAGTGGTGAATTCACCATTAATAAATGGAATGGGAAATATTTAAGTACCCACCATTTTCACATGTACAGCAGAATCTTGATTAGTCATATCTTGGTTATCCACTCTTCTGGATTTCCCCAGGTGATGTCACAGTAGGAGAGAGAGAGAAAAGGTACATGTGACACGCATGCATTTCAGTCTCTTCCTGTATGTTAATGACACGTGAAGGTGGTACTCTGGGAGTGGTTTAAACACCAAGTTATTGAAGCCATATTCTTTTTCCTTGAGGAGCTCCATAAAGATCTGACTCTGTCTCACACGTTTGGGGTTAAAAGTTCGGTATGGAGAATTTGCAGCTTTCCTTTAAGAACTTCTATGGTGTTAAGAAGATCTGAATAGAGTTAAAGTGAAGTAGATATTTGCAAGAAAATGCTTTATTACAAGAATGTTTTATCAGCATTTTCTGTACATGTCAGGATGAAGTTTGTGGGAAAACTATGCATTACTATTACTGAATCAATGAAGGTCTATATAAAAAGAATGTAAAGGAGAAACATGACATACATACTTCATCTTTAATTTTTTCACATTAAAATTTTTAATTTTGTGAAATGATGTGATTAAGATATGAATTATGTTTAAATCTAGCATAGTATCCAGTACAAAACAGATATGTAATATTATTTGTTAACGATCATTTTAGGGGTTTGGATAAAGTTTATACATGTTTAGTTTTTAAAATATTATAAATTTTTTTCATTTTTGCAGTATAAATCATAAGGAAATTACTTACTTTTTGCTACTCAATGACTTTACTTTTACTTTATTCTACATAAGTAAAATTTTATAATAAGAGCATTATTTAAAAAGGGCAACTCTGTTGAAAGCTGAAAAATCAGACTTTTTCTGAAACTTTAGTAATAGAAGTTGGACATTAGATCTGTGTTCTTGATAATTACAACATGTTATAGCAGATATATAAAATTTTATTAAAATTTTAAGCCTACCCTCCACCTTCCATTTTAAGTACACAAAACTGGGAAATATCTTATAAAAACAAGTATTTTCACTCCTTTCTCAGAAAGGCTATTACTAAGGTGATGATCTTGTAATTGATGGCATCTTAGAGTTGAGTAAAAAGTATTTCCAAATAGTAAGATGTCTCCAATTTTTCACATGTGAAAAAATAATGTATCTGTTATCCACATATATATGCATACACTCTATATAACTCATAACAATTTGATCACCATCCCCAAATGTAATCATAATGGTAGTTTGCAGGTGAGTAGATAATTGTAGGCACAGTCAAACAGGGTCAAACTTAAGTAACTTTCGGTCTAACCCCTTTCTGTCCGAGTCAGCTCTCTTAAACACAGGTCATGGAAGCTGCCTACAAGTCTACTTCTTTACTTATAAAACCAAAGCATACAACATTAAGTGCTCATGATTTTTCTTTAATGTTTAATATCTGAAAAGGAGCCTATGTTTCTAGAAGGCACTATTTAAATAAAAGCATTTTATTAGCTTGAGGAAGGAGAATGTGGAAAAGTACAATCAAGTTTATAAAAATACCACATGCTCTGTGAAACACTGCAATGGCCCAATGAAAACAGAACTCAAGCAGGGACAATACAGTTCAGTATCTGGGAATCTGAGCTCTCTCTGTTGCACATGGCCAAGGAGCCCGATTTCTCTCCACCTCCAACCCCCAAGTTTGGTTCCTTCTGTAGCGTTTGTGCTTAGTTAAAAAAGAAAAAAAAAGGCTGTGTTATTAGTTGAAAGAGTAATCGTCTTTCTCACGGTCTCTTTAAATTTTATTTAAGCAAAACGCACACCAAACAGAGTAACGAGAAATTTGCAACTGCTAAGTTTCCAACTCTAGGACATTATTTTTGATAATCTGGATGCTCTGCAAGTTTCAAGTACAGGTCTTTCACTCTTCCCAGTCCCCACTGGCAATCTGACCAAGATTTATCCATGCTAAAAATAATCTAACATCAATAAAGTGATACTGCAGGCCTAATACAAAAAACAGCCCGAGGTCACTAGAATTATAAAAGTGTAAAGACTAAGGCGCAAATGTCAGCATTCTGGCACAATTCTAAAGAAGACACAGAAAATGAGGGCAGGGTATTTTTAAACCAATCGGCTTGTAAACCTATACTTGGTATATAAAGTTCTGCTTGCTTTGCCAACAGTCATCTGTCGCAGATGCTTCAGGAGGAGAGTTGTTGAAAAAAACACATCAAGTGCAGAAGACATGTTTAAAAATAGAAAATACCACCCTTGAACTATGAACTCTCTTCAAAGGATGTCTGGAAGCCTGCCATCTTTGGAATCTTTCATCGGGGACCGGATCGTGTGGCGGATGGAAGAGAACTGCTGTGTGCTCTCTGTGGGAGGTGGAGGTCTCTAGTGTAGGACCAGGCTATGACTGAAGCAAGAGGAAAGACCTGCCCTTGAATAGCAGAGACTTGGAGGCTGGAGGTTTCAGCAATCCTGGTCTTTCACTCTGAAATGATTAACTTTACCTTGCAAATACATTTACAGATCAATAAACTAAAAACTTCTATGTCTACATGGACAATATCTACTTGCACAAGTTTTAAAGAATCTGAATGAAAGTTGAATACTTCTAAAGGCCCATGATGTTCTGCTTTGTGGGGAAATGAAAAAGACCAAACTCCTTATTCTGATTAGCTCAAAAAGTTGTAATTCTGTTTTCATTTTGATCTCAAGTCATTTAAACTAAATACCAATAAGGTAATGAAATCTTGGATGGCGAACGGTGTACTATTTACCTAAGGAAAGGCAGGCAGTGACACGGACCGGGTGTCAGTAACACCACCGAACATCCTCGATGAGCCCATTTCACCGCGCTTCTCCACCAACCTGCCATTACTTGTCTTGTGCTTGGTTTTTTAATAATAGCAACACTTTCTTAGGGTAATTGGCACATGGAAAAATATCAAACTACAAGTTTATTATTTCCATAGCATTATGAATCAGTTTCTCAAGGCATTTAAATAATTCTCTCTAATTAAAATTTCAGGGCAGCAGTAAAAAAAAAAAAAAGAAGAAGAAAACATAACTGGAAAGTGAAACTTTCTCAATACAAACATAAGACAAAAATGAATCTGAACAGCAAAAGGTGGGAGGAGAAGAGAAAGAGGTAGAAGAGGAAAAACAGATTTCAAAGGCTAGTTATTTAAAAATTGGCAATTTTTAAAGGGGCAATTTTTACAGCAATTTTCTTAAATAGTAAAATTTAGCTTCTCGATCAGAATTTAATGAATACTTGTGAAAATACATAATTTCAGAGTCTAGAATTTATTCATCCACCCTCCCCATCCACTGCCCTAATATATAATAGCATGTTTCAAGATGAGTTAAACCAGGACACATAGAAATTAAACAAATTATTCTGATTACCCTTAAGGCACTCTGAGTTCTTCTGTCCTTGAATTTGTCCTAGAACCACAGCACAGGTGGTAAGCAATATCCAGAGATGCTTGGATATAGGCTGCCAATAAAAACCAAGTAAAATACTTTAAGAAATGGCCTGCTGCATTAGCTAATTTTCCTGATTTAAAAAAACACTATTAAAAATGAGGCAAATTCAATTATTTACATGTGACTTAGTCATAATGTTCACCCTTTCATGGTAATATATATGTCTGCATCTTAATTTACCACATGCAATTTGTCATAAGCCTTAGAGACAGTGATCCAGCTTTTATCAATTCATGAAACATACCAGTATAATCCTATTCCATGATATCCTGGATAAAGCTCCTGGGACAAAATAAAAAACTAATTACCTTTATTATTAGCTATAATAAATAGTTTCTAATTCACAAAGCATGTGGCTATCAGCAAAACTGAGCCACAGTAACTGAATGAACAACAAAATTGGATCTTATAATGTTTTTCCCCTTAAGAAGAGATTTCTGAGGATACTTCGCTTTTCCTTAACATCTAGATGTCAAAAAAGAAGCTCTTAAAATTAGATCCTATAAATTTCTGAGACCTAAGACACTGCAAAGTTTTACATATTCAGATCTTTGCAAACTACAATTTTTCATTACATATTCTATTTTCAGTTTCTTTATTTATGCTTTTAAATGCCTACAATTTCAATCAGATACTAAACCTAATAAGGATCAGATAGAGTTAAGCAAGAGAAGCTCATTTGTTTACATGAGCTGCCCACACTTACCCTGAAGGTAACCGGACCAGCTACGCCAGCGAAAGAAAATTCTTCCTGTCTGAGAAGCCCTAATATAGCACAGGTGCAGCTGAGGGGCGGTCCCCAAAGCCTTGGCTAAGCTGTAGCATTACTATGCAGTGCTTTATTATGCTCCGGTGACAGGCCTGCTAGCTCGGAGCCAGTCTCACCAGTCAATGTACAGAACACCATCGACTGAAGTAATGTGTCAGTTCAGAGAAGGTAAATTTGTAGCATTAGAGCACTGGCAACTTCATGCGCAAAGAAAAAAGGAACTGCAATACGAATACCAGTATTTCCTTCCTCATGGTGGGTTTTTTTTTGGGGGGGGGGGTGTCAGTGTACTTGTGGCATGTGCATTCTTCTGTGTGAATGTTGTATTTCAATGCAGAGTAAAGAAGATTAGGTTGGTAGTTGGCCGGGGAAGGGGCCATGCGTGTTGCCCAATGGGCACAGTTTCGGTTTGGAAGGTGAAAGGACTTCTGAGAGGGATGGTGCTGACGGTTGCACAACAGTGTGAATGTACTTAAAGCCGCTGCACTTACAACGAGTTAAAACAGTTAAGTTTTTTTGATATGAATGTTTTACAATTTTTAAAAGATTAGTTCATTTAAGACACATGGGAAAAAAGATACGGTGCATGTATGTACGGTCAACAGAATTCTAGTAGTCTTTATTGCAGGGCAGTGGGAATTAAAGTGTTTGTTAATGTTTCATTTCACATTTTCCTAGTTGTTTGACAATTTTAACAGGACCATGCATGGATTTGCTAAAAAGAAAAAGAAATTCTGAACACAAATAGTGAAAACTAATTTTTATGATTAAAAACAATTGAAAAAAGTTCCTTTCCTGCTGGAAATAAAAGCAGTCAATCTGTTGTGACGGAATACGTTTTTAACTTTTATGATTTATTTTCAGTGCATTTTCAACGTTTGAGGAGAGCTGGTCTCGCTTTCACCCGAGTAGTGGGACTGCAGTGTGCTCACACCGTGTGCCAGGGTCTGATAAAGGCTGCCACGGGCTCCCGGCAGCTTTATCATCAGGAACAGGCAGGGCTCAGCTACCCTTCTGTAAATGCACTTTTATATCAGTCTTCTCTACGCTTGAGAGAAATCAAACCACATAACACTTCAGTAAATCAACTTTGTGAAGCAGCATCCTCTGTTAGAAACAATCCCCCAAATTTAAGAATTGCTTTAAAAAAAGGACACTAACAAATTATCCAAACTTGGTCTGTACCAAATGTTACAAATCCAGCACTGCTCCCTTGCTGTAGTAAGATGAGAAGACTCACAATACACTCTCCTCTAATTCTGCACTCTGGTCCTGGGGGCTCGAGGGTAATGAGGCGGTTCATTTTGAAAATACTTCTGTATCAATGGGTGAATACGATGACTTAACTCTCAGTCATGTATTAACATAGTTAGCGATGATAAGAATTTTTAAGACATCGCTTTGAAAGATGACTTCAGATAACGACGACTACTACTACTGAATGCCGGAGTTAGGGTTCCACCTCAATGACCCATATCTAAATGTTCAGGGGAATTCAGGAGAGGTGCATAAATTGCGTGTGGTAATACATAAAATGTAAAAGTACAGTTTTAAAAATAATTTTTTAAAATAGCTAAAATATACTGTACGCGTACGATGTGCCAGATACTGCTAAGCACCCTGGCATTCCTCATCCCATGTGACACTCCTGACCCTGGACAGTATGCATTACTGTCAGCCTGATGTCACAGGCGGATAAATTCAGGCTTGCAGCTGGCAATGGGCAGAACTGATTCAACCTCAGGTCACTCTTGACTTTAGAACCTGTGCTTATAAATCACCGGACAGCACTGCTGTGTGAGAGTGGCATTTACAGACACATTGAGGTGTACATGACCAGCCAGTGAGGGAAAAAAGTCATAGTATCTACCACAAGAGTTCCATTTGCGGGTTAAATCTGTATATAAACGTGAGAGGTCTAAAACAGAATATGCAAGACAGTATCGGTGATGGAACTAAGTGGTCATTTTTATCTTCTGAGCTTTATAAAATAAACGAGTTCCTTGGAAAATTAAAGAAGTGGCTTATTATTAAAAATGTTACAGCCTTGACCAGTATGGCTCAGCTGGATAGAGCATCGTTCTGCAAAGCAAAAGGTTGCTGGTTCGCTTCCTAATCAAGGCACATGCCTGGGTTGCAGGTTTGATCCCAGGTCTGGGCACCTACAAGAGAGAGGATTGATGGATGCTTCTCTCTCACATCAACATTTCTCTCTCTCTTTCTCCCTCCCTTCTCTTCTCTCTAAACATAAATAACAGGGATGCTTGGGTCTCTGAGACGGCTTTGGCTCTGCTGATGTTCTGCATGCTAGTCAAAGGAGAGTAGAACACAGGAAATATGAGTTGCTTGCTCCCTATAGGGGGCTTCTGCCTTTCAGTTCCACCCAGTAAGTGTTATAGAATATCTGCACGGGAGTGGGATGGTACAGCTGGCGAAGCGCTCCTCCAGTGGGGAACTAACATTCTTCGAGCACTTTCTAATCCCTGTCAGTCCCAGAAGCGTGCAATAGTCCTTTATATGCATACAAATTTATGTTAATGAGCAGCTTTAAAATAAAGATAATAGTCCCCTCTTTTGATAGATAAAGAATCTAAGGTTTGGAGAGGTTAAGTCATATTACTTAGTGTCACAAGAGCTGTTAACACTTTTAAAAAAATACTACATCATGCTGTTTCTAGGCAATAACAAAACACATAGCAACTACATGAGAGGGCTCGAGATGTCTACAAATAAGAATGTTTTGAAACTGCCACAGAAGAGAAACAGGATGCAAAGACGACACTGAATAAAAGAAAAATGAATTTGGTTTCAAATAGCTGTAGGGTACTTTGTTTTGAGAAGGGATATAAGGGAGCTGCAAGTGACAAGTCATAAAGGCAGTCAATTTAGCAGCACAGTGGACTTTCACCCCTGGGCCCGTTGCCTTGGAGTTTCTTTGCTCACTGTCATAAAAACAGAAACCACCCCTTCATCGCTCCTCGAGACCCGAGTTAGATGTGCCAAAGAGCAAATAACGTCTCATACAGGACACACCTTTTTGGAAGATTCTTCTCTCCTTCCAACATTGAAACTGGCTGTTTTTAATCAATGGAGAAAGGGATATCCATTTGTATTTCTGAATAACTAGCTACATCTTTTTAGATACTGTCAATTATCCAATCAATTTAAAAACCTATAATTACTTCAGTTTGTCATCACAAAGTTTCTCAGAATTATAAAAAGAACAAAAAAGCCCACAGAAAATAGAATCTCTCGATTTAAACTTAATTATTTATTGATTAACTCATTTTACCTTTAATCTTGGGATAGAAGGGTATAAAGTTATTACATTAATTAATAGTGGTGTATGAAAGAAAAAACTTCATAATCCCACATAAAACCTGTATTATTTCTCAATAATCTAAGATTTAAGTAACTCAAAGTTTACCATAATCCAATTATCATTCAGCCATGCAATGTACTTTTTAAACTTCAGTATTAACTTGATTGACACCCTAAGGAAGTTATTCCAAACCAAACAAGAAAGCCATATACAGAAGACAATTTGGCAGGAGGTGAGATGCAATACTCTGCTTACAACTCTTGTAAAACTTGTTCCTGTTAATTGCTGCATGATGTAAATAGAAGGATGACTTTCTTAAACATGCAAGACACCTACCTAGGCATGTGATTTCTCTTAAAATTTCTGAGAATAGCCAACTAAGCTCAACACTGTGACTATTTAAAACAAAATTAAAACAAGGTGCTGTACATGTTTACATGAATATAGTTTAAAAATGTTTAAGGAGCAAAAACAAAGATGAAACAATAAATTACCACATTTTGGGAAACTGAAGAACAAGTAAAAGATCATCTCATAAGTTTTTTATTGAAAATCATTCCTAAAGCTTATTGTTTAGGTTACTGCTGGTGAAGCTGATCGCTGCATTTATGAGTTCACCCACATATATGCAAACTGAGGAAAACCTATGGTTCTGATCTCAATGCATTCTTAAAAATTCTATGCAAAAATCTAAGATTGAGTAACTTAATGTTCAGAAACTCAAAGTTCTTGAACGGGGTGTATATCATTTTTACTTTCTTACATAAAACGTAATACATTCTGTAGTTTAAACTTGTGTGAAAGAGCCCTGAGTGGTGTGGCTCAGTGGACTGAGTATTGGCTTGTGAACTGAAAGGATGCTAGTTTGATTCCCAGTCAGGGCACATGCCTGGGTTGCGGACCAGGTTCCCCAGTGTGGGACATATAAGAAGCAACCACACATTGATGTTTTTCTCCCTCTCTGTCTCCCTCCCTTCCCCCATCTCTAGAAATAAATAAAATCTTTAAAGAAAAAAGCAGGCATTCTTTAAAAAATTAAATAAACTACTGTAGAAGAAATAACACTGTTGCAATAGGAAGGTCAAGTTCAAGAAAACTGGATGTAAGACAGCATCGTAAATGAACGGAGTCTTTCTTAGCTCTCCTCTCAAATGCATTATGTTCTAATATTTCAAGATGCTTAGCACTGAAATTGTTTCCATTTTATATCTGAATCTTTGTGCCTGAAATGGAACAAGATGAAAAACTTTGTTTTAATTTTGAACTCTTTCCACATTACACAGTTGGTATTCTGTCTGTTGAAAAGAAACAGCATTGTTTAGGACTGCTATTTTGGTATGGGTTATATTACAGATGGCAAAAAGGTTATTTTGTTTAAGCTTTTATTTTATTATTGGTGTATTATATTCAATACATTTAAATAGAGAGTACAAAGACTTAACTTACTACGCCCTTTTTGATGTGCCAAATAAACTCATTTTAAAAAATAATAAAGTAGGAAAATGATGAAAAAAACTGTAGCAAAGAGTTACTAGAAATTATATGGAAGAGTAGTAGGTGGTAATTTGAGTTTTAAAAGTATACAAGGTTTTGAAAATGTTCATAGGTTTGAAAAGAACCTAAAGAATATACTTTTTTTACATTTTTAGGAATTCACATAGATTTTTCACTTTCAATTTCTGTGTATATTTGAAAAATTTCATGATAAAATATGGAAAAATAGATTAATTTACTTCTATTTCACTTTTCTACAGTTTGTTCATTCAAGAAACAATGAAAGAGAGCCCTTAAAAAACTTCTTTGAAAATAAACTCAATGTAGTAAACCAAAGTACTTAATTTAACTTTAGAAACATTTTGATGACATGTATTACATTCAACAATATATGTCATAGAATAGAACTTACAGCCTCCCAAAGCTTTATGGACAAATTTTATAGTGGTGAGCTCTTTCAAACTTTTAAAGAACGGATGCCTCCTATGCTAGATAGACTATTTAAAAACACATGAAGAGAAGGCGAGCATTCAATTCTGTTCATGAAACTAATTAGTATAAAACCCTGAAACAAGCTTGTCAAAAATAGCACAAAAAGAGGAAACATGCCTAACTTCAAGCATGAATACAGACATAAGAGTCTTAAATAATAAACAAGTAACAAACGAAATCCAACAGCACACTGGTCATCTAACACACATCTGCATCAAATGTATTCTAACAATCAACAGTCACCACACAGGAATGATAGGACCACAGGTGACCGACCTCATGTGCTCGTTCATACTCTGTGGTACTTTCTAAATTGTCTGTAATGAATACATTGTACACCCAGAAGAAAACAAAGATTATTTTTTTAATTAAAGCTACATGTTCCAAAATATAAGAAAGTAAGACTGTATGATGCTGCTCCATTTTGGAAGAAATGAGCATGACATATGTTGTCAAACTTATGAAGGTAAAGTGAAAAATTATCTATTGGGGTAAAATCGTGCCTGACTGTTTCTGCCTGCAGTAGTCGTCCTCATTCTATGGCTAGGAGGGTAAACTAATGATTAAGAAATACACACTATTCAAACAGTATGCTATCTTCTCCTCCCACTCTGACTACAGCATGAAGTCACAATGTGTAAAAGAGGAGTCGAGTGCAAATGAAGCAGGGCAAAACATTCTAAAGAATTAGTACACTGGTTCAAAGATGCCATGGAAAGGTTTGAAAAGGAGGGTCACGTTTAGATTGCTCAAAAATGGGACTAAAACAAAACACTTGGAAACATACATTTCTAACATACTGTCATGGTTAAACTCATTTTATAAAGAGCCTTTGCAAATCAAGAAAAAGAACTCATATGACTCAGAAAAGAAGATAATAAATGGCCATTATTTATTTATTTACTTGAGAGGTGAAAAGGAGGAGAAAGAAAAGGAGAGAGATATCGATGTGCAAGAGAAAATGGATTGGTTGCCTCTTGCACACCCCTAGCTGGGGACCTGGCCTGCAACCCAGGCATGTGACCTGATCAGGAATCTAACCTGCAAACCCTCTGCCCACAGGCCTGTGCTCAATCCCCTGAGCCACACCAACCAGGGCTATTTTTAAAAGTTCGACTTCAAAAGTAATAGAAATACTTAAAAATAACTATTATTTGGAAAGATGGGGACAAAAAAATCCCTACTCTCAGGAAAACAGGGGCCTAGGGACTCGACTGTACCGCTGGTGGAAATGTAAACTGGTCCAGCCCTGCCCTTCCAGAGGGTAACCTGACAGCACATTTGAAAGCCCTGGATTTGTGCTTGCCACCTGACCTGCAATTCCATTCACACAAACGACCGTGGGCGGGCACAGCTGCTGTAAGACTGTTCGTGGATCTATTTATCGTAACAAAAAAACAGGAAAATGTAAAGGTTCAAAAATGATGAACTGGCCAAATAAATTATGGTATAATAACATAAAGTAATATAATAGTTATTAAAATAAGTATAAATTTACTACTAAGAAATAAGTTAAGTGAATAATCTTGTTAAAAACACTGTCACAGTATGATCCAATTTGGGGAAAAATTATACTTAATATTTATATGCACAGAGAAAGAAGGGAGTACGCGTATTAAAGTACGGGGGGGTTTAGGGGTGTAAGTCGCGGCTTACCTTTGTCCTTATATAGACTTAGTTATTTTTATATCAGAAAAAAAGAGAGAATCAGGGGAGAAATGGAGCTTAAAATACATAAATAAAATGGACAAATTCATTACAAAAAGCGGATCTTAATTCAGGTACTGATGAGTCCTTAATTATTAAAACTTCCCTAATGCTGAGTCTCAGGCTTGGAAATCTCTGTGTACGGGTGGACCCCATGAGTTAATTTTTGGAAATCTACAGTGAATCACACAATCTTTTTTTTGTTGTAAGTGTACCAGAGAGGACTCAAAAGTGAGTCAAACACATATAGACGCTTTATCCTTTACGGGAACGCATGTTTTCCCCACAGTTTTCGTGAAATCAAATTTCAGTAACTGAAAACAACGTATGTAATTATACATGCCCAAGAGTGCGGCCAGGACCGTTTCATGCTCTGCAACGAGGACAGCAGGTGCAGAGGGAGTAGGCCCTGTTTTCCAGCCTAGATGCTCAGGTTAAAAATTGTTCCTGAAAGTTCAGTGTAAAGTGTAGGATGTCTTCCTATCCCCAATCTTTTTAGAGTTAAGAAAGATTATGCTATAACTAGATATTCTGCGTTTATCTCCAAATCTGAGAGCTCAAAGAGAATACTATTTAGAAATAATTTTTAAATGTGTTACTTCATTTGACCCTACAATAGGATAATACCATGTCTGAAAGGAAAGCTGCGAAAAGAATAGCTTTGTTTATTAATAGAAGGAAGAAGGTAAGAGAATAAACATTTACTGAATAAGTACTATGTGGTAAATACTGTTTGGCACTCTACGTATATCACCTCTTTTTTAGTCTTAATAACCCTGGTAGGTATTGAGAATAGGATACTGTTGAAATTACCCCATAGCGCAATAAAAAATACAACACAGGCCTGGCCTGGTAGCTCAGTTGGTTACAGCATCAGCCCAATACGCCAAGGTTGCAGGTTCGATCCCAGGTCAGAGTACATACAAGAATCAACCAATGAATGCATCAGTAAGTGGAAGAGCAAATCAATCTCTCTCTCAAATCAATTTAAAAAATACAACACAAAAAATGAAAGATATATATTTTTTAAAAGATTTATTTATATATTTTTTTACTTATTAGACAGGAAAGGAGGGAGAAAAACACTGATGTGAGAGAGAGACATCAATCAGTTGCCTTTTGTACATGCCCAGACCTGGCAATGAACCTACAATCTAGGTAGGTGCCCAGACCAGGAATTGAACTGCCAACACTTTGCCTTTTAAGGCTGATGCCCAACCAATTGAGCCACACCAGTCAGGACTAGAACATATCCTTAATATACCCCCTGAAGGAATCAAAGGGGTAGGAGAATTTTTAGATGAATCCTCTCTGTTCGAGAGGAATTGGAAATGGAGGCTCAGAAGAGTAAGGTAACTTGTCCAAAGCTGAACCATTATCAGAACGTGGCCCCACTGAGACGTGGACCAAATGCACGCTAAACTCTCAAACGTTGTACAGTACACAAACTTATTCCCTTACAAGACTGCCTAGTGTTCAAATCACAGGTTACATTACTTTTTAAAGAAAGAAAACACTGTATATCTTTACTGGGTAAGCCACCATACTTACATTACAGAGATAACAGAACAATAATTATGGAACACTAGATAGGTTTTCCTATTCTACCAAAAGTAGGAATGAATGTGACAAAACCATAACCGTGTGCACAGTACATGGTTATGCACAAAGGACAAAACAGAATAAAATATTTAATTAGCTTGGAAAGACGAAAAAATTAAAGATCAGCAACACAGTGACACTTTGCTAACGAAGTAATTCTCATTCCAACTGGGAAGTATGCTTTACCAAAAAGCTTCACAGAGCTAGACTCGGACTGAATGCTGTTCCTGCTGCTTACTGGTTGTTCCTAGGCAAAGTAATAGAAATCTACAATAACCAGAGGGTCTGTGTTTTAAGGATTAAAAAACGTAAACATACAGGGGGTAGTTGGTGCAAACTTTTCATTCCTTTCTCCTGGTTACAGGATAATCAGACATGGCCAAGTTAACCCAAATGGGAATCCATTTCTCATTGTTTTCTAGTCCTAGTCCCAGTGTAGTCCAGTGTTTTCTAAAGATAATTCAGTGGGTTTCTATTTTATAACGCTTCGGTATTCGACACCATGCTTAGGTTCTCAATCTTTTCCTGTCTCCCGCCATCTGAATCAAGCCAGGGTCTCATTCCCTAAGAACCCTAAGTGTCTGACAGAGAAATCTAGGTGAGCTGACAAACTGTTCATGGAGGAGACTGTGTAGGAGTATGATGGTTTGTTTTTGGATGACAGTGCTCTGACTCAGGGTATTGGGGTGTGGTAGAGAGGGCTGTGCCATGACGGGTTGCGGAGCAGATAAAACGGGGGCAGGAAGGAGCTGGTGGAAGCCACAACTTGTGACTCTACCTACTTCCACCTACTGATAGGCAGGAACTTGCCAAACAATGTAAGCAATCCTCTCGTGAATTACTAAACAATTTTGTCATTTACTAGCACCTTGAAAATGAGGAAGACAAACGACATGTATGGAAAAACAAAACAGACAAACAGCATTTACAGCTGTAGTGGCAGAACACTGTCCTACTTGTGTGAAACAAAAATTTTAACTTCCACGGATGGAAGTGTTTTTTAAAAGAAAGGGTTTACTAGGACACTGCTAGCAAGAAAAAGAAGATGGGTCCAGGGGCGTGGCATCTACACCACCAGCATCCGTCCTGGAGTTGGCAAGAGTTTTCATACAACACGTAAGTTGTTCTGAAATAGTTTACTGGCACATTAGCTACAGACAAAAGGGGCCGGGAGAAGCTGAAGCCCAGCGCAGACTAGTTCTGGGATAGGTGCAGAAACTCTTAAGGAGAACTGTCTGCATTAGCTGTGGGTGGTGGATTGAAAAATTCAAGAAGCAGAGGCTCCTGGCTATCTTCTCTTTTAGACAATCACGAAAAGAGCCACCTGAAAATGAATCCAAAACTGCAATTTACACTCAGGAGTGTGGGCAGTCTTCTGTTGGTTTAGCCCTGCACTTGTTTCTTTGGCTCTTCCTTCCACCTTCTGGCCTGCTGTAATTTGATTAGGATATCTTACCATCGTCTTCTTGTCAGGTTGTTTAAATTGTATGGATGGGTTTAAACAACACCAAGACAGTAAACAAAAGCACACAAACAGGAAAGGTAATTTAGAGACTTCCAGCCAAGAGGGAGGCACAGGTAGACACACTGTGCCTCCTCGCACAACCAAAACAAGAACAACAACAATTAAGAAATAAAATAACAACAGAACTGACAGAAAACTGAACTGTATGGAAATCTGACAACCAAGGAGTTAAAACAGATACATTTATCCAGGCTGGCAGGAGGGGCGGAGTCCAGCGGCATCGGCGGAAGCGGTAGCACCAGGAGCACTAGGCAGCTGCTGACAAACCCCTGGCGTGCAAGTCAGCAGTGGGCAGACCCCAGGTGCAAGGTGGCAACAGAGGGACCCAGCAAGGCAGCGACTGTTAAGCCCGGCATGGCTTGCAAGGTGGCTGGCTGACCGGGCAATCCCACATTCGCACACAGATAAAGCAGGTGAAACTGGGGAGTGAGACAGACAGCGTAACCCAGGGTCCCAGCGCGGGGAAATAAAGCCTCCAAACACCAATTGAAAACACCTGTTCAGGTTGAGGTGCTGGGAGAGACTCCCAGCCTCACAGGAGAGTTCACTGGAGAGACCCACAGGATCCTAGAATGTACACAAGCCCACCCACCTGGGAATCAGCACCGGAAGGGCCCAATTTGCTTGTGGGAAGTGTGGAAGGGACTGAAATTGACAGAGAGCAGAGCAAGTGCCATTGTTCCCTCTCAGACCCCTCCCTGTACAACAATGTATGTATGTACATTGCTCACAGTATGTATGTTACACATACTGTGTAACAACCCAGCGACTGGGTTGCCCCGCCCTGGTGAACACCTGAGGTTCCACCCCTCATACGTAACAGGTGTGACAAGAGAGAATTAAAAAAAAAAAAAAAAAAAAAGGCCCAAACGGAAGAACAGATAAAAGCTCTAGAACAAATACAACTAAGCGACGAAGAGCTAGCCAACCTATCAGATGCACAGTTCAAAGCACTGGTGATCAGGATGATCACAGAATTGGCTGAATTTGGTCGCAAATTAGATGAAAAAAATGAAGGCTACACTAAGTGAAATAAAGGAAAATGCAAAGGGAACCAATAGTGATGGGAAGAAAGCTGGGATTCAAATCAATGGAGTGGGCCAGAAGGAAGAAAGAAACAACCAAACAGAAAAGAATGAAGAAACAAGAATTCAAAAAAATGAGGAGAGGCTTAGGAACCTCCAGGACATCTTTAAACATTCCAACATCTGAATTACAGGGGTACCAGAAGGAGAAGCGGAAGAGCAAGTAGAAAAGTTATTTGAACAAATAATAAAGGAGAATTTCCCCAATCTGGCAAAGGACATAGACTTCCAGGAAGTTCAGAGAGTCCCCAAGACATTGGACCCAAGGAGGAACACACTAAGGCACATCATAATTACATTAGCCAAGATTAAAATGAAGGAGAGAATCCTAGAAGCAGCAAGAGATAAGGAGAGAGTTACCTACAAAGGAGTTCCCATCAGACTGTTACCTGATTTCTCAAAAGAGACCTTCCAGGCAAGAAGGGGCTGGAAAGAAGTATTCCAAGTCATGAAAGTCAAGGACGTACATCCAAGACTGCTCTATCCAGCAAAGCTGTCATTTACAATGGAAGGGCAGATAAAGTGCTTCTCAGATAAGGTCAAGTTCAAGGAGTTCATCATCACGAAGCCCTTATTATATGAAATGTTAAAGGGACTTACCTAAGAAAAAGAAGATAAAAAAACATGTATAGTAAAATGACAGCAAACTCACAGTTATTAACAACCACACCTAAAACAAAAACAAAAGCAAACTAAGCCAACAGCTTGAACAGGAACAGAACCACAGAAATGGAGATCATATGGAGGGTTAGCAACAGGGGAGTGGGAGGAGGAGAGAGGGGGAAAAGGTGCCAGAGAATAAGTAGCATAGATGGTAGGTAGAAAACACACAGGGGGAGGGCAAGAATAGTGTGGGAAATGTAGAAGCTAAAGAACTTAGGACACATGGACATGAACTAAAGCGGGGAATGTGGGTGGGAGAGGGTGTACACGGTGGAGGGGAATGAAAGGGGGAATATGGGACAACTGTAATAGCATAATCAATAAAATATATTAAAAAAAAGAAAAGTAATTTAAACACAGCATAGCTCCACTGTGCCATAGCAAAGACAGAAGTCTGCCACCTGCTGACAAAAGTTGATAATTGTACAGACTTCCCTGATCACCATTTCAGGTAAGGTTCATGACATTAGATTTCAAATTATTATATCAAGGATATAAATTACAGCCTCTAATTTAAAAGAGAAAAAAGGTGAAAAGGATTCAAGATTACATACATGCTTCTTTTTATAAAAAATATTCCTTGATTATTTATTTAATCCTCAGCTGAGGACATGCGTATCGATTTTTAGAAAGAGGGGAAAGGAGGGGGAGAGAGAGAGTGAAACACTGATGTGAGAGAGAAACTGGGGGCTGAACCTGCAAACCAGGGATGTGTCCTGACCAGGAATCAAACCTGCTAACTTTCAGTTTACGGGACAACGCTCTAACGGAGCCACACTGGTCAGGGCAAGATTACTTATATGCTTAATTCAGTAAGTGGACATATTGTGATGCCTGAAATATTTTAAATGAGCAAACAAAACAGGGACCTATGGAAATGATTCACCGGAAACTATAGGGAACATCCAAACTACTCTAAGTGAAGGATAACCTAAAACACTTTGCAAAAGACATAAAGGCCTATAGATTCCACCCTGTCGTTGTGTCTCTCTGTTTAAAAATTTTTATTCATTGATTTGAGAAAGAGAGAGAGACAGAGAGAGAAAACATCACTTTGTTGTTCCCCTTGATTTTTTGTTTCACTTATTGATGCATTCATTGTTTGATTCCTGGATGTGCCCTGACGGAGAGTGAACCCAGAACCTTGCCATATAAGGCGATGCTCCAACCAACTGACCTACCTGGCCAAGGTAATCCCTCTCTTTTCTGTCTTCTCTTTCTGCTGCTCCCATGGCAGCCTTGGATTTCATTACCTTTCATCCAGGCTTTGACCAATTTTTTAATCAAAGGTGGCAGACTATGCCATCCCAGTGTATGCCTTTTTCGTTTAAGGATTATTTTGAGTTGACTGTTCACAGAAACACAGGGAAGGCTCAGAAAACACAGAAGTTACCTTTTATAAAAAAAAAATGTAAATTTATAAAGGAAATCTCCATTTGTAAGGATGTCTTTTACTCTGTACCAGAAAGAGAAAGACAATTAAATCACAGGTAATTCTTAACAGCAGAGAAGCACCATCTTAAATCTGCATATGGACCTGTAGTCACCCCGCCATATTTCCTTCCCACCGTCCCGTAACAGATCTCCCCCACACCCTTCTCTCTTGTTTTAACTGCACCTGTTATAATTCTAAATCACCTAGGGGAGTTACTCATTTTCCCAAGGGTATCTCCCATGTGTATACGAACAAAACAAAATGGGCGGTTCTGTGCAAAGTTACCTCACAGGGTGATACGATCATAAATTCCTAACTGGGCAGGTCAAGGTCACGGTCCAACTTATAGCTTCCTTAGTAAAAGGTTAATCTTTGCCTTAAGCAAGCCTTGTCCATTGTTCTGGTGCAAAGGTTAACACACCTTTGGAATAAGCATAACCACCCTCAAGAGAGCACATAAGGTTAACTATGCTGTAATCCCGTCCTCACCTTGCTTTCTCCCACTCTCATGTAATGATCCTTACATTTCCTCCTTAATCCAGTTTGGCTCAAAGAAATTCTTATAAAAATTATTTACAGGTTTGGACGTTTCTTATGTTGCCATATACATGCTAATAACTTCTGTTTTGTTAAAGAAAAAATTCACAGCCCAAAATGCCTTTGCTCATGCTAAATGTCCATGATACCAAACCTAGATTTAATCCCTGATGTAACTGTAGTTCTAACCTCTCCCGGCTAGTTTTTTTTTTTTTTTTTTTTTTTTTTAATGGAGGTGATATTTATTTATTTAGATTTTATTTATCTTTAGAGAGAGGTAAAGAGATGGAGAGAAACATCAATCAGCTGCCTCCTGCATGCCCCCAATGGGGAACTTGGTCCAAAACTCAGACATGTGCCCTGACTGGGAAGTGAACCAGCGACCTTTCAGTTGGCAAGCTGGTGCTCAATCCACTGAGCCACACCAGCCAGGGTGAAGCACACTCTTAATCAACCAGGATAGAATTTTCTGGTCAAGTACCACGAGGTGATCTGTCATACAGGCCCTCTCCATCCACGACATAGAGAGGCAATCTCTATCTCTTCCCCTAAAGAAAAGAGGTACTACTGCAAAATAATCCTTCTTCCTATAAGATCCTTCCATTTTTTACTACCCCTCATACAACCCTTTGAAACTGGAAAAGTTGGAGTTCACACTGCCTGTCACTACCAGAACCAACAAGTAGAGACAAGGATTGAATTTTTATGGGTGTTTTATTCAGATGCCAGCGATGTGAGAAGATAGTGGGTTATGTACACTCAAAAACTGTAGTAACATCTCATCTCAGGTCGACCTTTATGTAAGGGGAAGAAAGGGTAGGTAAGGGGTTCAGAAAACAAGTTAGTGGGATAAGAGTTGCAGTCCAGCATGATTTTCCTAGTACTTCAGCACAATTT
This sequence comes from Glossophaga mutica, assembly GCA_039655065.1. NCBI lineage: Eukaryota > Metazoa > Chordata > Mammalia > Chiroptera > Phyllostomidae > Glossophaga > Glossophaga mutica. The sequence continues at coordinate 88,902,593 of CM077313.1, forward strand.
TTCCTGTACTTGTAGATTTATCTGTTGATCAACAATTCTTTATCTGCATCCCTCCCTAGAATCCAATGGCTCAGACACCTTCTCCATCACTTGCAGACACAAAGGTCTGCACAAAGGTCAAACTGTTCGTCCACCTTCTGGAGTCAGGTAAGTCATGCATTCCGGTTCTTGGAATAACAGCTTTCTGACTGCCTCAGTCACTTAAACCTAAGAACTAGGACTGAAGGTAAAATCTTTAACTCCTGAGTTCCCCTATCACCTTCTGTTTGCTGGATGGGACGCTGCTCCATTCATGAATCACTTACTAAAGCCAATCAGATCTTCAAATTCACTCGGGTGAATTTTAACAGTTTTTTCTCTTATTAGTCTTTCTTTTTGTATGTATTTTTCTTTATTACCATCTATCCCCCTTACATTCTCTAGTCTGTCTTTTCTCTAGGGTTCCCAGGGGAGAATTTAGAAAGGGGGAGAGAAAATTATTTTTCCCTCGATCCACTCCTCACCTCCTGATTCTAGTAATGCCACATTAAGTGTACTTTAGTTACCACATTAATCGTACTAACATGCACTCCAGGCCTGGGAGCACTGCCAACCACGGGAGGACTTCAACACTAGTTCATGGGATGGGCTACTTCAAAGAATCTGCCCATCTTTGTTACGGTTTATCAAGTCAGCACTTAAGAGATAGTAACAAAAATTGCCCTATTGAGGGGGGAAATGCAGCTCATCCCCCTTGAAGTAATGCAGATGAATAAAGTAAAGGTACATAAGGACATTCAGGCTTTCAGCCAGAAAAGAAAATTTCTGGATAGACTAAAAATACTAGTGCCCAGTTCAAGTGTGGTTCCAGCTGAATTGTTTTTTTCTGGCACTTCTTTCTCTGTTGATCAACAATTCTTTATCTGCATCACTGACGTTCCTTCCCTGGAACACAATGGCTCAGATACCATCTCCAGTACTTGCAGACCCCCTGGGGCACCAGTTTGAATTGCTTGTCAACCTTCCGGAGTCCCATACCTCATGCATTCCAGTTCCTGCAATAATAGCTTTCCATATACATATGAACTACAAACTTTATAGGTACAATCTTTAACTGTTGAGCTCCCCTTTCACGATCATGACTGTTACCCTTCAAATACCACCATGTCCATCAAATATTACCCAATTCCTTTGAAATCCACATAGCCTTTTATCGGTATCTCATATTTATACTGTCATTCTAAGTACTCTAGTTGTTAAGCTAGTTGTGACATGTAGTTGTGGGAGCAGCTTCTATACCTCATTAGCATGTATGATGGCAGTGGCCATGTCTCAAGAACTATGTAAGATCTAGGTACTGAAGTGTGAATGGGTATGTCTTTAGTCTTGACATAGCCAGAAGAACAAAGCTAGTCTGCTTTTGTGTGCTTTACTGCTGTAGTACCAAGTGCTTGGACTAGTTGGAATGCTCTATTTTTCTACCAGCCAACTGACCACCAGTAATATCAGATTATATACATGTGTTTTACTTTGATCAGATATTAAGTCAATATATACTGAATGGCAACAGGCATGGAAAATGAACAGGCACTATGGTGTGGTGTGGCAGACTGTTAATTACCCGATTAATATACCCCTCCCCTTTTTTCTTACTGACAGAATCTCAATTTTGTCAGAAGGTGGCAATTTGCTCAACCAAAAAAAATAAAATAAAAAGATCTCAGCTTCCCTTAGAGTTGGGGTGACCATGTGAAGCTGTTCTCTCCAATGACAAGTAAGGAGAAAATTCTGCTTTATCTGAAATAGGTTTCTCCCTTCCTGCTGCCTGAAAAATAGGTGTGTTGGCCAGGACTGTAACACCATCTCATGACCATACGAAAAGCTAAGAAAATCTCAAAGACTTCTGCTGTGATATCCTTGTATCCTCTAAGTAACACTAACAACTGCCGGCTTTTTGGACTTCTCATTAAATTACAAAAATAAAAATAAAATCTGTTCATTGGAGCCACTGTTTTGGGGTCTTCATTTACCTTAGTCAAATGGAAGTATAATAAAACAGAAAGAACAAGAAATATGTACCAGTTCAGACACTTAAAGAACATTTACAACAGTAAATAATATAAGACAGTATATAAATTGCTAAATTTTGAGGAAATTATCAGGAAATGCCACAGGAGCTCAGGGAATATGCTTCATAAAACAAAACAGGAATTCAACACATTAAGTAACAATATAATGGATTTGTATCTCTCTAAAAAAAAAAAAAGAATTCTACACAGGTTCTAAAAGGTCAAATCTGAGCAGTGTTATAAATTACATAAATGATGAGCTATGGAGATATGTTAAAAAGCTTAAGTATTAATCCATTTTTCAGTGTAAGAAACATTCAAACCTGTAGAGAATTTCTGGTGAGTTTGAGCCAAACTGACGCACAACTGCCAAGAAGCAATAGCTCAATGTATTGAGAAGTGCCCAGGAGAATGGCAGTTTAGCACCTTATTTTATACATTAGAATCAAAGGAGGAGCTCTAAGGGGGTTCCATGAAGTCCACTGGTGACAGATGAGGGAGGTGGGAGAAAGCAAAGCAGGGAAACCTCTGGGATTGGATGAAAGGTAAAACTGAACTTTCACTTAGTAAAGTTTAATTTTAGACCGTCCTTTGAGCTCATCAGGTTAATGTGGCCCCTCTTCTTTCACACACTAAAGCGGTTCATTGGTTTCCCTCCTCCTTTTTCTAAGTATAGATTCCATACTTGCCTCTTACTCAGTTACAGTGTCCAGACAACATCTGATCCTACCTTATGACAGAAGAAAGGAGGAAGTTTTTGTTATAAGTTTATTTCCAGGAAGGAAACACACTATACTAAAGTTTCAAAACCAGCACCAACTATTTAGGGAGTAACCCTGGATGTTCACAAGGAAGCCATAAACTGCTGAGATGTGGTTAAATTAGAAACAACCATTTTAACTGGTTCAGGAGCTTTTAAGGACAGCTCCATCTTCCCTACCCTGCGGTGCAAGTAAGTCCCACCCTCCTGTTTCTCTTTAGGGGATAACGTTTAGACCATACATTTGTTCTGGTTTTGTGCTTGCATTTTATTGCATCTGACAGATACTTGTATTCAGGGAGAATTTAATAAAGGATATGAGAAGAACTGAATAAGATTAAACCATCTCATCTTTTTTAAAAAGATTAGTTTCCTATTACAGAAAAATAAGTAATTTGTTGGTAAATAAAACAAACAAAAAACCCAACAAAAAACAGAATTAGAATATACCCATATTTTGCTGTGTATAATAATGTACACTTTTTTGCCCAAATTTTTGAGGGAAAAATAAGGATGCACATCATACATGGGTATAATGACTACACACCATGGACACGATAATCTCGTGTACAATAAACACAAAACATTGTGCATTACATGTGGTAAAATATGGTAATCTAGTAATGCAGGAGAAATTAGTGGGGGTTCAGAATGAGTCATCCAAGGTGTGCCTCTGGAGGGCTCAAGAGAAACCTCTGTCCTCCTTTAACCTACGTGAACTTGAATGAGGGGCCCTACCCATCAGAAGAGATGATCAGAGATAACCTCTTTCACCTATCTGTAGGGCAGGGCAAACTTCTATTTACTTAACATCTGCTCTTATCACCCTGCAATGCAGTCCCCAAGGCACCTTAACTCACCCCCAGCTCAGAATGTCTCAGACACCCACATTCCCTTTGTGTCTTGGCACCTCTCTGCACACAGGGTCCCTGGCTGTCTCATGTCTGCGGGGTTCCCATACACATGTATGTATTAAATTTGGTTATTTTTCTCTCTCTTTTTTCCCCAGGGGACAGCGTGAACTCATTTCCTTACTGTCACAGAACAGACCTGGGGTGGGAGTGGGGGGGTGAACAATACACTATTACCGAATGAACCCACTCGTGTGCTCTGGGGGTCTCCCCCTACTACTAGGTTTGCCTTGCCTGCCACCAGAGAAAGTCTCTCAGTGCCAGAGATTGGTGAAAAGGAGAGAGATTATTATTTACTTAAAAAGTTATATAGACTTATTAGAGTAATGACTTAATGTCTTCATTAAAAATACTGAAGTCCTTTAGAATACCCACAAACGCACAGTCCTTCCTTCTCCCCTTTGCCCAGTCCGGGGTACCGTATCTCAGGAAAAGTAGTAGAAGTCCATGGTTCAGGCTCCCAGCACCATCAGCTGTGCCACCGCCACGATCTCCAGTTAACCCAAAACCATGTGGCGCCTTCTCATGGCCCACCAGCAAGAATCCTTTCACCCCTTTTCTTCCAGGCAAAGTCTCTCCTGCTTCCTAAGCCACGTGGCAAAAAAAGGAGCACCCTAAAGCTGCATGGTTCCAACTTTCACCAAAGCCGCGTGGTCCCAACCAAAATGCCAAGCATGGCTGCCAATCCTGGGTTTAAATCCCAGCGCTAATCTTCCTCTGAAGCCCTATTTCTGACTCCTCCCACAATCCATTACTCCTGCCAGCATTCCCTAGTCTTCCAGCTTTACTGGGCTGCCACAGTAAGTCCAGGAAGGCATGGCCCCATGGCATAGAGTCAATCATCTCTAAGCTCTCACACAACCAGGGGGAGTTGCTTCCCAGTTCCATCCTGGGTTGAAGTCACTCCCATTCCCCTGGCTCAAAGCGTGGCCACAGCTATTGAACATATCTATGAAACCAGTTAAACGTTATAGATATGTTAAATGACCATTCTAGAGGTTAGCTGTAAAACTGTTGCTATTCAAAAAAACTCTCAATGGCTCTTCTCCATGCGTCCCACCTCCCAGCTCAGACTTGTGGGGGTGAGGACATCCTACATATATTTTTCTAATATTTTCTGGACACCCTGAGTTCTAGGCCCCATTACAAATCCCTATTTGGGGGTTCCCCCTTAGCTGCACTGTTACATTACTACCACAAATTATGTTGCCCAATTTCCCACTTTGGGGGAAATTCCAGGACTCAGCAACCGATAAGTGTCACCCCAGGAAAATCACCTTTGTGACTAGGGTATTTCCTCTGCCAGGTAAGTAAGCTTATATTCTCTTGTAATCCTGTCCTGTCTGTTTGATTATTAGACCAGCCAGAGGAACCTTGAGGGCAAAGTTTCTTTCTTCCCACATTAGGAAAGCAGTTGGTATGTAAAATTAGGAAAAAAGAGCAATTTAATAGGAGAAATTAGGTCACATGGACAGAAATACAAAATTAAGTAGGTAGAGGTAGGTACTGTAAGGCTGAAAATAGTAAAACATAATGCAAGTAAGAATTTGCAGAAATAAGCAACTGTAAGTCAATGAGTATACACTTGTTCAGAGGCAAGGACGTCCCTTATTCTTTTTCAAAGACATCTGTGCACCTGTGTTCTCTATCCCCCGACTTCCTATCTCCTCCGCAACTTGGCTTTATTACTTCCTCTTCTCTCTCACATCTTTAACCACTTGCTTTTCACCACCCTCCTGCCTGCCAACAGGCTCCTGTGTCAATCATTCAAAGACAAAACAAAACACATGCCCCCAGCACAAGTATTTCTTCCACTCGACAATCACTTTCTGGTTTTCATCACTTCGCTGTTTTTCCAGTGGCTGCTCAAACCACTGCCACGATGGCCTTTCAGTCCAGCTTGTGACCTCTGCAGTCTGATACTGATTCTGCCCCTATTTTTGGAAACACTTCCTGTTACTCTACCTCTAACAGCTGTTTTCCTCCCGAATACCCCTTAAATGGCACAATTCCCAAGATTTCCCTTTTCTTCTTGCTAGTTGGTTAGAGCACTGTCCTTGATGAGCCAAGGTTGCAGGTTCGATCCCTGTCAGGGCACATAACAGAATCAACCAGTGAATGAACAAACAAGTGGAACAAGAAGTTGATGTTTCTCTTTCTCTTCCTCACTCTAAAATCAATAAAAAATAATTTAAAAGAAACCATATCCATCCCCACAATCAATTTTTTAAAATTTCTTTTTATAGGGGAAGGGAGGGAGAGAGGGAAAGAAACACTGTTGCCTCTCCCAGCCCCACAGGGGACCAAAGGAGCAACCCAGGCACATGCTCTAACTGGGAATCCAATTGAGCCTCCCTGTCCAGGCCCCACAGCCAATTTCTTGATGCCATAAACTGGTTGTTCCGTCTCTGCAGTATGAAGCAAAAATGTGAATGTATCAAATCTAACAAGTTTTTGGCCACTTCTCAAACTGTAGTAGGGGAAGCTCTTCCCAAAGCATCACTGCCATCTCAAGTATCACAAGAGGAGTTACTCTAAGGGTAACTGGAAATACTCAATTCACTCACAGCAAAATCTAAGATTAGGCAAAAATAATTTTAAATGAATGGTAATTTAAGATACCATTACCAGTAACTGTTATCCTAATTATATTTTATATGAATCATGGACATAAGAACCTTTTCTTTAGGAAAAAAGTAAACCCTTTTGCTCGATTCTGGTATTCACTGATTATCACCCCTTTCTTTTTACAAACAAGTTCTCAAAATGAGTGGTGTACCTTGACCACCCTCCTCTTCCTCCTACTGCTAAGTCACCCCATTAAAACTCTGACTAAATCTCATTTCCCTCCTGTCACTGTCTGATTATTCTTTTTCTTAAACTACCTGTATTCACTCCCCTTTGGGCTTTGGTAAAGCTACTCAATATCTTGAAACTCCTAAAACCATGCTTCTTTAATTTTTTTCTCTCCAGCTACTTATCTGAGCATTTTATGCAAAATTCAGCCTCTGGCCTTTAGCTCTTTCCTCCTTCTCAGGACACCTCCTGGACTGTTGCAATGTTAACTTCTATGTGACTCCCTAAGTACTCTCCCCCTAGTACAGCCCTCTGTCCCTAAATGCCTGATGGGCATTTCCACTCAAGTGTCTGAAAACAGACTCCTCTTCTATCTGAAGCCTGCCCTCCCGCCTCGTCTGCTTCTACTAATTGTATAGTGCCACCCTGGGAAGAAACATTTTGGAATCTTTCAAAAAAAAAATTTTTTTTTAAATTTATTGACTGGAGAGAGAGGAAGGATGGGGAGAACGGTGGGGAAGGGAAGAGATAGAAAATATCAATTTGTTATTCCACTTATTTATGCATTCACTGGTTGATTTTTTAAAAAAAGATTTTATTTATCTTTAGAGAGAGGGGGAGAGAGGAAGAGAGGGAGGAAGAGAGGGACACACTGATGTGTGAGAAAAACACCACATGGCTGCCTCTTGCACGCCCCATCTGGGGACCTGGCCTGCAACCTAGGCAGGTGCCCTGACCGGGAACCTTTCCGTTCACAGAGCCACAGTCGCCAGGTCACTGGTTGATTCTTGTCTGTACCCTGACAGGGACTGAATCTGTAACCTTGGTGTATCTGGACCAATGCTCTAACCAGCTGAGCTGCCTGGCCCAGTGGGATCAACTCTGAACCTTATTCTGTTGTCTCTACATCCAGTCAAATACAATTTATAAAATGGCATTTTAAATGATCAACCCATTGTAAGAAAAATTTAAAGCATAGTATCAAAGGTCTCTTAAATTTGACTCCAACTTGCTTTCAAACCTTGTCTCCTACTCTGCCTAAATTCATAACCTGCATTTGTCCCAACTGGATCCGACCACCCACTGTTCGCTTCACTCTAACTCTGGCTATACTCACTTTACCAGGTACCTCTCATATCCTTCATTCCTCTGAATTTCACTGACCCTATGGCCAGCTCGAGTCCTACTTCTTCCAACGCTCCTTTCTCTGACCACCCCAACCCCAGCACCCACCAGGACAGCGATTTTTTGCTTTCTTAACTGCTGGACCCAACTGCCCGTAACGGAGGCTGCACACAAAGGATACGCAGATGTCTGAATTTCCGCAGAGCTTGTCTTCTATCCATCCTCACATTCGTGCATGCCTTGTTTCCTTCAAACTCAAGGTCTTACATTCCCCCTAGTATTTTTCCTGGTTGCTACTGTGAACAGGACTCTTTCTATTGCAACTTACAGTTTGCTTTTGCTGGCATATTAGAATGTTAAAAGATTTTTGTACTTCAGTCTTGTTTCTGGTAACCTTAACAAACTCATTAATTCTAACAGGTTTTCAGTTGGATCATTAGGATTTTGTTCTTTTTTTTTAAAGGATTTTAAAAAATTATCTGTAACATAGGCACAATTACTTTAACTTAATAAATTTTTATTTAAGGAACTTCACAGGTTCTGAGTCTCTCGTTTCTTCATAAGTTTGAGTCTGTTTTGCCCAATCCAGTCAGGTGCCAAGACAGTGGGTCCTATGTAACAGGAATAGAGATGACCATGTGTTGACAAACTATTTGGCCAGTAGCACCCTAGAAGGATTAGCAAGACGAAGGACATCTGAAAGATTCTAGAAATTTAAGACAGCTATTATAAAATCTCACTAATTACCAGTGGCTGTTACAAAAATCACATACAGCTTGTGTTGTGCTTATATTGGACAGTGCTGATCTAGGCAATGAAAATAAGCGCCAATAAACTTTCTCCAATAGGCTGGATGCTAGCAATGAAGTGGAAAGAAACCCTAGTGGGGCAATGTTTCACGGTCATGTCCATGGCATGACCACGTGGTCATGAGAAACTGTAGGTTCATTAGGATTTTCAAGGTAGACAATTATGTGGTCTTTAACTAGGGAGTTTAGAATATTCCTTTCAAGTATGTGTATTTTTCTTTCTTTTTCTTAGAATTTTTATGAGTTTACCTGAGCCAAGCTGATGACATGCTGGGAACCAAGATCTCAAATGCTCAGCTACTTTTTTCCTTTGATTAACATATTGGTTAGATCAGATTTATCATTTTTTACATCTCAGACGGCACGAGCAAGGTGTCAATCCCTTACTCCTATGTAACACAACAGTCCTCATATAACGCTGCACAAGAGAATATAATGTGTATTTTAATAATAAACTCAAGTGATTTCACACTCATTTTTAATTTGAATTCAGTGATATAGAGGGTTTGCAGAAAATGTAACACTTTAGAGCCTTCATTTTCTTTAAGGTGGGCTCAGTTTCTTCTTATAACAGATAAAATCTATCTGACCTTCTGAAGGCTGAGTGATCTCCTTTTATTTGAATGCCACACATTAACTGGGCAAGGATAACTTTTGAGGAAAAAAAAAGACAGAAAAAAGAGAAAAAGATGACATATGCTCATCAAACAACAACAAAAACTCCAAACCACATGTATTTGTGAAGCTCTCTTTAAACAGACAAACAGACAAACAAACAGGAGTGCTGCTTTGGGAAGGCTGCCATTGCCAGATACCAGACCGGGTGGCGTAAGCGACTGAAATTTATTTTGTCACAGTTCTGGAGGCTGGAAGTCCAAGATTAGATGTTGGTCACAGTTCTGGAGGCTGGAAGTCCAAGGTCAGTTGGTGGGGTTGGTCTTCTCTGAGGCCTCTCTCCTTGGCTTGTGGGTGGCGACCCGCTTGCTGCCTTTTTCACGAAGTTATCTGTCTGTGCACAAATGGCCCTGGTTTTCCTTCCTCTTCTTATAAGGACACAATAATGTTGGATCAGGGCTGCCTCCTAACAACCTCATTTTAATTTCATCACTTCTCTGAAGGCCTTATGGAGTGCCAAATGGACTCACATCCTGATGTACCAGGGGTTGGAACGTCAACATTTGAATTTTGGGAGACACAATTTAGTTCCTAACAAAAGGTGACATCTAAAAGTTTTCATAGAACATTAGGCTGTAAGAGGACATTAAATTCTGAACCTGCCTGTTGAGGTTCAACCCAGGAACCAATATGATGGGCATCACACTTACAGTGAGGGGAGGAGACCCCCATGCATACTCTGTAATAAGGAAAGGGAGAGAGGTGGTTTCATGACTCTTGGGCCCTCACCCATTTAAAGAATAATAAAGGGTGAAAAAAGTGAAGGAAGATGCATCCGTGAAGAGCTGTTCAAGGGGGTGGTTTCCTAAGGTGAACTTCACGGCAGGCTGGCGAGAAGGGCCTTTGGAGGGGTCCCTTGGAGAACTTAAAATGTGTTTGCTATGGAGGACTGATGCGTGACCCCCTTTACAGAAAGACATGTAGGGGCTCTGTTGCGCTGTGTCATGAAGAGTTCCCTATTTTTAGTGTTTTTTTAAAAGATTTTATTTATTTACCTATTAGAGCAGAAGGGAGGGACAAAGAGAGGAAGAGAAAGATCAGTGTGTGAGAGATACATCAATTGGTTGCCTCTCACATGCCCCCAACTTGGGAACCTGGCCTGCAACCCAGGATGTGCTCTGACTGGGAGTTGAACCTGCGACCTTCTGGTTTGCAGGCCAGCATTCAATCCACTGAGCCACACCAGCCACGGCAACTTCCATATTTTTTACAATTTGATAACACTGTATTGTTTAATTGATATTTGCTAAGAGTATAGAATTGAAATGTCCTCACACACACAAAAAAAGTAAGAAAGAAAGAAAAGAAAATGATAAATATGTAAGGTGATGGATATGTCAGTTAATTTAGATGGAGGGAATTCTTTCACAATGTATATGTGTACCAAATCACCATTGTGTGCATTTAAATACCTTACAGTTGTGTCAATTATATCTCGATAAAGCTGAACTTTGAAAAGGAAAAGAAATGAAAAAGGGGTTCTGTCCTAAGGAGCCTGTAATCCTAGAGTTTGTCAGAGCTAGGGCTGAGTGAATGGCTCCAGAGACTGGGCGGGGACCGCAGGCGGAGGGAGCAGCAGCCAGGAACCTAATTAAGTCCAGCCTCAGAGCCCTGACCTTCAAAGCCTAAACCCTATTGGAATGGGTTTCTCTGCCTGGCAGGATAGGTTCGGTCAGGGCTCAAGCTTTGCTCCCGAATCTTTGTTTTTGTGGAGAGAGTGGCCATTCCTGGCTATGAAGGCTTTATCCGAGTAGAGACACCTGGGAGAGAGCTGGTCGAATCTGGGCAGGCTTGCCTGATGGGACTGGGAAGTGAAAACTGAGAAGTGATGGTCAGGAGATATGAGGAAGGACTTGATACTGCATGACTGCAAGAGAGACTGGAGGAAGGAAGGAATTCAGGAATTCAGGCTTGCAATTATATAATTCTGCCCCCAGTAAGAGTTTCATTTGTGCAAAATTCAACTCTGTGTGTATAAACTTCTATACACGTTTGGTAACCTCGACCCTTTCAGAGCAGTTTACAAAAACTGCAAGCCATCCTTAGGGGGATAATTAGAAAGGGTAGTTTTTACAATGAAAGCTTAGAAGAGAGAAATAAAGATTAAAGAAAATAAGTTCAGTGCACAAAGATTATGCCCCACTAGTAGTGCCCATAAGGAAAAACAAGGATAGGATATCAGAGGAGCTGATAGTCTGTGCTCTGTACAATAATTACAGCTCCCATTTCAAAGGATAAAGCCAGCCCCAGTTGCTCTTGTGGCGCCGTTTGCCTAGCAGGCCTATGACCCCGTGAAACATGACTGCCATGTTACTCTGCTGAGCTTCCGTCCCAGGACAGGAAGTCACTGGAAGCAAGAACAGAACTGCCAACCGCGCCCTACAGCCACAGGCGGAAAGTAGCACTGGAGCAAACTGCAGCCTTTCAACATCTCAACTGCCCAGGGGCCTCACAGCAGCAACCCCCCAACCTTTTTTAATCCATTTATAATCCAATAAAAGCTCAAAGCTCCCCCCCCTCCCCCACACACCTCAATGCTGGCATCTCTCTCCACTCCTTTCCTGGAGAGTGAATAAAAACTTTACACTTCTCTTTGTGAATTCTTTCACAGCCGGCATCACCGACCACCCTAACACCCTGTTAAAGTTACAGTGCTTTACACTGAACTGCTTTTATATACAACGCTGCTGGCACCAAATTGTAGCATTTTTCTTCACACCAACCAGTTCAACTCTCTGGCGAATTTGACTTTGACACTATCTATAGTGAGTGTCTGATCCCACGAGTAAAGGGCTCAGTCCCACAAGTCTGTCCCCTACTTCAGATGCCAGTCAGCAAGTCCCAGGTTGCCACCCACAAGTCTGACTGCCTGGGTGAAAATTTGAGAGTTTCCACAATCCCTTCTTCAGGTCCCATTATTTGCACACAACGTGGGAGAGTGCTTTCCTTACCGTGACAGGTTTATTAGACACCAGGCAGCTCTCCTTTAGGGGTTTTTATGGAGGCTCTGTTATACGGGCAAAATGGATTAAGTAATTGGCCAGAGGTGATTAGCCCAAACTCCAGCCCTCTCCCCCTCCACAGAAGGGGAGAGGGGCACCAAAAGTTCCAATCCTGTAATCATGCCTGATCTTTCTGGATGCACCCCCGGCCCACGCCCCACATCCTGAAGCCACCCTGGGGCCACCAGATGGCAGAGTCTATCTCATTAGCATGCAAGAGACACTCTTTTAACACTCCCCAGAGTCCAAGTGTTTTGTGAGCTATGTGTGTTCCAGGAACCTGGGGAAAACACCAAATGTATTATTTCTTATTGTATCATAGACATAAAAAACCAAGGAAAATCTGAGAAACTGTCATTGCCAAGATGAGGTATAGAAGCATGATGACTAAATATAATGTGATATTCTAGATGAGATTCTGGGACAGAGAAGGGCATTAGGTAAAAGCGAAGAAAATCTGAACAAAGTATGGATATTTAAAATGTATAAATAATTATTAATTTTAACAAGTGCTCCATACTAGTGATAGTAACAGGGGAAACTGGTTGAAGAGTACAAGAGGACTCTACCAACCTGCTCGACTTTTCTGTAAATTTAAAAATTTTACAAAATAAAAAGTTTGTTTAAAAATTAACGTATATTGACCATGGTAATTAATTAGTAATCTTCAAGAGATTTGGGGTACAAGGAAGAGAAATCCGCCCAAACCAGCTCCACTGTTTGGCGGGCTGTAACAAGACCTTAGGGAACACACAGAAGGATGAATTAGGCTTGGAGGGAAAGAAACATCAGCTTCACGGACGGGCTCCTCTCATCTCTGAACATCTCCCGCATGTGTTTTGACTGGCTTCCCCTGCCTGCGCATCTTGCCGCCTTAGAGCACATTTCAGCTGCACTGCGCACAGCCCACTAGCAACTCCCGGTGTCTCTCCCTTAAAACTTAACAGCAGTACAACCTATAAAACCCAGTGCCAGAGGTCATTTGTTGACCTCGTCAGCTCTGGGTAGGCCCATGGAGTCAGGCAGTTACTGCTGGTTCCATCACCTGTGACCAGTTTGAGCTCTGTTCACTGGACATCCATGGGTTTGTACAGATTCGCTAAGGTGGGGGAGGTCCAGGGTGAGGTGGGGGTGGGTGGGCAGGACATGCCCCCTAAAACTCATCTATTACCAAGAGATAAAACCAGCATTTGAACCCAGGTCTTCAGATTCCCAGTCAAATGTTTATCTCATTTTGTATACATAACCCATTAAAGTTACAAGTTAAAAAACATCAAGCTCTTCGGACTTTTTCCCTTGTAACAGCTAGTAGCAGTCTGCACAGATATAAATTAATATAACAGTGGGTACACATGTGTGTATGTAAAGGCTAACTGGTTTCTATACTACAAATAAGTTAAGTCAGTCTGCCTGATGGCCTTCATTAAGAGAAGTGGTGTAGCAGATCACACAGGAAGGTATGGCAATCGGTTTTCTTTTCACATGCACATTGCTATTTTTTTAACAGAAAATTAAGTTCTATGAGTCATATAAAGATACTCATGAATAAATTTTTGGTTTGGGTCCCACCAAAGTTCTCTAAGCAGGACAGCACCATAAACAAAATGAAATGTCTGAGATAAAAATTGGCTGCTGTGGTTATACAAGTGCAGAAAAGAAGTAATAACCCAAGAATAATTTAACTCTAGCAATAAACAAAACCTATAAATATTATTGGCATAAGAGACATGTAGTGGTCAACATTTTTTACTTTTAGTTACAGGAAATATTTCTGTATTCCACCTGGGTCCAGTAGCAACCAAACAGTTTTTTTGATTCCTCAGCTGACAAATTGGAAGTAATACATGAAACTAAAATAATCAAGGTTTAATAGAGTTGTAGATTGTCAACTGACTTGTCATAGACATTTAACCGCACATGCGCCCGTGTGTAGCGCGTGATGGGGAGTATACCTGGAGTATACACTCCATCCAGGAAGTATATCGGAAGCAAGGCGGTGAGTAACCTGTCTTGACTCTAAAAATTACAAAAATCCCCGACTTTGGAGCAAATACTGTTTATATTGTACCTCAAACAGAATTCTTGAAACACTCCATCACAATAAAATGGTGAACGGATTTCTAAAATGTCATGCAAGACGTTGGGGAAGAAAAGGAACACAAAGATACATTCCGGCGGTTCGAGAGAAGAAGAAATAATATCCGAATACAATAGAACCCCAACTGGATAAATGGCATTCTTTTAACCACTGCGAAATGACACCTATTCATAATCTAACTCATCCTGGCCACGGTGCAGAAAGAATTCCTCTGTTAGAATTGGATTAACTGCAAGGGCTTGCGGGGGATGCGGGAAGGAGGGAGGAACACGTCCAGGCGTTCAGTTTCCCGAGAAACGGACTTCGCAGCGGGAAGCAGCTCGTGGTCTTATCACCTATTTGCTGCCCGTTTCAAAAGAAGACCTAACAAAAGGCCCGACTGCCGCGGTCTAGGGTCCCGAACGGGTCCCCTGGGCTCCCCGAGCGTGTCTACAGCGGCCGGAGCCCCGCCAGCCCTCTCGCGCTCCGGCGCCCCGAGTCCCTGCACTCACCATCTCGATGATCTTGGTCTTCCTCCCCGTCTTCCTTTTCATGGTGAATATGTACTGGGCCAGCACCACCCCCGCCACCAGGGCGCACACACTAGCGCTCGCTACCGCGCCCACCCGCGCCACGGCCGCCCGGTCCATGAACAGACAGCCTCGTGCGCCTCCCAAGCCGAAAAGACCAGTTCGTGGGCCGCTGGGGGGCCCCAAGAGGCGCGAGCCTGGCGAAGAGGCCAAGACGCCCCGCCCCCGCCGCTCCGCGCGAGCCCCGCCCCTGCGGAGAGCCCCAACCAAGAGCGCCGAGGGGTGGGGACCGAGGAAAGGCGGGGGGGGGGGCGTGGCCTGCGCCGGAGTCCTGGTGGCAGGTGGACCTGGGTGCGGCTGAACAGGGAATTGTATTGGATTAATTATCTGTCTCTGCTAGAGAGAACCAAGCAGTGGTTCGTTGTAGCCCCGCTCAATAGAAATCCGATTCCAACCTTGGCCCATTGGGAAAGAAATCCTCCAACTTCCATCCTCCTCAGCCGCTCTGGACTACAACCCCCAGAAAGCCAAGCGCGACGCAGCCTTCGCAGTTGCGCAGACTGTAAAGTGGAGGACCAATAGCAGCGCGGCGAGGGAACCGGCAGAGTGAAAAGGCGACTAAGGGTATGTGAGAAAGTATTTTCAAACCGTATACCTGATGGGGGTTAATATCAAGACTACGTAGCCCTGGTAGGGTGCTTAGTGGGCTAGGGCAGCGGTTTTCAAGCCATGTGCTCAAGAATTTTTAAAACCTGCAGTACCTGATTATTTAGTCAGGGAAACTGACCTCTCTTCCCTTGGACTGTCACAACCAACAACAAACCCGACAATTGCCGAGGCAGCAATAGCCCTCTGGTATGAATGAATCAAAATTATACCCTTTTTTGGTCAGCTTGGCAAAAAATATATTTTTAGTGTACCGCAGAAATTAGTAATTCGAGTCTGTGTGCTGTGCGATGAAAAAGTTTGAAAATAGCTGGGTTAGAGCGTCGCGCTGATGGGCCAGGCCTCTGGGTCTGATCCCGGGTTTGGGGGCGGTCTATGAGAATTAGTCAATGAATGCATAAATAAGTGGGACAGCAAACCGATGTTTCTCTCTCTCGCTCTCAAACCGATACATATTTTAAAAAGAATACATAAAGAACTCCAATAACTGAACAGAAAACTAGTAACCCAGTTAGAAACTGGGCAGTGGGCTCCGCTAGACAAATGCCCAACACGCTTCTGCAAAGAGGGTCGACGTCTCCAATCATCAGGGAAACGCAAGTCGAAACCCGAAGAGATGTGACGTCACGCAGCAAGGATGACCCCTGAGAAACAAAGCGACACGAAACCAGAGCGCAGCCAGGGCGGCTGAGGATGGGGAGAAACGGGAGCCTCGTTCTGCGTTCGCAGAAACGGGAACTGGGGCCGCCACTGTGGGAAACGGGGAGGGCGTGCCTCCAGCGGGGAAGCGGCGAGCGGCCGCCCCGCCTCTGGGCGTCCCTCGCGGAGAGGAGAGAGCAGGCACCCCGGGGCCCAGCGCTCCCGTGCTCGTCCGCGGCGGCGCTGTCGGAAGGGCGGGGAAGCCGCCCCCAGGCCCGTCGGCCGATGAGTGGCCACAGGAAGCGGGGCACGGACTTCACGTGGAGTACCACTCAGCCTGGACGAAGAAGGACGTGCCGCGAAGTTCCACGGTAGGGAGGCCCCTAGCGGCCGTCCCGCGTTACTCCTCTCGAATGCGGTGGTCAGACGGTCGGAAACGGAGAGTAGGGTGGTGGTTGAGGGGCAGGGGGAAGAGGAAGTGGGGCAGTTGTTCAACCCAGTATTGAGTTTCAGCTTTGCAAGATGAGAACGTTCTAGAGGAGCCCTGAGCAGGGCGGCTGAGTGGGGTGGGCCTCGTCCTGCAAAGCGAGAGGTCGCCGGCTCGATTCCGGGCCAGGGCACAGGCCTGGGTTGACGGCTTGTGCCCCTTGGGGGCGTGGGAGAGGCAATCCCTCCCCCTCGCTTTCTTCCTCCCTTCCCCTCTGAGAGCTGTAAAAAACAAAAAAATAAAAAAAAGCCAGAGCTCTGTTTCACGACCAGGTGCATATCATTAACACTTCCATATAGTACCTTTAAGAATGGTAAAGTCGGTAAATTTTATGCGTTTCATACCTTGATTTTCTAGCAAGTGCTATGACATCAGGGCAAAGATGGCTTGAAGTGAGAACCTGTCCCTTCCCCCACTGTCTTTCTCGGCCACATCCCACTTACCACCTTTCCCAACCTTTCCTCTTTGTGAGCAGCAGGACTCACGCTCACCTGCCTGGTATCTTTCAAGGGGTTAATGCATGTCCTTCTTGTCTTGGGGGTGACAGAGAGGGGATGCAGGGAGTTCCTTGGGGTGATCCCTCCAACTCTGTCCTACCTGTCGAGGCTCTCCGTTTGCCTGGGACAGGGAACCGATTGGAGCAGGAGGAGGAGAGGGACATTTATGGCAAGAGGTTCTTAGGAAGGTGGAGCACATGCATCCGGCAAGGAAAAGAATCTGGCATTAACCATCAGGGGCACGAATGCCCTTTTTGTGTTTTGTTTCGTGGAGAAGATTGATCCTGTGACACTCATGTCACCTTATGGCTCTGAAGTGACTTCAGGTAATAAGGACGAGAGACAAAACACAATAAAAGGTATTGCTCCTTTGCTCTTACGCTCATGAAATTCCAAGGGTTTTGGGAACTGTGAGCCAGGAACGGTGAACTAAGTCCAAATATGAGAAATATGTATTTGGCTATCTGAGTAACCAAATACATATTCCTTATAAATCACAGTGTCACAGAAGGACCAATGGAAACAACTGAACTGTGACAGGGGAAAGGTTCAATGAACCAGCACATTCACACCAGAGACTGTTTTGGCCATTTGAAGCTCGCAGTAAGCAGTACGATTGCCCAGGTATACAAAGTGGAAGGAAGTCACAGGACAGTATTCAAAGTGTTACTCAGTTATGTAAACGAGTAAGTGTGTGTTTGGTAATGCATTTTTAAAAATACCGGGAAGGATATATACATAGAACCATTTAAGTAGATGCTCACTTTTTACTGTATAATGGCTCTGAATTGGGAACTTTTTATGAACATACATTACTTTTATAATTTTAAAACAACTTTTTAAATTCTCACCTGTGGCTATGTTTATTGATTTGAAAGAGAGAAGGGGGGGGGAGAAAAGGGGTGTGGGGAGAGAGAGAGAGCAAGAGAGAGAGAGATCCATTGCTTCCTGTACGCATCCCAACCAGAGATCAAGCCCGCAACCTAGGTATGTTCCCTGACTGGGAATTGAACCTGCAACCTTTTGGTGTACAGGACGATGCTCCAATCAACTGAGCCACACAGCCAGGGCTTAAAACAATTTTTAAATGTTTGCAACACAGCAGTCAAAGAATTTGAGGCCATGAGTGAGCAGGGAAAATGAAAGGAAGAATATCCCTGAGGAAGCAGGAATATGTAATGATAGCATAGGTAGTAGCAGAAACAGCTAATACTCAGTTAGGCATCGAAAGGGGCCAGACTGCGTTCTAAATGCTTTGCAAGTACTAATGTCAATTCTGTCAGCCAAGGAAATGGAGACACAAGGAAGGTCAAGCAGCTGGCCCAGTCTGATATGCCCAACCCGAAGGAACCACTGTGTTAATTTTCTGTTGCCGCATAACAAATTACCACATATGGTTTAAAACAACCACCATCTGTTATCTTACAGTCCTGTAGGTCACAAGTCTGGGCAGGTTCAATTGGGTTCTCTGCTTAGCGTCTCCCATGACCAAAATCAAGGCGTCTGCAGGGTTGGGCTCCTATCTAGAGGCTCTGGTGAAGAGTATGCATTCATTATTGGGGTTGGAAAAACTGAATTCCCTTAGCTCTAGGACCAACTTCCCCAATTCCTTGCTAGCCTGTGAATTAGAATCTGCCACAATTAGTAATTCCAGTCTGCGGTATCCCGTGCATCGCCTCTCTTCATCTTCACCTTTGAAGTCAGCAGTGGCATGTGGAATCTTTTGCTGGCTTGCAATCGGTAAAAACTCTGGAATTTTACAGGGCTCTTATGATTTGGTTAAGAACATCCAGGTAATTTCCCTCTTCTTGTGCTTATAACAATGATCAAATCATAAGAATAAAATTCATCATGTTAACAGTCTTGGAGATTAGGAAAGAAATCTCGGGGCCGTTTTAGAATTCTGCCTCCCATAACTATGACGATGGATTGGTAGGTTGGTAGGTTGTCTTTGTGAAGGGAGATCTGAGGGCTCCTAAAGCCTTCCTGGATAGGAGTGGAAAATGCTCAGCTTGAAGGATGGTCTGAGGATGAACTTTATGGGCTAAGTTGAGCTTGGAGATGATGAATTTGTGGGGGTACCAATCTACATGGCTGTGTGATTATTCTCTAGCAGTGTGGGCACAGGTGCAGAGGAGGTCTGAGGTTCTGAGAAAGCTGGACAAAAGGACCACAGCTCAGGAAGGGGTAGAGAGAGTAGTTAACTTACAGGGGCACAGGGGATGCCTGGATTCCAGTTAAAGCAGGAAGTGGAGGGAGGCTCCCGTAAGAAGGGGAGAGAAGGAAGCGTTTTCATAATTAAACCTTATGTACCTTTTAAATTTCAAACGCATGCATTATTCAGAAGTAAAACATAAACACATTTGAAAAAATAAATAACGACCTTTTATTGTCCTGAAGAACAGAGGAAGGTCCAGCCTGCAGGCTGGGAACTCAGCAGCCTCACTGTGGAGGGTGACAGTACCTGGGGGGGGGGTGCTGGGAGGCGCGGGGTCCTCAGAGCCCCCTCAGTCCCACCACCCCGCCACGTCTCGGGAATCCCAAAGCCCAGTGATTAGCAGGACGACCCTGGAAAGAGCGTTCCTGCCAGAAGTCAGCTGCCGTCTGGAGCAAGCACCTGGGAAGGTGTGAGTCCCTCTCCGCTGGTCACACCTTCACGGGAAGGTG
This sequence comes from Glossophaga mutica, assembly GCA_039655065.1. Classification (NCBI taxonomy): domain Eukaryota; kingdom Metazoa; phylum Chordata; class Mammalia; order Chiroptera; family Phyllostomidae; genus Glossophaga; species Glossophaga mutica. Next base: position 88,922,282 of record CM077313.1, read on the forward strand.
GGTGAGAACGCACACGTGGGACACCAGGCAGCCTCCTTGGCATCCTCCCCCGTCCTCTCCGACCCCATGGTCCCCTGCTCTTTGGCCCCAGTGTCCGACCCCGGAGATGACAGTCCGAACAAGCCCGGCACCTGTCAGTCCGAGTCCGAGCTCTCATGTGACTTGGAAGCCTTGTGCTTTCGTTTCTTCTTCTTCTTCTTTTCTTTCTTCTTTTTCTTGTGCTTTTCTTTCTTCCTCCTTTTCCTGGGTCTCTCCTTACCCTCTGAGGAGCTGGAGCTGCTCCCATCGTCATCTGAGGTGGAATCTTCCAGTAACTGCTTTAACTGTTGTATCCTGAACGGGTAAGATTGGTCAGAAGATCATAAACTGTAACTTAACTTAAAAAATTTTCTTGGACATAAGACTAGCAGCGAGGGTAACAAAAGCCACGAAATAACCACCCCATCATGCACAGTAATGGTTTTTATTTTTGCGCGTTTTCCGAGTCCTTGTGCCCACCCACGGCCGTTTCTCAGGCTGTGCCGGTGGCCGAGCATCCTGCGTTCTTTTCAGGGTGCTATGTAGTTCTGCATGTTTCCGTAGTCCCTACTGTTATAACTTTTTTTTTTTTTTAGAATGTAGAAGTTTACAAAAAGTTTTAGTCTTCATAGTCTATGCTCACTTTGGTATTTTTTTTTTTTGTTTTATTTTTTAAAAAATGTTTTATTGTTTATGCTATTACAGTTGTTCCTTACTGTTACAACTTCTAACAGAGACATACTCCCTAAATCACTCCCCCACTGCTCAAGTTCATACTAAGTAATCTACCTCCTCAAAACCACTCCTCTTATACTGGAATGGTTCTTTCTCACTTAATATAATTTAGAACTTTAACAGGATAACATCATCATCAGGGAACCTCACCTCATATCCTTCTCGTGTCTTTTGTTCTCCCGTATGATGTCATACATGGGATCCTCGTGTGCCTTGAGGGTTAGACAAGGTTAAGGTTGGGTTAGGCTTAATAGATTGTTAGTTAAATTAAAATTAAATCCCTGTTTCACTGAAATCAGCCCTCCCCACTGGTTTGGTGTAATTTTATATTTTCTATGTTCTAATTCTTCCTGAGGGTCACCACACTTCAAACTCACAGAGGATATAAAAAAGATTTTCCAATTATACAAATATAGGATTATAATTTAAATATTCTTTATAAGGAAATAAACCAGGTAAAATCATTAATAAATAACTCAAAGTTAGAAATATCGAGGTAATCTTCATTGTTTATGTGGACAGATGATCAAGAGATATTATGGAAAATGAGTTGGAAAATGATATGTAAGAATGATTCCTTTATCAACCAATGATTGTATGGGTAGATGGAACAACAGATGGACATTTTTCTCCCTCTCAAATCAATAAGTAAAAAAAAAGAATGATTCATTTATAGATGCACAACAAACCCGTGCCCAAAAAGAAGTCTGGAAGTTACTCATCGAGCTACTCACTGTACGTTCCCTTTGGGGAGAGCAGCAAGATTGGACTTGAAAAATCACTTTTGGAAAAGCTTACTGAAATGTTTTCATTTTGTTAAAATAAGGCAAATGTAGTAGCGTAGTAGTTATACAATTTAAAATCACTTAAAGTACTTAAAAGTATGAATGCACATGGTGAATTTTATGGTATGTGAATTATCTTTGAAAATGTTTTTCATAACAATTTTACATAGTAAATACAAAAATAAAGTTAAAAATATCTATTATCTTACCATCTGGGGATACCCACTGCTAGCAGTTGAGTGTGTTCTTATGGTCATTATCATAGTTTACAAAAGTTATAACCATATTTTATATGTCTTTACTCTCTTTTTCACTTATGTTTTCATGAACACCTTCCCATGACATTATACCTTCTTCTAAAACATAGTTCTTACAGGCTACATGGTTTCTGTGTGTTCAGTAATTTATGTGCAATGTTGGCCATTGAAATTGTTGCTGATTTTTGTTTAGTTTCTGTTTTTTAACCATATAAGTAATTCTGAAAGTTATCCTTTTATATTCATAAAAATTTGTGTATATTGATGTTCTGTTATATCCTTAGGATCAATTCTTAGCATTTAGGTTTCTAAATTTAAAAATATTGAATATGTTTTAAGTTTTTGAGATTTATCACCAAATTATCTGTTAGAGGAGCTATAAAAATTGATCCTACTATCAATGATTTATCCAGATAAATGAAAGTACAATATTTTCAATGTCTTGAATATCCCTGGAGAATCTTTGTGGACCGCAGCTTGATAAATGCCGATAATCCCAATATACCTGATATACATGGTGAAAATGGCCGAAACTGTTACTCAACAGTGAATTTTAGCAATAACTGAATGGAATTAACACCCTTGAGAGGTGACTCTGTTACAATAAAGTGAGAAAACGACAGACCTATTTTATTGTTATCTAATGGGGACATATCATTCATGCACACTTCTAATTTATAATAGAAAGATATGTAATCTGTAGATAAGAACAGGAAACTAGAACCCTATTTTTTTGTTATGAGATATGACTTTTTACATAATAAGTAAGAAGTGGACAACTGTCTGCTTTAGAAAAAGAATCAGTGTCCCCAAGGCATAAGCAAATAACACTTCAACAAGAATTAGTTTTTTTGTTACAGTAATTAATCTGTCACAAATTTTCAATTTAATAGAGATGCAGTTAACACCAGATATTTAGCCAAAAGTTTTCTGTGAATATATTTTCCATAAACCTCCAGTTCACTCGTAACTGCCTGATTCATGGGTATTCACCATCTTTTGTAAAAGTAAATTGACACTCTGGGGTTTTACTTACTACTCTGAACTGTTCTAACTTTTGGTTGCCTTTGATAAAGAAAGGGCATTCTTTGTCGCCCGTTCGGTGACCATACCGTTTACAACGCCAACCTAAAAACAAAGAAAAAGGGGATATATTTTTGTGAGATAATGTATTTTCACTTAATAAGATAAAGTTATCAGTAGCTCATATTAAAAGCATTCTTCATTAGATCCTGATTTTAAAAGCAAATGCCATCAGTGGAGGAAACATATGGGATCCCAGAAAACAGAGGAGAACGAATCACTTCCTCAAGCACCCTTTAATCTTGGAGTTTTAGAAATGAACCAAACACTCAGCAATCCCATGCGAAAAGCAAAGTGTGATTTCGTTTTATTTTTTAACTGTGTGTTATGGGTTGAATTGTGTCATGCCTCTTGCCCCCTTCCCCTCATTATGTTGAATATCCTAACTCTTAGTACTTCAAAATGTGGCCTTATTGGGAGCTAAGGGCTTTAGGGAGGCCCTTAGTAGGAACAAATGCTGCTGGCACCTATTTCAGACCTTTAGCCTCTAGGACCATCAGACAATAATTTCTGTGGTTGAAGTCACGCAGTCTGTGGTACCTGGTTACGGCAGCTCTAGCAAACTACAGAGGCATCGATTTTGACCAAGGAGTCAGGAAGAGGGATTGTCACTAAGATCAGCCAATTCTGCTCCATGCTAGCTGCTCCTGAATATGTGCAGTGACAGGAAAGTAATGCTTTTCCCTTTCTCTTTTTGAGAGTTGGTAGTAGGAAACCATTGGAAAAAATGAAGTTTAGGGACTCTTGATTGCCACTGACATGCCCCTGACCTTATCTCCCCACTATTTTGATTTCCTTCCAGCTGGGGTAAAAGGAATGCACTCTTGATGCAAATGCAGACCCCTTAAACAGAAGTCTACCTTTATGACAAGGATGGAGGGATGGTCAGTGCCATGGATTGGTATATGGGTGTCAAGGATCCAGACCATCTGTGATCAAAACTTTGTTAAAGAAAAGGTGATCCCTGTAACTCAAAGTGTGGTTGATGGACCAGTCATGTGGGAGCCTGTACAAATACAGAGTATCGAGCCCACCCCAGGTATGAGGAGCTCTGCTCTAGATAACACTCAGATCACGGAAATCAGTGAGAATGGGAATAGGGGTTACGTGTATGTTTTTTCTCACCTGGGAAGGATCCATGTTTTGTGGAGTCTGAAGCTTATATAACCTAAGGGGAGGTGAGGGTTTTTAGGGAAAAGAAAAAGCTTGCCTTGGCAAGACAGGACCATATGAACTCATTGTTGGGACTTCACAGGCCTTTAGAAGGAGCCAGTAAGGGGCCCTAAAGCTCAACGTCATTAACTTCATGGTAAAACTGGTTCTGGTCCTAACTAAACACTCTTAATTTGCAAGTCAGTGAAAAGAACTGTAAAATAGTAAGTGAAACACAACTAACCACCCCATTAAACAGAACAGTGGTTTATAAACTTAAAACAAAGTGTAGTGGACTTCTGGGTAAAGATGGCAGACTGAAAACACTCATTTACTTTTATCAGCTCCCATCCCATAGAAATGACAACAAAGAGAAATACCTTTAAAAGGGCATGAACCACAAGGACAGGGGCAATAGGAAAGGAGACAACAGTAAAAAATATTAGAAGTTAGAATGCAGGTAAGAGTGTGCAAAATGAACAGCAGATCCCAGGAATCTGAATTCTAACCCAGCACAAGGGAGAACTGAGAACCAAGGCAGTTTCAATTTGTGGAACCCCGCACATCTCAGGAATTGGCAGCATTCTTCTGGAAATGGAATTGAAGGGGTAGCTTAAATAAGGGGGGTTGCCTCTCTCCCCAGCCCTGAAACAGAGGAGGTTCATTCTTTGGAGAAGGTGAAAGGCGGGTTTCTGGCTGTGGAGGTGCCAGGCCTGTTGGAAGGCGAGGCGCCGCACTGAGCACAGGAAGGGGAGGAGAAAGACTGATTACTGATGCTGAGATTTCAAAACTCTGTTCCTCACGTCAGGTCCTGGGACACAAGAATGTGGCCTTCACCTTTGGCCAGAAACAACTTTTCTGTTAACCAGCCGAATGAGACTCAGAGATACTGTTTATAGTAAAATGACAATCTCAGAGGTTACTGCTTACAACAATAAATATTTTGTTATCTGTTAATCAGCCCAGAAAGGTCACCCTACAGTGAGATCCAGGTACCAATCTCTGCTCAAAAGTAAACTCAGCCCTTTTAAATCTCTCATTTCTGGACAGGAGTTGGTGTAGTGCCAGCCTCCTAGAGGACTCCAGCAGGCCCAGGTCCTGGCACGCACACCGTCACGCAGGCACCTTGCACAGAGAACAGGCCTCCGCTGTGTAAGCAACAGCACGTTATGGAAATGACAGCTTGTAATTCCTGAGGGTAGGCCATAAGATACAGTGTGGCTTGCACCTTGCTGTCTCTTGGATCACTGGCTCTGGGGGAAGCCTGCTCTAGTAAAACATCCGTAGAGGTAGGGATATGTAGCAAAAACTGAGGGTTTTGTATAGGAAGAAGTCAACAGATAATGAAGAAACCTGAAAAATCAAGGGGCAGGAATACAGGGGTGGGCAAACGTAGGTTTGCAGTTGTAGTTGTGAGTACATGAGAGGGTTCATTCTTGTATTATCGTTTATTAACTATGGTATTATTTATAACTGTAAACCTACTTTTGCCCACCCTTGTATAATCATGTTATTTAGAAAATGTGAAGCTAAGCTTCAAAATAACCCTGAGAGAGGTTCGGGTGGTTAACTTTGAAGTGAGGGGAATGGGGAAAAGCTATTTTAATTATGTGCGTGAGGAATCTTTGTACACACAGATGTCTTTACTAGGCTGCGGGACCCTTTCTTCAAACGCCACCTTGTGCAGGGCGCAGGTGCTGCTGCTCTGGACGGGTGCGGGTGCGCACGCAGAGCTCTGCCCGGCCCAGACCCACCCTCCGTGGCCTGTGGCTCCTCTCAGCATGAACCTCAACACCACCGATGGAGGGTGACTGACTGAGGCAAGACCCAAAGGGGCCTGCCGTCCGATGCATCCCTTGTCCCCCACGGCACTGCTACCTGGCAAGACCCTTTCTGTTGCAGGAATACCACACCCCCAAGTGCACTCCGAAGGCAGCTGCCATCCAGCGGGAAGACTGCTGCACTTGGAGGCAGAAGCCCTGGAGCCACACCTTTGCTGCACCTCTTACCTCGGGCCATTTCCTGACATGTGCAAGTTGGTGTCCGAATCTATACAACAGATCATGCCGTGATTTTGTTAATAACAGAGTGAGGTGAATGAAAGGATAAATGTGCTTTGTGACTCGTGGTTTGTCACTTGCATGCGTTCAGGAGGACTGGACACACTTCCACACTCACACTGCATGACTTTGACCTCCTTCCCCAGCGGCATCCAAAGGCCTTTTGTCGGTGCGTGAGCCAGAAACTCCCTGGCGTGTTCATTGCCCGGTACATCTGGTATACAGTCTTCTGGTCTAGTCTCATCTTCCTGAAACAGAAAACAATGTGTAACCAATACGGCCAAAAAGCACCGGAATTGTCTCCCACCTGCTTCAGAAGACAGCATTGTTGGGCTTTCTCAGGGAGCTCAGAATTGGAGCTCCCACAGTTACCATTACCTACCCTCCCAGGAACTGGAGAGACAAGGAGACCGGACAGCCAAATGGAAATAACGGCACCAGGGGAATTACATCATGAGAATGAAGCAGCTGTTCTCGGAGAAAAGTTACTAGTGTTCACTAGTAATGCAAAAATCATGTGCATGAAATGATTTGTGAGCTCCAATTCTGATTCTAAGATTACAAGTTTTCTGCTAACTTTCATGAAATGTATCTTCACCACCAAAGAACTGCATTACACAATTAATGATTTTTTTAACCTTTTGTTTTTTTTCACATTTCCATGAATATTAAGTTTCTAATGAATTTTTTAAAAAAATCAAATGTTAGCAAACTGAAAAGGCTGCTTTGGCCTTGAACCAGTCCTCTATGTCTCTCTCTCCCAGAGAGGCTGACCTGGGCCAGGCTGCTGGAGGAGGGGCTCCTACATCAGGGACTGGGGGCTGGATGAGCGCCAGGGCTCCCTAGGGTCTGCTGGTCTCTGGGCTGGTGACACTTAGGGGACCAGCTCCAAGTGAGCCAGAGTTGGCACGGTGGCAGCAGAGCTTGGAGGAGGAGAGAGAAGGGAGTGACGATGGCCGAGGAGCACACATGGGCCTGCCTGCCCTGGTGTTTCCTAGGGAACACACACTGGGCTGGTGACATTCTGCAAAGGACCAGGCCCATGACAGAGCCCGAAGTGTGTGACTGGCGTCTGCAGGGAAGAACCAGGACCGTCGAGAAGGAGCTTCAAAACCACAGGCAGCTGTTTTCATAACAAGTGACTGAGCCGGAGCACTGAGTCTGACACACCTAAGAGAATAACCGAACGGACAAACTTCACACTGACCTTAATAAGCCCAGGAGGAGGTTTCTCGTAACTGGAAAGAAAAGAAAAAACCACCATTAACCGTGTTACCAGGAGCATGACACATTTTATTATTATTACTTTTAATTCTCACCCAAGGTTATGTTTATTGATTTTAGAGAGAGAGGAAGGGAGGTGGAGAGGGGGAAAGAGAGGAGAGAGAAACATCGAATGGTTGTGTCTTGTATGTCCCCTGACCTGGGATGAAACCTCTCAGCCTTTTTGTGTATGGGACGATGCTCCAACCAGGCCACCTGGCCAGGGCAAAAAGTATATTTTTTAATAAAAACTTAGAAGTACATTATATCTAAAACAGTTAATAAAATATGTTCAGCACTCAAGAGATCACAGGCAATTAAACTGATGGTATACCACATCATGTTGAGATCTAGAACTTAAATTCACTGAAATAATAACTAACTTGGGTCTTAGCACAATAATTTTATTTTTGGAAGAAGGGAAGACAAAAGATTACAGGGAAAATGTGAGTTAAGAATACTAGTGAGTTGATTATGGTTCTAAACTGTTATAGTGGTCAGGTTGTTTACCTAGCATAACTTTCCCTTATTCAACATCGAATAGGGTAGCTCCTAAAACCCTTCTAACAATGATTTAATGTTTTCTTCATCTGGATCCTTTTCTTACTCATCTACTGTAAAGACCATTTAAAAGATGGTAAATATGGGGGTGCAGTGGTTAGCACGGCTTGGGTAAGGAGAAAGTGAAATGCTTCTCCTGTCCTCTAAGATGTGAACAAGAACATCTTTGGCAGTGTGATACTCTGATTTGTAATAAGAAATACATTCCTGGTCTTCATCCACTGCTCCTGGCAAAGAGCTCCTAAAACCCTTGCAATTCTTACATAAGAGCCATAAGGGGATCTTTTGCTATAATATTGAGTTTTGTTCCCAATTCCTGATATAGCTCTAGAGCAATAAAGGTGAATATAGTTTCTCCTATTATTTATAAGAAGCATCTTTCAATGAAACTGAGTTTATGTTAATGCTGTGACTTTTGGCAAGCTCCTGAGAATGGGGGCTGGGTGCCAGGGGAACTACCCAGGTGATTAGAGGGTTGGACTTTCAGTCCCGCATCTAGGGTGGTTGAATTAATCACCAATGTCAAAGATTGATCAATCATGCCTATGTAATGAAGCCTCTATAAAATCCCAAAGAATGGGGTTCAGAGAGCTTCCGGGTGGGTAAACACGAGGAGTGTGGCACCCCTGCAGAGGGCATGGGTGGGAGCTCCATGCCCCTTCACACGTCTCTTGCCCATCTATCTCTTCCATCTAGCTGCTCCCAGAGCTACATCCTTTTATAATAAACCAGTAATATAGTAAATGAAATGTTTTCCTGAGTTTCATGGGCTACTCTAGCAAATTAACCAAAATGCAGGAGGGGGCTGCAGGAACCTCTCATTTATAGCTGATCAGAAACACAGGTGACAACCTGGATTTGGTGATTGGTACCTAAAGTGTGTGTGGGTGAGGCAGTCTTGTGGGACTGTTCCTTTAACTTGTAGGTTCTGATGCTCTATCTCCAGGTAGACAGTGTCAGAATTAAGTTAAATGCATAAGACATCTACTGGGTGTCCTCTGAGAACAGGAGAGTTGCTCTGTGGTGTTGGAACCCCCCACACAGCTGGACTGTAGTGCGGTGTTGTAAGTGAAGTTTGAGTGTAGAGAACAGGAGTGTTTCTTCCTCCACAGTGGGTGATGGATGAGACGTGCCATGAGCAGCCACAGCAAGAAAACCTTCCCTTTGGCTTCCTCTCTGCACCTTTCCAAATAAGGAGTGTGATGGAGCCTTCTCTGAGCTCCTCCTCCCCATCACTAATCCAGAGCTTTTCTGAAGGGACAGAGGAGGAATTATTCCTTAAAGATTACACAGTAATGGCCAACAGTGTGGTGATTGTGGGGGGAGGGGGCCTAAGGGGGATACGTAGTTCTGGAAAAAAACTACAGTAAAAATAAATAAATAATTTTAAAAAAGTGAAAAAAATAAAATGATTTACATTCTCTTAAAAAAAAAAAAAGGATTACACAGTAAATAACTTTTTAGGTATGCTGTTTTCCAAAGCAAATACTGAAACTATTTTCCAGGGGAAAGCTGTGGCATGTCTTTAAGCCCAGGCTTCTCTTAGCAGCAGCCGTTTGCGCAAGCTGGGAAGGGGCTGTATTTCACTGGCAGCCAGTCCCTAGCAACAGTAATGCTGAGCTTTAGGCAAGGGCCTCTGGAAGGGAAGTGGTCAGTCTACGTACATGTCCCGCAACCCGATGATAAAGACTAAGGGAAACCCTAGGCAAACATCATTGGTGGGGAGGGTCTCTGGGAGGAGCCAGGGCTTGTGGAAGTTCTGGTACTGTTCAACATCAGGAGGACCCTGCCTGGGAGAACCCTACAGGAAGAACTATGTTTACAATAAAGCTCTATGGTTCCAGCTTCCTTTTTCTGAAACTTCCATTTCTCTTCTACAAAAGCCCCTCCATCTTGGCACACAGGTCGAAGTGTGCACATGGCTTGCCATGTCTTTGTGCACTGGGTTGCAACCCTTTCCTTTTCTTGAGTAAATTCTTTTTGGGGACAAAACACTTAGCTGATGTTTTTCGGTTGACTCTAACAGTGCTTTCTTTTTGCCGTAGGAGCTGTGCAAATAACATATGGCCAAACAAGCTAAGATCCAAATTCCTGAACAGTATGTAAATGCTTTTTCCTAGATGAAAAAGGAATTGGGTGGAACTGCATATTTTGAAATCTATTATTATTAGCAATGGCCTTCCCTAAAGGGTACATTTTCCAACTGTTTCCACAAATTTAAAGACATAAGGTTAGTGTTTTTTTCCCTAGGGCTAAAGAATTCCTTAGTTTATGCAGCATGTTAAAAAAGATATTTTTCAAATAGTAACGTGATACTTAACTATTAAAAATAACAGATTTGGCCCTGGCTGGTGTGGCTCAGTGGATTGAGCACCAGCCTTTGAATGGAAAGGTCACTGGTTCAGTTCTTTGTCAGGGGACTTTGACTGGTTGCTTCTTGTATTGCCTGATTGGGAACCGAACCCGAAACCTAGGCATGTGCTGTAACTGGGAATTGAACTGGCAACCTTTCTATTTGCAGGGTATCACCCAACCAACTGAGCCACACCAGTCAGGGGTATAATGCCTCACTGTTAATGAGGAAGACCTAAGGATCCCTACACAGTAGGAAAAAACCTCTCAGTAAAAAAGATTTAGATTTAGTAAAAAAGGGCAAATAAGAAATAGGCAATAGAAGGTGAAGAAAACAAAAACTAATGAGTATCCTCAAAGATGAGAGAAGGTATGTCATTGATGAAATTAACAATAGGATTCTATGAAAAAAAGGATTCTCAGAACAAAGAAAATCCCTTGAAAATTAAAAATATAATTGGAACTTAAAAAAGTTCAATGGTGGAAGTATTGGAAGATAAATTTTACAGAAAGTAGAGTGAAAAGACAAAAAGACGTAAAATAGGAGAGAAAAGACAGAGGATCAACAGAAGTCTAAGGAAAAAATCAAAATGGAGGGAAGAAAATTAAAACACAAATCATGTATAAATATTAAATAGCCATGAAATGTTAAGAAAAAGTTTTTAAAAATCTTTTAAAGATTTTAGGGAGAGGAGGAATAAAAAAAAAAAAAAAGAAAGAAAATCCAGTGAGGAAAAAGTTTACATTATCATAAAACTGCAAAATACCAGGAATGAAGAATTCTTTAAAGCCTCCAAAGGCAGGGTGAGATAGAACAAGTAACTTAAAAGAGAAAGGGAACCAGAGGGGCATCAGACTTCTGAGCGATATTGGGAGTTAAAAATGGTGCACACCGACTCCGAAGTTGGGTGAAAATAATTTTAGCCTGGAATTCTGTACCTAGCCAAACTCTTATCATGTGTGAGAGAATAAAGACATTTTCAGGTATGAAAGGACTCAACAAATTTACCCCGAATGCACTTTTTTTATAGGAAGTTACTGAATGTGCTTCAACAAAATGAGGTAAGGACAGAAGGAGGAAGACGGGATCCAGGAATGGGATCCAAGACTAGACGGTGGTGGAGGCAGTCGCAGGACGGTGGTTGTGCACCGGGTCTAGAAAGGAACCAGAGTCTACTGGAGGAGAACGGAAGTTAGAGTCCAGGTTTACAACAATTAATTGATAGGTGCTCTGATGTGGAAAAAGTACTCTGTTTCAGACCCTTTGGAATAAAATTAGCACTCAGTAATAGGAAATTAAGCAAATGAAAAGAAAAAACCCCTGAGGCTCTTAACTAGCTACCTGAGAAACAATGGGTATGAAAGCAAAAGAAATCATAGAATACCATTGGATGAAAATTGAAAAGTACTGCACAGTTATAATAATGTTAATACTAACAATTTAATAGAATTATAATTGGAAGGGTGGAGAGAAGAAGTTAGGGAAAGAGAACCGAAGCCTCACCTTCTATGACATGAGGTTATTAGGGAATGTCTATCGTTTAATAAAAAAAGCAGTATAAGCACATAATTTAGAAATATGTAGTTGCATCACAGTAGGAAAAAACCCCTGAAAGTGTACTAATTGAGGCTCTTGGAGGAGTGCAGGGAGTGTGTGAAGTGTGTGGGGTGAATGAAGAGTAGGGATGCAGAACCACCACCTCCCCTTTTTAATTAGTCTTTTAGGAGTATTTGATATTTCAACTACATGACTCTGGAAATATAAATTTTTATTTAAATATAAACAAGTTTCAGAACTAGCCAAACCAAATAAGTGAGCAAGCAACCGGAAAGTTTTAAGTTGCAAACTGAAAAAGCTCATTGGTCTGGAAATCAGACACCTGTGTTGCTCTTTAGTTTTACTGTTTATAGGTTGATGATTCCTTGATCAGGTTACTTAACTCTTGAACCTGTACTTTCTTATCTGCAAAAAGGAGGTTATAATCTCTCTGATGTCTGTGAGTTACACAGTAAGTGTATAGTATTAACCACTGTCTGGTACTCTACAGTAAAGACATTGAGAGGTGGGCTGGGCTGGGCTAGGCTAGGCCCTGCCTGAGCTTAAGCTGGGAAAGATTTTTGAGTATTTTGCCTTACTGAGCAGACGGAATGAGCCAAACCGAGTCCCTGACGGGGCCAGGATTGTGGGTGCTGCCATGCAAGGGCCCTATCCTGCAACCACTGCCCTGCTGAGGTGATATTCAGCTCGAGGGCCACCCTGGAAAGAGCAGGCGGGGCTCCGAGAAAGCGATGCATTGTGTGTCAAAGCTCAAGAGGCACCGACTCCTACAGCTGCTTACAGGATGGCAGAATGACGGAGAAGAACGGGAAGGTCTTTAACGCAACCTCCCACCTGATGTTTCAGTCTCCCTCACAACCTACCCCCCTCCCAGTGGTTACCTGCACCCTCCTTGACCCCTCAGGAGCTGAGAGCCCAGTGCCTCCTAAGTCGGGCTGGGCTCACCTGCCCGAGTGTATGTGGGACTCTGGTCCTAACCCTTTTGTTGAGCTGGAATCGGCCTCTTGGTAGACTCCCCCCCCCCCCCGCCCCCCGGGCAAAATCCTCAGGGCTGGAGAGCAAGCCTAACACTCTCTTCTACCTGTGCGGCCACCTTCACAGTAGTTAGGGACAGGAGGTCCCTCACCCCTTTGTTCATTCTTACCCCAGTAACGTTACAGGGCTGCGTTTTCTCTTCCCTTAGTAACGGAAACGAAAAGACTGTATCGGGGTCACGGTGGGCCCTGTGACCTGAACACCGTGAAAGCACAGGGACCGAAGCGCACTTCTCGCGTATTCAGTCTCCAAGTCCAGAGAGAGCGCCTAATAGAGCCCAGGCGAAACTCTGACACCGCGGCACGTGGACAGCAACAGCCGCTCCGCGCTGCGGGAGCACCCCTACCCCCAGCCTCCCGCGTGCGCCCCGGAACCTGGGGGTGGGGCCTGCGCTCCCTCCTGGCTCTGGAGGCCCGGGGGAGCCGGGCACCGACCTTCCCTCCCGCTGCGGGCAGCTGCAGGGCGAGTGCGCGCAGCCCTTGATCAGTAACCCAGCCCAGCCGCCTGCCCCCTACAGGCGGGTCTCGGACTGTGGCGCCCAGGCGGTGCCCATTCCTCGCAGGGGCCCCGGAGGCAGGCGGGGACTCACAAGGACTCCAGGTGCTTGAGCTGCTGCAGCTGCTGCGCGTCTTGTCGCCGCCGCTTCTGCTCCCGGCGCCGCTGCAACTCCTGCTCCCGCGGCTCCCGCAGCCGCCGTGTGCCCCCGGCCCCCGAGTCGCCGTGCCCGTGCTGCGACGACATTGCTGCCGGCGCGGCTCAGGCGGCAGCGAGGACAACACTTCCTCCGAGCCTTGCCTGCTGGGTCACCGCAGCGCCCCCTCCTGCCGTCGCCCGGGTCGTCCACCCTAGGCGCGGCCTTGAGTTCTGGCTGGGAGCGCCGGCCCGCCGCCCAGCTGGTCGGGGCTGGAGGTTGGATCGCGCCCCCTGGCGGCAGCTGAGGGCCGGGGATGCCCGCGGCTGGACTTTGGGAGTCTTTTTCTCCTGCCTGAGGACCTCTCCGGGCTAGGAGGCTCCCCTCGCGTTGTTTTGATGGTTTAATATCAGTATGAAAAATTAATGCTTTTCATGATCATGAAATGCTTCTATTTTTAAGAAAAGTAGCCCTGGCTGGTGTAGCTCAGTGGATTGAGCGCGGGCCTGCGAACCAAAGGATCGCGGTTCGATTCCCAGTCAGGACACATGCCTGGGTTGCCAGGCCAGTTCCCGGCAGGGGACATACAAGAGGCAACCGCACATTGATGTTTCTCTCCCTCTCTCCTTCCCTTCCCCTCTAAAGATAAATAAATAAAATCTAAAAGGAAAAAAAAAGTACTTAAAAAAATCTTTAAAAAAAAAAAGAAAAGTAACTTAGAATTCATTTTCTAGGGTAATGTGAATTGGTGGTGACAAACAGGACCTTTAAAGCGTAAGCTAAAATCCAATGAAAAAAGTTTCAAGCTTGGTTACTAGGAGGGTACTACACCTACACTGAATTTGAAAGCAAAGATGTGTAGACCCTGAGAAAGAAGACAACTACCAAGAAATCACTCTTGGTGGCTAACTGGGTTTAAGTTAAAAAACAGAAAAATGAAAATAGCTGTCATTTCTAAATAGGGGCCTATCAAACAAGCCAGTTTCAAGGAGAAGACTTCACTGGACCTGCCTCCCACCCTGAACTGCCTGCCTGCACTGTGTGGGGGACGTCTGAGCCAGTCTTTATAAGTGAGAGCCTGGAATCCCAGTTGAACCAATAGGACTGAGAATTTGTTGCCTAATCAAAGCCGCACAGCTATAACCCTGACCAATCAGAGCAGCTCCATTCTGAGCAATCTGAACAGTGCTGCTTGGGCCAATCAAAATGTGAGAATTTGGAGTCCCCGTTTGCATGAGAATGGTCCAGTGGTGGATCAGGAGTAGGCCTTTCTTTCCTTTTCAGTATTATTATTTTTATTTTGAGAGCGTGTTTATTAAAGCTGGTGACCCTGAAATAAAGAGGTGCCTGGGAAGCAACAGGATAGACTAGGCAGGGCTGCTGTCAGCTCACTGGGCAGAGAAAAGTGGGCCTTGGAGACAGTTCAGGCTGTCAGCAGAGGAAGTGCTGCTGCCACCATTGTTTCCTTGGTTGCAAATCTTGTGGGGACCTTTAGAGTTTGAGTTGAAGGCTTATGGGGGAATAAGAAGTGGAAGGGAAAGGTGCTAGCATGCTCTTGGACTTCTTTCTATATAGGTTAGCTCCCCTCTGGATTGAGGAGTAGGCTTTCCCTTTCCCCTGAAGGCTGTATTTTTCCTTTTGGAGCTGAAGACATCTTACTGGAGCGTCTCCCTGGGCTGCCTCTTTGCCACAGCTGTGCCAGGTCATCGTTGAGTTGTAATACCATTAAGCTGTTCTACAGCCGTGCTGTATCATAATTGAGCTGTCTGCCATGAATCAAGTTTTCAGCTTCACAGTACCCCCATTTGGGGATTCCTGTTGGTGTTGTATTGGCGCCAGTGGTCAACAGATGAAAAAAGTTTGAAAAACTGGCATTATTGTTATGTTCAATTGTAAAGTTGAATATTTGCATACCTATATACTAGGAAATCCAACCCAATGTATATATGAAAGAGAATATTTAGCACGTGATCAGGAGAAATGTACAGATAAATTTATAGCAGCACTTTTTCCACTAGGAAAAAAATTAAACACCCAGAAATTTGCCCCACCGTCTCAGTGATCTTGGTCTTCTGATCCCCTTTCCCCCCAGACGTCCTCTTCCAGGTAAGCACTGGGCCAGTACTACCTTCACGCCCACCTGGGCCACTGCAGCCCAGTTGGACAGAGCCTCGTGTGTCTTTCAGGGAAAAAGATGAGGTCGCTCCCGGCTGCTTTGGTCCTTGGAACCCGGATCCTGCGGAAAGGCGCGGACGACCCGCCCCCGCAGAAAGCCCCACCCACGAGCGCCGAGGGGCGGGGACAGAGGAAGAGCTGCAGGGTTGCCGCTGGAGTCCGAGGCCGAGACGGGTGGCGGATCTATCTCAGCGCAGAAATCGAGGAACTGTCTGAGGACTGCAGAGGGAATTTGATTAATTATCTTTCTCTGCTAATGAGCACCCAGCAGTGGTTCATTCCAGCCACGCCCAGTAGACATCCGACTCCCAGCACCGCCTACTCAGAAAAATACTCCTCTTTGCGTCTCCTTAGCCTCTCTGGACTACATCCCCCAGAAGGCATCGGGGCTCAGCCGTCTGACCTGTGCAGTAGCCTACGTTGAAAAGTGCTATGACAACGGGGCGAACACGGCTTGGAGTTAGGCGGGAGCCGGGAGGTGTCCCTTCCGCCGCTGCTGTCCTTCCTCTGTTACATCTCACTCACTGCCTCTTCCTTCATCACATCCTCTTCTTCGTGAGCTGCAGCTCTTGCCGTTGTTCTTGCCTGCCTGGTCTCTTCCAAGCGATCGATGCCGTTTTCCCTGCTTGTCTCCGGGGGTGACAGAGAAGGGATGCAGAGGAGCTCCTTGGGGTGATCCAACTCTGTGGAGCTGGCAGTGCTGTTTGTCTGGGACGTGGAACGAGTTGGAGCCAGAGAACAAGACGGAGTAGCGAAGTTAGGGTTGCTTTTCTCTGCACTCTCCTCCCGCTCTCGTCGTTCCCTAGGACCCTGGCTGGCGTCCTTAAAGGGAAATCTGCGGAAAGAGAGTTCGAAGAAAGCTGGGGCAGGACCCACCCGATTCGGCGTCAGGTAAGAAAGTAGGTGTGGTATTCAACATCGGGGGCATGGATTCCCTTTGTGAGTTTTGCTTGTGGGCACAATTGATCCTCCGATGCCATGTAATGGTTTGGGGGATAGGGGGTGATGATAGGTGTCTTAGGAAGAATGTTTGCGTTGAAAACAAAACGAAACACAACTACGAGCACAAAGTGTTTGAGGTCCTGTAAACATTTTACAGAAAGGGTGATAAGAATTCTTAAAGATTGCATTCAGGAATGTCACGTGGTGTACGAGCATCCTGCTCCTGTGACACTTTAACAGGTCTTGTGAGCAAATGGTCAAAGCAGTTCCCAACCTATGACTGAAATGGGGTGCGTGTACTTATACACTCTAATTCCATCTTGCAATAGTGTTATTGTTTCCCATTCTCCCTTTACATTTTAGACCACAGCAGTGTGGATGAACTGACCCGATTTTATTAGCATCTCCCTCCTCCAACCAAGTCCTGAAGTTGAGTAAGCTTTCCTGGAGAAATTCATTTTTTTTCCCTAGCTCACTTTTACTTAAAAAAATGAAACCATGTCACACACATGCACGAAACTATGAGTCTTAACTGAAGTCTGGCAGCATTCAGACAGGGAGAGATTTTTCTAACTTATTAGAAATATGTAAGTTGAGAACATGTGAATAATTGGTAATTTTTTTGGTGAATAGACTGAACCATTATTCAGAAGAATCTAAAAAACTTTAAAAAATTTGCAAATAATTTACAAGCTATTTATGAGAGTTTAAGGAATTTTTCACCTTGTGTAATTGTTGTCCTTAAATTACAACTATGTTTATCATACAACTTACTAATGGAAACATCACTGAAGGGAAAAAGTCTGATATCAATAGTATATAGTAATTTAAAAAGTTTTCCAAGGGTGTCCAACTTATTGTGTCTCTGGGCCACACATTAAATACATTGCAACACATAATCACACACACACAAATCTCACATTGTTTTAAGTAAATTTATGTACGATTTTGTGTTGGGCCGCATTCATAGCCACCCTGGGCTGCATGTGGCTCACAGGCTGCAGGTTGGACATTTTGATGTATGTAAGCAAGTCTTATCTCTCAGAATTAAGACTTTCAAATATTTCTAAAAAAATTGAAACATACGAATTTATAAAACATCTCTGCTGATTGACAACATATCTGTGAAAGATTACTGTCAGTCTTTTGAATATCCCATTTAAACTTCAGTCCAGAGGGTCAGATTGGCCCGTGTAATTTTGTCTTGCTCACAGCACACTGGCACCACCATTACTTCTTCTAAGTTACCACTGACATTTATCTGATGTGTCCTCTGGGTTGGGTATTGAGCTAAGCAGTTACAGGTGTTAGGCCATTTTATCCTCCCCCACCCAGAACAATTGGGAGATGGGAGGTAAGGAACTTGTCTAAGGTCACATCGCTGGAGTATGGGGTCAGAAAGACTCCCTTTTCTGTGCCCTCTGCCCTTTGTGACTTTTATTGAAAGTTCCAACACTGAACCCTTATCATTATGTCTTCAAAAGCAACATTCTTCTGCCTGTATGTGCGTTGATCATCTTTCTTGGACTGGAAGACCTGAGTCCTATTTTGCAGAATTTGTGGAGGCATTAGCACGACCCAGAGAAAGCAAAGCTGCAAATACGAACAACAGCAGTGTCAGAGCCTTAGCCTCCTAATCCCAGAATCTGCCTTCCTGACCACATGTCCCCCCTGCACAGGATGTGTGGGGTTGTCACTGCATAGACATTTCTCTGGCCATCCTTCTGTATTGAAGCACCAGGCCAATGGGGTGTTAGAATATGCATATCTTAAATAAAAACTCAGTCTGAGCAGACTCTGTGTGGGAGATAGTATGTGTGTAAGTAGGTATTAAAAACAAAACAAAACAAAACAAAATTGTAAAGTGATAAGTAGGGAAGAGAATTTCTGGAGCTTAGAGGATAAAGAGATTATCTTCTATTTATCATTCTAATGAGGCATATGAAATCAATCTTTTGTGGCTATTTATAGATATGCACCTGTTAAAACCCTCAAATTATTGTTTTCTAATTATCCTTTAACAATTTAATGAAATGTATAAACTGCTTTTCCTCATTTCCCCCAAACTTGCAGGGACTAGAGTTACTATGAACAGAGGTGCAGCCTTTCGGTATTTGTGGTGTGTCCGCCTGGGTTTAGGTTCTGGACTAGACAGCCTGGTTTGGGGTGCTGCTTCCACCACCTACTAGTTGTGAGCCCTTGGGCAGGTTTCTTAACCTTTCTGTATGCCAGGGATACCTGAATGGTACTACCTGTGGTTTATTTTGTATTCTGTTAGGAAGATTAACTTGCAAGGCACTGAGGACACTGGCCAGGACTAGTCAATGATTGGTAAATTGTAGTTATTCATTTCTTTTCCAGGGGAGGGAGATGATGGCCATTGAAAACCCCATTTCTGGGTTTTGTTTTTCATTTGCTTAGAAATAGAAACTCACCGAGGAGCTGGATCTCAATACTGAATGAGTAGGGGATAAAATATGAATTCTTGTTTCTTCTTCTTAAAAACTTGTTTGTTTACTTTTAGAGAGAGGGGAAGGGAGGGAAAAAGAGGGGGAGAGAAACGTCAATATGTGGTTGCCTCTCGAGCGCCCCCAACTGGGGACCTGGCCTGGCGGGCAACCCAGGCATGTGCCAGGTATCCAACCAGGTATCTTTCTATTTATGGGCCGGCACTCAATCCACTGAGCCACGCCACCCAGGGCCTCTTGTTTCTTCTTTTTATTTAAAACTAAACCAAGTAAAAGCCAGTTTTATACACACTTAATTTTTTTGTTATTTGGAATACTTTTTTTTTGGTAACAGAAAAGCCAGGTTTCATGATTGAAAAATGTCTGTTATTATTTTTCTTTATCGTCCTTCTTCCTCACCTGCCAGTAACGGACTTCCTCTGCCTGCTGTTTGCCTTAATATCTTAAAGTCAAGGCCTGTATCTTTCTGAGCTTGGAAAATTCTTAATTTATGGCTAGTTTTTCTTTCTCTCTATGTGGTGGTGGTTCTTCCAAGAGGAAGGGTAAAGTGCATTTTGCTGACCTTCTGAATTTAATGTGCTAACTCATTGTTCTTCTGAGAGAGCGGGAAATGTGACCAAAATATGGGAGTATCCTACCTTAAAAATAGGGAAACTTTATTTTGAGAAAATTTAAACATAAACAAAAGCATAAGGAATACTCAGAAACAGCCCCTCATGTATCCAACACCAATTACTCTTTTAAAAATAACAGCCTTATTGAAACATAATTTATGTACTATATAATTCACCCTTTTAGTAGGTATAATTCAGTGTTTTTTTTTGTATATTCACAGATATGTGCAACCGTCAGTTGTACTGCAAGTTTTGATTGTTTTCATCACTCAAAAAGAAACCTTTCGTCCTTCCCTTATAACTTTCCTGTGCTCTCATCCCATCAAACCTAAGCAACCACTAATTAGTTACTTTCTGTCTCTGTGGATTTGCCTATTCTGTACACTCTATGTAAATGGAATCATACAATAGGTGGCCTTTTGTGGCTGGCTTCTTTCTCTTAGTATAATGTTTTCAAGGTCCATCCATGTTGTAGCCTGTCTCAGTACTTCATTCAAACAAGGATATCTAGCGGCCTTAAGTTGTTCAAACTTGCTATGGCACCCGTCTTTAAGACTAAAGTGGAAAGGAACTCCTCTTTGTCATCTATTATCCTGCAGCTAAGTTGTCATTTTAAAGTTCAACAGTTTTTGGAAAGGGAATCAGCACAGATGAGTGAGTGTTTGGTTTCTCACTTTTTTGAGAGTAGGCAGTGTGCCTTCCTGTGCGTGTCTGTCTTTCAATCAGAGAGAAGTGCTCCAGGAGCTAGTACTGGGTACTGACTGTCAGCCCAAATTGTTGGTTTTTCTGTTGTTCCTTAACTTTTTAAAGATATAAGTCCTTATATCCTTCTGTAATAAATTATCGTTCACAATGGAACACCATACCACCTAGGACATGGGGAACCAATATGAAGAATTTGGATATCATGGAATTTATGCACTTTTGCTATGTATTACCTATGTTTTGCCCTGAGATGAAAGTGGACTTAAGGTAGTTGTGGTCTTGTGAGGAAGAGCCATTTGTTGGACCTAGGTTTCAGTTAGCATTGTCCCCACTTCCTTTTAAAAATTGTCATAAAGTAGGCCCTGATCAGGTAGCTCAGTTGGTTAGAGTGTCGTCCCCACACGCCAAAGTTGCAGATTTGACTCCTGGTCAGGGCACATACAAGAATCAACCAACAATGCATAAATAAGTGGAACAACCAACTGATGTCTCTCTTCCTTCCTCTGTTTTTCTAAAAAATTAATACATGAAAAAATTTATAAAGCAAAACAAAGAAATCCTTTCACTGACCTACGCTTTTTCAATTAAATTGCAGGAAGTGGCAGCCCAATAAGACAGGGATGTAGAGCCCAGGAAGCCGTATGCTGAAGCCAGTTTCTGCCATTAGTTCTGTGATTTAGGAGAGTCGTGGTCTCTCCTACAGAATGAGAGCGTCAGCCGGTTGGTGGATACCTTCTAGCTGTTAAAGCTTTGTGAGTTGAAAAAAATAAGTCTCTTTTTCAAGCGTTGGAAAGGTAACTCTTGGCAGGTGTCCCAGGAAAATAACGGGCGGGGTTGGAGGGAAGAAGCGCCATACTCTTAAGTAAACATCCACGGAGGCTATCAGCTACCAGTTCAGCTAGTGCTTTTCAAAGGTTAAGGTGCATGTGAATCAGCTGGGAAGTTGCGTGGGGCACGCTGAGGTTCTGCATTTCTAAAAGGCTTTCAGGTGATGCTGATGCTGCTGATTCAGGGACTGCAAGGAGGTAAAACCGGCTGGGAAAGGAGGACTTTCAAGAAGCCAGCGAAGTGCTGGGTGACGAAGGAGACATCCATAGAGCAGGAGAAACAGGAAGGAAACCAGTGTTGCCTGCGCTATTTTTTAAAATCAGGATATGTCCTTAATTTTATGATAAAAGACTGTGAGAAATTAGTGCATGATGTAGAACATTTCCATTTACAATGTTGGAGAGTTAGTTTTTACATTGCAGATTTTTCCCCCTTTATTTTAGGAAGCTAAACAAATTTGTTGACTAACAAAGGTTTTTAAGGCCATTTTTGCATAATAGCTATTTTCACTGGGCCCAGTTATGTGTGTTTATATTCTGGCTGCAGCTATGTCTCTCGTGGTCCCTTATCTAAGCATTTTGCTTTTTTACATATCATTCAATAGCACTGATGGGAAAAACTCATCTCTTTCACCCTTGCTTGGGTATTTGGTGTGCTCTGTAGGCAGACCCTGTGAAGACAACAGTCAGACCCCTTTGATGAACAGATCTTCCCTTCTTCTCTTCAAGACTTCTTTTAAACTGGCTGACACAGAATGTGTGCAAAGGCTCCCCTGCTTGTGGGTGAGCCTGCTGATTTCTGTCCTTGGCCGAGTCTCCCGATGGAGCTTGTACCCCCACCCCCCGAATCTTCATTCTTCGTGACGTGTCAGCAGCATTTCACATTGCTGGTCACTCTCTTCTTCTAGATCCCCTTTTTTCCACTTCCTTCCAGACATCGATCCTGGTTTTCCTTTGGTCTCATTGGAAGTTCCTGTTCAGTTTTCTGGCACATTCCTCCTCTTCTCCCTTACCTCTTGCCCCGGAACCCGGTCCTTCCACTTTGGAAGCTTGTGCTGGGTTTCCTCCAGACTTCCCCCTTCGTTCCACCTCATGCACCTTTTCCTTTTCCTGGTTAAGCTTTGTATCCTTTCTCTGTAACAAGTCATTGCCATGATGCTGGTTATATGCTGAGTGTGTCCTAGGGATTCACTGAGTGGCACTGCATGTGAGTCATTTTCTGTTCTGGGCGAGAGAACGATGTACCTTCATCTTGGTCGTCCAACAAGTGTGGCATATTACAATTTTCCAATGTATCTGGAGTGTGTGCTGAAAATACATGGCGTTTACTAAATACTGTTACTTCCCTCTCAAATAAAAACTCCAGTGAAAGTGTGTGAAAGTGTTTATTATTACACGTTTTGAATACTTGTTGCCAGATTCGAAGCTCAGTCACCTGACAACTTGTATGGTTATATAGTGCCCTTAGTAATAACAAGTGATGCAGATGTTTTCCAGAAACCCTTGCATGTATATTAAAACTCATTATAAGTTTATCTGCTATGTGTTTTTCTTTCACTTTCTTTAATATCTTGCCCATATCTGACTCATCTCTTTTTTAGCATAAAAAGAGGGTCTGGAATGGAGTTTTCCTTCTTTCTTTCTTTTTTTTTCCATGTAGTTTGTTTCTTTAAACTTGTCATTTTGAAATAATTTTATACTCACATAGAAGTTGCAAAAATAGTGGCTTCTTAATAATACCAATTATCAAAACCATTAAATTCACATTAGTACAATATTATACACATCTTATTTCAATTTCACTAGGTTTTACATCACATACATTTTCCTTTTTGAAATATAGTACTAAGAAATTTAAATTTATCCCATAAAACCATCACCAATGCCCTGACTGCCATGGCTCAGTTGGTTGAGCGTCGTCCTGCAAAGCAAAAGGTTACCAGTTCGATTCCCAATCAGGACACATGCCTGGACTGTGGGCCGGTTCCTGGTTGGGGGCATGCCAAAGGCAGCTGATGTTTGAAGTCCCTCCCGTCCCTTCTCTCTAAAAATAAATAAATAAAATCTTAAAAAAAAAAAAAAAAAAAGAAAGAAACCATCACCAAAGTTGGGTTATGGAACTTTTCCATCATCTCAAAGAAATTTCCTTGTACTAGCCCCTTAAAGTTACACCCTCCCTTAACCCTGCAACCAGTGATCTGTTCTTCATCAGTTCAATTTTGTCGTTTTGAAAGTGTTATAGAAATGGAATTATTTAACATGTGGCCTTTTGGGATTGGGTGTGTTTTTTTCACTCAACATCGCGTCCTTTAAGATCCATCCAAGTTGTTGTTACTTTGACTTTAAAAATTGCTGAGTTTTATTCCATGGTGTGAATGTATCATAGTTCTTTAACCATTCACATATTGAAGGACTTTTTGTTTTTTTCATCAATGTAGGTTTTAAAAACAATCATTAGAAGGTTAAAAACCAGAGCAATAGCTAATGTTTATTGAGTGCTTATTATGTGCCAAGTGTTGTGCTAATACTACTATATTCCATCTTAACCATTTTTAAGTATACAGTTCAGCAGTGTTAATTAAGTACATTAATGTTATTGTGCAGCCGATCTCCGAAACTCTTCATCTTCCCAAACTGAAACTCTGTATGCCTTAAACAGCAACTGCCCGTGTTCCCCTCCCCAAACGCTGGCGGCTACAGCTCTGCTCTCTGTGAATTTGACTGTTCCTGGTATCTCCTGTGAATGGAATACGCGATACTTGTCCTTGTGCCTGGCTTATTTCAGTAGCTTAATGAAGGCTCACCCATGTCATAGCATGTGTTAGAGTGTCCTTCCTTTTTAAGGCTGATGATATTCCATTGTCTGTATATGTCACATTTTGTTTTTCTACTCATTTGTCGATGGACACTTGGGTTGCTTCTGCCTTTTGGCTGTTGTGAATGATGCCGCTGTGAACTTGGGTGTACACGTATTTCTTCAAGAACTTGCTTTCAGTTCTTTTGGATATATGTGCAGAAGTGGGATTGCTGGGCCATATGGTGGTTTTTATTTTTATCTTTATTTTTTTGGTAGTTTTTATTTTTAATACTTTGAGGAACCACCATACTGTGTCCACTGTGGCTGCACCATTATACATCCTCACTAAGAGTGCGTAAGAGTTCCAGTTATTCCACATCCTTGCCAACAATGATTATTCTCTGTGTGTTTTTTTAAGGATTTTATTTATTTATTTTTAGACAGAGGGTCAGGGAGACGGAGAGAGAGAGAGAGAGAAACATCAGTGTGTGATTGCCTCTTGCATGTCCCACACTGGGAACCTGACCTGCAACCCAGGCATGTGCCCTGACTGCAAATTGAACCAGCGACCCTTTACTTCATAGGCGGGCACTCAGCCCACTGAGCCACACCAGCCCGGGCTCTGTGTATTTTTTTTAATAGCCATCCTAAAGGTTGTAGGTGGTATCTCACCATGGTTTTGATTTGAATTCCCCAATGATTAAATCTTTTTCTGATGGGCATCTTTTCGTGGGCTTATTGGTCATTTATATATCTCCTTTGGCGAAATGTCAAGTCCTTTGCCCATTAAAAATGTATTTTTTTGTTTGAGTTGTATGAGTTCTTTATGTATTCTGTATATTAACTCTTTCTCAGATACAGATTTGCCAATATTTCCTCCTATCCGTTAGGCTGCCTTTGTGTTCTTTAATCCTCACAGCACCATTCTTCCCTGGATTTCATAGACGAGGAAGCTGAAGTATGAGAGGGCCCCGAACTTTTAGTAGCCTGGCCCTGGCTGCATAGTTGGTTGTTAAGGGGCGGAGCAGGGATTCAGACCCCCCGCTGACGGCCTCCAGAGTCTGCACTTACCACTTCCATGTTTTCTCAGCTAGTTTCTTGGCCAGCTGTAAGAAAACGAGTCGCCTTGGTTTCTGCGACTAGCCTCTGTGGAGGCCTACTTTGAGAAGCAGGTTGAGCCCTGACTGGTGTGGCTCAACTGGTTGGGCAGCATCCCACAAAGCAAAAGGTCACCAGTTTGATTCCTGCTCAGGGCATGTGCCTGGGTTGTGGGGTTCGGTCCTTGGGGCACATGTGAGGCAACTGACTGCTGTTTCTCCCTCACGCTGATGTGTCTCTCCCTCTCTTTCTCCCTCCCTTCCCCTCTCTCTCTCTAAAAATAAATAAAATCTTTAAAAAAAGAAGTAGGTTGATCTACGTTTTTTAAAAAAGTAGTTGATCCTTGTTATTTACAGATTCCATATTTGTAAGTTTGCCCACTTGCTAAATTTTATCTACATTCCCCAAATCAATACTTGTGGTGCTTTAAGGGCCATTCACGGTCATGCGCAGAGTGGCAAAAAACTGAGTCACCTGGTGCATACGTCCCCAGCTGATGGGAAACAGCGACTCTGTTGCCTTGTTTTAGCTCTCAGACTATAAGCAAATATCCTTTCCACGGCCTCTTTAGCACCATGCTTGTTTGTGTTTTTTGGTGATTTTGCTATGCAAAATCAAATGTCATGCTGAAGTATTGTCTAATGTTCCTAAGTGTAAGAATGCTGTGATCTAGGCACCTTATGGAGAAAATACATGTAAGCTTCATTCAAATGAGTTTTAGTGTTTTTGGCCATTGAGTTCAATGTTGGTGAATCAACAATAAAGTGGCTTTAAACAGAAGCACACACACACACAGAAGTTATGTGTTCATTGGTTGGTGAAAATGCTGTGACTGGAGGCTCGTGGCCACCTAACACTGTATTTTCCCAGGACCAGTGGTTCCGTATTTGCTAATTCAGTGTTTGTCGTGTGACTTTATGGAACAAAACTTCTTTGAATAGGGAGAATTGACTGCGTTTTCTATTATCATTTAAGTCAATGCAGCAGGAGGGAAAGCCTCGTTTCCGTTCCATTGACTCTTGTAGCATCCCAGGGTATGTTGTGTTGTAATTCAGAAGGGCCAGTGGGCGTTCCCATCCACCCTGTCGGGAACTCAGTGGTGGGTATGGTAGGCATGTCCTCCCTCTAGATGAGGAGTCAAAGCACAGAGAGGTGGTGGGGGGTGCCTGGGGACACACAGGTAGTTAGCGGTATAAATGGGCCTGGGACCCAGTTTTCCTGCTTCTTTTTTGGTGTGAGTTTCCTTTTTCATCTTGCCTTTCCACATTTAGAACGGGGTGAGTGCATTCTGGGTACCTGTCCCATGCAAGTTCCGGGGTTAGGCGTTTGAGGCGTTTAATCTTGGCTGCTCTTCTCTGCAACTCAGTGGCACAGGAGATGCTGCAGTCTTTCCCGTGACCAGACTGGAGGGAAGTCAGGTACTTTGCTAAGGAATTGTGTGCTAACTAGTGATGGTAGAATTAGGATCTCGATCCTCCCAAGAAAATTTTTTTTTGTCACTTCATGCAGTTGTCTACTGAATCTCCCAGAAGAGAGAACTGGCCCAACATACGTGTATAATTTCTTAGCCTGGCTTTCCAGTGTCCTTGCAGAACATCTGATTAATGCTACCCGTTTGGATTTGTGTTTCACATAGGTCCACAAAAATACAAAAAATTAAAGTTAATACAACACTGGTTTTGTCAAAGTTGTACAAATTTAATTTGCTATGCTTTAAGAGAGAATTAATTCATAATTCATGTTGTGAAGAGGATTTTTTAAATTATAAATACACTTCTTTTTCTTTTTAGAGTGAACAAAAATGTCCTTATTTAAAGCCCGTGATTGGTGGTCTACTGTTCTGGGAGAAAAAGAAGAATTTGATCAAGGCTGTTTGTGTTTGGCTGATGTTGACAATACTGGAAATGGACAAGGTGAGTAACATATGGCTGTGCATCTTGGAGCAAAGCATTACATGGATGAAACAAAAGCAACTTCTTTTTAAAATATGTACTTTATAGAACCTAGGTGAACTGTCATAATTGTGCACTGATTTTGTTTTTTAAAATTATTTTGTAAAGATTTTATTTATTTATTTTTAGAGAAAGGGGAAGGGAGAGAGAAGGAGAGAAAGAGAAACATCAGTGCGTGGTTGCCTCTCGTGCGCCCCCTGCTGGGGACCTGGCCCACAACCCAGGCACGTGTCTTTATTGGGAATGAGACTGGAGACCCTTTGGTTTGCAGGCCAGCGCTCAGTCCACTGAGCCGTACCAGCCAGGGCTTAAAAAGAATACTGATCGCAGTGTGCTTGTTCCTTTGTTCAGTGTGGCTAAGTGTTGTCCCCTTACATTTTCTTCACTCCGTTTTTCTTGCCTGTGATGAAAACAGTGAATCTGGGGGGCAAGGTGGAAGGGGCAAATTACATTGCCAAAGAAGAGTGGGGGCACTAAAGTGCAGTGGGCACCTGCTCAGTTGTTTCTAAGGACAGTCGGGGCCCTGCTCTCTCAGTGACAGGGAAGGCCTTCTGTTCAGCGGGTCTCTTGGGAGGGTCCTCAAAGATCGCCAACCCTGCCTCCTGCCGAATTCTCTGCGAAAGCTCACGATTCCCCTATTATTTGGCAACGCAAAAGAGTCGCACCATGAAAATGCCTGCCAGAGAGAGCAATTTCAAAGCCATTTCTGTCCAAACAATCGAACGCCCCTGTGGGGTGTAAACTGTACTTCCTGATGGTCTGAGCGACATACCATGCACTCGTCGTTTCTCTTAGGGCCCCTCACTGGGGTGCCACCAGTGCGTTCCCAGTACGCTGACGTGTTGCTTCCCCCCAGTTCGCGGACCAGCTGTGAGCCGCTTTGTCTGCTCACCCAGGCCTGCTGTACATGTTGCCCCGTGCATGTCCCACGTAGAAAAAAGAACACTGACTTTTGTCACTCAGAGCCTGGACCACTGTGTGTCATAATGTCCTGGCATTGTTACTATGTATGAAGACTTTCTGTTCCAGATGTACAAGACCCGAGAGGACCATCTTCTCTGGGGGTAGGTGGATTAGAGGGGAGCTTAGGTATCTGCACTTTTGACAAGCTCTCAAGTTGAATGGTGGCATGCTAAAGTCTACGCATTGTTAGATCTTACGGAGGGCAGGGTTAATGGGAGAAGTTTGGGACATGCTCTGTTTGAGAAAGCAATGCCTCGTAGGCAGAGCAGAGGTAGAGCTTTGGGAGGGAGCAGTGTGCTGGTTGCGTTTGAAGCTGTGAGAAAGGGTGAAATGCAGGGAGACAAGGTGGAATAAGAGAGCGGGAACCTTAGTACCACGACCTGAAGAGTAAGCGCATTAAAGTGGGAGTGTTGGGAAGGGTGGTCAGTGATAGATTCCGAGAAGGGCGTGAGGCTGGGACCTGGGAGGTGAGGTTTGGTGACATGAAGACTAAAGGGGTTGCATGCCACTCAGCAGCAAGTGGTTCATTACCGCTCTTGGGTAGGGTGGATGAGTGGGTACGCTGGTAACGAAATCGGATTTTCACTGGGTGAGGGGGTGGGAGGATGGGAAGACTGAGTGTTTGTGGCCCTTTAAAGAAACTGAGGGATTCAGGGGAGAAGGGAGGGTGATGGTTGGGGGCAATGTCAGGTAGAGAAGGTGGACAGAATTTAGTGGGTCACGTAGAGGATGTAATTGATAAAGCAGGCATCCAGAGGACACGGCGAGAGATGGGGTCCGGTGGGCCGATGAAGGGTTCACCTGACACAGGCACGAGGGCTCTCTCACTGTGGCACAGGGCGGGGGGGTCAGGGTGGAAACTGAGGAAGAGGGGTTTGCAGGCAGGCTGGGGATCCGAGGCAGGCATGCCAGTTGACCCCTACTTTGAGGTGATCCAAGAGGGAGGGGGTTCTGTTAGGCACCCTGTTGTAGGTGAAGCTGACTCAATATGTATAAGGATCCCTGGCTCATCTTGAGATCCCTGTTGAAATTAGACACCGTGTGTCTGAAGTGATGCCCACTCTCCTCCAGTTCTTCTCAATTCAAGACTCAGACCCTCGAGACAGATAACGAGAGTGGGGGTGAGAGGGAGAACCTGACTGGTCCGGGTGGGATTACGTGCCAACCTGCGGCCCGGAGGGAGGGAGAGCTCAGCACGAGGATCAGTAGAGAACACATGAGGCTGACTGAGAAATAGCCCCTCCATTTACCTTTCAGCTGCTCAGCACTCAGGCCTCCTCGGGCAGCTGTCCCTGGTACCGATGCACTGCACGTGGGCTTCCCCTCGGCGGTGGGGATGGCAGGGGCACCTGCTGCCTCAGGGCGCTTTCTGGGAGCGCTGGCTCTTCGATGCCTTTCTCTTGTCACTCAGTCACGGCCACGATCCAGGATCTGCCGCCTCTAGACTAAGCGGTACACACCATGTGTTCACAACCTGTATGTAGTTGAGAAGAAGAGAAGGGAAAATTAAAAATACTAGCATGAAGAAGTAGGAGAAACTGTGTGGCAACCTGAGGAAGTCGTGTTGGGGGCTCCCTTCTCTTTTGCGACTGGTCACCTGGCAGTGTAATCCTGCTACTAGGTTTTTTTCCGACCTTGCTGGCCGTCTGTCTGGTTGGTGTTGGCAGGGCCAGCCTCCCGGGAAACCTCCAGGGTCCTTCTTTGCCTCTTGCAGCTGCTGATAGTCCCGGGTCTTCTTTGGCTGGTGGGTGCTTCACGCCATGCCCTGCCTGAGTTGTCACTCCATTGTCACATGATCTTCTTGTATGTCCGTGTCCTCATGGGACACTCTCCTCTCTGGCTCAGTTTTCGCTTCTTCTAAGGGTACTGATAGAGCGCTGTCAGACACCTGATCAACTGGGACCTCATCTTAATTCGATTACATCTGCGAAGACCCTGTTTCCAAATAAAGTCACAGGTACCTGGGGCTAGGACCTCAGCCTGTCTTTCTCGGGACACCTGCTGAAGGTAGAGTCCTCTGGTTAACAGTCAGACCTAGGAATCCCTTTTTTATAAAAAATAAGGATTTTTTAAATTTATTTTTTAGAGAGGGGAAGGAAGGGAGAAGGAGAGAAACACTGATGTGATAGAGAAACATCGATGGGCTGCCTCTTGCGTGCACCCTGACCGGGGGCCTGGCCCATAACCCAGGCATGTGCCCTGACCGGGAATCAAACCAGGAGTAACTTTTTGCTTTGTGGAACAACACCCAACCAACTGAGCCACTGAGCCACATGGGTCAGGGTGTCAGAATCCTTTTTGATACAGTGTTTCCAGCAGCTGCAATCAGCTGTAGAAGTGACATTCTGATTAAATCAGTTTACAGCCTTATACTTGTCCTTTGATAAAACAGCTTGCTTTGACCAAGTTAAATTATGACTACTGATTTGGTAATAGAGGCTTAGGAAAAAATGTAATATGTTGATACATTTGACTATTGGTAAATAGAAAGCTCCTTTTGAAAAGCTGTATGTTATTAAATAAGCTCACTTTGATTACATGTTCTATTGGCAGATTGGGCTTTGTATACAAAGCAAGACTCAGTTCTTTTAATTCTTAGATTTGTTTTTTAACATTAAGAATTTATTTCCAAAGAAATATTGTAACCGTTTGTTTCTTCCTAATTCTTTTTTTAAAAAATCTCTCCACAGATAAAATAATTGTGGGTAGCTTTATGGGATACCTGCGGATCTTTAACCCCCACCCTGTGAAAACAGGAGATGGGGCTCAAGCTGAAGATTTGCTTCTGGAAGTTCATCTGCAAGATCCAATACTGCAAGTGGAAGTAGGAAAATTTGTTTCGTAAGTACAGCCCACAAATTCGGGTATTTTATTTTACTTGGAATGTATCAGTCCCTTACTGTGTCACGTTTATGGATTCTTTAAAGGAGAAAAAACTATCCACGAATTTAATATATTTTCTAGATATTGTCACCTAGGTGTTCCTCATTTACTGACTTTTTTTTTTAATGTGGAAACCTGTACATTTAAGGTCAAATCATTTAGGACAATTTTTATAGTAACAGACCTAAGATTCCTGATGGATCAGAAACTTAAAGGAAAAGAGATAAGCTTTTGAAAATAACCAATAAACAAATAGAAAATATTCATTTAAAACACTAAATGTCCAGTTTATATAAGTATCTCTTTAAATAATTAGACAAAGTAACAGTTATGCTATTTGGCACATAACTTTGAAGCTTTAAAATGAATTATGTATTTGGGGTAGAGAGGTCCTAAGTTTCTCAAAAGAAGCCAGATCAACCCACAAAATTAAGTTTTCCCTTACAAGAGCTTTATTTTAGAAAACTATTTATTAGTTCACATTTTGTTTAATATGACTGCTTTTTATTTACTGATGACAGTGCTGATTTCATCTTATTTTCATACAAGAATTTTCTTAAAATAAGTCTGTATTTTTTTTTTTTTTTTTTTTTATTTATCTTTAGAGGGGAAGGGTAGGAGAGAGGGAGAGGGAGAGAAACATCAATGTACGGTTGCCTCTCGTGTGTCCCCTGCTGGGAACTGGCCTGCAACCCAGGCATGTGCCCTGACTGGGAATCGAACTGCGATCCTCTGGTTCGCAGGCCCGTGCTCAATCCACTGAGCTACACCAGCCAGGGCTAATATCAATGTAGGGTTGCCTCTCGTGTGTCCCCTGCTGGGAACTGGCCTGCAACCCAGGCATGTGCCCTGACTGGGAATCAAACCGAGATCCTCTGGTTTGCAGGCCCGCGCTCATGTATTTTTTTTAATTAAGTTTGTTGGGTAACGTTGGTTAATAACAGTATATCAGTTTCAAGTGTACATTTCTACGCTATATCATCTGTATATTGCATCGTGTGCTCAGCACCCACCAAGTCCAGTCTCCTCTGTCACCATGCACGTGACCCTCTTTACTCTCTTTATTCTCCACCCTACCCTTTCCCTCTGGTAACCTTTTACGATTTTGCTGTGTTTGTTCCTTTGTCACTTTCTGTTTTATATCCCCATATGAGAGAAAGCATATGGTTCTTGTCCTGTCCTGTCTAATTTTGCTTAGCGTGATGCCCTCGGGATCCATCCATGTTGTTGCAGATAGCGGTATTTCGTCCTTAAGCCTGTGTTTCTTAATCATTTATGAAAGTATCCATTGTGAAGAGTTACGTAGGCAGTGGTGGTCTTGTTTTCTCTGCCTCTTCTTTTTGACCCCGTTTTGTCTTCTTAGGTCAGGGAGTGCCCTGAGCTCTAGATTTTGGCTCACTCCAGTTGCTCGTCATAATTAAAAATTATTTATTGATTGATTTTTCAGAGAGCAAGAGGAAAGGACGGAGGGAGGGAAAGAGAGAGAGAAAGAAACATTGATTTGTTGTTCCATCCATCTGTGCGTTCACTGGTTGTTTCCTGTATGTGCCCTGACCGGGGATCAAACCCACAACCTCGGTGCTTCAGGATGCTGCTCCAACCCTCTGAGCTACCCGGCCAGGGCTGCTCATCATAATTTATTGGCCCCAGCTTCCACTTCTTCAGGGCCCTGAGTCCTGCTAGAAAACCTGACTGTGCCCCCTCTTTTCCTGCTGTGTTTCAATCTGAGGGAAGCTGCCTCACGGATGTACTGCAGCAGGGTGGAGGCGAGGTGTTGTGACTGACGTGGTTGGCAAATACCTACTCCGTCTAAACGCTGGTGGTGATAAGGTGCCCCTGGCGTACTTCTCTCAGATTATACAGGATGGGTTTACACCAGAAGGAGATGAAAGGATTCCTGCCTCTAAAAAGCGTGTTTACTTTTCTGTTTTTTTCAAAAAGTGAAGTGTGGTGACGGCTATTCTGCCCAGTAGCCCTACGTGGGGCCTCCATCGCTGGGGTCACTTGTGGGAAGGGAGGAGGTCAACCGCAGTGAGTGGATACTGTATTAACTCTAACGAACTAGTGCTGTCTCCTACTCGGCCTTTAGAGATAAGGAAGCTGGCCAGAGCTCAGACGTTAGGGCACACGGCTGGGGTTCAGACCCAGATCTGCCTGACTCCACGCTTTACTGTCTCTTCATGAAGTCTCTTCCTGTGCATGATGGAAAAATTATTTTGAGTGTTCAGGGCGCATATAAAAATTTTTGAAGGCAATATTGATTATTTGATCATTGTGTATATTTGCATTTTCTGATAGTACAGTGAGTGGTATTTATATATTCACTGTGACAATGTTTTGCAGGTATTATCTAATATAATCCTTATTTTCTAAATGAGAGACTAGCCTTCTGAAAGATCGAATGATCACACAGATATCAAGGTGCAGAGTCAGGACCCTAACCCAGGACTTCAGACTTCAACGACAGTCCCTGTCGTTTACAACAGAATCTCTAGAACGCAGACTGTGCAGTGGAGGCCTGCTTGCAGATGTGTCTGAAACTGAAAAGACTTTTAAGAACCATGAGGAGATCTTGCTCCGCAGTGTGTGATGCCAGCGTGGCTCCAATAAACTCATTTGTATGTATATACATTTGAACCAGGAGATGTCACATAAAATCCTTGCATTCTGGCTTTTCTTGGGGAAAAAAAAATGTGGAGAGGTGGCCACAAGCCGGGACCTGCGTAGTAGTGGCCTGCTTTAGCCTGGCCCCAGCCTCAGTGGGTCCCAGCCACTTACACCCTTCACTCATTTATACGTACTCGCTTGACCCTTGAAGACTTTGGATTTCGGATTTCTAGACCCTGCCTTCCTTGTCTCTCGAAACCACTCAAGAAGGGCAGGGCAGCGAAGTGGTGACAGTGGTCAAGCTGAAATACTTTTAGTGCCTTTCATCATGTTCAGAACTGGAAGTAATACATGCCATTTAAAATCATCACTTATTTAATAATGATTAGCGTTCTGTGGTGCTTTACACTTTGCAAGGTGCTTTCACATGATTTCATTTCATGCAACTGAAACCTCTTATTTTCCAGAAGGGGAAACAGAGAGATTGAGTGACGTGCCGAAGGTCACAGGTTAATGAGCTGGAGAGGCAGGGCCTGCCGGGGGTCTCTTTATTGTGGGAGAGTGCTCATGAAGGGGCCTCTAGGGGCCTCCTCCGGGGGGTTCCCTGGGCTTCCATCTGAAGGCAGCTCCTGAGCCCAGCTCCTGAGCCTCTGGGACTGTCAAACTGGCCGTTGGTTTCCTTTGTTTTTCAGCTTGGAATGTCATCTGGTAAACTGTTTAGGTTACTCATGGTAGACTGTGGTGATAATCTCTTGTAAAAATTATTGTATAATTTTTTGGTTACATCTGAAACTAATATTTAAACTTTCCCCATTTTTCAGAGGTACTGAAATGCTTCATTTGGCTGTGCTGCATTCTAGAAAACTTTGTGTCTACTCTGTCTCAGGTAAGAAACGTATTTTTCTAAGGTCAAGTTTCTATTAAAAATTGGCTTTTTTTTTTACATTTTTATTTCTTAAATATATTTTATTGACTATGCTATACAGTTGTCCCAATTTTTCCCTTTTGCGTCCCTCTGCCCAGTACCCCCATTCCTTCCAGCAATCCGCCCCCACCCTTAGTTCATGCCCATGGGTCATGCATATAACTTCTTTGGCTACTCCATTTACTATACTGTTCATAACATCACCCTGTCCATTTTGTGCCTACCAATTTGTAGTTCTTAATCCCTGTACCTTTTCCCGATTCTCCCTTCCAGCTGATAACCCTCCAAATGATCTCCGTATCTGTGATTCTGTTCCTGTTCTGGTTGTTTGCTTAGTTTGTTTTTTATTTTCTAAATGATTTTATTTATTTACTTATAGAGAGAGGGGAAGGGAGGCAGAAGGAGAGGGAGAGAAACAACAGTGTGTGAGAGGTACGTCAATTGGTTGCCTTTCAAATGCCCCCAGCTGGGGACCTAGCCCCCAACCCAGGCATGTGCCCTGACAGGGAATTAATGGAACCAGTGACCTTTTGGTTTGCAGGCCTGCACTCAATGATCCACTGAGCCACACCAGCCAGGGCACTTAGTTTGTTTTTTAGATTCAGTTGTTGATAGTTGTGAATTTGTTGCCATTTGAATGTTCATAGTTTTGATCTTTTTTTTTCTTATATAGTTCCCTTTAACATTTCATATAATAATGGCTTGGTGATGATGAACTCCTTTAACTTGACCTTGTCTGGGAAGCACTTTATCTGCCCTTCCATTCTAAATGATAGCTTTACTAGATAGAGTAATCTGGGTTGTAGGTCCTTGCTTTTCATCACTTCTTGCCAGTCCCTTCTAGCCTGCAAAGTTTCTTTTGAGAGATCAGCTGACAGTCTTACGGGAACTCCTTTGTATGTAACTATCCGCTTTTCTCTTGCTGCTTTTAAGATTCTTTCTCTTTAACCTTTGGCATTTTAATAATGATGTGTCTTGGTGTGGTCCTCTTTGGGTCCAACTTGTTTGGGATCTTCTGTGCTTGCTGGACTTATATATCTATTTCCTTCACCAAATTAGGGAAGTTTGTCCTTCCTTCCTTTTTTCCTTCCTTTCATGAGTAAAGGGCTTTTATTTTTACTTTCTCAAGGGAGGGAAAGGGCTAGGTGTGGGGGGATACACCAGCCAGGGAAGTGTTCTTTCATTACTTTTTCAATTAAGTTTTCAATTTCTTGCTCTTTTTCTTCTGGCACCCCTATGATTCAGATGTTAGTACATTTGAAGATGTCCCAGAGGCTGCCAGATGTCTACACTCGTTTTTTTTGAATTCTTTTTTCTTCTTGCTATTTTGATTGAATGCTTTTTTCTTCCTTATGTTCCAAATTGTTGATTTGATTTTTGGCTTCATCCCCTCCACTCTTGGTTCCCCGTAGATTTTTCTTTATTTCACTTAATGCAACCTTCATTTCTGCCTGGGTCTTTTTATGCTCTTGAAGTACCCAATGAGTTCTTTGAGCATTCTGATAACCATTGTTTTTGAACTCTGCATCTGGTTGGTTGCTTATCTGTATTTTGTTTAGTTCTTTTTCCGGAGTTTTGTTCTTTTTTTTTCTTTTTCCCATTTGGGCCATATTTCTTTGTCTCCAATTTGGCAGCTTCCCTGTATTTATTTCCGTGTATTAGGTAGAGGTGCTTTGACTCCCTGACTTATTAGCGTGGCCTTTATAGAAAAGCACACCTATAAATTGTTTGGGGTAGAGCCTTGAGTAATCATCAGGACAGGGCAACCTGTTTCACCACCTGTGGCTCTGTGTGGGCGAGGACTCAGTAAGGGGACAATGCTACTGCCTGGCTGCTGGAGGTTTTCCCAGGAGGAAGCTGTTTCCCAGCACTCATCCTGTTGCAGTCACTTCCCTTTCTCCCCTTATGCCACTGGTGTCCTTCCAGCTGTTGCCCTGGTGCTAAATCCCAGAGGGGGTCAGTCTGCAAAAGTCCTGAGACCTTTGCGGGCCCTTTAAGAGGAGTCTCCCGAGCATCCTGCAGTTTCTTCTGCTGCCCCAACCCCTGCTGGTTTTTACAGGCAGAAGTTATGGGGACTTATCTTTCTGGTGCTGGAACCCTGGCCTGGGTGAGTTGGCCTGGGCCTGGGGTCCCTTGCTCCCGAGAGATCCTTCCTGATTTTTATCTGCCTCACGTGAATGCGAGACCTCCTGCTCCGCCTCCTCTCCATGCCACTCTGTGTCTCCATGCCTCTCCGCTCCTCTCCACCTCTCTGTGTGTCTCCGTGTCTCTGCCCTTCCTACCTGTCTGGATGAATGTGGCTTCTTTAAATCTTTGGTGGTTAGACTTCCATACAGTTTGATTTTCTGATGAATCTGGGTGATATTTGTTTTGTAGTCTGGTTGTAATTTTTACTGTAGTTGTGTAAGGAGGCGAAGTGTGTTCACCTGCGCCTCCATCCTGACCAGAAGTCTGGGCTTTTGAATATTGTGAAGGAAAGATATTCTCTAATGCTGACTTGGTAGAGAACACAAGACATTTGGTTGAAGGTTTTCTTATTTTTCAATTTTTAAAGATTTTATTTACTTGTAGACATAAGGGAAGGAGAAAGAGGGAGAGAAATACTGATCAGTTGCCTCTTGCATGCCCCTAACCAGGGGCCTGGCCTATAACCCAGGCTTGTGCCCTGACTGGGAATTGAACCAGTGAACTTTCAGTTCATAGGCTAGCTCTCAACCTACTGAGCCACACCAGTCATGCCAAGGTTTAGCTATCTTGGTTAGAAGTTTCCCTTTGTTCATTTGTTCTTTTGGGTGCTTAGGCTGTTACTTTTCTTGGTCTGCTATTTCCGTGAATACTTAAAATTCTCGTAGAGGGTTCCTTGTCATCCCCTTTCTCTCAAGGTTTACGTCCAGGATTGCTCTGATTAATAGAGGCCAATTCTGGGTATTTAGGACACTTCAGTCTTAAGGAATATTTAGTAGCAGTAACAAATTCATTAGAGGCCGAGTCATGGTGGGTTAAAGTACATTTTCTTTGGTGAAACTAACGTGCTTTTTCTTTACTGCTCTGCCTCTTGGCCTCTGGTTTTCTTCACTCAACCCGACCTTGAGGCAGTTATCTGATGCTTAATCAGGTTCCATTCTCAGCACTGCTCTCTGGGTGCAAGGATGGAAGTTAAATGTGGAATAGTTTCAGCATTTTGGCTTTAATTAAATATAAAAGGTAACTTAAAAAACTTTGTTTCTGTTATTAGATAAATTTTAGTTCAAGTCGAGAGAGTTGTTTTTATGGATATCAATATTGGGAAGTTTTTTTATGGGTACTGTAATAAAGCCAA
Source organism: Glossophaga mutica (assembly GCA_039655065.1). NCBI lineage: Eukaryota > Metazoa > Chordata > Mammalia > Chiroptera > Phyllostomidae > Glossophaga > Glossophaga mutica. The sequence continues at coordinate 88,960,047 of CM077313.1, forward strand.
AGTCTGTGGGCCTGTTCCTTATCCAGATAATACTCATCTTTGGGGTTTGCTGTCACTGTAAGCTTTTAGGATTTGGATTTCTCACACTCATTCTCCTGATTTGGGCTTTCTTTGTATTTTGCTTTCATTTCAAATAGTGATTTGTTTTCCCTGTCTCTGAGCTGGATGTTGTTAGGCTGTCTCTTTCTGGGGTGAAGGTCTGTTGGGTCCCTAAGGCAGGCTTGGTAACTGGCACGTGGTATGTGGTAGGCATACTTGTTGAATGAATGAGTGAACTAACTTCTGGGTAGTGCTGAGGCGGTTGGTCGTGGCTCATTATTATTCTCTCTGTGTTACTTTCTCCCTTCCTCTTCCTTCTCTGTTACCACTATGATTTCCTTTTCCACTCTTTTTACATCAGAGGCCTGGATAGCACCTCTCGTGGTCACTGTGAAACATTCTCATTGGTTTCAGGGTAAAAGATGTTGCTCCCCCTGGTGGAGGGCAAATACTGAGTGTTGCAGAGTCAATGGGAAGGTATGGTAGGGACTACTTCACTGTATGAATTCCGTTGTTCTTTTGTTTTCCACTATAAACCTGTTGACTGCTAGTACTCTTATTAGCTGTGCTACACGGACCACGGAAGAGAAGGTCTTGGCCATGGTCACCCCTGAATACTTCTTAGAGAATTGGTTCCTTCTGGGGGCCCCGTGGCGGCTCTGAGAGGGCAGGAGAGGGAAGCATGCTGAAAACTAGAAATTAGGTTAGACTCTTGGCTTTCCGTTCGGTGGCCAAGGTGGCCACCTTCGGTGGGTGAGCGTCTAAAGACAGGAGCCTCTAGAGCTGCGCTCAGGCATAGAGCATAGTCGAGGGCAAAATGTGTACGTTTATTAAAGACGCCCACGGAAGGAAACTGGCGTGTTTGCTCAGAACTTGTTCATGGGACATGGGTGTCCTCCTTCAAATCAGTGTTGAAAAGGAAAGTTTCTCGTCACGAGAATGGTGGCTTTTATCGCTCTTTTGCGTGTTGCATTCATTCGCAAGCTGTGTGTCCTGTGGGGATGAAGAGGTGTTGAGACTACCTTTCCTTACGCCCGCCTCCCTTCCCTTCTCCGTCTCTCATTTCGGCAGCCTCTTATAATATTTGTAGTCCGACCATTTGTATATTTTTCCTGGCTTGGCTTAAATTCACAAGCAGGGAAGTTCATGTTTTCATTCTTGAAAAATGTTTCTTGGAGTTCCTGACCGAACTTTTACCTAGCTTTTACTGTAACAGGGGATGCACAAACATTCTCTAGTTCAAGCAAAGGCACTGGCGTCAGCAGACGCAAGTGTTGCTGAACTTGACATCCTCACCCCCAAGTGCCCCTCCCCAATTATTTTCTGTCTTCTTTTGTACCCTGTGTGTGGCTAAAAGAGATTTGAAGCAGACTAGAGGAGGCCTCCTGGACACACCAGACACTCCTTAGTAGTCGGAGGCTACTGCGCCGACTTCGTTTTGGTGGGTGAGCGCGCTTACTCTGGGCAGCCAGCAGGCTCCCGCTGGCCTGGAGGTAGCCCACCTTGTCAGACTCGGGGAGAAAGCATCACGTGTCATCTGAGGCTCCTTTGGAATGGGCTTCAGCTTCTGAGTAAGTGGTTACAGATGCGTGAGCTTAAGCCATACTGATTATGTCCTCTTAAATATTCTTTCCCAAAACTTGTGTACTTCTCAACAAGCATTTACTAAGCACTTGATATACTTGCGGAATTTTAATGTTTGCCACAAGAGGGCAAAAACATGTGGTTCCTTACTTTTGACCGACTTATATAATCTAATTTGGTTATTTAACACAATGAACCTTTTAACTTACTCTGTAAAGGTTTTTATTTTATTTAACATCATTAGATTTTTTCAACAGTTATTTGAAATGGCTCCAAACTGTTGTCAGGGTGACCTTTGATTTCTCGTAGGATTTTTAAAGATTTAAGTCAGATTCTGTTTATGTAAGGTCAAATAGCACAAATGTTCTAATATCCATTTACTTTCTAACTGATGAAACTTTACAATAACTTTAGCTATATGTAGACTGCAATTATAGGTACATACTTACTATATTCATCTGTATCTCCAAGGGCAAAACCTGTGTAAGTAATTTCAATCTTATGTCATTGGTGCTTCTCTAGAAAAAAAATGGCCAGAGGTTTTAGATTTTCAGACCACTTTTATTGTAAGATGGTAGCTATGGCCGCATTGCCTCTCATTCTCTGCGGCTGCACTGCTAAGTTTTCAAGTGCTGTCACCTGAAGTGCGGAAGTTTTCCATGTGAGTGGCGTGCCGTCAGGACACAGGTCCCAGTGTCACGGCAGGTCTGCTTTGTGTAGTGTCCCCTGCCCAGCCCCGCACTCGCCAACCCTTCGGCTGGCGGCCGTGTGAGAGCCCTTGCCTTCCTCGGAGGGTGTGATCTGTTTTTGGGCGAAGAATGAAATTTGTAGTTTCTGCAGGGACAAACCAAATGTTTCTCGGAACTTCTTTTTCTTAGGTTAACGCTGGGAGTTATTTGGTTGGTGCCTCCCCGCGCCCCCTACCCCATGTGGCTCGTGTGGTGGTCATTTCCCCTCAGTCGTAACCTTACCAGTTTCACTGCCATTTGCACTCCAGAAAGCTTTCATCTCTTATCAGGGCTAGCTGGGAAATTTGAGTCTTTCTCTTTTTTTATTTTATTGGCATGCGAAGCCTATTATTATCATTTACAGGGGCGTAGGTCTGAGTCGAAGTGATTCTCCCCCAAGAAGTCCTCCTCTGGCAGTTTTTCTCTTTCAGCCCTTCTCCACCTTCCAAATGAGTCCGAAAGGCCAGGCTGGGAGAGGTGGAGGTGGCAGTGACATTTTTTGTGCCGTTCTCCTTCGGGAAACTATCATCGGCTCCCCAAGTTCCCGGGGACTGGTTCAGTGAGGGACGGCCAGGTACCGGGATGTGTGGTTCTGGATCTAAAGACCTGGGTTGAGTACTGTGTCCTGTACCAGCTGCGTGATTTGGGGAGAAATTTCTTAACTTTTTTTAGTCCTCACCTGAGGACATGCTTACTGTTTTTAGAGAAGGAGGAAGGGAGGGGGAGAGAGGGACAGAAACATCGGTGAGAGAGACATTGATCAGTTTGCTTCTCTTTTACGCCTTGTGCCCTGACTGGGGATTGAACCTGCATCCTTTCAGGTTAAGGGATGATGCTCCAATCAACTGAGCCACACTAGCCAGGACTTAAATTTTTTTGAATGTACGGTGCCTCAGTACTAAAGTGGAAACAGAAATATTTGTATTCTTACAACCTCAGGGAATGTTGGTCAGTTCTTTTGGACAAAAAGGAAATTCTCATGTGCACGTATATGTCTGTCTGTCTGTCTGTCTGTGTGCACACACCATCTATATTTAGGTTGTTTTAATGATCTAATGCTGTATAGTTGGGGGACTGTTTTATTGGCTTTATGCATATTAAGCTTTTTCCTTTAACTTTAACATTTTCGAATGAGTGAGAAAGCTGTGTCTTCATGGAAAAAGCTGTATTCATAATCCATTTTCTTTTGAACACCTCTTTTAACCCTGATCATTTCCAGCTGATCACCGGGATGTAGCTTCAACTGTAAGTACTCTAGAAAGGCCAACGAACAGAGAGGAAAATATGGGTAAATAATCTTTTCTTATTTGGAAAGAACTAGAAAGTGTTTATAGCACATATGATTTGTTAAATGCAGAGAAAGCATTCTTCTTTGTTTTTAAGGAGATTCTTCTTGTCAGACTTAAAATAAAACATCATTGTCTTATTTACTTGCTGAGGAAAGCTTTAGAAAAATCTCTCCATCAAATTAGAATATAATGCAGTAGGGCTTGAGTATTTTGCGAGTTGGGACAGAAAATTGAATTGCTTGCAAGTATGGGGAATTTTTTCCTTACACACTTTGAGTCATATCTTTGCTCTATTATTGCTTGTAAGTGTAAGGAACTTAATCTCATTTATTTCAGAACTGAAATTGGAAGGTTTTGTTGTTATTTAAATAATTGCATTTTACTCAGACATAATGAAAATAGATAATGAAGTGTCACCCAGGGCATATTTCATCTAGTGGTGTAATTGAGCTGGGCCGAAATTGTTTTCACCGTGCTGGTGTTCTTTGTCCTCAGTACAGTACTTGCTCATAATACACAATGTTTCAGTGTTTGGTCATTTTAAATTTTTTGAAATCCAATTACTTGGAATTGGTGTGGAGGATGAGAAGAAATTAATATTTTTTAGTGTACACAAATACAAAGCAATAAAAGGATTTCTTTTTCTCCTTAGGAACCTTGGGTAATGTGGAGCATGGGAACCAATATCAGATCAAACTGATGTATGAACATAATCTTCAGAGAACGGCCTGCAATATGACTTATGGGTCATTTGGTGGTGTAAAAGGTAATCTGCATTTATTCGTGAATGTGTTATTGCAAGGACCAGATTTAGAATACAGCAGGTCCTCAATATCATTTCGTTCAATGTGGTTTGGTTTAACCTTGATGAAATGTCGTAGAAATTTAACTTTTGTTTTTATCAGCCTCTGGTGAAATTGGTCCCATTATATGTTGTTTCACTTATAGCTGAAGAACCTATTTGTGATGTTAAGTGAGAATGTATTTGGCCATATAGAAATGGATGACTATGTGGTATGAATCTCAGAAAGAGTTAAACATGTTTTACCAAAAGCTTTATATTCAAATACCCAAGTGAAATAATAAGGAAAAACTTTAAACATGAATGTGTTTGATTTTCTCATAACCAGCATGTTTATATGGTCTATGGAGACATTCTAAAACAGACTTTTCTTCAGAGTTTGTCTTTTATTCGTGGGCTGGCGGAAATGGAACTTTCTGGTGGTGGAGCTGTGTGCCTGCCCCCTGCTGGAAAAGGAGTTGATCTCACTGATGAGGGCGGGGGCCAGGAGAGGCTGAAATGCAGGCCTGATCCTGCTCCTCAAGCCATGCGCCCCCAGAGGAAGGACACCTTTCCTAAATGTCGCAAAGCCGTCACCTTTACCAACATCAGCTCAGTGCGGCTGGGTTCCCCTCACCTTGGGGGTAAATGTTTCTGATTAGCACAAGGGCTGCCTGCAGTGCCAGGCGCCCTAGTCCCAGGGCCTTGGAGTGCCTGCGGTTTGGTGCTTGTTTCTGGGCACTGGCGCTGTTGGTGCTAGAAGGTTTTTGTGTAGAAGCTAATGCCTTTCACTCCTCCACGACAGCGTCTTCGAGCTGTTGGTGTGCGCTGGAGGACCAGCAGCCCACTGGTGACGCACCCTTGAGTAATTTTGTGTGGCTCCTGCAGAATGTGTGTAACTAGGGATTTTATAGCACATTCTCTCTTTTCTGGCTGCTGTTTGTATGAGTTGACTAGCCATTGTATGAAAAAGTAACTTACCTATTTTAGATTTTTCTTTAGTGACAGGAAAAAACAACTTTATTTTGGAAGTATGTTCATTCCTGTGAATTCAGGTTTTTTAGAAGATTTTGTTTATTTATTTTTAGAGAGAGGGGAAGGGAGGGAGAAAGAAAGGGAGAGAAACATCAAGGTGTGGTTGTCTTTCACACGACTCCCACTGCGGACCTGGCCTTTGATTCCCAGGCATGTGCCCCGACTGGGAATGGAGCCGGCGACCCTTTGGTTGGCAGGCCTGCACTCAGTCCACTGAGCCACACCAGCCAGGGCCTGTGAGTTCAGTTTTGTCATACCTAGAGGTGAATATAAGGGATAGGTGAACTTGAGCACACCAGGTAGCAGTCGGGGTGTTTCGGGTGGTAATGTGCAAGGAAACCATTTGAGTAATTAACATGAAACGATACAAAATACGGGGCTGGAATGCATAATTGCTTAACTCGAGTAACAGCAATTATTTGAGAAATATGGGCGATGTCTAGGGTTAGGTGAATAGAGGGCAGAAGGAGCTAAAATTTGATGAGAGGCTAACTTCTGTCAGGGAAGTGTCCCCTCCCAGCCTCAGCTGTTGGAACTGATTTTTACTGTTCTTTAAAAAAATGTCTGACATGATTGGGAGACCTAAGCCTTCCTGATTTAATTGACATTTTCAATTCTTTTTTTGCCTATGAAATCCCCAAAAGCCAAATTGCTAAATTTTGTATATCTGAAGTCCAAAAATTAAGACACGAGAAAAAAATGCTTTGGCTAAATGGAAATAAGGATTTTTTTTTTTTTGGTAGCATCACCACAGTTCTTTAGACCACATGTTAAATGTCATTTTTTATAGATTGCACTGTTCTTTTAATTTAATTTAATTAATTTATTTTTAAGAATTTATTTATTTTTCAGAGAGAGAGGAAGGGAAGGAGAGAGGGAGAGAAACATCACTATGTGGTTGCCCCTTCACACGCCCCCAACTGGGGACCTGGCCTGCAACCCAGGCATGTACCCTGGCTGGGAATTGAACCAGTGACACTTCGGTTCAACACCAGAACACTGGTGTTCTTTTAATTTTATTGTCAGGTAATAAAATAAAAAGTTTAAATAAATACAAAAAATAAATTCTTTGATTTTGTGTGATATTATTGCTGGATTTAATAATGGACTTCCAAAGTAATAGAGTCACTGTTTTGAAAAGAACAGATAACTTTGTATTTGTATGATACATTCTCTTAGTTCTTAAATTATGCCTTACATTTTAAAAGTACTTTCAGAAGAAACAAGAGGATATTCTGACATGTTTTACTTTCCTGTGGTTGAGCAGAATATTACAGATTGAAACAGAGAAATAGCTGAGTAGCAGAAGGAATTTTTTCATTTCATGAGTATGACACATGTATCATTGAGGCATCTACAAGAAAACATGAAAAATTGTGGGGTGGTAAATTAGTAAAAATTAGCCATATTGGGGAGGTTCCTGGGGGGGATGGGGAGTTACTGCTACTGGGTTTTTTGGGAGGGATGATGAAAATGTTCCAAAATTAGATTATGGTAACGGTTGCATAGTTCTGTCAATATACTAAAAACTGTTGAGTTATATTATTCTTAAAAGGGCGGTATGTAAATGACACCACAATCAAACTTAAAAAAATTAGCCGTGGGATAAACCTAATGCTAGAGAGGTTAAGGTAGTCTCTGTCCTACATTGCTTGTGGCCATGTAACACGATACAACATTTCTTATAAGGCAGCTTGGCTATTAAGAGCCATGAAAATGTTCTTGGGTGCTGAAATGTGACGCATGGGAATGCGTGTGAGGAAATGATCCAGAATGTGAAACGTTCATATCAAGTTGCCCTATGTTAATTTATTTCTTCACTCTTTCTCTCCTCCCTTCTTTCCTTTTGTATCTACGTATGTGCATCTATTTGTAATGTAGAAAATGAGAAGTGATTAAATTGTGTAATAGAGGAGAATGACTAAGTTTTGATGCACGGATTCAGTGGGTTATTCTGAAGCCATGAAGATTAAGTTTTGTTTGCTTGAATGAACATCTTTGAACATAATCTTTGTCTGCCTTTCCGATTATTTAATTAGGATAGACTGTAGGAATAGAGTTATTCAGTCAGAAGGTCATAAAATTTATTTTCTCAATTCGGAAGCTCAAATACTATATAAATAAATTGTAAAAAGTACAGAATTTAGAAAGCAGAAAATAAAAGTCACTCCAAGACATACATATACCAAAAGAAAGCCCATTTTCTAAGCCTGTCTCTAGTGTTTTCTTTTTCTTTATTTTTTAAAAGATATTTTATTTATTTATTTTTAGAGAGAGGGGAAGGGAGGGAGAAAGAGAGGGAGAGAGACATTAGTGTGCAAGAGATACATCGATTGGCTGCCTCTCCCAGGTCCTCAGCTGGGGACCCAGCCCGCAACCCAGGCCCTGGTTGGGAATCGAAATGGCGACCCTTTGGTTTACAGGCTGGTGCTCAATCCACTGAGCCACACCAGCCAGGGCTCTAGTGTTTTTTGAATGTGTATTTTTCTAGGTGTGAGCAGGTCATTCTCTTGCAGGGGTGTCCAATCCTTTGGCATCTTTGCGCCACACTGGAAGAAGAGTTGTCTTGGGCCACACATTAAATACATTGTGACACGTCATCACAAAATAATCTCATCACGTTTTAGGTACATTTACGACTTTGTGTTGGGCCGCACTCATAGCTGTCCTGGGCTGCGTGCAGATGCTCCTGTGTGAAAACTCCCCTACACTTGATCCGAGTTTTAAAGAGGACGCTAAAAAAAAAAAACTTCGCCTTTTACCTTCCTTAGAATTTATGATGACTTCTTGTGGAGTTATTAGGTTGGGTAACTATGTTAGCAGTCCTCAAGAAAGGAATTAAGTAAAAAGGAAACCTGGCCCTATTTTAAACAAACGGAAGGCAGTGTTTTTGGTGTGTGCATCAGAATGAACCACCACTAGATGGCAGTCCTCTACAACCTTGGGCCTTAGTCAGTACTGCTTTTGAATGAAGCATGGTTAGGAATCAAAAATGGAGGAATTTTGATCCCAGCTAATACTTTGCCTTTTACTAAAAATAAATGCACCTTACCCAACTTGCAAACAAAGTAATGGAGTGGTTTTTAAAAAAATTACTTATAGTAGGTAATATCTGAATACAATGTACAAATGCATTTAGGTATGCTTTTTAAATTTTATTATTATTATCATTATATTCTTTTTATAAGAGAAAGTGTATTTGGAAAGTCATGGAGGCAGAAAAAGTGAGCCAGCTGGGCTGCGTAGGCTCAGGAAATGAGTTAGAGAGGTGAAAGAAGGCCCTTAGAGCTTAGGAGAGAGAAAGGTACAGGTAACGCACCTGGTGGAGGAAGCAGGGGCAGGATTTACATCAAGTCATAATGAGCTCTTGATAAAAATGCAGCTTCAGCCCTGACCTGCATGGCTCAGTTGGCTGAGCTTTGTCCCAGCAAAGGAAAGGTTGCCGGTCCGATTTCAATTCCAGTGGGTCAGGGCTCACGCCTGGGCTGTGGGGCAGGTCCCTGTTCAGCTCACGTGGGAGAGGCAACCAACCCATGTTTCTTCCTCACGTTGGCGTTTTTCTTCCTCTCTTCCTCCCTTCCCCTCTTTCTAAAACTAAATAAATAAACTCTTTAAAAATGCAGGTTCTGATTCTGTAAGTCTGGAATTGTACCTGGGAACCTGGATTTCTGACCATCTCCCAGGTGATGCCAAGTCGCAGGTTCTAGACTGCTGCCATCCTGCCCTTCCCCAACCAAGTGCTGATCACGTGCCTGCCAGTGCTCCAACTGCTCTACAGGTCGAGTAACTTACTCAGGTGTGCTTCGTGTGGGGCAGCGGTGGGTTCTAACCCAGACTCTGCCTCCAGGAGCCTATGCTGTTAATCATACTGAACTGCTTCCCTTTCTGGGCTGTGAGTAAATTCACCCTCTTCCTAATTCAGAAACAAACTGTCCCATTACAAAGGGGGGTGCTTTGGTTTGGCCATAGTTAGTGCCCGACTTCGATTCTTCCTAGATTATGGAACGCATGTCGAATAAGCTTTATAGGAAAAGTACCCTCTTCCAACAATCAGAGAGGTTATAGGTGGGAGGGTAATATAGGATTGGAAACCAGTAAAAGAGTAAGCACTGTTTTTTTAAACTTTTTTCGCTTGTCTGTCAAATCTTTTGAAAGGACCTTTTATACATTTGCAGTAACTCAAAGGCACATTCATTTGATGTGGTAAGTTTGGCTTTGCCTTCATCCATGTGAAATGTTTATTAATGAGAAAGAAGTGATAAAGAAATAGGAACTCTAGTTTTATGAACTAGTTGGAGAATATTTGCCTAATATCCTCCATTATTCAGGCTACTACATACCATTCCAGAATTTAAATGACAACATTTTCCATATTATACAGTTTAGAGGGAAATAACTGGAATGTCAATATTAATGGCTGTATTGGGCTTTTTTTTTTTTTTTATTACAGAGGGGGTGGAGGGCAATGTCTTGAAGTTAAAAAGTGTTTGTAGTGCATTTGATTTGAATCTAAGCTACTTTTATTTTAAAGGGACGTGTGGCTCTGAGTATCTATAAAAACGTTAGTTTATCTTTGCTTCTTACGCTATTGACAGATTAGTGCTTGTAAAATTTAATGGGAGGCATAGCATGGGCAATCAAATTACGGTTTGGAAACATACTAAACAATTTTGAAAGGTGGATTTAAGTTGATTTTAAACTATGTTTGTAAAATTGATGGAATTTATTTGGTTTGTTAAGTTGAACTCTACTTGTTTTTGAAAAAAGGAACAAGTGATAGTTCTGCCAGATTTTTCTCTGATTTTGTTTCATTGTGTCACTACCGCTTCCGGTGGTTGTGGACATGGCATGTTACCTGGTTAACAAGCTTGCCGTGTTAGAACAGTATCCGCAAAAGGAGGGTGTTGGTATTGACTGACAGCCAGTGGCGGAGGGAAGAAGGAATGTTAACTGTTTAAGGATAACAACTGCACATGCTTGGTGAGATAACACTGCTTTGGGCAGTCTTCTGTGATGTGTCTTGCTACCGTCAAGATAGATGAGCGAGAATTTCCTTTGCTCATGATTTGACTTTGGGGCCCTATAGTTAGTTACATCTTCAGTCACACAAATTTTGCCCTTTGGGACCGTGACAGGTTGATGCACCTTATCATGTATAGGAATCTTTCAGGTGCACAACAGGGACGCTGAGATGAAATTGCTGATTTGTTGGAGATGTGTGGGAATTTTCAGGGACTGAAGCAAGCCTGGCATTTGTGCTCCCTTGTATCACCTCCCCCTTTGTCCTTTCTTCCATCCATCCATCTATCCATCCATCCAGTGTGCATGCACTAAGAGCCTTCTGAGTGCTCAGGCGCTGTACTAGTTTCTCGGATGAATAGATGAATGAAAGGCACTTTATGTTCTCAGGAAGCTTACAACCTGGTGGGGGGGGGCGCAATACAGACTAAGAACTAACTAAACCACAATAGAGATGGATAGTACAACGTTATGCTGGAGCCCTGGGGGCAGAGCAGCTCTTTCAGGCTGAGTGTGTGTGTGTGTGTGTGTGTGTGTGTGTGTGTGTGTGTGTATGTAGGGGAGTACATGAGGGTGGGCAAGTGTGCCATTCCCTTTTTTATTCCAGCTCTTCACTTTTTATCCACCTCGATCTGGAGACGACTAATTCTAGTTTCTTGTACATGAGCAGTTGAATGGCCTTCAGTATAAAGCCTTCAGTGCCCGTGGGGTGGGCCACTCAGCTTCCTTCTGGGATAGTGTGTTCCTCTTGGGAAGTGTATTTTTCAGACTTTGGAGCACTTTTAAAATTTTACTTTGATTTAAAAACCTTGGTGTTCTCAGGCTACTAAACTGATTTTTTACTTACAGCTGAAAGCCCTGAGTAAGGCAAAGTGGTCTCCGTAACTCCCAGCTGCTCTTTACCGGAGAAGGACGCAGTGTGCCGGAGGTATAGTGCGGTGATGGCGGTGTTGAGAGCGGCAGACTGCAGGGCAGGGGTAGGAAGAGAAACGGACATGAGAGATAGCTGTTGAGTGAGAGAAGTGCAGAGAGGGGGGCGGAGGGGAGAGAGTTCGAGCAGGTAGAAGGGGAGCCCGGAGTGTCAGAGGTCAAGCAGCCAGAGTGTTTGTTGAGAGGAAAACACTGGGTTTTGCCATTTGGAGGTCAGTGTTGATCATAAGTAGAGCAGCTTTATAGAAGGATAGGGTGTCAGTCCAGTTGCTCCATGGGGAAGAAGCAGAAATCCTGAAGGAAAGCTGTTTCGGGAAGAGGGTTGGCCACCAAGGGGAGAGAACGGGGAGACCCCAGCTGGAGGGGCCCCAGCTCCACACCAGGGGCCGTCTTTGAGGATGCAGGGCAACATCTTGATCTGAGGAGCAAAACGCCTCCTGCAGTGTTTCTGAAAGGACGGACTGGAATGCATTTTTAATGAAACATTATGCTGTTTGGATTATGAAGGGCCAGTTTTGTTCCTTAAGATTTTATTTCTTATCACATAATTTGTGCTTTAGTCACGTTGAATTGCCTTCTTTTCATGATGGATTTGTGGTTTATGGAAAAAGGCTTTTAAATACTTCATTAGAAATTATGACCATCGTATGGTTCTTTCTTCAGTTTTCACCCATCTCCAACATTTTTTGCTTTCCTCTTATTTAGTTATTTAATCCATATGTTTTTTAAATATTTTATTTATTTATTTTAGAGGAAGGGAAGGAGAAAGAGAGGGAGAGAAACATGGCTGCGCGAGAGAAGCCTTTGGCTGCCTCCCCTACTCCCCGAACCCGGGCTCCGGCCCACCACCAGGAGCGTGTCCCTGACCAGGAGCTGAACAGGCGACTTTTGTTTGCAGGGTGATGTGCAATCCACTGAGCCTCGCCAGCCAGGGCCCCATTTATCCTTCTTTATATTATCTCTCTGACCGTCTGCCTGTCTACTATGGTTTTACTGTGGTAAGAAAAATTAACAGGAGATCTACTTTCCCAACAGATTTTGAAGTATAAGACCTATAGGCATCTCTAGGTCTCTTGATCATACATCTCTGTTTTCCATGAGGACATTTATTTTTTGAGCTACTCTGGTGATAGCCAACTCCAGTCTTAGAGGACCATTAACATCAAAGCCCAGAACACCCCAGTTTCTGCGTAGGCCACAGTTCTGCTTTTTCATCGGGTGTGTCCCTGTTCTCTTTCTAACCTCGCCTTTGGCACCCTGAGGATTGTCTTGACTGCACTTGACCGTTGGCTTAAGCAAGAATAAGAGATGGGCTGCTTGTCGTCATTTGGGCCTCCAGTGTGGTCAGTTTGCTTCCGTTTCCTCAGACAGGCTCTTTCCTGCTGGCCACACAATGGCTATAGCTGCTCTCAGTCTTCCTTCTCCGGTTCTAGTCCACATGAAAAGTGCCTGCCTTCCTCCAAGAAGGCTCAGCCAAGGTCTTTTCCCAACCGATTGGCACTGGTTCGCCATCTCTGAACCAGTCACTGTGGGCCCTGGAATAAGTGTAAGGGCGGGTCGGTCCTCCTCTGGCTGCTGAGACTGAGGGTGGGGAGGAGGGGCTCTTCAGTGGAACGGCGGTGAGCGGTTATCTGCGGCCAGCTGCGGGGTTCTGGAGCTGACCAAGGAACAAGACGCGGCTGTCAGATGGCAGTGGCACACCGTGGACTTCATTTTGGGTGTGCTTTGACAGGAGTGCCCATGAGGGAAGGTCCTCAGAGCAGGACACCTTCCACAGACAGTGACACAGGACAGTCACCAGATGGGGGAGAGGGCAGGAAACCTCCGGGGACGGGGGTGCCGAGTGGGGCCCTGTGCCGAGGTGACATTGCTCAGATGCAGGATGGGCGTCTCTATCAGGGAGCTGTGACGGGCAGCGGTGACTCAGCCTCTCACAGCGTCGGGATTTGTCTTCTCCGTGGCCACCAGGCGTTGGGTGCAGTTTTGCAGGCTGTGCTAAGCAGGCACATGCTAAATGGCTAGAAATATGCTAATCTGGGCTCTATTTAAAGCAATGGGAGGTCTAAAAATTTGAGTTTGGCATCTGTGGGCTTCGCATTCACAGCCTGCTGTGATGCAGTAAACAGCATGGGCCCAGGGTACAGGGGCCACCTCAAACCCATTTATGTGACGTCGACAAAAGAGAGTTGAGTGGGTGCTGGGCGGCCAAGAAAGTGCATGTGTCCACTGCATTTGAGTTCTCTTTCTCTCCCAGAACTTCTCTGGTGCTGCTTTGGGACTGACGGGAGAGGCGGGCCGTGGTCGGGGGAGAGGGTACGGGCGGTGTACGTGGGGTCAGAGGGTCAGGGCTGGGCCGTCCAGGGTGCCCACAGCCTCGTTCTGGCTTCATTGTCGGGGGCTTGAGGGTGACCGGTGCTCCAAATGTTTGTGTTTAGAGATGTGTTGTAATTCAATTTAATTGAGTATTTTTCAAGGCCATTTGTCACGTTTTTAGTCCTGGTGTACATGGATATGGTGGGCATGTCCCCAGATTCATGCTAGATAGAGTGGAACTTGCAATAATTTGGGCATGATGTTTACTTCGTAATCTCCTCCCTTTTAATACTCACAAAACCAACATGAATATGCTCTGGTTAAAAAGTAACCATGTTCACAAAGGAAGGTTTGAACATATGGACCTGCAGAAAAGAGAAAGTAAATGACTCACTGCCATCGCCCAAACACGACCACCGACTGTGCTCCAGGGCCCCATGGACTGTGACCCACGTGTTCTGAGCGAACCCCGAGTGATTTTATCTTGCTGGAGTTCAGCTCTCCTCCCACCCAAAGGGCACAAACATGGAAAACGTATGTTTATCGTGCAAAGTCTGGTGCTGTATTATGTGCAATGTAAGCAAGTTGTGGAAATAAATATGTTAAATAGATGTATTTCTTAGAAAAGCTTTCACTTCATGTGACTGTATCTTGAAATCAGTTGAAGAATTTATTAAATATTGGTCCTCATTTTGCTTCAGTTGTAAACACATGGATTTACTAGCAAAGTAAAAAAAGGCATTACTTAGGTTTGTCTGTAAGCAGCAGAAATAGCATGATATTAGACGTTCCTAAATGTTTGGTGGTAGATATATTGTACCTGTCAGTTTTTGCACTCCAAGTCACGCTTGCCTTTTCTTTAAAATGGCAAAAAATTTTGTATGGTGATTTAAAGACTAGCACATTTTAAACTCTGGGAACTCTTGAGCTACATGTACTGTGTGTCTGAATCACACCGAAGGATTTCTGGTAACAGTGTCTGCAGGTGTGTGGGGAGTACCCTGCACTGGTGCCCTGGGGCAGGTGGGGAGTGTCCCGTGCCCGTACTCCGGGACTGATGGGAGTACCCTGCACAGGCGCCCTGGGGCAGGTGGGGAGTGTGTACGGCAGCACTTCTGACAGACGGCGCTTACTGCTTGTTCGGTTACCTCGCCTAGTCAGGTTCCTTTTCCAGTCTGTATACTTGGAACAGTGCTTGTGGATGACTTCTGTTCCATGGGATTTGAGATTTACTGCCATGAGGTCGTTCTGAGAGTCATTTTGCATTTGTTCCTTCACTTCCTGTCCACATGCTGTGGATGGTCCGCAGGTCGTGTGAGACTGGGTGGGTGACACCAAACCATGTCTCGCTTGTTCACAGATTGTCTCTCGGTTACGACAGTGCTGATTTGCATACAGAGCGTCAGGGTTTTGGTTCGGTTCTTATTGTGTTGGTTCAGGCCTGCAGCCTGCCATATCAGCCTGCCATTGCCTGTCTTTAAAATTTATGTTCTTAAACTGCTCAGTAGTGTGACATGTTTTCTGAGAGCTCTCTTCTGGTTCTCGGCTCTGTTTTTCCTTCTGTTTTGTTGTGTGGTATCTTCCTTTCTCCCTGCCGTTTTTCTGCAGCGAGTTCGTGGGTTTGTCAGGCCAATCTTCTGGTCTTGCTCGGGTTCAGCCTGACCAGCTCCTGGGGGGCTAGTTTGTTTTTTAAGGAGCTGGGGAATTTCCCTTGCTTTGGTGTTCCCCCCTGCCCCCCAATCGGAGATGAGTTTGTTTTCCTTTCTGTGACATGCCTTCTTGAGGGCTGGGTGCTGCTCAGTGTCCCTGGCCTGTCCCTTGTCTGTGGGGGCGGTAGGGATGGGAGGGGCAGGTGAAATGGGTGTCTGCCACCAGGGCACCTTGCTGCATGATCTGGCCTTAGTCCTGTCTTCTGTGGCTTTGCTAAGTGTCTCAGTGTGAATCAGTGTGAATCAGTGTTCATGCCACCTGGATGGTCTGTAACCTGTTAATCTTGGAAGGTGGGGAGATGCTCTCAGACTTCGGAGGTTTTCTTAGAGTCAGCCCCATGTTTGCGTCCCCACTCCCCCTCCTGCCCAGCCCCACTTTTCTCCTGACCCCTGGGGGCGTGTGCAGGACTAGGAGAGGCAGCTCCCCTCCAGCCTGTCCTGCTCCCTGGACTCATCACTGTTGCTGGAGGTATTTCACCTGACTGCTGTTTCTATGGTTTATGGCCTCTACTGCATTCTCTTTTTGCAGAAAATCACCCAGCAATGGTAAAATTTGCTTCTCTTGTTTGGTAGGAAGGGAATGTGGCGAAGGTGGAGCTTCTGGCATTCCAGATATTTCCGTTTCACCAGGCTGTCTGCGTCCCCCCGGGGCCTTTCTCTGACTTGAGAGTTTCAGTAAGGCGTTTTGTTTTTCATGGCCTTTGTGGAGTTCCGTGTTCGAGCCTTCACCAAGGCTCTGAGTCCAGCCATCAGGATTCTTGGAAACATTTCCGTTTCTTGACGGCTACCGTTTTTTGAAGGTTATAGCATGAAACTGTGTTCTCTCCTTTGTTTCACTGCTGCCGGAGTGGGTTTACTATTCTTTAACATATACTCACTTACTGATTTTTTGTTTAATACACAATATTGCATTTGAAAGAGTTTTTGAAAGTAGTCCTTGGGTTGCCAGGTTTGAGAATTGGATGTTCAGAAAAGTTCTGTAGATTCAGCAGTTCAGTTGTTTGGATGATTCTGGTGGACTCCTTGAAAGATAATCTTTATAAACAAAGACACTGAATTTGAGAACAGTCTGACAGTGACCAGAGGGGAGAGGGGAGGGAATTTCAGGGGAAAAGGGGAAAGGAGAACGGTTTAGAGCAACAAGTATAAAGGATACATGGACAAAAACTATGGGGGGTGGAAATGGGAGGGAGGTGGGGAGGGCTGGGGCGGTGGGCTGGGGGGGAGTAAAAGACAGAAAACTGTACAATATCAACAATTAAAAAAATACTGATTAAAAAATAATAAAAATTTTTTTTGATTATATGATCTATTTATTTAGTATGGGTTGATTTCTCTGTACTTGATGTGAATGTCTTTTTGGCAGATTATTCTTGGTTTTTAAATTGTGTGTTTTTTAATGTGGTCCAGTCATTGCTCTCCCGTATGATTTATTCCATTTCTTTTAAGCTTAGAAAGTTGTCTCCCGTGCAGTTAAAATAATTTTTTATTGCATTTTTTCCCCTTATGATTTAGTCCTCTTATGCCCCTTTCCCCTCTCATGTGCAGTTTTGAGATTTCTGTCTTCTGTATTTTGAGTTTTTGGCAGGAATTTTTTATTATGTACAGAGAAGACTACGCGAAGGGAGAGCTCGTATTTATATCTCCTGTATCGCAGCGTGCCATGCCGTTGCAGCAGCCCTGTTGAGAGCTGCCTCAATCGCTTTTTCCCAGACTTGGAAACAAACTCAGAGAAGGTGAGGGTCTTGCTGCAAATCATACCTGGGCATTGGGAGGCTTTGGACCCAGAGTCACCTGATTTTGAAGTCCATGTTCTTTCTAATGCACACCCCTTATTTAAGGGCCTTACTAGTTAGAGGGTCGGTGAGGACTCCGAGAGGAAGGACAGGGAGGCATTTCTGTGAGCTTCACGAGGGCAGAGGCCACGCCCTTCATTCTCCACTGGATCTGATGTCTGGCACGGTCCTTGACTCATAGTGGGTGCTGAGTGAGTATCTGTCGAGTGAACGCACCCAAACAGCCGTGTGATTGGACAGAACTGATGTTACACACGTTAGGCTTTAGGGGTTATTTTTTCATAGAAACAAATGTTAGCTACTGCCCTCATTTTAGCCAACTTCTGAGTTTTGTTTTCTTCCTTCACAAACACGTGTTAAGCTGGTGCCACAGTGCAAGGCGCATGGTAGTTACTGCCTCCCACTGTGGCCAAAGCGGAGGGAGCATGCGGGGCTCCCGGGTTCCCCACTGCTCAAGTCCTTTCCTGTGTGCCAGAGAGGCAGCGCTTACGCAAGTCAGGCTTACCAGCGGAAATAACGAGTTGTCTCATCTAGTTGCAGTTGTGTTTCTGCATGCTATTTATCCTTTTGTTGTAATAATGTTCTGCATAAAATGTGATATTCAGAGTTACTGAGTATTCGTGATAACATTCATAGATTGGAAAGTTTTAAGCTTTAAAAATTATTTAAATTCATTAATTTTTAGTATAAAAGACATTCCTTCTTTCCTTTAACCCTTTATCTCTCTGTCTTTTTTTTGTGCCTTGTGAAAGCTCATTTTCCTTTAACTCTTCCAGTTCTTTTATTTTGATTGTTTTCTATCAGATGGGCCTTTAGAAAAGGAGATTTCTTTCAGGGAAGGTTTGATGTAAGAGTGTAGACGTACCGTGGGCATGGCGTAGACCACAAAGGTTGACAGCACAGCAGTCTCACGTTTGTGACCGAGGCAGAAAGAGAACACTGCATAGAAAAGGTTCAGTGTGCCTGGAAAAGAATCGTCAGCAAATGAGGTGAACAGATTTTACTAATATACATATGAGTATGGTAGAATGTTTTTTAAATTATAAAAAATAACTTCTATAAGCTTGTATGGGATTACATTGTCACATAAATACAAATTTTTGAATTCTTTGGAATAAAAAGCCTGCCAAAGAAAATGGTGAACCCCGGAATCAGTAAGTTGCCTTTTGCCGCATCTGGAGGATGCACGAGCAGCCAGAACACAGCCTTGCTCTTCTGTGTGGGGGTGGTCGTGCTCGTGAGCGTCGAGCAGTATTTTCCTTCTAGGGCCTCCACAGGTAAGGTTTTGAAACCCCTTGTTTCGCCAGTGAACCTTACGCCCCTACCTCCGAACAGATGTGGTTGGCATGCCAGCGAATAACGTTAGAGCAGCATTCCTGTGGCGTGCTGGCCCCCGTCCCTTGCCTAAGCATTAACCTGTAGGCGTTTTATAATGTTGGAGAGCTTCCCTCATTTGTTTCTAAGATCATTTGTGGATCCTCAGTGACAAGTCAGAAGATCGAGGGGATAATAGGATTGATTCTCATTCTGTGCTGGTTTTTCTCATGTATGTGGTATTCATTTATAGACTTTCTGGTCCAAGACCCATAAAACAATGTTACTTTCAAACAGCGTCTTCCTGTATGTTATGTCGTATAAAACCTTCAGTTCCTGGGGGAAGGTTATAAAAGAGGATTCCCTGTCGTCTGCAAATTCATTTCTTACGTGGCCATTTAAAGTTGTTACTTTTCCTGAAAGGTGGGTTCTCGTTCCTTCCCTACACACACTGTCGATGTTCGGTGGTTACATACTTCACTGCCTACTGTGGCTAACAGTGGGGAAAGGCTGAAAAGAATGTTGGAAGTTTCCTGATGTTGTTTAAAAAAAATAGTAGTTTCTTTTGTGGTGGCTGAATGCCAAGACTGGAAAAGTATTAATGGGAATGGCTGTGGTCAGGACTGCCTTTGACGAGAGGGTGGTTAAATGTGGTCATCTTGATAGGAGCTGACAGCCATTTTTGATCCATATACATCATGGTCCCCTTCATTACAGTGGAGTAACTGAGATATTAAATATTTTACTCAATTGAGGAAATGATGATCATAAAACTACTTTGTATTCAAACGGCGCTGAGCTATAAAGGTCTCCAACAGTTGCAGAATTCATCTGTGGAGCATATCGCCATGGCAAATGGACACTCTTCCCTTCCCCCAGTCTCTCTTGAATTGATTCAGCAACCCTTTAACATTCTATATGGAAACTCTTGCTTGCAGATTTAAATTCTAAAATACAAGGGAGAGATTTATGCTAATGTTTGTGTTTACTACTACAATGTTAAAGGTATTTTAAAAGTATTACATTAGTAATACTCTGGGTAGAGGAAATATATATCCATATATCTATATAGTCTGTTTGGAAAAAGTCCATTGCTAATATAATGAGAATGGTTTGCACGGCATTGATATAACCTGGCCGCCAAGGAGAGTGGACTGGAATGCGCATGTGTGAACAATGACAACGTCACTGTACTAGTCAGTGGGGGTGGTAGCCACTGCTGAGTGATCATGTGCACTGTGGCCATTGCATTAGAAATGACTGAGCAAGTAGAGCAATGAATCTGCATCAAATTTTGCGTTAAGCTTGAACATTCCTCTGTGGAAACTATCCGGGTGATCCGGAAGGCCGGAGCTGTGGGCACCTGGTGATTGGCAGCTCCATCATGACAACATGCCTGCTCATGCGTTATGTCTCGTGCAGAGTTTTTTTGGAGAAACATCAAATCACCTAAGCAACTCAGCCCGACTACAGCCCAGATTTGGTACCCTGCAACTTCTGGCTTTTCCCGAAACTAAAATCACCTTTGAAAGGGAAGAGATTTCAGACTGTTGATGAAATTCAGGTAAATACGACAGGGCAGCTGATGGCAATTCGGAGAACTGTGCGAAGTCCCAAGGTGCCTACTTTGAAGGGGTCTCAGGTGTCATTGCCCTATGTACAATGTTTCTTGTATCTTCTTCAATAAATATTTTTATTTTTTAAAATTTATTTATTTATCTTTAGAGGGGAAGGGAAGGAGAGAGGGAGAGGGAGAGGGAGAGGGAGACAAACATCAATGTATGGTTGCCTCTCGTGCGTCCCCTGCTGGGAACTGGCCTGCAACCCAGGCATGTGCCCTGACTGGGAATCGAACCATCATCCTTTGGTTCACAGGCCTGTGCTCAATCCACTAAGCTACACCAGCCAGGGCTAAATATCTCTGTTTTTTATATTACATATTTGGGTGCTTTCTCAACAGGCCATATATATATTTATACACACACAAATATATGTGTGTATATATATGACTAATGCAAATGGAATTGTTATGAACATCCTTACATAATTCTTTATGTGGACTCTACAAAAATAAAAATCTCATATAAATGTAGAGTGACTTTTAAAATTATAGTTCTAGAAATATTTCCAATTCTTTTTAGTATTGTAATATTTTAAGACACTCAAGATTATTGAGAGTAGAGTTCTAACTTGCATCTTCAGTATTTCATATAGTACATAATTTAAATCCCTTCTGGCTAACTTAGAATATTAGAAATGATTAGTGGCATATCAGAATAAGCCTCTCTGTATTATATTAACATTTAAACTGTAGTTAAAGTAAGCAGGGTTTTAAATCTGAATTTCCTTGCATTGAAATTTGTGACTAAGAACCTTTCAAAGCAGCATTTCTAGATCTTTGCTAAAATAAGACAGTGCTATTTAATATGGAAACAATAACTGTGAAGTATTCCTAAATCTAATTTAGAAAGTTACATTCATGATTTTAGGGGACTGTGAACATAAAAATGTGTGAGTGGAAAATAAAGATTTCCTGTGGCGTTTTGCAGCTGGTTGATGAAGTCCCACACAGTTCATTGTCCTATAGACGGAACCTATACAAGGTTTCGGAAGGCAGGGGTCGTATGTTAAAAGTGCTTGTTTCCAAGGTAGTACAAACTGGTTTTAACAACCTATCATCTTTCATTTACCAAAGGAAATATGTAAAAAGAAAAGGAAAGTGTTCAGTGGGAACAAAATGTTGAGATGATGAAAAGCTACAAGGAAAGAAAAAAGGCTTTAGAAAGACTACTAAAAAGAAACTAGCTTTTTTCCTCAACAATCTGTCTGAGTTCATTTTGCTTTCATTACATATCTAGCCTGGAGGCAAAGTATGTTGAGTATTACAACAAAGAGGGTGTTATAAGGAGTACTTTTTTTCAGTAATAAAGTATAACATATGTGTAAACCATGCAACTTTGTAACAGGAAACTTTATAATAAGAGAGGACTGGGCTTAGCTTTTCCACAATTTTGGAAGAATGAGTTTTATTAGGTGTTAGACAAAGAAATTATCAACTGACTTTTATGTTGTAAGGTTGAAAGATTTGTTATGACCATTTCTAGACGTTAGCAGTGGTTTTAATGTGTGTCCTGATATATTAGGAACAGTGCCTAGCACTATTAATATGTCTACTGTTGCTAGTCCTCGTAAGGAATATGATGTTTAACTTTTGCCTTTCAGTGAAAGATTATTCAAAATCCTGTTATTCTGTGGTTTTTCTCAGCAGTATTAGGCTGTTCTTGAATTGATCAACACATAATATAATTTGGGAACCCAATCAATGGTTCTTTTCTTTTTAAAGGATGGTGACAAATTCTTTTGAAACTTGGGAAATTGGCTCCATCATTCATCCCTTACTCTTTCTTTGCTCCTGCTGCCCAGCTTCCTGAAAACCGTATTGTTTTGATGTCAGTATGTAGAATAGATTATCTGTTGGGGATTCAGTGTGTGTTAATTATATTGGAAGAAATGTAAACTGGACAGATGATATAGGTTAGTGGGCATCGGGCTTAATAGGTTATTTGGCTAATGAGCACACAACGATTAGGGCTCTTTAATATGCCCGAACCATATTTCTTGTAAAATTTCCCCTGTTTTGAGATTAACTGGCAATAGCTCTGTTTTTTGGCTTTTAAAGGCCAGTATAGTATGGTAGAGTTTTAGGATTTATATAGTGCTTATTATGGAATAGTTGAGCTCTTTGTGTTTATCACAAAGTTATTGAAGTGAGCCAGAAGTGGTGTAGAAGTCAGTCTTCTACCTTTTGCCTCTCCAGTAATCTATTTTTAAAATCATTATACATACTTATTCTCTTCTCTCTCCCACTTAAAAATGATTACACACCATGCACATTTATATCCTATTTTAAATGGAAGGTGGGGGAATTTATTGATACCCTTTTATATGGTTTAGTCCACTGCAGGGCTGTTAGAAAATCAGGTGTGAAGTTCCTAGGCTTAGAAGAGAGACGGCAGAAGTGTGTTAGCCAGATATATTATTGCATCTTTAAAAATAGACCCTTTAAGCCTTGCAAGATCACAGAAGCATTCAAAATAGCTTTTAAGTATATGCAGTTAATTTAATGCAGTTAAAAATAAAAGAGTCAAACAGTACAGACAAGCTGATGAAGGCATCGGTACCCCCAATTCCCCTCCTCTCCAAGATGATTCATATCTGCCTTTTTTTCTGATTTTGTCTGTTGCTGTACCTCAGTGATAAAGGTTTTGATTAATGACATATCTTTTTTCTTACCGTTTTTCCAGTTATATCACTATTCTCCTTTCTACTGCCACTCACTACTACACCTACAAACCAGACACTTAAATTTCTGTTTCTTGTTCCATCTGCTTTCAACACCTTGATTCTGTAGTCTGTAAAACGAGCACATTGACCATTTTATGTTTACCATTATTTCTTTCTACCTTGAGTTTCTTCTGACAACTCCACCTTTGTTCTTGCCTTGTCAAGGTTGATAGTGTTTACCTACCGTCTGTAATAATAGCGAAGTCTTCCGTGGCTCCTCTGTAGGTGTGTAAAAGTGAAAGTGTAGTGAGTTTGAAGCACGTGAATGTTGTTCAGTACATGAGTGTACCAGGGTCCCATTTCCTGCTGTGAGCACAGTGTTCTGTGCTACTCAAAGGAAAATGCTGCTGTGGGTTTTTTTTTTTTTTTTTTTTTTTTTAAACATACTTTTCTTCACGGGTTTGTAGGCATTCTATCATACTGTTTTTTCTAAGAGTTCAGTTTTCATTGAGTGTGTTACAGAAGAGGTTTGGTCAAAAAGACCAAAGCCGTGTCGTGATCAGACTCCTTGGATTCTTCTGCCTCTGCTTCCGCTGTCTTGTCCTCAGCTGAGCAGAGCTGGTGGAGGGGACTGGACCCACTGCTGCTGGGGCAGGTCCCCAGGCCCCTGCATTGCAGATGAGGCTCCTGATGGGGACACTGGCCAGTGCCTTTGCAAACGAGCCTGGCCAGAAAGGTTCAACATTTCCCCCAGCCACTTTAACGAGGGCATTGACCTCATCCTCCCTGAGCGACACCCGGTCGTGGGGCAGAGTGCAGGCCCAGTAGATGCAGGCGAGCTCCGAGATGAGACCACGAGGAAGCACGGGCCTCGCCCCAGAGGATGGAACACCTTAGCGGCAGCTGCGGAAAAGTCCGTCCTCCTGTTGAATTTGTCAGTTCCCTCTAGTTCCTGGACACCTTCCTGTCATCCTGGAGATTTGGGATTTTTCCCTCCTACTTTTTTAGGTTTTGAATTATCTTTTTTTTTCCTGGAGTAATTTTTTTGTTCTTTTGTTTTTCTTGGGCTTTTCTTATTTCAGGCTTTCCTCAAATGTCTAGTGGTCGGTCTTCATTTGAGGATGGATCAATAGAAAGACTCATTATCATGGCTTTTGACCAACTGGCCACGCTTTAAAGTGAGTAGACAGGGAGGGAGCTCCAATGGAGGGTCTCCAAACATGAGGACGGGGGGAGGCAGGCTGGGCGTTCACAGGGATTGGCGTCTGTGCCAGGCTGCGGTTCGTCCCAGACAGGTCAACGTGTTTCTAAAGGAGAAGAACCTTCCTCCTCTCTCCCCCCTTTTTTCTTTTCCTGTTTTGGGCTTGAGGGACAGTAAATACCTGGCTGCTGAGTGTGTGACAAGTGGGAGGAGGACAAGAAAATGGGCTGTTGGCATCTGTCCTTGCTGGCCATTTAGCGATCTATGTATTTGTGTGCTTATCTATCTAATCTTTCTTTCAAAACATTTTTTTGAGATATGTCACATATGCAGTTTGCATATTTGATGTACACAATTCAGTGGTTTTTAGAATACTCCCAGACTTGTGCAGCCATCACCACAATGGTTTTAGAAAATTTGCACCCCTTCAAGATAAACCTGTGGCCCATCAAAGTGGTTCGGAGACTCCATTTCCAATGTGTGCACGGGTGGTTTCCTGCACAGCACCCAGTGATTCTGACTGGCCAGCCGGGCCCTGCGACCTCCTCCTTGGTTCAATGAATTTGCTGGAATGACTCACAGGACTTAGAAATCAGTTTGCCTACAAGATCGCTTGTTTTCCGTAAGAGGATATGACTCAGAAACAGCTGGACGGAAAAGATGCCCATGCACAGAGCAAGGTGTGTGCACCGGGTGTGGAGCTTCATGCCCTCTCCTAGCAAGCCACCCTCCCCACCCCTCCACATGTTTACCTACCAAGAACTCCTCTGAGCCTCCTTCTTTGGGGTTTTTATGGAGGCTTCATTACATAGCATGATTGATTAAATTTTTGATCATTGATGATCGATTCAGTCTCCAGCCCTTCTTTCCTCCCCAGAGGTCAGAAGGTGCCACCGAAAGTTCCACCCTTCTCTGATCACATGGTTGGGTCACTGTATCTTTAGGAGAGGTTCAGCCACCTCATTAACATAACAGAAACACCTTCATTAATCTCAACACTTACTACATTCCAAGGGTTTTGGGAGCTGGAAGTCAGGAACTGTGGATGAAGACCAAATACATACGAGATGTGTATTTTGGTCATTTGAATGACCACATATATATTTCTTATAAATTACAGTCTTGTACCCATTAATAGTCTCTCCCCATTTCCATCTAAGCTTCTCAGTCCCTAGGCAATTACACTCTGTCTCACTAGATTTGCATATTCTGGGCATTTCAGGTAAATGAAGCCCTATAATATGAGATCTTTGTGATGGTTTTCTTTCATTTATCTCATGATTTCAAGGATTGTCCACAGCGCAACCTGTACCAGTACTTCTTTCCTTTTATTGCAGGCGGTATTTCATCGTGTGGATAGACCATGGTGTATTTATTCATCAGTCAATGGGCATTTAGATTTTCTATGTTATGGCTATTATGAATAATGCTGTCATGAACATCTACATGCAAGTTTTTGTGTGGACATAAGTTTTCATTTCTCTTGGGTATAGGAGTGGAATTGCTGGGTCCTGTGGTACCTCTGTTTTTAACCTTTTGAGGAATGGCCGAACTGTTTTCCAAAGTTGCTACGCTGATTTTAATTCCTACCGGAAATACACAAGGGTTCCACCTATGGAGGAAGTCCTCCAGGGCCTTGTCAACACCTGTTATTGTCCATATTTTAATTGTAGCAACCCTAGTGGGTGTGTGGTGGTATCTTACTATGGCTTTGATTTGCCTTTCTGTGGTGGTTAATGATGTTGAGCCTGTTTTTATTTGCTATTGGCTACTCGTTTATATCTAACAGTAAGCAATAAAGGTTGACTGCAAGCTGTATGTCCCTGGGGCCAGGGACCAGTGCTTGTCACCTGGTGGGCTTCCCTTTAGGACAGTTAGGGAACTATCTGGCTGTTTTATTTTGGACTCTAATATCTGTAGGTGTAGGTCATTTCTCTTGAGGTGTTTTTTCCCCCTCCTAGAGATTTAACTCCTATCTGTGGCCTGGTCCCATGTATTCTGGAGCTGGGTGGGGAATGGAGGTAGAGGATTGAATCTCCAGGATGTGGACTTTTTCTTCACCCATGTATTTTCAGGAGCTTGCCCTGTTCCCGCGCTGTTCCATACCTGGCCTCCCCTAACCTGGAGTCCCGTGTGTAATCAAGCCCCTCCAAAGATTATGCTCTCCGTGTCCTTTGGCGGTCTGGGGATCTGGTACTTACACAGACTTGTGGATAACCCGCTTGTCTTCAGATCACGGCTCTCCCCACGTTTTGTGGTGCCTGGCGCTTTCACTTCCTGAGCCCTCTCAGAAATTTCGGGTGAATAGATCTCCTCCTCTGTAGGCACTTGGATTTGACCTTGCTCTCCCCTGCACTGTTTCTCCGTTTCCGTTCCACCTTCACAGATGGCTGCTGCTGGTCTTTCGATTTCTCTGAAGGAGTTGATGTCTGCTTTTTTTTATTCTTTGTTGTTTGGAGTGGACTTTAAAAAAATTTTTTTTTTTAGTGGAGGAGGGAACGTGAGAGTCTTTAATTCACTATCTTGAAATATCAAGTCGTACTTACTCTTTTGATATAATGCTCTATAAAATATGGGCGAGAAACTTTCTCAGAGTCACTAGTCCAGTAAAAGAAAATGTGAGCGGCTGTCTCCACAGGCTCTGAGTTTCTCCCCCGAGTGAATTCATAATGAAGGGGCCAGAATGGTTGCCAGGCCATGATTCCAGAAGCTTGGCTCTAAGTCATGGGCAGAAAGCTTGGTTGTCTGCCCCCAGGGGTGAGTGAGTTACTTCGCCTCGGGGACCCAGCGAATGTTCAGACGGTTGAGTAATCCCACTTGGAGGCACATGGTTGGCAGCAGGGCAAGTAATATCTGAGCACTTGGCATAACAGTGAATGTGGGATGCAGGGGCACGTAAACGTTTGATAGGACTCTGTCTCCTAGTTTCCTGCACTTTCATTCTCATTGCTGTCAGTGGGATTCGTTTTGCTCAGAGAATAGGGGCGGTTTGGGCGGACGCCGGGATTGCTTCCATTCTCATATGGTTTCTGGAGGGAGAGGAGGTGAATGCAGAGTTAGTTCACAGTCTGCGATCAGCATTTTGCTCCAGTGCTTGGTGGAGAGTCTAACAGCCCCAAGTTT
Source organism: Glossophaga mutica (assembly GCA_039655065.1). Taxonomy (NCBI): domain Eukaryota; kingdom Metazoa; phylum Chordata; class Mammalia; order Chiroptera; family Phyllostomidae; genus Glossophaga; species Glossophaga mutica. Next base: position 88,987,192 of record CM077313.1, read on the forward strand.
CAGTTTTTTACTTCCAGTTAGGAAGCCTGGTTCTATCTTGTAACAGCACGTAAGTCATTTCACACGGTTCTTCCCTGTCACCCAACACTTGACGTGTCCGGAAGAGTCAGTGTCTGAGATAACACCCACGCAGCACTCAGCGCTGCGCTTGGGTCCATTCACCCATTGTCAGCCTCAAGTGTAGAAAATAAGAGTCTCTCTTAATAATTCTAACCAACAAAGACCTGCCAAGGACTTTGAGTAGCTCACGTTGGAGCATATGCTCATTCTTGAGCCTACTACTAAGGTCGGAGGATGGTCTGCTCTTATGGGTAAGGTCTTGGTTAAGTGCTCAGCTCTTTGGTACGTGGTGTGGGTTGGTGAGGTGGTTAGCAGTATTTGGATCACATAGAATTTGGAACAGATGCTGTCTGACAAAAACTGGATGTTGGCTATAGTCTTGAGCAGTGGCTGTCGAACTTTAGTGTCCGCCAGGATTACCCAGAAGGCTTGTTGAAACGCAGATCTCTGGGCCCCCCTCAGATTTTCTGACTCAGCAGGACTGGGGTGGGGCCCAAGAGTCTGCATTTCTGACAGGTTCCCGGTAATGCCAATGCTGCTGGTATAGGGGGAACCACCCTCTGACAACCCCTACTTTTGAACAGTGGGTTTTAAACTTCAGTGGGCACACAGTTCTCCGGGAGGGCTTGCTAAAAGGATTCCTTCCAGGGCCTCACTTCCAGAAATTCAGATCGGAGAAGTTTGGGACGGAGCCTAGGAATCTGCATTTTGAGTGCCCCCACTAATTTTCGTACAGGAGCCACAGGAGTTCCGCAGGCCATACTGTGAGAGGTGCTGCTGTGGAGGCCTCACGGAACGGAACTTGTAAGTCAGCGGTCCTTATTCACTGATTTTTCAGTAAGTTGGAAACTACTTTTTATTTTTATTTTTTTGTATCTATTTCATTTTTAGAGAGTTGGGGAGTGGGGCGAGAGAGAGGGAGAGAAACACTGATGAGAGAAACATAGATCGGTTCTCTCTCACACGTCCCCAGCCAGGGACCTGGCCTGCAACCCAGGCTTGTGCCCTGACTGGGCATCGAACTGACACCTTTTGGCTTGTAGGCCGGTACTCAGTCCACTGAGCCACACCAGCAGCTCAGTGGCAGGAGGTACTTTTTAAATGTCCACATGTACATTTGTGTCTGTGTAAATATGAATCTTAGGCCTTGTCACAGTTGTGGTGAAGTGATTGGCCAGATATATTGCTCAAAGTTAAACTCACTGGGAAGATTTTCCTTTGGAGATTTTCTGTTTTCCAGGGGTACGCTGGAGTGGGAAACTGAGGGTAGAGCCGGCCATCAGTATTGGGTAGACCCCCACAGTAAACCAAGTCTGTGTGTTTTGTCTTCTTCCATTCGGAGGTCCTAGGGAACCCCTCCCGGGGACCTTGGAAGAGGCAGGAGTAGGCCCTGTGGGAATTTGAGTCTCTTGCTCCGTCAACTTATGCTTTCTTTTTCTATATTTCATTTCTACTTACTGTTGAAATGCTGCTTCCCATACTCTGTTTCATGACTCAGGAACCCACTTCATGATGGGCAGCTCTGGTCTTGGGTCATGTCGCTGTTTGGTGTCCTATAGTGAGGTATTCAGTCTCTGCCATAGCCCAATAGAGCCAGGAGCTGTTTCTCAGTGGAGGGTAACTGTTGACTGAAGACTCTGGTCTGTGCAGTGACTCTCCCTTTGGGGCTTTTTGGAGGCGCTGTAAGAGTCTCCAGCAGACGGACCGGTCTGCCGCAGATAATTCAGGTACCGTTGGGTCTGCTGGGCCATAAGGCAGGAGGCTCACGTTGCAGCCTCGGTCAGCTGTAGAGCCCTCTCCTGCTCTGCGCTCTACTTAAAAGTAGTAACTCTACTTGACTCTGCTGTACCTTGCTTCTAGAATTCAAAGAGACTCTCCAAGTCATGTGCTTTTTTTCTTTTTGGAAGCCAGTGTAACATAAGATTTTTTTAGAGGGCATACCCTGACATGCCCCAGATGTTCCTGGAAACTTCACAGTGTGCAGGCTCTTGAATTGTTATGGGGTACTTGCTGTTTCCTGCCCACCATGTCTAGTTATGATGTCATCAGTGGATTGGACTAGCATTGTGTTCCTTGGGATAGATAGCAGGATGATCAAGTTCCCTTAAGACAGTCTTGTAACAAAGATGAGGAGAATGGAAATAGCCCAGAAGCAAGAGAATAAAGATACCCATTTTGTTTTTTGCATCACAAGGAGTCTTTACTTTTAAATGACTATCAGTATACCGAGTAATAACATGTAACATGTAAAAGTTCATGAATTCTATAATCTAGGGATTTTGATTAAGATAAACTAAAAGCAGCCCAAACAGTTACACTAGTACTCATTGTTCTAACCCTTGGTCAGAAAAGACTGTTTTCAGGTTGGGGACTGAGTCATACAGGTTACAGATAACTGTTTACTACTTTTTTTTGGATAAAGTGCCTGATCTTCAAGAAAGCTTTAGGGAAAAAAATTAATTTCCATCTTTCTTCAAAATATTTTTTTAGCCCTGGCTGGTGTAGCTCAGTGGATTGAGCTCGGGCCTGCGAACCAGAGGATCGCGGTTCGATTCCCAGTCAGGGCACATGCCTAGGTTGCAGGCCAGTTCCCAGCAGGGGACACACAAGAGGCAACCATACATTGATATTTCTCTCCCTCTCCCTCTCCCCTACCCCCTAAAGACAAATAAAAAAAATCTTTAAAAAAAATATTTTTTTAAACTGTATATAAGAAAAAGCCAGTATTGAAGAAAACTGTACTTGAACAACAATGAAAAATAAAATTTGGAAAAAAAATAAATAAAATCAATTCTATACATAGGAAAAAAAAAAGAAAAAGCCAGTATTGTTATAAATGTTGCTTGGGCTGAAAGGCATAGAAAAACAGACAGTGTATAATCATTACATTTCTAAGAAATACAAGGTAAGAAGATGAAATCTTTGGATAAGCTGTAAGCTTGTACAAAGAAGCTAGATTGGCTATTCTCCAAAAAGTAAAGGAACCTACTCTCTATCCTACAGGAATAGTTTAGTGCTGTTTCACAGGACTGTAGGTTGAGCTTTGCTGCAGCTTCATGTTCCATGAAGGCCTTGACTTGCCATCCATGGGACAGGCACTCGGTTCTTTTTATCCTGTCCATTTGTGCAGCAGTGTCGATGTTCGGCCAGACGTCACAGACGAAGGCCAAGAAGTTACCCAGGACGTCATCCCTGTTCTGCCGGAAATAGGGCTGGTGGGTGGTTGTGCCCTGGGTCTTCTCCACGTTAGTGCTGCAGCTGACTGTCCCGGGGTCCCAGAGCCGCAGCATCCTGGCCCTAAACCCCTTCTCCCTCTGCGGGTGGTTCTGTTCCATTTCTGCCTGAGTTTCTTTGGCCTGCGTCCACCTCAGGCTTGTGAGTATCAGACGCCCTCTCGGCAGCTCGCTCCTCGGCCTGCAGCAGCTGCCGGATGCCCTGTGACTGGCAGCCATGGCCATGGCCTATTCTGCCATCTTTAGCAGACGAAGGGAACTACTTGAGATCGTCTTTGTTAATTTGGATTAGAACGATATACTAGGTTGATAATTGTACTGGGTTTCATGGGATGTGTTGACCTTTTCCACTAAATATACCATATTTTTAAATAGTAGCTATAAATTGGAATCTCTCCGAACTAAGTTTATGATAATCCGCAATCACTATCCAAGATCCATTTGGCTTTTTCACGGGCTGAACAGGACACTGAATGAGGATACGACATTGCTGTGTCTTTCAAGTCTTTGATGGTGGCACTAATCTCTGCATTTCCCTCGGAGAAGGGTATTAAGTTTGAAAAGTGTACTGTGTTGGGTTGGGGCAGTTCCAAGGGATTCCAGTTAGTCCTGTTATCATCATGGCCTTAATAATACTCTTCACTAGGCCAGAAGCTGTTGCAGGTGTTCAGCCAGGTCATGAGTGTGTCTGTTCCAACTGTGCATTGAACAAATGGGAAAATAAAGGCACGAAGAGCCGGTCGGCACACTCATTGGGTTCACTCTGAGGAAGACCGTGGTCAAGCCTTCATTTATAACCGGAATTCCGTCAGCCCCATTTTGACTAGTGAGTCCTGTGGCGTTTGGATTCTCAGGGGTTAGCCAACCCTGGAAGGTCTGTGTATGTTCTTCTTCCTTGTTCAGGGTTACCCTATCCTTCGGCTTCCCCTAGCATTTTTTCCCCTCTCTGAAGTGTTTTCTTCGCACATTTTATCCACTTGTTTGTGTACAGATTCTAAGGGATGCCACGTGGGAAGGGTGCCTTGTATGAGGGAGTATTACTTTGAGGGGCAGTGAGGCTCGATTCCCTCGCCAACGAACGGCACCCGCCCGACTTCTGCATTCATTTTTGCTGTTTGGGGATTAAATATTATGGTTGATTCCATCAAAACTTATTCTCATGACCAGAAAACAGTTTAAATGCATTTATTACTGACTAGACACATGTTCTTAAATTCCTAAGTGAATGGAGGTCATTCTTCTCCAGTAAGTGGTCTAAAGTGCCCCCGTTTTCTGCCCATTCCCACTTCTGTTTGGTTAGAGGAAGTCACTTTGCGTGTCTTTATCACATGTGTTGGAGCCCACATGGTGGACCAAGAGGGACATTAGAGGCTTGATGAGAAGAGAAACTTAGAACCATTTTATCATTAAATTTATACTCTATATAAATATAGATTTTGAGATATTTTCTCTTTGATTTGCATCCTATCTCTTTTTCTTGAAATATTTTCTTAGAAAAACTTCATGTTTTAGGAAACTAACATAAAAGGGAAGACTGGAGTGCTGGTTCCTACATTAGACAGGGGAAGGGTTGTTATTACCATCTGTAATGCACTGTTATTAGTTCCCTCATTCTTGCCCTCTTGAGGATCAAAGGCGTTGTTTAATGTCATTGAACTCTGATCCCTTATAAGGCAGCACATACTTCTGAAAGTAGGCCACCAGGCCTTCTGTGTTCTTGTTAGATGCACATTGTCATAATGTACACACTGTTCTTTCGGCTAGTGTAATGACATCTACATTTCTGCTTTTAATAAGAATAAGAATCCTGTAACCTCTTTGCACATTCTGCCATTAAAAATAGAATGTTTCTTCCATTAGTAGCAGAACTTCTTTACTGATGGTTGACACAATTTTTAGTCCCAAACCGAGGCCTCAGTCCAATCCTTGCAAAAAACTAAGCTGCACTTGATGTTTTCTGTTGACCAAGGAAAGAGATTAGCGTCCCTCTGTACAAGGAAAAGTGATTATTTTCCATACAAGTATGGATACTCTGTTCCTCTCAAGGAAAGAAACCACTGCCTTTTAATAATGAATACAGTTCCTGATCTTTTAGAAAAAAAGAAGATATCTGTGGGGAGTATGAAGCTACCAGGTAATAATAACCGTACTGAAAATCAGTTTGAGTGTCTGCGGGTTTACTGTGCTTGGCTTCTTCCCCTGGTCAGAGTTGTGGGCAGCTCTGACCTCATTCAGTGCGTGTGTTTGCCTTGCTTGACGCTGTGTGAAGGCAGTGGACTCTTGGATGGACCAAACTGGTTTTTTTTTCATTGTTTATTTTGTAAAAGTGGGATTTCCTTTCTTTTGAAAATAGTTACCCAATAAAAATGCAACCTTTTGGAAAAACAGTGAATATATTTGGTGAAATTTGACACTTTATTTTTAATAACTGAAATTTTCTCATACATTGATGTATTTATGGTAATTTTTACTAAAAAGGCTATATGTTAATCATCATTTGTTATGTTACAGAAAAGAACATACTTAAGATAATTTTCAGTTCCTAATTTTTTAACTAAAGATGCTTTTTTTTTGACATTTAGCATTTCTGCTTATATGAGCCATTATTTTATCGGTTGAGTGTTTTGGGCTTAAAGAATCTTAGAAAACAGAGGAAATTATTAAAATTAAAACTTTTAGCTTCCCAAACACTATGTACTAGTTCCTTAAATTTTATATAGACTTTATACAATGTTTATACTGCAAATATATTCTAGTTATATTGTGATACAGAGTAATGTGTACTTCTCACACTACACATGTACTTTAATAATGTGGATCTAGGTAACACCCGTGTGCAAACAACAGTAGCTGATCTGAGGTTTAGAAGAAACACTTGCTAGCTGAAGGACTTTCCTCCTGAGGCATGGACTGGAAACCATGTTGAGTCTGCTAAGTGATTCCATCTGACCTGCAGAAAATCACTCGGTTGCATTTTCACTTTGCACATGTCACCGGCAAAGCCAACTGGCTGGAGTGAGCTTTCTGAAATGGACATTTTTGGCTGAGCTTTTGGAAGACTGCATTTTTTTAAAATGTAAAACATAAAAAAACTCATTGTTCACCGGTTGCACTTGAAAAGCAAATGGCCAACGGAAACAAGATGGACTATATAAAGCTCATAAGATAAAAACATTAAATTTTGTATACAACTTTAATTCTATTTGTAGGAGGTTTAAAAATAATTATGCTTAATATAATAAATTAACCTCCCTAAAAAAGCAAAAAGATTTAGAATCAACCTCAGATGTTACAGAGAAGGATACATTGGGTATAGCTTAATAAAGAAAAGATTTTGACATTGTTCCTTTTGTAAACATTTAATCACAACTGTATATAGATTTCATACTTACTGAGGGAAGACTTGGGAAATTGATGTAAATCAATGAACTTTTGTACTTTAAGGAAATGCAATCTGGGCTGGAAAAAAACCTCTCCATTCTGGGCAAAAATTTCTGAGTTTGAGTTCTTGTTTTGCCATTGATTGACTTTGTGGTATAAAACACGTCCTCTTTTAGCCTTGGGTTTCCCTCAAAATATGGTTGTATATTTGCCCGATCCTGTCATTGTTAGTAATGAACTGTTATTTAGAAGTGGCTTATGCCCTAGTAAGAAAGCCGTTTGTGTAAATTCAGGGTATTATTTTTATAGTGCGCAGTAACTGAACTGGCCAAGCCAGAGTCTGTGCACCACGCGTGTCATTGAGAAATTGTTGAGTGAATTTTCAGAAGCTGCACAAGCCTTGTTAGTTATTTAGGATTTACCATAGGCTTCTTCTGTGAAGCTCTTCTCTAGATACTGTTAGAATGACAAGATAAATGATTACTAGTGTCCCAGCCCCTAAGAAAGGAAATAAACCAACATGAGAAAGCAACATGAGTTAGTGCTGACTTGTGCCAAGTACTTTGCTGGTAATTGACAGACCTCATGTACTCACCTGTATAAGTTGAAGGCTTCACAACGTTTATTGAGTAACCTCTGTGTGCTGGGCACTTTGCTGAGAGTCACGTAACTGTAGTTTGTTTTACAAATGAGGACACTAAGGGTTAAGATATTGCCTTAAGGGTGTATAACCGACAGGTGACAGAGCGTGCATTTCATACCTGTATTGCTTCACAGTTGTGGGCAACATATCTTCAAATGAGATTTTTGGAGTTAGGTATCATGACATGAAAAAAAAGATACATTTCCATGTTGAGGGATGATCAGAACAGATGTCATTGATATTTTTAATTGACACTGTGCTGCCGAATGCAAGAAGCTCTCTGGGGTTGAGGTGGTGGGGCTGTTCCCACTTGACCTGCACTTGGGATTCGCTTTGCTGTTGCCAGAGTCCTGCCTTGGCGAGACTGAGTCCTCACCATTGTAGTGATTCCTATTATATATAAAACTGCTTGGTATACAATTGTGCCCATAAACAGAAAGGCTAGATTTAAGCAGTTTTGAGTACCATCATGTTTATGAAATGTGAAAATAATTATTTCCCAGGCAAGCACACTGAGATTTCATTAGTGAGGGAATGAGTTCTAGTGATACCTTCTTTTGCACATGTATTGACTGCCTATTGTAAGTTACCCAATTCACACATTTACCGATTTACATTCAGCCTTATACCTACTAGTACTAAACAAATGCCAGTACCCTTCTTAATTCTGAAATTAGCATGGAATAATAATAAAGTCAAATACTCTGAGCCCCTTTTAAATGCAAGTTATACAATTTCACTTGGCTAAGGATAAGGGGAAAGAAATTAGGTTTCATGGTTTTGGTTTAGACTAAGAAATTGGTTTTACAGCTACAAAATTAAAGCCATGCACCTTTTCTAAAGTGCAAGGGCTGAGCCTAAAGCCTCTCACATGTTCAGCAGTGCTTTCTGCACCTGCAGTTTCTCCTGTCCTGACTGCACTTACCTGTTCTGACCTGAGGGCTCCCCAGTGCGGCCAGCACCTTCTCTGAGGCCCCATTCTGCTGGTGCCACTTTCTCCAGGAAGTCCTCCTGGTCTGGCTTTCTGGTTTGGTTGTGTATGCTGGTTTATTTCTATAGAATTTTAAAAAAGATTTTATTTATTTATTTTTAGAGAGAAGGGAAGGAAGGGAGAAAGGGAGGGCGGCAACTCCTTCTCTTTCAATGTGTGGTTGCCTCTTGCACATCCCTACTGGGGACCTGGCCAACAACCCAAGCATGTGCCCTGACTGGGAATCAAACTGGCAACCCTTTGGTTCACAGGTCCATGCTCAATCCACTGAGCTACACCAGCCAGAGCTATTTCTATAGAATTTGTTTATATATTACCTTTATTATTCCATGTATTAATAATAATTTGTTTTAGTATTCCTTGATCCCTGGTATTTCTTTCTTGAGATCAAGGGCTATATTTTATTCATGTTTTTAATCTTCAATACATGACCCAATTCTAGATGTACAGCAAGTAATTAATGTCTGGAATGAATGAACATGCTAATTATATTTTGATTTAAAAAATATGTATAAGATTGAAATCAAGCACAGTGAACTCCATGCAAACAGTATTTATTTAAAACAGTTCAGCTTGAAATTAAAATGTCTTCTTTTGGTCATTTCATTTTAACAAGAAGAAAAAATATTAGGGAAACTGCTCTTTACTGTGAGAGGTCATGTTCTTGATCAAACAATGCTCTCGTTTTTCGAGCAGACAGAATTGTTGGTCCGATTCCCATTGTCAGGGTCTTGCTTATTGCATCCACAACATGTCTTGTAGACATCTTCCTTTATCCTTCAAATTTGTAAAGTCGTAGTTAGGCATAGAAGGTTTATCAGATTCTGGTTTGATTTTTTTTTTTTTTTTTTTTTTTTGGCAAGACGACTTCACAGCTGGTATCGTGCACTTCCGTAAGGAGGCATGTGATACCTGATCATCTCTCCGTTTGTGTTGTCCCTAGCCACTGACGATCACTGTTTTATTAGGAATTCAAAATGATATATCCTGATTTTATCATTCCTTTATTACACATCACCTACAATATATTAAAAGAACAAATCTTTAATAAATTACCAACTCTCTGGTTACCCTGAGGTACATTTCATATAGGAAAGGCAGGGTAAAAGCTTGGTTCTCCCTTTGTTTTAAAAATACAGGGTTGGTTCCCTTGCATACTCCAAAGATTACAGAGTAGTTGTTGTTTTTGTTATTTGCACATTACTATAAACCCATGGATTTAAATATTTGATGCACTTGAATGTATTAGAGTTATTATGTTTTTAATCCTCACCCAAGGGTATGTTTATTGATTTTAGAGCAAGGAAGAGTGGGAGAGGAAGAGGGAGAGAAAGAAAGAAAGAAAGCAAAAAGAAAGAGAGAAAAAAAGAGAGAAAGAAAGAGAGAAAGATACATTGATTGCATCCCATACACACCCTGACCAGGGATCAAATTTGCAACCTAGGTATGTGCCCTCACCGGCAATTGAACCTGCAGCCTTTTTGGTGCACAAGATGTCTGTCCAACCAACTGAGCCACCTGGCCAGGGCAAAGTTACTGTTTTTATTAATGCTAAATGGCTAAGAGAGGTTTTCCAAGTTTGCTCCTGAGCCCTTTAGACATAGTTCCAGTAACCTTTGTTAGCTTTCTTGCTTTCTGTTATGAGATGTTCCAGGCTCATCTCGTGTATTTCCTCTTCCAGAGCTAGAATCAATCATCTTTTAAAGGAGCCTGCTTCTTTTTTGGTGGGAAATGACATTTACAGTCTGGGTGCTAGTGGTGCTCATTGCTCCTGAACCTTTTTGGTGGATGGAACATCTAAGTCCTTTTTAAAGGTAAAATATATTATGGGTTCTTATTGATTATACTTCTAATTCATATTCAAAACTACAGAACATTTACTTATCCTCATTGATCTTACATATATACACACGTGTGTTCTAGGCCACTTTGGGAAACACTGTTCTAGTCATTGGTTTGCAGACTTTTTTTCCTTTCTGAAATATTCAAAGCTACAGCCACACCCCTTTGGTAATAATGGCTTGGTGGCGGTGATTCTCATTCTCAAGGGAAAACAGAGAGGGAGGGAGTAGCTATAGAGTCTCATTGGTGGGTGGATGTTAGTGCTGTTTGAAAAAGCAGCCCATACCCATACCCCCTTGAGAATTCATACCCAGAAGAGGAAAATTTTCCAATGCTCTCCATAATAGATTTTTAATGAGAATTTTGAATGTGGGCATGGAACATCATTTTTAATAAGTTTTTAACTATTAGATGGTGTCAGCTTTAAGGTTTAAACAAATACACAGGTCTGTTTTTATGTCTTGTAGGTCTTTTATTGACAAGTGTTAGATGAGTACTGCTAGATTAGAGAAATCTCTTCTCTTTCTTCCAGTATTATACAGAAGGAATTAGAGGGTGGAAGAGCCCTGCGAGGCGCAGTAAGTCCTCACCAGCATTTTTCATAGGTTCTGGGACTTCAAGTGAGATGATGTATAGCGAAGCCAGTTTTACCACAGGCTCAATTATATAAACAAAGGTGAAGTTCCTACAGCATCTCCTCAATGTTTTCACAAAATGTATTGAATAAAATGGTGTTATTCGAGGACCTGCTGTGTGTGTTTATGTTATCAAGAATGAATGAAGACTCAAAGAGGTAAAAAGTTAGATATCAAATTACCACATGGTTCAGCAATTCCACGTCTGGGTATAAACCCAAAAGAAGTGAAAGTAGGAACTTGATCAGATATTTGCATACACATGTTCACAGCAGCATTATTTATAACAGGCAAAATGTGGAGGCAACTAAAATGTCCGGTGCCAGTTGAATGGATAAACAAAATGGGTATATACATGCAATGGAATAGTTTTCAGTCATAGAAGAGAAAGAAGTATTGATGGATGCTACTGCATGGGTGAACCTTGGAGACGTTATGCTAAGGGAAAGAAGCCAGCCACAAAAGGACACAGGTTGTGTGATTCCTCTTGTATGAGGTTTGCAGAGCAGTGAGATTCGTGGTGACAGGAGGTAGAATGATGGTTGCCAGCGGCTAGCGGGGAGGAGGGAATGGGGAATCAGTGTTTAATCGGTGCAGAGTTTCGGTTGGGAAAGATGAAAAGTTCTGCAGCCCTGTCCGGGTAGCTCAGTTGGTTAGAGCGTTGTCCCAATACAACAAGGGAGCAGGTTCCATCGGGCACATACAAGAATCAATCAATAAATGCATGAATAAGTGGAACAACAGATCGATGTTTCTTTCCCCTTTCCTCTCTCTAAAATCAGTAAATAAAAATTAAAACAAAGTTCTGCAGATAGATGGTGGTAATGATTGGACAACAGTGTGAACGTACCTAATGCCACAGAACTGTGCAGTTAGAAATGGTTAAAGTGGCAAATTTTATTTGTATATATTCCATATATATACATGTATATTTATATCACAATTAAACACACACAGTACCAAAATGAAGTGGGATAAAATAAATTTCAAAAGGCTGTGATAAGACTGATGATAAAGTATGTAGTTTATTAAAAGTCCTTAAGGCCTTTAATCTTTATTTAGTTGAAGCAATTAAAAATAAAATAAATACTGATTTGAGATAAAAAATTTAATATCTGGATTCAGTTATCCTTATTCAAATTCAGAAACCTTTCATATTGCTTATTCCAGAAGGTAACCCACACAAGGAAGAGAGAGAACTTCCTGTATTGCATATCTTTAGGTCTCTTGGTAAGAAATTATACTTGATTTTGGGTCAGTATGTACTGAGTGAGGTGAGGAGAGAGAAGTAAGATTGATAAGAGAAGAAGAGTTAGGCATTATTTTAAAAACCCTTTAAAAGAAGGGCGGAATTTAGCCCTGACCAGTGTAGCTCAGTTGTTTAGCCTTGTCCTGCAAAGCGAAAGGTTGCTGGTTCGATTCCTGGTCAAGGTATTGGGTATATGCATTGTGGGTTTGGTCCCCAGCTGGGGCACACACAAGAGGTGACTGATGGTTGTTTCCCCCACTCCCTTCACCTCTCTCTAAAAATAAATAAAATCTTTTTTTTAAATAAAGAAGTATATAGTTTAGTGCTTGGAAAATTTGCATTAGTGTATCCTTCAAAAGAAACAGAGAGGAATGACTTTTTGAATTAAAATTAATTATCGTTGTCTTTAGGGTTTTGATTTGTGATTTAAACCTAAGAGGTCTATTTTTTCTACATCAGGGCATTTAGCCCTTGGCACAGCTGATGTTCTGGTCTGGAAAATTCTTGGCTGTGGAGCCGGACTGTTCTGCTGCAGGACGGTTAGCAGCAGCGCCGGTTCCCACGCGCCAGGCGCCTGCCGCCGTCTCCTTCCCCACCCAGTGTGGCCACCGCTGGGGACAGTCACCCCCACTGCTCTGTATTATAGGGTTAATATCAACAAAAATCAAGGAGTGCATTTTAGGTATAACTTACACCATTCTTTTTTTCTCCTATTACAATTGTAGCTCTGAAGTAGAATTTAATGTATGTCCCTTTTTAAAAAAAAGATTTCATTTATTTATTTTTAGATAGAGGGGGAAGGAGGGAGAAGAGAGGGAGAGAAACATTCATGTGTGGTTGTCGCTCGCACGCCCCCCACTGGGGTCCTGGCCTGCAACCCAGGCATGCACCATGATTGGGAATTGAACTAGTGACCCTTCGGTTTGCAGGTTGGTGCTCAATCCACTGAGCCACACCAGCCCGGGCAAATGTATGTCCCTTTTTGAACAAACCACGACAAGTCATAAATTCATAGATTAGCCTTTTGGTGCTACTCGTTTTATTGGGAGGGAGTGACCAGCACCACATTCTCCAATTTATAGTTCATGCTCAGAAGTTTTAATTATTGCTTAAAAATCACTTCCTTTTAAAATTACCAATGCTATATATAACTTGCAGAAAATTTGGACAAATACAGGAAATTATTAAGAAGGAATTTAAATGACCTTTAATCCTAAAATTTAGACATAAACAAAAATACATGTATTTGTAAATCAAGTATTGATTAAAAAGCTTTGGTATTTTTTAACTGAATTCATTGAGTTGACGTAGGTTAATACAATCATACAGGTTTCAAGTGTACAATTCGGTAACACATCATCTGTACACTGTATTGTGTGTTCACAGCTCAAAGTCAAGTCTCCTTGCATCACTATTTACTGCCCCCCCTTTACCCTCTTCTACCTCTTCCGCTCCTTTTTCCCTCTGGTAGTCACCATACTGTCTATGAGCTTTTTCTTGTTGCTGTTTTTGTGGTATGTATGTATGTATGTATGTATGTATATGTATTTTCTTTTTTTTTGAAAGAGCCGTGGGATTTTGATGAGCACTTAAAGATACTCTAGATTAAAACAGAGTCCTCCCATACAGAGGATCCAGAGACACATGAAAAGATGCTCAGTATCGCTAGCTATCAGAGAGATGCAAATTAAAACCACAATGAGATACCACTTGACACAAGTCAGAATGGCCATCATAAACAAAGCAACAAACAACAAGTGTTGGAGAGGTTGTGGAGAAAAGGGGACTCTAGGGCACTGTTGGTGGGAGTGCAGACTGGTACAACCACTGTGGAAAACAGTATGGAATTTTCTAAGAAAACTAAAAATGGATCTACCTTTAGACCCAGCAATTCCACTGCTAGGATTATATCCTAAGAACCCTGAAACACCAATCCAAAAGAACCTATGCACCCCAATGTTCATAGCAGCACGATTTACAATAGCCAGGTGTTGGAAGCAACCTAGGTGCCCATCAGTAAACGAATGGATCAAAAAACTATGGTACATTTACACAATGGAATTCTATGCAGCAGAAAGAAAGAAGGAGCTCCTACCCTTAGTAACAGCATGGATGAAACTGGAGAGCATTATGCTAAACGAAATAAGCCAGGCAATGAAGGACAAATACCATATGATCTCACCTTTAACAGGAACCTAATCAACAAAACAAACAAACAAGCAAAATATAACCAAAGACACTGAAATTGAGAACAGGCTGACAGTCATCAGAGGGGAGAGGGGAGGGAATTTCAGGGGAAAAGGGGAAGGGATTAGAGCAACAAGTATAAAAGACACGTGGACAGAAACTGGGGGGGGGGGTGGAAATGGGAGGGAGGTGGGGAGGGCTGGGGCCGTGGGCCGGAATGGGAGTAGAAGACAGAAAACTGTACAAGAACAACAACTAAAATAAAATAGAGTCCTCCCTTTCTGGGTAAAAATGGCAAACAATGACCGTAAATTCTTATTTTAAAAACAATAAAGGTGCTAGAGCTCATCAGTATTTTCACTTAATTTTGACTGAATGGTATAAATAATTGCGATGGCATGTACAAGGATATCTTTGAAATCGGAAGAGTCTTGTTTATGAATGAATTATCCACTTGAAAGATTGAAGTTAACTTCCTATATGTGTGTCAACTACCATCTTATATAACACATTAAACCTTGCAACTGTTCCTATATAATATATAGCCTAGGTGTATATGTGTGTACATATATTTATATATATTTGTGTCTGTTTCTAATTTTATAAACAATAAAAGCTAGGTTTGAACAGAAGCCATAGTCTTTGCAATATAATTGAAAGCACATGTGTTTCCATGTAGGCAAACCTAAGGCAAGTAGTAACTCTCAAACAATTCTTGTGTTTAGAAAATGCTTTCAGGACTTTACATGTTAAATCCATAATTCTATTACAAATATTGAATTTTGTAATGAGAAGCATTTGTTCATCGACTTAAACTTTTAACAGTATTTAACAATGAGAAATTTAACAGAATTTAACAATGAGAATGGTGCATGCTGTGTCTATTAGAGAAATAGCAGGGATTGAGAAATGAGACATTGGTTAAATCTGAATCTTGGCATTGATAGTTTAGGTAGGTGTTGATGATGCTGAAAAATTAATTTATTTTGTTTTATTTTTTCAAAATCAAGTGTCTCTCTCTTTTTTCTTTATTTTTAGACGGGGAAGGTGAGGGAGAGAGAGGGAGAGAAACATCAATGTGTGGTTGCCTCTCATGTGCCCCCTACTGGGGACCTGGCCCACAACCCAGGCATGTGCCCTGATTAGGAATTGAACAGGTGACTCTTTGGCTCTCAGGCTGGCACTTAATCCATGGAGCCACACCAGCCAGGGCTATTTTTGTTTTTAGTATTTCTCTTAGAATGTACCATAGCAGCTGTGACTGATTTCAAGTAGTTAGTAAAATGTAACCAGGTCACAAATACATTTTTAAAAATTATAAATAATCTGTTCAGAATCTTACTTATTTTATCTAGGAGAGGGAGAGTTTTGATTATTAACTTTTTGCTGTCTCTTTCTGGAGTCATTAGAGATTTATTGACTGATTTATTTCATATCATATTAAAGGATATGGACATTTTTAAAAATTTTATTTTTTATCCTCGCTTGAGGACATGTTTTCATTGCTATTTTTAGGAAGAGAGGAAGGGGGAGAGAGAAGCATCAATGTGAGGGAGAAACATCGATTAACCAATCGTGTTAATTGCCTCCCAGACATGCCCGGACTGGGGCTCGATTGCACCTGCACTGGGGATGGAACCCGCAAACCGGGTACGTGCCCTGACTGGCAGTCAGACCTGCAACCTTTTGGTTACCAGAGGATGCTCCAACCATCTGAGCCACACCCGCCAGGGTGAGGATGGACTTTCTATGAGGAGGATCAACACTGCGTCTCATACATCAGTTTATGTTTTTGTTACACCAACCCCTCTTTTTTAATTGAAAGCTACTGGTGTTATATAACTGGCATCCCAAAGTCAGTAAAGTCAGTAAAGAACTATTAAAATATCTTAGATGGAGAGGGACGTGTATTTGATTAAGAAGGAAAAAACAGGAGACAGCTGTTGATATTATTACTTTTTCTTATGTTAGAGATATCTTTTAAAGAAGGCTGTTAACTTGGAAATTTCTATTGTCTTTCCAAGAGCTAAGAAAAACAAACATTTTTTAGGACTGCAGGTTATAGTTATGTGTCTGGCACTGTGCCAGGTGCTCTCATATGTTTGCACTTAATTCTTAAAACAACCTGTGAAGTATATATTATTTTCATCCTACAGATGAGGAAATTGGCAGAGTCCGAGTTCTGTGGTCAAGTATACTTGTGTATGTGTAGGTATAGATGTATGTGTGCAAATATATATAAATACATACACATATATTGAAAGATTTAAAAATTTCAAGGTTTAAATATCATAATGGCAATCTCAAGGGAACAGAGAAAAATAAAGTCTTGGAAATACTGATTTTTTTTTAAACAGTGATTGTACCATTAGAGGAATTTGAATGGACAGTAATAAAAGTAGTGGTTTTATAATGCACTCTCATTTTTTCTCCTTGAAATTGTCATTGCTAATATATTCTAATTTTGAATTTGACATGTGACAAGTATATTTCAATATCTTATTAGAGGAGTGCCATCAAGTAAGGGATCTTACTAGTGACCTTGGAGTATGGGTCCAAAGAACAGTAGGTTTTCCTTTTTCGGGGAATGAGAATGGTGCCTTAGGTAGCATGAATGGTTTATTTAAGTGGCTTCACTTGCCTTTCCACCTGTGAACATGTGTTTTTCTATCCCCCTTTCCTCTTTCTTTCTTTAAGTAAGACGGGGTTCAGATCTGAGGTTTCTGGGAAATCCACTTGAGTAGGTCATGAAGGACTTGCCTTTCTCTTCTGCAGGAGGTGGCAGTCTTAGCACATTGACTTCTAATCAAAACCAGAACTCGAGGTTTCACTAGGGGATTTATTATTACTTTGAAGCAATGAGAATTTGAACTTGGGAGTGGAGTTTTCTCTTATAAATCTTATAGTGCATTTGGGCCTCAGGATTTAAAAAACCTGTGGACTGGCCATTGT
The DNA here is from genome assembly GCA_039655065.1 of Glossophaga mutica. Taxonomy (NCBI): domain Eukaryota; kingdom Metazoa; phylum Chordata; class Mammalia; order Chiroptera; family Phyllostomidae; genus Glossophaga; species Glossophaga mutica. Next base: position 89,004,365 of record CM077313.1, read on the forward strand.
TCATTAGAAAGGTTGAAAGTCATCATTTTAAATAGTTTTGTGGCATTCACTTTCATTATAATGCTTGGTTTATGTTTTTTTTTTTTTTTAATGTACATTAAATGCTGCAGCTTCTGTTGGAATGATACTAAATTGACTTCTTGGCTTTTCTGGCAACAATTTTTTTGTCTCTGACAAAATCGACTGGATTTGTAAAGTTATACATATGACTGAAGATGGAAATATTTGTGCCCTGACATATACAAAGTACTTCTGTATGTTGTGTGTACACATACAGGAAGTGAGGTGGAAAAGTGGAGGTGCCCACCTGGCTAATTCAGACTCAATGACTTCTAGGAAATACTTGGCCATTTTCTCTCTTTCTGTGTGTATATATCTATATATCTATGTATGTATATATCTCTATATATCTATATATTTATATATGTATAGAAGCCTATTTCTATACATATATGTGAATATATATCTAGGTATAGATATATACCCATACACACACACACACACACACACACATACATACATACATACACGGGTGGGCAAAAATAGGTTTACATAATACAAAAATAAATAATAATATAAGAATAAATTTTCATGTACTCAGAACTATAAACTTTTTTTTTTGCCAAGCCCTGTATATATGATATGTAAAAAATTCATTATATTTTTTACTTAATTTGTGTGGCTAGAAACCATATTAACAATTATATATTCATGAACTTTTAGATATATAGCTTTTTTTGTGTCATGAGATTGCTTTAAGGAGTATTTTTCCTTATAACACTGCTACTTTGTAGATTATTTATAAATTAGAGAATATAGTCAAATGAATAAACACAATTACATGAAGGGTTGCTATTAATTTTTATAATAATTGTGGTTATGAATTCACTTTTATATATTTACTTTTACAAACATACCTACTTTAAACAAAATGGGTTATACTCTTTTTTTTTTTTTTTTTTTCAGATGCGGGTTATACTCTTTATTCTCCCTTTTTTTGCCATATAAATTGCGACTATCTTCTCATGTCAATAAATATAAATCTACTACCCTGGCTGGTGTGGCTAAGTAGATTGAGTGCCAAACTGGGAACCAAAGGGTTGCTGGTTCGATTCCCAGTCAAGGCACATGCCTGGGTTATGGGCCAAGTCCCCAGTTGGGGGTGCAGGAGAGACAACTACACATTGATGTTTCTCTTCCTCTCTTTCTCCTTCCCTTCCCCTCTCTAAAAATAAATAAATACAATTGAAAAAATAAATATAAATCTACTTCATTTTTAATGGTATAGAATTTGTGTTGTATGCATAAATATGTATCAGTTAATGTCTGTTGATACATCTACTGCTTTTAGTATTTCTCTTCATATCCTGTGGCAGAGCCAGTCATTGGTGGGGTCTGAGCTTCAGGAATGGTGGGGAGTTGGATGGATGCTTGCCCCCCCGAAAGGTTGTTTTTTTTTAAAAAGAAATTTAAGTAGCATGTTTATTTTTAAAAATCCTAGATGAGGTTTATATGAGGAGGGAAATAAAATTATCTCTACTGTTGCTGTTAAGCACTAACTAATCACCATGACTATTTTCGTGTATTTATGTTGTCTTTTTCCTCTGACTTTTTATGCCATAAAACTGGATTCATATTGTATTTACCCTTTAAAGTCTTTTTTCTCATTTAACAATATCATGAGCATTTATTTACCAAATCAAGAACAATCTACTGTAATAAATTCTAAATGATTGTACAGAATTCTGTGATATACCTCTGTTGGTGGAATTGTTTCTAATCTTTTGCTCTCAAAAATTCTATAGCCATCGGAAGTGTGCTATATTAACGGCAGGGTGTTCGCTAACACCAGTAGAGCTTGCCTCTATGACGGGGGTTTGATAGTGCTCTCTGCCACATTCGGTAAAAAAAAAAATTCTATACCCAGCCTGAAATTTGTATGGAACCACAAAAGAATGTAAGTAGCCACAGCAATCTTTAGAAAGAACCGGTAGAGGAGGATATGGGGGGTACCTGGTGATGGATGGAGACGTGGCTTGGGGTGATGGACACACAGCACAGTGTGCAGGTGATGCGCTGTAGGATTTTGCCTCTGACACCTGTGTGCTTTTGTTGACCAGTGACAAAATTAACCCCAGTAACTTTAACCCCAATAAAGTTAACCCCAATAAATTTAATAAAGAGAAAAGAAAGAAGAACAAAGTTAGAAGCATCATACTTTGTGATTTCAAACTATATCTATAGTAATCAAAACAATCTGGTATTGGCGTGAAAACAGACACATAGATCAATGTAACAGGAGAGAGAGCCCAGAAATTAATTTAAGACCAAGGAGCCAAGAGTCTATGGGGAAAGGATAGCCTTTTCAATAAATAGTATTGGAAAAATTGGATTGCCACAGGCAAAGGAATGAAACTTGGACCCCTCTCTATACCGTATACAAAAATCAATTCCAAAGAGATTAAAGATTTGAATGTAAGACCTGAAACCATAAACTCCTCAAAGACATATGGGGTACGCTCCTTGACATCAGTCTTAGCAATGATTTTTTTTTTTTTTTTTTTTTTGGATTTGATACCAAAGCAAAAAAAAAAAAACAAAAAAAAAAAAAACGGGGCAACAAAAGCAAAAATGAACAAGTGGCCAGTAACACTGTATGAGTTTAAGATGTATGGTATAAATTATATGATTTACATATGTTGTGAAATGGTTACCATAATAAGTTTAGTTAGTATCCATCATGTCATAGATAACAAAAAAAGGAAAAGAAAAAAATATTGTTTACTAGTGATGAAACTCTTAGGATATACTCTTATAACAACTTTCAAATATTGTATCTCACTAAAACTGGAAAGGAAAAAAGAAAGAATAATTAGCACCTCAAAAATCAAAAGGGAAATAGAAATACAGAAATTTTATATTCAAAGCAAAGTTTCCCGAGGATCAAAAGTGAGCATAATAAGAGTAGCAAAGAGTAGGTAGTATACATTTTTGTTGCTGATCAAAGGATGACTATCCAGATTTATTATTTGTTATATTTTTGTTAAACTCTTTGGAAAGAAAAGTGGGGATGGGTGGGGCCAAAGTGGGACCTTCTCTTGGACTATATCATTACAATCATTATAGCAAAATGTGTTTATGAGATTACTTGTGATTTAAAAAATAATCACTGCTTATAAAAAAAAACCTAAATGAAATAACCAAGTAGGACTATATCAAACCAAAAAGCTTCTGTACAGCAAAGAAAGCTATCAACAAAATGAAAAGGCACCCAATGGAATGGCAGAAAATATTTGCAAATCATGTATCTGATAAAGGGTTAATATTCAAAGTATATAAAGAGCCCATACAATTCAATGGAAAAAAATGCCATATAAATGAGAGTATATTTTAGGGATGTATTGCTTAATTTGGCTTTGCTTAATTTGACCTTCCTAAGGAAGTTAAGATCTGAGAGTTGAGTTAGAGTCAGTGTGTTAGGAACCTAATGGCTTTGGTTGCCATTGTGAATGGCATCTTTGTTCCATCACATTAAAATTATTTTTAGGGGGCGGGTAGGAGGGAAGATGGTACACAGTGCTACACCGCAGCTACTTTTCGTGCTACACAGAAGACAACATTCTGCTCCCATTGGTGTTAGGTCTGCTTATAGTCTAGCAGTTCTGTTATTCTTTTGCTTGTTGATCTCTTTTCTTTTTTCCTATTGCATTTAAGAGATTCTTTGGTGTTCCTCAGTGTTGCTCTTGGATATCTAAGGGAGGATTTATTTTTACTTATCCTACTTGGAATTTATTTGGCTTAATACTGGATCTTAGAACTGGAACCCTTCAAACACTCAGCCATTATTTCTTTGAATATTACCTCTTCCATAGTCTCTCTATTATCCCCTAATGGAAATCCAATGTGTATATGTTAGACTGTCTTACCCTAGTGTCCATGTCTCACTTGTATTTTCTATCTCTGTTTCTTATTCATGCATTCTAGATTATTTCCTTAGACTTAGTTTCCATTTCCTAAATCACTGCTATTTACAGATAATGTCTACTGAAACTACTCTTGGAATTTTGTTAACTTTGTTAAGTCTAATTATATTTTTGGCTTCTCAAAGTTTATTTGGTCCTTCAAAATCTGCTTGGTCATTGATTAAGTCTCTTGATCATATTTTTAATACTTGTTTTTGTTTCTTTAAATATAAAATGTAGTATTTTTGTATTCTCTCTGGATAATTTCAGCATATGAAGTGTTTGCAGTTCTGAATCTGCATGCTATTATTTTTGCTGTCTCCTGCTCAATTTGCCTTACTTCCTCGTATATTGTGATTTTGCCAGTGAGGCCATCTTCCTTGGAACTTAACCCATGGGGGTGGTCTGTGTGTTCCTTCAGAGATTTGCATTTCCTTTCGTCAGGTGCTTGGTGGTACTTCTAATCCAGAATCTCTTTATAGTAAAGTCACGGACCAAGTCTTTGTGGGCAACGATCAGAGTGAATTTGGTCTGACAACCCACAGTAAGATGCGCTTGGTGTTTGTGAATTCTTTGGAGAGATTTTTTTTCCTTCGCCTGGTTCCAGGTTTTGAGGTGTGCATTTTAGTTTGCTTCTTCCCGGGCTTGAGGGCAAATGCTACTCCTGAGTTCTCCGTATGCTAAGGGTGGAGCCCTTTGCAGACTTCGCTTTGTACTGGGAAGAAGAAGGTAATGTCCAGGATCAATTAGGTTCCCCACACAGGGCGGGTTCCCAGGCTTTTCTCCTTTATCAGACGTCATCTGAGACCCTGGAAACTGAAGCTGACCTGCACCTGTTTTAGGACAATGTCCCTGGGGCTCTGTTTACCTTTGTGGGGTCCCATTTTCACTTAGTGTTTAGCTTCTGAACATTGCTTCCATTTTTTTGGCAGCATATTGATGTGCTTAAAAATTCTGCTTTAAACTACCATTTTGCTTAATCATTATAATGGGAGAGTCAGGGTTTTATTTGCTATTCTCATCTACTTATTTTTTAAATTTGTTTAATTTTGTTTATGTTTGTAAGCAATTCTTTTGGAAACCAGGCAAGAATAAATAAATTATAACAAGGAATTCACCAAGCAGCTATCAAGTTTTATCTGCTCAAGCGAAATATTTAACATTTTATATTTAAATCTGATGATTCCTACAAACATACAAAGTCCAGTTATGCTGCTAGGCCATGCTAAATTTGAAATCAGAACGGGAGTTAGAGAGTATGTTGTTAGGGTACCTCCTTTGTGCATATTTTCAGCTGAAGAGACGGACTGGAGATCGGAAGGGTTGAGTTCTGGCCCTCCTCCTCAACCAGTGTGCGTTCTCATCAGATCATCAACTTCCCTGAGCCTTTGGTTTCCCCACCTTTGAATGAGAACAACAGTTCTTGACCTTTCCAAGTTACAGCATAGTTGCTAGCGTTGGATGCACTAATAATGTGTGGGCCAGTGCTTGAAAACTGTCATTATTACTTTGAGGTCTTTAATTTGCTTCCATTAATCTCATGAGACTTGGTCATCAATGCATTCATTGATTGCTACCTTCGTTCCATATAACCTCTTGAAACCTACCTCAATTTTTAAGCCTTCTTTAATTTCCTCTTTGTATGACATTGTAGCTCAGTTAACCTTAGAGCATAGAGCAGAAACCAAGAAATGTGAAAGCTGGTTGAGAAGGTTTATTGAATTATACTTGGAGTGTTACTGTACATGTCTTTCACGTTATTTTCAGATGGAGCTACATTCCAGTGTTTTAGGGCGTAAAGTAAAACGAGTCTTCATAGGCAACAGTGAAAGCACATGTACTGTCCAGTTGGTATCCTGACAGTCTTTCCAGCCTTTTGGTAGGATTCGATTCTTCGAGTACTGGTCAGCAGAGGGAGCCTTTGCCTCACTTTTTGGTCTCAAAAGTCTGTCAGCGGTGAGTTTGTAAAGAGCCAAAGTATTTATGGAAAATGCTTGTTTCCTCACCCAGGTTTGAAAAGGTTTTGGAACCAGTTTTTCCTTTGTTCCTATAAAGGAAAGGCTTTCTGTCTGGGTTCTTTGTAATAGTGGTTCTTAAGAGCTGGTTGCGGTGTCCTTTGAAAGTGCTTAAATGCTGGGATAAAATGGTGGTTCTCAAATGCTGTGCCCTGTTAACATTTTGAAGGGTCTTGAGGTAATGAAGATAAAATCAGCTGATGTGCTGAATTTTTCATGGAGCTACATTTTGTTCAATTAAAGGGTTTACTCAGTGCTAACATTTTCTACTTTGTACTTGTGTGTATCATATTGTTTTTGCAGAAACTGTTGGTGATGTTAGTCTCTTTGTTATTTAAAAAAAAAATCCTGATTGGGCAATTCACAAGGTTCACAACCCTATGATGATCCCCAAGAATTTCTGAAATTTTATAGATCAGTGAAATTCAAGAGCCTGGGAATCACTGCTTTAGCAAGTCCTTGAGCAAATAAAGACTGGAATTTCTGAACTGAACCATTTCCAACTTTCTGGTCAATTTTTGTCCCAACTTTCCCCGGGATGTTTTCTGTCCTTTTACACCTAAAGAGTGAGATGTGATGATCAAATCCTCTGATATCCGAGATACAGCTAAGGGCAGGTACGAGGGAAAGTTGTTCGATTGTTTTTCTTGAACCTGCTAAATTTAGGCTGAAGATCGGCACACATTTCTATCGTGCTCCATTTTCTAAGCTTCGCAGTTTGCACATGTCCCCTTCCGTAATCCTCACAGCAACCCAGTGGGATAGAGAGGGTGTCTTAGCATTTATTTTGCACTCGAAGAAACAGACTGAATGAAATTAAGCAAAGTAGCTAAAGTCACACACCTAGGATGTGTCAGAGCCAGGATTCAAAAACCATATCATCTTATCTTTCTGATTCAAAGTCATTGCTCTTTCTACTACATATTAATACTTTAATTTACATTTGCAACTTTCCCGTATGTGCTCAACTTGTTCTTTTGTGATATGCCATCCTGCTCTGGCAACAGGGTGCCCCCAGAGAGTATCCTGTTCAGCAACCTTTGTGGGGTACTTTTCCTGCTGGTAATAATTCCTTGTTCCATATTGCTCAGAAAAAGACTTTGTGGCCAGGGCTCTAATAATTACTAATGCTTTAAAGTTTATTCTGTGTATGTGTTTGAAGGTAGAGTTTTATATAGTGCTGAAGGATCTAAGGATCAGTTTACCCCTTTGGTTTCCTTTCCAGCGTCCACAGTTTATCCCTACATTTGGGTGGTTTCCCCACTGACATATCTATGTTCCTGTTGGGGTCTTCCTGCATCTCACCTTCATTTCCTGTGTCTCTCCAATAGGCTTTATCTTTCTTTCTTTTTCTTTTTTTTAATTTATTTTTTTTCTTTTTTGATTTTATTTATTTATCTTTAGAGAGGAAGGGAAGGAGAAAGGGAGAGAAACATCAATGTGCGGTTGCCTCTTGTATGTCCCCTGCCGGGAACTGGCCTGGCAACCCAGGCATGTGCCCTGACTGGGAATCGAACCGCGATCCTTCGGTTCGCAGGCCCGCGCTCAATCCACTGAGCTACACCAGCCAGGGCTGGCTTTATCTTTCTTAAGCGAAGAGTTATCCTTGACCTTTCCTCTTCTTATTATTTCTTCGTGTAGCTCATGTAGGGCATACAATGAGTACTTCACCTTTTGCCACAGAACTAAGCCCTGAAATAATTTAGAATTCCAATTTGTTAAGTGTCACGTATTAAAAACAAATTATTTCAGGGCTTTTACCATACCATTTTTACTTAAATGCTATTCATTCATCCATTTAACAAATATTTACTGAGCTCAACTGTATACTAGGGACTGTTGCAGCAATGGAGGTGTGGCAAGTAAAGCAAAATGCCAGATCTCAAGGCGGCTCCAGGTGAATATGGGGATATTGTCCACTGTCTTGGCTCACTTGATGATCATTGGTGTCTTATTACTGCAGTGTGACGTGAGTTTTACTTTTACGAGGGTTCCATCGACTTGAAAACATAGTTTCAGAGCACCAACACACATGGGACTGTACTCAGTGCTGTGAGCCAGACAATGAAAAGAAAATAGACTTATCTTCAAGGAATTTACGCTTCAGTTATGCATGTTGAGATGTGCCACATTTAGCTGTATCACTAGGAAAAATATTGTCAGTGCTAAGGAGGAGCGAGGCAGAATGCCCTAAGGAAGAGCAGAGGGGAGTGGGTGGTTGGTGTCTGCAGTAGACAGGGGACGGTCGTGGCGTGGTGGCGCTGGACCTGGGGGTCGAGGCCGTGTGGGAGGGTTTGTGAAGCTAAGATGGGGGAAGGACACCTGAGGTGAACTGAACTAGACTGACCAACGCATAAGGCATTTAGGGCTCATGTTACCTGAAGTATTTGGTGCCTGGGCCCAGAGGGGAGGGAGTAGTCAAAGTCCATTTAGCAGACTCATTAAAGAGGTCTTTGCAAATCCAGCTTGTTCATTTGTACTTGCTTCTGGAGACACTGCGGTGCCTTTGAAGTTTTCGAGTGTATAATAATACGGTCATTGTATTTGTTTTTATGACTTTTATTGAAGATACAGCATATTAACTGCTTCTTTTAGAAGAACCCAAGGAATTGAAGTAGACCCAACAATGGTTGAATGGCACATTGAACTTAGTGATGTGAACTGACATTTGAGGAAGGTGAAAGCTACATTTGTCATTATCTTTAACTCATTTTGATTTGCCTTTTAAAATGGTATGAGTTTTAGATAAAGTTGAACCTCAGTTGAGGATTTCCTGACTTTAGTTATTTTTTTCACTACTTAATTTAATTGGTTATAGTGAGTTCAGTGTTTTTTTTTCCCTCGTTCTTTCTTTCGATAAACTGATGATTTTAGGATTAAGAGACTTAACAGTATATAAAAAGCAAATATTGAGCTTTTGGAGTTCTTACTTTATGGGACTGATAATATTGCAAATGGGGAATATTTGTACAAAATGAAGAGGTATTTAAACATTTTTCTCTTTTTAATATTTCTGGGGGGGGCGGTCTCTGGGTTTCTTATCACAACTGGTTATTATGTTGAGAAAATTACTCCCTTTGAAACTAGTTATTTAAAAACAAAATCATGCCCCCAGCATTACATTGACCCTCGAAGACTTTTTCGTTTGGATGAGCTAGAAGAAGAGAATGCTGATACATAATGGACCCTTCCGTGGGACATCCCCTGTCTTTCCTATGTCACTCGGGGTCGTCCTGCGAAGAGCATCAATAAAAGAGGATGGGGAAGAACACGGGCATATGTGCTCGGGGGTGGGGGTGTGTAGAGGCAGAGCCGGTTCGTTCCCAGGCAGGGCTGTGGGGACACCTGCTGCATGCACACTCTTCAGGGGTTTCCGTGGTTATCACTTAAGGGAAATTGCCGTTTTGAGAAAAGCGAATTTAAAATGGGTAGATAATCATGTTGAATAGCCAGCAGTTGACATGGACCTAAGTTTTGAGAGATTTTTTTTTTTTTATATTTCTTAACATCTTAAAAACGCTTCGCTGTGGCAAAAAGGGAGAATTTCTGATTGTGTGTGTCCTTCTCATGTTAAATTTTATTTTATCTTTATGCTTGGAAGGATTTTACCCCCTTAACTGTAAGTTTTTCACCTAACTTGGTCCGTAGGAAATAGGGTAATCCAGTAATATCATTTACTTATCATTCATTGCATGCTTCCCAGTACTGAGCAGCACGCAGTATTTTTATTGTATTTTGTCACAGCAGCAGCAGCATGTAATCTCCTCATACCACTGCTTTGCGGAGCAGGAAACTGATGGCACTTTCAGGACTAAAATGGGAAGGCAGCAAATCTCGTCTCAGCTTGTGGGTTCGTCCTGGCTCTGAGGAGCAGCCTGCCTCTTCATCAGCAGCGTGTCCCTCCCCCAACCCCCTCCCCCCGAGTTCACTGGTCTCAGACCCTCCTTTCTAAACCTGGCTCTCCGATGACCCCATGTCTCTGCACAGAGTGCCTCTGCTTCTGCTTCTCTGTTTGGCTGGCCGAGTCCTTCTCAATCTGCAAGACCCTAGTCTTCTATCTCTGTTCTTGATTCTCGATTCTTCCAGACACTGTTAACCATGCTCCCATAGCCTTTTAAATTATTTGAATATGCCTCTGTTCTTGTATTGTTGCCGTATTGATTAACTCCCGTAGTCACTGAATTTCCGAGTGTAGCAACTACGTCTCTCCTAGCACACGCTAGGTGCACAGGGAATGTGTGCAGAATTTGCTGAACGAATGTGAGATCCAGAGAATGTTATCAAGCCTGTCGTGATATTTACATCTTACAAAGCAATTTATGCAGTATTTTGTGATGCAAGTGATGATATAATGTTCAGGGCCTTCTTTCAAACCCAACCTTGTGTTCACATTGAATCCATCACATATAATGCTAATTTAATGAACGGTGTAATTTCTTTATAATATGTTATTGACCTTGTTCACAGTTCAGGGGGAAAAACTGATAAATAGCTTGGTGGAGCGCACACTGGTAGTCTTTGTAGGGCTGTTAAAGTTCCCATGAAAATGAGACACATTAAAATGTCAAAAGGCAAGTTCATAGGAAGAGTTAGTGTGTAGACCCAATTTTTATTTTCTTGAGTCTTAAAGTAATTAGTTTCATGAAGTTATTTATTGGGGTAACACTTGAATAATAGTTGAGAATTTGTGCATTTTTTCCCTGGTAATATTTTAAAATATTAGCTATTTAGCTCAACACATATATTCTATTTATTGATTTACTCTGCTTAGGGCTTTAAAATTTATTTATTTCTAACTAAGGTTTTAAGCTTAGAGTCTTCTTGAGTATTACATATTATTAGGCACTAATTACTTTTAGAATGCTCAAATAAAATAGGATATGAGGAAGAGAATCATTAGAAAGAAGTTAGCTATTTTTATTCATTAATTACTAATTATTAATTATTAAGCATAGCCAGATTGTAGCATGAATCTCAAAACAATTGTGGTAGTTTTATTTTTAGGATAATATGAGTGAAAAAGTAAAAAAAGCCTACTTAATGGCAAATTTACAATCTTGCAAGCTCTAGAAATACATCTACCTTTTGTTTTTAAGTAAGTATGTGTTGAAATCCCCCTCTGAACATTTTTATGTCCTTGCTCATAGCAAACATGTTGTATCATTTTTGAGTTCGGTTTGCAATAAAGATTAATGAGTTAGGGTTTCAGTTTTTATGTAAAAACAACAACAAACATTTTTCTGAGCGTGTGTAAAACCAGCGGAAGTTCCACAGACTTTTGGACTCTTCTGTTCTTCTGTATCCGTCTCTCAGTGTTTCCTGTCTGCCTTTTTGACTACCTGTACAGCTGTTTTTCATGTGTTCCTCAGACTTGGAGAAAGACCAAGTGTTTCTGACAGCTGCATGCTGAACTGCAATATATGCTTGGCCACAGGTCACGTTTGCATTTCTTCACCTGTGTTTTTACTCATGGTGTAAAAGAAATATGAGCGTAGAGAGATTCAGAAAACATGGAGCATGCTGAGCAATGGTAGTCTTCTTTAATGCACGCCACTCCACTTCCTGTGCTGCATCGATTCCGCAGAAAGAAGAAGACAGCAGAGGAATGGAGGAAATGGTATTCGGGACCGAACCTCCACGGGGCCCTTGCTGCTGTAGTCACGGATGATGGAAAATGCTGTGGGCCAGCGTGGGAGGAAGAACTCCTGGGCATGAACACACACACACCCCATTTTAGTGACTAGACTATAGTTTAGTAGGGAAAACTGTTAATCTAGCAGTCGGTCCAGCATGTAATTGATTACCAGTTTATGGATCATGGTAAAGCTTTGGCTACGTGATATTTTAACACCAGGAAATGAGACACACTATTTAATAAATATTCATTTCACGAGGCTGTAATGGAACTTTCCTGCCTTCACCCCTCAGCTCCGCAGGCGCAACAATTTTCTTTGCCTTTGAAAATGAAAAATACTGATTTCCAAAATCCTTTCAAATGGTTTTGGTAGGTCCTTTCTCAAACTGTTCCGAGATCTTGCAAATCAAAATGGTTGTTTTTCTCTCTTCATGGTCTTAACCAATGGGAGAAGTGTCCAGATTTAAAATTCTGATGAAATCTCTAACCTTCCTAATTATTTCAGTATTGAAAGATATTTTTCTCTGTATGGTTTAGGAATACTTTTGAGGAAGAATCATTAAGATGTTGTCATCCACTCAATCAGTTAATTTTACATTTCATGCCCTGTTGGTAAAACTTGATCCATTCATTGGATCAAGTCTAACTACCTCTGCATGGTTTTCTAATATGCTCCTATTCCCTCCCAGAAAATTCCTCTACTTTTACCTTTGACCCCTACTCATCCTACCTCTCCTTCTCAGTCCTACCTCTATCACGAAACCTTTTCCAGGAAGTTCACTGTCATTGAGCTCTTGGATTTTCTGTAGCACTGAGTCTGTTCCACCTCATTTGGATGGTCTCCGTTAACTTACGTTACTTTTAAAAATGAATTCAGTGTGGTCTCATGGAGCCTCCCGGGAACGTGCGTGGTAAAGTGGAGCCAGAGAGATTCTGACTTGAGTACTGGTGCTGTCCTTTCCTAACTTCTTTGGCATTAGGTAAATTATTTAAGCTTTGCGAGTTTCGGTCTTCCTATGTTTAAGATAGGACAATTGTCCACCTTTTACAGTTATTGAAGGTTATAGCTGATCGGCTGCATAAGTGGTTCATCATAGACAGGAGTGTAACAGGTGCTCGGGAAATGGCAATAATGGCCGTCACTGCTGTTGCTCGACGCTTCTTACAGCTCCTAATGTGCTACCGAGCATGTGGGCGGCATCATGGGGTACGGTTCACGGCTGGGTCACTTAAATAGCTCCTGCAATCCCATGGCTTTTATGAAGGCTTCCTGTTGGCCCGGTTCTATCAGAACTACAAAACTTGCGTGGTTTCTCTGGACCGTTCTTTCCGTTCCCATTATCTGTAAGGGGAGCCTCTGGTATGTCTTCTGAAGTAGCTTCCAAAACAGTGATTAGGAGGATTTATTTATTTATTTATTTATTTTTGAGTAATGTTTTGGATTGATCCCTGCATTTTTCTAAATGTCAGCAGCCAGGATTGTAATAAATAAAGCATCTTTCACTTACTTCAAAGGCAATATGGGAAACACATAGAATAAAATCTCAGCCAATGGAGCTGCAGATGAATAAACTATTTTGCCTAGCTTACTTCATGAAGCCCAGCAGACGTTTATTAGCATATCTCTGACGTGCCAGGCATTTTACAGTTGTTGGATTACAAAGATGAGTAAGAGTCGGCTCCTGCCTGTGAGGGAAAGACATAGAAAGGGATCATTTCAATCGTTCATTAGTTGCATGGGGATCCATGGGGTCACAGATGGAGGATGGTTGAGGGGGAAAGAGAAGAATTGTGGGAGGACAGGAACCTCAGCCTGTGATGTCTCTTTGAGGACAAATGGGATGATCCACTTGCTTTAGGGACAGAGACCCAACTCAAAGAGACTCTCACATTTATGGGAATTTATTGTCTGAAAAGTTCACCGGTAGGACTGACTCCAGGTGGGGCTTCAGGCACTGGCTCAGCACTGTCTCCTGTGGCCCTGTCTTAGCTGTGCCCTTGTGCGGTCACATGGCCTCTCCTCTGTGATTCCGTACCCAATCCTCCGCACACACTCCTCCCCAAGGGGCAGGAGTGAGGTTTTCTCTCGTTCCAGCTCAACCTGAGGATTTAGTTTCTCCCATTGGCGGTAAATTATACCTGTCCCTGAGCCAGTCACTGTGACTAGTGAGATCCTAACTGGTTTACTAAGTCAGGGCCTACCCTCAAGCTTAGAATAAAGTCAGTCTCACTCAAACCTCGTGGCTAAAGATGAGTGAAGAAGGGAATGGATGACCAGGAGGCAGCCGGCAAATGTTTACCAGAGCAGGGAAAGAAAAAGGAAAGAGCCTTTTGGGGAAACGTAGTAATACAAGCGAAAGCAGGAAGCACGCCCCATCCCAGTGCGTGTAGGAAACAGCAAGCAGGTAAACGTTAATTTGATGCGTAGTAAGAGACGTGGAAAATGATTATAGAATAATAATGTGATGCTATATTTACCATCTATGGGATCTAGCTTGCATATATTATTTCATTGAATTTTCCCAACCACTAAGTTAGGTATGTCATCTTGCGGGTAAAGAAATTTGAGCCCAGGCTCACAGCTAATAATTGGGGGAGCAGGACTCAAACTCAGATCATCTGCCTCTAGAGGCAGTCCACGTGGACGTTGAGGTGCATAAGTACTGTCCTCTAGCTTGCTAGAGGTTCAGAAAGACGACCTCATCCACCATGCTGAGGAGCCGGGTTTTCTCTGGGCTCCAGTTCTCTTCGAGCTCTGACTCCTTGTCCTGCCACAACCAGGTACCGGCTCTCAGACTTGAGCGTGTATCAGGTAGCTTTCTGAGGGGGTCCTCCCACCAGATTTTCTGATCTGGTAGCTCTAGAGTGGGACTCCAGAACTTGCATATCTTTTCTCTTTTTTTTAGAATTTGCATTTCTAAGAAGTTTCTAAATGAAGCTGATGCTGGTGGTCTGGGAGCCACACTTGGAGAGATCTTTGGGGATTGAAGATTTGTGTTTCAGTGATATTCTAACGTATCGAAATGCTGCTTGGAAATACACGTGCTCTTGCCTCACGTTCTTTAATGATACAGAAAGCAAGAGTGTATTTGGTCTTAGTGATGTCCTCCCCCAAAGGTCAAGATCATTGCATAAGTGTTTTATTGATTGAATTTCTTCTGTCTCTCTGATTCTTGATTTATTAAAACTAAATTTATTGCTCTCCTTCGAGGTCTTGCTCAATTCGCACATGCTCAGTTCCCCCTTGACTGTTCAAAGGTATATTTGTGTAGAAAAGACATATGTTTAAACACTTTATTTTATTGGTCTACATTTTTAGTATGAAAAATTAAAATATCAGAAAAAGTAACATGAATACTCATATTTCCACCATCTAGAGTCAACAGTTGTAAATGTATATATGTGTGTTTACACACATTTTGCTTTTATGAACCTTTTTTTTTTTAAATTTATCTTTAGAGGGGAAGGGTAGGAGAGAGGAAGAGAAATATCAATGTATGGTTGCCTCTTGTGTGTCCCATGCTGGGAACTGGCCTGCAACCCAGGCATGTGCCCTGACTGGGAATCGAACCGTGATCCTTTGGTTCGCATGCCCGCGCCCAATCCACTAAGCTACACCAGCCAGGGCAGCTTTTATGAACCATTTTAAAATAAGTTCCAGACCTTGTGCCAGTTCACCCACAAATAGAACAGGACATATCGCTTAGGAAGAACGTTCTCTTCTGTAGGAGAATCACAGTTCCATGATCACACTTAAGAAAATTAATAATAATTCCTAATGTTTTCTAACATGTAGGCATATTCCAGTTTCTGCAGTTGTCCCAATATCTCCTGTGTGTGTGTGTGTGCGAGTGTGCGTGTATTTGGTATCAGGATCCCAACGAGTGAAACTAAATGCTAAGGTTCAGCAATACTGAATGGACCTTTTGGCTCACGTAAATTCTGTGTTATTTAAATAACTGACTTGATTGCTTTAAGGAAAACCCAACTTAATGATGGCTTGAATAAGGATGATGTTTATTTCTGTCATTTGTAACCACCTGGAGATAAAGTGGTCCAAGGCTGGTTGGGGAGCTGTGATTTACTCAATATGTAGCTTCCGTTTTTGAGGCCAAGATAGCTGTTTCAGTCCTAGCATCATGCTGGACAGAGGGGAGGGGAGTGCATACTCAGTCCTTTTACAGGCATGTTTGGATGCTGCACATGTCACCTCTGCTCCCATCTCATTGGTGAGAATGTAATCATATGATGTTTCTACATATCAGAGGCCTGGAAATGCAGGCTTTGTTCAGGGTGGCCATGCATACGGTGATAATTCAAGTCCCCGATGAAAGACCAGCTCCTGGGGCAGCAGGTAGCATCTCTGCCACAGATTCTCTTTTTGCAAATGAGTGAGTTATAATTACCCTGAATCCATTGCAATATGACATCTCTCTTTTGAGCTATATTGGGCTTGTAATTGCTCCTACGCTGAACCCAGAATGTTATTTTTAAAAAATTATTTTACAGATGTTCTGTCATCTTTTTTTGTTAGGGCATAGCTCTTGTTGCTGACAGCTGTCAGTATGTTCACGCTTTTCTCATTTGCTGTTTTCTTTTCTCTGGGCTGGGAAAGCAGGGGACAGTCACCATCATAATAATGTTGTGATTGTGTGTTTTATGCATGCTGTCCAGTGTCAGGGACTTCAACATCTTATATCTAACTTTGGAACTCTTATACAAATGGAGTCATTTTGCAAGTGAGGCGGCTCCAGCTCCTGGGATATCAGCAACCTGTGTATGAGAACTACATCGTTAGAACCAGAACCGATATAAGAACTGAGGCCTGGGAATCTACCTGTAAAAAGTTTCATGGTTTTCATTACAAAGACGTTGAAGCATCTTTTTCAATGATGGTTTAGAGGCATTTTTATACTTTTTTATTTTTGCTGGCTATAGACAAATGGGATTGCTGAATAGTTAAATTCTCAATAGACAAAGTTCTCATTGCCTAAAGAGATCTCTGTGAATATACTTGTATAAACATGCATACAAACTCATAGCTTTTTGGGAAACCTTTAATAAGCATAGTAGAAAAATATTAGATTTGAAAAAGCTTAAAACAGCAACTGCAAAGCCCACTAAGCGTCATAAAAGAATGAGTATGGAGAGAATACTCTTCAAAACAGCTTCAGCAGGAACAGTCCTGTGCTCTAGGGAGATCCGGAGTGGTTCAAATCTGTGTTTAGTGGGCGTTCTTACGCTAAGACAGAATTCAACCTGGAGCATCTCTCTGATGATAGAACTGTCGAGCAATCAAGATGCGGTAGGGTACGTGGCAGTAATAAGCACCCCCAAATTTTAGTTTTCTTTTTCAAAAAACTCCTTTGGCAACACATCTTTTTTTTGAAATTTGCCCCTGAGTCCATAGTCAGATGCAATAATTAGAATATCATCCATTTCTATGCAATTTAATTTTATTTGACCAAAGTATTTTTTAAATTTCAAAATTTAAGTATACTATATTGGCACTTATATCCAAGGTAATATGGGATAATTCTATAGGACTTGCTGTGTATGGTAGGTATGGGTTAGAGATGACAAATTAATTAGAGGATTGACCTTTTATTTATTCCCTTAGTGAGTAGCTTACCCATATTTTTTGGACCATAAGACACACCTAGGTTTTAGAGGAGGAAAATAGGAAAAAAAATTGAAGCAAAAAATGTGGTAAAATATTTAATAACACAAATAACATAATATCTCACCAATATAGATGTAAACAGAACTCAACAGCAGCATTAACAACCATTATTTCTTTCAAATTCGTTGGGGGGGAGAGGTATGTCTTATAGTCCGAAAAATATAGTAATTGTTCTCTGACGTTGTCCCTCCATATATAATCCCACCAGCAGAACGTGAAAAGTTACAGCCACCAGATCTGTTTCAGATTAGGGATACTACAGTGTGATAGAAATCATCATCATTATCATCCTCGCAATAAATATACTTTAAGAATTGTGAATTTCATAGTTGATACTTGTAGACTGATTGTAGAAGACCCTTTAAAATCAATCCGTAATTTAGGGCAATCAATGATTCTTGGTATTTTTGACTGTATATATTTTTTTCACTCCCAACAGTGCGTAACACTGTGACTTGTGTAAAACTGGCGCCTCATCCACGTCTGTGGGTTTGGTGTGCTGTGTTCGACTGGTGCCCAAGTCAGTGGAACGTCTGAGGCTCACGTATTCTGAAGAAAAGTAGCCTTGTGCAGAGCAGTTGCTGTATTTCTGATTTGGGGAAACATGATATGTTGCAGAGTCCTGATTGTTGTTGAGGGTTGTCTTGAGCTAGGGATTTTAACGTACAGTAAATGAAGGTGTTTGTACTTAAAAATATAGACATCTAAATCCTTTAAAATGGGGACATGTATATATATTGGTACACAATAATCTGACAGCTTCATCAGTTCGTAATTTAAAGTTTGAGCTGCTCCTTTTCCCCCTTGGGGAAAAAATAAACTTATGACATATTTGTGGCAGATAGCAATAAATATTTAAGCATAGGTGACCTAATTTTCTCTAATTCTTCTTCAGGTCGAGATTTGATTTGTATCCAGTCTGTGGATGGGATGCTGATGGTGTTTGAGCAGGAGAGCTACGCTTTTGGGAGGTTTCTCCCCGGTTCTCTTTTGCCTGGCCCTCTTGCCTACAGTTCTCGGACAGATTCCTTCATTACCGTCTCTTCCTGCCGACACGTGGAAAGTTACAAGTAAGTTTGGATGTCCAGCCTTTGAAATCATGGTTTTTGGGTGTGTATGTTGCTGATTAGTTCTTTTGCACAAAAAGCTTCAATATCACAAATAAAGAAGAGCGCCCCCGCGCCCCCCCCCCCCCCCCCCCCCGCTTTTAAAATACAATGTACTTTTGGTGACGTAAAGGTATAATTTACATGTGGTAAGATATTCGAAAGGCCATCCGGTGCAGAGGCTGTGAGGGGGGTTTTGCAGAGAGGCAGACCTGGACTGGACCCATGATTTTGCTACTCACAGCAGGTGGGTGGCCAGTGTCCTGGCTGCAAAGCAGATAATAACAGCTATTTGACAAGTTTTTTATGAGGATAACATGGTGTCAAGTTGCTACCCTATAGAAAATGTTTAACAATTATTGGGACTGTTCCCTGAATTATAAATAATAAAACACAGGGTCAGTGAAAAAAGCCCAATATAAAAATGCATATATGGAATTGTTTTATAAAAAAAAAAGAATGTATGTGTACATAGGAAGAAGACTGGCAAGACATACAAGCGATGTTACAAATGTTTATAAAAGAACGATGATAATAGAAGTGAAGTATGAAAATGGCCCTGTGAAAGCAGTTTGTATTTTTATTAGAAATCTTTACTGATTTTGGTGACTTGTGTTTAGAGAGAGAACTTTTTCTCCTCTATCAGCTACATTTCAATAAAAATGAAGGTTTTGAGGTTTTGGAAGTCGTGTTTCACGTTGGAAGGGAGAATGGGGAAAAGAAAGAAATCCATGCTGGGAAAGAAATCGACTTGGAGACTTACAGTATCTTCAGTAACTTTTTTTGTTGTTATCTTACTGATGGCAACAGTTAGAACTTTAAACGTCTAAGCAACACTTCATTATAACTTTTTGGTATTATTTTTGGCTGCATGTTTTTCCCAGGGCAGGAAGAAAATATAAATCCATCAGGCAACAGCTGTACATTTTTGTCTTCAAGTTTCAATACTGCATCTATAGCAAGGCGGTGCAGTTTTCCCTTTGTACGTGGCAACCTAGCTTTTGTGAGTTACTGTCAGGGCACCTAGGATCCAGAACTCTGAAAACAGGCCAGTGTTTGTGACAAAGAAGTTAACTGGTAGAGGTAGTGTATCATTATGTCACATTCCTGCCATCACTCCTGTGGCCCTTGTCCAAAGGAGATGAATGAATTGTGGCATTGCTACTGGTAATAAATAAAATATTATAGTTATCTTGAGAGGCTGAGAAAAGTATCTGTATAATGCATTCAAGCCTGTCAGAACCTAAGTAGTATTGAGATCTGCTTTTCAGCTTTCCACCCAGTGCTGTGTCTCAACTCCTGCCAAGCAGTGATACTGGCAGTGCTAGACAGGGGTCACAGCACAGAGATCTGAATGCTCCATGACCTACTCTTTGAAATATGTGCATAGGAATTAACTTGGTAATAACTGCAGGAGCGACTGGATGAGGAAGCGATGTGTAGGTTCCCTTAATGCGTAAATTTAATCCCACCGAAGCTCACGCTGTTTTAACTGCGGTGATTCGGCATGCCAATCTGTTAAATTCATCTCCATCTAGGACTGAAGAATTCACCACTTGATCCATCATGTGGGTCTTTGATAATGGTAAAAATGCATGGGTTATATGATTATTATGCAATGGCGACAGTCAGGAGGGTTTATAACATTGAGTAGTGTGTTCTATTTACCTGCGCTTTCAAGTTTAATAGATAAAATTGAACGATAATCACGGGTGCAGTTTGGGATGGGAGAAAGCGTGGAAACTGTAGGTTCTTTTGAAGCTTCACTGAACATACTTATAATCAGTTAATAGAATGTAATCAATTAGTATAAAAGGCTTTTCAGACAGAATTCATTCTCATTTTTGATGCTGATGTTTAATTACTTTAAAACAAGCTTGGTTATGTTCAACTAGGGGAGGCCATGGGTCTCTGACTTCAGTGTGGGAAGCCTGCTAGGAAACGCCCATTTGCAATTCCCAATCCCCAACACCCTAGATTTTGATTTAGTAATTTTGGGAAATGTCCCAGAAATTGTCATTGCAAACACACAGGTAGGATTAGACTCTAGGTAGGATTCTAATTCAGGGACACACGTTGAGAGTTGTTTTTCTTTTGAAGTGAGGGAATCGTTGGCCTTTTTTGGAGGGGTAGCTTCTGTACCACTGTTCTTTTTGGCCATATTTATCAAACCTTAGAATCATTTTTTTCTCTTTTTCTTTCCTTGTCAGAGTTATTTAGTCAGTAGATCCTGACCTTTCTGCCTTTTTTTCCTCTTATTCAACCCTTACTTCCCATTCCCATTGTCACTGAGGCCTTTATTTTTTCACTTAGATTTCTGGTTTTCTTGCCTCTAGAGTTTAGGGTCCTTCTTATAGCTATCTTAAAATATTTTTTATCCTCACCTGAAGATGTCTTTTCATTGCTTTTAGAGGGAGAGGGAGGGAGAGAGAGAAACACCAACGTGAGAGAGAAACGTCAATGGGGTGCCTCCTGCATGTGCCTGGATGGGGGTGTCAAACCTGCAACCCAGGCATGTGCCCTGACTGAGAATCGAACCCATAACCTCTTGGCTATGGGATAATGCTCCCAACCAATTGCACCACATCAGCCAGGGATATAGCTATCTTTTTAAAACACCCTTTTAAGCCAGAATTTTTGTTTCTCATTAAAAAATCCAGATTTTCTTATGTTGACATTTAGTGCTCTCTATAATATGGTCCCATTTTATCTCTGTTATGTTGACTTTCAGATTTGGAATAGACTTTTAAAGTTAACTGGTTCAACTATCCCTCTTTTTTCACCTCCTAGAGATATTTTTTGCCTAGTAAAGTGATTTTTGTACAATATCATATATTGCCTCCTACTGTGTGAAATGTTCCAGAGGATGGCTTGCATTATCAGGTTCCTGAGAGCAGAATCTGTCTTAAATATCTGCTCACTGATGGAATAACTTAGTTTGTTTGTTCAATCTTTCATTTAGAAAACATTTTTCAAGAGGCTTCTATGTGCCACACACTGTGCAAAGTATAGGAAATGCGAAGTTAAATGAGACCCATCTCTTGTCCTCAAGTGGTTTGTAAGCAAGTGGAGGTGGCAAATCAGTTCACAGTTTCAGTTCATTGTGATCCAGGCTGCAGCAGAACTATGCACAGGATACTGAGGAGGCCTGCAGGGGACTCCTTTAAATAAGAGTTGAATGCAGGGAGGCTCCCTGAAGAAGTGTATGTATTTGCCATGAGTTTTATTTTTCTCCTTTGTGCCCTACACTTTCCCTGCACCCTTATAGTGGCTCCCAGTACATTGTAAATAGAGAATAGGCTTTAAATTCGTATTTTGAAAAATACATTTGTCGAATTTAATTGACAATATTTAAAAAAGAAGAGTATGTTCTTTACCAGTCTTAGCCTCTTGTCAAATTGAAATATCTGGGGTTCTCCCTATACTTCCACTTTTTCTCTCTCTCCTCTCTTGTGCAGGATGTTCTCTTTCTCAAATGCTCTCCTTCCCTTCTATGCAAACGGCAGTCACATCTGGAAGCCTCCCAACTCCCTTCAGATCTTCTGTGACCTGGGTCTAAGCCATACCTCCTCCTCCTCATTTCAGAGTAGTTCTTCACGTTTTCCTCAAGTTCTGTTCATGCTTTCGCTGATACTACATATTTGCTTCTTTTTCATCTCAACCGAGTTAAATGATCCTTGATGGCAGGGATTTTCTATGTCCTAAAGTGCTCAGCACTCCACCACCTGCCTGAAAGTAGGTGCTTAAGAAGATCTTCATGAAGGTGCAAAGTTTGTAAGGAATGTTTCTGTTTTGTTACTGGCTTCTTTCAATGACAAGAAGTCATTGCTTCTCTCTGGCACACTCAAGCATGTTTTAGTTGCAGTTGAAAAGGAACAATGTGAGGCTCTGTGTCCAGAGCCTCCATTTCTAGTAGAGTTCCCCGAGTTTAAATATCAAGGGTCCAAAATATCCTGCTATCCTTTGAGGCGCCAGCTACATTTCATTAGAAAATAAATGATTTTGGAGGGTTTCCTTTTGTACTCCATGACACCTCAGTCTGTATTTTAGTTCCTTGCTGCTGTTTTTACGACGTGACACAGAAGAGCACTAAATTACGTGGTTGAGTTTGTCACTGGTGCTCCACAGGACCCATTAAACTAAATTCGCGGTTATCGAGCTAAAAAGCACCGCCCTTCGCCTGGACCTGCTGCATTTGTGATTACTCCCTGTCCGCTCTGAGAACCACATGTGACAGTCTTTCATGAAATCTTGTTGCACTGGGCCACACTGGTCCTCAGCAGTCTCAGCAAGGGAAGTGTGTTCTTTAGCTTATATCACTGAGCACTTGCCTGGTAAGAAAACAAATCCAAGAGTTTTCTCTATTTTAGAATTTCCAAGTGTGCTTGGAATTCTTTGGTTTTGGAAATAGATTACCATGTGCATTATTGGTCACAGTTAAGAGGATTTAAAGAAGAACCATAAATAGATGCCGCTGTAGGTTTGTCATCATCTACATTTACTGTCAGCTCTGTTTAGTAATAAAATACTCTTCTGGGTCACCTTCCAGGGAGAGAAATGATCTGGACTTGGAAATCTGCAGTCAGTTTTGGCTGTGTCTCTGCTTGCTGTTTTGATGTTAATGAGGCCACTTTAGGGGCTCACTCCTTCCTCAGATGAAATAAGAACTCTTTGTAGTTGTATAAGAAGCTTCAAACAACTCAGAAACTTTGGATTTTTGCAACGATCTCATTAATATCTCTATTGTCCTCTGGTAGGTTGGTGTCTGCAGGAAAGTAACCATCTAGGTAATTAGTTGCCTAAGGTTAGATCCTCAACAGGACCAGCTCTGGGCTCATGTTCCAGTCACCAGTGCACACTGTTTCTCTTACCACGAACTGAGAAGAGTAAAACAATCCTGTTTGGAGGTTGGAATGTGAGATCTAATTATTTGGCACTTTGGGAGACATAGGCATTTTGAAAGTCAGTCTCAGCTGGTATGGAGACATTTGCTGCAGCTGCCTATGGGGTTTTGTAGCAGGGTTTACAAGGCTGCGCTCCTCACCCTCCGACCTGCTGGTCTCATTGCCCCTGACTTCGTCCTCCCTGCCGCGCGTCTCTCCTGAACTCCTGTCACGGCCTTTCGCAGCCTCTTACTGCTGCATGCTTTGCATGTGCTGTTCGCTTTGCCGTAACACCTTTACCTCTTTACCAGCACGGTGAGTTTCCACTTAGTCTTTAAAACGTAGTGTTCTCCTCCTGCACCTAGCACAGTGCGTTCTAAGTGACACTTTTTGAACATGAATCTCCACCACTGAGGGAGTCCTGGTGGGTACAGACCATGTAGTAGTTTTTTCCTTTGTCAATGCTTGTGTTAGACCCCTGCTGTATGTTTATTGAATGAATGAAACTCGTATACATTAAGCTTTCATATTAACTATAAACCTGATTTTTGTGAATGCCTTGCAAAATCTGTGTTAATGCACAGTCATTCTGCCTCCACCTGAAATTGGAAGCTTTTTACAAATGAAGTATTCCTGATTGAGAGAGGATGGTGTAAGAGCTGGTGTATGATGTTTGAATACCAGCGCACACTTCAGTGCTTAGCTACCTGTGACGGCACATCGCCTTCATTCAGGTCCCAGATGTTTACATGATCGGACTTCTTTTTCTCAGACAACATGAGGTGTCTTAATGGAGCTTTTACTGATTTTTCTCTTAGCTGTGGAAGAACAGTGCAAAGAGTTGTGCCTCAGTAGGAGGGAAAGGAATCAATAAGCCTTAAGTTTCTTCATTGACAGTAGGATTATTACTCTAACATATCATTAATTAATGGGAAAGAAGCAAATTTAAACTTTCTGGCTAAGTCAGTCATTTCTAGAGTGAATGACATTTATAAGTTATTTTAAATAATGATTTGAGCTAAATGTTACTATTGAAATAAAAGCTGTAAAATACTTACAGAAAGTAATAATATCCATTATTGAGAACTTATTACATACCAGATAAACTACTAGGTTATTGATCTCTCTGCTTATATAAACCTTTGTCTGTTAATCTATCAATGAATGTTTAAGCACCTAAAATATACCAGATACTGTACTAGACACTCCATTATTTTTTAATTCTTTTAACAATGCTTGAGTTAGAGATTATTTTCCCATTTTATACATGGGGAAGATGTGACACAGAGTGTTTAATTTTCCAAAATTCACTGAACTAGTAAGTGATTTAGCTGGGCTTAGACTCAGGTCTTCTGAGCTCCATATTATGTGTTAATAATTTCTGCTACATCTGGCTGCTTTGCATTATTTACATGTTTGTCTGCTTGGTATTTTGGTACTAGATCTTTCTTGAGTATTGCTATTGGTCACACAAAATTTTAATGGAAATGCTTTGATAGTTGGCAGAACTATTTTCTCAGCATTGGATTTTGGGACATATGGTTATCATTTCTTTCTTTTTTTTTTTTTTAAAGATTTATTTATTTATTTATTTATCTTTAGAGGGGAAGGGTAGGAGAGAGGGAGAGGGAGAGAAATATCAATGTACGGTTGCCTCTCATGCGTTCCCTGCTGGGAACTGGCCTGCAACCCAGGCATGTGCCCTGACTGGTGGTTATCATTTCTTGATCATGACAGTTTTACATAGCCTTACATCAGAGTATCGTTCCGTAAGAATTTAGTCCTAAATTTTGCAGTTTTTAGAACCAAGGTGAAAGTGGTTCATAAGGTTTATAGATTAAGTGCTTTATCTTCTCAATCAACTTTATTGAGGTAATATGCATTTAAAGTTTAAAGTAATTTACACTTTTTAATTATAAAGTCACTTTTAATTATTCCTTATCTTTTTTACAGGTACCAAGTACTTGCTTTTGCAACAGATGCAGATAAAAGACAGGAGACCGAACAGCAGAAAATTGGTTCTGGAAAAAGACTTGTTGTAAGGCCATTTTTTTAGTATCTAAAAATTTTAGTAATGTTACATTTATTTTTTTATTGATTTATTTTCTATTTTTTAAAGACTTTATTCATTTATTTTTAGAGAGGGGAGCAAAGAGAAAGAGAGAGAGAAAAACATTACTGTGTGTTTGCCTCTCATGTGCTCCCTACTGGGGACTTGGCCCACAGCCCAGACATGTGCCCTGACTGGGAACTGAACCAGTGGCACTTTGGTTCGCAGGCCCATGCTCAATCCACTGAACCACACCAGCCAGGGGCTTTATTTTTTATTTTTTAAATTAATTTTTTCTATTTTTCAATTACTGTTGACATTCAAGATTATTTTATATTAGTTCCAGGTGTACAGCACAGTGGTTAGATGTTTATGTAATTTACAAAGTAATCCTCCCCCCGCCCCCCACCCCTTAAGTCTAGTACCCACCTGGCACCACACATACTTACTACAATGCTGTTGACTGTACTTCCTGTCCTACACGTTGTATCCCCGTGACTATTGTGTAACTGCCCATTTGTAGTTCTTAACCCCTTCCACCCAGCTGCCCAGCCCCTCTCCCATCTGGAAAACATCAGTATCTGTGAGTCTGTTTGTTTTGTTTCTTTTATTCTTTAGATGCCACATATAAGTGAAATGATATGGTATTTGTCTTTCTCTTTCTGGCTTATTTCACTTAGTATAATACCATCTAGGTCCATCCGTGTTGTCACTAATGGTAAGATTCCCTCTTTATTGCTGAGTGATATTCCATTGTATATCCGTGCCACATCTTTATCCACTCATCTATCAGTGGGCACTTAGGTTACTTCCATATTTTGGCTATTGTAAATAATTCTGTAATGAACATAGGGGGTGCTTATATCTTTTCACATTAGTGTTTTGGACTTTTTCAGACAAACACCCAGAAGTGGAATTGCTGAGTCATTATGTAGTTTATTTTAATTTTTTAAGGGCCCTCCATACTATTTCCCATGTTGGCTGCACCAATTTGCAGTCCCACCAACAGTATCACCCTTTTCTCCACATCCTTGCCAACACTTATGTTTTACTGACTTGTTGATGGTAGCCATTCCGACAGGTGTGAGGTGATATCTCCTTGTGGTTTTAATTTGCATTTCTGTGATGATTGGTGATGTGAGCATCTTTTCATATATCTGTTGGCCATCTGTATGTCTTCTTGGGGAAATGTCTATTCAGGTTCTCTGCCCACTGTTGAAGTGGATCCTTTGTTTTTTGGTGTTAAGCTATGTGAGTTCTTTATAAATTTTGGATTTTAACTCCTTGTTGGATGCGTTATAGGTGAATATCTTCTCCAATTCAGAAGGTTGTCTTTTTTCTTTTTAAAGTATATTTTATTGATTATGCTATTACAGTTGCCTCATTTTTTCTCCTCTTTATTCCCCTCCACCCTGCACCCCCCTGTCACCAGCAGTCCCCGTTCATGTCCATGGGTCGTATATATAAGTTCTCTGGCTTCTCCACTTTGTATACTGTTCTTAACCTCCCCCTGTCTATTTTGTACCTACCATTTACACTTCTTATTCCCTTTACCTTTCCCCTCATTATCCCCCTGACCTCTCCCCACTGATAACCCTCCACGTGAA
Organism: Glossophaga mutica; assembly: GCA_039655065.1. Classification (NCBI taxonomy): domain Eukaryota; kingdom Metazoa; phylum Chordata; class Mammalia; order Chiroptera; family Phyllostomidae; genus Glossophaga; species Glossophaga mutica. Next base: position 89,031,306 of record CM077313.1, read on the forward strand.
CTCTATTTCTATGGTTCTATTCCTGTTCTGGTTGTTTGCATAGTTTGTTTTTGTTTTTTTAGGTTCAGTTTTTGATAGTTGTGGGTTTGATGTCATTTTACTGTTCATATTTTTGATCATCTTCTTTTTCTTAGATAAGTCCCTTTAACATTTCATATAATAAGGGCTTGATGATGATGAACTACTTTAACTTGACCTTGCCTGGGAAGTGCTTTATCTGCCCTCCCATTCTAAATAATAGCTTTACTGGATAGAGTAATCTTGGATGTAGGTTCTTGCCTTTCATGACTTTGAATACTTCTTTCCAGCCTCTTCTTGCCTGCAAGGTTTCTTTTGAGATATCAGCTGATAGTCTTATGTGAACTCCTTTGTAGGCAACTGTCTCTTTTTCTGTTGTTATTTTTAAGATTCTCTTCTTATTTTTAATCTTGGGTAATGTAATTATGATGTGACTTGGTGTGTTCCTCTTTGGGTCCAACTTCTTTGGGACTCTCTAAGCTTCCTGAACTTCCTGGAAGTCTGTTTCCTTTGCCAGATTAGGGAAGTTCTCCTTTGTTATGTTTTCAAATAAGTTTCCAATTTCTTGCTGTTCCTCTTCTCCGTCTGGCACCCCTAAGATTCGGATGTTGGGACATTTAAAGTTGTCCCTGAGGTTCCTAAGCCTCTCCTCATTTTTTTGAATTCTTGTTTCTTCATTCTGTTCTGGTTGACTGTTTATTTCTCCCTTCTGGTCCACACCATTGAGTCCCAGTTCCTTCCCTTCACTGTTGGTTCCCTGTACATTTTTCCTTATTTCACTTTGCATAGCCTTCACTTTTTCCTCTATTTTGTGATCATACTCCACCATTTCTGTGAGCATCCTGATTACCAGTGCTTTGAACTGTGCATCTGATAGGTTGGCTATCTCTTCATCGCTTACTTGTATTTTTTCTGGAGCTTTGATCTGTTCTTTCTTTCTTTCTTTTTTTTTTTTAATATATTTTATTGATTATGCTATTACAGTTGTCCCTTTTCTCCCCCATCATTCCCCTCCACCCTACACACCCTCTCCCACCCACATTCCCCCTCTTTGGTTCATGTCCATGTGTCATAAGTTCTTTAGCTTCTACATTTCCCATACTATTCTTACCCTGCCCCTGTCTATTTTCTACCCACTATCTATGCTACTCATTCTCTGTACCTTCCCCCCCCTCCTCCTCCCACGCCCCTGTTGCTAACCCTCCATATGATCTCCATTTCTGTGGTTCTGTTCCTGTTCTAGCTGTTTGCTTAGTTCGCTTTTGTTTTAGGTGTGCTTGTTAATAGCTGTGAGTTTGCTGTCTTTTCACTGTCATATTTCTTATCTTCTTTTTCTTAGATAAGTCCCTTTAACATTTCATATAATAAGAGCTTGGTGATGATGAACTCCTTGAACTTGACCTTATCTGAGAAGCGCTTTATCTGACCTTCCATTCTAAATGACAGCTTTGCTGGAAAGAGCAATTTTGGATGTAGGTCCCTGCTTTTCAAGATTTCAAATATTTCTTTCCAGTCCCTTCTTGCCTGGAAGGTCTCTTTTGAGAAATCAGCTGACAGTCTGATGGGAACTCCTTTGTAGGTGACTGTCCCCTTATCCCTTGCTGCTTCTAGAATTCTCTCCTTCATTTTAATCTTGGCTAATGTAATTACGATGTGCCTTGATGTGTTCCTCCTTGGGTCCAACTTCTTTGGGACTCTCTGAGCTTCCTGGACGTCCTGGTAGTCTATTTCCTTTGCCATATTGGGGAAGTTCTCCTTTATTATTTGTTCAAATAAGTTTTCTACTTGTTGCTCTTCTTCCCCTTCTGGGACCCCTATAATTCGGATGTTGGGACATTTACTGATGTCCCGGAGGTTCCTAAGCCTCTCCTCATATTTTTGAATTCTTGTTTCTTCCTCGTTTTCTGTTTGGTTGTTAGTTTCTTCCTTCTGGTCCACTCCATTGATTTGAGTCCCAGTTTTCCTTCCATCTCTATCGGTTCCCCATGCGTCTTCCTTCATTTCACGTATTGTAGCCTGCATTTTCTCATCTAATTTATGAGCAAAATCAACCAATTCTGTGAGCATTTTGATGACCAGTGCTTTGAACTGTGCATCTGATAGGTTGGCTATCTCTTTGTTGCTTAGAGGAATTGACTCTGGGGTTTTCATTTTTTCTCCGGTTTGAGCCATTTTTGGTGGGTTTTTTTGTTTTGTTTTGTTTTGGTTTTAGTCTGGTCGCAGCTATTACGTATGAGGGGTGGAGCCTTAGGTGTTCCTCAGGGCGGGGCAGCCCAGTCGCTGGGTTGTGACGCTATAGGTGGGGGCGGGGTCTGAGAGGGAAGAATGGCGCCTGTTCCGCTCTCTTCTGGACTCCGGTCCCTTCCGCCGCTTCCCCTCTGCTCGGACCGTCTGCGTGCGCGAATGTGGGACCCCCTGGTCAGCCAGCCGCCTTGTGCGTCCTCACTGGGTCTGCATAGTTGCCCCCCTGTGCCCGGGGTCTGCCAGCTGCCGCCTGTGCGCCCGAGGACCGCCAGCCACCGTCCGTGCACCTGGGAACTGCGAGCTGCTGCTACTTGCGTTCCTGGGTCCGCACCTCCACTTTTTCCTACCGCGACTCCGCCCCTCTTACCGGTCTGGATGAGTGGTTGTTGGACTTCCGTACAGTTCAATTTTCTATAAGTTCTGGTTGTTTTCTTGTTTCTAAATATTTGTTGTCCTTAATTTTGGTTGTGAGAGGAGGCACAGTGTGTCCGCCTATGCCTCCATCTTGGCCGGAAGTCTGATCTGTTCTTTCATTTGGGCCATATTTCTTTGTCTGGGCATACCTGTTACATAGTAAGGTGTGGAGCCTTAGGTATTCGCCAGGGCGGGGCAACCCACATGGCTGTGCTGTGGTGCTCTATGTGGGGGAGAGGTACCAGAGGGAACAATGCCACTTGTTTGGCTCTCTGCTGGTTTGCAGTCACTTCCCCCACTACCCACAAGCAAATTGGGCCCTTCTGGTGCTGATTCCTGGGTAGGTGGGCTTATGTACATTCTAGCACCCTTTGGGTGTCTCCAATAGGCTCTCCTGTGAGGCTGGGAGTTTCTTCTGCCCTTGCAACCCCCACAGGTTTTCTTCAGTCAGAGGTTTTGAGGCTTTTTTTCCCCTGTGCTGGAACCCTAGGTTGTGCAATCTGTCTTGCTCCCCAGTTGTTCCTCCTGGTTTATCTGCATGTGAATGTGGGACCACAGCTGCTGCCTCACCCTGTGTGGTCCTCCAGCTGCTGCCTTGCTGCACATCCTCTCCACCCCAGTTGCCTGTCTTCGCCCCTCCTACTGGTCTGGGTGAATGTTTCTTACTTAATTCCTTCATTAGCAGACTTCCATACAGTTTGATTTTCCAGGAATTCTGGTTACTTTTTGTTTTTAAATTTGCGTTGTCGTCCTTCTTTTGGTTGTGTGAGGAGGCAAGTGAATCTACCTACCCCTCCATCTTGCCTGGAAGTCAGAAATTTCTTAATAGTATTGATATGAAAGTGTTTTAGCTACTAAATTGACCTTAGGTTTTCCTTTGCAGGTAGATTGGACTTTGAACATTGGAGAGCAAGCCCTTGATATAAGTATTATGTCTTTCAATCAATCAGCATCTTCTGTTTTCATTCTTGGTGAAAGAAACTTTTTTTGCCTGAAGGATAATGGACAAATTCAGTTTATGAAGAAACTTGATTATAGCCCAAGTTGTTTTCTCCCGTACTGCTCAGGTGTGTAGAAAGGTTTTCTTTTATCTTTTCCATATGTCAAAGCTATGTTATAGACATCAGAAAAAGGCAGACTCACACATGTACATTTTAAACCTCTAGGAAAATAGTTTTATATTGAGCATGTAATGGAAATTTCAACTTTTAAAGTTTGAATAGAAGTTTGATATAAAGCACACATTTGGGTTTGTCGGTCATTTTACTTTGTACAAAATGATTTGTAGAATGGGCCCCAGGCATACATTAATGCTTTCCAAAATGTGGCTGTTCAGGATGCTTCCAAGAGAACATCACACTCTTTTATGGGCAGAATGGAGCATAGTGATGCCTAATAGAAGGACTTTTCTGTTGTGAATGTCCCATAAATCACTAGCTTAACTGTGTTAAATATTAATGAAATTCATGCTTACTAGATGAAATGCAAAAATGTTGGCCACTCTTTGGTTATAGTTTCCAAGTCTATAATTTTTTCTTTTAAATGTTAGTTTGAAGTTGAAAAATCATGTCTTATCACTTAAAATCTGTACACTTTAACATCAAGACATTATAATTAGTTCGTATCATAAATCCCCTAAAAGGAATATAATACACTGTTGGAAATGATAGTTTTCTCATTATCCTCTTTTTCTGCCTCCAACCTCCAGTTTCTGAAGGGACAGTAAACACTCTGATTGGAAACCATCACTGCATGCTGCACGTTTTTCAGGACGTGACGCTGAAGTGGGCCACGCAGCTCCCCCACGTCCCCGTGGCTGTGAGAGTGGGCTCTCTACAGTAAGTGACTCAGTTAACACTTTTTTAAACAAGGGAATCCTAGCCAAGGGATTCTCAAGAAGTTTTATGGAACAATGCAAGTGATGTTACTGAAAAATGAATCTTACTAAAAAGTGGCATTGCAGTGCAAGTGTCAATGGTAGAAATAATTTAAAACATAAGTGTAATTGGAAAAGAGGAATGTAAAAATTCTTCATTGGAACCGTTGATAATTTTTTAGTATTTCTAGTGAGATATCCTTTGTAAATTAAAGATTTCAAGAAAACGACTTGCCTGATAGATTTTTTTCAAGATAGAAAAGAATTTCTGTAAGCATTTGATGCTTATCATCTAGAGAACCCTTGTTGTTGGACTGTGAGACTGTGGCACTTCAGACTTACATTAGACCTTGTGTCCAATGGGGCAGAATCGCTAATGATGACGTGTGCGAGACAGTTTAAATATTAAATGGGGCCACTTTGCATTTACAGTGAAAGGCAAAGTTTATGTCTTGATATTAAATTTGCAAAATTTATCAAAAATGAGAGAAAGGTGATAGGAAGTGTGTATTTTTTTAGATTGTCAGTATAAAAGGCGAGATCTCGGATTATGCTTAGGAATTGAAAATCTTGGTAAATGTATAGAAACACACTTTCTATAAAGTGTTGTAGGTTCCCAGATTTATTCAGTTTTGCTTATTATATCATGTTATTGAACATTTATAAACTATACATAGACTTCTTCAATGGCATGTACAGTATCTGATCAGTACAACTTGTCCCCCCAGATTAGGACCGTAATATTATGCATCACATCAAGGCGTGTTGGCCGACAATGGTGTTCCCATGAGATTGTGATGGGGCTAAAGAATTTGTGTAGCCTAGTGATGATGAAGCTGTCGTCACATTTGGAACAGCACACCGCTCAGGTGTTTGTGGTGATGCTGGTGTAAGCCAATCTACTGACTTGCCAGTCGTATAAAAGTATAGCACATACAATTATGTACAGCACATAATACTTGACAATGATAGTAAATGAAAACCTTACTGGTTTATGTATTTATTATACCACACTTTTTATTGTTATTTTAGTGTAGTCTTTCTACTTATGAAAAATAGTTTGTTGTATAACAGTATGCTGTATTACTTCAGCAACGGCCTCACATACCTCATGATTACCGAGTCTCTTAATTGTACCATTTTCTGTTGTGTTGGATTTAATTTTATGTTATTTTGTCCACCATGCTTCCTAAATGTACAAAACCCACGGCTAATGTTGCTAGTAAGAGGCCACGTCAAGTGGCTGGCCTGGAAACGAAATTCGAATTGATTAAGAACTAAGAAGGTGGAAAATCAGCGGTGGTTATTGATTGCCGGTCAGGCCTGTCCCCTTTCACCATAGTTACGAACTCGAAGAGTAAGAACCGAGTGACGGAGGCTGTGAAAGGATCTGCTTCACCGAAGGCAGCAGGACTAACAGGGATCGGGGAGGGGAATCTTCTGATGACCAGACACGGACGTGTGTTCCGTTCAGCTCCAGGCTGACCGCGAGCAGAGCAGAAGCGTTTGCGATGTTGGGAGATGAGGCGGACCCGACGATGGTGTTGAGTTTCCTGCTAGCTCTGGGTGGTTTAAATGTATCAAAAATCGTTATTCAAGCGACGTATGGTGGCAGGCGGGCACTAGATTTTTCGGGATAATCACATAGTAAGTTGTATAATGTCTAACCACTTGGTTGTGCACCTGAAACTAATATTATATGTGAACTGTAATTGAAAAATAAAAAAGGTACAGAGCATAAGTAGCATAGACGGTGAGTAGAAAATAGACGGGGAGGGCAAGAATAGTGTAGGAAATGTAGAAGCTAAAGAACTTATGACACATGGACATGAACTAAAGGGGGGGAATGTGGGTGGGAGGGGGTGTGCAGGGTGGAGGGGAATGATGGAGAAATGGGACAACTGTAATAGCATAATCAATAAAATATATTAAAAATTATTTAAAGTGAAAAAATAAAAAAGGTTCAAGAATTGAAAAAATTATTATTCATCCCATTATGTACGAGTGAGTGGTGAGTCTGCGAGTGCTGACATGAAGGCAGCTGAGGAATTTTTGGAAATTCTAGATAAGCTGACTGTGGAGGAAAATTATTTGCCAGAGCAAATATTCCGTGTGGATGAAACCTTCCTCTTCCGCAGAGGGATGCCCGAAAGGACTTCCATCCACAAGAAGGCCAAGTCAACGCCAGATTTCAAGGCTCGTAAGGACAGGGTAACAGCCTTGCTTGGGGGACATGCTGTGGGCTACAGATGGAAGCCCTCTGTGATCTGGCTCAGTGAGAACCCAGGGCCTTCAGGCACAGGAATAACTCACCCCCCCCCCCCCCCCCCCCAGGGAACTACAGGCACAACAAGAGGCCATGGATGACGCAGCTCCTCTCCCAAGATGCCCTCTTGAGTTGCTCTGCAGCAAAATTGTGAAGTAATGTTTGGGGAAATAAATATCTTTCGACTTTTCTCATTGCTGACAATGCTCCTGGATACTCCCCTTTTATTGGCATTCTTCATCCCAATATCACAATGGTGTTTCTCCCTCCAGCCATCACCTCTTTGATTCAACTAATAGATTGAGGAGTTACATCAGCTTCTAAGACCTGCTACCTTGGGAGGACCTTTGCCCAGGCTGTTGCTGCAACTGAAGAAAACACTGAGAGGACACTGATACAATTCTGGAAGGATGGCCACATCCATGATGGTATCAAGAACCTTGCTTGGGCTTCGGGTGATGTCACTAAGAAGTGCATGAATTGCATCTGGTAGAAGACACTCAAGAGGTTTGTCCGTGACTTCAAAAGATTTGCTGATGATGGGGAAGTTGCAGAAACCAACAAGGCTGTGGTGGAGCTGGCAAATAGCTTTAACTGGGTGTGGGTGAGGATGGCATGGAGGAGCTTCTGGAGGTGGCTCCTGAGGAATCGGCTAATGAGGAGGTGTTGGAACTGGAGCAGGGAATGCATAGCTGAAGAAGGGACAAGAGGAAAGCAAACTGCAAGAGAAGAAAAAGAAGAACCCAAGTAAAATTCACAGTGAGAGGTGTAATGGAAGTTTTTGCAGACCTCAACAGTCTCCTTAAAAACTTTGAAAACATGGACCCCCATAGCAAAAGGTTTTCATTAATAGGGAAGAACGTTTGTGGTGCATTATATGCTTACAAGCAAATCTACGATGAAAAAAAGAAGCAAACTCAGCAACCCCCTGTAGACATATTTCTGAAAAGAACAGCGCCTTCTCAAGAAGAGCCACAGGCAGGCCCTTCAGGGGGTGTTCCAGAAGAAGGCTTTGTTATCACAGGAGAGGACGGCTCCACACGAGTTACTGCCCCGAAGACCTTCCAGTGGGACAAGTTGTGGAGAAGGAAGACAGTGATGTTAGTGATCCCGACCCTGCGTAGGCTTAGGCTAATGTGTGTGTTTGTGTATTAGTTTTTTTTTTAATACATTTCATTGATTATGCTATCACAGTTGTCCCATTTCTCCCCCATCATTCCCCTCCACCCTGCACACCCCCTCCCACCCACATTCCCCCCTTTAGTTCATGTCCGTGTGTCATAAGTTCTTTAGCTTCTACATTTCCTACACTATTCTTGCCCTCCCCCTGTTTTCTACCCACCATCTATGCTACTTATTCTCTGTACCTTTTCCCCCTCTCTCCTCCTCCCACTCCCCTGTTGCTAACCCTCCATGTGATCTCCATTTCTGTGGTTCTGTTCCTGTTCTAGTTGTTGGCTTAGTTTGCTTTTGTTTTAGGTGTGGTTGTTAATAATTGTGAGTTTGCTGTCATTTTACTGTTCATATTTTTTATCTTCTTTTTCTTAGATAAGTCCCTTTAACATTTTGTATAATAAGGGCTTGGTGATGATGAACTCCTTTAACTTGACCTTATCTGAGAAGCACTTTATCTGCCCTTCCATTCTAAATGATAGCTTTGCTGGATAGAGTAATCTTGGATGTAGATCCTTGCCTTTCATGACTTGGGATACTTCTTTCCAGCCCCTTCTTGCCTATAAGGTCTCTTTTGAGAAATTAGCTGACAGTCTGTTGGGAACTCCTTTGAAGGTGACTGTCCCCTTATTCCTTGCTGCTTCTAGAGTTCTTTCCTTTATTTTAATCTTGGCTAATATAATTATGATATGCCTTGGTGTGTTCCTCCTTGGGTCCAGCTTCTTTGGGATTCTCTGAGCTTCCTAGACTTCCTGGTAGTTTATTTCCTTGGCCAGATTGGGGAAGTTCTCCTTGATTATTTGTTCAAATAAGTTTTCCACTTGTTGCTCTTCTTCTTCCCCTTCTGGTACCCCTATAATTCAGATGTTGGGATGTTTAAAGATGTCCTGGACGTTCCTAAGCCTCTCCTTATTTTTTTGAATTCTTGTTTCTTCCTTGTTTTCTGTTTGGTTGTTTCTTCCTTCTGGTCCACTCCATTGATTTGAGTCCCAGTTTTCCTCCCATCTTTATTGGTTCTCTGTGCATTTTCCTTCATTTCACTTATTGTAGCTTTCATTTGTTCATCTAATTTGTGAGCAAAATCAGCCAATTCTGTGAGCATCCTGATCACCAGTGCTTTGAACTGTGCATCTGATAGGTTGGCTGTCTCTTGGTCGTTTAGATGAATTGGCTCTGGGGCTTTGATCTGTTCTCCTGTTTGAGCCATTTTTTTTGGGGGGGGTCTGGTTGTGGCTTTTATGTAGTGAGGGGCGGAGCCTTAGCTGTTCCCCAGGGCAGGGCAGCTCAGTTGCTGGGTAGTGATGCTGTATGTGGGGGTGGGGTCTGAGAGGGAACAATGGTGCTTGCTCCACTCTCCCTTGGATTCCATTCCCTTCCGCTGCTTCCCCTTCTCCTGGATTATCTGTGTGGGAATGTGGGACTACCTGCCGCCTTGCTTGGCCTCACTGGGTCTGCACTGTTGCCACCCTGTGCCCAGGGTCCGCTAGCCACTGCCTGTGCTCCTGGGGTCTGCCAGCCACTGCTGCCTGCATGCCCAGGTCCTCCAACCTCCACTTTTTCCTGCCTCAAGTCTGCCCCTCTTACCGGTCTGGATGAATGGTTGTTGGACTTCCATACAGTTCACTTTTCTATCAGTTCTGGTTGTTTTCTTGTTTCTAAATCTTTTTGTCCTTAATTTTGGTTGTGCGAGGAGGCACATTGTGTCCACCTATGCCTCCATCTTGGCTGGAAATCCTGTGTATTAGTTAAAAATTTTTTTATCCTCACCTGAGGCTATGTTCATTGATTCTAGAGAGAGAGGAAGGGAGAGACAGAGAGAGGGAGAGATCAATGTGAGAAACATCAATTGGTTGCTTCCCGTATGCATCCTGACTGGGGATTGAACCCATAAACGAGGTAAGTGCCCTGACTGGGAATGAAACCCACAACCACTTGGTGTACAAGATGATGCTCCAACCAGCTGAGCCACCTGGCCAGGGCTGTGTCTTAGTTTTTAAGAAAAAATAAATAAATAATACTTTTTACAGCCATACAAAATATTTGTGTTTAAAGCTAAGTGTTGTTACAAAGGAGTTGAAAATTAAAAACTAATAAAGGAAAAAAGTTACAGTAACCTGAGGTTAATTTATTATTAAAGAAAGGAAGCTATTTTAAAGTAAGTTTAGCCTAAGTCATGTCCCAGCCCTCCACATGCACTCACCACTCACTCACTGACTCACCCAGAGCGACTTCCCGTCCTGCAAGCTCCATTCGTGGTAAGCGCCCTGCATAGCTGCAGCATCTTTCGTCTTTTACTGAGCCTTTCCTATGTGCAGACACACAGACACTTACCATCATGGACCACCACCTACAGCATTCAGCACAGTAGCATGCTGTACAGGTTTGTAGCCGAGGAGCAAAGGCTAACACGTAGCCCAGTGTGCATCAGGCCAGACCGTCCAAGGTTCGTGTAAGTGCACTCCACGATGTTCACACAGGACAAAAGTGCCTAATGACTCAGAACGCATCCCTGTTGTTAAGGGACACATGGCTGTGTTATTGTTGAAGCTCAGTTAAGCGCATTCATATTTGCATTAGTGGTTAATCTGAAACCTGAATATTAGAAAAATGGAAACTTTTGAAAACACTGAATATTTTCAAAGAAGTTGCTTTTTCATGTTTTATGGGAAGATACCATCATGTAATTCTAATTGCTATTCAGTTAACACAAATTGTAGTTATTTTGTACCTGAAGAAAAATGTAAAGTTTTGAGATTGGCTTTTGCAGTGTTCACAAAATGGTCTTTTAAGTTCAACCAAACACTCAGACTCACCGGTTTTACATACGATTTACTTAGAAGGATTTAGAACAGGAAAAACGTCTTGCCAGCAGGGCAATGTCAAGTATTTCTCTTCAGGGAGAGTAATTCTCGCAACAGCACATATATCCTTCCAAGAGTTGTTCTCTTTGGCCCCCAAGTGACAGCGCAGGTGCAAGAAGACAGGTCTGCGCCGGTGGGTATGGGTTATAGTCTCCATGCCCCTCCTCAGCCAATGTCTTTAAACACTGAAAAGTCATTGTGGTTTGTGCATGTGTGTGCAGCTTGGGAGAGTGATGTATAGAAAGACGTTATTGAGACCATTTAGTTGAAGTACTTATTCTATACATATATTATTTACAAGCACTGTGCCTATGTCAAGAGTCACCATACTCAGGAGCTCAAAGTTATGGCTTCTCAGCAGATATTTATAGGTAATTTACAGTTTCTGGTCCAGATGCAGTGTACAAGTCAAGGGTCTAATAGTGGCTGAAGTTATTATGAGTAAAAAACTAAATTTCTATATAGCGTGCATCAAGATGCTTCTATGAGAAAATGGCCTGTCACATTTAGACTTCGGTGCTTGTGGAACTTCTGTTTCTCATAGCCTTCTTTTAATTGTTTAAAACGATCATTTTAACGATTCTTTTAATTATTTAAATGATCATTTTAAACAATTAAATGTAAATGTTACCATTAGTGATTTCCCCAGTTACTATGTAGCAGTAACTCATTGGAAGATTTTTCTTATTTTTATATACTTTAACATAAAAGTATGGGATTAGACTGTTTGAAAGAATTTCATTGTAATTTTTGGAAAAAATTTAAAAGTGATTATTACCGACTTAGCTATAGCGTATTTATATTTAGAAGTTATTGTTTGAAATTAGAAACACTGAAATAATTTGGCTTCTGCTTTTAATTACTTCTGGGGTTCAATTTTTCTGGTAGAAACTTCCTTGGCTGAATGTGTTTATTTGTAAAGGAAATTGCTGCTATTTTAATATGTTTCTTTTTAGTGAATAAGAAATTTTGGATTTGGATCAAGTTGATGCAATTATACTTAATAACAACATTTTGCTCAGAAACTAAGATGCTTTATTTCCCCCACTCCCACCTCCTTGGCAGTCCGAGCCCTCTCCACCTTGTTTGCTAGAAGCCAATTCTAAATCCGTCTGTATTTCCTGCTCTTTTTTTTTAGGGTAGACGGGCTTCTTGATGAGGTAGAGTTCTTTCAGTTTAGTTATTTTAATTTTGGGTTAGACTATGGGAATGTGAAATAACCATATAGTTTACAGAGTCAGAGGAGTCTGAATGTGATAATGTTCTTTAAATTCTTAGCTATGGTTGTTTTCCATTTATACGGAAGCCAGGCCAAGTATCATACGTCTGCTGTGGTCAGTTTCCCAACTGGCAAATAAAGATCATCATTTATTGGTAACGTATTCTCTCTAGAGATAGGAACTGTACCTAAAAGGGGAAGTGTATTTGACTGAAAGTTCAAAGTGGTGGTAGCCTTTCCAAACTTCAGCTGGCAGCCACAGCCGTTGTGCTTTAAAATCTTGTTGCAGCTCATTTTACAGTATAAACAATTTGGTCTAGTACTTTGGAGTTTTTCTTCCCAGACTGTATCCACAATAGTAACTTATGTCAGTGTTTACCATTATAATTTTTAGCCTTCATTGATGCAATATTCTTGACCAGAATGTTTTCCCCATTTCTTCTCTGGATTTTCAAATTTCTTCTGTCTTCAAGTTCTAATTGAGGTCAAATAAAGAAGCCTTCCCTGTCCACCCAGGTCTCGACAAATACGTAAAAGACATTGTCGTTTGTGTGCGTGTGTGGAGGGGGGCTGGCTAGGAAGACCACGTAAGAGTTTTAAGTTGAAGAACGTTTCTTTTTTTAATTTTTTTTATTTTTTATTTATTTATCTTTAGAGGGGAAGGGTAGGAGAGAAGGAGAGGGAGAGAAATATCAATGTACGGTTGCCTCTTGTATGTCCCCCGCTGGGAACTGGCCTGCAACCCAGGCATGTGCCCTGACTGGGAATCGAACCTCGATCCTCTGGTTCGCAGGCCCGCGCTCAATCCACTGAGCTACACCAGCCAGGGCTGAAGAACGTTTCTTACATATGAAAAATCGAGACTCAGAGATGAAAGGATATTATTTCTTTGAAAACAAATTTATTAGGATAGTTTTTTTAAATTTCAAAGTGACTTTTTCTTTCTTTTTTAGTTTTCTTTGCTGTTAATTGTCATCTTTTTTTGTGCTTTGTAGCAGTGGGCCTATGTATGTACAATTTCTTGCTATGTTATCATTTTAAGGATTTCTTTTGTTGTTTAATAATTAACATTCCACATAAAATTGGTAAGTATTCCTTGAGTTAGGGTAGAGCATAGATTCTGTGTTGAGAGCTTCTGCATTTCTCTAGCAGCGCCGAGGTCTTTCTGTCACACACGCCTCTCATGCCAGCACTTCACGGGGGTGCGTGCCGGCCACCCGGCTCCTTCCCCGGCCTCCACCGCATGTGCTCCTGGGGTGCAGCAGGCCGGTGCTTCAGTGGGGCCCACGTCCCTTTGTCTGTGGGGGGGAATAAGTGAATCTTGCATAAAATGTTTATCCACAACAGTGTGTTTTAGTCTCTGAAAGGCCCCTTTAAAGAAGAATCGAAGAAAGTAAAACGTCAATCAGTTTTTAAAGCTGCATTTCCGTTTTGGGTGGTGTCTGCTGGCTCTTACAGGCGATGAAGCCAGCAGCACACCTGTGCTTTCTCCCGCCTCTCTTCTTGCTGTGTTCTTAAATATTTGCGTACATTTTAGTAAGCGTGATTTTCACAGCCCTTTCAACCTGTTCATACATCTGAAAGGACTCAAAGCTTATCCCAATCCTTTGACTGTTCCTGAATTATCTTAACTTACTTCCTGGTAAGTTGAATTTAATCATCTGGCAGTTTTTGAGGAAAGAAAGGCATATAAATCTTCTTGCATTTTTGACAATTGTTCATTGCTTTTATACTTGAAGGGTATTGTGGCTTCCCTCAGAAGTGTGGACATTCCATTTGGTATTGATAGTTGCTGTGGGAAAGCCTGAGCTTGGCTTAAAGTTTTTTTTTTTTTTTTTTTTGGTTAACATCTTATTGAGTGAATTATTTTTCTGTCTTGATGCTTATATCTGACTTATTTTTAAAAATTTTTAAAGGACTGCAAATTCTCTAGAGTTGTCTCACAATTGATTCATTCTGTACTAGTTTGTCCTGGGACAAGTGAGATTCAAAAGATTCAAGTTTTTATTCACTACAAGAAAAAAATTTTTCGACTATACCTTTGACTATCGGTTCTGCTAGGTTAGTTTTCTCAGTCAATATTGTTATTATAAATATGTTAGCCCTATCTTGTCTTCCAAGCTAGCAACTGCTCATTAATTATTTGTATATATACTTTTCTATTTTGATTTGTGTGATTTTTTCCATGTCTCCCATGTTCTTCAGTTTGTTTATAGTATATTCTGATTTTTTTCTTGTTATTGTTCCTTAATATGGGTTTCATTGCTGTAGCTTTTGTTTGAGCTTTTTCAAACAAAGAGAAAATTGTTTCTTTCATTTTACTGATATACTTCTGGTTGCCTGATTTCTTCTTTTGTTACCTTAGAAAGTTCTTGGTATGGATAATTCCTGCCTTTTATTTATGTTCCTAATCCCCCTTATCTGCACCTCTTTCTTTATTTGCAACTTCTGCACATAGCTCCTCTGTTAAACACTTTGCAATTATTGCTCACTGTAAAAATGGTGACAACAATTTGCTCGAGAATCACGTGGGAAGTGATGGGAGAGAGTAACAAGCTCCGACCAAGTGTGTCTTTTCACCATCTCACTGGGTTTATTTTCTCCTTTGCCCTGGGGGCCCAGCTCCCCCAGTTTCCAGGGTCCAGGAGTTTGGTGAGTGTAACAGAAGTCTCCCTGTGTCCCCAGTTGCAGCCCTCGGTGCTGTGAATCCATGGCTGCTGCTTGGCCTCTGATCTTCCTTGATTAGGCAGCTACCTGATTAATAAATGCATCTTTCACTTCGACTGTGGTTCTCTGAGGTTGTGTCTCCTGCATGCACCTGTGCCCTTCGGTCTCATTGTGCTGGTCTGAGATGCAACTGTGTTCCACCTGGGGCCAGGGAGCCCGTGTTAGCTCTGAGCATCCTGTCCAGCTGTGGTCCAGAATTTAACATGTTCGGCAGGAGAAGATGGGCCTCAAAGTTTGTTGATTGTGAGTATAGTCATTTCCTTGTTCAGTTTCCCTTTTCCAGGTGGCTGTGGTGGTGGTGGTTATTGTTGTACTTTCTGCTGTCGTGATGAGTTTTGAGCAGTTTTGCTCCACCATCTTTGACTGGGAGTCATTTCTTTATCAGTTGATGTTATTGTTGCTGGGGAGAGAATTATGGACAAGTTGATGTTTGTTGTGTTGTAAGTAACTAGTTCTTCAGGTATGGTTGCTTGTAGGATGTTTCTCATTTTCTACGTAAATGTCACATTTGTCACCGTATGCTTTGCATGTTATTGTTTCCCTTGATACAGGTGGCAGTGCAGTGAATCTAATGTTTAAACCATTGGGCTGCTGAAGAAAGCTTCCTTACGTTATATATTTGATTATTCCTTCAGTTCTGTTTGATAGAGTCTACTCTTCAGGGAAACTAATATCTTTTGGTTGGCTAATTCATTTTCTATTCCCCATATCTGCTGTCTTCTTCCTTATAATTTTCATTTCTTTGTCATTTCCCCCGCACTGGTTTCTGGGAGAGTGTTTTATATTCCTGGTTTGAGCTTCCACATCATTTGTTTTACTCTTTTCTGTTTCCATAGGAGATTTATTTTGTCTACTGAGCTGTTACCTTTTACCTACCACCTCCTGCATCTTTGGTGTTATTAACCACTATAGTACATGGCAGACCATAATACCCAAGGTGCACTTGTGCCAGGCACGTCTTACTTTGGAATATTTGATAGTGTTTATTTTGGGACTCTATCTATGAACATATAATGTCCTACTATTAATTTCTGTTCATTACTTGGCCAGTTATTATATATAGTTTGTTACCTCTGTATGGATGTAGATAGATAATGTAGGAGGGGCTGAGGGCCATGGTCAATTCTATTGAAGCAATTTGGGGGGTAAATGAGTTGCATTATTTTTGATGGCCATCATTATTTACATGCACATATTTCCATTGTGTGAGGTCAAGGTCCCTAATGAGGCGATCTGTAGGTTTTATATTGATTAATTTTCTATTGATTAATCGAGAATTGTGCTTGTAATGTCCTTAGAGCCATGTGGCTAAGCCAGCCTGTCATTTGGCAAGCCACTTTTATAAACTTCATTATTGCTACTTTAGAAGTTTTATTCACATGAAAAAGACTTGCAGGAATCTTATAAATAGATTAGGAAACCATATCTTTATTGTTGTTTGCCAGTTGGAGTTATGACCCTCAGGAAAACTCTCCTTATGAAAGTCAGAAATCTTCTGCTTGGTCCTGTGTTTTCATTGTCATTTTATTTTTTTATGTAATAATGTAAAACACAGCATCTTCCATTCTCATGAAAAGTTTATTAGTAATTACAGTTCCAGATTGTTTGACTTTGTAACATTCCATAGTAAACCTGTTCAATTTGCCTGCCAGAGGTTTTAGAAATACTGTATAGCCAAGGATAAGGAGTTGCACTTAGAGTGCTAGTTGGGTTTAAACTTCTCTGTTTTATAAATTAAATGTTTTAATGGTAGAATTCTTGTTACCATGTATTTCCACTGAAAAATTTCTTTGGACATACAGTCCCTGAGCCTGGGAACTTCTCTTGAAAAGTGAAGCTCTTAGTCTAAATGGAAAAGTGCCTTTGCGTTTTGGGTTTGAATCTCTCACTATTATCTGGTGTGGGAGTTAACTCCATAGTGGCTGCGGGAGTCAGTTGTTCTGTAGAATGGTAGCCAGCAGGAAAGTGCTGGCTTTTCACTAGCTATGGTGGGTTTTACCTTAGCAGTCAGCACGTGTCTCCCTGACCCTTTCGTTCTAGAGATCACTTGTCTCAGGTCGGTGGCTCGCTCTCAACTTTCTTGGAAATACATGCCATTGAGCATCTTCTCTCCTCATTTCAAATACTCTAATTTCAAAGACAGAGTGAGTTTCTTTTAATATCTCTGTGTTCCAGTGGAAGACACTTACATTTTTTAAGTGGCTTGCTGGAGAATGTCAACATGAAACAAAATGATGTTTGGGGCAACATTGGATTTATATGCTGCTAAGAACTTTGGAACTGTAGGCGGACTGAGTTCCTTTTCCCAATTCACCAGTAATGGCCTTTATTTTAGAACTAGCTTTTGGTTCTCGCCAACATAAAAAGGAGTGTTTGCAAATCTATACAGGCTACAGCTGAATCACTTACAATTAGGATCAACTGTTACCTGAAAGGAAGCGCCAGAGCTACAGCCTGTGCACTGGCGTTGTTGCGTCATTGGGATCTTCCGATCTAACGCGAACTAAGTCAGTAGCTTATTCCAAACTTTTGAAAGTGTTTAAGTGTCAGGTTTGATAGAAACTGCTGCTAACTCCCTACATGTTTAAAAAGCAAATTTGGGAGAAAGATGGTGCGTTTCTTCATTGTAAGAGAAGAGCATATCAACTAAAATTACTAAAAAATGTAACATAGTCAATAATCGCGTCATCTTTTAAGTCTTCTCTGTAACTTTAACTTGAAACCTGTAAGCACACCGAATCTCACCTGGTACGGGGCTTTAGCTTTCCGTGATCTCACCTCTGTGATCCACTGAATCTGCCGCTGGACAGATAGGGTTCCCATGTATTCTGGATGGAGATCCGTATTCAGTGGTTTCCTGCCCGTAGGTAAAGAAAATCTGCTGACTCTTGTTCACTGAACTACGGTTTGTTATTTAAAGTGTAAAATAAAAACAGAGGCAGAAAAAGTTGTGTCCCTGCCATCTGGATTTCTGCAGGCGTCCAGACGGCAGCCGATGCTCTGTTCTTCCCTGCGGCCCACCTGTTCGTGTTCAGTGTGGCCCACAGCAGGCCCCCCGCGCCCGGTTCAGCATCGCCACGTGCAAATGGCATGGTGCGGGGCTTGCTACGTAGCTGCGTGAAGGAGGATCACAAGAACCAGTGTTACAGTTTGTCGAAATATTTGGCCTTTTAATTTTTGGGTTTTTTTTTTTGGTGTGCGTGGCATAGTGGTATGATGAAGTGATGCCTGGGAGTGATGTGCTCCAAGATTGGGACAGATTTCCCTTGGTTTGGGTAGTGTAGAGAGTTTTTCATGATTGAGAATTAATCTATGAATCTTTTTTAAATGTATCATTGAAATGAATTACTTTTAAAATAAGGGAATCTACTAGCACATTTTTTATACCTTGTTTTTTCTCAGACGATAGTGTTTTTTTTTCCTTGCCAGAAATAGAAATTTGTATTGCTGTTTTCTACAAAAAATTATTTTAAAGAAAAGAGTTATAATAAGTAATTTGTGCCAATTTCAGTTCAGCAAATATAGCACTTTGGTAGTTTCTTAAAATTAAAAAAATTAGGGTGCTAAGCAAAATAAATTTCTTTTTAAATAATATGAAATACTATCAAATAATTTTTATCAATTTTACTTGCCTAAAGGCAGACCTCATAAATTTTAGTTATTACTCTTTTGGCTCTTTTATTAAACAGAACTTGTGTTTCCTAGCATAGAATTTAGATAATGAATTTTTTGCTCTTAATAATGAGGTCACAATCCTTATGGTACTTTTGGATTGATTATTCATTTTAATTCTCTTTTTCTTTTCTATTCCTTAATTACTTAGTATCTAAAGTCTGGTCTTTGAAGAAGGGTTGGACAAAGTTTTGTTAAAATCAGGATAATTCTTGTCCAGGTTACTTTTGTCCATTGTCAAGGGCTGTAACTTAAAAATACTTCAGAAAAACCAACCAATATTTGTTCTATGTTGCTTCTAGGGAGACTATTGTCATCTTTCTTGTCTTTTCCCCCCAAATGCATGTATTCCCATTTGTATATATTTCATGAAAATTCATATTTATTTTGAAAGGGTTTTTCAAGATTATGTCACATTTGAGTCCGGGAAATCCAGTTACAATCAGAAGTAGTATTTTGTTTTTAGGGATATGAAAAATGCATTATACAGTACCTTTAATTTTGGCAAACCTCATTTTTAAGCTGTTTGAACCATCCAAGTGATATTCAGGTATGTAGTGGAATTTGCTAGCCCCTAGAAGCACAGTGAGTTCCACAATATTTGGTTCCTTAAAGACAAACTCAACTGAATAGCACTGTTAGATGAGTTTTGTTCAGAGTGCCATGTAGCATGTGAATAAGACATTTGTCTTCCAGGGTGAACTCCAACAGGTCTTAGTTCCTCGATCTAGGCTCTCTGTGGCCAGGCTTGCAGTCCTGTGATGTGTACGTTGCCTTTAGGGCCACTCCGGTTCCAAGTCTGGGGAGGCTACCTCCTCCAGCTGAGGTTTTCTGCAGGGCGCTGGCTTGTGGAATGGGCGTGTCTCAGAGAGTAGCCTGGTGGTTCCCAGGGGCTGGGGCTGGGGGAGATGCAGAAGCGCTGGTCACAGGCACAGGCCTGCAGCTGTGCGATGGATGAGCTCTCGGCATCTGACGTGCAGCACAATGACTGTAGGTGGTAGTACTGACGTTCCTACTCAGAATTTTCTAGTAGACCTTGGGCATCCTCACCACAAAAGAAACACAAATGGCAAGTCTGTAGGGTAAGGGATGTGCTAATTAATCTGATTGTGATACTCATTTCACAAAGTATGTAAAATCACGTCAACTGTACCTCCGTAAAGCAGAAAAGGAAAAGAGGACTAGGCCTTTTTTTTTTTTTGCGTGGGGACCACCCTTACTCTGTTCCCTTGTGCTTGGCCATGAGTTCGTGCTCCGTGGATGGCAGCTGAGCAACTGACTGACTGATAGCAGAGAGTGCTCTGCAGACAAGTGACTGTTAGAGGAAGGCTCAGAGGCACATGCGCTGTGGTGGAGCTGGAATGCTTTGCCTGTGGAAAATTAAAACAGCATTTGCCTTGGCTACTTACGTTTTTTTTTACCATAATGCATCTGTTGTAACAGTAGGTTAAAACTATGGCCTAACACAAGGGTTTCCAATTTTGTGGGAATTTAATTTAGTCTCAGTATCCTGTCTTCTCTTCTTTGGATGATGAGCATTTGTTTATGGAACATTTATTTGTTTGTGTAGGTCAAACATTTTACTGACCTTTTTTATTCTGTTAGACATAGATGAATACCTCATGAAGAGTCTTAGATGCATCTTCCATAAAGGGCATGATTGCAGTTTGAATTTCCTGTATGCATAATTATTCACTATGCTAAAGAGCATGCCTGTACTGTTACTTTAGATCATAGAAAAGAAATTTTAAAAGAATTATGTTTTTATTGGCCTTGACTTTGTGTCAGCAGTCATGAGTTCAAGTATTTTTATGTACAAAGTGTCTCATACCACTTTATAGAAAGTTTATTTGATTATTTCTAATGGAGTTTGTCAAAATTTCTTTCACTTATATAATTGGCATAAAGATATTTTATAGGCTTATCAAACTTGTATCCATATATGTTAGCACTGATGACTTAAAATACATAATTTTTAAAAAAGATTTTATTAATTTATTTTTAGAGAGGGGAAAGGGAAGGAGAAAGAGAGGGGGAGAAACATCAGTGTGTGGTTGCCTCTCAGTGTGCCCCCTACTGGGGACCTGGCCCACAACCCAGGCATGTGCCCTGGCTGTGAATTGAACCAGTGACTCTGGTTTGCAGCCCACACTCAATCCACTGAGCTACACCACCCAGGGCAAAATGTATAATTATAAGAAAGCTAAACATCTGAAGGGGCTGTGGCAAAAAGAATTGATAATCAGAATGATAGTATGATTGTTCTCTGGGAAGAACACCAGACTTCTAAATGGTGAAGTGGACAAGCAGAGGGCTCACAAGCAAAAGAAAAAGGACCTGTAATTTGTCACAAGGGAGGAACCGAGTTAATGCATGTCAGAGTACACATAGATTTCTACCCAGGCCTTGAACAATATCATACCTTATAATGGAAACTTCTGTTGTTTCTATTGAAATACCGTTTCTTGAGGTGACATAATATCTAGGAAACAGTGTAAGTAAAGAATAGTTGTAATAAAATGAAGTATATTTTTGGATAGGTACGACAGTGCGGTGCATCATCCATCGTGTCCTCCCATACTGTCTGTGGTTTCTCCCCTTTTCTGTGGGTCTAAATAATGTGTCTTGTTCCGTCAATAAGTAAGAACCTGTATCTGTAGACCACTGTGTCACAGTGGTTCATGTATTTTTAATTCCCAGAACTGCTGTTGAGTAAGGTATTTATTTTTCATTCTCCATTACATACCTCTTTATTTCATGACCTTCTGCTTCTGAGAGACTTGCTTTTCTCCCTAGATAAAGAGGGATGACCAGACTTTTACTGTGCTTTAATGTAACTGCTGGGAATACTTGCATGCTGCTTCATTTCTCCGTGGAACACAGGTTATTACATTGCCCTGAGGTGGGGCTGTCTTAAAAGAAACTTCTCCCTTACTCGCAGAGTGGCCTCGGACATTTGAACTGAAAGCATAGAAACACAGAACTGTGCATCTCAGTTTAATATAGATTTTCTTAGAAGCATTCCAGGCACATAATTTACGCTGTATCATCTGATGCTCTGACAATAAGACTCCTTCCGGATATCTTTCCGTTCGGCATTGCTGTCATCAGCAGCAACGCCCTCCCCTCCCCCACAAACAACCTTCCACGCGTGTATGTGTATGCAGGTACGTCTGTTTCTATTTCCATCATCTGTCCTCCCCTTCGCAGTGCTGGCATGTGGGTGGCTTTCTGGAGAGGGGACAGGGAAGCAGGCCTGGGCCCCCACGGCGGTTGATTGAGGGCAGTGAGCATCTGCGCCCTCACTTTTGTGATTCAGCTCAACTGTTCCAGCTGCCGGAGACCTGCGCTGTAAGTGGCAGCTTTAATGTGGTGCCTTAGGGTTGTGTTCTTACTAAATAAATCATGTTTAGAAGCTTTCAGGCAATCATAGTCATGCTTGTATTTTAAAAAGTCTAAACAAGGGACAGATTAAAAATGAATTTATATTCATGAAGCCAAATTTGATTTTCTAGATAATGACCCATTCATCTAGAAATTCAAATGGTTGCTTTTAGGGTTCATCTGTGTAAAGTGACAAAATTAAAACAGTAAGCTGTGCTGTGGGGGTCTGTGCTTTGTGGCAAGTGGTTTTCTGGATGATACATTTGCCTACTGCTTTTTCAAATGGCCTCTTCTTTCCTAAGCAGAACTGGCTCTAGTTGGAAGTAACTTAATAATATGTTTACTCTTTGGATAAGACCGGCATAATCTTTACTTAGTCTCCTATTTAGGCCTTTGATTTAGGAGCTTGTTCTTTGGTTAGCGCTACCTGAGTGGGTGCATTGAAAATGTGAGGTACAGTTGCAGGTGAAAGGATGCACAGAGGCATTGTGTAACCTTGTGGATTTCTGCTTTAAGCCACACGGCACTGGAGTTTGTGCTTCAGTGAGGTCGGATCTAAAATGGGATCAAAGGGGGAAGAAAGTTGGCGGCATTTAGGTCCCGCTAACTTACAATGTTGGAGAAAGAGGGGGCTTGCCATCGGGGTTTAAGAGTGAAAGTCTCAACCAGAATGGAGTCTTTCCCGATGTTTTTCTCCTCCTCTCATTCTCCTGATGTTATTCATATGCAGTTTTTGGCATTTAATTTTATATTTGAAATGGGAAATTGCCAAAAAGCGTTTAAAAAATGGAACCTCAAAGATTGACTATATAGTTAAAGTTATTTGAAAAGGCAATAAAGTAGACAAAATTAAGAAATAAATTTAAGAAAACCCCCAAATTTTATGAGACTCAAATTTTAAACTTTAGTTTTCTTTTACTTAATTACAGTTATAGCTTTTTCCTCATCTCTTTAAATTTCTAGTTTCCTACCCCCCACCTCTAAGTTTTTTTTTTAAACAATATAGTCTATTATTATTTTAGTTTGTGGAAAGAAAACATAGTCCCAGATAACACTGGAGTAGAGCAACTTTCTATTTTAGAAACATCGATGTTGAAGAACAGATGTGAGAATTTACAACATGGCCGTAGCAGGCAGAGAAGTTAAGAAAAAGTTATTGAAAAATACATTGCCATGTGGTTTAATCACTACAGCAATGGTTATTTACTTCAGATTATTGACAGAATAGCTCAGAAAATACTACAGTTGAATGTATCTTTGTTCATTTACAACTCTTGATAGTAGTTTTCTGAACATATCTCAGAATTGGTTACTACTTTTAAGTTACCGATCTGTGGAAAATATTACGTACCACATATAAAATCCTACATCATTATAATTTAATTTGCGAATAGATGATATCTGATCATATTTTGATACATTTTTATTGAGATTATAAACAAACTTGACACCCCATTAATTTAACACAATTATTTAATATTCACAAATTGCATTATGTGGCATGCTTTTGTTTTGGGTTTATAATTTGGAAATTTTTTTTAAGTCAGGGAATGACCAACGGCTCATCCGGCTGGTGGCGGTCTGAAAGAGCAAGATGGGGCTCCTGCTGAAATGGGACCCGTGACCCGAAGCTGGCAGTGCTCGTGGCTGGCCAGGGAAAACACTTTGCAGGGTTCATGACTTTCTTCCGTCATCTCGGGAGATTCTACCCCACTTTTCTCCTCCAGTAACTGACCTTTGACTTCCCAGACCTGCGTTTCTTTCCAACACGGGTGAATAAACACTCTTGGTATGCGGAGAGTGAAGGTCCAAGGCCCCTGCAGGTGCCCTGGAGCAGATTTGTTCAGAATTAATCTGGCACCTCCAGTTGTGGTTTGTTTGGGATAGGAAACCAGATAGAATCCAATAGTTTATCTTGAATCTCAGGACTTAGTACTTCTGTTACAAACAACAGAAGAGAAGAGGACCAATTCTGCTGCCAGTAACATTTCCTCTTCAAAGGAAAGTTTTTTTTTGTCTTTCTCTGCCTGGTTATCTTTAAGAGTTGCAGAGTGAAAAATAAAATTTCAGTGGAAATATATTTCTGCCTCTGATATAGAAAAGACATTTAAAAGAGTCATTGTTGACAGGAAAGGGAAAACATTCTGATTTTCTTGGGATGTAGGCCTTAGAAAATAAGCCAAAGTAAAAAAAAAAAAAGTAGAAATGAAAAAAAACTCATGACTCCAGGAGATGACCTGTTGTGAATTATTTCAGAATTCACTGGCTATCTCAGATGGTTGATTTTCCTCTTAGAGCTTACTTTCCTGAGTAGGCATCTGCTTTGTTTTCGAGGTAAAAACCACTAACCAATACCACTATTCTGAATACGTAAAACAGTTGCTACAGACAACATATTGTAAATACTGTAAAGAACAACATGAGTTTATGACTCAAGAATGCAAAGAGGCATCTTAAAGAAATTGTAACTATCGAGTGGTCTTTGTAGGAGGCGACTTTGGCGTATCGCTATTTAGAATCTAAAAGTAGTGAGTGCATTTTGTCAGTTGCAGTTAGGTGCTTCTGGCATCGTTCTCGGGAATCTGGAAGCAATAGAGGAGTCAACAAGCAGAGCAGCAAGAAGGAACAGAGCCTTTCTTAGGCACATACTTTCCACCTTTTTGTAAAATGCACGGACAACAAGAGGCATGTCTCACAGCACTACCAAAGCATCTGACTCCTGAAGTATAGTTGATTATATTCTCTGTAGGAACAGAAGCCACTAATGACAGGGGTTTGAATGCATTTGGTAAGTTCTGAGTCGGGTTGGTAACATAGTGCAAAATGTAAAATTATGAAAGGGTGCTTTTCTTTAAATATTGAACATAGGACAGAATCAACTTTGTTAGATACGAGCACCATCATGTTGTTGAAAACTTGAATAATTGGGCTCCTTAGAAATAGTTATCAAAGATATTTTGTAAACATTCTGCAGTTTCATTGGGTAGAAATTTTATTATAACCTCTCTTTTAGGAAAGATATGCTTGGTTGTTTTATTTATTTGTGAATCTAGACTTCACATTAATTTAATAGTAAGAAGAATCATAGTGCAGTAATACCATGGTCCAGGACTATTTTAAGAAGCCATGTTTTTGCCGTGGGAGTATCATGATGGTTAAAGCAGAGGACTCTGACCACTAGCTTACTCAATAGCTCTGACAGCAAGGTGTTTGAGTGCTCTGTGCCTCAGGCCCCTGGCTGTGAATGGGGCTAATAGTAGTACTTCCCTCAAGGGGTTGTTAAGAGGATCGAATAAGGTAATATTAGCACTTAGAGGAGTGCCTGGCAATAGCACTATACATACATATTTTAGCCAGCATTATTACTAGATTTGGTGCATTTGCCCATATGCTCGCTTTGACACTTATTTTACTTAACCTATAACTGTAGTTACTGAATTAAATTCCTTGCAGAAATACAGTTGTCTCTGAATTAAATCTCTCTTGAAGGTTGAGCCCAAGACAGGAACGCTAGGCAAAGGTGTTTCCTGGTACATGCTCTACAATTGTTAGCCAGCAACCTCATTTTATGCCCACGCGTACAGAGTTTTGTTTTAACTTCCTCTGCTTGCTCGATCGCATCAAGTTTAAACAGTTCCGGTCAGAGGGGTTGGAAATTGTGTGTCATAGAGGGGTTTGGTTCAGGAAGGCTTGAGTGACGGCCTCTGAGGTCAAGGACTTGAGCTGCAGTCCACAAGGAAACCACGTCGAACTGGTACCTCGACATAGTACAAAGGAACAAGTCATACTTCTGTTTTCCTACCTACTGAACCAGGACCATAACCAGCCTGGAGAAAAACTACGTTCATGGTTTCCATAGCATCCAGGAGTCTTTTATTGTAGTTGATACTGTTTTTCACTCAGAGAAAATTTGGAAGATGCTTATCTGTTTAGTGCTGCCAAGTGTTATTAGTATGCAGACCCCGCAGGCAGCAGCTGAAGTTGTTTTCCAAACACACGCAACCCGTGTAGCTATTGTGCACTGGGCTTCAGTATAGATGGCCACGTTGGGTCTTCTACTCACGGCTGCACGCATGCTAACAAACACTTCAGTCACAGAAGTAAAATGGAAGGATGGGTACTGTATTTTGATGGTTTTTATCTTTTTCATCATTCTTGGTTTTAGTTCTTAAATCACTGCCATTATTTTGGGGCAGTTCCAATCATGAGTGTACATTTGAGTTCTAACATGCATTTTCTTTTTGTTCGGGGCAGTTATGTAAGTATATGTTGTTATGAAACGGTTTGCTTTGATTCAACCCAATCAGAATTTACTTTAGCCCTGAGCCAGCTGAAAAAGATTGAGCTAATGTATACCACCGTTTTTTCCCAGTGATGTTGAATTGGAGCAGAACCACTTCCTGTGCTAACGTTCTCTTCTAAGATGTATGGATGCTTATTTTATAGGCAGAAAAATTATCCATACTGGTTACATTTTAATCTTGCGGTAGGCAAAGTAGAGTATTGTAAAAGGCATAGTTTGCCTCTTTGCCTCTGGTATGAAATATGATGTGTTAAGTATTCATCAAAAAGTTGGAGTGGGATGGGTCTGTTTACTTCATAGCTAAGTCATGTGGTCCATTTTGCATCATGCCTGTGAAATAAAGAGTAATAATGACAATAATAATAATTTAGTGTTTATTAATCCCATATCTTGTACCAGGAACCAGGTTAAGCTCTTTGCATTAAATAATTGATACCACGCAACACTTTTTGAAGCGGATGCTAGTATCAGCATTATTTTTACAGATGAGATAACAGAGGCTTAGAGATGTTAGCATGCTCTTTCAAGGTCCCAGTTTTGGAGCTGGGATCCAATTCCAGGTGCTTCTGACTTTTAGAGTCTGAGCCGTTAGTGTCTGTTCTGCTTTTACGACCTTGGATATTACAAATAGGCATGATTGTATAGGTCCAGTGCTTGGCACACTTCCATAGGGCACTTGAGAAAGTGTGGGGGGCTCTGCCCGTAGAACCCGCCCCCCCCCCCCCCCCCCCCCGCCGTTTGTCACGGATGAAAATAAAAACTACCAAGACAAGATCTGCTTGGGGAGGAAAGGGGTCAAACTCTCAGAGGAGAATGACTCAGAGCTCCTTCCTCACTAGGCTTTTATTGGGCTCAAATACACCGGAATACAGGTTTAACATGTCAAAGAAATCTGAGGGCTTAATCTGAGCCAATGTTTGTCAGGAAAGGGGGTTGCCAAACTTTGGGAGACATACTCACTTCCTCCTGGGACACTTATCACCTAAGGGAGAGCACTCTTAGCAAAGCAGGTTTCACAGGGCTTTAGGAATTCTTTCTTATGCCCGATCACCCAGGGAGCCATCCTGGCCAGCACAGGGCTGCACCTCTTGCCCCCACAGTTTCAGGCTTTAAGGCAATTAGGAAGCAGGAGACATCTCCCAGATGGAAATGAGGACTCGGGCTATGTCAGAGTAGCTGGGGGGGCGAGGGTCCATCACATCCTCTTTGCTGCAACCCCCCGAGTCCTTCCATGAGTCCTTCCAAGTGGTCGCGTCTGGCTTAGGTTGCTTCTCCCATGAGGAGTCTTACCCATCATTGACTGCCAACCAAGCATTGGGGCCAGAGATGAGTGAGGCAGAAGCAGTGCTCCTGCCAGGGAGATAAGCTTTGTCTCCTTAGTAGGTCACGTCCTTGTGACAGAACAGACCCAGATGAAGTGGGTCCCTTGGCTTTTACACAGCCCACCATGGGGTGAGGGTTACAACTCCTGAAACCAGGCTGAACGGTCCGCAACAAGAAAGCAGTTGTGAACAAGGGTAAGAGGTAATACTAAGGGATGAAGAGGCTAGCAGTAGTGGGAACTAGTGTCATCCGAATGTGTGAAGGCACAAGAAAAGGGACTGCTTACTGGGTCCTGGAGTATAGCTGCAGCTGTTGGAGAGGGCCATCTGGCAGGACTGTTGCCTTAGGCTGAGGGACACAGCCAGCCTTGGTGACCTAGCAGGGAAAGTGCTGAGGAAATAAATACTGTGACCCCAATTTCCTCCCTCTCTTCAGTCTCTTGCCAGTGATCCTCATTGGCCAAACTCAACTGGAAGCCAGAGGAAAAGGGATCCTTTCCTGCAATGGTCAGCTTCTTCTGGCACAGAGCAAATTGGAAACAGATGGAAAGTTTGCAGGACAAACGGAAAATATCCAGTTCACGGATGCAGTACCACAAAAATGGTTTCTCAAAGTCAAAGCATCGGTGAATCCAGGATTCCCTACTTCTGTCTCTGATCATTTGACGTGCTTCTTTTTAATTTTGCTTTCTATTTTGTCTTCTTAATTACAGATTCCAGAAGCAGTGTGGGTTGGTAGGGAGGATGTAGACTAGGATTCTTTTCTTCTAATTTCCCGGGTTACCCTTAGGATTTCAAATAAATGAATGTGAGATATGCCTTTCCTTTTTTTTTCTTCTTAAAGATAGGAATAACATCAATACTGTCCCTATTCTAGGTAGATGCAATAAGGAGTCAATAGTAATGAACTGTTGAACTTCAGACATTAAATAATACATAGATACATCTACATTTTAATTTTAATTTTAATTTGTCTTCTTCCTTCCTAAATCTTTAAGCCTCTATCTGGGATTATTTTCCTTCTGCCTAAAAAAATTCTTTCCTTTTTTTTTGTATGGCCCTGCTGGTAAGTAAATCTTTCAGTTTTTTATATGTCTGAAAAGATTTCTTTATGTTCATTTTTGAAGGATATTTTTGCTAGGTATAGAATTTTAGATTAGCAAGTTATTTTCCTTTAGCATGTTTAAAATATAAATCTGGTGGTTATCTGGCTTCTGAAGTTACTATTGGGAATTTAGCTATGTTATTCTTTTTTTAAATCTCAAAACTTATTTTTTATTACATTTTTTCCATTACCATTTAGCCCTTTTATACCACTCTTTCCCACACAATCACCACACTGTTGTCCATGTCCATGAGTCCTTTTCCCTTTTCACTCAATTCCCCCACTCGCTAATCTCCCCTATAGTCTCAGTCTGCTCTCCATCTATGAGTCTATTTCTATTTAGCTTGTTAGTTCAGTTTGTTTATTAGATTCCACATATGAGTGAGATCATATGGTATTTGTCTTTCTCTGACTGGCTTCTTTCACTTAGCATAATGTTCTCCAGGTCTATCCATGTTGTTGAAAAGAGTAAAATTTTTTCTTTTTTATAGCCAAGTAGTATTCTATTGTGTAATTGTCCTATAGTTGTTTTATCCACTCATCTACTGATGGACACTTGGGCTGCTTCCGTATCTTGATGATTGTAAATAACGCTGCAATGAACATAGGGATGCTTATGTTCTTTTGAATTAGCGTTTTGGGGTTTGTTCTGTAATATTCTCAGAAGTGAAATTGCTGGGTTGAAAGTCAGATCTATTTTTAATTTTTTGAAGTAGCTCCATACTGCTTTCCACAGTAGCCACACCAGTCTGCATTCCCACCATAGTGCAAAAGGGTTCCCCCTTTCCACATTCTCACCGTACTTGTTGTTTATTGATTTATTGATGATAGCTATTCTGATCTGTGTGAGATGATCTAGTTATTTTTTTTTTTTGGTTCTTTTCTGACTGCTTTTAACATTTTTCTCTTTTTGATTTTCAGCAGTTTTCGTATGAATTTTTTACAACTTTCTTCTTTCCAAATTTCTTGTTTCAAGAGGACCCAAAATGTTGGGGTGTTATTATTTTTAAAAAAGAAAATTGATTTTAAAAAAACAGTAGGTAATGAGGGTTGATGTAGGTAATTGAACAGTTTCCACTTTTAAATACTTTCATGTATTTCTTCTTAACATTGCTTCTTTTTCTTCTCAGATTTATTGAGGTAGACTTGACAAATTAAGTAGCATGTATTTGAGGAATACAATATAATGGTTTGATACACAGCCATATCTCCGTACTTGTTGGCTTTAGAACTTGTCAAACCCTGTACCCATCGCATACTGATGAGAACAAACTGTCTCAGCACTTGGTGCTTGCTCGCCCCTCGGTGCCCCTGTCTTGCAATGAAACACAGGTGGCCATGCCAGTCTCATGGTAGCTCATGAACTGTTAGGTACTTGTCAGTTTTGGGCATTTGTCAAGAGTCCCGGAATGAATTAACGAATGTATGTGTGATCACCACAATCAAGCTAATTAACACATCCATTACCTCACATAGTTACCATTGTGTGTGTGTTAATATTGCTTCCTAACTGAAGAATGATGGTAATGCAGGAAGTCAGAAAACATCAAAGAGAATCTAACAAGTTTCCTTCTTTTCCTTATCTAATGCCAGAAAAGTGGAAGACAAGGAAAGGGTCGACTTTCCCTCCTTTATCTGGAATACCAGGAGCGAAGAGAGAAGAGAGGCAGGTGATTTTTAGGGATCTTATTGCTTAATACAGTATAGTATAGACTCGTTAGCATTCTCATTAGTCTTCATCATTTCATGGTGAAACAATTCGTTTTAAAGGGACAGATGCTTTTTAATGAAAAGCATTACATTAATTCAGAAGTATCACACAAAGTGAAGGAACTTGAGAATGGTAGAAGATTGTTTATTTTAAAAGACAAATTACTTTATCTAACGACTGTCAATCTCTAGTCAAGACCACATGCTCCTGAAGCCCTGTTTTCTTCCACACACCAAATTTATCTTCTGTTAGCCTCAGGGAAGCCTCCCATGCTCCATCCCGCCAGGGCAGGAAGATGTAGGGAAAGGAAAACAAGGAACTTTCAGATTTCAAATGTAAGAGTCTTTTTTACCATCACTACACTGTATGGGAGGGAAGTTGATGAATGCTTTCTTTTGATAGTAATCTGAAGTAGTTGTACTAAGTCCCATAAGCCACACATTTGAGTTACTGGATTGACAGTGTGTGATGGAAAGTATCTGAAGCATTTTGATTTCTTGAAAGGTTATGTTGTGAACAATTTGTTTTGTAAGAGAAGACATACGAAAAGCATGTGGCATGGTTACTACCTAGAATCCAGTAAAAGATAGCTTTTGCAAATTCATTCCACATGTGTGTAGGGGTGGCTTTCACAGTTAGGTTTTTTAGATGCCAGAGTAATTTGTTACATATTTTAAGCATTGAAATGCTCCTTGAAATGCAGTGTTCCTGTGACTCTAGCATGGTACATAGTAGAAATAGCACAAAATAAAATATTTCAGCATGTAATTGAAATAGCAAATTCTGTGGACACTCTACTGAATGAGATGGTATTTGCAGGGACATCATAGCAGTGAGTATCTGTGGGGGGTCCTCCCCAAAAGCTGCTACCTTTAAGAGTTATGTTCTTAAATGACATAATGAAAAAAACAAAGCAAGAACACAAAACGATTTGATTGAATGATAAGCAATTCACTGATTACCACAGTATAGCATAGTTTTCAGCTTGTAACATATTTGCTTTTAAAATACCAGTTAGTTGTGTATGTGCAGTAGCAAAATTAGGATTTCCCCCCCTTCTTCCTGTGGTGTGTTTATTGGATTTTAAGTGATGGCAAAGTCCTGAGGTCATTTGAACCCTAAGGAATTTACAATCTGCAGTAATAGCAGTAGCAGAAATTCTTAGTAACTATAAAGGCTGTTCTCATTTCCCACTTAAAAGGGCACATGCCTTGTGTGGTCTGCTACTATTGATGGCTTATCAGAGACCATGTAGAATTTTTAAAAATTTTCTATTGGTACTGAAATGTGTTTTAAAAATGGGCTGTCTAGGTTAGGAGCACCATCTTTGCCTTACCTGTTGAGTATTTTTGGGTATATTTGTTAGCAGTGATTCCTCAGCTGTAGGTACTTTTACAACCTAAAGATGCTACTACTTTTGGTTCAGTTCCAGTAGATTTAGATGATTTGTTTACTGTTAAATGTGATTGCATGTAAGCAAGTTCTGTAGTCCTGTAAAAAGGAGATAGGTTTATACTGTAATAAAACCCTTTGAAGCTATTTAATTTATATTATATTCTGTTGCAATATTATCCCTTGATACTGTACAAAAACGAAGTTCTAAAACAAACCAGTTGACGTTGCTAGCAGGTCTGCAAAATTGCCTCAATCACGGAATGAAGAAAAAGTTAAAAGCCAGGTGGTAATAAACTAATATGTGTTCATTGGAGTACATGTGTGTAGAGAGGTGGGAACCAAAGATATACAAGCGAATACACTTCATCTTCTGACTGGCGAAGGTAGGGTAGGCAGGATGCTGTTGGCTGCTGCTCTCGGCAGCTCAGGCAGCTGTCTACCTGTATGCCCCACAAAGACCACGAAGACCACGAGGTCTGCTGAGAGGCTGGCCATCGAGTTAGGAAGGATTGAAGTTAGAGGATACAGCTCATCACAGAACCTTCCACACTCCTAGAGGAGAAAGTAAAGCCTGAATCAAGACATTAGCTGCTCAAAAGGACTCATGAATACAAATTTAGAGGTTGATTTGTCAAGATTGGCCTAAACTTTTAGGCAGGAGTAATGTAGGTGAGAAAATAGACATCAGTGAGTTTCTGAAATTCTTTGTTTTAACTCATTTGTGCTGTAGAATTATCACTACTAAGGTGTCTATTCACAAGATTTTTTTTTTTTTTTTTTTTTTTTTTTTTTGCTAAAGGTCTGAAGTTTGGTAGCCTGAGTTTATAGAGCTATAGGAAAACACCGTTTACCACAATTC
Source organism: Glossophaga mutica (assembly GCA_039655065.1). Classification (NCBI taxonomy): domain Eukaryota; kingdom Metazoa; phylum Chordata; class Mammalia; order Chiroptera; family Phyllostomidae; genus Glossophaga; species Glossophaga mutica. Next base: position 89,063,855 of record CM077313.1, read on the forward strand.
CGAATTTAGGAATTTTCCTTCCCTCCTCAACTGTGTGCCACCCTCATTCTCTATCTCAGCCAGTTGACAGTGTCTCTACATTACTGTGGCAGTTTTCAAAAGATGAATAGATCTCTCGTTGGTGTTTTTGAAAATGAAAACCCAAATCACTACTTAATCAGAGATGTTTTTTGAAAAAGACTTTGGACTTACTGTCCTCAATCCTGACATAGTTTCTATGGGGGAAATTAGAAGATTCCAATTCTGACTTACGGCTTTTTAGGAGACACCAGCCATATACTTTCAGGGGGAAGAAAATAAAACATTTTAAAAGCACAAGGAAGGCAAGCATTTCATCAGTTGGTATAGACTGGAAGTTTAAGTCCCAGTTGGTTTTTGGCACAATGGAAATTAACGAGCTTTGCAATCAGAGAGAACTTGGTCCATTTACTGGTTGTAAAAACTTGGGCTAACTTTGTTACTTCTCTGATTCTGAATTTCATCCTCTGGAAGAGGTAGGTGACAATAAGGAGGGCTTAGTCTGGTGATTCTTAGTTTTGGCAATGTTAGCATCGCTGGAGCAGGCTGTCTTTAAAGGACTTTCATGTCTGGACCCCAGAAGGACCAGGTAAAGGTGGTTTTTAGAAGTTTCCCCAGGAGATTCTCATGTACTCCTGGAACTGAGAATCACTAGCCTAGACTGAGGTAGTGGTGAATAAATCCAAGATTTTTGAAGACTTAAAATTCTAATTACAGTTGAGCTAGAAGGGCATTGAATCATCTGGTTTAACTGCTTCATTTTGCAAATGAGGAAATTCAGAAGCAAATAAGTAATTTGATTTAGTGACTTCTAGAGGCATGAAGCTGGGAAAGAATTATGGTCATTTTTGGAACACAGTGATAAGGTAATTGCAGTGATATTGAAAGAGATGGCAAGTAAAAAAGAGAACAGGTTTATGAGAAAGAAGAGTTTGGTTTTCAGCATGTGATTTTGTGTGAATTTAACGTGATGGAGGGACTGATGGAAGTAGATGTGTTCAAAAACCCTTTTGAAACTGGAGAGACTCTCACACGTGTGAATTAATATAATTCAAGTGCAAACACTCAGAAGCGATCTGGCCACGTGATATTTGAGATTACAGGCTTGGAGTGAGGCTGGCATTTGTCAGCACAGATGCAATAGCTAATAACATTGCTTTCCCAGGGAGTTAACAGAGAATGGGAAGAAGAGAGGTGTGAGTCGTGTTTCGGGATTCTCAGCATTAGGAGGCGGGGAGAGGAGCCGGTGAAGACAACCAAGCAGTAGTCAGAAGAGTCAACAAGGTCTAGTGTCCCTGGAGCCAGAGGAGCAGAGTGGGTCACGACAGATACCTGCGTGTCTGCAAGACCTGGGCGTCCGTGTGTATGTGTGTGTGTGTGGGGGTGGGTGGGTATTGCCTGAGTGTTGAGGTGCTCAAAATACCTTCTTCCCCTCCTCATCTACCCCGCAGACTCCAGCCTTCCTTCCGCTGTCTGTCTAATCTGATCAGTGGTTTTATACCCAGCCTTCCCAGGCTAAAACTCAGAGATCTTCTTTGACTTTTTTCTCTCATTCTTTCCCCACGTTTAGTTTATCATCATGTATTACTATTCACTTGATCCGTCACATTTTTTGGTCCATTGTCATTAGACTATTTCCACTAATTCCAAAGCCTATTATATAGGTTTTTTTAAACTGTATTTTTCTGAAGCAATGTTAATATTATCATTTCTATTATGTTAGAGCAAAACCATGGTCATTATGTAGGTAAGAGTTCATTTTCAGAGCAAAAGAACCCATACACACACATCCCAGTAGGTTAAATGACATCATTTATCCTCCGAACTGGGGTATTTCTGAGAGTGAGGGGGGGATGCTGTTAATGATTTTCCCAGGACAACAGGCCTGAACAGGGACCATCCTGTACACACCAGGATGTATGACCATCTAGGTCAGCGTTTCTGAACTGGGAGCAATTTCACCCCCTCAGGGACATTAGGCAGTGCCTGCAGATATTTTTGGTTGTTATAACTGGAGGAGGGAGAGTTCTTTCTGGTGTTTAGTGGGAGGAGGCCAGGGATGCTGCTTCACATCCTGTAGTGTGTGGGGTGGCCCCACAACAAGGACTCATTTGCAGCGGTGGGGGGTAGGGGTTAGCCTCCCTCTCTGTACCAGGTACTGTGCTAGGTTCTGGGATACATTTATGAGCAAAGTGGTCACCATCACTGAATTCATGGAACTTGTAGTGGGGAGACCAAGATTAAATCCATAATTGCACAAATAAATATATTATTTCAACAGTGGAAAGTCCCCTGAAAGAATAGTACCTGGCACTTTGAGAGCATATAACAAGTCACCTTACCTAGTAGACTGTGAGGCCAGGGCAGAGTTCTCTGACATTGGAGTAGGAGTCTGAGGGATGAGTAGGCAGAGATCCTTTCTAAAGGGAGGGGAGGAAGAGCATACCAGTCACCAAAGGGCCACGGAGACCAACGGACCCAAAGAGCCGGAAGAGGCCAGTGGGGTAGAAGGGTGGGGTGGCTGGGGAAGAGGTGACCAGAGGAGCCTGGTAAAGGAAGCAGCAATCTGATCATAGTGTTTTTTAAAAGATTTTGGTTTTTGATGAGAAACCGTTGGAGGTATCTGATCCAGAGAATGTTGTGATCAGAATTGCATGGTAAGGAAGGTCTGTTTCTAAGAGTGCTCACACCTCCAGGGGCCGACCTAGTCTGGCCTGTTTGCATTCGTAGCCTCATCCCTCGGTCCCTGTAGTCTCCTCCCATACCTGCTTTGTTTACCGCATGATGTGTAGGCTGCCTGGATTGTTCTTCCTCAAAAATACCTCTACATTACCATTTCAGTGGCTTAAAAATAGTGCCCGATTTTTCCCGCTGACATTCTTCTATTCAATACAGTGTTAACCTAAACAGTAAGAAATATATTTTCCCCATGGGTCATATTAAAAGATGTTTTAATTTTGAAAGGAAAGTAATGTAGCCCAGAGACATTTGTATTTTTTGCAGAGTTAACTCTTTCTTTTCCTTTTTATCGACTTTATTGGAGTGACGCTGGTTAACAAAAGTATACAGGCTTCGGGTGCACATTTCTGCAGCACACGTTCTGGACACCGTGCTGTGTGTCCACCGCCCAAGCCCAGTCCCCGTCCCTCACCGTTTAACCTGCTATAGCTGAGCTGACTTGTGCGCAGAAGAGGTTCTTGCCCCGCTGGGGCCCCACTGCGTGTCTGCGGTGGCCCGTGATTCCGTACCTCCAACCCCTGCTCGTGCCGTTCCTCTACCCGAGATACCTTTTTTCGCCCCGCTCGTTTTGTTTAAATTCTCCTTGTTTTTCAAGTCCTCCATGAAGGCATTCTTGGTGTCAAAAGGTTGACATTTCCTGATGTCCTTTCCTATGTTACCACTCAGCTTTGCTCATCCATTATGTCACTCAGCACCATGTCTAGTGTTGTCTAGAACAGGATATAGGCCCCTATTCCCGAGTGACTGGACACGAGCCACAACTCTGTCACCGTTCATGACATGAAAGACAGTAAGAATGTTGTGTTTAACACAGTGTCATGGAGCTGCACAGAGAATGCCTATTGAATGAGTGGATGGGAGGGGCGTGATCGATTCTGTGAATACCACGTACAGGCTGCGGAGGACTGAGAAAACGTATTGTTTCCCCTTCGCTGGGATGTTTCAGTCTCTTCCTGTTGCTTATAGGGTAAGGCCCACGATTCTTTGCAGGACCTTCAGGGTCTCTTTGTACCTTTAATTTTTGTCACCAGCCACTTCTCCATCTGAATCCTCTATGGGGAGGGGTAGACTTTCTGGCTGATAGGAACACATGTTTCGTATACTTATGCGCATGCTGTTCCAACTTCTTGGATCACCTCCCCAGCCTCCCCACCCAAGCAAATCATGCCTTTCCTTCTCAGCCCAGTCTGAATCTTACTTTCCCTGCTAACTTTGTCTCCATAGTCCCTGTCACCTGTGAACATAACACATGTTTATTTCTCTTGTTCATTGGGTTTTTCTTCTTACTAGAATGGGAGCACATGAGAAAGCTTACTAGCTCTCTGTGGGATTTCTTCCCTGGGAGTCTCACTCTGAGAACTGCGCCTGGCACATCTTTGACACGCAACAGAGATTTGTGGCATGAGCGGCTCTGGCCTTCGTAAAACGCTGTGCCCGAGTGTCCTGGACTCCGAGGGGTGTGTGTCCCCTGCAGGGAGGGCGCGTGGCTGGGATGCCCTGTTCTCTCTCTCATCTACTCCTGCTCGTGTTGTCTGCTGTAGGAAGCCCTTCTCTCTCTGGTTTTGGTGTCCTTTCTCTTTGTTTCTTTGGCTCCCTTGTCCGTTGTCTGCCAGTGCATGCCTCATGCATTGTTGTTTGATTCACATACCTGTGTTGCCCGCTGCACTTTAAGTTCTCAGAGGAAAACCACCAGCGTAACCTGCCTATTTATCTTTAGCATCTAGAATGGTGCCTGAATACAGTAGGTAATAAATAAGTAATTTCTTTAATGAGGAAAGATGTTTAAATTGAGTCAGATCCTTATAAACATGTTTTGCTTCCCCAGTACAAAAGAGTCACTTCTAGAAATTACATTTCTTTGGTTAACGATTTACTTGTTTAGTCTGTGAGCATAATTTGTCAGACTTAATAGTGTTGTGTTGACTTTCTAGTTCGTCTAATAAGAAGAGTTAGTTTTCAGAGGACAGGCTAACCTCTGAGTTCTTCATGCTTAGACATTTCTTCACTGCAAGAAATTTCAGTCCAGTCTCCCCACTACACCCTCTGCAGTTTCTGCAATTCGCCGTGGCATCTTTTTCCAGAGCTCCTGCTACTTTGACACCTTTGGAAGCTGCTTGGCTCCCCCATTTCCCATGTCCTTTTCTTGGGCATTCTAATGACCATGTCTCACCCATTAAATAGTCCAGCTCCTGATTATTGGGGCTAATTGTGGGAGCAGTCATAACTGAAAACCATTTACAGTAACCTCAAATTGCAACTTAAAAATTGTCTTACATTTTTGATTCCTTGGAAGTCAGTGTGGAAGGTTGGACAAAAAAAAAAAAAAAAAAAATGCCCATGGTGAAATAGGAAACTTAGATTCTATGCTTGATTCTTCCTGGTGCCTAGATTTTTGTATTTATCATGAGCTATGTATGTGAAAATGTATTGATAGGAAGCTTTGCCTGAGAGATGTTCATGTAGGAAAGGACCAAGAAGACATAATTATCTTAAAAAATTGCAAAAATAACTCCTTAACACATATGTGCTAAAAATTAACAATACACAGGTGGTTGGCTTAATGCCCGACTTAATTCCGGTAAGGGCTGGATGCATTAGGAAATTATGGCGCCCAACCATGTCTTCTTTCATGCATCAGGGAAGGATTCCAACATCTAGTTTTATTTATGGAAAGATTCATTGCCTCGAATGTCTACTTTAGAAAACTTTCTTCTTTTCCTTGGGAGATAATGTATTTGCATACTAGCTTTCTTGGCATTTATACATTCAAGGCACAATGCCAGGCGAGAGCTACCACCTGCATACTCAGGCTTCCCACTCCTTTTGTCATTGCCTTATTATTTGATGATTAAAAGGATTAAGGAAGGGATATTAGATAACTGTAAATAAAGTTGGATACATTTTATTATTGATCTCATGTGTTATGGGCAATTTCAGAGGTCTTCCTCGTTGACTTGATAGTTTGTAATTATTGATTGGTACATGGAATGTTATGGTGTTTCTTATTTGCTTATAAGTAGGTATTATAGATAATGATGAATTTAGAATGAATTCTTTTGGAAAACTTCATGTAGATGAAGTCATTGTCTCTGGCATTCAGGGATACAAATTCAACGTTACATAATCCCTGCCCTGAGGGAGTGTACAGCCTGGTCAAAGATGACAAACATGCAAAAAAATTTAAAAAATGCTGTAACATTTTATAAGTACTATTACAGAAGTATTACTTAGTCGGTGTAGTGAGGTGGTCTGTTTTATCTAAAAAAGGTAAGAAGATTGGCTGTGGAAGAGATAATTTTTGAAAGAGGAGTGCGCACTTGGGAGGTCGATTGTATTAATTAGCTTTGCTGTGTACCAAACCACCTCCAAATTTAGTAGCTTAAAATAACAAATGTTCATTTAGGTCATGGTTCTGGGGGTTTTCAGTTAGGGGCTGGGCTTAGCTGGATGCCTCTTCTGCTCTGCATTGTATATTGGTTTCCTGGGTCTGGTGTAACACATTACAACAAGCTGGATCTTTCAAAATAATAATAATGCATTCTCTCACAGGTCTGTAGGACAGAAGTCCGAAATCAGGGTGCGAGCAGGTCTGGTTCCCTCCGGAGGTTCTGAGGGAGAATCGATTGCATGCCTCTCTCCTGGCTTTTGCTAACTTCTGGTGACCCTTGGTGTTCTTGGCTTGTAGTCTCATCACTCCAGTCTCTCTCTTGCTCTGCCTTTACCCGGCCTTCTCCTCCATGTTGCTCTGTGTCTTACCTGTTTTTCTTTTGTCCCTTGTAGGGATACACATAATTGTATTTACAGCCCACCCTAATTCTGAGAAAATGATCTCATCACTCTCTTAGCCAAAGCAAGACGTAGGTCCAGTCCAGAATCAGGGGGTGCAGAGCAGACTTCACCCCTTCATGGGAGGAGTTGTAAAGTCACATTGAAAGAGCCATAGATACATGGCTAAAGAAAATTTTGGCCATTTTTACAGTCTACCACACTAATAGAGAGGAATGCACAGGATGGAAGAGACAGTTAAGTGGGGGCAGGAGTGGGGGAGAGAACACTTACGGCATAAATATAGAGCTAAAATCTCAGGCAGTCCCCGGATCGTGTCGGGGTAGATTTATACATCACCTCTATAGGTAGTGTGTGGGTGCTGTCATTTATATATACAGGGTGGGGCAGAAGGAGGTTTACAGTTATTTGTATGGAAAGCAATACAATACTTAATAAATAAAATACAAAAATAAACTCCATGTTTTGCATACTCACAACTGTAAACCTCCTTTTGCCTCCACCCTGTGTTTATGTATGTATATAATGCATTTTATTTGCTGTTTTTTAACCCCCCAAATTTTTACATTATAGACAAGTTCAAATATATACTAAGTAAGTGGATAGTATAATGAACTCCCTTGTACCCAGTGCTCAGCTTCAACAATTATCAACATTCTGGCATGCTTCCTTTTTTTATACCCCCACCTCCTTTATTTTAAATTTATTTTTTAAGATAAAATTTACAGACATTGGGAGGCACAAACCTTAATGGTACAGTTTCATCAAATGGATACACCTGTGTAACCCATCGCTTTCTCAAGTTATGGAACATTTCCAACACCGGAATTTTTGTGGGTCCTTTTCCAGTTCATAGCTCCCTTCTCCCCTGCCTTTGGGTAACCACTGTTCACACTTATTTTTGTAATAGATTTACATTGCCTATTCTGGCACTTCATATTAGTGGACTTACACAGTATGCACTTTTTAATGTCTGTCTTATTTTGGTCAATATATTTTTAAACACTCTTTTTTGTTGCACATAACTGATTATTTTTTATTGCTTAGTAGTGTTCCATTTCATGAATATACCATAATTTATTTATCTTTTCTCCTGTATAAGCCTTTTTCCAGGTATATGTTATCAGTTATCTTAGAGAAATAACTAGGGGTAAAATTTCTGGGTCAAAGGGTTGATACATGTTTAATCTTACAAGAAACTGCCAAAGGTTTTTGCAAAGCAGGGGACCCACTTTAGATTTCTGCAACGATATGTGAGCCCTCTGGTTGCTCCACATCCTCTCCAGCAGTTACACTTGACTTCTAAATAGGAGGGTGGAGGCGGCGGCGTGGAGGAAGGGTGGAGGAGGCGGGAGCAGAGTACGTGCTGCTCACGAGAGCGAGAGCCGAGTGAGAGGCCCTCCCAACCGCCCTCCCAACCCAGGGCGCATGGGCAAACTGAGCGCAAGGAGCGGTGGAGGAGCGGTGTGCGCGCATGGCCAGGCGCTGTACTTCTCTGCAGCTGCGCGGGGGATCAAACACTCAGGTGTTGGGGGCAGGTGAGCATGGACCAACCTCAAAGTTCTATTATCATCATCTCCTTGCGTACCAAACACATAGGCGTTAATTCAGATTTCAGAAACAGTCATTGAAGAACAGACCATATTTCAGTGTCCAGCTTAAGCTTTTATTTCCACCATTAAGATTTCCCCCATCTCCCTGGCTAGCAATGACTTTCCTACTTCTGAATATTGAAGTACTTTGTACTTGTCTTGGGTAGTTGTGTCTTCTACCCCATGTCACACTTGTCAAGGTGCATTTCTTATTCTTTGATGGGAGTACAGTGTCTTTGAGATAATTTTCAGTTTTTAATTCCATTTATCTGTGTGCTCTATAGCACTTCAGATAGTGTTTGAAAATAGTTGATGAATGAATGCATGAGTGAACAAATGAATGAATGAAATATAGTGGAGAAATGAGAGGTAAATAGTAAATAAAAAAGAGCCTGGAACAAAATTGTGCAACCCTTTTTGCTTTCTGTTTCAGTGTTAGTTTAGTAAAGGCGCTAAAGACCCCAAAGCTGGTTTAACCATAAGGACAATTACAATTGAGGTTTTTCCAACATGAAAATTATTTCTCTTTTGTTTAAGACATACTTGTCTTCACAAGAACGAACCAGAAAGCCACATCCCTGTTAGATTCTGTGGGCAGTCACTAATAGTCATTAATCTACTTTATAATGCAGGTAATTTTAACAATCGGTAACTCTCCTGCAAAGAGCTCTTAGTTTTTTTCTAAATGTACAAAGTTGGAACCTGCTGATAATAGCAACTTCCAAACGGCTGTCCAGTATGCTTTCAGTACTGAATTCCAAACAGGTGTGTCAGCTAGTTCCACCTCAACAGGAGGAGATAGGAAATAACCATAATCACTTTGTGTTTAACTTTGTAGATTAAAGGAAAATATTCATATGGCATTTTACATAGAATTGGTCTCTTCCTTTTTTTCTTATTTTCAATATTTCATTCTTGAATATTTATGCATTGTGCTAAGAAAAACTATGGGAAAAAACCCTTCTGTAGTTTATTTAACATACAGTTTAGTTAAATGTAAAACCATTGCGTAAAAGCACTTTGTGTTGACTACACAGTCCACTCTAAACAACCATGGTGCGTGAAGAGTCCTTTGCTGCCCGGCGGCTGTGTGGAAATGCAGAGGTCCAGGTCTGGAGCCAGGAAGCCTGGCTCGCTGCGGCTTTGCGTGCTACCTCCTGGTAACCACGATCGATTATTCTCTGTTACCCGGGATCTGAGTTTCATTCCTCTGTTTGCGCAGTGAAGGCAATCAATACTTTTCCTCACAAGGCGACTGGGGATTACACGAGACAATGTGGTTTTACCTTCTAACTAGGTTTTGATCTCTCTCCTTTCCTCCATTCCTCTCATCTCCACCTGGGCCCCCACCTTCCCTCCCCTGCATTTACTGTGCTCCCCCCACCCGGAGTGGTCTCTCCACATTGCAGTCCGAAGGGGTCTTTGTAAGATGAATCTGATCATGTTATTTCTCACTCCTATGCTTAAAACCCTTTGTGGTTTCCTATTGCTTGAGGACAAAATTCACCCTTTTTAATAGTCACATGGGCCTGTGTGATTTAACCCAATTTCTTGACCCCATCTTGACTGCCCCCCCCCCCCGTGACCTTCTTTGTTCCAGTGCCCTGGGCTTCTTTATTTCACCGAATGTTTAATATGTCTTCTTGTCTTGGAAATACGAAAGGCTGCAGGAGGAGCAGGTCCGAGTTGGACAGGAGGAGCCAGGACCAGGAACTCAGCGGTAGCCACGTTCAGCTTTAGGTGTCTGTGGGCTGGCACGTGGCGAGAGGCGGAGTGGGCTGCTGCACGACTGTGGCTGGACTTGGGGAGCGAGGTCTGTCCGGAGGTGTGAACATGGGAGCTGGCTCAAAAGGGGTGTTTGAAGTCATGAGACTGGATGAGTTCGCTAAGGCCAGAGCCATCTTCCTTGGGTCTACTTGGTTTTCACCCGAGGACCTGCTTCTAGGTGGTGCGGCTTCTGCGTCCTCTTCCCTGCGAAGCCGGGTTCAGTTTTCTGGTGCACTGTTAATGCACTCTCTGCCTGTGGGGCTGGTGGCATCTGCATGTTATGTTATAATCGCTACTTTTTTTAAAGAATAAATTTACCTTTACAACTAGACCAGTTTCTTAGGGGGCTAGACCATCTTTTATTTGCCTTTGCAGCTTCTGTTGGGTAGCTTCTGTTTTTGAGTGATGGTGGAACGAATTAGAATACATTCAAGTGACCAAGCCCAGCGTGTTGGGGCTGAGAGGGGGCTTAAGCAAAGGGTCTTGAAATCGGGTGCTCCTTTCTGAGGCAGAGTAAAACCTGCATGAAATAAATAGTGTTTAAGTTTTCAAGAGTTTTTGGATATGGATATATAATAATAAAATCCAAACTTAGAATTTGACTTAAAATATTTCTGTTTTGTGTAAAAAGCAGTTGAGCAAGAGAACATTTGATTGAGTGCATTTCTTTTCATTTGTTTTTAAAACAGTTGCTCATTTGTTTTATTGTATTAGCAAACAAAAGAAACTGCTCATTTTTGTAAAGTCTCTTGTGAGCTGTATTTCAAATATTTTCAGGTTGTACATTTTATAGCTTGGCCTTGTCAGTAAAAGAGAATTAGGAAAACATTTTAGTGCTGTAGATTATTTAAACTCTGAGTTGATGATTCAGATTCAGCATCTGGGGATGGGAAATGGAACATATTTTTTTTTCTTACGAAAAGAAAATCGTTTTCTTTTTAATCTTACTTTTTTGTAAGAACTATAAGATATGATTAAAAATAGCTCACAATCTCACTAACCAGAGATAGTCACCATTCTGTTAGCATTCAGATTTTTTCTTCTGGTCTGTGTTTTATACCTGTATTTTATAAAATTAGGATAAAATGTTTACGCAGTAGTGTTTGGCTTTTCCACTTAATGTTTATTGTTTTATTACTTTTTTCTGATAGATGTTTTGTAAGATGTGATTTTTATTGGCTTCTAAACATCTATTATAGCTATATCATGATTAAAAAATATTTCCCCTTTTTCTTATCATTTGGTTGTTTTTAAATTTTCTTAATAACTGTGAAAGTAGGTTACTGCATAAAAGACAATGAGCAGTTTTAAGGTTTTTGATATATATTTCTAAGATGTTCTCTGAAAGGATTTTTAATAAATTTACATCCCCATTGAAAGTGTGTGAGAGTTTCTATCTCCATGTACCTTCTGTAACAGTAGGGCTGATTTTTAAATACAATTTTTGCTAGTTTGAGGTATTAAATAATCAAATATAGCTTTTTAAAATATACATTTTATTGACTTTGGAATTTAAAAAAATCCATTTATTGACTATTATTTTTAGTGTGAATTGTACATTTCTTTTAACCTTATTTTCAGATATAATCTTACTTTCATTGTTTTGTAAGAGTTCTTTACATATTAGCTGAAATACTTCAAATTCATTTTTTAGGTCAAAAACAGTTGAATATTCTTAACTTCATACGGTTTAACTTAAATTATGTATTTTATGTCGGTTGCCAATGTTTTCCCAATTTGCCTTTTGTTCTTTTTACCACGTTTTTTAAAAATATATAACAAGTTTAAATTATTATTGTGGTTTGATCGAGAGATCTTTTTCTTTGTAGTTTCCTCTATACCTTTCTTGCAGCAAAAGTTCTTTCCATCCCAAAGGCAAATAAATATTTTTGCAGTTTCATATTTTTAAATTTAACTTTTAAAATCCATCTGGAGTTTTGTTTGAATGTATTATTAAGGCAGGGATCTGTTTACTGAATGACGAAACAATTGCTTTCAGATTCCTGAGCAAACACTGTTGTTGAATGTCATGTCTCATTGCTAAAAATCACAGAATTGTTATGTGTCCTGTGCGTGTAATATCTGTAACCTCGGTTCTTCATGAAATACTGGTGTCTTGGGTTAGCTGGGGTGCTTTGAGGATCAGCAATAACCCAGAGACCTTAATTTTGGCGATGTTAACTCTACTTTCACGATATAAGTAGTGTGGTACACAGTACTTCATCTTCTTGATGACTTCTTGCAGCAGAAAATTCTGTCGTTCACAGAACCTACCACTTTAACTCGTATGGACGATATTGTTAAATAAAATGTTCTTTAAGTAGAAAGACTTAAAAATCTTAAGTATGTTTTACTACTCCTCTTTATACTTAAGTTGGGCTTCACTTTAAAGATAGTATATTTTAAAGTTCGCCCTTTGCACAAGATTCCAGGAGATGGCATGACTTACGAAGCGGGGCTGCAGGCCCGAGTCGAGGTGCCTGTCCCGCACAGGGGTTCCGGGCAGAAGTCCCACGGACTTACCCTGGAGTTGGTGGAGCTCGTTGCAGTGTTACTGGGGGGTAAATAAAGCATGCAGTATAAACGAGTTCATCTCTAGTCTGCATTTCTGTTATTTGATTTAAATTCTATGCAGTGGTTCTTGTGCTGTTGACATCGGGTGAATCCTTTCAGTGAGGGGGAACTCTGGCTCCTCCCCTTTTCCATTTGGGCACCTCAAGCACCAGTAAAGAGTGTTTTTGAGAGTTTGAAGAAATACATGTATGTATTTCTATTCAAACTCTTCCTTTCTGAACTCAGAAACTTAGTAGGTTCAGATAATGAGCTGTCCAACTCAATGATCCGATAAATTTGCGAAGTGAAGGGTACTAGGATTAGGCCATGCTAGGTTTGCTATGTTATGCAGCACTCAGAGGGTGAAGATGAAGTGGAAAAACCCTTCTGGATTCAAAGGACTGATGATCCCTACCTCCCCGAGAAGCCAGCCAAAGACCTGCCCCTAGTGTCCCAGAGTGTCCTGAGGATGCATGTCATTGGGTCCCTAGACCTGTGTGGGGCTGCGTGGAATGGGGAACCCACTACAGTGACCACTCCGAGGGGCAGAGGGTTTGCCCTCCTGAAATGGGCCTGTCTGGGCTGGAGGTTAGCATTTCCATGACCACTAGGTGGCTTCAGTTGCCCACAAAGAAAGGGCCAAGCCCCCAGGTACTGTGGTGTTGCTCTTCACACTTTATTTCAAGAACATAATTTCATTTGGGGAGTATTTGTTTTCTGAGATAGATAGAACCAATTCATAAAAATTAAAGACCTTTGAGGGTCCTCTAGTCTCACTGTCTCACTTTGGAGTTTAAGAACATTTGGGAAGGTTTCTCTAAGTTGACTCGCTATCTAGTGGCGGAGTCAGAGTTAGAAGCCAAGTCCCCGATCCTCTCCGAGTGTAGTTCTCTAGCTGTTGAATCAGAGATGTAAATCCCTTTTTTATTTCTCTGAAGTTACACCTCAGGGCGAGGTGGCGCAGACTGCGCCTGAGCTCCGGAGAAAGTGTATACGGACGTCACAGTGAAGGCAGGCGGTCAAGGGGCGCTGGGCCGCCTGATGGGAAGGCTGGGACAGTGTGGAGTTGGCTCATGGGTTCACCACTTCCCGTGACTCAGTTTTGGGGAGTTTTAAGAACTCTTATTTATTCTGAATAAGGCCTAGACCCATGTATAACTTAACCTTTTTCTTCAGATGAACAGCAAGAATGTAAAAAGATTCTTTTTCTCTAAATTATGTTTATGATTTTCATTAACATTTAACCTTTAGAAGAGAGTTGGTAACGCTTTTTCTTTGTAAACTAAATCAGGGGTCACTTGTAACTGTAAAACATCAGGCAAACAGACTCATTATGTATCAACTCACAATGGCGTATGACAATGTCGAGTCTTTTTTCTTCTGGGAAAATTATGGAGGAAGCAAATAGTGTTCATTTCAACTGCTGTTTATAGCAAATTCAGCAAAACTTACCACTTCTATTTTTAAAAATGATAGACTAAAATTTTGATTTCTATATTATGGTGAGATTCTAGAGTAGAACAGATTTAAGGGAGTCTAAGAGAAGGAAGAGTGAAAGGATGGGGAGGAAAAGAGATCATCAAGACAAACAGATAGATGGTGGAGAAAGAGTTACAGAATGAGAAAATGGATGCTTCCACCTAAGAGGGAAGGGAAGGAGCGTGTGTGAAGGAAGTGGTTGGTGGCCCTGGGGAGGGAGGGCAGATGTGCGTCCTAAGGGCAGAGAGAAAGAAAAGAGGAAGGGCAGGGGTGCGTTTCTGTTCACGTCCCCCCACGGTCCACTCCACCACCCTCGCCATTCCCCTTCGCAGTCCTGCCTTTGCTCCCGTGCCTCACCCTGGCCTTCAGCCGGCCAGCAGCCCAGCTCTGGGTCCACTGTGGCTCCACAAGTGTTGTGCACGTGCTCAGTATGAATCTGCCACGCGGGAGCTGGAGTGAGGATGAAAAGATACAATACTTGAACGATGGAATACCACTCGGCCATGAAAAAGGAGAAAATTTTACCCTTTGTCACAGTATGGGTGGATGTGGAGAACATTACACCGAGTGAAATAAGCCAGTCAGAGAAAGACAAATACTCTATGATCTCACTCATATGTGGAATCTAAGGAAACAAACTGAACTAACAAGCAAAACAGAGACAGACTCATAGATGGAGAGCAGATGACAGCTAGTGGGTGGGGGATGGGGAGGAGAGAGGGTGGAAGGATTGAGCAAAAAGGGAAAAGGACTCATGGACATGGGCAACAGTGTGGGGATTGCTGCGGGGAAGGAGCATGTAGGAACTAAATGGTGATGGAAAAAAATGCAATACAAATTACAGAAAAAAAGATATAATAATAGAAGGGCTCTTAAAGCATGGTTTGCTATATAGTTAGGTCCCTCAAATGGCAGCTGTTATAATATTGTTAAAGTGTTTTTTTTTCCTCCTGTGATAAATCAGAACATTGGGAGTGCTTCTGTAAATATAAATCATGTTTAAAACATTTGAGTTGAGAGTTTGATGTAGAACTTTAGAAATAGATAGTCATTTTCTTAATGGTATATTGACACTTAATTGAATAAAAATATAGTTCAAGTCTAAATCCACTGAAAAATTTAATTATGTCTTCTTTTCTCTTTTTTTATTGTAGTGATTTGAAGGGAGTGATAGTCACGCTGAGCGATGATGGTCACTTGCAGTGTTCATACCTGGGGACGGACCCTTCTTTGTTCCAAGCTCCAAAGGTTGAATCTAGAGAACTAAACTATGATGCACTTGACATGGAGTTGAAAGAACTTCAGAAGATCATCAGAGATGTTAACAAATCACAAGGTATCTCATTTGAAGCTTCTTATTACTTGATTTTACTGTTCATTGTAGAATTTACATTATTTTGTATATGGGTAATGTTGTGTACATATGAATTGATTTTCTCCTCCAGGCTTACTTAAAGTCATAGTTGAAAAAACTGCGTAGCTCTTTAGCACACAAGGTCTTTGTGCTTAGTCTGTATTTTGTAGCTTCTTAAAAATATGTCGTATTTAAGATACTGGTTTTGCTAGTGTCCCTTTTGCAGGGACAGTGCTATCGAGTTTTTTTCTTTGTACTCTAAAAAAACAACAAGAACTTATTTGGGTAGTGGCTTCAGGTCTTGATAAGAGCATTAAAGTTCAGAGTGGTCATTTATTAACTTCTAATATACCTGAAAAAAATGTTAGTTGCTTCTTTTAAAAGAAGCCAAAGCAGTACATGAGTTGCTACTTTGTTACTAAAAATGTGGTCATTTACAGCTTAGTAATATAATTTATGTTTGTAGTTAATTAGCCATCCAAATCTGTGGTAGGCTGATTTCTAATGACTCAGAGGCTGATGATATTTTCAGTTCCTGAGCTTTGGATAACTCAATATTATCTTATGGTGGGATTCACAGGGGTATAATTTTATTGTAAATTAAAAGGAGAAACAAAACACCAATCCTGAAGTTTGAGTTGGACATGTGAAGAGCATTACTTTAAGTTTCCTTCTCAGGGTCAGGTAAAAGTATTATTTTAATGAGAAAAAATATGGACTATTTTCACATAAAAGAAATGTTAAAACAAGTAGGAATAATAAAAGAAGCAGAGCATCAAAAGCCAATGAAAACAACAGAGCCAATCTTAATCCTGGCCCAATCATCTTACGAAATTTATGTATTTTTTGAGTCTATATTACCAAGACAGATTCAGAAGATATTAGATAATATATATAAAAATATGAGTATTAAAAAATAATTACTCTTTGGCTTCACACCTTCTCTTAGAAAGTTTTGGAAGCAAAGTGGTGAAACTCAGGTCTTTTAAGTCATATCTCTAATTAGTTAAAAAAGTATTTGTTGTCAGCGGCCCCCTGTCAAGTAGAGAGTGGTTAAAATTGAATGTGTCACATTGCAATGTACATTTTTTGCCATTTTTGATACTAGTGTTTTGGGATTGTTGGAATTATAAATCTCACTTTGTCATTTAAAAATATAATTGGGAAAGAGTGGTGTATATACGAAACATGCAATTTCTAGAGTTCATTAAATAAATTTAATGTGACTTTTCACTCCAGATTTTGTCTTGAGATTTTGCTCTTTCCATAAACAATGTGCTAATGATATTTTGATTAACACTTAATTGTGTAAAATGTTTCTCAGAAAAATCCCTCGCAGCTAAAGGTTATTTTTTGGTGACCATGGTGATGCCCTTGGGTGAGAAGGTTAGGTTGTTTTCCTTGTCATCGCCTTGACCCTTCCATGTAATTTGAAATAACTGCTAATTAGGTTAGGGATGGGCCCACGGACTTGGGCTCAAAGTTCGTTATTTACGTAACCTCGGGTTTTAGTTGATATTTGAAGTTCTCTGCCCTGTCTCCACCATCATTTGGTTTTATTCCCAAAAAAGAAACAAAGAGAACCTTCTTTAAAAAGAGTGACTTTTAAAATGCTTTATTTCTGGACATGGAAAAAAATTAGTATTCTGTACCCTTATAAAACTGTAGTATATTTTTTTATTAAAATACCTGTAATTATGTGAAAGCACCAGATTGTTTCAGTACAGAAGATTATGAGAAGTTAAAACTCTGAACTTTTTGATGACCTCATTATTCATTTAAATGCCACTTATTTTAGTGTAGCAACTTAAGATTACAAAAAAATTTCACAGTCTTGTGGGTTATATTCTGTACTTAAAGCTTTTTAAAAAAATTTCTTCAAAGTAAGCATTGCAGCAAAATTTAAAGCCCATTTAAAGAGTACATTTTGTTGTACACATGGTGTATATTATCTCCCATAATAAAAGTGTTTTGAACCCGATTTTATGTGTCTAATGAGGAATGCATGTTGTAAGTATGAAATTACAGTAATAATTTCAGAACAGCTCATGGAATCTGAAGCTTTTCGTACTCAGCTCACCAGTGTGAACCCTGCCCGGCATTTCTGTTACCAGCAGTCAGCAACGCCTGTCGATAGGCACTTTCCAAGGTGGAGTTTCCCTGTGGCATAGACGGTCATGTTCCCCACTTGGGGTGAGTTGGAAGGGGTGGGCACCATACTGAGCCTTCTGCACAGCGGTGCCTTCAGGAAGGGACAGAGAGCGGTGAGACACGGGTGTGTCATCGGAAGTCTGCATCCCAGGTGAAATACGTCCAGGATAACTCAGCTGCCGCCACCACCGAGGACTGCCATCATTTGTTCTTGGAGGCCTTGTCGGAAGGGTTATGGGGGGCTGCACGTAACAGAATACCCAACTAAAGTGGCGTAGGCTTCTTTTCCGTGGAAGAGAAGGCCCTTGACGGGCAGACCAGGGTTGGTCTGGCAGCTCCCCTGTCATCGGGGACTGCAGTTCCTTTTCTCCCAGAGCCATCTGTTGGTCCAGGATGGCTTCCGGAACGCCTGCCTTCACATCTGTAGCTGAGTCAGCCCCCTTAAGGAGCTTTCCTGGAAGCCACACCCTGGACAGCTTCTACTCACATCTCACTGGCTACTCTAGGCTGCAAAAGAGGCTGGGAGATTTAGGGTTTAAGCCGGGTGCTTTGTTGCTCAGAATAAAACTGGGCTTCTTTTAGTAAAAAAGAACTGAAGGGTGGTGATTGGGTGGGCGATGAGCAGCCCTCTGCATTCTCACTAAGGAAGTGCTGGAAATTCCTGTCCTGAATATTGCAGTGTTGGTGGGCATGCCTGATGGCGATGGTAGACAGGTCTTCTCTCCGTCAGACAGCTGCTTCTCCCGTGGCCTCGTCCCGCCATCCTCAGCATGAGGGCGATGGTTTCTCTGAGAGTCGAGGGTGATCTCGGCAGGCCCAGGCATTATGTGCAAATTCAATTTCCACAGAAGAAGAGACAGAGTTCTCTTGAGTACCCCCTTTTATTAAGGAGGTTTGGCTTTCCCAGAAGCAAGTGCCAGCACCCCACCCCACACCCAGCTTTTCTTCCCTCACATCTGCCAGGATGAACCCTGTGCTTGTGCCTGAAACAACAAATGGTCAGGGGGTTGAAGTCACCGTGATAAGATTTGACCAATCCAGTGACTTTGAGATGAAGGTGGATGTCTTGACAGAATCAGGGCTCAGCCACAACGAAGGAGGGGTGAAGGTAGATGTTGGGTGGGCAACCAGCAGCCTCTCTCTTTCTCTCTCTCTCTCTCTCTCTCACACACACACACACACACACACACACACCCGGAAAAAGTCCAGCCACTGTTAATATAAGGAGAACAGTTTGCACAACATCTATATAAACTGGCAGCCAAGGAGAGTGGACTGGAATGCACATGCGTGAACAATGACGACTTCACTGTACTACTCATTGGGGGTGGTAGACACTGTTGAGTGAGCACATGTACTGTGTGGCCATCACATGCAAAATGACTGAGCAAGTAGAGCAACGGATCTGCGTCAAATTTTGCGTTAAGCTGGAGCATTCCTCCGCAGAAACTATTCGGATGATTCAGGAGGCTTTTGGGGATGATGCAATGAGTGCAGCACAAATAAAAGTGTGGCCCAAATGCTTCAAAGATGTTGAGAATCTATTGAAAGTGATCCATGTTCTGGAAGGCCTGCAACAAGCAAAACACCTGAGATTGTTGAATGTGTTCGGGCTGCAGTCTGACAGTGCGAGAACTAGAAGCTGATCTGGGGATTCTAAAAACTTCCGTGCCTGAGATTTTGATGCAGGATCTTGGCATGAAATGTGTTGTGGCAAAGTTTGTTCCGTGGCTTCTGCTACCAGAGCGGGAGGAACATCGTGCTGCAGTTGCCAATGACTTCATTCAAACTGCTACCAATGAACCAGACTTCCTCAAGGTCATAATGCTAGAAGAAGCATGTGCGGTCCCAAGGTGCCTGCTTTGAAAGGGACTGAGGTGTCATTGTCCCATGTACAATGTTTCTTGTATTTTCTTCAATAAATATCTCTATCTTTCATCTTATGTGGCTGGATTCTTCTTGGACAAACCTTGTATGCGCGCACACATGTGTATTGTGTGAATATTACTCACGTTTCTTGCTTATTTACGATCTCTGTCACTTGTTCATAATATCTTATTCACCACAAACATGTTTTAAATTTTGAAATTTTAAGTTGTGACACTACCATGAATGGGGTGAAAAGAATTCAAACGGTACCAAAAGGGCAAACTGCAGATCCTCCTCCGCAAGGCTGTTTACAGGTAACCTTTATCGAGAGCGTTTGTGTATTCTTCAAGGAAATATTCATGGTTATGTAATTACATGTTAGACACATTGTGCTGCATCTTCTGCACCTTGCTTTCTTATTAACAGGCATATCTTGGAGTTTTTTCTTATCCGTACGTAAAGATGGATAGCACTCTTATTTATAGCTTAGTTACAGCTTAGAGCATTGCACAGCACAGCTATACCATAATTTAGTTAACCGTTTCCCTGTTAACAGACATACAGAGATTCGGGTTGTTTTGTTTTTGATCAGTACGAGCAGTGGATTTCTTGGGCATGTCTGTGAACTGGCTGTGACTGTCACAGTGTAAATCATACAGGTCCTGCGACCCCACAGTTCCACTCCCCAGCTGTAGAATGACTTGCCTTCCAAAGTACTTCCTTTCAAACCAGCGTCCCTTCAGAATGACTGTACTGATGGGGGCTCCTGCCAGCAGTTAAGGAGAAGGCATCAAAATTGCCAACACTGGTCAGTCAGTGGGTCCCATCTTAGCTAATATCTTTGGGGGAAGAGAGAGTTTTTCTCTGAAGTATGGTAGAGGGGACAGAATTAACATCAAGCTTCTAATTCTGTAACGTATTCATTTTTTTTAAACTTGTATGGATATGGGGTTGTTTTTTGACTTAGGGTATAGATAACGCTTAACTATACAGCAGGTTTTACTTTATGATCAAATGTCTTTTCTTTTTCTTTTTTCAAATTACAGGCGTCTGGCCCATGACTGAGAGGGAAGATGACTTGAAAGTTTCTGTCATGGTGTCTCCTAACTTGGACTCCGTGTCTGTAAGTGTTTTCACGGACTTGGAAAGGGTTCGTGATTGTAGTGGACTTGGGTGAGGTGGGGCCAAAATGTGTTGGTTTAAATCATACGCCTTCGAAAAGAAACTTCAGGGAGCGAGGATAGCAACTTTTAATCTTTGTTGTTTTCTAGAACTAAACATTTATAGCTTCCTTATGGTGTGGCAAGGAGTTCCTTAGGCAGATTTCTGCCCCCCCAAAGGGGAGGGGGACCAGTAGAAGGGGTTCTCACCATTATTCCGAATCTATTTTTTTTAAGTTTAACTTTTTCAGTACCAGAATATTGAGATAATTCTAACCCAGATGAATAACACTGACCCCACAAGACTTTTGTGGAAGGTTCAGTGATGTAATGTTCATGAAAGTCCTAACTCGGGGCTTGTTAGTTTGCAGTCTCTCACACATTAGGGTGGTTGTGAAGGGGGAGGAGATTAAGAGTAACAGTTGGACCAGGGGTTGTTTTTCCCTCTATTTCTGTCCCTGTGACCCAGGGCGAGGTATTTAGTTTTCTTAGTCTCAATTTTCTCATCTGGAAAACGAGAGTGATAGAATCTCTTTAGTTGAATTGTTATGATGATTAACCATCATCATCATCATCATCATCATATGCATTTATCTGTGTTCCTACCAAAGGCTGATCAATTAAGACAAGTGATTGAATTCACTGCTTTTACTGTAGTTGGAGTTCACGTCATATAATTTTGCTAAGGAAGTGCCTTTAATATCTAGGTATCAGAGCCTAATATAGTAAGTAGTTGTCATAAATGTTCAAAGATTAATTTTAGTGTCAACAGCCAACCCCAGTTGTGATAAAAATCCCGCTAACGTGGCCGTGGTGTGGACAGTTGGACACACTTACGAAAGCAGGACTGTGTATGAAAGACACATTCACCCGCAGGCCACACAGTAGAGGCCCTGTCTGAAACACGGCCCGCTCCGCACACGCTGTTTCTCCCTCTACCTGAAGGGTGTAGTCCGAGTGGAACATTTCTGCCCCGTTAGCTGACAAATGTACACACGTGTTTCTTGCCTTGGGAATGATTCTTTTTTTCCTCCGAGCCACTTATATAATTTTCTTTAGGTTCTCTTAAACATAGGCTTTTTGGAATGAGGAATTCCCTTTCTGTTCTCTAGCAACTTTTGATCTTTGTAGGAAAAGGCTTGTGTAACAGTGCTATATTGTAATGTATGTTTCCCTGTTGGCAACCTGGAGTGCTATTTCCTTTCCACCAGGTGTCTCTTTCCAGCTCCATTTTCCTGTTCACTATTTTTTCCTTCTTAAGAGAGTCTTGAGAGTGTAGCCTTCGTTCCACTGGAAAACATGAGACCAGCGACTCGTGTGGCTCTGGTACAGCCACGTGTCTTTGTGTGGCCATCTCTCTCTGGCTCCACTTTTGTTTCCTGAAGGACCACTGTCCTCGAAGTTCCTAGTTGTTTGTTTAGACAATGAGTTGAGAAGAGTGGGAAACAGGAGATGTTCGTGTCTTTTCTAGATCTTTGGACAGCTCTAAAGTAAAGCATTTCCTGGATTTAAAGTAATACTAGAGCAGAAAGCCTGGCTTAACATTTTATTTTGAATCATTAATATGAAAGCACACATCTAAAAAATAATATAATTTCTATTAGAATGGGGTCTTTTAGCAAGGAGGCAAGCATTGCCATCTTATGCTCCTACATGAGAAGTTGGATTCGAGTTCATGTGTGATTTCGTAGGGAGTCATAAATAGAATTTGGATCTCCCAACCCTTGACTGTGCTGGTGCCCATTATATCATAGCAGTCTCCATTGCTTAGATGTGGCTTAATTTTTCCTGGTGAAAACATTTCAAGTTGGTTAAGTTAAAGTACAGTGGGTCTATTCATTGGCTGGATAGAGATTTCAGGACCTGAGTTGTTCCCTAGGCATTCATTTGGGTACTACTAGAAAATATGTTACTCCTTTGTTTGATTCTGTCACAGAGTGATAATTTTTTCCTCAATCTACCATTCTAAAAAATAAGTTATAAATTGTAAGGAAATGTTTGCTCCGTGATATTATACTCTGAATTCTTTGATAGGTAGAACCAGGTAGCCTGGGCTGATGCTTAAAGCGTAAACTAGTTTATGATATGAGCTAGTGGAAAAAAAAAAATCTCACTCCTACCTTTATTCTATTTTCTAGGGGTAAGGGCGCTCAATATTTATATTATTAGTTATGTGTCATAGTTACATGTTCATACTATTAGTCAGAATAAAACATTCCTTTGTCAAGTTAAAACTAAAATGGCCTAAAAGAATGGCATAATGCTTATCTGAGAAATGCAGGGTGGCCTTCTTCTATATAATATAAAAGATGTGTTACTAGAATTAATTAGTTTCAACATTTAAGTAAATTTGGCAATGGAGTAGCTTGATAATAAATTATATGACTTTTTGGGGGATGGGAGGGTGGGTGTCGGAATATTAGCCCGTGACTTGCTAGATGGAAACATTCAAAAAGTCACACCGACTCTCCGAGTCTGTCGTTAGGGCGATGGGTCCTTTACGGTCATTCCCAGCATTGGTGGTGAGAAGTATAGATTGCACCCAGGCTTTCACTCATTGTTTCCTTCCTTCCTTCTGTGTGTTCACAGCAAGCTCCTGATGCCGACGTGGGAACTGACCTTGTCCCTTCAGTCACAGTGAAGGTATTGTGCCATGGTTCTGGACTGTAACATGCAAACAATATTACACATTTCGTCACATTTGTCACTGTTGTCCCCCTATAAATAGCCTTTGGAAATGTCAAACAAACACTTGACATTTCTACCATTTCCTCAGCCTCGGGGGTGAATCAATAACCTTCACTGTTTTCTACAAATATAAAACTGATCATTGCATTCATAGCAATGTGCAAATAAGATGAACAATTGTTATGACTTATTCTTATTTAAATGTGTTACATGATCCAGGATCTTTTTTTCTAGATACAAAATTAACATTAAAGTATGCTGAAGTGTGTCATCACCACAGACCAACCAGCTGATGGAAGCATTGTATATATACTGGGGAATTATGTGAATGCTAACAATATCTTTCTTCATGTATCATTATATGTGGGTTGGAAAAGAATTTGCAGTCATTTATCTGCCATAATATTAGCTTTTAAGGGATGTATTTATAGCAAGAACATATTAAATGAAGAAGCCACAAAGTAGAGCAGTGACAAATTGATAGTCCTAAAAAAATAGAGTATGAATGATATGGTTTTGGTTAAACGTTTTGGTCCTGTTGTTGTAGAATTTTAGACTAGTATTCGAATGTAGAACCCTCATAAGGCATTTAGATTAAAGGGTGGTAATCAGTCAGCACACTATTAAGCTGAAAATATTTATCACTGCCCAGTCCTTGGAGCCAGGAAAAGTTGTGGACCTTGGCGATTCACTTAGTCAAAACTTGGACTGGGCTTTACATTTTCTTAGATTATGGGTTGCTGTCCTTGGAGAAGCTTGACAGGGTACCAGGCTTTGCCAATTGTGTTCGCTTACACTGGACCCAGCGGGTGGCCCTAGTGTGGAGATCTGTGGTAGAAGTTGAAGGGAGCCCAATCTTTTAACAGTTTCCTAAGCTAATTTTTTTGGCTTCTTGCCACTGGAAACAAGGGTGGTCTTTCCCCAGTCTTCCTACCCCTATTCAATCAAAGGCTCTATCTCATTAATACTTCTGAGTCTGGAAAAGCATTAGTGGCAAGAAATCAAACACTTAAGGAAAAAACCTGCACGGTTCCAGGAATGATCTATAGACTTTTATGTGGGGGAACCATTTTTATATCTATCTATTGCTATTGTTCAGACACATACACATAATGATGCAGGTACACCATATAAACCATGCAGCAGTCTTGTAGGTAAACCAGACAGCATCACTGATATTAATCTCCCCCCAACTACTACTTGTTGCTGTAAGCAAACACACCTTTCTGTCCCATGAAGTTCTTAGTCTTTCATGTGTAATAGCTGCCTTAAAATGACGGCATGGCACTACTGGAGAATTCTCTTTCATTAGTGGAATTTACTATATTTGAGAATGACTAAGTCATTCCTAACTCCCTTCCTGGTTGCCATTGTAAGAGCCCAAGAAAGAAGGCAACACACAAGGGTTGCACAAAGTCAGCTGGACGGACACAGCAGACACAATGACTTCCTGATTCTGTCTGACAGTTTCTATACACATTTCTGCTGTAAATCGCTCCGTATAGCCTTTTATAACAGTGGCAGCCAAGATATATAACCATGCAAGTTTCCATCATAATAAATCCTGTTAATTGAGAAAATGTTTCCATCCGTTCCAGTGGACGAAGATGTGGCTACCTTGAGTGTGTGCGCATGACGTGAGAGTGGCTGTTCATACCTGGCCTTTGGAGTTGCAGTTTTATATCTAGGATAAAATTTGGTATTATATTTCCTAAAGATCATGTTTCATTTTGTCAGAAGAGGAAAGTAGCATGGAAAATTCTTTTATTAATGTTTTATATTTTTCCCTCAATATTTTATAATTATTTTTCTCTTAAAATATGAGGTTTGTGATCTAGCCAAGTCTTTAACTCCTTTTTTGGCTCAAACACAAGTCTTCTTTGTTACTGTAGTTATTTTCCTCACACATCTTCTTGATTCACTTTTGAAAGTGCCTAGCCCATTGTTGGGGCTCAGTAAATCCGTGTATGTGCATGAGAGTTATTATAAGTGTGCATCTCAGCCAGATACAGACACTTCTGTGACAAGGTAAAACTGTGTGATCTTTGTTGAAGTACGCATTGTTAGGCTAGGCTGAGTCAGATGTCCACTCTCTTACAAGTGGCTTATCACTACTTTAATTGGACTTCTCATTTTTGTTCCTAAAACTGAGTTTTCAGCTCTTTTGTGCATATTGATTTGATGGTCTTGGGCATTTATTTATCTTCTTTGAACTTGTTTTTATTTTATTATTTATTTACTCTCATTTTTATTTTTTAAATTATATTCTATTGATTATGGTATTACCCCCATAATCAATAGAATGGTGGTAGTTGTCCCATTTTTCTCCCTTTGCTCCCCTCCACCCAGGACCACCCACTCCTTCAGGCAATCCCCCCACCAGTGTTCATGTCCATGGGTCATGCGTATAGGTTCTTTGGCTACTCCATTTTCTATACTGTACTTTACATCCTCATGCTATTCTGTAACTACCTATTTGTACTTCTCAGTCCCCTCCCCTTTTCACTTATTTTCCCACACTCCTCTCTGGCAACCATCAAAATGCTCTCCATATCCATGATTCTTTTTCTGTTCTTATTGTTTGCTTAGTTTGTTTTTTAGATTCAATTGTTGATAGATATATATTTATTGCCATTTTATTTTTCATAGTTTTGATCTTCTTTTTCTTAAGTAAGTCCCTTTAACAGTTCATATAATAATGGTTTGGTGATGAACTACTTTAGTTTTTTCTTGTCTGGGAACCTCTTTATCTGCTTTGATTCTTAATGACAACTTTGCTGGGTAGAGCAGTCCTCACTGTAGGTCCCTGCTTTTCATGACTTTGAATATTTCTTGCCAATCGCGTCGTGCCTGCAGAGTTTCTTTTGAGAAATCAGCTGACAGTCTTATGGGAACTCCTTTGTAGACAACTACCTGCTTTTCTCTTGCTGCTTTAAAGATTACCTCTTTCTCTTTAACCTTTGGCATTTCAATTAGGATGTGTCTTGGAGTGGACCTGTTTGAGTCCATCTTGCTTGGGACTCCCTGTGCTTCCTGTACTTGAGTGTCTATTTCCTTCACTAAATTAGGGAAGTTTTCTTTCACTATTTTTTCAAGTAGATTTCCAATTTCTTGCTCTTTATTTTCTCCTTCTGGAATCCCTGTGATGTGAATGTTGGAATGCTTGAAGTTGACCCAGAGGCTGCTTGCACTATCCTCATTTTTTGGATTGTTTTTACTTTTTGTTGTTCTAATTGGTTGTTTTGGCTTATGTTCTAAATCATTGATATGATTCTTGGCTTCATCTACTCTACTGTTGTTTCCCTATAAGTTGTTCTTTATTTAAATTAGTGTATCCTTTGTTTCTGACTGTATTTTTTTATGTTGTTGAGGTCTTCACTAAGTTCCTTGAGCATCCTTGTAACTGATGTTTTGAACCATGCATCTGATAGATTGCTTAGCTCCATTTTGTTTAGGTCTTTTTCTGGAGCTTTGATCTGTTCTTTCGTTTGGGACAGGTTTCTTTGTCTCTTCATTTTGGCAGTCTCCCTGTGTTTTTTTCTGTGTGTTAGGTAGAGCTGCTATGACACCATGTTTTGGTAGAGTGGCCTAATGTAGTAGGTGTCCTGTAGGGTCCAGTGGCACAACCTCTACTATCACCCAAGCTGGGCATTCACGATGCACCCTTTGTGGGGGTGAGTATACCCAACTCCTGTAGTTGAGCCTTGGTTGCTATTGGCGGATCAATGGGAGGGATTTACCTAGGCCAGTCAGCTTCAAGTACTGGCTGTGACCACTGACCACCAACCTCTGCTCTCCATGGAGGATTAGCTGTGCAGGGGCAGGGTGGCGGTGCTCTGACATGATCTGTAGCTATCCACTATGTGCGCAGGCCCTGGAGTTTCCCTGGCAATGCAGGCCAAGGTCAGCCCCGACCTGTGTTTTTTCCCCAAGGCCACTCTGCCTAAGCTATAAAGCGATCTGAGATGACTGCTATTTGTGCTGGGTTGGAGATCCCAGGCAAAACCAAGCTGTGAATCTAGGCTGGCTGCTGTTAGTACCATGCCTGGGGCCACTTAGCAAGATATATGGGGCAGAGGGCTCACTGAGGCTGGCTGTTGCTTGTTTGAAAGGATTTAGAAAGTTGTGAAACATGAGCCAAGACCAGCCATTCACAGGGAAAAGTCACTGTTAACTGCTATAAGTTGGGTGGGATGGAGCCTCAGGGGATCTCCAGCGTGGGGCAAACAGTGTTAGCCAGGTTGATGGAGTCCCAGATATGACACCTACCTGCCATCTTTGCGGCTCGGTGTGGAGAGGGTTCAGAAAAGGGACAATGGCCTCTGCCCACCTTTCTGTCTATGAGAAAGCTGTCCCCTAACTCTTGCCTCGATGCCAGACACTTCAATTTCTCCCAGTATGCCACTAATGCCTTTCGAGCTGCTACCCTGGTGCCGGAGCTCAGAGGGAGTGAGTCTCAGTAAGTGTGTGTGTGGGTTCTTTAAGAAGAACTCCTTGGGACTCCAGAAGTTTCTTCCACCAACTTAATCCCTGCTGGTTTTTGCAGCCAGAAGTTATGGGGACTTACCTTCCTTGCACTGGTACCCTGGGCTTGAGGCCCTGGTATGGGACTGGGACTCCTCGCTCCTGAGATATCCCTCCCAAATTTTTATCTACCACACGTGGATGTAGAATCAGCCCATTCTGCATCTTTTCCCAGTCTGCCACTCTGGATGGATGTGGTTTCTTTAATTCTGTAGTTGTCAGACTTCCATTCAACTCGATTTCTGCTGGTTCTGAGTGATGGTTGTTCTATAGTTTAGTTGTAGTTTTGATGTGGTTGCCCCAGGAGGCAAGCTGTGTTCACCTGTGCTGCCATCTGACCAGAGGTCCTGAACTTCTGTTTTAAAACTGTAAAATGGGAATACTTTTTCATTTATAGAGTTGTTTTGAGACTTAACCACAGTTGATTGAGAACATGGGTTCTGAGTTTTGGCAGACAGAAGTTCAACTGTGGTTCCACCACTTGTAAACAGAATAGCCCTGAGCAAATTATTTAGCCTCTCTAAGCCACAGTTTTGTTTTTTGTAAAATGGTGTATAGTAGTAGTAGGTGTTTTACCATGTAGTAGGTATTAAGTGAGATAATGCACATAAATAATTTATTATCATGGTTCTATAAATATAGAAAGCTGCTAATGGTTATCATTACTATGAATAATTTCATTTTAAAATGTATGTATAGACTAGCATTATATTATGAATAGAAAAATATTTAAATTGTGTTTATATATTCAGTGGACTAGGTATTTGAAAGAATGTTGTCTGTGGTGCATATATCATTTCTTCTCATAGTTACCATCAGGGTTTTATTAAAAAGGCATTATGCTTATAACAGTCAGACATTGTTTAGGAAGTTTTAGGGGATGCACATTCCCCTCACATGGTCTCAGGGCTGGTAAAGTGAAAATTGAGGATTGATTGTTCATCTGCTGTGTTTATTATATTTGTACCCAATAGTGGTCTTTAAAAAGTTTTACTTTGCAAATCAAAATTATGTTTAACTTATTTTTAAGTTATACATAATACCCACATTATTTAAAGTTAATACAAGACATTTACCGAATCTAATTTACGTGTGTATAATGTTTGTAGGTCACTTGTATATTGCTGTGTATTGTTTCTTTCTCTATTATGTGTGTGTGTGTGTATGTGTAGTCTGTCCAGAAAGTATCCAGCCATGTAAAATGAAAAATAGAGACATTCATTGAAGAAGATCCAAGATCCAAGAAACATTGTACATACGACAGGGATGCTTCGGTCCCCTTCAAAGTAGGCACCTTGGGACTTCACTCAGTTTTCTTAGCGTCTCTTGCACTGTTCAAAACACTCTGCAAAATCCTTGGATTTTGTTGGAATTGCCATCAGATGCCTGTTGTATTTTCCTGAATCTCATCGATGGTCCAAAATTGCTTCCATTTCAAAGATGCTTTTAGTTTTGGGAAAAGCCAGAAGTCTCGGTATCAAGTCTGGGTTGTTAGGGGGCTGAGTCACCTGGGTGATTTGATATATCACTAAAAAACTGTGCATGAGACTTGGTGGATGAGTGGGTGCATTGTCGTGATGAAGCTGCCAGTCACCAGTTGCCCATTGCTATGGCCTTCTGTGTCATCCAAATAGTTTCTACAGAGGAATGTTCAAGCTTAACGCAAAATGTGATGCAGATTTGTTGCTGTACTAGCTGTCATTTTGAATGTGACAGCTACACAGTACACATGCTCACTGAATGGCGTCTACCATCGCCACTGACTAGTACAGTGAAGTCAACATTGTTCACACTTGCACATTCCAGTCCACTCTCCTTGGCTGCCAGGTTACATCAGTGCTGCGGAAACTGTTCTCATTACATTAACAGTGGCTGGACTTTTTCTGGACAGGTCTCGTATAATTAAGGAATAGGTGATGCATGCCTTTTATTTAAGAGAAAATTTAAAAATACTTGTATTAAAAATAAGTATGCCCTTGCATTATATCAGTTAATAGTGAAATGTATCTGTTTCATATAAGAGAGTCTAGTAACTAGACTGTACTGTTCTGTAGCAAAGGTGCTAGGCCGAGAGTGCTTCTCAACTCTGATTATACACAGATATCACATGAAGATCTGTAAAAAAATTATCAATACCCAGGTCTACTGTTGTAAGTTTGGCTTACCGCACCGGCCATGTAAACTCATCCAAAGGAGACTTTTCAAAGAAGCTGAGACTTTTAGGAGACAAAATCCAGAGAGAGAGAGCACGCCCAGGGGTAGCTAGCTTGTTAAGCTTTTTCTGTGACAGCCTGAAAGCGGCGGCCCTTACCACTGGCCCAGTCGAGATCATCGGGCCTGGTGGGTTGTCCCTGCTGCCTCCCCCACAGGGGCAGCGAGGCAAGTCCTGCCTTGTCTGCCCGCCGCCGGCCCACTTCCCAGCTAAACCGCTGCCCCACAGTTCTCAGCTGTCGCTGCTAATCGCAATGGGAATGTTTCCTTAGCGTCAACCGAGAGCAGCGGTTTGGAAATCCAGCCAGCTTAGATGTGCGACGTATGTGGATATTGCCATTCTTTGATATTTTTCTAGAATTAGTTATGTCAGATATTTCTGTGGTAAGCCATGGAAGAAAATAGAGTGCTTTGATATGTATCTAAGCTAGTAAATGTCCATCTAGTAGGGAAATCTTTAGAGTATAATTAACCTGTGTAAAAGGTGATCTCCTGACACTGCGTAAGGTAAATAGTTCATGGCGCCGCACCTGTGTATGAAAAGCAGAATGAACACATCACATTTCATGATGTAATTATTTTATCAGCCACTGACGGCAGGTTTTTTATTTTTATTTTGCTTTTGATAGAACATTTTAAAGTTAAAATGAAAAAAAAATTTAAATTAAAAAACCAATTTCTCAATTAGGTTGACATACAATATTATATTAGTTTCAGGGGTACAACCTAGTATTAGACATTTATATAACTTACAAAGTTATGTAAGGATAAGGATAGAACATTTTAATAGTTTTGTTGAGATATAATTCATATCTCAATGAGTAACCTTACAGTTACTCATTTAGCGTGTATAATTCAGTGTTTTTTAGCATATTTGCAGAGTTGCGGACCATCACCACGATTTGATTTTAGAACATTTTCATCCCCCCTAAAAACAGCCCCATATCCATTAGCTGTTGCTTCCTGTTTCCTTCCTCTTGTGCACCACCCCCCATACCCCCCATTCCATTTGTCAGCAACTGAAAGTCTATTTTCTGTTTGCATAGATTTGCCTATTCTGGACACTTCGTCTAAATGGAATCATACAACATGTGTTTCTCTGTGACTGGCTTCTTTTACTTAGCATGCTGCTGCTAAGGTTTGCACATGTCGTAGCGGGCGTCTGCCCTTCATTTGTTTTTGCTACTGAATAGTATTTCGTTGTGTGGATGTCCTGTAGTTTACTTACCCATTCATCAGTTAGTCAGTGGGCCTTTGGGTTTTTTCTCATTTTAGTTCTTATAAGTAATGCTAGTTTTAACATTTGTGTACAAGTTCTTGTGTGAACATATGTTTTCATTTCTCTTGGCATGGAATTGTGAGGTTGTATGGTAAATTGCTGTTTAATTTTTAAAGAAAGTGTCAAACTTTTTTGTACGGCTGTACTATTTTACATTCCTATCAGCAATATATAAGAGTTTTAGTTTCTCTTTGTTCTTTCTGATACCTGTTTCTGTCTGTCCTTTGGATGATAGCATTTTAGTGGCTGTGTAGTGGTATCTCACTGTGGTTTTAATTCGTTCTTCATAGTGATTAAAGACATTAAACATGTTTTCATGTGCTTTTTGGTCTTTCCTGTATCTTCGTTGGAGGGAAGTCTGTTCAGCTCCTTTGCCCAATTTCTAACTGGGTGGGACATTTAATCTGCTACTGACGTTACATGTTATGTTTTGTGGCTACTAATTTTTTCTCAGATGATGTTTGCTAATTACTTGCTAGTGATTTTCTTAGGTAGTGGAGATATTTGCTCATTTGGATGGAATGTAGTTTCCGACTGATACCGATGCCTGCCTCCTCAGGTTGTGCTGCAGACACGCGTGGCGCTGCAGAGAGCCAAGGTATCGGTCTGCGTGCAGCCACCTCTAGTCCTGTCGTGCGACCGGTTCGCTTTTGAGTCGATGGGTAAGTGTTTTGTTTTGGCCTAAAGTCTATCAAGGTGTGAGGGCTTTTTTAATTAAAAATTTTTTATTAGTATGTTTATTTCACAGATATATTTCTTGTCTGAATCATGAGACTGGTATCTTCCTGAAATTAATGCTTGTGTTGTTTTGCTCAGAGAGTTTTCCCTCAGAGCATCAAGCATGGACATTCAATGAATGGTTGTTGAGTCTGAAGTAATTACAGATTTCCAAGTGCTTTCCTTAACTACATGGGCCTGTAATTGAACTTGAACACTGTAATTGGGAAGGCTCTCTTTATTGGTGTTTCTCTACTGAGCTCTTTATTGAATCAGTAATGTTTGAAGAAAGAATATTGACTTTGGAGTCTGGCCTGAATTTGAATCCTGGCCCTGACTTTCGCTCTGTGTGTAACCTTGGGCACGGTCCCTTCACAATGACTTGGAGCCTCGGTTGTTTTTAAATCTGCAGAAAGGGGATAATGGTGTCTTTCTTGTAAGACAAGTAATGGCTGCTTTTGAGGATTCAATTAAAAATGAATCTATGTAATATATCTGCAGTAATGCCTAAAATAGTAGACATGTTGTAAATGGCAACTCTTATTCTTTGCTTAGAATCTCTTATCCCTTACCACTTACGTCTGAGTTGTCATCGGTCCTGTTGAAGTGATTTCTAAAATATTTTTAAGCCTTTTTCTTTACTGCCACTGTTCAGCGGGGGATCCTATGTCCTACTCATGAATCAGGAACATCTCTCTCTTTTGCCTTTGTATAACCAACCCTTAGCTAAGTGCCTTGCTGGTAGTGGGCACTCAATAAATACTTATTGGCCAAGTGAAGGAATGGTTGGATGGCTGAAAGTAACCTTGGAGGTGATATCCAACCATTGGTTTCTCACTTTATTTTCTAATTTTTCACAGCACTTCCAATGGGTCTTTTAAAACACATTCTGAAAAATGCATCTTTCCACCGAAAGACCTCTTCTGGCTCTCTAGCACAGGTTGGAGGTCAGACACTTGACTGTAAAGGCTCCGCACTCTGCTGAGTCTCCACAGTTGTAGTTACGTCCGTGTTCAGCCCCCACTGTGATTTTCCCCTGCAGCTGTGTGCTAACCCTGATAAAACTGCTCCTCACTCCGAGAGTCTCTCGCCCTTTTGTGCACCTTGTCCCTGCTCGCGCTGCCCCTTCCTCTGAGTAACGGGAAGCACTGGGGTGGGATACCAGGCACCTTGTCCTGGAGTCGGTGCCTAGCTGTGTGTGTTTGCTGTGTGACCTGGGGTGAGCCTCTTCCTCTCTCTCAGCCAGATTTCTCCTGGTGGGGGGGGGGGAAGGAGAGAAAGAAATGGGATCAGTAGTACCACCCACCTTATAGGGTTGTTGGGAGGATGAAGTGAATTAATCCACGTAAAGTGCTTAGGACGGTAGCTGGCAAGCAGAATATGCCCAACTTTAACTGTTGCTAATAATCACCGTCCAAAATGATGTAACGTATGTTACTTTCCCATTGCTCACAGCACCAGAGACGACGAGAACAGTAGCCTTTTCTGTGTATCTGAAAGGGAGTTTCGTGCCCCCTGAATTAGAAGGAAATGCTGTTGTTTCCTACTCCAGACCAACAGGTAAACACGACAGCTGTTCGGGAATTTACAAGGTTATCAATCACCCCTTTGCCCTTGTTGGAATTACGAGTTAAATGTTTAAGTGTTAAAATGGGAAAACACATTGTAAAATATTATTAAATGAAAAAACATTACTTTCTAGTGTTAAATAAAATGTATGTCCAAATTAACTTCATGTTACACATAGTGGTAAGTATTTAGCTGATCTCTATACACGTTGCTCGACTCCATCTTTTCAATTATTTGTGGTCTCACTAGAAGAATGATATCTAGTCAGACTTCATCTGTTTGAACTAAAGAGAAAAGCCTGGTCTGAATAAGTGGAAGAAACTATTGTGGATGACTCCAACATTAGGGAAATAGTCATTTTTAGTGACTAATACTCTTTAGTGTCTTACATGTGAAAATATTTAAGAACAGATCTACTAAAATGTGATCTGTATTTTTCCAAAAAGCCCTCTTTAGACTAAGGAGGTTGTCCTTAATAAAATGGTGGTTGCCAAGCGTCGGGGAGGTGTGTGAAACGGGAAGCGGTTGGCCAGAGGGTACCTGCCCACTTCAGGTCCAGGGTGAGTGAGTGCCGGGGGCCAGATGTAGTGCTGTGAGTGTGGGCAACAGCGCTGAGAGAGCAGGTCTCAGATGTACACCCGGAGTGGTGCTGATGTGCGGAGATGGAGGTGTTAACTACCCTGGTGGCGGTGGTCTTTTTGCAGCATATGCGTGTCTCAGATCACCAGGTGCTACACTTTAAACGAACATGTGTGTCAATAATGTCTCAATAAAGCTGGAAAATGGGGGGAAGGTTATCTTTAGTCCAGTTGAGATTTAATTATTACCAGTTCCAACTTAATTGGGTCAGTTTTTTATATTTTTTCATGTATAGTGAATTTTCTATGCTAACGGTTTGACAATAAGTTGATTGGTAGAATAAGAATAATTTGTCAGTGCTTTAAAAAGTGTTTACATGTAGTTTGACTGATAATAATGTATTTCAGCAGTGTTCCTTTTTAAAAAACATTTCTATATAGTTTTCTTAGTTTCTTAGTTTTTTTCCCTCTATTGATGCCCACTTTGCTTATTTTAGCATTTTTTCCTAAGATTTTATTTATTTATTTTTAGAGAGAGGGGAAGGGAGGGAGAAAGAGAGAGAGAGAAACCTCAATGTGTGGTTGCCTCTTGCACATCCCTTAGTGGGCACTAACCTGCAACCCAGGCCTGTGCCCTGACTGGGAATTGAACCAGTGATCCTTTGGTTCACAGGCCAGCGCTCAATCCACTGAGCCACACAGGCCAGGGAGCATTGTTTTTTAAAAGTATATTTTATTGCTCTCCGCATCTCCACATGTCTCCACTTCTGTGCCCCTCCTACCAGTCTGGATGAATATGACATCTTTAATTCCTCGGTTGTCAGACTTCCTACAGCTCGATTTTCTGATGATTCTTTGTGATAGTGGTTTTGTAGTCTAGTTGTAATTTTTGCTATGGTTGTGTGAGGAGTCGAGCTGTGATTACCTATGCCTCCATCTTGACTGGAAGTCTAAATCCTTTGCCAATGTTTTTAATAATTGTAGTTTTTATTTTGTCTACGTGAATTTTCGGGCTCATGCATTGACAGTTCTTTGCTCTGAAATGATTTTATAACTTTAGTACATGTTTTGAAAATCTATTTCTTCTGCTTTGTAAGTTATTTTGTTTTAAATTGTTGAAAAGTTCATTTTTAGCCAGAAGTGACTACTTTAACCATTTACCTTGTTTTCAAAATTTGGGGTTATATAAATACTTTATGTTTAAATGGCTTTGAGAAAGCTGCCTTTAGAAGGAATACAAAACTTTAAGGGATCAAGGACTGATGGGCTTTCAATGAGATATTTCTGAAAAGAATGTTGACATTTCAATGTTATTTTGAATCGTGAACTAAAAAGTAAGATATATTTGATTAAAATCTCTAGATTATTGATCATTAATCAAGCATCTCAATAATCATAGGCATCGTTATACTTTTTTACCGAGTTACACTTTGAATGTGCAGTTGTAGAGACTTTTGATACCTTAATACAATGAGTTGTTTTATTTGTTTTCAAGGAAAAGTAATGACACTGCTTGAAAATAAATTTAAGATAGAGAAGTGGATTACATAGCAAATGGATTAAATGCTGAAAAATACATTATAAAGTTGTAATGTAAGTCTGTGAGCTCATTGTTGCACAAACTGCTTTTGGCTGTTATGCTTTTCTATTGCCAGAATTTAAGATTACAAATTACTGCTAAACCACAGAGCATAGCATTAATTGGTTGAAAGTTAGTTAGAAATTAAAGTAAAAGAAGTCTATAAAAGTAAAGACTGCCAAGAGAGGAAGAGACGTTATCCCTTAGTAGTATCTACTGACTGGAATTATAATATGACTAATTGGAAATATTAATATTACGTTTGGCCTTGCACTCAACTTTTTTTCCCAACAGTTCATTTTATGCTCTTGATGCCATTTACTTACTGAGTTTGGTTTGCTGTTTGGCTATGTCATATATCTTTACCTCTTTTTGCCATATTTATGCTGGAATAATACACCCTCATGGACTTTGAGAATGGAAGTGCAGATATATTATTAGGTTTCATTTATTCATGTTTTACTCTTCAATTGTGGATTGATTTAACTAATTTTATTGGAGAGCCATTTAAATCATCAGTGAGAATCTTGAAAATTTTAATTGATCATTTTTAGCAGGTATGTATTAAATTTGTGTTGTAATTTTGTCACTGACCATTTGTTGCATTCTTTCTCCCCTCACCCTTTTTGCACTGTTTCTGGTGGATAGATCGAAATCCTGAAGGTAAGAAGATAATTTATAACAAAACGAATTTCTGAACTGAAATGTGATCAGTGAATTGAATGGGTATTAAGCCATGAATTAACTCATTTTATGGACTGCTGTTCTCACTGTGGAAACCTCCTGAAGGATGATTCAGTTCCCTGATCCAGCTATAGAGGGTGGAGTAGATGTTTTCTTTCGTAGAGTCTTGCCATTCAGATTGGTTGTTTCAGAATCATGAGAAAGAGTGAAGCTCCTTGATTCTTTAAAAAAAAAAAAACAAAAAACAAAAACCCAAAACAACCCATGTGTCATTGACAAGTTATTTCTGTAAGCCATTGGTGATTTACTTATACTCTGTCACCTTGTTTTACTAAAATAAAGAAATAGAAAGGAACAAAAGATGTTTGCCACTGAACGCTGAACTCTGTTTTCTGTGCGTCCCAGCGGAGCCACCTCTGTCTCTGATCAGAATGGCCTGCGCACTTGTTCTGTGGGCCTGTTCCTTGTTCTGTTCGGATTTATGGGGGAATGTCGTCCAAGGTCTGACCCCCTTGAACTTGCTGGGTCAGTGTTAATTGTTACCCATTTCATATGCCCCAAAACCTTCGTTTATCACTCTACTGTAATCCTTCTCATAATATGACTGTCTCTAAGCCTGTTCCTTAGGTTCCTCTGGTAGGTTGTTAGCTCTTTGAGAGCAGGGTTCAACCACTCATGTTTGAATAACACAATATTAGGGTAAATGACAGGAGCTATAAAGGAATAATCTAGTTTGATTATTTTCCTCCTGTACACAGACTTTATTTGGTGGTTTACCTTAGTATTAGCTATTTTAAGATAAATATTACATAACAATGTTAAGTAGTAATGACTATATAAAATACTTAATAATGCCAGTATTGTTTACTCGTACAGTGTTGGTGATTCTAGCAACCTGTTACATAGTATTTTGGAGGTGAAAATGTACTTAGTGAGAAATATTTTAGTAGAAGTACATGATTAGCTTAATAACCTAAAGTAAACTTGTCAAATTAGAATTAGGGCTATTAAAAAGCCTATTATTAATAATGAATATTTATGTTTTACTTTGCAAGATTGCATGTAACTGATCAGATTTGCAGTAACTTTTGTAAAATACCATATATTTAAATGATTGTTTTAAGTTTAAAAAAATAAGTAAAGGTTATTATTCAAAGTAATTTATTCCCTCTTACTGTAAATTCAGTCCCAAACATTAGGGAGAAAAAAATCATGATATATGGAAATTGTAGTATTTTAATTTAGAGCTAAA
Source organism: Glossophaga mutica (assembly GCA_039655065.1). NCBI lineage: Eukaryota > Metazoa > Chordata > Mammalia > Chiroptera > Phyllostomidae > Glossophaga > Glossophaga mutica. The sequence goes on from CM077313.1 coordinate 89,101,404, forward strand.
GCTGGTTTTAATACTCTCATATATTTTAAAATTACAATTAAGTTTTAGGGAGGAGAGTTGAAATAGCTTCATCTAATAGGCAAGGAAAGCGTACGTTGCCACACAGCTCTCACTGTGCACAGCAGGCTTCAGATTTCAAAGCCTGGTCCATTTTATTCTTCCGACCTGTTCAGGCTGCATCGCGCGCGGATAAGCACTCTTGCTTTTACATGTGGAAAGGAAGAAGCCGACGAGGTTTTCTGCTGTCCCATAGGAGCTGGTCTCCATTATTCCTGCACTGCATTCGCAGGCCACGGACAGCGTGAAACACGAGTGCAGGTGGAGCACAATGCAGAGCCAGACATAACAGGAAGGGGTCAAGGAAGTTCTGGCTCCCAGACATCGGTCCTGCTTCGGGCCCCGTGTTGTCAGAACCAAATGACTGTAGCAGGCCCTGGAAGGAGTTGGACAGGCCTACCAGAGGAGCGTACTACGTACGCATAGTTCTTCTACTCCGAGACCTGTGTTCTTTTCCTGTCTCGTTTAAAGCACATTTTGGCTTCCCTCTTGACAGTGGCACTGGGCTCTTGGGCGTGCCAGGTGTAATTAGAATTCCCTTCCTGGAAAAATCGTTGTGTCAGGAGTGGTTTTGATAGGAATTTTCTCTCTAAGTGTTAAATAATTTTCTGATTAATGGCAGTATTGTAGATGGGACTATCCATTTTCGCTAGCAGGCTGGAGAGGGAAGTGTTTGAAGGAGAGGTGGTTGTATTTGGTAAAAACTGCAGCCCAGTCAGGCTGATGAATAGAGTAGGCCAATATTTGGGTATTATAAATGACCAAAATTTTCTTTTCTCTCAGCCTAACATTCAGAGTTGAATAGCCCATTTTCCAACTATGCAGGGAAAATATCGCTGAAGGTCGGCAAAGTTAGGACCAATGAAGTTGCTTTCAGCTCAGTTGAAAGCTAGTTGGAAAGTCGTTAAATACATGTAATTCCTTCCTTCCTTACACAGATACACACACGCACACCCTCACACACACCTCCAAGTATCTCCAGCTCTGGGTCTCACACACCATCATGGCCTGCAGAGTAATTGATAGCCAAATTTACATTTCAAGATTCTCAAGAAAATGTAAATCCCAGCAGACCCGTGCCTCTCTGATAAAGCCCAGGACTAAATACTAGAGATTGTATTTCGAAATGCTTGGGTTTTAATTTGCTGGGAAGTAATGTAAATACTGGCATTGTGATTTTTCTTTCTAAAGGTATGGTTTCTTTAAACTGGTTTCTAAGGGATTTCATATTTTCCCTCCTCATGGTAAAACTTTTCAAGCTGCCATGATTTAAAAAATAGCCATAATCATTTTATTAAGTATGAGTGTCATCATTTTTCAAAATAATGTTTTCCAAATGTCCCATGAAACAGGTTTACAGTTCCTGGAGGAAAAAAATTCTGGAGGGGTCCTATGAATCTGAGCAATTTCAGACCATTGCCCAAATGTGTGATATTGTCATTAACTGACCAAATGGAGCTGTGAATTGAGTTACAATATGTTTCCCTCGTTCGGTTAGTTAGTGCTTGTAATCTGTTTGTTTCAACTTCTGAGAACATGTATACACCACCAGTTTCTTTAGCTCTGGGTTCTTAGAGATTTGTTAACAATCTTTAAATACAGACTCACTAACATAAAGCAAGTGTTGATCATGATTAATTCGTGGTATTATTTTTTACCACAAATTCAATCAGTACCTGGTCCAAGTGAAACAGAGCCGCAGTTTTAGCCACATAGTTTTAGAAGAACATTTACACCCAAATTTTGTTTAAACAATTAGCTCAGACTTTTGGTTCAAAGTATATAGAAAATAGCTTATTTTTGTGCCTATGTGAAATTACCAGAAGATGAAGGAGTTTTTCCTGTTATTCTTTTATTAAAAATGAAGGAAATGAAATGGTATTGGGAGATCTGGACAACTACATGCAAAAAAACGAAACTTGACCACCAACTTACACCATACACAAACATAAACTGAAGAAGGTTGAAAGACTTAGCTATAAGTCACAACACATGAAAGTCCTAGAGGAGAAAATAGGCCGGAATATCTCAGATATTCCATGTAGCAATATTTTCACCGATATGTCCCCTAAAGCAAGGGACATAAAGGAAAGAATAAACAAATGGGACTTCATTAAAATAAAAAGTTTCTGCATGGCTAAAGAAAACAGCTAAATGAAAAGGGAACCAACTATATGGAAAATATATTTGCCAATGATACCTCAGACAAGGGTTTGATCTCCAAAATATATAAAGAACTCACTCCACTCCACTCCAGGAAGACAAATAAGCCATTGAAACAATGGGTAAAGGCCCTGAACAGACACTTCTCCAAAGAGGACATACAGAGGGCCCAGAGGCATATGAAAGGATGCTCAGCATCAGTAGCCATCAGAGAGATGCAAATTGAAACCACTTCACACCAGTCAGAATGGCCATCATTAACAAATCAACAAACAGCAGTGCTGGTGAGGATGTGGAGAAAAGGGAACCCTAGTGCACTGTTGGTGGGAATGCAGACTGGTGCAGCCACTGTGGAAAACAGTATGAAATTTTCTCAAAAAAACTAAAAATGGAACTGCCTTTTGACCTGGCAATTCCACTGCTGGGATTACACCCTAAGAATCCTAAAACACCAATCCAAAAGAACCTACGCACCCATTGTTTATAGCAGCACAATTTACAATAGCCAAGTGCTAGAAGGAACCTAAATGCCCATCAGCAAATGAGTGGATCAAAAAACGATGGTACATTTACACAATGAATTCTACGCAGCAGAGGGAAAGAAGGAGCTCCTACCCTTCGGCGGCAGCATGGATGCACCTGCAGGGTATTATGCTAAGTGAAATAAGCCAGGTGGTGAAAAACAAATACCATATAATCTCACCTATAAGTGGAACCTAATCAATAAACAAACAAAGCAAGCAGAATATAATCAGAGACATTGAAATAAAGAACAAACTGAACATAACCAGAGGGGATAGAGGAGGGGAATAATGGAGGAAAGAAGGGGAAGGGTCATCAAGGAACATGTATAAAGGACCCATGACAAAGCCAAAGCGGGGGAGGACTGAGGGTGGGAGGTGGGGGTGGAGGGGTGGGGGAGAATGGTGGGGAGAAATGGAGACAACTATACTTGAACAACAATAAAAAGAAAAAATACTAAAAATATATATACACACACACATATATATTTCAGTTTCTTTTGTTTGTTCCAGTCTGCATCCATTAATTGAGGTTATAATTTATATGTTGTAGAGGAAACATATTAGTAGGTATATTTTCATAATTTTGGGGATATAGGGAATAGATGAAGTTGAAAAAATAACACTTCAAAATATTTTTTTGTGGTGTTGGATTCAGAGTTGTGGTTTGAGCAGTAGCATATCATGCTACCACAGTGTTTAGAGTCAAAATATTTCATCACTGTAAAGTGCAAATAGACATGCCTTTAAAATCTCACAGAATGTCAGGAAATCATACCCTGGGACTTTTACGAAGAGCCACCAGTTATCATTTGCATCTGCGATTCCAGGGGAAGTGAATTTAACATCTGTTGGTTCTGAGCAAAAAATGAGCTATGTAAAATTTGATGGATAGTAGATTATGTTGAAGAGAATGACAAATACGCTCCACATGCTCTGAAAAAGTATCTAATTGACCTCATATATCAACATATTTCCATTGCGGATGATCTCTCACTATCCCAGTGAATAAGCAATACTGAAAAGTGTATACTCCCAGCTAGGATGTAGAGTAAGCCATTCAACTTCAATTGGCTTTGACAAAATGTATTGCCAATTCTAGGGATCCTATTTTGGGATCATGTCCGCAGACTTGAACTGCTCTGACTTTGCTATTTTTAAGCTCACTTCACTGTAAAGAAATAAAGGAGTTAATGTGTAGGTCCATCAAATAGAGTACAGCAGTACACTGAGATGCAGGTTTTGTATATTATCTTTTATGTTACTCAATCAAAAACACAATTCTAGACTTCCAGCCAAGATGGAGGTGTAGGCGGACACACTGTGCCTCCTCTCACAACCAAAATTAAGGACAACAAAGATTTAGAAACAAGAAAACAACCGGAACTCATAGAAAATTGAACTATACAGAAGTCCAACAACCATTCATCCAGACCGGTAAGAGGGGCGGAGTCGCGGCAGGAAAAAGTGGAAGTGCGGACCCGGGAACACAGGCGGCAGTGGCTAGAGGTTCCCAAGAGTGCAGGCGGCTGGCAGGCCCACAGGCAGCAGCTGGCGGACCCCGGGCACGGGGTGGCAACTGTGCAGACCCAGTGAGGCTGCGCAAGGTGGCTGGCTGACCAGGTGGTCCCACATTTGTGCGCAGAGATAATCCAGGCAAAGGGGAAGTGGCAGAAGGGACTGAATCCAGGAGAGAGCGGAGCAGGCACCATTGTTCCCTCTCAGACCCCACCCCCACATACAGCGTCACAACCCAGCGACTGGGCTGCCCCACACCGGGGAGTGCCTGAGGCTCTACACCTCACTACGTAACAGCATGCACGTGCGGGCAGATAATCCAGGCGAAGGGGAACCGGCGGAAGGGACTGGAGTCCAGGAGAGAACAGAACAGGCGCCATTCTTCCCTCTTGGACAACGCCCCCACCTATATAGCATCACAACCCAGTGACTAGGCTGCCCCGCCCTGAGGAACACCTAAGGCTCCACCCCTCATACGTAGTAGCCGCGACCAAACTAAAACTGAAACAAAACAAAACAAAACAAAACAAAAAAAAACACCAAAAATGGCTCAAACCGGAGAACAAATGAATGCCTCATAGCCAATTCCTCTAAGCCATGAAGAGATAGCCAACCTATCAGATGCACAGTTCAAAGCACTGGTCATCAAGATGCTCACAGAATTGGTTGATTTTGCTCACAAATTAGATGAAAAAATGCGGGCTACAATACGTGAAATGAAGGAAGACGCATGGGGAACCAATAAAGATAGGAGGAAAACTGGGACTCAAATTAATGGAGTGGACCAGAAGGAAGAAACTTAAAACCAAACAGAAAACGAGGAAGAAACAAGAATTCAAAACAATGAGGAGAGGCTTAGGAACCTCCGGGACATCATTAAACGTCCCAACATCCGAATTATAGGGGTCCCAGAAGGGGAAGAAGAAGAACAACAAGTGGAAAACTTATTTGAACAAATAATAAAGGAGAACTTCCCCAATCTGGCCAAGGAAATAGTCTACCAGGACGTCCAGGAAGCTCAGAGAGTCCCAAAGAAGTTGGACCCAAGGAGGAACACACCAAGGCACATCGTAATTACATTAGCCAAGATTCAAATGAAGGAGAGAATTCTAGAAGCAGCAAGGGACAAGGGGACAGTCACCTACAAAGGAGTTCCAATCAGACTGTCAGCTGATTTCTCAAAGGAGACCTTACAGGCAAGAAGAGGCTGGAAAGAAATATTTGAAATCTTGAAAAGCAGGGACCTACATCCAAAATTGCTCTATCCAGCAAAGCTGTCATTTAGAATGGAAGGGCAGATAAATTGTTTCTCAGATAAGGTCAAGTTCAAGGAGTTCATCATCACCAAGCCCTTATTATATGAAATGTTAAAGGGACTTATCTAAGAAAAAGAAGATAAAAAATATGACAGTGAAAAGAGCAAACTCACAGCTATTAAGAACCACACTAAAACAAAAGCAAACTAAGCAAACAGCTAGAACAGGAGCAGAAACACAGAAATGGAGATCATGTGGAGGGTTAGCAACAGGGGAGTGGGAGGAGGGGGGGGAAGGTACAGAGAATGAGTAGCATAGATAGTGGGTAGAAAATAGACAGGGGAGGGCAAGAATAGTGTGGGAAATGAAGAAGCTAAAGAACTTATGACACATGGACATGAACTAAAGGGGGGGAATGTGGGTGGGAGAGGGTGTGCAGGGTGGAGGGGAATGATGGGGGAAAATGGGACAACTGTAATAGCATAATCAATAAAATATACTTTAAAAAAATAAATAAATAAAAATTAAAAATAGCTGCAAAACAACAACAACAACAACAACAACAACAACAAAAAACCCCAAAACACAATTCTAGCCATGGGTGGGCTGAGTTTATTTGAGCATTGTCCCATGCACCAAAAGGTTGTGGGTTCAATTCCCAGTCAGGGCATGTACTACCTAGGTTGTGGTTTCGATCCCTTGTTGGGGCATGTGTGGGAGAAACTTACCATTGTTTCTCTCTCACATCGATGTTTCTCTTTTTTCTGTCTGTCTGTCTCTCTGTCTCCCCTCCCTGCCTGTCCCCCTTCCTCTCTCTAAAATCAATAAACCATATCCTTAGGCGAGGAATTAAAAAAAATCCTAGAGTAAAAGGAGAGAAAACTAAAGTTGTAGAATTGCTTTTCTAGATTTATAAGTAGAGAGCCTAATTTGCTTCAGTTTCAGTTTAATTCTCTGTAAAGATATTGAAAGGAATTGATTTTTAAAAAGTTTTAATTCTGTCCCTGATGATGTGGCTAAGTTGGTTGGGCATTGTCCCATGAATTGAAAGGTTGCTGGTTTGATTCCTGGTCTGGTCACATGCCTATCTTTCAGGTTTAATCCCCAGTTGGTCACATATAGAAGGCAACCAGTTGATGTTTCTCTCTCACATCGATGTTTCTCGCCCCCTCTTTATCCCTCCTTTCCCCTCTCTCTCTCAAAAAAAATTCAATATGAACGATCCACGGACATGCCCAGCCACGTGGGGTTTGACTGTGGGAGTAGGGACGTGGGCTGGGCAGAGGAGGGCGAAGGGGGAAAATTGGGACAGCTGTAATAGAATGACAATTAAAAAGTGAAAAAAAGAAAAATATTAAACATTCAATTCTGACATAAAATTCTTTATTTGAATTTATTTGTCAGTTATCTATTTCAGTATGCCTGTATACATAATAAAAATTAGGCAACTGAGTGAGTATGGGAGCCTTTCAAAGTGTCACTTAAGTGTGATGTGTAAAGCTAAGTAGATTGAGAAAAATTTAATTCATATGAAAGTCATATTCTTAATATTAATAAAAAAGTCATGAATTTCAGTAGAACTTAAGTAGAGCAAATTCTACCTTCATACTTGTAATTTATTGCAAATAGTTAATTGTAATTTAAATTTTTAATAAGTAAAAAAAGGTAAAGATTAAAAAACTTTGGGGGGTAGAGAAATTGTTAGATATGGTCATATGGAGTCTTTATGATGTAAATTTCATGTTCATTGCTCACTTTAACTGATAGTCTTAAATTAGATCTAGAACTTTGAAGGTCTTAGTTTAAAGATTGCTCAGTAATTGGCTATAACTATTCATATAGGTTTAACTGACGACTTTTAAAATATGGTATTACTGTTAAAAGCAGACCTCATGCCTGTGTTCATTTTTAACATTTTTTTTTTTGCATTTCACTTAAAAATTTTGCAATACTCTTTATTTTTAATTTTTAAATTACAGTTGACATTCAGTATTATATTAGTTTCAGGTGTACCCCATAGTGGTTAGACATTTATATAACTTACAGAGTGATCTCCCCAGTATTGCTTTGTACTTTTTGACAATAATGTAAAAATGTGAATTATGATAATGTGCTGTTATTTCAGGTATGCTGGACAAAATGGGCAGGCAGCAAACTCTTAAACTGAGATATGTTGCTACTCAGACTTTTTTTTTGTCAAATTATTTGTCAAATCTATGACTCTGCATTTTTTCTTTTTATTTCAGGCATTCCTCGAGTTAGCCAATGTAAATTTAGGCTTCCCCTGAAATTAGTCTGCCTACCAGGTCAGCCTTCAAAAGTTGCAAGCCACAAACTGACTGTTGATACCAACAAACCTCCAGTCAGCCTTCTCAGTCTCTTTCCAGGTAGGACTTTTGAAGTAACATGCCTGTAATATCAGAAATGTTAAGAATTTAGAAAGGAATCCTTCATCAGCAGGTAATGATGGGGTAATTATCCGATAATTGTTAAGTCAGAATATAAAAATGCCTCCAGGATTTTTTCCTTGCCTGTTCAAAGGCGAATAGCTTATATCAACAAGGTAATAAGGTGTACCTTTTAAGTTTGATTAAAATTAGTATAATCATTATTTTGCTTCAGTATTCAAAAATGAAAACATCAAATGTTTCTTCTTAGACTGTGGAATTTTTTGGCTTACAATGTAAATATTTATTATTCATTTTCATTGTAGGTTTTTGGCTGTGCACCTTTTCAAAGTATAGTGTTATGCCCCCGAAAAGTAATTGCTTAAGTAGGTGCTTTCTCTCTGGCCCTGCTGCGGGGTAGCAGCTGGAGGTGGTGAATGCTCATTCTCGGGCTCTGACTGTGTGGAAGGGGCTTTGTATATAAAGCTTCAATGTCCCCCGTGAACCTTTCAGGTAATTCGTGAAGGTGTGACTTTCTCCAGGTGTCAGTTTTTTCTTTCTGAGTACCTTGGAAAAAAGAGAGGTGCCAATTGGTTAAAACACCTTCAGGAACCAGGGTGTCTGATGTGTCCCATCTATTTACTTTCTTGGTGATGGGGTGGAATTAAAGAAACAAATCTGGGAATTAAATCAACCCTATGAAACCCCTCATCAAAAGTAGTCGCTGTTGACTGTGCGACGCATCCTTGCCCTCGCATTCGTGGGGAGGACTTAGAATACAAAGAGTGTTTCCCACGAGGTTTAGCAATTTATGGTAAGTCAGCTTTTCTGTTATTAACTACTTAAAGTGCTTAACATTTATTTTCCATTAATTTGAAGTGTTTAAAAAGCTTTATTTATGTATAACTCCAAAAAGCCTTCAAAGTGGAATGCGTTTTATTACAGTTGATTTAGTTTGAGTTGAATTGGAGATACACACACACACACACACACACACACATATGTTTTTAGCAAATAGTTTTGTACCTTTTGGTTTTCCCCTTTCCTTTCTTCTCAGTCAATTTTCTTATGACAGACTTGGATTATAAAAAAGGCAGAAAGAGTCATTACCTTTATAACATCTCATATAAGTGTGTTAATTCCATGGGTCTCCTATACTGTCCTGGGAGCTTAGTGGGAAATTACATGTTGCACACCGAATTTATTGGTGCCTTTGAAAAGGGGTTAAGACTCTAGCTTCTTAGTGGGTGACGTCTACTGCAGATGGCTGAGACCCACAGAGATTGAATGAAAATGCATGCTTTCCATCACCGAGGTCATTTCCGCATGCTGGGGAAAGCTTCGATAACTCATCCCTCTTTTTCCTGATTTGGGGCTTGTTTTTGGTATCACAGGTATCTTAGGCTTATCAGCGTGTATTTGCTCCTTTTCTCACTTTAGAAATGGGACTCAGTGACAGGTTTTTAAGAATTCCCCTCGAGAGCCAACGTACGTGGTGTGGGGTGCTCTTGTTGGGGCTCCTGGGCTTGTGTTCCTGTGGAGTGTGGCAGAGGCCTGTAGCTGCTTCAGGAAAGCGCTCTAGGTGCTTTTTCACTTTTCCCGAGTCCTGTTCACTTCCGGTGTATATAGGACTTCTACATATTGGTGTCGAAGTTGCTGTTGAAAATCTGCTTTTTAACTGAAATAAACAAAATGAATGAGTTTCATTGAGAAGAAATAAATCTTTTAATCTACATCTTTCCCTACTTGTTTACTTCAGTTCTTTATTTGTAAAAAAAGGTATATTTAAAATAACTTTAATTTTTCCTATTACAAAAGAAATGTGAAATTTAGAAAAGAATAACCAAAAGAAAATAAAAAAGCAAAAAGTTTGCTCCAACTTTATTCCACATCAGCATGAGAAAGTCTTATATATACAATGAGTGAAAAGTGCTCATGAAAAAGGAAAAATGAAAAAGTATCAAGAGTGCTTTTTAAAAAGATTTTCTTTATTTACTTCTTAGAGAGAGGGGAAGAGAGGGAGAAAGAGAGGGAGAGAAAGATCAGTGTGTGAGATACATCAGTTGGTTGCATTTCTCACACCCCCAACTGGGGGCCTGGCCCACAACCCAGGCATGTGTCCTGACGGAATCAAACCGTCAACCCTTCGGTTCACAGACCTGCACTGAACCCACTGAGCCGCACCAGCCAGGGCAAGAGTGCTTTGCTTCTTTTGAACAATTACAGGATTCTACCGTGTTCAGTATAAACACAAATCCAGGATCTCCAAAAAAACCCCACACACATATTATACCACGTATGTTGGATCTTGAGGGAAAATTTAAAAAATCTGTCATTGAGTCCCAGAGTTCAATAATGCTCTGCTTTTTTTTAGTCATTTTTTCTCCTTGCACTTTGTTTTGAGTGGTTTCTATCGCTATACACTCAAGTAGTTTTCTTCTGCAGTGTGTGGTGTGCTTGTAATCCCACTCAGTGTATTGACGATATTGTAGTTGTCATCTCCTAAAGTTTGATACAGGTCTTTTTTTCCTTCTTAAAAATATCTTCTGTGTCTCTAATTTCTTTGAACATAGATAACAATATAATAACTGTTTAAATGCGCTTGTCTCCTGATTCTGTCATCTGTGTTATTTCTGTGTGAGTTTTGATCGATTTGCTCCTTGTTATGGATTGTAACGTCTTCCTTCTTTGCATGTCCTAAGACTGAAGAACAGAACTTCTGAATTTTATCTAGTTCTATGTTGAATATTTTAGTTTTCCTCTAAATATTCTTTAGCTTTTTTTCCTGAGACACATTTAAGTTCCTTGAAAACATTCGATCCTGTCAGGTGTTCCTTTTAAGCTTTGCTGGGCGGGATGGGAGCAGCATTTTATTCTAGGGCAGACTTCACCTCCTACTGAGACCAGACTCTCCTGTGAATGCTTCATGATGCCTAGTGACTTAGGCTGGTTTGTATTCTGGCCAGTGCGAACAGGGATTGTTCCCGGCTCTGTGCGGAGACATGGATTCCATATTCCCTGTAATCTTTTCGGGTGGTTATTGTCCTCTCCTCACATAGTTTTCTTCAAGACAAGTACTGGTTAGTATTTTTATATGTACTCGAGGGGTACCCTGCAGATCTCTGAAGATCTCCCTCTGGCGCTCTCTTGGCTCTGATACCCTGCCCTTGAACTTTGGCTACTCCCGGCCTTTCCAGAGTCCTGACTCTATCCCCAGTTCTTGGGGACAGTGCTGGGCTGCACCTTGCTTCCCCCTCCTTGTGTTGCAGCCTGGAGCTTTTCCTCTAGGCAGGAAGCTGCTGAGGCCGGAGGGCTCACTTCATTTGTTTCCTGTTTGTCGGGGATCATTGTTGTTCCCTTCTTTACTTCCAGTGTCTTTAAAAATATTTCATATTTTTTGCTTCCTTGTTTTAGATGGAAGGGTGACTTTGGCTCCAGTTTCTCTATCTTGACCTGAAGTGAAAGTCTCCAATAGTATAATTTTTTGTTTGTTTTGAGTCAGGATTCAACTGTGGTTTCCTTTTTGCAGTTTTTGGATTTGTGTTTTTTGATACTTTCTTTTCTGTAGGTTTCCCCCTTCATCTCCCTTTCTAATTGTTTGTTGAAGAGTACAGATTATTTTTCCTATGCGTTTCCCACACTCTGAATTTCATTGATTACTATATCCTGTGATGTTGTTTAGTATTTCCTCTGCCCACTTTGTGTGTAAGTTGTAGCTGCAGCTAGAGCTAACAGTCAGGCTTAATTATTTTGGCCACCTATTTAATGAATGGTGGTAAATACTTTCAGCAGGGGTGCGTGATAACTGCTTGTCTCTTTTGTGTGTGTGTACGGTGGTAGCAGCCATTGATATTCAATGCTGAGATCCATGAATTCCTTGAAAGTTGAAAATAGTCATATTCTGTTTCTTTTAAGCTTCCTTCCATTTTTAGCTGGAATATTTCTATGTGGAGAACCTTTTCCTTGTCTACTGCGGGTTGTATGGTGCAATCTGAGTAGGATCATAAGCATAAATACTTGGTTCTCTGTGTTTATTACTGACTTTCAAAAGGGGTTGACTCTAGCATTCTCCAAGACTGAGCATTTGGCTTTTTTTTTTTTAGTATCAACATAAACACACACCTTTAATTCTATTTAATGTGTTTTACTCCATTGCAGTTACTACCTTTTGTGATACTTAAATATTTTCATTTCTGGCCACTGGTAGGGTTGTTAAATTGGCTCTTACATCCTTTTCATACAATTCCTCTTGTCACTGAGAGTTTCCTTGCCTTTGTTCGAGGTTCACCTTGTACATTTCCTACCTTAAACTGAGAATGAACTAGTAGGAGAAAGGAAATTGGATGACTTCAGAGGGTCTTGTGGGGCAGAAGTTTCAGCACGTAGAAGCTAGTATGGAAAGCAGTTAATATGGCTCATATGTGGGCTGTAGACATGACTAGTGACATAAAAATATTTCTCATCAGCTAAGCTTCTTATTTCAGATATTAAGTATTTTGCCTTGTGATTTTTTCTCTTCTTATTTTGTAGGCTTTGCCAGTCAGTCAGAAGATGATCAGGTGAATGTAATGGGCTTTCGCTTCTTAGGAGGTTCCCAAGTTACTCTTCTTGCTTCCAAAACTTCTCGTAAGTAATGCCATGGTATTATGGCTTTTGAAATTTTCCATGAAGTACACTACATCAACATCAAGGATTCTGCACAGGGTGATGTTCAGCTAAATATTGAAAAGAGCCATGGTATTAATTATAGAGGACATAGAAGTTATAAAAATGGGTCCTGTTTTATTAGAGATATGAATCTTTGTATGGGAATGAGGAGAGTCGGAGAGAGGAATTTAAAGAATTGAAAAATGTTTTTGAGATAGGTATATGGTGAGCTAGCTTTAGGGACTACTAGAACTGGAATTAGTTCCTAAGAGTGTGTATTTCCTTATGTGTTTCTTTGGACATTGGCAAAGGTGAAGGTGAAAGTGAATGACTTTCGCTGAGACTAATCTCAGCAGAATGACAAGTACTAATTATATAAAGTTTGAATTTCAGATTTAAATACACTTTATTGATTATCTTGCATCACATAAGAATAACAGTTGAAACTACTCAATGAAAAGTTGTCTTTTGATGTATGTAGGATACCAAAGCTACTAAACTCACCAAGTTAATTACATCTTCATGGAAATAGAGTAAAATATTAAGGGAGTGTTTAACAAATTTTAGAACCACTGGAGTATTAGGCGGAATGAATCTATATGTGTATACAGGGTGGAGCAGAAGTAGGTTTACGGTTGTTTATGTGGAAAATAATACAGTAATTAAGAAAAAATAGCACAAGAGTAAACTCTGTGTTTCCCGGACTCACACCTGGAACCTGCTTCTGCCCCACACTGTGTTTGTAGATACGCTCATGTGTTCGGCTGAGCACTGACCTCGGCTTTTCAAATCCCTACAGTGTACGCAGTGGGCTGTCACTTTCGACTGTAGACCTTTGTAGTTTTAGTTGGTTACTTCTATATAGTCAGGATTTACAGTAAAATAAGGACGTGCCCTTTTTGAAAAATAACATCGTTGGCAGGAGGAGCATACATGCCTGGTTTAGAAACCGTATCATTGTTTCTGTGGCTAAAGTCATAACAGTTTCTGGAATATACAGACTGGTGGCTGGTGAAATACACTTGGATACACCTGGATATTCTAGATGAAGGCCCAGGAATCCAAGACAATTCTGAGAAGAATGAGAAGGTTCCGTATTTCTGGAGGGTGTTGTGATTGGTCATGACTGTAGTCTTCTGCACATCGGCACCATTGTGTTTCGACTACCTCTGCTCTTCACTTGGGTGATGGAATCACTTTGGCACGTGTCTGTTTGTTAAACTCTTCAGTTAAACTTAAAAATTGTTGCCAACATTTTTGTGGGAAACTGTACACATCTGTTTGACTTCAGGTGATGAGGTTGTATGATGAGCCTGCAGTTGAGGTCATTAAAGAAAGGCAAGAAGTTATTCTTTGTGAGAAATGGGGATATTTCTGTCCCAATGCATTATATTTATCCTTTTTTAAATAAAGTAACTTTTATTGCATTGCTGGGGGGCAGGATTATGTTACCATGAAGTAAACATCACCAAATATTTGGGTATTTAGCTGATTTAGTCACATGTATCTGCATAGGTGACAGTCTCTTGACATAGCTGTGGTGTGGGCAGATAAGCTAAGAAATGGGGTGGGAGTAGGACCTTTCAAGTAAGGAACCATATGAACTGTGTCACCTGCCACCTGAAGAGAAGCTGTTACAATTCCCTGATGGTTTTTTGGCTTCAGGGACACACAGAATTCTGCTTAGGAACTGCCCTTGGTGATGAAGGGAGATAGATGCCTAGGAAGGCCAGCTTCCTGGGGTGGAGGCAGGTATTAGAGCTCCGTACTGCTCTGTTGGAATATCCACCCCCAGGGAAGCAGTGAAGTAATGTGTGCCCAGCCTGTGTCTGGCATTTCTTGTCTTTGTGAAAGGCACACACCACCTTTAGTCTAAAAATCTGCGTTGACAGAAAAACTCTACATAGTCAAAGAACACATTTCTTTTCTAGTAAACAGTCAGGTGCCTCTACAGAGTTGCCCTTGGATCTTGGAGAGAGTTTTCTCTGGGTTGCACATATTCATCTCTGTTTAAAACCAGCGTGACGCTCAACCAGGGCATCAGTGTGCTGTGTGGTAGCACGTTTAGCTCAGCTTCCTGATTCAGGACAGATCAGGCAAAACAGACAGGAAAGAATGCATGAAGCTCATTGTCTCAGATATTAAATCTCAGTGACTGGGGCAGCTCAATAGGTTTTTATTTTCAGGAAGTTGCGTTGTTAGAATTTATTATGTAAATTCTGAAAAAACAAAGCTTTGAAGGTAAGAATATTTAGGAAAAATGCTCTACACTAGCAAAATTCTTAAAATGATTTCCACAGTCCTAAACTGAAAATAATGAGACAGGTGGCAGATGATGTCTGTTACTTTGATGGTAGCGATCGTTTTGCAGACGTATGAGCAGGTCTGAATTAGCCGACTCCCACACAGTGCACATGTGCAGGGTTCTGTATATGATGCCTCTGTAGACTTGTTAAAAATAACAAGACAGGTCAACTTTTATGAGATCAAATATTTTTATAATCAGAATTGTAGACTCTTTCTCCGTGGGGGTCAATTACTCGGCCTGATTTAGTGCAGTGGGATGTCAGAAGAAGTATGCTGCTGCCTAAATGAGTAACGCATTCCTGCCAGGCCCGTTTCTTAAGATGCAGATCTACCTAGTGACTTATTGCCTCACAAGGCGAACACCGCCGTTTCTCTCTCCGGCCTCCCTCTTGCCCCTTTCTGTGTCTGTCTCTTCTTGGTCGTCTTCTCTCTAGCTCTGTTTTAACCTTCATCGTACTGCATCTATTTGTACGTTGCCTTGTTCTTCAAGTTTCTTAAAGGGCTTAAAATAATCTACAAAAATTTTCACAATTTGAAAGGAGAAAATAAATAGTGAAGGAAACAGAGAGAGAAAATAAGCATGCAGTTAATAAAGGTAAGGACTCCTAAGACCAGCACTCAGATGGGCCCTGTATAATCAGTAAGGTGCTCACAGCCTAAAACCAAGAAGAGAGCATTTTAGTTTTAATTTGCAGAATGTTCAAAAGATAAATCAGTTTAGGAAATACATGGCGCTTACTGATGCAGGGTTCAGGATGCAGTTTCTCTTCTGAATGTCACAAAGACTTCTTCAATAATGTCTCTGCAGCTTATCTTTATAATTATACTTACACAATTATAACGTATGAGTAACAAATTTTGTAGACCATTAAAAATAATGATGAAGCTCAATTTACTACGTATAATTCTATCTGAGCTCCAATTGGGCAGTCTAAACTGCAGCTTAATCCAAGGATAAATTTAGAGTATCTAGTGTTGCAAGTATGAAGTGTTTTCAGAAAGAATTGGACAGCCAATCTCCATAATTCAGAAGTGAGATGTAGCTGGAAGGAATGTTTCGTTTCATTTTTAAATGAGCAGTATTAGAACACATTTGAATATTAATTGAAATGATTGCGTTAAGTGGGAGAGGCTGATAATCAAGAAGGAGAAAGGGATCACAAAGCAATGAAGTCTTTGAGAACGAGGAGGACTGGGGTGCAGAGCCTGGGGCGGGGCAGGCATTTTGGGTGTCCAAGGGGATCGAAGGACAACCTTTTGTAACTTTACCGTGACAGGAGGGATTGGATGCAGACCCAGGGAGACTTTGTAGACTTGTTGGTAGAAAGATAAGGAAGCTTGATGAAAAACGAACTTTGAAAAAAAGGTGTGACCTTGGTATCTTAGAGAATGAGGAAGCAAACTCATGAGTAAGGCGATGCTGAGTCTCATTTGAAGCTTGAGATCCTGAATTCCGAAGTAAAACCAGTCATCCATCATTGATTCTTCCTGACAATGATTTATCAGCCTCCAAGCAACTAAACTCAGGGCTGGGATTTTGAAATAGAATTGTAGATGAACTATTTTATGAGAATATTTATAATAATGGACTACCAGATCTAAAGTGGTAAGAGAAATAAAGATTAGAGAAAGGTGACATATGGTGAAAAATTATGGATTCCGTGGATCACAAGTCTCAGTAAGGTTCAAGAAGTGAAACAGGAATTATAGATCAAGTGAACTAGAAGAACCTAAGTGGAGGCTTGAGAATGAATGGGATGTTGAAGTCAAGAGTTCAGAGGGACTGCACATTCAGGTAATGACAAGCTCATCAGGAACGGTGTGACATTGAGGGAGTAGCTTGTGAGGATGGAGAGAAGAACGGTGGAGACAAGGGTTTCAAGGATATGAGGTCTCTCGGTTATGGATGTTGAAAGAGCCTGTTTGATGTTAGCACAATGAATGAGAAAAAGAAACACATGTAGATACAGTATTGTGAGATCATGGAGCACTGAGGATCAGGAGCAGGTCCTCAAAGATTAAAAAGGAGGAAGCAAGTTACTCAAGGAGATTTAATCAAAATCAGTGGATTCCAGAAGACAGTAGAAGAGTTTTCTACAAGATTTGAGGGAAATGCCATGTCCAGTGTGGCTCAGATGGTTGGGCGTTGTCCCGCAAAGCAGAAGGTCACCTGGTGGATTCCTGCACATGGCCTGAGGTGTGGGTTTGGTCCCCAGTTGGGGCTGTGCAAGAAACAACTGATTGATGTTTCTGTCATACATTGATGTTTCTCTCCCTCTCTTTCTCTCTCCCTTCCCCTCTCTCTAAAAATAAATAAATAAAACCCTAAAAGATTTGAGGAAAATGATTTTCAACTTAGATTTCTGTACCCTGCTAAGCTGTTCATTAGTAGTGAGTGCTCAGTAAATACGTATTTTCAGCATCACAAGCAAGGTTAAGCAGTTGCAGATAGCGAATTTATGTAGTCTCAAGTAGGCCTTTGGAATTGGAAAAGATAACTAATACGCCAAAAGATTATCCTGAAAGGTTTTAACATGGTAGAAAAAGTGATTGAATTGCACATAGTCAAATTAACTAATAACTAATTAATTTTTTTGAATAAGGTCAAGTTTAAAAATCCTTTGCTTGTCTCTGGGTTATTTTACTTTCAAGTACAATGAAAACATTGTAGTCATGCATATAAGTAAGAGTTGGGCCTCGTAAAGCCTTTTTTCTTCTTTTTTTGCATATGCCACATTTAATCTTTTTTTACTAATTTATTTAAATCAAATTTATTGGGGTGATATTGGTTAATACATTCCAAGGGTAGGCCAAAGTAGGTTTACTGTTGTTCGTGTGGAAAATAGTGCAATATGTAATAAATAATAATACAAGAATAAACTTCGTTTCTTGTACTCGCAACTGTAGACTTCCTTTTGCCAGCCCCTGTTACATGAGTTTCAAGTGCGTAGTTCTTTAGTACATCATCTGCATAGTGCACTGTGGGCCCACCACCCAAAGTAGTCTCTTTGTCACCATATATTTGGCCCCCTTTACCCTCTTCACCCTCCCCCCACTTCTCTTCCCCTCTGGTGACGGCCCTACTGTTGTCTATGCCTATGAGTTTGTTTTGTTTGTTTGTTGCTTTCTGTTTTATATCTTATGGCATGTGTAATCTCGAAACACGTTAACCTGTCTTCAGAAACAAAGAAGGGGAGAGGCTTGCTCTTGCCTCTGTTCGTTTTGCATTTAGCTTCCGGACTAATGGGAGAGACAAATGGGTAGAGAACCCGTAACAGTGCTTGGGATGCTTACAGAAGTCCACTTTAGGTGCTATTGAAGCCCAAAGGAATGAGGTTACTTAAGAGATTTCCTTTGTAAAGGATCTCAGAAGATGAATAGGAGGTTAGGTGGAAGGCATTCCACAAAGAGGAAAGGCTATCTTTAGATGCTTGATAGAGCATGGGGTTTTAGAAATCAGTGAAATTTCTTCCATGCTGTAAATTTTATATAGTAGGGGCTTTGTGATAGCTTTTCAGTGAAGCCAAACCTTTTAGGGGTGAGTGTAATGATTAAGTTCAAAGTCACCTGAAAGCTACCTACCCTGCGCACTGGGAGCCCTTGAACGTATGCAGTGATTCATCGGTAGGTTACTGCGCAGTATTTATCTTTGAATTTCTTAGCAATATTATCAAGGGACAATGGGCAAATTATATAAACCCAGCTTGGAAAAAGCCTTTTGAAAAGTAAATTTAGAGAAATCCTCTATAGTTTCCACTAATATTGGAGAGGTTGTGTATTTAGAATATTATATTAATATCTACTGAAATTGTTTATATTACTTTCTCAAACTTTTTGATTTAAAAAGCATTCATCTGCCTTTCCAGCTCACATTTAAAAATTTCCACATAACATAAATTATACTGATGCTTTGTTTATGACATGCATACAAACATTATTTATATTGATGAACTTCAGATGTTCTGACATGAATAGACACTGACGTGGTGCATTTCTGTGCCCTGCTCAGTGAAATCCGTTATTGTCTCCATTTGTAGTGAAGTGGAATGGCAATTGACTGGGCTCCAATCATCCAAATTTGTTTCATTTGGAAGCCAGAGTGGTTATTTCCACTGAGCTGCTATTACAAGATGCAGAGGCAGAGATAAAAAAATAAATCGAATGTTCATTTTGGAAGCTGTTTTAATTACCAGTATTGTAAGGGTGTATTTTAAAATAAAACGTTCTTCTTTCATGTTATATTATTATAAATAGATTTTTATTTTTTCTTTCCATGAAATGTATACTCTGGAAAGTCTCCAGGGCAATGTTAACCATTTTGGAACACAAATACTGAGAAAATGCTTAATAATCAAAATAATGCCTTATAAATCTTTGACTCATTCATTCTTGTTGATTTTTGGTCATCTGAAAAAAATGAACTTAAAAATAATTGTGTTTATATTTCTGAATCCAAAGTATAATTTTAAATTTTTTATAGCAAAAAATACAGTTTTATTTCTTTCCTACATGTATTAATGACAACAAAAAATAACTGAAGCCAAATACGTTACAGAAAATATTAAATCTATTTAAGTGTTCACTGTTTTCTAATGCCATATTTGGTGGCATTTATGCATTATACTTGGCTGTAGTGGTGTACTTGTCTTAGTCCACTTGGGCTGCTATAACAAAATACTATAGCCTGGGTAGTTTTTGTTCGATAAAAATTTGTTTCCCACAGTTCTGGGGGCTGGAAAGTCCAAGATGAAGGTTGGTGTCTGGTGGAGGCCAGCTTCATGGTTCATAAATGTCTGTCTTTTTGCTGTGTCCTCACATAGGAAAGGGGCAGGGAGCGCTCCGAGGAATGTTTCAGAAGGGCACTCACCCCATTCCTGAGGGCCCACCCTCATGACCGAGTCACCCCCCCAAGGCCCCACCTCCAAACACCATCACCCTGGGCATTAGGGTTGAAGATAGGAATTTGGGGGTGGGATATAAACATTCAGTCTTAACAAGGAGCTGCTGGGTATCTAGAATTTTATTTATATTTGGATTTTTAATTGAGCTTTAGATGTTCTACTTGTTTAATTCCACACTTTTTATATTAGAGTGTTTTAATTTTTTGACCATTATTTTTTTGAACATCTAATTGTGATTGATCTAAATTTTATGATTCAGAGACAAATCACATTTATATAGGTCTTTCCCATGCAGCATTATATTTTATCTCCCTGCCAACGTTGTGAAGTATGTTTTAGTTTCCCTTTTGTGTATATGAAGACTTTAAAAATTGGATAATTTATTTGTATTGAAATTACAGATTTAAAAATTCACTAGATTTTAAGGTTTGCTCAGAGGGTGATGAAACCTGAGAAATGGAAACTCCCCGCCTCCCCAAATGTGATGCCCTTAATTGCTACACCTACCGCCATCTGTCACCTGGACTGTGGTTATAATGTCCTCACTGTAAGCCTGTTCTTGCCCCTTTCCAGCTCATTTTCTACTTGGCAGCTCTTGTAATCAAAACAAAGAACCACAAATTTTGTCATGCTACTCTACAGCATAAAGTCCTTTGTGTTATGATAATATCCACCTCTTTACCAACTCTTGTAGGTCTCCCCGTAGGTTGCGGCTGGGCCTACCATCCCGCCTCCTCTGAGGGCACTCTCTTCCTCAGTCTGGCCCACGTCTGACCCTTCCGAGTTCCTGGGATCTGTCTGACTGTGTCTTCTCAGTGGCCTTTGAGCTTGCCATTCCTTCTACCTGGACTATACTTCCCATTCTTAAGGTCCAACTTGGTGCACAGAATGATTGGGAGCGGGGTTTAGACTGAAAGTTGATAGTTTAAATCCTAGCTCTGGCTTACAATTAGTCTGAATGACTGGAAAATTACTATGCCTACAGACAAGGATGAAATAGTACAATTATAACATGTAAGAATCAAATGAGATAATTCCTAAAAAGCATGTAGCAATTTCCTGGCACACCGTTAAGTGCTAGGTAAATTTTAGCTGGCAGTGCTGTTTCCATCATTGTCACATTAGTTCTGCCACTGATGACAACTTCTCAGTGTGGCTTTCTGTGACCACGGTTATCTCAAGAAAGAACATGCACTAGTTTTTATCCCAGTCCCCTTTTTTGTTTCCTGCAGCGTCGTCCCTTCGTAAGTTGTAACTAGTTATTTGTCATTCACCCATCTGTTTTCTGCCCTTCTCACTAATTTGATGACCAGGATATGCTATTTCCCATTGGCTCCCCAGCACTTACCACTTAACAGTAGTTTTTGAATGAATGAAGAGGTGCGGTGTTACCTTGAATCTTCTCTGGAGTATCTACTAAAGATAATCTTGCGTCCTGGCACTTTCACAAAGGAAATTGCATTTCATTTCATTCCTTTTCCCTTTCCTTGGAACCCAGTGCACATGACTTTTCTAGCTTTTACTTAAAAATTTTTTTGTAAGTTTTATTGAGTTTTTTTTGGTGACGCTGGTTAATAAAATAATTTAGGTTTCAGGTGTACCATTCTATAACATATCATCTGTACACTGTACTGTGTGTTCACCACTCAAAGTCAAGTTTCCTTCCATCACTATTTACCCCCCAACCCCTTTCCCTCTGGTGTCACCACACTGTTGTCTGCATCTGTGAGTTGTTGTTGTTTTGCTCAATCCCTTCACTTTTTTCACCCAGCCCCCACCCCATGCTGCTCTGACAGCTGTCAGTCCGCTCTCTGTAGTTATGAGTCTGTTTCTATTGTGTTAGTTTATTTTGTTCATTAGATTCTACCTGTAAGTGAAATCATGTGGCATTTGTGTTTCTCTGACTGGCTTATTTCACTTGGTATAATGTTCTCCAGGTCCATCCGTGCTGCCACAAAAGGTAAGAAAGTTTTCTTCTATTTTTGTGGCTGAGTAGTATTCCACTGTGTAAATGTACCACAGATTTTAATCCACTCATCTGCTCATGGGCACTTGGGCTATTTCCAAATCCGGGTTATTGTAAATAATGCTGCAGTGAACATTGGGGTGCATAGGTTCTTTTGAATTGGTATTTCAGGATTCCTAGGTATACTCCCAGCAGTGGAATCACTGGGCCATAAGGCAGTTCTGTTTTTAGTTTTTTGAGGAAATTCCACACTGTTTTCCACAGTGGCTGCACTGTCTGCATTCCCACCAGCAGTGCAGGAGGGTCCCCCTTTCTCCACATCCTCGCCAGCTGTCATTGTTTGTTGATTTATTGATGATAGACATTTTGACAGGTGTGGGGTGATCTCTCATTGTGGTTTTAATTTACATTTCTCTGATGATTAGTGCCATTGAGCATCTTTTCATATGTCTATTAACCATGTGTATATCCTCTTTGGAGAAGTGTCTATTCAGATCATTTGCCCGTTTTTAAACTGGATTGTTTGTTTTTTGGTGTTGAGTTTTATAAGTTCTTTATAAATTTTGGATATTAACCCCTTATCAGATGTATCAGCAAATATGTTCTCCTGTTGTTTGGGTTGGTTTTTCCGGTGCCATCAGTTCTCAGGGCTAGTGGATTGGGCAGGTGAGTTGTTCTACCCTCCTTAGCAGATTCTGGCAGCCTGTGGGGGGGTCCTGGCACTTTTGTGGGAAGTCCCAGAATCGATGAGGGCAGTTCACTCTTCCCCCATTATTCTGTCTTTCCAGGTCTACCATGAGCTTTTGAGGGCCGAGGCTCTTGCTTTATTAGGATTTTACCTCAGCATCTTGCACTGAGTTATATTAATGAATGAAAGAGTAACTAAATACCTGTCCCAGTTTAAAATGTCAGCTCCCAAACTTAGCTTGTATGGGACCTTAGATCTAGCAGATTCTACGACTGTGGTTTGTCTGCATCATTCTCCCTTCTACCTGTGTGCTCCCACCCCACCACAGCTGGGATCGCTGTTTCTCTTCTAAAGCATGACATTCAGTGGCATTTACAAAGAAAGCTAAAAGCTGTTATATGTGGCCTTGGTCCTAATATCTTTGATGGGAGAATTGAGGAAAGCGTCTGATCAGCACCATGGGCAGAAGCCAGTGCCCAGAATAAGGCGGTGAGGGGAGGCTGGGGGAGCTCCCCGGGCAATGGGGTGACAGCAGAGGGGCCAGGGTGTTTGTTGTCACTGTGGTGGGCACGGCATACCCAGTATATTTTATTCCTTATGTAACTGAAGAAGAGGTTGATTAGGGGAATGAGAGAGGCATATTCCTGAATTTCGGCTGGGAACAACAAATGGAAATCCTAATGACCAGGCTGAAGATGTAATATGTTCATAGACTTTGTCGAGCTACCATCAGGACTACAAGTCAATACTCCGCATGTCCCATGCCGTGCCCCCGCCGCAGGAAGACGGAGTTCACTTTGTGCTCCCAGCATTTCTTTCTTCGTGAAACGGCACCTACTTCAACAAATGGCAAATTGAGTGAAATAGGAGGCTTAGTCCTGGATCTCAAAAACTGTGTCGTCTCTTTGAAGAGACTGAATATAATCCTCTGGGAAGTTCAGTCAGAGTACATGGTTGTGTGTGGTTAAGTGCATAGTGAACTGCAGACGTACTAAGTCCCTACGTAAATTCAGAGAGTTGCAGTTTCGGGAGGTGGTGGAGACGGGTGCTGACTGCTAGATTAATAGCCGGAGTTCCCATCCCTGCTCCGTTACTAACTGGCCAGATGAGCTAGCAGATTATTTAACCTTTTCTGTGACCGGATTTGTTCTTCCATAAAATGGGCATAACAGTATTTCCCCCGTGGGGCTGCTAAGGTGAAACAGGAAAGTGAATGTGAAGTGCTTAATTTCGTATGCACGTCGGCAGGTGTTGGGCTGCTGTAGACGGTGGAGGAGTAAAGGTTTCTCGGGGTAGATGGGAGCGAAGCCAGGTCCCGAAGCACAGGGAGGATTGAGGCAGGTGGGGAAGAAGTGAACAATTTGGTCTTCGGCTCATAACGAATGAGCTCATTATCCGCCTGTCATGAATTCCAGCTCTGATATTTAAATTGCTATGTGGCCTTTGGCAAGTCTCTGAGGTCCTCTGTGCCTAGTTTTCCTTTTTATTTAAAAAAAAAAAAAAAAAAAAAAGGTTGTTATAATCACAGTGCTTGGTAGATAGCTGGTGCTCAGCAACAACAGGTTATCTTTCATAGACGTAGTTATTGCCACTGCCGTCCTCATCATTGTCGTCTCTTCTGTCGTTGTCGTCATGGTCACCAGGGGCGGATACAGACAGGAATTTCACTCCGTTGGAGCTAAGGTCTCAGGGACTGGAGGCAAATAAGATTTATATTTAGGGAAGGGTCTGATTGCAGTCTCTCTTCAAATAAAAGAACTACTTGGAAAATAAAAAACTTTGTTTATGATTACAAGGATTTAAGCTGGCTAGTGTCTAGGATATGGGACTCTCTAGAGAACAAATTGTATTTCACATCAGTATTCTTCCCCCCCCCACTTTATTTACTTTTTATTATTTATTCTATTATAGTTTTCCCAATAATTTTCCCTTTTGTCTCCCTCCACCCAGCCCATCCCTCTATCCCACAGTCAGTCCCCTTTCCCTTGTCCGTGTTCATGACTCACTCATACATGTCCTTTGACTAATCCCTTCCCCTTCCAGATATTTTACAATGGCTATTTTCTTACTTTTTAAGTAACTTTTTTCTTTTAGAAGGACCCAAATTTGGGTTTTGTTTTCTTTATTGCACTGAAACCCGTTATAAGATACATATGTAGTAAAATGGACCATACGCTATAGCTTGCCACTGTGACCACATACCTTTGGCATTAAATTTGAAAATGTTAAGTGGCTAATGCAGAAAACCTCAGTAACACACCAGAAATATTTTAATCAAGCCGGTAGAAATCATTTTCATATTCCACAAAAGAAATCTTTGTCCTTTTTGTTTTGCTATTCGCATCAGAGTTAGTGATAATTCATGTATTTCCAGCTAGTAATAAGCATTTTCTTTAATTATTTTTCTCCTTTAGAACGATACCGCATTCAGAGTGAACAGTTTGAAGATCTTTGGCTCATAACCAGTGAGCTTATTATCCGCCTTCAAGACTATTTTGAAAAGCAGGGAATCAAAGACTTCGCATGTTCTTTTTCTGGATCCGTGCCCCTTCAAGAATATTTCGAGTTGATCGATCATCATTTCGAGGTGTGTATGGTTCCAGCCCACGTGATTCGCAATTTTTGAGCGCACAGAAGGGAGAGATGCTGCCGAGGTGGGAACTGTCACATACCCGCTCTGAGGCTGCCTGCTTCCTCTTGTTCTTTGGTGGGCGGTGGATTTTGTGAGTCCGTTCCTGCCCTCTTGCCCGGCTTGTGATCAGTTGCAGACATTTAAGGGGGCTGCCTGGAGCTAAGCATGCGGTCTGGCCGCAGAACAGAGCTGATTTGATTCTTCCACATGGGGACTTAACCTCTGACCCCAATAACCCAGTGTTGAAACTATTGGAGCTTATCGGCAGCCATTTGGCTAACTAATTCTAGCAAGCCACAAATGAGGTGTGATTATAAAGTAAAGCGAGTTTTCCTTTTCTTTTTTAACAAGCACACCAGACCTTCTACATCTGAATGAGGGCTAAACACATATAATATTCTCCAGCATCGGGCATAATGGGCGCTTAGTAAATGATGAATGGCGACATGTCTAAATAAATGAGATCTGACAGCAACTTTGTTGCCTGGGTGCTTTCACATTTCTTCTTTGGAAGTACCTTTCGAGCCTGTTTTAGATTCTCTTGGGGATCTTGATGGTGTCCAGTCTTTATCCTTTGAAGGCTGATTTGATATTGGGAATAGTCTAGAGTCATGTTTTGTGAGTGAATTGGACAATGACAGTCTTTGTTTAAAATTCACCGGGTTCTACTTATTTGTTTATAAATAGACTTTGAAGGGAATTTCAAAGGAGACTTCCAAAAGAATTTTGAATGTCGTTCAAGGAGGCATTGGTTTCTAGAGTGACTACTTTTTAAGAAATCAATAGGTGTCTGCATTTCATTTTATAAACTACGGTGTGTGTGTGCGTGTGTGAGAGAGAGAGCAAGGGTGAGAGAGGGAATGAACTTGTCATGTAACTTGCCAGTCGTGTGAATATCCTGCCTGATTTCTGTCCCTTTGAACATTCCAAAGGCATTGACTTCAAGCGAAAAAGACTTCTTTTAATACAGTGTGAACATGCAGGGAAAAACTCAGTGCAAACGATCTGATAAAAATTAACATCATTATCAAAGAAAGTTGAACTTATTTGGGTTTCCCTTATATATACAGATATGTTATAGGGAAGTCTACTTTTGACCAAATTGTGGCACCAAAATTGGCAATTTGGGAATATATTTAGGAGTGTTAAGGGTCGATCACCTTTGCCCTTCTCTAGGGTATATTTTAGTGAAGCCCTGCGTCGCTGGGGTGTAGTGGTGTATGGAAGAGAGGGCTGCCCTGGTAGTTACTGCGCCCCTGCAGCCCCTCGGCTGGCCCTGCCCCGCGCGGCCAGGGAGCTCTGTGTGTCAGGCGGCCTCTGGACCTCAACCCGCCCCGGAAGGATTTCGAGGATGAATCAGAGCAAGAATAAAGCAGGTTTTATTCAGGAAGAGAAAAAGAAAGAGGCCAGGGTGTGGGCACTGCTGAGAAAGGAGTGAAAAATATGCGTTGGAGTGAAACATTTCTTTTTTTAACCATACAGAATTATTGTCAGTACTTTAGTGTGTGTGTGTGTGTGTGTGTGTGTGTTGGGGCGGGGTGGGGGCTTTGAGCTTTGTACTCAGAAGGGTCTTTCTCATGCTGAGATGATTTTAAAATTCTAATTTTCTGCTACTTTTTTTTTTAAAGATTTTATATATTTTATTTTTAGACAGAGGGGAAGGGAGGGAGAAAGACAGGGAGAGAAACATCAATGTGTGGTTGCCTCTCACATGCCCCCTACTGGGGACCTGGCCTGCAACCCAGGCATGTGCCCTGATAGGGAATCCAAACAGTGACCCTTTGGTTCGCAGGCTGGTGCTCAATCCATTGAGCCACACCAGCCAGGGCTAGTTTTCTGGTACTTTTATTGTGTCTAAACTTTTGATTAATCTGCAGCTGATTTTGCTATAAATACTGGGGGAGAAATTCTTTTTTCTCCCATGTATTTAATTAGTTTTCACAAGACATTTGTTAAATCATCTTTTCTTTCCCCAGTGATATGGGGTATCTTTACTAAATTTTTATTTGACCTATTCTACTGTTTTATCTATGTTTTCATGCACCAAATGCCACTGTTTTAATTCTTTTGACTCTCTGACACGCTTGAATTTCTTCATTATCCTTTCAGACTTTTATTGGCATTTTCTGTATTTTTACTTTAAGTATGTTTTGTTGTGCACATTGAACCTGAATTTAAGAAATTCTTCATTGTAGCTGCGGCTAAACGGTGAAAAACTAGAAGAACTCTTATCTGAAAGAGCTGTCCAGTTTCGGGCCATTCAACGCCGGCTGTTAACAAGGTTCAAGGACAAAACACCTGCCCCCCTCCAACACCTGGACGCCTTGCTAGATGGAACTTATAAGCAGGCGAGTATACTTTCCCTGAGTTTTCTGCAACCGCAGTCTGTTGATGTTGAAAATCAGAGTTTTTTTCAGAGTTAGCTTCCCTAGAGGAAAGAAAAAAAAAAACAACTTACTATGTAAACACCAATAAGTGCATTGACAATGCCTTTACCTCTTGAAATTCTCATGGTTATTTGAAAAATCAGTACTTAGGACAGTCTGCAGCAGCAGTCAGGTGTTCTGGAAAGAACACTGGGCTTGGGGTCCAAAGTCCCTGGTTCTGTATTAGCTGTGTGGCTTTTGGCAACTCCCTTACCCTCTCAGAACTTCAGTTCATTTCCATGAAAGGGGGTAACTCCTCACTGTGTTGTTACAAAGATGCTGTTCGACAGTGTGCGTGGCAGTGCTGGCAAGTTGCTGCACAGATGCAGACCGCTAGTTTCTTCGGTGCAGGGGCAGTTACGGGACTCCTGGCAGGCAGTGATGCGTGTCCTGTTCCACACGTCTCTCTTCAGTGCACTTTTTGTTCTGGTTTCGTTATTTCCGTTTTCCCCTCCTCCTCCTTCCTACCTCTTTGTTGACTGTCTCTCTTGCTCTTGGGCCTCCTGCCATATCTCCCATACTTGGGGCTGCAGGTAAGCTGAGTCTTGTCTTTAATGATGCGGGATCTTCTCGTGGACACAACGGCAGGAGGGTGTTTAAAGCGATTTGGTGAGGATGCTTGATTTCATGCTTCCCATATGTCTTTTCCTCTTTTTATTGTTGTTCTAGTACAGTTGTTCCACTTCCCCCCCATTGCTCTCCCCTGCCCCACCCAACCCCCTGTTCCCACAGTGAGTCCTCCTCATTGTCCATGTCCCTGGGTCATTTATACTTGTTCTTTAACTGGGCCCTTCAAGTCTTCCTTTGTCTTCATACATGTAAAGTGTTGGGGGTTTATTTTTTCTGCTGAGCCTCAGGGTTGGGTTTTTCCAGGATACGTATCATCACGGAAAAGACAATCAAAACCATGGGCTTTTACTTGAATCTATAGTTTTAAGTCTCCATTCTTTTTCAGATTAAAAAGAGAATGAATCAGTTTTCAAAAGAAAAATAGGACTATTACAAGAAATTTGACTTAGTTTTAATGTACTTTACTACTCAATTTTATTATAAATATTCACATTAAATTATGGTGAGATATTGTTCTGTATTTTAATTCTTTTTAGTGAATTTCATAATACCATAGTTAATATGTGAACATAGTTTCCCCATGAAAATCACAAGATTACACATAGTGCTAAATTCTCCAGCTTGGTTCTTTATTATGTCCTCAGAAATGTGATTGCTTTTAAACATTTTTGTGTGTTTTCAATCCTTTTGCATCCAGAAATGAACTATTGCTTTGTGAGGTGAAAAAAATTCACACGTAGCATCGTAGTGTATGTGCTGGTCTACTCCTTTTTTCTTTCTCTCCTAACAGCATGTCCGGGAGCACTTTCCTTATGAGTGCGTAGATCTACTCCTCGTCTGTGGCGTCTGTATTGTATAAGTAGACATTCCATAGTATGGACAAGCCGCAGTCTGTTAGAGGATGAATCTTAATAATAGTTTTAATGTTGAGTCTAACGCCGAGAAAAATCCCTCGCAGACAACTCTGTTGCGACCACACAGGTGTACGACAAGCCTTGCTATCACACACCTTCTGTTTAGTGTAAGTTCTTCCTATCTTTACACTTTGCCGGGACAGTGGGCAGGGTTTGCTGGGCAGGCGAGCCAAGCCTGTGAGAGCAGCAGCCGCGCTAGGGCCCCACCTCACTCTCCCTGGCGTGACTGCACGGCGTGACCGTCACTGGATTCTGCAAGTGTTTCCCAGTGCACCAGGTTAAAACGAGATCGGCTGCCTGTGTGGAGCCCTTGTTCTCGCGTGTGCAGGGAGCTTTCACTTTCTCTGTTCGTCCTTCTGTGGGCCTTAGTGCAGCTGCAGTGGCCCCGGGCGCAGTACGGTGAGCACTGTGAGTGGTGCGTGGGGTTTGCATCCTGTCCCGTTCAGCAGCGTGCGTCTCGACGCAGCGGTGTCAGTGGGCTGATGGGAAAGTGGAAGCAGCAGCCGGTATCCTAAAGCTGGGGTGTCGGCTCTCGGAAGGCAGGGACTTTCCCCTCTTTTGGTTGTTATCACCACTGTTCTCAGCATAATATATTTCTTGTCTCATCATAGATACTCCTAAATATTTGCTCTATGAATGAATGCTTTATTGGCACTAAGATACTTCCTTGAAATTGTATGTCTGTGACAAGGGTAGCCCTACAGAGGATGGAGTAGCAGAGAATTCTTTTGGTTCAGGATGGCTTATTCTAAATCTTCAAAAGTCACTAAAACCTGAAAACTCTCTTCTCTTTTCCTAAGTAATCAGGTAAAATGTCATAGCTAGGAAAGCTTTATAGCTGCACATTCTTGACTGGGAAGATCTTTCCTGTTCCTTCCTTGTGAGTATGT
This sequence comes from Glossophaga mutica, assembly GCA_039655065.1. Lineage (NCBI taxonomy): Eukaryota > Metazoa > Chordata > Mammalia > Chiroptera > Phyllostomidae > Glossophaga > Glossophaga mutica. The sequence goes on from CM077313.1 coordinate 89,131,247, forward strand.
GCGTGCCAGTGTTAAATATGATGCAGTCGTGTGTTGAGATGCAGCTGTGGACATAGGGCATTGTTGGGGTCAAACCCCTTCGTATTTTAAGTGCGATCAGAATGAACTGGGCTTTTTCAGTATTAATACATATCCAGAAGCATGAAAAGTTTGATTCTCCTCATTTCCTATTTACACAATTGTTGAGTACTTCCTCTTGGAAAGCATTTCCCCCCATAAAGCGTACCCTTTTAGCAGCTAGGATAGGATATAGAAATGTAGAACCGGAAGGAGTTTGGGGGTCTTATTGGTGATTGGTGATGGATCAGGAACTGCAGTGAATTCCAGTGAAGTCCTGGAGACACACTGAAGGTGAAGCCTAGGGCCCTTCATATACGAATGATTAGGTATTGCCGAATTGGCCATAATGTGCGAGAGTTTGTATGGTATGCTTGTTGGTAACAGAGTCAGCGAAGGTACATATACTTGTGGGTTCTGATGTCAAAGTTTGGCTTCCTACCTCTTTACTCAATGGTAGTAGCTATTGTTATTATTTAGGCACCCAAAGGTTTGCTTGCTAGATGCAGATATAGGTAAGGCCAGGGCAGGCTCTGTAGAATCTGTGTTCTCGGTGTTTAGGAGAACCTCCAGGTACCACTGGCTTATATAGTGAGCCCGTGAAGGGGGCCTCTAATCTTCTTCTGACCCGGAATTTAGCAAGAGCCTGATAGAGAAAGCCGTTGCTTCTCAGGTTGCAACGAGACAACAATATTGTTTCTGTAAATACATGCTAATAAATGCTCTACCAGGGTGTCCAGCCTTTTGGCATCTCTGGGTCACAGTGGAAGAAGAGCTGTCTTGGGCCACACATTAAATACACAAACACTAATGAAAACTGGTGAGCAAAGAAAAGGTTTTAAGTAAATTTACAGTTTTGTGTTGGGCCGCATTCATAGCCATCCTGGGCCACATGCAGCCTGTGGGCTGCGGGTTGACACCCCTGCTAGGGTTTGAGGTGGCATACCTGATGTGTGCTAGTGTAATGAGTAAGAGCTTTGGGTCTAGTGTCAGCTTGCTTGTGTGTCAGTCCTGGCTCTGCGACCTGGGGCAAATGACTTAAACAGACCTTCTCACCTGTAGCAATGGCGCCTCCTTCCTAGGCTTGTGGTAAGGATTGAAATGTGTGAACACATAAAATGCTTAGAATAGTGCTGGTCCACAGTAAGCTTGCAACAAGTGTTAACTATAATTTCGGGGACTGTTCTCCATGTTTCTTTGACTGATAAGTTATGTCATCTCAAAAGTGGTGCCGTTCATTGATCAGACAAAAGGGGTTATCGTCATACATCATCTTTCTGAGACTGCTGCTTGTCAACCTCACAGATCTGGACCTCACTTGACAATCAGGAAGATCTTGTATCCCCAGGGCACCCCCAAACTCTTTTAGCATACCTACCAGCCTTGGACAGTGTTTGGTTCCAGAGGGGACCCCAAAAGGGAAGGGGCATCATCAGATCATGGGGTCAAGTGTCCTCTCTTCCCTGAATCCCTGATTGTTTCAATATTTAACTGGAAGAGAATTAATTATTGTTTCACTCTTTCTTTCTTTGTTTTCCAGTGAGGCTAAGCATTTTAACAATACTAATTGGCCATTTGTATTTTTTTCTTGTGATTTATATATGTACGTCTTTTCTATGAGGCAGTTTGGCTTTTTCATGTTATTTTGTGAATATGAGACGTTGCAGTCTTTTATCATACTTTGTCATTCATAAAAATGTATTTTGTATATAAGGAATGTAATCTCTCTTCATGTATAAAAAACTTCTGCTAATTTGTCATTTGCCTTTATTTTTATTTATAATATTTTTTGACATAAAATTTTAAAAGTATTTCATATAAAATCTATCCATCTTTCTTCTTTATGTTTCTCTGTCTAGGAAAGCTCTTTCCATGCCAAGAGTATGTGAACGTAGACCTATAATTTACTCTAACATTTTCCTGCTATCATTCTTTATAGACACTTTTAAATCCATGTGGAATGTATTATGCAATTTAGTGGGAATCTAATCTCCTTACCAAAAATGGTGAGCTAGTTGTCTGGGCCCCTGCTTATTGCATAATCCATCTCTCTCCCACTGAACGAAAACCCTACCCGTACCACTCACCAGTTTTACTGTACAGCAAACCACCCCGAAGCTTAGTGGCTTCAGACAACAATACCTCATCATTGTGCCAGAGTCTCTGGGTCAGCTGGGCAGTTCTGTTAATCCGGGGCACACTTGGCTGGCTTTGACCTGCCTCACTCATGTATCTCTGGTCAGCTGGTGGCTCAGCGGGGGACCAGGTGGCCTACCATGCACTTGCTCACATGTTTGGCAGTTGGCTGACAGTTAGATGGGATGCCTGCGGGCTTGTTCGGCTGGTGGCTCCAGGTCCCAAAGCGCAGTCTTCTCCCAGCCCCTGCCTGGGCCATGTCTCCTGTTCCCCATTGGTTTTGAGCAGCCTGGATCAGTGGGGCGGGGAAACAGATGCTGCCTCTCTGTTGGCCGGGTGGAGAATCGTGGGCATTTCCACAATTTACCCTGCTGCTTTTAGCTTGCTGCAATTCCGTTTGCTACTAAATTAGCAAAAGGTTTCCTGAGATAATTTTTCCACCCTTCCCTAACCCTTGAATGTAGGTTTCCTGTACTTTTGACTTTCCAACCTAAACTTTTGTCATCACTAAAATCATATTCATGTATAATCAGTTGTGGTCCGTGGACTTTGTAATTAATTAGGTTTGTCAAGAGATGTTTAAAGCAAACTGAGCATCTGTGTTGTTTCCAGGCCAATGAGACCGCCTGAAGGAGCTCATGTGCTCAGTTAGGGTCCCTAGTTTCAGAGATGGAACCTGCTATCCAGGCTCCTTGTCCTCCTCACCTTCGTCCCATCCAGGGCGGGCTTCGTGGGCCTGTGACCTGTGCTGGCTCCAGAGCCCTGTGCTTGGTTTCATGCTCTGTGGCAGCCATCCTGAAATTCTTCATACTTTCCAAACAAGAGACCCATATTTTCATCTCGCACTGAACACCACAAATACGGTCAGTGGCCCTGGCTCTCTGTTGGGGCACTCGTTTCTGATGAGGAGAGCAAGATGACCGAGAGCCCCGATACCGAGCAGAGTTCAAAGACGCAACAGTGTTTAAAGGCAGGATGGCCTTACTACCACTGCCCCCAAACCGCCTGGAGGCTCCCCCAAGATGAAGACAAAGGATGCAGTGGGCGTCAGTGAGAGCTCGAGGGCTTCTTTCTGGGAAAGACATCTTGGTTACGTGACAATGAAGTGACAAGGGTTGTCTCATTTAGGAACACCGTCCTGCTAGTTGTCCGTAGGCATGTTGTAGGTTGCTGCCTCTTTTGGACTTCCAGCAGGCAGGTCACTGGCGTCGGGACCCAACATCACTCGTTATGAGTCTTGCTGCACACGGGGGTCAGCCAGCCGCTTTCCGCCTGCTTTTAGCTGCAAGCCAGTTCCTATGTCCTGTCTCTTTGAGTGGGTGGGGGCCCAAAACCCACACCCCCACATTACCATTGCTCTCTTACTGGCATGTCTGTCTTGCATAGTAGCAGCCTGCTCTCCTATCACACTCCCCAGGGGCATCCACCAAGTGCCCCTCATTGAGGGCGGCCAGTGGCTGAAGGAGGAGAGACGACCAGCCCTGTCCCTCTGGGAAAGCACCTTGTGATTCTCACACAGGGAGGGGCTGGCCCCCAGAGAATGAAGATTCTCCAGTTGCTCACCACAATTTCAATAATTTATTCCAGAATTTTGGGGGAAGAGCTTCCTTTTTGAAAGACCGTTCACCTTCTGGCTTTAGAGGCATAATGTTAAAAGAAAATAAGCATGTCAAGAATTTGTTTTTTCAGCAGCAAGAAACCTAAATATCCTCATCTGTATAACTGGAATACTGCCTTGTCAACCATCTGAATATAGTTTTGGATGATCTAAGACAGGGATTGAGGGAAGAGAAATTCATATTTATTGAGTATCTGTTGAGTCCGAAGCACATTTGTGTGTTACTTTATTTAATACTCACAATCATTTTGGGAGGGTGGCATTGTTGTTCCCATTTTACAGAGGAAGACCTTAAAAACTTCGCGCAGAGTTAGGCAACTTGCTCGTTGTTACAGATCATGAGCAATCAATTCCAAAGCCCATGCTTTGCTAACTCATGTGGCATTTGTATTTAATCATTTCCAGGTGGAACACAGGCATCCTAGGTTTCTTTAGCAAAACCACAGTCAGGTTAAAGAGGAAGGAGATTCGTGCAAACTCTTTGCACATCGGCCTGGCGTATATTTGGGAGCACCCAGTATTCACTGTGTGCCCCCCTTTCACAAAGGTAACGCATCTTGTGGAGCGTTCCCCAGAGTATACGTCACCTCTGAAACCTGAGTACCAGAGGAAGAGGCAGCTTTGTTAATTCGCTAACTTACACTGAAGTTCAGCTTTCTTTGCCATCAAATGCTAATGCTTATTGCATTTGGCAGAAAAGCTTTGGAAAGTAAGTTCTCTTCATGTTGTAAAATTTTCACGTACATTTGTTAGTCAAAGCAGGACGGTTGGTTGAATTGAAACAGAGGAAAGTTAGACCCGCCCTCCAGTTTGGCTCGTGTTGTGATGCTTTTATGTGTACTGAGGTTCTTTTTTTCCTCTCCACTTGAACACTGACCCTCTGTTGAGGTAGAGGAAAAATGTTTACTAATCCGAAAGTTTAATTGTGTCAGATGACATGTGTGTGATGTAATGACTGATAGTCACTAATGTTCTAGAAAGGCACTTGGCTGATTGTTCTCCTGTGCAAAACAGAGGCCGTATGAGGCATAATTTTAAACAGCGATCCTGTGGTTTGGATTTGCTATTTGTTACTTCTTCTGTACTTAAAACTTCCTTCCAGTCTGTTTATTTGTATGGAATTGATATAGAAAAATCATTTTAAGTCACGCAGGAGTCTGAGAGCTTTTCGGTTTATGACTTTTAAAATGAGCGTGATTTTGGCGGATAACACAAAGGGCGATGTGAGGACGCCGTCAGAGCCCTGGCAGGAGAGCCGGGCTGCTAGTCGGTTCAGAAGGAGGCATCAGGGCCGCGGGGTGGTGCTGCACTTGTTTTTCTTTGGCCCACTGAAGAGCTAGAAGGAAGCTCTTTCTCTGAAGGAGAGAATGAACAGGTCAGAAAGGGAGGCACAGAAATTTGCGACCACGTGTTTGTGGGGTGAATGGGAGAGCTAAGTTTTAAAAAAGGATGGTTAAAAAGAGAAGTTTTTTGTATTTATACCCCATAATCCTACCCTTGCATATTTACCTACGAAAATAGTTCACAAAGGAAAAATACCTTCATCAAGTTGTTTATTTACAATGTTGATCACCTCTGCAAGAAATTAGAAACCAGCTTTTTATAGTTGGAAAATGATTAGGTTATTTTAGTAATACTATTTGATATACTATCATTTCATGTCATTATTTAAAAAACTGAAATAATATAAACATTTCTAGTAATTGAAAAACAGATGAATATGTAATAACAGATAATGAAATAGATGTATCTAAAATAGATAAGTATGCAAAATTTGAAAAGAATCCAAAATTGAAAATGGTGTACTTTATATTCATAAACAATCTTTAATATTATTGTGATCCTAATTTGATGAGCATGGAAATAATTTTTTCACAATATGTGAATGTACTTGATACCACTGAACTGTACCCTTCAAAATGGTTAAGATGGTAAACTTTGTAGTGTTTGTGTTTTACTACAATTGAAAGGAATAATAACTTTTTGAAAAATGGGATATGGTCTCAAACTCCTGGTTTTTACTAGCATTTTCTGCGAGTGCTCTCTCCTGTATGTACCTTAGAAACTCATTTTTCTAGTCTTCCCATGGGTGGTGCTTCGAACAATCATTCCGTGGACGAGCTAGTTTATTCCTTACGTGCTTGAACGAACACAGGAATAAGGGTGGGGTTGTCTTGCCGACATTAACCTCACTAGTCCCTCAGCCAAAGGAGAGAAATGTACAGAGCTCTTCCAAAATTATGTAAGTTTTTCTTCATCCAGGTCAGAGTGCAGCCTTGAATGTGGTCTCCACGCGTGCTTGTTCCGAGACCTCACTTGTGTTCAGTGTGCATGCGTGTGTGTGGCTGCACGGTCTAGCCCAGCAGAAGTATGCTCGAAGCCACAAGTGTCAGGTATATATATGATGTTTAGTTTTCTAGTCGCCACATTAAAAATGTAAAGTGAAACAAGCAGAATTAATATTATCATTTCAACATGCAATCAAGTAAAAATGGTTAATGAGATTTTCCTATTTCTTCCTCGTAAGTAAAATAAACATGTGTATTTTACACTTGCAACATATTTCAAGTGCCGAACACCCGCAGGTGGCTGCGGCCGTGGCTGCAGCGGCTCCCGCAGCGGCCGTTACAGTTCCAGCTACCGGTCGTTGTCAACTCGTCATTTCATGTTGTTTCTCGTAAAGTCTCTTTTCTTGATTTTTTTCCTTTCCGTTGGTTCTTTTAAATTCTTGTGATGATAAGACCATCACTGGCAGGCTGATTTTCACTCACTGGATGTGAGTAGCAAGCAGCGGGAAGCACTCTCACACCGGACGGACGGCTGGGGGACCACCAGGACCTTTCCTCGCGTACCTTTCCTCGCGTACACCGAGAGTCTCCAGGGTTTCGGTTTCGGTTTTTGTTTTTAGAGGCCCACTCCCCCGCTCCCTCTCCGACCACGCCGCACCTCTCCTCCCCCTCTTCTTCCCTCAGGCCCGTTCCCTCTGCCTCTCTCTCCCAGAAGCTCCAAGGGCCCTGCTCCTGCCTCTGTAAGTTGTTTTCGGAGCCTACGCCACCCCACTGGCTCACTCCTTCCACCTCCGTGACGTTCTAAATAAACCCTCTCTCACAATTTGGAAAAAAGAGAAGAGTCAAATCAGTGTCAGTGGACTTGGCTCCGAGTCCCAGCCCCTCCTGGCTCTCTGAGGTTGGGCCTGTGTCTCTGCTCTCTGGGCCCCGCTTCTGCTTCTTCAGCTTCCTCCTCGGCCCCCTGGGGAGCTGTATGAGAAGCCTCCACCATGGTGCTCCTCCTCTGGTAACATTCTCCGTAAGTAGTTATTGTAGCTGCATAACAGTTAGGGCAAGGGATGTGGAATCGCACATTTCTGGCAGTTTAGAATTTCAGAAACAAATGAAGGCATCAGGGTCATCTGGGGTCAGCCCCAGACTGGGGTGTGGTTGTGGACCAGGCGACACTTGTTTGGACTCTGATGGCAGTGATGTCAGCCACAGGGCTTTGCGAGACTGAACTAGTTCTCAAACTAAATGTGCAAGTGCAAAGGAGTAGCACAACACTGGAGTTACGCTTCCCTGGGTTTACGTGGGCAGTGCTAATTGACGTTAATGGGTGTTGTTCGTGAATCAAAGGGAGAGCAGACCTATTAGTGTCTGAAAAACTCTCTACTTTCCATACCCATCTGGTATGCTTTGCCTCCCTGGGGCGTATGTGTTTTTTATAAATTGAAGGCATACTTCTTTATCTGCATGCTGTTCAATCAGTATTTACGGTTTCTGCTTGCTAGTATTGGTTTGAACAGTTCCCTAGACTGTAAATTCAATGTTAGGATTTTGCTCCGGTGAATTTACCAGATTCAGAAATTTGATCAGCTGTCTGATATAAAGCACGCTAAGCCCAAGTAATCGGGGGCCATGCTCTTCTGCTAAAATTTCGTTCTATTTGTTGTTTGATCTTTTTTTTTTAAAGTTAGTCTTTTGAGGTACACTCAGGAGCAATATGTTTCTAGTATTACAATAAAGCTATTTATGGGCCCATCATAAGGAAATGAAAATCTTATCTTTTTGTGTCAGTGATGAGAGAAAAATATATAAGTGGCCTCCAATTATCTGTAATTGTAGGAGGTTTTCTTTCATTTGTTATCTATCTTCCTGTTTAATCCCATCCAGCACAATTACTCCTTTTGTATTAGTTTTCTGTAAATGGAGTTCTGAATGGTTTGAATGGTGAATTAACAATGATCAGGACCCTCACGTCCCTCCTATCTTTCTTCCCTCCCCCATCCTCTCTTTAAATACAGGGAACAGACCAGTTTCCTTGTAGAAGGACCTAGAGAGATTAAAAGAAATGCACAGCCTTTATAGGAACATCTACGAACAGCTGAGCAGTTTTATCAGTTCTGATGCATTTCTCTGTATGTTAATAAATAGCACGCTGATAATGTCCTGAGTATTGCTTCAAAGTAACAGATGTAACCAAGGATAAATTGAGGTGATGTATTTTTATAAAGATATTTTTGTGAGACTCACCTGTATATCCAAGAACAAGGTTATAGTAGGTAAAAGCAATTTAATTTAATTAAAAGAAGTGAACTTTGAACATTGGGCTTTAAGTGGACTTATTTATTATTTTTTAAATTATATTTTGTTGTTTATGCAATTACATTTGTCCCAGTTTTTCACTCTACCTGGGAGTCACAAATAGCATATTGTGCCATAAAATCAGCAGATATTTAACATCACTGTTTTCCCTGTTGGGTCAGCCCCTATTTTTAAGTTTCCTTTCATATGATTTTCACATCTCTTATAGCTGAACACGAGATTTCCAACCACCGCCCCTCCCACCCAGATGTCGATTCTCTGCCTCCCTCTCCTGCCATCTAGGACTGGCTTCTGGCCAGTACTTAATATCCTTGTTCATTTGATTCAGCAATTAAGCGTGATGGGCTCAGATGCCGTGAGTTCTTGGAGATGTTTTTCCCAGGTAAGTGACAGTTTTCACTGGGCCATCTCCCTCCTCCATCTTTTATCCTGCCTTGGTGATTCAAGGTAGAGGGGTGCAAAAGAGGTGGCCCTTGCTAAATGGAGGCCCTGAACTAAAGGAGGCCCACAGGTCCAGGTCCTCAGGATCTCATAAGTCAGCTGCCCTGTGACATGTGAGATACACAAAATCTTCTACAAAATCTGTCTCCTTTTTGAAGCCTTTCCTTATTTTATCTCCCCCCTCCTCGTTACCCGTAATCTCCACTTTATACCTCAGAAGCATTATGATTAAGCCTCTGTTAGAACATTTACTTATATTATTCTGCCTGACATTATAGTTACTTGAGTACATGCCTCTTTTCTCCTGGTGACCCATCAGCTCATGGACAGCTGCCGAAAGGGACTGTGTCTTTGCTCTCGCGCCAATGCACAGAGCAGTGACACACTGGGGGACAGGCTCCGTGACTGTCTGCCAAAGGCATTGGCAGAGAAGGGTGTGTGTTAAGGAAGAGAGGCTTCATTAGCCAATGATGAAGGCAGACAGGCCAAGTGGGCTCCCTCAGTTCTGCATTAGCTACAGCAGAACACTTCCTCTCTCCCTTGCTCGGTGCCGTTCTTCCATTTATCTTCCTATTCCTTGCTTCCTTTTGGGCATGGATTTCAGTGTGGATCATTTGAAGTGATTTCTTGCCTATTCCCATGAGCCTCTTGTTCTCCTCTTCCCTTGTCTTTGGGAAGCCAGCCTCATCAGAATGCTGTCTTTCTTCCTGTTGCCACTTGAAAACGTGCCTCCAAATTCATTTGCCTAAAATCCTAGCTTCACCTGGCTCGGTCACTTGTCCCATTTCTCTGAGTCAGTCAGCAGTGTCCTTGCGCCATCGCTCACCCGGCCCCGCACCCCTTCACTCCCAGGAGACGACTGTAAATCCTGTTTCGTGGGGAAGGTAGAGACCCCCTTCTTCCAGGTCAGTTCTTCACTTGACCCTTTGGACCTTCCACTAGCTTCTGGAATGCTAATTAATTAGCCATTTATTCTGGCTCTTATATTTTTGATCTCTGCCTTTTTCTGTTCCTTCCCTACAGTCTATAAACACGCAGAAGTTTATCCCAACCTAGACCTGCCTCCTGTGACCTTTCTTTGTGTTTCTTTTTTAGATGTAACCCATCCTTACTTTGCACCTTTCACACACTTGTCTTGTAAGAACTATCTACTCATATTTTCTCTAGTTTCTCACCTTCCACTTTATTAATCCACCCACCATTTTACCATGTTAAAAAAACTACATAACATTAACCCTGTGAACAAATTTTCAAGTGTACCATATAGTTTTGTTAGCTACAGGCACATCATTGTACAGCAGATCTCTAGAACCTTCTCCTTCTGTGGGACTGAAACTCTATAGTCTTTGCCTGGCAACTCCCCTTGCTGCTCACCCCACCCTCCGACCCCCGCCCTCCCTCCCAGCAAGATCAGGGAGCCATGTAGATAAATAATCTATCTCAGAATATTCTGAATGGCTTTTAAACCTCAGGCAAGCTAAAGACAATATTTGATGATGATGAAGCTGGTTTTTGTTTGTAATTTTGGGGTACAGTGAAGTGATTGAGGGAGTGCCTTTGATATTAGATCCAGTTATGTAGTTTGAAACCACATATTTTATAAAAGAGTGACGTTGGCACATTTTTAACTTAGAAGATAAAATTATTTAGGAGGTTAAATTTGGATTGTGCACATGTAGAAGCAGACCACAGAAGAGTTTAAAATTTTTCCTTTTTTGGCCTTATGTACTTCTAGTATAATGCAGGCCCTATGCATACATAAGGAAATAATTAAATACAGAAATCCAGCCTACTTGTTAGCCAGAAAGGATGCCTGGAACATGTGGATAAGCTTGGATATTTGTCTAATGTTAATTGGAATATTGGTTTTCAGTTGAAGATGCCAAATCTTCAGAAAAGTAATTGGATTTAGCTTCCTATTTAGCAAACTACTTCAAATCCCTGAAGTATCCCACATCCGAAACTAATTTTTCTTGATTGTATCAAGTTTAGTCATGAATAGAACAAGGGTTGACATAGTTTTTTAATATTTAAAATATTTCTTGACAAGGTTTCAACACTGTTGCTTGTCCACAAACCTTATTGTTAGGTTAACTAATGACAGATGAAATCCTAGTTCTGTGGGACCAGCTTCACAATTTTGCAAAGCGGTTCTCTTGAAATAAGTCAATTTATTATTTTTTTCCTATACATTTAAATTTAAAGTCAGATTTTGATGAGATTTCAAGAAACAAGACTAAAAAGTATATTGCTTTTTATATAAACTTGTATGCACTTAATTTGACTCCTTTAGATTGAGTCTTGAAAGCATTATTCAATCTACAAATATTTAATGTGATATGTCAAAATATTTGGGAATAACTTCAAAAATGTATTAGAAAGAATAGGGTATTTGATCATTGAAATTCAGGGATTAAGAGATTCAGGTTAAGGAACTGTGTGAAATGTTATTGAGCAACTATCATGTATAGGTTTTGTGATCGAAGGACTTACATGAAGGTGTTTCTGATATGGTTTATAGCCTAACGGGCACGAATTCCTAATATTGATGATAATTATGAAGATAGATGAATATTATCTCTTAGTTTGGTCCTTTGCCATTGAGGATGATCACTTAAATATTTGAAAAGATAAATTGATGCTCCTTAAGTGAAATATGAGCAGACATACATAATTTAAAGGTTTTATCAGATGAAAATTATTTCAATTGATGTTAATAGTGACTAATAGGAGCTTATAGCTCAACAGTAGATTATTCTAATGTATTTTTTGTACCTGGACCCATCCTGTTAGAAAAAATTTATAGCCATGCTTCCCCATCCTTTTTCGTCCAGGACACCAAACTTATGTAGCAAATAAGTGGTGTACATTTTAGTTAAGGTGGATTTTCCATCTGCTTTTAGCCTGTCTCCAGGGTAGAACTGACAGCCTCACCTACCGTTGTTCTCTCCTGTGCCTAGAGTAGAGCCTGGTGTGGTGCACAGTAGGTGTACAGTGCATGTTTGTTGAGCTTGGTGGTCCTGCCCAAGGGTAGTCAGCCTTTTTTTTTTTAGGGAGCTCCTGGAGGCATGCCTTCTGTCTCTGCCAGTAATTTCCTCTGGGACCAGGATATTGTTTTGCTAATGAGAGATGCACTTTACAACTTGCATGTCTTTTCAAAAATAGATTTTAGAGAGAGACAGGGGAAGGGGGGGGAGAGGGAGAAAAAAAGAGTGGGGGAGAGAGAGAGATAGATATTTGTTGTTCCACCTATTCATGCATTCATTGGTTGATTCTTGTATGTGCCCTGACTGGGGATGGAACCTGCGACCTTGGCATTATCTGGACGACGCTCGAATCAACAGAGCTACCCAGCCAGGCTAAACTTCCACGTTTAGACCTGTGTTTATCATTCCCGCCTCTGGGGCTGAGCAGCCGCTGCAGGTGCTGTGGGCAATTCTGCTAATCCTCCTCTGCTATGATTGCTTTAACCATGGAGTTGTTTCTGGGATGTGTTTTGTCACTGTGGAATTTTTATGATCCCTTTGTGCTTAAAAAGCAATTATCATCTTGGAACAAGAATAGGCTTCATCATCTTTCTGGTGTTAAGTTGCAAGTGTTTGAAAGGTTTATGCTGTGTATCATTTGAGGTAAATTATTTCCTACATTCCAGTTAAGTTTCTAGTTCTTTTAAATGTGCTTCTCCTGACCCTGAATCACGGGTTCAGATGAGGTTCCTCATCTTTCCACATTTTTGTTTCTAGTCTGATAGTACTCTTCTTGAGTTTGGCTTTCACTCTTACAATAAAATTTATTTTCTGTAAAATTTAAAGCTGGTGACTACAATATTTGATATTGTTTAATAGGGAGTCTTAGGCAATAATTGGATTCCCAGGACCTAGAAAAGCAGTCAACTCATTTTTTACTAGGAATTTGTTTTTCTGAACTCCTTTTAGTCCACACTGTTTGCAGAGCCTTATAGGGAATCCACCCCCAAATATGTCTGCGGAGTCCTGTCTTAGAAGACCACACGGCCCAGCTGGAGAGGAGAGTTGCATCTACACAGATACAGAATGCTGGCATGAATAGCTGAAGACAGGGGCCGGTCAGTGCCTCCTTACTTCCTGCGAGTTAAACCCCGAACCAAACCAAAACCCAGCTTCCCAGAGTGGACGGAGCAGACACAGTTTGTGAGTGGCCCTGCTGTCTAATCTCAGGTGGAGATTTAGGTCCGCTGGTAGCAGTTTCTCTCTCTGCTTGAGGCCTGCGAGTAGCTTCATTCACTGGGAGAAACAGCAGGGAAAGGGCCCACAGAGAGGAGAAGTAATGAGTGACTTTCAGCTGGGTCATGCAGTGACATGCGTTGAGGTTATACCCACATGGGAATGTTTTACAGAAGTCTCGTTTAAAACGGTCATAAATGCTTTCATTTTATGCACCTTTTTAAGAAGTTAAGAATTATATTAAATACCATGATGGCAGAAAATTTGTGTTACAAGATGCAAAACTAAAATGAAAAACACCCATAATTCTCTAGGAGCATTCCTCCTCCTCTCTGAGTGCCTTCATTATTTTAACAGTTGGGATCATTATATAAAAGATGTGCTTATAGTCCTATTTTTCCTCTTACTTTAGTGTTTTCCATGTCGTTACAAATATTATAACACATATTATTACATTTAAGGCTATGTAGTGCAGCCATGTGAAAATCAACGGAACCAGTTTTCCCGTGCTGAGTAAGTCGGTCGCTTTGCTGTCATGATTTGCGTAGATGTTGCTGCAGTGAGCGTCTTTGGGGGTAAAACTCGGTACGTTCGTGACCGTTTCCCCAGGACAAATCTGCACCCGTGGAATCGATGGGCCAAGGTTCCTGCGTGTTTGTGAAAAGGGCCCTCACACCTGTTTCCCTCCAGAAAGGCTGTGCCGGGTCCTCTCCCTCCGGCAGCACAGGAGAAAGTCCATCCGCCCGCGTTCCTGTCAACGTTGGGAATCACCATTAAACCACAAAGAAATCTTTGCCAGGGTTAGAGATGGAATGGCATCCCCTCGCTCCAGCGCGAGTTTGTAGTGTGGCCTTGGTGCTGATTTCCGTCAGCTGGGAGGGGCAGTCGACTCCTCCCAGCTCTGCTGTGGGATGCGCAGGTTAAGGCGCAGAACGCCCCACCCCGTCCCCGGTTCCGGCTTCTGAGTGGCTGTGTCCAGTTAGTCTCCGGGCCTCGTCGTGCATCCGCTCCGCCACGTGCTTCCTGAACTCAAGAAACACGGGCACAACTGCGGTTCTCGGCGGGCATCGCTGACAGCTCTCCTCCTGACTTCGGCTCCGACCCGCCGCACTGGACAGTGGGACCTTTTGCAAGACATATCTTTACTTCACGTTGCGACTCCAAGCCCATTTCCTTCTTGAGTTTGCTTTAGACTTTGTCTCCTTTCCTGTCACCCCAAGAAATCCGCCCCGTAGTCACTGATTTTCTAAGTGGCTCCAGCGGAACCACCGGGCCTCAGTGGAGCCCCTTGGGCCATCAGGCCACAGGTCAGCCTTCAGCCGGAGTGCCTCTGTTTTATTCTCTTTGGGTACCGGGCGTCACTTAAGAGTTCGGTTTTTTTAAAGTGTGAAAACCATCGCGCTGGTTAGCGTCAGAAGGGGCCTTAGAGGCTGTCAGTGCAGCCTCCTGTTTGTTGGGTCCCTGACTTGCAGCCACCTTAGTCTCGCTTAAACCCTTGAAAGGAAGCGGCGCACTCTTTCTTCTCTCTCTCCCTCTCTCCCTTTCATCTTTAGGAAAAGCACAGGGATACATCATCTTCACCTTCGATCAGATATCAGAGCTGGCTAATGCGGTGTCACTATGAAAACATTTATTAGTTGCCAAAATTAAAAACCAGGAGACTATGCATTTAAAAATTTGACTTTTGGTTTCTCTTGAAAAAGTTCAGATGTCCAGCCATACCAGACCTGTCCCCTTCATTGGGGTCCTGTCTTCTGCTTGTAGCCGGTGCTGCTCCTGTCCCTGGGTACCTTTTCTCATCAAGTTAATGATGCCTTTTTAAAAAATATTCTAAAGTTGAAAGGAAAGGGAAGTTGTTCTTTTACCCACATTTACAAAATTAGCAAAATGAATGATAGCTGATTAGCTATGGACACTGACCAGTAAAGACCCCAGGGGCCTGCCAAAAGCTACTGACTGGACCCTGTGGTCTCTCATTTGTTCACTCGTCAAGTGTCGTTCGAGGGCCTGCTATGTGCCAACTCTCCGAGCCAGTCACCAAGGCCTCAGCAGCTCATAAGGCAGTCATGGTCCCCGCCACCCCAGAGGGCAAACTCCGGTGGGGTTTTCCATGTCATTGCAAACTTGGAGCTTGTCAGCATCTAACAGGCGGAAATGGCCATTCCAGGTGACACGGCGGCGGTGGAGGAGGTGATTTTCTCCTTTCCGTGGGCGGTAAGTGACGCTGAAACCGCATTGGCCCTTTTCCCTTTCATGTGGAGGGAGAAGAGTAGGGCCGTTGGCTTCTCCGATGCTCCCAGGTTTCTTTCTGGGAAAATTGTTTCTCTGTTCTTGCTCCGTATTAATTAGGGACTCTGGGCGGGGGAGTTGAGGGATTCAAAACGTGTTAGGAATGGTTGCTGTCCTCGAGTAGCTTCCAGTCTAGCTGTGGAGATACACGCACCCCAACAGCTGCGACAGACACGCATTTTAACGGTTCGAGGAGTTGTTAGATCTTGGGTCTAGTCCACAAAGCTGTTTCAAACTTTTACTATAAATAATACAGTAACCCCTTATAAGTCCATTATTTTCTACTAGTTTTTCCTTTCAAATGTGTACTGGTTCAGTTCCATTTTGGCATGTAAGAGCTAACAGTCTTTTGAGGATTGGTTTGTGAAATAACCACAATTTAAAGTATTGTCTCACTGGGGAAATTCCTTCTAGGGGCTTAAATACCCTGCTAATAAACACACTTTGGGAATCTTATAATTAATTCGAGTTGCATACTTCCCATTTTTAGAATTTCATACTTCTAGATGTAAGACATTGCAACCAGCTGCAGTTCGACCTTCTCCTGGGTCCACCCTTCTCTGGGGTGCAGAACCTCTTTCTTCGGAAGCAGTCTAAGATTGCAGTAGCAAATGGGTCTCACCTCCTACACCAGTGCTCAACTGTGGGTTGTGGCTGCCTAGAATGCCGAGTGGAGAAGGGTTTTGAGGTTTTACTCCAGCTCTAAGGCAAGGTTTCCCATAGCCATTTAGCAGAGTCTTTCAAGGGCATGGGAATTAAGACCGTTTTAGGATACGCCTTACTCTAAGAAAGGAGATTTTCTGACTGATCACAGCGAGTTTTCACTGTCAGCCTTGAGGAGTCTTAGCATTTTCTCTTTGTAACGGCCAATTGTTCATTCGGCCAAGGTCTTGAGGAGTTTCACCGAAGGATCACATCACAGGAAAGAGAGCACATGATGAAGACAGACAGAAGTGGCGTTTCTACTGACCCGCCACGTTCCCTTTTTGAGTTTGCGCACTTGCGCCTTTGCCATGGGTGACGCCCAGCTGATTGAGATGCCGTGGCAATGTATAGCACCTGGGTCCGGGGTCCTAGGTCCTGTGAGGACAGGGACGTACTTGTCTCGTTCAGTCCGTCAAGCACATTGCCTGGCATATGGTAGGTAACTCAGAGTTTGCAGAGTGAGTGCATCAGTACAGCTTCTGACTTCTTGGAAGGGAATTTAAGATTAGCTCTTAGTGGTCTGGAAAGTTACGTGGTACTCACTGGTCTTTCTGGATGCTTAGGCAGGTTTGTGATGAGACATGGGGTCAGCAGAAGGATGATGGATATATTTTCACCCCTGATGATGAGGAACAAGAACTGACCAGGTCGCCGACCCTCTCCCTTGGGAGGCAGCGTGGCACGGTGACTTCTTGCAAGGCCATTCTGAAGCTTGGGCGTGTGCCCCCTTCCGCGCTTGTCAAGCTTTAGAGCTAGGTCACGGGGGTCTTTTCACAGTGGAAACCATTTTCGCTCAATTAATTGGATGAAAACAAAGGCTGGCCCCATGCCCTGTGGTTATTGCTTTACAAGCAGGAGGTGCAGATTACATTGTCGGCTCCCCAGGTTCTGGACGGGAATGCCACGGTGGCTGTGCCCCCGCAGAGAGAGCCGGGTTTACAGGCATCTTGTAGCCACCTTTCTGGTTGACTTAATAGGGCGGAAGGCAACGCTGCAGGAGAAGCTGCTCCCAGCGTAGGATCGTGCGGAGCAAGAATTCTGGGAACACGCTAACAAAACTCTTGAAAGTGTTTTGATCTTTTCACCTCTTTTAAAAAGAAACAACAAACAAAACATGCCAATCAGAATCCAGAATCCAGAGCCTTTCATGTCACAAAGTGTCCATTTACTGCAGCATTTAGCAGGCTAATAATGCCTCTAGCTTAAAGTAGTTAACAAGCACACTTCGCTGTGCTACTTTTATTTCCTCCCCCCACCCCCACCCCCAGCACTTAGCAAAATCCCATTATGCAATTGGGTATTATTAAATGTTAAAAAGTTAATTTGTTCTGCATTCCATTAAAATTGCACTGTTTTTTTCATGTGCATTGGTCCTTACATCTTGTTTAAAACCTATAATTTAAGCTCACACTGTAGTCAAGTCTTAAGTAACCTTTTGCCCCTCGCTACTTAATTATTCTTCATCACACACATTATTTCAGGAAGATTGTGGCGACGGGTCAACTATGTGTTAGTTAATGAAGATATCTGTAATTTAAAATGCGAAATGTGGGTGTGGAGTTTTAATTAAAACTGTACATTAATAATGAAATAAAATGTACCTTTTATTGAGGAAAATAGGTCTTAAAAGTGTTGCAGGTTGTGTGAATAACCACACAATTCTTTGGTTAAGGCCAAACAATTGATGGAAATGAGAAGCTTATTCCATTAGCATATTAAAACATTTGCTTTTTATATGTGACAGTTTTCCAATTAAATGCATTGTCATCTTGTATGAAGATACTGGGAGATTGCAATACAGTCGTGAAATGTGAAACCAGACCCTAATGGTGATATGGCAGAAACACCTTTTACGGGTTGATTTCGAATCTGTTAAGTTTTTTCTTTGTTTCTGTTTTTTGGCAAACCTGTGAATAAGTAATAAACAATATTAGGGACCAACGTTTGTGAGACCACGCTGAACACTATCTCAGCGCTCGGTTCTTCATTCGGCTTGCTTTCATCTGATGACCAGTATCTGCCACTGCACATGCTCAGGGTCAGGGAGAGCATCACTCCAGATGCCGCAGTGCCACGCGAAGCCCTTGGCATTACCGCGGATCGTTTGTTTTAGCATAGAGAATTTACATCATGTCACATCACAAAAAAGGCGTGGTGGCAGAGAAAGAAATGAGGAGGTCCTGCGAATAAGGGATTTTAGGAGTTGAAGGGAGTCTTAGAAATTTGGTTTTGTTACCTTGATTTACAGAAGAATGAAGAGAAGCCCCAAAGATTCAGCGACCTGCCCAAACTGTAAGAAGCTGGGAAGGGACGAGGTCTGGCATCTCTGAGGCAGTTTGGTGGACTTGAAAGAAATTTTGGGGTCAGACCGATCCAGGTTTCTGTGCTAAACTTCACTGTTAACTGTGGGCAGATGAGTGGAGCTTTCTGAGCCTCAGTTTCATCGTCTGTGAAACGGGGACAATTTTCTGCTTAGGGGCATTTAGGGATTTCATGAGATAATGGATTTGAAAGGCTGGTTCGGGGCCTGGCCCTTCTGAGTGCTTAGTTGGAGTGGATTCCTTTCCCTTTGCAAGGCCAGTGGGTTTTCTTTTTCTAATTAATTTTGTTTTAAACAACACATGGTTGTCTTATAGCAGGTCATTTGTGCAAAACAAGACCCTGGCCGTTTCGGCCATGAGGTCCGCGTTTGCGGCCGGCACAGTGCCAGGCACATGGGTGCAGCAGCGTGCACCTCGACTTCTGATGGTGCTGTCGGAAGGTCAGGGATCCACGCTGCGGCCATTCCACCGTTTCATTCCGTGGCCTGCGGACTCTCATTTGATGGTGCAGCAGAGAAATCCGTACAGGGAGATGATGTTGAGGAGGTAGCTGCTCTTTTTTTTTCTCCCCAGAGAAATGTTCAGTGGAAACCATCCCTCTGAACTCTCTTCAGAAGATTTATGCAGATTATGAAGTCAAGAGACAGGGCCATTCCAGACGTTTCTTTCCAGGCACAGAGGCCAAAACATAATTTTAGCAGGTATTAGTAAAAATCGAGAAGTATTCTGTGTACGCTGGGATTCTTGCCAACATCTGTGTTTGCAGCTCCCGAGGCAGGGCTTAGGTGAAAGTTTTCCTCGCTGCCCTCGGAAGATTGTTGAAACAAGTGGCCACGATGCTTTTCCTTCGCATCTGTGGCTCCGTGGCCTCTCTAGACACTGTGATCTGCACTGTGGGGCCAACACTCACTGATTTACTTTTCACTGAAGGGGCTTCATGCTAATTGTTGACGGCAGGCGTATTTTGGGGGAGGGGGTAAAAGAAAAAAAAACTGAGGGACTGGTAGTTGGACAAAGCAGGTGTAAGTCCTCTGACTGTTTCCCAACAAACTGGAAAACTGCTTTAATTTGGAAAGGGTTTTCATTTTCATCTTCTAAATGTACCAAATGATTCTATAAAATGTGAGTCCAGTTAGGTACATCTGGGGGATTTACAAGATTAAAGGTGTATCTCTCAATTTGTTAAGAAGAGATGAGAAAGAGATCTGTCTGTGAGGAGGTACAAAATAAACATTTTAAAATATGATCTCCAACCTATGGTGATCAACCATTGCATGTGTAGCTATTTATTAACTAATGCGTGAGCATAGTGACCCCTGTACTTGTTTGTAAGCTAAAGAATATTCTCATTTATCCACAGGAATGTGAACACCTCCACAGAACATTCTAACCAGGTGTAGCAAAGACCTAAAAGCCTTCTTTATTGATCGTTTTGTGCAGAACACCAGAGAAGGTTCCAGCAGAGTGCAGCAAAAGCCAGTTATTACAAAACACACTCTTGTCTCTCTTTAGTCTGTCTGGAATGTGGAGACATAGAGGCATTTCGGATTAAAAAGATGATGAAAACAAACTATAGAGATTCTGGGGCAGTGTGCCCAAGTCCTGTGAACAGGCCCAAGCAAGAGATGCTTTCTCTAGTTCACTCAGCAACACTAATCTTTCTGGAAGAAGGTGCAAGGTGTCGGCCCAGAGTAACACTTAAAAGTTAGCATGGCACCATTCATTTTCTTTTCTCTGAAATATAACTTTTAAAAAAGCCATAAGTACTACATATCAGATGTCTTTGTCAGACGGTATAGGTAAATAAAGAGAAGGAAGTAATAAAAATTGCCCTAATCCCTACCACCTAGAAAGAAATCATATTTTAAGTTTAGTATATGTCCTTCCAGATTCGTGAATGTGTTGTATTGTGTGTAAATATAAATAAAAAATGAAAATATTTTAAAATGGGGTCATAATGTGTATGCTCTTTGGAAAGTTCCTTTTTTCTATGTAAAAGTGAATCATTA
This sequence comes from Glossophaga mutica, assembly GCA_039655065.1. Lineage (NCBI taxonomy): Eukaryota > Metazoa > Chordata > Mammalia > Chiroptera > Phyllostomidae > Glossophaga > Glossophaga mutica. The sequence goes on from CM077313.1 coordinate 89,151,620, forward strand.
ACATATTCCATGTTAATATATGCAGTTGTAGCTACTATAGCTTTTTAATAAATACAGTTACCTTAGCTGCTAGTAGTTTTAATAACATTTGCACAGTAAGTTCCTGCCTTTTGGAAAAAAAAGTGACATGAAGCTTCACAGTGACATGAAGCTTCACAGTGACATGTGAGTAATTCATTTCACTTTGTGCATAAATATTATTCCGATGCAGACCCCTGTATATTTGATGCGTACCACAAGGAATAAATATTTACTATTGCAGATTAGCTGATTTTTCTTTCTGGTGGTGATTTACTTTAAGAAGCTTCCCTTTCTAACTTGTAGCTCACTTTTGGAGAGAGTGTTTTTTTTTTTTTTTACTAGAATGTGATCGCATAATGGTAATAACTTTAATTTGGTATTTTTAAAGTATTGATTAAGTAGGAAAATAGATACCTATCTTTTCTTGCTTTCTGTCTACCAAATTCTGCTACTTCTGATTGCCCTACTTAAATTTCTACTTTAAAAAAATAATAATTCTCTCTGCTTACAACATGATGATTTAAGAAAAGAAGCATAAAAGGTTATACTGGGCTTTCCACAAAGAGGAAAGAGCTTATTATCAGAGAAAAGAGCTCTCGAGTTTTAAAAAGATGCAGTTAATAAATGCTAACTGTTCAGTTTTCATAGCAGCACAGCTGTTTGAATTGTGCCGACACATGACTATCCTTGACAGGGTCCTGAGTGGGGAGAGAACCTGGGGGATCGAGTCCCATCAGAAGGGGCACGTACCAGTTGCCCAAAGCCCAGAGCAGGCACCTGCATGAGGGCCTGAGGCCCAGGTCTTGTTGATTCAGGAGCAAGGAGCTTAGAAAGTAGGAAACTATAGCCAGGTTCGAGCGATTACGGAAGCTACCTGCTGAAGGGTTGTGGATTTAGTGGGCCTGGCTGTGGGATAAGTCTGGCTGCAGGAGCACAGGTGTGGACCAGACTCCGAAGCCCACACATCTGCTACTGGGGGCAGGAGCAGCCCTGGGCCTGCGGGGAGGCAGTGGGCGGAACCGGGGGGTGGGGTGCAGAGTCAGGACTCACGCTAGGCACGCCCTTCATCTGGTTGCCAGCAGGAGCGAAAGGGTCTTTTATACGGTGTCTAAAGAATATACAAATGTAGAAAAACAAGGAAAGCATAGAAATATCTTCCACTGTTTTAGCAACACAGTTCAAAGTAAACTTCAACAATTGTAGATGCCCTAGGAAATAAATTAAAGGGCTGGAGATAGTCACTTTACAAGAATTTGTACATCGGGACATTTAGAAAGCAACTGCTTTAGTTTCTAGTCTTCAAAGATGAAGCTTGAAGTATTCTTTTAAGACGTAATATAAGCCTACCTTAAAAACTTGTAATTGGGGTAAGCAGCCACCAGGGGGCAGTCATGACTTGGTTAAAAATACATGCGGAAACAAGTATTTTCTTTGGTGAGCATTGAAAAGACCACTTTTGTTCTGTTTTAAATAAAACAAGTAAAATAAAAAGAAAGCTTGGTAAAATTTACAAAACAATGAATTTCTTGACTTGTTTTTAAAAGATGTATTAATTTTTCAACTACTAAGTGGCATTTTTTTGCTTCAGCCTCAGGTAGCACAGCCATTGACTTGACTTTGCCTGATACTGACTTTTGTTTCCCTCATCACCTTGTAGCTAGAAACACACACACATACACCGTGCATCTGTATTTTTATTTTAAAATTTGATCTGTTTTTTTGATTCTGTGTTTGAAGAACAAGCGGCTACAGGAAGGCGGTGTAGGGAGGGGCAGAAGGAAACTCACCTGCCTAATGTGAAAGAGATAGCCAGAGGACTGCTCTGTGTTCTTACGAAAGAACAGACCCACCCTGTTCCAAAGCACAGATTTCTGCTGCCAGCTAGATAGATGCTGCTTGGCGTGCACAAGCAATGTGCAGCCTCGGCCCTTTCCTCTCGCAGGCCTAAAACTTGCCTTCTTGGGTTGAATCTACAGGGGAGCGTTTAAGAATGTTGATTCCTGAGGCAGCCGGCCCCCGCCCCCGCCCCGATTCACTGACCATCAAGGAAGAAGGGATTTTAAAAAAGGTTCTGCGGTGATTCTGATGCAACGTCCAGGAAAATGCCCGGCAAGCTTGTCTCTCTCGTAACTTGTGAGAACTGTACCAGTAAGACAGTTCCTCAGGACTTTAAAACAGTTTGTGTTATTGGAAACAGGAACTTCCCAATGTCTACAAATAGCCCTGGCTGGTGTGGCTCGCTTGGTGGAGCACCCTCTCATCCACCAAAAGGTTTGGGGTCGATCCCTGGTCGGGGCACACACCTAGGCTGCGGGTTCTGTCCCCGGTTGGGGGGGCAACTGATCAGTGTTTCTGTCTCACATCCTTTCTCTCTCTCTCTCTCTCTTTCATCTAAAGCAATGAAAAAATGTCCTAGGGTGAGGATAAAAAATTTAAAAAATAAAAAAGCAAAATATCTACAGATAGTACATGTAATAAGGTTTTAAGCAGAGTCAATACAATCTTGCAGAAAATTTTAATATGTAGACTGCATTTTAAGGGAATTTCTTATTTGGGGTTTCTTCTTCACATGATGGCTCTATACCATTTATTTTTTAAATTTTGGATTGGAAATGCACTTTCTTGCGTAACTGCTGTTCATGAAAGATCTAGAATGCCAGAGTGATGGAAGTACTTTTTCTTATGACTTCACTTAGGGGTTTGATCACTCTACAAGTAACAAATGTGCACGCGTGTATTCCCCATCATGTCGTGGTCAAAAAAAGTCATTTATGATTTATTTGGTATAAAATTACTATTTTATAATTGTTCATTAATCTCTATAAACTGGAATACAGGGGGAGGAGGTTGCATTCTAGCTACAGACGAGCAACTGAGCAATGAGGGGAAAAGCATGTCCCTAAGGACATCCTGCCATACTGTAAATGCCAGAATACTAGATGATTTTTATTTCCATGTAATTAAATTTTTTTTTTATTTTTAACAATTGATTTGAGAGAGGGAGAGGAAGGGGTGAGAGAGCAAGAGAAAGAAGGAAAAATACTGATTTGTCGTTCTGCTTATGCATGCACTCATTGGTTGATTCTTGTGTGTGCTCCGACTGGGGATCAGACCTTGGTGTATTGGAATGACGCTCTCACCAGCTGAGTTACCCGGCCAGGGCTTCCTGTCATTTCGATCTGATCTCCACCATTCCCGTGTAATTGGAGAGGTTGCCTCCCTTCCCTGCCCCATGCCTAAACTTAGAGACTGGTTATTGGTCCCATGATGGAGTCTTTCCTCTTCACTCTGTATCCAGTGGTTTATCATTAAGTAGTTCAGTGCTGGGTGAGATACCAACAGGCCCACTTGAGAACAGTGTGGCCGAGGGCTGAGTGTCTTGTAGAAATGGATGCCAGCTTGCCTGCCAGGTCTGTCCTCCCCAAACGCTAAGCGGGGTCGGGGTGGGGGAAGCTACTTCATGGGGTGAGCTGGAAGAAGCAGGGAAGTAACAAACCTCCTCTGGGACCCACTCACGCTAACTTGACACTGCCTTCACTTTGAAATACCAGGCAGGCCTCGAGTTTTATTTTGATGTCGAGCTTCAGATAATTAAACCAGTGTCTTTGGCCACTGCTCATGCGATGCAGCCTGACCTTTCAGTGGCAACCCTGTTAAGAGGGGGAAAAAAAACAAAAGAAGAAAGCACAAACACAGAGACTTTGAATTAGTTCTTCTAAACAAACGGGGAGCTGATTTTTTACTTTAAAAGAAAACAGAAAGGAAGACTGGCTTTGAGTAACATTCATCAAATTTAGATGAAAATAAACCTAAGGGTTCGTAAGGTCCAGTTTTGTGGAATAAAATACTGGCACCAGGAGAATGGAAACATTGCGTGTAGGAAAGTGCACGGTAGTAGAATCAGAAAAGAAAAAATCACTAGTCATGACCCAGTGTCGCTGCGGCCACACCAGCCCGCGTCTAATAGGAATTCAGTGTGCTCCAACAAAGAGGGCTCTGTAAATGCAGCGTGATAAAAACGGCCAATAGGCATAATAGCGGCTATGTTCGGAGCCCTTACTGCGTGCCAGCTCGTGCTAAGCCCTTTCCCTACATTATCTCAATTATTTTTAAGAGTTCTTTTGCACGGAGGGACCCTGCAATTTTTTTTTTATTTCAATAATTTAATGCTTAAAAAAAAAAAGCATTTCTTTGTGTAAACACTTCCCTGTGGATTTGGGACTTTAGGAAACAAATGGGAAAATATTAGTTAACCTTGTACAAGCGAGAATGATGGTATTGGGCACATGGTGTACACCCTCCCCAGACTTCCCAGACTGTGATCCAGGGAATATTCTTCTGGGAGATTTTAATAGGTGTTTTGTGAAACATGGGTTTTTAAAACACTGCACTCAATATCCTCCTTTTGGAGATCCGCTAAGCTACCTTGGGTTATTAAAGGCTCTGAGAAGTTCTCCAAAGAAACTTTAAAAAGCAGACTGTGTTTAATATTCCCCTTGTTTATCTAAGCACGGAACACTGTGCGTGTGCACAGAGGATACCACATCCTGTGAGCGCCTGGGGGGTGCCGGGAGACAGTGCTGCGCGGTGTCTCGTGTTTCTGTCCATCTGGAGAGCAGAGACACTGCCCATCTTTGGTCTGGACTGTCTTCCCAAGGGTATTTTTATAGGAAAGAGCCTTGGATGAGAGAGGTAGTAGTTCCTCCAGAGCAAAAGGTAGGTTGTTAATTGCCTAGTACAATAAAGATAATCATTCCTTCCTTACTGACTGCTAAAAAACATTTAGGTTCCCCAAGCTCTGGGTTCTTCTCCTTAACCCAGTCCACTGCAGGTGTGATGTAGATGTCATTCGGTCCATTTCACATCGCCTGTGGGCGTCTGGGCCTGGGGAAGTAGTGCAAGTGCTGACGTTCTGGCTCCTGCTCTTGGCGGAAGTTATAAAATCCTTTGCCTCTGACCCAGGAGTCTTGAATCTTCTCAAGTATCCATGGATCTGTGGCAGGTTAACTTGTTAGTTTGTAGTCAGGTCAGAGCCTAGGATCAGTACAATTCTTGACAGTTAGGAAAGGCTACGATACATCCTTGGAGCTCCACGTGGTTAGATCTACTTCCTGCTGAGCAGACTGGGGTGGGATGGGGTAGAGAGGCTGGAGGAAAGCTGTGAAGAATGGGGAAAAAAAATAGAGGTTTTAAAACGTCTCCAAATCAAGCACCTTCTAAAATTCTGGAATATTTGAACCTGCTTGCAATTTTGCTCCTCTAAGCCAATTAATCTTAGTTCCTGTTGATTTTCTTTTAGGTTTTACCGTTTAGACATCAGTGATATTTTTGCTGCTGTTCTTATCTGCGCTTCATTTTTCCAGGTGTAGAATTTCCGTTTACGTAATAAAACCTCGAGTGGCGGTGGGTCATCAGTCCAGCAGCTGTTGCAGATTCAGGGGGAGGAAGGAAGGGCACATCTGCGGGGCACGCACTGTGTGCCTGGCGCTGTGCTAGGGACGTCCCCTGGGGTTTCTGATACAACCGTCCACGGTACTCAGGCCTTTGGTATTATTATACTCAGTTTATGTGGAAGGAAACTTGGGGCTTTGTGAGGGGGTTCTGAGAATATTCACATTACATGTGATGTGATAATAGTCATATTGTAATGTGCTTACTAAACACCAGCTACTGTGCGAAGTGTAGGATGTTTTCTTATTTTATCCTCACAATGACCCTGAAGTAGTTACTGTTATTATCCCATTTTACACATGGGGGAACTGACCTATTGTTATGCATGAGGGAGGAAGTGACCTCTCCCAGGCCACATAATTAGCAGAGCTGTGATTTGAGTGTAGGAATGTATGTATGCCATCAATACATACTCTTCCCTCCCCTCCCCCACCCCCAAACGACGACTGGAGGTTTTATGAAGACAGTGGTACTGTTTGGTATGAGCTTAGGATGACCGTGGAGTTGCAGTCCAAACTGGACATTTTGGGGAGGAGAGAGGGGTGGTGTTAATCACTGCGCCAGCACACCCGGCGTCAATAAGCCCGGGCCGCCATGGACGGGCAGGGTGCGCAGCCCCTGGCCTGGGCGTGAACAGAACGGACACGTGACCTCATCCTGGACTTCAGCGTGGACCCCCGTGGTTTTACATGTGTGCGACGGTGCTTTCACGGTGCCTCCTTGCCGAGGCGGCCCCGCCCTGACGGACGGCTCCGGTGCGGGTGAACCGGGCCGCTGCACGCATCCTCTCTCGCGCCTCATCCTCTGCTCACATCTCCGTGCTTTGTGGGTTTCCAGAATTCCGTGCAGCCTGAAGTTGAGGAAATAGTTCAGACAGTTTTTTTTAAAAAAAGCAAAACAAGAGAGAATTACTTTCCTCTCTCTTCCTCTACTCCCGAGACCGGGGGCTATGACTGACTTGGCTTTGTGGGGTCCACATTCCTGATGGCAATGAAACCCAGCTGAGGAGGGAAACCTGCAACACTAGCTTGCCTCCCAGTGTCAACTGACAAAGCATAAAGCGCTCCCACTTCGCTTTCCTCGGCGCTGTTGTCGGTGGGAATGCAGCGTCAGTGGGAGTAAAAGGAAAGGGGAGAAATACCGAAGGTACGGATCTGTAATAACTATGGTAGTTTTCCTGTTGTGGGTAATACGACAAGAAATTTGCCTGTATAGGGTGTTGTAGTGGTTTTCAATTGGTTTTTCTCTATTGCATTACTTACTGGATTTTTTGATATTGTTAGACTAGCGCTGTAAGTACATTTTGTGCATTTTTCTATACTGAAGTATTTTTACTTTATTGTATTTTTTCCATTACCATTTATCCCCCATCCCCTCTTCCACCTCCATCCACCCTGTCCCCCCAAACTGAAGTATTTTTAAACAATATATTCTGTGAAACAATCCCACCATCAAATAATGCTTCTTTTGGAGATTAACAATACACTTGAACATGTTCAAGACTAGGAGAAATGCTGGAAATAACTTGTTCACTTTGTTTAGCCCTGCATTTCTAAAATTCCTCTAAATTTTTTTCTTTTTTTCCCCCCTTTGCAGAGCGTCTGTTAGCTTTCCACAGAACCAGAAGCACACCCTGGAATCCACTGGCATCTGTGGAGTTCTCCATTTAAAAAATGCCAGGCTTGCTTGTTCTTACAGCTCCTTTTCTTTCCGAATGTAGTGCTGCCTTCACTTCCCCTCTTATTTTTTAAGAGTAGTTTGCCTTGGGACTTAAATTCTACCAGAACTGTTATTTATTAAATATCCTCTAATTTATTATACTCCGACTCTGTTAATCTCCTGTGTCTTGCACACTGTGGATTGCTTTGTTTCTTTTTCAAACTTTTTACTTGAATGTTTGCGTAATTCATTTTTATTCTTCCAGAACACCGAAAGCACATAAAGCTATGAATTTGCCTGTGGATACAGCTTTGCCACCACACACACTGGCGTGTCGTGACAATGCAGCATGGCTTGGTGAAGGTAGCAGAGGCTTAGGAGGCAGCAAGACCTTTATTAGGATCCTGTCCCTTATTTTATAACCTTGAGCCCCCATTTTTGCTATTGTAAAATGGGACTATTAATACCTACCTTTCACGTTTAAAAAAAGTGTAATTAAAGTTTGCCTGTAGAGTTCATAGCAAAGTACTTCGAAGGTAGACTGTTGGCCACTTGGTGCCAATCTTTATTGTTTTTATGATTTTATGAATCTAAGTTCAATTTTGATTTTCCTTTGGCACAGTAGTTGTACAGTAGCTGTTTAGGAGAGTGACTTTACTTGCTCAATAACAAAGTTTAAAAACATACAGTTTTATTAATTTTTAGTTGTTTTATAAATTGATCAGGCCATGTGGTCTTTAAAATCTCACATGGCTAAATATACATAGGCAAGGGATAGATTTGGATTTCGGTGGAAAACTCTTTTGAAGGTCTAACTCTCTCTTTTAACCTGGCTTTCCTGTTCAAAGTGAGAGCCGCATGTTTAGCAGAAATTGCTCCCGACATGTGGTGGGTAGTTGATGAATATTCTTACTTTGCACTGCCTTGTAACTGGGTCTCTTTTTGTGTGTATTCAAGAGGATTAATGTTGAAATAGGAGAAAAAAGCAAATCAAGGACCACTTGCTGGCTGCTGTGTCAACCAGAGCGCCTCTGTATTCCATTTGTTCTTGTAAAGATCAGCACAGGGAAAATCCCTTATAACATCTCCAAGAAACTCATCTCATTGTGTGCAACACTTATGTCAGGATTTTTTTCTTAAATTCTTCTAAAAATCTCTAACTTGCTTTGTAATTCCATCGCGATGTGATTTTATATCTTCTGTTTCTTTTATGATAAACCTGAGGGATTCCATGGAAAACTAGCTAATATCAAATTTAAAGTGTTCTTTTTTGTTTTTTTAGTTTTATCTTCTTTATTTACTCCAGTGATGTAAATATAAAGAACATGTGTAAATGCCCCAGACTCATACATCAAGATATGATTGACATACTATATTCCTTTTCATTTTGAAACTTAGATATTACATTATTAAAAGATATCTACTATTGACTCTCACTACCATATAACAGTAAGACCCTTTGAAATATTGAATAAAATAAAGATTGGATGAATTAACTTTATGGAAAATTTCTTCTTCTGCTTTTTAACTTTGTTTTTTTTTAATCATTATACAAAAGTGTTAAACTGTGAAGACAGCTTTGTTTCTTTTCTTTCTTGTTTTACAGGAAAAAAATTAGGCAAACAATGCTCTTAGAAAATCAAAGGTGTATATTTTATAAGTCATAACGGAAGATGATTTGAAATAAAAATGACATCATTTATTAAGCCCATGGAAGAGCTATTACGAACATCTCTAAGCAACTTTTAAAAAGATTTTATTTATTTATTTTTAGACAGAGGGGAAGGGAGGAAGAGAGGGAGAGAAACATCAGTGTGTGGTTGCCTCTCATGTGCCCCATACTGGGGACCTGGCCTGCAACCCAGGCAGTGCCCTGACTCTAAGCAACTTTTTATGATAAACATGCTTTTCCTTTTTTCCCCAGGTACTTTTCCTATTTGTACCCTGTGTGGAATATTCTGCCCTCAGAGATTCCCCTGTAGGGTTTTAGAGTGGAGGGGTTACTTACCTGCTCACATCCTTTCTCTTTACTCTCTCCAAAGGCACTGATCTATCTACTCTGTGATTCAGACCCCCAGGGGAAAAGGAACTGATGTATCCGTGGGTGAGCCAGGGCCTCTGTGTTCCTTGAGGCCACTTCAGCTAGAGACTGACAGTCGTAAATCGTTTCCTCCTGTGCTGCGTGTTGGAAGACCCTTGATTTAGGAATATGGCGGATGTGTGCTACAATTAACTCTTTTATATCTGTTTTATTTGTGTTCTTTGCTTTCACATATGCGTATAATTTTCTACTAATTGCAGAGATGGACAATTGAAGTTTTGCATTTCCTAGCATCACAGCCAGTCTTTTGTTGAGGGTTGTCCATTGTAGTGTGAAAATAAATGTATATGTATCAGTAATTTACCTTCCATGACAGTCCTCTGTAGAATGCCTCTCTATGATACAACATTGGTAGAAAACAATTTGGCAGTGAGAAAGCAACAGTTGTTATCGATTTTTGCCTCTTTCTGGCAGAGTTGCAACAATTTGCCATACCCTAATCCAGTACAGATATTAGATGGATTGCTATACTTGATTTGCACTTGAAATTTCTTCCTCCGTTTTTACTCTGCGTATTTATTTTCCATCATCTTGTAACGTTGTAACATTGATTGGTGCAAGTAATGTATTATTCATGCCATTCTGGTTTCATTCCATTAGTGCCATCAGCATTAGTATTCAGTCTGAGGAGATACAATTATGTCAAGAGCTCTCTGGATCAGCTTACCTTGTTTTACAATTGTTTCACATTTATAGAAGAGACTTCTTTTGTGTAGTAGATCTTTTTATTTTGTTGCTGCCAATTGGAATGATATAAGAAGCTAATATGAGGCTGATATCAATGTAACCTCTTAAATAATTTTTTTAGTTTACAAATAATCATTGTATCAGATTTGGAAAATTTGGAAACATAAGGAAGTAAATCACATCATCCATAATTTCATCCCTCTGTCCAAAAGTGGATCCAATTCCTTGCCTTCTGGTCTTTAAAAAAAATATTAAAAGAAGATAGAGTTAAGTTCATGTTGTATATACAGTTTTGAATAGTGATTTTTCTTTATCATTATTTGTAATAATATTTTGGAAAATATGATTTTAATGTATTTATAATAATTATTCATACTGTATCATTTTCAAACATTTAGATTTTTACGGTTTTATTTTATCAATAGTCATACGCATTCTTATTCATATGTCTTTGATCATATCTCTGGTTATTTCCTTAGGATAGATTTCTAGAAGTGAAATTAGAGCCAAGGAATGCAGACGTTTAAAAAGCTCTTGATACGTATGGCCAAACAACTTTCCAAAGACACTGAACTACTATTGTCTGTTTGGTCAAGAAATTACAATCTTTTTTTTTATGCTGCTGCAGTCATTTTTTATTATGTTTTCTGTCTTTTCAGTAACGTATTCACTAAAATAGACAAATTAGAGCATTATTAGATTGCTAAAATAACTAGAGCAACTCAATGGTGGCTTGTTAGTGCTGTATGCTCGCTGACACTTTGCTGGACCATCTTTTCTTCCCGTGTCATGCTTACGACTGAAATTGCCAGACCCCGTGGCTGAAGGTATGAAGAGAGACGTGGCGTGGGCCGGAGCCTTCGGACTGATAGCAACAGTTCCCTTAGTCTGCTGCAGAGAACGCAACTGCAGCTCGCTAGGGCTTCATAAATAACAACTGAGGTTTTATTGCTGTACCTGTGCTTTTACCTCCTTCATAGAACGATTCAGTGACCCAGTTTTGTCTTTTTATTTATAAATGTCCAAAATCAGCAGAAAATCCTTGTAACCTAATCAAAACAGGTTTCATTTGAAATGACATAGCTCTTCATTTACTCATTGGATCTTTTTTTTTTAATCATATGTTATCAATTATGCTGTTACAGTTGTCCCAATTTTTTCTTTCTTGGCCCCCCTCTACCCGGTACCCCCCATTCCCTCAGGCAATCCCCCCACCATTGTTTCTGCCCATGGGTCTGAGTGTAAGTTCTTTGGCTACCCTTTCCCATACTGTACTTTATATCCCCATGACTATTCTGTAACTACCTATTTCTACTTCTTAATCCCCTCACCTTAAGTAATGGAGTCCAAAATGAACAGTGCTGGATGACAGAGTATTACAGGAACTTAAAGTAATATTGTGATTTTGACCTCATAAAAATGCAGACAATCCTAAGTTCAAAGGAAATGTTTTAATGAGAACGTTGTGGCTCTGTTACTTCCCTTTAGCCTCCATCATAAGGCATTCGAAGGACTATTAGGAAGTCTCACATCCTCTGGAAAGACTGTGTGAGATGAATACTGATTTCTGTTCCTCTGCCCAGCCTGGTGGGAACGCTGTTTTGCTGCATTGTTAAGTCACCCTGAACTTGGGCCTACTGCAAACACTGCATTTGGGAAAGTCATTCCCGGTGCCCTTTCTACTTGCACATCTCTCGTCAGGGGTCCTGCGTTGCCAGACTTCTTGCTGATGGTGAAGGGGAGGAAGCCCTGGCATTCTCAAGACTCTTGGCGTCATATACCAATTCTGTCTTTAACGTTTACTGGCTATATGACTTTTGTCAAGTTCTTGAGACTTCCTAAGCCTGGGTTTTCTCGTCTGTTAATGAGGGATGACGTTACTGCAAAGGTTTAAGGGAATAACGAGTGAAATGCCCCATTTGTAGAAGGCTCTTAATGAAAGTCTGTCTCTTTCTTGTCCTTGTGTGTAAGATATGTGGAAGGTCAGGGCCAGGCCAAGGGCTCTGTGGAGGGCAACCAGACCATTAAGCACGCCTGGCGCAGGCCTCAGAAAAGCAGTGCCTTCAGAAAGCTCATGTCCGTCCTCTGCGGTACAGATGCACCAATGTACTGAACTGAACGCCAGGCTCAGTATGTCGACAACATCCTGTGTTTTCAACTGTTGGAGCCAGTTTGCCTGATCTGCAGGAGCCGTGGTCGTAAATATGTTATTCACAAAACAGCAGTGCATGTTCGTTATGGAGTCATATTTTCCATAAAAGACATCAAATGGGTTCCAAGGGGATTTAGTGTGTTCTTTTGTTCTGCTGAGTTTCTGGTCCCTTCTGTTTCTGATGTGTGCAAATGTAAGTGCTCAGAATTATCAGCATGATTTGGCCCCTCATCACGTGGAAGCAAAGGTCCTGTGAAGAGTTACCAGGGCATTCTTTGGGGTCAGAGCTGGCGCCCAGTGTCCACTTGGAGGGGTGGCCAGAGTCTTCCCGTGAGCTCCAGCAGCCTGCCCCAGTTCCTTGAGAGGGAGAGAGAACGTTTTGTTCAGTCTTTCATGAAAGCGCTACGTGCGTGCAGCTTCAAGGTGTCCGCCCCCGGGCTCCCAAGTAGATCGCCGCCCTGCAGCTGGAGCCCTGAAATTTGGGGCTCCCCGATATGAGCGAGGACTGTTGGCTTGCCTTCACCTTCCATCTTTCTGCTACTACTTAAGTCTGCCCTGGGTCCTAGAGATGGGGGAACCCTGTGACAAAAGAATGCGACCACCGCCGTCACTGGCGACGTGGACTCAGGTCGTCCTTTTGCACGTATGGGGCAGTGTACCTGAAGGAAGGTGCCACTGATTAAAAATTTTACTTCGTTATGATTAACGGTTAGTATACTATTCCTTGGATCAGTGTGTCGACTTTGAAGCATCTCACATCTAACTTCAGGTTGTCATTGCTCAGAATGTTAGTCGTTTGGGATTATATCATTGACACTTACAACCACAGAATTTGTAATCTCAAACTCTCGTACTAGAAATAGTGAATGGAAGCATTTGGGGTGTGAGGTCTAAAGCAGAGGCGTTAGACCCACTGAAATTGTGTCAGACGCACCCGTTGAAGACTCCGACCCGCTGGTCGCTCCCGACTTGCCATCACAGCTTTCTGATCCCCTTCGACTGTGACATTTAGGAAGCTGTCACAGTCTTTCGATTACACATCTGATCTGTTTAAACATAAATGTTTTCTGAATGATGTCGAAATGACTTAACCATAGAATAGCAGATAAAACACGAAAGCTGTAAAGCATTAGTTGCCTGAGATCACTTTTGTGTAACTTGCCATGTAACTGTGACATGATTTATTTAACATGAATTTGGTGGTGATATTCGTAAGTGAGGAAATGTTAGCAGATGATTCAAAACATCGGGAATTGGATAAAGAACAAAGACACAGCCTACAGGTTGACAGTGTCGACCGGACCTTCTGGAATCCGTACCTGTCTGTCACAACCTTGTCTCTGCTTCAGGCCCATCTCAAATGTGTAATCCTTGTCTAGAGGGATAATCAGAAACCCGATTCAGCATCATCCCTGTTGGGGTTAGTTGAGTTCGGATTACCTGGACTGGCCTTGGCATGGCCCTCCGTATGGGGAGAGCAAGCGTGTGTGCAGTGCGAGTCCAGGCTGCCCCCTCTCAGCGCCTGCGCCCTCTCCGTCCACACAGCGGCTGCGAGCGCTCGCTGCTCCCGGCCACGCCCGTCTTGGGCTGACTCCAGGCTGTCTTCCATGCTCTCCCTGGCCGTTTGTGCTGAGTGTCTCTGCTGAGTGTCAGAGGAGCCTCCGAGTGGCATCCATAAGACTTTCTCCCAAGTTCTTTCGGAGCATTCTTTTGAATTCCAGGTTAGTCCCTTAGCTAGAAAGATGGATTAATTTACACTGAGAATTACTGCACACAAGAAGTGAGAGCCTCCTATGGAAATGTCTAACCACTGTGCTGTCCGCCTGAAACTATTACGAACTATTCAATGTCAACTGTAATGGGAAAGTAAATATTTAAAAACCTAGATAAGTGAGAGCTTCTTAGATAACAGGGTTCATATGTTTTCACTGTATCTCTTAGGAGAGCTTTTGTACTTTCACAATAAATTCGGTGTCTTTGTTGAGTGTGATATTAGGTCCTGAAATTCAGAGACAAAGAAGACATGGGCCCTCTTTAGCTGTTGCAGTCAACTGGCAGAAAACAAAACCCATGACAAGGACAACAGTAAAAGTTCTGTGTTGTTTTGTCTTTTAAAGTACCGCAGAACTACACCTACTGGCTGTCCGTATGTAAAAATTACAACTAGATCCTGACTTCACACTGTAAACACAAATGTATTCTAAGTGAATGAAATACCCAAATGTGAAAGGTGTAGCTTTTTACAAGAGAAGAAACATATCTTTATAACCTCAGAGTTAGGAAGGATGTCCTTAAAAAACCTATAAAAAGCACAGCTAGTCCTTTAAAAAAGGTTGATAAATTTGACTACATTAAAATATAAAACTTTTCTACAACAAGGGAAACTATAAAAAAATGTAGACAAAATGTTTTTGGTTTATTCTACCAACAAAGGAGGATGTAAAGAACTATATATAAATAAGAAAAACAAACCTGGGGGGGAAAGGGCCACGGGCATGCGAAGAAAAATCCAAAAGAGGATATGTACGTAGCCAAAAAACACATAAAAAGATGCTTAGCCTTGGTAGTAGTGAGAGAAATGTAAATGAAAACCACAGTGAAATTCTATTGTACACACAAACTGAAAACATTAAAAAAGTCTGATAGGATGAAGTGCTGGCAAGTGGATGGAGCCATGAGAACTTCGCGTACACTGCTGGTGAGAGGAGAAGTCGGCATTCTACTCGGAAAGCATTTAAAATCATTTAACTAGGGCTCTATATGTCCACATTTAAAACAATCTCCAAAGCACAATGCTGAGACCTTAGTTCTTAACAGCAGTTGGTGCTCCCAGGGTTCTGAGCACTCTGCTGGTGCTTTGGTAGGTAGGCAGTGGATGAAAATAAAAATGGAGCTTCCGAGCTCTGAGCAGCCAGTACGGCCAGAATGCCTGTACTGTCGAGCAAGCTTTATGGGTGTCCAGTCTGTAAGCCTGGGGCCAGCTCAGGTCTGAGGGGCGTGCTGGGCAGGGTCCCAGTTCTACTCCCAAGCCAGCTGGGAAGGGCCATGACACCTTCTACTGCCACTCACCTGCCTCTGCCATTCATAGTTTTGTTCTACTCTTTTTGAATACACTTGTCTTTTTGCAAGAACTTCCTCTTGGAGTGCTCTGGAGTGGAGGGTTTTGATTTTTTGAGGTCTTACTTTGTTTTGCTTACATTGAATGGTCTTAGTCTGAGTCTCATATAATGCCATTTTATGGTATTATTTTGGAGGAAGTGCTATTACCCTTTTTGTGCCATCCACGATTTCAGAGATTTCCACAGACTGAGGTGTCCCTGTCTCCACAGGGCTGCATCCACACCCACTTCCCCTCTGTCTGCTTCTTCTTAAGGGAGCCCTTTCCTCTCTAGTCGCATCTGCTCTCTAGAGGAGGGAACAGGGAGGTCATGCCTGGTGATTAGGTTTTGTTCGCACAAGGTGCTCATCTAGAATAGTACATGGTATACCAGGGGAAATTGGTGATGTCAAATCAGAAAATGGTTCTGGTGGAATCATGCAGAATGGTTTGGAGGTTAGGACTGGTCATTTTCTAGCTATGTAGTCTTGGAGAAGACTTTTAGTGTGCCTAAGTCATACTTTCATCCACTGAAAGATGGAAATAATAAAACTTACAGAGTTGTGTAGTTTGATTTATTTTAAAGTACCTTACAAATTATATAGTACCATACCAATGCACGATATTAGCATCATCAGTATTCTCCTTAATGATAATTAACATTCTTTTGGCCTTTTTTGGCCTCATCAATATCCGATGCCAGTGTACTCATAGCTCAACCCAGAGTAACTCTCATCTGTATTTTCTGCATGACCTTTGTTTTATAAAGAAAGGGCAGAGTATTTACCTAGAGATCAATCACAGCTTGGGACATCCTTTTTAACACAGAGTATCGGTATAACCTAATCAAGAAATGTGACCTTTTGTGTTAGTACATCTTTTGTCCAAATATGGTAGACCAGTAGATCAACAAGTAGACTTTAGCCCAAAGGAGCCAGAGACGTAGATGAAATTTGAACAGTAGGAATGTATTAGTAGCATTCGAAGACCTACAGAATGGTATATATCAGTATGACAGTGACATCAATGACTTACAATTTAGTAAATGGACATGATCTGCAGGACTAGAAATCAGAAGAATGGTTGTTTTTGAGGAGGAAGCGTGATTAACTGGAAAAGGGAGTGAAGGAATTTTCTAGTCCTAGGTTGCTGGAAATGTTCTGTATATGGAGTAGGGTGTTGGTTATACAGATGTGTATGTTATAAATACTCATTGGATTGAGCACTTACAATCTGTTTAGTTTTGTGTATAATTATGCTTCATAGTAAAAACAAAATGTTTAAATGGAAAAATTACTAGGTGTGAAAGCAATAATCAAGTGGATACATGTTATCAGAGTGTAAGTAGAACATCTCATTTTGATGGAAAACAGGTGAAAGCATAATCAAAATAGACTGGAGTGGAGTCAATCCAGGCATGCCCCCTATTTGGTGAGTTCTTGAGCTGGACTTTGATGAAAGGATGAACCGCAGATTGGAAAAAGAAGGGAAAGGTCATTCTAATCCAGGAAACCTACGTGCACAAGGGCACGTGGGGGGCAGCATGCACCCCGAGGCAGGACAGCAGACTGCTTTTCGCAGAATCGATGTTGGAGTGCAGTACTTCATGTGCCTGTTCATAAATGAGAATCCCAATAACAGCGTCTCGAAACTTGATACAGAAACTAATTTAATGATATTTTGAGTTATCGCTACATAATATATGTGTATTTCTTTAGAATGTTCTTTTTGAGATCTTGAGTATTCTTATGAGTGAAGCCTGAAGCTTGCACACCCACTTTTTTGCCTTTATATCTGTAATATCTGATACACCAGGAGGTTGGTATTCACATGGCGATCCCCCCTTTTAATTGTAATAGCTGATGTGTGCTTCTGTTTTATCTCATTACCTTTTTGATTTGTTTTGTTTTCTAAGAATCCATTATGAAGACCTCAATCCATCTTTTGCGGAGCTCAGGAAGTTTAAGATGTGTGAAATGCATTTCTTTTATAGGTCATCTCAATTCAACCCATAAAAATTGCCCATCAATTGTAGGGATCTTTTCAACCATCTTTGACATGTAGTTTTA
The DNA here is from genome assembly GCA_039655065.1 of Glossophaga mutica. Lineage (NCBI taxonomy): Eukaryota > Metazoa > Chordata > Mammalia > Chiroptera > Phyllostomidae > Glossophaga > Glossophaga mutica. Next base: position 89,168,857 of record CM077313.1, read on the forward strand.
AGAAATTTCCATGTTCACTTGGTTTAGCAGTTGAATCTGTGAACTCTTGGTCTCTAAAGGCTTTCGATATTAATTATTGCATTACGTTCATCAGAAAACAGGATGGAGGTTAAGATAACAGTTTGCATCGTCCAGGTTGTAATGTATCGCAGAGAAAGAGAACAGTGTGGTTTGTGGTGGGTAGGCTCTATGTAGAATATAAGTGTGAACTTTTTAAAACTAAAATGTTCTCGGGGAAGTTTGAGTGACATGTATTTGAAGTACTTTGGAAACACTTCACCGAATTACTGTATTTGTTATGGGATCAGAGGCAGTGAAGATTGATAATTTTAGAAAGTTTTTTTAAATCACAGGCTAAAATATTGGAGTTGATTAAAATGCAAGAAAGTCCGTATTTATCTGAAAAATTATTCCTTTCTTTTGGTTGGGAAGGAAAAGGCGATTAGAACCTTAAAAACGAACAGCAGTGATGGAGAACTCCACTATAAGCCTACCGAATTGGAGGGTTACTGGTCCTAAAGAAGCTGTACGTTCCAGGTGACATGGCCACTGTGTTTGTCCATCAGCCTGGTGTTCGTCAGATGTCTGCAGCGAACCCAGGTCTGGCCAGAGCCGTCAGATGTCTGCAGCGAACCCAGGTCTGGCCAGAGCCGTCAGATGTCTGCAGTGAACCCAGGTCTGGCCAGAGCCGTCAGATGTCTGCAGTGAACCCAGGTCTGGCCAGAGCCGTGCGCCACTTTCGCCCGGATGGGCCTTGTTCGGTTTTCGCACTATGTAGACATAGGTAGAAATTTAAAACAACATTCCTGAGAAATCACTTTGAAAACTCTGAAAGTCTGTTGGAGACGTGAAGCATTTTTGTCATCTTACATGTCAGGTGGGGAAAGTTAATGGAATCGGTGTTTACGACTTACGGAATTGGTTTTTTTGTTCTCCTTTCACACCTTGTATGTGCGTCAATGGGTAGAGCATCTACCAATTTTTGTGAAAAATTACGGCTCCTTCGTAGTGGGACTGGCAGTATTATCAGGAATTTATAAATTCGAGATTGGGTTTTGACAAAAATGGACTTTGTCTTAAGCCACATGCCTTAATAGCCAAACCTTTCTCCCTGTAACCGTTGCCCAGAATCACTTGACCTGGGTTTGATAAAAAGATGGAGATGGGAACGGAGACTCGCTGGCTGTTATATCTGCTGGTTCGTAAGAAGAACCTTTCATCCCTGCGTCTCCTGACGCGTGGCTGGTGGAGGACTGGTTTTGTCACCGGGCTTATCTTAGATCCACGGAGCCCGTCTCCCAGTGCCCACGTGCCCACGGTGGGACCTGGTGTGTCATCCTTCCTTGTGGACTCCATGCGTCCAATAATGTCCACGAGAGTAGTATATCCCATTTATATATTTTTATTAATACCACGTAGAGCTACGTGTTAAGGTTTCCGATGAGGGTGAAATCATCTGTATTGCTACAAAGAGACTTCGATGTTTGACTCACTTGGAAGCCACATTATACGTAAACAAGCATGTTCCATCATTGAAAAAAATATTGAAAATATCTTGTGGATTCTTCACTTCGATGTTTAAGAAGGCATTTTCTTATAGTCCTGCTAGCAAGCGTTGACCTGTACTCAAACCAAAATGGGGTACACAGGACACCAGACCTCTTCTGTGTGAACAGGGATTATAACTTTTTCAAAGAGGCTTTACTTACGACAAGTTTAGGACAATAAGGTGGATGCCTGAGAAAAGAAGTCATTGACAGAAGCTCATGAGTTACCGAAATACAGAGTTCAAGCTGTGCTCGGCACAAGTCGAAGTTAAAAAATTAGAGGAGGTGTCTGAGTTGATGAGCGGCTGGAATGGGCTCTCTGACCTCTGAAATGACCTTTCCCATTACCTCCCCAGGTTTGAAAGATGATTACTCTCCTCTGCTTTCCCCCTAAGGCAACCCTGGCCAGAATGTCAGCTTCTCCCTTTGAAGGGCTTTGCCGTGGTGCAGTGTGTTGGGTCGGGGTATGACCTCAAGCATCTGTATTTCACTGGGACCCCTGAACAGGGAGGGCCACCCCTGTGGCTGGCTGTGGGGGGCAGGGGTTGGCGAGGTGCCTCCCCAAATCCAAACCAGTCTGTACCTTGATAGCTCCTAATAACAAGGATCATTCTCCTCTACTCTAAAACTGTGTTGTTTTTTTTTTTAATTGTCAGTTTTGGAAAACAGTAACTCTATCATTCAAAGAGGTAAAAATAAGTTATTTGAAAATTGTGGAATAGGATTTAGTTATTTTGTTTGATATAGATTAATCTTCTGTTTTTCAACATTTTTAGCTACTGTCTTATCTTCCTTGCACTTTTGGAGAGTTGCAGTACTGAACAGTTTAATTGGGTTGTGTAAATGTTTTGTGCACTGCTAAGCACTTTAATTTGAGATATAGTGAATCCTGCGAGGGCCAGTCATTGTAGAACGCTGATTTGTAAGAGCTAAATGTTCACATTATGCGAAAGTGAGATGTAAACACTCCTTTGTAACTTGCATGTCATTATAACACACAGATGTCTTGGCTCCAGGAACACGTGTATTTAATGAGTGCTGGCTTGGATTTATGCCAGGGTCGAGGCTTAGTGATCTTTAGTAAGAGCCCAGAACATCGCCTGGTGGGAGGTCAGGCCAACTGCCTTTTCATTATAAGAGTTCCAGCCCGTGGTTTGGAGTCCACCACTGGTGGAGAGGAGGTGACCAGTATGGTCTCTTCTACAACACACCTGAAGCTTTCTTACAACTAAAGACAAAGCCCTATCTGTACGTGAAGACCTTAAGATAGAAGTAGAGAATTTTGCAGAAGAGTCTTTAGGGCAGGTAGTGGCTGGTTTAGTTATTTTAAGAACTGTTGCATTTTCCACAATATTTAGTTATCTGGGTAAGTGGAGAGTGTATCTCCTTCCTTGTGTTTAAAAAAAATTTGTGTGTTGGAGGAAAGGGAGTGGAAGGAGGGAGAGGAAGAAGCCTGTGTGCTGGGTCGGATCCCTAGGTCGGATGTTGAATTTTGACGGATCTGGTCTCTATGAGAAGGAAGTCCCTGTGAGGACCTGCCTCCTGTCAGAGGAAGGAGGAGCCTGGGTTTGAAGGCTGTAAGCCATCCGCTGACTGATGGCTGGGCACGAATGCCAGTGGAGACTGCGCTATTAGAGCTGTTACTTTTGCAAGTGCTCTCATTACAGAATTTCGTAAGTTTTGAGTGTTCTTCCCACAGTGTCGTTCCCCCCATAAGCCCTGTTATTTTTAGGAGGCAATTTTGCAGAATGGGAAGTTCTGTAAATACATGTGTATTGAATTTATATCAGAAAAGCTGGTATTCCTGGGTAAGTATCTGCTCAGTAAATTACTTGCACATTGATGTATAAAGGTAAACATTTCGTAATAAGATCTCTGCGACCAGATTGAGAAGGTGAGACATCAAAAGTTTGTGCATTATCATATCATGGAAGTATTCTTTGTTTTTCAAATTGGTCCTCATTTTGTTGAAACTACTTGAACTCATCTCAATGGTATTAATATAGTATTGAAGCAGGTAACATATAATTGTATTCTCCTTCTTCCAGATAATATATTGAGACCCTAAACATCAGATTTAAATTTATTTGGTGCGAGAGCAGGGCTTCTGGCAGATGGTTGCTTGAGATTAAAGCAGCAGCAGCAGCAGCAACAAGCCCTTTTATCATGGAGACAAGGCCACCAGACTTTATCAGTGTCACAACCCTTTTTAAGTTAGTAAAGGAGGTCCTAAAAACTCGGCTCCTGTGAGCAAAGAGAGTCCCTTACCTGAGTCAAAAGTCCCCGTGTCCTCTGTGTAATATCAGGGGACAAGTCTGAGTCTACAGATTCGGTCAGTATTTTGACATTGAATATTAAATTAATATGTAGGCATTAGTACAGAGCTAGTATTCATAATAAAATTCAACATTAAAGCTCTTTTCTTGAAAGAGCTCAGAATTCCCTTGTGGGGTCCGATGTCGTATCTGCCATCGTGTCTAAAACCAGGCAAACATTCGCCATCCGCTGGGTCCCTGCTTGGTGCCATGATCCCCTCTGACGAAGAGCTGGGTTTTCTCGGAAACGTAGTGTTCGGCTAAGAAAAGGAAGAAAATGATTCAGTGAGAGAGTGGCTTAATTTCTGCCCTTTTCATTGCCTGTGTGTATTTCTCCTATTCCGTCGAAAAGACAGCACATTTTTCAGGGTCCACTTGTGCGGAGGGGTGGGGGAGGAGCGGCGAGTGGAGGAGCCGGAAGACCTGGAGGGCTCACCGTTCCATTCCCTCCGCGAGAAGCACACTGCCCCCTAGATCTGGTGGGGGGCACAGGAGGGGCCTTCTGGCTGGCATCTGGACAGGCCTGAGCATGTGGGGAACAGACTTAGTCCAAGTGAACTGTGGGCCACACTTCCCCCGACATTAGGCCAAAGGTGGCAAGCCCTTTTACCAAGCCGGGGTTGCTTTCTACTTTAGGGAGGGAAAAAAAAAAAAAAAAAGCCAAGCATGGGTGGTAAAGAAACAAATGAACTTGTACCATGAGCAAAGAAGCATGTCACATTATCCAAGTCCCAGATCAAACCTCAGGAACATCCATCCAAAGACCATGCAAGTATTTTTAGGATTCTGTTTCTTACACATTATCATGGAGGAGGAAACAGGAAAACAAGATTGCTAAAGATGTGTAAGAAGAACAGACCAGAATGTTCCAGTGCGTTCCTAGTTGGCAGTCTTCTGCTGTCACTTCTGGGCCAGATGGCCACAGGCTGATACCAGTGTAGTGGTAGGTCTGAGGGCCACTGTTAATTACTGAGGCAGCGGTCAGAGGGACACCTCCCAAGGAGACAGACTTCTGAGGAGGGTAGTCCTGCGAGAACCGGTATTTCCGAGGACGAACCTCAGCACAATGAGCATTTACAATACTTTCCAAATAATAATAACAAATAGTATGTACATTTTCAGTAGTCATGACTTGAGTTGACTTTGAGTATTGCCCTGAAATAATTTGCATATAGGAAATTTAGATCTGATTTGGATGCTCGTTAGAAGGTTAGTCAACTAATTGTTTCCAAAAAAGACTTTGTTCCACAAATATCTTCCTTAATTTGCTACTAGATATATTTACTGTTTTTTTTTTTTTTAAAGTAGAAGTTTATCACCGATCTGTTAAATATTTTTTGGGTGTCTATGGAATGATTTTTTGGGTGTCTGGTGATCTTAGATTAGCTGCTTTGGGTCATGTGTCTATTGGAAAACTGTGATTTTTATTTATTTATTTACTTCTAATCCTCACCTGAGGATATATTTATTGACTTTCGAAAGAGAGAGAGAGAGATAGATCAGTGGGTCACCTCCACACACACCCCGACCAGGAATTGAACCTGCAACCCAGGCATGTGCCCCTTCTAGCAATCAAACGCGCAGCCTTTTTGGTGCATAGGATGGTGCTCCACCCAACTGAGCCATCCAGCCAGGGCACTTCTGTGATTTTTAAACTGCTGCTGACTTTGGGTGCCTTTTGCCCTAGGTATAATAGGTACATTATTGTTGGTCATTCCCCCCCAAAAAATTTAGAGTCAGAGCTGATTTCCATGAAAAAGAAAGGTGGATATATGTTATTCAGGGACTTGGGATGCCTATGTGGTGTCTAGCATCCCTTTCCTTACAGATAGAATTCCCATTTTAGTTGGGGTATGGGGAAAGGAGTGGGTGGGCCAAGTATGTTTGGTGCCTTGTTAAACCCCTCCATTTCCTAAGGTCTCCGTCAGCTCAGAGTGGACACGGCCCACAGTCCTGGGCGGTGAGAAGGAAGAGGAAGGCCTCAAGGACCCATCACCCTGACTCCTAGCTGCCAGAGTTCTGGCCTCTGTTGGCCTGTGGCTGCTGCGCTGCCCGCCTTATGGGAAAACAGGCCTTGCTCTGTGGGGGTCGGGGTGGGGGTGGGGGTGGGGTTGCTGCTAGACTCTTCCCTTGGCCCCTAAAGGCCCGCCTCTCAGCCCTGCTCAGACCTCCAGGCATTCCCAGCTCAGGCCCCCTCCTCCTCTGTTCTGTATCCTTCCTGGTGTCCCGCACACATTCTCGTAGGCCAGGGGCAGTAGACCAGATTGAGGTGGAGTCCAAGTGCATGCATTCCCTTGTTGTTGGAGCCGTCCACTTCAGGGGCTCCTGAGCAGTCTCCCATTGGCTGTTATGCAGGTAGGATGGGGGAGGGCTTCAGAACAGCTGCTCTAGAATCGGACAGATCTGAATTCGAATATTGGGAATTGCTTCATCTCCCTGTTGCTCAGGTTCCCGAGCTGTAAAGTGAGGATGCTTGTACCTATCTCGTTATGTCGTGAGGATTAAGCGAGGTAGCGCCGGTAAGGCATTTGGTGTACTGTCTGGGCATGTCGCGGGACTCACTAAAGGTGAAATGACTTTGTATGATAGTGATGGTTGTTGTGATAAACCCACAGAGACGCGAACAGGGTTGTCTCTTCCAAAGAGCAGGAATCCGAGATGGCTTGCTCACACAGCGTCAGAGCTGGGGCCCAGTCTGCACGTGGGAGAGCTCCATGGGCGGGACCCACGCCAGTCCCCTTCCCTGCCGCCGCCTCCCCAGCGTCCGCCAGCAGGCCTGGCCTGGCGAAATAAGAAAAATCACTCACATTTACCGAACACTTAACTCATGTTAGTCTGTTTGAAGTGCTTTACGTGTATTAATTCATTTCCTCCCAAGAACGATGGGGTTGGGATTATAACTACCTCCATTCTGGAGATAAATTCAAACCCAGAGAATTTAGGTAATTAGCCCAAGGTCACACACATCAACTGGCCGAGGAGGCCGGCAGTCTGGTGCCAGCACAGCAACCCTTGTGGGATGCACGAGGGAAGGAAGGAGGGAGAAAGGATGAAATCCTGCATCTCGACTCTTGGTGTGCGAGGTTGACTGTGGCAGTTGGCACAGTCCACTACCGCATGCAGAACTGGGTTTCGCCACTACTGCAGCGAGAGGTGGCAGCTCCGATGACGGCTTCGGGGAGCACCGCAGCACACTGTGTGTTCCCTCCCCGGGCTTCTCTGCGTCAGCAGCAAAGGAGCATGGATGCGCCTTACCACCCTTGGCACACAGAGACTAGCAGAACAATGCTGCGGGCAGCTTCCCCTGTGTGGGCGGGCTGGTTTTCTCAGACGTGCAATTTCTGTTTGAAACAGCCTGCTCCACCGGTCAATACCCAAGTTACCCAGTGGAGCAGCTGGGGCAGCTCTAGGGCCCAGGGCCCGGGAGAGGCCTGGGGGCTGGGTGCAGTGAGGGCCCAGTCATGCGAAGCCGGCTGTGAGGGCTTCGAAGGGCCTCAAGTTTTACCATTTTGGAGAAATTGGCTACTTTGGAGAAATTCCTATAGTTTATGTACAAGATTTTATGTCACTGGAGGGCATAGAATGTATGTATCAGTGCTTGAGTCCGTTTTTCAGAAGTTATTCGTGTATACTCTGGAAATAAAACTATTTTTAGTTGAATATCATATTAGTTTTATTAGTACATAAAAGTTTAACTTTGAAATATTTGCCAATGTATGAAGAGCTATCTGAGTTTTTAATACAATATGAATAATTCATTGAATTTATAGTCTCAGGAGTTTGAATAAGATATGTAATAATGGTGTAGAAAGAAGAAGTTAATTTGTACAAAAAGTGCTAAAGGACCGTAAGGAGAGCCCTGTTTTTGTGCCCGCAACCCCTCCTGAGGCAGTGCCTTAGAACGTGAGACGCAGTTCGTGCGGAAACACAGCAGTCCGATGAAGCCAGCAACCCATCCCGCTGCGCTCGGCACGCCTTTCTCCTGTCTGCAATGGCAGCCGACAGTACAAATGGCGTTCCGTTTGGCCAGTAACAGCGGTACCTCTTTCCTAAACACTAATGTATGGAGTTGAGTTTATGTCCAGGTTTCCCCTTCCACAGCAACACTCTGTTTTCCTGAAGTTGAGCGCTCCCTATCCCTCACCAAGAGCCGCAGTCCTTTGAACAATTGAAATAATGTTCCCAAAGGCCTTACAGTTTACTTGTAGGAAAACCCTGTACATCCTCACCTTGAACTTTGCCCTTAACCGCGGTCTAACCTGGGAACAGGTGCCCAGCATACTGGTGCCTCTGCTCTGACTCCTCTCACGGGGGTGGTGTTCCTCCTTCGAGGCTGTTTGTTAAATGAGGTAGTGGACACAAAACTGAGTGTAATTTATGGGCTATAGTAAGTGCTCAGTAAATGGTATTTATTAAATATTATTAAAATAATGTACTCTTAATGTTTCTTGTATTTCAGAAACACAGTAGAATAAACGTAGTAATTTACGAAGTTGGAGAGTTATTATGAGAAGACCCTGTAGCGAGAGTGGGAACTGCGGCTTGTGGGATGGGGAGAAGGAAGACGGAAGCTGGCAAATTCGATGCGAGAACAGTCGTGCAGTAGTTACAGCCATGTAGTGTAGGGTCAAAAGAGCTTCCCACCTCTCCGTAATTTCTTCCAGCTGAATAAATGTGCAGCCTAATACAGCGATCGATGTTCATAATTGTGACTTCTTTGAGTCATCAGGAAAAGATTAAATTACATGAAGCGCGCTCCATTTAAGAAGGCCGTGGGGTTGGAACACAATTTAGAATGATTTTCCTTCAGAATAGTGGCTGTTTTACTAATGGGCCTATACTCCCCCCTCCCCACCCCCAGTTTTTCCGAAAACCCCTGCTGTCCTGTGTGACTAAGATTTTAAAGGACTGGCAGCCAGGCTCAACCTCGGCCGTGGTGCCGGGGCGAGAACGGCGGTGCCGGTGGCCGAGGTGGTTCAGGTGATGGAGCGGTCCGAGGACCTGTCTGTGACCCCACTCACAGAGCCACTGAGCTGGGGGGCAGAGGGTGGACAGTGGCCCTTCCTCTGCTGGCGGTGCCGGGCTGCATCTCAGCACGTGTCACGTGGCCTTGAGCAGGACTCTCAAGCCTTTTGGCTCTTGCGGTGGGGGGCCGGATAGGTTAGGGCCACCCCTCATCCCTTCTTCCTGGCTCGGCCCAGGAGACAGTGCCACACAGTGGTCCAGAGTATGGGCTTTGCGGTCAACCAGTTAGGGATGCTGTGGGCTGTAACAGAAACCCAGCTGGGACTGGCTGGGACTAGAAGGCGATGTGGGGTTTCACATGACTGACAGTCCGGGGGCCCCAGGCTGCCTATCCAGGGACATCCCTTCTATTGTCTGTGACTCACTGGCCTTTCTTTCCTCGGTGCTTTGGCTTCATCCTCAGGCTGGCAGTAGCGAGATGCCCATGGCAATGCTGGGTCCTGCAGCTGTACTGGACTCTGGGGGTTTAGCTTTGGAGGAAGCCTCCAGCAGTCTCCCCCTTACCTCTCTCTGACCTGTGTTGGGTAGCCTAGTCATTTTAAAAGCGATCTCTGATGCTGGAGGGAGGCGAGCTATTGAGTAGCATGGGCCAGCGCAGCAGTCAGTCTGTGTGAGAGGGATGGGACTACTGTGATGGTCTGGACCAATGGCTTATGTAGAGACACCCACCTGAGGCCCGGCGGCTGCTGTGCTGGGGGTGAACAGGTGCTGGGGAAGATGCAGTCTTCTCTCCAGAGTCAAGCACACCCCTTCTCCAGCTTCAGCCCTGCCCTCTCCTAGCTGCAGTCTGCAGCCCAACATTTTCGAGGTCCGAGGGAAGAATGCAAATGATGGTCACACACCCTGTGTTGAAACCTTTTTTGAAGTGGTAAGTCAGGCCAGTTTATCCTACCCTGACAAATGCACCTTTATAATGGCCTGGAAGGTCATGTTTGACTTTGAATCCTTGGACTCCGAGGGGTTCTGCCCTGGAACGTGGTTACACGAGGAAAGGAGGCCCCAGGTCCGCAGTCTGTGTCTCCAGCCTGCCGCTGCCTCTGTCCCACACTGTGGCGTGTTGATGCACCCACCCGCAAGTCCAGGCCGTGTCTTTCCCACCCGGCCGCCACTCTGGGGCTAGGCATGTGGGCAGGTGACACCTGCTGCTTAGTCAGCCCTGGGGAGGCCCTGAGGTTCAGATTGGTGTAGTCTGGGTGGGAAATTCCAAGCTAAACGGAGCCTGGCTAGAAGGGAAGCACAGGACTCTCGGTCGACACATCCCCTTAGCCTGTAGACTGTTGTACCGGTGGGGAAGGGTATGAAAACAAGGGCCCTCCTTTGGCCTTCAAAGCTCAGGACCCAACGTAAAGGTTCATCTTCCCGACAGAGGGCAGTTCTGATGAACTGTGAGGCCACAGGCAAGTGACAGTTGCCCTGAGATGCAGAGTTCTTCCGTAAATGGGGACAACATCTGTAACCTCTAGTTCATCAGGTTGTGACAGTTAATGGGATGAGGTATGCACAGTGCTCACTAAATGCCTGCTGCTCTTTGTGGCCCAAAGCATCCGGGGTACAGGGGTTGCCTGGCTCTGAGGCTCACCGATGGGAAGACCTTGGGCAAGTCGCTACAGCTTCTCGAACATCCCTTCCTCGTCTTCCAGATAGAATGGGGATGCCCAGAGGGGAGCTGCTGACGGGCGTGACGGGAGGGCACGTCCAGCACACCACAGCGCAGCCTCTGCAGCTGGCTGATGCGTTTCTGCTGAGGGAGGTGGCGGTTCTGGGCCGCTACTGCCCTCCCTAGGATTCCGGGTCAGATCGTCCAGGTAAACTCTCGTTCTGACCGGCTCATTTGTTCACACTTCAAAGAAAGTCAGAAAGCAGACAAAACCCAGAAAGATCATTTTGACACATTATCCCCCTTCTGTTTTTTTCTGCTGCAACATGTCGCCTTCATGCCCCCCTCCACCGAAGGCAGTCCGGCAGAGTGAGCCTCATGTTCCCCAGACTTGACTTCAGCAAAACTATCCCCGTAGCGACCATGAACAGGCCCCCACGGCGTCAGAGATTGGAGAACACCGTCAGCGCAGAAGCCTGCCCCCGCCTCGCCCCACCCCCACCCCCACCCCCCAGGTGCTGCGGGAGCTAGGATGTTCACTTTTTCCAAGAAGGCGATGTCTGAACTGGGGCTCTGACCAACACACCATCAGAACGACACAGGAGTATAAGAAAGCTCATAGAGATAGAGGATAGACTCTATAGAGATAGTCAGAGGGGAGGGGCTGGGGGCTGGATGCAGATGGTGAGGGGATTAAGCAAAAAAATAAAATAAAATCCTCACAGACACAGACAGCAGTACGTTGATCACTAGAGGGAAAGGGGGTGGGAGAGGTAGAAGAGGGGAAAGGGGGTAGATGGTGATGGATTGGGACGTGGCACGGGGAGGCGGACACACAGTACAATGTACAGGGGACATGTTACAGAATTGTATACCGGAAACCTACAGAATTTTATGAACCAGTGTCACCCCAGTAAATTCAATAAAAATGGAAAAGAAGAGTGGGAGAGAGGGCGGTCAGAGATCTGAAGCTCCAGAAGGCTTCCCTGAGCGCTTGCTGGGTGGAAGATGGGTGGGCCTGGGGCAAGGGATGCCAGTGCATCCTCGCAGCGGAGAGAGGGCCCCAGCTGCCAGCCAGCAGGGATGCCGGGACCTCAGTCCCACAGCTGCACGAAACTGGGTCCCACCCCCGGCAAGAACGAGCTTGGGAATCGGGGTTCACGCAGAGCCTGTGGAGGGGAGCGCAGTCTGGCTGGACACATTGCTCTCAGCCTGTGACACCCTGAGTGGGGACCCCGCCGTGCTGTGCCAGACTCCTGACCTACACAAAGAGGAGCTCCTAGGTGGATTCATTTTAAGCTGCTAAGTTGATGATGGTTTGCAATACAAAGTGCTGTCCTTTGAGGAAAATCAAGAAGACTTTGCAGTCAGAGAGACGGTTCAAGATCTGTTTCATAGGACCCTAAAGTGGAAATACTGAAACTGCTTTATCTTTGGTTGCTTTTCTATAAAACAGGAATAATATCTCCCCCGCTGAGTTATTCTAGAAATTAGAGAATACGTGTATAAAGATCTGTGAGAACAGCGAGTAAACAAACTGTAGTTAAAATGACATGATACAAGGTTACTCACCAGATATTCAGTGGTAGCTGCTATGATTACAGCAAGTCTTGTCACTGTTGTTTAGGCCTTAGAACCTTCTCGAGGAGACATCCGTGGGGATAAAGCAGTATTGCAATAAATATGCACATATAGACTTACCGTTTCCTGGAGAAAGTGCAAGTAGTGTCTGAAGAATAGGAAAATATAAAACCCACCTGATAAAATGCCTCGACAGACGCAGTATTTTGCATCTCCGATGGGAGATTCAGCTCTGTGCAGAAGCTTACTTGAGTCATCTAGAATGTTTTTGCCGCTGAGACCCCTACCAACGTATCCAGTCACCAGAGTTGCCACTTCTTGAGTATTTCTGAGGATTTACTGTACCATCCTGCCTTCAAATATATTTTTGTTATGCTACCGACATCGGACTCTGTGAGTCATTAACTTTGCGTAACTTTTATTTATTTCCTTCCAGGTATGTTACTATAATTCACTTTTTCTCTAAATTTCATGCATGAAACATAAGAATGCTGTGTGATATGTACAGATGAATAAGCAAAGTAAATTTAACTTTGTGCCTCTAAAAAAGAAAAAGAAAACTCTTGGTTGGCTGGCCTCTTTTGTTTTCCAACAGAGCTGTTGGTGATAAGTGGTTGCTTACTTGACTCCGCATATTTTGTTTCAATATTAAGAAAGAGGAAATCATTTATTTAATTACTGCTATTGAGTAAGTCAGTATATCTGCCTTTTATATATTTAATAACAAGCAATTTCAGAACCATTTGGAATGTGCGGAGATAATGAAATTATTGTGTGAGGATCAATTCACCATCAAAGCAGAGGCATCGGGTGAAACACACACAGCAACAGCCCAATTAATCCAGGACGTGGTGCGTGTTTGTATAATTAATATCAGTGCTCTTTGGTAAACAATTTTTGTTTATCATAGAGATCACAAATATGTGGGGCTATACTACATGGAGGGGAGGCGGCCAAGTTATCTTGGAACTGATTGAGGGATGGTTAAGTTTTTAAAACTTTAGGTTCTAAGTTGAAATACTTTAAACTATTTGGTAACTTCAAATTTCTGACCGGCTTTGAATTTAAATGTAGCTACCAAAATTAATTCTGTACTAAAGGAAAAATATGCATTTAATTAAGAAAACATCATTCCGCAGTGGCAGCTGTGTTGCTGTAATTAGGAATAAGGAAAGACACTTAAAAAAAATGAGATGGCGTCTTCACTTCAGAATCTTTCCTCTTCAATGTGCGCGTGGCTGATTTATGTTGGTCTAATAGAAAGAGTCATTTTTGAGCTGTATTTGGAAGACTGTTCCTTTGTTCTCGGTGGGTTTAATGATTCTAGGTTTTGGAGTTGGAAAGCAAACACGGAGTCAGAACCAGGGCTTTCTTGTCTTCTCTCTCTCTGCTGAAGTGTCTGGGTTTTGTGTCTTTGGTACGGATAAATACGTGTTTCTTCCAGACGAAATGGGAAGTTCAGGATGGCTGTCCCAGGCCACAGGACCGCGAAGATAGGATCACACTGAATAATGTCCCTGCATTTCCCACAGTGTCCGACGGAACTTGGGTTAAAAAAGTGGCAAGATGTAACATCATCCAGAAAGTTCAAGTTTTTAAATAGAACTAATAGGACAGAAGAAGGATTACCAATTATTCTTAAAGCTGATTTGATGATGACATGATTTTGCTTCATGAAAGATGTAGAACAAACGAGCCATGGTGTTAATTAGTGCGATGACTGGTGAGTCCAAGGGCCAAGGCTTAGTCGCCATGGTGCCCGAGGAGAATGCGCGCGCATCCCCTGCAAGGGGGCCGCAGGGCGCTCCAGACCTTGAAAGCTCGTCTTTGAGAGACGGACTAGGATTTATCCGCATGCCCTCTCCTCTGGCTCCTGCGGGCCTCTTCAGACATTGTTTACACAGAGGGTCATCTTTCTGGAAAATCCACGGGACACACTGATTAATGAGTCACAGAAGCAATTAGCTTTGTAATACTGAGAGTTATTGGCAAGAGGCCATGCATTTTCGTAAGGTCCAAGAGGAATGTCAAGAATGAAATAAATTAGCTCGTGCTTGTTCAGAGTTCTTACTCTAAAACCCAGCCTCTTATTGATACACTTAGAAATGGAGGGGGACAGAGTGAGGGGCCCGTCTTCCGCTTACCCTGAGGGCAAGATTTGAAGACTTTCTTTGGACCAAAGAGTAAGGACTCATGAATCTTGCTAACATTATTGTTTTAATAAGCCCTCCCACTATAGTTAATTGATGAGAAATGTCACCGCACTAATTTCCATTCATTATGAGATCAGATGGCTTTAGAAACTTATTTGTTGATGGAATAAGATATAGTTTTTGTAATTAAATGTTTCACCGAAAGCATGTACCTTAGGACAGTCTTCTCTGTTTTCTGTAGCCAGCTGATAATTTTGAACTCCAGGTGAATTTGTCTAGAAGCGTGTAAGATTTGCATGTGAAAAAACTTTAGTCTAATTGTGTCTGAAAATTTAAAGACCCCAATATCTCTATTTAAAGTTTAAAAATACAATTTAACTTCTATTTGACAACTTTTAGCCAATGTTCTTGAAGTGTTCCTTCCATAAATTACTCTATCATTTGCCAAACACTTGCAATTTATAGATCAATAAAAGTCCAAAGAGGTTAAGTGACATGTCAAAATAACTCAGCAAGCAGCAGAATCAGAAGAGTTGAGGCTTTTAATTTCTAGTCTTTTGCTCTAAGACAATTTGCTAATTCTCCACTGAGCTCAGCACAAGACACTTTAAATGGAGATTCCAGGTGCACTTTGTAAAAGGGACAGTTGTCTGGCTTGGATGAATATGTATTTTTTTTTTGAATAGTACTCATTATATAAGATGTCTGGTTTTTGGCTACACTGTTTATGTCACTCTTTATTTAAGAAGGAATGTAAAACTCAGCTGAAGAAAGGGTGAAAGGCACCCTTCTGTAAAGCTGATTTCTGAATGAGAGAAAAAAGTGGAAGATAAAACATGCTTCTTTTACCTTGAGACAGTGTATCTGTTTGTTCATTTGATCCGTAAGTTTCTTCCTTGAGAGCATCTAATATCAGGAGATAATCAAACTCACACTTAAAATTTTTGTCCCGTTTAAGAATTTGTAGAATTAGCTTATCATTTTAGAGAGATGTTTATATGAACTATTGCTTAGTCATTTCTCTTTGAGAAAAACCCTTCTCTGCTTTCAGGCTAAAGTAAGTAACAAGAAGCTAAGGGTTGCAGCTAATTGTCTAGAACACAGAGATCCAATTCTGACGGCAGCCAAGGAGTGACACTGAATTTGGCCCAGGGTGTAAAGAAGCTGGTCTCTGTTAATGACACGTTCTTGTTCATGAACAGGTGTTTGCCCCAGGGGGGTGGACTCCGCTTCTTTGCAAACATTACGGAAGAGCGATTCCCTGGAATAGGTGAACGTTTCCCTGCTTTGCAGCCTGAGCGTGCTAGGGTCTTCCTTTCGGTGCTCCAGGTTCAGCGAACCTTTGCTGGCAATGCGAGAGCTGGGCTGGCAGCCTCCTTCCATGGTGTTTCTGCGTTTTCCCGGACAGTTGCTGTCCCTGTCCTTACCGGACAGGAAAGACAGCTTCTGGGAAGAGTGTCAAGAGCTGGGGCTTTTCTCTTTTCTAACAGGAGGCTCTTAATAGCAGCAGCGGGAATGAAGTTAGGGGATCAGGAGGACAGCACTCGAGATAGTCACCGAAAGCCCTGGCCAGGTAGCTCAGTTGGTTGGAGCATCACCCTGACACGCTAAGGTTGAGGGTTTGATCCCCAGTCAGGGTGCATACAAGAATCCACCAATGAATGCATGAAAAAGTGGAACAACAATTTGATGTTTCTCTCTTTCTGTTCTCCCCTTTCCTCTCTCTAAAATCAGTAAATTTAAAATAAGTCATTGAAAGGGCCTTATTGCTGATCATTGACGGGGAAAGAAGAAAACGTTCAAGAGAATAAGCAGGTCCTTTCTCCGCAGAGCCTCCTTCCCTTCACTGTGTAGGCCCTTCGCACCGGCCAGAATCCGAATCCGGCAGCACTGTCCTGTCAATGTGCCTGCTGAACTGGTGTTTTATTTAGTTTGTCCTTTTGGAAGTTTCTTTACAGCGGTGGCTCTCGGTGTGGGAGGGGATTTTGAGCCCCACCCCCAAACACTGAGCACTGCCTGGGGACATTCTTCATTGTCACGCCTGGGGAAGAGGAGGATGCTGGCCTGGCTTTGGCAGAGGGGTGCTGCTGAAAGGCCTGCAAGTGAGCAGGACAGCCCCCACTCAAGTGTCACCAAGGGTGTCAACAGCTCTGATGTTGAGAAACGCTGCTCTGGATAAAGAAATTAAAAGGCTTTTGAAAGAACTGGCCTGCCTCTGCACATTCGTAGCCAGCTTGTGAGAGTCCAAACACCCCGCTCCAAGCAGGGAAGGCTCCGAGTGGCGGTTGTTTTTGTTCCGTTTTGAGCACTTCGAGTTTCTGCCACCACAGGGTGCTCCGGGCTCACCTGGCGCAGCCCCAGACCAGCCGTTTCTCGAGGGTCCTCAGCCCTTTGGTACAGAGTGGGGCTGGGAACCAGGGGCTGGGGACCAGGGCCTGGGGGCCGGGCGTGCTCCTCGGCACTCAGCATTTTCAGCTCCATTTTCTGTACGCACTTTGTTCGTTAGGCCAGTTTCCAGACTGTAAAAAGACTTCCCTCGTATTTGAGATTATGTGGAACATTCTGATTACTCAAGCAATATTGGAATTTGAAATGCCATTTTTTAAATAAATGAAATATCTAATGTGATTTGTAAACTACATGCCTTCTTTTGTAACATACTGATGGCATTTGGGGTTTCTTTCCCTTTAAGTCCGCTTTTGTTATTGAACACGTACCACATGCAGTTTTATTTAGTTTTACTTCATAGCTCCTGCGGCTGGAAGGTGTTTAATCCTGCCCTGCCTGCCTCCCGGGAATTTGTCCTCAAGTGCGTGGAAATCTGTACCGTGGTGAAACTTCGCCGTAAGAGTTCTGTTGTAACTGAGTTAGATTTATTTGATAGTCTTCGGTCTTTTTACTAGTCAATGTTCACATCTATGTCGAAATTTAAGGTTTAAATTCTCCTGAGATGATTTCTCAAATTTCTTGGCTTTGCCTTTAACTACTGTGCTTATTTTAAGAAACGGCTTTCTATACCCATGGTTGATCTGTGTAACTTGTTGAGGTGTTCTCTTTATGTGGCATCAGTGGCTTTGAAAACATTCCAGGCAAGTGAAAATAACTTTGGTTTTAAAACAAAACAGGGCAAGATTTAAAAAAAAAAACATTTTGTTTATTATTTTTTTTAGAGGAAGGGGAAGGGAGGGAGAAAGGGAGAGAAGCATCGATCAGTTTCACCCCCAGCCAGTAGTGACCTGGCTCGCAACCCAGGCATGTACCCTGCCGGGGAATTGAATAGGCGACCTTGCGGTTCACAGGCCGACTGTCAACCCCCTGAGCCACACCAGCCAGGGCAGATTTTTCTATTACTTAAATGGTTATATGTATTGAGAGAACTCTCTGAGATTTATTTAGACATAAATGTTATAATCTATCACCCTTAAATATACACATAAAGAAAAATATAAACAAAATAAATTGTTCAAGATGGTCTTAAAACTTGAGTGCATTCAGGGTCTGTTAGGGACAACTTTTAAACCTGACTTGTTGTCCTTCCCACAGACCTGGCAAGCAGCAACCTGGGCTCTGTCTCTGTGGTTTATCTGATCTGGATACTTCATGTAGACACAGTCGTGCAATGTGTGACATTCTGTGTCTCGCTTCTTTCACTTAGCCTCACGTGTAGCCGGTAACAACACTCTATTCCCTTTGCACGGCTGAGCAGTGTTGCATTGGGCGGCAGTATCGATTTGTCCATTTATTTGGTAAAGACATTCGGGGTGTTTCCACCTTTCTGGCTGTTGTGTCTAGCACTGATAGGAACATGCATATGTGTGTGCTTATTTGAATACTTGTTTTCACTTTTTGGGGCGTATTGCTAGGAGTGGGATTTGGGGTCATATGGTGATTCTGTGTTTAACTTTTTGAGGAATCGTTAGGTAGTTCTCCACAGCAGTAGAGTGATTTTAAAAAATTATTCTTAACTTTACGTCTGTTACCTAAATCCAAGTACCCAATTTGGAAGCATATCTCTTCAATGCTCTTTGTTTTTAAAAAATATCCTTTAAAAAAATCTTTGGATAATTTCTATGTTCCTCTCCGGGGAGTGTGTAAGACTCAGAAAAATATTCAAGGCTTACAATTTCTAATCTTGTGCTCTGAGACAATTAGCTACTTCTCCCCTGAGCTTAGCTTGAGCCAATTTAAATGTTCAGATACAGAATCTGCTTTCCAGATGATTTGACCAAAAAAAAAAAAAAAAGGAAAAACAAACAGAAAAGTACATTAGTGTTTAATAGTCTTTTATGTATTTAAGAAGATAATATTTTGTTTCCTTTGAACAGGAGAAAAAGAGATCAGCGTTTTAAGACGTACTCATGAAATAGAATGCTAATTTCTTCCTTGTTGGGGTTTTCATGATTTACTTAAAAAGATATTATTTTGCATCGGACTCTAATTAAACTTCATAGAGCACATGCCATTACCAAGTGGATTCGGAAATAATGTATGCATTCTGTTATAGGCATTTATTATAGGCAACTCACAGTTTGTATTTTCTAAGAACTTTATTGATGTGACATTTTTATTTCCAGTGACCCAGAAGGGGAGTCAGGGATCCTGTGTTAGCTTTCTTGTATCTTAAGTGAATCCACATAGCGCTGGTTTATTACAGATGCTTGGTGCTCGTTCGGTTGCACTGTTGGTAAATTCTGCAGACAGGAGACTGTGTGGGTGCCGGAAGCGTGTCTGGCTGGTTCACGGGAATATCGCCAGCACCTGACACTGTCTTTTCTGCATAATAAATATTAATCCAGTGAATGAGCAACTCCAATGTAGACTATAATTATTTTCTTTTTAAAAAATTAGGTTGAGGTATTTCCTTCTGTACACACTTTGCTGAGATTTTTTTTTATCGTAAATTGCTGGTAAATTTCATCAAATACTTTTTCTGCACATATTCAAATAATCAGGTAAATTTGACCTTTCATTATTTAACTTGGTTTTCATGTTGATTGATTTATGAATGTTGAACCATCCTTGCATCTCTGGAATAAGTCCCACTCAAGCATAATGTATGACCCTTATAATTTATTGTGAACTCAATTTGTTAATATTTTCTTGAGAGTTTTTGCATTTATGTTCATCAGGGCCATTGGCCTATAATTTCCTTTTTCCATGATGTCTTTGGGTTTTGTTATCAGGTTTATGCTGACCTCATAATGTAGCTTTGGAAGCATTCCTTCCTCTTTAATTTTTTGAAATAATTTGGGAAGCATTGGTGTTAATTCTTATTTAAAGATTTAGTGGAGCTTGCAATGAAGCCTTCCAATTCTGGACTTTGATTTTTGAGAGTTTTGTAATTCAGTGTCATCACTTGTAATCAGCTTCTTCAGATGTTCTATTTCTTTATGATTCAGTCTTAAAAGGTTGTGTGTTTCTAGTAATTCATCCATTTCTAGGTTTCCCGATTGGTTGGTGTGTGATGGTTCACAATGGTTCCTTATAACGCTTTGTATCCCTGTGGTGTTGTCACTGGGAAGGACTGGGCTGGCCTATAGCGTGTGGGTTCTTACCTTCGTGCGGGAAAGAGTTCACCACATGAGGCCAGGTGATACTGAGAGCACGTTTATTGCAGCTGGGGACAGTGAAACAAGGAAGGGCTTAGGAGAGGAGCAGCAGCAGGAGAGCCCAGGTGGGGCTGCTTTGGCCTCTAGAAACGTTGTAGGAAAGAAGGGAGCCACACTGGGCTGCACGAACTCACTGAGAAGAAGTAAAAGTCACAGGGACAGAGGTGAGCCGAGGCCAGGCTGCTCTCCGCTCGCTGGAGAGTCAGGGAAAAGGGGGCCTTGGAGACAGGTTCAGGGTCAGCCCAGGAGAGCTGACACTGCCCGTTGCTCCCCTGGTTGCCGGTCTCATGGGACCCTTGGAGTTTAGGAGAGAAAAGGAAAGATGCATGCCTGAGAGGGGAGAAAGACGTGGGTGTCCCTGGAGAGATGCTGCCACGTAAACACTTTCCGACTGCTGGTATTTTTCAAAGCAAATTCTTCCCATATCGAAGGCCATTTTAATTTTATTTTCCTGTATGGTATCTTTATGTTATTCAAACATGAAGAGATGTAGTTTTTCCTTGGGGTAGGCACACTAGGGTAATGGTTAAATAATAAAAGTCCATTTAAGTTTCAGACCTTGCCTCTCTAGCCTGATTACACAAGGACATTTTATTGGGCTAATACTTGGTTATTTGTTTGCCTCTCCTATTGTGAAATGCTCCCATTCTGTTAACTCTATGAAATATTCCAAATTTGTGGCCATAATCCTGGCTGTCTTTTATAGCCCAGATGTGTTTTGCATTTACAGTTGAAGTCAATCAAAGCTTTTCTTGCGATCATTTCCTTGGTTAAGGAAATATGTACAGTTTTTTTGGCAAGGAATATAATGTCATTGTAGGAAGTGAAGTCATATAGTTCCCCTTGGGGCTTGGCATTGAAAGATGACTCACAGCAAATGTAACTCTTCAGTTGCCGCGGTGACCAGACACGGAAGCATTCTCCCGTGGGTGGCTACACTTATCTGAAGACCCCGTGGGCCGAAGTAAAAATAATCACAGTACGTTGACTTAGAAAACTGCAGTGGTCCAACTTGCGACTGTGAGAGCTGGACGAACTGTTGCCATCATTTCTGGCAGTGATGAAAAAGTGATGATGAGCTCTACGTGCCTTTAACTGAACGTTGAGAGAAAATCTGTGCTCAGACCCATGCGTATGGGGAGGTGGTGAAAGACTCCGAGTGGGTTCCGTAAGTCCTGCTGCACGCGGCGGCCGCCGGCGTGGCACACAGGGCAGAAGGAGGTTGCCGGGACGGGGCAGAGGCGTGGCTGGGAGGGCGCCGTGGGACTGCTCTGCTGGGTTTGCTTCAAGAAACACCCGTGAAGCCCAGGTTCTGCCTGCTTTTTAAAAATGTTCTGAAAAGTTTATTAGGGAACATTTAAAGACAGCCTGAGCGAGCAGATCCAGTACAAGGTCATTGTGCGTGGTAAAGCCTTTTCGGGTTGGGAAGGATAGGGACAAGCCAGGAGAGGATGCACGACAGACAGGTGGGTGCCGGTGCGTGACGAGCAGACGGGAGGCCTGGGGAGCTGGAGGTCCAAGTGAGGAGTGATGGGTTGGAGTCTGCGGGCACGTGCCAAGATTTCTCAAAGGGAGCGGTTGTGTCCAGGTCCCCGGGATCGAGTTGCTCCTGGCCGGAGGATTGAGGCTAGAAACAGCCGATCAATGAATTGACAGAACTTAAACCAAGCTGGTTGCTGGGAGTCATGGAGACCAAAACACAGATGTCCGAAGGTTCAGATTTTCCCTTTGCAGCCAATTGTGCTGGCATCGTACATTCAAAAGTGAAACAGCCCAGGGAGTTTCTGCGCTAACTTTCCAACGTGGGGATGCCTGCGTGTTGCTCTGTATATCCAGTTTCGGTTAGGGACCTTGTGAAAGGGAAAGACAGTTGTGTCGTTTGGAGCAGTGAGCAGACTAGATTCCAAAGTACTTCCCTGTTACAACGTCCCTTCTGGCTCTACAAATTCTGAGTTCTAGACTGTGCGTTTACACAGCATCTCCAGCAGCCGTGATGCGCTCTTACCACGACCTTCGGTCTTTTATTTTTGTCAGAAGCAGAGTTAAGCCTTTGTCGAACTTAGAACCAGAAGGTAAGCCCCCCCGCGGGAAGAGGCCACGTCCGCTCCGTCTCTGGGCCTCCTCCTCCTCCTCCTGGGCCGCGGCGGGGCCTCAGAAACACTTCCCACCAAGCCCAACTGCGGTGCTGCTTTGCTCTTTCACAAAAAGGTAGTGTTGCGATAATTATTTTTGCATATTATTGCAAATAATATGCAAAGGATATTGCAAAGGAGAAGTAATATTATTTCTCCTTTCCCAGAATCTCATTTCATTTTTAGTATTTGCTTTCTGGATTTTTGTAAACAGTGAATACCAGCATCCTTTTTCTCAGATAAATGATCTGATACAGGTCATTCAACTAACTGTTCCTGTAGTGAAAAATTAGAACCTAGGGTTGTTTTTTTGTTTTTTTTAAATCATGTCCAGATCTTCTAAAATCTTGTCCTTTTCCATTAATATTCAGGTCTCTCCCTAATCTCCTCACGTAAATTCTACCTCTTCCCCTTTGATTTTGTATTTATTGCTCAGCTGGGAATCACCTCCAGTTGTCTGTGAAGATAGCATGTGGTTCTCCTCTACTGAGCTGTATGATGAATTCCCACCTTTCAAAGTGGTACTGGACTTCCATTTCAGCATAACAGGCCTTGGAAGACGTGAAGCCAAGGGAGGCAGAAAAGAGGGGTGAGTGTGTACTCACCTGGGCGGTAATCAGATTCTACCCCTGAAGAATTGAAACTCCACTGTGGAAGAGAAATCATACACAAGCTCACAGGCAGCGCACGAAGAATCCAAGAGAATTCGTGGACCCGCTGAGCTCTTGAGCTCTGGGCAGCTAAGCGCACATGTGGCAGGGAACCAACCGGGGTGGGGGCCGTGGGGTCAGAGGACGGGGGTCGTGAACAGGCTTTTCAAGAGAGATGAACAGGGGGCAGCTGAGAGAAAGACGGCGACAAGCCCTGGAAGAGTCTATAATGTCATGCCACATCTTGGTGCAGGTTGTCCTTCTGAGGACGACTCATTCATCGTTTTCAGTGCGACACCTTCACTTGTGGAATCCTCTACGATTTTTAGCTGCTGTCACTAAAAAGTGTGTTTTTCTTTAGCATTAAATCCAGGCCACTTTTTGTTGTTCAGGTAGCTAATTCTTTAACCGACTTACCCAAGTTGTTTCTCCTTTGCATCCTCTTTTCACCGGGTTTGTGAGTGGACGATTCTTGTGGAACAAGGGGAGGAAGATGGGAGTGACGGTCTCTCCTTTGTTCCGGAGTTGTCGCCTGTCCACTTGTACAGAGAGGTTGGCTGAGAAGTTTTCAAAGAGTTGGCCGCAGCAGGGCTGTGGAGTGGATTTTGGATTTATCGGCAGTGTTTGTCGTTAGGGTAAAGGACGGCGGGTTGGCTGTGTGAAGCATCACAATCGTGGGACTGGGAACTCCTGGAGCGCAGGTCCTAGGTTGCCCGCCTGGCCCGTATCAGGTGCTTGTCGTTACCTGCTGGGGCGCAGCTGCCTGCCTAGAGCTAGAAGGGAGCTGAGAGACGCGGAAGCCAATGTCCAGGACACTTCAGGGCATCTCATTAGTGACTGGAGCGGGACTGGTCCCAGGTCTCCTCACCTTCCTTCTGCTGGGCTTTGCACAGCACATGGCCAGAGGCCACGTCAGAGCCTACGGGCTGGGGCCCAAGAGCCAGGCTGGGACGCGCCCCGGGACAGGAAATCGAGGCAACTGGGGTGAGAGGGCTTTCTTGCCAAATTTGCAAATGCTGGTTGTCAGCAAACCAGAGCTACGGAACCGTTTTAGAAAATTTCCAGGGACAGTGGAATTTTCAAAGCCTATGCACTGCCACCAGGTAGGTGCAGTTGGTTTTATGGGCAGCCGGGGCTCCGCACAGACTGGTCAGGGCACTCAGGCGGGGCACTAGCGTCGGGCTGGAGGGCCTCTGATGGCCATCCCTGAAGCCACCCGCTCCCAAGGGCTGTTCTCCCCTTTTCTCAGGACGAAGCCCCACTTTCTCTCTAAGGCCTATTGACTCACAGAGCGAGTTCTAGAGAGACACTTCCCCATCTCATGTCTCTGGGCTCTGGCTGAGCATTAGTGAAGCGGGCAGGGACAGGGGGAGGGATTGCTCAATGGTAATGGATGGCTCGTCCAGAGAAGTGACCCTTTCATTTCTGCAGAGGCGGTGGGCCCATCTAAAGCACCGTGAGGAGGTCCAGGTGAGTTTATTGAGTTTGGAGAGAAGAGAAAGAGATGAGGAGCAGATGAGAATCTTGGATGAAGGCCTAGACCTTGATCATGAGGGATTTTATTTACTTTTTGATACTCAGAGTGGATAATAGCAAAGCAAGATTCATAAGGAGGGTCATTTTCCAGAAAAAAAATGTAGCACTGATTTATGCAATACTTTAGAAAATATCTCTCAGAGAAGATTATGGATCTAATTCCAGGAAACAGGCCTATGTAATAAGTAAGCTTGAAGCTGGGTGACCTCGCAGGTCTAGGATGAAGCATGCTGTTGAATAGCACGGAGCTGGCTAGCGTTTATGGACGGACCTTCCCTAGCCAGTCAGGTGTTAGTTAACCATTGGAGAGGTTTTTTAGCACCGAGT
Organism: Glossophaga mutica; assembly: GCA_039655065.1. Taxonomy (NCBI): domain Eukaryota; kingdom Metazoa; phylum Chordata; class Mammalia; order Chiroptera; family Phyllostomidae; genus Glossophaga; species Glossophaga mutica. The sequence continues at coordinate 89,193,329 of CM077313.1, forward strand.
TTAACTGCAGGGTGTGTGGACAAGCAGAGTTTATGGTTGGAGTCAATGGCATAGTCCGTCGTGTGAGCTCTCGGGGCCAGATGGCTTCTGTCCTGGCCTAGGTCCTGCCACACAGTAGCGAGCCTTACTTTTCTCGTCTGGTGGACGTAGAAACTTGATTGCTTGTGGGTCTCACCACATGAGGAACGTGGTCCACAGTGTCAGGGACCGCAACGACATCGCACACTTCTTGTCCACTTGGTCTCACGTGTAATGCAATGATTTCCTCCCCCGTCCCTCCTTCACGGTGCCTTGAGCGGGCGCTCGCCTGGTGCCTGGCGCCTCTCTCTAACCCCAGGCTCTGATTTGGCCTGTGGACCCCGCACGGCCCTGCTGAGCTCCCGCTCTGGGGCGGGCTCTTCTTCATACTTGAGGAGGCTTTGTCAGTCATGACATTGGGGCCATCCTTGGCAGTCTGTTTAACTTTGTTTAAAAGATTTTATTTGTTTATTTTGAGAGAGAGGGGAAGGGCAAGAGAAGGGGAGGGAGAGACACATTGATGTGTGAGAGAAACGCCAGTCGGTTGCCTCTCACACGCACCCCCATCTGGGGACCTGGTCCGCAACCCAGGCCTGCGCTCTGGCTGGGAATCAAACCGGTGACCTTCCAGTTTACGGGACAATGCCCAGCTCACTGAGCCACACTGGTCAGGGCCACCCTTGTCAGTCTCGATGGATGATGACTTCCCCTAGAAGGTGTACATTGAGAAATTAATGAGGTTTATCTCCAAGTGCAGTGGTCTTTTGCAAACCAAGGTTGGTGTTTTGCAAACCAAAAAAGTTGCCTACAGACTAATGTGTTTTAAATAATCACATTTATATTAATTTGTGACAGAAGCTTTATACCATTTAAAAATACTAGTTTTCCAAAGACTAGCTTCTAAAATCTTGGTATTTCTGTGCTAAATTAGTTTCCATAGTTTCTTCTCCCCCATGACATTGATTCTGGTTAGACTATCTGTTTCTCCTCTGTGTTTTCATATGTTCTGCAAACGTGTACACTGTGATTCCTTGTCTTACATTCTCCGTGTGTACTTACCATTTTCCGCACCAGACAGAAAGCTGCTCGAAGGCAGGGGATCCTGTCTCACTTGTTTTTGTGTCTCTAGAAACCAGCACGGTGCCAGCTGCATTATACAGGGTCCGGCACAAGTAACACCTCCTTTTTAAATTACAAACTCTTTTCTTACAAAATCATAAGCATGGAATTCTGTAACATAATAATATCACACTCAAGCACACCCTATGACATTTTAGGTGAAATGTTCAAATTAAAACTATAAATGATCACACCCATATTGTTACTCTACCAACCACACGCAAGCAGGCCCTCCTTCTTCCAGACCCTGGATATTATGTAAATATATGTGAGGCTAATCTAGATTGTGTGGAAAATGAGGTTCTTTGCAACATGAAGATTTTAGGTGTTCATTCAGGTTGGGTGAATCACAAATCTGTGTTGATTAGAATCCAAGTGGTGGTCTCTTCAGTTGCTGTTGATTTCTTGGAGAAAATGGTTTCCAGTAGGAAGGGCTGGGCTGTGTGCTTCCCATGTTAAATTTCTGGTTATGCTTCTGCAGTCGCCCCTGTTAGTTCAAACTGCTCTGGTTGTGGTGGGGAAGGGAACAGTTACATTTCACTATTGTTGGGGGCAATTTTAAATTTGTTTCAAACCATAATTGTTTTTACTTTAGAATTTGTGTAGATTATGGATTCAAACATACATATACTAAAACGTAAACTTAAGGTAATTAAAACTGTGATTATTTGAGTTCAGCCTTTTTTGGGGGAGAGGGCTCGTTATCTAGTCTTTTTGCCTCTGAATTTTAATTTTTTCTTATTATTCATGTAATACATCTCCACTGTGGAAAAAATTAACATAAAAATCAGGTTCTTTCTGTCTCTTACTTCCTCTGACTGTGGAATATTGGTCCAGCCCTTGGCCTGCCTCCTTGTTGCAAGATGGCTGCTGAAGCTCCAGCTGTCCCATTGAGATGATATGATATCCGGAATAAAAATGAGAACCCCTCCTCTGTCTCTCTCCCTTAGACATACAGGATGCTTTTCCAATGGTCCACCTTCTTGCCCAGCAATATTCTTCTCTAATCCTGTTGATCACAGTGATCTTATATCTTCCTGAGCAGCCCATTTCTAAACCAGTAACTGGCTAGAATAATAAAATTACCATGACTGGCTTCAGGGCTTGGCTGACTCTTGTGTAAAGGGCTGGATAGTAGATATTTTAGACCTCGCAGCCCATGTTGTCTGTGTCAACTATTCGACTCTGCTGTTGTAGCAATGATAGGCGAAGTGTAAATGGTGGCCATGTTTCAATAAAACTTGCTTTGCAGAAACAGATGGCAGGCCCGTGGGCCATACACGGCCAACTCCTAGGGCCTCTGAGCAGTGACTCTGAAACAGTGGCATGTGTCAGAACCAACAAGGAGCTTGTTAAAATGCAAGGTGCCAGGCCCGGAGTTCTGATTCAGCAGATTTGGGGTAGAGCCAGAGAATTCGCATTTCTAACAAGCCCTCCTTGATACTGGGTTCAAGATCAGGTTGATGCTGGTTCAGGAACATCACTTTCAGAACCAGTGGCTTAGCCCGTGGTTTCTGGATACTCTTCAGTGTGTATGTGTGTGTGTGTGCGCTCATGCGTGGGGCAGGGGGTGGGGGGCCGTCCTGTGCATTGTGGGATGTTTAGCAGCATCCTCAGCCTTTACCAACTGCAAGGCAGCAACCTCTGGGCACTTCCTCAGTCTGATGAGCAGAGAGGCCTGAGACATTGTTCAAAAAAATGTGACCAGGGGGCAAAATCTCTGATTCTCCCTCCTGCTCAGACTTGGACTATTCAGCTCTGTCCCCTGGGTCTGCGAGCAGGTTTGTGTTTCCTTGTACCAGCTGGAGAGGAGTGTCCCTGTCCTGGGAATAAGGAAGGGACCAAAGAACTGTTGTGTAGGCCACCAACAGTGTCTACTGCTGTCACGTTGTAACCCCGATTAAAAAAAAAAAAAAAGGCCTCTCTGGCCAAAATAGTCCAGAAAATGGAACAGGAATGCCCATTTTCTAAGACTGTCTTGAGCATATAATCTAATTGCATAATTGAAGGAACTTAGCAGAGGGTCTGGCAATGCACACAGATAGGGGGACAAATCATAAGCAAAACATTCCATTTAGCAAAGCCTTAGTTAAAGGTGATGTCTGTGCTTGGTTCTTATAGGATGTTTTTTTATGCAAAGTCATAAAAGAGTTAATGTTAGGTTAATAAAATTTTGTTGGCCTTGCAAAAAGAGCATGAACAGCCATTAATTTGTTTTCTCTTTAATATAGTTAAAATGTGAAAAGTCTGTTTTTGATGAATTTATGGTCCTTTTGCTTAGGAAGTCTTTACTCGTGGATGAGCCTACTTGAACTTGGACTTTGACTGCGTGTGGAGGTGACAGCGGAGACCTGTGTGTTGGCTGAGCTGTTCCTCACCCGTCCCTCGCTCTGCGGTGTGTCACAGAGGGTGCAGACCGCGTCCCTCAGGACCCCCGTCTGCGGCGGGGCGGCACTGGGAGGAGACTCGATGGTGTGCAGGACGTTGGTGTCCACGCTCCTCCCCCTCCTCAGCTGCTTTAGGCAGCATCTCGTTAGCAGCCGCAATTCCCCCCGGGCTCCAGCGCCCTCTAGGGAAGCCCGCCATTGTCCTGTGGTGGGATCCGGGATTCCCGGGCTCCAGTCCCTCTGTCTCTTTTCATTCTGCTCTTCAGGCCTGGGAGCTGGGAGTAGCTCCCTGCTGCCGCTCACCTCTGGGTTACCCCAGCACCCACCCCGCCCGGCTTCTCAGCTCCTGCATGCCACTGAGACCCCACCTCACAGCCCCTGCCGAGTAAATGTGCCAGGTGGTTTCCGTTTTCTTGATTGAACTCATGCTGGTACAAAGCCCAGCCCCCACCATCGAGTCATACAAACCGAAAGGAGTTATGTCTCATCGTGAGATGCTGTTAGTTCCCAAATGAAGTACAACGAGAGTGTCTATTGGAATTGTCAGTGATAACCCATGTACTAATGTACAGTAGTGGTAGCTGTTGGTTTTAGCTTCTCGTAAACAGAAAAGGAGATTAAAAATTGGTAAATTATTTTCTACAAGGACCCATTATAATCTAGAGACAAAGAACACTAGTTCTGACATTGAACTTCCCAGGTTCAATTGGACCCTTCCACTTACTAGCATTGCAGCTTTAAGCACATGATCTAACTTCTCAGCACCTCAGTTTTCTCATCCGTAATTGGAATTAATAACGGTGCACAGTAGGTCTCAAAGGGACTCTTAGGAGGATTAAGTGAGTAATGCACCAAAAACACTGTCAGAAGTGTTTGGCATATAATGAATATCCCCCAAAAATATCAGCTCTCGTCATTGCTGTGTTAAATCGTCCCAGGCAGAACCGATTAAATCGGCCTGCCACTGTGGAGAACTCTAGGGCCTAAAAATAAGCGTCCGAGTGGAATAAGGGTGAGAATGTGTGCCAAAGGGAAAAACATCCCCTGAATGCATGCTTCCTGAAACCTTCCTGTTCTTACTGTTTACCGTGACTGACTGCTTTCAAACATGCATAAATTAACAACTTACTATGTCATAATAGAGGTTATCTCTTTTAAAAAACTTTCCTGAACACCAGGTCCTCAGTTTTAAGAAGAGTAAGACAGTTTCCCCTGATGACATGGGTTTAATTGGCCAATGGCAGGGAGTGACCCAGCCTGCCAGTTCTGTTAGCCACAGTGTCCTGGAGCCACGAAGCATGTGCCTGAGCAAGCACAGCATCGGCTCGTTCCCCGACCCTGGGCATTGTAATCATGGCCTGTAAGCAGTGGGCTTCTCGAAAGGCATTAGCTAGCCCAGGCAAGTCTGCGCACTGAGCGGGAGCTGCGCGCACACTGCCCCGATGGATGCAGCCGATGTCAGGAATGGACAGGGACGTCAGGCGAAACCGCACAAGGATGCGCTGTGCACTGTTTTGTTTGTTTGTTTGTTTGTTTTCAGGAAGAAGAGAGAAGTCTTTTGAGAGATTAAAAAAGGGCAGGGAACAGGACACAGGACTCATTAATCATTAAAAGGTTGTTAAAAAACAGAAGGTCTTCTGTTTAACATTTTGACTTTTCTGTGGGTCACGCTGCTATTCGTTCCTTCATTAGTCCTAAATTTCTTACTAGCAATCCAGGACGTTGGAAACACTTTTGAGATGTGGAAATTTGTTTTGTCACTTGTATCCTGCTGAGTTCCTAAAAATAGTTTGGGTTGCCTGTTAGATTTCTCAGGTAACTTGCCACAAAGCAAAACCGAAGCAATAACAGAGGAGGAAAAGCAACACTTATTTCGTTCATTTAAGATTGAACGTATTTTTTATGCACTTTAACATTAATTACTGATGTATAAATTGAAAGACAGATTATTATTAGGATTCATTTTCTTCATTTCTTGGGCGAAAGTCATCCCACAAGAGCTGGAGCTGGGTGATGATAGGGTGTGATGTTAAGGGAACGTATGACCCAGCCTGCCTTGAAATACCTGGCTGGAATGCTTGCAGTTTTTATCATGAGAGTTATGTGTTTCACTTTAATACTGGTCCTGCAAAGTCCCAGGAACATGATTACTGGGAAAGGTATCACAGAAACCCCCCATGAGTACATTTGCCCACACGAGATCCAGTGGACCGGCCTGGTCCCTAACCAGGTAGTTAGCTGCGCCATCTGTCAGGGTAAAAATTGGTCACTTGGATACGCCGGGGGAACTGGGTCGGCGAGGCATGGTGGAATGGGATGGCGGAGGGGGACCCTCAAAGAGAGCTTTGTGAGGGTGAGAGCATGTGAAGCGAAGGAAATCATATGTCTCTGGCTTCAAGGCAGCAGGTAGGTTGCCTTGAGTCTGCGGGAACTTCCAGATCTGTGAAATAATAATGGACGCGGGCCATTAGATATGATGGAGGTGGTGAGAGGGGGATATTAACATTGTGCTTGTGAACCTTTTTGGAGGTCAGAGACTCCAGTGGGACTCTGAGACCTCTGGGTTCTTTCCTCCAGAAAATCCATAAAACACTCAAAATGTTGCCTTCAGTTGCTGGGGATTTACTGACCCTTGAAGCCCATTCTTGGGTCCAGGTTACAAAGCACTAGGCTAAAGGGACAGTAGGGGGTTTTGGAACACGGCAGTTTTTATAATTGTATTAGTCCCTGGGGGAGCTGTTGGGAGCATTTGTAGCTTTGTGATTTGGGGGTCGGTATGGTCATGGTAACGTTTCAGTTTCTTGGAGAACGCCCAGCCCGTGGAATTCCGTTACATGGAATGCTGTAGCTGACGCAAGGTGCGGTAGAGTTAAAGCCACTGAAGTGAAAAAGTAAGAGTTTCCAATGTTCATCACAGGAAATACAGAAAATACATTAAATGGAATTGTATTTCACAATAAAAGGTGTTCTCTTTGGAAGCTTTGACTTATAATAATCAGGAAGACTTGTTAGCGAATAGAGATGATTCCGTGTTTTTTTTTTTTTTTAAATTCTGCATACATCATATCATGATTTATTAGAGCTAGGTATTTTGCTTTTATGACTGTAAATCTTGATTTAGATGATCTTGACATGTCTGCAAAATAGGCAACATAGATTCTTCTTCCAAATAGGCAGGAGAGGCAGGAAATGCTAGTATAGAAGATGATACTTTAGAATTAAATCACGTAGTGTGATGTTTATCGTATAATATTGCACAAAACGCACAAAGCATCTAAAGTATATTCCCATCCATGTAAATTTGTGTACACATCTCTTTATACGTGGCTAAGAAAGACTCGTCGGAGAAGATGTTTCCTGAAATGGAAATGGTGCCGCTCTAGGAAGTGTAAGCAGAGCGGTCGCTTCTCCCGTTCCCACCGTAGCTGAAGTCGGCTTCCAAGACCCAGTGGGGGTCTGAGCAGGATGGTGATAGTCGGAGTGAGAGGAAGGAGCAACTGTGGGGAGAACTTTGGCAGGCAGAGTGAAAGTTCTTGGGGTGCTCCTTAATGGAGGGGTGATGGAGGAATTGTGAGTTAAATATGTCAAGGTTTGGGGCCCGCTGGCATCGCAAAGAGCACATTTGGGAGGGACGTGCTCCCTGCAGGCTGGGACGAATTTTGTTACACAACTGAAGAACGGCACAGCTGGAGCTTGGCTCCGGGGAGGCAGGGATGGGAGCGCGCCGAGAGCGGCACCAAACTGTGATCATTTTTTCCCTATCACAGAACGCAGCATTCTGGAAAGAAAACCAATGTCTTCTCAGTTCTCATATATTCTTGAAGAGAGAGGCTGGACAGTGAGATTTGTTCTCACTTAGAGACCAAGAAAGTAGGAGTTAGGGGAGTGGAGAAACTTCCAGTTACCTTCAGCGCTCACTGAGTGGCCGAGGAGGGTCTGTCCAGTCCACACTGCCAGGAATGGGAGAGAAGGCTCGTCCCTGAGCCTCAGTACCCCATGGCGATGGGTCCTCGGTGGAAACCAGCGCTCCTTTTTTAATCCAGATAAACAAGGGCTCTGTGGCCAAAAGCTGCGGTGGCCTATTTTTTAAGTATAACTAATGACATAGATGAGATTCCATGAAGAATGGCTCAGAATAGAAAATCCAATTGTATAATTGAGACAAAAAGGGATATCCTGGAAATAATGTTATGTTTAGTAGTAAGTCTTAGAGCTTCTAATTACATTGGTCTTTTCCCTCCCCTAATTACTAATTTTAGAAAATGTTTCTTTCAATTTAGGAGTTAGTCAGCCTTAAATTTGTCTGCTGAAACTATGTTAGAAACCACAGTATTTCCAGTTCAGTTGAAATTATATGCTATTAAACCTGAATCTTTCCAGGTTCCGTAGACTCTGGTAGAAATGTTGGGATTTAAAGCATTAGTGCCTTGGTGGCTTCAGAGGTTGAAACCCTCCTGCGTGGGCCATGTCAGCCTCTGGGCGGTTCTGGAATAGCACTGGGATTTGTGTATTTCCTTCGGATAAAGGTGTGTTACTTACCCCCACTGTAAGGGGGGATTAGTAAGCCAAATTCTTTCTCCATTTTGTTTAGTTCTTTTTCTGGAGGTTTCTCGTATTCTTTCACTTGAGACATATTTCTTTGTCTCCTCAGTTTGGCTGTTTCCCTGTGTTTGTTTCTGTGTATTAGGTAGATTTGCTATGTCTCACAGTCTTGGCAGAATGGCCTTATGTAGGAGGTGTCCTGTGGGGCCAGCGGCCCCTGGTCACCTGAGCCAGGCGTTCCGGAGGAGTCCCTTGTGTGGGGTGTGTATGCCCTCCTGTTGCAGTTGAGTCTTGATGGCTGCTGGTGTGTCTAGGGGTGACCTGTCTGGGGGGACCGGCCATGACTGTAGTGGAGGAGCTGTTGTAAGGGGCTGACCCCGCAGAGGGGGATTCGCTTCGGCAGGGCTCCGGTGCCTGCCAAGTCTGCCCTTTGGGCGTGTCATTTGCAGAGCTGGTTGGCTGGTGTTCTTGTGTGGTCTGAAGCTGGCTACCGGGTGCGTTGTTTCTGGGGCCATTTGGGAGGGGCTCTGGTGCAGGCCAGGGTCAGCCACTGCCTGTGGCCAGTAGGGGCCACTTGGTGGGAGCTACAGGGTGACCTGTGGTTGGGAGCTGCCTGTGCTGGGCTTGGGGTGCGTGGGAGAGGCCAGGTTGCTAACCAAGGTTGGCTGCCATTGATGAGGGCTGGAGGCCACTTAGCAAGAGGGACAGGGCACACCCCACCTGCCATTGCTTGTTTGGGGATTGCGGACCTTTGAGAGATTTTAGGAAAGTCTGTACTGTGAGTCCGTGAAGGCTGCTCATGTGGAAAAGCCGCTGGAAGATGTTGGGTCCTGGGGCTCCAGGTGGGGGGAGTGGGGTCTCAGGGAGCCACCTGGGTGGGGCAGAAGGTTTGAGCCAAGTGCATGGAGAGGTCAGCTTTGGCATTGGACTGCGCGGCTGAGTGAGGGAAGGGACTCAACAGAGCAGCAGGGGCGCCCGTCATCAGCTCTTCTGCACGTGATACCAGCTTGGGCAGGGGGCCGGGGTGGGGGGAGGCTCAAGAACAAATGACGTCTGCCAGCACTGCCTTCCCCTCCTCCCAGGCTCGATGGGGCTTCTGTGTATCCTCAGTTACAGGGCTCCTGTTCACTGATCTCCGGGTGGCTCTCAGCTGTTCTCTCAGTGAGTTGTAATTCTGATGCGGTTGCAGGAGGAGGTGAGCATGGCGTTTCTCTACGCCGCCACCCGGACAGGAAGCCTCTGCAGATTCTGGATAGAAATCAGGAAAAGGAGCAGTTTTACATTTTAATGTCATAGCTTGAGTAAGTCATGAATTCTGAATGAAGAATAAACATCTTTATTTTTTTTCTGGGAAATAGCTTAAACATAGACTGAAATGTGTGAACATTGATAGCCTGTCTTAAAATAATTTGTCTCTTGACCTTGAGCGGAAAATCCCTACACTCTAGAGAGTTATTACCCTCTCTCCATTCACCCAGACCCAGATGGGAAGACTGGGCACCCTTCTCGGGCTTTGGAATCACCAAGCTCAAGTCTTTGATTCGATTCAGTATATCCTCTTCAGTGGCCTGCGAACATCCGGTGTCAGTGGCCTGTGGAGACCCGGAGTCTTCCCTCCGTGCCTCCCCCAGTGTGTGCACCTTGCCTGGAATCCCCTTCAGTCTCCTGCGACAGAACCAACTTAGGCTCTCCAGTCCCCAACGAGTCCTTCCTGACAACGTCAGTCTTCATTTACGAAGCTCATCAAGACCACTTATGGGAAACACTTCAAAGTCCATCCCTGAATTCAGGACCATGTGCTATTTCCCTTGGTTTAATAGATGCTACTTTGAGCTCAAAGACTTTTGAGTGTCACCATTAAGCCTCCAGAGATAAGAACCTCCTTCCTGAGTGTCAGGCACATAGGAGTAAATGACCCACGGGGGTTGGCGTGAGTATTAAGGGTGTATGGAGAAAAAGTTCTGAAATGAGGCTTACTCTGGACTGAGACCTAAATACTCGCGAATATTCATTGTGCTGAATGGAGGCTCTTTTTATTGCTCTCATCTTGACATGAACCCCTTATATCAAATTCAGCAAGAAATTGCACTTACTAATCAGTAGAGTCAGCTCAGTAGTGCCCAGGAAAACCTGGAGAAAAGTAGGTTAAATCAAAGTGGATTTCTTTACAAGTCTCATGTAGTCTGGATGGAAATACGCGTCATATAGATAAAATATTCCTGTACTGCTGAACACGGCCACAGATTCGACTTCTCACTGATCAATGCAAAATTGGAATCACAGCCATTGAAGAGATTTTTAAAGTTTTAAAGAAACAGGGGGTATGTTTTTCTTGTTTTAATTTGTTCTGTGCTTTTGTTTGCTGGTTTACTTTTTGTGGGTGTGTGGTTATTCAGCAGCAGATGGGCCTTCCTGATGCTGCGCTCTGCGAGGAGTCGTCCTCCCGGCGGACGCGGTGTCATGTGGGGATAACAGCTGTGACAGGTGCGGGAAGCTATGGTTCAATTAGCTGACACATTCAAGTCCAAAATTAAGTAGTTGATTAGGTCTGAGAGTCTTAAGGAGGCGACCGGCTCGCTTTCTCCAAGTTGTTCACTTTCATGAGCTCTTTGCTGCCATGGAGGAGGCCCTTGGAAAGGGGGGATTCACCTACGACTGAGTCCAGTGCCTGGTGACTGTGGGTAGTTGGGTGTAATCCTTATGGCCGCACAGTGGTGAGTTGAATCCTGCTTTCCTGACTTTGGAAATTATTCCTTTTTTATGCTCTTTCATGGGGTGGTGGTACATGTCTTTGGGGCAGACAACCAAAGTGGTCTCTGTCCTCTCCAAAACTCAAGGGCATAATTTAGCCTTACTGGACAAGACTTTCTTCTGAGTCGGGTCCGGGACAGAGTTGTTTCCCTCCATCTGAGTCATCTTGGCTACATTGTTTTTCAGCCACGGATTCAAGGACGTGAGCCTTAGCGTAGGCGCCGCCCCACACCTTGCACTCATAACATTCAGATGGGCCGGAAGTGGTCCCTCCAGGGAGGCTTGGCTCAGGGGCAGTCCCAGGAGATGCCCCGGGAAAGCAAGCGAGGAAGAGAGGCTGCATCAGCGTCTGCTCCTGAGAGTGAGGCTGCAAAGGAGGGACGCGGGTTTAAGTCAAGTTCTACTTTCGCACTTAGGGAGTTGCTGAACGTAAAAAGGGTGCTGTTAAAGATCATTCCTTAAAGAGAATAAACGCCTCTAATTGTGTCATTTCATACTTTTTACACACTCGGGATCCTTGCCTCACTTTTGGATGCATGAATTTTAAGGCATAGGTTTGTTGCAGAATTGTGAGGTTCACGGTACAAAGTCAAGACCCTGTCTTCCTGTACCCTCAATTGGAAGCCAGAGCCTTGTTGCTCTTGTTACTGTGATCAATGCTGAAGACAAACCCCAAGTTCCTTTCCAGTAACTTCTCACTTGGCGCCGTGGGCCAGGGGCCTCTTCAGAGGTGGTCCCGGTAGTTGTTCAGATGAAAAGGGGAAGTCTCACGGGAGCCTTTTTTTCCGAGTCCTCCCCAGTTGCTTAAGACCCGAGCTCATGCTCACAGTTACTCTCACCAGCCGAGAAGACACACTTCAGCAATGTCGTGTGTTGAGCACCAGTTGAGCTTGCGATTGTCAGGTAGCCTCTTGTCCCGTGTCTTCACTGTGTACGTGTCCAAAGCCAGTGACCACGTTTTATCTTAGAGATTGAATACCAGTGTCACAGAGAGCGAAGTTCTTTCTGTAAAGCTTTTTAATATTGAAACTCCTTTGATCTTCACCCTGTGACTGTTGGATGTCCCCTCTACTCCTAGGTAATTTGGCAAATCTTCACTCTTAGCATTCTTTGTGTGAGGATGTGGGCCAAGGATTCATTGTCATTCACTGGTATCCCCATTTCTTAAACAGTAATTTGCTTCAGATATTATTTTTCCCCAGATAAGCTATGGGTTTTGTATTCCGTCCTTGTAAATTATTTGAATAGTAGGCCTTGATTTGGGGAATTCAGACTATTTGGAGATGTTAAGTTCCTTATCCTTTTAGTGTAATGACATCTAAAATTTATATTGCATCTCACAATTTACTAAGAACTGTTGCATACATTCTTTTTATTGGCCCCTGTAATAACTCTGTGAAGCCAGCCAGCATTACTTTGCTTCTTTTTACATTAGATAAACAAGAATTGCCTAGAAAAGAATGACTTGCCTGAGATACACGGCAAACTGGGATTCAGACTGTGAAGTCAGAGGTCTATTTTCTTTCCACCACAACAAGCAGTTTTTAGGCAGGTTTTTCATTGATGTGAGAGAGTAACATCGATTAGTCGCCTCCTGTATGCACCCTGACCAGGGGTTGAACCTGCAACCCAGGCATGTGCCCTGATTGGGAACCAAACCTACAACCTTCTGGTGTGTGGGATGGCACTCCTACCAAATGAGCCACTCGGCCAGGACAAAATTTGGATATTTTATGCCTTATCAAAGTAGTGTTGATGACTAAGACCTTCCCATCGCTCCGGTCTCTATTCAGGCAAGAGCACTGTCTTGAACATCGGTAAACTAAGATGTAAATGGTCGGCTTATCACTCTCAGATTCCAGCCAGAATGGATTTCTGACATCCTGGAAGTTTTACGGTGAGCAGTTCCCCAGTAACACATATAAACTTTCAGAGTACTGTGCTTTAATGATCAAATCATAATTTTTCTAAAGATTGCTAAAACCAGCTTTTCTAAGGTGTCATTAAGGGAATTAAACTGATGGCTGCGGATAAGACTCTGCAGTGCTGTGACCAGGGATCACTTCCAGAGGGTCCACGGGCTGCCTGGTCGTCTCTGCCAGGCAGGGCCCCTCCACGCCTGCAGGTGCCACCGTGGCGTGCTGGCCCGAGATGTAAAATCCCTCCTCTGGATGGCTCTGTGATAGCTGTCATCGTGTCCAAATTCAGCTCGTTGTCACACTTTGGATATTAATACCAAGAATTGAAATGTGAAGTGGCTGTGTGAATCAGCCTGGTGCGATGATAATCTTTTTCTTTTGTTATTCTCTGAAAATGGACTTGGGTTTCTGGGAATTGGACTCTATTGGAGGATTCTGATTTACACTGTGACACCCATTTAATTCAGTTAAGTCAACTAGAAAGTGATTTTTTAAACTAGCTTGTAATTCATACCTCTCTCATCAGATACTATCTTTCTCTTATAGTTGATTTCAGCCACTTAGAAGGAAGAAAACCTATGTGTGCGTTAGAGGAACCTCTCACCCAGTGAAATCCAAATATGGACATCTCAGGAAAAGATCTCAGTCTAATTTTTACCACATTTATTTGCTTCTGTTTGTAGATTTCTTCTTCTTTTTTTTTTTGCTAAGGCAAAATTTTTTCTTTTGTTTTTTTGCCTGTTTTGTTTTTGCTTTTATTTGTATGTTTTGTTTCAACAGAGAAACTTAGAATTAGAATATTGATCCCAGGACTAAAACCATTGTGGTTTTTTCCCATTTGGTCTGTATTAGATTTCATTCTGGTCTGTATTAGAAACATACCTAGATATTTACTGTCTTTCAGCTAGTTTTAAAGTGTAACATCACTTACGTAATTATGAAAACTGTGACCATCTCACAAGTGTTGATGAGCCTGACCCCCCTCCCTTCTGACCCTCACCGAGACACATTTTTTTCCCCGAGTTAAGGTCAGTACAGCACCTGCTACCTGGTGTGTGCTCAGTTGATGTTTGTTGAAAAATCAAATAAAAATACATTTTCTTCTTACTAGGGTGATTCAATCTTAGCCTCTATTCATAAGAAGTATATTTTCTTAACTTCTGTATATTTTTTCATTGAAATCATAAAAAAGCAGAATTAAGTTTAAAAACTAAGTGAAAAATTTGCAGAAGGGAATCTTCTCGCTCCAGAGAGCTATTGCTTTACAGAAACAGTACGCGCAGTGAAGGAGCGTGGGCTCGTGGCTGGGCGGGCCGGGTTTGACTCTGCCTGCGTGTTTGTGGACGGCCAGTCCTTTTTTTTTCTGTTGTAAGATATTTGTGTTTCAGTGTTTGTTTTAATCTTTATTGTATTTATTGGGGTGCTGTTGGTTAAGAAAATTATATAGGTTTCAAGCGTACAATTCTAGTAATATATCATCTGTATATTGTATTGCGTTCATTGCCCGGAGTCAAGTTTCCTTCCGTCACCATTTATTCCTCCTTACCATCTTCCGCCTCTCCCACCCCTCTTTCCCTCTGCTCATCACCGTACTGTCTTTTCAACCTTCGGGGGCATCAGTTTCATTGTGGCCAAAGTGATCCAGCACACTGAACCTCACAGCTTTGTTATAGAGATCCATTGTGTTATGCTGGGAAATGCTTGGGCGTTGGAGGTTTTAGACAGACGTGGTTTGAATCTAGACACTGTTGTGTGGTTTTGAACAAGTTTACCTTCTCTGGACCTTGTATTCTTCATCACTCAAAAATAATAATCATCTAGAGGGATGGCTGAAAGGTTTAGGAATAAGATACGTTGAGTTTTCAGGACTGTGCCTGGAACACAGTGGACACACAGTAAGTAGCAGCTGTTGTTCTTAATGAATTTGTTCTCCTTCCTAGACGGTTAGTTCTTTGCAGGCAGCTCTTAAATCACATATAACCACCTCTTAGCGCAGACTTGACATTGCACATTACTTTCGCCAGTTTGCTCTTACTTAACTCATACGCTTTTTTCAGTAAGTAATGTCAGCCATTGGATAGCTTAGAGCGGATGAGAATGAGCTGTTTTCCCACAACATCATTCCCGGTTGTAGTGAAAGTCTCATGCTAAATTTTGCCACGCATGTAGACATTTATCAAATGAACATTTATCAGCATTGAACAATTCATGCATCCTGTCCTGTAGGCTGGTCAATGCTCAGTGTCTTTTAGGTGCTAGACTGCCATCTGCCTGGGAAGGTTCACCTGAGGCAGATTGGACAACAGCCCAACACAAGGCCCTCTTACCCTCTAACGGGCATCAGACAGCTAGACACCTGCTGCCCCAAAGGCAAGACCCAATCTCATTTAGGCTCAAGCCTTGGGCCATATCCCATCGGTGTCTTCCTGCGGACATATTTAGTTGTCACACCTGTGGGGAGGGTGCTATTGGCAACTAGAATGTAGAGTCTAGGGGTGCTGCTGAACTTCCAGCAGTGCCCACGACTCCCCCCACCCCAACAGAATTATCTGGCCCCACCTGTCATTAACAAGGAGGTGGAGAAACTCTGCTCTAGAGGGTCGCTTAAAGTGGCCCACATGCTCACATTATATGTATGACCTTGTCTATAATGATCTATTTTATGTTACATCACAGACTTTATAACACTGGCCACATAAACTCAGTGGTGAAGACTTGAATGAATTTAGTAAGTCCTTGCGATGTAATATACGTAGAAGGTATGGATTTAGGTCCTAGTTGTTTACTACCTATGGTAGACCCAATACATCATACGGCCTGTAAGAACTTTTCGAAAATGGGAGGCCGGGGTCTTGTCTACCTGAAAGGTAAGCATGGGCTTCCGTCCCCCAGGTAGTGCCCCTGTGGATTGCCGTCCTAATGGACGGTTGTGCTGCGGAGGCACCAGGCCTTTCCACTCACCCCTGTGTAACAACAGACACTGAACTCCTGGGGCTGTGGAGGGGCACAGCCAGCAACAGAGCGGTCTCTGCCCTGGAGGGGTTGACAACGCAGTGGGAATCAGGCACGAGGTCTTCAGCAAGGCCCTGTCCAATGCTAAAAATGTGTCCATCGCCTGTGACTACAGAAACAGCCACTGTGTCCCCACTTTCACTCCGCACGGAACCAGGCAGCTCCGTTCATCGCTGTTTGCGTTATTTCCGTGTGGTCGGAGCCACAGAGGCCTGTCGATGTCTTGCCAGAGTGCTACCAGAAAGCAGCGGTGTAACTGTGCAGTTTATGTAAAAAAGCAAAGTTAATGAAAGCCACAGGTGCTCAAGAAGAATACGCTCTCTGAAAAGCAAGGTTCACAGAAGGAAAGAAGGAAAAACCTCTACACTTTGACTGTATTGTGAAAGCGTCGTGTTCACCCTTAAACTCTGAGACAGAGGAACTGCTCCGTGGCGTCCTCGTTGCTGTCTGGGTCTCCAGTCGCTTTCTGCGCCTTTTCGGTGGCGCATCAGCAACGACTGATCCCCGGAGTGAGGCGAGTCAGCCTGTGTGGCCTTAGCTGAAGGAAGGCTCTCTCGGAAGCCCCGGCTCCTGCCCAGGTCACCGTCCCCTTCCCCGTTGGGGAGGCGGCACTCAGGCCTTTGGGGGTGGCCCCACGGTGACTGCCTGTCTGCCTGCGGGAATGCAGCCCGAAACATTCTAAACTCAGCGACTGTTCTTTCGGCCCCGCTGTGCTGTTTTTGGATGGTGATCGCGGCGCGTTCTCCTGGGTCTGCAGGCGCCCTTGGCGCTGCCGGCCACAGACGTGGGCGTCAACAGCGATCCGTTCAGCCAGCAGCCGTGTCCCCGCGAACACGCATTCTTCCTTTCACAGCTGATTCTGTTCATTATTATTAATGACGGTTTTTTCAATCGGGGTTTCACTGGGCTGTGGGTGGATAATTTTATGGAAAGGGGTGAAAGTGTGGTCAGCGGGGGCGTGGGGGCATAAAAGCAGTAATCAGGGTGCGGATCGGTTGTGTTTTTAATATCACATTAGCCAAGCAGTGGGGTTAGTTTCCTTTCAGCCGATTAAGTTACATGTCTGTTTGGTGAATAAACTTTGCAGAAATAGCAAAATTTGTCTCCGTGTCACTTGTAAATGATTTATTGTCTTTCTCATTTAACGTTTTTATGTGTCAATGGTATATGTTTTAAAATTCCCAGCCAAAGTCTATATTCCAGCACTGCCTACCTTTTATATTCTTCTGGGCAGAACATTAAACAAGAAAAGAAAAAAAATGGTCCTGCAGTATATAGCATAAAGACGTTTCTTGGGAATAATTTGTTTTTCTAAATCCGGTTTTATATGAATTCTTAAGGCATCCAGCAGGTGTGGATTGGTGGCGAGGAGAGTTACAGTCCTAGACCAGAAAAGCCATCATGACTTCTGAGGGTCAAACCATCGTGCCCGGGGTCCCAGAGCATCAGGTTGTCCCAGAGCATCAGGTGACTTAGCCGAGGGGGGCAGGTCTCTTTTTATGAGGATAAATAACATGTGTGACTGAAGTTTTTTGCCGAAAGGGTGCCCTTTTCCTTTTGTTTTAATAGCTACCCCCAAATGGTAGCATGGTTAAAAATATATTCTAATCCTGGGTTTGGTTTAGGAATTTCAGCTAAATGTAGGCTATAGAGGAATCTTAGGTTTTCACTCCATGTGAGGTGTGAAAGAACGCAGCCCAGTCCTCTCTCCTGTTAATACAAAATAACATAGTAGCGAACGCAGTTAAGAATTAGATTCTCATTCTGCCTTTAAAGTAAGAACTCAGGGTTCTCTTTTATCTCGCTACAGGTTCAGCGGGTAGACAATGGAACACTTCTCGCAGGCTTATCCAGCATCTAAATCACCCTCATACCCATTCTCTCTTCATTTTAAACCTTATTTGCTATTGGTAAAAGAACACGTCTTTTGGACCAAAGTTGGATGTTTGCAGCCAACGTTAACATTTAGACCGGCTAAGCTTTTCCTTCTTCCCCGTTTCAAGGCCTCCGCCATGTTGGAGTCTGTAGCCCTAAGCGCCTTCGCAGGTAGCGCCGTGGAATGGGACGTGTGCCGTTTCTTGCCTGCTTCCCAGTCCCTCCGAGACTGAACGTGTGTCCTTCCCACCAGAGGGCGGCCACGTGAGGAATCCCTTCCTCTCGGTGGTCATTAGAGCTGTCTGTAGCTTGGTGTCAGGCCGCTGTGGCTAAAGGCGCAGTGCAGTGGCTTTTCCAAAAGTGACTGACAGAGGTTGAGGCAGGTCTGCTGTTTCCAGGTGACATCACTTGGGTTCCGTTCAAAGTGGGAGCCTGGCAGTGCGCGACGGAGTGTGTCTGGGATTTGAGAGACAGCTGAGTTCGGTCTCCTAGTTGTGCTGGATCGCAGGTGGACTGACTTGGAGGTTCCTCGATTCAGCCAGCGTTCATGGGGTACGTCCCGAGTCCCGGAAAATCGAGCGCACGCTGGGGCCTTATCAACTGCTGTGTTTACGCTGGAATTTTCTGGGCTGAGTATGAGTTTAATTTTCTTTCTTCATTCTCGTAGTGTACTTCAGAAACATTTCATTCAAATCACCACATTTTCTAGCATTTTCAATAAGGTACAAAAGAAAATTAAACCATGTCCTGCTCCCTGAATAACAAGCCTCAGAGGATTTCTGTAGAATAAGTTGTACCAGGCAAAGCTGTGTGTGTTGTGTGTATTTTAATAGAATTTCTGAAGGAGTCGGAAAGGTGACCCGATGCGTGACTCTTCATGTTACGTTTGATACAGAGTCTCACAACGTTGTACTGTGAAACTTGGGGAGCCTCGGCCACAAAATGAGCGCCGTCTCCGTGGGTGACTGACTGTACAGAGAGGGCCCAGAGGGCCCTGCAGAGGAGCCGGTAGCCCTGAAGAGCTGGGAGCTAGCAGTGCGCCTCGAGTACCAGGAGGAGGGTCCTCCTTTTTCAGTGTCATGGTTAACCTGACAGAAAAGGTAGAATTTACCAGGTGTTACTGAATTGAAATAAATCTTCAACTGTCGGCTATATTAAGAATTAATAACCAGGAGCCGAACAGACTAGAACGAATAGGAGGGATGCTAACGAGCGTTACTGAATATTATCACGCAGGTGAGAAGACTAAGCCCGAGGGTGAGGAAGTAACCACCCGAAGCTTGGGCAGCTAGCAGGGAGCGTCACCAGTATTCCTGCTTAGATCTCACTGACTTCAGGGTCACGTGGTTATTCTGTCATTCAAAACAGTGTTAGCCCCTTTCGATAGCCATTAACATATCAAAGTTGTCACTTAAGTAGGGGTGCCTTTATTTGTGTTTAATTATTTTTAAAAAGAATTTTTATTTTTAGAGAGAGGGGAAGGGAGGGAGAGAAAGAGAGAAACATCAATGTGTGAGAATTACACGGATTGGTTGTGTCCCACGTGCCCCAGCTGGGGACCTAGCCCGAAACCCAGGCACGTGCCTTGACTGGAATCGAACCAGCAACCTTATGGTTCACAAGCCTACACTCAGCCCACTGAGCCACACCAGCCAGGGCCATTTGTGTTTGTTTATTCATTTATATTATATTAATTATACTTTCACATACTCTTACTTCTCTTATTATTTTTGACAGCTTTATTGAGATATAATTTACATAGATACAATTTACAGATTTAAAGTATACAATTTAATGATTTTCAGTATAGTTTTATCCCCTTTAAAGAAACTCTACACTGATAAGTAGTTACTTTCTGGTTTTCTTATCCATTCAGCTTCCCTTTGTCTTTTGGTCATAGCATTTAAGCCCTTTACATTTAAGGTGATTATTGATAGATATGTATTTATTACCATTTTGTTTCTTAACTGTTTTCCTCTGTTTTTCTTTTTCATCTTCTCCTCCTCCTCCTTGGATTCTTCCTCCCCTCCTTCTTAAAACTAGCCTTTGACATTTGTTGTAGTACTGGTTTCATATTAACAAATTCCTTTAGCTTTTTCTTGTCTGGGAAGACCTTTATTCTGCCTTCATTTTTAAATGATAGCCTTGCTGGGTGAAGTATCCTTGGTTGTAGGTCCTTGCTTTTCATCGCCTTGAATATTTCATGCCAATCCCTTCTGGCCTGAAATGTTTCTGTTGAGAAATCAGATGACAGTCTAATTGTAGCTCTCTTGTGGGTAACTACCTGCTTTTCTCTTGCAGCTTATAGGATTCTGTCCTTGTCTTTAAGCTTTGCCATTTTAATCATGATGTGTCTTGGTATGGTGCTCTTTGGGCTCATCTTGTTTGGGACTCTCTGTGCTTCCTGGACTTGCATGTCTTTTTCCCTCACCAGATGAGGGAAGTTTTCTGTCATTATTTCTTCAAATAGGTTCTCGATTCCATGCTCACTCTCTTCTCCTTCTGGTATTCCCATGATGCGGATGTTGTTATGCTTCATGTTGTCCCAAAGATTGCTTAAGCTCTCCTCATTTTTTAAAAATTATTTTTTCTTTTTTCTGCTCTGCTAGGGTGGTTTTTTCCTACCTTGTTTTCCAAATCGCTGATTTGATCCTCTGCTTCATCTAACCTACTATTTACTCCTTCCAGTGTATTATTTATTTTAGATATTCCATTCTTTATTTCTGACTGGCCCTTTCTTATAGTTTCTGTGTCTTTTTTTTTTTTTTATGCTGTTTAGTATCCTTATCATCATTACTCTAAACTCTATATCTGATAAATTGCTTGCCTTCATTTCATTTAGTTCTTCTTATGGAGGATTCCCTTGTTCTTTCATTTGGGGCCTGTTCCTTTTTCTTCCCATTTCGGCTGCCTCTTTTCATTTGTTTCTGTGTATTAGGTAGATCTGCACAGACTCTTGTGCAGTGACTGGCTTTGGGCAATCTGTGTGGAACCACCAGCAATGCACAGCTTCCGGCTCCCTCTGTTGGGCCTGTTTGTGGGCAGAAGGAACCAGGCTGTGCACCCAGACTGGCTTTTATCAGCTCTGGGCCTGGGGGAGAGTCGGCCAAAGTCTCAGAGCTCCCAGAGGTCCGCCTCAGCTGTTGAACTAATCACTGGTACCTCACTTTGTGGGTGGGGCAGAGTAATTCCTGCAGGCGGGGCTATTGCCACCTCCTCAGGCTGATGCCACGTGGAGGGAGTGCTCTGACTGAGAAAGGTGGCCTCTGCAGTGTGGGGAATGAGCCAGCGCGGGGATCCTCTCGGCTGTTCCTTCAGGTCTCTCCCCAGAGCCACCAGCCCCAGACTCTCCTCATGTGTCTCTAGTCCACCCTTCCCTCCCTTTGCCAGAGCCCCGGGTAAGTGGCGGCAAACAGAACTTCGTGTGTTAGCCCTTTAAGAGGCTCTCCGCATTTTCAGCTGTCTCTCCCTGGCAGTCAGAAACCCCTCTGCTTTTCGCAGCTGGATGTTGTCTGGGTACCTTTCCAGCTTTGGTGCTATAGGCCGGGGAGCCCAGCTTGGGGTTTAGACCCCACACTTCTCAGGGGGAACCCCCAGCTGCTGAAATATTCTTCTAGCAGTCCAGCTGCCACCGTGGGAGACTAACCAGCCCTCTCGTATCTCCTCCGCACTCCCTAAAAGTCACATTGCGGTGATGTGGTTTTTTTCTGTCTGGCCTTGGTTATAAGGCTTCTCTCCAGCTAGTGTTCAGTAGGTTATTCAGGATGTTTTCTCCACGGTTTTGTTGCAGTTCCGGTTTGGTCCCAGGGGGAGGTCTGTGCAGCTTCCCTTACTCCCCGCCATCTCGGATCTCTAGTAGTTCCTTTCTCTTCCCACTTTTCCACCACCCCTTCCAGCCCGAAGCAACTGCTGTGTTTATAGAATTGCTTACTTTGGACATTTGATATACATGGAGTAATATAATATGCAGACTTTTGTGACTGGCTTCTTGATCTTAGAGTAAGTTTTTAAGGTTCATCACCTAGTGGCATGTGTAAGTACTTCATTTGTTTTTATGGCTGAATAATATTCCATTATATGCCACATTTAATTTTTCTATTTGTCAGTTCATGGAAATTTGAGTTATTTCTACTTTTAGCTATGTACATAATGTAACTCTAAGCATTCATGAACAAGTTTTTGAGTGGACATATATTTTCATTTCTTTTGGGTATAGACCTTGAAGCGGCATTGTTAAGTTATGGTAACTCAATGTTTAACTTTTTGAGGAACTGCCAGGCCGTTTCCAAGCAACTGCACCATATTGCATTCTGACTGGCCATGTCGGAGGGTTCTGGTTTCTCCACGTTCTTGCCAACACTTGGTATTGTCCATCTTTTTACCTCTCCCGTTGACTTCATATAAGTCTATGAATTAGCCAGGGAACAATGTCCTTACTGTTCTTTTATGCATAAAAACTCCAATCAGCAGATGTTGAATAAGAAGCCCAGTATACGTGGGATTAGAGAGGAAGAAGTGTCATGAATAATTCGAAACAGCGAATCATCCGAAAGCAGTTGAAAAGTTTTTGAGCCTGTCAGTTACAGCTATGAATGATGTTAAAGACCGTATTTTCCACCGCTGCATGGTAAAGGTGACAAGATGAGAGCCCAGAAAACGAAAGTGAGCTGAATGCTGACATGAAGCTACTTGGTAGAGAAGCCAGGGCTAGAAGCTCTGTCTCCTGGACTCTCAGGGCATCGTCTGTCCCGGCACTGTGTGCCACATTGGCCCCCGGGGAATTTACAAGCTTATCCGTGTCCTAGGAACTCCATTTTCTCAGCTTGTTCATCCACGCCAGCCTTTTATAAAACAAGCCTATCTTACTGCACAGGGGTATTGGGAGGTCAGCAAAGCCGAAACCTCCCATTGGGAAGCTCTTGATAGAATTCGTTCCACATATCACTTATGGTGAAACTGACGTGCAGGCAGAAAATGAACGCAGGCAGCGTTATTTGGTGACATTGCTTGGATCAGATTGCTTGCGTATGAATCCTGGCTCCTGCCGCTTACTCACTGCTTGACCCTTGCTGTAATTGTTTCCTTACTTTCAAAGTGGGGAAAACAGTGGTATCTGCCTCGTGAAATTGTTTCAAGAATGAAATGAGACCATCCCTGTAAAGAGGTTAGCGCCATGCTGGGTCCTAGAAAGCCCTCAGCAAATGTTGACAAAGCGTTATCAGAGAGCATCCGCTTGCTCAGACCACTGAAAACATTGTGACCTGAGATTTTTTTCGACAATAAATGAATCATCCCTTTAATACAAATAGTCTTACTAACGCGATAGGCCTAGAAAATAGCTGTTTTCTAAGGTCATCATGATTTTGAGCTATCTGCAGCATAATACACTTCCCTTTGTTAAGAGGGGAAAAACTTACTATATTAACTTCTCAGCCTTTACAAATCATGAATGAATTTCCTCTCTGTTGTAACCTCAGGCAGAAACCCACCTGGAATTTTCAGCTCAAGCGGACGCTGTGTTAAGAGCCCCAACCATGGGAAAACTTAACTAAAGCACATACGCCTATGATGGATGTGTACTTTCCCTTAATATCTTTGTTGGATCATCAAGATAAAAACTTACTGGATCATTTCAGGGCCAGCTGTGTACATTTATGTATCATTGCAGAAGAAAGGACACCCAGTAAGGAGGCGGAAGTCAGGATTGGTGTCCCTGCTCTTCTCCCTAGTTCATGACCACGGGCGGTATGTTCACTTGAGCCATAAGCTTATCAGAGCTGTGAGCCTCTGTCTCCTCATCACAGCGTTGGGGCCCAGGGGACCCACAGTTCCTATCGCAGAGGGTAGTCCTGAAGTCAGCCTGAGTCCAGCAGCCCGAGTGCAGGGCCTGGCCCATGGCCGGGGATCTGTAAATGACAGCCAAATAGCAATGCGTGGGGTTCTGTGTGCCACACCTGAGATCTGGAGACAGATTTGATGGCGAGTTTAGGTGAAGAAATTGGACATGTCCGTGTTCACATCGCATGATTCATGTCTACTCGGCTGCTGCTTTCCTGTAACCCATTTCAGAGCCTATCTTGGCAGCTGGAAGTGTTTGGGATTAATTTCACACTCACTTTACGAGCTAAGCGTTTTCCTGCAAGCAGCTCCCTGGGCCTCTGCCTCATTACTTTGGCATCAACTGATATGGCAGTGGGACAGGGATGTCCTTTGGGGTCTCCATTTTATTTGGAAACGTTCAATTTGGAAAAGCAAAACAAAGGCCATCAACACATTGTGCTTGAAATCGTTAGTATTTATTGTTTCCTAAGCCCTTCCCTTGCTATATTCCGTTGAACACCAGGGAACACATGTCTTGCACAGCCCGTGATGAGCTCGGAAAGATTCCTCTCCTTCACGTTGAAGTCCCACAGCTGGTTGGCCTCATTTTCTCAGTTCCAGGTGAGCTGTGAAATCTTCTAGGCCTTGGTCAGATCTGACTCCTGACGGGTCCAGTTTTTCCAGCCCCTTTTTTATTGCGTTAATTCTGCAACACTCATTTGGCTCTCGTGGAGGACAAAGTAAACTTGGCTGTTACGTGTACAGCCAGATGGAGAACATGGTGATCTGTTTAGTATTTCGTGCTGGCCAGTGGGTCAGGGAGATTTTCCTTGGGGGTAATTTACATAAGGAATTGTTTATTCCTTTTCTTTCCAGTTCCCGTGACCATCTGGGGATAGCAGACTCTCTCCACAAGGGCATAGACACTTGTCCAGGCAGAGACGGGGACCTGGAGAAATGGCGCGTCTCCCGGGCTGAGGCGCTGAGGGCCCCACTCCGGAGGGAGCCTGTGGCCTGCTCCACTGTCTCACTGAGAAGTCTCTCCTCCACCACAGCTGCGTTTAGCAAGTTGGGTGGGTCCACGAACCGACATGTTGTTACACTTAGTAAGAATTTCCCCTTGGTAGTGAGGAACACGCATAAGCGCCTCTCTTCAGTCCCAGCAAATGCCCTAAAAGTTCACTGTGCTCCGGTGTGGCTTAGAGAGTCACCTCCGCCCGGCGAAGCCCACGCGCTCTGAACCCCCGGGGCTCCCCAGTGCTCACAGTGTTAAGTGCAAGTTCTTCATCTTGACATTGCGGCTCTTTGACAGCAGTTGCCCACATTGTCTTCTTTTGGCTCATCAAGTGCTGTTCCCCCGTTGGAATGTTTGTTCTTCTCCAAACAAGCAGCCTCACTCGTCTGCTTTAATGCAGTCGGTCAAGTCATTTCCTTCACTTTTCGTTTTAATTCTCACTTAAAGGATATGTTTACTGATGGATATGTTTACTGATTTGAGAGAGAAAGAAACACACCAGTGTCAGAGAGAAACGTCAATCAGCTATATCCCATACACAGCGGACTGGGGATCAAACCCACAACCTAGGTCTGTGCTGGCTGGGAATTGAACCCGCAACCTTTTGGTGCACAGAATGATGCTTCAACCACCTGAGCCAACTGGTCAGGGCATTTCCTTCACTTTTAAAGCCCCCACATCCAGTATCTATTCTTGAGGACAAATTTCAGGTACCTCTTCTGAGTGGCGTGCTGGTGAGTATTTAGCCACCAGCTCCCTGGGGGGAAGGCTGGCTTTGAGGCATTTGTTCAACTCTATGTGGCCAATACTTCCACCATGGCCAATTTCAAGTGACCAGCCTGAGGGCACAGAATGTAGACTTGGGCAAAAATGGACAGTAGCCGTTTCTGTTTCCAGTCTGTAGGGTATAATAGATGTAAATAACCGCAAGGGCCTAGATAAGAGTCAAGTAATTAGGAAGTAATTTTGAGTATGTATTACCTTTGCTTTAATGTATTTAATTTTAAATTTGTGCAATTTCATTGTTCATAGTGGCCATGTTTAACAGCTGGCTCACCAGATTTCCAAAACTTAAACAATCGGTTCTTCCTCTTGAGCCGGTCGAAGCTGTCTGCTTCTTTCTCCACCTTTCCTTTCAAAGACCTTGCCTGTTCAATGGTAGCTGGGCCCTTCTCTACACCTGTGAGGGACTTCAGGGCTCCGGCAGGCTTGGGAGTGAGAGACTCTGATATCTGAATCCTGGCCTCTTGTTCACTAGGTGATGGTCAAGCCAGCTGCTGAATTTGCAGTTTGCAGTGAAAAATGAACTGCGGGCCCCTGTTAACAGGCAGGAAGAAAGTGCTGCTCAAACAGCTACTAAAGCAGAATGCATCTCCCTTTCTTCAGTGGTCGCCCTTTCACACCTGCTGATGGTATCTAATGTTTTCTAGCTCAGGTCATTCCGAGTAAGGGAAAGTTAAAATTCTAAATCGTTAGTACGAATTCGGCCATTCATCTTTATGTTATGTGATGCCAGTTGTAAGTGCAAATCTAAGAGCATGTCACTCTAGCAGCTAGTGAGCACGTCTCTGCTGCTCCTGTGCACACTCGTTATCCCACCAACTTCACTTACAAAACACAATTGCGAAAATGAAATTACTAAGAATTTCAGGACAGCGGGGCACTAAACCAGGCATGGAGCCCTTCTGAGCAGGGGCACCATTTGCATGCCTCGCGTGCGGTACTGGCACATTCCTTACGTGGGCTGAGCCTCAGAGGCATCACGTGCCAAGGGGAGGGCATGCCAACTAAGTCACAGTGGAGGCGTGATGGGCGAACGCGTAGAGCAGAATGCTTGGCATGCCGTCGATGCCCAATTCACGGGACCGGTTATTCTTAACAGTATCCCGGATGTCAGCAGCGTTCTTTACAGTCTGTGGGGCCTTCCCTGCGTGCTCAACATTTGTCCTGACTTGTTTTCCTTTCTCCATTATAAACTCTTTGAAGGTGGGGATATCTGTCTCCACTGAATTCCCTACAGTGCCTCCTGCACATTTTTGCCCATACCTGGCACTCAGGAGGTGTACGTGACCTTGATCTTTGTAGGATCTGGGCTTATTGACAATAAGCATCTGTGCTATAATACCATGACCCCCGCAATGAGACTTAATTGGTAATGTTCCCAGGAAGGGAAAAGATATATAAATTTAGACTCTAACAGGAGTCAGCTGTAATTGTGGGGAGGGTGGGGGGACCCAGATGATTCCAGGTGTTTTGGGTTAAGGAAAGTAGCCTCTTTCTGCCTCTTGGAGGGGACTGCTGGGAGTAATGGGCAAGGGATGAGTTCCAAGCCTCATTGGAGTGAAAAAGGCCCCAGGGATATTAACTCTGGCCCATAATAATTTGTCCCTTTAGTAACTTCTTTCACACTTACTTTTTGTTCTGCATAATTAGGGCATTATTACAGTAATGTTTCTTTCCACTAATTGGTTGTGTACGTATGTTTTCTATCCCAAAAATTATAAGATCCTCGTGGGCTGTAGGATATCATGCGTGTCTTTTGAATACAATGGAAAGCAGCCCAGCACTAGGCACGCAGTAAACAATGTACTTTATTGTGCACCGACCTTGGTCCAAACACCCGGGGCTCCCTAGAGAGCTGAATGTGAACTTGCTGCCTTTCACAACTCCTGTAAGCCCTGAAGCCCATGGCAGAGAATCCCAGTCTGCTCACTTTGTCTTTCTCTCGCCTACATCTCTGTTCTGGTGTCTCCTGGACACTCTGAGGACTGTCCCCCTACAGCGCCACTCCACCTGTGGAATTTGGAAGGAGGGACTGGGGAGAATCTGTGGAGTCTACTTGTTTGAATGATGAGGTTTCCACAAGCGCTTTGGGCCAAGTCAGCAGCCCGTGAAATAGCACTGGATGGACCATCTGCCCTGGACTTCCCCCGCTCACCTGAGCTCTGGTCGCTCGAGCTGGTGGGCCTGCAGGAGGGAGCTCGCGTTGCTCTGGCTCTCTCACAGTTCCCATCTCGGGGGCTGTCAGATGCCCGGAGCCCTTGGGCCAGTCAGTTCATTACTTTTAATGAGCACAGGATTCACCAAGACACTAAAATAAAATAAAGTACCAACGGGCAGTCTTGGATGTCCCGTCCAATTGGTTCTTTTTTCCACAGGATTACTCAAGAGGGTAAAAAAAAAAAAAAAAAAAAAGCAGTTCTCCTCCTTCCTGCCAATTTTATCCCAAGTAGGCTCAGCATTGTAAAGCTAACACACCTTAAACATTTTTTTTTCTTTCGGGTCCCTGTGGGCTGGTGCCTGACATTTGTACTTAAAAAATGACACATTACTCAACTGGCTAAGTGCTTGAACATTATCTACCTTTTGGATAAAATAAAGAAATATTGATATTCCAGCCATGACATGGATAAAGAATAATAACCAAAGGGAAATAGTTATTTTCTGAAAAAGGTGTAATGAACTTATGATTTTAAATTATGAGGCCAATGCAATTATTTTGTTAAGAATTTTTAAAGTTGACCCATCTCTGCAGCTATGGTTAACGGCTATTATAACTGTATTAGAGGTTACTTATATTCTCATATATTGTAGTCACCGTGGTGAAGTAACACTGAACAATGTCCCCATTAAGCTGATTTCATGGATATTTTTTATCTCCCGGCCATATGGATTTGGAATAACTTCGGGCGTATTTTTCACAGAAGGAAGTGAACAGATGAATGATAACTCTTTTACTACTCAATATAGCTCGTGTTTGGGGAGCCAAAGCTCATCAAGCTGTTTGAAAGAAAAACAGGAGTGAGCCCACTGTAATTTGTGGAGGGCCCAAGAATTGTGAAATTACCCCTAACTGAAGTTGGTGATTTCTGCAGATAATCGCTCTAGCAGACGCAATCGAGGAGAACCAAGACAGTCTGTTCCAGTCCCTCAGCAGGCTGAAAAGTGCCACCCATCTGATGGTGCTGCTGATCGGACTGTGGCAGAAGCTCAGCGCGGACCAGGTTGCGATTCTGGAGGCTGCCTTTCTGCCGCTGCAGCAGGACACTCAAGAGTTGGTAAGGACCCCCAGTCTGCAGTAGGAACAGCCACTGTTATTGGAAAAGTGTGCTTTTAGGAAGATATCACATGGCTATCATGGCTTTGCTTGTTGGTTTGTTGAGAGAGAGAGAGAGAGAGAGAGATTAAGAGAAAGAGAAACATCGGTCAGTTGCCTCCCGTACACGCCCTGACCAGGGATTGAACCTGCAACCTAGGTGTGTGCCCTGAGTGGCGATCGAACCTGCAGGGTTTTGCTGTATGGAATGATGCTCCAGCCAACTGAGTCACCTGGCCAGGGCATATGGCTATCATGGTTTTTTTCTTTTTTTAATAATTATTTTTTTAAGATTTGTATTTATTTATCTTTAGAGGGGAAGGGTAGGAGGGAGGGAGAGGGAGAGAAATATCAATGTATGGTTGCCTCTTGTGTGTCCCATGCTGGGAACTGGCCTGCAACCCAGGCATGTGCCCTGACTGGGAATCGAACCGCGATCCTTTGGTTCTCAGGCCCGCGCTCAATCCACTGAACTACACCAGACAGGGTGGATATCACGTTTTTTAAGATACCACATAATGGCTTGGGTTTTTTAATTTTTTAAACCTAAATCCTGTTTTTTTTCTTCAAATTATTATAAAAATGTCAAAAAAAAAAGCCTTCTTTTTCTAGAGCTATTTTAAAAATAGGCATATGGTCCATTTTTAGGTGGCACGCAGTCTGTTGCTATTCTAGGTGCTCTTCAACCCCTGAGAAGCCAGGGCAACAGTCTTCTGACTGCCCGGGTGCCGGCGGCACACCTTCACGTCGGCCCGTTCTTGCCTTTTCTGCCAGAGCAAACGGTCAGCCATTTTACTTTGCTCCGTGTTCTCAAATGCAAGTGCCGCTTCAAGGGTTAGAGACAATTGAGATAGCTGTGGTTATGACAGGAATGTTTCATTACATTTATATCATTCTTTATATACAGTTCATAAACTCTCGTTTACCCTTGATCCTTTGAATAGGCAGTTTAAATGAAAAGGGGGGGATGGGGGTTTGTATTTGGAGTTTTGGGCAAAGGATTACTTAAATAAAAATATTGCAGATCCATTGCTTTGTAGCGTTATCTATGATCACCAGTTGCTTTTATTACAAAGAAATAATAGTCTTTCTGGAAATTAGAGACCCCTGTACTTAGTTATTGTATTTGCTGGAAACCATTTCAAGAAATAAAGTCATTTCAAATCTTTTTTTCAGCATAGGTGTGAGAACATGGTACTAAAAATAACTGCACTAAAAATACCATTTTTGAGTGCTTACTAGGTACCAGGTGTCACTTTAAATGTTTTAGCAGGATTACCTTGTTTAAATTTACACAAGTCCATGTAAAGTAGTAAAGGTACTACTTTCACCCCCATTTTGCATAGTGGAAAATTTAGGCTTTGAGAGTTAAGTCCCTTTCTGAAACCAGTGGGATGGCGCCAGGGTTTGGAGCCAGGTCCGTCCGCTCTTGAAGTACCTGTGTTTGACCAGCACATTGTACTTTAGCGAGCAAGGTCGTGAACATGATTTTGAAAATAACAAACTTTGTCAGTTAAATCCAGTTTTCTATAGCAGTGTCAAAAGATTGTCCAATCCAAAAAGTCCACCTTTATTTTAGATCCTAAATCAAATACTAATAAGTCATTTGGAAAAAATTAAGAGTACACTATTTTTTTCAATAGATAAAATTACAGCTAAAAATGACCTGTGAGAAAGTGCAAATGTTGACGTTATAATACAGTTTTACCTCGGTACTCATTGTTAATTCATTCCGGAACTCGTAATGAGTGCCAACGAGTTCTGAACGATGAAGCATTTTCTCTTGCGGGGTGCTGATGCGACTCATACAAGTTCTAGCAAGTGTGACGAGTCCCGAGTTAACGCTGACTGCTAAGACGTTTTTTTCTTGTCAAAATGGGACGTGTCCAGGGTGTGACGAGTTCTGAAACTGACGAGTACCGAGGTGTGACTGTAGTAGAAAATAAAGAATACAGTGGTTAGAGTTACACTATCAAGAACTATCACTTATGAGCTCAGCTTTAGTCATCAGAAAGATCGGGGTGGACTCAGGTCCTGGTCCCACCACTCAGTGACCAAGGCCCTGTGGGCAAGTTTCTAACGATCTAAGCCCCTGCTTCTGTAGCCGTACGATGGGCACGGGAATAGGACCTGCCCCAGTAGGTTGCACTGAGATAACTGAACAGAGTGCTCCTTATGATGGGAAGTGGTTTGCACAGTGTATGTGTATTAGTTACATCGTGCACTGAAGTCACTCGAGGAGGCTCCTATTACCTTTCCATGGTTATCTGTCTCCTCAACTGCCCTGGAGGGTGGGAAGGGCATCTGACTCATTTTAATGTTTTCAGAGCCTGGCACAGTGCCTCACATAGTTTGGTCGGTGTTGGTTGGGTGAATGACAAGAGGTGATGGGCGGGACGGACACAGCGCATGTGCCTGGAGCGTGGGGAGGCAGGGCGGGCCCGCTGGGTGGTTTATGGGGCCTGGTGCAAGACGGAAATGCGGATCCCTTGTTCCAAAAAGCAGGAAAAGGGCTCACGTGCTGTTAAAACAGGCACGACGACCAAAGCTTTTACTTTGCGCAGCTTCTCTCCCTCATCATGGTGTTTTTATTTGCTATTTTATGTTCCGAATATAAAAAAATTAAAAATTTACATTGTTAGCATGAATTTTACCATTAATCTTTGTAATGGGTAATGACAGTTTCAGTACAGATAGAACAGCGTTAAACTCATTTCCAGACTCATCGTAATAGCACCGTTTGTATTTTGCAGCCGATGCCCGCGTATCTGTTGTGTTCTTACAAAACTGTGGAATTTGCACAAAGCCTGTCTGCATTTCACTTCTCGCAACGCACACACCCACCCACACTTTCTGTCTTCCGCTTCCTGAGGAGGAAGGAAGGACCAAGAGCCCAGGGGCTCTCTGTCCCTGCTGTCCATGCAGCGTGGCGATGGAACAGTACAGGGAAGTAGCAGGAGTAAAATGGGCTTCCTTTGTCACTCTTGTTTCTTTGAATCTATTGCCTTCTTTCCTCATTCAAGAACAAGTTCTAGTTCAAATGAAAAGCCTGTTAGGGCTGTCCTCGCCCCTGCTTCCCCTGTTCAGGTGTAGCCTGCCTTCCTCGTACTTGCTCTGAGCCTCCCATTCATCCTGGGACCACGGGAATTCAGAGCTTAGGGGCCTGTGTATGAACAGGGCAGAGAGGAGGAGGGTGCACACATGTTTGCTTGTCTTCCCTTCTCACACTCACTTCATCGTCTGATCAGACTTCACTTACAAGTTCGGAGATAAAATCATTGAGAATTTCAAGATGGCAGCAGCAAGCATGAAAGCAACTGCGGGGCCCTCGCATGCAGGGGCCCCTGGGTGGCTGCGCTGCGCACTTGCTCCTGAAACACGGTTAGATCCAGAGGAAGGATTTCCTAGAAATAAGCATTCTCAAACGTAGGAATTGCACTCCAAGAGAGATTGTGGGATTTCCAACTCTCGAGATCTTCCACAGCAGCCTCATTTTACTAGGAGTATAAGTATATTCCTCCCTGGAGGCAGGTGGATGGACTTGGCATCTTCTCAAAACCCCTTCCCCCCCGCATCCATATTCTCTGCTGTCAACCCTCCCAAAACATGCAGGGGAAATTTGTTCAACTCTCTTCTGAATTCGGTGGGATTAGAAGGTGTGTATACTCATTATGTCCATTGAAGTCATTAATGAGACAAGACATTGGATAAAAACATAACTTGGAGAGGAATGAATCCATAAAGACATTTTAATATTGCTTGTTCTGCCCTTCATCTTTGATTAGGCTGTGGCATTCACACTGGGCTTATACTATTGAGACAGCTTATATATCTTGAGAAAAAAGGAATCCTTTTTCATTCTGGAAGACGTACGCATGCAGTGTGTGGTTTTGACATGGCAGTTCACAATCCCCCGCATTATGCCTCTAGACCTCACAAATAAATGTTATGTGATGGGTGTCCCACTGAGATGTGAAAATGAAATATGCAAGCCTGAAATAACTTGGAAGGAGGGTGAGGCGGGGAAGAAAGGAGTCTCTGACCAGAATGTTGAAAATATATCCCATATTGAAGTTATTACGATACCACAAAAATCCGAATGTAATTTAGCCAGTTTGGTTGAGGGTGGATGGCAGAGTGCATGTGTGTGTGCGGGGGGAGAGCTTCAGACACGTGGACGACGTTTTCAGCAGAGACTCCCCGTTCAAGGTCAGATGTCCCCAGAAGCATTGAGAGGTGGAAGAGAGTGCTCAGAAGATGTTTTATTTGCATTCTGAGCAGCACCGCATAATGGTTAGTTCTATTTCACGTAGATGGCGTGTGTTCCAAAGCAGGCTGAAAGCTGTAGTCAATTCTGGAATATTTTCTTCTTAATGACATTAGGTTTGCAAAGCAAAAGTGTTCAGAACTTATCACTGCTAATGAAGGTAATGTTCTTTGCACTATATTATCGGTATTTTTTTTTTTTTAAAGAAAGATGCCATCCTGTTTGGAACAGAACACGTTTTCTTTCATCTCTCTCTTTAGTAACACTTCTCCATTTTTGCCACTTTCTTGGTACTATTTTAGGGGCAAATAAATGTTGATATTGCAGACTACTATATGTGATTTTTTTAAGGTGCTGAAAGTTATATATGCTAAATGTGTTTTGGTAGGGATACTCCCTTTCACTTTAAGAAAAACATTAAATGTTCTATTTGGCATCTCCAAAAAGAGCTCTTAACCTCAGATCCATGGTGGATTCGGTAATATGCCCAAAATAACGTTCTGTCAGAGTACCTGACAGGGCATTCTGAAAGGAGTTTTCTTCCCTTTCAGGTTAGGGACTTAGGATGTTTCAGAGCGTTCGGATTCTCAGCGCAGAACCCAGACCTGCTTCTCCTGACACTCTGCTGCAGGAGTTCTACAGAAAACGCTGTCTCTCCTTAGCTGAGTGAGGGTTGTGTTACCAGCTTGAGTGTGAGAGAGTACTTAATTGAGATGCTATATACACCCCCTCCCATGATGCTGTGCAGAACCCGAAGCTGTAAAACCATACATATCTTAGGATTGGCTGAATAGGACCAGTCTTTTATCCAGCCATGTGGAATAATATTTAATGGATATTTATTCAGTACCTACTGTGTTTCAGGCAGTGTTCTAAACACTTGGTGTACCTCTGTGCGCAAAACACATCTGTGGGTTTACTTCAACATTACTAGCAGACAAATCCGGGTCGTATTCCACCGTAAACATACTCGCCATCTAAAATGGTAGCCACTTACCATGTGTGAAATTTAAATAAGTTAAAGGGAAATAACATTAAAATTCAGTTCCTCATTCTCACTAGCTATATTTGAATTACTCAACAGCCACAAGTGGTAAGTGGCGACCCCATGAGACAGTGCAGATATAGGACATTTTCATCATTGCAGAGAATTCTGGTGCACGCCAGCAGTTGTTAAGAGAGAAAGAGTTTTGTCAGTTGTGTGGGCACCTGCAGCACATTTTAGCCAATGAGGGAAGTGGGATCGGAACCAGCATTTAGTTCTGCCGTGGTGGTGGCCGTAGCCACCCTGACTTGTGGCATTCTGGGGTAAGCTGGTCCTGTGCCTGGTAACCAGACATTGCTCTGGGGACAGGAGACTTTGCGGGGTAGGGGGGGTGGGGGGGAGGGCGGCGTGTGTCTACATGCAGGGAAGGCAAGAAGCTGCTATTCTTCTCCACGTGGCCTCAGCGGGCCATGTCATCGTCGTGGATCCCTTCCCCTCCAGCCCGCACAGGGCCTCCTGATCCTCATGAATTCAGCTTTGGAGGAAGCACTGGCACTTGGAGCTGGTACGTGGATGCCTCCTGCCTGCCCTTTCTGGTCTCTGTGAGGACCTGCTTCCCCTTCTCCTAGTAAACAGCTTAGATGACCAAGGTTCTTTGCCATGAAGTCCAGCAGATGGCAAGGCAGCACGGAGGGGACTGTGTCGGTTTTTCCAAACAGGCTCTCTCAAGCTTTTGCTCCAAATGTTCGTTTGTGCCCACGTGTCTCCAGAGGAGGCTCTACCGATGTGGCAACAGTGCACTGGGGCGGGGACCTGGTTACGTACAGGCCTAGAGGCGGAGGCATATGGGCACGTTGCATAGCATTTGGCCTTCATCTTAGCTTTCAAGGTGCGTGTAGTGTGCTCAGCAGATATTATGCTTTGTGTGCAGGTGAACAGCTGTACGCTGTTCTTCAGAGTTTAACAGTTACCTTCTCTAGCACTGACCTTTAAACCCCTTGGGAAAGTTAAGATGGAGAGTTGAACCTTCAGCCTGACTTTTTGATGGATTATTCCTTTTGCCAACTGATAGGGAAAGAGAAACCTATTTTTAACATGTTCAGCGTGGTTCGCGTGAGAAAGCAGATGTTTATAATAGGAAACGCAATTGTGTGGCGGGACTTATCAAGGCTCACTTACAAGGTTCCGAGACTTCGACGTCACAGGTCAGGTTTCATGCGAGGGCCATTGTGCCGCCTGTCTGGATTGAGTGATGACAGAGATGGCTGATCATCACTGTTATTAATGACTTGTCTTAAAAGGCAAACAAAGGGAGGAAGTCTGCTGTCAGTGTGAAGCCTGCCTTTCTTGAGTGTCAGAGCAGCATCGTGTCTGTGGGACACGCATCGTGTCTGTGGGAACGCAGTGCCGACAGTAAGTACTTCGGTGATTCCCGTGAGCTTGGCCAGCAAGAGAAACGTGGAAGGATCGGTTCTCTGATGTTCACAACGGTCACACCCTCTGTGTTGTTGCTGGTGCGATGCAACTCCATTACTCTGTCGGAGTTTACAGAACGTATCTCTGAGCCTTCCTGATGACTTGCTTGCTGTTTTAAAATTGAGATAGTTGAAATACATCAGAATTGGAGCCAAGTAGAATACAGTGTACAAGCGGTGACATGTGATGTTTTAAAACTTTGCTCATGTATATCAAATATGGGCCCATTTAATACTATGTATGCATTTAAGGATAAAGGCACCGAATAACTGAGCACAGAATTGATTAATTGGAGCTTCACTCTCCTGCATGCCAGCTCAAATCCTTTTTGAAATAAGGTGCGAGTTAAATACGAATAACTAAATAAGGAAAATCAACACCACCACCGTGAGGAAAACAGTGA
The DNA here is from genome assembly GCA_039655065.1 of Glossophaga mutica. Taxonomy (NCBI): domain Eukaryota; kingdom Metazoa; phylum Chordata; class Mammalia; order Chiroptera; family Phyllostomidae; genus Glossophaga; species Glossophaga mutica. The sequence goes on from CM077313.1 coordinate 89,229,014, forward strand.
CCCTCATCATCCTCGTACTGCTCACCCATTTGATTCCAGGCTGCAAGTGTATTTATATTAGTTCAGTTTCCTTAAAATACTATTACCCAACCTAGATGGAGTCTACTAATCACGAAGAGCCGATCTGGACACACGTGTCTGGGGCCTTGGGCCCTTTTAGGAACGCACCATGGATCCTGGTGACCCGCTCCGCTAAAGCCAGTGCTCTCTGTCTCTGACAGCGTGCAGAGCTGCGCCCAGCGGCGGTCCCATCCCTCACCGCGGCCGGTGATTGTTCACTAGAAATGTTTCTAGGAAACCCCTGGGCTTGTGGCCTTGCTGTGCTGCCCGGCCTTTCGTGGTGGCATTTGAATGAGCCATGCCACCCAGGTCTCTTGGTTGGCCTGCCCTGTGCATCTCTGCTAGGCTCCGCCCACTGTCCTGCGGTCCCCCATGTGCTTGAACACTGGCTGGGGCTCTCAGACCCGGTTCAGCTTGGACTCCAGAACCAGGCAGCCAGGACTTATAGTTGCCTGCCTCCGGCAGGTCTTCTTTCAAAAGTCATTTCCTGTGACTCCCCAGGTGCTCCCTCCCCCACCCCACTTCATTCTGGAAAGCCATCTTTTCAGGGCACACCACTTCCTTCCATCCAGCGGCTGACAGTGCCTTTCTCTTCTCCTCAAACAGTGTCCTCTGTTTAGTCCTCTATCTGCCCTCTTCAAGAGCAGATAAGTTTTCATTTCCTCCCTATTTATTCTGGCTTTCATTCTCCTGTGAATTTCACTTGTGGGTATGACATAATTCAGCTTTCATTTTATACTCTAAAACTGTCCATGTGCTTGTCCGATAGTCTAATAAATATAAGGATAGATTCTTCTGTCTCCCCACAGAATTAAAGCTTAAATTAAGCATATAGTCAGATATAAGTATCTGGGGATTGCTTGATACCTCATTTATTTTCATAACATTTTATACGATTACAGATTTTCCTTCAACAATTTATAGGGGTTTTTTTTAATTACTTTTTTAAAAGGAAGAATTCTACTTTAATTTTGTACTGTCCATTTTTTTGGCAACCCACCTCAAATATTTTGGGGTTCTATAAGTGTAAAACCTGATCTCTCCTGTACAGATGATAAAGATACAGATGATGGCCAGACCACCACACACTTATATTTATACATATATTCATTCATGCCCTGTAATTCCAATTGGTAAACACAGACATTTTCCATCTTAATATATTCATCACGATGAATGGATTAAAGTGAAAATCAGTGACTACACTGATTTAGCCAAATTTGGTAATAGTGCTGACAGGTATGTAGTCAAATAGACATGTTCATCTATTTCTTTTTTAAAAAACAATTTTATTTTTTTTTTAGAGAGGGGGAAGGGAAGGACAAAGGGAAATAAACATCAATGTGTGAGAGATACCTCAGTTTGTTGCCTCTTGCACAGCCCCAACCGGCGACCTGGTCCGCAACCCAGGCATGTGCCCTGCCTGGGAATTGAACCGGTGACCTTTTGGTTTGCAGGCCTGTGCTCAGTCCACTGAGCCACACCAGCCAGGGCACCCACCTATTTCTGGAACAGTCTTTCCAGATAGCCCCCTTGGAAAATGTGGCCATAAAGCTAACCCAACACTTGGCTCTGGTAGTCTAAGTTAGTGCACTCGAAGTAGTTAACTGAAATTTATTTGTGCTGTAATGTTTACGTTTTTAATCATGAAATGCTGAACGCAACCTAAATGCTAATGGTTGGAAAATGCAAATTGTTGTCTATCAGTTGACTCGAATGCTACGTCAGGCTGGGGTTCAAATCCCTTTTTTGAGGAGATAGCTAGCGGAGTGTCCCCTTGGCAGATTACGGCGCTCTCTAAGCCTTGGTTCTGCCTGGAGACTGGCCATTCAGAGTGCACTTCAGCTCGCCTTCCCCTTGTATTCCCACCAACCCAGTAACAAAGGAAGGCCGTGAAAGCCGGAAATGAGTGAGCGTGGCTCTCCAGTGCCTTACTCAGGAGGCACGGTGGAGAGTGCTGGAAACAGTTTGTGCAGTGAGGCATCCACCTCGTACCGGCAGCTCCCAGCCCTGCGCACCCGTCAGGCTGGGGCAAGGGCTGGGCCTGCACCTGAGGAGCTGCTACACGTGGAATCAGTTTTTACAATTCAGGTGTATCTTTTACTATGTTTTTTTTTAACTGCATAATCCGGCCTTCAGTAGGTAGCCATGGCTTACTCCAAATGATTCACCGTAGCATCATATACTGAAATGAAAATATATTTAATAAGGTTTTGCTTCTTCAGTAACACATATCCAAATTCTGTTTCTTACCCAGTAACTGAAAATCCCATTGCTTGTTTGGTCTCAGTGAACTAGACCCCAGACTGAGCCTCCCTGGGGCATCTTCACCATCATTTGCAGCTTCAGGATTTGCATGCTTGGTTACCTTTGTCATCTGGAAGCCCAAGACACTGCTGCTTCCCTTGTGACAGTGACCACGGAGGTGCTAGACCATGCCTGCAAGCGTTGCATTGCATGTGTGGCCTCCTTTGGGAGCCCCTTGTCAGAGTCATGCAGGTGACATGAGGAATCCCTTCATCCCTTAAAATGCTCGTGAGGACTAATGTACTTAATGTGCCGATGTGACGCAGGGCCTAGGAGTCATCCGAGACATCGCAGCTGTCGCCGTATTCCTACAGCGTTTCAGCAGTAAGATGCCCTCATTGTGAGTTGCGGCATTATTTTATGCAACCCTTAGCAAAGACCCACTGCCAATTCAATGTTATGACGTAGTGGTCTTTTATGACCTAATGCTTTCAGTAATTATTGGAAGTGCTCTTTTAGACTTACTTAGACCTAAGTCTTATATGAAAAGAATAGATAAGCCACGTACATTGATTAAGGTATTCCTGAAATTTCTTTACATTCAGCGTTTGACTCCAGGCCACCACTGTCCACATTTCCCCACATGTCCCCCTGTGGTCCCAGGCACTATGAAGGGTATTGTTGACACAGCGTTTAAGAGCACTATTGCCAAGGACTTCCAGCCAAGATGGAGGCACAGGTGGACACACTGTGCTTCCTCTCACAACCAAAATTAAGGACAACAAATATTTAGAAACAAGAAAACAACAAGAACTGATAGAAAATTGAACTGTACGGAAGTCCAACAACCATTCATCCAGACCGGTAAGAGGGGCGGAGTCTCGGCAGGAAAAAGCGGAGGTGCGGACCCGGGCACTCAGGCAGCAGTGGCTGGCAGTTCCCAGGTGCACAGGCGGCAGCTGGCGGACTTTGGGCATGGGGCGGCAACTGTGCAGACCCAGTGAGGCCGCACAGGGCGGCTGGCTGACCAGGTGGCCCCACATTCGGCAGGAGGGACTGGAACCCAACAGAGAGTGGAACAGGCGCCATTGTTCTCTCTCAGACCCCGCCCCCACATACAGCATCACCACCCAGCGACTGGGCTGCCCCTGCACAGGGGGACACCTAAGGCTCCACCCGTCACTACGTAACAGCCTCCACCAGACCAAAACCAAACCAAAACAAAAAAAACCACCAAAAATGGCTCAAACCGGAGAACAAATGAAAGCCCCAGAGCCAATTCCTCTAAGCCGTGAAGAGGTAGCCAACCTATCAGATGCACAGTTCAAAGCCCTGGTGATCAGGATGCTCACAGAATTGGTTGATTTTGCTCACATATTAGATGAAAAAATTCAGGCTACAATACGTGAAATGAAGGAAGACGCATGGGGAACCAATAGAGATGGGAGGAAAACTGGGACTCAAATCAATGGAGTGGACCAGAAGGAAGAAACAAAACAACCAACCAGAAAGGAATGAAGAAACAAGAATTCAAAAAAATGAGGAGAGGCTTAGGAACCTCCGGGACATCGTTAAATATCCCAATATCCGAATTATAGGGGTACCAGAAGAGGAAGAAGAAGAGCAACAAGTGGAAAACTTATTTGAACAAATAATCAAGGAGAACTTCCCCCATCTGGCAAAGGAAATAGACTTCCAGGACGTCCAAGAAGCTCAGAGTCCCCAAAGAGGTTGGACCCAAGGAGAAACACACCAAGGCACATCGTAATTACATTAGCCAAGATTAAAATGAAGGAGAGAATTCTAGAAGCAGCAAGGGATAAGGGGACAGTCACCTACAAAGGAGTTCCCATCGGACTGTCAGCTGATTTCTCAAAAGAGACCTTACAGGCAAGAAGGGGCTGGAAAGAAATATTTGAAGTCTTGAAAGGCAGGGACCTACATCCAAAATTGCTTTATCCAGCAAAGCTGTCATTTAGAATGGAAGGGCAGATAAAGTGCTTCTCAGGTAAGGTCAAGTTCAAGGAGTTCATCATCACCAAGCTCTTATTATATGAAATGTTGAAGGGACTTATCTAAGAAAAAGAAGATAAAAATATGACAGTGAAAAGAGCAAACTCACAGCTATTAACAACCACACCTAAAACTAAAACAAAAGCAAACTAAGCAAACAGCTAGAACAGGAACAGAACCACAGAAATGGAGATCACATGGAGGGTTAGCAACAGGGGAGTGGGAGGAGGAGAGAGGGGGAAAAGGTACAGAGAATAAGTAGCATAGACGGTGGGTAGAAAATAGGGGGAGGGCAAGAATAGTGTGGGAAATGTAGAAGCTAAAGAACTTATATGTATGACACATGGACATGAACTAAAGGGGGGGAATGTGGGTGGGAGAGGGTGTGCAGGGTGGAGGGGAATGATGGGGGAAATGGGACAACTGTAATAGCATAATCAATAAAATATACTAAAAAAAAGAGCACTATTGCCTTTCTGACTTTTTTCTGAGCCTCTGATATCTGTTCTGAGCATTTTCAGCTAAACTCAAAGCCTCAGTTTTCCCGCTCAGCTGAATCATATGTTGCTGGATGTTAAGCAGCTTCTGTTCAGCATTAGCAGACAATTTTAGGCAAATTGATGTTTACTGCTCTACCAACAGTCCCGTGTGCTGCTTTAATTAATTGGCCCTGTCTGCTCCTGGCATTTGGCGATTTCCCTATTTCAGCTGTATTTGCTTGGCCTAGTGTAGTGCTCTGCGTGTGTGCATCTCAGAAATGGGACACAGCACAGTCCTGTCTGTAGCTTCCTGTCGCAAGAAAATGTGTAATCGCTGTCATTCTTTTGTCAGGAGTATTTGTTTACTATTTCACTTAAATCAGTGGTTTCTTATACTGTTAGACATCATTTTCCTGAGGTTGGCCATTCTTTGTGCTTTGAGATTGTTAAGAACACAGCATTGTGAGTGGGGGAGCCGATACCTTTTGTTCATTCATGTGGTCCTCTCTTGTCCTAGCTTCAGTGAGGTTTTCTCCAGACTTTGGCTCGGCGGGCACTTGGAGTGGGGGGGTCTCTGATCCTGTTGTGTGCTGTGGTTCCACAATCGGAGTGGCTTCGCCAAGTGGTCTCAATAATGAGTCCCTGAAATGAGTTTGTCATTCAAGCCCATCAGAGTTACGTTTTCAGGGGGCATGGTATCCCAAGGCCGTTTCTAGGTGTCAGTTTCAGTAGCCGATGCAGCTGCTAAAAGTTTGACCCATCCAAACTGGTACAGATCATAATGCTTTCTGATTCTGCAGTAAAACGTCATTTAATTGTATGCAGACCATTCACTTGGATACAGAAACTGATTTAAATTTTGGTTCCGTGATGTGTTATTGTGGCCATACTTTTTTGGGGGGGAAGACCTATGATATTTTTTAGAGTTGTGGTTCGGTAAAGGCCCCTAAGGTGGTCTGATGACAACGGACGGACAGACGTGCACATGAAATGGGACAGAAGTGCTCTGCGGCACAGCGGTCAGGAGCGGGGCGTTGGGAGCCGGGCGGTCCTGGGCCCACGGCCTCTCCTACGGGCGGCGTCGGTTTTGCTGGAGTACTGGACAGCTAGAGCCTTAGTTACACATCACGATACCTGTCCAATAGGATACTGTAGCATTTAGCCGCAATAATTTTTGTGAAATCCTTTGCACATTGTCCAACACACAAAGTTCTAAGTAGTTTTTCTCTTGTTGCTGTTGTTATTTCTGCTGCTATTATTATTCATGGGCACCAGCTCAAGAGAGAAACTTTTTAAAAGAATCTCACAAGTAAGAATTACTGCATGGAATTAGGTACCTACCTACAGTTGCTAAATATGTCTCGTTCTATCTGCAAGCACCTGGCAAGGGGAATCATTTTTCTAGTTTTAAACTGGCGAGGAAACTGAGCCCCAGAGAGCTGAACTGTTTTTCCCAGGGACATGCAGCTGATGAGGAAAGGTGCCATGAGTCAGCCCAGGTCTTCTGACCTCTGCTGCGTCTAGCGGACACATATAAGCGAGTCTGAGTCCTTAGCTGGGGAGGAGGGGCTGGGGGGCGGGCAGAGCTGCCTGTCAGGCCTGGTGGGCAATGTCATGAAACTAGGTCTCACCTTCCTGGGCCTCCACTGTCCCATCCATCCTGGCCTGCTCCTTACTGTCTTGTTAACTTTCTTATACCTTCAAAGAAATGACTTTTATAAATTTTCCTCGTTAGTCTCGGTGGGATAATTGGTCCAAATTATCCAATTTACCATCCCCAGAAGCAGCTTTCCTCTGGAGTCTTCATCATCAATTTGATTTTGCAGTCTAAATTTTTGGGTGAGTTGCTACTGAATGGTACACGGGACTGGAGGAGCCTTTAATGTTCCATCGGGGCGACTGGCTCGTGGGGCAGCACTGGTGTTTTGTTTTGTTTGAAACTGAACGTGGCTCCCCAGGACCAAGTTCCACGGTAATTCAAGGGATCTGCTTTGTGTTCCTCTATCCCAATGGATCTTGAGGTCAGAGAGGGAGCCCAGGTCCAGTGCAAAACAGGAGCATAAACTGGGAGGATCAGCGTGGTTGCTTTGTATTGCAGCTAAACCAGTTGTCAGAGGTTGGAGGTGGCTGAAATGGTTTCCCTTTAAGGTATTTCTCACTCTTGAGATTCCAGATTTCCATAGTTTTGTTTTGCATTTCATCAGGCAGGTATGCTCCATGTTTGATCAGTGAATTACCGGATTGCATTTTTATTTAATGAAACTCTCGAAGGCTTTTTTTTTGTCTTGTAAACATTCCTTTTCATTGTCATATTTGAGTTGGTGTAGCAATTCAGGCCCTCCAAATAATGGCCCTGTATTTCCATAGCAATCTTCCTGAAGTGTTGGCATCGTGCCTCATTATGTAAAAGAAATAGGCATGCCAGACGCCTAAACATGACATGGCTTTTCACTTGACTGGCAAGTCGGCAGCAGGGAAGGGAATTCTGCAGCACCTCTGCATTAACTAAGTGCATTTCCACTTCAATTGCCTAAGATGCTACTATAGCCTCCTTTTGGAAGCAGCACTTTTCCTAGATGAGTAGCCTCTAAAACAGTAGGAACTGTTTTAATGCCGAAATGACCGCAGAGTACCCAAAGGCCAAATTGTATTCAAAGGGCCTTTCCTTGGTAGTCTCCGGAAGTCTTCGCCAGTGGCTCCAAGTCCACTTGAAAATATATCCCCTCCTACGACATCTGGGTTACTGCTCTGTCTTCATTTACCTCTTCCCACTGCTATTGAAATACAGTTTTAGGTATTTGTCTAGTTTAGATTTTGGCAGTTGTGTAGAGATACCTTTGTAGTGACTCGCAACTTATTATTCTCTAGTGGCTTGGAGTAGGTAGCTGGGTTTCCAGTCTTTGACATCTCTTGAAAAAAATTTCAAGATCAATCTAAAATAATTAATTTGTTTCTTCATTTGCCCAGTGGCATCTGTAATGGGTCAGTAGAATAAAAGAACTCCCGATTTTGGCAGCATTTGGAAGTTCTGGAGAGGGTAGGTACAGAGCCTGCACATGGGTCCGGAGAACTGCGTGAGCCCGGAGGGCCGATGTGTGGTGAGTGTGGAAGAGGCCTGGGGCTCAGTCGTCTGTTCCTGGCGCCGCCAGGGTGTGCGGTGCAGTTGCCCTGAGAGCGGAGGCAACCAGAGGCCAGGCTGGCTGGGAGAATCCCCAGTAAACAAGAGAGACAGCTGCGTCCTTCGCTGCCATTCCCTCCCCAGCCTGGGATCTCAGGGTCAGTTTGGGATTCTCTAGTTAGCTGTGTAAATTTTTAAGTGTTTAACGTTGGCGCTCATTCAAAGGCAAGTGGTTAGGATGGAGAGAAAAGTCGAACCCGTGTTTATGTAAGGAAGAGCTGGAGGAACTGGGGATGTTTGTTCTGGAAGGGAGGGTACCGAATTGCTGTCTTCGCAGATATGGAGGGCTGTCATGTAGAAGAGAGGTTAGATTTATTCCGCCTGGCTCCGGAGGGTACAGCAAGGGCCAATGGGGCAGATTTTGGCTCAGTGTAGGAGTAGCTTTTTACTGGTTACACATGTCCCTGAAAGTAAGTAACTGCCTCCAAAATGGCAATTTTGGATCCTGAAAGCAGCCACGCCTAGGCAGATGGCTGCTATTGTAGAAGAAATCCTGGTGAAAAAAATCCCTCAGGACTGGACTGAAGATGCTCAGGTCCTCCCCATCTGTGAGACCCCGGTTCTCTGTCTCTCCACCTCTCTGGCCAGCAGACCCGTTTCTTGAGCACCCTCTGTTTACTCAGCACAGTGCTGGGACGCAGGGGCTCTGGCACCATCATGGGGACGCAGGCCCATGGGTGGTGACCACAGCCTGGTGGCGGGTGGGGGCAGGGGCGGGCGCTGCGATGGAACTGGCTGTGCGGGGCCTCAGGGCCCCAGAGAGGGCCCACGAGTGCGATCCGTGGGAGGCAGGGCCGGAGCTGAGCTGTACGTGGGGGCTGCCCAGGTACAGAGTGGAGGCAGGGTGTTGCAGAGGGCAGCCAGGGCGGAGACCGTGAGAGTGTGGGCACAGGTGGGCAGGACGAGAAGGCAGTGGAGCAGGCGTTGGAGCCGGAGGTGCTTTGTCCGCTAAACTTAGCATTTGGATTTGGGAGTCACCGTGTCCGATTTGCCGGTTTGAAAGGTGGCTCAGCTGACAAGGTTGAGGGTGACGTGGTGCTAACAGTAACGTCTCCCAGGGTCCAGGTTTCTCACCTCGTGTAGAAGGGGCTTGGGCCACTCTGCATTATCCTATGGGAATAAATTCATTCGCTGACTTCCTCTGTAATTCTGCGTTGATCGTCACACCCATGGTGCTCGAGGCCTTCCTGGGCACACGTGGAGTCTCACTGGCCATGGGAGACAGGCTGCACTCACACCTCCCTACTGTGCTGCTTGGGGCCACCAGACGCCCTGCGGCTCCCCAGAGATGCCCAGTGGGCACGCATGCACTGACCCCCCTGCTCCTCGCGGCATTGTTACCTGAGGATTGCGCCTCCTCGTCCCAGTGCTGCTGGTGCCGATGCCCCCCAGGTACCCCAAGGTTGCTGCCCAGCACCCACATTTCTGGACTGCTATTCTCGAGGCCTTCACTGCAGCACAGCCACCCTGTCCCTAGCACAAGGGGGACCCCCTTCTCTTTGTGCTACTCTTTGTCACCTGGGTCACGAGGTGGGACTGGATAGGCTTGTGTCTCACAAAAACCCTCTGGCTTCTGCCTGCAAGCTCAAGGCTATGAGCCCAAGAGCTGAGAGACATAACAGGGTTTCCCCCATGATATCCTGAGGTCCCCCCATCCTGACTTGTCCCTGACCCTGTGGCAGAAAGATCAGGCAAAACGAACGGGAATGCTGGCGGCGTCACCCTCAGGTCTTCAAACACACCTACACCTGAGATGACAGTGACCGTTGCGGATTACTTGTGCCTGGCACAGGGCTGAAGCTTCTCACGCACCGTCCCATCCTCTCACCCCAGCCCTTGGAGGTGCAGACTGTGCGTGTTCTCATTTGCAGAGGAGGATGAGGCCAGAGGGAGCTAAGTGACTTGCTCAAGGTCAAGCAGCTTGCAGAGCTAGAATTTGAAACCAGACTGGTCTGGGATAATCTTAGAACCTCGTTAACAGACCAGTGCCTACTTTGCTCATTTATCACCTTTGCATGTCTTTAACATGGGCTTTTGCCTCCAGGGCTGGGAAGAGACGGTGGATGCTGCTGTCTCCTATCTCTTGAAGACCTGCCTGTCGAAGAGTTCCAAGGAGCAGGCTTTGAACCTTGGCAGCCAGCTGACCAAGCCCAAAGACACGGGCCGACTGAAGAAGCACATCACCTTGCTTTGCGACAGACTGGCCAAAGGCGGGCGCCTCTGCCTGAGCGCGGACGCGGCTGCCCCGCCGACCATGGTCATGCCAGGTGAGCACTCCGCCCGTGCCGCTGCGCACCGCCGGGCTGGCCCTGTGCAGGGCGTGTGTCTGGGGTTGTGCTTCGGACATTAAAGTGCTGGTGGCTGAGAAAATCGCTTTCACATTTCTCCGCAGATGTCCCAGGGTAACCACTTGGTTAAATATTCTTGGGGTTTCTGCTTGCTAGACATTTCTAGAACGGTATGCCTTTTTTTCCTTCTCCCTGCTTTTAAATGTGTGATCCTTTTCGTTGAGCTTCTCACTAATAAAAAGTGGATTAGAGAATGCAACTGGATGTGATCTCGCGATACCACATTTCTTAGATGAAAATAGCACCATGCAAGCACTAATGTTATCCAGATGAGCCCCAGCCCTTCTGCTGCTTGCTTGGATTGTGGTCATCAGAATATGGAGAAGAGACAAAGAAGAAGCTGGGGAACGGGAGGCGAGGCGCCCATGGGCCAGGGTGAGAGGGGTCAGCCCTCCCCTGAGTGACAGGCAGGCACGGCCACGGGCACCCAGGTCAGCCGTGCCCGCCCACAGGCACATGGTCTCTTAGAGGCAGCGGCGCACCCTGGCATCCTGCTTCGAGTGTTTCTCTTCACGGCAGCAGGAAGGAGCGTAAAGTAAACGAACTGGTTCAGTGCAGCAGCCGTAGCATCTGTTTCCTCCGGAGGCAAGGACCGTAGTAAGGGACCTGGTTTTCTCTTCTTCCTTCTTACCTGCCTTGTGCCCCTCCCCGACCCATGCTGATGCTCTTCCTGCTGCTGCCTTTCCTCCTCAGTCAGCACTTCTAGAAGTAAAAGGAATGTAAGCAGAAACTCAAAAAGGTAAACTCGGAGACCAAGTAGCGTAATCTAATGGGTGCAGGCTCTGGAGGCAGACGGCCCAGTGTTTGGGTCCTGCCTCCACCCCCAGCTACTGGTATGGCCCTGGGTATGCTAGTTAGATTTCCAGAGTGGTAGTTTCTTCCCTTTGGCAGTGAGTATAATAATTCACCTATGGTTGCCAGGGCCTCAGATGTTTTAAAGCACCTAGTACAATGCTTGGAACAGACACACTTAGAAAATTCAAGCTATAATTTTTACCATTGTTATGGGTACACGTGTGATTTAGCCTCTGAATTTGGTGTAGGGGCGTGGAATACCTAGTCTGGGGTCATGGGGTTCTATATTCTCTGGTTTTTAATATGAAATATTCCTAACTCAGCATTTCAGAATAGAAATGCCTTCCCACATGAAAACGGTTGAAATAGTTTGTCAAAATTTAGGTCCTCTTCGTGTCACCCTTGTTAACGTCCTCCAAACTGGTCCTTCAGCCTCTACTTTTTCCACCTTCTGTCCACTGTTGCCAGATTATTTTCCTAAGAAATATTTGGGCTTAACGAGATAGTAGATGGAAACTACTCACTGCGGCCAGCACTCAGTGTAGGCTCCCCTTCCTTCCCTGCCAGTGGGGAAACCAAAGGGGCTTGAGGCAGGAGAACAGTACGGAAGAGGTGGGGATCGGGCCCCCGGGGGGCGGTGCACCTGCCTTCTCTGCCCACGTCCCTGTGGCCGAGCCTTTGGGAAGAGCCACAAGGAGCCCAGCGACAGCACTGTGCACGAAGACCGGGACCCCGGGGAGAGTAGGTGCTCCCCCTGGTCACGTTTACTGCTTCCAGGACTTCGGTCACTTGTTTAAACAACTACGTTTGGGAGCAGCATGAGGGTTGTGCCTCTGTGAGCCCTCAGTGCAGAATTGTAACTGTACAGAAAGAAGGGGCAGAGGAAAGGAGGAGGAGAAGGAAGGAGAGAAGTGAAGGACGATAGAAAATACATTTGTCCACAGCCAGGAGTCTGTAAACCAGGTCTGTGCCTCTCATGCCTAGTCCAGCCAAGTTCATCCCACTGGGGAGACCGTGGCTGTGCGCATTTGTGCCTCACTGTCATGGTCATTCTCACCGCTGTACTTGCCCGTGACCCCCTCTTTGACTCTGGCTGCATGACGCGCTCACTCGCCCGGATCAGCCACGATAGTGAGTGGGTTCGCTGCTGCGCTGGCGCTTTTTGCCATCGGTGTGCTCCTTCACTGCCCGGTAACCCCGTCCACCCTCGCACTCAGATTTTCACACGCTCATTTCTGTGCTCCTGCACATTTTTGAGGTTGAAGAACCACATCGAATTTTTGCTGTTTTACAAATAGAAAATGGAGCTCGGAAAAGCTGAGTGCCCTGCCCAGAGTTCCATGGTTGCAGGAAGGGTTAGGCCTGGACTCCAAGTCCCCCAGCCCTCCGGGCCTCCCTCTCGGCCACACAGACCACAGTGGTGCAGTGCATGTCGGGCCGGCCCCCGGCGCTGCGCCAGCGGTCCTGGGTCTGGCCTCCGTTCCCTTCCGCTGGTCCCGCAGCGTGGGGGGGGGGGAGGGCAGAAGTAGCTTCACGCAGCCTCTTCTTTGCTGTGAGGATTAACGATAGATCTTTGTTTTGTGCTTCATTTCTATTATCTCCGTAGTTGACATGATTCCATCATCACAGAGATAACAATGCTATGAATTATTTCTGTTTCTAGCCAGTAATTGTGCAATTTCCAATTTGAGTGTAGCTACAATAGTTGTTTCAGAATACATAAAGGTACAGTGGCGTCTTAGAAAGGATGGATTACTGTACACATTAAGTGTACGAGTATTTTTCACAGACAAGCTCTTTTTTTAATAGCTGGGCCGGAACTCAGAAATCATCTGGGGGGGCTCCCTCCCGCCCCCAGCGGCTGGGTGGATTGCGGCCCGGGCTGATGAAGTGACTTCATGGTTGGTAGGGCAGGGCAGGGCAGGGGTGTGTGTATTTTCACCATGTTCCCTATTAAACTGCAGTTGGATAAACATCTCAGAATAGGAACCCCTTGGTGCTTTCTGGCCTCGTGGCTTCATGAGCCCGGCACCTTGGCTGGGCCTTCTGGGCTCCGGTAAAGGCCGCGATGACAGCATCCACCCTGGCGTCCTGCGCTCGAACACCTCTCCCCCTCGGAATCACCTCGTGGCCTTCCTGGCCCCGCATGCCTCCTGCTGGCCGTGACCAGCCGTCAGGTTCTCTGTCACGGGTGCTTAGCCTCTCCTTTCTGGGACGAGTTCTTTTCCTTGCAGAGCCCTCGAACTCACACGTCTCTTCTCCGAAGCTCTGCCTTCACGTCCCTCTGCTAGGGAATGACGCCCTAATGTCTCTTTTCTGATCTCAGCTGTGTGCGTTCTGCCCTGAGGCAGGGGTCACAGGGGGCCATTGGGCAGTGTTTTCAGGAATCCGAACGTGAGTGCCTTTAGCAGCCTGGCTGGCGTTCTCATACGCACGTGCCACCTGCTTCATCCCTGCGGGTGCTTGAGGCTGAGATTTGTGTTAGATTGCTGGAGACATCCTTTGGTGGCCTCAGTGTCTAGGACCGTATTTCAATGGCCTGATTCCAACCAAGACTTGAATCTCTCGAGCACATAGGCACAACTGAATGCATATCTAGGCAGGCCTGCCGCGTGGTATTTGGAGACCAAACATGTGAGCCTCGCAAACGCTGGCGCTGTTACCCTCTCCTTTTGCCTCATTACACTTGACGTCATCTGGGTGATGCTTTGTCCACCGAGAGGTGGTATGGACCAGCGGTGGCCCGCAGGCTTGCAGAGCCAATGGTGCAGGCCCAATGGTGCAGGCCCACAGCAGGGCAGGCCGAGCAAGCTGGGCGAGGACCAGGCTCAGAGACAATCCAGGCTCATCGAGGGGCTCAGGTGAGTATTTCCTTAATGTGACCAAATGCGTTGGAGTCATAATGGGCCAGAGCTTCCCCCGTGTTTCCCTTGGCACCGTCGGGTCCTCGGCCCACAGGAAGCCAAGACTGGGGAAGGAGGCAAAGAAGTTTGAACGTAACACGAGCCTCTCTGTGGGTATGGGCTAGAAAACTTATTTCAAGATGCGGTGTGGACCACCCAAGAATTAGTATTTTGTGCATTTTTACTATATTGAGTGGGTAGGAGAACAAAGGAGCATAAATCTGACTAAGCTATCTATTCTGTCCTTTTGGGAGACTTATTTAAAACTACCACTTTTTAATATTTAAACGAGTCAATGACCTTTAGCCTTGAGGGTTGGATGTCATTTTTAGGCTACTTCTGAGTAACTCATTTCAACAGAATGTAAATTTAGTTCTTTGAGGTCTCACTGAGGTCCTGGATAAGACATTTGGTGTTGTCAGTGTAGTTTAGCTTTTGGTTTTATATTTTATTTGAAATTTTGTAAGTTTGAAATCCTTCATTAAGGAAATTTAGACCAATTCAGTATAGGAAAAGTCACAGGAAAAATTACTAAGTGGATTCTGAATTGATTTCTCCTACAGAGAATATAATACTTTGTGCATCTTTTTTAAAGGAGCAAGTTTCAAAATGGGAAAATACTTATGAAGTGGACTTCGCACCAGAAGTTCATGGGTTCCAGTTAGCTTGGCCCTTTACCAACCGCATGACGTAGGACACGTCTCTGAGCGTGTCTACCTCTCGGCTTTCTCAACTGTAAGGAGGAATAATAAGGCTGCTTTTCCACAGAGCTGTTGGCCGAATTAGACCCACTAGTACTTGGAAAATGCTTAGCAGGTGCCTGACATACAGCAAATGCTCACTACATACGAGCTTCTATTAGTCATAATTATAAATGCTACTGCAAAATCTCAACGGCACCAGCGGGGGCTTAACAAACATTCTGGAGTTAGAAGAGTTAAAAATACAAGATCCGACAGGAAATTTTCAAAGGGAAGAATGCCGGAGTTGCCCGCTCGGAATACGTGTTATAAAGTTAACAGTAAATGGCAATGCTGCAGTTATGACAGAAAGAGAGCTTGATGCCCCAAGTAGAAAGTTCGGAATTGATTAAACTGTGGAAGGTCTGAGACGAATTAATGTCGGAAAAAGACGACCTGAAACTGGGTCCAACATTTCAATGTTTTCATTGTTAAAACAAAACATCGACTTGAAAAATAAGTACAGTTAAAATTAACAGTAAGTTTATTGTAGCATATGTTTGCCAACATTTATGTTATATCTAAAATTATGTGCTAATTCTTAGAGACGGTCCTGAAAGAATTGTGTGGGGTTTTGTTTTTGCTTTATTTCAGGCGTGATGGTACATGCTAAATCGGAGTGCGTAGGCATCTTTACCAAGAGTGTCCTGTTTAAGAAAAAGTATTTCAAGGCACCTACCATTTTCCTAGGAGTCTTCCTTTTTTTGTAAATTTCTTTTTTGTTGTATTATTTTCCATTACCATTTGTCTCTCCTGTACCCCTCTACAGGTGGAAGAGTCCCTCTCTACCTACCCCCCTCCCCACCCCTAGGAGTCTCTCTCAATGATTTGATATGCAGGTTGTTTCTTCAGAAACATCTGTCATGTCATTATTCTTGTCAGTTTTCTTCTCTTTGTTCGCTGGATTGGCTGCCAGATTTTCTCTGGTTACTGTCCCCACAAGTGATAAGAGCAGTTCTCCATTGACACTGTGGCTGCAATAAATCTCGCATTATCAGCAAGATTTGCAATTTTCCTCTGCAGCCAATTTATGTATATTTGCAATAATTTCCGACAGTCGGTGAGAGAGGAACTGATATAAAATGTTGATGGTGGAGGGATTCACCTAGTGTTAATTATGAAAGATACTTGAGTGGGGACTAATTGTATAAGTGGTTGGTTGGTGTTTGAGTAAACATCTTTGCACTGTGGTTTTGCTTTTCTGTGACTACAGCTGGTATAATTATAACTTCTATAAATAGGGGGATCCACCCCCCCAATTATATAGGTAAATATTTAGAATGTGCCGATCTGAACTCAGACCTGTTGTGCTAATGTGGTATTTCAAAGCACTGGAGAGAGGGCAAGATGAATGAGATAAAGAACAGTACTAAGACTTAGCCAACCATTTGGACAGAAAAGAAAAAAAACCAGATTCCCTAGCCTGTGCCATTTGCCACAGTGCGTTTCAGGTAAAGGAGAGATTTAAATATAAAGCAATGAAATCACAGAAGAAGTCACAGGAGACAGTGGTTGGATACACAGACACGGAGGCAGGGTAGGCCTTTCTAAGTCAGTCGGTAGGAGCGCATAAACCAGGGTGCGTGTTAGCGGTAACCTCCCTGGGCGGCAGGGTTGCGGGTGGTATCTGAGCGTCTTCCTACCCCTCTTCCATATACTGTGTGTGTTTTCCTCCAAGTGACGCGTGTAACTTATTAAAGGGACCTTGATAGAAAGTACCGGTAAGAACACAACTATAATTATATCGGAACTGGTAGTCGGGGAAAAAATAAGGACCAGTTTTATAAATCAGAAGTGATGGTTTTTTATTCCCCAAGGAAACAAGTTATTCCAGGGCAGTGACTCGGTGTTTATGGGGCTTGTTTGCATTTCAGCCGGGACGAACGAACACCCGCGTCCTTCGCAGGACTCCGCCTACGGTGGGCGTGCAGCCCGTTTACGGACTCTGCCTCCTCTCCGTCCCTGAGCCTCCTCTCCGAAAGTAGGCCAAACCGTGCAGGGTGTTGACCTCTGAGTGGTTTTTTCACCTTCTCATGGTGACTTCATTATTGCTAAGTCTGGTGAACGCTTCGCCTGCAGCCCATTTGGCTGCTCTGCGGCGTTTTACAGTGACGCCATTTCCTTCTCAGAATATTCTCACTCCTTGGCGTCTCCTGCATGGTTGGAAACTGTTCCTGTCCCCTCAGACCTGTCTTTTCCAGTCTGCCTGGTGGCTCTTGTTCCTTTTTCTGTCTCTTGTCTAATGGTGCTCTGACTTCATGCTTTCCTGGACAATCTCATCCACCTACCACCTGAAATCCACGGACTTCAAAGCTCACACCTTGCTCTCTGGCCTCTCTTGCAGCTTTCACGCACCTCTTTTGGTGTCCCACGGGCCTCTCCTGCTCCACACGCCCGAGTGGAGCCTATCTCCTGTGTGTCTGAGCTCAGGGGATGATACTACCCAGTGCCCAGGTCCGGGACCTCGGAGATGACCTTGACTCTCTGTTTCCTTTACTCACCATGTTGTTAGTCACCAAGGCGTGATGACGGCACCTCCCAAATATATCTCTTCCGCCATCCCCACTGCTGTTACCTTCCTTAACCCCTTATTTCCTATTGAGACCATTAAAATGACCTGCCAATAGTCTTCTTGTATTAAGTCCTCCTTTATTTTTAGCACTACCATAAAAAAAACAACTTATGAATGTTCATAGTCAAAAAGGGGAATAACTCTCAATATTCATCAGCTCATGGGTATATAAATAAATGTGATATATCCATGCAGTGGAATATTCTTCAGCAATCTGAAGAACCGTGACATGATGAACCTTGAAAAATTATGCTAAGTGAAAGAGGCTGGTCCAAAACCACGTATTGTGTGATTCTGTTCATACGAAATGTCCAGAACGGGCAAGTTCATGGGGACAGAGTGTATTAGTGTCTGCCTAAGGCTGGGGGAGGTGGGGTGGGTGGGGAAACGGGTACGATTGCTAATGGGTGTGGGGTTTATTTTAAGGCGAGAAAAATAACCTCAGATCAAGTCGTGGTGATGGCTGCACAACTCTGTGAGTGTACTAACCATTGACTATATGTCTTTAAAAGTATAAATGGGCCCTGGCTGGTGTGGCTCAGTGGACTGAGTGCCGGCCTGGGAACCAAAAGTTCACAGGTTTGATTCCCGGTCAAGGCACATGCCTGAGTTGTGGGCCAGGTCCCCAGCGGGGGCCACGTGAGAGGCAACCACACATTGGCGTTTCTCTCTCTCTCTTTCTCTTTCCTTTTTCCTGTGCCTAAAAATAATAGAGTCTTTAAAAGAATATTTTTAAAAAAGAAAGAAAAGTATAAATTGTATGATATGTGAATTATATTGCAATACATTTTTAAAAATAGCTCATTTTTTGGTACACAGATAAACATCTTCTTTGTAGAAATTTAGCAAATTCAAATGAGAAGAAAGAAGTAAATTAAAAATCCGTAATAATCTAACCACCTGACATAGGTACAAACTTTACTAGATATAGATTCATGTATGTGTACACATATGTGTATGTACATGTTCTTCCCATCTTTTTTCTGTGCATGTATGTACTTTTGCTTTATTAAACTGGATCATTCTGTACCTACTGCTTTATAACCCACTTTTAAAACTTTAGTTATTCTATATCATTATTGCACTGTTAAATATTATATATTATTTTAATAGCTGCATACTTTACCAGTCCCCTTTTGTCAAATATACAAACTGCAACTGATTTTAGCATGATGAATCATTATTTAGTGAATATTCTTTTAGCTAAATCTGTATGCATCTGCAATGAATTTACGCTCTTTGATGAGTATGAGTTTCTTTCCAAAAAACAGAGATCTGGGAACGTCACTTCTCTGCTTGAAAACATTCTGTAGCTGCCTGTTACCTGCCAATTAGATCACAAGGCCTAGGCCTGAAGTGCCCTGTTCTTTACTAAATAGAGCGACATGGTCCTCCCAGCTCTTATACGGCGCACTTTCTTCCTTAAGGTCCTTTAGTGGTAGTGAATTACTCGGTATTTTCCCAACACACATACTTCGCAAACACATGTTTTGCAAGTTTCTATGTGTTTAAATAATTTCCTTAGCTTAGAGAGTCCGTCTTTGGCTGGTGGTAAAATCACACCGATTTCTGGAGACCAGTTCAAAGGTGTCCACAAGGCACCCCTGTCCTCCCGCTGCTGCTGTCCCTCTCTCCTCCGTGCTCCCCGGGTCTCTGGGCACACGGCTGGTGTAGGTAGCACTTAGCGCAGGGCACAGTCCTTTAACACTTTTATCGCATCCGTTACCCCTGTATCAGTCTGCTGGGGCTCCCATAACACAGTACTGCAGGCTGGGTGGCCTAACCGACAGAAATTAACGTTCTCGGAGTTCTCGAGGCTGGAACTTCAAGATTAAGGTGCCAGCAGGGTTGTTTCTCCGGAGGCCCTTCGGCCGGGCGTGCGGATGGCCACCTTCCCTCTGTGTCCTCACGGGGCCACGCCTCTGTGCTTGCTCACCGCTGGCCACGCTTCCTCCTTTTGTAAGGACACCGGTCCTTTTGGATTAGAGCCCCATCCTACGACCTCATTTAACCTCGGCTACTTCTTTGAAGGCCCTGTCTCCCAGTCCTCACGGTGGGGGTTAGGGCCTCACCCTGTGAATTCCGGGGAGGACACAGTGCAGCTCACACCACCCCAGGAGCAGGAAAGGGCATGGGGCGCGCCGTCTGCATTGCGTGCTGCTCTGCGGCTCAGAACCGCGCGCATGCCTGGCAGGTGTATGGGCGTGCCCACCACATATGTTTAAAGCTTTTTGTTTTGGAATAATGTAAACTATCTAGAATAACTTTAATTATCAACTCGCAGGAAGATGCAGAAACACTACCCAGAATCCCTGCCCTTCCCCCTGATTTCCCCAGCGGTGGTGTTTTATAAAACTGTAGTGCAGGGTCAGAACCGGGAAATGGACACTGGCCCACCTTATATTTTCGGAACGAACCAGCGGAGCTTTTAATAAAGAGGGGAAGTCTTGAAGTAGGTGTAAAGTTTCAGACTTTTAGAGACGGCAGAGGCAGATACTGTAGGTAGAAGCAGGGATGTGAGCAAGGAGAAGTGGGCCTGTAAGTAAACAGGGTGGGTTTCAGATTAGAAATTCAGGTCGCTACATCTGTGGGCGCTAGTTCATCCGGGAACTTGGAAGCTGCATCAGAGAAACTGAGCAGATGCTAATGTCATGGGAGCTGTTATAGGTTCTTAAGCCGCAAGGACTTACAAAAAGTAGTGTTTTTAGAAATACTAATCTCACGGCGGTGTGCAGGACAGAGGAAAGTGTGAAAATAGGGAAGAATACAGATATTCCATCAGGTTTTTTGGTTGCCGTTGATGGAAGTGGTTGAGCTGGTTAAGTGAATTTCGTTTGTTATGGATAATGTGCTTCATTTATAGCATGGTGAGCTTCATCTGATGTGGGTGCACCCAAGAAGAGATATATGAACAGCTGGATCTGAGGAATTTTAGCTTAAGGGGAAGACCGAAGGTTGAAAAGTAGATTTTAGTATCCTCAGCTGAGAGGTCATATTTCTGTAATTGGATGAAACCTCGGAGGGCACGGAGGCATCGGGAGGGGACCACTGGATTGAGGATTTAGCTGCAGAGCCACGAATGTGGGACAAGAAGCAAATTCTACAGGAGGAGTGAATTTCAAGGGATTCCTGGAAGAGGTGGTGTCAGTACTATCAGGGACAGTAAAGGTCAAGGAAAGATCCTTTGTTAACTGGAAGGAACAACAGGGGAAGGCAGATGGAAGAAGGAGGGGGCTGTTGTCAGGGTTTTGATCTCTTTTCTTTTTCTTTAAAAAAGATGCAGAGATGTTTGAAGGTCAGGAGTGGTGACAAGATGAGAATGTTAAAATCCCACATTCATGTTAAGTGGGAAACTTTGAGGTGGCAGAAGAATGATCTTAGAATATAGGTAAATGGAATAGATTTAGTATTTGAGAACAGAAAAACATTAGAACCTGGATTTAAGTTGGGAATGTACGGAGATTAAAAAAAAAAGTTTGGTGAAGTCCAGCCACATGAGCTTTGCAGAAGTGGTTTCCTACTGACCTGCGAGAGAGCAGGAAGGCATGAATGGGGAGGCGGTCGTGAAGGTTGGCTTGCAGCAGCCACTCACTGTGGGGAGGAGAAGCGCAGCCTTTAGCAACCGTGTAGCTTCTTACTCTTTTGGAGTCTTAGTTTCCTAGCTTGAAACACTGAGATAATGCCTGCTTGCTTTGAAACAACATAGTGTTTCAAAAAGCAGACTATATTGTTTAAGAGCATTCAGGCCCTGACTGGTGTGGCTTAGTTGGTTGGAGCATTGTCCTCTATACTGCAAGGTTGTGGGTTCTATTCCTGGTCAGGGCACATACCCAGGTTGTAGGTTCGATCCCCAGTTGGGGCGTGTATGAGAAGGCAGCCAATCAATCTCTCTCTCTCTCACATTGTTTCCCTCTCTCTCTCTCTCTCTCTCTCTCTCTCTCTCTCTCTCTCTCTCTCATTTTCCTCCTCCCAAAAGAATTAAGATGTCCTTGGGTAAAGATAAAAAAAAAAGAAAGCAGTCAGTTATTAATAGGATGCTGGTTCTTATCCATTGCAATAGGGAGTTCTTAGTGAGCTGAATGGAAGGTTAGTGGAAGAATATTTGAACCCCGGATTCGAGTTGTATTCAACAGGAGAAGCAATTAGGAGTAACTCCAGGGGAAGTCTGCCATCAAAGACTTAATATCCCTGTGTGTGCTCAGCAAATACTTGTTGACAGACAAGCTGGCTGGTAACTAATTATTGTACGACGTGATGACCAAAGCCCATTCTTGGAAGCAGGGTTGTTGATACCGGAAGAGAATACCAGGGGAGTTTGAGGAATTTCCTTTCCTGCAGATGTTTAAACTAATTCGGACACTCACAGGTCTGAAGATAATTGGGGCGAAACCTGGCTTGAAAGCAGAGGAGAGAACATCATTATTTCTGGTTTTTTGCCATCTCATATGGACAAATCTATAAAATGCTCAGTTTGTACCTTCACCCAGCTGTGAAGTGAGCTGTCTTCTCTTTGGACTGTTTACATAGGAAATACTGCAATGGAAACCCTAGCTCTGTAATTTTCAGTCCCCTTAAAATTGCTTAAATGAGCCAAAAGAGGGGTATTTCAATACCCAGGAGCATCCCTCAGCAAGACATCACCTCTGGGGCTTTGTATTCTGTCAGAAATAACTGTCCTCACTTGCTGTTGGCATTTGGGCTGCTTGACCTTCAAATAGAAGGATAAAAATGGTATTTATTCTAGCAGTTGCTGGTCTGAAAGGATTTCTACAGTCACCATAAACTTGTGACTTTTGGAGGGAGGGTTTCTTCCCCTCAACTTTTACCCCCACCTCCACTTCCGCCACCTCCGTGGCTGTGTGTGCGGTGGTAGGTTTTCCCTGGTCTCCTCAAAATTCTAATAAACATCCTGCCTGTTTTTCTTCCCTTCAACTGCTACTCCCAGTGCCTGTGATCTCGATAACAAGTTTCCTCTTGAACAGTAAGACGTTTCTCCACTTTCAGTGTAAATTCATGAATATCATTAAAGTTGTAGTTATTGTTTTTAATTTTCCTGGGGATTTCAGGGTGCCTGGATAAAGCATTTAAAGTGCTTAAAAGCGGTTCATCAATCGGTTACCTGTGTGAGACCATCATTCAGATTTATTTTATGTCATTATTTTTTTAAAATTAAAATATGAGTAATGAGAATATCCACAGGTAGATGAGGCAGACCCAACAATTTGGCTCGTTCCTGTGGCTGAGTCGTTTTTTTTTTTTTTAATTCTGGCCGGTACACATGGCCTAAAACAGGAGTGGCCCCTACTTCTGACCTGCGTGGCCCCGGCGGCCGAGACAGGGCTCCTCCTCCGTGAGCAGTCGCGCCACGTGGAGGCGGGCTCACGCTCATGCTGCCAGCCTTTAGCAAGATCTTTCACACCAAACTCTTAAAAACCCACCGTGTTTGGTGTGTTTATTCAGATGAATTGTTGGAATAGTCAGTCCCTGCTAAAGTATGTGTAATACAGATTTCTTAAACAATTAAAAATTAAAATGAAAAGCTGTTTAGCTTGATTCTGGTGGCTCTCGGAGCGGGTAAATATCCGAGTCCAGAAAGTCAGACGCCTTTGGTTGCCCTCCTCTGCACAGTGCGTCTCGGCTCCGTGTGTGGTTTTCAAATGCAGTTTTTCATTTCTCACTTTACGTGTTTTGCTTAGCTAGAATTCTCGAGTTTCTCTCCAGACTGCTGTCTGAGCCGTCCTCCAGGGTCAAGCCGAAAGTGTGACCCAGAGTGGGCTGAGGTCACTCTCAGCTTTCAGGAGCCCAGATTTATGCTGATACCGATGGGGCGGTCTTCCCTGAGTGCAGGTGTGTGCGTGGCAGCCGCTCTGAGACATTGGTGGCCTGCGTTAAAAACAGGCTTGGAAGTGACTGCAGCCATGAAGCAAGAAGCAAACACACCACACTGTGACTCCCCGACGGAGGGGCGCAGTGCCGCTCCTGGCCCTGGGGCTCTGAGGGCATGCGGTCACAGAGATGGAGGGTGCTGGTGCGGAAGTCTGGTGGCCTCAGTGAAAGAACTCCAGTCCGGTGCAGCACGCCCTGTCCTTGTTCATCATTGTAGACAGTCCATGTGGCTGTGTACTTCTGCAAGTACCTTACCTGATGGTGCCTTTTGACTTTTTAATCGATAAAAAAAATCTTTTCTGCCCTGCCTGGTGTGGCTCAGTGGATTGAGTGTGGGCCTGCAAACCAAAGGGTAGCCAGTTCGATTCCCGGTCAGGACACATGCCTGGGTTGCAGGCCAGGTCCCCAGTAGGGGGCACTCGAGAAGCAACCACACACTGATGTTTCTCTCCCTCCCTTTCTCCTTCCCTTCCCCTCTGTCTAAAAATAAATAAAACTTAAAAAAATATTTTCTTTCAAAATTAGACAAAACATCAGACTGTGTTACTTTTCTAAACTTAACATTTTAACTCGTGGAAAATCATGTATGATGTACGCATTTGATGGATTTATAAATTATATACTTCATACGTTACTTCTGTTGAAAGGGCATCATCCACCAGGCCCAGAGGGAGGCCCCACGGGGAAATCTGTGGAGTGCTTACTAAGTTCCAGGCGCCGTTCCGGGTGCCAGGGGCACCGTGCCGAACCCGGTCAACACCACCCTGCTCTCAGGGCCCTGACGCTGGGGTGGGGGACAGTCACACGGAGACGAACTTCCGAGTCGGATGATGCAGTGATGGACAATAAGTCAGGGGAAGGGGAAAGAGTGCCTGTGTGTGGTGATAACTACAATCTCTTTTTTCCAGTTAGTGAAATGGGAGATGGTGTATTTTATTATTTGGAACAGATGCCTTGGATGAATAGATAAAACAATTCTGTTTGGTTGTATAATGTAGCTTAGTTTATTACTATTAGTATTATTTGGGCCTTGTAAGTTTTCAAAATTTTCTGATGAAAGAATGTTTCAGTTTTCAGGAAAAAAAAGGCCAAACTAATTTTTGAGCTGTTTCCCTAACAAATAAATTGGATGGGTATCTGCAGTGATCAATAAAACATTTCATACCCTATGAACAACTTTCGCATTATTTTCAGCATATCTTTAGCTTGAGTTTATTCTTACAGTTGGGTTCTATCATCCGTCATTCGTACACGCCTCCTCCCTGTTGAGTGGGTTGCACGCTGTCTCACCAGACTTGGACGTCTCTGAGCACAGAGACTTCTCGGTCATTTCCACATCCCTGGGATCCGTATAGTCGGGACTCAGAGATGCTCAACGCATCATTGTGAAATTGGTTTGAACGAATGCAAACATTCCCTCTTCCTTTGCCAGTTTCACGTCACTCAGTTCTCCGCCTCAGCGCTCTCCCGTCTCCCGACACACCCACTCCGCCTTTGCCGGCCCCTCCACCGCCTTTTGGCTCCGCCTTGCGCAGCCCTGCGGATTTCCACCCCAGGGCCCCCTGTCAGTTTCCAGCTCTGAGTAAATCTTTGGCTTTTCTTGGATATACTCTAGAACTAGCAATTGTCCTAACATTAATCATGAAACTGACTCAACTGCTAGAATTCATAGTACTAAACGAAACTATATTATTCAACCAAACAGAATTGTTTTCTCCTTTCATGTGATGCGATCTCACCTGGTCCTTCCTCTGCTAATTAGTTTTATTCACGTGTTTTGATTGATTTCCTAACTCAGTCCTAACACTGAATTCCTGTGATTTTGCGCAAGCTCCAGCCTCTTCTACCCACCCTCACCAAACTCTGCAGGAGACATCACATCTGCTATACCATGAAGGTCAAAACTGTCCAAAGCAATCTTTAGTTCCCACCAGTTTGTCTAAAAATTTCTTTTTGTTTTTATTCATCTTTTGTCTTTCTGTTTTTTCTCAGAAAAAGACACATGAGCTCTTAGCATCAGACTCAGACTTGTTACCTTGCCTGCAGGACTGTGCTTCTCTCCCTCTGTCCTTTCTCCACCAGCAACCCCCCTCCCACACACATACACACACACACACAATTCCCTCATCATCATGCTTCCTCCTGCCCCTGCTCTTTGCATACAGTTCCCTTTGCCTTGAACACCGTGCTCTATCCGCCCCCTGATACTACCCCCTGCCACTGATGCACTTGCTCACCAGCTAATTTATATCCATCCTCAGGTCTCAAGTTCAAGGCCACTTTTCTTGTTCATGGGAGCTTTGACTTTTCTTCATAGCACGAAGCATATTTCACAATTACATCTTCATTGTGGGTTTATTTAGTATTTCTCCCGCTATGCTGTAAGTTTCATGAGGGAAGGGACCACAGCTGTGTCATCAGCGCCATAGACCCAGCTGAGTGCCTGCCTGGCTGTGGGTATCACAGAGACAATTGATGGGTGAATTGCATCTTCCCCTGTTTCCCTGTTTCCTCAGGGACCTTGTAGCCTCACATTCATCTCAACTGAACCATCGATCTTTTCTTTTTCGTTGTCACATTTCTTAACTTTGCTCAGTTTTTCTATTTTTGATTATGTTAAACTGTCTTGTTATTCTTCCCTGCCAGACTTATAAATTATACCAATTTTACTGTGGTCTCTTAAATACAAATTTGGGATGAAGCTGAATAGTGGCATCTGTAAACAATTCATCTTTTGGCCTAAGGAACAATATTAGGAGCTTAATGAACACATGTCAAGTTCTTAAAAGGGGTAAAGGAGCCTTATCCATGAAATAGGACTATTTTTTTGTTGTTCATTTAACAGATACTTGACAAAATAGCACCATGTTCCGGGCACTGTACCGGGCATTTGGATATGCTGATTAAGAAGAGAGACAGCAGTCCTGCCCCCATGGAGCCTGCCCCCTGGAGGGAGGTGCAGCTAATGAACAGGTGTGCAGCCGAGCAGGGGAGTTCCTGGGTGTGTTCTGTGCAGCGAGACGAGCAGGGGGTTGAGAGAGTTGGGGTGGGGCTACTGCAGGCAGGGCGACGAGATGGCTTCTGGGAGAAGAAGGGTGAGGAGCTAGGGGAAGGCAGTCAGGCCGAAGGAATAGAATTTAGAGGCCAGGATTTGCGAAGAGAGTAGGACATACGTAGTCCCATAAAAAGGGCGGAGGGGAGAAGGAAATATGTGAGGTGATGGGTATGATGGGGTAGTCCTTTCACAATGTATTCATATATCAAATCAGCACGTTGTAAACTTTGTTTTTTATTTTTTAATTTCCTCCCCTCCCCCCTGAGGACATCTCTCCATTGCTTTTAGAAAGAGAGGAAGGGAGGGAGAGAGGAAGAGAGAGAAACATCGATGTGAGAGAGAAACATCAGTTGGTTGCCTTTCGTACGTACGTGCCCCAACCGGGGACTGAACCTGCAGCTTAGGGATGTGCCCCAAACAGGAATCTGACCCGTGACATTTCGGTTTCCAGGACAACGCTTCACCAACTGAGCCACACTGGCCAGGGCACACGCTGTAGTCTTTAAATATCTAACAATTTTTTTTGTCAATGATACCTTAATAAAGCTGGGGGGTGGGAGAATTTAAAAGCCTGGAGGGGATACAAGGCTCTCTCTGGCCTGGTCTTCACGAGGAGGCGTGGCAGGGGACCCCACTGATCGCGTGGTGTCCCTTGCATCCCGTGGTAAGGAACTTAGATGTGGTCCTATGAGAAGTGGGGGCCATCTAATGGTTTTGTACTGGGAAGCTGCGTGATCTGATGTAAGTTTTAACGACTTACTATGGCTACTGTGTGGGGGATGATTTGGAAAAGGGCTGGAATGGGAGCAGGGAGGGAAACTGCTGTAGAAGTTCAGGCAAGAGACGACAATGACTGGGCTTGCGGCAGTGGGGTGGGTTTAGAAAGAAGTAGGGCATTTTCAGAGGCCAGACCCCGTAGAATTAACTTGGCTATGGACTGCATGTTAGGGGCACGGTGAGGCAGGAGGCAGCGCTGACTCTTGGAGTGTGGGCCGGAGGAACGAGGCGGACAGCGGTACTGTGTGTGCATGTGGGGAAGGGCGGGGGATGGAATCGAAGACTCTGTTTTGGATCTGCCTCACGTGCGGGGCTGAGCGGGCCCCCGGCTGTAGATGGCAAGTGGTCTGGAGCTCAGGGGAGACCCCTGGGCAGGTGTAGATGACACCTGTCAGAAGACAGCAGCCCCCGCTCGGTGTTTGAAGTCGGGCGGGCCCCCTTTTGTGGAGAGAGCAAAGAGAAGGGGGGACTCGTCTAAACCCTGGGGCCTTCCAGCATCTAGAGGTCAGGAAGGTGGGCAAGAACCGGGACTGGAAATTGAGGAGAAGCAGCCAGGCAGTGAGTAAGAGGAAAACTGAGCGAAAGCAGTCACATGGCTGCCAGGAGAGGAAGGACGTCCAAGGTCAGCATGGTCACGCGGTGCCGCGGCAGGCACAGGGGGACAGGGGCGGGGGCTGGCATTCTCTGACCTGGGGTGCTTGGGGATTTTGTGGCATTTCTTCTCTTATGTATTTATTCCTCATTGTTAATGGAAAGAAAGATTTACATGTTTTTTAGCCTTTTTCTTCAGGCTGTAGAAATAGCAAAACTAAGCACTGTATCGAACAAATCCTTACTTTCTCCCGTCCTGTTATTTCTTCAGAGGGACACAATGTCAGCCCCTCCCTAATTAGAACAACACCAAGCCTCTTGTTTGAGGGCGGCTGGGCCCTTCACCATCTCCCACTCCTCTTCACCTTGAACCCTTGGCTCCATTTGGTCAGTTTCTTCACTTACTCCTTCCTATGTTGCCGGGACAGTCAGGTAGTGGAAAATTGATGGGGAGCAAAGCAGACATGGTGTGTACCAATGGGGAGCCGAGCTTCTCCATTAATGAAGCAATTACAAACATTCAGTTACAAAATGAGGTAAAGACTGTTACAGCAGGAGATGACAGAGGCTCCGACTTGGGAAGTAGCTGTGGAGACCCGGAGGAGCGGGTGGAAAGGAGGACCTGGTTGGGAGGGAACCTCATCACGGTCCGGAACTGGACTGGAGGTTAGAGCTGAGCTGGGGAGGGGTGCTGCTCAGCGCTCCCAGAATGCTTGTCCCCGTCGGCTGGCGTGCCCTTCTCGGGGAGGCATCTTTGGCAGAGCACGAGGCTTGGGGGAGACGGAGCGTGAGTCACTCCTGTCCACGTGGAATCTGAGGGCTTATCTCATGTCTGCTTTTCCTTCAGGAAGGCTTCCCCCGACAGTCTACCCTCTGCTAATTGTGCTGACTCATGTAGATTAAGTATTAGCAGTTTCATGTGCTTCAGCCCGGTGCTCACGGTCCGTTGGCACTTCACGTCACACCGTCTGGTTCTCTGATTGCCGTGCGCGTGTCCTAAGTTAGAACCTAAAATCCATGTGGACGCAAATTAAGTGATTACTGGTTTCGTTCATACAACTGATAACACTTGGCTGAGCATGATGTCGTGCTGGAGTACAGATGTGGATTCCCAGTGTCACTTGGTGACTTTCTTGAGACCCAGCATAATTTCCTATGAATTAGTTAACAACCTACAGAGATTCAATAACATGTGTGTTCCAGGGCGACAGGATGAGTGAGATTGTGGCCATCAAGTCGATGACACACTCTGACCTCCTCGTGTAAGGCGTTCTCTGTCGGGAACTACTTTCTAATTGAAGTCATGAGACCCCCGCTGCTGAACTTCAAGTCAAACCCAGGACAATGAATCCTTAAGAGTTTTCTCAGTCTTAAGTTTTGCTTCCTGTGAGTTTTTTTTTTTCTTTAACACATTACAAAGTATCTTCTAAATTTGCATCTGTAATAGAATTTGATAGCCCTCTTCATACTTCAAATTGGCCTCAGAGATTTCAGCATTGGAAAGTTGGGATCTTATTTTCCCAGCTGTTTAAATGTAATATATTTGAAGACAGAGGCACTGTCCTGTAAGTTTTATAGCCTAAATAAATCTATTTTAAAGGTGTGCTGGGCCGAGGCCAGGTGGCATAATAGGATGACATATGAGCTATTCACATTTGAGGAACTGGCAGTAACTTCATCTCAGGATGCCAGGAAAATGACTTTAGGGGTGTCAACTTGCCGGAGCTGTCGTGGGCATCTGAGAACACCGCGGAGCCGTTGTAAGGGCTAACATAACGTGTCCTCTGTAAATCGTATTGCCACGTTAGCCGCCCTGGGTACGAAAGGGCAGCGCGAACGACCGCAGTAGACGTTCCGAACTCCTGTTTCGGTAACGAGAAGGACCAGCCTGTCTGAACGAAGGCAAGCCCGCACTACAGGGGCGGGTGGGGGGCGGGGAGTCGAAACTTAAGCTTTTCTATTCTCCAGTCTTTATTTGGCTCATCGGTTATTTAGCAAATATTTACTTAAGCTCCTCTTTCTGAATCTTTATCATTTTAGGCATGGGTTTTATTACAAGACTAGTTACCTTTCTTCTCCCTGGTTTTGGCTCTCCTATAAATGCCAGTAACAGTATTCCGAAGAAGGGTTGTGAAAGCTTATTAGTATTAAAAACATATATCATGATAACCCTGTCTTGAATACTTGTAAAATCATCTCTCGGTAATCCCAAGGTGCCTAATTGAACCGCTTATCTGAAGATCTTTCACTTTTTATCATTTGCATTTGCCAAGAATGTCTAGGAAGTATGCACCGAGTTTCCATTCGAGGAGCTGTTTGAATTACTTAAAGGGCCATCACCGTTAATTCATATTTAAAATCTGAATCTAAGGTTTCCTTATTGTGCTAACACACTGTGTGCTAGCCAGAGACATCACTTAATTTGAGAAAGCAAAAATGCTCAGAGGTACCAGTCGGACTTTGATTTTTATGGTGAAAATTAATTTCAGTAACTCCCAGACGTGCCCTCTGTTAACCTGGCCGGTTCTGTTCCTTGGCTGTTGCATCTAGCATCGGTTCTTTGCAAAGAGCGCGCTGGGTGACGAGTGTTCCGAGGGACAGTAACCAGGAGGGCCGTGAGGGTGGCGGACCCTGCACAAAGTGTGTCCTCTTCCTCTGCCCAAGAGGATGGTGCCGTCCGACACTGAGCTGCACATGGACTTGGGCGTCGACCATCTAGGTGGACGTGCTGCAGGCTGTCTTCTTCCCAAAGATCCTTTGGTTGGAGGGCCCCCCTCCCCCCGCCATGGGAGGTAGGGTCCTGTTCACTCAGCTCCGAGCACCAGTTTCATTTCCTCCTCCGCCAACTGTCAGCATCTCAGGATCCTCCTCTCAGTGAGAGTCTGGGATGCAGCCCTCTCCCTGAAACCGTCCCAAGTTCTAGGTCATGGCCTGTGGCCCTGCTGGCTGCCTGGGTGGAGCCCTTTGAAGGCTCGTGAAGTCAGTTCATAGAAAGATGGAAGGAGAATTGGGGACATACTATACTTACTCAACATACCGTCCTTAACTCGAGGCATTTTCAGGTTAAATTATACTTTGATCATTGTCTCCTGGAATTAAAAATTCATTTATAAAGATTTCGTAAATCTTTATGAAGTGCCTACCATGTGCCTGTTGCCGTGCTCCAGTCTGGGTACGGAGTAGCGAACAGCCGGGAAACAGCTCCGCCTCGTGCAACCGGTGGCCCTAGTTGGGAAGGAAGACCACACACACACAGACGCACACAACTGAGCAACGTGAGGACAGTGAGCAGGGCAGCGCCGTGCTGAGTGACCCGCAGGGAGGCCGTCCGTGGGGAGGCTGCTCTGCAGAGGGGTCCTCTGAGGAGGGACGGGAAGCCGGAGACCAGCAGCTGCGTGGAGGTGTGCTCCGTTAGGCTTGAGAGCAGGGCGGCCGTCTGGGGGAGGGAGCAGGAAACGCGGGGGGCTCAGAGCGGGGAAGAGGCCAAAGCGACCGGGGAGGACGGTGGGAGACGCCCCGATCACGGAGGAGGCCTCGGTTCAGAGTTCAGGTTTTACTGGAAATGACGACTTCTTGAAAGAGGACGTTTTTCAGGAACCCATATCTCCTAGACCAAATGAAAAGGGGCAGCCTTAACCTTGGGTGGCCAGCCTGCATTTGCAACGCAGAGTGACTGTGAGCAGGAGCCAGCGGCACGTTCAGAAAGCACTTTGCTGTGCTCGAAGGCCTGAGGCGGCTCAGGCCCCGGCATTTATGTCCTGGAAGTGCAGGAGCAGAGAAGTTTAAAAGGCCGTAGGAGCAGCATTTGAGAAAATGAATAATTCAAAGCTAATGAAGTCATGAATTATGAATGGTAAAAAATGAAGCCTCACTTGTGATTAGAGATTCATAATTTTCACTTTATAGCAAAATATAGTTGGCTGGCACGCATTCCCGCCTCACTTCATCTAAGTACAATTAGACCCAACACATTAGTGCCCTGGCGTGCCGACTGATGACTGGCTTCTGGTGTCAAAGCCATTAAAGTTTAATGTATGCAGCTTAAGCATAAGTGGTCACAGATGATTCATAACCCTGCTCCCTGCTTTTTGGGGGAAAAGATCGCTAGCAAGAGAATTGTCCCCGATGGCCACACTTATCTTTGTGGTTGATTTCCTAAACATTTCTTGTGTCTGTAGGAGCCCAGGGATGAATGTCACCTCGCTCGCTGATGGGTAAAGCACAGTGATGACTACTCTGGGGATAATTGCTCTGAAACCACAGGGTAGTTGATGATGATGAAGTACAACTCTGTAGCTGTCGACAGTTTCTTTGTCAATTCCTGGTGCCAGGAAGGTACAAGTGATAGGAGCTCCTCTTCAAGAATGGAGTTAGCCAACCATGGTATTATTTTTTTCCTTTAAGGAGTCTATGCCAAGAGTTGCCCACAGTATTATGACCTCATCATTTAGCTGTCGGGCACGGAGGCAGGATGAGCCAGCAGGCTTGCCTGACCAAAGCTTTAGACAGCAGCTGAGCCCAATAAAAACAGGATTGTGGCTTGGGCGTATGAGACTTACTGGCCTGGTAATTACTCGAATGCTCACCTCACCCAAACACTGTCCAGATCCTGCGACTCCGCAGCCCGAGATGCTGCCAACGGAGTGTGCTTACCTGTACAATCCACACAGACACGAGGTCTGATTCCGCCCCTCCAGAGCCTCAAGTTGGGATCACCTTCAGAATCAACGCCCGGTTACCTGCCACGGCTCCCGAGTCCCTTCACGAGCTGGCCTCTGCGTCTGCAGCCCCTGCACCCTCGCTTGCCCTGACTGACGCGTGCTTCTGCCATTCTGACCTACTTGCAACTCCCAAAAGGAAGCGTGCGCTCCCTGGCCCCCGCGTCTCCCTTATCCCTGCCTGCAGCTCCTCTGCCCAGGAGCCCCATCTTGCCTGCTCCAGCTGAGTGACTCCTGTGGTCCTTCTGGACTCGCATGGTGTCTGCGGCTGCTTCTGCCTCCCTCCCACTCCGCTTATGCCCCTGTGCCTGAGCCATGCCCCCCGCCCACCACAAGTTGCCCATCACACCTCTATGGGGTTGCATCGTATTACGGAGATCAGTACTCGCTCACTTGCTGCGCTGCGGGCTCCTTGGGGATGAAGGTGGTCCTTGGTGCCCCGGCTGTTAGCACGGGGTCTGCACGTAGTAGATGCTCTGTGTTGCACGGGTTGAGGGATGTGTATCTCTTTCCTGGCTCGGAGATGACGCAGAACAGTGGAACATTCCTCTCCAAACCAGCCCAGGTGTCATCCTGGACTGTTTCTGGTACTTACAATGTTACCAAACTCACCTCAGTCTCCCCATCACATCGCAACTTGACTGCTGCCTTTTCTAAAAGAAGGCATCTTCACAATCCCGTGACTTAATGAAGGAGCACGGTCCAAGCTTGTTGTAACTCCATAAAACCCTCACAAGACTCATTCACTAACTGTGATGAGATTAGGCGCACCTGGGTGTGGGCTTCGGCTCCGGGGCCCTGAGAACTGCTTTCACCTGAGCAAGTTCCCCAGGTGCGAGGGCTGCTGCTTTCTCCCCGCCCCCTTCACTGCGGGCGGCTTCAGTGGATGTGCCATCGATCCGTCTGCCTCGTTCCACGAAGTGGGAGTATTTCAGGACTGGGAGATGAGTCTACAAGTCTCCATTCTAATAAGCCGGGCCCTCCTTATCTCCAACCACGCCAGGGAGATGGATGTTGATTTTTCAGCATCTCTTGGGAGAGACTTCCGCAGGCCTCTCGGTTCCGGGCTCCGTTATCTCAGCAGCCTGCTCGTTGGGAGGAAGGTTTTCTCCCCTGACGTCCGACTTGAATCTCTCCTGTTGCGATGCAAACTCATTTCCTGTTGTCCTGGCTTCGGTGGGAATAAACACCAGTAACTCACCAGCACCCCCCCCCGCCCGCCCACCCCTGTTGTCATCGAAGATGTCTGACTTCCCCCAGGCGTCTTTCTCTCTCTAGTGAGAAATGGATCCCATTGTGCCCTTTTCTCCTTGTGCCATTTTTTGGACACTCTTCAACTAACATTGCTCTTATTGCAGCAAATATCAGGAGCCGTACATTTCAGTTCTGTCACTTTAATCCTACATCTTGTTTTTCCAGCCTACCAGTGTGAGTAACCTCAGCAAGCCGCCCACACCGACAAAGAGCCCACGGACACCGTGGTAACGTGCTTGCTGGCTGTGGGAGTCCTGCTCTCCACGTGATCTGTGCCCCTCCCCGGCACCCTCCCCACCCCCCCCCCCTTCCATGCTGGCAGTGAAACCTTTTCCCTGTCTTCTTGCTTCTTTCGGCCTAAGTTTCATGCGGCCACAGTGGCCGTGTTTCTGAGCCTTAGGTCTCCGCACTGCTCTGCCAAGACTGGGTAGGGGATGGAGGGGGAAGGAAATGGGGCAGCGTCCTTTCTTCCTCTGGCCTTTCCCAGATCCCAGAGGCTGGAGCCGCTGGAGCGGGCGGAAGCCACAACCTCCCAGCTCCTGGAGCACTGATCTTTTTGGGAATCTGGGTTAAGAACTTGGGAGTAATATGAGAGGAAGATGAGGTGGAAAATAAATATACAACTCGAGTCTATCACCTAAAAATAGAAACTTCTCCCTAAAGATTAGAAAGGAGATAATGATAGGTGTGAATGGGGATGAAGTTGAGTTAAACAGGAAGGCGAGGAGAAGCAGCAGCAAAGCAGGAAGACAGTGCAGACATGATCAAGTGTGAAGAAGGAAAAAAGACTTCATTTGCGATCCCTAAGCAGGAAAATATCACAGTAAGATTTCTTAGTCAAATTAAAAAATAAACAAGCATAAAATTCTACGATAAGAGCAGTGACTCAAATTGATAGTATAAACTCGACAAGATTTTCCATAGATGGCTGTGTAGGCTACGCTGCTAATTCAGCGACTCCTTGTAGACGTGTTACCAGTAACTGCCTCTACATTGTGGAAGGATGGGTGCTATGAACTTGACCCCTTACCAATTCTGTGCAGTCTTGACCCTTCAGGGGTAACCCTTGATGGTAAATAGAGTTGCCATTGAAACTAGTGTGACTTCAAAGCAACTTCAAAGTAGGACTATAAGTAGTAGTATGTTTTCTTCTACTAATTGGAGATTATATTAATGAGAGTGTAATTATAAAAGGGCACGCCCTTCACTTAGTGGAAGCCAATTGATTTAATTTGAGGGAAGACGGCATTCTGTCCAGTCTGCAGATTGAAACTTTGGTCAAGTGGTACCTTTTTAGAGAAAGAAAAGAAAGGGATATTTAATTTTCTTCGGAGTAGCTGTTGTTAGTTTTGAATATCCGTAGGTAGCAGACATGCATTTTAAAAAGAAATCTCTCCTGAACGAGCCCTCCGAAAGTCATCACTAATGAAGTTTGTTTTCACCCTATTGGATGGCCCAGCCTGAAGTCGACACGAAACTTGAAACACCTGACCTATAATACAAACTTAAAAAGCTTAAAGTCCTGGCAACTTACTGATGGGAACCGTAGAAAAGAGAAAGGAGACATTCTTAACATTTTCCCACACCACCAACAAAGGTCCACTTGGATGACATACTGTTGCTGCAGCGGTGAGCAGGGGTCCCGTGCGATTGTCTCCGCAGAGTGGGTTTTTGATTTGCGTCACTGAGGCCTGGGCAGTCGTGTTGGGTCCGAGGAGTGTAAGTCGGAGACACTGTTAGAACAGGGCTCCAGATGCGTCATGCCATCTCTGGGGGCAAAATGGCACATTCACATAAATCAGCTGATGTGCAAGAACAGAATATGTGTAGGCACTCGCCGGGACAGAGGCTCCCACATTATAAGACGTCTCTATGTTTCAGTCCAACCTTAAGGCAGGGTCAAGGCCACTGCAACCCATGATCTAAAAATAAATTTATTCTTCGGGTTAGTAACAGTTGCTTCATTTTAATTTATTGTCACCTTTTGGCCATCATCCTGAGACTGTTTTTGAAAGATTTACCATCCCCGTAAACACAGGAGGTAATGTCTACCTGGAAAAAATCCTTCTATTTCGAGCCACTGCTGATGTCATTCTGATCTGAAATCAAGCCATTGATTAGACTACCCTCCTTCTTGAACAGCAGACAGCGTGGTGCTTTCGCTGCCAGACAAACGGCGTGTGGTGGTCTGTTATCCCGCACTTTAAAAGCAACTCTTCATTTCAGTCTGGTGTAAAATGGATTTTTACGTGAATAACTCAATTCTCTGCCCAGTGAGTTGCACGCACACACCCGCGGAGCTGTGGCGTGGACAGCAGTGATGGAGGAGGGAAGGAATGTCTGAGTAGGAGTGCAGCGTGGTGTCGGGGCCAGCCTGCCCTCGCTCGCTGCGGCCGGAAGCGAGAGCCTCTTCCAACAGAGTGCGCAGTGGGCCTGCTCGCAGGGCTGCAGCGTCTGAGAAGCGCGCTCCCGACTTCGCCTCGCTGTGCGCTGCTGTCAGTAAAAGACCGAGCGCTTACTGGAACTTACGCTTGAACTCATTTTAGCTTTGAGAGATGAAAAAAGAACTTGTGCCTGGAATTCATCAGTTCAGAAAATATCTTTCATTATGTTACTGTGTCTCGCTTTAAAGATAACGACTCTCTTGCTTTAAGCTGCTCCTCCTCTCTGGGTTTAATTGGCAAAGAGAGAGTTCTTTTTTTATTTGATGTACATTTGGGTTACAGCATGATCTATTCCTTCTCTCTCCCTCTCTTTTTTTTCCAATTCCAGTTGACATTTATTTTACATTAGTTTCAGGTGTACAGCATAGTCTAGACATTTATACACTTTATGAAGTGATCCCCTTGTTTATACCCACCTGGCCCCATACGCTGTTGTTACATTATTATTGACCGTATTCCCTATGCTGTAGTTTATGTCCCTGTGACTATTTCGTAGCCACCAATTTGTACTTCTTACTCCCTTCAGTTTTCTCCCCCAGTCCCCCAACTCCCCTCCCATCTAGCAAGCATCAGTTTGTTCTGGGTATCTATAAATCGGTTTCTATTTTGTTTGTTCAGTTATATTGTTTTTTAGATTGCAGATATAAATGAAATCATATGATATTTGTGTTTCTTTCCAACTTATTTCACTTAACATAATACCCTCTAGATAGGTTCATCCTTGTAGTCACAAATGGTAAGATTTCATTTTCTATGACTGAATAGTATTCCATTGTGTGTGCGTGCGTGTGTGTGTGTGTGTGAGAGAGAGAGAGAGATAGATAGATAGATAGATAGATAGATGTCTTACATCTTCTTTATCCAATCACCAACTTAGGTTGCTTCCCTATCTTGGCTTTTGTAAATAATGCTGCAGTGAACATAGGGGTACATATAGCTTTTTGGATTTCTTTCAATAAATTCCCAGAAGTAGGATCACTGGATCATAGAGCAGTTCTATTTTTAATTTTTTGAGAAACCTCCATACTGTTTTCCATAGGGGCTGTAACCGATTTACAGTCCTACCAGCAATGCACAAGGGTTTCCTTTTCTTCACATCCTTGCCAGCACTTGTCGTTTGTTGATTTATTAATGATATCCTTTCTGCCAGGTGTGAGGTGATATCTCATTGCGGTTTTAATTTGCACTCTCTGATGATTAGTGATACTAAGCATCTTTTCACAAGTCTATTGACCATCTGTATGTCCTCTTTGGAGAAATGTCTGTTCAGGTCCTGTGCCCATTTTTGATAGGATTGTTTGTTTTTTCAGTGTTGTGTGAGTTCTTTGTAAATTTTGGATATTAACCCCTTATTGGATGTATCGTTGGCGAATATCTTCTTCCAGTCTGTAGGTTATCTGTTCACTTTGTTGATGGTTCCCTTTGCTGTACAAAACCTTTTTGGTCTGCTATAGTCCCATTTGTTTATTTTTTCTCTTGTTTCCCTTGCTCAAGAAGATAGGTCAGAAACAGTATTACTAAGATCAAGGTCAGAGAGTTTATTGCCTATGTTTTCTTCTAGGAGTTTTATGGTTTTGGATATTCCATTTAAGCTATGGATCTGTTCTTACACTATTCACCCCATGCCCCTCTATTGTCATATTTGTAATTCTCCCCTCTCGTACCTCTTGTGTTTTAATATCGGAAGGCATTTTAGTATAAGG
Source organism: Glossophaga mutica (assembly GCA_039655065.1). Lineage (NCBI taxonomy): Eukaryota > Metazoa > Chordata > Mammalia > Chiroptera > Phyllostomidae > Glossophaga > Glossophaga mutica. The sequence continues at coordinate 89,266,777 of CM077313.1, forward strand.
CAAGCAACAATAATTTGTTAGAGGTTATGTGTTGTGGTTTTGGAGCATGACATATTGAGGCAGGTGACAGGGATTTGCACCCCCCAGTCTACCACTTATTTGACATGTGATTTTGAGCAAGCAACTTAACCCATCTGAGCCTCTGTCACATCAACTGATACGATGGTGGCTTTGGGAGGACTGTTTGAGACAATGCATGGAAGACAGCATAGGACCTGTAGTCTATGGGTAATGCTCAATTCATGATGACTTTTAAACATTTTGTTATGACTGAAAACAATTTATTCCTTTTGCGTTAGATGTTCTGTAACCACCATGGAAGAGTGTGCAAAGAAATTCTTGGCTGTTACTTTAAAACCCTGATTAATTTCTTCTGGAAAGGAGGTGAACATCTCATGTGTGCTAATTATATGATCAGAATACAATCTCAAAAATGTTTCTATGTTGCCTTACCAGGCATTTGAGATTGAAAGCAGATCCAGTCTGCTTCTCCAAAAACTGAACTCATTGCTGGGAGATAATCTCTCTTTTTGAGGTAAAGAATGATTTGTACTGATTTTTTTGGAACTAACACTTAATCTCTGGCTGTAGAACTGCAGTGTAGATGTAACATCAGAAGGAAATACTTGCATAGTGCGGTGGCCGAGGCTTCCTGGGGAAGTGGAAATAGCTTAAGGTGGGTGTTAGGTGAACTTGTGTAGATCTGGGTTCCACCTAGTGATTGTATATCATTTGCCCCAGTGTCACTTCTACAATGATGATTATCATGCTAATTCACAAGGATGTGGAACTATCAAAAATGATAACATGCCTTACTTGAGCTAGTATCTGGCTTACAGTAGATGCTGAGTAAATGCACTCTCCTCTGGTCTTCTTGTCACATTGGAGTTGTTTCCAACTCACCCTGCGTTTGAGGTGTTCTGACTTCGAGCTCTCATTTCTGACCCATTGTAAGCTTCGTCTCCTTGGTACAAGGAAGCCTGGTTCTGCCTACTGACCAACTAAAGCATTTGTGAGCTGGCAGGAAATGCTTTGGTGCCAACTGGCGACTTCCTCCTTTCTATCCATCCCAGTCAACCAAACATGTCGTTCTATAGTTTGTGTTCTTGTTCTCTCTCTCAGTCCTCTTTTTCTTTCCCACTACATGAAGATAGCAGGGATCATTTTAAATTCTGCATTTGGTTCAGAGCTGCCAGGTTGCGAGTATTCTCTTACCAGTAGTGAAGGAGAAAAGCTTGCATGTTGTCATTTAAGTTTTAACAGCCTATCTTTGGGGCTGACTGAGAGACTTGCTCAGCTGCCGGCATCCAAGTGAGGTCGAAAGCAGAGCCCAGATCAGTACAAAACATGATGGCTCTCAGCTCCCCACAGGAGGTGTTCATGGTAAGGATGACTCTAAAATAGAGCCAGGAAAAATCAGAGCTCTTCTTAGACAGTGGTTACGGAGTATCTGTTTATACAAGTACCAGGTGGGACGGACAGGGGCCTGCGTCCCAGGCTCTGATTCGGATCACTTGCTCATCATCGGAGAGGAGCGCAGGGAGTGTGGTCCGCAGATACCATCTGGACCCGTTTTATCTTCCATGTCTATTTAGGCTTGTTTCCTTTGGATGTAGGGTCTGTTGATTTCTGCCTTATGGGTCACACACTCCACTCTATGCTTCACATAGTCACATACGTAGAGACATAATATTGACATATATCGATGAGAAAGTTTGGTTCTTGTTAAGATGGTGGCGTGAAGTTAGGTTGGTGATCAAGAAATACTACAGATAAGCAATAATGTTTTTTGAAAATGCTGCCTGCACTTTTGTGAACTTTGAAAGATCTCACACTGTAATATACATATATATGTGTATGCGTGTGTTTGTCTCCATATAGTTTTATAAATCTGTAGTATATACACGTATATATGTTTTATTCTGATGGTAAGTTATTTCCTAGAAGAGAAAATTTCGAGAATAACATCAGCCTTGAAGTTCCCATTTAATGACGAGAACCAAGCATTTCTAATAAGGACTCCTGAGCTAAAAATTAAAAATTGTTTGGTTTGCTTGTTTCCAAGTAGTATCTGTGATTTGGAAGGTAGAATGAAAAGATTTAGAGTTTCTCAAATGAAAACACTTGATTGCTATTTTTATAGCTCTGGTTATTATCGAAGTGCTATCCTTTTTTTTCTTTTTTTTGACAAGGTGATTTAGTGAGTCATATGTATACAGTTCCTTTTTTCCAAAAAGTTATAAAATACATGTGTTATTAGTAAGTATAAAGCAAAAATTCCAAATGAAATATTCTGAATTGGCTTAACATTTCACTGAAGAAGAATGTACATTTGACAAATCAGAGACACGTTTTTCCTAAAGAAAATTACAAGAACAAATATTAAATCCTTTCTGTGAAGAGCGTAAGATCTATTTAAGAACATAAGAAAAACAGCCACGCGGGGAACCAGGTTTCCCTAGCTCGTAAGTGCCTTCAACTTGGCGGCTTGGTCGGAAAGGGAGATCACAACAGGCGCAGGAGGCTGGAGTGGCACTCAGGAAGGGGCGCTCGGTGCTGTGTTGGGATAGATTTAATCGGTGCGTGTGTTACTGCAGGGGTCCCTAAATCAGATCCAGCGAGCTCTCTGTTAAATACGTGGGGTGAACCTACCTGAGAGCCCATCATCATGTTTTTTTTTTCTTTCCATCTGATGATACCGGGCTCTTCAGCTGACCCCAGAATCTATACATTCATTTGTTCTCCAGCAGCGTTCAGACTTAGCTGTCTTTGCTTCTTCCAGCGTAAGTGCGGACATGTAACATTGTATGGATGTCCACGGACGCCGGGACTCTCCATAGCTATTGCCATTTCTTTCTCCCTCTCTCAAAGCCGAACCGTTCTGAAATCACCTCCCTCGCTGTCTCTCCGGACCTTCCTCCTGGAGCCAACCTTCCCCTGGCTCCGAGACGCTGTTCTGCTCTCGTCCGCTCTCCTCTCGGCCTGCTTCGTGGGCCGCTCTTCCTTTGCTTCGCCTGAAAAGATCGCATTCCTTCGGGTTCCAGCCTTGGCTCGCTTCTCACTTACTGGCTGATTTTAATTCTGCGCCAGTTCCTTTTCCATGTGCTGATGACTTCCGGATTTGGGTCCTCCCTGCACGTGTCTCCCAAGTCCCAGGTCCCCACCGCCAGCCCCTTGCTGGCCTTCTCACTTCTGTGGGGCCCGTGCACCTTAAGCTCGGCATTTCCAGAAACTTGTGTCCTCGTCCACGCCCCGCCCCACGGCAGGCTGGCTCCTCTTCTGTCCCTCTCGCGGATCAGCCCCCCAGCTGGAGTCCAATCAGTGCTGCGGTCTCCGGTCTGAAGCCATTGCTCTCCTCCCTGCCCGACCCCCCACCCCCTTGGGCTCCACGCCACTGCTTCTGCCACCTTTGCCTGTTTTAGCAGCCTGTCCTCCTTTGCCAGGTCTTTAGTCTTCAGTACATGCTCTACCTTTCGGAACATGCAGGAAGAACGCCCGTGGCCAAGATCTTGCTTCAGCGGCTCCCGTTGTCCCTAGGATTATGTGTGAATGCCTCGCTATGGTCTGGCCCTTCTGAACCTCCGTCTCAGCCTTGCTTTTTTTTCCCTCTAGCCCTGTCTCTCGCTGCTCCCTGCGTGTCTCTCACTCCATGACACGATCAAGCTGGATCTTCTCAGCCTCTAAGTGTTTAGACGTGGCTTCCTCTTTGTAACACCTGCCTCTGCCTTCCTTACCACCTGCGTCTGGCCAGGTGCTCATTGACCTTCACAGCTCAGCTGGCGAGCTGGGTCCTCCAGAAGCTCGCGTTGCTCCCTGCTTCCTCCCTTCCACTCACCGGTCACAGTTTGTGTTTCCTCTGCACCCCACACCTACCACAGCCCGCACCCCACTGTGCTAGAGGTGCCATCTTACTCCGGACTTCGCCCCAACACTGCCGGTTCCTTACGTTTAAGATGTTGAAACTTGTTAGTAGTTCCTGAAATACAGTGTGTGCGTGGAAAGCATTTTCTGAACAGAGTAAACAAGGGAATGACTGTGACTGTCCTGTAACGTGTCCTTGGTGGTCTGGCCGTTGTCGTCATGTCCCCCACCTGCCTCAGTTTCAGGACCTCTCTCCTAATTTCATGTGGGAGCTTACCTTCAGAACACGTTGAACAGTACATACTGTTAAGTGAAAAAGCAAAATGCTGTCTGGAGCAGCATTATGGTAATCGCCCCTTCAGGTGAGAGGGCAGGAACAGAAGAAAACAGATGTGCGTCGGCCCGCACGGTGAGACACATCCACGTGGAGTACCACTGATGCGAGTCACGAAGAAGCACACAGGCATCACTCCTGAAAGGAGTAAAAGCACCAATCTTCAGTATAGGCATGAGGAAGCGTCAGACAAACCCAAATTGAAAAACATCCCAGAAAGTAACTCTTTGCATTTCCACAGGGTCAAGCTCAGGAGGAACTGAGAAACCCTCACCGGTTAGAGGAGACCAAAGGCGGGTACAGGACTAGATGCAGGGTGGACTCTCGGACTGGGTCCTGGGAGAGAGCAGGGACGTTGGCGGGAAGCCGGCGAGTGCGGGCTGGAGGTTAACTGGTGGACAGCAGGGTACCCGTGTCGATGTCCTGGCTTTGACCATCGTGCTGTGGTTGCCCAAGCTGCGTGCGATACAGGCGAAGGGGATGCGGGAGCCTAACAGCTCCTCCTGTTGCGCAACCTTATCTGACTTGCGCAGGGCAGGCGATAGGATGATGAACGGCTCTGCACTCCAGGCCTTCAGGCCGGTAAATATTTGTCTTAAAAAAAAAATGAAATGATTAAGAAAATGGATATTCCCTCCTCTCCCAAGCAGGGAGGACAGAGAGGGATGGATGCTGCATGCTCTTGCTGGCTCCGTGTTTCTCTCGACTGTTCGGCAGGGGAGGAAGGGTGTGCTCTCATGATGCCCTCACCTAGCGAGGGGCGTTTGCTCCCCGTGTTGAAAGCCTTCGAGAAGTGTCCCCTCTCTGAGAAGGCTGAAAGGCCGATTCTGGTGTATTGTGACCCTGTGACTCTGTGTCTTTGTAATGATTTTGTACCAGTATTACAGTGCTTTCACTTAAGTTGCTGTGTTTCATTCTCCCATCGACCCTGGAAGTAAGGAGGGGAGATGGTACCAGCACTGTGCAGAGAAAACAGGCTTCAGGAGCTTAAGCAGTTTGCCCGAGGTTGCAGAGCCAGGGCTGGGTGGAGCTGGTGGGAGATGGCAAGCCGGCCCCTGCCTCATGCTTGTCCTACCCGCCCCCCCCCCCCACCCGCAGGATGGCTCCCCAGCTGGATGCCTGCTGAGCCCCAGAACCACAGTGCTTGTCCAGCTGGGGCCAGGGATGGAGCAAGATGGCATCAGGATCGCTTCTGTCTTTCACGGACAGTTGGCCATCACTTGTGCTGGCCCTTTAAGACCATTTTTACACTTCTTTGTGTGTTTCTGCTAAAAAAATGAAGCCTAGTTTTGGCAAGTCCTGGAGGGCAAACCAGAAATCACATAGGAAGCCGAGTGTTTTGCCACTTCCCTTGCACACTGCCTGTGCCACAGCCTCCAACGACCCAGCCGCAGGGTTGCAGGGAGGAATTTCTGTTTTTACGTTGCATTGCCTCTCAGGGAAGGCTCATCATAGCCGTGCGCTGGGGTCCGTGAGCTGCTAAAATCCATCCTGTACCAGTATATGAGCTTTCCTACTTCCTGCATCTGGGACGAAGTGAAATGCTGCAGCCTTCCATCTGGATGCGGAACATGCTGAGCGAGGGGAAAGCGCACTCGAAAACGAGCATGAGCCGCTGGCTTCGAGCCCAAAGGAAGTCTGCCCCAAAGTACCAGAACACGAACATCCTCCGCGTGCGAGGGACAGAATGCGGCCCAGCTCTCGGCTGCAGCCTTTTGCAGGCTGCGCTTTCCCACCCGTCTGCGAGGCTGTCCGTTTCTCCCTGTTCAGGGGGCTCCTTTTGACCCTAAGTCCTAACAGCTTGGAAATCTTAATGTCGGGTATTCCTGTTTGAAATCCCTGATAAAAGTGGGAAGTTTCTGAGGGTCAGGGTTTTGTTGGGAACTCATCCTCTCCTTCAGGGGCCTCCAGAGACTGACCACTTCATCTGCAGAAATACTTCACTGGGGGCCGAAAAGGAGCCGGGACCCAGACCCTGTCCTATCTGAGCTGGACAGGACAGCATGTTTGTCTGTCTGGTCCCCAGTATCGCCAGGGCTTAGGGTCACCACGCTAGTCACCAGCTCGACTTGGTCTCATTTATTTGTGTCATGGGAGGGGAAATTATTCTCTAAATTATTAAGAGTTTGAATATACTTCTCATCGTGCTTTGGAAGGTTTGGCCCTAGCCTTGTCCTGAGGTTCGCTTTCCATCAACCTGAGCGTCAGACGCAGAAGCATCTCAACAGTGGCGGGATCTTACCTGTCACTTTGGCGATCAGATGAGGGAGCTTAAATTAGGAGATGAGCCAGCCGGCAGCCAGACTTCAGAAGCGATTTCAATAGAGTGTCAGTGAGCTGCCCAGTGCCCTTGATGGTGGTAAAAAAAAAAAAAAAAAAAAAAAGTAAATAAAATGTCAGCCAAGTTTTTCAAGACAGATTAGAGAATTACCCAATTCCCTTAACCTCTTCCCTCTAAGTCGAAGGCAAATGTTTGTCGACAGTTTTAAAAACTGAGCAGTTTCTGTTCCGCTGATGAATCGCATGCGTTCGGGACAGACCAGCAGCCCAGACAGCGTGGGCTGGCGTGTCGGTGCTGTAGCTGGGTCGTTCTCGGTGCAGAACGTCCTCTGCGGGTAGGTCCTCCCCAGGGGGCCGCCAGTGTGGCAGAAGTGTCACCGGTTCTCCTCCGTTTTTAACTAATTTCTTCATGACAGAGATAATTGTCACTAACAGTTATTGGCCGTCTTCGTAACATCTTTGCATGCTGGACACGTTGTGGGCTGTCCCCTTTCACCTTTGAGAGTCCCTAAGCTGGGTCCTGTTACTCCCAGGCTCTGGATGACCACGCAGAGGCAGCTGCGGGCCGGAACTGGGTCTCCCTGCCGTGTGCGTGTCTGGCGGCACTCTAGACGGGGTCCTGTTCCCAAGCTCCGTTCATCCAGGTGCTGCCATCCGCGGGTGACAGGCCTACTGGCTGCTGACTCGGGAACAGAAAGCGATCATGTGGCATTGCCTAGCAGAGGCGGTGGCGAAATGGGCAGTTTCGGAATGTGTGAATTGAGCCTCTACGTGGGGTAATTGTAGGCACTGCATGAGTAAGTTCATGGAAGTTAGGTGGAAATGAAGTCCGGTAGGAATCAGGAAGTAAGACTCCTTATTTGTATGCAAAGGGATTGTTATTCATTATGTTTCCAGATGAGTCTGCTTTTCTTTAAGTCAGGGATACCCATGTGCTGTTCATAAGAGACCAGAGAATAACATATCAAAGAATCCTACAAAAGACTGTAGCAGAGTGTCTTGGGAGGTGGTTAAAGGATAATTTTACCAAGGGGGAGATTTTTACAGAACAAACGCAGACGGAGGTTATTCAGCTGTCTCTTCGAGAAAGAGCCAAAAGGGGTATAACAGAAATCGTGGCAGTTCCAGCATTTCTAGGGAGGCAGATTCGGCCAGGATGCTAAGGTAGTTGGAGGCTTGTTAAGTTTTAGAAGGCGAGGGTTTCCATGCAAATCCCCGGGAGCCGTGGTTCAGTGACTTGGAGGGTTAGAGGTTGCACCCTCTCCGAGCTGCGAGCTGCATTGCTCAGCACCGTACCTCTGGGAGGAGGAGCGATCATTTCTTCCCCGGGCAGGAGCCGTTCCAAGTGGCTCCACACAACCAGCGCTTGGCCACAGCCTGCGGGGAAGATGCTTGCCTGCCATTTACTCAGAGTTGCATGTGAGAAGGACCATATCTTCAGTTCCCAAATGGCCACTTTGTACCCATTATGGGGGGAAGACTAAAGAGCACGTTGCTTTCAAAAATCAGTAGTTTTTCTGATAGATTTAGATGCCGGTAGAGTCAGTTCTCACTGGCAGAATGGAAGGGCCCTGCGTGTCTGTGTCTTTAATTTATTTCTGTAAACATCATGGCCCTGGTACATTAAGCCCTTTTCTTTTACATAGAAAGCCACTCTACCTCAGCTTTCCCTTCTGTAAAAACAGTTTGTTTTATGGCCTGGCTGATTGTATCTCTGCTTGACAAATAGATATCAAATAAAGAACCGATTGTTGCAACCTCCTCAGAGAGTTTGGCTGGATCTGCTTCCCGGGAGCCCTCAGCAGTAACAAACAAGGCCCCGCTGATAAATGGCGGGTTTTGTTTCCATGAAAGTTAGAGGCATCACCTGCTGGGAGGGGTTATCTTGGTTTTGCCGGGAAAAGCCTTTACTGGTTCTAGAATGATGACAGTCACCGATACTTACATGATATTCTACCCTTCCCAGAACCGTTGATATGATCTCATTTGATCCTTACAGGTTTTTTTTAAGTAAGAGCCATAATATACAGAGGATATAGTGTTTCAGTTTAAATACATATACACACAGTCTGATTTCCAGAAATATTCACTACCAATTTCTTAACAGATTAATATGCTCTTTTTTCTTTGCATATTCTCCCTCTCTCTCTCTCTCTCTCTCCCCCTCCCTCTCTCTCTCTCTCTCTCCCTCCCTCTCTCCCTCCCCCTCTCCTTTTTCTTTGGACAGCGCCCCTTCCAGTTAATTCACACCCACTCAGACACCCGTGGGCCCCCCACAAGGCCTTTGGGACACAATGTGATGATTTGTTCTTTTTCTTTTCTTTTTTTCTAAGATTGGATGTAAAATTGTGGCTCGTCTTTTGTTCCCTTGGTTTTCCCACCAGTCCCCAGCCTCTTTTTCCCTCACCAAATGTTGACCCAAAGTCTTTGAGCCAAGCACAGTCAGGGTCAGGGGGTCACAGAAGGCCTCTCGGGCCCTTGAGCAGGTTTGGGGAAAACAAGCGGGAGTGTAGGCCAAGGCACAGAGGTGACGGGCAGTGGGATGACCTTCGGGACCTGGGGCAGACTGGTGTGTCTCCACCGAGAAGGTAGTGCCCATGAGCGGAGGCCGGGCAGAGGCTCATGGGAGGCCTGACCTGTGCAGATGGTGAGAACTTCAGCTTTTACCCTGAAAAGCAAAGGGGAGCCATCGCAGCCTTTTTTTTTTTTTTTTTTAGATTTTTAAAATTTATTTTTTAGAGAGGGAAAGAGAAGGAGAAAGAGAGAGAGAGAAACATCAATGTGTGGTTGCTTCTCGCATGCCCCCCACCAGGGACCTGGGCCACAACCCAGGCATGTGCCCTGACTGGGAATTGAACTGGTGACCCTTTGGTTTGCCAGGTGGCCAGGGTCCAGCCAGGGCCCAATTTAGGCTTTTAAGCAGAAAAGTGTGATATGGCCTCTGTCCTCTTGTTATATGGTACCTGGCTTCTGAAAAAATTGATGTATTTCTTTAAGGAGTCCGATGATGACCAGGTCAAGCTCACGTGGCCAGCATTTCTGGGCACTTGCGTCCGCTTCGGTTTTGTCTGCACTCCCCTGGCATGCTGCCCATTTCAGCGGCACTCAGGTCAGGATGCACGCAGCGTGGGGCATCTCGAAGCCTTCGGGAGCTGATCTGGCACGTTACATGTTTAGATGGACTCAGAGAGAAGGTGGGGATTTGGTTATCAAAGGTGTCTCTGAAATGAAACTTAGTAGACATCCCCAGTTCTTGCGTTGCCTTGTTGAGCCGTTCTGATGGGGCCGTGCGGTGCCGTCTGTGCTATTGGTGGCAACTTGGTGCCTCACCCGCTCCCGCCTGCTGCCCTCGGCGCCCGCCTTTGGAACAAGACCCCCGACCAGCACTTAGTAATATGTTGGCCTTCCCCTGCCTCCTCCTCATTTGCGTTTTTAAATTAGCTGTACACTCTTGAATCATTTTGCTGGCATCTGCAGTTTGGCCCTTTGTGGCAATGAAGAGAGACCAGCCTCAGCAGTGTGTAGAGCTCAAAGGGAACCTTGGAGCCACCAGTGGGGAGATTTCCTCCTTGGACACTTAAGGGACTTACCGTGTATGAAAGTGTGTAACACGGGGTCTGCCAAGTGGTTGGTGCTCAGTGTTGGCTTCTTTTCCTCGTCCCCACCCTGCTTGTGTTTTTGCTTTGATTTTGGTCGATGCTGCAGTGTTAGTTCACATCTGATAGGTAGGTAAGTAGGTGGATAGATGGATAGTTTATTCATCTGTCTGTCCACCCACCCACCAGCCATCCAACCATCCGCGGTCCTTGACTCCCTCTCTGTGTAATAGAGTTCTTTCCTTTGATCCTGATACTCAGTTTCTTTAATTTTCTTATGCGTGTATGTTATGTTTATTTACTTGGTGAAACATGCCCCGAAAAGTGTCGTTCTATTGACTGTGCTTGACCGTGAGAGATACAATCCAGAGTAAGATGCAAAATCTTGTTCCAAAGCATCCATTTCCTTTTCTTACTACAGTGCTTTTCATTTCTAGAACTATGTTAAGTAATGGCAGCGATAGATGGCCAAGTTCCCCATCTATACCCTGACTAATGTATGTATCTGCTTCACTCATAAATTTGATGTTTCCTATTAATTTCACCCAGTTTTTCCTAGTTCACTAGGTTTGGTTTTGTTTCTTTTTAAAAATCAGAGTGAATGTTCAGTATGATCCCCTGCTGAGATGCAAGAAATCCCATTAATTGAATCATTTTGTATTCCTGGAGTAATTTTTCTTTATTTTACTTTGTAAGCTCTGCCTAGTGACTTCGATTTGCTCACATCTTACTTTGGACTCTTGCGTCTGCGTGCGCGCACGTCCTTGCCCTCCGGAGGCGTTCTCCGCCCAGCTCTGCCGGCTCGGGAAGCAGGTCTTCGAGTCAGTGCTGCGGGCTCTACCCCTGCCCAGGGTCTTGAGAGAGGTTCAGTTTTCTCCCTGCGATCACTCTTATGATCACGTTTCTTTATTTTTGTTGTAATTAAGATTTATCGTAGATGGACTACTTTGAAGTTCAGCAACTTTCAGAAGGCTGGTCTTGTCTTTTCCGCAGTGTAGTTGCAGAAGGCGTTACCTTCCCCTTGCTTCTAGCTGTGAACCCTGCCTTCTCTGCCCAGCTGCTCCTCTCCTTTGTAATTGTGTCCTGTTGAAGCATCCATCAGTTCTGAATTCTTTCTCAGCGGTCTGAGGATCTTTTTAGACCGTTGAAGGATCTGCCTTCGCTGGTTACTTCTGTGCTGCCTCCTTTTCTCCTGAGACGAGACCTAAGTCATCTTCCCAAGCCCTTTCCCTTTTCTTTTGAGCAAGAGTGGGGGGTGGGTGGGTATGGAGGATGTGAGGTATCTGCCTTCATCCTGTCTTTGCCAATCGAATAACTCTTGTTTGAAGAGGAATTCACAATGCTACGGCTGCATGTCTTTTGTTTCTATCAGGGAGAAGCAAGGTAATAGAATGGTATAAGATTTGGATTTTGGAGTCAGCACATAACAGACTCTCATACCTAACTATATATGTGACTTGGAGCAAGTCACTTTTACTTTTTAGAGCCCCGTGCCATCACCTGTAAAGTGAGACACTAATAACTACCGTTTCAGTTGCTGTGAAATGAGCAAACCTGTAGAGGAAGTAGCGCTGGACTAGCACATAACGGTACTTAGAATGGTACCAATGGAATTCGTACTCAGCTCTCACGAATAAGTCCTGGGTCTTGCCCCTTCGTGTACCATCGTCTTCTTTTCATATTCTTGTACAAAAACTGCATCCCGTGTGGCCCCGCGGAGCCCAGAGTCTGGATTTTTCATTGTCCGCCCTGCACCGTGCGTCCCGCCTCGCACGTCTGTACCTACCTCGTTCGGCCCCGCAGTCTCTGCCTGTCTTCCTCTCTCCGCTGCAGTGAGCCTTGGTCCGGGAATCCCGGGTTCCACGCCAGGCAGCGTTATTGTCTGATCTTGGGTCAGTAGGTCTTGTTTATTGTAACTTCCAATTACTGAACATGACTCTGTCTCTGATGCTTTACATCATATCTCATTGACTCCTCACAGTCATTCGTTAGGAAGCTAGTGCTTCTATTTCGCACATGAGGACAAAGAAACTCAAAAATATTAAGCGACTTTCCCAGGAGCTGGGTGGGTAGTGTTCCAGAGGGGTGGGGTGCAGGTTTGACCCACCTTGCCACTCCAAGCTGTTGTGAGGGCCAAGGTCAAGTGGGATTGTTTCATGAACTGAGCAACATGGTGCAAATGGAAGGGCTCGGGCATCCTAGTCTTGGCTCTTCTCTCCTGGCCGCTTCCGTTTGTTCCTGAACCCTCTGACGTGGGTGGCACTGTGGGCTGGGTATCCTTGTTTCCTCTCCTCCGCTCTCTCCCTCCCTTCCTTTCTTTCCTGCTGGCATCCCAGAGAGCTGCTCGTCCCAGTGGGGCCAGACTGCAGGACCCCTCCTCAGCCAGCGAGCGCGCCTCTCCCCGATGTCGTCCCGCCTGACCAACTCTCCCAACCTGTCTTTTCTGTCTGACAGCATTCAAAAGTTGTTTTCCTGGCCTAATCATGTGCAGACACCGTTAGATTGCCCCTCTGTGTGTACAGAGCCTTGCTTTGCAGCTCAGGAGGTACAGGGGGCTGGGAAGAAGGGCACAGAAATTGCTGGGAAAGGTTTGCTGCGTTCCGTCTTCAAAGGAAGCAGAGCGTGGGCTAGTTCGAGTTGTTTTACAACTGGAAGAGAGTCAGAGTACCAGACTTTGGACGAAACCTGGCTTTTTATTGCCAAAAAAAAAAAAAAAAAGGTATAAGATGGAAATGGAGGTGAATGTGAATCATTCAGAGTGATGTTAAACTTTGAGGCTAGTTCACCTTCTCTGGAATTAGAGATTTATGCGAGGAAAGAGCTGGGGAGGAATTTGAAATGTTTATGTTACCAGAGTGTAAAAAACATTGTCCAGTTGTTTATCTAATCTTTCACTGGGCTTGCTTTTAAAAACACGTTTGGATTTGGAGTAGCCGGGGAGAACTAAGCTGTTCCAGGCCAAAATGCGATGCCCCGGTGGAAATCAGATGGATCCTTTTCCACTCGTTCTGAGAAGCTTCCCCAGCAGACAGCTGTCTTTGTGCCTCCCTCCGCAGTTCCTTCGTCCACAAATAACTTGTGTCAAGAACTCGAGTTACTTCTTTCTAACTTCAGTTCCCACAAAAATTGCTGCTGGGATCCGATTCTTTTCTGGGCCGGACAGTTTGTTGTGGAGCCCCTTCCGCCTCACACCCTCCATGCGTTGTCACCCAGTAGGACTCATTTCTTGAAGAAGTGGGTCAGCTAGCACAGGGCGCTTCCCGAGAACCTTTTCTGGGTCACAGAGCAACCAGGGCGGCTGCGGGGGAGGAATGAGAGGTTCTGTACCACCTTCTGTTGTGGTTACTTACCAACCTCCCGTAATGCTGTCTGAAAAATAGGAAGGATTTGGGTTTCCAAGGCTTCCTCCTTCTCTCTTAGCCTAAGTTCACTCACTCGAGTCAACAAGTAAGTGTTCTGTGCCTACTGGGTGCCGGGCGCGGTTCCAGGGCTTGGGAGGCGGCAGCAGACAAAGCAGACCCGGATCCCTGCCACTTTGGGGTTCTCGTGCTAGCAGGGGAGGCAGTGAGCCGTAGCACGATAAATAACTGCACTGCACAGCGCGTTAGAAAATAGTCAGCGTTGGTATTAAAAGGTGATAAATATTGTGGAAAGAGAAAAGGATTGTTGGAAAATGAGTAGTTGCAAGATTGCAATTTCATTTTTTTAAAGGTTTTATGTATTTATTTTTAGAGAGAGAGGAAGAGAGGGAGAGAAACACTGAAGTGTGAGAGATACATCGATTAGTTGCCTCTTGCACGCTCCTAACTGAGGACCTGGCCCACAACTCAGGCATGTGCCCTGAGAATTGAACCAGCGACCTTTCAGGCTGCAGGCCAGCATTCAGTCCACTGAGCCACACCAGCCAGGACCAAGATTGTAATTTTAAAATGGGTTATTGAGAAGGCGACTTTTGAACAAAGCCTTGAAGGTGGGGAGGGACTTCTCCGTGTGGAGGTCAGAGACGTGTGTGTCCCGGGTGGAGAGAGTGGGCCCGGAGCGTTCCAGGACCAGCACGGCAGAGCGGAGGAGGTGAGGTCAGAGGGCGCGGGTCACGGACAGCCTCCCGGCAGACTTCGTGTGTCTCTCCGGGTGAAATGGAGAGGACCATTCTGAACAGAGGAGTGATCCCTGGCTGCTGTATTGAGACTAGTCAGTAGGGGCATCGAAGGTAGAAGCGGGAAGTCAGTTTGAAGTGCGCTCAGGTGAGTAACTCAGCAATAACTCCGGTAAGAAATGATGGTGAATCGTACCAGAGTGGCGATAGTGGTGAACGCGGTGAGAAATGGTCTGGCCCTGGATATATTGTAAGTGTAGAGACAGCAGACTGTCTTCGCACAGTGGCCTTGGTGTGCGAGAGGGGGAAGAAGGGAGTCCAGGCGACCCGACCCCACGAGCAGTGGGTCAACCCCTGGGAGGGGGAGTGGAGGTGCGAGAGGCTGGGGGTGGGACGGGTTGGTGGGGGAAGGCCAGGAGTGCAGTGCGGGGCACGAGGAGTTTGAGATGCTGTCAGACAGCAAGCGGAGACGTGGAGGAAGCACGGAGTTGGCTGTGCGAGTGTGATGTTCAGGCAAGGCGAGCTGAAGTTGGAGAGTTCGCACTTGGCAGCATGAGGATGTTATTTGAGCTCTGAGGCTGGGTCAGGTCAGTGCGGGAATGAGTTTAGTGAACAGGTGCGCACCAAGACTGAGGGCCGGATATTGTACTTTTAGGTGGTGTGGGCGAGCACAAGGAACCTGCAAGGGATGCTGGGAAGGGGCATGCTGCAAGCCCTGGTGGGGGGCAGGGAATTGGTAGACTGAGGTGTCCCCTCAGGCGGAATGACCAGCCTTGTCAGGTGCTGCTCCTGCGTCAGGTGCATTGAGGGCTGAGAATAGCCCGTAGGTGTGGCAACGGGGAGGGCCGTAGTGATCTTGACAGAAGCTGCTTTTCTGGAGGGTAGAGGCAGAGACTAGACTGGGAGGGTGTACCAGGGAAGGGGAAAGAGAGGAACTGAGAACAGCTACCGTGGGGAGCAAGCAGGGAACTGGAAGGAGATGGCAGGGGGTGGGGTCGAGAGATGGCCGCGGTCCTGCGTGAGTGCTCCTTGGCGTCCTTCATTATTATTACTCATACAGACGGCAGGCTCTGTCCTTCCCTCACCAGGCTGCCGCTCCCTGCTGGGCGCCGCCTTCCGCCCTGCCAGACCCCCGGACAGACAGACACACAGTGCGTTTTCCCGGAGGTCAGGCAGCTCCAGCTGCGGTGCTCTGGGTTCTTACCAGTCCCCAGTCGCCTGTTCTTCGGCTCAGGTGAGGGAGTTTTAGCAATAGAAGGCAAGGATGATGATGGCAATAACAGTAATACTTATTTTTGAACACACATCACTTACTCGGAGGCAGTGTTTGAAATGCGTTACATAAATTAACCCATTTAATCTTCGTAATTGCCCTGTGAGCTCTGTACAGTTATTATCTGCATTTTACAAATAAGTACATTGAGGCGGAGAAAGACTGAGGAGCCAGTTTAAAAGAACGAACGACAGTGGTGGGGCCGGGGTCGAGCTTCTGACAACCTAGCTGAGAGTCCCTGCGCTCGGCGGCGCTGGGGAATGTTCAGGGCCGGGCGCTGGCTGGAGCGGCTTCGGTTCACATCAGCGAAGACTGGGCCAGAGTGGGCGTTGAGCTGAGCTCCTCGAGACGGGAGGGAGAACGCAGGAACCCGCCGGGCGCTTCCCCGGGTGCACTAGCTCACCCTTGGGCGGGCTGTCACCTGGAATGGGGTGGTGGGACGTTCTTCAGAGGTAACTTTGTAAAGACTGTGTTTCCTCAAGTTTCATGGATTCCCTTTCAAATCCCCAAGTACGTATTAAGCACCTACTCTTCGTATAAGAGAAAAAACTTCAACTGCTTCCCTTCATGTGTTTATTTTGCTGTGGGAAGCCTATTTGTTTACTGTGCAGGCTACAGGACCATCTGGAAACTTCAAGTAGAAAGGCTTGTGCATGTGACCATAATACTTCGCTATTTTTAAGGGATCCTTAAAACGTCGGTGCCATTGGAGGGGAGGTACGGACTAATCGACTCTGTGTGAAGCGCTGATTCTCAGCGCGCCAGTGAGCGGTTGCCACCGAGTCCTTCATTGACAAGCCCTTCCTTCTCCGGAAGGGCTTGCCAACACCCGTAAAGCACTCACTGGGAGAACTGAAGTCGTATAAAAATAATTGGCCTTTGCTTCCTTCCAGGCAAACATCTAAGTGCATTGCTTCATCCCTCCGCCCCTTGGCCGCCTCCCGCGCTCAGCGGCGCTGGGTCAGCAGGCTTCCTCTCTCCAGGCTCATCGGCTGGCCGTTCAGTTTCCCACGAGGCAGCAAACCTGCCTCGCGCTTTCATCTCAGCGTCCCATCCGTCCCTGTCGCATCGTCCTGTGGGTTTGCGCTGCTCCGGAGTCACGGCGCTGCTGGTGGCAGGCGGCAGCGGGTGTGGCCGTGCGGTGCTGAGCCCTGAGCGTCGCCGCCGTCGCTGGGGCCCCTTCAGGGTTCCTGTGGGGTCCCAGAAGGGCGGTCAGCCCTGAGAGCAGATCACCAGCGATTCCGCCTCGAAGTTGAACACGTGCTCCGTGTTCAGGTGGATCGTGTCAACGCCCCGTTGACGGTTTTCGCTTTGGCCACTGAATCCAGCTGGAAACATTCCACGGCTGGGCTGCTCGCCCCATCCTCAGTTTTCACCTGAGCGCTTTTTAGGGGGTCGACTATAAATTTACGCTGTCCTCGTGGTTTGCAGCGTCGTGCGTAATGGGCCGTAACTGTAATGACTAATGTCTGTTGGGGGTTAGGACTGACAGTAACAGCTAACGCTTCCTGGGGGCTTACTCTGTGCCAGGCCCTGTGATGACCATATTGCTGGCATTAACTAATTTCATCTGCCTCTCTTATAAAGTGAGCCCTACGTGTCTGCATTTTAGGGGAGTGGAAACAAAGGCCCAGACTCACGTGGCTCTGCTGCAGACACAGGGACGCTTGCCCCGCCCCCTTTCGGGATGCCCGTGAGCACTGACTGGGCGGGTCTGCCATCCCAAGTGCGTTTCCCTGTTCTGCAAAATACGACACCGTTTAATGTGCCGTTCTAGACACGTAAGAGTTGCTTTCACATGAGTCCCGCGTATTCATTTGGGTCCCTCGTTGCACACGAGAGACGGTGCTGCGGCAGGAGCTCCGGACCCGTGGGTCCTCTCCCCTCAGCCGCAGCCACCCCGCTGAACTCCCGGTTTCGTAATCGCCATGCAGACACGGCCTTGCTAAAGACAACCCAGTTTGTCTAACATGGGGCTTCTAATCAGGCTGCAGACAGAAACGCCAGCTGAGGAACTGTGTGTTGCCAGGGCCGCTGGGGAATTCATAGCCACTCGGTGCAAGAGGGGGGCCGGGACGAGCACTGACTCTCCTCATTACGGGGTGTCCAGGCGGAGTGGAGTTATGCGCTTACTACTTCCTTTTTTTAAGGAATTATTATTGCAGAACCGCTGGCTTCCTTTCTTCCTCAACTGTAGCTGTAATGTTTTATTTGTACGTGTGTACTTTTGAGAGAGAGCTGGTCTCTGAAGAGGGAGTTAGGAGAGGAAAGTATTTGAAATGGAAATGTCCTAAAATTACGTCTCTTTCCAGTTGTACATTGGATTTCCTTAGGATTTAGAAGCAAAATGGAAATGGAAACCCACACCACCTTCCTTCTGAGCAGTGTGTCCGTGCAGAGCTGACCTGGTGGAAGGCAGGGGACCTGGCGGTCGCCGCAGAGCGCTCGGCCGAGGACCGGCCGGCCAGGGCCAGCGAACGCTGGTTTTCTCGGCCTCTCATCCTTTCCACTGGGGCTGGCAGTGCTTCCGTGTTTCTGTCTGGAGGATTTAGTGGCCTTATTAACGTGTGGGAACGTTGTGACGGGAGACGTGAACAAAGTAGCAAGTTTTGTTTTTTTCCTAAGTTCCATGTTTCTGTTCTTACTGGGTGTGTGTCTTTCCAGGTTAAGAAATAAACGTGCTAGGAAAACATGTCTCGCAGATGAATCAGGTAGTTCTCCCTGCCTTCAGTGACCGAAGCGCCCGAGTTCTGAGCAGTAATCTTCAGTACCTTCTCTCCACGGCAGGAGAGGTGGCGCTGACCCCAGCTTCTTCCCCCTGGGTTGTGCTGTGTCGCGAGTGATTAAGGTTCCCCGGGGCCAGACAGCAATTCACCTACTTATGGTGTGGGGTCAGGATGCATTAACATAGTGTAGAGATCACTCTTGCCAACAATTAATTGAGGAATTCACTTTATGAAGCCCTGTTTACAGACTGACATCTGGAGAAATTCTTACCCTGGATCTATTCCAATCCATTGGATTTATGGACTGCGCTTGCTTTTCTGTAAATAGGACTCTTTTTCGGCTTGGTGCGTTCTGTTTACATAATTATCAACGGATGCAAACAGCTATGTTCCTGTATTGCTTAATCCTCCGAACAAAGTGGACCTGAATTCGAAGCGGTGCCCCAGTTAAAAGAGTACTTGGACACCTATCATTATTCGCGCTGCGGAAGCATCTTCCTGCCAGGAGCCCCTGCTCTCTTACGTCCAGACTCTCGGACTGGAGCCCTTACACCCCAAGGGACTTAGTATTCAGCCTTTATGGGGAGTTTAAAGCTTGTTGAGACATATGCTAGACCTCTTAAAATATATTAGGCTCCCTTTTATTCACACACTTGGTCTCTGCTGTGAGGTGTGAAATGGAAATATTTTCAAACGCAGGTACATGCAGAGTCTTGAACACATTTTAAGTTCTCACCATGTGTGGGGGGATCAAAGTTGGTCAGACGGTGGAATTGAACTCCCAAACGTTCCACAAGGCGCCACGCCGGACACGCATTGCTGGGGCCTTCACCCGCCTCGCTGGGGCCAAGCATCACAACCTCGGTTGCCAGTGGACGGGCCACTGTCAACATGGCCAGCGTGACAGCTGCAGATACGGGAAGGAAGAGAAGTTGTAGAATGGATTTTAAAAGACCCTAGAACAGATACTGTCTTGCTGGAATTGGAAACCTGGGACTCCTGCTTTGCCGAGTTTTGAAGCTGTAAAGATGTGTCAGGTGAGGGGGTGGGACGCCTTCGTGCCGCAGCAGAGTGCAGGGCAGAGTGGAAGTGGCGACGAGGAAGGCCTGGGCTCGTGCCCGCCGTGCCTCCCGGAGAGCAGCGTGCCCTCACGCGTGCTCAGCCGGTCCGCCCGGCTGCAGTCGGAACCCAGGCCGCGATGTGCTCCATTCGTATCAGCAGTCTCGTACTGTGAGTCTTTCTCGAAGGCATCTTCTCAGTAAGTACCTTCGCAAACCCAATTTCACAGACATGTCGGCTCTGCAGAATGGCCCGTAAGGTCAGAACAGAGACACACGCGCACACACATTCGTTAAAAACATCCAACAAGCACAGCGTCCCCAACGATGGTGTGCGCTTAAGGACATGTTCAGTCCAAGTGCGGGACGGGCAGGGCCCTGCGATCTGCGTCGGGTTGGAAGGAGAGGTCACTGGCGGGGGCTGATCAGGGGAGGCGCAGCCCGCTTCTCCTCCACGCTGTTTGGTGTTTATCTCTACTCTGGAAGTCCCTCTACTTTATCGCCCTCCTGGAAGTCCTTCTCCATGTTTTGCCCACAGTCTTCCTAGCTGTGCTTGCTAATCTGCCTTAGGATGTATTCACATAATGAAAAACGTTAGCATTTTCCAAACTAACGTGCTTTTGTGCTTCAGTGCTTTATCATCTACACCTTCAGTAAGTCACCCCAAGTATTGTACATGGGAGCGTACACACAGGAAGTAGAATATGTTGATGAGTAATCATTTCCCTCCCCACCTTCTCTCCATCTTCTGCCGTCCTCCGCTTCCTTCCATTATTCCATTTTGCCACATGCTTGGCTTTTTAGAGCTTATATGTCCTCGAGCTAGAAATAAAAAAATATTTTTAAAAACTAGAAAAATGCACAGAGCAGAGAGACTCATCAGGAAAAGTCCCGTACATGTCTGCGTGCCTGTGTGCGTGTGTGGGTGCACGTACAGAGTGGGGTGGGGATAAAGAATAAAACTTTTCCAAATGACTGTTGTACAGGGAATGTTTTAACTACTCCTAGTCTCTCGGGCGAGGTCTTCGTAGTTAAGACAGTGAAATTTTCTTTTCAGAGCACCCATTCCCCACACTTCACATGAATTAGAAATCTTCGAACTGGAATCTGAATGTTAACCTCAAAAAATGCTCTCTCCCTCAAGTGAATCTTGATGAAGGGGGACACGTCGCTGGTGTGTACCCCGAGGTTCTGCTCTTCCTAATCTCCAGTGGCAGGCATGGGGACAGAAGCTGCTGTGGGTGGCAAGGCAGAGCGAGGTCTGCGGTCATTTGTGACTCTCAGCGTGTCTCCCTGTTTCATTCCTCTTAAATGTGGGAAGAGAGCAGAGAGGTTTTCTCCTCCCTGCAGGCATGGGACATGCGTACCCACGCACCCAGTTGGTTGCAGAGGTTGCTGTTGCAAGAAAATAAATCAGCCAAGGTTCTCAAATCTACCCCAAGAATGGTTTGCCAATGCTCAGGATTTTCTGTGTCTTTGAAAGGAAGTACTAGTTCACACGAGCAAATCCATGGAGATTGTTCTGGAAGAAGAGGTGTTCTGGAGGAAGCTGCATGGGTTTGGGAAGCAGGAGGACCAGGAACGAACTCTGGGACATGAGCAGCATCTGTCTCCCTCGCTGAGCCTCCGTTTGGGTCTCTACTAAATGACGGTGGTTACACTTAAATGAGCTCAGGTTCTTCGGTTCCACAGAAAGGATGCGGAAAGTGCATCTTTGCCGAGAAAATGAGTGCGAGGCAGACAGATGGTCAAAGGGGCTGTGCGCTGAGCGGGATGGTAGGTGTCCATGGTCTCGTAATCCTTGTGATAGGCCTCAGTGAGACCCTCGTTTACAGACCGGGCAGCGGATAACCCGCCCCGGGTCCTGCAGCTGGAGCCGGCCGGGCCGTTCCCGGGCACCCCCAGCCTGAGCCTCACCTCGTCCTGCTGTTGGCCTCCTCCCCCTTGACAGCCTCCCCAGGCATTGCCCCCTTGGCTTTCACTTTTGATAGAGGACAAGAGGAACACCTGGGGACAGCCCTAGGACATTGGACACCCTAAGAATGTATGAGAAGAAACCTTTCACATCTCCCCCAGTCTCATCAGGAGAGAACACGTCAGACACATTTCGGTAGAAGGGCATTCATTCTGCAGTACACCCGAGCAACACTCTAAACTACCGAGGCCGCCAGAAACGAGGGCAGTCTGCAAAACCGTCTCAGCCCCGAAAGGCCAGAGGCGACGTGGCAACTAATGTCCCACAGTGTCCCAGATGCGGTCCTGGGACAGAGAGGGGCCTGGGTGAAATCGATGGGACTCTGAATGGATTATGGACGTTAGTTAACAGTAATGTGTCTGTATCGGCTCACTGGTCATAACACGTGCACCGCACTAATGCGGGGTGTTAGCGACGGGGGAACCTGTGGAGAGGCTCTGTGGGAACTCTCCGTGCTACCTGCTGGATTTTTCTGTACACCGAAACTGTTCCGAAAGGTAAAATCTATTTTTAACAGTTTGTCGTTGTCCAAGCAAAAAGAACATTTGTAGCAGTAGGGCAAACAGTATGCTTTCAAATTAATACCACTCTCCCTCCCCTTCCTCCTCACCCTGCTATAGTAGGATGGTCTGGCACGGTTACATGCCTCTGGGAACCTTCAGAATTAGGATATTGTGTGGAGGTTAGCTTTCCGTGAGCCTCGAGCTAGACCGGGGCACTCAGTGCTCGTCAACCCGCTGTTTCGGGAAACAGGAAACGAAATTTGATGGGGACACAGCTGCTGCCCTCTCGTGTGCCCTTGTTTCCATGTTGGTTGTGGCTGCTTTTGCACCAGAATTGCAAAGGCGGGCAGTTGCGCCTGAGTCCAGATGGCCCTCGGAGCATAAAAAATACGTGCTATCTGGCCAACCCCTGCTTTAGGCTGTTTGGGTTACAGTGTGGACAGGGAGGCAGGTAAGCTGAACAAGCAGGATTCCCCTGGGTACAGTTGGATATCAGAACTCAGCAGGTCAGCAGCCGGAAGGCTATCAGACGGGGCGGGCGTGAGTGAAGCGGAGTCGTCCACTTCAGAGGGGCTGCTCTTTTCAGGGTCCCAGGCCCACCCCCCTCCCCCTCCCTTTTCTCCTCCTGCTCCTCCTCCTCCTTCTCCCTTTTCTTTTCCTCCTTCCTCCTTTTCTTCTTCTCCTCCCGCCTCCCTCCCTCCTCCTCCTTCCTTCTCCTCCTTCCTCCCCTTGTCCTGCTCCTTCGCGTTCTCCTCCTCCTTCCTGCACAGCTGTGTCTTTGGCCCCATGGGCAGATCTGCTTGTGTGAACCCTCCTCCTTCAGACTCCCACCTTTAGGGACTTTTATCTTCCTCTACTTCACTAATTAGTATCGACACTTTTACCATGGGGCCAAAGTGCCCTTCCTTACAGGAGTGTTTGGGAATGGAGTGAGTTAATCCATTGAGAATTCGAAGCCAAGTGCCCAGCACACAGTAGGTCCACATGCTGTGACTTCCAGATCAGGGAGTCCCCAGCTCTTGCTTGCGTCGGCCAGTTGGCTCGCACGTGCTACACACGTGATGCGTGTTCGGATGGCACCCCGCCGCTGTGGTTCTCTGCGCATCTGCCGCCGGGGACACTGCTTCCCCACTCCCGAAGCTTCCTCGGGAGGGAAGGTAGGTGCCTGAGCACAGCGGTCCTGGCCTCGCCCACTGCCTCCCTTCTCCTGCCTCGGGTGGAGAAAGGACTCGATGTGATTTGTGAGTTTGGGAGGAGAAACCGAGCCATTCTTCAGCCTTTTTTCTTGGGATCGGGGCTGCGTTCCGCAGGGAGCATGCTCTTTCTCTTCCTCTCTGCTGTTTGCCGTACAGACCTGTACTTCCCCATCCCCACGTACCCTGGTTCTTTTCCACCAGTTGATGAGGGTCCAGGAGGAGAAGAAGACCACTATTTCTTGGGCTTCTCCAAAGGTCCTGGGACCTCAGAGACAGCCCTGGCCTACACGGTGCTCAGCAGCACTCCTAGCAGCCACGCTTGGCAGATAGAACATGCCGGTGCCCGAGGGCTCTTCGGCTGGCGCTGCAGCTGGGAGCCGCATAGTAACTGGCTGGGTGGCACGGCCTTTGGGAATCATCGGGCCTGAGTGCGAGTTTTGTCTCACTCCACAGGGACCTGTGACCCTGGCGAGCTATCAAGTCTCCTGAGAGCTTAGCTTCCTTCTCCGTAACTCGAGAAGAATAATATCTCTATTTCGTGGTATGGTTTGTAGGAACTACATGAGATAATATGGGCAGAGCTTGTAGCATTTTGAAAGTACTTAATAGTGATAGTTATTGTTACTGTGATCTGCAGGCTTGGGAAGGAGGCTAACAACAAGCCTGGTAAAAGCTGTGTGGTTTTGTGAATCAGTGTCACCCCCAGTAAATTCAATTTTTTAAAAAGCCTGGTTCTTCTGGATGGGGCCCTGGCCATTTTCAGGTATGGCTGGGCTAACTCCATCGCACGGACGGATGACTCTCACACTCCCTGGGCGGGAACCCGCCGGGGCGACCGCTGACTCTTGTTTCGTGCATGTGGGAGTGCTCTTCCTCCAGGCTCTCCTCAGCGTCAGTCGCTTTGTCGGGAGCTGATCAGAGGGCGGAACGGTGTGGTTTGCAAATCGGGGCTGCCGGTCCCCTCCCTCTCTTTGTTCATAAACCCCTCACCTGTGAAGCCCACCCTGCGTATGGAGGCTTTGGACTCAGTGTGTGGGAAACCTCAGGAAAAGAAAACAAATCACACTTCGTTAACAAGAAGAAGGGCTCGGGAAGGAAAATGCACACAGCACACAGCAGGTTCCTGTGTGTCCCAGAAACGAGGGCGGGTGGGCCAAGCCCGTGGTAGACGCTGTCGGGGAATGCTCGCGTGAGTTCCCCGGCAAGGTTCCGGTGGGCAAAACCTGGCGATTTGCACCCCGCGTTTCCAAAGGGCAGTGGTGCCAGCTCGCTCTCAAGCCACCTCGGGAGTGAATGGGAATTGAAAGCTTCCCCAGCGCTCTCTGTGGCTTTGCTGTTGAGTGATGGGGTGTGTGTGTCTGTGCGGTCAAGTGTCGGGGTTCGGGGAGGGGGGGGAGTCGAGTTGCAGAGAACCCCCCGAGGGCACTGCATCGGAGCGCCCGCAGCCCTCCTCCGTGTTCGAGGACGTGCCGTTTCCCTCCTGATCACGCGCTCTGTGTTTTGTCGTTTCTGACGCTCCGGGATTAGAGGGAGTGCCTGCGGAAGGGCCGCAACCGCACGGATACCACATCTGCGCTGGGCTTTGTGCTTTCCGACTTGCAAAAGGATACGCTTAGAGACAACGCCACCGCTGCCGGTGCTAAGCGATCGATCACTGGGCTGATATGTCTGTAGGGGCAATAACTCATTCCCAGTATTTTCACCAAAGAGAGGCATTAAGATTATTCTTTCTGGGCTGCTCCTGAAGACTGTTGTCGCATCATTTATTATCTTTGCGGTCGCTGCGCTGTTGCGAGCTGTGGTTGCCATGTGAAGAGGCAGGTTTTCCCACACACTGCTTGAAGTGTTCTTTGTATTTTTCAACCAGGTGGCTGTGCTCCGATCCCAGAGTCAGACCTGGAGGAAAGGGCGGTAGAACAAGACTCCGCCGAGCTGTTTGCCAGCCGCCAGCACCTCGTGGTGGAGACACCCGTGCCTGGTAAGAGAGCGGGTGGCCTTCTCCGGTGACACGTCCGGCCCCGCCACACCGGTCAGTGCTGTTACGCCAGAGAATGCCTCGCAAAGCTGCCTGTTCCCCCAGCTTCTTCCGCCTCCCCCTCAGCTTCGGTGCACCTCAGTGGGGTCATTTGTGTATTCCTTTCACTACTCAGACCTTTTCCTCTCTCTCACTCTCTTTTTTTCTAGATGCTTCCCCGCTCCAAGGAACCTTGGAGTAGTTCGAGTAGACTTGTCCGGTTAAGGGGAAGGTGTCTCTCCCAGGGCCGACCCTGCGTGGACCCCGTGCCAAACAGAGATGCAGGGCCTGTGGGGGGCTTTGTCGGGCTCCCCCGCCTGGAGAGGACTTGATGTGGGGGAGGGGCCGGGGCGCTGTACTTCGCTGGGCCAGCTGCAGCATCACAAGCAAGTCGGCTGCAACTTGTCTTACCAGGAAAGGGTGTTGCTGCTTTTTGGTCGTCCATGTGTTTGTGGCCTGAGATGACATCTTTCAGGGACAGACTTTATAACGCAGAGACCTAGATCCAAAATAATTTGATACCCGTTATTTTTCAGAATTCTTATATAGTTCATGTATCAAGTTTAATAAAGCATCTCGTTGTCAAACAGTATCTTGGATTTGATTTATAATCAGAGGTTATTTAACCAGGGGTTATAATTTCTGCTAAGGAGACAAACTGAAAGGAACCCAACACTTGGCTACTCCGCGGTAAGGGCCACATGGGGCTGTTCTCTGAACAGAAGAAACCACAGACCTTGCACATGATCTGTTCTCTTCGGGCGAAGAGTAGAAGCAGGTACGTGTTCTCGTATGGTAAAATATTTCCAAGGAAGCGAGTACATTAGTGTTCTCTCCATTACCACAATGTGTGACACTTTCTGAAAATCTAGGTTAAAAAGGGATTCACACTTTATTACAATTAAAATGCAAGGTTTTTACATGCGAGAAGTCAAAAAGATTTTGCCAATTTCAAGTTAAAATTACTGTCTCAAGACCAATTTATTTAAACGAAAGTGTGTCTGTGCCAGCTTTCAAATGCCTGTCAGCACGGGGGACAATAGTTTGTGCTTTTCCTTTTGTGAAATCTCAAAAACTGCAGAGGATGTCTTATTTATTATGTCTGGCCTTCTTGTTTAGGATATGCAGCAGAACTGTACTGTTTTTAATTGTCGAGTGTGGGAGCGGACACCTTCTAGACGTCAGGCCAGAGCAACCGCCAGGTTAGCGTCGCCGGCCTGGGCAGGTGGCGGGGGGCACAGTGAGCGCGTCGGGGCTGTCCGAGTGCCTGTGGCTGGCCGCCCTCGATGGTGTCCCCGGGGGGAAGGCTCCCAGAGGCGTCTGTGACTCCTTACACGTTTTGCTCTGTGGTCCACATGGCGTTTTGTACCGGGCACGTTCCAAGTGCTCATTTCTGCTCTCCCCTGTCCGTCGGTGTGTCTTGAGTCATGTCCTGTTGGTCTGTGTTCTTCTGACTGCCCTTCTTTAGTGGTTTCTTTTCCTCTCGTGTTTCTGTGTCCATCTGCCTGGTCAGTCCTCCTCTCCCTTCACTGTTCCCCATCCCCCGCCAGTTCTGTCCCTTCACCTTTTGATTTTGTCCCTTATTGCGCATGACGTGAAACTGACGCACGTTGTTCGCTTTGTCAAGGTTGCTTCAAGGGGCCCAGGCGCCGTGACTTCTCCCTTTCAAGCCCCTCCTCCCGGGCTTCCCTTCCCTTCGCGCCCTCGTGATTGCCCCGCCCTGCGGGGGAGAAGTCAGATGGTCCAGGTTTCTGGTTAGCCAGATAGTCTCGTCGTCACCCAACGTATCAGAGTAGGCACTAGTCAAATGGCGTAGCAAACCCTGAGTAAGTTCTTACCACGTGCGAGGGGCTTATATGCACACTTGCACCACTCCTGACGTTACTGTGATGTTGCTCATGCTGTTGTCTGTATTTTACAAATGAGAGTTCTCAGGTCGCTAGAGGCTAAATAATTTATCCAGGATCCCACAGTTGGCATGTAGCAGAACTGGGGTTTTAACCCAAAAACCCACATACATGCCCAAATGTGCAGACCAGTGGTGGGGCTACAATAAAGTACACTTGACAGCTGGAGGCTTTTAGTCCGAGATGGCTGCATTTCTTTTGATTTCTAATGCGGTTGCTCATTTTAAAAATATACATACTTGCCATTTATATTTCTCCTTTGGTGAATTACCCATTCACATTCTTCTTCTTTTGGGGCAAGGGGCTTGGTGGTGGTGATAATTATCTCACTGATTTACAGGAGCGTTTTGAAGTGACACTGGTCTTGGTTGACAGCGTATGACATAGACATGGCTCTCAGTCTCTCACCTGTCTCTTCATTTTGTTTCTGTGTTTTTCCTTTAATAGGAGTTTTTAAATTCTTACATGGATCTACGAACGCATTTCTCCGTGGTTTCTGCCCTCGGTGTCCAGCCGGGTGGTCCGATGCTTCAGCTTGAATGTTCAGGGACAGTTCTACTGACCCTGACTCTCAGCAGCCACTCCAAGGGAGGTCACCCAGGGGAGTGCGTCAGTCTTCTCCCCCGGCGGGCAGGGAACTGTTGGAGACTTAAAAAGCACAAAGCAGGCTATCGAGTTTGACAGGCCCCGGCCCCTACATGGGCCCCAGGATCATCGGCATGGTGAGAATGAAGAGGTTTAAAATGCTATTAATTTAGCTGAATTCTGTTTAACTGGCCACGGTAATCGATGCGCGTTCCATCTGGTACCAGTTTCAGGGAGAGAGCCTCACGGTGTCTCTGTAAACTCTCGTTTCTGTGTGTCAGGTGTCTGGTAAGAACGTTAAGATCATTTGAGCATGGGGAACAGCTGGAACCAGATCATTTTATGTAAAACAAAAATAAAAAATCTAGAAACGGCATTTTCTCACTTAGGACAGAGTACTAATTAAGCCCAGACTCCAGTCACTTGCCATTTAGTGAAGCTTAAGACAGGAATGTTCACTGACTCCTTTAATGTTATCTTCCTGCATTTAGGTAAATTGTCTTAATTATCTGAGGACAAAAACTAGGAAACCTCGTTAGGTCACTAGTCATACGTAAGGAAGCAGAAGCTTTATTTTACTAAGCTTTTTGGGATACATTAAGTAGTTACTTATTCCTTGGGGAAAAGGATGGTGTGTAATCCTCATCATTCACACTCAGCAACTCACAAAAATGAAAAAAACAAAAGCAATTAACAAGTAATTCTGAAAGAAAACATTAACATTCCCCAGACTTGAATCATGCACGAGATGAATAGAGGATAAAGTTGGGATTTATGTTTTACTTTTCCCAAAGTGTCAATAACAAATCATAAAACGTGTCCACGCGCGCGCGCACACTTTGGGTTCTCTGCCTCCAAACCCAGTGCCATCCGGATGTGGTCCTCCCTTTCCACCGCAGTGGCTGTGATGCGCTTTCCCCAGGCTGGACTCCAGTTCCACCGCCTCCTCCGATGCCTGGGTTGCCTTTGTTCTTCGTGTGAGCCCAGCATCTGCGTGCATGGAATTGATCCCCACAGTGGCATTGGCTCAGGCCAGCTCTCCGTCATCTTTGGTGGCGCAGTCTGTGACACTGGACCCCCTGGACCTAGGGACATAGACATGCAAAAAAAAAAAAAAAAAAAGAATCTAGACACAAGCCCTATGCCTCACAAAAATGAACTCGAAATGGCTCTAAGACCTAAATGTAAAACACAAAGCAGTAAAACTCCCAGAAGGTACATTGTCAAAAATATGTTATCCTTGAGTATGGAGATGACTTCTCAGATACAAAACCAAAGTTATAATCCATGAAAGAAATAATAGATTATGCTGGAATTTATTAAAGTTAAAAATGTCTGCCCTATGACAGACACGGTCGAGAGAATGAGAAGACAAGACACAGACTTGTCTTTACAGACGAAGAACTGTTATCCAAAAATATACAGAACTCTCAAAACTCAACAATAAGAAAAAAATCCTGATTTTTAAAAAGTGAGCAACAAACCTGAATAGACACTTGACCAAAGAAGATACATAAATGGCAAATAAGCATATGTAAATGCTCTGGGCAAGATATGTCGTTAGGGAATTGCAAGGTAAACCAGAGGCCACGGCATCCCTATTAGAGTGGCCCCGTCCCTAACGGTGACACCACCGTGCTGGCGAGGATGTGGAGCAGCGGGAACACCCCCTCACTGCTGGTGGGACGGCACGGTGGCCCAGTCACGTCGGGAGATGATGCAGCAGTGTCTTACTGAGCTAAACCTACTCTTACCATGTAAGTCAGCATTCATGCTCCTTGGTGTTTGCCTGAATTCATTGAAAACGTATGTCGAAGAACCTGTGTGTGAATATTTATAGCAGCTTTATTTATAAATGCCAAAACATGAAAGTGACCGTGACGTCTTTCGGGAGGTTAATGGATAAAAATACTGTGGTCCAGTGAGGCAGGAGACCTCTTTCCAGTGCTGAGAGAAATGAGCTGTCCAAGCATGAGAAGACTGCGGGGACCCTGGGTGGCGAAGGCTGTGCTGCGGATGTCTGTGCTCGTGGCGGAGGACGCTGGGAGCTCCTGATGTCCTTCCTCCACGAGGGGACATTGTGGTCCAGGGGATCCCCCTTGGCACCAAGCCATGCCGGCAAAATGCTTCCTACAATGTTCTATGCAGCCGTCCTCAGTTGTGCTCCACCAGATTGCTGCAGCTTCTTACATGGTCTCTCAGAGCTGTTTTAATCCATAAGTAGTTGTTAAAATGCTTTGCCATGGAGGATGAAGGTTGGGACCTCCTGGTCTAACATCACTCTCAAGAAAAACTACTACCATCCATTTTTTTTTTTTTCCGCAAGAAGTACTGTCCAGTAGTGGAGAAAGGAAAAGATACACAAAGTATGTGGATTGGAAAGGAAGGTACGAAATTGTCAGTATGTGCAGATATGACCGTCTGCATAGAAAACTCCTCACCCAAATTACAGATAAAATACACATAAACTATTTTCATTGTCAAGAGTTAACAACTTTGCTTGGCACCAAACCAATATGCAAAAGTGAATTTTATGTCTCTGCAATAGCAATTCAAAGTTAGAAAATGAAATTTCAACAATAAAGATAGCACTTAAAATGGCAATGAAAATATAAAGTGCAAGGGGAAAAATTTACAAAAGATATGTAAGTTTTTATGTAGAAATTTATAAAATTTAAATTAGTGGAGAAAGAGAACATGTTCTTGAATAAGAAAACTCAGTAAAGATGATATTTTACTGCTATTCCAATAAAAAATCTCAACCGGGCTTTTCATTGTCCTTGACAATCTGGTTCTAAAATTTGCATGGAAGAGTAAAGACCCCAAAGTAGTCACTTCTGAAGAACTTGCTGTACCAAATGGCAAGTCTGATCGTAAAGCTTTGAGGCAGTATGGAATTAATGCAGGATTATACTAATAGGTCCATGGAACGTAAGGATGTGTCCAGAGACAGCAATGTCCAAATATGAGAGAGAATATTGCATAACAGATGGTAAAGCATGGACTTTTCAATAAATGCTGTTGAAGCAATTGTAAACCATACTGGGAAAAATGAAATTATTGCATTACTCATACCTCAACACACAGAAAAATTAAGTTGGGTTAAATATTTAAATGTGAAAGGAAAAGCTGTATATATGGTAAAAAAAAAACATGTAAGAAAATGTGTTTATGACCCCAGTGTAGTGAGGGACTCTTCATTTAAAAATTCACAGTCATAAAAGAAACTATTGTTACATTGGATTGACTTGAAATTAAGAATTTATAGCCATCAAAAGACACCATAAATAAAGTGAAAATCATCTCACAAAGTGAAGAAAGTATTTCCAATGCATATAAACAGTGAAGGATTAGTATCTAGAATGTATAAGGACCTTCCTACAAGTCAATAAGAGCCATCTTAATAGTGATATAAGGAAAAATATGAATGGATGTCTCACAGGAGGTAAAAAAACAATATGGTAAAATAATATGCTAAAAATGAAAATTTAAAAGCATAATCTCAGTAGTAACCAAGGAAATGCAAATGCAACCGCATTATGATTTTGCTTCCACCAGATAGGAAAAAAGTGAGTCTACAAATAGCAGTTATTGGAAAGGGTGTGAAATAGCAAAAACACTCGCAGCTGCAGAGGTAGGAGGATTAGCTGACTCAGCAATTTCGGTCAAGAGTTTGGCATTCCTTAGCAAAGTCGCACATGAGCGTGACCTACAACCAGGAATTACGTTCCCAGGTGTGTGCCCTAGAGAAACTCCTGCACTCATGCCCAAAGGGAATTTATAAGAATGCTTACAGAAGAGTTATTCATAAACCAAAAAACCACCAAACCATCCGAACAGTCATCAACTAGGATATCCACACTCTCCAATAGAGCTGACCAATTGTAACATATTTTTATGATGAATCACTATACAACGATAAAATTTAATTAAAGCTACCAGGATTAACATGGATGAATCTCAAAAACACTTTTTAAAGCAACAGAAGCAAATCATAAAATGCCTACATTGCAATTATTGATAAAAAGTTCAAAATCGGATTACCCATAACAACATATTGTTTGGGATACTCACCTAGCTGACAAGCTGTAAGGCAGAGATTAACAAAGTTTTAGAAGTGAGGTCACCTGTTGGAGGTAGAGGACAGAGAAAATACCACTAAGGGCAGGTGTTAGAAGGCACATTTTATTTTTTGAGTTGATTAGTAGGCAAACCTTTTTTCATCTTATTTTTTTAAAACATGTATTTGTGGGATTTATATATTCTTTTGGTTGTATTTATTTTACCATTAAAAAAGTGAAAACAAATACCATCATGTCCCTCAAGATTATGATAAATTCCAGCCTTTGAGAGATGAGCCCCAAGTTGCAACTCTCTGTATAACTTCGCCAGTAGAGGTTTTGGTTAAACTTTACTTTCCTCGGTTTCAGAAAACAGTGGGTATTTTTGTTCTTCAAATGTTAAATTATATGTAATTCTATATTGAATATGCCTGTTCTAATTATATTACCCATCCTGTGTTTAGATTGTGATTTCTTCTGCACCCACCACCTCCTCCTCCTCACCTCCACCCTCACCCCGTGAGAATGATCATACAGTAGCCCTATGAGAAGCCAAGGATTGCTAGTGGGCAGTAAGTTTTGCAAATATTACCTTTCTGATCTAACAATCCCATCTGTATCTCCTCATCCCGTAAACATTCTGTTTGGCAGTACTGCCGAGACCTCCTTCTCCTCTTTCATTTGCTAATTAAGTTGCGGTGTGTTTTCTCTAAATTCACAATGAGCTTGGCATGGAAGTAATTTGCCTCACCAGGTGGTGTTTCTCACACTCCAGATGTTAATATAAGTCCTAACCCCCCATCAGCTTTAAGAGTAACAATAGCGCAGTAGTACTTATGATTCTAGCGTGAGTTGCAGAATGTAGTTGGTAAAGAGTAATGACATTGATAGAGTAACCATGTAACTGACGATTCAAACACTTTGGGGAAGGAAAGGGGGACACAATTAATAATTATTCTGGGACAGCAGGCATAAACTGGAATAGTTCTAGGCAGACTGGGATCTATGCTCATCCTGATTATGGAGGAATCTAGCTCAATGCGCGCCCAGCTCAAGACCCACGGGTCTGGCACAGGTCCCATCTCAACAATTAAAACTGTGAACAGAAACTGCCCTGGTTGTAAAATAATGCCCTGCCATAACTGTGGCAGTGATGTTTGCCGGGCTTCACGGACGCCCACAAATGGGTGCCTATCTATGGAGAAGGGGTTTTCTTAGCAATCCCTGCAAGATAATGTGTCCAGCTATTCTATGAGGGAGGATGGTTTTGTATTTTTTGTCATTTTAAAACTGTGATTATCGCCTGAAACAGCACAAAAGGTAGGAACTTGGGTTCTATTCTATATGGATTCAAAATTTAGACAAATAGTTCAGATATAAAACAAGAAGAATAAAAATTATTTCTGGAGATGAGATGGAATTATTTATACAGGTTTATAAATAATAAAATAATGAGAATGAGGCTTTATTGAGTTCCTACTATGTGCCAGGCACTGATATATAGCTATAGATACAGATATAGATATATATAGATAATGCACTTAATCTTAACAGCTGTATTTAGAAGTTATTATTTCTATATTGTCCATGTGAGAAAACTGTTAAGGAATTTGCCCAAGTTACGTAAGTGTCTGATTCAAAAGCTTGTCTTCTATCTATTATGTCTACTCACTCTCTGGTTTTGTTTTGTTTTTAATACTTATATTGCCCCTGTACCAATACTGGGGTCATACTCCCTTTGGACATTTGTAAGGTGGCTGTTTAATTCTGCTATGCAACTAGTATTGGATTTATTGAGTTGATGTCAGGAAGCATTCTCCCATGATTTGGGATTATGGTTATATCTATAGAGCCTAACTAATCAAATGAGGAGAGGAACAAACAAAAAAACAAGTGGAACTTCTAGAGAAAAATAAAACGCATGAGATAGAAAATACACTAGGTAGGCTTACCAGTAAATTAGACATTGTAAAAGGAAAGATGATGAAATCGAGGACATATTAATAGCTACTACCCAAACCAAAGCTCAAGGAGAAAAAAGAATCTGCAAATAAAATTTTAAAAAGCCTCTATAATCTGTGTGAAAATATCAAGCACTTAAAAATGTATACATAATTTGAGTCCTTGAAATAAGTTGGTGTTTGAAGGGTGAGAAGGGATAAAATATTTGAAGAAATAATAGCCAAAAAATTTCCAAATTTTATGGAGGCCTGCAAATCCAAGAAGCTCAATGAACACCAAGCAAAAATATAAAAATGATCATACTAGGGTATGTCATAATCAATTTTCTGAACAACAGTGATAAAGAGAAAATTTTATAAGTAACTAGTGAAAAAGACATATTTCATACAGGTAAACAGGTAAGAGAATTGATTTCTCACTAGAAATAATGCAAGCAAGAAGACAATGGAGCATCATTTTTAATGCACTAAAAGAAAACTGTCAACTGAGAATTTAATATCCAATGAAAATATCCCTCAGAAACAAAGTTAAGAGAAAACCATTTTCAGATCAACAAACCTACAGAGTTTATAGTTCATTGTTAGTAGGTTGGTATTACAATAAATATTTTTAAAGTTCTTCAGGCTGACGGAAAATGATTCTAGATGGAAACTCAGACCTACACAAAGGAATGAAGAGTGCCAGTGTGGGTAAATATATATAACATTTTTTCTCAATTTTTTTATGTAAAAGAAAAGTGAAGGTCTATAGCAAAAATAATAACATATTTTAGTACCAACAATAGAGAATTGAAAATACACAGTTGCAAATTTCTCACATTATACGTAAAGTCATTATATTTGAAGGTAGGCTTTGATGTGATATATATGTATGTATATGTACACATATATACACACACATATGGATTTACCATATGTGTGTGTGTGTATGTGTGGTAAATACGTATATGTGTGTGTATATATGTACATATATATGGTAAATCCAAGAGCAAGCAGTAAATAAAAGTCAAATTGGTATAGAAGGCAAAATAGGATGTAAAATAGAGTACTAAGAAATAATTAATCCAAAAAGCAGGAAAAGAAACATTAAAGGGTCAAAGAAAGTTTAGGAAAAATAGAAAAGAAATAGCAAGATGGTAGATTTACACCTCAACCACATTGACAATTATATTCAATGTGATATTTTTCAGACTGAATAAAAAATCAAGATCTAACAAAATACTGTCTACAAGATACAAAATTTTAATATAGAGGCACTTTTAGGTTAAAAGTAAAAGGAAGAAAAAGATACACTCCGCAAGCATTAATCATATATAAGCTGTAAAGGCTATATTAATGTCAGACAGAGTAGATTTAAAAACAAAGAATTTAGCTGGGATAAAAATGGATATTTAGTAATGATGAAAGGTACATGAAGAAAACATAACACTTTCTTAAATGTGTATGCATCTAGAAGTTGACTTTCAAAACACATGAGGCAAAACCTGACAGAACTAAAAGAAAAAAATAGACAAATCTACAATTAAGATTTAGAGGTTCCAACAATCCTTTCTCCATAACTGACCAAAGAACAAGGAGACAGAAAATTAGTAAGAATATCGAAAATACGGACAGCCTCGTCAGTCTAATTAATGTCTGTAGAACACCACATCTCACAATTTCGGAATACATTTCTTTTTAGGTGCCCATGGAATTTTCTCCTCGGTGGACCATGTGCTTGGCCACAGAACAAGTCCCAGTACATTTAAAGGTACTGGACTCATTCAGAGTATGTTCTCTGATGGCAGCAGATTTAAATAGAAATCCACATAAAAAGATAATCAGAAAATTCTATATGTTTATATATTAAACAGCATACTTCTAAGTAACTCATGGGTCAAAGAAATTGCAAGGGAACTTAGAAAATACTTTGAGCTGAGTGATAAAGAATGTATGACATCAAAATTTGTGGGATAATCGGATGCAGTGCTTAGAAAATTATAGCTGTAAATATTTATGTTGGATGAAGAGAAATGTCTGAAATCGATGATTTAAGCTTCTGCTTCCAGTGCCAGTAAGATACGTCCCCACAACTTCTGGACGAAAAAACCCCAAAAAACAGTGGGGGTTGAGGCTGTGGAAGAAAGAAGCTTCTGGAGTCCCAGGCAGTTTCTCTTAAAGGGCCTGCACACAGACTTACTCAGACTCATGCCCTCTGAGCACCTTTGTGGGGCAGCAGATGGAAAGGCATCAGAGACAAACGGGGAGAAGCTGAACTGTGCGGAATCGGGGTGAGAAGCAGCTTTCTCCCAGGAAAAAGCGCTGTCACAGCACCCTGGTGATTCCCTGAGGCCCTGCCGCATCCAACCCTCAGGCCCACTCAAGCTACAAGCTGTTTCCAATGGCTTTTCCACAGGAATGGCTTGTCTTGGCCCATGTTCCAGGCTTTCCTGAACTCTCTCAGACAAGCAGCATCTGGCTTCAGCAAGCCCTGTACCTCTTGCTAAGTTGCCCCAGGCACAGCTCGAGGAACAGCAGGCCTTGGTTCACAGGTCGGCCTTGCCTAGGCACCTCTAAGCCCAGCCCAAGTAGCAGCCATCTGCAGACTGCTTTGTAGCTAATGCCATGTGACCCTGGACAGAACACAGGCAGAGGCTGACCTTGGACCTGCCAACAGCAATCAAGGCTCAACTATAAGAAGAGGGTGTACACATACCACAGAGTGGGCACACATTCAGTACCCAGCTGGGGGACTAGGGGAGGCTGTGTCACTGGGCCCTACAGGACACCTACTACATTAGGCCACCCTGTCAAGCCTGGGAGATGTAGTAGCTCTGTCTAATACATAGAAACAAACACAGGGAGGCTGGAAAAATGAGGAGACAAGGACACATGGACCAAATGAAAGAACAGATGGAAACTCCTGAAAAATAACTAAACAAAATGGAGAAAAGCAATCTCCTAGATGCAGAGTTCAAAACACTGGTTATAGGCCTTCTCAAGGAACTTAGTGAGGACCTCAGCAGCACAAAAAAGATCCAGTCAGACATGAAGGGTACACTGCTTGAAATAAAGTACAATGTATAGGCTATCAGAAGTAGAGTGGATGAAGCTGAGAATCAAATCAATGATACGGAGCATAAGGAAGCAAAAAACACCCAATCAGAAGAGCAAGAAGTAAAAATACAAAAAACGAGGATAGTGTAAGGAGCCTCTGGGCAACTTCAAGCATTCCAACATTCACCTCATAGGGGTGCTGGAAGGAAAAGAGAAACAGCAAGAAATTGGAAACCTATTCAAAAAAAAAATAATGAAAGAAAACTTACCTAACTTGGTGAAGGAAATAGATGTGCAAGTCCAGGAAGCACAGAGAGTCCCGAACAAGATGGATCCAAAGAGGCTCACTGCAAGACACATCATAATTAAAATGCCAAAGGTTAAATACAGAGAATCTTAAAAGCGGCAAGAGAAAAGCAGTTAGTTACCTACAGGGGAGCCCCCATGAGACTGTCGGTTGGTTTCTCAAAAGAAACTTTGCAGGCTAGAAGGGATTGGCAGGAAATATTCAAAGTCACAAAAAGCAAGGACCTATAACCAGGATTACTCTATCAACAAAGCTGTCAATGTAGAAGGACAGTTAAGGAGTTTCCTAAACAAGGAAAAGCTAAAGGAGTTCATCACCACCAAACTGGTATTATATGAAATGTTAAAGGGTCTTCTTTAAGAAGAAGAAGAAAAATGAACAGTAAAGGGGCAATACATACATATTTATCAACAGTTGAATCTAAAAAAAAATAAGTGAACAAGCAGAACAGAAATGGACTCAGAGACAC
Organism: Glossophaga mutica; assembly: GCA_039655065.1. Taxonomy (NCBI): domain Eukaryota; kingdom Metazoa; phylum Chordata; class Mammalia; order Chiroptera; family Phyllostomidae; genus Glossophaga; species Glossophaga mutica. The sequence goes on from CM077313.1 coordinate 89,304,015, forward strand.
GGGACCATTTTGGCGGTGGCCAGACAGGAGGAGGTGAGGAGGAAGGGGGAACAGGGCGTGGGGATTGAGGAGCACAGACGGGCAGTTATGGAATAGTCGTGGGGGTGTGGAGCGCAGCAGAGGGGACAGAGTCACCAGAGAACATGCTGCAGGGTCCGTGGGCATGGCCAACGGCGTGGGGTTGCTTGAGGGAGTGGGGGTGGGGGCTGGGTGGAGGGAGACAAAGGGGAAAATTGGGACAATTGAAATAGCATAATCAATAAAATATAATTTAAAAAAAGAAAGACTGGGAATCTGGTGAGATGTACCTGCTCCGGCCATTTCTATATGACACTCCACAGGAGGTCTAGTTAGCACAGTAAGGCCGGATGAAAAAAAGCACCCAGGTGCTGGTGGGGGGACACAGAAACTGGAAAAGAATAAATAAAATGTTTTATTCACAGACAATATAATCAAAAAAACTACGAGGATAAGGGCATTTAACATCGTTGCAGGAAACAAGGTAAATGTAAGGAATCAGTAATATGACTATGCACTAGCAACAAACAGTTGGGAAGTGAAATGGAAAGAAAGTACTCTTTCCTGCCCTCCAAACAGAAGGGGAGCAGACAGCAAAGTGAAATGAAATGCAAGGCGACCCTGTTCGCAGTGGAGCACCCACAGTTCGAGAGCATGCGGGGGGGATTCTCCCCTCCGCCCGGGTGGAGGTGGGGCTGGGGTCCCGGAAGGAGAGTGGGTGGGCTCTGGGTGAACTGCGTGGTTGTTCTCGGCTGCGTCCTTGCGTTGGGGCAACCTGCTGAACAGCGTCTGTGCCCGATGAGCGAAAGAACACTGACCTCTAGGACTCAGCACTTTAAAGGGGCAACAACACACACAAGGAGAATGTGCATCTTGGGTGACTTACGGAGTTTGTTTCCAAAGCAGAAGAATATCATTTCCATAATCACTTTTAATCCTGCGTTTGGACCCGTGTTGGTCTGTCACTCATTTAGGAAGTGGTTCCGGAAGCCGTCCTCGTTGCCTTTGCTGTTTTCTCCTGGCTCTCGCGGTGGGGCCGCAGGCAGCGGACCACTCTCCCTGACCGTCGGTTCTCAGCAAACGTAAGAAGGGGGAAAAACACCTGCCTCGGCCAGGTGTGCCGGCAGGGCTGAGAAAAACACAGAAAGTTTTCCGTACGATGCTGCCCAGACTCGAGGAGCTCAACACTGCAATATTTTACTTCTTTCCCTTTCACATGTTTTAAAATATTGTCTTTAAACTTTATTGGAATGAGGTACTTAAGCCTTCCAGGTGACATCTCACAGTGATGTATCCTTATTTAATGTTAAAATCACATTTCTGTGAAACCATGTATTCAACCGACTCTCCCTTAAATAAACACAATCTTTTTTACATTATCAGCAAATTATACTTCAATAATTGCACTTGCTACTGTGGTTACCTCTGAGTTCCTCTGAAACTCCTCTGTATTTCATGGCTGTGTAAATATTTAGAAGAATTTAAAAGGCTAACTTCAGATCTGGGCCTTCCCTGTTCAACAGTTTATATTTCCAGACCTTTTATACAGTTCGTATTCTCTTTTGTGAGACCTAGCACGGTTCTCACACTGATACTATTTACATTTTTTTGTAACGTGCCACAGGTTTATAAAGCTTTCCATTTAAATTTTTGATGTGATTAGCTGCTTTTAATTACATCTGAAAACTCCTTGCCAAATAATGATTAAAACCCGCAGAAACGGTACGGTTGAGACATCAGATGCAAAAAGCGAAACAGATCTATGTGGAAACTGCTCCAAGCAGTGTGTCAAAAGCAGATCCATTTAATTTGTACGTGTAGGGAGGATTGCATTCAAATCGACATAGAACGAAAGATAAATAAGGTGAGAAAGGTAGATAAGAGAACTTCGAAGTGTGTGAGTTCAAATGCTGCTTTGCTTCTTCTTCAATCAGCATAATTGATTCTTCCGGGGAGAATTTTGGAGTAAAAAATAAAACTCTCATATAACTATGGTTCACAGTAAATTGCATTCACTGCCCGTTGAGCGAACTCAGTTGGATTTACTAAACCACAGTCTTCCTCACCCTGTGTAGCTGGAAATCACGCTCCCTGCTTGCTGGCTCCCTGAGGCCCCGGATGCTTAAGCGCACTGAGGGTCTCGGCTGTGCGTCAGGTTTTCAGGCAGCTCCTCCTCCTCTTCCCCAGCAGGTCCCACCGCCTTCAGCATCAAATTCAAACTCACATCCTCGGTGGGCCCAAGTCCCCTCATGACTTTCTCTGGCTTCTCTCCCAGCAGCCCCTACCCACCACACACACCCTTTCTTCTGACCAGGAGGTACTTCCTGGGCATACAGCTCTATACCTCATTCATTCATTCATTCATTCATTCCATTGTTCAGTCATTCACCCCACAAACACGATGGGCACTCTGCTCAGTGGTAGGGATCCATCGGAAGCCCGAAGGAAACCCTCTCCCTGCCCTCCTAGGGCCACAGTCACGTGGAGGAAATAGGCTTGAAGAGGCTCAGAGGCATCTCTGAGATGATGGCTCCGGCGGGTGATGCAGAGGTGAGACACATGGGTTATAGAACCCCTGTTAAATACGGGGACTCAATCCGGTGGAAAGTCGGGAAGGCTTCCCTGAGCAAGTCACTGTGACACGGAGCGGCGGGTACCTGGGTGAAGACAGCGCCGGGGGTGGGAGCAAGAGTGCCGCAGGGGCTGCGGCCCCAGAAAACAGGGGAGAAGGGGTGGGGCTGGTCCGCAGCGAGGGAGGGACACGGGGCGGGGAGGGGGCAGACTCATCAGAGGGAGACGGACAGACCCACCAGGGCTCACGGTCCCCCAGGGACTGCAAGGCTTATCCTGCTGGCAGTTGTTCCAGCGGCTCTGCCGTCCCTCCAGGCTCTCCTCCCCCATCACCTCCCCGTCTGAGGGCTCCGCGCGACGGTCCGTTCTCGGGGAAGCCTTTGGCGTCCCCAGCCTCTCCGAAGGGCCAAGCGTCCTCCCTCTGGAACTGTGGCCTGTTCACCTTGCATCCTCGCCCCCTTTCCCGGGCTCCCGCACCAACAAGGACTGGTGGGTGCTGTGGAGGAATGGCTGGTGGGGAAGCACGAGGGGGAGGCTCCGCTCGTATGCCGAGCGTGGAGACGGGAAACTTGGCCTTGGGTCCAGTTTCTGCCAGACGGTGGCCCTGACGCTTCCAGCAGCAGATCGGGAGCCCCTTCCCTCGCAAAGACCCCGTGCTTTTCATTCAACCCGAAGCTCAGCTCACTGTAATTTCAGATGGTAGGGAAACGCGGGCCCCGGGTGGGGGCCTACGGTCTGCGGAGAAGAGCTCAGCCGTGACCTCCCGCGCACCACGGGTGCCCTCCCGCTTCTCGTCAGCTTGCCAGCCTGGCGTGCCAATGACAGGGCTTCTGGACGGGATCCGGGAGGGAGAGGGTGTCCCCCCTTGAGGGTGTTCCCCCTTGAGGGTGTCCCCGTGAGCAGCGGGGGGACCAGGAAGGGGATCGGAGCCGCTAACTGGGGCACGGACGGAACAAATTGCCCCTCATCACAGAGACGTATTGTATTTCGTGTTGAGGGAAAGGAGAGATCTGCCTACAAATTGGGCTGCGAGCTGTACAGAAGGAACTGTCTGCTGGCCAGACGGGTGTGCAGGATGCTAATGAGGTACGACGTGCGGAGATGGGGTGGGAGCCCAAGCAGGAAGGCGGGCTTCTTCAGGATCTCCTCCGCTGCCCTTTGGAAGGGCCGAGTCCCCCGTGGGACCAGGTTTCCCTGACCTGGGAGACGGCCAGCCGAGCCCTCGGCTCAGCAGGCACCTCCTGGAAGCAGCAGCAGCAGCCCTGAGAGATGTCACCGAGGAGCGTCCCTGGTCTTGGCGCTGCGGATGGCACAGCACCAACTTCCCTTGCGGAGAAGAGCGTGGACGATGCCCTCCATGGATTCCAGAATCGGAGCGCGAAGGGCAAGGCCGTGGGAACACTCTTTCCTGTTTGTAAATGCACCCAGCCCAGAGGCTCTGCAGCCGCCCCACCCCCGCACCCTGCACCGTCTCCATCCTGCCCCGCAGCCCCCCCTCCCCAGAGTGACCGTGCCCACCCTCGGGTGCCCCCGCAGCTTGGAGCATAATTACTAGGTGCCTTGTGTGTTGGCTTTAACTTACGCAGAGTATAAAAAGGTCACACTTCCACACTCACGTATTGTCCCTTTAAAAACAAAACACTGGAAATACACAGAGAGATGTCAGTCAACAAAAGCACTGAACTTCTGGTTTCTTTTGGGGTGAATTGGACCGAGTCGGATATTCCGAGGCTGGCGAGGCAATGTTTTCATTTTAATGAAGACGGATTTCTCTGGTTTGTGACAAGGGGTCCTGGAAGGCTTTCAACCCGGGAGTGCGGCGGGCAGTCCAAGCCCTTCTAACGCGCATTTGTGTGACCCGTCGGGCGGCTTGAAGCTGGATTAACCAGAGCAAACAAGGCCCGTGGGCCGCAGCATTCCGCGGGAGGGAAGCCCCTGGTCCGAACACCGAATTCTTGAAAGGGGCCCCGGCACGCTGCTCGTGGAAGCCGGGCCCTCACACCGCATGCCTCTCTCCCCACCTGCTACTTCTGATTTGACTGTTTTTCCCACGAGGCAGAGTGTGCATGCGGTCACTGACTTTACTAGGAAGCACTTTGTATCGTTTGCTTGTGTTTTGAAAAAGAATTGAAAATACTTTTAAAACATCACTTGATCGCCTTTTCTTCCGAGAAAACTGCCAGATATATTTCAGGGGATGCATTTGGGGAATGTTTTATAGGACAAATCGTATTACTCAGCTGACGGACTTCATGAACCATATGGATAATTGTCTTGCGTGGTGAAGTCGGTGAAGGGAACTTTTTTTTTTTTGGTTTGAAAAATACTGGGATGGGGATGAGAGAGGGGCTCTTCACCAGGTAGAAAGCCCCATACCACATGTTTCTCGTGTTACCTTACGGGCTCTCCTAGTACCTTCCCAAGATCCTTGGCATGCCTTCCTCGTGGAGTAATGAAGGAACAGTCCGGTATTCCTTTCCGTGGACGCTGCAAGGGTCACCGCTGCTCGGAGGGGGAGTGTAAAAACTTCTCCTCTAGTAAAAACTGGGTCCATGCCGTTCTCCTGGAAAATGCGGTTTTGAGGTCAGGGGTGAGGGACACTTCCTTCTGCCTGGAGCCCACCTTCCCTCCACGGGAACCAGAGCGGTGTCCCCACCCGGCCCTCTCCACCCTGTACCAGCCCCTCTCCGCGTCCTCACCCAGTGCCTCCGCCCTCTCCCCGCGCGGCCCCCAGTCCACAGTCCAGCCCAAGTACTGACTGGGGAGTCAGCAGCACGCAGGCACCACTCGGCCTGCCTCTGTCCCCAGGCGCCTGGCCACCCCACCCCGAAAGCTGCGCAAACCTGTTTCCCACCAGGCCCCGCGTCCCATGTAGGCCTGTGAACGAAAGCCTGCGGCTTGAGCCCCCTGCTCTCACGTGGTGGAGTCGGCCTGTAGGTGACCGGGAATCTGCCACAAATGAAATGCCCATCCCTGGGTTTGACTTCAGGTTATGACCCAAGTTAGGGTCACTGAGGGTATCTGAAAGGTCCGCGAGATTATTATTTTTTTAAAACCCAGTATGTTGTCTTTACGTTGGAGCTACATAGTTATTGGGTTGGGCGAGGGGCTGGCTCTTTAAAGGGGAGGGGCCCTGGGGAAGAAGGTTGGTCACAGGGCGCTGGTCCAGCGGGGTGGCAATGCTGGAGCTCTGGTCGGGGGCAGTGACGAAGTACTCACACCAGGGACAGGGTTTGCATGGGCCCCGTGGGTTGGGAACGGGGTAGAAAGACGGGTTTTCGCTCACAGGACAGGTCGACGGAAAACAAACGAAGACCGCTCGGAGAACTGTGTTCCGAACACGTCTGAGGCCCAGTGGGTGGGCCGTGATGATTGGCTGCTGACGGCTGCCTTGGGCACGGGCGTGGATTCCGTGATTCCACCGGGATTGGGCGTTCCGCCCCCCCAGTTCCGTTCTCTGCAGCAGAAGGAGGAAAAAACTCCCCCTTGTGACAGTAGAACCTTGCTGAACGAGTGCCCGCTAGTTCCGTGGAGTCGGGCAGCGAGAAATCCACATCAGCCCGCGTGCGGATCCGGCCAGAGCTCCGGGGAGCCTGGGCATCGAGGGCTGGGGGAAGGCGAAGGCTGAGCTCAGAAAACTCTCCCTGTGGAGGACAGACAATTAACAAATAAAAGACACACAACTCTGTTGTAGGCTGGTGGGAAAAAAAAAACTGTAGAACGAGGGAAAGGGAACAGCATCTTCTAGACCAAAAAACCCCCAAAATGATCTGCTTCAGATTCTAGAAAAAATGTTTAGAAAGATAATAAAGTCACAGTGATAAGTTTAAAAACAAAATGGGAGGGGGCGGGCTGGCTGGGAGTAAAAGGCAGAAAACAGTACTTGAACATCAATTAAAATTAAAACAAAAACAAAATAAAAACAAAACACGGTCTCCGAAATAAAGCTGCTCAAAGGAAGATCAGGCTGAGGTGAAGAGGTGGTGGAATAAAATGAGATTCACTTTATTTTCTGTAGGTTTGTTTTGTTCTTTTGTTCTGAATGGTTTGCTCTTTCATTTTCAGTATTTCTTAGTTTCTAGTACATGGAGTTAAGTGATAACATTTTCTCTGGGCACAGCATCGGTCGGGCCGCACCCCGTAACTTTTGCTCTGCTACTTGGAAAACAGTAAGACGTTTCGGCTTTGACACTCTCTGGTATCCAAATCACCGAAAAGAAAGTGTGAGAATATTTTCTCTGGAGGGGATTTTTTTTCGCTGTCTTCTGACTGTTACTTTCCATGTTTATTATATTGTAATCAGAGAATAAGTGCCGTGGTTTTTACTTTTCAGACTTTTTCCCTTGAGGACCATTGCATCCTCGTTTTTTGGGTAAATATTCTGTAGATTTTTACTTAGGATTTCTCTACATGATCTGTCGATTAGGCTAAAGTTTCCCACTGTGACATTGGATTTGTTACTATCTCCTTATTCTAACAAGTCGTACTGTTTACTGTGTTACTACTCAGGGGCTGCTACAGTGAGTCGTTGAAAGGTTTCCACCTTTTGCCAGTTCACGCTACCTTTGTCATGTCTGACGTTTTCAAGTTATATTTTTGGAATACTAATGTTATTACATCCAATTCTTTTTTGAAAGCAGCATTTATCTGATATAGTATTGTCCATCTATTTTTAGCCCTTCTGAATAATTTTGTTGAAAATGTGTCTCTTTTAAACATCAACATAGATTAAAAAATTTTTTCCCCAAGTCTCCCATTTCTTTCAACAAGAGGGAATTTGAAATATGTTTCTATAATGGGAAATGTCAAGATACACAACAGAGGGGAACAATGAGTGCCTCTCTGCTTTCCAAACAGTCGGTTCCCACCGATTCAGATCATCCTGAAACAAGGTTTCTTAAAATTTGGAAAAACTAACAGCAGGGATTTTTATTACAGATGGGAATGACCAAGAAGAAGAAACAAATTAATGTGGATATTAAAAATATTCTGTATCATGCCTCTACTTAGGCATAATTTCCTGCCAAATGCTTGGCCTACTAGCATTAACAATGAGTAAGTATTCTGTAGATTTTTACTTACGGTTGCCCTGCAGGACCTGTTGATTAGGTCAAGTTTCCCACTATGACGTTGGGTTTGTTAGTATCTCCTTATTTTTCTAATAATTTTTACTTTATACATGACTGTCTAGGGGCCACTATAGTCATTCAAAGGTTTCTACCTTTTTTCAATGTCTTCTCTCTTTGTCATGTCCAATATTTTCATTCAAGTTATAATTTTAAGTTTACCAAGGAGTCTTTCTCATTTCTTTATTGCTTTTTCTCCAATCCCATATTTTCCTCTTATCTTAGATTTGTTTTTTTAAAATTTTTCTAGAAGATAACCTCTAATGATTCTCACAGAGAAGGTTCTTGATTGATGTATTTTCAGTGAATATTTTTCCCATCACTAGAATTTCAGTTCAAAATTCTTTTTTCCCTTTGAATTTTGGAGTTTTTGTTTTTTTGTCCTTTTGCAGGTGGGTTACTTTTTTTCCCATTATGGTAAAGGGATTTTCATTTTTGTTTTGGAGTGTCTGATAATTTATTTATAAATGAAATTGTTTACAACCTAGCAAAGCAACAGAGAGACGCATTCGGTTAGGTAGAGCTCAGAAATTTATAGTAACTTTATATGTGATTTGAATTATTTACTTGAAGACATACATGGACCACATGAGACAGGAATTCATCGACAATTCAAGTTATTCAAGATCCATCAACCTCTCCCTCCCTGAGTTTTGACACTCCCTAAATCAGGGCGCTGTCGGATTATTTGACGTCAGAGAGGTTCTGCTCCAGCAAAGAGAGCCTGGCCATATAGTGTCTCAAGCAAACATTTTCCTTTGTTCTTCTCCAGCTTTTGAAGATGTTTTTCAAGCTCTGCCCCTCACCCTTGAAATCCAAAGGAAATGTCTTTTCTTTCTTAGTGATCACTGAAAGCAAGAATCGTTCCTTCTGCTCCGGCAGTTGCTAACATCGGCTAAATATTTGGCCGGGACAGACGTGGAGAGGCGGCGGGCCGTGCCATTAGCGGCTCCCGTCAGAATCCCCCTCTTCCCACCCGTGGCTTCAGAAGGATCTCCGAATTTCCTCTGCTCCCTCCTAGTTTGAAGTAACTTAACGCCCCCTCTGTCTCACTTTTCCTGAACAATTTGTCCTCTTTTCAGCCGGCTGAAGCTAAATACAATTCGAGAACAAAGGAAGGGTTAAAAATTGTGTTTTCAGTTTCTGGTATTGAGAATGTGAACAATTAAAGGAGAAACACAAGCTGGATGCGTTTTTAATGAGATAGATACAGTTTCCACTTCGCCCCTGGTAGGATACCAAACGGAGACAGCACCGAGAGCCACAGAGTGAGGTCTCCAGCCGAGAATAACAACGAGCGTGTTCTGTTGTCCGCCCCATCCTCCGCGCGGCCCATTCCAGGATCCATTCAGCTATTTTCCTAACACTTCAAATGGCTTCACATCTGCAAGTAATTAGTTGCAAAATAATCTATCTTGGGACTGTGGGCTAGCGAAGGGTTGGGCAACAGGAGTTCCGACCGTGGGGTAACAGCGCACGCAGGCCGAGTTCGCTCTGCCCTGGTCCGTGCAGATGGCTGTCGGCACGGCCCACGGACGTGGCTGGTCCCGCGAGCCCGTGATCCCGGCCCTCTGGGCAGCCTGTGAGGACAGCCCCAGAAACCACGGTCACACTCACAGATGCCCTCGAATTCTACACAGCGCCCTCCTGATGTTTTCTTAATTCTTTTTCACAACAGCCCTGAGAGAGGGGAGACGGTGAAATTCTGGTCTGAGGCAGAAGGAACCACGGTCATTAAGCTACTCATCAGTAGGCGACATGATTTGTTGTTTTTTTTTTGTTTTGTTTTTTGCAAACATTCTGTTAACAGCTTATGACTGTCAGAACATACAGAGAGAGGTGCCAAAAAAGTGGTAGCAGCGTGGCGTGCCGAGTTATTACACAGAGAATGCATTCGTGGAACCAGCCCCCGGGTGGAGAAGCAGAACCCTATGGCACCTTCGCAGTTTCCCAACCATCCCGGAGGGGAACTACCGTCTTGCCTCCTAAATGGGCGCCATGTTTATTTGAATTGGGTGTGGACGGTGAACCAGGACCTTGCCATGCATGGAGGCATTACACGTGTGTTTGATCCATGCAGGAATACATCTTCACGTGACGGAGTGCAACACACATGGGAAATGAGGAAGGGACGAAAGTGACCCAACCCGAAGAAGGTGTCTGGAACATTATAGGAAGCTCTCCCCATTTCTACTAAGAACAGACAAAAATGCAGTTTACATAGAAGGAGAACAATACCTTTCTTTCATTCTCAGAACTCTGTGGACAAGGAGGAATCCATTCATTTCCTTCTACAGAGATTGTAAACTTGAGGGCGCAAGTGCTAACTTCAAGATGTCTGGTTTGATCTTCACCACAGGCAAGGAGTGGACAGAGGAATTTTTCCAGAGGGTTTTCTTTCTTTCCCTTTCCATTTCTGTACTGTGTTCTTTTAAGGGAAATGATGTTTTGCTGGCATAGGGAGGCAGTGTCTAATGTGCCTCCCTCCCTCGGAGGTAAGAGTGTCCCCAGGGATGAAGTCTTTGCTTGCTGCATCTCCTTCGGAAGGGCAGGGCCAAAGACTGGCGGTAATTGTTCCAGCTGGTCTCCTTCATCGGATGAATTCTGGAAGCTTCCCCTCCCATGTCCTCACCATGATTTTCCTCCACTGTCTGGAGAATCAGAAGCCAACAGGCAACCAGGGACTGGTTTGGAATGGACTGGGGCTCCCGCACACAGGGACGTCCAGGGGAACACAGATGAAGACGGCCCCCAGGTTCAGAGCTGCCTCGCAGTGGGGTCCTCGATGTTAGCGAGGGCTGTGCTGTCGCGGCCTCCTTCAGAAGAGACCTGCTTTCTCCTGGGAGCGTGTGTGTCCCTCTGCCGCTCCCGCCAGCAGCAGCCCCCGCCCCGCCCCACACTGAGCTCAGAGCAGAGGACCGTTGACAAGGAAAGAGACTGCCAAGGTTTTAAGTTGCACTCATTAAGAAACGAATTATCCTCTTAATTGTTCTCTGTTTCATTCCTCAAAAACTGAAAATGCTTTTAATTTAATAAAGTTTTGAAAACTAGGGAAGTCTATAATTCTACGAAAGTGTATTCAGAGAAGGAAGAGCACCCAGGGGCTCGAGGATGCGGTGCCTCACCCATTCAGGTCCCCTTCCTCTCCCGCTCCTGTGACACAAGGCCGCGGCCCCGAGACGGCTGCCCGCTCCCCTCGACAGGCACTGGGGCCGTTCTTTTTCCCATCAAATCAGCTAAGTCAGAGTGTAGGTTAGAATCTTAAAAAAAAAAAAAAAAAAAAAGGCTGGCCTTTCTTCCCTTCAACACACTGACCCTCTCGACAGACACACCTGCTTGGAGAGAAACGCTGGTTCTATTCACTCTCTCCCCTAGTTTATTTATCCTGCAGATATGTGGAAATGTGGATCACGAATGAAACCTGCGGTGCGGCGTTACGAGGTCAGTTCTGAAATGGATGAACAGAGGATAAGGACCCATTCGTTACGAATAAGAGTCGTGGGTAACACTGGCCATGTTGGGAATGGAGAAGAGCGGGTGCTGGGGCCGGCGCCGACCTACCGTTCCTGCCCACAGACTCCTCCTGGGGACGCCAGGTCATCCCCAACCTGACAACGAGACAGGGAGCTGGTGGCAAAGCAGGTACTCACATGCAGTCACCACTTTGGCCGAATGTCCTAGACAGTTCTGCAATAGGCCATGGCTGAATCACAACTATTTAGAATGCAGAACTGTCTTGCTGTCACAAGGTGCTATATATGGATGTTCGTGTCTCCTCCGAACTCACAGGTTGAAATCTCAGCCCCCAACATGGGGATTAATGGTAATAGGAGGTGGAGCTCTTGGGAGGTGACTAGGTCATGAGGCCAAGGCCCTCAAGAGTGGAAGGAGCGTGTGGGGAAGCTCCCGGGCTGCTTGTATTGTGTGAGGGCGCAGCCAGAAGGGGCCACCAGGAAACGGACACGGGGTCTCAGCAGACACAGCATCGCTGGTCGCTATCCCAGACCGCCTGCCTTCGGAACGATGAGAAATAACTACCTGTGGTTTCAACACCACCCAAACCGTTGTGCTGTCGGAGCAGCGAGTGGACAAGCAGACACGGCCTGAAAGTAAATGCTGTGAATTTCCCTTGGAGGCGTGGCTAGGCCAACCCCTTCCTGAATGACGAGAAGTGGCACCTGGCACCTGGCTCTACCTTCAATTATTCATACTCTCCTGCTTCCCCGAAGAAGAGAAGGAAGATTTAAACTAACATCTTCTTTATAAACATTTGAATGAGTAATGATTTAACTGAAATTTTGAAAAAAAAAAAAGATGTAGAATGACTACAGGAACTAAATCTCCTTAGCCTGATGACTGTAACACTTGTTATGGGTGTCTTCCAAACCCTTACGTTTTGTCCACGTTGGTTGATTCCTTCTTTCCTCGAACCCCTTGAAGTTCTGATCCGTTCTTGTCTTGTTTTGTGCTATTGCTATAGAGAAATCTGATGCCAAACGGATTTTCTTTTCCTTGTAAGTGACTTACTTGGTCATTTTGTTTGGAGACCCAGAGGATTTTCCCCCTTTTCTTTAAACATTTATTAGTTGTCGTAGTCGGATATGTCCAGAGGTCGACCATTCTGGACCAGTCTTTCTGGATACACAATGGACCAGTTCATTATGTAAATGAAGTGAGTGTGCACCGTTTTTATCTCTGGAAATTTTCCTTGGGTTATAGTTTTAAATATGGGTTCTATTTCATTATTTTGTTTCTGATTTTTTTAGTGATTTCAATTATTCATTTATTAGATCTCGTGAATCATCTTCTACCTCAATCACTTTCTCTCTGACTCTTGTTATACAACACATTTAATTTTGTTTTCATGATTTTGTTTGTTTTTATGCCTTTCCTGAATAGTCTTTATTACATCTGTCTTCTCTTGGGCATATTGTGATTTATCCATAATTTCTGAGGTGATTTTATTCTCTTAAAAATTTCTTGAGTGACCTTTATCCATTTGTGTTTTGAGTTTTAAAAATGCTGAGTTAGGCTGGGTTTTTTTTCATTCCAAATGCTTATTTAAGGATACTTAATTCAGATTGGGATGTTGACCCTTTCTTCCACTTTGTTATTATTTTGAAGGGGAGAATATTGATCAACTAAAAGGGTTTTTGATATTTATATTCTATTTTTTATAGGAACTTTGTATGGGAATTGTGATGTTTTCTCTTCATTTTGAGATTTTTTTCTTGGACTAGCAGTAACTGGGTAAAGGTTTAGGTTACACCTGAGATTTCTTAATTCAAGAGCTTCCTCTTCTGTTTGTTTATGAAGTATAATTTCTTAAAAATTCCCCTCTTTTCAGGGTTGGTGGTGATGTATCTTCTGATGTCATGATTTTCTTCTTTTTGAAGTACTCCTAATTTCCAGTTCTTTCTTTCTTTTTTTTTCCCCTGCTCTTTCCAAGTTACCTTTCTGCTCCAGACCTGGTACTTTCCCAAGATTTCCACCTGACACCTTCCTTTTGATCTGTAGTAACCAGTACTGTAATCTACCACGTCTCATACCTGTGGCCAGTGTTTTCCCACTTAGGGGAGACATTCTTTTTCTGGGGGTTGTTGCATCTGTTTCCCCATACCCATGCCCCTGTGTTCCTTCCCTCTTTTCTGAGCTGGCTCTTCTGACTTGGGTCACTTATTTAGCTACTTGGACGTAGTTTGACATCTGTAGTATTCTCTGTCTCGTAGCTGTGCTATGGACACAGATGCCAATAACTTTAGTTGCTCATCTTGTTGAGCTATATGGTTATCGGAATGTTTATGGAGATATTCAGAATATAGAATATCTGTGTCCTCTTGATTTTTCCTTTTCCATCTTCTGTCTGTGCATAATGTTACATAGTTGTCATCACAGATCTCTTCAATTTTGCTTCTTTTTAACAATATTATTTTAATTTCTCAATTTCTTTCATAATCCTATGGATGCTCTCATTACTTATGAATAGGCCTGCAATATTTTGCCAAGTGGATACGTCGTGCTATATTTTATTACTTTTATATTGTTGGATATTTACACTGGAAAGGAAGGCTACAAGTGTGTTTGGCATCAGTAAATTCAGCTCAGGCCATTTTGAGAGATGAGCCCTTGGCCTGGTCAGTGTGTAGCAAATGTTTGTGGAATCGGTGATTTAAAAGCAAACTAAGGCTGGACAAAGCTGCCCAAGTGGGAAGAAAACCGAAGAGTCCTTCAGAATGTTCAGTTAAGATACGGGGGTGTCACGTTCCGTAGGAGTTTCGTTACCTGGGTGAGGCCCACTCGGGGCGTGCCTCAGTTGGACGCTCTGGGAACGGCAGATGGATACACTGGATAGTTAAGTCCGGGGCTCGGTGGAGTCAAACGCAACGATTGTGTCTTAGAATGAAGGTCCTGAAAAAGTGCTTCAGTCAGAGGGTAACTTTCTTTCGGGGTGACTCCTGGGATGTCACCAAGCGCCCTGGTCAGGTTGTCCCCTCCCCTTTGCATGGTGGTGACGCCTGGACCCGGGCAGCACAGGACACTTGTGGCACCAGATGTGGCCAGTCCACATAAATCATTTCTTCCGTTGTCGGGATGCATTTGGGCATCCGCAGTAGTTTATTTCCAAAGTGTATAAAGAAGCACAGGCCAAGGGTGTAATCTTGGAGCTATTTAAATAGAGCAGTTCCAGTCCAGACAAGCAGCTGTTCCCAATTATTAGTCCATATATTCTAGGTGCCAGGGACAGCCCACAAGGGTGTCACTAAATCGAGTTTTAAAGTGACCTCCTGGTCGGATGAAAATCTCCTAGCTGTGGTATTTTCCCCCACAGACCGGTCTCCTACTGAGCAAGTTCGCCACACTCCTGTTACCAATGAATCACTGCTACTGTCTATAGAGGAAGCCTGTAGTGTTCCATGGGGCTCCCGAGGAGCGTGGCCTTGCTCTCCAGGGGCCCTTCTGTGAGTGCCCTTGACTGGAAGGCCGAGCACACGGGTGAGGCAGGAATCGGCAGGAAGAGCCAGCCCTCCTGAGGAGGGGGGTCCGTAATGTTTTCAGCTCATGCGAGCTGTGTCAAAGCATGATTCCAAGGCATGCCTCGCTCCTCACCACACCTTTCTTAAAATAAAGATTTTTTTATTATTTTTTAGAGCACGGGAAATGGAAGGAGAAAGAGAGGGAGAGAAACATAGATCAGTTGCCTCTCACACACGCTCCAACTGGGGACTGGCCCGCCACCCAGGCGTGGGGACTGGCCCGCCACCCAGGCGTGGGCCCTGGCCGGGAATCGAACCAGTGACCTTTTACCTTGGGGATGATGCCCAACCCACTGCGCCACACCAGTCAGGGCCTGACACGCATCTTGACCGTCCCTGTGGGATCATGGGACTTGCGATCCATTTGGATTTCGGGGAACAGGTCTTTCTCTCTTGGGAGTTTATCGCGGGTTATAGGAGTAACTTCCGCCAGCGCTGTCCCAGGAAAACGCGAGCCCCACACAGCGACAGGGCAAGCCCACGGCGCACGTGGGTGCCTCAGAGTCCCTTCCGCCTGATGCCGTGAACCCCGGCGTGAGAGCAGGCGTTCCCGAGCCACTCGGCCTGTGTCTGAGTCTCGGCTTCATCATCCATTACGCGTAGCCTTGGGAAAGCTAGTTAATTAACTTCTTCTTCATCTCCATTTTTGCGTCTGTAAAATGGAGATAATCAACTACCAACTTAACAAGATTATTGTGAGAATGACGTGAGGCTGTTCATTGCGAGCGTGCTTGCCAAATGGCCAGGTTCCTCTCTCTCTCTGTTGTCATTCCTCTCGGGGACATACGCGCACACACGTACACACACATATGCACATGTCCACACACGTGTACACACGCTGCTTCCATTTACCTGACTCCCTTTACTGACGTCATCCCTGTGTGGAGCACGGATTCTGTAAATTATTCAAGGCCGACTGTTTTCCTTTTCTTCCCGCCGCACGCTCCCGCGCGATGCAGGGAGATGTCTGAGCAGCTGTTGGACGATTCGCAGAGCTGGAGGAGTCCTTTGTTAGGCCAATGGGGTATCTCCTGGCTTCCCCAGAGCCTCACCCCACACGGGCTTCCCCAGCCACCTCGGGTCAGCGAAACCCCGCCCCGCCCCATGGGGCGCGTTTTCCCTCGGCCGGTTGGAGAACCGGAGCTGGGGACGCACGCTTGGCGAGCGTCGCGGAGAAGCAGGAAAGCGATGTGTGTGACTGCACATGCCTCGGAGCGACGGAGCAACAGCCTATTTATTTCACAAATAGGAAAAAGGCCCATTTAATGAGTCGTCAGGGTTAGGGCGTTTATATCTCCGAGCACATGTGAAAGCTCTTTGAACGGCAGCACAGAGAGTTTATTTAGTTGCGCGGCTTTCCTGCGGGGAGGTGCCAAGTCGGCTCCAGAGCAACCTTGCGGTGTGGTGCCTGGGAGTCTGCGCGACTCCCCGCCCTTCCCGCACCCAGCGTGGGAGAGCCACCGGGGGGCGGGGGGCGGCAGCGGGCCTTTCATTCCACACGGATGCGTTCTTAATAGTTGATGTTTACGATTCTTTTTACATACAGTTTTTACGGCTTATTTTATGTCGACAAGGTTGCTGGATTATATGTCCCTGCGTCAGTGTTTCCCCTTTATTCCCGCAGACCTAACTGTGTTTGATACGCTGCATTTGATATGCTATCTTTTATTACGCACAAGTCCTTTGATCTCGGCCGAGGAAAGGCGCCGTGTGGATGCAGAAAACCATTACGATCATGCAGAGAGCAGCTTTATGGGCGCGGTCCAGCTCAGTCAGGCTTGCTGGCCGGAGCGGTGCACCAGGCTGCCTGTGGCTCCTGCCAACGTGTTATTCAGCTGAGTGGGCCGGTGTGAGAACTTCATGTTTTAAGTAAGCTTTTTAGCGAAGTAGACATACGTCCTTCAACGTGGCCACATCATAAGGGTTCAGCCTGGTGCATTTGGGCACGGGGACTGCACCCGTGACACCAGCACCCAGATCAAGAAATAGAGCAGCATTACGGTCTCCCTCTTGCCCCCCGCCCCGTTCCCTACGCCCCTGCGAGCCACCGCTGTTCTTTTCTCTTTCTTTCTTTTTTTAATCACCGCAGGGTAGTCTCACTGGATGTTAAACCTCACGTAGGTCAAGTCGCGCAGTAGGCTCTGTCGGTCTGGCTTCTTGTTCTCAGCGCAGCGTCAGCGGGGTTCAGCCAGGCGGCGCTTCTCTCCTTCTCTTCACTGCTCACATTTTATTGCATGGCCATTATGGTGTGAATACGGCACTGTTTACCCGTCCTGCTGTCGAAGGGCATTTGAATGCTTTCCAGTGTTTGGTTATGCACGTGCAGTGCTGCTAAACATTCCTTCAGATGCCTTTGGATGAGCGTCTGTATGTCTATATATAGATAGGATGTATACTTAGGAGTGGAATTCCTGGGTCATAAAACTGGGCTTTGGTGCACGTTGCCAAACAGTTTTCCAAAGTGGCTGGGCTAATTTTTGCTTCCATGAAGTCATGTGTGAGTTCTCTGTCTGCTCCACAGCCTGTCCGACATGGCCCTGGGCAGTTTTAAACATTGTAGCCATCCTGGTGGGTGTAAAGTTGCAGCTCTTTGAGGTTTTAACTTTCACCTCCCTGATAACTAACGGCGTTGGACACCCTTGCATAGGTTTATTCCCTTTTATGAGGAGCCTGTTCAAGTCTTTTGTCTTTCTCGTTGTCAAGTTCCTTTGATGGGTTTATGGGAGCTCTTTATTCTGGTTATAAGTCTATTGTCAGACATGATACATGTATTGCAAATAAATATCTTTCTGTGACTTTCCTACTAGTGTCTTTTGATAACATCAGTTCTTGATTTTTATGTATTTCAATTTATATTTTTTAAAGGAAAAAGTGTTTAATGCTTTCTGTGAACTCTTAAGAAATTCTTTCGTATTCTAAGTCATGAA
Organism: Glossophaga mutica; assembly: GCA_039655065.1. Classification (NCBI taxonomy): domain Eukaryota; kingdom Metazoa; phylum Chordata; class Mammalia; order Chiroptera; family Phyllostomidae; genus Glossophaga; species Glossophaga mutica. The sequence goes on from CM077313.1 coordinate 89,321,691, forward strand.
GCTATTCTTCTATGTTTTTTCCAGAAGAGTAAGTGTTTCATGTTTTATATATAGTTCTACAAACCATTTGCAATTGATATTTTGTTTGTCAAGATACAAGGTTGTTTTGTTTTTGTTTTGTTTTTTTCCGTAAAGTTTTGCAGTTTCTCCAACATCATTTTTGGAAAAGATCCCACTTTCTCCACTAAAATTCACCTTTGAAACAAGTTCAAGGTTGAAATTCACAGCAAGGAAATCAGTCTCTTCTCATGCGCAGGTTTTCGGATGATTCCGCGCAGTGCCCGCCGTAGAATGTGCTGGCAATGGAGTTGCCTGGGCTCCCCAGAGGGCCTGACGCACTGCACCGCAGGCGGTTCTCGAGCCCGGAGTCTGGCCCGTCGTCTAAGGGCGGGGTCGCACCCAGCCACCCCGGGCTGCTCAGACTGCGTCTCTCCGTCTCGTTCACCCACGGAGAGGCATTTGTGCCCTTTATAGATTTCTGTGGTTGGGAAGACCAGCTAACAAGTCAGTTTGGGGGTCTTATTCATCTTACTAACTCTAATGTTTTGTTTGATTAACTCCCTTCATTAGCTATTCATCAGCACGTGTCAGTTAACGACCATTGATTCGAACGGCCCGTGGTCATCCCGCCAGCTCCCTTGCCACCCGTTCCAGTTCTCGCCACCGCGCGTCGCACAGCCAGGCCTTGGAGACAACTTGCCCGTCTCCTGATACACCTTCCCCCACTGCCTCGTCCTTCTGTTTGGACCCGTCACATTCAATCAGCCTTCCGGAGCACCTACCCGTTGCCAAGCCTTGTCTTAGAATCCACTCTTTACCCTCAGCTTTTTCACAGTCCCTAGCAGGGCTGGGGACGCTGACCAACTTCTTAAAGGATAAATGCCACTGAAGCGTGGTCTGTGTCACAACCCCCCCGTGGGCGGTCAGAGAAGCCTGCCGCCGTGGTGTGGAGCTGGGCTGCAACGAGCGTGTAGGACTTGGCCCGGGGATGAGTGAGTGAGGAAAAGGGCCTGGAGCAACTCAGCACGTTGGCCACCTTCATGCCCTCCGCGTGCGCGCCCCCTTCGGCAGCCCGCAAGCCTACAGAACTTGGAAGGCCAGAGCCCTGTCTCACTGACTTTTAAACAAAAGCCAGATGAAGTCCCCATCCACATCGGTGAAATTTGGGCTAAGGTGGCATACGAACCCCAGATGCCCATGGTCCTAGAGATCAAAACCCACTTCCCCTCCAAGGGTAGACGTGTAGACCACCAAAAACGCGGAGTGCTCAGCAGTGAGTGTGTGAGCCCCTCGCTCAGGGTGCCCTGCAGGTCTCCCGATGGCTCCGCCCACTGCTGAAGGGACCACGCCCCCCGCCCCGTCCCGCCCCGCCCCCTCCTGACCAAGGAGGCTCCCGCAGTGGGAGGGGCCCCTTTCTGACCCTTGTGGGGGGTGGTTGGACGGAGGGACCTCTGATGACAGCCACCGTTCCCAGTGGGCTCAGGTGGCCTCAGGGCTGTAAGCTGGGGAAGGACAGGGCTGCTTTTGTATCACAGGTAACAAAAAGGGGAACACCCTGCTAATTTGGTATAAAAATAATTCGGAGCCATAAATACCCCAAAACTGAAAGTGAACTCCAGAAAGGCTCATTTTAAAATTGGAGGTAATTAATTCCTTATGCAACGTGCTGAAACTCAACCCAGGCATGCTTCTTCTTCTTCTTCTTCTTTTTTGTTTTTTGTTCCTTTCAGACAGTTTACAGTCCGGTGGAAAGTAAAACCAGGCGTGTGGTACAGTTTTACTGTGTGTCTCTTTTTATTATTTTGCTCATTTTGCTCATTTTTTTGCATGAATGTGCATTCAATGAATTCAGCTCCTCCTGTCCATGAGATTTATTTTATCCCGCAGACCCCTCTTCCCTCCACTGGTAGATCACTGAACTCTTAGTGCATTGTTCAGTCAAAGAAAAATTCTTTGGACTAGCGCATTAAAGGGAATCGCTGATATTAGTTTGACATTTTGATTTTTTAAAAAAATTTTTAGAAATAAAGCTGGTGCTTGGGAAAATCAGACCTACACTTAAAAGCAAGGCACTGCAAGCCTCCACACTCCCCTCCCCCTCCAGGGTCTCTCTCTTCAATCTTCATCTGCAGTCAAGCGGGAACCCCTTTTAAACCCCTGCGTGTGGTGTTCGAATCCCCAACCCCTCCCTTCATTCACTCTCTGGGCCTGGCATGTCCCTGCCTTCTTCTCGGTGGGATTGTCCCCGCGACTCGGATACACAGGAGAAAATGCAGTTTCTTCTCCTGGAACCGTCTTGTGCTTTGGAGGACCCTCCACCCTTCTAGGTGAGAAGAGAATAACTGGACACACAGTCCAGTCTAACCATCAGGCCTGATCAATAATCGAAAGAATGTCTCTCGATAAGCCTGTCGTTGGGGATGACTGCTCTCATTCCCTCTGCGGTAATCTCCGTCCTGAGCCCCCTGCTCTGTGTGGAGTGGAGGCTGCCTTTCCCTTCTGGTCCCTGGGTCCACATGAGGGACCCGGTCCCCCTGAGCCCCAGCTGCCTGGTGGCTGCTAGCATCACCGGGTGGCCTTGCCCCTGTGTGTTTTGCTGGCCTCCGCCGGATGGCCCCTCTCTGCCGAGAAGAGCTCCCCCTTGGTGCAGCCCAACTCCCTGACTCAGTTGCTCTGCTCTGGCTGTGCCAGGCGGTCCCGGGGACAGGCCCGGTGGCTTTCGGCGGTGTCTGCCCCACGCGTTCTGTGCCATCCCCGGGAGCAGACCCCAGCCTTTCACCTGACCGTGCGCTCTGCCGGCTTCACTCTGCTCTGCTGCCCGGTGCCCATGCGGGACCCTGCATCGCATTTGGCCCCGTTGCCTTTCAAACAGGGAGGAAGGTGAGAGGCCCTTCTGCCCTCGGTGTTCCCCACAACTGCCTGGCAGTGCCTCCTACGCATCCTCATGCGGATCATGCTTAAAATAAGACGACTTCCCCAGGAATTTCAGAGCTTGGTCGTTGCCACGCATTTGGAGACCAAGGGAAAGCGCTGGTGTTAAGGACATGCTGAGGGTCCCAAAGGCGCAGTTGTGTCCGTGTGTCCCTCTTCGGCTGTGATGTTGCTCCCCGGACAGCGGCTCACTCCTTCTCACTCCCCACCACCCGGCCCTGCGTCTGGCCCTGCGCCGATGCCCCCTGGGGGGCTTTCGGAATTGAACTGCACTGTCAGCTCCTTTAGGTGAGCAGTCTGTGCTTGGGCTGGCAAACAGGTGCCCATGGCCATTATTACTTTTTTAGCCGAGGAAGCTTATTGCTAGCAGGCCTGGAGACAGGGGTTCTGATCCGGGAAGCCTGGTCCTGGTGTCATTTTAACCCTCTCAGCTTCCAAGTCTCTCTAATAATGCCCCTCCCCCACACCAGGCTGTCGTGCTGGAATTTATGCCTTCACGGCATAGTGATGCCCATATTTTAAGAAATGCAAAAAAAAAAAAAAAAAAATGGAAATACTAAGTCCCCCAGAGTGTGCTGGAGGTTGCTGGTTTTGTTCGTCTATATTTGGTAGCGGAGAGAAATGAGAGTGTGTTGATAATGTCCTTACTTCCTGATTTCTTCTCCTCCGTGGTTCGTTGATTTCATGTGAGCACTTGTCGGAAAGTTCCAGAGAGCATCGCTCTGTGGAGAAACACCGGTGTGAAGGTCAAGCCAAGGAGGTACCTGGATGGAGTGAGCAGAAGGTTTCAGAGGCTTTGAAAGGGGCAATGAACTTTCTCCCTGGGGTTGTTAAGCGAAGCAGAAGAGAAGCCCTGGAGATTTGGGGTGCTGCTGATGAGCCAGTTCACAAGTGTTTCCTCATGTCTTGTGTGAACTTGCTGCCGTGGTTGGTCCTCGGGAACAAGCCCCTTCAGGGAGAAGGAGTTTTGGGGGGCAGCAGGGCAGGATGACAAAGGGAGGCTCCCCTACATTGGCTGAGAGTCCACGCTTTGAACTTTGACCACGGTCAAGGTGTCACCTTGTGACTTAGACGGCAAGAGACAAAGTGCTTTGGTGACACCATGTATGGATTCGCTCAGTGTTTATTTTAGCATTCTGAATTTCGACCCCAGATGGAAAAACCAATATCGAAATTGGAAATGAATCTAGAAGAATCCTGTTGAATCATGTGCGCTCTGTCACTTTCAAGTTGCGTTAGTATCTAGCGAGGGAGGTGAAGCGTGCGTGATTCATCGCCATCACCGGGGTTCCAGACGAGGCCTGGGCATTCAAAATTAATGAAGCCCTCTCAACAACAGGGTCTTTCTGGCTCTGTTTATTTGGGGCATATATTAAAAATGATATTCTTTCTTGACTTTGTAGCAGGTTAATTGGCTTTAAATGTGAACACGTTTATTCTCTTTTCAGCATAGTGTTTCAAAGTTTATAGTAAGCTGAGTCTTTAAACGTCCAATTTTTGTATGTGCAAGCTCTTTACAACCACAGTGAAAAAGAAAACACAAACATTTGCATGCAGTTTTCTTCCTATATGTTTTCATTTGGATAAGTTCCTGCATCGTTGCCATTTGCAGCTGTAATTTTGATGAGAAGCTCACGCATGCTCGTATCAGCCCTGTTCGCAGAAGAAAATGGAAATGGGATGGTGGAAAGGTGCAGGCAAGCGATCGGGTCTCTTTTACGGAGCAGGAATGGAGGTGGTCCAGTCGGCTTCACTGTTGGCGCGCTGATAACAAGGAGCGCCTACTCATGAAATAGCAGACCGTCTGCATCCATTTCATCTTTCTTATTTCAGTGTTTTAAATGCACGTGGTAAATGACACTGATTCATGGGCTTGGTGTGGGCAGAGTTCAAAGGCCCCATTAGCCTAAGACCTGGGAACCGAAACAGAACCACACCCCCACCCCTGCCCCACACGCATTTACTCGGCAATAAATTCACAGCGTAACTTTTATGGGAAAAATTAGAAGACTCAATTAACGTCGTTATCTTCCTCCTTGGGCGCTCACTTTAAAGCACGGCCCGCCGAGGGACTGGCTGGGTGGGACAGAGGTTGGTGCTAAACAAGAGTAGCTGTGGAAGGCAAGTGGGGTTTCAACGGGAAGCGTAAATCACGGTCCCTGTGAGGCTCGAGGAGGCGAACTGGTTCATGTCAAGGTGGAGTGACGTGGGAAGGCTCTGTCCCGTGTCCCCGTTCCAGCTCTGGGCCCCGGGAGACGGCGTGTGCTGCGTGGGTTGGCCATCTGCTTCCAGCGAAGGAGTGCTGTGTTAGTAGTGACAGATGCGTTCCCCGGCAGCGTGGTACCACCAGCTCAGCCTCGGGTTTTCTTCCTCTCCCATTTTACCAAACCTCGGGGGACTTCCTGGGGGTCCTGTGGGTAGTGTGTGGGTTGGGGGTGGGGATGTCTGTACTGGCCCCTTGCTGAACTCGGACTTCCTGTCTGTTGGACAGGAAGAGGAAGAGGAAGCCTAGGAGATGGATAGAGGCTCGGGGTCCGAGTCCAGCACCCACAACCCACGGTCCTCGGAGTCTCGCCTCTCGAGGGGGAGCGCGGCTGCGTACGGGTGCGAAGCTGTGGCATCACCATCTGATTGCCTGTCTTCAGACAGGTTTCCAGTTCTGCTGGGAGACTTTTCTCCCACAGGAAATGTTAATCTGCCTTTACTGACCAGGTCGTTTAGATGTTAAGTTTTCTAATTGCCTATTCAAATTTTTTTTTTTTGCTTTTAGTGTTTTTCTCCATTTTATTTTATTTGCTAAGTTTTGACTTCAGTTACCTTGACTGTATCTTGTATTACTTGAGGTTTTTAAGAACCATGGAAGTGATGTAGTCTAAACTCCTGCTGGCTGCCAGTCCTACGTACAGCTCCGAGAATGAGGCCCTCCGTCCTGCGCGAAAGTCCCCAAGGAAGGGGGTCACTCCCTCCCTGGGAGGTGCACTGCTGTTTTTCTTTTTTTTTTTTTAATGCTTTATCGTGTAGAGCAGCTTAGTTCACGGAAATTGAAAGGAAGGTACAGGGAGCACCGGTATCCTCTGTCCCCACGGATGCTCCGCCTCCCCCTTGATCAGCGCCCTCCACCAGAGTGGCGCGCACATCACCCCTGGGGACTCTGCACTGACGCAGCAGCAGCAGCCACCTCTGTCGTTTACTTTCGGGCTCACACCTGGTGTCGCACGTGCTGGGGGTTTGCACAGTGTGTAATGACCTGTCTCCACTGTGGCACCGTCCCGAGCATTTTTCCCTGCCCTAAAAACCCACTGTCCCTCTGTCTCAACTCTTCGCTGCTATTGATCTTCTCATTCGATTTCACCTTTTCCCGAAGGTCACAGAGCTGGGATCCCGCCACCGTGAGGAGCCTTTTCTGGTGGTCTTTCCTCACTGAGCAATGCGCACTTAAGTTCCCGCCACGTCTTTCCGTGGCTTGACAGCTCATTTCTTTTTAGTGCCGAGTAACATTCCATTGTCTGGATGGACCACTGCATATTTATCCATCACCTGCTGCAGGACGTCTTGGTTGCTTCCAAGTTTCGGCGATTACGCATAAAGCTGCTATAAACACCCATGCGCACGTAACTGGAAGAATTTAAATTTGAATGTTGGCAGTTTTATCCCAGACTTTTTATTATTATTATTTTTTCCTATTATTTTAAATCACAAAGCAATAAACCGTTAAGTCTGAAATCTTGCTAAAAATGTTTGGCATTTTGAGCTTGTTTTTCTCAATAAAGTTATGAGCGATTCTTTGCCAAAACAGACACTGGGGTTTGTTGTGAAAGTCGTTAAAATATAATTGAAACCTATTGCTATTTTGAGTCACTTGGAATTTTTTGCATTTTCCCCCCTGTGGTCTGGTTTCAAATTTAATTAACTTGGAAAACTAGGTTGCTGTCACCTATGTGATCTTGAAAACTACATTTGAAAGGAGTAATATCCTCCATACCCTATACAAATAGACTGCAAAGTGGGGTTAGTAATTCGATAATTTAATAGGAAAATCATTCTATTTTCAGTGACAGTTCATTTACTCTGGTCGATCTCTGGGAGTGGCCAGGAAGGGACACAAGGGATCAGAGGGGGAAGCTGTTCCGTGAGCCTCAGCCAGTGCCAGAGGCGGAGGTGAAACAGCCACTTCTTGCTCCTTCTCTACCTCCCTTCGCAAACGGACGAGATGGCCATGTAAACAAAAATCTATAAAAGGCAAAAGCAGGACAATATGGGAACGTTGTCTATTGATTCAGGTCTAGCAAATACAAAACCGGTCATTGGTGAGGAAAGGATTTTGGAATAATCTTTAGAATTCTTTTTAGTATATGTTTTTATAAAGTTGGCTGTAGAAAATTTTTCCTGTGGAATATGGTGTTAACGGTGTACATTTTCAAAAGAGAAAGAAGAAAGTGGTCCCCCTACGTAATGAAAATCAGTATTGAGATCAAAGCAACTTTTATAAATCACACGTTTTAGGAGATACGTAATATACTTTCCTGGCTAATGGTCCTAACTGTCAGACATGTGGAAATGCAGGCATGGGAACCGAAAGTATTTTACAACCAAGGACGTCCTCTCGGGGCTCAGTCGTTGGATGGCCTGCACTTTGATACGAGAAAGAATTTTGCTACATTCAGTCTTGAAGGTAAATAAATAGCCTCTTGTGGGGATTTCGAGCTTTCAGCTGCCTTGCGATTCTCCCAGGATCCATCTGGTACTCTGTTGGTGCTGTTAAGATGTGTCTGCATTAGTCGTTAGAGTCCATCCTTGCTTCCTTGAAAAGACTCTACTTATCTCTGCGGCCTGAAGAATGGGACTGTCCTTTGCAGCAGGGGCACCGCACGAAGAGGATGGTTTCTCGTGTGTCCCCCTCTCCTTCCCTCTGTCACCTGGGGGAACAGGGCAGGGTGGTAGCATCTCATTCAGTCCGCAGCTGTCTGTTCGGTGCGGATATGTGCCAGGCACTGGGCCGGGTACTACCACAGAGTCCTAGCACTCATGGAACTTTCTGGAAAAGGTAACGGACCTCTCCCAGGTGGCCTACAAGACTAAAAATCTTCCTTCCCAGACAACCGAAATAAATATTACCCATGTAAATAGCCTAATATTACACAGAGAGACATACCTCCAGTCGGTCCCTGTTTCTTGCAGTGTGCTGATAAACTAAATGTATTTATTTTGCCCTAGTCACCGTAAAATTTACCTTGCGCATCTTTTACATTTTAAAAGCAGGAGACAATTTAATGGAGCCGATTAGCTCACAGCCGGTTGGGTAGGTGCTCGGTCATGCTCACTGCTGACCCTCGAGTGTCTGAGCCCACTGCAGGTGGCGTTGGGGGTGCAGACGCTGTTCTCTGCACCGGAGTCGCTAACACTCGTGGATGGCTCTACAGTGAGGAATGAGGGCCAGCAGAGATTTCCGTCATGATGTGGACTTCTGGGCACCTGCAGATGAAATCTCAGCATCCTTAACATGTCTGGGGAGAGGTGGATGATCCGACCCATTCGGTTAACAGTCAAAGGGACGATAACAGGACTCACTTTATTACTGGCTGTGAAGATGACCTGAGAGGACACACCAGGGCCCCTGGCTGGGGGGTGCACTGGGGGGGTGCCCGGGGGCCGCAGGCTCAGGGGTGGGGAGGCCTGAAGCTTAGGCAATTTGGGTGGGAGTGGGGAGCCCCACAGGAAAAAATACAAAATTATGAATTAAAAACATATTAGAATGAAGGAAATCTCAAATTAAAAAACTTAAAAGCCAACAAAGCGGCACACACATCACAACACCCAGAATAATCACGTGATTTTTAGACTAAGTAACTGCTGGGTCCCTGACCCTGGGAATTTCTTCTCCTATTGCTTCGATCTGCACATCACGCATTTCGTGTTCTACTTCCCTGTGGGGCGAATAGGAATAGGGAGATAAATCTGTGTTTCCTCTGGCGTGTGGACGAAATTGACCATTCAGGGGGTTTGTATCTTTGCTGGTGGTAGTTTTTAGAAGCATTTTTCAGCTTCTCCAGTTGCTGTCGACATTGTATAAGATTTTAGAATTGTCAAACTTAGGGAAAATCTCCTTTAAGTTTATTTCAGAGCTCTTTATTTTTCATGAAATAATGAATCTAGATACAGACAGAGTGGGGTAAAAAGTAAGTTTACAGTTCATATAGAAAAATAATAAAATTAATAATATAGGAATGAACTCTGTGTTTTGCATACTCCCAAGTATAAGCCTACCTTTGCCCCACCCACTAGTTTCTGAATTGATAGCACTCATTAACCAATCTGTCATGGACATCCTTGTTTCGTCTAGTACTATACGTTGTATGTGATCTTCATTCATAGCAGTAATTCCATGTAAACAGACAAAAAAAGCAACATGTTCACATGACTTATTTTTCTTCCTTAGATGAATTACCAAGGAATCTAAGAGCCTGTTCATCATTTCTATTTAAAATATCTCTCTCCTTCTTCAGGAATTAAAGATTTTTGTGTGCTTAGAAAACTTAATTTGTTTCCTTATGCCCAAACAGTTTCTGCTGGATGCATACAGACATAGATGAGACCTCCTTACTTGGTGCCTTTAGAATTAACTCATGGGCATTAGAACTTCCGTTTCGATCAGTGTTGATGGGACAGTAAGCCCCTTCCTAACACCTCTAGTTGGAAGGACTTTCTGCAGCGCAGCGCCTGGCTCTCCACCTGGAAGGTCTTGCTGCTCTTCCACGGCCCGCATCCTTCCCACGTCAAGAGCCCTGGACTTGTTGACGCCACACATGCCGCCTCCGGCCTCACCCCTTCGGGTCCCATGGAAGCAGTCAGTACGGAGGGCGATGGGCGCGTTCCTGAGAGCCAGTCCTGCCGGGACCGCTGGGAACTTGCGCTGCGAACCTGAGCATCACACCCTCACTCAGTCCGAATGACCTCAACGCAGTTTTCCTGCAGGTCAATCTGAAATGTCCCCAGCTGCATTTCCTGTGGTTCAGTGGTTCTCGAGGTGGCAGGGGAGGGGGATGCATCCCTCCTCCCACCTTAGGGAATGTGTGACCAAGCCCGGAGACATCCTGAAATCTCGTAATGAAGCAGGGATTCTGCTCCACATCCTTCAAGGCTCAGAACGAGTCCCACTGGGGGAAGTCTCCAGCCCCACATGTCATAAGCCACAGCCATTCTGATGCCACTGACGTGTGTGACGGAGGGGGTCAAAGCGGAAGTGTCTGCAGTCATAACTGACTGTGGTTCAGATCTTTTCCTTGTGCAAATTCTGGGAAAGGATGCCTGTGCAAGCACATCCCTTGGGAGAGTACGGATGTCTACCCTCTGCCTCGGACCACTTGGCCTGTGTTTGGGGGATGGAGACCAGGCACCAAGCTCTCCGAGTGACTCCAGGCCACAGCTGCTGTTGAGGGCACTGCGGTACACCTAGGGTAGCATAAAGCTTCATCTCTCCTGCCACCTCTGACCTCTGGGTTGTCTTGCCTGGAGCCCAGTGGTAAGAAGCGTTCTGATGCCTCCTTGTCTTGCGAGCATCATTATAATGTCTGCCAGGAGCTGGGATTGGGGAGTGACGTCCCTCACAAGTGTCCTTGCTACCCTGGCCCTTTTCCACATCGCCCTTCCACTCATCGTTTCTGAAACGTGTATTCTTCTAAAAGACATGAGAAGATAAAGGCGCAGGTGAGTGTTAGGATGGAGACGGGAAGTAGTCAGAAAAGGTCTGAGTTGCTGTGGCATTGTAAGTATTCAAGGATATTTTTCATCTTGGCAGGTGTGGCTCAGTTGGTTGGAGCATCGTCCTGTGAACTGAAATGTTGGTTTGCGTCCCGGTCAAGGCACCTGCCTGGGTTGTGGGTTCGGTCCCTGGTTGGGGTGCGTGTGAGAGGAAGCCCATCGATGTTTGTTTCTCTCACATCAATATTTCTCTCCCTCTCTACGGCTCTCTCTAAAACGATTAGCATGTCCTTGTGTGAGGAGATATATATATATTTAAATATACCTTTTTAATTCAAATACAGTGCTAGTTAGGTAGTCTCTTTATTTAGATAATATTAAACACCGTATAAACAGGATTGTGTAATCTGGATTCTTTTATTTTATTTTATAATTTTTTTAAAGATTTTATTTATTTATTTCAGAGAAATGGGGAAGGGAGGGAGAAAGAGAGGGAGTGAAACATCAATGTATGGTTGCCCCTAGCACACCCCATACTGGGGATATGGCCTGCAACCCAGGCATGTGCCCTGACTGGGAATCAAACCCACAATGCTTTGGTTTGCAGGCCTGCACTCAATCCACTGAGCCACACCAGCCAGGGCTTGGATTCTTTTATTTTAATTGTTGTTCTTGTACAGTTTTCTGTCTTTCACTCCCTGCCCATATATATATATATATACATATTTCTAGCAGTGGTTATCCCCTGCCTTTGAAAAGAATCATGGATTACAAACAGTCATGATTTAGCCTTTTCTTTTGCTAGGCTTGGGGTTGATCTAGAAACCCTCAAGAGCCACGCTAAACAAAACGGGACAGGCAAGGCCGAACGTCAGAGTGGCTTCCAGCGTTGGCGTTGGTTCGCTAGGGCACCACGGGCCCAGCAGCTTCAACCACGGGGATTTATTGTCTCCCAGCTCTGGAGGCTCGAGGTCTGAGATCAGGCTGCTGGCTGGACTAGTTTCCCCGGAGGCCTCTCTCCTGGGCCTGCAGACGGCCGCCTTCTCACTGTGTCGGCACCTGGTTTGTCCTCTGCGTGCTCGGACCCTTGGTGTCTCTGTGTCTCCGAACATCCTCTTCTTATAAGGACACAGTCCGACTGGATGGGCACCCACCCTAATGGCCTCATTTTAACTGAATCACCTCTTTGAAGGCTCTATCTCCAAAGACAGCCACGGTCCCAGGCATCCGGGATTAGGATTCAACGTATGAATTTGGGGGCCACACAATCTAGCCCATAACAGGGCCGACCCTTGTAAAGTGTTGAAACTAACGCCTATCTGTGGTTATCAGGCGCTCAGGCTTTGGGTGGGAGGAGTCTGAAGCTGGGGCAGCTTTGCCCGCCAGGGCCACTTGGCAATGTCTGGAGACGTTTTGGGTTGGCACTGCTAGAATGTGGGGTTGCTAATGACATGCACTCAGCAGAGAGCGAGGATGCTGTAAATACTTTACAATGCACAGAACGGCCCTCCAGCAACGAAGAACGATCTGGTTCCCGAGGTCAGCGGTGCTGAGGCCGAGAAACCCTGCGGTACAGAGTCCTTGGTTCGAATCCCTATCGTGACACCTCATAGCCGTGTGACCCTGCAACACCCTCTGTCTTTGTGAATATCCTCACCTGCAAAGTCCTCATAGTGGGTGAACTGAGATGATCTATTGCAGCTCTTAGCACGTGGCCTGACTCCTGGGAGGCTCTCAGCAACCTCTAAGTGCTTTATAGATTTCTTACCCACAGATGCTGCACTCGAGAGCTCAGGCAGGAATTAGCATTGGGAGGTATCCAGCATGAGGTAAGGGTAAGGGCCGTGCCAAGCACAGGTAGGTAATTGGGCCACGAGAAGGCAAAGGCCAGGACTTGCAGAAATATATTGAATTCCGTATTTCCTTTGGATGTTTTCCTGTTTCAAATATGCCTACTCCATTGGGCGAAATGTGGCTTGAATTAGGGACAGCCCTTTGTCTGAATGCGAAGGTGACATCATGCACTTCCAGTATCTGTGCCGCCTGCACCTCCTTCCTTGAAGTCATTTAGAAGGAGGGCTGTCAGCACGTCCGCTTTCCTGCTGAGCATCAGGGCCAGAAGGGCCTGGGGGGTGGGGAGGCGGAGGAGGAAGATGCATTTCTGCGGAGGGGAGGGCTGTTTGACACATCCCACGGCCCTCAGAGTTTTCTGCTAATTAAAAGGCAGTTAGAGTGCATTTCTGCAGTAGGCCCTACGCTGCCTTTCACAGAAAGCTTTATCGGAGCAATAAAGTAGGGGTTTTGTGCTTTCGCATGGGCTTCCCCCAACCTGCTGACACGAAGTGAGGCCAGCGGCCTTTGCTCCTTTGCTGTACCGGGAGCTTGTCAGAAACTCAGGATCTCCCAGGACCGAGGGAAGCAGGGCCTACTGGGGTGTCCGAAAAGGCCATTTGGCTTTTTTCCATAAAAGACACATTTTTCATTTTCACCAACAACTTCACCGATTTGGGTATTTGAGTGTGCCGGCTGTCTCCCACGATTGGCTTCTCGTGGGTACAGGCCAGGGGTGCAGCTAAACACCTTCCAATGCATACGACAGCCCCGCAGCGAAGGATTACTTGGCCAAAATGTCGATAGTACCAAGAACTTCACACAACACTTTGGACACATTCAGTCAGTCACAGCACCTTCTCCATACACTGCACAAATCTTTTTCTGCATTTCAGTCGGGTTTTTACCCTTCTTGAAATGATAAAGCATAATACGCTGACAATGTTGTGTATTTTCTTCCATCTTCAATATTAAAATGGCTGCACAAAAGCTCACCAATTTTGATAAGCTTTTTAAGTGCATGCTGATAAGACAGCTGTCACCGTCCAGTCTAACAAAATAGTTTCAAAGGAAGTTAGAGACAGCCAAGGGCTACTAGAGCCACCCTATGGACAAAAACGTAACGGACTTTTTGGCCGGCCCAGTACCCTGGAATGCGATTGCCCAGGAGACTCCCTGAGACGCTCGGCTCCTGTCTGGGTTCTGGCCCCCTCTCCCTTTTCCTGGGCTCTTGTCTGTCGCCTTTTTTAGTGGCTCCATGGATCTTTGTACTTCGGTCTTGAACTGTGAGCCCCCTCAATCCCTTTGGGGCCTCCACGGGGTATAAGTGTTCAGCAGTGCCCTCCACCCCAGGGCTTCTTCGTGCCGATCGTTTCTGTCGGAGAAGTCCAGGCCCTTCCGCGAGCAGTGGCGAGGGTGGTTTGTCACAGCTCCGCGCGGGGACAAGCCGTGCTCAGGGCTGTGAGTCCAGGTCCCTGTGGGCAAGTAGCTACCATCGTCCTGTGTTCGCTGTGCATGCGCCCTGCGCGTGCGGCTTGTGAGTCCTCACGAAGTTCTGCGTGGCCGTTGTGTTTGTCGCCACTGGACAGGTTAGCAACAGAGGCTCAGAAAGGCCATTTCTCCGCAATAAGGAAGCTTTGGGGTGGGCTCTTGCGGAAACAACCCTGTGAACACGTATGTACCCTGTGAATAGCGTGATTCTTTTCTGCTTTTCCCACCGTGTCTGACACAGGAAGAGAAGTAAGACCTTCTTGAAGACGATGCAATATTTTCTCTCCTTGCTCCTGCGGCTTCTTACCCGTCTGGCACCACAGTTTGTTTGTTTGCTTGTTCTGAGGAGGGAGGCAGTATTGTAATTTTAATGCCTACTGATTAAGGGCTGGGCATTCTGATCGGGGGTCCTTACCAGAAATAAGCGAACTCTGAAACCCGTCACATGCTGTTTTTCTAAAAATAGGAAACAAGAAACAAGAAAAAGAGAATGCAGAAAACAGGGTCCGTTATCTCAGATAGTTTCCCAAACAAACTGCTTTCCAAAAGGGCAGGTGACTTTCTCTTCAGCCAGGTGAGTGCTCTCAGCCGCATCAAGGCAATGCGCAGTGTCAGCTGGGCGGGGGGCGGGGGGCCAGGGAGGCTGCAAGTCCCCAGTCAGTATAAGTTACAAGAAGTACCGTCTTCATGTCTTTTTGGCATGAAGTCCCCCCCCCCCCCGGCCTCTGATTCAATCACCCATTTAACGATGCCTGTTGAGCGTCTACTGTGCAGGGATGAGTGCATTGTGGTCCCTGCACGAAGGAATTCACGCTTCCGGGACCTCAGACACGCGGGTGCACCCACTGTGGGCACCGTGGGGACTGGGAAGCTCCACGAAGGAATTCACGCTTCCGGGACCTCAGACACGCGGGTGCACCCACTGTGGGCACCGTGGGGACTGGGAAGCTCCGTGGTTCCGACGCTGAGCTGCTTCTCCACCCGGCTGGGACTCCTGGGAAGACACCCCAAGAGGTGAGAATCCAGCCGACGCCGGGGGAACGGTTACACAGAGGTAGGGGAGTGGCGCGTTCACGGAGCAAAAAAGGGAAGCTGCTCCGGGTGGGGGGGTCTGCAGTGGGGTGCCGTTGCGTGTCAGTGACTGAATGCCGTGTGGTGCTGTGAAAGGAGAGGAAGAGACACGGTCCTCAGTCTTCTCGTAAACCCGGGCTTGCACCTCGTTTCAAGACATGTTTTCGTGTGTGTCTCATTCCTTGTTGAGAAGGGTCTGGCGTTCTCTGTTCTCCAGGAAATGCTCCGCAGCCAAAACATCACTTGACATTCCATCCTCTTGCAACAAGCGGGGTGGCTGAAGCTGTACTTTGTCTCCTAGTGATGATCCATGACAGTGACATTACCGAGAATAACAGTCTTCAGAGCAAGATCCCCCGATTTATCACCCGCGTTTAAATCAACGCCCAGTCACTTAAATAAATAGCCACTTTGCTAAATTACTTCCTGTCAGTGTCAGCGAGAAAAGGCGTGCCTGAGAGCTTTTGTTTGACGTGAGAAGTGAAGACCCACGGCGTAGGGATGGGCGAACTGAAAAATAAATGTCTCAGATAGTTCAAATATCCCTGCGATGAAGTAAGCGGAGTATTTCTGAGCGTCTACGCCAAAGTATTTGGCTCCAGGGTGTGAACCAGTGTCCTTGGTTCCTGGAGGTAGAAACCAGAACAGTGAAAAAGCACAAAACCCGTTGTAACACCCGTCTGTTTAGAGAGCAGGGAGTGCTGTGAATACGCACCAGGTGGCTTGTTAAGCTCCCCCTAATCTCTACCGTGTCTCCGTGTCTCCGCTCTTCTCTCACAGCCGGGGCAGCTGCTGCTGCTCTCAGACTTGGCAGAGGCCGTTGTTGATAAGGGGAACCAAGGAGGCTGAAAGGCCTGGTGAGCAGCCCTTTTTCCTTTGTCTGCGGGGAGGGTCTGCCCTTTAGTAACGGCCCACAGTACGTGGGGGTGGGCCGGCACTTTGCAGGTAGTGGTTTCATTTTGTTCCACATCCACATGGTGAGATCACCATCCCCATTTTCACGGGAGGAAACTAGTTTATTTGTCAAAGTCACCTAGCTGGTAAGTTGTCGGGCTGGGTTTGAACGCAGGTAGTCTGACACCCTGAGCACACTGCTTCCCGTGGTAACTGGGCCTACAGCATAGGCGTTATGCCTCAGCCTCTTAAATTCCCACGTCGGGTTTCTTAGAGCACATTCTTTCCCACTGAAACAAGAGTTATCTACATACCAAGAGAGGTAGAGAGAGAGAAATTGCTAAGACTTGTGCCTGAGATGCTGTGGCTATAGCAGGAAGCATCCAGGAATCTCCCATTATAGACAAAGTGGTTTTGAGCAAGTCACTTAACCTCTCTGGTTCTGCATCTGCAAGCTGAAGGAGTGAGGTCAGATGTTGTCTGTGGCTCATGCAGGCTCCATATCTGTCAATCAGATCTGCTCAGCGCACGGAGACCTGGGAGTTGGTTTCACAAGTAGTTCGTGATTTAGTTTTGGGGTTTACATTACAGAGCTATGTTAGTCGGGGCTCTATAGGCTGCACTTACAGAAACCCAGCCTGAGCTAAGTAGCCGATGTCCAAACTGGGGTGCTTTATTGGTTTCGTGACTGGGCAAGTCATGAACTCGGAAGACTGGCAGGCAGCTAGGCGTCAGGAAGGGGTTCTGCATCTGGGACACTGAGGGCCCCCCTGTCCCTCCCTCTTGGTCTCTGCCTCTCCTGGGTACTTGTCTCTTCTTTCTTGCAGAATCATCTCCCTTGTTCAGCTGCCCCAGGGGCAAAAAACCACTGAGATCTGATCCACATTATGCAGGGACTGAGTTCCTTGGCTTGAGTCCCATGGGACCAATCAATAGCAGCCAGAGGTGAAGTCACATAGTGGGGCAAGCAGCCCCTCCCCCCACCCTTGAGGGTAGAGAGGAGCGGAGAGTTGATATCGGTCAGGCTAAATCATTCCAGAGGAGAACTGATTTATCCGAGGTGGCAGCGAAGACGAAGAGACGTTGAAAAGCTCAGGCGCACACACATACAGCAAATGACCGAGCACATTACGAGCGGAACACAGATTTTAAGTTCTAATTTTCTCTGGTTACTTGAATGTATTTCATTAGCTCTCTTTAAAGAACATTCTAAGTACCAGAAGAATGAATCTGAGAAAACGACATCTCTTCTCCTCCCCCAAACATTTATGTTTTCA
Source organism: Glossophaga mutica (assembly GCA_039655065.1). Taxonomy (NCBI): domain Eukaryota; kingdom Metazoa; phylum Chordata; class Mammalia; order Chiroptera; family Phyllostomidae; genus Glossophaga; species Glossophaga mutica. The sequence goes on from CM077313.1 coordinate 89,338,883, forward strand.
AATGTACATTTAGTTGGTCCAAAGTAGAGCTAAATTGAAAATATCCCCTCCCATAGTCAGCTTTCACTCAAACCCTAACTTTATAACTGTTGGGAAAGATTTTATCAAGCCATTTGAGAGGTGAGCAATAAATACAGCCCACACTTGCTATACGCTTTAAACCTCACACCTCAGTCCCGAGACTCGGGCTGCAAGGTACCGTTGTGGCTTCCTTGAAGGGCCCTGTGTCTCTACCAGGAGGATGTGATCTTGTCTGAGGGACCCAGGCCCTTGGAAGTATAGGAGAATTTCCTTTGTGCGAAACTTAGTTCAAACATGCTCTGTCACGCTTGATGGAGTTGTTTATGGGCTACTTCCTTTCAACCCCAACCAGCAGGCCCACGGCCGCATTTCACAAGCTATTAAAAACAGGAGCGCTCTCTTTTTTTGTGTGTGTGGCATCTAACCATTTATTTTGAATATTACATATTTGGAAAAGCATTCATAGAAAATGATGGCTCTGGGGGATTCTGACTATGCCCTGAGTAAACTGGATCTATAATCCGAAACATATCCACATTATGCAGGAATGATGACCGTGGGCTGTTGCCATGGTTTTTTTCAATACTTGAAAGCTCCGTTTTTCTGTTTTTAGGGAATTGTGTTTTGATTTCTGTTTTCCATAGACAGTAGCAGACGCTTACCTCCCTGGATCACTCAAAACCTCCCCTCGCTGTTTTTATTTTGGCTCCAAAGAGATTCTTCTCCTCCAAAAACACCCTGCAGAAGAACATCGAAACATTTTTCTTAGTATCAAACCAATGCAACCTTTAGTGAAATTACACTCTTACAGTTTCTGAAACACTTTGAGGAACATTTTATCATTGGATTCTCTCCTAACCTCTGTGAAATAGTGTTCTCTTCTCCACGTTTTCTGGTGAGGAAACTGAACTTCTGAGGGCTCTGAAAGGTCACACGAGGTGGGAATTTGCACTGGGGGCCCTACGTCTACAGAACCTGTGCTACCTACTCATTCATTCATTCATTCATTCCTTCCTTCCTTCCTTCAGTTGGGTCACAGTGAGATGGCAAACATGAAAGAGGCGTGTCCCTGCCTCCAGACACTGGAGACTCCAGACTCATGGAAATGTAACGGAATGTGATGGGCCTCCCGGGAGGGTCCGTGCGCTGGGTTTGCTTGAGGAGGCGTCGGCTGACTGCGGCTGTGTCTGCCAGCGCCGCCCTTGACTGCACTGCAGGCTGTTCAAGCTGCCCTGAGTGCTTTCCGTGGGTTGCCCTCGGCTTGCTGGGTTTTTCCAATGAAGGTAAGAACGAGCCGATGGCTGTGGAGCCAGGAGGGAGGGGACTCGTTAGCCCCGTCATTGATTTTATGAGTAACAGTGACGTATGGTTTTCTGCAAGACCAAGGATGATAAAGAGAAATGGATGCTGCAGACAAACATTTGCATAATCATAATTCCTTTGGGCCAGTGGGGAGAAAGCTAAGGGTTCTCCGATCCTGGAATGTTGTATTCAGCACCTTCCTCTTGTCGAAGTTAACTGCTTTTGAGTGATGTTTCAGAGCTAAATCTGATTGATTTCACAAAAGAGACCGGCACATGAATGGGCACTTTCAATACCTACAGGGGACTCCTCATTCTGCCAAATGTAACAGCATTCCAACCAAGCCCAGAGAATGAGATACGCCCCCAGGTTAGGGGCCCTTGGTAGACTAATGCAGCTAATGCCCTTGCCTTCCAACTGGGGGTCTCCCTAGAGTAAACAGACCGGGGAGAGGGACAGGATCACCAGCGGGAAGACGGCGCCTCCGGAGCACTTTGGCCAGCTAGAAACAGCAGCACAAGCACGCCCGTCATTTTGAAAAAGTCAAAAAGGCAAGAGGGAGCGAGCGAGCCCTCGCCTCGCGCTCACAACCGCCCTTGACAGATTCCGTGGTTCTTCACCACACGTCTGCGACCTGAGAAGTGAAGCCCAGTGACCTGCCCCAGCCACTCTGGGCCCCAGCTTTCTCCCTGTTGGCGGAGGAGACGTCCCTTCTGCGTGCTCCGCGCTCCTTTGGAGACTGACTCCCACAACGGGCCGCCCATGAAACAAGACACTCCTTTTTCTTCGAGCCTGTTCTTTGGCACAGACTGTGAACTGAGGCGTGCCGCACACCAGCCTGTCTCCAGACGCACAGCAAGGAGGGAACGAAAGGCTTCGGGCAGCCCCTGAACTCCAGCCACCACGACCCTGCAGCCCAGGGCGCTACATCAACCGAGGGTCGGTCGGTCGGGGCTGGGGACAGGAGCGGCCACAATCAGGCCAAGTGAAGCTTCGAGAATGTCTTCTGCACTCCGAGTATTACCCTCTGTGCCGTGGGCGGAAAGGGTGAATTGTAGGAACCGACCACGTTCATTTAACATTTGTAAGGCTGACCGGTGGTGCAGTAGCAAACCCATGTTCCCCGATGGATTTCCAGGCCTGGGAAGTGGGCCCGCTTCCCAGCCCTCCTCCCACTGCACGGGGCGTCGCAGAGGAGACCGCAGCGTCGCAGAGGTGCATGCCCTGTAGTCTCCTTTCACTGTGGCCGACATACGATCCCTCGAGTCCATACTTCTTCTGAAACCTCAGCTAGGTGTGGAGAATCTCTCCCACGTCAGCGGGCAGTGCCAGGAACAGGAGGGGCCGGGCCTTCGGGATAGCAGCCCCGGCCTCCAAGTTTATTCAGACACTGTCTGTGTGAACAGGAGCTAATTCCTTACTTTCTCTGAGCCTCAACTTTCCTGTCTAATCTGTAAAATGGATAGCATAATGTCCTTTTCAGAAGACTGTTGTAGAATTTTTTTAAAAGATGATTTGACTAAACAAATAGTAATGAATTTTCAAGTGAGGTTTGTTTACTAGCATTATAAATAATTTTATAATTTAAAAGGGGAATACTTTATAGCTAATACTAATATTTAATAGTAATCAATGTTAATTATACATAGTATATTACACATGATACAATGTGATGTTATATGTTATATAATATTAATATATGTTGATGCATTAATATCATAATTTAATGTGCAATAAATCAACATATACTATAAGTTATATATTAAATATTATGTAATATTAATATTTTTAAAGGAGGAAAAACAGAAAGAAACTAAGCTAACAGTCCAACTTACTTTGTTTAGAAGTATCTCTGTTTCTGTTTATCTTTACGGGCTTTGCCGTTTTGGCCGAGGGCGGCTTCCTTCCGGCGAGCACGGCCCGCTGCACCAAGTGGGTGCTGGGTTTGCCCTTCCCATCCTTCGGGCGGCTCGACCTTTGGGGAAAGGAACTGCCTCCGATCAGAATACGTTTCCTGTTTTTAAATTTTTTCTTTGTGATTTGATGAAGTCAAGAAGTTCCAGGAACCTGGATGTGGCCTGGGAATTTTTGGCAAAAAACAAACCAACCAACACTATTCTGGTTTGGAACCAACACAAACAAAGAAGACACTTGTCCCAATACCACCTGTCTTTGGGTCCAGTGTTTGCCACAAAGAAAGACGTCATTCAGAACCCAGTGTCTTTGGGGTCATGTTTGCTGTGATGGCCAAACCCTGGTGATTCTGGATCAGGAGTGGGTGAAATTTGCCTGGAATGTCTGTCTCCCTTTTTAACTACTGGTTTCAATCTCCCCTTGCATCAAGCTATTTTTAAAACTCGAAGGAGATGAGAAGACGGAGAAGTGAGATCTTTCCCTTGACTTTCACTTGACCAGCCCTTGGAATCAGGTAATGAGAGTGCTGAGCGGGAAGAAACAAGGCCCAGGGAGGCAGGGCCGGCCCGTCAGAGTCGGGGGGCCTGGATGAACGTCCAGGCTCCGACCTGGCTGGGTGACAGCTGACACATTACATAGCTCCCCTGTCCTCGGCTTCCTCATCGGTCACCTCACAACGAGAAAAGCAGGGGAAATAGGTGATTTCCTTGCCAATTAATATGTCAAGACAACTAACTGGTTGAATATTGATATTTTCTGCCTCTATTTTCTGTTCAAATTTTTATTTGCAACTTTTAATGCACTGGAAAAGCATTTAAAAATCTTCGTTTGGAAATCTCTGTTTTGTGATTTTGGGTATGGTTTAACAACTTTTAATATACTCTATGCTTTTTCTATTTGCTTTTGAGATTTGTTATATTTCTAATTTATTTTCAGTCACTTATGAAAATGAACAAAGTTAGAAATAAAAGATACACAATAAAGAAAAAATAATGACATTAAAAGATTAATAAAAATAATGCCCATTTTCTCTTTAGCCAGTATTTTCCCAGGTTTTATTGCAAAATATTATTTTTTTTGTACAATTTTTTTGCTAGATATTATTGAAAAGATCACTAATATGTTATTTTTACAATAGAATGTGGGACAAATAGCTGAGGAGTATTTATCTAGGCTGTTGTTATTTCAGCATTGCAATAGATGTCATTGTACCTTTTTCTCAAGGTCATTACTGTATATCTAGATGGTGCAGGTTTATTTATTTCAGTTACTAAAAAGTGGAAGAGGCAGGACTGCCAGGAAATGTGTTGAAACTTTTTCAAAAGCAAAGTACCTAGAAACCGTGGAAGCGTCTAAAGAAAATTAATTAAAATAAAAAATTCTATTGAAAATCAGGAAATCATTTTAGGATATATAGACATCGTCAATACTGCAAGATGATGAAACAAGAATATCTGAACCATTTTACTTTTAATCGGTTTACTTAGAACTGGGCATCAAAATTTAAAACTCATTAAAAAATATTGCCAGAGCAGAGCAGGCAGAATTGGCTAACAGTAAATACAATATTTGGAAACCAATGATCTGGAAAATGGACAAAAATGCAAACACACACATAAAATTTTGGGCTCCTCCCCAAATTAAAAAATTTGTGAACTTCATAAAAACTCATAAAGAATACCAAAACTGTTTAATAATATACCCAAGTGACTAATACGTATCAACAAAATACATTATGTCTGGAAATATTCATTTTTACGTAGTTAATCACTTGGCCAATTTATTATTGCAACCAGGTTGTTTTAGAACAATTCACATGTAATCACAATTTCCTACCTTGTAATCTGGTGAATGAGGACAAAAATAGACATCTGTAAGGTGACTGAATCAAACAGTGAATAAAGCTGAGCTCTTCATATTTTTTGAGGCTCCAAAAACCTGATAGCAGGCCAACAAAGCATAACCCAGAAGTGTAACAAATTGAAACAGACCTTAAGGTTTGAAGATTGTTGGGGACTAGCTTCTACAAACCCCCTTATATGCAGCATGTCTGATGTTTGCACCCTTTTCACGGAACTGTTCTCTTTGGCAAGTGGAGAAATAGGTAGTGGACTCCATTCCACAATTCACTGACCGACTTGTCAGTTTATACCATGAACATCTGGTAGAGCTTGTTAAAGGAGGAACAACCGGAGCTCGCCAGCTTCCAGGCTGTTCCCAAGTTCCCTCCTCGATCATCCCGCTCCGGGTTTGTGGCGACCAGCGGTGACCACCGGCACTTGCGCCGTGGCCCAGCCCCTGGTACCAGGGCCAATCCTATCAGGATTTTCGGTGATGCTTCTCTGTAGTGCTATAAACACACATGTCTATTAGCTGAGACAAGTTACATTTTCACGATTCTTTTTCCTGTTTCCTATAACTTATGGCTTTTTCTGTAGTTGATAATGATTGCGTTTCCCACTCCGTGAGCACGGTCTCTGGGCCAGCTGCCCAGGGGTCATCCCGGGAGCCCCCGTGGCCTACCTCGTGCGCCTGGTCTGCCGGCCCTCCTCCGCACCCCGGCTCGTCGGCCTTCGGGCTGCCTTCCTCATTTCCATGAGCTGTGTCCTCTGGTAGAAGCTTGAGACAAAAGTCCGTGGGTATGTTTGAGACTGCGTGTGTCTTAAGCTGTTTTTATTTTACTCTTGCTCTTGATTTATGGTTTACCAACAGATGACTCTCGAAAATTTTTTTTACTCAGCATTTTCTGGCCTGATAGTGCGTCGAATATCGTTATGAGAAGTCTGATGTCATTGTGTTCCCCAGTGCTTTGTGTATCGCTTTTGTTTCCTCTTCTGGAACATTCAAGATCTTCTCTGTATTGTTAGTGTTCCAGTAAGTTCATGGTGAAGTGCTTTGGTGAGGCCTCACAGGGGCCTTACAATTTTTTGTTGTTGTTGGGCCCTTCCAATGTAGAGTCTGGGAAATTTTTCTTATATCTTTGTCTTTGATAATTTTTTTCTGCTACAGTTTCTAGTCTCTTTGGGGGGGGGGATGGGACTTCCTGAATAAATTCTCTATCCTGTCTTATCTTTTCTCTTATTACATATCCTTCCAATTTTTTGTTTAACTTTTGGGGAGATTTGTTTGACCTGACATGCTAATGTTTTGCTGACTGAAAATATTTCACTGGTATACTTTTTCGATACACAAGAACTCTTTTTTTCTCTCTGATGATTCCCCTTATGTAGCAACCTATTCCTGTTTCATTGTTTCCTTGAAATACTTTCCTGCTTCCTGCAGGACCTGTTCTTTCTCAGTTCCATTTTGGTTGTTTATTCGGTTTGGTCTTCCTTGTTTATCTGGGAAGTTTCCTTCAAATGTCTGGCAGTCCTTGTCTTTTCATGTGTAAGGAATGGGCTACTAACAAGCTGATTGGAGGTGGGCATGCGTGATGTCTCACTCTGGGGTGGTCTGGTGGCTGGCTGGCTCTTTGCTTGGTGACTCAAATGTCACAATCTAACAGATCTTTCCAATGAGTGGTAGTACCTTCTAGAAGAATCCTCCAATGGCCTGCCATGAGTTTCAAGCTTGGCTGCTGGTGTTCAGAGGTAAGTGGGAAAGGGAGTCTGGGAAGTGTCATCGTTCAGTACTCAGACTTTCGCTTGATCGTTAAGTTTTCGGTCTAATATTTTTCTGAATATCTGGGTCCCTGTTTCAGGGACCTCTTGAGTTTGTGCAGACTACACCGCCTCTCCCCCTCGCGAAAGGATTCCAATCGGTCAGGGAGAAACCTGGAGCTTGACTGACTCTGACGTTCCTGGCAACTATCCCCCCGAGTTAGGAGCCCTCCTCCCGCCTGCTACCTTGATGCCTGAGCGTCCTCAGGGTTTCAGAGACCCAGCTTGCTTCTCCGTGGTAGCCCGCCGAGAGGCGCTCACTCCAGCCCTCCTGCGCCCTGCGGGGCGTCCTCTTTCTGTGTGTGCTGCACTGCGCAGTCAGAGGTCTCCCCAAAACTATCGAGTTACTGTGTTTGTTTTTTCTTCTACTTACTGTTCAGGGATGGTTTTTGAAAGGATAAGGCGATAGAAGTGTCTCTTCTCTATTGCTTTTCTTGAAATGCGAAATACTGGTGCGAACTTTCACATCAGAGTGCGCCGGGAATGGGCCGCTGCTCTCCGTGACCGCGCAAGGAGACTGGACACACCCTCTTTCCTCTTTTTACCATAATTGGGTTCGGTGCTCAAGAAGTTTTGAACCTGTGCTGACTTCTTACCCTTTTCTGAGTTCCCTTAGACCGTGGGCATCCCGTTAGCCAATGGTACCCACGGCTTCTGGGAGGAGGGTTGGCAAGGAGGCAAACAGAGCCTCTCGGTGAATGGCCCTCCACCACGTGGGTCTCTTTCTGAGGTCAGTGCCCCCTGCTGCCTGTGATGATGTGCAAGAGTTAGTGACCTTCATCTTTGCTTTCGATCACGTAATCAGGTGCCAAGGAAGCAGAACTGACTTTTTAATTAGTTCAGAGTGTGAATCCTGATGGTTCCTTAATGAACTACGTGAACTTGGACAAGTTAAACAATGTGCAAACTCAGTCTCTTGTCTCATAAGCTAGGGATGCTAATGCCAGAGCTATCGATAACCTTAAAAGAATTAAGAGGTTAATTCATTTGTTTGTTTAACAAGCGTGTCTTAAACTCCTTTCAAGGGCCAGGCATTGGGCAGGGCGATCCAGCGATGAGCAGGCCCCAAGCCCGTGATAGCAGTTCGGCAGGCAGGAAGCCCAGGAGTGATTATGAGAGGATAGCGCGGCGAGTGCTGGGGGGAGGGGCATGACGTCAGCGCGGACCAGGGAAGGGGCCCAGCTGGGCTGCGGGAGCATGTCAGGGATCACTCCAGCCGGAGGACACCTGAAACTTGAGAGGCAAATCGTACAAGAAGGGTAGGAGCGGTGCAGGCGAAGAGGAAGTAAAAGGATATTCCATGTATGGAGACAGCGTGAGCGACACTGCGGAGGCCAGAGTCAGCGCTGCGTGTACATGGCAGCGAAGATGATTTACGGATCGCCTGCCAAACACTCTGACACCCTGGGAATGCTAGCCGTCTCCCTCCCGTCAGTCCCTAGGTGTGGTCTTATTAACAATTCAAGGGGTCCTCAGTTCTTTGTTTAAAATACGTTCATTGATTTTAGGGAGAGGAAGGGAGAGGGAGAGAAACATGATAGGCAGCCTCCATTAGACCAGGAATCAAAACCCAACCATTTGGCCTGTGGGTCCACACTCCAACCAACCAAGCAACACTGGCCAGAGCGAACTGTTGCCGTCAAGGTGCAGAGATGCCTGTCATGCGCCAGGTACAGCCACTGCAGGGTGTGTCCATGCGCGTGTGTGCACACGCCGGCGCATGGGTGTGCGCTGGGTGTGTAGGTAAGCTTATGCTTTGTCAACTCCGGCCGATTTCCTATAGCTTTTGTTAGGAAGCCAATTTCTCCCTCTTAGCAGTTCCCTTTGACCTCTGCCATTAGCATATTAGATTAGAGTATAATCTAATATGCATGCATGTATTATACACACAAAATCGACACTACTGTGGTCTGTTAGGTTATACTCTGCTGTACTGCCCTTACTTCCCTATGAGCTCACTGTATAATTCCCTATGAAAGCAGCTGTCATGGTCTATGAGCCCCTTGTGCTCAGAATGGTCCCACAAAGGGGACTTTTCTGAGTACAGAGCGGGATTTGCCTGTTTCTGAATTCCCTGAGCAGGCACTCCTGCCAGGGCTGCGGTGGAACTGAGACACAGTCCCCTCACATGAGGCATCTGGGGGATTCTCGCTCAACGTCAACACTGCATTTGAGATGAACGTGGACTTTTCTAATTAGATCGTTCTCAAAAGGAGATGGATTAATTACCTGTAAGTTTTTTTTTTTGTTTTGTTTTGTAGTTTGGAATTTAATAATTATCAGGCCCTAAGTTTTTGTATAAAGTTATTAGGCTCAGTAATCATAATAAACAAAGTTAATCCACTCGATCGATGGCCCTCCAGGGTACGAGAGGTGATGGCCAGTCTCCATGTGGCTTCTTTATATCCTGAGTCATAGGCGTTCTGTTCAGCTAGTCCACAGGGCTTCTCAGTGATGGTTGCCCTGCAGTTCAGCTGTAATTTTGACATGGTTGTGGAAGGAGGTGAGCACAGCATTTGCCCGCTTCACCATCGTGACCGGAATCCACCTGTAAGTTCTTAATTTTCTCTCTTAGACTCAGAGACAGATTGCCATGGATGTCATACAACTTGCCCGATTAATGTTTGTGGCTTTGCTTGTATTTTCCACGGAGAGCATCGTGTGCCTTCATATTGCTGCACTTAGCTTGTTTCAGAGTAGGGGCAAACATTGTCTCTCCTGAAGTGTATCTATGAAACGATGGTTTAAACAGTCGTAGAGATAGGTACGGTCTCCCTCCTGGGTGTTCTCTGGGATGGTGGGTTCTGGTGCCAGTGCTGCCTTCCAGATTCTGAAGCACAGTCGGTCTCTTGGATATTCCCAATTAGTTGCATCCTTTGAAGGAAGAATTCCGCTGTGGAAACCGCACAACCATGGCTTGCGAATAAAGCACGGAATATTATTTGAATTTGCTATGTCACTGTGAAGTGAGAATCATTTTGTGTATGCCTTGCAGAAATGGCTGTGGAGGTAGTTTTAAAAGTTTCAGAGAAAAATTAACATTAATTGAATTATTTTGAGTTGATATTCATTTGCTCGTTTATTCATCAGATCTCTAGCAAGGACCTTTTATTATTATTATTGGTGTTGTTGTTATTGTTATTTTGATACCATATTAGGTACTGGGAATAAAAGTGAGAGAGAGACTTCCTCTGTTTTTTGATGAGTGATCGTCTACTTTGGGTGGTGGGAATGAAGTGGACATGGAAGAAATACATGAAATACAGTTTGATAAATTCTACGTCTTATATACATTACGCACTACTCAATGGTGACCAGTTCCTGGGGTGGTAGGGAAGGCAGCGCAGAGAAAAGGACCCCCCCCCCAGGCCGACTTCCCTAAGAATCAGAACTGTATGGGGACCATTTAAGTTCTGCCTTTCTTTTAAAAGACAGTATCATTGCTTTGTAGATGTATTTACAGTGATAAGATTGTACTGGATGTTTGAATTTCACATACCTATACATTTACTATTCATGTCATGTATCTATGAATTTCCATACGCCTATGGATTTCTGGATAAATTAAAAAAGAAAGCCATCTGCCGCATTTCTTTTAGAAGTAAATTCTACGGTTATTTTTCCAAGACAATAATGAACATAAATTCTTTTCATATCATTCAAGTAAGAGTTGTAATTGTTACTACTATTTCTGCCTATTCCCATAAATGCTTTAAATGAGATATCGAACACAAAGTTATCAAAATGACTGAGATCCTCGAAGCCTTTTTTGTTGTTGTTGTAGCAAATAACTTAGTTGAGATGAATGGAAAGAAATGGCAATAAAATGAGCAAAAAGCATATTTTACTTTATATTTTTAGGAAAATGCTATTTTGATACTTTGGAGTAAAATCGAGAAGCAAGACCTTATTTGTCTAGTGAAAAGAGTTAAGAACAACTCCAAATTCTTTACAGTAGAACCTCAGTCCTCTAACTTAATTCATCCTGGAAGGGTGTTCAGAAGCAATATGTTTGAAAACTGAATGTCCTTTGTGTCCTGAGAGGCACGTGACCGATCGTACAGGTGTCAGCACGAAAGCCGTCGGGTGGAGAACGGAAGTTCCGTCCGACAGGAAAACAGTTCTGCCGTGAGCAGCTTGCTCGAGCATCTCCTTGTTCGAGACGGGAGACAAAATTTGAGAGCCGAGGTCTGACCGTGTCTTTGACACGAGGGAAAAAGGTCTTCTCGGACGTGGTCTGAGACCCGGAGGCGTGTCCTCGCCCTCGCCCACTGCGCACCCGACCTGACACCCCTCGGAGGTCCCCAACCTTCGGTGCGCTGAGAAGATGGTGCCGCCCGCACGCGCTTGGTCCGGAGGAGGCCTGTTTGCGGCAGGTCGGCCTCACGCAGCTTCCTGCCGGCTCAGCCCCAGGCCGGAGCCGTGCAGCCTGTCCCTCCGAGCGGCAGCAGAACCAGGCCTCGCGGCTGCTCCGTGTGGGGCCGGTGGCCGTGGGGCTGCGCGGGAGGTGTGGGGAAGGCAGGACTGGCCGGGGCCGGTTTGCACGGTGCTTCTCCCCCGGCTCCCACGAAGCCTCTTCCTTACGGAACCTCTCGGGAAGACGAGCTTCCGACTCAGAGAGACCGTGCCGACTCCCACCCGGCCAGCCGTGAGCTAGGTGACCCCCTGGCGACATGCTTTGGACTTAGCTCCTCTCCGAGTGCGCGGTGGGTAGCTGTCAAGGCACCGGAGGGATCCAGAGTGCTCCCTGGGGGGCCTGGGCCTGGGCCCTGCGTGCAGTGCGTCCAGACTGAAGACCCCAAGCTGTTCAACTGCTCCTCCCAGGCTGAGCCCTCCCGAGAAGCTGGAGGTCGACAAGGGGATGGGAGCGGGGCGGCAAAGCCCAGAGCGCCGGAGGCTTTCAGAGCAGGGGCCAGGGCCGTGCCGGGGCCGCGGTGACAAAACATGGTCGCAGTGCCCACTCTTGTTTTGTTGTCCTTCAAACACACGGCAGACCCAACATTTGAGTCTCGTGTTAGCTACCGAAGTCCCCTGCTCTGCCTTGTCTGGAACCTTCTCTCGTGGTCCGAGATTCGTCTCCAGAGGAAAGAGGTGGCCTCGAGGCGGCTTCACCCTAGAGTGTGTCTGCATTTCCCGACATAATGACCTTTTCTGATGCGATACACATACGGAGTTACTTTTTCTAAACATGACGGAGGGGTCAGAGTTTATGTTTCCTTTACTAAGATCACAGAACTTGTTAAGGTTGAGAGAGAATTTTCCTCATGTGATAAAAAAGAAAAATTCCCGAGAGATTCCTGCTTTATTCTTTGTTGGATGCGAAGGCTCAAGCACGGTGTTTTACTTCTCATTAAATACCTGTGTATCGTGTCAACTGTTCTTCATTTCCAAGTTCACGTCCATAGGACACACTACATGCTGTGCCGGTCCCAGCTCCCTGATTTTAAAGGGGAACTTAGTCTGTATGTATTTTGGCCCAACCATCTGAGTGGAAGTATATATTTAAAGATGCATGTAAAAAATGCAATCAAAAAGTATCTCCTCACATTCATTTTATTAGAATAGCATACGAATCTCAAGTATACATATAGAAATAAAAACTTGTAAGCACAGCTGATTTTTTTTTTTTTTTTTGCAGGAGAATGGAATTCTTTGCTTTATAAAATGACTTTGCACAGTTGACTTAAGTAGCATTCCTCCCCCGTTTGTTTAACAGAGGATTAGGAACATGAAAAATTCCTAAGCGCTTTGAGGTGCATTTAACCTCTTAAGAACATTTCTAAGGAGTGAAGCAAGGCATTTACGTGCTTGTCTGTCATTCAGCGGATAATGGTAGGGACTTCCTACGTGGCCGCGGGACTGAGTGCCGAGCACGCTGCAGGGGCGGGCCCCTGCACAGAGGCGAGGTGGGCGGGCCGGGAAGGTGCCCTTCACCGCGGCGGCATCGGGGCCGGCCCGCTCTGCAGATGCTGTTCTGGGAGCACAGAGAGGCACGTCCAAGTCAGAGCAGAGGACCAGGGCGGGCTTCTGCAATACGGTGATGTCTGACCCTTGTTCTGAAGGAGGAGAGGTCATTGACCAGCTGAGGAAGCAGAAAGCATTGTAGTCATAGGGCAGAGTATGGAGGAAGCCCCCTCAAGACAGGACACATCCTTGACCATGACCTCGCTGGGCCATCCAGAAGGAGAGCTTGAGAGGGAGACAGAACAGATTCCTTCTCACTGGAGGCTCCCTTTCCATCTCCTTGGCTGGTCCCTGTTTTTCTACCTTAGTTCTTTTTTTTTTTTTTTTATGTTTCAATTATAGTTGACATGCAGTATTATATGAGTTTCAGGAGTACAACAGAGCAATTAGACATTCAAATACCTTACCAAGTGAGCATGCGTGGAGGTCTCATGCCCATGTGACACCTTACCTAGTTATAATACCACATCACTGACTGTATCTCCCTTTGTTCTCAACTCTGGAGTTTCTGAGAGCTCCAGCCTGGGTCTTCTCTGTCTGCACTCACACCTTCGGTGATTTTGTTCGGTCTCACACCTTTTAATGCCGTCTCCTTGCCAAGAGCTCTCAAACTCATCTATTTTAGCCTAAATGCTCTCCCAAATGAAAAATTTGCATGCTAAAGTATCTTTTTGACATTACTATGTGGGTGCCTAATAGACCTTTCATGCCTAATATGTCCAAAACTAAACTTAATCCTCCTGCCAGCCTGCAGCCCCCACCCCGCTGCCTTCCACCCACAGAGATGCCTTCCTCACCTCCACCGATGGACACTCCAGTCTTCCAGTTCCTTAAAGCAAAATACCGTGAGTTGTTTCTCTTTTCATTGAGGTAAAATTCACAGAAAATAAAATTCATCACTTTCACCACTTTGAAAGGTGCATTTGGCATCTTTGAGTACACCCATCAAGGTTGCACGCGTCACCACGGTCTAATTCCAGAGCATGTTCATCACCCTGAAAAGTCATTCCTTTCCCGCGGGCCACCTGTCCTCACTCTCTTGGGCTCTCAGACCCCGGCAACCCCTCGTCCACTTTCTGCTGGTACGGATCTGGCTATTTTGGACATTTCAGAGAAATGGAATTATATACGACGGGGCCTTCTGTGTCTGGCTTCTTTCACTTAAGCATCATATTTTCAAGTTTCATCCATATCGTAGGTGAACGGTAGTTTTGATTTCTCTCTCTGTCTCCTGCCTCGGTCCACTCCATCCAGAAATCCTATTGGCTCCGTCTTCAGGGTGCAGCTGGAATGTGAGCACTCCTCAGTTCCTGCGCTGCCCCCCACCCCTCCCCCAGCGTGAGACTCTGCCCCTCTCTGCACTGCGGCCACCGTCTCTGCCTGTCTCCCTGCCCTTGTCCCCCTCCCTCCGCCGACTGCCCACACAGTGTCCAGAGGGATGTGCAGGGCCAGGCCAGCCAGCGGCTTCTCCTTGATCAGTCGTGGTCTCAGTAGCAGCAGCAAACAAAGAAACAAAATGACTCGATGATGATGTAGATCTCACGTTCAACAGTCATTACAAACCATTCTGTGCAAGCGTTTGAGGAAAGATTAAATATTTAATTGAATTAATGTTTTTTCCTTTGAAACATGAATGCAAATAGCATGTGCCTATGTCATAAACTAAATGGATGATGGCAAGAAAAGAATCTCTGCACTTCAAGTTTAAAAGAAGAGTTTATTGCCTCGCAGCTGCAATTTCTCACTTAGAAACCCTTCGTTACTGAGAAACAGATTTCTGATAGCTGAATAATTATCAAACAAGCCAAGGAAATAAATGTTTTGGGCCCAATTTTCCCCTGTTCAAAATCTCCCAGTTAATGGTTTGCATTTTCTAGGTGGCATACGGGCAGGAAATCTGGAGTTATAAAGTAGGCCCCACGGATGAATCACTGGGTAGGATTTCTCAAGCTTTGGAACCAGCAATGTCTATTGTGCGACTTTGTCTCTGCTTTTCTAAGTATCCTGCTGTTTTCTGGGAGAAACACACCAACGGTAGGGAGAGGACGCACTGCGTAAAATGTATCTTTGTGAAATGTGCTTTAAAACACAAACCAGTTTAATGTGGCTTGGGCTAGACGTTAGTTACAAACATGTATAGAAAGTAACATGAAAGTTCAATTTCCAGCAATGTGGCAAACATATGACACTTAGAAATGTTAGATAAATGAAATTTTTTTTTAAGATTTTATTTATTTATCTTTAGAGGGGAAGGGAAGGAGAGAGGGAGAGAGAGAACGAAATATCAATGTATGGTTGCCTCTTGTGCGTCCCCTGCTGGGAACTGGCCTGCAACCCAGGCATGTGCCCTGACTGGGAATCGAACCGCGATCCTTTGGTTTGCAGGCCTGCGCTCAATCCACTGAGCTATACCAGGCAGGGCAATAAATGAAAATGTTTGAACAACAACAACAAAACCAGGAAAAAAGCCCCTCCAAAAACCAAAATCCCACATTAGAGCACGTCGCTCCTCTGCTCAAACCCAGCAGTGGCCCCCCAGTCCACTCGGGGTAAGAGCCCAAGTCCCTGTGATACCTTATGAGGCCCTCGGGACTTTTATAACCTTCCGAAGTCTTGGTGGAAGCCGAGTTCTCCACCCAGACGGGCCTACTCTCCTCTGTTCTCGCTGAGCCATGAGTCCTCCGTGCTGCTCCTCAAAGGCACTCTTTATTTCTTTTTTAAGATTTTATTTATTTTTAGAGAGAGGGGAAGGCAGGGAGAAAGAGAGGGAGAGAAACATCGATGTGTGACAGAAACATCTATTGGTTTCCAACTGGAGACCTGGCCCACAACCCAGGCATTCACCCTGACTGGGAATCGAACTGGCGACGTTTCAGTTCACGGACCATGCCCAACTCACTGAGCCACACCAGTCAGGGCTCCTCAGATGCACTGTTTTCCTACTCCCCCTTCCCACTGCCTAGAAAGTGGTCCACTCAGTTCCTTCAGATCCTTGCTCAAGGGTCACCGCCTCGTTGAGGTCCCGGGGACCCCACCCTCCTTCCAAATGGCAGCAGAGCCTCCCACTCCAGCACCCAGTCGCCCTTACCTTGCTCTTGTAAGTTTTTCTAGAACATGTATCACCCACTCACTTGCCCTGTTATTTCTTTCTGTACGTGTATTTCATCCTTTATGTGTGTACTTCCCACGAGAATGTGAATTCTACAAGGGGAGAAATCCTTGTCTGTTTTATTCATGGATGTATCCTAAGTGGCTAGAGTAGTGCTTGGCATATAGTAGTTGCTTGACAAATAGTCCCTGACTTGAATCAGTTAATAATAATAATCACAATAAAGAATATATTTAGGACTAATCATTTATTGGTCTAATGTTCTAGGAACTCACCTAAAGGCCATCCTTAATTTAGTTATACTTTCTCTTGTGGAATTCTCACTAATGACTCTGTGGGATAGACGATAATTTTTCCCACTTGTAAACAATGAAGAAGAAACAGACTTAGGTCAAATAACTTGCCCTAGGTTTCACAGTTCAATGAAGCCCAGATTGCTAGACTTGAGCTCTGTATTCTTCATATCAGCTTTGAAGGGCCACACAGGGCTCCGTCCTGAGGTCCGGGGGAGAACCGAACAGTGGCCAGCGGAGGTGTGAGCGGACGGGCATGCTGTACTCGGGGTGTGGGAGGCTCAGTGATGGCAACCCAAAGACAGTCCCATCGGAATCCCCAGAACCCGCCACCCCGCGTGGTGACAGGGACTGTGCAGATGTAGGCAGTGAAGGGTTCTGAGCCGGGGACACGCTCCCGGATCGTCCGGGTGGACCTGGTGGAAGCACGGAGCCCTTACATGGGAGGGGCAGGGGGGTTGGGGTCGGGGAGAGGGGGAAGGATGGAAACTGAGGGGTGGGCTTTGAAGATGGAGGAGGGGCCGTGAGCCAGGAAAGGTGAGCAGTGTCCAGAATCTGGAAAAGGCAAGGCAACGGAGTCTCCCCATAACTTCCACAAGGACTGCAGCCCCACGGACACCAGTGAAACTGATTTTGAACTCTGACCTCTGAAACTCTACGAGATGAGTTATTTTAAGCCATTAAGCTTGTGGTGATTTGTTACGGCAGCAGTAGGAAACTTACACATGGAATTCACCCTTAGTTCTTGAAATTAACAGAGAATTGGTAAGGACCAGCTTTGTCCTAAAACCAGGGATGAAAGGACCTGTCGTTTCCAACCACAGGTCTGTGTCTTCAGTCACTTTCTCTTTGTGCATACCTACCGAGTCCCTTCCCTGTGTGAAGACACCAAGACGACTAAGACGTATTTCCTGTCCTCTCAAGGATCCAGAACAGTTCTAGATGCTTTTATCTTGCTCGACGGGGGGTGGAAGCGGCGGTGCTCACCAATGAACTCATTCCGGGAATTAGGATATTTTAAAATGTGTTGGATTGGAAGGTGCTGCGTTTACACTGGCCCATTTTCTGAAGATAGCATTTTCCCCTTGTGGTTCTCGGCCCCCCTGCCGAGGGTGACCCGCACCGAGTTCCCCGCTGAGCGGGCTGAGCCCAGCTCCTCACGCCAGCCCGCCCCCTGCCGGATGCTCTGGCCACCTCTCAGATCACCGCCCGCAGCCTGTGTGCGGGCTGCAAAGGGCCAGTGATGCACCTTCCTGACCTTCAGCACCAGTTAGCCGGACCCAAGGCCTTTTCCAGCCACTCCCACTAGTTTTGAAAGGTTAGGACGGATGGGGGAAAAAAAAAAGCCTACCAATAAAGAACTTATTTGGCAGAAATGTAAAGCTGAGAATTGGAAGGGAGACACGTTAGAGGAAGAAACCTATGAGTACATTCAACACACCTAGCTTCGCACATCACGTTTCCAACAGATTGGGTGTGATTGCGATGGGGCCCCTGGGCCCGAAGTCCAATGTCAAAGAGAAAAGAAAAAGAACGTAAGTGTCTCTGCGGTAGAGAGAGGTTAGAGGGAGAGAGAGAGAATGAAACGGAGTCTGAGAAGTGGACGCACAACCCACCGGGCCTTCAGAGGCGCAGCGGAGAAGGCAGACCCCTCGGTGGCGGAGGGGAAGCAGGCTTTGATGCTGACGCGGCGCGGAGCTCAGGGGACCTGCGCGCTGGGGGAGGAAGGGACACTCGGCGGGCAGGGCCACAGGGCACTGGAAAATAGGCTGGGCTGCCAACATCCCCCAGGCAAGGAAAGTCACTGAGGGATTTTGAGGGTTTTGTCCATTCCGTGGCTTCGTGCATTTGGCTTCATGCATTGACACCTTTAGCCCGCGGGCCGGGCGGGCACTCAGAATCGGAGGGGAAGTTCTTCCCGACCTTCATCTGTCTCTGCACGTGGACGTGTGGAGCAGCCGAGTCATCGTCCTCGGGCCTCAGCCCTGTCCTGTTCGGCCTCCACCATGAACCGTTTCCTTCAGAAAGAGGAGCGATGGGAAGAGCTCCCTCTGCCACCCCCCGCCCCACGGATGAAGCCCGGCCCAAGGAAGAACGGATTGTAGAGCTTACAGCCATGTTCGTGAAGGTGGGGTCAGGCGAGGGGGCTCGGTGGGGGAGGGGGGGCGGGGGTCCCAGCAGGGGCATCGGTGTGAAGGTGCAGCTCTCTGTCTTTGGGGGCACGCCTTTTCTTGACACTGTCCTTCCTGGAGCAAGATAGGGGTTGTCTGGGATGCCACAGACAGGTGTGTCGAATAACAGGCCCTGCCTTCTTCTCCCAAGGGGAAGGCTAGGCAGCAGAGCCCTCGGACAAGGCAGGTATAGAACCAGCTAGGTGCAAGGTCAAGGCGGCCTTTTCTTCCTCAAGGGCTTGGAGTCCTTTTGATGAAAATGCCATTGAACGAGAAAGTAATTTTTCCTTTCTCTTGCAGCCTAAAGAATGCTGTCACACAAACCCACGTGGACTCCTGAGCTTGCTCCTGGGGTCTGAGACACCTCTCTGGACTTGCCCCCATGCAGGGCTTGAGTTTGAGTGCAGAGGTGGTGCAAGAAGGCAGCAAATTCAGAGCTGCTGGGAGCCCGGCCCGGGCCTGCGCTCGCTCGGGGACGGGAATCCAAGCGGAGCCAACTCTCTTCCTCTTGGCATCGTTTGTAGTTGATAAGGAGTTAACTTGAGTTAGCTGCTGCCCCCCCAACCCAACCCCGACTTGTGAGAGAATTTAATTTCCCAAAAGCAGAGTTAGAGAAAACAGAGTTGCATTAGTAAAATAACAGTCCCTTTAGGCTTGGGCCATCTTGAAGATTCAATTTCAAGAGTGTTTTAGTGTAAACACATTTCTAAGGTTTCCTAATGCCAGTTGATATAGTCCTTTTGGGAGAAATTAAATGTGCCCAAATAAAATAGGAGCAAATGCCACAGAGAATTCTCATAAACTATTGCAAAAAGACACATAAGTGTATATATAAATGTGTGTGTGTGTGTTTATATTTATTACTATTAGCTTTGGCCAGAGATTCAGGAAAGATAGCTCAAGATAAAGGAGAGCAAAGATTAAACCATAAGACTTTGGATTCAAAGAGGCTTAAAATAATCTTTCTGTCTTCACGAGGGAGTCGCTATGGGCTGTGCTTGCTGATCATGTCACGGGTTCAAGTCCCAGCAGGGGACTGGCATCCACAGTCAGCACCAGTCCCAGGGCCCTGGGCCCCGGGTGAGTGACATTCTCAGTGTAGCTCCAGGTCCTTTCTGCTTGTTCCCTCTGTGCTGCCTTTGGAACAAATGAGGGGTGGCCGTCCCTCTTCCGGAGGGACAGGCAGCTGTTCGCAGCCTCTTGAGTCAAGATGGTGCGAGTTTATCCGATTTTAATTCGGCAAACACTTACTGACCGCCTTTCATTTGGCAAATGTTTATGGGACTCTTCTCTGCATTGTGGCTACAGGGATTAACCATGTCTTTTTCCAAAAGGATTTCAGTCTCTGGAAGGAGGCTCATCAGTAACCCCACAGTGACCGTGCCTAAGCAACAGAGGGTGCTGGGGAGGCCCAGGAGGGCAGATAATTCTCTCGGTAGTGGGGAGCAGAGGACATTTGTGAGAACGGTGTCCCGAGAAGTCCATGCTGGAGCTGACTCTGATACTCCAAACTGCACACGAATTAGAATAAGCCCCCAGCTCAACGCCCAGTGGGAAACATTTGTCTGCCTGTCTTAGTGATGGGTGTGACTCCGTAATGTGTCCGAATATGCTTTTACAGGTTTCCTTCCCAGGCCTGCCTCCTCCCCCTTCAGGTCCAGGCTCTTAGACTCCCAAAGACAGGTTACGCCAATGGCCATCTTGTTATTTTGCTAATACTCAACCCAACCTTTCAGTGACTACAGCCACCCTTTCCCAGGCAAAATTTCAGGGCCCTGACCTGCTGTTAGGGGGCGTATTGTGTCTCCCCCAGACTCGCATGTTGAACGTGACTCTGTGTGAGAACATGCAGATGTCATCAGTTCAAATGAGGTCATCCTGGAGGAGGGTGGGTTCCTCACCCAACGTCACTGCTCCCCATATACACGGGTGGAATGTGGACACAAACCCTCACAGCGGGGAGGCCATGGGAAGGACACAGGGAGCAGACACCACCTACACCTCCAGGACAGAGGCCTGGAACCCGCCCTTCGCTCACAGCCCTCGAAGAGGCAGCCCCGCCACAGCTCGGCCTGGCCTTCTCGCCTCCCAACTGCGAGACGGCGCATTTCCATCATTTAGGCCGCCTGGTTGGTGCGGCACTCTGCGTCGGCAGCCCCGGTCAACCAAGGCACCCACCGAACTGGTGTCGCAAACTCAGGAGAGGGCCCGGGACCCCCGAGCTGCTGCTTCCTCTGTTGCATCCACTCCCTCACCTCAAGGTTGCCAGGGGCAACTCCAGTCTTACTCCCGGAAATGCCAGGTGTGGACCCTGCATCCAGCCTGGCTGAGCCTGGGGACCTTGTCCCTTTCAAATGGGAGGAAAGGAGAGTCAGAACTCACGGGTCCGCTTTCCTTTACTTAGGAGGGCGCTGGGCAGGGAAGAAAACCAGAAACGGCCCTCAGGGCGCTGATGATGCTTGGTGTCTAACTAGCAGCGAAAGGAATTCACAAGTTATTTCCTGGGATATTTTTAAGGAGAGAAGGTATTTTGGGGGATTACCAACACACACCAAACACCACCACCAAACCCAATAAGCCCTTCATTTTCTTTTCTCGAAGAGGAGTAGCACTCTATGATCTGGCTTGGCTTCCAGTTTTCCTCGGAATTTCAAACCTCACTGCTCAGCATTCTTTAATTCCATGCTTCATTGTTACTCGCTGTCCGAGGGGCCGGTGACTGACTTCCCCTGATTTGCACACGTGTGTGTATTTGTCTGAGGGACAGGGCACCATATGATTGCACGTTTCATTTTTTAACGTGAGAAGCTGTTAGTACCAATAAAGCCCAGGCATGCAGCAATTTGAATTTTGGATGTGACCGAGTAGGAAGCAAGCTGAAGAGAAACACGGTGTCTAGAAAGAGTGTCGGAGCCAGAATGAGAAAGTCTGACCTTGAAGTGCGCGCCCGGACACGCCCTGCCTCCGAAGCGGTGAGCCGATCCCGTGGCCTCACTGAACGTGGCTCAGGCTGCAGGGGGGGCCGAGGCTCCCTGTGTTCGCTCTGAGAACCAAAACTGGCTGGTGGTCGTCAGGCTAGCTGCCACGACGCCCCCCCCCACACAGGCCCATGCTGACAACCAGTATGGGGGATTCATTGAACGGAAAGCTCAGTTAGAGCAATAAATGGCTATTATTTGGATAATAAATGGATATCAATTAATGGGCATTCCAGTTGTGCTGGGTTTTAGAGCGCCTATTTCTTCTCAAATTTAAAAGCTTTGTAAAATTAAGTAAAAGGACTTAGTCTGTAATCTACTCGTCGAGGCACCCGCTTGTAGGATGTTGGGGGTTTACTGTGAACCGGAAAGGGTTTCTTATCTATTATCTCATTTAGTCCTTACGCGAACCTGAGGCAGGAGACGCTGCTGTTACTCCCACGGGGAAACTGAGGCTGAGAGAATAACTGTGTGTTCGAAGTCCCCAACCAGGGAGGGGGAGAACTGGCTAAAAGGGGATTCAAACCAGGTGGCTTGGGGTCGAGACCAAGCTCTTAACCCCGGCCCTGAACTGCCTCCCTGGAGTAGAAAATAATCCCAAGCACCACCTGCTCGTGAGCCAGAGGACAGCTTACGGATAAAGGGTTTTTTATGGAGAGGGGTAACTAACGAAAGCAATTAGATTTATGAGTACCGCAGCGTGAAGAATGAGGACCTCTCGGAGATCCTGGCTGTTTTTAATCTCTTCTTGAAAGGAAAATCTTGGGGAAGACTAAATGCGAGTGAGCCCTGAACGCCCAGCCTTGGGAGAGAAATGGTTTCCCACATCTGAGATGACTCACATCTTAACCTTTTGGCTCTGATTTCTCTCTCCGTGCGTTTCCTGTGATTTACTCTCTGGGCGCCGCTCCGCAGCACACTCCCGGCCAGCGCACGCAGACATCATCCATTTCACAGGAGACACGCACTCTGCTTTTAAGTGGCCACTTTTCCCCTCGCTCCCCGTATTTCCTTTTCCCCGAGAACACATCGCCTACCACGCCATAGGGTAGGAGGCAGAACGCTGCCACGCGGTGAGCATGGCAGGTTGATTTTGTAGCATTTTGCTACATGGGTTACAGCCCGTTGCTCCTAGGTATGGGAGGTTCCTACGGTCTCCTCCTGGGACTCTGGAGGAGTCTGGAACTCATGCTTCTGGGGTCACGAGGTGCATGTAGGGCCGATCGCTCCCTGATAATTGGGGGCTTACTCCCCTGATTCCACCTTATCAATCTGTTTCATCTCACCTCAGGTACATTTTTCTCAGTAAGGGTTAGCTCTGCAAACCCCAGGGCTGAGAAGAATGAATTCCAATAAAACCCAATAAATCTGATGGCAAAATGGGGCATTCGAGATCCATACAGACCATGAGGTCTGTTTGGTTAAAGGCTCCTGGGATTTTTGTTTTATGACTCCCTGCACCCCTCCCTCTAATGCTTGGTCTCTTCCTTCCATAAATTGTGAGGGTTGCCTTTTCATTAACTCGGAGAGCTGAAATAATTCTTTGTAAAGAATCCTTTAGTCACACATGATTCAAAAGTTCACCGAGATCAAAGCCCGTCGGCTTTGTGGTGGGCCCAGCCCCGTCGATTTCACGTCAATGCATAGCTTGCGGCCTTCTCAGCAGGAGCTGTTCCAATTTCACTTCCCTTCGGCAGATAATGGGACCCTCTGGTACCATCCCTAGCACAAGGGGCTGCTCTGTGCCCGATGTCATCTCCCTCAGGAGCCCGTCCAGATGCCCTCTGCACGGGCCAGTGGAGTCACCCTGACATGCCCCTCGATATTCTGTGTCATTTCGTGAAGCTCGGGAGTCGGTCGTGGCCCTGGAGGGTCTGGGCCAGTGTGGTGGGGGGGGGGTCGGGGAAGGTGGGGAGTGCAGCAGAGAAATGCATTATTGTTCAGGCCCCCTCAGTCTCTCTGATTTCCCTTTGGGGGGGGGATGGGTTAAAGGGCCCCAAAGGTGAGAGCAAAGTAAACCAGCAGCCACGAGAACAGACGGTCTTCCTCCTGGGAGATGCTGCTCGCTTGTTCTTCGCCTGTCGCACTGTCCTTACGTGTGTCATGTGAAATATACGGGCACGGGAGCAAATGAGGTGTGAGGGACACGGGAGAGAGAGCTTGACAGCTGGGCTGTAACAACAACAGCACTGGGAGAATAGAGGACTTTTCAAGGGGCTGGCTGCTTCCACACACCCCGCCCCCACCCCCGCCATGGGCAGAGGCTCTGAGCTGGGAGAGACCGGCCACACACACACAGACAGTAGCAAGGACAGGGACACCCAAGAAGAGTTGTCAATTCTTCATGACTCGGGAGAGGGAGGGAACAGGGGGGCATGGCGGGGGGACTCCAGAGGCTCCCGTGTGCCAGCTGGCTACCATATTGATGAACTGATGGCCCTCTAAGTCAGGTTCCAGAAGAGTCCACGGAATGCATGAGCATTTGGTCCAGAGTGTGGCCTGTAGTGGCTGTGGTATCCGAGAGAGCGCTTCTGGGGAGGGTGGGGGAGGAGGCCGGAGATGAAGGACAAGGAGGACGTGGTGGAGAAGTTACGGACAGCCCTGGAGCAGGTGAGGGAGCACTGGAGGAGGGGGGGTGGCGAGTCGGAGAGGAAAGTGTGTGCCCACACCCAGCTCGTGACCTGCGGCCGCCCTGGAACCAGCGGCGCTGCTCCCACGTGGCAGGCTGGGTGCTTTCCTGGGGGCCTCTGCAGTCCGAGTAGTGTGGCCTTTTGACTGAACCACAGAATTCAGACCCTACAAGAAGTCAAGTCCTAGTTCCTCCTTTCCCTTGGCCTGCACGGCATGGGGGCCATTGCATTAACCCCTCCTGCCTTGGCTTTCACGTCTCCGTCTCGGGATCACAGTAACGAAGCCTCAGCTTATTCCATCAGGATGTTAACGAATAAGGTAACCTAGGGAGTAATCCAAACTTGTAGAAGAATGCTCTGTTTGCCAACATGATCGAAATATCGAGAGCGGAGTCAGTGGAACAGAAACTGCTTTTCTATCACCCCCAACAATAGCTCATCCATCACAGAAATTGCAAGTCAGCCTCCTCTCCCCTCCCTGTAAGGAGCAAAATACGTTTTCGAAAATGGAAGCATCTGGTTAAATATTAAAGAGGAGAGTCATTCTTCCGAGGCCTCGCATCACCAGCCACTTAGGTAGCAGTTAAGTGCGAGGGCCGTGGGCTCTGAGAGCCTCGCACTCATGATGCTGCGTAAATAATAACTGACAGCCACCCAGGGCACCCCCTCCACCGGTCTCGCCTCCCCGTGCAGCTCCTTTAGTGATTTACACGCACACGCATACAGCCTATCATAATACCTATTGTCTTTTCTCTCCCCCCTTTCTTTCAACAGATGTGTCCGTTTTTAGTTAATGCAAAGGAAATGGCAGCTCTTAAAGGCAGCCTCCCGCAGTGGGAAAGAGCTGCATGAACTGTAAAAACCTTCCAGTGGCACCGTTCTTAGGTTTGGGCTCCCCTCCCCCGGCGTTGCCTGCCCAGGTCCGCAGGCCCCTCGAAGCTCCTAGAAGGGAAGGCTGCCGGCCGGCTGCCATAGCAGCGATGCTGGAAACTGTGGCACTAGGTCCCTGGGCCAGGGACTAGCAGCATGGAAACCCTCTGACAAAATCGTATGTGTGCGTGCGTAAAAGGTTTTATGGAAAAGTTCGTTGTGCCAGCCTGGGCTCGGATGCTAATGGTATTGGTCTAGGCTACCGGCCAAAGGCAAACAGAGTTACACATCTGGAGTGGAAGGTCACTTGAAATAATAACTTACCTCTTCCTCATTGTCTCAAAATGTGACTAGCATGGGTGCTTGTGAAACCGTGACCTCCACAGGGCCACTCTGGGGAGAAGGTTCAGCCATAAACTGGCCTCAAGCAAATCCACAAAGGAGGGAACCCTTGTGTGCCTGCCGTGTGGGAAAATCCCGTTAGAATTCTCGACGGGAGTCATGCTGAGAGAAACCACATGGGGGCAGTCTCCGGTGTCTGGACCGTGGGAAAAGCTGCCCAAGTGATGGAGGTCAGCCCAGTGTGCCAGCTCAGGAGTAGGAAGAGAAGGCCCCAGGATGCTGTTGTGTGGGAAAGATTCTGGAAGGCAGTCACACTGAACCCACCTGGTATCTAAGGCCAGTGAATGCATCCTGTAGGCTAGTGGTCCCCAACCTTTTTGGCACCAGGGATGGGCTTTTATGAAAGACAATTTTTCCATGCACCGGAGTTAGGGGTCTGGTTTCAGGATGATTCGGGCACATTACATTCAAGATCATCTCCTGCTGTGCAGCCTGGTCCCTAACAGGCCCAGACCAGTACTGGTCCATGGCCTGGAGGTTGGGGGCCCCTGCTGTAGGCCCTAGTCAGTAGAGAACATCACCAGAAAGACAAGTGTCCCTGTCTCTCACCTTCCCTTGATGCACAAGGTTTGAACATGCACACAAGAATCTGAGAATCCTGAAGCACTTCGGACATTTATGAATGCAGGAAAACCAGCCCTTAGCTCAAGCCGTAGCATCGTCAAGGCCTCAGACCTTGGCGCTCACTGGGAGGAAGCCTTCTACGAGGGTTACAGCACTGTCACTATCCTTCCGACGTGAGGAAAAGCCTGGGGCTGTCTTTCCACCCCACCTTCCCCCCATTTCTGAGAAAACCCTCCCTTGTCCTCCACGAGGTTGCTCCCAGCAAGGGCGAGCAGAGAGCCCGCTTCCTCCGTGGGTGCACTTGACCCTTCCATCAGGAAACTTTGCCGTGTGTTTGACACACCTCCAAGTGGGACTGAGAATCACCGGAAACAACGCGATTATTTACAGACTTTCTGAGAATGCCTCTGTGAACGGCTAAGTTCTGGGGGCTGGGAAAGTTTTCAACAGAGATGACGTCTGCCCTTCTTCTGTTGAACAATTCAAGTCAACGGCGAAGGCAAACTCCGTCAGAATGACCTACCAGCACCTGAACATGAGGTTTTGTTCTTCAGTGTGTTCGATGAGTTCTCTCGGCAGACGCTATCTTCCCCCATCTAGCTCAAGTTTCTTCTCCCCTTGATCGCAGTGGTTCTCACACTCGACTTACGTTGGAATCGCCTGGGCAGGTTGACCGTCCATTGGCTCTCACCTTCCAGAGGTCTCGATGTCACCAGTCTGAAGCTGGCACAGGGGGGTTCTACAAGCACCCCAAGGGATGCTGGCGAGCAGCCGAGAAGGGGCCCCACTGCTGGGCTCACCCCGTCCCCCACGGCCGTTTCCCAGTCACGGGCCATGACCGACCTCGCTGCGCGAGCGTCCTTTCCATTCTCGCCCGCCCCCGTGCCCTCTCGTCTGCCCGGCATGTGGGTCTCCCTACGTCTGCCAAGTGAACTTGACCGAAACAAAGTCTTTAAATACTAAGAAGGGTTTCATTCCTGCACAAGCCTGAGGTTTTCAGAAAAACATTGTGGGCAGTTGTATTAGGCTTCATAACAAATTACCGCCAATGTGGCAGCTTAAAATGTATTTACTTCGAATTCAAGGGCATTTATAGCAACCCTTTTGTTGTCGCGCGGTTCTGCAGGGGACACACCTACAGGTGTCTGACACGGGTCTCAGCAGGCGGTCATCGAGGCGCGGCAGGGCCCCTTCCTGGACACGCTGCTTCCGGACTCGTTCGGATTGTTGGCAGGTGTCGGTTCCACGTGGCTGGAAGGCTGAGGTCCTTGTCGCCTTCCTGGCTGTCTGGCACGGTCACTCTCAGCTTCTGGAGGGCGCCCGTATTCCTTGGCTCGTGGCTCCCTTCCTCTCTCTCCAGAGCCGGGAAGGGTGGGTTGAGCCCTTCTCATGGTCCGGATTCCTCCAGCCACCCGTTCTGGCTCCCTGTCCTCGGCCCCCCTCCCCCACCTTACCTCTGACCCACTCTCCCCCCTTCCTCTCCTGCTTTTCTTCCCCTGCGGTGACGTCGGGCTCACCTGGACAACCCAGGACGATCTCCCTTTTTCAGGTTAGCTGATTGGTAACTTTAATTCCCTCTGTCACACCCCTGCTCAGGTTAGTGTTGGAGTCAGCTTAGCCCAAGGCTGAGAATCTTGGAGGGCATCATAGAATTCTGCCTACCGCGGCGGTGATTATTAGGGAGAACGGAGGGTCCCTTTGAGGACTGTACATTGCTAGAGGTCAGGGTCAGGGGGCATCAGCAGATGGGTGTCTCGAAATGATTATTATTTTAGCAGCGACCATAGATGTCTGCAGACAATGGCCCCTGATAGAGCCAACTGGGGAAAGTAGACTCATGTTTGCCCCAGGCCTTAGAGTTCATTCACAGAGACCTTTCTAGAATTGGCTTACGTGTTCAAATACTGGGCTCTGTGCAGAGGGCAGGCAGGGTCTCATCGGTGCCTCAGGGCCTGCTGAGAGATGGGGAGGGCTTGGGTACCAGAAGGTAAACAGGCAGGGCTCTGCCCCCCTCCTCAGCCTGCAAACTAGGGCAGCTGGGCTTTGATGAATTTTGGATGTTGGACTAGAATGCAAATGACTTCTAAAGAAACACGTCTTCCTGGGACCATCTTCAGGGTACTGTGTGAGGTAGCTTTTAATTTCTCTGTCTTGCTGGGGAGGAAGCGGGTTCCCTGCATTTCCACAGCATTCCCAGAATCCCTTTAGCCAGGGGTGCCACGTTCTGCTCAGAGCATGTTGGCTGCTGCAGCCCTGACGGGGCCTGAAGAGCCCCCCTACAAGCCATGCGATGAAAACCCACTCTTTTTGCCCCAGGGAAATCTCACTGTGACTCTCAAATATTAAGCTCCAGCTCAATTATTTTTTTTAAAGACATTAGACATGGCACTTAACATCTTGGACTTTTCCTACAAATCCTACTATGCAGCCACGAAGGACATTTAAGATGCTGTGCTAAGTAAGCAGTGAACTCAATTGCAAAAGAATTTCTCACGCAGACAGGTAATTGATTGTGTGTGGGAGTGTAAGTGTGTGTGTGTGTGTGTGTGTGTGAGAGAGAGAGAGAGATAGGACAAGAAGGAGAGAGGTGTCATTGAAGTGAATCCAGTTCCCCAACAGGAATCTATTTGGAAGAGGATGAGACTTATTTGGATCCATATGCTTTTCTTGTGTATTTTTTAGAAACGCAATGTCACCTAATTTTGCCATACTTAGGCTTTGATAGATTTCATACGGGCCTTTGAAATGGCTGGAAAAAGGACAAAGAGGAAATGGAAAATCCTCTGGGCCCATGGCACGTGATCAACCAAAATATTAAAGCTGTGCGTTGCTAAGCTTTCAGACTTTTCTCTTGCTTTTGGAAAGGGATGGATTTTCCTCCTGGCCGCAGACTTTTTACGGTGTTCTCGAGGCTGGCTGGTGTTGCAGCAGCGAGAACGCTGCTGTTCACACAAAAGAGCAAGAGCAGCGAGGAGTAAGCAAGGTGGTTGATGTGCTGATTTGCGGGGAATTTCCTAGAGAGAACACGGAGAGTCTTTGTCTCTTCTTCCTTTGAAGGGTCCCCCATGGGGGTCTCTAAGTGGAGGGGGGTGCAGCGTTGGGAAGGAGGGGTAGTTGTGGGCAGGAAGGGGAGTCAGACCAGGGAAGGGGGTCTGGGAAAATCAGCCTGGGCTGCAGCTCACCATCCCCGAGCCCCGCGCCGCAAACCCACAGACACCAGCACACTAGTGGCCAGTTCGGCAGCTGTCCTGACGGAACTCTGGCTGAGCTTCGATTGATCGCGCTGAGCAAGAGAGGGCGTCCGCTGGGACGTGGCGCAGGGAGGCCTGGTGCTTGGGGGCTTCCGCTCTCACACATCATCAAGCCTCGTTTTGAAATGGTTTGAATTAATGACACTTATTCAGACAGGCGAAGTAGGTAAATGGAAATAGTAGACAAGGCTTTTCACCTACTTTGCTCAACATTTCCCGTTACCTTGAGAGCTGGAAGCTGTCCACGGTCTCGCTCAGCCTGGAAGGGAGCTAGCTGCCCGAGCTCCCACCCGGCCCTGCCCGAGCTGGGACGTGCGTTCGCGCACGTCGGAGGCTTACGGTGCAGGAGGGCCACTCCGAACGTGCTCGGGGACACGCGTCCACATCCTCCAGCATCAGGACTGCCCCTCAGGGGGGTGCCGTTCGTCTCGCAGGTTTTATGATTGTGACAATTTTCTGGCAGTTGGCAGTAACATATCTTGAGCAAGGGCCCCTTTGACAGATTCGCACAAAGTGGCCTTTGAGGCTGGAGGCAGAGCTGCCAAGCATCACCTAGCGAACAAAGCAAGGGCTTTGAAGTCAGAGCCCAGCTCCAGAGCTCGCCTTGCCGTTCGTTTCCTGCCTGTGCGACTTTGGGCAAGCCGTGCGAACGCTCTGAGCCTCAGTTTCATCACCCGTGATCACGGATGCCCTGGGAGGCTCAGAGGGGGCGAGCTGGAAAAACACTCTCACGGTCAGAACTGCACGAGGTGCCTGCGGTCGCCAGGGCTTTGCCCGCCTGTCCCGCTCTCTTATTTCCCACGTCACCTGGTCCCACAGATGATGATGCTAACCCTGGCCTGGCAGGGCGTGGGTCTGGCAGCCTGCACAGCCATCCTTCAGTCCAGCCCAGGCACTCGTTCCAGGGAGCAGCCGGCCTCCTTTTCCAGGCAAGGGCTCCCTCCTCACCACACGTGAGGGGCGGCGGGCACCCAGCCTCAGCGTGATGGAGGGTGACAGCCCCGTGGTGGGTGGGGACACGGGGGGTGTGAAGGGGAGGCAAAAGCCTGCAGATGAGGGGGTAAATCTTGCTGTTTGCTCCTATCTGGGTTTCCGTTTGCCCCCTCTTGCCCCTTTCACATTTGTGGAGAAGCAGGGTAGAGTGTGATCTGGGGTCAGAGTTCGTGGATCCCGATCCAGGCGTCCTGTGCCGACTGGCTGTGTGACCTTGGGCAAGTCACTCAGCCACCCTGTGCTTCCGTTTCCAGCCCGTGCAGCAGGGGCGGTAATAAAATGCGCACCTTACCTGGGGCTTGTGGTGATTACGTGGGAAGGACTTGGCCTAGCATTCAATACATGAAGACATCTTTTATTTTCTGTTTATCTCTAGCATCGTGTCACCTTCTTCTTTTTAAGTTTCTGTGAACAAAGCCAGGGCTTTGAGGTCAGAGCCCAATGCATTTAAAACGC
The DNA here is from genome assembly GCA_039655065.1 of Glossophaga mutica. Lineage (NCBI taxonomy): Eukaryota > Metazoa > Chordata > Mammalia > Chiroptera > Phyllostomidae > Glossophaga > Glossophaga mutica. The sequence goes on from CM077313.1 coordinate 89,369,460, forward strand.
ATTCAGTGAATTTTATGTGCAAATGGATGTTTTTATGATATCCATAGATTATTGATTTGCTCCTCGCACTTGCTGCTGGGACAGCGAATAATAAGCGTGTCTGCAAGTCCTGGGGTTCCCAAGGCCCCTCCGTATCCACACCCACGGCCGACCTTCCTAGGGCTCAGCTCTGCCACTCCCACAGATCGGAGGGATTTTATTCTGAAAAATATTATTTTCACTTTCCTTCCCAGAGGGGTTTCCTCTTCTCTAATGGGACACTCTGAGTTCTCCTGCAGATGACATGGCTTCAGCGTCACTGTCCTAAGGGGAACCGTACGTGTTTTGAGCCGAGAGCTCAGACGCGTTCTGTGTATATGTTAGTGGAGGTTTGCAAATGCAAATGTTTGATCAAAATGCGTGGTTTTATTTACGGGTGTCCATATATTAGACATGTTAACTTGAACCGAACCGTTCAACATGCTTAATCCGAGTCAGATGCGATGGTCAGTGAATTATTTTTGCAAACCGCTTCTGTTGGCACTGAGAGCTGCCTTTCGTATGGATTCCATTCTGGCTGACCACTCCGAGGCTTCACCCCAACGAGCTGGTGCCAGACCCCACTTCCAGTGGCCTGCGTGTTGGTTCCCCTGAAATACAACACAGTGGCAAATGTCTTCCGCCCACAGAGCCTAATCGGACCGGACAGGGTGCTGGGAGAAACCCGCACACAGCATTGCGCCCTAATAGACATTCATACAGGCCCAAATAATGATTTCCTGCTGTGGACTCCTTTTTTTTTCAATGCTTTGTTTGTTAAATCCTATATTCCTTCCCACTTTCCTGTTGACTTCAGCTAAAATGAATTTGGTGCAACGCATCTCTCACTAGGTCAGCAGAACTCTCAACTCCGTGGGGGTGGGGAGGGAGGGAGGGGCTCACCCTTTGAGGGCTGCCTTTCTCAGCAGCTCAGGCCCCAACTTCTGGTCGAGTCCTCTTCCAATGGCAGAGCGAGAGGAGAGGCAAGGCTGCACTGGTTGGCAGGGTGGGGGGGAATGGGACAGAAACAGAACGTGTTATATTAGGATCATGACTATTTTGCGTAAGGAAATTTCATGTCGCTTTTCTGATCACCGCACATAACACAGAACCACAGTGAGGCAGGGAAGACTGTGCTTGCAGCTTAGGTGAGGAAGGACGACACTTGAATAAAGCACTTTTCTAGCAATGAGGCATCAGTTTGAAGTGAAGAGCAGGTTGTCAAACAAGATTTAGAAAAATCAGAGTGATAGCTGCTGGGTAACAAGATGCAGAGAGGGGTCTGAATTTAGCAGAGAGTGGGTCGACTTTAACCCATGGCACCCCGTAGAGCGCTCCAGGCTTCGGGGAGCCTCTGGCCCACCAGTGGCTTCCACTGAGTGAAAACCCAGAGGTGCCGTGCTGGGGGTCAGGTTAGTGGCTCTGCTCAGGGGGAGGGATCTTGAAGAGAGAGGACCAGCTCTGGGAAATATTCTGGCCCTTATCAGCAGGTGTGATTTTGTCAGCTTGCTGTGGCTCCTGTCCTCTGTGGTGTGAAAACTGTCCCCATCTGGAGAGAGTTTGCGGACATTGCCAGAAGCAGAGATGGTGTGAGGAGCTGCACTTGGCCATCCATCCAGAAACGCAGCTTGTGTTCCTGCAGGTGGAACGGCAGGTCGGAGCATTTCCTGTCTGATGGAGAGCTACGCGGATTTCCCTCCATAGACAGGCGCTGTGTGAAACGTTACTTCCGCCTGGGGTCTACGAGACTCCCTGTCCCCCAGCCCACCCCCAAAGAGTGTGCGATCAGACTTTTACTTTGCGCCAGTCAATACAAGTTTCAACAATGGTATTTCTTTGGGGTGAGGAAAAAGCTGTTCATATGTTCAAGAGTCATAGGCAATGTTTTTCCTGAACTGTAGGATGATCATATTCTTTAGTAAATGTTCTGTTGACTTGTCAGTGTTCTTCTTATGCACTTACAAAAGTTTGTAAAAATACCTTACCCGTATATAAGGATATTAACCCTTGATCTATTATATTGAATGTAAGTTAAAAATATTTTCCCAATTTGATAAGCTTTTGACATTGCTTGTAATATTTTTTGCTATGCAAATTTTAAAAAAACTTTATGTGGCAAGATTTACCTGTTCTCTTTTATGGCTTCTGGCCATAAAGTTGTAGTTAGAAAAGCTTTCGCTTTCTCCTCTGAAGTTAAATAAAATTTTTTTTAGTGAAAATGTGAAATGATAAAGGAAGATAAGAAAATAGAGGAAATACCATATTTTTCGGACTATAAGATGCACTGCCCCTGCCAAATTTGGGAGGAACAATGGTTGTTAATGCTGCTGTTGAGTTCTGTTTACATTTACATTGGTGAAATATTATGTTATTTATGTTATTACATATTTTACCACATTTTTTGTTTCAAAATTGTTTTTCCTATTTTCCTCCTCTAAAACCTAGGTGCATCTTATGGTCTGAAAAAAATATGGGTAAGTAGAATAATAACAGACAACTTTGTTCAACTGCATGCAAATAATTTTGACACTTGGATGAAATGAACAATTTTCCAGGAAAATATAATTTTCTAAAAGTGACCCCAGAAGAGAAAGAAAATCCAAACCAATTGATATGCACCAAAGACAAGGAGAAAATTGTAGAAGAGTAATCTACCACAGAAGCACCAGGTTCAGATGGCTTCACAGGGCAATTCTAACACATCTTTGCATAAAAAATTATTCCATAGCACAGAAAACTACAGAGCACAGAAAAAGAAGAAAAATGTCCAATTTCATTGAACACAGTGCATTACGTTGATACCAAAAGCCTAAATGGATTGTAAAAAAAAAAAAAAAAAGCTAAAGAGTAATCTTTCTTATAAATATTTCTTCTAAAATTTTAAATTAAACATTAGGAAACTTGATTCAACAGCACATTAAAATAATGTAGATATTCTAGGAATGCAAGGTTGGTTCAATGTAAAGAAATCTATAAATCAATTTGTATTAATGAGGAATATTATTTGTAAAATTATTTTTATAGATACAGAAAAATTTATTTGACATAATCCCATATTCATTCTTGATAAAACACTCAATAAATTAATAACAATCTGATACTTCATTGACATGTATCTCAAGTCCAAAAGCCAGTTTCCTACTTAATGCTAAGAGTGTTCCCACCAAAGTCAGGATGTTATATAGATATGCCACTATTATTTATTGCTACACTGAAGTATAAACTGATAAAAGTCAGACAAGAGAAAAAAACTGTAGCTTCAAAAATGAGAAAGGAGGAAGTACAATGACTTCTATTTGCAGAAGATGCTATCATACATCTGTACAATCCAAGAGCATCACCTGAAGAACAGTTAAAGGTGAGAAAACTCAGTAATACTTTAGGGTACAAGCTAATAGAGAAATAAACAGCTTTCATATAAAACAGTAATCAGAAAGTATAATGGAAAAATAGTGCATGCTTAATATTAGCACAAGAGAAAATAAACTTCCTAGGGATAACAAAAACTCTAACTCTAAGAAGAAAACTTGAAAATCACTTCTGCAGAGCGTATATGAGTGTGCACGCACTTGAACAGATGGGAGACAGACCAATTTTGGATAGAAAGACAAAACTGTAAAGTAGCCAATTTTCACTCTTTATAAATTTGACATGATCACAACAGAAAACAGCCCACAGGGATTTAACAAATTCATTGAGGCAATTCTAAATTGGGAAGAGAGCAATGGGGGAGGTTGGCCTATCAGATATTGGAACCACTCTGTGCTAGCAACGATGTAGTTGTGATAAACAAAGAAGCAGGCAGATCAGTGGAAAAGATGGAAAAGTCCCAGAATGAGCCTCAATGTATGGGGATTCGAATGTGGGAAATCAATAAGGGAAGCCTGTACTACTCAGTAAATGGTATTGGAGCAACTCACGCAATCGTAGCCAAGGAGAAGGAGGTAAGTTTATAGCTGTGCCCGATGCCATATGTAGGATAAATTCCACATGGACCAAATTTTAAATCTAACTAATTAGTGTATAACTGTTTTTTTTCTTAATGGTAAAGGTGTTATGAACATTGTGCTATGTTGGTAAATATACTTCTGCCATTTTATTTTTAATAGTTCCACAGTACTCCACTTAATAAAATATCATAATTTGTTTAACTGAACTGACGTTTATGGACATTCCAGGCTGTTTCCACTTTTTGATTTTTATAAGCAAAGCCGAAATGGCTGTTTAATGTGGTGGGGATTCTCCACCAGAACAGCAAAGCCAGGTTCTCAAAATTGAGGGTCAGTTAGGTATTAGCTTCCTACAGCTGCTGTGACAAATGGCTGCAGATTTGGTGGCTTAAGACAATGGGAGTTTATTCTCTTCTAGCTCCATTGGCCAGAATTCTAAAACCAGTGTCCATGGACAAACGTCTCAGAGCCAGCAGAATGGACGTCCCTCTGGAGGCTTTTGTTTTTCCTTTCTTCTGCTCCCAGTGGCCTCTGGCATTCCTCTGCTCATGACTGCACCGTTCCAATGTCTCCCCTGTAGCCACCTTGTCTTATCATCTGTGGTTCAGCCTCCCTCCGCCCCTCTTATAGAGGCAACTTGCCTTTGTATGTAGGGACCGTCTTGATCATCCAGGATAATTTCCCCTCAGAGAGATTTTTAGCAGAGCTAATCTCTCTGGAGATTCTAAGCTCCTGTTAAATTACTAAGGCTCCTTCTTACGCCTTCCTCCTGCCCCTCCCACCTCCCAGCATCATAGCCCGAGCCGCCTAGGTGTTCCTGCTCATCTCAAACTTAGGGCTGCTGAAGGCTCTTGTGGTTTTACGCCCGGGCCATCTGCTCATGCCCAAGGGTGCTTTTTCCAAGCTCTCTTCACCATGTCTTGTTTCTTTCTTCCTCAAGAGGATTTTTTTAATCCTCACCCAAGGACGTGTTTATTGATTTTAAAGAGAGAGGAAGGTATGTGTGGGAGAGAGAGACAGAGAGAGAGAAGGGGGCGGCGATGAAGTAAAAGAGAGGAACATCGAGAGGTTACCACCCGTACGTGCCCCAGCTGAGGATCACACCAACAGTTCAGGTGTGGCCCCGACGGGAAATCGAGCCTGCACCTTTTGGTGCTTGGGGACGACACCCCAACCAACTGACTGCCCAGCCAGGGCCTGAGAGGATTTCTTTCTGATGTTAGATGACGTGCTCGTTTTATACTCACCAGCTTGCTAAATGCTCCACTCTCGCTGAGTTTCTCTTGAACAACTGTATTGTCGTCAGTAACAGTAACACCGGGGCTTTCCCGACACTAATATTTCAGGTCTTGGCCATGTTCACAGGAAGGAAACGAAAAGCTTTCTGCAAAGCATGTACCCTCCTCCCCCAGAAGTCCCAAGGCCCTGGCTTAGTTTTTCAGGACAGCAGCCCTTATCCACTCATTGTTTGTGCTCTTCTTTGGCCTCAGCAAAGGGAGAAACCCAGGAGGCCCCTGACCCTCCTGGCCCAAGTGTTTTGCTGGAAATCCTGCTGACTCCGCTGTGGGTGCTGGGATCCGCCGGCAGCTTCCGGCTCCCTCCTCATCCCATCTGGGCGGCCTTTGGGTCTGCAAGCGGGGACGTCTCTTTAATCGGTCAATGGTTGGGCAGGAAATTTGACAGCAAACCGGGTCCCAGCTACAGGTCAAGGGCAGTAGAGGCCCATGTCTTTGCAAACCTGCCCGGTATCTGTGCAAAAAACAACTTCCTTTATTTCTTCCCTCTGGATTCGGTGTCTCCATTGTGAAGAAGATGGGACTTGCAGGCAGTCACACCCTGGTCCTCCACTGGCCGAGACAGGATTTCGTCCGAATGACGTAACCTGGTTCAGCCTGTTTCCCAGCCAGCGCAAAGGGCCCAGTGAGGTCCTGGCGAAGGTTGGGGTCCGATGTGTGTCTCAGCCCTCGTACAAGTCCTGGCACGCAGGAGCTGTCTCGGGGGAACCCCCTTTTCACTCAGCCTCAGTCTTGAGCCCTGTTCGTCCCTCTATATTTTCCCTCATGAAGGTCAAGCTCCCCCTCTAGACCATGCTTATACTTCGACAGCCCAAGAGTGCATGAATAGTTAAGACAGTTGATATTTCTATTTATTAAGCCAGATACTATGCTGAGTGCCTCACGGACATTTTCTCATTTAATCCAACTTTAAGAAAAATACCATAGAAACAGTCCAAGCCTCGTTTGTACTCCTTCCCAGCGTCAATCCCCTCCCTTGAACACAAGTGTGAAGTTGACGAGGACCTTTTCTATGCCTTCGCCACATTTCTATGGGCAGCATGTAGTAACAAACAAGGTAGTGTTATTTTCTGTGTTCTTGAAAGTACACAGACGGTAGTATGCTGTCCGTTTCCTTCTCTAACGCGATCTTGGGAATCGAGCGTGTGCTTTAGAGATTTACCCAGGTAGCTCTAGTCCATTCATTTTAATTAGTATAACAGCGTGTTGAATGAAAACACTGCTATTTATCATACGTTCCTTTATTAAGGGGCAATTCATTTGTCAAATTTACAAGCAATTCTGTAATGACCATTTTTGTCATGCCTCCTTGTTCTCAGATTCTTCATCTGTAAGACAAATCTCAACCAGATGAGCTCTCTGGCACACTCGAGAGGCTTGGTTATCTGCTCTCAGCGCTGCTTCGTGCCTGCCACCAGCACGCCGGGTCCTGCCAGCAGGGTAGGAGGACGCCCCTTTCTCAGGTTGTCACTAATCGTGTGTGTGCTGATTCACCTCAGTGTTTGCTGACCTGACGCAGACAAAACAAAAACAAAAGCCATCGCCTCATTGTTTCAATGTTTATGTCTTTGCTGGGTAGTGAGACCGAATCTCTCTCCATGTACGTCCTGGCCTTTTGTCGATTTAGTTTTGTGAATTGTCTGGCCTATTCTCTTTATCTCCCAAATGTTTTGTTAGTATGTCGCCCAATTTGCCATTAATCTTTTGGCCTTGTGGTGATTTTTTACTCCATAAAATGGTTAACCTTTGATCTAGCCAGGTGGTCAACTCTATCAGCATTTTCGAGTCCTTTCAATTTTTCTTGTTATGGTCAGTGAAATTCGACGGTTACACCTGCTACGGGGGAGACACTGAGAGCTACAAAAGTGGTCAGTTACAGTTTTGGGGGGCCTTGTGCCTCAGTCGTGGGACGAGATACTTAAATAGAACTGCAGTCAGCGACGCAGACCGGCGATGACGAGTGTCAAACCTTGGCCCAGAAACGAGGTGACTTCACTTGGGCCGCCAGGAAGTGAGGAACAAAGAACGCCAGCGAAGGCTGAATCACGGGGCCAGATGAGCTGAGGTGACGCGTGGAAATACACACTATCCGGGCAGGAGTCATCCCGAGAGCTGTTTATCCCAGTCCCTCCGTGTAAAAGGGAAACGGATAGTGTATCTTTCTGAGTTGACTGAATTCGCCCCAGGATGTCCTGCCAATGAATGCCTGTGACCGGGCCCTCTCCAGGCTCTCTCTGCTGTGACCCCACCTCTGGGAGTGGCTGCCCCGTGGGCCGCCCCAGCCTCCACAGACACCACCCACGCCGGGAGTGGGGGCCCTCGGCTCTCTGACTGCCACCCAGCTCTGGGCCCTGTGACCCTCCGGGGAGCAGTGTAGAAGAGGCCAGTGTCGTGCCTTGACATCTGCGTAAGTGGCTGCATGGGTTAATAATGTGTCCCTTTGCGTGGCTGAGTAGTATCTCTTGGATGGATGCACCGTAGTTCGGATCGCCACGCACGTGCCGAAGGCCGTGGCGTTGCTTCTGGGGTTCAGATGTTGTAAATAAAGCCACTCAGGTCACACGACCGGTGGAACGAGTGCATGCGCACAGCTACTTCGGAAATGAGCTCTCGGTCTTGGTGAATGGAAAAGAACGCACATTTCCAGGGAAGCGCTTTCCCGCCTGCACACCTGAGGGGCTTCTTAAAGTGGTGCTGGGCCGAGTGACCGCTCCCAGGCCATGCTTGTGATATCTGTCCCTCACATTCAGGCTGCTGTTTGGGAAGACCAAGGCTGGTCCTCTGCCTTCAGAGCTCACCTTTCTGAAAGTTCTAGCTGGCAGCACTGTCTCCTGACGCTGGGGCCGTGGGACACCTTCACCTGGTTTCAGCGCCCCCAACCACTACGACTCTGACGTTGTGATCTTTACCGGTGTGTCCCCTTGCTTGCTGACTGCACCTTCCGTGACACCTGGGCTTTGTCCTCCATCCCCCCGTTTACGGCTTGGGGGCCAGGCACACGGCCGGTGTGTACTGGTTTTTAATAAATTCATGAATAAATTATGTCTTCAATATATTGAATAGACTAAAAATATCCGAGACTGGATTTCAGTAAACACATAAGTATACGTGATGCCCACCAAGTAAGTAGAGTGAAGGAAAGCCACTCCAGGGCTTGGATTTACAAGCCTGAGCGAGAATCTCCACTCGGCCCCTTGCTGGCGCTGACTCTGTAGGCAAATGATGTAAGTGCTCTGTCTAAGTCTTCTCATTTGCAGTACTATATACATGGTCTTCACGAGATTACTGTGAAGTTCCAGTAAAATAATTTGCATGAATGCACTTGGTAATACACTGAAGTGCTGTACAAATCACAGGGATTCTCCTTGCTCTCCCGGTTATTGTCTTTCCTCCTTTCTCCTCTCTTCCCGCCTTCCCCCACTCCTGCCCCGCCCCCGTTCTCCTCATCCATCTGCACCCTGGGAAGGATGGAAGTGGTCAGGCAACTGCAAGTTTAAAATCAAGGCGTTCTTGTGACATTCCATCCAGCAGAGGGCAACAGTTCCTACCAGCTAAGCCCAATGTCTTTGACTATCAAGTTCAAGTACAATCATGGCAACTTGTAATCATTAATATTTATTTATTGTTGAAGGAAACACACGTGTCCACCCTACTAATCCTTTCATTCAACCATCTCCAGATACTGCTGTTTGGTACATTGCCTTGGAGCCCAAGTGTCTTTTGGAAAGGTCTGGCTGCCATGAAAATTATCTTAAAAAAAAAAAAAAGAAAGAAAAGAAAAGGATTTGCACTCTTCTTTCCTCCCTAGTTGGCTGGTAAAATGCAGAACAAATTGTGGCTCAGGAGTGATGACACAGACATGCCTCTCTTTTGACTATTTATATCCTTGGCAACGACACTAGGAGATAGGGGTAACTGCTTTGCTCAATCAGCTTATCTGAGAATTCTCCTACTTCTTAGTTCCCTTCAGAGGGAATTCTCCCATCCACATTCTCCGTGTGCTGAACTGCCGCTGCATGGATTTCACACCAGGATTGGTGGCGAGGGTTCTCCACCGAGAAACTGAGGTCCTGAGTCTACCATGTAGGGCCTGGGGATGCCCTGCGGTGCCAACTGGTGCAAGGCAGACGAGCTGGGAAGTCCCCAAGGGGCTTCATTGTGGATAGTGAGTGCGGCCGGATCACCCATGTCCCGCCTTAACCTGCTGCCCAGAGACCGTGCCAAGTCAGCCAGTGCAGCCCCTCTGGATAAGCAGAGGGGGAGAGAGAGAGACAGAGAAAGAGGGAGGAGAGGAGCTAGCCCAGCCTGGTTCTTTCTAGGTAATGGGAACCAGTGGGGATAATCAGATATTAGTCATGTGTCCTCACCGACGACAGGATGTGCTTGTCCCATGACTGGGCGCAGAGAGGTGGCTAGGTGATCCTGGTGTAACTCTTCTGTTTTATGGAACTCTGATAACCTTGGCCTCATACCAGCCCCATGCACTAGGGAAGCCAAACAAGGTGGTTTATACATCTTAGTGCCATTCATCCATTCATTCATTCATCCACCCATCTAATGTCAACGGAAGGCCTACTATATGCTAGGAATTGGAGAGTCAGAATAAAAGAAGACCAGGATCCTTCCTTTGAGTAGTTCTCAGCCTCTGGGGGAGACCAGGGTAAACCATTAATGACCCATAGAGGGGTAAGGTCTGTAATTGAACTTGGGGGCGTGGGGACATGGGAACACAGTAGCGATGGTGATCGGCTCTGTCTGCAGGAGGCTTGTAAGGCGGGGGGGGGGGGTCCTGGAGTGGTGTCTCTGGGCTGGGGACACATTTCAGGGGGTGAGCTTTTCATCTTGTTTCAACTCCTGTCACGCCCTTAAGCAAAACTTTGTCCATATCTACGGGAAAGCTGGATCAAATTGTCTTGTCCTTACTCCCCCTCCAAGTGCCCCCAGCCCTGCCTGGTTCGAGTTGTGACTAGATTTGACCGTCGTGAATTGGGGACTGTGTGGGGTGTGCTGGGACCCCCGATTCACAACGGTGTCACACTTCCTGAAAGCTGAGGACGGGAGGCCAGATCGTGCACGTAGTGTCCCCCTGGGAAAACACCAGCGTCGTCCACCTTCCCTGCTCCTTGGCCAAAGACAGCAATGCGTAGACCTTGTTCAACCTCTTTTGATGGGGACCACGCTGAGTTTTCCTCAGGACAGGGCCTGCCTGTCGATATTCTGCCATGATCGCTTTGGGGGCACAGCAAAAAATGCTGACTTAGGGAGAGGACTCTGTAAGCTTTAGGAGGAGGGGGGAGGGACTGGCCTCAGGAGACAAACTAGCCCTGGAAGCCCTGTGTGACTGTGGGTCACTTTTTCCCTCCCTTCTTCAGAACCATACCACCCTGTGTAGGAATACGGTCGTTTCGTCAAGCATTATCCTGTCCGTGTGGCATCTCCAGGATACTTTTAAGGTATGCCTGAGGGCAGAAGCTTGGCCTTCCAGCACCTTGGCTCCTGGGGAGCTCCGAGCCCAGTCTGCGGGGCAGCGGGCGATGCGTGGCTGCTGCTGGGCGGAGTCAGTGAGGAGAGTGCCCAGAGCCGAGTGCCCAGAGTCCCGCCCCCTCCGAGCTGCAGTGGAGCCGGACCAGAGGCAGAGCCCAGTCCCAGGGGCAGCGCAGCCCACAGTCCTGGGCTGGGCACGTTCCCCACTCTCGCTGGCTCGGCTCAGGGGCTGGCTGAGCCCAGCCGGGATGCTGAGCTGCTCGCTTGTTCTGTCGCCGGCCGGGAGCACTGGGGCCCTTCCCCTGTGGGTAAAGTCTAAATTTAGCCCCAAAGAAGCTGCCTTCCCATTTTGCTGGAGAAAAGCTCTTTTCACTGGAATGGGCCTCTGCTTTGATTAAGTGAGAGGACCCACATCTGGGAATATATAAACTTTATTGTCCTTGGATGACAAAATGGTTTTCTTGCCTCCTGGTTTTCCACCTTTGCAGCCCGGAGCGTGACTGTCTTTGCTAATGACCATGCTGGCCAGGGAGAGCCACTTCATCGTGGACTGGGCTCCCAGGGCCTGGGGCCTGGCTGGGGCTGACCCCTGGGGAGTGCCTCTTGTCCCCACTTCACCTGCTGAGTCTGAGCTCTGCCTGCAGACACACCAGAGAGCAGGAGGCTGGGTCTCCTGCATGATCCTGGGAGAAGGTGCGGCCCAAGCTTGGACCCCCTTGGGCCCCCACAATTGCAAGAGGCATGGAACACCATAGGGCTTCCCTTTCCGCTCCAGGGTCCAGGGTCTCAGATGCTACCCTGGGCCCACTGGAGCGAATGGGCAAGGCATCGGCCCTAGGGGTTCTCTGGGCAAAGAAAGGCTTTGAGGACTTCTCCTGGCCCAAAGCAGGCTCCTGGGCCGACTCCCACCCTAGAGCCCCTCTGCCGTTGGAGTCTTTGTGAATTGCGTGGGGAGCTGACAAGCGAACATTCCTTTAAAAGTCAACGCCTAGTTCATGGTCATGTCCCTTTCCGTAAATATTTCCTTTGGTGTCTAATGGTGCAAGCTCTGGTTAACTCATCTGGTGTAGGAACTCTGAAATATGGGGCAGAGAGTGGTGCACTTGGATTCAGAGTGCCGGGTTGCTGGGTGGTCTGGTTTTACAGCTTATTAGCTGTATGACAGGGAGCAAGGCACCTTCTCCAGACTTCTGTTTCCTTGTCTGGAAAATGGCACTAATAAGACTGTACTCACAGCTCTGTGGTCGGCCACAAGCGAGAAGACGTTGTACATTTCCAAAAGCTTTTCGTAAAAGTAGACGGTTTTCTCCATGAAGGGATCTGAGCTGGTAGTAAACGCTTGTTTGGATTTGATTAGTCTCTCCCACCACCCCATGAAAATCTCTTTTCTCCCAACGAGCCCCTCAAGGACTTGGGGATGCTCAGCAGATCCGGGGAACCTCTCAGAAGGAAAATAGGCCAAATCTGGTGTATTTTCTGCTGAGTACCTAGAGTTTGGTCATTTTTCCAGGCTAGTCTGCACAGCATTCAACATTAGGACCGAAATAAGCTTTCCCATTTAACCAGAACTGATAGACCAGAAAGAAATTAGACCAAGTCTAAAAGAAAGCGGGCTCTGTACGAGGAGGAATTGGAAAGACACCTCTTACTGTCATTTTCCGGGATGGGCTGGGCAGCCCCCAGAAACTGTCAGTGTGGAAAGAGCCCGGGAACGTTTTACAAGCTAGTAAAACTCGGGGAGACGGGTGATAGATTCTTTGGAATTTATCTGCATGGTTGATGTCACTTTCTCAGCACAGGGAACCAAACTGTCTCCATGTCTGTGGCCCCTTTCTGGAATTGTTCCCTTGTAGTTAATCCCAAGTGACCCTTTAGGCCGCTTCCCTGTCAGGAATTGTGGGTTTGCGGCAGGAAGCGGCCCTTTCTGGGCCCCGGCAGTTGGCTAGGTGGCTCTTCCCGCAGCCCTAACCGGAAAGGCAATTGACGGCTTCCCTGGGCCGAGACCCTCCCCCCTGCAGATGCAGGTCTGGGCTGTCCAAGCCGCATGTTTTATATCTTTGCCTCTACTGGTCGTGACGACTGGCGCCCGTCCCAGCTAGACACCATCCAGAGGGACTCCACGCAATTTTCTGCCCCCAGCTTGGAGGGCAGTCGACTGGGCAGCTCTCGTGCGGAGTTCCTGGTTTTGTCGTGGTTGACAATGGCACGTCACTTTTCCTCAGCTTCCGTTATTACAAAAGGATGTTCATTTTAATTTGGACATTTGGAGGATGTGGCAATAAATTCATAGAGGGGAGGGGCAAGGGAGATGGGAACAAATGGACAGTTATTGGGCACCTACCAAGAGGCAGGCACTGTGCTTAAATATTTTACAAGATTTCATTTATTTATTTTTAGAGAGAAGGGAAGCAGGGGAGTAAGAGAGGGAGAGAAACATCAATGTGTGGTTGCCTCTCACATGGCTCCTACTGGAGACCTGGTCCACAACCCAGGCATGGGCACTGACTAGGAATCGAACTGGTGACCCTTTGGCTTGCAGCCCGTGCTCAATCCACTGAGCCACACCAGCCAGGGCTCTACTTAAATATTTTAATGCAGAGCCTCCCATTTAGCTCTCAGAACAACCCCCTAGACTAGGACAGTACAAATGTATGTTACAGATCTGGAAAGCAGGGTTTGCAGAGCTAAAAATACACTGGAAAGTTCTGTGGCTTTTTCTTGATTCTCTCGAGGGTTGGCCTCTCCACAGAGGCGGTGTTGTCTTGTGCCTGGGGGAACTAGGACAATCATCCCAAAGTCACAGTAACAGGGACCGGCTGAGACCCCATGTGATGCACCCGGCCCCCTCGAGAGGCCAACGGGAAGGAACCTAACAGCACTATGGAATTTTCTAGGCCAACCGCTCTCTTCTTCTCCACCAGGAGACTTGGGGACAGCCAAACCTGCAGCTGGGACAGGGTGACCCTTCAGAGACCAGCTGCTGTCAAGAAGGCTCTCCAGATCCCCGTGCCGGGTGCCAGCAGCGTTCCAGAGCCTGGATGCTGCCCAGCCAGCCCGGGGAAGCAGGCTCTCCAGCTGGCGGGGCCCTGGCGTGACTCATCTGGCCCGGGAGCCCAGCCTCAGCAGCACGCCCTCCTGCCTCGGGGCGCAGCCGGGGCTGGTCCCCTGAGAGGGAGCATTCCGGAGGCTGCGAGTCCGGCCAGCGTGCCCCCTGCGCTCCACGGCTGCCTTCTCGGCCTGCAGCTCGATACCCCAGGACGTCAGGGGCGGGAAATGATTCTTTCTCCTGAAGTCCGGTGACTGAGCTGACCCCCCGGGGGATTCTGCAGCCCTCCTTCCGGCAGAGAAAGCAGAGACGTTTATACCCTGGAGGCAGGCATCTCCGGGGGCTGTGAGGTGGTGACCCTGGGGAGCGGCTGCCGCTGGCTGGGCTCAGGGAAGGCCTGCCACTTTCTGACCTGGTGCTGACCTTCCCCGGAGTGGCGGCCACTCCCCTGCCATTTGCTCCTGCAGTCGGCAGAGTGGGACAGATGACGCCATGGCACTTTGGGGTGTGCTGGAGTTTTGACAAATTCCAAGGAACATCAAAGTGCAGAGCCACAGCCAGTAGTACATCAGCATCTGTCACCAGGGCCCCCGCCCCGATTATCACATTAAAGCAGCCATGGGCGCATTTCAGCTGGAGCTCAGCAGACGCCTCCTGGAACTCACAATTTCTCCTTCCAGAGTTAAACCAATACGGCAGTGGTTACGTTCCAAACCTCCGCTCTCGGGCCTACGCTCAGCGGCTGAGCCCTGCATCACACACACGCACACACACACACACACATACGTGCCCGTGCACAAAGCGTGCGCGTGCACACACACTTCCGTGCTCCAGAACGCCAGATCATTGGCATTAGGTGGCACGGAAAGCAGAGTTGGAGTCTAACTTGAGCTCTGTCACATCATAGCTTGAGATCCTTGGCGGCTGGTTAGCACTTCTGGGGCTCAGTTTCCCCCGGGGTGCAGTACGGGCAGTGGCAGCTCCTGGTCCAAATTTGCCAGTTTAGTTGGCGGAGCAGCTCGGCTTTTGTCTGCTGGGGAACCATCGACAGTGTTTGCCGGTCACCCTGTTGCGTGTTCGTTTCTTGATGCGTTTATTGCGTGTGGCTTGGGGGATCCGGAGAAAACACAAAGTCTCTCTCCCACGGAAGATGTGCTGAGCAGCGTTTGTGAGTGGAGGTGCGGCGGCTCCTCGTGACTTCAGTTTCAGATTGTGAAGGAAATACTCGCTGGGTTGGTATTTCCGTGGGTCAGTTCTCATTGGGGGTGGCAGCACAAGGCAACTTCAGAAGGAGCCTTTGCTGATCTTTAGAACTATTTCCCCCAAACTCGGGAGCATCCAAAGAAAGCAGAGTTGTCTGCCAGAATGTCCCAGAAAGAACAACAGGCGTGTGAATTTGATGCCACGTGATCAGGCATAAGAAATGTCACACTTCTTTTATTACTTTAAATTAAATTTGGCATGCTATTGTAGCCAGGCTGCCGAGGGTGGGGTGGGTGGGAAACTTAGTCCCAGACCCTCCTGGAATACCCCCTCCCTCCCAGTCCTGCAAACACCCACCCGGAGCCCCCAGGTGGACCTCAGGTGGATCCTCTGGTCTCTGGTCCACCTGTGTGACTGCTGATGGGTCTCTGTGCCAGGTCCCCATTGTCCTTGAAGACTGGTGGCCCTACCATCTCTTGGCAAGGTTTTCCCATGACTGCGATTTCTCCCTGAGGCCCTGCCACCTCCCCAGAGTGCTTGCAGGGAGGTAAAATCTCTGTACCTGGGGTGACGGGTCTCTAGGGGGCCCTAGAATTCTTTTCAGGCTTCCTTCTCCGTTAAGACAGCCTCCGTGATCTTTGGGAGAAGAGATCTGGTGACCTCCTCCCAGAGAGCCTGTGGCAAGACAGCACGGCTCTGCTCCTGGGGGGAGGGGGAGATAGGTTATCGGGGCTAACGGAATTGCCAGTGCTGTTACCAGCTGAGTGTGATAGGACTGGAGGGTGTGTTTACAGACTTAATGAGGGAAATGCAGGAGAGAGATGAAAAGAATCACACGTGAAGCTGGGTCAGATTCTGGTCCCTCTAAAATGCCTGCTTCCTCCTCCCATTTCTACTCTTACAAAGCAACCCGGGTTCAGGAAGACAGAGGCCTCGTGGAGCCCCAGAACCAGCCCAAGATCATGCCTGCCACCTGCACAGCATCCGTCTCTTTGTGAATCTAGGAGGCGCTTGCTCCAGGAGCAACCCGACCCTCGCAGCCGCTCTGCAATGGGCGGGGCAGCTGTAATCCCATTTTCCAGACCAGACAACTGAGGCCCGGATGGTTTAAAAGACTTGCCCAAAGCTGAAGGCAGGGTAGGAGGAGGCATCCAGGTCTCTTGACTTTTTCTTCAGACTCCCCGATCTTGCTCCCAGAGTTCGGATTGTGCTCTGGCCACCTCCCCTGGCGACTTGCCTTCTGCCAGTGTCTGGTGTTCTAGAAACTTGTCAACACAGTTTGTCTAACTCTTGCTCTTATGCTATTCTTTGCTCCTTTCAGGAGAGAAGCTGGAAGTAGAACATATTTCTTAGAAGAAAATATGCTCTGGACTTGGGTTCCTACCGGCTGGGCCCCAAAGACCAGGTACGGCCCACACACGACCACGTTGCCAGCTCCGCGTGCTTTCACGTAGTGGCGGGAGGGGTTTTATAAGACTATTAATTCGCGTCTCGGAGAAGAATGGCAGGAAATGTATTTCTGACGATTTAGAAGTGACTCAGTCTGGGACTATTTGAAAAATATCTATTATTTTTATCAGTAAGTAGGATTGTCCATAGTCAATGTTATCTCGTCACCCGCAGGGATCCTAAGATCCGATTACCATTTCCCTAAAAACAACCCGCAGCAAAGCCGGGGGAGACAGAGCCCAGCGCAGCCTTGGCTGGGCCCCCCTCCTGCACCCCAGCCCGGGCCGCCCTGCTAACACCCGCCCTCCCCTCGAAATAACGGAGGGCAGATAAGAAAATCCAAGTTCAGTTCTCAGTTATTTCCACCGCCCGTGAGATAGTAGGATCAGAAGAGATTCCATAACCAGAAAATCTTGGCTGACGTTTCACCCTTTGGAAGCAAGGAAAAAGAAGAAGAAGAAGAAGGAGAAGAAGAAAGAAAAAAAGAAAAAAGGAGTGCCTCAGAGCCTTTCTTAGAGGGCTCTGTCAGAATAGGGCTTTTGAGTATTTAAGTCGAAACACAGGACGGCTAAGAGTTGCTACTCTTCAGTCACTACCCAATCAACTATCAGACAGTGCAAAGTAGTTGTACAGGAAGTACCTAACCCACCCAGTTTTCATTCGCAGGTACTTGGTCTCCCCGGTTTGAAGCAGAAAAATTCAGCTCCACCGTCAGCCAGTTCCTGTGGAACACGGGCACCCACTCCCTGCCCGGGACACTCGGCTCCCTGAGCAGGTGAGCCCGGCGAAGCTTCGCTGCCTCCAGAGTGGCCGTCCCGGAGCAGGGCTCCCAGGTGGACAGTGATGGACACACTGAGCCAGCGTTCCACACTTGCTCCATTCGGAGGGAGGGGTCCCAGATCTTTCTCCCCCACACAGTCCCTGGGTCTGACACTTCCTGAGAAAGCCGGGCTTGTCCCTCGTGTGGCCCAAGTCTGGAATGCAGCTCTTCCTGTTGGGAAGACGATGGTCTTTGTGGGAAAAGCGTGGACTTTGAAGGATGCAAGGGACTGTCAGGCACAGAACCCCTGGCTCAGGCATCCCTGGGGGCCAGCCTGGGTCTGCCTGGGGTGCAGTGGAGGAGGGGCGGAGGAGGAGGCGGGAATAAGGAGGACATAACGGAGGTTAGAAGGTAGTCTGGGGGAGGCAGCCCAGGGTTTCCAACACTGGCGTGGGATTCTGGATCGTATCCTATTGGTCTTCGCCACTCACGGTGTGGTCCAAGGGAGAGCAGCATCTTTGGCACCAGAGAGCTTGCTAGAAATGCAGAGAATCCCAGGGCCAACCCAGAGCCACTGAACTGCAATGCGTGTTTTCACGGAAACCCCACAAAATTTGTATCTTCATTCAAGCACTGCTCTAGGCTAAGAGGGAGCAGAAAAGATTTTGGAGCTGGGAGGACGGGATGGCAGAAATGCTTGGGAGGGAGCCCGTGGCACCCGTCCAGGTGTGATCAGGAGAGGCCGATGAGAGGGGCCTGCTTCCCCTCAGGTGGCAGCCATCCCGTTGGCAATCAGCCCGACCTCAGAAAAGGTGTGTTTGGGAGGTGGGCATCCCAGGATCTGTGCTTTCGAAGTCAGGTTTCACTGCTGTAGCCGATCCTGCGCCCGACCCCCGGGAGGTGGGGTAGCACAGCGGGCTGCCGACGATCCTGGTGGAGCCTGAGCTCCGGGGAAGGTTTCTGCCCCCACTCCAGGGGGCTCCACTGGGACGGGCTTCTCGGCTCCTCTTAGGCTCAGGGCAGCCAGTTCCTGGAACCGGAGACCCCCGGCCCGAGGTCTGGGCTTCCCACGAGGTATGAGGCTGACCGCCATCCACCCCCACCCCTCTCTGTTTGACCACAGCAGCCCTGAGAACAGGAGAGCCAGACTGAGGTTCTGAGCCTCTGGCCCGGGGAGCGGGTGGTCTGGGGCCGCAGGCAGGGCAGTGGGTTGGGTCTCGGTGGGTTAGGTCCCCGCATCTGCAGGAGGAAAGACAGGCGAGCTGACAGGGTGGAATCTTTCAACTAGAGGAGTCTGGCCTCCAGTTTGGAGAGAAAAAGGTGTGAACTTAGTTGTCAGTTACTTCCTGCCATTTCCAATGGCTGCTGTGTGATTCGGGCCAGTTAACGTACCTCTCTGAGTCTCTCTAAACGGAGAGGATAGTAGCATCTTGTTGAAGGCTGTGCGAGCCTCAAGCACTACCTGGCCCACGGAGGGTGCAGCGACGTGAGTTGCCTACCCTGCCTTCCCTTCTCTGGAGCGGCTACCTCCTAACTCTTGCTCTTCTCGAAAATAAGCTTTTGAATGAAACAGTTCCCGTCCAGTAATTCGGATCAACCCGAGGGAAGATAAGTCTTAAATACAGGACTTTCTTTACTCTGAAGGCCCCGGTTTGAATACATGCGACCATTTGTTCAGACTAAACTGTTTCCTAGAACGTAGTCATTAGGGGCCCGCTTCGTGAACAGGCCGGCGTGTTGTTAACAGGTTAGTTATCTGATAGCAAGTGGGTTCTCTGAGGACATGAACGTGACTAAAGGCAGTTGGTTGCCATGCCTACGGTTTACATGGTGCCCCCCACGGGCTTTTTTCTGCGCCTGCCCAACCGAACCCAGACTCTGAGCTCCAAAGCTCACCGCTGGTGATGAGTCCAACTTATCCTCAACACGGTCACAGAAGGCAGCTTCCACCCTGACCCTTTTTCCTGTTCTTTGCTCTCTGGAGCCCGAGAGGTTCTCGATGCTCTGGAAAACCTCCCACGAAGTTTCCCCTCACGCAGACCTTGGGAACACAGAAGCCTCCTTGAAGGACCCGACTCACCTTTTCCCAGGACCATAAAAAGATATATTTTTGCTTCCTACTCCAAACACAGCAAACCTCCCTTCCCGCTTTCCTGGGAGGCGGGGGTAACGCAGGGAGGCCTGGGGGGTCCCCGGGATGAAGTGGCTTGCTTGTAAAACAACTGCCGGGGATTCCACATCTGACTTAATCAACATTTCTCAAGATCCGCAGACCAATAAAACTGCTTTCTTGCCACAGTTCAGCTGGCTGATTTATTTCTCTCCCCTGCGGAAGCCGTCACTGCTCACAGCCGTCCATTTCTCGGGCCGAGAGAATTACAATCCGCAGGGCCCTCTCTGGTGCGCTCTCAGTTTATAAATCGCGCGAATTAGGATTTATTGCTGTGCACCCCGCAGAGTCTTATATTAATAAATTGCGTCTCATCTGCAAAAGCGTGTGTCTATGGCTCCCTTGGACATAGGCTCACAGCCCTGGAGCTGCGGCCCGTCTGCCTGCGGCCAGCAGGCAGTCATAGCTGTTCCCTCGTTCTGAGCCCCCGGTCAGGTTGCCTCTGTCTCCATCTGACGTCCCTCTCCTTGCAAAGGCTGCGTGCAGGCCCTGATTTCTGGGTTTGGCCTCTCCAGGGACGCTATGCACAAGAGACAGACCCACCTGTGTGTATTTGTGTGGCAGTGGGAGGGTGGCTGTGGGTCAGTTTCCAGAGGCTGCAGCAACGAGGGACCGAGCAGTGGGCTGCTGAAAACAACAGGAGCGTATTCTCAGACCGTGCTGGGCACCGGAAGTTCAGAATCGATGTGTTGGCAAGGCTGGACTCCCTTCAGGGGCCCTAGGAGAGGACTACCGCTCCCCCCGGGCCTGCCGTGGCTCCCGGTGGACATGGGTGGTGGTTGGGGGTGGCCACGTCCCCCCAGGCTCCACCCCCGTCTTCACAGGGCCACCTCTCTGCAGCCCTCTCCTCTGTGTGATGTGACACTCCTCGTTGGGTTTGGAACCCCCCCACGTTTTCCAGGATGAGATCACCTACAGAGCTTAACTCAATTACAGCTTTTCTAAATAAGGCGACATTCACAGGTCTCAGGGGCTAGGATGTGGGTATGTATTTGGGGGGGTCACCACTGAACCCACTGCCATCTCTTTAACTTTGCTCAAGCTCTCCCCCAGCCCTTCTCCAGCTAGAACAATCCCTCCAGTTTCTGCTCTGGGGTCACCTTCAGCGAGAGACCCTGGCTGAACTGTGTGATCAGACAGAGTCGCTCACCACCTGGCCTGGGCCCTGTCGTTCCCTGTTCACGAGCCTGTGCTTATCTCCTGGAGAGTCTGTTTCCTCAGACCAAGAGCCTCTCAAGGACACAGCAGGGCCTTGTCCTCGGCTCCCAGGGCCAACGTCACTTCATGAGGACCAAGGTCTTAGTGCCTGGGACCCCATTCTCTCGCCCTGTGTCAAAACCGCTTTCCCGGACGGCCTGTGACCCTGCCCTCCATCTGACACACGCTGGCTGAGCGTGTCTGTCTGGACTTTGCCCCCGCAGGTTGCCTGAGCCCCCTCCCTC
This sequence comes from Glossophaga mutica, assembly GCA_039655065.1. Classification (NCBI taxonomy): domain Eukaryota; kingdom Metazoa; phylum Chordata; class Mammalia; order Chiroptera; family Phyllostomidae; genus Glossophaga; species Glossophaga mutica. The sequence goes on from CM077313.1 coordinate 89,390,277, forward strand.
CTGGACCTAAATCAAACAGGCGCCCCCACCCGGTTCTTGCGGAAGTGCCGCCGTCCCAGGAGTCTTGTTCTGACCACGCTGGGCCAGGCCTGGAGGTGGCGAATCGCACATTGTCATTCCAAGCCTCTCCAATAGGAACTGGCTCTGGAATTTGGGATAAGAAGTGGTCGAGCCCTTAAAAACACCTCTGGAACTACGAGACAAGTGCCTTTCTGTGGTGAGCGATAACGACATTTTGTTTTGCAAAGCAGTATTTTAAAAGCCTCATCGAGTCCAATCGAGAAAAATCTTGACTACCTGGAACACTTGGGAAGTGGGGGGGTTTGTTCTTCTCATTTGTCATAAGCGAAATTCCTTTTAGCTTTTAAGTCTTGCTGCTCTTTCGCCTACACTCCATGTTTTTTCTCGGTTTTTGTGGGGGAGAAGGGCAGCAGAAGGGATGCTCAGCCTCTGCTCAGAGGCTGGAGGACTGAGGAGTAGGTGCGAGAATCGAGCTGAGTCACCTGAGGCATGACCTTCATCAATCCCTGTTCACCTGCTTGCTCTCTGGGGATTTTCCATTTTTCTCCAAAAGTAGAGAGCAGAAAGTAGTCGCTTAAGTGAAGGTTTCTTTGGCTGACTTCGGGGTAACTTCAGCTTCCCTTCTGAAGGGCTAAGGATATTTTCTTAGCAGTAATCAGCTGCATTTGTGCAGAGGATAGAGCGTGTTATACATGTTGCTGTAGAGACACACTGTGGCCCCTTTTGGAGCACCTGCCGTGAGGTGTGGGCGCATGTGTCTGGCCCAGAGCGGAGGCCACCTGGGGGCCCAGGTGGATAAAGCTACTGAAGCACAGACAGGAGAACCAGTGATCAAACCTCCGAACCCTGGGCATTTTATCCCCCCTTATGTCTTACCAGTGCTATGACCTTCTATGACCTTTGGCAAGTAAATGTGCTGTTACCTGTTTTCTCCTCTAAAAAGGAGAGAAATTCCCATCTCTCCCTGCTGCCTAGAACAGTTGCATAAATGCAGTCCGATGTCTTGCAAATGCTTGGTCCATAACGCACTGCACAGAGATCCATTGTTTCCATGGCGTCGAACCCCGGAAAGGAGCACTAGGTGTTTCCGTAACTACTGTTGTCCAGGGGCACGGTCGCTGTTTTATTTACTGATGCTGCTTCTGCTTCAACGCAGCAGAGTTTGCGCCTTGGGGCCCATCGCAGACAGGCCGCCTCTGGGTGCCATCCCTGGCTGGGTCGGCCTCCCCTCTGCCTTTTCTGTCTGCAGCCGGCCATGCATCAGCGGCCTGCCCCACCCTGGTACATGGACATTGGTTGCGTTCCAGGGCCGAAGCTGGACTCTGCTCTTTCCCCCCAACATAAAACTTGATGTCTCCTTTGTGTCAAAAAAAAAAGGAAAAAAAGTGGATTAGACGCCAGAGAGACACTATATATAGTTTTTCTTTGACGGCTGGAAAAGATAAGTGGCTGAAAGGAGCCGGGAATTGTTTGCCTATAAATCGAGCGCCAGCAAGTTTATCGCTGAGCGCTGTAGATTACGTGGAGCGGAGCCATCGGGAGGAAGAGCGGGAGGCCACGATAACACCGTGATAGCACGAATCCGAGTCCGCAGTCAGACCCTCCCTGGCGCAAGCACCCCGGGGCGGAAAGTGCTTGTGTTACAAAACGGCGCGAGGTCCTGGCCCTGAGATGCTTCTGCGTCTCCTGGGCAGTGACGTGGCCCCTGGCAGTTACATTGGTATGCTTCTTGGTGGGGTCCGATGTCACTTGAGAGGACTGGGCGGGATGGTGGGGATGGCAGGGGCTTCCTCCCACAGGGCATGGTGATGCCCCGGCACCGGAATCCAGGGGGCTGCTGGGCCAGCCGGCCAGTGAATGCCTGGCGCAGAATAATATTTGGCCAGGGTGTTCCTTGAACCATGGGACACTTGGAGTTTTCTAGGTCTCCCTCCTTCTGCAACCCTGTAAGTGGCAGGTGATAAATAATTTCTTCAGTCCTCGTGGCGCCCGGTATTGCTCTGGAGTACCAGGATGGGCCCTACTGGAGACCACCTCAGGGTGGCCAATCACATTGTTGGAACCTGGGTGGGGGGACTCCTGAGAACTGTTGTGGACCCCAAAGCCTTTCTGCTGGCTCCGTGCTGTTTTTGCGCTGCAGTGGTCTGCAAGATGAGGTTCTGCTTTCAGATAGTCCCGTGCAGTGGCGGAGAGGCAATCAAGTGGCCGGGGAGGGCGACCCACTCGAATGTGAAGCAGAGGGACATTAATGGCCAGCATAAATCAACTCCAGGAGCCTTCACTCCCTTATCTTGGCAGGGGGGTTGCTTTCTTGATAAACCTCCCTCACGACCAAATGGACTTGGCTCAGATTAAGTGTCTCTTGATCGTGTAATTTACTCATGTCGTTTCTCATTTGTGACTATACGAGGCTCACAGAAGGGCAGACTCCGTCCCCAATAAAATGGATACTCCGCATTCCCTGCGGAGCCTGCGATGTGAATAACCCCCATCCTGTAAGACAAGATGTGTCAAGAGGGGCCCAGGGTAGGCGCCTCTTCCGAAGTCTAATGGGGGAATGTGATGGTTGCAGACATCCTGGCTGCTCCCTGCTGCACTTGACATTAAGCCTAACCTTTCTGGCAAGCAGTCCTCAAAGGTCTCAGCCTTCCCTTTTAAATGCATCTGTTGTCCTTTTTCGCTTGGGCACCCTTCCCTCCGGCAGTGCCAAAATACTTCAAATTTCCCAAGGAGTTTATGTATCTGTGCCCCTGGGCAGTGCTCATGCTTACCCCTCTGGCTCCAATGCCTATCTTGCTGGTGAACTTATACTCATCCTTCAAAACCTAACTCAAGCCACAGCTGGTGTGGCTCAGTGGATTGAGTGCTGACCTGCGAACTAAAGGGTCGCCGGTTCAATGCCCAGTCAGGACATATGCCTGGGTTGTGGGCCAGGTTCTCTGGTGTGAGGCCTGCAATAGGCAACCAAACGTTAATGTTTCTCTTCCTCTCTTTCTCCCTCCCTTCCCCTCTGTCTAAAAATAAATAAATAAAATATTTTTCAAAACCTTACTCAAATGTGTGCCCATTATAACTTTGGGGGTCATGCATGCTCCTACCACCACGCTGCCACAGACCGAAATGACTCCTCGTCTGTGCTCCTCGGGGAAGGCTGTTTATCCGTCTTGGGTAGGGCTTGTCATCTGCATGGGCGGTGTTTGTTCAAGGTGTGACCTGCCCACTAAGCACTTGACTCCTCCAGGCTGAGACCTGCCTTATTCATGTTTATATGCTCAGTAACCAGCATGCGCTACAGCCTCAGTTTCTTCTGCATCAAAATAACGTACCTGCACCGCAGGCGATGAAAGGCAGTGCTGATTTCTTCTCGGTCACCGACCAGCTATGGAGGTAAAGCGAGCTCGTTCGTAGGAGACATGTGACCATCTCCTACCAGCCACCTTATGGCAGGTAGTGAATACAAGGAAGGAATAAAGAAAGGATGGCCTGGAGATTTGTGAACGAGAAGAGAAGCAGGAGAGAGAAGACAGAAGATTGTTTTGTGGGGATAATGCTTTGCTCTTATTTTGATTATTCATTTTACTGTTCATTGATGTTTCTCCTTCTTCATCTCCAAAGAGAAGTGACAGTATAGTTGCTCCACTGTGTGCTATTGAAAGGTAGAGTGGCATCGGATTGAGAGTCAGGACACCCAGCATCAAATCCTAACTCTGCCATGAATCATAAACCATCTTTGTTTCGGTTTCCCTACCTGCCACTTAGCAAACGCCTGTGTGTGTGAAATGAGGTCACCGACAGAGGAGTGAGTATCAGGTCTACCCGCCACGTACCAGGTGTTTTGCTAGGATCCTTCCAGCGTTATTTCTGAGGCTTACCCTCTGCTCTGCAGTTGGCTTCGTTTTTATCCTTATTTGCAAGTGAGGGCTCTGAGGGTCCCCCACAGTGAGGGTCTCCCACAGAGACATGTCTCAGGCCCAGGTTTGGGTCCAGAGCCCAGGCAGGTTTACCCTGCCTGTTGTTCACGATTCATATTTTGGTGAGAAGGATGCTAAATACTCTGTTGTTTTTAGGCCTCACGAAAATAGTCCATGACTTCCGCAAAACTCGAGGTGCTTCAAAGCCATATGGTTGCCAAATATTCTGCATCTCTTTGCCCAAACCTAATCTTCTTCCCTGTGATCCAGGGAGCCTGTGTCTCCTCTGGGCTCCTCAGCCCTGCCAGGGTGATCTTTTTCACATGTAATCTGATCATGGCCATCCCGTCTTAAAAACCTCTAGTAGCTTTCTATTGCCTATAAGATAAAACCTACATTCCTAAGAAGAATGTCAAGACCCTTTATGATTCCAATCTTGCTTATATCTCCTGCTTCTTTGCTGTGCCTCTTCCCAGCATGCCCGCCACCTTGCCACCCATAGACGGAAGCAAGATGAAAGTAACAGCGCTCGCCCAGACCCCCACCCCCACTCAATGCTGGCTCACCGAGCTGTGAGCGTATTCTCTTTGTCGGAAGGAGGTTCCCGCCTTACTTCCTTCTCGGCCTGGTAAACTATTTATTCCTATACACCTTGCTAAGGCATTATTTCCTCTGTGAAGATTTATCTGCATTCCAGATCTGAAGGAACAGTAATGACTCCCTCTTTGTGGAAGGCACAGCCTGATGCCCGATTCACGTGGAGACATCTCTTCTCTGTTCTTTTGCACACTAGCTTTTCTTGCTCAATTAACAAATTGCCCCCAGATTCACTTAAAACAACAGTCCTCACTTAGGCTATCACACCGGTTCTGCATGTTGGGAAATCAGGAGGCCGGAGTGGGGTGGTTCTGGCTGAGGGGCTCTCACGAGGTTGCTTGCACACAGGTTACAGCTGAGCTGCAGGTACCTGAAGGTTTGCCTGGGGCTGGAGGGGCTGCTGCTGAAATGGGTCACCCCCATGGCCAGCGTATCAGCGCTGGGTGCTGGCAGGATGCCTCACAGAGCTGATGGAGTGTCCCCACAACACGGTGGCTGGCTAGCCCCAGACCCTCTGTTCTTACCACTCTCCAACTGCATTCAGGGCAGCAACACACCCACTTTACAAATTAAATTCCCAGGCTTGGACGTATGCACAGTGGCCTCATGACACCCATTGTAAACAAAGAGATGTAAGTGGAAGCCTACTGGGTGCAGCTCCTGGGAAAGCTCTTATTTTCCTGGTTTAAAGGGGCACTCTCACTGGGCACGTGCCTTTTCATCTTCACCTCTACCTGTTTTTCCTGCCCCCAATGCCTATCTGATGTCTGGGTGTCTGAGAGGCCACCTTGCAAGCGTGGAGATGAAAGTGACAGCAGAGAGGAATGATAAAAGGCGTTCGGCCCCTGACAGCTTCACGGAGCTTGCGTACCTGCCCTGGGCTGCCTGGCTCTGCTCTTTTCTTGTTACTTGAGAAAATCGGCCCCTATTTGGTTACATTGCTGTTGTCAGTCTCGTGTGATGGGCAGCAGAACGCAATCCTAACCCATATGGCTCCTTTGTCTCCTTCTGAACTGTTGTGCAATGTCGATCGCTGCGCACTTCACACTGAGTGTTCGCCACTCACTTCCACGGCCCTCTTTCCACTCTCCGGGGAGCTACTCGAGGGTGAACACTGGGTCCTATGTAGCCTTGCGCCATACATTTTTATCCAACTGTTGAGTTTGTATTTGAAATCGTTAATGAATTCTTTGAGCTTTGATCTCCGAGAATAAGCTCCATCATTCGATTGGCAAATCGGGTCTCTTCCTGGCCTTCTTTCCCACCAGTGCCCAGGCCTGGGTCAGAGAAGAGAGACATCAAAGGCAAAGTGGGGTGGGGGTGGGGAGGGGAAGACCTGTTTGATGTCAGAAAGGAGGGAGAGGTTTTTGCTAGGCTGACTACAAAGAAGCACTTCTGTGAAAATGGCTGCTGGCTGCCCAGGTCGTTGTTGCCATTCACCTTGCATGGGTCAGAGGACTTGAAGACAGATTCCCACAGCCAGAGAGTCTAAGCTCATCGCGAACGTGACTCCAACCTGTCACTGGGGGCCCTCCCCCCTGCCTTTTAAATCCTCGGCCTCAAAGGATAAGGAGGGAAGAGTCAAAGTGGATTCCAGGGTGATGAGGTGACTAGGAGGATGGCTTGTCAGGAAGAGAAATAGGGGGTCAGGGCCGGGGGTGGAGCCCGCCGCGGGCGTGCTGCTGGGGTCCCAGTGGAGACGTGTGGGGACTTAACTGGGAGAGCCGTCGGGGGGGGGGTGGTGGTCCCTGAAAACGTGCGGATGGGAACGACCCCCTCAGAGGCAGGATAGAGCAAGAAGAGCAACAGCTCAGGATCAGAACTTTGGGGAATCTCTCAACGTGGGCGACAAAAGAGGAACGGACAGGGGGCTTTTAGGGCAGGGGGACTAATCTGCGTGATTCTGGGATGGTGTGTGCCAGCCATTGTACCTTCTCCAGAATCAACAGAATGTACCGGACAAGGGTGGACTCCAGTGTGAAGTAGGGGCTCGAGTTCATACTAGTGTACCAACGTTCACTCATCAGTGACAACAAATGCTCCACGTTAACGCCGAGTGTTCATAATCAGGGAAACTGGGGTAAGGGCGGTAGAGGGGAATTCCCTGTACTTCTTGCTCGACTTTTCTGTGAACCAACAGTTCTCGAAAACTCAAATCTATCGATTAAAAAATAGATCACAAAAACCAGAGAGAAAGAAAAACGGGCAAGAGGAGAAGCAAAAGAGTTCAGTGTCTTGTCCACCGAAGTCAACAAGAGGGAGAAGACAGGAAGAAACGCCCTGGGTTAGTGGGGGTGGGCACTAAGTCGGGGTCACAATGACCTGCGTCAAGCCATTCGCTGTGCGTGACCTCGGGGAGTTCCCTTACATCTCCTGTGTCCAGGACTCAGCGTCCTCATCTGCGTGATGCTTACACAAAACATTAGAATGTTTTCTCAGACTTGGTGACGTAGGGCTGGTGGTTTGGGACGTGCTGGGAGATGACCTTCACGAATACTGAATTCCACGGTGAGAAAGCTGACTGCCGTCCAGGTCCGTCTGAGTCAAAGGAGGGTCCCGGGTTAGTGCTAGTGTGGCCTTGGCACTTTTCTAATGTGTGATTGCCAGTCCAGTTTTTTAAAATTGTAAGATATATAGAACATAAAGTCACCATCTTAACCATTTTTCAGTGGAGCATTCTGTGGCATTGAGTACGGTCACGTGGCATGCAGCCATCATCCCTGTCTGTCTGCGGAACTTCCTCATCATTCCACACCTGTCCCCATTCCACACGAACCCCCCCACTCCTCCCACCCCAGCCCCTGGTGACCACCGACTTACTGTCTGTCTTTGTGAGCTTGACTACTAGAGGTATGGCATGTAAGTAGAATCAGGCAGTATTTGTTCTTTTGTGACTGAGTTATTTCACTTAGTATAATGTCTTTAAGGTTCATCCCCATTATAGGATATCTCTGACTTCCATTCCTTGTTAAGGCTGAATGATAGTCCGTTCGTCTGTCAAGGACGTGCGGGTGGTTTGGCTGCTGTGAATAATGTAGCTGTGAACCTGGGCCTCCAAGTGCATCTTCCCGACCCTGCTTTCCGTGCTTTTGTGTATGTGCCAGTAGCGCGATTGCTGGGTCGAATGGTAATTCTGTGCTTAATGTTTTAAGGAAATCCCGCACTGTTTTCCACAGTGACTGCACGATTTCATATTCTCAACGGCGATGCACAAGAGTTTTGATTTCTCCACATCCATGCCGCACTTACTGTTTCCTGTTTTTCTTTTCTCTCTTTCTTTCTTTCTTTCTTTCTTTCCCATCACGCTAATGGATGTGGTGATGATCCTGTTTTTAAACGAAGTATGAACGTTCTTTGAGCTCAGGCAATAGTGTCATACCTAGCTAGCAGCGTGGAGGGAATGCTGGGAGCACGGCTGCCTGTGGGGGCCCCCACCCAGGCTCCGGGGCAGAGCCCCGTGGGCCCCTGGATGGGAGGGAGGCGCTGGGCTCTGCGGAAGTCAAGACGGAGAGGTGGCGCGGCATGCATGACCCGTGGGCTGGGTGATGGGCTGACAGCGGTGTCCGTGTCTAGGTCCGGGGACAGGCCTGGCCTTTGGGCGAGGGGAGGAGAAGGGGTTGACAGTGACCCCTTGCCCAGGAGCATGGCCTCTGTGAGCCCAGAAATGCCGGAGGGGAAGCTCAGCAGGCAGGAGCCCTCCTACCCTCTGGTGGAGCAGGGGGACCTGACTCTCTCCTCGGCCCCGGGCGTCTGCCTTCTGCTCCAGACCTGCAGGCCAGAGTCGCTCTGACTTGGACATTTAGTAACATCATTTTGTTTTCACTGAATTTCGCTCCCAGGGCCAAGCAGGGACATCACCAACTCTGCTCACGTGCCCGCCACGTGTGAGGTGTGGCCCTATGTGCTTCCTAGACGCCCGTGTGCTAGGAAGAGCTGCTTAGCTGTGTGTCTAGAAAGATGAAACATTCATGGTGAGCATCCAGTTGACCTCTGCCACCGTGAGAGAGAAAATGATAATCATGAGTTTAGGTGTCTGAATCCTTTTCCGATGCTTGTCTGGGCGGGGTAGCAGAGGGAAGAAGCTGAAGAGAGAGAGAAGGTGGTGGATGCTACGGAGAAGGAGTTGAGGGCGGCAGGAAGAGTTTGCGGAGCAAAGAGAGAGGGCTGCCCAGGAGCTAGCCTAGGAGCTGAGGAGCCGAAGAATCCGTGATCTCCTTGAACAGGAGGTGCCACCCTCAGGCTCAGAGATCGAATCGGATGCTGCGGAGGTGTGGGAACAAGGCAGGAGCGCGTAGGCGAGCGCAGATTCTGAGAGGGGTAGAAGCGGGGTGGCTATCTGTGTGCTGTTTCCACACTCGGGCGTTGTCCTCATTTCACTTACAGCGTATCTAAGGCATACGCTGTTCTTTAAGGGGAAACACACGCATTTCTTCTGAAGTAGGCACAGGCCTAGGAAGTGTTTCGTTTCACCTTGATCAGCCTTACTTTTGTAAGGCATGATCTCCTCTGCCTTTTGTAAGGCATTTTCTCCCCGTAGCCCAGGGCCTGAACACCTGCGTGCCACCCTCGGGTTACTGGCGTTCTGAGATAACGGTCTTCTTGGGGAGTGGCGCGGGGGAGGGGAGAGGCCTCTCAGCAACCTCTCCTCTGACTCTGGGCATCTCCTCAGTTTGCCTCCGTGAAGCAGAGCAACATCATCCTTTTCAGTGTTTGGCGCGATGTGAACAACTGTGGGAAGTACTGCGTTAGCTCACCGTCGGTGCGAGGCACTGGGTAGCACCAGCCATCCTGAGCCACAGTCAACCCACGCATTTGCATATTTTATTTATTCATACCCTGCCTTGCATGAATGACCCCAATCCTTCCCAATATCCTTACACTCAATACAAACACGGGCACGAGGGACTTTTCTTCATACTGTTGGTCGGTGTCCATGCAAGGCAAGACCCCACAGCGCAGGCCGGGAAAAGCAGCTCGTGAAGGGAGGATGGTGGAGTCAGAAATGCATCTGCATCTGAGGAGGTGGTCCACAGTGCTGGGAATCCACGCATCGCCCTGAAGATGCACCCTCCTGCTGTCCTGCGGGCAGCGGTTACCCGGAACGACTCTGAAGAGTTGTAATGCCTTGTGCAGGGAGCCCAGACCAGCACTTTTTATATTGCCAGATCCACAGAGCTTTCTTGCTCGGCAGTTAGGCAGTATAAAAACACATTAAGACGCGGGCAGCCGGGAGGAAGGCTCTTTCTGGAAAATTCACTGAGGAAGATAATCCTGGCTGTGCCCACAGGTTTCCCCAAAACACGTGCATGGCTGCGTTGTTCTAATATCTGGGAACGGCAAAATGGGGGATTAAACACATTGTAGCTCCCCCATAAAGTGGGGTGAGCATTAAGAAACATATTGAAGAAAAATGTTTAAATAAGTTATGTTGGATGATTCTTTCTGACATGGAAATGTATTTGTAATTAAGTAAATGAGATAAGTGTACTACCTTTTAATATGTATAGTATGATCTCATTTTCTTAAAAAAGGCACATATACTTATGTATACACATACCCCAAAATATAAAGAGTGGTTTTCTTCTTAAGGTGATATTTTGAATAATAATTTGTTTTGAGTCTATATTTCCTCCCATTCTCTGTGCTTCTTTTTCCTTGTCTTTATTTTCCACACCAAGAAATGAGACTGCTTTTTCAAAGTGGGGGTGGGCGTTTCAAACGACGGTGAAGAGAGGAGGGGCAAACTCTCTGCGTGGTGCTGTCCCCTCTGGGTGGCAGGCGTGGCGTTGCTCAATGCCGTCATCTCTCTCGTGGTCTCTGGGAGAATTTGTCGTTTAGGTCAATGTATCTGCTTACCGAAGGAATGGCTTTCCAGGGGCTAACCCTCCTAACCTCCTCTTGGTTCCCCGACAATGTCATCATCTTTTTCTCCTCTGTCCAGTGTCAGCGGCTCAGCCCACTGTCGTGTCTTGGCCCTTGATCTCTCCAGAAAGTTCCCCATGGAAACCAGGCAGCTCACTCTCTCACCTGGCCTCTTGTCCTTCCCAGTCCTTTCCTCAACACTCCCCGCTTTTTATTTCTTCTTAGAATTAACTGAAACACCCAGGCCTGAGACCAGCTCCATGGCGGAGCCAGCGGGTGGGGGTTGCAGGCAGAGGAGGGGGGTACAGGTTATATTTTAGGGGGGGGCGAAGGCTCAGGGAGGGACACAGTTACCCGAGGAGCTTCCTCCCACCGGGTTGCCTCTCCGTCAGCACTTGTCTTCCCCGACATCGAAGAACCAAATCCAAACAGGGTCAAGCTGAAGGAGAGAAAGGCAAAGGAGAGGAGGAGGAGGAAGAGGAAAATGTGAAAGAAATGGAAGAGGAAATTCTTTGAAGATAAAGGAAGATAGAAAGTTACAGAGAGACTAAAAATAAAATGTTGCCGGCAAGGTAAGGGAAAAAGAAGTAAAGGAAAAGGAATAAAAAAATTAGTTAAAAATCAATTTAAGATCTCTGTAAGATAAGGCACAGGAAATAAAAATAGGTAACATTTTAAAATAAAAGATAAAAGGCTTGAAGCTAATCAGATAAAAGACTAAAGATATAAAAGAAGACTGTAGAGTGTTAAGATAAAAGGCTCAGGAGATGAAAAGCTAAAAATGTAAAAGTAGATGGGATTAGTAACTACATTCAGGAATTCAGAGCTGAAAAGACCAGGCTGAAAATATGAAAACTCGAAGACATCAGTGGTCCTTAGCATTGAGACTTCAGGGGAGTTGTAGGTTTCCTGGTGGCCCTCACAAATGTCCTGGCGAGCCAGAGCTGGTGCCTGGGTCCTCCCGCTGCCCAGCAGCACTGGTGGAGGAGGTGGGATGCTTCTTCCTTACCCACGCCCTTAGAGACGCTGCCTCCAGTTGCTACCTGTGTGCCTGTGTGTGTGAGCGTGAGTTCCCAAGCAAACAATTCTCTGACACCACCCGGGTGTCCTACAATTCAACTCAATTCTGACCCTATCCGCCTGGAGACCAATGTCAGATTATGAGTTAAGGGCTCAGTCCTGTAAGACACCCCCACCCCCACCATCTTCACTTCCGCTGCCAATCACAAGTCCAGGTCGTCTGTTACCTAGGCTGTTGATGGGAGGTTCCAACGAGCCCCTTCTTGGGTTCAATTAACTGGCTAGAGTGGCTCACAGAACTCAGAGAAACATTTCACTCACTAGATCGCTGGTTTGTTGTAAAAGGATGTGACTCAGCAGCAGCAGCCAGATGGAAGAGATGCTCGGGACGGGGGTGGGGAAATCGTGGGGAGCATCCGTGCCCTGTGCGAGCAGACTGCCCGCCCCACACCCTCACGTGTCCGCCGGCCTGGAGCCCCTCTGAACCTCTCCTTTTGGGTTCTTATGGAGGCTTCATTACATTGGCCTGATTGATGAAATCATTCACCACTGGCCCCTGATTTTACCCCTCTTTCCTCCCTGGGGGTGTGGAGTGGAACCGAAAGTTACAACCCTCTAATCCCATAGTTGGCTCTCCTGACAACCAGCCCCCATCCTTAGGTGGGGTTCAAAAGTCACCTCCTTAGCAAAGCTGTCATCGCTTAGGTTTTCCAAGGGTTTTAGGAGCTCTGTGCCAGAGACCGAATGTCTGTTTCTCATTCTAAATCACAGAATCACAGCTTCTATCACTGGCATTTGGCTCGGATCTGAGGGCCCATGGTACCCGCCCCTGTTCTCCACAGCTCAGGGTGCAGGCCCGCTCCTCAGCTTTCCTCGGGGGCCTGGCAGGAGTGCCGCCCACAGCCCACAAAGCAGCGAGGTCAGGGCACCCCGCGCCCTCCGGCCTCTTTGCCCTGTGCACAGCGACCTTTGCCTAAATGCCAGCCTTTCCTGCAGGCTGGCTAGGCTTTACCTCGAAAGCCATCTTGAGAGTCATTTCCCCTGGGAAGCCTTTTCTGAAGCTCATCACCATGCCCTCCCACCCCCAATTTGGTATGGTTTTCAACCGCACTGCAGAGTGATCGCCAATTTGCTCGCCTGCCTGCCTGGTGAGACCAAGGTCAGGGAGCCCTGACTGTAGTGAGGGAACCGAAAATGATAAGGCACTAACCATCCATTGTCTCATCGGATCTGCAACCACCCTGCGAGGTGGGCCCTGACAGCCACGTTGTGCGGACTGGGAAACGAAAACTGAGTCATTTATTTCTTTGACAAATCTTCATCGACCTCCTACTATGCGTCAGGCTCAGGAGGTTAAATAACTTGTTCACAGTTGCACATGGAGAAAATTGTAAAACCGTTATTGAACTCAGGCCCATCAAATTGCAAGCCTGTGCTCTCACTGCTGTATTTTTCTCCTCAGCACATAGTAGGTGCTCAACAAGTGTTAAAAAAAACAAATGAATGGATATAAGCTCCTCATGTAATATGCAAATAAGAATAAAGGCCTCGACAATCTAAACCTTCCTCTGATTGGCCTCTTCTGCAAATGGTGATGACATCATGACTTGGAGGTGCTGTGGGTCTGTCCTCTGATCTTCCCCACGGCCGACTGTCTGAATGAGGTGCTGCTGAGCCTGTTCACAAGTGCCCGGGCGAACGCACGGGTTGTGAGAGAGCCTCCTGGGGACTCTTCTGCCGTGGAAACAAACGGGACGCAGAGCCTGCAGTTTTCAGGTCTTTCAGATTTCTAGGATTCATTTTTACGGTTTGGGAGTGGAATGTATGGTTTAAGCAAACACAATTAAATCCAAATTACCCGTGGCCAAGCTGCTACTTGCTGTCTTTCAGTGTGGGCAAAGGTAGGGCTTTTTAGGACGAGAGTGCGCCTTAAAAAAAAATGATATGAAACGATTTTGTCCTTTTCTTTTCTGTAAATGTTCATTTAAAATGCATCCAATTCCTGAGGAGGTGGCTGTTTTATTTGTTTTCTTTTTGATTTGTTGGCATCATAGAGCATGAAATCTTATTTCATAGCATGAAAAGGCACTGCTGTTCTTGAGAAAGAAGCCCAGGATTAGTGTTCTCAGAGCCTAAATGTAGAAGCCAACTACAGCTTTACCTCTTTGGGAGGATCTGTGTATTCCTTAAAATACGCTAGTGTTTTTCCTGCTAGAGTTTCTCCAGAGTCAGAAGGCCAGCAATTTCTTGTGACTCATAGTGAGTTGATTTATGTGGGGATCGTTTAAAACCTCGTGTATCCCTCGGTATGTAATGTATGGGCGGGAGCGGCCTCTCCATATGGCTGGTGCAGGCCATTTGAATAAAGTACCAGCTGGAAATCATCGTCAAATTATTCCTCTCCCATCACCTAAATGCGAACAGCAAAATGGAAAGCCATTTTCTAAGCTTCCAAGATAATAACAATAACAACAATAATAATGGCATTAAAAATCCTGACGGATACCTTCAGATAGTCTGGTATTATAATGACCGTGACTGCTATAATGGGGCTCTTTTACAGATGGCAGCCGAGGCAGATCAAACCCTTCATTAGTCCTTCTAAAAACTGTCATATACTTTCTCTTCTTTATGGTTCAAAACACAAAAGGCCCTTTGTGCCTTTAGAAACTTAGCTGCAATTTCCACTCAAAAGAGAAGCACATTAGCTGCTATTATGCATGAGCCATATCATCAGCATAAAAATGAATTTGTACTATTTTGCCACATGTGATGTATTATTGCTGGACTGTGTAAACAATACTGGGCCTGAAATGGAGCCTGGGGGACTCCCTTTACAACTGACAAATTGAGAAGCAAGGCCATCAACTCTCACACATTGCATCCGGTGAGTAAATAACTCAGCCAAGATCCATTTCCAGGCCAGTCTGAGATAATCTCTGTCCTGTAATAATAAATCATAGTCAAGGGCGTCGGATGCCCCAGGCAGATCTAGAAACTTGTAAACACTGCCGCGCTCCCCAGTTTGGTTCTCTCGCCGAAGCTGCAGCCAGATCGTTGCTGGGTTTCATCTCAGCACAGGGCATAATGACATTCCCAGCTCCCGTCTGCCCGTCGGGAACAGCGGGGTTGCTCTTTGGAAGCAGAAGGAGGTGGTAGCCCTCTCCCTTTGTTCATTCTTCGGTTTTCCCCTCTGCACTCGCACAGGCGGCGGGAGTCGTGGCCGCGCCGAGACTCCGGTCACGGAGCCCCAGGACAAATGCTGTTTGTTCCAGAGGAAGGAAGCGGGGAAGGATGGGTGAAGTTGAATTGCTGAGGCAAATGGTTCCCCATCACAGAACAGCCCAGCGAACGGCGAATCTGCTCCCTGCTTCCTCCTGTTTTTCTACCCTTTGCTTAATGGCATGTGCGCACTGCCACCCATGTTTAACCGTGGGTTTAGCCCCCCCCCCCCCCGCCCCACACTGGGCACAGCAGGGTTGTGGACACTTGCTGGTTGTATCGGGTCAAAGCTGAACATGAAACTCACACTGGGCGTGGCTCAGTCTGTATTTGGTTCTTTCACGTAGCTTAGAATTCAGAATAGAGATGGTGCTGGTCTCCTCCCATACCCAACTCTGCTCCGGAACCCAGTACACTGGTGAGCTGAAGAGCCAAAGCTGGGGACTGGCAGGGGCACCGGGAGAGGACGCGGGGCTCCAGTAAGAGGGAGAACTGCGCTCACCCCCGATACTGGCGGGAGAGGGACCGGCGTTGGTTACACCTTGAACTCTAGGCGAGGTGCTGCCAGGCTCTGCAATGGTCTCTCACCGAATCCTCCCAGCCCTGTTGGATGACAGTGACCTTGTTTCAGAGAGGACAGGACCAAGACCCGGAGAGGCCGAGGGACTTACGTGGGCCCACGTAGCAACAGGGCAATGGGACTGTGGGCTCATGCTCTTTCTTCAATGCCTCACCGCCTCCTAAGAGTGACTATCTTCAATTTATGTGACCTCGTTGTCTTAAGGCTGTGTAAGCACATAGGATTTAAGCCAAATTCGGTCAGTGGGGAGGAGACCCCAGAATGCTTTGCTGAGAAAGATTCTTCTTGGGAAAGGTTCTGTGGTTGATTAACAATGTCTGGCCCGTGTGCTGGGGAGAACAGCAGCACCCACCGTCTGAGGCTTGCTGGCCTTGCCCTCAGGCTGCCGGGAGGCTTGACAGTCCCTCTTTGGCAGAATTGTGCCTGCGTGAGTTCTGCATTGAGTAGCAATGTGTTGTTGGAACCCAGTTTGAGACTCAAATCCTTAATTCCTGGGTACTGGTAGGAATTTTATAAATATAGGATGGTGATTCTGCCTCCCTAAAAGCAATACTGACTGGTTCTCTTGACCAGATTCGATCACAAATTCAAGTTCCTTCCCCAGAATGAAGTTCCCCATTTCAGATGCTTGCTTGCACATGAATAATATCTTTGTGACTGGGTGACAGTTTCCAAGATTCAAAATTTATTCTGAGAAGAGTCCACAATTCTGGATTACATCTGAGGTTCTCAAGCCAGAGAATGAATAACATCTTTAATTGTAGGGTCTTAGGATTCGCCAGGAAAACCAGGCTGCATTTAGTCTAAATGGACTCACCGAAGGTCTTGTATGATTAGCTGCTGAGAGTCGAAGACGCTAGAACTGAGGACATTAGGGATCACTCACGATTTTAACAATGAGACCACGCTTCCTCCCAGATACAACTTTTAAGGACTTCAAATAAAAACAAACAGGTTTTCTGGCTGCAAGTTTTCAGCTTTTGTTCCAATCCCACTTCCCTGGAGCCCAGCCATCCAGAAGTATCTGAGACAGGGAACGCTGAGGAGACCAAATGCTGCTCAAAACCTTGGACTCGAGTTTAGTTCCAGCACGAACAGCAGTTTTTGCCTGATTAGGAGTTAACGCAGGTCACAGCCTTCAGTTCCTCTCCATTATTTCCCACTGCTTAGTGGGCGCTGTAACTCAAGGCCAGAGACACCTTAGCACTGAACATTTGTGAGTTCAGTGACTCAGTATGCTTATTATTTGGTTTCTCCCATTGACAGGGAAAGAATTTTCTATTGGACTAAGCTTATAAAAAGGGACAGTTTTATGGCAAAAGTGATTCCTAGCCAGTGTGCGCAATATAAGTCAGTCCTAAAAGTCACATAATCACCCTCACCCCCACCCCCTCCTTGAGTAAACGTCTTCCTAATGAGATGCCCCAGATGGTTCTAGGTGGAGTCACACCAGAGGAGATGGAAGAGGCTTAGTGTAGACATCATCAAGAAAATTAGAAGAGGCCTTTAAAATTTATCATTGGCTCTGTAATCAGCGATGAGATCGCCAACCTAACAGTCCTTCCACGAGGCTTTAGTGGGATGGTCGTGGGAGCCACAGAGGAGAGTCCAGGTGAGGTTTCTCAGAGGCCGGCCCAGGCCACTCTCAGTGTCTAGAACGAGAGAATTCAGGAGAGCCACGTGTGACCGTGTCTGCAGAGCTACCCAGGAAGTCCAGAGGTTGTCGATGGCTCAGCCGATGTGACCCAAAATAAACGGACGGATTTCAGAACCACTGAGTGTGTGGTCATCTGGGCTCAGAAAATGAGGAGTGAGAGACTCAGTGAGACTTGGTACTTCTTAAAAGGGAGAGGAGGACCTCAGCTCCCCAGATGGATCTGGATAGGGCCGAGCTGTTGATGGGCGCCTACCAGCTGCCGTTCGGGCCGGATCAGGGCTGGGAGCCCATCCTGGTGCACTGAACAAGCGGCACAGAACTGCTGCTCTGGGGCCCTCCTTCCCTGGGGCCGCGTCTGGCCTGCGTATAGAGATGTTTTGTGGAGCCCATAAATCCAGTGCACGCCCCTGGCTTCAGGCCAGTTCCTCTCCCCGCCTAAATCAGGTCTCAGAGAAACCTGAGCCCAGAGGAAGATAATTCTTCTGACTGTGGGAAATATTAGACGACGGAATCGATGGCAAGGACTGGCTGTAAAACCTCACTGAGAATGAGGAAGAGAGTGATTTAGGCCAGGTCTCTGTCGGCCCATATAGAGCACAGATATAACTAGTCCTATAAGCCTCAGTGGTTTTCCTCTATAAAATAGGGGCTACAGTGGAATTTCTATCCCGACTGCCGGTTGTGAGTGTCAAGTGAGCGGCGCAGGCCAGGCACCAGGGCACATCATTGCGATCGATCCCTGAACGATATTGCGGAGAGAGGCTTTTTCTTCCTCTCCTATAGGTGAGAAATTCTAGCTGGTTGGTATTGATTTGAAGACTCTCTTGTTCTCCCTGTCTACACACCCACAAACACATGCGCACACACGTACACACACAGCCCTAGGGATATTAAGGAAAGTGTTCCTTTAAAACTGATTTTGCTCAGTCTTTTTGTTCCTGGTGAAAGCTACAGCCTGTCTGCTCGAGTAGCCCTTTGGTTCAGAATGACCTTCAAAGAGCCAGGTGTGGGTGCCGGGTGCCGCATCACTTTCTCCCTGCACTTAACTGCATCATTTCTGTGACCGTTGTTAACAGACGGTGTTCTCAGTTTTGTCAGGCATGTTCGTCCTGGGCCTATTCAAATCTCATGATATTACAAAGGTTATGTTTCCTGTGGTTCCAATACAGTGATCTTAGGATAACTTTCAGGCACTATGCCAAGCGTTGAACACCCAGAAGCTCATATAACTTTTTGCTAAGACCCTAACAAGTGGTTACTATTTGATTCCTCATTTTAGTGATAAGAAAATTGAGGTTCAGAGAGTGTAAGTAACTTGGCTAAGCTCACAGAACCCATATGCGCAGACCTAGGATTTGAACCCAGGTCTCTGCAAATCAGACCCCAAGCTCTTAACCACTCCCTTTTCTGCAGCACCTCTCATTCTGCCATGTTGATGTGAGTGGCATCATGATACCATGGTGCTGACTTGGTCCCAAGCTTCAGAGTGGGGACTTGAGAACATGGGCTGTCATAAGACCCGTCCAAAGAGTTGCCTGGCACTGCCCTTTCTGAGAGAGGTGTTTTGTCTTACCCCGTTCAGCAGGGTGATGGCCAGCCCTCCTCTGTGACCTTCACTTGCGCCCCTTTCATTTCATGGCTCTGGCTGTCCCTTACCTTTAAGTTAAGAGAGGTCATCAAAAGTTCCCGTCACGCCCTGGCTGGGCTGCGCAGTTGGTTAGAGCATTGTCCTGATACACCAAGGGTGTGGGTTTGATCCCCAGTCAGGGCACGTACAAGAATCAACCAGCGAGTGCATCGATAAGTGGCACAGTAAATCCATGCTTCTCTCTCTTTCTCTCTCCCTTCCTCTCTAAAATAATTTTTAAAAATGTTCTTAGTAGTCCATTGTCAGCTAGCCCTCTGTTTCTTAGCAGTCAAGTCAAAAGCACAGAAAGGTCAGGTTTTCAACAGAATTGCAAATTTGTCGAGCATTTTGTATAGGACAAGTTTCCGATCTTATGCCGTCCCCGTGAAGTGGGTGTTCTGGTCACCACTCTGCAGATGAGGACACCACAGCTCAGACAGCTAACTAGACGTGTCTGAAGTCAGATGCCTGCCCACCTGCTAGATGAACTTGTGCTTTAGGGCTAACTGAATTCAATGATCTTGCTTTCTATTTCTGCTGCATTCCAACACTCTAATGCACTGGCCCTCAACCAGTAGGGGACATCCGGCAACGTCTGGAGGCACTTTCCGTTGTCATAGCTGGGGGCAGCTCTAGGTAACTAGTGGTTAGAGACCAGCGGTGCTGCTAAGCAGCCCACAATGCACAGGACAGCCCTTCACATCAGACTCAAATAATCTGACTCAAACGTTACTGGTACCAAGGTTGACCAATCCTGCTCCGAAGGAATGCAGGGGAAGCTGCGTGGTGTAGGGAACAAGGGAACGAGCCTGTAGACACTAGGCCATCCACTGAGAGTGTGCCTCACCTCCCACCTCTGCAGGGGAGGTCTCTCCAGGCCCCACACGGGGAAACAGAAGCTCAGAAGGGTTGAGCAACCTGCCCAAGATCACACAGTTAGCAATCAGTACAGCTGGATTTCAAACACAGGCCTCCTGATCAAACCCAGAGGTTTTCTCCTTTATCGTGTTGAACTTCCCCAGATTCTTGCTTGTGTCGTTGAATTTATGAGACCTTGAGTCTACCTGAATACTGGGGAGCGGAGTTAGTGGTTCTCAAACTGCAGCAGGCATCAGATTCACAGGGAGGCTTGGGAAAGCGCAGCCTGCTGGATGTCGCCATTGGTTGCCTATTCAGTGGGGCTTGGGTGGCCCCTGACAGCTTGCATTTCTAACAAGCCCCCAGGTGACACGGGAGAGCTGGATGCATAGCTCAGCTCCTGTGAACAAGCCGAGGCTGCCAGGCCAGTGAAATATTCATGGAACAAGGGAGACCCACAGCCTCACGAAGGCTCCCTGCAGAGCTCAGCCAGGTTACACGCAGCCGGAGTGCTCCCCACTGTCTCCTGGGAGTGAGTTAAAGTCACGTTCTGGTGACACAGGTGGACAAGCGGCTCCTGGGCCAGGTCTGATTCAGGTTAGAGTGCACAGCTCATCTGTCCTCTGAAACACTGCAGCCTCTCCCTAGTGCCTCCCGGGGGACCGTGACTGCCCTCCACGCGAGATGGCAAGAGGGTGGAGGTGTAGATGGAGGCATGTCCCCGTCCCTTGGTGTGGCAGCTGCTCTTCTCATGGGGTGACTGCTTCAGGCTGCAGTAGGTGGTCTGCTTCAGGGCCTGGGAAAGCAGGCTTCCCGCAGCCCGGGGGCTCCTTCCAGTTCGTTACCTCTGGATGCTCGGAGTGTCTGAGGTGCTGGAGGTCCAGGAATTTGTGATGAATATACAACCCAGACGTGGGCTGTGCTTAAACTAGCACTAAGTAGGCCAAGGCTGGGGGAGGAAGAAAGTACTATTTATTAAGCCTGGTTATGTGCCAGGCACTGTGCTTGGTGCTTTGCAATCATCTGACTTAATCGTCCTAGCAGTTTTGCAAGTCAGTGTTCTTAGCATGAAGAGACTGGGGCCTTGAGAAGACGACTTATCCAAGCCCATAAACCTTGCAAATGAGGGAGGCAGGATTTGAACCCAGGGTAATCTGACTTTAACAGGTGTTATCTTTCCACCTAATATGAGAGAGAGGAGAGGAGAGGAGAGGAGAACTTGAAAGCTTGAGGCTCAGAGGAGGTGGGATGCCGTATGTCTAGTCATTTACTTCTTTGGCTCGGCGCAGGGAGACACAGAATGAGGGAAACCGTACATCAGTAAACGAGGGCTGCGTTGTCATCGTTGGGTAAGTGGCCCAGGGGATGAATATTGCCCTCGGAGCTTTGTAGGAGGCACAGTAAATTCCAAAACTACTAAGGAAGTGTTAGAAGAGGAGCAATACAAGGTATTAGGAGGCTGAGATTTGGTCAGGGTAGAAATGCAATTTTCTTTTCCTCTAAATCAGAGTTTACCATCTCATCTTGAATATAGACAGAGCTCCACTGTTTTGCTTTTTTAATTCTTTTATGAACAGGCAAAATAAATCAACTTGCTCCCTATAGTTTTCCTGACTTGTGAAAAGAAAATCAAAATATATCTTTGCGCTTTTATCCTAGCTCAGAGGAAGATGAAAGAAGTGCGAGCCCCAGGGGTTTGCAAGCCTGCTCCCTCTGGGGTCCTCGGTGCCTGGGCCTTACCTGCAAGTAGGAAGGGCACTTGGCTTGGCAGGACTTTTTTTTTTTTTTTAACATTCACTCATCTGGAGCAAATTGTGACATCCATGGGGTGGGGAGAACCAAACATTCAAACCACTGTTGTGGATAATTGGCCTTGAGCCCCCTAATCCCGTAATATGCTTAGTGGTGCCTGCAGTAGGCGTGACTCCCAGCGCTGGCCATTTGGAACTAGACCCCACTCACAACATAGGTAATAATAGTACCTTACATTGCTGTCCTGCGAAGTATTTTCTTTATCACATTATCTCATATCACCCGCAGAACAACTCTATGAAGGAGTTATTTTTATTTTTAATTTACAGACTAGGATACCAAGCCTTGAAAAGATCACAGTAAGGGACAAAGCCCCAACTCAAATTCCGACCTTTAAGTCCTGAGGGCTTGTTTGCTATATTTCAATCTGCCTCTTTGTGAATGTGAGTTTGGCTTTGTCCTTTCAACTTAGTGATTAGATTTGTTTAAAATTACTTTTCCCTGATGTAAGATAAACATATATTCTGATTGAAAAATCTAGAAAAATCAGCAAAGGAACTCTATTCCCTTAATTATCTTAACGGCTGTCAACATTGTCCTGTATTGTTTTTGATGCCTAGTGAATCAGCACCTCTTCCTTTTGATTGAGCTTCAATTGCACACTACCTTTCAGTTTTCTCTCCCCAGAATCCCCCAGCACCATTTCTAGAAACTCAGAGTTGCTCTGAAGAGGTCTGCTGAGTGATAAAGGGATAAAAGGACAAATGCTTGTGATCATAGGCATATGCAAGACACAGAAGAAGAATTAGAAGAAATCATCCCTGCCCTTGAAATGCTCACCATCTAAATATGGCAAGACCAAACATTTACTCTCGTTGTAAATTTTTGGAACTAAAAAAAACATAAGGAAGCACCTAAACCTGAAGTTAAAAAGGTGGCATGAGTGTCCTGTGTTAGTGCTGGGAATGGGATTGAATAACAGACAGGTGGGGCTAGTGCAGGAGACTCTTCAGTTACCCCTTGAGAAAAAGGATGCTAATGGTTGGTAGAGAAGGATACGGCTGTCTAGCTTTTTCCAAAATGATGGAACACAGAGGAACTGTGAAAATTGGAAGTTACATACAGGGTAAAACAAAGTAGGTTTACAGTTGTGAGTACATGAAATGCAGAGTTTATTCTCGTATTATTATTACATAAATACAATATTTATTAATAAATATAGACAATATTTATAAATAATAAATTAATAATTAATAAATGTATACAATATACACAATGTTTATTTATAAATAAATGCGATATTTATTAATTATTGTATTATTTTCCCATTTGAATAACTGTAAACCCACTCTTCCCCCACCTTGTATATTCTAACAGTTTTTCGTTGGTGTTTGGGTCCCTTGAGGGGGTGAGACACGTCTAGTGGGCCGAGGAAACGTATTTTTAATCCGTTTACAGAAGATACGTGGCCCACGTTTCCGAAGAGCACTACTTCCTAATCACTTGGGGGACACAGAAAAGGAGAGGAAAGTGGCTGCTTTACTATTTAAACTTGGGGAGAGAGAAATGGCACACTCTAAAGAATTTACAGATTAAATATCTGAGTGTTAAGGCAGAGGTCAGCTTTGTTGCTTTTACAAGAATGATTTACAGGTCTCCTTAGCTTTGAAAGTCCTGCTCTGACATTCCGGGAACATGCTTTCCTATTGATAAGTAATACTGTCGTGTGATAGATGAGGGAACAATAGCATGGGTTTGGCCAAGTAGTTATTCTTAGTGTTTGTTTAACAGATAAAGAAGTCAGGTGACATTTTCCATTGGTGCCATACCGTACAATTCTGCAAAACTAACAGCTCCAAGATTTAGCATGGAGAATGAGAAAGTCCCAGGGAAATGCTGGGTTGGCAGTTTGCAAAGGCCATCCGACACCAGTCAGGGTCCTTCAACACCTTTTCCCACGGTCTTCATAATTCGGAGGAAAGGGCGTGGACTTTGAAGTCAGATCTGCGTTCAAACCCAGCTCTCCCACTCTCTAGACGTGGGCCTCCGGAGATGTTGCTTAACCTCGACACACCTTGCCTTTTGAATGGGGTTAATAAAGCTATGTCCCAGGGTTGCTGAGTGAATGAAAATAGTTGCATATGTAGAGTGGCTTACGTAAAACTTGATGTCTAGTGGACACAATACATCTGTTTATTCAGCAAACGTTTGACACTGTGCTAGCAGCTGGGAATAGAAGAATAATGAAGACAGATAGTTTCTGGCCTCATAAAACTAATATTGTAGTAGCAAAGACGGACTCAGAATAAAAGTAAACAATAATCACTACAGATTAAGCCAAATGTTATCAAGACTCCAAAAGCTGAGACCAAGAGACTATCTGAAGGAAACGTAAAACTATTGTGCAGAGGGGAGGGAAGGGGATGCTGTCGTGAGCTGGAGACTGTAAGCAGAGAGCTGAACCATGGGAAAGAGTCAGCCATGAACAGAGTGGGGGGAGGCTTCCACGCAGAAGGACTAGCATGGGAAGTAGCCCTGAGATCCAGAATATTCTGGAGTGTTCCAGGAACTGAACAAAACCCCTGGTCATGGCCTGGCCGGCAAAGTGGTGAACCACTAGGGAGGGATGAGGCAGGAGAAGTCACCAAGGATGTGTCACACGTGACCTTGGTAGAGAATTTAGACTTCATTCAAAGTACAATTTCATCATTAGTTTTTTAAAGAAATACATTTATTGATTTTGAGCGAGAAGGAGAGAGAGAGAGACACAGCGATTGATTGGTTTTCTCACATAGGCATCCAACCAGGGATTGAACGCACAACCTAAGTATGTGCATGAATTGAACCCCCAATTTCTAGGTTTACAGGAAGATGCTCCAACCAACTGAGTCACACCAGCCAGGGCTCATATTCCCTTTCCATTGTAATTTCAACCTTCACTTAACTCCAAGAGCCTGCCAGCTGTCATCCAATTTTGCACAAATTTCTAAGAGTCTGCGCTCCAAGGACTAGAGAGTAAGTACTGGGGTTGTGAGAAAGCACATCCGTTTGTGAAGTTAAGCTTCTGGAACCCACAGCAAGGGGCTGCTGGTCCAGCGTCTGCTTAACTGACTCACAACGTGCCTGAGCTGTAAGGGGCTGAGCGCTCCTCCAGTCCCTCGCCCTTGCTACAGACAGACAGGTGGTCTGCACAGGGCATGGTTTTAAGGTAATTGGGAGAAAGCGATTTAAGTGCTAATTTATTGATAGGCCCCTGTTTTCTAGAAAGCATGCTGGGTTCTTTCCTGTTTAACTTCTTTAATCCTCACAGGCGCCTGTAAGTTAGTCATTTCAGCCAGACTTCCCACGGGAGAAAACTGAGTACATCGGCCAAGAAAATGACCCACTGGTGCAACTACTTTGGAAAATATTTGGTTTTATTGTGTTACATTGAACTTTCACATACCCTTACAACCCCAAATTCCCATTTCTTAGTATATTCCCAAAGAGAATTCCTACACATGAGCACCGAGAGACACATATAAGAATGTTCAAAGAAGTATTGTTTTAGGAGCAGAGAACTGGAAGTAATCCCACTGCCCATCCTCCCGGAAGTGGATGAATAATTTATGGAGCAATCACACAACAGAATATTACACAGCAACAGCGAGTGACCCACAGCTACCCACAAAAATATGGATTTCATTCAATGTAATGTTAAATAAAAAAGGTCCCAAACGACTTCTTAGAATAGCATACTCTTTTTATAAAGTTCATAAACAAGCAAAACTAAACAATGTGTGATCAAAATTTTGAAAGCCAAGGAATGGTCATCATAAAATTCTGGATGCTGGTGGCATCTGTGTGGGGAGGCAGGAGATAGGATAATAGACGTAGGTAAATACAGGTGAACACACTTCAAGTTCTTCCGTAGGTCATGGGTATACGTGACATTGTAACTGAATGAATGAATGAATGAATGGGATAAGATTGTGCCCTCCTTAGACCAATGGTGACAGTGTTTTTCAACTAAGATAATGGTCATTTAACTTGGCAGTTGAAGTCCATTAAAAGAAAAGTGACTTTTCTGGCCTGTCCATTGTTGGGATGCTTGAGGATTAAAGACAAACGTTTGGAAATTATTAGCAGAGCTTTGAGCTCTCACTTGCTGGTCTCACGATGTACCTACCCATACACACAGCCTTTTGGATTTATATTGTTTATTATACACATGTGTGGTTGAAACTTTTCTGATCATGCGCCGAATCAGTACAAAATTAAGCGGCACCCAATTCTACTTTCTGTGAATTTATTGATACACTGTGTACCTCTACTATTATTATGTCTATATGTTTTTCCTTGTTTTAAGGTAGAATGAACTATAAATAGAGGTTTGAATAATTAATTTCTTTCTGCACTCCCATGGGTTCTCCTGTGCATCCCACTTTGGGAAGGTCTGTAGATCATGAAACCCTATGATACAAAGCCTTTACTTTTGTATCTCAAAGCCTCTCCTGTCCCCACCAAAGGGAAGCCCAGACAATTGCTGGCTTTCTCGCAACAAAACCAAGAGAGCGGCAGAGTCTGGCGCAGGCCCAGGCAGCCCGGCCCCGGCCGAGGACTGTATCTGAGAGCTTCTTGTCTAACACCGATAGTGTCATGGGGTTCTTTTGCTTTATGTTTACTACACCATGCTTTTATTTTTTGGTTAATTACATGTTTTATTTTTTTTCAATTACAGTTGACATTCAATATTGTATTAGTTTCAGGTGTGCAGCTTAGTGGTTAGACAAGTATACCACTTAAGACGAATGCCCTGATGAGTCCAGTGCTATGTGATTCTCCCAGTCAGACCAGCCTGGCTTCGAGTTCCAGCTCCAGGGCTCAGTTGCTAAGCGTGCTTGGATGGGCTACCCATGGCCTCTGGACCTCTGTTTTCTCATCTGTAAAATGGAGATAATTATATCTGTCTTGCATGTGGTTGAAAGAAATAAAAATAAGATCCAATAGCTTAAAACTTAATAGAAAGGATCAGGCAATAAATGTCAGTTTTCTTTTCCTTCTTATTCCTGCTTTAGGTTCTTTTTAATTAATTAATTAATTAATTTAACCTAAACAACTACACCTGGATGGGGAGGACCAGCTGACCTGGGCAGCAGAGACTCAGACAACGCGTACCTGGCCTCGCTTGTGAATAAAGTTCCTATACACTTAAGATATAATCACACATCTTTCCAGAGCTGACCTACCGAATGCCTGCACATGTTTCCAATTTACATGGGATTTTTCTCTCAGGAGATTCGATTCTCCCTTAAAAAACACACATGTACAAACACGAAA
This sequence comes from Glossophaga mutica, assembly GCA_039655065.1. Classification (NCBI taxonomy): domain Eukaryota; kingdom Metazoa; phylum Chordata; class Mammalia; order Chiroptera; family Phyllostomidae; genus Glossophaga; species Glossophaga mutica. The sequence continues at coordinate 89,416,703 of CM077313.1, forward strand.
CTTGATTTAAACGAAACAGACACCTTAAGAATCTTAACAAGTAGAGTTGACCTTTGAACATAATTCTACAAAACTGTACTGTGCTCCCCAAGCGCTGCCAGGGGGGCTTGGCCAGATCAGTGCCTGACACCCCTTCCTGAACCTCCCGTAAGCCCAGGGAGATGTAGAGGGGGGCCGATTCCATGAGGCCCAGGGACAAGGGCGACGGGGCCAGAGTCAAGTGGCGCCGTTTTCCCCACTGAGCCAGGCTCTAATCAGAGCCTGTTCTTCTCCCTGGAAACCAGCATCAGGTCCTTCCTCTCGCTGGACAATAGCGAGACCTTTGAGGACAGAGACCACGGAATGGTTGCCTTTCTGTGTGAACAGCATGCATGTACAGGAACATACGCAGACATACTTAGACACATGTGGCTGCCCATGTACACATGCTCCAATTGATCAAGAGTCCAGGCTTCTTGCAAGGTCGCAGACAGATTTTCGGGAATGAGATAACAGGACAAGATACAGTCAATGCACTCTGAGGGCAATGTGCCCTTCTGCGGAAGATACGTTGAACTCTTGCAGAGGCTTAGGTCATTTTTGACCTCCATGGCTCATGGTTTTGGTGAAGGGCAGAAGCGCTGCTTACAGGGGTGCCCCTTGTCCCGAATAGTCAGACCCACAGGGACAGAAGCAGAGAAGTGCTTATTGGCCAGGGCCTGGGGGTGACAGGAAATGCGGAGTGGCTGCTTCATGGGTACAGGGTTTCCTTTGGGGGCGATGAGAATGTTCTGGAATTAAATGGTGCCGATGGTTGTGAAGCATCACGAATTTACCAAAGGCTCCTGCATTGTAAACTTTAAAATGGTTAAAATAGTGGACTTTGTGTTTAAGTGAATTTTACCTCCATTGGGGAAAAAACAGAAGAATCACGAAACAAGAGTGTTGAACCAAGGGGGAAAAAAAAACGTTCGGTTGGTCTCCCAAGTGCTGAGGAGCAGAGGGCTGGCTGCGTCCTGGGCATTGCCGAGCAGGGCTCTCAGGGCCTGGCTCCGGCACTGGAAGAGGCAGGTGAAGAAGCTGCAGGTTCAGGACCTGTGGGAACCCACCGACGCCGCGCACACACGGGGGCTCAGAACACACCCAGCGCCCAGAACGCACCCATTCACCTTTCCCTGGCCACCCTCCCCTCTCCCCTCCCCCAGCGGGGCTGGTTTTTCTGACCCCGGATCGCGTTCTGGAGACTAAAAGCAGGCATGCTCCCTAAAATGCATAGGTCCCATGTCCCAAAGCACAGCCCCTGCTTGTACTTGCCCAGGAGGGAATCCAGCTGAGAGGGGGCCTCACTCTGCAGCCAGGCGGGATCTGTCACTGGAGCAAGACCGCCTGGGGGGCCCGGGGGGCCCGGGGCCGTCTGTGCCCGTGGGAGGAGCGGGCGCCAACGTCCTGACAAAGGCAGCCCAGTGTCATTTCCGAGTTCAGCGCCGGAGGAAACCAGTTTATTCGTGAGGTACATCAAGCTGTGTTTTTTTATTTGGGAAACTAGAAAGTTGGGGCTACCTCAATGTAGATTTTTTTTTAAATCAACTCTTACAAAACACTGATGTTAGGCCTGAATTTGGAAGTATCGTGGTGAAGAGCTTGTAGTTTACTCGTGCGGCAGGGCTGAAGTGGTCTCCTCTGCCATAAGCTCTTTTGTCTTGAAAAATACGAGTAACGAACGCTACGAGTTTCTGTATCGGAAAATCTGAATCACCCGGATGCACATGAGTTCCCTGATGAAAATGTGAAATTAATTTTGTACTAAATAAAACTCCAAAATGGTTTCAATTACAGGGAGAAAAACGTGAAATGAAGACAGTAATTCCACTGTATTATATTCTTGTTTTATTATTCCAAAAAGTTTTACAAAACCATCATTTCTAGATACCGCTCCATTCCATAGACACAGGGAGACTGTGGCCATTGGAGGCTGTGGTGGTACTCCCTACAAATCTGTGACCTTTCCGAGAGAGTCTGTGGCTGCGTCGGAGTGGGGAGAGAAGGAAGGAAAACACAAATGTTCACGGGACATCCGCTGAACGCCAAGAGGAAGGTTAGGAAGTTCACACATGTTCTCCCGTTCAGTGCTCGGGACGATGGCTGTCTGAGGTACCCACTGTCATCTCCACTTGTCTCGGATGGAAAAGGGAGGCTCACGGAGATCATGCACGATGACACAATGACAGCTTGTAACTGGCAGAAGGGGAATTCAAGGCCAGGTGTTCCTCTCCGAGTCTGAGGCCCACTCCTCTTTGCAAGCCCAGCACCTACCTTTGAGGAAGTCCAGACGACGCCCTCTACCCACCCCCTCCCTGCCCCGCATGGAGAAAGCCTGTCCCCAGAGCGTCCCTGTCGTCTACCTGGGCTCACTCACCCACACCTTCAATTTGGCAGGAGTTCCTAATCTTCGTCGTCACCCTTTACCCACCCTGAGCCGAAACTTCCCAACAGATTCCCCAGCACATGTGAGGAACTGTGGTCTGGGGCAGGAGTGGACAACACACATTTCCACCGTCTGGGGAGTGGCGAAGTTTGGAATCGTCGACCTCAGCGTCACTTGACCTGAAAGGCTATTGCATGGATTAAAGCAGTGTCAAAGGTCTAGTACTGAGCCTGGTTTAAAGGAGGAAATCAAAATATATTCGCTCCCTTTGCTCCGCTACCTCCAGTGTTAAGCAAGGAGCAGATGAGAAACTTTCTTAGAAATGTTACAAAGCAAGATGGAGGTGGAGGGCACAGACGAGCTGGGTGTTTTGTCCACCAGCTGCTGTCAAAACCTTGGTGTGCTCACAACGTGCACACAGGTGTGCAGACGCACACACCCACAGACCTGCTAAAACTGGAGCCTGAGCGTGCTCTATGCCCTGACTCGTGTGGCTCGGCGGGTTGGGTGTTGTCCCGCAAACCAAATGTCCGATTCCCAGCTGGGGTGCAGGTCTTGGCTGTGGGCCAGGTCCCGGTTGGGGGTACATGAGAGGCAACCAATTGATGTTTCTCTCCCTTTCTCCCTTCCTTTCCCTCTCAATAAAAGAGAATAAGATAGAATAAAATCTGGATGCACCGTGGCTTCTACCGCTGGAGCAATGCAAAGTCAGCACTGCGGAGGGATTGCACGATGGCAGGGTGAGCCTGAGTGCCGGAGACTCCTGGGCGCTCTGACTCTGTCGCTGTGTGGGGTGCTGGTCTCTACCAAACCTGGGTCCAAATCAGAGCAGGAAGGGGAAAACGTCCTTAACTTCAACATTCTGCCCTGCTGGTGGGCCAAGGAAACCCTTTTTAAGGAGCTAGCATTTTCAGAATGACAGGGGGACTTCCATCGTTGAGGCAGAACACAGCCACATCGCCTCATCGCCAGTGTGGGAGGTCCCCTCTCTGGCTGACGCGAGCATCAAAGACACACCAACCAAAGAAGAGTGAGTGCCACGTGTGTGGTGATGAGGAAGCTCCAACATTCTGGGCTCAGGGGACTCAACCGGGGCCCAACTGGAGCCTTACCAGGGTTCTTGGGCCTGGGAGGGCTGGTTACGCACCCACTCCTAGTTTTCAAAATTATTTGGCGCACTTGTATTGATGTCCTCTCATGTTGCCTGTAAGGAAAAACGATGTCTGAAATGGAATTTCTGGAGTGTGGTGGGCACTCTGCCAAGCACTTTCGCGACTGGATGTCACTTGGTCCCCAGGCTTCTCTGGAAATCCAGGCTGGTCTTCTCCCCTTCTGCTGGTAAGGAAACTAAGTTCCTGGTGACTACGGGCTCTGTGTCTTTTTAGGTGTGTCTGCTTATGAATGCACATAGTATGCTGAGGAGAGTTAGACACAGAAGAAGTCAGGGGAAGATTGTCCATTTTGAGGCCACAGGCAGGTATTAGAGGAGGGCAAAGCAAGACCTGGGAATACCTAAAGGGAATAACCTGGCATTGTGGGTGAGGGAATACGTACTGTTTATGCCTCGGCACCACACTCCAAGGAATGTGCCTCTCCATCCAGTCCCTAATTCTGAATGGCTCCTGGGGGTCACGTGGCGTGGTCATCGCCTATGTACCAGAACCATTACTTTGCAGCTTAGACGATGCTGGGGAGCTAGAGCAATGATCCAAGGCTATTTAGGTTTGGCGCATCCTTAAGCTTTTCAGGCTCACTGAATACTAGTCCAAACAAAACGCGGGGGGCTTGAGAATGAGCGAGGTGATTTGGAAATAGAGGGAAGGTTGAAAACGTACTCATCACAAGTCCCTGGTGTCTTCAGATCAGGTTGTCTGTAGCTTGCTTATCTTCAAGACAATAATAAAACATCTTCTTGCCCTGGCTGGTGTGGCTCAGTGGATTGAGTGCTGGCCTGCAAATCAAGGGGTTGCCAGTTCGATTCCCAGTCAGGGCACATGCCTGGGTTGCAGGCCAGGTCCCAGTGGGGGGCATGCAAGAGTCAACCACATGTTGATGTTCTCTCCCTCTCTTTTTTCTTTACCCTCTCCAAAAATAAATAAATATAATCCTACAAAAAAAAATCTTCTTGCCACTCTAGGCTTCCTGGCAGTGTGGTTTTCAAATTGTGTTCCTTGGAACCCCAGGGTTCCTTGAAGAACCCCCATGGGGAGAGGCTGCGGTCACTTGGGAGGGGCTCTTGGTTATTTGCCCTCGTTCACCTCTTCCCTCCCTTTACCCCGCCTTTGCTGTAATAAGAACAACCCTGCTTCTATTGATTTGATGCATCAGCCTTCCCCATTTGGTTTCATTTAGAAAAGCTGCATTGCAACTAACAACAAGGTTTAAATCAAGGCTTTCGGAATGGTAGCTGTTGGAATCTAATACAAAAAGCCCTCCTCCAGGGAGAGGTACCTTAAGGTTAATGACTTGGAGAGTTTCACCTGAGGGAGTATGGGCCAGAAGTGAAGGAAGCGTGGTTCACCTTCCAAAATCATGTCAGCTTTCAGGACTGAAAAAGAACAAAACCATTGTGAAAACAGAACCTATCAGAAAAAGAACAAAGTGTGGCAACACCACCAGTGAGATCAGACTCCCTTTAGCCCACAGACTTACTGATTGGAGTTTTCTGATGAGGCAGACAGACTCATGGAAGGCTGCCAGGAAGTTCTGGACATCGGATTGCTTTTGCTAAGCCAGCCCAGCGGCGTAGTAACGAGCTAAGGAGTCCCAGGAGAGGGGTGGGAAAGGACTGGTCTCTGGTTCTCTACCCCTGATGTGGGCCTTTTTCGATTAGGAAGTGGAGTGTGAAGGAAGTTATCGGGGGTGAAATCAACTCAGCAAGAAAGCTTTTTAGACCAAAGCCCACGGAAAACTAATAAAACCAGTTGGGCGGCTTCATGCTTATCATATGTTGTGCATGTAGGTCAGCTCGCTTTACAGCAAAGGCAGACACCCCAAAACAAAACACTGAGCTCTACGAGAGCGTTTCCAAGTCCCCGAAGGATGGCCTCGTTCTTTCCAGGGGCATTGGCTACATGAAACCCTAGAACAAGCGAGTTTCCGATGCCCTTTTTTCTAAATTAATGATTGAAACGAAATGTTGCCTATTGTGTGGATCAGGGATCACATTCAACTGGGAGAAACAGAGACCCCAAAAGCAGAGCCCTGAATGAATGACTGGTTCTATTTTTCTCAGACGGTGAGCCGTCGGGAGGCACCCAAACTGCTGATCTTGGGGAGCGGCTCGAGGGTGGCGGCCAGGTTCTTGGTGACCTCTTGGTTTCTTCGCTGCAGACCCACGGTTGTGGCCACTCCTTCTCCAGCACCTTCTTCATGAGGGAGGGGACAGTCAACGGGTGAATCAGCAGGAGACAGGTGAGTCCCAGCGCCCCCTTCTCCCTCTGCTCTCATCCCCACATGTGAAGGACCTGTTCTGGAAACTTCAGCTTACATGATTTAACTAGAACTGGGACACACGCCATCCCATCGGCAAAGAAGGTTTGGAAATACAGGCTTTGAGCAGGGCATATTGTTGTCCCCAGCAATATTGGGGCTCCTTCCTAAGGTGGAAGGGGCGGAGGTGAACCATTCCGCTGCAGGCCCTCCCCAGGGCCCTCCCCAGCACCTGACTGTGATCGGAGGAGGCATTTCAGGCTCTCCCACAGGGAAGAGCAGGGAGGAAGTAGAGGTGGAGCAGGGAGGGGCTTAGGTCTGCCGCAGAGCTAAATTTCTCCGCAACTGCCTCTCCGACCTCCTGCTACCCTGGCAAAACTTCAATGAGCAGCTGAGGAAGCCAAAACATTTAAGGAGAGGCAGAGGTGCTTACTTAGATATAATTGGTATTCTTATAATTGGAGGCGATTTATGCTTCTAAGATAAACAAGTGGGTCTCCCCTTGCCACCATCCCATCCGTCCTGTCCCAGTGAAGGTCAGAGAGAAAGAAATCCAGGGCCAAGGATGGAAAACAAATTAGCGAATGGTGTTGTCCCCTTCCTCGCTCCCTGTTCACTTCTAGTTCCCTTGCAAAAAAAAAAAAAAAAAAAAAAAAAAGAAAAGAAAGAAAGAGAGAAAAAAGAAAAGAAAGAAGGAAAGAAAAAGATGGAACAGAGATGTGTGTGAAGGGCCAGGGAAACAGGAAATCAGGGACATTGGAGAGGTTTACTCGTGTGACTTCCTTTTCTGTGGCAATGTATTTAGGACTAAATTAGGCAGCACACTTAGTAGACTCCCCGTGGAACCACATTTTCTTACACCTGAAGGGGCTCTGGAAAACGGAGCAGCCTGCCCACTAGGCTTGTCCGGCCAGGGTCTGGCGGGAAGGTTAGGCCCCACGCGGGGCGGTGCTCAAACAGCACACGGGATCCGAAGTGCAGTGGCTGAGAGGACTCCAGGGTCACCTGCTTCTCAGCCACCCTATGTGCGTTCCCCTCGTGATGAAGGCGGTGTAAGAAATGGGCGTCATCAGACTGGGGGTCGCCCCTGCGACGCGGCTTCCCATGGCTGCCCCCCATGGACACGATGAAGCCCCCCCCCGCTCCTCTCTGTTGGGGGGCAGGTCTCCCCACAACCTGGGCCCACCTGCCTCTGTGGCTCCCCTTTCTCTTTCACCTCCACAGATCCTTTCCGTTACCTTCACCTCCACTCTCTGCACATTCTCCTTCTTTATCCCAGAAAGCCTTCCCTCCTCATCAGCTGCTGAAATTCTGTTGGATATCAAAGCTCCAGCTCAATCATTATCTCCTATGAAAAACCAATTGCACGCTCCCCAGGCTCAATGGCTAGCCCCAGCCCTACGCCCTGCAGCCTACTGAGCGTGTCTACGATCCAGCATTTACAACACTGTGTTCAACGTCCGTTTATACGCGGTGTCTACGAAGGGCTACAGCGTGTCAGGCACAGTGTGAAGGGCTTTACATAGTTTTCTTATTTAATCCCATCAGGGCCTGTCAAGCAGGATCCAGAATTCTCCTACCACGTACAGCAGAGCCTCTGCCACACCAGGCAATTTGCTCCCATGATACAGTCATTACGAGAGGGATTAAATTCAGGACTGCCTACCCTTGAACTCTCTCCCTTTGCCTGCCCGCACTGTCGTGCGGGCCACACTCAACGCTGCACTGGTGACCTGCGGACCAACTCCATCTGCAGGCCCCACTCCTGCCGCAGCCCTGGTGGGAGCAGAATCCCCATCAGATTGCTCTCCGGGTCCCCCTTGACCCTGGCCCGCAGAAGGACCGAGGACTATCTGCTGGCCAATGTCAACTTGCTTTTGCTTGAGCTGGCACACAAAATCCTACTGCGGTAAAGCCTTTGACTCAAGAGGCTGCTGCCAACACCACTCTCGTAAGGAACAGCCTAGCCCTCAGGAAAATCCACAGTTGAGCCTTTGTGCCTGGCATGTGATTTCTGTGGCACCGGGACTTTCGGGGTTCACAGAGAAGGCCTTCCGGCAGCAGTGAAGCCTTTTTCTTAAAGACCCAGCGACCTACCCTCAGCTCTGTCCAGCTCGGGTCTGCTGCAAAACTTGATGCTTTCACTTCGCTCTCTCACGCCCGGGCAGGGGTCTGTTCTGAGTCAGAATCACGGCCAAGCAGCCAACAGCTTCTGCACCGCCAGCGGTGTCTTCAGAAGCCTCTGGGTTGCTTCATTTCGCCCAGGGACAAATCCTAGCTTTTAGACTTTTCAACTAGCCCAAAGAATGGAAAGGCATGCCTAAAAATCAAAAATCCATGCCAACACACTCTCACACACACAAAGACTGATCTTCAAGGCAAAGGTTCATGGTGTCCTTCACCATCAGCCTCTGAGTGTGCTTCCCTGACCTCGGAGAAGTGTTTCTCTGCTATTCCACGCATTTCTTTTCTCCCAGGATGTTACCAAGCTTGCCCCAGCCCCAAGCCCCACTGGGATTTGAAGTGCGAGGACGTGGCGCTTGTAAGTTAATTTGTAGGACTGACCCCTTGACAACGCTGACTCTTCTTGTGTAGGAAAGCTGCGTGTCTGTCTGTTTACTCCCATCCCTCCATCGGGTTTTAGGTTTGTCTCCATGCAGAACTTGTGTGTTTTTCTCAAGGTTTCATCTTGTCGTGGACATAGTAGGAATTTAGTGTTGAGTTTAACCTGTTTCCAAGTATTTTTTAAAATGGGAATGGCCTGAAATGAGGCAAGCGGTCTTGACTCCGGCTGCAAAGTTTTAGTCTGCATCGCGCCACGGGTGTGTGCTTGAGAGCAGCAGGGGCCTGGGCCATGGCAGGATTTGGGGATCTTGGCAGAGATGGTGGGGAGATGAGTCCTTCATCATCAAAGTAAAGGTTGGTCTGTATCAGTTCCTTCCCCAGACTCGGGGGCTTCAACCATCAGTTATCACTGTTCATGCATTTGCAGCCTGGCTGTGGTTCAGCTTCATTAGTTGGGGGTTGAATTGGGGTCTTTTGCTTCAGGCTGTGACTGCTGGGGTTGCATTGAGCTGCTCTCTTACCTCTTCAGTTCTGCTCAAGATGATATAAATGGTCAGATGGAAACGAAGGTCCCAGGTTCTGGGCAGGGAACTGGTATGCTCACCTCTGTCCACAGACCGTTGGCCAAGGCAAGTCTCATGCCTGACCTCCAAGTCAGGGGCAGCATATCTTAGCTCAGCTGGGCCTGTGTGTCTCAGAATGCCCCTCCTTGCATGGTTGTGGGGTAGGAATGGCCCCCAGGGAAACGTGCAGATGATCTGGAAGGTGGAAGTGAAGCCACAGTTGTGTCTGCAACTGTCGCCAATACCTGTCGAGGACCTGCTGGCTGACCTTGGGGGTGTGGAGCAGCAGCCGGCCTACAGCTCTTTAGCTCCTTGCCAGATCTAGTTCTTCAGCTTCTCCAAATGCTGGGCCAGGCTTGTGGGAAGTTCCCAGGATGAAGAAATGCACCAGCAATTCTGTAGATCTACATGCAAATTGGGGGCTTGGAAGCAGTGAGACACCCATATGGGAACTGGCTTGTCCTCTGGGTTCCGGCGGGCCCCGGGTCCCCTCCACTTCACAGACAGCCTTCCTTCCCACATGCTGGCTCAGCAGGCTTCAGGCCTAGACCAGATGCTGGCACAAAACGCCCACACAGACTGCTTAACCCACTCCCACGATCGCGTAAGAGCTGATCCCTGCACTACACCCAGCATTTCCCTCCTGATTCTCCTTCCCTGATTAAACTTGTACTGAGGCAAGTAAGGAAGTGCTCTTGGCCTGTGACAAGGCCAGGGCAGGGAGGGCGAAGAGTTGGGGACAGTGATTCATTCTCTCGTTGTCCTGATACTGTCTTTACAAGGACAGGAAAGTGTATGCGCAGGCTTCCGGAATATTTTTGTAAGGGTTAAGGCAAATGGCATTCCAGCTAACTTCCAGAACACAGCAACTTTATAATCAGTAGCTCCCATGTGGCCTAACTAGATTTCACTTTGCTGCACTATCCATTTTAAATGGCCTGAGAGACTTCCAGACACTGACCCCTCAAGAGAAATCACCAATACTTCATTATAAAGGGATTTTTTAAAAGTAGGCTCCCTTTTCGATCAAAGCTGAAGGTCTAATTGCATTCTAATAAGTGCTCCTCCAACAAAATTCTGTATAATAATTAAATTTCTAAGGCCTAAATCCTGACCCACTTACTTGAAGGAGTATTTGGTAGGGTAATAGGGTAGAATAATTAAACAATCTGGTCCCTTTGGAGTTCTTTTTCACAGGATTTGATCTTTCATATAAATAATTTCTTCTTTCATTTGCCCCCCGCCATCCTGGGTTCCCCATTTCTCACTGGTCCAAGCTGTGGGCTTAAGTAACACTTTGAATTGTGAATTTCCTAAGAAGCCTTTTGTGCCTTTATTTTTTCTTAAAACAGTTCTGGCTTGCCTGGCCCAGGACAGTGGCTTTGGGGCTTTTGGGGAGATAAGACACCTCGATGTTTTCCTGACAGCTGAACTGAAGAAAACCTTTTACGCACACGTCATCTGATTCGCTCCGTGGCATTTTGATCGCTCCTTCTGACAGTTCCGATCTAGTTTTCCTTTCATAAAAAGGTATCAGTTTCAAGGTTTAGCGTTCTTAGGATTTAGAATCTTTGATTAAAAAAAGTGAAATTTAATCTTGAATCGAGGGTAGGGAATGTGAGGGAGGTTAGCAGGCCTCCCTTCCATAGAAGACCCTTGTGGCAGTATTTATTATGGTAATGCTCTGTTATTGCAAACCTCCGATGAATAATATTTGGGGGAGCAGCCACACAACAAGGCATGCATTATGACACCCGGGGGAGCAGGAGGGCGGGGTGGGACCTCGGTGGACTGAGAAGCACAATTATCTCATGGTTATGCGTGCCGAGGAAGTGTGTGGTCACTTTTGTCTTTTACAACTTGTGGGATATTTTCATTGTAGGTGAAGCATCCGACATGTTTTCACTCAAAGGAAGAGAAACAAAGCCAGGGTTGTGTCTGCCGCGTGTCCGGAACAATACCCTGGTGGTCCCAGGCCTGTCCCTAGTTGGGGGCAAATGTATCACAGAGCGTTGCGCAGGCGCCAGGACATTCGCTTTACTGTCTGGGGTCCGGGGCACCAAAGGAGTCATTATTGGAAAACAGCGATTCGTCCGTTTAAACAGGAGAGCTGCTGCTGTGCCTGCGGTGGGTATTGTTTCAGGCTGACTTGGTTAAAAAATTCAGTGAAGCTTGGTGTTTGTTTGGTGTCCTCAAAAGCAAGTAACCACACAGCTGGTGTTTCCTGCTGCCAGAGGTTCCGAGGCCGTGGAGACAGGGCTGCGGGGTGAAAAATAAGGCAATCCCGTGGGAAGAGTGAATTAGCAACCGCCAAGAACTCGAAGAGGGCCAAGTGGCTCACTTACGGTATCCCTTTTAATCCTTGCGACAAACGGCAAAGTAGGTGTGACTGCCTGTTTTCGCAGAGGTGAGGAACCTCCTGTTCGGAGTCTCCAGATGAGTTGCCCACGTTGCTAGACGTCGGGGAGCAGATAGCCCACCCGGGGGCTGCTCGATTCTGTAGGTTCAACACGCTTCCATTACACGAGCGTTTCCTGAAGTGGCCCCAGATGGGGAAGACTGTGGGTGATTTGTGGGGAAGAGAGATGGGAGGGAGGGGCCCCGATCAAATGCCTTGTGGGAACGTTAGACCAAAGACATTTCTTCATTTCCAAAAGTTTTTGTCTGATTCTACTTTTTCAATTTTACTTTACATTTAACATTGTTTTGTATCAGCTTAAAGTTTAAGATCGAAAACATCTATACATTTTTTTCCTTTGAAACCGACAGGACCTCTCAGAGCTTTCGATATGCCACTAGGCAGCATCTCTCAACCTTCTTTGCCCTGCAAATGCCTTTTTTGCCTAAAGGGGACAATGACGTTAGGAACCCCGCAGGGTTGGCTGCCCCTCCAGCGTCTCTGTGGAGGTGTGGCGGCGTTACCGTCCCAAGGAACACCCCGTGGCTGGTGCTGTGGGCCACGTCCTCTCGCTTCTGCCTCAGAACCCCTCAGCCCAGGAGGGTTTCCATCCAGAGAAAGGAATTTTTTTTTTGGCCACTTAGGTATGGTGAGCACAGGAGTCCCCTCCTTTGCTTGTCTTTTCACATTGAGTGTGAGCCTCTCTGGCCGCTGGAGGGCGGGTGGCGGGCCCTCCTCTTGGCCTTCTGACTCCTGCGCCGGCTTCCCGCTCAGGGATCTGTCCCAAGCTGGCGTGGGAGGCAGCCCTGCGCATGGATGACGATGCTACAAGGTGATGTCGGGTGGTGGTGGACAGATGCCAGGTGTAAAGGGAGCACAGAGGCGCAGGGCAGGGCAGGTGTGGGGAGCAGGATGGGGTCTTAAAGGTGCAGAAGGACTTAGTCAAGGATAGAGAAGAAAAAGGGCAGTCCGTTCGGGGCATGGGACTAGCAAAGGTCTGGAGCGCAAGATGGCGTGGCCTACGTAAGGAAGCAGGGGCCATCTCAGCTGTGGCTGAACATCAACGGCGGGGTGGGGAGGTAAGCGCTGAGGCTGCTGAGGGAGACGGTGGTCACGCTCACCGGGGAAGACCTCGAATGCTATTTAAGAAACGAGATTCACCCTGGAGTCTAGGGGGAGACAGTGCAGGGTTGGACAGAAGCAAGCGACGGGGTCAGATCTAGGTTTTGACAAGTTCGCTCTGTGGACAGGCCCAGGCCCAGGGATGCTGAGACTAGTGGCAAAGAGGTCAAGGTGAGAAGGCCCACGTGCACGACAGCAGTGTGAACAGCGACGGAGGGAAGAAAGGAATTTGCCGCCCGTTCGGGAGGGCACATGGTGATCGGGGCCCGAGTGGAACTGGGGAACGGAGAAGGGCGGGCGCACGTACTTCAGCCAGAGCGCAGGCTGGGCGTGAGGGGCAGGCCCACTCAGTCCCTTACCTCAAAGGGCGGGAGATAATCCGCAGGTGGAAGCCCTGTTGCTAATATCCTCATATTCTCCTCGGTCCTTTGCTTCCTGCCGAGTCCTGGGAAGAGGCCTGAACGTGGGCTTGCAGGCTGAGTGGTCTGTAACTCAACCCGGGACGTGAACGAGCCGCAGGGTACGAGGTAGGACCTTGTCCCAGTTTCTGCATGTACCGTGTCCTGGCTGTGGGTGCTCCGTGCTTGGTCATGGCTGTGGGTGCTCCGTGCTTGGTCAAAGAGGCCGGCCTCCTCTCAGCCACAGAAGGACTGCCCTTCTCACTCGGCATCTGCGGGAGGGTGTGCTCCTCCCTCTGCCCATCCTTCCGATGGCTCCCTGAAGGCCAAGAAGAAACCCGCAGAGCATTTGCGAGGGCTCGATGACATCACGGATATAAAACACTCGGCAAACCCCGAGGCTTTCTTTCACTTGGCTGTCGCTGTCCTGGACATGGATTCTGTTCTGTTTAGTCATGGCATGCCTCTGGGGAGAACGCCCCAGAACTTTTGCCCTCCTGTTCCCTTGGCTGTGTCCGTCGTGGTGGGCTGGGCTGCCTGAGGATGGTGAGTTGCAGCAGGCCCCTGCTCGTTTGATTCTATATCAAATGAAGGAACCGCCGGCCCACTGAGGCAGCCCCTAGATGCCCCAGAGGCTCTGAGGGCCAAGTCCTGGGGTCCATGAGGACCTTCAAGGACGCTCCCCACATCTGGGGCCACAGAGGCCCTGTATTACTTTGGTTTTACTCTGTAAGATGTTATCTCCCAAGCCCAGCAGCTTAAAATAACAGACGTGTGTTATCTGATAGCTCCGGTAGGGCAGGCGCGGCCGAGCGGGGTGCCGGTCCCCGAGATCTTTCACCAGGTTTCCATCGCGGTGTCAGCAGGGGCTGTGGTCTCGTCTGAAGGCCAAGGGAAGGCTCCCAGCTCACTCAGCTGCTCGTTGGCCAAGTTCAGTTCCTCGAAGCTCAATGGACTGCGCACCCCAGTTCTTTGCCCCCTGTGCGAGGGAGCCTCTCTCATGAGAAGGCAGCCGAATTCTACCAGAGCGAGCAAAGGAGAGGGAAGCAGGGCAGGCGACACGGAAGCCACACCTCTTTTTAATGACGCCAACGGCCTCCTTGACCTAACTCTAGGTAGGCTCCTCTAAACCCGCAGGGCCTAACACAATCGGCCTGCTTATTCCGGTTTTAGCAAGAATTCTGCTGAGTCCGTTTAGCCAGAACCCCCCATCCTGCATATCTGTCCACCTTGACATCTGACCGCATCGCTTGGTCCAAGCCTCCAGGTCTTAGCGCCCCGACCTGCCTTCAGCCCCCTCCTGCTGAGTCAGCCTAGTCAGAGCCCCCTCAGCCCTCAGTGTTCCTTAGTCATCACCCACCCACTGACCCCCCTCCTTGGCCGTAAGTCGCCCTGGGCTTCTCACATCTAGAATCGAGCCCAGTTTGTACCGGGCTCTCCCTTCCATGCTGCCTTGGTGCTTGAACGGGACTTGCCTCCCCGCTCTGACTGCTCTTCGGCTCTAGTTTTCCTTGACTGTGACCTCACCTGGGAAATAGCACACCATCACTTTTGCCCCCGTCTGTTGGTTCGAAGCTAGTCACTGGGTCTAGTCTGCACTCGCAGAGATGGGAGGGAACAAGGTCGGGGTACCAGGAGGCAGGGCTCGGCGGGGCCCATGTCAGAGGCTGTGACTGCAGGTCTGATAAAGAGTGGACACCACACCCCTTCTCAGGGGCCGTGTCCCAGTCTCCCATCCACCCCTGCACCTCCAGGGGCCCCTTCCCACCTGCCCCCGTGGGGTTGATGATCTGGGCTTTGATTTCAGTGACAGTCCCCAGAGCTCTCACGGGACCTGTGGCTTCCACCATCCAGTGTGTGCCTGGCCAGGTTTCTCCGCCCTGTGGAGGGGGGTCAAACTCGGCGCAGCGCCCCGAAGAGTCACATCGGGTTTCCTGAGCTCAGAAGACTGTTGGCTGGCAACCTGGCAATCCAGATTTTCTTGATAACAACCACCTCTCTGGCCCCCGGTGGAAATCAGTAATGGTTGTGGCAGAGGCTGGTTTCATCCTCCTGAATGTACATCCAGCATGTTCTAGAAGAGCTTGCCGGCTGAACCACGGCGGCCTCTGATCTCGGGAAAATTCCTAAACGAATCTCTGCTGCCCGTAGAACCTGGAGCAAACTGTTGTTTCCACAACATGTAAGCAATCCTCTCTAACGAACTTGAACATTTCCCTTGTGGGCTTGCGAAATTGTGGAAAATAAATATGAAAGCGCTTTTAAGACGCCTCCTAATCCAGGGGTGAGCACAATTGCCCTTTTGTTTACCTTGCAGTAATAGGATCATTATCTAGGTGCCCCATTTGGATGAGGCCTGGAAAACGTATTAACCTGTTGACTTTGTTAATAGTAATTTAGGAAAAGCTCCCAGGCTCCAAACCCAGTTGTTTAAAGCCAAGTGTAAAGTGGTCTTGCCTTGTTCTCGATGTTGACTTTCATTAAAGATCAGCGTACACATAGCTGAACAGTGACTATGTGGATTTTCGGTGCCAGCCAATTATGTAAATTGGCTTTTGCCTGAATTGGCCGAGGGTGTTTGAGATCTGCAGTCTGTGAAAGGTGGAGTCTCTGGCGGACCTGGACCCGAAAAAGAGGAGGACCTACCTCTGCATCGCGTGGTCCAATAACAGAGGCTGTCACGCCTCGTGTGGGAGTCATTGGCTTTCTGTCCCGGCTGTGACAGCCTCAGCGCCCAGAGCCACCATGACTGCCGAAAGGAGGTTCCTGTGCCCCTCCTCTCACCAACCCACCGCCTGCCTCCACCGCCCAGTTAAAGCAACTGAGGCCATGACGCGCCTGCCGTTCGCCTGGCTTCGCTCGGGCGACCTGCCCCCTTTGCCTTTGGAAGGCATGATGGAGTGGTTTGAAACAAAACCATCTCCTTCCCAAACTGAAAGATTCCTTTTTTACATTTGGGAACAACTTGAAACCACTGGAGAAAATCACGTGCCAATTATGCATAAACTCCTTTAGCACAAGGTATAAAGGAAGCCATAATTCGGGGGGGCTTATGGTTGATTGAAGTCATCTGTTTCCATTTTGTAAACAGAGAGGCAGGAGAAGGCACAGAGGGGGACAGCGGACGCAATGCAGCTTCTATTCCCCGGCAAAGGGAGCAGTGGCCCTGCCGCTCCATGTCCCCAGACCCGGGCTTCTTGGGTGTAAAGAGTCACAAGCAACCCCTGTGCTTGGAAGGGAGGTGGTCCGCCTTGTCTGCACAAGGCCAGATTCTCCCGGAACCGTAGACCTAGAAGAGAAGGGACTGTGGTTTGCCCATCTTCCAGCCAAGAGCGAGAACCTCGCTGGGGAAATACCCCTGCCCCCCCAATCCAGGATGAGACTTGCACCGCCGGGTCTGAGTTTGCCAGCCGCTGACAGGTCAGACTTCACCCGCCACCTCCCTGAGTGTGTCGGTACTAGCGAGGCGGAAAATGAGATGCCTTGTTAAAACCGTCTTTCCTTTCCCGCTTGGCAGTGTGGCTTGATGGGACAATGAAACCTCAAAGTGCCCCACAGAGACATGCCCGCGGGTGACTGTGCTGTGAGGTAGGGAGGACCCGGGATGGGAAAGATAAAGGTCCCTTCACAATCATTCCCTTGTCATTAATGAAGACTGGCTGCGAACGGGCACAGGCGATCAGTCGATTTCTCTTTCCAAGTGTGTGGCCATGACGTCCGATGCTTGGCTGCACTGGCTTGAAAGTCAGACAAACTTGGATGCAATCCCAGCTTTTCCATTTAACTGCTGGCGTGACTTTGGACTCCTCCCTGAGCCTCAACCTCCTCATCTGTAAAATGGGGAGAGGTATTTACTTCAGTGGGTTGTTATGATTTAAACAATATTCAAGAGGCATGTAACATCACACAAGTGAGTAGCTGGCCCTTTCCTTTCCCTCCTCGAACCCTCATTTCTTGAGAAGGCCGGCTCTTTCATCCTCTACTTTCCTTTGCCTACGATGGACCAGGAAGTTTGCTAACCACATGGGGAAGGAGGCATGGCCGCACTCAGAGGCTGCAAATAAACCTTTTCTAGAACTTTCCACATTCTCTCCAGGCTACTCTGGGTCAGTTGCCTCTATTTTGGTGACTGTGATAGCTGACCACCTTGATTGCTACCCACTTTAACCGCTTTCTCTTGTTGATTTTTAAAACATAAAAATGATTTTCTTGCAAATGGAAATGGATTGCTGTCAGATTGATACTGTTGTTTTTATCGGGTGAGTCCAGAGACTAAGGGTGGAAGGCTTACATTTCATGTATTATATAGACCCTCCTCATCTAGTCTGTTCTTCATTTAGTTCTGCAAATATTTCACGATGGCCAAGGCATTGACATATGATCTAATTTGGTCCTCTCGAGTGTTTTGTTTTTATTTCTGATCGATTGAGAAGAGGAGGGAGTACAGAGCTGTTGGGTGACTTCCCTGAGATTCCCCAGCGAGTAAGTCAGGGGGTGGGAATGGAACCCAGGCAGTCTGACCCCACAACCTGAGCGTGAGGGCCTGTGCCTTGACCCAGCGGGCGTTCCTTTACCCCCGTAGGAAGGATCACACGCACGGGGGCCAAATCGTGAAGCACAAGTCAGACAAATCAAAAGACTCCCTGGTGAGCAGTGAGAGCGGGACAGGAAGTGGGGTGTGAGGCTTGGACCCCCTGGGGAACTTGCAGCAACGCTCGCCCTCCAGGCTAGCTCCTTCCTATTCTCAGGTCAGTTGATGTCTTGACTGCACTCTCCTCGCAGAAAGAACCAAACGCCAATTTCTTCAAGCTAAATTTTTACTTTGTTTTAAACGGGGGTGGGGGGGTGCGGGGGGAGAACATGCCATTGCTTTCCAGGGCAAGTCACTCCTGACATCCTAAAATAAACTCGGTCACAAAACTGCCCACCTCTCGACAATGACATTGTATTCAACAGTTATCAAAATTTGTACCCACACAACTGCTCCTCCCACTCCTTGGGAGTCTTATAATTGTGTTTTTGGTCATGATTTATGTTGTGACCACACATCTGACAGATTTTTCCTGTTATTTGTTTCAGGCAACGGACTCTCTCAGGCTGTCCCTTGGCCTGAGACAGAATGTCTCTGTTTTGCTTTTAGGATTTCCCCCCTTCAGGGAAGCAGACCATCCAGGGTTTACTTGGTGACTTGAATGCAACTTTTCTCATGAGACAACATCTTGAACTTGCGGGCAGTGCACTGGCCTCGCCCCATGTCATGAGCAGAGGTAGCCCCTGCTTGGTGGGCCAGACCTAGGCTTTTTGGGGGATCCATCCTACCAACACTTTCAGGGTCACTTGTCTTTGTGGGGTCAGTAATGAAGGGGTCTCAAAGATGCTTTCCAGTCAAGGATGATCTTGTCAGGGTGGGCTCTCCAGGCGGAGGGGGCCAACAGGGTGCTCTGACTATTCGCTTTAGAAGGGCTGGAAAGAGGTCCGCAGAGCCCAGCACTGTGGCTCCCTTTGGGGCAGCTGACCTCATCTTACCCTGTTATCAGCAATTTTAATTCATCAAGATTCTACCTAATAATTCTGGCGATTTACATTGTTGTCATTCTTGAGGGTTATTATGTTTTCAGAGAAAGGGATCAGGCCCGTGGAGACATTTTCTTCTAAATGCTTCCTTTGAAGGACCCTGTTCACCACGGAGGGCAGAGACTCGAAACAAAGGAGGGTCTTTTGCACGCCCCCAGGGTCTGTCCTAAGGCCTCAGGGAAGAATAGCACCTATTGTACTTGCACAGATACTCGAGGTATCTGTCCTCCACGTCTCTTGTCCCGAATCCTCAGAGCAATCCTTGGTCTGCTGGAATTGTTTGAGTTCCCCTGTGCTCAGGTCTGGCTTCCTCCAGGATTATTCTCCGAATCAGGATCCCCTTGATTCCAAGGAAGGGGGGTCCTGCCACTCCAGAAATGGAGCAGGCACTCTGCAGAACACTTAGACCCAGAGAGGGTACTATGAAGGGTAACTTGACAAACCTAGTGATTATGTGAAGACTTCTAAGAGAGTCAGAGCAAGGAAGAGGGAGATACAGACCAGGGCTATTGCTTGAGAGCAGTCCTCAGAACATGGCTGCTGAAGGAGGGCGGAGACTTGGTCTGGTTAGATGGTCCATCATTATTATAAGTGGAGGTACGTATAATGCCTGTTCGGGTGCTTCCTTGAACACGATTGTATGTCTACTATACCTCAGACACTCCTAGGGGATTGGGTGAATAAGCCCCCATCCTCCATCACTTGAATTATCCTAAGAGCCGCTCCACCCCCAACTGGCCTTCTTGCTTCCATCCTTTCCCTACCCCTCAAAAATCTGTCATCAACAAAGCGGCCAGAGTGATGCCTGCTCATGGGTATTCAGATCCTATCCCGCCTCTCCCCAAACCCTCCAAAGGCCTTCCACACCTCTCAGAATATGGTGGTCGACAAGGCTGCGCCAAGCTCTCTCCCGGCACTCCCCACCCCACCCAGCAGCTCTCCCTAGCCACGGAGGCCCAGCTCTCTCGCCATCGCCTCCCGTTCACCCCTTAGCTCTTAGCTTGTGTCTTGGTTTCAGCACTCACTGTACCGTCACTCACTTTTCCTCGTATCCTTCCCCCTCTCTCATTGGCCTCTGAGGCTCTTGCCAGAGGAACTGGGTTTTACTTGTCTTGGAATCATCCCAATGCCACGTGCTCAGGAAGGCAGTGTTGAAGGAATGAGTGAACCAATGAGTGTGTGAGTGAGTGCCTCTTCTCCTGGGTACCCACGTGGCTCTGGTTGCTGTGCTATGAGAAAGCAGGTGGACCCCACCAAAGGGTGCTGTTAGTGGTTCACGCCATACCTTGAGTGCCTTGATACTCAATAGCTATACCCAGTAGCAAAAGCACCTCACTTTCTTGCCCTAAGAGACACCTGGGGTGACCTCAGTTCCATCCCAGCCTCCCAGAGAAATGATGCCCTCACAGAAGAACCTTCCTGGCTTCTTCACTCCCAGGCTGGGCCCCAGGAGAAGGTAGGAAGGACGTGAGAAACACCAGTGGCGTCAGGCTTGTGTCCTGCCTGCCCGGCTCAGGGACACTCCCACCCCCACCTCCCACCCCTTGTTGAACAGTGGTTTGGAGCCTGGCCCCCCACGCTCTGTGGCTCCGTCCGTGTAAATATTGTTCTTTGAGGCAGGGAAGGAAAACCCATCACCGGTGGGGGGGACACGTGTCTGCCGGGCCTTTTCCGGAAGATAAAACGCAGTGTGGGCGGAGCCAGCTTCTCAGCAGTCTGCGCCCTGCTCCAGGGGACAAAGCCCTGCAGGGGGCCTGAGGGTACCCCCACACTGCCCCCCTCCCCGCCCCTCCCCCGCATGCACCAGTGGCACCTTCCATGGGCCAGGCTTTCCCCTGAGGGTCCCTGCACCAAAAATGGTTTGGAAGAATTATAGGCGGAAAGCCATTTGCTCATGGCACACTGCCCAGGCGGGTTAATCCAGCCCCTCCAAGAGAGGGCTCTTCCTGAACAACTTATAATTAATCCGGGAGCTCACAGCCACAGGGGGTAATGAAGCCAAATTATTCAGCGGGTCTCAGGCAGGGAGCTGCCCATGTGCAAGAGTGGCATCTTTCCTCGGGCGAACGGGCAGCAGCCTGGCCTGCGAGGGCTGCCGGAGCGGGGAGGGGAAGCCTGCGGAGGAACACGGGAGTGACCCCGTCCATCCGTCAGCACAGGAGGCCGCCTTCAGCGAGCCGCTGCTCTGCGCCCGGCTTCCTGAGCTGGGCGCTTCGCGTCTGCTCCTGTAACTTCCGTGAGCGGCGGATCCCGTTGCCCTCCTCACTGGCCGGATGCTGGGAAAAGAGCCCAGAGACTTTCAGTCGCTCGTCCATGGTCACACAGCCAGGGTGTGCCACATTGAAAGTCTAAACCCAGGCCTGGGGTGTGCAGATCGGCCCTTCGTACCCAGGACTCAGTTCCTAAGCTGCTATGAGTTGGGGTGGCTCTGGCCAGGCTCCACACGACTTCCTCTGGGTGCTGTGTGTCCGACAGAACCCTGGATTTGGGTGACACAGTCGGTCAGCGCCACCCCGACCCTCCGGCGAGCCATGGCTGGTGTCCTCGTCCGACGGAGCAGACAGGAGGTGGCTCTCTTACCTATTTTGAGGTGTCACATGTCACATGTTAAAATACACCATACACACAGAAGTGCTATTTAACTGTCAGATTTAGTTATGAAATTATTTATAATTACAATAAAATGCGAGCACGAGACCCAGGCTGTCCTCCAGATCCTGCTGCAGTGACAGAAATACTCCTTCTCCGTGCCGTGCAGTTGGTAGCCACTGGCCACACAATGAAGCCCTTGGAATGGGACTAGTGAGGCAGAGGACCTGCACTTCTAATTTACTTTAATCCCTGTACATCGAAATGGTAGCGTGTGGCTCGTGGCTACTACGGCGGGCAGCGCAGGGGGCTGTTTCAGCTGGAAAGGGCCTCGGAGACCATTAGGTCCACCCCCTTTGTTTGGCAGATGAGGAGCCTGAGGTTCTCAGTGGGGCAGAAACTTGCCCACGGACCTACGGTGAGTTGGCAGGCAGCAGGCCCAGAACCAGGTCCTCGAACCCTCTGATAATCACCATCTTAATAATTCGAAATGTCCCTGATGTAGGCCAGGAGATCGGAAGAGAGGATTGACTGTTACCAACCTCAAACCCTTGGGAGATAAGCTGTTCGTGCAGCACCAGGAAGACCAGTGTGGAGGGTTCCCTGAGGGATGGAGCGGGCGCCGAGAGCATGGTGCCCACGCCCACCGGAGTGACGCTCTCCCAGGGAGCCTGACCTGGTGCTGCCCCAACCAGGTAGGGCTTTTCTTCTCTAGGCTCCACAAACAGGAAACTCGCTTCACCTGACACCATTTCGGCTTGCTGATGGTGATGGAGACCCCTCAGCTGGTCCATCGCTCCGAGGAACGGCCTGGCCGGCGACCGGGGGCTCGGCGCTCCCCTGGATGGTGGCGGGGTCTATCGGTGGGAAGAAAGAAAAGGCCCGTGGTGAGTCTGCAGCCTCAGGGCCAAATCACAATGTGTAATTGGGCCTGATTTTTTCCATCTGTGTCAACAAAAACAGGCTGCTTTCATGGGAGATGAAAGCGACTCCCTTCTTTGGTCACATTTCCTTTTTGCGTATGGTGCCCAGGTCTCCACCAGCTTCTTCATTCCCCCTGTCAAACAAACCTAAAACAGAAAAAGGAATCAGAAATTAGAAATTTGTTACTAAATTAGAAAAAATCAGAACCTACCTTTATGTCTTCCATAGCAGATGTGCTGTTTTGCTTCTTTTCCTTTTCCTTTTTTTTTTTTTTCTATACAACAACAAAAAGTTAACTTGTCAGAGTTTGGGTGAAATCATACCTTTGGGGCAGTGAAAACAAATGCACACTTAAGAGCAGAAGGTTAATGTATAGGAGGGAACTATCTTTCTTAGAGGACACTCATTCATTCGTGTAACGCTCCTTTTGTATTAGTTTGTTTGGGCAGCCATAAGAAAAGGTCACAGCCTGGGAGCCTAAGGAACAGAAATTTATTTTCCCATGGTCTGGAAGATGTCCAAGATCAAGTGTCAGCAAGTCTGTTTTCTCCCGAGGTCTCTTTCCTGGCCTTGCCGACGGCCGCCTTCTTGCTGTGCCCTCTCGTGGTCTTTTCTGTGGGCGCCGTCCCTGGTGTCTCCCTTCCTCAATAGAACACCAGTCCCCTTGGATTAGGGCTGTGCCCTAAGGTCCCAGGTAACCTTGACCGCCTCTTTAAAGGCCCTGTCTCCAAAGGCAGTCAGTCACAGTGGGGGCTCAGGCCTCAACACAGGAACTTTGAGGGGACACAGTTCAGTCCTTACCATCTTTTTGAGCACTTTCTATGTGCTGGGCGCTGGAGATGCAGACAGAGTGGTACAACAACCTTGCTGCCGGAAAGCTGGGAGTCTTGCAGACAGGTGAAGAAAGGCAACATGGTATGCAATTTATATACACCAGGACATCAGGGGAAAGGGTCTAGTGTGTTTGAGGGAGTGGAAGAGGGAGAGTTCAGAGACATCTTCAAAGACAAGGGGCTGAGCCTGGCCTAGGCAGGACAAAGAATGAAAGGGAAGCATGCTTGTCCTATGGATGAAATCAGCCGAGTCTCTCTCCTGGGTTCTGAAAGGCTCCAAAACACTACCCTAACTTCGAAGTCCTAAATGTCTATAGAGATGATATCTTCCATTGTGTGCTAAAACAAAACAAAACAAAACAAAACAAAACAAATACAGTATTGATTAGGATGATCTTCGTTACAAACGTTACAGAACCAGGAGACAAACTGGCTAGAATGCAGGGCATGAGCGACTTGCTCGGAGCGGGAGATCAGGAGCGGGGTGGGCTCTGGGCACGTCTGACCCCTGACTGAATGCCGGCAGCACCGAGGGCTCAGGGCTTTTCTTCTTTCCACGTGGCCTTCCTTCCCATGGGCCTCAGCAGAAGGCTGGGTCTTCCCCTGGTTATCAGCTGCTGTTGTAAATCGGCCTGTGTGCTTATTTACTTACACCCTGTGGTGCAGGGGGGGCGGGGGTAGTGGTGGTGGAGAACCTGCCCCGGTGTGTGTTTGGGGGGGGGGTGGGGGGGCGGGGGTGGAGAACCTGCCCCGGCACTGGAGTGCTGGGGCTGGCTTGTACGGGACTGTGAGATCCAGTTGTCAAGTTCTCAGGAACTTTGCAAACTGACATGCGTTGCATTAAAAGCAAAGATAATAATATACTCAAAGCTCACCGCTCCCTAATTATCTTCCTAGTTTTCCTGTTCCCTAAGTCCCTGATGTGATACGCTGCAAGTCCGCTGTGTCTGCAGGGCAGTGTCACTGTGCAAGGGCGTGTCCTTCCTTCTCCAACTCGGCAGTGACAGCTTGAAATCAGTCCCAACGGGAGCATTTAAGCACAGAAATGGGCAAGTGCTATACATCCGGTTGTGAGATACTGTTTTTTTGATAGTCTAGACTTAGATAAGTAATGGGGACATGCAAATAACCCAGATTAAACTTTAAAATGCATTGTTCTAAAACTGTTGCTTTGTGAATAGTACGAACACTGGAGGACGTACTTTTCCAGCATTATCTTTTCAGCAAAGGAGTTGCGTCATTGACACAGGAGCGAAGCTCTGACCCGATGTCCTCATCGTTTTATGCATTGCCATAAACTAAGCAGCCAACGCTCACGTCGGTGTTGTGCTCACCTGTCAGTGGCAACCATAGGTCACCTCTGGAGGAGACAATGGCCAAGGCCAATGGAAATATTCTGTGTGGAATTCCCAGGAAAGAACACGGAATGTTTTATTTTACTTGTATGTTGGGTTCCTACACATGCGTTACCTCAGCAAAAATGTATGTATAATAAGTGTATGTATGTCTACACAGATGCCTTCCCCTGGACAGTGCATTGTGGAACATTTATGGACACCATTCCCCCAATTCTTTACTTTGCTTGGGCCAATCTAGCTTGCACATCCGCCCTTTTTGGCCGAGAATGGGTGGTTTCCTGAACTAAATAGAGAGTTGGTTAGGAAAAAGGACGTGGGGGATGGTTTTAGGATAGGTGACCCAAAGAACCTACAACTGTAAAGGTCACCCACCCCTATCAGCAAAAATGATACATCAATACAGTATCGATCCGTACATTTCTGTGTGACACTTTTTCCAATAGGACAGGCGGCTCAGGGCATGCTGGATAGAACTACTGACAGTTTGGGCTGGATGGTTCTTTGTCATGGGGCACTATCCTGTACATTATAGAATGTTTAACAGCATCCTGACCTCTACCCATTAGATTCCAGTAGCACCCCACCTCCAGCTGTGATAATCAACAGTGTCCCCAGACATTGCCAAATGTCCCTTTGGAGGCAAAATAGAGAACCGTTGGTCTAAACCCAGGGTTTGCAGTTCCAAACCTGAAAGTTTTGAGTTTCTGCTCCAGTCCCTGTAACATGAAGCTGTCTGCAACTGAATGTTAAAGCATGGCTCCAAGGCAACCCCAGAGTAAGAGGCACATTCCGGAGGATGGAGCCCTATACCCAATGGAGGTGCGTCTGGGGGCAAACCTTCCGGACTTAGGAGGGCGGGATGTTCCATTTGGGGAGGCCAAAGCCCCCAGATATTAACCTCTCCTCGACGTTGCAGATTTCACCATGGTTTTTCCCACCTTTGGAATTCAAAGGATATGAAGCTCTTGACTTGAAGATCTACATGTGAAGATCTCACAAAGGCCTTGGTTCCTTTTTAGAGAATGTAAACTTTTGAGGTTGAGTTAGAAGAACTATCTTATTTAGCCTGCGCTGAGGTTCCAGCAGCGTCGACCTCCTGGGCCGTCGCAGTGACGCAATGTCCCAAAGGCAGCAAGCAAAAGCATCCGAGCAATCCACAGACTGCCTGAAGTCTGGGAAATGTCCTCATGCTGGGCTCTGTTGCCGTTTGTGGGAAACGAGCTTACCCAAAATCCTCCTCTCTGCAAAAAAGCCCTCTCCAGAGCTGCTTCCCCTTCCAGCTGGTCTTCATCTTTCCTCAATGGCTAAAGATCTCGAAGGATTAGCCTTCATCTGTTCTCGCAATTTGTTCTCCTGCTGTCATTCCTTGGATTCTGTCCCCAAATACAAGTGATGTTCTCATGTGTTTGGTCATCTCCTCCAACGCATCCCCATTCTGCTGGACCCTTGGGGCAGCTCTTGACTCTCTGGGCCTCCCTATGGCTTTTGCCCCCTGTTAGTTCCATAACACCATGGTGGCATTCCTCCTGCCTTTCTGCCGAGTTCTTCACTGGTTCTCTTTCCCCTCTCTGCCTGTTCCTGTCCTCTCCTCTCTGCTCTGGGCCATCTTCTTTCCATCGCCTCTGAACTTCAGGCGTACAGATCCCAAGTCTGCATGTCCAGGCATGGCCCCTGTCCTCTGTTCCAGAGATGGACGCATGTGTCTTCGTGCGGATGGGTGTGCCGCAGGGGCCTCAACACGTCCAGCATGTACGTCCTTCCCTTTTTTCCTAGCTTGTCCTCTCGTTTCCATCTCCGTTGATGGTATCGTACCCCTGTGGTCTCCCAGGCTAGAGACCTAACAGCATCTTGAATGGAACCTCCCTCATGGACCAATCCCATCGTGCCGTCTGTCTCCAGTGTCTGTGGATGTCACTGCCACCATGTCTCAGGTACGCATGCCACCCTGTCCGCTCCTGCTACTCCAGTTCAGACCACAGCCTGGCAAGCGTTTTCTTGGAAGGACCGGATAGAAACTATCTGAGGCTTTGCAAGTCATACTATATTTGTTGCAACTACTCAACCCTGTCCTTTCAGCATGAAGGTGCCACAGATAATATGTGACTAAGTAGACACGGCTATGTTTCGGTGAAGCTCTGTTTGCAAAGACAGATTTCTGGTCTGATTTAGCCTGTGGGACATAGTTGCCACTTCCTTGTTTCGGGGATTGTTATTGCTCACCTGGAGTATCTTGTCACTCCAGGAGCGGATCTCCCTGTTCCAGTTTCACTTTTCTCTAACCAGTTATGTTTACCTTGCTGTCTAAAGTAAGTATTTGTTGAGAAATGCATCTTCCTAAAACGCAGGCCTGATTGGACATGTCAGACATACAGATTCTAGATAACTGAGCTTTCTTTGAGTATGGCGCACACTCAAGGTCTATAATTCTCCCTGTACTACATTCTCCAGCCTGGAATGTCTTTCTCGTTCCCAAATCCTCATCCACGCCAATTTGTAAGACCAGCCTGTAACTCCTCTCCTCCATGTACAGTGCTACATACCTCCATTCCCACTGAGGACTCTTCTTCCTTCTCTATTACCCTCTTACAAAAAAAAAAAAAAAAAAAAAAAAAAGCAACCCGCATCTGAGGATATGTTCAGTGATTTGAGAGGGTGAGAGAGAGAGAGATCAATTGATTGCCTCTTTTATGTGCCCCAACTAGTGACTGTACCCACAACGCAGGTATGTGATCTGACCAGGAATTGAACCCACAGCCTTTGGATGTTTGTGATGATGCTCCAACCAACGGAGCCACCCAGCCAGGGCTCTACAACTCTCTTCAATGATGTTATCCCTCTCTCACAGGGTCCTGTCATAATGAGCTCACGGTGAAGTTACTTCTACTTACGTTTGTCCACCTCCTTCAGTCAGGATCTCCCTAGAGGGCAGAAAGAGTCTTAAAAAGACATCTTCTTTTCCTCCAATACAGTACTCTGCAAGCACAGGAGTTTCTCTGCCTGTGTACTCTCTCCTTTCGAATACAAAATGCACACATTTCCAATGTATAGATGTAAAAAAAGGTACAGCCCAGCACCCACGCAGGTCCGTTCCAGCCACCACCACAAAACTGCATCTGAGACAAGTCACTTCAGTGTCAACCACATCTTGTTCACCAGTCTGTGGCCTGTTTACTGAATCTGTGATTAATTTGTAGGGTTTTGTTTTTTTTTTAAAGTGAAAGAAAGCATCAAATTATCTTGTAAAAATGGATAGAGTGTTGAAAGGTCTAGGAAGATGAAGCTTTGATGGAAATGAAAGAAACGATTAAAAGTTCATCAAAAAATAAAAATGGCAGGAAAATGGAGACTTGGACGCATGGGTTGAATCGTTTGTCTGTAAACATGATTTTAAGTGACCGGGAATGAACCAGACAGCGTGTGACGAGGGCAATGTCAGTGCGACACCAGTGCACTTACCCATGGCAGTCAGAGGGGACGGTATATAAGGAGGAAACGGAAACGTATTTTGAGGGTTTACCTCCAGTCGGCACTATTCACTATGGTAATTACGAACTCCTTGTGTCCGTTGTGGTTTAAATGATGGGCATTAAATAAAATTTAAAATTAAATTGCCAAGTTGCGTTAGCCACCTCTCCAGTGCTCGCTAGCCCCTTGTTGGACAGTGGAGGTTTAGAATTTTCCGTCAGTACAAAAGTTCTATTGGATGGTGCTGGTCTAGGATCAGCAGGGTGCCTCACAGCCGAAAGTGAAGTGAAAAAAAGGGTGGGCTTTGCTCGAGGTGGTAAAGGTCAAAGATGGCAAACATGCTGGTGACGAAAGTTGGGTCAAAAGCAGCAGATGGGGCCAGAGAGTTGAGGCCCTGGGAATCCGCTCAGTAGCTGTGCGGGACTGGGGGTAATGAGCCCCAAACAGATGACCTCAGAGACTCCATGGTTTCATGTACTTGTTTGGAGCATCATGCACTACTAATGTTATTTGCTTTGTTTTCATTATAGATTTAATGAAAATTAAATGTATTTTGGGAAGGAATACTCTACAGCAATGTTTGTGAAACTGTGGGTGAGAATCAGCTAGTGGGTTATGAGTCATTTAGAAGGACATAAACAGACCTTTCGTTTAAAAAAATTTTTTATTTATGTATTTTCAGAGAGAGAGGAAGGGAGGGAGAAAGAAAGGGAGATAAACATCAATTTGTGGTTGCCTTTTTGCACCCCCAACTGGGGACCTGGCCTGCAACTCAGGCATGTGCCCTGACTGGGAATTGAACCGGTGACCCCCTAGTTTACGGATTGGCACTCAGTCCACTGAGCCACACCAGCCAGGGCATGAACAGACCTTTTTAAAAATTAAATAGAACAGACTGGGAAATACCAGGCTGCACTGAATGTTGTAAGGGCAAGTAGTATTTTGTGAAGCTTTTGCTTTGGTGATATCTGCATGTACTTCTAAATGTGAGTCAGGCCCCAAAAGTTTGAGAGCCACTACTTTTCAGAACGTGGATTCACAAGAAACAGACAAGGGTATTTAGATTTTTTAAATGCAAGAAGGCAGATTCACACTGCTTGGTGTGGGGCTGCCTGTGGAGAGTTCAAGCTTGCAACCCTCTCAGTCACTTGGGCTTAGAAAAAAAATTAGACTCTGAATCCAACCTCCCCTTTCTTCTTGCTTCCTGGAAATGTGTGACTTGTTACCAATTCCTGGCTGGTCTGCATCCCAGAAGAAATTTGTCTTCCTGCCACAAGAGCTAGTTTGCCACCAGGAACTGTAAGAGCTTGCCTGCCAGGGGCTGGCGGGGGGTGGGGGCGGCAGGGGGGTGGGGGTGGGTGAGGACAGACCCCATGAGTCAGGATTAGCTACTTAGAGACTGGGCGTGGCCCCCTGCACACACGGGAGAGTCGAGGCCACCGAGTCCACGTCCAGGATGTGGCCCCAGCCACACAGCGCAGCCGTCAGCCACCTTCCTACTTGGCAAAAACAAAAGCTCTATTAAGTTTTGAAAGAAGAGAATAATGCTTGTCTTATTCACATATTAATATGATTTATTTGAAAACCCTGAACTGTTGCCTCAGAAGGACTTGAATGCTCTGTTTACCTCTTGGAACCCTGACAATGGGAGCTCAGATTTCTGCCTCTGGCTTCCTAGCGGATCTTTTTCGGAGCTGGTGAGACCCTACTCGTTACCCTATACATTACATAATAGCATGGAAACCTTGATTGCTGACTTAGGCCAATTTAATTAAAAATTAAAAGAAAAAAAAAAGCCCTTCTCCGTTTAATGAAAATTCCTATGGACGGCCACCCAAATTTGCAGAAACCCTGAAAAAACTTGATTAAGTCACTTTGGAAAATAGCATTGATGACTTATAATTGTCATTAAAAGTTCAGTTTCAAAATTCTTTCCTCGGGTTAAACATCAAACCAGTCTTGACTGAAATATATACATCGGCTTGTTCTAAACAATCAACGTTTCCATAGGCAGGGACTTTTTGCTTCGATGGGGGTAGATATTAACTGAAATTTTGGGAGTCGTTTTCTCAAGGCAGCTGGACAGCGAGATGCCCCCAAGCTGACATTGTCCATACGTATATTTAAAATGTGGTGACTGCCCAAGTTTCCCTCAGAATGTTTCTCTGCATTTGTATCTATCCCATCGGTTTTCTCTATGAGGCGTTATGAATATTAACAGGGCTGGACTGCCAGCTACGTGCACTGAGTTGCAGATTATATTGGCCCCAGATTCATGTCACCTACGAAGTGTGGACTCCTGGGCCCCACAGCCCCAGGGTTAGCTCCACCCGAACCTCCCGGGCTGCTCACGTTGGACACGTTCAAACCTGAGCTCGTCACCTTCCTGCCTCCACCCTCCTCATCTTCCAGCTGAGGTTCCCGTCTTCAGAGGTGTGAGCATTTCCCTTGTTTCTTAGACCAGCAGCGGCCTTGAGGCGGTCTTGCAGGTTCTTCTGCTACCAGCTCCCCTGCAATTAGAAACACACGTGTTCTTCCCGAGAAATGTCTCGAAGCAGCAACGCGAGGCCGGGCTCCCCGTCTCTCGCCTGGATTCCAACCACAGCTCCCCGACTGGCTTCCCTCTCTGTTCCGGTTCCTCGTCCATGTGTCCTCCGTGTTAGCGCTCCAAAGACAGACAGCTCACGCCTGCCACTCCCCTGCACCGCTCTGCCCTGTGGGGCCGTCCCCGTTATCTCCTGTTGTCTGAGGGTGAAGCCAGACTCCCAAGAAAGGCAAGCGTCCTTCACAGTTGGGCGCCCTTGAGCTCGGCCACCTGCCCTCTTTACTCCCATGCCCCAGGTCAGATGCTCTAGCCGCACGGCATTTCTCTCCGCCACCTTCACCCGGAAGGGCTTCCGTGTTCCCCGTCTGCGCAATGCTCTTTGACCTGGAATGCTCGTGTCCTCACCCCCCAGAAAACCACCTTTTCATCTTCCAGTAATTCTCTTACGATACATTCAAATGCAACCCCCTTTGGGAAGCTTTTGTAATTATTCCGTGAAGTTGGTGAGTTGATTGCTTTCTCTTTTTTCCATTTCTCTATTAGAGCATTTTTCAGTGTCTCACAGTTATCTATTAACATGCACGTGGTGTTCCCCAAACGTGTCTGGATCTCCTTCTATTTAGTTTTAAGGCAGAATTGCCCTTCCTGGTTTCCTTGTGGTTGGGTAGGACCCATGACTAGTTCTGGACAATGAACTGAGAGTGGGAGGGGTGAATGTCAATTCTGAAATGGAACATTTAACTTCCGGTCAGGACTCTTTGGTTACCTGTTTTCCTCTAGCCTGAGGCCCGACCATGTTTAAGGAGGCAGTGACTCCATCAGCCTAGGTTCCTGTTGACCGACAATGCACATGGAACATGAGCAAGAACCTTTGCTAATTTTTGCCACTGAGATGTCAGGGATTTTTGTTACTGCAGCAAAACCTTGCTAATCCTTCCTGATACAATGTGTGTCACCCACATGGGACAGTGACCTCCTCAACCCGCCTCAGGGCGTCATCTTAGCATCCCTATTGTCCTGCATGTGCATGGTAGGTGCTCAATGAAATGTTTGTTGAATGAAGGCATACATAAATAAGGTATTTAAATCCCAGAGAGAGAAATATAAAACCACTGATAAACCTATAGAGTTTCCTTGCCTGTTAAAAAAAATGGCCACTTGAGAAATAGACTTCGATCCAATTCAAAAAGGTTCTCTTTGAAAACAGTTTTCATTAAGTTGTTAGTGCACTTTTGTATTCTGGCTCTGGACCTTGCACTGCAGTGAGGGGACTGTTTGTTAAGGAAATGGCACAGGAATAACATGTTTCATTTGTAAATCTCTGTACGGTCGGATGATCACTCCTAATAGACGGCCAGTGCTTTTTAGAAACCAGCGCTCGACAGCGTGCGTGAGCGGTGATTCAGTGAGCTCCCAGCGGGGCCCGGGCCCTGTGGAGACCCAGGGACCCGGCTTCGGCTGTCCGACGTTAAGAAACTCGCTGTTTCAAAGCAACCAGTTACGGAGACATTTTTTCAGGGATGGGAAATGACCAGGAGCTGCCCTGGAACCAGCTGCGTGTTTGCCTTTGTAAGTGACCAAAACTCTGTGTCAAAGCCTCACACACACTCTAGTCACTCGCATTTGGAGCTGCCTCCTCTCTCCTCCTGGCAGAGGCTCAGCCCAAGGGAATTGTGACTAATGGCGAGGGGATGGATGGAACCCCGGGAGGCGCGTCAAGACGGGGAGGCCTTCGAGGGCTCTGTATAGGAGCCAAGACGAAGTAACATGTGGCTCAGTGAACCAAGATAAGATAGGAGCGATCGAAGGGAAAATCTTTGGGAAGGGGACCAGCGCAGGCACAAGGGACTCAGAAAGGAGTCATGGACCGTATCACTGTCCCGGTTGTTATTTTACTGCTTGCGCTTCTTCAGACCTGTGATCCAGGCAAGGGGTTACAGAGCCTTTGCAGGCTGGGACGCTTCTCATGGTGTGACCTCTTTGAGTGACTCAGAAGGGGCGAGGGAGGCAGGGCACCGGCTGGAAAAGAATTCCACCTTGAATCAGACCCATCGGGCTGGAGGTCGAGTCCCGGAGCTGCCACCTACTAACAGTGTGACCTTCGCCTCATTCTGCCTCCATTGCTTCACCTACAAAACGTGTCTATTGCATCAGAGCGTTGCGAAGATTCAGTGAGGTGAGGCACACGGAAGTCTTACCGTTCTGATTAGACTCGCACTGGAAGCTCCGAGCAGTCCTGGGGGCCGTCCGGTTCTGAAATACGCGTTAGGGAGTCTGGTCTGCCCCTTCGAATGAGTCAGAGCGGAGGGTGCGTGTGGTGGGACGAGGGCAGAGAAGCGGGGCTTTGGAGCCGAAAGACCATTTCCGCGGCAGCGTGAGCGTCTGGTCCCTACAAGGAAAGTGTCGTCTGGGACACAGTGCTGGGTCCTGTTGTCCCTGCGGCAGGCACAGCCGCTCAGAGCAGCCGGCCTCCTGCTGCCGGGAATAGCCTGGGGACGGAACAAAGCCCGCAGTCTTCGCCTTCACAAAGCAGGGGCCCAGGGCGCGCTGTGTTTTCAAAGACTGTGTTTGAGCTTTGTCAGCTGGTCGGGCTGCGGTTTGTCCTGTGCCCACTTCCCTTATCAGCCGTCCATGGCATGCGCATGACTCCCGCTCAGTGAGTGGCAGGACTTCGGGACTCCCTGTTGACAGAGCTAATCCATCTTTCTGCCTCGCTGTGGTGAAATGACTTTGGAGCAGCTTTTGCCGGGGCAGGGAGTGGGGGTGAGGTGGGGACTGGAGGATGGAAGCAGCCAGGACAGCTGGGACATTTTCTCAGTGACAGGAGTGCTTGCTTCTAACAGACTTTCTCCTCATGGAAACGCCCAGGAGGCTGCCTGAAGGAGGTGGCCAGAGACCGCTGGGCTCCTTTTGGGGGGAGCGCGAGGCATTCTCACAGTCCAGCCCTGCTCACAAACCCTCTTCACACAGTGTCTTATGTCTTCAAAGGAGGTTGAAGGAACAAAAGAGCCCCTAACAAAGCTCAGATGTCCTGCATCCCTCCCAGCGCCTCGGAGCTACCTGTTGCCAAGGCCAACCACCCGCCACTACAGCAGAGGGGGGGCTCCTTCCCGCCCCCAGAATGGGCCCCCAGGTCAGAGCTGGGAGTTTGCAAGCACTTTACCTTGGGGCCATTTACCTGTGGTTGGTCCTAGGTTCTGGGGATTCTCTTTAACAAGACAGCAAAGGGTGGAGGGGGACCCTCTCACCTTTAGTCCCCTCTCCTCTAGAGAAGGTGCCAGGCTCGTGAGACACAAGGACAAGGTCGTCCTAAAGGCTCATTAGAGTGAAAACAACATTCCTGCTTTTTTGTTTGTTTGTTTGTTTGTTTGTTATTCCCCATGAAGTCAGAAGTCAGGTTAGGGGACTCTCTTGCAGAAAACAGCCCATCTAGTTTGAGAGAGGGCAGGCTGGGGGAATGGAAGCTTAGTCTGGTCAGAGTAGGTGCGACCTGTGTAGGAATTTCCAGGCTGGTTCCAAAGTCCAATCTGGGTGGGCTCACTTCTCGACACAACTCCAGGGGGCAGCAGTCACGCCACAGACTGTGTGCAGCATCATTCACAACCTGCCAGGTGTAGCAGCCTGCGCCTGAACCTCGGGTCCCACAAGGCCGTGGTTCTCAGCCTCATGTTCTGTTGAGTGTCCTACTGCATCAATGCACTTAGTGGTGACTACAAGTCACTCATGCCTGGTAACAACGGACAAACGTTCTCTAACATGGTCCCTCTTTACTATGAGTCACAGAGAGCCACAATCATTATCACTAACACTCTTACTGTGAATGAGATAGGCTGGCGCTGCTTTTCTTATTTAAACACGGGATAGGGAGCAACAGGACCTCTCTCATTCATTGCTGGGCTGCATGTTACACTGTACAGCCACGGTGGAAGAGACTTTGGCAGTTTCTCACAAGGCTAAGTGTACTCTTGATCATAAGATGCAGCACCTTTATGTCCCGGTAAGGACCTAAATGAATTGAAATTTATGGCCACACGAAAAGCCGCACACAGATGTTTATAACAGCTTTTTTCAAAACTGCCAAACTTCAGAAGCAACCAAGGTAACCTTCCGTAGATGAGGGATAAATAAACAGGGGCCCATCCAGACAATGGAATGTTATTCAGAGCTAAAAAGAAATGAGCTAGCAAGCCATGAAAAGACAGGGAGGAACCTTAAATGCATATTTCTAAGTGGAAAAAGCCAATCTGAAAAGGCAAAGTATTGTGTGCGTCCAACTATATGACATCCTGGACAAGGCAAAACCAGGGAGAGAGTGAAACGGCCAGTGGTTGTCAGGGGTTTGGGGGGAGGGATAAATAGAGCACCGAGAATTTTAGGGCAGTGAAATTACTCTGTAGGGTCTTATAATGGATGTGTGTCATTACGCATTTGTCAAAGCCAGTGGAATGTACATCAAGCATGAACCCTAATGGAAAATAAACCTGGACTCAGGTTCTCGTATTGTGTCAATGTAGGCTCATCAACCGAACGAAGGTATCACTCTGGTGGGGGGTATGGAGGATGAGGGAGGCTGTTGGGGACAGGGGAGTGGGTACATGGGCTTTCTGTACTTTCTGCTCAATTTTGCTATGAATCTAAAAGTGCTCTAAAAATAAAGCTATTTTTTAATTCTAAAATTTAGATGAAAATTTTTATTGTATTTTTCCCATCACCCTACAGCCTCCCTTATCCTGCCCTCTCTCCTGCAGTCTCCACACTGCTGTCCATGTCCACGACTCCTTTCTCCTTTTTTCTCTATCCCTCCAGCCCCTCACCACCCACCCCCGTAGCGGTCAGCCTGCTCTTTGTCTGTGAGTCTGTCCCTATTTTGCTTGTTGATTCAGTTTGTTCATTAGGTTCCACATATGAGTGAAGTCATATGGCATTTGTTGTTCTCTGACTGGCTTATTTCACTCAGCATAATGTTCTTCGGTCCATCCGCACTGTCACAAGGGGTAAACTTTTCTCCTTTTTACGGCCAAGTAGTATTCCGTTGTGTAAATGTCCCATAGTTGTTTTATCCACTCATCTATTGATGGACACCTGGGCTGCTTCCAGATCTTCATGATTGAAATTGGCCTCTCTCCTGAGACTTGCCTTAGAGATTAGAGTTTGTATGGAAAATAGTTGGGTGCTCTGCATCCTTTAATAATAATTCCCTCTTCCCATGCCCATGGTACCATAGTTCATTCTCCTTCAGACAAGCTTGACTGAACTTGGCCTTGCAGATGGTTTGCTGCCTGTGGTTAAGGCAGACATCACACTGAATCTTTTCATTAGTCCGTGGTCCACAGTTTGTACCGGGGCATAGATGCCAAAACTGAGCACTCTTAACCCGCAGGGCATTTTCTACCTGGAGACCTATAGCTGGTGGGGTGGGGGTCTGTTGACTTGTGAGAGGTGATCTCTCTGATTTTTGTCCCATATTTTTGGAATCCTCTATCTGAGTCAAGCTAATATCCATCGTAAAGAGCTTCATCAGGGCCTTTGATAATAAAGTCATCCCACCTCACATTCTCTGGAAGGAGCCAGGCTATAAACACATCCCTATATGAACAAGTAAGTAAGTAAGCAACTCGGCACACCTCTCCTGTGGCTCGTGGCATTAGGTCACCCTCATGGGCAGATAGAAAAGTTTGGTTGCTGCAAGTTCACTCAAGGCCTCTATGGGTGGGTGTCAAGAGTTTTCCTGGGAACCTACAAGAATTGCTCCTCTGGCTCTTACCCCTCCCTCTTCCCACACCCAACATCTCTTCCCGGAGCACCAGGATGGCTGGGAAATGGCAGGACTGGGTAGGCGAGGGTGTGCCTCTGTCTGTCTCTGCCCCGCTGGTATGTCCAGGCCCTCAGTTCCTGGAGCATCCTTCTCATGTGATGAACCATGAGGCTCAGGGAGGGAAGACGATACTGACACCGCCACAGCCTCGGCTGGGTTCTTAGGAGCTCTGCGCGTGTTCTCATGGCGGATTTCTCATGGGCTTGGGGAGTAAACCAGGAGACGCCTTCTCACGTCGGCATTGTTCGTCGGTGGGCCTCTGGGTGCTCTTGGAAACTTTCCCTAGGACTTGGGTCCCCGGTCGGAGAAGTATCAATGAGTCGGGTATTTTTTTTTTTTTAATTTTTAAAATCTTCTTTGCATTCACTGAATTCTCCCATAAATGTGGGACCCGTATGAGCTGAAATGCCCCTCTAACACTTGGAGCTGTAGAGGCGTTACGAATACCCTCTCGCCCAAATGCCTGATGACTAGCTGGCTTGGCGTCACGGGGCGGTGAGGGAACGAGGTCTTTCAGAGGGATTTACCCAGGCTTCATGGGGACGCACTAAGAAAATGGGACCTATATGAAATGAAAGCAGCCCCCTTTTCCACAGGAAATCAGGTCTCCTGAAATTCAACCGTCTTTGTTTGTGTTGGCATCGAGTTTTGGGTGAAGGTTCAGTTAGATTCTTGTTTTCCTTAAAATGTTCCTATCCATAGATATACTGGCTAATGAAGCCGGATCTTGCAATCAAATTGGCAGATGTTTTGCTGAAGTCACTAAGAATTTGGCATGAATAAAGATCGAACCAGGATTTAGGATTAACTTCCTTGGTCCCAAAAGTTGAACTATGTTTTGAAGACCCTTGTGTAAGGGATTCGCTTCCAAATTGCCATCCACCGTCTGGGTATTGGACCAAAAAGAATTTGGATTTTCTTTTGAGGTCTCCCTTTAGTCCACTTCTAAACCCACATAAAAGCAGTTTGGGGCTGGTCGGAGCCCCACAGAAAGAAATAGGAGACAGATTTTTGGATAAAAGTTTTTCCTTTTTGTGGAGATAATTCGCAATAATACTGACTTTCTGCATACACTCCATGGAGTTTATCTTGATCAGGAAACGTTTTGGGCAGGACGGCGGGGTGGAGGCGAGCTTGTTGCCTGCAGTGACTCCCGCACAGGGACCGTGAATACAAAATTAATTGGCAGAAAAGTAGTGGTTCTGAACATGGCTGAGGGAGGGGTGCAGAGGAGGGGAGTGAGAGGGGCTTGGGTTCCTTCCTCCTCAGGGGGGCTATTTTTTTGCTTTCCATGCAAAGAATTGCTTTGTACAGCCAACTTGGTCTTGATCTTTCTTGTTTACATAAAAGAAATCGAACATTTATTTTGTGCTGGGTTATTTTTTTCTTCCTTTGCCAGTCAGAGGGTCCTAGGCAAATCAATAAACAAAGACCTTGCTCTGTTTTCACTTTGTGGCTGGGACTTTGGGGTGGGTAACCCTTCAGTGACTGGATTAGCTCTTACAGTGGGACTGAGGCTGTCTGCCTCGGGTTGGTGGGTTGTCAGTGGTGCACGGGTCACGCTGGGAACTCCAGAAACCAGCAGGAGGACGCTTGGATGCTTGTATTCTCTGGCAGGTGGGTACAGTTAAGACAGAGAAGGAAACTGTCTCCTTGGCCCCAGCAGAAATCAGCTGAAGCCTTGAAGCCTTGGTTACTCTAACCTTCACTGAGTCAACAACCAGCATTGTTTGGGGGCATTAAATCAACCCGAATGCCTGTAAAAACTACATCTCTGAAATCTGACTCTGTAAGTATGGAATTTCATAGAGAGGCTTCATCTGGGAGGCAAAATAAATTATTTTAATTTTTTTTTTCCAAAACTTACCTGCCATGAACTTGGACTGACCCTTTGTTGTCTTGTTTGGGACAACATGAAAAATAAGGGGGAAATGGATTCATTTTGAAAGCATCCCCTTAACCAATGTGCAACCGGCTAGCTTTCCCCTTGGCAAGTTCACACCGTGGCTTTTACAGTTGTTCATCATCTATGGATCTCAACCGTTTAACATCTCTGCTCACTGCTGCTCGGAGCAGCATGGTTGAGAGAGGAAAGATGGAGGGCTCTGGTGTTTAGACCTGGACTCGGGTACGTATTTCAGCTCTTCCTGGTAGGCTGACCTCAGATAAGTAATATAGCTCAGTTTCTCCCTCTATACAACAGGAATGTTGAGATTTATTTTAGAGATAACGTCAAGAGTTTAGCATAGGATAGCATACCGTAGACTCCCAGGAAATGGCACGTGTAACGGGGTTCATTCTTCAAATGTGGAAGTTGTGGAGACAGGGTCCTTGAGTGCAAGAAAAGATCTGTGTCACTGATTGATGTGTTACAGTGGCTCTGCCTAGGGGCTCTGGAACAATCTTTAGTGGTACATGGCATGCCAACCACACATAATACACGAGGTCTGTCCAGAAAATGTTTGGCCATTGCTAATATAACAAGAATGGTTTGTGCAACATGGATGTAACCTGGCAGCCAAGGAGAGTGGACTGGAATGCACATGTGTGAACAATGACGACTTCACTGTACTAGTCAGTGGGGGCGGTAGATGCTGTTGAGTGAGCATGTGTACTGTGTGGCCGTCACATTCAAAATGACTGAGCAAATAGAGCAACAAATTTGCATCAAATTTTGTGTTAAGCTTGAGCATTCCTCTGTGGAAACTATTTAAATAGTTCAGAAGGCCCTGGCTATGGGCAACTGGTAATTGGCAGCCTCATCATGACAACGCAATTGCTCATGCATCATGTCTTGTGTAGAGTTTTTGGCAAAACATCAAATCATCCAGGTGACTCAGCCCCACTACAGTCCAGATTTGGTGTCCTGAGAGTTCTGGCTTTTCCCAAAACTAAAATCACCTTGGAAAGGGAAGAGATTTCAGACCATCAGTGAGATTCAGGAAAATATGACGGGCAGCTGATGGTGATTGGGAGAACCATATGAGGTCCCAAGGTGCCTACTTTGAAGGAGACTGAGGCATCATTGTCCTGTGTACAATGTTTCTTGTACCTTGTATCTTCTTTAGTAAATGTCTCTTCATATTACATGGTTGCATACCTTCAGGACAGACCTCGTATTTATTTGTGAGTATGTGTGTATAAATGTGTCTAACACGCTCCACAAAAAGCTTGCACAAAATAAAAATAATTAAATTGAATTAAGCAGTCCTCGCCTTTTGCCAAATATATTATAGTTCCCCCTTATCCGAGGTTTTACTTTCCATGGTTTTGTTTACCTGTGGTCCAAAAATATTAAATGGAAAATTCCACACATAAACAATTCATAAGTTTTAAGTTGCATGCCATTCTGAGCAGGGGGACAAAATCATGTGACATCCTGCTCTGACCTACCTAGGACATGAATTAGTCCTGTGTCCAGTGTGTTCAATCTGTATAAGCTACCTGCCCATTAGTCACTTAGTAGCCACCTGAGTTCCCAGGGTGAGAGGAATAAAGAGAGGGGAGATGGAGAGAGAGAGAGAACTTTTGCATAACTTTTATTTCAGTATATTGTTATAATTATTCTGTTTTATTATTAGCTATTTTTGTTACTCTCTTACTGTGCTTAATTCATACATTAAACTTTATCATGAGTATGTAAGCATGGGAAAAAACATAGTATGTATAGGGTCTGGTACTGTCCATTGGTAGGGGCATCCCTGGGGGTCTGGGAACATACCCCTGGTGAACAAGGGGGGCTACTTATTCTTACCCAAATTGGACATAGCTCATTACTTGGAATATACACATGTTTGGGCAAGTGTGAAATAGTTGAAAAAATATTTAATTAGTTAAGATACCTCTGAACCTAAGTTCAACCACTATATACTTGAGTAAATTATCTAACTACTTCTCCAGCTGAAAAAGTAGGTAGAGAATTAATTAAAACGAATATCTAGTATTTGATGAGGACCTAATAGGCCAGGCAATATTCTAAACTTTTCACGTATATCAAATTCATTTGACAATCACCTAAATACAATCTCAGGGGATGGTTACTATTTTTAGCCCCATTTTACAGACGGAGCCACTGAAGCTCAGAGAGACTGAGGATCTTGCCCAATGCCACACTGATGGAAAGTGATGGAGGTAACACTTGGATGTAGAGACTTTGACACCAGAGTCATTTTAGCCACTGCGTTAGTCTCCGTCTGGTAGGGACAGATAGGCCTGTGGGCAGCATATTGAGTGTGAGTCCCGGCCACCCGCTCCTGTCTCTGTGATCTCTGCGAGCTTTCCACCTCAAAACATCTCTGGGTTTAGCTCAGAGAAGGGGCTCACAGCAACCTGAGTATGATAAAGGGACACTTTAAAAACTATGTGAAAGGACCAAGTTAAAGTGAAGTCCTACTTCATGAGAAGGTTAGTATCTGGAAGCCATTGCCAAGGGTGAAAACCACATGGAGTCAAAATTACCCTTGAAAATCCCTGAACTCGCCCACGATGCTCTGAGTGCAGACAGCCTGTTACAAGGAGTGCAGCCTGTTACAGGCTGCGTGCTCTCTGCAAATTCCCTTGAGTACTCCACACCTCCAGGGACTCGTCTTTCCCTCCCCCGGCGACAACATTTACATTGATGTTTTTCTTTCTTGCTCACTGTATAGAATTGAAGTTATGTCCTTAAATGCAGGACTTACGACCCAAGTAGAGCCACTCCTTGCTGGTGGGAACCTCCGGAGATTTTCCAACATCAGAATTGTTACAAGGATCGAATAAAAAGGTGATTTAAAACCTTTCTCAAGGGCCATCTAAATACGCCACTGCTTTATGTTGGGGGGGGTGCTTGGGTTCACCCCGAACCGTCATCGGCGATCTGTGGCACTCAGTGGTGTGGGCGCACAGTCACTCCGCCCACTGGCTGGCTTGCCTTTATCTGCTCACTTCGCTGACTCCAGTCTTCCTCCTGCCCCTCGGATGTAGTGGGGCATCCCACAAGGTTCCGGCACACTTTGTGAGTCTTGATTCTTTCCCAGTGTGATTTTCAGCTCTCTCGTCCTGCCGAACCTGCTCCTTATTCAGTTCAACGCCACACGTATAGCAGGGTCCCCTGTGCGTGAGGTTCTGGATCTTCTGCAGTCCTCACCTTCTGGGATTTCCAGGTCCACGGCCTCCTTCAGAAGGTTTCCACCTGGCAGTCACCTCCTCTGTTCCTCTCAGCTTGTTAGAACCTGGACTGGGCACCTGCCTTGCCTTTGGGGAGCTACTTCCTGCCTTCCTGGTTTCTGTGGCTGTCTGCAGCTTCTCCCCGACTGCAGCTTCTCTCGGACCAATGATCCCAGGACCTCAACAAGAGGCTCATGTCTTTGTCCCTCATGCCTAAAAAGGCACCAGGCCCTGACTTCTGTAATCTTCCTGTACCTTTCTTCTCCAGAGGATTGCAGGAGCACCCGCTCCTTCTCTGGCAACCCCTGTATCTTCAGTTTCACTAGGGCCTGTGTGTGTGTGTTGTAAGATGAATTGTTCTTAAGAGTGTGTTGCGCAGCTTCCAAGAGAAATTGAAAGGCACTCCGGTCACCACCCGAGAATCCAGTGGGATCCGTCTCTCTGTTTGTATTGCTTCTGCAGAAATACTTTCTTTCCGTCACACCTTGTCCTTCTGTTTCCCGGCCTACCCAGCATTTCTGGCCTGAACACCCTGGACTTGTATGCAAGGTGGAAGTTCCCCTGGAAACTCACCAGCACTTCCCCTGGAGTTGTGATGGAAATGCAAATGGACTGGGTTTTGTAACTTCTAAAGTTTTTCTGAAAGATAGGTGCACACGAATAGCAAAAATGTATTTAAAAAGGAGGTATTGGGAACTTCTGGCCATGATGAAGGCATAAGTAGACACACTGTGCCTCCTCACACAACCAAAATAAAGACAACAAAAATTTAGAAATAAAAAAACAGCCAGAACCTGCAGAAAATTGAACTGTACGGAAGTCCGACAACCAAGGAGCTAAAATAGACACATTCATCCAGACTGGTAAGAGGGGCAGAGTCCTGCGGCCTGTGGAGAGGGGTCGTGGCAGGAAAAAGTGGTGGCTGGTGAACCCCAGGCGCAGGGTGGCAGTGGGCAGACCCAGTGAGGCATGCAAGGCAGCTGGATGACCAGGCCATCACACATTTGCACACAGATAAACCAGGTGAAACTGGGGAGCGAGACAGACAGCGCAACCCAGGGCCCCAGCACCGGGAAATAAAGCCTCAAACAACGATTGAAAACACCTGTGGGGGTTGAGGCAGCAGGAGAGACCCCAGCCTCACAGTAGAGTTTGTTAGAGAAACCCACAGGGTCCTAGAATGTATGCAAGCCCACCCACCAGGGAATCAGCACCAGAGGGGCCCAGTTTGCTTGGGGGAAGTGGCAGAAGGAACTGAAATCCAACAGAGAGCGGAACAAGTGCCATTGTTCCCTCTTTGACCCTGCCCCCATATACAGCATCACAACCCAGCCATTGGGTTGCCCCGCCCTTGTGAACACCTAAGGCTCCTCCCCTAATATGTAACAGGCATGACAAGACAAAAAAAATGGCCCAAACAGAAGAACAGATGAAAGCTCCAGAACAAATACAACTAAGAGACAAAGAGATAGCCAACCTATCAGATGCACAGTTCAAAGCCCTGATGATCAGGATGCTTCAGAATTGGTTGAATTTGGTCACAAATTAGATGAAAAAATGAAGGCTACACTAAGTGAAATAAAGGAAAATGTACAGGGAACCAGTAGTGATGGGAAGAAAACTGGGACTCAAATCATTGGAGTGGACCAGAAGGAAGAAAGAAACAACCAAACAGAAAAGAATGAAGAAATAAGAATTTAAAAAAAGTCCATCTTTTTTAAATGTTCCAACATCCAAATTATAGGGGTACCAGAAGGGGAAGAGGAAGAACAACAAGTGGAAAATTTATTTGAACAAATAATAAAGGAGAACTTCCCCAATCTGGCAAAGGAAATAGACTACCAGGAAAGCCAAGAAGCTCAGAGAGTCCCAAAGAAATTGGACCCAAGGAAAAATACACCAAGGCACATCATAATTACATTAGCCAAGATTAAAATGAAGGAGAGAATTCTAGAAGCAGCAAGGGATAAGGAGACAGTCACCTACAAAGGAGTTCCCATCAGACTGCCAGCTGATTTCTCAAAAGAGACCTTCCGGGCAAGAAGGGGCTGGAAAGAAGTATTCCAAGTCATGAAAGGCAAGGACCTACATCCAAGATTGCTCTATCCAGCCAGCAAAGCTTTCATTTAGAATAGAAGGGCAGATAAAGTGCTTTTCAGATAAGGTCTAGTTAAAGGAGTTCATCATCACCAAGCCCATATTATATGAAATGTTAAAGGGACTTATCTAAGAAAAAGAAGATAAAATATATGAACAGTAAAATGACAGCAAACTCACAATTATTAACAACCACACCTAGAACAAAAACAAAAGCAAACTAAGCCAACAGCTAGAACAGGAACAGAACCACAGAAATGGAGATCATATGGAGGGTTAGTAACAGGGGAGTGGGAGAAGGAGAGAGGGGGGAAAGGTACAGAGAATAAGTAGCATAGATGGTGGGTAGAAAATAGACAGGGGGAAGGCAAAAATAGTATGGGAAATGTAGAAGCTAAAGAACTTATGACACATGGACATGAACTAAAGGGGGGGATGTGGGTGGGAGAGGGTGGAGGGGAGTGAAGCGGGGAAATGGGACAACTGTAATAGCATAATCAATAAAATATATTTTAAAAAAGAAGGTATTGGAAGGGAAGCTTCCACTGACAGATATTAAATTGTAACATAAAGTTGCTTTCAAAGAAACATGCAAAACCCATGCCAAACAGAACAATGAAATAGAATAGACAATCCCAAATGGAAGGATATGTCTATTTTTAGTATGTGAAAAAAAAACCCCAGCATTTAAAAATGCTGTGATGTGATAGATTATCCAATAAACAATAATTTTTACTTAAACTTAGAATAATTTTTATTTAAACTATTAAGTTAATTCTTTACCTCTTATCATATGCTAAAACAAATCCCAGGAAGATAAAAAAAATCAAAAAGTTACCATGAAAATACCACAAAAAACCTTAGTTAACTATTCATACAATCTTGGCATGTGGGAGGTCTTTTCAGGCGTGACCCCAGGGCAGAAATCATAAAAACATTTAGACTTGTAACTATCACTGTGAAACTACGCATCAAAAGTTATCATAAACAAAATGTAAAGCAAACGGCAAAACTGAGAAAAATATTTGTAACATGTAAGACAAACAGGAGGCTAATATCTTTAATATGTAAAGCACTGTTACAGGTCTATAAGAAAAAATAAACACTGTAATCGAAACAAAGGGACAATGGCTATAATAAGGCAATTCACAGCGAAGACACAGAAATAGTTAGTGCAAATATGAAAACATATTTAATCTCGCCTGTAACCAAAAAAACGCAAACTTTTTTTGCTTTATGAATTTTCATATTTTTAACAGTTTTAAACGAGAAGTTCAAATGAAATTCCAAAAATGCAGCACGCTACTGTGAAAGATGTATAAGCCTGTGAAGCAACCCTCTTCTTC
Organism: Glossophaga mutica; assembly: GCA_039655065.1. Classification (NCBI taxonomy): domain Eukaryota; kingdom Metazoa; phylum Chordata; class Mammalia; order Chiroptera; family Phyllostomidae; genus Glossophaga; species Glossophaga mutica. The sequence goes on from CM077313.1 coordinate 89,461,276, forward strand.
CTCGAGACCGGTCTTATACGAATAAGTTTATTGCAAAGTTATCTGCCAGGAAATACATGGTTGAGAGAAAAAAATGAGCCAATAGATCGGAATGTGTGACAAGATCCCATTTCGGCAAAAATATACGTAGAAATATAAAAATATATGGAAAAAATTCTAGATGCGTACAAAATAGGGTGTTGACAGGGCTTGCCTCCAGGTATTAGAAATATGGATAATGTTTTTTATTTTCTTAGTTTTGCTTATTTAGTTTCTGATTTCTCTACCATGCGCTCATATTGTTCTTTTAAAAAACTTTTAAGTGTAACGCACATGTGTAAACGTGTGTAGCTTGGAAGTACCGGCTGGATGTATCCTCACTAAGTGGGCACATCTGTTGTATTAGTTTCTTAATTTTCGCATCCCTGGCCATCTGGATGGGCCAAGAGCTTTGCCGATCGCAAGTGCTGGTTCTGTTTAGCGCAGTGCTTCCCTCCTCAATACATGCCTTTCCCCTTCAATTTTACTATAAGCAGCAAGAAGGGCTCAGGCTGCCTCTTCTACACTCCGCTTAGAAACTGCCTCAGCGAAATATTCAAGTTCACGGCTTACAAGTCCGGCCTCCCACCCAGTGGTAGAACTCAATTCAGCCGAGACTTTCCACGCTTTGTAACACGAATTCTTTCTTCCAGTTTCCGAGCGCATACTCCTCCCAAGCAGTGCTTTCAATGGCCACGTTTCTTTCACGATTCTGTCTACGATGGCGCGTGTGCTCCAAGGTGCTGGAAACTTTCTCTTCCACACCCTCACTTGCTTTCCAAACTCTCACCGAAGTCACCTCTGAAGTCTGTATTTCTACCAACTGTCTTTTCAAGGCAACTTCACCTTTCCTATCACGAGCTTCAGAGCTCTTCTGGCTTCTGCCTATCACCCAATTCCAAAGCCACGGCCGCAGTTTCGGGTACTTGTTAAAATGCCACTCCGCATCCCAGTACCAACATCTGCATCCGTTCCTGAGAGCGGCCGTACCAAATCACCCCAGACATCATGGCTGAAACCGACAGGAAATCACCCCTGCGCTGGTCTGGAGGGTGGAAATCCAAAATCTGAGCCGTGTCAGGGCCCAACGCCCTCCAAAGGGCCTGGAAGAGAAGCTTCCCTCGTTTCTGGCAGCGTCTGGGCACTCCAGGTGTTCCTGGACTCTGGGCTGCGTCGCTCCGATCTCCCTGCCTCCTTGGCCTTCTTCGCATCATGTCTTCTCTCCCGCTGTCTCTTACAGGGTCATTCATCATCAGATTTAGGGCCCACCCTCATCCAGGATGATCTCACCTCAAGAGCCTTACCTTCATTACATCTGCAAAGCCCCGTGTTCCAAATAAGGTCACGTTCCGAGGTTCTGGGTGGGCATATCTTTTGGGAGGTACAATTCAGCCTGTATCAGCAATACGGCCACTACCTGGGCTGGGAAACAGAATGTCCTCACGCCCCCTGTACTCTGTACCCGCTTCTCTCCACAGACCATCATTGTCCCTCCTAACGGAAGAGGCTGGGTTCACTTGTTTCTAAACTTTAAATAAGTTGACTCTTACACTGTGTTGTCTTTTCATCTGGCTTTTTTTTTTTTTTTTACTTGTCCCGGCATCTATGACATTCGCCCACATTGCTCTAGTGCAGCCGTGGTTTGTTCATTTCCATGGACACGAAGCCTATCTCCTCATGTACCACATACTTTACTCATCCATTTCACTGTTGACAGATATTTGGGTGGTTCCCAGTTTGGAGTTACTGGGAATTATGCTGCTTTGAAAATTCTTGCACATGTTATTCGGTGCACATATGTAAGCATTTTTGTGAAATCTGTACTTAGGAGTAAAATTGGTGGATCATAGGGTTTATGTTCAGATTAGGGGGTTACTGCCAAACAATTTTCTAAACTGGTTGTACGGATTCGCGGTCCCAGGGGGTTGTGTTTGGAAGTTCCAGTGGCTCTATGGCCTCACCTTCACGGGGTGTCGTCCGTCTTTTTCGTTCTAGCCAATCTGCTGTGGGTGGCAGTATCTCATTGTGGTTTTAATTTACGTTTTCCTGTTGACTAACGAGAGTGAACCCTATTTCATATGCTTGTACATTCATTTTGATATATGAATATAAGCGTGAAGGTAGTATTATGAAATTGCTCTCTTGTCCTAAACAGTCCTGTGGAACCATCTGGGAGTGCTTACATTCGGATGCTATCTCAGAAAAAAAGCTGATGGGGCAAGACTCACTTTCATCAAAAAAATAAGTAACTCTTTCTTCCCGGTCTGTTAATCAGTAGTTTCTTTCTTTCTTTCTTTTTTTTTTTTCCAGTTGGGAAAAAATGTCATCTACGTGTTGCATAAGATTTAAAGCAAACAAAAAACAAAACACGAAAACAAAACCTACGCGTGGCAAACTTCTGAAGTAGTCTGACAGTTTTGAAGGTCCCGCCCTTCCTCCCCCCCCTCACACCCCACTCCTACAAGAAGTGGTCTCGGTGTCACAGAAGCCTTCAGGAGGCTCAGTTACTTAGTTCGGCTCCATCTGTTTGGCGTTGGCTGTTTTTCTTCAGACACTGCTCATTTCCCCAAGTTCCTGGCAGTTGGAGAGCTCCCCCTTTTCTGCACGAGGCTATCATGTATTTTACCAGTGACAAAGAATTTTTCTTGTTAAAGAGGACAGGTGTGGCCATAGATGACCCAAATCTGGGAGAGACAGGGGAATGTCGGGTAACAGGATTGGGACCCGTAACGGTAACTGCTAGTGTGTACTTTACATGCACTTCGTTCTGGGCACTGCACTAAACATTTCACATCGAGACCTGGTTATCCTCACAATAACTCAATGAAGACACTGAAGGGAAATGAGGAGCTCATTCCCAACTTCTCCTTCTCTTCTGGTTATAAGTTTGTCCTTCCTTCCCAGGACCACGTGACTTGGCAACATGAGGGCTGGCGGAGTATAAGCTCCCATCTCCCTGATGCTGACTTTTACTAAGAGATTGCCTTGGCCAATGGGATGTTGGCACATTACAGGAGCAGTTTGTATGAGTTTGGAGTATTTGACTTGGCTTCTTTCATCACTGCGATCTGTATATGAAGGACAAGCTCCCGGTGGTCTGCAGCTCCTTACCCTGGGTACCAGCGTGGGCCTTCAGGTGGAGCCGACCTGAATGCGAGTGGAAGCCAGAGTCCAACCTGAGTTGTCAGAATCACAGCCTTAACCTACAGACCCAGGAGTGTCAAAACAAATGTGTGTTGCTGTAAGCCACTCAGATGTTGAGAATGTTTGTTATTGTTCAATAGAGACTGGCCAATAGAGCTATTCTTTTTTTATACCCATCTCCTCAATGACTGAAGTTAGGCTAAGAGAACATGAGCAATGCCCCCAAGCACATACCTACTAAGAGAAAGAGCCAGGACTGAGCCAGGACTGTCTGCTTTCTGAGCCCCTGCTCTTAACCACACAACACTGTGTCTCCTTTCCAATTCGCAACAGGCTGGGGCAATGGGCCAAAAGCAATAGGATGGAATTTAATTGGAATGAATACGTGGTCCAACATATCAGTTAAAACAACAACAACAACAATGGCAGTAAGAGGACACCAGTAGCGAGGAGCAAGGTGTCCTTTGGTGGCAGGACTGGTGGCGCGGCCCAAAGACCTAAAGGTCAACTGAGGAGGAAAAGACGGTTCAGTATGAGGTCGTATGAGTGCATGTAGAATGTCTGGGAGAAGGACAACGACAATGCTTTCTACCCTGGATGGTCAGAGGACACCTGGACTCTCACGCTTAGTTCCGGGAAACATTTGAAGAGGGATATCGACAAGCTACGCTGTCCAGGTGAGCACGAACAAGATGCGGGGGAAACTCATATCAGCTGTAAAGTGAAGGAGCTGAAGTATTTCACCTGAAGAAGGGAAGGCTTCGGAGGGAGGTGACTGCTGCCTGAAGACATCTAGAGGGCTAGAAGGGGCAACTAGGAGGCCACGTTACCGTCATCTCTCACCTAGACTGCCACCACCACCTTCAGCACCTGTTCTATTCACTGCGTGCAGCCAACCGCAGGGATCTTTATGTAACAGGTGTTTTGACTTTGGGTGACTTTGTCATGGCCCCACTCCCTCCTCTCTTCACCAAATTCGGCCAATGCACATGCAAGTACAGACAGACACACACCTGTGTGATACTGTCTTGCACATACAATTTCTCCAGAACACAGAGCCCGAGACAAAGCCCAAGTGCTCATCTGCTGTTGGAAGCCCGGGGCAAAGAGCCAGGAAGAAGAGAAGTAAGGTACGGGAAAAGGTTAGGTGAAGGTGTGATCTCGAGGATCTCTGCGGCCCCACAGAGACACAGGCCGTGCATCTCCGGACAAGTCATATGGACCCACTGGGCCTCCAACATTCCAGAGGAGGAAGGAAGAGTGGAGTGGGATCATTTGTCGATTGCTTCTTGTCTCCTGTGGAGTTATTTCCTGTGGAAGTCAGATCCCAGTCCCCAAGTCATGGAATTCCATCTGGTTCTAGGAGCCATAGGAAGGGGCGGAGACTCCACAAGGCTGATGGACAGGGCTGGGCCTGGGTGCCCAGGGATGCTTCGGAGTCTCTGCTGGAGCCTGACATGCGTGCAGTGAAGTGGGGGGCCAGACAGGGAGCGGTGCTCGGGGTGAGGCAGCAGCTCCCACGGCCATGTCACCACCCAAGGCTCTCCCTGAGTAAGTGGCCAGAGGTCTGGTAGGGTTGAGGCAGGAATCTGAGTAGGAGCCTATATTGGGATTGGGTTCAGTACACACACACACACACACACACACACACACACACGAGCGCGCGCCTTCCACTGTTTCCACCACTTTGGGAACAAAGACAAAGTCCTCTGCACGGCCTGGAGGCTCCTGCCCACTTGCTTTATGCTGAGTCACATGAGCTCTGTTTTGGTTCCTCGAGTGTATCTTGAGTCCCCCTGCCACGAGCTTGTCCTTCCTGGAAATGCCCTCGGCCCTTACTGCCATTCAGAAGTTAACTCCCATTCACCCCTCAGCTCGCAGCGTGCCCTGACTTCTCCCGGCTGCCCCTTGCCCTCCCCACTCCCTGGAGCCCAGGCCGCAGCACCATCCTTTCTCCTTCCCCCAGAGCCCCCAGCCCACATGCGTCAGCCTTGTCCGATCAATGCCTGTCTCCACAGCCACACTGGGAGCACCACCCGGGTGGGGACTGCGCCCCTTGTTCCTGAGTTCCCCGGGGCACCCCCTTTGCCCGGTGCCTGACCCCACAGCAGGTGCTCATTAAATACACAAATGGTTTCCATATAAAAGAGAAATCACACAGGTTTCATGTGACAAATGAAGACCAGCTTATACAGGATAGCTGCTCTGAAGTGGGTGTGGGCTGCCTCGGGTGGGTTTTGTTTCTGTTAGTGGAAGTTTTCTGAGATTGCTTCATGGATTAGATAAGTCTTGGCCCCGAAGCCCTCTAAGACTCAGAGAACTTCTGCTCTGAAGAGTCCTCCAATTCCAATCACGCCCTGGAACGGGACTCAGCGGGAGGCACTCTGCCATTCTGTGCACGGTCGAGATTACTTTTCCATTTTTTTAAGAAAATTTTACGAAGAGCCTATTTGAGCCGAACTGATGGCGCGTGTCAGGGAGTGAGATCTCACATGCTCCCGAGAGCACCGCTTGTGCAGCTTCTCGTGTGCCTGCGAGACGAGGGAAGACGACACGAGGCGGGAGGAAGTCCCTTCCTCTCGGCATCTCCATCCAGCCCGTGGAGCGTTTCGGAAGCCCTCCTCGTCCTTCCAGCTGGAGACGCGGGAGTCTCGACCCCGTTGGTCTTTCCCGTTTGTCTCTCCGTTTCTGGCCGCTGGGGTCTGTGACCCAAAGAATGGGGCAGAATTTGTCGTCAGTTCTGTTTATTCTGCCCAATCCAGCACTGGATTTGGGAGGGGAGGGTGTGAGGAAGGTCTCGGAATGTCGAATTCGGGCAGGGTGGGATGCGCAGTGGAGGCAGGGACGAGGTGAGCGGGAAGCGAGAACGACAGAGCAAGACGAGGTGTCTTTAGCGCAAAATCTGAGAGGTAGCTGTGACTGCCCGCGGGCTGGGTGGCAGGATCCCCACGAGGACAGGGCTGCGTAGCACACTCCTGCTGCGCCGTGTCAGCCCCAGCCACGCAGCGTGTGTGAGACCCAGGAATCCCCCGTGGCTGCCCTGGGTAGTGGTGTATCTCTTTAAGAGTTTATTATTTTTGCAAAGTTCTAATGTTCCCTCCCTCTGGTTTGCCCTGGAGAATGCTTGTTAATTCAGTTTTATTGTTGCCTAGAGAAAAAGAACCCCAGTGACCCACTATAACAACCCCTTTAATGTGGGGCCTCTGCTTCGGGCCTGTGTAGTATCCTTTAACAAACGAGCAAAAGGGGCCAAAGTTATATTCGGCACCGCTGCCAGAGGTTTATGATAAAATCTCCAGTCGCTGCCAGGGACAGTGTGAACCCTGTCAGTCTGAGGATTAACTATTCTGTAGTAACAGCTAAGACCTTTTCTTTTTAAGGCTTCTCACCACATGCCAGACACTGCTGGGTGGCAGGGCTGGGGGCCGGGGACATGCCTAACGGGCATGAGTTCGATCCATCTTCAGTAACACTTGAAGGTGGATGATGATGATGATGATGATTCTCACTTTACCAATGACAGTACAAAGGCTCAAATTGTTTAGATGACATACCCAAGGTCACACTGGTGACAAATAATGTGGCTGAGATTCCACTCCACACCCATTACCTTCTCTGCTCTCGGCCAGCCCCTGAGATAACTTGAGAATATAAAGCCAGGGGGCCTCAGGCTGGTGATTTGACACCCGTTGGTCAAAAGGAACTGAGACTATTTCCTGCTTCTCCTGAGGTCGTGCAAAGGGCCTGAACTAGGGCTGGAAGCTATGAGATTTCAGCGGGGTGTTCGCATCCCGTATAAACAGTGCAGCATTGTAGATGGTATTGACAAATGTTGGAATAAATGAGACGAATTTGAACCAATCACTGCTATGTTCGTTCAGCTACTTCTTGCCTTACATCTCCATTCCAATGTGGAATTCAGGTTTTCCTTTGTCTGACAGATTCCAGCCCGTTCTTTAAATCCCCTAAATAATACCCACTTCTGTGGGTTGTTGTAGGGAAAACGGAAAATTATAATGAAATGTGCAAATGATCATATTCTCCTCTATCACCTCATTGCATTACATAACAAATTAAGATCTGGAAAATGCAAGATGTTAAAATGGGAACATGCAGACAAAAGAGTCTTGTGCAATTTTTAATACCGAGCAACAAACTTGGCCTGAATATCCCACCAGCCACAGTAAAAAGAGAAACACGATCAGGTATGTGATACCGATTTTCATAAAGAAAAGACCCCATAAAATATTGTTTCTCACGGACACAGAGATTTCCCTGGCACTGAGATCTGACATAAATTCCCCCAGGAGACTGAGGACGAGATGGGATCATATAATGACCATTGTCCTTGTCACTTCCCTTCCCCCAGTGAATTCAATAGAATTCTGTGGTGTCTTCAGTATTGCACGAAGGCAAAATACCAAAGCATAGTCCACACACACACACACACAAAATTTGCAAAAAAAACTAATTAATACAATGAGGTTCACTGGTATGTATTTCTGGAGCTCCAACAAACCAATTTAAAATGGATAAAATGCATATTTCTTTATCTATGGCCTATAGATGACATTTTTATCAATAGACCTTTGATCAAAAATTAGGGCGAAGACAGTTTGAGGACAAAAGTGGTATCGCAATTTCTTCATAGGACAGGGGACGAAGGGGGACCGTCTGTTGGAAGTGGGGGTTCTGGTTAGAGGGACCAGCTTTGTCCTGCTCGCCCAGAACTCCCTGGGTTTGGGCATCCCACGTCCCCAGGTGTGACTCAGACCAGGCAAACTGGGACAGCTGGTCTCCCTAGTGCTGGGCCGGGAGTTTCAAAGTCCCGCCAAAATAGCAGTGAGCTGTTTTTCCTTGGGTTGTGTATTTTCCTGGAGGTGGCTTTGGGGGGTACTGATGAATTCCTTGAATGCTGGGCTGGTTATTCCCTGTACTTGCAGGGACTCGGGCTGGCTCTGGGTCCCCCCTTTCACCACTTCGCTGCCCAGACGGCCCCAGAAGTTTGGAACACATGCAGCGTGTTCAGTGAAAAACTCAACGCGTGGTATTTTCCATCATGTTGCAAACAGAAGAGAGCAGTGGAGAGCCAGCTTGGGGCGCGTGCACGCTCTGATTTTGTCAGTGCCTTGCCACAGTTCCCCCCACCTTTCTGCCCCTCCCCTATGCTCAGGGATTTGCCCTGACCGCTCCCTGGTTTTCTGTTACATAAGGCAGAAAAGTGTCTGAAAAATCTTGATGCGATAGGCTGAGAACCACTCCCCCCTCAAAGCTTAACCTTTGTGTTTTTAATTATGTGTCGAGGGACAAAAAAAAGACTGTGGCTGAGGCCTCCCATGTCCTGCTAAAGCTCCACTATGTCCTTCAGGGGCCAACTCTGGAGATGTTGATAGAATATTTTTTTCCGTGGGATGGACTGCCTCTTTCTTGTGCTCCATGGATCTCGTGGAGGCCAAGACCAGCTGCTCTGGCCTCACTGCATTGGAAACTGTCCCTAACCATTTCGTGTTCCAGGAATTCTCTGCGTTCAGGAAGAGGATGCTAACAACATATTTTTTTGAGTGGCTGCAAAGTTCTGGAAACAATGCTAGGTTGGTTTTTTGTTGTTGTTGTTTTTTAAAATGTAAATCGTCTCCTTCTGTCTTGGCACTAGACTGTGACAGGGGACCTGGTGGGGCCCTCTTTGCAGGTGAGACAGGGAGGCTCAGGTGAGGCTCTGGAGTCCTAGGGCTGGTGGCTGAGAGGAGTCTCCCTGTCACTGACTCCTCATTACTCTAGTGGACATGCTCAGCCTTCACTTCGGTGCAGACTGGCTACCCGACCCAGCGCACTGTCCCTCTGAATGCCAGCTGGAAGGCAATGGAAACTTTCGGGAAGGCGCGGCTGAGCAGAACTGGGTTTCAGACAACAGTCTTTAAATAAAGATGAGCTGAGCTTGGCAAACACCTAAGCTGGCCAACCCCAGCCAAAGCAGAAAGAGGACCGTGCAACTCTTCGGTCTGTCCAGGACTGCCAGGCAGCAGGTCCTGCTTCTCACCTGGCCAGCCACCTCCGGGGCTGCAGGGACCTCATTGGGGGCGCCTCTTCCTTTGCTTCCCCTTACCACACTACCTCCCCAGGTGCTCATTCTCCTGGCAGAGCTGTGGGACCCGGGCCTGGACAAGTGGCCTTTCAGTTTGGGTTTCTAAGCAGCTAGGTGTTTTAAAAGCCAAGGCTTTCTCCTGCTGGATTTCAGCTGGACTGGAACTTCTCTGGTTTAGGATGGGCTCAGGGAGCCCTGCTGTTGTGGAGACTGGGCCCACCGACACGCTCTCGCTGGCCTCTTAGGCCTTTTACTCTGTGTTGGAACAGAAATTCCACGGCCTCTGCCCGCGGAGGCCCAGCTGGTGTCGCAGCCGTCCGCCCAGACCCATCAGCACTCACAGACAAACAAGGAAACTGGATCCCTCGTGGACACACACTCCGCTTCGTTACACCCCCCGTCTCTCCGTAATCCCTCTGCTGTCGGCAGACGGAGCTCGGGGGTGTGGGCGGCAGCGATGGCCCCCGCAGACTGCCCACGTTAGCGTCAGCATTAGTGTCCTTGGCCGCGACAGCCTGGGAGTTCGAGAGAGGCTTAAGCGGTCAGTATTGTGTATATTGCAGCCATCTTTTTTACTCCTCGTGACTTTTCAGTGTTGCTGACTTCGTAAAATTATAAAAGGGGGCTCTGAGTGAAAACAGATGCATCGATACATTTTGGGGGCACGGATGGGGAGCATGTGTGTCAGACACTGGGGCAGTGTGGAAACATTATCACGTCTCTCCGTGGACACAGAAAATTATCTTGACTTTGTGACAAGCACTGGTCTAAAGAGAGCTGCGAGGCGCATTATATATTTTAAAAATAAAGATTTGCCTGGGGATATGATGAACAAATGGGACCATGTCAAACTGAAATGTTTTTGCACAGCAAAGGCAATCTCCAACAAAATAAAAAGACAGCCCACAGAATGGGAGAGCACAGTCACTGATACATCTGATTAGGGGCTAATATTCAAAATTCATAAAGCACTTAGAAAACTCAACACTGAAAAATCAACAACCCGGTTAAAAAATGGGCAAAGGACCTGAATAGACACTTCTCCCAAGAGGACATACAGATGGCCAATAGACATGAAAAAATGTTCAACATCACTCATCATCAGAAAAATGCAAATTAAAACCACAATGAGATACCATCTCATACCTGTCAGAACTTCTATCATCAATAAATCAACAAACAACAGTGCTGGCGAGGATGAGGGGGCAAGGAAAACCTTTTGCACTGTGGTGGGAATGCAGACTGGTGCAGCCACTGTGGAAAGCAGTATGGGGATACCTCAAAAAATTAAAAATGGATCTGCCTTTTGACCCAGTGATCCCCCTTCTGGGAATATATCTGAACCCAGAACTAATTCGAAAGAACATAAGCACCTCTATGTTCGTTGCAACGTTATTTCCAATCACCAAGATCTGGAAGCAGCCCGAGTGCCCATCAATAGATGAGTGGATGAAACAACTATGGGACATTTACACAGCGGAATTCTACTCAGCTGTAAAAAAGAAAATTCTACCCTTTGCAACAGTATGGATGGACCTGGAGAACGTTATGCTAAGTGAGATAAACCAGTCGGAGAAGGACAAATATTGGATGATTTCGCTCATATGTGGAATCTAATGAACAAACTGAACTAACCAGCGAAATAGAGAAAGACTCGTAGATGGGGAGCAGGTGACAGCTAGTGGGGGCAGAGGTGAGGGGGTGGAGGGACTGAGCAGGAAGGAAAATGGACTCATGGACACGGACAGCAGGGTGGTGATTGCAGGAGGGAGGGGAGTAGAAGAGAACTAGATGGTAAAGGAAAAATACAATAAAGATCAAATAAAATATAGTTTAAAAATGAAAATAAATAAAAAAGATTTGCTTGACTGTTACTTATTGCATTTGATGGGTTGGTGTTTGCGGATGGACTTTGTTCCCTGAGAATGCAGTAAAAGGTAGCTTGATCTCAGGAGACTTTTCTCCTGCAGGGATTTAATATAGTAGTTAAATACAGGTTTTGGTTTTTTTTTTTTTTTTTTCAGTTTTTTCTGAGTTGACCAAATTCTCTGAATACTCTTTCACAAGAAGTGGCCCAGAGGAGTATCATTCATTTCTCTCAATATCATTTGTATGAGTGATAACACTTTATACGTTTCTAGGGTAGAAAAGTCTTTTGCAGTCCCCACAAATTAGGACCATTGTCCTTCACCGCAGAGCATGATTTTTAGGCTTTAAAATGCTGACCTCTTACATTCTATATTTTTCTTTCTCTTAATTTATTGATTCATTCAACGAACTTCTTATTGCGCATCAACTCTGCGGAAGTGGCAGCAACACGGAAGAATCTGAAGTGCACATGTTCTTCGTTCCCCCATGGTCCACAGTTGGTTGGGAAAATGCGTTGATACCACACGGCTCATAGAGCTGCGGTACCACAGTTTCTAAGTAAGTGCCTGGTGAGCCCCGGCCGCAGGAAGTGGAGCGGGCTTGCTGCAGGGATGGGAGGGTGGAGGGAGGGGTGAAGCTTCGTAAAGGAGGGGAAATTCCGATGGGCCTTGGAGAAGGACAGGTGTGCAGGAGGGACAGGGCTGCCTCTTGCTGGGGAGGCAATTCGAAACTCAGATTTGGGGCTCCTGGTAAGGCTGGAAAGGGAGATAAGGAAACTAAGGCTGAAAGGAGTCAAATAAGTTGATCCATGTCCCATTGTAGAAAGTGGAAACGCCAGGTTTGGACCCTGCACTCCGACCTCCTACCCACGGTCTGTGAGCGCCGTGCTGCCTGACCGTGGAGGGGGGGCCTCAGCGGTTGAGGGAGAAGGAGAAATGTTAAAAAAATATATTGGAAATATATTTTGGAATCTATTTAGAGATACTGGAAATACTCCAATAAAAATATTGGAAATACTTTTTTAAAAAATATGGAAATAAAAAATATTGGGAACGTAACATTGCACACCAATTTTTTTTAATTAGTATTTTCTTGACCTGGATAGCATAGCTAGGTGGAAATAGAAATGAATAGATTACATTTTCATACAAAAAAGATACACTGTATGGAGTGAAAGTGAAGCTCTTGCCAAACGTCCTGCGTTAGAAGAGACGCCCAGTCCAGAACGGCAACGCAGGGCATCTGCCTTCATCCTCTCCATTCTCGCGTCCTCGTCCACTGAGGACTGCGTAGCCCGCGTGCGCGTGCGTGCGGCTGTCACAGGGACTCGGACCCATTCAACCTTGATTCAGGCTTCAAGGGGAAAATGGCTGCTGTTTTGACTTTTAAAAAATTATCTGTTTATTTCCCTTTCTCTGTCGATAAGTCCTGGTTATAATGCTGAAACCTTATAAATACGGCACAGTTAACTTAGAAAATGAGCTTAGTGTTCTCAGGGCAGTGTGAATTGAACAACACATAATTTGGCACAATTTGGTGGGCCTGAGCTTAAGACAAATACGAGACTGAGCGAGCATAGAGCCTTTATTGTTTCGCAGCGAGTTCATGTCATGTACAGGGGCTGGACCGATCAGAAGCCCCCGCGCGGCCCTCCGCCCCGGCGAGGCGTCCGGCCCCCGGCTTTCATAAGCCTCGCATTCACAGCGCAACGTTTCTCCTTCCAAACAGGAAAGTTGTTGTTGCAAACTGCCATCTGTGCTCCGGGCAGAATAGTGAATGCCATCTCCTTTCGCCCCCTGGCTCTGCCGGTGTCACGGAGAGTTGGAAGGGCGGAGCGTGCCAGGCAGGATGGGTGGGATCGCTCCTCTCTGGGTTTCCGCGGTGTCAGGAAAGGGACGGTGGGGGAGGGGGGAGTGCCACGTGGAGCTGATAAAGGGGGGCTTCGCTGTCCTTTTGGAGTGCTTGAAATCGCGTTTGCGAATGGAGGAGATGGAGAGTGATGGAGAATTGCTAGAATTCTTGAGAAAAAGGAAGGGAAAGGAAACGTGAGCTGTGTCAGGTATCGCTGGGCCAGGCCCCTGTTTCTCCCTCAGGCGGCCACACTGATGTACCCAGACCTGGATCTGGCCTGTTGGTCTAGCACAGAGAGTTTCAACCCGTGTGCCACAGCACGCTGATGTGCCACAAGAATTTTTAAAATATGCAACAAATCCCCTGACTAACATAGTCAGGGGCACTGACCTCTTTTCCCTTAGACTGTCAAATAAAAATATGACAACAGCCAACACAGCAATTGCCATCCAGTGTGAATGAACCAAAATTATATCCACTTTATTTTGTCAGTCTGCAAAAAATATAGGTTTTTTTTTTGTGTGTGTGTGTGTGTGCTGAAGAATTTAAGTAATTAATTTACCTGTGCCCTGAGACAAAAAAGGTTGAAAATCTCTGGTCTAGCGTAATTGCTACTAGAACTCCTCTCACGTTCAGAAGCGCCCTGTTTAGATGATAAATTGCATGGTCCCCTGTGTATAATCTGAATGAGAGTTCTGTATGGAAAACCTCACTGTTTCCATTGTTCGCCTCTGGAAGCTGAGTCTCTGAGAGGGTCACTAGTTCCCCAGAGACTGTTTCTGCTTCATCTGGGTACCGCCCAGGAGTGTTTAATCTATGCCAACACAACAGCACTCATCCAGTTACAGGGCCAATTGATTTATTTTCAAAGTTACTTGAATGAGGAGCATTTTCTTTCCGTTGTTTTCCAGTGGTGGGAAGATAGGTCTAGCGTGACTCCCCCTGTTCTCGAGTACCTTGTCCCCCTGTGACCAGGGGTAAAGTTGGGGGAAATGGATGATCAGAGTTGAGGATGCCATAGGGGCTCATGGACTGCAAGAAAGGTAACAGATCTGTCCAGGAATTAGAACCAGAGTGGCCCCTGCCTGCCAAGTGGTCCATGGCTGAGCCCCTCATGGGCCAGAATCAGGGAAGCCAGTATTTATAGATCATGTTCCTGTGCCATTTTGGGCCAATAAGTAATAAAGTGCTTTTACGCAGTAGGTGTTTGCCAGATCTTAGCCAATCACAGAAGACCAAGAGATTCTTTCAGGCCTTTTGGGTAAACTTCCACTGTAGGAAAAAAAAAACAAAGAATAAAGAGCTCTCTCTATAAAGGGGGTCTGGAAACCTTGATTCCTCCTCCACCTTTCAGTTTCTAGCCATGTGACCTTGACCAAGTCAGTACACCTTTCTGAGACTCTGTTCCTGACCTAGAAGAAGAAGGAGGAGGAGAAGGAGGAGGAAAAGTATGAAAGGACATTAGCTGATCAGCCCTTGCCTACTGCTAGTTTTTGTAAATAGAACACGGCCACACTGATTTGCTTCCATATTGTCCGTGCTGGTTTCCAGCTACAACAGCAGAGCGGAACAGTTGCAACAGGGCCTTTGTAATCCACCAAGACAAAAATATTTATTGTGTGGCCCTTTACAAAAAAAGCTTGCTGAACCCTGGTTTAAATGATCTCTAAGGACACCTTCAGTTTTTGAAAGTCTCTAACTCCAAGGAAGAAGGGAAGGAGAATGAGAAAGGGAAGGAGGTGAAACAGGGTTATAAATCTGAGTCAAAAAATCAGAAAGCAACTTGTGAATGATCCATGAGGCCCATTATCTTCACAGTAACAGATTGCAGCTCCCCCTGCTGGCTGGGAGGACCTTTTGAATGTAATATGGGGGCAAAGACCGCAAGGTAACATCTGTACTGTATGTAATCAGACCCTCAGAATCATTTCAATATGGTGGTCACTGCAGGTGAGTGGGGAAGTTTCTGTTTGCTCCTGATGCCTTTGAATTAAAAAAATGCGTGCTTTAAGGAAACTGGTTGAATTTGGGTCCTCAAACTGGAGTGGAAAGCCCCATTAGAGAGAAGCAAAGACCAAGAAAGGACAGGGAAAGCATGCTTGAGAAAAGCTGAGCATGGTAAAGAAAGCCAAAGCTAACAAACAGCGCTGGATGGGCTCTCATGGCCTCAGACAGTAGACGCGGATGGTTATTGTTGCAATTGCATTAAATCATCCTAATCCCAACGCCAAAAGCCACTGGAATGATGAGGTGAAGCAGCCCGCGATGGCGACCAGCAGGCTCTGCGTTCCCGCCCCGCCTGGGCAGGGCTGCTGCCAGCCCTCTCCAGCGAGCTCTGCATCCTGTCGAAGGGGCCCAACTCAGCCTTCGGTGCAGACTTGCAGAACTGGCAGATTTGAGTTTGGTTTGGAGTTTTGTTGTGTGTTTCTTGGCAGGAGGGGACCCTCCTCCATCCATGGAGCCCCCGGATTAATGGCTAAAGTAACACCTACTGGCGGGACCAACCCAGGCCCGGGGCAGCCTTCCTGGTGTTGATGCACGACTCCTCTCGACTCACAGCCTCACTCCGCTGTGTTGGATGTTTGAGGCTGCCGCCCTGAAGTCCAAACTGCCTGTTTCATGATCTGAAAAACAGAGTACAGAGTACTCATACTGTCCTCCCAGAGTGGGGCGTGCCTTCGCGGGGAAACCCTGAGGGCAGACAAGAGGAAGTTGCTTTGCGTTATAGTGAGTCCCAACACAAGAAATAAAATCATGTTTTACTCACAAAATCTTGAATTGTTGTTCTCTCTCTTAAATTTCCTTGAGCTTCTGCTCACAGTCTTGGGGAATAGTTGAAAGAAAGTCTTAAGAACCCAACTCCAGATGGAGGCTTGGGTTTTTCCTTTTGGTTTCCAATGAATTGGGGTCAAACTTGCCACAGTCTTGGTGTGTCAGCTTCTCTTTGGGATAAATCCTTTTGGGAAAAGGTGGGATATGAAAATATGTGGTTACATGTTTGTTCACATATATATTTTTTGCCCTTTGTCTGAACTCAAATTGTGCCAAAATGTGCTACTTTTTTCTACTTGGTAGAAGGGTGGGGATATTTATTTCTCCAATCAGTCTCTCTTGGGAATCTGAAGAAAATCAAAATGTTTCCTGTAAAGTTTTGAATTGGGTTAATTTAACTGGGAACATGGCCATTACACTCTGCTACATAGAAAACATTCATTAATGTCAGGGGTGGACATTGAGTCATGTGAATTTCCTTTATTTTTGAAGGACATATACATAAACCATAGCAATGGGGAAGCATCTGTTGAATTGCCTCAGTCCCCATAATCCAATCACACTAAAAACATGAGAAATAGGAGTGGAAATGAGCTGAATTCAGGGCATGCTAGACAGTAAGTTCCTACTGTGCAAAAGGGCATTCGCAAAGGACCTGCCGACACACTCTTCACCGTGTGCATGTGTGTCTGCACACGAGCGCATGCACATGGGTGGGTGGGTGGGAAGTGGGGGGATTCTGACTGAGGGAACCACGTGCAAATACAAAGACAGAGGAGTCTGTGGTTCAAGGCGTTGGTGTGGGAATGGATTCCACTCGGCCAGAGTTCCGCTGGGGGCCTGTGCGTGCTGGCCCCTGCAAGAACATAGCCATCGTTTCTGAGTTGCTAGGCAGGAAAACTGACCTGGTTCCCATGTGTGCCTGTTAGAGAAAAGACAGAAGTTTGAAGCATAGAAGGGGAAGAAGATGGACTTGTGCGATGGCTCTTAGAGAAGAGGAAGGCAATGAGATCCCTCCCACCTGAAGGCCACCCGTCCCCACCACCTCTTTCCTCTCTTGGCCAAGAGCAGTTGACCCTGGAGTGTCTCTGGATTCCCAAATGATGGTTTCCCTGATAAGTCCCCTCACTGCTCTAAAGTCTGGGCAAACATTCTTATTTCTGCAGCCATTTAATTCAATGGAAAGTTCTCTTTATAGGTCAACTTAAAGCCAGAATCTCAAAGATGTAAAACCACCCACTGAAGTTAATCAGTTTCCAAGTGACACAGGCCTCAAAGAAGATTTGTTTTCTTCTCACCTTCTCACCCTCCGTGAATGGCAGCTGTGTGGCAGGCAAGGGGAATTCCCACCGAGTCACTGTTCTAGGACAATCTAGCAGGAGCGGTGACCTCGTTGTTGGAATTCATCTCAAAATTGACACTCCAGGGGAACTTTCCATGGGTCCCACCTCCTAGACACAGCGCACATGTCGGAGACTCTCAAAGACATTATTTATAACAGGGTCTGACAAATGGTGGCATTGCACCAAAACGCGTGGCTGTGGATTTTCCTCTCGTTGACTGTATTTGCAGTCCCGAGCCTCCCAGGCACATGGCAAGGTCTTGCGTCTTTTGTGAGCCAAGAAATTTCCCTGAGCCAGTGCTGCTTGGAGGGACTAAGAACTGGGATCCTGTGTAGGCGGTCGGTCCATGTTTGTTCAATCAAATAGTTTTGCTTTTATGTACAAGTTGAAGAGTTTATGAGGAGAGGCTGTTTTGAAGAGCAGCAAAGTGGCTTATAGATGAGTCTGCTCTTTGGCGAGCTCTTTAATCTTAAGCAATTTATGATTAAGTTGACATTTTTCAGAAAGATAGTACCCAAGGCAGGTGAGAGTTGGGAAATGGGCTTACTCCCACATTTCCAAAAAGAGTGAAGATTGCTATGGGTTTTTGGATAAGATTATAGGTGCACTGTTATTCAGGAATTGAAAAGCTTATCATAAGTATGTGATCAGTAATATACACAGAGGTGTATATTTCAGGGTTTTCATTACATTTGTCTAAGAATGAAACATTTACAAATAACAAAATTCCCAATATGAGAGGATGGCTAAATAAATTATGACATATGTGTTCTGCATACATAAAAATTATTTTTGAAGACTTTTTAGAGACATAGAAAGAAATATTTTCTTAATATGATATTAAGTGACAAATAGCAGGGACTGAAACTAATTCCATAGTTTCGGTAAATTATAGATGTGTAAGAAAACTATTCCAAGAACATAATCTCTGATGTATTTGGGTTTACATCTGACTGGCGAAGTATGGGAATGACCTTCTCTACTATTCCGTGTCCACCATATAAAGTGGTCAGCTTGGTGGGTCAGAAACAGTCGCGTGTGGGCACTGTCATGTGGTTCATCCTACTGAAGGTTATGCTGCCAGAACACAGGTAGGAACTCACATGACCTTGATCTACAAGGGCTATAATTCCAAGCCTTGGAAAAATGATAAAGACACTTGAATTCTCAGCAGATGGTAGAGGATCTCTTGAGCAGGTAAACCTGAAGAGTGATTACATCATGGGCACACAGGATGGTTGGTGTATTCGTGGGGGTAGGGGGTAAACAAGGATGAGGTCTTAGCGTGTCAAGTTCAGAGCCAAAGTTGTCTTCTTTTTCAATATCTCACTTTCCCAAGCTAGTTGCTATCAAAACAAATTGTGAAAAAAATTGTCCTGTGGAATTTCAGCTCAAGTAATTTGTAGTGTGACCTAATGAGCAAAACACATACGCCAAGCGTATTAGTTATCTTTTGCTGTGGAACGAATTACCCATGATGACATTTATTATGTCACAATTTCTGTGAGTCAGGAGTCCAGGCACAACTTCCTGGGGCCCTCCAGCTCAGGATGGCCTTCCCACAGGCTGACATCGAGGTTACAGTGCTGTCCGGGTTCGACCGGGCAGGATCCACTTCCAAGCCCACTCGTGGGGCCGTTGGCAGGATTCGGTTTCTCACAGGTTGTTGGACTGAGGGCCTTGATGGCTTTTGGATGAAGGCCATCCCTGGTCCTGGTCCTGTGGGTGTCTTTATAGTGCAGCTCCCGTTATGGCCCCTGAATTCCATCAGAGCAATAAATGAGAATGAAAGCAACAGAAGACGAGCACTCAGCAGTCTGTTCCAGGGAGTCCTACCCACACTGCGGAGAGGGGGCCGGTTGCTCTTGATCATCTCTCTCTCGTAAGTCCCTCGCTGCTTCCCTGGTTACGACCTGGCAGTCAAAGGGGTTACCATGCCTCCTTTCCATACTCATGCCATTTCTTCCTTTAGAAAGCTAATTTTGTAGGGCTAATAAATGACCCCCCCCAAAAAAAAAATAAGGTGGCATTTGCCTTGGTCACTGTGGCTCAGTTAGTTGAAGCATTGTCCTGGAAACCGAAAGGTTGTGGGTTCAATTCCAGGTCAGGGCACATGCCCAAGTTGCAGGTTTGATTCCCAGCTGGGGAGTGTGCAAGAGGCAACCAATTGATGTTCTCTCTCATACCAGTGCTTCTCTCCTTCATGTTCTTGGGTGAGGATAAAAAAATAAGGTGACCTATAAAACAAAATCAAAGTTATTTGAGACTTTCACCTTCTGAGGCAGAAACCATTGTGTTAACTTGAGCACCGAGGTGAATTTGGCCTTCGGCAGTCTGAGAGGCTCTTCCTGACGTCCCCTGACTTGACGGCACAGGATCTGGAAGCAGAGGCCGTTCCTGCAGACGGTTTCAGAGACCATCTTGATTATCTAGTTCGAAATCACAGGGTTGACAGTTGATGTGGTTGGCATCTGAGTCATCATAGATCCAGTCTTTTTTCTTTAACTCGATACTCTAAATCTCGGATGCTCAGATTTCAGTTGAATTGACCTTCAGAAACTGGGAAATGTGTCAAATGGTTTTAGCAAGTCAAAGGCTCACTTTTGTTTTTCTACACGCCACCTCTGAATAGATCAAGTTTACAGGCCCCGATGGTCTCTGTGACATGTGAGCCTGTGGCACTGAGATTTGATTTGTCGGTGACATTAGATTGTCTAGACATAGGTGTCAGTCTAGTTTGTCCTCGAGGTCAGGCTGGACAAAGGCCGCCAGCTGGGAACAAACCCAGCACACCCTCATTCGGAAGCCCACGGGAGTCAGCCTGAGCCACGGGGCAGGAGGGAAGCCCTGACTCCAAGCCTCCTGCTTTCCCATACCCAGCCCCCCTCTGCTCTGCCTCGTTTGCCCGAATTGGCTGCCCTCTCTCTGTCCATGCCGGCAGCAGCCACCCTTTCCCCTCTATAACTCTGTTTTTGGACTGTCATCGACCTTGGAGGCCTAGAACCTTGTTTATATTTGAACTTGCTCTTATACGTTCTCACTCTGGTTGTCTGAGTGAGTCTCTCTCATACCCTGTGACCACAGAAAAGCGTATCAACATCAAGAACCATTTCTGCTGTGATTGGCCCAAGAAGATGCCTGGTCACTGATTCCAGCCAGCCCTGTCCTATGTCTCCAGTATCTGTGTGGCCTCTGATGATTACGGACCATAAAAATGTGACCAGTCTGGGAAGGGAAGCTCAGGTCCCCTCTGGGATCCAGGGAGCACAGGTGTGAGGATAGCTGAGTGGGTAGCCAGAGGAAGACCGTGGAATTTTTACACGATGGGTGTGCTCAGAGAGGATTATGTCAGACTGCTGGTGTGTAAGTGAGGTCTTGAGCCCTGTCTATATCTGTGTCTTGGACAGTGACAATGGACAGCATGAAATCGGAGACCAAAATTGGCTTGGCCAGAATGATAGGATATACAAAGGGTTTGTTTTCTCATGCATTTTCTGTAAAAATGTACTTGAATTGATGTGATTGTTTTCACTTTCTCCCTTACACACACACACACACACACACACACACACACACACGCACCAAGTTTAAGGGGATGCCCCAGAATACAGTTATCAAGGTAAATAATATTTTAACGCACTATGTTAAAAATCAAAATCAATGCAATAAAAATCCATGATGAACAGAATATAAGAACTTTAAGTAGTGAAAGTACCAGTTTTATTGATTTTTTTTTTGCCCCAGGCTCTAGAATAGCTCTCACAGTATGGCACTGTAACTGACCCTGTATTTATTTAAAATGTTGTTATTTTATTTATTATGAATTCTTAGATCAGTTGTGATTTTAAAAGTATTACATTAAAATGATTAAGACAACAATGATCTATCAGGATTACTGTGGGTTTGGGACCCCCTCCAGTTCTGTGCCAGTCCTGGCCCTGTGCACGCAGCTGTCAGACAGACAGACAGACAGACTTGGACACACGTACACACACACAAACACACACACACACACACACACTCACACACACACACACACACCCTTTCTGCAGTTCGTAAGGAGCAGCGTCTTCTCGGCTTGAAGCCTTGCGCTCTGCACTGCTTTGTCATCTCTTCCTCACGCCCGGATGACTGGCACGTCCCGTAGCCCTTCTTTCACGAGAGCTACCTTACCGGGGAGTGTACTGTACAGCGCTTTCCTTACCTCGATAGCATGTTATCAACCTCTGTACAAACCGTGCCCGACTCCCAGGTAGGAATCTCTGTGGAACAAACACTGTCCCCGCCCTTTTGTCTAAGACTCCTCTTTTCGACATGGGCACAGATGGGGCCTCAAGTCCGCACAGACTCATGACCCCACCCCCAGCCTCCAGCATGGTTAAAGCTTCCACCGTTCACACATCTCCCCAAATTAGAAACCCGGGCCTCACCGTTCCTGCTGCCTTTCCCTATGAAGCCCCTCCTAATCTGTTTCTTGCAGGATCTCCTGACTTCTTCCATCTTTCCTGTTGCCACTGCCACTGCCCCATTGGGGCTCCAGGCTGCCCTCCCCAGCTGGGCCTCTGTGCCTTTCCTCCAGGCCACCTTCTCATGGAAGGCAGAGGGGTTTTCTCGAACGTCAGCTTGGAAGACCCCCTGTGCTGGTTGATTCTCCCACTGCCCTGGTTGTTGGAGGGACTGAGCTGTGTGAGTTTATCGAGTGCCTTTGTCTGCCTGGTTCTAATTTAGAGCCGAAGATATGGGAGGCTTGTCTGTCCTCATCTCCCACAGCCCAGCCGCACCACGCCCCTGGTCCTACTCAGAGGGGCGGGGAGCCTGAAACCGCTCTGTGCTCTTGGTTCTAATTAGCAGCATTCCCTGCAGCCTCCGGTGACTGCAGGCGTGTTTGATTTCATTGATTCCTGACACTCGTTTGTTTCTCCCTGAACCTGTTCAGCCTGGTGCCATTACAGGTCAACTGAGGTTTGGGGGATAGGAGGCACGCTTCGTAGGAAGAGAGCAGTAAAGAAGGGTATTAAGGAATTCGTCAGGGCAAGGACTAGAGCTGGGTTTGGTTTTGTTTTTCAGACCACTATAAAGGCACCTCATCCAATAATTAGTTGGAACCGAGAACAGGTTTGGGGAGAAGGGGAAGTCAACGTCTAACTCTTCAGATCAGAAAGCGGGAGGGTTGTTGACCGAAAGGGCGCATACGCAGGTGTGGGAGTCAGAGTGTGGAGCCAGAAAGTCAGAAAGCAAGGGGGTAAGAGCAAATTCAAGGACATCGGAAGTGGACTGAACGAGGCACTGGGGGATTGTCCAGGTCGGAGAGGCTGCAAGATTCTGTCTACTGTCTGGGGCAGATGGAGACTAGCTGTGTTCAATGTCTGAGAACAGCATGTCTCGGTTATGATCCAAGACCATCAAAGTCCACTGGTTAGGGCCAGAGGAGGGATATGCAGTTGGCCCTGGCTGCTAACCTACTACCGATACCCTCGAGCCATCAGTTTCCTGAGGCTCACTTCCCTGGACCCATCAGAGACCCAGTATGGGTAAAATATGATTGCCCACTACAGTGGCCCTGGAAGTGTCTCTTGGCAAGAAAGAATTTGAATGACTTGACGTACTGTGGTTAGCTCTTTGTGTAAATCCACAGAGTTGGATGAAAGGTCAAGTCGAAGTTATAATAATACTGTTGTTAACACATTTTGTTATTGTCTACATTCGGAGAGACCAGGAACCAAATGTCATCTCCTGAACCAGGACCATACATCACACACATTTCTATATTTTGGATCAGTCTTCAAAGATGAGGAAAAAGGCACTGTTGGTGCTAATTACCACATTTAAGCACGAGAGTTGTTTTTCTTCCTTCCCACATTTTCACAACTCTGTTAATTAATGGTAAATGACCCACCGGCACCAGAAAGAACAAGGGTTTCCTAGTTGGACAAAGCGGACTGCGCAAGTGTGGCTGGTGACCCGAACTCCATCCTTCCTTAAAGGTGGGGGGAAGGCACCTGGAGCCTTGCCCCCCATGGCACTGGTTTGGAGCATTTATAAGGACACGTCCAGCCATCTTCCCCTAGAAGAAATCCACGGACCTGGGTTTTCTTGTGCAGTTGGGAAGCCTCTTCAGGGGCTTGGCGGGGAGTTACTTGGCAGTAGGGTGGGGATCTTGCAAGGGATAAGGGAAGTGGCAGAACACAAAGCCAGACACTCATGTTGTGGGAGAGGAGAGGCCATTCCTCTGGCTCATAATTACATTCCAGGATCCAGCACAGCACTTGGCACATAGTAGGTGTTTAGCAAATATTTGTTGACTGAATGGGTGGGAGTGCTTTACCAGCCTTATGAACCTAGGCATATTTAATCATGTAAGACACAGTTCAATCACAGATAACATAGGGACGTTATCACTTGCCCTGCCTTCCTTATGGATTGTTGTCAGAAAATGCTTTTTAACTGAGCACAAATGTAAGTTATTATAATTTAGCCTTCCTCCATAAAAGCAGTACACCAGCTTTATGAAGATCATAAAAATGCAGCAGATGTCAGAGGGGAAAAATTGTCCAAGAACAGGACAATAAAACCTTGATTGACCAGAATGCTCAGAGAATGAGGTGTTCTAGTTAACTGAATCACTGTTTAAGGGAGAGATAAATAGAAAAACCTTTTCAACCCACAATGAATCTACAATTCCTTTGCCCTAGGAAGGACAAAGTATTCCATTAATGATTAAGGATACTGCTGCATCTTTGGGTCGTTGTTCTGAACACCATTTCTTCTGCAGCTATAAAAGCCACTGACCATAGGACGCAACTGGGATGTGGTTCTGCCATCCCATGGGAAAGTTTGGGCATGACGCAGTAAAGTGATTAAAAACACAAAGTGTTGAGGAAGGTGGAACTGGGCAGGGCAGAATATTTTCACTATAAAGTAGCTCTTATACACTACTAGGACACCCCATACTCAGAGTCCAAAGAGCACCATTGCTGTTTTATATTTTGGTTGGAAAACATTTATTGGGTTCCTGCTGCATGCAAGGCATTGGGCTGGGTTCCTGACCATGTAGGGGCAACAGCTCAAAGTGCATTGTGTTTAGGGATATGATAGAGCTGCCCACAGAATGCCAGGTGAGCTCAGAGGTAAGACGTTCCCAGTTGGGTTTCTGGCAGGAAAGAGGAGGCAAACCTGTCAGGCAGGACCCATCTTTCAAGAGCTGAATGATGCTCAGGTGGCTCAGGACAGTATGGCTCTGGATGGTTGGCTGGATTCCTGGGTAAAGGCCTACCAAATTCGGAGCCAATCGCTCCGGGTTTGGAGCACGGATCCAAGCCCCAAGAGGTAGCAGAGTTGTGGGCAGGGAAGCCAAGGCACGCACTGCATTCTCTGAGTTTGGCTGGGGGCATGGTGAACACATTTGGCGGGGTGTGTGGGCCCCGGGCACCGCGGATACCGTGACCCCTCAGATCTGCTCAGCATTGCGTTCCTTCATTCAATCATCCACTTGGTAATTCAAACCTTCGGGCCTGTGTTGTCTCCTCTGTGAGCTGGAGGTAATAACGTAATAAGCACATACTGTGTCTGGCACATACAGACACCCAGCGGCAGCTGGATAGATAGCCAACCGTTTTCCATTTGCATTTTCAACTATTTTCCTTCTCTTCTTACAGCTCCCCTTCCTTCCATACTCTAAGCAAGACGTTTTGTTGATCTATGGCCAGTCTCTTTCCTTTTGAAGGGTCACAATGGCACATTTTCTCTGTCTCAGGCGTTAGAAACCAGAGGGGAACAAGAAGGAAGCGAGAGAGCAATTTTTCATAACGCGTGGCTGGATACTTTCTGGACAGACCATACACCTGTATATGTGTTCCAAATATATCTATGGAGTAGAGTCGACACTGCCAACCTGAGCGTGCAGAGGGACACTTCTCGTCCAACAGGCCATTCTAGTGGGCATTTCTTGTTACTTGGCTTCCAATATCCCCCCATTCCTGAGCTTCCTACTGGCATTCCAATGTTCTGATTTTTAGGGGAGTGCCCTTCTGTGTGCAGGTTGACATGAGCGCAACTCCAAGACTATGCCTCACATTATGAAATCTAAGAGTCTAGATTCTTCCTGTTTCCTGTTCATTGCCATATTTACGGGCCAAGCATGTGATATCTACAGACCAAGCCTGTGCTCTTAGGGCCAGGCATATGACCTAAGCTCAACAATCAGAAATTATCTCTGGAACTTCAAATATTCAATAAATAACGCAATAAGGAGGAAAATACTTCAAAGTCAGTTTCATCGTGGAGCCTGCAGAGGCGCCAGCTGTTTGGTGATCCCAGACACAGGACTCACACCACCTGGTCCCCCCTGCTAGCCTGGTTCCTGCCATTGCCCAAACACAGTCCTTCACCAACCCTTTGGTCTAAAGAGTTCTCCTGATCTCCTTTCAAAAAAGTCTCCTTTCTGCTTAAGCTCGTAAGAGCTGGACTGACAGGACATCACTGTGTAGAAGTTACACTGGCGACAGGAAAAAAACAGGCGAAGAGGTTCATCTTTTACTTTTTCAGATCTCTCTTAAAACAGGAATTCTTAAACCCTCCCCGACTGTATGGACTCAGTGATTTGGTGGAAGAAGGTGAAGAGGTTAATCCCATTTCAGGATGTGAGTCAGTGGGAATGCTGGTCAGAGAGGCCACTGGAATCCACAGCCTCCTATATTTGATCTCTTTTCTGAAACCCCACCTCCGAAGAGATAAAGGTTTCAGGCAACTAGTGTGAATCTTTGCATTTGGCTTTATTGACCTTTTCATTATTTCATTTTCCTTTTGCTGAATAAATTCTACCTAGAGCTTACTTAAGGAAATACTTAAAATAACTGTAGAGTACAAGATATTAAAGTTTCCAAAATGACCACTGCTTGTGTGATACAAACCAGTCCACAGATGGAGGTTATTATGAGCTTGCATTTATGTCGTATGAATCAGGCGGTTGCAGAAGAGAGAGTAGGAGGAAGAAGTCTCGGCAAAGAGGAAAACACCAGTCAGCATTTGCTCTTTTAATGGTACTTGGCTGCCTCCAATTCCAAGCTCTGTCACCCTTGGATTATGTCGTTTCTGAGAAGAAAACACAGCAATGTGTAACTGAGGTGGTCATGGGATGGGTCCTCATCACCATGTTTTTGAAATGTCTGTGGCTAAACAAGGTCTGATCAGAAGGAAAAAAAAATAATGGTAATCAAGGCGAATGAATGAATAATCATTCAACATATATAAGCTCAACAGGAAATCAGTGAGGCCCTACTCTCAGCCAGACACTGGGCCAAACTCAGAGGATATGGGGATGAATGATGACCAGCTCACATCCTTAAAAAGCTTAGAGTCTCCTGCAGCTAGCAAGTGTGGGTGATGTGAATTTATTCTACAATACATAAATCACCACATACCAGGGGCTTGCAGGACTCAGGTTTGTGTAGAAGCAAGACTAGCTGACCTTGTCCAGGCCTGGCTTGCCCTTTCAACTCTAACCACAAGTGTTTGTCCACCACCCACTGATCCCATGGGTTAGCCAATGATCGTGAATTAAAGAGACAAGAGCCCAGGAGGAAGACAAAGTGAGGAGATAAATAACAGCACAGCAGAACAGAGCCAGCGCTGAAGCAGGGAGAAGGAAGAACAGAACAAAAGGCCAAAGATTCCAGAAGTCTAACCTGTGGGCTGGTGCCATCTTAGTGATATTCTATAATCTGTGGCAAAAGGAGAAGATTAAGCACAATGCAGTATTTTACTACATGTCAGTCTAAGGTTCTCAAAGGTTCTTTGTCAGAAAGGCTCATTTATTTTAGGATTAGCTTCTTCCTAATTTAAAATGCACCCCCCTCCCCGTATGACAGCATGTACTCAGCTGACAACTTGGGAGAATCCCCTAGAATGTTGTCTTGGTCTACACAAGTTGGAAGCTGGAAACCACCAGTGGAGTGAGAAATTAGAGCACATTTTACACTACTGGAGGTACTTCTCTTCAAAAACACCAAGGCATTTCTCAGGGTGGAATTAAACAACCTGGGCTCTTTGTGCAGGAAACGAAGAGGAAATGGTGGATGGGGTAGAACCTAATCTCCCTGCACCGTCTACAGGTGTACTACAGGGATGCATTTGAGTCTACAGGTGTACTACGGGGATGCATTTGAGTCTACAGGTGTACTACGGGGATGCATTTGAGTCTACAGGTGTACTACGGGGATGCATTTGAGTCTACAGGTGTACTACGGGGATGCATTTGAGTCTACAGGTGTACTACGGGGATGCATTTGAGTCTACAGGTGTACTATGGGAATACATTTGGCCCATCAGAGGTTGGAATTTCAGGAGAAGTGGGTGTGAGAGCGAGAGGTCAGAGTGGTGTTTATGGGGGAACGGAGGTGTGGGAGAAAGGAACGGTGAACCAAGGGGCACCACTGGGAGTTAGGATGAATTCCCGTCTTCCTCAGCCACATCGTTCACCAAGCAGCTAATGAAAAGACTAGGAAATCCCCCCAACCCCTGGGGTCAAGGGGAGAAAAATTGCTTCAACTTTTTAAAAAGAAGGTAATATTAATTCTTCATCTAAAGTAAGAAAGACTGCTGAACCTAGAAGCCTCTCCGAGGCTCCCAAATGCTGACCTTTCCTCTTAAGACTTCCTGTCGGAGCCTGCAGCCGCGAGCTGCATTTTCCTCTGGGCGTTGACCTTGACCTCGAGGGAAATGCTGGTCTACCTGAGGGAGCAGATCACTGTGCTTCCCTCACTGCGGTGGAGAGGGCTCCTCTTGCCCCCTTCTTTCTTTGTCCAACTCAACTGTAGGCAAAAAGTGTCCTATTGTTCTTCTCTGCAGGAATAAACTATTGTTTTGTTAATGTTATAATCAGCGCTATGGCAAACGCAGACAACTTCATGTAGAATTAAGGCCTCACAAAACACTTTGTTCCTTCACGAAACCCCTTCAACACCAGCAAATGCTGGGTTGGGCAGAAAGTTTGTTTTTTTCCGTAAGATGGTTCTAGTAGCACGTAGTTGTCTTTACCTTCATTGGAAGCAATTTAGTTAGAGTCTGTTGTGACAGCTGTCATCTCAGCGTGCACTTAAAAAATACTTATCAAAACGGGTGAATTCCACCCTGGCTGGTGTGGCTCAGTGGACTGAGCACAGGTCTGTGGACCAAAAGGCCACTGGCTCAATTTCTGCTTAGGGCACGTACCTGGGTTGCGGGCCAGGTCCCAGGTTGGGGGCGCGGGGGTGTGGAAGGCAACCGAATGATGTTTCTCTCTCCCTTTTCTCCCTCCCTTCCACTCTCTAACAATAAATAAAATCTTTTAAAAAATGAATTAATTCACTTTTTAAAAAAACGGTGATTTTAATATTGAAGATGGAAGAAAATAAGCAACATTTTTGGCATTTTATGCTTTATAATTTTTAAGAAAGGTAAAAATGCAACTGAAATGCAAAAAAAAAAAAAAAGATTTGCACAGTGTATGGAGAAAGTACTGTGATTAATCGAATCTGTCAAACGTGATTTGTGAAGTTTCATGCTGGAGATTTCTCGATGGACGATGCTCCATAGGCAGACAGACCAGTTAAAGCTGATAGCGATCAAATCGAGACATTAATTGAGAACAATCAATGTTATACCACACAGGAAATAGCCGACGTACTCAAAATATCCAAATCAATAAAGTTATTGGTGAAAATGAAAAACGTGTCTTTTATTTTACGGAAAAAACCATGAACTTTTTGGCCACCCCAAGGAAGTCACCCTGGAAAGACAGCCTTGCTTGGGCAACACCGCAAATCCTCCTGGAAGTACTGCTGTGGTCAGAGTTGAAACTGGCGTAGTGGTCCGTTTCAAATGTTGAAGCCCTAACCCCCAAAGTGACTGCTTGGAAACAGGACCTATAAGAAAGCATTTTCAGTTATGTGAAGTCAGGAGGGTGGGCCCTGGTCTGATAGGATTAGTGTCCTTAGAAGAAGAGACATCGGAGCTCACTCTCTGTCCCTGCCACGCAAGGACACAGCGAGAGGTGGCCATCCACAAGCCAACAGTCAGGAAGAGGGCTCTCCCCAGAAACCACATCAGCTGGCACCTTGCTCTTGGACTTTCAGACTCTAGAACCGGGAGAAATAAACTTCTGTCGTTTAAGCCACCCAGTTCGCAGTATTTTGTGATGGCAGCCTGAGCAGACTAATGTAAACAGTAATGATCATCTGAACTGATGTTTATTTCTTAAGAATAAAATGTTTACCTAGAGGAGGTGAGTGAAGACTCCTTGGGTATCACATTGTCATTGAGAAGGAGAAGGCTACTCACATTATTTGTATTTTTACCCATTTGCCAGGCACTGTGCTAATCATTTCATATGCACTAGGTAGGAAGCTGTGGGTAGGGGTTATGTGACTTGCCCAAGGCCATAGCGCCAGTATGTTGAAGGCCTCGATAGGGAATGCCAGGTTTGCTGGGCTCAGAAGCCAGGCTGCACCTGGCTGTTTGCTCGGCCTTCTGCCCATCTGAGCCGGTATCAGACAAAGTTCCTACCGTCCTCGTTTTATATTCTACTTCTGTTGTAGGGATTAAAACCATTTCATAATCTGATGAAGGCTCATTAGGAGATTCACCAAGACCTGTTGTTTATATGGGCCCAATGTTGCAAGGATGAAGAAGGAACAAAAGGAAATATGTCAATCTGTTGCCCTCACAAAGCCTGGAAGAGTAACGACAAAAGATGGTAGTGGGTTTTCTCTGAATAGTAGGATGGTGAGTGATTTTGTTTTGCTTTTGCACTTTCTTGGACACTTATTTGACACTCTAAGGTTTTACGATCAGACATTTCTGTGCTCCCCCACAGCACGGAGTCTCTGGACAGCTCTTGGTCTGAAAGCCTGGGCTCCAAGGTCAGGGCTCCAAGGTCAAGGCTCCAGAGAAGCCCAGAAAGAAGCACATGGCAGTCACTGACCCTGAACAATCCCATTGCAGAAGGTTGGGGGCGGGAGGAGATGCTGACACTGGGTGAGGTCCAAACCTACCTGGGAAAACATGAAAATGGTTACCATCTGGAGCCTTCTGGTGACGGGAGGTGAGGCGCGGAGGTGGTCTGTGGCCAGGGCGCCTACGGCTGCGACTCCAGCACAGGCTCAGCCTTCCCTGGTGCCCTTGCCTTTCTGCCACACCTCTCTGTGACCTTCAGATGACCCAGTGACTCACACGGGGTGGCCACTGTCAAAGTGACATTTCCAAATAATGGGGTGGTCCACAGAAGCTGGACCATGTCTTTGTAGATCTGTCTGTATCAAATAGTAAAGAAAATGAAAAGCAAATCTCCTCCTGTGTTCTAGAAAGTATGTGGCTGAGATGGGTGGTATTATCCGTGGTTATCTTGGCAGCCATCCGTTCTTGCTCCCCTCTTGCATCTCCCGAAGTGCCATTTTTGGCAGAAGAGTACAAGAGAAATATATTTTGAGGAAAAGAAAACAGTAGGGTTCCCAGCCCCAACTCTCTCCCTCGGTTTCATAATGAAAAGTTGTGAGCAGCAGAGAGCTAGGATTTCTTTAGACGGAAATCCTGGTGAAGGGAAGCTTCTTATAAGTGCTAGAATATTCTGGAGGGAATCCTGCTAATGAGAAAGTAAAAGGGCTATTGTGTTTTCTCCAGGGGATGCTGGTAGCAGGCAGCGACCTGAACCAGCAGTTCTTCAGGAAGGATTTGCAGTTTTACCAAAGCAGGGCTCTCTTCCTTGTGTAACTATTTGTTGGTGTTGGAGGAGTGTTGTGAAGGAATAAAATATTTCGTAAGGGCCTAATTCTACATGAATTTGCCTACCTTTCCCATTAGCTATTGTGACTCCTTAAAATCAGGGATCCTATTCTATCATTTTCTCTTTCAATAACTATCATTGAACATCTGTTATGTGAACAACTCTGTGCTATACATTGAGGATATGTATGTATGAATTTGCTCTACACATATTCACTATAGACGCTATAAACCTATTGAATAGTAGGCTGAGTGGTAGCCACCCACTGGAGAGACCCAGGTCCTAATACCTGCTAGGTGTGCAATTTTGAATCATTTATTCTCCAAGCTTCCATTTCCTTACTATAAAATGGAGATAATAGTTCTACCTACCTCCAAGGACTAAATGAGATAACTTATGTAACGCGCTCAACACACGGTCTTGTGCACAACACGTGTTGATAAGTGTCAGCTCTTCTCCTGTCCTGGTTTCAGCTTCAATGAGCGCTCCTGAGGGGACGCTTGCCTGACCTGAGATTGCGTCTCTTCCATATGTTTTCATAAATTCCCCATCACAACATTTATTACACTTCACTTAACCACGTGTTCACTGCCCACCCCCCTGAAGAGCTGCCATGTTCCCTGAGATCAGGCGCCTTTCCTCTGCCTTGTGCACTGACGTATACACGTGTATATACTCCCAGGCCCTTGACTCCGGAGCCTTGGCGCTTCACTGTTGTGCCCCATTGGTCTTTAGTCTGTGGGATGACAAGGACTAGGACTGAGCCTGGCTTTCCAGGGAGAGGCACCGGGCAGGGGGCTTAGTATACCATGATGTGTCCAAGAAGTACTTCTTACATGAAGGACTTCACGCAAGTTCATTCTTATTCAGAAAAAGGAGAACTTGCAGCCAATGGACCTTTCACAAGCCGTCTTAGTCTGGGCTCCTGCAGAAGCAGACCCTCAGACAAAGGCGCTGTGGCGGCGATCCTGGGCAACAGTGCTAGGAGGGCGGGTGAATGAGACAGGGAAGGGGAGGAAGCCCAGATTAGGGTTCATGATCATGCGAGTTCCCACAGTGCCTCTATTTCAGGTGAAATATCACAGAGAAATAGGCGACCATGTTGGAAATGGATTGGGTCTTGAGCTAGAAAAGTAGATAAGGACAGGGATGCCTGTATGTGGATATCACCTCAGGCACTCCCAAATCCCGTGAGACAAATTTGGCATCAGATGATGAGAAAGCAATCCTTCCTTCTTTCTTTTCGGGGGTTGAAGGTATAGGTGACGGCAGGGATGGGGGCAGTGTGAGGCCCAGCATCTCCCTGTGTATCTCAAGTCCAGCGGGAGAAAACTCAGGGGGCTGTCCGTGTACCTTTTGGAAGCATTCACCTTGGCCTTCGTAAAGTTGAATGTGAAAGCAGGTCCTGTGTGTGTGGACACTGTTACCACACCCTCGTGATGGAGGACACGCACGCAATGGGATTGGATGGAGGTGGAGGGGGATGGACCTCCTTGCTCTCTCACTTGGGTGGCCAGGGTCTCTTTCTCAAGGAAATCGAGCCCTGCTGAAGTCAATGGCTTGGAGAAGGAAGGAGGGAAATATTTTCTTTACCAATCCGAGAATCCTCAGCATCAATAGAAACAGGGTCATTTCAGCCCCAGAGAAATTTCTAGAATATCTCTATAAACGCTCTAAGGGTAGAATGAAATAGATGCCACGCTTTGGGAAGTAATAACAGCAATGAGCAGCTTCAGAGTCTGGTTCTCAAAGTGGAGCAAGAATCCCCTGGGAGGTGATGAAAGCTGAGGGTGCCAGAACATCAAAGTGCTGCCTAACGATGGTAGCAACTCTGACACAAACCGCCTTTGCGGGGGGCGGGGGGGTATGGGCATGGCAAATGGGGCACAGGCAAAAGGTTCTGGGGAAAGGAGGATCATGGGAGTCCTCTAGAAGAATCAGGGAGCAGAAAAACTGGAGGCGTGTGCTGCTCTCGTCTGGCGAGTGAGGCGGGTGTCCAGTGCCGTCAGGTCTATGTAACTGTAGAGTGCTTGAAAATAGTTCTAAAGTGTATTCCTAGAAAACCCGAGGTACAGTAAGACCAACAGATCCTGAGGTTATTGCCACTGGAAAGACGGTTTGTTACAGGTCCCAGGAGGAGGGGCCATGGCCCTGAAGGCGGGGACACACGGAGGAGGAGCACTAGGGTCCATGGAAGACAGGGGAAGGGGACAGGCCTGGGGAAGAGAGCCTCTATTGTGGTTTCTGCAGGAAGCAGTGAGCCTGGCAGGGGGAGAGCCCCATAGAGAAGCTGGTGTGGGCGCTAGGCTGAGCTCAACAAGACCCCAGATGTCAGAGCATCCGAATTGAGAAATACAGAAATACTGAGGTTAATACAGTAAGCCAGCTGGGAGGGGGTAAGCACCGTGTCTTCTTTTTCTCCTTAAGCCTTTCATAAAAGGTGAAAATACTGCACATTTTAAGTCGCATACCCGAACGGCCACATAGGCCAACCCTTGTGCAACTACTCATGAGGGGAAGTGGTTCTGTGTATCTCAGGCCTCATCTGGAAAGGAACTTGAAATCTTTCTCTCTGGAAGGCCTCATATGCATAAGTACAAAACCTTATTCATTGATAATAAACTTCAATGGAAACTTTTAATCATGTTTTCAAGGGCTGCTGTTTTGAAGCAACCCAGTTGAACCAAAGCCTTCATTATTTGCGAGATATTTTTGTGTGAAGTCTGTTGATACCACACTTTGAAAGCGAATTAATGAAGAGCTTGGGTAGGTTAAGTATTCAAAAAGATGTCAGTAGGAGTCCCCCATTGGAAATATGGTACACAGGGTGGAATCAAATGGGGTTCCCACCTCAACCCCACCCCCACATGTGGATGTGCTGAACGCTGGGTCTCTCTCTCTCTCTCTCTCTCTCTCTCTCTCTCTCTCTCTCTGTTTCTCTCTCATTGCCTTGCCAAGAAAAACAATGTGAAAATTACACATTACACACAACACTGTACTTCGCTATGCGGTGTTACTTCCATTTGCATATTAATTTTGTGGAATCAGAGGGCAGTGTAACTACATACACAACACCAGCGAGTGGATGAAGAGCGTGGTTTACTATAGCACATAGTTGCCTGTATTTGACCTAAAAAAAAAAAAAAAAAAAAAAAAAAAGCAATACATACAAAATGTTTTTAAATGAGAAAGATTTAAACCTCAGTAGACTTTGTTTCCTGAGCTGATTAGAACAGTTTGGTCAATGAATCAAGAGCGAGCTCTCGGGGTGAGTGGAGCGCCTGGAGGCGGGAGCGCAGGCGCTTGGAAGCCAGCGTGGCCTCTGGGAACTGAGGGTGTCCCCGTGCTGGACGGAGTCCACAGTGCAGCCAACAGCGAGCTTGGGTCCAAAAGTCTGAGGCTCACATCGGACATGTTCTCTCAGGGCACCTAGTGCAAAGCGACCGTCTTCACCTCCGGGCCCTTGGACTCTGGCCTAATCCTACCCAAGTGCAGCCTCAAGGCTGAGCTCTGGAGGACAGCCGGAGTTTACCCCTCCGTGATGGCTTTATGCCACCACCCCTGCCCCCAGACTTGCCACAGGCTCCCACTAATGGTCCACAGTATCCTGTGAGTGCAGAGTCCATTCTGGCAGGATGCGGCACGAGGAAGAACTGCCGCCATTTGCAGAAGAAAACATTGTCCCTTCCGCTCACTCAAAGGCAGACGTTGTGGGACAACCAGCTGAGAGCCGGCAGGAGGGCCGCCCCATTCACTCAGGCCTCCTCTGCCCCAACAACCCGAGTGCCCGCAGGCCCGGACGGACAGGCCTGCCGGTGTGCCCGGTGCCATTCTTTATGAGAACAAAAAATGGGCAGGAGAGAGGGTGGGACCGCCAAATTTTAATTTTGCCTTTTGAGAATTTAACAGAATGCTATCTACTCTCCCCATCATTTCACAATAAAAGGGCATCAGAACACCAAGACGCGTGGATACGCTGTCCTGAATGTTCTCACACGCGCAGTGTTAGGGGCAGCGTGGGCACAGACTCTGAGCTGCGTAGAAACAACTGACTTGTGCGTACTGAGTCTTTACCAGGCAGGCTCTCTTCGAAGCCCTCACATGCGTTGTCTCATTGTTTTCCTCTTTCAAGTTCTTGGATGGCTCCATATTGTCTTTTGCAATGATTGCAAATATATTATTTCCGTCGCTTTGAATCCCTTGGTGGGGCCTTGTCTAGGGCGTGTTTAGACAGGCATCCTGAGTCTACTAACCAAGGGTCGACTAACATTGCCTCACTTGGGAATATGTATATGCATGTGTGGGGGTGGGATGGGGTGGGGAGGAGATGGAAGGGGTGGGTATTTGCCACCCCACAGCCCTCCAAGAAGTTTCAAAGTGCACAGCGGGCAAGTGTGGCACTTCCCAGCCAGACTCGTACATCCCCAACTACAAGATGCTCACGAATCTCCGGGGAATCTTGCTAAGGTGCAGACGCTTATCCTGTAGGCCTGAGGTGGGGCCTGAGGCTCCACATTCCCATCAAGTTCCCAGACGTTGCTTGTCTGCGGACCACACTCTGAGTAGCCAGGCCACTTACCGTTCATTCCGAGATCTGCCCGTGTTTCCACTTGTCCGTTAAGGGTTGTTATCATTTATTATTTACTAGATGCCAGGCTTGTGAGCAAGGCAGAGTCTCAGCCCCACCCCAGGCCTACTGCGTTTTATCCAGACCCCAGGTAATTTGTACGCAGGTGAAAGTGTGAGCACGGCTGCTCTCAGTTCTTGACAACCGTGACTTCGCATATTTTCTCCTGCTGTTTCTTGCAAAATAGGAACTGGTGAATCACAGTTTTTACCGCACCATTTCAATCACAGATTCTTTTAAATATATTTTGATCACACAAGGTTGACCGAAAGGGCATTGTGACTAGGTTGCTAGGGAAATTTCTGGCTTGGGAGGAATGATCAACATGCAATAAAACAGACAATGGCTGAGATACAAGCGATAAAACTCAGTGCAGATGAAAATCCGCCCAAAGGTCAGCGTGTTGGCCGTGCTGGAGCCTGCAGGAATTGGCTGAGGGAAAAAAAGGAGACGTGGTAGAAATGCTCAACGTGAAATAAAACTGTCAACAGCTGAAATTGCACATGGGAAGACACAGATTCTAGAAACTGATAGAAGAAGCTTTCTTTAAAAAAAAAATTAAGTCTGTAAAATTGGACCCAGAAACACTTGAGCTTGTCAGAAATAGTGGTCTCAGAAAAAAAGCTCATGAAGGCAGAGATAATTACTCTAATATTATTTTTAGATAACAAGAAAGTATTATTAATATAATGTTGAGTGTGGGAATCAGTATCTGTCTTAATTATTGTGTATTCCCAGCATCTAGAACAGTGCCCAGAGTATCATAGTCTCCCAGCTTTAAAATGTTGTGCAAAATCTTAAAATTTACAATCTGATAGAACAAAAATGGAAAAATATCTTGAAAAAGGTTTAAGCATGTGGAATAAACTTTAATCAAAGAAGGGAAATCATTGAATGGCATTTGGTCCAGAGAATGCTTTTCATCTGAGAAAGATTTCATGAGAAGATGACGCATCGGTGCTGGCAAAATCTGGAGGTGGAATTCACAACATGAGTCAAAACGGGCGAGAAGGGTGGGGCCGTGCTACCCACCTGGTCCAGTGGTGGAGTCGAAACTGTGGCGGCAAAGACACGGAGCCAGGCAGCTGCACCGCAACGATGCGCATTCCTTCCTTCTGGCTGCGATTCCGAGCTCTCCTTCAGGGCCTGGCGGAAACTTAGCATCTGGCACGAGGCCGCTTCTGGTCCAAAGCAGGACACTGGGCCCCCAGTGTTTTCCCTCCTGCCATTTGGACCCAGGGGGTGCTGACTGTGCCATAGAGCCTACTGAGGGTCACTGGAGCTGAAGGAAGACTTTCGGGAGCAGCGAGAGGATTTTCATAGTAGAGCAACCTTCCGATATCTGAGAAGGCTTGCTTGCAATTTTATTCTAGTTTAGCTAAGGAATAAACGCAAAGGATCGCACTGGGTTTCAGCTTATGGTAGAATTCTAAAGATAACATATAAAATAAAGTGTTAGGGGATGAGCTGCCTGAAAAATCACCTCCTGTTTGTAACGTGGAAAACAACAAACATACACCGGAAATAAAGGGCTCTCTAGAAATAGTCAATATAAAATAGAATTGCTCCTAATTGAATGATGCACGGTAACATTGGTTTTGATTAAAATTGATGGGAGAGTAAAAATCTTTCAAAATTCAGATCAGAAGAATTATCTTTTTTTAACGGTTTTATTTATTTATTTTTAGAGAGAGGTGAAGGGAGGGAGAAAGAGAGGGAGAAAAACATCCATGTGTGGTTGCCTACCACATGGCCCCCACTGGGGACATGACCTGCAACCCAGGCATGTGCCCTGACTGGGAATCGAACCAGTGACCCTTTGGCTCACAGCCCATGCTCAATTCACTGAGCTACACCAGCCAGGGCTGAAGAATTATCTTAATGTGTGTGTACATATGTGTATTATTTTTCTTTTTGTTTTTTATTTGCTTTTTTGCTTTTCTTTTCTTGCCTTTTTTTTTTTTTTTTGGTTATTGTTTATTTTTAATGATACATGGGAATTCCATTGTACTAATATCTCCTGTCTGGGAACATGGAACAGACAGACCTGCACGGCCACCACATTCTTCAGTCCTTGGGTTCAGTCAATCATTCATGCGCTGACCGAGCGCTGCTTCTGTGCGAAGCGTGAGGGTGGGGAGACAGGACGCAGCTCTGCTTCCGTTGAGAGATCCGCAGAGGAAAACAGACCATCCGAACAGAATGCTGTCCAAGTGCTGGGCGAGGGTCAGGAAAGGATGCTGTGGGAGGGACGCTAACTCAGCCCAGGAGGGTCGGGGAAGCTCCCCACGGTCAAGGCGAACTGGCCCTGGGGGAGCAGCACAAGTCTGAGCCCT
Organism: Glossophaga mutica; assembly: GCA_039655065.1. Classification (NCBI taxonomy): domain Eukaryota; kingdom Metazoa; phylum Chordata; class Mammalia; order Chiroptera; family Phyllostomidae; genus Glossophaga; species Glossophaga mutica. The sequence goes on from CM077313.1 coordinate 89,499,074, forward strand.
CAGCTGGAAACCGCATTTTGCATCACTTGTATCTTCCACTCTTGGCTGGACAGCTTCTCCATACTTAAGGACTTCCCTGATGAGATTGGTGTATTAATACATAGAATGCTTTAAAAATGCTATATAATGAAAAGCATCAGTATTTGGATGATCTGCAAAAGTCAGCATAATGTTTTCCAATGCATTATGTTACAAAATCATGCAGGCTCAAAGATGTGGTCAGAATGCAGGATAGGCATTTAATGTAGCAGTATGAAGCGTACCTTTACAGGGTATCAGACTCTACGTTGGAACTAATCTTTGAATAACTAATGCTTGCTGAGTTTTGGTGTACTACCAAATAAGAGTGTCTAAAACTATCTGGCAGTATTTTAAAATACTCCTTACTTTTCCAATGGCTCAAGTGTGTGAGGCTGGATTTTCCTTACATACTTCAACCAAAACAACACATTGCAAAATACTGGATACAGAAGCAGAAAGAATCCAGCCATCTTTATAAAGCCAGACATTACAGAAATTTTAAATATGTACAACAATAAGCCAGACACTATAGAAATTTTAAATACATATGACAATAAAAATATTCCCTCATTTTTAGAAAATATATTTTTCATAAAAATATATTATTTATGTTAGCATGTAACTTTTATTATTTTGAAATTAAGTAATGAACATTTGAATTTATTCTCAGTTTCAGTTTCTGATATGGTCAATATTGCTATAACCTATATAAACTAATCCTCTTCAGCATCCTTGTTAAATTTTTAAGAACGCAAAGAGGTCCTGGGACCAAAATATTTGAGAACCACTGGACTAGATCATTCTTTCACAGTTTGACTTCCAAAAGTCAAACTCGTGGCTTGAGACTTGTGGGTGCAAAGCACTGCTAGCCAGAAGGCCCTCTCTGTGCTGAGCCTGGCCCTGAACTTGGAGAGAAGTGATTGTGATTTTTGCCAATAGGAACCCTGTTAGTAAGTCCCATCTACTTACCCTTCTTCACATGAGGACCATGCTGCTACCTGCTGTCAAATACAGGCTATTTGAGTTGCCCTGGCTCACTGTCCAATTCCAGTTGAATATCGTTTTCTGTCTTTGGCAAAGTCTCACGCTTCCCTGGGATGCTGTTCTTACCTTAAAGCTGTACAAATATTTATTGAGTGCCTCCTCGGTGCAGGCCCCTTTTCTCGGGTGTGGGGAGAGGAAGATGGTACAGGAGATGCTGTTCTGCTCCTGTAGAGCTGCCCACCCAGCGGGAGAACAGAATGGGTAACATTTTGTTGAACAATTAACTGCGTATCAGGTTTCGTGCATTTTCCATGTGGTACCTCCATTTCATCACTGCAGCAATTCTCCGAGGTAGTACTAGTATCCTCGTTTTACGTAGAAGCCAACATGCTCAGGGAAGTTCAGAAACTTTCCCACAGTCACTGTAGTGCACAGTCTTGGCACGCCCTGTCCCTCAAGACCCTTCTGGTCACCTTCGCCAGCACCGTGCATCCATTACTGCTGATGGCCTGTCGTCGCAAAGCTCTTCCTCGGATTGCCCGTGGGCCGGCATATCCGCCCGACCTGGGCCCGCCTGCCTAGGAGTTTGCTCCTGAACCTCCACCCACTGGCTGAAGACGAACCGATGCTCTAATACGAAGCCCAGCTTCCTTTGCCTCTGGATGAACTCTGGGGTTTAAACCGCAGAGCTTTTGCAGGGTTCAGGCTGAGGTGGGTCTTCAGCTGAAATCGGACCCTGGCTCAGCTACTTCTTCTTCTTCCCTAGTCTGCTTCCCAAACTTTTACCATCTACTTTTTTTCCTGGGAGTTCTTTGTTGATAAATCACTTGAACCTGAATCCTTGGCTCAGAGTCTGCTTCTGGGAGAATCTGACTGAAGACTTTAACCCACCTACGTGGCAGAAGTCAAGATTCGAACCAGGGCTGTCTGGCTCACGTGCTTTTAATTAGTGCACTTGACTAAGTATTGGTGCGAGCTTGTTGGCGAGGTGGTCCACCCAGATGTGCATTCTATATAACCGCATTCTTATTTCGCTACACATGGGGTGTTTCTTTTTACCTTGAAGTTAGGTGTCCCTCTCCCTCTTGAAAAAATATCCTGCAAAGAGGAAAAAGTAGCATTCAGCTAGGGTGTCATGCTTTTTTAAAACCAGTCAACTGAAAACGAGTGTATATAGGCACCCGCTAGCTTCCCCCCTCTCCCACCAAAGTAAAAATAGAGGAAATGCCCTCTCAGTCTTCTCTCGTACCACCCATGACGGCAATACGTAAGCAAGCGGGAGAAGCAGTAGGTTGGCAATAACGCACCGAAGGCTCCTTCCACAGAAGCAGCAGCAGCAGGTACAACGTCCTAAGCTGTCACCACTTCGAGAGAGGAGGAGCAGCAGTAGCCCGGTGCGCGTGGGGCAGTCAACCCTCACCGTGCTCAGTCCAGCCCTCCGCGTTGAAGGCACGAGCCGTTACTCTTCACCCCTTGATCTGGTCCCCCTAAACTCCAGCCAGGGGCACCGGAACTGCCCGTCCATTGTTTTTACAGAAAACCCTTCTGGTCTTGGCTGTCGGTGGCCCCTTTGCATTGCCGAGTCCCTGAGTCGGTCTGGCGTTAAAACTCACGGGGGTGCCGGGGGCACGTAGCCTCAAAGCAGCCTCAGCATCAAAGACATTTCTGTGAAAAAGTCCCTTTTCCATGACTACGGAACTGTTTATTTTTTCAGCTAACAAAGAATAAGGTAGTCCACTGAGGAATTTTGGCTCAGAGTCCCAGAATTTAAATATGTATGCTAAGTGGGAGTCTAGAAAGACCTCAGAGTAATCCAGTTCTTGCGACATCTGGGGCTGAGGTTGGAGTGGGGGCGGCTAAGTCAAGTGCTGACTTTGGAAGGAGCTGTTGTGTTCAGGTTTGGAGCCTTGGGCTTGGGTCACAGCTGCAGGCTGGGGGTGTCTCCCCCTGCTAGACTCGGCGGAAACGTTGATGGTGCACCCTTAACATGCCTTGGTTTCTGTTCTCAGTCTTCTGTCTTATCTCTTCTCTCCTCCCTAACAAATGGCACCTTATACGTAGCTTGATTCTTCACATATGGACTTTAAGAGGCCATCTCACTTTTTTATTTAAGGAAGAGTAAGCCCCCATGTGAGCCCTGGGGGTGAGGGGCGGGTTAGGGTTAGGGGACACTTCCACCGTCTGTGCTTCTCTGAGATTAAACTGAACGCCATACTTGCTTCCTTTTCTCTGCCAGCTGGTCTGCTAGGCTTTGAAAAAAGCCTCTGTGCACAGATGCAATGAACCCTGTGGATCTGCTCTGGGAAATTTTCTTCGGCACAAAAAAAGGTGGGGAAACGCATCAGGACCTTGGAAGATTACTCATGAGGCCAGAGTAAGAGGCCACACTCGGAGACTTGTCCTCTCTCCACCAGTCTGAAACTACTGATGCTGGAAGCTTCCCTGGGCTGGGGGTGACCACTGACACTCCGATCCTGGGATAGATCAGACTTTGCCATGCCCTTTGGCAGAGAGCCCCCGTGAGACATTTTAAACTTACCCCCAAATTCATGGAGCTAAGAATATTTGCGTCATTTAGTCACTTGTTATTCGACTAGGTGAAGTCCTCCTGAGGAGGTACGTGCATCTTTGCATTATAGCATCAATGTCGTTTACAGGGTGGGGTGAAAGTAGCTTTACAGTTTTTCGTAAGGAAAATACCACGATAATAAACTCCGCTCCAAGCACTCACAACTCTAAACCCACTTTCGCCCCACCCTGCATAATGGATACCATGCAGCCTCTGTTTCCGCCTCCTCTTTTCCCTCCCTCCACTCCAGGTCCATTTCCAGGACTTTAAGGAACTTTGTCCTCAGCAAAATGTGTGTCATGGCCTTAAACCTCTCCGAATGCACTGTGGTCTTCGTAGGGCCCGGGGAGCCTCTCTTCTGGGCACTGCGGGTTCGTGTTTGCACAACGGAAGGCAAAGGCAAAGGCAGAGGCAGAGGATGGGAAAGTCCTCTGGCTTCCGATTCAGTCCAGGGTTGGCACTACCCGTAAAACACCAACAGTCCTCGGGGGTGGGAGGGGGGAGGATTTCTAGCTCAGCCCAGAGAAGACACTGACCTGCGGAGACGGGGCAACACTTCAGAGGCGGGGACACTTGGTGTGCGCCCCCCAGCCCCTCCATTTCCCGGTGACTGTCGTGCTCGTTCCTCTCCTCAGTCATGCCACTTGTCTCTCCCTGCTGCCCTCAGGCCTAGCAGTTCTGGTTTGTTGGGTTTTTAGTTCAGTGTCGATGAATCAGCTCCATGTGTTACCTTTCCTTTACATTTCTCTTGTCTTTAATTATGGAGAGGAAGGTTCTGTCCTTTGAAAAGCATTAAGGGGAGGCCCGATGCACCAAGGTTGCAGGTTCGATCCCCAGTCAGGGCACATACAAGAATCAATCAATGAATGCATGAATAGGAAGAACAACAAATCAATGTTTCTCTCTCTCTCTCCCCCTACCTTCTTTCTCTCTCTTTCTCTCTCTCTCTTTTCCTCTCCCTCTAAATTCAATCAAAAATAAAAAAAAAAATAAAGAAAAGCATTGATGGGAGCCTCAAGAATATTGAGGACTCAGAAAGGAAACTTCTTCAGGAAATCTCAACCAAGAGAAACACCATCTGAAAATGCCTAAGCCAACAAAGCTGAGTTTAGGACATCTGCTTTGGGCTCATTCTCATTAGCCACCATGTCCCTGGAGACTGGTTTTCCTCCTAATATGGTGAAATATGCCAAAAACAAGTACATTCTCCTGCGGGATTGAAAGGATGTAACTAAATCGCATGGAAAGTTACCAGATCTTCTGAATGATTTATGTGGCGGAGGCATGGTTCGATTTGGATGACCTTCTTGCTGGATCACAGGAAAAAGAAAGGAAAATATTCAACGTATACTCACTAAGTGGTTCCAAGGGCCTTGCCTTGAGAAAAGACATAGTTTGTTTTAACAGTTAGTTAAGAAATAGAAAAAATAAAAGGAAATCGCTTTTTTTGTAGTAAATTACCACATGGACATTTTTTCCACCGGTGCTGTAAATGAAGTCCCTTTTCTTGTTAGTGCATCATTTAATTGCTCATAAATAAGAAAAAAGCATGCAAGAGTGGTCTTCGTCTAAGTGTCAACACATCGAATGGAAGCGCGTAGTGCTTCAAATTTATGGCAAACAATTTAGAACACACGAGACAAATTTTAGAAGCTGGAAACCACGTGGGGGTGCCAGGTCTCAGACATGCACCCTTGTCCCCTCAAAAATCTACAACAGCTCTTAAAAGCTGAAGTCCAGGTCCACTTAAAAAGACATCACTTCCATTCTCAGTCCTGTTTTAAAATGGAACAGAAGAAATGAATTCCTCTGGGTTCCGTTTGCATCTCGGGGAGCCTAGGAAAGTCCTGTGGAGATTTCTGTGAAAAGTACACACTTCTCCCTCGAACATTCAGTTCCCATTTACTATGAGGACCTGGATGTGGGTGGTACTTCTGTGCTACAGCAGAATCTAGAGAGTTAGGGAAACATACATACAACTGAAGTCGTGCTTTTCAAAGGCATCTTTCATTGAAACGGCAAAAAGTGTCAGAAAACTGTATATATCATAACAAAAAGAACGATCTGTTTCTCAAATGAATGGAACTGGGGAGATAAAAATAGGATTCGAGCCTCCACGGTCACACTCCGCCCTTCAGCGTGTTCTTGGGTTTCAGACGCAGTTGGGGGCATCCTGGATCACTCCTGGTTTGTCCCCTCTCTACACTCTGCCTAGAAAGTTTCTGTTAGCAGTGTCCCTCACACTGTATGGAAACCAGCAGTGGTCCGAGGAGGGCATTTGGATTCCTTAGAGCAAGTGACTAATCTCCTTGGTTTAGAAATGTGATTCTTGAAATATTACGCTTAAAGATGATTTTGAGAAACAGATTAAAGGCAAGAAAAAGGGAGCATTCTGCATGTAGTTCCTGGGCTTCAGACACGTCAGGTCTGGAATACCATTATGGGAGAGTCTCCGTTAAGTCTACGCAAAGGCACCCGTGATAAGTGGAATGAAAGAACCAAGGTTCTGGCCTTGGGCGGTGATATAACTCCTCTTCCCGGTGACCAACTAATCCAACTCATCAGGATGACCTTTGCATTTGCTTTTAAGTGGTTTATAAAAAGAAACAGCAGGAAATTAGCACTACCAGGAGCTTTTCAGAACCGGAAATGGTATCAAACTGACTCCAAAAGAAATCCGCCCCCCATAAATATAATATATACCAAATTCAAGTTTTAAGTGCTATTGAAGCCAGAAAGACAAAGGAAGAAACACCGATTATGTGGGGGAGAGATGATGCAGGGGTGGGCTGGGGAGGGAAACGGGAAGGGAAGATGTTTGATTTCCAACATCAGTGTTTCCGAAGCCAAGAATATAGTGCTGACCCAGGCATGATAAAATGTGCCGGGATTTCCAGCAACCCGCAGTCAGCTGACCTGTTTCAGGAGAAAAACAACAACTTTAAAATAATAACGTTAGGCTGTAGATAAACTTTCTTATCTGGGATTCTGGTTCTGTCCACCTCGAAGCGAATGGCTGCATAAAGACCTCATTGTTTCTCCTGGGAGGGGCTTCATGCTCAGGGGCTGCCCCGAGTCCACGAGGCTATCAGAAGAAAATGCTGTATTTTTATGTGATGGACTAAAAGATTCTATTCGACAGCTGATCAAATGCTTATGAAGATGCGATCGACTACATAAAAAATGAATAGAAATCTTCATCTTATTGCTGGTCTTTGTGGCAGCCCTGCTCTCCTTTCCAAAGTTTTTCCTCTGAGCCATTTCACACGGTTGCTGTTGGAATAAAGTGATTTTTACCAATAACACTGAATGAGCTACAGATTGCCTTAATAACCTGACATTTTGTCAGTTTGGCTGCCTCACAACGCCGTGTAAGATTTCGCACTCTGTCCACTTAGGATTGGACCTTGCAATGACCGAATGGCAGAAAAATGGTTTGTATAAGGACACGAGGCCAACTGAAACTTTGCAAGATGGAAAGCATTTAAATTTTGGAGGTTGTGTTCCATCCAAAGCCTTCTCTGCGGTTTGCGTACCCCGAGAATGGTTTTCCATCCAAGTCGTACCTGAATAAAGCAACGGGCAACAATACGCCCTGTGTCTCCAAGGCGCTAACCTGGCGCGTGGTGGGAGAGCACGGCCTCCGTCTGCCGCCCCGCACAAGGCGGGCTGGTGGGAGGTTTGGAAGCTCATCTGCACAAAGAGGATTTTATCGCATTAACCGGGTCACACGACAGACGTGGTGAATTTCATGTCAGGTTTTAAACATCACATCCCGAGTAAGTACCTTGTCCTTTTTGTTACGTGTTAGGCTTCTATTTTTCGATACCAAGGGGAGAGTAATTATGTTCGGCAGACGAAATCCTGCTGGGTGTTTTGTTTGTTTGTTTCTGTCATTCATATGAGATAGACGAAAATATTTTTGCTATTTTCTTAGAAAGAATGACCTCACTATCAACGATCTTTCTCCAGATACAACTTTGGCAACCTCAATAAACACACGATAACTCTGCATTGTGCCTCATTGTTGACTTAAGCCTTTGCCAATCCTAAAAATTCCCAATTTTCCAAAGTTTGTGTCTACTTATTCCTGCACTTTAAGCTGCCCTGCCTTTCCTCCATGCAAACAGAGGTCCTGGCTGAGACTCTGGAAACACTAAACAAAAAGGTCAGAGATGGCAGGGAATTCATCCTAAGAAATACAATGATTTTCAATAAAAATCTGGTGAGAACATGCCTTGGTGTCTGTTAAGAGGGTGGCAGGGATTGTTATATTGGCCTGTGATTAACTTTAAAATATTTCACCATGCACTTCAAGGTGATAAATAATTGTGTTAATTTGCTTTTGTAGCATGATTTAGGCTAGTTAGTAATTGAAGCTCCCTAGCCAGGGTTTGTTGATTGACATTTGCAAAACTCTAATCACAGGTCTCCAGCAAGTTAACACAAGGTGTGGTGGGCAGCCTCCTGCATTTTCCGCCCTTGAACAATCCCTTCCTCTTGAAGGTGGGCTGGACCAAGCAGCTTGCTTTAACAGTTAGCATACAGCAAGAGGAATGGGAAGTCATTGCCATGATTATCTTATGAAAGATTATGACTCCCATGTTGCCAGCATTCTCTCTTGCCCTCTAGGCTTGCTGGCAAGCAACTGAGGGTGGTCTCCAGACAGAGAGAACTTGAGACCCTCAGTTCAAAAACCCACAAAGCACTGAATCCTCCAACCACCTCCAGACTGGGCTAGGAAGCGGTCCCTTTTCAGGTTGAGCCATGAGATGACCGTGGACCCAGCTGACACCTGGACTGTAGCCTGAGAGGCAGCCAGAAGCAAAGCACCCCTCAAAGCTATGTCCAGATTCCTTGCCCATCAGAACTGGGAGCTAAGGAACGTTGTTTTAAGCCATTAAGTTCCAAGGTAATGTGTTATGCAGCAATGGATACCTGACATACAGGAGCTACAAAGATATGTTTTAATCCATACTAGCAGATCTAACTATACACCCTTACAATACAAGAATTATATGGCACGTGAACTGTACCTCAGTAAGGCCATTTAGAATGCTAAAGCGTGTGTTAAATAGCATAGATAATATTAGGAACACATCTAGATGTATCTGTGAAAGGAGTGGGGTATAAAATATGTGAGTTCACCGCAAACAACATAGAGTACCTCTGCCTCTGAGTGTTTGCGGCATAAAAATATGGTGAGCTCAGAGCCCAGTATGCTTCTAAATGGCACCCTAGACCTGGATTCTTGTTCAGCCCTGGATTTGGCCATCACATGGAGGGATTATGTGGCTTAATTTGACTCGGGTTAGCTAAGATTGAGTGCTCGGACACTGTGACCTTTGTCTCAGGTAAAACCTTCCAGCAAGCTACTTATCGAGGGTCAGAAGGACAGAGTGACATCTGTGAGCTTACAAGAGCAGATTCTGACACTTCTTTGTGCCCGCTTGTTAACAGTGGCTTCCTGGGGAGGCAGAATCGGGTCAGAATCGGGTCAGGCTTTTGTGGTAACACGCTATCTGCTATGAGGGTATGAGAAATGTGTAGCTCTCGCGTTTTTCTAATAGAGGCTAAAGAAATACACCGAAAAGAAAGAGACAATCAGCGAATGACCAAGTAGATTCAGGCCGTTTTGCAGCAGCGCTGATGTGCCAAGCGGTTAATGCATCAGGTGACTGACGGTCTTCCTTGCAAGATAGGGGTCTTGTGTGTCCCCTAGCATTTTTTCTGGTTATGGTAAATAATGGATTAATCTACACCTTCAGCCAAGCCATCAGATAATATAAGCAACCTTAGAGAGACAATGGACCAGCCATTCTGTCACTGAAACACTTGCCATGGTGTCCTGTTTCCCCAGAACGAAGTCTAACTCCTTGTCTTGAAAATAAGGCTCCTAGGACTTTTGTTTCTATCCTCCCTCGTACACCAAATAGGACAACTTCTGCAATGTGGGCAGTCCTTGTTCTTTCTTGCTTCCCTGTCTTTGCTCAGTTAATTCCACCCGTCTGACTGATCTTCCCACTCATTAACTTTAGACAGTGTTTATTATCTCCCAAAGATAAATAAGATAAGGTATGGTGTGTCGATAAGAAGCTTCTTATTTAACTTGTAACTTGGCCATATCAACAAGCACTTTCCATACAAACAGGTGAGTGATCTGGTAAGTTCCCACGGGTAGATTAAATACGGCCATCAATTCTTTGTGACTCCTCCTATTAAAAAGTGGATTCTTTTTCCCTCCCTCTTGAACGCGGGCTGTCCTTGTGTCTTGCTTTGATCCACACGTAGCAATGGAAGTGATAAGGGTCATTTCTGAGCCTTGGCCTCCAGACACCTTGCAAGCTTCTGCACTTCTGCTTGGAATCCAGAGGCCTTCTAGTCAACCAGTTGAGCCTTCTGGACAATGAGAAGTGATGAAGAGGAGAATGGAGGAACCTCAGCTGATGGCAGCCCCGTATTAATCATGCTTTTGATTTTCTGGGTCGTATAATGTTTTGACATCTTGGGGGCTTTCAGACCTGGGGAGAGACGGCCCCTCCTGGGGCTAATTCCTAGAGATGGTGGTCAGCTTGCTTAGAGACTGACCAATCAGCCCCCAGCCACCTCTCATGCACCAAGCCAATATTTCCTTGACCTTAAATCAACCAAGGGCCAGCCACCCCATAGCTAGGGACAGCCCCTGTGCCCCAGGACTTGTTGAAATAATTTAAAGCACCAATCCTAAGATAAATTCCCTACCCTGCCTTGCCTTTCCCATGAAAGTCCCAATAAAGAGTCTGGCCCAGGTTTTCCCCTTGTTCCTGCTTCTGCCTCCTGACCAAAACCTGGTACCCCCCCACCACCCCACAGTACTGCATGGTGTGGCATGCCCCCCTTCTCTTGGGAAACGTAAGTAATGAGACTCTTCTTTCAGTGGCATTAGCCTCTCCGTGTCACTGTTTGGTCACCACCATAAATTAAAATCCTGCAGGTACAAATTTTTGAACAGGCCCCATTAACCAGCTGGATTTTCCAGCCTCGGTCAAGCCTTCGTAGGAGTGCAGCCCCGGGAATGAGCTCAGGTGAAGCCAGCAGAGCCTCCTGCCCAGCAAGCTGAGTGCAGTTGAGCTTGTAAAGTTCCGGGAAAGTGTTTGTGGTCTGGGACAAAAATTTATGCTGCAACGGAAACCTGCACCGCCCACAGCGAGCTCGGCCAGGGCATCGGATTCCGAGGCTAAGGAAGCTACTTCAGCGCTCTGTCAATTATTGACAACTGATCTCAACCCAAAACACTTCTTGTCTATAGACGTGCAAATGAATTCTGTCCAGTGTGGGAGACGGCCATCTTTCCCCTCCAAACCTCAACGCTGTCTTCACTTTCATCTTCATTTCTATGTTCCTTTAGCCCACATAAGTGTATGCTTCTTTGACTTCTTCAAATTGCTTATAACACCTACCTAATTCCTTCATTTAATTGAGATAAATACACTCTTTGACACGTACTCATTTTATATTTGCATGACAGCCATGATGTGGCCTTGTTTTGAAAATTAGCCCTTAACGCAATTATTTGAAACCATTAAGTTTCGAAGTGCAGCGATGGCTAAGTGAAAGCAGGAATAGACTGGCATCGATTGCCGGCATCCTGTTTGCCTGTATTTCTTTGCTCTCCATATTACTAACGGAAAATGCCATTTCCTTGTGGCATAGGTGGGAAGCATTTATAGAGGAAAATATCATGGGACCTTAGCTCTGCAACATTCCGACGAACGGGAAACAGCAGTGAGGAGGTTAAGGTCATGGGCTTTCGCCATTTAAGGTACTCAGGTTCAAACCCAGACTTCACCACGAATCAGCTGTGTAACCTTGGGCATCTTTATTCATATCTCTCAGCCTCAGTTTCCTCATGAGCCAAAATCATACTTTCTGCATAAACTTACAGTAAACACTGAATGAGATCATGTAGCAGACACCTTTGATTGCCCACTCGGCATCCCATTTCTAACTCCTGAACAGAATCCCAGGTTAGTGTAGGCATCCCCATTGTCTTGAGCTCCAGAGAGAGGTCCTGAGCCATGTGAACCAAGGAGCCCACGGCCCTTCCCTGGCACCTGCGCGTGTTTAGGGGAGGCCACAAGATTCAGTTGACCCCCTCACACACACCGGAATGATCTGCATCCCATGTTGGGAGAAAGCATTCTTTTCTCTTTCCTTTCTTTTTCCTTCTGGGTGCGAACCAGGAAGTGTATGAACATGCGTGGCTGTAGGCAGCCATCCTGTAACCAAGAGGCGAAGCAGCCTTGGCACAGAACCTCTCTGATGGGAGTCAGAACAGAAGGTCCAAAACTGTGAGCTTGGGGCCTGACTATAGTCACTGTTGAGTGCGTGTGGCCTAAGTAGCAGCCTGCAGAGTTAGAGAGGCATCCTCATTTGAATCTGCACCAGGAGGACTCTGGGGTGTCGGCCAGTGAGATTGGAAGGGCCACTCGGTTTCCCGTATATTGTGTAAGGCAAGTGCAGTTTTAACATGTGACCGGCCTTGAATAATTGCTCTTCTTAAACCCCAAACTCAAGTACCACTGGGACATTGGCCTCTGTATTCACCGCTTGTAGTTATAATTCATCTCTGTCAAAAATACAGTCCTTTCCTGCCAAACTGTTGAAGCTACGATTTTCAAGAGTCTGGCAAAGAAGCATTTTCCCATTAGAGATAGCATTTCTACTGTGATTTTCGCCCATTATTATGGAATCATAATAGCCAAAGTCCTGCTTCTGGTAATAGAGGGGCCCTTATCTGCTCTCACCGCTGCAGAGTGACACTTCCAACGCACGTCCTGGTGTGGGGATGTGAGGACAGAGTTGGGGACTTTTTGCTGCTGGCTAATACTTAGCATATTAAGTTTAAGCTTCCGAGCATTCTTCTGAATACATTTTTGCCAAAATGCAGACACACACACATACACACACAGGTTTTGGTTTTTCTGGGTTTTTTGTTTGTTTGTTTTTGTTGGTTTTTTTTTTTTAGAAAACCAAAACCAAAACCCACATGAAAGAGGAAGACAAGGCAGGAGTCTTTCTTTCTTCCAGCATCTCAACAGCACCAGCCTCATGCTAACATGTGGGATGAAGCTGGGAGTTCACCCAGGGTGATGCCACTGGTTTCTTTTTTCTTTTTCCTGGAGTTTTGAAATACAGCAACTAACTGGCAACATGTAACGTTTGGAACAATGGCAACCATGGCACGTGTTTGAGTCACCCAGGACTGATCCTTGTGTGATTTTCGTGGCCATCTGCTTCATCTCCTAGATACACCTTATTGGGCACTCCTCAGCAGTACCCAGACAAGTCTTCAAATGCCCGCTTGGGTTCTGGACTAGAACCAAGTCCCTCTGTGATCATTCAGCGCCTGAGAAAAAGTCCAAGTCTCAGTTCGGGTTGAATGCAAAATCCAGTCTGTTGGTACAATTCATTAAAAGACAATTTGCCTATAATAGCTATTTAATGTGTCTGCAGTATATTTTCACCATAGACAAAATCAATGGAGACGATCAATAAAAAGAATTATCACAAATTTCCTGACAACTCCACGGTGGCAGCAGCTGGGAAGCCCTGGCCAAGGGGAGGGCCACTACGCTGGGCAGCACTTGGCGGTGGGGGGCTGTCTCACGGCCACTGGGAGATGGTCTAGGCTGCTTCTCTCCCCGGGACAGCCCTGTGCTCCCCAGGAGAGCTGCCCACACGAGGCCAGCGCCTTGGTCTCCTCCCACTTCTGGCCCTGGCTCCCATCCCTTCCCTGGGTGGCGACGGGCTGGGCTGAGGCCCTGAACCTGGACTGTTTTGATCTTCATTCTTTTTTTTTTTTTTTTTTTAACTTTATTTATTTATTTATTTATTTATTTTTATTTATTTATCTTTAGAGGGGAAGGGTAGGAGAGAGGGAGAGGGAGAGAAACATCAATGTGCGGTTGCCTCTTATGTGTCCCATGCTGGGAACTGGCCTGCAACCCAGGCATGTGCCCTGACTGGGAATCGAACCGCGATCCTCTGGTTCGCAGGCCCGCGCTCAATCCACTGAGCTACACCAGCCAGGGCTTGATCTTCATTCTTAACCCCAACCAGAAAACTCTTCTGAACAAGGATAGCCAACCGCTAATTCTGGCTGCGAGAGGTTGCTCTGTGGAGTTGCAGCAGAACAGACATATGCTTTCATTCCCGAGTTCCCCGTAGTGTTTGTTTATTTATATTTACCTATTTCATTTATGCACAAAAGGCTTGAGCCATCTTACAGTAATAACACCATGTACAATACAATGTAAATTAAGTGGGAAGCCGAAGTCCTGCAGGGGGATGCATGGGACTATTTAGTGACTACAACTGAGTTACACAAAAGGATACAAACAAAACAAAAGCACACACAACAAACAAACAAACAAACAAATCAGGGCTTGCCCATGCAAGAGGAAAAACCTCAGCCACGCCTGGTTTCTTCCACGCTCAGCAGCCAAGTGGGTACAGGTAGTGAAGATGTCCGCGTCTCGGGGAAAACAACCTTGTTCAAAAGCCCCACAGGAAGCCTGTCATGGGCTGCAGGTTAACTTTGCGTGGGACCCTTTCCCCCGCAACCCTTCGCAGAGGGAGGTGGCCATGTTCAGACCACTGACACGTAAGGGGAGGTCTTTCAATGTGACAGAAACTGCAGGGAGAGCCTGCGGCAGCTTACGCTACAGAAAGCAAGAGTCTCCTTTCTGCTTGCGGCCCTAGTGGGAAAGCTGGGCAGGGGGGTGGGGGAGTTGCCGCCACCCGGCAACCGAGGAGGAAAGGCCAGCGGAGGTGCAAAGCTGCAGAACCAGACCCTCCAAGACCACTCTCTCCAAACTTCTACGTGAGAGAAGCAAACGCTTTATTATTTGTTTAATTTTTTTCTTTTATTGATTGGTTCCAGAGACAGGGGAAGGGAGGAAGAGAAACATCGATGTGAGAGAGAAACGCCAATGGGTTGCCTCTCACACGCAGCCCAGCTGGGGACCAAACCCGCAACCCAGGCACGTGCCCCGACCGGGAATCAAACACGCAAACTGTTCGGTGAGCCGCACCTGCCAGGGCAGAACTCTTTATTATTTAAGACACTATACAGAACGCTGTTCACTGTGGCTGACTGTAGCTTACCAATACAGGTAGATATTATTATTACCTTTGGCAGTAGGGGAGGATGTTGGGGCTTCCCAGGGGGACATGTTCCTGAGCAGCAATACTGCCCGGGTTGGAATCCTCTTCTGTCTGACCCCGGATCCAGAAAGCTCACTCCCTCTCATAGTAATACTCCGACTTCACCTGGGGCTCTTGTCAAAAGGGCAGGTTCCTCTGCTTCACGCCCAAAGATCCCACTCAGTAACCCTGAGCCGAGGGCCCAGAAACCTCCATTCTGAGCAAGCGATACAAGTGCGTCTGACGCCCAGACTTCCCAAACCCTCGCTTCAGTCTCACCGCCGTGCGTTGGCTACCCAGCTGTCCAGTCAAGCCCATTTGTCCCCAGTGCCTATTGGTCCTCCCACCGCTTTGGGCCCGCCTCACTGCAGCATCCACATCCCCACTCCCACCCCTCCCCCCAGCACAAGGTAGATTCAGACACGGGGCTACCTCAGCATAAAAAACATCAGGCCCCAATTCTGTGCGATCTGAGGCTGAAAAGTCAGACCAACCAGGAAGTCAAGGGGCGGGGGGAGGAGACGGTCTTCTCTCTTCTCCTCCTAAGCAGTATTTTCTCACTTGTAAAACTGGGCATCCTGGGGAGCCACCAGTAGAAACGACCCGCTCTAAGCCTCGCTTACTCCATTAACTGGTCAGCTCATTACTTGGACATCAACTCCATGAACAATAGTGAAGGGAAGTTGTCACCAGTCTTTGTTTTGGGGAACATGGAGAAAAGGGATGGGGAAGGTAACGTACACATCAATTTTTTAAAAAAATTAATTCAATTTATATTCAGTATTATTTTGTATTAGTTCCAGGTGTACAGCATAGTGGTTAGACAGTCATATACTTTACAATGTGGTCCCCCCGAAATTTCAAGTACCCACCTGGCACCGCACGAAGTTATTCGCCCATTATTATTATTTTTTGTTTCAAAGAAACCCGTGTGGTTCCTTGTCACTCAGCATGGATCAGTCCTGGCTTTGCCTGAGAGACACAGAGTTCAAACTTTATATTGTTGGAAGCTGCGAAACCGAAGTTTTGAATTTTTCTCAAGAATTTCATTTTTAATAATAAAAAAAATCACCAAGCCCATGTGTCCCATAAAAATAAACGAACGTTTTCACTCTTGAACCAATAAAGCAGATGAAAAAGTTGGAAGCCACGTAGGGCTCTCTGTGTAGCTCATCCAGGCCGTGCAAGGCCTTGGAGAACCAACCGCTCTATGTTTTGCAGATGCGGGAAACTGAGGGAGCCCCAGGTCCCCGACCCCGGGTGTGGCTGCCCGATAATTGCCTGCCGGCCGCTCTCTTCTGGGGGACCAGCTCCCGCGCGGGTTGGAGAAAAGCCCAGGTTCCGCAGCATGGCGAGTTCCAGCCTCGCTGGTGAGTTCAGCTCCGTTTCCAGCTGGGCCCTTCTTGCACCCAAGACCTGAGGTTCTTCGGAAGGTCATGTTGCATCATGCCTTTGCGCATGCTGCCCCTTCTTGCAGAAAGTCTCTCCTGCTCCTTTCCCACACAGCTGACACCCACTCATCCACGGCTCACTCATCACTGTCAGCTCTCCCATGGGGCCACACGGTCGGGCCCAACCGCAGCACTCACATACCAGATGACATTTGTGTTCTCACGTATCTAGCCACCCCACCACCTCCCACCAAGACAGACGTGGGGCCTCACGAACGCTGGATCCTGTTTAATTCATCTTTATGTTCCCAGGGCGGGTCACGTAGCCGGACACAGAAGAGATGCTCGTTAAATGCTTGCTGCAGGCAGAAGTCAAGGAACTGTTGCAGGCATGGGGGGATGGTAGGGAAAATGATGACATTTGCAAGCCCCTAAAGGAAACCAGAAGAAACAGGAAGGAGGAAGCCCGTCCAACTTTCTGGCCAGTCTTCTCCCAGGGGCTGTGTCTCCCATCCTGGTTGAAGGAATATGCACACTCAGATTTCTTTCATTGATAAATAACTTCTCCTTCCATTGAAAACGGGTGAGGAGTCTGGCAATTCCTTGTGGGATGACTTCTGCTGGGCTGCCAGGGAACGTGTTTGTGGCCGTGACAGGTATTTGGGCAAAGACACTATAGGGAGAGCTGGGATCACTTAAGAGTTTGGGGGGAGAGTTTTATAAGGCTTTTCTTCCCTTGGGAGGAAGTCACACCCCAACAGATGCTGTCACTCTAAGCTCAGTTCATCCTCAATGAGAAAATCCTGGACTTGGGCAATACTGTCCCTCTTGCTCCTTCAGCACAAAGGCTGGAAATTGGGCAACAGTCCTACACTCAGAGGAATTTTCCCTCCAGTCTTCGGGCATCAGTCTCCCCACTGGGGGGCTGGAGTCAGGCTTGGGTCCTGTCTTCATCTTGGCCTCCAGGCAAGGTGGCCCCCTGGAAGGGGCTGCCCCTAGCCCAACCTGGTCCTGCTGACTTTCTCCTCCAGGATCCAGGAGACCATGCCATCTCTAAGCAATGTCCCCTCACACAAGGGTGAGGTATTAGAATTTTCACCATGGAGATGGGGACTGGCTCTGGGTGGAGTTGGAGAGAAGTCCTAAAACTTCCAGTAGGGCAAACTCTGCTCACTTCCGTGAGGCACAGTGACTCCAAAGAATGTGGTCTCTCTGGGTCCAGACCATGAACGAAGTAGAAAGAACAGGAAAGTCATTAAAGAAATAAGCAAGTTGTGCTGAAGCGGGGGTGTCCAACCTTTCGGCATCTCTGCGCCACACCGGAAGAAGAAGAGCTGTCTCGGGCCACACCTTAAATACACTGCAACGTGTAATCACACACACAGAGAAAATCTCATAATGTTTTAAGTACATGTATGATTTTGTGTTGGACCGCATTCATAGCCATCCTGGGCCGCATGTGGCCTGCTGGCCACGGGTTGGACGCCCCCTTAAAATCAAGTCAGCTTACATTTCTTGAGTGGTTTTCTCTGCTGGGTCCTCAAGCCTTTTAACACTTCCCGAATTTCCTTTTGTAGGTGAGGAAACTGAGACTCAGGACATCCTGCTTGTCTGAAGTCAGATGACTCAAAATTCATGGAGTCAAGATTCACGCCCAAGTCACCTGGAATTCTAGTCACTATGGTAAGGCAGGGAGGAAGACTCTGGTGCATAAAGGCGGGAGAGAAAGTAGGGGTAAACCTGCAGACTCTGAGGGACCATCAGGAGCCCCACGTCCTCCCAGAGGCACCAAGCCAGGTTGGGCGGAATCTGCCTGGTGTCAGAGGAGAAGTAGAAGGAGCGATGGTGGCAAGAGAAGGAGCAGCGCGCAGACGGGAGCACCTTCTGCTGGAAGGGGACACCCCTGTCGGTCACAACACCATCCCACTGGCCTCCTGGAAGCTGGGATCAGGGCAGGCTTCCCAAAGGCCAGGATGTTTTAAGTTCTTCCGTGGTTGTTTCAAACACAGACACAAAATTCTTTAACCTTCATCCCATTGTGGGGTTGGGATGGCGGGGGGCAGGGGGGCGCTACACCCCGCCCCGTTGAGTCTAGGTGGACTTGGGATTTGCTTGTAAGCAACCAAATGCAGCAAAAGTGACTCTGCATGGATTTTCAAGGCTGGGTCAGAATAGGCAATGCAAGTGCCACCCTTTCTGCTGGGACACGCCCTGTGGAGCCCCGAGCTCCCGAGTGAGAAGTCTGACGGCCGTGGGGCTGCCGCGCTGTGAGCAAGCCCAGGTCATGTGCTCTGGCCAATAGCCCCAAGTGTGGTCCCGATCAACAGCTGCCATCAACCACCAGGTATGTGAGTAAAGGCTTTTCCAGCTGATTCCAGTCCACAGCTTTCGAATCACTCCCTTGCTTCCCCTCCAGTCTCTGTATCTTCCCAGTCCAGGCCCCAGATTTCATGGAGCCAAGACAAGCTGTGCCCACTGTGCGCTGTCAGAATTCCCAACACATGGAATCCAGCAGCATAATAAAAGCATTGTTTTCTGTCCCCAGGTTTGGGGGTGGATGGAGGGCAGCGATACCAACCAGAGCGTCATCTCATTTCACTCACTCTTAGGGGCAGCCTTCCTTGTCCCCCCAGGCCCGAGCTCTTATTTTTCAATAAATTGTGGATGAAAGCCGTGGCAACTCTCGGAAGGCTCCGTGGGCTGATCTCCTTCTTTGAAGAGGGCACTCGTAGACTGGCAGAGACGAGCCAGCTACTTTACAGCTGCCTCTCCTGACCAGGCTCCCAGCCCTTTTCCATCCTTCACTTCTGGCTGACAGCTTCCCACCCCTCCCGTGAGCATCCCCATTTGGACGGCAGATACCTTTCAGTCCAATCAGCCCCCAGGGCAAAAGCTTCCCTTCAACTCTAGAGCCATTCATGCGGTTCACGGTTCACGCCTCCATTTACCACAACCCTGGGAGGGAGCGCCTACGGGCTTTTGCTGAAAAGGGCTGGTATGAGGCCACCTTAGTGGGTATCTATCTGGCTCAGGTTCTACCCTACTGGCGAAATTCCATGGTTGTTAAAATTCTTCAAAGAACTAGATGAGCTCATTTCTCTTAAATTAGTGCCGGCTAGAGAGCTCTCATCTTCCCAGCACAAAGTTCATTAGGGTACCCAGTGCTAACTCACTGGTAGCAGCCCTTTCCGCCAGCAGCCAGAGAATACAGCTCAGAGTCCAAATAAGACTTTTCATGCTTTCTTGATTTATTTCTGAGTTGACTCTGAAAGCTAGCATCTGCCCAGCGTGGTGTGTGCTGGTAAACTTGCAGTTCTACATGTAATAGACCCATGAGCTCTCTACTTACTAGTTAGAGCCCTGAGCATCCCTGGAGTCCCACCCTCCTTACTGGCAAGGTGGAGACAGTAATTCCTACGCAGGGTGACTGTGGAGATTAGCTGAGATATCTATCGTAGGCAGCCAAGTCGGCCAGAGGGGAGGCTAGTTGAAGAAAATGGCCCGAGATCTTGTTTACTTCTGTTGTTGTTATTATTGTTATTATTTGTGGTTGCTCTTCCCCAGATCTTATCAGCTCTGCCTTGCAAATTAACCCCAAATCTAACCACACCTCACCATCTCCACTGCCACTCACCGGGTCCCAGCCTCTGCATCGCCTCTGTCTGCGAGATTGCACTATCCCGTCTCGTCTCCCGGTTTCGTCCCAGCCGCCCGCTGCCTCTCCTCACCGCAGCCAGAACAATCCTGTTTAATCTTGTCACATCACTCCCAGGTTCCGACCGCTTCAATCACTTCCCTTCTTACTCAGAGTAAAGTTTTTACAGTGGCCTACAAGTCCGTGCAAGATCGGACTCCTCTTACCTCTATGACTTCATCTTTTCCTCCTTTCTCCCTCTCGCCCGGCTTGCTGTTCCTCAAAGAGCACAGAGACCTGCCTGCCCTCCAGCCTTGGCACTTCCTGTAACTCAGCCAGAGACTGTGCGGCTGATGCCCTTATTTGGCTCAAGTGCCATTTTCATATTGAGTTCTTCCTTCACTCTCTTATTGAAGACATCTCCACTGCCTCTTGTCTGCTTATTTTTTTTTTTTACAATCAATCACCTTCTAACACATAATTGACTTGTTTGTTTATATTTACTGCCCATTTCTCCTAACTAACATATAAGCCTGCTGAAAGCAGAGATTGTTATCTCTTGTTTGTTGCCATTTCCGGGGCTCCAGACAGTGCCTGACACGTAGTAGACACTCGAAGATGAGGTCCAATGTCACTGACCACAGAAACGACTTGCTTGGCTGCTTGCTAATATTTCATATTAATGAGGATGACTGCAGGCACACACATCATCAATAGTTTTGTTCAAAAACATTGCCACTGCACGGCCCTTTTGAGACCATGCTAATGATTGAAACCTGGAGTAAATCGATTTGAAGTTACAGAATGCAAGAATAATAACATGTGGCTCTTCTGATTGCTGACTCCGAAGGCTCCACGCCTCCCCGACCCCCACCAAATCAGTGTGGATTCTTGTCAGGGCCAAGTATATAATTTGCAGGGCCTAGTGCAACATGCAAATGTGGAGTGGCTACTTCTTCAAAATTCTTAAGACTTTCAAGACCACGACAGCAGAGCAGAAGCCAAGCGCCGGGCCCTTCTGAGCTCCGGGTCCCAGCTGACCGCCCAGCTTGCACAAGCGTGATGCTGGCCCCGCTCATTTTCTACAACTGTATATATTTTTGCATCCAGCGAAAACAAACCCGAGGAGGTTTGCTTATTCAGTAAGCTTTAGCCGCACTAATATCTCTTTACATTGCCACAAGGCTGGAAAATGTACTGGTATCCACTCTGCCAGAGACCCACTGGTATTCTGGTTTCAAAATAATCCCCTTTTGTTTTGTACAGTAGTCCCCTTTTACCCTTGGTTTCCCTTTCTGTGGTTTCAGTTACCTATGGTCCACGATTGTCTGAAAATATGAAGTGGAAAATTCCACAAATAAACAAGTGATGCATTTCAATCGCGTGCCCGGGCCTCAGTGGTGACATCTCGCGACATCGCGCAACATCTCGCGACATCTCGCTCCGCCCCGCCGGCCCGGGACTCCTCCCTTTGCCCAGCGCAGCGGCGGCGGCCCGCCGAGGTTTTCGGATCACCTGGGCTGGGGCCGCAGGGCTGGCGTTCACGTAACTCTGGTGGCACTCAACGACTTCTTCTCATCGCGTGGGCACTGAGTCCTCCTCTCACCTCCTCCCACGAAGGGTGAGTAGTGCGGGACAAGACACTTTGAGACAGAGGAAAAGAGAGACGGATACGATAAAACTTCCATTGCAGTATATTGTTATAGTTGTTCTATTTTAGTATCAGTTATTGTTAATCTCTTACGGTGCCTGATGTAGAGACTAAGCTTGATCACATAGTGTATGTTTATGTAGGGAAAACGTGGTCACGTAGAGTTTGGTACAGTCTGGGTTCAGGCACCCACCACGGGTCTCGGAACAGGTCTCCCGTGGACCGGCGAGGCGGGGAACTACTGTACCGGACTGCGCGACGACTTCGGTTTCACAGCAAGAGGAAAAGATACGCAAATTATTGCGCACACCCCTGGAATAGGTTCCAGTCTGACTCTGAAGGCTAAGTGCTGAGGTTGGGGGTCCTGGGCGCCATAAACAGGACTTGCTGCCCTGGCTCGCAGTAATGGTTTGCAAATAGGGTCTAGTCTGAGAGGTGGCCTGAAGAGAGAGGGAGAATGGGACTAGGCATGGCCCCGGGTGCGGGCGGGTCCCCAAGACGCCAGATGCCATCAGGTCCTTTCAGCCAGTGACGGTGCTAGATCCGCCAAGCAGTGCTGCCCAAGTCACTGCCTTCGCTGGGATTTCTCCTCATCCTCCAGAGGAGAGCCATTCTGTTCAGAGCTTATTTTCAACACTAACCAGACTTAAACACAATTTTCTTGCATTCATTTTGAGGTTTTTGGAGTCAAGAATTACCAAAAAAGTAAGCTTTAGGCCCCTTTATTCACATTTTCCAGAAAAACAAAGAGAAGCCTCTTGCTTCTCTTATCATTTTATTTTTTTATTACGGGTCCACCTTGACACCTTAAATGTTTAAAATGACCTGTTCTTTGAATATAAATACGGTTTGGTTGATTACAGCTGCTTCTAGGCCCTCCCATGAATATTTTGTAAAACCAAATCACAAACATCACAATTGAGTTGTAGAAAATTGTGACAGGAATGCATTACTTAAATATTAAAGTTCTCTCTCTATATTTTTAGAAAGTTCCGAAGATGAGATAACTTGGCCACAGAGGTTGTTAGACTCCTCAGTGAAATGAGTGGAAGCAATAGTTCAGCATTTCGAGGACAATTTATCAGTAAAGAAGCTGATTTGAACCTGTGAGAGCTTTCTTACAAGACTTCAAACTGTTTGCATAACGATAACTAAAATAAATATGCACTATTTTAAAAATTCCGTGTACACTTACATCTTACAGTGAGTTAGTTTTTGTGGGTCAGAAGTAACCTGCTTGTCCAGCAGGACACGTGACCATTCATATTTACAAGGCTAACCTTTTCTTCACTTCCATTTTTGTCTTTGATAGGGGCTGTTAATATTTCAAGGTAGTTTGGCTTGTAATGATGGCTTAAATGTATCCATTAAACTGTGGGCATCAGTTTAAGAGGAAGTAACATATCACAAGGTACTGCACTCTAGCATAGAATAAGAACTCAGCCAAAGGTACCTGGAATCGCAGGCTTCTCCCCCTGTACAGAGATATTCGGGAATTGACTTCCTCTCTGTTCCTACAGCAGGTTCTCACGCAAGCAGGACCACCGTTCATTTTGACTGTTCTGATTCAGGAGTTGTGTAGGAAAGGAGACAGCTCGCTCCAGAGATGGGGAGCAGGCATGAATTGCCTTGTTTCTGTGCAAACGTAGTAAAACTGCTGTGTTTTGAGGGATGGCTAGCAAAGGAATTCTTTCCCCTGCAGAAGAATACACAGGGAAGTCACAAGTAAGTGAAGTTGGGTTGTCTTAACAGCTGTTAGCCTGGCTCATCTGCGTCCACCAGGAGACACCCCTGCAAGCCTGTGAGCCCAGACAAGCTTCTGTCCCCACATTCCCGGCTCACACTAAGCTTCTCCAGCCCAAAGTCCTTCTCCCAACCCCCATCTCCACATTCTTTCCTTAGATATGGTAATGTCCTCTCCCCCAGAGCTACCAAGGCAGCCTCTCAAGTCTCCTGGAGAAGACTTTCTATCTCTAAGATTATTTATGGCTCAGAAAGAAGCCTGGTTCTCTGTTTCCCAGTTCAGGGGAGGGTAGCAGGCAGAAGGTACTGCTTCTGTGCCCAGATGTGTCTGGCAGGGATTTTAAAGCCCTCCCACTTGGGTGGTGCCAAATTCAGGGCTAGATCTTTAAATAGCCGTTGTTGCTAATTGAGAAGAAATGGATAACAGAATTGATACTAAAATTGATAAAATAGTTGATAATTGATAAAATGAGGTCAAATCTTAAGAAACTGCTAACATTCAACCTTTCTTAGTAACAGATACGGCAATTTCCTGTGGTTCTACCTAGTAGTGAAAAATGTTTGCAGACATTAATGAAAAGATACTGAAAGATTTTTGTTTCATCTTTCACTATGTTTCACATCCCCTAACTTCTTTTCCTGGACCCAGAATACCTGTTTTAAGAACACACGCGCGTGCGCGCATGCACACGCACACGCACACTCTCTGTGAGGAAGACAGTCTTCCTCTTCTGGGACCTGAACCTTAAGGAAATCAAACATCAATGAGGTAGCACACGTATATGAATGAAAGGCTTGGGCAGTTCTCTTCACAACACTCTTGTCCTTTGTCCAGGGCGTTACCCCTCCCGCCCAGCCCCCAGCTCTGCCTGAAATCATTTTACTCGATTGAAAGCAGCGAAGGCAACCTCATGTAAGCGGCTTGGGGACGGCTGCATGTGTATGGAGCCAGCCCCGGCTTTGAGTCACAGGGATCTGGATTCTGCATTTGGTTTAGTTCCTGGTATGTGAGCATACCGAGCATACCGTGTTTTGGGCACGTTACCTAACCACAGTGTTTTAGTTTTCTCATCTGTAAGATAGGGATAAAAATATCTACTCTACGTACTTAAAGGGGGCCAAGTACTGTGCGTGGGACGGAGGTGCTTCAAACTCATGAAAAACCCAGCAGATTAAATTTCCTATCCCCTGGAGCTTCAGCCTCCATTCCTACCCGTCTAGCACATGTGGCTCAGACACCAAAGAGCTGCTTTACTTGAAGTGACATGTGGCCTGGGACATCGGGTGTCTCAGTGGTAACCAGTCAGCCTAGTGAGTCATGGCTAGCTGGGTCCTTGCTGCTCTGGGGAAGATGACTTGCAGCTGGGGAGGCACAGAAGTGGCTTTGTGGCGTCAGGGACATTTGGGCTGGTCCCTAAGGATGGTGAGGATTAGATGTTCCCTCCAGGCCAGTGTGCTCCCATTGAACTTCCTGCAGCGATGGGAATACGCTGTAACCTGCACTGTCCCAAACATGTGACTGCTCACATGTGGCCTGTGGCTAGTGTGATGGAGGAGAGAATGTTAACGTTAATTTTGATTAATTGAAATAGCCACCCGTGGCTAGTGTTGGGTGACACAGGACCAGGCAGTGATAGGGGTAGTGACGGAGGATGAGAGCCCCGTGGGGCAAGCCGGGGTACAGCACACGCTTCAGCTCAGCTGACGTCCAGGCTGCATGAAGGGTGCTTGTGGTTCAGGCAGCGGGAGAGGACCATGTGGCAAAGTCCGAGCATCAGTGGAAACAGTTCCTATGTTCTTTTGTAAGCCGTGGGAGCTAGTGAAGGTTTGGGAGCCAAGGCGGGACAGCATGCGCTGTACTTCATAGCGATGAATCTAGCAGCAGGTAGGGGAGTGGAGTCCCCCCTTTGACCAGATAGAAGCTGGAAACACAAGGCACTTGGGAGTGCCTCTGAAGCCTCCCGCCCTGGGGGGCGAGGCTCTAATCGGGTGCTGAGCACTGGGTTATCAATAGCTCAGACTGCATTACCTTGGGTGGCTATGAGGTGGGCACTACCAGGCACCCCACTTTACAGGCCAGGGAATGGGGTTTCCCGTCAGTTACTTTACGTGTCCTCGAGTCAGTACAAACATAACAATTCAAACCCAGGTTCATTGGGTTCCAAAGACCGCAAAGAAAGTATGTAACTCCACTCTACCGGCATCGACCCTCTGCCTGGGGAAAGGGAGAGCCATTGGGCTCCCCTGGCAGTGTAATGAGATGGACGGCACAGAGCCAAATGCAGAGCTCAGGCCTGGAGAGGAGCTGGCCGGGTGTGGCTCTTCCCGTGACTAGACACAGGGAGTTCTTCTTTCCGTGGGTGCTTCTGAGCGGGGCTCCCCGTTTCGTTACCAGACTGACCCCTCTCATCTCCCCCTGCCTGCTCAAAGCCCACTGTCTGGTCCATAAGCCAGGAAACTTACGGTCTGCCTTTGGGGAACTCTCCAGAAGAGTAGGGACTTACTTCCTTTCTGAGAGCTCTTCAATTTGCAGGCAATTATCTGATGGATTTTGCAATTTCTCCTATAATCTTCCCTTAAGAGGCAGCTCAGTGTGGTGTTAAAAACACCCATCAATAACCAGGCTGCCAGGGTTTGAACCCTGGTTTGCGGCCTGTCTTCCAGCAAATTACTGAGAATACAGCCTACCTCATGGTCTAGTCTTAAGAGCGAGTAAAAAGCACATCTGAATTGGGGGGGAAAAAAAAGAATGGCTCTAAGGAAGCAATCTTCAGATTGTGTCCCCTAAATACCTGCTTTAGGGTTGTTTCAGTGCTCTGTTAGAAAAGTACAAATTCCACCCTGGCAGGTGTGGCTCAGATGTTTGGGCATTGGCCCACAAACCAAATGGTGGCGGGTTCGATTCCCGGTCAGGGCACATGCCTGGATTGTGGGTTCAGTCCCCTGTTGGAGCACATGCAAGAGGCAACTGATGCATGTTTCTGTCCCTCTCTCCCTCCCTCTCTCTCTACAATTAAAAAGAAAAAAAAAGAATTGTGCATTTGTTGTATATGGTTTATAAGCATTATTATTTGTCCAAAACTGGGTGGGGTGCGGGGCAGGAGTGCCCCCGGCATGGTCAGGAGGAGGAAGAAGTAACTCTAGAAAGACCACTCTCAAATATTTGGGTGTGAATCAAAGGAATTGGTCAGAGATCATGGAAGGCCTTTTGAGTCCAGACTCACGCTAATAGAGAAACCATACAAATATAAACACATGCGCAGCAGTTGGCTGGGAGGGAAGGGAAAAGGAAATATTGACAGGTACTGGAAAGAACAGTTTCTGCATGCGTGGGAGCAAACTCTTTGCACGATCTGGCAGATGGCACAGGCTTAACCACACAGCCCGGGTTGCAGCAGACGCTTCTATTGCAGCATCTGGGGCTGCCCTGGTCCTGCGGCCTCAGTGCTGCCACCTACAGGGCCTGCGAGGCAGAGGCGCAGTCCTCGTGGCTCCTGGGCTGCTGGGTACTGGGTGGGGGCAAAATCGTAGCTTCCTCAGCAGCCACAGAGAGCTCTCCTTGTTACAGATTTTAAATGCTTCTGCCCCGGGACACAACAGTTCTGACCACGTTTCTAAACATTATTTCTAAAAGGGGGAAGTGAAAAATAAAACCAGACAAAGCTCCACTCAGACATGTCACATTGAAATGTCACACTGAAATGTCACATCGACGTAGCACTGGGTACAAGGCACAGAGTTAGGGCACATGTTACTGGATTGTACCCACATAAAAAGGAGCATCGGTGGTCTTATCCCCATTTCCAAGTGGGTTAAGGGATCCCGTTCATAGCTGTTCAGAGTCTGCGCCGCTCACATTCCGCAGTCCGTGTAAGTCACAGCACGTGGCCGGCACATTGGTTTCCATCTTCCCCAAGCAGAAGAGCACGCGCGGCCGAGGTGCCCAGACAGGACCAACAACCACGAAGAGCTTCTGTCTGCCCGTGGGAAATGCTGCTTCGACCTTGAGCTATGGCTCTGGCCATCCGGGTTCCTCAAAGGAACAGGTTATTACAGTATTTTTCGTATATGTACTGGAGTGAGGTCTTTATTACCAGGGCCTGTGGCCCTTTGTAAATTAAGTTATTTCTATTCATGCAAGACAACCTGGGTGACTCAGTGTTGTAAGCTGACCTACAGAACAAAGTGCCCTGTCTGGCCTTTACCAACTCCAGCTCCTTATGGATGAATCAATATTTGCGGGCACTTCGGCTCCATTTATACTACAAAGGTCTGGCTTAAACTGACCGTCCTGTGGTACTCGCAGTGCTTCTCAAACTGGAGTGCACATACCAGTCACCCAGGTAACTTGTCGAACTGCAGATCTGGACGCAGTGGCTCTGGGATGGGGTGCAAGATGCTGTGTTTCCAGTAAGTCCCCTCGTGATGCAGACACCATCGGAGATGCTGCTGGCCCAGGACCCACACCTGGAGTTTCAAGCAATTTGAGGATCTCAAAGTCCCTTTGAATGGTCAACATAAAATTTTAATTGCTTGTATACTAATTGCATTGTTTCCTAATGCTTTGAGAATCAGTAAACTAAATATTCCATCCAGAATACTTTATCAAGTAGAAGACTGAATTTATCAGGACAGTCTAGTCCTTCACCCTGCCTGGATTGTCAAGCATTTATCTTTAGGAACTCTGTGACCCGAAGGATTCTGCCTTCAATCAAAGCGTCATTTAGGCAATGTGAGAATTGCTTTCCAAACTCTAAGGGAGAATAAGGATGATACTAACTTACAAAAAAATGGTCAAAATTAACCTTTCTGCTAGTTCAGGCTTTTCAAGCTGACTTTTGCTATTTAGGGAATTGACTGCGTAGAAGGACAGAGAGGTGGACCCCGTGACCCACTTTAAAACCAAGAAGCACCTCCTCATATCACTCCGATCTGTAGGCTAAAGACTCGTTTATGCTGCACTTATCAGAGTCTCCAGATCCTGAAGGGCAAAAAGTAACACATTCACATGTGATACAAAGCAAACACCTATTATGATGCCCAAAGGACTAGCTATTTATAGCAGTAAAGAATAGAGCAACCCATAAATAGACTGCCGTTTAGTTGTTTGTTTTGTCTGGGCTCCATTGAATGGCATCTGTTACTACTACAATAGTGAATGCCCAGCAATTATTTCCATCATAAACCTCACTGGGGATGGGAAATGCAACAGAACTAGCTCTTCTGATTGGAATTGATTTTCACCCGAAACATCACTTAAAATATTCAGCAAAGGTGTTGACTTCTCTCCCATCCCTTCCTATTTACACAAATAAAACATATACATTTAAATGGTTAAACATAAATAACTACCTTACATTTTGGAGAATATAATGTCTCAAAGTGAGTAGTGGAAACTAGAGCAATTTTAATGAGAAGAAAGTATAAGAAAGTGTGGTCACTTCAGTGGGAGCAAAGTACCTGCTATGCACACAGTAGTTTTTCAGTAAAGGTGATTTACTGCCTTGAATGGCCTTAAGACTGATTGCTAGGTTTGCACAGCCAAGGCTGACTCGGATTTTGAAGATGAGGGTGCTCCGGAGTGGGGAAGCAGGCTGCTCATGTCTGCGGCCTGGGACTCGGGGGGTCCAGCAAGGCTGGACTGTCTCTCCTCCTTTGCAGTTCCTACTCTGACGCCAAAATGTTCCTACCCTTAGCTTACAGCAGGTGCTGTAGTACCTGGGTATTGGTATATTAACTTTGTACATTGTTATTGTCACTAATACCTGCGTTTGCCAATATTTATCCAGGGCAAACCACACGGCAGGGTCCCTCAGTCCCAGTGTGAAACACCCAGAGGAGCAGGGGTCCTGCTTCCGAACCTGGACCAAAGAAGGTGGTCGGAGGGGTGAGAGGCTCCAACTGGCCCAGCTCGGGCCTCTGATCTCCCTGTTTAAGGGAAGTGTGTGTGGGGATGTGGGTACAGTAGTCCATCCTTAACCGAGATTTCGACTTCGGCAGTTTCTGTCACCCACGGTCAACCTCAGTCCGAAATGACTAAATGGAAAACTCCAGAAATAAACAACTCATGAGTTTTAAATTGTGCATCACTCTGAGTAGCATGATGATACCTCATTCCACTCATCCCGCTCCGGAAGTGACTCATCTCTCTGCCCAGGGTCTCCACGCTGTACACGTCACCATCCCTTACCCCCTCAGTCACTTAGCAGCCATCTTGGTGATCAGACAGACTCTCTGAGTGTTTGTGCTCACCCAACCCTTGTTTTACTTAGTCTCGGTCCTGAAATGCAAGAGCAGTGATGCCAGCAATTCGGACACGCCGCAGAGAAGCCACAAAGTGCTTGATAGGTGCAGCCAGTAGGTCAGCAGCAGTCTGATGCTCCTCACAGTGCCTCTGCAGCTCGCCTCTCATCCTGCGGGCAGTGTGTCATCTCCTCTCGTCACAGCAAGAGGGTGAGTGTGGCACAGCAAGGTATTTTGAGAGCGAGGGAAGGAGAGAGACTTTGCCTCGTGTAACTTTCATCACAGTATATTGCTCTCATTGCTCTATTTTATTATTATTTTTTTAAAGATTTTTTTAAATTTATTTATCTTTAGAGGGGAAGGGTAGGAGAGAGGGAGAGGGAGAGAAATATCAATGTACGGTTGCCTCTTGTGTGTCCCATGCTGGGAACTGGCCTGCAACCCAGGCATGTGCCCTGACTGGGAATCGAACCGCGATCCTCTGGTTCGCAGGCCCGCGCTCAATCCACTGAGCTACACCAGCCAGGCTATTTTATTATTAATTATGGTTGCTAATCTCTTACTGTGCCTAATTTACAAATCAAATTTCACCTTAAGGAGGTGTGTGGAGAACAAACATGGTGTATAAAATGGAGGGTTTGGCTCTCTCCTCGGTTTCAGGCAGCCGCTGGGGCTCTTGGGCTGTATTCCTCATGGCCAAGAGGAAACTACTGCGTGATGATGACCAGATCTTAGTAAAACCACGTATTTGGAGGAGTATTTCTCAAAGAAGGTCCTTGCTTTTCTGGAAAAAATTCATGTCCATTATAGCTTTGGGCAAATTACTTAAATTTCTTTGAACCTTGGTTGAAGAATTTGTATAATGAAGAAGTGGGATTAGATGCTTTCTGAGGGCCCTTTCATATCCAAAATCTCTAGTTTTCAGCTACCTTTCTTCATGTAGCACTTCATAAAATGATTTTGCTTTCAACCCTGACAAGCAGGCAGAGGTGACGCTGTTTCACCCTCTTATTAGATGGGGAAACTGAGCCTCACAAAGTTAATTCATTTGCCTCAAGTCATTAGAATGTCAAGCAGCCGGACTGGGACTAGATATTAAGTCATTGGCTTAGTTTCAAAGAATTCCCTTTGAATGCTTTCCACATTAGTGAAATTAGTTTTGTTCATTCTGCAATGACCACTAATCTCATTGATAGCAAACTACTATAAATACAGCTAGAGTTGATGGGGTACTTCTGATGAATTAAATCTTGGGCCCTTGAATTTTTTATTTGGCTGTCTTCTGAGAGATGCTGAGATTATTCATTAATACGATTACTGTCTTTCTGATGGGAAGTACTGGAAAGTGTGGCTCAGAGAAGGAAAAGCTAGTGAGAATTCAAGTTGAAAGGCTGCTTTTAGGAAGAGGTTGCAGACAACACTGGGAGGAACTGATGATTATCTTCGGCTCACAGACACTTGATATCTTGTCATGCAGCTGATAGTGTTCAAATAAATCCCTATTGTTTGTTTTAAGATCTCCCTAAACAAATAGCTCTACCACACAACCAATGACGCCTAGAAACTCAGTGGAACATGTTCTATTTTTAACAAGACCTTATTACTTGTATGTCCTTGGCATCTACATAGTCTATTAAAATAACCCTGAGAAATAGCCGAGAGCTCCTAATGACTCGCTATCTTTTCGAGCAAGTCTATCAGGCGAGCATATAACAATTTTAAGAGCAAAGGGATAAATTATCTTTGATGAAGAATATATAAAAATATTATTCAGAAGCCTTAATGCACATGCCTTGGTCTGCTAATGAATAAATTCATCCTCAAGGAATTAAATATGAATAGTAAAAGATGTTTGTTCATGGAAGCGTCTCTCGTGGTAGTAAAAACACTAGAAACAACTTAGATGGGAGATTATTTAAGAGCATATGTTATCTTCATTAAAGGGAAGATCGTATAATTATTAAAAATGCTTTTGCCAAGGAATAATTAGCAACAAACACACTAACTGGTAAGAGCCTGAGCTGCACAGTGAGCATACCTGGATTCTAGCTCCGCCAATCTCCGTGTGTGACCTTGAACAATTTACTTATTACTTAACCTTCTGTGCTTGACTGTACTCAGATGGAAGCGGGGGCTCATGAGCGTACCCGCCCCACGAGCCTGTGGCGTGCCTTCAATGAGGTCATCGATATAAACCGCTTTACGCAAAGCCAGCCCCGCTAATAAGGTTATAACACAGGACCTACTTTTCTTTGCCAATCTGCATTTCCTACTTTTGGGGGCCAACAATTTTGTTAGTTAGGTAACGAGGAAGAAAACACAGAAGTTTAAAAATCATTAAAAAATTTACAACTGCGGTAAAACACAAAACGGTAATGTCTTAACCATTTTCGAGGGTACAGCCCAGTGGCGTTAAGCACATCACAGAGCTTTCTTTGCCAGCCATCCCCAGAACTCTTCTCATCTGGCAAAACTCAAACTCTGTCCCTGTGAAACACTAATTCCCCATCCGGCCCTCCCCAGGCTGCCGGCAGCCAGCATTCTATTTCCTGTCTGGTAGGAATCTGACTGCTTTAGGGGCCTCACACGAGCGGGATCTCACAGCATCTGTCCTTTCGGAGCAGGCTCATTTCACTCGGCAAAGCGTCCTTAAGGTTCACCGGTGCTGTAGCACGAGTGAGCGTTCCCTTTGCTTTCAGAGGCTGAGCGATGAGCGGCCCTTTGGTTTCCCCACCCGGCTGCTGCGGGGCACTGGGCGCTTCCCCTCTCAGCTGTTGTGAGTGGCGCTGCTACCTACAGGGCGAACGGACATTTTCAAGTCTTTTTTAAAAGAGAGAATGTATACGTTCCCGAAACTTCCTAAAACTCCTAAGACACACGAGACACATGGAAACAGGGATCATAGGTGATTGAAATCTTAGATTTGTTCTTCGGCTCTGAAAGTGCCTTGATCTTTAATTACTAAATTAATTGATTATATTTAGCGTTTTGTCGGGCACTTTGCGTTTGGTGCTGAGGATTTATTTGGAAATAACAAGAAGGAAAAAAAAACCCTAACAAAGAACCGCAGTAAGATAGGCGCTGCTCTTCCTCCACAGCCAGGGCCGTCAGGGGCGGTCAGCCCAGGGGTCTTGCTGCCGTTCAGGGCCTTGCTCAACCAGGTCCCTTTGTCCTCAAGGTCTTTTTGTGGGTCAAGGTGGATGCTTCATTGTTTAGGCTCACATTCCACCCCTCAGAAAGGAGGAAGAGAAGCAGAAAGAGTATGTCCCCCCTTCAAAGACACGTTCCATTTCTGTTCCACTGGCCAGAAGGTAGTCGGCCGTGCATGGGGATGGTGATTAGTGAGGACTAAAGGTGCACGGTGCTGCATCCACCTACAGAAATCATCTCCATTCTTAGTAAATGCAGCAGTTGTTTCCAAAGAACTGGGAACTTACTCTGTGGTGAAGTTCCCGTTGCTCATGGTTGGGGGGAGTGGGTCCTTCACGTGCTGTCTTAGAAGGTCTTCGCTACCTTCCCGCCTACCCCCCAGCTCCTTGCTCAGCTCACAGAGAGGACCCGAGCGACGCTCCCCGTTCTCTTCACAAACCCCGTGTCTCCCTGCTGGTACTCTGCTACTCCCAGGTTGCCCATCCCTCTACTAAAGCCTTCCTCTTTCAAGGCTTAGCTCTTGTACCACCTCCTCCAGGAAGCGAAATCTTGTCTTTCTTTAAGCTTCCAAGGCAGGGCACCTCACCTCCTCCCCTTACATTCACTTCCTGCCTTGCCCTGCCTTCCTTTAAGGACATGCGGGGTCTCCCTCAGCAGACTGTGAGGTCCTTTGTAGCCCCTCCCCTTACCAAGTCTGCAATGCCCAGCCTGGCGTCTTGCAAAGGAAAACCCTCACATGTTTATGGGGTACTTTTGGCCCTCCCTACTGCTTGGTATCACAATCGCCAGGGTGCCTTTTGGAAAGGTCTATTTACTTCTGTTTATTTAAAAAAAAAAAAGAGTTGATGCAATTTCTCTCTCTTTTTAAAAAGATTATTTACTTTTGGAGAGGAGGGGAGGGAGGGAGAAAGAAAGGAAGAGAAACATGGATATCTGATTGGTTGCCTCTCACACCCCGATAACTGGGGACCTGGCCCACAACCCAGGCATGTGCCCTGACTGGGAATCAAACCGGCGACCTTTTGGCTCACAGGTTAGCACTCAATCCACTGAGCCACACCAGCCAGGGGACTGCAGTTTCTCTTGAAGTAACTTGGAATCCACATTATAAAATTCTATATTTAGTTGGATTTTTCAGTGCAAATTCAGCATCATAGCTTTCTTTGCAAGGAGAATTTCTCCTGCTTGTACAGACTTGGTTCCCTTTTAGTTTGACTTGATTCTGTATTTCACTTTAAAGAGGAAGAGATGGTGTTTTGTCTTCGACTGGGACAGGCCCAGAGTTAAATATGGTCTTTGGGCCCTATTACCTCCTTCCCCTTGAAAAGGGCCATAAGCAGAGCCAAACATGTTTTGTTCACATTTTTATTTCAGTCAAGAGCATTTTGGATTTAGATAGTATCACCATTTATTTCAAAAGTGAAAGTAGATCTATGTGTCTTTCAGTGTAGGCCTGCCACTTCTTCTCTTTCCTTTTTGACTCCAGAATGTCCCTGTTTTGTGCAGACAGAGACCAACGGGCAGCTGTAGAACCTGTCACTCAGAGGGGCGGTGGCAACAGCCCTGGGTGTACTCAGAAATGTCCTGATCGGTAAGCCCTTTGGGGAGAAGGATGCTCTTTCAGACAGGCGTGCCAAAGGCTTCTCTCCATCTTCCTCATTCATAAACTTCCAGGTAGACAGAAACGTTTTCCAGGTGGTTTTGGAACTGGTACCTTCAGGGAGAGTTCCGGTGCACTCCGGAAGCACCATGCCCCTGGATAGGGAAATGCCACACCCCCTAGGTTCCTTCCTGAAGAACTGTGTCCTGCAGACCCTTGAGGATGTGTGGCCGGTGCCAGGGAAGGCATAGCAAAGAAAGTCACGTCCACTATTCAGCTGTTCCCCAGCCCCCTGGTGCGCTAATCACAGCCCTCTGCTGCAGTCCAGGGCAATAAAAGGCCCCCCAGCCCTCTCATTATTCCGGCTCCCTTAGGTCACTATTCACGTCTTTATGTGAGGACCCCATGCAGAGAGAATCTTCTTAGGTAGAAGAGCTAGTGGTTTCAACTGATGGGACTTCCGTGGAGTGTTGTTATTTTATTTTGTAATCAGTCACTATGGATTGGGAGGTGAAGGCTGGATTTTTTTTTTTTTGCATGTTCTCTTTCTTTATGATTCGTCAGTACATTAAACACACTCTGATTTTCAAGAAGCTGCCTGGCCTTGGTGGTGATTTGGGGGAAAAAACCCAACGGCACATCATCTTTCATCTCTTTTAATTTCAGTTTTACCCTAAAAATCTGTTCTGAGAAGGAAATGGAGCGTGCCAAGCTAATGACAGCCTTCCCGTCTCATTTTCTTCCCACGACAGAGCAATGCACACCCCTATCAGCTCCTCGGTGCGCAGGGAGGTTGGCAAGGCTGCATTAATTAAGTAAAACCTCCGAAGCCCTAGAAAAAAATGAAAACATATAAACACCGCCCCCCCCCCCGCCCCTCGTCAAGTGGGAGGGGTTAAGATGAAACCCGATTGTGTCAGCAAACAGATTCATTTATTTTCAAAGGTATACTCTCTGGGACTACAGGCAGCCCACCTTCCAGGGAGACTGTGAAGCGCGTCCCGCTGGAGCAAAGCGCTGGGCTAGCCAGCGAGAGCGCTTGGGATTCGGGCGGGCCGGGCGGGCCCAGGAGGGTGGACCGTGCGGGACCCAGTTTCCACTCTCGGGGAGAGGAAGCCGGCGACCCACGGTCAGCTCCGACGACCACTGATGGTCAGGTCCCAGCGCGTCCCAAGCACCTCCTAATTCCCACCGCACGCCGTCATAATTTGGTCACAGAAAAATTTTTCTCCCCGCAGCACCTCCCTTTAAGCAGAGGGTGTCACGGCCGCGGCGGTTGGCAGAGATTCTGCAGGGAGGACCCGCTCGCGGGGCGTAGGGTCTGACACCCCGACAGCCGCGGCTGCGACGCGAGAAGGGCGCAGGGGGCGCAGCGGCGGCAACAGGACTCCCGGCCGAGGAGGCTGCGGTGGAGGCCCCCGCGAGGTTGCCGCCCCGGCCGCGCGGGTCCCCCCTCTTCCGTGGGTGAATGAATGATTAGTCCAACAGCGTCTCCCCGCCCCGGTTCGTCCGAGGTTGAAAGGGAGGAGATTTGGAGGGACTGTTTCTCTTTTTTTCAGGGCGAAAAGCGTTCGCCTCCGTGCGTTTATTAAATCGACCTTGCGCGTCGTTTCTACTTCTGTCCTCCGCACGTCAGGACTCGCGGACACAGAACCACAGGGTGCTGGTCTGGACCCCTCGGTCCTCTCCACCCGCGAGTCCGCTGTCCTACCCCCGCCGCCCCAGGGAAGCAAGCTGAGTGAAAAGTTGCGCCCGCCATCCCCTACCCCCCGCCCTGCGCCCCATTTATCGTCCCTTCCCAAAGCTGGGGACATGGGAGCTAGTAGGGGTGGTGAGGCACGCCTGAGCCCCACTTGATGCTCCCTTAGTAGAACAGGGGCGCCCGGGCATGAGCAGGGGTGGTGCGGCATCCCCGGTTAGGGGAGGGTGCCGGGGAAGAGGAGGAGGCACCGAAAGCGTGGGCCGGTGGCGACACGCCTGCCCAGCTCAGACCTAAGCCCCGGAGACCGTGGCCTCCCTCGAGGCACTGGGGGGCGGTCTGGACATCTCGCTGAGACGTGTCCAGGGCGCGGGGCTCCTGCGCCCGGGCGCCCCCAGCGGGTTCCCGGAGGCGCCCGGGGCACCCCTGTGTCGGGCGCGGGAGCGAGCGCGCGCGCCGGCCGGGCGGAGAGCCGGAGGCCGGCAGGAGGTGGGGAGTGCTGGAGAGCAGGACGCGCGCGGCGGCGCCCCGGGCCGTGGCTGCAGCCGGGCGGCGGCGGAGCCGCGGTGCGCAGCGGGCGGCGCTGCCAGTCCTGTCTGCCTATCTCCCGCGGCTCCGACACCCCCTTCTCCCGGCCCCGTATCTGGCGTGGAGGGGCCGACGACTAAGCCTTGGGAGCAACTCCCTCAAAAAAGCCGCATTGGAGGAGCCTGGCCGCAGGACCCCTCCTCCCGGGCGCCCCCCACCCCTCGCCTCCCGCTCCCGCCTCCCCCGCCCTCCCCCCGCCACCCCCCGCCACCCCCCGCTCCCGGGCGCCCGCCTCCCTCCTTCGCGGACTGTCTCCTGACTCGCCGGCTGAGAGCCCTTTTTGATTGCGAGCGGCCGTAGTGGAGCAGAGGCGGCGGCGCGGGACCTGCAGTCGCCCGGGATTCCCTCCAGGTGACGATGCTCTGGTTCTCCGGCGTCAGGGCTCTGGCTGAGCGTCCCTGCCGGCGCTCGCCTGGGATTACCTGCTGCGTCTTGCTGCTGCTCAATTGCTCGGGGGTCCCCATGTCTCTGGCTTCCTCCTTCTTGACAGGTAGGGGAGGGGGCGGGAGGGACCGGCCCTC
Organism: Glossophaga mutica; assembly: GCA_039655065.1. NCBI lineage: Eukaryota > Metazoa > Chordata > Mammalia > Chiroptera > Phyllostomidae > Glossophaga > Glossophaga mutica. Next base: position 89,536,055 of record CM077313.1, read on the forward strand.
CCGGACGCTGGCTGGATACCTGGGAGAGGAGGCGCTGGCTCGCTCCGGGGAAGGGAGGGTGCGGAGCGAGCACCTAGGCGCCTGCCCCTCTCTGGCTGGTGGGGACGAAGCGGAGCCCGTGGGGTTCAGGGGAGGGAGGCGGTGAGTAGGTTAAGGGGTGGAGGGCTGAGTGGATGTTGACGTCAATATAGTGATAGAAATAGTTCTATCTGAATTTTTTTTAAATCGCTTTATTTTAAATGTTTTCTTCAATCCTTATTTTGGTCTCTTCTCCCCCCTATGCAATTGAGGAAACATTTGCACCGTTTTCCACACATCCTGCGTTCTGACTTTGTAAGGTTCCCTTATATCCTACGTGTTAGGAGCGCTTTTGAAAGCCCCCACTCTTCAGACCTTGAATTTGAAGAAACTATAATATTTTAAGGGGGTAATAATAGCAGGATATAGTAATTATATGTTTTCAGGCAGGTGAAGACCTCAGTTGCTATTCCGAAGGACATACTTTACTGACACCTGGTGCAGAAAAGAAAATATTGAGTCAATTTCTAAGAGAAGAGGAAAGAAGATTGTATTTCAAAAAGTGATTTCAAATCAAGACAATAGGAGGCACATTTATCTAAAGGCCTGCTCATTAATGCAGTCCTGAATTTTGTTCAAATTTAAAATCTGCCCTGACGGCCAACTCAAACTTTTTTTTTTTTTTTTTTTTTTTTTTGCATATGGGGGTGTGTGCCAAAAGGCCTTCCTAAAGGAGTATTATTAGAGATCTAATTAATGAAATACTTGGAATTGTGCTTAAACCATATGAGAACAGCAAAAAACAAAAAACAAACAACCTATGGGTCATCAAAAAATAAACACAACCTGTTTAAATATAACTATTTAGAATAGATTTGGGGGGTTGGGAGTGGATTTTTTTTTTTTTCCATGAGTGTGATCATTTAAAACTCATTAGGAATTTCTGAAATTTGGGTAGTTGTGTCAAAAAGGATTACTGTAAAAATTTCGAATTTTGAAGCAATGCCAATAAGCTAAGTTTAATTTTTTTCCCCTTCATTCCAGGTTCTGTTGCAAAATGTGAAAATGAAGGGGAGGTCCTCCAGATTCCATTCATCACGGACAACCCTTGTATAATGTGTGTCTGCCTGGTAAGTAGGGGGGCCCGGCCCTGGGAAGCCAGTTGCTCCCTCGGACCAGGCGAAGCCATTAAACGTAATAACAGGACCAGCTCTCAAACACTGCCTTCGGTCATTACAAGATAGCTGGTGAATTGAATTCAGTTGAACTTCTGAGTTTTATGGACTTTGGCGATTTCCATTTCACCAGGCTAGGAATTCTTATCATTGACATCATCTTCACAGAGATACATTTAAGGCGGACTTTGTACGGCATTGTCTCCGTGGTAATTACCATTCGTACAGTCTGTTCCCAGGAACGGCTGTCACCATCAAATCCCGGGCGCCATCAGACTATCTGCCTTCATTCTGTCCCCAGAGCTCAGTGTGAAAACGGGAGATAACGTTTAGGTATCTCACCAGTGATGTGGTAGAACAAGGAAAACAGAAGTGACAGTTATAAAGGACGAGCAGGGGGACAAGATGTAATCTGGGATTTCTTTGCCTGTTTTGGCCTAAACTCTCAGCCATGGTCTTTATTACATTTCTGATTTGGAAGCATGAGTCAGGAAGGACAGTCAATCCCTAATAGAGAGGAACGCTTGGCTGTCGGCTGCTCAGTTAACCCTGGCAGTGGCAGCAGATTAAAAAAAAAAAAAAAAAAAAAACAAGAAGAATTTGTTTCAACTTACTTTAGCTTCATAGTTAATGATAAGAACTCGTAAGTATCGGCATGGTGGTGATTAAATTATATGAATAAGAATTTCTGAGATGAAATAATAGACTCAAAAAGAACAACACTTTTGTTAAGAGAGATTTTTTTTTTTTTACATGCCAATCACTTTTGGCGAACTCTTGATTTAAGACTACACACCACAAAACCCTCCCTGTTGGAAATACATTAAGGGAGTCGAATGTGAAGCTCCAAAGAAATAGATAAGTATTTGTTATCAGATCAACATTCTGTATAGAACTGGAGAAGGGATTCCTCTCTGTGTAGGGGAAGCCAAGCCATCTGGGTTTAAACCACCCAGACTTTTTCATGACAAGAGATGAGGTCAGTGTTGGGAATGATAAATGGGTGAAGGTGAATGACTCCATCAAATGATTATCAGGTTCTGAGGACTAAGGAGATCAACAAAATCAGAAGTGAAAATGTCTTACGCACTGCCGGGAAGATAAATATTGATGCCTTAATAAAAGAGAGCTAAGAGAGACAGGCTTTTCAGATTTTTGTGTTTATGAGTTTTCCTTAATGATCTTTCGCTAAAGGACCTGTTGAAAAGAAGCTTTGTGTTGAAATTCTGGCGAAGTCATATATTTCCAAGTGCAGTGGATGTGTTGGGGGCGCCAACAGGGGGCGGAGATAATCTTTGGTTTCAATTTCTCTTATCTTTGTATTGTGAGTGAATTATCTTAGTCTTAAGAGAAAATTACCCTAGCATTTAAATGTGCTCGGAGCTCCAAGCACCCGTGAAATACTGTTTGCCTCCTCGGCAACATTACTATGCATCAACTTTAAATGTACGACTTGGGTTTTGCACACTGTTCCCAAATAGCATGATGAAAAATTCCCCACACAGCATTCGCCTCTCAGTACCACACCCTGGTGGAAAAGAGTTCTTTCCTCTAGAAGTGGGACCTTGCTGATAGTAAGCCAGAGGTTAGAAGCCTGGCCTGGGAAGGCAAAGAGCAACTCTAAAGAGAAAAAAAAAATGCATCTGTTGGAAATCAAGTGAAAATATTATTTATTTCAGACAAGTGTTGATTAAATTTAGATGGCTAGTAGGTTCACTTGCATCTTTAACATTTAGAGGTAGCTGTCTTGAGTGAGCGCTGTCGGGAATTCTTTCTAAATGGGTTAAGTCGAGACTCAGGCGACCCAACTGAAGTTACTCAGAGCTCTTGCCCGAGCCCAGAGGCCCGGTGACGTGTTCTGTGACCTGGGCATGGGTTTAGCATCACGAGGCCCATGTTGTGATGGGCATTCTTGCTTCCCAAGCATTTGTAATGACTCGATGCAACTGAGTGAGAATAGATGGATAACCGAATTTGTATCTGTACATGCGCCTTTAAGTTTCTGCAGGACCCACTGCAGCTGTGGACTTCTTAGCGCCTCCGAAGGCCGTGAGGCTGCTTGTATTCTTATACTTAGGTTGGAAGACAGATCTAGTTAACAGATTGATGACACCAGCCATAGCGACTCGTATTTACAAACGCCTTTAATTGTGGCACTTTATCTAGACTGGCATGCTTTCATTTGATTCTCAGAAAAAATCTTTTGAGAGCTTTTACCCGCATTTTACGGATGAGGAAACTGAGGCCAGAGGAGTTGAGTAGCTTGCAAAGGCACATTGTAGGAAATATTGGAGCTGGAACTCATTCTCGGCTTTGTCTGCCTCTGGAGTCCGTCCCTGTAACCAAGTGAAAGAGGCTATTTGCTGTGTGACCGTGTCACGCAGCAAAGAAGCAAAAAGAAAACCGAAAGATCGTCGACTTGCTTTACTATTTGGCGTTGCTTTGAATTATTTTGTTTTTTCTCTCGAGTCTCGTAGGAGTTCGCTTGGCTCACATTTGTTAATCACATTATATGAAAGGAAAAATCTCGTTACGATTTCGGTTGACCTGCAGGGAGCTTTGGTTGCGAGCTAGTTTTGTGTGTGCCCATTAAGTGGGTATGTAATAGTCAAAACTGTGCTTCGGATAAAGCAAATAGTCACATTTAGTTTGTGTTGGTCCAGCCTGTTGGCAGAAAGGTACGTAAGGCTGAGCATAAGCTCATATCTTATTTCATAACATGTATTGAAAAAAAAAAAAGCTAACCTCAACGTATGCTTAAAAAAGACGTAAAACGTTATAGTTGGGAGGAAGTGGGTGGCATGAGGTCCTGCGTATAATTACAGTGCAAAAGCTTGAAAACCCTACGACTTGGCCTGATTTAAACTTGTGAGCTCCGAAAGGTTTCCAAGGCGGAATGAGCTCATTTCTGTGGGAATTCTGAGGATGACAGCGGCAGCCGTGGCCACCGCAGGCAGAACCGAATCCTTTTCCTCTCATCTGTCCTCGCCTGCGTAGACCTGAGCCTCTTGCCAGGACTGGTCGTGGTCCAAGAATAACCTGTTTGTTAGTGGGTGATGGATATCGTTTTAAAGTGTGTGGGACAAAAAGCTTGGTTCCTCTGTTCAAGGGGGAAGGCGAGAAGTTGGGCCACTGGCCTGGAATCTGGGGAACCGGGGTAAGTGGTTCAGGTTCAAGATGCAGAGTGTTCCATTCTTTAGTTACGAAGCAAAGTGTGGCTTTTCACCGCCTTGCAACATGGTCTTTTAAGGGACTAAGGAAGGAAGGCCCAGACTCAACGCTGTTTTGTGTGATTTTTTTACCCCTTCTTGCTAGAATTATTTTTCCCATAATGCCTAGGAAAACACGGTGCTCTCTCTAAGGTGGAGCTGATAGGAGCCAGCCATGTCCAGATGATGAGTCTGAAGCAATTGTTTGGATCTTTTGGGCATCCCCAAAGCCACCGAGCAGACCCGAGAGTGTTCCTCTGACTTGTCACCCCTTTTCCCTGACTGAAACAGAGGAGGAGATGGCAGAGCCAGTGAGGTCGGCCCAGTGCTGGAAATTGGAGAAAACTTTGGAGGCTGGGATTTTGAAAACGAGAAGTCAGTCAGAGCTTAGTTTGGCAGACATTTTGTTCAGCAAAAAACATTATTCCGAAGTTTAAATTTCCTCTTTTAAATCCAGAGGTGCAATGTAGAAATGGACCCTCTGCTCATAAAAAGCAACATGAAATTTGGTGTTACAAGAAGCGGGCCTCCCCCTATCTTGGAGCCGAGCAAGTGTTGAAAACAGAGGAGACTTTGTCTGCTGTCTTCTACTTCTTAATCACAAAAGTCTTCCATCACGAAACAAGTAGCTACCAGCCTCTTCGATTCTCTTGGGTGCCTTATCTCTATAAAATCCTCATGTTTTTTATTGTTCAAATTAACTGGCTAGAGAATAGGTATCTATTATCTGAACAAGTGTTAGGCACATGTTTGGGAATGAGAGATAACATTGCATCAGGATTCAATTCATGTGAGAGTGTGTGTGTGAGAGAGAGAGAGAGAGAGAGAGAGAGAAAGAGAGAGAGGGAGAAAGGCATCGGGGTGCAGATAGGGGGAGAGGGAGAAGGAAGAGATATAAAGGAATCCAGATGTGTTCAGAAAGACACTTCACTTAATACATGCGCATATAAATAGATGCCGTAACTTTTTGAAAATTGTTTTGTATCATTTTTAGGCTTTGGATCCTCACTAAAGAAATGATCAGCATTCATTCATTCATTCATTCATTCTCTGTATAGAAGGTGTTGTAACCAGTTGCCTACCGATAGAACGAGGAATTGGATAGAACAGTTTTGGGGGGAGGTAGTGGATTCACGGTGCTGTGCTGGCCCCTTGGCCAACATCAGCGTTGAGGGAGTGAGTTCCATGCTTTCCTGGGGTTCCCGGCACAGAGCAGACGCCCTGAGAGCCTGCGGTTACTAAGAGACGCGCTGGGACGCGAAGGCTGTGCCTTCTCCACGAAACCAGTTTGCTTCTGCTGCTTGTCTAAAGATGTCTAAAAATACCTCCGGGGCCTCCTGAGAGTAATTTCAACGTCCCCAAAGCTGACATAGGCACTCCTTGGGGGCAGTTAGAGTGACTTTGGTCTTGTGGCACACATCAAGCCTGGGATTTGGAAGGTCCTCTCAAAGGAAGACACAGTTCAGGTGACTTTTGGCGGGCATCATATCAGCTTGGCAGAGGGCTTGGGGTCTGGTACCAGACAGGCCTAGCTCCCCATTTGGGCTCTGTCACTTACTGGTGGTAAATTCGGGAAAGTCACCTCCCCTTTCTAAGCCTCGGTTTCCTCATCTGGACGGTGAGCCCGCAGGCTGCTGGGAGAATTACAGGAGACACAGCATAGAAGGTTTAGTGTACCAGGGCTCTCTGGAGCGGTTCATTATCAACAAGAGTGGTTCTTGTCGGTGACGACGTCCTTGTTTGAATTCTTATTTCTTCCCATGGAATAGGTTGTAAAGCCTCATCAGGAAAGGGAAATAAAAGGAAGCTGCTGGAGAAGAGATCTAGGCATCCAGATGCTAACCCCACCCATGGTTCTGCACGGACAAGACCCCATTAGAGGGGTTTTCTGTCTCGGCAGACTTGGATGGAGCTGATCGGCGCTGCTTCCTTATTGGTCCAGTGGTCTGTGGGCCCTGGTATAAGTTTTCCTCTTGTTCTCCATTAAACACTAAAAAAAGAAAAAGAAAAAAACTTTCCATGGAAGAGGGGCCTCATTTTTCTGCGCAGTATTTACATCTCTGCGCCTGTGGGGTCACCTTCCCTTGTACTTTTATTGGCAGAGGGACAGGGTTGGGACTCAGGAGTGCTGTAGTTCTGGAAAAACCGCCTCGTGGTCTGGCATCCTGGGGATTTTCCTGGCCCGCCGCGCAGAAGTCTCTCAGCTCCAGTCCAGACCTGAGTGGGGTTCGCTGTCTCCCAGCTCACGTGCTGCCTCGCCCCACCCCCATCCCCTGTGAAACACAGGCTCATTTCGTCTCTCGACACCCGTCTTTCCAGGGCATGTCGGCAGTAAGCTGCGTTTTGTGTACAGGAAATGCTGCTGTCGGGGAGACAGGCAGGCATGGTGCGGGAGGGAGAACAGGACGCAATACTGCGAGAAATCAGGCAAGGCGAAACGGAGGCAAATAAAGCCAATTAGTAAACTCCGTTGAATAAATAAAAGATATCAGTTTTTCACACCCTCTTCTATGGTACTTCTGTCCAACTGATCGTATAAATTGACTCCTTTGTGCTATAAAAGAATACAAATAACACCACCTTTCATGGCACTGGGGGGTCAAGTGTGCTTGTTGAACTTAGTTGAGTTCAGCAAATGAGCTGGGTGTATATTTTAAAACCTCTCGATTCCCAGTTCTAATTCTATAAAACACCACTCAAGGCACCAGGGATAGCAGGTTATAAATTCAATAATATTATTCTTTCTTCCTTCTCTCCACACTTCGTTCTCCCCTTCCATTTTATTTTATTATTTTTAGCCTTCCCTGTGTTTGAAGCATTGTGCTGCTCGGGCGCCTTGGGGAGGCAGAGACCAACAGGACAGACGCTCGCTCACGGCCTGATGGGGGGACGGACACACGCACAAATAAGTTTAACAGCAGTGACGGGAAAGCATTCCAATGGACTCGAACCCAAGTGCTGAGGGGCTGAAGGTGAACTTTGACTGCATTATATACCTAGGACCTTGAAGGGCGGGGGAAGGGTAGTCCTGGCAAGGCACGGTTGGAGGAAAGGCACAGAGAAGCGTGTGCTCAGGCTGTGCGGGGACGGTGGAGTCCGGTGCACCCACAGCTGGGTGGGGCCAGCAGGGGCAGGACCTGGAGTGCGATTGCAGGACATTAGTTCCACTTGTTAATTTGGGGGCGAGGGGTGGGGGGGGGGAGCCATTTAATAGTTTCACGCAGCCATAGGACATAATAAGATGTGTTTCATGTAAATTCCTCTAGGTGCCTTTACTGTCAGTGTTCAGAGGGCGGAGGGGCTGGGGTGTGGACAGTAGAGGCCACAGGTGTGGCCAGTTGTGGCCAGTTGAGCAGGACAGGCAGCAGGAATGGAAAGAAGGCATTGGGGTGACCAGTGTGACTCAGCTTCTGAATTTCTTAAAGCACCTTTTAGTCCTGGAAGATTTGGATGAAAAGACTCTAAACCAGGGGTGTTGACCTGGGTGTTTTCACCAGGGGCCACATCAGCCTCATGGTTGCCCTCAAAGAGCCGAACGTAGAGCTCCTTGCCCCTAGTTAAGGAGTGGTTGACATGTATACAGTCCTAAAATTACATTCGGCCCTTTGAAGGCAACCACGAGGCTGATGTGGCCCCTGGAGAAAAAATGAGTTTGACACCCCTGCGTCTAAACAATGCCCAGCCAGTTGTGGTAGTTAAGATGCAGTTGTCATTACAGTGGAATGACATGCTAGGGTGTCTCTGTAGTGGTCACTTTGCATGTCACTTGGTGTCTCTGGAACAGGGTGCTGCTACTTCCACCCAATGGATCACTTCCTAGAGCCCATTCTCAAAATTCTGTGCTGGGCGTCAGCTCTCACTTCTTACTCGCCGTGACGCCTTGCTGTCCCACGACCCATTTGGCAAATTTTTTATTACCATGATACTGTGTATTCTCAGTGTCGTCTAAACTTTATGCGCTCATCAAAATCGGGTGGCTCACTCTCTAAAGGTGTCCCAGTGTGCTGGGTCCCCTGCTATTGCAGAGGAGTTTTGGGGCCCCAGCTGATAGGCCTTGGCAATAGAACAGATGGCAGAGGTGAGAGAGAGGGTGACTGAAGGGGACTTGGAGACTCTCAGAGCCAGTGTAGGAAGAGATGAGACCAGGACATGGGTGGGTGGTGGTGCCTTTAGACCTGCTCAGTTGGGCGGGGTGGACCTTCCGAGTAGGGCGCCTGAGTAGGTTCTTCAAAATGCAGATTTTGATTTCAGTACAGAAACCGGGACTAGAAAACACTAGTTCGTTCACTGTCTACATTGAAATAAACGTCAAGACTTTGGGAATAAATTACTTTTCTTGGGAGGGGGTCGAAATGGAGATGTCAAGAAGTGAGTCTAAAATGTAATGGGAAGAAGGTTATATTTAAGAGGCTAGAAAAGGAGAGACCCACGGAAGAGATGGGAAAGTAATCATAGAAGAAAGAGGAGAACCGGGAAAGCGCAGGCCAAGACGGAAGGTGTTTGAAGAAGAGAAAGCCCAGTGGTGTTCATGACTGCAGATTAGGCGGAAAATTCCAGCAGATTCTCAGAGGAAGCGCTTTCTTTCCTCACCATCTCAGCTGATCCGGAACAGCCGGGGGCGTTGGCTGCCTCCCTCGTCCACGCTGCCCATTTGCGCGCGGGGCGAATTGTTGGAGTCGGAGCTCGGGTGGACCCCATTTTGACAGAAATCCAGAACTGAGATCGCTGTAGGGATTTCGAAAATTGAGTGCAAAACTCGCAGATTTTCCAAACTTGGATTTGAAAAGATCTTAGCAAAAGGAGTAAATACCACATGAAATTTTAAAAGGTACCAAAACAAAACTAATTTCATGGATAAAAGTAATATATTTTTGCAAATGCCTTTGGAATGTTTTTATAGTTAAGTGCAAAATTGAGGCTTTTTTTATTATTATGAAAAGAGCAGTAATATAAAAGAGCCTGTCTGATATAAAAACTTACCATTGTAAAATTTCAGGGTTTTCTCTATTAAACTGCTAATGGCACTTTAAAAATATTATGATATAATTTTATCCCTTAGCTAGATCTTCAAAAAAAAGTTTTGTTCTTTTTTTTTTTTTTTTTTTGAGAGAGAGGGAAGGGAGGGAGAAAGAGAGGAAGAGAAACATTGATGTGTGAGAGATCCATTGATTGGTTGCCTCTCATCCTCCCCCAGCTGGGGACCTGGCCCACAACCCAGGCATGTGCCCTGACTGGGAATTGAACCAGTGACCTTTCGGTTTGCAGGCTGGCACTCAATCCACTGAGCCACACCAGCCAGGGCTTTTTCACTGAATTTTCGATGTCCATCCGTTTTGCTGTTGAAGTACAACTATCCGGTGGCAGCCTTACTGTCTGAGATGATGGATTCAAGTCTCACCTGGGCCGCCTGGTGGCTGCTCGTCACTGAGCAGGCGCCTCGCTCTCCCACAGACTTAGTGGGGAGCACAGGGCAAGCCACACGGTGCATGCGTTTGCCCTTCACCTTCACCTCTAAGGGGGAATAATGTTGCAGACCTCAGCTGTTGGCGGCATCAATTAACGGAACGGATATGCTTGGGTTAAATTTGCTGATGTCTATGAAAGCTGCCTGTAAATAGTGTAAGTGGGTTTATTTTTAAGGACAAGAGCTTGAATAAGTGAAGCTGTAGGCCATAAACCAGTTTTCAGTACATCATTTAAATGGATGTATACGTTTTAGGAACGATAATACAGTGGTTCATGTGTCCACTTCCTAATAGCCGGATGGCTTTGGGTACGTCGGCTAATATTTCTGTATCTTGACATCTTTATCTTCGCCGTAGTACTTTGGTCAGATTTGTAAGTTAAAGCACGTGACAATCTCACAATAAGGACTGGAACTCGATACGCGCTTCAGACATGATAGCTCCTGTCGGCCTCTACGTGCTGCGCAGTTACTGCCTGGGTACTACTTCTGGGGGTGATTAAACAGACTGTTCTTACTACAACTTGTTGTCAACACCTGTGGAATGTAGTGTGCACTTCATTATGACTTTTTAATCCTCACCTGAGGGGATGTCTATTGATTTTAGAGAGAGGGGAAGAAGGGAGAGAGGGAAAGAGAGAGAAATGGATGTGGCAGAGAAACACTGGTGGCTTGCCCCCGGGATGCACCCCGACTGGGGACCAGACCTGCAACGTTTGGGTGCACAGGATGATGCTCCAACCGACTGAGCCCCCCGGGCAGGGTGCACTGCATTCACTTTGCATTTCTGTTGGCATCGACACCAGAACCTCAGCAGAGGTGACCGCTGGCGTTTCTGCTACAAGATGGACAGTCCTGGCAGTCCTGCGGGCCAGCGTGGTGGGTTGGTCCTCAATTTTTATCTAAAAACGGGCTTACCTGCTTGACTGGTGTCCATCAGCTTATCGAAGCGCTGTTTTCACACCTGAGCTCTCGTTGTCCTTTCCTGGCGTTTGTCACTGACTCGGGAATGACAATGGGTGGCGAAGGTGTAAGACCAATTAATTACTCAGTGGACCCACGGAGGAGCCTGATACTTGGGAGCCTTCCCCATTTTGGAGCCTGCGGGGTCCTGCTGTGTGACCAACCACTGTCACTGGGTGTGCCCGTGGAATGGGGCCTCACAGCCTAATTCCAGACTGACTGACGTGACAGGCTGGACACGTGGACCCGACAGATCCACGCAGCTCTGTACGTTTGCGACCAGAGGTCCTGTCGAGCCCTCCACAGCCTGCATCTTCCTCCCTTCCAGCGTGTTCTGTGTTGTAGTGTAGTTCCTTGGGCGGATTTATGTCCGAAGAGAGGAGTCTAAGAACCTCGTCCCGTGCGTCCCACGGCTTCAGTGAGAGGTCTGCAACCTTGGGGCTGGAGTGGGAGTCGGCCGGCAGTTTCCTGTTTATAGTCGGGGTCGTTAACACTTGGGACAGCTCCCCCCAGAATGAACTCCGAGTTCCAAAACAGGCTCCTCCCAGAAAGTTTGTCCCAGAAGGTCAACCAGCTCTATAAAAGACATCCTAAACAACCATCGCGCAAACGCTTTTCTTTCCTTTGAAAGGAAGGTACTCGCATTTGAAAATTCAGATTCCTAAGACCTGAGACCTGCTCATATCCATGACAAAAGGAGCATTCCCTCTTCTAGAAAGAGCCTGCTGCGGAAGCAGTCACGCAGCCCACAGGGCAGGGGGTCCGGGGCTATGTCACTTCCGCTTTCCAAAGTCACCCTGAAAACTGCCTCCCATCCCTGCAGCCTCGTCCTCGTCACCTCCTCCCCCTTCCAGGGAGGCTCACTCCAAACCCTGGACACCAGCCTTCGTGTTTATACTGGGTCTTGGATGTTCGCTCCCTTGGCTTTGGGGAGCTGACTCGGTTGAAAATTATGTTTTTCTTTTAAGGACAAAGGCCTTATTGTATGCGCATGTCGTGTAGTAGAATGAGTTGTTGTTTTTTTTTTAATGTTAGGTAATGGGTGGCACTAAGTCAGATCTGCCGAATGAGAAAGGCAAAGGTCTGTGACCCCAATGGCATTGAAGGTTGCACTCAGGCAACCCAACCAAAGGGAAGGAGCGGAGGGTGTACCTGGTGGCTTCTTCCCTGACCACAGTGTGTCCCCGGAATGACTTCCTCTGATGGAATGACAGTAAACGACCCTGGCAGAGGACCTGCCACCTGAGTGAGGGCGCCCCAGAGACACTTCAAAGACAGCGACAGTGGTCATGAAAATACTGGAGATAACGATGTCCCATTTTAGTGTATAAAAGCGCACGCTTCCCAAATAAGGCTTGGTCCAACAAGGAGAGGCCAGCCCGATGTTTTCCCGCGGCCGTGGAGGCAGTGCGGTGCGGTGCGGGAGCCTCCTCCTTCCGAGCTCTGGGGGCTGGGCCTCCCTGGGTGGGCCTCTGGCCTTCTGGGCTGTGGGGGCCTCAGGAGGGCTGTCCCCAGGAGGGAGCGGCCCGAACCTCCGAAAGCAGGCACGGAAACTGGAGGGCCCTAGGCTGCCCCTGGACGTCCTCCGGCCTCAGTGAGAGGCATTTTTAGCATCTTTACCTTAATTTCTTTTCCTCTTTCTATGTAAACGTTTCTTTTTTAAACCTAACTTCCCAGGTTTCTCTCCGAGGCCCACGTCTACAAAGCAGCAACAGCGTTAAGGTCCCTTTAACCTCACACTGCTTTCATGTTGATGAGCAAAGAAATGACATTTTTATTCTCTTCCATAGTTACTCTCGGAGCTTATTATTTAAAAACAAATACTGGGGATCCCTATTCCGTTTAATGTTTTAGCTGCAGAGGACCGCCTGAACCAAGATCGGGCTGTTCCTTGCTCCCTCTGGCTCCAGTGCCCCTGCGTGGCGTCCGTGGTGGAAAGCGCTGGAAGCTTCTGTTCCAGTAGAACCTCTCTTTGCCACATTTGCCCCGTCCGTGCCTTCACTTCTCAGAAATTCACGGAGTCTCGTGGCCTCCTGGGTCCCACCTGCTTTGCAGACTCTGGTGTAAAGGCAGCAGCAGGGAGACATTCCGGAGCAGTGTCTCCTGTGTCGGGGGGACACTCGTGTCCTGGCGGCGAGGACATGAAAGATGAATCAGAGAGTCCCCCGCCGGGGAGGCGCTTGGCCAAAACAGCCTCCCGCCAAGTCCCTGTGTTGATGATGCTCCTTGGGGGGCGGTGGGCTTGTCGGATGGCGACGGGGCGATTTCGGCCCTCAGGCACGGGTGGAACGATGGGTCCCGTGGCCAGCGCCACCCACCTGTGCGCTGATGCTGAGTCCCATTAGCACCCAGGTGGCCACCCGGCAGGGAAATTTCTATCCCCTCAGAAGTGACTTACGTTAGAATTTGGGGAGGGGCTGGGGGCAGGGAAGGGGGCAGGGGCCTGCCCTTTTGGGATCTGGCCAGTCCAGGAAGGACGGGCTTTGCCTCCCCCGCGCTGGGGTGCGCTGGGGTGCGCTGGGGGTGCCTGTGCCAGCAGCAGCCGCTTCCTTTTCCCTGTGAGCGCCTGTGCGTGGAGGGGAGTGACTGGCATTTATTACAAAACGGGGTTTTTAAAAATATCTGTTTCCTATAAATCTTACGCTGGACAAGGGCCAAGAAAAGTTTGCTTAAAAAAAAAAAAAAAAAAAAAAAGAAAAGTTTGCTTAAAGGACTCTGAGTGCTAGTTGGCCAAGTTCGGATTTTGGTGTTATACTGAAGCACACGGAAATTTTGGTCTTTGGTGTTGACTTAGAGACTCAGCAGTTTCTCGAGGTTCAACCCAACCGCTGTTTGAACACCTTCAAACTCCTCCCACCGGAGAGAGCCACGCTGACCAGTCAGGGCCACCTGTCTCCACGGTGGGGGGCGGGGACTTTTAACGGAGGGTGACTTCCCACTGGGTTCGTGATCTAGAAACAAAGTGTGGCGATAGAGTAAACTGGGGACACCCCTGCTCTCTGCCCCCCAGCTCCGAATGAATGGGTGGGCCTTCCTGCCCATCCTCAGAACTCCTCTGATGGTGGTGGGGGAGGGGAGGGGAAGTCCACCTGAGTGCCAGCGCCAGGGGGCACGTAAGGGGAGGGGAGATTCGTGGGGAACGTGGAGACTGGACTGAAGGGCCGGAGTAGGAGAGTGATCGGCGGTCATTCAACTCCGCACATCTTCACCGAGCATTTACGCTAGTGACAGCCCGCGGTCCTGAGAGACGGGAAAGAACGCTTCTTTCGTGTGAACAAAGAGAGATTAAATTATGTCCCAGATAGTTCTGAAGGTAGATATCTTTTATTGCTTTAGAGGTCTTGGAACACTGACGAAGTCATTCAAACCATAGATATTAACCCTTGGTTTGAATGTTTGATTAATCAGAACAAAGCATTATTCCTTGACTGTGCTAGATTATATATATATGAACATATATGAATACATATACACACACATATACACACATACATATGTAAGTATACATGAGGTCTGCCCAGAAAGTAGACAGCCATGTACTATGAAAAAGAGAGACATGTATGGAAGGAGATACAAGATACAAGAAACATTGTACACAGGACAATGACACCTCAGTCCCTTTCAAAACAGGCACCTTGGGACCTCACACAGTTCTCCCAATCACCATCAGCTGCCCCATCGTATTTTCCTGAATCTCATCAACAGTCTGAAATCTCTTCCCTTTCAAAGATGATTTGAGTTTTCGGAAAAGCCAGAAGTCACAGGGCACCAAAGCTGGGCTGTAGGGGGGCTGAGTCACCTGGGAGATTTGACCTTTCGCCGAAAAGCTCTGCACTAGACGTGATGTGTGAGCAGGTGTGTTGTGATGAAGCCGCCAGTCACCTGTTGCTCACAGCTGCAGCCTTCCGAATCATGAGCATAGTTTCCGAGGAGGAATATTCAACCTTAACGCAAAATCTGATGCAGATTTCTTGCTCTACTCGCTCAGTCATTTTGAATGTGACGGCCACACAGTACACACTCACTCAACAGTGTCTACCGCCCCCACTGACTAGCACAGTGAAGTCGTCATTGTTCACACACGTGTATTCAGTCCACTCTCCTTGGCGGCCAGGTTACATTGGTGCTGCACAAACCGTTCTCGTTGCATTAACAGTGGCTGGATTTCCCCCGATAGACCTCGTGCATTTGTGTTTAATGTAACATCTGGGCAATAGACGTAGGTTGCAAACGACCTTCTCTCAACCGGAGAGCCTGAAAACCAGCGTGAGCACGGGACTGAACTGGAACTTGTGTGCAGGCTGGGGGCGGGCGTGTGCGGCGGCGCTCGGCGCATGGGGCACCAGAAGCAGACACTCCTGTTCCTGGCACTGGGGCCCCTCCCCTCCCTGCCTCCTCACACTCTCGCTCATCGGGCCCCTGCCTCTGCCACACAGCTGTAGGTCGTTCGCAAGTCACGATGTCGCCTTCCGTGTCCTCTGTTCCCCCCGCCCCGCCCAGGGCCCCGGCCATGGTGGCCCTTAAGTTCAATGTGCAGACCACAGGGAACTTGTTGGACGTGTAGATCCTGGGGCCTCCCCCCGGAGACCCTGACTCAGTAGTCCCGATGGAGGCCACAGAGTGTCCGTTTTTAATCGGCTCGTCTAGAGACTCTGCGGCCAGTTTCTGACACACTGTTCCCGTCCGAGGTGGGGGAGAGGGACAGCTATGCAGATAAAAGCCAGCTCCCCGATGAGGCAGCGTGCGCACTGGCGGTTAGGTGCAGTGGAGATTCTGTTACTGGTGCAGAATAGTCACAGGTCAGCTGTCACTTGTGCAGTGTCGTTTTGGGGGGTGTTCACGTTCACCGTGTGCATCGAAGTGCTGCTTTTCCCCACGTCCTCTCCCCGGTCGAGCCGCCCCTAGTCACCGGATCAGAATGGATCACTTATTCTTGTGTTGCTTACTCATATCGTATCCCTTAGTCCTGCCCACCCTGAAGCTTTATTAATTATTAACATGGCTGTCTCCCCGACTGAACTTGAAGCTTCCTTGGGGCAGGAGTAGCGTCCGGTTCTTCTCGGCAGAACAGCACCTTGCACACAGTAAGCCTCCACGACTGTTTGGGGGAAGAAATGCCACGTTTGAAAGTCTGGGCCCGCCTGAACGCCGTTTTCCAGGCTGTGAGGCAGGGCAGGCTTCCTCAGGAAACCCGGTCCGCAGTTGAGAGCATCAAGGCCTGGAAAAGTAAAGCCGGGCAAACTCGCACCACGCGTCGGCCAGACTCGAGGCTACAGTTCAAGCCTGAGAACCCTGACTCTCCCAGGGAGGTCCCACGGAGGCAGATATGTTGCAAGGAATGCTTCCTGACCGCAGGGTTGAGAAAGCCCCCGAGCCGGGAGCGGGGGAAGGGAGGGAAGCGAGACCCAGCAAGCCACTTCCCTGGGGATTCTGGTTTTAATAGTCCCTGGGGTTCAGTTAGGCGGAGTCCTAACCAGCGCCTTTGGGTGGGACAGCCTGGCCCCCTGGGTTGCTGCCAGCCTCTTCACGGGAGGGACTCCCGCGGGACGCAGTCCGTTTCCGGTGGTCTTTCCGTGATGGACAGCAGCTGCACGCCGAAGCTGAGGTGACGTGTGTGTTTGTGGATTCTGCAGCGTGAGCCAGCGGGATGTAGCAACGTGACACAGCAGCCGGGTTTCATGGCTGACTAGCTGGGCTCCAGCAGCGTCTGGAGGGGCCGGAGACAAGCAGTGACCGAGCTGATGGCCAGGCGAAGCAGGGTTCAGAGATGCCCCGCCCCCCCACCCTTCCCGTTGCCGAACCTCTACAATGGCGCCTCCTCCTGGCCACGCCCAGGCAGCGGCACCTTCCTGATCCAGGGCAGAACCATCTGGGGGACTTCAGTCCTCTCTCTTTAGTCTGCCAGATTTGTCCCCACCCCTTCCTTTACCTGGTCTTGGAGAATGTAAGGTCCGGCTGAACTGCCCTGGCCCAGCGGGCCGGAGCATGGTCCCATGCACCAAAATGTTGTGGGTTCGGTCCCTAGTCAGGCCACATACCTAGGTTGTGGGTTCGATCCCTGGTTGGGGTGTGTGCGGAGGCAACCAATCAACGTTTCGCATATTGATGTCTCTCTCTCTGTCTCAAAATTAATAGACCTACCCTCTAGTGAGGATTGAAAAAATTAAAAAAAGAAAAGTCAGGCTGAACTGATTCTGGTTCATGGGCCTTCACGCAATTCTGGTCGTGCTGACACACTGTTGTCCACACTTTAAATGAGAACCCTTAGACAATTAAAACAATAAAGTTAGCCTGGCATTCCATGGTTCCTTTATCATCGCCATCTTTATTTTATTTTTTTTTACCATGTTATTTTCTTTCTCTGTTATTAACCCAGCATTTCCGTGATGTCACCTCTCCCCAGGTTTTGTGGCTCGTTTGTCTCGGTGTCCGCTTTGAATGCTGGGTTGCGGCCTGGTAATGACATGCACAGACAAAATTACAGGGGGTGGTTGTTCTTCTTACACGCACGTTCGGCTGGACATTCGGGGGATGGAGTGTCCAGTGGGGACCTCTCTGACTCAGGCCGCAGGGGGTGAGCTGGTGCAGGGCCAGAGTAGGGCTGTCTGTGCTCGTGATGACAGGGTCAGGATAAGGATGTCCGGAGAGAGCTTCGGGGCCAGCTTAGGGCAGTGTCAAGTGCCTAGGTGGGGGTTCAGCCAGTACTTGTCACTCATGACAACGGGCTGATGTAATTTCGCCTGGTGGAGAGAATGCCCGGGGGAACTTTAACAGCCTGCAAACACGTGGGAAGGAAGTAAGATCTTGAAAGGACAGAGAGGAGTACAAATCCCAAAGCTGCTACATATCTGCAGCTCCGGCTTCCCGGCTGGCCCCTGCCTCTTGCACATGCTCCCAGAGGGAGACCCAACGTAGCTGTGGGGTCTTGGCCCCTCAGCTTCTTGGCCAGTGCCTCCTTGTGAGTGCCAGCATTTTCCACAGGCCCTCAGCCTGGGGGCCCCCACTGTGGGAGAGCGCACTCGCCTAGCTTCCAGCTGCATGTGCTGGGATCAGATACGGGAAGAGGGTCTGACTTCAGACTGTGTTGGTCCCAGCGCTTTGTCTGTGGATCTCGGTGCCGTGAAGAAGGAAGACTTAAAATGAGGGACTTTCTGCTTTTCTTTCCATTACTCGTAAGGGTTTAATATCCTCTCACCCCCCACCCCACCCACTCTTAACACTTACCTAGCCTCTGGTCACCAGGCTGTGGTGGGTCCCAGCCTGTGGGTTGGAGACATTGGTCCTAGAACTTTCTCCCAGAGTCCTCAGCTCTTCTAGCCATCCAGAGTTTTCCTAAACTGGAGTCTAGTCCCTCAGAGGTGTAGCTTGGCAGGCCCACCAGCCCTCAGATCAAGGAACGGCCAGGGGCGGCATCCCTCGTGAGTCTCAGGTGGTGGAGGATGACAGTCCTGGGGTCTCGCGGTCTCTAGGGAGCTGGCATGGTGGCTGGTGCTGAGAGAAGGTGACCTCTGGTGGTCACTAGATTACTTCTTTTTTAAAAAAATCTTTCCCAGATTTTATTTATTCACCTTTAGAGAGTGGGGAAGAGGGTGAAAGAGAGGGAGAGAAGCACCAATGTGTGAGAGATACATCGATCGGTTGCCTCTCACATGCCCTGACCGGGAATTGAACCAGTGACCCTTTGGTTTACAGGCCAGTGCTCCATCCACTGAGCCACACCAGCCACTAGATGTGCTATTAATCTGGTGGTCATTAGGTTAATGTAATACTCTCAACCAGTGATGACGTACAGCTGTGTGTGTGTAAGGACTTAGGTGCAGAGAGGTCTCTCAGCATTTGCTTGATGGATTTATAAGAATTTTGTTTATTTGGCTACTCCTTACTAGACCTTTTTGGGCTGGGTCTTCCTTATCTTCTCAAACTTTAAATGTTGGAGAGCCCCAAGATTCGGTGAGGATGTGTTGTCCCCTGACAGCCCTTCCCCAGGTGATTTTACGTAGGTCTAGGGCTTAAAAACCACCTCTATGCTGAAACTTCCCACGTTCGTGTTTGTGGCTGCCTTTCCCTTCAGGTGTGGACTTGTATATCCAGAGGTCTACTTGGCATCTCCACAGGGGTGTCTAAGAAGCATCTCAAGCTTAAAATGGCTCAAACAGAGATCTTGTTTTCTCCCTCCCTCCCCCCTCAAATTTGGTTTCCTCCAACCAGAAATCTCAGCTGCATTTTCTCAGGCCATCAACCACGGGCCCTTTATTCTGCGTTCTCCTACACTCTGCATTCAGTCTGTTAGCAAATCCTGACGGCAAAACCTTGACAATGTATCTGATCGTGCCTAACTACCGCCACGATCACTTTTACCTCCGGACAATAAATTATCAACCAGGGACCATTTAAAAGCACACATCCAGTTATTTCACGGTTTTCATGGAGAACCCTCCAGCGACTTCTCATCTCATCAGAATGCAGTCGGAAGTATATATAACTGGGTCCACCCAGGTCCTACACAAACTGGTCCTGATGCTGTTTCTGGCCTCACCTCCCAGAGCATCTTCCCATCACTCTCAGCTCCAACCACGCCCCTCGGCTCCTTGCTCCTCCTACACAGCACCCTCTCTACAAGGGCATTTGTGTTTGCTCTTTCCTGCACCCACATCATGCCTATCCACTATCTTTATTTACTCTCATCCCTTCATTCTGGTCTCTGAGCAAATGTCTCCTTGCTAGAGGGTCTCTTTCTGACCACTCTCCCCGATAGCACCGCGCCTTAGCCTTCTGTCCCCTTGTCCCGCCTCCTTTTCCCCGAGACCCTCCTCGGTGCCCATGGTATCGTTCCTGTGTTGGTTTCCTGTCCATGCCCCCGCGGGAGTGCCCGCTCTGGGAGGAGGCGACCCTCTCCCCGTTGCGCTGCAGCCCCTGGGCTGGGACGGTGCTGGGCCTGTTCAGTGCAGAACCGGTACATGAATGAACATGTGCCATTGGTGCCGAATATGTTTTACTCAATAATGTAGAGGTCTAACTCTTTGCCCCCGAAATAAATCACCATTTTTTCCCTACTCTACACTCTGCTTTTGCTGCGGTGCTGAGTTGCCTTTTTCATTGCTCAGGACACTTTGCTAATCAGTTCTGGTGGTGCGAAAATTGTGCAAATACAGGGACTGAGAGAGGAAGTGCTCTCTCCGGTGACCAATAATATCATCACATTAAAAAAAGATCATAAGCGGTAATATCTATAAAATGAATTTTTTTCTATAGAAAACTATTTAAACAATAGATATCCCTGTTCCATGCTCGGTAGCACAAAATGATTGGTTTTCGAATGTAAATTAAAATTCCGTACGTTGGCATTTTATGCTTTACCTAAAACATCATCCAGACAACAGGCCAGCAGAGTGTGTTAATCCTACGACTTTACAGAGCGAGGAAAAAGTGGCACAAAGCATCTTCCCGCGAGACACACGAAACGGACCGCCGTGCTCGCAGTCGGCCTCCCCGGAGCTGCAGGAGGTCCCTGCTGCGGGTCGTCGCACGTGTAGGGCGGATTCCACCTCCGTGAGACAACTGTAAAACAAGCCCTTCTTTTAGGCGTGCTCAGTGGCTCCCCTCGTGTCTTGGAACCGCGATGACCTGGACGGCCCTGGGGGATGCGCAGCAGCAAGGGCTGGTGGAGACGGACCTTTCCCTCCTCTGAGCTCACCAACAGCCCGGTGCCACTCAAGCTGCCACGGGCGAGGTGCTTTCGAGGTGTTTTCGCCCGTCTCCCTCTGGGACCGTAGGCTCTTCCAGGGCCGGAGGGGTATCGGATCTGGTTTCTCTCCTCAGCAAAACCTGGCTGCAGCAGGCGCTCAAAAAATACTTGTTAAACAGATTCGTGGAGCTTTAGTTGGGTGGATTTGAATTCTGTTCTGCAAAGTTTTAACCTGCCGAAAAACCCAACCTTGTAGACAAGACGTCCCTTTTGTCTTGTTTTAGATGTTAAACCTTCTGCGAAGCTGTTTTATGGCGAAACCCTTTTAAAAACCAATTTCTTTTTTCCCCCGTGGGGCACATGTTATGAATGTCATTAGCAACAAGGTTATGTTCATCTTTTGTGGGTGACGACTCACTTTCTGGATCACACCTTAATCAGAAGTGGGTTATTGATAAAATGAGTGTTGATTGTTTAATGAGTTTAAAAGTGGAAGCTCGTGGGCTACGATTGCATTCTGAAGCTATGAGATGAATTGGTGGCTTCCCGAGGTCTTTCTGGTGCCTGTGCCTGTGGCCCTTGGGGAAGCCGGGGTGATGAGCACAGGCTGCTAATGGCCCTGGTGAGTGGTCCGGCCAAAGTCCGCCCCCCACAGGCCTGCCCTTCTGTGGGGGATGCTGCTTAAGGCTGGCACTTTCAGTGCTGTGACCATCCAGCCAGCTGGAGGGCCACTGTCCCCTTGGTCCCCTGCCTGTCATTCCTCAGGGAGCTCGACACCCTCTGCAGTGGGCGCAGCCCGGGAGCAGGGCCCCTTCCAGCACCCGACACATCACAGCGCTCTGACGGCTGTTCGGAGGCTGGACGGCAGGAACCAGCTCTGCAGCCGGCCGTCCCCAGGGTCCCTTTGAAAGCTTCTGTGATTGCTGGTGGTCGGGGGTCAACTGTGCAGATGTCTTTAAAAGTGTCTCACCAGCGACCAGAAAGTTGCTTTGTCAAGATGATGGATGGGCCGCGAGCAGCTCCTCCGCCTGGCCCAGTCCCCGTGAGGTTGGCTCCATTTACTCGTCCAGATCAGGTCCTTCCTGTAGCTCCCAGCAGCGCCCGGGGCTTTTACGGGCAACCCGTGAACAGTCTGTTCTGTTCTGTGAAAAACGGGCTCGGTAGCTCGCTGTTGGCCCACAGGAGGGAGGGGCATTTGAGGGCCTGGTGAGTCCCACCCATCGCGGCTGGGTGAACGCAGGGAGAGACACCTGCCGAGCAGAAGTGGTTGGCCCTCGCCAGTCACCCAGGCAGGACATGGGTGGGGGCTGAGACATCCCATGCCGTCAGCAGAGAACCATTTATGCACACCGTGAAGAGGGTCCATGGAGTTCTCAGAGTCTCTGCACAGCCAGAAAGCCCAGCTTCTTACGTTGTGCTGAGTCAGAGAAGGGGCAGCCAGAACAGCCCCTCCAGTTCTCCTGCCTTCAGTACGCCTCACAGCCTTTCCCGGGGATGATTTCCACTCCTCAGCCCGCATCCCACACTCGCTCTAACGCCCCTGCCTACCTGGCCAGCAGCCTCCGGGGCGTGCCCCGGACATGGGGAAGCCAGGCCAATGTCCCCTGAGCCGTAGATCCTACTGGTCATCACACCTTCTTGAGGGTTCAGAAGAACTCACCAGAGAAGCATGCAAACGTTTGTAAAATTTCATCTCCCCTCTCTTTTCTGTTTTCTTTTGGGGGGGGGGGCAGAAGAAGAAGCTAATTCACTATTCGCCGTGTGCTAAAGAGCGCCCAACGGTGTAAAATAATCAGAGATGTTGGGAGAGGCAGCGGGGCCGCTTGTGCGTGAGGCCCTGTGTCTTTGTGGGGACCCCATTCCCCTCCCCCGGTTCCCACCTTCCTGTGGACGTCACATCCTAGCTGTTCGGGTCCCTTTCGGCTGCGTAGACCTGGGAATTTGGGCACAATAAAGGAAGGATGCTTACAGTTGCTCCTCTAGCCCCCATACCTGGCGCCTGTCCCCTGGCAGATGGGGCTGTAGTTCACCCTCTGGTTTTCCAGGCTGCTTCTGGGACCCCGAGGACGGTGGCAGGCCTGCCCTGTGACAGGGTCCACTGGCGAAGTCACCAGCTGCTTTGTGTTCAACGTGCGGCAGTCGCCCTAACTTGGGGCGCCGCCGACCCCTTGTCCGTACGACGCGCGCCGTAATGAAAACCAGGCAGAACGGCTGTCTTTGGGGCTACTGCTTTTATTTGGGGGTTATTTCCTTTGGGCTCTGCCATCTCGAGTGCTTCGGTTCTGCTGCCCAGCACAAAGACGCGCAGCGAGGCGCTACGTGTCGCTGCCCTGGTTTAAATCAGGGCTGCACTTGAGTGGCCAGGGCAGTGTCATGGCCCGCGTTCCTTTGTTCTGAGCACTCCTTGAGAAGGCCAAATAAATAAATTAATTAATTAGTTAAACAAAGCCAGACCTAACCCTTTAAACCGCATAGGATCCCAAACGCTCCCTCCAACAAACCAAAGCCCATTAACAGAGAACTGAACTGTTAGGGAAGTTAAACGTATAAAGGGCCTCCTTATTAGTCCCCCGTTGCTTCTGCTGGCACGTGTCATATTTTCAAGGCCCCGCGTCAGGAGAGCGCTGTCACCTGGTGATGTACGAGGGCCGTAGATCACCCGCCCATTGTCTGTGCAGAGGGTGCGGGCACCGCACGCCGCGGTTCTGGCCAGACAGAACCGCGGGGGGTCTTCACTTCTTTTCTCCACCACCCCCCGCCTTTTTCTTTAATCTCCCTCTGTTTTGTGCTGCAGAGAAGTGAATTTCTTCATGGGATATGACTTGTTGCAAAATAATCGGGGGGCCCCAGTGGGCTTCATAAAGTCTTTTAAATGGCTGGGCTTCAAGGGCAGCTTTGTTCGGTGCCGGAGGGGGCGGGGCGTGCCGTGCCGGAGTCGGGTCTGGCGCGCGTGGAGGCTCCCGGAGCCTAGACTAGACGGGAGGAAGAAAGAATAACACTCGCAGACGCAGGGAGCTGTGGGACCCACTTGCAAGACGCTGCCACACGAAGGCTTCAAAAGTCGGGCCACGGGAGGCTGCCAGGCTCTGGGAGAGACACCCCCTCTGCTTGGAGAGGACTTGGAGACTCTGGGTCCAGGGTTTGGTCCGTCTTGCAAATGACCAGGCGCTCGCAGGCTGAGACTGGTTTTGAGTTTTGAAGTCAGAGGCTTCGTCTGTCTTTCCTGAGACAGGAGCGCTATTTCTGCTCCTGTGTTCCAGAAGAAACCTCGAACCGCTAAGGTTGACAGTTCTGAGAATGAGCACTCCTTTGCATTCTTCGCTGCAGGGAGGAGATGGCCCATCTGAGCCCCTACACCAAGCTGCGTCCTGCAGTGGCCCAGTCCTCAGCTCTGGCCCTCGGCCCTTGGTCCGAATCTCTGCCCTGGGGGGCGGAACAAACCTGAGGGGGTCACGGAGGAGGAGTGCTCTCCCGCCCACGAAAGAGGTGTAAATCAGTGCCTTCCGCAGGCTTCTTGCAAGGGCTAAAAGAGGACATACATAATACGTGTTCACCGCCATCTGGAAAGTAATAGATTGTCTACTAAACTTCAGGTGTTGTTATTATTCGTAAGAGTTCAACAACGTGCCCGGAAAACTGTACGCCCCTTCGTTTTTCGGTTAGAGATGGCTCAGCTCTGGGGTTTGACCGTTGGGGCTGATTGATGTTTCAAGCAAGGGCTGGGGCGCCTCCCACCTCTCCTGCTGACCTCCCTCAGTTGGGGAAGGGAAGAGAGCTTGGAAGACCATTCCCCTGGTGGGGCAGTTTGGGTCTTTTCCCCCATCAAACATAATCTCTTCACTTAGAAGTGGTTTTGTTTGTTATTTCCTTTCTTTCTCTCCTTGTCCAACCCCTCCCTCCAACTTTCACTGAGCAGAGTCGTGGCCCACAGTCGTGTACTTGGACACGAGGGCTTTGTAGTCGACCCGGCTGCCTGCCTTTTCGCTCCCAGCTCATTCTGTGCAAGAATTATGGGGACGTCAATTGTACTATCAGTAACAAAGAACAAGCGAGTAAAAGCTTAATTAAAATAATAAATTATCAGTCAAATTTAATACTGCCATTGGCAACCACTGAGCTCTCTCAGGCGCCTCCCGCTCCCGGGGATTGTTTTCTGGGAGATGAAGAGCAGAGTGTGTCCTCGGGGGCAGGCCGGGGCAGGTACAAGGTTGTGTCGTCTCCTGTTGGAGAGGTCGCGCTCGCTCACAGAGGCTTTCCCCTGACCCCGAGTTCCAGCAAGGGAATCGCCTTGTTTTTACATCTTTAATTATCCGCAGGGGGGACAGGCAGTGGACCCGGGCCCCCTGGGGTCTTTCCTTTTGGTGTTCGCCTCTATCTCTGCATTCCCGTGGGATGTTTTCAAGTCAGCTTTGGTTCCCCGAGTTTTGGCCCATGGGTTCCCTTAGCACAGGGTGGGGGATGTGGCCGGAGGTCTGCTGTGGCCGACCCAGGTCACCCGTCTTTCCTGAAAATTTCCAGACTTGTTCAAGGACATGCTCATCTATTCCTGAAATTGCAACGGTCGCGTGGGAGCTAACCTGGTACTAAGGAGATACACCCACACATTTTCACGCGGTGCCTTAGCAACTGGCCTCCCTGGCTGGCCCCTGAGTCCAGGCCTGAGAACCAGCCTGCCTTCCCCCGTCCACTGCTACCCGCTCTGTGAGGGGCCCGTGACACCTAAACTCATTGCGTGCTGTTCCTTGGTCTGCAAATCTTAATAAACCCACGTGATTAATGAAATAATGAGCAGAGAACCACACTGTGTAAACATAAAGGATAATTCTTCTATTTATGAGAAGTTTTATAATATTGCCTAGGAGAAATGCCGACCTGTGTTCAAAAGAACCTTCGAGTTCCTTTTGGCTATCTGGGGGCTGGAGTTGGGTTACCGTGGGGGCACCTCAGGGAGAACTTGCCCTGTGTAGGTTCATTCGTGAGGAGATCCCGAATCCCAGGGAGAACAGTGCGCTGTGCTGGGTCGCCTTCCCTGGGAACCTGGACACGGACGTCCTTATCCTAAAACCAAACTCCTCCGTGCGCCACTTCGAGACTCGAATGATAAAACCCCGCTGCATGTCTGCCCTGAATGAGTTCTTCAAGCAACAGAATTTCCTCAAGGGTCAGAGCGTCCTGTTTGTACTCGCCGACCACGATGGCTGCTGCGTCGAATGAGATTGTCTTCTGCAGGTGTCGCTGGGTGCCAGCAGCGACCGCAGCCTGAGTGGGACCTGCCAGGTCCGCCGTCTCGTCTCCTCCAGGACCGCGGGAGTTTCTGCAGGGGAGACGGCAGCTGGCAGCGTGGTCGCTCCGGCGTTCGCATGGCGCTGAACAGGGAGGCCCCTGCGCCACGTTCGGCTGCTCTAGAACTTCCACCGCGAGGCTTCATGGCTTCTCAGGGTCGCGGGGCATGTCCCCCCTGACAGTAGCTGGCGGCCAGGGGAGTGGTGTATCCTGGATTAATACGGGTGCCCCCTCCCCACCCCCAGGGCCATTTGCATTTCAGCAGGGCCATTCCTGAAGGCGGCAAAATCTATAGGGCCACTTCCCCAAGGAGACAGCAGTGATGGGTCGCAGAGAGGCCTGGCGGGGCGGTCACTGGTACCTCTGCGTCCCCTGTTCCGACGCCACTCCCAGGCCTGTGTGCCTCGCTGGCACACTGAGTACTGTCCATCCGGGCGGGAAGGCGTACGACCACTTCACCGCCTTCTTGGTTTCCCAGAAAAGGAGCCGGCCCCATGGTCTGCCGGCTTGCCAAACGGCAGCTGCCTGCCTTGCAGGCAGGCTTCGCTTTCCGGAGACCAGGCCTGAAGGACAGTAGCGCCACCTGCTCTGCCACCTTCCTACTGTGGCTGCGGGGGGTCGGCTGGCAGGGCGCCCGGGTGTTCTGTTTTCGTTCTTATCTCAGGAGGTTTGCCATGGCGTTTCAGCTCCAGTCAGAGCGTCCGCAGGCCGACCGGTCTCCCTCCCTGGTCACTCGCCCCGTGTTAGCGGCTGCGTTTTCCTCTCCAGATTTCTATTTTACTATTATCTTAAAAATATAAACGGAGGGTCAGGCATTACTTTCCAGAGTCCGTAATATGACTGGTTCCGGTTGAATCTCAGAAAAAAATATTTTCAAGACACTGGTTTGACAGAACAAAAGCATCTCAAAACATTTTATTTTTCTGGTTTCTCGGAGGAAAGCAAACAGGAAAATCTCACGGTGGTGACTTGTTATTTTCTCTGTGTCCAGCCTAACCCCGCTCCAATCCCCTCGAACCCTCAACCCCCATCCTTGAGACATCTTTTCCCTCCACACTAGCCCCTGAAAAATGCTCAGGAGGCCCTCGGAGGTCTTACGCACCGGGAGCCGGGGGACTCTTTGCTGCCATCTAGTGGCCCACCTCCGACACAGCAAGCTGCTCGCCAGAGTCCCGTTTGAACTTGGCTGTGGCGGGAGCTGTGGTTTGGCGTGCATCCTGACAGAGCTTTGTTGCCAGCCATGGAGGGTTTTTTTTTTTTTTCATTTTCACTCCCTATGCCCCCTTTCATTTTTGTATGTTGACACTTAATTTCATGTGTCTCCAGAGGCTACACTTTGGGTTTTGATATATTTGGTCTTTCAGAAAGGAGGCAGTTGATGCAAACGGACGCTCTTGACAACGGGTAAATCACAGGCTGGGCGGCCCCAGAGAGTGATAGGCTCGGGGAGACGGAGACGGAGAATGAAGCATGCGGTGCGGTTTGTTCCGCGGTTTGTTCCGCGCATGCACTGCCTAGGTGGGGAGAGTTCCCGTGTTTTCTTCCAGGGCCCGTTGGCCACCATCTTTATCGCTTAGATTTGGGGAGGCTCCAACCTGAGAGGGAATCTTGGGGGAAATTTGTTTGAGGATGCTAGTCTGGCTTTCGGAGGTGCGATTGGCTGAGTTACCGGT
Organism: Glossophaga mutica; assembly: GCA_039655065.1. NCBI lineage: Eukaryota > Metazoa > Chordata > Mammalia > Chiroptera > Phyllostomidae > Glossophaga > Glossophaga mutica. The sequence goes on from CM077313.1 coordinate 89,563,525, forward strand.
CAATACCCAAAATGGTACAACTTCCTTGCCACCAGGATTCAGTGAGTGTCTGCAGACCTCCCAGTGGCTGGGGACAACACAGCTCCTTGGAGGTCTTCTGCTTCTGTTCGAGAGCTCATGTCACACTGGTGGGACCACGGAGAAGCTACCGATCTCCCTTGGGGCCTCAGGGCCTGACACTGTTCTGTTCTGGTCGGGACCCTGAAAGCCTGGGAAGCAGGAGCATGTAGCTTTTAAACGGATAATGTGCCTCTGGAATCAGATGCACGTCTGCTTGTGTGACCCTGGGCGAGTTTCTTAACCTTGGTGCCTCCTCTGTGAAATGGGGACGACGAGGAATTCTTTGTGAAGTAGTGCCTGTAACGTTCTTAGCCCAGAGCCTGTTATACAACCGTGTTTAGTAAGTGTGCGCCAGTGTCAGAAAGTGTTTCTTGAGTGAAAAAGTGAACGGAATGAGTTGTGACCTTGAACCAGAGCGGAGGACCCTTGGTTCCCAGGGTGGGGTGGGGGTGCGGCGGGGGTGAGGGATGAGGGCACAGATGGGGATGGACAAGTGAAGGGACTTCGGGCATGCCGGTGCTCTCTGGAGCTACTGGCTTGAGGACCCGTGTTTTTGTCTTTTCAGGGAAAGTGCAGCGAGTGGTCTTGATTAACCTGTGCTTGGATTTACTCTGTTGCTGCTGGACCCAATTAGGGGGGCAGAGGAATCAGCCTCTCACCAGCAATTCTCTGTAGTTTGTCTTTCTTTCTCTGAGGGCCTGGGATGCTAAGCATGCGCTCCTTGTCCATGCCAAGCAGACACCAGGGAAATGATCAGACGTGGCAGCTCCGGGCCACTGTGACCGATGGGAGAACATAAAGAAAACTCCAAGTGTTATTAGAAGGGAGAGAGACAACCCCCACTGACCTACAGCTAAGGTCTAGGTTTGTTCCCTGTGTGTGTGTACAAAGAAAAAAAAAGATTCCAGATGTGACTCTATAAACCATCTGGTTGGAATAACTTGTGTGCTGGACTGTAATTACAAGCTATTTATTATGAATCTTGGGATCCCGTTATGGATCTTGACTGGCGCCCAGGTTTCAGATTTAGCAAAGAGTTGCTATATTTAAGAGAGTATGTGTCTTCCTTCCTGTTTATCAACCCCCAAAGGGAGACTTCACACCCAGTCTGGCTGTCCTCGGGGCCCGGCATTCCCTGCACCTGAGCCTGCCCTTCGGGGCGAGGAGATGCACTGGGCGGTGGTCCTTCCCTAAGCTGTAGCCAGGTTTGCAGAAGGCTGGGGTGGCAGATGCTCTGCTGGGGAGGGTGTTCACCTCGCAGGCGCCTTGGGTTGGGGTGGAGGGAGCTGGTGTCAAGCCGTAGCTGCAGGAAGCGTGCTTTGCAAAGCAAAGCCGCCGTTCACGGTTCCAAGCAGCACACGCACCCGATCGCTGTGCTGACCCCTTCGGTGGTGGCAGCCGGGCACTGTGAAGTTTTCGCGGCTGCTTCTTTAGTTGGCGTTGTGACCGAGGAAGCTATGTATAGCATTCGTCATGCAAGAAGAACTCTGAAAATGAGCCGCAGGGCCCTGGCTCACAGGGTCTTCATGCCCCCATCCTTACGAAGGAGGGAGGGTGAAACGGGCAGCTCTGGAGGGCTCGGAGGCAGGGCGCCTGGGTTCAGACTGCAGCTCAGCTGCTCTCTAAGGGGCTGTGGGCACCCCAAGCCCCTCTCAGCCTCGCTGGCCGCAGGGGTGCTCCCTGAAGAGCCGTGGCTGTCAGCCCTGCCCGCACACTGGAATCACCTGGGGCTCTCGGAGAAAACGCCTGGGCCTTGGCCTGGGCCTTGGCCTTGGGAAACTCGGGTCTGAGCTTTGGGGGCTGGGAGGTGGTGCCAGGCTCCGCTAAGAACCAAGTGGGACTCTGATTTGTCACCTAGTATGAGGACCATCGCCTCATGGGATTTGAAGGAATTGATGAGATTAGTCCCCATGAGGGCCCTTAACACCTAATAGACCCCCAAAAAGGGGGAAGAGGGGACACTGGGTTACTTAGGTCAACCACCAAAAAACCACACACTGACAACTAATAAAACCCAGAAAGGTCTGCATGACCAGCCTGCGGGAGCCGGTCCAGGGGGCTGGGCACCGATGCCCTCTCTGGGTGGCCAGGCAGGTCCTGGGGTGGTCTCACCGGGGTGCTTTCCACAGTGGCCTCGGGGGCCCTTACCTGAGATGACGATCCTGCCCTGTGTGTGTCATCCAGTGGAAGAGTTTGAGTGACACCCTTCCCTTGGTGGGCTCCTTATTCCCGTGCCTCCAGGGCCTTGCAGAGCCAGGAAGCTGGGGAAAGAACAAGAGCTTTGGGGACAGCGAGGCCCAGAGCTCCGTGTTCCACACTCTGGGGAAGTGGTACCCGGGGGTGGGGGTTGGAGGGAATGGGGTTCTGGAATGCTCCGCAGGACCATCACTTGAAAGGGGAGGAGGTGACGACCTGGATTCACTGTAGAATGAGACCCTGGGCGCACCTTGGGCGGTGGCGTAGAAGCTGATGAGTTTGATCTTAGAACGGCGTTAGGGCTGGGACACGGTGTAGGGGCTTGGCAACACGCATATGCACACACATGCACGCACCCCTCTTTTTGGTTTGGGACCAGCAATGACACTGAAGCCGACTGGGCACACTCGTGACTCTCCCGAGGTCACTGTCGGAGCTGAGGGAGAATTTCCCCTGCTCGTATGCCTGAAAGGTTCTAGGTTCACGTCAAGGTCAGAGGAGGAGGTCAGTCCTCCTCTCTGATCTGCCCCCAATCAGGCAAGGAATGTGCCGGTACCAGCAGCCTGAGCTCAGAGTGGGGCCCGGGCCACGCACATGTGTGAGTTCAACTTGAAACCCACCTCTCGTACTGTGAACCTGTGTAATCTTGGAAAAGCCCTCGACCTTCTCCGAACAGCAGTCTTCTTGTTTGTAAACAGGGGACAGTGATGATAGCTGCCTCATAGGATCTGAGTAAGAATGGAAGCCGCAGCACCTAGCATTTACTAGACGCTGCTTACCGAAGCTCAAATCTCCTTGAAGGTCTGGGTCAGGGTGACTGGTTCCTGGGCATTCCCTCCACAGACGGGAATAGAAAGAAGTTCTGTTTGGCTCTTCTCTAAGGCATTGTGTCAGCTAACCTTCCCGGATAAAACCAAAGATGCAAATGCCCACCCTACTCTCATTAGCATATGACTAATGTGATGCAGCTGCCCCCCCCCCCCCCCCCCCCCCCCCCCCCCGCGCTATGCAACACTGAGGGCTGTGTCTCTGCTTGGCATGGGAAATATTTTTTTTTCTCTTACTGAGCCGATTCAATCCTCAACTTTGCCGTTATTTGAGTTGGAATTTTAGATCACTGCATTTTAATGCACTCTACTATTAAGGATTGTTGGAAGGCGGTGTGCAAATATTTTTGTTCTCACGATGCAGTCCTGGCCCAGGTAGCCCAATGGGCAAAACATGATTTACACAAATATTATGGTTTCTATAGTGCATACTAAAAGGAAACCCTAGAACAGAGTGGGAGAAAGCCCCCCCCACCTCAGTATTTGGTTATCTAGGTCAGGTTGGCTTGTAAAAAAAGGGACTTTTCATCCCCTCTCGTCTGCCCTTAATCTAAAAAAGTCCTATGTTTCTGGACAGGTATTTCTGTTCCAGCGGGAGCAAAACCCTTCTGCTGTCACAGAAGTTTTGTGCCAAGACGAAGGCCAGATAGGGAGAGGGGGGCTGGGCAGGCCTCGGCCGTGGGCTGGGAGTCTGGGGCTTCCGTTCGAAGCCGGTCTCACGTGTCTGTTCTCTTTTTGCCCAGAACAAGGAGGTGACCTGTAAGAGGGAGAAGTGCCCTGTGCTCTCGAGAGACTGCGCCCTGGCCATCAAGCAGCGGGGAGCCTGCTGTGAGCGCTGCAAAGGTAACCGATGTCGGGGGGGGGGGGGGCCTGCGTTGCGGGCTGTTGCCGCAGACATTGGAATTTCTGTTTCTCTCACCTTCCTGTGCACTGGTGCAGATGGGTGTTGGGAGGGAACGGTGTGTGTGCGCACGTGTGTGTCGCGGGGTGGATCAGGGAACTCCGCTAGTGGAAGTCTGAAAGTAAGGTGAGCATCTGCCCAGTGGGCTTCTTTTCTAAGACGAGTTGTTAACACCGCGCGGAGGAATGTGATGCCCGGGCACGCTGGCGCGCGCACACGCACAGGCATTTTTTGCAATAAAGTTTCAACACTCCGTTCTCCCCAGGCCCCTCCCTGGCCCTGCCCACCTCAGCCAGCGTCTTGAAGCCCAAATTTTACCATTTTGGTCCCTGTTAAAGTTTCTCTTTCCTTCCAAATTAAATGTACGTTGTTGGTCTTCGAAGCATCTCTAAAGGAGTCTTCCTCCCGCCTCATCCCAGTTCCCACGGCCTGCAGCATGTGCGTCTCTTGGACTTCCCTTCCGAGTCCAGCATCTGGGACTCTATTCAGGTCCTTCCGCCAGCCTGCTCAGGTGCCGCCTGTGCTGCGTCCCCCAGGCCTCGAGCATCGCTTTCCCCTTTAAGTTCCCAGGGCAGAGGGAGGTTCACACACGTGCTTCAGTGGCGTGTCACCTGCTCTGGGAGGGCAGGGCCCAGGTCGCGCTCTGGCGTCGCCTGGCGTGTGTTAGTGTGCGTGTCAACAGTGCCCCACAGAGTGGGGCCCTGGTGGGGGCAAGGCGAGCAGGTGGTTCCGGGTCTGGACTCTGGAGCCACACTGCCAGCTCCTCATCCAGCGGTCCTGGGTCGCAGAGCGTTCCCCGCAAGGTCGTGTCCACTCGGAACCAGAGCGTGACCTTATTTGGAAATGGAACCTTTGGAGATGTAATTAGTTAAGATAACATCCTAGGGGATTAGGGCAGCCCCAGAGCCAATGTGACCGCTGTTTTTATTTGGAGAGAAGACAGACAGACTGAGACACCCGAGAAGGTGGCCATGTAACTGGAGAAGCAGTGTAAACACCGGGACTCTGTTCCCCGAGAGTCAGACTCGCTCGCTCTGGGGAGGGGTCGAGGCCTCTGTCTTTTTACAAAGCTCCCAGGAGATTTCATGTGTAGCCTGGGGCTGCGGGTAGGACTCTGAAAGAGTTCTTGACCTCGTACCAGGTGATTTCTGTCCCCACAGAAGAACATACATGTTGGGGGGAGTAAGACAAGGGAAACTTAAGAAAAAAACTTGTATAAAAACCAGGTAAACAAACTAGTGCCCTTTTTCTTAGTGACAACCCATGAGTCTCTATGTTCTGTGAAGGCCCTGCGAACTTTTCAAAACACACTGTTGCACAAAATCTGCATGTCCAGTACGAAGATCAAATTGTTAATGATTATAGTTATTGTGAACTATAATAATTTTTTGCTCAAACGCCGCCCCCCCCCAAATGAACAAATAAGCAAACAAAAAACAGGAGAGGCATCGACGGGCATTGTGCTCCCACAAGCAAGGAGAGACTGGTGATACTAGGGACCAGGTGGAGGCGTGAGGGGTCCTCCCCCGAACCCCCAAAGTGGAGCATGGCTGTGCCGACACCTTGACTTTGGACTTCCAGGCTCCAGAAATGTGAGCATCAATTTCTGCTGTGCTAGGCCCCCACGCTTGTGGTCACTGGTTGCAGCGCCCCTGGCACACTGATACCTCATCTCTCCCCTTGGGCTGCGGGAGGCGCAGAACCCCTCCCTACCCCAGCGCCCTCACCTGTGACGTGAGGACAGTAATCGCGGGAGGAACGTCACAGGAAGATGCTGTCCGAGTGTTCAGCGCGGCGCCTGGAGCGTACACATTTCTCAACTAATACAAGTGTAGTAGGCGCTCTTAAAATAGTTGGCAGATTTGACTATAAAAACACGTTTTCTGAATCCTTGCGGAGCAGGGTTTTTCTTTGACCCTTTGCTCTCCTCCTATTTTGACTTTTTTTCTTAGAATATAAGAAATACAGTAAAGCAGATAATGGCCAAGAAAATAGAACTCCAATGTTGAAGTGCTGGGGAATGCTCGTCAAAACTCTTTCAACTGTGTAAATCAATGGGGGTGCGGGGACTTGAACCAAGAACTGGCGAACCACCTCCTGTCACTTGTTGGGACTTTGACTTTGCTCTTTTTTCCTTCCAGCATCTCTCTCTTCCTTCTTCCCTTCCTTAGCATATTTTTTTCTGTTTTTAGCTTTAGTTAGCGAATGACTACATTAATATAGTCTCATACTAAAAATTTAAACCATACAGGGGAAAAGAGTGTTTTCTGAGCTACAAAACTCCTCTTTTCTCTGAAATGACAAGTGTTATCAATTTTTCTGTCTTTCCCAGACCTCCTTTCTGGGTGTGTTTCAGATACGCGCACACGCATCCGATTTTGTATTTTATTTATTTATTTTTATTATTTATTTATCTTTAGAGGGGAAGGGAAGGAGAGAGGGAGAGAAACATCAATGTGCGGTTGCCTCTTGTATGTCCCCTGCCGGGAACTGGCCTGGCAACCCAGGCACGTGCCCTGACTGGGAATCGAACCGCGATCCTTTGGTTCGCAGGCCCGCGCTCAATCCACTGAGCTACACCAGCCAGGGCTGTTTGTGTGGTTTTATTTTTGCACAGAGGGAATGAAACTGTACAGATTCTGTAACAGTTAAGGAAACATCTCAACAATAACATGACTTAGAGATTTTTCTGGTGTCACCTCAGGCTGTTGTTTGGAGTCCAGAACACAGATGCACGATAATTCGTTTAACATCCCACTGACAGAGGTTGGGAGGTTCAGCATCTTGCCAAGTTGCAGGGAGCCTGCTTGCCATCCCTGCTGTGGACATGGGTGTACATCTCTCCAGGATGGAAACCTGGATATCAAAGTGCTGCGGGGAGAGGCGTGTACTAATCACCTTGTAGTGGACGGTACTCAGTGGCCTCCAGAACCGGCAAGGCTAGTCTCCCTTCCTATTCCTTGAGAGTTTTAAGCTCTTTCTTCCCCAAGGAAGGTGGACTAGAAGAGGGAGAGCTGGTATCACACAGGATGATGTTCAGGCAAGTTGGCTGATGCTTCCTCGGAACCCTGCCCGTTGCCCGTGCACTGCCCACGCAGCCAGTTCCTCATCCCCAACCGCCGCGCGCACGCCTCCCTCCCAGCTCCGCCCTCCCTCCCAGCTCCGCCCTCCCTCCCAGCTCCGCCCTCCCTCCCAGCTCCGCCCTCCCTCCCAGCTCCGCCCTCCCTCCCAGCTCCGGCCTGCTCTGGGTGTTGCCCTCCCTTCCCGCGGCTCGGTAGGAAGTGGAATCAAGCTCTTCGTACAGAACACAGCTGAGGCCATGGACTGCTTGTATGTTTTTCAGTGACACGTAGGAATCCCTGACCATTATCAACAAGTTAAGACTCGTATGATATTATTTTTGCAAAATTTAGCCCAATGCTGCAGAACTACACTTACAGAACCAATTCAATGTAGAACATAGGCTGGGTGGAGAAAGGGGGGAATGATTTTCTTGCTTCTTAGTTCAATGAGAAATACCATTGCCATCCTCTTCAACATCCTAATTACCAAACACACTCCACAGTTGAGGCATTTGAAGACTCTCGGAGGTTATTACTTTTTGTTTGATGTTTCTTTGTTTGTTTGTTTGGATATTTTCAATGTGGGGGAAGCATGCAGAGAAGAAGGCATATTATTAGCTTATTCTTTCTTAGATAGTCTACTAAGAAATTTGAATCATTTAAAATTTCCATTATTAGCTGGTATGGCTCAGTGGATTGAGTGCTGGCCTACGAACCAAAGGGTTGCCAGTTCGATTCCCGGTCAGGGCACATGCCTGGGTTGCAGGCCAGGTCCCCAGTAGGGGGCACTCAAGAGGCAACCACACATTGTTTCTCCCCCTCTCTTTGTCCTTCCTATCCCCTCTCTAAAAATAAATAAAGAAAATATTTAAAAAATAAAATCAAATTCCCATTATTTTGCTGTGTTCATATTTTGTTCTGTGTACTACCATGTATTGGGGCCACTTCTATAATTGGTGTTGATAGTTTATTTATGATTATTGGAGCCTAATTTCATTTCTTTAAACCATTACAGAAGTTCATGTTCATTGCTTCTCAGTATTTGACCATGGCCATTTTTCATGGGTTTTTCCCTTGGGCCGCTCCCATTCTTTGTTTGAGGCCCCGCTGCTGGTCGGGAACGCAGCTCCTGAGTGAGGACACTGTGTTTGTGAAAGCCCCAGGCCCTGCAGGTTGTGAGGCGTGAGTTACCGGGTTGATTTTGAGACCTTTACCCCCACCTACTATCTTCACAGAGTCCAAAGGGACTTGTTTCCCTCCCACAAGGCTGGGGACTGGGTTAGTTTGCTTATGCTCATCACTTAGTCCTCACCACAGGAGGTAGTTTCTATCTTTCTCATTTTACATGTGAAGAAACCAAGGGCCCAAACAGGTTAAATTATCAACCCAGAGATCAACCAAGGGTGCGTATGTCTTTAAGGAGATCGCTGTACTGGAGGGTACAAAGCAATGCCTTTTGGTTGGGGGTGGGGGCCATTCTCCAGGGGAGGAGGGCAAGGGAAGGAGGACAGCTTGTGGGATAAGGGTTGGGAGTGTGCCGGGAAGCTGTTCACGTTCCTGAACAAGAAGGAATTAATCACCTCCAAAGAGGGCTCTTTGGGGCAGGGCTGGGGGAGGGGACCCTGGTGCACACAAAGGCATGAAGTAGTTCTTAGGCATCGCCTGCCACTTGTAATCACCTAGGGAACTTGTTAAAACATCAGTTCCTGGGCTTCCCTCCAGATCTATTGAATTAAAACAAATCTGGAAGGAGTTTTTGTTTGTAAGTTGTTGATCATCTGGGGGAGGGGAGAGGGGTCAGATAAAAACGTAACAGAATTCTATCATGATTTCTGCTTCTTTTCCTCTGAAAGAGATGTTGATATTAAAAAGGCAAATCTGTTTGAGGACAGAAATATGAAAACTCATATTTCCAAAAGGATTCTTAAGGGTGTGTGTGTGTGTGTGTGTGTGTGTTTATGCACTTGTGTTGAGTTCCTATTTGCTTCAGATTGCTCCTGTGATTCATTTGTTCATTTATTCATTCACTGAGTAAGTATTTACCAACCCACAAGCTGGCATTTATGGCCTGGTATGGCTTACCGTTGTTCTTAACTTTTAGGAAGCCAGAATATTCCTTAAAAACAAAGTAAATTATAACGAACTCTTCTCAAGCACCTGTTTTAGTGTGTTTTTCAGGTCATTTTATGCTAATAATGGTTATAAGTTTTTATCCAACTACCTAACAACTGTGCAAAAGGTTAATCTAATTTCAAAAAACTCAATATTGATTGATGAAAACAAATGAGATCATCAAGAATCAAACAGGCAGCTTTGGCAGCTTTTCTGTATTTCCTTGGATTGAGAATTGCCCTTTAATTTGGGGTGCTTTCATAAACAATAATGTATTTGTTACCTGAAGACGTATATGTCTATTATTAGTGGATATAAACAAACAAGGTGTGTTTCAAAGACTTGTAAGCCAGATTCCATCTTCTTTATGTAGAGCATGAAATATTAATTGTCTGCCATACTTTGATGAAAGATAGAAGAAAACAGTCTTTCATTTGTCAAGTGGGATTTATTTTCTACAGTCTTCTCTTGTCTTGGATTTCTCTGTGCCATGTCTTGTTTTTATATGAGTTGTGATTTCATGAGTTGCATTTTTAAATAGTTTAACTTGCTTTAAAAATATCCTATGATGTCTTAGAAAATGAAAGGAAAGAGGTAAAATATAAATATTTGCATACCATTTCCCAGAATTAGGGCAACCACCCTACGTTCTGACAAAATAAGATTTGGAGAGCAAAACACACATGCAGAATTCTCATTGGTACAGACCAAGTACTGTCCAATGTCAAAGGGAACCATGAAAAGCAAAAGATTGCGCCTTCTTACTTACAGCTTGCCTTTCATACAGTACAAGGTCATGAATAAGAGTCCTCTTCTCCCTGTGGTCTTAAGAATGGCCTGGAAGGTGACCATGCCTTTCAGAATATTGTTATGTGGTTGTTTTGAAGGGAACCAGCCACTTACCATATATAGGAATGAGCATTAAAAAAAGAGAAGAAAAAACTAAAAAAAAGAAAAGAAAAAATCAGTCTGTTGACCAAGTAAACCATCTTACTGTTTCAACTGTTTGAGATGGTAAGGCTGAGTTAGTGCGAGTGTCAATCTGTCTGTTTTTAACTGAACTTCTTCTGGCGACCGCAGGCCTGCAGCCGCACATGGCCCAAACAAGGGAGAGGCTCTTCCCCCAACTCCTGTTTTCGCTTCCTTCAGTTGCAAACAAATTCTGGGTAGCGATTCTCTATGACAGTCCTAATGCAGTTTGCCCCAGGTTTCACATCCCGAATAAGGAGTACCCCGCCTTAAGGTCAATGCGCTCTCAGTCATTTTATCTGCACTGGGAACTCCACGTCGAGAATGTTTTCATATGCACAAACTCCAGTCCTTAGATATCCATCGAGACGGCTGACTTCAGCCCTGCAGTGGTGATGGTTATCATTCTGATTTCACTTGATTTAAACAAGTTTAGGGAGGGCAAGTGATGTTTCTCAGGATCACAGGGCCAGGTGAAGTTGCAGGGCCCAGGCCCCAGAGGCTCATTCTTCTGGCTGGCATCCCCTCCCTGTGAGATAAAGAGGGAGGGGCGAGCTGGGGAGGCCAGAGGGCTCTGGAGATGAAGGAGAGAGAGACCAGCTTCAGCTGTGCCCACATCAGCCTGCCATAGTCCTTCTGGGCGGCCCAGCGATTTCACAGGAAGTACCTGGCCGTGAGGCTTTGTGGAGATAACCGAAGACACCATGTGGCTTAGGAGGTGGTGGATTTTCCTATTAATTAACATTCTTTTGGGAAACCCTAACTTATTTTTATTCTTCTTCAATATCCATGATGAGCTTTACTCTTCTGTGAGGTAGTATGTGCCTGGTTTCCTAAAGGAGTTTTCGTAGACAATTCAAAGTATACAGAAGCCTCTATAGAAAAAGTAAGGCTTCCTCCCATTTTTGACCTTGGCCATCTTGTGCCCTTTCCCGGAGACAGCCACTTACCATGTTCTTGGGGATCCTTCCCGAGCCAGTTTCGGCGTGCGGTGTGTGTTTTTCCATTTCCAGCCACACGGAAGTTCTTCACTAGTTTACTCCTAACTGTGTTAATACGGAGACCTTGACCTATCATTTAAAACACCTTGGGAGCCCTGGCTGGTGTAGCTCAGTGGATTGAGCGCGGGCCTGCGAACCGAAAGATCGCAGTTCGATTCCCAGTCAGGGCACATGCCTGGGTTGCAGGCCAATTCCCAGCATGGGACACACAAGAGGCAACCGCACATTGATGTTTCTCCCCCTCTCTCCTTCCCTTCCCCTCTAAAGATAAGTAAATAAAATCTAAAAGGAAAAAAAAAATTATTAAAAAAAAAAACACCTTGGGAAAGTGCATTGCCCTGACAAACATTCTCACCATTGGGAACACTAGTGTTCTAGTGACAGCGTTACATTTACTATGATTTGGTGCTTAAAAGAATTTATGATGTGTTTTTTGGTGAAAATTGTTAGATTATGGAATGCCTGCATATATATTTTAACCAATGACTATGTTAACCTTTAACAGTATGACTAATTTTATCCACCCAGCCCCAGAAGTTTGAGTGGGGTTGTTAATATGTTTTAAAGATGAGAAAAAACAAAATAAATGAAAAAGTACGGGGGTTTCTTTTTTGCTTTTCTTTTCTCTAACTGAAAAAAGATGTATAAGAAGCTATATTTCATAAATTATTTTCCCATAATATAAACCAGGCTTTTTTGGCATTTAAATAAAAATGACCCTATTTGTTTGGAAAGATTTTATGAACATTAAAATCATCTTTTACAAAATTTGTTTTTGTTGTTAAAACTAGCAAGAAAATTTAAAACAGAGATCAGCTTTCCCTGTCAAATTTGTCCCAATCCATTTATTCAGGGCCCCTGATTTTTAGATTCTGTAGGATTTTGGAAGGCTGTTTAAGTGGAGAGTTTGTGGTTGCCTTGACGTTAGAAGATCAGATTTCTAAGGCTTGCTGCCGACTTGGGGCAAATCGGCTTTCACTTGTCTAAAGTGGGCAAGTTGAGGATGTTCCTCATTGTGACAGAGGAGGCTGGGGCCCTGGTCTCCCTGTTGATTCACACGCAAAGTGCCACCATCAGAACTTGGGTGTTCTCTCCGTTGGCCCCCAGCCTTCAGCTACTGATGCCCGGTCTGTGAATTTTCTACTGAGGCGTAACTAGTTCTGCCACGAGAATGCTCATTCATCATCACACGGTTTCCACGGGTTAGGGTTGTGGCCATGGCTCTGCCGGGTCTCACAAGCCTGTGGAGAAGGTCAGCCAGGGCTGGATCTCATCTGAGGCTCAAGGTCATCTTCTAAGCTCACATCGTTGTCAGTGGAACTCGGTTCCTTGCAGCTATAACATGGCTCGCTTCCTCGAGGAGAACATCTTTCTGGCCCGTAGACCCTTTTTAAGGGCTCCCCTATTAGGTCAGATCCACTCAGGGTCCTTGTCCTTTTTAACGATCAAAGTCAAACTGGTGAGGAATCTTAGTTTTACCTGCAGAATCTCTTCAGCTTTGCCACGTGATGCAACCTAACCAAGGGAGGGACATCCATCACATGCGCACAGGGCTTGCCCGTGCCCAAGGGCAGGGGACTTCATGTGATGAGTGTGCCAGGGAGTGCTAGTCTTGGGGACCATCTTAGCATTCTACTAGCCGTACTCAGGGACACGTGGCAGGTAGACGCCTCCGCGGAGAACGGCGTGTAGGGCTGGAAGAGAGCTTACGGGTCATTGCACACGGTAAGTGCACACAGTAAGTCCAACTCTCGGCCATTCCCTCTGCGCTGGTTAAGTGGCCACCAAGCCCTGCACAGTCTGGCTTCCGTTCATCCCTCTCTCGTCCTCTTGTTCTAGACTCCTTCGGGCAGGAGACTTCCTGCCACGGAACTCGGCACGTACTGCTCCCGCTGCCTGGGCAGCTTTTCCACTCCGTGCCGCGTAGTTCGCTTGCACCCGTGCTTTACTCCTCACTGTAGACATCGCTTCCTGGCCTCCGGGGTCACTTGCCATAAAATTAATGATCTGTCCTTAACACTTGGCGCAACTGTGAGTTCGCATTTTGACTTTCTGGAACTCCCACTGAGCCGGAGGTTCCTCGAGGGCAGCGACTACAGTATTTTCAGCCGTGATCCTGGTGCTCGGCACCCAGCAGTTAAATATCCTACTGGAACTATATATTCACGGGGGAAGGGGAGTGGGGAAAAGATAAGAAAACTGGGGCTAAATTCGAGTCTTCCTAGTTCCGTACGTGTCTCGTGACGTCAACTGTGTGTTTAGTGTATTGCTACGGAGCCATCTACACCTCAACACATCTTGTGTCCTTTCTGGAATTCTGTGGGGCTTACAGAAGTTGAATGAGATTGTAGGGGGAGAGTGAGAGTGGATAAACAGGAATGAAGAAATGGGCGAGTCTACGGCCAAACCACTTTGAACGCGCCTCGTCTTGGAAGGAAAATGGTTGAATGTCTGTACACCAGTCCTAGCTCCTTTTACTATTTCTTCACTTAAATTCCATGGAGGTTAAAAAAATCCTCCACATCACCACAGCCTCCGGGTATTTTCGTGTGGTAGTGGCTGTGGAATATTTCAGGACTAATAGGCGTGGCGATACCTTACGTGTAATTTTTAGGGGATCTTTCATTGTATGCTGCGAAGTTACCAAATATATCGTGCAGCTATGACTTCACACCCTCTAGTTACATCATTTGGATGTGATTATCTTCTTCCTTGGATGATAGCACATAGAGTGTGTGTCTAGTTCGGCTTTGAGTTTTCTGCGTCTGCTCTTAGAACTTCTGTGACTGCCTGTGCCTGGCCCGCCACGCGGAGCAAACTGCTCTGTACTTGGGGAGGGTTTCTCCCCTTCTGTCTTGTTTTCCACTGTGGGAATGAAACCACAGAGATGCCCATCACCACGAAATGTCTTAGAATGCAAACATCTCCTCTGAGGGCTCTACTGGCATTGTTTCACGGAGTCTATCAAACCGGGAAAAATAAAGCAGGGTACTCTGAACGTGAAGTTGGGATGCATCATCAGGAACTGCAGGAAAGAAGTGATTTCACGTGGCAGCCCCTTGGCAACTGCGAAGTTGAACATATGTCTGCGGGAGTGACTTGTGTCCATTTATAAAGATGTATGAATATACAATGCACCTATTTATTATTTTAAAAACGATCATCCGGATGCAATTATAACCATTCTTATTGGACTTTAGTCAGAGAATAACCTTGGTCTCTTCAGAAGTGGTCATTGGTTTTTAACATCCAGTGTTCTAGATTTGCTTTGTGAAAGGGATTTCATCTTGAAAGCTCACGTGCATTTGTTCGCCATGAAATTCTGTCTGATAGAGAGGCTTGCATCTACCAGGACTGATGTAATAAGGAAGGTGAACAAAGTACATTGGTATGTCTATGAACTTGAGTGCCTTCTTCACTCAGATGAGCTTATTCACCCCGGAGCTAGCTAATCATGTTTCCAGTAGCTTAGTGGCGAACGGGCTCAAGATGTTTATCTGCAGACGTGCTCGGGCGTTGACCAGCTGGAGCTGCACACATGAGGCAGCCTTCTGACTACCTGGGAATGTCTGGGCCTTCTCCGAGCCATACCTAGGACAGGCAGAGGCATCAGATTTGAAAATGCACTTCGAGGTTCTGATATTTTGAGTTCTGGGAACTGCAGTATGGCTTCCATGATGAGGCTGTGGATGCATGGGGAACAGCTTCAGAACTCCAGAAGCAAGGCCACAAATGAAAAAGATAGGTAACTTCTGTGTCTTGGGACCTGTGCATTGGAGGGTAGTATAGCAACCCTCAATCACTGAAGGATGAAGTGAAAGGGGACTGGACTTGGAATGGGGCGTGGAATCAGTTTCCTACTCTGCCACTTACAGGGACTTGACCTTCGCCAGGTATAAGTTTTTGTTCTTTTGTGTCTGGCTTATTTCACTTTACATAGTGCCTTCAAGGTTCATTCTTGTTGTAGAACAGATCATTATTTCGTTCCTTTTGAAGGCTGAATAATATTCCATTGTATGCATATACCATATTTTGTTCGCCCATTCATCAATCAGTGGATATTTGGGTTCTTTCACTGGATGTCTGCATTCTTAATTAGCCCCCAGGTGGGGAGCTTGGGCGCCACTGGAATGGATGTTCTCCTGGTTGAATTATGAGTTCGTACACATGAGGTGGAGGAGGAGGAGGGCCGCACATAAGGTCAAAACTGAAAAGATGTGAGTACCGGCATTCTTATGTATGTTATCTAGGTATGTACAATGAACAGCATGATCTCTCATGCCCATAAAATACCCTAAACTCCAGCGAAATGTTCTTGGCCTGCTGTTAGGAAGAGAAAAGCTTTCATGGGCCCAATAGCCTCTACGGTTAAAGTGAATAATTCCTCCGAGAGTGTTGTGTTGCGGTCCTGTCTTCCCAACCCCCTGTTCAGTGATGTGTCAGGGCTCAAAACGACCGAGAGGGGAGACCACCAGGGCTTTTCTCTCTCATAGAGCTGGCTGCCAACCATCAGCAGCATGCCACTGGGTATACGCCAGGTGTCTGGCACTTTTCTTCTTTTTAACAAATACCACTAACCAAAGCCATGCAAGTTTCAAAGATAAGCCTTTGTCGACAAGCTGACACCCAGAAATCCATGGTTCCCTGACTCAGGAAGTTCAGGAGGTTGACGGTGCAGAGCTCCCGTTAGGCGCCCCCACCCTCCACTCCATGTTGGATGAGGTGGGGGCTCCTTTGTTGCTGGGGATTTCTCCTCGTTCGTCTCCAGGTATGACCACGCTGATCAGCAGCTGCTTTTCCTGCCAGATATTTGGCCGTCTCCTCCACAGCTTCTGCCCCAAGATTAAGGTCTCTTCCAATTTTGTCCTGTTTTTAGAGAGGGTGAGTTTTTCTCCTTAACGCCCTTATCTACCCATGTTTCCAGTATAACAAAGGCACCGATGCACACTTCATCGATGTCAGCATCCTGATTTTGACGCTGCACTAGAGTGATGCAAAATGTTACCAGTGGCAGCGGCTGGGTGAACGGCATCTGGAGCCTCCCTGTGTCGTTTTGGACCTTCCTGTGAATCTGTAATTATTTCAAAAGAAAAAGATAAAAGAAAAAGAGAGGTATAAGATATTTCTGCCTTTTTTTTTTTTTTTTTTTGCGGTGAGCCTTAAACATCTTATTTCATCAACCGCAAAGGCATAAAGGTTGCCTCTGTATAACATGCCTCTCAAAGGCCCGAAGTTGTGCCAGACGTCGCATTCATCACACAGATGGCATTTCATATGCGTGTCATATATAACTCATTCCTTCTTTATGCTTGTCCAAGAGATTTGCACTGACGTCTTTGAAATTACTCTGGGGAAGCTGACAGTTCCATTCATGACTTTTTGTCGCTGGCCACCATCATTTATTCTATGAGGTTGCTGGTGGCTCTGCTGTCGTCAAATAAACTCTCTTTTCTCTGGCTGCTGCCATGTAGCCCAAACCGTGACACATGTGCCTGGTTTGAAAAACTCATGAATCCAACCTTAGATACCTGAATTTAATCTGTCGATCTTATTATTTGTTGCTTCATAATGTCAGAAGGCCTCAGGCCTACCATGATTGGTGGCCAAAGGTACAGGCCTTTAGAACAGTTTAATCATAAACACACAAAACCAGGTTCTGCCTCGTCGGCCGCGAAACCCATACATTTTAATTTATGGCCTCGTCGGCCATACATTTTAATTTATCATATTGGTTTTCAGACATTGCTGGGGCATGATGAGTATTCCTGAAAGGTGCCATATCATCTTCCCCAGGGGTATCATTTTTACTCTTGAACGCACCACTTTCTGAGTTTCGTACAGATACCTGGCCAGACTCAAACAATGAGAGGAACATGGACTTTGGAGTAAGATAAAAAGAGTGTTTGAGGGACCTGGACGAAGGAATGTAGCTTTTGTGACTCTTGGTTTCCTCACTTTAAAAACTAGGGGTAACGTGTTTTCTGTCCGAGGGGCCACTTGATGAAGATAACGTTGTAAATCACACGTGACAACTGCAAGTGCGATGCCTCCCCTAGAAATGATTACACGATGAGTTTCATTCCCTCCTCTCCTTGTCTCCTGTCGGAGGGGCGTGTAGGCAGTGTTTATGAGTGTGTTTTCTGGAATGCATCTTTGGAAATCACCGCAGCCACCGACATGGCTCTGCCCGCGTCAGAGACTAGCCTTGTGACCCCACCGATCCGTCTGTCCCATCGTCTCTTCCTTTCCCGTTTTTGCTCAGTGTGAGCGAAACTTCATTCTTTCCTCTTCGCCCACAGAAGCAGTGGGTGTTGGCTATTTGACATGGGGTGCTGAGGGGGAAAGGGCAGCTGCCATGCCGATTCCGCCCAGGGGTAGAAGCGCCCCCACACTGAGGACTGGCAGTGATAACCATCAATCAGACGCAGGCACACTGGGCAACATAGCTCATGGAAAACAGTTGTTGTGAGTGCGTTTTTCCCTTAATGCATTATGTATTTCCTTTCTTGTATTAATTAAAAGTTTGAAAGCATGTTTTACCGAATGGAGTCCTGAATTAGTTATGGCTCATAGAATCTGTTTCACTACCTCGGTATCAATGGCAGATATTATATATATCATAATGCTAGGAAGTTACGAGGCTGGTTCTGTAAGCCCCAACTCCATTGCTTTACAGTCTTCAATAAACACACAGATTCGAAATCCCAAGAAGTCACATGGGGGGCTTTGTGTTCCTTTTTATTGGTGAAGTGAGCTGAATTGGCAAGTCATGCGTTTTCATCTGATATTTCTGCGTATTTGGGATTTTATTCATAAAGCCATCAAAATTAAGTACAATAGCTCTCTATAAGTTGCTTTTCTATTGTTGATTATTTTATTTCCATCATGTATTTGATTCTAATTGGAAAACAGAACGCAGTGGCTATGAAAAGGAAAGTTGCGGCAAGAAGGCACACACCCTCTTTAAGGGCTCAGTTCACGGGTCTGATTCTTTCTTTCGGGATTGAGGAAGTGGTTTGACTGTAAAATTCCCATTAGCCCCAAATAAGTAAAATTGCCTGCGGGACCCATGGTAGGTACAGCCTTGAAGAGTAATAAAAGCCTGTTTTAAATGAACTCCTAAGGACATGATTTAAGCCCTAGAATGCCTAGTCAGATTTTATGTTTATCCCTTCTGATTATGCTTCCACATGTTTCTGGACAACAGTGTCTGCAAAGTGGTTCATTACACAAATTGTGCGGGGCTGGGGTGATTTGGGGCTTATTGGCCAAGCCCAGGGGCCGGGGTGGCTATCAGGTGGCCCGGAAGCAGCCAAGACTGGCAGAGCTGTCTGCTCTGCTCCACGTGATGTGAACTGATTTCAAAGACCCCAAGTTTGGTTTGATTGAAGTAACTTTGACAGTTTGCATGCTAACTTTGCTCTCAAGAGAAAAGAAGGAAGTAGTAATTTGGGGGGCAAAAAGGAATTTTGGAAAGAAAAGACACCTTGTGAACTTATCTGAATATGAGTCTTGAACAGCATGGGAAGAAGGGACAAGGAAGTGTTGATACACTTCTCATTTCTAAGGTTTGGTAGGTGCTGGGGTTCTCCAGCATTGTCCTGATTGTGTTCAATCCCAGCCCGCCTGGCCTGTGGACGAGGAAGGGGGTTGAGGGGAGAAGACCGAAGCTTTGCCCTCTGACTTGATCCAGGAAAGCTGGCTGCTTCTGGAGGTGGAATAGTGAGCTGAAATGGTCCACCTGCTGAGAGGAGAAGAGAGGAGGTCCAGTGAGTGTTGGCCCATGCATGTTCTCTGTGGTTTCCGGGAGTGGCTAAATGCTGAGCCGTACTATTTATTACCAGTGAAATGAAACGTGCCTAAGTACCAGCTGCACCCAGAGTACAGTGAGGGACCTGGACCTGGACACTTCAGAGGTCAAGTGTGCACAGAGAAAGCATAGGAGCAGACCCTGTGTGCAGAAGGCTTCCCGGAGCCTGTGCCCGTGGCTTGCATCTTGAAGGAGGGGTTAGTTAAGCAAAGAAGGAGAACCTGGGTGACCCATGTGTCATTATGGGGATGATGCCAATGGAGGGAATGATTGAGATCTGGGTTTGTCGAAAAGGGGCCGCATTCGCAAAACTGCAGGTTGCAATCTCCTGGCCCTACTCGGGGAAATTCTCAGTGCGGCACGCCTGCCGTGTGGGGAGTGTGTGAGCAGCAGGTAAGAGAATGAAGTGAGTCCCAGCCAGGCCTGAGAGCTGTTTATGGCAAGACGTTTGACTTGTGGTTTTGAATCCTGGCTGCACTCTGGATTTATCTTCCGCTTCCTTCTCCCAGAGAGACTGATCCAGTCGATCTGGAGATGAAAGGTTGGGGGTAGGTACCAGTCTGCACCTCAGACAGGCTGAGGACCATCAGTCACTGCTGGAGTTCAAGGGTGCAGATGAGATAATAAGACAGGGGTGGAAAAGAGCCCACATTTGTAGCTGTGCAGGAGGATGCTTGAAAAAGCCCCCTGTCCTTGCCAGGAGAAACAGCCAGCCAGCCTATGTGATGGTCCAGGTGAGAAGTAACCAGCGGCTTAGGGGAGGCAGGTATGGAGGGAGTGAAAGGCAAGTGGAAAAGAGCTTCTAGAAGATCTGTGGGGGTGTGTCAGGAGAAAAGTGGGTGCAGACTGTGACAGAGAAGACCTAAAAGGTAAAGACTGATCGTCCTTGGGTTGGGCACTTAGGCAGCTGCAGCCTGAGATGGTGGAGGTGGAGGCCTGATAGCATCGGTTAAAGAACTTGAACTTGTTTTAAGAACGATTCAAGTTCATGTGAGGGTCAAGGAGAGGTTTATAATCCCAGGGAATGGAGGTCTAGAAATGAAGGGAAAGGGCTGGTAAAGTAAGTGACGGCCATGTCGTGGGGCCCTTGGGTGCCAATCGTTGAATTGTCGGTAGTGGTGAGATCCAGTTCTTTGCTCTTAAGCTGAAGTTAACTTGAGAAATGAATGGATTGGGGTTAAAAGGATGAAAGTAGGTGGAGCAAAGGCTGTTAGAAGGCTAGTGCTCTGTTTTTATAGTCCCGATGATATTTAACAGCTATTTTAACAACAGAATGATGAAAATGTGTGGTATTCTCTCTCCCTTGGGGGAATGCGGCCACTGCAAAGGTCACAAGTAATAGGAAAAGTGAATTTTATTGCTTAATTGTGGATTCAGTTTGTTTGTGTTCTTCCTGCTTCCCTTGCCACGCATTTTCTGAGTTGACTTGTTGACCAGGCCAAGTTTTTCTGTTAAGAGTACAGATGTTTACAGAAAACAAATGCTCTGCAAGTCTTCTTCACTCTGAAAATATTTAATAACAACAACAGAAAGGCAAAATATGTACAAAAGAAAAGTATACCTACTCTAAACTTGTTTTTGTATTATTTTAGTTTTGTAAAGAAGAACTATTTTGGGCTGTACGCAATGATTTAAATTTTTTGTTGATTTTAGTGATGAGAAAGAGAGACAGACAGACATCAATTTGTTGTTCCATTTATTTATGCCTTCATTGGCTGAATCTTGTACGTGCCCTGACCGGAGGTCAAACCTATAACCTTGGCATATCAGGACGATGCTCTACCCATCTGAGCTACCCGGCCAGAGCTGTGTGATGGCTTAGATCAGAGTTTCTTAACTGTGGCACGATTGACATTTTGAACTGGTTGGTTCTTGTGTGCAAAATAGAATGTTTAGCAGCATCTCTGGCCTCTACCCACTGGATGTTTGTAGCGCCTTCATCCTCTAGTTGTGATAGCTGAAAATATTTACTAACATTTCTCAGAGTCCCCTGGGTAGGGAACGGGGGTGGGGGAGGCAAAATTGCCCTCGATTGAGAATCATCGGCTTACATAGAGTGCGGTAATTTCATCGGGGAATAACCACTTCCTTCTGCTGCAGTACGGACGGTTTTATTGGAGCTTGTGGATGGAGCCTGCACAGCTTTTTACCGCCAGAAGAAAACCAACGAGCATTTATAAATTCCCTTGTTGAGAGTTTATGTTAAGATATCCAAAGACAAAGGAAAAGCTACTTTATTGGTTGCCTAACCATTCATTTGTTTGCCCTACTTACCCACTCTTTCATTTAGCTCCTGGATTTGCTCACATTTAATTTTATAAGGGTAGTATTGGCTTTTCTCCTGGACCCTTAAGTCCTCAATGGAAAGGGTGCTGTGAATTTGGAAGTGTCCAAATAATACTGCCAGTTTAGACCTGGGTGTGAAAATGGTGTGAAAATGTGGATTTCATGCAGAACCTGGATTCTAGTGTTAGTTTTACACCTAATGCCTTCTAACCTGGAGCAAGCTACTTTAATCTTTCTGTGCAAATTTTCTCACCTGCAAAATGGAGGAGATAATCTATATTGTCAATAAGTTTGCTGCTGGTTCTAAATATCTAAGGTTGACCCCATGACCCACCCCCAATGCAGTGCGCAAAGGAGGAAAAGGGATGGATTAGACTCACTCGAGAAATAACCCCAAAATGTGCTTTGCGTGTCCCCGATGATCCACAGACTACAATGCTGGTCTCCCATGAAATAAATGCGGAAATGGAGAGTAAACCATTAGAAATGCTTTTTATAATCCAACAGAGCAGTTCTGTGCCTGTTACGTAGAATAATAAAACATTAGGCTTATACTTTGTGCTAGTCTTTTAAATTTAATTTTTCTAGTAATTCCTTTTTATTATATTTTATGGAAGTATTAGTTCACATTGGATTGGAAGAACAAAAACAAAACAAATTGGTCTTTCACCAGAGGTAGTTTGAGAAGCACCATCTCGATGTATAATGGAAATTTTTCTTTGCCTCCCTTTCTACCCTGGCCTGTACAAGTTATTTAGTATATTACTCCTCTGGGGTTTAAATAAAAACAAAGACAAGATATTGCCTGTCTGCCGTATTAGGTAGCATAAAGGTGGTGGCCAATAGAATTTATTATAAAGAAATGTGCCTTATGGAAAACAAGAAGTACTTCTGGAGTGAACATGAGGTTCTTTTCGATTGGATGTGTACATGTCTTCACCTGGCTCATCTGAGGGACTGGCGTTAAGAACATGTTTTCCTCAGGACGTGGACCAAAGAGCAGTGAACAAATCCTTTTTAAAATTATTTTATTCCCTAGAATGTCGTCCCTTTAGATATGACATCTGCCAGAAGGCTGGGCATGCTGGAATCTCCGTCACTAGCTGAGGCTGGGAGGGTGCGCGAAGGTGGGAAAGGGATGCATTAGACCCACTAGAGAAATAGCGACAAGTGTTTTGGAGTCTGTTCCGTCATTTGGACTCATCCAACACTTGGGGACATCTGTGACACGGAGTCAGGTGTGGCAGGCTGACATGGGACCAGGGGCAGTTAAGCAATAAAGCACTTTACAACTTGACCTTGATCTTTACATGCAGAGGAGCCAGACTTCCGACCGGCAGGCTTTGCAAGCAGAAAACACTGCTGGGCTCCCTGCACCGAGGACCAGTTGCCCCACGGCCTATCACCCCACGTGGAGTGGAATCCTTCAGAGAGGCCTTTCCCTGCCTGGGGAGCCCCATGTGCTGACCTGGCACTGCCAGGAACAGTCTCTTGGCCTGCAGCTCCTTCTTGGTCTATACAGGTTTTGTAGAGCACGCCCTCCTCCACAGTAACAAAGCAAGAGCTTTGCCTGCCCTATTAGCAGCATAGAATCGCCCCTCCTTTCAGTTTTTTTTTTTTTTAATCCAGAGGATGAAAATATATAACATATTTGGAACCTCCACTGGTGGACTTGGCAGGTGTTTCATATTTACTTGGACTTAACATACATGGGGTTTGGCCCTCTGATTTCCCCGCCTCCCCCACCCCCCAGGACAAGCTAGTTGCTATCCAAGTGCGTCTGTGTGAGGGGATCAGACATGCACATGGCACGTCTGCTGAAAGTGCATTTGTTCGAGAAGATTTATGCTGGCCCAAACTGCTTTCTATTGGTTTTCGTTGTTGAAAATGCACTGTACTCTTTCTCGGTTTGGTGTAAGCATTTGTAGCGTACAGGGGTTCCTGTGGTTGAACGTTTTATCACTGTAACACTTCACACAAAGGAAATTAAAAAATATACAGTGAAAGCATTTCCCTAATATGTTTCCAATCTGCCGTGCACTTTAGTGGTTTGATTTGTAGGAACGAGAGAGAAGAGCTCTTTGCAATCAGTCATAATGCCCTGGGAATTCAGATCACGATTCCAAGCCCATGAAAACGTCTGTCGAAATTTTCTGACATCCCTTGTTATTCTGTTTGTATTGTATGTACTAAGAGAGTTTGCCATTGTTGTTACCACAGCAGTGTCTAAAAGAATTCAGGGAAGGAGGTGAGTCTCCTCCGTACCTTGGACAAGTAAAACGGACATGCGCTGGGGTCGATCAGCTTGCCAGACATCAGCCATTGGTCCGGAGGCACAGGTCCTTTCATCTCTGCATTATCCTCTGTGTGTGTGTGTGTGTGTGTGTGTGTGCGCGCGCTCCTGCTTCTGCACTCTTTGGGCTGAGCTGTCAGAGGCTAACCGGTGAATCCCTTTGCCTGGCAGCTCCTGATGATCTGATACACAGTGCTGAGAGGCACAGCCAGGCACGCTGTTCCCAGAAGGGGATTTCGAGGGCTGGAGGCTGTTATTTGGACAAACTGAATCAGGATCTAGGCTGTGATCTTTGCACCGTTATTTCTTTTCACTTATTTATTTATTAAAATTAAAAAGAATCCTCATCTGAGGATATGTTTATTGATTTTTGAGAGAGAGGAATAGGAGGGGAGAGGGAGAGAGAGAAACATTGACACGAGGGAAACATTGGTGGGTTGCCTCTTGCATGTGTCCCGACTGGGCATCGAACTCATGACCTTTCGGTGTACAGGGCTGATACTCCAGCCAACTGAGCCACTTGCCCAGGTCTGCACCTTTATTCCTTTGGCTCTTTCTACAGGGACTTAAGTGAACTGGCTTGTTGCCTTTTTGAGGATCTCTGGCCTTTGACTTCTGTTGTTTCTATGAGTGAGCATGACTTCTGTTTTGGAATTAACGTGATCATCTGTACGTTGATAGTTTCAGATTTCCCTAGTCTAGTTCACAGTCTGAAGGTAAAATCCAAGTCAAATATGAAATCATAGCTCTTAGAGCTTGGAGGCAACTCTTTCATCTGGCGAAGATCCTAGCTTGTCAAGCGTCTTAGATGGGCATAGGATTTTACAATCATTTCCTGTATTTTAATGTTCTGCTTTTATTTCCTACCATGTTCTAAACTTTCCTCTTGGCCTTCAGCAATGTGAGGCCATTTAGTCTTACGGAAGACCCCCTTTCCCCGTGGCGTTTGAGCGGCGTGTTCCTCCTATTTCACTAGGCAAAAGTAAAGTTGCACACGAGGTCATGGGTTTGGGCCAAGAGAGTTTATCAATCCATGGTTTTTCATTTGAAAATATAGTCTGTGTGGTTAATCTTCTCAGTAGTCAAAGAATTAATGCAAGTGCAAGTCAAGTGGATATTTAAAAAGCTTAGTTATGTTTGAGGGAAAATAGCCAAGGAGTAGGACGGTTCCTGTGACCACTAGCCCTGGCTTAGATGACGGAACTTCTTTTGCTCCAAAGAGAAAGGAAACCAACCCACACTCATTGTTGGCCTGTCTTCCTCCTTCTGTGTTTCCCGTCTAGGTTGCACCTATGAAGGAAATACTTACAACAGCTCCTTCAAGTGGCAGAGTCCCTCAGAACCCTGTGTCCTGCGCCAGTGCCAGGTAAGCGAACACCCAAACCCAACTGTATTCTTGTACATATTTATCATGACATCCACGGAAGCAGGACAGGCACAGGAGAGAGATTGTACACGACTTGCTTTCAGAAACACACAGCAGAAAGCTCACTATTGTTAAATTGTGCCTGGAAAACACTTTGAGAAGGTGCACAAGTCCTTGGGGAGAACTCAGCGTCTTCCTGTGAGTCAGCTGTAAGCAAAACACAAACTCCTGTTAGCAGAAAGAGGTATTGTGAGCGGATGTATGTTTTCTTTCTTTGACTTAAAAACCTTTTGAATTGGAGCCAATCTGTGCACTCGATTCAATCAAAGCAACCCAATGATCTCACCCTGACAAATTTAAGGACCACCAGGTCAGCTCCTAAGGAGCCCACGGTGGCTGGCGCTCGCTGAGCTCAGAAAAGAGGGGACTCCATGTGCCTCTGACATTACAGGTTCTGAAGCACAGCAAGATTTTCAAGTTCCATTTTTGTTGCTTAAGAAATGCTCTTTAAAAAGTGCACGTTGAATTTTGACATAATTTTAAAATTCTTCTCTGAAGAGAAGATGCTGTTAAGTCATCTTGCTCCCAGCCCCATTTCACTGTCCGAGGATATGCTTTTGCACGTAAAGGAGAAAGAAAGATTAATATAATAATGGGTGCTTCTCTCTGAGCCTATCTCAAGTATATTTACATTAAGTTTTTTGAAATCTGAATTGTGTCTATTCATGTCCTCATGATATGCCCGCCGTGGTCAGGTTCGCTCGTCAGATCCTCAGTGATTCATTCAGTGAAATATTCGGCTTATGTAGGTAGTGAATCTAAGTTGTTTGTGAAAATATGTAGTAGGTAGAACAGATGTAAATGAGAGATTAGTGGAATAAACAAATAGTTGATGAATTTTTCCTCTGGATTATGGGTTCAATCAGCTTTATGGAAATAAGAGACAAGCGCAGTAAGTTTTTTTTTAAGCTAACATTGTTTTGAAAACTTTATTTATTTAAAGAGAAAGAGAGAGGAAGAGGAAGGAAGGAGGAAAGAGAAGGAGGAAAACATCCATGTATGAGAGAAACATTAATTGGCTGCCTCTTGCCCCCAAGTGGGGACCTGGCCTGCAATCCAGGCCTGTGCCCTGACCAGGCATCGAACCGGTGACCCTTTGGTTTGCAAGCTGGCACTCAATCCCCTGAGCCACACCAGCCAGGGCAGCGCAATGAGTTTTAAAGCATCGAGAGCCCCCATTTGTTCTAAAATCTGTACCACCCCATTCGCACCTTGCTTTTTGACCAATGAAATGTCCCCCCTTTGATAGGGGCATCCAGAAGGCCCCGGCCACATGCCTTCCAAACAAGACCAGCGCACGCCTTTTGGAGTGCGGTGTCACACAGTCACACAGCAGTCAGAGGTCCTGAAGATCCTTGGGTCGCATTGACCAGTGGTGAACTTGGATGGAGCCTTCGTTCCGATTACGTGAAAACTGTTATCTGGGAGGGAACGTTTTGTGGACCGAATAACATAGTAAACCATCACCCACTAGCACCAGAACTCCTATTGCCAATCATCTGAGTCGCTGGCCACTCAGCAGGGCCCAGAGAGAATGAGGCAGAAACAGCAAATCGTTATTGGAAGCGATCCTGAAGACCAACAGGCCTGGGAGTCAGGAAATGCCGACCTGCAAAATGCGGCACCTCCCCGAGATGAACTTGGCCTTTTAACGTTCTTCCTATTGAAAACACTTGGCCTAAGCCCTGCTCAAAAGCAAAACCTACATTAAGGTAGGCACCAAACTCTGCTCCTCGGCTGGGCTGGCCCCTTCCCACCACTGCGTGCCTTCTTCCCTCTTCAGGGGGGAGACCTGGCGTGTGACCACTGACTGGCACCTGTCAGGGACGGCCTCATTGACAAGGCTCCCATGCAGAGCGACAGAGTTGCAGCCTCCCCACGCTCCTGTCTTCACAGGGCGCAGATTCAGTAACAGAGGAGAGGGTGCAGCGTGGTCAGGGAAATGCGGGCTCTGCCACTCCTGGAACTTGTGACTGAGCCTCTCGGGACCTAATGAGGACAGGAGTGCTGCCCAGGGTGCTTGCGAGCAGCAAGGAGGCTGATATGGAAAACACTTCCGGTCACGCCTGCATGTCCTGGGTCCTTCTGGGTTCCAGGCAGGTAACAGCTGGCCTAATGACCTGGCTTATTTCCACTTGAGTTGAATTTCTTACATCCTCCCACCTCTGAAGAGACTCTGAAGATGAGAGAAAGGCCGTTCATTCTGGGATCTACCCTGAATCCTCCATGTGGATTGCAGATAAAGGGAAATTGATCTGGAGCCGTAACCTTGTGCATTGTTTCGGTTATTTAACTAAAGCACCGATCCTTTTTGGATGCTGCATTTTATGGTGTCCTGTGGTTCTTTTTTTCTTTGTCAGTATGATATGGATCATAATTTGCTCCACTGGAAGTGGAAACCTCAGGCCTGACAGATCTGAAGACATTCAGGATAGAACCTTCCCTGTTGAACTGAGATGATGTGGTAGCAGACACGATGAAGAAAATTATCTAGTTATCAGATTGTTACGTTTTTTTAGCCTGTGCTACACCTCCCCTCAAAACAGACTGACCACACAAACACATCCATTTATAAAACAGGTAGAGAATATGGTGGAAATTCTTCAAAAGCCAACTCTGAAAATTAATCTAAAAAATGTTTTGATTGACATTAAAATATTAGAGTCCCAAGATCAGTTTGCAGAGGAGTCATTTGATTTCATTATAAAGACCTGCAGTCTCTATTTTGACACATATATTATAACTTTAAAATAGTTCTAGCCAATTTCTTCAGTCGATGCTGGAGAGCCAGGCTCCGTGGGAAGCAGAGTGCAATTTCCAAGATTGCGGAGCTGGTCTCGTTATTTCTGGAAGGGTGGTAAGGATTTAGGCCTCCAGATGCCAGTCTGGGATATGAGGCTTGTACTCTTTGCCTCATAATTAAGTATAATAACAATTACAAAAAATACGGTGAGGGCTGAACACTTAAAACCATTGTGAATGGACAGTGAGTCTCTCTCAGCTACCGACTGACAGCAAGGTCTCAAACGCTAGATTTAATAGAAAGAAAGAAATTGGGGCCAAAGACAAAGACCCAGGACAGGATGATGAGCAGCAACGGATTCAGCACTCTGCGTTCAAAAGCATCAGAGGGCTGAGCCAGGGAGACCTGGCCTCACTGGGTGTGAACCCAACCTGTGGACCTGACGCTGACCCTCCCCGGGTACGAGCACGTTTCGTGTTGGGACTCCTCCGGTTTCCTTGGTTACTTTCCAAAAGTGCGTTACTCCTCAGGGGGAGTTCTGGTCTGATCACCTGCAATGTCCTGTTTTCCAGGAAGGCGTTGTCACCGAGTCTGAGGTGCGATGTGTCGTCCACTGTAAAAACCCTTCCAAGCACCTGGGAGCATGCTGTCCCACGTGTCCAGGTAAACCTCTCGGGAGCGGGAGGCTGCCGCGCTCCCTGGAACAGCGCCGTGCTGTTCAAACCTCCTGGTTCTCCAGGAATGCCCGCTTTCCCGCTTCCTCCCTGGGACTTTTCCCACGTTATGTCTGGGTGCCTGGTGGGTTCAGAGAGCAAACTTCTTTGCAGAGAAACATCCGCTTGGACTCTCTGGTGAGCCCGGGATGAGCGTGCCATGCTGTAGGTCTTGGCATGTGGCTGCTCGAGGCTCGGGAGGCCGGCTCTCCACCCCATGGGGCCACAGCAAACGCTTATTTTGGAAGGAAAGCCTGTGGCTTTTCCTTGCTACCAGAAATGGCTTTTCACTGCTTCAGTATGCAATTTGCTGGCCAGAGCTGGCCTTGGTGATGAGGTAACCAGATGTTTTCTGAAAACTGAGTGCCGGGGCCCTCCGTGAAGTGAGCGGAGGGTTTTTTTTTGCTGGTCTCAGTTTTCACAGTGGTGCAGCAAATTGGACCCCTGTCTTTCCGAGGGCCCCGCTGCCCGGCTGACAGTGGAGGGTCCTTCCTTTCCAGGGGCTGGAGGGTTTCCTCCTGCTTTCCTGAACAGGATTCCAAAGGCCTCCTGAATCTCTCCTTGCCCTTAGCTACCAGCCCAGGGATTCTGAGGTGAGAGATTTTTTTCTGATCCCTTAAGCCCCTGGCCCTTACTTGTAGACAGATGTTCTGCATTTGGGCTTTCTGCTGAGCATTTTCCCTCATAGGAGGCCATCCTCACAACTCCTCCTTGCTTTTGAGGTTAATCTGCCCAGAGCCTCCTGCTCTGCAGACCCCCACCCCCCCCGCCCCCCGTAGGACAGCGCTAAGGCAATGGTGGGGGTCGGGGGACGCTCCTGCCGTTCTCCATGCGGTCTGAAATGCATGCAGACCCGAGTCCCTTCTGGGTCTAGTCTTCTCTCGTCTTTGAGTGACAGTAGGGACACTCCCTCTCCCCTAGCGCTGACCTTCCTAAGTCCCCCGCACAGTCTTTATTGAGCCAAACTCCCCTTTCGCAGTGGGATTTCTGAGAAGTGTTATTGGATGAGCTCACATGAAGAACAAAAACGGGTTGATACTTCTTTCCGTAATTCAGTTACTTTGTATCTACCAAACAGAGTTTGCCTGAGCACTTTTCTCTGCCGAATGCACTAAATAGGCTTTGTATCACGTCGCCATAACCTTCAGTGTCTGAGAGATCTTTATCAAGTTTGATCACCAGTTTTCCAGGCTGCCTAGTAAAATCACCTGCGAAGCTTTAAAACAATAAACACGGATGCCTCTGGCTGCATCACAGACCAATTCCAACAAATTCTCTGAATGTCGTGGACCCAGGCCTCCCAGATAGGTCCAGGCCTGAGATTGATAACAGAGCAAATTTTTTACGCCGTACAGATTTAAAAGTGATCATAGCTCTTACATATGAATTCGGTTGCGTTGAGTAGACTGTTGCTTTATTGATTGATACAGGCTCAACTCAGCATATGTAACATCTCTCCTTAGGCAGGAGATAGTCATATTTTTTGGCTGCCTTTGAAAGTGTGGGTCTACACACATGAGAGGGAATTCATTGCAGCTGATGAA
Source organism: Glossophaga mutica (assembly GCA_039655065.1). Classification (NCBI taxonomy): domain Eukaryota; kingdom Metazoa; phylum Chordata; class Mammalia; order Chiroptera; family Phyllostomidae; genus Glossophaga; species Glossophaga mutica. Next base: position 89,593,468 of record CM077313.1, read on the forward strand.
GTCATCGTATTTGAGCAACTGACTCCTCCATTCTGTTCTTGGTTGGGCTCCTGAGAACCCAAGGCTGAGTGCCATGACTGCGTGTCCTGCACTGTTGGGTGCTCATGACCTTCCAGGGAGGGAGGGGGTGCTGTCCGTACTTCACAGAGGAAGGAATCGGACCCATAAGAGTGGGGTCTGTTGGTGGGTAAAGGCCAAAGGTGGGGCGGGCTGGATGTAGCCACTGTGTTGTACGGTCTCTCGCCACACGAACGCCATGATGATTGTTCTGCTTGGTTCCAGGAGCCTCGCGAGGCAGATCTTTACAGTTAGCATGCAGGGACATACACTAGGCCCTGACACCCGGGCAGGCTCTCTGCCCTTGGTTGTGGAGTCAAGAATCAACTTTGCTCCCTCTCCTTAATTTCAAAGGCCACCCTTGGGGATGCAAATCAGCAGACCCAAAGAGGCCACATCCAGAATGCTTTATCTTTTGTCTTGGGAGGTTGGACACAGCCACATCCAGATAGGGACAGTCAGGGGAAGTCTTGGGATATTGCCCTTGGTGTTCGGAAGGACTGGCATCTGTCATGGATCGTGGAATGGTATTCCACATGACGGCCAAGAAGTACCGTCTGAGGTCAGCTTCTTCCTGAGGCAGATTTCAGGGCATGCTTGGTTGTCTCTCCTTCCTTTCCTTCGGACTCTTTGCTCAAGTATGGTGGGCTCTGGATGGGAAGAGTTTGCATGGAATGTTCATGTAAAATTCCCTGTTTAAGTTGCCAAACGTAGATCGTTGTGGTTCATCATCTGGCCACCTGGATGACAGAACCCGTGGTGCAAACATATGTGAATGAAAGAATTGAAGACCCTCTGTTGGCAGTGTCCTTTGGAAAGAGGTGGCCGGACGGCTACCTGCCATTGTGAACAATGCTGAGCTAGAGCCGCTGGCAGGGACGCAGGCTTACCAGGTCTGCGCACATCAGTAGGGACCGCAAGGAGGTGGTGGATGGCTGGGTGTGGGCATCCAAAAGACTTCAAAACCAGTTTCCCTGAGCTATTCAACTTCAGGCTTGGTGCCATTTGTCTCATGTCTTCCAGCTGAACGGAGGGCTCTGTATCTGGCTTTAAAGTGAATGTGTCCAGCAGCCCATTGGGGCGGGGGGGGGAGGGGTGATACTTGTTTCTCCTTGGAAGGAACCAGCTGCTTCAAGAGTTTGGTGGGTTCTGTTGATGAGTTCAGTTGGCGGGCTTCGAACACTTACTCCCAGGGACCTGAGTTCGTCTTTTGCAAGAGGCTCCTTTGCTGTATTTTGGTCATTGGTACTCTCACCCCCAGCCCTGTCCACTGTGTGGAGAGGGCCCTCAGCTGTTCTGGAAAAGCGCCTCCAGAGGACAGACCTGAGAAAAGTCGCTTTGCCATTAGCTGACAGTCCTCCTGTGGCCTCTCCTGTGTGACATGGGCTTACTGGCCAGCCTGTGTTTTCGGTCACCTGTGAGATCTGTTAAGAATATAACTTTTTTCATGTCCTCAGCATCCTTCTGAATGGGAGACACCTCCCGGGCTTTTGGTCCCATTTTTGGCCTTGGTGGGGGTCACAGTCCCTTTCACAGGACATAAGGTGGGACTGAAGACCTGTGCGGTACTTCCTGACCTGCCTTTGCCTCTCGTCTTGTGCCTCATCCTCTGTATGTTGTGGGCAGTGGGTCAGAGCTGAGTTCAAATCCCAGCTCTTCCACCTGCCAGCTGGGTGAGCTACTTCTCTCTCTGAGCCACGTCTTCCTCATCGATGAGAATGATGACAAGAGCCCCTACTTCGCAGGCCCGCTGTGCAGATGGAGTGCGATGGGCATACAGGCGGGCCTGGGAGAGGCCGGGCAGTCCCTGGGTACTCACCAAGTGGCAGCTCTTCTGTCCTTTTGTTCCTTTCGGACTTCTCTCGCTGGGACTTCCTCTGTCTGCCTCCCTTGGCCTCTCTGGGCTTTGGCTCCCTGGCCGTGGTCAGTGAGGTCACGGGGAGACCCACCCACAGACTCTGCAGGGCTCACCGCTGTGCACGCATCCCCCAGGCTGACCCGCTTCCAGGCTCTTTAGTGCTTTCTAGCATCTTCAGCTTTCTGGGCCCATGTCAGCGCTTTATATTCTTTCCGATTTGTTGTTTATTTGTCTGTTTCTTACTATGAAGCAATATTGTCCTCTGGCTAAAGGGGCCCCTCTGCTAGGTGAGGTGGGGACAGAAAATGGATGAACAGTGGATGGAAGAATAGTGTCAAACTGAACGAAGGCTGTCGCCCCCGTTCTAAACCCTTCTTTGCTTTCCAGGCTGCGTGTTTGAGGGTGTGCAGTACCGAGAAGGGGAGGACTTTCAGCCAGAAGGAAACAAGTGCACCAAGTGTTCCTGCATCGTAAGTACTGCCCTGGGCGTCCCCAGGGCTTCCCTTCTGGTTAGTTGCAGCTGGGACCCCCAGGAGGGGCCCTGACTCTCCCTGCAGTCTCTCCTTCTCCCCCTCCTGAAGTGGAGCTGAGGGACACGCTCGTTACTCTGCAGCAGGGTTCTTGACCTTGGCACTGTTGGCACTCTGGGCTGAGTAGGTCTTGGTGGCGGTGGCTGTCTAGTGCAGCGTGGGATGCTTAGCAGCCTCCTTGGCTGCTACCCAGTAGATTTGAGTATCACTCGCCCCCGTAGGGTGACAACCCAAAATGTCTGAGGACATTGCCACAAGTGCCCTGGAGAGCAAAGGCACTCCTGATTGAGAATCGCTGTTCTAAAGAACGAGGGGAAGAGACTGATTTTCCTCCCCTTGTCATCCTCTTTGGGAAGACAGGGTTTCTCTGCTCTTTGGGCGAAGGAGCTTCTCGCTGAGGCAACTGTTGTGTTCTTGAGTGGAGTCGGATGGGAAGCAGATGGGGTCAAGTGCAGCTTGACTCGGTGTATCCGGTGCGGTGACAGAACCTGGTCAGAGGATCAGCCAGTCACATTGCGGGGAACATACAGGAGGAAGTGGTCCCTAAGCTGTGGGTCCAGGGCGGAGTACGGATTAGTGAGACAGAGCCACAGACCTCCTCTGCGAGCATCGTTGACGTATAATTCATGTACCAAGGCTACCTTCCGCGTGCTTAACGATGAAAGGGGAACTTGGCTATGTTATGATATTAAGGGGATCTTTTTTATGCATGTATTTTAAATTTGGAATAAAATATGGGTGATGATGGTGGTCATGGTGGTGATGGGGAACCCAATCTTAAGCAGCCGTTCCAAGTTATTTACACCGTATATTTTTAAAGCGTTTAGTCTTTTGTAATAAAGAACATGCAGTGTGCATCTCAGAATATTAAAAAATAATGGGAAACTCTAGCATCGTAATTTCACCAAAGTAGAATCATATGTGGATTGTCATAAATCGTATCATTTGTCATTTCTCTACATGTCTTTTCAAAAGCTTTCCCCTTCCTACGGCACACAACTTAGAGAGCCAAGAGTAAAGGAAATATGACCGAGGGTGAGGGGGTTTTGTATGGGGAAGGGGCAGGGGAAGAAGGGGGGGAGGAAGACTGAGAAGGAGTGGATATATATAACATGTGTAATAGGAGGTATATAATATGTACCAGATTGTAATAATGTATAAAAACACAGAGGTAATTTACTAATGAAGATGAACGTGCTTTTGCATCTTCGGCTTCAATTTTCATGTATTTCCTCTCGTGTTAATTATGGTTAAATAGCTTTGTGTTATATTTTATGTAAATAACTTCTATTTGCCATTAAATATTGCTCATTGCTCACTTTTATATCTTTCATATTATCGTCCAGTTTTCTGGTAATTTTTTTTATACCTCTCATTCTTTGGGGGAGATTGAGGAAAAACAAGGCACACCCGAAATTTGAAACCTGCACCTGAACAAGCTGTCTGTCCTGGACAGGTGTGCCAAGGCCGGGCGGGTGAGCCTCCTTGGGGAGGCAGCTTAGGAGGCGGAAAGGAGGACAGAAGGTCCTGTAGGTTTTGCGATGACGGTCATGCCAAGTTACCCAATGGCAAGACCGGAAATGACATTAGAGCTTATACGAGCTGGGGTCACAAACTCAAGTGCATTCAAGGCTTTCAGAATGCGTGTGTTTCTAAACACAATGCCTGTTGAACAGAACATGCCTGAGGGCCCAGGCCAGGGCCCTGGAAGTCCTGCTTTCATTTTTTGGTTGAAGAAATAAAAATCCAAAGCAATTTGTTGCCCAAGCTTTCCTGCTTAGTGAGTTCTCTCCAGACCTCGATCCTATCTGCTTTTCTGTATCCCCATATCTAATTTCTTATGCAGTTATATTCCTGATCCTGTGTTCTTTCTGGTTCTCCACGTTGCCGCCCTCAGCACCCCAGGGGCAGCTCATGGCTTTGCTCGTGTTCCCCACGCTCATCTTTGCACTTACAGGGTGAGGGCGGAGGGGATGGAGCTCAGGCTTGGAGGCAGGTCATTTGTGGGTGAGCTCGGGAGTGGGGAGGGCCAGCAGGGCGGGTTTGGTTTTCAGGAATACAGAAATTTGAGGTGTAAGCTTTCTTTTTTGGCAGCTGGTCATTAAAATAACCTGTTTTTCAATATTCTTTCATTTTGCCATCTATTGACATATAGTACCCCTCCCCCAAAAAGATGTCTCGGCAACAAATGCCCCCTCTTGGGAGTGCTCACTGCAGAGGTTTGTTTTAGAAACTCGTAGGGCAGTTGCGCAGCCTGGCCGGGCTCTTCGAGGCCCGGGATTGGGCGGTGCTGGTGGAGCAGCTTTGGAAGCCTTCCTGTGAGAGGTGAGCGGGGAGTGCGGAGCCGCCTCGCTGAGTGACAGGGTCAAGCTGGACAGGGCTTTGGACAGCGCCAGTGTGAGGCCTGAGGCTTCACCTAGGAGGGTCCAGGGAGAGGCCTCGGCTGCAGGTTCCCCTGTGGAAACAGGAGACTGGAGAACAATCCGCTGTGCTTTGATAAGAAGAAAAACAGCAGTGCTCTGTGTAGAGAGATACGAACACATTCTTGCCTTTCGGTGTGTGTGGTATTTGTGTGTGTGCACCTATTCGTATGCGTACACATCTGTATCTATGACTGTATATATGCACACACACACACAAATCTGTGTAAACAAGCCTATAAACATAAATACGAACACACACATTTACATGTCTGAGGGGGCGTTCCCCAGCAACAGACCCTGAGAGGAGTGTTTGCATGTCCGTCGTTTTTTCATGGGAGATGGAGGAGACTGTGGCTGAGGAGTGTGGAGAGGAGACAAGGCAGGGAGGCAGCCACTCAAGGCTGTGTCACCAAGCGAGAGTCACTGTGTGTGACCAGAGCTCACTCCTGCCCGGCAAATTCTGGAAGGCGGTTTGAGACTCAGGCCTCAGAATCTCCCGCCCGAGGGGTGAGAGATGCAACCTGGTCACACCAAGTCCTGTCTGCTCCGGGGTGAGGGGTGGGGGGCTGGGCACCATTCGGAGCCTGCTGCTGAGGTGGCTAAGTGGCTTCCAGCAGCGAGAGGAAGAAACACAGGTGCCGGTGCTTGATGGGGACGGGGGAGGATGTGGGCAGGGCGGCACCAGTCAAGGACAGCAGCTCCGAGTGTACACGTGTAGGTGGACATGCACACAAACACACGTGCGTTCACATTGTTAGGGCTCTGAACATGTGTGTACACACACGTGCGTGTGTACATATTCATGCACACGCCTTTGGAACATTGGCCACTAGCTCTTTCCAAAACCCATCAGTTCTCCTTTTTTAAATGGTTTTATTTTTTAAATATACTTTTAAATTACAGCGTATATTCAATATGGTTCTGTATTAGTTCCGGGTGTACAGCACAGTGGTTTGACGGTCATATGTTTACACAGTGCTCCCCCAGATCTTCCCAGTACCCACTGGCACCACACACAGTCATCACAACATCATTCACCGTGTCCCCTGTGCTGGACTTCACATCCCCGTGACTATTGTGTAACTTACCAGTCTGTCCTTCTCGGTCCCTTCACCTCCTTCACCCAGTCCCCCAGACGCCCTCCCTCTGGCAGCCACAGTCTGTGCTCTGTATCTATGAGTCTGTTTCCGTTTTGTTGGTTAGTTTATTTTGTTTTATAGATTCCACATATGAGTGAAACCATGTGTACTTGTGTTTCTCTAACTAGCTTATTTCACTTAGCACAATACTCTCCAGGGCCATCCATGTTGTCACCAAAGGTAAGATTTCCTTCCTTTTTCATGGCTGGGTAGCATCGCATTGTGTAAATGTACCCCATCTTCTTTATCCACTCATCTACTGACAGGCACTTGGGCTGATTCCATATCTTAACTACTGTAAATAACGCTGCAGCGGACATAGGGGTGCATGTATTCTGGGGTGCATTTCCATTTCTGGGTCTGTCTCCGAAGAAACCCATCACTCTTCCTGAGGCCTCCGGTCTCTCCCTCCTGCAGCTGCCCTGCCTGGGAGCTGTTCTCCTCCTGGTTTCATCTACCCGACTTGACACAGTGCGCTGAAAACCAGGACGGTCTTCTCTTCCAAACTGTGATGTTTTGCCCTCTAACGTTGAGCTGCCCCTTCTTGCCGGGGAGGAATGGTACTGTTTGATAGGCATCCCGCTCTCGTTAGATCCCTCTCTGCCTTGGAGCACACCCTCTGGAGTCATGCAGGCGCGAAGCATCCATTGCGTATATCACCGCCTCTGATGAATGAGTCGCCTGCCCCTCCAGCTCTCCCCAGCTCTCCCGTGAACACTGTATACGGCAGATGGCTTGCATTTCACATCCAACCCCCTTAATTCCACTCTCCCTGTGTTTGTGCTGTGGTGACAAGGGCAGACGACTAGGAAGACACTGCATCCCACTGAGCCGGATCCCTTAGATACGGAAGCAAAGGCCTGGCCCATGATTTTCCACCCCCGGTTTAGGTCGGGACAGTCTGTATGGCATTCCAGATGGCTGAAAACGCGCCAGCATCGGGAGATATCTGGAGAGGATTTCAGTTAAAAATCTTACTCACTTTTAAGTGTGAACATCATCCGGACTCATGTAAAGAACGCTTTGCTATGACTGGTTAAACTGTGTTGTCCCCATTTACTCATCGTGAGACTGAGAGAACGGAGGGAGCGGCTTCTCCTGAGTCCGGGTACTGAACAGGGGTGGGGTTGGGGGGCAGTGGCCGTTGGTGGGGGGCGGGAACCTGAGTTCCTCCAGCTAGCGTTGTCTGGGCCACAGCAGAGTGTGCTCCCCGGGGCACGTGTTCAGTCTGAGTAAGTCCTGTGTTCATTTTAAGATGGAAAGCAACGACTCTTTCCTACGGCAGGCGGCAAGGAGAGTTTACCAGGTATCCTGAGTGCTGGGTCGGGCACACGTTCAGCTTGAGCTGTCGTGACCTGCCTAACCAAACCGCAAAGAGCCCCCGAGGCCTCCGTCAGCCGGATTCTCAGAGGACAGGATGGTGGCAGTTGGCACGGACGTTTCTGTAAAACGCGACGTCTTCCAGGCTTCTGAGCCCCCAGACCATGGTGTCATTGAGAGGTGTCTCTTCCACCAAACTAGTCTAAGAAGGCTCTGGGCTCAGCGTCCTTGGAAGTGGCTTGCTGGAGGGAAGAAAACCCGCAGAGCAGTCCGCCACTCTTCAGAGAGTGTAAGTCCTGGGTCCGTGAAAGCCGCCAAATTAACCGGCCAAGATCAATTACTTTCTCTGACAAAGGGGTATTAAGTTCAGAGGAGCTTTCCTAATAAACACGGGTTGTTAATGGGCTGTCTGTGATGAAGGAGCTGTACTTTATTGGCTCCGAGAAGCCCTGAAGTCCATAAACACCTTTGCTCTCCCTGAGACTGGAGAGATTGCGAAGTGCTGTCTCCCAGGGAAAAATAACTCCTAGGACAGTTATTTGGCGAAAACAAAGAAAATGGAGATCCTCATGGGGCCCCTCCTCTGCAGCCCGATTCCTCTGCCCTCTGCCAAGCTCTTTGGCCTCCTTGTAAACCCTCCCTTGCTCTGGCCTCTGAGCAGATTCTGGGATCCTTGAGACACAAAGTGTGGACCAGACCAGCACCATCGGCCTCACCCCAAGGCTTGTTTAGAAGTGAAGAATCTTGGGCCCCACCCCGGACCTACTGAATTGAAATGTGCAGTGTAACAAGCTACCCAGAGGATTCATTTGTCAAATAACGTTTGAGGAGCACTGGCCTAACATCTCATGGCCTTTACCTGGGCTGCCTTTTCTTTCCCCTTTCCTTCTTCCGTCTCTGTTCCCCCCGTAACTCATCAGCACGTATCTAACCTGCCCTTGGAAGCCCAAACCTCCCTTCTGTAGGGAAGCTTGTTCTGACTCCCAGACTAGATCAAGTCGTTGCTAAACCCGCTAGAGCAACCACACTTTAGTTTCCAAATATTTAACATGATTTATAATATTTTCATTTGGGATAATTTTTTTTAACTTCATTTGGGTAAAAGGGTGACAGCGACTCTTCGGTGCCTGGTGCATAGAGGGTGTTCATAGTAACTGCTTGATTTTTCTTTCTCCCCCCACTGCCTCTCTCTTGCTCTGCCACTTGATCTCCCCCCTGCACAGCTAGTCCTTATCAATTCAGCAGGGAGCAGAGAGAAGCATATCGCAGTCGATGAGCTCAGAAAGGAGGATGGATTTATGATCGGCTGCGTAGTACTTGCTATAAATTGCTTGGAATGGAATGTGGATGGCTTCCCTGGGGATGTCTTATTTGACAAGTGTTCTCCAAGCCTCAAAGCTTGCCACTGCGCGTGGCAGCAGGAAGACGCAGTGGCAGGAAGCTCTCGCCAACGATCGGGGCTGCTCGCTGTGCCAGAGGTTTGAAAGGGGAGCGGAATTCTCCCTGCTCAGAGCTGACCTTGCCCTGAATCAAGGGGCAGACGTGTCCCACCTCTCCCTGTTCCAACGTCTGGCTTCAGATTGCACTTCCCTTTCACAGGAAGTGGTGGGCCAGCCCGGCATTTCTGTGGTCCCATGATGCCAGTTCCAGTTACGTATTCCCAGCCATGCCGCGGTTCTTCTGACAAGGGGTGTTCCGTGCCGAGCCCTCTCACGGCCTCTGCCTTACTTGTAACATGTGCAGTTTGGCACATTTCCTTTATGGGCTATCACTGGATCTTCCCTGTCCACGGGGAGAAATTTGGCTACAGCTGGGCAATAAATTGGAGAATTGAGCAATTATTGAGTGAATTAGCTCAGTGCGGGCAGCTGACGCAACGTGGGCCCAACACCCTCAGTCGTTTTCAGAACTAGGCTGAAACGCTGGTGTTGTTGCCGCGGTGTTTGCACTGTGGACGTTCCAGTCCCCTGAGGACAAAGAGGTCTTGGTCTGGGACAGTCAACGGGGTTGGGGGTGGAGGGAAGGCTTTCCTTTAAGGACTGGAGAGTACTTTGACTTCTAGGAGCGGCCTCCAATTTGCTTAGGAAAGTCACCGGAGCGCTTGGTGTTTTGTGACAGATGAATCCGTGCCGCCAGGATCTGTCAGCCCAGGCTTCCCTGGGAAGGTCTGCTGCAATGCCCTTCGCTTCAGAGTGAATCCAACTCTTTGTGAGGGGTGCTGGACTGTTGCTTCTTGAAAATACCACCCAAATGGCCCGTTTAGAAGGCAAAGATGAGTTTATTGCTCTTTGCAGTCATTGATCATTACCTTGACAGAGGCTTAAAACTGAGTCTCAGAAGGAAAAGGCCAATGTTGGGTTATGCAGGAAGCTTTGAGGGGCTGGGTTTAAGGTGGGTTTTTCACTGTAAGGACTGAGCTGGGACTGGGCAGCCTTGATGAGATGCTAGTTTAGAATGTGTGAGGTGAGGACCCCAAGGCATGTCCGAAGGAGTTCATGAGCCTCGTTGAGTTCTCCATATTCCTGATTGAGTTCTCCCTGTTCCTGACTGAGCTCTCCCTGTTCCTGACTGAGCTCTCCCTGTTCCTGATTGAGTTCTCCATGTTCCTGATTGACTACCATCAGCAAGTTTCTGAAATCAATGGGGGGCTTAATTTTTTTGATATTTAAAAGATTGGGAGTGACTATTACATATTTTGAATTCTGTCTCATCCCTGCCTCATAGGTTTTCAGGCCAAATCCAGAATTTTAATCCCCATACATGTTTTTATTTGTGCGTGGTTTCTAAGGTTTGTTACGCTTACTTCTTCATGTAATTTACAGCTGAATCATCCTATAAAGTTATTTTTCTACACAGGGCGCCACCATCTTATAAGTGAGCCCAATAGGGAAGAGTTGGAAAGGAAATATCTTGTACGGCATCTGAGCATTTATAGGAAAACACACAGTCTGAAAAGAAATCAGCGAACAATGCATTTACAGGGCCAGCATTAATAACAACGGCTACTTTTACTGAGCGTATACCCTGTGCCAGCTGAATATGGGGCTTTAATGTTAATTTTCAAAATTGGTCTGCAACCTAGAGGCATTAGCCCTGTTTTCTGGGCTGGTTTTGTTTGTTTGTTTGTTTTTGGTGGTGGTTGTTTTTGAAGAAACTGAGATTCCCAGAAGTTTAATAACTTGCTTCAGGTCAAAGAGCCAGTCAGAGCTGAAATTCGGGCCTGACTTAAAAGCCACATGTCATTTCTCTCCCATCTACCACCCCTCCCCGCCAACCTGTGCCATTTTGGGATACTGTGTATGAGAGTTCGTAGACGTTTGAAAGTGGGAAACGCCATTTGAATCTATGGAGTGAAGGGCGACCAGACATTTGGGGAAGAAATAATAGTGACGTGACATGAGCATCCACAAAGAACCCCAGTTTTGGTGCGAGAAATATTAACACAATAGAAATGAGAATTACACTTCCTCTTTTTGAAGTTCACAAGTCTAAGCAAGTTTAAACTCATACCAGATTTCCGCCTTGGGCACTTAGCCTAAGAATCTGTCACCGTGATGCCAGAGAGGTTGAAGAAGACATATCTGTTACCCTCACATCAGTTGGAGGATGGAGGCGATGCGTCTGCTTGCCAAGAAGTTACGAACACACACAGACAACGTGACAGTTGCTGGGACAGAGCCATGCTCACTGCCTCCGCTTCCAAACACAGCTAGAAACGCATGGTTGTCTGATGGGGCCATCTCTTCCTCCTCGTAACAGTCACGGATGAAGCTGAAGCACCAGTTTTGGATAGCCCTCCTCGGAGACTATAGCTCCTGCGCAGGAGTTGGGAGGCACCTAGACTCGAGTTTCCGTGGTTCCATGAATTAAATTCACCGTCCTGGCAGCATGAAGGGGCAGTTGTGTAATTGCTTTTGAACCATTGCTTTTTCCTATTTGTCAAAGAAGCAGATGCATTTACAAATTTGAGTGAAGTTTGGAATAGATATTGAGAGCCGGTAGAAAAATGAGCTGAATTGATTAACTCTGATCCCCTTGTATTCTTGTGACAATCATTCCTTTTATTTTTTCTTCCCTTTCTTTATTCTGTTAAAGGCTATCACACCATGAACCCCTTGCATCTCCTGAAAACCCCAGGAAAGATACCGACTTTACTACACACTGAACAATGTTCCAACTAGTTACATTCATTGCTCTTTCCGTCCATCATTGTGTCTTCAGATAGCCGGTCACTTACTAGTTTAGCAGTGACTGGGCGTTTTCTCCCACGTGTTAGACACTACGTATCTGGCAGGGAGCACTCAAAGAAAGGGGTTTCTTCTCTTTTTCTGCCCAGACAATAATGTTCTACTGGCTTGGGTGTGTTTATTAAAAATAAGCCCCAAATCAAATCATGTGCAAATTTTTTTGTGGGCCAAGTATAAGATAATATATGATGTGTGCCAACTATAAGATATATGACAACTGTAAGAAGTTCAGGTATATTGAAAAATAAAAATAATTCTGCAATTCAAAGATAACTACTATTGATATGACTCGATGTATTTTCTTTCAGTATTTTTCCTTCCCATGTCCATGTAGTGATGTGACTAGATAGGACCACATTCTATATCTGGTTCTGCATCCTGGTTATTTTCATTTAACATTGTAGTGTGAACATATCTCCATTTCATTAAAAAGTCATTGGAAAATGATTTTAATAGTCACACAATAGTCACACAATTTCAGTATACTGTAATTTATTTAATCATTTTTCTGGTATTAAAACTTAATACTGTTTTCAGTTTTAGCTATTATAAATGATACAACAAACATCATTGAAAATTAATTTTTACCTGTTTCTCTGATTATTTACTTAAGTTAAAATCATTAAAGAATAATTAGTGAGTCAAGGATACAAACATTTTTTTAAATTTAATATATTTTATTGATTATGCTATTACAGTTGTCCCATTTCTCCCCCATCATTCCCCTCCAACCCTGCACACCCCCTCCCACCCACATTCCCCCCACTTTAGTTCATGTCCATGTGTCATAGTTCTTTAGCTTCTACATTTCCTATGCTATTCTTGCCCTCCCCCTGTCTATTTTCTACCCACCATCTATGCTACTTATTCTCTGTAGCTTTTCCCCCCCTCTCCTCCTCCCACTTCCCTGTGATCTCCATTTCTGTGGTTCTGTTCCTGTTTTAGCTAACCCTCCATGTGATCTCCATTTCTGTGGTTCTGTTCCTGTTTTAGCTGTTTGCTTCATTTGCTTTTGTTTTAGGTGTGGTTCTTAATAGCTGTGAGTTTGCTGTCTTTTCACTGTCATATTTTTGATCTTCTTTTTCTTAGATAAGTCCCTTTAACATTTCATATAATAAGGACTTGGTGATGATGAACTCCTTGAACTTGACCTTATCTGAGAAGCACTTTATCTGTCCTTCCATTCTAAATGACAGCTTTGCTGGATAGAGCAATTTTGGATGTAGGTCCCTGCTTTTCAAGACTTCAAATACTTCTTTCCAGCCCCTTCTTGCCTGGAAGGTCTCTTTTGAGAAATCAGCTGACAGTCTGATGGGAACTCCTTTGGAGGTGACTGTCGCCTTATCCCTTGCTGCTTCTAGAATTCTCTGCTTCATTTTAATCTTGGCTAATGTAATTACGATGTGCCTTGGCATGTTCCTCCTTGGGTCCAACTTCTTTGGGACTCTCTGAGCTTCCTGGACTTCCTGGAAGTCTATTTCCTTTGCCAGATTGGGGAAGTTCTCTTTTATTATTTGTTCAAATAAGTTTTCTACTTGTTGCTCTTCTTCTTCCCCTTCTGGGACCCCTATAATTCAGATGTTGGGATGCTTAACAATGTCCCGGAGGTTCCTAAGCCTCTCCTTATTTTTTTGAATTGTTTCTTCCTCATTTTCTGTTTGGTTGTTAGTTTCTTCCTTCTGGTCCACTCCATTGATTGTTTTCTTGTTTCTAAATATTTGTTGTCCTTAATTTTGGTTGTGAGAGGAGGCACAGCGTGTCCACCTACACCTCCATCTTGGCCAGAAGTCGGATGCAAACATTTTTAAGGGAGGACTCTGTGTGCGTGCGTGTGTGTCTGCATTGCTCCAATACCTCACACAGGTGTGTGTGTGTCTGTATTGCTCCAATATCTCATACAGGTGTGTGTGTGTGTGTGTGTGTGTGTCTATTGCTCCAATATCTCATACAGGTGTGTGTGTCTGCATTGCTCCAATACCTCATACAGGTGCTGCCCTCCTAATCTGCACTCCAGCCAACAGCACATATGTGTATCTTCCTGCCTCAAAACTGGTTTTCCATTTGAGAATCTTTTCACTGGCATTTGTCTTCTGAAGCTAAACATTTTTCATACTTTTTTAGTCAGTTGTGTTTCTTCCGTAAATTGTGTTTTCATTTCTCATTTTTCTATTGAGTAAAGTTCTATTGAAGTTGATGCGTGGGCAAAGGATATAAATCTTTTGCTAGTTGTGTGAAAGTATGTTTTTAAAAACATTGAAAACACCACTGTGTGTGCACTTTGACCTTATTGCATAGATTGGGGGTCAGATGATGGCAGAGTGTGCCAAAATCCCACGTCTTCCTCCAAACTTTTCTCCTCAAATCTTGATCCAAATATATTAGCAAAGAGAGAAGCGAGTCGACATTGTCAGCTCCGAAGTTTAATTAGTCCAAGGCGTTTCTTTGCTTACGCTCCCCTCTTTCTACCTCTGAGTCCTTCATTTCGGGGTAGTGCTTTCAGGGCCTGCTCCCGTCCCAGTGGGAGGTTGTTCTTTGGGCCTGCGCAGTGCCTCTCCCCTGCCCCGAGGCTCTGCGGGCCCCGCCCCTCTGTCTCGCCCCAGCCTCCGAGTTCGCTCCTGGCTCGGATCGAGGCGCTGGCGGCTGTGGGCTGCCTCCCTGGCCCGCCATACTCAGGCGCTGGCTCCCATCCCTCCACCCTCCTCTCCTTTGTTTTAGAGTTCAAGTTTCTTGTGGACGGGCTCAAGGCACTCCACCCCTTGAGTACAGTGTCTTGCGTGTAAAAACCAGAAGATGTTCGACTCGATGCCTGGTCTTCACCCTTCTTGATTTAAGTATGTATGTTCTTGAAAATGAGTTAAGCGACCTAGAACTTTTTATCTTCTTACATGGGTCTTTGCTTCGATCTTCTCACTCTTTTCTTTCAGTGAACATGGCAACATGAAGGATTTATGATAAGTCTGTAGAGGAGGAGAATCCAACGTGAAGTATTAGAAGACCTGTTGGGAAGACTTCAGGGTGTCTGTGTGAGGAGGCTGGGTAGGGGCGAGGTGGCTTTGCCTTCACAAAGCCTCACGGGACGACCGGTGTAAGAACATGTCTTCCAGGGTGTGGCAGGGAGAGAAAGGAAGCGTGCATTAACGAAAGTGAAAAGAAACATCCTCGCCCTGACTGGGGTGGCTCAGTTGGTTGGGTGTCGTCCAGCAAAAGGTCACTGGCTGGTTCCCAGTGGTAAGGGCACTTGCCGGGTTTGCAGGTTCAGTCCCTGGTCCGGGCATGTGAGACAGGCCACCAGTCCATGCTTCTCTCTTGCATTGATGTTTTCCTCCCTCTTTCTTCCTCCCCCTCTTTCTTCCTCCCCTTTCCTCTCTGTAAGTAAAATCTTTTTTTAAAAAAGAAATACTCTATTTTGTCAGCAAAATGGGATAAAATATTAATGTCATAGACCTTTAGAATGTTGACAGAATTTTTGGTCTTTTTCTCCATTATTATCCAGAGAATTTTTTTGAGATTTTTATTTATTATTTTATTTTTAAATTATACTTTTCCATTACAGTTTACATTCAATATCATTTTGTGTGGTTTTCAGGTGTACAGCATCATGGTTGGATGAGATCTTAGTTTTTTTCACTGGCATCTGGGCCTGCTCCTCTCTCTGGCGCCCCTCCCCCACCCATACCTCCGTCCCTTCTTCTTTTCCTCCAGCTTCCATTTTCCTTTCCGGGTCATTTCCAGTCCTCCCTAAGCGGTCCCTCTTGTATTCTCACCAGTATCTGTGCCTGCTAGCCCATTTTAATAAAATAGCATAATTCACTTTCATTGCTATCTTGGTTTCTCCTGAAATAACCATCCCAGGGTGCTGTACACACTAGATATTCAGGAAATATCTTTTGAATGAATTGATTACACATTTTGGCACCTTTTAAATGTCATTCAAATGTTCAGTTTGGAGGGTGGCAGCGCTTTTGTGGTCCCGTGAATGGCTTCAATTACCACCATTTCCTTTGAGTGGAATTTTAAATGGTACCACTTGTGCGCGGAAGCAGCAACGTGTTAGGATCCCAGGGAGCCTCCGTCCTCCCCAAGAGTGGGGGGTACGGAACCCCAGACACAGGAGAGGATTATTGTCTCTGTGTACATCCAACCTCACCTTCTAGAGCCCATCCCTGAGCCTCCGCTGAGTCACCCCAGTGAATCACCCCCGTCCACCCACCCAAGTCCTCTTAGCTCTGGTTCAGAAGAGCCTGCTGGAATGGTGAGCCGCCTTTCCTGCTTGGAAAGGGGTCAGGACAAACATTCTGCATAAGGAGCACCGTGAAATGCAGGCACAATCCGGAGTCCTACCCCAGGTCCGACAACTCTGTCACCTAATTCTACACGCTGCTATTCGGCCCCAGAGCCCCTCTTTGGTTCTCTGTGACACTCACCACAGAGTCAGGCAATGTGATCCCAGTTGACAGTGTCATGTTCCAAAGGTCCTGTGCAAGGACTTTCTAAACCTGAATATTGCTGGAGTTAAACAAAGGGAAAAAAGTTACATTCATAACGAATAAAAAGACAGTCCCCTGAGTGGGGGGGGAGGTACCTGTTTTGTTTTCAGTCTAACTAAATATAAATTTCTAATGTCAAACATCAATAAAAACAGTTACTCATGACAAAGGACTACACTTCAGTCCTATGTTAAGGACTGAAATTCAATACTAGACAAATTACTTTTTAATTTCAAAATGTGCAAAAAAATCACTCTTCCCACACCCATGTTGATACATGTCTTATTTTTTTTTTCATTCTTTAATTTGACAAAACGAGCCTTTACGGTACTTGTTCATTTTTGTTGTAGGGTCACGTCGGCTCACCAAGCCGTGTGGATGAGTGTGGTTGGTAGGTGACAGCAGAGACTGTTCCTGACGCTGGTGGGAAGTGTGTGTCTTTTCAGTTTCAAGTTCAAGAGAAGGAGAGGAGGGGACTCTGGGGACTTTTTGGTTTTGTTATTAGGTTTTCGGCATCCACACGATTCATAAACAGCGGACACAGCTGTCTTTAATAACGGAGCCGCCTCGCCGGGAGAGCAGAATGCACGCCAGCGAACAGCAGGCTGCAGGAAGATTTTTTCCAGCACGAAAATGTTCGTATTCTGAAGCAAGATTTCACTTCTAACCTAACTGGATGTTTACCTGAAGTGCCAATCATTAAGTGAAATCACTTGGCCAAGCGCAAGGAAAAGTGCACTGAAGTTTTTAGTGTTTTGAAAAGCCTTACCTTTGTTACCATATTGTTCTGAATGGTTCTAGGCGGGGAGGTGTGTTCTGTACCCCTGAGTGGGTATTGTTGTGGGTGGATTTCAGACCTGGTTATACACATGCTGTCCAAGGAGGCGACCATGAGCCAGGTGTGCTCTGGAGTGCTCAGAATGTGGCTGGTCTGGAAGAAGGGCTGTTCGTGGGAAATGCACACTGGAAGTTAAAGACACGCCACGTATGGGAAAAAAAAAAAGTGGGGAAGCATTTCTTGGCCAAAACGTGTGCAGGGACCTTATGTTTTCTTCCTCTAACTATAATGTAGGTGATATTATAGCAAATGGGACCTACGAATCTATTCCGCACATAGGGGGTGCTATGCAAAACAGAAAGGGCAAGGGTCCTTTGCTTCTTGGTGTAGAAACAAAATAGAAGACTTTAGAGAAACTTGAGGATTTTGGAGCCCAAAACCTTCCCACCCCTATTTTCTTTTCTTTTTTAAATGAAAGAAATCCCAGGCTGTTGTGAGGATTTCATGGGGTGACGCCTGCAAAGTGCCCTGCCCAGTAACACGGACGTCATACTCACCTTCCCTCTCCCGCGGGGCTGAGTAATTCTCAGTTCCAGTCCTTTCCATGGTAACCTGTTTGAAGTTAGGACATTTATTTCTACTTCAAGCCTAAACGCTTAAAACAGGAGTTTTCTGGATTGGTTTCTCTGAGGGGAAACCTACCAGGTAGCTTCTTGGCATGTCCGGTTGTTGTCCTTCCGACAGAAGGCTGCGCGGAGACGCTGCCTCCCGGCCTTTGATGCCGGTGCCTTTCTCTTTGCTCACAGCGAGAGAGGGTTTTGTAGTCTGAGTCGTTCTTTCTCTTCGTTTAAGGAGCTGCTGCGATTTTATCTGGGACACCTGTGTGCTGGGAAGGTCGAAGCACGATTCAAGAAACACTCTAACCCGTTCTTTTCAGTGGGCTTAGAATGTGAGTCACACATGCTATTTTTAATTTTCTAGTAGCCACAGGAAATAAAGAAAAAAACAGGTGAAATGAATTTTAGGAATACACTATATTTAACCCATCGTATTAAAACTATCATTATTTTGTATGTAGCATGATACAAATTTAAATGGGACATATTACATTCTCTATTTTTTTACACTTGCCATGTATTTAACTTCTGGTGTATATTTTGCACCAACAGCCCTTCTTTCACACCACCCATATTTTCAAGTAAAATGGTACGTGTGGCTCGTGGCTACCACATTGGACGGCACAGGTGTAACCAGTGCTGGCAGGTGAAAAAGGACCAGGTCCCACAGTCACACTCATCAGCACCGTCCCTCCTGCCTGGTACCGTCACATGCCACGTTGATATTCACCTGTGGCCTGCCTGGTTGGTGCTGTGCCAAGAAGTCAGGAGAGGCATTAATAACCCACTGGGGTGATCCTTTCTAAGGGTTTGCCGCCCTCTTCTCCGAGTCTTCCAGGGGCTCCTCTTTTTTTTCAGAGTTAAAGCCAAAGTCCTTCCCCGCAACCTTATTTTCTAAGACTCCCTGCTCACAGAAACTTTTTCAGACACACTGGTTTCCTTGCAATTCCTCCAACACACCAGGCACACCCTCATGTCAGGTTTTTTTTGTATTTGTAGAACCAACACTCCACCTGGAACATGCTTCCCCAGTGCCCAGGTCTGGCTCCTTCGCCTCCTTCAAGGATTGGCTGGAAGGCCACCTTCTCTTTCCTAACCAATGCTATCCCTAATGGTGACCCTACTTTGCTACCAAGTCCCTGTGTTCCCACTACCTAAAATGGAACTTAGCACATAGTAGGCATTGGTACCAAGCATTTGCTATTTCTAAGAATGCAAAATTGTAATCGTAGTATTTACCAACAATTAACTAACAATTTGTGCAAGTACTAAATACCACCCTGCCCAAGGTAAATGGAGTTACCTTGCTTCATTTGGAAAACACAATTGAATTGTCTCTAGCTTTGTGCTGGTTTGGGGGGCCCACTAACAGTCTCTTATGGGGTTGTCCAGGTCACCTCGACCCTGGCGGGAGCCTGGCCAGAGCCCTCGAACACAGCACTGCTCACTTTCAAATGGTGGCTTCTCGGAATGTCAGACCAGATTCCAATTCACGAGTCCTTGAAGGCTTGTCCTTCTTTGGAAGCCGATGCTTAGGAATGCTCAAAACTTAGCAATTCTCACTCAACTCGAATATTCAATGGAGGCAAGCTGGATTTCCTCGTCTACCTTCGCAAATCCACACACCCCTCTGACAGACCTCTCCCGTTGAGTTTTAGCAGAGGCCTTGAGAACGTCGTGACCGAGTGCACAGGGGCCAGGCTGAACGGGCGGAGGGGCTGTTGTTGTTGGCTGGGTCCAGGGGGGGAGCTGCGCTCACCCTGGGCTCGTGCAGCCAGACAGTGTGACATGATCCTCCGGCTGCCGAGGGCTGGCCGACGCCAGAGCCTGGCGCAAGGGCTGCCTGGCTCTTCAGAGAAAAGGCCGGTCTAATTTAGAAGCCAAGCAACTCTCTTTCCTCTTCATTTTTTTTTTTTTTTTCTCCACGAAGGCAAATTTTGAAGGCCTCAGCAAGAGGGAAGTCTCCTGGGTCCAGGGGGCTCTCTCTGGATTTTGTGACTTGTAGTGTGAGGTGAGCAAGGAGCTCTTGCCATCTTCTCCTCCTTCCCTGCCTGCTCTCAGTCCCCAAACACAAAGTTGGCAATGGCCACAAATACATTTCACACTAAGTCATTCTTTCTAGCTGTGGAGCAGCCTCTTACCATTCATTCTCCTACATGTTCCCAGAGAGGAAATCCAATCTTTGTTGAAAGCTTGAGTCTAAACTCAAGATGGAAGTTTCTAGATGATGAGTCCCACTCTGGCTTCGCTTGACCTGCCTGGGCACCTGGAACCCAGTGGGTTTCATGTGTTGAGAACACACAGTCTCATGAATGGGAATTTGGAATTCTAAGTCAGAAAGGTCTTGTGGCTGAGTTGGAAGTTTGGTGAGATCGTTTTGGATTAAAACAACTCAAGCTTTAAAAAGATGTATCTTCTTCCTGTGAAAAAGAATCAACTGTAGGAAGGTGTGTTCTTGAACCTGATTTTTAGTATGTAATAATCTTTACACTTTCAAATTTTATTAGTGCAAAAAGGCTTTGGTATACTTACTCTCACCCTAAGAGCACTTACAAAAGGAGCGGTTCGATGGGAACTTGTGAGTTCATTCAGGGAAAGGATATTATGTTCAAAATTAGTTTTCCACTTAAAGAACCTTTCCCTCTGGAACCCTCTGTTCGGACTTTATAATCTAGAAAAGAAGACAAACATCCTGTCTGCTGGCTACTCAGTTCCCGACCTTCCCGCAATCCTCACGGAACAAGACCAAATGCTTTTCAAAGACTGATGTTGAACTACGTGTGATCATGGGGTCTGGGGCCTGTGAAAAGGCATGAGGACAGGGAACCCATTTTATCCTCCAGTCTTTTTAAAAACGTTCCTTCTGTTTTCTTCTTCTACATCCCTGTTTGGTTTCTCCCACCCGCTCAGAACTTCAAAGGTAATCGTGGTTGGAAGTCAGTTGGAGACCTCTGTAAACCCTCTAGTACAGGGGTTTCATGGTCAAGGTCTGCCAGAGTTTTAAGTTTGTCTGGGACAAACTGGTGAACACCTGTGTTCATTTTTCATATCCGTACGTGTCCCATTTGTAACCCTTTTCTGTAACGAACCCGGAAGTTCCATGATATTCACATGTCAAGTGCCCGGGGGGAGTGGGGCAGAGAAGGTGGAAAGGGGGGTGACAGACAGCCTGAGCTTTAGGAGCTGTGTGGCTCAAACATCCCAAGTCTCAAGTGCTCTGTGACTCTGGCACATGTTAGTGTGGTAGGTGAAACCACTCATTCATTCATTCATTCATTCATTCATGTATTAACAGTTTTTACTGGGGGCCCCCTAGAACTGAGGCGTGACTCTAAATGCTGGGAGAACAGCAGTGAACTGGGAAGATGAAAGTGCTCGCGCCCACAAGGCTTACACTCCCGTGGAGGAGGTGAGGTATCACCAGGAGAAATGAGTGAGGCATGTGTACGCCAGAGAGTGAAAGTGCTAAGGAGAAGAATGAGGCAGAGGAGGGGAAGAGAGAGTGTTGGGATAGGGTGGGTGACGATCGCAGCCAAGGGGGTTGCTGCCTCTCTAGTGTGTTTGGGACCACTGGATCCCAAACTCTACTGTGTGCAAGTCATAGGCACTCCTGTATCTGTTAAGTAAAAGAACTCAAAAAAAGAAGAACTCATACTAGTTAAGGTATCCCCACTGATTTGTCTACACCACGTAATGAACTGTAGTGCATACGAATATCTGGATTTCACAATTCTTTTCAATTTCTGAAATGAGTGCTGACCCATTGAGTTATAGCCATTTGGGGGCCTGGTGTTCTGTGATTTTTTTTTTTTTTTGAGAAGGTACTGATACCCTTTGTTTTACAAGTGAATTTTGATATTTCCTCCCAAAAAAATATTTGCCCAAAAGTGGAGGAATAGCACCACCACTCTAAGGAAGCAAACCTGTGTTCATAAATAATGGTTGAAATACCACCCTTGGTGCGCTCCGACCCAAAGTGTTCAGCCTGGATCTTAGCACGAGGAGCCAGTCAGGCAGGTTCTCAAACGGTGGGTGCTGCGAAGGAAGAGAGAAACGGGAGCAACTGTTCCAGACTGAAACAGGCGAAAAAGACACGACGGTGGAGTGCAACACAAGACCAGGAACTGGATCCTGAATTGACCAAAAAAAAAAAAAAAAATCCCCAAACTTTAAAAAACATTATTAGAAAAATTGAGAAGATTCAAAGATAGACTGCGCATTAGGTAACAGTGCCGCATCAATGACACATTTCCTGAGGGGGGTGATTTCACTGTGTTATAAAGGAAAATGTTCGTAGCCCTAGGAGGTAGATGGTTAATGAGGGTAAGGGCATACATAAGAGTCTTAAACGGTTGAGAAAAGCCTCCCCACCTCTTTCTCTAGAAATACCGCAAAATGCTAAAAACAAAAGCAAATTGGTGATCCTAGGTGAAGAGTCTATTGGTAGTCATTATCCTATTCTTGGAACTTTCCTGAAAGTTGAAAATTTTTCAAAATTAAATTTTGGGGAAAGAACAGAAAGTGGTTGCAGACATATTTCTTGTGATATTGTTGGCTAAGCCACCTCACTATTAAGTATGATGTTAGTTGTGGGTGTTTTTGTAGATGCCTTTATGAAGGTGGGGGAATTCTCTTCTATTTCTAGTTGGTTGAATATTTTTTAACATGAATAGTACTGATTTTGTTGAACACATCCTTTGCATCTGTTGAGGTGACCACATGGATTTTTGTCCTTTGCTGTATTAATTAGAGTACATTATAGTGATTGATTTCCATGTTAATTCAATCTAGTCATGGTACATGATTCTTTTTATACGTTGCTGGATTCAATTTGCTAGTGTTTTGTCAAAGATTTTAGTGTCTATAGTTTTCCTGTGATGTCTTTGGTTCTCGGTCAGGATAATAGCTTCATAGACGAAGTTGGGAAGTGTTCCTCCTGTTTTATATTTTGGAAAACTTTGAGAAGGATTTGTTTTAATTCCTCTTTAAACATTTGGTAGGATTCAACAGCGAAGCCATCTGGGCCTGGGTGCTTGTGTGTGTGTGTGTGTGTGTGTGTGTGTGTGTGTGTGTGTGTGTGTGTGAGAAGTTTTATGATTAATAATTTAATTTTTTAAGCTTGTTATAGGTCTATTTAGATTTTTTATTTCTTCTTCGGTCAGATTCAGGAGGATATGAGTGTCTAGGAATTTCCATTTCCTGTAGATCATTTCATGAGTTGGCACACAGTTATTTATAGTGCTCTCTTACAACCTTTTGCATTTCTGTAAGGTTAGTAGCAATGTCCCGCTTCCATTCCTGAGCTGAGTAATTTGAGCCTTCCTTGTTTTCTCCTGTTCAGTCTAGCTAATGGTTTGTCAATTTCATTGAGCTTTTTAAAGAGCCTACTTTTGATTTCCTTGAGTTCTTCTATTTTTCTATTCTCTGTTTTATTTGTTTTCATTCTAGTCTTTATTATTTTCTTCTTTTCCCGACTGCTTTAGATTTTATCGCTCCTCTTTTTAATTTCTTAAGGTGAAAGTTTAGGTTATTAATTTGAGATTTTTGAAGTCGTTTTTAATATTGGTGATTACAGGTATAAATTCTCCTCTAAGCACTGCTATAGTTACATCCCATAAGTTTTGACATACTGTGTTTTTAATTTTATTGACCTGGAAGTGTTTTCTAAATTTTTCTTCTTTCCTCTTTGACTTACTGGTTTTAGGAGTGTGGTGTGTAATTACCACATGCTTCATGGAAGAGTGGATTTTTAGAAGTTCGTACTCTACCATTCTGGAATTTATAAGCACTCCAGAATCATTCTGTGTTACTTTTGTATTTCATTTCATCAATTCATTTTATTGAAGCAGTAGGAACATCCTTGAGATTAACTTTTTCCTTGTGTCCTTAAGTTTTTCCCTAAGAGAATATATTGTCGAAATATATTTTCTGGACCCAAAGGTATTAATATTCTTATTTTTTGTTATACTTTGCCAATTTTCATTTCACAAAGACACTCAATTCATGCTTTGGTCACTAGCACATGTGAAGTTGTATTTTCCTGCAAGCTTAGCAACTCCGGATACTATGTGTTAATTTTTCTATAACCAAGTTAGAAAACACAGAATTCTAATTCCACCTTTCTTTCTTATTTAGATAAACTTCTAGAACAACTAGTATAATGGCCAAAAAATGTGATTTAAATAAAACTAATTAATTTTTTCTAAAGTAATCATTATAGTCTACCCTATTTTAAAAAACTGTACAAATGCTAATTTCACTTTGAAAACCTTAGGAAATATAGGTGACATATGTTGTTGTTAAATTCGGAGAGATTTTAGTTTGTCTTCTTAATTAAGGGTCAGGGAGTATAGTGTGAGTGAACCCCTAAAATCATCATGCATTCTTGGCCAGGCTTTGGTGGGAAAGAGACACCTGACTGAACTCTGTTATTTGCCAGGAAACAAGGAGGAATAATGATAAAACCAGAAAGCAAGGCCCATGCAAACAGCCAGAGCTAAATTTGATGAGTACTCCAGAAATCAAAATCGCTACCCTGTGATGCTCTGTTCGGGGGAAGCTGCTGCGGCTGGGAACATGAACCCCTTTTTAGGGAAAGTCACTGACCTGTTATGCTTAACTAGTAGTGGGGTGGGGTAGATTTGACAGCTGGCATCCCCTGGTCCCCACGAGTCCCCACAGGGTATGCTGCTAAGGTTGGTGTATTGCTTGCAAACAGTGATGTTTCAGTTCTTGGACACATGTGCATCGTAATTGATCTCGTCTTTTGAGGGATGCACTTGAAGAGGTCAGGAGTCTGGTGGTCAGAGTTGGCCCTCTAGTGCCAACTGGCACAGAGAGCAAAGCAACCAGTCCACATTTCCTGGTTGTTCTTTTGTTCTGGAAATAGCGAAGAGGCCAGAATGAGGGAGATTGGAGGAATACATCCAGGCCCGTCTGTTTCAGAGGGGGCCAGCCGCCCTTCTCTGCCAAGGCATCTTCATCACACTATTTTTATGAGAATCTTTTCCTGGGCTAAGTTAGAATTCAATGACTGACAGTTAAACCATGCCCTCCCATACCCAACTCACCGTATTGCTCAATGTAAACAAAAATAAAGCCAGAACTTCAGCATTGGAAAGGGCATTGGGGTACCGTGGGGATCCTGGGCAAGTTGCTTCATCATAGATGCGTTTTCTCGTCTACGAGATGAGGGATTTGTGTTGGTCAATGATTCTCAACCTTTTCCATGCCCTGCTCTTAAGGGGGTTAGAATCTTTACGCATATTGTATTAAAATTTCAATTTTAATTCCATTTCTCTTGAGTAGCTTTCACATGCACATATGTATTCTTAAGGTACGAGGAGATAAATGGAGAAAACAGAGTCTCTCCCCCACCCTGTCCCTCAGCAGCTCCGTTCTCTCCGGAGGTGACCACCGTTACCAGGTGCTCGTGTGCTCTTCACACACAGTCTGTGCGTCCACAGCCGCCAACACACTTATTTCTGGAAACTCGCGCCTATTATCTTTGCAAATAGTAGTACTTCATATACTCTGCTCTGTGTTCCTTTTTTCATTTAACTGCCTATCTTATATATGGTTCCCAATCAATGTATTTCAGAGCTGTCTCATTATTTTAATGGCAGCATGTTATGCCATTTATAGGTATAAGATAACTTCCTCATGGGTATAGGGTAATTTATTTATGCATGCAAGCATATATTCTTTCCAGTATTTTGCTTTTGTAAATGATGGTGTAATTAAAATATATTTGGACCTGTTTCATTTCACACAAGTGAAGGTATTTTTTTACGATCAATTCCTAGAACTACAGCTGTTGGATCAAAGAGCATGTATATTTTAATTGGTTACGACGGGTCCTACCCACTCTCACCGTGAGGGTCGTTGGGGTTTTTCACCTCCTTTTACGGTGTGCGCGAATGCCCGGTGGCCCGAACCATGACAATGTAGTATTTTTATTTGTTAATATGACTGGAAAAAAATTATTTCATTGCATTTTACACTTGAGTTCTCTTACTATGAAGACAATTGAATACCTTTTTATGTCCTGCAATACAACAAATTTAAAGAACCCAATGACTATAATATCCATCCAGGTTTTAGAAGTGTTCAAATATAACAATCTTAGAATTGATGAAGGGTGATAGGAGAGCCATACATGTTTCCATTCTGTGGAGTGCTTTTTGTTTATTTCTCCACTGGTTTGTTGGTATCGATTTCGAAGGGCTTTTACATGGAAGAAACGGGCCCTGAGTCTGATGTGTATCACATTCCCCAAATTTTCATTGCTGATTCTGTAGCATTTTTCATGCAGAATGTTTTTATTTCTAGGTAGCTGGATTCATACAGCTTTTCTTCATTGGCTTCTGGATTTTGTGTCCCTATGACAAAGGCCTTTCCTACTCTGAGATTAAAAAAAGTAATTCTTCCCAGTTTTTTTCTTATCATCCTGATTGTTTTACCTTAATATTATGTCACTTATCATTTTATAATTTTCCATAATTTTTATTATATCACTTAAAAAGCAGTCTAAATAGCATCCAGTTGATATGCTTATTGGAGTCCTATCTGGACCTTCTATATAAATCAACATATTATCCAACAATAACAATTTTTCTTTCTCCATTGCGTGTGGATACATTTCAATTCTTCCCTTGCACAGTCGCTGACTGGAACCTTGACCACAAGGCGAGTGGACGTCTGTCTTGCTCCCAACCTGAATGGCATTGTCCCGCCGTTTCTTCATCGCCTGTGGGGCTGTTTTGGGGGGATTTGATATAGTGTTGCATTAAGGAAATATTCATCGAACTCTGTTTTGTTAGGACTGAAAATAACGTATGAAAGCAGAATTCTTGAATATGCCTGTTATCAAATACTCTGAGATTAGAATCTGTTCTTTCTCTACTTTTAATGACTGGAAGAGGAGATGAAGTAGCTCTTCTAACATTGCCCAAACGGGGCTTGTTGAGGGCGCTCTGTTAGTAAAAGGCGGGCTTCACCTTCGGGAAAGACTCTCCACCTGCTTTAGTCGGGGCCGCCTCGGTCACTGCGTGCAAAACGAGTGTTTTCACCTTAATGCCCATCTCCAAATGTGAGTAGTAGACTTGGGCGTTTTGTAATGTCATTGCCACCTATTCATAAACAATTAGCACTTGCAATAAGATATAAAATGTAGAAGAGTGTCCTGGGGCTGAAAAGGGTGCATACCCACCCCAAGTCCGTGAATGTAAAAGACGGGTCATTTCCTTGGGCTGCTCTTTAGGGAAAGAAGAGGTGACTTCTCTAAGGATCAGGAGAGAGAAATGTGAAGAAAAGGCTACTCTAAACTAACGCTAACATTTCCAAGTCTACTTTTTTTTGTCCGTTCAGCTAGTTTTAGGATTTGTTTCTAGAAAATTACTCATTCCCCAGACATTTTTCTTCCAAAGCATCACTTTGCCCGTGTCTCTAGGCTTGTACTGTGATTCTGTGGTGACTTGAACACGAGAGCAGGAAAATGATTGACAAAGCATTTTTGTTGAAGTAAGGCCATCTTAGAAGGAAGGTGACCTTCCGGGGACTTCTGATAAGATACCGCGCTTCTCCCTCTCTTCTCCAGGGGTCAGAGCACGTTAACCAATTACTTCCAGATGCGAATGTTTTTGTGTAGCCTCCCTTCCCCACACATCTTACACGCCGTGTGCTCCTTCACGTGTGCCGTCTCTTCTCACCTCCTCGACTCAGGACACGTGGTGCCTTATGTTTGCCGTCTTTTCCTTCTCTTCCTCTTCTGTTCACCTTTGAAAGTGAGCTTACATGTCATCTCTTGGGAAGCCTTCCCTAGTCACCCCACTTAGTCCTTTCTCTACATGCGTTTTGCCCGTGGTTCACTGATCCATCTATTGCATGGGTGTGTAATTTTGTTTGTGTTTCCTGAGTATTAGGAATACTCCTATGTGTCATGATGTTAGGAAGGTTATCCTCCATTTTTTCATTGAGAAAATGCCACAGAAAAACTTTTCAGTCAACTTAGATAAATATATTTTTTGGAGTTTAGATGGGCTAGTCAAGAGTGTACTTTTAATGTTGACTTATTAATTTAGTTATACTACATATTTAAAATTATTTGTTATATGAAATGTTTATTTAAGGAACATAGCTCTTCTAGTATCGCATTCCATAAAACAATTCTTTAAAAGTTTCAGTTATTTATTTTTAGAGAGAGGGAAGGGAGGAAGAAACAGAGGAAAAGAAACATCAGTGTGTGGTTGCCTCTGGAGTGCTCCCTACTGGGGGACCTGGCCCACAACCCAGGCATGTGCCCTGACTGGGAATTGAACCGGTGACCCTTTGGTTTGCAGGCAGGCAGTCAATCCATTGAGCCACATCAGCCGGGGCCCACAAAACAATTTTATTCAAACTGGCAGCCTGCACCTTCTTCATCTGGACCTTTGACGTCATTAAGGTTACTCTCCACATCGTACTGTGGTTTTCCGGGGGAAACTGTCTTCACCTCCCTTTCAGTTGCCTGAGATCCAGTACTTATGAAGCCTGCGCATGATGCTGTCACAAGTCCCCACTGACATAAAGTGAGAGACGCTGGTTTGTGCCCTCACATCTAGGGTTATATCCGTGCGTTGAGTTTCACCATGTAACTGCATGCTGTACCACTTTTTAACGTGATCTTGCGAAGCTTTGTTTAGGATAATATTCTATGCTTCTTAAAGGTGAACTTTTGCTCCAGGGGTAATTACCATGTCTTTGTAAAATTTCTTTTCTTTTCTACTGATTTCATTTGGTGACCTCTGTCAGCTAGTATTGATTGACATACATTCAGGCTAATGGGTCTTACTTAAACAGTAATTTGATGTTCAGAATGAAGTAATTTAGAAAATGCCCTCTTAATAAGAGAGATTTGTGAATACTTGGATTTAAGAGGAATGTCTTTTTCTGAAGTACAATTTGGGGCTAAAAAACCCTCCTCCACTTACACTGGGAATTTACGGTGTTTTTTGAGAGCAAAAATCTACGGTTTTTTTGGTCTCCTGTTTCTCTTTATCCAAATACTGATTCTAGTAAGGTTATCTGTTAAAAAAATAAAGAGAGTAATTTAACCACTGTTAACAAGTCTGTCTTAGATCCTGGGAAGATGGTAAAATGAAAGCAATTTTTTTTTCTGAGAATTGCTTTGGAATTGGCCAAATCTAGCTTTCAATATATGCTCACTATTGACTTCTTGTTCGGTTTGCAGGTAAGCTAGTTAAACTCAAAGAATCTCAGTTGTCTCCTTTATGGAAAAGCTGAAAGTATACACCTTGCAAGACTGTTATGAAATTGAGAAATTATAATATGTACACGCACACCTATGAGCATACATACATACTATGCATGTGTGTGCATATATGTGTGTATGAAATGCCATGTTGTTCTCTTCTTCCAGAACTGCTTTTTCTTCTGTTCACCTCCAAAGCTCCCGTCCTTAAGTTCTCTGCCTAATGGGACTGCCCGGTGCGTTCACCCTGCCCCTGGAGACACAGTCTGGCCACCTGTCTTCTGCTGCACCCCTGTGCTTTCCCTTCTTTTATTCTCTAGTTCTTGGCATCTCAAGAGATCGGTCCACAGATCAGCTGCAACAGCAACACCTGGAATCCTGTTGCTCCTCAGACTTGAATGTGCACGTGAATCATCTGAGGCTCTCATTAAAATGCCGATTCTGACCCAGTCGGTCTGGGGTGAAGCCTGCAGCGCTGCATTTCTGACAAGCACGTGGTCCAGGGACTGCACTTCAAGTAGCAGGGACTGGGAACGAGGTTATACCTTTAAGAATTTATTAGAAACTTGTTTGGCTGCCTCTGAGGGAATCACTGACAGGAAATGAAGAGCATGCTTTGCTTATGCAAAGTTTCACAATGCAACTGAGCTCGCTCACCCTCATGCCACTCTGTATGGAAGAGAGTAAAAATTTCCATGAAAGGAAAACCTTATAAGCCAGAATACAAATCAGGGCTCTGCTGATTTTCGTTGGTCAGGGCAAGAAAAGCAAGTTTATACCGTACCTTGAAATTTCATTGGACAAGGAAAACGAGCACATTCCAGAGATCCAGACCCTTCTTAGAAAAGACTACTCCTTTGCTGGGAGTTTTACACTGCTGGCGATATGAAAAATGAAAGCCAAATCAAGGTGCAGGCCAGAACTCCATGTTTGAGGTTTAAAGCCAGCGATATTTTCCCCGTAAAACCTCTTTGGAAAAGCTTTCGGATCTGAGTCAGCTAGGGTGAACCCATTTTCCGAAATTTTGTTTCTGGAAGCATTTAATCGAAAGGAAAAACCCCAAGAATGCATCCAGAGTTGAATGTCATACAGCAATTGGGAGGGCCTTGAAATAGCAACAACGGGAATAAATGAAGCCAAATGAAATCTGCAAATTATTAGGATGAAATTGGTAAGGGGCATAGAAACCTAATAAGGGGGAAGTAAGGAAAATCAGTTTTCCAATACAAACTCGGTGCTGAGATGTTGTACAAAGGAAGACTGGCAATAGGAAACTTCTGTAAGCTAAAAAAAAAAAAAAATTGTCGGGGCTGAAAGTTCAGAGGAGACTGGATGCCTTTCCTTTTAGTTTGATTTCCTATGAGGGATTTTAGCTTCAAAATCTCATTTCCATGATAGTTCTCAATGCAGCCTTTTCTGATATCTCATAAAAAGAACCCCCCCCCCCAGCCCCCACTCCGAGTAGCTAAGAATATAGTCTCAAAAACTCTGAAAACTGAGATCGGCAGAAAGCTAACGCTGGTATCCTGAAGGAGCTGGCATTGATCATAAGGCAAAAGGGCCTTAGTGAAGGACGGGGACTTAATTTTCTGCTTGGGACGTATTTAATTCTCCTCTGTTTAACTGCCGGTGTTCTGTGACTCCTCTTTGCCGTTCCACCACCTGGCGCACCACACTCACAGCAAACCACACAGCTCCTTTCTGCATCCCACATTCCTTCACGAGATGCAGAGATCAGGGACGCAGGGAAGTTCAGTTAATCCTAGGAGCGGGGGCTGCGCAATCCCTTCAACCGCTGAGCGCATGAAACAGGTGATTGATGAGCGTGATGCCGGTTTTTCTCTAGTGTCTGATAATTCTGACCAGAAGGGGCTTCCATGGAAGGTGGGGTGCATTTTCTGAGCTGAGGCGCTGAACCCTGCTCCCCTCCCCGCCGGCAGTGGAGCTGAAGCAGAGAGGCCTGCCCCTCCTCAGAAGTAATGCTCCTGGGAAAGTACCGCATGTTCTTATTAGCAGGAGCAGTAGCATTTTGGGCATCGTGGCTTGAGAGTTTCATTCAGCTATGACAGAATGAGCCAAAAGAAAAAAGTGGGGGCAGGGAGGGGAAGAAAAATGAGAACTCTATGAAGTTGTAAGGCTTTTAAAGAAAGCAGGGTCAGGACCGTAATGTGTTCCCTGCATATTTATGGCAATGATGAAAACTTCTGTTTGGGTGGCATTTATCATTCATCTCACATATTTTTTATCCCCTCTCCAGGAAAATAATGGGATGTTTGCCAATTACCTTCCTGAAATAAAGAGACAGCATGACTCAAATAGCCTTTGATCCCCAGAACAGACCAGAAAGGGTTTTTCGCTGTGATTCGTTCTTGAATAATCTCTGCACGGGACCATAATCACTTTATTTTCTTTCTTGAATGTTCCAACCTGTTTAATGCAGCGCCTAAAACACTTCCCAAGTGAATTGTGCAACTCCTTGGTCTGAAACTCGCAGAAATCAGCTTTCCCTTTTCTTTCAAAAGTGAGCTCTCAATAATTTCTCTGATTACTGACTGCAGTTTAAGATAATTTCTGTGATCTCTTGTAGATCCTGGGGTGAGATTCGTCTGGATCTGGACGAGACTTGAATTTCTTTAAAGGGATGGGGGGGGTCTTTCTCACCTCACCTAGAGCAGGTGTTAAATTCTGCATCCCGAGTTGTCCTCTGCGGCGCCCCCCGCTCCAGTGTCATCCGAGCGAGCAGCTGTTCCCTCATGCAGACCGCCTCTGTCCCTCTTGCAACTCTCCTGCCAAACGTGCGCGTGCTTCCCGCCCACGGGAAAAGCCACTTGGGGGCAGGGGCAGGGATGGGGAGAGAGGGAGCAATAGGTAGTTTGCCACTTAATAAATATTTCTTGCAAATTCAGAATTTTCAGGTAGAATGTCGGTGTTAGTCAATGTTGCTATTGTTTTATTACCAGTGACAGAAGTCCATTTCATTTCATTTTATTTTTATTTTTTAAAGATTTTATTTATCAATTTTTAGAGAGGGGGAAGAGAAGGGGAGAAACCTCAGTGTGCAGTTGCCACTCATTCCCCCTCCCCCCCGCCATTGGGGACCTGGCCTGCAACCCAGGCATGTGCCCGACTGGAAACCGAACCAGCACCCCTTGGTTTGCAGGCCGGCGCTCAATCCACTGAGCCACACCGGTCAGGGCATCAACTTAATTTTAAAGCAGAAGCCAACTTGATATTAAACCCAGAAGGGACTTGAGAGACTTTGCTGAGACCGGGCGTAGCCAGAACAGGAAGACAGACGGTGTCCCCATGGAATGCGGGGCACTCACTCCACAGACATTTCCTGTGTACCCCTCTGACTGAGCCTGGTGAGTTAGTCAGGGGTCTCTTACTGAAGGCTGACCATTTGAACGTGGGGACATTCTGGTGCAATACGTATGTGGTGGTTCACAGAATCAGAAAGTTTTTAAATGCTGCCTTGCGGTACCTAGTGATTAGCCGGATTTGGAAACCATTGAGTGAAGCAGTAACTTCCCAACTTGAATCCCCTGAAGTGCTTGTTAAAAACCAAATAGCTGGGCCTCACCCTCAGAGGCGCAGACACGGTGAGTCTGGGGTGAGCCTGGGAAGGTGCATTTCAACATGTTCCCAGGTGACGCGGAGGCTGCTCATCGGCCTGAGAATCACTGGGCAAAAGGGCTAGCCACCTCTTGATCAGCCTGGAGGCCTGCATGTCTAACTCTTTTCTTGTTATTTCTGACTCTGTAACCTCGGTCCTGGGAGACCCAGGCCCTTCTGTGGGGCACCTCTACCAAAGATGCTTAAGCTTGTCATCCGCAGCCAGTAGTTGAGTTTTATGAGTGAACATTGAACAAGGGGTACATTTATCTCAGTTTGGCTTAACATCCACTACATGTCTTGTCACTGCTGGTGTCCAAAACCACTATCTGTGTGGCCTGTGGCCTGAGCTGCATTTGTGGGCTTCAAAGTCACCAACCACCTCCAGTTTGCCATTCTACCTTCCTTGCTGGGAAAGAGCAGAGAGCACACTGGTTTGAAGGTTCTAATTACGAGCTGTAGAAAAATAGGTTGACTTCAAAGAGACCTAGGAATATAAGGGACCGTTTTCTCTCTTAGCAACCAAATGGAAATGCGCTCCTTCCGCCCCTCCACACCCGCACGCCCTCAAATATAAAGGGAAAGCTCACCTTTAGCACAGATGGCTCCGTTTTATAACCTCCAGACCTTTATTTAGAAAGTCTGGATACGAAACTTAACTGTCACGTTGGAAGAGCCCTGGCAAAGTTCTGCACACCTCGAGAAAGGTTTGGGGTGCAACCAGACACCAGGATGAGCTCCATGTTTCATCTCCAACCTAAACGTGGTTCGCACCTGTTCCCGGCCTCACGGTTCCGAGCCCTTTGATGCGGGTCTGCTGCGACCTGATCTCAAACACCCCCTGAGCTGTGCCGTGCCTCGGAGAAGCCGCACCGCAGAGTGGTTTTTCCTGGGAACTTGTAAAGCTCACTCTTCTCCTGTAAATCTGGAAGATGAAAGCCAAACTCCCAGGAGGTAAAAATCACAAAACAAAAACTGGGGGGAAAAAAGAAGAAGAAGAAAATCCTGTGGTTTTATGCCTTGTCTCATGTTAGAATTGGAAAGTGCTGCTAGCCTTGACCCAGAAGGCGGATGAAAATGTCGGTTTGCCACCGGAAAGATCCTGGTAACTGATCCATTCGTGAAATCCTCGTCAGTGCTCAGGATGGGACCAGGGAACGCAGGTTTGCAGAGAATTGAGGAGCAACGCCCCCCCCCCCAGGTGGATGACCTGCTCCACAACCGATTTAGTGACTCCCTGGAAGATGTCAATCTTTGGGGAGTGTAAGCCTTATTTTGGAAATGAGTTGCTCGCAGGATTGCGTCACTGTGTCTAGCATACAGCTTTGGAGAGAAAGAACATCACTCCCCTTCTTCGGTGTTCAAAGAGCTTGTCTATAGCGGAGACTTAGGTTTCCGTTCTTTCATAAATCACATGGTTTGGACAGTGGGGATTAGGAGGAAACTACATGTTCGCAGACCAAGAGCCATTCCCTGGTCAGGGGACAAGATCAAGGACTCTATTTATTACCCAAGGTTGATGCTCGGCTCAGAGTCTCCCACTCCGATTTTACCTCTGGGAGTCCAGAGGCATTAGGAACATTTTCCCCCACTCCGGTCTGCATTGTTTGTACTCTCAACCTCAGTAAAGTCCTTGGAGGGTGAGCTCGCGGCCTTTGTGGAAAGCTGCCTGATGTTGCTGCGTTTAGTCTCCTCCCCAGAGTGATATCACAGGTGCAAAAGCATCTTTCTCACATTCGAGGGAGTTCAGGCAGCAAGGACCACTCATATGTTCAATACCATGGAGCTCTACTGGGGGCTGGGCCCCCTGCCGCATGCTGGGGGTGCTGCTGTGGATAGGACCCACGTGGCTCCTGCCTCATGGACCTGTACCAAAGAGTGACAGCAAACCCACTAGTGACTACAGAAGAGTCCCACAAGGACCGTGAAATGCGATGCAGCACTCCGAAGCTCTGTGCATGGGTCACTGGTGCTCAGTGACTAGTAGAAGGTGCCATCCAGGCTACACAGGAGGGGAATGGGTTGCAGTTTGGGGAGAGGGGGACTTGCTGTTCTTTAAGATTTTCTGGAAGAAGTAATAGCCAGGCTGAAGTCTGGACAATAAATGTGAATGTGCCAGAGGAAAGAAGCACTTGGATGGCAGGCAGACAGCAAATGCAAAGGCTCAGGGACGAGAGAAAATGCGAAACACGCTAGAAATGGTTTGGGAGGACTGGAGCGGGCAGCGGAAACAGGAGGTGGATGGGAGTAGTTGGAGATTTCTTTGCTGGCTTTTATCCCAAGAGAGGAGAGGACCACCGGGAGATTGAAGCAGTGACACACCTGATCAGACCTGGACAGTGGTCTTGAGGGCCAGGATTACTGGCCTGAATTACCCAGAATTATTCCCTTGGGGTAGTGTCTCCTGAGTGCCAGTGGAAAAGAGTGCCAGTCGGTTATGGACAAAGTGAGGACAGAAAAGGCAATTGTCAGCGCACTTTGCAGGCAGCAGGGACCCTTCCGTGGCATTTTCCCATTTACAGATGCATCTCCCCCAACAGGAAAATCAAAACTCAAATGATCTCTCTCTGAAGAGTGCATTTCTTGAAGAAATAGGTATATATGTACACACACATGTGTACACACGCCCTTGCATATTTTACAGGCGCTCGTGTGTGTAAAGAGAGATTTAAGATAAAGAAGGGGTTGGGTTCGCTGGCACTTTCCACTCCAGTGTGTCAATGGCTTCATCAATACTTGTCTTTGCTGTGGAGTGAGGTGCTTCCCCAACCCTGAGGCAACAGCACTGCCAGCTTGAGGAAGAAAAGGCATTTGATTTGGACAGAGCTAATGGAAATGTGGCAAGAACATTTTTTAAATGCTTTGAAACTTTTGGACAAATATTTAAGGATAACTATCTTAGTAACATGAGTTCCCACCACTCATGTCTATCATCTCTGAATTTTTTGGCAACCCTGAATGATCAATTGTGATGAAGTTTTCTTTTATCTGATGAAGTAAGACTAATTTCCTTGTGTGACTTGGTAATAATAGCATGTTATAATAAACATTCTAGATAGTCCCTTGTTTAAAAGATTTTAATCTGATATAATGAATGGAAATTTAATAAAAACAAATATTTTTTTGCACATGAGCCTAGGAAGAGTAGTATTTGTTGGATTTTACCCATGCCAGGGACTAAATGAAGGTCTGCGTGATTTTCACCATAGTCATTGGAGGTAGGTTATGTCTTTTCAGAGGGGCCGTTTATACCTGTGTAATTGTTGTGTATGCTCACACAACAATTAAACGGCTGAGCTAGGACTGGCACCAATGTCTGGCTGCAGAGCAAATCCTCAAAGAATTCATTGGAGAGCTGTGACCCTGGCATTCAGTTTCCACTGCGTTATTAAAGGCACCAGATTAACATTCTTTTCTCATTGGTTGTATTGATGGGGAAACATAAAACACGTTTGCCAGGTCTCTTAGTGATACTTTGTTCTGGCGGATATGATTGTCCTACGAAAATGCCAAGTTCTCCGAGTCGTTCTCCTCCTTTGTGCTTGGGGCATTCCCTCCTTCTTTGGCCCACCGAATGTTTGTTGAGTGCTACACATGGGGCGGAAGTGTGGAACCTAGCGATGCCCTGCCCTCAGGGAACTTGCTTTCTTGTCGAATGTTGCTGCTCTTGAAGAGTGACGGTCGCGATGGGGTCCTGGTGGACAACAGGTGATACGATGACTTGAAAAATGTCGCTGATAGTTCTGCTCCATGGTGCTTGTCAGTCGTGGCTTCTAGAGTTTTCTTGGCATTAATGAAAACTGTCCAGCTTACGGAGAAACTCCTGTCACCTAACAATGGGTCTTTTAGGGATTCTTTCCAAATTGCAGGACTCAGGAAGCTGCTTTCATTTTTGAAAACATTAGAGACTTGCAACTAAAAACTTTCCCCCTTCAGTAGGACTCACTATTCTGGTCTCCTTCTGACTGGGCATGCTCTGTGAGGGGCAAGCTCTAGGAACCATTTCCCGTACTTCGCCTTCCCCTGTCTTGTGCTAGGTTTGGGGAATTGACACTGAAGAGTGCTACTCAGGCAACCTCTTCCCCCATTTTCGTGGCTTCTTAGGGGAAACAAACTCATGAATTCCATTAGGCCATGGAGACTTCAAAACATGGAGCCAGATTCTGAACTCTTTCTGAAAGTTTTCTCAATCAGGAGACTCCAACTCAGTATTTAATTCAAAATCTTTCAAAGCTTTGCGGGACATAGAATGGACCCTTGTTATAGCCAACTTTCTACAGCTCAGCCTGGAAGAAGAACTAGCCTGCAAGGGTAATTGAGATTTGGCTTCACTTAACAAGATTATGACTGGGTGGACCAATCCCTTTAACACTTGCCAAAAAAAAAAAAGAAAGAAAGAAAGAAAGAAAAGGAAAGAAAAAAAAGAAGAAAGGAAGAAAGAACGACAGAAAGAAAGAAAGACAAGAGGAGAGGCAGAAAAGGAGCTATCACGCTGGCAAAGGGCTCAAACATCCCTTGCCTCGTCCCAGCAACAGTCCCGAGTCTGTCTCAGATACGGTAGTTGTCTAAGGCTGTCTGTGGTGATGATATGACTGATCACCCTTCTGGGCTTCCTCTTGGATGTCACATGGGAACTGCACTCTGTCTCATGTCACAGAGGTTTCTTGCTATGTGATCAGAGGGGCTTTGAGCCAACTTTGGCTGCTCTTTGAAACTAGGAGTGAAGTGAGTTCAGACTGCTGGAGAGGGCCACAGAGGGGAGGGGTGGCAGGAAGGAGCCTGGGTGGCCTTTCACACAAAATCACACGACTTGCTGGAGAATAGGGAACTATGGTATATGTTGTTACATTTTAGTAGGAATTATGTAGCTATTGCACAGGAAATTTGAAGTGGTCCAAGTTAATTATGTTTAGAATCCATTTTTGATCACTTGCAGGAATTTAATAGTTTTTTCACCTTTTGTCAAGAGAAAGGTTTCTGTGATTTTTTTTCATGTATTTAATGAGTAAACAGCCAAACTAAGGGTTAAAATAATACGTTGGTTCGTATTTTGTTTTCTGTCAAAGTAAACCAAAATTGAAAAGTCAGTTGTCCTGATTCCTATGGGTTTGTTTCAAGAAGTGCTGTTTTATAACCATGGATGAATGGAAATATGATGGGAACATCCATCTGAACAGATTAAAAGTCCGAGTAACAGAGTCTTTCCTTTACTTTTAATGTATGTTTACTTCTAATTAAATTAATACGTGGTTACGGAAGAAGTCAAATAGTGCTGAAGGTTAACAACAAAACCAATAGCTCCCGTTCCCCACTCCGTATTCTTTCCCCAGAGTGACCAGTTTGAGGACTTTCAGCTCTCTCTTTCGATGTCTTTCTCCATGTAACACACGTGTACTGCTCAATCCTGACTCATGGACTTTAAATACTACCTGTAGAATTCCTGCCGTGGTTGATGATGATTACTTTATCTCTTTTGCATGGGCCTCTCTTTCCTGACCCTTTATGCGGATACGAGATATGCTAATAGTGCTATTACTACAACACAGATCTTGAATGAGAGAGCACTCGTTGCCATCCCAGGCTCTGCCCTCAGATTCTGATACAGTGGATGCAAGGCGGCCGCATTTTTGTGCAGTATGCATTCACACAAACGACTCAGGTAGTTCCGACGCAAGTATCCAAAGAAGATGTTTGGAGAAACTGCAGCCTAGGTGTCAGGGATGCAGGATTTCCAGAACTGTGGAGGTTGTAAAGGCATGGTAATTTGCGAGTAATGCTTCAGGGGTTCCGCTTTAATGACCAAGGAAAATGATTCTATAGACTCCATGCAAATTGCATATAATTTTGTAATTACTGTTTACAAATAGGATTTTAAAGGTGATTTATTCACCTGAAACATATAAAACTTGCCCCCCCAATGGCTTGCAAAAGCATAAACTTTAACTTGACCATTTAATCAAGTGATTTATAATGTTCTTTGATTTCTAAATATGTGGCTGTGTTTGTGTAGGTGGCACTGAGGCTCCCAGATGTGACAGCTAAGGGGGAGCAGGCAGAGGGTAGACTCTAAAAGTCAAAGGTGCAGTCAGACAGGGGCATGGGTATGGGGTAACAAAAGCCCCACAGCCCAGCTTCAGGCACATGGTTAGTGCCCCAGGGCTGAGGTGAGCTGGAGGGATTCCAGGAGGGTGGCACTGATTTCCAGAAATCAGGAATGCCTGGTGCTCACGCATCCAGGGACGCAAGCGTGACATCCTCTTTAGGAGCTGCTACTACAAGGAGACTTCTACCCCTTAGCCTGAGGTTCAGGGGCAGAGAGAGAAGTGATTCTAGGCCCTGGGCATCAGGCAGAGTAAATGTTCAACGATTACAAAGGGAGTCGAGGCAGACGACCAGCCTGAAAGCATGAGTCGGCTGGGGTGAGAGAGATGGCGGGACTCATACTCCTTCCAGGTCCCGGACGTGTTTGTCTGTGAACCAGATTGGGGGCCAGCAGGGGAGCCCGGCATGTGTTCACCTGCTGCTGGGGCCTAAGAGGAAACGCTGTGGAGACAAAGCTGCCAGGCTATTTCCGACCTACGTGTTAGTTAGACTGCTGCATTTGTTCGGAAGCTGAAACAGGGTTGACCAGTTAGGGTATCCAGCTCCAGGGAGCCTGGGAGAACAGAGGGTGCCCAGGATCAGGAGGAATCGGGATGAAGGCCCAAGGACTCGTGGAGTTTCAGGAACAATTCTGGATTCCCTACTTTGGGTTCAGTGCTAGAATATGACCTCTTGACCCAACCTAGTAAGAAAGGTGATCCAGCCTCAAGTACCTCTGGGGAACTGGGAAGGTAGAGGGTACGAGACTGGCTGACCCCTTATTTTTTTTTGCCCTCATTGGTCCGGGAACTGGGATGGGATGTGGCTCCAGGGAGCCATGGTGAGGGGACAAGGCTAGGCAGAGTTAGAAGATGGCCCTGTTAGACGATCAGACATTTGTATTACCAGCTTTTTATTTTTTAAGATTTTATTTATTTATGTTAGAGAGATGGGGAAGGGAGGGAGAAAGAGAAGGAGCGAAACATCCATGTGGGATTGCCTCTAGCACACCCCACACTGGGGATATGGCCTGCAACTCAGGCACGTGCCCTGACTGGGTATTACCATCATTTTTATGAACGAAAATAACCCATTGGCTAATGCAGTGGATTATTTGCATTATCCAATAATAATCCAATGGATTATTTTCTTCTTCAAGGGACAACTTTATGCAAGGATTTCTTAACTTTTGAAATGAAAGGGAATATGGGAACTTCTTGTTCGGTTTCTTTTAGACGAAAATTTAAGCAATTAGTTACAAATGTCATGTTGTTGACTTTAGCACCCCAGGCACGATTCTCGTGGGTCACGGTTTACTCAAGACAATGACCGTCTTGTGAGGACAACCCGCCTACGGTGTACCGGAGAAGTGTTCGCTGGCATTTCATGGCCCTCACGTGGATTGCACCAGATTGATCGCCAAGAATTCAGAGTCCAGAAAAGGAAAATGGCCACTGTGTTTATTTGTAAAAGTACTTTGTTGGTCCTCTAAGTTGAAGTTGATGACAGATAATGTTTTGAGAGGAAAAAACACAAACTCCGGAGACAGAAGCATCTGCTCTTTCTCAGTCTTGCCTTCTAGGTTTATACTTCATTTTTTACCAACACAAAGGCTCTCTTCTTTCTACTGAATACCTGAATCTATGGGTGCAAATGACTAATATGGATTCTTGACAGGTTTGCTGGAATAAAATTGGCGTTTCAGACTTTGATGGCCCAGGCCTGGCAGGCTCCGTGGGCGGTGGTGATGATCCTTTTCCGCCCCCATCGTCCATACGGCATTGCATCCCACTGAGTGAACTTGCTGGTTTAAGTGATGACGTTCAGCGCTTCCCTGGGACCGTAGAGTTCGTTTCTGTGACCCAGACGTGCGGCTCTACTTGGGTTTGTTTTTCCTGTTGTAAGGGTGACTTCATAGGAGGTAGACCCCAAGAATGTGGAAGTCAGAAGTTCCTCAAAGTGTAGCCCCTGGACCCGCGGCGGTCCCCAAGACTGTTTCAGAGTGCCCATGAGTTCAAAACTCCTTTTATCATAACCCTAAGATGTTGTTTGCCTTCGAGGGGGCTATGTTCACATCTGCACCGGCAGTGAGCACCGTGCCAGACCCTCCCCACGGCCGACTCCACGGCACCGCAGTGGCCCCTACGCTGGTCCACACCACGTGCTCTCAGGGATGGAAGAAAGAAACATTTTTGCTTAAAAATGTCCTTGATGAAACTGTAGGTTATTTGTTTTTATTAAAGCTTACCCTTGAATGCAGACAGTAGCCTTGCTGAGTATTGAAATACAGTGGATGTCTAAAGGAAAAACACTTGTGAGTGTCTTGGAGTTGCAAACTGAACCAACCACCTTTTTTCATAGAATTCCATTTTTACTTGAAAGAATGAGTGACAGACAAATTATTTCAACTTGGGCATTTGGAAGACATCTTCCCAAAAATAGAAAAAGAAAGGGAGCCCGTCACTTTAAAGAAAATGAATGGCAGTCCAAGTCACCGGTGATACAATTTGAGCTTTTCTGGGAAAATGGGAATTTTGGAAAACTTTTATTTGCCACTGTGCGCTTGACGGATTTCTCATAATTAAAGACCTTTTGAAGATGTAAGAGGTGATAATAATAAATGTACCTTTTTGGTATTTGATAATGAAATACACCAACATTTGGAAAATTCACTTAAATCAGTATTTCCCAAATGGCCAGAGCACAGTGTCGTGAGAATTACGAGTGGGAAGCATGCACAGCTAAACTGTAGTATATGGTTTGGGATTCCACATGGTAACGAACCTTTGGTATAGGATCCAAGAAGAATATTCATCATGATCTGAAATGGCTCTTAAAATCCGTCTCTGTTTTCTAACTACATATCTGAGTAAGGCTGGTTTTTCTTTACTTACTGTATCCAAAACAACACATTGCAATAAATTGAATGAAACAATTAGGAAAACCCCATATTTTCTATTAAGCCAGACATAAAAGAGATTTGCAAAAAGGTAGAATGGTGCCATTTTCCTCACTAACTTTTTATTTGTTTTGAAAGTGTATAGTTAATTATCATAAAAATATGCTATTTATGTTAATGTAATTGATTGTTGTTATTTTATAGTGAACAAGTTTTTAAAATTTCTCAGTTTAATTTCTAATACAGTATTAATAGATAGATATAAGCCATGTAAAAAAAATCCCTCTTTGGTAGGTTTTTTGTACAGGGTTGCTGAATTAAAAAGTTTGAAAACCCCTTGTTTAAACTTCATTTTCCACATATGGCCCAGATGAGGAGCCCGTATCTTGTTTAAATATAAAGCATTTTCCACTCCCCACACCCCTATTTTCTTAGCATTTCCATTGTCCTTTGGTTCCTGTGTGCTTATCCAGAAATGTCTGTAAAACATCTTTGCCGACACACCCATCTGCAGAACCCCAGACATATACTTTGTCCACCCCGGGGATGAGGCACGAGCCGCGGGCTCCACCACTGAGGGGGCAGAGAGGAGCCATGCGCAGCTATGGACACGCTGTCCTTGTCTGTCATGTCTGGCTGACTCCTTCCTGTGGACAGATGGACAGCTAGCTGGGGACGGAGTGACCAGCCTGAGTGCTTTTGTGTAAAACCTTTCTTACCTGAAGACAGAACTGGAATTTGGAGGACTGTTTATGCATTCCTCTTAAACAATATCATCAGCATGATGGAATATTATGTGGGCAATGACATATTAATTGTGGAAACTCATGAAGACTGCTTGCTAGGATTTCATGTGGGGAAGGTAGATTACCCAACGATACTACGGTCCATCATTACATTTTGTCAGCAAAAGCTGTAATGACTTATTGCAAGGCACTGGGTTACACTGGAGAACAAAAGAGGCAGTCCTTAACTAGAGATATAGAATGATACATGCATGTTGGCAGATTTGAAGGTCATGAATAAACATGACAACAGATTAATGGGGAAGCTGCTTCAAACCTCTCACACTTTTTAAATGGGAGAGTTTGTTGACATTAATATTTTTTTCAGTATCAGGGAAAGGGGGCCAGAGACGGGTGTGAAATTCATGCTATTTCGACTCCTGTCTCTTTAAAACCCTGGATGCCAGGAAGGGCTCTGATCCTTTTGGCTGCTCCCAGTCTGGTGTCCCTGCCTCGTCCCCAAAGCTCCTGTCTTGTTGCACTCTGTTTATGCAGCTCCTTGACCTAACCTAGCCTAAGGCCGTCCCAGCCTCACCTGCGGTCGCATGCGTCCCACCCAGAGGGAGCTATAGTGGTGAATAAGCCTTTTCCTTGGATCTGTTTCTGACATTACCTCCTCCTGAGGATTCTGTAGGGGTTCTATTTGGGTACAACGTGTCCATTTTTTAAAGGCCACCCAAAACTGAGGGGCAAGTTTGCTAGGCAGAAAGACAAGAGAAAGGCAGGGCTGAAATAGCCCTCAGCACACTCTCCAAACACCCTGTTTAAACACGCGGAAACCACATCCCACAGGGTCAGTCTGGGGAATCTGTAGCCAGCTCTGTTTTCATAGGATGTGGGAGGTAGAGTTTTCGTGCTGTGGTAGTTAGAAATATTCCAGAAATGCTAGACATCGGTAGGGTGACCTGGTTTGTGGAACTGGAAAAGGCTTAGAATTCTTTTTTTTTTTCCTATAGTAAAATATGTAAAAATTCTGAAAAAAAATCAATAATCCTCCAGAAAAAAGATGAATGGGAATCCCAAGATAGCTTGAATTGACAGTATTCTTCAAACCAACATGAAAAACCTCTGTCAGAGTGATTTTTGGAATGTATAAAAATATAATCTTAAAAGTGAATTTGAAGAGCATATATTTTAATACAGTATTTATAGGAGGAGACTTTGGGGGACAAAATTGATTGCTCAGTTAAGGAATATTGATTACTCAATATAAGGACTTATTTAACCAAAAACCGATAGCAAGAAACTCTTTGTCTTTGTGCCAAAGACAAAGGACCCTATAGGTGTGGATACTTAGGTCAGAGGTACAGTTGTAAGTGGAAGTTGACTAGCATTCTCCAAATTGTGTTCCTCGTTATACTGGACTGGAATATGTTTATGT
The DNA here is from genome assembly GCA_039655065.1 of Glossophaga mutica. NCBI lineage: Eukaryota > Metazoa > Chordata > Mammalia > Chiroptera > Phyllostomidae > Glossophaga > Glossophaga mutica. The sequence goes on from CM077313.1 coordinate 89,636,936, forward strand.
GCTGTGACAAAAGGGTTCCGTGGTCAAACAAGTTTGAGAAACACCATAGCCTGCCTTCTCCTCCATTGAATATCCACACACATTGAAGGATAAGAAAAGTCCCGCAGTAAAGAAACCGATGTGACTCTGTCTAACACACCATTGCTCGTTTCTTTGCGGGAATCTGTGTCATGGAACCCCAGTTACCCTCTTAGGAAACAGGATTCCGCAGAGAACTAGCGTAGGGAGCACCACCAGGAGGTGATGGGATGTGAATTAACCTTGCCGGTTTAGGTGGAAAGCTTCGGCCCATGCCGACAGTCCCTCCAGGGCCTCTGCTGGAAGACAGGCGAGCGCTGGGCTGTGCAGGTCCCAAGTTGTCATTGCCTTTCACATCTGGTGAACTCCTTCCCGTGCAAAGATGGACAGCCAGCTGGGGCAGTGACAGCTCGCCTTCCCTCTGGGCCATGGATAGGGGGTGGAGACATTGCCCTTCAATGCTGGGTTTTACAGAAAAAGTGTTTTTAAGAAACGGTTACAGGGACCTACTCTGTCTGTGGGGTTGCTTCATGCATTCCCGGGGAGCGCTGGCCTGTTCGTGGCCATGGAGCCAGGCAGCAAGGGAGCAGGCCGGCCCTCGTCCCCTTCCACAGAGAGACAGAGTGACTTGCCCTGCAGCTCCAGAACTCAGCCATCCTCAGGAACACAAACACTTGCAAGTTTATTTTATAAAATCTGCACAGAACTTATACAAACATATTGCGACAGCAGCTGTCCTACCGCATGGATCAAGAAAGCACTTTGAAACTTTATGCAAATACACAGGCGATGCGTACACTGCTGTATACCCTGGAAACTATCCTCTGTGTTCCCGGTGCCAAAACGACAGCAGCGTTCTCTGGCGAATCAAGAGCGAGAGTCACCATAGCTCCGGACCTCTCACAGTCCTGTTCTCTTGGCCAGTTAAAGGTGCTCTGTATGGCTAATCCTAAAGGGGGCAGGGCGGGGTAAGGGTGCTGAAGGTTCAATTTTACTGATAAATCTTATAGGTTGAGTACGTAGGTCAAATTCTGTTCAGGGCACTTTAAGCACGTTCACTCATAAAATGTTCACAACCGCTTTGTGGGGAAAATGGCATTGTTTAGTAATAAAATAGCTAAGGCTCAGATGACATAAGTAGCCTAAGGTCGCTCATTTATGGAGCTGGCTGGGATTCAAAATTAATTTGACCCTAACTGCTGTAAGAGCTGCCATTGAATGAGCACTTGCTATGCACCAGGCACTGGGCTCAGAGCTTTAGCTCCGTCATCTCCCTCTTTGTACGTGCTCTGCGAGTCTGGGTACTGTTGGTTTTCCTAATTTAGGGCTGACGAAATCGGAGCTTAGAGGAGTTAGGTAACTTTGGTGCCAAGTGGTAAGGGAGGTGCAAACGAGGGTCGGGAGGGGCCCCGAAGCTCAGGGGTTTGGTCCTTGGAACCGTGGGGCTTTTTCCACTTTCCCATCTTGCTTTAGAATCTGGAACCTTTCCTGGTTCGTCCTGAGCATTAAGGCACAGATCAGCTCATGGTGTCACTGGCTAGGAGTTCATAAACGTTTTAGAAAGTCATTATTTTCCATGAAACTTCTGATTTATCGCCCGTTACCCGGAGTTTGGTATCATTTCCACATTCATGGATGATGCTCTTTCTACAACTCTAATAATAGATCAGATGTGGAGTTTTGAGACTATTTCGATGCAAAGACCTCACATCGACGTATTAGCTGAAGGAAATGGCCTTTTTACAATGATGCGCGATTGGGAATGTTTGAGAACAGAATCACTTAACATTTTCACTAGGAACAATTATGGTGTTCTCATCATTTCCAACTTTTAAGAACTCTTCTGCTTTTTAAAGTAGAGCCCATTAGACCCTCTGAGAATTGTGGGTTTTGAATCCCGATCCTCTCCTAGTTGCCTAGTGGCATGCTTTATTCCAGCCGTCAGGAGAGCATCCATTTTCCAGGCAGACTTGATCCAAGAGAATGAGCCAATTGGGATTTCAAAGTTAGTCCGCCTGCGGGCATTTGTGGGGAAAGGAGCCACCACATCTGAGCTTGCTGGCTCTCAAGCCAGGCCAGTTCAGACTCTGTGGGTCGTAGTCCTTGTCCCAGACCCCTGGAAACTCCTTCTTAGAGCAAAAAGCACAAAACAGTCGTTGCCCACGAATGTCCACACCGTGCACTTTAAGTCGAGCTTACAACATCGACGAGTATATTTTCCACCTTAGCAACTTTTTTTGTTGGGGGCGGGGGGAGGTGGGAAATGGAGAGAGACATTTTGTTTTGGAGTCTCACCCATGGAGTCTCTGAAGAGTCTTCTCAGAAAACTCCTTCGAACAAAGAAAATTTGTACGTCAAATCTAAGCACTAAGAGAAGCATTTTACTGCAAGGGCAATATTCATAATCCACATCCTTGCAGATGCGCCGGACACTCTTCTGATCGCAAGCGTACCCCACCGTGCAGAACTGGCAATGTTCTGGTCACGAGCTGATCGTATACTTTGATGTCCTTGTTCATATCAGTTCTCGTGCTTGGCAACCCAACCGTGGTACTTGTTGATGCGGCTGTTTATAAACAACACAGATCAGTTTGAAAAAGGGATTTGTCTGGATTTCTTGGTCAAAAAAGGGCTAGATGTTCCTCTTTTAGTATATAAATTTTCCCTCTCTGCCTGTCTTCAAGACATTGTCACCATCCCCCAGGTGGCCTGGCATAATAAAATGTTCGATTGAACCACTGCCTCCTTGAGTCTTGGAATTCCCCTCCCCCTCCACCCTGATACTCCCCCTTCCCTCTGGTCTTTAAAGAGAGCCCCTGGGCACATTCTGAGTGGTGCATCTCTGCTCCACAACATCCTGACAGGTGTTCTGAGTGGATTGGTTTTTCCCATCAAAGGTGGCTGTTCACTCTTCTTCCACTAGTTCCCAGGAACCGGTCCTTGGTTGGTACTGGAGCGTTCAGAGTTGTTCTGGCCAGCAATGAAAAACTTCAGTCCTAGCCACGGTCTAAAACATCCAGTCCCGAACTGCTGGCCTTTCTGTATTAGTTCCTGATAGAAGGTGCTAATCGTGTTGTCTAGCTAGAACTTTTCTCCATTCCTTTCATAAGGTTAAGGATTTCATCTCTTAAGGATTACATCCTATGGTCCTGCATCTTTCTTGAAAAAAGCTCTGGGGTTGCCAAGCATGTTGTCACAGTTATGGAGGTCTGGTCCCCTTGGACCCTGTAGACGACCAGACAAGCTCTCTACCCAGCTGCTCCCTCCCTGAAGCACCTCCTCCCTTGTGGCCTTTCCACGCGTGTTCTGGCCATGATCACGAGACAAAGCTTCCGACCCTGACCTGCCGTCGTTCCAGGAGGAGCTCAGTGTAACAGAACTCATTGCTTCTACAAGACACCAGCCACTGTCTCTTTCTGCCCTGCCAATCAATAAATACAGTTGTCGGAGGAGGGGACTGTGCCTGTCTCCAGGTGCTATTCTACATCGCCCTCTTCTGGACACTGATGGCCAGCCGTCCTGCAAGTCCGTGTTCACGCGAGAGGACATGCGGCTTTCCTGGGCAGGCTGGCTCCAGCTCCTGTGCTGACCCCCTGCGGTCTCCCTGCGGAGGCTACGTCCGTTCGGCCCGGCCACCCTCCCCCAGGCCCTTCGGCTCTCTGCTGGCATGACTACTCCTTCCATGGGCTTTGTGCATCTCGAGTGTGCATCACCACCAACGTCCTGGAGGGGAAGCGGGAAGGACCAAAACCATTTCCTTTCCTTTGCTTTTAGTTTTGGTATGGTTGACTCCATTCTAGGAATCCCAAATTAGTGGGACCTCTCCTTGACTATTTCACTAAGGTTTTAGTAACCGTCATATCAGGCTTCGCTTTCAGCATCTTCCTCCCCTTGGGCCAACACGGCACCACGGCACCACGGCACCGGGGCTTTGGGGCGGGTTGAGGGACAGAGGCCAAGCTGCATGCAGGCGACGCCTTCCTTCTGTCCCTGGGCTCAGGAACTGGGGGTTCTGTGGAGCCGCGTCTCCTCCCCACTCCGGACGGATTTTTTTTTTTTTTTTTTTTTGCTCTCAGGAGAAGCCAAACGAGGGAGACGCTCCCTTTCACTGGACTTGCCCAGACATGTCAGAACACTAGCTTTGGCTCCAGCCGGGACCCCCCCTCCCCACAGCTGCTTCCAACAGTCTGTACACTTTTCTCCTTTGATCATATTTGGCCCAGATCGCAACCATCCCAAGAGCTCGCCAAGCCTGTGTTGCAGCCTGATTATCTCAGAACATAAACTTAGAATGGGTTGACAAGACCGATACCCAGGGGGGTCGCCAGTTGGAACGAATCGTGCCAGAAACCTCTAGTCAACCTGGACCGTGTCCCCCGATGGAGGCCAGAGTGTTTACAGGACTCCGGGACACTTTACTGACACTATTTTAATATTTGTTAGGGTTTTAGGAAATTGGCACCTGATGCAAAATACAGAACGGCACATAGTAATTACACTGAATGGAGATTTTGGAAGTTTTCATTTAAAGACTCCAGTGTCTCACGTATTTGTTGAATAGGCAGACCGGAGCCAAAAGGCTGGCACCAGTCCACTGCTCCTCAGCAATTAAAATAAACTGTAAATGTCATTCTGTTTTTCAGAAGTGTTTTCGGACAAACTCTATTAGGAAATAGCTCAAAGACTTCTCAGTATCATTCTGTCGATACAGTGACGGAATGCAGATGCACCTTAATGAAGACTCGTCCATTTCGAGACAACGGATATTTTGGTGCCTCCAGAGACCTCGCTGGAGCACAAGCATTTCTGAATTATTTTCAGCTTTCACGGACAAGCCAGCACTTCGGATGTTACATGCCCTTGCTGTGGGGCGAGGAAGACAAGGGCACCTGTGGGAGACCGAAGAAGGATGAACACGGCTTCTGCCCTTAGTGAACGCTCAGCCTAGTTTAGGGCCAACGATAAATCCAAATGTGGCATTATGAGAACAGAATGAAACAACACGTAAAGCACGTGGTATACCTCGACTCTTTTTGGTAGCCCAAACTTAGTAGTCCACAGAAAGGTTTTAGAGAAACTGTTCGTCAGCAACGCTTGCATTTCTGTCCTGGTGGGTCCGAGCGTGCGGAGACTCTTCCGCGGTGTCCCTCCGAGGTCTTGCTGCGCCTCCCTCCCTGGTGCAGGGCCAGCGCTGCCGTGGCGGGATGTGAAGAACGCCCCTTCAGCTGCGCAGTGGGTGTTATTTCCTTCCTTTCAGGAATGGCTCGGAGCTCGTAGAAGGTGTGAGTTCTGAACGACTGGGCTTTTCATCTCCCTGGCGGCGGGCCAGCCTGCGGAGAAAGCGTTTGATGTGTCAGCAGTAGGCTTGTAACAGTTCTGACTACGTCCGCGATGATGAAAGCCGAACTTGGATAAAAATGGCAAGAGCAGGAAAAGGGCTTGTCCCCTTCCCTTGGCTCTTTCTTTCCGGTGGCAGTTGAGAAACGTCCTCCCGGGGTGGTCTCCTGGAATCTGAACTATTAGGAGGGTGTTCTCTTAGGGATTTCTTTGTTTATTTATCGATTGTTTCAGGCTCACGAGCCTGGCAGGGCCAGATTCTCAGGGTCCTCTCCGCCAGCCCCACCTCTCTGCTCAGGGAGCCCTGCCATGGCTCTGGGGGGACTGTCATGCTCCTCAGGGCAGATCACCCATGTCCCAGCTGTCCCTCAGCACCTGCTCACAGACACCAAAAAGCCAAGGGCTGGCAAGTCCACGCTGGTTGCCAGAGTTCTCCTCCGTCCTCCGTGCCCAGGGCATTGGTGCAGACATCTCGCCCGAGCCTGAGCCAGCGGGATGCTCTCCTCCTCCTGCTTCTCAACAAGAAAGGAAGGAAAGGTTCGCAGAGACCCCGGACCAGCTGGAAAGTCGCTTCAGACGGAATCCCCATCTTACCGGTGATCCGCGTGCCTGCCCGTGTGGAAAGCTAGGTTTGCGGAAAAGGAAAATTTTCTAAATTTTCTTTTTTAAAGCAAAAACATGAAGAAAACCCCAAAAACCTGCCATTCGGCTAAGTGACAAGAAAGAGTGAAGAACAAGGACTCAAGGAAGACAAATATTCCCTCTAAAAATGGGGTATAAGCAAACACAATACTGAACCCCCCCTTTTAAAGTGGCATGAGTGAAGTGATAGTGAACTCAAATATATGACCTGTCCATTCTATGGACCGGATACGTATTTCACCATCACGGTGCCCCTTGGCTCTGCCTCGGTGTGCACTTGGAGTCTCTGCAGCGTGCCCGGTCAGGCAGCTGGCCTGGAGCTCCGAGGTCAGCAGGGCGTGGGTCTCACTGCCAGGCCTCGCAGAACCCTGCAGAGGCCAGTACGGGCATTCCCCCACCGTCTTCTGCAAGTGTGTTTGAAGAGGATGAACACAGCCCAACTTTGGGAGCCATCTGTCTGGCCATCAGAACACACGAACGTCCCTATGGGGCTGGCTGGCAAGGACCTGAGGGTGACTGGCCAAGTCAGGCAGCTCGGTGGGAACTTCACCTTGGCGGGTGGGGGTTGCTGCTCACCGGCAGGGCTGGCATCGTGCCCTTAAAGAGGCCTGTTGGCAAACGGGGAAGTTTTTCTACTCCGTTAACACCCAACGCGTTGCCCCTGAAGATGTCCATCAGCACCTGTGGTTTTGCCTCTGACAAAGAGAGACTCAGATGAGAAATTCAGGCGTTTTGCTTTGAACGCCACCTTCTGTGAAGAAGTAACTAGAGGTGAGCATTGGGAGAAGCAGCAACAACTCGTTCAGTTCAGCAGGCATGCTACCAGGACTTAAACTGAGGTCCTTGACTGTCTTCTCTTTCTGAAATACGTAGGAACAACCAGCTTTCTCAGTGAGGGAAAGGCAGACGGAACAGGTTAGACCAGCGTGTTGCAGTGGCTTCAAGGCCTGAAATATGACATCTGGGACTCAGAGTGGAATTAAATATCATCTCTCGAATAGTAATTGTGCTAGGCAGAGTAACGAACCCCTGGGCCCCTGAGATGTCCACGTCCTGGCCCCCCAAACCTGGGACTGTTACTTTATATGGCAAAAGGGACTTTGCAGATGTGACTCAGTTAAGGATTTTGAGATGGGAGATTAGCCTGGATTATGTGGACAAACTCTCTTACAAGAGCCCTTACGAAAGGGAGGCAGGAGGTCACCGTCACGGGAGACACGATGATGACAGGAGTGGGGGCCAGAGTCAGAGCGGAGAGACATTTAAGGATGCTCCACGGCTGGCTTCGGTGACGGGGAGAGGAGGCCCTGAGCCAAGGGACGCAGGCGGCCTCTGGAAGCTGGAAAAGACCAGGCGATGGGTTCTTCCCTGGAGCCTCCGGGAGGGATGCGGCGGCCCTGCTGACACCTCGATTTCAGCCCCGTGATTGATGTCAGACTTCTGACCTCTGGAGCTGGGAGATAAGAAATGCACGTGGTTTCCAGCCACTGAGGCTGCGTGGCAACCGTTGCAGCAGCAATAGGAAACCAAAACAGTAACGTTAACAACAACAGTTGGACTTAAAAACATGAATTGCCGGGAAAAAGAAAGGGGATTTGTTTCAGGCTGGATTCTGAAGACAGAGCAGCAGGTCCTGGTTCCGTGACTAGGCAGCGAAGGACAAAGGGGGATCTGTCTGTGTCAGCCTGTGCGTACTTCCCACAGGTATTGTCTGCTTACGTTTGGAGGGGACACAATACGGCATCAGGTCAAGCTTTGCTGACATGCCCTTGACTCTGTATGAGGCCAAGGTTGAGGCTTATTTGGTGTTTTGTGAAAGACGGTGCCTCGGGCAGCAGCGTTTTAAATCATCCGGGCACGTTATGAAAAATGCAGGTTCTGCCCTGGCTGGTGTGGCTGCGTGGTCCGAGTGCTGGCCTGCTGACCACGAGGTAGCTCGTTCCATTCCCAGTCAGGGCTCACGCCTGGGTTGTGGGCCAGGTCCCAGCTGGGGGCACGGGAGAGGCAACTGGTATATTTTCTCAAACACCAATGTTTCTCTCCCTTTCTTTCTCCCTCCCCGATCTCTAAAAATAAATAAATAAGTAAGTAAATAAATAAATAAATGAATGAAATGTTTTTTAAAGATGCAAGTTCCTGGACTGCAGTCGAGGACACTTTGCTCTCATGCAGTGGTTGTCCACTGGGAGTGATTTGTACCCCAGGGGCCCTTGGCAGTGTCCGGAGGCATTTGTCACAACCAGGGAGTGAAGGGTGATGCTGGCATCTAGTGGACGGAGGCTAGGGACTCCGCAACACACCCTACAAAGCACAGCACAGCCCCCAGAGCAAACACTGATCTGACCCCAAATGTCAGTAGTGCCAAAGCTGCAAAGCCCCAGGCTAGTGCATAAGTCTTACACACACACACACACACACACACACACACACACACACACACAATTATACTATATCTGCTCTCTCTCTCTGGTGTGCACATTACCCATTGCAACTTGGGGTGTCATCTCTCCCCTTGTCCGATCTCCTCCTTCTCTTTTAGCTGTAGAGCTTACCGGTTGCTCCTCCTCAGCTTGACTTCCTGTTCTGCTCTGGCCAAGAACAGGGAAAGCCAAGTACCACGGCCTTTACCCCTGGAAATAACTGTCAGGCTCTGAAACTTCACCACAGTAAAGATCCAGATCGCAGAGACCTATGGCTAAGGACATCTGTTTATTTGCGTGTGATGCTTTTGACCCGATTTGTCAGGCAGAGTGCGTGCTCTGCTCGCAGATCAGCTTTGCACCCCTGCGTTAAGTTAGGACTCGAGACTTCGGGGTCACACATAAACCCTTGCACTCAGGATGTGTATCTCCCCTGCTCCAGCCCCTGCAGTGTTCCTGCCGCCTTGTCCCCCCTTCCTCTGGAAACGGAGAACTCCATTCTCTTTAAAGAATCGAACATGGGGCGGGGGGCAGTCTCTCTAGAACATGCTCCAGTGTAGCTGGTCGGCTGTAACCGGCTGGCAGGGCACTGCTCTGCTTTTGGCATCTGGCGGCGGAGGCACCCGCCTCTGTGTCCTGGTCAGGGCAGGAGCGCCGCGTCACCCTCTCACACGCTGCGGGGCGCGTCCCTGCCCCCAAGTCTCAGCAGTCCTCAAGGGTGGAGACACATCCTGCAGGCACATGGCTGCGGGTTTATCATCTTGCACTCGTCACCGCGCTCAGGAAGACAGATTTTTATTTTGCAACCACAGCTACTCGGGGGTAAACTTTGACACAAAGCCTTGTGCTCTTGCCTGGATCAGCTAAAACCAAAATCGGGGGGCAGGAGAGGGTTGGGACAAGTTTCAAGCCTTTCTGGTAAAACGGCTCCTTTTGGAGAAGCATTCAGAGAAGCAGTTAGAACCAATGACCACTTCTAAAGAGCAAACTCGCCACACCAGAAAAGCACAAATGGTGAAAGCCATCAGTCAGCTGTGCTTGGCAAGTTCCTGCCATCCCTTTCTTTGTTGTTGGCCAGATGAGAAAATGTAATAGTTACACAGAGATTTCCAACTTGGTGGGTGGGAGGTTGGCCCCTCTAACCTCTGAATTGTTCGAGGGCCGGCTGCAGTCCTTAGTCCCTCTATGTTTTAACTGTTCAGAAATTTTCAAATACTTAACAAAATACACGGGATCCTAGGAACCCTATCAGCTATACAAGTGGAAGTCAAGTGTTCGTTTTGGAAGTCTCGGCTCCAAGAACCATTTGATTATTACCTAAATTGTGCAAAACTCAAGGACATACGGAAGGAAGTGGAGGCCGACAGCCCTGACCACACATTCTGGGCAGCACCCCGCAGTGAAAGGCGTCTGGAGAAGGCAGCTGCGTTCTCCTCGCAGCGGTGGCTCAGGCTTTCATGCAGTGAATTTTCATGGAAACATTCCTTGAATCCATTGCTCTCCTGAAGGATGTTGGGCTCCGCTCTGAGGACTGGTCCCTGGCCCAACAATAGTCTAGCTTGAAGGCACAACCAGTGTCATCTTGCAGGGCTGAAATGTATGGATGTGTCAAAAATACAGGAGTCCAGATAGAAAAAGGAGAGATATGGGGAGAAGGAGGAGGTTATATGGGGGGGGCTCCACCCTCAGCGCCCCCCCCCCACCCCTGCCGGCCACCACGGATGAGAATAAATCTACCAAGACATGATCTGCTTGGGGAGGAAAGGTGGCCAGATCTCTCAAAGGAGAAGGGCCAAGAGCCTTTTTCCTCAATGGGCTTTTATTGGGTTCATTTTGCACAGGAATACAGGCTCATTAATCATTATCAGGCAGTAAGGATCAAACAATAGATAGCATACAAAGAACTCTGAGGGCCTATTCTGGGTCAGGGTCAGATAGCTAAAGGGCAATAAAACTTTGAGGAACAAACTCACTTCTTGGACCCTTATTTAATTGAGAGCATTCTAAACAAAGCAGGTTTCACAGGATTTTACATATTCTTTCTTAGGCCTGATCGCCCTAGGGAACCCGCCCTTGCCAGCACAGGGAGACACGCACCACCAGCATTGTTTCAGGCTTAAGGCATTGTCTCAGGCTTGAGTCAGGCAAGGGAAGCAAGGCAGCCAAGAGATTCTGTCTCACAGACAGAATGAGAGGACTCAGACTATGTCAAAGCTAAGGGTCCATCACCCCCTCTTGCTGTAGCCCCCCAAGTCCTTCCTTGGGGCCTGCACATGATTTTGCCTGGCTTAGGTCGTTCCCCCTTGGGGAATCTTACCCGTCATTGGCTAAACGATCAAGCATTGGGGGCTAGTTACTGAGGAAGTAAAAGGAGCAGAAGTAGCGCTCCTGCCAGGGAGATAAGCTTTGTCTCCTTAGTGGCTTATGGTCCGAAAGTCGCTCACTCAGCCTTAGCCATGGGGGGGTTATAGCTCCGGAAACCAGGCAAGGCAGTTCCCAATAGCTATGGGGTGTGGACGCAAGTAGCAGGTGTCACAGGTGAGACGGCGCTTGAGACAGACCTTGAATGAAGCAGGGTTTCCATAGGGGTCAGTGGTGGGGGCGGGGAGGGAAAGAGGTACATATAAGAACAGTGGCTATTGTAGGATACACTTGAGGGCAATGGAGAAAGACAGGAGGAACCTGGAACCTTGTCTTCAGGTTGGAGTTGGGAGGGGAGGAGACTGGAGAGAAGGTTACGTGTATCTTGACAAAGCAGACCCACTGGTAATGGAGAACTAATACGTCCGAGTGTTTTCACGCAGCCTTGTTTTTTCTTGCTCATTTCACAGTCAGCGTTGATTGGGCAGATTTCCACACAGTGACTCAGGAAAGCAGGCTTTCTTCATTTTCTCAAGGCTCTTAATGTTCCCTCCACTCAGCTGGCTATCCACCCAGTGGACAGAGAGTGGAGCGTTGTGCGTGAAAGACTTTTGTGGGTGACATCCATGCGTACGGTGTATTATTTTCATCCACCTCCCATTGGTCGGAACTGAGTCACAGGGCCAGCCCTCGCTGCAAGAGAGTCTGGGAAAGGTGGCACTCTGTGTTCAGACAGACAGGAAGTAGGTGTTAGCCAGCGACTTTCAGCCGGAGCGGGCTGCACCCGACCCCGAGCGCAGCGGTGAGTCATCCTCTACCTTAGCATGGGGGCGTGGTCTCCGGTGTGCAGGCTCCACAGAGAGTGATGTTTGTACAGTACACGCACGGCCAGCACACGATAGGCCTTGCATATTTGATCGAATAAGGAAATGATGGATGGACGCTGGAGGGGAGTGGTGGGCAGGTGGAACCTGCCAGGATGAATCAGGGGAAGAGAGTTGAGTCAGGGAAGCCCAGCTTCAGAGCCCCACCAAGCTAGTGCAGGTCCAGGAGGAATGAGTGCATTTTCAGACGCAGTATAATGTTTACCTCTGCTACTTCAACTTGTTTCGTTTACGGTGGAGCCACAGCGCGTAGTTTGACCAGAGTCCCTGCGGAGTTGAAATCCTAGAAGCAGGTTGCGAGCCCAAAGGGCCAGGGGCTTTCTTTGCAGACATTCATTGGAATGCGGCCTGGGGACTGGGGCTGTGCCCCAGCACTGCAGCCCAAACAAAATAAAACTTGACCAAACCAGCAAACCCAGAGTGGAGTTCAAGTTACTTCAACGGCCTCCAGGGAAACACAAACTGCAGTTGTATTATGTATGCAAAATTCGCTCTTTGACCTTATCGTAAGGAAAATTGCCGGAGTCCACATCATCTTTCGCCAGCTTTCCAAAGTGTGGGCAAGTTCACGCCAATGCAATTATGCAACATTTAAAAATGGTTTTCGTTTTAAAGCATGCATGAAAAATAGTTGCAAATCCAACAAGAACAGAGGATATCGATGAATAGAATGTGCTCTCTGTGCACCTAAGAGGAGCTCACACAGACGTAACCTCGTGTGGCCCGAAGGCGTCCAGGTTTTAGGGCCTTGTTCGCAGGTAGACTTCTTTGAAACGGAAAGCTAAGGGCAGGCTGCGTCCTCCCTCGAGGTTGCCTTTCGCGGTGTCCGTGCTTGCTGGGGCAGACCTCTGAGTCCGGCCTCAACGCGCCTCTGCGTCCCTGGAGTCTGGTGAGAGGCCGGACTTCGGGACTGTGCGGAGGTGCGTGAGGAGCCTCACGGGGACCAGCCGGGGATTCTTCAGAGCTTTTGAGTGATTCTTGCTGACCTGAAAATAATGTAAGAATAACAGAAGAGCTTTTGGTGGCCTTTTCACGTGTTCTTTATTGGTTTGGGGGAGAGTCCAACACTAGAGTGGTTTTGAAATTATAAATATTTAAAAACACAGAATGTGCCCTACCCTTTTCTTCTATTCCCACCAAAAAATAAACCATAATAATAAAAACGGCAATAACGGGGAGAGAAGGCAGAAACACGGGGATACAGCAGTGCGCTTGGATGGGACCAATGTGATCCGCTGGCTGACGTCTGGTGTTGGGGCCGAAGGTGTGGGGACAGCCGGGGTGGGGGGTCTTTTCCTTGGCAAGCCCAGGGCTCTCTGAGGCAAGTTCCCCCTTTCCTGAGGCCTCTTGAGGTAGAAGTCGCCAGCCCAAGGCACTGGATACCTGAGCGTCTCTTAAGTCGGTTTCTACCTCAAATCCCAGAAAAGCCAATCCACTGGAAATATCCACAAGTTTGATAGCAATTCATTTTGCACGGGATGGTTTCCACGTTAGGCTTGCAAAGGTGTTGGCTGTAAATTGACTGGAAAGCAGGGGTTTTTAAACAAATTTTTTTTATCCCTGTCTTCACTTTCCAAAGGTTCGGTTACAAGTTGCTGAGGCTTGAAAAGCAGGTGTCTCTGAGGGACAGGGGAGGGCAGTTGTGTTAGCACACTGTGTCTTTGCGCTCCGGGAGGGAGGAATGGGTGTCAGAGGTAACGGGTGCTGGAGGGCTCCCAGTGGGGGGTGGGGCAATATTCGAAGGCGCTAGACTTCTCCCGGGGCACACAGAGGCTCTGCCAGACTTTGCTGTATCAGTCGTCATGTACTTTCTACTTAGCGAGTGGAAGCCAATGAGGTTAGCTTGGTAAATTCAGTGAAATTGTTCTTCCGAACGCCAGCTGTCCCTGTACCCATTTTGAACAGATTGGTGGCTCCCCGAAACCCCAACCTCACTGAGCCGTCCCAGCAGCACCTGTAAGCTGTGGCACACAGCAGGGCCTTCCTGGCGGATGATGTATGCGGGACCTACGGAGAGATGGGGACACGAAAGAGGGGCAAAGTCCCAGCAAAATCTGAAGGGCTCCTTGGCTTGCTTGGGGGTTGGGAGGGGAGGCCAGCTTGTCCTGGTTTGCCTGACACGTTCCCAGCTGGAGCCCTGAAAGCTTCAACTCTCAGACACACTGAGACAGTTGGCTCGCCTTCACAAGGACAGACATGAGGCGGTGGCTGGTGTGAGAGGAGATGCTGTCATCGTCTCCTGAAGGGCAGTCTTTTTGCTGGGACAGTCTGTATGGAAGACAGAAGGAGGCTTGGGAGAAATCTCACGGGTCTCGGCGGTCACCCCAGGGACTAGTGTCAGGGAAGGGCCTGGTGTGGTCCAGACACCTCGATCGTCCCATCTCCGTGCACTTGACTTTGCCAAATGTACTTATTTGCGTCTCTCTCTTTTCTTCAGGGAGGCAGGACACAGTGCGTGCGAGAAGTCTGCCCCATTCTCTCCTGTCCTCAGCACCTTAGCCACGTCCCCCCAGGACAGTGCTGCCCCAAATGCTTGGGTGAGTGCCGGTTTCACGGTCAAAGAACCGTGTCCTATATCCTCGGAGTTCTCTACTGGGTGTGTTCTTCCACATGCTTGTCCCGGGGTCCTCCGGTTGTCCTGTGTCCATGGCAACTCCATGAGCGTGAGGTGGGCGCAGGGTTTGTCTCCGTTCTGAGGCCTCCGAGGAGGCTTCACCCCCCTGTCCTCCCTCGTGTCTGTGAACCTGGTCCACGGGACCGACCGCCTGGGGCGAGAAATGCCCTCTTGGGGGAGGACGGTATCGAAGACACTATCTTTAATCGAGCATGTGATGATAAGTCGGAACAGATTTTAAAGGCATGTGAAGTGAACACACAGAGGAATATGGACCAGTGTTACTTTTAGAGGCAAAAGCATAACATGCCAAAAACAAGAGGTTTGGAAGGGAGCAATGGATAACAGCCAAAAAAGGAAGTACTAGCTCTTTCTTATTGCATATTTACTAGATACTAAGTACCATGTGAAATATTTTATGTGCTTCTTCTCATTTAATCTTAAAAAGCTGTGATATTGGGTTGGCCAAAAAGTTCGTTTGGTTTTTTTCCATCAGATGGCTCTAGTAGTGCTTGGTTGTCTTTAGCTTCATTCAAAACAATTTTGTTAGATACTTTTGTGACAGCTGTCGTATCAACGTGTATTTAAAAAAACTTACCCAAATAGGTGCATTTTTGTGTAGCCATTTTCATATTTGAGATGGAAGAAAATATAACATCTTGGGGCATATTATGCTTTATTACTTCAAGAAAGGTAAAAATGCAACCGAAATGCCAAAAAAAAAAAAAAAAAGGTTTATGCAGTGTATGGACCAGGTGCTATGACTGATTGAATGTGTCAAAGTGGTTTGTGAAGTTGCGTGCCAGAGATTTCTCATGGACAAAGCTCAATGGTCAGGTAGACCGATTGAAGTTAATAGTGATCAAGTTGAGACATTAACTGAGAACAATCAACGTTATATCACGTGGGAGATAGATGACATACTCAGAATATCCAAATCAACAAAATTATTGGTGTAAATGAAAAACGTGCCTTTCATCTTACAGAAAAAACTCAGTGAACTTTTGGGCCAACTCAATATATAGGTACTAAGTAAATTATACAATTCCAATGTGCAATGCAGGCACCATTATTAGTTTCATTGTCCTGCGAGGGGAGCGGATTTCTGGAAGGTGGCACCGCCCGGGAGTGACGGGTGGACACCGGCACACAGGTCCCTGTGACTCCTCAGCCGGTGCTTTCACCTGCTGCAGCCCAGCCCCCTGGTGACAAGGCAGGCAGCGTGCCCGCCACCAACTGCAAGGACGCGGTCCATGATCGGGCGTCTCTGGAGCATGAGGTTTTTTGACTTTTGTTTATAAACTGTATGTCAGTTTCTCCCATGTGATCCTGAGCCTCTTGAGTTGGAGGAAGTCAGACTATTTAAGATTCACATAAAAATAGCCTGACCCACCCTATGAAAACAATGGAGCACCCAGCAACCCCAGCAGGGTCTCCAGGGATCCCGCAGGGGCTCACGTTTTTCCAGGTCACCGCCGGCTTTGTGTTCCCTCTCCTGCCATCTCTGTTCCCTTCTTTCCCTTCTCCCCGTCTCCTGTTCCGCCTCCACTTCCTCCTCCTCCTCCTCTTCCTTCTTAATCTTCTCTCTTTAGAGTTACTCTTATCCAGTCTTTTCACATCTTATCATGCTGTTGAGGCTTTCGTAGCAGATTTTCCTGAAGGTTTACAGTCACCGAGCGTGATTACTTCACAGAGAACATGTAAAAGGAAATATTAAGCTTCCTTTGTTTTTAAAAGGCCTCAGCCGTTTTTGCCTTTAGGGGTATTTTACTGTTGGTCTCTTCTATGTGGGTGCCAGTTACCAGGTACTGTCTGTACCCTTTTCTTGAATCCTCTGTCCTTTCTTTCATAGTTTGTTCTTCCCAGTTCCATCTCATCCTGCTGATCGATTTTGCTCATTCCCAGCTTATCCCAGCCACACCCTGAAGTCTATCTTTCCACGACCGAACCGGCAGGTGAGGGTATCTTGTAACTAAGGCAGTTTCTCCTCTTTGGAGGATTCCACTGCCAACTCCTTATCTAACTACGTTTGCCTTCCTGCTACCCACGCACACACAGATACTCACATTTTAAGTAAATATGAAATAAGAAGAAGAACAAAGGACACTTGGGTAGACATGCCTGACTAAAGATATTCCCAGTGATGTATGTGCTCCTCGGATCGCCCCCGTGCGCTCGCACCCCTGGAATGGAACCGGCCGGTTCCTTGTGGTCGAAATCGTCGTGCTGCAGGTCGTGGTGGGAGCAGTGTTCTGTCTGAGCAGGGAAGTCACCACGGAGGAGGTGGCGTCAGGGGCCTGGCCTCAAAGTTAGGCAGGATTGATTAATGCTTTTCAGCCAGTACCATGGATACGCTGAGTCAGCTCAGAAGTTTGTCAAGTGAGCAGTGGCGGTTGTATTGGATGCAGATTTTTCTGTCCCTTTGTGGTCATAAGATAGATTACAAAAGGAACAGGAAGTCTTAGGGAACTTGAAAATCAAGTTCTCATTCTCTCACATGAGACCTGTTTTCAGCTGGGCTAAGTCCCAGTGGAAATGGTTCGAGTCAGGCCGTACACGGAGTCTCAGACCCACTTTCTTGAATGTTTTATCTTACTTTGGGCTGTGATGACTTTGGGATTAAGGTAAAATTTTGTGTTCTTTGTGAGTAAAAAGAACCCCCTCCCCCCCACACACACAAAAAAGAACAACAACAAAGAAATAAAAAACACTAGGATACTATCTAGATGCTGAAATCTTAGACTGATTTAGACTTTGGGCTGGGTGGACACTGATTTGCTGTTAAACTCTTCCTCCACCAAAAATTCATTCACATGGCACGCCTCCGTCTTTTGCATTACCACATTCCCTCCCTCTTCTTTCTCCTTTTCAACGAGGAGCCTGGGCGGAGT
This sequence comes from Glossophaga mutica, assembly GCA_039655065.1. NCBI lineage: Eukaryota > Metazoa > Chordata > Mammalia > Chiroptera > Phyllostomidae > Glossophaga > Glossophaga mutica. The sequence goes on from CM077313.1 coordinate 89,654,103, forward strand.
TCTTCGCACAAGGAGCACCCAGTGTCCCCTTCACAGTGGTGTCACCCAGGATCCTATTTGACTTGCACCACCACTGATAATGGCCATACATATCATCGGCCACTTTTCGTGGAGTTTCATGCGTGCCAGGCTCTGTGCTAAGGCATTTTTAGGTAAATTTTACATCTTACTGAGGATAATTTAAGCCATTGGTTACATTTGTTTGGGGGGTAGAGAAGAAACTTGTTGAAGAGTCTTTTTGTTCAATGACCTACCGATGCACCCACGCACCCACCCACGCAACAATATCGAGTAGTGTCATTGTAGTAAAACTAACAGGCAGGGGCTATTTATTTTAGGGTGGCGGGGAAGCTCCTCAGAACCTATATTTTGACTGGTGGCGAAAAAAGCTTAACTATATATCTTGTCTTTTGCCAAAAAGGATTTAAGTCCACTTTACAAAATAGACGAAGCACGTGTAGATAAATTACAGGGCAAAAGCAAACCAAGCTAATTTTACGGAAACGCAATGCCTACGCAAGGTGGGACACGTGCCCTTTACGTTAGCTTCACCCTTTATGCCAATGGACACGTGACTTCTTCGACTGTGAGGCTGTGTCATGAGTCCTTTTTGCTCATCTTTTCCCTCATGGGAGATCTTGACTCCCCTCGCCTCCTTCCTTCCAACACTCACTTTCTGGATAGTTTTCCTCATTGCAGCTCAGGCATCACGTCCTTTGAGAAGCCGTCTCTGTTCTCCCTGTCCCCGCAGTTCCCAGACTAGCTTCTTTCCAGAACTCGCCCTATTTTGGCACTGCTCATGTCTCGTGTGTTTGTTTCCCCAGCAGACTGTGCACTCCATGAGGGCAGGTCTGCGTCTCTCTCCTCTTGGTTCACTGCATGGACATACGGGGTCCGACAGAATTCCCACCACTGAGTACTGCTGGCAGGGTATGTGAGTGTCTCACATGAGATGGGCGGCAATTTGCACATTTCACCTAAAATGTCATTTGGTGTGCTTGAGAGTGTCATTGTTATGTTACAGAATTTCACGCTTATGGTTTTGTAATAAAAGATCTGGTATAGATTTTCAGCTCATAAAAAGGGGGCTTTATTTGTGCCGGACCCTGTATCGTATCTGTTGAGCTCCTAGTGGGCAATCAAACTCTTGTTAACAAAAACTCTCTACGCTAATGACTCGTGAGGATGTCCACGGGGAACATCCGACCCAAGGCTCCGTTTCTGCGCTTCAGGTTGCCCTGGGCCTGCGAGAACGTTTAACTGCCCTGTGTTGCAGTTGCCGATGACACAGCGGGACCCCCTTGGTTTCTGTCTTGCTCACGCTCTGCACTGCTTCCCTCCAGGTCAGAGGAAAGTGTTCGATCTCCCGTTCGGAAGCTGCCTCTTCCGCAGTGACGTTTACGACAACGGATCCTCATTTCTCTACGATAACTGCACTGCGTGCACCTGCAGGGTACGGGGGTCCTGGGGGGCTGCGGTCCAACCACAAGAGCATTTGGGGCTTTAGCGTTAACATTGTAGCCTCACTTGAGATCGAGAGGAAGTTCAACATTGGACCCGGATTACAACTCACCCCCGTCTTCCCGGGAACAGCACGTGGGCGCCTGGTGGAGAGAACTCAGCTCGGAGGGGCCGGCCGTCTGAGGCACCAGCTGAACTCAGACAAACGCACGTGGTGGTGCTCCCTGGATCTCATTACCCACAATGAATTCTCTGACACGCCTGGCAGTAGAAATAGCTTTAATCCCAGCCAGGGGGAGAGAGAGGCATGGATTGACCGTGCACCCCAAGATAAACCTGGTAGTTTGGGAAGAGAGTATTTATGTTCTGTTCACCGTATCATTGGTCACTTTTCTCAAAAGGCAACCAGAAGCCTAATGACCGGTAAAGAAAGTATTCCACCACTCCCAAGTTTTAAAGGGACACGCGACGCACATTTCTAGACTGTGCTTACGCGGTGATTTATTTTTGGAACCGAGAGGAGAATCATTTATATGGAGGACTTTAAGATCATTCATTAGTGGGTTAACCCAAACATCTGTGTGACATGAGTGGAGAGTAATACAGTTCGGTGCTGATGGTGGTTGTTTTGTTTGTAATAGCTAAAGAGCAAGAGAGGGAAAGAGAGGAGGTTTGCTCCGTGTCAGCTCTGAGTCAGTAGCGTGACTGGCGTGCAGAGGGTACTGATAGATATTGGAGGCATGCTGTGTGGCAGCATGCACTTCTTCACGGGGGTGGCCGTGGAAGGGCTGCCCTGTGTGCTCCCTGGCATTGAACCCTTGAGCCCCGAGCTGTTCCTGAGCCCATGGACACTTTCCCGCGGCTCCCTCCTCTCTTCATGGTTTGTGTTTTCCTGTGCGAAACTTACCGCCACTTCCTCTGTTGGCCTTGGCCTCCATCCCCAGGACTTCTCTTCCTCTCCAGGAATTTCACAAGTTATAGCTTCCTCTTGGGGATACTGAGCTTTCCATAAAACCCATCTCATTCCTAGTTCTTTTGATTGCAGGGAAGCCAGGCCTCCCATGGATGGGAATTCGTTCTGCTCATAGTGCTTTGGGCCTCATGGATTCCATGAGACATGGCTAGGAAACATGTCCCAGGACTCGAAAGAAGTGTAATCAACACCATTCGTTCCAGAGGTTGTTTTAGGTTGTTTTATCAGAGTGTGAGTTCATGGTTACCTTTGAGAAGCTGAACGCTTGGAGAATCAGGCTGCAATCATTTTGGGGAGTATCATTTTCTCTCCGCTTAGTGCTTCCCTCTCCAGCATCCCCATTCAGTGGCCATGGCAGGTTCTAGAAGCTGCGTCGTAGTTCTCCGAACACAGCATGCCTTTCGATGTAATGATTTCTCTCCCTGCGTGTCCTCATCTTCTGTAAATTTGATTAGCAAACTCCTCTTCCTCCACAGCAGCCTGTCTCAGACGTTACCTCCTGAGTGGAGGCTTTCTCAGCCCCCTAGATAGGTAATTATTTCTTCGGCTCTGCTCCCTCCCACACCTTCACTAGCTCTGTTTACCGCATTACGTTGTCATTATTTGTTCACGTGGTTCTCTCTCCTCCTGCTCTCTGAGCTTGTTGAAGAAAGACACTCATCCATCTGTGTTCCCATGGCTTAACCCAGGGCCAGACACCTGATCTAATGGGAGCCGTGCATGTTTAATGAAAATTGGGAAATCTACTGTGAAGTCCGCATTATGTGAAAGCCAGTGAGCACAAATCAGAACATGCAATTTGACAAAGGATTTTTTTCTGGTTTATGAGTTGACTTATAATAATTTGTATAAGTCAGGCAATGTTCCAGGTACTTAAAATACTTGATTAAATTGCACCAGAAACCTGAGAAGTCAGTGTGATTATTCCCATTTTGAAGGTGAGGGCCTGGAGGCTCAGAGAGACAGGTTTGCACAAGGTAACACCCCTGAGATGCATACCTGGTCCTGTTCAGCTCTCCATCCTATCCACTGTATGATGTGGGCTGGACCTTCAATACGAAGGATAACAAGTGACGTTTTCTGAAGGATCACCTCAGTGTCATATTAATCTTAGATGATTAATCAGCGGGACTATTGTAGATGGTACCTGAAGTGCCTCTTGAAGCCATATCTTCAGCATAGAAGCTACAGAAGTCAGATGGGTCGATGGATAAAACCTACCTGTGCGTAAGGCTCAGAAAGGAGTCCTTGCTCAAAGCTTACCAACAGGGTTTGTGCCTAGGAGAAGGGCTCCGCCTCATGTCCTGGCCATCATTCTCACATGAGCGCGGTACTTTTGAGGAGATTGCTGGTCTGCCCTGGGACACTTCTCTTCTCCATCTTCCACTGAATTTCACATGTTTCAGTCTTACAGTCCTCCCAGCTGTCAGCCTGCTCCGGCGAAGTTGCACCTTGTTGGCTGGGGAGCCAGGGAAGTCTACTTTGCTGAAGCCGCTCTCCACTTTGCTTCCATGTGCTGCTGGATGAGTCAGTAGACACAGTTCACTTGGCAGTTTTGTTCGTGGAATACTACCTCTTTAGAAATCAAGTCATCCCCCTTCAAGTTGTAGACATAAACTTGTCGCCCTCAGAGGTTAAGTGGCCTGATTCGGCTCACACGGTTTATGGAAGAGCCCTGGAGCCCGGGTCCAGTTTGGCAATCGCTCGTTCTGTTCCTTTGTGAACACAGAACACGCTAGGGGGTTTCCTCTTGAGGGGGAACGTTATCTCTTCGTGTCTGGTCTCTGATCAGAGATATCCTGCCTCTATGCTGAGCTCCTAGAAGGTGGTACAGAGCCAAGGAGGAGACCCAGAAAGCACCGTTAGTGAAGAAAGGAGGAAAGGGACGGGAAGCTGGTTGTCGCGTGGTGAGCAGGGCCTTCTTGCCACACACCGGCTGAAGCAGCATCTTTAGTCTCACGAGCATTAAATTGTAAATCCTCGGAAGGTAGGAAGTGCGTGTCACACGTCGCATAATTCAAATATTTAATCGACAAATAAAACTTTGAAGTGGACAAAAAAATTATTGCAATAAGTTAAAATATGGTATCTTTAGAATATGTTTGAAAACAGTTACTGCGGGTTGGTAAGGCGAGGCCGGGGAGGATGTTTGGTAGCAGCGGACATTGTCGTTGATCTCTCGTTTGCCTTTGGACCTCAGGACTCTACTGTCGTGTGCAAGAAGAGGTGCTCCCACTCCGGTGGCTGTGACAAGGGCACGGAGACCTGTTGTGAGGAGTGCCTCCTACGTGTGCCCCCAGAGGACATCAAAGTGTGCAAGTTTGGCAACAAGATTTTCCGGGTATGTCATGAGCCAGGCTCACAGAGACTACTGTGCTAGTCTGAACTGTAAAATGCTCCAGACAAAATTCAGATGGGCGTCATCCATATTTTGTGTGTGTGTATGTTAACCTATCAATACACTTATTTATATTATAATATTACAGATGTAAATATATTTAGAATCAAGCACACAGGGACAGAGACGCAACTGCTTCAAAAATGTTTTCCTTTCAAAAAGTTTTCTTTTGAAATAGACTTCATTTTCGAGTGATGAGATATTTCAAACTTGTAAAACATGATTGCCCTTTCCAGATGTGGCCGGCCTGTGCTTGGGGTTGACCTGCGGCCGCCCCTGGCTGGTGCAGGAACGGGTGCTCGTGTACCCGGGAACAGCTCAGGTCTAGAGCTGGATGCTTTGGGGACTTTTTCACACCGCTGCTTTGCAAAGGGAGGCTTTCTCGTCCAGAAGATGTTCCGGGGAGGAGTCTGTCCGAGGCACACGCGGCCAGCCCAGCCGCCGAGCAGAGGGGAGAGACTGTGCCCGCACCGAGCCAGCAGGGCTGGCTGCTGGCTGCTCCCATCTCAGCTGTTGTCTGATGGCCCAGCGCCCACTCGAACATCGGGATGAACGTTGTCGACTTTGTCCGAAGTGTTTCCCCTCCAGTCCATCTGCCCCAGGGGTGGAGAGAGTCTCTCTGTGCCCGAAGGCGCCTTTGCGAGACCCGGCCGATGGGGGGGCTCCTCAGGCGTGCTGCCCTTAGCCAGACTTCCTGTTACTCTGCAGGGCAGCAGGGACAGTCTTGGTTCTTCGCATCGGTGAGAAGACGTGGTGTGCCATGCCCGAGGGAAGGGGGTGTGCGCGTGTGACATTCACACCAGGCCTTCGTCGGAGCCTCTCGTGCTCTCTTTCCATGAGGTCACCCCTGTCCGCAGCACCCAGGTGCAGTGACTCACCCTCACGGGGGTGCTGTGTGTGCAAAGCTCCTCAGTACGAGGGTCCTTTAAATGACTGCGGCCCGAACTCACTGAGAGCGGGCCATCCATGAAACTCCGGGTCCCAGACCTGTGCACGGGGAGACTCTGGCCCTTTAAGACAGTTTCAGGTAGGTCTTCTCCCGGGGAATAAAAGTCCCTAGGGAGTAGGCAGCCCTTAAAATGGCTGTAAATAAAAAAGACAAGGAGGAGGAGGAGGAGGCGGAGTCTACATCACAGACCGGAGCTCGTTTCCCTGTTTCTAACAAATCTCCCGCCACCAGCCCAGGAAGGACTCCCGGTGGACCTTCAGGCCCAGTGCCGTTGCGTATCATCTCTTTTCCCCAAAGCAGGGATGGCTGCCCCTGACTCTGCCCCAGGTTGCAGGGCTGCATTTGTAGACGCTAAAGCCAGTGAACCAACGAAATTCCCCCAACAGCTCTTTCAGGGCTGGGAACCGTGTCTCCAAGTGCTTCCCAGCCTTCCGGGAGGAGAGTAGGCGACAGGAAGGAACACGGTGTGAGTGGCTCTTCGGATTTGCTCTCTGGGCCCCACGGTTTCTGACGACTTCCTGGTCAGGTGGCAGCCTGGGCACTGGGAGTCGTCTGAATTGGCCTCTGTCCTTGGCATGTTCGTGCCCAGTGTGGTCCAGAACCATGTCACCTCTGGGAATAAGCTAACCGCCTTTAGACAGCTCAGTTAATGGCTGGTGCCGGGCACAGCTCGAATAGTTCTGTCCCGTCCAGCGGGCAACATGAGACCTTTGTTACTACATCATGTGTGAGAACGCCTGTTTGTCTCCCCATGCAGGGGGAGCAAGATGCAAAGAGGACTTAGCGGCCCAAGAATTCCTTTTATATCCTGGAGGGGAACACACGCACATGCATACACACACACGCAGATCTAATCTTAACGTTAAGTAGGTCAGGTGCAGGTCGATGCCTCAGAGAACCTTAGTCTAACGATGGCATCCCTCATCCAGGGTAAGGAATGCTTCCCTTGGCAGAGGAAACCCAGCCTCTCGGGTTAGCCGCCCTGGGCCCCCAGCTGACAGCAGAATCCTGTGCTCACTCCCCAGGATGGAGAGATGTGGTCCTCTGTGAACTGCACCATCTGTGCTTGCGTGAAAGGCAGGACGGAGTGTCGCAAGAAGCAGTGTGCGCCCATCAGCAGCTGCCCACAGGTACGTGTGGGATGCAGGCTGCTGTACCTTCACCTGGGCATCCTGGGAAATGTCCTGTGCACAGCATGGTCCCCTGGTCACTGAATCCGGATCCCCTGGAGCTTGCACATTCCCCAGTAGCCACATGCCCCTTGCAAAGCTGGCTCCTGCTCTTCTGCAGTTTCCACCCGGATTCTAGTCTTGCGTGAAAATAGCTCCCACCTTGCTCTTGTCTCCACTCTCCTATTTCTTAGTGCCTTTGCCCCGTTCTTTGTCGGAATGTCTCCCATTCCTGTTAGGTCTGCTCCCTTGTTTCTTTGGCTGGGTTTTCTGTCGAACATCAGCAGCATCCTTTCCATTTCCCTTCTCTCTTTCTCTCCCTTCTCAGATCAGAGTTTTATTGCCATAACTATTCAAAGTCATAAGTGGTTGTTTCCCAGGAAATTTCTCAAGGGTTTTCTCCTGCCTAGAAGCACCCCAACCCCCTTCTGAAGTTTTCCCTCTCGAACCCTGGCCTCCATGGCAGTCCCGAATAGAACTCATGTCCTTGTGGGAAGACCTCTTTCCAGAAGCCCGCAGTCCCAGCGCTGAATAAAGCCATCATTATCCTCCCAGCCTGAGCCTCCGGGAACTTGCCTCAGCAACTTGAAACCTCTCAAAGCTTTATGCATTTTGGGAAAATGTCAAACCTATTCAATACCGTCCAGTGAATGAAAAAAAAAAAAATCCACGGATTTTGGGGCATGTTCGCCCTTCCCTGTTATCGACAGCCTTTATTTTGCTCACATCTGTTATTATTGTAAACAAAACGGTGCCGTGTTTGCTTGACTACCAAATGAGGCTCAGGAAACAGCTGCTGCTATTGCACAACTGAATAAAGGGGGGAGAAAGAAGAGAAAAAAAAAAGCCCTGCCAAAAATCCCTAATTAGTCTTGCTTTAGAAAGCCTCAGACATAAAACCGAAAACCTCCCGTAAAAGAAGACGAAGGGGAGAAAAAAAAGCAGATACAGTACATAGACTTGAAGACTTGAACATGGTCTGCTTATAAATATTCATTGGGAGAATCAGATCAATCTTCTCTGCCCGGCCTGCGGGAGCCCCCCTGCTAACGGCCTCTTGCAGCACATGTTAGCAATAATGGGCTTCCTTATGCCACAAGACAAGAACTGGGCGCTGCGCCCGCCCGGTGGCTCAGGCACCGAGCTCCACAGGCCGGGGTGGAGAGTCCGGCTGCGTGGAGCTCCACCTCGGGTGGCGGGGTTGATGGTCTTCACTGTCCTCTTGCTGCGGGAGGTCAGGGCTCTGGATGTCACCAGCTGCGTCTGGTTGGCGTTTCTCCTTTATGGGCCACAGCTGGGCCAGGGGCGCCGTGCCTCCAGTCACAGGCCTTCTCCCCAGCTCACCGCCTCCTCACCCGCCCCGTCTCGTCCAAGCTTGTCCATGCCTGGCTTCTGCCTCAAGGGCCATCTTTCCAAATGTCCTTCTCGTTCCCACTCTCCCCGCTCCATGGCCTCGGTTACTCACTTACTGCCCTGCCCCTGCATTGCCTGGGAAACTTTCAAAATCCACAGAGCTCTCCTGCATTCCCTGCTCTGTCCGTCCCGGTCCTGTAAGTCTCTTTTCCAGAAGCACGTGTGCCTTACTGAAGAAGGATTTTCTGGCTGGATTCCATATCCACCCTCCCTGGCAACTCCCCAGAGACGAGGGAGCCCGTCTGTGAGAAGGGCTGGGTGGATTCTAGTGGGGACAGGGCAGTTCTGACATGGTCATCTCCTCATCGCTAACGTGCACCGAGACTTCCTCTGTAGTCACAGGAGAACCCCACTGGATGCTGAGCCCACCCCCTGGAGTGGGTGTTGTTACTACTCCCTTCTTACAGATGAGGTCACAACCTGTCTCGAGTTCCACCGCTATTGCCGTGTCACCCAGGAGCTCTGACTCCGTAGCTCGTGCTCGATTTGCTCCCCGCCCACTTTCGCATTGTTGCCGGCCCCACTTCCATTTTCCGAGGAAGCTGACGGCGGTTCCTGCCAATGCGCACACGCGGGGGATCACGTTGCTGCGCGTTGTCGGGGCCTTGGGTGTAGACGGTTCTGTCCCATTCAGACAGAGCACCTGCCCCCTCTCCCTAGGGCCATCGTGCCATTGACCTGAGCCTAACACACTTGGTTTTGTCCTCAACTACTTTCAGTCCGAGAGGCCAAAGGAGAACCGTGTGCCGAAAAGAGATGAGATTTCTAGGCCGTGAGAATGTACGGTGATGCCCCAAACTGTGGGGTGACGGGATGGGACCAAGTTTGAAGTCCTACTCCACGTCACCATTGCCTTCATTTAAGTCTCTAGTTGATGGAAAAATGAGTCAGACATGGTCCTGGTTTCCCAGTTATTAACCAGCATTTTTCATGTCAGTATAATTTTTTTCAAGCACCTAAATCTATTTTTGATGCAGCTGACCGGTAGGTGAATGAGTGAATGAACCTTATATTATCTGTGTGGCCTTGACACAGGCCTTGGGCCACCTCTCTGGGATCCCTCTTCTCCAGTTTCCTAGAAGCAGATACAGGGACACCTACATCAGAAGGTCCTTGTGAAATGTAAGTGGGATAAAGTATGAAGAATGCACAGCATCCTTTCTAGCGTACAGCAGATACCCAGTGAATATAGGATTCTCTTAGTGATAAAGGATGAAAGAAGATAGAAATCTGGAGTGGAAATCATGCGGCCTTCAGGGTTACACAAAGTTCGGTTTGCTTTTGGGTTCTACCGCCGCTGTGTTGCATGACGTCAGATTCTTCACCTGTAAAAGGGACATATTCAGCTCATAAGGTTCTTGGGCATCTCAATAATTATTATGATTATAATACATAATGTTAATTAAACCTTAAGCGTCTTAAGTGTTAAATTATTAAATCCTTACAACTTTCTGGATGTTGGGTAACTTAAGGAAAACATCTAGAAGGGTCTTCGTTACATGGCGAAGTGCTCTGTAAAAGTTAATCTGTTTCCTCAGCTCTTCTTCACTGTGAGTCCTGTTGAGTCAGGGGTGAGACAAAGCCATTTTCTGATACGGGAATATGCTTCCTCCTTTAAATGTCATGCATGAACAACAAATTGGAAGAAGTGCATTTTAGGAGATGTATTTCCAGAAAGGCAATGGAAAATTACTCTGCATTTCAAAACTCGCAGCTTCATTGGCTTTGACCGCATAGCAATTTCCGAAAGAAGAAATCCATCTGAATTGGATCTGCCACCCAGAGACTGTCCACGCCCGCTGACCTGCGCTTGGATTAAGGGTTACTGTTTGGGCCCCTCCGAGAAGCCGAGCAGAGTGGAGGCCTGACACGGACCAGCGCGGGCCGGCAGGCAGTTCCTGTTTTTCTGTGCGTGCTCTTGGCCCACAGAGGACTAGACCTGAGCATCAGTGAAAAGGCTGAATTCAGGCTGTCTCCATCTTCCCTCCAAGTGAGAAAAGACACACCAATGAGTCCTTTAGGTATTTCTTGGCAGATAAACACCGGAAGGCTTTCCGAATGGCTTTGCCTGGCCTGAGAAGCTGATACTTGAAACTTCATGTTCACCATCATCATCCCCATCTGGGCACTGAGTTCCAATGCAGCTTGGACCGATTTCATTGGTCTGTGTGGGATTAGATTTAAAGGAGTTTTGTCCCCCAGTGGACCCTATTTCTTAACGTTAAAAACTTCTTTGTTTTTCTCTTGATTAGGGTAAAATTCTCAACAGAAAAGGATGCTGTCCCATTTGCACCGAAAGTAAGTTTATTCCTTTGCAAATGTGCTGTGAATGTTTATTTTGACTTTATAGTGTGACAAGAAGGATGGTGGTGTAAGTTTTCTGCATGCGTTGTTTCTATCGGTAAAAGACAGGGTCCTCCCTGCAAACACTGTAAGTCAGTTAGAGAAGCCTCTACAGAAGCAGAGCTGAGACAAATGTAGATGTTTCCGTCGGAACTTGTGGCTGTGAGAGATTGAGATGGTAAGTGGTGCGATGTGATTTAAGAAGGGCTAGATAACTGCGTGTGCATTTTAACTTCCGTTCACATTTGCCACCCTGGAGGCTAAGATAATGGTGTCCAGTGAAACCAAACGGTACGCATAAGCTAGGAGGGATTTTCCTCCTAGCATTATAAAGCCAAACAGCTGTATTTACTTCCTCCCCACCCCCACCTCTTCACCGTTTCACCTGGGCACGTCCAGTGTCGCTGTCGGCAAAGAGAGAACAAGAGGTCTTCTGTCTGGCAGTGGTTCGGCCCTCCTGCTATTTTGACCTGAGTTCTAGTGTGGCCTGTCCTGGGAGCTGTCCGAGGCTGCCCCACCCATCACACAGGCCAAGCACGGCGACAGGCCCCCCCGTGTCCCCAACCGCAGACAGCTGCCCGGATCTAGCGGCAGATTCAACGGCTTCCTCAAATTCTTGTGGTGCTGAGATAGGTTTCGGAAGTGCCCCCTTGAAGGAGGAGAACTCATAATGTCCCCATCAAGTTAGTTTTCATATGTGAAAAGCAGAAGTAATAAAGCCATCAAATCTATTAGAAAGTATTTTAGGAGCCAGTCAGGCCGAGAGAAATGGGCTTTGTGGGTGGCTGCAAGCAGTGTTCAGGCGGGACCTGCGGTGCTCATTCCACTTGTCTAAAGCATTTTGAACAAGAGATACAGAGATTTTACATATATGTGTGTGTGACATATATGTTGTTACATGTGTCATATCACATTATTATATATAATATATATGTCACAAAGTCTTGAGATGGAGAACTATTAAATAATTTTTTTCACATTATACACAGGATAAAAGTACTAATTGAATCAGTGAGGATTAAGTCATAGATTTAATAAAGTAGTATTTCTTTAGAGATAATGCAGTATATAAAATAACTCAAAGGAGGCCAAGGACATATGACTCAGTCGAGCCCAGGAACTCAGGCAGGGAGATTTGGCTCTGATTAACACAGCAGTGGATTTTGCAATACACGGATAAGCTATTAGACTTAATCACCCTCCCAGCCTCTCTCTGTGAGGAAACGGCGTTTACAGATGGGTTGGAGGCTTCCTCCAGCCCACATCCTCTCTGGATGAGCGGGGTCGAGTCTAAAGGGATGGCTTTCCTCCGCGCCCGTGTCGGTGGAATTGCTTGCCTTTCCCTAGAAAGCACTGTGTCTCCTGGTTGAAGCAGAGGCAGACTTCAAAGGAGCCCTTCTGATTTTCTAGTGAACCTTTCAGCTTGCATGAGTGCAGATAGGTTACATATGGCCGCTGCTCCCCACAGAAACACATGGCCGCATTCACAAAAACACATGGCCAGCCCCGTTCAGAAAAACAGCCTGCATCCTGAGTCCTCTGACTTTATCTTACATGAGTCAAGATGGTGATTAGAGAGAGAGTTGAGAGAAGAGCTGCATTTCCTTACTGGTTTATCCATGGTGGGTTGGCCTTTCCGTATCCAGAATACTGGTGGTTTATCAGGGGGAAAAGAAAAGGAGAGAAACAGAAGGATGGGCATGACAAAATCAAACCAAGGTTTCAACCAGTCACACTAAATATTATGTGAGACACACGAAGGAGCCCATGCCCTCTGTCACCGATAGAGGTAACTGGCAAGAGTGGAAGCCACCCCGCTGGACGGGCACCCGGGAGACCATGAACCCGGTGCACCTGCATCCAGCAGGTGAGTGCGGGAGGAGCCCGGCACGTGGTCCTCGGTCCAGTTCTTCCTGAGATCGTCACACGGCTATTTCCGCATTTCCCTCGCTGTCCAGCAGCTCTTCCATCAGTGCAGTAAAACACATTCTTCTTGGGCAAAGTTTGCCTGTTCGCGCTGAGTTAAGAGATGGGATGTCTTCCCATTTTTTTTATGCAATACCCAGACCTTCATAACACATCCAGGTAGACTTGTTCTGATGCCCTTTAGCTGTGGCCAGAAGGCCTCCTTTTGAAATTCACCTGTCATTATAACCAGGGTCCCAGTGGAACATTTAGGCTTGTTTTTGCCCCCTTCTGTCAATTCTGAAAGCTCTTTTGATACACGGTTCCTAGAGCAAACAATGGAGGCTGAAGTAAAATCTAAGGCTACTGTTCTCTAAAGCCAGAAAACGACTGATTTCCATTTTATTTGAACAAAACCACACACATACATACCCCTTAGTTACTGCAGGATTTCCAACCTCAGTATTACTGATAATCTGGCCAGATAATTAATTATTTGCTGTGGGCCTGGCCTGTGCCATGATGTTTAGCAGCGTCTCTGGTCTCTTCCAAGTAGATGTAGTAACATTCCTGTCCCTAAGGTTATGACAATCAACAATGTCTCTAGACGTGGCCAAGGTCCCCTAGGTAGCAAAGTCGCCCCTGGTTGAGAACCACTGATGCTCCAAACAGGGGTAACAGCAAAGGTGAATGCAGAGAGCGACATGCGCAGTATTAGTAGCAGTCGCCCCCTCTCGACACACTGTGATTAGATGAGGTGGGAACATAGGGCGTGGCTGCCCGAAGGCGGGAGTGGAATGTGAAAGATCAGAAGCCTCTGGAGTTCGTCGAATGTGGTTCTGTAGGTTCATTGCCTAGCCCTACGAAAAAGTACAAAAGCATAATTATATCTCGACTAATTGAAACTCACCACCTTTGCTTTAGTTGCTAGGAAGCTAGAAGGTAACGTGCAGCCCACCTCTAACGGCATGCAGTTCTGAGTGATGAGCTCAGTCCTGTCCTCATCTTCTGTGTGGTGAGCCACTTAGTATGTACACCTGTGAACTCCTCGCAGTTCCTCTTTGGAAGGAGGCAGGAATAAGTACTTAGACCCATCCATCCATCCTTTCGTTCATACATGAAATGGACTGATTACATAGTTTCGATACGCTAAATCTTACTTTGATGATCTGTGATAGTTCGGTAAGTGTCACCCTATTCCAGCAGTGGGGGCATGGTGCTGTCTGTTCCTAAAATCTCACAGAATGCCAGCCTTACTGTCGGGGTTAGTCTGTCTTGGCGCACTTGGGGCTCTCCGACCTCTGAAAGGGGTAGTAAAGGGGAAATGAATTCTGGCGGCAGAACACGTTGTAGGCTTCTCCTAGCAAGAGTCAGAGGTAACAGTTAATCGACAGTTCTGAAGGCAGGAAGCAGTAATCGAGGTACTAACTAGTTGGTCTGAAAGGACAATGACGATTCTATCAAAATTGAGAGGAAAAAAAGGAATCCTCTTCGAATTAGGCCTGAAGGAAATACGGAAAGCATTGCTGTCTTCTGCTAATATGGGTCATTCTGTCTTTCTCCTTTTCCAACAGAAAAGAGTTACATTTGGTTTGGGTGGATTATTTAAAATAAAATATCGAAAATGGGCTAAGCAAACTTTATAAAGCTTTCGTGCAAGGGCGACTTCTTGCCCAAGTGTGAGCTGCTGCCCAAAGTGAGTCCCGCTCTGCCTGGGCGGAGCATGCCAGCACCAAGAATGAGGTGCCGAGAAGGCCACCGACCGGCCCTGGCATGTAGCGCTTGGTGTGCGTGAGGTGTGCAGTGGGCGGTCGGGTCTTCACCTGCCCGCCCCACAGAGACCTGAGTCAGATCCACGCTTTGCTGGCAGAATGTCTGTTTTCAGACATGGAAATAATACTCAGAAGCAAACTTTTCACTGATAAGAGAGGAATGTGTGTGTGTGTGTGTGTGTGTGTGTGTGTGTGTGTGTGTAAAGAGAGAAGAGAGAAAATGAGGGGGAGAGAGAGAGAGAATGCGAGAGAATCTAATCTCGTCACCATCTACAAGACCAGACACCGGCCCCGGCCCCATAGATTCACAAGGCCATGCCTGCAGCCATATTCGTCCCAACCATTAGAATCCCGACCCCAAAGGAGAGTTCACCGTTGCATAACACAGGGCCGGGTAGGACTCTACTGAGCACAGATGTGCATTTAATTGAAATAACCTCAACTACGTGTTCCACAAGTAACAGGAAATATCAGATTCCAGCAAGTCAGGGTGCAAGGAGGCTCACAGTTGCCAGGTGACCTCTTTAAACCCCCCAAGGGTTAGTTTCCAGCTGTGCGCTGCCTGGTGAGCCTGCTGTGCGGAGCTCTCCCCCGCCCCCCACCCCGGCCTGCTTCATGGGGCCGCCACGGAGGCTGTGCAAGTGCCCTGGCTGGTTTGAGCGCAGCCTACTTACAGGTCTCTGAGCACGCCTGCAGATACCTCCAGTTAAAGAGCGCCCAAGGAGGGGAGGGGACAGCAACCATTCAACGAACACAGTGGGGCCCCTTTTATGAGAGATTTTCCCTGACAGAGCTTCTGCACATTACTGCTTCTGAGTCTGAGCAAGGTTTCTGGCCTCAGAGACTACAAGCAGCTCCAGGTCCCTTAACACCAAGAGTCCGTCCTTAACTGGGGAAAGCAAGGAAATTTGAAACCGGAGCCCAAGACGCTCCTAGAGTAAGAGTTCGTGGTGTTGCCTGTAGCCCTGCCAAGGGCGTGGGAAGCTCAGCGGCCACCGAAGTGTCTGCGTGAGCATCTGGAGCTGGGTGGTCGCTGCTCCCGAGGCCCAACCAGCAGACGGGGTTGGCGAGTGAGACCCAACCGTCCCACACGTGGTGGCAAGGAAAGCCCACCCTGGCAGGAGCTTTGGAGGGAGGGTGCAGAAATCAGTTTGTTTTCATTTTGTGTGCTGTTCTGTCCTGAGGGGTATTGTTACTTTAAGTTTCCTGGCTGTGACTTGGTGCACAGTTGAAGGAGGAGCCTGAAGTTATTAAGGCTCGTCTTTCATTCCCCACCTACAGAGTGCTGGTACCCCATCAGCTCTGACTGTTTAGTTAACAATCGCCATCATCTTCACCATCTTCATCATCATGTAACAACGACGACAATAATCATACCAGCGCAGCAGGAGCTAGCATTTCCTTCGCCTCCACTCTGAGTCGAAACACTGACTTGGACTCTCCCGTGTGGCCTTGCTGAATTCTTCCAGGCACCTTGTGGTCAGGGAGGCTGGGCAGTTAGGAGGGATGTCCGAGGTAGGCAGGGGAGCCTGCGTTCCCACAAGGAAGTCTGGCCCCAGGGCCTTGGCTGGAATTTCTGCCCCAGACTTCTTGGTCATTTCGTTCCGCGTGATGACCGGTTGCAGTTCGGAAGGACAGAGCAGGGCTGCAGGGCTTGCCCGCCAGTGAGGACCGGGGACCGGTGAAGGGTGGTAGGAGAAGTTTCCGATTCAGGCGTGGTTTCCCCACTCTACCTGGAAGAAGTGTGGACCAACGTGCCCGGGCTTGCATCTGCCTGGTGCCCCCGCCGCCTCCCGCCTGTCCTCGTGCGGAGCAGCGATCGTTGGGGTGCTCGGCACTCGCCGACGCATCCAACTGGCTTCGTGTTCCATGTCCACTCACTTTTCCTGGCATTTTTTTCCTCCTGGCAACTCAGGGTTGAAGCATTGCCCGTAATAAGTGATGATCCCCCCCGAATTTGTTTACTTACAACATTAAAATTTATATAATTTTAAACTGAAATTAATTGTCTAATTTCCACCAAGAATGACTGAGAAAGCAAATTCACTCTGCCGCTCAAGCTCATCAGCATTTGGCATCATGGGGTTGTATGAATGAATGCGCCTTAAAGGGAGCGGAAATAAATGTACTGAGGTGCCAGGAGAGAGAGAGAGACAGAGAGAGAGAGAGAAACTTTGGTTGCCTCCCATACCTGCCCCAACTGGGGATCAAGGCCCCAACCTAAGCCTGTGCCCCAACCAGGAATCGAACCCGCAGCGCTTTGGTGTATGGGACGGCACTCCAACCAATGGAGCCACTGGGCCAGGCAACCTTCCCACTTCCTAAGTGAGGAACCGGAGGTTCACATTCACTGTAGTATTAACTGGAAATACTGGGGTGGGAACATGCTTTTCTTTCCCCCCCTTTTTGTTTTTTAATCCTCCTAGTCTAGCATTTATTCTGTCCTATCACATGGTTTCCCTCGATCTTTGCTTGGGAAAGTTATTTTTAATATTCATGTACCATTATTAAGTCATTCAATTAAAAGTAACATTCTTGCTGGACTTTGAAAAACATGCTCTGTCCGTAGAGCGCTACATCCATCACCAGACACCTGGTGCAGTGTAGCCGCGGCCACCACCTTGAATCTCGGGGGAGACGCTGGAGCCCAGTTTTGGTGGTAGGAACGAGTGGCTAAAACCCCTGAACAGGGCACCCCTAAAGCACAGCTGAGGGAGAACACAGAGGCTGCGGACCCCAAACCCTGAAACGGAAACGTGCGCTTTGCAGGAAGTACTGTGTGATGAATTGCACGCCGCCGCACGCAGGGCTGAGGCAGATTTATTTCTCTTTGAGGGTCACATCTCCTACGAGCAAAATCAGAGCAGTTGCTACTTCTGCTGGCACTAAATTGCTCCTGTTAGCAGCAGAGATTTACGGAGTGGAAGCCCATGTCAGGCAGCGTGATGAACGCTCTCCGTGCGCCCTGTCCTTTAATCCGCACAAGGATCTGAGAAGTGGCAGCTGCTGTTCTCCCCACTTTGCAGATCAGAGATGTGAGGGTCCGAGCAGTTGGATGGGGTAGGGCCCTGGCCCATGAGACCCCCAAGGCCAGACTTTCGACCGCTGTTTCTTGTTCCCTGTGGACTGCATTCCCATTCGTGCTGGAGGTTTGCCTCCCAGCGCGTATCAGGTTTGCCGGTTGCTTTTCTCTCCCCGTGACCAAGGACTTCTCTTTGAAAGCAAGTGTATGTGCTCACCTTTTGAAGCCTCATCCATGTTCATGAGGTCACTTAGCCTGCTCAGACTCCTGGGTTACAATCTGTGAGTTCTAACCTCCCCTCGGAGCTTGGAGAAGTGACGTGTAAGCCGCACTCCATCGTTCCTTTCGGTGTGAAGTTCGTGTTTATGGGTACGACCTCTTTTCTCGGTACCACTGCTCTGCGCCTCTGCTGCGCCTTTTCATTCTCTCCTCGGTATGCCTACCGCCTTGCTTTGATTTTGCGCCTTTTCATCCTATAAACCCACAGCCCTGCCTGCCTCTGCAGCACCCCTTCTGTGGTCACTCTCTCATTCTGGTTTCAGATCGACCCAAACTCCAAGGTCCCTACCATAGGACTTCCTGAGAAGATGCTAATATGGCAGATGTCAGCTTCTAATTTGGGGGGGGACCACATTCTTCTTTCAGGCACTGCATTTGAATTTCATTAAGCCTGGCTACCTTTGATTCTCCAGAATCTCTGCGTTGGGAGCTGGCTGGAGGGTTTCATGGCTGGGTCCAGCCTGTGCCTATGGACTGAATTCTGGCGGCACCCCCACTACCCCAGCTGCACAGGTCGTGAGCCTTAATGCTACTTCCCATACTTGCGGCATTTCTCTCTCCTGCTGCTCATCAGTCATCAGGTCTGGTGGGTCGTACTCTTGGTCTTGTTTTTCTAATAAATAATTTTCTTCCCATTGCCACGGCAGCCAGACCCTCATCCCACTGCCTGCAACTAATTTCTGTCTTTCCTCCTTCAGCCCTTCTTTTCTGCCCACGGCTGCCAGAACCCCAATCTGGCTTTCCCAAGAACCTCCGCCGGCTGGCTGCTTCCTGCCCTGGTTTCTCGCACGGCTCCCCTAAGTTTGTTTTATAAAATGCTGGTGCTGAGGGATCGTCATGAGAAATGTTTTCAAAACACGAGTCCGTGATGGAATACATTCAGGATCTGCCAGGTCAAGTGAACTTGGATACTTTCCCTCGCTGCAGAATGCGCAGAGCCCCTCCGTTGTTGCCAGCCAGCGTGCCGGGTGAACTTTCAGGGGGGTGATGGAGAATAGAGAACCCCTCCAACTAATTTAAGCTACAGAGATTTTGTTTATTTCTACTTACTTTGGCAGAGCCACAGGCAGGATTGATGTCTCGTAGGAAACACGTTGAGAAATGTTGGTTCTTTAGAGTATATTTAAACTTCTCAGGCTGGCGATCAATCTCAGGCCAATTTATTTAGACAGCTTGGGTTCTCTCATGTCTCCAAGCAACTCCCCACTCCTGTGTGATCGGTCTCTTGATCTTCTTGTGCCAGTTGTGATCTTTTCTGTGTCTGCGACTTTATTAACGTTCTTCTCTGGTCTAGAAGGCTCACCCCGGTCTAGCCCCAAATCTACATTTTATAAATGAACTCAAAATTTCAACGGATCTATGCTCTCTGTCTATGCTGCAGCCTTATCCAGACCTGTTTCAGCCAGCAGCGGATTGCTGTTCGCTGGATTTGCATAGAATCCGTAATAATGAAACTAACAATGACTACCCCCTGAGCATCTGTTACGTTCTAAGCACCCCTGGAATGTTGGCCTTATCTTTATAACCACCCTTCAAGGTTTCTGTCCTTAGACCCATGCTACCGGTGAACAAGCTGAGGTTTGTAGGTCATTGGTCCATGGTTTCGTATTCATTAAGTGGCGAGGCTGGGATTCAAATCAGGGCTCTTTTCAAAGCAGAGAGTATTTGCAAAGCTCCAAGGTGGCTTTCAAGCTAGAAGCCAGGTCAGCTTGGAGATAGGAAACTCATCTCTGCAGCTCAGATGCACAACTCTCTTGCTCAATAAATGGTGGTTTCTAGTTTAAAGGGAGCAAACATTTTAAGGTCAGAGCTTGAATGACGAGAGTGGTGAAAGTGCATCTTCTGTAACAAGTGTGTATCAACACTTGGTGAGTTCCCAGCATTCTGGAAGGTGCCTAGGAGGACGTGGATTAAAATGCTGATGCAGACCCTGAGGTTAGGAACCTCTAATGGGACTGGGAGATGAAACATACATACATTAAATAAGAAGATCATAGCCCTGGCCGGGTGGCTCAGTTAGTTGGAGCATCGTCCCATACACACAAAAATGTTGCAGGTTTGATAGCCCAGGTGGGGCATGTACGGGAGGCAACTGATCTCTCTCTCGCTCTCTCTCAATTTAATAAACGTATCCTTGGTTGAGGCTTCAAATAAAAGAAAACCATAGAATATAGTTTATAATGAACGTCTAGATAGGCATTCTGTAACTGACATTCATGGGCTCCTGGGAGGTTACTGATCAGTCTTGGGACAGAGTACCCAGGAACCTCTACATCTGAGTGGATTCACTCGTGCGTTTGGAGGGAGGAGGGTCTACACATTTCTTCAGATCCCCGAAGGGCTCTGATCCCAGCTAGTTAATGACAGCTGCACAGGGTGCTGCCGTGTGGGGTGCAAGTGGAAGCTTTGGGTCACGGCAGGGAAGGCACTGGCCTCGGAGCCGCAGACACCAGGCTGGACTGTGTCTTTACTGCTATTGGCTGAGTGACCACGGGCAACAGGGCGACCTGCCCAAACTCATGGCTCAGAAGTCAGGGCACTAATGCGAAGTGTGTGGAGATGCAGTGAGGGTCAAAGGCGATAGTGAAAAGTGGGGAGCATGCAGCGTGGTGCCTGCATAAAGTAGTCGCTTTAGACTGGCTGTGTTGGTTGGTGCTGAGTGTATTAGTTTCTTTTTGCTGCTATAACATATTACTGCAAACGTAGTGGCTTAAGACAATACCCATTTATTGTCTTACAAGTTCTGGAGGTCCAAAGTCCGAGATGGATCGGAATGGGCCAAAACCAAGGTGTGGGCAGGCCTGCCCTTCTGGAAGCTTTGGGGCGGAATTTGCTTCCTTGCTTGTACGGCTTCGAGAGGTCCCCCGGGGGTCTTGAATCGAGGCCTCCTTCCATCTGCAAAGCCAACAGCAGTGGACCAAGCCCCTCCCATGCTGCCTCGCTGTGCCCCTCACCCTCCTGCCTTCCCCTTGCATGTGTAGCGACCCTTGCGAATAAGTTAGTTTGGCCTGGATGACCCGGGATCACTCCCCTTCTCTAGGTCGGCTGATCAGCTCCCTGGATTCCAGCTGCAGCCTTAACACCTTGTTCTAAGAGCAATAGTTAACTATTGAATTAATTTGATTAAGCACATGTCTGTTGATTATCTGTCATATGCCAGTCATCCTACTTATCTATTTTAGTAATAAGTTCAGTGGGGGCAGTTTACTTTTTTCCACCAAAATATATTCTTTAATTAATTACCTCATGCATTCCACTAATATTTATTGATACCTAGTATGTATTATACCAGGCATTGCTGTAATGCAAAGATAATATAATATAATATAATATAATATAATATATAATTTATAACTTCATACACACACATATATCTTCAATATACAGGGCAGTGTGCTAGGCACTGAAAAGTATAAATCAAATTTATATATACAGACTTTAAGGCCTGCTTTAGGTAAGCAGTGTATGTCATTACAGCTATAAGCTAGGGTAGAAATTGATTATCATAACCATGCTACGGGTTTGGTGACTGTATTTTTAATCCCCAAACTGAAAAACGTAATGTGTCTACAGGATAGAATATTTGAAATTAAGACTGTCCCCGAACGTCCGAGCTATGTGGTCAGCTTGGCTTCAGGGCTTTAGGGGAAAGGGACGTGAGGCGTCCCTGAAGGTGCTGGGGGGAGCTGGCACCGGAAGGAGAGCTGAGGGACCACTGTGCTGGGAGGGGTCACAGGTGGGGCCGGCGCAGGCCACGCAAGGGCGGAGTGAGAGGTGGGGAAGCAGGGAGCTCAGCTGGGAGGCCCTGGGACGTGAGCCGTGGCTTTAGGGTTAGATTTAGTTTAGATCAGATCTCGAAGGTGGGATGGTTTCCTTTGCTCTTCTGTCTGAAGTTGGTGAGAATATGGGGTTATAGGAACTAGGTAAAAAGAAATGTACATTCTTAAAAATACCCCAACTTAAGTGTTTTCTTTTTTTTAAATATTAGCTTCAGTTGCCCACTCAGCTTCCTTAGAAATGAGTTTCTTTATGTCGATTTGTAACTCTGGGAGATTAGAGATTGGTGGAAAGAGACCCACTATCCCCTTCCACCCACATTCACATGGTGAAATTAGAGTACGTTCTTGATTTAAGAAGCCAAGGGTATAAAATCTTATAGGAATCCCGGCGCCCCTTGGTGGGCCCTGGGGTCCCCCTGGGAGCAACAGCTGTCAGGGCCACCTCCTGCGGGGAGAAGTCCTGGGCGCACACAGCCTGTTCATTTCAGTGGCTCACATCACTTGCAGGAGGCGCCTAGGCCGATACCACGTGGGCTTGAGTCCATAGCAGTGTTTCTGACCCCGGCCTTTCCTGTTCTTGGCCTGAACTTGACATGATCAGGATGACTCTTACCCCCCAGGGGCACCCAGGAGCCTCTGAGAGACACAGGGACCCTGGAGTCCAGCAGGACCTGTCTCCCTGCAATTTGTGTTTTATTTGATGGATTTTCTCGTGGTTAGAACACTGTTCTGTTCTGATTTGCGTGGTGCGTGGCGTGACGAGTTGGAGAGAATTTTCTCTTTGCAGAAACAACAGACAGAGGCTGAAGGTCACTTCCTATGTTTTTAAAGTGCTTTCAGTGACAGGGGAAAGCTTGTGACATATTAAGTGAAGAGGAAATGAAATTTCATGTACAGGATAATCTTAACTGTGTTAAAACACACAAACACACCCCACCCCGCAATTGTAAACTGTGGTTATTTCTTGATGGCAGAACCGTGAGTGATCCTTTTTTTTCTTCCTTATGCTTTTCTGTTTTTGTTTCGTTGTGTTTCAGAGGAAGGGGTTTAGCGTCTACCCAGTTTCTCTTATTTTCTTCTTCATAGCATGGAGTTGTATAATTTCCCCTTAATTTTCTTTGACGGATGTTTTGAGAATAGTCACTGCTCTCAGAAGGAAGGCATTTCATTAGAATAAATATACCCATGGCAGAAATAAATGTACTTAATGAGGTTAAGAGAGAAGCATTGGAATTATGTTTTCAGAAACAGCCTGACTCTCTTACTTCTTCTGGCGATCTTATTAAAGTATGTAAGATCAAAGCAATATGTTTTAATCCGATATTTTTAATTTTTAAAGCAAATATTCTTATTCCAGAAGTATACATAGTCATTGTAAATAATAAATGTAAATGTAAAAATAACGTAAGTACACATAAACAAGAAAGGAAAATGAATGTCACCCGTAATTCCATGGCCTAAGAGGGGGAAAAAAAAAGACAACACTCTTTATATTTGGGTTTATATACTTCTAATCTTTTTTCCCCTTTGCCTAGACCTTTGTAAACATATATTGAAAACAAACCAAAATAAAAATGACATCTGATAACCTGACTTACAGGACTATGAAAAAAGTACCACCAAGGGTAAACTCGCATTTTCCCGACCGTCCTCTGACTTACACATATCCAAGGTCGTTTGTAGAACGAGCTGTTTACTTAGCTCCAGCCTCACTCCAAGCTTTCCAGAAGAGTGGGACCAGACATCTGGACACGCTGGATTGCAGCTCATTTCATTGCGTCTGCTGGAAGAAAACTCGACGAGCATACAATGTTCGCTTGTGTCCCCTACGTGTTTCTCCAGCCTCGTTCCTTTTTGGCTGGGCAGGTCTGCGTAGCCCCGAGGTTCTCACTTTCGGTCCCCCTTTAGGGTATGAGTTTGCCGCTCCTGCAGGCTCTGGCAGAGGGGCCTTGAGGTGCCAGGAGAAAGGGCCAAGGTTTCAAAATCACTTTAGCTCATGATACGAATGTCCCCAAATGCAACACATAATTCTCAGGCATCTTTGCAGTCATGAAGTTTTGTTGGCCTTGTCTGTCTAGCTGTTACACAGAAAAATCATCCTGATCGCCAAACCCATCTCTTCCCCAAGTTTGGGCCTCTTGAAAAATATCTTTCCTGACAGCCCCGTTCACACATAATTTCCCTTGCCTGGTCTCCCGGACGTCCTCAAAGCTCTTTGCCCAGCTATGAGTAAGCTCGGGTTCCCCCAGGACCGCTGCCGACAATATATTTTCTGTTGCTTCTTTGAGGATTTGCTTTGTCACATAATTGGCCTTCTCTACAAGTACCCACGTTTTGACTCTTTACACCAAATAACAAAAAAATAGGAAAAGCATAAGGAAGAAAGAAAAAGTATCACTCGTGATTCTGCCACCAAGAAATAACCACAGTTTACAATTTTGGGGTGTGTGTGTGTGTTTCTGTATTTATTTTAAGACAGTTCAGATAGAATTTCTTTTTCTTACCTGTGTTTCGAGTAACATGTGATAAGCATTTCCTCAGTCATGAACGCTGTTCACAAACATTTTCAATGATTAGATAATAATTCATCTCATGGGCTTGCTACCAGGTGCTCAGCTGTTTGTTTAATGTTAGGAGACAATCTAAACATCTACTTTTCATGTAATGTAGCCACGATCAGTAGGCGCAGACACATAGGGTACAGGCCGAACTCTCCATAAACGTCAGCTGCTACTGCCTTTGTAAATGACCATTTTGGTGCAGTTGTCCGCACGTCAGGAGAAGCCGTGGTCGTGGATGTCCCTGGTTCAGGAGAAGCTGTCCCTGCAGACTCTGGTCAGAGGCCCTAAGCGTTCCCAGGGCCTGCTCACAGCCAAGAGAGGGTTTCTGCCGGAGCATCGTTTCAAAGCCCTCACGAGTGTGCTGCCCTTTTCAAGCTGAGGGCCGCCTGTGACAAGCTCCAAATCTCAAAAGGCTCGATTGGTCCCGCGTTTTCTTGCTGAGCGTATGGAGTTGAGAACTTGAAAGAAGCCCTGCTCTTGCATTCGGTGCATCGGGTGGTAGTTATCAACTCTGAATTGTAATTCTCCTCGGGTCCCTCGGCAGTCTCCCAAGAACTCCCTTGTTCCCTGATAACCAGAAAGTACCACCTTTAGGCCAGGGAGAGATTCTTTGTCAGCGTGTGAGGGAAATGTGCGATAGGACAATTCTGAAAGCAATCACACGGAGAGAGGACTGAAAAAATGCCGTACGTACGGGGGTGATTAGGCTGGGGAGAACCCTTAGCTGGATGGGAGAGGTGGGGGTACGGTAAAGGTGGAGCAACAAACAGTAGAACCGGAGTCTAAAGGAGAAAGCCGCCACGGAAGGAGGAGAAGGAAGTGGAAGGTGAACGGAAATGTTGCTACTGATCTTTTCAGAGCTTCCCTCTCCCGCCCACTTCTTTTACCCTCCTGCCCAAGCAGTGTCTTTTATGTGCTCTTTAAAGCATTTGTTAAAACATTCGTTCACTGAAGATACTGTACACGCCCCCAACCCTCCTCGTGAGTGTCTGGCAATTAAGGATAAGGAAAGCTAACAGTTTACCTACCCAGTTCCAAATACACACGATCTCCGTGGAGTAACAGAACTGGTGTTTGAAATAAAATCATGTGTCATAACATAGAACCATGTTACTCTCCAAACACGAGGACATTAAAAGCAGATGTTCGCTGAGGGTCCCACTGGTTTGATCAGATCTGCGGACCCCTCCTCCCTCTGTCCTGACTCCGAATTCCTCCCTTAGTCAGAGCAAGTGCCCTTGTGGTGTTCTCAGAGGTTTGACCTGTTGTGGTGTTGACTAGCTTTGACGCTTTTTATCATAGACCTTTCCATCGTTTGGGCTAATTTCTCTCAGTGAATTCCTCATTTCCTGGTTGTCCATGCCTCCTTTCACACAGATGAAATACCTTTAGATGGAGAACAGATCAATGCCAAATTTTGTTATAAAAATAATTAATTTTCCATAAAAATATCTTTGAGATACCCCAAAGTGTGAAACTCTACTTGGGTCTCATAAGTACTTGAATTAAAGATATTTTGAAATGATGAACTCATTGGAATTTGTTAAATTTACTTAATGATGGGTTTTATGATTTAATTTTTTATCCAACTTTATATTTTGATGTACAGATGAAAATACAGGAACCTTGTATTTCTATAAAACACATACAGACTATCATCTTTACCAGTCCTTGGTTCCTATCAGTACTAAATATGTATCCGTCTGGTAATTCTATCCATTTGTCTTTATTAACTATGTGTGTGGAATATAGTACTTTTGTTTAAAACCGCGAGTAGCATGTAGAATACCATGTTTTCCATTTTTTGAGTTAGTTGAATGGAAATAATAGTGTGTTTTGATGTTTTGTCATTTGTGTTGCTGCTTCTCATTATGTTTCCCCCCTGTTTATACGGGTTATGAAGTTAGGCCAGTTCTGTGGACAAAGTTACCCGAGTCCCATTTCTCCGTCCCTTACTTAAGACCACAGACATACATCAAGGCTCCAGCACAGAGATGCTGATTCAGACGTGTGATATACATAACTTTTACGTATGAAAGCACCAGAAATATTACATGTCCCTCGAGGTCTGGCACAGACTTTTAAAACTTGTTTGTGGAAACTCGGTTTTGCCCAGTGTACCCCTGTGAGGCCCCCCCCTTCCCCGGTGGGTGCCCCTTCCAGGCTTACTGCAGGGACCCCCGATTTGTCCTGGGATCCTTTGCTCGGTTTGTGACCCTGCTTTTGTCTCTCACTCATCCGCAGAGCCCGGCGTCTGCACGGTTTTCGGAGATCCCCACTACAACACTTTTGACGGACGGACATTTAACTTTCAGGGGACGTGTCAGTACGTTTTGACAAAAGACTGCTCCTCCCCTGCCTCGCCCTTCCAGGTGCTGGTGAAGAACGATGCGCGCAGGACCCGCTCCTTCTCCTGGACCAAGTCAGTGGAGCTGGTGCTGGGCGCCAGCACCATCAGCCTCCAGCAGCACCTGACGGTGCGCTGGAACGGCTCGCGCATCGCGCTGCCCTGGCAGGCGCCGCACTTTCACGTCGACCTGGACGGCTACCTCCTGAAAGTGACGACCAAAGCAGGTGGGCTTCCAGAAGCACGGGGTGCCCGTGTCCCTCCGCCTCACCCAGCCGCACAGCCGCAGCGCGCAAGTGCAGCGGACCGCAGTCCTCCTCCGCTGCTCCCCCACATAGGGAAACCCGGAGACCGGGAAGGGTCCCAGCCGCAGGCGGGAGATCTTGAAGATGGCCCCACGTAGCTGGAGAAATCTGCACGCTCTGCTTTGCCCTCCCACGCCAGTCCCGCCAGTCTTACACTTCAATACCCCCCGGGGCCTTTCCGTGCTCCTTCCAAAAATAGCAGTGGGGCTCTCCACGGTAACCTCCCTCTCATACTTGGTTGCTAATTTTAGGCCAGTGGTGGCCAGCTCGGAATTGTCAGTGTCTCTCCCAACTCAGCTGGTAAGGCGCAGTTTCACATCTGCGAGACAGTTTCCTTGTCAGCATCCGTCCAAGCAAGGGGGATTCCTCCAAAGTAAACCACAGGCGTGTGTGGGTGTGCAGAGGGTGGACTGTGCGACCTGCAGCTTCGTCTGTTCTTGACCCTGGGAAGGGTGCTGGCTGAGCTGGTGGCCGGAACCACTGGCAGCCGCTGGAGGACCCTTGGGAGGCTTGCTCTGAGCCCCTCCCCGGGCCTTGGGCACAAGGGGCCGACCCCGGAGGCCCTTTCTCTGAAGCCCATGTTGCCTCAGGCCGGCCTTCCAGTCCCCGGGGAGCAACCTCCTCTGGGAGCCACACTGGTCACGGATGGCAGGTTATTCCCGAGGGTTCCGTGAGGCTCAGATTTTTGCCTGCGAGGTGCTACCTAAGACAGGTGTCTTGGAAGCAGAACTCAGTTCTTCAACACCAGCCCCAAAGTATGGATCTAGCTCGTCCACACGTTTTGTTGTGCCCTGCATGGGCCCTTTCATGCTTCGTTTGGTTGGCACGTGCTGTTATTTGGCTTTTGGACGGTGTGGTTTCCTGGTCGGTGCTACTTCTCTAAGTATGGCACTTGAGGAAATCCACGTATGTCTTGCTTTTTGCACCGATGAGAATTCGACAATGTAAAAGCATCAATTGGGGTCCAGTTGCTCCAGGCAACATGGCTCCAAAAGGGAAGCGTTTGATGGAGTAGATACTTTTGAGTGAATACAGGGACCGTTGGTTCTGTACCTCCCGAATCCTGTGATTGTTTCAATTCAAGCCAAATATATGTTTGATGAATTGAGTTAGCCTATGGAATGCCAGCTTAGCTAAACAAGGCAGGAAGCCAAGGAGAAGCCTGGGGAGCTTTTATTCAGCAAGGGTAACATGGTTTCAGTAACAGGATGTTAAATATTGATGTCTTGCAACATTCAATAATGGGGGCAAGATTCCCATTCTGGGCTTTGAGTGTGGCAGGTGTGAAGAGCTCTAATCATTCAACCTCAGAGGGATTAGTCCTGTTTGGAAAATTTAGACACCTGTTGTCACATTCAGATGACAGGCCAGTCAACAGAGACAGGCCTCAGCTGATTCCTTAGAGGCGGCAACGGTTTATGGCTCCCGTAAAACATGCCTAAGAAGAGGCATCGTTAAACGGCACTAATTAGAAGCACCTTGCCTATCTGTTAGCGAGCCAGCTAGACACCGAGGATTCTGCCCATGTGGAAACTATTAGGCAACCACAGCCCCATTCTCAAAGGGACCCTGGACACCCAAAGACTGGGGACAGTGCAGGAGGTTCCCTGCCCTTTCCTCTCACAGCCAGCAGCACCTAATGGGACCAGTGTGTGCTTTGTAAGGATTCCACTTGGGAAAATGAGCAGCAGGACGAGGCTGCTAAGGAAAGAATAATGCGTCATACGTACCGCAATTAGATGAGTGAGCGTAACACTTCCAGGCCTCGAACTTAGTTTGATAACCTCGTTTGCTTTTCCATCTCTCTTCCAATGATTCAAGTTCTTGATGCGGCTCCCTCGATGCTCAGCGGAGCAACTGCCTAGAGCCGTGGAGCAGGCAAGCGTTCGGCTTCCTAGGGAAGGACCACCTTCCACTGGGCACCAAACGTGCTTTGACACTGTCCTTTGAAGGGAACAGGTGCATTTCCAGACAACAGTCCTTTCCACTCTGGTCCAGCAGCCCCAGTTCATACCACCATTTAGGGATAGTTTCTTGCCATCACCCGTTGACTGTCTATTTAAAAGAGTCTTTGCAGGTTCTTCTCCCACAGGATTTTTTATTCCTTTTAATTTCATAAGCTCATATGATCAAAGGGTACTTTCTCCAAAATAACTGCTTAGATCGAGCCTGTAGCTGGTGGATGGGAAGTGGCGAGGCATGACTTTGCCCCTGGGGTCCGTGGCCTCAGCACTTTGTGACAGAATCACCTGCAGGGGGGCACAGGTGGCCTGCACTGGGGTGGAATCAGGAGGTAGCTGCTTACCTGATAACATCTGGGGCAGTGCAGAGGGCGCAGAGCGAAGCTTCGCAGCTGGAGAAAGCCCTGCCCGCCCCCAAACACCCCACCCCACCCTCGGCACTTGGTGAATAATTTAAACACATTGTCTTCCTGCCATCTGTTCACTTCATCAGATCCACCTGAAAAGTTACATCAGCTCCACCTGAAAGGCGTTAACACTTGTGAGTGTGGCTTTTTATCTTACTTTCTTCCAGGTTCGTCAAGAGTTCTACACTTGACGAACCTGGAGAATATATGTCTCTTTCTCCTTTTTTTTCCTTTGATGTAAACTCTGAACAGAAAACCATCCATTTTTAAGCATCTCTGCAGTATGTGTATAGATTTTGCTCCTCTTCTCTGCTTTCTGTGGACAACAAAAGCAACAGCAACAACCCCCAAATGAAACAAAGAACAAACAAAAACAACCGACAAAGAAAAGAACAACTCTTCCTCTCTGCCCCCCAGAAAAACCTCCAAGCTAGGGCCCAGAGCCAGGTCACACAGCCGATGGGTGAAGAACGAGTCTGTAAAACCCTCCCTGGTGAGAAGGGAGGATTGGAAGGCCCCTCATTCAGAGGAAGGGGCACGGCTGCTGCTCTTCCCCAGATGGGACTTGAACTTCACTTTAGCCTTCTGACTCTGCGGGTTATTTCGACCCAAGTTCCCATTCAGATAGGTGGGAAACCCACCCCCAGCTGCAGAAAGGACGCAGTCCAGCCCACACTTCCATAAGATGCCTATTTAAAATATCTTTTGGAAGAGTAAATTCTTTAGTTACAACTTGCAAGGTTTTCTTTTTTTCCTATCACTGCTATAGACTTCATTGATTTTACTCATGTAGTGGATTTAAAAATCTTGCGAACATACATGTATGATGCAGCAATAGACAAAGGCATCTGTAGTTGAATAATTTGTTCCTTCAAAATATGAAACCTAGCATTGGTCCATGAAAATCCTCTGAATATAATAATAACAAAGAAAAGAGGAGGAAAAGATGGTGAATTCCAAATTATTCTCTTAGTTTTGGGACCCTGTTTCATGAATGAGATTGCAGGGGGGGGCCTCTGGGCACCAGATGTGGGGGTCTCCACCTGCAGAGCCCCATCCCTCCATCACGGATGAAAATAAAAACTACCAAGACATGATCTGCTTGGGGAGGAAAGGTGGACAAACTCTCAGAGGAGAATGACCCAGAGCCCCTTCCTCACTAGGCTTTTATTGAGTTCAAATACACAGGAATACAGGTTTAACATTTCAAAGAAATCTGAGGGCTTAATCTGAGTCAGTGTCTGTCAGGAAAGGGGGTTGCAAAACTTTGGGAGACATACTCATTTCCTCCTGGGACCCTTACATTTAAATGAGTGCACTCTTAGCAAAGCAGGTTTCACAGGACTTTACGAATTCTGTCTTATGCCCGATCACCCAGGGAACTGTCCTGGCTGGCACAAGGCTGCACCGCTTGCCCTCATAATTTCAGGCTTTAAGCCAATTAGGAAGCAGAAGACATCTCCCAGATGGAAATGGCTATGTCAGAATAGCCGGGGTGGGGTGGGTTGGGGGGGCAAGGGTCCATCACATTATCTTTGCTGCAGCCCCCCGAGTCCTTCCATGATGCCTCCCAAGTGGTCGCGTCTGGCTTAGGTTGCCCCTCCCATGAGGAGTCTTACCTGTTATTGACTGCCAACCAAGCATTGGGGCCAGAGATGGATGAGGCAGAAGCAGCCAGGGAGATAAGCTTTGTCTCCTTAGTAGCTCACGTCCTCTTGACGGAACAGACCCAGATGAAGTGGGTCCCTAGGCTCTTACACAGCCCACCGTGGGATGAGGGTTACAACTCCTAGAACCAGGCTGAACGGTCCGCAACATGATGTCAAGAGTTTTAAGAAGAGTTTACTAAGAGCACAGTGGGTCTGCAGCTCCCCGAGCGTGCAGGGACCACCAGTCTATTGCAAAGAAAGATCGCGATGATTGGCTTGCTCACTGTGAGTCGAATTCCCCTGAATTCAGCAGCCCAAATCTCAAATTTATTATATTGTTGTCAGTAATGATGTTGGAGGCTGTTTTGGATAGAAATCTTCAACCATTGTGGCACTTGGAAGAATAGTATTTGCCTGCTGTCTAGGAAAGGGATTTGTTAGTTAGTTTGGAGAATTTTGCAGCACAGAAAAATCTTTGGAATAGTGCTCTAAAAGAATGTGGATGAAATGGATTTTTCCCTCTTCTCTTGCCGGGCAGCTGCCTGGCTACAGGCTTGGAAGGTCAAGTTTCTTCTATACCTTAGAGAGTGTATTACAAATCATATTATAGTTCACTTGTCTTTTTTCAAAATTGTTATTGCAGTGCCTTAACTAGCATGAAATTCACAATTTCCTTGGCTTTGCGTGACGTATCGATTTACAGGGTAATGCATTCATTTAGTGCGTATATGCTACATATGTGCCAGATAATGTGTTAGGTGATGGGGTAGGAAGAAATAGAAAGCATTTTATATGACAGCTGTGGCTGTTAGAGTTGACAGCATCTTCTTACAGAGAGCCACATGGGGCTCCACCCGGCATGTGCACCTTCTAGCTATGACCTTTCTCTAAGCACCTGGTCTCATCTGTCTTCTCTTCATCCACTTACACCCAAGAGATACTTTCTTATGACCGTGTTTCTTGCTTCTTTACCCAACTCTATTTAATTGCTTTTCTGAACCCAGCGTTTTATCCCAACCAAGAAGCTTCTCCACCAGTTGCCTTGACCTGAGAATGTGTCCATTCCTTTCATTTATCAAGCAGTGAGTTCCTTGTGGGCTTTGCTGGAGAAATCCAGTTTTAGACCACTGGCTGATTCTGCCAAACGCTCTCTGCCTGAAGCTGGTCTGCAACTCTTCCTTGCGGCAGCTGTGTGGCCTGCTCACAGGGATGCCATTTGGCCAGCCTCCTCTCCTCCTGGACCACGTCCAGACTTAGGGAATAGTGGCTTGGAATCCCACTTCTGGGCATTTCTTACTGATCTCACATCATTCTGAGGTCGTCTGATGCCAATTTTGTGTCCAAGCAAGATCCATCCCCTTCTGGGTCTCTCCCTCTCCATTCCCATCACTACCTTACCGCAACATCCCAGCATCTTCTGAACATTTGCTCACCAGCCTAATGTAATACTTTAAGAACAAAGGCAAAGTCTTCCAGGAGTAGAGTCGTGTTGTTCTTTCCAGAGGCTCAGAGCTGGAAAGACTAGTTTTTGTCAGAAACCCAAGAGAGTAACGTTAAAAAACACCTGTGGGGAGATTTTTTTTTTTTTTCTGTTAAAAAGAGCTTCCTTTTGTGTGTGTGTTGTCACTCTTAGGAGACAGCGACAGTGAATGAGGAGAAGTCCTAGGGCAGAAATGCCCACTGACCCGCTGGAGATGTCCCTGGGTATTCCTGCCCCAGGTCGCTCTTTTTCATTAACTAGGTCCCGGGTCATCCATTCACTGGGGCTCAGGTGCTGTCAGAGTGTTACCAGGAGAACAATAAGAAACACTTCTAATACAAATTTGGGACAAAGAAAACCTCTTCAACTAGAAGAACTTGACACTTACTTTGACTTGAACCTCAGAAGGCTTGTGTGTCTCAGAACACTCAAGACCAGGAAGGGATGAGGGCATTTCTTCTTGACCTTTGAGTCACACTGATCTGTGTGTGTGACCTGTAGCAGTCCCACCTGTGGCAGCATAATCTGGATGTTCTGTGTGATGTAGAAAGGCCCCCATGCATTGAGGTCATTGGTTGCCATGGCTCTCGGAAGCCTCAGAGGAATACGAATATTCTCAGAATAACCATTCAGTGTTTTAGATGGTCAGCCGGGCAAACCAAGAAGGACTTCCATTCTCTACCTTCTGGCGTGAAGACGTTTCCGTGCTACACAAGACTGTTCTGTGCTGCTGATTCTGTTCAGCACGGGGGTGTTTTGCCCAGGGCCTGCTGGCCTCCGAGACCTCCAACGCCGAAGCCGTTTTCTTTCCTGTGAGGGTTGTCCTCTGAGGACTATGCATGCGGAAGCGATATATCCACTCCGTAATGCAGCCACTACAGCAGGAACTTGGACAAATATCTTCATTTGATATTTGGTGTGATCACGGGGGGGGATTTGGGGATAAAGCAAAAATTATATAAAACACTGTCATCTTTGTCATCTTCCTATTTTCACATTAGAGTCATCGATCACTGGATCAGGGCAAACTTTTACACGTTAAACATTCTAGGTCCTAACAAGTGAGCGATTCACGTAATTTCACACATTTATTATGGCACAGGTAAAAGGTAACCAAGAATTGGGGCCGACCCTTAGTGCTCCTTGTTAGAAGAAAGTCACGTGCTGTGTAAGGATGTACACACTTGGGAGTTCTTGGGGGGTTCCAGAGTGGTTGATCCCCATCTCTCCTCCTTTTCCTCAAGGTTTGGAAATATCCTGGGATGGAGACAGTTTTGTGGAAGTCATGGCTGCCCCCCATCTCAAGGGCAAACTCTGTGGTCTCTGTGGCAACTATAATGGACATAAGCGTGATGATCTAATCGGTGGAGATGGAAACTTCAAGTTCGATGTGGACGACTTCGCCGAGTCCTGGCGGGTGGAGTCCAATGAGTTCTGCAACAGACCCCGGAGAAAACCAGTGCCTGAGCTGTGCCAGGGGGCAGTGAAGGTGAAGCTCCGAGCCCACCGAGAGTGCCAGAAACTCAAATCCTGGGAGTTTCAGACCTGCCACTCAACGGTGGACTATGCGACTTTCTACCGGTAAGTGCGGTGTTCTGGGGGATGGGATTGGGTACAGACCAAGGACAGACTTCACCTTGAAACATGTGTATCAGATCTCTTGGTGTACAAAACAAGAGCTCCCAAGTCCAGGGTAAAAACTTCTGTGTCTTTCTGTTCAGTAGGTGATCTCATCTTGAGTCAGTCCCACAATGTATCCCAAATCAGGAAATTTCAGGGAATATTTCAGAGCAGTACACTACAGGTGATTCTGGCTTTGAGTGTCTGCAGATTCATTGGGAAGCTGGTGACACCCAGGATTTTACCAGGTGTTAGCTCAACTCCAAGATGGATGAGTGCTTCCCAAATTCTGGTCTAAGCCACAGTGGTGTAGGACAGAGGTGAAAATCTCAAATCGTTCTGGCTGCCTGTGGGCATTGGGGTGAACTTGGTTATTCTACATCTGAGAAAGAGTTCAGGTCTGCCTCACTCTTGAGACCAAAACAGATCAGCTCGTGGAAAACAAGGCCATGAAGTGACGACTCCTTCGATCTTTGATGCAACTTGAGAGTTTGTGTGCAGAGTCAGAGGAAGGCAATCAGAGCTTGAGGGTAAAGCAGGGAACGTCTCTCATTAAGAGCAGAGATTCCGTAAGGTTTTCTAACTCTGCTGAACCCCCTTCCCCGGTACAGCAACCGGTAACAGAGGAGACTTAGATTTGACTTCCATGTTACAAGGTCACATTGGTGAGTTGGTGCGTTTGGCCTGGCCACACTTCCGCTTACTGCAGAGTCCCGCGTCTTCAAGAGCTGCGGCTGTCTTCGACTCCACCCGCCACGGGTGTGGGCAGAAACGTGAGCTGCACACGGCCTAAAAGGCCTCACGAGATTTGCCTGTGCCTCTCAAACTGAGTGAGCGCCTGTGGTCTGAACCCACAGAGAAGTTATTTTTACTCTTTAATTGCCCCCAGTTTATTTCCCCTAGTTCTCATTAAATGTGATCTTTTTTATTTGATCTTTGGACATAAAAGATAAAGTTCTATAAAGGCTGCTCGAAGTGGGGTGGAAAAAGGACTGTCGCTGTCATCACAAACCCCCGAACGTGGCTGCGGCTGCCAAACCATTTGGCTCCAACACATACATTCAGCTCCTTCAATCCATTTTCCTGTTATAATTTGAATCCTCTGGGCTCCCCTTCTTTCTCCTCCCTGTGCACGCCCCCCGTTAATCGACCCCACCTCTCGTCTATTGCCATGGAAAGATCTTAACGTAGGACTTTGGAGTGAGGTCAGCAGCTGGACCGGCGAACCTGGTTTTATTTGGAACCTAATGCCCTTCACGTGAAGGTCTGATGGGACGCGGTCCAGCATGGCGATGAAGAACCTCAGGGTCTCCCAGGGCGAAGCGTCCAGCCCACCTCTACAGCCTTGAGCAGCCATCTCAGCTCCATAACCTTCGTTTTCTTACCTGGAAAGCGGGGATAGTAAGAGAAGCTACCTTGAAGAGTCCTCATTCGGGTTCAGTGCGATGATGAACTAGGCGGGAAATCTCGGCCCAGTGCCCACACACAGTGCCTGCTCTCTCGCCGTGGGCCGCGGTCATCTCTCCTGTTGATTAAACGAGGAACCGGTGTCAGACCTCTTCGGCAGCTCCCCTGCCCCAGCTGCGGGGTTCGACGGGCCCCGGCCTGTCTGCGACAGAGAGGACAGGCTACGCTGCTTCTCCCAGGGCCCCAGCAGTCCACGCCGCTGGTCCTTATCCCATTTCAGAGGAATGTGTTGAAAACAGAAATTGGAGCGCAGGCCTGCAGAGATTAGTCCTTTTCTTTTTTCCACATTTCTACTTTTTCCCCCCTCTGGTGATTTATTTTGTATTAGGATCCCTGGCCTGCGAGCAGGAATATGATGAACACCTTGGCAGGAGTCGTGAGAAACAAGTCTGACATGAGCAGAGAGAATCGGAACGCTAGGTGGCCAGGCAGATGCTCGCCTCCTGCCTTTGAACGGGGCGGCGGCGGCCGCAGCAGCGCAGCGGGGGCGCTAGGTTGTGTGAGGGGCCCGGTGCGTCAGGTGTGTGTGCTGATGAGAACGCTCTCGGGATCCGTGCGCACTGAGGTGGGAGAATGGGGCGGGGTGGGAGATGCGCCCGTGTCTGCCGTGCACGGACGTAGGGGCAGAGCACCCCCCACCCCCCATGGTCAGCCACTTCACCCTGGAAGAGGCAGGAATGTGTCGAAGACAGTTCCCAGGAGGGTGGGGCCGAACAATCCCACCTGTCGCCGGCCTTGCTGAGGGTCTCAAGCCCCAGCCAAGAGATGCGTCTTCGTTCGTTTTCAAGGGAAGGCATGGCCACTGTCTGGTATAGCCTGAGTCTCTGAGTTTCTTCTCCTAAGCACTCAAGTAGCAAAAGAAAGAAAACAAACAGGGCCAACCTGGAAAGGCAGTTTGGTTCTCAGGAGATCTCCGGGAAAGACCAAACCTTAGGGAGGCTTTAGAAGCAGCGGGCAGACGACGTGTGGGCTGATTCCAAGCTGGGTCTCCTCTCAGCTCTGCGGGGGCCCAGCCGTGTGTGTGTGTGGGGGGGGGGGGGAGGCAGCTGGCCGAGTTTCAGGTCCTTCCCTGTAGAAGAGGCATGGCAGTCGCTACCTGGGGGACAACATTGCTCCTCTGAGGACTCAGGCCAACGGGCAGCGCCATGCAGTCACACGATGGCTGGGAAGTCCTGGGCCACGTGGTGGTGCCCAGTGACAAAGGCGCTCCCCACTGCCGACTCAGGCCGCCCTGGCCGGACGAGCATCAGGCAGCTTGGGGACAGAGAGAGGCGAGGAGATGGGCTGGGCTTTGTGAACAGACCAGAGAAAGAGAAGACCTCAAATGTTTGGGGCTGGTATACAAGACATTAGCCATGGGCCTTTTCCCGAACTCAGACCCAGACCTCAGATGAAAGAATTGCACAGAAGTGTCACCTCCAGCACAGCAGGACTCCTAGGCCAGGGCAGGCCCAGATTTCCGAGGAGTCCGGAAACCGAGCGGGAACTGCTCGGAGCCCAGGCTTGCTCAGGCCGCGCTCCCGTGGGGGCCGCTTTCCTCTCCCCACACCCCTGAGCGGGGCGCACTTCACTGGTGCCAAAGCACTGTTCACTTGCTGGGTTGGGGAAAGTGTCTGGGGATCCCCAGGCTAGGAAATGGTCTCTCTTTCCGTGCAGTGGTTTTCGCAGCTGTAAGGAATTGAAGGGACGCCAGAGGATTCGCAGGCGTGTCCTTCCCGCGGAGGTGCTGGGACGGGAGGGCGCACGGCGCAGGCGCACATCGGCACTCTGAGAGCCCTAGGGTGCTGGTTGGTACGCCCGCATCCCGGGCGGCCGTGGCCTCCTGCCAGGGCAAGATCGCAGACTGGGTGGATAACCCACTTTGTGTTTACCTTTCCAGGAAACTAGTCATTTATTATAAAGCAAAGGGAGAGATCCAGACTGTGTGTGTGAAAATTATATAAAGGTAACTGCTATTTTATAACTAAAAACAAGCCAATCTTCCCTTGCTTCAAAGAACATACTGGGAACATCTATGTTTCTATCTTGTAATGCTTGCCCCAATTCGCCATCAGGGCTGGGGTCTTAAATCAAGTGAGATGCTCATTTTAATGTGCGACGTTATAGGCCTGCCTTTTCATTTTTCCTTTGGGAAACTCGGCTTCCAGGATGAGCAGTCACGCTGAATCTATACGATACACCTTCACCGGGGGCGGTGGATACCTCAGTCGTACCACCTGTTAGATGTTAGCCCTTACGGGTCCGACCTCAAATTTCAAAATGTTTTCCCTGCTCACTGGCATATTCCCCCCAACGCCCCCCCCCCATTTTAACCCTCTGCCCTATACCGTTGCTCTCACTGCGTCTGCACAGTGCACATTTATGTCTCTGGGTCCATGTCATTCCGTTGCCTGCGAGGCCTTCATTCTCTACACAGATTTAAGCTGAAGTCGCAACGTAAGTTGGATCCTAAGCCTCTGTAAAAGTTCTTTCTTTGCTTTTTTGCAGCACGCTGGTAGCGCGTGTCGTTATTTAGCATGCGTACTACTCTGCACCGTCACCGTCCCTCTCCAGTACTGGACTTTGGGTTCCCTGGGGAGTGGGGACTGCCCTTTCTACCCTTTGCATTTCTCCCAGCGTCTCCCTGGCAGGGTGGCTCTCAGGAGATGCTTCTCATCTCCCTCTCTAGCCTCTGTCTCCTCTTCATCCTCTCCGATGCCTTCGAGACACTTGCTTCCCCCAGTTCCAAGTCCCTCCTCAGTGTCTGTTCCCACGCTCCGTCACCCCTTAGCGTCAGGAGCACACCCATCTCTGTACCTCCCGGGAGCTGACTGGCCGGAGCAAGCAGAGCCTCCGGTCCCCCTTCGGTGCCCCAAGACCTGCTGTGACTTCTCACTGAGGAGTCTGTCTACTGCTGGGACCACCGGCGGCAGTTGCAGCTCAGCGCCTGCCTCTGCCCACTCACAGCTCACTTACGAACCCCGGGGACATCCCAGTTCCTGCCTGTCCCTCCGCTCGTGTTTGACCTTGCCGTCTCCTGACGCAGGATTTGATCCACGGGTGTTTCCACACGGGTCTCTTGCCGTCGATCGTAGGACCTCAAAGGAGCCTCCTCGTGTGGAGGAAACTGACCTCCAGCAGGCTGGCCCTCTGTCCGGCCCCTTCTGCTTCGTCGCTGCGCCGAGCCTTCTGCCAGGTTGTAGCCAAAGCCTGGCTGCGGTTTCCCTTGCACCTTCCTTCCGTTCATCTTTTTCACAGGGCAGGTTCTTCTGGGTTTGACCCACCAAAGTAGCCCAAGAGGAAGGCCTTCTAGCCTCCTAGCTTCCTGGATTCCAGCTCAGAAGGGCCCCGCCTGGTTAGCCAGGTTCCTCTGGGACTAAGGCAGAAAAAAAGACTCGGGCGCACTGAGAAGGGTCTGAGGATGCCCGGGGGGTCATTTTACCCCAGTCCCAAATCCGCTCGTGTTTCATTCTCTCATGTCAGACAGAAACAAACACCACCTTTTTAAAAAGAACAACAAAGCAAAGAAAACTGTAGCATTTTTTAACAGGTAGGTGACCCTTCGAGGAGAGTTTAGGTCAACTGCACAGGTTGGCACGCCTCGCTTCTGACATCAGCAATTCGGGAGTGTTCCCGAGGTCACCCTGGGGCTGGTGATTTTCTAGAAGGACCCACAGAGCTCACCGACCGCTGCTCCACGCCCGGCGATGCTCAAGGCCAGGGGACACACCCAGATTAACGTCAGAAGAGACACGTGGGGCCGGGTGCAGGGGAGGGCCAGCCTGGAGCTTCTGCTGTCCTCTCCCTCGGCGTCACGGACGGGCGAGAGCTCGCTCCTCTCGGATGCGCGTGTGACGCTCTTCACGGGGCATTTCCAACCCGGGGCGTTCGCCCGAACCTCGGTGTCCAGCGTTTTTACTGGGATTCGACCTCCTGCTGCCTGTGCGGTTGACCTGTAGTCTCCAGCCTTTCCTGGAGGTTGTATTATGCCTTTAATTTCCAGTTTCTCTGGATGTTAGGGCTGTTATCACATGGCCCCAAACCCCATAGTAAATCACACTGTGAGAGTGTCTGGTGGCCAAAGCCCGAAGGCAGAAAAGAGACTCCTGTGATGACATTCCAGGGGCTTCCAGATTACTCCCCGGAGCCAAAGGCCAAGGCCACTGGCCTCTCTCAGCGGCAAGGTTAATTCTTCACTGCGCAAACTGCCCAGCTCAAGGTTAAATGTAATTGCAGTTCAACTTTAATCTTAGCTTTAAGTTTATATTCCGAGTAAACTTTCTAGGATCCTGCAGTGTTTCCCTTTAGAAAACTGCATCCTTGGATGCACTTAGACGGGGCTTTTAAACACAGATTTGAGTGCATGTCCTTGTAGCAGGTAAAACACTAATTATCTTGTGGCCTCTCTGCTGAGGGGACTTCTTGATTACGTCTGAGTGTGCAGGAGGCGGTCTGCTGTAACGTCATTATATTTTCATTATTTACGAGTACGCAGCCCTTTCCACCAGTGGGGACGAGGCTGGCCTGAGGGGTGCTTTGCTCATTTCATTTCACTGTTCAGAGCTACTTGGGGCACCAAGAGGCGAGGGGATGCATTCCAGGCCACCCACGGAGCCTGAGCAGCCGGCCCGACAGGACCCCTGGTCTCGGGTCTGTGTCGGAGAACTTGGCAGGAGCCGCCACGGCCGAGCAGAGTCCACCACTGCCCACTCAGGCTTTTAAATACCCTGCCTCTGCCGTGAGCCTTCAGAGGGAGACCTAAAAAAATTGCTTCATTCGCTCCTTTGCCAGCTTTCAGCTCAGCACTTGCTCTGTGGCAGGTACCATTGCAGCTGTGGCGGTTTGGGACCGAAGAAGAGAGACAACAGCTCTTCTCTCTGAGAACTCCCAGTCTAGCCTGGGCAGGCAGCTGTAAAGAAGAATCCAGGTCGCTCCGGTTGTGCGGAGAGTCGTACGCTGATGGGCTAGGGTGGGCTGGGGGACCACCTGGAATCAGGTGGACAGGAGGAGCCATCGCGGGGAGCTCGCTGTCGAGTGGGGCCCGCTGTGCGTGGGGAGGACGGGCTGAAGGGCAGACCTAATTCTAGGAAGAGGGTGGCCTGTTTGAAGACCAGAAAGGAGGCTGCTGGGACTGACATTTTCAGAAAGTGATGGGTGTTCTGCCAAC
This sequence comes from Glossophaga mutica, assembly GCA_039655065.1. Lineage (NCBI taxonomy): Eukaryota > Metazoa > Chordata > Mammalia > Chiroptera > Phyllostomidae > Glossophaga > Glossophaga mutica. The sequence goes on from CM077313.1 coordinate 89,694,509, forward strand.
AACCACATGAGCCTGGAAGCCTCCCCTGTCGAGGTTCAGATGAGATCACAGCCCAGCCCACACCAGGAGGCCCTGCTTGAACCCCTGATCCATCGAAACTAACGTAAGAGTGTTAGTTACGAAACTAACACTCTTAAGTTAACGTAAAGCCTCTAAATGTATTGCTAAAGTCACAGAATTTGTTACATAGACACAGACAACTGCTATACATAGAAATCATTGCTGGCTTATCTTTGGCTTTATTGTCCTTTAAATATTGACAGAAAGGGAAATAGCACTTTGCTTTTCCCCCTAACCATTCCTAATTTGCCAGTTCTCTACAGTTTGATGTGACTCCACCCAGTCTGGGTCACCTGTCCCAAAGCACTCTCAGCTTCCCTGTCATTCTGGGCATTACAGGTGTGTTGTCAGTATCAGTTTCTAAAACTCTCTATCACCTCAAAATTGCAGCCTCCTCGAAGCTCCTGTGTTTCGTTCATTATTATATGCCCAGCTCCTAAGACGGCGCATGAGATATACGTGTTTTCTGGTTCTTACAATGTGTGTACTGCATGAGTAAGCAGGAAAAAGGGAGTACACGAGGTAAAAATACTTCCTAACAAAGTAATGGGGGGGCGCATGGTGCCAAATGAGTGTGGCACGGTTGTTGAGCAGACTTGGGACGCCGAGGTGACTTCTGAGCTCCTCCACTTCCGAGGCGGGTGCAGCTGGGCAGGCGAGTTCACGGCGGACACCCCGGGCGGCCCAGGCCCCACAGGCAGCGGAGGGAGGACCACCATGCTGCTGCGAGACCAGCTGTGAGGATGGCGGGACGTCCGCCGAGCGGGCATGGACTCCAGGCCCGGCGCATGGCAAGTGCTCCGTCAGTGGCAGTTTTTTTTTTTTTTTAATTGTATTTATTGATTTGAGAGACAGAAAGAGAGAAATATCGATTCGTTGTTCTACTTCTTCAGGCATTCATTGCTTGATTCTGGTACGTGCCCTGACCGGGGATCGAACCAGCAGTCTTGGCACAGCAGGACGATGCTCTAACCAACTGAGCTGCCTGGCCAAGGTGTCAGTCTTATTATTAACATTATTTTGTTGCCACATGGGAGGGAGGGTGGGTAAAAAAGGTGAAGGTATTCGTAAGTGCAAATTGGTAGTTACAAAACAGTCATGGGGATGGAAAGTACAGCATAGGGAACACAGTCAGTAATATTTATATAACTGTGGGTGCCAGGGGGGTCCTGGACTTATTGGGGGAAATCACTTAGTAAGTTACAGAAATTTACATGTGCTAGGCGGTACACCTGAAGCTAATATAAAATGACTATCAACTGCCATTGTTAAATTTAAAAAAAAGACTGCTAAAAATATTATCTCCTGGCTCTGCCATAGACACCTGTTTTGTATGTATTTTGCCTTCAATGTGACCTAGTCCATCTGGTGCCAGTACTTGAAGAAATGTTTCTTTTATTTTCCATGGTCATTTCTGGACCCATCTGGAAGGACTTCTTCCCATCTTGCACAAAAAGTAATGCTTTTTCTTCAAACAAAAGAAAGCAAACGAAAACAAACACTACTTGGGAATTAATTAAAATTTCCATACTGTGCTCTTTACAAATTATCTCAATTGATACTGAACCCAAGCAGGAGACGAGGAAAGGATAATTAATACTTTGAGTGTTTAGCTATGAACTTAAAAAAAAAATTGGACTGCTCCCCAGTGAGGGTAGAGGTTAAGAGGGGTTCATATATTTTATTGTTTTGCTTAGAAGAATACCGAGTGTAGGAAAAGAAGTAATGTATGCTAAACTTTAACTGTCTTGTGTTAACAGTCTTTCCTTTAATAGTATCTGAGCTGAAGTTAACTTTTACATGATGATTCAAGATTATTACTGGAGTCTCCGTTGAGTTAGGGGCATCGGTTTCTGGAGGACTCTTGAAGGGGGCACAGCCTCTGAGCTCTGTTTAAGATTTAGATCCCTTTATTTTATTTATTTTTGTTCTTACTGAATTTACGGGGGTGACATTGGTTAATAAAACTATATAGGTTTCAGGAGTATGATTCTATGACACATCCCCCGTATATTGTACTGTGTGGTCACTGCCCCAAGTCAGGTCTCCGTCCGTCACCATTTATCGCCCCTCACCCTCTTCTACGTCCCCTACCCCCTGTCCCTCTTTCCCTCTGATAATCATCACACAACGTGTCTGTGTTTAGGAGATTTTTTCTTTTGTTTAATTTTTTCAGATTCAGATCTTCTTTAGTAGTTTGTCTTCTTTCCATAGCTTTCCCTTGCCCAGTTTTATTCTCATTTGCCGTTAGTTTTGATACAGAAAATAACGTTAGTTCACACGGTACACAAATTCAGTATTACAAGGTTCTGAAGAATGACCCAAGGTTCTGCCCTACGAGCAAAGTACTTTAGGACCCAGACTGTATTTTTTCCTCTTGCCAGTGGTGCCAGGCAGCTCAGAGCAAGTGTGCGACCCACTTGTATGAAACGTACTGGACTTCCAATATAGCTTTTAGAACTTAATCTCAATCCTGGGTTCAAGTTTGTCTTTCCCATTTTCCTCATTTACGATTTTATTTCATCCTGCAAGTTTTTGGAGCTGATTTAAGTTATTTCTGGAACAGCTGGGGACTAAGTGGCAGCAGCCGTGGGAAGCGATCTGATGTGACACGTCCGCACCTGCCTTGTTTCCATGGTGATGTAGAGATAGCACCATCACTCATGTGTCGCTCACGTTGCTGCCTGAGGCTCCTCTTGTGAAGCCCGGATGAAATGGCCCGGGAGTCCACGTCCTCTGGTCACGTGGCCAGCGAGGTCCAGCAACACTCGTGAGGACAGGCCCGAGCCCTGCAGTTTCAGGGTGTCGTTCAGATAATGAGGCTGTGCCTCTGGGTTCCAGAACTCCGCAGTGTCAAGGAACCCCAGGGGTGGGTGTCCCCCGAGGTGGCCTGTGTGGGCAGAGAGGTCCATTGGAACCTCGGTGTGTCATGAGTATAGCACCGTGACTCAGCGGAACACAGCGTCTTGTGAAATCCGCTGGTGTCCTGGCGGCGTCCCGGGCTTCTCCCAGGCGGCCCCCTGGCCTGCGTGGCTCTGGGAACAGCGGCCGGGCTTGGGTCTGGAGCTCAGGGCTGTGCCAGTTTGATCGCCGTCCAGGGCTCGTCAACTGTTTCCACTCAAGCTGGCAAAAATTAAAATTGTTGGAGAGGGCGCCAGTATGAAAGCAGGGGAGGCTTTTGTGTTCTCGGATCGTGCTACGCACTGTTCCTCTTTACATGGAAATCTGCTACTCCGTCCCATTTTCCCCCGCCCTGGTGAGTAAAAGGAGCAGTCGGCGTCCACAGGCTGGCCTCAGAGGGACAGTGGTCCAACCAGGGACCGCATACTTAGGAGTGTGTGTGTGTTTAAAAAAAATAACAAAACCCGAGGGGAATATTTTGATAAGAAAGGAAACACTGAATTGTATTTTTATATCCACAGGTCTCATTTCTAGGCTAATGGTCAATCACCCATGTCTAGGAGACAATGAAATCAATCAATAATAAAATAGGTTCCCACTATCTAGTGTTAAAAACAAATGACTTTATAGTCACAGTCAATTAATTGAGTAAACCGTTCAAGGTGCTGGGACTGGGCTGTGAATGGGACCAACGGGTCCTCTGGAGCTGGAGTGCGGGCAAGTGGGTGGCGGACACGAGTGCAGACAGGGAGTCGACGGTGTGAGGATGCTCAAGATGCTGTGGGAACCTGCCAGGGAGGGTGGCTTCCTGGGGGAGGTGACTTTCTAAGCTGCAACCAAAGTGAGATGTAGGGTTTAGCGGCACAAAAAGAGGAGTAGGGTGTTGGGGAAGAGAAAACAGGGAAAGATTCCAGCCCCCGGAGATTGCTCGTTCACAGCTGTGGAGGCCAGCGAGAGCCTGGCGCAGGCAGCGGACAGAAAAATGTCCTGTGAGTTGGTGATGTGAATTGTGAAGGGTGAGGACAGTGAGTCAGGAGGCCACACCCATCATTGTAGTTGACGCCCTAGCTCTCATAAGCCAGGAAGAGGGGACACTGAAGTTTCTTTCACCCATTAACTGGGAGCTGCTTATACTGGGCAGAGCTTCAGTAAAGCTTTTCATTCATCATTCATCATTCATTTATGTCTCTGCTTTGATACACCTGTCGTTTAATCTAGGCCTGAGGTCGTGCTTCTCCAAGTTTAGCGGGAATCAGAATCATGTAGAAGGCCGATTCAGTGGGTCTGTGGTGGGGCCTGAAATGCGCATTTCTAACAAGTTCCCAGGTGATGCTGGGGGTCACCTGGGAACCATACCTGGAGAACCTCTGAAGCACCAGGTGAAGGAATTACAAGAACCGCTTCCAGGTGTCTGTGGTCCCCCATGGACTCAATCCCCTGAGACTTTGTCTACTCAAAGACCTTTTCTTGGCCAACAGGACTTCTATTTCTAACCTCCAAATGTTAGGGACGAGAACGCAGAGTGGGTCCCTAGGTAAAGGGGTCGGGAGCTGAGGGTACGTCCACCTAGACCCACGTGGCAATTGGCACCCACTGGCATTTTCATGGTGCGTAAAGTTTGAAGTACAAACACCAAAGCAAACCATTTTGTGTCTTTCTTTGGAAGCAAGAGGGTACTGGTCTCACAGCTTCTTCGCGAGGTCAGGCCCAGCAGAAGTGTGGCACAGGTTTGACTGGGTCACTTGTGAGCTGGAATCAGAGTCCAGGATCAGAGTTCTCCTGGTCACTGAAATGCTTTCCCCAGAGAGCCACCCTGGTCACTTTCAGGTGGATGACCAGGGCCCAACAAGTCTGGGAGGAGAGGGCACTGGCTACAATGCAGCTTTGTTGCCAGACCAGATGGAACCTGGGGTGCCTGTGCGGAGGCCCCAATGTTCTCCCCACCATGTGCGCTGGACACCAGGGACCGCGGCCAGGGGCCAGCACAGCACACCCAGAGCGGCGGGCCAGATGTATCTGTAAGAACCTGCTTCCTTCCCGCTGGCTTCAGGCTTTTAAAGAGCCTGGTCAAAGAACACAGAGAGGGGAGAAATAAATGGTTTGCAAGGAAACGGGGAAATCTGGTGATGATGCTGGAATTAATAATTCTTTTAACATGAAAGAGCTGTCCTCTATGATCTTTATTTACTGTCTTACCTAGAGTTTGGAGTTTCAAAAAGGGGAGAGGGCGAGCTGGTTTCTCCATCGTATCCGAAGCCAATGGCCCATGTGTGAGGTAGGGTGCACTGGAGCTGCTCAAAGAATAGGGGCCAGAAGACCTTTCAGAAACCCCGAAAGCGTTTCCATATGAGAAGGAAACCAGGAAATTGGAGTCTTCATTTTGTCTTTGCCATCAAAGCCAGGGAAGAAAGATATTAAGCAGATACTGACCCGTAGTTCTGTGGCCACCTACAGGATTTATTGACCTGAAAAGCAAATAAGGACCGCAGGAAGGCCGAGGTGGGTATTTAGTGTGTAAGGGGTAAAATTTAAAAAGATTCCGGCTCAGAAGTTGACCGAAAACAGAGGGCTGTATGAATACAGATGATGAGTGATTGGCTTTGATAGGAGGAAGCAGTGACAACCGTGTTAGGCAGCGTCGATTGATTGACGTGCGTTACACGCCTAAAACTCCGGGAAGCCTAATGATACGTTGCAGTGCTGATAATTAGAGGAGGAGTAAGAGCTTACACGTTTGGGTGCTCGCGCTGTGCCAGGTGGCAGCTCAGGGCTTCACCTGGGTGTGTTGCTCCGTTTGTGTGGATGGGGAACCAGGGCCTAAGGGGGAGGTAAGAATGTTTTCACCCAAGGTCACCAGGCAAGAAAGAGGCTGAGCCAGGATTTGAAAGCATTAAATCTGGCCCAGAGGTTACGTTTCCGACCACTACCACCATAATCCTGTAGTGGTTCTCCTTCGTTACCCATTTCTGACCCTAAATTGTATTGTTTTCCAAAATGAGCTAGAACACTCAGATTTTGCAAATGTTTCCTATACAGGTGACCCCAGAATAATATGTGTTTGAACCACACAGGCCGCTTACATGCAGGGTTTTTTCAATAAACACAGGAGGGGCCCTGTATCTGTGGTTTCTCATCGGTGGATTCAGGTGTCCGCGGATCCAAACAGTACTTTCCATCCGAGGTTGGGAATCTGTGGATGTGACGGATTAACTGAAGTTACATATTGATTTTTGATTGTGTGGGTATTGGCGCCCCTAACCCCCACATGGTTCAAGGGTCAACTCTACTACAATTTATTTTCTTTTTTATTTTTTAAGAATTTATTTATTTATCTTTAGAGGGGAAGGGTAGGAGAGAGGGAGAGGGAGAGAAACATCAATGTAGGGTTGCCTCTCGTGTGTCCCCTGCCGGGAACTGGCCTGCAACCCAGGCATGTGCCCTGACTGGGAATCGAACCGCGATCCTCTGGTTCGCAGGCCCGCGCTCAATCCACTGAGCTACACCAGCCAGGGCCTATTTTCTTTTTTAAAAAAGGATTTTATTTATTTACTTTTTAGACAGAGGGGAAGGGAGGGAGAAAGAGAGGGAGAGGGACATCAGTGTGCGGTTGCTTCTCATGCACCCCCTACTGGGGACCTGGCCCACAACCCAGGCATGTGCCCCGACTGGGAATCGAACCCTTTCTTTTACAGGCTGGTGCTCAATCCACTGAGCCACACCAGCCAGGGCTATTTTCATTTTGAAAGATTTTTTCTTTTAAAGGATTTCCCTTTCTTTTAAACAAAATTGTTCAGTTTGGAAGTATTACGCTGTAGTTTAGGTTGGCTGAATTTTAAATAAACCAATTTCATCATACCAATCTTTTAAAGAGAAATTATATGAATTTCAAAATGGTGACCATTTTCCACTAAAAAGTTTTTCCTGGTTTGCAGCATAATTCTAAAGATGCCCTAATGCCTGACCCTGCTGAGCTCATCCTTGATTCTAAGGCTGTGGACCTGTAATATCTTTTCCCCTTTTTTAACCTTTTCTTCTTTTTGCTTTTAAAGAATGTGTAGAAGCAATTTCTAAAGAAAGAGACTGATTTTTATTTTACATCTTGCTTAAGATTTTGGGGTTGATACTCAGTGATTCTCAATTTTGGGGTGACTGCAACCCTTTCTGAGATTCTGACCAAAGCTAAGTCTCCCTTTTCCAGAAAAATGCATGCGCAGCTGTGCTTAGAACGGCATTCTCTGTGGAGGGATCCATGGGCACGGGGTAGAGAAACCCACCTTTGCCTTTCTCCCTCTCTCCCTTCAGCTCTTCAGCTACTATTGTTTTATGCGGGGGCCCCTGTCCTGGGTGCCAGATGTGGGGGGGGGGCTCCGCCCGCAGAGCCCCATCCCTCCGTCACGGATGAAAATAAAAACTACCAAGACATCTTCTGCTTGGGGAGGAAAGGGGTCAAACTCTCAGAGGAGAATGACCCAGAGCCCCATCCTCACTAGGCTTTTATTGGGCTCCAATACACCGGAATACAAGTTTAACATGTCAAAGAAATCTGAGGGCTTAATCGGAGCCAGTGTTTGTCAGGAAGGGGGGTTGCCAGACTTTGGGAGACATGCTCATTTCCTCCTGGGACACTTGTCACCTCAGGAAGAGCACTCTTAGCAAAGCAGGTTTCACAGGACTTTAGGAATTCTTTCTTATGCCCGATCATCCAGGGAGCCGTCCAGGCCGGCACAGGGCTGCACTGCTCACCCCCACAGTTTCAGGCTTTAAGGCAATTAGGAAGCAGGAGACATCTCCCAGATGGAAATGAGGACTCGGGCTATGTCAGAATAGCTGGGGGGCAAGGGTCCATCACATCCTTTTTGCTGCAACCCCCCCCCCCCGCCGAGTCCTTCCATGAGGCCTCCCAAGTGGTTGTGTCTGGCTTAGGTTGCCCCTCCCATGAGGAGTCTTACCCGTCATTGACTGCCAACCAAGCAATTGGGCCAGAGAGGCAGAAGCAGCACTCCTGCCAGGGAGATAAGCTTTGTCTCCTTAGTAGGTCACGTCCTTGTGACAGAACAGACCCAGATGAAATGGGTCCCTTGGCTTCTACACAGCCCACCATGGGGTGAGGGTTACAACTCCTGAAACCAGGCTGAACGGTCCGCAACAGTTTTAGCCCCATTAAAGGTCAGGCTCCAAGCTTAGGATTCCAGTGGCGAGGGACATAGACATGGCTTCTGTCTTCATGGAGTTCATCGTCTAGTGAATGAAGAAGACAGTAAACCATGTCCTCACAAGGAAACATGCTGTGGTACAGGTGTGCTGTGAAGGACAGCGCCAGTGCGTAAAAAGATCATGTCACAGGTGTGACCCATGGCAAAGATCCGACCCATAGGTGTGCCTGTAGAGAAAGGAGGAGGCAGGCGAATCCGAGAGGGACCCTGCCTTTTTCCCCAGGCAATGATATTTGACTTGAGATCAAAGGATGGACAGCAACGAACCAGGCGAAGGGGCGGGGGAGACGGGCCCAGCCAGGGAGCGTTGCGTCGCATTCTTGCACCTCTGAAGTACTAACGCAGCCAAAGCCCTGAGCTTCCTCCGTGCCTGTCCCAAGGAGCTCTGTGTGTTTCCTGTTTTCTCCTCTCGACATAAGAGCGTCCATTACACAGACACTCACCTGCCAAGGATTCACTCCGGCTAGGAGCCAAATCATACTCCCCCTGAGGGTAAATCCCCCTCATGGAGCTTCAAAGTGAGTTTCCTCTTCCTCCTCCAGGGCCTCCATGTTACAGAGGCTGTTGTATATGGGGCAGTGGTTTATTTTGCCAGCTCCGATACACTGGAGTCAGGGCCATGTGCCTTTGTAGAAAACACCTGGGAGGATGCGGACACCCTCGCTATCCCTGTGGGTGGTCCCACCGGGGCACACTCATGCCCCACAGTGCACTTTCTAGAATTAGGCCTGTCCCTGCACCGGCATGGAATCCGGACTCCTGCTGCTCAAAGCACCATTGTGGACCAGCAGCCCAAGGAGCTTGTTCAAAATACAGCATCTCAGGGGCCACCCCGCCCTCCGAAACCAGAGTGTGCAGCTGGGTGAGGCTCCCGTGACTTGCGTACACAGCAAGTTAGAGCCGGGCTGGTTTGCCATTCCCTGTTCCCACTCCGGCCTGCTCTGGGCTGCGCCGTTCAGGAACTGTCCCAATGCTTCCATTTAAGGCTTGATAGCACATTGAAGCTTTTAATTATCTCTGTTTTAATGGAACCATTGCTGTGTTTTCCTACACTGAGAAAAGGAGTCCCCGGGAACTGTGTCATGGGACAGTCGTAACGAGACTCCCGTGTGTGACAGATGTGTGTACTCGGAGCGCAGAAGGCTCGCCAGCACACCTCTGCGGAAATCATTCCCGCCTGTTCCTGGGCGGGTCCCCTGTTGATCGCTGGCATCGCTCTTCATCAGATGGAAGGTCTCTTAGAAGTTTTTGAAGCGCATTTGGGTTTTTGATTTTTGGGCTTTTTTTTTTTTTGTAGCAATAAGGCAAGGCAGCTGTCTCTTAATTAGTGATGTAGCTGACACAGATGCGTTGTAAGGTCATTTGTGTTTGCTTCATCCGTGGTCCTTAAAAGGGTCTTCGCAGATGCCGGGCCACCAGTCGTTGGTGACGGGCAGCCCAGCCGCCTGCCCGGCTCAGGCACGGGCCCGTCAGCCACGTCTCTCACTCCCCGGACCCACTTCTCCCTGCTCCCTGATACCCGGACTCCGTCCTCCAGTTCTCGACGACAGTGACTGAGTCCCTGCCCCCGTGCGGCCATTTAGTCACTCATTTGTTCCCTGTTGTACTTTCCCCCTGGATTTTAGTATCACTCCCACACAGCGTTGGGTAAGGGGCTCTTTCCACACATGTCGCAGGCGCAGAGCCCCCTCGGCTGATAGAGGACCACCCCTCGGGACTGTGTACCCGTGCGGCAATCTACTTTTCCTTGGGCTTTGATGGTATCCGCCATTTCCCCAGTTTACCTTGATTAAGTTTAGCTGTGACATGTACTTTTGCTCACCTTGTATTCATTAGACCCGTCTTCCTGGCGCACTGCCAAGAAAATTCCAGTTAGACTAGTTTATTTTTAATTAATTTATTTATTTTATTGACTGTATTGAGGTGACATTGGTTAATAAATTTATACAGGTTCAGGTGTACGTTTCTATAACATATCATCTCTAAGTGTATCGTGTGTTCCCCACCCCAAGTCGAGTCTCCTTCCATCGCTGTTTATCCCCTCTTTACCCCCTTCTACCTCCCCACCCCCCTTTCCCTCCGGTGATCACCATGCTGGTGTCTGTGTCTAAGAGTTTTCTTTTTGCCTAATCCCTCATCCCTTCCCCATTTTTTTCCCAGCCCCACCAGTAAACTAGTGTAAATAGTCACATGTTTGGTCTGTAGAAATGAGTGCTGATTGACCTGTAACCGAAAGTCCAGGGCAGCTTTCATGGCGCTCATGGCCTGATGCAAGGTGTAAGTGGGGTCCCAGGATCGGTGCCCTCTGCGGTGCCCGCTGCGGCTCCCCAGATCCGTCATGGTGGTGGCGTCAGACCCGCTATGCGGGCAGGGCGGACTCTTTCTCTCAAACGCCCCAGCAGGTCTCACGCCCCCTGCTGGTTCTGGCTGGGGCCTGTGCCCGTCTCTGAATGAGCAGCATCAGGAAGCTAGAGTCAGTGGGCTCATTTGGACGAGTGGTTCCCAGCCTTCAGCAGGCATGGGACTCAGGTGGGAGAGCGGCCGGAGCACAGGTTCCCTGGCGCCTCCCAGATGTGCTGGCTCAGCAGGTCTGAGGGTTTCTAACCAGTTCCTGGTGCTGCTGCTGCTGTTGGTCTGAGGGCCGCCTTTGAGAGCCACTGATTCGGACCAATCCAGGTCTCATCACGTAGAGATGAGGGCAGAGGCGTTATCCCCAGCGTAACTCCAGGTACTCTTTTACCTGCAGAGGCAAGAACGATGTTTCCACTTCGCCCTCCGTAGCATGCTCGTGCCCCTATCTCAGCACAGCTCCCGCCGGGAAGTGGTGAGGAATGTCTACAGCAGGTGCTGTTTCCGGCTCAGGGCTTGCAGCTGTGATCAAGACAAAGTCAGTCTCACAGCCTGGAGGGGTGGCGAGGATCACAACAGCGAGCAAAGACACAGGGAGTATGCGCCGTGATTGCAGGCGCTACAAGGAAACGCAGAGCAGGGAAGGAGAAGGAGAAAGAGGCTGCAGTCCTGGCAGGCCTCTTGGAGAAGGCACCGTGGGAGCTGAGACCTGGAGGCGGGGAGGGACTGAGCCAAGCTCAGCCCGAGGAGAAACGCTTCCCAGGCAGAGTGCAGAGAACCCGGAGAGTCTGAGGAATGACGGAAGCTCGCTGTCTCCAGGGCCAAAAGAGCAAGGCAGGGAGGGAGGAAGTTGAGGCACGGAAACAGGCCTTTCCAGGCCATGGGAAGGGCCTTGGGTGTTACTGTGAGGAGGACGAGAAAACGGCCCGTGTGGAGACAGGGATTTGACATGGAATAGGATGAACACGGATGTGGAGAGAAGGGACCATGCCCTTCTGGTTGGTTGATGTCCAACTACCGACAATCCAGCCTCAGGCCCTCGAGGGACCTGGCAGTTTTGCTCCCAGACCTAAATGTTTCCCATAACCGTATGTTTAAAGCTCAGTATTCTACAGAGGAAGGGATGCATTACCCCTCCGTCTTCTAGTCTGTGCCTTCTGATCCCCAGGGTGTGTTCCTTTGAGTCCAATATAACATCGCTTTCTTCTGCATTTAAAGTCTGAGCGGTCCCCCCTACATCACATACACTTGAAGCTCAGCCATTTCTCCTGCTCCTCCTCGGCAGAGAAACACAACTGCTATTGACTCATGCCTGGGAACAAGTTGTGGAAGCACACCGATTGTTTAAAAATGACTCCAAAGAAAAGGAAGCAGCGAAAAAAGGGAGGTCTGATTAAAATACAGGTGCAGCCGTGGAGGAACATGTTTGCAGGTCTGTATGGCTGCCGGACAGAGGCGCCTCTTGGGACAGTCAAGACAGCGAACCAGGAGGCTGGCTCCAGCAATCAACATGAACTTGGGGCCCCTGGTGTCTCCCAGAGGGCAGGCTCGTCCAGGCGGGTCCACACTGGTCCTGGTATGAGGTGCCAGGCCAGCAGGGGGACCGCGCACATCTCTCCTGTGCTCAGAAGCACTTAGTGACCGTCACTTCTTCCACCCGGCTCACACTCCTGAGTGGGGCCCTTGAGGCTCCATGCCCTCTGGCCTTACGTTTTTGGTTGTTGTTGGTTTTTGTTTTTGTTTTTGTTTTTTTTTTTTTGAGAACTGCTCATTTTTAGCCACATTTGACCTCACCTACTCCGGCAACCCCCGAGTGCATTTGGCATTTTCCCAAGAATGAGCCTTTGCGTGTGTTTGGTGTCATTTTCTGGGACCGTCCGTCCCTGCTTCTTCCAGCCAAGCGTAAAGGCCATTTCTTTCTAAAAGACCTTTCTCCAGCTACCATTGGTTTCCCCCCTTCTCAGGAGTTAGTTGTTTCGTTTTATGTGCTAATGCCATTTGGCCTTGGATATGTTACCATTAGTCCTCTATACAACAACTTCGTTAAAGAGATATTGGCTCTTGAGGGAAGAGGCAGTTTGCACCCCCCCACCCACCCCTCTCCCCCTGCATGTGCCAGAGGGAACCAAGGGGAAAGCAAAGAGACAGAGACACAGCTGGGTGTGCTGGGCTGAATCCCAGCTCCGGCCGAGGAATGGCGATTTGGGCGGCTTTAATCCTGGCGCTTACCAAGCCATTTCCTTTCTGTTGTTGCTGTTGTTGTGATTTTTATAAAATTCTCCTTTTCTTCTGAGATACCTGGATTACATTTCGCTGAGCTCAGGACCACTTTCCCTTTTTTCTCTAGAAATTTCTAGAACCACCTCAGAGAAAGGGAGATGCAATTCGACCCAACCAAACAAGCAGTCTGCCTCTGGGGTTGAAATCTGAGCACACAGTGGTTGGGGAGGGCCAGCAAGGAGCTCAGACCCACTCAGCTCCTGGATGTGCTTCGCTCCCTGGCCTTCCAGCAAACTCGTCTTTCCTCTATTGGCTCCTCCTCGCCTGGGTGGGAGAAAGGACAGGAGATGTCACCAGCATGGATATCCTGACCTGACAAATTGGTGTAGGGCGTGTCGAGAAACACATTGCAGCTTAGAGAGGGGCAGGAGAACGCTGACTTGTGCACATTTGTGGGGCTGGGGGGTTCCCGGAGCTGTCCCTAACCACATGCTTTCTCGTGTTCAACCATCTGCCTTCTGGATTTATCTGCATTCAGAATGGCCTCCGATGTAGAAATGGCCGGCTAGGAACGTGTGCTTGGCGTGGCGGGAGGAGGTGCACGGCCTTCCAGGGGCAGGGGAGGCGAGCGGTACAGCGTGCCTTCGCGTCTGGGTTCCTGCTCGCCGTGAGCAGGTTGGGAAGAGCCCTGTTGCTCCTGACCGCCTGTCCTTTGTGGATCTCGGCCCAGTGGCAGGCGACAATCAGAGGCACGCTGTGCACAGCGCAGCTGTCAGGGCCCTCACGCTGCGTGGCTTCCGAACCCGTCCCCGTCCACCTGCAGAGGCTGGCCACGGATGACGAGTATGCCCTTACAAGGGCACATGCTTTCTTGTCCTCGTTTGGACTTTCTCAAAAGCGGTCTCAGCAGACAAGTTCGGCCCTGGCTGGTGTGGCTCAGTGGATTGAGCACTGGCCTGCAAACCAAAGGGTGGCGGGTTTGATTCCCAGCCAGGGCCCGTGCCTGGGTTGTGGTCCAGGTCCCGAGTAGGGAGCGCAGGAGAGGCAACCACACATTGATGTTTCTTACCCTCTCTTTCTCCTTCCCTTCCCCTTTAAAATAAATAAATGATAAACAAACAAACAAACAAAAGGCAGGTTCAATTTGAGCTCTGTTCTTCTTCCCTCTAGATGACAGTGGAAGAAAACTAAAAGCACCTGGGGCCTGTCCCACTCAGGCACACGTATGCTCATAATCCAAGTTCACTGTAGAGAGCCAGTCAGCTGTGCCTGGGCTCACCAGAGAGAACAGTTTGATCTTTGATTCATGAGTCAGGGTATTTTTCTGGTGGAAGATGAGATAATTTTTGATACGTGGACTCCTCAGTGAGGATGGAATTAGCCTCTTTTGACTTATGGATGATGAGACAATTTAATACACAAAGTACATATATACTTCATAGTCATATTTAAGACAGGTGGCTGTGTCCTTCCCAGAGTGTCCGAGTGCCTTAAAATAAGTAGAGAAACTGGTTTTTTTTTTAACACGAACTGGGGATGCTGTTTTATTTAAGCTAATATTGCCCCCGAGCTGAGGGGACGTTGAGACAATTTTTTACTGCTGCCTTTGAGCAGATTCAGTAAGCGGAATGATCAGATCATGTGACCTAGTTTCTCAAGGGGGCCCAGTCTGAGTGGTGAGCAAGCATTGGATTGATATTCAGGCCTTCAGCATCCCGGCTCCCAAAGTCTACCTTCCAACAATATTGTGGATTCTTACCAACGTACTGACTTATGTGGACCCGACCACAGGGGCCACGAGACCATGTACCCAAAGCTTATGCCAAGTAGGGGGCTTATCTCAGGCCTGGGTGGGAACTTAGCAGAATGCAATCCTTCACACAGCTCTGTGGGGGGTGCACCCCACACACTTACCGGAAAAACTGCTGCCCCCAAGAGGGGACTCTACGCTCCCTGGGTGCTCTTCTTGGTTCTGATTTGCGTTAGGCAAGATCTTGAGCCTTTTCTGCTTGCAGGCTTATGGGCACAGTAGGTGTGATTGACTTTGCCCTGCCTTTCACAACCTCTTCCACCATCACCAACTCTGCTCATTTATCCTATGCACATACCGCTCTTCCATTTACTGGCCGTCTGGATGGGTAACTTCCCTGAGCTTTCCTCGTCTGTGAAATGGGATGACCAAGCGCTACGCCCTGGGTGGTTGTTGGAAGCCAAGAAGACGAGGAGTGTGAAGCGTCTGGGCCAGCATGGCTGTCCCCGCCCTGCCTTTCTCACCCCACAAGCCTGCACTGCGGCCATAGACTCCCAGCCTGCCCGTCCGCTGCAATCTGTTCTCCTCTACACCTCCGCCCGGGGAGCTCCGCACTCAGGTGCCGCTTTGAGCGTTCCGGTCCTCTCCTCAAAAACCTTAAGCCACCCCCTTTCTTGAAAGACAAAGTCCAAACTCTTCAGCCTGGCACCCAAGGTTTGCTCCAGTCTCTGCCCCACGCATCTCTTCACATAAACACTCCCCGTGCCCAGCTCTGCGCTGCAGTCGGACTGACAGGCTCTGAGTGTCCCGTGCACGCTGTGGCGCCCCCGGCCCTTCGCTGGAACCCCCTTTCCCATCTCCCCAAATCCCTCCCGTCTTTCCACACCCAGCTCAGATGTCATGACTTTCGTAAGTCCTGCCCGTCCACCGAAGACCCACGCCTCCACTTTTCCCCTGAATTCTTACATGAATTGACCACAGCGTTGATCTGATTGTTGGTCCAACCACCTAGCTTCTTGTGGTCACTGATCGGAGTTTGCACCCTCTGTCACTGTTCCGCCTTTCTGCAGCTTATTCGCCCTCTTCTCAGCCAGAGGGAGCGAATGTCACAAAGTGGAGGACTGCGCCACAGTTACAGTTCATGCCTCCCGGCATGATGCTCTGTGCACCGGGGGCTCCTGGTCATTGATTTGACGCAGGAGAGGTTCATCATGATTAGAATAAATATTTTCTTTATAGGAGTCTGGGTATTTATTTATTTATATTGGTTGATTTTAGAGAGGGGGGTGGGGGTAGGGAGAGAGAGAGAGCAAGAAACCTGGAGGTATTGCTCTGTTTGTTTATGCATTCATTGGTTGATTCTTGTGCGTTCCCTGATCAGAGACAGAACCCGCAACCTCGGCGTATTAGGACAAGGCTCCAACCAACCGAGCTGCCCGGCCAGGGCCTTTAGCGGTAGATGTGGTAACTCAGCATGTAGCATCTTAGTGTCGATTGGGGCATGCCAGTTTGAATTACCTAATTAACTGTGCAGCCTTCTCAAACCAATTTGTCACTGTTTCCTTGGACACTAATGCTAGTGCTCTCAGACTTGATGACTCTTGCCAAACCTCCGAGCGGGGCTCTGGTTGACATCCTCCAGAGGCCCGACTGGGACAGAGGCAACTGACGGAGTGAGCCGATTGGAGTGTTATGCAATTTGGATTTAGCCTGAGGTTTTTGTTGGGTTTTTTTTTTTTCGGAAGTAAAATAGAAATATGACACTGACTCAGGCCAGGTGTTTTTCCCCTCTTTTCTGTGTCCTGGTCTTTGCACAATAAATCTCGGGCAGCTCTGCCTGTTTGGGGATTGTTTTTGCAATGGGACTCTTTCTCATGTCCTGTAATGTCGGGCCCCTTCTGCGGCAGAAGCTGTGTGATGTATGAGGTTCGATGCTCAATGTCTGAGGTTTACTTTTGGTTCTTGGTGTGTTGAGTTTTGGTGTGATGGCTAAAAGCGAGGGATTATTGTGTAACCATCTGGGCTGACATCCTGGCTTCACCATTACTGTGTGCGATTCGAAAAATGACAAGCTTTTTAAGTCTCAAATTTCTTGTGTCTGAGCCACGTGTAACACTGATACCTACCTCATAAGGTTCTTGTAATTGTTATAGAAGATTATGTATTTGAAGTACTGTGTACAAAGTCTGTGATATAGTAAATGGTCAGCAGATGTTTATGATTTTTTATAAAATGCTCTACATCCATGTGCCACTGTAATGATTAGAGGATAACACAAAACAAAACAAACACAAATCTTTTTGAGGTTATGATTCTGGATCTGTAAGGTTTTTGTAGAGATTTAAAAATATCAGCGAACGGTCTGTGCTGATTCTATATATCTCAGTATTAACAGCAGTTTTGACAGGGAAAAGGAGGAAGTCCATCTTTCCATGTCCTGCTCCCTGGAGTATTGGACGTATATGGAGGGTGGGTATTTCTTGGCTTTTCCAATGTTATGAAATGAGCCCAACTTATTGGCAATGGCCTTGCGTCCTAACCCCGAGAAGCCAAGGACACACAGAGCCAGCGGAGGACACTGTCACGAGCAGTCCCCTGAATGTGAAGTCAGCTCACTGCGGAGCCTCGACCTTCCCAAGGAGGCCACACCAGAGCCCCGAGTTTCCACGTCAGCTGTCTTTTCTTCCTCCTCCTCCTCCTCTTCTTCTCCTCCTTCTTCTTTTTCTTCTTCTTCTTCTTCTTATTTTTTACATTTTTTAAAAAACTTTTTCAATTACAGTTTACATTCAGTATTATTTTGTACTAGTTTCAGGTGTACCACAGAGTGATTAAACAATCTAACACTTCCTTTATAAAGTGGTATCTCCAGTACCCAGCTGGCACCATACACCGTAATGACCATGTTAGTGGTGATAATGTTTCCTAGGCTGTATTTCACATCCTCATGACTGTTCTGTAACGACCAATCTTTCCTTCTCGATCCCTTCACCCTTTACACCCAGGCTCCCAACCCCGTCGCATCTGGCAACCATCAGTCCGTTCTCTGTATCGATGAGTCTGTTCCTGCTTTGTTTGTTTATATTGTTCTTGAGGTTTTGCGTATAAGTGAAATCATATGCTGTTTGTCCTTCTCTGACTGACTTTTTTCGCTTGGCGCAGTGCCACCACATTCTTCTGTCCTCTCCTGGTCACCCGTCTTCAGGATGCTGGGCGGTCTCATGATAGGCTGAGTGGCACACGGAGGGGGTGTTTGTTACTGACTTTCCTCCTCCATGTTCTTCAGTTTACCTTGAGGGTTTCTCCGTAACCTCTAGGGTCTTGAGTATGAGAGTAGAAAAGAGGAGAGGACTTTTCTGACTACTGGTCTGTTGTTCCAATCTGTATTTTTTGAAGTAGTTACCCAGGAAACATGAACTTTAGAGATATTTCTACCTGATTCCAAATTCCTGGGTTGGAACAAGAAAAAGACCCTAACAGTCCCCATGGATTTTTTAATGTTCCTAAACATTTGATACTCCCTTATGTATTATATAGTTCTAATTTTTAGCCCAATATTGGCTACCAGATGGCCTTAGTCTTAGATTAAGCCTAAAATACTTCTTGCAAGAGAGTGGGCAGTCACAGGAGAGGAGGAAGTGTGATTTTCAAATGGATTGGCATATTAATCAGGGCTCCCCAGAGAAATAGAACCTGTAAGACATATAAAGAAATTTATTATAAGGAATTGGCTCAAGTGATTATTAAGACTGACAAGTCCCAAGATCCGTAGTGTGAGACACCCAGGAGAGCCGATGGTGTAGTTCTAGTCCAAAGGCCAAAGGCTTACGCAACCCAGGAAGGGCGGATATTTCAGTTCAAGTCCAGAGGCAGGAAATAAACCAATGTCTTAGTTGGAAGGCAGTCAGAAGAACTTTCTCTTACTCAAGAAGGGTCTGACTTTTTGTTCTGATTGGATGGGCCCACCCACATTGGGAAGGCCAATCTCCTTTACCCAGTCTGTTGATTTATCTGTTAATCTCACCCCAAAACACCCTCACAGTAACACCCAGAATAGTGTTTGACCAAATATATGGGTAGCCCATGGTCCAGACAAGTTGACACAAAATTAAACATCACAATACAGACTTTCACTTTGATCCGATTCTCCAAGTGATCCCACAGCTGTTCTATTAATCTGTTATCCTTTCTCAGAGTTCTTGGTGGCACAATACCTGAAATGGTGAGCAGTTACCGAGTTCCCACTCTGCGTGGGGGCTCGTTAGACGCTGTGGGAGACAAAGATGGACTAGGTGTGATTTCCGCCTTAAGATGAAAACTTCCTTCATACTGGGTACGTGTTGCCAGTCTCATTTCAGAAGTTTGTTTTCTTCAAACTGATCAATCCTGAGGGTGTCAGCATGAAGGTTTCTTCCGCGACTTGACTTTCTTGAGTATAACCAATACCGAGGCGGTTGTTTGCTGGCTCTAGGTAATTTTTCTCATCCTTGCAAAGTGAAGGAGCTGCTTTTTACCCTCTGGCTGTTAGTGTCACGGAGTGTGTCTCTGAGAGGCAGCATGCAGTGCCATCCCAGGACAACGCCCCACTGCTCCAGGAGCCTTGCAGATGAAATCATGCTTCCGATAGTATTTCGAACGAAGCAGCGACCTGCTTCTGAACCACGTATCAAGGGTTCCGCTGGCTGGCTTTGTATGCGGCGGCCTTGGCCGGCTGCTCTCCACTGGCTCTGCATTTTTATCATCTGTCGTTTTTTCACGGGCGAAGAACACCTGGCTGCATAAGCACCAAGGTCTTATTGCCTCAAATTGCCAGTCCAAGTCCGGCATATCCCAGCAACTTCGCTGCGGTTCGCTCCCTCCCCGCCCTGCACCCCCCACCCCACCTTCTCAGGGCCTGTGTTTGTGGGGGTGAGGGGGTGGGGCAGCAGGGAGCGGGAGAAGGAAGGTGCGTGCACGGGTCCACACTCGTTCCCGTGCAGCCTGGCCAGCGCAGCACGGAGGGTTAGGGCCAGATTGCAGAGCCTCCGGGGGGTTCTGAAAGGGATGCGGTGATGAGAACAACAGCTGGCCTGCTGCTGGTCTGGGAACCGCAGAAGGAGTGTGTTTGTCGCTTTCCTCATCACTGTTGTATGTGCTTTCAGACTGCATATGCTGTGTGTTCCTGTGAAATTTGGAAGAATCTGTGTGAAGGGCTCTAAGATGGAAAGGTTTAGTGTTGTCAGGTGGGGACCCTGGGAGGGAGTTTCCCGAGGGAGCTGAAGGTGCGGGCCTCCCACTCTAAAGCTGTTCTTTCTCATCCAGATCAGGTGGGTTCTTTAAACTTACAGTTGGAAGGGAGAAATGCACCCAGATTGAATAATCAGATACGAGTGCAGATTTAGAAGCACAACTAATGTTAATCCCGGGGTCTTGAAACTCCATGTTAAGGCATGGAAGAGACTCGACGTGGACTCCAGAGCCTCTGTGGAAGGGTGAAGACTGTTTTTGCTCTTAAAATGTTTTCAGAGACCAAGTCCTTCTGGTTCTGTGGTTTTCTTTTAGGACTGATGGTTGAACCTGCTTTCAGAGCAAGGCAGGGAGGGTAAAGGCTGGGATTTCCATAAGAAAGATGGATGCTTACATTCGCTTTCAGTGACATGGTCCTGTTAACAACTCCTTGGAAAAATTACTGAGGAGAGACAGCTTTTTATTATTTTGTTATTAAGCTTTTATGGAATCTCCTGCTGTTTCATGGAACTTCAAATGGGAAACCAGAGACTCAGTAGCATCCTCTTTTGGCCCCCGGTTGTTAACAGAGGCCTCGTTCTGGTGAGCCAGCTGTACCTGAGGTTTTAGTTATGCATGGCCCTGCGTCAACTCCTTTTGTTCACATTTAATTTGTCCCCCAGTTACCTTTTCATGAGTACGGTTTGTCTGCACAATCAATCAGACGAATTTTGCAGCTGGTTGATCTAGTTGGGTTGTAAAGACTTCGCTGATTGGCTGAAGCCTGAATGTTACAGTCATTTGGAGGCAGCTGGGTGGTCTGCTGAAAATTAATCTTATTTGAGGGTAACAAAGTGAGGTAAATCTGAAGTCAAGACTTCAGTTTGGGTCTCTGCTGGCATTGATGATGTTGTAAGTATTTCCTTGGTAATCTGTGAATCTCACAGGCTAAAGCCCCCTTTGAGCCCTCTGAAGAGAAAACAATTTAAGGCAAAATTATAGTCCGTGGGGATTGCCATCAACTCAGAAATGAACACAGAAGAAAAATATCTTATACTATCTAAATGGCTGCTAAAGAATGGATATGACCATTTTTAAATAGAATGCATATAAGCATTTATATAAATTTTTACATTTAAACTTGGGCAAAGTTACAAAATTTATAAAATTCTTTGTTTTAAGGAGTTAAAATTCAAACTCAGCATACCTCTAAACTGTATATCACACACGTATCGTGAGCGCTACCGGCGAATTAGAAAATAGAAACAATGAAGAAGGTAAAAGTAACTTCACTGAGATGCCTGTTTTTATTTTCAGGTATCTATGTATATGTAAACATACATGTTATATATATCTATATGGGTTGTGTGTGTGTATATATATATTTTACAACCCATATATATATATATATATATATATATATATATATGTATGCGTGTATATAAAATAACAGCCAGATCATATTGTACATGGCATTGTAAGCTGGTTCTCTCACCTAACAATATGTTATTCATATCCTTATAGATCAGTAAATATTATTCTACACTATGACTGCAAATGCTTGTACCGTGTTTTATTTATTTTTCATTTAACAAACTCCTACCAGGCAAGTTCTGGTCACGTCACAGATACGAGCTCGTCCCGTCTGAACAGAGAGGTGACGCAGCGTGCTTCACCGTCGTCCCCCACGGCTGCTGGGCACTTCAGCTGTCTTCACAGTGGTTTTAAGTGCCATTGCAATGATATATCACATGAACATATTTTAGTAGCTGTGCTCATCCTCGTTTCCTTGGGGGACATGGTCAGGGGGGGAATTTCTAGGTCAAACAGCATGCAAGTTGCAAGGCTTTTGACCTGTCGGCACCACGAACCGCCCCCCGGGGGGCCAAGCCAGTTGTCTATTTCCACCAGCAACAGGAGAGCAAGCACCCTTGCTCACAGAGTATTTCCTCGAAAACAAACAGTGAAAACCTAGACAACTCAAAAGCAAAGAGAAAGAACCCCTTCTAAGATGACAGGTAAAAATCGATTTCTCATTTTTCATGGCATGTGTCGCTTTCTTCTTGAGTCTGGGGAGTTCTTTTCACATGAAAGACATCAACCTTTGGCAATGTGTTGTGGCTTTTCCCCAGTCGTGTGCTTTGTTAGTCTGGTCCTAGTAGTTATTATCATATGCAAGTGTTACTTTTTTTAGTACTCAGTCTATCTTTTTTGTGGTTTATGGGTTTTCCCTTTGCATTTATGCTTATGTGCGTTTTATTTGCTCCTCGATTGTATAAGAATATACATAAATTTCACTCAAGAGCTTTTATGGTTTCATTTATTTCATTTTAAATCTCTAATCCATCTGGAATTTATTTTGGTCGGCATCCATTTTTTGAAACCATCTAGAATGCTTTCAGTACATAGGCGCAAATGTTGTCCATACGGTTTCGGAGCCAGTTATGTAATGAAATAGCAAACCTGGGGCTCAGTAATAAGAGTTTTAAAAAATTAACACTTGTTAACTTCTTACCACATGTCAGGTAATATGCTAAGGGCTTTGCAGGTATTAGTTCATGGGCTTCCAGCAAGAAGCTCAGTTGAAAGCATCCTGCGGTTATCATGGTGATGGGTCATCTCCCTCAAATGGTCCCCCAGACGCTGTTTGGCGAGGTGCGCAGTCACCCACCCAGAATCCTGAGTTCACCAAGCGCTCCCCCTTCTCATCCACGTCTCGCCTGCCGCTGGGCTGTGGTCTGGGCAGGGCCACTGTGTCTCCTTTTCCTGCTAGGTTCTTCTTCTGAGACTTTGGAAGTGCAGCTGTTCCCGTGAATGAGTGTTGGTGCGTCTTCCCTCACTGACAGCATTTATTGACACAATCGGCATTTTTATTGCCTCCCTGTTTTTAATCGAGGGGAGATGATTCCTGCATAATAGGCCCGGGTTTCCATTTATAGGCAGCTGTCTTCATGTGGCCATGTGTTTCATCCCCTTCCTCTTATAAACTCCACCACACGCGGCCACATGTTTTGCCAGGATCTCCGGGAGTTCACCTCCATCCCCACGGGCCCAGGCCCCAAGGACGCACCTCTCAGCCTCTGCAGCTGTGTGCTCCGCCAGCCCAGGGCTGCACCGCTTGCCAGTTTGCTCCTGCGTCCGGCACGGATTGGACACGTGGATTCGCATCATCCCGTTGGTCTCTAAACCAGATTCGACATGTGAAGTGTTAATGTATGACGTCTTGCTCGTATTCATTAGCACCGAGTCTCTTCTGCACTTTGTCTTTCTTGACTATTAAAAACTCAACCTGTGAATTTAATTGAAAGTCTTTTCCGAGTGCCTGGTGGGCCCCCAGGCCTGTGTGGTCTGGGGATGCTTTTGCAAATAAAAAACAGCAAGGTCTCTGTCCTCCCTGAGTGTACAGTGTAGTGAGGAGAAAAACAGCCCATCATCACACAGGTAAAAGTTACTGCAAGTTGTGATACGTGCAAAGTGCGGTCAGGAAAAGTGAGAGGAGCAGTCAGAAGCTATAATGTAAACCCGCAGTGGTCTTGGACCCCAGGGAAGGTGTCCCGAGGGAGGGAGCCTTACGCCGAGGTGAACCAGGGGAGGTCCGTGCAGGAGAACCGCCACGCAGAGGCCCCGAGGTAGAAAGGCACGGACAGGGGACCAGAGGGTGGCTGGGTGAGATGAGGCTGGAGAGGCGTCCAGCCGGGAGGCGCAGGCCGTGGTGATGATGCAGCTCATTGCACTATTACACTAAAAAGAGAAACAGGAACTCAAGAAAGTGTGAAAATTGAGGGTGATTGTCATCCACCATGTGTTGTTTAAAATTCTTCAGTTTTGAATTACCATTAACCAAATAATTCTTAATTTTGAACCAACGAATGGTTCAGTCACTGAAAAGTACACTGAGTGGCTACTGTGTAAATGGCTTTACGCTAGTGCTGGAGCGGCTGTGAAGATGACGCAGGTATAAGCCCCACCCCTCGGGTGCTTGCGTCCTAACAGGGACGGTGAACTTGCACGGGTCACCCTCATACAGGAAAGCACAGTATGGACAACCAAGCATGAACATCTGCAGACAGGACCATGGCCTTAGGCGAAAGGGGACTGACCTCTTCGGAACATGGCGATGGCATTACTTTTTTCTCTTTTTAAAAGTTTTGTTTTTTTAGATATAATTCACATGCGTACAAGTCACCCATTTAAAATGCACAAACCCACAATTCTGTGGGTTTTTTTATTGCGTTCCCCGACGTGTGCACCCGTCAGCACCGTCCCTTCGAGAACCCTTTCACGACTGCAGAAGGACACCCCGTGTGCTGTAGTTATTCCCCCCTCTGCCCTGCGCAGACACTCCTGTGCTCTCGGTCTCCATCCGTTTCCTGCCTCTGGACATTTGCATGCATGGAACCACGTATCACGTGGTCCTTCGTAACCGACTTCTTTCACTTAACATAATAGTTTCTAGATGCATTCATACTAGTATTCCAGGCTTCTTTGTGGTCGTATAATATTCCATCGTGTGGCTAGACCACATTGCGTTTGTCCATTCATTAGCTGACGGACATTTGGGCTATCTTCACTTTTTGTGAAATGTACTGCTACAAACAGTTGTGTACTTGTATTTATCCCAAAACCTGCTTTCGCTTCTTGTAGAGTAAAATTGCTGGATTGTGTGGCTGCTCTATGTTTAATCATTGGAGGAACTGCCAGACTGTTTTCTAAGGTGGCTGCCATTTCTCATTTGCACCAGCAGTGTGTTCAGGTTCTGATTTTGCATCACCCTTGCCGGATACTTATCGCTCTCTCTCTCTGCTTGGGGATGGCCGGGCTAGTGGGTGTGAAGGGCATCTCGTTGTGGTTGTGGTTTGCATTTCCTTGATGACTGTTGATGTCCAGCATCTTTTAATGGGATGGCTTTACTTCTTATGTTAAATAATAATGAATAACATCTTTTTGCTTTGATGAAAGAATGAAAATTTTAAAATGAGGTAGAATATAAACTCCACGAGGACAGGACCTTCTTCTTCATACCTGCAGTCCGTTACCTGGTAGTGTGCAACAGCAGTGCATAGCCAAGCACTGTATGGATGGGTGGGTGGATGGATAGGTAGGAAAATGGATGGATAGATGGATGGATGCCTTATTCTTTATAATGAAGTTAAAGATTTCCAAGTTGGGATGTAGTTTTTTCCATCTGCCTTTTCCCTCTACTTACTCAACTTATTCACTCATTCCTATATTTACAAAGAAAGAAAACTTTTGTCAGATTTCAGATCTCTGTAGCTCATTTTCTGTGTTTTTCTGAATTATTCACTTTTGAGAATTACAGAATTGTGGAAGTTAGGAGAGACTTTTGAAGCATTTAAAAGCTCAAGTTTTCCTTAAATGTTTTATTCTTTTTACCTTTCCAAACAACCATTGTCATCTGTTTAGCTGTTTTCATAATTCTTAACAAAATCAAGCAAAAATAAACAACAACAGCAATAGCAACAGGACTATCCCAGTTCAGCAATCATGCATGAACAAACTTCCAGAAGCAAATTGGGCTTCTCAAGTCATTATTGCTCCTTAATGGGTATTATTATTGGAGTACCTGGACAGTAATGCATTAAGAGTTGTTGAGAGGGACTCTTAAAATGAAGTAAATCCATGCCTTCCCAAGCAGAATCTCATCTATTCTTAAGTTTTTTGAAATGATTTATGATACAGTAAAATGTCAGAGCTTCAGGTCAAATAGTCTCTCATTCATCAATGGGAGGCCACCTCAGAAACTTAGGTATTTCTGAATTTAAGATTGTTCTCTTTCCACTTGCCGTAGCCATTTTTATAATACTGTCTGAGGCAAAAGCACTAAGCTCACATTCTCAACAGGATGTCTCAAGGCTCCCTGGAGTCAAAAGCTCCTCAGAAGAATATATCAAGAGGCTATACCTTGCCCCAGGCCCCTTTGGGGTCAAAAAGTCCTAAGTAATTTTCCTAACAGGCAAGTAAGCTGTTGACAATCACTCTTGATATTCAGTTTCTCTAAAGAGAAACAATAAAATTATTATCCTGTGAACACTGGGGCTTTTATGATAACAAAAAGAAAGGTATTCTAAAATGTTATTATTATTACCCTGTTTACTATTATCTTTTGTTTTTCTTTTTTTGTCAGCTGTTATTTAATACTTTGGAAGCTGTGGGTCTCTGAAAAGTCTCCACAGCACAAGCCAAACTTGCTTCAAAAATCATTTTTCACCCAAAAACAGAAGGTCGAGATAGGAGACGTTCTGCCAATTTGGCCTCAGAATGGTAGCTCTGAGGCCAGTGGAAAGGACACTCTGCTAATGTAATAAATGTAGCCATCCTAAGGGGCTGAAATGCATTTTCCAGAACTATTATTCTTTGTGTTAAAGATTTAAGCATGAACCTCTGAAAATTCCTGAGCACTAAATTTCTACCTTCAATGCATTTCTTTGTTACAGTTTTTCCACTTTCTCTTGTCTCAAGAAAGCCTTGAATTCATTTACTCCATTTTACTAAAACAAAGCAAAATAGAACTTAGAGCCACACAAGGTTATTTCAAATAAATTATTCCGCCATCTCTGCATAATACTGTTTGTATTTGCGTCTTGTTTTCATTCTACAGGGCCTTCCCTGCTCAAAGGGAAGAAGGGCTTCCAGAGCAAAGTCTCTGTGGGCGGGAGGGTGGCCAGGTAACGTGGTATTCATTGCCATGAGGAAGGGCAGCATCACCTTTGGAAAGTGGGAGGATGACCAGGCCTGGTGTCTAGTTGGTATCCAATGAAAACTTGCTGGATGGATGGAGAGATGAACGACTAATATGAACAAGAGCAGTGTGATGGTTAATTGGATGTGTCCATTTGCCTGGGCAAGTGTACCCAGGTATTTGATCAAACATTCTAGATGTTTCTAAGGATATAATTTAGATTAGATTAACATTTAAATCAGTAGACTTTGAGTAAAGTAGACTGCCCTTTATAATGTGGGTGAACCTCATCCAAATCGGTCAATGGTCTTAATCAAAGAATAACACTGGCCTTCTTGAAGGAAGAGGGAATTCCCCCAGGAGAATGCCTTCATAAATGGCACTGTCACTTTGTCCCTGCGTCCCCAGCATGCCCTGCAAAGTTTGAAGTTACCAGCCTCCACAATCTTGTGAGACAGTTCTTTACAATACATACAAATCTGTCTCCTGTCCATCCATCCATCCATCCATCCATCCATCCATCCATCCTGTTAGTTCTGTTTCTCTGGAGAACCCTGACTGATCCAGTGGATGCAAGAGAACTGTCTGGTTGGGTATGTACATCACTAGCTTGGTTTCTGAGAGTGAAAACCAGCGGAGATGTGTGGCACAGGCTGAGGGGAACGTTCAAATGGCAGGTGCCAGGGTGCCCCCATAGCACCCACAGCACGGAGGGCCAGCACTGCTCACGGGAACCAGATGGACTGGCCACCTTTCAGCCAAACACCAACCTGTCCCGACGTGGTTGAAATAGTGGTCCACATGGTCCATGTGGAATTTTGGGTTCTACTTTCCCTCCTAATACTAGAACACCATTCGACATTTTTCTCATTACACTATATAGGCTTCAAAAGTGGTTGTAGTGGTTAAAATATTGTATCATGTTCTCTCTTGTAGCACATATGTTTCTAGCTCAACCCTGGAGATAACGCCTCAGGGGACACCTTCATATTCCCGTTCTCGCTGACCTCTTAATTGTTCTATAGGGTAAATAGCCAGTACTGGGATTGCGGGGCAGGAGAGTAGCATTTGTCATCTTAAAAGAAATAGAAGATAAAGTAGAGAAATAAAGGAGAAAAATCATTATAAATAGAAAATATAAAGAGAGAAGAAAAATCCTAATATAGCGATGACTGGAAAAATTATGAATTAATTGAAGTGGCCTATGAAAAATTGTAAACTCTCAGATTTCTCAAATAGTATATATGGTTATATATGGTTTGCACAAACAATGCCTAACAGAATGCCACAGAAAGATTGAAGTAGTAAAGGGGTGAGAAAATAGACCCTCATATTAACCCATGAAGCTGCTCCAGCAGTAATAGGCAAAATCAGATTTAAGACGACAACAGGGAAATGAGATATCAGAAACAAGATGCTAAGAAGATGTCACGTGTGATTCCTAATCATGTCACCTTCACATATATCAATACATCAAACATTTTCCAGCTGACAAGTAGAATTTGGCAACTCTTCAGTTATAAGGAAAGATTTTAGGACACTATTCTCAGAAATGGATAGGTCAGGCTGAAAAATTGATAAATATATGAAAAATTTAAACAATTAGAATGAATTGTGATTTAACAGACATAGAACTCTGCTCTCATAGAACATAGAACTCTGTTCAAGAAAAAGTGTATCCAGCCTGGAGCCATGTGGCTCAGTGGGTTGGGCGTCGTCCCACAAAGCAAAAGGTCGCTGGTCGATTCCAGGTCAGGGCACACGCCGGGGTAGTGGGTTCGCTCCCCAGTGGGAGCACATACCAGAAACAACTGATAGATGTTTCTCTCTCACATTAATGTTTTCCTTCCTCTCTTTCTCCCACTGTCTATAAATAAATAAATAATCTTTTTTTTAAAAAGTACCCACTTATACATGGACCACTATAAGAAATTGACTGTTAGACTACAGAAAGTCTCAACATGTTCCGAAGATTGCTATAACACACAATTACATTTCTTAAATTTTCAAAAAGACACCAAAAATACATATGCAAGGATTCTTATCGAGAGTATTCTTAATAGTAGCCCCAAATGGGAAATACCTTATTGTCCATAACTAGGTGAATGGCTTATTAAAAATATCAGAAATTGAAGCCCTGGCTGGTGTAGCTCAGTGGATTGAGCACGGGCCTGCGAAGCAAAGGATCGTGGTTCGATTCCCAGTCAGGGCACATGCCTGGGTTGCAGGCCAGTTCCCAGCATGGGACACACAAGAGGCAACCGTACATTGATATTTCTCTCCCTCTCCCCCTCTCCTACCCTTCCCCTCTAAAGATAAATAAATAAAAATCTTTAAAATAAAAATAAAATAAAATAAAAAAAATATCAGAAATTGGTTAAAGTAATGAGCTAGATGTTCTGGCATCAACGTTCATAAATTTTGAAAACTAGTATTGTGTGGAAAAATCAAGTTCATGAAGGACATACACAGTATGATACCATTTGCATAAAATTTAAAATACAGTACAAAAGAATACCACGTATTGTTTCATAGAGATAATTATATGTAGTAGAATATGAAATTATTGTGAAGAAAGGATAGTCATTTGCCTTTGAGGAATGGAATTAGGGGTAAAGGGAGTGAAAGAGAATGTCTACTATACCTCTAATATTTTCTTTCTTTTGTACACCTAAAACAAATATAGCAAAACATTAACATTTGTATAATTCTGAGTGCCGCATTTATATCTACTTGCTATAATACATTCTGTTCCTTTCTGTTTGAAATATCTCATTACTAACAGCAGTTTGAGGTACTTGTCCAGGGATACACAGCTAGTGCTTGGTATTTTAGTTTCAATATTTTGATTTCTTTATTTTTTATTGTACCAAAATTCTTAATGTTTATAATTTCAAACTGAATTCCTTCCACTTTTTCCTAAGTTTATTTATACTTAAAAAGTGAGTTGATTTTTAGTCTTTCAGTCTTGAAGTTTTTTCTTTGTTTGCATTCTTACCCACTTTTCTCCTTGACCCCCAAGAGTTTTGGCCATAAATATTAAACAAGAAAGAATTATAGAGTCGGTCTTTGTTAGCGGGCCCCCGCAGTGTGAGGACGAAATACAAATCCACATTGTCAACTGTGAGTTAAGCTTGATTGCCGTTCAATGAGCATCCCCAGGACTTCTGAAGAAGGAAACTTTTCTTTTCTTTTTTCTTTAAATCAAATAATCCTTAATTGCATTGAGCACCTTAGATATACCCAAGGCAGGGTATCAAATCTTGAGCATTGTGGGGAACCAAAGAAATAGAGAGGGAGGACTTTCCCTGTGCTCAAAAAACAGGACAGTCTGCTTTGGCCCATGTCTAAAAAGCTAAATGTCTTCTCATAGCAAGGAAATAACAGAACTGGAAGAATCGAATGAAGCCCTGATTATTACCATTTTGAAAGAAAGGAAAACCTTTCTCCACCAATGGCCACTCCAGAAACTCCACCCCCAGCTTCCCAGACCGAGTTCTGTCCTCCCAGCTCAGGACTGGGCCTCAGAGCGGGTTCCTGCCATCTCATCGCCTGGGGCTCTGCCCGCAGCCCCTCACGGGCTGCGTACCTCATGGCTGGGCTCTTCCCTGCCCTCCTCTAGCTCCGTGAGGCTGGGACTCCATCTGCCTTGCTCCGTGCCCTGCCCCCTGGCCTCGCACTCAGCAGATGCTCCATGCCTGTTTGTTGCGGGAGGCAGGGCATAAATGAAGCACATAATAAACCCTCTGAGGAATTTGGCTGTGTTTTTCATACCATGAAATCAGCATGAAAGTAGGCCGAAATTAAATTTTACCCACAGCATTGATAACATGAGTATTTTGGAGATCAGTTTCCATCATCGTGAAAGATTTGTTTTTAATACTCTCAGACGTCTTTAGTGGGGATGGTAGGGTAGGAACATGGGCCAGGAGCCAAACTTTTTTTTTTTTTTTTTTTTTTTTTAAATAGGAATTAAAAATAGCCTTTGCCAAAAAAAAAAAAAAAAAAAAAAAAAAAATTGAGACTGAGATTCCAAGCCATTGGATCTATCATTTTATTCTGGAATTTCTCGGGGTCGAGACCGCGGTCTCACCCTCCGATGATGAGCTAACCTCAGGCTGGCGCAGAGATGACGGGTGACGACCCATCCTGTGTAGCATTGTGGGGTGAAGCTACGTCCCCTTCCCTGTCTCCTTCACTCCCGCTCCCCCTTTGTCCCCGCCCACGCAGCGCTCTGGCGAGAGGCGTGGGGAGGACCAAACACCTGCTCTCCAGCACTCTTCTCAAACCTGCAGAGCTCGTTAACATGCTGATTCCTGGGCCCCGGGGCCTCAGTCCCTGAGAGTCTGATTGAGTGGGTCTGGAATGCAGCCCAGTGATCTGCGTTTCTCCCTAGCTCCCGTTCCACTGACCACATTTTTGGTAGCTCTGCTCTAGACCAGCACTTCTCAGACTTCAAGTACCCATTCAAGTCCCTCCGGATCTTGTTAAAATGAAGAGCGCGCTGTGATCAGTGTGGGGTAGGGCCCAGGCCTGCACTTCTCACCCACCCTGGGTCAGGCCCCAGGGGAGGGTGAGGCTGCTGGTTGGAGGAGAAGGACCGGGGGCACAGAGGTCAGCTGGACTTTCAGCCTCTCAGGGTGAGTCTCCCTGCACACGGACACCAGCCCCGGGGAGGAGGAGGCTGCTCCGGTTGGAGAGAGGCCTTGCTTGCACGCAGCCTCTGGCAGCCCCGTCGTTTGCCCTTACCTCCTCCTTTCCCCGCTTTGACAATTTCGGTTTTGCAGCGACCTTCAGTTGAAGGACAATTGTGAGTAAAGAGCCTTGAGGGAGATTACAGTTCTTTATTTGAATGTTTCTAATAACAACCAAGATTGTTCATTTTTCTCTGGGTTTATGTTATGTACACAGGGACAGTGTTCATCAAAGGTCTGCAATAACATTTGCCTCAGCAATTCCCTGGTTCTTATGCAACTGGGCAAAG
The DNA here is from genome assembly GCA_039655065.1 of Glossophaga mutica. Classification (NCBI taxonomy): domain Eukaryota; kingdom Metazoa; phylum Chordata; class Mammalia; order Chiroptera; family Phyllostomidae; genus Glossophaga; species Glossophaga mutica. The sequence goes on from CM077313.1 coordinate 89,725,888, forward strand.
GTAACATTCTTCTTACAGTGCATAGAAACTCCTCCAGTCAATTCTTCCAGGACACTCTTTAACAAATAATTCTTTATAGAAGAATAAAACTGTAAGAGCTCAATGCTGACCCGTATTTCTAAAACTAAGATTATTTTAATGCAAATTTAGGGGGAGCAGTCTTACATGGGACCCCCCAACTTTGTTTATACAACAGCAGTGGTGACAATCATCTGCCTATAATGGACTTTCAGCATTTTTAAGGTTGGAAAAGCTGTTTAGTTTGTAGAACATTTAAAAAAATTGCATCTTAGTTGCTCTGTTCTAAAAAAAAAAAGTGAGTTTATTAGCTCTAAAAATTCCTGTGGAGAATTAGGGGCTGGTACAATTTTTGAACCCTACTAATAGGACCTTCTCGGCTGAGTTTGATTGCAAGTAATATCTAAACTTGCGAGTGACGAGCACCAGCTTCTGAGGCTCTCCTTCAGGGCTGCACCCCTGGCCACACCCAGACCAGTTAAGTCCGAACCGCTGAGGGCATGTGGCCCCTGGTATCACTGCTGTTTGCAGCTCCCTGCTGATCTTCAGGCGTAATCAGGGCTGAGAATCAGTGGTCCAGAGACTGGTCCTCTCTCCCTTCTAAATGTCACTCTGCATCATCATCCTCTGGGGTCATGGTTCCAGTTCCTCTGTATTTGCTCAGTCTGAGCCAGATTTACAGATCAGTTTTACATCCACCCTTCCCTGGAGTTCTGTGTTCTTCTCCTCCGTTAGCCAAACACTTAGATTTCCCTCTGGCAATTCAGTGATTTGAAGGCCTACTTGCTTCCTAATTTCCAGATAATTGTGACCCACATTAGATTTTCATTTATGGTTCATGAAATATGCATAGGTGTCTTGTCTGTTGAAACTATGTTTTTATTTTGTCTGTTTGTTTGTTTACCCATTCTCTTTCCTAGGAGGAAGTTGAATTAATATATGTTTTCATTTAATTATCCGTGGTTCCTGGTGCCTCATTTAATGCTTGGCACATGGAAGGTACTCAGCAAATATTTGTTGAATGTACAGCCATTGATTCTTCCCTCTCCTTCAACTCACGCTCAGCTGTTCAGCCAGTTTCTGAATCATGTTGAAGTCAGCTCTTAGACATACCTCAGTTCCATTTCCTTGGTTGCATTAGGAACCACTGTTGCCCTGGTGATGACCATCAGCATATCTTTGTGAGTCAAGGTCCTTTCCCTCCTCCCCCAGTTACTTCCCTCTCCCACACACACTCACTCTGCCTCTGCACCCCAGCTTCTGTGCAGCCACAGAGATTTTTAACAATTATTTCCTTCATCTTTTTTATATTGATTCTTACTGCATTAAGACTTACCTAAAGTAGAATTTTTTTATGTAAAAATAAAATCTGCTGTGCTACCCCTGGAAATCTCTCTTGGTCTCCACAAGCACATACTGTTGTTTGTTTCATATAGCATCTGCATATTTAAGTGTTATTTCTGCTATATTAATTGGTTGATAGCATGACTTGTATCTTTTTGTACAGTGTGTCTCCTAAGAAGTTATTGCTGGCATTTAGTGAAATTGTCTTTATAGCTTTTATATAATTGACAAATGTTGTATGTATTCTAATTGCTCCAGAGACTTCCCATTCCCATCTCTCTCCCTCTCCTTGGGCCTCCCTATTCCCTGAGACACAACAGTATTGAAATTGGGCCAATTTCATTAACCCCACCGTGGCCACTAAGTGTTCAAGTGGAAGGAAGAGTCACACATCTCTCACTTTAAGTCAAAAGCTAGAAATGATTAAGCTTAGTGAGGAAGGCATGTCAAAAGCCCAGACAGGCCTATGTTGAATGCAAAGGAAAAGTTCTCGAAGGAAATTTAAAGTGCTGCTCCCGTGAACACACGAATGATGATATTGAAACAGCCTGATTGTTGATGTGGAGAAAGAAAATGTTAGTGGTCTGGAGAGAAGTTAAAACCAGCCACAACATTCCTGTAAGCTAAAGGCTCATCCAGAGCAGGGCCCTGACTCCCTTCCATTCTACGAAGGCCGAGAGAGGGGAGGAAGTTGCAGAAGGAAACTATGAAGCTGGCAGTGGTTGGCTGTGAGGTTCAAGCCGCCTCCACAACATCCAAGTGCCGGGTGAAGCAGCACGTGCTGATGGAGAAGCTGCAGCGAGTTACCCGGAAGGTCCAGCTGAGGGGATTCTCGAAGGTGTCTACACTCAACAGCAGAGTTTCAATGCAGTCAAAAAAGCCTTTTGCTGGAAGAAAATGCCATCTAGGACTTTCACAGAGGGAGAGGGGAAGTCAGTGCCTGGCTTCAAAGCCTCAAAGGACAGGCTGACTCTCCTGTGAGGGGCTAATGCAGCTGGTCACTTCCAGCTGGAGCCATGCTCATTTATCACCCTGAAAATACTAGGGCCCTAAAGAGTTCTGCTCACCCTCCTCTGCCTCTGTTCTGTAAAGAGAAGAACGAAGCCCGGATGACTGCACATCTGTTTGCAACATGGTTTATTGAATATTTTAAGCCTACCGTTGAGGCCAACTGCTCAGAATAAAAGATTCCTTTTAAAATATTACTGCTCGTCAGCAATGCACCTGGTCCCCCAAGAGCGCTGATGAAGATGTACAATGAGGTTAATGTTTTCATGCCTTAAAACGCAGCATCCACTCTTCAACCCAGGGGTCAAGGAGTAATTTTCACTTTTAAGTCTTATTAATTAAGAAATACATTTAGTAATGACATAGCTACCATGATTCTTTTTATGGATTTGGGAAAAGTAAATTGAAAACCTTCTGGAAAGGATTTGCGATCTAGATACTATTAAGAACATTTGTGACTCAAGAGGAGGTCAAAATATCAACATTAACAGGAGTTTGGAAGAAGTTGATTCCAAATTTCATGGATGACTTCGGAGGGTCAAGATTTCAGTGGAGCCCTGGTTGGTGTGGCTCAGTGGACTGAGCACCAGACTGTGACCCATAGGGTCCTGGTTCGATTCCCAGTCAGGGCACATGCCTGGGTTGCAGGCCAGTTTCCTAGAAGGGGGCCCATGAGAGGAAACCACACATTGATGTTTCTCTCCCCCTCTCTTTCTCCTTCCCTTCCCCTCTGTCTAAAAATAAGCGAGTAAAAAATCTTTAAAAAAATTTTTAAGAAGACTTCAGTGGAAAAAGTAACTGTAGATGTGGTACAAATAGCGGGATATCTAGACCAAATCACTGCAATCTCATGGTAATAACTGTACGGACGAAGAGTAGCCTGTAATGGTTGAGCAAACTAAGTAGTTTCCTGAGACGGGATCTACTCCTGGTGAAGGTGCTGTGACTGTTGAAATGACAGCAAAGGACTTAGACTATGACCCAAACTGAGTTGATAGAGCAGCGGCAGGGTTTGAGAGGACTGACTCCGGTTTTGAAAGAAGTTCTCTCGTGAGTAAAATGCTACCAAACAGCATCGCATGCTTCAAAGAAATCATTCATGAAACGAAGAGTTGATGAACGTGACAGACCTCATTGTTGTCTAATTTTAAGAAATTGCCACAGCCACCACTCTGATGAATCAGCCGCCATCAACATTAAGGTGAGACGCTCCACCAGCAAAACAATTACAACTTGCTGAAGGCTCAGATGATGGCAGCATTTCTTAGCAATGTTTTCAAATGAAAGTTGTGTTCATTTCCTTAGACATAATGCTGTTGCACACTTACTAGACTATAGTATATGTAAACATAACTTTTCTATGCACTGGGAAACCAAAAAATTCTTGTGACTCTCCTCATTATGTTCTTCACTTTATTGTGGTGGTCTGGAACTAAACCCACACGATCTCCGAGGTTTGCCTGTAATTAGAACAATTTCTGACTTGACAGAGGGTGGTAGAGTGAGAGGAGAGGGTTATTTTAGATACTGGTGGTCAGAGAAGGAACGTCTAAGGAGAAAATATTGGCCTGAAAGTTGGGAAGCTGTGAGCCACTCCTCCAAAGAGATTGGAAGAATGTTCCAGCCAGAGGTGGCAATGTGCTTGGCACGTTTAAGCAGCAGGAAGCCCTGCCTGGTTGGAAGGTCAGGAGCTAAGGCTGGTAAATAGAGATAAAGCTGTAAAGCAGGAGGGGCTTCTATCACCAGGGGCACATGAACCAGGGTTAGTGTTCAGGAAGAGTAGTTTTAATTGGATGAAATATCTTTGGAAACTTTTTTTTTCTTCCTTTGGAAACTTTTGATTAGAGGAGTAATAGGATTTGTTTTATACTTTTAGAAAGAACATTTGGCTGCTCCGTAGAGAAGGAAGAATTTATGTTTCTTTAAGAATTATTATAAAAGATGGTTGACAAAAATACTTGACAGTCTGTTGTGTCTGGAAGGAGGCACGCAATGCTCTCTGTGCGATCACTGGGAAGATATGGGGGCGAAATGGTAACACTTCCCTGTTGAGTCACAGTGAAGTCCTGCTCCGCCATTCTTTTTTCCTATCTTTGCCAGCGCCTGACATTCAACCATTATCTTTATATGGACTATTCACTTACCTCGCCCTTTAAACTCCTTGTGTCATGTAATACCCCTTACGAACCTCCTGGCATCATCGACGACCCCAATATTAATCAGTTGTGTTGCTAGATTGTTATACACCTGGAAAGAGATAAACGGTAGCTTCTAGTTTCTTGTAAAAGCCGAATTGCTCCCTGTGATTGACTGAGCACCATTATTGTGGTTCACTGTACAACAGTGGACAGTCCAGAGATACTTGCAAAATTGTCAGTGAAATGAAGCAGCCTTTCAATCAGTGTAGGCATATCCTCTTCTGTAGTAAGCAAAATAATAATAAATCTTAACAGAGGAATCTTCCTAAGCCATTATACAACCTAAAACTAGGATAAACGCATCGGTGGCTGTCAGCACTCATTTTCGTGATGTTTGTGTGAACGTTGGCAAGACGATGAGAAAACCTATCCGTGCCTCTTGGCTGACGTTGGAACACGTCAGTAGGGATGCCCAAGTCTGTTGGTAACCATGATGTTAACTTTGTCTCACAAAAAATCCTGTTTTGTTTACTGGACAATAAGGAACGTGCTTAGCTCAACCCCTGCCTTCTCCCTCCGAAGTCTGTTAAACATTCTAGCTGGGTGCAGTGTTGTGCTGGGCGGGGGGGGCTTTCGGGGCTCTCCAGAGGCAATTGGTAGAATCTCTTCCAACTCCATGGTCAGCAATCAGTGACTACACATTAGTAGCTGGAAAGCAGCTACAGTGGGCGAAATTACACCACCAACATTGGCAGAGACTACAAAGCAGGGTTTCTCTCTGCTCCCCAATCCTCCCAAGGGCCAGTTGCTAAACATTTACAGCCACATCACTGCCTGGACTTCCACTGAAATTCAAGCGTGTTTAAATATACATCCATTGTCTCGCCTTCCGCTCCTTCTTTCCACTATCAGCTCCTCCTCCTGCATTTCTCTTATTTGTGAACGGACTTTGAACGTAGTCTCGAATCTCCGGAGGCATCTTTGACCCCGCTTTTCCCTCCTGCCTCAACGCGAGATCCTTTTTCAAACTCCACAGCTTATGCCTCTCCTGTCTCATGGGCTTTGCATCTCAGAATTTCTACTGATACCTCCCCAGATAAGTCCCTGGTTGTGTCTGTTTTCTCTCGTAAGCCTGAGTTGGGTTATCTGCAAAAACTCCTTAATTCCCCACTGAATCCTCCACCTCCACCACCTTCAGCCCCTCTAACACATTATTATCAGCTTACTTTCCTGACAGGTGTTTTGTATTTTATCACTTTCTGCTCAAATCTGTCAGTGACTCCTCTGATCTCCAAACGAGGTTTAGGCTTCACAGCTCAGCATACAAGGCCTTTTGCCCCATGAGCACAGCCTACCTTTCCAGATGATTCCTGTGACTTCCGGTTCTGTTCCTAATGCTCACAGGCTCCCCACCACCTCCCGTGGCATTCCAAATGCAAGCATTTCTAAAATATGAGTTTTCTGAAAAGACCTTTCTTCTCCTTTGCCTGCATAAAATTTACTCTTTCTTTTAAGGTATAACTCAAATGAAGCCTTCTCCTCGAAATCTTCCCTAATTTCTCCTCACTCCCTCTCCTCCAGCCCCAAATAATCTCTCTCTCTTCTTGAAGTTCTTTTGTAATACTGTACTGTTTTTGTGGGTTTTTTTACAGAACTCATCATTTTCCTCTCTTTATTACAATTTACTTTAGCACATTGGGTACTTTGGAGTAGGAACCCCATTCTTAATTTTTTTTTAAATTTGTTGATTGATTTTAGAGAGAGAGGAGGAAGGAAGGGGGGAGGGAGAGAGAGAGAGATGAAAACATTGATCTTTTGTCCCACTTATTTGTACATTCACTGGTTGATTCTTGTATGTGCCCTGACCAGCGACGGAACTCACAACCTTGGCGTATTGGGATGATGCTCTAACTGAGTTACCTGGCCAGGGTGGAACTTCATCTTTTTAATCTTTGCCCCTAACTTGGAGGCAAGCCCAATGTCCCTGCTCAGTAGAGCTTTGTTGAGAGAATAAATACAAGGGAAAGAAGATTTATACATCCTTTAGCTGGTAGGTATGAAGGAAACAGAAGCACAGGAAATGAAAAATGGTATAATGGGAATGTTTCTGGAAGTCCCCCCAAAGTTACCTTTTAAGTAGGGCATTTCTATTTTTCGTAATGTGTTTGAAGAGGATATCACATGGAACCTGGAATAGAACAGAACAGCTCCACCATGGAACAGAATCAGAACAGGCAGCATCTGAACAAGTGTGTGGAAGCTACAGAACACATTTTCAGTTCTAATATGTAAGAAAACTTCTTTAATTGTCTATCACAGGAATGAGATTCCTAAAAAGCTCCTGAGCTCTTATTCCAGACGCAATGCTGTTGTATGACCATCTGTCCAGGATGTTATAAAAGGAATTCCTGCAGGAAGTAGATGTTCACCAAGGGCTGTTAAGACTCCCGATTTTATGATTCTGTGACTGTTTATGACTCATCCAGCCTCTTGAGAGGATTTTTGGGCACTCACTGTCCTGAACCAAGATGGGCTGCCCCCGTTGTTGCTCGTAAGACTTTTGTTATACAGTTGGGAGAATTAAAACATCTAGGAAGAAAGCATCTAGAAAAGCCCATCCCATTCCCCCATTCCAAGAAAATGTGGTTTCGAAACTCCAGGTTGTTCGATTTGGGGGGAAATGTTCCATCACCAATCTCAGATCGTAGATAAGGGCTAGAGAACCTGCCATGTTATCTTTCCATAGGAGCTAAGGGCAAACTTCTTCAGCGTTACCTTTCTGTCAGACGGAAACTGTGGCTTAGTGTTGTTTTCGTTCATTTGCCATTGGTCCCCAAGGTCATAGACTGAGAGAGAGCAGAACTCTCCTTGTCCAGAGGTGGTAAACTTGCCCCTTATCCAGAGTCCTTCCTCACGTGGCGACCCCGTTTACAAATTTCATTCAGTTCTATCCGCTTTTTTGCCAGGTATTTGCATTAGGTCTTTGGTCTTCCTTCATCCAACTGCTGGTCTAGAAGGTAGCCTTGATTTTTACCTCTTCCCCCACTGTGTCTTATATAAGTATAAAGACTTTTAGTTTTTTCCCCTTTTTTGGGGTGTGTGTGTGTGTATGAATTTACTAGCAACTGTACGTGAGGCAAAGGGAAATATTTCTCTTCAATTCTTGACCCTAACCTCAATTATTTTCTTCATGACATTACTCTAGTCAGGGGTGTCCAACCTTTTGGTGTCTCTGGGCCACACTGGAAGAAGAAGAATTGACTTGGGCTTTGCATGAAATACACAAGCACCAACAAAACCTGATGAGCAAAAAAAGGCTTTAAGTAAACTTACGACCTTGTGTTAGGCTGCATTCATAGTCGTCCTGGGCCGTGAGTTAGAAGCCCCCCTTCCTAGGTGTGAGGTAACTCACCTATCTTCTCCATCTCTTTACTTCAGCACCTTCTCTTGAACTTTATTCTTGGTGCACAAGATGTTTAAGTCTTCTTGATATTCTCTCTCTCTCTCTCTCTCTCACACACACACACACACACACACACACCTGACTCCCTTCAAACTGTTACCCCATTTCTCTTCTTCCCTTCACTGCCAACCTTCAGAAAGATGCTGTTCACTCAATGACTCACGTCGTTTTCACCTTCAGTGTGTGTTCAGGTGATTTATTTTCCCACCATTCCTGCGAATTCATTCCCGTCAAGGCCACCACTGACTTCCTCGTTGCCCATTCAGCTCTTATTCCCCTTGGCCATTGGAAGTACTTAAGTCCCCAATGTTTGCGCCTTCAAACTCTCTGAGGCTGCTTATCCATGTGGATTCTCACTGTTGTTTTAGTAATCACTCCATCAGGACTTGACTACAAGAACATGTAAAAATGATTCATTCAGAAAAATAGGTTTGAGCGTCTACTCTTGACCAGGCGTTGCACTGGGCTGGCAAAAGAGGGCGGGCAAACACTGCCCCCCACCCTGGATTGCAGTGGGGTGGATGGAGTGAGGGGTCAGTCACACGAGGACACAACCGCAGGAGTGTGTCCTGATGTGACAGGAGTCATTCAAGAAGGCCATGAGAATGTTCACGAGCAACCTCGGCCAGCGTGGGGATCTCAGAAACTTCCCTGAGAAAGCTAGTGGCCTGAATATCGGCGGAGGAGGTTTCAGCCAGGAGAAGGGGGCGGAAGGGCATTCCAGTGGGAGGGGCAGCATGGGCTGTAGAAGGTAACCTGGTGTAGGTGAGGGAGTGTGGACCTAGCTTTGCCCCTTACTAACAGTGCGATGCTTAAAAACACAACTAACAAACCCAAAACAGAACTGCGCGACCTCTTTGGGTCTCAGTTCTGTCTTCTCTTAGACATCTTGCCGTCAAAAGTACATGCGCTCATACATGCGGTGCCCTTAACACGTACCAGGTCCTCAGGAAATGTGGCCTCTTCCACTCTCGGGCTGTGAGTAGTCTGGGGCCCTGAAGGCAGCGAGCTCCTTGGTAGCTTGTAGGGTGCAGGCCTTGCACGCTGTCTTTCTGGGGTTCGTACTGGGCCACTAGCGTGCTGGCAGAGGCTCGCAAGGAGGTGACTGGCCCACAGTGTTTGTGATTTGGGTTTGGGGGAGGTCTACCCCACGAACCTCTTCTCAGGGACTTGAGGATGGCCGTGGGACATCCCCCGTGGGTGGGGGTGGGGCGAACCTCCGCGGAAGGATAATTCTCCTTGTAGATCTAGCACACTGTGATTTCCCTGCACGTCCAAGCTGCCCAGCGAGTGGAGTGCAAGAACCCTCCTTGTGCAATGATTGGGTGCGAATTCTGGCTTAGCGTGGAGCCAAGAGGCACGGCAGATGCTTGATGAAAGGCAACCAGCATCTGAAAAAGTGCACCCGCGCCCCACATCCTTCAGGGCGGCCGCCCTTGATTCCTGCACGTAGTGGAGGGTTTGCGGGCCCTGGCGGCCGTCCACTGCCTAATGTGAAAAAGGCCGGGGGCGGGCTCGGCCCCTTTGAAGCCTGCGGGCTGGTGGTGGCTGCCGCGTGGGGCTGGGGTGTGGCCGCCAGATGCCGGGTGCCTTCGCTCTCGTGGCTTTTCCTCACGGCCACTTGTGACTCCACACCCCCGGGGTCGTCCCCCTCAGCAGGCAGGCCCGCCCTGACCCTGCTGGATTTCGGAGAGGCACAGCTGGGGCAAGACGTCCCCAAGAAAGGCGCCCCCGGGGCTGCCACCCTGGAAGGCGAGGAGAGAGAGAACGGACAGCCTTCTCGCTGAGTTGCAGGGAGCAGGGCAAAGCCAGGAGCCCCCGAGTCCGCCTTGCTTCGCCCCCTAGCCCGCAGTCCCATGGGCAGATGGTTTGCTTTCCCCTCTGCAGGGATCGGCAGTGGCGGCAGCGGGGCACCGTCTGTTTTCCCACGACCTTTTTCTAGAATCCTATGGAGCATGCGCAAGGGGGGCAGGCACGGAGCCGGCAAAGCAGGGACCCTGAGCGACAGCTGGGCCGCTCCTGGGTCTGGCGGCTCCACGGTGCTCTTCGCCTCACCGGGCTGCCTCCTCCGGCTCCTACGTGGCCTCTTTCACGGGGACAGCTGCGCGGGCACACTTTCCTCTCTCCAGTGCGCGCACTGGCAGCGGCGCCAGCGGAGCCTCCGTACCTGCTCTGCGTGTTGCCTGCCGCCTTGACCCGTCTAGCCCTGCCCTCCTCACGTACGGTCCCAAGTCTAAGGCAGGGTCCTCTTTCCTCCTGCCTGCCCCGCACTCCTCCCTAGAGCCTTGCGCACTGCAGACACTCAATTAGTGTGTGCCGAGTGGAAGGGAACAGTATCAAAGGTGCGTGTCGCCGTCGGTGTCGGGGGCGGCAATGCAATGAGACAGATCACAGTGGAGAAGCGGGTTTGACATGTTCCGGATCGGGAGCCCCGTCTCATTTCTGGAAGGCCTTTTGAACTGCGACTATCACCTAGTTTTAGGGACCCTGTCATTCTACGAATGGGGAGGCGGGAACCTGGCCAAATGCTGGCAACGGGCAGGCACCTTCGGCCCCTGCTGGTGCCACCACCTCCACTGTGGAGGAGAATGTTTCTCTCCTGTGTGGGCGAAGGGTCTGGTAACCCTTGCGCTTGAGAGGCTTTGTAAAAGGAAAAGTATGGGAGGCTAGAGGCCGTGCGTAGGTGAAGTGAGATCTTACAGAGGGTGCAAAAGTGCAGGCTTCTCCCCAGGGGCCTTCTGCCCCTGGCCCGCCCTCCGCAGGTGGGCCTCAGACGGGTGCCCTCCCAGGCCGAAAGGGGTAGGCCCTCAGGGTTATGCAGGGGTTTAGTGGGCCAACCTGCCTCCTAGCTGTTTTACAGTGGGTGTGGCCATGATGAACTGAAGGTGTTTAAGAGAAAAGTGGTGGATTTCCTGACAAGCCTCCATTTTGGTGTTCTCTTTTATCAGCCAGCCTCCCCGCAAAAAGTAACGAGGAAGAAGCAAAGGCTGGAATAAGAATGAAGAACAGGCGGAAAGTCACCAGAGGGGAGGGAATTTCAGGGGAAAAGGGGAAGGGTTTAGAGCAACAAGTATAAAGGACACATGGACAAAAACTATGGGGGGGTGGAAATGGGAGGGAGGTGGGGAGGGCTGGGGGGGTGGGTTCGGGTGAGAATAAAAGACAGAACTGTACAAGATCAACAATTAAAATAAAAATTTAAAAAATATATTTAAGTGAAAAAAATAAAATCATATTTATAGATTTAAACAAACAAAAAAAAGAATGAAGGTTACCTGACGCTCTAACTCTGGGCCACTAGAGGGGGGTAGTGACCAGGCTTCCCCTCTCCCTGGCTGGCTGGTGCAACATCTTTGCCGGAACTGAGAAATGAGTTGCTCCTCCAAGAGTGACATCTCAGCAAATGTCTGTTAGTCTGGCCAGCGCCCCCTCCCCTGACACTGTGGAGCTCGTGTTTCCTGCTGCAGAAAAGCAAGCTCATCTTTCCCAAGAGGAGTCTGCATAACTGTTGGTGGTTGGAGGCTCTGGATTTGGCCCTGAGTTAAAAGTCATCACCCCTGAGCATTAGGTGAATGGAACTGTGCACACCCAGCCCCCCCCCCATGCTAAGACACAAGACAACTAGGGGCACAGAGGTCATTTTCTCCCCTGAGGGTCTGACAGACGGCCTTAGCAAGAGAGAGAGAGAGAGAGAGAGAAGACTTCAGGTTCCGAAAACACCTGCAGTGGTTTGGTCTCAGCTCAAAGCAGGTTCTGCCCCCAGCAAGTTCGAGGCGCTTCTTTTACGGCTGGCGTCTGTGGGAGCTCATCAGCATCACTCCCCTTTCAAGGAGGCCCGTGTCCTCGGATGCCTCCATTATTCCACAAAACCGGTCTCTAGCTTTGGAAAGGTGTCCGAGGCTAACGGCCGTTTCGGGGACTTCTGCATTGCGCTCGCCTTTGCTGTGCCGGCGATGGCAGGTGCCTCCAGGGGGCTGTTGTAAGGGTTAAAGCAATCGGTATTTTTCAGTTCCCAGTGGAGAGTGCCTAAATTAGGTGAAAGTGGGGGAACTACGTGTAGGTAGGCAGAGTGTACACGGCAGGAACAGAGTGTGGGCATTCGAAGACGGGATCCATCGTGAGTGATTATCGAATGGTTTGGTAGGTTTCCCCCGTGTTGCTGTGGCAGCTGGATTTGTATTCTTGTCCAGGCAGGAGCAGCAGGGACAGAGGGAGGGACACAAAGGCAGGAAGATGCACAGGTGCGAGGCTGAGCGGGGAGCTCAGGAAGTTAGCCCCAGAGTCCCCATCACACAGGCACGTGGACTGACGCGCTGTGACTTCCGGTGCCCCACCCAAGGGTTAAGGTTGGACGTGACGAGGACTTCGATCCCTAGGAGAGAGCCATGTCCTAACAGTTGACCTTGCGTGCTGCTCTGCGGGGAAACAAGATCATCGAGAACAGGTGTGACTCTGTCAGGGACTTTTTGGATTTGTTTTTTAATATTAGAGGATGGACCCCATGATTATTAAATCTAAGATCTGGTGATTTGGAAACTCCATGCTTTTATTCGGGCTCTTCCCTTTGCCTGGAATTTCCTCTTCCTCGTTCTCCAACCGAGCAAGATTCCACAGATCCTCCCACTGGTGGCAAAAATGGCCCCAGGCGTTAGACCGGTGGAGTCAGACCAGACCTCGGTTCAGCAGCCTTGGTACTTGAGCTCTGGTTAGGAAAGAATTCGGAGGCAAGACTCAAACTCTAGCAGAAAATTTATTTAGACAGTCACAGAGGTAGAAGAAGTGAGCAGGAGAAGAAACGGACTCAGGAATCGAGTTACAGAGGCAACAGAAGGGCCCTTGGAGCTTAGGAGAGAGAAAGGTGAAGGTAACACGCCTGTGCGGAGAGGGGAGGGGAGGGGTAAGATACAGGCCTGTTCCTGGGAGGGAGAGCCACGGTGGGTCCCCCATCTCGAAGTCTCAGGGGCGGGTCCCCGTAGAATGTTCATCAGCTTCCCCGGTGAGTCCTTTCAGGGCCTTGGTCTCCACTGATTGGTTGGTGCCAGGGCAGGGGGTCATCAGTCAGCAGAGCTGGTCCTGATGTCGGCCATGGCATCTCTTGTCTGGTTTTGTGGCCTTTCCGGGCCTGGAGCTGAAACACAACTGAGGCCCGGATGTATTTGACACAGCTCAGAACTTAAGGGCTATTTTCTGTCCCCGCTTTTGTTCCTCCTGTAAGGGGTGTCTCACGTGCATGAGTAGCTACATAAGGTCAGGGGAGGGTCCCAACCTCATAACCAGCAATATGAAAGGTCAGGGGCTCTTAACCAAATGACCAGTAATATGCTTGGAGAGGAAAGGTCACCTTGGGGGTGAAATCATTGTTTTTCTAGTTTTGTCTGTTGCTAGGCAGCCTGGGCTTTCCGCCCTGGTAACCTTCTGTACCTGGCCCAGCATCCTTGCTCTCTCTGCTCACGTCTGTGTAAGTGCCTGCCACACTCTGGGACCCACCTGTCACGTCCTCCCACTCTGATTCCTCCAGGACACCCTTGCCCACCTGCATGGAATTAGTCCTCAGTCCGTACTAGCTTGCTGTGCACAGCAGCCGTAAGGTCATTTGAACTCCGGGTTTCCATGTCTGCACAATCTCCCTTTCTGGGTGGGTCCGCCTCGGCTCCTCGCTGAGCCTCCCTCGGGGCCTGGAACCCCCAGGGCTCCGTGAGTTCATGCTCGGCGCCTGGGAGTGAGCGGAAGTCTGGCGGTGTGAGTGGCTGTGCGGGGCGTTGGGCAAGGCTGGGCTGCAGGCAGGTTCCGTGTCCACAGCCAGAGAAAGAGCGGGACTCTCACATTCTCGAGTGCCTTCTCTGCAGATTGACTTTGTGGAGTGGACACGCTCGTGCAGAGACGCCTGGCCTTGCTGGGCCGTTCTGGCACCCCACGCAGCCACAGAACCAATGCGTAAGCCAACGTTCGATACTGAATATTCTCACCAACACTTAAGCCACAGAAGTGCCGAGCTGGCTGGCCCAGGAAGGGTCTGGAGTGAGCAGCAGGGACTCCCTCCTGGCTGGCACCGCGGCCTTCCCCCCACCGCTTCATAGACAGCTCAGTAAAGCAACCTCCCGTGTCCCATCATTAGCTCCGTGGGCCCTGTTTTCAGTGCTCGAGCACCGTCTCTTGTGAACGTGTGGGGGTGCCCGCAGAGTGTTGGGAAGAAGAGCTGAGGGAGCCACTACTGACCTATGATGAAATCCTTTTCTCGGGGGCTGCGTGACATGGGTATACCTTCTTCCTGAGCGTACCACCTCTAGCTACTTCCATGCAACTCAGGTCAGGCAGGTCAGGGCAGGATCTAAAGGGCTAAAACGTAAGTGGATTTTTTTTGTAGCCCCCTGGTAGGTAAACACATTGTGTCCACCAGGCAGGACTCCGTCCCTCTCATCCTCTCCTTCCCTCTGCCCCACTGATGCCCAGGCGCCAACAAGCCTGAGATGCCTTCACGCACCCCTGTGACCTTCCCAGATGCACGCGGCAGGGAAAGCCATTTGTCCCCAGCGTGCTTCCTAGTCACCTTCCAGCCCCGCTTCTGTTGCTGCTCTCAGGATAGCTGACCTCCGGAGTGAACAATGGACGCCAGCCGAAGACTCTTCCTGGTGGCAGCTGGCTCCGACTCCCGGGTGGGGCTGGCTGCTGTCAGTCCTGGCAGGCCCGTCTGTTCTCCCAGAAGCAGGGTGGAGAGTTCCCAGTGGCTGAATCTGTGTCTGGGTAGCAAAGGCGTGAGCACTTGCCTCTCCAACAGAGTGGCCCTCGTGCCAGAAACAGCAGAGGGAAAACCACTTGGTGTGCGGTTGCTAGGAAGCCGTTCGATGTTTTGATTGTAGCAGTATTGGAGGCTTGCCGTTTTAATAACAGGAAGCTCCATAGGTTATTCTTACAATACTGAATGTGCTTTTCTGAAAATGTGTCATTAGAGCAGAATGCTCTCATCAAATCCTTTTTTTCCCACCATTCATTAAATTTAAAAAATACAACCCCCAGCCTTGGATACAGGAGAGTAGCCCAAGAAGTTTAGAAGGAAAATGGCCATGGAAAGGTTCTGGTAGAAGCAGCGTCATCCAGAGATTGCTGGGCAGCAGCCCCCAGGGTCCTGGTCATGCTGGGCAGCGGCTGGGGAGTCCGGGCCAGGATGGGACTCACGCTCTTCAGACACCTGTGTCCCACTTCCCAACCGTGGACGCTGAGCACAGGTCATCAGACCATTCTCATCCGCTCTTCTGAGGATTCCCTGAACATTTACTGAGCCGTGCTTGGCTGGATGGGCCAGATACAGTCCTCCCCACAAACAGGGAAAGAAGTCACTAGGACTCGAAGGGTCTGCAAGAATAAAGGCATAGAGTGGACAGAACCCAATCAGAAGGGGCTAACTTTCCTTGGGCCAGTCAAGGAGTGCCACGGAGGAATTCAAACTGAGTCGGAAAGGGTAGGCAACAGATCTTTCCAGTGGGAGAGAGAAGGAAGCACGTTCAAGGCAAGCAAAGCAAGGTGAAAGGAAGCCTGCGGGGTAGTAAGACAGTCCCGAGGCCTGGGCGGGAGAATGAGTGGGGAAGAACTGGGATG
The DNA here is from genome assembly GCA_039655065.1 of Glossophaga mutica. Classification (NCBI taxonomy): domain Eukaryota; kingdom Metazoa; phylum Chordata; class Mammalia; order Chiroptera; family Phyllostomidae; genus Glossophaga; species Glossophaga mutica. Next base: position 89,741,452 of record CM077313.1, read on the forward strand.
ACCTTGACCACGAGGAACCTTGAATGCGATGCCAAGGCGTTTGCTCTTTCTCTGTAGGAGCCCGGCAAGAGAGCAGGACTGAGCTTGATCTTAATCTCCCTACACCCCGAAATCCCGCTGGGGAGCACAAGAGTGGTTTCCTGACATAGATGGAGCCACACTCCTAATACCAAGACCCAGGAGAACTTTCTGCAGGGATGGACCAGCTGTCAATCATCGCTGTTCAGTGTTGTGGGCACCAGCCACATGTGGCCACTGAATGCTTAAAATGTGGCTAGCGTGGCTGAGGGAAGTGAATGTTAAATGTGATTTAACTGTAAAACACAACATTCCATTTAAACGGCTCTGTGTGGATAGAGGCTGAGGTCTTGGAGCTCGGCAGGAGGCCGTGATTGGAACTTGATGGGGGGAAGCAGGTATTTAGGGCTCCCCTGCAGACACAGTGTGATAAGTTGCATTTCAGGAAGGGGACCGACCACAGGTTGGTTCCGACACCAGCTCCGTGCTGGGTGCTCCGAGGAAAGGCCTTCTTGGAACGTGACCCACATGCGTAAAACAACGAGCGAAGGGGGGCCGTTGGTGCGTGACATAGTGCTGCCCCATGGCGCAGCTTCTGGGACCCTACCGAGCTCTTAGCACCCTCGTCCCACGCGTCCACAGGAAGCAGGTGTGTGACCCCACAGAACGTGAGTCCAGCCTGCACCTCTCTGCTGTCAGGAAGATGCCAGGAGCAGGCCAGGCAGTCAGCAAGTCCGGTCCAGCTGCCGGAATTAACAACCCCTGAGAAGGACAGGATGCCGTGACGGGTGGCCCAGGCAGGCGCTCTTACCGGGAGGCGCCCCCTGGAGGAGCTGTGTTGTACTGCAGCCCGTATTTCCCGCTGGAGCAACAAACACCTGTGTCTGCTGAGTGGGAAGTCGCCGTCACACGGAACCTAAGTGACAGAATAACGCGGTGGAGGCAGAGAAACCGAAGCCACGAATCTCTGTGATGCCTAAATGTGATACGATTCCGCTGCTTTATAAAAGGAATGTAAGCGCACACAGCACTGGTGCACATCAACTCAGGAAAGGACGACCATCTTCCGTTAGCACAGAAAATTCAACTCCGCTGTGCCGTACACTAGGGCCTCCTCACACTGCATTAGTCAGTGTGAAACACACAGATTGAACATCTGAATAATGACAGTGTTGCCTCTCCCTGAAATGTGAAGGGCACTGGAGGATGTTATTTTTCTCTCTTAATAAATTTCTCTGTAACCAGCAGAAGCATGCATAATTATTCCATTATCCCTTCCATCTGTCTGATGTCAAGTTCACAGCCTCGGTGGACCACGAGGTGAAGTTCGAGGACACCACACCGAACCATGCACAGGCTCTGTCAGGCGGCCTCTGAGACACAGATTGGGGGCGGGGGCAGGGGGCGGGGGCAGCAGCTGGAGAAACATTCGCTGAGACCTACAAATGAGAACCCTAATTTTCTCCCACTCCATGCGCCTTACTTCCTCACTCCAGTTGCTAAATTCCGACTTCAATATTAACACAAGGCACGCCCACCATGGCCTCGTTTATGCTGCTACCCTGTGATGTACCTTGAGGCGTGACGTGCGTTCTCTGCAGAAAGTGCAGATCAGAAGGAAATAGAGGCGCCTCGGCCCCCGAATCACGGCTGTCTGTGGCGAGCATTTCGACACAGGCATGGTCGCTTTTGTTGTTTTCTGTGGCTGACCACACAATATTAACACACAGATTTTTTTTTCCAATTATTCCTTCCTTAACGTTTCTTCGCATTTTAAAAGATGTTTCCCAAATATCGTTGCGATGTCTGTGGAGTATTTCAATAGAGGCCACCTACATTTATTTAACTGCCCCCCCCCCACGGCAGGCAATTTGTTGTTCTTTCCTTTTAAATAGCACCGTGATGACAACCCCCCCCCCCATGCAGCCTTTGTCCATGTGCATTCCTGTTTCTTTAGGGTGGGATTTCCCAATCTCAGCCCAAGAGCCTTTCTCAGGGCTCTTTGTAAGTGCTGTCCAATTGTTCCCTAGGAAGATGACCTAATGTAGTTGTTATGAGTACCGGTGTAGGGCTGCCAAAGACCAGCGGTAGAGTCCTGGTTTTGCAGCCTGGACCTGTCCCCAGCCCCGCGGCCTTGGGCGCGGTGGCCCTGTCTGCCCGAGGAGACCTGCCCTGTGCCCGGGCTGCGTGCAGCGCACAGAGGCCCCTTCTAGGCTGCCTGCGGCGACACGCTCACCTTAGTGCCGGCCCTTGTCTCCGCCGCCGGCGCAGCTTGGGCCGTCCATTCCTACGTTCTCTCCCAAACCGTGGGCAAAATTCCGTGTAAAAATCGTCAACTTGACAAGCGAAAAAAGACATCTTGCTTGTAGTTTTAACTTCTGCGACAAAATACATCTTTCAAGCCTTCAAAAACAGAGAAATGTTTCAAGCGAAGGGACGTCTTTGGCGAACGTTTCTGCCTCAAGTGTTGTTCCTCACAAGTGCCAAGTAATCAGATAAGCTCCAGTCTTCTCAGTGTCTGAGGGCACAAGGGTTGGTGATGGTGTCTGAGGGCACACTCGGGTGCTCAGGGTGGGGTGGGCCGGGGGTATGTACCAAACGATTATTAAGTGTGAGCCTAAAACATTCTCCGTCCGCAATCTTGAGGAGTTAGATTTAGCGGTCCATCATTTATTTTAAATTGTACAAATAGCTTCATAAGATAACCAGTACAAAGAGAAGAGAAGGAAAACATTCGCCAATAATCCTTTCGCTCAGACAAGTTAAATTTTATGGGTTCACTTGTCCGCACGGTTTTACAGAATTCCACGGGCTGCGTTTTCAGATCAGAGGGTGCATCTCCTCGTGGGGAGACGGGCTCTTTTCCATGCGAATACTGTCACTTTCCCAGGCTCCCAGGTGCCATTCCATTCGGTCACCTCAAGGGCTTGGGGACAGAGAAGGAGACGTCCCCACCCCGTGGGCCAGGAAGGAAGGAAGGTGACAGACAGATGCCCTGGGGGGGCGGGGAGTGAGGGAGAGACAAGACTGGAGCGCAGATCCAGGGCAGCTGCGCACGGCCGTGGAGTCCGAGCTTGCGTGCGTCGGGCACGGATGCATCAGTCTGAAACGGGAGCCGACTCAGCAGAGGAAGTGGAGGTGAGGAGGCTTCATCCTCAGACACCAAGAAGCCGTTTCAAGGACCAGCTTTATTTGACTCTTCCTGGAAGCCTGGAGGCTCCACGCGAATTTAGACACAGGACTGTGCCTTGTACCAGAAAGGGTTTGCCAGCGAATGTGACTTCGCAGGAGTTCTGTAAAGCAAGGGGGAGAAGCTGTGAAGAAATGCAGCCTGATGATCGCAGAGAGCAGAGAGATCAATGTGCCTGTCCCGGTATTGTGTCTTAGGTATCCGTCACGAATAATCTCTCACCGGCTGAGGTAGAAGAGGTTCTTGGGCTTTCAGACTGGTTCCTCCTTCGTCCCTCCTAGTTCATGTTCAGTGTTAGTACAGTCAGTGCTGTGCTGTAGTAACTTTGTGGGCGCGCAGTGAGCCTATGGATCCTTCCATATGGTTTCCGCCATTCACTCCCATTCAGAGCAGCCGTGTCCACGCAGAGCTGGCCGGTCGCTCCCAGGGCAGGTGTGGAAGCATGCTCCCCGAGAGAAAACAGTGGCATCTTAACACGGGAGGATCGTGTCCTGATCCCTTTCAGGATCATCTGTGTTATTCGCCATCCTGAATTAGGTTCTGTAACGCAGAGGCTTTGCTGAGAAAGAGTGTGACCAAATAAAGATGGTTTAATGTGATTAATCTTGGCAACCTCTCACATGAATGTTAAGGTAAAATTGTTACGAGTGAACTTGCTGGAAGGTGAAGATGAGGACGGTGGTGTGGGTTGATAAGAAAAAGCACTAGTCTTCCGCCAGGAGATGTAATTTAATTCACTCTTTTGCCACTTACTCATGTGACTTTGAGCCCATCTCTTCCTCCGTAAAACCACCTCTTCATTTATCAGAGACTGTGATGCCCTGTTGACCTCAGAGGGACAGACTCAGTTTGAAAACTGTGGGCTTACATACCGGTGTAAAGTCATTATTGTGTCTTTGAGGGTAACACGTTTCAAAATGCGTCGGCATGCACCGAAACATAGCTCTGTTCTCTCTGTGTCCTGGAGTATCCTTTCCGTGTTGGAAGTTCAGCTAAGGAGACCTTGGCTCAGTCCTCTTCACCTTTCGGTGTAATTAGAGGCTGATCGGTCTACCGCAAGTGTGGCTTCATTTGGAATTTGTCACACCTCAGCTTTAAAAATGGGGTGTGGTGTCCTTAAGAGACGAAGATTCAAGATGTTGCCTGGGGATTTTGTGCTTCAATCCCTTTGGTCACTAATTTAAGTTACATTGTAGCAGAACTGGCTCTTCCTCCTCACAAAGTGAAATTGCCCGGAGCAGCAGCTCTGTTCTAAGGGCTGCGTTTGCACCTGCTCCCCGCTAGGCACACGTGGCTATTTACAGCTAACTAATTGAAATCAAATCAAAGTCTAGGAAAGACTAAATTTCATAGCTAGGGACAGGCAAGGTGAGTACATCCTTGATTTCCTTTTATTGAATAAAAAGAAAACGATGTAAAACAAAACCCCCAACATTAAATCAAGTAAAAAAATTGGTTTTTCAGTTACACTTGATGTGTTCCAAGTGCTTGATAATCACGTACAGACAGTGGCTACTGCTTTGGACAGTGGAGATTATACAGTGTCTATCATTCTAGAAAGTTCCATTGGGCGGTTCTGCTCCAGAAGAAAGGGAATCTCCAGTCATGTTCCGAGGTAGCAGCCTAGGTTCCATGCAGAACTTTTATCCCAATTTTAGGTTCCCAAGCTCAAAGAGCAACCTTTGGTGGCCAGTCAAGCTTCCCCAGTCGCCCACTCATCCCTTTGCTGCAAGTCAAATTCAGGACATTGGATATTTTGAAATGTTTATCCCTTTCTGTTGGTTCCCGTAGGTCCTGCGTGACAGACATGTGTGAGTGTCCAGTCCACAAAAACTGTTACTGCGAGTCGTTCCTGGCGTACGCCCGGGCCTGCCAGCGCGAGGGCGTCGGCGTCCACTGGGAGCCTCAGCAGAGCTGCGCAGGTGAGAGGGGTCCGGGGCCGGCCCAGCCAGTGCCCAGGGCAGGTGCGCCACCGCGCCGACGTCCCTAGCCACATCCCCACCTTGGCCACAGGGAAATCCCATCTTTGGCCCAAGGATGCAACTGAAATTTACTTATTTATTTATTTATTTATTTGGTTCATTGATGTTGGAGAGAAAGAGAAAAGGGGGGAGTGAAGAGGGAGAGAGACAGAAACATCAATTTGTTGTTCCACTCATTGATGCGTTCATGGGCTGATGTATGTGCCCTGACTGGGGATTGAACCCGCATCCTTAGCATATGGAGACGACACTCTAACCACCTGAGCTTCCCAACCCGGGGCTCCAAGGATTGCCACTTAATCAAACACAGGGGCTTCCCACTTGGGGCAGAATGGAAAGCGCTCAAGAGACATGCTTTGGGACAAGCATGTTTGAGCAGTTGAAGGATTTCCACTGTTACGAAATCCTCCCAACCTCAAGCCGCCAGCTGGCTGTCCTTAGCACACAGTCAGTCACAGCTGTGGGTCGGGTTATACCTGGAGCAAGGAGATTCAGGGCAGTCAGTCATTTAAGGTCTTTAGGATAAGTGTGATTTGTTTTTTGAGAGCGAGACTGTGATGCAAAGCCTAGCAGAATGTTCTATACTAGTTGTTGAGCTCTTTGATCTCAGGCAAGTTAATTAGCTTCTTTGATATCCATGAAATGGACATCCAAGAAATACTTCCTACAAAGTGGCTGAAGTACCAGGCATCATGCTAAACCCTGGGGGAGGACTCTGGCGACTTCGATAACTATGGTCCCTGTCATCGAGCTGCTGGCAGTCCATTGGGAGAACCAGACAAAAACAGCGACACCACACTAAATACTTGCTAAGCATGGTCTGCGTGGTGAAGGCAAGAAACAGCGCAAAGCACCGGAACACAAATGGAGGCGGCTGGGCGTGCTCACACGGTGAAGAGGGAAGGCTCTTTTCTCTGCGAAGGTGGTATTTCGGCCAAGCTCTGAAGGACTGAAGGGAGTCGGGGGGCACTCGATGCGGAAGAAATGTATCTGGTGGCCGGAGGCAGGAATGAGACGGCGCACCCTCCGCCTGGAAGGGAGCCGGCGGGGGCTGAGCGCTCTGGGCAAACGCGGAGGAGGGCGGGGCGGAAGCGGGAGCTGGATGCGCAGGGCCTTGCGGGTCCTGGGAAGGAGTGCAGCTTGTGCTCCAAGAGCAGTGGAAGCCCCGCCCCCTGGGCTTTCAGCACACCCCTCTCTGCTTTTCAAAGACAGCCCCGCGTACAGGTGACTGTGTGGAGAATAGACGGGAGGGGCATGAGGAAAGCAGATAACCGGGCAGGGGGCTGTTGCCTTAGTTGTGGTGAAAGTCAATGCCAGAGGCCATAGCTATCGGGCGAGAAGCAGACAGTCCACTTGGGGATTTTACAGTGGTATCTACTGTGCAGAGTTGCCAGCATTAGTGATATGTGTGTGAAATTTCTGGAAGAGGGTCCAACTCATAGGAGATGCTCAGTCAACAGGAGCTGCTGTGGGTGTTTCGACTTGGAGATGAGTTGACTGAATATTGGTGACTTCCTTCAAGGGTTGGCAGAGGTTTTTCTGTAAAGGGCCACATCTGCCTGGAGCGAAGAGACCGGGCTTTGCAACGTGACACCGGGGCTAATGACCTCGGCTCGGCTATCGGAAAAGAAGGCCGCTCCCCGTGCTGCCGACGCGAGCACCTCTCTGCTGGCGGAAGACCGAGACATGCTATGACTAGATAGATACGGCCTCTATCTTAATTGTCCGATTGGGGGAGGGCTCAAAAAGAATTGTCTGGAAGCCTTTTCAGGGTAGGAACACCTTGTTCACCTAGACCAGCGGGCCTCCATTTGGCTGTACCTTGGAGTCACTTTGGGGGCTTAAAACAACAACAAGAACAACAACGACAAAAACCCAGGAACCTGTTCCTGGGCCTCGTGCCCAAACGTCCTACTTCAATTGACCTCGTGTGACTTTTAAACCTTTCAGGTGGTTCTAACCCGCAGCCAGGTTTGAAACCCCTGAGTTCATTTGAAGGCTTATTGGGGTGGTTTTGGGGGAGTGGGTTGATGGGTATTTGGAGGTCAGTGAAGCTTCCTCAGGCTGCCCCTCGATGTGGTCACGAGCCTGTGTCCCTGAAAAGCACCAGAGCCCTTCCCCGCCTCGGACTTCTCTTTTGGATGTCCCCTCCTTGCCAACCCCAGTCCAGTCGCCCCGTCTGAGTCGCTTTCCGCAGCAGGAGCGGCTCTCTGTCAAGGCCGCCCACCTCGCGGGGGACCACTGCCGTGGTAGCAGTAGCTCACGTGCAGGTGAGGCGGAGGCTCCCGAAGGTGAGACTGAACGGCTCGCCTGCTCCCTAAAGCATCAGGGCGGGTTCGCCTGGCCAGGGCGACGGGTTTGAGGGTCTGGCTCCCTTCCGCGCGTCTTGAATTCTCCCCTATTGGATACTCCTCCTCCATTCCGAGTCCTCCATTCCTGAAAAGTCAGGCTCAGCAGAACTTCGTTAATTTCATTAGCTGTGGTGAGGGTCATACTAGATACAGCGTCTCCGAACTCTTCCCGGCCCAGAGCTATATTTAGCACCATTTCAGCGCATGCATTGCATTTGAAGCCGGCGCATTTTGTGTAGGCTTCCTGATGTCAGGGGCCGCATCTCAGAAGCCGAAATTACTTTTCTAATAGGAAGGGAATCTGGCTCCTGAAAGGTTCCATTTAGCACTTACAATTCTAGAGCCATCTGAGTGAAGTATAACCCCATCCGTGTGTGGTTTGCAGGGGACCTATCTCTCTCTCTCACACACACACACACACACACACACACACTCACTGAACTTCCACGGAGGAACAGCTGGGACGTGAGAAATGCACAGAGACCAGCAGCATCTCTCAGCAGGTTTCCAATTCGTCTGAAATTCCGAAGGCTCTGCGAACCTCTTTCCTTGTTTTTAGCTCCCAGAGAAGAGAATTTTTCCAGAGTAAAAAGCTGGGAAGTTGAACAAATAAGAAACCAGCCAGGCTTGAAACCGTGGACAAGGGGCTTTCCCGGGGGGGGGGGGCTGGATTTTGACAGTATTGTGACACCAACATACAGTCCATGCCCGCTAGCGGTGGGAGGAAGGACCGGCGGAAGTCCAGCTTAGCCTGTGGATTGCGGCGTGCGGTGTAAGACGCATGGTCTGCCAAAATCCAGTAACAACCACTTACATCAAGAGTTACCATTTTCTAAGCACCTCCTTGCCCAGAGGACTGCATTAGTCCTTTTATTACATTTTATCAGTTTAAATCCACACTGCCATGTATTTGGTGACATTCTATTACCCACATTTTACTGATAAGGATATTGAGGCTAAGAATATTGCAATAATTTGCTGAAAGTCACAGAGCCAGAAAAGGAGGACGTTGGGAATTAAAGCCAGGCCAGTTCGCTTTAGAGACTCCGTTCTTACTCATTATGAGACCAGATAAGCAAGAGCATTGTGGGAAAAATATATTTAAATACAAATGTGTGTGTGTATATGTGTGTATGTGTGTGTGTGTGTGTGTGTGTGTGTTACAGACATTTCTAGTCCCTGTTCATTCGTTCCTTAGCATGGGCCGTTGTTGCTTGGCCCCTTCTGACTCCGTGACTTTGTTGGCTCCTTGCTCCTGCACCCTACTTCGCCCCCCTCGGCAGACTCTCTGCCCTGCCTCTCACCGACGCGAGTCGCCACTGCACTTCCGGTGATGATTTCCCAGGCGGGGCAGGTGCTGGGACAGCCACCGTGGGGCGTGTCTTGTTGTGGCACCCGAGAGGGAGGTCTGCCCAGCTCTGTGAGCCGGTTTGTCTCGCTTCATCTGCAGACTCCAGCCCCTGGGCTGCAGCATCTCCGCCCCGAGCTTCCCCGTAGCTGGCTAGATGCCTTCTGTAAAAGTCAAGGAGATAAAGTTGGAACTGTGACCTCCTGCACCCAGTAGGGGGACATGGACACAGCCGAGTTCGGCAGGGGACGGAGTCACGCTTACTGAACTCACTGATAAAACAGGTGGTGTCTTTATGGGCTACCACGTAAAAAACACGTGATGCTGTGTGTGTGTGTGTTACACAGAAGCTTCTGCGTGCCCCTTGGAGAATAAGACGTGCCAACTCTAATCGCTTCCTGCTTTTTTAAAAAAATGAAGCCAAATGAATTCTTTTAAAATGCAGATGTGCCAATTGAATCATATCTATGCCTTAGAAATGATCAGTTGCCCTTTGTAATTCTGAAAAAAAAATTGGATTCACAGAAGGGCACACCCGGATCCAAGTCCATATAACTCTCTAGGGCCCCCTAAAAGGTGCCCATTTGAAGGCAAATTCAATCATATCATCACCCATTAAAACCTAAGACTCCCCTGTGCCCAGGCTTACGACCCCTGCCTGCCTCTCTGCCTTTGTCCCCTCTTCCCCCTCAGACTTCCTGCTTCCTCCCACCGAGCCGTGGACACCCTTCCCCTGTGGAGCCAGAGCTGCTGGTCACGGCCCACTGCCCGGCCTGCCTGTGCCCTGGCCGCCCTCCCCGCCCGGGGAGCTCCTGCCACTGTCCGCCTGGCCATTTCTACTCACCTTTGAAGACTGAAGCGGATCCATTCCCCGGAGCCTTCCTTGATTCCCTCGGCCTTGAGTGGACATCTCTCTCTTCCCTCCCCTGTCCCTTGCTCTCGTTGTCTGATATGGTACAGCCTGCATTTCATTAAGAACCTGCTCCCCTGTTTGGTGGTCAGCCCGGGCTCCCGTAACGGGAGGTCAGAAATGATGCGATTGACATCTGATTCCCTGGCCTACGATGAAACTTAGATACCACACAGCAGATACTTAGTAGAAGTTTCTTGATTTAATTTGAGTTGAAATGGAGATGATTGATGATTGATAAGGATATGATGAAAAAGACTTTCCCCCCCCCAGCAGTTCTTCGTTTTCTACATTCTATTCTCTACCTGTACAGGGAATACCAGTGTTCAACAGTCCAAAGTAAGATGCCCCAGGAGAGCAGTAGTACGTTAAACGGCAGAGTAGAAGAAAGAATGGAGAGGTCAGAGAGCGGAACTGACACGGGAGAGGCCGTGTCTGCAATGAGGGGAAAGGAGAGGACACCTGTGGGAAATTCTGCTGAGCTTTCATGCCGAAGGGATCTTTGTGAGGTTGGAAGGGGACAGAGTACCTGGAGGGCCAGGTTGAGACATTCTGGAAGCACCAGAGTGGAAAATGAACTCAAGGCCAGCCAAGTGTGATCACAGTAGGAAACGGGTGATGGATGAACCGTCATTAAGATTAAATTATCATGCAACAGGCACAAGCATTGACTAAGCCGCGCCTCCACTCTTGGCCCTGTGCCAGAACTTCAGTCGTAGAAGACAAGGGCCTGCCCCCAAGAGTTCCGGTCTCCACAGTTCACTCTCTTCAACTAGCGATGCTTATCACAGCGGTTCCTGGAGCTTAGTGATCTACAGCTACCTGAGCTCTACCGCAGACCCACAGCCAAAATCTGTGGGGCATGGGGCTTAGGGGTATATGTCTTTTTAAAGGATACTCAGGGGACCCCCAGGAGCGTCTCTGATTAAGAACTACAGTTGCGCCGTAATTGTGGGATTAAAACAAGTAAACAGATAACTAATGTGAGGGGTGCTGTGGAATGCAGAGAAGTGGAGGGCGTCCTGGGGGAAGTCCAGGAAGCTACTGGAAGGAGGTCACATTTGAGCCGAGACCAAGAAATTGATGAGTTTGTGATGAGGATCGGAGCTGATGATAATGTAGTTCAGAGCTCTCTAGAAATTGGAGATGAAACTGGAATAACTGGGGTGTGTGTGTGTCTGTGTGTGTGTGAGGTGGGGGAGGGAGGAAGAGAGAAGACAGTGCAGAGGGAAGAGTCTTGCAGGGAATTTGTCAGGGAATAAGCCAAGAAGCTCACGAGAGGACCGGTATTCCCAAGGTGTTAGCCAAAGACCCCAGAGAGTTCAGCGCCATAAGGTGAAATGCACAAAAAGAACAACTATTTTGTGGAGAGACCGTGGATATGGTCATTGCTGACCATGTTGGTGGGAACGGGGTCTGCAAAGTGGCAGGTGAGGAAGACAGGACTCCGACCTCAGTCACCTGCGAAGGAATCGGGTCAGATGACTGCCAACTCTCCTATGAAGTTTGCAGGTAGAAGGAAGGAGAAAGTAGGTCTGGTAGGCTGGGGGAAATCTGTGGTTAAAGATGAGCATTGATATGAAAATGTTTCTAGCGTTTGGAAGTTGGGGCCAACAGAGGAGGAGACTAACGGGCCATGAGGACAAATAATAAAGCAGGTTCCTGGAGGAGATGGGTCCGAAAGAGGAGCAGCCAACCAAGGGTGGGTGCAAACAAGGACGGGCGGTAGGGAGATGCGTGAAGGGTGCGTGTGCAGCCCTGAGCCGTGTGGCTCAGCGGGGTGAGTACTGGTTAGATGTCCTGACACATGCCTGGGTTGAGGGACAGGTCCCCAGCTGGGCACACAGGAGAAGCAGCCACTTGATGTTTCTCTCTCACATCCATGTTTCTCTCCCTCTCCTTTCTCCCTTCCTCCCCCTCTCTCTAATAATAAATTAAATCTTAAAAAAAAAAAAAAGGTGCACGTGCAGATGAGCCGACTCCATCAAAGAGAGGACAGGTGCTCCGGGCCCCGGGAGGAGCGCCGGTGGGTGTAGGTGGAAGAGGGCGGGAACAGCAGGAGCTCCCACTGCGCGCCCACTTCCGCTTTGGGAACAATTGCTGCCCTCTCGTGTGCTGGAAACGCCCGCGTCTCTGCGGCGACTGAAGCGGGAATGCGAGGGCTGTTACCAGAACCTGTTCTCAGTCCTGAACGCCCATCAGCATGACCTTTTCGGGAGGGCGCTTTTGTTGTTGTTGTTACTGGTAACTTGATCCCACTTTTAAGTTCTAACTGGTGTGGCCCAATTGATTGGGCATCATCCCAGAAAGTGAAAGGTTGTGGGTTCGATTCCTGGTCAGGGCACGTACAAGAGGCAACCGATTGATGTGTCTCTCTCTCACATCAATGTTTTTCTCCCTCTCTTTCTCCCTCCCTTACCCTCTCTCTAAAAAAATAAATAAATAAACTCTTTAAGAGATCTAAATTAATTAATTGGCCTGGGGGTGGATCCTGATTTTCAGCGGGGCACGCCGTTGGTCGGTAGAAGCGGAGCAGCATGTGGCATGCAGCTATTGTGTGTGAATATGATGTTCAGCTAGGGGGTCTCCAGACTACCAGGCATGTATCTCGTGTAGGATATTTGGTTAGTCACGAAAAAGGGAAGAAGAAAAGGACTTTGCAGGGATCAGTGAAAAGTCAAAAGATTGTCAGAAAAGCATAAATCAAGAGATTTCAAGGAAGGATGAGGCTGATTCGCACACTAAGTCGTTCGTTTACCGGTGAATTCAGTCGCCCAGCAGTTCTCTAGCACCTGCAACGTGTTCAATGCCGCCTGCTACTGAAAACACAGAAACGAGCAGACTTCTCCAGACGAGATGCGGGGAATAGGACAGGGAAACTGGTTACCATGATTTCACGCGGTCAGCACGGGGTTAGAGGTGGGCCGCAGGTGCTCTGAGCGCACAGTCCAGGGACACCTTCCGCAGCAAGAGGGCGGGAGAGAAGGTGGGAAACTGAGCCTGAAAGAGGGCGAGATGGGATGAATTACGGTGGCGTTCGCCATCCTAGGAAATGGCGTTGTGTGGAGGCAAAGGGCACATCTTCGGGACTGACCGGCCTGCGAGAGGCTCCTAGTAACCTCAGGGATAGAGTAAAATTATCAGAAGCCAAAACAGCTTAATAAAGCTACATTTTGATACATCTGATTCCCCCCTTTTTGGCTTTAGTCTTTTGCAAGATTTTATTTTCAATTAGAGTTTGCGTGCAGTATTACTTTGTTTTAGTTTTCGGTGTGCAGCATAGTGGTGAGACAATCATACCTCATGAAGCGTTCCCCCCAGTGCTTCCGGTACCCACCTGGCACCGTGCATAGTTATTACAGTATTAGTGACTGTGTTCCCCAAGCTGTACGTCCCCATGATTATTTACATCCCCATGATTGTTTTGTAACCACCAAATTGTAGTTTTCAAGTCCCTCACCTTTTTCACCCAGTCCCCAGCCCCCCTCTCCTCTGGCAATTATCAGTCTGTTCTCTGTGCCTATGAGTCTGTTTCTGTTTTGTTTGTTCGCTTATTGTGTTCTTTAGATTCCACACGTAAGTGAAATCCTACGGCATCTGTCTTTCTCTGTCTGACTTACTTCACTTAGCGTGATACCCTCTAGGTCTGTCCCTGCTGTTGGAAATTGAAAGATTTCACTCTTTGCTCATGGTGCGGTAATATTCCGTTGTGCACCCCACAGCTTTGTATCAGCTCATCTGTTGGGGAGCACTTGTGTGGCTTTCCTATCTTGGCTATTGTAAATAGCGCTGCAGTGAACATGGGGGTCCATACATCCCTTTGAATTAGTGTTCTGGGTTTCTTCATGTGTGTACTCAGAAGTGGAATTGCTGGGTCATAAGACAGTTCCATTTCCAAAATTTTTTAGGAGCCCCCATCATGATTTTCATAGTGGCTGCACCAATCTGCATTCCTACCAACAGTGCCCGAGGGTTCCCCTTTTTAAAAAAATGTTATTGATATTAGAGAAAGTTATGGATGTTAGGGAGAGAGAGAGAAGCATCAGTTTGTTGTTTCACCCATTCCTGCCTCCAAGAACCATCTCGGGTGTGCCCAGCGGGCGATCAGACCCGCAGCCTCTGCGTATCAGGGCGGCGCTCTGACCAGCTGAGCCACACTGCCAGCGGGAGGAGGTTCCCCTTTCTCCACGTCCACACCAGCACTTGTTGTGAGTTGATTTTTTGATGACAGCCATTCGGATAGGTGTGAGGGGATAGCTTATTGTGGTTTTAATTTGCATCTCTCTGATAACTAATGACATTGAGCATTTTTTATCTGGCCATCTATATGTCTTCTTTGGAGAAGTGTCTATTCAGGTCCTTCGCCTATTTTTTAATTGGATAGTTTGGGTTGGTTTTTTTAGGGGGAGGGTCTTATTGAGTTGTATGAGTTCTGTATAAATTTTGGATATTGAGCTGTTATCAGATATATTTGGCTTTACTTTTGCTCTGACTTGCCTCAAATGGGTTGATTCAACACATAATTAAAATATGATTAAAATGTGTACCACATTTCCAATATCCTTGATAGGTTTTCTCCTCTATGTATGACTGTGTATATTTAAATATTGGTGTGGCTGCACAAATGCTCATATTCATCACAGCACAACTGCTTGAAGGGCTCTTTGGAATGAATCTTCCACACTGTTATCAATAACTAAATAACCTTACAGATTTTGTGTGTGTGTGTGTGTGGCTGTACTAAAGTACAGTTTGTCTTATCTGGGCATAAAAAGCTTTCGTTTTATTTTATTTCAAAGTTCACCGGCCCAGCAGGTGGGTCTTTCTTGTCACTTCTCTCGGGGCGGGTGGTTCCCCGGGTGTTCGAGGACCGCTGGGTGTCTGTCCTTCCTTTGTTAAACTGCAGAAGGGAACCTGCACCGTGGCCAGGCCTCTGCCGGGAGCGGCTGGAGCCCGCAGAGTGGCCTCCGGCCGCGGGCGAATTGGCGAGGCCACTTCTCCGAGTCTCACCTTTGCCTCCTCCTTTCTTCCAGCCACCCAGTGCAAGCATGGGGCCGTGTTCGATCCCTGCGGCCCAGGGTGCATCAAGACCTGCGACAACTGGAACGAGATCGGCCCGTGCCACAAGCCGTGCGTGGCAGGCTGCCACTGCCCAGCAAACCTGGTCCTCCACAGGGGCAGGTGCATCAAGCCAGTCCTTTGTCCTCAGCGGTGACCCTTGCTCGGCAGCTTAAGACTTTGGAACCTGGCGTTCTTGACACTGAAGTGGAGGGGCCGATGAAGGACTGCAGCATTTGTGTGCCGACTCTGCAAACGCGCTCGCACGGAGTATATATGTGTACATATATAGATATATAGATATATTCAGAAACATTTCATCATTTATATAAACTCTAGGTGGATTATTATATGTATATTTTTTGCTATAAGACATGTATTGTTTCTAGAATCCTAATCTGTAAGCCATTGGATACATTGTATAAATAAACCAGGTGTGTTTAATTTAACAAAGCAGCATGCAGACATATTGGAGGGCTTGAACGTCACCTATGCTGTCATTTTTAAGGAAGTTTTCTAAACACCCTGAATTGCCTGCCTGAGTTCATTTTAGCTCTGAATCGGGATCTGCAGTGGAGTGAGAAGTGTGTCTCTCTGGAGAAGGGCAGACTAGTCTAGGGGTGCTCTGGGAGTCCAAAGAAAGGGGTGCCTGCCTGGGAGAGGCGGCTGGTGGCTGGTGACAGTCCCTAATGGTGCCTGTAAAGTGAGGCGCAGGGTGTCAGAGTTTATTGGGTCATGGTCTGATATTATTTCCCAATCCAATGGGCTAGTTGCCAAGAAATTATATACTTGCTCCTAGAGCATCACCAAAGAATCAAGCAGCTTCTTACCGTGTTTGTGCATCCCTTGTGTCTCCTAACTACATGCGTGTGTGTGGTGGAGAGGCGTGCTCTCGTGTCACACACGGAGATGCAGGGGCTCTCTGAGGGACACGTTAGTTTCACTGAGCGTGAGCAGAGATTTGGAAAAACTTGCACAGCGTGGGAAAAAAATAGTGGTTTCTCTGAACCTCGGCAATTTAGGACGGGCGAATCCGATGAGTCGATGTGAGCCATCCGCCTCCTGTGGTGGTTGTATTTATAAAATGACAGCCTTTAATTACTTCTGGAGGATTCCCAGTTCAGTGCTACTTGGTGACTGTCCGTACGTCATAATTATGGGATGGAAAGAAAGCCCTCACTGACCAGTTGATTTAACGTTAGTCCTAACAAAGAATGGTCTGTACACTTGCTCTGACATCCTCATAGGTTACAACCTCATATAGTCACCATGTGATTTTCCTGATTTGTTTTCAGCCACAGAAGTGAAAATGTCAACAAAACAGAACCCACCAATGTCTAAAAATAAAATGTTCTGCAGTAAAGTAAATAAAGGGCTTAAGACTTAAAACCAGGCATTTTTCTATTTCAAGATGTGCAGTGTTGTACTTTATAAACAAGCTCCACCAACTTCAGGTTCATCGATCTATTGAGATAGATTTTATATTCTCACGATACTTTGTAAAGAGTGCTATTAACAGACAGCAGCAGAATCCCAAATTTTTGAGAGCCAGTATATTGCCATTGCTTCTTAAGACAGTTGTGTGTCCTTAACAATATTCATCTTACACTCATGACAGCTAAAGGCTGACCTTGGATTTTTTGCTGGGACACGTCTAGGGGCCTGAGTAAACGGAGTAAAGATCTCAGTATAATAGCGACTGGCTGAGGAACCGGGCAGCGTGGTTGTTGGTGGTCACTGGGCGTGCGTCCTAGACACCCCAGGCCATCGCTTCCTAGCCACATGTGGAAGGTGAGCTTTGAGTTAGGAGACGGGTTCCAGGTGCAGTTTGTGACCTTGTTTGTGGTGTTTAATGATTTGGGAGCACACTCTTGCTTATTGGTGACACAAAGAGGCAGCGTCTGGGCGGGGTTAAGGGTCAGGCCACCTGGACACCCAGCCACCAGGGAGATCACTTGCCCAGAGAGCTGAGACACAATTTGCAGTTGCACTTGGGATCCCATTTATCCCCCACACTGCATTGAAAGGAGGAATAGGGCCAATTGGTTGACTTGTCCTTTTTTTTTTTTATTCTTTTTCTTTTTTTTATTTCTTTAGATTATCTTTGAATTCCTTTTTAGTTCACTGTTTGTGAAAGAAAGACCCAGAAGAAAAGTGATGCAGAAGAGGAAATTTGTGGGTGGTTACTCACTGCCCACGACTCATCCAAGGACTGAGTACCTGTACCCAGAGGGACTAAATAGCCTCTTTGCCAGTGCCGTCAGTCATCGCCGCCCATGGGGGTGAAGGACCGAGGCTCTTTTTCAGGGAGCCGTCTCATGAATTTGGGTGGCTTGATTACAAGTTTGTGGGGCGTACCGTCTCTGGGGTTTAGTTTAACCTTTGAACATTTTCTTCACTCCTAATCCCAGAAGGGAGAAAGAGGGGGGGCAGAGGGTGATTTGGGCCCAGGAATCCAAACAGCTGTCTGACGAGGGAGGGTGGAGCAACAGCTCCCCAGTCGGGGTAGCTGCAGGCTCCAGTTGAGCAATGATTTTCGTCTGGTGATTGATGATAATGGAGATGAACCAAGTCCTTCAGTGATAGGGCCCCACTTGGTTCACCTGAGGTATTTTCACAGGTGCTCAAAGCCCGGCTCCCGAGGAGTGAGATGACTTGAAATGACAGCATTCTATTTCTTTCATTAGTGTACGTAACCCAGGTTCTGTGAGATCCACATTAGTAGATGGGTTCATGTTGCTCTGTCTACAGGCATAAAATCCCTCCGCTGACTATGCCCTTGGCTGTGAATGTTGAACTTGATGAGGGAAACATTCCTGCGATGAAGAACTATTGAGAGTCTCATTAGACACGGTGCTCAGGGAACGTCCTTCCCTGTCTTCCTGTGCAAACGGAAATGTGTGAAGGCCCCGAAAGTAGGAAGCAAATGAATCCTTGATACTGACGAGCAGTTACTTATTCAAAGGGCAGCACATTGAGAATCACCAACTTCTCAGGTCGAAGGTCTCCCCCTAGGAACTCGCTGGAAGTTTCCCGAGTGTCTGGCCACCAGACCGTGAAAGGAGCCTCCCAGCAAAATGAGAAGGACCCGGAAAGACTCGTCCCCCAGGTTTCATTGCATGTGGATAAACCATTCTGACCGAGAAACTCTGTTATTATGAAATATTTCAGACAAAAAGGTATAGAGAATAATGTGGTGAACACTCAAAAACACGTTACCCTCATTAAGAAAAATAACCTGATAGGGAGTCAGTCCATGTTTCTGGCACAGATACAATCGAGCCAAGACACACGGTGCCACCGCTCGGCATGGAACGTCTGCTTGTCGGGCTTCTGTTCCCTTTGCTGCTTTCTGTCACTCACATGCCCTGGATCTGACAAGCCCCACGGACGTGCGCCGGAAAGCTCTCCGTGTGGGAGAGGATGCCTGAGGGGACAGGCGCCAGGATATTCTAATTAGCTGTCTCCTGCAAACATAACCCTCAGGAACAGGCAAAAATTGTCTCTGATTCTAAATCCTGGCACACAAGCCTTTGCAGAATCCAGGATTTGCATTCTGAAAAGTGACAGTGTTCAAGTGGCCAAGAATGAATGACTATACTGGGGAAAGGAAGGGATGCTGGTGATTACGCCGACCCTAAATTAAGAACCAGACATGCAGCCCTTTCCAGGGAGCTTTCAGGCTTTCGAGTGGCGTTGCCTGGAAAGGGCGGGACGTCTGGCTCTTAATTTGATGAACCTGGTGGAATGGCAAACAACCGCACGAGCTTCATCCGCCCTTTCAGATTAATTTGGAGCAATCGGTTTCGAAGTGACCGGCGTGAGGCGGAAGGCTGGCAGGTCTACATCAGCCTTAAGGGGTACCTCTGGGTGAGCTTGGCCAAGTGAAGTGGGGAGAGTGTTCCAGGTAGGGTTTCCTTTTTTAGGGGAACAGCGGCCAAAGTGTCATGTGTCGCAGTGCACTCAGAAAGTAACATCTGTCGGGGAGCTGGGGGAGATCGGCAGGGCTGCTTGCAGCTAGGGCCTCTGGGGACACCTCAGGTTCTGTCCAGCTGCTCCAAGAGTGGAAGGGATGCCAACCCCTGTCACCCGTTCCCCACACCGCACCCCGTGGGCTGTGGCACTGGGTGGGAAGATCTGCCCCAGGGCCAATCCAGCTAAGGGACAGTATTAAGCAACGGATTGCTATGACCAGAGCTTCGTTGCAGCAGGTGGAGTGGAGGTGAGGTTTTTGGTCAAAAGAGCAGCTAGGAGGCCCATGAGACAGTCCAGGTAAGAAGCGATGAGCCCCCAAACTAGGAGGTAGGAAGGAGCTAAAAAGGGGGGAGCTCTGTGACCGATTGGGTGGGGGCTAGGCAGGTCTCTGGCTGGAGTGACGCATGGCGATGCGGCCAGCCTGTTCCATGAGGAACACTGGCCGGGGAACCGGGTTTATGGAAATTTTTATTGTAAATCGAATGTTTTCTTTAGGCTGACATCCTGAACATTGGGGCTCAGAGATGGTGCTCTTAAGATAGTCACCGTCCAGGATGAATGGCTTAGGAAACAGAGGACCGCACAGCTGACCCGGGGGTCTCGGGGAGTCCAGTGGGAGCTTTTCTGCATGGGCGCATGACTCGGAGGCTGGTCGGGGAGGGTGACTGCGGAGGTGAGCCTTGTTCAGCTGACTAAGCTCTGCCCTTCCACAAACCTGAGTGTGTGTGAGCAGGGATGGCGCCGTCTGGGCGTGCGAGGCATGAGTCACTGTGCGGATGAGAAGACAGACCAGCAGCAAGCCGACAGGCTGGGGCTGCAGACACAGGGCTGCGTCCTGCCGGGGTGTAACGGATTCGCAGAGCTGTTCTGAGTTATGGCAATGGTGCTCATGTACCCACCCTGAGGGACCTTTGCAAGAGTCCCTTGATTTTTAGCGTGGCCAGCACAGCAGAGCTTGAGGAAATTTTGCCATTGTGATAGAAGCTCTCTTTGCTTCTTGCACCTGGGTGTGTTTGAGTTTCCTTGATGTGGCTTCTGAGAATCTAGAGAGGGAAGGAAGTGGGAAGAGGCTTCTAATGAGACCGTTGCCTCTGACCTTCCGTGTCGCACTGCAGAGCGAGGAGGCATCCTTGGACCTTCCAGGCACTGGTTTCTGTCACAGAGCTGGTCCAAGGTAAACGCATTTAATGACTGCTTTTCTTGACTTGGCTGTGGCCTGATGGCTGGGCTGGGGATGCTGAGGGTCCAAACAGCTGAACCCATCGATGTCAGCAGCTCTGGTCACACCTACAGAAAAAAAGGTCCGAGAACACAGCTCACCCTGAGCTCTGGTTGGAGCCGTTCTGTTATATTTCAGCCACTGGCGTCGGAGCCCAGCTTGTGCCGTAAAAACTGACATAAACGCCTTCTCCGCTTCCTCTGCAGGGAACTTGGCTTCCTAAGTAATTCCTCAGAGGGGGGCTTTCAACAGTGAAATCTGGGGCTTTGAGAAATGTTTGCGGTGATGACAAAGTTTCACTTTGGCTCTGAAAATGTAAATACCATTAGTTATGTTGTCATTTTCACCATGTTTCTGCATGTAATTGAAGGAATCAGACTCTGAACAGCTCCTCCTGGCTCGGGGGCTTAGGCAGGCGGGAAGGGGCGTGGCAGGCAGCGGGCAGCCTGGCTGACCCCCCGCAGGGAGCAGGCCTCCCGTGAACCTGGGACCGGACGTGGTCCTGCTGGCTCCTTGCACGTGTCTGTGGAGAAGGGCATTCAAGAGGTGCTCGCCAGGTGGTAGGGGACCTCACCACCGACTCTCTTGAAGGCAGTGGGACAGGAGGACTCTGTCTTAGGAAATCTGGGTGCTCACTGTATATCCACAGTATGTACTGCTCCTGTGACCCCCAGAATGTCGGGGGGGGGGACTTTGTGACGACACTAAAGAGCATTCCTCTGTTTGATGAGATGGCCTTTGGGGATACCTGTCTTCACAGTCAGAACAGCTCAGCCCGTGCAATTTCATGTCCACAGTGGACCCACACAGCTCTCTGGATTCTGTCATGCTTTGAAATGCACTGGGGAGAATCCCGCCAATGGTCTGTGTATAGGCGAGGCCACCCCACTCGAAAACGCTGGCAGATTAATTCAGAGCCTAAACCAGCTGGGGCTTGCTTACTGAGGCCTTCCCATAGAATTCATGGCATGATGGTCTTACCCTTCTTTTGCTTTGTCATCGGCTCAGGCCATAGAACGGTTGGGTTGCTTCGGCTAACGGAGATAAAGATGGCCGCCAGGAGAGCATCCCCGAGGGACTGGAGTGTCCAGCTGGGCTGGGAGGTGCTGGCATTGCCTGGACGGTCCCTGAGGGCAGAGTAGAGCCATCAGCTTCATCCTTTTGTTTGGGGATGGAGAGAGGGTGGGAAGGCTTATTCCACATTAATTCTGTCTGAAGTTGCTAATAATTTCCTTTGGTTTTACTTTGGAGGGGCAATTTCAAAAAACAATATGCCATACACATTTAAGTGTGGTTATCTTAAACTTAGGTAAAGCAATAACCTTCCACATTTTAGGAATTTTAGTTTCTTTGGACGCAAGTGCTACTAATCTATCTTATTGAATGTTAAAATTTTCATGTTTAGTTGATTTCAAGTGAACATATTTGAATGCGATTTTCCAAAGCAATGCTTGTTTTTCCTTGAAATCGGGTCCGTGATTTGTCGTGCGTATGTCTAGTTCACTCAGGCCATCTGCTCTGTGACAGCAAGTGCATGGCATTGCTTGCCTAAATAATGCACATGCATATAATTTTCCTCACATGACACTTATTCTTTTTAAATCAGTAATGTGCGCAACCTCATTTGTTCATGCCCCTCCGAGCACAAGCACTTGATCCTGTTTCCGAAGAAAGAAGAGACCCAGGAGGGGGCAGGGGGAGGCTAGGAGGCCAACAGCACAGAGGCTGCAGCTGCAGCCACGCGTCCCTTTCCAGCACAGCCCCGCAGGGCTGCATCGGGCGCGAGTCCCGAAGGTGTGGCTTTATCTGCGCTGCCTTCCAACAAGTGCGAGGAAAGAAACTCCAGGTCTCAGATGCTCATCCTCTGAACCACATGGCCTGGCCCACACTGTGTGCCTTTTATGACACATGGGAACCGGGTCCCCGGGTCTCCAAGCACCCAGTGAGCTCCCTCAAAGCTGTGATCTGTCATCCAGATGTCTAGGCTGTTACGGGGAGGGGCCAACTTCCAGATGGACCAGTCTCCTTGGCACGAGCTGGCTGGATGTAGGGGACTGTGTGGCTCTGGGCTGACCTGGCTTGGCGCCTGGAGCCTGGATGGGAGCAGGCGCTCCAGCAGGCCCCCACAGGTCATGGGCTTGGGTGTGTCCATGCCAGGGAAGGGGTTCCTGCCAGATGTCTAGGGAGCCTGTAGGAGGAGCGTGGTTCCTTGTGCTCACGTTGCTTCTCTGGTAGGAAGAGGAAAGGCCTCCCTCCCAAGACCAAAGATTCTCAGTATTTCTAGCCAAAGATCGCAGCAGCTGGATTAGAGCGTGCAGGGCCTGGGACAATTCTCCCACCAGGAGAAACAGATAGATCACAAGGTAGCCTCTTGAGATTTTTCACCAGGAATCAAAACACATCGGCCGGTCAGCTGTTCGTTTGTGCCCCCTTCCCTTCCACCTGGGCCCCCTGCCCTCATCTTTCAGTCTAGTCCCTTCCTGTGGCTCCTGTCCTCCCCCTACCTGCCAGTGTCCTGTGCTTCTCTCTGCCATCCTTCCCATCTCCATTCTGAACTGGCCTGCCCTCCCAGCAGCATCTTAGGGTCCAGTTGCTTCCAGGCAACTTTCATTTCTCAAGAAATGAAGCTGATCAGGTTTCTACCCCCTCAGGATTAATTTATCGAAAATGTACTTGAGCTGCTCGGAGGTCTGTGCAGCATCCGTGTGAGGGGCCATATTTTCATTTTCTTATCTCGAGTCCTCTGGAACGCAGCATCTTGGACCAGTAGTCTGGCTCTGCTGCGGGCGTCGGAGGCACTGTAGGAGATCGGAGGGGAAGCCACGTAGAGGGCAGGTGGGCGTCCTGTCGGCCCCGCAGTGGCGATGCCACGTGGACTCTCCCTACGTTCCGTCTTGGCTCTGTCACGTGCCCTTGGACGACTTGTTGGAACGTTTTTGTGGTTGTAAAACATTTCTTCTGTTTTCAGGTAGAGTGTCTACAATTTCTGATGTTAAAAGTCATTGAAGGAAGCAGGCATTGTTCCATGTGTCCTGTCTCATGTGTCTGGATGCTCGTCCACTTCTCGTGAAGGGCGGCCTCGGCTATTTCCCGGTCGCGGTGTGAGTGAATGGGCCGAGGCTTTTCCTGCTGAGGGTCCTGGAGGAAATGCTGGGACCGTGGATGGCATCAGAGTGACAACGCAGTCACATCGGCTCTGCTGCAGGTCTGCAAGACAATGTAGTTCAAATCCAGCCGTTTTCTGATCGAAAGGTCACATGTAAAATTTATTTGTCAACCCTGGGCAAGATGGCTTATCTGTCCATCCGCTTCCAGGGAATTTTAGTTACTGTGTATGCTCCGGGTTGGGGTCTGTGAAGCCCTTTCCCAGACCCTGTAAAAGGAAGGTCTTTGCAAGAGGGGACCAGTTTAACCTGCCCTCCTTCACCGAGGGGATGGACTACATGGCTACCCACGATGACCTTCTCATCACCAATACGCACATCCTAAAAATCACAACGCACCTGATAATGACAATAGTAATTCACTGCGCCTTTAGGAGTGTTTCGGATAGAATTTTATGTTTCAGATGACCTTTCGTTGGAGATGCAGACATTCTCAAACATAAAAACGAAACAAGCCGGTTCAAGCTGCTTGTCAAACCGCAGGGTGGGACCCTCAGCTCAGTACAAATCGGCCTAATTAAACCTTATCAACATCGGTGCCCCAGGGTGCATTTCCCTCCCTTGCACAAAGGATGGCACCGCCAATTTCCACATTGCAACACAGGCGAGCATGAGGCTTTGATGGGTGATTTTCCGAATGGGGACAGCGACTGTGCCAGGGACTGCCTCGTCTGAAGCACAGGGGGATGCCTAACTGCTTGGTAATTGCGATTTTAATTTGGGCAAATTAAATGCAAATGAAAACGGAAGCCCTGTCCTGTGGCTGCAGCGTTTCCGTCCCTGAGCCTCCGGGTGGGGGTGGGGCGGAGGTGTTCCCGGGGACACCGCTGCTCATCCTCTCCCCACCCCCAAGTGCCTGTCCTCACCGTCCAGGTCTCTTGTCCTGAACCCTGGTGGAGGGTGGGGGGCAGGTCTCAGCGGAGAGAAATGCTCCCATCAGGCAATGTCTGTGCAAAAGTGGCCGTGCTGACTTTGGATGAAAGCTTTCATTCTGATGGGGCCGTGAGGACGCAGTCTCTGCTGGACCAAAATAAGGAGGGCCTGAAGAGCTGCCATTACAACACGGGTCATGTCACACTGTCCACCGCTTCGCAGTTCATCAGCGAAGAGGCCCCCACCAAGGGCACAGTGGGATACGGAGACCTGCTGTACCGGTGGCGTCTGTGAACGCGGGGGCACCTGCCACGCCCAGCACAGGGACCGATGGAAGGACCAGTGGCCCCGGCTCTCCTGCACACTGCGTTCCGAATTCCAGACTCAAGTCATCCAGCTGCGCCCTCGCTGTGTCCACGGGGAGCTCTAACCGTCCGCTCACGCTTTTCGGTGGCCCCTGCACTAACCGTTCCCCTCTGCCCTGCCCGCTGACCTCTCCCCTCCCACTGTCGTCTCGTTTTAGTAAATGGAGACCCTTGTAATGCCAAGCCCCCTGCAAGGGCTTGCCTGAGGGAAGCCCCTTTGGGGGAGGAAACTCGGGACAATAGTGAGAGGCGGAGAAGACCAAAATGGAAAGGGGAATGCATTCGAGGGAGTCTGACTGAACTGCTTCCGGAGGGGTGCTCCTGCGGGCTCAGTCCACAGGCGGCGGTGTTCCCACACAGACTCATCACTGAAATTCTGCAGCACGCCAAAAAGTATATATTTTTGCTGATCTGATGATAAATCAAGTATAATTTTGATTCATTCACTCCAGACAGCTTTGGTCAGGTTGGCTGTTGTCATTTTTTTAATTTGACTATCTACTGGAAAGGAGGTCAGTGCCCCCAATTAAACAGTCAGGTGTGGAGGTTTTAAAGATGCTTGCGGCACACTGGTTGATAACCGCTGCTCTAAGAGGGTGTTGATGCTATGCCCACGTTCCAAACCACGAGTCAGAAGTCCACGCTGTGCTGTGAACTTGCTGG
The DNA here is from genome assembly GCA_039655065.1 of Glossophaga mutica. Lineage (NCBI taxonomy): Eukaryota > Metazoa > Chordata > Mammalia > Chiroptera > Phyllostomidae > Glossophaga > Glossophaga mutica. Next base: position 89,766,568 of record CM077313.1, read on the forward strand.
AGCTTCCTGGCTTCCACAGGGCCCTGAATGCCCTGGGGCAGAAGGCAAGAGTCGGAAGTGCAGGCGGCCAGGCTACACCTGAGGAAGCCCGTTGCCACAGCAACTGCAGGGATGAGAAGGTGAGCAAGAGGTTATGGGAAGACGCAGTACCTGGGAGTCATCCTTGACTCCGAACCTTCTCTTCTGCTCAAACTCCACTCATCGGTAATTTCTGTCAACTCTTAAAATAGATCCCAAATCTGACCATCTCTCCCCAGCCCCTCAGCCATCATTGGGTCCCACTGTCAACCCCTGTGGGTCTAGACTCTTCTAACAGCTGCCTGCGGGAGCTCCCACTCTTACTCTTGCTTCCCCCCTCCCCCACCACGCTGGACACACAGCAGGCCGCAGCTGGGCGGGGGTGGGGGGGAACCTTTAAAAACATTTATCATCACCTGCCCCTCCCTCCTTTAAAACCCAGTGAATACTCATCTCGGCTGGAATAAATCCCAAATCCTTTCTAAGATCCGCAAAAGCCTGCCTGACCGGGCCCTCTGCCCCCTCTCTGACCTCGTCTCGCACTTCCCTGCCCCCTCTTCCTCCGCTCCAAGCACCGGTCTACCCTGGCCTCCTGCTGTCTCGCAATGTCCGAAAAGGAAGGGGGACGAGTCAGTCCGTGCCTCAGCGTTGGGTTGCAAAGTCACTAGGATAAAATTGAAGGTCCTGGCTAAGGAGGCTGATGCTATAGGAACTAAGGCAGTGGCCTATTGGGGGGGTGGAGGGGGGCACTTAGGGTTCACAGGCCAGCCCGCTGCCGTTTTTGGAAAAAGTGTCTTACTGGAACACAGCTATGCTCATTCCTTACAAATAAATTGTCTAGAACTACTTTCATGCTACGTGAGTACTTGTGACAGAGACAGCATAGCCCACAAGACTGAAATATTTATTATCCGAACCTTTACAGAAGAAGTTGCCCAGCCCCTGAGCTAGTGGGAAGAGCCGTGTTCCGGAAACGACTAATTAGGATTTTAGTCCCTGCCCTATAACTTAGTATCTATGTGAGTAACCGCTCTACCCTCAGTGAGACTCAGTTCATGTAAAAGCTCTTCATCTAAAGAAAGAAGTCAACACAGATGGACTAAATAACAACAGAAAAGTAAATTAAAATGTCGTGGGAGTAAACTCTATCCCCTGTCAATGGCACAGGGTTAGAGTGACCATCAGTGAAATGAGAGCTGGGGAAATCCTGAAGCCCAAGGTCCTCTCCCAGGGATCACCGAGGCCGAGGCCCACTCGAGACCTTTACGGTCCACCCACAGCAGCACCGTGGGCGTCAGGGGGAGCCAAAGCTCCACAGGTGGTCTCCCCGACTGGGGAAACTGAGGGAGAGCCTACAGATGCCCTGAGAATGCTTCCCATGCTTCAGAGAGAAGACCTGCAAAGAATTCCAAATTATATAAGTAGTAGGAGAAAAATAAAACTGGGGTGGGGTCACGGTGGGAGGGACCACCTGAAGCCCGCTGCCCTCCTCGTAAGACTGTCCTCAGGGTGTGGTCTCTTACAGTGTTTTTGTTGCTGTTTAACTGTGTTCATGCTGTTTCTATACCTAGAACCTGGAAGAGTTTGTGTTGTTGGTTTTGTTCTGTTTCTCATCCTCCAAGCACCCCTCCATATTTCCAAAAGTATCCGTGGGGCTCCTGTAGACGGTGTGGGGTTTGCAGGCAGAGAAAGCCGGCTTCGAATTCCAGGTTCCTTGTTAACACGCAGTGTGACCTTGAAAAAGTTGCTTCAGCTTTCTCAACCCCTGTTACATCGACTGTCGAATGAAAGCAGTTCATCCTCATTAAATCGTCGTGAGCATTTTAATGAGATTGTGCCCCTCCCACTGCTGCCCCGTTCCCTGCCCTTTATAAAAATAGCTCACTTACACATGAGATGTTTCAAAGTCTGAGGCAGCCTATTGTTATTTCCAAGAGATGCATCCTGGCAGGCGGGGTGCCTGATTATTTTTAAACTCTGCTAACATATATATAGAAGATATGGGGGAGTTTATCCCTCACTTCTTTTAGAACGAGCTCCCACAGGTCTGACGATGCTTAAAACAGAAACGTATGTAATGCAGGCACAGATCCCAGGACAAGAGCCTCCCGTGGGACCCGGTGAAAAGACGAAGGTGATTTCATGAGCAGGTAGCGGGGAATCCACAGATGTCCTGGGCTTCCTCTCCATTGTTTCCTTTCGAAGGCCTGTTTCCTGGAGAATCCCAGAGAAGCCAAAGTCCGTATCAGAGTCAACTGGAAATTTCGGGTGCTGGAACGAATCGGCTTTCGTTTGCTGCGCACCTAGGGCTACATGGGATGTTAGCGTCCCCTGGGCCATGCTGTGGGCATGACTCGTTTGATGGAGCCCTCACTCCTGTGGGTAAGAGGGTTAGAGAGGTGACGTGGCCTGCGCACATATACGCAGCTAGTGAGTGGCAGGGCCAGCAATTCGAAAGCACATTTGACTCACGTGATGTCCCCAGCCACCTTGAAGCCCCAAGAGTATGGCCTAATCTACTGAGTTCGAGCATCCCACTTATCACCAGAGGGAGGAGATAGGTGAGGGGGATTAAGCCACCGGCAGTCGTTGGCCTGGGAGGGCCTGTGCTGACCCGCCCCCGGGGAGAGAGCAAGGCACCCATTCCCTCTCCCCACACCGGAACGAGGGGGATGAGGGGACTCCTTATTCCCACAGGGTGGGTGGGAAAGTCCTATTCCCTACTCCGTCTTCTCTGGCGCCAGCCCAGCTGAGGAGTCGGGTGTCCGGGTACAACCTGGTGAGTGTGGAAGTCCCTGCTTCCCGGCCAGCCTGTCTCACAAGGGTGCAGGTGCAGAGTAGGGTGCTTGCTGTCCGAACGTTTCTGTCTGGTGGGGTGGCAGCTCCTCCTTTAAGGTATTTCAGGCAAAAAAAAAAGGAAAAGAAAAAGAAAAAGAAAGCTCAAAGGACTCACTATTGCGTCATTCCTTGGGTCCCAAACACCTAGCCAGTCTGCCCTTTTCCCTCCAGGCTTCTGAGCTTTCGTCTGTGTCCGTCTCACACATGATGTCCAGCTCTGCCTTACGCTGACCAGTTTTCTACTGTTTAATCCACCCGGAACCTGTTCTAGTGTATGGAGCTGCGGATGCACTGTTTGGACAAATGCCAAATGAATTTATAAAGAATCATAAAAAAAATCCCTTTGCCTGTTGGTTACAACTTTACTGAGTTTTGTGTAGTTGTTTGATGCTTGCCTCTCGTTTGTGTAAGTGAGGAAACCGAGTCTAAGACTACACAGAGAATTTTTCCGATTCCTGAGGTCTAACATAATTTGCATTTGAACAGCTTCTTTATGTTAACAAGTATTTGTATGTGTATTCTACCATATGCTCTTTACCCAGTGCTTTCTTTATGTGTAGTATCTCATTTAGCTCACTCAGTAACCTTGTGCAAGAATATTTTTTACCAGCACAAAACTACCTTGCCTATGGTCACATGCTCATTAGCAACGGAGTTGGGATCATAACTTCGGTTTCCTGATTTATACTCAATTTTTCTTTTGTTAATGTGTTGCGGAGCCTGAATATTCTTCCCTACAGGATGATGGATTGTTTAGAACCTGCCAAAATTAGGTAAATAAAGCACTGTTACTGAATATACATCACTAAGAACACGGAAACGTTTCAGTGAGATGAATCTTCAACATCCTCTTTGCAACATATTTGTTACAAGGAGGGTTTTTTTTTTTTTTTTTTAAATATGTCAGCTCTCTTCCCATGGGAGGAAAGAAAGAGCAGACATAAACCACTGAAGTCATGGACCTGTAAACAAAGCGGCATTTTAAATAATACCTCAGATAGCTATAAAAACAATCCCTTTATGGCGAAGTATTATGATTGTCCTAAATGGTTCGGATCCTAAGGAAAATAAAACTACGGACCCCCATTTTTGATGCTGGCCAGTGAAGTCCCCGCTCACCTGACCCCCTTTCCAAAGTCGGTGAGGTCAGCCCAAAGGATAGATCGGATGGAACAGAAATTAAGTGTCTCTGGAGGAGTGTCAGTCTTTACTTGCACACGTGCTGGAACAGGCCCCGTCCGAAAGTGAGGAACGTGACCTGGTGTCTCCTGACTCATGGAAGGCCGTAGAAATAATTTTCGAGGAAGATTTAGCCACGCACGAGCCAACACACAGCGGGTGTGCGAGGACTGCAGAATGGTGGAGGGCCGTGGGCCTGAGCGGGGGAGCTGGGTGTGGGGAGCCGGCGGGGACCCAGGGAGGAGGGCCCCCAGCAGGAGGCTCAGGGATGATGACCGGACAGCACACTGGTGCTCCCCACAGCCGCGGCAGCTCGGCCGGGCCGTCCAGCCCAGCCCGAGAGCACCCTCAGGCCTGAGCCTTTCATCCAGAGGCCAAAGTGATCTTGTGGGAGGGATTAGTTATCTACTCTTGTGTACCATTTACCCCGAACCCGAAATTCCTGCGGGTCGCCTCCCAGGAATCACGGCCAAGGTGCCCCTCCTGGGAATTCCGTCAGTCAATGTCAAGGTACGAGCTGGGGGAGGTCTGTCTTGGAGCGCCAACACGGTTTTGGTGTGTGATCGGTGCCCCTGAGGATGAGGAAAGAGGTCATGAGGTAGAAATAGGTATTTGAAGAGGTATTTGAGGAGATAACGAGGAAGATTTTCTAACTCGGGTAAAAGACACAAACTTGTAGATCTAAGAAGCACTGTAAACTCTTAACAGGATTTTTCTTTTTTAAGGGCAAACATGCCTGGGCACTTCATTAGCAAGTGTCTAAAAACCAAAGGCAAAGGAAAGTAAACCTATTACTTTAAAAGCAACAACTGTAAGACTTAACACCTGACTTTTCCATGGAAATAAGAAATCCAGAGGGCAACAACTTTAGCAGCTTAGCACTTCAGTACCATTAGTTCTAAAAGACAATAAATGCCGGCCTAGAAGTCTACGCACAGCAAAAGTAGCCCGAGAAATAAAAGAAAAATATATTGCTGAAGATGTGTTTTCAGAAAACCAAAATCCGAGAGAGTTTATTGCCAGAAAACATTCACTAAAGGGAATTTTTGGGCAGAGAAAATGATCCTACTGAGACGCATGAAAATTCATACAGGAATGGAGAAGCAATGAAAAGGATATTTATGTGGGTAGATAAAATTATAGGTGAGTAAATACCAACTGGATGAAACAAAAACAACAATGTCTTATCTTACAAACACGGAGAAGGAAAATGGCATAACAAGAATATAGAAAATATGGGAAAAGTGGTAAATGGCGTTAACATTTTCCAGGGAACTTGAAAAAGTTAAAAATTTCTGTTAGGCGTACTTAAGAACATGTGCTGTCGTTTCTAGGGTACCCACTGAGAGTCAAGAAAAGATTGGGTAACTGGGACACCAACAGCACGTGATACTGGCTAACAACAGAGGAAGAGGGGCCGACCGCCACACTCTACGGGGGTCTTTTTATCCGGGAAAACCCCTGAAGGGACTTTTTGAGTGTGAAACGGTCAATCCTTGGTTCGGTTTAGATGGGAGAGAAAGGGGGAAATGAAGACATATTTTATGTCTCGTTTTTAAAAATACGGAAATGTGTGAGTCTTTGCCGTAGAAGTGAACGGTAATCAAATGAGCCCTCACAGGAGGGGTCTGGAGAAATACAGTGAGAAGGCGGGGCCCCAGGTGAGACGTGAACAGAGAGAAGCACTTTGTGGCAGCACTTGGGGTCGGGGTTGCCTTCAGACCTTCCCTCCACTGTGGAGTTCACAAGCGCACGTGACTGGCGGGAAAGGCCGAGAACAGCAGGGTCAGGATTCCAACAGTGCGGAGGCGCTGAGACTTTAGCCGGAGCTCAGATTCCCAGCAGCGGGGTGGGAGTGAGCAAAGCGCGCTGGGAAATTCTCTGAAATCCTTGTGATTTGTGTGTGCGTTGTGGGATGAAGGGGTCCTTGGACTTCCCCTTTGTGCTTGGGGCTTGAGCCTTTTCATCTGCAGATTAAAGTCCCCCAGAGAACAGGAGAATTTGGGGGCCGCTGGCTGTGCATGTAACGTGTTCCTGCCCGTTGGAGCCCACAACTCATCCCACTATTATCGTTGCAGCCGTTTGTAGAAAATAGGGTTTCGGTTCAATCCCTCCTCCAGCCGTCCCCCTCCTGCACTCCCCACTGAACCGAATGGAAGATGTCACGTTACAGAAGGTTATCTGGAATCCTACGTGGAGGCTTGATTATCGCAGACAGAAACCACTAAACGAGGAGGCGACGTTATCTTCCACACGTAAAGCTGCGGTGATAGAAACTAACCCCCGGTGGCTGCTCTGTCCTCCAGGCTTCGTGGCGGAGGGCGGGGTCCCGGCTTCCCCCGCCCCAGGCCCCGTATCAGCTCTCTCCTTTCATCAGAGCAGGTGAGCGCTGCACACGGGCTTCAGCAAAGGAAGCCGCGTGGTAGCCAGGACGGGCTCCAGGCAAGCTCGCCCGCTCTCCGCGCTCCGCGCTCCGTTAGGGCGCCTCTTGCTTTCCTTAACGGCTGCCTTCGCCCCGTGTCTTTGTCTCTCTGTGTCTCTCTTAGCCTCCCACTGCAGCCGGTGGAAGCGTCTCCTCTGCCCTCACCTCATGGGGTCTCTTCGTGCTCTTTAGTGACGTAGGAACAGGGATCTGAGCGGCTGGGGGCTGGCGGTCTGGGCTAGATAGAGCAGGGGTTTTCCCTCCTATAACTGAGGACAGGATGTGTAGCCTTCGGGAGGATGGGGCTGGCCAGGGAGGTGATAAGGTTCAGAAATCAAAGCGGGTTGTCAGAAAAATGTCCAGGGACCTCCAGGCACGATCACAGGTGGAGGTGGGAAACGCAAACCAATAATCAAGAGTTAGAGACAATCACAGATGAAGAGCCCTCCAGTTTTCTGCTTTCGGGCCACTTTTCTTCCCCAGCTGTTTCCCTGTAGCATCAGCGATGAAGTCCGTGCATTGGCCTTTGCAGCCCCAGGTGGGCTTGGCCAAGGCCACTTTGTTCCCTGCCAACACCCAAGTCCCGAGTCAGGAGGGTACCTCCATGGCCACCGTGGATGGTGGCTGCTCCGGGGCAGTGAGGAGAAAGAGGCGGGAATGCCCAGGCTCCGGGGACTGTGACCTAGGAAAGGGGACTGCTTGGTCTCTCCAGGGCCAGGTAGTGTGTTTCCTCTTCGAGACCGAGTCCTCCAGAGCAGTGCCAGGTCTTTGCATTTTTGTGTCCTCATTTCCTGCCCCGATCGTGACATACGATGTCACAGGGGCTCAAAACTGAGCGCAGCAGAGGAAGAAAGGAGTTAGTATGTGAGAGGAACAGTTCTCCCCTAACGTGATTTATGCCAGTGTTGCACCTAGTACGTGTCGATCGGAAAATGCTTGGCCCTCGAGGCTCACTAGTCTCTCTGTGCTCACCTGGGTGCGGGCAGCGGGCGCACCCAGGGCATCACACCTGTCTGCTTGAGAAGCAGGGGCCCGGCTGAGGGCAGGGGTCCGGGAGGACCAGGAGCAGGAGGCACTCAACGGTCTGAGTGATGTGAGGGCTGGGTGACAGAGAGCAAGCTGGGGAGGGCTGGCGGTCTCCGTCAATACTCATCCGGCTTTGGCGAGTGTCTGGGGCAATGCCACGGATTCTGCCACTCTCAGGGTGCCTGACCCTGGGGCACCATCGCTTGTTCCTTGCCAGAGAAGCCATCCATGCAGTGCAAAGCTTAGGTGCGGCCGAGGCTGGGAGGGCCGCGGTTTCTGGTCGTGTGCCAACTTCCTCCAGCTGGGAGGACTAGGCTGATTATGTAGGTCAGATCTCTTTTTAATTTTTTCATTTGTTAATTTTAGAGAGACAGGAAGGAAGGGGGAGAGAGAGAAAGAGAAAGAGAGAGATTTGTCGTTCCACTTATTTATGCATTCATTGGTGGATTCCTGTATGTGCCCTGACTGGGGATCGAGCCTATAACCTTAGCATATAGGGATGACACAGACCAACTGAGCTACCTGGCCGGGGCCTGTAGGTCAGATCTCGACAGGAAAGGGAAGTCTGGTCCTTTCCCAGGCTCTGCCATTGCAAGCAAAGGGCTGTGGCCCTCAGGCTGTGCACCTGCCAACCCCGTTGAGGCTTTGGGGTGTCCCTACTGGATGCAGGCTGCCCGCTCCACCTGCGGGGCCACCTGCTGTCCTGCCACATCAGACAGCTCAGTGCTGAGTGAAACAACACACCGTGAGTGGCGAGTAGATCAATCCCACCTTCCCTTCGTGGCAGGGTGGGAGGCCAGGAGGTCTAACCCTTACCTATGTTCCATTTGCGGCTAAGATCACTTTCGTGCAGAGAAAGAAGAAGGCCCAGAAACAGGCCCAAAAGGGGACAGGGCACCGTTTCCCCAGGGGAGGCCCCCAGGCAGCGCACGGGCTGCCGGGCCGGATGCCGGGGGCCCGAGCCAGCCCTCTGCTCCGTTCCAGTCCTGCTCACGATGGTTTCTCACAGACCTGCCGTCGCTACGTCCAGATCACTGAAGAAAGCACCCGTTTTACCTTCCTTCGGTTCTTTTTCTTTCTTTTTTCCCACAGCCCCAGGAATAGGCTTCCGGAGGAGAGCAGCGAAGCGGGGCTCTCTTTGCTGGATGTTGCACAGCGCCTCTGGGTTTTCCAAGCTCATGGCCTGGCTTGCCAAGAATGAATTAAATGTTTCCACGGAATCATTTGCTTCGCTCCCAGCCGGCTCCGCGACGTGTTTTGCTTCCTCTCGCTCATTTAAGAAGGACATGCTGTCTCCCTTGGTCAGGCGCCTCAGACAAGAGCTGCGGGGAAAGGGAGCAGCAGAAAATATGAGAGGCCCTTCTAGAACATGGGGGGAGAGTGGGAAAGGCTGGGCTGAGAGCAGCGGTTAGGACAGAAAACAGCACAGCTCCACCGGGGCCATGGGACAGAGATGCGGGGAAGCGGGATTGCCGGGTCGTTGGCTGTAGGGCGCAACAAAGTCACCGATGGTAGTCACAAATGCCGGCTCTGGGACTCGCTCCGATGCAAGACCCTGGCGGGCCAGCCCCTCCAGGTCCATTGCTCCAGCTGAGAGGAGGCTTCCTGAAGTTGCTCACTCACTGTGCTCTGCCTCCTGGTGGCTTGCTGGCTACTGGTTGCCATGGTGACCACCTGCAAATGCCTTGACAGGCCTGGGTACCAACAAGACTGAAGATTGCTTTTCTCCTCCCAGTTCTGGGAGACCCAGTGGGTTCTCCTTTCCAATCCAGCAGGCCCCACACTGAGGGAGTGGGAGGAGCCTCAGTTTCCCCAAGGGTGTCATGCTCTCTTTTGGAACCACAAAGCAGCTCTGTCCATGTCCTTTCATGTCCAAGTTTTCCTTTGGTTCTTCTTTCTGTTCCTTCCCCCCACCCAGCGTCATTACCACAGGGGTTCTCAGGCCTGACATTTGGCACTTTAATATTTGGCTGCTTTTCCTCCCAGGCTTCTCATGCCCCCAGCTCTTCTGTTCCCAGTTGGTTAACTTGGTATGGGTCCCCCCAAGTTAGCCCATGCTGCACTCAGGGACTCCAAGAATCCTGGGGCTCAGGGTCTGCAGACCCTCCTCTGACGTCGAACCACCCTGGACCCTTCCCTGGCCCAGCCCACAGCTTTGTGCCAGGCCTTGCAACAGAATCCCCACCCGGCTTCTCTGCCCAGCACTCGGGCTGCTCCAGGGGTGAGGGTCAGCCTCATCCTGACGCCCTCCACCTCCGCAGTGGGCCCCTTCTCAGCTGCATCAGTCTCCCACTTTCTCCAGGCTTCAGCATGCCTCTCAGGATCCCACATTAGCTGCGTCCCTGTCCCTACACTTGGGATGTGGGGACACGGTGCTTTCCTGCCCCTGGAAAGAAACCCACTTGCCATTTCATTTCAGCTGGGGTGTTGCCGTTTGCTGCAGGGGACAGGCAAGGGATGAAGAGACTCGCAGTCCTGGCTGAGCAAGGAAGCTTTAAAGTGGCCGTGTGCTTGGCCTGTAGTTTCCACTGCTTTCTTTCTGGAAAGATAGCTGCACTCTCCCCTAGACTTTTGTCTTTGCCTTTTACTCCTCAGGGGTGGACCCGCTCCTTCAACCTGGAGCAACTTATAATTTATGACTCCAAGTTGGGACAATTTGGAGAACGGAAGAGGTGCTGTTGATAATCATGCCAGAACAACAGGAACAAACCAGGATTATTGTCAGCAACAGGTATCTTCTTATCCTGACCTGGCCTGTAGCAGCCTGGCCTGTATATTCAGCAAACTTCCCCTGACCAGGGGCAGTGTCTGGGGTCATTTCTCTTGAATGTGGTAGATGGATGTGACAGCCACCCTATGGGTCTAAATTCAGGAAGATCTGTGTGCACTTCTTGAGTGGACTGCTTTCAAAATGCATGGACCTAGATAAGGAGTTTCTTCGGTGACACTTAGTTTTCCCGTCTGTATAATGGGTATGACCATGACTGCGTCATGCATGGCTTTAAAGATTAAACGAGATAATGTATATAAAGCATTTGACGTGGGATAGCGCAAAGAATTCTAGTTCTTCCTTTTCTTCATTCTTCCCTCATGAAACCCACGGGCATGCCAACTTGGTCCCAGCCCCTGTCTTTCGGAGGGGAGATGATGTGTGAGCTACTCAGTATTCTATCTAAAATGGATGCTGGTTTAGCATTTCTCACATCTTCTCCTGTACCAAAGAAGAGGCTGAAATTCAATGCAATGAGTGAAGTGAGTTTAATCTATGAGACAGAGAGATTTCGCTCGTGATCCAAATAAGCAGGAACGTGAGGTGCATTCAGAGGAAGGTGCTGCTAGATGGATGATGAGAATGGAAAGATCACTCGCGTGTGGGGGCATAATGAAATCACTGAGAAGATGGCTAATGGCTTTGGGATGAACCCTGTTAGCTCCGGACCACCGGTTTCAATTCCACACTGAAAGCTAATATGCTCGTGGCTGGCTGCGGGGAGGGAGGCGGACCGGAGCTGGTTGCAGTGCTGTGGAGAGTGCGGTCTCAGCTCGAAGCCCTGTGCCCTTGAACCCGTCTCTCACTCTCTCAGTCTCAGTTTTCCCACCTGCACAGTGGGCACAGCCATAGGTCCTGAGCAGGACTGCGATCATAAGTGAAACCAGACACTGGATACCAAGGAGTCCGGCAGAGACAGAGCAGTGGCGGTGTGACGGTCAGATACAACCTGAAATGGGTTAATAAGGTGATCGGCCTTCTTTAGGAGTTCGAATTAAATCTGGAAAACTATATACCCTTGCATCTCTTCTTGTCACTTTAACTAGATTTTCCTACAAGGTTTAATGAACATGCCTTCTTTTTAGAGCTTTGGGGCCTAGATCACCGAATGGTTTAAAGTGAGGAGTCACAGGGGGCACCCGATTAGAAATTCCCAAGACCCTCCACAGGCCCTTTGAGACCACCGTGGGCCTTAATAGCTGTTCCTCCAATAACGGGACACTCACTCAACGTCTCTGGGAAATGCTGGGTCAATGCAATGAAATAGAGTTCTCGCTGCTCAGCTTTCCGGATATTTGAATGGGTCAGCATGCAACTCCAAGATGGGGCCGCATCACTTACGTCGTCTCACAATGCGTTTGACCACGGTCCTCACACTTTTCGTGGGATATTTTTAGAGACCAATGGTCCCTCGCTCGCTTTGGCAAACACTCTTGTGATACGTTTTATAGATGTAGAAAATATGTTTACATTATCATCTTAAGTGAGAAAGCAAGCTACTAAATTTTATGTACTGTAAAATCCTGATTATGTTAAAATGTATTTAAGAGACTGGCAGAAAATATAATATTAACATATTAACTAAAAGCAGTAATCTCAGGAGGCAGGAGGAAGCACGAGTAGTTTTATGTTGATTTTAGTTACCTATATTCCCAAATTTTCCTTTTTCTTACAATAAACGCATATTACCTTTCTAATTCAGATATTTTACTTTTCTTTCTTCTTTTGCTTAAACGGTCTCAGAAGGGATTGTTTCTTTTCCAACCACAATGTTAGATCCACCTGAATGACGTTTGCCTTTTATTGCATCCTGAAAAGGCAGAAGCAGCATCGGAAGCCTTTAGAAGCCCTTGAGGAATTGTCAGGGCAGTAAACGCAAAGGCTACAAACCAAAGAAAAATACTGAGTATCTGCAGAGAAAAAATAAGAAACCAAGTCTTTCCTGGACAAGAAAAGAAATTTCATGGGAAAAACCCCCAAACCCGTGGGTTTTTGGGAGAACTCACCGGGGAAAGGAAGGAGCCAGCCAGTGGTCCGCAGCCAGGTGCCCACCAGGAGGTTCGGCGAACACGGCCCCTGTTCCTGCCCCACCAGACCACCGCCAGGGCATCTGGACACAAGGCGCACAGGGCGGCAGAGGGGTCTCTTTTTACAGGGAGGCTCCTCAAACCTGTGTCTGGATCCTGCCTTCATCTGAGGCCTGACAAGAAGCGGAGGGAGAGCAGAGGCCGGGAGGAAGGGCCATCTCCGGCTGGCTGGGGCGGGGTGAGTGGGGGTGAGGTGGGAATGAAGTGTTGTGAGCCCAGAGGGCTCCTAAAGGCAGCAGTTTAATAGACTCGGGGGTCCACAGTCTGGGTTTGAATCTCGGCTCCTCTGCTTATATCTGTGTGGTTTTTGGATGCTTTTCGTAACCTCTCTGTGCATTACTTTCTATGTAATGGAGATACACACACACACACACACACACACATATCCACTTATATGGATATATATGGCTTAGCAGGGAGTCCTCTGTAAACGGTAGCATTTTCATTAACAAAGAAATGAATGATACCCGTGACTAGTTATCCAGCGTTTTCTAGGCTATAACACATGGGAACACCATCCTCATGCCTGGACTTCCGATTACTACAAAAATCAGTGGCTTGTCAGCCGCATACGCCATATTCAGACAACACTGAGTGAGGGAAGTCTCCTAACAGGCTCTCTCCCCTCCGGGTCCTATGAGCTTAAGGGCAATTGCCAACTGAGTTGAAGTTCTCGTAGGTATTACTACGTGAAGTATCCTTAACTGAGGCTTGTGTTAACCAGTTCTTCTGCAATGACGCTGTGTAACAAACAACCCTCCCCACCTCACCAAATAGTAGCACATATTTATTTTTTACCCACATGCCTATGCCAGCTCTGACTCTGGGGTGCTTTGCTGGACTCAGTTGGGCTTGGTTTCCGGCTGTAGTTTGGATTGAGGCCTGCTCTGTGGGAGTCTGATTCTTGTATACATATGTGTGTGTGTGTGTGTGTATATACACACACACACACACACACATACATATATATGCACACATACATACATGTATGTATACATACATGTATGTATGTGTAGATACACACCTACACGTACATGTATGTATGTGTAGATACACACCTACACGTGTAGGTATACGTATGTATATCTGTCTATGCACATACGTGTGTGTACGCACATATACATGTATGTGTATGTATGTATGCACACCTACGCATGCATGTATGTATACATACACACAGGCATGTCAGATGAATCTGGAAACATTATGCTAAGTGAAATAAGCCAGTCAGAGAGAGACAAATACCATATTATTTCGCTCATATGTGGAATCTATGAACAAACTGAAGTAACAAGAAAATAGAGATGGACTCAGATGGAGAGCAGATGACAGGTATGCAGGGAGGAGGTGAGGAGGTGAAGGGATTGAGCAAAAAGGAAAAAGAGCTCATGGACATTGACAACAGAATAGTGATTGTTGGGGGGAGTGGGAACTGGGACATAAGAGTCTAAAGAGTAATGGGAAAAATATAATAAAAAAGAGAACTTCTCTTTAAAATATTAGTATGCAACAAATAAGTGATTGGACGAAGGAACAAATGACCGTCTGTGGAAGTACCCACTGTAAAAGCCCGAGATTCCAACTGCAGGAGGAAGGCAGCTTTCTAGATTCTTCTCCCACACTCAAAACCACTTATCTGGATGACTTCCTGTTTCCAGCTATCTGCTCTCACCCCTCCTGCCTAACTGTTCTAGTTGTCCCAAAGCTAGAGTTCAAAGTTGGGTGTAGTCGCACGCACCGACATTCACATTATCATTTACTGTCTAAATGGGTACAACACCCCTACTTGGATCGCCAGAATTCTCTTTGTTTCCTTAGGGAACAACTCTTTTTCTGGGCAATGCCATTTGCTAGGTTTTAACCTTATGAGCTGGAAAGACCCAGGCCCCAGGCTGGGGGGTGGGGAGAAGTTCACTCCCTGCTCCTAAAACCTGCCCCCGGGTAGCTTAGAATCATCAGACACACATTAAGACGCTGCATCTCCAGATGGATGGGTGCTCCAGCCAGCCGGGGGAGTCACATCTGTTTCATGCACGCAGCCGAGGTGAACTAGGAACTAACAGCCTTCCCAGGTATGGGCTGTGCAGCCTGCGGAATTCCACGTACCGTTCACTCAGGCACGAAACGAGGCAGCGCTGAGCGGGGCAGCGGGGGGCGCTCCAAGGCTGCTGGGGATATCTCCCTTTCAAAGGGAGGCGAGGGGGCTGGCGACGTTTTAGTAGCCCACAATCGCTCAGGACAGCAGACACAGTCACCCGGGACAGTGCCGAGAGACACAGCTACTTGCCAGGGACAGTGTGCGGCTCCCTGTTCGGGTGTGGGTGTGCCGTCTGTCCCCTGCGGGTCCCCTTGTAAATTCTGTCTGATTCTCTGATTGGTCTGATTGTGCGCACGGCACCTAACAGCACCAGCGAGAGTAACACCTCCCATTTGATTGAGTGCGTTAGGTGCCCTGTGTGCAACTATGGCATTAAATCCTCCTGGCGAGTCCAGGAGGCCGGTCCTGGAGGAAATGGAGCCTCAGACAGGCGGCAGCTAGTGGGGGGTGGCGGGGTGGGGGGAACGTCTGGTCCGCCTGGCCCTGCAGCAAACATGTGCTCAACATCCTGTGCTCTTTGGCACTTAGAAAACGTTGTCACTAAGGTTGGTTGAGCAAATCAGTGGATGCGTGGATAAACATTGAGGTCAATGAGTTCGCAGGAAGGGTGTGAAGGCACAATGCCTTACCCGAGGGTGAAGGGAGGGCTTGTCTGGTTCCTGAAGAGGGAGTCACACTGTTCAGACATTGACAGTGAATGTTGCCCATCACAGGGTCGTTCCGTAGGAGACCCCTCATCAGCAAGGCCTCTGGCAGCTGTAACAGATGCCCAGGAAAGCCTGGGTTGGAACCCTGCCTCTTCCACGGGTAGCTGTGAGCTCTGGCAGGCGACTTACCTCTCCGAGCCAGCGCACCCATACGTAAAATGTAGCTCGCAGTGCCCAGGGCGTTGAGGGGGCTCAGGAGGCAACTCAGAGTGTGTAAGATGCTTCTCTCTGTGGCTGGTGCCCACCGAACACTAGTTACCTTCGCTCTCCTCCTCCTCCTTCTTTTCCTCACAAGGAAAATGGGAAAGCCTGCAGACCCCTTAGCTGTGGAGTTGTTTTCAGGATGAAATACAAAGCGTTTTGACCTGTGCCACACACACAGTGAGTGTTGCATTGACGGGCATCAGTTTATTGTCATGCGGCACATCTTGATGGAGACAAGAGAGGATGAGTCTGCCTAAATTTCTTTCTCTGTTTGGCTCTGGACGTGACATACGAATAGAAGGAAATCAGTAGCTCATGCACCTTAGCTGCCTTGTTCGTTTAGGGCATTTGGTTTTTTGTTGTCTTTTAGAGGCAGTTCAAGGTTGGCCAACTCAACTTGGAAATATGTAAATAGACTATACTGGAAAACATTTCCCATCCTGCCCTGGCCACATCCCGCACCCTAGGGCTGATCCCAGATGCTACAGCTATCCTCAGTCCAGAGCAGCACTTCATCTATTGAAATGTGCTGTCTGAAACTCAAATACGAGGGGGCGCCCATGAAGAAAAGATGCCTGGTGTCCACAGAGGGCAACGTAAGTGACTCCCCAGCTCCACGGGGACAGCTGAGCCTCGGTGTGTTCGGCTTCCCCGTGCACGGCTGGCTGTTCTCTGACGCGGCCTCAGGGACTCACTTCTCCTTTGGCATGGACGTAATGGGAGTGGCAGATGGATCTGAAGCCCCTGCTTCCATCTCTTCCGAGCTGTGTGATTTCAGACAAATGAGTCAGGCTCAGCTTCCTGTCCTGAAAATGTTCTAAACACACGCCCGCCTGAAGGGTCTCCCTGGAGATGACATGGAGCAAACACAGGAAAGCACAGGCAAGTGCACTGTCAGCCTGGGGCCTGCAGCTCCGAGGACGATTCAGGTCTGATGCTCGCTTCTGCCTTGGCTCCTGTCTGGCTTCCTCCCCTCTCGTGTGCATCTGCAATCGCCCAGAAGGTGCTCTGAGCAGCCCGCTTCTTCCTTCTGTCTGTGTGGCCATGTCCCGCTTCGAGGATCGCTGGCTGAGGGGCAGGTCCAAGGCAGCCGCTGAGATTGGAGGCCATGGAGGCTGGGCTACCTGTGTCCTGCTGCCGCTTTGGGAGTGGGTCAGAAAGAAGGGCAGGGCGAGGCCTGTTCACAGTGGCGTGGGCAGAGCTGGAGTGGGAAGGGCCCTAGGAAATTTAAGCATGCCCAGCAGGCCTCTGGCCGGTGAACAATTGGGAGGGAAATTCTCAGCCAGTGCTGATAAAGTCTACACTTTTATTTTCTGTGCTGTAATAAGTATTTATTAGAACATGGACACGCTTGCTTGTTTGTGTACTGCCTATGGTTGCTTTTGCACTACCTGGAAGAGGTGAGTGGTTGCGAGAGAGGCTGGGTGGCTCACAAACCCTAAAATACTCACCCTCTGGTCTTGTACATGAGAAGTGTGCGGTGGCAGACAAGGAGTGGAAGGGCTGTCTTCTTACCCAATAAGCCTGCAACTCTTCCAGATAAACCCCAAATCAAAGGACAAGGGGTGTGATGTGAACGAAGCTCCAACACCACCTCCTTAGCCTCCCTTTGCAACTGCATTATGGCTCCTAAGCACCTTTATGGCAACAAGATAGAGAACTGTGTGGTGAAACCACTCAACCCTGCGAAGGAGCTGTTAGTGTGCACATTTGACGGAGGAACTGGCAGAGATCCCAGCGAAGTAAGGTCGAAATCCAGACCTGCCTCGGCCCTTCACTGCAACAGTCTGAGAATTCCAAACGGGACGTCCGTCCCCCCACGCCTGCTGCATACATTCAAAAAAAAGCACCCTGACTGCTCCAATGGCCGTCTTTAGTGTCTTAGTTTTTTTGCCTCAGCCTTACTAATTAGTGTCAGGTTACTGGAAGGCTTACTATATAGAATGCACCTGGCTCTCAGCCACGCTATGAAAGAGTCTTAAGAACCTGCATCCAGTCGGGAAGTAGCAGTGATTTTTGGCTTTGTTATAATATAAAGCAAATGATAGTGACGCTGAAAAATTGGTACCAAACTTGCTTGGCAGACACTTTGCTCCTTGCATGGTGTTTTAAACATTGTTTAATACAAAAAATTCTCTACGGATGACAAGTTTGTCTGCATCTCAACCCATTGCATTAGTGTTTATCTCTTTATCTTCCTAATCTTCTCTTTTATTGCCACATTTAAATTAAAAATGCTTTGAATTGACAGCCATCACACTAGGCATAGTTGGCTCGAAGGAATTATTCATTATAATAAAAACACAAATTTCTGTGATTAGTTTATTCCCTCTAGCCTCTGCCTCCTCTCTACCATCCGAGCGTGACCCCCTTCCTTGGCCCGTCACTTCCTGTTGCTCCATCCTGATCCAAATCCAGCTTCTGGCGTTGCTTCCTTATTGTCTCCAGGGAAGTATGCGCCACGCACACTGTACACAGCCCGCCCCTCGCTTCATGCCTTCTTGATCTGGCATCTCAGCAAGTGATGCAACCCAGCTCTCTGCTCCTGGCTTCTGTCCTACCAATGGTTCTGAGAAGTTAACCCTGATTACTCGGCTTGATTCCTATCTGCCTGGCAGTCTTGAGTCACCAGTCTTAGCCTGGGCCTGCAAGATGGCCAAACCAAGGAAGAAGGGAAGAGAAAAGTTGTAAAGAATACATTCCTGTGATGCGGTTCAACATGTCAATTTCTGACATGTGAGAAGTACATGTGAGTATGAAGTCTGTCCAGACAGTATCTAACCATGTAATATGAAAAATAGAGACATTGACTGAAGAAGATACAAGAAACAGGGTACATAGGACAATGACACCTCAGTCTCCTTCAAAGTAGGCACCCTGGGATGTCACACAGTTCTCCCAGTGTCTCTTCCACTGTTTAAAACACTCTGCAAAATCCTTGTTTGGAATCAGCATCAACTGCCCTGACGTATTTTCCTGAATCTCATCAACGGCCTGAAATCTCTTCCCTTTCAAAGGTGATTTTAGTTTTGGGAAAAGTCAAAAGTCACTAAATCTGGGCTGTAGGGGGACTGAGTCACCTGGGTGATTTGATGTTTCACCAAAAAACTCTGCATAAGATGTGATGTATGAGCAGGCGCGTTGGTGTGATGAAGCTGCCCGTCACCAGCTGTCCGTAGCTGTGGCCTTCAGAATCATCCAGATCGTTTCTGTGGAGGAACGTCCAAACTTCATGCAAAATTTGATATCGATTCATTGCTCTACTCACTCAGTCATTTTGCATGTGATGGCCACACAGTACGCATGGTCTCTCAATGGCATCTACCGCCCCCACTGACTAGTATAGTGACGTCATCATTGTTCATGCATGAACATTCCAGCCCACTCTCCTTGGCTGCCAGGTTACATCGATGTCGCACAAACCATTCTCATTATATTAACAATGGCTGGGCTTTTTCTGGACAGACCTCGTATTTGTTGGAGGTGAATGGGTTGGGGGATGCAACTCAATGGATGGGGGATGAGGATGAATGAAACCAAGGGAAGCATAAGTTCACTTCGCCTGGACTTCGTGAGGCTCTGGGTGGGATGAGCCAGCGGATGTTTCAATGGCTGTTCTGGTGTGCTGTTGTGTAACTTTCTTTAGTCAGTTCTAAAAAACATCAACTATCATCTGATTGGCCTTCCATAACGGAGGGTATTAACCAGTGTTGTTTATCTCACGACCCTCAACTCCAAGCTGTCGAAGCCAATCTGCCCGTTGAATCAGTGTGGCTTGTTTCTGCAAACTGAAATGTAGCTTTTTACTGTCATCAGCTGTTATCCCGCTTCCCGTTAATCCGAACCTTCACACGTCACGGTGGATGACACATGGTGTGAATCTCTCTCACTACCGCTCACGCGTGCTGAGTAACTCAGAGCCCTGCAGGCACTCGGCTTGGGATCCGCGCTACCCTGTGGATGCAGACGAGAGACAAAGGCCCGTGGGAAAGTGCCAGACGCAGCTCCACGCGTTTAACGTTTCCTTACCTAACAAATGCATCCGATAAAATGTTTATGCAGAAACCGACTGGGCTGCTTGCGTCTGCTTGTTTCAATGAGCACAGCCTTTTCGCTTGGGCCTCAGTTTGCAGCAGGGAAGCCTGTTCCGTCACAGGACGCCCACCACGGGCTGCCACTGCAGTGCAGGGGTGTGTGCAAGAGTGTGTGGGTGTGGGTGGGTGGATCTAAGTAAGAGTCGGAGAGTCCACCAGTGGTCCCTGGAAGCATCGGGGCCCTGCCCGCATCCCCACCATGCAACCGTGTCCGCTGACCTGCCCACTCCGCCATGTTATCCCGCCTCCTGACTGGCTTTCGGGACAATACCTTGCATCCCATCCCCAGAGGCTCCTGGTTTATCATGAAACCCTGGGTGAAGCGATCAGGAGAGCCCTTTCCAGTTGCAGAACTACTTTTAGGAGGCCGTGGAATTACATTCCTCCTTCGATGGTGCGGTGGAGGGGACTGTGGGTAGTCAAGAGCAGAGGCGGCAATTTCTCCCTCTGAGCACATCATCCAAGCAGACAATCTGAGGGAACGCAATGTCATGACCACCATCAGGACTATAAGGAAAGGAACCCGGAGAAGGTGGGGTGAGGCCTCCAAGGAAAGTCGTCAAAGGATGGCTCCATTCTTCTTGCTGCTCCTTCCGAGGGCCCAGACACTCCCCCACCCCGAGGTTGGGTCCCCTCCCCCAGGTTAGATCCTGCTGACACCCGACATGAGTCCGCCCCTTCCACCCCACAGGGAGAACTGGGTCTGTGCCCAGTGCCACTGTTTTCCAGCTGAGGGGCAGCGGGCTGGCTGTCTCAGTCCCGGAAGTGTCCCACTGAAGCTTATGGCCATTGTTTCTTATGGGACAGTTGCTTATGAGCGGCCACTTTTAGTCTGGTCACTCTTTTTTCAGGGAGACTGTGCCCTGCCTTACCGGGGGCAGTAGCAGCCAGCCTGCCACGCCCTGGTGAGTCAGACCACACCTCAAGCGCTGGGCTCAGCTTCAGGAACCAAAGCAAACTGGGCAGGTGAGCAGAGGAGAAGGCTCACAGCTGGGGCATTCGGCCTGCGAGGCAACTTCAGGGATGGTGCGTATTCCGCGTGGTTCCTGAGAGCAGAAATGTGAGCGTGAGCAGGAGTTCACGGACACAGTGGCCCCATCGGTGTATTTGGTCTCGTTTAGCACTTCCTGATTTGAGTGGACCACCTGGGAGGTAGACATCTCACTGCTGCTCGGTGTCCAAGCGGAGGAGGCCAGGGTGGGGATGGCAGGAGAGGGGAACGAAGGTCTCAGGGATGATCCAGGTTTGGGAGCACCTGGAACTTAATCAATTTTTTGGATGCCTCTTAAAAACTACAAGAGTGCAAATACCCAATTAGCTATGAAAGTAAATATCGATCTAGAATAAAAACAGAAATCACAACAGATTTATGAGGCTTTAGAGATTCATGTTTCTTCTCTCTGAAATCCTTTCAGGCAATTTACCAGGGGTACCTGTCCAGAAATGCTTTCTGATGGTAACGTGTCTTCCCACCTCCACACAGAACATTCTCTATGGGCCTCTGCGAGGCAGAGCCCCAAAGGTTAACCCGATGACTTCACGGGACCTGCTCCCTGACCGAGCGCCCATCTGTGGGCAGGAGCAGATGCTCGGTGGACCAGGCTCTCCAGCTCAGAGTGGAGCAGGCTCTCGCAGACGGTGTAGGAGTCTGGGGAGAGAGCTCCCTCTCGCTGAGTCCCTCCCATGAGCCTGGAACTGTGCTTGTCACACGCTCCCCATTTATCTCCCCTTCTTCGGGTAGGGCCACTTCATTGTGGAGGACAGTAAAGCTCGAAGATGCAAAAACTCGAAATGGTTGTGCCTGAGGCTGTGTTCTTCTCGCTTGGGGCTGCTCAACCCCTTTCTGTTGGGAAGTTGCATCCTGGTGGAAAGAGAACCATCGCTTCTTGAGGACAGAGTGGGCTCAGGAGCAGCCTCAGGGCATCCACCCACGCACATGCTCCCAGGCCAAGAAGACGCCTTCGGAACCCAAGGAAAGAATTCTTTTTTGTGGCCAAAGGCACACAGTGTTGAGACTGCATCGATGATAAAATTACCGCTGACATCTGAGGGGAAATCAACTTTCATTCAAAACAATAGTCCAGGGTCTTGTTTTGAGTGGTTGTTTTTTTTCCCCCTTGGAGCTGCTTCTAATTCTGCCTTAAACTCAAGGGAAAATTTCCCTGCCTGCCTGGGCCTCGTTTTCTCCACGTAGAACACAATACTCCTCTGTCCTCCTTCAGGTTCATGACGAAGCTGAACTTGGAGGGAGTTTAGCCTTTGCTACACCCATCTGGATACAGGTCACACATGGCTTTTAAAAGGCATCAGTGTTAGTTCTGCTATTACTAAGAAAGACAACTGCAACTGCTAATAACAATAATTTAGTCACAAAAGAATCTATTCTCCCTTTTATGGAAGTAAAACAATGTACTATTTTCTTATTTATTATAAATATTACAAAATTAATTTGTGCTTTTTATAGAAAACTTGGACAGGGCAGGAAATCATAAGGAAAATATCACCCACGATCTCACCTCTTCATATAATAATAAGCCATTGATAACATTTTGGAGTAAGTTCTTCCTTCATTTCCCTCTCGTGTGTGTGTGTGTGTGTGTGCGCGCGCTCGTGTAAAACTTTCCAGCTTTTATCACTTTTCTAACTGGCATCCTATCGTTCTCTTTTGTAACCTTCTTGTTGGCATAGTGATGTACTGTGAACATCTTTTCATGCCAATCAAACCTATATAGTTACATCTCGATTTTAAGTGGCTGACTTATATTCCATTAACACATCGAATTATGTAGAAATGATTTTTACTGTTGGAAGTGGACAAAAGGGCGTCATCCCGTAGACTGATGCAATGAACATCTTCTCCTTGCTCAGCCGATTGCTTTCTCGGGAGCCATTCCTGCAAGGGGCCCTGCGGGGCTAAGACCGGGAGCTGCGGCTGATGGTTCTTCCTGGAAAGGCCGGCAGGAGGCGGGGCTTGTGCTGTGCCCGCCCCCAGGCGCCGGACGAACAGGCCAGTTTGCCTGGGCCTTTGTCACCAGCATGTTCGTCCTCTTTCAACTTTCCCAGCGTGAGACGTCAAAAAATGAGATTTTGTAGTCATTTGCATTTCTCATTTAGTGGTGAGCTTAAACGTTTTGTCATGCATTTCTTCGGCGTTTGTATTTTGTCTATGATATATTACCGATTTATTGCCTTGGTTCAATGTTTTTCTTGTAATTAATCTTTCCTAAGAAAGCATTCTTAGCGATACCTTGTTTACCTTGTTTTAGGGTGTGGAGGTTCAGATTCTCTTAAAATCTGATTTCCCCAGTGCGGTCTCTCCTCGCTGAAGAAAGGTAGGCCATAACTTTCCAAAGTAAAAACTACTGCACTAACATGTCTACAAAGCATGTTTGCTTTCTTTAAACTAGCGTTCTATCCCTCAATTTTTAAATATGGAATCTCTTGCTCTGTACGTGTGTGTTGATGACCTTGTACTTTTGTTTTGGGTTCAGAAATGAATAGACTATCTAGATTTTACGCTCGGTTTGAGCCCAGGAATCTTCCGTAGTTGTACGTGAAGGGTGGAGGTTGGACGTGAGCCACGGTGTGTGGAAGGTGTCTGTTCTGTCGAGCCTGGAGGCTCCTGCAGCCCAGGCATTTATGATAACAGCCCAGGCAATTTGCTGAAACTGACAGAACCTATATTTTGGTGCTAGAATAAGAACGGTGCTCATAATTCACCACGGACAATTCAATACGGTTTAAATTAATACCATTTAATTCAATACAGACGATCCTAGTAACGTTGCGCAGAACGAATTACAAATGACACATAAGAGCTCCTGAGGTGAATTTCTGGGTCTCCACCAAGAACCACAGAGCTCCCGGCCCTGCACAGTTCTTCCTGTTCTCCCTCTTCTCTCCCGATCCCTTTGGGTTCCATCTCCCCTCCTGCCCCTCGCTGGTCGCTTCTCACTCACATCGAGGCCCTTTCCCCTGGTCACCGCGAGCTGTCCACTCCAGAGCTGCCGTGTCACTCTCCATTCACCGCTGCTTGAACGGGAGCAGGTAAGGAGGCCTGCTTCCTCTGACGCAGGGCAGCTGTCCTGGTTATTCTCGGGGGCCGTTCCTTCCCAGTCCTGACGCTTTCTGTCTCTCCCACGACCCCGTCTGCCACCCTGTGCCTCAACAGCACTGTCTCCCTGTCCACCCACGCGGTGGCAGTGGGAAGGCTTTTTTAAAAACTGAAATGTAGTTGACATATAATATTATATTAGTTTCAAGTGGACACTCTAGTGATTTGACATTTACATCCTTCCGGTAATAATATCACAAGTCTAGTAATTATCTGTCATCATACGAAGTTGTTAAGTATTATCGACTATATTCCCGATGCTGTCCATGCCATCCCTGTGGCTTATTTATTACATAACTGGAAGTTTCTACCCCTTACCCTCCTTCCTGCATTTTACCAAGCTCCCCACTGCCCTCCCCTAGGGCAGCCCATCAACTTTTTCTTTGACTCTATGAATCTGTTTCTGTTTCATTTTGTTTTTTAGATTCCACATACAAGGGAAATCATACGGTATTTTTTTCTGTGTCTGATTTATGTCACTGATCACAATAGACCCTCTAGGTCTATCCATGTTGTCACAAATGGCAAGATTTCATTCTTTTTTTATGGCTGAGTCATAGTCCATTGTATATCTGTGCCACAGCTTTATACATTTGTCCGTCAGCGGTCACAGGACAAGAAGGGTCTCAGAAGCTTTAGCAGAAAAGTACCTTCCTGGTCAGGACCTGGCTGAAAATTATTTCCTCCTTCTCATGATTTAAAGAAGTGAACGCAGCGTGTCACGTCAGTGAGACAGCCATACACAGTGTCGACAGTCTCTCTTAACTTCAACAGGCCGCTTAACTATGTCACTCTCAAAATTACACAGGCTATTCATACCTCCAGGGGCCCAGCAAATCTTATTCACTAAAAATAAAACGCAACAAAACAAAAGGACTCTTTAAAGCCTCTAACGAGCTGCATGACTCTGATCATTTGGGAATCTTTATCAATCCTCCTCCACCGGAGAATTTGTTTCCCTTGGATAATCCACAAGTCCATTTGTGTGCAGCTGGGGTAAGAGACACAATGACATCTCCCAAACAGGGACACAGCACATTTTCTGTTACTCCCCCAAACCATTACTAACATAAGGCATATTATGTCCAGCCCAATTTTCCTAAAACTATAGGGTCCTGCTTGAGTGAGGTGGGTAGGGTAATAATATGGGTGTAATGATTTAATTCGAACAGTTTTAATTTGAACATTTCACCTAAAATGTCATATGGTGTGCTTGAGTGTGATGTTCTTATATCACATGCTTAGGATTTTGTAATAGAGGATTTTGTAATAAAAAGGGGGCGTCATTTGTACCGGACCCTGTGTTTGAGGATGTCAGAGAGGTGGCCGAACAGGACAGGAAGCGACTGCCAGTTGTACCGCCAGGCGTCACTGTTGCTGATACTCAGCCTGCCATCTGCTAACCCACAGAAAGCTTTCAATATGTCTCTCCTGACCGGGCCTGGCTTCCCACCACCTTGCCAGCACCCCTGTCTTCCCTCACGAGAGCTTTCTCCTGCCTCTCCTCTCCATCCCCAGACCCCCTTTATCCTATTAAATATCCGAGGTTCCCATTTCACTATGCGCAAAAGCAATTTAGCTCTTAGTCTGAGGCCAAGCCTTGTCGTCTACATTCAATGGGGCCCTTCGCAAGACCGCCATTTTCCATGGAGAGTAAGCTCTCTGAACACAGAATCGATGGCAGTCACCAATACATAAAATGCACCCTCTCCCCCACACTTACTGCTTCAGGGCTGAGCAGGAAGGAGCACGGCCCTTCCCGACTGGCCCGCCCAAGCTTCCACCTCGGCCACCTCCTTCCACATGTACCCCTCTCCCCCCTCCTTCGGTTCCACTAACACAGCCAACTTTGCAGCCCTTCTCGCTTTGCTGGGATTGTAATTGACAGACCCAGACACCCGACCTCTCTGCTTGCTCTTGAATAGCAGGTCCCGGGCCAAGATGTTTAACACCATTCTCTTCAACACGTGTTCTCAGCCAGCATCCACTTCCTCCAGCTCCATTTCCTCTTGCTCCTGGGGTTTCTGGAACTGCTGGAGGCCGTCCAAACAGTACACTAACCAGGGCTTCTGCAGGTTTATTTTTCTCTTTCTTCGACCTGCACCATTTAGTAGGTGATTGCTTTAGCACACCGCACAGGTCGCGCAGCCTCCCAGAAGCACTTTCCCTCATTCTTGAGAAAATCCAGTGTGATGTCTGAGGACAGGAAGGAAGACTTCGCCCTGGCTGCCAAGTGCTCTTGCCCTGTTCTCCTTCGGAAAACTCATCCGTCGGCTGGTCCAGCCCTCCCACCTGCCTTGGGTGTGATCGTTTCTCATGAGTATAATTGATGGCCAACTTTGAAAGCTTGGCATTGATTCACATCCACTGTCTCCTGTGGCTTTTAAATAAAACGTTTTAAGCAAAGAACAGGCAAAAGGGAAGGCAGGGGACAGGGATGAATTCCCGCATCGCTCCCGCTGACACGTGCCCTCCCAGACTCCGACCAGTGCGTTTGGAGCAAAGGGACCGCTCATATCACAGTATTTTTGTAATAAATTGCGATGTTCGCGGGAGTGCGATTGAGACCTTCTTGTATGAAGGATGCTTTTGAAGTGAAAAAGTTTTCTCTCGGTTCAGTTATGATTGTACTGAGCTTTTGATAGAAAGTCTTGCTGGTTAACCTGACACCGAGCCTGCAGCCGGGAGGGTATGGCCTGTGTCCGGGAGGCCTGGACTCTGGTCCCACGCTGACACACCTGAACCCAGAGAGCGATACACCCACCAAAGATGGGCCTCCCGGCTGTCCATTGTTGGTTTTGCCCCGGCAGGTCACTGTCAGGTACACGGGCAGAGCCGCTCTCTATATTCTTCAGGAAGAGGAAATCCTCCCACCACGAAAGCATTTGGGGCGGGGGCTGGAGGTGGGGCCTGTGCTGATGAAGGGGCAGACACGTGAGCAGGGAGGAGTGAGAGTGACAAGGACTTCCGACTGGGCTTCTCCAAGAGTGGCTAGTGGGCCAGCAGCGCCCTCGTCCATTGGGAGCCTGTTAGAACTGCGGAGCCCCTTTCTGAACCCTAATCGGCATTTCTGATTGGTCCAATCCAGTGGTTCTCAAGTGGGGTTCCTGGGGACCGAAGCGTCAGTTTCTAAAACTATAGCGTTGGAATTGCAAATGCTCTGTTCCCACCTCAGTCCTGCTGACTCAGAAACTTCGGGGGGCTGAGCCTTCCCCAAGGGCTCACACCTTGTCTTTTCCGGGGATCGGTTTAGAAACCCAGGCCTCCGCCCACAAATGGCTGTGGATTTGCTTTAGGAGAATGTATGGGATCCCACTGCAGGGGAAAGAGAAGTTTTTTGTTCGAGGGGAGTTTCGTCACGTGTACCCAGAGCCTTTGGAACAGCTGGTTTCTCTCCCTGTCGACGAGGCTGCAGCCATGCAGTTGGCAGACTAAAGGGGGCAGTCACATGGTGGGCCCCGAGGGGTGGGGCAAACAGGCAGACGGCACGCAGCCTGCCTCCCTCTGGTGATGATCGTGTGAGCTGTTGCATTTCCTCACTCCGCCAGCTCCACTTGGCGGTTATTTGTAGCTTAAAGCAATCACGGACACAGCTTCGACGCAGTGCAAACACTGCTTTTGCCTCGTTCCGCCGATGGCCTGAACCCTCTTCAAACACAGTGTGCTGCTATTCACACTAGATTTCCAAACCAGGCACTGACCAGTCACTGACCCATCGGAGACAGGGCGAGGAGCTGGAACCTTTCTACGTTCACTTAGAGGGGCTCGGCCCAATCGGACCAGCCGTCCGGCCGTTCCTGTAGCAACAGCACGACGTCGGGGAAGAGCCAGGCTTCCCCTTCCTCCAGTGGGCCGCTTCTGCTTTCTGGAAGTCCCGCGGGCAGGCTGGCTGGCCGCCACCGGGACATGGCCTCCTGAGAATTTTCTTCTGCTCCAAGTTCAGGTCTCTTTTTTACTTCCCATTTTTTTCTATACATGAAAAGGAAGTAGCAAGTACTCATAGTTCAATAAATCATAAAATACTTTCTTCAACTCTCTTCATCCCCTTCCTTCTTAAATATTCAAATTTAATAAAATTTTGATAAAAAGTAAAAATTAAGTCCTCGGTTGTGGCGTATAACATCTCCCTCCCTCCCTCCCACCCTCCCTTCCTCTCTCTCTGAAATCGATTTTTAAAAAGTAAATATTAATAAAACAAAACTTATTTTTAAAAATCATTATAATTAAATAAACCAGGGCTTAAAACATTTATGTGAATCTAAGGTATGAACTTTTTTCAGGACTGTTTTAATGTTGAGTTGATTTTCTTCAAATTCTTTGAAAATTAGTAATGTCTAGATAGTGTCTCCGCATGGTGATAGCTGTCTATCAATCAGAATATTTGATTCAGTAGAAAGTCGTTGCATGTATCTCAAACCAAATAGTGTGGAATTTTAATGTGCTCTGTAAAGTCAAAGAGAGTGGTCACGTCAGTTTATTAAAATCAAAATACAGAGCCTTGAACGCGATGATCCTGGGTACAACGGCGTATGAAATGAGACATCTGCACTTCAGTACAATTTCTGCATCCCTAGCCATCGGTCGTAGCTGGAGCGTGAGAGCCTGAAACTTCAGTCTGCGTGCTGACTCCTGCTGGCCCTGCCCTTCCGAGGGGTGTGGTTTCCCTCGGGGGAAAGACGACGAGCCAGGGAGGCCTGGTGATCAGCAACTAGATCTCTCCCTCTGGAAGCAAATGACACTGGATGCATTCTTTCCGTTTTCAAAAAGAAGTGCCATCGTGGGGTTCTGCCTTAACTCAGGTCGAGATGTTGCCTGGGCCATACCCATAGCTCCACGGATGCGCCGCGTGCGTGGGTAGAGCTGAGTCAGTTGTGGGGTGACAGGCTCCCTACCCAAAACGTTGCCTTATCTCTCATCCGTCACATATTCTAATCCCATGCACAAGGCCTTATCCAAGAGGTGGCTGAGAATGTATCCTCTGAGTTTTGATATAAAGTTTAAAAAAATAGGCCTGGCTGGTGTAGCTCAGTGGATTGAGCGCGGGCCTGTGAACCAAAGGATCGCGGTTCGATTCCCAGTCAGGGCACATGCCTTGGTTGCAGGCCAGTTCCCAGCATGGGACACACAAGAGGTAACCCTACATTGATATTTCTCTCCCTCTTCCTCTCTCCTACTCTTCCCCTCTAAAGATAAATAAATAAATAAATAGATAGATAGATAGATAGATATTTAAAGTTTAAAAAAATAATAACCTGCTTTTTTTGAAGGAGTCTGGATAGAATCCCAGCCTCCATCTTGCCAGACTGATGACAAGCACATCGAGCTGAGATCACGTGTTTCCCCGATGGTCCACTCTGTCCCCTGATAGATGATTTCAGGGCCAGCATTACAGCCGGGGTCCAGTAGAAGGGAACCGATAAAAACGGTGACTTCTCTAGCTCTTCGAGTCTCGTTCTTGGCTCTTAAGTTGACGACAAGACTGGCCGAGGTCGGAGTTCATGGCAGGGTTTTCTAGGACCACGTCTTTCTGGAGCAACTGAGAACATGACTTTCAGCTCCTCTTGCTCCTTATGCTGCTTGAATCGCAGAATCCAGAGCGAGGAGGCGACATTTTTAATCTCAGAAGCAGGGAAAGCATCTTTTTATTCCTTTAATCATTAATTCCCTCTTATCTCCTCAGTGTGCTCCCCTCGGTCTCCTCTAGTGTGTACTGTGTCTCTTGGATTTGCTCTCTGTGCATTTTAAATCCCTCCTTCCCCTGCCCCAATTCTGCACGGGCGAGCCAGCCTTCCACGTGAACTGGAGTGACAGGATGTACTACCCAGTGTATTTCTCTTATCTCCATTAGAAAGGTTTTAAGCACTTCTCTGCAACATACGGTATGATACATTACCGCAACATACGGTAATCATATCCTGGTCTTGGGTTAGCCCTTTCACTGACACAAATTCCTTCAATGGTGGTGATTTTATAACATTTTTTATTTCACGTGTGGGTCAGTATAGATTCCCTGTTCAGCGCACTCGAAGATGGGAGTAGACACGAGAGAGGATTTGGGAGGAAATGCCCGTGAAGGACAAGGAAAGGGAGCGGGGAAAAGGGGCGTACGCCTCCAACCATGAGAGCTGGTGCCTGTGCGGGAGAGGGGAGGGGAGAGAAGTGGGTGCTACTGCAAAGCTCTCAGCAATTTTTGGTGATGTTGGTAGTTGAGTGCTTTAGCCAGAGTCACCTGTTAGAAGAGTCCCTGGCCGTGCAGGAATGAGCCGGCATTAGTGCGCTGCTGGCGGGCATGGCCGGGGAGAAAGCACCTGGGTGTGAGTGCGTGTTAGGTAGGTCTGGAGTGGCAACCCCTGGGACCGTCACTGGGTGTCGCTCATGGGACGGAAGGTCGCGGCTGCCACCTCACAGCACTTCGCCTTAATCAGTGTGTTTCCTGTGACCTAGTAAGTCTGACCACGTTGGATGATTTCTCTTCCTTTGCTTAACTTTAGCAGGGGAGGCGTTGCTTTGTTCCTGTCTGGTAGGTAGGTGAGGGAATTTCACTTAGAAGTCACGGAGAATCCTTATCAAAGAATACAGGTCCAGGCAAAGGGAGAAGAAGGACTTTAGAACCTTAAATAGATTTGACCGTAGATGCCCTCTATTTAAGTACTGTGCTTTTCAAACTATAAGATGCACTTTTCCCCAAAAAAATTTGGGAGGAAAATGGCGATGCGTCTTACAGTCCGAATGTAGCTTTAACTTTACATTGGTGAAATATTATGTTATTTATGTTATTAAATACTTTACCCCATTTTTTGCTTCAAAAATTTCTTTCCTATTTTCCTCCTCTAAAACCTAGGTGCGTCTTATGGTCCAAAAATACGGTACCTGGGGAAGGAGGAGAGCCAGCTTCAGAGGCTCGGCACAGCGAGATTCCTGTTAAAGAGTTTAGTCGCTGTTAGCGTGGCCAACATTTCCTTTTTTATTTGGCACAGGTTCGGTGGTGACTGTTGTGTTTTATTAAAAACACACTCTCACCTTGGCCAGTGGGGCTCAGTTGGCTGGAGTGTCGTCCTGTGAACGGAAAGGCTTCAGGTTCAATTCCCGGTCAAGGGGCGTGCCTAGGTTGTGGGGGTGGTCTCTGCTCATGGGTACAAGGGGCAACCAATCGATGTTTCTCTCTTGCATCGATGTTTCTCTTCCTGTCTCTCTCTCCCTCATTTCTCCTCTCTCTAAAATCAGTAATCATTTCTTCAGGTGAGGATTGGAAAACAAAGACAGTCTTGGAATAAGCCAGGTGAGCAGTGCTATCGGCCACTTCCCGTACTAGCCTCGGTGCCCTTCCCCAGAAAGTATTGTGTTTGGCTTCTCACCGACTGTGCATTAGGCGGCCTTCCGCTCCGGCCCTGCCACTCCGAGGCTGGGAGTATTTGGGTATGTCCTGTGGGCAGTAATGTCCACTTCTGTCCACACACACTTCCCTCTGTGATAAATCCCTCTTGGTTTCACCAGTCCCTTCCTCGAGCCAGTCTTTCCTCCCCGAATCTTCCATTACGTCCCTGGCACTTGCATGGCAGCCTCATCGGTTTCGGTTCTCAGACAGATTTTCATTTCCTTTTTTGCAATAAGGATCTACATGGAGCGGAACCGCCTTGGGGTTTGGCTGCAGTGATGTTCTCTCTCACCAGGTCAAAGGGGAGAATGGCGAACAAAAAATCCGTGTCTGTGTTGTGTTCAGGGTGATTAGTGGGGGCTCAGGCAGAGATCGGCTGGTCGTAAGTAAACCTCTCGCCTTTGGTGGGCACCTCGAATTTGTGTCACCACATGATGCTGCTAAATCGGGGGCAGGGGAAACAGGAAGCCGGCAGAACTGGGCCTCAGCATCCCTCCCTCCCCTTTTCTGTGCCCCCTTCTCTCCATGGCATCGTCTCTCCACACACCCCCCACACCCCCATACATGTTCTCGTGCTTTCTCTGGTCAGAGGAGCAATGAAAACTGAGAATCGAGTCGACTCATTAGGGCTTTGTCACTTTTCAAAGAGAAGCTCGAGTTGTTCCAAGGAGCAGTCTCTAACTAATAAGACAACACAGTTTCAGATGCTACATCCCCGAGGACCTCCTCAATCACACTGCCTCATTTGGTGCCCTGTCTGTCCATTTGGAAAGCCAGACCCACGGACGGAGAGCTAGACCACAGAGCCTGAGCTGCTTCGGACCTGGCCCACAGTGACAGGGTCAACGACTTCCCGTCCCTTGTCACCAGTCCACCATCTGAGAACCTCACGTTCAATCCCAGCTAATGGGTAAAGAGCACCCAGCATGTGCTGCCTGCTGTCCCTCACCTTTTCCCACATTTTTATGTTCTAGGGAGAAGGCGGTCAGACACCTCGGAGAGTAGTTGACTTGGGCAAGTCACTCGACTATGAAGGACTTAACCCAGGAGCTGATCCCACACCCAGCCCTGTAGCGTCCTCCCCTACTTTCCCTGTGTCTTATCATTACAGAAATTTAAGTCCTTCTCTTAACCTTGAAGGGCTTGCTAGTCAGACCAGCTAGGTTCTGAGTTAAGTTTTCTATTGAGCAATGTTTCAAAAGAAAATCTTGTAAAGGGTCTCACCTCACCTCTAAAACCTATATTCCAAACAAAGACCACGTGCCTAAAATGTGCCTGCTACCATTGGGATCAGAAGGGGTCCCTGAGTCCCATACCTTTACTTCGTCTCTTTCCAGATGATGCTTTGAATCACAGGAAGCTCTTTGCATGGCACTGAACTTAGTTGAGTGGTTCCCAAACACGGACTCATAGATTGATCGCTACCGGGCTCCCTCCCAAAGGTTCTGACTCAGTGGGCCTGGAGGGGCGTCTCCTCAGTGGTTTTGATGCACAGCCACGTCTGGGGGTTCTTGGGCTGGTTGAAGAGTATGGTCTTGATGTTGGAGACTGGAATTTGGCCCTGGCATTACCACCCCTCCCTGGGGCCCGGTGTTCTCACTTGTGAGCTGGGAATGAACAAACCTTGCCTTTACCTGCCCTCTGAGGCCACGTACATCATTTTTAGTGCACATGGCAAAAATGCTTTGTACATTAGACTTTATTTCTATTTCCCTTCTCTGCAGACCCTGCCAAGACAATGTTGAAAGTGTCTATATATCAACTCAATATTTAATACCCATCAATTTTTTCTCCAAGGAGAAAGATGCAATGACGCCTTCCTCATAAAGAGCAAAGAACAGTTTCTTTCTTGAGGTCTCTCAGGGCATGTCCGTCAATATCTGTTTTGTTGGGCCTCTTCTGACTCTGAAACTTTATGACTTGCCCTTTCGGCTTTGACCCCGCTTTTGCATTACAGAGGAAAAAGCTTCCTTTTGCTCACCGGGAGATGTCGCTCGGGCTCCTTAGTCTGCAGGGCTCTCTCAGCAAGACCCCATGATCATCATTTTTCTTTCCATCCATTCAATGCTTAGGCTACTCACGATTTTCTCAAACTTGATTGTGCATTTTAAGCACCTGGAGAGCTGGCCATAAAGGCAGTTTCTCAGTCCCACCTCCTACCATTCTGGTCCAGAAGAACTGAGGCGATGCCTAGAAAGTTGCATTGAGAAGACATTCCAGGGACCTCTGTGCAGATGATCCAAGGAGCACACCTTAGGAAATACCTCCTGTCTTCCCATTGAGTCTGTGTGTGTTCGTTTTGACTCAGAACACGGGGTTTGTGGCATTTGGAAGGGGCTGGCCTGAGCGTGCCCTTTGCACTGTGAAGAAAAGATCAGCCAAACACTGTAGAACTTGCTACTCAACTTGTGGTCTGCAAAGCAACAGCCTCTTCTTACCTGGAAGCTCCTCACCAATGCAGAATCTTAGGGCCCACTTTAGACCTTCTGAGTCATGACCTGCATTTTAACACGTGAAGCCTGTGCTCCTTAAGGTGTCAGAAACCCATGACAAAACATGGGTTTGCAAGGGAGACAGTTTGGGGGTTAGCAGCTTGATCTCTCTGAGTGTCTCTTTCTCATGAGTGAAATGAAAGTAACAGGAACTGCAAACATTGTTTGATTCAATCTCCCCTATGATCTTCATAGGAGGGTTCCTAGACAGAAAACAGTGACTCATAAATGACAGTTTCTTAGCAGTTTTTCTACCTTCATTAAGTGGTAATGCCCAAGATTTATATAGGGAATATGGAAATTGCTTAAAACACCCAGTCACTGTTTGAACACCACAGGCAGACAATTTAGATACGTGTTCCAGAATTGTACAGGGAGGTACCTGGGAGACCGGAAGACGGTCTGAGAAGGGCAGGCCAAGGACACTTAGCATGTGACTAGAAGAAAAGCAAGACGAGGCGGTGCGAAAGAAGACGTGGGGGTGGGTAACGACGGGTTGGGTTCACCTCCCCGGTGACCCAGTGACCCCACAAGGATCAGGCCCAGTGCAGGTGGAGGCTGAGAGGAGGCCCGGCAGCGAACAACAGCAGCTCGCCCGTGGCTTTCTGGAAGGCTGCTGAGCGATGGCGTTGTGCTGAGAGTGAGCCACAGAGCATTTCCCACCGGATGCCACGTCTCAGCATGGGCAGGTCCGAGTGGGATCGATGGGAGGAGGGAGCTTTGGAGAGGCTCTGGCCAAGGCATTCCCAGGACAGGAGAGCTGGGCAACGAGAAGGCTTGTACAGGAAGGACTAAGGGGGTTTATTTGCCAATGTTTGTCCTACTTTAAAAAGTCAGAGCCGGATAAGAAAGGAACAGGAGTTTGCAGCAAGGGAAATAACGGTTCGTTTTTAGGAAGTGGGCCACGCCCGGAGACATAGGTGAGGTGATGCTGAAGGACCTGGCTCCCCGATGGCTTCCAGGGGATGGGTTACATCGGAGGGAAACCACTAATCATGGTGACTAAGGGGGTTAGGGCCTTGGTCAGGGTCCTGGTCCTGCCTGATTGGTCGGTGCTAGGGTAGCAGGTAGCTGATCAGTGTATCTGGTCCAGATGTCGGCGGCCATGGCATGGCTTCATCTGGTTTTGCTGCTTTTCTGGGTCCGGGGCTGAAACACGGCTGAGGCTCAGATGTTCTCTCTAGTTTGATTGAAACTCTGTCTCTGCGGTCAGCAGACCCGAGTCTTTGTTCCTGTCATTGGCAGAGGTGGATCAGAATCTCGTCCTGAAAGCTGAGTGCTGATGGAGAGGTCATGCAAGGGAGAGGCAGGCAGGGGGGTCAGGCGGCTCCTAGGTTAGACGAGGTCTGTTTGAGTCAAAAGGAAAGTGGCAGAAAAGGTCAGATTAAATAAACTTTCCACTCAGTTACAGGTTGCCGCAGGGCCTGCACACCCTCCCAGTGTCCCCTTGGGCCTGGAGGGGAGGCAGTTGCTCTATGATTAAAGGTGCAGCCTCTAAAATCAGGGATCTCCGCCCTGCCTCTTACCACCCGTGTGCTTTGTGCAGATTCCTTAGCCTCTCGGTGCCTCCTTTACCTTTGAGTGTATAGCCAATGACAGAACCTGTGTCATAGAATTAGCACGAAGTTTAAATCAGGTAATGCCTATGAAAGGTAGGGCGCTGAGTAGGTTATCAGCATTCTTTGGTGGTTGTTTGTGTACAGTAACAGTCACTATGTGACATCGACACCATGGACAGTGAACGCAGATGTAAATGTGGAAGTCAGCCAGGAGATCTCTGTGTCTCTAAATAACCCTGAGGCCCTTAATGTCTGTCCTACTTTAAAAAGTCAGTTGTTCGTTAAATGTAATATGATTTTATGAGAACACAGCGCTCGTCTTCTAATTTAAACATTTCCAGGAGTGCTCAGACGGGAAATTTATATCCAGTTATTGTCAATAAAACTAATTACCCAATTCATGAAAAATTGCCCTGATAAAGCCGCCTCAGCTCTGCTATCCCCATGACTCAGTAGCAAGGCAGAGCAGGGAGGGAGAGCTTCCGTGACTCGCACCTCCCACTGGTCTCCCCTGAGCCGGAGAGAGCAGCCCCCCATGCCGCCCCCAGCTCCCTGCAGGTGACAGTGCCCGCCTACGGTCTCCTGCTGTGCCTGCTTTCCTGACCCAGGTCCTGCCTTCTGTGTGCTTGGTTGAAGACACCTGAATCTTTTAATTACATTCCTCTTGAAAACATCTGAGGAGCCACAGCTTCAGCTGCTGTCAGACACTGACTTCAAGTCCGCTAGAGAGTAGAGAATAAATTACAAGCCATCCAAAATGAATCCAACTCCACAGTGGCCATTTCTGTGAGGCGGCTTTAGAGGTTAGGTGACATGGTGTGATATTAAAGACCTGTGTTGAACTTTTTGATAAGGAGGATTAATTTTGATACTTCCCATTGGGTCTTTTAATAGGATGGATTTTTCACTTTACGGAGGGCAGTACATGAAACCGCCAAAGGGTGTTGATACCAGCGTGGCTCTCGTCGTTGTCACTGTCACTCTCCTCATCCTGACAGTGACGCCCCATAGGTGAGGGAGCCCAGCCAGGCTCCAGGGCCCCCCGGTTGGGGGTCTAGGTACGAACTGCAGAGAGCATCGGCTAAGTCTAGCCATTGTTGCAATGTTGGGGTTGGTCCATCAGAGGGAGACGGTTGCACTTGACTGAGCTACGCCAACGGGACCTTGACACGATCTACTGGGAGAAGCCCGCCGGTTGTTGGAGGACTGGAACACCAGAATGCTGACTACAGGGTGAAGGGCATTTTCAGGCAGAGAACCCACCCACACAGGAAACAGCATTGCTCGGGGTCCTACGAGCACATGGATATCGTTGGTGTGGAGGGCTTATACAAACAGGAGAGGGGCGGAGCCAAGGAAGAGAAGCCTAGAAAAACAGCAGACGGGGAGCGATCCCCTAACCTGTGCAGGTGGGAAGGGCGTTCCTCTGGATCTTGCACACGCTGTGAGGATTGCGTGGAAGGGTACCAGGGTCAGAATCAAGTATCTGTCCTGGTAACAGTCCGTGGAGTGTATAAGGAATCCTCCAGAGACTTCAGGGATAAAAATGTCTTTATAAGGGTCTAAATGTCACAGATTCAAAGCGGCTCCAAAGCTGGTCCAATCCATTTCACCTCCCACCGACAGCGGCAGAAGCACCGCGTTTAATTTTCACTGCACGATTGCTGTACAAATAGTCGTCCGTGTCTCACCAGCACGTGGCCTGATGGTCACGCTGGCCTCCCGTGGGGACGGCCGAGTCTGCAGTCCACTCGACTTCTGTTTTCTAGCCCTTTTCTTCTTTTCATAGTACCTCTCACTGCAGGTTTTTCTGGACAATATTTAAAGCCGTGACCTTTTAAATAAAATAAGTACTTAAAAGTCTTGCGTGGATTGAAATTCTGAGCATCAGCCAGCTGTTTCTACCTAGACATGCTGTGGGTATGAAAAATTGCTAAAACAATTTAGGAGAGAAGTTTCTACTGCCAATTGGCGTCAAGTGACGAATCTTGGTGTTTTTTTCCATTTTTTACAATTCATACTGTGTCAGAAAAAAAAGACCAGAATTCACTCCCGCTGCCTGCTGATGTACTTCCTGGAAGATGATTAGCTAGATCAGACATCCTGGCAGAGAAACATGGGCTCCAACTTATGCTCAGAACTTACAGTGCGGGTTTATTTTTCCTCTGCTCTCTTCCAAGCTATTATGTTACTGGCAGGAAAAAAAAAAAACAATAATGGACCTCTTACGCTATCAGATAATATTTTGGAACCACGATCATTTTCACGCTCGTAAAGGCCAGCTTGAAACGATCAGCAGGGTTATCAAAGGAGCCTGTTTTGTCTTTTACAAGTGACTGGAAATGATCGAACGTCCTGCCCGAGGAATTTTTGGACTCGACTAGGGTAATGAATTATGATTTAATCTTTATTTTGAAACTGATTATCCTAAACTAACTTCCAGTTTCTATCAGGGATTTCAAAGGAAATGGGGTATGGTTTACATGAGATTAGGCCCCTGGCTTCAGTCAAGTAATCCCGTATAATTGCTGGTTCCATCGCCTGAAACACATGGTCCTGGTTAGTGAAGGAGCGCGTTTGCCTCTATA
This sequence comes from Glossophaga mutica, assembly GCA_039655065.1. Classification (NCBI taxonomy): domain Eukaryota; kingdom Metazoa; phylum Chordata; class Mammalia; order Chiroptera; family Phyllostomidae; genus Glossophaga; species Glossophaga mutica. Next base: position 89,804,139 of record CM077313.1, read on the forward strand.
GTCTCTGATGACCGGTACTCTCGTTACCGTTACACTGAGGCTCTCGTGTGCGTGTGTGCACACAGCAAGGCTGGCTGACCTTCCCAGAGCCCTAACAGGACGTAGCAGGTGAAGATGGGCCTCCTCAGATTCCATTTAGAAATGGAGTCCTTGGGTCTTTGGTTGGAGAAGATGGCTGCGTCCACCCCATCCGACTGTAGACCCTGCAGATGAGAACTGGGACAGGAGACACGTCCCCCACAGAGTGCGCCCTTGGCCAAGCAGGGACGCTGCCATAAGCTTGGAGAGAAGCTGGTTTTGGAGCTCTGTGCGGGGGCGATGTGGGGAGAGCAAAGACCCTGGGTACCAGACAGAATGATAGTACACAATTGTTCTCTCACTTATGTGAGACTTTGTCTGAGGGGCTTTGTATGACTCTGGAAGAGTGACTTAAACTAAAGAGCAGTGGTCGCGAGGCCCAAGCATGGCCTTTGCTCAGAGGTCTCCAATAAGCTATAACTCTGGCGCCTGGCAGGGCCTTCCTTTGTTGTGGCCAGAGCAGGGTGGACAGATGTAGGAAGGGCAATGGAGACTGTGACAAGTTGGAAGTGCAACCCATGAGGCACCAGGCATGACCAGGGGGTTCCAGAAAGTCAGCTCTCACTGCCGGGGGCCCAGGCAGTGCTGGGTGAGCAAATAGGCTGCATGTAAGGAATTCCATGGACCAGGATGGAACAGGGATGACCCCGACATGGAAGAGGTCAGCGGCACTAACCTTGGCTTCGGAGTGACAAGCACCATAGTTGAGGAGATATCATAAGACAGTGACAGAGAGATACCCCCTTTCCCAACAGCAGCCACAGAGGAAGGAGCGTGTTAACCTAAGCCGGAGAGGGGTGTGTGCGTGGGTGTTTGGATGGGGGGTGGATTGGGCTGTGGAACTCCAGGAATTCTGGCCAGGAGAACTCAAGAGAGACTGTTGTTTTCGGTAACCCATGTGGCTCTCTTGCCTCAGATACGTAAGCGCTGGGAAACATGGGTCATTGTATTTTAATTCATATGGGAAAGCCAGGGGTGTGAACAAAGTGAATGCACCCCTCCCCCACTTGCACTTTTCAACCCTTGATGTTCCCCTGAATGAGTACGTGACGCAAAATGTTCTACTCTCTTCCAAGGTCTAGTCCCCAGATCCAACTGAGACCATCTGTTCATGGGCAATTCATATAGCAACTGGTGGTTTGACTGTGAACCACCTGTAAAGCCTTGGGCAACCTGAGTGGGAGACCCCCAGAGATAATGGCCTCGGCCCAGCCATATCCACGTTACACATTCCTTTTTAGCTTTTTTCAGTTACAGTTTGCATCCAATGTTGTTTTGTGTTGGTTTCAGGTGGGCGGCATAGGGGCTAGATGATCATATACTTTCCAAAGTGTCCCCCCGATACTTCCGGTGCCCACCTGGCACTGTATCTAGTTATTACAATATTATTGGCTATATTACAGAGTCTAATAGGAAAGAACGAGTGTGCAGTTAAGAGGGGACGGAGGTCATTCCTATTGACACGAAAGCCACTGTCTTCATCCTTACCCCTAATTGCAGTTCAAATGACTTTTGAAATTTAGCGTCTCTGTCTGAAAGTCCATTTTCCTGCCACACTCAAGATATTTTATTCTTACGCATCAACTCCTCACTTCCTCTCAATTCTTATTTCAGCAGGGAAACATCTCTCCATTCTCCCAATCCCCAAAACTTGTAAAAAATCTTTCATTTCTCTCCTCAAACCCTTCTCACCCATGAAACAACACATCCTTAAATTATTCTGACAATTAGTCACACGGGTTAATCGCTTGCTCTGTGCTGCCACTGCCCCACCGTAATGAGCGCATGCAGCAATCCACTACGGACTAGTGTGTCCTTTCTCTACCCAAATGCCACGGACACCCCTGTGGGTCCCTCTGCTGTTCAGAAACCCCGTGTGCGTCCCCGCTGCCTGAGCAGTGCGGTTCAGGCTCCTGCCCCAGTCACGCCTGGTGGCCCCAAATCACGAAATTCCCACCCCTTAGTAAATAACCCTAACCCTGACCAAAGGCTACACGACTCCAGTGCATTTCCACATCATCGCCATTGCTTAACTCATTTGCCAGCCTGGCAACTCTTCCTCTTCCTCTTCTTCCTCTCCACCCTGCTATTTGCTACCATCTCGTAAAGTGCATTTTACTTCTCACCACGTTACTCAAGTGATCCTTAGTAACTCTGGCAGCCACCAACCTTGAATAGCTCTGAGCTACACATTGTTCGACTCGTGATGGGCATTCAGTAAACACTGGAATTAAATTATATTCTGTCACATTAATCTCAGTCTCCTTTATGTAAGGAAGTGTTGTCCTTTAAATTACAGTATAAGGTTTTTTAATTTAATAAATAGTTACCAAATTGAATTGACTGACTCATAGACTGGAATTAATTTCAATTTCTAAATCTGCACTTGGTCATAGGCTGTCTAAAGGGGCTGTCTAAGCGCGCGCGCACACACACACACACACACACACAAATTAAGCAAATACTTCTCTTCCCCAGTCATCTTCGAGGAGGGGAAATGAGGTGATCGGCCTACGCTTTTCCCCTTCGGGTCCGTGATGTTGTCTTAGGAGTTGGGACATGGTCACTGTCGTCTTTCCGCCGGTGTTGTTGAGCACACACTCTGATACACAGCACTGTAGGGGAAGGCAGCATAAGTAACGGTTCCTGTTTGCTGGTGTCTACATCCTTGTTACGAAAAGGGTAAGCCCTGATCACTGTGGCTCCATGGACTGGGCATCATCCTGAGAAGCGAAAAGTCACCGGTTTAATTCCCAGTCAGGGCACATGCCTGGGCTATGGGTTCAGTTCCCCGGTCAGGGCGCATGTGAGACGCAAGAGATTGATGTTTCTCTCCCTCATTGCTCCCCTCCCTTCCCTTCTCTCTAAAAAGAAGTAACTAAAATCTTTAAAAAAAAAAAAGGTTAATGGAGCAATGCAAGACATTGTGCCAAAGTGGATGCTACTGGTAGCATGCTAGAGGAATTCACAGAAGGGGTATCAGTGGCACAAAAACGATGAGAAGAGGCCTCAGGATAATAAGGGGGTGCTAGAAACAAACCTGGAGGAAAAGGGGAGGAATTCCATAGCAGGTATTAACTCCCTGTGAAGGTGGATGCAAGCCAGTGTCCCCTTCTATTAAAGGAGGAAGTTGGGTGAGATTGTTTCCCAGGCTAGTCTCAGGGACCCTAGGTAAGGAAAAAGGAGAGGCAGTGATCGTAACAAAATAAAGGGCTGAGCCAGTCTGGGCAGTGAAGCCGGTGGGGGTTAGGAAAGCTCTATGGGGAACGGTTAGCCTTGAAGAGGTGGATAGAGGTGCCGGGAGCTCAGGATGACCCAGGCAAACAAGGGAAAGCAGGTGGGGCACCTTGGCTTCTCCTGGTCAGGCACAGCTCCTGACGCCCAGCCCCTGAGAGTCGAGGGACTTCCAGATCTGCTCAGCTTGAACGTGGCTTCAAGGTATACAGGTCATGTATATGTCAAGGGGGAAAGAGAAATTTTACCTGGCTAAACTGTAAAGCTCGCTTTGACTAGAAGAGTAAAACAAGGTCACGCTGGCTACACTCCCGGGGCTCAGTGACTGTCATCTGGAGCAGCGCGAATGCAGGACACGGCCATCAGTGCAGAAAGTCCTCTCGGACGAGCTCTGCCCCAGGCACCATCGCAGGCTCCTTCTAAGCCCCCAGATGAGATCAGAGGAGAGGGAGCACTCGCCCTCCCCAAGCTGTCTTTGGTTTTATCATACTTCACACATTCCCAGAATATCTCAGAGAAGGCCACCACACTATTTTTAAGTTAATTTGTTCCAATTCAGGGCAGTAAACACAAACAAGAACAGATATCACACTCCATTTCTTTTTTTTTTTTCCACAAAGAGCAAAACTTTTATTGTTTATGTCTTCTAAGAAAAGCTTTTTTTTTTTTTTTTTTTTTTTTAGCAGATCCAGAAATAGAACGTGTCGCGTTTGTGCGGGCTTGGTCCGCCCACCACTTACATCTGCAGCGCGGTTTGGAGACAGCAACGCGCTTGGCCGCTGGGCGCTGCTCCGTGGTTTCCTTGGCCAGGCCCCTTTGTCATTGCTCACTTCGGGTCTTTGGCCTTTTCCCTTAAGACTTTCTGGTGCCTTCTCAGGTTCAAGGTCAGTGGGTGGATAAACAGTATAGCCTTATAAGGGAAACACAGCCACATCAGGTTGGCATCTTCAGGGGAAATTCCCACTGGCCTCGGTTCATTGTAAAACGTAGTACTCCTTTTCAGGACTAAACTTCCTCTCTTTGTTGTATAACAATTTGGAGAAGAAGGTTTAAAACACAGTTAAATAACGATTCTTCAAATCCAAAGGACCTAGAGACAAACCCTCTGGGGGAACAAACCCCGGGCCCAGCAGGAGAGGAGGGGCCGGAGCACCTGAGTAAGGGAGATGACACTTCTGAGGGTCGGAGGAGACACCAAGTGATCAGGGTAGACCGTGGTTCACAACTCTCCCCCCAGTAGCGGCCATCTTCCCCTTCGTCCTAATCCGCAGGCGGACCTGGTGTTATTTCACGGTGCAGGGGCAGACGTCACACACCAGGGAACCCATCTCCCGCCACGGAACACATTACTTTCTAGGTGGTTCCACGTGGCTCATTACAGAACAGAGGAGAGAATGGGTCATATGGCTTAGTTTTCCTCTTTATGCTTCACATCAGTATAGACTGAGCCGTAAGGCGCTCTTTATCAACCATGTGGTATTTACATAGAAATAATATTTTGTTCAGTGTGCTAAATGAGGCATCAAAGGTACTAAGATAAATAAGATGTGATGAAGAGTTTAGAGACTACTAAAGGAAGGTAAAAAATCTGGATGAATGTCACTCTTTTTTCACCTCCCTTACTACAGCAGACATTGTTAATTTATTCTTTATATAAATATTAACTGAGGGTCTACTGTGCACTCAGACTGAGCCAGGCACTGGAGATCCCTCAGTATAAATATCAGATAAGGTCCTTGCCCTTGTGAAGTCTGCACTTAGTATTCTCCTGTTGGACTCAGATGCGACCTCAGAATCCTTCCTAACACAGTGCTCTGGGTAGTATCACTGATTCCTTACACTGGTGGAGAGGAAAACAATGTCCGATCCAGACAGATTCATACATCAAATAGTACAATGCCAAGTAACAAACGGTATAGCAGAAGGGCACGCCAAGTTGTACGGGAACAAAGAAAGTAGGTGAGCCCTGGCCACGTGGCTCAGTTGGTTGGAGTATTGTCCCATATACTAGAAGTCTGCAGGTTTGATTCCCAGTCAGGGCACATACATGGTTTGCAAGTTCGAGTCCCAGTTGGGACGTGTATGGGAGGCAACTGATAGATGTCTCCCCCTTTCTCCCCTCCTTCTATCCCCTCTCTCTAAAATCAATAAACGTATCCTCAGGTGAGGATTTAAATAGAGAAAGAGAAAATAGGTGACTTATCCATGTCCAGGGAAGTCAAGGAAACTCCTGAGAGGCAGTAAGTTTTCAGGGACTTGAAGGAAGCATAAGAGTCCATAAAGGAGAACAGGGGGTGGGTAGCCAGGGCAGGGAGAGCACCGCAGGCAGACGGCGGAGCAAGAGCACAGCCCAGTGCTAAGAGGGCACCGGTGACATTCAGGGAACACATGATGAGAATCCCCTAGGCCACTGTGGGTAGCACTGGGGAGACCAGATGTCCAGAGAGGGAGGACTGTAGAGGTAGGAATGGTCTCTGCTCTGTGAGTCACCTGTTCCAAGTTGCGGAGTTGGGACTTGATCCTGGTGACAAGCAAGGCCCTTTAAGTGACATGCTCAAACCCAAAAGAGAAGCAGTAGACTCTAGTGCCTAAGAGAACACAATGCTGAGCCAAACAGCCCAGTTTTGGATCTCGTCTCTGCCATGAACCAGCTGGGTGGCGGTGGGCATGTTCGTGAGCTCGTCCGTGCCTCAGCATCCTGCTCCGCCACGCAGAGATGATGATAAGAGCGCCACCTCGCCGTGATGATCAAATGAGGTGACACATGTCAAGTGCTTAGAACTGCACAGAAGCCCTCTGTGTGGGCCATTTCTATGCTTATCACCCGTTTTTGCAAATTTGAAAACTGAGGCCCAGAAAAGCAGATCGCTTACTCAGGACCGTAATGCCCCTTTCGGGCAGAGCCTGGATACCCATCCATCACACCAAGCAGCTTTGAATGGGAGCGTTATCAAACATTCATCTCTCCTAATGGAGCCTGGAAGATACATTTTTGTTTGTTTAGATGATGAAGAGGAAATTAATTCTTCCTAACACTCTGTCATTTCCATTTCCCCCTTTTATCTTGAGATGTTCCAGCTGCTTCCCAAATTGTGGTCCTCCACTCTGTTGTTCTTTCATTTGAGCATGGACCATTTCAGCTTCCCAAAACATGGTGCAATTTTTCATGATGCAGAAAATAAATAAGCAAGTAAACCTGAGCAGAAACACAAAGCACGTTTTTTCCCCTCCAGGAAACTTCCCTCTCCTCAAGCACGGGGAGAGAAAACCCAGCGGCACCTCCGGCATTTATGTGCATCAGTAAGTGCATTAATCATACCCCTGCAGGAGACTGGCCCAGCTCCGCTGGAACTCTGCGCTTGCAATTGAAAGGGAAAGCAGGTCTTTGAAGATTGGCCAGCTATGTCCAACCGCTGCACCAGTCCAAGCCATTTAAAGTTCGCAATGCTTCCCACATTGGCCAAATAAGCACATTGGCTATTAAAATGTCCTCAAGGAGGCAGTTCCTCTAGATTTCCTTGGATAATAACCCAAATCCTTTGCTCCACAGAGGAAGCCTATACTATCTGGGGTCACAAGTAGGGTGTCTTAGCACCACTTTGTGTTAAGATCGGACTGTGTCCCCACACTCCAAATGTGCATGATTAGAAATAGGGGTCTGTGATGAGGAACAAGAAAAGGGGTCAGTGTGGATGGGAGAGAAGACAGTGACACTTCTGGCTGTAAAGCTTTGGGGTTTAGTGGTACATACAGGTCTTAGAACTGCAGGGTTTTGCCTGTTGCGGGAGGAAGCGGCTGAGGTTTATTTAAGAAGAACTGGTGTAACGGGGTATGTTTGATATATTCCAGTATTTTCTGGAGGAGGAAGTTTATGGGTGGAGTGGAGGCTGTAAAACGTCACAGGTCAGAGAAGGGGTGTGGCCCCAGACCTGTGTGTAGGCGAGGACTCTCCGTCAGCGTTACCGTGCCGGGTGGAACTGGGAGTGTCCCACATGCCCCGCCCACTACAGTGAGTTCTCTCGGGAGGCGGGGCCTCACGCCCAGCACTTGGGGTGAAGCACACACTCCAGCCAGCTGGCCAGTGTCACAGAGTTGTGTGGGTCTCAAACCTGGAGCCCGTTAGGGTTTCTGGAGGTATTTTTTCTTTCCTTTATAAATTTAAAATATAGAAACATAATACATACCCAGTAAAGTATTATGTACAAATCCTAAATGTATTTCGTACAAACCCTAAATGTATGCCTCCATAGATATTTAGAAAGCTTCCTCTCCCCTGTACCACCCGGATCAAGCTAGAGACCATTCCTGGCACCCAGCAACCTCCCCGGAGCCCCTTCCTGGTCAGCATTCACTAGGCCCACAAAGGAAATCGCCGTCAGCCTTGCCTCACCACCAGGGCTGTTGTTTTGCCTGCTTCTGAACATTATCTAAACAAGATTGTACAGTGTAAACTCTTTGTACCTGGAATGTTTTGTGAGCGTGATGTCTGTGAGGGCCATTCGTGTCGCCACATATCAGAACAGTTTGCTCTTTTTCGTGGCTGTATAATATGTCTAGGGTAATAGATGCATGCGAATTTGTCTTACGATATGCTCTTGATGAATTACATCTTATATCTTATTGTCATAGCTATGTCCTTCATTTCTAGTAATATTCTTTGCCTTAAACTCTTTGTTGTCTGATCTCAGTAAAGCAATGCCAACTTCTTTTTTGGTTAAAATTTGCATGGCAGCCCTGCCTGGTGTGGCTCAGTTCATTGGGCATTGTCCTGCAAAGCAAAAGGTTGTCAGGGCGATTGTTGCTCAGGGAACATGCCTGGGTTGGGGCATGTGCAAGAGGCAACTGATCGATGTTTCCTCTCACACTGATGTCTCTCTCCCTCTCTTTCTCCCCCCCCCCTTCCTCTCTCTAAAATTAAGTAAATTAAATCTTTAAAAAAATAAATTTGCATGACATGTCTTTTCAAAGTTTCTTTTTATATTTAAGGTATATTCTTGTAAGGCATATGTTTTCCATTTTTTTTAATTTGGATAATTTAGTCTGTCTACATTTAGTATAATTACTGACATATTTAAGTTTTAATATACCATTTTACCATTACTTTTCCATTTGTCCTATCTTATTCCTGTTTCTTTTTTCCTTGCCTACTTACATATCAGTCTAGTATTTTAAAATTTTATTTATATTTTTATGAGTTGTTTTTATTTTAAAGATTTTATTTATTTATTTTTAGAGTGAGGGGAAGGGAAGGAGAAAGAGAGGGAAGGAAACATCAGTGTGTGGTTGCCTCTCACATGCCCCCTACTGGGGATCTGGCCCACATCCCAGGCCTGTGCCTAGACTAGGAATTGAACTGGTGACCTCTTGGTTTGTAGGCCCATGCTCAATCCACTGAGCCATGCCAGCCAAGTCTCTATTGGCTTTTTTAAAAGATTTTATTTATTTATTTTTAGAGAAAAGGAAAGGGAGAAATTATTGGAAATAATTCTCAATTTTAGTATTGCATTATTTCTGGTTCTAGAATGTCCACTTGATGCTTTTTCTGTGTATTTTAGTTCACTGAAGAATTTATCCCTCTTTTCATCTTTTCTTAAACACATTAATTGTAGGTGCTTTAAAATCCACGTGTGACAACTTCAGTATTGTGATCACCTATGGTCTGTTTGCATTTTATATTTTCTTTTCTCTTGCCTTTTAATCATTTGGTCCAGTTTCCCGGCATGCTTATGGATTCGAATGCCAGACCTTATCCATGAAAAACAATATGGCACTTTGGAAGATTTATCTTCCATCAGAGAGGATGGAATATTTTTCCTGCAGGCAGATGAATGTAGGCAAATCGCCTAACGTATGAGCGGTTGCCGTGATTTAGGGCTTTGTGAGGCACCTGTGTTACATTTCCTGCTTGTCCTGACCCCTAGGGAGTAGTTCTTCGGGGTCACAGGTCTCAGGTAAAGTCCTGGGACATTCGTAAGAGGCGAGGCTAGGTTGGGTCTAGCAGATCCAACTCCAAGTTCAGTCTGCCCAGCATCCTGTGACCGCCCAAGTCTCATTAGCCTTTCCACCTCTCAGCAGATGCTGCTGACTTCGTCCCTGACCCTCTAGCACCACCTGCTCCCCCCACACATGCCTCGTGGGAACTGCCAGATGCTTCCGGAGGACAAGACACACATGTCGGGCTCACTTTCCTGTGGCTTTCTTCTCTCCAGGATCTTGGGCCCTCAAATCTTTGTCACACTGGTACCTCTTCACTCTTTTTTTTCACTTTTCACCCCAGAGAGATAGCTGAACTGTTCAGTCCATTGATTTTTTTCATCCACTATACCCCATGATATGAATTGGTAAGTGCTCAAAGGATAATAAAACAACAACAACAACAAAATAAAACATACACCTCAAAGAAAACAAAATAAAAAACCAGCTGCTTACCTCGATGTACTTCCCATCTTTCTAGGATCTTGTTCCCTCAGGCTTAGGATGGTTTACTTGTTCACCAGACTTCAATGCGTGTAAATACACTTGTGTGCCTTTCTGTAATTTTTGAAGCTGATCTGACAGAATCTGCCTTTTAAAAACTATCTTAGTTATAGCACGTTTTAGAAAATGTCAAATATATACAAATTTACAGAGAATAGTACAGTGAACTCACATGTATCTATGACCCAGTTTCAACAATTAAAAGCTCAAAAGCATCTTTCTTTTCTCTGTATTTTCACACACATGTCCACATTTAGGGCTGTCAAAACCGGGGTGGGGGGACGGTGCTAATGCCATCAAGGGAGTCGAGACCAAGGATGCTGCTAGACATCCCAGAGGACCCAGCATGACCCCCCACAGCACAGACTTACTTATCCAGCACCAAATGTCAACGGCTCAGAGGCTGAGACACCCTGATCCAACCGAAGCCTTTCACCTTGCCTACGAGGGGCTGAAGACTCGCAGATGTCAGGGGTCCTGCCGAAATTCAGTCAGTACCAGAATGAAGCAGTAACGGGATCCCACAGCCTTCCCCACCGCAGTGGGACCCCTCCTTAGCAGATGTTCATTCCGAAGAAGTGTCTCCCTACACGTGTCAGACGACTGCACAGGACACTCTTGTTCACAGCAAGACGGCAGCGATAGCTTCTTTCCTGGTACATCTGAGGCCATTTCTGCTGATTTGGCTTTTTAGCTGAATAAGACCAACTAAAAGGCCTGTGTGGGGGGTGATATAAAACTTGGGCAAATTACAACAGCCATGTGGGCAGCAATACTTTTGTTTTTCTGCAAAATATTAAATGTGAAATACACAGACTTTGAAAGAAGGAAGTTTCCTTCGGGCTCATCCCTTTCCACCTCTTGTCCATCACAGTCATCCGGTCAGGCTCTGCTTGGACGTTTTCGGGGAGGGGAAGCTGAAGGTACTCAGATGCAGGTTTGGAAAGGTGATTACTGTCAATGCCAGAGATCCTGGAAACTGCAACTGTGATTATGGTGGCCATAAGGTAACAATTGAATTTATGTTCATAAATCAATCGGGAAAGAGTTTGTCAAACAAAACAACGTGGGTTTTGTTGAGCAAGTGTCTCTAAGAGGGTCCAGAAGAAGGACGAGGTGGGACAGTGAGTGCTTCGGCCTGACAGGTGACACAATCAAACCCTCCAGGCCCCGAACGGAGCCCCTGCCTCCCAGGACAAAGGAGCCAGTCTACTCTGCGAACCTAACTTCCTGGATTAGAATCGTTACTCCTGCAGGGAAAATTGTAGGAGGAAGTTCAAAATTTGGTCATGAAGGCTGACTGTAACTGCTGAGTTAATTAACGATCACAAGAGGGAGAAGGAAAGCCCAAAAGGTTTCTGGGAAGGAATTGAGCTGATGAGAAGATCTCTGTGATTTTTCCTGCATCTATGGGGAGAAAGGAAGATAAAAGAAAAAATTCACTACTTGGATCAACACTTTGGATTAAGGTATTGGATGTGGACGGTGAAGTCTACTTTTGAAAACTATACTACTAATTTCCTTTTTAAAAATGTAATCTTCGTTGTATTTTTTTCTATTCCCCATTAGTCCCCTTAAACCTCCCTCCAGCAATGCCCGCACTGTCCTCCATGTCCATGAGTCCTTTTTCCTTTAATTTCTAAAAGTAGACTTTTGTTCTATAATCGCACTTTTATCTTACTCCAACCCCCGCAACCTGACCTCTTTGCCATTTCCCCTCAGTCTGCTCCAGATCAATTACAGTCCCGCCATCTACCCACACACTTAAGCCGTAGACCGAGAGGTGCTTCTTGATTCTTTCTGCTTCACATCCTCTCACAGCCGTCCCAGCACCAGATCATACGATTCTACCTCCGGAAATCATCTCAACTGCAGACACCTGGGACACCTTCGCCTGCAGTGACCCGTGTACAGGCCCCTTTAACTTCTTACTAGGAAAATGGTAGCCGTTTTTTCCGGTTACTCAACTCTTGACCCTTCTAATCTGTTCTCTCTGCGGCAGGAAGAGGTTTCTGGTTTCTTTGCTTTAAGCAGAAATCAAATGATATCCTAAGTCTCTTCCTAGAATAGGGCCAAATGTTCCATCAAGAAGCAGCTTCCATAATAAATAAAAGTAATAATAATGCCTTTAGTTTACGTACCATTATCAATTGGTGCTAAAATGACGCTGTGATGCTGTTTTTTTGTTGATTCTTGTTCTGTGGATGAGGATATGGATGTTCTAGCAAGGGTGAGTACCTTGCCCAAGATCATGAAATTTGTGAGTGCTTGAATGATGTGAATCAAGTCTGTTCGATGTCACAATTTAACCGGCTGCTCTTACTTCCTGTGTTTGGGAGAGGGCACACCCTTGTCTTCTGTTTGCGAGGAAGTGCTTTCGATGGTTTCTGTAGCTGACTCTTCCCCCAAGCAGAAAGGACAATTCTACTTCTTATATTTTAGTACTTTGAAGGTAAGTTGGCTGTTGCAGTAAAATTTTCAGCATTCTTCAATATTATTTAAGAAAAGAACAGAAAAAACAAGAATGCTAATCACAGGATTTCCAAGATGATACTCATAATGGTTTTCTTACAATGAAACATAACTCTCATTTTTCTTATACAAGTAAAGTTTAACAAAGATTGTTGTCCTAGTAAAGAAAAAGTGAATTTTCAAACACTTTCATTGTTTTTCACATAAATTTGGAACACTGTTATCAAGAAAATTTAGTTTTGAATGGTATTTTGCATTTCACATTTAATTAAATCTAATACAATGGGTTCAATATGTAGTTGGGGAGGGCAAGATGTGGAAAAGACGGAGCTGATATTCATTGACAAGACAAGATTTGGGCCTTTTGGACCTGCGTTAACCGCCTGCTAAATGTGCGAAAGTATGAAAGTCAACTTCTGCTCTTCAGAAGTCTCAGTTAAACTCATCCGAAGAATGGAGGCTAACTTTGTCCTCAAAGGTTATTGCAGCAATTAACTGGGACAACGTATGTCAAAGTGCCTCCCTTTGTGCCCAGGCCATAGGAAGATTTCAACAGCCTTGATTACATCTGAAGTGTAACAGAAGTACAGCCGTGCGGGGTGACAGAGACTGGAGGAGGTCATGGTCAATGCGTGCTGTGGGAAGGAGTTCACGGAGTAGGTCCCACTGAAGTCGGCGTTGAGCGAATGGGCGGCATTTCAACAGGTGGAGATTAGTGATAACAAAATTCCGGTAGAGTAAATGGACGCAATGAAGGCAGAAAAGGTGTAGCTCTGATTCAGGAATCACTAGTGGTGAGGACCACTGGGGAATAAAAGGCTAACTGAGGGAGAGAAGAGGAATTAATAGGATGATTAGATTGATGTGTTTCATAGAACGCCACCCACGGTAAGACGCACTATTATTTCACGCTCCATTTAGAAAGAAAATAATCTTGGCGCGCTGCACAGCGACACGAGATATTTATTTTATACGGAAAGCCTTTTTTAGAGTGAGTTACACATCATATAACGTTCTCACGCATAAGGAGGAAAGAAAATAAAAGCAAAATAAGGTGCATTATGGATGCCTAGAGCATCGTCCCATTCAGCATCCCAAGTCCCTTGTGCATTCAGGACAATATCGTCCCCCGTGCCACCAAGAACTCTGATCACATGATGTTCGTGAGAGGCTGCTCTGCTGCGTCCCTGGGGTTCCCTCCAAGCTGCTCACACCAACTCTGCAAATTCCAATGTGTGTTCTCAGGTCGCAGCCACATGGCTGCCAGAGACTTTAAGACACGGACTGCTTTCAGTGCTGGGAAAATGTGCTTTTTAGAAAATCCTTGGAAGTTGGTAGCTGCGAAAGTCCTTGAAAATATATTACGCTTCGAGTCTGTGCCTTAATCTGTAGCCAGTTGAGATGCAGAAAACACTTTGCATCAGCCGGGCCCTGTGGGTGGTTCGTTCTGGCAGCAGATTTTGGAGGGATAGGAGAGGGGGGCGCCCTGAGGTCTGCGGGCTGCTCAGAGACGGCGGTGTGCAGGGCAGAGATGGTGGAAATAACAGCGGCTGTCCATGGGGATTTCATGCTGCTGAGCAAGTTCATCATGTATCTCTTTGTCATGTACACATACGATCTGATCTTTGGAGTTACGTTTTATTTTTCAGCAATTGCAACCCTCTGGGCCCTAGATTGGAACTGGGAAGATTTGTAGAAGAAATCTGGGAAGCTCCGCTTATCCAGACTGATGACGAACGTTTCCACCTTTTGAGTCTTCTCTTTTTTAAACCTCTCCCAGTCAATAACGTTTATTGATTTGAGAGAGAGAGAGAAACATCATCCTTGTGAGAGAGAAACACCGATTAGTTGCCTCCCAGATGCCCCAACATAGGATCGAACCGGCAACTTTTTGTTCTACCGGACATGGCTCCAAGCGAATGAACCACTGGCCCGGGTAATCTTTTGAGCCTTTAGGTGCAGGCTAGGCCCTGAGCTACATTTGGATTACGCAAGAGTGGGTATGACTCAGTCTCTGCCCAACCCCCACCCTCCCCAGGAGCCCACAACCTCCCCCAGAGGACTGTGTGCAGAGTGACTTGGGGAGGAAGTGTGAGCACAGAGGGGACCACGCTGGGTGTCTCAGAGCCTGTGATGGCACTAACAGAGGGGGCAGCCCTACTGCTTCTGATCAAGACACCTAGTAGAGGAAGCAGGGGCAGGACAGGGCAGGTCCTCCTGTTCCGAATTCAGATCTCTATCGGTGGGCATAATCTCCTTACTCCACCGTTCCTTCAGGGCAATCTGCGAGTGCTGGTCCCTAAACCCAGCAGTCCCCACAGAGATAAGCAAGACCCTCGCACCCTTTGCGCACCCAGGGAATATCAGGAGCACAGGGTGGCCTTGGACACTGCTCCTTCCCCAGTCCTAAGTATGAGCCAAGTGGGGGATGGAGCTCCTGGCTGCACCAGCATCTAAGTCCATGTGTCTCTGCTTTGTGGGAAAAATGCACCTCTTGTGACATTTACTCTGTGTTAGGAAGTAGATTACATTTTCTGCTAGATCAACATGTGTGACTTGCACCCAGAAATATTTCCAGGGAGGACTGTGGCAATAAGTGTAAGCTCCACTGCGTTAAGTCATCATGCCAGTGATTGGCGGGTGCTGTGCTGGGTCTGTCTGCTTTAAGGAAAGTGCCGATTGGCCATGAAGACGCTGCTCAAGGCTGTCAATTACTGTCAATTATTGAGAGTAGTTCTGCAAATATATACATATATTTATATTTGGCATCCTATATACATATATATGTATGTGTGTGTATATACATGTGTATCACCTAGAATCAATGAATCTCTTTGGTGGAGTTATTATCCATATGTTTATGATGCTTTAGATCTGATCTTTTATATTTAATGCTGGAGAGATTTTCTAGCTAGAAGTCCAAATGCGGTAATGAACAAATGGCAAAATGCAAAATGGCTCAGTGAGAAGTGAGGGGGGAAGTCTCCTTCTTCCTCACGCAGCATTCAGAACGGGCTGGTTCAGCAGGCGCAGGAGGGTCCGATTTGGTGTGGGCGGTGAGGTTCTTACAGACCGCGTATCCGTGGGCTGCCATTTTACCTCTGTTTTTTCTTTTTCTTGTCTTCCTGTGGGTTACTCGAACCTTTTCTTAGAATTCTATTTTAAGTTATCTATAGTACATTTGAATGCATCTCTTCATGTAAAATTTTAAGTGACTTCTCTAGGTCACTTAAAAGTCACTTCTCTAGGTGCATTACACACACCTAACTTATCGACAGTCTACTGAGGTTGATATGGTACCAGTTCCTGTAAACTGTGGGGGCCTTGGCTCACTTTAAGCTGCTTTTCTCCCTTTCTCATCCATCCCGGACTGCCTTAAATGGCTCCCTACCCACTTTGATAGTCATATCAAGTGATGCCATAATTTTGGCTTCACTCATCATACGCCCTGGGAAGCACTTAGCCCCGTGGTGGACACATAGTTGGCGCTCAGCGATCGTTCGTGTCCTGCCTTCCCCTGTCATTGTGACCCACACGATGTCCCCTGAGCAGCACATGGGGGCAACTCAGTCCGGTTCTGGATGTGCAGATCAAGACCTCTTCCTTCACGATTCGATACACTCCGTGGTGAGTAACTGGCTGCTGGACAGTCAAACCCCTCGGATAATGTCCCCTCCTTCCTCTCTGCACGTGTCATTGGGTCAAGACGGAAAGGACACAGCAGAAAGGACAGGGCACTGCACTGGTAGCTGGGGCAGCGCTGGTTGAATTAGAAATCTCTTTAGACCCCAACTTTTTTATGGAAAATGTCAGTAGTAACTTCCACAGAAAATTCTGTGAAGTGCAAAACCTAGCACTCGTATAAGTGTTGCGGACCGTTCAGCCTGGTCTCAGGAGTTGTAACCCTCACCCCATGGTGGGCTGTGTAAGAGCCCATGGGACCCACTTCATCTGGGTCTGTTCTGTCACAAGGACGTGACCTACTAAGGAGACAAAGCTTATCTCCCTGGCAGGAGCGCTGCTTCTGCCTCATCCATCTCTGGCCCCAATGCTTGGTCTGTAGTCAATGATGGGTAAGACTCCTCATGGGAGGGGCAACCTAAGCCAGACGTGACCACTTGGGAGGCCTCATGGAAGGACTCGGGGGGTTGCAGCAAAGAGGATGTGATGGACCCTCGCCCCCCGGCTATTCTGACATAGCCCGAGTCCTCATTTCCATCTGGGAGATGTCTCCTGCTTCTTAATCAGGCTTAAAGCCTGAAACTGTGGGGGTGAGCGGTGCAGCCCTGTGCCGGCCAGGACAGCTCCCTGGGTGATTGACATAAGAAAGAATTCCTAAAGCCCTGTGAAACCTGCTTTGCTAAGAGTGCTCTCCCTTAGGTGATAAGTGTCCCAGGAGGAAATGGGTATGTCTCCCAAAGTTTGGTAACCCCCTTTCCTGACAGACACTGACTCAGATTAAGCCCTCGGATTTCTTTGAAATGTTAACCATTGTTTGATCCTTGTCGCCTGACATACCTGTATTCCCGTGTATTTGAGCCCAATAAAAGCCTAGTGAGGATGGGGCTCGAGGTCATCCTCCTCTGAGAGTTTGACCACCTTTCCTCCCCAAGCAGTCATATCTTGGTAGTTTTTATTTTCATTCGTGATGGAGGGATGGGGCTCTGCGGGTGGAGCCCCCCACATCTGGTGCCCAGGACGGGGGCCCCCGCATATAAGATATTTCAGTAAGCTTCCAGGACACCATTTTTGTTTTCCTGATGTCCCCATTCTTCAATGCGTCCAGGCATCTGGTGGCACATGCGTCTTCTCCATCTTCTGCCACTGAGCAGCTGCGTTTGGGACACAAGGGGGATGCTCTGGCCTGGCCATCCATGGCCCCAGACTCACATCACCTTTCTTACCTTTCCTTGCTCCTGTCAGGAATGCCTGGGCTTCAGCGTATGCGGCTTTGAAACATCCCGCCAGAGCAGAACGGCGCAGAGGGAGAACATTCCACACCATTCTGCATAATTTTATTTTTTTGCACACTTGTTTCAATTCACCCACAATCATCCTGACGTGATTTATGCATCCTTGCTGAGGTTTAGTGAAGTCTCAGCCCCATTTGGTGCTGGCCGCTTTACACATAGAACCGTCTGCAAGCTCACACAGCCAGCAGACATGAAATACAACATATAGGTTAGGGGTCTGAGATATTGTTCCCCAGGGAGCTGTCTGTTTGAATTTTCTGACTCGACTTGAAAAGCCCAACCACCCCGATGTTTGCTTAAACTTGAATTCAGCTCCATTAAGATGTGACGTTCCTGTTGTCTCACTTATAGGTTAACAGAGTTTTGTACATTTGAGAATGTATTTTCTTAACAGTCGGAGGCTCTCGGACCTCTGCTTTATTTCACAGCTGTCTACGCTATGTTTTTGGACACTGACTTTTAATTTTTCTGCCTTCTGCCTCTTTGGAACCAATTCAAGTTTTCCTCCAAAGCTGTATGAGGGCTCACTTGGGGGACACAGTCCCTATTTCCAAGGAAGAACAAGGACTTTTGAGAAACGAGTGGAATTACATTATGGAAATCTTATGTTCCGATTCCGTTCTCACTCGTTAATCCTCCGTGCGACGCCTCAGTGGTGCGGATGGTCCATGTGCTTCAAACAGGCTTTGCTTTCTCGAGTTGATTTGGTTCCTGGGACATTTCCTCTGCTGTCCACAGGGGTTTCCTCAGTCCTTGGACTTGTCACAAAGTGAGTTCATGTCCACCTTCTGCTGGTTTTCCCCCCTCACTGGGGTCTCCTGGGCTACATGGATCCTGCACAGTTTATCTTATGCCTTACTGCAGCTGTTAACCACTTCGCTCCAAAAACGTTTTCCTCACATCCGATTACTCTGTCACTCAGGCTTCTTGTTAGGCTGACCTGTCATTCACTCCCATGTCTCGTTGACATTCTAACGCGCTCACAAAACAGCGGACGCACCGTGTCGACGTGGCAGTCCTGTGGGGGGGAAACGAGGGTTATTTGCAAATTTGTCCCTTTAACCGAACACTTCGCAAATCTATTCTACCATCACTTCATTTCTTTTCATTCCGTTTCAGAAGCAAAGAATGCTATGTTTCTGGAGACTAGTACAATCCTTTTATGTAATGATAGATATTCCAGAAAGAAAAAAGTTCACGTAGCTCTGTTTTCTTTCTCTTACTTTCCTGACTTGTTTTGGAAGACTTGGTTGGGCTGCTGACTGCCATGCACCGTGAAATTTGTCAGGATTTGTTTTTAAATGTATTTAACCGGGAGGCTTTAATCTCTGCCCTTTGAGAAAAATTCCGTATTCCACTGAGCTCTTAGTAAGGGAAACTGTATCTCCTGACCACCCTTCACTTAGACTCTCCTACTTCCGTTCTGCTGTTTCAGGTTAGAAACTGGAGGAACTTCACCTTGTTCTGAGACCAGCTGTCACAAAGCTGGTCTTGGCAGAACTGGAACGAGAGCTCAGGTCTTTGGGTTCCCAGCCCAGGTCTTTTAACCTCCACGATGTCTAAGAACGCTGAGTGTTTCCACTTATTTTTTCCAAGTCCTATGAATTTTCCTCTTAGAATATGTCCCTTGGCTGCACCTCAAGCTCCAGCAGCCCTAAGTGGTTTAATTCCCCTTTAGTGATAGGACATTTAGATAAATGAAGACAGAGAGGGGTGAATTCATTTGTTCCTTCACATCTTGAAACCAGGAACAGCATTATCCTCATCTCGGTTAGTTCTAAACTGAGGACCGTTGCTGGTACATAGAATGTTCTTCATAAATACTAGTTGAAGAAATGAGTGAATGAAAATCATCTCCTGTCTTGTAACTCCGTGTGAACTATGAGGCGTATAAAAAAGGGGGAAAGATTTCCTGCCATCAGAGAAAATGCCGTCTTGAAGCCCCAGGGGGAAGTAACGACCTGAAGAACCGTGTTTAATCACCAGGATGAGAGGGCTGTAAAAGTTCAGAGATGGAAAACTACCAGAGCAGGTCTATCAAAATATGAGGCGTGTTGACAGAGTAAACCACAGTGTATGTTATGAAAAACAGAGCTATGCCTTCAGTTCGAAGGGCATCTCTCCTTGACAAATATGGGAAGGCAAGAGAAAGGAGACGATTCCTTTCCTCAGGGAACGTGGAGAAAAACACCTGTAACCTAGGGATGAGAGAGGGAAGGCAGAAACTAGTTGATTAACTAAATTTCTAAGTGATAGATTCATAGTTTTTATTTCTTTTTAATTTTTATTGACTTTATTGGAGTGACTGGTTAATAAAATGGTACAGGTTCTGGGTGTACAATTCTATATCATAGTTTTAAATTCAGTTTAAAAATGTAAATCCTTTTATTACGTGGGTCTTCAGAGATCTCCTGAATGCACTCCAGAGCCTTTGTCTCACTGCTGAGACCTTCTACTAAGTAGGACAAAACAATGTTCCCAATTAATGCGTTAGTCCTCAGCCAGGTTTTCGTGAATTCTTAGAAGTGAATTGGGAGGGGCTAACGCATTTCTTTGCTATTGATTCAAAACATAAGGTAACTACTTAACCCGGCACCTGGTTTAGGGTTCTTGGTCACAGATGAAGCATCTTAGAGAAGACCTCAGTATTGAGGTTTGCCCACCCCTGGGTCTGGGGCTTTAGGTTGTTCCTGAAGACGGCAACACACCCCCTCTGTGGACTTTGACTGTATCAACTGCATCTGAAAGATAAAAGTAGGCCTGTCCCAAGGCCTATTTCTCGTTTGGAATAAGGAAAGGCACTGGACCGAAAGCCAGGAAGCCTGGGCTTTCATTCTGGCTACGCACCCAGAGCAAAGAACTTATAATACTTCCTGAGGCCTCAGTTCCCCCATGTGCTAAATTAGAACTATATCCCAAGGCTACTTCCTCTCAATATTTCTGTATGAGTTAAGGCTCTTTGGGTGGCAAGCACCAAAGGTGTTCATTGAAAGGAAGAATTGGAACCCATAAAGAAGTCACATAACCAGGTTTCAGAAAGAAGAGCAAGGAAGGGTGGGGTTTGGAGAGGCAGGAGGCAGTAGCTCGCCCCTTCAGGAGGCTTCCGTGAGGATGCACATGGCTCCATGTCACACCATTTACAGTTCGACTTCCCAGGACCAAGCCTTTGATTGTCCAATACTCGTTCCTGAGCCAGAACGGGCCTCCAGCCCTGGCTAGGCTCAGCCCATGCTCTCTTCCTAGAAGTTGAATTTCAGGAAAAGTAACTGAGATAGCCTCCTGGGGGAGTCAATGCTGCAGATTTTGAGGACCAAGTTCAAGTCTCATCTCCTGATGACTCTGACATATTTTTCTTCCCCCAGATACACACACTTTTCCTAGAAACAGCAATCAGATTTTGCTTTTAGAAAATGTTCTTCCCTGATATGATACAAGATTTTGGAGATGTTTGGTAATCTATTACTGCCAAAAAGCCACCTCAAAACTTCGTGGCTGGCTGAAGACAAAAACCACGACATGGCCCATGAGTCTTTGGGTCGGGACTTTGGGCAGGGCTCAGCAGGGATGGCTTTCTCGGCTCCACATGGTGTTAGCTGGGGAGGCTCAACAGTTACTGGGGCATCCACCATAGCTTCACTCCGACGCCTGGCAGCTGGTGCTGGCTGGGAGCTGGGGAGCCCCAAAGTTCATGAGGCTTAGCTTCTTCCCCTCCCAAGCCTGTGTACGTACTTCCTCATACAAATTCCCATCTCAGGGCCTGCTTCTTGGGAACTCAGTCGAAGTCTCCAGGCCTCCATGTCCTCACCTGCACATGAGAGGCGTGGAACTAAAATGTATGTCAAGGCCACTCAGGCTGGGATGGGGCAGATGACTCTCTCCTGCTTTCCTCTCTCTTCCTCCCTGAGCTAAGGGGGGAGTCTTCCCCAGACCCTGCAATCCATAACACTGACGAGCAGTAGGAAGTTCATTGTCTCTCGTATCACACACATCAAAATTTACCTCTGGCCATGGAGGCTTGGACCTGCTCCTTAATTTCTCTGAGCCTCAGTTTCTTCCTCAGGAAAATGGGGACATCCCTATCTGTCTCAGAGGATTGTTAGAAGAATGAATTCCAATAAAATACATGAAGCACTAAGAAAAAGGCCTAGTGCATGAAAAGTGCTTGGTAAATATTGTTTCCTTTTTCTTCTTTTCTCAAAGGCTCCATCCTTCTGGGACATATTACATTCCCTTGGGGCTGGACCAGGTCAAAACTCCAAGTACAGTGTCTTTTCTCATGAGGTGGCTTGATGAGTAGTAGCACTGAAAGGTGTCCTTGGGGAGGCCAGTGGCTTGGAGTGAGGTGTCAACAGTTGCGATTTGATCCTGCCTCCTGCCTCCTGCCTCCTGACTCAGGGGTCTGGGAGCGTCCCGAGACCCATGACGTCCACACGTTTAAAAGCATAAAAATTACATTCTCTCAGCTGTTTTATTTTTAAGTCCACAGAATTCAATATAGAAAAACAGATGAGAATGGGATTTCTTTTTTTTGCCTTTTTCACAGCCCTTAAAAGAAACACATCCCTCCACCCCACTCCTACTCCCACTCAGGCTGTGCAGGATTAAAATCAAACGCCAAGACTGCAAACTGCCCAGACGCCAAGTCAGAACCTCACTGAGTGATTTACCTCTTTGCTTCAGAGTCAATAAAAGCTGAAGACTAAACTTTGAAAATGAAAACCGCAAATTCACTTATTTTACAACCAGCCTCTCAGGTTTTATGTCTGCTTACTGATAAGCCCTGTCTGAATTCGTACATCCTTAACGTTTTGCCAATAAAAACATTCTTCCCGCAGGCAGCAAGCCACAGTCCTGTGCTAGTGATGACGGTTCAGGCTGCGCTGCTCCACGCAGAACGCGCCGTGTCCTGGGAGCCCTGAAGGACAGCCTGGGAGGGCTGTTTCCCGGAATCCGACCCTTGGAGACACTGCTGCCTCCCTTGGCTTGGCTTGCCTGGCAATTGAGTTCCCTCCCTTTACTAGAGAGCCACATACCCTGATTGTTCAATTAACTTTTTTACACTTTTTTTTTATGATAGAAAGGGAGAGGAAAGGGAAGAACGAGAAAGAGGAGACATTGATTTGTTGTTCCACTTATTGATGCATTCATTGGTTGATTCTTATATGTGCCCTGACTGAGGATTGAACCTGCACCCTTGGTGTATTGAGATGATGACACTCTAACCAACTGAGCTACCCAGCCAGGGCTTTTCAGTGAATTTTACAGTGAGATCAGCACGGGATTTGAAAAAGGCTTCCAGAATCATTTGCTAAGCATCGTATTTCCCACACCCGATAGCAATAAGAACCAACTTGCAAAGCGCTTACTTGTCTTTACCTGCATTGCTGACTTGCTCAGCAAGGTAGACAGTGTATAGCAATGGAGATTTTATATAGACCTAAGAAATAATAAACCACAGAGAATTTACTGATGCGGGAAAGTTTTTCTATATAATTTACATTCTTAGATCCATAACATAAGGAGCCTTCATGCTCTTAACTCTCCGTGTTCATCTAAAGACAACTCCTAGAAAATAAATAAAAGGGACACGGTGCACATTTAGTCTTGCTAATAATCAAAACTGCTAATTAAAGCAACTGCAATATTTGTCTGTTAACTTGGCAAGTCGAAGTTTTCAGGGAAGACCGCGGCAGCGGGCATCTCCCGCACCTCTGACCCAGGGACAAATGAGGACAGGCATTGTGGGGGGCCACTTGGTAGTCTGCATTACAGCCTGCAAGAAGAGAACCCTTGACCCAGTTCCACTTCAGATAATCGACCTTAAAGAAAGGTCGGGTATATGTTCCATGAGCTCTCAGCAAAGATGTTATTGAAAGTGTCATTTTTAACAATAAAAACTGGAAAGAAAAGACCAACACCAAAAAAATAGTTCAATAAGCTGCGACACATCCATTCAATGAAATTATATCCTGTGAAAAGTGATTTTTCTCAGAAGCATTGATGAGAAAAATAATTGTTACAAGAAAAATTACCTAAGGGCACAGTGTGGTAGCCATTTTACCTAAACAGAAACACACGTATACATAAATGTTTCTGTGTGTGTGTGTGTGTGTGTGTGTGTGTGTGAGTTCTGTCCGGAAAAAATTCTAGCCATTGTTAATATGTTAATATAACAAGAATGGTTTGCATGACACCAGTGTTACCTGGCAGCCAGGGGAGAGTGGACTGGAATGCGCATGTGTGAACAATGAGACTTCACTGTACTAGTCAGTGGGGGTCATAGGACGCCGTTGAGTGAGCATGTGTACTGTGTGGCTAATGCATTCAAAATGACTGAGTAGAAGCCCTGGCTGGCGTAGCTCAGTGGATTGAGCGCGGGCTGCGAACCAAAGTGTCGCAGGTTCGATTCCCAGTCAGGGCACATGCCTGGGTTGTGGGCCAGGTCCCCAGTGGGGGCCATGCAAGAGGCAACCATACATTGATGTTTCTCTCTCCCTCCCTTCCCCTCTCTAAAAATAAATAAATAAAATCTTTAAAAAAAAAATGACTGAGTAGAGCAACGCATCTGCATCAAATTCTGTGTTAACCTTGGCCATTCCTCCTCGGAAACTATACGGATGATTCAGAAGGCTGCAGCTGTGGGCAACTGGTGATTGGCAGCTTCATCACAACAACACGCCCATCCATGCATCACGTCTCATGCAGAGTTTTTTGGCGAAACATCAAATCGCCCAGGTGACTCAGCCCCCCTACAGCCCAAATTTGGCACCCTGGACTTCTGCCTTTTCCCAAAACTAAAATCACCTTTGAAAGGGAAGAGATTTCAGACCATCAGTGAGGTTTAGGAAAATACGATGGGGCAGCTGATGGGGACTGGGAGAACTGTGTGAGGTCCCAAGCTGCCTCCTTTGAAGGGGACTGAGACATCATTGTCCTAAGTACAGTGTTTCTTGTATCTTGCATCTTCTTCAATAAATGTCCCTACTTTCATATGACATGGCTGGACACTTTGTGGACACACTTCGTCGTATGTACAGATTTGTACATGCATGTATGTGAGTGTAACGCATTATCTCTTTCCTGGGCCACTGTCACCAAACTGGTTCTCCTGCTTTCTCTCTGTCACCCCGGTGAAAGCAGTGAGAGTGGCCTTCTTAACCAGATCGTGCCACCGCTTTGCTCTAAATCTCTGTCTTCTTCTGTCTATATTTAGAAGAGAGCTAACCTCTTTGTCACGTGTGGTTTGACTTCTTCCTCCATGTCTGGCTGCAGCTCTTTATCTCACAATTCTCCCCGTTCCTACGATACAGGAGAAACAGATAACATTCCTTGCAAAACGGCTCTGATAATTTGGGTGAAGCTTCAAGCTGTGGGTCCAGGGTTCTCAGGTGTGTCAAGTCAGAGATGAGTAAGAATATTAGACAACTAGGCTGACAACTCACTCAGGTCCTCCCCTCTGCCACCGCCTGCAGGGGGCTGAGCTGCAGATGGAGGAAGAATGGTAGAGACTCGTCAGCTTACAACCTCTGTTCTCAACTTCCATCTCCAGTGCCACAGGAGATCTCAGAGAATTCTGAAAGTTGGGTATTTAAAACGTGTATTTATTACTTATTTTAGAGAGAGGGAAAGGGCAGGGGAGAGAGAGGGAGAGAAACATCGATCGGCTGCCCCTCGTCCCTTGTGCACACCCCAACCGGGGACCTGGCCCACAACCCTGTCGTGTGCCCTGACCAGGAATCGAACCGGCCACCTTTGGCTTTGCAGGCCAATGCCCAACCAACTGAACCACGCCTGCCAGGGCTTACAATCTGGTTTTAAAGATTTCGTGGGTCTGCTCTGGAAACACAGCCTGGAGAGGACTCGTGACTGTGACCTTTCTGCCACGGGTGGAATCTTACTTGGGCTAAGCTTACTTCTATTTTCACGGTTCCCTGACATTTTCGAGCCGACCATTCAAATGAACAAGTTGCCATTTTGGTTTTGTTTCCTAATGCTCATTTATTTCCTATGGGAACTTCTTGTCCAAACAAGACCACCGCGCTGAGTATTTGCTAAGTAAGGAAAGTGAAAAGAAAAAAAATTAGGAGATATGGATCTTTAATTTTCTTTTTTATTGAAAATTTTAGTTGTTATTTTCCTTATCATAAAAGTAATGCTTGTTTGGTGCAGAAGTCATAGAAAATAGAAAAAAATTGATTTCCTATCATCTTACCAACTAGAGATAAATACATAGGCATATGTAATTCCAGTCACACATTTGTATCTATATATAGACACATGCAAGTACAAATAAGCATATGTATTCATACGAATGCATCCGTCATACATGTGTACATAAATAGAAAGATAGACGAGTGAACACATAGGATCGTGTACACATACCAAAATGAAGCCCAGTGGACACATTATAGTAACAGCTCAGTTAGCAAGGTACAACAGTCTCCATAGAGAAAACCCAGCCTGTTCCCGTGGTTCTACATCACAAGGCTGATTTTTCAACCTCTCTTCACCTTCCCTACATTTTCCCAGAAGAATCTTCTGCTGGCCTCCAGCTATGATGACTGAGACACATGAAGGACAAGGACCAGCCAGACACTAATAACCAAAGCCAGCGTTTACTTTGATCATTAGAAATTTAGCTCTTGATTGAGCCAAACTGACTACGCTCCATGATTTCCCTCCCTCCTCTGACAGTTTGCTCTCGCTTCCCTTTCTGTCTTCACTTTTTGCCTTCCTGACCCGTTTCTTACACACTAAAATCTTTCAAAGTCCAGCTCAAGTGACCCCTCCCTGGTTGCCTTTTTGGGTCCGAATCCCGTGCCTTTCCTTGGCCTTCGAGGACTCACTGTCATCTGACTGGTGTCGGTGGTTTCTCCGTTTGCCTGACCTTCCCCTCCACAGCAAGATGAGACCACCTCCACTCTGCCCGCCTCGCTGGAGGGAGCCGAGCCGCCGTGTTGCAGAGTTTAACTCGTTTTTAAACGTATAAGCGTTACATGCTGTGTCGTACCCTAAGATGGGAAGGAGCCTCGGGATCCACCCCGCTGGAGCAGGTTGGGGGAGGACCAGCCCCCGCTGAAGAAAGAACCAGAGAGCACCAAACTTTTAAATTCCTGACCTGAGGATACGTTTGTTGATTTTAGAGGGAGAGGAAGGGGGAAAGAGAGAGAAACATCCATCGGTTGCCCCGCGTACGTGCCCAGCCAGGGATTGAACTGTCGAATGAGATGATGCTCCCACCAGAGGAGCCACCTGGCCAGGGCAACAAGTTGTTCTTTTTAAAATATATTTTATTGATTATGCTATTACAGTTGTCCCATTTCTCCCCCATCATTCCCCTCCTCCCTGCACACCCTCTCCCACCCACATTCCCCCCTTTAGTTCATGTCCATGTGTCCTAAGTTCTTTAGCTTCTACATTTCCCACACTATTCTTGCCCCCCCCCCGTCTATTTTCTACCCACCGTCTATGCTACTTATTCTCTGTACCTTTTCCCCCTCTCTCCTCCTCCCACTCCCCTGTTGCTAAGCCTCCACGTGATCTCCATTTCTGTGGTTCTGCTCCTGTTCTAGTGGTTTGCTTAGTTTGCTTTTGTTTTAGGTGTGGTTGTTAATAGCTGTGAGTTTGCTGTCTTTTCACTGTCATATTTTTATCTTCTTTTTCTTAGATAAGTCCCTTTAACGTTTCATATAAGGGCTTGGTGATGATGAATTCCTTTAAATTGACCTTATCTGAGAAGCACTTTATCTTCCCTTCCATTCTAAATGACAGCTTTGCTGGATAGAGCAATCTTGGATGTAGGTCCTTGCCTTTCGTGACTTGGAATACTTCTTTCCAGCCCCTTCTTGCCTGTAAGGTCTCTTTGGAGAAATCAGCTGACAGTCTGATGGGAACTCCTTTATAGGTGACTGTCCCCTTATCCCTTGCTGCTTCTAGAATTCTCTCCTTCATTTGAATCTTGGCTAATGTAATTCTGATGTGCCTTGGTGTGTTCCTCCTTGGGTCCAACTTCTTTGGGACTCTCTGAGATTCCTGGACTTTCTGGTAGTCTATTTCCTTTGCCAGATTGGGGAAATTCTCCTTTATTATTTGTTCAAATAAGTTTTCCACTTGTTGCTCTTCTTCTTCCCCTTCTGGTACCCCTATAATTCGGATGTTGGGACGTTTAAAGATGTCCCAGAGGTTTTTAAGCCTCTCCTCATTTTTTTGAATTCTTGTTTCTTCTTTGTTTTCTGTTTGGTTGTTTGTTTCTTCCTTCTGGTCCATTTCATTGATTTGAGTCCCAGTTTTCCTCCCATCTCTATTGGTTCCCCATGTGTCTTCCTTCATTTCTCGTATTGTAGCCTTCATTTGTTTATCTAATTTGTGAGCAAAATCAACCAATTCTGTGAGCATCCTGATCACCAGGGCTTTGAACTGTGTATCTGATAGGTTGGCTATCTCTTCACGGCTTAGAGAAATTGGCTCTGGGGCTTTCATTTGTTCTCCTGTTTGAGCCATTTTTGGTGGGGGTTTTTTTTGTTTGTTTGTTTGTTTTGGTTTTGGTCTGGTTGCGGCTGTTACGCAGTGAGGGGCGGAACCTTAGGTGTTGGGGCGGGGGGCAGCCCAGTCGCTGAGTTGTGATGCTATACGTAGGGGCGGGGTCTGAGAGGGAACGATGGCGCCTGCTCCGCTCTCTTCTGGATTCCAGTCCCTTCCGCCGCTTCCCCTTCACCTGGATTGTCTCTGCGCATGAATGTGGGACCACCTGGTCAGCCAGCTGCCTTGTGCAGCCTCACTAGGTCTGCACAGTTGCCACCCCGTGCCTGGGGTCTGCCAGCTGCCGCCTGTGGGCCTGGGGTCTGCCAGCCGCCTGCCGCCTGCTGCCTGCATTCCCGGGTCCTCACCTCTACTTTTTCCTGCCGCGACTCCGCCCCTCTTACCGGTCTGGATGAATGGTTGTTGGACTTCCGTACAGTTCAATTTTCCATCAGTTCGGGTTGTTTTCTTATTTCTAAATATTTGTTGTCCTTAATTTTGATTGTGAAAGGAGGCACAGTGCGTCCACCTACGTACGCCTCCATCTTGGTCGGAAGTCCAAGTTTTTTTTAAAAAAATGTATTGTAGAAAAACAAGGGAAACATAGCAGAGAGACCACTAACTGGAAACAGATGAAGAAAGAACTTCGTTGGCTTCCCAACCTCTCAGTAACTGGGAAAGGAAGACATCATTGCCAGTACCAGTTTGCCAGGCACTTCCGGTGTCTCAGCCCTAGTCCTAAACATAAAACGTATGTCGCTTTGTATAATCCTTAACAAACTACATGGATGATCATCAATCCCATTTTAAAGATGAAGTAACTGAGGCTCAGACAGGGTAAGTAATGCTGTCATGGTCGCTTAGCTAAAAAAGCAGCAAGCTGGGATTTGAACCCAGTTTTATGAGCTCCTAGGCCCGTGGTCTTAACCGTTTTTGCTGCGCTGGCTCCCAGTGGAGACAGCAGGGCGGAGGTTCGGCAATCCTTGCTCAGCAGAGGCAGGGCGGGAGGTCAGCCTGGAGCAGGACGCCCCTCCTCGCTGTAGTGTGTGTGTCTGCGTGTGTCTGTGTGTGCCTGCATCTGTGGACAGAGGATGAGCTGGAAGCTCTGTGCTGACACTTCATCAAAGCGCACCCTCAGTGGTTCCCAGTCCAGTGACAGCAGCTTTCAGGCATTCAGCCCCCTCGCCAGGAAGAGGAGCCCGGGCCATGAAGACAGAAGAACTGGAGTGTCATCTGCACAGGGAGGCGGTATCCCACGCCTGAGCCAAGAGCCATGGACGATGTGGGGAACCGAGGCAGGAGAGGGGTGCAGTCTCAGGAAGCTTCCTGGAGAGAGGAGATTGGGGGTGATGGGGGTCTCTGGCATTTGCTGCCAAGTTCGTAAGAGGTTGAGCTCAAGTAACTGGTTTTGTGGTGGTCTTCCCATTTAAACTGTGCTTCTCAATCCTTGATACTCAGCCTTCTCTCGCTGATAGGGTCTATGGAAAATCTTCATTAAAGGGGGGGGAACCCCTTCACTTCTCTGGGGTTTGCTTTGGAACATAAGAGAATGAGCGTTCCAGTGGGGCCCCTCTGCCCTTCACCACCCTGTGCTTCTGGTCACAGTTGGGAGGACAAACGCTCTTCCTCTTTGACCTTGAGCCAGCCTCAAATTTTGGTTGGAGGTTTGGGGCGTTGTTTAAGGAAAGCTAACATGGAGAACCGGGAGGTGGCAAATTCGGTTCAGGAAAACTTACGAATAATTCTTTTGCTGTGAAACGAAGGGGATGGAAGAAGCTGAAACACAGGGGCCGAGTTGCTCTACCTAGTAAGTTAGGAGGGGTTTTGGATGTTTCCTCTGTCAGCTGACATGCAGGGATTCGTGGCCCCAGGACATCGATGAAAAGGGGGATGCAGAAAGATATTAGCAGAGAGAGTAACGTGGGTCCCCCAGCCGTGAGGAGGGACAGCTGGGGTTTAGGAAGGAAGATGCCCCCAGCAAGGGTCTCCCTCTAACTGTAGAGGCTGGCTGTCATGCTGAAGTCCTTTCTTCATAATGCGTTTTTGCTGCAAATGTGAATTTCAGAAGCTATGAAGTCAAATGAGCAAAAAAAAAAAAATTCTTTTATTTTTTTCCACAATGAAAATTATTTGTTTTCTTGAGCCTCTCTCTCACCGAGGGCCAGAAATGTAATCTAATTCCATTGTGTGATCAGGAGAGAAAACCAGGGTTTCACCATCCTTCTCCTCTCTCTGGGTTTGGATCTAAGTTTCAAGAGCCCAGTGGCAACTGAACCCCTCAGGAGAGCAGGAATACTGCTGCCCCAGGGGTTGCGTTGGGTGGCAAGCATGAGAAAGCACCGTTACTTAGTGGCTGGTAATAATAGGGATGTGATTTTTCTCCTACGACAAGAAGACTGGAGTCTGGGATGGCGGGCTGGGACAGTGGCCCGTGAGGCTGCCAAGGGCCCAAGCGTGTCCTTTCCTTCTGTTCAGCTTCATTGGCCTGTGACTTCTGTCCCTGTGCCTGTCTCCCAGGGGACACCACTGTAGGCACCTTGCCTCTGTTCCAGGAAGAAAGAAGCGACAACATGGATGGACTAGAGGGTATTGTGCTAAGTGAAACAAGCCAGTCAGAGAACGACAAATGCTATGTGATAATCTCACTTCTATGTAGAATCTAACACAATGAACTAACAAATAAAACAGAAAGAGAGGCACAGAAACATGGACTGACAGCTGTCAGAGGGGTGGAGGAGCGGGGAAAGGCTTAGCCAGAGAACATACATGCATGACCCACGAACACAGATAAGTGTGGTGGTGGCCAGAGGGAAGGCGGAGCTGGGGCTAGGGGGGAGGGGAAAAGGTGAGAAAATGGGGGCATCTGTAATAGTGTCAATGATAAAAATAAAGAAAAAAAAAAAAGGAAAGAGCAAAGGCCAAAAAGCACATTAGCAGATTCAGCACCTTTCAGGAAAATGATCCTGACTTCTGCTTACATCTCAGCGGCCTGAACTGGGTCACGTTGTCAGGCATTCCTAGCTTGGACAAAGTCGGTGCATGTGTTTGCTTTCTTTAAAATTTCCAAACCAAATTGTTTTCCAGTAGTAAAGAAGCAGAGATACGGCAGCTGGCGGGCAACCAGCTGTGTCTTACGGCATCAGCCATCCACACCAGCATCCTCTGAGACGTGGCTTCTCCGAGGGTGCCCAGGTAACAGCCTCTGTTTGCAATGACGTTTCCTTCCCTGGAGACCTAGTGGTCCAGGATTATAATGGACTTTGTGCTGGAGGCCGGGTGCATGAAAGGTCGATGCTGCTGGTCTGAGCATCTAAGAAGAGAACATCTTTCTCATCTGGGTAAGGAAACCGCAGCTGTGCTCGGGTCGGGTGCTCCCATGCTTACTCTTGGGAGCTGGGTGCTGCAGGAACGTTTGCGTCTTACTGTCAGCTAGAATAGACCTGGATCCCTTGAAAAATACATCCCTGCTTGCTCTGCTCAGATAACATTTAGTGTTTAATTAACCCCAGGAACTGAAACAACACTCTATAAATTCTCTGCGCACTGTTCTTTTGTTTTGGGGTGCGCAAGTCTTTGGTCAGAAAGACAAACACGTTTCTTGTTTTCTCCAGCCACTGAAAAGCAGGTCTCCAGATAATTTAAAGATTAAACCAGGCAAGTTGCCTCTGCCCTCTGTCAAGGTCAAAGCCTGTTTTGAAAAGAAATGAACTGCATTCTTTCCTCATGATTGTCAGTCAACACATTACTCCAAACTGTCCTTGAGCTACTGTGTCTCTTCTTTTGTCTAAGGAACACTTCGGAGTCAATAAGTTTGCATCGTGCTTCCTGAGTTTCTCTCGGGTTAGTGAAATATTTAGGCTTCTTTAGGCAAGTCTGGCTTTTCAGAAGTCTAGCATCTTCTTCTGAAAGCATGGAATTTTTAGCAACCTCAGGGACTTCCCCCTGAGGGACCGGTGTCTGCAGACTGTGGTCCGTGACCCGAGGAAGAACTGTCCAGGGAATGAATTCAAAAGCATCCTCACTCTTAGAAAGACTCAGGGCAGGGAGTTGTGTGGACTTGGGAGAATTAGAGCAGCACCCTGCACCTCTTTTTGGTCACGGACCCATCGGAGAGCTGCACCAGACCTGTGAATCTTCTAACCAGACAGACGCATGCTCTGGGCCCCGCCCCCCTTTTCTCTATATTCTTTCAGGGGAGTCAAATAACGATCTAACTCAGGCGAAAAGGCCTTGCTCCGTCTGGACCACTGTTGCCAAGGCAGGAAGTATGGCCGCATCTCTTCCTTCACAAGACGATCTGAGGTGCTGGAAGAGGAAAAATGGGACTGGGGAGTCTGGGCCCTGCCTGACTCTGCCTTCAAGGCTTCTGATTTTCAAAGCCAGGGATTTCAGCCCTCCCTTCAGGTCCCATCCACCCTCAGATGTGCAGACCCAGCCTGGCACTTGTCTGCTCTGTTGTTTCATTTGGGGTCTGGAGGCAGGGCTGTGCTAGAGCTAGGAACCAGGTCTAGGAAGCAAGCGTTTGCCATGTTCTTAGGAACTAGTCGCTGACCTAGATTCTGTTTTCAGGCTTGAATCTCGTCTTTTGTCCTTTTAAGTTTCAGTGTCCTGTCCCCAGGATGTGAGCGCGTCCTGGATTCTTTTCTTACAGCCCACCTCTGAGCTGTTCTGTGCAGACAGCCTCAATTACAGGCTAATTATGGTTCATACAGCTTCCTCACAACTCCAGGAGAGTGTCAGCAATGAGCAATGGACTTTTCTTAGGTCCTCTGGAGGTTTTCAGGTTCAAGTTCATCAGTGAAATAGATGCCCTTTCAACCCCTTCTATCTTTCAATCCTTTCCTTCACGAAACATTACTTTGTCAGATTCTATTAGAAAAAGGCTGTATCTCCTGTCTGCAAGAAGTTTATACTGTAATGGGAAAAAAAGAGAATTATCCTGTAATACGGATCATAAGACCAAGATAAACAGGGAAGTGACTGTGACACATGAAATTCTTGGAGGGAAAAGAAAAGCTGGCTTTGAGCCGCAGGACCCAGGAAGCCGGGGACCTGCGCAGCCCAGATGCACAGGGCTGTTCCCCACGAAACAGCC
This sequence comes from Glossophaga mutica, assembly GCA_039655065.1. Classification (NCBI taxonomy): domain Eukaryota; kingdom Metazoa; phylum Chordata; class Mammalia; order Chiroptera; family Phyllostomidae; genus Glossophaga; species Glossophaga mutica. Next base: position 89,836,986 of record CM077313.1, read on the forward strand.
ATCCCCCACCTTTTCTGTTGTTGGTATTTGAGAACAGGGTGGAACAGGAGGAAAAATGGCTCAAAGGTCTTCAAGAGCCACGGCAAAGTCAGCGCAGACTTGAACAGGGTCTCGGAGTGCGGCCACAACATTGGCACGACCTAGACAAGTCATCGTTCGTAATCCATCTTGATTATTTTATCTTCACCGATGTTTACAATATCAGTGAAGGAAATGTCTGCATAAAAATTCTGCTCTCTACTTGCTTTAAAATGATATAGTTTTGTGATCTGGTGCATCACCCTGCACAGAGCTGTACTTGGGTTGTTTTAAAGAAGTTACATATTTTCCTACCAAAATTCAAGATAAGCCTTCTACCCCACCCCCAAATTGTAACATTATTGGAAAATGCAGGACGCACACACTGGGATGCTGCCGAACCTGACGCTTTGCGCACCTGAAGGAGTTTAGCATAATGACAAAGGCCGGCCTTTACTGAGCAATTAATGTGCCAAGCACGTTGCTCAGTGCATGGCGCACATACATCATTTAATCTTTGTGTTAATTCAATGGATGAAGCACTACTGTTATTATTCCCATTTTACAAATGAAGAAACTAAGGCTCGGAGCGGTAAGTTTCTTTCCTAAGGACCCCCAGCTGGATGTAAATTCAAGCATCTGATGCCACAGCCCATCACAGCTGCAGCTTGTTTTTGCAGCTGAGTGGGATTCTTCTTCCTCAGTGGTTTATAATGGTTCCTAGGTCACAGGTGCTTTGAAAATCTGATGAATTAGTCTATAACACAGGCGGCAAACACAAGGCCCTCAGGCCAAATCCCGCCCTCCACCTGGTTTTATTTGGCCCGGCACCTTGTTTCTACCCGGCAGCAGTGCCGATCTCCTTGCCCCTAGTTAAGGAAGAGTTGCATATATACAGCCCTAAAATTACATTCAGCCCTTCGAAGGCAACTGCAAGGCTAATGTGGTCCCCGGTGCAAATGAGTTTGACACCCCTGGTCTGTCAGCTTTCATCCAGAAAGCCACACACGCATGCACTCGTGCACATACACACAGGCACCTAAAAGTGAGCACCTACAGGTACATTTCTGTTCATTTCAGAGTCCTGGGAACTTTTCTGAGTTCTATTCCATAGACTTCATTCAGGTCAAGTGTTCTTACTAAAAGCCAAGTACAGCGGGAGAAGGTGGTGGGAGGACTAATTAGGATCGGTCAAGGGCGTAGATGACTCTGTCTGTCTTTTCAGAAGAGTAGAGTGTGGCCGCTGGCTTGACCAAGGTGGATGGAGTTGGCAGGGGACGCTGACACAAGGCCACCATGAGAGCCCGTCAGCTTGGCAAGGTGGCTGGCATGCCCCCGTTCAAAGGACAAGGACATCAGGACTCATTTTGTACATGAAAACAGGATCATCTTCTTCAGTCACTATTTGCCACAGACTTCTTGGCTTGTCCCCAAATACAGTGGCTCCTCGGAAGAGACTTTCAGTCTTTCCAGCCGGAAAGGGTGTTTTATCGGCTTATTCTTCCTTCTACTGACACTTGGAGTCGTGTTCCACTGATAACTAACAAACACTGGAAGGGTGTTTTCAAATGACGTGTAAAAACTTCGACTCCATTTTGCTTTCTCACTACAAACAAACCCCTTAGAAAAAGAATTCGAGAAAAAAACTATGTGACAACATAACAACAAAGTGACCTTCTCTCCTCGGCTTTGTCCTGTTGGGGCCCTTTGCTTTTTTTTTTTTTTTTTTTTTTGATTGTTTAACCCGCAGAAGGCAGTCTTTGCGAGTGCAAGGTGAGGCCATTTGTCCACTAGGGGGAGACTTGCCCACACTGATAGCCCCGACGTCGGGTGGCCTGGCCTCGCTTGAGATTAAGAACCGCAACTTCATGACAGCCGCTCCTCTGGCCCGGGTCTTTCGCTAGGCAAGGCATTTCAGATTGACGAACGGAACTCTCTACTTAAATATTCAAGTCTTATTTTCGGAAGCCATGAGGACGGGGAGTGATGACTGCTATGCTAATGAGGAGTGACTTCTCCCCGTGTTTCCCAGTGACCTCTGAGATGAGTGGCCAGCAGCTCGGGCCTCTTGAGAGAGGAAGCGCAGCTGCAGAATCAGGAGCTGGGACGTGGGCGGCGCAGTGGACCAAAATACCCCGCGGGCCCTGCCCCGCCCGCCTGGCGACAGCTAAGGCTGCAAGAGGCCCCCGAGGCCCTTGCTGATGCCAGTCAAACATCCTGATTTTCGTTTCTATTTTTCTCTCCTTTGCTCTGCTGGGCTTCCATGCCTTCCATCACCTCTGCCAACTGGAGCCTCAGGCCTCCGCGCGGACCTTGGCAACAGCCAGCCCCCGGTGATTGGTTCTCAGTGTTAAAGGAGCGGCTGACTCCGACCTTGTCTGAAGGTTACTCCCCAGTTCCTGAATTTTCTGAGCTGTGTGCATTCTCGTTGGGTGGGAAATGGCATCACTTCTATCAAGATTGGCGACACACACGCGCGCGCACACACACACACACACACACACACACTTTGTTGTTTTCTTTTTCTAACTTCAGAAATCGTTTGAACTGGAAGCGTTTCCTTTGCTGCCCCAGAAGATGGGAGCTGTCGAGCAGGGAACCTCCATTCGTGCTCCCTGCGTTCAGGCTTGCGGTGGGCGCATGCACTCAGAGAACAGCGGGGAGCCACGCTCTGCATTTCCGTTTCCTTTTATTGCCCTGAAAACACAGCATCTGACTCAGAAAAGGAAAGACGATCCTGACAGGTCCCTGTCCTCCAGATCCAGAGACACATTCCAAATTTAGTATCTGCCCTAAAGCACTGAACTGTAATTTTTTGCAGTTGCATTAAACTCAAAACAAATTGCAAGCATTTTTGCCTTCTGAGAGGAGAACAACAGGCCAGGGGTGTCACACTGATGTTCACCGGGGGCCACGTCAGCGTTGTGGTTGCCTTCGAAGGGCCGGATATAATTTTAGGACTGTGTAGATGTAACTGCTTCTTAACTAGGGGCAAGGAGCTCAGCGCTGCCGCTGGGTAGAAACAAGCAAGGTGCCAGGCTGGACAAAACCAGGTGGAGGGCCGGCTTCGGCCCACGGGCCTTGTGGGTGCCACCTGTGCGACAGGGAAATGAACCCTTTCTGTCTGCTGCCGGCTCCCCTGGCGGGGATGTGGGGAGCGGGGTCAGGAGGAGGGAGTCTATGGAAGGGAGAGTGGAACGTGGGTAAGTGTGTGGAGGCGCCGAGGCCAGCCCTGCGCTGAGTTTGGGTGGAGGGTCTCAAGAGGAGACTGCTGGTCCCGGGGAGGGATTTTGGGCAGGTGTGCTTTAAAGGGAAGTGGCATGGGCGACTGGAAGAGGCCAACGGCGGAGCCTCTGAGAACCTTCCAGTAGCTATTGAGTCCGAGATGTAAACTTCCTCCACTTCCTCAAACCATCAGCAAACCTGCGAGGCCCGAAGGAATTCTGCTGATAATGTGTCTTCGTGGAAACCAAGGAAAAGTGGCTACGTTTTGTTTTCCCGTGTGTTCGCTCAACAGGTATCGACCGCACACCTGTGAAGCGGGGTTCTTCCCAGGTGCTGCCGCCTCGCGGCTGAACAGCGCAGCAGAGGGCTCCCGCTCTCACTGCCGTCTTCCATCGTGAAATTTTAATCCAGATTTTTTCATTTCTAAATAATAAAAGCTTACCAGAATTTTAAGGTAGCAGACTAAACCAGCACTTAAAAAATGACAAAAAAAAGCAATGCTTGATTATATGAATCAATTTATATTTTTAAGGTTTTTACCCAGTCACTATGTTATCTTCTTCATATTTTATTTTTCAGCCACAGTTGATGGTCAACACCATTTTGTGTCAGAGTTTCGGAGGTACAGCATAGCGGCCAATCGAGTACTTGACACAGTGCTCCCCCCCGCCCCACCCCCCCGCCGGTGTTTGCAACACCCACTGGACACAGTTTCTGCAGCGCCACTGGCCGGATGCCCCCTGCTGTGCTCCACCTCCCCTTGCCTTTGAGTGGGGAAGAGAGACCGAAGACGAGGAGAAGCAGCAGCAAACTCGGCATTATCTGGGACTGACACAGTGGAGTCCCGGGGGGGTGGCGAGGGGGGGCAGAGGCGTGTGTCAGTATCCAATCAGGAAAATAGAACCCCCTGCAGGACGGACGTTCAAACAAAGGAACCTGCGTAAGCACCGCACGTGTGTTACAAAGTTGGGGGAAGGGCTGGAGGAATAAAGGGAAGGTTCTCATCCTGGGAGGCAAGCGGGGGCGGGGGGTGAAAGGGCGAAGGCATGTCTTCTGCTGTAAGTGGTGAGTGGTGGAGACCAGGCAGCCAGCAGCTCCACAGACCACAGTCCCGGTCCAGCTCCGGGCAGCAGCGGGGGCCTGGTAAGCCTTGCTTCTCCAATCCGATGGCTTGGACCAGCAGCTTCTTGTTTGCAATCTGCACACCTCCACCCAGAGGCCCGGGGCCTGCTTGAATTCAGCTCGGAGGGCCGCGGAGCTCCATGCCCAGGTTTCTTCCCTCTTCCACAGGGCCATACGGACAAAAAGGAGGTCACGTGCTAACCCGATGCGCTCGGGGGAGGCCTGCACCGTGCGGCCTTCCGAACTCAGAGACCCAGAGCAACCACGGAGGATGGTCTGGGCATAAAAACTCCTGACTGACAGCGGTCTCTGCAGCAGTCACGTCCTGGGCCCGCAGCGGCCCTGACAAAGGTCAGTCTTCACCGTGAGTGAGCCTAGGCTTTTTGCATCCGAGATAACGTGCCTTTGAAAGGGCAGAGTGATCTTCTTTTCCAGACCCCTCAGGGTACCGTCTCCCACCAGACGCCAGACTTCTCATTGTTACCTTGTCCCCCCTGCAACCACGTACAGGGTCTCTGTGCTGCAAAGGCTAACTGTCCTGTGCCCACCCCCGTGGAAGTGCCTCTTCGTTTCACTTTTTCTCCAACCCTGGTGATTTCCCCTCTTGGCTTTCTCCTGCCCCCTTATCTACCACCAGTGCATTTCATGTAACGCCCCCACCCCCTCACATTCTTCCCTTGATTCTAATGTGTAGAATAAGCTGCAAATCGGCCGCTCCCTGGAGCATTTTCTGAATCCACTGTGATTTTTCTTCCTGGCAATTGTCATCGTTTTGGCTCAAATATTCCTTTATGACTTCTTCTTCGGCTGCATGTTCTTTCCAACAGCCAGATGACAATTCCAGCCTCCCCAACACACCCACCCCGTAGGAGAAGGAACGACTTTTGTTTGTTAAGAGGACCAGGACTGAGTGGAAAGTCCCCGAGGCCCAGTTCTGGAGCAGAGGGGGAGGGTTGGCTGCAGCATTGGGTGGGTGTGGAAGAGTCACGTGCACCAGCAGCGAGAGCCACTGTGAGAACGGGGATTCGAGGACGGGGGAACATCGAAGGCAGAGTGAGGAAGACAAAGCCTCCAGAGGGGGATGTCAGTCATTTAACAGGGTGTGGCGTGACCGCTCCTGGAAATCTTAACGAGACCTTACGGGGCAGGGTGACATTTCACACGTGGGTCCACTCATTTCTCAAAGGGAACATGTTAAAGCTGTTTCTAATTACAACTTTGTCTTCCGGTGTTTTCACCTTTGCCTTCCCTTTCTCAGTTGTGTCTTTTCCTCTCTTACATAAACCCTATGTTCCGGTCACACTGACCCAAAAGAAGAACTCAACACATCTACAAAATAATTTCACAATGCCCCTAGATTAGTGTTTAATTGAATACCTGGGCAATACAGGTGAGCCCAGTTGACATAAAACTTAACCACAGCAGGCCTACCGCTAGCTGTGTAGCTATTACCATAATAAAGACACACAGCAGTCCCATCATTGCAGAGAACTCCCTCCTGCCTCTTCTTGTGGTCAGTCTTCCCTGCTACCACCCGCCCTCCCAACACTGTCAACTTCTGATCCCTTTTCTGTCCCTACAGGTGGGTCTATTCCAGGATATCATTCAAGTGGAATCACACAACATGTGACCTTTAAATCTGGCTTCATTTGCTCATGCTCGTGAAGCTTAGGAGATTCACCTAAGTTGTTTCTTTCTATGGCTGAGAATATCCCCTTGTGTATAAGTTCTGTTAACGGAAGAGGTATGATCTCCTGCAGTTCTCCAGCTCCGGCACATTACATAAGTTTGAAAATTTATAGGCATGTACATTGAATAAAAAAGACAACAGAGCTTTCCTAGACATAAGCCAACGAGAACTCGCTTATGAAGCACAACCCCTCTTCCCCACACAGGTATTTGGCCTTGGAAAACATGAATGATTTCATGGGCCACATAGAGTCAAAGCCAAGGTGATTTTAAAAGCATCAGTCATCGTAATCTTCCTTTGGCCATGTGGCACAGCAAAGCATCTCCGAGCAGACTCAGTTGACTCTGCTTGTCATGATGGCTGAAGGCTGCACCACACACACACACACACACACACACACACACACACACACACAGATCAGGGAAGGGGTGGGTTCCTGAACTGGTCATGAAGATGCTGAAAGGCATAACCCTCTTCCTCAGACATGAACAGATGGGCAGAAACGACAGACCTTCGTGTTCGGGCACCGGCGTCAAGCACTCTATGGAAAATGGAAGTGCGTCTGTGACAGTCGAGTGCGATCAGGCCAGCCCCTCTGTACGTGACGGACCCTCAGTCCGCTATGACTAACCGCCCCCCCCCCCGCCATCTATGGCATTCTTCTTTAGGGCGGTGACGGAATCCGGAGCCAGATCTGAGGGTCCTGTCAGCTCAGCACCGACGTGGACCCACTGCTGATCTGCTGAGTGTTGGGCCGGGGTCCTCCTCTCTCAGTCAACACAGATCCATCTGGCAGTTTCCAGGTGCCCCTGTCGGTGCTCAGCACTGGGGATACACGGACGAGCAAGGCTGTCCTGGCCCCCCGTTCTCATGGAGCAGGTGTTCTGTTGGGAAAATGGGTTCAGTCAAGTAACGGAGCAAAAGAACGGAAAAGTCATAAACTGTGACACATCCGAAGAAGAAAACAAGTAAGGAGTGGAGGTTCAGAATATTCTAGACAGGTGGCGAGGAAGTCCTCTCTGGGACTTTTGGAATGAGACAGCCAGAGGACGGGTCTGGGGAAGTCACCCGCGGAAAGAACCCCACGTGTAGAGGCCCCGGTGGGATGCGGTGGGATGGCGTTGCAGGGAAGCAGGGGAGAGAGGGACCGGCACAGGGTCTGAGGTTGCGCGCGGTCCCTAGCAGTTCACGGGCCGTGATGAGGAGTTCGGGTTTCCTTCAGTGAAGAAGGAAGCCACTGAAGGGTTCAGGACCCAGGGGTCACATAATCGGATGTATGTTTTAAAAGGGCTAGTTTTGCTGCCTTGGGACGGTGTTTGCAGTTGCGAGAGTCTAGATGAGAGATGAAATCACAATGGAGACAAGAAGACAGAGCTGCAATGTTAGAGGTAGAGACAGACCCTATTAACGGACTGGTCGGAGGGGCGGAGTGGACTGATTTGCAGACTTCTGGCTTGAACGATGTGGTAAAGGGTTTTGACATTTAATTAAATGCGAAAGATCGGTTTCCGTAGCAGTCCCTGGAGCCCGACAAAGCTGAGCTCCTATTTCAGGATTCAAATCTATTCAGTAACCACTAATACTTGAAGTTATGGGAACTGATAAGATTGACTCTGAAGACGGTGGAGGAAAAGAAACACTTTCTTCAGGGACAGAAGTGGGATCCCAAGCAGCCCGAGGCCCGTGAGATGGGAGAGAGGTGAGGAGGGGGCGGGGGCAGGAGCCCGGGACACCTGCGCAGGAACGAGGGCAGCGTCGGTGGGTTGAGTGCTGAAGGAGGAGCGAAGGAAACTGGGGAAAGTAACCGAGCACCAGCTTTGGCAACATGCAGGGAGCTGCCGGCCTTGACAAGCTTTGATGGAAGGGCAGTGGGTGGCATTTCAGAGAGAATGACAGGTAGGGGGGTGGGGATGTTGTGTCTGCAGACAGCTTGACAGGAGCCATGGATGTTCTCCGAGGGCGGAAGGGGCTGAGAGGAAGAAGACGGGGTTTGTCGAGATGGCAGATACCGAAGGATAATTACATGCGAAAAGAATGATTCCTTGCAGACAGAAATGATGGCACAGGAGGCGGCAGAGGGGACTCGGAACGCGGGGCCTTCTGTTGGCTGGGACGGGAGGAAGGATGGAGAAAGTAGAGGCAGGTGCATTTGGTGCGGCCCCGGCGAGATGAGTTAAGAGGCCACTCTCTGAGAAAGGGCCCCAGGGGGCCTGGAGCACCTCAGGAGCGAGGAGAGTTAAGAAATCCTTGTTTTGGGGAATCGAAGGACTGGAGAAGTGCAGTGTTTGATCAGCATGTCTGAGGGCTCGTGGAAGGTTAAGGGTCAGGAGTTGGCAGTGAAACGAGGCAGCTGGGCGGGGCGGTTTCATGCAGCTGTTTCTCATTTTGCTCAGCTGTTGGGTGCAGGCACGGAGAAGGAGGAGGTGGAGCTCACTCGGGGTGCTGCTGCTGCAGAGGATGAGCACGAAGAAAGGGGGTGAAGGAGGGGTTACAGTTAAAACGGTGTGCCACGGATTCCAGGCTGGCAACGTGGGAACTAAAGCCAAGGGGCGGTTGGTTGATAAGTCGGGAGAAACTGATGGCATTTAACATTCCACCCGGATGAGATCTCCACCCTGGGAGTGAAATTAAAGCTGAAGGTGTCGGGTTCAGAGGTTCCGCGGCCATTCTAGGGGAGCAGAACCACTTCCTATCACAAGCTGTCGTGAGCTGCCTCCTTCCCAGTGGGTGAGTCCAACCCCTGGAGGAGAGCAGGGCCCTGCGTTCGTTCGCACTTGGGGCAGCGAGGAAGGGGAGGCCTGGGGGGAACACCCCGACAGGATGGAGCAGAGGGAGGGGGCAGCTTCCTCAGAGAAGGCGGAAATGCCCGGGGCCTGAGAAGAAGCTGGGTGGAAAATTCTGAGTGAGGGACCTTGAGACCCTGTGATCCAAGGTTTGAGTTTGTTAGCCTTACCGATGGCCTAAAAGAGCAATCTAGTTATATTTTAAAAACCCCAGTCACCTCCTCCATAGTAGCTAATGAATGGTACTCGTTTTCTTATTAGAAAGGCAGCACGACATATGGAAAAGAAGATGCAATTTGGGGACAGATGCATCTGACCTTGATTCCTGACTCTGCCACTAATCGGCTATATAGTCTGAGGTAAATTGTTCGACTTCTCTGAATCCCAGTTCCATCATCTGTAAAGCAAGGGCAAGAATTATGTTTATCCATAGAGTTGTTTTAAGGCCTAAATTAACTGAGATCAGTTCAATTCGGAAACCTGCACAGCTATATTCAATGTCAGCGTAGTAGGAAGAATCCTAGTCCACAGCACAGGTGTGGAGGAACAACTGTGTTTCGTGACTCCCCTTCAGGCTATTTTAACTCCGAATCTGAGTCCCACCCCCCTCTGAACCAGCTGACGACTCCGCTGCAGACACGGTTCGACTGCCCTCTGCCCCCGCTCTAACCGTGAGTCAACAGGCCTGGCATTCTCCTCGTTTTCCTTTTTTCTTTATTTTTTAATTTTTCAATTACAGTTGACATCCGATACTGTATTAGTTTCAGGTGTACAGCAGAGTGGTTAGACAGTTATGTAAGCTGCAAAGTGATCCCCCCGATAATTCTAGTCCCCACCTGGCACCCCACACAGCCATCACAATATTATGACTGTGCTCCCTACGCGGTACTTGACATCCCCGTGACTAACCACCAATTTGTACTTCTTAATCCCTTTACTTCTTCGCCCAGCCCGCCAATCCCCCTCCCTCTGGCAACCATCAGTCTGTTCTGTGTACCCATCAGCCTCTCTTTGTTTTGTTTGCTTTTTTCTTTAGATTCCACATACCAGTGAAATCATGTGATATTTGTCTTTCTCTGTCAGACCTACTTCACTTGGGATTCTCTGTGATGCCGCAGCTTGGCTTCGGGAGCCACAGACCCCGCTGGTTACTATGGAGACACCATCCGATCCCTCCGGCCCAGCATCTTCCGTGGCGCACCTGGGGAGGTGCAGCCTCCCCAGAGGAACTAGCCGTCATCCCTGCAGAGCACCTCCTGCAAGGGCCAGAGTCCGGGCCTCCTTGAGGGACAGGAGGACCTCTCTTTCTCTCCAGCATTGGGCACTCATTCTTCTTTTCCCTTGTCCTCAAAAACTGTCAGTCACCATGAGATCCTTCTGGGCCACTTTGGGTTACCTTCTTCAAGGACGTGGGCATTCACAAGCTCAGGAAAAATCATCCCTTGAGAGTCTTTGCTTTCAGCTCTCCCCAGTTCCTAAGATAAGGAAGCCCCAAAGGGCCTGGATATCTCTGTGAAGAGGAGGAGGAGGAGGGAAGTGAGAGACAGGACATGGAAACTTTTGATAAATTATTTTCCAAGGTGGTCACTCTTTCCATGGACGCTCCGGTGGTCTTGGATCGAGTGCTTCGTAAAGGCACTGGTCCATGAGAACACTTCAGTTCTTTAAAGGGAGGGTCCGTGTGAATCCCGAGCACTGAGAGCCCATACTGGCCCATTTGCTAAGGCAGACGCTGCCCGCTCTCCACTGGGAAAACCGCCAAGGCAGTGGGCACCCAGTCGGGGATCAATACATCGTAAGCGAACACAGAAACGGCTACTTACACGCCAGCTTCTCCCAGAACGGCCGGGGAGCGGGGAAGCCGGTTTCCGCTGAGGGCCAGGTTGTCATGGTCAGCTGACCGAGGAAATGAGCGGCCCTCAGACTAATGGCCGGAGTCGGTCCTCCGTGACTAGACTGAGCTCCAAATGGCTGAGCGCACCGTTTTCTTACCGCCCCCGTTCCCGCGTCCTAAACAGCAGCGATGAGGACTTCATTGAAAACACTGGCCTTGTGAGTTCAGAGCAGTGACAAATGGAGTGTCACTAGCGGGCGTGTGCAATACATCAACATAAAGGCTCTCAGGAGATGCCAGGCTCCCGCAGCCAAAGCTTCTCCCAGAGTCACTGTATGATAATGGAAGTTCTTGCTCATTATTCAAAAATCCAAACAAGAAACCTTGAGACCGTATCTGGTTTTGTCCCTGCCTCTGTGCAGCCTGAGCCCACCACACCCTTCACAATGCTTACCCCAAATCTCCGAACAAAAGAAGCCCAGTGGGGTGCACCCTACCTTTGCCTCTAAGCCTTGCCTGTCAACTCCTATAATTGTCCAATTCCTGCAATTTGTAGTGCAGAGTTTTATGAAATATTTGGGTTATACTTGTTCCAAAATGGCAGTTCAAACCACTATGGCAGATTAGTAGAGAGGAGACCAATTTTGTACCATTTGGAGTTTTGAAAAAAAAAAAAGGCCCATTTTTTACAGCTAGAAGTTTGTTCCTTTTTGTTCCCCTGCGAGGCAGATGGGCAGACAGACAAATGTAAAATGCGAAAGGGGGGAGGAGTACAGTCTTCTGTAATTCCAATCCCCTCTTACTTGTCTGCATTCCTCCTTATGCTCTAAGTTTCTTAAAGATAAAAGTTTTGGTTCTTTTACTATTGTATTCCCAGCATTTAGCACAGCTCCTGGTATAAATATGCAGGGAATACTTGTTAACCAAATGTCTGGTTTATTAAAAATTAAATGTAAGACCCCCTTGGCCGGTGTGGCTCAGCTGGCTGGAGCATCGTTCCACGTGCACCAAAGAAGTCAGGACGGGGTCCCCGGTCAGGGCACGTACCTAGGTTGCAGGTTCGGTCCCAAGTTGAGGCACAGTACCGGAGACAACCAACCAATGTTTCTGTTTCTCTCCTTCTCTCTCTGAAATCAATAAACATATCCTCAGGTAATGATCAAGAAATGCAGTATAAGACATTATATATTAAAATTTCTTCCTTAGAATTCAGTGAAAATTTGGAAGGAGCTCAGAGAAGGAAAGACCAAAGACAAATACGTGTTGCCTCTCTGGGCCTGTGGAAGCGTCAGCTGGTTGGGACCCTCCGCTCCCCCGGCTTCCTGCCCCCTGCCGGCTCTCCTTTCCTCTGGGCGCTTCTCTGGGCGCTGCGTCAGGCTGTCGTGAGACCATCTGCTCTGCCTAGAACATTTCTCGGGTCCCCACCCCAACCCGACCCTAGCTGGAGGTCTCCTGTCCTGGTTGCCATTTCTCTCCACCATGCCATTTCCTGAAGGGACACTGGGGAAGGTTGACATCTCGTCTCTGGGTGACATTCGTGTTCTCCCCTGACAGAACGGGTGCCTCTAACGGTGCTGTGGCAGGTAGCTAAGGGCTATTTTGAGACACACAGTCTTTTCTCCCTGTCTTTGCAAACCTCCTCGATTTCATCCCAGGAAGCCACTTAAATATATAAGCTCCATTTTCATGTTCATCTGAAGGAGACATATTAGGTAATCATCAGTTCCAATCAAAACATCCCTTCTCTGTAATCCCAGCTGTTCTGTTGTTTTTAGCTAAACACCAAGAGAGCTTCTAGAAGTCATTTAAGCCTGTCAAAGGAGGGCATACTAAACTAGATGAAAGAGGATCTCTTGGACATATTAATTTCTAAAGCCTTCTGAATCCATGCTACTCAGTCCCAGTTGTACTTCTAACAGCCTCAGGTTACAAGGATGGTGACTAATGAGTTACAGAGGAAGGTAATTAACTTCCCACGCTCCCTAAAAGCTTGCTTGCTTGGTGCTAACCTCGCTGACACTCACGCAGAGGAGGCTGCAAATTCCGATTACATGGTTAGAAAAACTGCCCACCTCGTTTCTAATTCCAGACCCTTTTCAGACTGGGGGTGTGGCTGTGCCAGGCTGTGGAACCCTTGGAGTGGATCAGGAAAGGAAGCGGGGCATGTCAGGAGGTTTTCTGCTGTTAACCAGCACGGTGCTGGGGGCAGATCTTTGTAACTCCCTCCGACACACGTCTCCTTACGGGAGAAGCGAGGGGTGAGGCACGAGTTCCCTTCCGCACCTTACGTTCAGCGGTGCGAGCTTTCTCATCCAAAGGCTTATGAAATGGTGTAGGATGTTCTGCGGTTCATGAGGGTTTCAATAACATTGAAACCAAAAATCGAGCCCGAGCAAACTTTCTGACCTGGACAACTTCCTTTTCTGTCTGGGTCACTCACTCAGAATGCCCAATTTCCCCTTTGCAGCTGGAAAACTGACATCCTGAACAAGCTCAATGTGTGGGTTAGAGTCAAACGCAATTTAATTTTTATCTCCTACCGTCCTTTAAACATTATCCCACGGTGGTAATCTTTTGCCCGTGGTAATCGTTTTCCTGCAGGCTCATGATTTTCCTTTCACTCTTAGGAAATTGTTCTACATTTGCGTTAAGTAGTAAACACTCTCAAATCAAGTGAAGTCCAGTTCCTTACGATCACCAAATGGCCAAATCAGTCTGTGTAACGCTGCCTTCCCTCTGCCAACCTGGACCTGCTTCTCGCTCAGAACAGCGGGCGTGGTCCTGCTGACTTCTAACACTTGGGCTGTTACCTGGGGGGGGAAGAAGAGAACGATCATCGCCCAGTTCCGTGTCTTTGTGCTTCACGATCCCCAGCTGGTGAACGTTATTTCCTGTTTCTCCCCAAAAGTGCTTCTGGGGACCCCTTAGAGGTTTTCCGTTGGGAACCTCTCTTGCAGTTCCCTTAATTCAAGCAGAAACATACTTCATCTGAGCTGGAAGCCGAGGCTCCTGTCTCAGCCCTTGGTCACCTGGTATTACGTCCCCCACGCCCCCTGTTCCGGCTTCTCTCCGCTGCCGAGGCCTCCTTACCCTCCCACTGACTGTATTGGGCAGGACCCTGGACAGTCCCTTTCCCGCTGAATGTCCACCCCTTCCCTCTCTCACTGTTGAGAAGAAACACATATATCCCTGTCCCTGCGAACCCTGGGAGGCCAGTCTAATCTCCACAAGTAATTATTTAGGCCTTCTCTCTTCCTCAGGATTTCTGGGCCTGGCTCAGTCTGCACTCCAAGGTTAGCTTGACCTTCTCAGCTGAAAACCAGGGGCCCGTCTTCTGTGCCTCCCAATGTCAGGACAGAATCTTCTGAATGGACGCCTCAGAGACCACCCACTTCCGACACCAAGGGTTACTGCCTTGCTGGCCTCTAGGCAGGTGGCCTATTCTTGCCATCTGACATCCTACCTGCTCCCAGAAGGAGGAAGGGAGGGAGCAAAGCAAGGCAACAGATTTCTCCAGGAAAAAAAAAAACAAAAAACTAATCTTGTCAGTGAACGCCTCCCCAAAGCTTCTCTGGCTGCTTTCTATACCTTTGATCTAGTGGTATTTTCTAAAATTTTAGGGATTTCCATTAACTATAAATTCCACGCCTGACAGCAATGGACAGCTCTGTCTTTTTGTCACTGCAATCTGGTATTTATTGTATTGGCGCTTCAGCTGAAACTAAGTACAGGAAGAGTCGGACAACCAGGAGACAGCCAGGAGAGTGATGCTAAGCCCAGGGAGGACAGGTACTGGGGGGAAAGTATTTGAAAAAATAATGAACAGTAAAAATATTTTAGTTGTCCTAACATATATTTTATCTTTGAGTTTATAAAACCATACTTCCTTTAAAATTTTATTTATTTATTTATTTATCAAGAGGGGAAGTTGGGGAGATAGAGAGGGAGAGAAACACTGATTGGTTGTGTCTCACATGCGCCCCAGTCAGGACTGAACCCACAACCCAGGCACATGCCCTGATCGGGAATCAAACCAGTGACCTTTTGCTTTGCTGGGGGGATGCCCAACCCACTGAGCCACACTGATCAGGGCTCCTTACTTCGTCTTTTATAGCTGTAATCTAATTGTACAAATGCATTTGCAAGGTATTATTTTTTTTTAATTTATTCCTCACCAGTACTTTGCTAATCATACTTAGAATTTTAATGTGCATATAGTATTCTGAATATTGATGTCCATTCCTGCAGCAAAGCCTCAGTGAAAGCCTATTCTGTGGCCAATATGGGTTTAGGTGCTGGGCTTGCAAGAGTTAAACGAACTGAGCAAACACTCTGTTCAGGGGAGCGCAAATTATTATGCAGAGTGCGGCAAAAGTAGGTTTACGGTTGTTTGCATGGAAAATAATACAATAATTAATAAAACAAAAACAAACTGTGTTTTGCACACTCACCACTGTAGACCTGCTTGGCCCCACCCCACGTTAATGCAATACTGCGTTTGCCACAGAGAGCCACCCGAAAGAGGTGGGAGTGGAGAATAAGCCATGTCTGTGTTTTTTAGAGGAAATCAGGAAGGAGAAACAAGAAACTGTTGATGTGTGCGGGAGCCTGCTTGGCACGTGAGTGGGACAAGGACCCCTCCCCGCCACCCTTTCCCTACCCAGCTCAGTGGATAGCCCAGCTTCAGCCAAAGCATGGGGTTTATTTTGGTCTTGTAAAGGTGTGAATGTTTTCTTTTTTCCAAATTGTTATTCAATTGTTCTAAAATTACTCACGGAATTGTCCTTTCTCCTCACGCATCGTTATACACTGAGAAGCTAGCTTTATCGTACAATGTTTGCTGTGCTGTTTGGTCTACGTGCAGTGACCGCGTCCTTGCAATTCCGAAGGGTCATCACCTTCGGGAGGGTCAGGACCACACTGCCTAAATTATTATTGCTTTCTAATTGTTCTAAATACCTAAGAAGCTAATCTACTCTTACAGCTTCTTTGAAAGCAATTCTTTCCCAAATTGTTCTAATTCTAATACCTTCTTCAAGGAACCGATTCTCTCTGGGTATTTTTAAAATGTCAGAAACTTTTTTGATATTTAAAATACTTTCAGAAAAAAAAAACTGCTTCAAATTTTTAGCTGAATTAATCATCGGTTTCATTACATCCTCTCTGCCTTTGTCTTTAGGTAAAAATCTTCCACAAAAGGAGGGAAGCTAAATCCTACAGATTGTTTGAAAATGTTTTGTTGTTCTTACTGCTGGTGTTTTGTTTCTTCACGCAAGCCTAAATTAAATGCATGTACTTTGATAATCTCCTAAATGATTTCAAAACATCTGTTTCTTTAAAAGCATGGGGTTTAGTCTGAGCCTTCCAAACTCTGTAATTTTATCTACTGAGCAACATCGCTGGATTACTCTACTTTACATATGGAGGCTTTCTTATAAGCATTGGAAGGCAGGCCCCCTATTTTATTCTCGGTGTTAGGTTTACATAAATTTAGTTCCCCACATTTCTTTCTTTTCCTGCTCCTAAAGCTCATAAGAAAATACACACAAAAATAACACATAGTAGGGAACCCATTCACAACCAAAGTTCAGGTTCAAAGGGCCCGGTTAACCCACGGGGTGCAAGTCATTGACTTGCATGAGGACACTAGGCAAAGTGGGCGGTGGGGAGCGTAACCTAGGGCCGGCCGGCCCAGGCAGCCTGGAGTCTTCCCCTGAATGTGGACGGTAGACAGGATAACAGTTTCAACAAGTGTGTAACATATGGGCCCAAGCAATACTGCTGCGACGACAGAATGGCTTTGGAACCTCAACCTGGCTGCGCTGCAGTGATTCTAGAAATAGCAGCCGTAGTATAGACACAAGCATTCCTCTGAGGCTTACACGCAGCACTATCCTTAAGTGACCTTGGGCGCAACTTGCATGGATGTGGAGCAACGGAATAAAGAACATGACATATATGCCACGTGGTGGCAGAGAATACCCCCAAAAACTCAGGGAGACCAATATGTACTCCCTAGTTTAACTGGATGATACCCAAAGGGTGCTCGGTGTCCTGGGAATCCTTGTAAGTTAACATCCAGGATAAAGGAGCTACGAAAGCTCCTGTCCGAGCTACTGTGGAAGAAGGTAGCCATGTCTATACGCAGAGGCTGATGGGATCTGACAGAAGGTGAGTTCCGTGGAAACGCTAGGTGAAAAACTCACCGTTTACACACGTTAGCTGGACTCCACTGGGGGCTCTTCTCAAGTGCTGCACTTCTGAAAGATTCTGGAATTTTCCTAATACCAACACAAACGAACAAGTCAACCTGTGAGCACCCGGCAGCACCACCTAGTAGGAAACTCTTGGATTCGGAGTCAGAAGGCAGTATTTCTGACACAAGTTCTTTCACTAATTTGAAACCAACATCTTCCCTCTCTGACCTCATATTCTTTCTTTTCTTTTGCAAAATAAAGGAGTTACAAAATGTGCCACAAAATTTTGAAAATTATATGTCAGTCTCATGTATAACCATGAATGGGAACTTCTTCGGTGAAACACTGACAAATAGAACCTTGCAGTGTATTGAAGATAATGCAGCCTGGCCATGGAGCGTGCTATGGTCTGAGTGTTTGTGTTCCCCCTTTTTCATGTGTAGTCTTCACCCTCAAAGATGATGGTTTAGGGAGGTGGGACCTGCGGGAGGTGCTTTGGTCATGAGTGGGGAGCTCTCATGTCTGGGATTAATCGCCTCCTAAGAGACTCCACAGACCAATGTAGCTCCTTCCATCATGCAAGGACACAGTGAGAAGGCGCCATCTATGAATCAGAAAGGATGTCCTCGCTAGACACCTAATCTGCCAGAACCTGGATCTTGAACTTCCCAGACTCCAGAAGAATGAGAAGTAAATTCCTGTTGTTTATAAGCTGCCCAGTCACTGGTGTTTTGTCATAGCAGCCTCCACAGACTAACACAGAGGGTCTTTAAACATGGAAGACAGGCCCTGGCTGGGGTGGCTCAGTGGATTGAGTCTCTCTCATGCCGGCCTACAAACCAAAGGGTTGCTGATGTGACTCCCCGTGAGGGCACAGGACTGGGTTGCTTGCCAGGTCCCCAGTAGGGGGTACGCAAGAGGCAACCACATATTTTTGTTTCCCTCTTTTTCTCCTTCCCTTCCCATTTCTCTAAAAATAAATAAATCTTTTAAAAAATAAACATGGGAGAAAGGTTCAAGGGTAGAAGTTCTGTTGATATAATTCATTCCATATATAATTTAAAACAGAAAACCACAGGATCATCTTTACAAATTTCAAATTATATTTGACATTATTCAACACCCATTCTGATAAACAAAACAAAAAAAAAATAGTCCAGTTCTCCTTATCTGGATAAAAACTAGCAACCAGCACAGAAACCAATGAAGGACCTAAGGCGTCCCTATTATAGACAGGCCCAAGACAAGGGTGTCCACTGAGGCAGCAAGTCTGCAAAGGTACCGCCCACTGGCCACATCTCCCAGTCTGCTCCCTCGGGCGCCATCACCCCCGCATTGAGTCTGACCAGCCTGTGACTTGCTTGGCCAATAACACATGGCAGAAGTGACACGGAGCCAGTAAGAGAGCTAAAAAGACCTAATAGCACACACTTTTGTGTGCTTGGAAGCCGCCACCAGGAAAGACATCCAACTACCCTTCTGGAGACTACCCTTCACGCCCCCAGGAGAGGACCTGGCGGTGAGACGCCACGTGGACAGACAAGCGTGGAAGAGCGCCAGGCCGTGAGTGAAGAAGCTAAAACATCAGGAAAAACCCGCCATCGTGGAACTCACATTTCTGCTTCTGCGCTGGGGGCTCATCAGCCACAGCGACTGAATCTTCAGGACGTAGGTACAGGACTGGACATATAAATAAGTGAAACTTAACAGAGAACCCAGACACAAACACTGGTATCTCAGGGAACCTCAACATTTACATGCATGTGTATGTAAATGTATACATACCTCTGCAAATAGCAGTCAAGTTGGCGCAGAAAACTCGTGCCTGTGATACATCTTGTGACTTGCACAACTGGCATTCAGAAGGACAAAATGAAAAAGAAAGCATAGTTGACTTTGTCCATCATAAATAAAAATGACCTCCAGACAGATAAAAGATTTAAATGTTAAAAAATGGAACTCTGAAAATACTCAAGGAAAACATAGGCAAATTTTTTATACTCTGGAACGGGACAGCTACTATGAGCAAGTAATAAAGCTCAGAAACTTGTATGAAATGGTACAATGAAATGGGCTAAATAAAAATAAAAATGAAAGCTTTGGTAAAATTATACTATAAACAAAATTAAATGACAAAGTGAGGAAAATATTTGCAACCCAATTGACAAATAGATGGAAAATATCTTTACTATAAATACAGGTGGATAATACTTTTACTACATATCATTCTCATAAGTCACTACAAAAATGAATTGTACCCCATAAAAAAGAGAAAGGTTTTCAATAAGTATTTCACAGAAGAAGAAAAATACTCAGTAAAATCATTACTAACTAAAAACATAAAAAATGAGATTTTATTTATTTGTGCCAATGTTAGCAAACAACTCAAAGAATGAGAGCATTTGCTTAGGAGATGGTCACTTTTTCATTGTCTCTCAAATTCAAGATCTCTTTGCTAAAAATATTTTTTGTTGAAGAATAACAGTGAAAAGTGTTCAACCTAACTGTAACTTTCGGTAAAGTATCATGAAATAAACAGCTGTACAACTGGCATCAGGCTGAGAACTAAAACTGATCCCGCATCTCCAAAGCCCACCTCACAGCCCCCCAAAAGACTGCACTTGCCCTCATACCCCCAGGTGACTAGTATTCGGGTTTCTAATACTCTAGTTTAGTTGTACCCATCTTTGAACTTCAGATAAGCAGAATCATTTTCTATGTCTGCCTTGTTTGCTCAATATTATATTATGTTTGTCAAATTTATTCTTGGTATTATATGTAGTTAAAACTTTAATATGTCACATGTTGAATAAAATGCCATGGTATGAACAGACACAATTTACCAATCTACTCTTGACATTCAGGGTGTTTCTAGTTTGGGGCCATTATGAATGATGATTCTGTGGACATTCTTGTACGTGTCTTTTTGCGTGTATGTTCAAACATTTCTGTCCAATGCATACCTAGTATTGGAAATGTTATTACTATTACTCCCAGGGGATGTACATATTCAACTTTAATAGATAATGCCATAATATTTTTCAAAGTTTACCAATTTATCTTTGTACCAGCAATGTATAATGGGTTTAAGTTGCTCCAAGTCCTTGTCCTTGTCCACACTTGATAATGTCAGTCTTTCTAACTTTAGCCATTCTGGTGTGTGTGTAGCTTTAATTTTTATTTTCCTGGTAACTATTAAAGTACGTCCTCTTTTCATATGTTTATTAACCATTTGAATAACCTTAATTCACATTTAGGCAAGCACCTATAGTTCTAGTACCTTTGTCTGTGTTTTTCGTACTGAGTTATAGGAATTTTTTATTCATTGTCTTAAAGGTGTTACACATATCTTCTCCCATTCAGTTTCTTTTCTACTCTTTTTGTCTCATAAAAAGATGTCTTTAATTTTAATATAATACAAATTACCATTTTTTTAATGCCCCATGCTTTTGGTGTCCTGTTTAAGAACGTTTCCTGCCTGAGGTGATGGAGACAGTCTTCTCTACTACCTTTCACAATTGAGCTGACCTCCCAGTGGCAATTTACCACGCATGGCCATTTGAAGTTAAATCAACTGAAATTAACACAAAGAGTTTGGTTCCTCGCTCAGACGAGCCATGTTTTAAAGGGCTCAATGGCCACAGAGAGAGAACATTTGCATTACGGCACAAAGTTCTACTGGTCGAATGTATTGCAGAAGGTCATTTCGTTCTGCCTTCTGTGGCTCTAGAATAGTGCTGTTTTGTTTTGTTTTATTATTTTTTGGTGTGCGTGGTACTAGAATATTATTATTAAGATGAGATGATAAGTATGACATTTTGGACAAAGGCAAAAAATAACGACAATAACTTGAAGAAACTCTATTTCAACAATCTCAATTTTACCTCATTATTAGATGAACTAAAGTTAAACACTGGAACACGGAGCCCCCATGATAGAAACAGTGACACGGAGACTTAACCCACCTGCACGTGGACCGAGGATGAGCTACCATGAGACTTCACGACACAAGTAACAGCAGTCAGAATGTGGGCAGCAAGGCTGTGGGAGGAAATGTAAAAAAATGTTAATTTTCTCATCTTTAGCAGGAATGCAATCCACTTTTTTAAATGAATACAAGTCAAAAAACTTGGCTTTATGACTTCTTGGCACCTTCTAAAATTACGGATTCCCTGAGCCGTAGGAGGGATGATTGGGGAAATATTTCTGTTGTGAAGGAACATAGACATAAAAGTGTACTTATTGTTTCCATGTGGCTCATTTCCTTTTCTTCTTTCAAATTCAGGTGAAATTAAATTTCATCGCTGAGTAACTCAGGATGACCCTGTAACTGAGCAACAACAGGCCCTGTTTTCCCGGCTTTGACCCCGGCCTCCTTTCCCCCCTTTCTGCTGTTTTCCTTCCTTGCCACAACCTTGAACCTTGGCAAACCAAAAAGCTCACAAAAACAGCTCCTGAAAGAATTGTTCTGACAGGTGCTCAAATGTGAATGTATCAACAATCCTGGGGAAGAAGCCTGAGAATCCAGAACATTCTCTACTTCCTGCAGCCACCAGTTTTGCGGCAGTTGGAGAGTGAACAAAAGACAAAAAAACAAAAAATGAGACGCAGGCCAGGACACGAGGACAGACAGCACCCCCTCCCCGCCGCCCGCCGCCGCCCCCTTGTCCTGCAGAACTCTAACCCTGCTCTGACCTGGGGAAGTACCCGGTTTGCAGGTTCTCCCTGATGCGTACCTCTGTTTTAACCACTTGAGCTGGTTTTCCCCTTGACATCTCATTTGTTAAAAAATGCCTCCATTTGCATATCTGCAGAGGAAGAGAGAGAGATGACTGCTGACCGGTTTTCCAAGTAGTTCCAGTGTGGGTACAACTGGTATTTTTTACATTTTAAAATTTGTTAAAATAACCCTAAGTGATTAAAAGTTAGCATTATTTAAGAATTAAGAAATTTAAATCTATATGCTCTGATTCTGCACAAAACCCAGAGTATATTGTTAAGTCAGAATATATATATAATAATTTTCACAGCCATCTGCAGCCCGTTACCCTGTTTTAAGAAACCACCACCATAGCCACACTGTGCACATCACCTGAATTGCACATGCGTGTGACATGTCTGAACACAGGCAGGGCAGAGGCTGACTAACAGCAAAGTGGGAGGTCTGAGCGGTCACGAAAAGCAAGTGAGAAAAGATGCCGTGATATCCTGTGTGAAGGTTCATCATTTAGGTGCCTATGTTGACAAGAAAGAAATTAGAAGTGTTTTTTGATGGAAAAATCCCAAAATGCAGTAGTTTCATGCTCTGATTACAAACGTGAGTTTCCATGGCAGTTGTACACACAGCTCCCCACCCGCCCCCTCCCTCTCCCCACCCCCCGCCCCACCCCTGTGCATCACCCAGACCCACGGGAGCCCTGGACCACGGAGAATGGAAAAACACGTGCCTAGGATGAAGCACCTCTTCAGTTCTACGAAAGTGGCCTAGGAGCAGGTACTGTCTTGTCCCCAGGGCGCGTGTGGCAGGGGCTGGGCCCAGATTTGCTCTGTGATGTTATTTGCTGTGAACCGTGATCCTTGGACAGTGGCTAACCCCACGCCTTGGGGCATGAAAAAGAATCAGCTGCGAGTAAAACTTCTTGTTTTTACAGAATCCAGAGCTGCTGTTGGCCACCCCTGGGTGTTGCTCACAGGGGCAGGAATCGGCCATGCTGTGGCAAATTTACCATCAAAACCCCGAAAGCACGTACGATCTCATGCAACACTAGAAGGTCACTGTGATAACATACGCTTATTTTTGTTCACTGAGATGCGTATGGGAGAGTTGGCCTCGGTGGGTGAGTTGTTTCTGTGGATTTTACCTGTGTAGGCAGGACCACATGCGTGTGTGGAATGGTGGGCAAACAAACTATTTCTGGTTGAAGAAAGAATTTGAGTGAAAATAGGAAGGACAGAGGGACTTGGCACTCACACAATAACCGGGTGGATGGAGTGAGGATTTCAGGAAGTTCGCAGTGACCTACACCAGCCAGAGGACCCGCGGGCGAGGTGGGGTATGCAGGCGAGAAACACCCGTCTCCTAAACTGCAAAAGCCTTGGATAAACCTTCTAACCATAATAAGATGAGAATAAAATATACCCACATTTCCAAAAATGCTAAAGGGAAAATGACTAATACATTCGAGAACAATAGTGGGTTTTGCAATGTAGGCGGGGGTGCTCAAAAAAAAGGCACTTTTCTTTTGGGGAGATTTTGTTTTGCTTGAAGGTCTGAGCTTGAAAAGTCCCATCTGCAAGTGAGACTGGATTGTGAACAGAGGGCCCAGACGACACTCACCTGGGTTTGAACGTCCCTTCCCGTCCGGTCTCACTCCATGACGGAGAATCGGTTGTTCACTAGTCCAGAACCCACCGCCCTTGCGGATTTGCGTACGACGGCATTTTCCTTCGAGTCTGGAAAGACTCCAGTCACGCAGGACAGATATACTGCAGGTCCAGAAAAAAGTAAAGAAAGGAGTCAAGATCACAGCATCGTGACTTTTGCACTAGGCTAAGTGACAAACGTAAAAACAGGCCTCGAAGTCACCCTGACGCAGCGTGAATGTCGTCAGTGTTCCCTGTGACTGAATCCATTAAAAAGCTGACAAATGGGTCTCGATTTTATGGGAATGCTCTGGATTTGGTTAATGAGCACTTAAATCAGGGTTTAAATATTTTAGCGAATTCATTAAATGTGTAAATGTTTACGTGTTCGTGACGTTTAAAGGGCTAGAGGCGTTGCATGGGGTCGATTTATGGATTTTAATAAACGGAACGCTGGAGCAGTGCAGTGGGAGTGCTCCTGGAGCTCGGGTTTGATGCGTTTACAAAACAACCAGCAGAGGGTAGAACAACAGGCTCGCGGGAGGGTGTCTCTTTGGGGCCCGGAGACGGTCTGTACCTGATGATGGTGATGGCGACCTGGGTCTACGCACGGGGTAAAATTTCCCATGGTGCTACCCAGATACGCCCCCAAAATACTGCCAGAAGAGAGCATGCGAAAAGGGAAGAAATCTGTACCAGGTCTGCACCTACGTGAACGCTATCTTATCGACATCCAAGTCCTGGCTGGGGTGTTACACAAGATATTTTGGTGGGAAGGGAACTCTGTACTCTTTTGGAAACTTCTTGTGAGTCTTAAACTATTTGGAAAAAAGTGTTATCGAGGCAATGCACAGCTATTAGCGACTGCAGAAAAGAACAGGCGCGCGCTGTCCTCACAGCACGGGCTGGAGGGACAGCCTGTGAAGCTGGGTCAGCTCCCCGGTGTCCTCCGCCGCCTGTGGACCCTCTGACCATGCACGAAGGTGCTGGCAGACACGTGCGGCACATCTCGCCGAGTCTGCTAGGCCAGCTTATTTTTTTATTGCTATTCATACCCTCCTGGGATTTAATGCAACAGGAAATCGTTATAAGCATGAATGCAACAAAAACAATCATGCACAGTAATTCTTCCCTCTGGAGGGTGCGTCCTTGAAAATTAATCTTCAGCCAGTGCACTAGCTCATTCTCCCCACGCAAAAGCTTTCTGGCTATTAAAGCTGCCAGTCCCCCATTTAAAACCGCCCAATTGTTACTCCTGGCATTTGAAAAGAAACAAATTTCCCTACGATGCCTCAAGGCACTATACAATCTGCCCGTTGTTGACATTTCCAATCTCACCTTGCACGCTCTCCCTCTTCCTCAGAGCATTGAGCTGCGCTGGCCCTTTGGCTGATCCTGGCACGCACCCAGCGCAGTCCCGCTGGCAGGGCCTGTCTCCCTCGCCACGTGGCCACGTTCTGCCTGAAAAGACCTCACCTGTCAACTCTCTATCTTGTCCCTGTGCTTTAGTTTTCTCTGTAGCACTTATCACTAACCGAAGTCAGTTTCTTTCTTTCCTTCCTTCCTCCCTCTCTCCCTCCCTTCCTCCCCCTCTCCCTCCTCCCCGCTTCTCCCTGTCTTAATCCACGCAGCCTAACACATCATTGGTGCTTGTCAATACCGTTTGAATGAATGAACGAAGGAAAGCTCCTATTAATGGTGCTTATTCCAGAAAGTATGAGTGGGGGTGAGAGAGCTTACATTCTACTTTTACACATCAGGGCAGTCCGATATGCTTACATCAAGCCTAAGTTAATTCTGCAGCCGAGTTTTAAAAAGCAGATGCCCACATACCCACATATGCCGCTCAGAAGAAATGATTTCAGAGGTCTTTTTCAGCTCTAGAATTCTACGATCCTAGATTTTTCAAATTATCCTCACAGGGTATAAGGAAGGGTGCCTGGCACAGCTGAGCTGCACATGGCAAGAAGTCAAGACACGACCAATGCATTCACTGGTGAATTATGAATTAACGCTGTAAAAGCCTGGATCCGCCTCAGTGTCCACGAGCCCACACAGGTGCTTCTCGATGCACAGATTAACACGTGTGCCTGCGTCCTTGCCCGCCATTCCTACTAAAAGGAGGTCAACAGCATCAATTCCCTCTGGACACCAGCCATGCTCGGTAGAAAACAGAGGTGATATGCTTCCGGAGGGTGGAGGTGGGGGTTGAGGGAGTGTGAGCCTGTTCGTAGACTGGTCCCCCCTTCTCCCTTCTCCAGCTGGCCTCCACACGGGAGGGTGCCAGCCCCAGGCTCCTAGGTCTCGGCCCTCCCTGACGATCTGACTCGGCTGCCTTGAGGTAGGCAGATGAACCCACACAGAGCCGCTGTTATATTTTTCATACACCCTTCCTTTTTCCATAACGTATCTAGGCAGCCTGCAAAGACACAGAACACACACCAAGACAGTATCAAAGCAGAAGACGAAGGAAGGGCCAGAGGGGCACAAACATGAGACAGAGCCTGAAGTGAGGGTTCGGCACTACTGCGTCTTCCAGGGAGCTACGCTCGGGGAAATGGGGCGCAGACGTGGGCCGAGACCTTTCCACGATCCGGCACAGGCACCTTCGGTGATGTTTCTACCAGTAGTTCGATCCGATCAATCACTCCATCGGTTCACAGCTATTCCCCACAGTAGAGCAGAAAGGGAGTTCCGAAAGTTTCTGTACAGAGGCTGTTAGTCTTAACCTCTCCTTCCTGCAGTGCTGTTCAATATTATTTCTTGCAACGTAGGGTGATGGCATTGCTCCAAGATGCAATTAGGTTAGAACAAGCCTGTGGCCATGGGGGCGGTGGCAGGGCGTGAGGTGGGGGAGGGGTGTAGCTTGTACGTGGCACATTCATGTAAATACACGGGCCATTAAAGTAATGACATACGTTTTCTTTCTTCAGTTATCTCAGGATGGAGATGGCCAGTTATACTTCATTGTTGTTAGTATTTTTCGGTACCAAATTAGAATCTGCCCCTAGGAAAGGGAGGCAGAGCTGCAGAGACAGAGTTAAAAGCCAGTGCGAATCATCGTTCCTGCCTCACTGGTCAGGCGTATTTTGGGCGAATGACTCAGCGCAGTGTGAGAGGGATGTTAGGGCTAGATGTTATCTAGAGTTACATAAAATTTCCGGAGTGCCTGAAGCTGTCTTGGGTGGTTATTTAGGGCCTGGTGTAAGAGCAGGATTGCGAGGGGGCAGGTGGGGGAGGGGGCACTACATTTATTGTGTGACCAGGACGATGCTGATCGGGCAGCGTCTCTGTTCCAACTCTCTCTGAAATGCCCTCTTGCTGGGGTTGGTGACATCATGGCTTTAAGTAGAAGGTGTGCCACTTCCCCGGAACCCAGGGCTTCTCAGCTCTGAAATCTCTCCCAAAGGGTCCTGCCAGTCAAACCGTGCTTCCATTTCAGAGGAGTGGCTCGGGGTGTTTGCCACGTGTGTGTGGAGGGAGAGCAGAGGTGGGTGCTACGGAGGGCTGTCTCGTTGATTCCTCCTGACTCCTCTGTGTTAACGAAGCACGTTCTGCACAGCGGGTGTGTATGACATCCCTGAGGAGGAGAGGGCAGAGACGAAACGCACTTTCTGTCTTCAGGAAGCTCACGATCTTGTGGCGAAGACAGCCACAGACGATGCTCAGAGCAGAATGTGCTCAGAGCAGAACCAGCGTGGGTTCTGGAGCCTAGGAGAGCAGAGGGTGGGTTTTCAGGAAAGGCTCTGCCTCTCTTTCATTGAGGGGTCTAGCATTTGGCAGACACTCACTGTCAGGCAGGCATTCGGAATTTGCTGGGATCAACAAGAAAGAGTCGAGAACAAAGAGGTGGAGAGAGAAAAGGCATTCGAGGTGAGAAAGCTACAGGGAGGCACGGCAATGCATGCTGGGTAACAGAGCTGGGTGGTTTGGGGTTAAGAATAACCTGGAACATCGTCAAAACCCAAAGGAATGTGTTAATTTTTACAGAAACACCGGCCTGTGTTTTAATAATCTAAAAATGAGTGTTGGAACACAAATAAACCTTCAGAAAATGAAAGCAGACAAAGGCTGTTATTAAGATCAAGTTCGGTCAATATTAGCAATATAAATATCAATATAACGTTGTAGCGTGCTATGATACGCTATGTGATGTGATATAAAGCCAAGGTTTTCTAAGGAAGACTCTGCTACAATTACTAATTCTGCCTTTTCCCTGCCACCCACCTTGTGTAGTCTAAGAAGGGTCTAAGGACATGGTGTTACAGCATCAAGATTTCGGCGCACTAACATGAGGTAGGGTCAGAGGGAGCCAAGAGGGACAGTGAGGCCCCTGGGGCTATGGACACGCGGGAGCCATTGCTACTCTAACAGCTGACCAGGCACAGGATTCTATGGTTGTCGAAATGCAAGAAGAGCTGAGGCTGCAGGGGCGGAAAGACCACGACAGGGGCGTGGCCTTCCGCGCAGGAACACGCCTGCTGCCACCTCTGGATCCAGGGGGAAGCCGAGTGCTTAAACCCCTCAGTGCCCAGTCCCTCAGTCCCCAGTGCCCCCAGTTTCCGGCTGGCGTCTCCCCCTGTGCACACGGGCCCTAACCAGAACCCAGAGCACGACGTGGTTCTTAGAGCTCAGCAGCCTAAGCAAGATGGGCAATGACTGGGGGAGACCGAAGCACCTCTTCACACAGCCCCGTGGGAGAGTTCGTTTTATTTACTCCACAACACCTTGATTTGCATGGCATCACGGTGGGGGACAGTTTAGGGACACCTCGGTGGAGCCTAAAGGAACGCAGCGCCTCACATTCCAACAGACCCAGCTTTCGAGACTAGAGAACTGTCTGCAGCTCCAGCCAAGTCACTCCCTGTCATCCCAGGCCCTCCGGCCCCTCGGGCAGTCAGAGCTGCCTGGTTTCCTCAAGTGTTGGGGACCCGTGGAGACACCATGTCATTAAATAGGAGGTGGAAATACAACACCAGATACCTCGGAGGCCTCCCAAGACCGGTGCTTCTCTGCTAGGATGCTGCAGACCTGCTTGTCTTCTCCATCCAAAACAGCACTCACCCCTCCACACCCCTAAATCCGGTGTTATCAGGCCACGAGGGAAGAAAGAGTTACTGATCTTTAATTATATATACAGTGGGGCTGTAAGCAAACCTCCAAGCAATACATTCCGACCTGTGCTCCCAAGGTCAGTATATTTAAGAAACGCTTTGCTAGGAGAACAAAGGGAGTGGAGGAGGGCAGCCAAGGCCTCGAGAAAGTAGAAGTCATCCCAGAAGCCTCCAGCCAGGATGCAAAGACAGAGTCAGGGAATTAAAGAGATAGTCTCCCTCTCCACACTCACTGTAGTTTGGTCTGAGCATTTGCAGTTTAAGGTGGAATTCTCAATCACAAACTCTCTTATGTAAGAAATGTTACTCTATTATTCTCAAAATAAGTAAAATCTGATCTTGCACTGCCAAGATGTAACTTATCGACACTTCATGCTATGCACCCCCCCACCCCAGAAGTTCCTATCCTGGGCTTTAAACCTTCCTCAGGCGCCACGCCAGCCCTGTCCCCATCTGCCTGCCAGGGACTGAGCCCCGGGCTCTAGGCTCTGGGCTCCGGGACTTGGGGAAACCCTGGCTTCCAGTCTCTTCCATGTACTGGGGAGGGTTTGGAGGCATCCCCCTGCCCCTTCCCAGCATAACCCCAGTGAGTTTAGCTTTTTTTTAACACTAGGGGGAGAGGCCGCTCTCCAGAAACTTAAGAGTCCTGCTAAATGAATGGGACACTGGTCAATGGACAATAAACACAATGTAGTAAACAAGAGCAAAATACTTCTTATTCTTCCCAAATCTTTCAAGGCAGAAAGGCAAATCCCAATGAATCATCTGCAAACATTATCTCACTGCAGCGGGCTTCTGCCAAGCCCTCTGTGCCTAGCGAGCACTGGAGGGCGCTGTTCTCTCCAGCTGTAGGGAGCAATGAGGTGGCAGGCGTGGCACTCAGTCCCAGGAGGCAGAGAGGACTCGGATCTGCTGTCAGTGGGTGCACTGCCCTGTTGAAGAGGCGGCAGCTACGCCCATGGCTGTGATACCTGGGATGAAGGCTGCGATGGGGAAGAGACATGTGTGAGGAGACTAAGGGGTGGGGCCGCCCATCAGAGGACCAACCAGCCGAGACGGAGGACATACCATTTGAGCTACAGGTGATGTCAATGACCACTATGTTTGGCTCATCAGGCATGGAAGGGCAGAATTGTTCAGAGCAGGAAGGACAGAACAGGTAAAGTTATCAGACAACAGAGCCCAGTATGTTATGAGAAGAGGTGTCGCTGGCTGGATTCTCTAGGAAACCGACTGAGTCAGAGATCTGTATGCAATAAGGTTACTGGGGAGTAACCAACCAGGGCGCCATGTGTGTGAGGGAATAGGGAACAGGACTGAGCGGAGCTGAGCCGCACGGCAGTTACTACAGAGGCGTCAGCAGCCCCTGTGGGGAGCTCTAGGGCTGGGGTGGCTCTGCAGAGGGGTCTCAGTGGAGGCAAGGAAGCAGGACTTCGTAGGCACCCAACCATCACTCATCAGACGCGCCTGCTCTTGGCCAGGGGGTGTACCCTTGGGAGAGGCACTTGCTCTTGGCTAGGGACAATGGCTGGGGAAGGACTCGGCTGTGAGCCCTTAGCAGGCAACCCTGCTGAAAGCTGGGCACATGTGTGCGTTCAGCCTAACAATGCTGCCTCATGTCTGATGGGCAAGAGATGACAGAGTGCTAGCCAGGATGTGCTACGCTATGCTGCAATAACAAAGATCCCCAAGTTTCATGGCATAGCAAAGATTTCTTTCATTCCCACAACACCCTCCTTTGAGTCACTCATGGTCACTTAGGGACTCAGGCTCCTGCAGGCTCTCTGGACTTGCAGTGAAAGAAAAGGAGAAAGAAAGGAGGACCATGCAAGGGGCTCGATGGCCTGGCTGCAGGTCGTGTGTCTGGCTTCCTCCTGCCTTCCCCTGATGAGACCCGGTCACAAGGGCACAACTTAATTGCAAGAGAGTTTGGGCAATACACTCTTCTCCTTGCCCCCTGCAAAAGGAAATGGGGTTTCCAGCATCTAGCCAATCTCTGGCTCAGGCGTGCTTGCTTGGTGTCCAGAACAGAACAGGATCACTGGGTAGCAAACACTGACATTCAATTCAGGACTTTTTTCTTTGCTTATAAAAAAAATTAATCTTTAAAAATCTTTTGAATTTGTGTGCTCTTCAGCAATACTAAGAATTGCTCTGAAGTTAAAACGTTTTCCTAAACATTGAAAATGTTCATCAAGCACAAAGTACAACTTATTTACGAAAATGAGCAAAACAGTATTTTTTAAGCTATGACCAGTTCCCCCTTTCTGGCTGGTATTTTGATATTTTTGTGCAGAATGTCTCTCAACCTAGCGGGCCAGAGGATACAGAAGGATCTGGGGGTGGGAGAAGTTTACACGCAGATTCCTGAGCCTCTCCGAGGGGGCTGGACGTTATTCTGAGGGTCGTAGGGAGTCTGAAGGGTTGAGCGTGATGGTGACCAGACACATCCTGTCTGGACTATACGGTGACTGTCTGATAGTCAGGAGATCAGGATGTGTCTTGGCCAGAAAGGCACTTGTGGTGTTAATCAAAACATCAGGTGCGGCACTGTTCGAACAGTTCAACTTAACCCACAGGGGAATTCCTTTTGCATAATCCTCTTACTTGAGCTACTTCCAGAATTAAACCTGATCCACAAAGCCACCTCCCTTTGAGAGCAATTTCCAAAAAGATCCGCCCAGCATGCGGCCCTCCTAACAAGCTTCTGCCTCCATCAGTGGAGACAGCTGCGGTTTCCCCACCTCGAGACCCCCTTTCGGAACCTCTCACCCCACCGTGAACTCAGGACTCCGGCGCTCTTCTTCTGGCAGAGACCTGGTGGCAAAGGAGAGGCCGGGCGAGGCTGTGCCGTGGCAGGAGGCAGCAGTGATTCCTGAGTCCTGACAGAGGCCAGGTCCCCAGGGACCGGCTTCCTCCTGCTCCCAGATTCACAGCAGCTGAACATCTCACAGGAAGCCTTTTCTTAGCACCTCCCTCCTTCCTCCGCCCCTGAAGCATGCTCCTGGGGACAGTACTTTATTGCCCTTGGTCCTTTATTGTTCTACCAGCAGGGCAGGAGGCCCTCCTCCTCCACGGGACTTGCCCCACACTATTCGGCAGGGCTCCTGGCCCTCTGCAGGGGGGCCTAACTCGTTGTCGGGGTCAGGAGTGGGACCCGGGCTCGCCCAATGGCTGTTTGTGGGAGCCCAGTGAGTAGCTCGCTTTCTCATCTAGAAGTCGAAGAGGCTGGTTGTTCTCCAGACACCTTCTTGACCCCAGCAATTTAGTTTGGGGGAGACCTAGGCGCGCCACCTCTGGAGTCAGTATCCCCACTCCGCCGCCAGCTGGGGGACCCAGGCAAGTTGCTTGATCTCCCTGAGGAAAACATTTTCAAGTTCACAACTTCCGGAGGCATAATCCCAGGCTAATTCCAGACGCCTGCACGATTAGAAGTTGTAAATGCAAATAAAGATCTTGGTAAAAGAACCTTCTGGGACTTCCGGCCAAGATGGAGGCCTAGGTGGACACACTGTGCCTCCTCTCACAACCAAAATTAAGGACAACAAATATTTAGAAACAAGAAAACAACCAGAACTGATAGAAAATTGAGCTGTACAGAAGTCCAACAACCATTCATCCAGACCGGTAAGAGGGGCGGAGTCACGGCAGGAAAAAGTGGAGGTGCGAACCCGGGAACGCAGGCAGCAGTGGCCGGCAGTTCCCAGGTGCACAGGCAGCAGCTGGCGGACTCTGGGCCCACAGGCGGCAGATGGCAGACCCCGGGAATGGGGTGGCAACTGTGCAGACCCAGTGAGGCTGCACAGGGTGACTAGCTGACCAGGTGGTCCCACATCCAAATGCGCAGATAATCCAGGTGAAGGGGAAGTGGCGGAAGGGATGGGATCTCAAGAGAGAGCAGAGCAAGCGCCATTGTTCCCTCCAGGACCCCGCCCCCACATACAGCGTCACAACTCAGCGACTGGGCTGCCCCGCCCTGGGGAACACCTAAGGCTCCACCCCTCATTACGTAACAGCCGCGACCAGACCAAAACAAAAACAAAAACAAAACAAAAAAAAAACACCAAAAATAGTTCAAACCGGAGAACAAATCAGAGCTCCAGAGCCAATTCCTCTAAGCCATGAAGAGATAGCCAACCTATCAGATGCACACTTCAAAGCCCTGGTGATCAGGATGCTCACAGAATTGGTTGATTTTGCTCACAAACTAGATGAAAAAATGCAGGCTACAATACATGAAATGAAGGAAGACGCATGGGGAACCAATAGAGATGGGAGGAAAACTGGGACTTAAATCAATGGAGTGGACCAGAAGGAAGAAAGAAACAACCAAACAGAAAACAAGGAAGAAGTAAGAATTCAAAAAAATGAGGAGAGGCTTAGGAACCTCCGGGACATTGTTAAACGTCCCAACATCCAAATTATAGGGGTACCAGAGGGGAAGAAGAAGTGCAACAAGTGGAAAACTTATTTGAACAAGTAATAAAGGAGAACTTCTCCATCTGGCAAAGGAAATAGACTACCAGGAAGTCCAGGAAGCTCAGAGAGTCCCAAAGAAGTTGGACCCAAGGAGGAACACACCAAGGCACATCATAATTACAGTACCCAAGATTGAAATGAAGGAGAGAATTCTAGAAGCAGCAAGGGATAAGGGGACAGTCACCTACAAAGGAGTTCCCATCAGACTGTCAGCTGATTTCTCAAAAGAGCCCTTCCAGGCAAGAAGGGGCTGGAAAGAAATATTTGAAGTCTTGAAAGGCAGGGACCTCCACCCAAAATTGCTCTATCCAGCAAACTTGTCATTTAGAATGGATGGACAGATAAAGCGCTTCTTAGATAAGGTCAAGTTCAAGGAGTTCATCATCACCAAGCCCTTATTCTATGAAATGTTAAAGGGATTTATCTAAGAAAAAGAAGATAAAAATATGACAGTGAAAAGACAGCAAACTCACAGCTATTAAGAACCACACCTAAAACAAAAGCAAACTAGGCAAACAGCTAGAACAGGAATAGAACCACAGAAATGGAGATCATATGGAGGGTTAGCAACAGGGGAGTGGGAGGAGGAGAGAGGGGGAAAAGGTACAGAGAATAAGTAGCATAGATGGTGGGTAGAAAATAGACAGGGGGAGGGCAAGAATAGTGTGGGAAATGTAGAAGCTAAAGAACTTATGACACATGGACATGAACTAAAGGGGGGAATGTGGGTGGGAGAGGGTGTGCAGGGTGGAGGGGAATGATGGGGGAGAAATGGGACAACTGTAACAGCATAATCAATAAAATATATTTTTTTTAAAAAAGAACCCTCTGGTTTTAGGCACCTATTTGGCCAGCCTGTGGGGCTGACGCAGGGATGCAGCGTGCTCAAGTTTTCTGAGAAACCAGACAAACAGATGGGCCTGATCAATTTTGATGAAAATGCAACAGATTGCTTTCTGTTTGGCCTGCCTTCTTCAGAAAGCCAATGCCATACGGCAAAAGAGAAAATAGTCTCAGGACTATTTTGTGGAGAGAAAAGCCAGGAAAAAATGTACTTTTAATATTTGAATGAGGCTTGGTAAGGTCAATCCTGACTGGGACTTTCACTAATCAGTGATGCGTGTGTGCTATGTGCGAGGTGGGGTGTGTGTCTGTGAGACTCTCTTTGTGTGACTGTATGTGTATGATTCTGTGTGGATAACTATGTGCGCGTAACGGGGTCTGTGTGTGTGACACGATGTGACGGGGAGACTCTGAGTGGCTGTGTGAGTGAGATGCTGTGAGTGTGACTGGCTGTTTGTGTGATTGTGTCTCCGTGTGTGTGCGCACTTGTCCCTTTCCAGCAAACACTCGGCGCTCTGCAGACACGCTCACACACTCAGGTGGCGAGAACAG
Organism: Glossophaga mutica; assembly: GCA_039655065.1. Classification (NCBI taxonomy): domain Eukaryota; kingdom Metazoa; phylum Chordata; class Mammalia; order Chiroptera; family Phyllostomidae; genus Glossophaga; species Glossophaga mutica. Next base: position 89,871,206 of record CM077313.1, read on the forward strand.
CACCAGCGCGTCATCTTTCCACAGCGACAGCAGCCGAGCCCAACGACACCAGGGGAGCACCCACCTCTGTCAGCTCGGGGTGAAGGGCAGCTGCCGACGACCGTGTTTCTGAAGCTGGGAACACCGTCTGCACCTTCCCAGGGAAGCTGGTGAAGGCTCGCTCGCCCATAAGCACAGGGACTCAGCCGGTTGGTGCACAGGGCGGGTTTTCCCAGCGTGGGCGATCGCAGCGCCTACCAACAAAGGGCTGCATTAGTGCAGCCGCTGTTCGCGCCCCCGGGACCCCTGGCCAGGTCCAGCCCTGGAGTGTAAACAGGGGCGGGGGGCAGCGGGTTTACAGGGAGAGTCTGCACAGGCAGAAGGTGTGGGATTGCACCACACGCCCCGTTTGAGGATGAGCTGGTGCTGATGGCCAGGGGGAGGGCGAACATGCACCATGAACCTCCGGCACGGGGGACTTGGTGTGACTGCATGGTGCTTTGAGACGTGAATTCTCTATTTCCTTTGTCTTCACTGTCTCCGATTTCCCTTTTTCTCTCCCCCACATCCTTGTAGGCTGTCTCCTCCGAGCTTCCTCAGCACTGGTCTGGGACATGGTGGGGCAGGGAGCAGGAGTCGCTGGCATCAGTGCCCGGGCTACGTTCTGTAAGTGCTTACAGAGGCATCTGTGGAAAAGTGAAGGGCTGAACAGTACTGGATGACAGAGGCGGAGTGACCTGGAAAGGACGGGTAGAGGGTGGCTCGCCCGTGTCCTTCCCCGTATCCCACAGAGACCTGGGCTGCAGGAAGACAAGGTGCAGGTCAGGCACCCTGGCATAGGGGGGTCGGTAGCATCCTGATGAAGGGCTAAGAGCTGAGGAAGGAACGCTCTGTGCAGAGAAGCCAGCAGCTGCTGTTACCCAAGGGTCCGAGCACACAGGGGTGACTGGCATCTCCAGTGTAACCCAGGTATGCCCAGCACCCAAGGCCAGATGTTGCTACCTGTCACCCACGAATCCACCGGGTTTACCCCTGAGGATGACTAAGGTCACATTTCACAACAGGCCTGGGACAAAAGCGATGCTAGATTAAAAATAGGGCTGGCTTCTAGAAAATAAAGAACGGCAACATATTGTTTGCATACCTGAGCTCCTGAGCTAGCATGCCTATCTACTACACGGGGGTGACTCACACTTTCCAGGTCAGTCACGGGTCTTTCTTCCCTGTTTCGAGGCTGCACCGCTAGGAAGCTCCAAGGTGGCCCCTTCACGCTGGAAGAGGAAGTCCCACAGGAAGTCCAAAAGTTGGCCTGGGGCGGTGAGAGCTACGGGAGCTCCACTCTGGTGCGGGAGGGGCTGCTGCTTCCCTTGCCGAGGTGTTTGCTTCTGTTGGTCAGTTAGGACTGTGCATCCTGAGGGCGCAAGGACGCTCCAATGGGCATCATCTCGCTCAGTGTACGGTGCTCTCAGCTCTGGCCTGATATCGTGGGTCCCTGATATTACAGGGCGGTGCCAGTGTGCAAGGTGGGGTGGGTGCCATTCCTGAGAACTGCTGTCACCGGAAGACAGGGCTCGACAGTCTTCCTGTCTTCCTTCCTTCCTTCCTTCCTTCCTTCCTTCCTTCTTCACCCCCTCTCTTCATCGTTTTCATTTTTCCTCTCTCCACATTCTCTGAGCGCCTGCAATAGATCACGTTGTAAGCTCAGTGCTGGCAGTACAATGATGATGAGCACAGTGGGCCTCATTTGGGAAGTGCCGTTTGCAAGCATTGACAAGGCTTTTACAGAGGAAGGGAACTTTGGGCTGGCCCTTGAAAGAGAAGCGAAGGCAGCAGAAACACGTGAAGTCGTGGAAGCGCCGTAAGGAGTTAACCGGTTACGGGGTGCTTAGAAACCCGGGTGGCTTGTGTATCACCCAGGACATTCAGGAAGCCTTCCTTGACCCAGCCAGGCTGTTTCAGACAGTCCTTCCTAGCATCTCCCCGGAATCCCGTGAGCGCACGTCTAATGCTCCTGCACACCGCCCTGGGTTCGCCCTGCGCACTACCCCCTTCCCGAGACGGCGCACCTTCGTGCAGCCCCTTCCAACACACTGTTCGAGTAACTATGAAATGTTTATGGAGTTCATAAATAAGTGAGCAGGGACTTTGGGCTGACTACTGCATTTGACCTCTACTTTTATTTTTTTAACCTCACCCGAGGACATGCTCACTGATCTTAGAAAGAGGGGAAGCGAGGGGGAGAGAGAGGGAGAGAAACATCAATGGACGAGAATCATCGACCGGTTGCCAATTGTAAGCGCCCCTGTTGAGGATCAAACCCTCAACCTAGGTTTTGTTCCCTGACCAGGAATGGAAACCCCGACTTTCCCACTGACAGGATGGCACTCCAACCAACCGAGCCACGCTGGCCAGGACTTGACCCCTACTTTTAAAATTCTAGGTCGATCTGCCCACTGGAGGGACCACTATCTAGTGACAGTCTTACAAAGCTCGACACTCGATAGGTCCTGATCAGAAATTACAAAGCCGAAGGTGGAGACAGGATTCCTCGGGGAGCTCTCCCCCTCATTTCGGCTCCTGCACCGGCGATTCCCGGCTCAAATTGAGAATGAGCAGGCTAGAATGGATTGTGTCGCCTGCTGCCGGCTCTCAATTGTAGTTCAATTATAATTTATGGATGGCTTCGGTCGTTAGGGGCCATTATCATAACCAAATGCCGTGGCCTTATTACAGCACCTGAGCTCATCCATCTCTCGGAAATGGCCAGTCGGACATGGGGCACCTGCTGTGAAGGCCATTCCCAAGCTGAGCCAGTTAATGCTCTTCCCTGATTAGTCGCTGATTATGTCTCTGGACTGACAGTATAATTCCCTCTTTCTATTTAAGGGAAAAGTGACAAGAGAACCTGTCACAGAATTGGCATAATTTTTTTTTGACCTTCCCGGTTTCTTTCAACACCTTCTCGCTTTCCACTAAGACCAGGCCCCTCTCTTCCTCTTTTACCACCTTGGAGTTTCTCCTTTAGAGAAAGTCCACCTTTAGTTCTGTGCCAATCTCTGTTGTGCCCTAAGTTTTGTTGTCGTTAAAAAATGAAATTATTTGCGGTTTGTTTCTCCTTTAAAAAAAACCCTACAACAGTGACATTGAGATGTTTCTAAGCACCTTATTGAGGGGCAACATGATGACTTTGGGCATCTGTAAGTGCCCACAAAACCGTCACTACTGCCGGCCCTACACACCCCCACCGCCTTCTGACGTCGCCTCCTGCCACAGAAAGTGAGATTTACCTAGGAACATGCGTAGATGTTGTATTTATCTAAAATACCAGTTTGTATTCACAGAGGAAAAACATTATTTCCTTAAGAAATAGGTCGCCCCGACTGGTGTGATTCAGTGGGTTGGGAGTCGTCCCACAAACCGAAAGGTCACCAGTTCGATTCCTGGTCAGGGCACATGCGTGGGTTGGTGCATACCAGAAGCAACCGACTGATGTTTCTCTCTCATATCCATGTTTCTCTCCCTCTTTCTCCTCTCCTTTCCCTCCAAGAATAAATAAATAAATAAATAATTTTTTAAGAGAAGAAGTAGGGTCTCCGAGAGTTGTTTGTTCTCTCTAAACGTTAGCAGATGATTTGGAATTTACATTTTGAAAGTGTGCCTTAACTAAGAAGCTTTGCCATCTCAAAAGTGTTCCTCTTTCGGTTTTCAGTTGCAATGTCCCAGACGGCCTTGCCTGTCTGCTTGGAGATGAACCTCAGAGCAGCTCGGGGAGCCGAACCTCTCTGGTGTCCGGCGGGGAGCTGGGCTCGTCGCGGCACCTGCGGACGGGGCGGGACCTCGCTCGGCCGGGCAGCCTGGCTCTCCCGGCACGTCTGCCCCAAGCGCCTCTGCCGACGGCCACCCTCCTCCCCTGCTCTTCTTCCTTACGTGTTAGACGTGTGTGTTTGATCCCTTAAATCATTTTATTTTTTAATCCTAACCTGAGGATACGCTTGTTGATTTTAGAGAGAGGGGGCAAGAGAGAAACATCCTCGGTTGCGTCCTGTATGCGTCCCGACCAGGGATCGACCTGGGAACCTAGTTCTTACCCTGACCGGGCATCGAGCGGACACCTTCTGGAGCACGGGACCACACGCTGACCAGCTGAGCCGCACGGCCAGGGCCACCCACGCATTTTACACTGCCGCGTCCTCAACTCACCATCGTGAGTCTGACTTACCAGCTGCCCCTACTTCTAACTCAGGGTCCTGGGAGTCCGCCTCTACGTTCCCAAGAACGGACGCTGAGCAGCCCACCCCTCTTTCCGAACCAGACCCCGCAAATGGCTGGCTGCCGGCCAGCCTGTACAGACACGTCTTTGGGTAGGACGTCTGGCCTTGCTCCAACCAGCTGTGACAGCAGGAGGGTCATAAAATACAAACGTGACCTCTTTAGGCAGAGGGGCTGAAGGCAGCAAAATGCATTACAACAGGGGAGGGCTGAGGTCTGCATTTACCTTTAGCATTTGCTTACGCACGAAAGCAATGCATGCTTGGGCCCGTATATTTTCCCCACACGGGAAACCAGGACAGATGTGGTCATCACGCCCTGTGACCTTCAAAGATGTATGATCCTTCCACCAAATGGTATCCAGAGACTCAATCAAAAAAAAAAAAAAAAATAAAACAACATAATTGAAACTCCAGTACTGGCTTCCTGCCAATCCCAAAAAGTTGCTGAAAGTGACAGAACCACATTTCAAATTAGCTGAAGCCAGAAGGCTTGACGCCCACATAAACCAGCGACAGGAAGCAAGCCTCCGCGCTGCCCTCCAGCTGACCTGGGGCAGGGCTGGGGCTCCCGCATCTCCGAGGGGCGCTCCCCGCGCTCTCCCACCCGCCCGCCCGCCCACCGGCCCCGAGGGGGCGTTTGCTCAGGGCTCTCCCACATCCTCGAGGATTCTCAGTCAGAGATGAAAGGAAATTTTTTATATCCTGAGAAGAGATTCTGAGTGATTCAGCTTAATCAAATACTGTATCAGCCAGAGTTCTTCAGAGAAACAGAGCAAGCAGGATACATCCATATGGTGTGTGTGTGAAGAGTGTTATTTCAGGGGACGGGCTCACCCAGTTGTGGGGACTGGCACGTCTGAAATTTATCTGCCAGGGGGGCAACGTGAGCAGGAATGAAGACCGCAGTCTTGGGGCAGGATTTCTTCTTTGGAAATTCTCAGATTTTGCTCGGAAGGCCTTCGACTGACTGAATGAGGCCCACCCACATCACCGAGGGTAATCTTCTTTACTTTAAGTCAACTGACTTTAGATGTTAACCACATCGACAAAACACCTTCAGAGCAACATGCAGAGTAGTATTTTATTAAGTAACTGGGTACCATGAGCTAGCCGAGTTGAAACATGAAACTAATTGTCACACATGCTCACCTGGTGGTCCAATTAATGGGGCAACGGGGGAATGGGTGTTATGTCTGGAATTGCTTGGGCCATTAGCCCACCCAATGATCTCAGGTAAGGACTCCATGAATACAAATGAGATGGGTGCAGATGTGAACACCTGTGAACCCATAAACCGCCTCACTGGTCTACTCATGGGCGCATGCAATGGCCTAGGCGCTGGGCCGGGGGGAGATAGCCTGGAACTCTTTTCTTGGCAATTCCTGAACACAGAGCCTCAACTGTGCTGTGTGGATGGGAAGCAAGAACAAGGGAAGGCCTGCTTTACTCAAGTTACAATGGCAGTGCAACCTCAATGTGTACTTGTTTTATTTCTCTTCTTGTCTTGCCTTTTGGACAGTACTTTGCTTGTCATGGTCCCCAAGGATTAATGAAACGAACAGGAGGGGAAAACTAAGCAAATTCATAATACAGATAGCACATTAATAATCAAACAAAGATTAAACACTGCTGTAATTTCCAGTGCGTGTGATTGACGCTCCCTCGTCTACCCCGCAGAGTTATACATTATTCGTTCATTCAAAGGGTGACCTGAGTGCCGCTGGAACATAAGGTGTGCAAGTAGAGGGCAAGTCCCCACAGTGCCACTTTCAACCCAAAAGCTTCTGGACCTTTCCCCACTTGCCCCAGTGCCTTCTTTATATATTTCTGTCCTGGCCCCTCTTCCCTTCATTGCTTGTTTATCTACATATCTATCTCATTCTTCTTGAAACTGGAACAGATAGAATTTATGTGACTTGCCTAAAGCCAGCATCTTCTAACTTCTAGCCCAAAGCTAATTAAAAGGGGGTTCAAAACCCACAGCATCAGCATCTCGGGGGATGCTGTGAGAAATGCAGGCTCTCAGACGGCCTTACTAAATCTGCCTCCTCAGGATGTCAGACTGACTGAACCCGGGGCGCTGGGGGTGGGATCCAGGAGTCTGTTTTAACAGGCACCCTAGGAAACTCAGATGTGTCGCTCAAAGTTCAAGAACCGCTCTTTTAAGCAGCTCATCTCGGCCTACTCAACACATGCCAGGCATCTGGCTTGACTATTTCGCTGGCCTCGTCCCTCATGTAAGAACCTCACCCTGAGACCTTGAAGCCTTCTGTGGCGTACTGTAAGGTAACCTGTCTCACCCATCCACCAGCATGCGCATGGCCCTAAGGGAGTGGCTCCCCATGGGGGTGATTTGGTTCCGCAGAGGACATTTGCCAACGTCCGCAGACATTTCTGGTTGTCACGACTTGGGTGTGGATGATACCGCTGGCATCTTGTTGGCCAAGGCCAGGGATGCTTCTAACGCACCTTACAATGCACAGGTCAGTTCCTCACAATGGAAGTTGTCCAGCCAAGAATAAATGGCTGGTAGTGCTTTAAATAGAGTAGAATAAAGAATAAAAGTATAAAGTAGAATAAAAGTAGTGCTGCAGCTGCGCGACCCTGCTCCGGGGAACCCTAACGATTGATAACCAGAATGCCTCAAGGTGACACTCTGACCTACTCTTCCCCTTCTCCACTGCCCACGTTATTAATAGCCACTTAGAAATGGCAACGTTGGCTTGCTAGGCAGAGAAGTATTCGGATTTTGAACTTGAATCAGCAAAACAAACTGCTGCTTGACAGTGGAATCTCAATATATCATTCCATAGTCATCCATCATCTTCCTCCCTTTAAAAAATATGGAATAAGTCAACATCACCCCCATTAATATTTCACAGAGCTACATTATACATTTAATAAAATGCATGCCCTTTAAAAGACATAATGTGCCCACCAAGACTTGTATATGATATTATAGAATATTTCTTGAGACTGGGATCTGGTTTAGAAAATGACTTCAATTTGTTTTCCAGACACACATGGGCCATAAGTCATTATTTTACCAGCTCCGATCACCAGTACAGTGCTGACCAGCAACACATGCTTCTCCGTCTACAAACCTTTTACCACAGGATGTTCTTATTATTTTTTTAAAAGCTATCAACTAAAATGATGACCTTTGACAGGCAATGCAACGTATAACATTATGATTGAAGTCCTAATTCATATTAAATTTTAGCAATAAAGTAAATCATCGAGTAGAGAAAATATAAGTTGAATCATGCCTGTCTCAGCCTGGTGTCCCTCAAAGTGAAATCTGAGCTGAAGGTTTACGACGAGTAGTTGATTTGAGAACGTGGTTACAGAGAGAAGTTAGGGGTGAGGGAGTGAAACGGAAAAGGAGGGAAACCCAACACAGGCCTGCGCCAGAAGTCGGCTGTCTGATGGACAGCTGGTCACTTCGCGCTGGGAGCCTCTGGGAAACCGTAGGGAATGTATCTCAGAATCTTTGGTCCGAGTGAGAAAGGGGCAAGCATCTGTCTGCTCGCTGTCAGTCCTGCCGGTCAGGGCGCTACACAGGGTGTCTGCCCCTCCAGATTTCACTGGTGAGTGCTGACTGTTCCAGAGACGCCCGCAGATAGGACACGAGAAAGACCCAGAAAATATTAGGTTGCACCTGCAAAAAGCTTGTGGAAGCTTAATGAGAACTTATCCCTGGGGAGAGAGTTACAATGAGAGGTCAGGCCACATGAAGGGGCAACAACAGGTGTTTGCAACAGTCCCCTTTAGTGACATATTTAAACTCGGTTGAGTTATGTCACTCACACATCCATAGTATGTAATGACGAATATGTAGATGTCTAAGGCATGTCCCGTGTACCACACACATATGTATTTATCAATATATGCCCCTTTGAGTACAGGTACATATACACACACGTATGTGTGTACATATACAAATAACAATCTATAAGTATATAATTCAAATAAATATTTACCCACATATCAAATACTTATCTAATACTTGATAATAATAGGTATTTTCAGTATTTTCCTTATCTACAGCTTCGTGTTGCCTAAAAGGCACAGTTTCTCCTCTTTTGGCTTTATTTGAAGGGAATGACCAGTTGACATCGAAACATGCAGCTGAACCTCTTAAAAGAAGCATGTGACAAAGTCTGCCTTTCGTGTTCTTCAGACACGACATTCAACGTTGGCTTTTCCTGGAGTGTAGACTTAGAATCGGACCACTGCTGTTTCAATCCTGTCTACACAACAGAGCAGTTGCATGACCTTGAGCAGGCCGTCTAACCTCTCTGTGCTCCGACTTCCTACCAGTAAAACAGAGACAATAATAGCACCCGCCACATAAGGTTATTACTGGACAAATGAGTTAAACCCGAAAACACTAGGTTGGGGACTGGTGAATAGCAGGAGCTCCTGGTACCTTAGCTATTCACAGCTAATAGGTATTAGCTATTATCATGGCTTTGACACACACCTAATCAAACCGTGTGGAAGGTGCTGGAAAAAGAGAGAGAATGGAATCAGTTGACCAAATTCTTCTTGAGACATTTCCTACTAGCAAGTGATCTCCAGTGAATTTGTAAGCTGAGCAAACACTTTTAATCGCACGTCCTTTGACTGGTTTTTAAGCACTTTGCTTAGCCTAAGTTTTATTCTTCGATAAACTTATTTCAGAGAGTACTTCGTAAGCCATTCGAGAATTGCTGAGTCAGACTAGGGAGTTACTGAACAGCACAGAGTCATTAAAGTAAAAATTCAAGAAACTGAAAGCAAAACACGAGTTCCGTGACTCTGGACGAGCGGCGTCAGCACGCCCATTTGCAGCCATGTGGCCAGAGGACTGGAAAAATCCTCAGATGAGACAAATCCGCCACACCGTCCGCACACCTGCCGTGTGCTAAGTACCGTGCTTCGGCCGGATGAACCAGGCGGGGCAGGAGAATCTCTCGCTCACGGAACTCGTAACCCAGTAACCCTGCTCCGTGGTCTTTACACCAAAACTATAAGCCAAGTATGTGGACCAAGACTCACGTTCTGTCTGAGGGGAGGAATATCAGACGACTGTGGACCTACCAGTGTACCTGTCCGCAGCCTCCTTACAAGAAAGGTATTATCGTTTCCATTTTGCATTTCCGAATGTTAAGCTAGCAATCTCTAGAAGATCGCAAGGACAATAAGCCAAAGCAGAATTGGAAGCCCTGTCTGTCCAACCGTCGGGTCATCGGCTGCCTTCTCCTGCGTGTGCAAGTGATCCCCAGCTTGCTGGGTCCACGGCTGGCCTCTCGGATCTCGTCTCGCTGGTCAGTGACAATGGGAGGTCACTGGCAGTGACCTGGTGGCGGCCATTTCTGAGCCCTGGCAGTGTCAGAGCCATGGGTTTGGCAAGGCAGACGAAACAGCTGATACCAATTAGAAATACAAATTAAAATGTTCCGGCCAACGTTAAAGTAAACCAATCATTTGCAGAGCTCCGCACGTTGGAGTGGGAACCATCTATTAAAGCAAGTAATTGCCCCTCAGGGTCAAGAGCAGGTGAACGACCTAAGGCCAAGGAGACCAACGCCCTCCGGAGAATTGTGTGTGCTTGTGCCGTGAAGCAGACTTTTAACTGTGACGTGTCCTTCCGCCTCACCCCCTCGACATGAAAGGCCGGTGCTGGTTGATTCTGTACTTATGATTCATGTTGCAATAAATAATACAGAATAAGGGACTGATCTTCTGCCGAATAGTAAATCATGGGCAGGACACAGAATGGTGGGGACCAGGCCCTCCACGTTGTCTCTGTCCCCTGCTATGTAACGTCAGGCAGGGCCACACGGTGCCTGCTCTCCGGAGGTGCTGGAGTCCGAGCCAGGATCCTGCCTCAGAGCCCCAGGTCTGCCGCTGCTCTGCAACCTTGGGGGGCTCCTGACCTTCTCTGCTCCAAGTGCCTTGACGCAGATGGAACGGGTGTTCATGGGTACACTCTGTAAATATTTATACTGTGGTTTTATACAGGGTCCCAAAGAAGGAAGGCCTGCTTGACTGTGATGGGTAGGGTAATAATACAGGTGAAATTGTTTATAGGTTTAATTTGAATATTCCACCTAAAATGTCATAGGGTGTGCTTGAGTGTGAAATTGTTATGTTACAGAAATACATGCTTATGATTTTGCAATAAAAGATTCTGTACTAAAACAGGGGCGTTACTTGTGCCAGGCCCCGTACAACAGTCCATACCTCCCCCCATTCATTCGTATATTCAGTGAAGACGTCGGAGCACCTTGGCCTGCTGACATCGTGAGTCTGGCCAGCCCGTGAGGTTTCCTGGGATCCGGGCTGCTGGCTCCCCTGTGACACGCAGGGCCCAGCCTCACTGGGTGCCTGGCACCTGGGAGTTTCCGCACCCTATTTCTATATTCGCCCCACTTACTTTAATTGTAACAGGTATCAACTGTGCCACCTAACTCCAGGTGTAAGTAATGTGACTTTTTAAAAAGATTTGCATAATTGAACTAATTGGCTTAATCCCCACCTCCACCTTCCCTGGCTGGTCAAACAACAAAACACAAACAGGACCAAAAGCTGTACGCAGTCCCAGGTGTCTGCGGAGGAGGCTGCAGAGACGAGGGAAGGGCTGGTCGTCTGACTCACACCTCCAAGGAGTAAAGGTCCCTGTTTAAACGGGGTTTAAAAGGTCCCTGCTGCCACCATTTAATGCCACTGCCCCTCTTTGATCTTCTACCGTCTCTGAGCTGCTCCAGCTCTAGTGACGTCTTGGCTACGAAGGCTTGGGAGGTCCCCCAAGGAGGGTGATGTTCTTGAAGGAGATTCTCTCCCCTCTCATCCAGGTTCCCGAGCCTGGGACACCGAGTGCCCAGTCCTTGAAGAAGCCACCACCCACCACCCATCTAGTCTGAAGTCTGTTACTCTGGGTGTGCTACACTCAAGTCCATCAGGATGTTCTTGGGGAAAAAACCTGCACCCTCCCTTTCTCATCTTAAAGCTGGGAGCTACTCTCCTTTTAAATCCTTAAAAACACAAATCTCTCCACCTCCCACCCTTGGAAAATAATTTGAATTCTTCCAAGGAGCTTAAGAGTCCTCAAAGACCCAGGGAAATGTCTATACTTAATCACAATCAATTCTTTTTATGTCTGAGGGGAAATGAACCCGAGAAGGGTATTAATGTTACTGAGATGCCTGGAAATAGGTTTTATCAGTGACCCCAGCAGGCCACAGCTGCCATAGTCTAATTAGAATATTTGAAGAAGGCAACGAAAGGAATATTTACAAAGCGGCAGCCAGTACATTGGAAAAACACAAGGTGTATTAGTTTTCCATTGCTGCGTAACGAACTGCCCCAAAACTTAGAAGCTTAAACCAACAAACACTTGTTTCCCTGCAGCTTCTCTGGGTCAGGAATTCAGGCACAGCTTCCATGGCTGCAGTCGAGGTATTAGTCAGGACTGAAGTCACCCCTGAAAACTTGGCTGGGGAGGAAAGCGGTCCTTCCACGTTCACTCACAGAGTTGTGGCCAGGCTGGACCCCAGGCCGGGAGGGCCTCTCCACAGGGCTGTGCCAGGGCACGATCACAGGGAGGGCGAGCCAAGGGAGAAGTCACAGCCCGTTCACAACCTTATTTCGACGATGACACTCTCTCTCGTCTGCTGTGTCCTATTTGTCTGAAGGGAGCCAGTAAGTCCAGCCCCCGTTCAAGAGGAGGAGATTCTACGGGCCCCTGGCCGGGAGAAGTGAGCTGTGTGGAAAAGGCTTGTAAATCCACTCACCCACCTTTTCTTAAAATCAACCCCAGTTTCTTCACACTCCTGTGTGTGCCACTGTTGAGTCAAAGAGTTTGCACACTTTCAGGACTTTTGACACAGAGCACCAGATCCCTTTTAAAAGTGGACTCGCATGACCTTGGGTACCAGCCGTACACACAGTGCCCACGTGGGCACGCGGATGTCCTCAGCAGTCATCACACGGGGCTTCCCGCACAAATGAGGCACCTCAGTAACAGCGCCTGAAGGGATCCTTTAAGGGCAACTCCCTCTCCCACCCCCAGTCCCATTCTGGTTCCGGTGAGAATCACATTCAGGAATCTTCCCGTAAGCCCTCACCGCAGTGAATTCTGCTTTCCCTTCTTGACTTTTGGTGCTGGTTCCATTTTCCTTGTTAGTATATGGGAGCTTATTAGTATATGGGAGCTTATTAGTAATATGGGAGCTTATTAGTATATGGGAGCTTATTAGTATATGGGAGCTTACTCCGTCTTGGAGCTTACCGCAGAGGGGGTAACTGTTCTCAGCCCCAACATCCGCGTTCCTGGGTGCTACCTACATACTACCCTCCATTGTACAGGCAGACTGGTGACCCAGGGTCTTGTCTGCTTTCTGGTATGTAGCTAGCTATCTTTTGTATTTTATGGCATTTCTTTTTTATTATTTTAAAATGCATGTAACCTTGCTACACATTTTTACCTTTATTTAATATGGCTTAAAAGCTATGATTTTTAAAATAATTTTTATTTTACTTTTTAGTACCATTTAGTCCCCGTACAGCCCCTTCCCCCGTAATCACCACACTGTTGTTGTCCGTGTCCGCGAGCCCTTTTACCTTTCTGCCCAGTCCCTTCACCCCCGCCTTAGCTGTCATCTGCTCTCCATCTACGAGTCTGCGTCTATTTTGCTCATTAGCTCAGTTTGCTCATTTGATTCTGCACAGGAGTGAAATCAAATGGTATTTGTCGTTCTCTGACTGGCTTATTTCACTTAGCATAATGTTCTCCAGGTCCATCCACGTTGTCCCAAAGGGTAATACTTTCTTCCTTTTTACAGCCGAGTAGTATTCCACTGTGTAAATGCCCCATAGTTGTTTTATCCACTCATCTTCTGATGGACACCTGGGCTGCTTCCATATCTTGGTGGTTGTAAATAACACTGCAATGAATACAGGGGTGCTTATGTTCTTTCAAATCAGTGTTTTAGGTTCCTTCAGATATATTCCTAGAAGTGGGAGCACAGGGTCAAAAGGCAGACCCATTTTTAATTTTTTGAGGATACTCCATACTGCTTTCCACAGTGGCTGCACCAGTCTGCCTTCCCACCAACAGTGCATAGGGGCCCCCCTTTCCCTACATCCTCGCCAGCACTTGTTGTCTGCTGATTCACTGATGAGAGCCATTATGGCATCTCTAAATGGAGATAAAAATTTCTCCCAGACCACAGGTTATAAACGGTTCCACCACGGGCTACACAGGTTATTTGACGAACACAGTATTTCTGGTATGTTCTATTTTTAGATATCTGGTGTCCTAAATGTGTTTTATTGTGGCATATTATGCAAAAAAAGGGCGAATTTTAAAGACATGGCTTTCTGGATGTTGACATTTATATATAACTGTTCCACCACTGCCCAGATTAACATGTAGACACGGTGTACCATCCCAATCAATGCCTCGCTCCCTAGTGGTAACCTCTGCTCTGAGTCTTCCTCTGTCAGTCAGTGAGCTTGTCCTTGAACTTGGTGACACTGGACTCACACATCAAGCACGCTTTTGTGTCTCACTCCTTTAACTCATCATCACGTCTGGGAGATTCATCCATGTTGGAGTATACGGAAATAGTTTGTTCTTTTTTACTGTTGTGTAATATTTTGTGTGCATATATCACCATTTACTTATCTCTTCTTCAGCAGATAGGACCCGGGGAGTTTCCGAATGGTGCTCCTGTGGCAAGAGATGCTATGAACACTCTTGTGCGCGTCTCATGTTGCATTTTCTCTCTCATTTCTCTCGAGTACATGCCTGGAGACAGAACCTCGGGGTGGAGGGTAGGTGGGCACAGTAAATTGGTTTTTAATAGAACTTTTTATTTTGAGGTCACTATAGATTTACACGCAGCTATAAGAAATAGAGAAATCCCAAGTACCCTCTTACCCAGTTTTCCTCGATGGTAACACACTCAGAACTGTAGTACAGTGCCACTCCCAGAATGTCGTCATGGACACAGTCAAGTTCCGTTGCCACAGGGATCCCCCCCCGTTGCCTTGCACAGTGTAGCTGGTAGTCACACCCACTTACTCACACCCCTGCACCCTCTTCAGCCTCTGGGGACCACTAATTTGTTCTGTGTTTCTATGATTTTGTCATTTTGAGAGTTTTATATTAATGAGTATGTAACTTCTTAGGGTTGGCATTTTGTAACTCAGCAGCAGAATTCTCTAGAGATTAATCCAAGTTGTTATGCTTATGAGTAATTTGTTGTTTTTTTACTGCTGAGAAGCGTTCCTTGGTATGCAGTACCATAGTTTGTTAATCACTCACTCATTGAAGAATTCCTGGGTTGTTTTCAGTATTTGCCCATTAAGACTAAAGCTGTTAAGAACATTTGTGTATGGGTTCCAGAGTGAACATAAGATTTTATTTCTCTGGGATGAATACCCACTGGTATAATCACTGGGTCAAATGGTCATGCTATGTTGAATTTTTTTTTAAAAACCGACAAAGTCTTTTCCAGAGTAGCTGCATTGTTTAACATTCTCATCAGCAATGTATGAGTCATCTAATTTCTATACATCCTCACCAGCATTGATGTTGTCATTTTTTCTTAATTTGATCCATTCTGAAAGACATTTAGTGATAGCTCATGGTGATTTTAATTTGAATTTCCCTAATGGCTAATGATGTTGAACATCTTTTTATGTTTATCTGCCATCTGTGTATTCTCTTCACTGAAATGTCCTTTCATGTCTTTTACACTCTCTTTTTAATTTTTTATTGTTATTCAATTACAGTTGTCCCCATTTCCCCCCCATTACCGTCCCCTGCCCTACCCACCCCCCACCTCCCAGATTCAATCCCCTCCCCTCACCATCGTTGTCCATAGGTCCTTTGTACATGTTCTTGACCTGACCCTTCCCCTTCTGGTCACTGTCTAATGGGACTGTTTTTGTAGGGTTTGTCTGTCTGTCTTTCTTTCTTTCTTTCTTTTCTTTCTTTCTTTCTTTCTTTCTTTCAGAATTCTGGGTATTAGTCTTTTCTCGTGTATATAGTTTGCAAGTATTTACTTCCATTCTGGGACCTATCTCTTCTCCTCCTAACGGGGCCTTTGACGGAGCAAGAGCTGCTCATGTTGATGAAGTCCAGTTTATCCATGTTTCTTTCTCCTTATGGATCGCGTGTTTGCTGGCAAGTCCAAGAAGTCTTTGCCCAGCACCATAGCATGGCAATTTTTATGCAGTTTCTTAATGAAAGTTGTATAGTTTTACACTTAAACCAGTGGTCCATGTTGAGTTAATGTTTTAGACCATGTGTGGGGTGGAGAGAGAAGTTCAGTTTGTCTCCGATGGCTATCCAGTTGCCCCAGCGTGTTTGTGTACAAAGCTATCTTTCCGCCATTGAACTGCTCTTGCAACTGTGTGGACATATCTGGGTGGGTCTATTTCTGAGCTCTCCATTCTGTTCTGTTGGTCTCTGTGCCTGTCCTTCGGTTAACACCGCATAGTATTGATTATTTCAGCCGTATAACAGGTCTGAAATTGGGTAACTGATTCCTCCTACATTCTTCTTCTTCGAAACTATTTTTGCTCTCTATTCCTTTTGTGTCTCCATATAAATTTTAGAATAATCTTATTTATAGCTGCAGAAAAATCTTAGTGAAGTCTGGGTAGGAACTGCATTAAACCTGTGTATCAGCTTAAAGGTAACATCTTTACTATGTTGTCTTCTAAGACGTGGACATTGCCATCTCTCTGTTTCTTTAGATTTAAATTTTTTTCATCAACATTTTGTAGTTTTAAGCATGTACGTTCTGCACATACTCTGTTAGATTCACACCTAAGTATTTCTCTTCTTCTGAGTCAAAATTGTGGTAAATCGTATTGTTTTAAATTGCAGTGTCCAGCATATTTGCTGGTTTGTGTTCTCTCCTTTTTTCCATGTTTATTGAGATGTAATTGACAAACGCCCTGCATTACTTGATGACTTGATATAGGTACATATTGTGAAATGACTACCACAGTCAGTCAGTTAATATTTATCACCTCAAACGATGACAAGTCTTTTTGTGTGCGATGGGAACTTTCAAGATCGGCTCTCTTAGCAAGTTCAAAATACACAGCACAGCAGCATGAACTGGGGTCGTGGTGCCGGACGCTCAGACCCCAGAATTCATTCATCTCACAGCTGCAAGTTTCTGCTCCCTGACCCCCTCCCATTATCTGCCACCCCTCACCTCTGGAAGCGCCCAACCTGACCTTGGTCTCCATGTGTTTATTCATTCATTGATTTATTTTTAGATTCCATCTATTGGGTGGGCAACAGCAGGTTTGCAGTTATTTGTATGGAACAACAAGACACGTAGTTACGATGGTTACAAACACTTTATTCACTCTGTGTTTCGCATACTCACAACTACGAACCTGCTTTTGCCCACCCCTGTGTAAACGAGATGAATGGCATTTGTTTTTCTCTGACTTACTTTATTGAGGAGGATGCCTTCAAAGTCCATCCCTGTTGTCACAAATGACAGGGTTTCCTTTTCTAGGACTGCGAGCTGTTTCATTGTCTGGATGGGTCACAGCTTATTTATCTGTTCACCTTGGGAGAACATCATGGTTGCTTCCACATTTTGGCCATTATAAATAATAAAGCTGATGTAAACATCAATGTGCGCATTTTCGTGCGGACATACGTTTTCCACAGCTCTGCATAAATGCCAAGGAATGCAACTGCTGAATCGTACGGTAGGAGTATGTTTAGTTCTCTGAAAAACACGCACACTGCCCACCGGAGCGGCTGTCCTACTGGGCGCTGCGGCAGGGAGGCAGGGAGCGGGAGTGTCGCAGTCTCATCAGCACGTGGTGCGGGCGGCCAGGGCGCTCGCTTCCGGCCCGTCCGGTAGGTGTGCAGGGTCTTCACTGTCTCAACGTGCATTTTCTGATGGACTACGATGTGAGAAGTCTTTTCCTATGATTACTTGCCATCTGTGCCATCTCTCTGGGAAGATGTCTGTTAGGGTCTTTGGCCTGTTACTGAATTTGGGTTGCTGGTTTCCTTATTGCTGAGTTCTAAGAGTTCTCTGTACATTTTGGATGACAACCCCTTATCAGAAATGTCTGTGACAGACATTTTCTCCCCGTCTCTTGGCAGTGTCTTTCGCAGGGAAGAGATTTAATTTTGAAAGTCGGTTCTTAGTTTTTCGATAAATCTTTCGTCTTTCAAAGAATTAATGCATAAAACTGTTGGTTGAACTTGAGTTGCTATTTGGTTGTAGCATTTTAAACATTTAAATGGACTAGCCCATCTATGCTTTACAAATAACTAGCCAGCACTTTATACCCCTCAGTTTTACCCTTCCAAATGCCTCGATAATTTCACTTCTCCACAAAATAACCAGAGTCAATGAAATAATTGTGATGGATTTTCTAAATGCTCTCTGCACTGATCAAAGTAAAAATAAGGTGTTCTGACATCTTGGAAGGGTGATATGTATTATACAGTGCCCATTACTTACAGGAAATAATGATGCTGATTTTAATCCCCCCTCATTACTGCCTAAGGATACATATACTATAGACAGGTAAAAATTGCACACTGGAATTTAAATGGCATTATTTGACATTTCAGGAAACTGATGATTTATTCTGACAGCGTAGTGGCAAAGTAACTGCTTTCCCAACTACTCACTCCCCTCATGACCTCATTTCAACATTCTTACCTCTTTAAAGATCTTATGTCCAACTATGGTCATAATTGGAGGTATAGCAACCCCCCCTCCGCTTCACCTGCAGTTTCAGTTACCTGGGGTCAAATGCAGTCCAAAATATTACATGAAAAACTCCATGTTCATATGTTCATGCAGCTCATATGTTTTAAACTGCATGCTGTTTCGCATAGCGTGATGAAATCTCATGCTGTCCCGCTCCATCCCGCCCAGGACGTGAATCAGCCCTCTGTCCCATGTACCCACACTGTGTGCGCTCCCCCTGGTAGCCAGCTGGTGGCCAGCAGCCGTGGCAATCGGTGACTATGGCAGTGTCACTGTGCTTGTGTTCCAGTAACCCTATGTCACTTCATAACGGCCCCAAAGCCATTCACATAACTTTTATTACAGTGTATTGCTATAATTATTCTTTTTTATTATGAGTTAGTGTTATTAACCTCTTACTGTGCCTAATTTATAAATTAAAGTCTCTCCCAGGTCTGTGTGTATAGGAAAGAACAGTACATACAGGGTCCGTTACTATCTGCAGTTTCAGGCCTCGACTGGGGGTCTTGGAACGTGTATGCCGTGGAGAAGAGGGGTTTTACTATACTGGGTGTTAGGGACTTCAACACAAGATTTTTGGGGGGTTCAGTAGTATAATTCAGCTGATAGCACCTGGATGGGGAGACTGTGCCACTTAGGATAAGGTCAGCGAGTCTCTGTGACTCAGAGCGGAAGGGCTAGATTCAGGAGGAACGAAAGAAGTTCTGCTCCAATGAGGGAGGATTCAGAAGAGCATCGTTCCAGCTGGTCAGGCAAGGACTCTGGTCTGCTTTGGGATGGGCTTGCTGGAGGCCGGTCCACACGGTCCAGTCCCACCCAGGGGTGGGTCTGGGAGGTGAGCTAGCAGGGCTCTGAGGTTCTGAGGGGCGTGGCTCAGGCGCTCTCATAAGCACATGTCTGAGACTTGGCAGGTGTTTCTCCTCAGCACATCGACATAAAGTTTCACGATTTTCTAATGCTTGAAAATCTCTTGCCAAAACAAACTATAGATCACTTAGGCAAACAATTAAATAATCCCCCTGCTTTTCCCCATGGCTAAATCATTTCCAAGGACACGACAACCAGTTTCAAGAGCCACCTCTGCTTCCCAGGTCAGCTCCCCTGGGCCCGGGTTCATCTCCTTGCTTTGCTTAGATTGCCTGGTTTCTGCAGCAGAGCTGCCGCTCAGGGTGGTCCTTCCAACCAGACTGACCGAGACTTGCGGTGGGCACTCTGATAGGCAATGTGAATGGAAAAAAAAAAAAAAAAAAACAGTTCTGTTGTTATGGAATTTGTCCGAATTTTCTGTCGCTGGCTTCAAAGAACTTTAATTTCACTGGGATGTCCCAGGACAGCCATTTTGCAAGGGAAGAACAGACCCTTTCGGCACGCTGACGAAGCGTAAGGAATGCGGTCTTCGGTCCTCGGTCTTGACCGTCCTTTCCCCATTTCCTAAATGCTGGGGTAAATGCCGCTGTTGTACTATCTTTGCAGAATCTTTTAGTCAAAACTATGACAAACCTTTTCAGACATTTTTAGGTGGAAAGGGTAAGATAGCAAAGGCTTGATCTTACTCATTTTTCTATTCCCAGCTATTTATTATACGAGGTTAGTCTTATGCATAGCAAGTCATCAGCAAATATCCATTTAGTAATTAAATTCTACACTTAGTGCTGATACCTGTCCAGTAGCCCCAGTGTCAGTGAAGTTTTCATCTCAAAGGAAAAGGGGTGGAGATTATAAGTGTGTGGTATTCAGAGCAGAGGAAAAAAGTTTCATCATTTAGCGGGTGGCTGTATCTCCTAATTAACCAATCAGCAAGCAGAACCAGGGAAAGAGCCCTGCCATTATTGCTGTTTTGAATTAGTCAGGTCTTTATTTTTCATAAAATATTTTTTAAATTAGCTAAGTTAGCACAGTCCCAACCTGAAATGTTTTGGTATACATGCAACTTAAAAAGCTAAAACTTCTAAATCAAATCCTGTCTTTTTTTTTTTTCCTGTACAAGTACAATCGTGAAATGCCCTGCACAGGTGTTTGAAAGGTCTTAACGAAGCCAGCCAGGGTCAGTCTGGTTCTGGATTTCAACGTGGGTGACTTGTTGGCTGAAGGGAGTCAGGTGGTTCACAACTAGGAACAAGAGGTCCCCCAGACAAAAGTTAACAACCGGGAATCAAGGCCGATTTTCTCGGCTCATCGGAGCCTCGATGTTGTGAAGGGGAAATCTGGGGATGGGGTGAAAGAGCAAAGACAAAGCCACGACGGAAATTCACTCAGAGGCCAATCAGATTTCACTGATGCCCCCACGCGATTATCTCTGGACTGGCCTTATTCTTGGGAACAGATTTCCTTGTGTGGCATGTTTTAGTCTTCTGGCCACCACTATAGATTCCTCCAAATCTGGTTACCATGACAACTTACTGAAATTTTTTTTTAACTTGGGTGGTGGGGAGAGGTGGGATCCAGCACACAACAGGGCGTCGATCACTTCATCTCAGATCCTTAGGGCCCTTGCTCCGTTTCTCCAGCCATTTGTAGCCTGGGAGAAAGGTGTCACGTGAGCTGACTCACACTAATCAGAACACTGGCTCTCCACCACACCAGCAGCGCCCTCTAAACTCTCCACCAGAAAGGCAGATTCCATAGAATTGGAAGGTGGTAACCCATCCACTGCTCCTAACTGGGGCGATGAAATCTTTATGCAATATTTAAAGTGCTCAGTTGCATCTGGTTAAAATGGTCTTGGTGTGGTTGCATTTCAAGTCAGGCCGGGCAGGTGGGAAACTACCTACTCCTACCCTTTTCAGACTTACAACGTACAAAAAGAAGCGATTTGGGGTCATCTGAAGGAAGTCGAGTTTTCTTCCATTTCTCAAGTAGCCATGAATTCTCAAGGGCAGAGCTGAATATTTGACTTCCCCCCCTTTTTCTGCCAGTGGCTTGAAGCGTGCTGTGATGCCATCTGGCAGCCGATTTCCTCCCAGAAGCCCCCAGGTTGCAGATGCTCATGACAGCAACTAACAGGAAGACGTTCGTGGGAAATACTTGTCCTTCTTTCTTACGTTTCCTTATATTAGGGGTATTTTTCTACCTTCTCAATGTGGAAAATGCTAAAGTTGATATTTCTCAAATTTTGAGCAACCCCTTATTAACTCATCCCCAGGGTAAGAATGACTTTTCTGATGGGTGAAATTAATGAGACCCTCACATGCATTTGGCTGTGCTTGCAGGAGGTCGAAAGGACAACCGAGAGCCATCCTTCTCGGGGCCCCTCCGTTCTGCTGGTGCCTGAGATTTTAGGCAAGCCGGTGGTCCTCAGCCTAGTTCACTGAGTAAGTGACTCTGAGTCTGTTCAGACCCAAGTCTTTCCACAAGTTGATGCCAAGTTCTCCGTTGGGTCTTTGAGAGGCGCTGTGGGAACTATTGTTGAGGTTCCTGGGTCTTGTCCACTTGCATGTTACCCAAGGAACTCTGCACAGTAGGGGTGACTGGGTCTCTGTGCGCGATGATGCCCTGAACTGCCCTGGACGGCTCTGCTTCCCTGGGTCTCCAGGGGGCCGGGCCAGCCTGGAAGGAGGCCCCAGTCATCAATGAGAATAGAACTGTTTCTGAGTCCTCAGAAATAGCGCCTCATCCTCAAAAAGGCAAAATGCTTCTGAAGATAACTTTGATGGAACGGAAGGTGTGGCTGCAAGTCCCTGCTCATCAGAAATGCAGGAAAAGAATGGTTGCTCAAATGTCAAAAAAAATTTTTTTTGAGAAGTGTCTGGAAGCTATCATAAAGTGTGCTACTTTCTGAGAGCCGGTTCTGTTTTATTAATAGAACTTGGACAGAGATTCTGGAGGAGCTACTTAGTATTTATAAGGCATAGTCAAACACGCCTGGGATGGGAAGGCTCCTGGTGTGGCTGGCCATCAAAAGCTTGGAGAGGAGATGCTTACTGGACAAGCACAGTGAGTGGACGCTGTGGTGAGGAGCCTTCGCATCAGCAGAAACTTCTATTTTCTGGCATTTTTTGGTGTATAGTTTTGCATGATTGCAGTCTGAGTTTTTCCTATTCCCACCTGTATTTCGGAGAGTGTTTAATATTTGGGATCACCTGCTTGTCCGTTAGGCTCTGTCTGTGCTGTCTCTTTAAAGGCCGCACACACACACACATACACACACACACACACACACACACTCTTCAGGAATTTGGTAGTGAAAGGGAAAATGGGGGAAATACGGGGTCCTGGGAGACAAAGGAGAACTGCAAAATGAGAAGATTCACAGCCCCTCCTCCACCACAAAAACAAAGCAGCCCACCAGGGCTGGGCTGCAAGAGATGGACAGACGGGTGCCAGTGAACGAGGAACCCCGCCAAACACCACACGCAAAAAAACCCAGTGAAAGGGAAGAGAAGGGAAAAGAAGCACAGAGAGACCTAAGATAGAAAATGAGGAAACACAATATCACATATGTCAAGGAAGGGAAACATCCCCAAAGCAAACAGCCGTGGAGAGCAATATAAGTTTACATTTTAGTCCAAAGAGAATTAAGTACACTCAGGCTTTGAAGAAATGAAAAATCTTCGTGAATCGAAAATTCTAAATCTAAACCAAAATGGGACAAAAATAGGAGAGGTAATTGAACACTGGAAAGAAGTGGAAGAAAAAGATCAAATTTTTTTTAGAAATGAAGAAATAAATTGCAAGTGTCCAGAGGAGAACAGACTAAAGTGAAAATTTAATAAGCGGCATTGAAGAAAGGTAGAAAAATAAACAAGGAAATAAAAATGACAAAAGGAATGAAATTAAAAATAAAAGTCAGAGAGAAAGTAATAGAAATGAAAGACTGGCAGAGAAGCAATAATATTCATATTATTGGAACACATAAAGAAGAAAAGTAATGGCAGAGAGTTCATAATTAAAAATATAAGTCACAAAAACTTTCCAGAAATAGAAAAACATCTGAACCAACACATGAAAATAGCTCCCCGAGTACCTGGGAAGATTAAACCAGGATCGTTAACTCTGAGACACAGCTGAGTAAAATAATGCCAAAGGTAAAAATAAATTAGATCTCCAGAGAAAAAGACAAAATACATACATAGGCAAAGGAAGTAGACTAATTCTTTTCAAAATCAGCATGTAAAAGCAAGACAACAACAGAACAACACTTTTAGAAAATTCAGTGAAAGAAAATATAAACTGAAGGTTTTATGTCCACTCAAGCTGTCCTTCTAACGTCAACAGATATGTGAACAGTTAGAGACCTACAAGGACTTGGGGAAGGCTGAGCCCGTCGGGCCTTCCTGAGACGCCCACCTGGCCATGAGCTTCACCCGAGAGTGAGGACAGGGGAAAACTCAGCAGCTGAAAGCTCACCAGGTTTCAAACCAAGTGAAACAAGATCTGTAAAAATGACCAGAGCTTCAGGGACCAGCACGGATGGAGAATGGGGGAAAGATACAGGGAATAAGCAGCATAATTGGTAGGTACAAAATAGACAGGGGGAGGTTAAGAATAGTGTAGGAAATGGAGAAGCCCAAGAACTTGTATGCACGACCCATGGACAGGAACTAAGGGTGACTGTGGGTGGGAGGGGCGGTGCGGGGTGGAGGCGAATAAAGGGGAGAAAAAATGGGACAATTGTAATAGCATAATCAATAAAACAGACTTTAAAAAGGGAACTAGGCGAACTTAGCAATGGCATGTTTGGGCAACAAGAAGCTACGGATGAGAGCCGCTGTGACACAGGCAAAGGCTGGAGGAGAAGAATTCTGAAACGCAGACCCACGGGAACCAAAGGAGAAAGGTGACAAACTCGAGGGGACATTATGTATTAAAAGGCATATAATGAAACTGAGGGGAAGCGATACGCTGAAAAGTCCAGGGAAGGAGATTCAATACTCCGGTAACTGAAGGCGCTGAGAAAGCAGCTCAAACAGAATAAATACCTGGAGACCATAATCCAAGAAACCTTTTGGAAATGAAAGAAGACTTGAATTTTCATATTCAAAGAGCGCATCATCATGTACTTTGGCAACGCAGCCCAGAACATTCAACGGGAGAGAGTGTATAATGTTTGGGATCATCCTGGGTGTCCGTTAGGATGACCCCCAACTTCAGGTATCTATCCTATTAAAAAAAAATCAAAGAATTTTAAGAAAAGAATCTGAGAATCTAGGCAAAAGAGCTATGTTATTTATGGGGGGAAATCAGATTTGGATGCTATCCTGACAGCCTTTTTTTCCATTTAGAAAAAAATAAAGCAACAGGTTGAGAAGAAACACATAAATTGGGATTTTTATATTCAGCAAAATTCTCCTTTAATTAAAAAGGCCACACAAACAGTTGTGACCACAGAAGGTCGCGGGGAACCCCGATCTCAGGAGCCAACTGTGCTGTTGCCATTTTTTATGCAATTTCATGATTCTAATAACTGTGTGGTAGTCTCTTCTTATTTCCTTAATTTATTTTTCGTGCACTGAGGATATTTATTCCTTCACATTTCATTTTTTTCTAGGAACTTATTTCCCTTTTTTACCATCCGAGTGCTCAGCTATATTTTCCATGAAAGCTAAGTGCGCTACCATTGTGTCTACTGCGATTTATTTCTCAAAAAATTCATAACTCTGAAACTGCATTTCCACACATCCTCTTCCCATTACTATGATAATACCCTATAAATAAATTCACCGTTTTTTTGTCATGCCCCCGTGCACTGTTGGACAGCTCCTTAAATTTGACCTTCAGATCCTTAATCAAGGTTCTGGATTTCTAATTCTGCCTTTAAAGTTGTTAATCGAGTTTCTGGGTTTGTCTCATTTCCTGATAGCATCCATTTCCCTTTAAAGTTCTCTTTTTATTTCATCTGTTTTCTTATAATGGCTTCAGGTCCCTGCCTCTGAAAGCTTGGTTTGTTCATAAAACCATTTTCTGTGATAGGATTTCCTCCAAATCTTCAAAATGAGGAGAAGGGGGTGACTGGATGTCGTGTTTGCCAACAGTCAGGTTTTGTGGCGTGGCTTTCCTGTTACCTAATTAAGTGTAGTTTAAAATTACTTACTTCTTTGTTCTCAGGAAACACAGACTAGTGCTAGGATTTAGGAGAATCTCTAGCACCCAAGAAGCACGGCGGCACCCCCTTCCAGAGCACAGGGGAGCAAAGCGGCGGCCAGCCCACCCGTCACCACCTGACTCCCTGGTTCCGGGGGCGGCAGTCCCTGAAGCTGCTGGACTGGGAGGAATTTTGGAGCAGGGTGGGGAACAACGTCTCACTCTTCCAAAATAATCAGTTACTATAGCAGAGAAATAAATGCCCCATTTTGGGCTGATACTGTTTGAGTTTCTGATCCTCGGGCTAAGATGTCAGGTGAAAAATTTTATATTCTTTAGGCAAAAACGTTTTTCTCGCCTCAGGTGAAAACCATATGCCAATGTCTCTTTTATATTCTAATTTTGTTTTCTGCCTCGTATGTTTTTAATTAACAAAAGTGCTCCCTATGGTCTGGCAATATGTTGACTGTCAGCCTTAGCTTTGAATGTAGCTACAAATTACAGTAATATCCTGAGTTCCCACAGGTATTCTGTTTGGAACTGGGCAAAGCTGAACTAAAGAAAGGTAGCCAAATGCTGTAACGTAATGATTAAAAAAGTGCAAAAGCAGAAATATAGGATTTTCGTTACCCATGTATTTTATAAGGTAGAGAATGCTTGCAAAACACAAAAGCACGCATTTAAGAAATCACAGCATATCCTAAACAGACGGTCAGCAAAACCTTCATTTAATAAACTAAACTTCAATATAAAGTATTTATAAAATTTCCAGGGTGCAGATGTTAACCCAGGGCTGTGCGCGCATCGCTAGGGTCTGCCCAGAGACTACAGCGGAGATGCAGAGATGAAGGAGAAACGGAAGAGAAACCGAGGAAATAACAATACACAGGAATACAGAAATTGTGAAGAGGGACTTAAAAATCAGGCCTCTCAACACCTCCCTTCATTTATGGAAATTATTAGGAAATCAGAAAAGGACTTTTCCATCATCTTTAAGTTATCGATTTGAGAGAATGAGAAACGTCGGTTTGCTGTCCCACTTATTGGTGCATTCATTGGTGGATTCCTGCATACGCCCTGACTAGGGAGCAAACCCACAACTTTGGCGTATCCATACCGATGCTCTAACCAACTGAGCTACCCATCTAGGGCAAGAAAAGGATTTTTAATCCATGTTTTTATAGCTTTACAGAGGTATCATTTTCATATAATAAAATTTATCCATTTTAACTGCACAGTTGTTAGACTTTCAGTGACTGTATGTAGTCATGTGACTCTCAGCATTATAAACCTTAATAACATTTCCCTCTCTCCTCAAAAGTCCCTGATACCCCTTGGATGTCAATTAAAGCCTCCAGCACCAACCTCTGAGAACTGCTTGTCAGCTTCCAGCCACCATAGCTTTCCATTTTTCAGAATATCATAAAACCTACAGCAAGTGGTCTTCCGTGACTGGCTTCCTTCACTTAGCATGATGCGTCTCAGGTCTGTCTCCGCTGTTAGTGCTTCAGCGGTCTGTTCTCGCTCTGCTGCTCGGCACGAGTTCATTGTACGAGAGCTCGCATTTTGCTTATCCATTTGGCAGCTCCCGGACCTGTGCGTTCTTCACAGCGTGAAGTATTACGGATAACGCTGCTAGGAATATTTCCATGCAGTTGGTCCGCAGACATGGATTTTTATTTCTCTTGGTCAGCAGAAGTGCTGGGTCATGTGGTAAACTTATATTTGACTTTTTAGGAAACTGCCAACACGTTTCTCAAAGGGCCTGCACGGTTCTACACTCTAGCTCACCAGGAGGGTTCCGGATGCTCCATAACCGGCCACCACGTGACGTTGCCAGTCTTCTCAGTTCTAGCCATCCTAGATGTGAGAAATGCGTTCAAAGGCAAAGCAGGTTTGCACATCCCTCCAAGCTTTCTGGGTTCCCTGGGATGTCGCATACATGTGTAGTTTGCCAATCAGCCAGACACCTGTGGCACCTTTATTGTCCGTTCCTCTACGGATCTCCTGGCTCTCGTTACCAAAATCCCATTAAATCCTTAGCTGCTTTGCAACATGCTCTGCACTAAGCCTAGCCTCTGTCTGACAAAGAAAGAGGTTTTAGCCACGTGATGTGGCCGAAGTGGGGGTGGCCAGGAACTCACCATTAATTACCAATGGAGCATTGAGTATTCCGGAGTCAACCTTTTCAGGTTGCTACTTGTCTTTGGTCAATCTCCTGTGCCCTGAAATTTACATTTTAAATAATTCTATCCAGTTTATTCTTGTTTTTCTGAAGTGATAGAGAACATTCACCACCCCCATTGTTCCAATACTAGAAGTAGTGTCATTTGTCCATTTTTTGCAAAGTGGGAGAGAGTTGCACACACATATATGCGCACACGCACACACACACACCCCGAAGTGACATTCAGTTCCATATTCTATCTGCCTTAGCCAGGCTTGTGGGGGCTTTGGGAAGGAGTGCAGTTGAGGTTAGGAAGTAATCTATGTGGGTGTTTTCAGTGCACGACCACAGATTTTACACACACCTGGACAAGGAAAAGTGGAGAAGGTAAGGCATGGCAAGACTGAGTTTTAGCCTGAGCTTTGGAGAAGAGCCAAGAAAAATATGAAGAATAAAGATGGTGAATAACTTAGTTATCTGTGGACGTATTACATGTTATTTTAAAGATAATGATAGTCCATTTCTCTTTGTTTTCAGTTACGATTCTAATAAAGTGGCCAAAAGGAAAATTAAGAATAAAGTGGAAGCTTCTTTGTTAAATATCTGAAAAAGCTAGTGGGAGAAGTTATAAAATTCTTTTATGTTAGTGCATTAAGAAAAAATAATTTTCTGGCTTGAAGGATTGAAATTAAATTAAGATTAAACTGACAAGTACTTGATACTATTCCACATATAAAAGATCATGTTATATTAGTCTATAATTTGTGATAAGATTTTGGGTAGTAGTACATTAGCAATTACTTATAACTCTTACTAAATGTACAAAGTACTACTATGATATTATAATTATTTCCTATCTTCTCCCAATTGATCAATATAAAAAACACATAATATATTAGAATTATTTAGTTACTCAGGATCGAAAGAAAACATTATGTAGCCAGAATATGGGTTTTGAGAGAGAAAAAAATTGTGTATAGGCAAAGCCTTGTTATTATCATTACTTATAACATTATCTGCTCACTACCTCTTTTGGGCTCTAGACACTGAATCCTTCGCCTTTCATAAAAGCTACTCTCCTTCTGAGATAATGAGCTTTCCGGGATAGCTCAAAAATGAGCAAATCGCTATGTTCCCTGAGCATTGTTGGAAGGGTAAATGTTGTATGAGGTGCTAACAAAGGAAGGAAGATTATACGTGAAACACAAAATTGTCCCTGATGGTAGACACAGGGAAGTCTAGATGAAGCCATTCAAAATGGCGCAGAATAATGACTCTTTCACCCGCATTTTTGCAATTCTTGGCTGATCGAGGCTGGAATTTCAGTTTCTCGGTTGTATTTACAGATTTTTCATTCAGTTACGTTAATAATATACCTAATTCCCAGTGCTTCCCGCATTTTGAAACGTTTTCATCTGCTCTGTTTGGTCACAACAACCCTGCTATTACCCCCATCACACAGATAGCTCACAGAGGAGTGAAGTAAGGAAATTAACGAATGGCTGTTTTAGTCACCATTCTATCTACTGGCAAACCAAGAGATCACACACAGGTATTCTTTAAGGCAAGTCTGATGTTTTTCCATCTTGCACGCTGATGCAACCTCTGGAAAAGATGCTGTTTACTTTATAGTCAGAAAAATGTCGGCATTCAGATTTATCAATGAGATAACCCTTTCCCCTTCGATTGTTAGTCATAGACATGCTAGCAAGAAATGAGTCATCAGAAGATTAACTTCTGGGTGAAAACCACAGTGAGGGGAAGTCATTTAGGAAATTCACAAACTTTGCATTTCTTTCTGTAGTACATTACTGTTCCTACCACCTTTACCAATGTCTAATTTAGTTATAATTTCATTATAATTTTCTCTTCATGTATGCTTATTCTTCTACTGAACTATAAAATTACTGCAGGCAGAGTTTATGTTATAAATTTCACTCGGTGCTTACCACAATGCTTTGAACACTATAATTCACATAATTGTGTGTTAATTACACAACGCTTTTCTTGCTGTTTTTGCATGATAATTATATTTCTTTGGTCTCTTCACAAGAGTGACAGTTTGGAGGAGCTAAGAAAGAGCCACATAATAAAGTGACAGACAATAATGAACCAATGTGGATGATATGTGGGGAAAAAATAGTGGTATCGGAGGGAAAAAAAAACTTAAAAAGGGGAAGAACTGGGAATTGCAAGAGGCAGGATGGAGTCGGTGTAGAAAAGGCTGGAAAGGCACTGATCAGACTTGACCTTGGCTAGGTGTCCAAGGAAGGAACGCAGATGGATGGGACACCGCTGTCACTCCGACGGTGGTCAGCCTGAGAAAGTCCTTTCCTAGAGGAAAGCCCCTAAAGGACAGGACTTCCTCACCGACAAGGGAGGGGTGAGGGGTCATCCGACGGGACTGCGCACAGAGGCAGAATGCGACGGAGACAAAAACCATCCCCTCGGTGGGAACGGGGGAAGATCCACGCGGTAACTGTGATGTGAGCTGCGAGGAATGAATGTTACAACAGATGGCCGGAGTCGTGATACAAATAAATAAATAAATCTCTTTAAAAATAAGCTAGCAAATACATCAATGACGCTGATTATAAAAAATATAAGAAAAATTCTAGCTAATAGCATCTGCCAGTCTGACACAAAATACAGGGTGGGGCAAAAGTAGGTTTACAGTGCTTCACAAGGAAAATAATACAATAATTGATCAATAATAATACAAAAGTAAACTCTGTGTTTTATATACTCACGACTGTAAACCTACTCTCGCCCCACCCTGTACTTTACACGTGTTTGAAGGAAGAAAAACCAAATGGTTCATTTACGAGCCAACCTCAGAACTCTCAGAGATGACCTGGGCTTTGTGGGGAGAAACGCCAGGACTGGGGGATAAAGACGAGGCCCCGGACTGTGGGGTTAAAGGTGAGTGAACTGGAGCAAAGAGGATGGAGAGTCAAGGAGAGAGAAGGTCCCAGGACAACAGCGGAAGACCTGAACGCTGGTAGGAGAGAGAACCAGAGAAAATTCCCTGGTGACGGGAATGAACAGGGCTCTTGCAAGCACAGGTTGTGTAACAGAATATTTCCAGGAATTCACTGTGTTCTCTGGGGGGGATGTAGCCCACCTCCATTACCACAGACCTTTAGTGAAATTTACTCTACATAACCTTGGGTCAAATATACTTTGAAGGGTGAAACAATAAGAAGTTATGCAGTTTCAGGGTTGGGGAGGTTGGGCAGGGGAGTAAACAAAAATGTTATGCAGGAAAAGAAAGACAAATGAGAAAATTCGCAGCCGAAGGAGGAAGTCGGAGCCGGAGGGGACTGGAGAGAAGTAGGGCCCTCTCCCCTGCTTCCCTTCCCCGAGACTGTGGAGGGTTGATTTGTCCCCCGCTGTACTACTGTTTAAGAAAATTCCTTTTAAATCCTCGTGAGCAAAGATATCCCAGAATGTAAAGAACTTAATAAAGATATCTATCCAGAGGCTGCCGTCTGGGCTACAGAAAAACCTTGAGCAAACGTTCACTCACTCCCACATCAAACTTGTGTTTAGAGTGTTTTAGACTGGGAAGCACGATGTGGCGATGAGGTCCAATGGGAAACGGTCCAACATTCCTGCCCTCGTGGGGGCCCTCCTGGACCAACCCTGCTCACAGAACGATGGTGTAGAAAAGGAAAGCAAAGAACAAGCAAGGCTGACAACGGGGGTGTCCGGAAACTCGATTTTCACGTGTGTACAAGTGCCTGAAGAAAAACCTGGCGCGCAAGAGTCAGCGGGATGACCAGTTTTCTCCCACGAGGTCACCTCCGTAACATTAGTCACCGTTATGCCAGATAGCAATGAATAAAGGAAAGTGTGAGTGAGCTTCCTGGACTTGGTGTAATAAAAAAGACATTCTGAGATGTAAAGGACTTTAACTGGACCACTGCGGATCAAAGCCCGCTTTGCAATCCTCTGCTTGTCTGAGCCCCGGCAGGCTGGCCCCACCACGTGCTCATCTGGCCAGGCAAGCACAAGGTGTGCATGTGAGTGCTCACGCGAACGGATGGCGTTGAAGATGGGGATGCATGAGAGTACAACTGAATAAACTTTCCTAACAACAGTCATGTACCGGACATGGAGTTAAGCTCCTTGCAAATGCCAGCTCCCTGAGCCTATTGTCTGTTATCAGCTCAGATAAGACCCGTCAGTATAAGATCTTGCATTTACAAAATCACAAGGGTATATTTATTTAATATTAACATGCACAGCAGGTCCTTGTCATGTTGTTCAGTGTTGGTTCATTTTAACCTTGATGAGATGCCATGGGACCTTAACTCTTGTTTAGATCCATTACGCAGCCTACGGCAAAACTCAGTTTTGTGACGGGTCATCGCTTAAAGCTGCAGAAAACTCTCGACGATGTTAAGGGAGGACTTACTATACCTGAAATTTGCCTTCAGGTCACAGTGTCTGCCTTTGGACTCTTACACTAGACCGAACGGCTGGCACTGATTAGATGTGGGCTGTGTACCAGGTGCCTGGGAGCCCAGCGTCTCACCTACTCCTCACCGACAAGTCTGCGAGATCACCGTCCTTACCCTGTTTTACAGATGACACAACCACAGCTTGGAGTTCCGTAAGATGAGAGGCAAAGTATCTGTCAAGGTTACCCTCGTAGCACTGGCTAGGGCCATGCAGATCTGACATGGTACGGGGTGACAAAAATTAAGGGGCAAAGCGGTGGCATGAAAGCAGCAACTGCAGTAAGGCACCACTGTTTCTTGGGCGTCAAGGGGACGCTGGGTTGTCACTGTTTCTTTCCACAGTGTTCTATCACAGAACAAACGGTGAGTCGCCAATGTCAAAAACCCAAGGTTTCCTTTACAGTGATAAGTACGCTTAGCATGTGAAACACTATCTGTAGTTATTTCCTACACAGATTTGCCTTTTTCCCAGGTCCCCCTCCTTCCAAAGTCATGGTCAGTAAACCACACCCTGACACAAACTCCAGGTCTCAGGTACTGAGACAGAAGCTCAACGTATAAACTCCAGCTGGATCAGCCCTTGGGAGCAACCTGAGCGGTTAAAATTTATGGTTTAAACTTTTTCACACGACAAGATAGTCTGAGATAGCACGTACCTTTTTCTTTCTAACTGAACTCAGTGGTTCTGAACTCTTCCGTCAGTTCTCCCGAACTGACCCCACATTTATTGACTTGTACGGACCACATATCCAAGCTTTCTCCCCGAGGAGGTGAGCAGCAGGTCTGGCCCGGGGATGGCATCAGGTGATCGCTGAGATTTCAGTGCCCCATATTCCAAGCATGAGTCATATCATTATAAGTAGTTTCCATGGAGGACATTTTTTTTTTTAGCCTCTATTGAAGTCAAGTCGGATAATGAGTAATAACCAATCAAAGGTCTCTCGGGCTAGGGAATGAGTCGACAGAGAATCCAATGTCTCTCTTCTCATGGCTATTTTTATCCCCTGGGGATAAACACATTAGCACAAAAACCAGAGAGCTGAGCGTGAAGGGCTATTCAGACCCTCACTTCTGTAGTGGTACTTGAGGTTCTGAGGATGGCAACAGAGAGGACAGCCACCGGAGAGCTGGTGGTGGGGAGGACAAAGACGGCATTACGCATGACTCACAGCTCCGAATTCAACCGCAGAACCTCCACCCTTCCTCCGGACTGAACTTGCAAATTGAGCGCTGTTGAACACAGCAGGGAATCAGAAATTTTAACCAACTGTGTTTCCTAATCTGACTTTGCCTAGGAAGTCACGTGACTGCCTTTATTTCCTCGGTAGAACGTGGACCAATGTCTCTGGGAGGGTCGGCCACGCTCGGGTACACTGGCACACCAGGATCCGGTGTGTTCCTTTCCACCCGTTCATGGCAGCTGCACTTGGTACTGTTATTTCATCATGTAATTAAATATGCGAACTGACGAAGTGGCAGTAAAGAAAGACTTGTGTTTCTAGGAAGACCTCGTTGAAGGATTTGAAGAGACGGTGGTTGAGAGAGTGGCTTAAACATGCAATGAACGTGGGCACGGGTGAAACGACCGTAAACATAATCCAAGAAAAAAATATTTGAAAGGGTGCTGCCTTACGTTGCTACGTAAGAATGAGTCCTGAGATCCTTACTCTGCTTTCAAGTCGTGCAAACTGGCCGTGGTAGGTCAGCCGAGGACGCGATGGACCGCGGGAAGGGAAGGAGCACCAGTTAGTGCATCTCCGTCAAAGACAAGCACCTGGTTCTGGTTTACAAGCTCACTGATGAATGTACAAAGGTACCTTTATTTCAAATAAGATGCTTAGCATTTTTTTTTTAATTACTGAATTTAACCAATTATTCGATGAAGAAAGCAACTACCAAGTGGGGGTCCCGATCATGATGAACATGAAAGCTTTTTTAAAAAAAATTGTTAGACCACAGAAGCCTCCCAAACCAAGGAAGAAGTGAGTCGATGGAGGCAGCAATTCCCAACAGTTAAGGGCATGCAGACCAGAGCCAGCCCGCCTGCATCTGCGTGCTGGCCACTTCTTTCCCTGGGTCGCTGATGCTGCTCGGTGCTTCCAACACATTATTAGATTCAATCCTCCCTTCCTCCCTTATTAGCACAAGATCACACCATAGATAGAGCAATTGAGGCTCAGATACAGTAATGAACTCATCCTACATACACAGCTAGTTAGATTTGGTTGCCATGACAGTGATTACCATCATTATCTTGCTCAGGGATACACACAGCGAAGAATGGGTGGTCAGAGTCGAGGGGGCAAGCCCCTGGATCCTGTCTGGCTTTCCTACACTTCAAGCCAAATGTCCTCCTGAAGCCGCTCCAGGCGCCCACCCTCCTGTCCAGGAGGCTTTTGAATAATTCGCCTTTATGTGGTGACAGAGAATTATCATGGACAAGGCAGCAGGCTTCTCAACGAAAACAGGTGAATCCATACTGCCGTCGTCCTCTTCCTCTGCAAATCTGACGAACAGCAAAGCTACCGGTTTTGCTGGCTGCACGCGTTCCTCCACGCCCCGTGGCCTGGTTAACAGGGCGCCCCTTCCTTCGGTCAGCTCCCCCTTCCTCCCGCTCGCACAGCATCTTCCTGGACAAGCCCGAGCAGCGGCCCACGGCTGACACCAGAGCTCTGCCTCCTCCTGTGTGAGAACTTCTCTACAAAAGGGACACCAGACGGCACAAGCCGGGACGGAGGGGCACAGAGGGCATGACACAGCACCCCTGGTGACCTGGAGCACCCCTAGTTCCTGTCCCTGAGGGCCTGGGTCCCAAAGGATTTCCTTGGGGACAGATTCTAGTATTTTTCTCAAGCTGATGAGCCTACCCCCCACCCTCCAAGCCCTCCTTCTCCTAAACCTGCCTCAATTGAGTTCTTGTCTCTTGCAGTTGAAAGAACCTTAACGAGTATGGTGACTTCTGGGGGATTATTTACGTTACTACAGCTTTCTGTTGCTTTCCTAGGAGGGTAAAGAACACGCCTCATGGGGTTACTGAGGATTAAATTAGACTATCCACAGGAAGTAACTCAAAAGTAGTAGGTACTCAGTAAGTACTGGTGCTTCTATTGTTACTAGTATTAATGCTGATGGAGGCGGGTGGCTGAGAAAAGCAAAGGTCCCCATTAACATGTAATCAATTGACACAATCCAATTTATACTTCCGTTTCACGTGTATCTAGTCCGGATAAATCTGTCATGGAAGTTATCCTCTCTGGGTGAGATAATGCTCTAGATTCGGGGCTCAACTCTGAGGACCACACCGTGGAATTAGGAACCCAACTGTCATGCAGCCCACAGGTACGCAGTGACATACAGGTAAGCACAGGGATTCTGTTAGCAAAGTGCCACCAGGAGTCATGGGAAATCATCCTGGCATGACGCCTCGGGCCAGGCTGCACCTCCTGCGGGAGGGGGTTCTATCTGCCTTTTTAACCAGGGACATGTGTGGCGCCGTGCAAATGAGGTGAATGAAGAAAGAGAAGTGGCCTGGCTCGCAATTCAACAAAATGTACACCCTCCGAGAACCTGGAGGCTGATAATGAGCTGTAATCACAGATCTGTCATATTTTTGACAAATGCTTGCTGTGAAATCTCTGAGGAATCTGTTAAAAAAAAAAAAAAAAAAATTGAGTCCCCTGAGCTCTCTGACCCAGTTCCCAGAGTTAGCCCTGGCCAGTCCCAAGAAGGACATCTCACCGAGGAGTACCGCCCACACCACCCGTGCTGCGGGCTGCTCCCCGTGCCGGCCATGTATCCGCTCATTCAGTCCTCAAAAGTCTGCAACGCGTCCTGGCTGCTGTAGCTCCGTGGATTGAATGCGGGCTGCGAACCAAAAGGTCGCCAGTTTAATTCCCAGTCAGGGCACACGCCTGGGCTGCAGGCCAGGTCCCCAGTGGGGGGCACGTGAGAGGCAACCACACACTGATGTTTCTCTCTCTTTCTCCCTCCCTTCCCCTCTCTCTAAAAGTAAATAAATAAATTATTTTTTTTAAAAAAATCTGCAATGTAGTTACAGGTGCTGAGAAATGAAGTAACTTTTGCAAATTCACGTGGCTACTAAGATCCAGAGCCAGGGATCGAACCCAGGCAGTCTGGCTGGTTCATGTCACTGGCTCCTACTCGAGCCCACCCGCCATAAAGCAACCGCCGCTGCCGCTAACGGCAGTGATGCCCGATGGGAACCGCAGCTCATCCATGCAGGGCTCACCATGAGCCAGTCGCTCACTTCGTGCTTCTCGAGTGCCGTCCTAATGTCGTCGTGACAGATGAGCTGTATTATTATTTCCACTTTACCAACGAAGAACAGAAGGCTGAGAAAGGATGTGGGGAAGCAAAGGATACTAGGAAGCACATAACTGGGGCCCTGGGGAAATCTCGCTTGAGGAATTCACATTTGAACTTCGTTCTGGGGAGTGAGGAGGAATTAACTAGGCAAAGGAAAGGGGAGGGTGAGCATGTTTCCAGCGTGTGCAGAGGGTCTGTGGGGCACGTTCATAAAACCCAGAGAAGGCACGTGGCCAGAGAGAGCAGAGAGGGCGGGGTGATGATGAGACGGAGGAGTTCAGTTTGCATCTTGAAGCACAGGAAGTCACTGAGACATGGGAAATCAGAAAACGACATGCTAGCCCTGGCTGGGTGCTGTGCACCAAAGGCTGCGGGTTCGATCCCTGGTCAGGGCACATACCTAGGTTGCAGGTTCGATCCCCGGTTGGGGTGCCTATGGGAGGCAACCGATTGATGTTTGCCTCTCACATTGATGTTTCTTTCTTTCCCTCCCTCTCTCCAAAATCAGTAAATGTATCCTCAAGTGAAGTAAAAGAAAGAAGAAGAGGAAAACAACATGTCAGAGAAAGGGGAACAGTGGTGGGAGGCCACTTTGGGGGCTGTTGCAGCAGTCCAGGTCAAAGAC
The DNA here is from genome assembly GCA_039655065.1 of Glossophaga mutica. Taxonomy (NCBI): domain Eukaryota; kingdom Metazoa; phylum Chordata; class Mammalia; order Chiroptera; family Phyllostomidae; genus Glossophaga; species Glossophaga mutica. Next base: position 89,907,823 of record CM077313.1, read on the forward strand.
GCTCCCTGTCCAAGCTGGTGGGAGGGGCAGGCACATGCCAGGAAGTGAAGGGACTCAGAAGCTGTGTTTGGCTGGATACGAGTGATTGGGATGGGGGAGGGGCGTTAAACAATGTCTTCCTGCTTCGTTCTAGTCCATACAGCTGGTTAGAGAGAGACACCAGTCACAGAGATGGAGACACTCCTGTCTCCCAGGTGACGACGCTCTGGAAACTGGAAAAGTCAAGTCGGCGCTGGTGCTGCCTGTCACCCCCAGAACCAATAAGCAGAGACAAGGACTAAATCTTTAGGGGCGCTTTATTCAGGGGGCCGGCAATCTGAGAAGACAGCAGGTTTGTGCCCTAACAGACCTTCTGAAATTCCATTTCAAACAGTGCCTTTTTATAAAAAGAAAAGGGTAGTTAAGGGGTTTAGAATTCAAGGGAACAGAGAGTGTAGATAAGGGATTTGGAATTCAGGAAAGAGGTTCGTCAAAGCTGCAGTCCAGCAATTTCCCTGACATCCTTTCATCCGCTGACCAGTGATCTTCTTTCTCTGGGTCCTGCGTCCTGTGTCCCGGGCGATTTTCTTCATCTGCATCCTTCATGTCTCTCTCTGGGACACAATGGCTCAGATACCACCTTGATTGCTAAGGTCTCTCCTACAGCACAGAGGTCGAACTGCTTGTGGTCTCCTGGAGCCAGGGTGGGCCTTACCTGCAGCTCCTGAAATAGCAGCTTTTCACATGCATATGCTACTAGGGTCATTAACCATCACCTGAAACTAGAATCATCCAGTGCTTGAGCCCCCCATCCCAATCACTGCCCATCCTGAGAGTTAGGCTCCTGTGAAACCAGCGGCGGCGGGGGGCTGGGGGGTGAGTAGAGTTGTGTAGAGTGAGCCAGATGCACCAGGAGAGAGCCCTAGACTTGAGATATTTACCCATCCAAATCTTTCAAGCTGAATTCTACCTGCTGCATGTCCTGCTTCCTCTTTGAAGGCAGGAATCATGGGACTAATAAGATCACCTAGGCGTGCACACCCCGGTGGCCTCAGCACTTCGAGCTGACTCCAGAGTCTGGCGGAGTGAGGTCTAGTTCTGCAGACATCTACCCTCCTACATGCACCTGGGTCTCAGCATTTTCCCATCCCTCCCCTCCTACACCCAGACCACTGCCCATAGATGCTGCAACATTTGTCTGGCGTGGCCACCCCTCCTGGCCTCTGTGAGCTCTGTGACAGTGTCACAGTTCTAGAATCAAGGACAATGTTTTCTGTTTTTCTGAAGGTACTTCTGTGCTGCTTCTACCTGCAGCAAAAGTTTGCTTTAAGAAACATTTTGACACTTAAATTGAGTTCAATTTTCTTTCTGGCTGCTCTCCACATGTTTAGAAAATGTTTTTAATGTTTTATAAACTCAGGTGATAGGAAGAAACAACTAGTCCGTTCATGAGATTTGCCTCATTCTCTGGAAAAGCCTAGGTACTTACACAAATAGGAGCTTTTTCGAGGAATTCGGATCTTCTATGATTTGACCTCAAGGTACAGATGGGGAGGGCAAGTGCGATAAACACCGGGACCGTGTGGAAGAGAAAGTTTTCTTGGAATTCATCCACAATTTAGCCCATAAACATCCACGCAGCGCGCACTCTGTAACTACCACCCAGGACACGAAGCTGAGTAAGCTGGGCCTCCAAAGATCAGGGCAAACCATGCCCTCTCCTGGCCGGGGGAGGGGGGGCGGGGGGGGGCACAGCCAATGTGCTGTGGCCCCTCCGGGACATGAGCCCTTGTGTGGGAACCGATGAGAGCAGCAGGCTAAAAGCCTTCCAGAATCCAAGAGGCTTTCAGATCGCCATGCCAGAGGGGCCCCTCCTTAAGGTCCCCCTTCTCAAAAATTGTTTGAATCAGAGTCCCAAACAAAAAGAAGTGTTGGCAGGGTTCAGGTGCAGTTCAAAAGGTTTTTTTTTGAACGCTGATTCAATAGCCGCAAAAATAGGTTTGTTTCAGCCCGTACCGGTTCACTATTTTTGTTTAAAAAATTTAGTCATTAAGAAGAGGACCTTGGATGTGTTATGAGGCTTCAAGAGGAGGCTTGAGACGTGAGTAGGTTCGTGTTCGCGGGGCAGGTCGCACCAAGCCCTTCGTGGGAACGCGACATCCAGAAAAGGAAGAAGACAGATGCCAGCAAAAGCTTTGTTCCTGGGGCTTGAGCTCCCTACAGGCTGGAGAGGGAAGTGGGGAGCGCCGGCCAAATTAGCTGGCAGGGAACATCAGAGCTGGATGAGGAATTTTAAAAGGCAGAAAAGACTTTTCATCAGGAGGCAGTACCCTGAGGGAGATCAAAAGCCTGTTAGCTGTAACTGTTAGGAGGGAAGTTAGTGCTAAGAGGGCCATTTGGATGATTAAAGTCTCATGAACGGCTTTTACTGCCGCTGTCCTTAGATGGCTCTGGGGAGAACAAAGGAGCCAGTCTGTGGGGGGTGGAGAGGGCAGGAGGGACCCTGCTACAGGGCCTTCAATGTGGGGGCAGGGGGAGGACGTGTTAAGTCACAGCCCCACAGCCCACAGGCCATGTTCTGTCTGAAGACACTTTTGGGCCTGTACGGTGTTTCAGATGCACATGATGTAACGCAGCAGGCGGGGGGCATGGAATCTACTTCTATGGCTTCCCTTGAAAAACCAAAGACCTGGAAACTCAGGTCCGAAATTGCACCCACTAGCAGTTAGGGGGTCTCTTTAGATAGGATGTGGTCTCCACTTCACCACAAGCTGAGAGCTTGCATTACTACTTGTCTTTAAACAATATCCTCTATGCCCTTGTCGCTGTAAAAATGGGAAACTGAACAATTAAAAATTAAGCAAAAAGGACCACACAATGGTCCTTACACGTGAGCCAGGTCACCTCCTTGCATTACCTGCCCGTCTTTGCCGTGACACTTGATTCTATCAACTCCTGAAACAGAAAATGCTTAGCCATGAACTTGGTGGGATTGTATGGTACATACAACTTTAAGGAAATAAAACCTGATGTTATTTCCAATGTGTTTTGCCAGAAAATGAATCATTCATTACCTTCCTAATTGCTTGTGGCTTATTAATGTGAGGTGACGGCGTGACCAGAAAGAGAAAAGCAGTGTTGAGTCAGGCAGCCTGGGTTCAAATTCCAGCTCTGCCGATAATCTCGGGTGAACTTGGGGAAAGTCACGTCCTGGCCACAGTTTCCTCACCCCTAAAAATAGGGAAAATGAGACATCACCCAGAGTGATTCTGAGGATTAACTAAGGGCTTTACATTAAGCTCCTATCATGTAACAGCTGCTCAAGAAATGACTTGTTATCAGTTATGGTCAAATAACTTTATATTCTAGCTCCACATTTAATCAAGACTCTAGGGCAATAGCAGCAGGTAACTCGACATGAGTTGGGCGGAAACGGGCTATGCTATGTAGCCCCCTCAGGCTGATAAGACAAAGAAGATCACTTTTTCAGAGGATGCTTAATAAAATCAAAATAGTGGATTTGGGTCTGGTCAGCAAGTTTTTTTCTGCAAAGGACCAGATGGTACATGCTTCAGGCTGTGCAGGGCACGTGATCAGTTGCAGCTACTCAGTTCGGCCCTGGTAGCTTGAGAGCCGCCCTGGACGATGCGTAAATGAACGCGTGCAGCTGTGTTGCAACACAGCGAAGTGTGGACACCAGTTTCCGGTTCCCATCACTTCCCCATGCCACAAAATACTGTTATTCTTTGGATTTCTTTTTCACTCACTCACACACGTAGAAAGTGTTCTTAGTTCTCACACAGTACACTGTCGGAGGGCAGGCCGAACTTGACCTGTGGGCCCCAAGTGCGAATGGCTGCATTAGAACAGGGACGGGGACGTCATTATAAAGCGCTCCAGCTCCCACAGATAGAATTAACTCAAGGCTTTGTGTCCCAACAATCAGAAGCAAACAGAAAGGCCGAGAGGCAAATTTTGGCAGAATCGATTCCACCAGTGTCTGCCTGACCCCAGGCCCACCTGGAAGGACGGGCCCCACCTGGAAATGGATGTGTTAGACTAACACGCCGACGACAGACTCGGCTGGCTCACAAAAGTCCTCCTAATTTTCATTCAGCTTTTGTGTGTTTGTTTGTTTTGTTTCATAGAGCTGCCTACAGGGAGAAAATGTACCGGTCAGGCTGGCATAAATAATCTATTTTGCTTGACAGTTATTTCCTATTGCAAACGGATAGACTGTGCTTCTGACTTACTCATCAGTCTTTTGGAAGCCTTTTTTTTTCTTTTTTCTTTTGTAAGCCTGAACCAGCATTTCCAAACCCAACGAAATCCAGGACATACGTGAGCGTTTTTATGAGCCTCAGCAGCTGAGGGCCAGGTCCCCAACACTAGTTACTTTAGGAACCTTGAAGGACCTTTCCGTGGGGCTGGCCGGCCTTCCACCACCAGCTCAGACACTCACTCTGTGCTACGCATTCCCCACCAGATCTTCTGAGTCTTTCCAGAAGGTTAGCGTGGGATGCACGGAGTCATTACAAGGAAGAATGGCACACGGAAAGTGCTCGAATACTGTTAGTTATTACATGGTCATGACTACGATTATTGACAGTTTCTGTCACTTGACTCTTGCGTTGTCATTATACCCGTTAAGAAGTCTCACCCCTTTTTCTGTATTAAAGATTGCAATTCGTTTGCTCTGGGTGGCTGGCATGGAGGGGATCAGAAGAGCCTGACTCAGAATCTTTACCTAACCTAAAGGGACTCTGAAATGGCTCATCTTTCCATAGGGTTTCGAAAATGCTCTCTGCTTGTAATCAAGGTCACGTTTAGACGAGAAGGAAAGGGCCTCAGAGGCACGGGCACCCTCTCCCAGCAGCACTGGGCCACGCACACTTACTTAGTGCTGTCTACGGGCCCACGGGCTGGTGCCGCTCTCCCTTCTGGACCCACAGGAAACTGGGGGTTCAAAAAGCGCAATCGCGCCTCTCCAAGGTCACGCAGCAGCTGCGACGGGGCGGCTCCAGGGCTTGACTCTGCCGCCCCCCGCCCCACTCAGCTCCACTGGTGCCCACATTCCTTGTGCTGGCCTGTCCTGCAGATTATATCTATGCTACAAATGGCACCGTACGCTGATGTAATTCTACTCCAAACTGCCACATGTCTTTTAAAGAAATCAAGACAGAAAAAAGACAGTGTCTGCATTTATATTCGCAGAGATGGCATTTCTGGTGTGAACGTGAGTCTCTTTGACTGCGGGCCTGAAGGGGGTCCGCTGCATGTGACCGACAGTGCCACTGGGTCCCCAAACTCTCTTCCACCTTTTTATAGCTTAGAAGTAGTGCAATATAAAATAATATTAGTAATTCTACTAATTAGAATTACTAATATTGGAGTTACTAACATTAGTAACTCTACTGCAATATAAAATAATATTAGTAATTACTCATATTTGCTTAAGGCTACGATGTGCCAGGATTTTGCCTAGAGGTTTACGTGTACTTTCTCACTTAATTTTATTACCATGAATAATAAGTACTATTATTAGCCCCATTTTGTAGATTAAGAAACTGAGGGTGCAAGAGGTAATTTGCTCAACGTAAAGGAACTGCGAATAGGGTGGAGATTAAAGCACAGGTCTGACTCCAGAAGCTGGGTTTTCACTAAAACGACCCATTATTTTGTATTCTATCATTGCAATTACCATTACATTGCCACCTACTTACTCTAACCAATGAACACAAGTTTCATCTTACAATACTTTCAACAATGCTTTAAAATTGCCATATATCCACCAACGTAAAGTGGCATCAATTAGAAGGTGACTTCCAATTTTTTCTATAGAAAGTTTCCCCCAAAGAGGTTTTTAACTTTTATCACATACACAAACTTTTGGAATGTAGATTTACTAGTAACTGTCTCATTACTTTTAGTCTATCAACTCCGAAATGCATATTGTGGACCCTGAGACCAGAAGACGCCTACTAAGATGAGCTCCTGGTGGCTTAACTGGGCTCAAATTTTATAGAAAAACAGCCTCACAGCCACTTCTGCCTAGGGGCCGCTCATGAAAACAGCATTTCACCGGGAGGCCCGCACTGAACTGCCTGCTTGCACTGTATTTCTGCTGGTTCAACTAGTCCTTATAAAAGAGTTCCTGGAATCCTATTTTCAACCAATAGGACTCAGACTTTTCCCATCCAATTGAAACTGTGTAGCTCTGGCCAATCAGGGAGGATCTATTCTGACCAATCAAAACAGGGCCTTTTGGACCAATCAAACTGCATGGATTTGGAGCCTTTATTCGCATAAGGATGGATCAATCAGGAATGCGGGCACAGACGTCTTTCCACATTAGCCAGCTCCTGTTGGTTCCAGGAGCACACCTTCTCCGTTGCCACTGGAAGAAGAGAGACGGCTGCTCCCTGGCTGAGCTGAAGCACAGAGGAAGCTCCCTCACCAGAGTGGAGCGAAGCAGACCAGGGAGGACCACAGCAGAGCTGCTAGCAGGAGGGGGCCTGGCCTTGGAAGGCCTGGCCCAGAGCTGCTCTACGGCCAGCTGCGCTGTTCGCAACCACACTGCGTCACAACTGAGCTGCTGCGCACTGAATAAAGTTTCCTTGTTCCCCACACCCCAGACTGGGGGTTCTTGTTGGCCAGTGCCGAGGAGCATGGGTGCCAGCAACCACTGGTGGAAAATCAGAGGCATGTACATTTGCATTACTACAGGAAGTTACGTGTTTAGAATTTTCTGTATTCTTGCACGCCAGAACTGCATTTCCAACAAGCACCCAGGTGAGGCTGCAGTTGCTGCTCTGGGGACCATAGCAGAAGGCAGACAATTATCAACAGAAAGAGCCTAATTCACTGTCAGAAGTCTGACCCCAGTTCTCCCTCTTGCTGCTCCTGGTGTGACTTTGGGCATTTGGGGCCCCGACTTCCTTACCTACAAATAGCGCCAATCTTCACATGACTACTTTGAGGTCTACATGAGACAACATATAAAAACGACTACAGCGCATGCTCGGCGCACAGTAGGAACTCAGATGTCATTAGTTCCATACCAAATACGGTCCGTGCTACTGATGAAGCCCATTTTCTCACTCCTATGCATTGTGGCCATGGCACTTTTGTCCTCGACAGAATCGGCTGATGGATTATCTACTTTATAATATAAAAAAAAAAAAAAGAAGTAGTTCACTCAGCCCGATTCAAAGCCTGCCACTTTCTCCATGGGCGATCAATCAGTCACTACAACTTCTCTTCCAGAGATTTTATGCTGCTCTGCAGTTACTTTCCCGAGGCTCTCAGAATAATAATAATGATGATGATGATGATGACTTTTCCTGATTTGGGAGAAAGATGCAATCTACCAGGCACTTTACATGTGTTATAGTATTTGAAACTAACAATGAGCCTGCAGCAAAAGTGTTATTATCTCTCATTTCCTAGATGAGAAAATTGAAGTGCAGAGAGGTGAAGTAAGTTTCCCAAGTTTCCAAAGCTGGCATCAGACAGCTGCCATAGAACCACTTTGTGTCCAAGAATGGGTTGTGCTGGCCAAAAGCTACCCTAACAGCCCTTATGTTTGCCAGGCAGCACACACGCCCTTTCCCTTTTCCACTGTTGAAATGAGATGGAATTTTAAAGAAGTTGTTACAATAAAAATTAGGTGAACTAGATTAAGACAATGTTCTATAACTCTCTACACAGAAACAAGATACTTTTATTGTCGAAACAAGATGGTATCCGAGTCACAGGCAAAGGAAATTCCCCTGACAAGCCCAGGAAGGCCTTTCTATCTGGGCCTCTAGCATTCAAGTTTTTTTTTTTTTTTTTTTTTTTTTTGGCTGTCAAACCACCCTTTCCCCTCGCCCACACACTCTCTCCACTTTCTCTAGTCAGCAACAAAGTTCTGCGCAATCTTGAAGAACCAAGCTCAAACGTCACAGCTGCTATCAAATCTTTCTCAATACCCTTCCACAGAGGTAGACGTTCCTTCCCTAGGTTACAATGGTCCAGGTGATCCTTGGGGGCTGGGTCAAAGATTTATTCATTATCCCTGCATCTGACAGTGGTGCGGGCCCCATGTACTGGACAGACAGTTTATGAGTTTCCTGTGGAAAGCTGCCTTTTCCCCAGGCTCAGTCATGGTCTGGTGAAGACAGTCTTATAACACAAGTGTATCCCATACCCAGGTAGCAAGTTTGATCCTGGAAGGGCATGCGGTCCAATTCAGGGCAACGAAACTCGGGAAGATATTCGCTAGAGGCTTCTAGAAAAAGACAAAAACTTCCCTGGTCTTCTGGAAGAGCCAAGGGAAAAGAGGGGCTCTCTTCCTCTGGACTCCCAGCCCTCCGGGGAAACCTCCAGGCCCCTCAGACTCAGCACCCGTCAGCACAGCCACCTCACTTCCCCTGTCTTTCCTGCCTTCGGGGACAGCAAGCACCCAGATCATCCGGGCACCCAGGAACCTACCAGTCACCGTGAGCGCCTCTCTCTTCCTGACCCCATGCTCTGCAAACTAGGTCTTGCCATTTTTCCCTTCTAAGTATTCCTACACTTTCTCACTTTCTTTTCTAGTCTACACCTCACTTTCCCCACTCTGGGTCTCCATCACGTCTTACCGGGTCTGTTTCAGAGCTTCCTCCCTGATCTCTCTTCTCCCAACCTAATTCCATAAAAGCTGTCTTCAACACCACCTCTTGTTCAAACTTGACAATGACCCACCGCAGCTCACAACATTTCTGTGGGTCCCTATCATATGCAGGATACATCTCAGCTTCCTCACAATGACAGGCAAGTCCCTTCCTAACCTGGCCTCTCCTTTCTTCTTCAGTCTCTCCCCAATCCCTAATAATCGGCACTCAAGCAATACTGAGTCAGTATCCTGCTCCTTTCTGGCTCCGTGCTGACCTGTGCTGTGTCTTCCATCACGATGCTTTCCTTCTCCATGTCTATCGCTGACATCTTCTCTTTGTTGCAAAATCCAAAGTCCAGTCAAGTACTAGCTTCTCTGGGAATCCTTCCTTGATGCTGCTGGCGAATGTGGGGTGGGGGTGGGGGTCTCCTGCCCTGGCATCTTTTGATTACACCCTCGAATATTCCCGAGTTTCCGCCTACTAGGGTCACTTTTCCTTTACAGTCAATATTATAGCCCTCCAGCACCTAACATCCTAAAATTCCATGTAGGATGAGCTATTCTTCATATTTTAACAACTGGGTCTGCATCTGCTGTGGATGATTCTTCTACCACTTCTCATCTTCATTGCTGCCATTGTCGATTTCCTGGTGACCAGGCCTCATACAGTAAAGGTGGTAACAGACAGGGTACCATCTCACCCCTACTTTTGCTCCCAGGGTCCCTGTGGATGACCCAGCGAAACCCTTGTCTTCCTAATTCCCTTACTTCCTTATCACAAAGAACTCTCCATCACTTCATTTTAGCCACACAATCCCAAGGGCTTACCTTGCACCTGTGATCAGTATAAACTAAGCCACCCCTGAAACTGCAAACACCTAGCCTTACTACAACCTTGTAGCTACAACCTTGCAGCCTTCTGGTTCGATGGTTTAAGTGGCAGATACACAGTCTTCACCACATTCCTACTATTATGCTCCAGAGTGCATGGAGTTCAGGAGCAGATATTTTTTATCATGGGCATGATAGACTAGTAGGATAATTCACAGAACAATTTCACACACATACATAACAGGCATGAACTCTGCAACAAGACTCTCTGGATTCAGATCCTGCAGCCTCTACCGACTGTGCAGCCTTGAGAAACAGACCCAACCACTCAATGCCTAGTTTTCTCATTTGGAAAACTGTACAATAATACCTTCTGCTTCACCGAGTTATTGTGAAGGTTATGAAGCTTAAGTGAGCTATAATTTGCAAAGCACTCAGCTCAGTACTGGAACATAGTAGGTACATATACGTACTACACAAGCAAAGTCTTATGCATGTGTGAAGGATCGATGTCTCAGATGTTTTAACTTATGAAGAATGACCTCTTTGCAGAGTATGAAGGCAATAACCCTTACCATTCTAAATATTTTTCTCTCTTCATTTTCAACCCTAAATGTTTTTCTCTCTTCATTTTCTTCCATACCCAGTTTAGACTGTACTGCTCTGAGCTCCCTGCTCACTCTCCTCCATCACATTTGCCTTTACAGATCCCAAACTCTAACAAGCTTAAAAAACGGCCCCAGCTGGTTCCCCCCCAGAGGCCAGTATCCCTGCAGAAAACTCACATCGCTGGCAGGCTGGTGGCTATGCACGTCAGTGACCGCAGGCCACAAATGCACTTCCCCCCCTAACTCAGTGTCCTGCTCGGTCCTCGGTGACCTGCCTCCTGCTCTTTCACCTGCAACTACTTCATAGCTTCCTCTTCCAATCTCCCCACCTTCCTCTCCCTACTGTATTTTCAGCTTGCAAAATTTACCTCATCTTTCACTGACAAAACCTGAACTCGGTAAAAGAGATGCTTTCCCTTGGAAAAGGAGGTCTGGACTCCTGCGCTAACAATGTGCCCTTGACTCCTGGAGTGCCTCCTGCTGTGCCTCCTGCTTTCCTTGCATCCCGACTCCCTGCTGGACCATGCTCTGCAGGGTCCGAATAGGCTCCAGGGTCTCCCATCTTAGAAACAAAAAAAAAAAAAAAAAAAAGAAAAGGCAAGAAAAAGAAAAAGTTGTGCATCTCCGCCACACACACCAGCTACTGCCTCTTTTCTCTGATCCCTTTTAGGGCCTCAATTCTTAGAACCTCATCTCTCCATCTCCTTCCATTCATTCTTCCAACAGCTCTATTCCGAACTTTGCTCCGAACCATACTGACACCATTCCCTTAAGATCGATGGTGGGGCAGGTCCTCCAAGTTAAATGCATGTTTCCTGTTCCCGTCACCCTTCGGGTCCCAGCAGGAGTCCACGCCAGGGTGGACTCCCTGTGGCTTCTGCACCATCTTTCCTGGTTTGGGGGGCATGTTCTGACTTTCCTCAGACCTCCACAGCTGACTCATCCGCCTTTTCTTTAACTGGGCCCTTCAACTTCGCCTAACCTGCCAATGTTGGAGACACTCGAGTCTTCTCAGACCTCAGTCGCAGCTCACCTTTTCATCTTTTTCAGCTTCCCTCCCGATCCACTCCCTAGGAGATTGCGTTCCCTCTCCCCGGCTTTGAAGGCCATCTCTACACTCTTGACGTCTACATTTCATTCTCTTCTTGGAGCTCTGTTCTTAGCTATCCGCTGTGTGCTCGAAATCCCTGCTCAAATTTCCTATAATGATGACATAATTTATATGTTCAAAACTAGACTTCTAATTTCGCCTCACCTAGAGTACGTCACCATTACCTTTCATCCGATCCCTGCTGCCGTAAGTGCTTCCTCTGCTTCCTCTTTTGCCCCATATCTCACCTAATCTATTCTTCAAACAAAAGTGAGAATGATCGTCTAAAAGCATGAATCTGGTGTAGCTCAGTGGATTGAGCGCGGGCCTGTGAACCAAAGGATCGAGGTTCGATTCCCCGTCAGGGCACATGCCTGGGTTGCAGGCCAGTTCCCAGCATGGGACACATAAGAGGCAACCATACATTGTTATTTCTCTCCTTCTCCCTCTCTCCTACCCTTCCTCTCTAAAAAAGATAAATAAATAAATAAATATAAAAAATAAATAAATAAATAAAAGCATGAATTGGTTTAAAGCCACTCAGCTCCTCCCTGCATTTCAAATAAAATTTGCATTTCCGGCTTGGCCTGGGAGACCTCACACGCACGTCCAGGCTTCTGCCCACCGTTCTGATCTCAGTGTGTGCCCACCTCCCACTCGGGCACAAGGTACGGCCACACGGACCCCCAAACACTCCCAGTTCGGTCCGGTCCTAAAGCCTCAGTGGCCCCCGAGCTCCACCCTCTCCTTCTCCGGGTTCCAGCCAAATATCGCCATCGCTTCTTCAGGATGACTCTTCCTCTCTCCCTAAATCAGCATCACTCCCACCTCCTTGTTCTGCGCGTTCATTGCCTTCTTAGCTTGGTCTCCTTTGCAGTTACTCATGTGCTGACTGTTCATCGCCTGCCTCCCAGACTGTGCCCATCACCGCACAGCACGCTCGGTGCTGCGCGCAGCGCGAGTCAGCAGGGTCTCGGAGTCAGCAGGGTCTCGCACCTTGGAGCCACGTCCCAGCTCCAGCCCCTACCATCTGCGGAAATTCAGCAGGATTTGTATTATACCCGTGCCTCAGTTTCCACATCGAGAAAATGAGAATAATCCTGTGTAGCCTCACTGGGGTGGACAAGCTTGAGTAAGGTAACATACACACAGCATGTAGAGTGATATTTAGCGCAGAGTCGTTACGGCTACTAACACTTGCACTATTACTACTAGTGACGACGATGGTATTATTGGTAGCATTCAATGAAATTCTCGAATGAACGAACAAATGAATGAAGATTCAGATTTATACATCTGTGTGACCACAGTGTCCCAGGCACCATGCTATTTGCAGTTATACACGGTTTAGTATTTTTTATTCTCACGGCAACGTAAAAAATAGACAGCATTCTCAGAGGAAGTTATGAGAGAAGGTGAATAACTTTTCCCCAGACACTTGGTGTCTGGGTGATGGTGGTCCCCAGAGGAAAGCGGGATGGGGGCAGGCAGGAAAGGGTGCAGGGGGTCAGATGCATGGTGACGGAGGACTTAGCTGCAGTGTTCACACACAATGCGATACGGAGATGATATGTCACAGAACTGTCCACTTGACGCCTATGTAATTTTACTAACCAATGTCACCCCAATAAATGTAACTTTTAAAAAATTTTAAAAAGGAACCAGAACTGGAAACCAGTTTGCCTCTGTGCATGGTACCATTTCCAACAGTCCGCTGCCCGTGGGCCAGGGCCAGTCTGCCCCTAAGAACCACCCGGGGCCTTTTTAAATCGCAGATCGCCGGTCTCACCCACGCAGAGTGGAGCTCCGCAGGGCAGGGCGCTGTGGGACCCTGGGCGCTGCGGGACCCTGGGCGCTGCGGCTCCCGCAGCAGCTCTGGTGAGGTTAAGACGGGTTCTGCCTCTGCCTTGCGGCCCCAGGCTTCCCTCCTTGGCTCCACCGTGATGCGAGAGCCCACGGCTTGGTCCCCCTGGCAGGTCTTTTCCTTCCACAGCCACGACCTGCGCTGTCGCACCGCCCAGCGCGTGGCCAAGGCCGAGCTGCCGGCTGCATCACCGCAAACCCACAGCCAACGGTCTGGCCATTACCACGGTATGGCCGTCGTGTTTAAAGACATCATTCTGAATTTTCTCTTGCAGGTGGATGTAGTCTAAAATCGACTTTGGGGAAGATGGAGAAATTTTCAATTGTGTAAGAAAAGAAAGTGATAAATGCATGAGTTTGCGATGGGTTCTTTGCATGACTTTGTCAGAGACCAGGGAACGCGGTTTGCCTGGGACAAGTGCAGGAGACACGGTCCCGAAGAGACCGGGGACGAAACGCCACAGGGAGGAGGTGTTTACAGAAAGCTCTGCCTTCATCCAAACAGACGACCAGACGTCCCCACTAACGGTCCCCCGTTTGAACAACTCTTCTCCAGACCTCCGCTCAGGAAGAAGAACTGCCATCTTCTTGAAAACACGGCCAGCTGTTAGCACTGGTAATTAAGTACCTTGATTTTTTTTTTCCAGTTATCACTTCCCTCCAGCCAAGGAATAATAGGCTTGGCCATGTTCTGGTCCAAATTGAAAATGTTCAAAGAACATTGGTATTATAATTCCCAGTGAGCCTTGCAGCCTTTGCCCTTGGCTTCTGTGAACTAAATTGGGTTCAGAGAAGGAAAAGTAAAGCCGTCATCCTCAACCATACGTCACTTCAGAGGCCCTCCAGAGTGGATCGGGCAGTGCCTGCCCTGGAAACAGCGACCAGTGACTAGGTCTGTGAGGCAAGAGTCGGGCAGATGTGAGGAGAGCAAGAACTCTGGCAAGGAGTTAGCATCAGCATGTGGGAGGGGAAAGGAAAGAATGTTCCTCCCCTATAAAATGAGTGGAACAATAACATTTTCCACGTAGCTACGTTGTAAGATTAAAACTAACAATACACGTAAGGGAAGTTCTGGAATGTGGAATGCCCTCGATACATTTTTATACCTAGGGACACATGGACCTTCTACTTTCTTTTACGTAAGATTAAAGGGACTTTAGGTGGCCCCAGTTCAACAGAATTCCAGAGTGAGGATGACGGTGGAACGAGAGGGTGGTTGAAAGGTTACCTCCCCACGAACTGCCGAGGCCCCTCCTCCTCTGACCAGGTAACAGGCACTTACCCCACGTTTCTCTCCAAAGTTTGGTCAGCTCGTACAGCTCGTTCTGGTTCTAATCACAGTTGGTCGACCTGACATCAGATTCCAACGCGCAGTCATTACTGGGGGACCTACTCTCTTACCGCCCGGCGGTGTGTAACCGAGGACAGGGAGGGCTGAGCCCCACGCACATCCCGCCAGCCCAAGACGGAATCGAGGCCACACAGACTCTCAGACTCTCATGGACCCACACGATCAGGGGAAGTCTCCTTCCAAGGATATTGGTGCCCTGGAGGAATGGTATCGAGCACCACCACAGAAAGACTATAAGACATTTTGCTCTTCAGGACCTCAATTATTTCTAAATATATTTTCAAGTAAATGAGACTTTCTTAAACCATTTATCACCATGGCAACTAAGCTGGCAGAGTTGGTGGGAGTTTCAGCATCTATCAATTGGGAGATATGTTTGTTGATTGCGATGCTGTAGAAAAAAAGAGATCTATGGAGTAAGGAAAGCAGTAAACTCACGAAGACTCGCAGGGCACTGACGACCAGAGGGATGCTGAGGAGGACTGCAGAGAGCCGCACCCTCCGTGCTAGGCAGGCAGCACCTCGCCAGGCCCCCACTCGGTGATCTCTTAAGTAATATAATTCTCTCAAAACACAAATGCTGTTCTCCAATCGAACATCCCAGCATACGTGGTGCCTAAGGGTTGTAGCCTGGAGGTCAGGGGACATGGGTCAGCATCTCAGTGTTGACGCTAATCAGCACTGTGTGGTAAGCCTTTCAACCTCGCAGGGACTATTTCCTTTTCCAAACGATGAACGGATATTGGATACTATTATGTACTTCGCACACATAAGGTAAACGCTAGCTTTTAAAACTCTGTTATGGCCTTTAAAATGCCTTTCTCTGTTCGTACAGTTGCCATCTTTTTCCGTTCCAGGACAGGAAGTTGTCCTCAGGCTCGTAAGCCCCATCCGTACGTGACCCCTCCACCCACGGTCCTCGCAGGGGCTCTGCCACACTGAAGGAAGAGGCTGGCCACTGCGTGCATTTTGGGAGAAGGACGGGGGTGGGTATTTCCATTTACTGAGCAACTTCGTACTTACGGGCACTTTTATGCATCATCTCCTTTCACCGCTCCCTACAACCTTGCACGTACGTTAGGGACTAAAATTCCCAGTTTAGGTCTGAGGAAGGAGAAGCTGAATCTGCTTCCGCTCTGTCCCGCCACCAGCAGGTGGCGGAGCTGGGACTTTCACCCACACCTGCTGGACCCCAGGTGCCACCAGGCTGCCTCTCCTGTGAAACCATCTAGCTCAAGGGTGCAATGTCATGGAAAGAGGCTTCATCAGAGTCCCACCTGAGCTTCTGTTCCAGCTCTTGTCACCTGCTAGCTGTCTGACCGCAGGCAAGTCAGTACCGTCCCTGGGCTTTAGCATCTTTATGTCCAAGAGACTGACTCACGTCGAGTGGCCACTTTGTGAGACAACGGGCAACCTCGGGCTAAAAAGGATGAGACAGGCACCCCCAGGAGGAGTGGGAGGGTGAGGATTTCTGAGCTGCCCGGGCCAAGGTAGCAAGGTGACCATGTGCGAGAGAACAGGTTCAGCCTCTGAAACAAGGGTGAGCCTGGGGAGGCGTTGAAAGGGGTTCGTTCTGCGTTCACACCTGGAAGCAGAAGTGAGACACAGAAATAAAATAAGGTTGAAAACAGCTTTCTGGCAGCTGAAGTAAAGGCGAGGTTGAAATCAGCAGGTCGCTCAGCTGTCTCTGTACTTCTCGGCAGGCGAGTTCCTTTCAACTAAGCCCAGTGTCCAGACTCCAGAGCAGCAGAATCTGCTGGGAGAGTAGACCTGGCTTAAAGATTTCAATACTCCTTTTATGGGATTTCCTTTGCAAATTTCCTCCTAATGCATTAATAGTATTTGTAGTGTATTTTCACTGAAACCACACCACCCCTTTTATCTCTGTAGAGTCCCAAAGAATGGTCAGCGGCAGAGAAGAAAACACATCCAACCCTCAGCTCACTCCCGGCGCCCTTTCCTCTAGGCTCAGCAACCCCATCGCACAGACAGGCCCGGTGCTGGCTCCCCCATTCATGAATTGGAAGAGACCCCATTTGATACATTTCTCGGGTATTAGCCCTCCAGATCCACATGTAACAGGCAATTTCTTTGACAAGGATAATATAGTGCAAAGGTCAGAGACCTGGGGTCAGCCAGGGGTGGTCTAATCCCAATTCCTTCCCCTTCTACTCAGGTGACCTTAATCAATTACTTAACCATTCTTTACTCCTGTTTTTTCCTTTGAAAATGTTTCAGATAATTCTAACAACTGCCGGTCTCCAGGGAGTAAGTGGGAAGCTGAACGTGAAAGAAAGGAGTCAAAAATGAAAACTCTGGAAACAAGTTGGGGAGAAAGATGCAAAGCAAGATGAAGTGTCGAGGCCCGAACCCTCGGGCTTTAGGAGCGTGGGTAGCCGGAAGCCAGGCACCGGTGTGGATGGACTGGCAGGAGCCGAGGGCCAATCGCCCGCTGGCAGGCCTGGTGCTAGGACCGTCCACATCGTGACTGAATCACCAAGACAAAGGAGGGGGTGCGGCAAGAAGTTGTCAGAGCACGAGAAGCAATGACATGAATAACCAAGACCTCGGAAGGCAGAATGATTTAAAAAAAAAAAAAAAAAGAAGAGGCCTGTAGGAAGGCGCTCAGGTGCAAGTTGCCTTGTTATTATCACACTGCTTCCACGTGCATTTCAGGGGCTACAAAGGTGGAAGAAGTCACGCAAACCCTCCCATTCTTCTGCATGTCCAGCTTCTCAACTACAAGGCTCACACCGCTCTGCGTGCAGCGTCCGTCCAGGCACCCCTCACACCCAAGCCCGGGAAGAAAGGGAGGTTCGTGGGTGCTCTTCTTCGGAAAGAAGCGGAATTAGGTAGAACGAATGAGCGAGAGCAACCCTTGCCCCACAGGACGTGGCGCTCTGCCTCCTGCTCCCACTTCCTGGTCCGCGCTGGGGGAGGGCATCCCTCCGTCTCCCCCCACGTCCTTGTCACTTTGTTCTGTGCAGCCCTGGCCGGTGGGGGTGAGGATGTCCAGAGTCCTCCACGGGTGGTCAAGCAGACGGCTATGCCTGAAAGCAGCTTCAGCAGCGTCCGCACGGGCATGGACCACTCTCCTTTCCCGTGGCTGGGCTTCTCAGGTGCGCCCTGGACTACCGCCTGTCCAAACCAATTCCAGGCACAAGTTATTTTCTCGTCATTGCTTCGTTTTGTCCTTTTGAACTTTGGTTTTTGGAGTATGAAGTCCCAAAGTTGCAAAAATAATACAATGTACTCTTGTCACGCTTTAATTCGGTTTCAAGAAGCAAGAATACACAAGGAATTGTCATATATCCTTCACCCAAGTTCACCACTTGTTAGCAGTTTGCTATGTTTGCTAGATGATTTTCTATCTCTTATAAAATTCTCTATGTAATTTCTCCCTAAACCTTTTGAGATTAAGTGGCAAACATCATACCTCTTTACTTCTACCCTGTCTAGTGTATATTTCCTAATAAAAGAACATTCTCGTATACAATATAGTACAGTTATCAGTATCAAGAAATGTAAGCGACATGGTACTGTTATCTAACCCACAGCTCATATTCAGATTTTGACAACATTTCCGATCATGTCACTGTAACACTGTTCCCTGGTCAAGAGTCCCATAACTCCTTAGTCTGCTTCAATTCAGATCTGTTGTTTCACCTGTCTTTGCCTTTCACGAGTGACAATGACATTTTCAGAGAGTACAGTACCGTGCACCTTTTTAAAATGTTTCTCAGTGGGAGTGGACTATGGTTCCTCGGGATTAAATTCCACTGATGCCCTTGCTGGTGGGAAGACCTCACGGAATTGACTGGGCATCCACTGTGCATCACAACGGGACGCAAGGGATCTCAACACGTCTCGCTGCTGGGGTGCTGACTGGGATCGCCACGCAACTTCTCCAGATCCTCGTGGAGCACGTGGACCAGCGGCGCTCGGTCCCTGCTGCGCATGAGCATCGTCTTGGGCAGTGAACCTCGGCAACAGCAGCGAGCTTTAAAGCCCAGCCTTCACCAGCACCGGTGCTTCCCAGCCTGGGCCATACATTGGGAGACTGAGGAATGATTCTTCAAAGGCAGCGATCCTGACTCTTACATTTAGAAATTTGGACATGCTTAGGTTGGGTTTCGCCTGGGCGTGAGAATTTTTTAAAACTCTCCCTGGCAGGCCAACGTTGATGTCGCTGCTCCAGGCGAAGTAAATCGGATTTTCTGGAGGTGGTCACTGACCCATTCTCAAAGCTCTCCGGAGCATCGGGTGTAGTCAGGATTGAGAACCACAGGTGGACACCCGGGAGATTAGTATCCACCTTTAATCTAAGAGGAAGCCCGTAGCTGCGCTGGCCCTCTCAAGATTATACAACTGGTCCAGGGCGGGGCCCTTATCCCAACCCAGGCCTTCTTTCCCGCTAACGTGGTCTTCTCCGAAGGAAGCGGAAGTCAGCGGAAGTCAGCTAGTTGACAGGTATTTCACCTGGGAGGGGACCAGAGGAGGTATCTTCCTCCTCCCATCCCAGGAAATCTGAAAAACTCAGACAGTGATGCTCAGATTGTTCTGTTCTGTTACATTCAGGTTGTCCTCTTAGTGACGACACCCTTTCTAATCAAAGTACGGTCCCCGGAGCAGTGACTTCAACACCAGGACCCCAGAACCCACCGAGGACTTCCCGAAGCAGAATCTGAATTTGTCAGATGATCTCCAAGTGTGTTCAGGGCAGAGTCAGGCCTGAGGAGCCCAGGACCATGCCACAGCACGGTAACGGAGAGGTTGGCTAGCTCTCGGACGTTTGGGGTCACGCAGTCTCTGTCACAACTACTCCTTCTGACCCTGCAGCACGAGACGAGCCATAGACCGTAGGTCAATGAGGAAGTGAGGGTGTGTTTCCAGCGATGGGGAGGAGGCTGAGGTTTGGCCCCTGAACCGTAGTCTGCTGACCTCTCCACTAAAGCAGTGAAGCAGGATTGAGAGAAAGCAATATCAGCGCATGAAATTGAGAAACAAACATTTGGATCGTGGCTCTGGTACCTTCCAGCTTTGTGACCTTGGACAAAGTGCTTATTTCCCCGGGGCCTCGTGTGAACTATGTAGAGAAACCCCACCACTGAGCGCTGGCAGTGGTTCAGGAGGAGAGAGAGCAGGTTGCATGTCTGGCACTCAGCGAACGTCGGTTTCCTTTCTGCCTTCCAACTCCCTGCGCACAAACTTGAGGCGTCTGGCCTTGCGTTTCCACAGGGCGCCGAAACGCAGACCAGCCAAGCACCTTTTGTCCAAAACGGCATTTTAACCTGGCTTGGGAAAGTTCTCTTATTTGTATTTGATTGTGGGGAAGTCTAATCATCTACAACTTTCTAGCGTAGCTCATCAAATAATGGTGCCAACGTACAAAATTCCAGCCTGTGGCAAGCGAGGAACTCCTCGGCGCTTTCCCTCCCCACAGTGCCCCCCCCCCCACCGCCTTTCTCTGCATCTCATTCTCTCCCGTGCCTGCCCCGCCCAGCCTCCTTCTCTAAGTTCAGGTCTGTCTGACTCACAACTTCCCTAGGGGAGAGGAGAAAATAGCAAGTGAAATGATTTTGCTTGAAAGACTTGAGTTAGGGCTATGGGAAGAAGGCAGGGGCTCCGGTTTAAGGGTGAGACGTTCAAATACTTTTAACAGAATAATCCCACAGGAGAGAAGACTGTCACATGGGCTTACATCATTGTGCAAGGACTGTCTAGGATGGCACGTGACCCTGGGCTAATTATGAAATAAGGGTCCACGCAGGAAACTAACTGGCATCCTTTTCCAAGCAGCTTGGAAATCAGCAAGAAAATAGAATTCTTATTTTAGTTGTCATTAAATTGGGAGCAGGAATCGGAGGGACATGTGGAGGGGCACAGAAATAAAACCTGGACGACGTCAGGGGGGCAGGAAGATGAGGCGAGACTGCGTCATCTCAGAGGCTTCCTCGGTGCTGCGCGGAGAACCTCTACGTCGAGTCCCAGGAAGACAGCCCGCGGATGATGCTGTTTGGTTACAGAGAGCTTAAATCTTGTGGACCATCCCATTTGCTATAGGGCCACTCTAGTGCAAGGGATCCTGGGATTCCCACTTAGCGTAATAATGTTATCTCCCTCGTTGTGCCCTTCTCCCTAACTCATGTCCATCGAAGTGACCCAGGAAATGCAACAGAAACCTCGGATCCTGGAAGGAATACTACGCACATTTTGGAAATTCTGGAGAGCAGGCAAATTGGTGAGTGATGGCAAACCCTTACACAGTACCACACACCAACTGGGTATAAGGACACAAATGACTAGCAGAATTCTAGGCTAGGGTCAGTGTGAGTGGGAGGCAAGAGTGCAGTACAAGAGAGAAGAAAACTGACCTTGATTTGAGAAGTTGAAGGCTATGGGTCACACCCTGAATATACACTTGGCCGGATGCCTTCCTGAGGATCCAGTGGGGGAGGTGTGGGGCAGAAGTCTGCA
The DNA here is from genome assembly GCA_039655065.1 of Glossophaga mutica. Classification (NCBI taxonomy): domain Eukaryota; kingdom Metazoa; phylum Chordata; class Mammalia; order Chiroptera; family Phyllostomidae; genus Glossophaga; species Glossophaga mutica. The sequence goes on from CM077313.1 coordinate 89,928,660, forward strand.
CCAGCTACTTTTAAGGGGCGCGTAACACAAAGATTCTTTAGAATAAGTCTGCCATTTCTTTCTACTCCTGCAGGTAAAAAGAAACCAATGAAAACCACCAAAGGAAACGATTTGGTGGTTTAAAAGAAAAGGAATAGAGGTAAGGAATTGGGGTAAATATGAACTTTGTAATTCATATTTCCAATGAGATTCCAGATGACACTGTAGGAAGAAAAGGTTAGGGGAAAAGTACCCCGTATCAGGAAAACATGGCTTTGGATGACAAACCCACATTTTAAAAGACACTAAGGAGGCAGTCACTAGCAAGTCGGATAATGAAGGAAACCGAGACTTGGTAAAAACTGAGCACAAAGCATCGTCCCAGAACACCGAGGAAGAAGATGAAGATAGTATAAGGATGAACAAAATGACAGGAACTACACAAAATGATTCAGGAGATCCGACGCACATGACATGTGTAGTATAAGAGGATGAAATCGGCACAAAAACAAGTAAAATCAAGGAAATCGTTGAATAAAAATTGCCTACGTGGAAGAAAAATTTACTTGTCAAATATCAGACGACATTAACGATAATAAAAAAGTCTTGCTTTTCAACAGAGAAGGTGGCGCTGCTGATAGAGGACGAAAACATGTCAGGATAAAACCCGATTTCCTCTTTACTGTACTAAACGCTAAATTCCATCAGATTTTGAAGGAGAGATTTGCATACCTCTGGAGAGGAAAGAATTCCATACTCGGCCAAACCGTAATTTATGACTGAAATCCCGAAGTTATTCTCAGAACTGCAAGGACTCTTATACTTTCTGATTGTTACCCAGCAAATAATTGAGTTATTTTAAAAAAAATTAAACACCTAACTCAGGAAAAATGAAGACACTGTATAAAAAGCACAGCCAAAGTGAGGAGGAAACAGACCTTGAAGAGCCGGAGACACTTCCCGATTCGACAGCTTGGGGGCTCCGTAAAAACACCCCCACACGGATGTTCATAGCAGCTGAATTCGGAGCTGCCCAACTTGGGAGCAAGCAAGAGCCCTTCAGTAGGTGCCCTGATAAAGAAGCTGTGGTCCACCCACACCCTGGAATATTACTGAATGCCGAAAAGAAATGAGCTATCGAAGCACGAACAGACATGGAGGAAACTGAGATGCCCGAGTGAACGGGGACAATCCTGAAAGGCTGCACACTGCATTATTCCAACTCTGCCATGCTGGGGAAAGCGAAACACTACGGAGACAGCACAGAGAGCAGCAGCTGCCACCGGGTGAAGGGAGGAGAGGGACAGACAGGCCCAGCGCGGAGACGTTCAGGGCAGTGAAACTGCTCTGTGCAATGTTATATGGTGGACACGCGTGTCCTTCTGCATTGATCCAAACCCATAAAAGGTACAGAAGTGAACTTGAACTTAAACTGTGGACGGCGGATGACTGTGATGCGTCAGTGCAGGCTCCTCAAGGCCAACACATGCACCACTCTGGTGGGGTGGCCCCAGGGGGACAGGCTGGGTGATGTGTGGGACGTCTCTGTATCCCCCACTCAGCTCTGCTGTGACCTTGAACCTGCTCCACAAAACCAAGTCTATTTTTAAAAACTTCAAGCATCAGCAAGTGAGCAGGAAAAGTGTTTTTGAAGAGTGGGAAATATTTTCAAGAGCCTCCACATTTATAACATTAGCGGCTACTCTGCTAAGGTCTCCAACTGAGAGAGCCCGGTCAACATAGGTTATTTTGCTTTGTCAGCGTATCAATGTCAGTTATATAACCTCAAGCACGTTATTGAACTGGTATCTTCTTTCCTTCCTGGGATTGCCGTAATGACTAAAGGGCGCAAATGCTGAGAGAACAGTTCAATAAAGAGCAGTGAGTGTGCCTTTGTCAGTACTGGATGTGTCTCAGGGCATCCAGTAATGATGGGTGGTAGGGAAATGTCTAACAGAAGGGAATGGCCACAGGGTTTCACAGCCGCCACACACACGTACAGACAGAGACACACACCCCTGCCCTGTGGCCAGCTCATTAAAAATCCAGGGAGAACATTTATGGAAAGGCCTTCCCCTAGAAAATGTCTCAGGTAGCAGATCAGATGGGAAAGTCGACGGTTCAGAACGAGAGCCACGACACTTTAGCTCTATTCTCCCAAGCTGTTCATCTATTCATCAGTTTGTGCAAGAAAACAAAAGGAGTAAATGGAGAGAAAAAAGGAGGAAGGAAAAAGAACAGGTTCTGAATGTCTGTGCACGAACAGCAACGGGGAGCTTCGCACGAGCAGGGAGGGATGAGCAGGCACAGGGCGCTGGTTACCTGCAAGAGGGACTGCTCTTCCCCTTGGCAGCCCTTCCGTTGCTGTGGACGACGTGTGTGTTGAGGGGTTGGATTTGTTTTAAATGACTTCAAAAATATTTACTGATTATCACGCTTCTGAATTTGCACTTCTTACATAATTTTTAAATGGTGTTTTAAATGTTGTGCTTTTTAAAATCAGAAAATCTAAAAAAGAAAGAGGAGGAGGTGAAGTAGAAGAAGGAGAACAAGGAGGTCACCAGGGGAATGGGTGGAGGCGGCCAAAGGGTACAAGTCTCCAGTTGTAAGATGAATGAATCCAGGGAACACAGCACACCAGCATGGCAGCCAGAGTTAAGGGGGCTGCCCTGTGTCCTTGAAAGCTGCTGAGAGCGCAGAGTTTGAAAGTTCTCACCACACACGTACAAAGGTAACTGCGTGAGGCGATGGACCTGCGGACTAACCTTTCTGTGGCAATCATTTTGCAATACATCCATGTATCAAATCATCACACTGCATAACCTCACGCCTACACAAGACACATATCAGTTACATCTCAAAAAGCTGGAAAAAAGTTTAGCAACCTTCAAACACACGATGCAGTATCAGGAACCATGGTCACTACGTTAGATTGCATTTCCATGACATACATTTTATACCCGGAAGTCTGCACCTTCACCCATTTTCTCTGATCCGACCCCTTGCTTATTCACTGCAAGTTTGGTTTTTTGTTTTCCATTTTTCAGATTCCACATACAAGTGAGGTCATACAGTATGTGTTTTTCTCTGACTTACTTCACTGAGCATAATGCCCTGAAGGTCCCTCTATGTTGTCACAGATGATGAGATTTTCTTCTTTTCTATGGCTGAATGACATCCCAGTCCTAACAGTTTCATTCACAGTACTCTGGGGCAGGAAACGACCCAAATGTCCCTCTGCGGGACACTGAATAAATGGATTGCAGTATATTCATACAAGGAACTATTACTCGGCAATAAACGGGAATATACTGCCAGAATATGCCATAACATGAATGAATCTAAAACTAGGGTGAGCAAAAGAAGCCATGCAGAATGGCGCTTCCTGTGTGATCCCATTTAAATGAGGTACCAGAAAAGGCAAAACTCACAGGCAGTGTTAGAATTTAAAAATGGTTGTTTCTAGGAGTGTGGGGCAGGAGCGACCCAGGGATTCTGAAGGTGATGGACATAAATATTGTATGTCTTGTTGGAGGTAGTGTTGCCCACGTGTATTCAACTGTTAAAATTCACCAAACTGCATGTCAATTAGAACTTAATTTAAATAAAGAAGAAAACACAGTGAGTTAAGTTCCAAATTATAATAATGCAAAAGCACATCCTCAGAGAAAAATGTGTCTTTAGGTTGTGTCACTGAGAACCCAGAACGATGGATCCAACCCCAGCCAAAAAATCCTCCAAACAATCATTCAAACACACAACAGCTCTTTAACATATGAAGTAACTGAAAACTGTTTTTCTTTCGCATAGTCCTTACTGGGGAATTGACTGAAAATATGCTCTAGCAAGATAAGAAAATAAGGCAGGAAAAGACATGATGTATAAAATAACAGAGGGTCCAAAATGAAAGGAGAGTAATGAAAGTAAGACCCCAATTACCAGTTTTACAGACATGTAGGGCCAATTTGTACGGATTGGACGGTAAGGAGGGAGAGGTCCAGGAGGGAGGTGTCCGAGAAACAGGTGGATTCCAGAGACACGTAGTTCAGAACAGCTTACGGGTGACAAATGTCACCTGTGTGTGAAAAAAAGTAAGGCAACCGATCTCATAGGAATGCAGCCCCAACAAACCCAAATAAGAAGTCCAGAACAGAAGCTTTCTGGTAGGGAGTGTGGGTTCCTTTAAATAGAGATTCGAGAATAAACAACTGTGGCAATTCTTCCTGACATTTAGAATAATTTCCCCCATGATTTCAGAAGGATCTTCTAGAATGTAATACTTCCATTGTCAAAACATATTATTGAAACTCAGCAAATACTTTCATTTCAAATCAACTTCTTTTCCTTCTATTTAACTCATATAAAAATAAATTTCATACCTCCTACCAAAAACATTATACCGTGTAAAGTGCCGTTCTGTTGCTCTGGAAGTTACTTCTCAGACTATTTACCCAACCCCACACCCTTCTACATAGGTCCGCACAGAGAGCTCCCTGCAGTCGGGTCTAAGTGATGTCCACTGTGTTTCTCAGTGGCGGAGTCTGGGTCACTTTCTGAAACTCTCACCCCATACACTTGTATAATGACGGAATTTTAACAACAGGAATGGGTCTTCTACAAAGACAGTGAAGAAGAAAACTTCAATCAAGGAATCTTCACGAAAGCAGGAGAAAAGTGTTACAGCTGAAGGCTGCGGCTGAGGGGCAATGTCCTTCCAGCGGAGAAAATCCAGAAGTCACTCCGCACCAGGCGGAGGTGTGACTGGCGGGCGCTCACCTGCCTCACTGCTGCCGCTCACTGTTGCCCTTGAACAATGACCTTTCTGGAGAAAACTGTCACGGCCACACAACAGGAACAGCCCATGTGCCCAGTGCCATAGCAACAATGCTCAGCTGTTTCAGTCTCAGTTCCAACTCAAGTCAGGGAGAGACAGGGAGACCAGTTTAAAGGAGCAGCATGGGGACCTCCACCAGTTACCACCCCACCAGGGATTAGAGGAAACTAAGAGTAGGGTTTGGATAATCACTTGAGAAAGTGAAGTCCAGGAAAGGATGAGCGAGGTACCAACAGGAGGAGAAACGAAGTCACAAACCTTCTATGCTCATTCATTTGACGCATCCCATCCTCACTTAGCAACGACTAGTTTTTGGGAGCCAGTTGCTGCAATGGGTACGTAGGGTAAACAGGGTGGACCTATTTCTTGACCCCTTTAATGTAGTGGGAAAAGGAGAAAATAATCAAGTGAGTAATTAAAAACTGTGGTTAGAGCTGTAAAGGAAACAAACAGAAGCTGTGATAAAAAAAGAGTAACAGGACGGTCAGAGAAGAGCTACCTGGGAGGAGGTAACCGTTGGAAAGGAGAATCAGGGAATGAGAAGGAGTAAGCCATGCCAACAGGGTGCGGTCGAGGGCTGTCCTTGCAGAAAACGCAGACTCCAAGGTGGGAAGGGGTTTGGGGAATTCAAGGACCTGACACAGGGCCGGTGTGGCTGCACGTCTGAGAGGAAGGGAGCCGGCGACACCCCAGACCGGGGGTCGCACTCAGAGTAAACCTGTGAGCAGCACTGTCGTAAGAAGCGGGCCTCGGGTTCAGCATGCAACGCTGTTTCAGAGGACATTTTCCCGAAGGGTGCTGCTGTGGGCTGAAAGATGATCCTCCAAAAGATATGTCCACCAGAACCTGAAAACGTGACCTCATTTAAAAAAAAAAGGCGGGGGGAGGGGGTTTTTTTGCAAATATAATCAAGTTAAGAGTCTCGAGAAGCAATCATTCTGGATTAGGGTGGGTGGGCCTAAAACTCAACGAGAAGTGTCCTCCGAAGAGAAGAGGAAAGAACCCACGCAGAAGACCAAGTGAAGAGGGAAGAAGGCGCGAGGGGCGCTGCTCCAAGCCCAGGAAGACCTGGCACCACCAGGAGACGGGAGAAGGAAGGAGTCTCCCTGTAACTTTCAGAGGGCGTGCGATCCTGCCGACTTGGACTCCTGGCGCCCGGAACCGGGAGAAAGGAAATCTGGGTTGTTCTGCGGCGCCCAATTGGTAGCAATCTGTTAGGACAACCCTAGGAAATGCACCCAGTTGCCCGTGTTTCCCTCTCTTCCTTCTCTCAGAAAGACCTGGAAGGGGCAGGTGATATGATGGAAAGAGAGGGACACCAGGCTAGAACAAGAGGGTTGGCTTAACCCACCCACCCACCGCAGGGCCCTGGCATGGTCCCAAGGGCGCAGCCAGGGCTGCCCAGTCCAGGGTATAACCCCTGCCCAGGGCAGAATTTCAAAGAGATGGAGTGGTCTCTGGTTCTTGTAGATACTTGGCTCTTGAGAGAGGCTTTCCTTTTAAGGCTCTGATTTCCTGCTTTCCCTGATTTGGGAGCTCCCCCCCCGGCCAGAGTCGGTCAGACTGAGCTCCAGGGAAAACTCGTCAGAGAGCAGAGCACCCAGGCGCCTACGGGTCAGCCAGTTACACTTCATGGACTCTTTTAGCGAATGACGTGTTTCTCCCCTAAAAAAAAGTTTCATTTCTTTTTCATTCAATTGCCTAACATAAAATGGGGGGGGGGGCAGCAGGCTCCGCCAAAGTAGTCTATGATGTCAGATACGGAATGACAAGATAGGCCAAGTAGGCTCTCTCCTGAGAGGATGAAAACGATAAAGAACAAGCTCACACCCTGCCCCCCACACCCCATGTTTCCATAGCATCCTGCCTGCCCCCCCAAACACGCACACACATCACAACCAGCCACACCCACTCATCTGCCCGCCTGACCTGCCTCCATAATTCTTTTTACTTTTGTTTCTGTTTGTATCAACACTGGAACCGCACTTCCTAACCCACTGCACCCACATACGGCCGAGTGAACAGTGACTGAGAAGAGAAAGCAAGTGGAAATTGTGTTCCGGGTCCCCACGCTCTCCGCACCTCCCTGTCAGCTGGGTACGTGTAATGATGAGGCCCGAAGGGGTCCCTGAATCCCCAACAGGGAACAGCTGCTGGTCTGCAGAAAGACTCACTTCACAGCCTAACGGGAAGAAGAAACATGCTTTTTGTATGTGTTGTCTTTTTGTTAAGGTTACCCAGCCTCCTCGAGCTCGTAACAATAGAAACACGGGTGAAGGGTGAAATCTGTAATAAACAGGACTCTTTCTCACACCACCCAGGGATCATCTCCATGGAAACCAGTCACGCTGCTGGAATTCTAACCCATAACTCTGTAATTCAGCATTCACGGGTTGTACCGTGGGGAGTTCTTTGGATTCCACCTAAGTTTGCAATAAGCCATTGGAGCGCTTTAGGTGGGGAAGTGACGTGACTGGGGTCGCATTTTGGGGTGACCAAGCATGCAAGACCAGACGCAGGGAGCCCAGCTGGAAGGCTGCTGCTGGGGTCTCCGTTCCCAGCTGTAGGGCAGGTGGGACAATTACCCGTTGGCAAGATGAGGAACCCCTTTTACTGTAAAATGAAAAGGGAAAAAGAAGCACAAATGGATTTAATTTATGTTTGGCAAATTAAACACAAATGGATAATGGAAGCAAGGCGATGTATGCTTTCTGTGGAAAAGGAAAGAGAAAACATCTGTTAAACTTATTAGGGTTTCTGTTAGTAGAAGGGAAAGCCAAGTGGCCCTAGGTATGGGTGATTCAGAGAAGAAGGATCCATAAAAGTGGTCTAGGCAGATGCAGAGTAAAATTTTAAGAAACTGTACAATCATATCATCTGATGGTTAAAAGCGTGATATTTGAAATCATAAAATCAAGGTTTTGCATTCCAGTGCCATTATTCAGTAACTCTAAGAGCTCCCACCATTTGCATGACCCCCCCCACCCCCAGTTCTCAAATTCCTAGCTCCTGCAATGGGATTATGTACACAAAACAATTACCATTGGGGACAGCTCATTACTGTAATACCTTTTAGCATCATCATTCTCACCTGTCAAACGCATTTAAGAAACTATGATCTTCAAGAAGCAAGCTCGGAAATGCAAGAATCACGCGTAACGATGGAGAGATACACTGGATTCCCAAAATATTTGGGAAATACACAGAGACTGCAGCGATAAGGAAGCTGATGACTACAGAGGACAGGTGTCGGACCCGGAGGGACAGAAGCTCTGCTCGGAGATGCGCATGCCCTCATCCGCCACCTCTGCGACTGCGCACAGCACACCCACGGACGGACACACCCCCCGCTTTTGCTACACAACGCAGGATTTTTAAAAATTTCTACAATGTCGAATCTGGTTGTAGTCAGCTCAGAGGCACGTAAAATTTTGCTTGTGTATTTTTCAGTTTTAAGGTTAAAACAGAGTTGTATCTTTAACAATATTTTAACTTGTTATAAAATTGTGTCTCAGATACATTTAACCGTCACTTGTAGTTTCCACAGACAAACACACAGAACAGAACAAAGAACTGGCAAAATGGCAAACACTGACATTACCACTATTACCAAAACCCCTTTCACTTCAGGCATATTTAAGTTAATTGCATAATGATAGAGATTATAATTATCTACAGTATGCAATTACCAACACTCATTATCGATATTAAAAGCTTAACGCTTGACTTTCTTTCCCAGTATTAATAGGAGCTGAAGCCCCGCAGTTCTCGCATTCGTGTTAAGAATGAAACGTACGTTTCTGCCCACTAGCTAAAGCCTCGGTGCTGGTGACCCGGGCATGGCAGGGGCTAACGGTCTCAATATTCGGGACCACCTGGAGACATCTGCACGGAGCTGAAACGGCTCCCTGCAACGCGGGCGTGAGCAATGACAAGGGACACACGCTAGAACTCAACCTGGCGACTGTTCTAATGACGCAGACGAAGGGAAAACCCTCGGAGGTGTCAGAGGTTGGCGAGAACGACACCACATCAAACCTCTCCTGGACCCCCACCTCCAGGCTGGGACGCCAGACAAAGTGGGCAGACTGATGGGAACTGGCGGAGCGCCCCCCATGGACCAAACTGCTGGGGGTGCACCGCTCAGCGCTGGCGCCCCAGGGGCACCCTGAACCACCTGCTGCCCTCACTGCCGCTCTCCAAACAAACACCAAACTCCCCAACCCGGTCACCCACAGGGCAGGACGCCCTCAGGACTCCCGGATCCCCAACACGGGCAGGTGCTTCACACAGGGCAGAGGAAGAGAGAGCACATCCCAGGTGGCAGGAAGTCACAGGCGGGGCACCTCAGCGCTCCTGCACTTGACCTCTCTTCCCAGAAGACGAGCTTGGACTTCGCATGTGCAGCTCAGGGCTTCGACAGGGAGGAAGCAGAAACTGCCAATCCTCCTGAAGTCGACCCCAACCTTGGCGCATCCCTTCTACGGTATTTTGTTGTTCAAAGCATTCAGGCCAGCCCAGAATCCAGTGGGTGGGGGCAGATGCTTCACTCATTGGAGGACGGGCTCGCACAGACAGACAGAGCTAACCGACAGGCAGAGCTACCGCACTCCCGGACAGACAGAGCTAACCGACAGACAGAGCTACCGCACTCCCTGAGGGACGCTGGCTGCAACCCCGGGGGGCGCTGCGCACCAGCTGCAAGCCCGTCCGACGGTCTGCGTGTTTCCGCCGAGCGATGCTGCCCTGGGCCCTGAGTGGGAACAGGAGCCCTGACGTGCGAGTGTTTTAATAAAACTGTCCCCTGCCACTGATTCTCCCTGCTCTTCAATGTAGAAAATGGCCTGCGGAGCTTGTTACGCTCCACCCAGTCGGTGAAAGGTGGGTCTCAGGAGAGGTGACTCGGTACCGCCTGAAGATTTAGTTGTATTTTTAATGCCTAAGATAAGCCCGTGAATGTGAACAGCTGGAGGAAAACTACCTGAATATGTGTTCCAAGTTCTTTATTTCTGCACTTTAAAGGAAGCGCCTTCTCACCCCCTTGAAACCCACGAAGGTTCTGTGAGACAAAGACACGGGAAGTATGGGCTCTGGATGCAAATGTGGGTCTTCTCCCTCTGAAACTCCGTTTCGTTTGTAAAAATAATACATGTTCTTACAAAAAATCTGGCCATACTAAATGCGTAAAGAATAGAAAAAAAATGGTCCCCAAAAAGCACATCTTGGAGATAAGCACTGTCACTCTTACCTATTTCTCCTTAGTTACCAGCAATAAAAATGCTCTTAAAACCTGCCGAATTGCCTGCTGCTTTTCGGCTGCAATCATATGATAAAACAACATCCAGGTACAGCATTACTATGTCCCCCTGTCACCAAACACTCTTCAAAAAACCCGCACAAGCAATCTGTAAATAACAGGTTTTTACATTCGACTACCTAAATTGACACATCACAGAACGGATGCAAGTTACCAAGAAGTACTAAAAATTATTTTAAAATTCTCTGCATGACGGCTAACAGTTGCAATAGGTTTGCTGTTTTTCCTTCCAGAAACACAGGGCGAGGTATCGAAAGTGGCACACTTGGAGCTCTCTGTAGCCTCTGTGTGTGTGTGTGTGTGTGTGTGTGTGTGTATTCTTGGTGCATATATATCCATATATCAAGTTCCAGAAGAAAGCTCCATGCCGGTGGTCTAAGGGGTACCTGCAAAGAGAGAGACAGAGGGCCGAGCTGTGTACCTGGAGATCACCGTCACCAAGTGTAACTGAGGGACTCACTGTCACTCAGACAGTGAGATTCCACCCACTCACCGGGCAATAACATGACCTGAACCCTGACCTCTTCAATCTTAATGCCTCTTTCACAAGAGTAGGGTGAAGCAGAGAAGAACTTTGAGCTTCTTCTAAAAAAAAAAAAAAAAAAAAAGTAATAACTGTGAACATTTAAAAATTACTCTCAACAGTGCTGTCCTTGAGATTAGTTCATTTATGTCTCACGACTGTGAGTGGGAAAACACACTCGCTCACTCCCCAAGTTGAAGGTCAGGATTCAGAGGCTCCAACAGGTACTCAAACCTCAATCTGTTGACACCTGACTGACAGCTCGTCCACTCCACCACCCGCTCCTCTGCTCACAGCAAGGAGGAAACGGGCCGTGACCAAGGGCTGGACGAAATAGCAGGCAAAGTGGACTCACTAAGAAACCCCTCGTGCCCCGGCCGCTGTGGCTCAGTTGGCTGGTGCACTGTCAGGTGACCAAAGGGTTCTGGTTCCATCCCTGGTCTGGATGCATAGGGCAGGCCACCCATCAATGTTTCTGTCTCCCTTCTTCTCTCTCTCTCTCTAAAAAAAAAAAAAAAAAAAAAAAAAAGGCAGTGAAAAAATGTCCTCTGGTGAGGATTAAAAAAAAAAAAACAAAAACCACTCCCTTGACAGCTTGACTCATTCGACAACACAGTGTCTAGAAAATGTGCGTCGCCTTCCAGGAGTTTAAGAGGACCACGCTTCCTCCTGTTCCTTGTACGACTCCCTGTAAAATGGAAAGCTATTCTGATGAAATAACTGAAGAGGGCTCACGTCAAGGTCCCTCAACTCTCACTCTGCTGCAATGGAATTACAAGGTAAGTGCGCCCCTGAGAAGCCTTAGACCCAGCAGTGCGCCAGGGCCTGTGAGTTGGCAGGCATTTGTTGACCTCAGCCTGCTGCTGGCTCTCTGAGGACCGCCTGGTCCGCCTCTGGGCTGCAGAAGAACCCCAGTAATTTATAGCCGTAGAAATGAAAAATCACCGCATGGGAGTGAAATACGTGAGTGAGTTCCGTGCGGCCAATACGGAGGGAGCTTCCCCCTCATATCGAAGGAAAGGACAGAATCACGAAATTCCCAAAGAGCTGACTCTGCCGCAAACGGCGAGGCCGAGCTCTTGACCTAACTCCCAAAACTCATTTGGCCGGTACCTGCCTCGCATGTGGGGTTCCAAGGAGTTCTACGGAAATGTTTTTCTGCAAGAACCAGGATGTTACCACCCTTGGCCCGAAACATTCTGAATCATTTCTGTTAGCATTTGCATTGTCTCCACAGTGGCCCGCCACCTTGTTTTGGATATTAACTGGCTTTTGAAAGACTAATAGCTCCCAGCTGAGCCTCAGGCACTCGGCACTTACTCCTCCCAAGTGAGTGAAAAAATACAGAGGCAGAGAAAGGTAAAAATTCTAAACTTCTTTCCCCAAATGAAGCAAACGTAGAAACTCAGGTGTCAGCAAAGTTCTTTAAAATCCTACCTTCACATACTTAGACCCTACTATTTATTTCCCCTGATTTCTTAATTAAGGAAGTCCTTGAGACTCTCAGGCCTGCCTAATCATCTGAAAGTAAAAATCTAGAAATTTGGGAGCCTCACCCACAGGGAAGTATATGGTAAATCGAGATAAGCAATGGCTGTGATTTCTCTGAGAGACCAAACTTGCTATTTAAATGAGTTCTAGGATTCTATTCCAAATTTCCAGCACCAAGCCCTTTAGCAGCTTGAATATCTAGCGGACGTAAAAAAATGGAGACAAAAATCTAACATTTCAAGTATTTCCTGGGGTGACTGAGGCACCGGGGCGCACGCGGTCACACAGCCTTGTGTCCGTGCCGGTAACACGGGCCCGCTGTGTTAACACACAGCTCCACGCACCGTGTTGGCAGCACAGCCCTCCAGCTCCCCCTCCCTGACTCCCGCTCCCACTGACCTTCGCTGCTCCTGTTGCTCTTTCATTTTGATAACAGCTCTTCGGGCTGCTGAGTGCTTTTCCGTTAGTCCCCAGCGCACCGCACAAAGTCAGTGTGGGAGAAAAAGTGCGGAGCACGCCTGGTCAAACCCCTTCCTTTCTTAACATCAAGAAACCAAGCCGCAGAAAGTTAAGTGCTTTCCCCAAGGTGGCGCCACTCATTTTGACAGAGCTATCCTGATTTCGGACTCAACACTGCACTGCTCACCCACACATCACTGGTTCAAAACACCTGCAGTTGCTGGGCTCTTTCTGCAGGTGAAATGTGATGAGGAAGGCAACATATAAAGAAGATGAATTCACAGCAGAGGTGGGGCCTGGAAACCCACCTGGAGGATCCTCCCCTGGTCCTGGGGAACAGCCATAAGACCTCCAGGGAAGCTGAGAGTAAGAATATTTAACGACTGGCTAAGGCAAAAGCACAGAACGATCAAAAGCCATCCGTCCATCACCACTGCACAGCACCAATGCATACGGATCGATCACCACGGCTGTCCCCAGGGCCACTGGGACAGTGTGTGACCCACCACACTGCACCGTGTCAGCAGGGCTGCGGGCAGAAAAATATGAGCCACCCAGCATTTCACTGTCCAGAGAGTTCTAGAACTTGGAATTCCTGACCTTGCCTGAGAGACCCCTGATGTCTAGTCACTGATGAATCAGAGTCAGCATCCTTGGAAAGAAACTACCTAGAGATACAGAGTTACATTTGCCGCCAATTATCTCAGCTAAGCAGAATAAACTCCACTCAAGGAACAAACACTCTGCAGAAATTCAACAATAAAGTGTGAAATAAACGTGTGTGTGCAGGTGGTTCTGAAAAGTAATATGTACCACAAAATACTTGGTGTACGAGTCACTCCTTAAAAAGCCGTTCAACACACCCTAATCCCAAGACACCCCTCCCCCGCCCGGGCAGAAGGAAAGAGAAGAAACCAAAATGCGGAAATGATGCTACTTTCGCTCACACCAGCACTCGGCTTTGTCTTCGGAAGGGCGAATGCAAGAAAGAGGCAGTTCGGAACTTCCGAAAATGACAAGGGAATGGGCTTGAAAACCTGAAGTGTTCACGTGTGCATTCCCGGGTTCCTGTCCTGGGGTGTCCAGGCCATCGCCTCTGTACCCCAAAGGCAACGTCGTGGGCAAGCTGGCCTTTTCCAGCTCCGTTTATGACGCAGAGGACAAAGCCTGAGACCACAAGTCAGAAGGTCGGAGATGCAGCCCCGGTTGGATCCGACTGCTCCCGCCCCCGGCTCGGGGAAAGTACTAACCAACCTTGAGGAGCCTCAGGTTCCCGTCCATCAAATGTCTCGGAAGATTTTCGATGGCTTTGTTGCTAAATGTAATAGCTAGGGATTGTAAGTGTACTGCTAGCATGAGTATTTCATTTTCAAATGTATTTTATTTTAAAAACACTTATACAGGCCTTACCATATGTAGGGACTCTTTTGAAGCTCTATAAAGACTAACTTACCTAATGCTCAACCCTCTGAGGCAAAATATTCCCTATTTGCAGATGGGAAAACAGAGACACCTAAGGGGTAAGTCATCTTCTCAAGCTCAGACAGCCAGTCACTAACAGGGTTGAAATTCAAACCCAAGTGCCAGAGTTCCTGTTCTTACCTATACAGTATCACGGAAACTAAATTATTATTTTTAAAAAGTTTCTCACTCGACAGAGTAGAAATTGCAAATTAAATCGCCACCTTCAAACTATGTACGGGGTGGGGTGGGGGGTAGGGGAATGGTAGTTGGGAGCGGAGAGTCAGAAGTCAGAATGCTTTCCTTCGATTCCTCTCGAGTGCTGGAATGGTGAAGTGTCTAATCCTCTTCTTTCTGAGTATGAAGCTTTCGCACGTGGCTGCCTCCTAAACATTCCCAGGGATGGAGTAAAGTGGGTGTCCCGGCAAAGCTGGATTTTAATTGCACTCTGTACATCAGCAGAGCGGCAGGGGAGGGAGTCTGGGGTGGCTGAACGGTCCCTTCCAGCAGGCCCCGCCAGCTGGGCGGAAGCTGTCTGCGCGGCAGCTGCTCTCAGCGCTGTGAACAGAAGGCTGCAGCGGCTCTTCGTTCGGGAAAATCTCTTTCACGAGGTCGAGCAGCGGACTTGCCGGAGGTCAGGGAGTCGGCGTGCTGAAACCTGCATTGTCCGTCTGTTTTCTTCGCTGGATGAGCGAGACCTGCTCCTCCCCGCCACACGTGTCTGAGAACCCAAATCATAAGCACAAAGCACAATGAGGCATCAAGGTCACGGCCACGGCCCCGGTGTTCACGCAGGCCAGGTCAGCAGTCTTCCACAACAGCCAGGCGCTGGGGTCCCCCAACCCGGACACCGGTCAGAGAGCACGCAGGGCCCCTCGTTACTGGAGATGCCTGCCAGAGGCTGGCCTGCAGGGCAGAGCTGGTCCCTGCGATCCAAAGGGCTTCCGAACAGAGAACTGCCTGGAAACTGGGCGTCTGCAGGGGTGGACAGTTTTAAAACGGGAAGCATGGTGGAGAGTCACAGCATCTATGCTGGCTGTGGGAAGGCCATCTCCCAAGAGGGTTCAGAGGGAGGAAGGGATGGAGACTGTGACCCAAAGCAAGCAGGGACCGATCGGGTCCTGTTGGATTTACACAGAACAACGCATGGCGACCACACTCGCTTTAGTCCAGAAACGGCACCTTGGTTTAACATCTGAAAATCAACGTAATTCAACAGCAAAATGAAAAGATGCTATCATTTCAGGTAGGAACACTGGACGAGAGCAGGGCTCCCGAACTGCCCGTGGACCCTTGGTCCTGCTAAGGGGTGAGGATGGCAACGTTGCCCCTAAAGAAAGCTTATCCCAAGAAGAGGGAGAAGGGGGGCCTGGGCTCGCTTCCCCTGTAGGACCCACCGACCAGGTGAGTTACTCCAGAGGCGAGGAGTACCACGCTACTGGATGTCCTTCCCCATGACAGCAGACAGAGGGACCAGCCTCACTTCCTCACCTTGCCTCTTTGCCTCTGTCCACTGAGCTTAAGCTTTTGATCAGCTACAGGGAGACCCACGCCCACCCACCATGAGCCTGGGCCCCAGCACCCACCTCTGCTTCTTGGCGTACCCTCATAAGACTGCTGGTGGGCACTGTATCATTTGCCTCTACAAGGCCCAGAAATGAGTTAATTGATTAGGACAACCCCAAAGTCACTCAGTTCCTGAGGATGAAATGTGGTCTCTGTTTTGTTTCCCATTCCAAACTATGTCTAGTCAGCATACCAGAGGTTCCGCGATACACACAAATTAATAAACTGCCAACCAGCTAGACATAGCCTGAATTTGATTAGTCCAGCATCTTCCTTAATCAATCCAATGCCAGGGAGAAATTAAAGTTCCAAGATTATCAACACCCTTGCTTGGGAATCTCCGAAGTTTATTCTGATTTCCTATGCTGCTCACCTCGGATAAAGGAGTTATGAGCCTTTACACCGTCCCCCGAGCAACTTCCCGCAGGAGCCCCCAGAGCAGTGCGGTGGGGGAGCCTCCCACGGGGCTGGCTCGCCTCCCTCCTGTCTCACAGCCCCCACGGAGCAGTGCCGAGGCCCAGGGTGCATTGCTTAGGATTCCCTCTACGACAGGCCCTCCGGCTTCCTCATTCTCTGCATCTCCCTGCCCCTTCCAGACACGAGACAGGTGTGACGCTGTCTCACTTATTCCTTCTCTGTCACGGATTTCATTGCGTACTCGCACTTGTTCAGAAAGGACCAGCAAACTGAACGTAGGACACACAGGTTTTCTTCTGTCCCTAAATAAGGGGAACCCCCAAAAGGTGTCTCCTTCACTTTCAGAGAAGCACAGACCTCTACGGGCCGTCTCTCCACCCAGGTGCACTGATGTCCCCTGGCAAGAATCTGCTCCTCCTGCCTTCTGGGGATTCCTGAGCATTCGGCGTGTTCCACCAAAACCCGGCTGTTTTTGCTCCAGGCTTCGTTAAGAGAACCTGGGTAGCACGGTCCTCCGGGACCACGCCGCCTAATGAGGCCCACCTGGGTCTGGAGCACAGCTTCATAAATAAGGAAAGTAGTTTAACTTACCTAAAACTATAATACCGGTTTTTCCACTTTTCCAATCATTACAACCAACTTTGATAAAATAGCTTCTGACATTTAAAAGGAAGCTCTCCAATCTCCCTTCTCATTAAAAAGAAAAAAAAAAAAAAGGAAGTTCTGGAAAAAGTCATCCCTCCTGGCCCTATTAGTGGATGGTTCACTTTTTAAATAAATGCTTCCACTATAAAACTAAAACATGCATATTAAAAAACATTTGGAAAACCCAGAATGCTAGGCAAGGAAAAAAGCACGCTTGGCCTCATTACCCCAGAAAAAAACACAGTTAACATTGTAATGCTTGCATTTATGATTTCTTCTTCATTTTTATGCTTATAAAGTATTTCTTTGGATAGAAAATAGGTCAATTACCCTATTAAATTAAGCTATTCATTTAATGTAATTCAAAATTGCTATTTTTATTAGAATGCAATTCTAATAAAAATTCCCATAGGTTTATTTTAGAACTAACTCACTCTAAATTCAACCAAAAGTATAAATGGATCGGACTACAGAAGAAAAAGTTTTGAAGCAGTCTGGTGATACATACTGAAATTAAAAATGCATATAATCTTTGACCTAAGAAATCGGCGTAAGGAAGCTCTCTTTGCAACAGGGTGACAGCAGGACGGGAAGCCACCCGTTGAAGGGGACTCTGGAGCGGCCAGCCTCCTCCGCTCTGGAACGGCAGGTGCCGAGGGTCGGGCTCGTAACACATCTCAGTTCCCGGAACGTCAGCGACCCCATCCACACA
Source organism: Glossophaga mutica (assembly GCA_039655065.1). Lineage (NCBI taxonomy): Eukaryota > Metazoa > Chordata > Mammalia > Chiroptera > Phyllostomidae > Glossophaga > Glossophaga mutica. The sequence continues at coordinate 89,946,064 of CM077313.1, forward strand.
CGGAGCACCGTCTCTTGTTTCTGGTTTCCTTGTTAGTTTGCTCCTTTAGATCTCCAATCCTCTTTCCCCTTTTCTCCAGTGACCAGGCCCCACGTTGTAACAATTAGTGCTTTTAGGCAGGGCAGTGGAATCACCTCTAAGACCTCTTTCTCGCAAACAATGCACAACAAACATCCCCATGCTTTTCCTCATAGGTCTATGTAAATACATACATACATACATATATATACACACACACACACACATAGATATATATGTATATATAAAACAAAAAGCGGAGAGTGCAGCTAAAGCAAGGCTTGAAGGAAAATTTATATATAAATATAGGTGTGTAAACATACATGTATATGAAGAAGAAAGGCTAAAAAATCAGTCATTAACTTCTAAAGTTCATCTCAACAAGCTAAAAACAAAGGAAACAGAATCAGCAAATCCTACCCCATGAATGAGACTAGAAGAAACAATAAAAAGATAAAAGCAAAAATCAATGAAACACAAAAAATACAATCTAGAAAATCAAGAAAGGCAAAGCTAGTTATTTAAAATGTGTAATAAAAGTTGAAGAAGGAGAACGCTTTCTTTAAAGGGCTCTTTCAGGGTCTCGCAGCCAAACTGAGACGGAAGCACATAGATTCTCCCCGCGCCCCTGCCCCCAGTAATGAACAGCGCCCCCTGCAGTCCATACCACTCACCAGAGGGTCCGTTGTTACACGTGCTGAGCCCACACTGACGCGTCACAATCACCCACAGTCCACGGTCAACGTTCCGCTGCACTCGCGATACTGGACCTTCTCTGGGTTTGCACAAAGACTTACAGACGCACGGATCCACCACTATGACATCACACAGAGTGCGTTCACTGCCCTAAAAATCCATGCCCTGCCTCTGTGCTCCTACAGGGGACTGTGCGTTCTTTCCACGCTGAATTTCCATCAACCCCTTCTGCCCTTTTCTCAAGGCTTCTTACAGCCCCGAGGGACGTCCTGAGAGGGATGCAGGCATCATCAAAGACTGTGACACGGTAAAGGGCCAGGAGTCTGCGGCCTGCAGAGTTGGCTTCAGAGAGTAACTGGCTTCAACTTCTCTGAAATCTCTAGGCCAGGAATAAACACTCAGGCAGCCTCTATCCCAGGCAAGTTCTAGAAAAAGGTAAGAGGCGCCCTTCAGCATTTCCTGCAGCGGAGGAAGGAGGAGGGAAAGAAGCCCCTTGGGCAGAGAAGTGCTTCCCCGGAAAATAAGCCTCGGGGGGCATTCAGGAAGGCCTGGGAGGGACGACGCTGACCCCACCTGGAGAACAGAGCAGGGCAGCAAGCGCCACTGGCCTGGCAGGTGCTGCCCTGCTCTCCTGTCCCCCCGCACCTCTCAGCCTCCGGTGCAGGTGTGTGATGAGACCGTCTACTTAGACGAGAGTGGCAGGGTGGCTCTAATCGAACGGAACATCACTTCTTACCAAACGGTCCCTGGTTAGGCTAGAGTCTGAGAGGCCTCTGAGACCTCTTTCTCGCAAACAATGCACAACAAACATCCCCATGCTTAAAAACGTGCTTCAGGGCACTGCTCTCTTTCCTTGGGTTACTTGAATCATCTGGGAACTCCGCTCTTTATCTACAACAGAAAAATAGAGGTTTCAGCACCGGAGTCGGTGAAAAAATTTTAGTTTGGTGAAACAATCCTGTTTACGTACCTCCCTTAGAAAGAAACACATTTTCAATGAAACTCTTCAAAAAAATTATCCTCTAGTCTCATTAAGAAACAATTGTAAAACTCCATCAAGAACGATGCCCCCTCTTTACATAAAAGGTTACTGTAGAAAACAGTATAAGAAAGTTGCAAATACAAGACAGCTGGAGATTACCTTAATAAATATCCAGTTAGCAAACCACTATGACAGACCAATGCCAGATTCCTATCTTCTCTGTTTTCCTGCAATAAAAACCGGACGAGTAGCTGCATGCGTGCAGATGAAAATGCATTATTTTGAAAGATTACATGGACACCACTATCACAGAGGTCACAAATCATAAAAAGGACATGTTCGAAGTGAGTAGTCTGCCCTCAGCCTGACAATTCATCTTAAGCCCTTATCTTTGAGAAGAGAGTTTTAAAGAAAACAACGCCTTTAATGCTTTGCTCTGTTCTCATTTTTATTGTGGTCAATACTTCTCTTAGTGACGGGGACGTGGAGAGAAAGAGTAAGCCCATCTAACAGCCCTGACCGGGGACGAGGGGGGCAGGGCTGGGGGGCGAGGATCAGCAAGGCTGCCCCAGCCTGAGAAGCAGGGGTTGTTGCTGTATCAGAGGGTGGATCCTCAGTCCAGGACGGACCCCCATGGCAGCTGGGAGCCACTGTCTACCAGCCTGGCAAGTGCCCACCTACCCAGTCACAGGTGCGGTGGAAGGCAGCATCCTGTGTGGCTTCCGGTACAGCGGATGTGAGTCTGAGGCCTGCACGGCCTCTGGGAACGTCAGAGCCCAGAGTGGGCTGAGCCTGTCTCACACTTGAGCTGCGTGACAGGGTTCACTTCTGGATTCTGCTCATCATCAGGAACAGCTTATGTAAACCAACTGCAACCCATTCAGGGGACAACTGAGAAGGGCAAGGCATCGAAGTATTGTCCCATAGGGACTTGCTGAAGAAACAAAGAGCCCTGACCAGGGAGCTCAGTTGGTCAGAGGGCCGTCCCCTGATATGCCGAGGTTGCGGGTTCGATCCCAGGTCGGGGCATATACAAGAATCAACCAATGAGTACATCAATAAGCAGAACAACACACGGATGTTTCTCTCCCCTCCTTCTCTCGTCCTCTCTCTCTAGAATCAATAAAAACTAAAGAGCAACAAAGAGGAGAGAAGACCTGTCTGCCTGCCATTGCCGCGGGAGGCTGGCCGCACGCCAGTGAGAGGCAGAGCCCTGACCGAAGAGAGGCCGCCTGTGCAGGCCGGGGGTCCCCACCGCTGAGGGTCCAACAGACGGGCATTTGCCCGGGGGCTTGGGGGGCACTCTCGGGTCAGAAAGGGGGTGGCAGGCGGTGGCCTCTGCAGTGAGCTCCACCCCAGAATGCTCGGGGCTCTGGCGGCCTCTCCCTTCCTGTCACCGTCATACGAAGTTCCTTTTCCATGTGCTCCCTTCTTCAGGGGCCCCAGGCGCAGAGCCATCCCTCTTGGTCTTAAGGTCCTCAACAGCGCTCCCCTCATTCTGCCCTGCACGACGACACTGTGTTGTCCGCCTGTCCTTCTTCCCATGCGACCGTGAGTTCCAGCGAGTCGGGAGTGGCTCTTCCCTCCTGCCAATCACACACCCTTTGCCTTGTCGGAAGTGAGTACGCGCATCGTTGTACACACTCGGAGGAGTAACTTGGAAAACAGGAGACCCTGCATTAAGAGAAAGGGTGGGAGACCTCAGGGGTACTGGGAGGACAGGCCAAGGCTGAAACGCGCCACTACTTAACCCAGTCGCGTTGTACTAACATAAAAGATCATTTCTTCTCAACCGGAAAACACCCTTCACACGTTGCCAGCCATCCGATGGCTCAGGGATGGAAAGAGCAGGAATCAGGAATTCAGAATCGCAGAGTGGAGCTGGTTAGAGCGTCCTCGAAACCCTGGCGCTCTGATGACGCCAGGCTGACACGCGGGACAGCCAAGCCCAGAGCCGGTGGGAAAACCTGTCCAGCCATTTCCTGCGTGTGCAGCCACAGCTGCGGGCTTGGCTTCGAGGTACCAAAGGCCCAGAGTCCACCTGCCAATCGGTGGTCTTCGCCCTGCAGGGAGAAGGTACAGGATGGGCCTTTCAGACTCGTCGGCACGGGGCAAGCTGCCGACTTGCCCCTCGTGACTGCGGTGGCTGGGAGCGAAGCCAGAGGGCACACAAGACGTACGAACAGATGCACTACTCGGGACTGTCAGAGGTCAAGTCATCGGAAAAGCTTCTTGTCGGGGCAAAATTAGGGTGTGCTTTGATAACACTATCTAGAATCGACTTTAATTTTCTCATAACGTGTGCCAACATTTGTCCATGTACTCACTACTCTTCGACATCACTGTATATAGAGTCAGGGTTCAAAACAGGCAGAATGAGGAGCCCCTGACCTCAGGGAGATGACAGCCCCTTCGGGGTCCAGGGTTTTTCACAGGCTGATGTTAGAAAATAAGGGACAGAGAAGCCCAGAGGATTGTAATAATGAGCTCTCCCCTGCGATGCACCAGGAGGACCAGGAGCTGCAGAGGTAGGCGTCCGCCAGGTCGCCCGGGCAGTCCTGTGCTGTGGGCTTCAGCCAAGCATTAGAGCAGAGGTGCCAGACCACAGACCAGGGTGTTGCAGCAAAAGAATCCAGGCTCCCAGATCCAGCGCCATCCAGAGCCTTCCAGTGACATCTAGCATCCTCCAGCACCATGCAGCACCATCCAGAATCATCCAGCGCCATCCAGAGCCACCCAGCATGATCCAGCATGGCTGAGTTGCCCCATGCTTCTGGCTGATCTGACTGTTCACGGCAGGAGCCCAGCTGGGAGCCTGGGGATCCTGGAACAGGACCTCCCCTTTAGACAGAGGCTGACCAGAGCTGGCCACCACAAGGACAGGAACCAGGAGGCCAACGGGAGTGCCAGAGATGCCATTCAGTGGGTTCTTCTAAGGTAGCTGCTCTCAACGTTCTCCTCCTGGGCCACATGTGTGGGATGATGCTCGCTTGCACAACACAAACCCACAGGCATAAGTCAACTTTGACCAGCCGCCTCCCCCCAAAATTACTTGGCATGGCATTTTAAAATTACAAAAACGATGAATGACATAGGCACTGACCTCCCGGAAAAGGTGGTCAACAGCGTGGTGATTGCGAGTGCGGAGGAGGGCATACAGGGGATGGACTGTCGTGGAAAACAATACAACAAAAAATGAAGAAAGTTGTCATTTGAAAAAAACAATAACAGACACAACTAATCTCATTTTTTAAACTTTCGATCTAAAAACAGAAATGGGTACCATTAGCTGCCTGTGGGCTTGGCTGAGATAAAATAAATGCAAGATCGCTGCGATTCTGATCGAAATAGCTCAGACGCCTCCTTTTTCTCGCCGTCCGAGTGCTAACCACAGACCAATAACATGGATTGTTATCACCCCTAATTGCTGATGAAACGAGAGGATTTGCGCACTTCAGTTCTGGAGTGCCAGCAACCCCCCCAACTCATCACAGCAGCCACCGCGTCGCCAACACGAGTGGGTAACACGGTTCTGGGAGCTGACAGGCTTCCGAAAACCCCCGAAAGGGAGGTTTCCTCTCCGTGGCAACGTCCTCGTGCCTTCTCCTTACTGACGCCCCACTGTCCCTAAACATCCGAGGACAAGACCAGACCTTAATTCAGGAATAAGTAAGAGGAGGGCGGACAGGAACCCAGTGGGAGAGACACGTCCACAGAGAAGAGCAGCCGAAGAGCTCCTTCCTCGCGTATCACTCTGTCACCTCAGCGAGGACAGGAAGGTCTTCGTAACTGCACGAGATTACGACAAACGAGTCCGGTTAAGGGGTGATAAAAGCATAATCGTGCTTTCTTCCCCATGAACCTCACTGGAAGTGGAAGGCCCAGGTGATGTTCCCATGATGCCTAGCCTGAGACACACCCCGGAAGACGGCGATTTGTACCTCCCTGGTCCCTGGGTTACCTTCCAGCAGAGGCAGAACCGTGTGGTAAACATAAAGGCTTCAGCACAGAACTGGCGTGGCCCCCATCACGCCTAAGCTGGTAAGCAGCTGCAGACTCCGGGGCCTCGGTTTTCTCATCTGTTAAGTAGGGTGATGACATTACTGCACTAGATGTTTAGAAAGAGGCGCTACCGTACGGAAAGTGATCCGCACGGTACCTGACCTGCAAGGCGGGCTCACCTTAGGCCACCTGATATCCAACTATTAACAAAAGTGATAAAAATGGTGGCAAAGAGCGTGGACCCTGAAGTCAAACTGGGTTCATATCCTTCATATCATTTAGGGCTGTTTCTTTGAATGTGACAGTAAGCACATTACTTGATTTTCTATGCTTCAGTTTTCATCCTTGTGTCTGTAAAATGGAGATAAAAACAGCACCCACTTTATAGGGTTGCTATGAATAGTAAGTGGTGTAACCACAAAGTGCTTCGAACGCAGACCGCACACATCTTAGCTGTCAGAGGTCCTGTTCGGTTGCGGGGAGCAGCATGTCTACCCTCGATCCCCTCAGTCCTACAGCTGGACCGCAGACCAGAGACGGCAGCTCACTCGGGCTGATCTGCGAGGCCGCCTGGGTATCTCGTGGGCTCCGCCCACTGCCGATGACCACCACACCCTAAGCCAGAGTGACCGGGAATTTCTCATCACTTCTTTAAAACCTCTGGTCGGCGGTCATGACCAGTTCACGCTTCTGGGACAGTGCACGCCAGGCTCCCGTGCCATGCGCCTCTCCCGGCCTCTCCTCACCCAGCCCGAGAACGCTTCTCAGGGCCCGTCTTTGGATGTGGCCACCGCGATGACCCTCTGACGTGGGGGCCGACATTCCCTCCTGGGTGGCACGGCTCTTGTTCATAATTACTGCAGGGTCTATCTACCATGTGGCATTCCGACTGTCCTCTTTCCAAGCAGAATGTACACTTCATTCACTCCTGTCTCCTCAAAGCTTCCCTGTGGCTGGCGCAAAGTATGTGCTCAGTAATTCTATTAACCTAAAGGAAGTAAATCCGTTCAGCATGCCAGTGTATTCTATTCTCAGCTTCTTTCAAGCTCATCCCATTAGCCTGAAGTCCTTCAGGGTGAGGGTAGTGTATTCTTAAATCTCCCTAGCCTCAGGATGGCCAAGTATACAATAGGTGCTTAATAATCATTTAGGCAATAAGTAAAAGTATGAATTTGCAAACTGGTTTTTTTTTAACACAATACTTTATTAGCACATAGAGTAAACCACTAATTCTTGGACGAGGTAAATGGCACAATTAAACAAAATTAAAGGAAAATTAAAGATAATGTAATTTAATCAAAAGTAAGGTAGCATCTTGTAAGTAGAATGTTTAGTTGCTCTAATGAATCAGCAGTTGTTTTGAGATATTAATCCTTGATCCTCAAGTAAAGTATGGTAATTTAACACTCACTGAGCTTTTAAAATGTACATTCTTAAGTTCCACCCAATGTTTTTAATCAGTATAAAGAGGAGCTCAGAGGATTTTTTTGCTGCTGTTTTCTTTTTCCGACTCTCTCCAAGATTAACGCGAAACCAAGGCTGGGCATGATCCTCTCACCTCCTCGCCCTGCGACCTGTGCACGCGTGTCCGACGGTTTTTACACGTTTGGGGACACGAACGAAATGGTTTTCTCCATGGAGTGGAAAGAAACTGGTCGGGGGTAGAGGACAATTTTTCTTCTCCCTCAGTTCTTCATGCATTCTTAGAAACAGAATTCTTCAGCCAAAGTCAGAAGGATGTGGCAGAGGCCTGTGGGAGAGATGTGACGTGTGACAGGGACTTCACATGCCATTACTAGAGGGGCCACATGGGAGATGTGACAAGGAACTCAGGTAGCCCTTAGCAGCAAAGATCCGCCCCAGCTGACAGCCAGCAAGAAGAGAGCCACAGGAAAGCAGATTCATCCAGGGGCCGGAACGAGCTCACCTGCAGGTCTGTCCCTGAACTTCTGACAGGAAGACAGTTCTCCCAACCCCCTGACTGCAACCCTACCAGCCTCGGAGCTGGGGGCCCAGCTGAGCCCCCCTGTGAGAGGAGGCAGCGCCGGGGGCGGCACTGGGGAGAAGTCAGATGCACAGGGAAGGGAGGGCCTGAGTACTTTCTCCAGTGAGCTCCCGACACCAGCAGTCCACAATGCCTCCCGCTGAAGCCCCTTCCTGCACCTCCCAAGCAATCCGACCCCTTTCCTCACAGTAAGACAGACACATCCTGAACCCTGCCTCTCCCTTTGTCTGGGACAATGTATCCGAACAGGCATCGAGACACCTCTCACTGAATCCATCGGAGAAACCAGATGTCTATGGTAGCTCTCCCTTCGAACGGGTACAATAGAGAGAAAGCTGAAAGTCAATGAAAACAGTCAATAGTTCCAGAGAAAGGGACCCTTCTGAGAAAACGGAATAAAGGCTTTCTATTCAAAAGAAAGTCAATTTCTGTTTATATTTTCAAAAAGATTCCAGAGAAATTTGTATCTCTGAGAAGTTAAAAAAGCTAGGATGAGGAACAGTTGTTTGGGGATGATCATAATTAGGGTAAAAATATAAGAGAGGCTGTGAATGACAAAATATGTATTTTTAAACACTGAAATCGGTTGTCTGAAAAGCTTCAGAAATTTTCTCAGAATGAAGAAACAAAGAATCACGATGAATGCAGTGAACATACACAGTCAAAATGACAAGGCCGTTTTATTCACCGGCAATAGGAATTAGACAAGGCACATATAAGAGAGACAGAATTAAAAATCATTGTTTAAATAATAGAACAAAATTCCCTGAGATGTAAGGAAGCTTCCCCCTAAAGATGAAAAAAGCTACTGAGAACTTAGCAACATCAATACGGAGACCCAGAAGCCAAATTTAATGGAAAGTCTGTTTGCAAGGGAGCTTGGGAAATGTGGTTCACAAGGTCACCTTCAGAGTTAATGAGTAGGTCAAGGGCAGGGAATGGATTTTGGAGCCAATGGGCAAACTAGCACAATAATCATGTACTATTTATTTCATAAATAATATATAACTCGATATAAGAAAATCACTTATGGCAATTCATCATATAAATGAATCAAAGTGTATAATAGTAAAAAAAATGAAATGGCACTTGAAAATAGCAAGAAAAGGACAAAAACAGTCAGACTTGAGCTGAATACTAAGGCCAGCCCTACTGAAGTCAAGACTGATCTGACAGTTGGTTGCAATTATTAAATTATTAAATATGGTTCTGGATATTTTGGCCAATGCAATAATTTCCTTACTCCCTACTAAAAAGCAAGAAAAAAAAAAGAAAAGAAAAAAATTGAGAGTGACAAATGCCAGAAAAGAGGGCACAAATTACCATTATTTTCACATGCGGCCAAATACGAGATGAATAATTTAACAGAAACATAATGAGAAAATACTTGAAAGGCCTTTCTGAGATGAGAAAACGCGAATATATGGAAGAAACAGGATGTCCTCGCGTAGAAAGTTTTCATGTGTGACAGAAGAAAAGTCTGTGCTGCCTCCCTTCAGAAGTTGCACGTTGAGGCCCTAACTCCCAGGGTGGCTCTACTTGGAGTAAGGAACTCATTGAAGTTAAACGATGTTATCAGGGTGGGGCCCTCACCCCGTAAGATCAGCATCCTCATAAGGAGAGAGGCTAGTTCTTTCTCTCTCTCTCTCCCGCCACCCCCGCTCCCTCTGCCTTCACGTGCCAATAAAAGACCATGTGAGGACCCTGCAAGGAGGCAGCCATCTGCAAGCCCGGAAGAGAGCCCTCATCCAAACCCAAGTTCCTCCGCACCTTGACAGTGGACATCCAGTCTCCAGAACCACGAGAAAACAAAGGTCCGTTGTTTCAGCCTCCCAGCCCTGTGGTATTTTGTTACGGCCGACTACCCTGGCTAACGCGCCATGTCATCAAAGTGTCGATGCTTCTCCAGTTTGCCTAGAAATTCAGTCATGTCAATCAAACCATCACTGAATTATCTTTGAAAACTTAACTTCAACGCCTCTACAAGCTCCTTAACATTTAATTTGAGAAACAAACCTTTTTTCAAATAAATTTGAAAGAAAAAAAAAACCACCCTCCACTAGCAAGGACTAATACGTGTGAGTCATCTAGTGACGATACAAGAAAGGCTGGCATGTACTAAGGGTTCGTAAAAATATTAGTCGTTATGGTCACCATCTCCCTGATTATTACTGCTCACTTTTCATAGGTATTTAAAATGGTTTAACCTTTATTGGGGCAAACGGGGCAAAACCTGGTTAATTAATTAATTAATTAATTGTAGCAGGGCAATTTCATCTTTAGGAAGCTCCTATAAAGACCTTGTTAGACTGAGAGCCAAGGTGTTTGCTGTAGCTCTGTTTATAACGGCACGACAGTGAAACACCCCGAGTGCTCAATAACGCAGTGATATTAAATACACTGATACCATGGCCGATCCACACAATGGAAAAGGCTTCCACAGGAGCATCACCACCAGTCCCAGTCCAGCCAGGGCACGGGGTTGGACAGGTGACACAGGAAGGGAGACGACCAAGGGGGTGACAAGACAGCACACTGCTGGGCTGCAGCAGGAAGTGCTGGGCAGTCTGAGCCTGGACAGAGGACAGAGGCAGTGCTGTCCCTGGGGCTGGACGTGGAGGCCTTCTCCTGGGAGCCAGGGTTCCAGAAGACACGGGGACCATAGAGGAAAGGGTTGCCCCGCGCTGGCTGGGGCCAGCGAGAGACCAGGCACTGTCAGAAGAAACACAATGCAGAGGGAGAGGCTGAGAAACACCCCGGCTCTTCCTCCCGCTGGTGAGTCCACGCGGAACGTGGCAGAGACACAGGGAGTCTCACCCCCGGCGACGCAGGTCAGAGCAGGAAAGGTGGGGGGTGAACCTGAGGGAAACCAGCAGTCAGGCACCATAACCACCGTGCAATACTCACTGAAGAGGAAAACACATCCGGGTGTATTTCAAGGGAAGAGACAGGTTATGAGCATTTACAGCGTCCAAATAAACCTAAAATAGGGAACACGCATGCATAACCACATAGAAAAACGTCTGGAGAACGCACACCAAGAGAGTAATGTTAGCATCTGCCTGGACGATATTACTTTTGGATTATTTGTATCATCTAGTTATTCTAAAATATATAACGCCAGTGAGTTTAAATAATAAAAGGATAATTGTGTTTCTGTGTCCATGAAAAGAGCAACTAGATCACCAGCCCCGTGAATATTGGACACGAAGATGAGCTATCTCTATCGTGTTTACAGCCTTTATTTCAGAGAAAAAAAGAACTAAATTTGCCTCCCAATAACGACATGGATGCAACTACATCTGCTGATGTTCACCGTCAGACAAACATTCAATATACGTTTACTTGTTTGCCCTTTTGTACTCACACATATAACTGAAATAATAAGGTACATTACATCTGATTCATTTTTATCTCTTTCCTTAATACATTCTAAGTCATCTCTTGTAAGAATTCCTTGCACATTTGTTTCATTTTTATCATGTTAACCTCTGTAATTCAGACAGTCCTATTTTATAGTTTTCGTAGTTCAGTATCATTTATTTCACAAATGGGGTCTCCATCCTTTGGGTTGTAATATTTCCCCCTCAGAACACTGTGCACGATGTGAACAGTATTAGAATGCAGATCTGGTTTGGGAGGATAACTCTGATGCTAACGAGAAACGAGAACCTTTCTCTTTTCCATCAGTGACCTTCTTCCAGGCTTGTCTCTGTGGGTGCTCAGCAAGGGGGCGGCAATCACACCAGTTATTTTTGCAGAAATAATTTAACACAAAATGGTGTTAATTACAGACTGGAGAACCGAAAATGAAAACGAGGGGCATGGAGCTGGTAACTGCGAGGAGGCGCCACCATCCCTGGGCTGGGAGGACAGAGAGAAGGGACTGGGATTATCCCAACGTACACGCTCGGAGGAGGGGGGCCCTCCGAGGAGTGGGTGCTGCCTTACCAGTACACGGTGACCCCTCCAACCCTGAAACTAATTGGTGGGGAATTTCTGAGTCTTCTTCACATTCCGAGTCCAACCCTTGCCCTGAATATGCCGCACACAGAAAACGGTGAGAACATGGCAACTCTATCCTCTCGTAATGGTACCCTCAGTGGACCTGCTCTTCTTCCTCCCCCGAACTCATGCCATCGCAGACACAACCTCTGGCTTCCAGTCCCATGAAGGAGGTGGCTATTCTGTGCCACGCCTTCTGTCGGGTAGAAGTCAAGCCTGGAGGACGGAAAGTGGCCGGAGCCCAGGCTCCAAGACGCAGCGAGGCAGGGTGGGAGGCGTGGGAACATCTAAGCAGGCGAAAGAAGTGGAAGGCAGCGCGGAGCCAGCCCCGACCAGGAGCCACCATTCACTCAGCTCTTCCAGAAAACAAACACGCCCCCGTCCAGCCGTGCATCACCAAGTGAGAGACCCCTCAGCCCCGGAGCCAGGGGGCCGATGATCCTCTTGATAACACACTTCGAGACGCTGTCGTTGTGATCACTGTTCTGGCAGAAGTTACGGTTTCTGCGGCCTGGACATCTGCCTGGCCGTGGAGTTCAAGCTTCGATGAGGCATCGTTAGCCTTTCAGAAAGTCTTCCGTAGACAAAGAACACAACTACAACCGTTCCCATCTGCGAAAGGATGGACAGTGTTTCCCGACTGGCACTTTCCTGGCACAAGCTTCTCAGAGGCAAAGCAGATCATCTATCTCCAAAATGTGATGCTTACATTCTCTCTCTCTCTCTCTCTTTTTTTTTTTTTTTTGTTAGTTCTAGACCTGATTAGAGACTCCATCTGCCATCTGGCTCCGTTATGAGAATCCCAAAAAACTGGAATTACGAATTAGAAAACCTATCTTTCTGCGCATGCCCTCTATTTCTAGGTTAGCGCAGGGCGTGCGGGACCAGGAGTATTTCCGAGTGTGTGTCAAGCTCTGAGCTGCCCCTCCCAGCCCGCCCTGTCCCGGGAAGGGCCCTGGAGACCAGACCACCCAAACTCACACCAAAGAGGGCTCTACGGTCCCAATACGACTCCGAGAGCGTAAGCTGCCCTGTCAGTTCCTAAAAGTCTTGAAGTAGATGCTAAATGCACACATGTACTATCTGACTTATTCTCTTCCAAGAGATATGTTAATTGTAATAAGTAAGTTGAGGCAATATGGATCTAGAAAATGGTTACACATGGTTAATGAGTCAAGTCCCATTAAAGCAAATAACTGAAAAACAGTGAGAGATCAATGAAATCTTATCCAGACAATGGACAGCTTTTAACTGTAACAGACAGATGATTAGAGTCTATGTTTAGTAATTTCTAATTTTCTCAAAAATGTTACAAGCAGCTCAAATTTTCAGCATGCATTATTTCTTAAAGTGCATTCCATCTTCTGATTCACAAAATAAATTTTTTTTACTTGAAGATTTAACTGATATGGAAAATTCGACAACTATTTAGAGAAATTAATTTCATCCAGTTTATGGGTAAATATCCATTTAAGTCAATTGTGTTTATTGTTTTCAAAAGTCTCGCCGGTCTTACTTTCCATGGAATTCCATTTCGGTCCTGATCTATACTATACATAAATTCCTCCATTTTTTAACTTTCCTAAAGAAAACTATGGAGCTGAAATATGAAGCTCACACAAGACTCCCATTTTTCTCCTGAAATTTTCCAATTTACTCCCTATGTTTATCGACAGGGATGATGATGATGATGATGATGATGATGATGATGGCGGTGATGGTGGTGATGCTACCTTCTATTTCCTGCCCTCAAAAGTCATTCAATTACCTTACACTAGATGCCTTTACAACACTTCACACTTACTCCTTCATGTAATTCTCACACCCACTCCAAAACAGATCATATCACATCCACCTTTATGAACGGCACAAGAGGAAATAATTTCACAAAATTACAGAGTTATCAAGGACCAGCGCACAGAATAGCACCCACTCCTCCTGACGCCCGGCACACAATGTGTTCCATTCCGCCCTGAGTGGAATTAATTTGAGTTTTGATGTTGCACACACCTCAGTTGGAATTTTCTCTCTTAATTAGCGAGGTGAACACGGTCACAGGTAAACCTCTCACAACTCCCCTTGAGCTTCAGTTTCCTCATCAGCAAAGTAAAGATAGTAAATAACATACGTAGACCACTTGGCACAGTTCCCAGAGAATCCTAAGTTTTTTAACAAGTAGTTGTAGTGAGGATGCTACTTGGTGTGTACCAGACGCTCCATAAATGGGTTTCTCCCCTTCCAGCCAGACCACATCCAGGTTTGTGGCAAGTGGACTGTCATTAAATGAGCATTAACGGAGTAAAAAATATTCACAAGTTGAACAACTGCTATTAGTGACTACCATGTATCAAGTGCCTACTAACGTGCTTTATATGTAAAGATATATACTATTAGTATCTCCATTTTACATATTAAGAAACTAAGTCAAGGAGGTGAAGTAACTTCCCAATTTTACGTAACGAAGAGTGACGGAGCTGGGATTTGAACCAGTGAATCTGGTGTGAGTCCTCTGAGTGAAAGTCAATTCCAACATCAGTATTACATCTGAATTGTTTCAGCCAAACAATGCAGCCAACCTGCATGGGAGGAAGCCGTGTTGTATTTTATATTTCTGCAATGCTCCGTTTTCGTCTTTGTAGCCCCCACCATCTAAACTTAATAAACCAACGATATCGATACCTTAATACAAGGCAAAGAGTTGCTCCTGAGCACAAGCCAACCGACACCTATTTTTAACCATCAACTAGCAATTAAAATCCTTAAATAGGGAGAAGAAAGGCCAGCCTCGGGAAGATCAGGGTAGTGTCATCCCGCTTCCTTGCTCAAAGACTCCCAAGCCTCCCTTTTTCCTACAGAGTCAAGTTCACATTCCTTAGCCTGTCCCTCAGAACCTCCCAAACCAGCCAGCAATGTAGTTCTTAAGCCTTATCTTCCCTTACTCACAACCTGAAGTCTCCACTGATCTCTCAATTTCGCTTTCCAACTCTTATCTCCACAGCTTCTCTCTAGTTCTCCCTACACAGGGGATGCCATCGAGGCTTCTCCCCGTGGCCCCGGCCATTCTCCAAAGTGCACACGCAATGGGCAGCCTCTGGGGTCACCCCTCGCTTCCGCTACCTTCGAGGGCTCCGCTCTTCCCAGCTCTGGGTGCTCATCACTCCTCCGCAACTTCATGGCGATCCCCATGGACTGAGCACCCATGGTATACCAGCAGTGGGCAAGGGATCCATTTTAAAATCAAATTATTTATAAATCGATTCGTAAATATTGTGTCTGGACAAAATGTGCATGTTAAATTTCTTGAAAGGCTATTACCATAGTCAACTTACTGAAAGCATTAAAAATTCCAGTGCCTACCAGCTAAAGTTTTTGTGAAGAGATGGTTGGAGCAGAGCGATAAAAAATTGAGCAGCTTTTCCCATTCTTCATAAGGGAAAACAGTAAATAATGTCTCATTTCCAGTGTCAATAAATTATCAAAATGAGGATTTGTCCATTTATTTAAAGATACAAAAATATGTATTAGTAGAACAAAAAAACTTATATAGCTTTCATATTACAAAAGAAAAAAGTTAAAGAAAACCTTTAAAAAGATAACAAAGAAAAATGTAAAGATAACATAAAGACTAAAGAAAATATTTCAAATGATGGTAAGGACAAAAAACATAGGTAAAATCAGGCAGTTTATAGAAAAAGACCAAACACAAAACATTTAATAATAAATACATGGTTATATTACTGTCCTATTCAAACATACTCTGATAGCCCTGCCTGGTGTGGCTCAGTTAATTGAGCACAGGCCTGTGAACGAAAGGGTCACATGTTCGATTCCCAGTCTAGGGCACATGCCTGAGTTGCAGGCCAGGTCTCCAGTGGCGGGGCATGCAAGAGGCAACCACACATTGATGTTTCTCTCCCTCTCTTTCTCCCTCCCCTCAACTCTCTAAAATTAAATAAATAAAATCTTTTTTAAAAAAGGTACTCTAACATTGAGCAAAAGTAAATAAGTATAATCTAGTTACAGATACACCTAAAGCCAATGACCAAGAAAGATAAGGAAGAAAAGATATACAGAGGATATTCATGGAAAATAATAAAGGCCAATGTGTCAGGGACTGATCTCTGCCAACCCCAATACTCAAGCTTAGCTGACTTTATTAAAGAACGCTCATCGTGTGGGCGTGGCAATATTCCCAGCTTCCCTTGCAAATAGGAGCAGCTATGTAACCAGTGAACCAGGAGTGGAAGGTACTGGAGTGCGTGTCTAGGAAAGCTCCTTTAAAAAGAGCTGAGTCCCTGCAGGAAATACCAGGTGAAACTTACGGGATCTCATTGCTGATGGGACACACACGCAAACTTGCCTGAGTCTTTGAAAAAGCATGTGGGCAGAAACTCACAGGTAAGGAAACTGAGGTTCTCAAAAATACAGTAAAATTAATCAGGGTGCCCATTAAACATTGGCATACGAGAGCTTTGTGTGTGTGATTACGTAATTGTCTTGTAAAGAGAATTCTTTTTTTTTCAGAAACCGATTATATAAAAAGTTTAAAATATTTCAAAATACAGGTCTTGTCTGCAAACTGTAATTCAAGAAATAAGTAAAAATATGAAATGGCATTGGACTGAATGCAAAATATCAACATTTAGAAATCACTCACAAGTACTTCACTGGTCCGAGAAGAAATCCAAACACACGCTACATGTATTGTCAAACATAACGAGGAAAAAACAGTGATATGCATCAGAATCCAGATGGCATTGCTAAAAGCATATTCAGAGGAAAATTCATTGCCCTAAACATAAAAGAGTGAAAATAAACATGAAGCATTTAATCCAAGGGTCCTAATAAAAGACAGCAAAGTTAAGACAAGAAGAAGGAATAGATGAAGAAGCAGCAGCAGCAACTGTACCTCCAGAAAACCTTTTGAGGAAATCACCCCACAAGGGCTTGGAAATGAATGTTCAATGTGCGGTTTTCGAAAAACCAGACTGAAATCTCCATCATGATTTACTCCATGACTGAGTAAATCGTGGCAACAGTACAGCTTAGCACGACAGAGAGACACTAGATATAACCCTCACATTTATTGGCATAAAAGCCCACAATAAATGAACTTGAAAAGGAGAATGCGAATCCGTGTACATAGTCTGATCTCAGGCGGGAGTGAGGACTACATTAGCATTTAATACAACTGTCTTTGCATGTTCAGGCATTTACTTAGAGTAGGCAAGTTTCGCCGTTAAAATCAGAACAATGCGCTTCTAAAAGCAGGGACTCCTAAAGCACATTTCCTCCCCTGCCCTCTTTAAAATGGAACGTGGCGCTCCATTTCCTCAGGGGATGTATCTTGTAAATCGCCGTATCGTGCGCAATCCCTCGTACCTATTAGAGCACGCAGTTACCAGATGTAGTACTGCACTTATCTTTTCTCCAGGATCCCGAGGGTTCCTCTCTGCCTTCAAAGAAAGCAATTTTCTCTCAGAGGCTACTATTATTTCGTACAAATGATTCAGAGCGAGCCCTCCACACCACATCAAAACGTGGGGCAAAAAGAAAAGGACGATGGGAAGGCAACTGGCGTGGAAGTCCATGACTGTTTCCAATCAGGTCTCCCTACTTGAAAGTCTCCTTTACCAAGAGCCCTCGGCACCTTTAAAATGGGGAACCTTGCACCCATGCAAATATTCCGGGAATTTAATGTTGGGACTCCGTCAAGTACACCGCACAGCGGTTAGAGGGAATCCCCCGCCTCCTTCCCCTCCCCCACATCCTTTTCCACCTCTGCGCACATCATTAAAACTCCTCGAACCGATCCAATTCTACACCGATTCGAAAAGCAGCACACGGAAGTCCAAGTGCAGCAGCTACGATGTACCCCACTTAGCTAACACGTGCGACAGTATGACTAGCACAAGCTAGGCTGCCAGCTCATTCCTTGGGGAGATAATTCACGGGGTGGAGGGTCTATTAACACCTGCAAGTTCATCTCCGCAGGCAGCGACACATCCTGGTATCACAGGACCGAAATCCCTCCGAGCAATTTAGCTTCCTTCGCCCTAAACCCACACGTACTCACTCGTCTCCACGCCGGTGGAGAAGAAAAGCGGGGCGCTTCTCCCAAAGTAATTAAAACCCCAAGCCTCCATTTAAACTTCAAAACCATGATCTTCCCCTCCTCTGATCTCAGAGCATTCATTCTCTGGACTTGCACACTTGGAATTAATCCCACTCCGCCCGAATCACCTACAGCTTGCGCGATTCATCCTGGACCGTGTCTGTTCTCTCCAACCAAACCCTGAACTTCCTTCCCCGTGGCGCCTGACATCATATACTCCTCACAAAGCGACTGTGTTCGTGGATTTTGATGACAGACACCACTGTTCGATTCAGTGTCACTCTAGTTTTTGAACAGGTTGGAGGTGTCGACAAACACCTTGGGACAGCGGTAGGAGACTGTTGGTTTGAAAGGGTTGTTGCAAGGGCAGGAGAGGCACCCCCGCAGCAGGGAGAATGTTGCACCGCGGTCTCTACAGACCTCTCAAGGGTTAGGCCAAAAGGGGGTCAGGAGGCTGGGCAGAAGCAGTGGTGGAGGGGAGTGTCAGGTACTGTGGGGGGGGCGGGGGGGGGGATGATTTCTGAGCAGCCAGCCTGTTCCAGTGAAGGGCTGTAAACGGCTCAGGCCGAGGGGAAGGACGGAATCTTAACCTAAGTGTCTTTGCCCGGCATTTTGTTCCGATGGGCCAGTGGGGACAAAACAGTTTAGCTAAACGTTTGTGAGGCAAAGAAAGGGAATTGGAGGGTCTGTGTCTGGCCGTGTCGTAGGCGCCGATGACCCACAAGGGGGCACCCGTGAGTCCGATTTGAGTCCTAGGGGGAACTGGGATTAATGGCAGTGAGCTGTTTCGGAATGCAAAGACAGACACGGTTAAAGGTCTCCAGGGTTCCAGGGCTGAGGTATCAAGTTCAACGTCGTCAGAGGACACAAAGAGGAAAGGGGCAGCTCCTGCCCTTCAGGAATTTGGAGACTAAATGAAAGGCCCAGACCAATTTACACATGATCAAAAAAAAAAAAAAAATAGCCCTAATTATAACAGGAAGGGAAAAGGAAAACATGGGCATTAAAGAACAAGCAGTCATCATCTCACTGGATTCCCTGAGGTCAGGAAAGCAGGAGGCACTTCCTGAACCACACCCCTCCCCCCAAGAGCAAAGAAAATCTAACCAGTGGAGCTGGACTTTTGTAATCCACGCTTCCTTCCTTACCTGGAAATTCTGCTTTCGGGCTCTGATCGGATAGTTTTTAAGGAACGCAAGAGTCCTGGAAAGGTGATCCAGTTGCACCTCCGGATGTCTCCAAAATGGACGTTAACGAGGACTTCCTATTGCTGAGAGAGAAGAAAGACTCAGGGCCCCAAAATAAAGAAATGAAAAAGTTCCCTCCCGCTCCGCGGTCCTGGAGACTACGGGTGCCCAGTGGCTCAAACTAGGCCTTGAGGAATGAGCGACCCGCGATGATGTGGGGCTCGCGCTGGGCCCCGGGAGTGCCAGGAGCAGCCTGAGGGGCTGGCAAGGCCAGACAAGGAGGACAGGACAGCGGCCCCAGGATGAAGACCGCGGGCCGGCAGCCAGTATCATAGGCAGGGCGTAGGAACCTAGAGAAGGCTGCTCTCCTAGGACAGGGTTTCTCCTCCCTGAATACTGGAATCACCAGGGGAGCTTCAACAGTCCCAGGCTCCAGGATGCTTCCCAGGATGCTCCCGTTGGGTGGTGAGACCCAAGCATCAGTATTCTTTCAAAGCGCCCCAGGTTACTCCAGTGCGCAGACCGGAGGCAGGACCCCTGTCCCGGGGAGCAGTGACCATGTCACATGCAGTTTCATAGGGCACGTAGAGATGTGAGACCTTGAACTGAACGAAGACAGCAAGTATGAAACAGGAGCAGAAAAGCAAAACCTAAACGAATCGTAGGAAAATGGAAGCCCATCACAGTCCTCACTCAATAAAAACTAAAAGTTTCTTACCTTTTATTTTACGTAAATGAAATCAAGTAGCACGCATTCTTTTGTGTCTAACTCTTCTGTGATTCAAAATCTATGCCCGTCAGATTTCCGCATGGCGTTACCTGCGGTGGCAGGTCGTTCATCCTCACTCGTGGATGTTCGCATCGTGGGAACATCCCACCCTTGCTTTATCCATTTCACTGTTAATGGGCAGGCAGGTAGTTACCGCGAGGGGAAACCACAAACAGAAGTGCTCGGTCCATCTGTGCGTGTACGCAGATGTTCCGCGGAGTGAAACTGCGGATCACAGAACGTGCATATGTTCAGCTTTAGATAATACCGCCAAGCAGTTTCCCGAAGCTTTTGTATCAATTAACATCACCGCAGTCCTGGATGTCCATCCGGTCTCCTGTGGTCCATCAGTGCCGCTTCCGTTTCTGTGGAAACGCTAGGGATGGATTCAGGGAAGGAGTTTGATGCCAGGGTATCACAGTTGGGGTTTGCCAGAGAAACATAACCAGTAGGATGGATGGATGGATGGATGGGTGGATAGAGATTAGAAATTGGCTCCTGTGATTATAGAGGCTGATAACACCCAAGAGCTGTAGTGAAGACGCTGGAAAACTAGAAAACTGATGTGTACTTCCAGTCTAAAAGCTGTCAGGCTTGAGACACCCAAAAAGAGCTGATGTTTTAGTTCAAGTCCAAAGGCCTGCAGAGATCAAAGCCCCAGCTCAAAGCAGTCAGCAGCAGGAAGAGTTCCCTCTTAGTAGTGGGAAGATCAGCCTTTTTCTTCCATTCGGGGCTTTAAATGATTGGGTTAGGGTCACCCACACTAGGCAGGGCCATCTGCTTTACTCAGTCTACCAATTCAGAGATCTCATCCAAAAACATCCTCAAGTGGGGACTGGTTGAAAGAGGCTGAAGGGATTAGTCAAAGAGCCCGAGTGAAGGTCCCACATACGTTGATAATGGTGTGAGGATTAACTAAGGAAATGGGGCGTCAGGCTATGTGGAAGGGGGGCGAAGCGGGAAAAACGGGCAACTGTAACAGCCTCAACAACAACAACACACACACACGCACACACACACACCCTCATGGACACACAGAGAATAATGTTGGAGCAAATGCCAGCACACCTTGCTGCCCCGTCAAGTTCACAAATGACCGCCACATCATGCTAGCCTGCGGTTTTGTCCGCAACCCTGCCTTGTAAGTGCTGCATAGTATTCCGCTGTGAATATTATTTGCTGCAGATCACGCCTTCTCACACGATCTCACTGTGCGACCACATGGAAATGTGTGTATCCAGTCTACTATTGACAGGGATGGGGCCCTTTCCAGTTGAGAGCATCTTGTTAATATTGCCACCATCAATACTTGAGCTGCTTCTGTTTTGCTTCTAAACAAGGGTGCAAAGGCAACTCTATGTGTGTCTCCTTGTGCATACACACACACACACACACACATAAATGTTTCTCTTGGGCAGCCACAGATCAAGAAATGACCACCTGGAGCACGAGTGGAGAGAAAACAGCACATCTGGAAAGTTCTCTCTCCACCTACTCCCCATCCGAGGCATCACCATCTTCTCTCTCTCCACCCTCCCCACAATATGACTTAACCAGCGCCTGCCCTCGCCCAGAAGTTACTCACAGATTTTGTCTTATAAATTTGTATCGAAGTAAAATAGAACTACAAAAACGTGCTTGCATTTTAAGCGTGCAGTGCAATGCATCACCCTAAATTGAACATACATAAGTGACCCAGGTAAAGAGAGGAGAGTTGCCACCATCAAGAAAAGGAGTGGCACGTTACAGGACAGGTAACTTCGTCCTTACCGACCCTGCCAAACTGCTCCGCAAAGCGACCGAGTTGACTGAATCTCATATCGTAAGTGAAAAAGCGCACCCAGCTCTTGTCACCCCTGCCAACACTTGGGGGGCGCCCCCTAGTTTTACTGCACCAATAGGTAGAAATTCTGCCCTGTTGTTTTAAGTTGCTTTCCCTTATTTTAAAAAAAATATCGTTGAGCATTTTTGCATGCTCGTTGGCCAGTGGGAATGTTTTGGGTTCATTTTGCTGGTGGATGGGTCTCCCGTTCTGACCCTTTCTCTAAGGGCCGACAGCCCGCACGGTTGTCTGCCTCCTGCCCCTTCGCTGTAGGCTTAACATCGTCATCGTCTCATCTCTAGTGCGCCGGTGCCTCCCAGGCTTCACGGACTGTTCCCCAGGAACCTGCGTGGGCGCTAGTCTCTACCACCATCACAGCACCTGCCACCCCTTCGCCCAGGTGTCACTAGCCAGCGGCTGTGCATTTGGCTTCACAGGGCGTTTTCCGGGTCAGTGGCCAGCATGACACTTGGAGGCCATACCAGTAGCTGAGTTCCCGCTGTCTCACTCCTGACCTGCCACCGAGGTTCACACAGGCGTTTGGGATTTGGTGCAGCTCAGTGCCCCTCCCAGTAAAAGCACCACTGTCTGGGAGGTTCTGAAGACAGAGGTTATCGTCTCATTCCCTTTGCCAGCTCCGGGGTCTCAGACAAGTCACTCCAACCCCAGGGGCCAGCCTGCTCTGGTGTCAAATGGGACCGCACAGATGCCCTCCCTGCCTACCTCCCAGAGTGGTTTTAGATATCAAATGAGGGAGTGCTGGGCTGCTCAAAGTATTCCCTGGGGCACCAGTGCCAGCCGGGACGAGGGGCTGTGGCTTGTCGACAAACACAGCCCTGTGCAAACCTGGGGTAGAACCATGGGTATGACATACGAATGTGCTGTTTGTTTGCCCACGTGTCCTGAAATAACGTGCAGGCCGCCTAGTAAATAGCCGGGTGAAGGTGGTGTTGAGTCAGAAGGCACCGTCGGTGGAAACAGACTCATAATTATGATTGAATTTTGTATGTGCAAGCATGACCTGAATTAATCAACCTGCTGATTAGCCCCAACTCCTACATTGTTGAGCCTGTAGCACAAAGAGGTGTGGGAGGGGTCCACTGTGGAAGGAAAAGCACATCCGGGCAGGGAGGCCCGTCCAGAGAGCCAGGCGGATGGCGGCAGGCGGCTCCGGCCTGCTCCGGGGGGTGAGGCTGGGCCCTGGGCGGGACGGCGGGTGAGAGGCTGTGCCTGCGCTCGGATCAGAGCTGCTGAGGAGAGAGCAGCACGTGGATCCTGCTGCCACCAGGCAGAGCTCTTCAATGAGGGGGGCTGGGGGGGAGGGGGGGCTCCGTGTCTCTGCGTAACTGATCTCTAGCCAGAAGCCTCGGGAGGCAGAGGAGGTGCGGCTGCTGCCTGGCTCTTGGGAGGAGCCGGACTCTCTCCCTCGGCTGCAGGCGCGGGGACCGCCAGGCTCAACTCCACCGGAGCCATGCCAGCCAACCTCACCGAGGGCAGCCCCGACGACGCCAACGGGACCGCGGAGACGCCGGATTCGCAGGCAGCCACCTGCTTCCCCGCAACTTTCACGGAAGTGGTGGCAGGAGAGGAAGGGGGCTCCTTCTACTCCTCCTTCAAGGTAAGCCTTCCGCCTCCCACTGCGAACACTGATTTTAAAAACCAGGACAAGTAGACCGGCTCCTTTGTAATAGAAATAGCCAGCATTGTAAATAGGGGCAGTTTGTTTTCTTTACTTAAAAGGATGAATGAAAACCAAACTGACGGGCTACAGCAACAAGTTCCGTACAGCAAGAAAGGACCTACGGGGCAGTTGGTTACGAACACAGGTACTCTTCCTGCTGCTGCTGAAATGCGTGAATATGAACGGATGATTTTTTTTTTTAAAGAATTGTTTCTCTCTTCCTTAGGTGAAAGTTCATTTAATCAATCCTGTAGTTGTGCTGGAAATGTCTGTCTTGTACGGGTTATTGCTGTGAGTTTTTTGCTAGGAACATCAGAGGGGTGGCAAGCCCCCACCCCCACCCAGGACAGGAAATGGCAGGAGAGACACAGTCCCAGGATTACTGGTTCTTTGCCTTGAGCATCAGTAAGAAATACATTCTTGGGCAGTAGTGGGTGGTGTGGCTGTTTGCAACAAGTGTCCCCGAACAAACCAGAATTTGGTGAGTTTTCAACTTGCGTGTGTGCGGGGGCTGCATGGAGAGCTGTTTCTCGTTAAGCTGACACTGCCGTTCCCTTTTCTGCAACGAGATAGTGGTCCGGGCCAAAGCGGGCGCCTGGAGAACAACAGCTCCCTGCTTCTTGCGTCGGCTTGCGTGGGGCATCGGGCTATTTCACTCACTGCCCGAGGGCAGACTCAGGCATGGTATCATTCTCAGGTCTCAAGCTGGCCCTTTATACCCTAAAGGAAAATACTTTGAGAAAAATTCTAGCAGTTGGTTATTTGTTTACAACCTTCGTGGTGTTCTGGAAATGATTTCATTTTGTCCAAAGCACAGTAGAATTACTGTAACATCCACCTCTGTATTGGAGCTTTGATTCCACGAGAACACAGAATGAAACTTTCGGCAGGGGGCCGTCCCCAGAGCCATCCTCACACCCCTCAAGGAACAAGACATGCTGTGTAGCAAAAGCATGGCCCAGATATGTCACTTGGGCGGGCTGCGTGGGACCCTCCCCCTCGGAATCCCTCCTAAAGCATTCACGGGTGCAGCCCAGCTGCCCCGCGCCACCGCAGAAAATGCACACTGAGATCGGAGCTGGCTGTCATTTACCCGCTGGCTGAATAAGCTTAGCTATGAAATCTGCCTGCAGACTCAGAGCTTCTGCCTCGGGGAAGCAGGCTGTGTGCGCCAGGAGGCACAGGGCGGCTCTCGGACACGCTGCCCCTGCAGCCTGTGTGACGTTCATGGAACGTGACAGCAAACAGGGTGAAGGGAGACTAACGTGGTTGGTTGTTCTGAGACTCAGGCAATACTCACTCCTGGCTGAGACCCCGTTTGCCATTTATTTTATTTTTTTTTAATTTAATTTTTATTTATTTATATTTAGAGAGAGGGAAAAGGAAGGAGAAAAACATCAATGTGTGGTTGCCTCTCACGGGGCCCTCACTGGGGACCTGGCCTGCATGCCAGGCATGTGCCCTGACTGGGAATTGAACCGGCGACCCTTTGGTTTGCAGCCCGCACTCAATCCACTGAGCTACACCAGCCAGGGCAGCCATTTTTTTTTCAGTACAGCTGCTGAAGGGACATTCTGAATATTTGGACAAACAAATCCCTCCCCTGCTCCCTACTAGTGTTCGACTCCATCCTCACAACAGCGTCTCTGAGCACTAACGGGAACCATCTCGTTCTTGTCTCATTGCCATTGATATGTTTGCCATCAAACAAGTGGGTCACTTGGCCGAGGAGAGAAGCAGAAAGAGAGCAGGCCGAGAGCTGACAATGTTCTTTTTTTTTTTGGAGACATGCAAGCCTTGACTAAAACCAGCGATTCTGAGTCACCCAGCAGTCAGTGCTGGTGTTTCTGGAACCCTAGCTGAAATGCCTTAGACTAACTTTTTCCCACAGCACCCTCAGAGCCTAAGCAGCGCTGATGCACCGTTGAGACGGATACAGTTCTGATAAAAAGAAAAACCACCCGTGTTCACTGTGACGCTTTAATCCCACCAGCTTCTCCAGAAGAAAGTCAGAATTGGGTTTGTTTACTACCTTCCCAGCATGTCCTTTTAAACCCCTCTGCCTTTACCAAAAGCAGCAAACATGTCATAAAAATAAAAATTCGAACAGCAGGAAAAGCAGCAGAACTGATAACAAGAGCGATCGCCCCACGCCTTGCTGCGGGCTGTCTTGGTGACAGGAACCCTTCTAAATGACTTCTGTGAAGGATCTCGCTTAACTCTCACCACTCATGGAGCACCCTTTCATCTGCAATTGCTTTCCATCCTCCTCTGTGTTTATCTAAGTTCTACTCACTCTTTAAGGCACGTTTGGGTTGCTTCCTCCATGAAGCCCCCCTTGACTGATTCCTCCTCTGAGTTCCAGTAGCGTCATGGCGTGTACCTCTCCCCTTGCCACGTAATCCAACTCTGTCTTCATCTGCTCTTTCAATACGTGTAACAGTCATTAAGCAACTCGAGTAGTAAAAGCAACGCGTGATGTTTGTTTCAGATTCTTTCCAGGAAGCAGCACCATCCTGGGCACACTCAGTAAACATTCACTGCAGAGCTGAAGTGTGGGGTTCTCTTTCTGTCTGTTGCCTGCATGTTGTCGGACTGGGCAACAGGTAGCTTGCTTTCTCCAGGACAGCGGCAGGGGTCTTGGTAAACACCACCGCACGGGGCAGCCCTGCCCTGCCCGGCCTCTGCCAGCCACACGCACCAAAGTCCTTCTCTGCAGGCACATTCAGCAAGTCCTCATCTCAGCACGCCCGGGGTAAGTTGTAGATCCTGGTGGGTGGGCTATGGAATTAGTTGCGGCACCATGGACCAGCGCCCTGTTCCTGGGTAGCCCTGGGGAACACGCACCCACTGTGTGGCAGCCCGGCCTGGACTCGGCTACCCAGCCTCAGTCTCCAGGCCTGGGCTGCTGACTTAGCTCCTTGCCCAGCACTCCCATTCTTCTCTGAACCCCAAAGCTCTCTGGGCAGATCCTTCTCCTCCTTCCCATCTCCACCCCCAAATCCTTGCCCTGCTCCCCACTGGTCTAACCTACTCTGCCACGCTAAGCCTGTCTTTGGATATCAGCAGGGCATCAGTGATGAGTTCACCACCTTCTTCCTCTATCATGAACTCCAAGTGACTGGGACAATGCGGTCCTGGGTTCAAGGTCCAGTCCATGCCCTGGTTTCCTTCATGGTTTCCGGTATCTCACACTTTCAGGGTCCCATCCCACTTCCTTCCTCAAGTCCCAAACCCCAGCATTAAGGAATCATCTACCAGAAGTTTTCAAGGAGGATGGGGCCTGTCTCTTCAGACAGTAAACTCGGGGCCTGAACAGAAAGCTGTGCAAGTTTTGTGGGGTTTCTTGTCTTTAAGAATGTCTTTTATTCACACAGGTCATACACATAGTAATCATAAGCCACACTTATATGGCATTACATGCCAGACGCTATTCTAGGTCATTTAGTTTTTCTCAACATCACTATGAAATAGGTACTAGTTTGAACCCCATTTTCCAGACAAGAAAATGGTTAAGTAACTATCCAATGTCACAAAACGAAGAAGGAACAGAGGCAGTATTCGAACCCAGATAGTGTGGCTGAAGTCTGCGTGTTATACTGCAGTGCTTATAAAAAGTTATTTCAAAATTGTGCAAGTGTGTTTGGATGTGAGAGAAATCACGGAGGCCTACCTGGTGGGGCTCAGATCTTGAAAAAAAAATGAATGTGGAGTGAAAATGACTGAAGTTTAAGAAAGACTGATTTAAACTGCCTCTAACTTTTAGTTATAAGGAATGCCTGAATATCTTCTTAGACAGACCTGCAAGAATTTCTGTAGAGTAGATACAGGGATGTGGATTTACTGGGTTTTTGCTCTCCAGAATGGCTATACCAACAGGTTTTCTTTCCTTAAAAAAAAAAAAAAAGAATAACAGTTTATTTTTACCCCACCTCTTCTTAAAACCATGTGTAATCAAAGTTCGTATGTGAATTATACCATAATGTGTCTTTTTATTAAATATTTCATTGCTGTTCTGTTACAGTTGCCCCAATTTCCCCCTTTGCCCTCCTCTGCCCAGCCCACCCCCACCCCCACAGTGAATTCCCACACTGTCGGAATGGACTATGGCCCCCATGTCCATGGGTCATTCATGAACATTCCTTGACTAGTCCCTCCCCCTTCCTTCCACCCTTCACTCCCTCCCCCCTCCCCTCTGGGCACCTTCAGTCTGTTCCTTATTTCCCTGCCTCTGGTTCTATTTTGCTCATTTGTTTGTTTTGTTCATTAGGTTCCACTTATAGGTGAGATCATACGGTGTTTGTCTTTCACTGCCTGGTTTATCTCACTTAGTACAATGCTCTCTAGTTCCATCCTTGCTGTCAGGAAAGGTACAAGTGCCTTCTTTCTTTCTGCTGCATAGTATTCCATTGTGTAAATGTACCGCAGTTTTTTGATCCACTCATTTACTGATGGGCACTTAGGCTGTTTCCAGCACTTGGCTTTTGTAAATAATGCTGCTATGAACATAGGGGCGCACAGATTTTTTTGAACTGCTGTTTCAGGATTCTTAGGGTATAATCTCAGCAGCAGAATCACCGGACCAAAAGGCAGTTCCATTTTTAGGTTCTTGAGGAAATTCCACACTGTTTTCCACAGTGGGTACACCAGTCTGCATTCCCACCAACAGTGCACTAGCGTTCCCTTTTCTCCACATCCTCGCCAGCACTTGTTGTTTGTTGATTTGTTTATGATGGCCATTCTGACCGGTGTGAAGTAGTATCTCATTGTGGTTTTAATTTGCCTCTCTCTGATGGCTAGTGATGTTGAGCATCTTTTCATATGTCCATGGGCCCTCTATATGTCCTCCCGGGAGAAGTATCAGTTCAGGTTCTTCACACATTTTTTAGTTGGATTATTTGCCTTCCTGATGTTCAATCATATAAGTTCTTTATATATTTTGGAGATCAAACTTTTGTCCAAGGTATCATTGGAAAATGTTTTCCCATATGATTGGATCCCTTTTCATTTGGATGATTTTTTTTTTTTTTTAGCTTTGCAGAAGCTTTTTCATTTGATGTAGTCTCATTTGTGTATTTTTCCTTTTAGTTCCCCTACCATAGGAGGTATATCAGGGAAAATATTGCTGTATGGAATATCTGAAATTTTCCTGCCTATGTTCTCTTCTAGGACTTTTATGGTGCTATGACTTATATTTAAGTCTTTTATCCATCTTGAGTTTATTCTGGTGTATGGTGTAAGCTGGTGGTCTAGTTTCATTTCTTCACATGTACCTGTCCAGATCTCCCAACACAATTTATTGAAGAGATCATTTTTGCTCCATTTTATGCTCTGCCCCCTTTGCCAAATATTAATTGACCATAGAGACATGGGTTTATTTTTGGGCTCTCTATTCTGTTCTATTGCTCTGTGCATCTGTTCTTATGCCAGTACCAGACCGTTTTGATTACAGTGGCCTTGTGGTATAGTTTGACATCAAGTATTGTTATCCCTCCTACTTTGGTCTTTTATTCTTAAGATTTCTGAGGCTATTCAGAGTTGTTTTTGTTCCATATAAATTTTTGAAATATTTGTTCTTGATCTGTGAAATATGCCATTGGTATTTTAACAGGGATTACATTGAATCTATAGATTACTTTGGGTAGCATGGATTTTAATGATGTTAATTCTCCAATCCATGAACACAGTATATGCTTCCATTTATTTGTGTCTTCCTTAATGTCTTTAGTGTTCTGTAGTTTTCTGAGTACATATGTTTTACCTCCTTGGTTACGTTTATTCCTCGGTACTTTATTTTTCTTGTAAATGGGATGTTTTTTCTAGTTTCTGTTTCTGAGATTTCATTGTTGGTATATAAGAATGCCTTCAATTTCTGAATACTGACTCTGTATCTCACTATTTTGCCAAATTCACTTATTAGGTCAAGCAGTTTTTTGGTGGAGACTATAGAGTTTTCTAGGTACACGATCATGTCATCTGTAAATAATGGCAGGTTTACTTCCTCCTTTCTAATTTGGATGCCTTTTATTTCTTTTTCCTGTTTGATCACTATGGTAGAACTTCCAGTACTATGTTGAATAAAGTGGTGAAAGTGGACAGCCTTGTCTTGTTCCTGGTCTTAAAGAGAAAGCTTTTAGTTTCTGCCCATAGAGTATGATATGGGCTGTAGGTTTCTCATACGTGGCCTTTATTATGTTGAGTAATGCTCCCTCTATTCTCATTTTACTGAGTGTTTTTATCATAAATGGGTGCTGTATTTTATCAAATGCTTTTCAGCATCTATTGATAAGATCATGTGATTTTTGCCTTTCATTTTATTTATGTAATGTATTATATTTATTGATTTGTGAATATTGTACCATCCTTGTATCCCTGGAATAAATCCCACTTGATCATGGTGTATGATCTTTTTAATGTATCGCTGGATCCAGATTGCCAATATTTTATTGAGGATTTTAGCGTCTATTTTCATCAGAGATACTAGTCTGTAGTTTTCTTTCTTTGTTGTGTCTTTACCTGGTTTGGGATTAGAATGATGCTGGCCTCGTAAAAAGAGTTTGGGAGTCTTCCCTCTTCTTGAATTTTCTGGAATAGTTTGAGAAGGATAGGAGTTAGTTCTTCTTTAAATGTTTGGTAAAATTTGTCCATGAAGCCACCTGGCCCAGGGCCTTTTTGATTACTGCTTCAATTTCACTAGCTGTTATCAATCTCTTCAGGCTTTCTGCTTCTTCCCTGTTCAGTTTGGGAAGACTGTATGTATGTTTCTAGAAATTGTGTCCATTTCGCCCAGATTGTCCAATTTCTTGGCATACAGTTGTTCGTAGTAATTTCTTATAATCCTTTGTATTTCTGTGGTATCAGTTGTAATCTCTTCTCTTTCATTTCTGATTTTATTTATTTGGGTCCTCTCTCTTTTTTTCTTGATGAAGCTGGATAAAGGCTTATCAATTTTGTTTATCTTTCCAAAGAAATAGGTCCTGGATTTACAGATCCTTTGAATTGGTTTTTTAGTCTCCATGTCATTTAATTCTGCTCTGATCTTGATTATTTCCTTCCTTCTATTCACTCTGGGCTTTGTTTGTTGTTATTCCTCCAGTTCTTGTAGATGTGGGGTTAGGCTGTTTATCTGAGAGTCTGAAAGCTGTGCAAGTTAAAAATAAAGGTGGAGTAATAATCCCTGCATACCAGTCTTTCACTTTGGGAAATTCGCTAGCAATCTTTTCCAAATCTCTGATTCTTAATGATGAGAAAATTAACTCAGAGTAACTGGGAGGGAAACCTGTCTCAGTTAGTAAATTGCCTAAGTTATAAACTAATGCAAATGAATTCAGTTTTATTGCTCTTAGGTGAGGGGAGAAACATGAGCCAAGACTGCTAGATGTTACCTAATGATGATTTTTTATTGAATCTCCTTTAGTGGCTAGTTACAAATGGTACACAATTAGTCTGCTATTTATATGCAAATGGTGGCTTCCCTGTGCTTGGGGGCGACTGGACACAGTTTGTTCCCCTCCCTTGGGGCTCCCCCAGCCTGCTGTCTTACTGTCCCTTTTCCTAACACGCCCTTCCTCCCTTAATGTAACAAAAGCAAATTCCAGTCGAGCCCGTTTCCATTCTCTCACACCGGGCTTCAAGCAAGAGCTCAGTTTAAGAAGTTTAAGTGAACGGTACTGTGCTTGTTTTCGTTATATTTAGGTGGGTAATTTATTTGTAAGAAATTCTCCCTACTGAGTACTGGCATTTTCACCTTCAGTGACTGTCATTTCAGCTCCTCTCTGCCCACTTGCCTGCTTCCTGTGTAACCCTCCTCTTAGGCTGTCACACCCCTTCAGGACTCGCTTGTCCCCCTTCCCACCCTGGACCCCAGAACCACATCGGTGAGTTCCTGGAACCCAGGACCCCCTGGTCCCCTTGGCTTCCAGTGTATCTCCTGCAAGTTATAACAAGGGGTCTTGGTATTTGCATTATGCATTTTTTATCTTCTTCTGATTAGTTCCACTCAATATGTTCATTTTCAGTTTCTACCGTTGAATCCTGCAGCTGTCCGTATGGAAATTACTACGCATTTTGCTCAGTGAAGTAATTATTATAGGTCTGCTATTTACTGTTGCACCGTCCCGACACGCCTCTTCGAGCCCGCTCCCCTAGGTCAGCCCCGCCACGTGCAGTTTCCCTCCGTGTCACTGAGAAAGGCACAGATGTTGCTGGCTGGCTCCACAAGGATGCCATACAATTCCCAAGTCATATACTCTAGTTGTCAGAAAGGAAAACTTTATAGTTAAACTTCTCCTTGTGTGACTAATGCATCCGGCAGCAGGACACATGATCTTAGTTCATCAGAGTACACTCGGTCATTACAGAGCTTCTCAGCCTGCAAAGCCTCTTCCCACTGTCTGACTCAGGGGAGGCGTGGAAGCTGTAGGGGGTGTTCTTGCAACATGCTCCTGTGTGTGGCAGGGACGAGGGCAGGGCCAGTCCAGGGAGGGAGCTGAGCAGGCTGGCATCGGCTGAGATGAGCGTTCTTCCGGCCTTCAGAAATGGTCATCCTGGCCCCAACCCTCACGTGGACCCCCACCTGGCCCAGGTCAAGCGCGCGCTACCTTCTGCTACAGCGTCCCTTTATCATGCTTCCTTCAGGGACACAGGCAGTCACAGCTCTCTCAATCCTGGCTGAATGTCTGTGTCTTTACCAGGAATGAAAAGTTAACTTCTTCACTCCCAAATCTGGGCATCCAGAACAAAGTGGGGGTGTCTCTGGTTCTTTCTTGCCCCCAGGGTAGACAGACACTCAACATTCACACACAGCAACAGCTGGGAAAATCCCCAGGGGCATCCCTCCCTTGGTTTCTATTCAGCAAGCCCCGCCTCTAACCCTGAGCCCCCAACACTTGGTGGAGTTGTCTGTCCCTCTCCCTTTCTGACCTGACACCAGGCCACCGTTGCACCCTCCCACACTCCCATGTCTTTAGCCTCGTGCTGTGTCATGAGGAAGATTCCTCATTGGAAGAGCGCACTGTTCTTCCAAACTTCTAGTCCTAGGCTCTCTGCTCCAAATGCACGAAAGACACATCTTCTCTCAAGGAAAAAGGCCATTTCTCTTCACCCTCTAAGAAGCATTTTGAAAGCCTGACACTGACTTCTTTCTCTCTGTCTACACTGACAGAGTGAAGATTTTTCCCTGAGGCCCGCTGGCTGCCTGGCTGGCAGGGGCTTTATCAAGGAAGTAGGATAGAGCCCATCCATTAACGCTTCAAAACGTCCCCCTAACATCCATGAAATAATTTCCTGTTGATGTACTGGGTAAGAACGTTCCCAGCCATGAACTTAAGTAACGGAATTTGGTGCCTCTCTCAGTCCACCCGAGTGCAGAAAATGTAGCCTAGCCATCCCCCGGTGTAATAAACTCAGGCTCTCAGATCTTCATCTTTTTAGTGCGGCACGGGCTCTAACACCAGACAGCAGGGGTCAAGTCCATTCCGGTGCTGCCACCATCTGGCTACGTGACCTTGACAGTTGGCTTCTGCTTGTACCTTGGTTCACTCATCCCACAAATGATGCTCTTTAGAGGGTGGTCAGGAAAGACTAAGTGAGTGAATGCTTGTGGGTGTAGACTTGAAGAACAGTGAGTGGCCCCAGTAAAGAGTTGATAAATGGGAGTCATTATACCCCCTGCTGCTAGCAGTTTCACTCTTTTCTCAAAGCTGCTTACCGAGAGGTGACAAGCCACTGGTATCTGAGGACCCTAAGGGAGACCCCCACAGGTTGGGACTCTCCAGGGTGCCTTCCATAAGCACTGGGTCCTTAAACAGCAATGACGAGTTGAGCTGTTTCTTATCTTTCAATTAGACCATGGGCCATGTAGAATGAGATATTTAGAGAAGATTCCACTTCTGACTTTATTGTCCTGATATAATGTCTGATTTGTATATAGACAAGCTTAATGGCCGACTGCAGGAAAGGCTATTTACAGAAAAGAGAAATTATGCCCTATCTGGAGAGAGGACGGATGGGCTTGCATCGTGCCGACAAGGCTTTGGAGGCCACAAGAAAGCAAAACCCGCCAAGGTCACTGGGACGTCATTAAGGAGTAATCGGGGTTCTTTTCTTTCTCACTTAGGCAATATTGATGGCTGCCTAAAAGTGATGGATCTCCTACTTAGTCTAGTCAGCACTGTGTAGTTAACAACGCAATTTCAGGCAATGTCACTGGAACCTCCCTTCAGCTCTAGGAGGGTTTGAAATGCATTCTTGTTTTCTTTTAACCAGATGTGAAAGTGAAGTTGAAGAGAAGTCCAAGATGTGAACTTCTTAAAAAGTAAAACAAAATAGGAAAGAAAGAAGGCAGAGAGGGAGAAAGGGAGGAAGGAAGGGAAGGAGACAGGGTGGAAGAAAGAAAGAAGGAACAAAGGAAGGAAGGAAGGAAGGAAGGAAGGAAGGAAGGAAGGAAGGAAGGAAGGAAGGGGGAAGGGAGGGAAGAAGGAATAGTTTTAAACATGATCCTCTGCTGATTTTGGTCAGTATAGGTTAGACTTTGCAGCAGGAAAAGGCAACCCCTTAATATTAAGAAGCATCTGCCTGCATCTTTAAGATTACCTGCAACCTCCGCAAAGTTAATGGTCTAACACATCAAAGGTTTATTTTTTTTTCTCATGCCACAGTTGCAAGCAGGTTATTTGTTCTAGAAGAAGTGGTTTCCAAGGGAGATGGCAAATTTACCTGCTTTGGTCTGAAATAGCACACAGGATTTGGACTCCAATTCCATTGGCAAGAATTAATTAGCCAATGGGCATGGGACACGCAGCTTCACTGAGTACCCCGTGTGGGGGGAGCACGGTGCGCTGCTTTAACGTGTGGTTTACCTTCCCCTTTGGCAGATGAAACCCAGATGCCTCACCTGGCCTGTAGCCTCTCACAGTCTGACCCGCCTCCTTCCCTGCTCCGCCCCTCCCTTCTGGTACCACACCACCTGGAACGCCCACCGTATTCCAAGGGAACAAGGCTCTGTTTACCTTTGGCAGAAATGCCTCTCTTGCACCTTTGTCTTCTGATATCACATCTAAGCTCAACATCCCCCTCTTCCGTGAAGGCTTCAGGTTTCTTTAGTAGTCTAGCCACATCACTATTCCAAAGCACTGCAGACTTCTGGGAGACATGATCTCTGCATGCATGTCTGCCTACACACAGAAATGCATACCACATGCGGACATAAACACACACGCACGCACGCACACACGCAAGATGTCAGTTGTTTAGGAGTGGCTCTGAATCCCACTTCTGCCAGCAGTGTCTGACATACAGCAGTCAGATGGCCCTTAAATATTTTGTTGAACTGAAGAGCATGTCAAAAAACAATCTACATAACGTTTAATTCATCAGGTCTCGATAAATTCATGGGAAGACTTTGGAGTAGATGGAGTCATAATCCGTGTTCTGCAAGCCACTGGGGTTGGGATTTTAAAGACACCGAGATTCGATGGACTTGTTGACACCACGCCACACTGCAGGGGGAGTGCGGGCAGACCGATCTCCAGATCTAAAGCAAACAGCGTCCGAGGTCTGTCTGTTCCCTTCCCACACTGCCAGCTCTGGTTCCGCATCTGAGTATCGGAGCCCACCCGCCTCGGAGCCATGAGCCCCCGGGCGGGTTTTAAGAAGAACACATGTTAATGGTCACGCCCCTGCTCTCTTTCTGTGTGTGTTACACACTTTCAGAGCCGCGGCAGAAGCCAAGCGTTTAGTGGGGGTGACCCGATGCGTGGTTCTCGCCTTTCGTTGCTTTCTCCCCTCCTGTCATCTTCCTTCTAATTCGTTTCCCACTCCAACCCCCGAACGAGATCTTGACAGCGATTGCTGGATTCGGCACGCAACCTGGGAATTGTCTGTGCCTTCGAAAATCCCCTTTTCCAACCCCGTGTCATTTTTCTGCTGTGGTTAGGACGGCTGAAGCACGAAGTAGCTTGGACTTCCGTGCTAAGTGGAGAACAGCAGGAAGGCGGGTTCTGCAGGGGCAGGTGTCAGGCTAGAGGACCAGCCTGGCCCAGGAGACCGCCCCGCTGGGGTTACCGGGGCTCCTGAGCATAGGCTCACGGTGGTGTGGCCAACCCCACCCAAATCCAGGAGGCGCAGGTAGAATGGGTGCTTGGAGTCAGGCAACGAAAGGTTGCTTCTGCAGACCTTAGATAGGTTCCCAGGGAGTGACTGATGAGAGGTGGGGTGACTGGTGTCCCCTCCTGGGCAGGGGAGGCTTGCAAGACGACAAGACTCACATAGCATGCAGGGGACCTGGGAATGCCGGCAAGGGAAGGAGAGGACAGATAGAAACCAAGACAGATGACCAACTCTGTGGGTTGGGTACACACTAACTCATTAGCAGCCTTTTAAACTCTGCTCACCAACCGCCCAACTTAGATGCACAGAAAATGAAGCCAACAAGAGTAGCAACACAGGACATTCTGCCTGGAATCCTCGAGCTGAGTGCTTCCTATACCCTCTTCCCCTGTCTGGCCTCCAGCAGGATGACCAGCGTCCTGCCCTGGCCTCATATCTGTCTCTGCTCTTGCACGTACCAGCTCCCCAGGACTCTTTTGAAACCTCCTGCTGGCCTGGGAACTACAGATTGAAAGCATCAGGGTCTGAGTTGAGATGAGACCTCAGCGGGGGTGGGGGGAAGTTTTTTCAGTCACTGTCCTTTGTTCATTAGCACCTCCAGAAAGAAAAATAAAGCCCCGCAGGCTTATTTTATAATTACATGGATCATCAGGAAGAACAGTTTCTTGATACTTTTATTACATAGTAATTACCTTGATTTCTACTACCTTGTGGCGAGTTGAACCTAATCTGAACCAAATGTATGTTAGTTTGCTATAGTTGAAGGGTCTAGAACTCAAATAGCAATTTAAATGTTAGCCTCAGTTCTCGGTACACAGCAGGTGTCCTGTTCATTTGTTCAACAAATTAGTGCCAGGACCCGGAACCTCACAGGCTTTCATGATTTCTTACCTCTCTGGTCCGGTGCATTATGAGAATTCAGATGCAATCCCAGAATGTAATTGCCTCGAAGCTTCCGATACAACCTGGAGGTCCTCTGTGATCTAAAAAAAAAATCATGAAAAGGAACTCACGTTAAAATGACCGTGGGACACTGGCATTTCTGTTTCTGGTGAAATCTGAGGATTCACTAGCAACCAGAAAACTGATTCAGACAGTGAGGCAAATGGAGTCCCACGTGCCCAGCTCTGGTGGGAAAAGAACAACAGTTAGGCAGTGGGAAATGAACTTTGCTAACTGAACATGAACTGTGACCCATGGCAGTAATGATGAAATACTCCAGACCCCAGACTTCTCACCCTTTCTGGTCAGAGCAGAAAGAGCTGATGTAGTTATTTCATATGTCCTGGAGGCAAAAGTAGGAAATAAATGTTAGACAGTGAATGGCTCCCCTGTTCAGCCCCAGTTTGAAGGAGGTAAAGCTATTGTATTCTATCACCTGTGGTGATGGGCAAAGGCCATTCCAGCAAAGAAGGCAAGTAGAGAAAATTCCAGATGAGGAAGACGCTTTTCTCTTGGCAGCAAGTTCTTCTAACTCAGAACAAAGACCCAGGGTGGACATTGCCTCATTTTTGAAATAGTTGGTTTTCAGGATGCTGGTCCAATTTCCGTTTTATTATTTTTTAAACAAGTTTTTTTTTAAGACTTTTATAGAGGGAAAGGGAGGGAGAAGGAGAAGGAGAGAAACACCAATGTGTGGTTGTCTCTCACGCACCCCCTACTGGGGACCTGGCCTGCAACCCAGGCATGTGCCCTGACTGGGAATTGAACCAGAAACCCTTTGGTTTGCAGGCCGGCTCTCAATCCACTGAGCCACACCAGCCAGGACCCAATTTTTAGTTTATATACAAGTCTTTCTCTGCTCTATGACCACACTTAACGTTCAGGGACAGCCCCATCTGTCCTCTGTCTTCACACGTACGTATTTTTGGTTACCTCCCTGGGGTCTCTGAGCCTCTGACTGTGTCTCTTTCCCCAAGTCTAATGAAGGGATCCAAAGCTCTGCAGTCTGGCCCTGTCTGTCTCACTTCACATCATGTGCGCCCCGTGTTACACGGTGATTCCTCATCAATGGAGTTAGAGGTTTCATATCTTTGCTCTTGAAATTTGCAACCCACCCCCGAAAAGGAAGGAGGCTGTGAGCCGCCTCAGAGGTTGGGTGCTGAGGATGAGAGGTGGCACCCGGGTCTCGGTGACAAGACAACACAGCTTCCTTGTCTGCTCGCTGAGGACAGAGGCTGAATTATAACCTTTCGGAGCCTTCACTTCCTCCCTGGGGAAAGAAGATATATTTATTCTTCCCTGTGTTTGAGACATTCATCCTCAACATCACAAGAATAACAATAATCATCCAATGAACCATGAAAATGTAAAGGGTGAAGAAAGCTCTGTGATCCACAGGCCAGATGGTATAGCTACATCTTGTGTGACATTTAGGACAACTGTCGTGTGGAAGCCAGACACGGCTTCGGTGACCAGCCACTCAAACACACCTTGACCTTTTGCTCAGCTGGGAAGAAACAGTCAGAAAACCAACCCAGCTCTAGAAACCCAGCTTCAGACAAGTTTCGGGTCCGAGGGAAAATGAAGATCTGATTCCCACTTGAAAATGGGAAGCAAATGAGGCAGCTTCCACCCCTCCGGCCCCCGTCTGGAGCGGAGAGCCCCTGCAGCGAGCAGACCGTGGCCCTTCCACTCCAGCAAAACCATGTTCAAACCTCAGCTGCATCGCTTTTGAACCAGGTACCCCAGGTTCCTTCTCTGAGCCCCATTTCTCCCCTGAGAGACTGAGGATGGAAGCATCTCACCCACCAGGTGGTGAGCATGATGTGAGCAGTAGGTAAAGCGTCTCAGACGACGCTCAGCTCATGACAATCAATCAACAACACGCATTTATTGATCACCTACTATGCAGGGCAAACTAAGTGCGGATCAATGGAGCCAGTCAAATAACATTAGCTCCCGTTCACCACGTGACTGGCAAAGATCCTTTAGACCTTTTTCTTTCAGTTCCCAGGACTCAGCTGGGAAAGAGGATCATCACTCCTTGGGTTTGGGGGAATCGTGTCTTCTTCTCCAGACTAGTCTGACCCATCCAGTTCCAACCAGAGTCACCCAACTAATGAATGTCCTGTACTTCCTGAGATGATTCCCATTTCCAATAACCTTTTCTAGGATACGTCTAAGTACCCTTGTACTTGTCATCAACCGTATAGCTACCCTACAGATACTTATTAAGCGCCTCCTATAGGGAAGACAGAATGGCCCAGACCCAACATCTGCCCTCCTGGGCATCCTTGTGGCCTGGAAACACATCCCCCGGAGCCAAACCCCAGGTATCGGCCCCGTGGCAGCAGCATCCCTTGGAGTCTAAACCCCATGTTGGAATTCTCTGGTCTGAAGAGAGCCGACATCTCTGCATGGCCTCAGCAACTTGAGGGTGAAAGCAAATTAACCATGAAACCGCAACCACGTAACTGCCACTACTCATCGAAAAATTCCAAATTTCACCTGTTCTACTCAGTATTGAGTATCTGGCTGGATTGTTTCCTCCTGTGACCACTAGGGAGCATCAATCCCCAATGGTACTCTGGACGTGGTCTGGGGACGCCTGGTAGGCTCAGGCGAAATTCCAATAGAAAAATAAGATGAACGGGGCAAATCTGAGCATTGTTCTTAAAAGGTCGCAAGCTATGTATACATCACTCGTCGAGCCTCCCGGCAGTCCGTGACACTGAGGCAGGTGGTAAGCCAACGTTCACTGGGTGCGCGCTGTGCTTCCGGCGCTGAGCGAGAAGCCTACCTTGTCATCATGGTATCTATCCGTCACAAGTAACCTGAGGCGGATTTTATTTTTACCTTCATTACCTAAATGAGAAAATAGCCTTGGAGTGCTTATCACTCACCCATGTATCACACACCTAGTAAGTACCCAGGAGCCCGACCCCAAGTCAGGCTGGTGACAAAGCCTCTCCCCTTTTATGCCAAATACTCTCCTGATTGTGATGTTCAAATGCCTCTGATCTGGTTTCTTCAGTCCCCATAATTTTCCAAATCCTTCTGTTCCTCAGGGCTCTCTGTGTGTGTGTGCGCGCGCATGGGTAAGAACGCTATGGATAAATGAAAAACACTCACAGCTAAGTGTTTTCATGTCATGCCCCGTGTGATGAAGCAGGATTTAAGCTTGGCTGAGTGTAATTTACATGGGCTCCATGGCTTACTGTCCCCTGTAGTGCCAACATGTTAACACTGTAGACAGTTAATTGATGTTGGATGAATTCATAAACAAATAAATAAATGTGGCTCTTAGGAAGACTCCAGAGCAAGAGTGGGGAACTTCCTCCACAAGGAAATTTCCTGAAGACTATGAGGTCAGGTGAGATTGTCTTCCAACAGAAAACTACAGAATAGATGCCTGGTCAGGATGGTGGCGTAGACAGACGAGCCTTGCCTCCTCGCACAACCCCCTCAAAATTATAACTAAACTATAGAACAACTGTTCTCAGAACGGTCAGAAATCAAGTTGATTGGAAGTCTGATGACTACGGAATTATAGAAATTACACCCATTCAGACCAGTAGGAGGGCCAGAGAGATGCCGAACGGGCCGGTCCCACATCCATGCGCGGTGGATAAAAACTTGGGAGGGATATTTTGAGAGCAAGAAGCCCCAGCCCCACACCGCCCAGCCTGGAGTTCCATTGCCAGGAAGATAAGGTCCCATAATTTCTGGCTGCAAAAACCAGTGGGGATTGAGTCTGTGAAAGAAACTTCTGGAGTCCCAAGCAGTTCCTCTTAAAGAACCCACACATGGACTTACTCAGACTCACTCCATCTGAGCTCCAGCACCAGGATAGCAGCTCAAAAGGCACCAGTGGCACACAGGGAGGAAAGTGTCTCGTATTAGGGTGAGAGTTGGAGGACAGCTTTCTCTAAGACAAGAAGGCAGGCCAAGGCTATTGTCCCCTTTCGGAACCCTCCCACCACAGAGCCACAGAGGCAACAGGTGGGTGCTATATCTGAGACTCCATCAATGTGGCTAACACCATTTCCCCTTCCCTGGAGATCCCCTGAGACTCTCTCTGTCCCACTCAACTGCCGTCCCACCCAAGCTGTTAACAGTGACTTTTCCATATGAATGGCTGGTCTTGGCTCATGCTTCACAACTTCCTAAATCCTCTCACATAAGCAAATAGGTGGTCTCAGTGAGCCCCCAGCCACTGTACTTCTTGCTAAGTGGTCCCAGGCTTGGCACTAACAGCAGCCAGCCTAGATTCACAGCTTGGCTTTACCTGGGAATCCCCAAGCCCAACACAAGTAGCAGCCATCTCAGATTGCTTTATAGTTCATGCAGGGTAGCTCCAGGCAGAACACAGCTGGAGGCTGACCTTGGCCTGCACCGCCTGGAAAACCCCAGGACCTGCACAACCGGTAGACAGCTACAGACCACATTGGAGCACGACCACCCTACCCCTCTACTGTTGATTCTCCATCAGGGGTGGAGGTTGGTGGTCAGTGGTCACAGCCAGTCCTTGCAACTGACTGGCCTGGGTAAATACCTCCCATTGACCTGCCAACAGCAACTACAAGAAGAGGGGGTACTGAGCCCACATGATGGGCATACCTCATGCATACTGCTTGGGTGACAGGGGAGGCTGTGCCATTAGGCCCTAGAGGACACCCACTACATCAGACCACACTACCAAGACACGGAGTCATAGCAGCTCTACCTAACACGGTGAAGCAAACACGGGGAGGCTGCCAACATGAGGAGACAAAGAATCATGGCCCAAATGAAAGAGCAGATCAAAACTCCAGAAAAAGAGCTAAAAGGAATGGAGATAAGCAAATTTCAAAACTGATTATAAGGATGCTCAAGGAACTTAGTGAGGACCTCAACAGCACAAAAAAGATCCAATCAGAAGTGAAGGACACGCTTATTGAAATAAAGAACAATTTACAGGGAAACAGCAGTAGAGTGGATGAAGCCAAGAATCAAATCTATGATTTGGAACATAAGGAAGCTAAAACGACGAATCAGAACAAGAAGAAAAAAGAATTAAAAAAAAAGACAGTATAAGGAGCCTCTGGGACAACTTCAAACATTCCAACATTCGCATCATAGGGGTGCCAGAAGGAGAAGGAAAAGAGCAAGAAATTGAAAACATATTTGAAAAAAGAAAAAATAATGAAAGCACACTTCCCTAATTTGGTGGAGGAAATAGGCATGTAAGCCCAGGAAGCACAGAGAGTCCCAAACAAGATGGATGCAAAGAGGCCCTCTCCAAGACACATCATAATTAAAATGCTAAAGGTTAAAGGTAAAGAGAGACTCTTAAAAGCAGCAAGAGAAGAGAAGTTGGTTACCTACAGGGGAGTTCCCATAAGACTGTCAGCTGATTTCTCAAAGGAAATTTTGCAGGCTAGAAGGCATTGGTAAGAAAAATTCAAAGTCGGGAAAAGCAGGGACCTACAGTCAAGATTGCTCTACCCAGCAAAGGTATCCTTTAAAATCAAAGGGCCGATAAAGAGCCTCCCAGACAAGAAAAGACTAAAGGAGTTCATCACCACTCAGCCCTTATCATATGCAATGTTAAAAAGACTTATTTAAGAAAAAGAAGATCAAAACTAGGAACAATAAAAGGGCAATAAATACATATCTATCAGCAAATGAATCTAAAAGACTAAGGGAACAAGAGCAGAGACAGAATCCTGGATACAGAGAACATTTCCATGGTTGCCAGATGGGAGGGGGTGTGGGGGAATGGGTGAGGAGGGGAGGGGACTGAGAAGTACAAATAGGCCGTTACCGAATAGCCGTGGAGATGTAAAGTGCAGTACAGGACAGGAGTAGCCAAAGAACTCACACACAGGACCTATGGACGTGAACAATGGTGTGGGGACGACCTGAGGGAGTGGGAGTGCTGGGTGGAGGGGGCAAAGGGGGAAAATTGGGACAACTGTAATAGCATAATCAATAAAATATAATTAAAAAGAAAAAGAAAAATCCAAAGTCGGGGGAGGGGACGATTTCCCAGGACTCGCTCAGCCTGCCCCACGAGCATCATTCCATTTACGGAGGCACCGGAGCGCATCATCCCTCCTGAGGCCTGACTTCCAACTCCCTGAAACATCCGCCCGGGGAATTTGATTGGCAGTCCCTGTCGCTGGGTGCTCCAGGCAGAGCAGGCTTGAGCCCCAAGGCTCCCGTAAAGAGATGGGAGGCCTGGGTGGGGATGGCTCAGGACCAAGGTATGAAGAAAGCAGCCGTTCCATACCCCCTGGGGGCCACGGGGCTCCTTCATTAGAGAGAATCCTGGTTTCTGGGAATCGGTACTTGGGTGCCGGCGGCATCATCACCAACGCACCGTGCAAAAACCAAACTGCTCACCTCCTACAGTGTTGTTTTTCTGGAAATGGGGCCTAAAACCACACCACAGGCAGTTAGTGAAAGGAGAGCATGAAGAGCGAATTATCTCGGGAAAAAACCTGACTTCTAGCTCAAAGTACTTGAGTTTACGTGATCCAGTCCCCTCCTCTTTGCAGTTCTTATCCGAAAGGCCTTCAGAGCCATTTTAGTTGAAAGCAATTTTGTGTGAGAAATAGAGAATAGCTGAGGTTGACGCACGCCCCCCCCCACCCCAGCTGCCCACTGCTGGAAAGTTGGAGGAACCTCTAGAAGGTACAGCAGGTGCCCCGAGGTCTGGGCAAACAGACCCATTTACTCACCCAGCGCTGCAGACCTCCCAGCGGAGACTGGCGGCCAGCTGCTCTCTCCCGGTCAGGGGGTGTGAGCAGCTGGGCAGGCCATGGGTGGTGCTGAGGAGACAGAGGTCAGGAAGGAAAACCACGGGCACCCACTTCCCTCCCGACACCCTGCTGTCCTCAGCAGACCGGCACGCCTCCTTCCTGTCCGCTCCCGGACGCTGCTCCCTCCCCACTCGCCGCTGAGGTCTGGATATCTGATCTGGAAAAGGAGCATCTTCAGCATCCCCACCCTTCCTTCCGTTTCTTCCTCCTCTAAGGCTGAAGTTCTGCAGAGACTGACTTAGTCCCGGTCAAGTACTGGGTACCACTCCCCCAGCAGTACCCAGGCCGAGAAAATCTGTGGATGTGATACAGGGTTCTGTAATTTGAAAAAAAAAATAACAATAATTTAAAGCATTGAAATCCTTCTTCCCATGAAATAGGTTCACTGAAAGAAACAGGTGAGAATCTTGGGAAATCTCTCATTTGCATCTTCAGCGGGATTTTGCATGCCCAAACCCGCCACGCTACCAGCTCCTTCATCTGGTCCTGAACCACAGACACCCCGGGACAGACACCATCTGCGTCCCTGAGAGCAAACTGTGAGGACGATAGTGGAGACAGAGATGCTGCCTCCCGCCCTGACCCCCAACTCTGTCCCCCGTCAGCATCAGAGTGGCAGTGAGACCTCTGCTGATGGGGACTTCCACGCCACCTAGTTTCATACTTGGGCCCCCAAGTCGCTCATCAGCTGTAAAAGGCAGCTCCTCCGAGTTCAAACCTTCGATTTGCTCGTATCCCAGCACCTGCCCACCAGCTGTGGAGTGGGGACCCTCAGTCCCAGCACATCAAACATCGGCCCTGCTGCCCCAGCTACTCAAACGAGAGAGTTCTCCCACCAAACTCCGCCCCTCGCTCCACTCAGAACAGCCCTTTCCCTCCGACTGAGCTCCCGCTCCTGATGCTTTCTCAGCGCCACCCAGATCCAGACAACTAGAGAAATCAACCAGCCGCAGACTGTCACCCCTCTGGTCAGAAAAGGGCCAGAGACAGAGTATGTGGCCCGGCACTGAGCACAGGCGCTGCCCTCCCCGTGGGAGATGACGTTCGCAGGCTGGGCTACCTGTGCCCTTCAGAATTGTAGAGGTCGTCACCTGTGGCGCTCCCTGTCCAGGCGTGCACCCCCCCATGCCCCCAGCACCCCCACAATGCCATCCTCCCTGATTGCACCACCCTGCAGCTCCCAGGCCCTGACTGCACGCAGGACCTCAGGAATCCATCCCTAAATCTGAGCTGGAGAACCCGCTGCCAGCTCCAGCCTGAACTCCTGGAGAGCAGGG
The DNA here is from genome assembly GCA_039655065.1 of Glossophaga mutica. Taxonomy (NCBI): domain Eukaryota; kingdom Metazoa; phylum Chordata; class Mammalia; order Chiroptera; family Phyllostomidae; genus Glossophaga; species Glossophaga mutica. The sequence goes on from CM077313.1 coordinate 89,990,479, forward strand.
CTGGAGAAGCAGTTTCGAGAGCCTGCCCCCACCCCCACCCCCCGGCTCTACCATGTGGCAGAGCAGGCTTGGGTTTCCACCTGGCCATCTGCGCCCCTCCACTCACATCCCCCTGGGCAGAATTCAGGAATTGGGGGCTGGGGAACCAGAGCTGGCTCAGCACAGTTATGCTTCTCGGCTCCTGGCTCCTACGCCCCCAGCCCAGCCCATCTGCTCCCCTACATCTTTGACACAGTGTTTTGTTTCAGTAAATTTAATCCCTTTCTTTTCATTGAAATCTTTTACTTCCTTGTGTGAAAGTATCACCCTTCATTTAGCCATCCTTCCACCTGACTGAAAAAAGCAAGTCATACAATTTGTAGAGTAAATACCGAACTCCTACCCACACCCACAGAAATACTGTGCGCACGTGTGTGCTTACGCAGTGTTTTCTCAACGGCCCGGGCGGGGGAGATCGCGGTCCCGCCGAAATGTTGTATCCCTTCCGGGAGAGGGGATGGCTCAGATGGAGAGCTGGCGGCCAAGAGGGCTTTGAGCTTAATCTGAATCGCCATGGTTTTTAAAGAAAAATGTATTCAGCTGCTATTGCTGAAGTTAAAGTTAATTCAGCGTGGGAAAAATGGCTGCCGTGATGGCTCGCTCACTCGGGGGGGGGGTGTATCATCGGGGTTCTCCAGAGGGAGAGAGAGGCTTGTTTTATGGAATTTGCTCACAGGCACCGTGGGGCTGGCAAGGCTGAAATCCGTAAAAGCAGCAGCAGGCTGGACTCCCAGGCTTGATTTCTGTGTTCCCCAAGGAACTCCTGAAGAAAAATTCCTTTTTGTCTGGGATACCTCAACTACTGCTCTTAAGATTTTCAGCCCTTGGGATGAAGCCAGTCCCTACAACGGAAGGAAGGCAATCGGCTTTATTCGAAGGCAGGGGATTGTCGATGTTCTTCAGGGCCCAGCATCTTCTTCCGATGCTTGACTGAGCAGCTGGGGGCCACCGCCTGGCCCAGCTGACACCAGGCCCTTTACCGGACAAGGGACGCCCCGGGGTCCCTTCTTCCCTCCTGCAAAGAGATTAGCACTCGGACTGGCCTTACACTCCTGTGCTCTTACCAGGACTCCGCTCGCACCTGCTGGGCTGCTGTCTCTTGGCTTTTGATTCCGGACTTGCCTCTGCATCCCCTGGTCCCCAGCCCAGCCCTGGGTCCAGCCCGTCCCAGCGCCCGGAGCCTCTGCTGATGCCGGGCTGTGGGCTTTAGACAGGTGAAAAGCTCCATTTGAAGGAATCATGGAAAACTCTTTATGAAGGACTTGGCATTTTAAATGAGTAGGATAGGATTCTCGCTTTTCTTTCCCCCCCATAATTATACATTATTCAGTAGAACTTTAATATTGCTATATTATAAAATTCTGTCAAAGGAAAAAGAGTAAGATAAGCCATAATTATACTACCCTAAAATAACCACGGCTAGCATTCTAGCACACTTCCGTCTTTCTCCTACACGTACAATTTTGCAGTTGTAATCATACCCAATATATAATTTTATCATGTTTTTCCACTTACCATGATGAGCATTTTTAATGTTGCTACATAATCTTCATGGCTGCCATGGTTAATGGCTACATAATCGTTCGCTGAATTGAAGTGCTTGGTTTACTTAACTGTCCTGTTATCTTTAAACAGTTTCCAATTCTTCTAACAATAAATACGCACATCTTTGCAATTGTAGCGTTCTTTGTCACACCTCACATTCTTTCACATGGATTCAAAATTGCTTGGCCAAAGAATACATACTTTTTTGGTCTCCTGACATATATTTGCAAATAGACTTCTGTTACAGGTTGCACCAACCCCCACTGTTATCAGTGTGAATAAGGACCACGAGTCTTCGGTCTCCTGCGAGTGGAGCTTTGAGGGGCTGGGACGGGGGGATGGGTTCCTGAGACAAGAAGAAAGACACTCCAGCGCCAAAGCCTGGGCCTTGCAGTCTGCTCAGCACCCTGGGCCTCACGGGGGGCTGGTTCGTGTGCTTGTTTTCCACAGACTGAGCAGCTGATAACTCTGTGGGTCCTCTTCGTGTTCACCGTTGTTGGGAACTCCCTCGTGCTGCTCTCCACGTGGAGGAGGAAGAGGAAGTCGAGGATGACCTTCTTCGTGACTCAGCTGGCCATCGCAGGTAGGCAACTGTGGTGGGGGCGGGGAGAGGAGTGCGTGGGGGTCCTCAGGCTTCTTACTTTCAAATATATTACCAGCAGTAACGCTAGACTATCCATCTGAAAGGCATCAGGAAATTGGGGAGTAATTTCTGAGGGATATAAAACTCATATTTGAATATTTCTTCCAGCACATGTAACACATTACAAAATTATAAAAATAACTCACTAGACAGCAGAGCTGAAAATACCATATGGGTGCTACCAAAGGGTTCTAGAAGGTTCCACTCTCCCTGGACACAGCAGCCTCCACGGTTCACTAAGGTGATATTACCATATCACACCATATTGTGAGCTTAAAGAAGAGACCCTAGAGAAGAGGCCAGAATCATCTCTAATTGACAACAAATTGTGAAGTCTCCAGTACTTTGCAGGTTTGCATCCGTGGGCATCGCTTTTGAACTGTAAGAGGCAGGCAGTGCCACAGCTGGGCATGGTCTGAGGACAATAAGATGATACCAGGGTCAGATGCTTCAATGTGGGTTTGGGGAATGGCCAGTAGAGTTGAGTGGGAATGCATCACACCCAGAGGGGCAATAGCGTAACATTCTCAAATTAAAAAAAAAAAATGACCTATGAAGAAAAGACACCCACAGAGCTGGGTCGAGTTCAAAAGGGTAGGAAAACGTAGACAAGGAGAGAGAGTCCGATTCCATAGGCTGGAGAAGGGAATGGGCAGGCGGGACCCCCAGAGGGTCCAGGCCAAGACGGGCTTGCATCCTGAGCTCTGGGAACGAGATGGCTGTCATATGAGTTTGATTTGAATCAGACTGTAAGGCAAATGCAAACAATAATAATAGTAAGTATTAAGTGCTAACAAGAAGCGATGGTAAGTGATGGTCAGAAAGGGCCGTTCAGTGCATTTCAAACTTACCAGGTTGTGCTGCATGACAGTAACGGCAGTGGCGACTTTTGGAGAACTTAGTCTTGAGCCACGTGATATGAAAAACACGCCACTGTCACTTGCGAGAGAGCAGTCACCGTCGCCGTGCATCACCGATAACCTGAAAGTGCCCCCTCTCTAACAAGAGAGTGGCAACCCTCCTGCCCGTGCTGGGCTGCTGGGACCAGCGTGGAAAGCAGGGGCGCTGTTTACAAGCACGACGATGAGGAGCCCGAGCCGCAGAGGTGGGACTCTCGACCGGAAGAAACTCCTTCAGTCTGTCCTGCAAACAGGAGCCCCTTTTCGTTCCTAGGGTTTTAAGAGTAAAGGGCCATGCCCTGACCAGTGTGGCTCAGTTGGCTGGGCATCGTCCCACAAAGCCAAGGGTCGTGGGCTGGATTCCTGGTCAGGGCGCACACCTGGGTGGTGGACTTGGTCCCCAGGCGGGGCGTGTATGAGTGGCCACTGATCAGCGTTTCCCTCTCACATCAATGTTTCTCTCCCTCTCTTCCCCTTCCCTCTCTCTCTCAAAATGAATAAACAAAATCTTTAAAGGAGAGAGAGAGAAGGAGAGGGAGAGGGAGAGAGGGAGAGAGAGAGAGAGAGGGAGAGGGGGGGAGAGAGAGAGAGGGAGAGACAGACAGACAGACAGACAGACACACTATGTAAAGAGTAATTAGAAACACCCAGCCCTAGCTGGTGTAGCTCAGTGATTTTGAGAGCCAGCCTGCAAATCAAAGGATTGCTGGTTCGATTCCCAGTCAGGGCACATGCCTGGGTTGCGGTCAGGTCAGGTCCCCAGTGGAGGGCACGTGAGAGGCTACCGCACAATGATGTTTCTCTCTGTCACTTTCTCCCTCCCTTCCCTTAGTCTAAAAATAAATAAATAAAATCTTTTTTTTAAAGAGATGTCCAGCAAATACTGAGTGAGGTGCAAACCCCCTGCATGATGATGTAATAACTTACCTTCATTGTATTTCTTGGATTACCATGCTGTAACCAACATTCTTCGAGCCATGTGTTATCTTGGAGGGTAACGACACACAGATGGCGAAGAGATCAGCTCGGAATTTAAAGTGCTGTCAAAATTAATAAGTGAATAATTGAAGTTTCACCATCTATTGTCAAAGAGAAAAGTTGTGCGTGCTATTCAAATCCATTGTCCTCAGTATGAACCGGGACTTACTGTCTCACGAATGCTCTAAAGAGTCTGGCATTTACAAATTTGTTAATTCCCTCTTGGAAAAACTCAAGGGGTCAGACCAGGAGTATTTCAAGTGAAGAATTTCAAGCTTTGCGATGGGTCTAAGACTGAGCTAACTTCTTGTTTAAGACAGCAGCATTTTCTCCAACACAGTTCTCCGTGATCTCAGATCTTTTAGTAAGGGAGTGGAGAAAAATATCTGAGTCTTAAGGAAGTCTGTAAAGGTTACTCAGGTATCACCGAAGGACACTGTTCTTCAAGATTTATATGCGCTCCCGACCCCATGTTAATGCTTTCCCCGAGACTCTCCCAATTTTCTGGGCAAATAGTCTTGTTCATCACTGCTGGTTCTTGCTTCCTCACTCCGCTGAACTCTTGCTCTGTCTTATGGGGATCTTGCCGTCTCTAGTTAGTTCGGCTCTTGGTTTTTATTTTATTCCATGAGGCACTCAGCTCCCTTTTCTTTAAAATCATCCACGGATACATGACTTTCTATGTTTAGAAGACTTTACCAAATGTTTCAAGCAACAAAAGGAGATTGCACCACAGAAAAGCAAATATCTTAAAATTAAAAATTACATGTTTTCAAAACGTTCAGCTACCACCGGAAACGTCTCGATTTGCCTTGTATCCCGTCTTCCCTCTGCTACTTTCCCTCTCCTGTAAGTGCCTCTTCATCTAAAGACAAGCTTTGTCTCAGCGTTTGCTTTGGGGGAGCGCGACTGAAGACAGGGGGGCCTGTAGAGCTCGGACTGTCCTTGATCGAAGCTCCATGGATGGGTTTGTTCCCTTTGTGCTAATTCACCAAATTTCGGACTTACAAAGTGTGGCCCTTGTGTAGTTTGTTTCAATAAAAGTCGGTTTATAAAACATATCACCTCCCTATAGAGGAAAGGTCACAGTCTCAAATGCCTCCTCCTTTATCTTTGCTTTTTGACATTTTCTTGGTTTGTTGTTGGTTTGGGGCCTTTTTCCAATTTGGCTGCAGGGCCCGCACGCTCCCCCTGCTGTTTACGCTTCTTGTACTTTTGCTACTTGCTGTCCCGACTCCCTGCAGAGCTGGCGCTGCTGCCGCCACCACCCGGCGGCGTTGGCTGTGCTTCCAGGAGCTGTGATCTCTCCTCTGACCCGTGACCTCGGCTTGGACCAGCAGCACGAGGGCCACCTCGGCTCTGGGCCGGCTTGGGCTGCCGGCCGACTGCTGCTGAGCCCCGCCTCTTCTGTTTGTCTATCACTTTATTGTTCCGCTCCTTGCATATTTTTCCGAATTTCCTCTTCTTTTACAGATACTTTCCTTTCGCTGTCTCCTTCATTCAAATCTGGTTGGAAAGCAGCTTCACCCGTTTCTCTGGTTAAGTGGGAGGAAAGCTGAGAGGAGAGGCTTCGCCAGGGCTAGGCGGGAGAGCCTAACCCTAACTGTCACCCCTAACCCTAACCCGTGCCCCATAGGTGGGTGGAGCGCTGAGCTTTTGGGGTAGGGAGGTGAAGAACTCAGCACCAACCGTGGTTTAGACAAATCACTTGTTTGACAGAGTTTCAAAATTCATTCTCTTTTTAAAATTTGCTGTTAGGACTTCCTTCACCAGTTTCTTTTATTATGAATTTTTAAACCTTGAACCAGTAGATGCCTCAGGAACAATAACAATGAAAATAAAAACGTAAAGGAAATTTTTTCTAATGCTATGAAATCCAACCCAGGCACCCCGAAGGCCTCATGATCTGCAGATGGTCCATTAGATAACGGGGAAAAGTGAATTCGGTTCCTGCTGTAGCTGCTCATCACTAAAATCCTCCCATCCGAAGGGCACGGACTGGGCTTCTCCACACGACGGATAAAACGTTGACAAGACCTGGGTGCTGCGAGGCAGCGTTAGAACAGAGGCTGCTGGTTAAACTCAGCGTGACTGAATTGTTCGCACATAAAGATGCGGCGTGTCCCTGCTGAAGTGCTCATCCCCAAGGTCAGCTCATGTTGGTTTGGGAGGCTGCTGGAACTCTAGTCCACAGGAAGGAAGGGAGGAGGAAGGACAAGAGGGGGCCACGCCGGCTGGCTGTCCTCCTCTTCGCTGGCATTCCTAGACCTCCAACCCATTAACTTTTGCTTGCATTTCATCTGCCATTTTTAACTGAAGGAACACACTGTTTGTTTGCTTCTTTGTTGTGTGTGTGTTTGTTTGTGTTTCACCTGGGCCCTTTGGCCACAATAAAATCCGGTTTCTTGTCCCGGGGAAGAATGAGAGAATAGAGGGAAGTGGCCGTCCCTGGGATGGCGTGTCTTTCACCACGTCCACTGAGAAAGAAGTTTAGACAAAGGAGTTCGACCACGCCGTCCCCAGCCCTGGGAATACTCCTCCAGCATACCCTGGGGGAGCCCACCAGTCGGTCACCCCGTTATGTAGGTAAACTCTTGTTGGCTGTTTATATTTTTCCAGAAGTATTTTGGCTATTCTAAACAAATCCACAATGAATAGTCTCACAATTAAATCTTGTGAGCATTATTTATTATTTAGGGAAGTTTATAGAAGTGGGCTTACTGCCTCAAAGAAAGATGCTTTTGTGGCCTTTGAATTGGCCAATGTCCCTTTGGGTCTACCCTGGACTAAAAGATGATGGAAAATGTCATAAGACAAAAGCTCTAGAAGCCGCCCACAGAAAGCCATGCTGAGAATCATGTTTGAAAACCTCCCGAAAACAAAAAGAAACATGTTGGCTTGCAACACTTGTAGAATCCTAAGTAGTTTCTTGAGGCAGGAGTTCTCTCTGCTTACCGTTAATGATACACACATCCTCAAGTATAATTTGCTTATTTTGAAAAGGGCATTTTCTTCCATGGAAGCCAACGTATCATAGAAGAATCCAAACCTAATTTGTCTCTTTTTGTCTCAGAGCGATTATAGCAGTGCTCACTCATTTGGGAAAACAAAGAGCACCCCACTTACCAGGATGCTGGAATGGAGGAAGCGTTTCAGCTTTGCACCTGTTTTAGCTCACTTTCCTCTTCTGCACATTTATGACCCATTCAAAAAGAGACATCTTAACCAGCTCTTTTCTTTACCCATTAGGTAGCCTAGCTGTAGGATTACTTTTGAGAATAGAGGGAAACCAGAAGATCCTGAAGTTGTTATTTCTGCACATCCTGCAATTTTAGCACTTTCGATTCTAGCCATTTTCTGGATGACTTTAATGACTGTTTATATTTTTATGAGCTAAAGTGCCAATTAAATTTATTAGTCATTTATCATCTTGAGACTGACTTGTCTGCTTTACTCAGATGCAGAAAAGAAGGGGAGCTAATGAGAGTAACTCCCACCGAACATTCGACAAAGAACAGAAAACATATCTTTGGCACACAGCCAAACAACATCCTTTTTTCTAAAAGGGCCCAATCTCCCATTAGTAAAAGAAGTTAGCTATGCCTCAAAGCATTTTCTGGAGAGCAATTTACTAATGAACTAAGGAATGCTTCACCCTCAAACCCTCCTGTTAATTACCTGAAAACAGAAAATTGAGAGGCTCAGCACGAAGGTGGGGTCAGAAATGCTGAGGTGTTCCAGACCACGTGTGGAGTTCAAGGCCACTGCTGTGCGCTGATTTCCATCCCCTTTCCCCCTGGGGTTTTGAATTGCATACTTAATTCTTCTATTTATTTTAATTCTGCTCTTTCATTTCCTAATTTTTATATGTTTCGCCTTTATTGAGATAAAATTGACATAGAACGTGTATGAGCTTAAGATGTCCAGAGCAAAATGTATATATTGAAAAATGGCTGCTGTAATAACCTTACCTAGTGTCCACCCCTCACACAGTTGCAATTTGTGTGTGGGGGTTAAGAACTTTTGAAAACTTCTCCCTGTGCAACCTTCAAATAGACAACACAGGACTGTATCACTGTGCTGCACTGCATAGACTCTGAACTTACCCATCTTACAACTAAAGGTTTACGCCGTTTGACCCGCCTTATCCATTTCCCCTAACCCCGCCTCCGGCAACCACCAATCTGGTCTCTGTTTCTATGAGTTTGGGGTGTTTTTTAATACATTCCACACACAAGTGAAATCACACAGTGTTCGTCTTCCTCTGATTTCTTCACTTAGTATACTGCACTCCACATTTCTCTATGCTGTCATAGATGGGAGAAACTCCCTTTTACAGGACTGAATAATATTCCACTGTGTCTATATACTCGATATTCTTTAACCACTCATACACTGATGGACACTTAGGTTGTCTTCATGTCTCAGCTACTGTATACAATGCTGCCGTTACCTGGGAGCGGGGGGCGGGCAGAGTGCAGATGTCTCCTGAGACGAAGACTTCTTTTTCTTCCAATACCTACTGAAGTGTGAAAATTTGGATCATATGGTAGTTTCATGTTTAGTCTTTTGAGGAACTTCCACTCGGTTTATCCATCCTGACTTTACCACTTTACATCACCGCCAACAACGTATGAGGCTTCCCTTTTCTCCGCATCCTGACTACCACTGGCTAACAAGACTAACACCTGTCTTTTTGTTAATAGTCTTTCCATCACACGTGAGGGGAGATCTCATGGTGGTTTGGGTGTGCACTTCCCTGCTGTGGGTGACGTCGAGCAGCATTTCATGTTCCCATTGGCCATTTGAATCCCTTCTTTGGAAAAATGTCTCTTCAGGTCCTATGACAGCTTAAATGGATTATTTCTTTTCTTTTTTTTTGGCTATTGAGTTGTATGAATTTTTCATGTATTTTGGATATCAATCCCTTATCAAATAGATGGCTTATAGATATTTTTTTCTGTTTCCTAGGTTGCCTTTTCATTTTGTTGATCATTTCTTTGGTGCCATGGAAATTTTTAGTTTCCTTCAGTCCCACTTGTTGATTTTTTTGTTTTTGCTGTTTGTGCTCCGGGTGTCATTGCCATGAAATCACTGCCAAGGCCAATGGCAAGGAGATGTTCCACTCTGCATTCTTCTAGGGGTTTGATGCTTTTGGGTCTTACATTTGCCTTTAGTACCTTTCAAGTTAATTTTTGTGAGCAGTGTAAGACAGGGGTCCAGTTTCATTTTTTGCAGCACTGTTTATTGAAGATGCTCCTTTCGCCGTCCAGTGTTCTTGGACCTCTTGTCAAGTACACGAGTCGATGGCATATGCGTGGGCACACCGAACTCACACCTCAAACCTCCACAGGTGTTGCCACCTGCACGCCTGGCATTTTACGTTACAGAGGAGATGTCCAGCGTCAGCCTGGCATTTCTTTCTTTAGAAGTTACCAAATTCTGTCTTTTGTTTCTAGATGTTTTTTCTCTGAAGATTTATACTTTTATGTTGTTGTATGTCTTTCCTGACCTGTTCCATCAGTTCTGCTATTTGCCAAGTAAGCTCTTTTGATCTGCAGATTAAAGTGATAGTTCCTTCCATTTATGTCTGAATGTTTATTTTCTCCCATTTGTTCCAACCTTGTGTTTGGGAACACTTCACATGTCAGTAACTCTGGTGTTTCTCTGTCATCGTTTAAATATTTTGGTTCCATTGCTCTATATTTGAAAGAATCATTTAAGCTTTTCCTAATCATTTATTTGTTTTCGATTCCATTATTATTAGCAGTATTAACCTTACTTTTGTCAATTCTAAAATATCTTAAAAGTTGCTTTTCCTATGACCATTTCAAAACGTTCATTCGGTATATCATCTAGCACCTTTTTTACTCTGTCAGCTTCTCAGTTTTTCCTTTTAACAACTGCCTAACGTCTTATTCTTATCTTGCACCTTTTCCCCATAAAGTGTAAAAAGAACACAAAACACACCGCTCAACATTTAAGCGTATTTCCTGAGCTAACGAAGATTTTTTGAGTGTCCATATTTTTTCCGATATTTGTGCGCTCTCTTCCACTCACTCGGAACGCTACCGAATCTGTCTGCCACACGACCCGTTTGTCCCACCGAGCGCTGTTTAGCTCCCGAGTCGATGCCCGTGCCTCTCATTCAGACGGCCCCTGCTGTGGCTGTGCGACGCACCCGCGTTGTTCCCGAGGAGAGACATGTGTGTGTGTTCACAAAGGAAAACCCTGGCTCTCCAGCCGGAAAGGGAGGTATTATCCTATCGCTGTGGGAATGACGTCATGGAAAGGAATGAACGCTTCCCCCAGGAAAGCTTTTTCTGTTTCAGAGAAATTGGGTTTCCTGCTCTTCCCTGCCTTTGCTCCACCATTAGCAACCACGTGACCTGGACACGGCACTGAGCTCCACCAAGCCTCTGTTTTCTCATCTCTAAAAGGAGGTGTGTCCATGGTACTTGGATGGTCTTAAGAGGCCAGAAGTGATCTGGTTCTGATAGTTCCGTGTCTCTAATTAGAAATTTCCAGTTGGAAACACTGAGGGGACATTTTACATCATCAGATGTTGGCTAATTAAAAAACAGTTGCTCTGATGGATGCCTGTCTCCTCTGGGAATTAGGTGTGTCCCGAAGCAACGGTGGTACCTGGCTTCTGGCCCACACAGAAGGAGCGTGGCCGACAGTGTAGTGCGAAGGTGGACTCACTGCCCTGGGGCCTGCTGCCCTGCCAGGCTTCCCAGGCCAACACACTATAACTCTATGCATGGCTACTCATTCATTCTTTCATTCATTCATTCCTTTAGCCACGCAGTAAACACTGTTGAGCACTTCCTGTGACGAGGCATGCTTCCAGGTATTGTACTAAGGGCACAGTGGGGCATTTGGTTATAAGTTACATTTCCAACAATAAAGCAGTAAAGTGGACAGTTTCGCTTTTGTCACACAAAGTTCAGTGGCAAAATAAGCCTCGGCTTGATTTGCTTTAGCCACTCCACAATGCCTCCAAGGACCCTGTCTCTGACGTGTGGATGGCACCCCCTCACCTTGCTCCACATCCTGGGTAGATGATGCTGGATCAGTCTGCTGGGCCTGCACGGCAAGCACCACGGACTGGGTGGCTTAAGGAGCCGATCAGGTGTTGTCAGCTTTGCTTTCTTCTGAGGCTCCTCTCCTCGGCTTACAGAGGGCAGTCATCTCACTTCGTCCTCACGTGGTCTTCCCTCTGTGCATCTGAAGGTCCGTGTCCTAATCTCCTCTACTTATAAGGACACTAGTCATATGGATTAGGTCCTACCCATTGGACCCCGTTTTACTTTTACTGTTTTTTAAAGGCCCTGCCCCCAGATACTGCCACATTTGGAGGTACTGGGAGTTAGGACTCCAACAAATAAACTGGGGGGAGGTCACAATTCAACCCATAAAATAGATGCCTACTCATGACTCCCGGAGCTCTCTTGTCCATGTGCACAGACAGATGGTGACTTTTAGAGACTCTCTTAGAGGTGCAGGAAGGCATGCTCCCCAGCAGGGTTTGGCAGCCTCTACCTGCCCCTCACCGACCTGCCTCGACCTACATGCTCATGTGTGAACTCATCAGTGTGAATCAGATACACAGGTACACGGATGGGCTTAGACTGAAGTCGAGTTCCCCACTCCCTGAGATTCTGCTTGTTCCCCAAGACAGGAGCTGAGCCGGTGCGATAGATACTTGAGTTAAAAGCTTGGGGGCCCACCAAAAGGTGCCGAGGCCACCCACAGTAGCTTTCTAACCATTCGGATGCTTTTTGATTTCGTAAACTCAAGCCAAAGCTTCTCCGAGCTGCCCAAAGTCTCCAGTTCCCTGTATCCCAACCCCCTTGCTGTTTGGAGCACCTAGAAAGCCTACTTTCGGACCCAACCTGACAAGCTTAGTAGGTTTGTATGGGAAGGACTATTCCTAGTTCTCTGGGCCCTCTCCTCGAGATCCTTAGACTAACTACACAATGGCCCCCTTCAGGGAGAGGAGAGAAAGCAGAGGGGGTGGAGCGGCAAACCCCACCATCTGCGAATGACCTTTTCTAGAGTCCCCTGTTTGTCACTGCACCGCCCTTCCTGCTTCCTACACTGACGTCTCAAAGGCCACGAACAATCGGAGCCTCTAGTCAGTAAGACAAAGACCTTTCTATCTGGCCTACTATTGGATGACTGAGAAGCCCTCCCTGGTCTGTGAACAGATTCAATGGGGAAACACTGATGCGGGGTCCTCTGCTAGGTCCCTCAGGGAAGAGGGGCGTTCCCCTATCTTTGCAGCCTGAACCAAGGAACTGTCAGTCAGCCTTCCAGAGCACTCTCTGTGCCCTTACGTTGAACCTGTGGCAGAAGTAATGCCACAGGTTCGCTATATTCCACTTCCTAGTCTTCCTTGCCAAATGGCGTCAAGTTGATACAATGTGAGTGGATGGGATCGCATCACCTCCCCCGGAACCACGTTGGGGGCAAGTTTGGTGCAGAGCTTCCTCCTACCCCTGCTCTGAATCGGCAGGCCCCGAGATGAGACAGCACCCAAAGGCTCAGCAGGGGAATCAGGTCCTGGGATTCAGAGCACATCATGGCCATGCATCAGCACCCAGGAGGTCATCGGGGCGCACCTCCCGCAGGCGTAGGCTCTGGGACTGAAGGCACTTTCCTTAGGAGATGCCCCGCACGGGACCTTTGGAGTGCCATCAGGCACATCGACCCTGCTCTCTCATTCCCTGAGAGGATGCGGGATCCTCTGGCCCAAGAAGAGGGCCGCTGTGGCGTCTGGGGACGGTAAGCCCAGGAATCAACGCAACAGATGAGTCGGCTGCTTCAACAATGTCCCAGTAGACACAAATTCGAACCCAAGTTTGCTTGACCTCAAAGCCCATGCTTTTCCCAGACTCAGTGAGAAGGCATCCAGGATCAGCAGGGATCGGAGAGAGGCGGAGGATGGAGTTTGTTCTGGAAGTTTCTCCAGAGCCCGAGGCATGCGGTAACTATGGCGGAGTGTGTGAGCGCTCAGTACCGAATAACTACGTAGCACCGGGAGGTCTCTGCAACGAGCAGCCGCTTATCAGAGGGGCAGCGTGGGTGTGAAAGCTCTCAGAGCGCAGGTGCCGGATAGCAACCGCCCCACCGCTGCACCTCTCGCTCGCCCTCCACTTAGACGCGGACGCCTGGCCTAACTCGCTGCAAAGCGGCTTCCCTCTCAGGACGCAGTAGGAGAATGGGGTCAGATGGCTGCCTGTGACCTTGCTCAGAGCTATTGAAGCAGCAGGCGACCCGGCAAAGGTCTGCCCTGAGAAAAAGCAGGTAGCACGCTGTGCCCAGATGATGGTCACTTTCCGTCTCTACGCACTGTGGAATAATGGTATTCGGAAATGGTGTGGAAACGGGAAAGGCGTTTGTTTCCCACAGCTGACACTTCACCTAACAAACGCGTATCTCATACCCGATTGTCTCATGAGGATTTAGAGTGTGTTCTCAGGCTGCCGCCGCCCAAGGCTCCTCCATCGCAGACAGACTGTTTCCATTCTCGTAGGTGAAGAATCGAAATGGAAGTTCAAGGCTGTGCCTGGCTCACAGCCCTCCAAGGAACCTGTCCTGTTTTCTCACTCTAAACATATGCAGACATAAATGCAAACGCTTGTTACTATTCAAAACCACCATGGACAGACAGTCTAACGTCGGAATCAGAGAGGAACTGACACCACTTCTAAGGAGATGGAGTTACACTGAGAAACACCAAGCCAAGGAGCCCTCCGCGCCACACCTGGATTAGTCTGACAAGACAAACAGCCCGCAAATGCCAGACAGTGGCGCCCCAAGGCCTGATCTGACCCACCAGGCAAGGAGGGCCTTGGGCTCAGAGGTCGCCAGGCTGCAACGCAAGCAGAGGACGGGCTCTGTACCACACCCACCACCTCCTGGAGAGGAGTCCAAGTCCCAGGGAAACGGACGGGATGTACCCTGGGAGCAGGCTCAGGATGGCATGGGACGTGCAGCCCCCCAGGGACAGAGCTGGCTGCGTGGGGTGAAAGTAGTTCTCTGGTAACAGTGCTTTGTTGGGAGTTGTGTGTGGTTGGTGTGGGGGTGTGTGTAATCTGTGCGCGTGGTATGTGTGGCATGGTACATGTGGTGTATGTCTGTGACATGCTGTCTGTATATATGGGTGTGGTGCATGTGTGTGTGTAGTATGTGTGGTTGTGGGCATGCACATGCATGTATATGGTACATGGAGGGGGAGTACTGTGTGCGCACATACTTAACTATAACAACTGAGTCCTAAAGAATCAGGCGGTGAGAGGCGATGAAGGCCCATCGGAGACTCGGAAGCGGCCTGGAGCCGCTGGCGCACACTGACCTGACCTCCCAGCACGGTCTGCATCACTGGTCTCCACCTGCCGAACAGACAACAAGAGTACAGTGCTCCATTGACCGTATCTGCTGCCAATCATCAAATCGGGGAAGAAATCTAGTCAATTTTTTGAACAGAAATAAGGTAGCCATCAAGTAATTTGGAACTACAGAAGCATACTTTATACACCTCCCCCCAAAAAAACAATATACAGAAGGCTCTGAAGAAAAGAATAGCTCTGAAAAAATACATACTCAGTGGCCAGAAAAAAATATTTCAAGTAAAGGTTTTTTGTGTCATTCAAAGGTGTCAAAGGACACAACTAGGAAGTGTCATCAGGCCCTGCCTGGTGGGGCTCAGTGGATTGAGCACTGGCCTGCAAATCAAAGGGTCGCTGGTTCGATTCCCAGTCAGGGCACATGCCTGGGTTGTGGGCCAGGTCCCCAGTAGGGGGTGCGTGAGAGGCAAAAATACACTGATGCTTCTCTCCCTCTCTTTCTCCCTCTCTTCCCATCTCTAAAAATAAAATAAATAAAATCTTTTTTCAAAAAAGGAAGTGTCATCAGCAAAAAGACAGGGTGAATAAAGGAACAGGATATGAAAGGGTGATAAGCTGTAATATGTTATCTTGCAAAAAAAAAAGCAAGTTAAAATCCAATATTTACAACATAATTCTACTTGGGGAAAAATATATGCACATGTAAATGGAAGATAAAGTCTGGCGATATCTACAGTTAAATGGTAATAGTGCTTTAACCGGCTGGCAAGCGTGTGGAAGGCTTGTTATTTTCTGTCTCACGTGTTGGTTTGTTTCTGGCTCACCTGGACTTCCTGGGTTTCCTGCACGCTACCTGGAAGAGATGTAAACAAAGCTGTGACATAATTAGATTTTTCAAGGGTAGAGACAGGACTGCTGCATGAGCATGAGGGACAGAATAGTTGAAGCAAATCTGGTGAGAGGTGGTGGCAGCCCCCAGCCGACAGTGGCAGACTTGAGTGAGCCTAAAGACAGCAACTGGTGAGGCGGGAGACGGGTCAGATCTGGGAGTGAGCCACGGATAATCACTGCGTTTTAAACTACAGGGGAGAGCCAGCCAGATGGAGAGGAGGGGAAGCCATTGCAACCAGAAGTGTGTCCGGCATTGGACCTGTCTCACAGTGGCCTTTCCCAACCACACTGCGAACATGCAGTGATTTAAACCATCGTTTTCAAAGGCAGAGGAAAGCGCCATTCCCTCTGGAAGTTCTGAGCCTGTTAAGTCAGAGCAAATTCTCGAGTCCTGGCCCAGGCAGTCGGTCCCCAGGCAATGCGGCCCGAGGCAGCTTTGCAGCAAGGGGTATTCTCTGCTTAGTGCCTCGTTTACTCCTGAATGGGGAACTCCTGGGAATTCTGGATCAGCCAAGCGTGGCACCGTTACCGTTCTAGGAAATTCTCATTTGACCCCAGTGACTTACGATAGCAGAGCAACGTTCCATTGCCCTGCAATGATCACTGTGACCTTGGCTGGGAACACAGTGTCCTTTCCCCAAGGACTGGCTCCAAAACACTATGTAGCAGACTGAGCCCCTGTCAGATGCTGGAGATTCATCACACTGACAGGCTCTCCCCAAGGACTCCACGCGCCTGAGAATTTGACGAAGGTGTCCTTTTACGTGAAGGATGAAGGGGCGCCCATTCCTCACTGGCACGAAGTAAGGCTGCCTCTGATTACCTGCTTTTCGCAGACGTTCGAAGTCGCAGGCGTCCCTCGGATTTCCATGGTGAACTTCACCGACGTTCTTTGTCAGGGACTTCTTGTTCACTTGATCTAGCCAGCATTTCTTACCAGTTGCAGCTCATAGCAGTAATATGATCATCATGATAAAACAACCTGAACATTTGCTAGCTTGCCAGACCCTATTATGAACCTATGTCATTTTATCTTAATGTCACACAAAGAAGGTCACCCAGTTCCCTCAGATGTCAGAGAGAAAACTTACCCATTTGGTTGAGCCCCTCTACTCCCCACACTGAGAAGTCAGGGTTCTGTTTTAAGAAATATGCTGTTTTCCAGAAAGAAGCATTAAACTTGCCCTTTGACCTTGGTCCTCAAAGTCATCCAAATCTGAATTACTAGCTGGTTTCTCCAGAAGTGTAATTAATGACAACTGCCTTTTCATCACCTCCTATATGTAGGTCTGGAAAAAATGGTATAGCCAGCATAAAGTAAAACCTCTCCACCAGTACAGCCATATTGCCGCAGAAACAGATTCAGAAAAATAAACCTCGGAACTCTAGAGGAAGAAAGGACATTGTAGAAGCGTTTCCCCTACACTATGGTGGCCTCTGTCCATCATTGGCTCTAAGCTCAATCGGTTCTACCAATCAGCCCACAAGGCTTGACTTCCAGGCATCTGTTTTCCCCTCCCAGGATCCGAAAGGTTTCTTCTGATGGAGTGTAAAAGGTTTGTGGGGATAATACGTGTTCAGAAAGAGAGAGAAAGCAAGCAGCTTTCTCTCGGCTGCTTTTGGAACAATGGTTTACAGCCAGGGGCGTCCAACCTGCAGCCAGCAGGTCACATGCGGCCCAGGATGGCTGTGAATGCAGCCCAACACAAAATCGTACATTTACTTAAAACATGATGAAATTTTTTTGTGGTTTTACGATGCATTTCATGTGTGGCCCAAGACAACTCTTCTTCTTCCGGTGTGGTGCAGAGATGTCAAAAGTTTGGACACCCCTGGGACTCTTTGGAGTGGAGGGTTCGGTGGCAGCGCACACATGGCAGCTGTGGAAATAAAGAAATAGCGTCTGGGGTCAGATCCCAGCTCTACGTCTCACCACTGGGTGAGCATGACAAGTCAACTAGCCAAGTCTCCGTTTCCTCGTTTATTATGTGGGGACAATATATAAAAATTACTGAGATCATGTATACAGGCAAAGTGCTCACTTAGCACAGTATCTGGATTACAGCAGGTAATCAACAAATGAAAGCAATTCTCATGATTATTATATTATAGTAAAATACAAACAGATAGTCCTCTATAGAGTATGCAGCAAAACCCTCCATTTTATTGGGCAGAGATAATTAAGCACAAGTCCCCAAATGTCTGCTGTCCGTGGGGTCAGGTGAGACGAACACCTAACGGCCACGACCACATGTATGGCCAAGCCACCCCCAAGGATGAGCTATTTACATTCCACTTCACAAAGGAACAAAAAAAAAAAAAAAAAAGGAAAGGACTTCCAAAAACAAAAACACAACCGAGGCTTTCTTCCCAGACCGAGAGCTGGTTAAGATGGAAAGCCAGCCCGTGGCAAGAAAAGCAAGAACCTGTCTCTGCAGTACGTGGAAGGGACACCCATCAAATTTCCGTTCTTGGTCCCAGAAGTCAACAGAACGGGAGCTGCGAGTGAGAGCTATTCCAGGTTCCAGCTCTGGGAGAAGCGCACCAGGCCGCGTTTCGGGGACCACGGCGGGGCCTGCACTGGGTTGAAGGAGGCAGGCAGGAGGCAGGCCAGGCTGGGCAGGGCATAGGGCTGTGGGGGTGGGGTGTGCACCCGTAGAGCCCCTTCTTACTTGGGGTGGGGAAGCCAAGCAAAGGGAAGCAGCAGTGCCTGGGACCCTGAAAGGGCACCAGCGCTCTAGGTGGAGTTAGTGCTCTTGTTTTGGTTTCTGAAGATAACTGGGCTTTGATCCACAGGACGGGTGGGAAAAATTCCCCCTCCCCTGCTGTCTGCTCACCTAAGGGTGTTCAGGAACTACAGAAGTGTCGGAACAAGAGTGACCTCATCTCCTCTAGCTCCAAGTCTGGTGTTATGACAGGCCCCCAGGAAAACCCCTCTGCAGAGCATGAGACCCCTGAACACCACCCACACACAGGGTTTCTTCTCCCAGCCTTGAAGACTGGGGCGATTCCCTGATAAGCTGCAGATAGGAGCAAAGAGAGAACGTGACATGTCTATACATTCCTCAGGACAGCCTCTCGTTGTTGAGAAAGAATTTTGAGAAATTTTGCTGTTTCTATCTCTATTTCTATTTCTACTTCTATTTCTATGAAAGAGAAGGAAGGAACTTGTTCTTTTGCCTCCCAAGAGGAAACAGAAAGTTATATTCGATTTCACAGTGTGCCCGCGGTTTCTGATCCAAGGAAACAGATCAGGGTGCCCAAGCCCCTGCCACCTGCCCTGTGCAAGAGCCACCCTCCCCATGTCCCCTCTCAGCTCTGAGGAAAACCATCCGGAGCCCGTCCTCCTCTCTCAGGGGTCCCACCAGCTGCAGGGCCCAGGCTCTGCAAGAATTGCCATTGCCTGAAGGCTGGGCAGGACCCTGACCCCTGGAGACAGCTTAACCTGACACTGGAGAGGGAACAAAGAAAGCACCCCCCCCCCGCCCCCCGACTGCTCCCTCTTTGTGTCCTGGAATATCCATCTCCTTGTGGATAAAAGAATCAACGTGTGTTCCATCCCTGAGAAGGGTTGTCTCTCTGCATTTTGTAATATTATAGCATTTTGAAAAAAAAAAAAAATAGCCAACCTCTGAGAGAAGAATCCGTGAGCACATACAAAGATTCTGTAGTTCAAAAGGAAACTCTCCAAGGAATGTAAGTGTGATCCAATAAGACAACAACAGAACAAACGGTGTAGGTGGAAAAAATGAGTGAAATCACCAGTTTGCAAATGATGTGACTGAGAAGAAAACCCAAGATTATTTCATTAAAGTAGCTCATTATAAAACCAACAAACATAAAAAGCAATTAGCTTTTTAATATACTAGCAATAACCTGTTACAAATATAATAAAAACTAAAGATGGAATTTTCATTAGCAGCTAAAACACCAAATGCATATGAATACAGTTTGAAATAAATGGAGTGACTTATTAAAAAAATGACAAGTTAACCGAATGACAGTCAGAAAAATTAGCAATCAAAAACCCATTCAATGTTTCTGGTGAGAAGAAACATTTGCAATCTTTTGCCATATTACCTATTACCATATTACAATTGTGGTCAATTGTAATCTTCACTATATTGTAAAGATTTCAATTATCCCCAAACCAGAATTTAGTTTCATGCAATTCAGCTGAATGAAGACTCCCGGTGAATTGTTCGTTTTAAAACTAGCAGCTATTCGAAAGCACGTCTGGAAACATACTCATGATAATTTTTAATAAACTTGCAAAAAAAACTGAGTAAAACTAACACAAAATAATAGTGGAAGGAAAATGCAATTGAATCTTTTTAATTTTTAAACCTTAAAAATAATAAATAATAGAAAGAAGTATATATGAACCCACACATTAAAAAGAAACAGCGAGGAAAATACACAGCTGCTCCCCTTAAACGAGGCTGCATCCGCTTACCATCCGAAAGGGAGGGGACAGGACGAAAGGCCAGAAGCACATCAAATGCATATTAGACTTTAGGAGATAGGAAAGGGCTTTTGTAATGAATGAGCGGGAAAAATAAGAGGCGAAATAGCATGGAAGCCTAAGGGCTCACACAGACTGAGGCTCCTGCCAGCCTGCCCACACCTGCCTCCGTGAGCACCCCCCCCCCACCAACTTGCCTGTCCCTCTGCCTTGAACAACCTCCCCCCAAAGATATTCCTGGTCCCCCCTCCTCGGCCTTCCTAACTGAATCAGCACCCTGCAGAGGGTCTGAGGGATTTCAGGGCTGATCAACAGAGCAAGATGCAAAAAGGAAATGCGATTCATCAGGAAACCTATTTCCTTGATATTTCACGTTACCACAAACAAACTACATGCAAACAAAAATAACCATGCGCCACCATGTTGGCCTATTAAGACAGTAGGTTTCAAGAAATTGGTAGTGTGTCACGCTGTTTTTATTCAATAAAATCTGAAATGGTTTCAACAAAACACTACAAAGTATGTCTGGGTCATAGGTGTCTTGCCGCTTTGTACTTTCTAACTGTTCACCCATGAACATTACTTATGTAAAAAAAAAAAAAAAGGAATTATACATGAAAAAGAAAGGGTTGTGCCAACTCTCTGACTCCCAGCGCAGAGGATCATGGTCGCAGCCCTGAGAACTGCAGGAGGTGGGGACCGGGCAGGACGGGGCGATGCTGCCCCTTTCAGCGGCACAGGGGAGGGGGTGGTCTCTCTGTGCGGTGGGGAAGGGCCAGGGGAGGAGCGCTGACCCTGCCCAGGTGGGTCTCCAAGGCCCAGCGGAGGTTTTCCACGTGGCCAGAGGAGGGAGCGCGCGCAGGCGGAAGAATACAACAGGGGGGCGTGGGCTCGGGTGTGGCATAGTAAACACAAGTGACGCCTTGAAGTCTCGCTTTCCAGAGCTCACAACAGACACCGAAAGTTTACCATGTCACAGGGCTCAGGGTGAAGTTCACCCCACTGGTTAGGGGTAAAAGACGGTTTTTGATGAAATTTGTGAAGCAAGGGTCAGTAAAAGGAACGCATTTCTCTAATTGGCCTCCGTGGTAGGGGGAGATGGGACAGGTCGTGAGTGTATCTTCGGGGGAAGGGACCCAGCTTCCCCTTGCTCCCCTTGCTTAGTCATTAAGGAACAGGGCAAGCTTACCGGTGGTAGGGAGGGAAGGAAGCGATGGCGACAAGAGGAGGACTGCTTGGGGCACCAGGCAGTGCGCCTCAGGTGCCGGTTGCTCACAGCCATTGTTCCGGAAAGCCAGCTGCCTGCTTGAGACCCAGGGAGGCGGAGTTCGGGTTGGGCCCCACCTCCCAACATGGGAGAAAAATCCATCGTCCCCACCAGCTCATCATCCGGATAACTAGGTGGGCATCGCTAGGGTAGCTTTTGGACCATTTTGTTCATCCGTAGCAGAGCCCCTGGGGTCGCTTTCAGGCCCTTCTGGTATCCACCCTAGAGGTCCATGACATTTAATTCATTTTAATTTTACTGAGGCTGTCTCTGACAGCTCCATGCTTTGGTGAGTGGTGTGCAGGGTACGTCAACCAGCGAGTGAGCCAGGTGGCCTCACCTACTGGTCTCTGCGTGCATTTATCAGCACGTGTGCGCGCGCACCTTTACATCAAGGCTGCGATTTGTAAAAACTAGGCACAAAAACGGTGCCGACTGCCAAAGCCAGTGGTGGTCCTAAGGAGCAAAAGATTGATAGCTTTGGGGCAGAACAGAGGTATTTCGGATAAATGACGAAGAAGAATATTTACTCATCTCTTTGTTAAAGTCTGAACAATAAGTCTAGCATTTAGAAAGAAGCAAAGGTAACTCCTGAATGTTTTTCATGATTACCTGAACCAATTCAAAAACCGTTCATCCAGTTAGCAGTAAAATAAATGAACGACGAAATGGCGGTTGACTCGGAGTGTTAGCAGGTGTCTGACACGCAGGTGTATCCAACATTCTGGTGTCTCTGGGCCGCACTGAAAGAAGGAGAGTTGCCTTGGGCCACACATTAGAAAATACATGCGGTGACATGTAATCACACACACACAAAAGTCTCATAATGTTTTCAGTCAATTTACGATTCTGTGTCAGGCCACGTTCACAGCCGCCCTGGGCCACCTGTGTCCCGCAGGCCGCAGGTGGGACACCCCTGCAGGAACCCGTGCACCACGAAGCACCATTAAGGCTTTGAGAGCACAGACTGAAAAATAAAAGTTGGCTGGACATTTTAGAAAATATGTTTTCCTTTGCAGAATTTCGATAATCAGCCTTTGTGAGGAGAGGGCTTCTTAATCGCACCTCTGTACCAATGTGGATGCAGGAGGGATGACGAACCCCATTCGACGTTCTTAGTTAGTGCTACTGCGGAGCTGCGACGCAGTATTTTGTGGGGGTTATTTTCATGACAGAATGCACTCTACGTGTTACTTAAATTACTTCAATTCTGCATTTACAGAGTCACGAAAGTCACAGATTTTTCAGCTACTCTATGCTGCACTGTATGAAAAGAAACTATATGACATTCAAGAAAATAGCTTCCCAGCTGTGCAGAGGTACTTCTCTTGTGAATAACACAGATGACTTTGGTGCCGCTAGAGCAGGGGTCCCCAACCTCAGGGTCTGTTAGGAGCCAGGCTGCACAGCAGGAGGCGAGCTTGACTATAAGGCGCTTGAATCATCCCCAAACCACCTCCCACTGCCACCAGTCCATGCAGAAACAGGTCACTGGTGCTAAAAAGGTTGGGGACCGCTGTTAGGGTTAGTGGGGAGAAGGGCACAGGAGTTGATATGGAGGAGATGGGAGGGCAGAAGCCCACCCTGAGGCTGTGTTTTAAGCCATGCCTGGAGGTTAGGGTCGTGCAAGGGTCCCAATCTTTGAGAGTGACAGAATCAGACAGGCTCCCACAGAAACCAATCCCCCTGAAAGAATCCCCTGGAAACGGTGGGGGAAACAGATTGGTAAAGGAACCCAACTAGAGGAGTCACGGCGACCACTTAGGAGGCTACTTTAGCAGCCCCCCAAAAGATGATAACGATCACAGTTAGCTTCCAATCCGGTGGTTCGCAACCCTGGCTGGACTTTAGAGTCAGCTGGAGAGCTTTTGAAACCACAGGTCCCTCAAAACCACCCCAGATCAAGTATATCAGAATCTTTGAAGGTGGCGCCTGGGCATCAACATTTGTAAAAGTTCCCCAGATGATCATGATGCTAGAGGAGAGCCCAGATGGCCGCTCTAAACGAGGCATTGGCAATAGATGTGTGTTCCAAAAGCATTCAGGAGGTAAGACTTCGCAGGGACGGACGGGAACGGAGGAACAGGAAGCATCCAGTTTCCAGGTGCGAAATGGCAGCCTCGCAGCGTAGCGGGGAAGGTGGCGCTGGGTAAGACGGGAAATATGAGGGCCTTCTCCAGGCCGAGCGCGCGTCAAGCTTTGAATACGCTCCACTACGGAGTTTCTTCAAACCTGACCTGCCCTGCAAGCCTATACACGTGGAGCGGCCGTCAGCAGTGGAGGCCTCTGTTTTTTGAAAAATTATGTCTGCTCAAGAGTCATACACAAAAAATGGGTTGACTATAGATGTCTGTTCTCAAGGGAGATCGGACGTTGAAAGAGCAATATCGCATTCTGAGGATTTCGCTCCCACCTGAGATTAGGTTTGTCGTGTCTTTCCTTCCAGGCGGACGTGGAGCATCTCCTCAGAGGGTCGTATTTCTCAGCATCTTGGTCTAAATAAAGTTTCGTGGCCATTTTGACATTTCAGTTTCTTGAAAACCCATGTCCACCCGCACGTGTGTTCTCCACCATCTCCTGCTGGCCTTCCCTGGTCTTCCTTGCTGCTCTCTCCGCATCTGATGGTTGTGTTGTTCTCTGAGGTGGTGCTTCTCTCAGGCACAATGTCTCCACAGGGACCCATCAGCACTAGTTTCCATTATCCTTAGAGCTGGTACCCAGTCCCGATGGCCGTGGGATGGACCACTCTGACTGGCCGGGCCTGAGTCCTGAGATCTCCCTAGGTGGGGGGATTCGGGTCAATGCCACCCAAGTCATGTAGATTAAGACCTGGTTGGGGAAGGACAATTGCGATACTGTCATCCAGAGGAGACATATATGTAGGGTAAGCAGAAACGACAGGTGATCAGAGAAACTTCAGTGGGTCTTCAATTGTCCATTCCACCAAGCCTCACCCTGGTCGGGCGAACCCCAGCAGTGATCCATGGATGGCTGTGCTCCCCACCCCTGCCCCAGACTCCATGCATAGCCACGTGTGGAGACACAGATGGCCATGCTCCTGGGGAGGCTCAGGAAGTTTCAGAGAGAAGACCACCTTGGAGGTAAAAACTAGAAAGAATTGCCAGTGTGTGCCATTCATGACGGGGCCATTTCTCCTGTCTCTAATCCCAGAGCCCTGTTCCTCACCCCTGTTTTGCTGACCTTGATAAACGAATGAATGAATGAATGAATGAATACCTGGATCCTACACATGTGGGCCCCACAAACCCCACTGAGACTTCCTTCTTTTCTCTAAAATATGTATTGAGTGTTTATGGGAATACAAGAGCTGAGAAAGTGACAGCTCTCAACTCAGGGTCCAGAGAAAACAAAACGATCTGTGAAAATAACGCTTAATGAGCTGATTTCCAAAAGCACAAAACAGAACTTTAAAAAAAATGTTCATTTCTTGAAAAGAGTAGTTAAGGTTTTGATAATCTACCCTGAGAAAAACATCTAAAACTGCTGATGAGGCTTTTTTTGCAAAGATTTTCATCGCAGGACTATTTCTAACAGCAAAAAACTGTAAACAACTTCAACCGCAAACACCGGATGAACAGTTAAACAATACGTGCCCCATCCCCCAAAGCATGTAATGTACCATTAAAAATGTTAATAAATTTGTAACAATATAGAAAAACTTCACAGAGTGACTGATCAGCAAGACAGAAAATTATACGTACACAATGAACTCTGGTTCTATAAAAACGTAAATGCCATAGACATTTTTAACGAATCTTTCTTACATCCTCAATTCCCTCTACCCTGCCTCTTTTTATCATATTGCTTGGCAAAGCCACAACCATGGTACAATCTCATTTTCCATTGCTTTGCCATCTCTAGGTGAAGCACGATGAAAAAATATAACAAAACCACACAGTACTGCTGACCCTCCTTGGTTCCAGAACTCAGAACTCAAACAAGCCATTAACTCTGCATGGCGACCCTATGCCCACTTCCCCATGGTCCATTGAATTATGCAAATAAAAATGGCGTACGTCTATCAAAGATCGTAATGAGGTTATTCAAAATACTTGCAATTTTTCATATGGCCTTGTGACAAGAAAGCTGTTATCTCCTACCACATCCCTCACTGTCCTAAACTCTCTCTTACCGTCTCTCTCCTCCAACTTCCAACGCCTTCCCTCTCATCCTCCTTTCCATCAATCGACCTTGTGGTCCTGCTCCACTCAGAAAAAGGAAGCAGCAGGAGGACGCTTCCCCTCATCCTCTGCAGATCTATACCCTCCTGCCCACATCAGCCCGCGTATCTGCGGCTTTCCCACCTGCGGATGTGGCTGAGCCCCCCATGCTCCCAAGGCTAACCCGCCCCCTCGTGCTTTAGACACCATGTAACCACTCTCGCTCATTACTCCAGAAAACTTCTTCCGCCCTGACAGTTCTCTTCTTTCTGCTAGCTGTTAACCATCAACATCCCCAACGCTGCTGTTTCTCAAACAACAAACAAAAGCAGACAAAAAAGTTGATTCTTCTCACTCATTCCTGCAGCCACCACTCTATTTCTGTACCGTCCTTGAGAAGACTATTTCTATATTCGTGGCGACCGCTTCCTCTTCTCCCGTCCCCACTCAAATCCACACCAGGAAGGCCTTTGCCTCCACTATAAAACGGCTTGGAGTAAGTCTCCTCAATAAGCTTCGCATTGTAAACCTGGGGACCAATTACCAAGCTTCAACTTATTTGAACTTACAGTAGTATTTCACACAACTAATCATTCCCACTTCCCGAAAATACTTCTTTACTTGGCTTCCAGCCACAGAAATCTCCTGGTTCTGATCTCTCCTAAAGGCTGCTCCTTCTCAGTCTCTTTGTTTGGCTCCTTCTCTTATTCCTGGTATCATATCAACAGAATGTCTTCAGCTCTAAGATCAATGATTTAATCTGCATTTGGTGGCCTCATCCTGTCTTGTGGCTTTTAAAATGTCTTTGTGCCGATGACGCCCCAAGTTTTACCTCCGCCCAGGAGTTCTCTCTTGAGCTCAAGTTTCCTAAGTTCAACACATGCTGTGTTTATTGTCTACACCCCACCACTGGAGTATAAACTCCATCAGAAGAAGATTTTTGTCTATTTTATTCACTACACCCAGAAGAATGCCTGGTGCATACTGGGCATTTAATAAATACTCGGTGAGTGAATTAATAACGGCCACACCAATTCTCTTTTGGTTGCTCTTTGCAAGGAATATACTTTTTTAAGATTTTATTTATTCATCTTAGAGAGAAGGGAGGGACAATCAAAGGGAGAGAAACATCAATGTGTGGCTTCCTCTTGTGCGCCCACTACCAGGGACCTGGCCTGCAACCCAGGCCTGTGCCCGGACAGGGAACCAAACCTGCGACCCTGCGATTCTTAGGCCAGCACTCAATCCATTGAGCCACACCAGCCAGGGCACCAGGAATACTTTTTACAGCCTTTTACTTTCATCCTATTTGTGTCTTTGAACCTAAAGTGAGTTTCTTTTAAACAGGATATAGTTGAATAATGACTTTCATCAATTCTTTGTCTTTTCATTGGCAAGTTTAATCCATTTACATTTAAAGTAATTACTGACAAGGAAAGATTTACATCTGCCATTTTGCTGTTTGTTTTCTGTTTATAGCTTTTTTTTTTTGTCGGCAATTAAGTATTTGACATCCAGCAGAGTAGGAGTTTATAATAGCAACTAATTTCAGTTTTAGAAGACGAAGAACATTATTTTTCTATAGCTTCAAACAAAAGCACAATGCATGCTTCGATTCCAGGCCCCCGGAGCCGGTGTGACCAGTGGGAGAGGGTGAACAGGGATGGAGGAGAGGCTTCTGGGTACCGCCGCCTGGCTGCTCTCTTTCTGTGGGGACCACATCTCCAATGAGGCTCGTTGTGGCTGCGGGCACATTTCCTGCCTAGCTCTGCTCAGCAGGGCTCTCAGCCAGAGAGCATAATTGATGTGCACAAAGCCGGGGCTCTTGCCAGCTCCTGGGGCCAGGCCTCTAATTCAGAGAGAAAGGAATTGGGTCTCGGCCAGTCATGTGCCTTTTATGCTTTCATATGGGCATCAGTCAGACCCTGATTTCGGTTTGACAAACCAGGAAAAATAAAACTGTCAGCATCCAGGCATGTTCTTTACCGGGACTGTTAGCTTGGTAATGGAAGGGAATGTTATTGCTCCAGGCATTTGCATAATATCCATTGATCAATCTTCCTCCTACTTTTTCTGCGTGGTTCTGGCAGCGAGGGAGGACGGTGTGGGTGTCACGTCACAGCCTCTTCACACTCAAGCTGGGCCACAGTCACTAGCACGGCTCGAGAATGAGGCGGCCCGTCTCCAGGGGGACCCATCAAGCAGCCGCCTCAGGCGGGGGCAACGGCATGAGGCTGGGAGTGGGGGCAGCTGGGTTTTAGTCACAGCTCTGCCACCACCTTGCTGTGTGACCTTGGGCAAGTTGCCAGCCCATTCTGTTCCTCTCTGCGTTGCACACTTCCTGGAACCCCTCCCTTAGACGGTCTCTCCAGGGCCAAGGTTTGATGCCCTCATTAAAATCAAAATGCTGTTGAGAGAATAAGTGGCTTTAGCCATTAGCCCGGGAGAATTAGGACTAATTTTCAGTCCGTTGAATTTGTTTACAACCAAGAGCTCTTTGGTTGTTCGGGGCTGACGTGCAGGGTGGCAGCAGGCGGGAGAAGGCTCACTGGAGTGTTGGGAACCTTCTAACTGTGGGGGGCACAGGAAATGAACCTCATGGGTCAGTGTCGAGCCACAGACAAAGGTCCGCGAGGCTCAGCTTGGGTCACTGCATCCATCTCCCCCGCCCCGCACCCCGGTGCCTGAATCCCTAACAAATGGACTGAGGAGCTTTACATAACGCTGTCTAGTAATGGGGATAATCGCCTCCCCCCAAAAGCAAGCCGCTCGGAAGCACCAAGGAATCGCTGAGCAAAGACCCTGCGCCCAGCCTGGTATGAGTCAGAAGTCTATTGTTTCTCCCAAGTGACAGCTCTTAAGGGACTATACGCTAAGGTCAAGAGTGTGACCTTGAATCTTCTTCCAGATCAATGTGTCCCATCTTTCTCTGCCACATGGGCAACCCCAGCAAAGCCAAGCCCCCTTATGGCCAGTCTCAGCCTGATGTGCCCCAAACAATCAGCCAACCTCAGTCTTCACAAAATCCCTCAGAGGCTCTGGCCTTTGTCAGTGATGACAAACCACATGAAACACAGGAAAATGTCTTAAAATTCCTCCTTGTGTGTCCATTTACCTCTCCCGAAATCTCCAACAGACGCTCACAATGTCCCCATTCCCTGTTTCATAAGCTGTATTTCCAGCAATTTCTTCTTAAAACTTCCAAGGAAAGAGGGAAGGGGTAGAAAGGGAAGTGAGGAGACGGAAGGAAGGAAAGCTTACGTTATCGAGAGCCTCTATGTTCCGAGCACTTACATGACATTTAAGCTTAACATGGTAAGAATACTTACCTCAATTTTATAAGGTGGCTGCTAAGACTCAGGATGTCTTTTCTGCGTTCTGTGCCCCCAAGGTTTGGTTTGGTTTGGTTCTACCCCCTTGACAGCCTGTCAGTTAATTTAACCACCACTGTTTTCTCGGTAGATGTCAAACATGTTAAATTAACTAGCACGCATCATAGAAAACACAGGAGCCAGTCTTTATTGTAGATCTAGTTGAAACAAAGATGTCACTTTTCACTTACGATTTTGCATTTCAGAAAACTATCTCCCCGCACATGAGCGAGGAGCTCAGGGCTGACGGGGAAACTCGTCCTCTCGTTCCAGGCTGCGCAGCTCTGTCTAGTCACTCAGCTCTAGTCGCTACACCAGCACCAAGAACATGCACCAAGGTTTTATGTTCCAAGCATCTCACGAAGAATTTCACATGCATTAGCTCATTTCGCCTGCTCCATAGCTCTGACGAGCAGGTACCCTTGCTCTCAAATGTTCACGAAGAAGCTGATTCAGGGTGGCTAGTGACATGCCCAAGATGGCGTAGCGACGGTGTGGCGGAGCCAGCGTTTGAAACCCTGCACTCAGGCTCCAGACCCACGCCCCACGCACAGCCTAGACGTGTAAGATCACACCCAACAAAATGAAAAATGCAAGATAAGAGGGTCGTAGACAATACGCAACTCTACTACGGAGACAGAGTTAGGCTTGG
This sequence comes from Glossophaga mutica, assembly GCA_039655065.1. Classification (NCBI taxonomy): domain Eukaryota; kingdom Metazoa; phylum Chordata; class Mammalia; order Chiroptera; family Phyllostomidae; genus Glossophaga; species Glossophaga mutica. The sequence goes on from CM077313.1 coordinate 90,019,765, forward strand.
AGGCGCTGCCGAGGTACTGCAGCTGAGCGTATTTCATTCCGTGCTTTCTAGTGGCTGAAACGAAGGGCACAACTCAGTAGCTTCTGCCCTGGCCGGCGTGGCTCGGACGGTGGGAGCATGGTCCTGTAAACCAGAGCTGCGGGTTCGATTCTGGTCAGGACATGCACAGGAGGAAGCTGATGAATGTTCCTCTCTTGCATCACTGTTTCTCTCCCTCTCATTCTCCCTCCCTTCCCCTCTTTCTAAAATCAATAAGCATGTCTTTGGGTGAGAATAAAAAATTAAAAAATAAAAATAGCTGAATTATTTTTAAAAACTCATCAGATACAATTCATTCTGACCTCAACGAGAAATGCCCAGACAGATGTTTCCTGATCACGAACATTGATCGGTGGAGCTTTTATATATAGGACTTCGATAACACGTCAGTGAACTATCCTCACCAACACCCCTACCATGGGTGAGTCGGAGATTCTCACAGACCTGCAACAGGGGCCAGTATCACAGTCCCTAAGCACAGGCAGGTAGGCGGATGGGCTCTGAGCATAGAAGTCATCATCCATAGTAGTTCCCAGATCCTGGTAGCTTTTGTGGTGGCTTTATTTGTGAGCAAAGAAGATTTGTGCTAAGATCTTAGATCAGGCGGAGGCTGCCTTTAAGACTGTCCCCAGACAGTGAAGGATCTGTGTCCCTTGCTGCCTTACCCACTATCACATGTTGGATTTTATGGGAAACAGAGGCTAAAACAGAATTAGCCACACAACAGGTCTGGGGAAAGTAACACCTATGAAAAGAAGAGGGGAGACCCAGGAGAGAAAGACCTATCAGGGCCCAACGGCAAGCTACCCGGCTCTGACAGCTCATCAAAGGATTCCCACGTTGGATGGAAATGACTAGACCCTTCTCCCTGTGCCTCGCTCCATCGTTGTCTGAGTCTGCTCTAATATTAGCATGATCTCGACGAGAAAGCTGAGGCTACCCCTGAGGAACCTGATGGCCGGAGGGTGCCCGAGAACCACACTTGCAGCTGGACAGCAAGTTTTTCTCTCCACCGGGTGTCTGAGCACTGTCTCTCCGCCTCTGCCTCATCTCCCTGTGCACAAGCTTGTTCCTGGCTGCAGCAAGGTGACATGTGAATCAAAGGTTTCTGGTCACAGTCTACGAATTCCACCCCTGCCTGCTACCACTCGGGTGTCCTTGCGCAAGAACTACGAAGAACAAAAGGCATTCAAAGGACGCATCTCTTGCATAATTACCGATGGAACACTCCTCTCCTTCACTCGGATTTCGAAACATCCCAGACGATTGACTTCAATTCTTCTTACTAGCAAACCAAAAATCTCATTAAAGGAGGACCTGAGTCATCCGTTTCTTCTACTGAAGCTCAGAGCCCGCTGGGAGCCATGTGCTGTGCGGTGCTGACTGTGCGCGACCACGCTTCGGGACAGTTCACCTTTTTCCCCCGGGAGTGAGGAGGAGAAACGGTAGTGACTCGGCGCCTGACTTTCACTCGTTTCCGGGAAGCATCCGCTCTTGCCGAGGCCAAGTTTGCGTGTCAGTGGAAGAGTTCTTCGCCACCTCAGCCGTGACCAGCGTCCCAGGCGGGCCAGTTGGCCTCATTCGGGGAGATTCCTGGCTTTTGCACACAGCAGAAGCAAAGAGAATAGGTTTCAGGAGGCCTTAGGTTTTTTAAATTAGATACATGATTTTTATTTTTGGTGGACCGATGGAGAGACACTAATGACATTTACGACTTGCTAAAACTAATTTAAAATCTCAGGACCGAAACTTTCTGTGAAGAGAGTTCTCTAATGACAATGAACGTGATTATTATTTACCTAACTGAGCAGTGATGGCTGAGGTACGAGCCACTCTCTGGGGATTAATGAGGAGTTGACAGTTTGGGCCATTGGCTCAGGTAGCACTTAAACTTGGTGAAGGGCGCGGTGTCAGGATCATACTGCTATTGCAGAATGAGCCCAAAAGTTAGGGACACAAGAACTTACCGTTTTTGAGAAATAATTTTAATTGGCGGTTGAATACCTGACATCAGATTGGGCGACGCAAGTTCTATCATCAAACAAACGTTCGCATAAAGTCTTCAAATCTTGTTCCATTTAAAGTGTCCGCAAGCCTGCGGTTGTTTGAAAAGTGGGAGAGGGAGGGACCCTTAGCAACATCAAAAATAGCTTCTTGTGCAGCTGCAAGAGTACAGGCTATCGTCACCTTCCTTGCTTTAAAAACAGAACCGTCACTGGAGACCCGGAGTTGAGCTGGGAGCATTGTGCACCCTGGAGGTTCGCTGTTGACATTGTTGCCCACGATGTCCTTCCAGGAAAACCAGAGGCCCTCTGAAGTCTGAGCTAAAATGATCTTACATTATTAGAAACACCAATGTCGCCGTAAAAATTGTGTTTGCATTCAATAGCCTCCTACCCAGTGCAAAAAATGTTCACGCGCTACTTCCTTGCCAAGAAAAGAGTTACTCAGCTTGCTAGCTGTTCATTATTCCTGCAGCTCTGCTCTGTGTGGAAAAGTTCAAACCTCAACTGTGAGCAAGAAGGCATCTAAGAAACGGTCCTCAACTTGCTCTCTATGCAGGGTAAGTTCTGCCCCAATGGCCTTGCACTTTTAAGAAGTTTGCCAGTGCTGAGCAGGCCAACACTTCCTACTTTAGCAAGCAATGAGCATCTCACGAGACCCTGTGAAAAGGGATGAGACCACAAACATGAGAACAGCACAGTCCCTGCCAGCTAGGGGCTTAGAATTCAGCAGAGGCCTTAGAATCCAGAGCGCACTTCTGGAAATCTTCTAGGGGACCCAAGTTTCCAATCATGTTCCTCTCTCAGCACCTGACTCTGTCATCGTTACCTTAACCCACTTTAGAAGATGGTCAGATGGCTCATTCTGCTCTGGGAAACTGGCTCTGCCATATCCTGCTGACCCAGCAACAGTGGGAATAGCGTGGTCCCTCCTTAATGGGAAGTTTCCAAGCTCTTACTACATCACGAGACAACGTTAGGATCCGGAGACAGGAGGTGAATATAAAATCATCCCTGTCCTTCCATAGTATAGTGGAATTAGAGAGGAACACAAAATATATTAACGTGTTATAGGTACTTCGGTTGTGCGGTAGGGAGAGACCCAGAGGCAGGAATCAGCCAAACTCCGTGGTCAAAAGAGCCTTCATAAAGGAGGTATTCTTGAACTCAACCAAGAGGAGTTAGGAGGTATCTCAGGAAGAGGTGTATAAAAAACCTCCTAGTCCAGGGAGTGACATAAAGAAAGAGGCGGGCAGAGTGAACAGCTGGCGGGGGCCGAGGAGCTGGAAGGTTCCAGCAGAAGCTCTCTCAGCCATTCTTCTGACGTGCCTCACGGGATTAACCAACGCCCCCCATCCTTTCTGCAAAACACCCTGACAGCGGAGCCCCCGGGATTAGCAGGATAGTCCCTAGTGAGCCCATCCACTTCTGCCCCCACCTCCGGGGCTCTATGAGTCACAGGTGTTTGTTCCCAAACCCGTTTATGTCTGTTGCACTCGTCATTGAAATTATATAACTAACACAAACAGCACTGAAGAGTGGCTGTGTCTGTGAAAATTAATGTGGACAATTTGGAAAGACTTGAGTTCGTTTGTCTGTTTTTACTGTCACTTAAAGAAGCAGCAGTAGAATAAAGCTCAGCAAGTGCAACTAGAAAAGAATGAAGGACCACGACAAAAATCCCTACAATGAGATTACACCTCAGATTATTTTGCTGATAATCTCAATTTCTCACTCCAATGTAAAGAAACCGAAACCAGAAATTATGGGGTCCTTTCATGCACAAAAAGACGATGCATCCAATCAGAGCCTTGGCCCTGCTTTCAATAAAGGACAAGTAAATGCACATTCACGTTTTATATTCAAATGTTTGAATGGGAGCCTGCGTGCTTATTCCTTTAATCAATGTTTCCATCAGCTAACCAGCTGCCACTAGGAATATGCTAGTTGAAACGGTTTCTCTTACAGTGTGAATTTAGGGGAGGGTGAGAAAAGATCAGACCCAGGAGGATTCCAAAAGTCATTTGTTCCCAAACCACTTTGGAGTTCATCCGCAGAACAGGGGTTGGCAAACCCCACCCTACCGGCCAAATTCAGCCCGAAGCCTATTTTTATAAATGAAGTTTTGCTGGGACACAGTTACACTCATTCGGTCCAAGGATTGCCTGCGGCTGCTTCTGTGCTCCAACAGCAGAGTCGGGAGCGGTTGCAGAGCCAGCGTGGAGGAATAAGTACAGGAAGGTGCAGGCCACGCCTGCAGGAAGCCATGAAGCCCCGACCTCCTGCCCCGTCCCTTCTCTCAGCAAAGCCTGACACCACTGAGGGACAAGGTACTGTGGCCCGGAAGCAGAAGGAAAGGCATGGAAATAAACCGCAGAAACCCCTCAGCTGGGTTGGAGATGGAGGCATAAAATGCTGGCCCGGGATGCTACACAGATTCCATTGGAAGTCTCCCACCCCTAGGAGGAAGGCATGAAACTCTCTCCCACTAAGGCCCCGCACAGACGCAAGGCAGGCGTTTGATTGCCATGGAGGGGAGAATTGGAACATTGAGGATGCTCCTCCCCTAAGGCCCAGGCACACAGGTCTGCGCCAGGCTGAGGCTAAGCTAGGACAAGGCAGAGACCTGCACGCACCAGCCCAGAAGCTTTGAGTGGCCACAACAGCAGCGGACCAGGAACCAGAACTCAACTGGAAGTGGAAAGTGGAGCCTTAAAACCCTCCGGCACCCTGGCCCCCACCCAACAGATCATCCAGAGAGAAATCTGAAGCCTGTAGGGGCTGCCAACGACCACAGCACCAACAAAATCCAGGCCCGGCGGGGCTCCCGAGTACATCGATTCAACACCCCACTGCAGCAGCCTCAGAGACGCGGGCCTGTGTCCCGACGTAACTGCTATTTATCTCAATCGCTCGTGACCTTCTACACACAATGTTCACCATTCAGTCAACATGTGTGGGACACAAAACGGAATGCCACCTGCTGTCAGGGGCCAAAGCGAGCGACAGAACCGAGCAGCCGCCTCAGACATTGGAGCTATGAGGTAGAAACTCTGAACTAACAATGGAATGTCATGTTAGTTTTATTTGGAATCGCCAGAGACGTTTTTAGGGACATGGGAGAAGACTTGATGAGAACACTTCATGGCAGAGGAATAGGGATGGCAAATACGCACATGAACAGCTGTTCGTCATCACCGACCAGCAGGGAAATGCAAATGGAAGCCACGAGGTGGGACAGGATGCCTGGGAGCGTGATGGCAAGGAAACAGCCCGACCCTCCAGGGGTCCCCCTGGTCCACAGCATCACCTTCTGCAGGTTCAGTCTCCCGCAGTCAACTGCCATCTAAAAATGTTAAACAGCCAATTCCAGAAGTGAACCATTCATAAATTATAAATTGCACACTATTCTGCGTAGCGTGTAAAATCTTGCGCCAACCTCCCACCCGTTAGCCACTTCATAGCTGTCTCGGTTATCAAATTGGCCGTCACAGTATCGCAGTGCTTGCACTCAAGATACCGTTATTTTACTTGGTCATGACCCCAAAGCCATTCACATAACTTTGATTACAGTATATTGTTATAATTGTTCTATTTTGTTATGAGTTGTTGTTGTTAATCTCTTACTGTGCCTGATTTATAAATTAAACTGTATCATATGTATCTATGTATTGGAAAAACATAGTACTGGGTTGGCCAAAAACTCCATTTAGTTTTTTCTGTAAAATAAAAGGCATATTTTTCGATTTCACCAATAACTTTATCGATTTGTGTATTTTGAGTATGTTGGCTATCTCCTGCTATTGGCTTCTAGTGGGCAGAGGCCAGGGGTGCTGCTGAACATCTTCCAATGCATGAGACAGCCCCACAGCAGAGAATTACTTGGCCAAAATGTCAATAGGACCAAGAAACTTCGCAAACCACTTTTGACACATTCGATCGGTTGCAGCACCTTCTCCATACACTGCACAAGTCTTTTTTTGTGTTTCAGTTGTGTTTTACCTTCCTTGAAATAAAACATAATAAAGCGTAATACACCAAAAATGTTGCCTGTCTTCTTCTGTCTTCAATATGAGAATGGCTGCACAAAAATTCACATATTTTGATGTTTTTTTAATGCTCACTGATATGACAGCTGTCACAATACAGTCTAACAAAATCGTTTGTAATGAAGTTAAAGACAAGTAAGTGCTACTCGAGCCATCGTAGGGAGCAAATGTAAGGGACTGTGTGACCAACCCAATGAATAGAGGGTTCGGCCCTATCTGTGGTTTTAGTCACCCCCTGGGGGTCTTCAAACACGTGCCCTGTGGATGGGGGGACGACTGTCTCGAGTGCTGGCAAGGATGCAGAGCCACTCTGTCCCTCTTACTTCTTGTGCGCGCGAGCGCATGGGGGGGAACACAGTGACGCGGCAACTCCAGAAGGCTGCTGGGCAGTTTCCTACGTTGACCATGCACTGACCCTGTGTCCCAGCGCTCTTGCTGCGGGGATTTATCGTTTGGGAGTAAAACTTAGGTCACACAAAATCCTACACATGCATGTTCCTATTGGCTTCATTCGAAACAGCCCCAAACTGAAAACAGCCCAAATATTGCATGATGAGCTTTTCTAAGTGTGTTCTCAGGAGGCACAAGTCCCCACCAGGAGCACCCCGGCCCGGTCCTCTTCTGCCCCACGTTGAAAACACCAGACTCTCGGTCCCTAACACCTCCTCGTTTCACCCGAGCACGTACATCTCAAACCTGCATCCTTCTGTATACCTCATTCCTGGAAGTCTGCTCGGCTCCCTAACAGGTAGCGTGCTAATTGCAGTATTGAACCTACCGAAACGACCTGCCCCCCACCCCCGGCCCCAGTGACTAAAGAAGTCTGTTCCAAACACGTGTTTGACTGCGTCAGCATTCCATCGCCCCCACAGGATACAGGAGAAATGCGAGAGCGCGTTTCATTGGCACGCGAGACCCGGAAAGACCTGGATTCCTCTCTCTCCAGCCCCTTTCTCACCGCTGCCAAGCTCCTACTCAAGGCGTCAGCAGCAGCACACGAAGGTTGTTTCACGTCTAGTCTCTCCTCTCACTTTCTCTCACCCGCTGAGCTCTGTTCCTGACGTCACATGCGCCCGCAATCACTGTCCTTCGCTCCCTTTCCTCCCGACCCGTCCTTACTGGCCCTTTGGGGCTCAGCTCAGGAGCAAACTTCGCACTGCCCTTCCCCACACTCCACCCATATTCTTGCCCAACTGGGACCCGATTCGTGTTCGTAAGAAATCGCATCAAAGGAACGAGAAAGCCTGACAGGAGCCGATTTTGGCTTCTCTGAGTATTAGAATTTCCTAGGATCTTTGACTGAATAAATTTTAAAAAGCAGGAATAAGAACATAGAAGTGATTAAGCCTTTAAAGTGTACCCTTTGTTCCCCAGGCCCTGCTAATTACCATTTAGGAAAGGTTTATTTGCCATGTACTCAATTAGTTAGGTAACTAAATAGCTTTCTACTGATCAGGTAGAGCAGCATTTGCTTAATAGCAAATAACGAATGCTTATTTCCATTTAGAGTCTTCTCCCAGGTGTGGGTTTATTGAAGGCTGAGCTCCAGGGGGAAAAAAGAAATCACACCACAGTGCATTATAATTGTTCACATAGCCACTTTGATCTAGAGAAGCACGAGTTCAGGGTTTTTCCCCCCATTATTTTAAGTTAAGGGATAAGTAAACACAGAGAGATACCCAAGTTACTCCAGTATCCATTTACCCAGTCCGTTCCTGCCAGGAAAAGCGACATGAAATTCCCCTGTGATGAGGCCACGCCCAGACCTCGAAGACCCTGCGCCAGTCTTGCGACACCTTTGTTGCAGTCCCCACGGGCTTGCCAGTGCTTCCGCTTGTTGCCACCTACGGAGAAACGAAGAGGAAGGGACAGACGGGCACAAGGCTGGGAGCGCCACACGCCCTTTTGGCACAGACTTTGTCCTGTGTATGGCCAAGAGAAGCGCCTGGGAAGGGAACACTACAGTTAGACAGTGAAAGCCAGATAAGGATTCAGTCAACTGATAAGTGGAGGGGCGCCATTCCAGGCAGAGGGGATGCATATCTGAAAACACAAATGTGTGATCCATGCGGTGTCCAAGGCAACAGTGCCAGGTGGGGGATGTGGCAAGGCCAGGCGGCAGAGAAGGCTTCTATACTAACCAGCTGGGGGTGGGGGATGTGTTGGCTCAGATTCTCCTGTCCGCAGTGGAGACTGGTGAACGGAAGATTTGCCTCCCCAGTTCTCTATAGGAATAAAAGCAATATTTGTGGGTAGAGTGGACCTATAAATAGAAGGGACCGAAAGAGAAATCAGGGCAGCCAGTGCAAGAATAGAGGATGAAAGGAAGACTTATGCCTGCACTTTAGCTTAAGGAATGAAAGAGAACAGACACAATGAGAACTACAAACAAAGAGAGGGATGGAGGGAGGGAGGGAGGGAGGAAAGAAGGAAGGAAGGAAGGAAGGAAGGAAGGAAGGAAGGAAGGAAGGAAGGGGAGAGGAGGAAGGAGGGAGGGAGGAAGGAAGGAAAAAGGAGAAGAAGGAGGGAGGAAGGGAGGAAAGAGAGAGCAGGGAGGGAGGGTTAGGGAGAGGGAAATAAAAGACGAGAAAGGGAAAGAAAGCACAGGTGTGTGGTGAAGACCATGAACACTGATACCCAAAAGTCTGGGTTACAAGCCTGACTTGCCTCTGACTTGCTATTAAATCTCAAGAAAATGTTCTATCCTCACCTAGTTTACTCATTCATAAAATGGGGGACTTGTTTTGTAGTTTTTTATTAGATTAGATAATCTGGAATACTTCGAATACTCAGCATCTATCCAAGGATTGAATAACTGCTTAATAACATCCCTTAAGAGCTTAATAGCTTGCTCATTGTGGACCGAGAGTGACAATTCTCCTTTAAATCATGGAGAGAACTCTAGTTATGTAAGATGTCACCATTGGGCTAAGTTAGGTGACAGGTACATGAAATCTCTCGGTAATGATTTTGCAATTTCTTGCGAGTCTATTTCAAAATAAAAAGTTTAATTAAAAGAAAATACCCCGGGGCCTTTGCCAAACCACTGCGACAGCTCATTCAACCGGTATGTTTTGAGCACCAACGGCCCGCCATACACCGCTCGAGATGCCAGCCTCCCTTCTGTTGTAACATTAACAAATTTCCCAGTGTTCGCTGAAGTAATTAAGTGTGATTTTCCAGCTTTTGCTATTCCTCTTTAGCAGAAGCACAGCAATAAACATAAGCCATCAGAAATGCAAGTGTGAGTGCCCTAGCTTCGTCCCCAAGGTGGGAGTTTCGTTGTCCAGCTGTTCCATGTTGTGAGGGCCTGGCTCCAGCCCAATGCATCCTCTTTACTTGAGAGTGAGGGGCTGCACAGCCGTCTGTCTGAGCGGCTGAGCGGGCGAGTCTGCGGTCAGTCTCCAGGACCCATCCCATCTCTGCAGGCACCGCACGTGAACTGAAGGACTTGAATGAACTGAGGACTTCTGCTTGGTCTTCCGCACTATCACGGGGAACCAACATGGACTTGTTCCAACTGTCAAATGTACCCATTCCCATCAAATACTCGGAGGGTGGGGAAATGGTCAGTGACAGGTCTTCAGATGGTGGAGCATCCCACTGCGACCAGGGTTCTGGTCATCACCTGGCCCCATGAGACTCTCCTCTTTAGTGGGGCCACGATGACGCTCCAGGCCTCCAGATAATGTCACAGACCTCCAGGTCTATGTCAACATAGACCCTTTGCTTGACACACCTCAAAATATCTAAACATTCCTCCTTCCTCAGTGCAAAGTCACTCAGACAAGTGGCAATAGGTGCCTTTGGGGAAGGACCAGGGAATCATTACAGCACGCAGACCTGACTCTTCGGCCACCTCTCCCAATACCTGCTCCGGCCCACGGGTGGGAGCCACCACTGAGCTTTCTCATGCTGGCACCTCTCTCCGCAGTACTCTCCTGGTGAACTTGGGGAGTGATGTGTCTTCTGAGACTTCCCAGAGAAGATAATTCTCTGGTGGGTCTTCCGGCTTCATAGGATTTTTCAGCTACAGCATGTCCATTTCCCTTGGCCTGTTTATCCATCATTTCTCTGCTGTCCACCAGGCCAACCCAGGTATTTCCATTGTGTTTAGGAAATACCATTGATCTCTCCCAGCTTCTAAGATCTACCCTAGCAATGAACTTGCCCTAGTTCTTGGGTCCTTGACAGTATTATATCTCATGTCCCAAGAAAGTGACCCATGTCAATGCATTCTTGCTCATCCAGTTTTAAGTTCCAGTCCTATCCATCAATCAGCAGAGAATGCCTGCGGCACTGTTTTGAGGAAGATGCTGAATCAGCTGATCAATAGTGATACCTGTCATCAAGGGGCGAGAGAGAGCTTCTACACATCCGTATCTTACTACTGCTGCTGTAGACACCTGCGCCTCTCATTCAGTCTGCCAATATGGGGTTGAGTGAGATGAGCACAGACCACAGAGGCTCTGACCTTGGCCTTGGTTCCTCTCTAGTTTGCTAAAGTGAATTAAACTCAGAGATCACATGCTTCACTTTTTCCAAGGGCAGCTATTTAAAAAGGAAAGCAAGAAGAAGAATCTAGGAAGAAAGGGGCTGTAATGGGCGGCAGGGAGGTAACAAGAAGTCCCAGCTGTAAAATAGTGGGTGCGAAAAAGAGAATTTTGAGGGGCTTCTTGAAGATAAATATTCTTTTTGCTCAATTTTGCCTTTTATTGGTCCACACAGAGTCCTTGTTTTAGCACAGGTCTGACCCCCCTTAAATCTTCTCTTCTGTGTCGTAAAATGTCAGCTCTACAATCCGTATGATTCCTCTCCTTCCGCGGGGGCTGCGTCTAAGCGGTAACAAGCTCCAATAACAAAAGCCAAGGAAGGGGCTCTTGCCTCACCTTACTTTCCCCTCAATAGCCTCCTGATAAATCAGGGGGAAAATCTCCCAGGAATTCATGTCTACTGTGGCATGGCTGCAAATTTGAAAGAGACTAAAATGAATCATCTGTGTGGTTTTTTTCCCAGACTCTTTCACAGGACTGGTTAACATCTTGACGGATATTATTTGGCGGTTCACCGGAGACTTCATGGCACCTGATCTGGTTTGCCGAGTGGTCCGCTACCTGCAGGTATGTAGCACCTTCAAACGTGACGAGACAGACACACGGACAGCAGAATCAGCTCTGGGATTTGCCACGGGAAATTAACATGAAACCTCACACTCCTACGCAACAAACTGCTCACTTCCTTCTAGTGGAAAGGACAAGCAACATTTGTAGATTTTTTTTAATGTTTTTCTTTGACTAAAAATAAGACACATAAAGAAAATGCAAACAAGCAATAATAAGAATATCAACATTCGTATTGCAGGCATTACATAAAATTTCCATGCTAATGAATGTTAATGCTAATGTTAAGGCTTTTGACATAGTCTGGCTGTCTCAATACATTCAGGGTGTTACAACAAAAATACTACAGAGTAGGTGGCTTTATAAATAACATTTATTTCTCATGGTTCCGGAGGCTGGAAGTCGGAGATCAGTGTGCCAATGTGGTCCAGTCAGGGCCCTTTTTCAGACTGCTGACTCCCCATTATATCCTCCTGTGGTAGAAGGGGCTGGGGAGCTCTGGGCTCTCTCTGCTAAGGGCACTAATCCCATTCATAAGGGCTCCACCCTCAGGACCTAATCACTTCTCAAAGCCCCACCTCCAGACGCCATCACTTTGGGCTCTAGGACTCCCAACCGAGAACAAGGGGACGACACAAACATTCAGACCGTAGGTAGCACTAAGTAATCTCCAGAAAAAATTTTAATGTCTTTTTGCTTTTTTTTCCCCTCTTCAAACTAACCCAATACTGGCTACTGTTCTTTTTGAAAAAAATGTTAGCAGTTTATTAGAATATAGGTATTAACTTTAGTAGTTTTAACTTATATTTCTTGTATTACCATCTAAATTGGACTTTTTCAAGTATCTACAGAATTGAATTTCTTGTTCTCTAAGTTGCTTATTATCCTTTTTCAATTCTTTCATAACTGGCATACTTATAACTGGAAGTAATATGAGTATGTTACTTATATTACTTATATTTAACTTATAAGTAATATATAACTTATAATATGTTATATATAAATATAACTTATAATATAAGTTATATATTATTATAGTATTATAATATATATCATTATAATATAATAACTTGTATTATAAGTAATATAAGTTATTATATTATAAGTAATATAATATTCTGTTACTTAATAACTGGCATTGCTGATTGATATCTATTTTTAGATTAAAAGCATTTACACTTTGCCTATTGAATAAGCTTCAATGTAAAAATATAATTGCAAAGTATATATATTTGGTGTAAAATATTACCTGCATGCCATATACATATATTTCATTATTAATACATCATGCATGTATAAAATAGATTAAGACACTTCAACTCAGTATGGAAAGAATGAATATTTTATAACTGGTGTTAGGATTGATGTGTTCTGTTCCTGAGTTCTTAAAATGATTTCCCATTAATACATTTTATTTCTGATGCCAGTACTTCAGGTCTAAATTATTGAAGCTTTATAGGGTATAATACATTTCCAGAAAACTTATCCTGTTAAATTCCAATTGTTGGTATGACTTTTTAAAGAATCTTTGCATCATATTTATAAGTGCAATTATGATTTTCACTTGTTCAATCATTTTCAGATCTCAATAATGGAGTTATTCCATTTTCAGAAAATAGAGAATAGTTACAATTAAAAATCTTCTTTTGGCCCTGGCTGGTGTAGCTCAGTGGATTGAGTGCGGGCTGCAAACCAAAGGGTCACCAGTTCGATTCCCAGTCAGGGCACATGCCTGGGTTGCAGGCCAGGTCCCCAGTGGGGGGGCATGTGAGAGGCAATCACCCATTGATGTTTCTCTCCCTCTCTTTCCCTCTCCATTCTCCTGTCTCTAAAAATAAGTAAATAAAACCTTTAAAAAATAAAAATAAATAAACACCTCATTCCTGGGAAAGCATCATTATTTGATTGTCTGGTGGTGCTCTGTGAGCCCCTACTTGCCCAGCTGCCTGCATTTTCCTTGATTTAAAACTCACCCACTGAGCAAAGCCTTCCCCCGGCGGCATTTCTCAAAAACAGTTACAGGCAATGAATTAACTCCGGGAGTGCCCGAGGTGTTGGACAGGAGCTGGTAGAAACGGGAGACTGATCGACCGGAAGCTGAAAAACAGAAGCTGACTTGACTTCGGGCGGTGAACGCACAGTGCGATATACAGAGGATGCGTCGTAGAGGTGTACCTGTGAAACTTACGTAATCTTATTACCCAGTGTCATCCCATGAAATTTAATAAAACTTAAAAAAGAAATATAAACCATATTTGAAAAAATAAGCAGAGTAGTGAGATATTCAGAGGAGCCCTGAAAACCCCTGACAGAGTCCTGAGGACCTGGAGGCCAAGAGCAGGCTCAGGACCGGGCCGGTGCTCAGGAAGAAACCCAGGAGGACGAAGCTCTTACCCTTGGCTGACCTTGAAGCTTTGCGCAAGCAGGAAGTGAAGGCAAAGGCAGAGCCATCGGCTGTCTGGCTGAGCGTCAAAACTATGCCCCAGCATTCACGCAGAGACTCTCGGCAGTGACTGGGAGACACATTGGTCTCAAGCGTCCATGTGTTGATTCGAACACTCGTGTGTGGGATTTTGATAATGAGGGAGGCTGGGCTGTGAGAGGGCTGACAGCTCCTGGGCGGTCGCTGTACCTCCCACTCGGTTTGGCTGCGAACTTGGCTGTAAAGCCAGGCTAAAAAAGTGTGTTTTAAAAAATGGGATAAAGTAGCCAAGAACTGTGGGACAATTACAAAACGTGTAAAAAAATTAATTAAAATGGTCCATGACATCAAAAAGGTGAAGAAAACTTATATGATCAAATCCACGGACACAGAAGAGCATTTGACACAATTCAATACCCATTTATGATTAAGAGAAGAAAAAAGAAAAACCTCTCAGAAATCTATGCAGAGTGGGAAATTTCCTTAACTTGATAAAGACTACCCACAGGAAACCTACGGAGAACCTCATACTTAATGGTGGGAAACCAGAAACTGTCCTCCTGAGACCGAGAACAAGGCGAGGGTGTTTACTCTCACCGTTCCTATTCGGACCGCACTGAGAGAGAGCCCACAGGACACAGATAAAGGAAATTACAGGTTTGCAGGTGAAAAAATAAAATAAAAATAACTTTGTTTACAGACGACGAGATTGCCTATAAAAATCCAAAATAATAGAAAAATCTGAAGGACTATTAAGTGAAAATAGAATGTACCCAACATTCTGGAAAAGGCAAAACTATGGTGATAGTGAAAAAGATCGGTGGTTGTCAGGGATTTAGAGGGACTGAATAAAGTACAAAGCCCGGGGGACGTTTAGGCCAGGGAAAGCTTCCCATTTGCTGCTGCGATGGTGGGTAACTGCCATGACGCGTTTGTCAAACCCTGTACGATGTAGGACACCAAGGCTGAACCTCCATGTAAACCACGGATTCAGTCAACAACAACGTGTCAATACTGGTGCATCAGCTGTGAAGTTGGGCCTCACCAGTGTACGATGTTCATAAATAAGGGACAGTGTCGGGGGCGGGGGCGGGAGCAGAGGGTCAACGATGCGGGAACTTTCTATATACTACCTGCTCATTTTCTTTTCTGTAAATCTAAAATTGCTCTAAAAACATCATGTACATTACATTTTTGTAAAGTTAGTCCAGGAATCCCCCTTTAAAGGAATCCAGCCTGGCATTTTATAAGATAAACGTTCTCTAAGTTTCTTTTATTTAAGTCTCACGTCTCTAAGATTTTATTTGGCTTTCCATTTCCTAGGTCATTTTTGTCAGAGATGCGGGGTGGGGCAGCGACACTTCGAACATATGTCCCTCCCCTGCCGCCTGTTCTCCAAATGGCGCCCCATATGCTGTTGATGTGTGGAATCCTCGTTGTTGACATTTATGAATTGACTATAATTGTACTTTGATTTCTTCCTTGACTCAAGTTTAATTATAAGGGTGTTTGAATTTTCAAGTGGGATTCAAAACCATAATACTAACTTCAGCTTCTACTGCTTGTTTTAAATATGTAAATTGTGTAAGTTCCACTTTTTGGAAGCTAGTGAGGGTTTTTCCTTCCTAGTTTAGTTCATGACCAATTTTTGAAATGTTACCTAGATGTTTTACAATAATATGTATTCTTCTTAAAGTTTAATTTTTTTCTGTGTGTTGCTATGGTTTTGCTCTGTCAAACTATGAACATTTTAGTACAATAGTTTCTATTTAATGTGATATGTTTGGCATAAGTTTCTTTACACTTTATTGCTAAAATGTATCTTTTATTAATACAAACAACCCCTTTATCCCACGTAGCGCCCTTCTCCTTGACTTCAATTTGTCTAAGAGTAGCATGTAATGAATGCCTCCTTCTAGTTTCTGGTTGCTGGGTATACCTTTGGCCATTAGTCCACGTGTAACCTTGATGATCATTTGGTTTTAGAGGTTTTTCTTCCCAACAGCATATGGTCGAGGAGGTGCCATCAAGGAGGAGACAGGGAAGAGAGCTCCCAAGGGCAAAACCCTCTCTGCTGTCCCCTCCTCAGCTGCAAGTGGCCCACCATGACAAGTGCGAACTCGTGGGTCACACACAGAAATCCCAACTTCCCCTAGGGAGACAGTGGTCGGGTTTCGGGAGTTAAACTGGGCCGTCGCTTTTTGTCCTGTCCCTACGGCACCGTTTGAGCCGGAGGAGAACTTCTCCTTCTCCTCCTCACGGGGGGCTTCCGTCCCCAATCTGTCCTCAGAACCCCCACCCTGTGACACATCTGTGGAAGTGATACAGAAGTAAAAAGAAGAAAGGACGACAGTACAGTTGCTTGGTATTTGTCTGAGCCGGGGGCGGGGGGGACAGAAAAGCACAAATTCAGACCAAGGTTATTGCCAGAGTCACATTAATCCTATTTTAGAAAAAAATGCAGGCACTCGCCCTCCGACTTCAATCTTCGTGTTTCTCTTCGACATGCTCTGGCCTTGACCCAAAGGTTGCAGAGCAGAGATGTGGATGGACTCCGAGTGAAAACAGAGGCCCCAAGTCAGCTGACGATGCTTCACCTTGACTGTCCTTTCAGAGCTTTTTCATTTAATTACATTTTGAGTGTGCTCTTCACATAAGAGATATTAAGGTCTTATATCCTAATTTCCTTCTCTGTAAAGTATGCAAATAACACCGCACACAGGATAATTAAAGGGCATGGGTAAGGTTAATAAAAGAGAGGGTGGGGAGGAGGAGGCGGCGACCCACGGACCCACCGTGGGGAGCAGCTCTGCTGGAGAAGTAGGTGGGGCAGGGGTGCGGGTGAGAAGCGGTTCAAACCAGCCCCGTCAGACCCAAACCTTTCAGCATCTCTCAACAGCTCACACTGATCAAAAGCCAACAAACTTCTGTTTTTAATTATTCTGGAGTGTCCATGGTGGCAGAGAAAATTAGTTTAGTTTTCAAAGTCAGTCACCAACCACTGTGCGATGTGAATGTCCAAAGAGGGGCTGGTCCCGAAATGTGGAACCTCCGAGAAGCCGAGGGAGGGAGGGAGCAAGGAGTGAGCCGGAAGCACACTCCGTGGAACCCAGGAACGCCGACGCAGATGCAGCGGCCAGAGCAGCCGTCTGCATCCCGGGGCCAGAGTCAGTCTTCCTCTCCCTAACCCCGTTCCCATCCCTCCCTGGGTTCAGTGCCCGGGTGTCCCCACCGCACAAAACACTCCCCTTTCCACCCTGTGCCTTCCCTCACTCCCTGAGGTCACACAGCTCCTCTCGTCTCGTTTCGTCCCCAGGTCGTGCTGCTCTACGCCTCCACCTACGTCCTGGTGTCGCTCAGCATAGACAGGTACCACGCCATCGTCTACCCCATGGAGTTCCTGAAAGGAGGTGAGCCGCCTCAGCCAACTGCTGTTTCCTAAGGGACCATCCTCTGGGGAGGGCGCCGTTGTTGTCCCGGCCATACTCTTAACGACAGTTCTTTTCCTCCCCCTTTCTTCACCTCCACCTTCTTCAATTCTGGGCCTGACTGTCCAAAAAAAAAAAAAAAAAAAAAAAAGTAAAAAGGAAGGTCGGTGCCTGGAAAAATGCTGTTGGTTCCCATGGCCAAGAGCCACTAGGAAAGGGGGTTGCTGCCCATTCACCTCCTGCTAACGCCTCCAGATTCTTCCTTCAGAGCCATGTGATATCCACGCCTGTCCGAAGAAGGGAACACTCCCGCCGCCACTTGTTCATGTTCCAGAAACAAGCCCCTTGCCCTCTTTACCCCCAAACCGTAGACATAATTGGAAAGATGTTTTTAACTGATAATCATCCTGGAAAGAAGGAGCATCCTCTTGGTCCAGGGATAGCGAGGAATTTCTACAAGAAGGAAGCAGAGGGGAGGGAGGGAAGGCTGAAACCCGTACAGCCCATAATACATGCAGATGATGCTGCAGCAACGTGGGCGCGTGCTCGGAGTGCTTCCCGAAGAGAAGGCGCAGGTGCCCGGGGCAGGAAGGGCTCCAGGAAACTGGCGGGGCGGGTCCTGGGCTCCGCGAGGGGGGTCCACCTCTGCTTCCAAGTAGTGGGGATGCTGGATCTGAAGAGGCCAAGTGGCACTCCTGGGAACAGAGGTGCCCTGGAGCAACATCGAGTACCCAGTCACCAGACGACTCTTCATTACTCTGCCCACAGGTAGGGCCCACTCTGCTCTATGACCCCCGAAAGCAAGTAAGAACCCAGCATTTAGCAACCGGTGCTACACGCTCCAAGCAGGCTGGGAACTCTGATAAAGACCCTAACGTAAAATCTTGACTGCAGGTGTAATCGAGTATCATTTTTAAAAATGTGACAAAAGCCAAACTGTGGAAAATAGACACTATATTGAGAATACCACTCTGCAGAATTTACACCTAAGCAAACGAAGTTAACAGAGCAAGCAGGACTTTAGAAGAAGTAGAATTAATGTCATCAGAGACCACTGAATACATCAGCTAGCGCTGGCACAGATACTTTGAATGGCAACTTAACAAGATCTAATAAATGCAAAATGGGCAGCCCTTTGACGTAGAAATTCCGCTTGTTGGTACCCTCTCCGGAGAAGCACCCCCACGGGTGCGTGCACCGTGGGGTGTGTCTTGCAGCGTTGCTTAGCGTTGCAGGGAATTCGACGCCAACCTTGGGGGGATGCCTAGCTATGCTTGGGTGTATTGACTGCACGCTAGGCACCTGTCACGACTGGGAGTTCTTACGCACGTTGGGCCCTCAAATCCTCACAACGGCTCTGTGAGGTGGGTTATAATTATAATCTGCAGCTTCCAGTCTGGGCAATTGCAATTCAGAAAGTAAAAGTAACTTGCCTGAAGTTACCCAGCTAGTAGGTGCAGGGGCAGGATTTGAACTCAGACAGTGTAGGTCTAGCTCAGTTGCTCTTGACCTATTACCTACCCCATCTCTCTCAACAAGGATGCGGTAGACCTGTGGGCAGTAATGTGCACTGACAAAAAAAAAAACCTACGTCTCATTTTCTGTCGTAAAACAACGCGCAGAATAATCCATGCAGTAGGATAAAACCGACATAGAGAACAACTCCAAGCAATGCTAGATGTCATGAGAGAAGGACTGAGAAGAGAGCACAAGGAAAGGAGAGAGCGCAGCATGGTACGCAATCGTCTGCAAGGGCTTCTGGGGGGGGAGCTGGACCAGCCACGGTGACCAGAGGGACTTACATGCAACAAGGCAATTTTTAAGCAGGCACATATCAATATATTGTGTGCAATTAAAAGTAATTTAAAAATAGAATCTACACCTGCTTCTTAGGCTTTTTCTGGGTTGTGTGTGTGTTTGTGTGTGTGCCTGCGTCTGTGAACAGCCCCGAGCTTGCTGGACACGTGCTACCCTGGTGATTGTGGTGGGGAAGGAGGCAGGGAATGGGATGAGGGGGAGTGGGAGAGACACGCTGTGACAGGTGTGCACAGAGGTGTGGTACACTTACTCATCCATCTGTTTATTCATGCCCAGCGGGCTGCAGGGAGTAGTGAGGGTGGTGGACAAAAAGACTCCTCCACCCGAGTACTTTATGGGTGAAGAAATAGGAGACACAGAAAAGTAAGTATCAGAAAACATGTGAGGGGTGTTCCCAGCACCTGTGCTGGAGGTGGGGGGCCTGCGACCCACAGCCAAGGGGGAAACAGGGCCAGTTACACATCTCCCCATATTCACTGGGTAAAAAAAAAAAAATCCACTGCTTAGCGCAGGGCAAACGTGATGGGTTCTGGGAGGCACCGTGCAATAATCTGAACAGTGTCCTAAATTACAGGGAAGGCAGCGATGGATGTTACTATAGTGTTCATGTAAATATGTAAAGCCATTTATTCCCTCACTACCAAATTAACAGAGGCTCCACGCAGGCACTTGGAAAACTGTCATTTCCAAACGGCACCAGGAACGATGCAAGCGTAGAAACAGGCCTTAGCCGTTTCCCTGCCGCCGCCCAGTGCCACGGAAGCCCTGGAGGAAACACAAATAGATGGCAAGACCCGCAGCTGGGGCGGGAGCCAAGGAGGGAAGCCTTCCCAAGACGGCAAATACGGCCAACTTCGAGGCACCTGCGCACCCAGGGGGCCGATTTAACAAGGACGCCACCCGCCTAGGAAAGCTGGGTGGCCTTCAGGATGTGGTAAAGGCCCTCATGGTCACAGGGTGCGGTGGTAGGTAAGAACGAGGCGTGAGAGGGGGCCTACGCTAGAGCCACCTTGGTGCAGCAGCTCGCAGGGACGTACGGGCAGCTGTGAGGGGCAGCACGAGGCATGTATGTGACTGAGTGAAGGGGTGGGGGCGGGGAACGGATGCCCCAAGGAGCACATCCCCGTTTCAAGCCAGGAGGGTCAATCTGGGAAGGGGGAGGGAAGTAGAAATTGGGGAGCGCAGACCTGTGCCAGGAAGTATGCCGGCTTCTGTGCGAACCCTCTCTCCTTAATCCTTGCATCGGCCCTGGATGCAGGGCCTCCGACCCCCGTTTCACAGATGGGGAAACGGAGGCTCCGAGGGGCCCCAAGTTCCTCTTGCACGGTGATCCTCTTCCGCGCAAGACTCCAGGGGTCTCCCCGGCAACGTTCTCAGAAGCCCCGCCTTCCTCTCTTTCCTTCGAGCAGAAAAGCAAGCCAAGGCGCTCATCGCGATAGCCTGGATCCTCTCGTTCCTGTTCTCCATCCCCACCCTGATCATATTTGGGAAAAGGAAACTCTCCAACGGCGAGGTGCAGTGCTGGGCCCTGTGGCCCGACGACTCCTACTGGACGCCGTACATGACCGTCGTGGCCTGCCTGGTGTACTTCATCCCTCTGGCCATCATCAGGTGAGAGGCTGCAGGCCGGACTCCCGAGGGAGCGCTCCGGTTTGCCCCCTGCCTTTCTCCTCCCCTGCGGGCCTCTCCCTGCTCCTGGCGTTCCTGGGGGCACTGGCCAGGCCCTGCACTCTTATCTAGAGCTTGTGCTAAGCCCAGCTGCTCTGAAGTTGAGGAAGGGGCAGGAACTAGCGTTTTCAGAGCGTGTGCTACGGGACAGGCATGGTGCGAAGTGGCTAACAGCTACCCCATTAACTGCGCTACAGCTCTCTGAAATAACTGCTGCTGTGCTTGTGCAATAAACGATAAAACTCGAGCTCAGAGAGGTCAAGTAACTTACGCAACATCACACAGGATGTGAACCCAGGCGTGTCTGGTTTCATACCCTGTTCTTTCTCCAGCTTTTCAAATATAAGACATAGTACCAGTGTCGGAGATCTTCTCACTGAAAAGACAGACACGCTTGAAACAAAACTGAACAAGTGACACCATGACTATGCTAGAGTGTGTGCAGCAGGGTCAGGTAATGGCAACGGACGTTTCTTGGAAGCCCCCATTGAAGGATGGACGGGTCCGGGTAGGAAAAGGGGAAAGCGGGAGAGACAGCTGGCCCCTGGTGACGGGAGGCCAGAGCGAGTGTGGTGACGGGAGGACAGGCAGGCGGAGCCAGAGGGAGAGAAGGTGACAAGAAGCTCTTTTTGGATGGGGTGTGGCTTGGTATGAAGGGCCTTAGCAACCAAGCCCCAGGATGCTAAGGCCCTTCGTCCTGTGGCCAGCGGTGGGCCAGAGCTGGTCTTTCAGCGAAGAAGGCCACGGCCACCAGGACAAGGCGGGGTCACCTCTGGAAGGGTGGCTCTGTATGGGTGGGGCATCAAAGGCGGGTATCTGGGTGTCCAATGTGCATGCAAGCCATGCTGATCCCACAGTCCTGCATCCTCGAGTGTCCCCAGGCCTGCCATGGTGTGTCACATAGTTTGTGACAAAGGAAGGTCAGCCTTTGGTTTTTGGTAGTATAAATAATGCTGTAATAATTAAAAAAAAAGGAAAGAAATCCTTGCACTTAAAGTTACTTGAGTCTGATTGTTGCTCAGAACTCATTCCAGTGGAATTGCTAGATCAAACATGAAGTTCATTCTAAGACGGATGCATATTCATAAACTGTCCTCTGGGAAAGGTGCATTCCTGCCAACAGCAAAAAACAACTCCGCTTTTCTTCCTGACCCAATGGAAGGTGGTACCCTTTCTTCATCAAATCGTTGCCAATCGTAGAATTTAAAGAAAAATTATCTCATTGTTTCAATACGCCCTTGTTTGATCATTACGTGCGTGGTTAGGCATTTTTCAAGGGCTGTCTGATATTACAGGAACCACTGGTTCTTGCTTGCTGCTCACCTTTAGACTCAGAAAATACTAAAGCTGGAGAAATGTTCTCCATCCCGTAGTTCAGCCCCTGAAGTTTTCACAAGAACAGACTCAGGGCTGAGAGAAGCGAAGTGACTTGCCTTCCATCGCACCTCAAACTGGGCGGAGTGATCCTCGTAAGCAGCCCCGCAGCCTTGCTGAGATTGGAGGCTGGCCGGTCATCTCTGCTCAGTCGGCAAATTAACATCTGCAGTTCCTCTCAACTTCCGGTGCTCCTTCCTCTCCACCGCGTTGAATTTGGGAGGAGTCTGGGAGGAGAGATGAAGGTTATGTAGACAGCCAGTTAAAGGTTAAGTTGCAGCAACGTCAGAAGGCGCACGAGGGTGAGGAGAGATGCTTGTCCCAGCCGCAAGCACGTGTCCGGACGGAGGCAGCTCGGCCGTTGCAGGCAGCTGACTGATCGATTTTGGTGGCAGGGCAGGTCCTTGCCTCTCTCCTGATTGATTTCCTATCAGCTCCTGAAATCAGTCAAAACCCTTGCTCAGCAGGGGGGACACATGCATGAACCACGTGGCTCTCAGGGGCTGTCCACCCAGATGTGGCCTGTGGGTCTCTCA
Organism: Glossophaga mutica; assembly: GCA_039655065.1. Taxonomy (NCBI): domain Eukaryota; kingdom Metazoa; phylum Chordata; class Mammalia; order Chiroptera; family Phyllostomidae; genus Glossophaga; species Glossophaga mutica. The sequence continues at coordinate 90,042,222 of CM077313.1, forward strand.
CTCTCTGAAGTGTCCCCATTAATCTGAGCTACTTCTTCCCCCCACGTCGGCTCCTCGGACTTGCCGACAGCCCCACTTGGGTGGTTTTGTGCTGTCCTTGGGAAGAGTAAAGCAGAACTTGATGATTGGAAGGGGTGATTTCTAAAGTGGGCTCCACTCGGCCCCCACCAAGCAAAGACCTTCTTAAATCCTGATCCTTGCTTCCAGCCCAGGCTGAAACGTGAACGCTCCGAGCAGCCTCCCTCTGCCCTGGAGCTTCTCGGAAGCCTTTCCTGACTGCTCGGCCATGACCTTCACTCGGGTGTGGTCAGCCTCCTCTGGTGGGGTGGGAGGGTGGGGGTGCCCTCCGGCCCCCTTCTCGGCCCTTCTTGAAACAAGACCAGGCTCAGAGTGGATTTTCCAGCTGAGCCCTGGGAGAAGTTGCTACAATTTTCTCTCTCTCAGAGCTACAGCTCAACCCTTTTTTCCCTAGCCACACTTTGGCTCCCTGAACTTGATTCTGCTGCTTGCGGTTCTTTCGGATCAGGTGAAACTCTCAATCCCAAGGCTACGGGGGCGAAACTCGAACAAGGGTAGAACTCGCTTTCTTGCCCACGGCTCGTGCTTCGCTGTCCCTCTTGCACTAGTTGTGTTGTGCATGTACGCACGTACCCTGACCGAACGCACGGGCAAATACTGGGTTGCTTTAATTTGCATGTTGTCATTGAACCTGAACACGTTTTACACGTTATCGTTTTTGATTTTTTAAATAAGTTACCAGTTGATATTCTTTTACCCATTACTTCTCTATTTTATTTTATTTCCTCTATACTAAAGATATTCTTTACATAACAAACTCTTCCTGTTTCTATGTGTTGAGAGTATTTCCCTAGTTTGTCTTTTGCCTTTTTGGGTTGAATATGATTTTATTTCACTTTCGGTTCATAAGACTGACATAATTAGGAAAAGCAGAGGAAGTGTGAATAACCAAAATTTAAAAATGAGAAATTCAAATAAAATGTTAAAAAAGTCAGAGAAAAGCACTTCGCAAAACTTTGTATAACAGCATGTGAACATATGAATGAAATGAATATGGCTTTTGTGTAGGAGGTAGACATTTTAAATTTTAGTGAAGCAATTTTCAACAGGTGTGCTGCAAGAATCTTTAAAACCTGCAATACCTGACTGTTTAGTCAGGGGCACCGACCTCTTTTCCCTTAGATGGTCAAAGAAAAAAATGACAACGGCCAGCACAACAAGAGTTGGCTGGTGTGAATGAATCAAAATTATACCTATTTTTATGGTCAGATCGGCAAAAAGCAGAACATGTTTTTTGGTATGCCACGGAATTTTAGTCATTGGTTTACGTGTGCCATGAGATGAAAAAGGTTGAAAATCGCTTAGTGTATTCACACCTCGTGCGTCTGTTTCTATTTTATCATTTCATTTTTTTTTTTTTTTTGCAGGAAAATTGCCCTTTCCACATACTTCTCTATGCTTTGGTTTAACCTTTTATGGTTTATTATATGAATTATTTGAAAATTATTTTAGTGTTGGGAGCGCATTAAAAGTATCACTCTAGAGAACACATCTGATTTGATGAGCCGATTATCCCCATGTCCATTCCCTTTGACCTCAGAGATGAATCCGAGACCCACTGACTTTGCTTCACAATGCCAGGCCGCGTGCTCCCGTATTGCCTGTGGGATGGTCCGTCTTTTCTCTGCAGCATGAAGTGGCGATTCCATCCTGTGCATATTTATGTTATTTGTCCCAACACCACTTACAGAATGGTCTCTCCTTTCTCTGTGGTATGAAGTGGCGATTCTATCCTACACACTTATATTATACTCTGTTTCTGAACTTTTATTCTCTTTACTTTGTTTTTATTTTTTGCATGCTTCACATGCAGAAAATAAAATAGCTTTAGAGCTATTTATTATACCATAATCTTTTTTATGTGTGGTAAATATTTCCCTAGTTTGCCATTTTCTTCCTAATTTTGAACATGTATTTTTAACATCTTTAGTTAGTAGTGGCTGACATAACTAAGGGGAGAACGCACGAGCAACGGAAGTGGTGGCTTTTCTGCCCCTGATGCCGCATTGTTTCAATTACTGTAGCTTCACATACATTGATATCTGCTAGGACGAGACTGTGGTCTCTTCCAAAGACTCTTGGCTGTTCCAGGGGGTGCTGGGGACATGCTCCCCTTGCCCCGAGTTCCCCAGCCACCACAAACCGTCTGCGTTCCCGGATGCCCCCTGCCCCCACTCCTGTTGCCCCAAGCCTCTGTGCTCATCTCTCCTCCCCCTGAACCTCCCCCAAACTTACCGGCCTTGCTTCCAACAGGCTAGTCTCCCTTCTTGGGCTCTCACATCAAACGCCACCTCCGCATGGAGCTGTCCCTGCCAACCAGGCCACGTCCTGCCTCAGGGGTTCACCTGTTCACCTCCACCCTCAGCTTGTCACGTCACCATGAAGGCTTTGCGGTAGCATCGTCACCACCTGCCGTGTGGCCGTCGCTCCTGAGTACAGGAACTGGTGGCTCTTAATTTCTGGGGTCCACATGCAAGGCATCGTGGACACTTGGTTAATGTCGGGTTGAAGAAACAACCCAGGCCTGACTGTCACAGCGCACCTGTCTCGGGACCCAAGCGTCACATCGCTGTTACACACACACACCCCCCCCCAAACGTGGACGTGGAGGGCCATTTAGTGCCCAGACCCACTTCTGGCCGGCGGTAGACCCTCCACACGTACATGGATGGGAAGAACGAAGGGGGAAAGAAGGCAGGAGAGAGGCGGGAGGGAGTGGTGCGGTCTGCGGCAAACTCGTGAGAGACGGTGAAGGGACAAAGACCTCGCTGCTCTGCCACCGGTTAAATCAGCTCCTGGGACTTGGAGTCGGAGTGACCGACAAGAAAGGCACTACAACATTTTTCTGGGTCAGCACAGCTTCTGCTATTTCCAAAGTCACTTGTCGTAACTCTCCAGCCGCACTGGGGAGGTTATTAGCCCTGGTGTGATTGCTCGGCTTTAGCTGTGGTTATTTTCTTGGTACCTAACTGATTTCTCGCTCTCCTATCATTTTTATCTCTGCGAGATCAAGGGAGAGGCAGAAAAGACCCATGGCCGACCATTGCGAAGGACTAAGTGGAAAAAGGCCTGTTTGTCGCAGAGCGCTGATTGGTGTTATATGAAACCAATCCATTTACTTTGCTCAGGGAATGGGGCTCAGACTGGGAAAGCCCCATGCTGAGGTGGTTACAGCCCAGTGGAGTCCAAGGCCATTGGTGGAAAAAGGGGGACCTGGGGTCTGGCCAGCACAGCCATGGACATGGGGTCCGAGACCAAGGGGGACGATGACCACCACATCGGGGAAGGAAGTGACTTCTTACATGCTGTTACTTCTTTGCCTCTTCCCATTCACTCATTATTTCTAGAAATACCTGCAGGGCACCCGCCTTCTGCCAGACACGGGCCAGGCAAGGGGGGGACAGAAGTGACCAGGCATACATGGTGCCTGAGTCCAGGAAACTTCTTGTGTAACACAGGGGGCTGCCAACTAAGAGAGAAGTTATACCCAGATGACGAGTGTTAGGGCGGCGTACACGGAGAGTCCCATGGGACCCAAGCAGGGGCCTAATCTGATCTTCAGATCAAAGAAAGCATTCAGGGAGTAACTAGAACCATAGATATAATAGCACGTGAAGCCCACGTACAGCCCACAAAGGGGCCCGCACACCTTCCCTGCTGAGAGACAGCGTCCCCTGCTGGCGAACAAGACTTTGCAGCCAGGGGCCCCAGACTGTGGCCCAGCGCCGCCGCTGTCCACCAGCTGTGGGAGCTCAGACGAGTCTTGGAAGCTCTCAAAACCAAAGCCTTCCTGCCAGAAAACGGGAATGATGCTGGCGCCAACCATAGAAAGTATCTGGAGAGATTTAATGAGAGAGTTTCCGTAAAGGGCTTGGCACAGTTGCCAGTTGACTGTCGTGGTGAGCAAATCACTGCTCTTGTCATCATAACGTCACTCGAGAGAGAGCTGTGGTGGCCAGCAGACCTGGACTGGACTCTGGTCTCCGACACTTCCTAGTCATGGGACTTCAGCCTCGTCATCCATACAACGGGAACAACAAACTCTCCTTCCCCTTCATCACATATAAAATCGTAAAAGAAGAACTTGCAGGGGACAAAAACCGTAACAATATGGAGGAAGCAGTCACCATCTGGTGGCCGGCACTCTCTCTAATGAGCAGAGTTAATGAGACAAGGTGTCAGGCGCTTTATGGAGGGACGAGCACAGAGCAGGGCTCCACGCTGGCTGCCACCCCACCAACCGCCCGCCCCTGCGTGGGCGCTGGGGCGAGGGGCGAGGCGCAGGACGCTGTCCCCATCTGAGGATGCCTGCACCGCATGCCTTCAGCTGCTTTCGGAGCATATTCTGGCCTCTCCGTCATTGGGCCACACCACTGTCATCATTCCACTAAGAGAGGGAATAAAATTCAAGGACGACTGAGTCGGTTTACACTCCCAGGGTTATTACCATCTTTCGTTCTGTCTAGTGCAATAGCTTCCTGCCTACTCTTACCCCTTTAAGTTTCTATTCCATACGACAGCCAGAGCCATCATTTTGTTTGGAAAACTGCTAAGCATACAAAAGAGTAGGAAATGAAAAATAAAAATATTCCTCCCACTCCACCCCGCCCTTGTCCCGTTCCTCAGAGGTAGTGCTGTTCAGAATTTTTTTGTATACCTTCCCAGAACTGTTCAGTTCAGATACTGGCACCTACATCTATATAGAAACTGTATCCATACTAAAAAATGTCTGATCTTTGAAAGCCATCTTAATCGATCATTTCACCTTCCTGATTAACGCCCGTCAGGACATTTCCATTGTTTCGGCATAAAGTTCAAAGCCTCTCACCCCATGCACGAGGCCGCCCTCATCTAGGGTCACACAAACCGCCTGCGCACAGGCTTTGCCCACACTGGCTTTCTCAAAGTTCTTCCCACGGGCCGAGCTCCCTCCTGCCTCTGAGCCTTCACATATACTGTTCCCTCTGCCAGGATGATCACCCCCTCCCCATTTGAAACACCAGTTTCTCCGTCAGATCTTAGCTGAGAGTTCCCCGCTTCTGGGAAGATGACCCTGACCCCCCAGAACAAATCAGGGCCTCTATCGTTTATTCTCACGTCACCCTCCGTTGTATCTTCATAGCATTGGCCCCTGTGTAATCACATACAGGATGCGAGTGGTCAAGGTGAGGAGGTTGAGGGGGACCAGAGGAGGCTTTGGGTGCCCTGCAGAAGAGACTGGGCATTATTCTCTTGTAGAGAAGCAGAGGGACTGGGGGGCTCTGAAGCCAGGGCGTCGCTCTCTGCCCCGTGCACCAGCTCTGAGGTTGGTGTGAGCGTTCCAGACGGTAGCAGAGCAGGGGCCTCAGAAGACTGTGGCAACAATCAGACAAGAGGTCATCAGGGGTGCTCACTGCGGCAGCAAGTGTACTAACATTGGAGCGACGCCGGGATTCGCATGGCCTCTGGGTAAGAATGACACATACATTCACGAAGCTTTCCCTGTTTTTGTGTTTAATGGATACAGAGTTTCCATCTGGCATGACAAAAACGTCCTGGCAGCGCCCGGTGGTGACGGTTGCACGACAGTGAGAACGCACTTTGGTGCCTTTGGACTGTACACGTCAAAATGGCTGAAATGGTCAATTTCATGTTATGTTTATTTCATCACAATGAAAGCTCATCGGGGACTTCCGGCCAAGATGGAGGCGTAGGCAGACACGCTGTGCCTCCTCTAACAACCAAAATTAAGGACAACAAATATTTAGAAACAAGAAAACAACCAGAACTTATAGAAAATTGAACTGTACGGAAGTCCAACAACCATTCATCCAGACCGGTAAGAGGGGCGGAGTCGCGGCAGGAGAAAGTGGAGGTACGGACCCAGGAACGCAAGCAGCATCTGCAGGCAGTTCCCAGGTGCACAGGCGGCGGCTGGCGGTCCCCGGGCCCACAGGCAGCAGCTGGCGGACCCTGAGCACAGGGGGGCAACTGTGCAGACCCAGTGAGGCCGCGCAAGGTGGCTGGCTGACCAGGTGGTCCCACATTCGCGCACAGAGACGGTCCAGGCAGAGGGGAAGTGGCAGAAGGGACTGAATCCAGGAGAGAGCGGAGCAGGCGCCATTCTTCCCTCTCAGACCCCGCCCCCACCTAAAGCGTCACAACCCAGTGACTGGGCTGCCCCGCACTGTGGAGCGTCAGAGGCTCCACTCTTCACTAGGAACAGCACGAGCGTGTGCGCAGATAATCCAGGTGCAGGGGAAGCAGCGGAAAGGGCCGGAGTCCAGGAGAGAGCGGAACAGGCACCATTGTTCCCTCTCAGACCCCGCCCCCACCTATAGCGTCACAACCCGGCGACTGGGCTGCCCCACCCTGAGGAACACCTAAGGCTCCACCCCTCATACGTAATAGCTGCGACCAGACTAAAACCAAAACAACAACAACAACAAAAAACCCACCAAAAATGGCTCAAACCGGAAAACAAATAAAAGCCCCAGAGCCAATTCCTCTAAGCAGTGAAGAGATAGCCAACCTATCAGATGCACAGTTCAAAGCACTGGTCATCAAAATGCTCACAGAATTGGTTGATTTTGCTCACAAACTAGATGAAAAAATGCAGGCTACAATACGTGAGATGAAGGAAGATGCATGGGGCACTGATAGAGATGGAAGGAAAACTGGGACTCAAATCAATGGAGTGGACCAGAAAGAAGAAACTAACAACCAAACAGAAAATGAGGAAGAAACAAGAATTCAAAAAAATGAGAGACTTAGGGACCTCCGGGACATCGTTAAACGTCCCAACATCCAAATTATAGGGGTACCAGAAGGGGAAGAAGAAGAGCAACAAGTGGAAAACTTATTTGAACAAATAATAAAGGAGAACTTCCCCAATCTGGCAAAGGAAATAGACTACCAGGATGTCCAGGAAGCTCAGAGAGTCCCAAAGAAGTTGGACCCAAGGAGGAACACACCAAGGCACATCATAATTACATTACCCAAGATTAAAATGAAGGAGAAAATTCTAGAAACAGCAAGGAATAAGGGGACAGTCACCTACGAAGGAGTTCCCATCAGACTGTCAGCTGATTTCTCAAAAGAGACCTTCCAGGCAAGAAGGGGCTGGAAAGAAATATTTGAAGTCTTGAAAGGCAGGGACCTACATCCAAAATTGCTCTATCCAGCAAAGCTGTCATTTAGAATGGATGGACAGATAAAGCGCTTCTCAGATAAGGTCAAGTTGAAGGAGTTCATCATCACCCAGCTTTTATTATATGAAATGTTAAAGGGACTTATCTAAGAAAAAGAAGATAAAAATATGACAGTGAAAAGACAGCAAACTCACAGCTATTAAGAACCACACCTAAAACAAAAGCAAACTAAGCCAACAGCTAGAACAGGAACAGAACCACAGAAATGGAGATCATATGGAGGGTTAGCAACAGGGGCGGGGGAGGAGGAGAGAGGGGGAAAGGTAAAGAGAATAAGTAGCATAGATGATGGGTAGAAAATAGACAGGGGGAGGGTAAGAATAGTGTGGGAAATGTAGAAGCTAAAGAACTTACGACACATGGACATGAACTAAAGGGGGGAATGTGGGTGGGAGAGGGTGTGCAGGGTGGGGGGGGGAATGATGGGGGAGAAATGGGAGAACTGTAATAGCATAATCAATAAAATATATTAAAAAAAATTTTTATAATGCAAAAAAAAAAAAAAAAAAAGCTCATCGGTATATATAAAACGAGATCGTAAGGGCCCCGAAGAACAGGAATGGAGGGGAAGGGGTAGATAGTAGAGACATTCTGAAGGAGCTCAGAACTTGCTGATTAACTAGAGGAAAGAAAGGAGGAAGAAAGAGGAGACAGACACGATTCACAGGTTTCTGATACATGACTGTTACACTCTGAGACGTGGCCTGATTCAGGCAATAAATTAAAGGGGTGCCCTACTTATTAGGCATTTTCTGGGCTAATAATAAAGCTGGCACTGGCTTTCTATTTGTTGGTCCTTTAAAGATGAGGTGGGGATGACTTAGGTCCAAACCCCTAACATATAAGACTGTTCTTAACTGTACTCATGTATGTAGTCGATGGTCAATAAATACTTGAATTATTGATCAATTAAGTACTGGGCTTTCAATTATAACACACAGCACTTCAAGGCACTTGAAATACAAATGCCTTTTGTGTCATTTACCTGGGGACAAGTTTCCCTGCTCTAACAAATACTCAAAGTAAAGAGTAGACTCACTAGTCATTTTTTCTCATTTTTTCTTTAATGTAGACATATGGATTCTAGAAAAATCCCTGGGCAGGTGTATGAAAAGAAAGGGGGATGTTCCCATAAGGCCTCGAGCTTCCTTGGAGCAGTCAGAGGAGTTAGCGGAATGAGACAGGAAAAGCATTAAGAAGCAGAGCATTTTAACACAGCCATTAATTAAGTTATATTCTAAAATTCATTAAAAACAATTAGTGCTTTGTCAGATGCTGCAAACTGGAGCTCAGATTTTTTTTTTTTAACCAGTGATTTTCAGGGCGGAAGTAGGTGCGGTTTTCAAATAAATCAGTGCTGCCCTGACTGGCGTGACTCGGCTAGGCATCATCCCACAGAGCAAAAGGTCGCTGGTTCGCTTCCCGGTGAGGGCATGTGCCTGGGTTGCAGGTTTGGCCCCCGATGAGGGCGAGTATGAGAACAACCTATCAATGTTTCTCTCCCACACTGATGTTTCTCTCCCTCTCTTTCTCCATCCCTTCCCCTCTCTCTAAAAATTAAGTAAATAAAATCTTTAAAAAATAAATTAAATAAAGTAGTGCTTTCTCCCCAAGTTTTTAGTCAAGATACTTAATGTATTTGAAATGTCAACTACAATGAAAGAAGGGTTTTAACTTTTATATTTATCAAAGGGAGCACAGGATACAAAATTTGCTGATGCTTTTGAGTCATTAACACATTGACTTCCTGCTAGGCAGATTGCATCTCACGAGAGTAGATGTTTGACATTACTCGAAAAATGAGGAAGGAAGAGGGACAGAAACTGACATTTCCTGGGCCTCTGCTAATTTTTAAGCTCTGTTCTTGGCACTTTCAATGCTGTCACAGTCGACCTCTAACAACTCGCAAGAGGTCTGTATTTTTAATCCACTTTACAGTTTCAACGGGGGCCCTCTGTCTTTGTTCATCTGGGCGGCTACAACGAGGCTCACAGACTATGCACAGCAGACGAGTGCTTCTCACAGGTCTGGAGGCTGGAAGTCTGCAACCAGGGTGCCAGCAGGCTTCAGGGAGGGCCCTCCTCCAGGCTGCAGACTTCTCCGTGTCCTTGCAGGGGTGAGAATGTATCCCTTCCACAAGGGCACTAATCTCAGTCCCGAGGGCCTCCCCCTGATGACCTAAGCACCTCACAAAGACCCCGCCCCCAAACACCATCACCCTGGGCATTAGGATTTCAACACGAGTTTTGGAGCGACACATGCATTCAGCCTGTATTGCTCAGTGTGATTGTTATCTCTTGCTTGATAACAAATGATCGTGAACCTGGTGACTTAGAACAACACACTTTATTATCTCACAGTACTTGTGCATTATCAGGAGTCTGCACTTAGCTTCTCTGGGTCATCTGCTGAGGCAAGGTGACAATCAAGATGCCAGCCAGGCCTGCGGTGCCTATCAGGGGCTCAACTGGAGGAGGGTATTTCCCCATCCCTCATGGGTTCTTGGCAGAATTAATTTCCTGGGGCTGTTGGACTTATGATCCTGCAGCCCCAGGAAACTAATTGATCCTTCAAAGCCAGTGATGGCGATAGAAACCAGCAAGGCAGAGCTACACTCTGATGTAATCTCGGACCTCTGATCACCTTCATCCCAATGCATGGATTGGAAACAAGTCATGGGCCCCATCACACTCAACGGGGGAGGACCGCACAAACGCCTACACCCCAGAGGCAAAAATTATGGGGCCGAAGTAAAGACTGTGTAAATTCAAGGTCGTACAACCAGCAAGTAGCAGAGCCGGTTAGAAATGTAAAACTTTCTGACCCTGAACCCTGTGTCTGGGTTCTAATCTCAGCTATACCTCTGCCCACTGGGACGGTCTTAGAGAAATTCAACTCCACCCGCTTGGCCTCCTGACTGAGAAAAGAAGGATCCTCGGCCAACTGGCCTTTCCGTTTCCGCCCGCTGTGATTCTATAATCCGCAAATACAGAGTGACCCCTCCCTCCCACCTCACGCTCAGAGAGTGGGAGCGGTCCTCTCTCTGTGTCTTCCGGATGGGGACCCAGCAGCCACTTTCACATTCCCTCTGCTCCTTCCCACAGCGTCATCTATGCCATTGTGATCCGAACCATTTGGACTAAAAGCAAGACCCAAGAGATGGTGATTTCCAACTGCTCAGGTAAGTCTCTCATCTGAATCACCCAGCTCTTGGCTCATTTTGCTTCTGCAGAGGTTTTCCCCAGCAAATGTGAGCTTGGGCTCTGGGTATACACTGTTATGTCAGGGCCCAGAGGGCAGACGGGACCCCTGACGGCTGCCCCAGGCAGCCCGGCCTTCTCCGCCTGGCCTCCCTGGGAGCTGGGGGAAGGTTGGAGGACTTCGAGCCTGGCCACACCGTGGCAGCACAGGGCTGCTGGGAAATGGCCTGGCTGTGAAGAACCTCCTACTGGTCTGGTCTCTGTACCCTGGTTTTTCATGACTAGCAAGAGCAGTCAGAGAGGACAAATACAAATGTGTTTATTTTATTCATTGTGAGTGGCTCCAGCCAAAAGTAAGAATATTTATCTAAAAAAATAAGGATGGCTGAGCACGTCTGTCCTCTAGCCAAGGTCAGATAAAGACAGGTGCAAGGCCTGATGTTTTTAGGTGGGCTGAGGTCTTCCTGCTCTTTCAGACTGGGGTCAGGTTGGCTTAAATCCCTGTCCCGTGCCAGTTCCAGGGGGGCAGTGTGTCCCTCCCTGCCTGTCGCTCTGTGCTCTCGCCCTCGCTGTCTCACCTACAGCTCTCTGATCCCCCAGCTCCTGGTCCGAAGGGCCAGGATGGAACCCCCCTCATTTTCCCTGAGCCCATCACCCACAAGAGTGAGTAGAGCACATGCTGCTGGAGGGGTGAGGTACCACAGCGTTGCCGTGCTCTATCCGCTACCCCACCGCCAAGGGTATCTCCCAACGCCCCCATCCTGTTCTCAGCAGACCTTTCGTCAGTGTGGCAGGGCCTGGGTTGCTCTCCAGTGTCCCCCTGGCCCGCCACTGGATTTTCCCGCCCCTGTGCTGTTGGGTCCCCGTACTCCTGGGTCTGAAATAGTGCAAAGCCACACGGAGGCCAGTTTTCCCACCGGCACGCAGTACGCCACTCCCCCTTCCCAAAGGTGGAAGGGGAGACCGTCCGTTTTCATTCTTTAACACAAATTTGTGTCTCCATTCTACCTATTTTTCCGTTGTCTATATCTTTCTGTCACCAGCGACCCCCGTGCCGGAGTGCAGAGCAGATGGTAGTCTGAGAAGCCCGTATACTCTCTGTGTCTTACTCATAAATGGGAGTCACTTCATTTCCTATCTGGCATCACAGCCAAGCAGCTCCGGAGTTGGCTGGGAGACAGGCTCCCCAGTGGCGTTAGCATGCCAGGACGGCTCGGCAACAGGGACGCCAGCCATAATTAGTGCGAACAGAAGCTCGCTTTGTAAACACGGGCCGCAAAATTCAAGTCATCATTAGTTTGAAAACCACTCTTCTCACTGGCAAACACGTCTAGCCTCTCCCTCTGAAAGGCTGGCAGAAAGAAAAAATAACCAATAAACGATGGGAAGACTTTCCCACAAGTAAGTGTGGAGGACAAGAGGTAGGGAAGAGGAGGTTTCCAAACTCGTGTGTTGCTGTCTTTCATGAGCCGGCGTGCTCTGGGTGCCCAGGGTGTCTATCTGCTCCCGTGAAATGGCAGATTTAGTGCACGGGGGCGGGAGGTGGGGGAGCCACGCCCATGGGAGGGGCAACGTGTAACATCTGGATGTAGCTGTGTCTGGCCATAATGACTTGGAAGACACGCTGTGATCCTTGCTGCACCCAAATTGCATGCTAAATGAAGTAGCATGAGGTGGAAGAGAGAAGTGCTTTGGATTGGGAACTGGGTTTGGTCCTAGCTGACTTCTAGCTGAATGAGCTTACGATACGCCCATTGGCCCAGCCGGATGTGGCTCAGTGGGGTGGGCACTGTCACGCAAAGTGAAAGGTCCCTGGTTTGATTCCCAGTCAGGGCACATGTCTGGGTGGCGGGTTCAGTCCCTAGTCGGGGCACATATGGACAGCAGCCAGTTGATGTTTCTCTCTCACATTCATGTTTTTCTCCCTCCCTTTCTCTCTAAAAATAAATAAATCCACAATTTAAAAAAGGAAGCCCAATGAACTGCCCCAGCACCTTTCTCCATCAGCGCGTGCAGGTAAAATGGCTTCTCTGCAGACAACCACATTTAGCAAAAGACATAAAAAACTTCATGGAAAAAATATAAAGACATAAATAAATGAGTCTTACGACATGTTCATACATAGTAAGACTCAGCAGCATAAACACATCAGTTCCCCACCTAACCTACAGTTCCAATCAAAATTGAAATGGGACATTTTATTGAGCTTGACAAACCAATTTTGAAAGATACATGGAAATCTCAGGAGCCAAGAATAGCTAAGGCACTCCTGGTGAAGTAGAACTGGATAGAGAGGTTTCTGTACTAGATATTAAGATTTATCGTGAAGTCAGAGTGATTAATAGGATGCGGTACTGACACAAACAACAGACAGCTAGAAACTAAAACAGCCCCGAAGCAGACCCACACAGATATGAGAACTGGGTAGATGTCAGAGATCACAGGGGACAAAATGAAGTCAGATTTTCACCTCCACTCGTAGGCAAAACAAATTCTAGGTGAATTCGAGACTTAAATACAAAACATGTGACTTTTAAAACTTGTAAAAAAAAAAGGTCATATCTTTATGATACTGAAGTAAGGAAGAGTTTCTTTTTTTTTTCTTTAACATCGATGTGTGGTTGCCTCTCACACGCCCCCCACTGGGGACTTGGCCCACAACCCAGGCATGTGCCCTGACCAGGAATCGAACCTGTGACCCTTTGGTTCACAGGCCAGCACTCAATCCACTGAGCCACACCAGCCAGAGCTGGAGTAAGGAAGAGTTTCTTAAACAAGGTACAAGATACATGAAGCCACAAAAGACATTAAGCCACAGAAGTAATGATAGATAAATCTGACTCTGTTAATATTTAAAAATATTTCTAAAGTGGGAGAAATTTGTGTAACATATTACCTGGGAAAACATTATTATTCAGAATTGTTTAGAATACCTAACGTCAATAAAGAAAAATTTTAAAGCTAAGTAGGAACAAAATGAGCCAGACACAGGCATCTTACGGAAGGGAAAAGAGCAATGGCCAAAAATAAGATCCTCAGAAAAGAACTCATTTAAACCTCAGTTAGATACAGTTTTCTACCCACAGGATTAATAACAGTTTCGAAGTCTGATGTTTCTGTGCTGACAATGATATAAAGCTGATGGTTTACTTGGCAGTATTATTTCTCAAAAGCTTAGTAGGCTTCTGATCTACTTGCTTCCAGTCGGTTTCCCGGGGCGGGGGGGCGGGGGGGGGTATCCACATCCCTCAGGGCTGACTGTCCCGTGCCCACCCCCACCCCGCCCCCACCCCTGCACCCTGCCCCATGCTGCTTGCTCCAGGCCATCGGAAGCGGGTGAGAGGCTAGTCCCCAGTCGGCTCTTTGTCTCAGGAATGACTCATCCGGGTCTTTGCTGGTCACAGCCTCACCATGTTATGGCTTCATTTGTGGACCGGGGCCAGCTTCGTTCTCATTACACATACAGGGCTCAGCACGAATGCCCCTTTTTATTACAAAATCATAAGCATGCAATTCTGTAACATAACAGCACCACACGCAAGCACACCATATGACATTTTAGGTGAAATGTTCCAACTGCTGTCCATCTCGTGGGAGACACTCATGCGGCCTCCCAACCACGCTCGGCAGGTCCGCCGGACCCTGCGCACCTCTCCACGTGTAATTCCTACGCGTGCCGTTTCTCTGGAGGGCACGAACCACTACACCAACCTTGTCCTTGGGGTTCGGGGCATGTGCGACCCTCCTGCCAAAGGGATCCCTGGTGTGCCAGCTTCCAAAGCCAGGTGTCTGGCCACCTGCGGCCGGCCCGCCAGACCACCGCCCCATGTGTTAGGTGTTTACGGCGACCGTGTTCCCATGAGGAACGGTTGCTGCTTTCATTAAGGAAACGCCAGCAACTACAACACAGAAACGTCCAAAATATGGCAGCCTTCGCAGAAGTTTGCTTTTTACTCGGTTGACGTCCGAGTGCCATGAAGGTCAAAGGGAAGGGCACCGTTACAGAGTTTTCAGAGGCTCAAGCTGATAAAGATTCTGCCACCCAGAACAGAGGGCCACTCAGGTGTCCCTGGGCATCAGCGTCAAGCTGGCGGAGTGGGGACAAGGGAGAGTGGAGGCTTGCCCAGGTGGTTTGTTGGAGCTAGGCCTGGGTCGGGTGTCTGAGGGCTCATCCCACGTTCCCAGAAGCAGATCTCAGTCATGTGACTATACGCCCTGCTGAAAGGGAGGCTGGGAAATGTAGTCTAGCTGTGTGCCCAAGGGGAAAGGAAAGGATTCGTGCAAGCTAACCTGTGTCTTCCACAGTGGTTTTCAGCCCATCAGGGATCTCGGTTCTGCCTGAGCTGAGGAGCTGAGGAAGAGAAAATGTTGAGTTAGGTGAGGTGAATGAAGTCATACCTTCTCATAGCTAGCTGTGACCTCTGGTTTGCCAGAAGGTTAAAAAAAAAAAAAATCCAAGGGAAGGAAATGGTCAAAGTTCTACAGTTAAGCAGATGAGATATAATGTGCTAAAAAATATGTAACATGCAGGTTATATTTATAGATAAAGAGGTTATCAATGATCAGAAGTCAAAAAAATCAAGTTTTGAAAATTTTAGAAATCAGACGAACCTTCTAAAAATGTTTAATTTTTAAAATTATGCTGAAGTATGGAAAGTTCCTAGCATATGCAAAATGTTTATTCTAAAATATTACTAGGTAGATTTCCCTGTTAACAAACAAGTCATCTGCACTCATTATAGTCTGCAGATGGTTCAAGAATAAACTCTGCCACATTTTAAAATCCCAGGATAATAGCTGTTCCCCCACCTCAGCCCTCGCTTCCAGTATTCGGCCCAGAAAAATGGATTCCCAGAGTCTGCGAGCCGGTGGGGAAGGTGAGGAGCAGGCGCTGGCCACTTGGGGACTAATTTCCAGCCTGGGCCCCCTCGGGACTCAAACTTGGACTAAAACAGCCTAAGGCGGTTTGCGGAATCTAATGGACCTGCTGCCTCCAGGCTCCCCCAGCTATTAATGCACAATGACAGCTGAATTTAACTGCTTTTCACTCCAGCTCAGCGCCAGAGCCCGGGTAGAATTAATCCTTTTATCTCCCAATAAAGGAGAATTACCGGCATTTTGTAGCCCGGCTGTCTTTGAAGAACCGTCTTTGGGAGCCAGAGGCTTTGCATTTCCTAGAGTGGTCAGATTAAAGATGCTTTTCGATGATCTCATTGGGAGGTGGAAGGGCAAGGAATCGATTTCATTGTCACCCAGTTGCCCTGTGAGAAGTACTGAAAGTTTCCATTTCAAGCAGATTTCAGAGCACAAATGTCATTCTGGAGAACTTTTCTGAAAAACCAAGCCTTTGGAGTCATTCCGTTCAGGAGTCAGCCTATACTCCAGCAAATGAGGATCCTTTGAAAGGATACAATTTGGTCTGCTATCTTTTCTACTTGCCTCCCATGGGTCTAATACCCCCGATAATTTTTGGATGTAATATAATTCCTATACACAGATAACAACAATGTATAATAACCTGTCTAAATGTCATAATACCTTCTGTTCACTTCCATAAAAGCAGCTCATGTTCCCGAAATAGCGCCAAAACCTCATTCATCCCAACTAACAAGGGAATTGACATGCTCAGCATGGCGCTTGACGTCTCGACGACATCGTTTTATTTTAATCCTCAAAATAACTGCGAATTTGGGGTTTCACGTCTCATTTTTAAAATTGGGAGACTGAGGCTAAGAACAGTAGGCAGTTCGCATATAGTCACACAGTCCGTAATCAGTGTAGCGGGGAATGCGCTCTGAAGCCTGTATCTTTCCCAAGACACCACCTTAGCAACCAGGGGTTTTCAACCTTGTCACTCTCAGGGGCGTGGACTGGATAATTTTCTGTGTGAGTGTGCTGGGGGGAGGGCTGCTCTGAGCACTGAAGGATGTTTAGCAGCATTCTTAGCTTCTACCTACTAGATGCCAGGAGCAACCCCGCACCCATGTGACAAATGAAAATGTGTCCAGACACGGTCAAAATAACATCCAGGGGCAGTGTTGCCCCCAGCTGAGAACCACTGCTGTAAATGCTTCTGCAGCTTCTACCATGGAAGTTTCGCGGCTCTGAGAAACGCACAGAGTAATTTGAACGTCTAAGAGTGGTCTTACAGGGTATGCGTTAAGAAATAAAACATGAAACCCCCTGGCAATGGGCGAGGACACACCTGATTGGTGGTGTTGCTCTTATATCAGTCAGGGGCAAAGCAGCTGTGCAGTCCTTAGTTCGTCCTAGCTTGTTGCCTGCATTGGTGGCCAGAGCTGGTTCATGCCTAGGGCACATAAAAAAAAATAAAAAAGAAAAGAAATAAAACATGAATTACGATTAGCATTTCAGCTCACAGCACATAAAAAAGCCCCATGTCCCTGTTATTCGAGACAGCGGCGAGGGGACGGCTCCTCTCTGTCCGCACGTGGCTTTTGTCTCTCTCCTGCCCGCCACCTTTGTGGGGCGTGTGCGCTCTTTCCTGCTGGATGGAAAGTTCCTGGAGAACAGGAACTCCGTCTTTTAGCCTATTTTGTTCAGCTCTTATCTCTCAGCAAACGTGCTGGGCTTGTTGGATTAGTCTGGGTTGAACTGGAGAGGGGCAGAATGAATAGTGCAAAGGTAAACGTACCCGTCCCCAAGGGGATTCACTGACACTTTCATGCTGAGATCTGAACAGGGTAGTGGGGACCCGTGAGCACAGTAGTTGGCCTGAACCACCACTGAGCTTGTGCCTGTGGAGCCCTAATCAGTGGCAACCCGCTGGAGGGGCGGGCTGGCTGGCACCCGCTGTGTGCTGCCTCACCGGGAGGTGCCCGGGGCAGGCCCACGTGCATGCTGGGAGAGGCCGCCTTCCCCAGCTTTCCCAGCCGCGCCCCGTGGGCTGAGAGGCAGGGGCCTGGACAGGGAAAGCCCCTCCGCAACCCCAGGGCCCTCGCACCCAACATCCCTCCCCCGTCCTCGCCCCCCCCCCCCACCCCGTGCGTCAGCTCTCTGCCCCTGAGCGCTATTGCACTGAGCTCAGCCTTCCTCGGCACCCTTTCCTTGGCCACTTCTCGACTGGAGAGGGTTGTAGGGATTCATCCAACAAAGATGAATCATACACGAAGTTCAGAGGCCACAGGCGTGGAAAAAAACCCACAAAGTTTCTGTCTCCATCAAGCTGATATTCCTAATGGATTCTTGTATTTATGCTCTGGGATGTTTCTGGTTTTATGTTTTAATCTCCCTGGTTTGAGCTTTTGCCAAGAGTGGCCTTTCTGAGCTAGATGAATGAGGTAGTCTGGGGTAACCATTCTAAGAAAATGGCTTTGCCCTAGGTTGCTGGGGCAACCAGATGAGTGGTCACATGGCTAATCTCAGCCTGCGCTGACTCGGGGCACCCAGCCAAGCCTCTTGAGAGAGCCTGGACGGCCCAATACATTTTCATTCTCCATTAAGCTGCACACTGAGCAGTTTCCAACATCCACCCCAGAGCCATCGTTACTCTGAAAATGTCCAAGGAGGTCTTCCTGGGCACGGGCGAGCAGGATCTGAGTGGCCCCGTGATGGCCGTGGGACTCACTTGCCACGTTTGCACCTGCAGACACAGCTCCACACTCTGCCATCCCCCTTTCTGTGTCCACAGATGGGACGCTGTGCACCAGTGCCAACCGCGGGCTCATCTCAAAGGCAAAAGTCAAGGCCATCAAGTACAGCTTGGTCATCGTTCTTGGTGAGCAACACCTCCCCTCGTGGCAGTACTGGGTGGACATTCCGGAAGCACACTAGTACCTGGGGCTAGGGGCGGAGAGCCCACGGAGAAAGGAGCTTGTCTGATCGGGAAGGGGTGTGTGGGACTTGTCAGTCTCTCTGCGTGCGGCTCCTTCGAAGGAGGACAGTTGCTCTTCATTAGTGGAGCTGTCCGCCAAGGCCCTGGGGCGCAGAATTTGGAGGCGATCTGATCGCTTGCGCACTGTCACCCAGCTGGCCCAGTTGCTTTCTTTAACACATACTCCCCCCAGGGCTAAAGTTGATAAGCAAAAGGAAGTCCGGAGGGACATTTCATTTTTCCTGGATAATTCCTTTCAAGGTCACTATAAATTCCTCCCGAACCTTCTCTCTCCCTCCCATTTCCTTTCTCTCTATTGTTATGACCCCATAAAGCTACCTTATCTCAGGAAAAAGAAAAAGGTATTTCTGGAGCACCTACTCTGTGTCAGCTTGGTGTGTGTTCTTTGTTACCCTCACAGCTTCAAAACTCCCTCTTCCTGAGGCCCTCTCAGCTATTGACCTTGATTCCTATCTCACTAAGAAAATGCCACCAAGCAGAACAAAACGTCCTCATTCTTCTCTTGCTCGTACGTGCACCAATGGGACGCGTCTCTACCACAGGCTCTGTCCTTTCCCCTCTGACGGGGGACGCACTGGCACTACTTTTCCCTACGTCCAACATGTTCTCCTGAGCCCGAATCCCATCCCTTCCCGCCGACGCGAGAATTTTGTGCCTCCAAGGACCTCCTCCCCACCACACCTTTCCCTCGCCTGGGTCACATGCACATGAACGGACCGCGATGGCCCCCTCAAGGGCCTACTTCGTAGCAGGCCCACCTCCCCTCACTCCTTTCTATCACTCGCTCTCCACTTCTCACCTCTCGTTCCCTGGAGCCTGTTCCTGCTGCCTCTCCGTCCTGTCGCTCCGACATAACCACCCTCATCGACGTCACCGCAACCTCCAGAATGTCAAGTGTCAATCACCCATCTGCATCTCATTTGACTTCTAAGCAACATTTGGTTGGCTCCTCCTTCCCTTCCTTTGCTTAGAAGTTATATCTAGTATTTCTACCTCAGAGCTCTACTTGTACTTCCAATAAGCTTCTCGTACTCAAGCATGGCAAGCCAGACTTCTTGGCAAG
The DNA here is from genome assembly GCA_039655065.1 of Glossophaga mutica. Lineage (NCBI taxonomy): Eukaryota > Metazoa > Chordata > Mammalia > Chiroptera > Phyllostomidae > Glossophaga > Glossophaga mutica. The sequence goes on from CM077313.1 coordinate 90,061,608, forward strand.
TTCTGCCCCCTGGAAAAGGATTCTTCCCTATGTTGTCCCTGCCAGGGATGAACTAACTTTTTCTACCTTCAAGGTTCTCCCGGCTGGTGTAATAATCAAATAGACATGAGCAGATTAGCAAGACAAAATAACCAAATGTAATACCTACATATGCAAGGGAGCCCCTCTGATAAATGCTTATGGGCAATGCCTCTAATTCAAATTCTTTTTTTTTTTAATATATATTTTATTTATTTATTTTTAGAGGAGAAGGGTAGGAAAGAGTGAGAGGGAGAGAAATATCAATGTATGGTTGCCTCTCATGTGTCCCCTGCTGGGAACTGGCCTGCAACCCAGGCATGTGCCCTGGCTGGGAATCGAACCTGGATCGTTTGGTTTGCAGGCCCGCGCTCAATCCACTGAGCTACACCAGCCAGGGCTAATTCAAATTCTTCAAGGTAGCTGGGGGGTGGGGGGTGCAGGGCGGAAGTTTCTTTTGAGCCCGTGGCTAAAGTTGCCTTTAGCTCTAAACAATCTGCTGCCACAGGGGCACACCTTAGGGTGGCTTGTTCTGGACTCTCCAATTCAATAAACGACGCTATCTTTTACCCACGCTGAAAACCTAAGTGTTATCCATCCGTCATATTGTATTCCTTTCATACCCCACATGTCTAGTCCACGCACAAGGGCCGGAGGTTCTCCCTACAAGACGGGTCTCGAGTCCAACCCTCCTCACCATCTCTACCAGCACGTCCTTGACCATGGCGTCCACCAGCTTCCGCCGCAGGTCTCCTCGCGTTCCTTCCCCGACAAACAGCCAATGGGATTGCTCAAAATGTAAACCAGACGCTGTCTCTGTCTTGCGGGTCCCCCTGTGGCTTCCCACGGTGCTGGACTAAAGCACAACCTTTATTTCTTGTCTTCCAAGGCCGGGGTGACCGGTCCCCCCGCCCAGTCTCCGGCCTCATCCCCACCGTGCTCCTCCTTGCTCACTCTATTCTGAAACTGGAAAAGACGCCATTCGTCTTGCCTGTCACCTACCAGACCCAACAGGCGGAGACAGGGATTGAATCTTTACGGGCACTTCATTCAGATGGTCAGTGATCCAAGAAGATGGTGCGTTTGTACCCTAACAGACCATCTTAACATTCCATTTCAAACTGCCCCTTTCCATAAGGAGAAGAAAAGTGTAGGTAAGAGGTTTGGAATTCAGGAGAAAAGTTCATCAGATAAAAGCTGCAGCATTCTTCCACCTGGGTCCTGGCCCATAGGCTTCTCCCCCTGGAGCACATTGGCTCAGATACCATCCGGATGGCGCGCAGTCCTCCCGAGGCACAAAGGTGGAACTGCTTAGGGTCCCCTGGAGTCAGGGTGGGTCATCCCTCCAGTTCCTGAAACAGTAGCTTTTCCCATGCATTGATTACTAAGCGTAGTAGCTACTACCTGAAACTAAAATTCTTTCCAACATTGGAGTCCCCCATCAATAGCAGTCACTCCGGTCTTCTTGCTATTTCTTCAGAATGTCACCTTGTTCCCGCCTGCAACACTCTGCCTTCAGAGGGTGGAGCCGCCCAGTCCCTCCCATCACTGCTCCCAACAAAGCCACCTCCTGAGAAGGGCCTTCCTGACACTCACCCCTGCAGCCTTCACCCGCCTTGTTTCCCTTCACGTTGCTCCTTCAACGGGACGTTATATGTGTTGATCTGCTGCAGTAATAATCCCACAGGGATGTTGCCTCGTGTTCCTTCAACACTATCATCAAGGCCTTAAACAGGGCCCTCCGCCCCCTACACTAGGTGCTTGGTTAATATTTGTTGAATGAGCCCTGGCCGGTGTGGCTCAGTGGACTGAGTGCTGGCCTGTGAACCAGAGGGTCACCGGTTCAATTCCCAGTCAGGGCACATGCCTGGGCTGTGGGCCAGGTCCCCAGTAGGGGGCAAACAAGAGGCAACCACACATGGATGTTTCTCTCCCTCTCTTTCTCCCTCCTTTCACCTCTCTCTAAAAATAAATAAAATCTTCAAAACAAGTACTTGTTGAATGAACAAATAACTGAGGCTACCCAAGAAGGAAGGGGATTTGCGCCATTGCCTGCTTTTGCAGCTCAGATACTACCCCTCCGGACCCCTTCTGCGGCCCTTCAGAGCTCTGAGAGAGCACGGCCCTCCTGTGAGCTGAATGTCAAATCACTAGAACAGTCGATCTCACCTTTTTAAACACAACAGCAAAATTCCAAACAGACCACAGGCAGCGTGGCTACACCAGCAGAATGCAGACGCGGAACAGCAGGGCCGGGGCGAAGCACGTGCCGCCCACCAGGGCTCAGCATCCTGTCCCAGAGGCCTCTGCAGTACCTCGGCCTCCCTCGCCTTCCCAGACAATGGGGCGCACAAACTCGCACTCCCCGGATGGGGTGCCAGGAGGCATCTGTTACACGTATGCGCATTCCAGCACCCGCATAGCCCTCTGCGGCCAGGGGCCATGTGCCCAGGCCTAGGATGCCTTTTAGTTCAAGGGCAGGGAAGCCCACAAAGGGCCAGCCAGTGTCAACGACCCAAGTGGACCAAGACAGCCCTTTCTAGAACAAACATTTCACAATGCCCCTTTCCATCCTGAAACCAAATGTGTTCCTAACACTAGGGACCTGACATAATTCTTAAACAATCAATATACGATCATATAAAAAAGGAATAGAAAGAAAATAATTCATAGTGAACCAATACAGATTTCATTATTTAAATACTTGGGCACAGCTCCTCTGGAGGGGCAACGAAGCCGTCTGCCAGGCATAGCAACAGCCCCCGAAACAAAGCAACACAGGTGTGCTTCCATGGAGACAGAGAATCAAAGCCGGGACTCGGTTTTCTGAGCAGGTGAACAAAGCCCGCTACAGTTCCAAGTGGAACAGGTGATCTTGCCTCGTTTGCAAGGGAATTGCATTTGTGGAAAATTCACATTTGTTAAGAAGACTTGTGCTCCTGCATAACGTAGAGGTAGCTTATATAGCCTGGGGTCCTTATAAACGGGGTTCTGGCCTATGGGACCTGGGCCATAGCCTCCCGCCTGGGCTCCGTGCTCCAGGCAGGAGGGCTGGCGCCCCTGGGAAAACCAGAGCACACACACCCTGTCCGAGTGCTCCGCAAGGGCCAGTTCACCTGTCCTGGCTGAGAAGCGCCCACGCTGTCAGTAAGGGGCCGCACCAGCAGTCCTATCGGACCCTCGCCGGACGGACAGAGAAGCTCCGGGGATGTCTCTGCAGGGCGTGTACCTGTGCCTCTGGGCACATTCAGGTCACGTGGCACGCGGGCTCTCACACACCCCTGTTTCAAATACTTCCGAGGGATCCCGGGGGCTGAGCAGCGTCCCTGGGGTGTGGCCTCTTGGGGCGCTAATGGCTGTCTCCCCCCACCCAGCCTTCATCTGCTGTTGGAGTCCGTACTTCCTCTTCGACATGATGGACAATTTCGGCCTCCTTCCGGACACCAGGGAGCGCGTCTACGCCTCGGTGATCATTCAGAACCTGCCTGCCCTGAATAGCGCCATCAACCCTCTCATCTACTTCCTGTTCAGCAGCAACGTGGGCTTCCCCTGCCGGTGAGGGGCGCGCCGGCCACTCCCACGCGTGTCTTCCGCCCCCCAGTGCTCCCGGGAGGCAGCTGACGCAGGGCCAGAAAGGTCCCACTGGTGTGACCGCCCAGGCCCAGGCCATGGCCCGTGCTCTCTGTCGTGGAGCACGCCACCGTCTTCACGAGGCCCCCTGGGGAAGACCTCCCTTGGGTTCACAGCATCTCCAGGTGAGGTGCCTCCAAAAAAAGCAGGATGACTACCACCCCGCAGAAATCACACGAAGGCTTGCCAGGTGACGTGACATTCCTGAGGTTACAGGAATAATGAGCAGCAGAGCTGACACGAGCCCCTCCCACAACTCCTCGGTCCTTTTGCTGGCTTTCAGCTCTCTGTCTGCACAAGCTACAGGGAGGGGACCGGGAAGCTCAGAGGGAATGGAACAACAGAATGGTTTAAGGCTGGGTTTGATCCCAGGGTCCGAGTTTCCAATACCGCCATCGTGGATCCATAGCCACCTGTGACCTTGGACAGGTTACTGAACTGCCACAAGCCTCAGTTTACTCACCTGTAAAATGGGGCTAACGGCAGTTCCTACCTCCGGACCAGTGACGTCTGTTCACTGGGCTCTGGTTTGACCAGAGGGGAGGAGGGATGTAATTGGTGGGGAAGGAAGGTCAATGATATCACGCAGGAAGTACTTAGCAGTGTCTGACCCTTAGCACGTTCTCCATAACTGTTCTCTGTTAACATTCCTGCTTCCCTTTTTATTAAGTCTAATCATTTTCTCTGTCTGCTTTATTCTTTCTCTAGGAAGCGAAGGGCACGGGAGTCCAGAAGGACTTGGCGGGAGAGGGTCAGCAGGCACGAAATGCAGGTCCTGTCCAAGCCAGAATCCATCTAGCCTCCCCGGGCAGGCGTGGTGCCAGGCTGGGCCCCGTCAGCTCTCCTGGGTCCCCGCCACCACCTTGGGCACGTGCACGGAGCCTGAGCCAATGTCTTCACCCTCTTCCCTTCATCACCTTCGGGATTCACAAGCAAACATCCTAATGAGTATGTCACCTGCATCAGCAAGTATTGGCCAAGATGCACTAAAGTCACCAGCTACTCATGCCAGCAGAAAAGACGCCCCCTCCCTCCCCAGCTCACAGTCCCCTTCCCACTGGTCACCACCAGAGCCCTATGGGCAGAGACATCACCGGCCCCTGGCCCAGGCTGGGGCAAGTGCAGAAGCATGGCCGTACACAAGTCTTCTAATTCCAATTTAACAAGCAAATAAAAGACTTACCAAGGCCTAGACTCCCCCACCCCAGTTTTGGGTGGGAGGTTCAGTAGTTATAGGCAAGAAGATGTTTGCTCTTGAAATACCAACAAGTTCACTTCCAGGTATTGGCCCTTCGTGTCTGCTCTGCGGACGGCCTTGGTTTGCAGGTGGGGGCACCGGCAACAGCCAGCCACAAGTCCCCGTGCACCGACACATGACTTGTGGAAAGCGCACCCCTGCTGGCCCTTCGGAGCCAGGTCCGAATTGAGGGGTTCCTTCCCTGATAGGAAAAGATTAGTGCTAAACTGTCATGGGCCACAGCCCTGAGTCTCTGAGAGTCGGGAGCGAGTCGCACATGCCTTTAAGGCTGTGTGAAGGCTCCTCTCGTCTCATTCAACATTTGGGCCGCTCTGGGCTCATCCCTTGCACGCACTCCTGGGCCACTCTCCCCTTTTACCTCCCTGAACCCTCGCTCTGCCGGGATCCGAGTTCCTGTGGCATTTTCAGGCATGACGTTTCTGTAAGCTCTTTGTTGGTTTTTTGAATGTTGCTGGCTGCTATTGTCTACCTAACACCTCAGCCAGGAAGTGCTGGTGGGTTTATTTTGACAAGTCCTGAGTTTGGTATTTATATGAACCATCCAAATGAAATATGACTAAATGTTTGCTAGTCAATTTTTACCACCGGATTTTTCCATAAGCGGAAATGGAAGAATTTAATTTGAATATATATACATCCCCAGTCACAGCCCTGGGATGTGCATGAGCTTCTTATTTTTAGCTTCCCATACATTCTTGACATTAAAATCTCCTTGGCAAAATCCTCCTTCCCAGAATTATTCTGAGCTCAAAATTTTTTTTTTTTTTTTTTTGGCCTACTGCCAGCGGAATCATTAAAATGTGCGGTATATTTTAACAGCGCTCCATTCCTCATTATGCGCCAACCCAGAGCTGCGTGTTTAAGGTCATGGTGGCATTTTTTCCATAAATTTCTCTTTTCAATTCCGTGCAGCCTCAGGGAAAGTATCTCTTTAGGCAGAAATCAGGTTCCTCTGGCATTATCTTTCTTAAACTTATTTTCTGAATCTGAGAGCCTGAATAATGTAGTTTTATGTCTACACAATAGTTTTGAAGGCTCTCTCCCTCTCCAATCATATAAAAGTGAGCATCCCTGGAAGCTGGGGGTGGTGGAGAAGGACTTTTCGGCGTTTCGCTTTAAATCTAGATGGGCCACAGAAGACCACAGAACCGTTGCTACAACAGCTGCCCACTCGGGTGCCAATTAGCAAAGCAGAACCTGACCGGTGTCCCAAATGGAAAAACCGGAGGCCGGGGTTCTCTCCACAGAAGTTTTCAATCTCTGTCTAGTTCTCATCTGCAAAAGACGTTACATGCCTACCCCATCCATCAATAGATTCTGAAAGTCAAGGAGAGCGTGAGAGAGGGCTTTGTGCTCTGCACACTGTGAGCACGATTTTGTGGTTGGCATGGTGTGTCTTGCGTTCTCCCGAACATCGGGGATTGGTGAGATAACGTACAGGTTGCTGCCGTTAAAATGAAACTTGTTTTATGTTGCTGTGGGCTCTAGAATCCTCATTTCCATGTAGTATTTGCTGAGCTCAGCGAAACATGGTGGAGACATCACGAGAACACCGGTAATTACAACTTCGGACACATCATTTTTTAAAACTGCTCTTCATATTCTTTTCCCATTACCACTTAGACACGTCATTTAATGTGTCTGAGCACCAGCTGTCTCATCTGTCAGATAAGAACAGAATAAGGCTGAATCTGAAGACTTGGTGGCTTCTTCCCAGATACAGGCTCTGAGATTGGAATGAGTTCAATTACATCCTGAGAGCCAGAACTCCTGGAATCCTTTCCGCAGGGGACCGATGACTTAGTGACTCAGCGCTGAGTCATTTGCCCTTTAGAAGTTGTGACTTCCCCATCATTCACTACGAAGTCAGAGAGGCCTCATTTCCCCGCCAGCAAATCCAGTTGGAGCTCCGGAAGAGAATGAGAAGCTTAGACTATTCGCTAGCCTTGGGTGCCAAGTGGGGTCAGAGGGTGGGTGCTGTGTGAAATAAAGATGCTTGCTTCCCACACCAAGATATCAAAGAAGTCTCTGGTTGCGCGTCACGCAGCTGAGGCATAGGTGAAAACTGAGGATGACGGGAGTCGCCATAGGGAGTAGAGTTAGCCACACTGTGGAAAATAACTGTTCCCACTTTATTCACCTAAATTAAATATGAATGGCAAAACCTTCTCTGCCGCTGGGGCTGTGGGGAGCATAACTTAACTGAAGTTCAACCTCACCAAGCAACATCTGCACCATTTCGTCCCCCAGAAAGGGCTAACACCTTCTTAATGGCTTTACCTTATGATTTAGCATGGGGGGAATAAAAGTATCCCTTTTAAAGCAAACAAGCATGCAGTTTAAACTGCCTTCCTCACTTTATTCGGACACCTCCGTACACGTACACAGAAATGGCGTCGCCCCTTCCTCCCACGTCCACAGTGTGAACGTCCACAGGAGCCACCAGCCGGAGTCCACAGGAGTCCACAGGAGCCACCAGCCGCAGTGTGAACATCCCACGTCCACAGGAGCCACCAGCCGGCGTCCGCTGGGGAAAGCAAATTCTGTTCAGCAGGAAGAAAAGTGACTCTGCTCTTGCAGGACCACCTCAGGCCGGCCTCGGCCCGGCTGCCAGCGCCCTTCCTTTACTGCTGTTGGAACACATCTCATTCTACATGCAGGTCTGTCTCCCTGTGGTCCCCGAAGACTTCGGTCGCATTTGACAGAAAGGAGATGCCCCCGAACTGTTTCCGTGCCAACCGCCTTGCTCCTGGAAACTTGACAAAACCATCCCAAACCTGGCTGGATCTGAGAGTCATCCACGGAGTTTTTCAAAGTACCGATTTCTAGTTCCCCAGCCCCAGAGACTCTGAGTTGGGAATCTGTAACATGTCAGCCGCTCAGGGGCTTCTGGTGCAGCGCTCCCACGGCCGGCACCTCGGAGCCAGTGGTTAAAAGCGTGTGGGTGGTTGGATCCCAAATTCCTCGGGGCCAGGAAGTGCAGGGGCTCCCTCTGCTTCCCCCGTCCAGCTCCTCGGGGTCCAGCCGGAGGACAGATGTGTCCTCCTAAGAGCCTGCTTGACCACCTTGCAATGGTGCAGGTATCTGTTAGGTAAACACAGGACACCTCTAATGTCCCCTTCTTCCCACTCTGGATTAAATGCGTTTTCTTACTCCATTAAGATAGACCTTAACCTGAAGTCGTTGTCATGTATGTAGATACCCAAAAGCCGGTCAGACGGGGAAACACAGCCACGTGTTTCTGTGAGGTCTGGGAACAGGGAAGGAGGCCCCCAAGCAGGTGTCTGGGGCCCGGAACAGCGTGTGGGTGGGATCGCCCATCAAATTCCCCTAGAGCAGGCGTGCTTCACCTTTCTGGTTGCGGGACCCCTTCATTTGTTCATGTGGATGATGTCCAGTAACATTTACTACATTAAAAATTACAACTGAAAATACGCTTAATATTTATTTATGAATTTACAAGAAATACGCTCATTTACATATTAATATCTCTTTTATATATGTATAAAATGTATATCTTTTATATATACATTTTCATATATCTTTTATATGAAAAGTAGCAATATTTCTTCAAAAAATACCTAGCAAGAAGAGAAACTTTTAACTTCTTTGCAAATCCCCTGAAGTTTGCCTTAACAGACAGCTGGATTTTTACATTTTCTGCATTTGATCTGTTGCAATATGTTGTTTTGATGGAAATATATAAAGAAAATCAGGCTCCACACAAATATGTACTTAGGCAAAAAGGAGTATTTAAATCTGATTCTGCAGTCAATCTGTTGAGCTATTACATGCTGGGTAACCTCTGGAAAATTCCACCATATATATGAGACAATGAAAACAAAAAAGGCAAATAGCACCCTCGTTCTGCTACAGAAGTGTTTGCCCCTAGCAGGGACTGTGGCTGGAATACTACCTTCTTGGATGGGAAGCTCAATCAGCGAGAGGTGGGCAGGCTAAGACACCCTTTGCATTTGTGTGCAAAGCTGGTTGGAGCACCAATAACAGGTGATTCTGATGGAGGCTTTGCTCCCAGACAAGCCCTCTGCAGGTGAAGCTGGTGATGGAACCCGCCTCCTCTGGGGGCCGGAGCACATGGTCCTACTCATACAAGCCGCTTGGGCCATGTCCAGGACTGGGAACAAGTGACTGCTTAGACTGAGCAACAGGATGATCAACACTCACCTCAAAAGCTGGGGTGCCGGGGGAGGTTCTGAGCGGGACAACTGGCGCCCCCCTTTGCTCCCAGGCACTTGCTGAGTGAGGCTGCCCTGCTGCGCCCTGCGGCCGTGCGCCCCAGCAGTCCCAGGCCCTCGCCGTTCGATGTTCCCTGCACTAGCATTTATCGCCTTCCAACACTTCATATAACATATCTATTCGCTCTGTTTTTTAATGTATTGCCTCTTGATCTCATGAGACAAGGCCCTCCGTCTGTCTTGTTCACTGTCGTAGCCCCAGGCCCAGAAGGGTGCCGGGAATACAGACGAGGGGCCGATACAGGCCTGTTTTCTGAATGAACCGGTAAGACGCACACAGGGAGGAGCAGAGGAGAGCGGGGCTCCCTGGGGCAGCCTGCCCCTCCCCCCACCCCAGGGAAGGGGAAGGCCTTGAGCTGAGCAGGCCCCGGTCAGGCTCCCCAAACCCACCGTGCAGGTTAGGCTGCTTCTGCTGCCCTGGGTGACTGAAGGGCAGACCGAAGTTGGGAATGTGCGTCTCCACACGGAAGGAGACACCGGGGAAAGGGGAGGAGTCATCCACCAGGACGTTCCCCGCTGCTGGTTCTCAACCCGTTTGTGCTTGAGCAGTAAGCTGGTGGCCAGCTGCCTGTGGCGGTCCCCAGAGGAGGAGAGCAGTTCCATCACGACCTTCTGTCCCTCCACCCCAGGCACGCCCCCGGTGCCACCTGCTGTGTCTAGGTCCTTCACGTCTCACCACCGTTGCTTAGTTCAGAGCCCACCTTGGACCGTGGGGCAGGAAACTCTGTCAACCCCACCTCCCAGACTCCCTCGACAGTGGATTGCTGCTGGGCAGTGTCTGCCTAAGGGGGGCAGGCAGGAGACTGGAAGGACAAGCACAGCCGGGGGAGTGTGGGGGCCCGGGGCAGGGGGTGGGGGCTTCCTTCCTGTTCTCTAAGCACCAGCCTTGCCATCTACTGGGAGTTAGAAGCAGCCTGAGAGCCTCACCTCTCCTCACTTGCCCTGAGCTTGCCCAGGATCCCAGCCTCCACCCAGGTGGCCCTCTGATCTTGGGATAACTCTGCCTCCTTCCTTGAGTTCCCCCAGGCTTAGCAATGCTAGCAGCTCCCTGCAGTTACTAGTCTGTGTGCTTATTCTTCCTCTCTCAGCCCTCCAACACTTGCGCTGGGTTGTACCCCATTGCCTGCATTGAGGCCACTCTCTCTGAAACACTTACTATGGTTCCTCTTTCCCAGACCAGATGGCCCCTGACTGGGACCGCTCCACTGCGAGTCTTCCTGGGACCACTGGGGGACAAGTGCGAACGGATCCCCAGAGGGCTCTCCTGTGGGTCAGAAAATTTCCCTTCATTAAATCAGTACATTCATTGCTGGAAATTCATCTCCTGTTCCATTTCCCTTTCCTATTTATGTCCTTCCAGATTGTCCAATAAAGCCAGATGACCACACCTCCCAACGCACCCAAAACCGACCAGGTTTATGCCTGTCGTTCCAGCATAACTGTTAGCAGGGGCTCCTTTCTCTCTAAAACGGTCCTCGTTTGGATAATAAATTATATGGCCACTCGAAGTACAGGCCATGCCCTACAATGAAATTAAATGATGTTAAGATCCTCCAGCAATAAAATACCAATGACAAAATGTTCCAGATTTGAATATCAACCCGTTCTCATCATGAATTCTCTGGGAAGAAAGTAAAGTTCGATGAATATAGTGAACGATTAACTTGAAGTCCAAAGATTATTAAAGTGCACAGGATCTGAAGAACAAAGCCATATTCTTTTTCCCTCATGATTTAGGGTTCGAAGAAAATTAAAGTCCACGTCCCCTCCAGATCTGTTACTCAACTTCTACGCTTCATTTCTCAATGCGCTGAAGCCAAGCCCTGAGTGTTGGAGGGGAGGGGTCCAAAAATAGCCTCTCTCTTTTCCAGGGGAGCTTGGAACAGATTATAAAATAAAACAAAGGATGGCAGACAGTAGAGGGCAAGAACACCCTTATTACTAATACATGTGGCTGTGGGCCACAGAGCCTCCCAATAATGAAGTCCAGGATTAGTTGGTAGGCTCCCCAGCCGACTACTCGCCGGTATGTGAGCTCGCCCCTTCCCCGGTCAGCTGCGCCTCGACCTTCTCAGCCGCTCTTACAGTGAACTCTGAACATGTGTGTTCTGGCCAATGGGCTGTGAGAGAAACTCTGTACACCCTCCTAGCATGGTCCGTAGAAACTTCCCGGGAGTGTTTCCAGTGACTCCCTTCCCCCCAGCCCCCTGCAAGCTGAACGGGGAGGACTCTGACGGCCTAGAAACAGGTGGGGCTACTAAATTTCTGGAAATTGCTTCCATTTGGTCCTGGCTGGGTGGCTCAGTTGGTTGAATCATCGTCCTGTGCACCAAATGGCTGCGGGTTCGATCCCTTGGTGGGGGCGGGTACGAGAGGCAACTGATCCATGTCTCTCTCTCTCCCCCCACCCCATACACATATCCTTGGATGAGGATTTTTTTAAAAATGGTGGCAATTGCTTATGAAGCACTAGGCTGTTTCTGAGGGAAGGTCGTGCCCCACGAACTCCCAGAGTCTGCCTGGCGCGGGGACCACCTTCCTTCCCCCACCTTCACCTGAAGTGGAGAAAGAAACGCTCAGACTCTCGCCACAGCCAGAATAGAGCCGGGGTGGGGCCCGTTAGTGTGACTGCTGTGCCCACAGTCCCTTCTGAGGGACACTGTCCTGCACGGCTCTTAATTCTTTGGCCCAGCTTGGGCTCCTTGTGGCCTAGTACCTCTTGGCCAAAGCAGAGAAGGCCAAGGGAGACCCCTCAATCCACTGGGGCTCACCCATACACCAGTTAGCAAGCTATAGCCAAGAGACGGAGCCGAAGTCCATGGTCTAGAATTCCAGCAGGAGAGGTCACAACGGACCATCTCAAGCCCGTGAGGCCGCAGGACCCACGAGCACGCAGAGGAAGTCGGCTGATAGAGAAAGACCCATGTGCCTCCGTGCGGCGAAATGCAAATGGAAGAGGGAGACCGGAGAGAGAGAACACAGTCTGGAGGACCACCCACGGAGGTATCTGGGATCCTCAGAGTTGCTCGGTTCTTCCCAGGTTTGTCCCCACATGTCCCCGTCCCCCCCCCCCCGCTCTGATCACAGACATCATCGTGCCTTCTCTCGTCGAACAGTCCGGTTCCACGCTGTGTCATCAGCCTGCAGCACCCAGCCCGCTTGTAGGAAGCTGTGGCTCCACGTGGGGTTGAGACCGATGCCTCCCGAGGAGCTAGACAGGTGTCACAAAGCAGTGCACTTGGCTTGCCATTAGGGTGAGGGTTCAGAGGAGATGGGTCCCATCACAAGCCTGGGAGGAAGACACCCACACCCCCCCCCCCGCCCCGCCTTCCTCCGAGGCAGGGCTGACAGCGTGGTGGCAGGCGGAGCTGCCCCCGCTGACACCCTCTGGGACCTCGGGCCAGAAAGTGTCCTGCACTACCAGGTGAAGGCAAACTTCAGTGACACAGGGACTGGACAATGAAACAATTCAGTGAAACAACAAAATAACTCAAGGGGAGAAAACACAGGCCCATTCATTCCCAGCGATTATTCTAAAAGGCAGACCGGGTGACATCAGACCCTGTTAAAATCACTGCCTTTCCCCCATCCCCGCACACCGTGCCGGGGCTCGGACCACAGCTAGGCACTGCTAGGGTCATTGCAGTCATCTTCTGTCATCTTCTGTCACCAGTCTGCCCTTGCCCATCCCCCTCCCTGCTTCCAGGAACCACACCTTGAACGCTTCTTCCAGGGTGAAACTGGGGGGTGAGGGGTTGTCAGTGGACAGGTAACAAAGCAACACCTTCCAGAACTAGAACCCATGCTCTTCGTGTCAAGTGCTGTGCCAGGCACTTTCTTATGCTGGGTTTCACCTAATTTCATTGCCACAACCCCTCCTGAGGCCAACGTCAGCACCGGCACTTTGCAGACGAGGAAGAGGAGGCTCAGAGAGGGTACGCAAAATGCCCCGCCCATGCTGCAAGTGGGGTGAGGGGTTTGCACGGGGCCTTTCTGACATCGGTCTCATGCGTGGCCCCTGGTGACATGTCCCTGCCCTCGCCTGCCCTCTTCCTGCTCTGCTGTCCTCGAAGCCCTAGACAGCACCTCTTCCCGGATCCGCTGTGGTCTCTGTCCCAACTAACCCTGTCACCTTCGGTCCTGCCTGTCCTCTGCCCCCTTCATCTCCCCGTCCCCGTTGGCTGCCCAGGCCCTGCCGCTGTCTGCTAAGACGAGAACTGGGCACGCCGAGGCCCACGGTGTTTCTGAGGACAGTGGCAGGGCCAGGCAGGGGCGGGGTGAGCGGAGGCTGTTGTCACAATAGAGCTCTCGGGGCCAGACAAAGTGCCACACACACAATGCCTTGCATTTTGTCCCTTAATCAGCCCCCGGCCTATCTGGCTGTTTCCTGCCATTGAAATCCTGTACCACCCTCTGAATAAAGAGCTGTTGTGACCCGTTCCCCATCCTTCCAAATGCAGACGGGGCCTGGTCATTTCAGCCAGCATTTGCAGGGCCACTGTCCCCGTCCTCATCTTCCCAAACAATAGCGACCAGGTTCCGCCAAGAGCAGGAGTCGGCACAGCTGGGGGTGCCCGGGAAGCTTTGGGGCTTGACGCCCTCTTAGAGAAGCTCGATTCCTTACCTTAAACTTGCAGGTCTCCAGGTCAACCTGGGGAAGAAGGATGGCTGGGGATGGGGCTGCCGGGCCAGGCCCCCTTCCCTGGGCCCCTTAGGGGCTTGCCTGCTGGAACAGCCTCTGGTCTGTCCCCGAGTCCAGCCGCGAGTGTGGGCACTGGGGGCAGCTCTGCTGGTGGAAGACCTCATCCCTTAGAACAGGGCGCTCAGACTCCGGTCGGGGAGAGGCATCGCCCGGAGCTGGGGAATGCACAGGCTGGGATTCAGCCTGAGACCCTGCCTGTCCAGAACGCTTCAAGATGAGGCCAATGTTGCTGGTCCAGGACCATGGCTTTACTACCAAGGACTTGCTCAGCCCCCCCGCCCCATAAAGGAGAGGGTGTTGAGAGCTGACATCCTGAGGGGCTTTTGTGAGGCTGAGAGGAAACACCCAGCAAAGTCCAGGCCTCAGGAAAGGGTTGGAGGGGATGAAGGAAATAATCAGAGATGGCTACGGAAAAAAAAACTAAAGAGACGGCTGCGGATCTGGGGCGCCATTAGTCAGAAGGGGAAAATGGTTGGGGGCAGACTCTAACGAGCGAGAAATCACCAAAACGCAGTCACGTGCAGGAAGACCAGGTCCTTACCATTTCCATAAATCTTCCTTCTCTCCGGGAGCCCTCTCTTCACCTCAACTCCAGGGGCCGACTATGAAATGCCCTCAGGCAGAAGCCGGAAGGAGACAAGGCCGGTGAGCTCCCCGGGCTTCTCTGTCCCCCCCAACACCTGCTGCGGTGGCCCTGGGCCCGGGGCCCCTTCCCACCACCTAGGACGACACTGGACTCCAGGCAGCTGATAATATCTCTTCCCCCAGAGGGCCTGCTGGCCTGTCAACACCCAGTGATACTGATTTCAGGCCCTGGTGTCCCGAGCTGTGGGAGGATCAGTTTCTGTTGTTTGCAGCCACTAAGTTTTGGGGAATTTGTTACAGTAGCCTCGGGAAACAAATACAGAGGATAAAAGATGCATTCCACTAATAAGCCAGAAAAACCCTGTAAAGTGAACAGCAGTCTCCTGATTCGTCCCCTCGGCACTGCAGGGGCGAGTGCTGCCCGGTGTCTCATCGGGACCCTGGGGGGTGACCTGATTAGGGAGAAAGTGAGGCCCAGCACGCCTTGCTTCTCAGGTGAAGACGGGACCCAGGGACATGACTCCGAGTGACCAGGAAAAGTTAGTCCCTAATGAGTAACGCCGCTTTCGGTCACCAGCCCCAGGCCACAGCATTTTGGACACACACGCACAATTAGGTCATAATAACAAGAAAGCAGTCCGTGAAATAATGCCAAAAATAGACAAAAGAATTAGGATTGCAGAAAACATGACTTAGAGAGAGAAAGATAGAAGAAAAAAATATTTATGAAATGCACAGAACCCCAAAGCCAACAGAATATCTTGATTATGCTTCAAAATGGAAGGAAGGAAGGAAGGAAGGAAGGAAGGAAGGAAGGAAGGAAGGAAGGAAGGAAGGAAAGAAGGAAGGAAGGAAGGAAGGGAGGAAGGAAGGAATTTACTCAGGAAGCTGAGGGAGATCCTTCAAGGAATCTTCATTCATTCCTTCATTCACTTTGATGGGGTGAAGTTTATATTGAGAAGGAGATGGGGGGGGTGACAATGGAGGTGGAGATTCAGAACAGACGCAGACGATGGCGGGGACAAATAAAAGAACTGGCTGCCCAGTCACACCGAGGGCCAAGGCAGCTGCAGGCCGGGCTCTGGAGGGGCGCTCAGCAGGCCCACTGGTTCCGGGCCTGACTCCCTCCCGGCAGGGGTGAGGCCGAGACACTGCCCGAGGCCCTCGGAGAGGTCAGAGGACGTCGGTGTTTCCCGGCTTTTCCTCCGCCTTGTTGGCTCGGGCAGTGGGCACTTCCCCGCGCCTCGTGCCCACCCACAGCCTCTGCTTCCCCGCCGGTGTCGCCCGCATCCCCTTCTCCCTGACCCCGCACGCTGCTTCCTACCCCGCACGCTGCTTCCTACCCCGCACAGTGTTTCACGGCCCGAGGCCCCACCCCACTTCTTGACTCTGCACCAAGCTCGTGCCCCCTTCCTCGCATCATCCCCACCCCTGGCTTCCCACCGCCTTGCGTCTGTGCCCAGACAGTGGGTCTGCCCCCGCTCTTTGGTGACATCCACTCTCCAGAGGCAGCAGAGGTAGGAACAAGAAACCAGCTAACGGATGGGACGGTGACTGGAATCTGAGGGACGCCCACCCCCAGGGGTGGGGAGCAGGCCAGGGTCCGGAATCTCGAGGCCCACCCCAGGCCACACAAAGGCTCTGTCCGGGCCATGTTCGCTCCCTGGTGACATCGATCTCCCTTCCCCTCGGCACTCCAGCATCCTCCACACCTGACCCAGCCCATCCCTCCGACTGAGACATCCCTGCAGGGACCCGAGGGGTCCCTGGCCCAAGTCCGGGTGCACATCAGGGAGCGGCAGGGCCTGCGGCGAGCTGGGCGCGCAGACGCCTTAGGAAGGAGAGTCACCCCTCAGTGCCAGGCAATTGGTATCACATGACAAATGTAGCAGATTTCCATTTCAGACATTTTGTGGGGAACTTTCCAGTTTTGAAACACTGTGCAAGATAGCTCTGGCTGGTGGCTCAGGCGGTTGGGCCATCACCGTGTACACCAAAAGGCGGCAGGGCTGGCCCCCCGTCAGAGCACGTACCTAGGGCGCAGGTTCAATCCTTGATCAGGGCACGTGCAGAAGGCAGCCGATCAACAGTCCTCTCTCGCATTGATGTTTCTCTCTCTAATCAATATACGTATCCTCAGGTGAGGAAAACAAACAAACGGAAAACTGAACACTGTGCAAAGTAAATCAGCTATCGATCTGTGAGCCAGATTCAGCCTGGGCGCCCCTTGTGAGACCCCGGCTTAGAGGCTTATGAAACGATCCTTCTTGCCACGGCCTTTGAAGTGAGAGCACCTCTAGCGAGAAGTCTGGATACTTCCGTGAGACTCTGATGAGCCAGAGGAAGAAATTATTTATGACTCTTCTCTGGAAGAATGTATATATTGATTATAGTGGCGTCACCACCTTCGTATCACTTCCCCACCCCTTTTCCCGCCTCAGCTGGCAGCTCGCCAACCTTGTCAAGGCCCGAAGCCGGGGTGGGGAGGATTGAGGAGGCGGTCACTCCGTGTATCCTTCTCTGTCTCCTGGCTGCCACACCCAAGTCCTAGACACTTCAGTAGCTAGGAGGTCTGTCGCTTCCACCTTCATTTCCGGCCATGCCATCCTGCTCCAACTATGCTGATGCATCCTAACAGGTGCCCGTACCTCCCCCTGGGCAGGTCCTCCTGCAACGCTACCACCCAGAGCGCGCACTGTGCGAGACACTGTCACCTGCCTTGCTCAGGACCAAAGACTCTCTGTCACTAGCAAGTCAAAGTCCGAGTTCCTTGGTGTGGGGACTATTTACACGTGCCTGACTGTTGGGGGCGACAGAAGCGGGAACATCGGGCAGGGTCCACGCAGTTAAACACCCCGAGGGCCCCGCTGAGGAGTTGGGCTGTCTCGTAGAACAACGTTGAACTAGGGGAGGTGCGAAGCACAGAAGAACCTGGTCTAGATTTTGTAAACCTCAGCACCCTGACTGCATCCTCCATAGCACCATCCCAGTTCGTATTTCATGGACTTGCTGGTTTCCCCCCCGTAACTCGCATGCGACTTCACACTCTGAGCAGGAAGGAGCCGTGGGTGCTTTTTCCTCTGCTACCCTGCCAGGGCCTGGGACACAACAGGCCTTCAGTCAGCAGCTGAGCAGATGAGTCAGCAAGCGGGGACTGCAGGGACGGATGCGCCGAGTCAACACAAGGCCAACTAGGAGTTCCATCCAACCCAAACCTCACCCGTCCGCTTACGTCTCGGGTCCTCAGAAATACGCCGAGACAAAACGTGCATTGTGGTGGCGCATTGGTAATGCAGGAGGCGGCAGCAGTGACTACACATTAATAATAGGATTTTATTCCACGAAGTACAATGCAGAATAGCAACGAGTAAGTAATTACAGGAGTGAGACCTTCAAAAGTGCACACGCGCCATAATTAATTGAAAAATCTGCTCACTGTTACCGGGAGCACAAATGCCAAGATTCGGTATTCAACCTGGTCTATAAACATGAAAAACCAAGAAAATTAGCAAGTCTTTATTCAAGTATGCCTTTTTAAAAAATTCAAACTGATCAAGTTCTCTAACAACTTGGTCACACACTGAAATGTTATCAAGGATTTTCTTTGGGTAGTGAGGTATTCTCAGTTTTCTCAGATTTTCAGTAATAAGCATGCATTACTTTTTTTTTTTACATCAGAAAAACAATAAAACCTTAAGAAATGGTTTAAGAAGGGCATTGATTTATTGTGTTGTCTAAAGTCATATAATGAATATTTTTCAAATTCTTCCAATAACCATGTTTTTCCTTAGAGTGACACATTTTTAGAGTAGGTGGAAGTCTTGCAAGCTCCCCTCATATAGCTCCTTCATCTTTCACAGGTGCACTGTGTCTACACAGTGTCCCTCTCACACCCCACGTGATTCCAGTAAAACCGTCAATCATGGGGATCGGTGGGGTAGCAGCAGTGTGTGGAGAGGCTGAAGAACATGATCCAAATTGGGCAGTAAGAGGAATTTAAATAATCCCCTGGGAACAGCGATTAATCCGGCAGAGTCTCAGTGTTCACATGGCTCCAGTGGCCATTCAGATCACTTCCGCTGGGGAGAGGGTTATGCTCCTTGTCTCCGCCCTCAAGGAGAGAGGTGAGTTGGAGTGCTCATTGGCACCTTCAGTGACAGCTGTGTCTGGCCCACCGCCTTGGATTTCCCAGAAAAGTATTAAGCCAATAAATTACCCTTTTTTTTTTTTTTTTTTTTTATCTTTAGAGGGGAAGGGTATAAGGGAGAGGGAGAGAAATATCAATGTACGGTTGCCTCTCGTGTGTCCCCTGCTGGGAACTGGCCTGCAACCCAGGCATGTGCCCTGACTGGGAATCGAACCTCGATCCTCTGGTTTGCAGGCCCGCGCTCAATCCACTGAGCTACACCAGCCAGGGCTAAATTACCCTTTTTGATGAAGGTTTGAATTCATTTTCTATCACATACCTCAGAAAAAACTTTTAATAACCACACATGACTAATGCCACTTGTGCCTTTATTAAGGTCTCTAAGTATGAGGACTCCAAAATACATCCGAGTGTCCTATTTTTATTTTTCTTATAGTGATAATAAAAAAAAGTAAACCAAAACCGTTCCTTACATTCAACTAAAGTTTCTACTATAAGACTTCTGCTTCCACATAAGTTAGAGTAACAGAAAGTGAATTTATTCTACCGAAATACCTGAAATATAAAAAAAGACAAAGAATAAATAAAACAAAGATTTTCAAGTCACTGGATACTAGGCGAGATGGCTAATGAACGAGGTGAGCCCTATACTCGCCCCCAATCACAGCCTGGAGAGAGTGCACAGTCTGCTGCGTAAGAAGGGAAAAGCCAAAGAGAGTCCAGTGGATTCCCTGGATTGGAGAGATAGAGGCGAGAGTCTGGGCAGATGAAGGGAGCTAGAGGTTGCAAGACAGAATACCAAAGAGGGGAGAACCGCACAGAGAGTGACCTGTAGAAGTTCCTTCTCGGCCACTCAGCGCAAAACTGATCAGCATATGTGTTTAAGGAAACTGTCTAATGTTGAGGGGAACTACCTGGAAGGATTAGAGACTGTACCCAGCACTCACACAGGGCTGTGAATAGTGCCCGTTCCTACCAGCCAGCAGGAAAAAAACACAACCCAGGACACATAGATAGGACACACCGGAAAGTCATGCCTCAGCAGTAAGGAAGACTTAGGCCTAGACTGAGCACACCTGTGAACCCACCTGAAAAATCATAAAGGCAAGACCCAGGGGATCTGTTTCAAAGTAACAACTGCATCCCAGAACAAAGTTCGAGGACATATATAGGAATATAAAAATAGCACCAAACAGGATAAAATTCACAATGTTTAACATCTGACCAAAATGATCAGATGTGTTAAAAAAAAAAAAAGCAAGAAAACATGACCCATAGTGAGAATAAGCCATCAACAGAAACTGACCCAGAACTGGCATAGATAGGAGAACAAGCAGAGAAAGACATTAAAGTGTTTATTATAACTACTCCAAAATGTTCAGATGTTTTGCAGAGACATGGAAAATATTTTTAAAAGACCCCAATGCAACTTCAGGGAATAAATCTATGCCTGAGATGTAAAATACACTTGATGGCATCCATAGAAGATGAGATATTTCAGAGGAAAAGATAAGCAAACTTGAAG
Source organism: Glossophaga mutica (assembly GCA_039655065.1). NCBI lineage: Eukaryota > Metazoa > Chordata > Mammalia > Chiroptera > Phyllostomidae > Glossophaga > Glossophaga mutica. Next base: position 90,081,729 of record CM077313.1, read on the forward strand.
GCCAAGCAACAGAAACTATCCAAAATGAAAGACAGACAGTCAAAAGAATCCCTCCTTCCTGACCCCCAAAATGAATAGAGCATCAATGAGCTGAAGGACAACTACAGGCAGCCTAATATTTATTAGCTGGAGGCTCCAAAATGGACAACAGAGAGAGGTGAGGACAGAAAACATACAGTATGTGAAGAAATAACGACGGAAGATTTTCCAAATTTGATGGAATCTATAAGCCTGTGGATCAAAAAAAGCTCAGCGAAACCCAAGCACAAGAAACATGAAGGAAATTACACCAAGACACATCACAATCACATCACTTAAAATAAGCAGTAACGAAGGGCGAATCTTAAAAGCATCCCAAGAACACTGATATATTACACGCAGAGGAACAAAGTTAAGAATTACAGCAGATTTCTTCTTGTTGATGGTGAAAGCAGGAAGACAATGGAGCAATATCTTTGAAGTGCTGAAAGAGAAAACTGTCAACCTAGAGTTCTTTATGAAGTAAAATTGTATTACAAAACCAGGGCAAAATAAAGATATTTTCAGTCATACAAAAGCTGGAGGAATTCCCTGGCCAGGTGGCTCAGTTGGTTGGAGCAACATCCCATATACAGCAAAAGGATGCAGGTTCAGGGTCCAGTCAGGGCACATGCCTAGGGTGTGGGTTTGATTTCTGGTCAAAGCACATACAGGAGGCAAGCAGTCAATCTCTCTCAAGTCAGTAAACATATCCTCAGGTGTGTACTAAAAAAAAAAAAAAAAAAAAAAAAATAGAAAGCTGGAAGGATTCATCACCGGTAAACCTGCACTGCAAGGAGATGCAGAAGGAAGCCCTTGAAGCGGAAGAAAAGTGACTGATGAGATCCGATGGAAACATGGAGCCACACACAAAGGGCATTGGAACTGGTAAAAAAAAAAAAAAAAAAAAAAAAAGACATGAGCACAAATGTAAGCTTTGCCCTTATTATTTAAACTTTAAGTCGCTCTCCATTCCGGTAGCCCTCCATGACCTCCAGCCCTGTGTATAATTAAAGGTGGGTCGAAGCATCTTTCGCCCACCTCTGCTTCTAACTGAACATCCTTACTGCTGTTGACTTTCCCTTTCCTGGGACTCACTCTCTGTACCTTCAGGACCTGCGCTGCCCTTCTGCGCACCACCTCCTTGAGTGGTGCCACTCAACGTCCAGAACAAGTGTCATCAGTACCAACAGACAGCTGCAAATGGCGTCGCTGCCGCCCGCTCCGCTCAAGGGCTGCTGGTGCTCATGAAAAGTTGCGCATTATCCCTGTCCTGGAAAGTCAGGGTGCGTATCAGCACATGACAGGTTCTCAGGAGGTCGTTACTCAAGTATTCTGTTCTAAGTTCCTTATCCTTGTGTTTCCCCAACCTTTGGACCACAGGATCCTTGGAACACAAGTTGACGATTTTTGATCCTATTCAATGTCCTCATTTTATAGACAAGAAAACTAAAGGCTAAAGAAGTAATCAGCTCGAGACCCCACAGAACATTAGCGTCAGAGCAAAGAGGAATGTCTAAGTCTTCTGGAACAAGTCCCGTGTTCTTTCCTGAGCACACGCCCAGGAACCTTGGAATTCCTGAAACCTCCCTTAGGAACTTCCTATCCTCCCAAAACCCATCTCACAGCCTGCAGCTTCGCCTTTTACTCCCAAGGTTTTCCCCAGTGAAAGCTCTACCACTCTCGGAACAGGCACCAGACCTTCCAATCACACAAAGAGGCCCGTGCAGGGAGGGAGAAGCAGCTTGCCGAGAAAACGCCATCTGAAGACAATGCCGTGCGCTCTCAGAGGTGGCGACTCTCCTTGGAACCGGCAGCCATCCCCGTCATCACTCAGTCACTTTCCTGCTCCGCGCAGAAGGCAGCCCTGGCTCTGCCTGGAGAGACAGACGTGGTGCTAAGCGGAGCCCCCAACCCGGCCCGGCCCACCCAGCCGGGCCCCCGTGAGGCACAGGCTGCGTGACAGGGACAGGTGTGGAGGCAGACTATTTTGACAGGGGATTGATTTCCTCCCCACTCCCCTCAGAGGCCTTATTTCTCTCCTTATGTGTGGATGGATTATCCCTATTCACAATGAAAAGCAAAGAGGAACAGCGAGAAATTATTCCAGAGGGGAAGAGGAGACACCTGGGAAGAAACACACGCACACCCTCAGAAGTTGTCAGCGTTAAAAATGGTGACTGATCAGGTCCACCCTGATTTGCTCACCTGTGCAGGGCCCAGTGATTATGGGAGGGGAGAGGGAGGGAGATGTTATTTTTGGAAGGCTGTCTGCTATTTAAGCTTGACAGAAAATTCACTGCAGAGTCCTAATCCTTCGGCTGGGAAAAACAAGCTAGCAGACAGACATGTTTGATGAAGAATGGGAAGCCCTCCGGGCATAGATAACCTAGATAAGAAGGTTAGACAAAAGAATTAAAGTCGGGGTCTCGGACAGCTGTTAGCACTGTGTTCACTGCATTCACAACGGCCAAGATGCGAAACAACCCAAATGTCTGTGGACAAATGACAGGCTTTTTAAAGTGTGATGCGCACACCTGTGTGGCAGGTGCTGCTCTGCGTGCCTGGGTTACGTCAGTGAACCAAACAGACCAAAAGGTCGCGAGTTCCTGGAGTTCATGCTCTATCGTCAGTTCTTGGAAATGCCCTGCACGCTGGAATAGAATGCGCATTCTTCACTTTCGGGGCGCAGTTTTTCTATGTATGGCATTAATTCAGCATTGCTTATCTCGTTGCTCAAGTCGTAGACACCCTCACTGATTTTTTTGCCTGCTTATTCTATCCGTTTCTAAGAGACATGTTAAGATGCCCTGCTGTGCCTGTGGATGTCGAGTTCTCATTTCTAATTACCCCCCGAGGAGGCACATCCTTCTGAAAGACAAGAAAAGGCGTTCTGAAATTAAGAAACACGTTTTCCCTCACCAAGTCTGTAAAGGGCGGGTCGAGGCTTCCGCTCCAGTTTTCGATGGTGACAAGTGCTGTGTGTCCACTGTCACCCGCTTAGTCTAACATCCTCATCCAGCCACAACGCACGCCTCTCCTCATCCTTTGGGAATGTCCTCCTCCCAGGCTTGTACCAGATTCTCCAGCTAAGCGCCCTGCTTCCTGGCCGGCAGAGCACAGTCCCTGGACCGGCCACCACAGTATCCCAGGCCGCACGCCCAGACCAGGCCAATGAGAGTCCTTCCTCTGGAGACAGACGTCTGTCTGCCATGTTGCTTTCCAGTAGTTATTGGGTCACTAGCCATGTCCGGACATAGCTGGGTACCTAGTCGGGATACGAGGTTAATGATTTTTAAATACTTTATTTATTTTTAGAAGGCGGGGAGGGAGGGAGAAAAACATCGATCAGCTGCCTCCTGCACGTGCCCCGACGGGGAACCGAACCGGCCGCCCTTCACTTTGTGGGATGACGCTCACCCAGCTGAGCCACGCTGGTCAGGACAAGGTTAGTCTTTGTTTCGCTGTTTATCAAGGGCATCCTTCTCTTCTGCATAGTAACCTCCACAGAACATGTCCTGTATTTCCTTACTATTTCATCACCAGAGCTGGAACACATCATTTTCCCTCTCTTCATTTAAAAAAAAAAAAAAACATTGAGTGCCATCTCGAATTTGCTTCATTGTTGCAGGAAGATGGGTCTATTCCTAAAACCATGAGGTGTTACTACTTGCTGGGAACTGTGCGGGGTGGCATCGTGGGTTCGGAATGCAGTGAGACACGGGCCCGGTCTGTGCGGACACAACGCAGAGGGCAAAGTCCTGTGTGCAGAATGTGGGGGTTATAGGCATATGGGCAGTCAGGGTAGTTCACTCAGCCAAGGGGTAGGAAGTCAGGGAAGGCTTCACCGAGGAGGTGACTGTCTGAGTTATATCTTGAAGTGGAATCTGATTAAGAAAGCAAATGCCACAAAAAAAGAGAAAAACGCGTGCAAAAAGAAGAAACAATTCTCTGCACCAATATGAAAAGTTCTAAATGGCTGCAGATTTATTATTTTGTCACAGCTACATTTTCATTTCTTCTTGACACTCTGATCAGGGTTTGCAAACACGTGGCACCCATCCTGCCACCTGCCCCGCAGGCCCCTTCCCCGCCATGGCGGACACCTCCAACTGAACATGGAATCCTTTCCTTAGTCTACTCGACACTAGGTTCCCTGATCATGAGAAATAAAGTCAACACAGTCGGTCACCAGCAGTAAAGAGTGTGCACCAAGGAGACCTTTGCTCACATTTCTAATTTGATCGGCTGGACTCGAGGAAAGCGGGGGCATCCAGAAGTGAGGCCGAGAAGCCAGGGCCTAAAATGTCACCTGGGCAGTTTTTCAAGTTCCAAACCTTAAGCCACAACCAAGACTGATTAAATCCCAAATTCTGGGGACGGGGAAAAGGCTTTCATATTTTCCTAACTCCCCAAGTAACTTCCAACGAGCAGACAAGTTTGAGAATGGCTGCGACTTCATCACAGACGTGGGGGGCTGCAGGGGCTCCGAACCCGCTCTGCCCAGGAAGAGGGTGCGCTAGGGCAGGAGGGAGGCTCTGCCTCTGGGCTCTGCTCAGCAAGCAGGGTCCAAGGGCGCAGGCCTGAGCTGGGCGCCCTCACCCAGCGGGCAGGGCCAGCACCGTGAGCAGGGTCAGAAAGCTGAGTGCACGTCCGTTCAGGCCTTCAGGCCTCCATTTTTAAAAAATCTGTTTTGATGGCCTGATGCCGAGCCGACTTAGAAGGTACAGAGAATGAGTAGCATAGATAGTGGGTAGAAAATAGACAGGGGGAAGGCAAGAATAGTGTGGGAAATGTAGAAGCTAAAGAACTTATGACACATGGACATGAACTAAAGGGGGGAATGTGGGTGGGAGAGGGTGTGCAGGGTGGAGGGGAATGATGGGGGAGAAATGGGACAACTGTAATAGCATAATCAATAAAATATATTAAAAAAAGAAACGGTTCTTTTCATTTCTATTTTTTTAAGAAATGGCTAAGTACTAAAGCTTTAAGGGCAAACAGCGGAACAACTCGATGATCTTAATTTTGCGACATTCAACCTTCTTTCTAGATATCAAATTTGCATATATAAAAAAACTCGGGTACTTAAGTATCAATGAAATTGTATTATGCCGAGTTAAAAAGAACACGCCTGCTGAAGCAGGGTGCTCAGTAGCACTGCCAGGAGGACTACGCGGATGTATTTCGACATGTTGCTTATTTACTTAGAATTTGAGGTCAGAGTTCATTGAGCACAGAAAATATTACTCTGAAAACAGAGCCAGTATCAATAGTATGCTAGTATCTTTGCCAAAATAATTCCACCTTTTAATTCTACCACAATGACTCGAAATTGTAACAGTAAGTCTTCAAGTCCTCTATTCAGAATTTTAAGATTTCTCTCCCGGGAGGAAGAATAAAAGGAAAGCGTTTTCAAAACCTTTCTGTATCTTAATGTCCTTTTCAACTACAAATGTAAAAATGCACTTGTATTGTATTGATACAGCCTGTGACATAAAGGCCAATGTAAGAATGTAATGACATTTAAAAGCAGCTCTGCTTTGCTTTTATTTTTTCCTGCATAAGGAACAACTGCACTGATTTAGATGAGAAACCTCCTATTTGAGGGCAGGAGAGGGGGCAGCAGGACTGGGGGTGGGAGTCTGTGACCCCAAGCTGACCCTTACCTGCTCTGAAACAGGGAGAAGAAGGCGGAGCGCTGCTGGGACCCCAGGGAAGCAGTGCGGTGGGAAGAGTTTTAAAATCCATACACATAACTCATTTATCCTTCTTCTAGACAAAGCAAGTTTACAAAAGGAAGACCGATTCCAAAGGATTTCACTTTTTTCCCACCTCTAAACTGAAAGTAACAGGTCCAAGCCCAGTTGAGCTTCAAAATATTTATGACCCATAACTCACCTTTTCAACATCTACAACGCAGATCAACTGTATCGGTGCTCTGGTTAAAAATTACCGTATCTGGCCGTGACTGGTGCAGTTCAATTGGCTGGGCATCATCTTGCAAAGAGAAAGGTTGCCGGTTCGATTCCCGGTCAGGGCACATGCCCAGGTTGTGGGTTCAGTCCCCAGTCAGGGCATGTTCGAGAGGTTTCTCTCTCACATCACTGTTTCTCTCCCTCTCTCTCTCCTTTCCCCTCTCTCTGAAAATAAATAAAATCTTTTTTTAAATTACCCTATCTGTTCTTTGTTCCTGGTAAGCTCCATTGAAGCAATGCCCTCTAAGAAACAAAAAGGGACCTCAGAGAATTCAGTTCCCACTATAGAGACCCTCTAGCCTGTCCCAGTGAGATAAATGCTGTGAGGAATGGGGCGCCTCCTAGAGGCCAGCCTCCCAGAGTCTTATTAAAACGTGGTTCGCAAATATGGTCCCTGGAGTAACAGTATTCTCAACATTACCTGGAACGGGCTAGAAGTGCAGATCCTGGGGCCACACCTGCCTTAGTCTGTCAGGCCACTGTAACGTGCCACCACAGAGACCCGTTTCTCCCAGTTCTGGAGGCCGGGGGTCCGAGATCTAGGCACCGGTGGGCCCGGTGTCCAGTGAGAGCCGCTTCCTGGTTTACAGACGGCACCTTGTAGCTGCCACCACACCCCATGGAAGGATCAGGGGGCTTCCTGGTCCTTCTCCTAAGGGCACTAATCTCTTTCCTACGGGCTCCGCCCTCTAACCTGTCACCTCCCAATACAATCACAGCAGGGGTGAGGATTCCAACTCAGTCCTGGGGAGACAGGCTCTAGCTCATCTCAGGTCAGCTGGGGATCAGCAGCCCCGCACGGCGGGGCGGACATCTGTGTCCCAGCCGGCTCCACGGTGACTCTGACACACGCTCGATTTGAGAGCCACCGCACTAATGATACTGCACCCCCGAAGGTGCCTGAGGGAGGTGTCGCCATGTCAATAAATTAATTATACCAGCATGAACTAACCTGTCTTTCCTCCAGGGAGACAGAAAAATAAAGCTGATGCTTATATCAAGCACGTGGAGCTGAGAGTTAAGAAATGTCACGAGACCAAACTGTGGTTTAACGTCTGAGAAAAAGCTCTCAGCAATTCTGGAATTATCCCCAAATGTCCCTTGATGCAAACGATAAAGTAATGTGAGCGTGTGATGCCATAAATGTACGAAGAGTGTGGGCAACCCCAGCACCCACCCCACCCCCACTGATGAAGAGCACCAAGGGGCTTCTCGGGCCCCAAGCTGCGCTCCGCCACACACCGGCCCGTGCTTATCCGACCACACGCCTCGGCTAAACACGTTCACGGTCAAGGTGGGAAGGAAAATAATAAAAAAGCCACTCCGTGTTTTCATGATCTTTTTTATTTACCATACATAGTACATGTAAACAACTGGCATAAAATTCATAAAAATACAATACTCCTATGTAACATCCCTTTATTCCTGATACGCCCGCTCGTTTTCTCCTTAACACCGGGGCCTTTTCCGGCTGCGCGGTGTGAGAGGCTCACCTTCCCGTGGAAACACGGCCCCTGCCTTGTCTCATCGCAGCAACAGCTGTTCCCACCGCCGCCCGGCCCGCCCCCACCTTCCTCGCCCTGAAGCAAAAATATGGACCGATGCGGAAAAGCAGCAAAATACGGAGCGCTTCAATACTGTGTTGTCGTGTGTGTCAAACCTACTTCTACACTTGGTTACCAGAAAAGAGATTCGCGAGCAACGCGGCTCCCAGGAGGGAGCGCAGCGCCACGTGGCCTCCACGGTTCCACGTTCCATGGCGGCGTCTGGCCTGGCGCCGAGCCAGAGCCGGGGTGGTGGGGGGCGGGGCTACATTGGTAAATAGGGTCACAAGTGGTCTTCAGAAACAAAATCAGTTTGACAGCTGTTCCCCTTTCCAGCACAGGAAACAGTTCTAACAGTATTTCGGTGTTTTTCCTGTACTGAATTCCAACCTTTACATGTGAACTTTTATTAGGAAGGGAATTATCGGTGGGCGGGAAGAACAGGGAATAACTTTAAAAGTGCCATCTGAGAAAACTGTAGCTACTGAACGGACCGCAGAGCCACATTTGGGTGAGAACCAGCTGCAGACAGAGCCCAGAGCTTTCCCTCTGCCTGCTGGCGAGGCCCGCCCCCCCCCCCCCCGCCAGCCCAGGCCTCAGGTGCCCTCCTGCCACCTTCCTGGATTGCTGCATCCTCGCTCAAATGCCACTCCTACCCCACAACTCCTGGCTACTTCCCTGTTCTCTGAAAGTGGCAAAAACCCAAGAAATAAAAGCCACCCGGCAAGCGAGAAGTGGGGGGGGCGTGGCACTTGAAGATGCTGAGAGCATTTGGGGGCTGGTGGGCAGGGCAGGGGCCTGCACACTCCGCTGCCCATCCTGGGCTACAGCTGCCCCCAGGGCGGACCCATCCAGGGCTCTGGTGAAGGCAGGAGCCAGCCCTGAGGACTGGGTGCCCAGGACAATCCGCGGGGCTGGCGTGGGGAACCACGAGAACACTGTGTCGTTAAATGGGTGGTCGACCCGAGGCAGGGGCTGCTTGGAATTTAAAACCCCAAAACCATTTCTCGGAGACGTAAGGGATTCACTGTTTTGAAAAATCTCATTTCACACAAATTAACTTCTAAAAAACAAAAATTCATGCTAGGAATTCAAAGCAGGTTCAGAAGTTTTTCAAAATAAAAATAAATAGGAGAAGAATAAAGAGGAAGGCTGAATATATTCATCCTTACACTGCAATGGTTTTCAGAACCGAAACTCTAAGGCTTAAGGCTTTGTCTTGTTAAAGACAGGCAATTTAAAAAGAAAAATATAAAAACTCCATTCACTTACCATTGTTCACTTACTTTTTGACAGAAAAATTAGTTGTGTTTTATTGTATCTTAATAGTAGAAGAAAAATTACCACGCACTACAGTCTATTGTTCCACAGTACATTCTGTCTACGGAAATATACGTTAGTTTCTGGATGCACTGCATTTGAGGTTGCTCAAAATAGTTTTTCTTAAAACTATAATTAAACATGAAAAGTTTTAAAAGTGGTTTAAAGGTATTAAAATATACACATTTGAATAATACTAAAAATGAGAAAATACACAATTGCCATTAATATTTTTTAACCAAGAAAAAGCACTTGATACAAGAAACTAAATGAGTAAATACCACCTATTTGACAAAGAATGTTGGAGGAGGGCGGGGGAGAGGGGGGCGGGGGAGAAGGGAGTGGGGCGAGAGGGAGAGGAGGAGAGAGAGAAGTCTGGCTAACACCACACCCCTGGTCGCACGGGAATGCGGCCCCGACCACGAGGTCCAAGAGTCAGGGTGGTGACGGGCATGTTCTGTCATTAACAAGAACAGCAGAGAACGAAAGAACACGGAGGGAGATAAACAGAAAATTCCACAGAGCGCACACCCTTGCCGGCCCCATCTGCTCTCGACAGGGACCAGCGCGACCGAGGAGCACACCATAACCAGCGGAATGTCCCACGGACAAGCGCAGAGGCACTGAGAGTCCACAACACTGTGAAATCGGCCCCTGCACCGTTCAGAATCCACGACGCTTTCCTGTCATCCTTTCACGACCCAGCGCGTTGGGTAGGCAGATAGCTTTGCTCATTGTAGCACAAATACTGAAGTCAAATACAAGCATATACTCATTTGCATAGCAAATTGTAAGGGGTGCATTGAAATAGTACCCGACTGATAATGGTATACGTATTTTTACAATCAGAATGACATTCAAATTGACCGAGTAAAACATTTTCCATTTGAAAACAGTTACCTAGAAAAGTTTTTGGGATCTGAATTAAAAACAAGGCATGAGCTGTTAGCAGAACCTCAGGACCATCGCCGCCGTCTTCTCCGGGGCGGAGGTCACTCTTCTATGACCTCCAGGACTTTGTAAACACTGTTCTGGAACACCGTGGTGAAGTGAGGCTGGGACTCCTGCACCAGGAGGTTGCACAGGGGAGGCTTGCCGGCGTTGGCGGGGTCTTCCACGTCCCAGATCTCGGGCATGCTGCAGCCGGGCCTGGCAAGGGGCACAGGGGTCAGGGCCAAGTGCAGGGCGCAGGGGGCGCGCGACGGTGGACGGGCAGAGCGCGCGCGCTTCCTGCTCCCACCCTCCTGTCGTTTTCTCCTACCTAGCTTTAAAAAAAAAAAAAATCTCATCTCAGTTGTTCATGTTTGCGTGAGCTGCCATTAAGTCCTCCTCGGAACAAGGGGAACGCAGCCAAAGAGACTCTAAAGAAAGAAAAACACCTACAAACTACAGGTGACGTGGTCAAACTCTGCCGCGGCTCCCGGCCGACACCGGGAAGGCGTGCGGTTCCCGCGGCCTCACTCCCCGGAGCTGCAGCATGGGGAGCCCCCACGGCACACCTGTGCTGTGTGGGGCTGAGGGGGGAGGCTATTCCTAGCATCAGGCTCAGCGCAGAGTAAGAGGCAATATATTACATTAATGCTAAAAATTATAATCGGCAAGTGCACTTAGTTCCCGTTTACGTGACTTCCTGTTACCTGTGTTCCAGAATGAGTCAACTTCAAGAAAATCCAGTAGTGTTAAGCTCTCGTCTTAACTAAACGCATAATTAAATCTTGAAAGCAATATATTTGTTTAAAGAATAGTAGAAGTAAAATTTGTATTGTGTGACATTTGTCCCAACAAGTTCTTCAAGGTAACTAACATTTATTTTAAATCTAGAACTGCTGCTTTGTCTAGGGTTCGCAATTTCTTTTTCTTTCTTTTTTTAATAGATTGAGGATTTGTATGTTATACTTCAAAATGTCAGTCTTTTCTTTTAGAGCTTATGATTTTTTATGTCTTCTTTAAAGCATTCTTCCCTATCATGATATTGTGAAAATACGCATTGTGTACTCCCCTGTGAAAGTTTCAGAATTCTGTCTCTCACATTTATAGCTATTCATCTGGAATTAAATCTTTCTGTGTGGTGTAAGGTAAAGATTTAACTTTCATTTTTTTCCAGATAATGCAGACAGCCTAAGTAGCTCTTGGTCCAATTATTATTTATCAAATCCATTCTTACGCCCACTAATCAGTGACACATTCTTTTCGAGTCCATCTGGCCTAATTATCTATGACCACTAGCGTAATGATTGATTCAGGTGAGAACAAAAACTGGATGCAAAAAGCACCTGGTGAAAGGCTGTTGAGAGAGAGGATAAACCGATGGCCTCTCAGCACCACTACAGGTTTCTTATTAACTGTGAAGGAAGCCCCCCCTCCTTAACGGGAGAGCGGGTGGGGCACAGTCCGCACTCCCCTCGAGCGCTGGGCCCCAGCGCCACCCGTGCCAGGCCAGAGTGGCGAGCACCCCTGCGGGGCCGCAACGGGCTGCGTGCACAACAGCAGGTGCACAACGGGCCGCCCTCTCGCCCACACCCGCCACCCTGCGTGCAGGCGTGAGGAGTGCGTCAGGCGAATCCGCCGGGGGGGGGGGGGCGGGACACACGTTCTTACAAGACCACTGGCCTGGGCTCTCCCAAATGTCAATAAAAACAGAAAAGGTGAATGGAAGTTCACAATTTCTTACTTGCTTTTTGAGAAATTTTTTTAAAAACAAAAGAAGCCGTTCCCACCAGCCCCTCTTGTCCCCAGTGGCAGCCCCCTGCCCTGCCCTGCCCTCCACCAGGAGGCGGCACTTGGACACCACCTTGAACGGAAAGGTGAAAAAGTGTCCAAAGAGACCCATCCAAAGGAAACCCTGAACCGCCCGGGCCCCTGCACCCTGTTCTCAGAGGGGGTTTCTGTTAAGGGCCCAGCACGCACCTGCTCGGCCTTTTCCCTCTGCACTCACACGCACACACAAACACCGGCATGGACTTCTACATCCACGCAGATGCTCCTGGCTGCTCTTACAAAAATGGGTTTACCTTGGGACTCCGCGCTTGGCAATAAAAAGCGGCCATTTTCCATCTCATTCCATAAAGACCTACTTTCTTCTTTTTAATTGTTGCTAGTACTCCTGTATGACAGGAGTATAGTGTGTGACAGCATTTAACCACTCTTCTATGGATGGACATTTTAATCGTCCCCCACTGTACCGCAGTAAAGCAACACTTGCGCGAACATCTCTGGGCCTCTCCCTCTGCAAGCTAAGCTCTGGAAGCGGAGCCATCGCTCCAACAGGGGCTGCGCACTTCGCGCACGGCCTGCGCCAGACTGTCTCCGCGGAGGGCTTCCCCGTGGGTACCCCTGTGCAGGGGGCCCGGTGCGTGTTTCTGCACACCCTGGCTGACAAGGGCCACACACCGTCACCGCGCTGCTGGCCGGTGGCAGCGGAGCACGAAATACACGGGCAGCAGCTAACCGCCCAGCTCCCGCGTCCCACCGCTCCGCCTGCCTAAGCGCCGCGACGTTCCTCGTCCTGATCGGAACTCCCGAAGTTTCTGCAAGCCAGCCCGCTACGTCTTCCCTTAGCATTCGTGAAAACCTGAGTCATTTCTTCTGAACGCGTGCACTTTAATTTCATGTCAACTCCATTACTGGGATTAACGAGAAAGAAAGCAGAGAACTGAGAATAGAGGAATAGTTCATTCAAAGCTCATCCACAGCTTGCATTTGAGTGTACTTTCGTGCGTGTATTTAAACAAGGGGCGTCAAGTATTTAAGGAATCATCACGCCACACAATTAAGCCACTTGTAAAAGAGACCGCAGGATCAGGTCTCACCGAAGCGCCGGGCACGGCTGCACCCTGGGTCAGCATCGCCCCCTCTTCCCTTTCTTCTCCTGCGTGAGGTCCCCACTTGCCCCCCTGTTCTGCCATATCCTTCTGTCTCAGTGCACACAGGTGTCTCAGGCTGGCGTAACTGCACTGTGGGGGAGGGCCAGCGAGGGGGAGAGTCTGAGAGAAACCTGGCCCCCCCACCGCAAAGGCAGGTGCTGAGCACTGGGCCTCCTTCCCTGGCCTGCTCCCTGGCCTGCTCCCCGAGCTCCCCACCAGCTCCCCCAGCGAACACAGGGCGCAGCCTGTGCTCTGTTTCAGGGACCCAGCTGAGCCCACCTGTCTGAGGTTTCCAGGATTTGTCGTCAGTCTGGCTTACAGCTGGTGGTACACGGAGAGTGTTTTAGTGACTGAGTGGGGTAACAGGTAAGAGAAAGCCCCTTCCTTCGCTCCCTCCCTCCCGACTCCTGCTGGAACCGACAGGGCAAGGGCAAATCCAGGTCCTGATGGGGAATCCAGCACCCCCCCACCCGCAGCTCAGACTCAAGGCCGGCAGTGAGCTCTAAGTGGGTGCGCGCTGAAGCCAGCTAACTCACGACGGACTTTGTCCCGGGTGCCCACGGCCTGCCGCACTTCCTGAAGCTGTCTTGGCGCCCCTCCCAGGTGCAGAGAGCAGCGCTCTGCCATCAGAACAGGACACTATGAGTCGGACAAACCCTGGGCTCTCCGTCTGCATCTCAGAACAGAACCCCCCCAGCCTCTGCGATCCCCACAGATTCAGGGCGCTACGCAAGGGCCCAAGGAGAAAATGAAGCGTCTTAACAAAGGCTCGTCGTTAGCTCAGGAAGAAAGGTCACGAAACACAACCTTTCTGCTCTAGCAACTGACAGGTGGTGTCTCAGGCTGGCAGAGCTGCAGAGCAGAGAGGACCAGGTGGCCAGGCGGCGCCCACCGCGTGGGCATCGAGCGCTCCGGACGGCAGGTGTCAGCCCGCCGTTCAACGTCCTTGGAAAATTACAGGGGAGCAGCTTACGGCTGTTCCGTCCTAGGGTTACACGACCGAGTTAACTAGAGGTGAACGTATGAATTTCATGCACGTTCTCACGTTCAGAAGGACTCAGGGCGCTTTCTGAACTGTGACTCTAAGAGTGACACTATTTTCTACACATCCCGACTCAGTTCAGTCACTTGTGACACTCACAGAAAACCACTCGACAGTCCACAACTGTCTCCGTTTCCTCGTGGGCAATGCTGGCAGACAAACTGTCGCAGAACTGTTTTTACCCCCGAGTGGACATTTAATTATTCTGTCTTAACACCCTGGTGTAAGGCTGAAATGTGCGGTGAGTAAGTGCGGTCAGGCCACAGACACGGCAGCCCCCTGAAGGCTTCTTTTTAACAGAGTGAGAAGCCATAAAGTAACAGCACTCCATAAAATACCCCTGACTTCTGGTGAAACTGTGCGTGTCTGTGTCCCCCCGGAGCTGGTGCTCTGGTGTCTCAACAGCCAGCTACAGCCGCCTGTCACCTTGTCACCCGGTGCACCGCAGCAGTCAACTGAGGGACTCGCGTCGGCTTTGAAACACTAACTCTGGCTGCTCCTCTCTGCCTATTGAATGCCTCTGTGAAAAGAGACCTTTTTAAAAAACTGTAAACCCAAGAGCGTACGTGTCTGCGAAAATGTTCCCCCCACCCAAGTAAGAGGTGAAACAGCGAGAGAGACGCCTCGGTCTAGCTGCGTCCGTCCACCACGGGACACGGCACAGCGCAGGGCTGGGGGGCGAAGGAGGCCTGACCCTCAGCGCCCGACTTACGCTGCTACCACGAGACTCTCCATGACTCCGCCTCAGACTCTACGCGCCTTTCAAAAGAAAGGACATTCAACTTGAATGTAAAAGATTTAAAAACAGGTGAATGTGAATAATTCAGGAAAGTACCAATCAGTGCCTATACGGTACCTTTAAGAAAAGTGTACACATGCAAATCATTATAAAGAAATGTTTATAATGACTACGAAAGAAAAAAACTCCAATTCCATAATCACCTTCACGTTTTCTCCCACTAGGCTTCGCTGAACGTGGTCTACGCCTCGCACGTGCAGCCTCGCAGCGCAGCCCCCGAGCGCCCCGACCGGCTCCCCGCCTCCCCAGCCGACCGCGAGCCGGGCGCCTACTCACTTGGACCTGCGCACGCACCAGGACTCCTCCAGGATGTAGTAGTTCACCTGCAACTTCACCAGCTCCCGCTTCACTTCCTCGGCTGCTTTGCGGCTGTACATGGAGTACACGATTTTCGTTCTGGCTCTGCCAAGGGAGGTGATTGGGGAGAAGATCGCCGAGGTTAAGAGGCGGCCATCCTCCCGTTTGGAAGGAAGCCCTGAGTGGGGCCGGGAGCAAGACGACAGGGAAGACTCTGGTGGTCGGGACACACAGCAGGGGACTCCTCAGGGCGTCAGGGCGGGAGGCCGAGGACAGGGCCCAAGTGGCCCGCAAGCCCTGGGAGGAGGGGCTGCCACACTTAGGCTTTCTGTCTGTCTGCTTGCTTTTGTTTTAAATTCTTTATCGATCGCTCTATCAAATAAGAGCCAGGCTCCCTGTGCGTGGATGGGAAAGAACTACACAAACACAACTGCGGATGTCTTTAAAGCGGCAAGGGCCCCAGCTTTCACACCAAGAACAACCAGCCTGCGATGGCTCTCCACTTGACTCCTGGGCTTCTTAAAAGATGAAGTCACTCAAAATAATTGCTCCGGAAATGAGCTTGCCAGAACTGTTTTACTGAAAAACTTTTTACTTACAGTTATGTTCCGCTGTTAATCAAAAGAACGTATTAATAGGATTCACCTTTTCAGGAAATTAATAATCGGACCTACCTTAGAAATTGCACAAAAATGAAATCTATTTCCTTTCAAAGAGAATATACTTTGTGTGTTTATGAAAAAATAGTAAAAAAAAAAAAAAAACCCATCATTCTAACAGGTTATACTGGTGAAAACCAGAATAACCCTCTTTGACTGGGACTCCATTTCAACTGACTCCCGAGAATTCAAGGAAAATGGCCCACGAGGAAACCTGAATAGAAACGGCAGGCTAACGAGCCTTCGGGGGGACCCGAGGACGATGACGACTAAGAAGCTGCACGTTTTGGGGCCTTGCTGACCTACTGAAGACTGGCCGCCGGGACGCCTTCTGCTGCCTGGTAGACCAGATGACCCAAAGGCGGTCGTCTTGGATCTGACTTGGCATTTCCTCCCAGCGCTCCTCCCCCAGCTCCACCAATCCCAGCTCGCCACCACTTCCCTTTTTAAACCCTTCTTGGTATTTGCTGAGCAAGGTGAGAATTCCGTACTGACCTCAGACCTGCATCTTCATAATGTGGGTGATTCACAACGGGCCGAAGCGCGGAGAGTTTCACACTCGCCATGGTGGGCATGGCCCCCGCGAATACCGCGTCTGCGAGGCAGGAAGCAAGTCTCAGTGAGAACCGGGAGGGAGTCCGGGGCTGGCACAGGAGCGGGCGGCTCCCGAGCCCCAGTGAGAGCGCTTTCTTTGGCAAATAGTCTCATCTCACCACTGAGAATTTGTGTGTGTGTGTGTGTGTGTGTGTGTGTGTGTTTAACATCTTGGATACCTTTCCTGATTCTAGGAAAGTATCAAACTAAGAAATTTTTGTAACACTAAAACATTCTGTAGATGATTTGTCATTTGATACTCAAATGACAACATCTCCCTTCTTAAATGTGAATGAAGATTCCATGAGGAAATTTGAAGGGTTAAGAGTTAAAATTCATTAGGAAAATAAGCATTAAAATTATTTTAAACTGTGGCATGTAAAACTTTGAAAGCATGAGAATTTATGGAAAATAGCGAAATTAATTACGAAGAAGCTAGGCACAGCACTTCCTTTGTAAACCACTGAAGTAAGACCGACATTCCTCCCACTTTCCGGGTACTCCAGAAGCAGCACTGATTAGAAAGGGGAAGACTACTGGCAGTTACTCGGGTTTAGGACTTAACGGTGGTATGCAAAACTTGGGAAAAACACTCCTAAAAATCATACTTGTTTTTACCTGGTTTAGTACTATATTTGATCCACTCTATAAGTTCTTCTTGTGGCAAATTGCTGAATTCCCCTACAATGTTCCACTGGGTTTGTAGATTTGCTGAACCTTGTATCGACATCGCTGCTAACAGAGCAAAAACAACAGCACCAGGATGCACTTTGCAAAAGAGCCATCCAAACAGCTGAAACCAAGTCAGAGACACATTGGTGATTGTTAGTAGAAAGCAACACATATCCAATAAGCAACAGTTCTTCCCAGAGGACAACGCATTGTCTGCTAGAGTCCCGGATAAGCCTTAATTACCCTAGGGAAAAGTTCCAGAAGCAATGACCCTAGCAATCAAAAGATCCCACCATCAGCCATACACAAGTGGGCCATGATTGAAATCACGTTCAAGTCAAACTCTTCTCTCAACCTGCTCTGTCTATTTCCAGAGCCAGGCAAGGCCAGGCTCTCTGCAAAATAAAAATGCGGGGCCCCTTGTTCGAAGATTGTTAAAAAGATCAAATCGGCAACAACAGAGCATGAAGCGAGGTGCAGGGTGCTTCTCGGCGTGGGTTCCGTGGGCTCCTGGCACCACGAGGCCAGTCCGGGCGTCTGTGGCATCGCTTACACTGCTGGGGGGACCGAAGGGACAAGCTTCCAACCAGGCTCCTTTCCGTCCGGGCCTGGAGGAGCCAGGCCCAGCGGCCTCAGCCTCCATCAGCCTCTCTAACTTGACCACAGGCTGCCTGGGAACCTTGGGGCTGGCTCGTCTTTTCCGTATGCAAACAGCCCCCTTTCAACAGCAACACTTTGTCTCTGCTGCTCTCTCCTGAAGACTGCTTCCTGAGGACACGTACAGGAACTTTCGCTTCTGGGCTTCTGCATCTGCCCCTTCATCCTTATCCCCAGAGAGTGGTTTAGATGCTTAGTAACTAATGCTAACTCTGCTGTGGCACCTTGCGACCTCGACTGATGAAAAGGTGACCCCGTGGAAGTCGCAAGCCTGTGACTGCAGGGCCTGGAGGCAAGTATCTGGGGAAAGTCGGCGGCAAGTAGCCACGTGGCTCCAGCTCAGTTTTAGAGGACAGCCTTGAAACTGAGCGTACATTTGTATGCACACGTACGCTCGATGAAAAAGAATTAAGGCTTAATACTGAAAGACCATATAATTTGAAAGTGCTTATAACTTGAACTCAATTGTTAGAATTCTTTGTGAGATGAATGTCAAAACAAAAAATTATTTCCACAATTAGGCTCTGCTTTCTATCAACATCTGCAGTAATCATTCGTGAATTCACGACACTGATGGTTTGTTGTTCGGCAGGGACTATTTTAGAAGTTAGAAGAATGGAAAATGATCAGCTCTCAGGGATTTTTGTGGGCTTTTTAAAAACATCGCTTAGGAATAATTAGCGCAGACCCAGGAAGGACGTTAATGGCAATCATTTAAAGAACTCTGGGGAACCCGACACCGTTTCTGGGCCTCTCAGTAGCGAGGCCACGACCCCTCCCAGCGGCCACAACGCCCACGCAGCCACCGCCTCACCTGCCTCGAGCAGATCAGAGACGCCATCACACACATGTGCGGCGTCAGAAAGAGCTTCAGCCTCATGATGAGGACGCCCAGCGCCGTGTACGCCACCAGCTGCAAGGCGTGATAGACCAGCTGAAAGAGAAGGGAGACGGCTCTGGCGCCTACTGTCTGTGAAGTTCAAGACCAGATCCTTAAAATGGTGGATGTACAGAAAGGGGCACTTTTCCTTAGTGATGGCACTTGAATTTTGGAAATAAACAAGTCCTGAAATCCACTTTCCAGCGTTTCCATTTTAGTAGAGGGCTAAGATTATGCAATCGCTAAGGCAAGTGGGTCTGCAGCCCTGCTCAGGACCACGCCTGGGGTCAGGGAGCCCCCATTTCTGCACCCCCTGGGTGCGCCCACCCAGCATGGAGGGAACGCGGGAATGACAAGTGACCCCGTTCCAGACCCCAGAGTCCTGCTGTGGAGCAGCCACCGGAACCGGACTAAAATACGCGGCAAGTATTGTCCCCTACAGTCAACACGCTTCTGCAGAGAGAGCAAACCTCAGAAGGCCTCGTCAGAAGGAAACACAGTAACTTGTGTAACGAAGTATGGTGGCAGATGTTAACTAGACTGATTGTGTTCATCATTTCACAGTGCACACACATCCGAATCATTGTGTGTGTGCATGAAACTACGTATAATATAAGTGATATGTCAATCATACCTCAATTTAAAAAAAGAGAGAAAGAAACAAACAAAAACCACCAGGCCAAATCCCCAGGAGATGGGAGCAGCTCTTATCTCCGAGGCCCCAGGCTAGGGAGCAGAGAGGAAAATACCTCCGGTCACGCAAAGACAGCCCCGGCCTCCCTGGGGGCTCCGGCGGTAACCCTGCGAGGACGGTCGTGGAGGCTGGAGGACAGACACGTCCGTGACCTTCTCCTACGAGCCCAGGCAGGCCGACTGGGGAGATGGCTAGTGACTGTCACTAACAAACCCAGAGGCCAGAACCAGAAAGAAAAGCCCAAACCCGCACAAACACCAAAACGAGGAACATGTTCACGACACTGAGTCTTTACCTCTCCGTGATCAAACTGGTGTTTCCTGAAACGGAAAAAGAAATACTATGAACTGCGGAGGCACTTACTTCAATTATTTGCACTTCTATCTTACAAATATGGGGTCTTGCAACTTGTGTAAGATTCCCTCAGGGCACATGTATGTAAATCAAAATTACTATAAAAGCTACAAACCAAAACTGGGGCTACAATTTTTTGAGAGCTTATTGGGGGGAACACGATGCTGCTGCACGTCCTGTAGATCTGGCTGCATGCTGGGCCATGCCAGCCACCTTGCTGGTGACCTCCCGCAGGGGAGATGGAAGAGGAACTCTGAGGCCTTCCCAGTACCCCCAGAAGCCTCCCAGCCCCCTCATGAACGGGAAGCCAATCTGAGGTTTTTTTCAGCAGCATCTCTGCAACACACAAACAGCCTCAAAATTCCTTCTTTCGCTCTGCTGGACAGTCTGAACTTCCTGAGCAGATGTGTGCTCAGAGGGCCGCCCCTGTCCCCCGACTCTGCACCGGGCCCTGCGGGTTCGCATCACAGCGGGGCAGTCTGTGGAAAATGGGAGTCCAGGCAGGCACCCCCGTACCGAGACCCTCCAGTGACTCTTCTGTAACTCCCACAAACACTCCGATCCTTAACACGCCACTCACGGTCTTCCCAAGCTGGTCCCCACTTCTCATCCCTGAACCTCCTGTGGGACCTCGTGCCCTCCTGAGCAGCGAGCCCCGTCACACGAGGCCGATGCTGCTCCTCCCGGCCTCCGAGAGGCAGCCCGACTCCTGCGGTCAGCACCCGCTCCTCGGTCCCTTCCACTTCACATCCCTGGTCTGCCTCCTCCCAGAAAACAACATTTTCACTGGTTTCACGGACCATCATCTGCCTCCCCCCACTAAGATGCACCCTTTGGGAGCCCAGGGTGCAAACCCACCCCGAGTCAGTCCCACGGGGCACCGACGACGCTGGGCGCACGGCAGGAACAGGAGGGAGGAGGCCTCGGCCCTCCCACGGACGTCGACGGGGAGGACGAGCAAACGAAGAGGCCCCGGGCCCCACATCTGGTCACGAAACTGTCTGTCCCACTGCCCCCTTCCCTTTTCACACGGCGCAGGACTCCGGCACTCGGGCAAAACGAGACACGCAGAGCGCCAGCCTCCAGTGAAGAGAGCCCTGGCCCTCCTGCCGCGAAGCCCCGCTGGGCTCCGTGGTGGTCTACAGTTGCCTCCCCCGCGGAGTCAGCGCTGCAGGGAGCTGCGTCCGCAGACAGCTCCCCCTTCCTCCCCCTGCGCTGCGGACCGCAGCTGCACCTCCCCGTAACTCGGCAACCTGCGCGAGCCCGCCCGCCTCTTCGGGACCAGTTCCAGCCCCCGTGAAGGGGCAGCTGGGCATCACGTCCAGAGTCACGCCCTCTGCCCCGCCCCCTAAGGCTTCACGTGCGAACAAGGGCACGGCTGCAGCGCACTGCCTCTAAGTGACACCGAGGACGACGGTCTCCGGGGCACACGCAACGGTTTACTCTGCTTGCTGGCAGAAGCGTGCAGGTGAGAGAACGATGTGCAAGGCTGTGTGTATTCAGAGTGTAAGAAAGTACGGACACATGTACCGACCATTCTCTAAACCCCGCGAAGTCTGACAAAAGCCTGGAGGCAGAATCGAAACTTCCTTTCCCCCACCCTCCAATCCCACGCTCTTCCTCCTCCCAGGTTTCCTCCTTCCTACGCACAAGGAAACACACGGACCTTCCTACTTTAACGCAAGCGCACTCCAGGTAACCCGAGGAATCGGTGGTGCCCGATGGGAACGCTCCCACGTCAAAGGCCCACGCCCCAAAGAGACAGGGAAGCTACTCAGAGATGAGGGTCCGGAAAGGCTTCCAGAAGGAGGGGACGTTCAGACGAGGACTGGGGGAGTCGGCCGTGCAAAGAGCCAGGCCGTGCGTGGGGCTGGGGCGCGACCCTGCGGGGCTGCAGGGGCAGGCGACTGCGACCCCGCGCGGCATGGGGGCCGGGAGCGCAGAGGCGGCCGGCGGGGCAGCAGTGTGGCGGGAAAGGGAAAGAATGCGGCTTTCGCTCAACCGCTGCTTATGTCCTTCACTCGTTTTCCTAACAGGTTTTTAGCGTTTTTCTTATCAATAGAAAGTCTTTATATGTGATGGTCATTAGCCCGCTGTCATAGAATAAAAGTATTTTCCCCAATTTGTATTTTCTTTGAACGACACTTACAGTGTCTTACCAACCCAAAGTATGTATCTGGTCAACCTTGTCATCGTTTCTTCTAGCTAACAGGTTTTTCTGCCATACTGAACAAGGCCTCTCTAACCCTAAGATTATAAAAATAACCTGGGTGAATCTTGAGGTTTCCTTTTTTCCTTTACTTAAATCCAAGCTCCATCTGGAATTTACTTTGCCTGAAAAGTGAGGCGTGGGTCCGGTTTTACAGGCCCTGCGTGCCCCCTAGCAGGTGGTCCGTGAGTCGTGAGCCCACCACCAGAGCCCTTCACTGTCCCTGCAGAGCTGAGGCCGGGCGCCTCGTCCTTCAGGGGTAGGTGGTGTGTGTGCAGGGCTGCTGTGGACGGGGCTGCCCGGGGCCTGCGGCGTGGCTAGGGGATGTGCTGAGGTCGGCGCAGGTAAGAAACGAGAGCAGCACAGGCAGGGATGACAACCGTCGAAAACATCAATCAGCAAAGGTCACGTGGATAGCACGTCACTGTGCACTGTGCACCAAACGTCCACTTTGTCACAGATGGAGGAAGTAACAAAATGACTAACATGTTGCACACTTACCTTATATGTGTCTGCTGCTTAGTTAAGACACCCCACATATCACTAATAATCTGCAAATAGATTTTTAAAAACACTTTAGAATAGCTGTTTTGGGAAAAGCAAAATTTTAATTAAAGTGTCTTCTAAACTTTCAAACTTTTACTTAAATATGGAGACAAGAGAGAGCTCAGACAGTAATAATTACAACCACCTAATCGTACACGTGAACAGAACTTGAGCAAACCTAACACCCAACAACCCTGTTCAGGTGCATTTACTGTCCATACTTTGTCAGTGAGCGACAGGCTCAGCTGGAGTAAGTGACCCCCAGGAAGGTGGTGAAGCCCCGCTGGGTCTCCGAACCTGACCTTCAGCCCCCGATTCACACTCAGGGACTCCCACCACCCCGGGCGTGGGCCAGGCCTCCCCTTAATTGCAGCCCCACAGGACTGGAGGACTGGCTCACAGATTGAGAAGCACAACCGACGAGCCACTGAGCTCTCCTGGTGAGCAGTGACTGGGAGGCCATCGGATCCAAAGCCCCTCCGCGGTACGATGTCCTCCACCTGCTGAGAGGTGTGAGTCCAGCTCCTGGAAGAAGCCCCGGCCACTGCCTGAACCTGTGACACCTTCCGGATCCGGCCTGATCGACTCTGGTCAAAGGCCCTACCGCCAGGAACTGGCCACAGTTCTCAGGAGCCAAAATGAAAGGAACCTTACTTCTAAGTGGCAGGCTTTTAACCGTGTGAAAACAATGATCATCTTTCCATTTGAATCCTTCTTCTTAAGTCAGACATCCCACCTCTTCAACCCGATCTAATCATTTCTGTCCCCTAGCCACACAGATGGCCGTCTTTTAACGCACCTGGATCACCAGCACGCAGTCTCTATGTATTTCTTTCCTGGTGCAGACCCGCGTGAAGTATGCCAAAGTGCAAGGGAAGCAGGGTGCCTGGCATGCGGCAGAAAGTGACGACCCCCAACCCAAGTGGATGTGAGGGGCTGGGCTGTGAGACCCCAAAGCTGGAGGCTACGTGCCGCCCGCGAGGAGGGAGGGCGCACAGCCCGACTCGCTCTCCCCCTGCTTGTCAGTGGGCACGCTGCGAGCCGCTGACCTCCCCGCCCCCCGATCTTCCCATCCCGCATCTGTCAGAACCGGGGTAACCGTGTCCACGCGCCTCCCAGGGCTGTCGAGTGGCCGACTGAACTAGCCCGTGTGAAACGCTTCGGGGAAGCCCAAGTGCGTGCTGTGAACGGTAATTACGGCAAGTGTGCGGCATTGTGTCGAAACAGAAACCCCTAGCTACAAACCAGAAAACTTTCAGGGCCTATTATCTATGTTTCTGTGACGGATTAATCTCAATTCACTCTCTTACACCACCCCCAGTTAAGCTCACCAGTTCTTAAAAGAAAAGAGAGAGATCACACCCGCTCTTCAGTAAAGATGGCAACCTCCCTGCCCGGGTTTCTGTCTGGGCTTCGGAGGTCATTATCAAAGCGAGGCTGGCGGCCTGAGCATTTTACCGAGTTCACAATACACACTTAACATCCTACTTGTCCCTTCTGACTGATAATAAATTGGACCCAGGCGTTAGTGAACACCACGCGCACAACTCAGAAAGGCCCACATCAAGGGGTTCCGAGGAACAGTACCGGAAAGGTAAGAGCAAACGGTGACAACTCGCAGAGGCAGAAACCACTGCGGCGGGGCCCACGGGGCCTCTCTGAGCCGGTCCCTCAGACGCGGGACGGTCCCAGCAGCACACGAGCCGCCTCCCTCCCCACGGCTGCGTTTCGCTGGCAGACAGCAGAGCACGTTTAAGGCTTGTAAACGTTCGCCAAAGGCTCCCCCCCCTCCGTAAGGAAGCGCAGAGCGGGTTTCCACACACCCACGCAGAGCGCCGCCGTCGGGTGAACACGGAGCGCTGTCACCGACCGCTGCGCGGACACGGGGAATCGTGTTTTTGCAGGGAAAAGCTCTCGCGTGAGAAGCGTACCTTTCTGACGATCGTGACGAACACGACGAGAACGGCTGGAAGCAGCAGAGTCTTCGTGTACCTCAGCGGCGTCTGAAATGCAGACCTTGCGTCAGAGGGGCGTCGTTCCGAACAGACAAAACTGCACCCCAAGCGACAAACCCAGAGGATCGCAACACGAGCGTTCCCTCAGCGAGGGTCCAACCTGACCGCAGACCCCCGTCAGAAAACTGGAAGCGCACCCCTGTCTGTAGACACAAATGTCCCCAGAATGTCGAGCTGAAAACACTAACACACACCGTCCCCAAACACGTGGCAGCGTGAAATGCGACTGCAGAGCACTGTTCGCCTTCTGGCAGCTGCTTTCCTGCCCGGGGGGCTCCACTGACTGCTCGCTACGGTCAGCTGACTCCCCCACCGGCTCGAGCTGTCCCTGCGCACCCTGTGGGGGCTGAACGTCGGCGCCACAGCCCCGCGACACACATGCGGTGACCAGTGTCTGCAGGACGAGCGACGCTTCGGCGTTCTCTCCAGGAAGGGGTGAAAACCAAACTGCACTGCACCAAAACCTTACACAGCAAGGCCGAACGCACTGCGATCCCATACGCCTCGCAATGATCTGAGCTCACAGTCTTCAACAACCTGAACTGGAAACTTCTCGACTGCAGGTGATTTGCTTACCACCGCTTTCCCCCATGACACCATTGTACATTACGGAGTCAAATAATATACACTTTCCCTAGTATGTTTAATAAGAGAAATCTGGTTTCAACTGTATCAAAATACTGGTACATTTAAATTCTACAAAATATAGAGTAAGTAGCATTCTATGGTTTTCCCTCTCAGTAGTCCAGTTTCTCGTTTATTATTCTGTATTAGATGAGTAATTTTGGTAATTACACAAAAATGCGTACTTCATGAGTTAGAAGTCCTCTCAAGAGAATTTAAATGTTCTTATCTTACTATTTACCTTTATAAACATTTGCATAGTACTTACTATTTTAAAATATATATATTTATTTTGTAAATTTTAAATTATGTCTCTAAACAAAAATCATAACTGAAACAATCTTAATATTTTAAAAATTAGGTATTTTCTCATAACTAACAAATGTAACAAAAGTTGTAAGGTACAGGTGTGTTTACCTTAAAAAGGTAATGTGTCATAATTGTGTCAGAAGCATTTAACAAAATTTAACAAAGTGTTCAAAAATTTTTAACGTTATATTCCAAAAGCTTAAAAGGTATTTTAAAATATTTCTCTTTCGAGGAAAATCAGATTAACACCAGACTTTGACAGAAATACTTCTGACCAGAAGACAGTGAAGTAACTTATTTAAGAAACTCAGGACAAGATACTGATGGAAGACTTGTATCTAGCCGACCAACCGTCACGTAAAAAATGCTGATAAATTACTGTGAATATGTAAACACTCAGGATTTTTGCTCCCAGGAGCCCTTCCCGAGGAACCCAAGAAGAAAAGGCAGGAGGGGCTTCCTCGAGAGCTTTACAACCACTGACCCACCCAGCCACATCGACGATGGGGAGAGGCGACAGAATAGTGCCCGCAGTTACACGTCCTCCCGATAAAGACACGGTGGGACTCAGCAGTGGGGTGAGGGGGGGGAGCACACAGGAAGTGAAGTAATCTCCCGAGGACAGCGTTACAGCAAGTGAGGGTGGCTGAGAAGCAGGGGAGAGGCAGGAAGTGACCAGCTCAGTCCAGTGTGACCATCAGGAGGAACCCATCAGCAGGGACTAAGGTTAACATACAAAGGTATTAACATGAAACAAAAGGACAGAACTTGCTCAATACCCGAAGATACAGCAGAGCGTGTACGCACAGAACCAACGCAAAGGAGGCCCAGCTCCCAGAGAGGGGGTGCATGTGTGCTGCTGTGTTCCGCTCCGGTTACCAGGTCTTCCGCTTTAACGTTCCTTTGCAACCCTTGATCTTACCCTCAGCATACACAATGGGTTATATGCGCTCACTGTAAAAAGTGGAGGATGCAGGAGAAATAAAGACGACAACTTCACATTTTCATCAGTTGCCAGCATCTCCTCCCTGCTGGATGGTCTGTGTCCTTCCGCCAGTTCTGCGTACGTGTGTGGGTGTGAGGAGGTGTCTTTGGTGGGCGGGGGGGTGCAAGGTGAGAGTGCTGGGTACTTTTTAATGGATTTAAACAAGCTCCTACACTAACTACGGTAATCTCTAGCTTCATTTGTTACACTTACGACAAGACTCATCCCAGGCAGTCAACAGCTTTTTGACTTTTACAACATTTAACGTACAGGTGTTTTAAGTTACATGCACACAAACCTATGAATCATTCTCACACGTGGTTTGCACTGGTTATTGTGCTCGTCAAGAAATGCAGTCAACGTTCACTGAACTGTCTCTCAAACTGATTTTTCAGGCTCTATTATTTTTAACACACGAGTTAACTGAAATGTGGTCTGGTGTATAATGTGATACAAAGCTTCAAACTGATGCCCCGCCCCCAGCCCAACGTTCATGACACAAGATGCACTTGACCCAGTGCTCTGTGCACTCTCTTCCTCCCCCGTCAAGTGCAAACTCATGAACGCGTTAGTTAAGTGTGCACCCGCGGGCCTGTCCAGCACTGTCGGGTTTTGACCACAAAAATGGCCCTCTCTTGGTTCCCTGGACTTTCAGTATTGTTGCTGCCCATTTTCTTATCTGAAAGGGAAAGATCCCCTTACTGAGTTTCCTTTCTTTTCATAGTATACTACAATTAATGTGTGATTATTGTAGCAAATTTAGGAGATGCAAATGACAAAAAAAAGTGAACGCTCATCTCCCCAACAGAAACCGTCGTGAACATGTGGCTCTTGCACCCTGGTGTGAGTAACTGAGACCGCACCGTTCTGCTCACTCTCGGAGCATCTCCAGTGTCGTTCCAATCAGCATGCGGTCGTGTTAAACTGCCCCTGCCCCGCCGCATGGGCGGGCGTGCGTGCCACTCTGGATGCACGCTGACCAGCTGTCCCTGGGAAGGTCCCTGTGGACGGGCGGAGGGCAGGGTGGCAAGAGTGCTGCCATTTCCTTCCCAGCGACCGAAGTCACACTATGACCCGGTGATGGTTTCTTCTCTCACGCAGCCGCAGGCTCACACTCACGGGGTGCAGGGCAGGTACATCCTCATGAATGTTAAAGGACTTCTGCGTCCTAACTCTCTGCCAGTGTTCACCCTCTACTTCCTTTACCACTTCCTTGAAGGCGTCCTGACCACGTATTACTGTGCAATTTGATGTCTTGCAAGATCCTCTTCCTTCCTGTCTTCCAGCAGGGCATCACCACCCTCCGCACCCTTCACCGGCCAGTGCGGGTCCAGCCCGCGTGCCAGAACACAGGGGGATGAAGGCCGAGGGGCCAAGCACACCCGAGGGGCGTGCCCAGCTCAGACGTCTGGCTGAGGCAGGTTCGCAGTGCGGCACACTGCTGTCCGCTGCTCTGCAACCCGGGCCTCGGGCTGACCCAGCACGGGTCGGGGGAGAAAATGGAGTGGCAACAGAGAACTGGTGGCCAGTTTAATACATAGCACACGATTTGGAAGAACCATTTCTCACAGATGATAAAATATCACAGTGCACGAGGTGGGGGCGGGGGAGCGGGGTAAAAGGACCCAGGTGTCCTGTTGTGGAACCAAACCAACGCATAGAGAACTGCGAAATCGCATTTTCTATAAAATATTAAAATAGCCAAGTACTTCCCCTTGTCCCTCGATTGGCGCTCACCTCGCCTGCCGGCGGCATGCTACCAGAAATGCGGGCTACGACACAAAGAACGGGAGTCCTAGTTCGAGACCAGTAAGTGGTACCGCAGGCTTGACTCGCAATCCACTGAGCTACTCGGAACACGGTTTCCTTCTAAACGTCTGAATGCAGTTTTAGAAGAAAAATGCTGTTGGAAGGAGAAACTTGTGCTCAGCCTTATTTCCAAGCACTGAGACCACTCAGACCAAGCACCGTGAAGTGTGAAGTGGGTGGGGACCTAAGGGCCCACGCCTCCAGAGAGGACACTGGAACGGCCTCTGTGTTCCCTCACCCGCAAACCTGCTGGTCTGAACGCACGCTTCTCAATTACTCAGTGAGGAAGGACCCTACGGATCAGGGAGCAGCGCTAACGGACCCAGGAAGAGCTTCCTCTGAGCCGCCAGATTTGTCTCTTCCTTCAAACTGAGGCGACAGCACAGAGGACAGAGTCCGAAACAACGGGAACACCCTTTCTGGAGGATGAATGAACCAAAACCTAAGGGAAACAGCAGAAGTCGTATCTCACCTCCTTCTCCATGAAGTCAAACTCTGCTGCACAAGTATACAATAAAGTATCGAAGTCCTTGTAACTGAAGAATTTTGACGTCAGTAAGTTGCCAATATGAGCCTAGTGAGGAATAAAATGAGGCACCATCAGATTATGCCATAGATTACAGTAATGCATCTTAATCTTAATAGTACCCCAAAATAGTTTTCGCTACATTATAGAGCTCACTGCGCCCACACAGTGAGCTTCTGTTCAGCAAGACGGCGCCGCACCCTCCAACTTCACAGCTCTCTCCCCCTCTGCTCTCAACCGAGAGCGCCAACACCACCCTGCTTCCGAGGCGGATCGTCAACAAACCAAAGTCTTTTCTCCTCATCCTGTCCCTGCTCGGCGTGCTCACCCTGGTGCGACACGTTACACAGTGTCTCCTCTGCTGCAGCCTACCGGGACAGGTGGGCCTGGTGACACAGGCCCCTCCGTCACTCATAAAAGGACCAAGGGCGCCAGAGTAAAGAAGAGGAGACATTAATTCAGATTTCTGGGAAGGGGACTGGAGACTCTTTGCAGGAAGCAGCAACTGCGCAGGCCCGGGGGAAGCATGCACCGCCAGCCGAGTCCTGTGTCACCCGGACGTGTCACCAGGTGCTCTTGCTCACATCAGTCATCTGCTCCCCACAGAAAGCCATGTGAGGAACACACACTGTTTTCATCGAACAGATGAGACATTTACCAAATTTTTGATTCACTGTTGTCTAAAAAAGCAAGAACCAAAGACGGGCCAGGGGCGGGGCCGAATCACATCTAAAAGAAACCATAACTAAAATCCCAGACAGCATCAGGATGATGGGGATGGGATGGGGGGACCGGGGACCGGGGTGGGCCCAGGTGAGGGTAGGGACTGAAGGGTGGCAGGGACGTGCTGAAGAATTTCAGCACTCCTGCTGGAGAAAACAAGGTGTGCTAGGAAGTTTCAGGAATCGATGGGGAGAACAAAGAGCCCCTAAACAGCATAAGAAAACTATCTGTCCAATGAAAAGGAGAAAAAGGTCTGAAAGCAAGCACAGTGGAAACAGATAAAACAAACAGATAGACTTCATCTTGGAATTTGGCTTAGATAGTGGTACTTTAATATTGCAGGTAATTTGTAGCTTGTTTGATTCAAGTCTTTCAAGTCTAAGCAAAAATGCACTCACATCATCTGCAATGCCGAAGAGTTTAGATGTCAAATACTTGAGAATGACAGTTCCAAATAACCAAAAACATCCTTGGATAACCTGCGAATAACAAAACAGAATCAACGGGTGCTTCCTGCAGCCATGTCACAGACACAGTCTGGGAAGGGAACAAATGCTTTAGTCACATGTCAAATAAGTACCCCCACATGCCAGAGAAAATGCTTAAAATAAAATAAAATAAAATAAAATAAAATAAAATAAAATAAAATAAAATACAGGCTACAGCTTAAATTAAAATAATGTTACTCCAAAACCAAGGAGCTATCACTAAAATTAAAAATATAAATGTACAACCTTATTATAAAAATTCACACACTTCATAGACGACTTACACAGCAACAGCTGTTAAAGTCCCTTCCACCAACACTTTCTTATACAAGTACAACTCCTTAGCAAAAACATGGATAATAAATAAAACAGACATTCTTTACCTATCGAATATTAATCGTAGCTTGCGTCGTGAAAAGGGCAATTTGCTACATTAAAATTGAGCTCTAATACGTCATGAAGCCGTTAGACCCCCTGCATTGCATAGATTGTTTCCTTACAAGGGAAACAAAACCAACGCCACATTTTACAGAAGAAAAACGTATGCATTCAAACAGACTGATTCTTACCCATAAACTAAGTTCAGATACATTTATTTTCAGGAAATGTGGTTTCATTGCCAGTACACCCTGCATGGAGAACATAACATAGCATACAGTTAATACTTATAATTTAAGTGCCATAAAGTACTTCTAGACTTTAGTAAGACTGAGTAGTAAGACTCTCAAGAATCTAAAATTCAGCACACTGTCGACATTCCACACAGCATCGCCACTAGCTCACTGACTTCAAGAACGAGCCTTATTTTAACACCAAAGTGGATTAGGTGAGTTAGTGACTTCGTTTAGCTGAAAACGGAATCACGTTATCAACTTCTATGAGTGACTTTTGTGTCTCTGATTTAACTAAGAATCAAGAAGTATAAAATGAATTCAGAGTTTTAGACAGATGTCTTACAGTAACAAGGTTTTTCTTAAGTTAAATATTATTAACTCTTAGAATAAACTACAAATAAGTTTTTAATGGATTAACTAAATACTTCATTATCAAATCTCATGTCTTTCCAAGTACGTAACAGATTCTCAAATATAATACCTATTGGTATCTAAATCTACTTCAGACTTGGCAAAATACAGTCAGAGATCAAAATGTGACTATATGAACCCAAATGAAATCTTTTCAGAAGTTTCTGAATATCTGCAAACACAGACGTGTTGAAATTAATGCTCAAAGTGTGATAACTCTCAACAAAAATAGGCAAATGTTTGTTGATGGTTACATATGCAAAAACACGCTATATTCTGTAACTGTTGGCACTGTTTATACAACTAAGTGAAACATACATAAATATGCATAATTCATCCCTGTGACACACCTCACTGCGAAGCAGTTAGTAGGAAACCTGACACATTGTAGGTGCTCAACTCAACAAAGACAAATTTCCTGCAAAATGTATTCAGATTAGCTTTTACTGATGTGCGATCTTCCACTCAATGGCTTCCCTGGAACACGCAAGTCCCAAGGGTTGGGTATTTGAACCTGAGTAACGGCAGGCTTTGCCCGTGTACACATGTAAAATAGAGAATTAACTGAATACATCTTCACGTTTCCTGATTACGAACATAATTCACCAACTGTAAAAACTATCATTCTTCTCAAAACCCAGCAACTCAGTTCATGGATTTTTTGGACCCTGTTGAAAACACAGCATTGCCACATGCTAATAGCCACCTTCTGTGACAAAATGTACTTGCGTGGCACAGCCTGGAAAGGGTGGGGCTGCAGACTGAAAAGAGGTCTATCTTTGAGAAGATCTAAGACAAATGTTACTTGTAAAATGAGACAAAGAAATAGGAGGTTCCAAACTCGCTAATGGGCTTTAGAAATCCAGAAAGCCAAAGTGACCTGAGTGGCTTAAATGACTAGCCAAGAAACAGAATACATTTCCATTAAGACAGTACAACAGGCTTTTGCCTTCCAGAAACCAGCCTCTACTAAGTATAGAATAAGTTCTTTCTTCTCAGGGTCACCAAATACTGTAATGGTGAAGCCCATTGATTAAAAAAAAAAAAAAAAAAAAAAGGCACAGCTCCTTCGGGAAGCCCCTAAATTCAGGAAAATGTGTAGTTTAGAAAGTCATCCCACCACAGCAGCGAAGGAGCTAGGTGGCCTTTCCCGGTTTGCTCTAATTCGGTGCTGCGGGCTCCTGATCACCTGGGCTGGCAGCGACTTAGCAAACTACAGCTGAATCACCGCCTGATTTAAACTATCTGACTTTTTCACACAAATAAACACGAGGGAAGACCCTAAAAACCAAGGCCTCAGGCCTCCGGTCCAGGGGCACGAGGGGGAGAGGAGGAGAGACTGCTGGGAGGTGCCGCAGGGAGGAAAGGGGACCGGAGAGGGAGCGGGAATCGGACAAACACTGAAAAGGGGACAGGACGAAAGGAAAAAGGAGCAAGCACAGGAACTTCTCTAGAATTAACCCTGGGACCTAAACTTAGGTGGCAGAAAAGATGAGGAGGGACAAAGGACAACTTGGACAGTGAGGCAAGGAGCTATGCTTTCCGAGGCGAACCCCTGTCGTGCTTCTTTGCCCTTCTGGAAGTGAGGACTCGAGTACTGGATCACGGGCAGACGCAGGCAGTGAAACAGTGAGATGCTTCTCACAGAAAACCCCTCACAAACCCCACGCCAGTGATGATGAAACTGATAAACCGTTCATTTCAAAAACAGTCATGTACTTAGAAAACACTTACCCAAATAATCACCAAAGAGGAAGCATAATAAGAAGTTAATAACATTGAGTTTCCAAACATCAAAACAAAACAAAGTGCAAGAGAAATCTGGAAAAATCCAAGAAAAATATAATTAATGCACAGAAAACAAAAAAAAAATTGCACATGCCCATGATAAATAAAATTCAAACTGTTCAAAAGGGAACATATAAAGAAAACAGCCCATACTCTTCCCCACACTTCAACACCTGAGAGATCACCAATATCAACACTTTCTGTATACCTTTCCAGACCTTTACATGTACAAATTCGAGTTTATATTTAAAAAAAAAACAAAAAACCCACAAATGGAAACTTAACCCATAAGCTGTGCTATGCTATTTCTTGCTTTTACTCTTCATTTCCTTCAGAGAGCTCCCCTATCGATTCAGACCCATCTCATTCGTTCTGTTGAATAAACGTAACCAGGCCTCTGACTACGATGCTGCGTACTTCCTGCTTTCCGGTGTTGCTGTTGTTATTTTGCATTTTTCTGTACAAGCCCTGTTATGATACACATTCCTTTCGAGAACATCCTACATACAGGTAGATACAGTGAGCGGTAAATCACTAGAAGTGAAATTGGTGGATTAAAGGTACACATTTTAAAACATGATAAAACAAACTGCCACACAAAATATTCCATCAATTTACTCTCCCACCAACAGGGCACGGAAGTTCCTGTGAATACATGTTCCTGTGTGATTATTATCCTTTTAAATATTTACTGATATAAGAAAAAAATGTTGCCTCATTGTTTTACTTTTCTTTTAATAATGAGACACAGCATCTTTTCTTCTATTTGCTGTTCCCGTTGTTACTGTGTTGCTGTGTGTGTGTGTGTGTGTGTGTGAGAGAGAGAGAGAGAGAGAGAGAGAGAGAGAGAACTGTCTTGTCCTACTGCCCATTTTTCGATTGGGTTTTGGTTATTTCCCTTTAAAGCTCTCTTTACAGAACATTAAGTCATTATCGAGCAAACACAAATATTTTTATACGCATGGATATTGAAAATGTGGTATATATGTGCACACATATAGGAATATACAGGGGTAGGCAAAAGTAGGTTTACAGTTAAGTACATGAAACAGTTCATTCTTATATTACTATATATTGTATTATTTATTTGTATTACAGTTGTAAACCTACTTTTGCCCACCCCTGTATATATGAGTATATACTGATATATGAATA
This sequence comes from Glossophaga mutica, assembly GCA_039655065.1. Classification (NCBI taxonomy): domain Eukaryota; kingdom Metazoa; phylum Chordata; class Mammalia; order Chiroptera; family Phyllostomidae; genus Glossophaga; species Glossophaga mutica. The sequence continues at coordinate 90,115,302 of CM077313.1, forward strand.
CACATGTGATATGATGTGTATTCATATATCAATATATGAATATATGATACTATTCAGCCATAAAAAAGAAGGAAATCCTGCCATTTGCATCAACATGAATGGACCTCGAAAACATTAGGCTGAGTGAAAAACATCCCTTAGGAGAAGACAGATACGGCATGATTTCACTTACAGGAAGTACCTAGAGTAGTCAGAATCAGACATAGAAAGCGGAATCCGGGGGTGGTTTCTAGGTGCTGGGGGGAGGAAGTGAAACAGGGAATTGTTGTTTAATGGCTACAGAGTTTCAATTTTGCAAGATGAAGAGTTCTGGAGTCTGGGTGCACTTAATATCACGGATATGTAGACTTAAAAGGATTAAGATGGTAAATTTTATGTAATGTAGTTTACCATAATAAAAAAATGTGGAAAATCCTATTTGGAGATAACTCTCCCTCCCTTTATGTAATACAGGACTTCGTGAAGGGATGCTGGGAGAAGATGCTCCCCATTTGGTAAGTCACAGCGTCAAGCATGAATCAATCACTAACCCAAGGGAGGCTCGACTGTGAAGTAAACCTGCGCGACCTGAGTGCTTCTACAGCTCTGAGCCCGAGTCCTCACCCCCAGCCGCCCAGGTGACTGTGTGACAGAATCTAAATGCACTGAGGTTTTACTGCGCTGTTAAAAAACTGTACTGAATAGTCTGGGGAAAAATAAGCCACGTGTCAAAAAGAATTTACAGTCCAAACCCACTTAGGAACAGGTATTTAAAAACCCTGACAGAGTAACAGCAAAGCGAATCCAGCGCTGGATAAAAGTTGTGTTTAGGAGCAAAGTGAGGATTCTTAACGTAGAAAACCTATCAATATAGGTTCTCCTATACTGCAACACAGTAATCAGGGGAAAATACATGAGATCCCCTAGAAAGACGCAGGAAAGCACTTGGTGAAGTTCAACCCCTACACGCTTCTTTTAAAAAGTGCTCAGAGCGTGACGAAGGTCAGGTAAAAGGACAGAGAAGCCAGCCTGGAGTTGGCCCAACGGGGAACAACGGAAGCATCGATACAAGTAATGAAAACAGTCGATTACCCTGCACTGAATACGACAGATGCCCTCTCTCTTAGACATAAGAGAACACCTGGTAGAAGATATGCACAGTAGTGTCACAAAAAGGGAAACACGAAGGACCCACGAACACACCAAAAGATGTTCAGCTTTCTGAGAGTGACAGAAAATACAAATTAAAGCCATTAGGACACCATTTTATACTCATCAGATTGACGAAATAGAAAAGGATATAGAAAAACATGAACCATTGCACATTACTGTCTGAAGTAGTCTAATGACTTTTGAAAAACAAGGCAGCATTGTTATGAAGTTGAACACGTACATAATTTACCACCCGGAAAGCCTACTGCCATGTGAACGCCCTGCAGACACTCAGTACCCACACCCGACAACACACGTAAAAATGCACGGCTCTACTCACAAACGAAGGAACAGCGGAAACACCTGAGCGTCTTTCAGCAAGAAAATGGGTAAATAAATTGTGTTTTATTTACGCAACGTAAAATATAAAGCAAAGACAATGTCTAAACTCCATTAACACAGAAATCTCAGAAACCTGAGTAAAAATGCAAGTCTCACAGAACTATACCATTTTTACACACCTTAAAAACAACACGAATATTTAGCAATAAAAATACAGGGTGGGACAAAAGTAGGTTTACAGTTGTGAGTACGAGAAAGAGAGTCTGTTCCGGTGTTATTCTGTATTATTGTATTGTCCTCCAGAGGAACAATCGGGGACCCGCTTCGGCCCCACCCTGTGTACCAGTGAGGAGCCCATGACTGGCTAAGTCCTGGGGAAAGGGAGGTGGAGCCTAATCTAACAGGTGGGGACAGTGGCTGTCCCTGGGGGCGTGGCAAGTTCTCGTTCTCAACTGGAGGGCAGGCTGGTGGTGGTTCATGTCGTAACTTTGTTCATAACTTCCCTCGACAGTATAAATGTCCTTTCATGTGAACCAATTATTAGAGAATAAAAAATAATAATGGTATATTGTAGTAACATTAAAACTATAGGAAAAAAATCCATCAAAATTATAAGAAACTAATGACCAAAAAGAAATGTTTGGAAAGAATAAATACTCATGGAAACTACCCACCCAGGCTCAGGATTTTGCTCTAGCGGTCTCGCCGACCCAGAACATCCCCCTCCGTGCAGTCCACTTAGCAAGCTCCAGGTCCTCTCCCTTCCGACCTCTGCTCCACACCCCATCTCAGCAAGAAGGGCCCTGCCCGCCCGTCTTGCCTCCTCGACCTCCCAGCCCTGACACTGGCACCCGGACCCCCGCAGGGGACCAGGACTTGTTCTTTCCTTTTGTCTAATCCTGTACAATCTACCCCGTCCCCGTGTTTATTATCCTGTCTCCTCTCTTCCTCCGCTCTGCCAGAATGCAATCAGCACGTGTGCTGGGATCTGTGTAGCGCCGTTCGCTGCTGTGTCCCGCGTGGCTGGAGAGTCGGTGCTCAGTGAGTGACCATTCCACATCCTTCTAACAGAAGGCCCTGGATAATACGGCACTCCATGTTTCTCTTTCATGAACTCTCTCTCTTACAGATGACATCTTAAGTCAGGCACGACCACCTCAAATCAGGTAAAGTGACCCAAATCAAAACTCCTGGGTGGCCTATTTAAAACAAGGTCTGTCAACTGTTGTGGTTTTTGAATGCCACTTGTTTTAGTCATGGAATCCTGTTATGACTAGTTTCAACCATAAGCAAATCAAATACTAATCAGGAGTTTAAGATCAGCTCAAAGGAGAACAAAAGACAAATTTAAAAACCATTACCATGTGTATATAAATGATCTTCCGTAATTTGCATATATCAATGTATCCCACGACATACACTGTGAATAATGATGCAATCTGAAATTGAAACAGAAGCTGTTAAAAATAAAAATTACACGTACAAAGGGTAGCTATAAGAATAAAAAAAGATTATTTTTATTGTTGTTTCAAATTGATTTGCATTTATTTTGAAGGTGAGTTCTGTACTTGCCCTCTTATCCAACAGCTGATCATCGAGTACGGTCAGTACACTGATGGAGCAAATAGCAGTGGGTTTTTCTTTTCCACACGCAGCTCTCTCAACGAACCATCCGAGTGACCCACTTTGTGAATCATCCAAAACGACACTCACTTTAACGGGGTGACTCTACTGTCAACACGCATGTCACCTACGGTCACACGCGGCCTCGCCCAGTGAAACAGGAGAATGCGATTATGACATATGATGATGACTGGTGCATGACTGGAGAAGGTACATTAAACTAAAAAATAAGTATGTAATGCATGTGTGTATTAATGTATTTTTATCATTAAAACAGTGAGAACTTAAAATAACATTAAGTTCTGCTTGTTAGTCACTCTTTACAAGCATCTTCATTAGTGTTCTCTTTCACTCACACTAATATTCAAGTGTAGTTACCTAATTTATCAAATTTCCAGTGAGAAGGACTTTCAGCACAAACGTCATTTCGAGTTCCCCTGCGGTTTTGCAGAGAACCGTGTGCATGTTCCCCAGGCATTCTGAGCGCGCCGGGTCACTGCGATGGGCTGACTGAGCCTCTGAGTGAATCACGGGGCATTGCGTCAAAGGACGCCCTTCCACCCTTCTCCCTGCAGACAGGAATTCAAACTGAATTCCAAGTTCCTCCTACTTTGCCAAAGTAAAACGAGTTAGGTAAATTCCATTCCTCGAGTATTTTATCTCCAAGCAAGCAAGAAAGCCTAGGCTCCCCTCCCCCCAGGGTCGTCTGGCCCCCAGGGCCACCGCTGCTGGAGTGACTGATAATGGCACCGTAGCAGTGGAGTGTGCACTGTCTTTAAACCCCTGCAGAAGCACACCAGGACCCCCAGGGAACCCCCAGGGCACTCCCATCACCCTGCCCCCGCAGGCAGGCTGTCTGCTCTCCCTGGGAGCCAGGGGAGTGCTCCCCTCCCACCCAGGGTCTCAGCAAAACACACAGCAGCCCACAGGGCAGGGTCTTAAGGAGTGACTCTCAAGGACACTTGAAACCAGACATTTACAGTGTCATCCCAGGAAAGATAACAAAGGAGCCTAAGAGATGAGATGGAAGAAAGAACCGAGTACAAAGAGAGCCTCTTTTCAAACAGTAACGGTGCCAGCAGCTCACCTCACTGAGTCTGGCTGAAGCACCAGGCAAGGTGTTAAGAGCCTTACACACCACCTCGTCTGTCCGTGACCATGGCCCCTAAAGTGGGCTCTTAATGTCTTATTTCACAACCAGGAAATGGAAACTAAGGAGCGTTAAGCAGTTTGTCCAAGTTGAGAAGCTAGTGAATGGAGTCAGGACGAAATCCAGGTCTCACTTCTTTTCTCAAGCTAGAAATTTCAAAGAACATGTGGAAAAGCGACTCTTCCACTGCTTTACTCGAATATAAACATGGCCGGTGGGGGTGGGGGCCGGGGTCAGGGAGAGATAAACACACAGTTCGCCCCCCTCCACAAGCGGGCTCTCCCTTGTTCTAGAGACCTCTGTCTGGAGAGAAAGGCGGACAGGGGGACACGGGAAGGGAACATGTAAGTCCCAGGTCGGCAGGGGCGTTTCAGAAAAACGAACTGTTTTGCTGTTTATCCTGTGTTATCCTGGGTGTGCCTACCCAAGGTAAGAATGTACGGCGTTGTTCACAAAGGACGTACATTTCCCTAAAAGAAACCCATCCAGTGAGAGTACTCGCCCTCTTTCGAGCACACCAACAAATACTGAACAAGACAGGCATTCTTACAAATGCGAGTTCAATAAATGCATTCTTCTAGTACATAATTAACACCCATTAAATGTAAGTAAATCCTACACACTTCGCTACCCTGAACTTTGTTTAAAAGGACTAACTAAAAAAAAAACATTTTAGGGGTCAGAATCATACATTTTCGGTTCTTTAATTTTATACGAATGAGCTTAGGCTGCTGAGACGCAGAAGCCCCTTACCTACCTGGGTAAGAAGCACGAACTGGGCAAACTGCCACGGAAGCATGAAGAACACGTTGGAGACACACAGGGCAACCAAGCTGCCTCTGTAAAGTTTCGTGGCCCTTGAGAAGACAAACACAGATCATTCGGGTTAACCACAAAATACTCCGGCGTGGCTCCAACCTGCTGCAGATCAGAATCTCTGGACATGATCTGGCCGCACCATAAACTGGACAAAATGAACCAATGGGTTAGAAATCACACCACATGACACTCGCTTCAGCAACTGTCTATGAAAAGTAATCACCCATTATTACTGTCAAAACAAACGAAGCCTGACCAAGTGGGGGGGCGGGTGGCCTGGGTTGGCATATCCGCTGAATTTTTTCTAACTCTATTCTGGCAGATTCCTGTGGAGAGACAGAGATGTCTGTGAAAAACACAGACAGCAGCATCTGCTGCTGCGGAGGATTCTGCACACAGTCCGGCACGGATTCTGCACACAAGTCCTGCACGGATTCTGCACACAAGTCCTGCACGGATTCTGCACACAAGTCCTGCACGGATTCTGCACACAGCCCGGCACGGATTCTGCACACAAGTCCTGCACGGATTCTGCACACAGTCTGACACGGATTCTGCACACAGTCCTGCACGGATTCTGCGCACAGCCCGGCACGGATTCTGCACACAAGTCCTGCACGGATTCTGCACACAGTCTGACACGGATTCTGCACACAGTCCTGCACGGATTCTGCACACAGCCCAGCACGGATTCTGCACACAGCCCGGCACGGATTCTGCACACAGTCCTGCACGGATTCTGCACACAAGTCCTGCACGGATTCTGCACACAGCCCGGCACGGATTCTGCACACAAGTCCTGCACGGATTCTGCACACAGTCTGACATGGATTCTGCACACAGTCCTGCACGGATTCTGCACACAAGTCCTGCACGGATTCTGCACACAGCCCGGCATGGATTCTGCACACAGCCCGGCACGGATTCTGCACACAGTCCTGCACGGATTCTGCACACAAGTCCTGCACGGATTCTGCACACAGTCCGGCACGGATTCTGCACACAGCCCTTCACGGATTCTGCACACAGTCCTGCACGGATTCTGCACAGAAGTCCTGCACGGATTCTGCACACAAGTCCGGCATGGATTCTGCACGCAAGTCCTGCACAGATTCATGCTGAGCAGCTGAGGAGACCCTGGGATGTGGGATGAAAGCAGGTCCTGCCCAGGCAGGACAGGGACAGGACAAGAGGACCCAAAGGCGGAGGTCGCTCTGAGCCACCTACAGACGCCTCACTTTGGTCCAACTTGTAATTTAGGGGATTTTGAGAAGGGTAAGGTACTTTTATGTTTCATGTTACTTTTAAGAACCACTTTCCTCCTGAATCAGCAAGCCAATGCAAAGCCTCCAACAAACCTAACGTCTTCACAACGGGAAGTGTGCGTGCGAACGTCCTGAGGCCACCAGGTGTGCCCCTTGGACCACGTGACAAATGGTGGGATGCGCAGAGGCTCCGAGTGTCTGCCTGCATTTCCTAAAGTGACCTTTCTCCCAAGGACATGCCTGTGCTGTTCTAGTCCACCTCTATCATGCCCCTAAATTGAGCAATGATAAATTCCAGGTACGAAATTAATTTACTAGGTAAGAACCAGCCATGTTTAATGGAGTACAGTGAAAAAAATACGCTCGCATCCTGCATAGTAAGGGTTGTACGCCAGGAAACTGTTTGGGCTGTGAGTGGGTACTCACGGATGGTATACGAGGTCACAATGAGAAACGTACTTCTTTGTTCTTGTAGAGCAGGGGTGTCACACTCGTTTTCACTGGGGGGCACTTCAGCCTTGAGGTTGCCTTCGAAAGGCCGAATGCAGTTTCAGCTCCTTAACTGTTGAGGAGTACTTACATTCGTACAGTCCTGAAGTTGTTTCGGCCCTTTGACGGCAACCGCGAGGCTGAAGTGGCCCCCCCGTGAAAATGAGTTTGACACCCCTGTTGTAGGTCATGGTCAGAAAGGTGAAAGCCACTGTCGAAAACAAAGCCTTTCCCCCTGTGGCTTTTGAATACCGAATGTGATGTTCATTTCATGGGTAACGAGAGGCAACGGTTTCTGAGTGTAATTCAACACTAACCTGGCAGCTGGGCACAGAGCACACCGGGGGCAGAGGAACGAACAGAAAGCCGAGGACCTCCAGCGGGCGGTGGCGCTGGTGTGGCGCCGAGCAGGGCAGCGGAAGCAGGGACGGAGGTGAAGCAGGGACAGAGGTGTGGCCACGGACGACCAAGTGCGAGCTAAGACTGGCTGGTATGAGCTGCCTTACACAAAACTGAACTTCTAAAAATATTTGAAGTTCAAAGCTGGACAAAACCAGTGTGCTACAGTAAAATATCTTCCTAACCTCATTTATAAATGACTCCTGCGTTAGGGACAGGCTGTCCCCACCGTACAACAGTGTCCCCAGGTGCTGCAGCCACGCCAACAGTCCCTCTTCTTCCGGGCTCGCCCACGCCCCACCCTCAGGAAACATCGCTACAGGGGAGACCCAGAACTAAAGAATGTGACTGTGCCACCAAAGCAGACAGAGCTCGGTGAGAAGGATGAAGTGCCAGAAGCCTCAGCTGACCAACAGGGCTGAGGCTGCCACCCCCCAGAAGACAGGCAGGAAGGTGGCCACGCCTCCAGGAGACCAGGGTGTGATCTGCCTGGAACTCAGCTGGTGCCACAGGGAAAGGAAAGTGGCTACCAGACTCCACGCCAATGGGAAAACCTGAAACTGTTCTGCAGAAACCAACAGGAAAGACAGGAAGGAGCAGGTGACGAGGCGGACAGGACAACGAGCAGGCGGCTGAGGACAACGCAGAGAGAGTTGCCACAGAAGCACCGGGAGAACAAGGCAGAGGAACCTAACAGAAGGCAGCCCCTGAGGCCAGGGAAGAGCCAAAGGGGCAGCCCCACTGTGCGGTAAAAGAATGGCCTCCAAATGGACCTGCGTCCTAATCCCTGGAAACTGTGCGTGGATCACTACCCGGCAAAGGGGAGTGAAGGTCACCCATCAGATGACCTCCAGGATAGGGAGATCATCCCAGATTACCCGGGCAGATTATCCAGATGGATTATCCAGATTATCTCGGATTATCTCGGATTATCCAGATTACCCAGATTATCCAGATTATCCCGGATTACCACAGGTACCCTTAGAAGGCTGGAGGGAAGTGAGGGGAGGAGGGCTCAACCTGCAATGGCCGGTTCTGAAGACAGAAGGGGCCACAGGCCAGGGAATGCACACAGCCTTGCAAAGTCAGAAAGGTCAAGGGCACTGGTTCGCCCCTTGAACCTTGAGAAGGAGTGCAGCCCTGCTGGCACCCCGAGTTTAGGTTCCCAACCTCCAGGACTGCCAGAGGTAAGGCGGTAAATCTAAGGTTGCGGTGGTTTGTTGGAGCGGCCCTGGGGAGCTGGCCAGACCTCCTGCAGCACGTACCCCGGGGTGGATTAAGGAAGTAGGGCTGGCGGGCCAGCGGTGCCCTCTACGGCTGCCGGGTCAGGGCACATCAGTGAGGGAGTGTGAGAGGAAGCAAAGGTTTGCCATCACCGGATTTAAGACAGAAGCAGAGGTCGAAGAAAACCAGGAATTAGAGAGGAATTCACCGGTGAATCAGAGCGTCCAAAGCGACAGGCCGCAACCATGTCCCCTGTATTCCTCAGATCACAGAAGGGACTTCTTAGTCCAAGTCATCTTCGGACTTGCATCACACTCTGTTCTATTTTTCCATAGGCCCCTCTTGGCGTATTTTTATCCCTGAATGGAGGCGGTGCCCTCTAAACCCAGTATCTGTCAGCGGGAAGGTGGGAAACTGTTCTCGGTCCTTCTCCCCTCTTGGGTGGGGCTGGAATCTCTGCGCGTCTCTAGCTGAAGGCCAGAGGACTGGGCCAGCCCAATCCATCCTGCGTTTTTAGCAGGAGCTCTCCTAGCGAATCTTGGCCTGGGAATGGTGTCTCCTGCCTCTGGCTCGCAGGGATGCTAACCACACGGAGGGCGGAGAGGTGCGTGTGTTCCTGTCCCTGGCCGCAGCTCTTCTGAGATCTGCTCCGTGCCCTGAAGGGCCTTCTGCTGCCACCAGCTCTCCTCCTTCTTTCTGCCTGTTTTCGGGAGGCTGCGGTGGTGGCAGAAATGACGGGGAAGGGGAGGCAGCGGAACGAGCAGCACAGGTTTGCTGCTCCATGGGGAGGTCTGTGGACCACGGAGAAAGAGGAAGGAGACTGGAAGGCAGGCTGAGGAAACGTTTTTGATAGTAAGTGTTCTGACATTATAGTCTTAAAATAACTTTACGAATTCAACGTAGCATCAGCATGACCTCAGTTACGCTATTACATTGTTTTTATTACGGAAGCTTATAAATTCTAGCTCAAGTTATTCAACGCAACACAGATCATGAACCCTCGCCAAGGGGAGTGGGAGTTACCTGAGAATGTGAGTGACGAGCAACATCTGCAGAACGAGGAACGGGTACGAGAAGCTTTCGCGCAGGGGCGGCGTCCACATCACGCGGGTGCACTGGGGAAGGAATCACAGCAGATGGCAGAGTCGCTAGTTTTGTTAAGGAAGGCGTACCAAGCGAGAGCCGCTATTTACGTGGACAGAGAGAAGTCTCTCGCACATGATTTAAACGGTGTGCTGTCAAACAAGCTACAAATTTCCACCAACAGCAAAACTGGGGAGTGAGAGACACTGCTGAGCGGGAGACGCTCCGAACACAGATCCCGAGAAACGCGGACGGCATGAGCTGCCAACAGCCCAGCGCCAAGCACTTCGGCTACGGCCTCACGGGACAGTGGGGAAAGGACCAGCTGGAAGATGCCCTGCAAGAGTTAAAATCATCTCCTTTGAACTGGCCTTGTACATCGACACCGTGTGTCTTCTTTCACGTGAATTGCAGCAAAACTACAACTGAGACTTCAACACCCTTTGTGGTCCTCAACGTGCGTATTTTCACCCGCAACGCTGCTAAAAAGGAGCATTCCAGCACTGGGTTTACTCTTCTTCGCCCAAGCTACCCCTGGGCTGCCAAGTATTTAAACGTGGCGGAGAGGATCACATAAAATAACCAAAGTCCTAAAATAGTCAAGTACCAATCCTTCTGAAGAATTTACTTTACACTTAATTACATCATGTACTGCCCCGGCTGTCAAACTGAAGCATTTCTCTGCATGTATATGAAATATATCAACAAGTCCATCTTTCCATTTTAAAACCCTGTCCTGGAGTAAATACAAAAATCAGATATTACTACTACTAAGTTAGTCACTCCAGAAGAAATCACTACGTCTTTCGAGTCAAGCAGGGTTCCTTTAAAGACGATGTAGCATCATAATCAAGAGGTGAATTCTAGTCAATAGAATTAGTTTCCCTACCTAAGCATATCCCTACCTAAGTGTGGCATGTGTTCAGAGGAGTTTGGAGACATTGCTGGTTAGTCAGAAAATTCAAAATCCTCTCCCTGCTTAACAAACCTGAGCCAAACACTTAACCATTCCGTGCTTCCATTTTAATGCATATCAGAATAGTATTATTTACTGTTTATCTACCATGCAAGAATAGTATAAGGCCTAATGAGACTGTTTCAAAGTGTTCTGAGAATTTCTTTCCAAATCTTATATAAATGACATAACTATGTCAATAAGTAATTAGAAAGAGGTACATTGATTTTTATATTTTTATCTCAGTTCAGTTCAAAATATTTAAGAAACTAACAGAGGTGAGAAAAATATGTTACGTGTAATAAAAAGGGTAACTAGCTATGTCCCTAAAGCCATCCTTTTATATCCAGGGTCCAGCAGAAGTAACACCTGCCTGGGTGTGGTTGGTAGGTAACAATATGGTTGTGACAATTTATAGTTTTAATTTGAACATTTCACCTAAAATGTCATATGGTGTGCTTGAGTGTGATAGTGTTATGTTACAGAATTATATGCTTATGATTTCGTAATAAAAGATTTTGTAATTTAAAAGGGGCGTTATTTGTGCCAGACCCTGTACTTTGAATTATTTAGCTTAAAAAACACAGGGATTTTTTTCTTATGTGCGTACCTTTATGTCTGTGAACATGGTTTACGGAAAACACTGTTAGTCAGGACTGATAACGACTTTTAAAAGCTCGTCATGAAAAAACAAAACAAAACAAACCTATTTTACCTATAATAAATTTCTAACAATCAAAATTGGGAAACAATATTTAGGGTTTTTGTTTTTTCTTAACGCACTGATCTAGATGCTTTTCCATCAGCACCATGCGCACTACACACATCTAACTCATCACAAGGAAACATTCTGAAGGCAGAACAAAACCAGGAGCTTACACCTGAGCAATAATCCTCAGGAGGGACAGAATCACCGTTTTTTGAAAAACCTAGATAAGTGAAAACATCTGCATAATTTTATTATGCAATGTATAACCTCCAAGCAATGAATAGCTCTTTTATTGCATTTTCACATGTTTCACATTTAAACTTGTTTGAAATAATCGGGTTAATCCTTTTATATTATGTATTTTGTAGTTCTTTTGTTCGGGCAAAATTTCTCCTTTGTAAAATCACCTGAGAGGAAGATTACTTTTAAAAGTATGTCACATATCGTCTCAGACTCAAGTACAGAGCAAGCCAAATAATGGAAATAGAACCGAGAAGCAAGTAACAATTCACGGCTGTTTTCTGGCACGTAAACCACTCACTCTGGTGATTAAGTTAAAATAGCTCTTCTAAACAGAAGGGTACCAATTAGTAAGCACCCAGCAATTCCAGAGAACGGAACCCCTGATGCTGCAGCGAAGCTCACTAACCACACGACTAGGCGCTGGAGGAGTAGGTGCTCCCCCCCAGGTAAAAAGTGGGTACCCATCATCTGCTTTCGGCAACGTTTTTAGTTCACAGCCGGCGCTCAATCCACTGAGCTACACCAGCCAGGGCTCGGCAACATTTTTAAAAGTCAGAAAAATATAGGGTCTGAAAATTTCACACTCTAAAAAACAAAATGAATACAAAATTATAATAAAATAGTTCTCAGTTACTTGAGTTCTCGCCATTATTTTACGCAAAACTTCAACTTACGCTCCCCATTTTAATATATGTCATGACCCAAAACAGCCATTCTTCTGCTTGAAGCTAGTTACTGATGCGAATACAAGTTATCTGCTTATTTCAGTAAAATCACAATTCCAATCGCACTGAGTTTACCTTTTCCTAAGTAGAAAGTGATAACTAAGCATGTTTAAATATACCAAGTAGATGGAAAACATTTTTAAAATCTATCACCTGAAAAATAAGCCGGACAGCCTGAACCCCATTGTTCAAAACCAGAGACTTTGCACCAAACGCTGCCCGTGCTCCACACGCATCTGCACCGTGAGAAAGACGAGGCCGGGAGCGAGCAGCCTCCAACTCCAAGGGCAACGCGGTAGACCTTTCTGCTTTGAGTCTTCAAGTCTGTATTCGGCTGATCGGGGAGGCACCAGTAAGTAAAACCACACAGGCGTGCACTGGCCCCTTCCGCCACCGAGACACATGCACGCTGGCGGCCCCTGCTTCCAGCACCGGGGGGGCACCTCCTGTCCCTTAGGCCACCCTCCCGGAATCTGTGTCCTTCGCTTCGTGGTCCCCAGTGCGACACTGAGCAGCATCCACAGTCAAAAAGAGCCAAATAATCCCCTTTTTTATCTTCCTACTCAAAACTCAGACCGAACCAATTAATCGATGTTTTACTGCAATCATCTGTCAAGTGCTCTAACCTAGATCACTTTTAAATTTCTGTGAACCTAAATATTCTACATGTGTTAGTTCAATATCCATTAGTAACCCACTGAATATTTTAAAAGTTCAACCTTGACCCCACTGCTCTTGGAGCTTTGGAACACACGCACACTCACGGACCACAGACACTGAGTGTGTAAACACACAAAGCAGCTGGCCTTCACCTCTCCTTAACACACAACGTGATCTGGAAGGACCCTGGGCAGGTCTAGTACTAGAAATTCAACTGCAGCTCTGATCTGACGGAAGGATTTCATGGGCACTGAACGCGCAATGGAACGTGGACGGCAATCTGCACTAAGTTATTCACGACAGCAGCACACGCTGACCGTTACGCAGCAGTTACCGCGTGTCAAACACGGCTCTGGGTCCTACGCACGCTCGAATCCATCTACTGTCCCCAACAATCCCACGAGAGGGTGGCATCACTATGCCCACTTACAAAGAGAAAATCAAGGCAAGAAACATCAAAGGACTTGTCCAGGTCACACGGCCACTAAATGACAGAGGCCGGATTTGAACACAGGCAGGCTGGACCCAGAGTCTGCTTCCTCCAACGCCATCTCCTTAGAAAAGCCCTTCAGTACGTGCAAATGTGTAACTACACTAAAACAGTCTACAAAGGACACTTAAAAATGTATCAAGTATGACATGAAGTCATTAAAGTAGAAATGTAAAATACAGCTCTTACGACAAAACGTTATCTCCACACAGGTAAATGAACTATGGCCATGCAGTTTTAAATTACACAAAGCACTGACATAGGTCCACTACTTCTTCAAGTCACTCAGAGATGTATCCCATAAAACATATAACGATCATGAGAAGTTAACTAAAATAAATGCTGGTGTTCAAACTCTGCATCAAAACAAGATCAAACATTTAAAGAATGCTATGAGACTTTAAAGAAATTAAACTTTAAAAAGAAACCTGTGTTTCCGTTAGAAAAATCTCCTAAAAGTTTTAAAAGTACTGGACTATCGCAGAATAACCCTGTATTTCCGGAAGGAGTTCCCCCTGCCCCCCGCCACCCCCCCGGGGTTTGGAAGACAAGCCCTGGCTGCCCACCTACCTCCCCGTGGTTGAAGAAGAAGCACAGCACGGTGAGCAGGCCCCCCAAGCGGCTGCCGCTGGAAGAGAGAGGAGAGGTGAGTCAGACGGCGCGCGCACGCCGCACCAGAACTCCCCGCCTTGCTTATTTACAAAGTAACTTCTTTCCTCTAAAGTGCTGTTCGTCAAAATAAAACGTTTCATTTTTAAAAAGTCATTCCCATCTTCAGAATGTCCAGAAAACCAGTCCAACTGCCAGGGAGTGAGAAATTCCTAACAGTCATGTTACTGTGCATCAGGCCACCTGATCTTTCTTCCTCCTCTTCTTTCATTCAATAGGTCAGCACACCTATTGGGGTCCTTTTGCCCTTCTGACCCTGCTTTCTCGGACACGTGATGTAGAGCCAGGAAGGGGACGGGAAGGACAGAGGAGGGCTTTATAGTCATAAAGTTGGAAAAGACCTCACCTCATCCCCAAGCCACTGTTCTTCAGAACAAGCTTGGGGAACAGCAGTTTACAGAAGTTTTATCTTTCAATTGTTTTCAAAATGCAACACAAACACCAGCACAGCTGGCCGGTCAGCCAGCACGAGAGCAGGGGGAAGCTCGCAGGGTCAGTGGCAAGTGGCTCACGGCCCAGCCCCTTGCTGCTCCACAGACGAGGGCAGTGCAAAGGCTGTTAAACACCACCCGCATCTAAGGAGAGGTGACAGGAAAAACACAAGGGCCGCGGAGCCGCCTTTAAAGGATCAAGTTCAAGACCCCAGAGCCACAGGGACACTAACGGTGGGACTGGGCCATTGCCCCCACTGTGAGAGCTGCCCGAGGTGGCCTGGCACAGTGCCCCACAAAGGGGCCCAGAACAGCATATTGGCCAGAAAGTGGGCCAAGCGATGGGCCACAGAGAACAGAGGGGCAGATGAAGCGCAGCCGGGGGCAAAAGCAGGCTCTCCTCCCAAAGGCTGGGCCGCCACCTGAGAAAGGTGGAGAATGAGTTACAGCTTTCAGGGAAGAATCAGATAGATAGATACACTTCTTCAAGTATTTTAAACTTATTCGAACCAGAGAAAAAGGACAGAAGTCTGCATGTCTTTAAACATGGTTTCCTCCTGGCTACCCTCGCCCACCCTACTCACCCGAAACCATCAGCAACCTTGTGCACGTCGGTCCTTCCTGTCTGTCCCTAACGCACACAAACACCTACATTAACGTGATCGTACTGCCGATCTCTCTCTGCAGTGCGTCCCTTTGCTAACCGATCTATCACGCAGATTCTCCCTAACCGATCCACGTGTAACACGAGGCACCCTTCGGAACCGACGCCCAAGGCCGCACGGTGCCCGCGTGCTGCAGCGGCTTCCGTCTCTCCCCCTGCTGTCGGGCAGAGGGGTGTTCCTCAGTTCATGCTGTGACAGTAAAGAGAGTCAAAACGAACCCCCCTGCACATGTGAGCACTGGTGCTTCTGTTTCCAGGGGACAGGCCTACCTATGCAGTGGCCACGGCAAAGAATGTGAACTCTCCAGAAAAACGCCGCATCAGTCCACCTGCCCCCCTCAACAGCGTGCGAGGGGCCCGCTTCTCCACGCAGCACAGCGCCGGGCGGGCCTGGACTTTTCACATCTGCTCGCCATGTGCGTGGAGACGCTTCTCTCGCCGTTACTTGGAGTTCTAGTTTCTGTCTCCTTGCGCAGAGCATCGTTTTAGTGGGTTTCTTTCCTTTTTTTTGGACAAGGTGCATTTTCTCTTCTGCGAGTGGCCTGTTCACATTCATGTCCATTTTCCTATTGGACTGTTTCCCTATTTAAAGACCAGGGAAACCTTTTTTTTTTTTCATATGTGTGACAAAGTCTTTTGATATGACTTATCGTGCATTCAGCCAGGAATTTTGGATTTTACGTAGTTCATTTCACGCAGTGAAATGCTATTTTCCCTTCAGTTCTGCATCTCCAGTCTTGTCTGTGGGGGGCTTCCCACCTCAAAATCACAGTGCGCTACCACCTCGCAGGTGACGGCGGAGCGTCTGCCGTGACCACGGACACTTGGCGCACTGGCCGGGGAGGCAGACTTGCTGGGACACTCGGATGCTTCGCTGAAGTCCACCGCGAGCGCGCTGAGGCACCGCCACGGGGGGAGGACGGGACTCCCCGTAACGCCCCAGCACTGCCCTCAGAGGCCACCCCAGGGGTCGTTTTATTTCGCTAACCAGAAAAGATGTACTAACCAGAATACTTAAAACTGGTTTTCCCCCCATTACAGTTGATCGGTTAATATTTCAGCATTCGCTAGCAGTTAAAGGAAAAGTTTCATCTGCAATCCTATCGGCCAGTCAGAAAGTAGGAAAGACAGGACTGGACAAATGTCAGACCCTCTACGCTTGCGAAACATCCACCGCATGTGGTCATACATCTCGTTCACCTTTTGAGCCTCAATTTTGTTAGAAATAAAATAAGGGGATAATAATGTGAAAGAACTTCAAAATACTTTCCAGTTCTGACACTTAATAATTTTATAATTTCCTTTTTTCCTGCATCCTTCAGTGACAGGGATTCAAAGCGATCATCGCATTTTTGTAGCTTCATTAATCATTAGGGTTTTCCCTCTATTTACCAAAGAATGATGAGACATGCAAAGTTCAACACGCAAAGAGAAAAAAAGTAATCATAGTTAATTCTAAATAATTTTTAAATAACCCTTGGAGTCCGTTTCCTCACAGAGTAAATGCTTACGAACGAGAGCGCAGAGAACAACCTGGGGACCGCTGGGTGAGAAGCGCGGTCTCCGGCCCCAGACGCAGCTGCTGGCTGGGGGAGCGGTGCCCACGGGCTGGCTGAGAGCACAGCGCCTGCCCCAACCTTGCGGCCAGGGACGCTCTGGGCACTAAGGAAAGAGACAGACAGCAAAGGCGAAGAGGAGGACAGCGACGAGGAAGGGCGAGAAAAGCTTTCGGCTTACCCCTTCCGGTCTGGTACAAACAACCAATCACTAATCAATGCTGTGATTTAATCTTTGTCTGCCAGGGCCAAGACCCAGAGTGTTTTATTTACTGGACTGTGAACATCCCGGGTCTTCACTGCAGCTGCCTCGGTGTCTAGGCCTGAGCTCTGCCCGCGGTGGAGAGTCAATGAAAACACGAAAGGAAACACAAAAAGCGATTCGATCCAAAGGCCGCGGGCATCCCTCTCTCTGAGACGTGCAGGCAGACACCGATCACCTTCATGTCACTGCTCCCCCCGACCGTTGGCCACTGGCCCAGATGGGGGCTCCTGCTCATCATCAGCACCCCGTGTTCAGTGGAGTCTCTGCTGTGCCCTCGGAACCTCACATCCATGGGGACCCGCTTCCTTCCCTCATGATCCACCGGGATGCTGCCTTCTCCCCTGGCCTGGAAAGCTTGCTCTCCTCTGAGAAAATGCTCCCAGCCAGCTCGGCCCGAGGGGAGGCCATGCCTCGACCGCCTCCCGCAGACCCTGCTCCGGGCCGTGGCCGAGCCCTGCCATCTGTGTGGAAGGGCCGGGGGGCCAGAGCTGCTCTTAGGAAAGAAACCAGCAGGTGTCATGACTAGTTGGATGGAGGACGTAACCAAAGAGGAAAGTCGCGGGTGTATCACAGGGTTCAGGCTTGGGCAGCAAACGGGCAGTTCAGTGACATTTGCCGATACAGTGACATACAGAGGGGCTGGTTTTAGAGAAAAGTCGACGATGTTTTCAACCAGTAACTTTCATCCAAGTATGTGTGCTAAAGAGAAATACTTGACTTTTACATATTCATATACAACTGCTAGATCAAACGATTAGATGTGCCAGCAGGCCGGTTAACGGAACATTCTGAGAGCCACAGGGATGGCAACGTCTGAGCTGTCGCAACCCACAGCCTGCTTCCGACACGACTGCAGCCCAGAGGCAGCCTGCACAAACAGCGGAGGCTTGACTTTTTTACATGGAGAACAAAAAAATGTCAACTCGAACAATGGAGGCAAAATTGGCATAAAGAATATAAAATTCAGCTTTTCCTTAAAACAGGTGGGGTACAGGAGAAGAGTAAAAAATTGATATAAAAAGCGACTCTATTCTGCCAAGGAGCCTAAAATGAATACGGAGTCCCTTTGTAGGTAACTTGGGTTGGACCAGGAAAACTGGTTGTATTCACTATGACCCTTCACTTCAGAATAGAAAGGGGGACATTGAGCAAAATTTAAAGGGAGGTTTGGCATACAGACTAATTCTCTAGGCCCTCACAGCTTCTAGAACATATCTAGAAAGAAAGTAGTGTGTTTTTTTGTTTTTTTTTTTTTAATTTATCTTCAGAGGGGAAGGGAAGGAGAGAGGGAGAGAAACATCAATGTGCGGTTGCCTCTTGTATGTCCCCTGCCGGGAACTGGCCTGGCAACCCAGGCATGTGCCCTGACTGGGAATCGAACCGCGATCCTTCGGTTCACAGGCCCGCGCTCAATCCACTGAGCTACACCAGCCAGGGCTAGAAAGAAAGTAGTTTTAAAAAAAATTCTTTCTGATATCAAAGAAGAGACTATGAACCTCCAATGACCACAGAAGATAACAGAGAAAAACAGAAATCTGAAGATGAACGCGCTTGGCTCTCTGACTAGCTGGTTCCCCCTGTAGAAGAAGAAAAGGCATTTTCTGATGACTTGTTCCATCTACAGAAGAGTGGCCAGCTTCCATCCCAAGAGCTGGGAAGGGATGGAGAACTGAGTGAAGGTCCACAGAGAAAGGTAAACACTGAAAAAAGAAGGAAAAGAGCCGAGACAGAGCAAGTGGCCGCAGAGATACGAAGCAGCAGAGCCCCACGGCTGCCCTCAGAGGTGGGACGGTCACTAGTCCCAGGTGCCTGCTGCACTAAGGAGGCCAGAGCCGGAGGTGCCTCCTCCACTCCCTGCTGTCTGCCTGGAAATGAAAGAGCTACAAGAGAAGGGGGGCCTGGGTCCCCCCACAGTGGAACTTACAGTCCAAGCTCTAAGAAAACCCACTGGGCAGTGGGTCCGGCCCACCTCGCAACCCTCTGACCTCCTCTTACGAGCTCCGGCGATCTGAAACGTACATGTCAGGTCAGGTGAAGGAACGCCTTCCAGGCTGTGAGGACGTGTGGGTGGGGACAAGCAGACACGCAGATTCAAGGAGACCAGGAGGTGACAGGGACGTGGAAGGGGCAGAAGAAAACCGCACGTTCAAAATTCGATAGAAGCGCCGGCCTCTCCCAGAAGGTACAATAAAACACAATGGATAAAACATTCAACAACAGGGTTTCGAGAAAAGCAGAGGCAATGGAGAAGAGAAAGTCGACAAAGGGACAGAGCCAGAAAAAGTCTCCCCCGCAAGGGAGGGAGGCGAGCCCCCTGGCGGACCGAGCCCACAGCGTCGGCGGGCAAGAACGGAGCAGCGCCTGCCACACGGTGGCCGGCAGGACACCGAGGGGAACGGGAGGAGGCCGAGAGCGGCACAAGCCCGCACGCGAAAGGGGTCCACGCGGGACGGGGCCTGACCTTCGGAAAGCTCTACTAAACCTCAGCAGACACGGTCTCAGTGAAACAAGCTCTAAGGAAAAATGTTACTCTCTCAATCCCAGTGAAACCAGTGAAACCAGTCATCAAGTACAAAAGAAAAATACACTTCCAACATGCAAGGTACCTATTTCTGAAGTCCCCCCACGACTCCTCCTTGGAAAGTACCCGAGGACGGGACCCTCCACAACGAGGCAGTGAACAAGGGAGAAGCCAGCGCAGGACCGGCCGCCTGTGACCCCAACACAGGGGAAGGGAAGCAAGGGGCGTTCTCAAGATGGGGGACCGCACGTCCCCGCACCGCGGCTGTGGGGCCCACCGGTGAGCCTGGGGTGGCAGCCGGGGGCAGGGGGCCCCAGGAGGGAGGCCCCAGGGCTGGGGGGGAAGAGAGGTGAAATGATGGATTTCACACATTTGCCAAAGTATGAAGCGAGTGTTTTACAGTTCAGCTGTAGATTTGGAATGAACTGGTACGGAGAAGACTACGAAAAACAAAACACTGGGCAATTATGAACGACAGGAAAGAAGTGGTGACCCGGTGAACATGTACTTACACTCGACTCAGCACTGAGCAATCCGCAGATCGTCACACCAACGTGAACCTGGACCACCGGTCGGCGTGGGAGGCTCCCTGAGGCTCCGAGGACCTCAGAGCGGTTTCTCAGGACAAAGGCACGCTGGGCGATGGGGGCATGCGAGGCAAGGGACCGCCACCCGCTTCACCACAAAGAGCCAGATCACTCCGAAGTCACACACGCGCACACAAAATAATGACCCTTAACTTGAAAACATCCTCACTAAGTGTCATGCCCAGCTGTAGAACACAGTAATTGAAAGAACGTTACGTTACTCAACGAGCTTACTTGGGGACCTATTGGTATTTGTCAGACACAGAGCTATGGGGAAAAAAAAATCATGAAAATATTTCAGGTAACATCAAAAATAGATATTCTCATTCGCTGAAATAAAAATGTATTTTATTAATTTGGGTTTAAGAACTATTAGACAAGAAATTTAAAAAAAAAAAAACTGAAAACCTGCCAAATCATTCAAAACTTCCAAGTTCGGGGCACAATTCAGTATGGAGCACGACAGATCAGGGAGAGACATGTGATCACAACTAGAGACACAAACTATGGCACCTTTCATTCCCATTTATAAAGCAGCAATGAAATGATTCTAAGAAATGTTAACAGATGAAGCAACTATTACAATGGTTATACCATTAAATGCATGTGTGAGAATAAAAATGGAGTCAAATAGGATCCTGGTAAATGGCAACATTAGAGCAAGTACATGCCCCCATAGCAAACTGAAATGAACAATGCCTGCAGCCGTATCAGCCTGGGAACAGTAAATCCCGGGCAGAAAGTGAACGATTCCAGAAAAGAGTAGAACGAGCATCTGGATCCTTCTGAGGACCATGTTCTCTGAAATATTTGTATGAAACTTTCTCATGACAGCTAAATACTACCATCTTCGGAAACGGAATAAACAGCTTTCTCTTCATCAGTCAGTGTCTTTAAATACACATTAACTGAAGCTGCAAGTAACTGAATTACCACGGGAAGACACGCAGACGCATTCACAGAGGCAGCAGAACGTGGCGGCTGCGGGCACGCACACTGCGGCCTGCGCTCAAGTCCCACCTCTGCGACCGACGCGCAAGACGGGACCTCGGGAGAGTTCTTCAGCGTCCTGGGGCCTCGGTTCCCTCATCTACAAAACGGTGAACCTGCCTCATAGGGCCCATCCTAAGGCTGAAATGAGCGGACGACGGTAGAGAGCTCAGACAAGAGCTGGGTACGCAGTAAGCGCCGTATATGTTTCTCCCATAAACAACCAGCTCTAAATAAAGGGTGGCATCTACAGAGGAAAGGCAGCAGATGAGTCCCTTGGAAAAATATTTGCTACAACGGTAAACGCCCATAAAGTTTATGTGATAGGTAATATATTATTATTATTGTGCCTTCCACAGAGGGTAACCATAAGCCAAGTTTTTCTTTCCCATAATTTATTCATTCACTTCATTCTATTAAAGAACATTTTCTGAAGGCAAGCATTCTCCCATTTCCTTGCAAGCATCGCCTTATCCATTCTCCCATAGGAGACTCCTGACTCATTTAGGTCTTCTCCTTCCTACCTAATCACTTCGTAAAAACTCTTCTATGTACGTATAACTTCCTTTTCACCAACCTGCCAAAACATTTCACCCCCTGTGACAACCCTGAAAGACCTTTGTTACAGTATATGCATTTTTATAAGGTAAAGGCAAACCAAAGAACTGGCAGTAACTCTTTCTTCCCACGTCATTTATTCAAATTACAGAAAAACTCGGAGTTAACAGCTTCCGCCCACAGTTCAGAGCTCCCACCGCGCTCTGCGGGCCTGCAGTCTTACTCCCGGCAGTCCGGCCCAGCCAGGCAGCCGAGGGCACACGCCGCAGCAGGGGCTGCGCCTCCAGCCTCTGAAATGACCGTTGCAAAAGGCGTCTCAGAAAAATGATACTGAATGATGACTTTAATAAATGCACAGAAATTCTTCTTGCAATGAAAAAAGTAGCATCACTATAGATGAGCAACTCAGCAATAATGTCATGTTCCATATTTTAACTTCTCTTACTTAAAACCTAATCTCCCGAATGTAATGAAGCTCTCCAGGAGACAGATGAGCAGCGCTCAGCAAAGAGAATAGATGCCGCTGGTTGTGTTCCTTTGCTCACCACACCCCAGGGCACGCCAGCCCTGTTTTCCTCAGCCCAGCCTCCTCTCCTGATCACCATGCACTTCTGGGTAAGCTGTCTTGTTTCAAACATAAAATTTTTCACATCTTTTTTTAAGATGTATTTATTTTTAGAGAGGGGAGAGGGGAGGGAGAAAGAGAGGGAGAGAAACATCAGTGTGTGGTTGCCTCTCATGTACCCCGCCACCAGGAACCTGGGCCGTAACCCAGGCATGTGCCCTGACTGGGAATTGAACCTGCAACCTTTGGTTGGCAGGCTGGTGCTCAATCTGCTTAGCCACACTAGCCAGGGCATTCACATCTTTTAATCGTGCATTTTCATTTCAGCCTCCCCCAATTAAATAATGAAAAGAACTTTCTTAGAGCTAAGTCAGAAATATTAGCATCAGCGTATCCAATCTATATGCAAATATATTCTCAGTTGATCTAATAGCTACCTCGTTTGATAAATACCTATGAAGGAACAGCTATCTACTCAAATGCTAAGAACTCAATAGGTACTAAAATGAAAATGCCACACTTCCAAAGCAAAGAAGATAATGGGAGAATAGCAGATTCAAACTCATTAACGTAAACTGAAAACCATACATACATACCCATGCTCATACAAAGAATCAGTAAGCAGTAAAACAAAAATTCTAAGGATACTCTGATGGTAAAATAGTTCAGCAAGTACACAATTTGGAGAATTGTAAAAAGAGAGAGAGAGAGGAACAAAGAAATAGAAAAACACTTAGAAAATCTGTTGATCTTTAGTTTTAGGAATGTTGCTTAATTACAAAGCAAATAGGGTCAGATAGTAAATATTTGCACAAAAGATATTTTTTCTTTTAGCCCAAACTGGTGTGGCTCAGTGGATTGAACGCAGGCCTGTCAACCAAAGGGTCACCAGTTTGACTCCCAGTCAGGGCACATGCCTGGGTTATAGGCCAGGTCCCCAGTAGGGGGCACTCGAGAGGCAACCTCATATTGATACTTCTCTCCCTCTCTTTCTTCCTCCCTTCCCCTCTCTCTAAAAATTAAAAAAAAAATCTTAAAAAAATTGTTTTTAAAGATATTTTTATTTTAATATTACAAAGAGCCATTAACACCATTTGATCATGAGTGGTCCTTTCCTTTATATTTTATGTAAGTACTATATATTGTTTATGTTCAAATGCCTATGGACTACCTAAAATGTATCAAATGTGCCATGTTCTATTTAAGCCTTTAAAATTATTTTCACTGTTACTGGCCATGACAATGGTGAAATCATCCAAATGGGGAGTACTTTTATATCTACAAGTAGATGTATTAGAAATGACACTGTTATAAAACTGAACCAAACTTCAATGACAATCCCACTATTTATGTTACTCTAGCATACAGTAGTACAGACACAGAAAAATATTCTCAGCGAACAGTCTTACCTTAAATATGTGCCATAAATGAAGAACAACGCCATCATCAGTCCATTTAAAATAAAAATGACAGCAACATAAAAGCAAGCAGGATCTCCCAATCCTTTAAAAATAAACAAAATGTGTGTTTTAAAAACTACTTTATGTGACTGGAGATTTATAGTAAAAGGCTCTCACTTTGAAAATGGCTGCCCCGGTCCCCACCCACACGACACTACGGCAACACAGAGATGACCGTGGCGGCCGCGTGCGGCTCACAGCGGGGCTGCGGACTCCCGGACGGACGCCCCCTTCAGCACACGCACGGGGCCCACACCCAGTCCTGAGCCCGGCTGGGCCTGCGACTACTTCCACAGCGTGCAGACGCCACACTCCGTGACTTCTGAGGCCAGATCACGAGGTGCCACGCGGTGTGCAAGGGACCTGAGTGGCCGCAGGGAAAGCCCAGCTGCCCTGAGACACACGCGGGACAAAAAACTGAGCTGCATGGCAAGGGGACAGGCAGGTGCCCCAGGTGACAGTCCCAGGGAGCCCAGCCCTGTAGGCAGAGAGGGTGCCTGTGGCAGCCCCCAGGCAATTCCGGTCGTCCAGCCATCTGCGTGGAGACACCGCCTCTGACCCCAGGGAGGCCAGGCGGGCCTGCCTCCCACCCACCAACCGCGGGCAAGGCCGGACGAAGAGCGGGACGTGCCTTCGCAGCTTTCGATCGGGCTGAGTCCTTCTCCTCTGGTCACCGTCCAACATATCTTGGTTTGAATGCCAATCAAGTCCATTATTTTGGTATAAATTCGATACCAGCTGGCTAAGATTACCTAAGTTTTAAAAAATAGAGACAACAGGAGAAAAGACATGATCCTCAACAGTTTCCTTACAGGAATATTTTTAAGACACTTGATAACTCACAAAATTTCCCCTCTGGTGGCATCACTTAGCATCTTTGAACCCTAGGAAGGTAGGCCTCCCAGTCCCCAACACAGGTCCCGCACTGGTGGGTCCCCACCATTCACCCACGGACAGCAGGAAAATCCAGTCAGAGGCACGCAAGATTCCCACTTTCAAAAGCTATAAACCTTAACTACGGAACATAAAAGAAGATCTGAACAATTACAAAGACACTATGTCTTCCTGAATAGGTCTAATTTTTCAGGATGTGAATTCTTCCTCCAATTAATTTATAAACATAAAACAATACTAATCGACATCCCAAGTGCCTGCCTGGAACTGCTGTCGGTGAGAAACACCACCCAGAGAGGAGGGAAGGGCCTGTCTTCACACTCAGCAGATGCTTCACTTTCGATGAAAACAGCTCGACCCTGGCACAAGAACAGCCGAACATCACCGGAACCCCTGTGGTGGGGGTGGGCTGCCACCCACCCCCTTAAGGCTGAGGCCCCCAGGCCTCCGCAGCTTGGGGGTGGGCTGCCAGCCCTCCACTGAGCCCTTCTCTAGGGGCCACCCTCTGTGAAAGGGTAAATTCGCTCAACACCCCCCCAAAACAACGCACCCTTTGAAGGACTAGCTGCAGGGCCCTTGCCTCCAGGACAGACAACTCTGCAGAGCCCCCCCGACTCCAGAGCTGAGGGGCGGGGCCTGGCTGAGGCCTTGGTGGGAACTGCACCACAGCGCCCCCTCCTGCTTCCTTCTTCCCCCTTCAGCCCAGACCCTCAGGGCACCCCCTCACTGGTCCTGCAGGAAACCTCAGTCTCAAAGTCTGCTACCCGAAACGCAAAGCCCAAACGCAGAAGCAGCATCAATGCGTAACAACGCTGTACGTCGTGATGCCTGTGGGGAGAGGATGGACCACAGGGTGAAGTGGCAGGCTCCACGGAGGACCCCTGTGAAGACTGCTCGAGTCCCACCCCACACCGTACCAAAGCAAATTCCAGACAAACTAAAGAGGTAAACAGTAAAAATACAGCTACCACAATTAGAAAGAATGAAGATATTTCACACATACGAATGAAAGAAAAACCGTACATTAGAAAGATTCAGACAGGGTATTTCCGTATAGAAAAAGTACATACACATCATGCACAAAGCTGGAAGGCAAACAAAAAGCTGGGGGAAATGTTTTATACACGTAACATAGTATCAACATCCTCCAGGTAATAAACCGGCTCTTACACAATTGCAAAGGAAAAAGACAAAGGGCATGAAAATACATTTTTAAAAGTGAAGATGCATTTTTCGCTAAATTCATACACACGCAGAGCAAAACAATTAATCAAATTAGCAAGGACTCAGGTAAACAAGCATTTTCGAAACCACTGCTGATGGGAACTCCAATGAGTGCGACCGCTCCGGAGTGCCTTTCGGGGAGAGGGGCTGCAGTCATCAGAGCGCGGGTGCCGTCGCACTGAACAGCCCCCATCAGCAGAGCCCAGTGCAGAAAACTAAGGGCACGGGGAACGGCAGCTCGAGGACGGCCACGGCAGCGTCAGCCTACTCTGAAAGGCTGCGAACGAGCGGATTTCTCACAGACGATGAACAGACAGACACACAATGGTACACTGTAGACACAGCCATTAAAAGGGGAACTGCGGAAGAAGACGGCAAAGGGGAAGGGTTGCAGATAGTCTGACAAGACACAGGCATTCATGGAAAGAAAACGGGCCGTGCGATCCCGCTTTCCTGGAGGCATGCTGCTGCTGGTGTGCCCGCTCACAGAGCGTCCCGTTAATAAGCAGGAGAATGCGGAACCGCGGGGCTCAGGCATGGGTCTCTGTCGCCTCATCAGTCGCTGGGGCTAACTCGCTGACCTGGAAGTCCAGCCCCGCCCGCTCCCGGGAAAACGCCCGCGAGCCCTGCGCCCCTGCGGAGGGAGAGTGTCCATCACTAAGAAGGGGGCGGGGAACATGGGAGTGTGCGTAACTGGAGGACCGCCCGCCCCGGCCGGGGTGTCACTGAGGGAGGCACACCGAGCTGGGCCCTGGGGAAGGCTCATGACGCGTCCCACGGAGCCGGGTGTCCCACGGAGCCCGGAGGCCCCACGGTTTCAGACAGAGCTCCCCGCTCTCCGCCCTCGCCAAGCCCTTCAAAGTCGATGAATTTTTGCATACTCCTTTCCAAGAAAAGATACATTTTCCTTCTAAAAATGAAGTAAAATTTAACGTATTGAATCATGCCTTAGATTTAGAATTAGCCTTTCATGCAAATAACACTTTTTTCTAAGTAAGAAAATCACGAGTGAAGAAGGAACTTACCTCGGGGTAGAGATTGAACCTTTTCAGTGTGTTAATGACAAGAGGGTACTCGGTCAGCCTGTCATTCATAATCATCCATACTCCGTTCAAGAAGGAGGGTGCCTCCACAATAGTCTTGAAGTAGGAGTAATACAATCCCTGAAATACACACGCGTTACAGTTGTAATAACAAGCACATAACTACTATACGTCTCATTAACTTTAAAAAAACTTAAAATACACTGTTTTTGAAAAGCAAAGCAACCATGCAAAGTTAACAGCTACAATCAACTCCACAGCTTTCTAACCGCTGATAAAGTTTTAGGTTGCGAAAATAAAAACCTACATATTTGTGTGTAACCATGTCTTAACTGAAGCAATTGGGATCAAAAGAACTTCAAAAATAGTTTCCACGTTAAAAAAATAAAATAACTCAGCATACTTCATTTAAGAAAACCCTATAACCCATATAATGTAAGTGAAGATTATCTTAGAAGATTATCTTAGAAATAGAGTAAGTGGTATACTACAGAACTTAAATTTACCCTGAACCACAAATTCTTCCCTGGTCAAAAATGTTTCCCCAACTGCTTATTTGAATCCTTGTTTTGTAGGTTTAATTTTTGGAGTAATGTAAATATCTTGTTTAATTACAAAAAAAAAATTAATCCTTAGCTATCAAAAAAAATTTTTAAGAAAAAAATTAACTATTAAGTTGGGATAGGATTCCCAATAACTTTAAGATACAATGATTTTACTGTACACCCCTACTGTATATCCTAAAGCCAGCTTGAAATGCAAAAATAAGTAACTTCAAACCCGAGATTCTCAGACCAACAGAAAAGTTACAAATTTGATGTAAAATAAGTAAAACCCATGAAATCCTAACTTTGAATTTAAAAATATGAAGATGAATGAATTAATGGTTCCTTTTCGTTTCCTAATTCTGTTCACTAAACAGCCAATCGAGTAGCGGTGAGCATCTCCAGCAACAAAACCGTGGTCTCTAAACGCCATCTGCCACGGAGAGGCATGGGGCTTCCTGGACACCGGACAACTCCAGGTCAGGAGACAGGATGTCCCAGAGCCCCGGAAAGTCAGGAAGCTACAGAATACAAGCGCGGTTAAGGGTGCGTGGAGCCCACCGCCAGGGCTTTCTCCACCTGATGGCAGGTGAGTTCACAGAACACGTGAAAACCCATCATCAGATGGTAGCGATGCTCCTACGGAAGGAACTCCACCGGCCACCGCAAGAAGATGCAGGGGACCGACTCATTTTTCTGACAAGTGATAACCAGGAAGAAGCAAGAATTAACCCATCTTACCTGCATGAAGCACACCTCTAGGAAACCAAATAAGTATCACAGGAAAGTTCTTTATGGAAGAATTATAGTTAATATTGCAGAAAACGTAACAGAATAGGTAATCAGCATTTGGCAATCCTAATAAAATAACTGACGTAAGCTGACAGCTAGCTGATGACAATAACTAAAGCCACTGAGCAATCTTAACGTCACAGAAAGGGAGACAGCCAGACACAGTAGGCCTCTGCACGTGGTATCATAAATGCAGAGCATCACTTATTAAGTATTCCTGCACCCCCCACCCCCCCTCAAAAAAAAAAAATCAAACCTTCAGCTGTGGAGACTCTTACCTATCAATTTTCAGGAAGCTCGGGACAGTGGAACATAATAAATAACATGAATTATTTTGGGTAATTCTACAGGACAAATGGCCAGGATTCTTCAAAAAATAAATAGCAAGGAAAACAAAACAAAAATGGGAAGAGGAATGTATAGACTGAAAGACTTAAGAGGGAAATAAGAGATACATCAACTGCATGCAATGCATCAACGGTGTTTGGGTCCTGACTCAAACACACCAGCACACCAAGTGTAAAAAAAAAAACAAAAAGAAAGTCAATCAGGATATTCAAAGAGTGACTGACACTTGAGGTTATTAAGCAGTTGCTGGTCATTGCTTTCAAGTGTGACAAGGGTTCATGGTTAACAAAAACAACTCCCCCCCAAAAGGGACCTGTGGAAGTCCTTCCAGACGGAAGGCGTCTACTCTTTCCCCTTTGGAACACCTTTGAGAATTTCCGTAAGAAAAAGCTTACAATGTTTAAATTCCTGAAATGCTGCAGTAAAATACCACGCAGAACTAACCATTTCAGTGCGGAACGCCATCTCCCTTTCCAGGGTCGAGAGGTGAGAAAAGTGACGGTCGTTTTCAAAGAGGTGGGTTATGTGGCCCCTGCAGAAACAAAAGAGCGGCGGCGTGGGGCGTTGGGGTGCTCCTGGTTCCGAAGGAGCCACCAACGGCAAAAGTAAAATTATCTAACAGTCTGAAGACAGTTTTGTGGTAAACCTCAAATACAATGGTGCCCATATTTGTTTCTCGGCTCCGCATGTCTTACAGTTATGCTAGAATTTCTCTGTTAAAAAGACCATTCAAATTGGATTTTAAAATCACAACGAACCAGAATGTTTTAAGCCAAGTCCAATAAAATTATAAACTATAAATGTCACTGAGTTACCATTACAGAAATGTCTGATGAATGAAATTCATATTTCTATCCAGAAGATTAAAAAAATTAATCTTCTTCTCAACACGAACACCACCCTAATGGGAAGCAAAGCAAAGTCTCAAATCTAACCTCTTCAATAATGAATCTCTTTATTAAAAAATTACATTATTCTGACCCTGATTTTTCAATTAAACGACTTTTTCAGACTACTGTGTTGCATGTGATAATGTATATTCATCCTCATCACACTGAAATTAGTCCCTTATAGCTACGGGAAACAGAGACAGTAAGTCATGCCCATCTGCAAAAAACAGACCACAAGAGAAAAACAATCTTACCAGTGCAATACCGCGGCAAAGGCAGCTGGAAGAAAAAAGAAATGTAAATTACTACGTTAACACGAGGAGATGTTTCCAGCTCACAGAAAGCCCTCACACAGGTACTGTGGTTCGGGATGTGCAAACGGTGAACCGTTTGGGGGTGGGAGAAGAGCACTCTTTCTCTCAAAAGCAGCCCCGAGACTGTGCTTAAAATACCAGCAGGCTGAATTATACAGGAATTAAGCATATGTCTACAATTTTCATGCACTCGCTCTTTCAACAAGATACACGAAGGCCTATTATTTGCCAAAACCTGTACAAGGCACCTTCTGATGGCAATACCCACAAACAGAACTGTGAGAGGAAGAGAACCAGTGATGAGAGGCAACCTGGAATGAGAAACATGTTGACTTCAGGGAACAGGACGGGGGATGGAACAACAGCGAACTCTCACTTTTTTTACGTACTGCTGCAATACTGGAATTTTTATGAAAAATTTTACTCTTTTTAAACAAATTTAAAATGAAGTGCATAAAGAAGGAAGAGATGGCGAGAGAAAAAGAAGAAAAGGTACAAGAGAGGCTGTGAGAACTGTTAAGAAAGAGACAACAGACCAAACACGGGGTCACTCGTGCGGAGCCTCACACCAGCGACCCAAGACTACCGCCTAGCCTGACTGCGGCCTCCGCCGGCCCAGGAACGGAACCTTTAACGGTCAACCTGGAACCACCTGTCAGAACTCGAGAGGCAGCCGCAGAAAGGCCCTTCCCCTTCCCCTCTGGAGGGCCACCCGGGCGGAAACAACGTATTCTTCGCTCGTGATTTCTGTCTTACTCCTCCTTTCTGCCTTTGAAAACCTTCCCTTTTCCACCGCCTAGTGCAGCTCCTTTCGCTTGCCAGACGGGATGCCTCCCAATTCATGAATCATCCAATTACAGCTTTAAAATTTACTCGGTTGAATTCTTGATATTTAGCCGAATCAGTAGTTTGCTTTTTGTCCAAATACAAAGAACATATTAAGATGAACCCAGAAAATACCATTCAATTGTGATAACCTTGTGATACCTATATCACAAGGTTAATCTTACTGCAGTCTTCTGATTAAATAACTACTAAAGAATTGAACGATGAAAATACTCTTAGAAATAAAACCAAACAGCTCAGATCTTTTGCCTATTCTTAAAGAAGTGTTTAGCTTTAAAAAAATACATTTTGCCTAGGAGATATTAGTGGTTATAAAAGATAAAGTTACTCTCTAGATTGTTGAAACTGCAAATATTTAACTAGGTTTGTCATTTGACATTTGTTTGTTTATGCTACTTTGACCTTTGGAAATTCTGATTTTCTTTCTTGTTGACAAATCTACCATCCACTTTCCTTTTGGTTAATGATTTCACCCCACCCTGATACAATTTGGGGTTTACTTTCTCAAGGATCTAATAATAATGCTCTGAATAAATCACTCTTCCCTCACAACACATACAGGCCACCTCCATCATACGCTAAAGGCTTGTCTTCCTTTGGTAATCCCTTTGAAAATACAACTGGGATTTCATTCATAAATTAATTTGGGAAGAATCTTCATGTTTACAATGCAAATCCATACATTCATACCCATAAACATGATATACAGTTTCAAGTATTCATCTTGCTTTCCAATTGCCTTGACAAAAATCCCTTCAGTAGAGTTAATACATATTTTAATACAGAGTTGACTCATACTTCTTGTTACATCTTCCTGGGAATTTAACATTTTTTTCTGCTAATATCCACAAAATCAACTTTTCATTACACATACCGGATATTGTTAATGTATTTCTTTTTCAACTGCATTTATTTTGTAATATATGTATTTGTGGCTTATTTACTAAATTATTAGTTGTCAGTCTTTTCTGGTTTATCATCAAGTCTCAATATTAAACAATATTATTTAAAAATAATAATGTTGCTCCTATTTTATAATTTGCTGTTAGTTTCTTTTTCCCATCTGGCAATAATAAACTTCCAGAATACTCAATGATTCACTAAAAAAAGGTCCTGTCTTCTGCTGACTGGAACAGCAATGCACTCCACATCATGCCTTTAGACTGGCCTTTGACCTTCACAATTCTGGAGCGAGAAACAGGATTTCTGAAGGTCACCCATCATCCCTACACTCCCTCAAAGTACCGGGACTTCTCAGGGGAAGGACCGGGCAGTACGAAGCAGCCCTGGGCACCTTCCTCAATCCTCTTCAGCAGCACTTGGGGCCAACAATCCCGGGCATCTGAATGGCACTCTTTCGAGTTTCTGGGTCAGTCCATAATGTGCCATGGTCGAACCCCTTTGTTCATTTCCACCGAGTAGTAATAATCACACAGCGGCTAACATGTGAGTTCTTACTACAGGCCAGGAACTTGCAGCGCTTTACGTGAGCTAAACTCAACACATCCTCACAGCTGTCGCACGTGGCGGGTCCTCGTTGAAAAAGGAGGCCCACGACACGCTCCAGGCCCAGGCCGGCCCCCAGGAAACACAGCAGGGGGTGGGGGGGGCGAGGCAGAGCCACCCACCCCACCGCCTGGCCCTTTGGGGGCGAGTGGTCAGACCAAGACCAGGACCTCCCTACTCCCCTTCGCTCTTCTTTGACATTAAAGATAAAAGGGAAAATGTTGCAATTTATCTGTTCAAATAGGCAGCACGTTTTATAGAAGCTATTTTTATATAAAAATGTAGAGCTGTGCTTTAATTTATTCGAAATAGAGATAAATTATATGTACATGTCATTTGAAAATGAGAGCACAGACAGATACTTACTGCCTTGTGAACACGTAATTTAAGCACAAACACGTGAAATGATAAAAATTTCTGAAGGCTCCCCTAAGGAACTTTTCTTGCCTTCGTGCCTACAAAACAGATTAAAACTGATTTTCCCTAAATTTATTCAGGAGATTATCAAACCCATTTATACTTTTTTGGGAGTGTCACAAAACTGACAATCCATTTTTTTCCATTTTAAAACATATTTTTCATGCTGAGGTATTGAAGTAAATATAGCAAGTTTTTTTTTTAAAGCAGAACATAAAACTAAGTTTTAAAAAATCCAAATTTATTCAACATCAAAAAGGTATTCAAGAAAGGTTTGCTCTATGGTCAAAATCGGGAGACTACAACCCCAGGCTGGAACTTTGGAAGGCTCTGCTGGTTTGCTGGAAGCCCACAAATTTCCAACTCTCGGAAACTGAATTGGACACTCTACCATGTTCTGATGAAAGAAATTCGTACCAGATTACATGTCAACTTATATTAATTTTCTGTGTTCTGGGACTCGAGCAGCCTCCTCACTGCAAATTCTACTTCTGTTATCAGAATCTTGTTTAAACGAAATAGAGTGTAACTCCCTGAGGGCAGAAACCATCACTGAACTTCACGCTAGCACACAGCCGAGCACACAGCCAGACTCAAAGGTTTGCTGAATTAGTGTGCACGGCTTGATATGATTAAGGGGAAACGAAACAATCCTAACTCTCGTCCACACAACACACCGAAGATGAATACGCTTTGATTGATGGTTACACGCACAGGCACAGACACACACACACACACATGCACGTAATCGTTTGTTTTTCCTTTTCCCCCCCAAAAAAGTCACCACTGACTTAGTGCAAATTAGAGCCCTGGTTCCCATGCTGGGGTGCCAGGGGCGGGGGGGCGGGGGGGGGAACAGGGCCACCTGGTTGCAGTTCCTGTGGTCCTGCAGCAGCCCACGCTCCCTTACACGCCCCCTTCCAGCCCCTCGCAGCCACAGCCCCCAAGGCCAGTCCTGGCCTTTGTTCTTGCCCTTCCACAGCCCCACCCAGGCAGGTCCCCACTGCCTGGCGACATCAGCAGCAGTAAGGCGGGCAGGAACAGAGAAAGACACACCGGGCAGGGGTTTCTTCCCTTCTGTTCCGATCAATCCTCAAGGGCTCCTCCGCCCCATCCCCTCTCCACCCAGCCCCCAGCCCCCTGCCCCTCTCTTCTTCTCCCCTCCCAAAGTTGCTGGAAGTCCCGGGGGGGGGGGGGGGGGGGCCTCTCCAGCCCAGCCCAGCCCCATCAGGCTGACCAGGAAGAAGAGCCCTGCGATCTGCATTTTTGAGATTCCTCAGCTGACTCCTCTGTTTAAACGTCCCAGGGCAGGTCCGTCCCAGGGCAGGTCCGCAGGGCCTGTCCTTGGAGTGAGGAAAGCCGGCCTCCAGAGGCACACAGCTGGTCAAGGGCAAGAACCCTGGGGACCCAGGGGTTCTAAGCCCAAACCTCGGCTTCTCTCCACCACACTGACAGGGCTGCCTCCCTTCCCACCGCGGGCATTTGGTGACCTCACCTAGTAATGACATTTACATGGAGAAGTGCATTCTAAGTCCACAATGACTTGCAAAATCCCCAAAACACAACACAACCTATGCTTAAAGACAGAGTTTTACCCTCCCTAACCCTCAACTGACAAAACGACAGAGAGGTTATGGATGCCCCTTAAATCTGGTAGGCCCGGTTTTCAAGCGCACCTCGACGAGTGCTACAGTCAGCCCCTTCCCGATACCCCTAACAGCTTCTCACTGTTCTCGAGGGTCCTTCCAGAGTGGGGTGCTTCTCCCACAGGCCGGGGCCGGCGATGCAGAGCACTGCTGCCCCACAGCCACTCGCCCTGGGCACAGAGCAGAGACATTTCTTTCCCAGTCTCTCCCACACACACCACGAGCTCGGTCCCTTCCTCCTTTCTAGCACCTAGATTTGCCTGTGAGCTACAAGTGCTTCCAGGTCAACAAGTATCTGGATGCCTACGAGGTGCACAACGCATTTTCCCAGGAACCGAGAAGAGCATTAAAGAAATACTAGTCAGTGTCTGTGCCCTTGAAGATAAAATCTTCGAGATAAGTTGTAGGTGCATAAAATGACGTGAGCACCTCGGGCTCTCAAACGGCACAAAGCCCACGGACCGCGAGGAATCTTCGAGGGCAGAGGCGTGAAGGGCAGCTTTGTTAAAGTGGGACGGGGAGGGTGTCTCATGATGGAACCCCAGCTTAGGCGAGACTTATGGGGAGGAGCCAGCAAAGACGACAGCTGGCTACAAAAAAGCTGGACGCTGACTCGGATCCGAGGTGACCAGAGAATCCCCGTCGCTGATGTGGATGGTGCAGAATGCAAACGGTAGTGACACTGACGAGACAGTACTTGCGGAGGGCCCACCCACTCCGCACAGGGGCGGGCAAAAGGAGGCTTACAGCTGTGAGGACGCG
Source organism: Glossophaga mutica (assembly GCA_039655065.1). NCBI lineage: Eukaryota > Metazoa > Chordata > Mammalia > Chiroptera > Phyllostomidae > Glossophaga > Glossophaga mutica. The sequence continues at coordinate 90,150,102 of CM077313.1, forward strand.
AGTTCATTCTTGTATTATTACTGATCAACCACTGTATTACTCATTTGTATTACAACTGTGAACCTCCTCTGGCCCGCCCTGCGTACAGTCTGTCCGGCTCTCAGAGAGCCACAGACACCAGGACGGGCTTTCGGCCGAGCTTCCCAACCGGAGGGCCTGGGGCTCCCAGAACGGGCCAGCCAGAGTCCAGTGACCCAGGGGCTGGGTGCCCTGGCATGCAGGAGCAAGTCCTAGACATAACTTAAAAATCAAGGGCAAAGGGTTAAAGCGAATATAAAAACAGAGCCTAGAATGTGTGCATCACCGCCCCTAACAGATTATGATTCGGCATCTAACCAAAGAAACATACACATTTTCACATTTTCAGAACATTTATGTACACACATATTTTATTATTTTTATTTTTTTGCATGTAATTTTTTCCATCTTTTTTTAATTGTTGATCTCGTACAGTTTTCTGTCTTTTACTCGCACCCCAGCCCACCGCCCCAGCCCTCCCCACCTCCCTCCCATTTCCACCCCCTATAGTTTTTGTCCATGTGTCTTTTATACTTGTTGCTCTAAACCCTTCCCCTTTTCCCCTGAAATTCCCTCCCCTCTCACCTCTGGTAACTGTCAGCCTGTTCCCAATTTCAATGTCTTTGGTTATATTTTGCTTGTTTGTTTGTTTGTTTTGTTGATTAGGTTCCTGTTAAAGGTGAGATGTCTACGGCCATACCACCCTGAATGCGCCCAATCTCATCTGTATACACATATTTTAAAGTAGGCAATGCCTAATGGAATAATCACCCAGTGTATGGGTTTGTAAAGAACTACATTATAACTTCCTTTAAAAATCTCATCCTCGCATAATATGAGCACGAATATTTCTAAATCAAACAGTAACCCACAATAGTAATTTTCAGAAAGTAACTTTCTCCTTATTAACAAATTTCAGTATTTTGAGAACAAATAGCTAGATAAAAGAAACACCCAAACAATGTGCTAACTCGGTAAATGCACCTGACAAAGCACAGCGAAACTGCGTGACTTGAGTGAGCACCACGGGGGCCGGGTAGAGGCTGCCGTCTGCACCGGAGGAGAAAGAGACCCACGGATACACCGTACACACCCAGGCCCGGCGTATTCAGCAAGAGATTTTAAGCTCATTAACAGATAAACCAGTCCAATTTCAAGACTGTGGATTCTCCCCAAATCGCAAACTGCCGAGGATATCACAGTGTCTTACTTAGCCTTTAAATGATTAAGAAAACTGTGATACTGTTTTTACTATTTTAACTCTATTTTTGTAACAATGTCAAACAACCCACTAACATCATCAAAAACAACTTAGTAGTTTAAACTTTCAAACAGCAGTTCCGCAAAGACAAATTGGAGACTGACAGGTCACCCCCAAGGATGGAGCGGGCAGCGACTGCCCGCAGGAGCAGAGGTGGGCCAAGGGGTGCTCTTCGTCAAAGAACCGGCAGGTTTGGGAACTGAAGAGACCACCTTCCCACGCGTGCGTCTCTGACCGTTTCCTCAGACTGCGGATCTGAAACCTGCGCCTCGACAGATGCGCCAAGACCTCGACTTCAGTCCCAAGCCCCACCCGGCGGACTGGCCCATGTGTCTCTTCCCCTGTGAAACTGCAGGGGGTAACCTTTAAGTTCTAGATTTTTACGGTTTCCGTGGAGATCAAAGATGAGAAAAGAATAATAAGGTCTTAAAACACGTTAAACTTAGTGGAAAACAGTAGCACTGTGCCAGTTACATAAGTACTTCATGATTAGCATGAAGACGTGGGAAAAAACTCGGAGGCGTGACCGTTTCGGCCTGAAAGACGGCAGGCATTCCAGAGGGCTGTCTGCTCCGCCCGCTGTGGTGACCGCTCGGGAGCCGGGCCGGGCGCAGGGCAGGGACACTCAGGCAAACTCGCGTGGGCCCAGAAACAGGCATAAAGCCTCCTGTTCTCCACGATAACAATCGTCTCCACTTAAAAATGTGTCAGGATGGGCCGTTTTCAAAATCACTGGTCACGTGACTGACACCCGTGTTCAGGTCTGGTCGGTGCCACTGAGGATTAAAGCACCTGCATCCCCCAGCTCAGTGCGGTGAGTCACACCGGAACCTCTGCGGGGCCCTCGGTGACTGTGCTCTCCTGTCACCACGTGCTGCTGCAAGTTAACACGACAGGATGCCATCCAAGCACCGGTCGTGTGCGGTGACGGTGCGGAAAGCGCGCCTGACAACTGGCTCCTCCGGTGAGAAAGTCAAACACGAGGAAGTGTGCCCAGCACGAAGAGACGCGGACTGCTAGTTCGTATGTGTGCGACAAAAGATGACGCTGAGAAAATGAGCAGTATATGGAAGCAAAAATAACAGTCACAACAGGTGTGGAGTCGTGGGCTCTGAAAATTAATTATTCTACTTTTCAAGTTTCCTCCTATTCAATGATGCTTGAATCATGAAAGGTCATTCAGGCAGAAATGATCTCTCCTATGCAATGAGACTGCCTTTCATGGTATCAGACATCCACATAATGGTGCTGACCTAGAAACGGTTGTCATTTTTGCTAACGCGGATGACTAGTAATCATTAGATTGATAACTAAAGAAAACTAGCAAACTCTTCCCCGCAAGAGTCACGTTCTAATGGCTTGGGTGAAGTACCGTCAGATGGCAAAAGACGAACAAGCAAAACAAGAATTCAGGACTAAGCACCTAAATAATAAAGTCAAAAACTACCCCACCTGGCCGTGCACACGGGGGGCTTGCAGTCCCTGTGACAATCTATCCCATTAACGAAAACCCGGGCCCCTCCCCTCGGTGGCCTCCGACGGCTGGGAAGAACACCAGTTCCTCAGGGAGACAGGCTGGTGCCCCTCTCCGGGAGGTGCCGACTCCGCCCCTGCAGCACAGGCTGTCTGCTTCGCAGCCTTCATCTTCTGTTCCACTGGGTCTCAGCTGGAACAGAAGCCTTCTATTCCCCAGAAGAAGCCCCCCCCAGAAGCCTTCTTGACCCTCCTTTAAAGGGGTATTTCCTGTTTTTTCTATCTCCGCCACTTGTTTGCTCCACTGCACTTCCTGCAACGTGCAATTCACTTTTATTTCTTTGCCCCCACCCCAGAGGGACCTTGCTGGGAGGTCCTGTCCTGTTCTCCATGGTACCCCCCAACAAAGAGCACCTGGCCCAGCAGGCATTCAACAGCCGGTGGGTGTGAATGAAGCTACAGTGATTTTTCACATTTTATTTATTCTTTACCATAGCCAGGCCAAACGCTTATCACTGTTTTAAAGATGAGGCAACAAAAAGAAACGTTAGGAGATCTTTATCTTTTCAGTGTAGCAACAGGATGGAGATGCAGGACAATACTGAGATGCCTGGTAGTCTCCTACCTATCCCAGTTCCCAACACCTAGGCTCCACCCACTGCCCCACACAGCTTCCACCCCCTTCTGCCCCCTGCAAGTCACGCATCTTTCCAGGGGCTTCCAGGCTCTTCCGGGCTGTGGATGATAAAAGCAGCGCTCCTAAATGTGGCGGTTTCACCTCCCAAGGGACATTGGCCAATATCTGGAGACATCTGGGTTGTCACAGCTGGGGAGGGGGTTACAGGCTTCTAACAGGTGGAGGCCAAGGATGGCCTGCTACACATCCCATAATTTACAGGACAGCGCCCCCTCCCAAAGAAAGAATTCTTCAACCCCAAATGTCCTGGCGCTGAGGCTGTGAAGCCCACACAGCAAAACGAGCTGAGAGCAGAGGTGCAGGTGCCGTGGACCTCAGGAGCCAGGCAGGCGACGGGAAGGGGTCCAGCAGGACCCGCAGAAGGGGAGCAACAGTCATTTTTACCATCTGTTCAGGTTGCATTTCGCATGGTGCATGTTTTTTAAACAGCACCTTTCGTGACAGTCTTGCACCGCCAACAAGCTCTGTTTGCACATTTAACTTGCACACTCTTCACTTCCACGAGGGGAAGCACCCTCTCCATTATGTCTTGAGCCCTCTCCAGCTACCCTTTTGCCTTTCCGCTCCTGATAAGGGACATGGGCACAAGCAGGATCACTCTTCCCCCAACTCTAATTAAAATAACAGCCACAGATGATAAATGGCAACTCCGAGCCTGTTTCGAGAACACAACAGAGGCGAGGAGGAACTTCCGTGAACTGGACTGTGCACCCAAACTGAAAAGGGGGAGATTTACTCAGTTCCGGGGGATTACTGCAATAGGAAGGTCAGCTCAGGGATGCCAGATGGTCTGCTTCTAGGGAGAGGCAGGACGTCAGACTTTAAAACTGCCCACACTTCTTCCAGTCCACCCCGCCCCCGGATTCCGATGTCATTGGCCAAGCCAGCTGGCTGTTTCAAATTCCCAGGTGACTCCAGTACACAGCTGAGACTGAGCACCGCCCGTCTAGTCCAGGCCTCCCATTTTCACGTATGTGCAAACTGAGGCTCAGAGAAGCTCAGGCTCTGCTCAGGCACCTGACGAGTCTGAAACAGATACAGAATCAGAACGCTGTTCTTCCAAGGCAGTATTTGCCAAGCACGGGTTGTCACGGCAGATCAGGAAGTCAGCGTGATGGCTTACGCACAGCCTGTTAAAAAGGGCAGACGGAAAACTCGGTGTAGTGCACACTACGGGGGCTGGTACCCTCACAGGACACTGCCGTTTTGGTTATATGTAAGCACATGCGTGGTCAGCCTCCGGCTGCCTCTCCAAGGCCATTCTCTACCCCCCTCTGCTTTGTTCCCAGCCCAGGAGGCTGACCCTACAGCCTGCATCGCCGGGCCCCTTGTAAGGGTTTCCAGCTGGCCAGCCAGGGAGAGGCAGCGGTATTTGGAGCCCCTCTTCTCGGTCACCCTGCCCCCAGGCCCAGCTCTGGGGTTCGGCTCCTGAGGACGCTCCCCTTCCTCTTCAGGCCTGCTGTTCACGGCACCTGGGTGCTTCAGGACCCTCTGTGGATTCCTTAGGCCTGCTAAGGGTCCTGCAAACAGTCCTATTAAATGCTTCCTGCCAGGACACTGACATACAAAAGCAGACAAACACGGCCATGTGTGCACGGGGCTGCATTTCAGGAGTGTGAGCAGACTTTCATGTGGACAGTACTGTTTGCTGTGGGTTGTGGTCAGTCCTTCGGACCATGCCACAACCTCCCCCGGATGACACCGGGAGCTCCTGGGTAGAGACGCCTAAAAAAGCCACTTCAAGAACCTTCTTTACCAAAGGGGAAAAAAAAAAAACCAAAAAAAAACCTTTCCAACTGCTAGCATCAAGGAAATCGTAAATCATGTCCCCAAATATGAGAGACATACGTTTATTACAATTGATTTTTAAACAATGTTTAACACTGCCCCATGGTGGACAGGGCCTCCTTGGTAGCTAGTGAGCTCCGCACCAGGGCTGAGCACCAATGCGAGTGGAGGCAAACCATGGTAGGGACCCTCGTCAGTTTCTAACTCCTAAAATGCGTGCTTGCATCAAGGAGCATCACGTTTTAAAACCTCTTCTTGAACACCTTCCTGAACATAGTAACCGAAGCCATTCTGTCACAGCAAAGTTCCGTACGAAAGACCCCACACTGGGACCGGCTCTCACCGGTTCTGGGAGAGAGAAGAAGACAGGAAATGCGGTGGCTTTCAAAAATGTCCACACTCTGCTCCTCTTTGCAGGATCCGAGGGTACAGGGCCAGAGAAAGAACCACACATCCCAGATTCCATCATTCTCCAGAACCATCCCCCAGGCTGTCCTGTGGCCTTAGGTAGATGGTGAGCAAGGACAGAAAGTCTCTGGACCTGGGTCTGGTCATCTAACCTCCACACACCTGCTGGCCAGTGGCCAGCGAACACCCAAGAGCATGGGGCAGTTCCTTCACGGCACCGCCTTCCACCAGCCAAAGGCATGAGTCCAGTAAGTGCCACAGTTACAGTAATACAACTGTATTTCAGTACGGGCATCCCTAAATCCAAATTTACACTATCCAGTATAAAAAGAGTCAAAGGAAACGCAATGACAAGAAAACGGGCACAAGTGAAAATGGCAAAGGTTGTTATCCTGACTTGTTACTGTAACCTTCTGGACGGAGTGACGCCATTCCCTATGTGACTAGAAAGCTGTTAACGCTCACACTGGCCAGTCAAGAAAAATGCAGCTTCATCCTGTCACCAGAATGCACTTACTATGCATGAGACTTTATAGCTGCAGCTAAAACGTGTTTAATGCTCTAGACGCAAAGTGCCGTTCCGTATATTACCCACCCCATAGTTCTGTTCCTCGGGGCATGCCCATGAAGTAGGGAGGTGATAATCCCACATCACATAAGAGGAAAGGCTCACACGGGAAATAACTTGAAACTCACACCAAACTTCACCACTGTGAACGGAAATGGCATGTCTCATCCCCTGTACCATGCTGCCTCCCCAAGGTGAACTTACCTCTCACCTGCACACCAGTAAGGTTTTGCAAGCTTGCTAGTAAAAAAAAGGAAGAACATACAGTACTAAAATTCTGAATTTTTCTACGCTTGACTCTACAATGGGAAAAAAAGTACCCCGGTAACAGTATTTATCTTTCTGAGCCCATTCATTAACACGCACGCACGCACGCACACACACACACACACAGAGTGATGTGATGACTGGGTGTTTATAACTGAGTGGCTTCTAATGCAGTCGCTGTGGATTCAGGAGGAGTTAATACGCTGTGTTCTCTTTCTCGGCCTATATTGAACTCCAGATTCTTTTGGGTCACTAAGGGAGTATGAAAGACTATTAAGAGATAAATCACCAATAGTTAAATAATTCAGTAGCCAAAGCCCATCAATGGCATTATATAAGAGTAGCAGTGTTAGGGCATTTCACTGGCTGACGTAGAAAAATTAGGCTTATTATCCAAACGGCTGTAACTTGCCTTATCGGAATGCGTATCAGAAAACAAAGGAAACCTGACGTCGGTCTACGACCTGGAATGTTTCAACTTTATTTTGTTCAGCGCCTCCTTTCGCATCATCATTTTGGTTGGTGCAGGGCAGAGGGGAGGAGGGACCTCCACACGAAATGTTCCCCGGTCAGCAGGGAGGATTAAGGTTCCAGCTCCCAAAACACGCTGGAAAGTGACTCGCCGAGCGGAATCACAAATAAAGTGCCACCGGCAGCGTTTGTGGCCAAGAAGAAAGAAGGACGCTAAAATTTAATTATAAGTTTAGCAACTTTCTAGGACAGGGAAGGTGCTTTAGCTTTGGGCTCTACGGATCGCTTCCAACCCTAAGCAAAGCACGCTCGGGGGCAGGGGCGGAGATAACCGCGAGGCGGCCGGTGCGCGCCAAACGGCAGTGTCCAAGTCTCGTTAGCGCAGACCTGCCCGTTCGCGGCCCGGCCGGGCAGCTGTTGATCTCAGGGCCATTTTTTTAAAAGAAGAGACCGAGAGCGGGTGGGAAGGGAGCGAGGCGGCCTGAGCCGGGGGATAGCGGAGGGAAGGCGAGGAGGAGATAAGGACGTCCCAGGAAAAGTCAGAGAGGGCTGCAAACTGGCGGGGACCGGGGGCGGGGCTTGTCGGCAGGGAAGCGGGAGAGGAGCGGAGGACCGGGGCCCGCGGCTCAAAGTTCCGCGTCCGGCGGCGCCCGCGCGCTGGGGCTGCTCACCTAACAGGAGCGTGGTCCAGGTTCGGCCGCGCCCCGCGCGCCGCAGGCCCAGCGCCCCGCGCAGCCCGGCCGCCAGGCGCCCCCCGAGGCCGCCCCCGGAGGGCGGCGAGGCAGACTCCGCGCGGGGCCCCTTCCTGCCCGCGGCGCCCTTGCGCCCGGGGGACGGGGGCGCGCGCTCGGGCCCGGGATCCCCGGCGCCCGGCGCCCCTCTCAGCGGCGACGGCGAGGCGCGGGGCGGCTTGGGGGCCGCGTCGCGGTGCTTGTTCCGCGCCTGCAGGACCATCTTGGCATAGTCGCGCCCGCTGGCTGCGCGCGCCCGGACGGCGGCCGGGGCGCCGCTCACTCTCGGCGGAGGGCGGGTCTGTCCCTCCCCGCGGGCCAGGAGGCGGGGAAAGCTGCAAGGCCGGGCGGCGGCTGCCTGCCTGGCGCTGCGGCCGGGAGGCGGCGCAGGACCCGCGCGCCCGCCGCCGTTGCTCCGGTTGTCACGGCGACCGCGGAACGCCGGGGGGGCGGGGGTGGGGACACCCTGCCAGCGGCCCCGCCCCCGCCGCTCCTCGGCGCCGGACGCGCGCCCCGGTCGACCAGCGCGCACGCGCGGACTTCCGGCGCGGGCGGGAGCCAACCCGGTGGCCGCCCTGCGACCCCTGTCCAGCTCGGGACCCGCGCGGAAGCCGGCGGGGCCCAGCGCACTGACCGCCTTCCGGGTGCGGCCGCCTGTCTCTCTGAGAGTGGGAGGAACGCAGGGTCTTCTCGGGACGGGGCCCGCTGGTCGAAGTTTTGACCCGATTAAGGCTGCGCGTGGAGCCCTGCGGTGCCCGTGTGGCTCAGGAGGCGCGGCGCGGGGTGTCTGGACCCGGGAAGAGGCTCTCCGGAACGACCGTGCGGGGGCGCTGTGCTTGCGTTCTGCAGCCTCCTTGGCCCCTCCGCTGGAAGGCGAGAGAGGGTGAAGTCGTGCCCCATCCGGCATTCACCCCACTACAATTCCTCCCCTAGTTCGGCCTTGCACCTTAGAAGGTTGAGGAGTGCAGCCCCCGGGGTGCACTCATGCGAAGGACGGCGCACCCCGACTTACAAAGACAGCAAAATTCTCGGTTTCACATGCTATAACCTTGTGGCTTAAAAGAAAGAAAACAGAACTTTATTTGCTAATACAAAAGTTTAGTCGAAAATGTGTTTTCTTTCACAAAGCCTCGGAATACAGGAGTAAAGGAAGTCAGGGAGGAGGGAGAAAATCCGGGCGAATCCCAGTTATCCCTCCTCCCCTTCCTCCGCGTTTTTTGCGCAAAGCCTTGCAGCCTCCTGGATAACAACTGAGGAGTTTCAGTCCTTGCTCTGTCCAGTGGGCTTGTTCCAAAAAGTTGCCCATGAGTCCCAGTTTTGGAATTCAAGCCACATCGTGCTGATTTGATTACCTTCATTGTACTTCCCGGGTCTTCATGGGCCTGTGGATCCCCAGTCAAGTTTCTCTGCCCGCAGATTTCTGTATTAAGGCAGCTAATAACTTGCATTCTCTATTATACCCTTTTAAGGGACAGTGGCTTCTTTTGTAAAGGGAATTTATTTTGCCACGCCAACTAATAATCCTGCATACCCTGCATGTTGTGAATTTGGGTTTTCAGATGTCTTTATCCGAGCAGGAAACAACTATTTTTAGACACTTGAAGAAAAGACTGAAAGTGATAATACAGAATGCTTGGATTCCAAAACAATGTGTCCGATAGATACCGTGTGATCCTCTTGGATTTGTTACAGGACACAGGTCCAAGGGGGGCAATTATTGGCCCACCCAGGGACGCCAAAAACTGTTACAGAACAGACACACAAAGGTTCGTTATGTTCGCTGCCTTAGGAAAGACGTCTCAGTGCCAGAGATTTGTGAAAAGGAAAGGAAATGTTTATTTAAAGCTATACAGACTCAAAGTAGTGACCTAATGTCTTCATTAAGATATCAAAGTCCTTTTGGATACCCACAGACGCCCACAGTGCTTCCTTCTCCCCCTGCCCTAATTCAGGGTACTGTATCTCAGGAAAAGAAGTGAACATCCAGGATCCAGGCTCCTGATGCCGTCAGCTGTGTCGCTGTCCAGGCAGGATCTCTGATTAATACAAAGCCATGTGGCACCTTCTCGTGACCTACCAGCAAGAGTTCTTTCACCCTTCTTCCAGGCAAAGTCTCTCCTGCTTCCCAGGCCACGTGGTCAAAGGGAGCACCCTAAAGCCACGTGGTCCTCTTCTACCAAAGCTGCGGGGGTCTACACTCTGGCCAAAACCACGTGAATCTCCCTCTGGCAAAGCTGCGAGGGGGTCTCAATTCTGCCAAAGCCACATGGCTCCCCCTTCACCTAAGTTGCGGGGAGGGGGGTCACCACTCGGCCAAAGCCGAGTGGCGGTTCTCTGCTAAAGCCACATGGTGATTCTCCCTCACATGGTGGCGGGGGTCCTGACGCTGCCAAAAGCGCATGCCTCTCCCTCTGGCCAAAGCCGCATGGCTCTCTCCTTGATGGCTGTGGTGTCTGGGTTTAAATCCCCACGCCAATCCTCCTCTGTACCCCCACTTCCGACTCCTGCTACAGTTAGTTACACCTGCCAGCATTCCTGTATTATTCCAAGTTTACTGGGCTGCCATGGTGAGTCTGGGCAGGTGTGTCCCTGTATCCTGGAGCCAATCTTCTCCAAGCTCCCACGCAGGTGCTGTAACTTGGGGGTCCTGCCTCCCAGTTACATCTTGTGGGGGGAATCCTTTCTATCCCCCTGGCTCAGAGCATGGCCACAGCTATTTAACACATCTAAGCCACCAGCCAAAGGCTATAGATATGTTAAATGACCATGCCATGGATTAGCTGCAAAGCTGTGACTGTACAAAACAGCTCTGCATGTCCCTGTTCCATGTGTCCCTTCCCCCAACTCACACCTGTGGGGCAAGGGGTAAGGATATCTTATATGTCCCTCTAATTTATCCTGGACACCTTGAGCTCTGGGCCCCATTCCAAATCCCTATTTTTAGGGCTCCCCCTCTTGGCTGCAACCTGCATCAGATTGATTTTTAACTTATTGCCCATTAGAGTGAAAGCAATCTATTTCAATGTCTATTAAAGGTAATACAAATAATTTGTTGACCGGTTTTCTTTAAATGATTAGGAAAAAAACACATGGGAAAGAGATTTAATATGGGAAGCGTTGTATCACTTATGTCTCCTGTCCATGGTAGGCATGGATTCAGGAACTGCCTCCCTTCCACTGGTACTGTTGACCAGGAAATACCCACCTGTTGGGTAAATACATGAGTGACTGAGTGACTGAATGCAGGTGGTGACAAGCAAATGATGATTCACAAGGCTGTGTCCTGTAGAGCACTTAAAAGTCTTGAATTTTTAGAGGACAGAGACTCGTACTCAATCTCCTACCGTCCCACAGAGCCCACCCCAGAGCCAGGCTGCCTGCCGCTGGTGGAATCGAGTTGCAAGAGGAAAGGCTAGGGTGCAGACATGCCCAGAGGATTTTTCTTAGTTCAACCAGTGCTGATGAGTTCCTCTTCTTTGCTTGGCTTCCTGGTACAGAATCCCAGAGAGGGGCAGGGTAGCATATTGGGGGGAAAAAAAAAAAACCATGGTAACTTTAGGCCCAGGTTCCAGTCTCGGTGCTGACATGTAACAGCCCTGTGACCTTGGCCAAGTTTACTAGACTTTTTTGAGTCCGGTTTCCTCACCCCTAAAATGAAAGTAACAAAAGCATCTACACAGTAGGTTTGTGGAAATTAAATGTAACACAATGAATGTAAAGTATCTAACAATTCCACAGAAGTAATTTTCCTATCAATGTTCAAAGCTGTGGGTGATACGTAAGGAAGACGGCAGGTCCTCGGTCCTTGGTCCTCCCAGAGCCTGAGGCAGGACAGTTCCCAGGCTGTGGGAGGCCCGGGAACAGAGCACAGGGGCACACAGACAGCTGTGTCATCTTTGGGCCCGTCCCCCTGGGCTTCACGCTCCTCAGCTGTCTGAGCCACTGACCCTCCCCTGAAGTTGCCTGCTTCCCACATGTGCTTGACAAACGATGCCCGTTCAGGGGTCATTAAGCCTGGATAAAATAGTAGGCAACTCCTCCTGCCCTCCTCCCCTGCCCCCCCCTCCGCCGCCCCCATGCCCAAGAAGGAGGATGTTTCACACACAGGGAGGATGGTGGGGCAGAAACTGGACCCCTCATGGAAAGTCACAGGTCACATTTCCTTCCGTCTTTGCAACTCTGCGATGCACCAGAGCAGCAAGGCTGTTTGTTCATCTCCGCATCCTTAGGCCAGTGCCTGCCACACAGTGGTGGGTGCTGGGAAAAAGAAAAAGGAAGAGAAACGGAAAGCTGATTTTAAACACTGCGTTGGGCACTGGGCATGGATGATCCTGTGAACTGGTTCAAGGCTATAATGCATACAGATTAAGCACTGCAGTTACTGACCACCTTCAATGTGCTTTTCTTTCCAGGGGTTGCAGGTGCACCAGGAAGGTACCGCCTGTACGTGACGCTGTCGCAATACTGGGCCGAGGCAGACAGGTTCCAGGGACAGGAGCCCACCGGAGCAACCGCTGAGGAAGAAGCCCTGGTCTGGTCCCCTGCGTGGAAACCGGATCCTTTTCTCATTAAAAGCTCCACTTGGGGCATTTCAAATTAAAAAAAAAAAAAAAAACTTTTTAATTGAAAAAAATTAAACTTGGGGGATAGAAAGAGAGGACATTAAAAGGAGGATATGAGCATAAAATAAAAAGGAAGAGCATACAATAATAGAAGCAAACAAGTGAATACCCCAAAACCAGGCCTACCAATATTAAGATAGAGGGACCAAGGGAATTTTGAGAAGTGGGCAAGGAAAAGTCAAATTAGGCCAAGAGAAGACTGTGCTGGAAGCTAACGTCCTTCTTCTGTATGCTGGCATTTTGAAGGCCCCATCTTAAACTCCCAGATCTCCCCTTTTTTCTTCCACCTGCTCTGCTCCCCACAGAGTGGCGGCCAGAGGAGAATCGTGGCCGTGGCGTGGATTTCTCATTTCCTTGGACTAGGTCACTCGATTCCTTTAATGGAGAAGCGTCTTGGGGTCAAGGTCTAGATCCTGGCTGTGGTTTCCTGCAGCCAGCGGTTCAGTAGTGAAAGAGGAACATGCACACTCCCAGCACAGCTCACAGTAACCGAAAGTGGGCGCGGCACAGTGTGTCTGTGCAACGCTCTCTCCTCACACACCGCCAACGTGAACTTGTCACTGTGTTATAACGTATCCATTTGGTCTCTGGGGAGGACAGGCATAAATTGCTACTTTATGGCTTTTCAAATTTTATCTACTGTCTTCCTCCTAGCTGACCTTGTAATTTAAACTGTTCATGCTCCACTGGGTGTTCCTGAGTCACTCCGAGTTCATTACTGGTCAGAGTGCTTTGTCAAAGGACCACTCGGTCAGGGAGGGGCCTGTCTCTCTAAAATGCAATTCCTGTTACTGAGGGCTTCCTCTGCCCTTAGGACCTCAGTAGGTATTAAAAATTCGTATGCGAATTCCCCATCCCCGAAGGGCTGACAGTTTAGTTGGAGGGACGGGGTGTGCTGGAACAAAGTATGGTCACATAGGGACTGCACGTGATTCGGAGCACAAGCGCAGAAAGTGATCCAAAGAAGGAGAGACCATGGGGGGTGTGACAGAGGGGTGTTCAGGGGAAGAGGTGCAACTGGGTCGAGGCCTTGTTAGAACAACAGACTTTGAAGAAGAAGAACAACAACAAAAACCATGAAAAAGCTGTCCCAGGCAGAAACAGCATCTTTCAGAAACCCTGTGAGGCTGGCATGTGGGAGGGGCTGGTATGACTGTCTTAAATCCCTCGGGGAATGAGGAAGGGGAGAGACGATGAATGTAAGGTTGAGCGATGAACAGCTGGGTTAAAAGTGAACACGAGGCGAAGCAACGACTGGATCAGGAAATGCCCAGGGTACCCCCAGCATGGATCCCAGCTCACGAAGGCCCACGTATTCATCTAGACATGAGCGGACTCTCCCCTGAAGGATGCTGGGCTCCTCCTACGCCCAGGTGGCCTTAGGAATACTGGGAGCCCGTGAATTCCACCTCCAGCCTCTGACCGGGGCCAGGGCTTGCTTGCTTGCACCCAGCGGGCCCTCGCTGACACCTAGCCGGAAGTCTGGCCTCTCTCTCAGCTGCCCCCAGACACGGAGAAAGAGGGGACTGATTCGGGCAGACATCTGGGCTCAGTCACCCATCCCCATTCTCCGGAGTAGGCACGGGGATGCACCACACAGTTTATTCTCCTGTCCCAACCTCGTCACGTGCTCCCAGCAAATGTTAAAAAAAAGTTAGTTCACCTCGTGGCCACCTAACGTGTTCTACCTTTCTTTTACGACTAACCGGACAAATGTGTTTTGGTGAGATGAGGCCTTCACCAGGTCAGCCCTTGGGGTGGCGAGGGAACAGGAAGGGGGGCAGGTCAGAGGACGTGGGGGGTGGAGAGCACCCTGATGTCTGGGTCCCTGGGGCCGCTGGGCGTGGATTTTAGGGGAGCTCCCCTCAACCTCCGGCTCTGGCCACCTGCCAAACCCGACCTGCCTCGTCATGACTTTGTTCAGCTGTGGGGGCCTTCTGGACAATTTTCTTCTCTGGGATCCCATGGACAGTTTTATTCTAGAGACGGTACTGCTGCTTTGAAAATATGGAAGTCAAGCAAAATACATGACGCTTCTTAGAGTGCAGATTTTTGGCCACAGCCCCAGAGAGCGAGGAGTTTGGGGGGAGTTCAAGGTGGCCTGTGCTTCTCGCCAGGAGGTTCCTGGTCACCCCCTGCCGAACCAGGCCCGACGGGTAGTGGAGGTTCCACTTCGAATTGAGTGTTTCTGAGTGTTCGGGGCTCACACTCTACAGCACATTAAGATTCTTTCTTTTGCTTCCATTTTGCATTTTTGAAGACAAATATTTTCCAAATTCCTCCATGATGAATATTTAATACTCTATATGTGTGCAAAAGAGACACAAACAAATTCTGACTGGAGAACAAATGGGAAGAGCAATAAAGATACATTTTCACCAAGATTACGCTTCGTCCTTCTTTCTGGAGTCATATTTTGGAGGAATCGCTGTTGAATGTCCGTAATAATTCTTCTTTAGTAGTTTCGGATGGATCTTGGAAACAGGGCTTGAAAATACTGCCAAGGAAACGAGACAGGTGACAGCAGGCCGAGTGCTAGTCACAAACCTGTGGTTGGGAGGTGACACAGATTTATGTGAGATCACATCTTTGGTGTCACCCAACCTCGTTCTTTTTTAAAGACCTTCTTTCTTTCTTTTTAGAGAGAGGGGAGGGAAGGGAGAAAGAGAGGGAGAGAAACATTAATCATTTGCCTCTTGTACACACCCCAGCTGGGGACCGAACCCACCAGCCAGGCATGTACTCTGACAGGGAATCGAACCAGCGACTTTCACTTTGAGGGCCACCACACAACCAACTGAGCCACGCTGGTGAGGGCTGACCTTGTCCTGGGAACCTGCAGTGGAGGGGAAGGATGGGTGGGGAGCACCCACAGCTTCTTAGCACCGACCCTCAGCCCTTCCAGGTCTCAACCTGGAGCTCTGGCAACATTACCTGGGAGCTTCGAGGAGACGCTGATGCCCAGAACTCACGTGGACCAGGAAGGGCACCCACACCTTTAAAACCTCCACAGGTGACTGCCAGCTGTTGAGGTTGAGACCCACAAATTAAGGGAAAGGAGAAGAAGAAAACCTCTCTATGCTCATTCCTTGGTTCAATGATAGATTTTTAAGACACACTCATTTCTTTTTACGAAGGCTCTGTCCAGTGAAAAGAAAAGCCAGCGAGGGGCCAAGGGATGCAGGATGTCAGTCCGTGTGATCAAAACGCAGAAGCGGCTTCCACACATCGGAGGCAGACCTCTGTCCTTGGCACTGGTCTCTGTTTGAGCCCCTCCTTTGTAGTCTCTCCAACACTTAAATCAGGTCACAGATGCCGATTCCACCCCAGTGCACAGCAGGACACAGAGCTGGCCGGACCTGGTTTGGAACTTCCAGCCAGAATGCCAGCATTTGCTACCCGCACTCCTGCTCTTCCCCTCCACCCAGCCGGGCTTTGCTCCCGCTTGGAAAACCAGGGCGCCTGTCTCCCCTCCTTCTTCTCCACCGACTGGCTGGGATCTGGAAAGTGATGGATAGAGGACAAAAGAAAAAAAAAAAGCATCCAGGTGGAGGGGCAAGTGTGAGCAGCCAGCGAAGAGAGTCATGAGATGCTTTAAAGAAAAGCTTCTGGTGCCAAATCCCATTCATTTCTCTGGAGCCCCCCGAGCCCGAGACGCATTTGTGAAGCCAGCGGAGGAAGAGGCTCAGGGTACCCTAAGTGTCTTAAGAACCAAAGAGATCCGGGCAGAGGCACCATACGTAGCTATGTGCGAGCGCAATTCAACACAGGAACGATGGATGCGCGTACGTGTTCTTTACGTGCACAGGCGAAGTGACAAAAGGTAAAACACCAAAGGGAAGGAGGAGCCTCGCAGTAACAGACAGCTGCCACGGAACTAGCCCTCACCGGGTCCCGGGCACTGTTCTGTCCTTCGCACACATCATTGAATCCTCACGACCTACAAGGCGCAGGATGGAAACGCAGGGAGGCTGAGCGATTCACTGAAGGTCAGTGCGGGCAAGGGGGTGCTGGGACAGGAACCCCAGTGGGCCCCCCCCCCGCCGCCTCACCCTTGACTCCGCACTGTCCTGCGAGGTGGGGCATTCGGAAAAGACAGACACCGTGAGAAGACAGACACTGTGAGCCGTGGTTTCCCTTCAGCGCTAAAAATTGCTTCCTTGAAAATAAAGGCTGCGAAAGCCCATCCAACAGTTGATCGCAGCCTTGCGCAAGGAAGTACGTTCAGGGCCTGGGGACTCACTTGGGTTCCGTTTACCTTGTGCATTAAGAAGTAAGTCGTCTGCAGGCTTTGCGAGTCTGTCGTTAGGGATGGATGACTTGAACCGCCACCGACAGCCCATCGCCACCCCACGCGGTTGCGCACAGGTATCCGAGTGACGGTGTTGGAAAAGCGGGAAGGTGTTGGAAACCCGACCCCAGTCGTTTGTGTCAGGCCTCCCAGATGGGTGCCTTTCTGGAAAGTGGGTGGCAGGAGAGGGACCGCATCACAGTGTCGCAGTCGTGCCTTCAGGGCACCCTGCCGCCAGCCGAGACCACTGGACCGCAGCGGTCAGTCGGAGGAACCACAGCACCTAGCGCGTGAAATCCGATCACTCCTGGCTGAGAACCCTCGCCTGCCGCACAGCAAGTGGCAGGCGCGGAGGGGCCATCAGCTACTTCCCCGGGCACGTCTGGGAGCTCAGGCTTGGTGCCTCCTTGACACTGCGAGTCAGCTGGGCGACTTCGGTCAAGTCCCCGAATGACACTATGCGGGGAAGAAATAGATAATTCCCCAAGTCCCTTCTAGAAAAAGAAAAAAAGCCTGTAGTGTTCTGATTACAGTGAGACTGGCGCATCATTTCGGTTCCCTTGGAGAAGGACTAGCTCGATCGCTCAGTTTCGCTGCGTATTTTCCTCCTGCCTTCAGTCTCCTCCCGATAATGCGCCCCAAGCCCTTTCCTTTCCATTTGCCATGGACAGATCTCGCGAAGCCCGGGTATGTCTCTGGTCTGCAGGCTCTGAAATGTGCGGCGCGCGCCCGCGTTCAATCCGCGTTTGCGTTTATTTAGATTATCAGCCCGGAGCCCAGCCACGCGCTCAGACACCCCTCGGCCGTGAGACGCTCTTTGCCGCTCCCGACCGACAGTGAGAATCCCACCGAAGATGCGTTCTTGACCTTTCACTGAAGTGAAGAAATCGTATTGGAAAAGTTTGTCTTCAAACATGGACATGGGCCTTTTGGTTCTGCTTCCAATAATCGAGACGGACTTCAAAGCGGCAGCCCCATTTAGTGGCTGATGGTCCCCAGGTTCTCAACGTCTGTGCCCGTGCCCAGGGCTCTGGGTGGTTTTGTCAGCTAAGACACGTGGCGGTGGAAACGTCCATTCATGAATCCCCCACGCAGGGAGCATTTCCTGTGGGGCGAGCAATGTGCTTGATGTTGACAGAGCAAATGAGTAAAACGTAGTTCTGCCTTTAAGTCAAGTGAAACAGGAAAGCGTGCGAGTGCACCGTTGTGAGTAAATGAGTCGTAGTGGCCGCCCTCTGGGGCGTCCCTGCCCTTCAGAAGGACTCCCTGAGCCCCTCCCCAGCGCTCCTCCCCTGCTTGGCCTGACCTGACCCCGCTTTCCCCACCTGCACCCAGGAGCCTGCGGCTGCGCTGGGCCCTGACCCTTTACCGCCGATGAGTGGGGGTTGACCCACGCAGGGCCCAGCACGCCGTCTCTCCCAGGAATCTGCACCGAAGACTAAGAGGTCTTACTCAGTTTGGGCAAGTCTGCTAAAGGAAAGACTCAACATAGAAAATGACGGGACAGCCACCTTCTGCTGGTCGTGTCAGCTGGGAAGCAGAGGAAATCCGTGAGCAGAAAGAGTGGTGCGTTGCAGACACGGGGAGGCGCAGGGGTGGGGTGGGGCGGAAGGTGGAGGGATCCCGGAGCGGAGGGATCCCGGAGCGGGCACTTTTCACCGGCGGGATGCAGATCCCTCCGCGGCCTGGGCGTGTCCCAGCTCTCCAGGGCTCTGGGCTGCCTGCAGTTCTCTTTTCGGCGAAGCCTGCTCCTAAATTTTTTTTTTCAATGCTCACAACCAAGAGTTCCAACTAATAAATGAGTGCAATCAATTGCTATTAGCATAACACTTGAAGTGGGTGCAGAACAAATTTTTACTTACATTGTTCCTACGTGCAGGGTAGAAACGGCGCTTGTACTTCGTGATGCATCGGCCAACGACAGCGCATTTCTGATTTGAATTCTCTCCACTCTGCGCTTTCTTGCGCAGCAACACTTGTGAGACGCTGATCTTGGCAGTGGGTGGGGGGGAACAAGGTGCACTGCCAAGGCAGGCAACCCAATTTCGGTCGAGGGCAAATTCCAGAAAAAGCAAAAACACCTACAGGCTATATTTCTCTTTCATTCAAAATGGTTTTATTATTGATCCCATGGGGCAAACTATGTTCTTACAGCTAAGGTGATCTATTTGTTCAAGAGAAGAATGTCAATGAGAAAACTCTATTTGCTTTTCAGCCTCTGAAGTAATACAGCATGGCCCAATGCGAGATAGTCGTACCGGGAGACAGCTTTTCCTACGTCCTTCTCTTAGGTGTAGACAGCGCCTTCATTTCCACCACATGGGTTCACCTGGATTAGCCACATGGAGCCTCCCATCCCCCAAAAAGATCTGGCCGAAGACGCATCATCATGCCCATTTGACATATGGAGAAACGGAGGCTCCATGGAGACTTCGAAGCATGGCTGTGAATTCTCTGACATTCCTCCTATCAAGAAGAGGGGCCTCTCTTGCCTCCGCCCAAGCAACATGGCCCAAGGGATGCTGTGTGAGCCGGAGGCTGGGTCGCAAAAGGCAATTGACTCCCACTCACCTCTCTCCTGGGACAGGTACCCTCGGAGCCTGAGCCTTCTCGTAAGAAGTCCAGCTGCCCCAAAGCCACCGTGATGGAAGGGCCACACGGTGGGACCATACTGTAATAGGGGGAGGGGCCCACCCCTGCTGAAACTGGCTCCAAGGCACCTCGGCTGGTCCTCTGCTCCACGCTGGGTGGCAGTGGCTCCCAGCACACGGAAAGGCAGCGCTGGCTCCCCCCACAGTCCTCCTCTGATGGGTTCCTCGTCTGTGTTCGCCATGGAAGGCAGGCATGTTGCCAAGGTAGGCGGGCGCCGTGCAACCAACCGTCCTGCAGAGCCTGGCTGGGCTGGAGGAATTACACTCGCCCCCAGGCTCACATTTGGCAGGGTCTACAGGAAAAATACGTGTGTTCTGAGCGCCAGCAGACTTTTTGATCTAGCTTTGGTTTTAAGGTAATTGTTCTCTGTTAAAAATGTAAATTTTCATCCGCTTCTTCCAAAGAGATTGGCAGAAAGGCATAAAATCATGTAAAGATCACTTTTACTTATAATGAAGTCCAGGCTGCAGAGAGGCGGTGCTCACGCAGCACCGGGGGGTTCCTGAGGCCGTAGGGGACGGTGACAGCGACAGAAAGCCACGGGAACGGTGCCCCTGGGAGGCGGGCAAAAATCAGTCATCTTGCTCATTTCTGGGGTATATGTGATGTTTTCTTTAACATCCACACGTTTCATGAATTAAGTCAACAAATATTTACAAAGTATTGGTTTTATCACATATATGTTTTTTTAAAAGGAGACTCAGCTTGTTTTTGACTGCCCCAAAGTCAAAACCCAATTCGGAGATTCATTGCCAAGTTTGTACTTATGCTTTCTAGGTTTCTTTTAATGACGGTATTCCTACTCAGTAAGAAGGAGGAGAAGGAAGGAGCGGGAGGGCTCAGGACTGTGATAAGGAGCAAATGCTGTGTTTAGAATATTCAGTACAGTGCCTGGTCTATGGGAGGAGCTCAGTCTATGCTAATTACTGGTCTTTCCTATTCATCTCTCGTCTTTCCAGTGTTTCTCCAGCAGATGGATACAAACGAGGTCAAACTGACTTCTGTGTTCTCTGGGAGAGGTGCCCAGAGCTTGTCAGGGGAGTGGTCTGAGAGTCTACCTGCGGCTCATTTGCATATCGGTAGCTCCCCCTTCCAGGAATCATGACGACCCAGGGTCCCATTTTTGTGTTCACATTCTGGAAACATCCCTCACTACCACTGCCACCGTTACCTGTAAGACTTAGTGTAATTGCTGACTTCTATGTTTCTTCCCTCCTTGGAGGCAGAGAATGTGTCGCTTTCCTCCGAGCTCCTTCCTCTGTCTAGCACATAGCAAGAACGTGATCACTTTACAAAAATTATGTCTTTGCCTTGAAATTGACTTTCAGATTCTTGGCATGAGTGACATTTTTTTTTTGTCTCGTTAAGCGCACCTGATCATAACAACCCATCACGCATCTCTGAGAATGACCCCGTCATCACAGCTGTGTCAGCCTGAGACAGGAGCGGTGCTCTGCCAACCTCAGGGGGGGTCGCACCGAATCCTCTCCACTTCCCAGACAGGCGCACTAAAGCCTGGGCATGCCAGCTGTCTTTCTGCTCAACCTGAAGCTATTAATCGCCATGGAAAAATTGAAGTGGGGAGACTGAGTCACCCAGACTCAGAGTGGCGGTTCCGATCTCAATTTCCCTCAGCTGCAGGGCAGGCAGCCCAGTCCACATTGACAAGCCACCCCGTTTCACTGTCCCTAAAGACATCATTTAAGAATAGGTCCTGGCTGCTGTGGCTCAGTGGTTTGAGCGCTGGCATGTGAACTGTAGAGGTTGCTGGGTTCGATTCCCGTTCAGAGCACATCCCTGGGTGGTAGGCCAGGGCCCCATTTGGGGCAGGTGGGAGGCCGCTGATCGATGTTTCTCTCCCTTGCCTTCTCTATCCAAATAGAAATAAAAAAAATTATAAAAAGTTTCTCTGATTTCCTGTGTCTCTGACAGAATTAACAGTCACATGAGTGTCGTGTCACACGTCATGATGTCATTGTGCTTCCCACAAAAGCCTCACAGAACACTTTTAGTTAAAAAAAAAAAAAAAAAGCACTTACAATCTGCAGTGTATGAGTGCAGTCAAAGCCATTTCAGGGTACCCTCCAGGTTTTCACATACCTGGGAACTCTGCCTCCGAGAGGTTTCAGCAACCTGTCATCGCAGCCACGCACCTGCCCGTTCCAAATCCAGCGCACACCCTGTCTGGCTGCAGGCCACGTGCCTCCCCGCACTCGGACACCACACCCTCGGGGGCCACACCAAGTTCCACTCACACAGCCCAGGCTGTCCCCAAGTGGCCTCAGCGGGGAGTTGGATATTCTGCAGACAGTTTTCAATCCCAGCAAATGGATGCTAGTAAACAAGCAAAGGGGGAGTGAGCACCCGCAAAGGCCTTTGTCCTGGACTTCTGCTCAATGCAAGTCCCGGGCCTGAGCAGAGGCGGCAGGGAGCCTCGGGGGTCTGCCCGCAGACACGGGAACTGACCCTGGGAGGAAGCTGGATCGCTTCAGATTTTACCAGGGAGCCTGGGGCAGGGCGGTCAGCTGCGAGACTCCATCGCCGTAGGTGCAGCTCCCGTGAGTCAGCTCCTGATCGCGGGAGAATCATGGGAGTAGAAGGAACCAGGTGCTGCTGGGGCAGGAACTCCTGGGTTTACACGACGCCCTGTTTGCCTGCTTCCCAGTCCCTCTCTACTGGGGCACCGCTGGAGACCGCTCCCCTCCCCGCAGTTCAGCCCTGCCCTGCGCCCCCAGGCCTACGCCAACCCTGAGAAGGTTTGGGAGGAGGAGTGCTGGGCAATCTGCTTGGCCAGTAATATTTGAGACAATTCTTGGGAGGACCTTGGAAGCCAAGGTCTTCCCCTTGCAGAAGTGCTTGTGTCTCTATTCTCAGCCAGCCCTTCTTAAAATGACCACTCCTGGGGTCCCTTCCTTTCTAGATATGCATTTCTATCCCCTTATATAAATGGTTTCCACCTAGGGCAGTTTGGTGAGATAAGGAGTTATTTTATCCTTTTCGATTTGCTTTGCATTCCCTGGTGGGATACTGGTCAGAAGCCATGCTCTGGAGGTCTGCGGTTGTGAGTTTCTCATTTTATACCTGGAGGGAAAGACCACCCGAAAAAATTCAAAGTTATTTTAAAACTTAACACCACGGGATACCACTACACTATAGCACCCCGCAATTTTGCTGCAGGATAAGCTGCAGCCACAGATTTAGGCGGTGTGCATTTTCTGTCTCCAGCATAATGGCTTCCGAAAACTAAAGGTGTAAGTTAGACCTCATCAGAGAAATAGCACAACAGCAAAGCTTCCTGAATTGCCATGGCAAACGATTGATAATAGACTCTGGAGGGGATGGATGGTCCCTAAAGAATAAACAAACTACTGGAGGACGGAAACCTCATCCCATCAGCAGTTGGCTCAGCGCTGAACCGACTTCAGAAAGAACAATAACGAGAAGAACAAACAGCCACCTCCCAGGCACTTCTTCTGTTTTGTATGCATTACATGTAGCACCTTATTTTTCTCTTTCAGAGACCATTTTGAAGTGTTCAAGGACAAAATGCAACTGGGGAACTTTACAGATCTCATTGGCCTCATGAGGCAGCTCATGCATCACACAGCACCTGCTCCCACCGCTCTGATCCGGCAGCTAGAAGGGTGCTCAGGGGGGATGTACAAAGTGGGAGGATTTCATAGGGAGAAAGGTGGGGCAAGGGAGGTGTTCCTAAAGGGGAGAAAGGATCGTTTGTACACCGCAGTATCTTCTTCTGGGTTTTATCCAATTACCTTCTTGGTGTGGGTCGGAAAATTCCAGAGTGGTCCAGGTTCTTTTCCTGGGAGCAGGTGAGACAGACAGTCAGGTGAGTCATTACATCCAGGTGAGGCGTCATGGGTGTTTAGCACAAGTGCCCTCCTTTGGGGCCTGTGGTTTTCTCTTTAACAGAGGAAGGCAGAAATGAGCAAAAGTAGGTTTACAGTTGTGAGTTTGTAAAACTTTATTATTGTATTATTACTTATCAATTAGTGTATTACTTGTTTTAAAACTGTAAACCTATTTTTGCCCACCCTTGTATACCTTTTATATCTCCATTTTGCATATGAGAAAAACGTTAAATTGCCAAGCTAGGAAGTGGTAGAGCAGGGATTCAAGCCAGTCTTAGTCTACACACTAATATTTTGTATTTGATCCAAGAGCACCCCAAACAGTGTTGGAGACCCACAAGATATGTCGATCCATTTGGGGGCGAAATTGGGTATATAGTTGGAACAGCAAACAGTAAAAATTACCCAATGGGATCACTAACCACCCCATCTTTAATTTTTTTCCTACGTTTCAACCAGTTATTTTCCATGTTATTCCTTCATGCAACATTTATTGAGCACCTACTATGTGCCAGAAATGATGCTAAGTGGAATATGAATCAAATGACACAGACCCTATATTTAAGTAGCTCTTAGCTCAATGAGAGACTCTCAAAGGTAAAGAGGTAATTTTAAAATGATCAAACAACTTGGCAAGTGGAGTGGCATTAGCAGATCACAAAGGAGACGGTTCCAGCAGGCTTCCTGGTGGAGGGGACATCTGAACTGAGAGGTGAAGGCATGAGCGGGAAGAGAAAGTGGAAGGAAGGACAAGCAAGACTTTAACAGACTGAGGTGACAGTGTGAGCATGCACAGCAAAAAGAGATGCTGAAAATTTCAAGCAGTTCATTCATTGCGGCTGAAGTGAGAAGTTGAGAGTGTCAATCATCCTACAGGAAGGCGGGGACCAAAGCAGAGAACCTCCTGAGGTACCAGAGGAGGGAGAGCAGGAAGAAACAGTGGAGATGTTGTGGTTAAGGCAGAGAAGAACCAGGAATTACTGTTCCATCCCTACCTGCAGAGATAATCACAACTAAAAAAAAGTGTAGCTCATGTCCTTGAGTTTTCTGTTTCTGCCGGGATTTCTCCCTCTTAAAATGTGCAAACCAGCTACTTAAATCTTTCTGTAGCTATTTCATGACAAACGTTATAATACTTCATCGGCAGCAGATGGCGCTAGGTCTATGTAAAATAAACATTTTGCTAAGTTTTTAGTGGGTATTTTTCCTCCTACTTACTGTAAAAGAAACTGTTTTCATCATACAGCACATCATTTCACTAAGCATGAGGGTATAAACAATCACTATATTTCAGATTAAGATAGTTTTGCTTTTTACGACATTGTAAAGAGAGTCTAGTAAAGCCTAGCTGTTCATTTAGAACAGCTGGACTTGGCTGGAGGCGTTCTGTGACCGAATTTCAGGGCTCATCATTTCACAGATGGGCACAGCGTGCGCGCACTGCGCCTGCGCGGCTCGCACGTCGGGACTCGCCTGTGCTCAAAGGACTTTTCTCCACTCTGGGACCTCTGCGGGGTCTGGGGGTGCGGGGAAGGCCCGCCTCCCGCCGTCCCTGGCCTGGCGCTGGCTGCGGCAGGCTGGGTAACAACAGGAGCCGTGACCCTTTTAAAAATGAAAACACGTTTAATGTGTATTTCTCCTCTATATTCTGGAACATGGGTGTTTGATATAGAAAAACTACCAAATACACGGATGTGTTAGGTTGCAAAAACAGAATTCTCATCATTTGGGGGCTGTAGTCCAACATTCCTGTTTCTCGACACAAAATAAAGGCAAGAGATTTGGGGTCCCGAGAAGAGGTGACTGACCAGGTAATGTGACATTGCTGAGCTCCTTAGTGGGTGGGCGGGGGGGGGGGGGGAGCCAATGGAGCTAGGGTTTGTTGGGCCTTGCACGTGCCAAGCACTTTCACACATTCTTACTAAGCCTCATAATGACCGTCCAAGGTCCTGTGACTTCTGACTTACAGGTAAAGAAAGTGAAGCCCAGACGCCCTGACCAAGTAGCTCAGTTGGTTAGAGCACCGCTCCCGTATGCCAAGGTTGTCCGTTTGAACCCCGGTCAGGGCACATAGAAGAATCAACCATAAATAAGTGGAACAATAAGTGTTTCTCTCTCTCTCCACCCTTCCTCTCTGAAGGCAATTAAAAAAATACATATCCCTGGGTGAGGATCAGCTCCGAGAGTCCAGAAATAGCACAGTTCATGACATACAGTAAGTGCTCAATAAATATCTTCTGACTGAATGAGTGCTGGCACACCTAGTAAACCAAGTGCCAGGATTCAAACTTAGACCCATCTTGCTAGAAGGCTGCACTATTTCCATCACCACACACTGCCTTCTGTGGGGGACTGTGCAGAATTGTTCTAAAGTGGCTAAGAAGTATCATTGCCAAACCATGAATCCAGGACCCCGTGATTTCTACCTTCAGAGCACCTTCATAGCAGAACTATTTTGGTAAAAAGGATGAGGAAAATAGAAAACATGCACAGAATTTTCAAGGCTCTTTTAATCTTTAAACACACACAGCACACGAAAGTAACATAAACCCATATGAATACATTATATTTACATGGAACATTTTATAAGTTAATACAACTTGTCCCATTTTGTTGTCATTGAATTCTGCCAACTTTAAAAAATGTTTCCTATGCAAACACTGTCCAGTATGTATTGCATTCACTTTATGAATGTTAGATGTTATGTCTCTCTTCCTTTTGTCCGTACACCTAAACGAGTTATTTGAAAATGCTAAAATAAGTAAAATGTGGCGTGCTTTCTTGGCTGCTTTGTATCCTATGGTAAAATGTTTTACAACTCTAAAAGTTGAAAAGAACTTAAAATACATTATTACAAATGACGGTGACCAGAAAAAAAACAAGGACTATGTCCGATGAGCTGTATGGCTAGCAAGCAAGACAAAATGCATTTGCTTCATTCAAGATCTAGAATCTTAAAATCTCATTTGATAAATTTAACTGGAGTTTCTTTTCTGATTATGTTTCAGCTGAAATTGTGTCATGTACAATAGCAATTTTTTATTTTACCTGGATATTAAAAGAAAAACCACTGGATTCTAAAGACAGATTAATAACCTGCTGAATTTAGGCAGAGAACTAATCAATGGAGAAAATACTTATCTGGTTGGTTAAAGAAACTCAAGAGGATCAAAACATTACAGAGTAAGCTGTTTTTAAAAATACTTAACTTGAAGCGATAAAAAGTTAGTAAAAGCTGTTAACGACCTTTCCAGGGACTAGTAAAAGCAGAAACAATCTTAGCGGTGGCATGGTTACAAACGAATTTCCCTGCTGAGGTCAGAGGTTGTGACCCTGAGGTCAGTGTCGGGATCTGAGGTGTCACATTGGAAACAGCTTTAGTCTGTCCAAGCAGTTTAGAGAGTTGGAACCAGTATGTCCCGGTACTAGAGAAAACCTGAAGCAATTCACCTAGTTGTGTTGAAAAGACTTACATATCTTTGATTTGTTAAATTCCATCGTTCTTTTACATACCATTTTTTAGACCTTTAAGATGAACATTTGTTTATGCAGTATGAAATGATTTAATTCTTTAAATGCAAGCTGAATAAGGCTTACATTTGATGGAAAACAATGAAAGAATTTACCCTTTAGCAATCGGAAAAACTAAATCGTTTTATTGTCTTCTTTTTAAGGGTCCCTTACTAAGGCTTGCGATTTCGATGAACGTGAACCAGCCGCAGGGACTGTCCGCGATGCACGTCTCTGCGCCACGGCGGGACGGGGAGCCGTGGCCTCAGCCGACCTTCAGCACTCTGTACATGCTGTTCTGAAACACCGTGGTGAAGTACGGCCGGGCGTCCTTGAGCAGGATGCTGCACAGGGGCGGGTTCGCTGCATTGGAAGGGTCTTCCAGGTCCCAAATCTCCAGCATGCTGCAACCGGGCCTGAAAAAAGGGAAGAGGGAGGCGCGGTAAACCACGGTGATAGTGTGTTCGTATCCAGAGGAGACGCGTAAATTGTGGAGCAGCGCCTGGACTGTAAGAGACTCACTTATTCAATATATTAAAGCTTTTAAGGCCCCATTTCAAAAGCCTACGTTCGATATTTAGAGATAAAAATGAAAATAAGTAGGTTGCCTTTTCATGTTCTATGTAATCAAGTAATCAGTATATTTTGAATCCAACAAAGGATCGGTATACATTCACAACTATATATTTAGAAATTCACTTTCAAAATAAATACAGATCACTGTATTTTCTAAGTGATTATCAGCAACCAAATATAAAGCCCATTAATTGTGGAACGAGACAAATTTTTTAGAAGTTACTATAATTCCTGATAAACTTCATATTTTGGGGCTTCAATTCATGTGGATCAGCATGAAAACAAAGCCCAAGACGGGAAAAGGAAGCTCTGATGCCAACTTTCGTCTCCTCAACCCTTTCCCACTGGGTGGCAGGATGAGTGGACTAAATGAAGTAGTATTTCTCGCTAAAGAGTATTTTCCCGAATTATGTGAATGTGTCTATAATAGCCGCTCTGCAGATTTTGACTGCTAAGTCCAACATCTGGGCCCACTGAAATCAGTTTCTACCAACTTTTTCCCTTAGAGTTGGTCATCCTATCCATTTCTTTGCAGGTCTGATTATTGTTGGCTGTGAATGGGATGCTGGGGGCTACAACCTTCTGCGACTCCGGAATCTGGTCTGTTCTGGTGGTGACTGCCAGTTCGTAGTCAGTTAACTAACTGGCCTGGGTCTCCTGCGGTGTGCAGCGGCCGTGTCTGCTCAGCGCTGTCAGATTCCAGCTGTTACTAATTTGTGACATTTCTTTGTACGAACTATGTATATATGCTTCGCAATTGTTTTCTCCCCGTCTGTGGCTTGGCTTTTCAGTTTCTTAACACCTTTTGAGGAAAAGACTTCAATTTTGATGTATGTAACTTATTCACGTTTTATGGTTTGTGCTCTGTGTTCTAAGAAATACAGTTTTAGCTGCTACATTTAGTGCTGCGCTGCGATCCATGGCAAGTTCATTTCTGTGTGTGGCAAACTGCGGGCCATGTTTTTCTTCTACACAGATCTCCAGTTAGATCAGCAACATTGCTGAAGACTCCTTTTCCATTCAAGTAAAAAAGATCGCTTTTTACATTTCCTTTGGGCTTTTTATTTTGACCCATATGTTTATTGGCTAGTTTCCAAATACATATGGATTTACCAGGCACCTAGGTATTGATTTCTCATTTAATTCTGCGTGATTTCAAACCATTTGAGCATGCTGAGGCTGCTTTTACGGCTCAGCGTACCTTCCCTTCTGATGCACGTTCCATGGGCCCTGTCAAAGAATGCGTGTTCTCCAGCTGTTCCCTGCTGCGTTCTATAAATGCCAATTAGACCAGGGTATTTCATACTGTTTGTTCTTTGTGTCTTTTATTTTATTTTTTAAAGATTTATTTTTAGAGGAGGATAAGGGAGGGAGAGAGAGAGGGAGAGAAACATCCATGTGTGGTTGCCTCTCACATGCTCCCTACCAGGAACCTGGCCCGCAACCCAGGCATCTGCCCTGACTAGGAATCCAACCAGCAATCCTTTGGTTTGCAGGCTGGTGCTCAATCCACTGAGCCACACCAGCCTGGGCTGTTGTTTGTATTTTTTTTTATTCTTACTGGCTATTTATCTACTTTTCTCAGTAGAGAAAGGAATGCTAACATTTCCAACTATGACTGAAGGTTTTATTTCTTTTCTAGTTCTGCATATTTTCACTTTGTGTATTTTGAAATGCTGTTTAGATGTATATACATGTATAAATGTTATGTATTTTTTTGATGCAGTGATCCTTTGGTCATTATAAAATATCTATCTTTATCTGTGGTAAGAAGCCTTGTTTCGAAGTCTACTTTGTTTTATTACATTTTGCGTTAAATTCACATGATGCACACACACGAACATAATGATGTTCCTGTGTCTCCTTTTGCAAGATGCCATTGCTTCCTAGGTGTATTCATTAGCTATTAAAGTTATATAGAGGAATAAGCTACCAAAATGTCGGAACTTAGCTTTTTGCCACTGTCTGAAAGCTTCATTCCTAATTATCCACAGGTGAAATGAAAATGTTCCACATTAGGCTCAATACAACTTAGTGCCCCTTAGATGAGGGAGTCTTTTAAAAAAGCCCTCAAGATATCAACTAAACATTTTTTAACTTTATGATTTTTAGAGATTCAAAATTCAGAAATTTAAAAAACTGGTTTATATCCTTTTGAGTCACATGAAATTTTTCTCATAATTCTTATAAATCCAATGTAATTCAGCTGTAGTAGCAGAATGTTAATATCTTACTCAGCTGTAAATTCAAATCTGCGTTTCACGCATCTAATAAAAATTATCATAAAAACTTGGAAAAGTATGAAAAAGTTACATTTAAAATAATAAATTAAAATGTAAAAATCAGGAAACATACACTATAATTCTTTGAAATTAAATTCCGCTTAAATGGTAGTATAATTTTACTTTCCTACATGAAATAATTTTAAGTAAAATATTTTAATGAAATTTATTCGGAACAAAAATTCTTTAAGAATTAGGACTACTATTAATAAAGTAAAACAGTGTTGCTAAAAATATATATCATAGGGCTCATACTCACTTGGTTCTCACAACGCACCATGCCTCTTCTAATATAAAATAATTCACATGTAACTCCAACAATTTGTCTCTTACTTCTTTTGTAGATTTTCGACTATACATGGAATAAACTATTTTTGTCCGGGCCCTTTAAAGTTAAAGACAGGTTAAAGAAATTTTAATATGCGATAATAGAACGGGGTGAAGGCATTTTTCTAGCAAATGAAAATCCTAATGCTCGCTGGATAGAGCGTTTATACATATGGTGCCAAATGGCACAAACGATCTTGGGGGACGGCAGTTTCCACACCCCTTATTTTCTACACATGCTGAAACGAACGGCAGTGTGAATTTTGCATGGATTGCTTAGTAACCAGGTTAGAACCTAGAGTTGGACAGCAGGATCATCATTCAGAATATACAATTTGCTTTGCACAATTTGTAAAATAATCCGCTCGTGGAACAATTGCAGATAGAGACTAAGTCGCGAGGAAAACAGATCTCGGTGGAGCGCTTCGTGTACAGAAGCTCCGGAAAGCACGGGAGTTGAAGGTGAATGTAGCGAAGGGGGGCTTCCGACGGCGGCACCCAGAGCGGCAGCCCGCTGAAGCACCTTTCGAGAAGCTGAGAAACAGGATGCTCGCCGAGACACGGCACGGTGCGCGACGTGGCCCTGAGTGGGGGTTTTCATGAAACCCCGAACGAATTTGTACGTGCTACAGATGTTCCTTTGGAGTTCGAGTGCGTGGGATGCCCCAACTCCACAACCGGACTTAGAACTTTAGATAATTAAAAATTTTACCCGTTAACAAAATGCCAAAAATTAAATGCAAAGGAAACGGTTACTCTGACAATTACTAGAATGATCAGAATAATTTTTAAAAGTCAGCCATTTAAGAAAACCAATTTTCAGACTTCAGTGGAAACGAGTTCTCATAACCTCCTAGAAACGAAAGCCCTACACTTCCATTACAGCGCGGACCACCGCAGCTTTCCCGCACTTGTTCTCTCCGTTTGAAGAAAGGCCAGTCATCGGCCGGCAGTGAGACGGAGCAAGGTTTCTGAACCCGGGTGGGGGTGACGGGGACGGCGCAGGACAGCACGGCCACGGGCCAAACCGCCCGGGCCCCTAATGTGGCCCCGGAGCCTCACAGGGACGCACGCATGCGCACGGACGCGCGCTGCGAGCAGTGATAACTCTGCGACGCGAGCTTCACTTTGGCAAGATTGGTTTGGCTTTTTTCCGTTGCCAGAGCTTCCTAAGCTCGCTGGGGGTCCAGAGGCCGGTGATGTCGGGGTGGTGGTTATGCATTTTGAACCTCGAGCGCGGACACGAGGGGGAGAGCGCGTGCGCGCGCATGTGCCCGTGTGTGCAAAGATTTCCCTGTCTCCAAGCGTCGGTGTGAGTCGTGAGTGTGCCCGGTCGGGAGGTTCCGTCAGAGGCCAACCTCAGGTCTGCGTCCTCGTAGTGCGGGTGATTCACAATGGGGCGCAGGGTGGACAGCTTCACGCTCGCCATGGTCGGCATGGCCCCCGCGAACACAGCGTCTGGAAGAAATGATGGTCCTTAATAACGTGTGTGACGGAAAACCAAAAGTTACTGCTCTTCCCTGGGGGAGCCCGGATGAGGACGCTGGAGTGCATTTAAACAATATCCGCTGGCACCGCTGTTTCTCCTCACCTGGAATTGATTGACTGTCCCCCACCACAGCCGCCAGCCTTTGCTGAGTGCCGTCCTGGTGCCAGGAACCGTGCTAAATGTCGTTACAGGATTACACGTTTGAACGCGAGCAGCTAGACAGGACGGTTCTGTGCGATTCTCAGTCCGTAGTGCGGCGGCTGAGGCTCCACAAGGGGCAGTGACTCCGCCAGGACCGCACAGCCCCACCCCCGCTGCAGCCGCGACCCAGTGGGCCCCGCGCCGAGACGCGGAGTGGGACCAAGTCACACCCTGTCCCAGCGATTCAGAACACCAGGGACGCGCAGGCTGGTGGGTGGGCTAAAGGGCCAGTGTCACAGTTCGCTTTTCAGAACGGCTTGTGTGGGTTGTGAACTGTCGTCCTGGCCACCTGCCAGAGCCACGCCTTGCTCTCTTCCCTCAGATCCTCTCCAAACACTCCTAATTCAGGTGCCTTCATTTCCATTGGACTCATAAGTTATACATCGAATCAAAATATGTGATTCCTTGCTAGTCGTACTTTTTGCAATAATGGCACATATAAATGTATTGTCTTTTGTGTAAATCGGATTCACAAAATCTGCCATCTGACTTCACTTTCGGTTTTGTTTCTTGAAAGACCAAATGCTTACCTCCTGGCACTTTTGTATAAAAATTATTATAATTATTATTATAATTTTTTATTAGCATACTAAAATTACTAATAAGAACAGGCATGTTATTTAGATCTACTATACATAACTAAATGTTTACTTTCAACTATATTCTAAATGTAATTTTGAATTAAAATATCTTTATATGCCTTAAACTTGAAAATACTGAAGTCAGTTGAAGTAGAAATGTGTACTTATTATTGCAAGATCCAATAATTAATCAGAGAAGCTCGCAGGCTGGGGCGGTGGTTCTCAACCAGGGGACAGCGCCCACCTCTGGAGCCCTTCTGCTTGCACCCTTTTTGGGACGGGGCTGTGTGGGAGGGGGCTGTGGTGGCAGAGGGGTGGGGAGGAGGGGTATTGCTGCGGCTTCAATGGTCTGTCACAAGGTGAGAAATTCTGTTGCTAAAGATTTATTCGATTTATCGTTTGTTAGGGTTAAAATACAGTAACAATCTCAGAGTTGCAGCACATAACTGTGAACAATCCCTAATTCCTGGTGTTAATGAAAATTCTTTTTGATGGTTACCTAGGAGGATTTAAAAAAGGACACAAAATCACCTTTGGAAACACTCTGACTGGGTGGACATTGCAATTAACATTCTCAGAATCTGTGGAAGTGTAAATGACTAGGTTTATGTGGGTATTTAGGTGTGTATGTATAAAACCAGCGATACATGTAACTGAGCAGCTACATACCTGTTCTGGTATTGTATTTGATCCACTGAATCAGTTCTTCCTGAGGCAAATTATTAAATTCACCTATTATGCTCCATTGATTATGGAGGTTCACGCAGCCTTGTAGTGACATGACGGTTAGGAGGCTAAAGATAACATTCTCAAAACGAACTCTGCAAAAAAGCCAGCCAAAGAGCTGAAATGAAAGAAACCATTTATTTATAATTCTTACATGAAGAATGCTAGAGGGTCAGTAATAAATTCTCACCTTGCTACTTGCACCAAGGTGGACTGCCATGTGATATCATCAAGTACACTAGTCACTTACAGAACTACCCTCACCTATTGTTCAAAAAGAGCAAATATTTTGGAGTTACAGGGTCCAGTCATAAATGAAGCTCTTTCCTTTTGAAAGAACTGAGGAACACACCCGATCCTTCCAGTACTGACTGGTCCCCAGGGATTCCGATCAGCCAGTCGCAGTTTGGAAACACCCTAGAACTCAGCCCCGTACCATCTGGCTGCTTTTGGCAGCCATCTTGAACAGCGAGGGGAACCGCACTGGTACACACACAAACGCTGCTCTCGGGAAAATACGTGCTGGCATTCTAAGACAAGACTCTCATGATCGGAACTACGCAAGGTGTTTCTAGAAGCACCCGGGTCCCCATATCCTTGCTGCTCTGTCCAGTTCCCTGCCTGGCAGCTACGGTAATGGAACCGCAGAACGGACAACGTTTCCCAGGGACTCCCCCAGCCGGGCGGACAGCAGCAGGGCAAGCGTCCGCTCTGGAATCAGAAGAGTGGCGGAGGGTAGCTCTGATGGGCCACGGGGCCCTTGCACAGATGCACACTCCTAAAATCTATGTCTGTGGATGGGCTACTCACAGAGGGGAGGGCGTGCCTCATCACTGGTCTTAGAAATATCCGTTAAAAACTAGGAATAATTTTCCCAGCTACTTGAAGGTGCTTCTCTTACTCTACAGTGAGACATGAACTGACATTTAACGCATCTAAGGCAACACCAGTGCTTTCACATTTTGGTTACTCAGCGGTCACGACAACCACACCGCAGTGCCTGGGGCTGCGCCATGCAGCTGCACCAGGATGAACGCCTTACCCGCCGACTGCAGATCAGAGACGCCATCACGCACATGTGCGGGGTCAGGAACAGCTTCAGCCTCATGATCAGGACGGCAAGGGCGAAAAACGCAAACAGCTGCAGCGTGTGGAAGATCAGCTACAGAAACAAGACAAAGGGCCGTCTTACTTTATCTATTTTTAAATTGGGAAGCATAAAATCAAGTACGTAAAACCGTTATTATTCATTAGGACAAGGATCATTTTACCTTAGTAGTAAGTCTATGAATATTTATTCATTTATTCAACAAAGATTAATTGAATGCCTGCTATCTGCCAGGTACCGTTCTGGGTGCTGCGGATTCAAAGGTGAACAAGACGACTGTGAGCGATTCCTGCCCTTGAGAGGCTTCCACTTCCATGTGTTTAGCAAAGAGAGAAAAATAAACCGACGAAGCGAAAACGAAGCCATGGCGCGGTGTCTTAGGAAGAGGTGAGCGCGACGGGAGAGACCCTGAGCAGGGGACAGCGCAGGGGGCGAGTGAGGCGGGAGCCCCGGGCTGTTAAAATACTAACCAACTCCTCACTAGGAAAAGGGACAAAGAATTAACACAACCAAAAGTAAGTGGCAACTAAATACTCATGTTCTGACATGCGAAGAAACCAAATGTTAAAGATGATAAGGTATTTTAATCTACAAAATTAACAAACAATAAATTAATGCCAGGTGTGAGAGAGGATGCGATGTCACGTGCTGAAGTGACAAACAGGGACGTTTCTGTAAGTCGGTGGTATTTATTGGGACCGAGGGGACAGTCGGCCCCTTTGACTTAACTCTCCGTCCTGGGAACTTAAGGGAATAACCAAAACACAAAAATGCTTCTGCAAAGATGGTCACTGCAGTGGAATTTTAGCAGCAAAAATAGAAACACCCTAAGTGACCAGCAGAGAGGAGAGGAATAAGTAACTAAATCACTGCACTTCCACATGCATACAGCCATTAAAAGGTTACGTGGGGGTGAGATGGGGCGGGGGTGAGTTAATGGTGTGGAAAGGTTTCTGGAGTGTACAACTCTGTGCATGCAGAATGAAATGGATTCTGTGGGAACCACTGGGGGCTGTGCGAGTGCACACACACACACACACACACACACACGTGGGGAGAAATCAACAGAATATGTGCCTCATGAGTTACCCAGAGCTGTTTCTTTTTTTTAAAGATATTTTAAAATAAAATTTGTTACATAATTTTCCCTAATTCTTAGACCCGAAGTTGGAATGTGGAATGCTTATTTTAAAATTAGTTAATCATTTTTTCTTCAGTAAAATTCACCTTTGGGCAGAATTAGGGGCCGTTGTGGGGGGAGAGGGGAAAGGCAGAATTGAGGAATGCCGTGCTGCCGGAAAGAGGCAGGCTTTACACACGGTGTGGCGGGCTGTAAGTGTGCGTGCGCGCTCGCATGGAGCACTCAGGGCTGTGACATGGCCAATCGGCACAAGAGCAGCCACACTGGGTAGTGGCAGCGCGACAGGCTAACAGCATGGACCCTGCCACCATACCCCTGGGCTCGGCGGCCTTGGGCCTCGGGCCTCAAAGCCGGGCGCTAGACCCCTTCTCAGCCACAGCACTCATCAGTGGAATAGAAATAACAGCGCTTCCCCCAAAGGGCTGGAGTGAGGATGAGGCTTCGAACACACACGTGTAAATGGGGAGGCGGGAGTGCCGACTCTGACTCTGAGAGCCCTGGGGATGGATGCTTGGGTTCAAGTGCAAGCTTTCCAGCAGCTGGCTAGAGGACCCCAGGAGAGCTGCCTCCTCTCTCTGGGCCTCTGCTTCTCAGCAGGGACCCCTCTGCTCTCCTCTCCAAGCACAGCGGCCGCAGCGTCTGTGTCCCGGCCTGCCTCCGTCAGGTGGGCAGGTGGGGACGCGCCGCACTGTTCCCAGGTGCGGCCCCTGCCAACCCTCCATCTTCCGTGTTCCCGCTCCTTGCCGGCAGGTTGACGTGGATGGTACAGCAGCCAGGAAGCCGCGTGGACAAAAGGCAGAGCCACAGAAGGAAGGAGTCTGGTCTCTCAAATCCTGCTAACCAGGGGCTCCTGCTTTTGACCTTACGTGCGCAAAGAATTCAACTACTAAGTTATGCCAGTGTTTATCTCTGTATGGGGTGGTATCACCCAGTTAACATCATTTTCTTATTTGCAAAATGGGAATAATATTATAAGAATTAAACGGCACAGTACGTGGCACACAGTAGCTATTCAAAAATAGCAGTTATCATTGCAAGCTATCCCTACAAAGTTCAAATTTCACTGCCCTCTCTTGTAAATTTGACCCTTCCTTTAAGACTAAGTTCTATGACTCAGGAAATCACATTTCCAGCCCACACTGGTATGTTCCCTGACGTGCCGCATCATGGTCTAGCACGGTACACAACGCTGCCTCGCTCGTGTCCCGTCTCCCGCAAACACGCACACACACTTGCAGGCAGGGGCACCGCCACACCGCCTTCTGTGTCCCGCAGCCCTGGCGAGGCCTGCTCCCCGGCTCACTACCCCACTTCTTCCAACCCGGGGAAGAAGCCCGGCCCCAGGTACCCGTCCGGATGGCTGGCTAGCTCGGCAGGTCAGACATTACTGTTTGTTCTTGTTGGATAAGCGGAAGAATGAATGAATGAAGGTAATTCAATTTAATTATGCTCTGTGGTCATACATCGGCCTTCTAGCTTCCCGTTCCTTGCTACTGTTTGAAACAGAGCAGATTAAAACGTGGAAGGATCAGCAGACACAGACCAGCGCGGCTGACCCACGCGAGCTCTGCTGGAGGCTGTCAGCAGCCAGGCTGTTCCTTCGTAAACTGGCCTTGAACTCGATCTTAACCCACAGTCTACCAGTGATTAAAACGAAGGCTTTACCTCACCATGTTCAAGGAGCTGTTTTCTGGAATAAAACAGAAACATTCTCTATTTACTAAATGTCCATTATACTATCGTCACATCAAAATAAACTTCATTTCTTCTTAGATGCTAAAAATTTGATTCTCTAAACTACTTAGAAGCATAAAGAAAAATACAAATATTAGATAATACCATTAAGAGTTACAGTAATTTAAAAGGCATGATTTATAATGATCCTTCCTAAGGCATCTGAAAAGGCCATTCTTTCTGAGGATGAAATAGGCGCTACCAACTGCTGGAGACTGCGCCTGTGGAGGGCGGATGGACGGAGACAACGTTTGGTACGTAGTCGGCCGCGCGCAGCACACACAACGCTTTAAAGAAGCAACGCTGAGCGGCTTTGACTTTTCGCAGTCCTAAGTACCAGGAACAGCCCGGTGCACCAAACTGTCGGCAGCTCTGAGTGTTTCCCTGGGATAAACTTCTAGAAGAGAAGTTCCTGAGTAAAGTCCGTAAGTATTTTTAGTTCCAGAAAAGCTGCCTAACAAATTCGCTAAATATTTATGGCTGCAAACGGGCTGTGCGTGCGTGGCGCCCCCGCTGTGTCCGCGGTGCTGTGCCGCGGACTCGGCAGGAACCGCTCTGACGCCGGTTTCATCCTCACGGAGCTGCTTTCACGTGATTGTGAGAGTGCGAGACTCTCACACTATGCTTACGTGCCATTAAAAAGGCTCCCTATGTTATCACGCAGCTGTACAGGACGCAGGGGCCGCCACTGTGGATTTTGGAGTGGGAGAGAGAAATACAAAAGTGAGGCGTTGAAGGGCACACGCAGACCCAGAGATTTTTAAAAAGGGGGTAATGGGGAGGTGGTCTCTCCAGATATCAGTGAAATCACCCAATTACTTGGTCTCCATTTTGGCGCCTTCCTCACTTAGGCAGTCGAGGCTGGGAGGAGAGGTGGGCGGCCTCCGTCTGCTCCTGATACACTGTTTTGTCTGAACGCATCACCATAACCGCGTCCTGTTTTGCTGCCCATACACCCACAAGGCCGTCACCTTCAGGTATGTTATCCTGAAGACAGACCTAATTTTGAGCTCAGCCTCTCCTACCCACTGGCTCCCTCTAGTGTGTCCTCTCCCACACGGCACCCTCTCAAATATGCGAAGACCCCTGAAGCTTCTATTTTCCAATTTAAAAACCCAGGCCCCTCCCCACATTCCTTATGTGAACAGTTTCCAGGGCTCTGCATACACTCTTTCTAGAATGTCAAGAGCTCCACCTGAGGGTCTATCAGCTCTCTTGTTTCAGAAATGATTTCAACAAATACGACTCTACCATTTCAACAATTTCACCCGTGAAAGTCTAATTAATGCTTCTGGTGGGCTCACGAGCACCCATGCTGTCGTCACCGTTGTTCTGGAAACCTAAAGGTGTCCCCGCGGCACTAACACAGCGGATCTAATGACGCATCTGCATACACAGAACGCGAGTTAAGGTCTGCCTCGGAAGGAAATTTCTTCAGCCATTTACTTTCATGTCATATTTTTCTTGCGTTTGTTTATGCCATAAATGTAGTGACTTTACTAAAACCACAAAAATGCAAAATGGGACAAACAGTTTCAACTATAAATGGAGAAAAAAACTATTTCATGAATGTTCAGAAAAACAGTTATACTTTCTCTGAAAGCTCAAAAAGAATTGTCCAAATAAAACATTAGTATTCTTCTGTTTAACGACTTTAAATTCTGGTCATATATTAAAATTAAACTGAATCAATTTAACTTTTGAGTTAATTCACAAATATGAATATCTCTAAAACATATCCAGATACATAAAAGCGATCCCTGAGATTAATCCATTGCATTTTATTTTTAGAAAACATGTAAGTTTGGTTCATATCTCCTTCCTTAATCATAACACTGAAGTTTAATGTCCACTCATTTGGAAAACTGATATTGTCAGTACGTTACTTAATAACTGAATATAGCATGACTTAGAAACAACTACGATATAATTACCTTAGATAAGTGTTTGCAGATAAGACACATAAGACATCACGAAAAGTCTGTGAATAGAATCAGATCAATGAAACTTTTCTAAGAAACTCTGTGATATTTAAAATGCCCTGGTTCATGAACATAAACACACCCAGTAGAAAGCAGCATTTTTATGGCTCAAGTGGGTCCCTGGGAACAGTTTCGGCTCAGCCACGCCACAGGCAAACAGTATCTCGAAGTCTTAACGTCCTCTAGTTAACACAAGAGAGTTGGGGTGAAGCTTTAAGGTCTATTTCAGCTCTAACATTCCAAGCTTCTACATGGGGGCAAGTCCGTGCTGGAGTCCAGCCTGTATTTCACGGGCGGCGGGCAGACTGAAAGTGGTGGTTGGCAGTGGCCTCCGGGTACTTTCAGAGGCCGGTTTACCTTCACCTTCCAGGCGAACTGGGAAGCTAACACACACACCCTCCCTCCGACCCTCTCCGGCCCGGCGACTTCGAAGTCTGTGTGGGCCGTTCATCAAACCCCCGATGGTCGCAGGGTCAGCGGTGGCGCATCTGTCTCCCTGAGCTGTCTCAGCCCGAACTCACGCTACAGGCGGCTTCAGAGCAGGTCCCTGGAGGGTCACCGTAGTTCCAGCCACGTGGTGGGCAGTGCGTGGTGGGCAGTGGGGATATTTCTTTTCAGAGAATAATTAAGGATATCTTTTCTAATATGGCTTTCTAAAAAAGCCATGCAATACTAGGTAATAAAGATTTCAATAAAAAAATTTGAGAGAGGAAAAGAGTTCCTTCTAAAAATAAGACAGAAGTCTGAGCTATTATCATTAATCTATTGTAGGTCCTTGTCTTGAACCCAAAGTGATACATTTAAAAAAAAATACCTTTTTAAAGATGAAGTAAGTGATCACCATTACAAGTGGAAGCAATAATGTCTTTGTGTATCTCAGAGGAGTCTGAAATAAAACAAATTATTCGAAATAGTCATTTATTAAATTTTACATTAAATGAGCAAAAATCCATGTTAAACTGAGTGTCACAATGAAATCTCTTAAAGGTAGAACTAGCATTGTCATTAACAGGATATGTATACATTTACCAACCTTTGTGTTCTAATATAAAGACCAACATTTAAAAATAGTTGTACAAATTTATCAAAAAAAATAATGATAAAAGTGTTAAACCAAAAATTGGATGTGTCCCTTATTTTTCCCTTTTGGGGTCTATCCTGTCTTTATTTACGTGACCCTAGGTTTTGCGCTGTGTGTTCACTGACCCCTGGGCCCCGCATCATCATTTCCCGGGCCGCGAGGTTCCGTTCCTTTCGCTGATGAAACTGGAACTAGCGAGCAGCAAACCAGCCCGAGTACTCACTGTGCGTGGGAACAAGTGCCGGAGCCACGGCAGCGGACAATTTTCATGGCCCGCCGCTGCGTCGGGGACTGATCTGCCCTGTCACGACAGTGTCTACTGTCTGAAGGCAGGACCTGAGTCACGTCCCCCTGTGTGGCCCCACAACAGGCTGCCTCACGGGTAACTAGGGGCCAGGGACCGTTCTGAATGAGTGTATGACTGCTTGGATAGATACGAGAACAATGTGTGGTTAGTTGTGTACCTTTCCTGGAAACATCTTGCTCAAAATGTTTGTCATATTTGGGGTATTAAATGAAGTAAAACTGAATTTTTTAAAAATCTGACTAAGACTTTGGATTTACTTCTCCAGAGTGGTTCCATGCCTCCAACTGACCTAGGTCATAACAGGTATCGTCCCTGACTGTCATCACAGTCATTCACTGGGGACCATGTAATACGTTAAGCACCTCCCTGGACCACCCACTTCAACCACCAACAGCACTGCTTCAAGGTGGGGGCCACCATTGACTGCTTTGCATGTGAGAAAGCAGGCGAGAAAGACTGTACAATTAGCAAACGTTACAGTAAAAAAAAAAAGGGTAAGTTGGACATTTCTAAATGAAAATTTTGAGTTTCGGATTCAAAAGAAAATGTAAGAGCTAAAAAAATGCCATACTTGTAGAAAAGGAAAATAAACATACCGCTTTTTCCATAAAGTCAAACTCGGGAGCACAGGTGTAGATTAAGGTATCGAAATCTGTGTACCCTAGGATTCTCGCAGCTATGAGGTCACTCAGGCGAATCTGGAAGGAAAGAGAGTGAAACACATTGAAATGACACAAACACTTTCGGTAACAACTGGTCCTATGACAGAAGTGGAGTTGAGAGAGCACGCAAATCCGAGGTGCATGGACGCCCCTCGAAAGGAAAAACACACAGCGAACAACACATGCTGGATGCTGAAGTGTGAAAACCAAGAGAACATCAAGAGAAATGAAAAGCTGAAAGAGGTCCGAAACATAAGCAGAAATGATAACGTAAAGGGTGAGCTGAAACCAGTACTTGCTGGGCAGAAACCACTGTGCAGTTAATTATGAGATTGTATAAACACACCATTTATCGAGAAAAAACCAACCCCAGGTTAAGACCTTTCACCACGTGTTGGAAATCATGAACAATTTTTCTATGCGTTGGCATTTTTACAGAGCCTCCAACATTGACTACAATTTTTGGTGCTTCTTGAACTTTTGGGGCATACGTTCAAGCTATTAAATGTGAGAGCGATTATTCACGAGAATTACAACAAGTACACACACTACTCTGATGTAGGTACTTGATCCCCAAGGCCTTTAAAATCAACACCACCACACAGACCCAATGTAGAACTCCTACTTTCTACTGAGCATTCATTACCTACTGTCAGAGGGACAATAATTTTTCCACAGCATTCTCTGGAGGCCAGAAAAAAAGGAAAATATTTGGTATATTAAACCTTAATTCATAATATTTGACAGGGGCAGAACTTATTTTATATCAAGTTAATACAATTATCCGTGGCTTTCTTTTATTCATGGTTCCCATTATCTATCTACCAGGAGAATTCAGAGTTTCCTTCATTTTTCTAATTTAGAGTAGGACTGCTGACTAATGGTAATTTAACCAAAACACTTAGCTTTAAGTCTTTCTCCCTGCTGTTACACAGCAGAGGCTACTTAAGAGTACCAGGTGAGTGTGGGTTTCTGTGCGTGCACATGTGTGCTTGTGTGAGGTTTGCAGAGTTGGGTGACCATGCGGAGCAAGAAAAAAAACACAGACCAACTTAATAGATAAGTAAATAACTTCAGAGACCTAAATAATGTTGATAATAAAATACATACTCCCTACAGAATTAAAAGGTAAGACCAATAAAAGGGGAAAGAAAAAAAAAGGAAAATGTCAGACATTCCAGAGAACAACAGCAACAAATAAACCGAATAAATCACCATGCAAAGTCAGCAATAAATAGTGAATAAATCCTTACATTTTGAAATTTAATATGAACATGCATGCAAATTCAATTCTAATTCATAGTGATAACACCTGACTTTTTAGGGAATAAGTAGTACACTCCCTTGTTAAAGCTGAAGTAATATCAATGTTAGACAGGGTCCTAAATGGATAGTAGTAGATACAGTAAATCTCGGAGTAGATTATTGTACGATACACACATGTATGCTCCTATCCAAACAGAAACTGCTAAAAACCAAAAGTAGACTCATGCACTGCTTTCTGTTCCTCAAAGTCCTTTGTTCTTTGGGGCATGTGCTGTAAACAGATGGTGCCAAAGTTTTCACCCAGGTGTACACAGTTATAAAGCTGCTTATGTTTTAACTAGGCAGTACTTACATGGTCTGAAACGCCTAAGATTTTAGATGTCAGAAATTTCAAAATGATTGTTCCACACAACCAACCACAACCTTGAATTAGCTAAAGAATAAATAAAAAAGACATGTCAGGTACTAAAAATTACCCAGTTAAAATATTTAATTACATCAATAAATGGTACAGAAAAATTTTAGTCACGTGAGGTATGTGAGTGGCAAAGTCTAAGAAAGGGTGTTCCTATAGGAAATTGGATGCTCAACAGAAAACTACACCACTGTTCTGGCCCCTATAGTTTCACGTGAGAAGTCTGCTGTCATTCAATCAGTTCTAATCTATGGGTAATGCATCCTTTCTCTCTGCCTGCTTTCAAAATTCTGTCTTTTTCTTTAGTTTTTAAAAGTTTCATTATGATGTCTCCAGCCATGGATTTTGTTGGGTTACGCTACTTGGGATTCAATTTCTTGACTCTGTAAACTTATGTATTTCACCAAATTTAAGAAGTTTTTAGTCACTATTTCCTCAAATACTTATTCAGTTGCATTCTCTTTTTCCCTTCTTTATTGATACAAATATTAGAGCTTTTGTTATTGTCCCACAGGACCCTAAACCTCTATGATTTTTCCAGTCTATTTTTCCTTTGTTATTTAGATTGGATAATTTCTTTCTATTGTTCTATCTTTCTACAGCACTGGACTGGAGTAGTTATGAAATTATTTCATACATGTAGATTTCATACATATAAATACATATACACATGAGTGTACATAGAGATGCATACAATGGAAGGGTCTAGAAGCAAGGACACGCTGGTAGCAATGAGAACACCTGGCATTCAGATCTTGGCTTCTAAATACCATTCTACACTTAAGGGAACTACAGACCCTGGGAGCAGTGCCTAATTCCAGAGTCTGGGGGAGGAAAACATGAGAAGTGCCCACAGCATCTTGAACCATAACGTAAGAGACTGCTGAAAGAACTATGAAGATATATCAAATGGCGGAAAATTCAGCTTGAAGAGGTTCACAATGACCACATCTGAAACTGATATTTGGGTGTGATATAATTTTTCCCATATGTACAAAACAAATTATTCCAGCCTCTCATTGAAAAGTGACCTGAAAGATAACTGTCATAACTGCTTTGACTCTAAGTATCAGCTGGGGAGGATTGTATAGAGTCTTCCTACGCATAAAGATGAAATTTTCTCCTTTTATCTTGATATTATTTGTGTTAACACATAAAAATAACTTTTTCCAAAATACTGAATGCATTTTGTTAAATTTATTCAGATGCTATTTTTAATTCCTAATATATATGACAAATTTATAAAATGTTTTCTTTGTTGCCAGAAAATATAAATATAATTGACTTTTGTATATTAATCTTTTATCTAGCCATGCTATTGAATTCTTACAATTTCTAAGAAAAATTATTTAGTGTTTTCTATGTAAATAATGATGTTCTAATGACTTTTGATTCTTCCTTTCCATTTCCTTCCTACTACTGTTTACTTTCTTGCTTTAATGTGCTCACTCAAACCTTCAATGAAAACTGAAAAAAAAGTTTATCTTGACTTTTATTTTAAATAGAACACTCCAAATACCTCACCTGTAGGACCAGTGAATGCTAAAGAATTTTATTAAAGGAAGAAAACTCCCTGTTGTTCCTACTGTGCTAAATAAATGGGAGTTCAATTTTATAAAATTCATTTTCTGCATATAATGGGATGGTCATAAGTTTTTTTTCCTTCTTTAATCTGATAGTGTGAAACTTTGCATGTGTGGAATGACCCCAATTTGATCACACTAAGGAGATATATATACCTGTTCTTGAGTTGCTAATATTTTTTCCAAATTGCCACATGATGGTAAAGAATATTAAAAATTGCTTTTGGCCCTGACCAGTGTAGCTCAGTGGGTTGAGCCTCATCCCAGAGACTGAAAGGTCACTTGTTCGATTCCCAGTCCGGTAACAT
The DNA here is from genome assembly GCA_039655065.1 of Glossophaga mutica. NCBI lineage: Eukaryota > Metazoa > Chordata > Mammalia > Chiroptera > Phyllostomidae > Glossophaga > Glossophaga mutica. The sequence goes on from CM077313.1 coordinate 90,194,497, forward strand.
GTCTAGGTTGAGGGCCAGGTCCCCATCCCCACTTGGGGGCGTGCAGAGGCAACCCATTGATGTTTCTCTTGCACATTGATGCTTCTCTCCCTCTCTTTCTCCCTCCTTTATCCTCTCTCAAAAAATAAAAAAATAGCCCTGACTGGTTTGGCTCAGTGGATTGAGTGCTGGCCCACAAACCAAAGGGTCACCGGTTCAATTCCCAGTCAGGGCACATGCCTGGATTGCAAAGCCAGGTCCCCAGTGGGGGTCTCATGTGAGAGGCAAGCACACACTGATGTCTCACTCCCTCTTTCTCCTTCCCTTCATCTCTTTCTAAGTATAAATAAGTAACATCTTTTAAAAAAATAATAAAATAAACTCTTTAAAAATAGATTTTGATCAATTATGAGTGACGATTTTTCTGTGTATATTTTCCTATCATTCAATATAAAAATAATAACTTCCTTGTATTCAACATTTTTAATTATAATAGAGTAAGATATGCAATGCAATCTTTAGTCCACTACCATTAAAGAATTATTTGAGAAATAAAATGGGAGGTTTGTAAGAAAAAGTGCTAGTTCAAACAGTATCTCTGCTTTTCCTTTTGACTGCCTTCTCTGAGACATTCTATCCACAGCCAGCATTTCCACTGCGTTGTTCAGATGACCACCGTTCATTTGTTTCTCCTTCTTGCCAGAGAATCATACAAGCTTCAAAATATCAAGATAAGCTGAACATTCATTATATCTCAACTTTTCTTTCCTTAGGATTTTGTCTCTGGAAATTATTGAAATGAAACCTCAGGTTAACGTTCACTTTCTAGTCTAAATCTGAAAATGTGGAAAACAATAAATTTGCCTGAGAACAGCTTTGATGGAATTCTCTGAATGTCTATGGACACTGTCCTATTTGTTGTCGTTTTTCAACAGTCTGTGATTGAAATTCTCCATTTCTTTTGAGTATAGTTATTAAATAAAAATCTTCAAACTTTCTGTTGATTTCTCGATTTAATCTTTAAAATGCAACATTACCATTTTCTCTGAAGTAAAAGGAAATCATGTATTAGAAGAGTCACGCCACCCAATGCCTCAAGTGCACACACATCGGTCACGTTCTCCGGGAGGGATGAGCGGGTGCCTCGAGCAACGAGACTGGCGATGCCTTCCGTTTGGTTGTTTTGTGTTCTGAGTGCAAATGTACTTTCCTATCTCACCATAACGCTCCCAGGGTTACCCTATCCATGTGTAATATATAATCGCACAGTTCTTCAATATGGCAGATTTTATTTTTTAATAGAAGTACATCAGAGAAAAAGAATGGATGCCCTCTGCTGGCAGTGTGATAATTAGAATTGCAGTGATAATTAGAATTCCTCCTAATAATACACTTATTTTACTGGGAAATGAAGCACACAAACCCGGAGGTAACATGGGCCGTCCATGTGTGTATTTATTTGGCAGGAAGTCAAACAAAGATTAAGCAGCGTCTAAATTGAAATAAGAAGAGGCTGGGGGATTGTAAAGAAATGCTAAAAGGACAAAAATGCAAGAGTTTAAAGTTGGAAGCAGGAAGAAAGAGATAATAGACCAATGTGCAGAAAAATCAAAGGGGAAAGAGGGAACAGAACTAGAAACTTACTTTGAACAGAAGAGAGTTAATCTATAGAGAGAAACTCAAGACAAATAGAAATTTTAAAAGTAAGGCAGTGGGTGTGCAGCGGAATGAACAGTAAAGGAAGAAAGACGGAGGGCAGAACTGAAATAAATCAAGTGTCTTTTTTTAAAAAAAATTACTGATTATTTTTAGAGAGAGGGTAAGGGAGGGGGAGAGAGGGAGAGAAACACTGATGTGAAAGACAAACACTGAGCAGCTGCCTCTTGAGCGTCCCCACCTGGGGACCTGGCCCCAACCCAGGCTGTGTCCCGACCGGGAACCGAACCAGAGACCTTTCAGTCTGTGCGACGGTGCCCACCCCACTGAGCCACCACAGCAGTCAGGGCAATCAACAAGTTTGTTAAAAATGACTTGTAGATGTTGCAGAGGAGTACTTCCCACCTTATGCAAGTAGCTATTTATAAGATTTATTAACTCTAAATCATTCAATTTTTAAGTACATTATCTTATTCCGTTTATAGAAACAAAGAGTCTGAAGAAATTGTGTTAAAAATGTTGACTCTTACCCAAAAGTTGGGTTCAGACACTCCCAATCTTTGAATGTTATTTTTCTTCAGAATTATCACCTAAAATGCACAATACAAAGTGAAATAAAATTAACATTCATATTTTATATGAATTATAAATTTCAAAAATTACACTGCCATTCCTCATTCCATCTTGCCTATCATGAGCCATTTTACTTCTTAATTGCTGACTTTTCAAAATTGGAACATGACAACATTTTCTTTGGGTGAAAGCTAAGTGCTTTGTGGGCTGAAAGCTGCCTCTTGACTCAAGCCAACCCCTCCCTGCATCACTTGGGTGTCTGCCGTGCAGGACAACTCCTCCGACAAGGCAGGCGGCGGTGTGTGGGTGGTGCGTCCATGCGAATGGGCACGGACGTCATCCAGCAAAGCTAGTGCTTCAACTTAACAGGAAAACCCTTCCTTTCCAAACTCCCACGTAAAATAGTTTCAATTTTTGTTGGGAACCGTTCCGCCAGGTTTCAGGAACTGCAACCCCCACCCCATGGTGGGCTGAGTAAGAGCCCAGGGGACCCGCTTCATCTGGGCCTGCTCTGTCAAGAGGACCTGAGCCACTAAGGAGACCAAGCTTATCTCCCTGGCAGGAGCGCCGCTTCTGCTTCATCCATAACTGGCCTAGTCAGTTAGTCAATGACAGGTAAGACTCCTCATGGGAGGGGCAACCTAAGCCAGACATGACCACTTGGGAGACCCTCATGGAAGGACTTGGGGGGCTGCAGCAAAGACGGGGTGATGGACCCTTGGCCCCCAGCTATTCTGACATAGCCTGAGTCCTCAATCTATCTGGGAGAAGTCTTCCTTATCTCTTGCTTCCTGGCTCTAATCCACTTAAGCCTGAAACTATGACAGAGAGCAGTGCAGCCCTGTGCTGGCCAGAACGGTTCCCAGGGTGATCGGGCATAAGAAAGAATTCGTAAAGTCCTGTGAAACCTGCTTTGCTAAGAGTGCTCCATTTAAATGATAAGGGTCTGAGCAAGAAGTGAGTTTGTTCCTCAAAGTTTTATTGCTCTTTAGCTATCTGACCCTGACTCAAAACAGGACCTCAGAGTTCTCTGTATGTTATCTATTGTTTGAGCCTTACTGCCTGATAATGATTAATGAGCCTGTATTCCTGTGTAAAACGAACCCAATAAAAGCCCACAGAGGAACAGGCTCCTGGCCCTTCCCCTTTGAGAGATCGGCCACCTCTCCTCCCCAAGCAGATCATGTCTTGGTAGTTTTAGTCTCATCCCTGGCAGATGGATGGGGCTCTGCGAGTGGAGCCCCTCCACAATTTTTTTCTAAAAACCTAACTGAACTTTTAAGAAAGAAAAGGAACTTTCCAGATGCCAGACCAAAAACAGCGATTTTAAAAACTGAAACATTAACGAGGACAGCACCTGCAGCAGTGTTACAGGAGGACCAGGGAAAGGGAACGGGCTCTGAAGGGCAAGAAACTGAAAAAGAGGCTTCCTCAAAAACACACACCCCCTCAGTGCTGTCAACGAAACGTCTATGTCCCCCACCAAGTTCATGTGTCGAAACCCCAATCTCCCATGGGACACGCTGGAGGGGCAAACTTTGTGAAGTCATTAAATCCCTAATGAATGGAATCACCATATTTTGCCATGCATAAATGCGTGGCCAGGTTTTAACGCTAATTCCCGTGTATAATTTGCGCTATACATGGGAGAATTCCCATTATATATGGGAATTAGCGCTACCCTTGTATAATGAGCATCCTTACTTTTCCCTCATTAATTTGGGCAAGAAAATTATATGCGGCACAATGTGGTGAGGCCTTTATAAGGCAAGACACGAGGAATCATGTGAGAGAGATGCTCTCTCTCCCCACACGTGTGGACACTGTGAAGGCATCTGTTTACGAATGCGGAAGAGGGCCCTCGCCAGGAACCAGAGCGGCTGGCACCTGGAGCGCGGACCTGCCAACCCTAGCCTATGAGACAAAGAGGCCACGCGGCCTGCGGTGTCTGTGTTCCAGCTGCGCCTCTAGCTACCGTCCGCAGAGCCTCATCCGTGCAGCGCGGTGCTGATCTACCCACGCGGCACATCCATTCCCTCCACCCGCAGGACCTCCTCTAACGGTCCTGTGAGTGCAAACGTGCCCGTGAAGCCCTCATTTCGCCTTCGTTTCCGAGCTGTATGTTGCTAGGTACAGAATTGTAGGTGGATAGCATTTTTTCGTTTTTAACTTTTATTTCTTCCATCACCGTTTAGTGCGTTTATACCCCACCTCCCAGCAATCACTACACCTTCGTCCAACGGTGCTTTTTCTTGAAATGTGTTGAAGCTGTTGCTTCACTGTCATATTGCTTGTATTTTTTTCTTATGAAAAACTGGCTAACATCCTTATCTTTGGTTCTTGTATATATATATTTAACTTGTCTTATTTCTTTGTTGTTAATATTGTACCTTTATCACTGACTTTGAGCAATTTGATTGTAATATGCCTGACTACAGCTTTCTTGTAGTTGGTATTTACTGAAATTCTTTATCTCTGAGTTAATAATTTTCAACCAATTAGAAAAATTTTGGGCATTATTTCTTCACATATTTTCTACCTCTTCTCAGCTCCCCTAATTTAGACATGTACTTTACTTTTCCTATATTCACTGTAAACGAGGGACTGGAATATCGCCATTTTTTGGTCCCTATCAAATGAATGAATCTGGTGCGGAGCCTTGGTGGCTGCAGCATAGAAAGAGAGGTGCTGGGTGCCAGGTTTCTCCCGGTGAAAGAACAATGCCGGTGCAGAACGGATCAAACCCTCACCTGCCCAAGCTTTAGAGTCAATTATTAACATATCACAAACCCAGAAAACACGGGGGATGCAAAGCTACAGCACGAGGACTCAAAGAGTAAAATCTAGACCACATGATCCTGGGCATGTTCAATGACCTATGCTCTTCAACGAACACCTTTCCTGGGAAAGAAAGCAGGCAGGTATGTAGGGCGCCTACAGATGAAAACGGGGACTTCAGTGGTGCAACTATAAAGGAAAGCTAGGAGTGACTACCACACACAAGTCACTACTGCTTCGGAGCAGCGCAAGGGGATTACAATGGGGCGCAGTGGCCGGGAAAGTTCTGACTATGACTTAAGGTCATTTAAGTGTATTTGCCAACTAACAGCTCTTTAATCAGCACTTGTCGGTTTTAGTTAGTACTCTCCGTATGTAACGCATCTGCTTTATGCAGTTTTCTGTGTGTCTGTATTTCAAAATAAAATAGGTTTCCTAGAGAGAGGTGGATGAGCACGCTGTTCCAAGTCCTCCACCTCGTCATGCTGAGAAAGTTCAACAAAACTGAAACTGAACGGGCAATGTGTTGGGGGGATGAGAGAGAGAAGGGACTACTCATTCTGAGGGAAAAAAGATGTGGGGAAGAAAAATGTCAGAACATCAGAACAATCCCAAAAGGGTGGACCAGTGCCCCAGGGATGGCAAAGCGCTCTGCTTGGTGCTGCTGTGCTTGGCGCCGTGTCTGGTAACTGTGGCAACAGCTCATCCCAGGAACATTCCTGTGGAGGAGAACGTGACAGGTGCTGGCTCACGAATATCAGAAGTGTGACTGTGAAGTAATAAAACCCATTTACCGAACCACCGTTCCACACGCATACCCAAACGCGTGTTATTCAATGACAGTAAGTCCCGTTAGAAAACAACACACTTATTCTAATTACGTTACCATTGCTCAGCACAGTTTGGAACTCTGTTTTCTAAAACTTCCTTCAGAGGTGACTTAGTTATCAGCGCAAAAAAATAGGTCTCACCACTCTAGTGTCGCGCTGTATTTGGACCCGGGTCGATGTGTCACCCAGCCCAATCACCCACCTCCTTCTTCACATGACTTTGGTCGTTCCCAAAAATCTAACCCACCCTCGAAAGACGAAGTTTCGTTGCCAACGAGGATACTGAAAAGGGTGCGCCACAGCCTGTGAAGGCGTCCCAGAGGAGCTCCAAAAATGTGCCTGGGCAGCGGGTGGCAGCGTCCCTGCGGCGGGCACTGACCCTACCAAAGCGACCGAGGAGGCAATGACTGGTTTTTATCATGAGTTATGGCGCATTTTAAAAGCAAGTCTTGTTACCATCTAATTGTTTTTAGAAATATTTACTTGGGCACAGCCTTAAAATGGTAAACTTTGCACCATGTTATCTGCCAAGGGTTGGGTAGGGAATAGGAGTTACTTGGGACAAACTTCTTCATGTGAGTGATAATCAGGGAAGGGCCCTGTTTGTTCTCCTAAACCTCTAGCTGGTGGGCTCACCCTGCTATTTCACAGGTTAAAAAAAAACAAAAACCCTTAAATGAGCTTAACAATACTTACCCACGTCATCAACAAAGAGGAAGAATAGTAAGAAGATAAATACATTGGATTTCCAAACATCAGAACAAAACAAAGGAGGACTGAAATCTAAAAATTGAAGAAAGGAAACACGTTTTATCATCGTTAGATATATAGCACAATGCAGATTTTGTCCATAGGCACAGAGCCATTCTAATACAAACTTGATATGTATAAATAAGACTAATAAATAGATCTTGGCCAAATGATAATAGAATTTCAACACACTGATAGGTTCTAAATATTTTCAACACCATAAATTCTACATAGGAAAATTTAATTTTTTTCTCTATCTGCTACTTAGTACAAAGAAAATGGGGAAAACTATCATTTTTATTGATTCAATAATGGAGTTACATAATAAAAAAGACTTAGCTGTAAGTATTAATCTCTTAATCTTATTTTTTGTTGAACTACTTGAGGATTTCTATCACTAAGGAAGCTTTATTTTACGTTCTTAGCTAGAAGACATTTATTTTATGTTCTTAAGGGAGATGTGTTTGGAAACTAAGATTAAAAACAAAAATACGAAAACATAAAATTCGCAGTGTATCGCATTCATGCACAGTGTTAGAAATGTCAGGTCTCGGGGGAAAGGCAGTTTCAAAAGTAGTGACTACTAATACATAAAACATAAAAATAAAAGTTTCAGAGAGGAAAAACATCTACACTGCAGTTGAAAGTATGTTATAATATGGTATCTACAATGTACACTTCCTGTTTTCCTTCTGGACATTATCAAAATCATATGTATTAAAAGAACTTGAAGAAGGCGACCCCAATATCTTATTTTAACGTTTGACTTATAAATACGAAAAGTGTTACCATGTTCACATAAATGATCTTCTTGAATTTATTTGGCTCAATGTACCCCACAACATACATAGGAAATAACGAGGCTATCTGAAATAAAAACGTTAAAAACCAGAGTGAAAAATATGTAGAACACAGATACTTCACTATTCAGGAGCAAAGTAAACGCAAGAGGAGTTGTACTTCTAACAATGACACCTAAATAATTGCAACCCGTCTTCTCACCGGGAACTAGAAGAGCTGGGAAGAGACCTGCAGGCGAGCCACAGATCACTCACAAGGCAGCGGAGAATCAGGAAGCTAGGACCAGAGAAGAGAGGGAAATGCGCAGTGAAGGGCATGACCTTTTAGGTCACTTTTCTCCCCAGGTGTCTGCCAGTTCCAACAGCAGCAGGGCCTGCCAGTGGGGGGGCGGTGGAAGGTGTCCACAGACTCAGCAGGGAGGGCCCGCCAAGAATGGGGTCCCTGCTACAACCTCAGGCTTTGACTGGGGGCTTCAAAGGGCTATGCAAAGAGAGAGCAGCAGAAACCAAACAGTCCTCAGAAAGATGAAAGCCACCTTTGAATTATCTCATTCCCCGATGGTTCCAGGATAATTCAAGGTTGTTAGTGTCTTCATTTGCCTCCTGGCAACACATTTAATCTTCTCTGGAAGATGTTAATAGCAACATAGCCTCAAATTAACTATATCATTATTCGTGTGCAATGTCCAACACCGCCTCCAAATTAAATAGATATAGGAAGAGACGAGACATTATTACAAACACAGCAGAAACAGATCCATAAAGAATCTAGTTCAGGCATCAGACAGTAAATATGTAACACTGTGTGGGCCACGTACAGTCTCCATTATGCACAGTAAGTTCTCACTTAACATAGTGAGAAACTTAAGCAATTTTTTAAAGTTTTGCAACTTCTAGCAAAAAACACTATGTGAAAACAATTTTACCATAGGCCAGTTGATATAAAAAAGAGTTAAGTGCTTATGAAATCTCATCAAAGTTATAACAAAAGAATATTGAACAAACTGACGATATCTGAGGACCTGCTGTGTTTTTTCTTTCTTTCTTTTTTTTTGAATAACACTTTTAAAATGTAAAAACCACTCTTAGCTTGCAAATCACTCAAAAACATGTCTGGCATCATCAGACACCAACTTATGTTTGATATGCGCAAGGAAGTAACAGATAGGACTGAAAATTCCAGGAGCGTACTGAAAGCCACTTAGAAAGAAATTGAAAATATACAGCTAACTATTACAACCACCAACATGAAGAAGTCAAAGGTGGTTTAAAACAAAGGCGTGACAAACTGGAAGACAGGTCAGGAGGAAACATGTGGAAGGAAGAAGCATAAAGTGACACAGGGGTAAAAAACACATGGACGGACACAGCAGACGTAGAGTGCACGGTGTTAAGACCCAGTGGAGCCTACTTTGCATCTCCGAAATGAGGAAGGGAATTAGGCAAAAGCTGGATTATTCAGGTGAGAAAAGAGGAAGCCAGCGACACAGTGGACCTCGAGGGCTGTGTGAGAACGGGTGGACAGAAGGACAGGCGCTGGACGGTCTCCCGTATCTGTGCAATCTGAGACAGCCTGACTGGCAGGAAGAGAACAGAACGGTGGGCACCAGGGGCTGGGAGGTGAGGGGACACCGGAGTTCTCTGTTGATTTAAGGCACAGACTTGCAACGAGATGAATCAGTTCTGGAGATCTAATGTCCAGCATACCGATTACAGTCAATACTGTATTATACACTTTGAAGCTGCTAAGAGACGAGATCTTAAATGCTCTCACCCTCCGCCCACAAAAAATAATTACGTGACTTGATAGAGGTGTTAACCAACACTGCGGTGATAATAAAGTGGTGATCGTACTGCAATGTATTGAGTAGCAATGTATCAAGTCAACACATTGTGCACCTTAAACTTACATAATGTGATGTCCATCACATCGCAGTTAAAGGACACTAAAAACATAGCACATCTTTTGAATGGTTACACAATCATTCAGGCAATATCGAAATCACCAAAAGAGCTACTTAAATAGTTTCATCAGTGCCGCCGGATTAATAACTTTGCTTGCAAGGAACTGATGCACATGGGAAATCTGTGCTACCGTGTTGGCAGGTGCAAATAATGAAAACCATAGACTCTCTGCGTTAGGGCCTGGACGGGCCAACTCGCAGGGAGTAGAGAGAAAATCTGAAACACGCTTTAACTCTGCAGCACCGATTAAGTTGAGGTTTTAATGTCACTCTTTGTAGACAGCTGGCAGCACAGGCTCCTTGGCAGGGTCTCTCACTGCCATTAAAGAACAGTATTATTGCCCCTGTTTATTCATTAGGCAGAAAGGAGCTCTCCTGCAAAACGTCGGTATCATGAAAGTGCATCATAATCGACCTTTTACCCTCCACTTCCCCAGCTCAGTTTCTTGCCACCAATGACTGAGTTCTTTAGGGGAAACAGGATAGCGCCTCAGTCCGCTCAAAAACATCATGATTACCAAGTGGAGAGATGGTATCTGGTGAGACTCAGCTCTTTGGACAAAACCGCCAATACTTAAGCTACATTAGAAGCAGAAGCCCTCTACCATGAAGAATAGGGTTGGCCCTCACTATGTTGTGTAGCTTGCCACCCACAATAATTCCTAAAGCAAAAGGAAAACCTACAGGCAGATTCACAGGGCTCATTTCAAATACCAACAAGATATGAATTGAAATAATAGAAAAAAGGCTTTTGCATGTTGATCATCAGTATCTGCCTAACCAAGCAATACATTAAGAGACTATAGGATATACGGTTTTTAATTTTTTTTAAAAAATCACACATGCAGGTAAACTTCACAATTATTCCGCATTTTGAAAATCTATCAGGACACAGATAAAATCGCACTTTAAAACTTACATAGAAACAACACAGTGCATCTTGCGGTCGACTCAAATGGGTCTGAAGTCACCTCACCTGTGTGAAGAGTATGAACTGAGCGAACTGCCACGGCAGCATGAAAGCCACGTTGGCAAGGCCGAGCGCCATGAAGTGCCTCCTGCTGTTGTTCGCGGTCCTTGCGGGAGAGAACGGACAGCGGTAAGTTGTACCATCAAAGGAGCCTCTCCCCGGACGGGAAGAGGAGCTGCCAAGTGGCCAAGTCCAGGGGTTCCCTCATCTCTGATGTAAGGCAACAAAGTATAGCCAACTTTTAGATGCTCATTAGAAAGCACATAAACTACTACTTGCATGATAAAAATGCTTAGCGTAAAACAATGAAAATTGGAGCTTTAAAGGAAACATCGCACCTAGTTTATCAGTAAGTGAAATATTTCGAATATAAAAGTGCACGGTCCCCTGACCACGCCCGGCAGCGGAAGAGCGGCACCCGGCCCTGCGTGGCCGGGGAACCGCAGGCGAGCGCAGGCGCCCCCTGGGCGCCCCCTGGGGGCCGGCCTTAGGGGGCGGCCATGCCTTTCCCGTGCTGCCCCTCTGCTGTTTTAAAAATCAGCGCTGGGGAGCCTACGTGCCGGTGAAGCAGGAACTGAGCACCTGTGAGGAGATGGTAAAGAAAGGGATTAAGACGACTTTAAGAGAGTAAGTCTGGAACGCAGTTAAACAACTGCCTGTTAAAGTTTAAGCCGCCCATTCTGCAATTATAAGGTGCATCAGCCACTAACACCTTTTACCAGAGAAGACTTTAGCATATTTTAGAACATGAAAAAAACAAATGCAAACATTTTGTGTAATAAAACTGTGACTGTTCTTTTTGTGAAGGCTGTATTGCATTGCGAAAACTCCTTGTATTATGGTACAAAAGTTTTCAAAAGCCAGATTTTAAATGCTCATATTGTTTACTCATATTATCACAACATAACCTTCATTAAGTACTCAATTTTCTTATACAGGGTCCGGCAGAAGTAACACCTGCTTGAGTGTGGCTGGTAGGGTAATAATTTGGGTATAATAATTTATAGTTTTAATTTGAACGTGTCATCACATTTGTCATATGGTGTGCTTGCGTGTGATATTGTTATGTTGCAGGATTGCATGCTTATGATTTTATAATAAAAGATTCCATAATAAAAGAGGGGCGTTATTTGTGCCGGACCCTGTGTATATCAAACAAAAATTATTTGGGGCGAAGGTACAGGGCTTAGCACATGCACTCAAGGCCACAATCCTAAATACTCCAATTAACACATTTCATTCCATAGAACCCCTGACTGATCAGACTAATATCACCTCAAAAAAAGAAAAATGGGAAATAACCATCTTCTTCAGAGTTTACGTGGAAGGAGCAGGATAAACGAGCAGCTTCTTCCATCACAATCTTTGAGAAAAAGTAATGGGGAGAGCAAAGAGAAATCTGGGGGGAGGGCCGATGCCCAAATCCGAACTCAATCCAAAATGAACGTGTCCCACAGGCCACCAGCTGGGAGTCAGCCTGCACCACCCTCAGGGTGGGCGGCCACCGGGCTGCAGCTCGTCACCCCCCCTGCTCTGCACCAATGCACCGGCCAGCGCCTGGAGAACGGTCCGCAGGCAGTGGGCGCGGCGCTGCCCGGGAAAGGAGAGCGACGAGGCGCGGCTCCTGCTTCGGGGGGGATTTTAATAAGGTAGCCATTTGCGTGTGTGCGCGCTCAGCTAAAAAAGTTACAGTTCTAAGGAAGAAAAAAGGCACGCGCAGGAAAGATTTCGACACAGGCCGACTCTGGAAGGTGCCCGTACGAAGGGAAGCAGCAGGTTCCCGGGAGTTCCGGGGGCGTGGCCACCGCTCCGAGGCCGCTGCCGTTTAGGAAACTTATTTCTATGGTCCAGTTATTTACAGTGATTTGCTCTTCACGCTCTTGTTGTCGCTGTTTCTGAGACCTCTTAAAATATGTAAGGCTGCCCTGGCTGGTGTAGCTCAGTGGATTGAGCGCGGGCCTGCGAACCGAAGGATCGCGGTTCGATTCCCAGTCAGGGCACATGCCTGGGTTGTGGGCCAGTTCCCGGCAGGGGACATACAAGAGGCAACCGCACATTGATGTTTCTCTCCCTCTCTCCTTCCCCTCCCCTCTAAAGATAAATAAATAAAATCTAAAATAAAAAAAAATATGTAAGGCTTATAAAATTAATTCCAGATAAAAGTGTCCAAGAAAAAGCAATTGAGGTGGAATTCCGATTGAACTGCTAGAAACATCAGTCAAGAAATTTTCATGAATATATGAATAATTCATGAATACATGAATATTTCCTATCTATCTAACCTGGCATCTCCCCAAGCCATCTGTGAGTAGCGCACTTCTTTCTTGGAATGTACACGAATGTTGGCTCCAAACCACAGGTGGGAAACCAAGGGATCAGATTACATAATCTTCGAGGGAAAAAATAGTTTCTTAAACACCTTTGAATCTTTACCAAACATGCATGAAACCTTAAATTCTGATTTACTAAAACATAATGGAGTTCTCTAACACCTGTAGCCTAGACTCTAAGGTGGAAAAAAAATTTTTACATAGTATTTTAGATTATTTTCTCAACCGTATATTCATTTTAAAAGTAACTAAAAATAGCACCTAAATTTGAGTGGCAACAATAGGTGGAAGTATATTTTAAGAAACTTAACTTACAATTTATGTACATTTGTTTTATTGATGAACATTACCTGAGAATCAAAGTTAAAATGAACATCTGAAGCACAAGGAACGGGTAAGAAAAACTCTCCCGGAGAGGCGGGGTCCACATGACGCGGGTGGCCTGAAAGGGATGAGAGGCCAACTTCTCACACTGCACTGCAATCAGCACTGTTCATCTCAAAACCACAAAGGGGCAGGTTCTAAGCATTTTAAGAGGAGGCTCCTTCACTGCCGAGGGCCTGGTGAGCTTCTCAGTTTTGGGAGCTCTCTGGATGGACACCCAGCCGTTAGGCAGAAAGCCCTCAACAAGCAAGGAGCACGACCCGAAACCGGGGAAGATTGTCAGGAAGGACAAGCGGGAGGGCGGGTACGGGAGCCGGCTGTAAGGAGCCCAGGGCTGAAAACCGGACCCAGGCTCCAGTGCTGCGGCGTGACCCTGGAGCCCCCGGGCTTGGAGGTGTGCACGTGCCCGGGGAAATGTCTAACAAACGTCACCTGGCGAACGCACAGACATCCAGGGCGTTTGCATATAACAAGACTGTCTCTGAATCTGTGAAATATACCTTTTAAAAAGTTAAACTATCCACTTCTAAAACAACTGGAAATTACTCAAGCGATGCCCGTGAGAAAAGCATTCATTACATTTAAATAGACTTTAAAACTTTTAAGACATATGGGTGAGAATATTATAAAAGTTTTATATCAAAAATTCTAAAATTCTAAAAAGCATCTAATTTCTTAGACCTTGCAAGAGTCTTAAAAGTTACTGCTCCTCTTCCGAGAGACTAAAATGATGAACCTTGGAAGATTCTGGCTTGGTGGGCTGCTTCAGAAAGTGGTACTGCCAGCCCTCCCGCACACTCGGGGAGCACATCCCGCCTCCTCATGGACACACCGGGAATGATGGTGCGTTTGTTTGCTGTAAGTTAATGCATCTCTCTGCAATTTTTATGATGCCTTCGTCTAACAGATCTTTTTAAATTAACCAAGCATCTACCTTCCCCTACAGGCATAAATAAAGATCAGACCGCATGTAAGCTGTGCCGTAACATCTGACAGACTTTGTTCCGTGAACTAGCAGATTCTCTCGTGTCTCACTGCTGGCTGCTCAGCATGTGACAGAGTCTGGTACACGGTACACGCTTCGGATTTTGCTGGTGAATTTATCCTATGATACGTAAGTTTCTAAGAACTTTTTTTAGGTGGCCCATGCGCTGTTGGCTGAATTAATTATTCGGAATCAGCATTTTGTGGTGTTGAAACGGCAGCTTAATGTAATAGAAGGAATGAGGCTTTAGGAGCAGGGGATCCAGCCTGGACCCACCGGCTGCAGGTGTCCCGGGACGGCTACGAAAGTGGCCCAACACAGAAGCGTAAGTTCACTTAAAACTTATGCCTTTTTGTTGCTCATCAGTTTTTGCTAGTGTCTGTGTGTTTAACGTGTGGCTCAGAGACGCCAAAAGGTTGGACGCCTCTGGGTCAAACAGATGTGACTGGGAAACCCAGCTTCACTGTGTAGTGAATGCGAAACCGTGGATAAGTAACTTAACCTCTCTAAACGTCAATCTCAGAGCTCCTGGGTGGGTAACGACCACTTCCCAGTGCTGAACCCAACAAGCACAGCACTTCCTTTTTCTACAAAACAGATGTGCACGAATCTATACAGTAAAACCCATGCAAGATATTTTATGTCATCAATTCTAATTACTATGCAAAACTGTGGATCAATGCGATTAAATATCAACTTACAACACAAGATTCTTTAAAATATTGTGAAGTCCTAAGTAATATGCAATTATATATTGTTTTGATGAATATATTTCCTGGTTCCTATATAGTCCCTTCTATTTAACAATTATTTGCTAGAAAACGAACCTCTCCATGGTTGAAAAAGCAGCATAATACTGTGATTAGACCTCCAAGGTGAGTCCCGCTGTAAAAAAAAAAGCACATGATCACAATACATGCAAACTATAGAGTTTTCCACAAAATTATCTTAGAATTTAAAGTCATATTTAAAATGTCATAGTCCTAAACCACATGAAATAATCATAAACATTTCAAAAGTGCCCATGTTATTGACGTCTTAATCTTGAATGTGCAAGCATATAAAATGGATATATAAAATAATCTTATTTTTATATATTTATTTTCTAAATAAAATACATAAGGTGTGAACATAAGATAATATTTAACAAAACAGGCCAGCACTTCAGAGTCAACATTACATTTTCTGAATATTCAGAATGGAAGCAAATTTCTCTCTTCTGATGAAGGGATGAAAACAAGAGTCTCACAGTCTCGTTTAGCAGTGACTTTCAACTGTCTGAACTACTGCAATATTCCTTCCTTGAGCCCCAGAGAAACAACAATGCAGAAAACGAAACTTAGATCAAGGACAATCATCAAAGGCTAAGAACCGTTTCTTGAAGTTGCTTTTTCTTTGTCCATCACTTATAGCTACAGCTCCACACACGGAAGACAGTAAGTAGTGGCTGGATGATTTTAAAGAGGAAGGACTAGTTTAAAAAAATAAGCAGAGGAAAGCAAATGAGAAGTGACTTAACATTAATAAATTTTCACGAAAGGAATTTCGAAGGGTGCACTTCGAAAAGGAAGGAATGGAGAGAAGGAATGTCTGGGGCGCGAGAACAGGACTGCATCTGGAAACTGGGACCATGCGCATACCTCTAAGGTCTGATAACCTAAACATCAAAATAAAGCACAGAGAACAATGACAACTGGGGAGGGGCAATCGGAGCACTGAACTGCGGTGATAATCGCAAGATGCAAGGGGCTGAGGTGAAGCAAAGTGTTCTCAAGTTCCCTGTACTAGCCCTGGCTGGTGTAGCTCAGTGGATTGAGCGCGGGCCTGCGAACCAAACGATCCAGGTTCGATTCCCAGCCAGGGCACATGCCTGGGTTGCAGGCCAGTTCCCAGCAGGGGACACATGAGAGGCAACCATACATTGATATTTCTCTCCCTCTCTCTCTTTCCTACCCTTCTCCTCTAAAAATAAATAAATAAACAAATAAATAAAATATATAAAAAAAAAAGTTCCCTGCACTGATCAGAACAGGAAAAGTACCGACTAACTGCGGACTTGATGAAGTTAGACGTGCACGTTAACGCTTTATCGTTAACCACCCACGGGACATGAAGAGGGCACCGACGTGGCCGCGGCGGGAACGCAAACGCTCCCCACGGATTCCTGTCTCCTTTGTTTCTCGTGTGCCGCTCAGCATCCTCACGGTTTCCGTGAACTTCCGCAGTCACCATGCGCTGCGTCTACACACCCTCCTCGACGCCCGAGGCCTCGTCTGGCACTCCAGAACTACGTAACCAAGTCGGAGAAGACGGGGCCTCTGGGGCGGCTCCAGCAGTGCAGAGTGGTAATTTCACCAAGCTTTAGTCCTGTGTAACGCTTTCCATACTTGAAAAGGCATAAGCTCTGCAAACTATTTTCTAAAATAGAACATTTTTAAGCCCAACACCATAAAGTAATTAAGTAACACTGTGACGAGCTTAAATATATTCTGCCTGTATGACGTGCATATCTAAAAGTACATAGAACGTCTAGACAGTCTATGGGATGATTATAAAGTGAACATCCAGGTAACCACCACGTCAGTGAGACGGAAAACTGATCTCACCCAAGCCCCGACTTGCCAGCTCTTGAGACAGCCATTGTCCCCCTTTTGCGATTATCAATACAGCCACTTCTACATATGTAATATACTATCGTTCAGTCTGTTTTTAAACGTCATCCAAACGAAAGTACGCAGGATTTCTTTTTATTTTGCGCCTGCCTTCACTCACTCCACAGTGTAAGATTTGCTCGAGTCGCTGTGTGCAGCTACAGCCCGCTCCTTCTCACAGACTCCACTGCACTCACCTCTGGTGGGCGCATTTCTCTGCCGATGGACATCTGAGTCCCTTCCAGTGTGGAACTATTACAAACAATGCTGCTGTATTCGTGTACATACTGTCTCCTGGTGTACCTGTGCAAGGGTGTCTTGGACATACACACTTTAAACAGGAATTGCCGAGTGATCTATGCCCTCAACTTCACTAGGTAATGTGCACTGTTTTCCCAAGATAGTTGTACTCATTCCTATGTCCACCTGCTATGGGTAAAAATGCCTTTTGCTGATCTAGTGGATGTAAAATCATAGCTCACTGGAGTTTAAATCTGTATTTTCCTGATACCAGTAATTAATAATGGTGGTCAACTTTACATATTTTGTTTGGCAATTTGGAATTCTTCATCCGGGAAATATATGTTCGTAAACATTTTGTTCATTGTTCTATTGGGATGTATATCATTTCAGTGTTTGTCTACTCCCTAGAATATAAACTCCGTAAGGACAGAGATTGCCTTTTTTAAATTCCAGCACCTAAGACAGTGCTCTTGGTCTCAGCTGTTGAATATCTAGGCATTCAATAAAACTTTATCAAATTAATGAATGGTGATGTCTGGATACTATGACGGGTATATGCTTGGCAATATTTCTTCCCAGTTTGTAGCTTATCTTTTCATTCTAAAATGTCTAAAGAAACTTAAATTCTTTTTATCAAACGTATCGGTTTTTTTCCTTTGTGGCTAACCTTTCACGCCTTATTTAAGAAATTCTTTCTTATCCCAAGTTCCTGATGACATTCTATGTAGCATTCTCAATGTTCTGCAATTTTGTCTTTCATATTGGAGATTTTAATCCAACTAGACTCTTGCACGAAGTCCCAACTTCTCTTTTCTTCTCTGTGCTCTCTCAATCCCTGCACCTCATAAGGCCCCTGTGCAGGCCCACTGAGCGCACTGGCAGCCCCGCCACACATCGGGGGTCTTTACTTGTACATTTCTGCCCCTGGGCTCTGCTTGCTTCCGATGCTACATCCCTGTGCTGCTGCGGCACTGCCCCATTACGTGAGCTTCATCACACGGAAACGGGTAACAGAGCGAGTTGCTCCCACCCTTTCCAACCGTGTTTCACGTTGCTGAAAAATTTCAAGATCGGGTTGTCAAGGCTGACAAAACTGGTAGTGCACTGAATCGAGCAATCAATGGGAGTAACTCTTGTGTCTTTGAGTCTTCCAACCCACGAATATGGCACATGTCTCCATTTATTTAAATAGTCCTAAATGTCTCTCAAAGCTTCACAATTTTCCAAAAGAGGTCATACCTAGTTTTTGCTAGATTTAGTCTTAAAAATCTCTTTTCCGAGACTATTCTAAATGGAATCCTTTTAAAATTTCATTTTTGATGCTATAGATTTACAATATGTGTGTATTAATTTTGTTTCCAATGACATCATAAACTTTCTTATTTTAATACTTTACCCATGGATTTCTTTCTGGATTTTCCTATATAAAATCATGTGATCTACTTATAAGGATACTTGTGTTTTTTTTTTTTAATTTTCCAATCCTTGCTTGTACTTACTTTTTCTTAACTTACTATGTTGAATAGGATATATGGTACAATGTTATATACATATTTCATTGATTCTATGCTAGTATTTTTATACTGAAAACTTCCTAAAATGAGGGGTGTATAGATACTAACCTGTACATACACAAAAACCCTATGAAAATAAATACTATTTAAAGATTAAATCTAGATATTTCACTTTAAATGTTGTGCAGTTCATTGTAAAGAAGGCGGATGATTCAGTTAGGAATGTACTCTGCTGTAAGGAACAGAAAATCGGACAGAGGTGGCCTCAAACATGGCCGTGTTTAGCTAACATTCCTAGCTACACCACCAGGAATACGAAAGATGCGCCGGTCGTCCCCAGTCGGCAGTGTGAGGCTGTGAGGCAGACGCGTGTGCCATCTTCATGGGCTTCCCCTCATGGCTGCAACGTGACTGCGGCAGCCCCAGGCATCGCATCCCAGTGAATGGCAGGATGAAACAGAGAAGGGGCGGCTGGATCCATCCTTTTGTGAGGAAGGCGAATGCTTTCCTAGGTGTAACCAAGGTGGATGTCACCTTATTTTTCATGGAAAATCTAGCTCAAAGGCCTACCCCAGCTTTGTTGGATAGTGAGCAGCGAACAACAGTCGACCCTTGAACAACGAAGGTTTGAACTGAGAGGGTCCACTTCTCCGTGGAATTTTTTCAATCAATACTGCAAACATATTTAACTATTCCTCAAGATTTTCTTAATAACATTTTCTTTCCTCTATCTTTATTGTAAGAATGCGGCTAATATATATAACATACAAAATATATATTAAGCAACTGCTTGTGTTATTAGTAGGCTTCTGGTCAACAGTAGGCTGTTAGTAGTTAAGTTTTGGGGAGTCAAAGTTATACATGGATTTTTAACTGTGTGAGGGGGGTAGGGGGTGGTAGGTGGCACCTCTGACCACTGCACTGTTCCAGGGTCAACTGTACGTGCCTGTCATAGTTGACTTCAACCTACCACCTGCGACCGAGCACACTGCTACCCCCAGCTGAGCTGCACAGTGCAGTTACCAAGAAAGGCAGGCGGTCGAGTGTTAAGACAAACTCCCCACAAGAATAAAAGGAAGGCCTTTATGGTGTTATTTTAGTGACAGCTCTAGTTTGGGGTTGCATGATACAGGATAGGCCTCTGAAAAAAAACAAAATAGATCTAAAAGTGTTCCTACTCTTATTTAATCTCATCATCCTTTTCATATAATCAACAAATGCCAGCTGGTCCTTATAAAGCCACTACAAGATCTTTCAATATGTAGTCTTACCTCAGATACGCACCATATATGAAGAACAATGCCATCATCATTCCATTTAAAATAAAAATCGTACCAACATAAAAGCAAGCAGGGTCTCCCATTCCTTTAAAAAGACACAGATTAGTCAGTATTTAATGAATAAATGATTACAAAGTAAGCAGGACATAAGTGCTCGTGAATTTACTAAAAGCGTTTGCTTTGCAGATAACTGCTCTATTTAAGTTACATGAGTTCTTTCCCCTTACACGAGATACTGTCAGTTACACTCTGATTTTATACTTCATTGCAGTTACATTTATACTTTCCCCGATTAAGTATTATTACGCTGAAATAGTTGGTGCCTCCATTACTTAGGAGAGGCTGCTACCGTTCACTATCTAGAACTGCCTGTGAGCCACTCGATGAGTTAAGAGGCCGCCAAGTTGGCTGGCACACCTCGGGGTCCTATGGCCTGACACTGACCTGTCACCCAGTGGCAACTTAGTAAATATCATAAATGTACATATATAAGGTGATTTTTTTCCCATCTCTCAGAAAAGGCTACACTTTCTAAGCTGACTGAGTCATTACAGAGTCTCTCATTTTATGAGGCATTTTCTCCGTTCCTTTATTTTGCTAAGAAAAACCTAGTTATGTTTCAAAATCCTCTATCAATGCTACTTTAGATGTTATAAAGATCACCTAAAGGACTAGTAAAAATGTAGGGAAATATGGAAATACGGAAATACAGATTTCAAATATGAGGTCTATCTAGAAAAAGTCCAGCCATTGTTAATATAACAAGAATGGTTTGTGCAACATGGATGTAACCTGACAGCCAAGGAGAGTGGACTGGAATGCGCATGTGTGAACAATGACGACTTCACTGCACTAGTCAGTGGGGGCGGTAGATGCTGTTGAGTGAGCATGTGCACTGTATGGCCGTCACATTCAAAATGACTGAGCGAGTAGAGCAACGAAGGTGCATCAAATTTTGTACTAAGCTTGAACATTCCTCCGTGGAAAGTATTCTGATGATTCTGAAGCCCACAGCTCTGGGTAACTAGTGACTGGCAGCTTCATTATGAAACTCGCCTGCTCATCCATCACGTCTCATGCAGCATTTTTCGGCGAAACATCAAATCCCCCAGGTGACTCAGGCGCCCCTGTAGCCCAGATTTGGCGCCCTGTGACTTCTGGCTTTTCCCAAAATTAAAATCACCTTTGAAAGGGAAGAGATTTTAGGCTGTCGATGAGATTCAGGAAAATACGATGGGGCAGCTGATGGCGATTGGGAGAACTGTGTGAGGTCCCAAGGTGCCTACTATGAAGGGGACTGGGGCGTCCCTGTCCTGTGTACAATAATTTTTGTATCTTGTATGTTCTTCCATAAATGTCTGTTTTTCATAGTACATGGCTGTATATCTTCTAGAAAGACCTTATTGCAAACAAGTCTATACAGATATACTTATAAGATATACTGTGTTCACGCTGTGGAGAATGTGAAGAAATAAAGACAATGCCAGTTCTGTAAATGCTGTGCAAGCAGATAGATGAGACTCCGAAGAGCAGTCTCAGGGGAGAGCATCATCCTTAGACTGTAAAAGTCTACACTGCAAGCCTCTTAAGCAGTAGTGACAAGTACAGACCCTGGAGAACTGTTAGCTGACCCCCAAAGTGGTTCTTTGTCTGAGACACCAATATACAAGGCAGTGGATATGAGAATGTGAAGTTTTTCTAAATCAGTCTATTGTTGCAGATCTGATTTTCTGTTTCCATTAACTATTAGAGGTAAATATTTGACTATTTAATTTATCCTCACATTAATATATTCAAGCTACCCCAAAACTTATAGTCAGGATTGCCGTACACTGGCGTACATTGTACCCAAATTCTAAAGTAATGCTCATATCAGTAAGTACATAGCCTTCTCAGAAAATTGCTGTAAAGGTAAATACTTTTACATGAACCAGTCATCATGTTTAAAAAAATCAATCCCTAGTTTACAATAATTCTTGAAATAAGTCCTAACAGTATAAGCTGTTTCTGTAAACATTGACAACCCAGCAGCAGTGTAGGAAAAAAACATGCCTTCACAGCTTTGAACTTCATTTAGAGGTTCTACTCTGGTGACATTCCAGCAGGTCTTAGCTTCTAGCCCAAATAAATTCATTATTCCCACCAACGTGCGATACAAGAAGGCTAGAATCACCTGTGAAAGATAAAAACGAGGAGAGAGAGTGAAGGAAAGTACATTATCTTCATAGTAACTTTTCCGAAATACCATTTCGTGATGGCTGCCTTTGATGTTATAAACTTTGACAAGTGTATTTAAATCATTTCACTTGGGAAACAGTCATTTTAAAATTATACATGCACGTGATATAAAGTTCTGTATTACAGTGTAAGGGACATCTATAAAACTTCTTGTTGAGAATAATTAAGTCACTTCATCAAGATGTAGGTGCTAGCTCAATATTCAAAATTAACTGTAATTTCTATACAAAAGCAACAGAAAATGGGAAAGTAAAATTTAAAAACAATAGCATTTACAATAGTAAAATAGTGCTTATAGGAGGCTGTATGCTGAAAATACAAAATACTGCTGAGAAAAAATGATCAGCAAACTGGAGATCTATTCCCTCATCATGGATGGGAAGATTTAATATTAAGATGTCAATTCTTCCCACACAGATGTACAAATGCAATGCAATCCCAATCAAAATCTCAGAAAGATTTTTGGAGAAACTGATAAACTAACTCTAACATTTATGGAGAAAAATAATTGTGAAAAGGAGAAACAAAGTTGGAGAACGACGTTATTTTAAATTTCACTGTAAAGCTACAGCCGTCAAAGCAGCGTGGTGCCGGGTAAACACAGACAAGCAGAACAGCAAAGCGGGAGAGAATCCAGAAGCAGGGTCGTGGGTAATGTACTCGATCAACTTTCAACACGCGTGTGCCAAGATCATTCAACGGGGAAAGGACAGTTACCACGAGGAAGCGCACGGGAACCTTTTGGCATTATTTTCATGTTTATAACTCAACTGTGGTTTGGTTATACAGTTGTATACATCTGTCAAATGTGTAACCCAAAGGACTGTATACTCAAAATGGTGTATTTGATGGCATGTGAGTTACACCTCAGCAGAGCTGACTGAGGGAAGGCAGCCAGATCAAGATATGTCAGCAGAGTATCACTAGGGAGTATGCTGTAAAATACATAACTTATTTTACTCCAACAAATGAGTAAGAAAGCGACTATCAAGTAGGTGACAGATATTTCTACAGGTTATTGGTAGAATAAATCCAAATGTCTGGGAAACATGAAAATATGTTTAACTCCACCGATAATAAGGGGAGTGCAAATTAACACAAATTCAGCAGGGGAACTTCTGATACTCTGCTCAACTGTTAAGGACACACACAATCGATAAACCTTAAAGGTCCCTCCTTTTAATAACATCATTTGTTTACTTGCTATTTTGCCTAATAAAAAGAATCACTCCGGGGGTGCTGATCCCGGCCGCACTCACCTCTGGGTAAAGGTGGAAGCGTTTCACTGTGTTAATTACGAGGGGGTATTCGGTGAGCCTGTCGTTCATAATCATCCACAGTCCTTCCAAAAACGAAGGTGCTTCAATAATGGTCTTGAAGTAGGAATAATAAAGTCCCTTCAAAAGGCGCAAATTGTCGATGTAAGTAAAATGTGCAAAACATTATTTTTACAACTCCTTTTAGAGCAATTTTTCAGGAAAAGTTCAGTAAGAAGACTTTTTAATTTTTCCTGGCTACTACTGTATTCTTTGGCTCCAAAGGCATACATTTTAGGTTATCACAGCACTATTCTTTGGTAAGTCCTGTAGGTTTGAAGCAGCACTGGAGGGCGGTTAAATGTTTTAAGGAGCTTTGCCAACCACACTTAAAACATGTACACAATATATTTTTATTTCTACCATGCCTGACTTTACCTCCACTCTTTCCTCCCAGCTCTTTATGAAATAACATAAATGACCATAAACACCATCAGGGGGAACTTCATGCTTTCAACTCGCTTCCTGGCTCCACCTAACATCTCAGCACAAAGCCCTCCCTGACCAAACGCTGCTGACTGCTGCTCAGGACGCAGGTGCTCTGCCCTGAGAAGGGGGTTGGCTGCATGTGCGATTTCGGTGTGTGAAACAGCGAATTGACTGGGCTTGTGACAAGTCAAAGATGAAGAGGAGTGTGTTGTTTCATATTACTTCCCTTGTCCACGTCCTGCTTTCCTTCCTAAAATCTAAAAGCAGGCGGAGGGGGGCTGAAGCGGGGTGAAAGAGGGCGTGGGGGGAATAAACGGTGATGGATGGAGACTTGGGATGAACACACAACACAGTGTACAGAGGGTGTGTTGTGGAATTGTGCACCTGAAGCCTCTGTAATTTTGTTACAGTGTCACCCCCATACATTCAATAAAAAGGAAAAATACAAGCAAGTAAAGGGCCACATTGTTTGTAACATGCTCGCCCCCCAAAAACATTAAAAATAATCTTCAGCTCTCCACTCACTCGGCCTCATACAACCACATCATCCTGGAGAGAGCAAGTAACAGCAGCGGCTACTGAACTGAAGATGTGCTCAGCTGACATCTGCGAGAGCACGTGGGGAGTTCTCACAGCGGGGACTGGCAACACACGAGTTCATACAGGGATTTTATTTCTGCGTACGGGGCAACGGGCACTGCTACAAGGCCAGGATACCTGATGTGCGTAAGGCAATATTTAGAGAAAATAAATACATAGGTTTTCATTAATAGCAACTATGGCTTTTTTAAAAAAAAGATTTTATTTACTGTTTTGAGAGAGAGGGGAAGGGAGAAAAGGAGTGGGAGAGAAAGATCAATGTGTGGTTGCCTCTCGTGCGCCCCCTACTGGGGACCTGGCCTGCGACCCAGGCTTGTGCCCTGACGGGGAATCGAACTGGCGACCCTTTGGTTCGCAGGCTGGCACTCAGCCACTGAGCCCCACCAGCCAGGGCTAATAGCAGCTAAGGCTTGTGCGCCAGGTGCTGTGCTTTTTGCTCCACCCACTATCTCCCTGCATTTTCCATAAAGCCCTGTAAGGCCGGCCTCATTTCTAGTTCACAGACGAGGTGACTGAGAGTGAGGGAGGCCCACCGACTGGCCGTCAGTCCAGGACACATGGACGCGACGTCTGAATCCAGGGCTCTGCCACCACTGCACTCTTTCTTTAATAACACTTTTGTCCTTCCTTTGAAATAGTACCTATAAAATATTAAAACTTTGAATGCCATACAAATGCTAACGTAGCCGATTCTTCAAAGCTTAGCTTTCAAAGGGCTGTGAGGGGGCGATTCAAAAAGCAGTGGTGGAGGGACCTAGAACAGGTGACTGTACAGAGACGGGAGGCAGAACGCAGGCTTCCGGGGGGGCGGCGGGGGGGTGTTAGTGGGTAATGGGCAGAGTTGCTCTTTGGGATAATGAAAAAGTTCTGGGTATGGATGGCGGTGATGGTTGCACAATAAAAATGTGCGCAATGCCACAGAACTGTGCATGTAACAATAGTTGAAATGGTGAATTTTGCTATTTAAAATTTGTTAATATAAATTTGGTGTTTTATTTTAATTGAGCCAAAAAAAGCAACGGCCACAGAATCAATCAGGAGGCCAGTTTGGTTGCATTCTTCACTCAGCCCCTGACTAGCTGATCTGGGGGGTTATCCTGGTCTCTCAGCCATAAAATCTACAATTCTGGCCTCGCGTGTCCCACTTACTCCTCACACTAATGATGTGAAATGTGTACGGCAGATGGCATTGTCTCTGTCCTACAGACTGGGTATCAAAACAACAGGAAAACTACTAAAGAGAGTATAAAGTTGCCTCTTAAAAGAGATTATCTTGAAGTTAGGAGAACTGAAAAAAAAAGGAAAAATCAAAAAGAATTCTGTATTGGGCAAGGAGGACAGTGAGATACACGAAACAAAGTCCTAAAACCCTTTCCCTTTGAATAATAAACTTAAGTTCCAGCTTGAGAAATAGCACAGTTCATCGAAAATGCACTTCAGTCCTTAAATGTCCGCCCTATAGTCTCCATATTACCATACTACAAATCGATTCATTAGAAGAAGGAACCTAACCATTTCGGTGCGGAAAGTCATCTCCCGTTCCAAAGATGAGAGGTGAGAAAAATGACGATCATTTTCAAAAAGTGTTACTAAATGTATCCTAGAAAAAAAAAATAAAGCACCATTTTATAATAAGAACGTTTCAAACAAGTTGTAAAATAATCAAGTTACAGATAAACAAAAGCACAAAAACCATGAAAAAGAAAAAATAAATTTTAATAATCAACATTGAGATAACTTTATAATTTGCTTTCTAACGTGTGTATTTTCAGGCATTTAGAACTTGGTGCCGCACACACAGGTGAACCTCTTTAACTCCGGGCCCCTAAATCAGAACAGAGGTGACTTCTGGCTCGTTGGTTAAGTCCGCCAAGGGCTTCTAATGTGCCAAGTCTGGGAAATGCCTCTGTAACTGCAGAAAAGCATTCGGAATGTAATTTTAAATGGAACTACTTGATATCAAAGCAATTATAAATAAGGCTAATTCCACACAAGGAATCAGCTTTCAAGTCTCAACACAGGGCGGTACTTCGAGGTGTTTCATTAGCGCAACTATGGGAAACAGCTGCGGGCAGTGACGCACAGACGCCCCGGGGAAGAGCGCAGACAGTGACCGGAGCAGCTGCTGCGGCCCTTCCATGACCTGCAGGCGCCTCCCAAGGAAGCCGGAGAAACAGCCAAGTTCCTGTACCAACCCCGGCCCCCACTCACCTTCATTTACATGTGGGACACAGGCCGGTGCCGAGAGCTGTAGGAAACACTCAGCAGCACAGCCTCAGTTCTAACACCAAAGTCTCCCTGCAGACCAAACGGCCAGAACAGCGTGGTCCCCAAGGACGTGGGGCAGAGCCCCTTCTCCCCAGGAGAAATCCCTGGGCTCAGGTGGAAATGCAATAGGTAAGGGGAAAAGTAGAATAATTTTACATACAATTTTTAACCAAAAAATCACTTGTGTGGAGTGGGGTACACGTGCACCGAAGTCTCATTTAACTCTGCACTGCCCTTGCCGTCTCTTGCTTCAGTTCCACCGATTTCCAATCGCAAGGTGTGACGAAGCTTTATTTCTAAGCTTCTGTCAACTAACATAACATTACTGTAAAGTAAGTTTTTTAGATGAAATAAATAAGCAAAGAACACTAGGAAATCCAGATTTTAAAGAAATACAGTAGTAATTCCTTTGGTAAAGCAAAATTATTTTAAGGCATAAGTTACTATTCCCCTAACACACCCATTTTGTAAATGCTGCTTCCACATGAGGCTTTTCCTAAAGTAATCTGTATGCGTCCGCTGATATAGACACACGTACAGATGCTCTCTACGCATGCCCAGAGGCTACGGTTTTATTGTATGCGAACAGCGATGGTAATTTTTAATGCAAGTGCTTTTATTTATTTCAGACTGAAGCTAATCTTACCAGTGCAAAACTCCTATAAAGGCAGCTGGAAAAAGAAAAAAAGAAAAAAGTGGTTAAAAGCTGCTTAATTATGTGTGATGGTAATTATAACACACCCTTTATACAACTATTTCAAATGTACCCCCTTATGTGTCTTCGGAGAGCACACAAGCCAGGTGGCCAGCTAATTCTGTCTGGGGGACACAGGGAACATCCCAGAAGCTCATAAAACGAACCGTGCAGAGAGCTTACCTCTGCAGGGGGGTGGGGGGACACTGGAGGAGCAAGGGGACAGATGTGGAAGACCACGTCTCCTTTGTCCCTTTGATGTAATTTGCAAAAGAGTGATGAAATTACTGATGATTTTTAGACCTTTCTGTGATTTTTCAGTTTCGTTCTCTCTTATTATCTCTGATATTCTCTGTTTCTGTACATAAAGTTTTAAAAAGAATCACATATACACAGTGTGACCAGCTCAGTCCTTTCAGCAGTGACTCCAGCCACCAGAAGCCCCTGGAACCCACTGTCCCAGGCTCATCGCAATGTGGCGATACAGGGGAAAGCTTCCTCAGCAGCCCCACTGCTACACCCCCACCCCGAAAGCCCCTGAGGGCAACTCAAGCCTTTACTGAGCCTTGACGTCTCCCGGACTCGGAGCCTGGGAGGCTCACCCGGAGTCCCCACGCCACTGTCCTAGGAAGGAGGAGGCTTCATCGGGGAGCTACCAGACTGGTCAAACCGTGAGACAGCTGTGGGAGTGGGCTTTCTGGGGCGCTCCAAACACTGTTTGTCCCTTCTGGTAGCCAGGACTCTGTCTACTTTCAAGCACATCATGGAGCTGGGGAAAAGGGGTGGGGGGAGGCCCGCTGAAAACACGACCAACCCCACTGTTCCTAGAGTTGCAGTCGTTTTTCTTGAATAAATGCACTCTAGATTGATGTAAAGCTTCGGTTCATTTCCAAAGATCTGAAAAAGTCGATTCCCTAATATTTCAAGTACTTTTGTTACTGTCACAGGGGAGTGAATTTACTTAGTTATTCCTGATGTCCTGCCTCCCCTCCAAGATTTTATAACGGTACCGGGTTGGCCAGAAAGTTCGTTCAGTTTCCCCCCCCCCCCACGATGGCTCTTAAGTAGCGCTTAGCTGTCTTTAACTTCGTTGGAAACAATTCTGTAACACTGTTTTGGGACAGCTGTCATATCAGTATGCATTTAAAAAGCTTATCAAAATTGGTGAATTTTGTGCAGCCATTTTAATATTAGAGATGGAAGAAAATATGCAATATCTTTGGCATACTATGCTTTATTATTTCAAGAAAGGTAAAAACACAACTGAAATTCAAAAAAACGTTTGTGCAGGGCACGGAGAAGGTGCTGACACCGATCGATCATGTCATAAGTTGTTTGCAAAATTTCTTGTCCTACTGACATTTTGACCAAATAATTAATTCTTTGCTGTGGGGCTGTCGTACGAATTGGAAGACATTTAGCGGCACCCCTGTCCTCTACCCACTAGAAGCCAATAGCAGGAAATAGCCAACGTACTCAAATATCCAAAGCAATAAAGTTACTGGTGAAAATGAAAAATGTGTCTTTTAGTTCACTGAAAAAAACTGAACGGACTTTTTGGCCACCCCAATATTTCTTCTGTTTATCCCAAAATATACTTGACAAGTTATTTTTCACACCACCACCATTAACCTCTTAAAAATTAAAAAATAATCAACTTGGCTAACAAAATAAGTGCAAGTTAATCAATAACTCAATTAATAATAATAATAAAAACACTGCAACGCTGAAGACTCCCAGTCATGCTTCTCCAGGTCTTTTTCCATCTTCCTAACCATCCTGGGCTCGTTCCTACAATTGTTCAGTACTTCTCAGAAGATTTCATTGTTTTACACCATGAACAGTAAACTATAGCCCACTGTCTATTCTTGTCCACGAGCTAAAAATGGCTGTTACACTTTTTTAAGGCTGTAAAAATAAGGAAGAGAAATACACAATGGAGATTGCAGGTGGTCTGTGAAGCTTAAAATATTTACTAACTGGCTCTTCACAGAAAAAAATACTCACTAGATATGTTAACTCTTCCTCCTAATATATATAATATACTCTGAACCACTTCGAAATTAAAGCTGTATCTTCTTTGTCATCTCAAAACAGATGCCCCTCTGATATGACGACATTAATTTTAAAATACAATGTCCTATTCGGTGTATTTGTATCCTCTTTCCTATTCTCCAGACAATTATATATACTGATGAAAACTCTTAAAAGTTATATTTAAGGAAGAGGGGGAAAAATAAAAATATCCCACTAAATCCACCTGGCTTTCCAAAAACCTTCCAAATATTCTGTGCCTCTCACCCTCTCCCAGTGCCCCGCATTCCACACCTGGTAAGATAACAAGGCGCACTAATAACAACACTCTACATGCAGAAGGCATGAGAAAAGGCAAGTCTCCGGGTGCCCTGTATCCTGTCAACCAACCTCACCTCTAAAAGTAACCAGCCTTATACTTGACTGAAACAATGATCATTTGACACAGGCATCGCAAAGGTCTCTTATTTTGCTCACTTCAATGTTTCTCTGCGCAGTAATCCTTACTTTTCTACTCCCTCCCATCTAAGAAGAATAACTCTCTCTCCTCTGTTCCACAGCTTTTCAAATGGATGCCTTTAATTCCCTTAATTAACCCTTAATTAACATTATTTGCATCTCAAGCGCTAAGCTCTCGTTTTCACAACCTGCGATATAAACGGAGTTACCCTGGTTAAGATATTTTGTTGGTGCCGCCCGGGTGATCACCATGCCCCCAAACCCTGGAAAATGTATTAACACAAGAACGAAGGGGGCTGAGGATTCTTGCCAGCGATTTTGCAGAGCTCGGACCTCATCGTTATTGCTGTTAGGCTGCTATTCTTCCAAACCACTTCAAACCCAAGGCTCTCCCAAGCCTTCTGCGCTCACCTACGCCGACAGTTGTCCGGAACGAGAACTGACGTCTCCGCAATAGCTGCATCTTGTCGCGCAGCTGCTCCAGGAAAAAGTTGAAGAATTGGAAGCGGCGAAGAAACAGGGTCTTTGCGACCAGTTCCATTTGCAAGCAGGTCTGCGCCTTCAGTTTTCGGGTCCTCCGCGGAGAGCAGGGCCGGGAGCCCCCCGGCAGGCGCCCGCAGCCTACGGCCCTGGGCAGCTCCAGCCTTTCCGCCTCCTCCCTCGGCTCCTCCTCCAGCTGCGGCTCCCCCGCCCCGGTGGCCCGACGCCGCCGCCGCCTCGCCTGCACGAAGCGCGGAGAGTGCAGCGGCTCCGAAGCCGCTTCTTTGGGTTTATTCCTCCTTTGCCCGACCATTTTCTCATAGTCCCTATTTGGGTGGAGCTGGGTCTCTCCGAGGCGCGGGCCCCGCCCGGTGCGTCGAGTCCAAGGGGGCTCGCAGCCTCAACGACTCCGCCCCGCCGCCGTTGCCGGCGGCCTGGGTCGTCAGAGCAACCGAGGAACCTGGGGGCGGGGCGTGAAGTCTGGCACCAGCGCGCAGTCCCCGCGCGCGCAGCTGCACGTGCGCAGACCCCGGTGTGCAGCCCCTCGATTTCCAACATTTACCTTTTTATTCAACTTGTTTGTTTCCTGGAGTTTCCAATGGACTTTGGATCAATCAGTGTCTTAACAGAATACAGCGGAGTCTTACCTTGGTCAAGCCCTTCTAAGTGCAAATATGGTCGTTTTTATCCTTTAAAAATAGTTTTATAAGAAGACTCACTAGGCTATTTGTATCACTGAAAACTAGAAATAACCTCAACGTCAAACAGTAACATAGAACACTCAGTACAATGCAGCATTCATTACTAAATTGACTAAAGTCATTTTGAATGAATATGTAATGACGCTGGAAAATACTCTCGATATATTGTTAAAGGTAAAAGAAACAGAACATATGCGTATGATTCAGATATATACTAAACAGAATTAACTGTATGTTAGGCTCCAGTCTAAATCTTTTACTAGTGTGTGACTTAAGCTAATTAACTACTATTTCCTCATCTGAAAACATGCTGAAGCACCTAAAACATAGTACATGCCTAATTGAAAAAAAAATCCTGTATCTTGCTCTAGATTGGTCATATTCAGAGTATAATGATGAATATTACTTTTTGCTCACATTCTTTGTCATTACATTATTGGTTAGTTCTATTATTAAACAGTTATATAAGTTCTAGTTTCATTTGTTAACTCAGGAAGCTGACAAAATAATTATGCACTCTCCGGCTAAGGAGAGGTTGCTTTGCGCTTATGCAAGGGAAAACATGGCACTAGTTTCATTCAGTTGCCTAGAACTGTGGTGTGTTTTCATCTTGTTATGGCTTCTCTAACAGTGGACACTAATTTTGCTTTAGTCGTGAATGGACAATGGTGTGAGTCATGTTTTAGCTGTATGCTTATTAATGACAATAACTTAAAACAGTGTGCCTGATACTTATTCTGTGATGAACTGAATTAAAACAATTAATTACAATTTGGTATAATACAAATATATTCTCACAGTATCCTGTCCTCTTTAAAATGACTGTGCCTCGTGTTTTAGCAAGTTATGTATTTCTTTTGCTTAGAGAGTTTGAATGCAATCTTCTATATCTAAAACTCACCCCTGATTTTCCTTTTGCCTTTTAGTGAAGAAAATTGGTAATTTGCAAAAAAAAAAAAAAAAAAAAAAAAAAGCAATGAAACTATATAACCAGCAGATGGCAATAATGGCTTGTAAATCAGAATTTAATATTTTAGGTAGTTTTAAAGTTCATTTTAAAACAGAAAAATCACTGTTCTTATAATAAATCAGTTTACTAAATATGAAATTTAGGGAAATTCCAAATGTAACCCCGCATAAAAATAATTACTTTGTGTATTTCATATATCAAAGTAATTAAGATATTCATCATGGGCAATGTTTGGTTTTCCATCTAGTATAGTAATAGCTTTGCTTTAATTGATTCAGATAATTTTTAATCAAATTTAAATGTCTTAACTTTGCAATAATACATAGATATAAATTTCACTTGAATTGCCCAGTTATCTCTCTGTCTAGCTTGGTTTTATGGAACAGGAAAGCTAGTAGTTCAATGAACATCATTTTCAAAATTTAAAATTTGATAATTTAAAATACTAATTTCACTTTAATTAATACTCCTGCATAAAAGGTGGGTTTTGATTTGTGCTGTTTTACAGTTTCTTTTACAGTAATGTATTTTTTCCCTTTTCATGGCGCAAGGAGTTGGAATTGGCATCCAAGCATTCATCACTAGTCTGCCACCATTAGTCACAAAGATGGTAACAAAATTCTTAGGACCTCCTAATTTTGTTAGCTATGACTGAACCACGTATCCAAGATTTCTCTTAGAGCAGTTTGACTTAGTAATTGTATTCATTTCAATCAAGAAATTGTATAAAGGTAAACCAAATGAGGTTCATATTTTATACTTTTGCAAGATTTCCTATAAATTCACAAAAATGGAAAAAACCCTTTTGCTTAAATATGGATCTCTACTTTCGTCTCCAAAAAATGGGAGAGCCATGAGTATGTGCTTCTTAGTGGCTGCGTATTTTCTGATTGGTCTGTGTTCACATGTTAAAAGATATTTTTCAAATTTTCCTTCAGTTAAATGACCTCCCCTGAAAGAAATGTCTTTGCAACATGCATATTTTATGAAACAACCGGTAAGTAATCAGAGTTTACATCGCAACCAGGAGACTGTTTTGGGGGGCAGCAGAGTCCTGTTTCCGTATGGATGTTACCCGCCCACACGAGGTACATGTGGAACTTGAAAATCCTCTTCTACAATCTGTTCAAACTCTTGTTGAGACACTTACCAGTGACAATTTACAATCCATTAGGAGAAAAACTGATGAGTTATGCAGTTTTTGTTTCTTAGTTAAGGCCGTATATCTGAGTTAAGAAAAGGCAAGATAAAGTTTCTTTTTCTTAGAATTTAGAACTATTTGTGCAAGGGGTTAGTGCAGTGTGTTAGTTACAAGTACAGACAGGACTTGGATCCTGGCTTTCCCACTTACCGTAGGCCCCTTAATCACTCTCAGCCTCAGTTTTCTCATACTTCAAACGGGAATAATAATAGCACCGACCTCACAGAGTGGTTGCAAAGATTGAGTAGAATGATGTATAGAGAGTGTAGAGATATAGTAAATGTTTTATGAAAGGTACCAGTTATTACCAAATCAAGGCACAGGATGGAGAAGGATTATTTACAGTAATTTTTTCATCCCCAGGGAATCCAAACAACCAGCTATAATTCTTCCTGGAAAAAAAATCGAGGGGTAAAAACAAACTAATATAAATGGAGAGCCTGAGGCCATATGATACTATCTAATAGGCAATATTATCTTCTTTTTACAGATAAAATAAATTGAGGCGGGGAGATGGCTCTTGACCACTGACTCTTCACTCGCAAGTACACAAGATTTACTCCCCTGGAAGTCCTCAAAGTTGACAGGTTGGGCCCTAAGGAATGAAAATAAAAGATTTGCAGGATATCTTTTCCTTTTACATTTTAAAGGAGCAGCTTTAGTGAGATGTAATTCACATACCATAACTTACATTCTTTTAAGTGTAGATAGAATCTACGGACTTCAGTATATTCACAAGGTTGTGCAACTAATTCCGCATTCCCATAGTGGTATCTCGTTGTTGTTTTCATTTGCATTTCCCCAGTGACATAGGATGTTGGGCATCTTTTCATGTTCACTCGCCATCTGTTTATCCTCTTTTGTGAGGTGTCTGTTCAGCCAGATCTTTGGCTCCTTTCTCAGAGATCAGTTGACTGTATTTATGTGGGTGTATTTTCTGGGCTGTCTGTGCTGCTTGCGTGATCTCCTTTTCTGTCCCTTCACCAGTATCGTCTGTCTTTATTACCGCAGCTTTGTAGTAAGTTTGGAAGTTGGGTTCTGCCAGTCCTCCACCCTTGTTCTGCTTCAAGATTGCGTTGGATATTCTGGGTCTTCTGTCTCTCTGTGTAAACTCGAGAACCAGTTTGCTGATGGCCACAAAACCTGCTGGGATTTGGATTTGGATTGTATTGAACTTCTAGGTCAAGTGAAGAAGAGCTGGCATGTTGACAACATCGAGTCTACCTAGCCACAAAAGTGAAGTCTCTCTCCATTTATTTATGACATCTCCTTTGAGTTCTTTCATCAGAGTTTTATAGTTTTCCTCATATAGGTCGTGTACACACTATTTTATTATATTTATAACTAATTATTTCATGTCCCCTTGTTTGGTGTTCCTATGAATGGTGTTGTATCTTTATTTCAAATTCCAATTGTTTGTTGCTGACAGTTAGGTAAAGCAATGGACTCATTTATATTAACCTTCTATCCTACAAGTTTGCTACAAACACTAGTTCTATGAGTTTTTTTTAAACATGTTGATGTTCTTTGTTTTTTTTAAAAAAAATTATCGGAGTTAGTGAGGAGGAAAAAAGCACCTTAAAACTGTAAGCAAGCCGAACAAATGAACTCAGTTGTATTGCAAATGAATGACGTAACCACACAGAAGAACAAGAAAGGAGCTAACCCACGTGACTGAAAACACGTCCTTTAACCGTAGACCCTGAGTTGAAGAGGCAAACAACTTCAAACCCCAACTCTTTGTAGGCGTATTTCCAGTAGGTGTTTGAGTGAGGCGACCTGAAATCAGCTGGCGTGTCTGACAGAGATGAGTCAGTGACGCGTCATGTTGTGGGAAGCCAGGGTTCTCGCTGCGGCAGAAGGCAGGCACAGATGCAGAGAGGGGCAGAGCAAGGACAGACGGACTCTGTGGGACACCTCGGAGCTGGAGATGGGGGCACACACTCGTGATTTCTAAGGCCTTTTGCACACCCACACGTATGTGTACTTGAATGTGCCTTTGTACACATCTGTGTATGCCTGTGAGCGGAAAGGGCCTGGCAGCAAACACACCCCACTGGGCACATCTGCACCCAGATCTTGGCTCCTGATACGGTTCCCCGACAAAAACGAGTCCAGGCTCCTTGTAGAAATGCCTGGTTCTGGGGATGGGGCAGAAGGGAAGATACCAGATGAGCCCGGGAAAACATGTTTTACCAGAAATTGGAGAAGTGCTCAGAAATAAATTAGGGCGTGTCCCAAGGGCACGGGAGCCAGTGCCAGGGGCTCCCAAGGACCAGATCTGGGATTGCATCAGGATAACTAAGGATGGTAATTGTCAGCCATTGAACAACAGGATTTTTTTTCCATGAAAGACAAAGTCTGAGGAACTATCTCAAATAAAGGAGACTAAAGAAACATAACAAAATGCAGCGTGTGACCCTGAGCTGGGTCTGTACTGAAGGAAAACTGTGCCACAAAGGACATCACTGTGTCATTTGACAAAACTGGAGCGTAGACAGCCGATCACGGTACTGTGCTGTTGCCGAGGTTCCCGAAGTCGCTAATCTACTGTGGGCATTTCATGGAATCTTCTTTGTGATAGGAAATGCCCTTTGAATTCCTTCGGAAGAATAGGGCACGGCATGTGAAACTCACTCTCAAATGGTTCAGAAAAACAGTTTGTGTGTATATATAGAGTATGTGCGTGTGTGTGTGTTTGCGCTACTCAGTGTGAGCGCAAATGGCAAATGAAATGGGGAAGAAAGTTAGTGGTTGGTGAATCTGGGTAAAGAGCATGCAGGGTTTTTTAGTACTATTCCTGCAGCAACTTGGTAAGCTTAAAATTACCCCCACTAAATGATTTTCACAAGGATGGTGTTTGGCATGCAGGAAAAATGAAGGGTAAGAGAGCAGACTTCTGAGAGCAGCAGGCGTGATAAGGTCAGATATGCTGAAGGACTGTCACGCAGAAGAAGGATGAAGACGGGATTTGGCTAATCTTGTTTTGTGTCAGCCTGCTGGGTAATGTCATTACACCGCATCCAAGAGCTCGGGACTGGAGGAGGGGTAGGAGTTCTTCGGAGTCTTCCCATCACTGCGTGCAGAGGTCAAAGCCCCAGCATTCTGTGTCTTCACTGGGGAGTTGGTGAGTGACAGGGCCGGGGTGCAGAAAAGTTGGCACGGGTGGGGACTTGAGAGCAGTATCTTCTCTGTGGGGTTCCACAGGCAAAGCCCCAACCCTGTGTAGTAATCCAGCGGGCTGCGTCTGGCCTGGGAGTGGCCAGTGGTGACCTTTGATCTTACCCAGTCCCCCTCTTTATTTCAGGTGAGGAAACAGGTGGCAAAAGTCACGGAGCAACCGGTGTCACAGAATGCAAGGTGTACATGTGTGTCTGTATGTATCAAAACCACACCATCTTTTAATGAAAGAAATTGATCTGCACACATTTGTACTTCTGTACAACTTTGGGTAATATATAATTTTAAGCTGTTTACAAATAACAGGTAATGCTTCAAATATTACATAATGTCGATAATACATTTCTAGCAGAAATAAATATATTGCACTTAAAAAGAACTTCGTTAGATGTTACTTCATAGTATCAGGCTTATAACTTTTCTCATAAAACATTTCCCATGCCCATCCCCCAGCCCCCGACACACACTCTTCGTGACAGTGACTGTTCGCACGCAGGCCATTAAGCAAATGAACACAGCAAACAACAGAACGGTGATCGAATCTACTAAAAAGGCTAGTACAATTTTTTTCCCTTTAGGAAATCAAAGACCTTCTTTTAGGTTTCTGAAAAGAAGAAGAAGAAGAAGAAGAAGAAGAAGAAAAAAGCAACTAAATACAGTGCCCTAAGTATTTTAATGTACCAGAAGTAAAATACAACAAATTGTATTTTTTGTCCAGATGTAGTATCTCACCAAAATGCTTCTATTTCATTATTGGAGGGAGGGAATTGGAAGTATCGAAGGCATGGGCAGGGAAAGAAGGGCCAGAAAAGGCTTTGGGAGTATTTGCCTATCGAACAGTTATAAACGAACCTCTGCGCGTGTAAGAAAGCTAAGTGTTGGCATAGTTGGTGACTGGAATGGAGTGAACAGCAGTGAAGAGAGGATACTGATTTTCTCAGGTTTTAAGAGATGATGACCTTCCTTTGGCTTATTCACATAAAATCCTTGGTTTCTGAAATAATACAGACATGTTTCAAATCCATAGTCTGTCCAAGAGTCTCTAAACAGCCAGCTGCAAACCTCCCCCGTCCGATGCTTCATATGCTGCCTGTGCAGTCCAAATTCAGGGTGGAAGATGGTTTTCCCTGTGATAATTACCAACGGCACACAGGTGCAACGATGAAAACCGCTTTCCTTACCCAGCGAATGGAAGGCTGAGTACAAATACTGCTTTCCTCACAACAGGGGTCCTGTACGTTACATAACTGAATTTTGAACTTTAGTTTCTGAGTCATGGCTAAACTTGACCGTGTATTTAATGGGGTGGTAGTCACCTCACCCACTTTACTGGAGGCTTATTTTCTCAATATAGTTCAGCTCAAATACAAGGAGCACAGCCTGAAGAGTGAATGTGAAATTCAGATTCGGGATAAGTATCTTAACTTCTTGCTGAAAAACTCATAGGCAGTATGGGATGAGAATGCTTTACTCCTAAGAGTACTTATTTCATGGGCTTTTACAGGGTTTCCTTTCCCTTTTCGGGGGCGTGGGAGGTTGTGCAATGACAGGGATGTGGGTGAGAGTGGCAGAGGAGAGACCCTGGAACACCCCAGACGTCAGTGTGACTCCCATACCAGAGGGCTTTTGCCAGATGCAGAATCATCATCAAGAAGCTTCCTAACTGCCCGTCCTCTGGGCCCACCTCCCAGGAACGGTGGCAGACCTTCCGGACCCCAGAGCACTGTTACACACTCAGAAGGACCAGCAGTGCAGTATACAATTCATTAATGTAGACCTTGCTGCCTGACCATTTGTGATATGTCACACACGAGCTGGATATATTTATTTATCTTCACACTGCTAAGGGCGGGCAGAAAAGGGAGGAGATTTTACTAAGTGAAAGAAATAACAGAACTTAGAATTACTGACATACGCTTTTAAAACAAATCACACACACAGGCCCTGCTAAGGTACGAATCCGTTTCTTCGGGTTAAACAAAGCCGTCTGGCAGAGCCTCTTGCCGGCAGCCCGGCGTGTTAGTCATGCTTGTCGATGCTGCGATACACGTCGGGGGAAACCCGGACTGGATTCCAGTTACATTATAACTCATGCTCTTTATTATTTATTCACTTGGCCTTTTTTTCTCTCTTTTTTTTTTTTTTCTAATTATGTATCTGGTTGTTGCAATTACTTTTGGTAAAACAGACATAACAGTTTTAAGTCTTAAATACCCAAGGAGTTGAGTAAGTAAGAATCAACAACCCGAATAGCTCATAAGGACTGGGCAGGGGGCAGGGGGCGCGGGGGGGTCAGTACATTTCCACTCCAGTTCTCACAGCTGCACCCCGCTTCTCATCGGGTTGGGCTCCACACTTGTGCTTTTTTTTTCTTTCTGGTTCAGATAAAGCCACATACTTCAAAATATATCCAATTTAGAATTTCAGGTGTGATTTCCCAGTAGCACGCTTCGACATCTTCATCTTTTCTCCAAGCACTCTACTTATTTTTAGTCTTATTGCTTAATTACAAAATGAAGTTATGAAGTCAGGAAATACTGATGTGAAACTGTATTTACCAAAAAACATACACCCTCCTTTGGAGCCACACTGATTGGGCGCGACATATCAAAATGGGATTGAAATGATCCCGCCACTCTCACTGAAAAGAAAATTCAGGTGGGACTGACTTCAGTTCACCAGCACTTCACCGGGGCATCGACGGGCACCACGCGAAACGGTGTCGGCCTCTGCCACCCCCACTCCAAGCAGCCACACTCCGTCTTAAAGGGAGCGCTGGAAACAGGCCAACGATTAGCTACGAAATCCCTCTCCTAAGCTCGATGGATATTTAAACGTCGCTCGTCGCTGCTTTTTAAAGGAAGCGCACGTCTGTGCTGTGTTTGAAGGACAAGTGCCCACCACAGCCCCGCACGCCAGGAGCTGCAGACGAGCCCGCGGCACCTGCCACGGGACCTCGAGCCGCTGGGCGCGCCCAGCCCACGCTTCTCCGTACGTAATCCCCGGACACAGTGCGCAACGGCAGCGGCGAGGTCTGACAACGGCGTCCCCTAGACGGGCAACACCGTTTTGCCTTGTTTCGTAAGCTGGAAAAGCCCAAGAAAGGCATTTGATGTAAAAAGGCCTAACATTAAAACAACCCAATAAAATCCCAGTGGAGTCTGTTGTGATAAGTCTATTGCATTTACTCTGAAATACACCTCTACTCTCAGAAGCAATATTTCCCATCTCTTTTAACAGATTCAGTATTTTTGCAGCCCGGCAGAGTAAAATGAGTATTATATAGCACATGGAAATTAAATTAAAGCTGTTTGAGAGAGCTTTGTGAAGAGGGCAGGTTATATCCTACAGTTAGGCTGCATTGCATCTAAAGTCAAAGGACTGTAAGGCTCGTTAACTTTCTGTCATTAGGGTAATGAACTGTTGCAGAATACCAAAGTACTAATCTGACAGTAAATGTTCACATATACTACGTTGCCCCAAAATAACAGAGATTATATATAACGAAAATATAATTAATTACCATACACCATTTAAAGGGACTAAAAGCTGAAAATAAGTGGGTAAATGTTCAGATTTACTTATAAGCAATGTTTCAGTCAGGGAGTCAATGAGTTAATGTGTCATTTCATGTAACAGGCTAGAAAATGGTACAGGAGTCACTGAATGTAACCGGAAGGGAAAAAAGACCAGTTGGAGAATGTGGACATACGGCTCCTTGCGAGCAGCGCAGCTTCAACGGTGGCTGTGCAGGCGCTGAGAAGGATCATGCACAAATCCTTGTCAATCAGCGGCGGCAGCTGATCTAACAAAGCAGATTTTCCAAAATCGAGAATTTGGCCTAGGGCCCTTGACCATCCAGCAGGTCTCCCAAAGCTGAAGTAAAAAATGAAGAGGCCTTTGGCACCCATGGCCGGGAAGTGCCTCTCAGAACTGGGCACCCGCCTCTTTGCCACAACTGGGGATGGGAGCGAGCCCCACGTGCCACCCCGGGGTGGCTCGGGAGCGTGCCTCAGTGGACACAGCAGCAGTGGAGTGAGAACGCTGCCCAGAAAAATAAACGCTTGGTTTCACCATGCAACACATAGAGCCTCTTCCTTCAACACTGTACATAGAAGACTTTTCCTGCACACATGGCAAGGAATTGCAAGAAAGAGAATGAAGAAGAAAGAAGACTGTGAGAAAGAGCTCGGCAGGAACCGGCCCTTGGACAGTACCAAAAAGAACTCGGGAAGTCTTTACCAAGTGTTCAGCCCACGGAACAGGGTGCATCAGCATTATCTCAGCTCCTCCCCCAGCAAAGCAACGCAAAGGAGAACTAAACATGCTCAAGCTACAGCACTACCGGCACTTCTCTATTGGCGCTCGTTTTCTACAGGGAGAAAGGGACTGGAGTTAGTCACTATGCACGACGGTTGGTATGTTCTGTAGTATTGCCTCTCTGAAGATTCTTTTAACCTGCGGAAAGCAGGAAGAAACCCCCACACGCTGATTTTACATGTTGCTGCACCGACAGCGTTTTTAACCGCTAGGAGCAATGCACTCTAAGATTCATCTGCCTCGTGTCGTTACACTTCCCAGGTACGCTGATGTCCTGTTAGTTGCGGGACTCAGACCTTCCCACGGATTCTTTCTCGAACCCAAGAGCCACCCCGCAACTCCAGGTGCATCCTGGTCCATGGTGCATGCTCTCCGCAGTAGGCTTCACCGTGAGTCCAGGTCTCCTCGATCTCAGAGCCCACCTCTCCTGCAGAGCCCTCGATCCAACGCCCCACTTCCCACCCACCCAGCGCCGCCCTACGTTTGTGTACCCACTTGCGCATTCTGGACTGGAGTCTCCTGTTTTCACAAGAGTCATACAAACGGCGTCATCACGGCGGAGGCGGAGGAGTGGCGCAGTCCTTGGATGGCCGCGTAGGGCCCCTGCTGAAAGTAGTGATGGTACCGGGCCATGTGGAAGGACGGGAAGGCCGGCCCGCTGCCCTGCATGGGGCTAGCAATGGCCGAGGGCGTCAGAGGCATCCCGAGTCGGCCGTACGGCGGCAGAGAGCCCTGCATGGGGTGCGGGATGGGTGTCGCGATGGAAGCTGTGCTGGCACCGAGAGCGGTCAGGGACTGTGGGTGCTGGAATCCGGGGAAGCTGGACGAAGACGACACCCAGGAGCTGAGAGACAGGTTGTCGGAGGTTGTAAAGGCGGACCCTGGAAGGGCAAACAGCTCATTAGGCTGGAAGCTCTACTTGCGCACGCAAACCCAGAGTTACAGGATCTGTAAGGACCAACTTATTTTAAGAAATATGTCGTACATCTGCAATTCAAACAGACAGACCTGTCGACCCTGAGGCAAATCTACCTTTCCAGGTAAAAGATCATTTACACCATGCGTGGAAGAGAGAATTGACGAAGGAGAGACTTAACTCATTGGATGGCCTGCGTACCACGACGGAGGCCAGAACACTGGTACCCTGCCGGAAGGTAATGGACTGGCTCCCTGTAGACGACCTCCAGGTAGGTGGCACCTATGCTGCCCTCTGTGGCATCCCCACCAGGGGGCCTGGGCACAGGAGCCTCACAGAGTTACACGGTTCCCAGAGCCGTTGTGACAACCCACAAGAGTGTTCCCTCCCTCCCTCCCTCCCTCCCTCCCTCCAGCTTCCATCATTCTTTATTAACTATTTGACAGGGTACAAAGTCACCTTTTCTTACATCGAAGCTGAAACAGAGCTGACATGGAATTTCCCCACTAATTCCTAGGAGCTCACTGGGATTTCGTTGTAAGAGGTGTCCTCTGTTGTGACTGGTTGTGCTCTTTGTGTGTTGTGGACATGAAAATACGACGGAGCTCTCTGTCCCTACAAACACCCCTGTGCCCAGGTGGGCCACCCTCTGGTGTCTTTTCCCTGGACTCCCAGGTGCAGAGGGCTCTCCCCTGGGCCTTTGTGTCCAGGGACCTTCCGGCTCCCCCCACTCTCAGCCCTGAGGCCACTGTCTCTGTGTTATTCCTTCTTTTGTAACGTGTTTTCCGTTGTAGTCGTCATCCTAAGAAGGTATTCTGACCTAGTGGCACAGATTCTCAGAGTCTGAACTGAGGGTCAGAGAGACTGAGGGGGCCGACCCCCAAGTCCTACAGCCCTGAGGTTAGTCGGTCACAGGCATGTAACTCCTGAGCCCCCACTCGGAGGCTCCTTGTCCTTTGACTCCTAAACAAGACCGCAGGGCACCTTCAGGCAGCCTCATCACTGAAGATGCAAAGGCAAACTACGGACCTTTGTGAAAATCAGCCTCAGGGCCGTCCCTTCCTGAAGGGGCTTCGGAGACACTTTGGGGGCCCCGTGTACCCTGAGGTCAAGGCTGCCTCCCCTGCCTGCCTTGGGCTCCCAGCAGCGGCTCTGCGGGCCGGCCGCAGCGGCCTCACCTCGGCTCGGTGCCGTCTGCACCTCGTCCCCCAGCACGTCCTCTTCTCCGTAGGTTCGGATGGGCGAGCGGGCGTAGGAATGCTTCTGGATCAGGCTCTCCACGCTCTCCCTGGGCGACAGAGCAGCACATCCCCAGTGAGCAGGGCGTCAGGGACTCGGACGCGGGTCTCGCCGGTCGAGAACGTGCTAGTCAGTAACATTTCCTCGGCCGAAAGAAAGACCGCCACTTCCGGGAAGGGTGACGTTGCCAACACGTGTAATTTATCCCATCGCGCGCATCTCAGAAACACGACTTTTCGGGCATGCAAACACAAGCAATTGAACCGGGTAGGGCGGGGGCAGTGCCCCGAAAGCCCACAAAACAGGGAGCAAAGAGGTGAACAGAGCACTGTAAAACCTGATCACAGGAGGATGGAGGTGGATTACGGGGCGGCAGGGGGGCGGGGAGTGGGTGACTACTGGGAGGTGCTGCAAAGAACCTTCTCACTGACGTCATCGCCCAACAGATACAAAGCCAGATACTCAACATCTGATCAAATGGTGGCTCAAAATACCCTTGGTCATAAGAAAACTCAGCATTCAACTGACGAAACTGATGAGCCCACGGGGTACACCACAACAGGGACAGCTTGGGGACCGCACGCTGAGATCCTTGTGGCTCGAAGACCGAAGATGACAGAAAACTTGGGAAGGACACCTATGCAGCCTAAATTAGTGGATTGAGGCTCCCAAATACATTGGTCCATGGTCTTGCAAGGTGTTTTTTCTCTTGGGACAAAGTCTATAAACTAAGGAATGCATTAACTTAAAAACACACTAAGGCACATTGTAATTACATTAGCCAAGATGAAAATGAAGAAGAGAATTCTAGAAGCAGCAAGGGATAAGGGGACAGTCACCTACAAAGGAGTTCCCATCAGATTGTCAGCTGATTTCTCAAAAGAGACCTTATAGGCAAGAAGGGGCTGGAAAGAAATATTTGAAATCTTGAAAAGCAGGGACCTACATCCAAAATTGCTCTATCCAGCAAAGCTGTCATTTAGAATGGATGGACAGATAAAGTGCTTCTCAGATAAGGTCAAGTTCAAGGAGTTCATCATCACCAAGCCCTTTTTATATGAAATGTTAAAGGGACTTATCTAAGAAAAAGAAGATAAAAATATGACAGTGAAAAGACAGCAAACTCACAGCTATTAACCACCACACCTAAAACAAAAGCAAACGAAGCAAACAGCTAGAACAGGAACAGAACCACAGAAATGGAGATC
The DNA here is from genome assembly GCA_039655065.1 of Glossophaga mutica. Lineage (NCBI taxonomy): Eukaryota > Metazoa > Chordata > Mammalia > Chiroptera > Phyllostomidae > Glossophaga > Glossophaga mutica. The sequence continues at coordinate 90,238,437 of CM077313.1, forward strand.
ATATGGAGGGTTAGCAACAGGGGCGTGGGAGGAGGAGAGAGGGGGAAAAGGTACAGAGAATAAATAGCATAGACGGTAAGTAGAAAATAGACGGGGGGAGGGCAAGAATAGTGTGGGAAATGTAGAAGCTAAAGAACTTATGACACATGGACATGAACTAAAGGGGGGAATGTGGGTGGGAGGGGGTGTGTAGGGTGGAGGGGAATGATGGGGGAGAAGTGGGACAACTGTAATAGCATAATCAATAAAATATATTAAAAAAAAAAAGCCAGCGTGAGTTTAGTTTAACTTCTCTGCCATAAAGCACAAACAGGTAACAGGTTAGCTCACAGCACACAGCTCTGGAATAGCTGTGGCCCAGCCGCTAGTGCCGAGTTAACCGCCGATGACAAAAAAAGCTGCCCAGGCGAGTCCAGGGCGCAAGCGGCGCGAGGAATGAATGGGAGAGGGGTGTGCGATCGATACTTCTCAACCTACATTCCTCAGTACCATCTGCACTTTGGTCATATGCATTGTTTATTCAAAATTAATTCAAAATGATAAAGTATTATGAGAAATAATACCCTACCAATGAACAAAGAGAAAAGAACTGCTGGTCTAAGAAAAATCTGCCTCACAGGGCGATTCATTCTTCCAAAAAATGCACATATTGGTTGAGTACCTACTCTCCTCTATTCTAGGAATTGCGGAAGTGGCATAAACAAAACTTAGTAATCCACGCCTAAGGAAGGAGGAGGCCAGAGGGAAGGGAGAGACAATGAAAAAGTACGCAGCATATTTGGTGATGAGGATAGTGCTGTAGAACGATAAAATGAAGCAGGAATAGTGATAAGGACTGTGAATGCAAGGATTCGATGAGATAAGGCATTTATTTGAATCGCCCAAAACAGTGCCTGGCGTGGGAGAGATCCTCAGTAAATATCAGCGACCTGTAAAAGTTTAGCTAAAGCAGGTGGAAATGTTCTATTGTCTTAGACCATCGTTTCTCCCATTTAATTCTACCCCTCTGAATGATCCTAGTTCAGAATAATGTGGTCCAAATGAGAGGATTTTTCTCAGTTATTGAAAGCTAAAGTCAGCTGGGAACTTGACTAGAAAGTTCTTCGCCGTCCTATTAGAAAATTAGATCTATAATAAAGGATAAAATGTTCAACCTAAGTGAGTCTGTATCATTTGTTTAAAAGTGCAACCTATTTTTTTAAATCCCTTAAAAAGACTTGTTGGAATGAAAATATTTTATCATTTACTAAGAGGCACCAATAAATACATTAAATAGAAATATATATATATGGATGCATATTAATGGAAAGGATACTTTGGTATGACATGGGTCCTAATTGATTTGCCAAGTGCCATGTATTTTCATCCCTGTTTGCTCACGCTCTGGTGATGCTGGACCCCCCACAGCCTCAACAGCTGGTGTTACTTATTCAAGGCCTTGATTCACTACAGCGTCAGTGAGTGACTGGCTGTTTTTTCGGTTAACCTGGGTCATTAAGAAAAAGGTCAAGCGAGCTGAGCAACCCTTAATAAAATGACAGCCCTTAATAATAGGACATTCAAGCTGATGTCCCTTTAGCCTGAGCTGTGTTCATACTGTTAATAAGATGAACTTAGAAAAGAATTACGTGGTTGTTTTCACATGTGGAAGGGACTTGGTTCAGATACCCTGGCAGGTCCCTCCTCTCTGCACGGTCACAGAGGAGTGAGCATCAGTGGGCCCAAGCCGGGGATGGTGTTTCCCTAAGGTGCTTTCCTCTCCCCACCCTAGGCACGGAAACTGCTCGGTCCACGCACTGATGTTCAAAAGCAGAGCGTAGCATCCGCTCTACAGGTGCCCTCGCAGAAAATCATGTCAGCAGCTTTCACATACACCCGCAGGAAAAATCACTTCCCAAACAACACAATGCATCACTGCCTTGTGAAATTTTTTGCTTTTCTAGAAGAAGTACCCTAATTCATTTTGTCCTTGGTAGACCACTGGTATCATTACTTATTCCCGTCTCTAGGAGGGAGGAAAAAAGGGGATTTTATCGAAGTGATTTACTTGCGTCAGGCCTGGGAGGGAACGGAGAGCAATGGCAGTCCTTCTATAAAGGGCGGCATAATTGAATTATTGCCTTTTAAGCGATTGGAAACAGTGGTGCCTATCAGGGCCATCTCTCCAAAGATGTTACAAAGAGTCGACAGCCTGTGCTGCTTACGTCTAATCCCTGTTTCCAGCAAAATGAAAAGTGCAAAGAATTTCTTTAGCCTGGAAGTCTAGTGGGAGGATTTCCAAAACACTGCACCCTGAACATTAAGGGATGATTCACCTAATGGGTTAAGCGTTTAGGTTACTGCAAGCTATGACCGTGCCTCGCAGTGCTCCGTGCTGTTAAATCCCAAAGCTGAAGACTGCGAAATGGGTGCTGCTCGCAAAACTCGGGCTCTCTAACATCTAAGACTGACTTACTTTTTGCTTAGAGAAACTACTCTTCTAGGCAAAAAGAAGACAGCACACCTTAGGCCTTTTAAAAAGGTTTCTTCTGACTACTCTGTAGCCATCAATTCCAAGAGGAACGCACTGCGCAGAGCCAGGAGGTGGGCGGGGCCGAGGGGAGCTACAGGGCTTCTGTGGGTCCTGCCAAGACGTTCAGAACCTTTTGAAGTCATTTAAACTATTCGTTCAGACTCCAGATAAGCGAAACCAATAGACTCGATCAGTTTTGGATGTGACGGCCCTTCCTCTGTCTTTGAGACTAGAGCACAAATCTCTCATTGCTCAGCAAAGCAGAACCTTCTTTTCCCTCCCATGCTCCTTTGCACCAGCATGGTACCTACGCACTCCTCTTTTGCTACATGTACCAGACTGATGGCAATAATGTATCCACGTGACTGTACCTCCGCACTGCTGGCCTCTGGACCAGGCAGAGACCAAGGCTTCTTATTTTTTTAAACAATTAAAAATTTTTTATTTATTGATTTGAGAGCGAAGGAGAGAGAGAGAAAAACATCACTTTTTGCTGTTCCACTAATTTATGCATTTACTGGTCGATTCTTGTATGTACCCTGACCGGAGATTGAACCCACAATCTTGGTGTATCAGGATGGTGCTCTAACCAGCTAAGCTACCCGGCTAGGCAGAGCAATACTTTCTTTATCTGGGCATTATTGGTTCTCACACTTTAGTGTGTGCGATAGACCGAATGGTGTGTTCCCCCCTCCAAATTCAATGTTAAAACCCTAATCCCTAATGTGATGAAATCAGGAGGTAGGGCCTTTGTAGACAATTAGGTCCTGAGGGCAAAGCTCTCGTCAGTGGAATTACTGGTCTCCTAGGAAGAGACCGGGGAGCTTGGCTCAGCTTCCTCCTCCTGAGCCGTGTGAGGACACAGCGAGACGACAAGTGTCCATGAACCAGGAAGCAGGTCCGCAGCAAATCTGCCGGCACCCTGATTTGGGATTTCCCAGATTCCAGAACTATGAGAAACAAACGTCTGTTGTTTCTGAGCCACTCAGTCTATGGCATTTTTGCCACAGCAGCCCAAACGGACTAAGACAGCATGCATCTACCTGGACGGCTTGTCAAGGCGCAGACTGTCTGTCCACCCCTGCCCTGGGGTTCCTGACTCAGTGCGTCTGCAGTTTGCCCAGAGGATGTAATTCCCAGCCTGTTTCCCAGTGACGCTGCTGCTGATGTGGAGGCCGCACTGGGAGGCCTGCCCTGGCTTGGCAGGGAGGGGCATGCTTGCCGGAACCCACTGAGCTCCAGTCCTAGCTCTGCCGCTTGCCAATTGCGCGCTTGTGGGCAAATCACTTCCCCATGCCTCCGTTTTCTCAACTGTAAAATGAGGATATTGACGGGATCCAACTCTTAGGGTTATTATTAATATTTTGTGGATTAATATACACAGAGAGCTTATACGTTGGTACCTAGAATATAATGAGTGCTCAGCAGGTGTTTACAGATAACAACATTAAATTATAATTGTTACTGTTGAATATTGCGATGATGTGTTCCCAAAGCTGGTCACATCTCATAATCATTTTAGATGAAATTGAGAATGGAGCCCTGCTTCATTGAAACCATCCTTTAACGTCACATGTCAGAGAGGAAATGCAAGAAAAAGGCAATGTTATTTCAATTTACATTTTAACTTTCCCTCCTAAATATAAACCTAAAAAAACCCCCAGCAAAACTGTGTCCAGGAAGAAAATGTCAAATCCATTAAAATCAAATCTAGCTTATAGGAAACAAAACATATAAAATTGTCCTTGCTCATCAATTTGCTCATGTTTATATCATGTCTTGCTGGGCCTTGGTAAATAACTCCTTGTCACAATATTTTTCTAAAGATTTATGCAGAAAATTTTATAAATTACTGGGAGACAATATATCAATATTTATAGCTTCCACAAAGTACTCAATAAATGAAAACTTTAGATAATACAATTTGAAATGTATTATAAATCATTTATTTTAATTCGCAAACTGAAATATATTATGCAATCCATTTTGGAAAAACAAAATAACTCTAATCTTTTAAAAAGCTTCTAGGCTTTATTTTCATTATCTGACTTAGTCCTACTGGTTTTTCCTTTCGGTAGTAATCTACATTTCTGATTTTATATCATCATTAGCAACTTAAATAAGTGAACTATACCGCTGAATAAAACAAAAGCTATTCTGTTTGGTCTCCTCGGTCTTCAGGCTGTGACAACTAGGAGAAAGGTATTGTGCCAAGTACAGCTTACTCAGCTTCCCAATGAGCTCGAGCAGATGTGGGAGGCGGGGACAGATATCCCTCCTACACAGGAACACGGACACACGCAAGAAAGAAAGGAGGGTAATTTACAGTCGTAAGTTAACTGTGGCCTCTGCTGCGGTGGCTGTCAGACTCGGTGGCCTGTGTGACACTTTTCTACAGTCAGTGCTTCCTCTTAGAAGCTGTTGATAAATGAATAGCATTTTAACTGCAGACACACAGCTTGTTAAAGGAATTTTGTAGTGAGTACTTCTATAATTTGAAAAAAAAATTTAGTTCTGTGAAAAGCTATCCCTTCCTTTTCTGTGGTGGTTGTCAGAATATTATTGTAATTTATTCGGTAAAACAGATTTTATTTAAAGCAGACTGTAATCCGGTTACCAAACAAAATGGCTTTCATTTTATGCGTGCAGGCTTTTATACTAACTCTACCTTCATTGGAGGTGATTTTTGTTTGTTTGTTTTTATTTATTGATTTGAGAGAGAGAGAGGAAGGAGGAGGGGGAAAACAGAGAGAGAGAGAGAGACAGCAATTCGTTGTTCCTCTCATCTATGCTGGTTGGCTCTTGTATGTGCCCCAGTCGAGGATCAAACTCACGACCTTGGCGTAAAGGGACAGCGCTCTGACCAACTGGGCTACGCGAGTCAGGGCTTGGTGATAATTTTTTTAAGTTTCTTTCCCATGAAACTGTGCAGTCAGAATCCTTATCTACTACATCTTGGCTTTGATTTCTTCTGTAGAATGAGGGGGATGTATTGGGTGAGCTCGTGGGCTGGCTTAGATGATTTCTAAGATTGAATCTATAAACACATAAACCAAAATTAAAAATTTAAATAGCTACTTTGAAGGAGTCTAGTACTAATTGCAAAGAACCCTGGGTTCTAACTCCAGATCTTCCAACTAACCGTGACTTGGGCAAATCACTTGCACCCGTGGGCCCCAGGTGCCTCGTTGGTGTAATGATGGAGGTACCGGATGGCTCCCCAAATCAGTCTAGCCTCAAAGCAAATGCCCCCTAGAAAGTGAAGTTTCACTTTCCTTTGAAAGTTTAAACCTAACAGGTCAGGGCACACTTCAGTATGCCCTGAATATAATGTAAAATATTCTGCTTATGTTTTAGTCTAGATGTAAGAAAGAATAAACTGTCTACCAATAATTGAAGTTCTTTTTCTTTCTACAAGATTAGGATATTATACACTGCTCAATACTCCCAGAGAGAAAACTCAATTTTAAACTCCTTGACTTCCGTCCCTTCACTCTGAGTGACGTGGATCCCTGAGGCCTGTCCCTCCGAGCAAAGGGGAGGCGGACCCCTCTGCCCCCTCCATCTCAGAGGCAGTGGCCTGCTCTGTGGCTCCTGTTACAGAACGTGGGCCCCAGGGGGCCCTGTGGGTCACCGGGAGCAGGCCGATCTCAAGGCTGGAGACTATTGTTAGCAGCTTTTCCCATTTGCTGTCTTTAATATTTTTCCTTTCCAGTAGCTTGCCTCTCATACAGTGGCTGCCCTACAAGTGGTTTTTCAGTTTTTTGGGGGTTTTGTTAGCAGATTTCATTGAAATTATATTTCACTTTTATTTTATACAGACACTGTATAATCTACGTTGTAAGACTCTCCGCAACACTCAAAGACAGCTGTAGTTTTGAAAGACGAAGGAAACCAGCCAACTAAGCTATGAGCCACAACCATTTCAGCGTTCACTAGGCTGAAGTTTAATCTGTTTGCTTGCACAGCCAGCACAGTTCCCCACCCCCACACACATATTCTCCACTGGCTTTCTTCTAAAGATAGAACAGAAGAGCGACATGAGAACTCAGGCTGTCAGCTAACTACGCAACGACTATTAGATTGCACGCCGCCCTCAGGAGGCCCGCATGTTCGGCTTTTCTTTCTCCCAAGGCAGCCAGTGCAACGAGAAGAAAGCCCAGGTCCCAGCAGACGCCGGCATAGGGGACCGTGAGGACAGAGGAGAGAGGAAAGGAGCGCACAAAAGCATCCCGCCGAAAGTCTCATTCTGGACCCAACCTTACGAACAAAGTGGCTGATAAGTCCAAAATTCAAAGGTGAAGGAGGATTTTTCAAGAAGCGTCCCTACTGTGGGGCATCTGGAGAGAGGACCGAGCATGCGTGGCAGCCACTCCAAAGTGGTGCCAGGGGCCAGCTGCCTGGAAGGGAGCCACGAGGGGGAGAGGGGAAGTCCGCGAAGCGTCCACATTGCCCTGCACCCATGCTCGCCCTCCGCGTGGCCTCCGGCATTGGCACCAGAGCCTCTGGCAACTCAGAAAGGGTTCCGCGGGGAAGCTCGCTGGAGTTTGGTATAGAAGAGTCTCAGATTGCCCTCCAAAGCCTGCTCACTAGAAGGGGCGTGTGGCAGACGAGTGGTGTTTCAGAGGACGGAAGCCACCCTCTTTCTGTCCCTCACTGGGATGGACAGCAACTACACATAATCGTCCCCTGGGAACTGGCTGTCCCCCTCTGCCCTTGGAGCAGGGACAATGGGAACAAAAGAAGAAGAAGGAAATCTTTCGGTCATCCCAGAAAAAAGACTACGTGACTCACATGGGAAAGAATATTAGACTGTCATCGGAGGTTGACAGCCACGCGTTATTCGCGGAGACAATGAAGTGATGACATTTAAAATATAGCAGGAAAGAACGTGTGAGACAAGGATTGTAAACCAAGTCACACTGACTTCTGCCAGTAAAGGCCAATGGCAAATTGTCATGTTCGTGCAAAAAACAGGGAGATCGGGCCCACGAGCCTTTCTGGAAGAATCTAGCAGTGAATTGGTGCAAGATATGACAAAGAGCATTAAATATATATTTACTCGTAGAACTGAGACTAAACCCTGGCTCTAAGAAAGAATACAGTGTCTAATGACGTATATACACTGTCAAGGAGATGAACAATTCCCAACAACTGGGGGGGAAGGAGGAGAGAAGATGATAAGGAGGTTATGATTATATTTATTAACTGGGATTACAGGGATGTGATTTTAAATCAGATGCTTAAAAAGAGGGAGGGCAGAAGGAAGAAACAATAAGTTACTAGTTGGTTTCAATATTTTTCACAGTCGAGAACCTACCGAACGTTACAAAGTGGTGGAGTAGGGGTTTTTAAAAGATCTTCGGGTAAGAGGAAAACGTCGGAACAAGAGTAAGAATTCTGATATTCGCCCCCAAAATTAGTACCCAAAAAAGGTTGCTAATAAAAAGACCACATAGTAAAAAATCATTTATATAAAAGTCTTGTATCTCTATTTATCTATAGCCAAGCAATGGCATGACTGAACCAAACATAATAAGTATTACATGTAAATGATATACTCATATCACACAGATGTACTGATACATATAATGTACACTGTTATGTAAAAATGTAAAATGTGCAGAGAATGTTAAAATTTATCTAATAAAAAGAGGAATAAGAATATATAACATGTATCTACTTACATTAGGAAGCCCAATGGAAGAATAAACAACACTTTTTTTTAATGGTTTAAAAGGAGAGGGAAGAAATGGGCGGGGCTGACAGGGGCGGAGTGTCCATGCCCTTGAATGAGCCCTGCTCTGCGCATGTGTCTTGAAATCACATAAATCATACGTTAAATGATGATGTAAGAAAAATACATATTTTTTAATTCTAAAATACAGAAAATATAACGAAACAAATGAATCTAAATGTGTACCATTGGGTTAGTGGCATATCTGCGCAAAGGAACGATTCCAAATGACTTTAAAACACTCTAGTAGTAAAATAAGGAAAAAAGTCAAAAAGAAACAAATACTCCAGCAGAATCGCTAGTAGAAACCACACCAAAGAAAAAAGAACCACATAAAAGATTTTTTTTCAATTTGGAGGTGCCACGTTTCTGGAGCTATGTCGACTAGGCACATTCCAAGATTGCTGTGCACCTGTACACTGCGAAATAAAGCAAATGAGTGAGGATGGACTAGTCCATCACTTCCAGTGTTACTGACAACTGGATGCTTAGCATGAGAGGAAAGGGGTACAGATGTCAGGTCAAATTCATCCTGAACTTGATGGAAAGTAACGGCGTGGACACTTGTTAGAGTGTATCTCAAAATGCACATGCGCACACGGAGTGGAACCTGGCTGCAGAGGGGGATTCTGGCAGGGGGAGGCTCCCCTTTTACTTAAAGTGTGAGTCTGTGCACCCTACATATTTCAAATATCACGTTATCCTGCCATTTTAACATGCAAATTTGGGAAGTAGTCAAAAAAGTATTTTCTAAGTCCTTAACAACACACTCGATGATGTTTTAGGAGTCGCTAACCACCTACTTTCCCAAATGCCTTTTACACTGCTCTCCAAAGGTCTCCCCGGTTTCTAGCACTCCCAAGGAGAAAAGACATTCGACCTAGTTTTCAAGTATTCATGATATCAGAAGATGGACAAAAATAAAACGCAGAACGCTGAAATCTGCAGAGACCCTTTAACAAGTGTGCGTCTCCAAGTCACCGCTTGTCACCCTACTCAGTCCTCTTCCTTCTGGCTGCACCTACAAGGTGCCAAACGCCCGAGTCTGTCTCAGCCATCACTGGAAAGACGGGAAGGGTGACGAGCTGGCAGACATCGGGTCCCACCGGCTTTGCCAACTAGCATCACTGCCTCCAAGTAAAATTCTAAGTGTCTTCATTTCAGCCCAGAAAGAGGAAGAACCCTCCTAAGGAGGTGAAATTTCCGGGTAGGCGTTTTCCTGGCCGCCAACATTGCCACAGCCCTTGAAAGCTCTAAGCCCGGGGTCAGCACCGGTTTTCTGCCAAGGCCAGCGAGTAAACGTGCTACGCTTTGCAGGCCCGGGGTCCGGGTCAGGTCCACGCAGCTCTGTCTTGGCAGCATGAAGGCAGCCCCGCACAATACGTAAACTGAAAACGGCAGCTGTGCTTTCGTAAATCTTCGCAGACAATGAAATTGAACTTCGGATTGTTTTTGCACAGCACCTCTTCTTTTATAATGATTTTCTTAACGATTTTATAACTTTCTCAGCCATTTATAAATGTGAAGACCAATCTCAGCTCATGGGCTACGGCAAACAGGTGGCAGGCGGTGGTGTTCTGACCTGTGCTCTAAGCCATGTGCCTGCTCAGAGGCGGGCCCCACAACCCCTCTCCGCTCCTAAAACCTTGCGTCCTCAGACACTCTGCAAGCCTCTGAGAGCTGTGTAAGGACCCAACACTTCTTACTTTGTAGCACACTAAATCATTATGAAAGATCTAAAAATTATCCATAAACTGTGAGCCTCGTTAGCAAATCTGCCAAAAACGCTTGCCGCTCTGTGGCCTGATGTAGATAAAACTTCCATAATTTCCCAGAATATTAGATTTGCAACTTTCTTTCTTGAAGTCCCCTTCCTCGTCTAAACTAATAGAGTGTTTCTGAGCTCTGAGCATAAAGGCCTGATTCCCACTGGGCATGTGTCCAAACATCATGTGTCTGCAAGTTCTATTCAGTGCCAGCACAGTTCAAACATATTTTATAAAGATTCTTAGTATGAATTCTGAACCAATATGGTGAGATAAGCCTATGTATTTAATTCTCTGCCTCACTGATACGACCGAGAAAACAAGGGGAACTCAGGAACTTTGGGCGAGTGCCAACTGCTTATTTGGATATTTTAGCCCAAACAGGAAAGGAGTGGGGGAAGCATCAACCAGCATGTCAGTCATCAGTGGCGAGGAGGAGGGGTACCTGGGGAGGGACGAGATGAAAGGCCTCCGCCAGGGCTTCCCTGAGCCCCACCTTACGGCAGCAGAGGTTAATGATAAGGGCAGATCTTGGAGCAGCTGACAGAGAGAAGGCTCACACCCTGCTGGAGGGTGGGAAGAAGGAACCCCAGAGCAGCACTCTCACCAGGACATGGTGTCCCGGGTACCCAGCAGGGTGTGAGGCCCTGGCCATGACCCGCTCTGGAGGAGGGCCCTAAAGTTGCTTTGCTGGGTGTGGGGAGAGGGCAGGTGATTTCTGGCTGCAGTCAGAGGGAGCAGCTTAGTCAATGCAAAGTTCAAACTCCTTTTCCAAGGCTCGGTCCTTCCACCCATGGAAACTCCCTAAACCAAACAGAATAATCAGAATAGTCATATTTCCACAGTGGCAAAGTTTGAAATTTCCATTATTACCTCTTCTTTGGTCTGCACCTAAGAAAGGTTTCACAAAGATCCACATGCTTTTATTTAAAATTAATCTCAGCTTCTAACACTATACAAATAACATCACATTCTATAGATGAGCTAGAGAAAAATACTTGGACATTACAAAGCACTCAGCAATCCAAAAGAAGAAGACTAATTTTACAAAGCAGAACAAGTGATTTCTTTTGAAACAGACTTATTGCAAGAAATAGGGAGAAATGGTATAAGCTTATAATTTCTATTTTCAAGTTTTCAGTGGATATGAAAAGCCCCTGTGTTGTTAAAGCAGGGACTAGCAGTCACAAAAAGGAGAGTTTAGAAATGTAAAAATAGAGTTGGAAATGACAAAACCATAATCACCACGTTTTAAGAGCACTCAGTAAATAGAATACTGGATGCTGCAGAAAACAAAATCAGCAAATTAGAAGACTCCCTACAAGACATCTCCCAAAATTAGTAAAATGTTAAAGAGGTGAAAAGTGTTAAAGAATAAGGGAACAGATTTAGGGGATGTAACATAGGTACAATTGGAGTTGCATAAGGTCTGAATAGACGGGTCGAAGGAGGAAGAGGAGGAGGAGGAAGGAAAGGAAGGAACTTTTCTTGAGCTCAATAATAACTTGAGTTTTCAAGTCAAAGGGCTTGATTATGTTGTAAATACTAATGAGAATCATTTACAATTAAATACGCACTGGTAAAAAGCGCTGAGTTTCAAAGATGACCTTTTAAAAGCATTTTATCCAGACCAAAAAAAATATATAAGTTTCCAACCATGGAGAGACGATGCGTTTGGCATCAGCTTTCTTTCCACAGCGCTCAAAGGGTGGGTGGCAAAGGAAAGTGAAAGAACCCCCAGGAAAAAGACACTGGCGCTGTCCCGTTCAAACGCAGTGACAATGGAGCCTCTCGGATATGCAAGACCCATAAAGCAAGTGGCCCCACATCCTTCCTCAACCAAGGACCCCGCCGCTGTGAACGGCTGGGCGTAAAGTCAGAATACAATCCCAGTAATGGGGGAAAGCACAGAAGAAATGAGCAGTGAACCATGAAACGAGTGTGACCACAATGAAATGCTTGTGGTTGATATATTGTCATCCTTACGTTAACGTTAAGACAAATTTTGAAAAAGATAAAGATCCATAAATCAAAATCTAGATGAAAACTCCCAGATTATTTAAAGCAAAACTGTGGGTTGAGGGAGGGGTAGTGTAAGAAGAAATCATACACTAAGTATCTCCTATTCTACAAGAAAAGAAAATGTACAGTTTTATTCCTGACAGTAACAGAAGTAATAATTTCATGATTATGTCTTTTAGAATTTAAAAACATAATTATGTTTAAAAATCATACAAACTAAACTGGGCATTAGGGTCGGCTGTTACAAAACATGTGAATTTGAATAAAGTATTAATCTGCCTAAGCCTCAGCTACCTCATCTTGTTAATAGGGATGATAATGGTTCTTTGGGATTACTTTGAAGAATAACTGAAATAAAGTGTGTAAATTAAGTAGCCCACTGCCGACACACAGTAACTGGAGTGTTAGCCAGCCATAATACAAAGGGGGAACGTGATAAACGTAACAAAAGACAGAAAGAAAAAATAAGAGGCAAAACCAATAGCTGAAGTAAACAGAGAGCAGAAACAAACAAACAAAAATATCAAATATAACTACACAGTCAAATATAACTACACAGTACTGGGAGATGAATTAAATTTTTCTTTTAAAACATAAAAAGCTTCAGACAAAAGTTTTTAAAATATTAAATATTAAAATAATATAAATAAGTGTTCAGTTATTCTTAAAAAGACACACCTGAGTGGTGTGGCTCAGTGGGCTGGTCATCACCCTGCAGATCGAAAGGTCACCAGTTCGATTCCCCGTCAGGGCACATGCCTGGGGATGGGCCAGCTCCCCAGCCAGGGGTGTGCAAGAGGCAACCAATTGATGTTTCTCTTCCTCTTTTTCTCCTTCCCTTTCCCTCTCTTTCTCCCTCCCTTCCTCTCTGTCTACAAAAAATAACATCTTTTTTAAAAAAAAACACATCATTATTTACTCAACAAACATTTGAATGTTTTCTATGCAAGGAGCACTAGTCTAGGTTCCGGGGACACAGTAGGAAACAGAAGACAAAGCCCGGGCCTTCCAGATACTCGGGACAGCACATTCCAGGCAGCGAGCAAGGAAGGGGGCAGGCCCTAAGGCTGAGCTGGGCCTGGCTGCGTTCAAAGACACAGGAACAAGAGAGAGGTAGACGCGTTCAGAGAGACGATTGGGAGGGTTGGAGTCCGATTCTGTAGGATGTTTCAGGACTTGCCTGGACTTTGGAATTAAAAGGTGACTTACTGGAGAGTTCTGAGTGGGAGTGAGGTGGTCCAACTTCCTTTTTTTTTGACAAGCTCTTTCCTAATCTGTGTACTGAAAATGGACTCGAGGGCAAAAAGAATGGAGGTAGAAAGGTCAGCTAGAAAATTCATGTAACGATGCAGGAGTGAGATGACAGTGTTCCAGACAAGGGAGGTGGTAGCGGTGGAGGTGGGGAGAGGTCCTGGGACCCCTCCGCATACCCCTCATATGTGGGACCCCTCATAAAGGATGAGCTGGCTGTTGGGATGCGGGCAGTGAGAGAAAGGGAGGAGCCAGGGACGTCCCGCGGGGGAGGGAGGTGTGGAAGGTGCAGGTGGGCATCTGTGTTAGATGGGTGAGGCCCCTGGATGGGGACAGGGGACACTAAAAGAAACGGCCAGGGGGGCCTTTGACTCTGCTGAGGCCAGAACCAGAGATGCAAATTCAATAACAGTCAGCGTGTAATGGTATTTAGAGACACGAGACTGGGTCAAATCACCAAAGGAGATGCAGACTGAGAAGAGAAGTGGTCCAAGGACTAAGCCTGGAACACTTTCCTGTGAAGGGATGAAGGACAAGAGGAAGAGCTAACGGGGGTGGGAGGGGGGAGGAGAAAGGACAGCCAATGGGGCAGAATAAAAACGTGAAGAGAAGGGGGTCTTGGAAGCCAAGAGAAAGGAGGGAGGGAAGGGACGACTGTGTCAAACCCTGCTGACCGGTCAGGTCAGGTGGGGACTGGGAACTGGCCAGTGGATCTAGCCATGGGGGGGCGGACTGGTGAGGAGTGGGGGGAACCTCTGAGAGGCAGGGCAGAAGAGGTGGAGGGAAGAGGGGAATGAGAAAAGAGAACACACACCTCTGTTTAAGGGGCTTTACTACAAGAAGGAGCAAAAGCTGGGGGAGTCAGTAACTCAAGAGTTCAATGGAATCAACAGAAGTTTGTTTTTCCTTGATAAAAGAAACAAACAAAATGGCGACAGACTCACAGACACAGAGACCAGACGGGTCACTGCTAGAGGGGAAGGTGAGGGACCGGGAAGTGCAGACAGGTGGTTACAGAATGGACCTGGGGGTGGAAAGGAGAGCACAGGGCATATAACTATTGGTAGTGCTGGGTGGGTACTGGAAACATTAGCAGGAACACTTGCATACAACTGTCTAATTACTATGCTACATGCCTAAAACAAATACAAAATAATACTGAAAAAATACTTGAAAGAAAGCAATCTCTGAATATCAGCGGATGCAAGACAGAGGCAATCATACTGCTGTAGTGACAGATCATTTTTTAAATTAAAAAGCAAATAAAAGAAAGTGAACATTTTATAAGCATAGCAATGTGAGGGTAGACAAAGTAGAATTAAGACAAAAAGCATTAAGTGGGATAGAAGTTAAATACATATTTGATAAGCGATGGGACAAACTAAGAATGTAAAGAAGAATTCCCCGAAAGACTACTGCACCCAGATGAATGTATGGGCAAGATGGTCCAATCTGCAGGTAGAGGATCACATCTTCGCTATTAAACTGAGCCAGACAACAGAAAGAGGGAAAATATTTTAGTTCATCTGAACAAACTGGCAGAAACCAGATACCAAAAACTAACAGGGAAGGCAAAAAGAAACAAAGTCAAATCTCTGTTATGAAGATTGATACAAAAAGCCTAAAATAAAGTGAGCAAATCAAAGCCAGCAATGTCTTATGGAAAAACAGGTACCGGCCAGGCAGGATCTACTCCAGGAGGACAAGGATGGCTCAATACCGACGATGAGACTATACTTAGTAATACCATTATTTCAAAGTGCAAAAGTAGTTAAAATGGTCTCATTGGCTATTAAAAGAGCATTTAATATAAATTCAAGTAACACTCAAGATAACAAAAAACTCTTAATTTAGGCACACACAGAAGGGTGTTACCTCAATATGATAAAGACACCCAGCTGGAACCAAGAGCCAGTGGAAGCCACGTACTATGATAAAACCCTGGAGGGACTGCTAAATATGTCCAAAACAACAGCGACTGCCGCCATCATGACTTTCCCACACTGTCCTGGAAATTTTAGTCCATGTAATAAAACAAGGAGAAGACATTTTTAAAAGCATAACTCAACAGGCTAAAATGAAAAATTCTTTAAAGTAATTTTTTTTAAGCTCAGTAAAATGGCAGGATGCCAAAGACATACAGGAATCAATAGCTTTTCACAGACTAAACTGGGTAGATTTCGAATTAAAAATTCCATTTTCAAAAGCAAATCTTCTCCATTCTCCCCCAAAAAAGCCCTCTTAGCACAGTGCCATCCAATAGAAAGGTAATGTGAGTCACATGCAATTTTAAATAGTCTAGTTGCCATATTTTGTAAAGGTGAAATTAATTTTAATATATTCTATTTAACCTAATTGACGTCCAAAATATTAGTTCAAGATCTAATCAATATTTTTAAACAATCACTGAGACATCTTTGTTCTTTTTTCATACGAAGTCTTCAAAGTCAGTGGTGTTTGTGCGTGAACACAGCACATCTCAACACTGAGTGGCTGCCTTTCAAGCCCTCACTAGCTGCTGATGGCCAGTGGCTACTGAATTGGACAGTGTCGGTCTGGTCTAACAGACCGTGCTTTGTGCCTAAGAAAATATGTGCAGGGCTTACATGTGAAAATTCCAAAACTTCTAGAGAACTTAAGAAGCGATTTCAGTAAAAAGACAAATATACGGCAGATCTCTAGAAGGAAATGTCGATAGTGTGAAGATATCTGCCCCAGATATAAATTCAAAACAAGATCAATCAAAATTCCGGTACTATGCTTTCTACTTTGGTGAAAGACTCCCTTTTACAAACGAGGGAGAGGCCGTCCCTGAAGAGCAAGGCCGCACACCCAGAGAGCAGGTGAGGCACTCAGTGTCCAAACGGAACCCAGTCGGGTACAAGCAGGAGAGCCACAGTGCATCCCACTTTGGGGGTACCCCAAAGCTGGTGCAGGTGCAGAACTCAAAGGGCTGCGTTTGGAGGTGGAAGGCAAGCCTCCTGACAGGCATTTTGGTTTGGGTGCCCACGACAGTTGTAAGTCTGGACCCGGAAACTAGAAATCACTGAGGTCACATACTTCGAACATCACATTCGATTAGGTTAGAAAAGTGCCAATTCTGTCATCGTGTCGTAAAAAAGTGTGCTTTTCCCTCAGCTCCCTTCTGAAGAAGACTTCCTTGTATGGTTACAGATGGGGCTGCTTTCAATCAGCTACAAGGAGCAATTCAATTACCAGATGGTTTAGTGCAGTAACTGACTCCAGACTAATTTAATTTCTTTAGGTCTCTAAAGATCAATTGATCTGATTTGTCCCATCCCCAAAGGCTGTTTAGGAAAAATTCAGACTTCAATACCTGGGAATGAAATCCCAAACCTTGGCCGATTTCACACGCCCTGGGTCATGCTGCAGACATTCAGCTAG
This sequence comes from Glossophaga mutica, assembly GCA_039655065.1. NCBI lineage: Eukaryota > Metazoa > Chordata > Mammalia > Chiroptera > Phyllostomidae > Glossophaga > Glossophaga mutica. Next base: position 90,255,130 of record CM077313.1, read on the forward strand.
GACGTAAGATGCTCTCCTGGCCCTCCAACCACGGGAAGCCACCCAGCACCATGCGCATGCGCGTGGCCCCGAAATCAGGATGCTCCTCCGCTGAGCGGGAGTGTGCGGCAGCATCGTCCCATCTGTCATTCTAAACGGGCAGCCGACCCGGGCGCTCCTGTCTCCAGAGCACAAGTGCAGCCACGGGGCTGGTCTTACTCCGGGCGTAGTTTGTGAAGACTCTCAGAAGCAGACTTGGATGGGGCAAAAATAGGCTCATCTCCTAACAGGAGGAGCCTGCGTTTATAAGCTCCTTTCATGAATGCCATCTTCCTTGGCTCTCATAATAAACCTGGGGAGTGAGCAGGGATATTTTCTCTATTTTCTAGATGAGGACCATGGACTCAGAGATTCGACGACCTCTCCAGGATCCCTCTGCCAGTAAAAGGCAGAGCTGGGACTCGAACCCTTGACTTTGTCTCCCAATAGAACACATGCACCTTCGAGCTGAGAGAGAAGGTATGATGTCCACGGTGAAAGCACACCCCCTCTGCCCCCGCTGAGCCACTGTCTTCATTCTTGCTTGACACCTGACTAATACCGAGGAGGGTGCACTGCTTATAATCCCACCTGTACTATAAGCCCAGTCTGAAGCGGAGCCTCTGCCACTCCGGAAACCGCTGGAAAAGGTCATGCCTCTCGAGAGCAGACTTTGTACATGGACTCATTCGTTATTCACACTGCTGATACCACATTCTCACCGAGCTGGGTCTCAAGGCCGATTCGCCCGCCTGTGACCCGGCGAACGAGAGAGCTGCCCACTTGCCTTTTCTGCTTTTGTGACGATCTCCAACCACAAGCTCGTTTCTTCCCCTAAGCTGAACATCTCCCAATCACTCAAATCCCACAGTTCCCGCCCAACTTTCAGCCTTTCCTGCTGGCTTCTCTGCCTCCCCACCGAGCCTCTGTACCTTCTCCCCTCAGTGAAAGCCACCCTGCTAGCTCTGCCACGTGGGAAGGCTGAGGAAAGGATCAGACAGATGTTGCTAAAATGTAATTTTTTTTTAAAGAATTTTTTTTCCCTTTTAGATTTTATTTATTTATCTTTAGAGGGGAAGGGAAGGAGAGAGGGAGAGAAACATCAATGTGCGGTTGCCTCTTGTATGTCCCCTGCCGGGAACTGGCCTGGCAACCCAGGCATGTGCCCTGACTGGGAATCGAACCGCGATCCTTCGGTTCGCAGGCCCGCGCTCAATCCACTGAGCTACACCAGCCAGGGCCTAAAACGTAATTTTTTAAAAATTTGAGCTACCAAGACAGGTGGGGAAGAAGTGATCACGTGGAGGTTAATGAAGAGTGTGGCGAAATACAGCAGTTGGTAGGAAAGTCACATAAAGATTCGGAGGTAAGATCAGACAGGGGGCTGGTGCTTGTTACCCCTCCCACCTGCAAAGACTTCAGGCCACAGAAAAGAATAGGCACAGAAGACGGATAAGGACTGAGGATCCAATGTGTACCAGGGTGATTAGAGTTGATAATACTATTGCATAACTGAAACTGGCTAACAGAGTGGAACTGAAATGTTCTCCTACACACACAGAAAAGGTCTAGTAAGTTACACAGTATGTAGAAGAGATGCACATCATCATGTTTAAAAAATGCCTTGTTTCTGAACAGCACACTCTCTGACACTCCTGTTGGGCAAACCAGGGATCCCAACATGGTCAGGACTGAACACATGGATGGCCTCACACTTAACCATTCGAATTAAGTTAAAAGTGGGGTAAGTTCCGGGCACAGGATCGTCACTCGTCCACGTGAAGGTCCTGAGATCTGACATCTCTCCTACTAAATAGGAGCAGTCCAAGCTATCGGTCAAATATGTGCCTTGAATTAAATTACGTCTCCTTTTATTTCAAAATTCCGAACTGCTTTTGTATTCTTCATAGGTTAGCAAGTACCTCCAGTTCAGAGGCAAAGGCTGTCAAGATTCCATTTCTCTGCAGACTGCCACTCAAGATGTAGTGCTTAATATCGTCAAGAGGACTGAGTCTTTGATAACAAAGAAGCCCTACTTTTCACAGTTGAATAAATGTCCTGACCAAAGGGACCACCTCACTCAGAAACTGAGCACAGAACAGATCCGGCTGCAGCAGCTGTCGGAACTTAAGCACTTGCGTATATTTACAGGGTTCCTAACAAGAAGGGAAGGGGCAGAGACACGGAGATTATATACAGTGAGGTTACAGTTCTTTGGCGTTGAAAGGAGTGTGTTCTCACAAACTCACTCTTCTCTTTATCTTATCTGGACAAACAAAGTAAACAGAAAATTCTCATTACCTCTCAATGTCAGTAAGCCTGGAGGAGTCTCGAAATCCTTTGGCAAAAGGGTTGCTGTCTATTTTCAGCTTGGTTATCTGGAACGGGAAGAATGTGTAACACAATAATTATCATTTCGGAGGTCCAGGAAATAAAATCAGAAATAAAGAGTGTGTTCATTTTCCATGGTGGCACCCCAAGAATACCCAGCATCTCTCAGGATCCTGAGAAAGGTCAAACTTGCTAGAGAGTTCACAGGAAGGGTGGAGGAGATGGGGTGGGATGGTTGGGGAAGGCCCCGGAGAGAAGGCGGTATCTGAGAACAGGCTGGAGATCAGTGGGCAGAGACAGCTGGGGGTGGGGGGCCTTCGTGAACAGCGTGGCGGCTGTGTGAAGTATGTCAGAGAGTGAGGGCACGCTGGGGCCCACCGGGGAGCCACGGAGCTGTCCAGGGGGCCGGCGTCAGTGGGGAATGGGGAATGAAACCAAGAACGTTGCCTCATGCTGACTTGGCAACATCATTTGTTAATACCATGGGCACGTATAGACACCATGATGGTTAAAAAGATTAAATGGCCAATAATAGCTTCATGGTCAATGCCGTCTTGAGATACATGACGTAAATATAGGCTATAGAGCTTTCAGAATATAAATGTACCCCAGCACGCCCTTCCGTTTTACTGAATTAGACTCAGATGAGTCGGCCTTTCGCTATCCACCCCTGCAACGTTATTTACAGACTCTACAGTTACATGGGAAAAAATTACTTGCTAATAAGAATCGTGGTCTGAAGTATTGAGTATCTATGCTGTGCCAGCCATGGTCCCCACAGTATTGATATTAATGGGAAAAGATCCATTAGATCACACGCCCTGCTTCTCCAAGAATAATAAATCAGGTAACGAAGAAAAACAAAGAAATAAATAAAGGAAACACTGATGAAAAGACACTTGGCTGGTACAATTCTGAGTGCTAGAGCTGAGAGGAACTAGGAGAACTGACAGAAAGAAGCACAGGCCCCTTTAAAGAGAGTCACAGCTCGTTCACATCAATAAGAGAGCCCATGCTAATCTTTAGGGAGACACACACAAAACAGTCTCAGCCTGGGAAAAAAGTGGCAGGTCGAGGCGTGTCCCTCACTTCCGAAGTGAGGGGCACACGTGATCAGAACAGTCCGACATGCTATCTCGCCAAAAGCGACTCCTCCTCGGATCCGAGTGGATCTCCTGCTCACTTTAAGCCATTAACACCTAAAGAACGGCTTTTGTTAACACACAAGAAAGGCATTTTTTTCCTCTTTCAAGTTTCTGGATGTCAGCAAACCAATGTACACACTGCAAAGAAGCTACTTACCTCATCTACAGCGGAAATCCCCACACTCTCCGGACCCGAGAGCCTGCATTTCCCTGCCGTGACCGCTGGGGAGTTGCAAGGTCGGTGCTTTGATACTATTAATTTTGAGCACACCTGATAACACCTGACAAGTGCTTGTGTTTAGCCCGTGAACATTCACTCTAGAGCAGCCAAAAAGAAATTTGCTGCTTTCCTTTTCAGCTCAGTTCATGGAAAATGGAACGCAGGGAAGGAACTAAACCGGATAAGTCAGAAATCTGTTCTTAATGGACAGCAACAGCCACTGGGCGGATGCATAAAAGGAGCAGACGGGACCCCTGTGATGGCCTCTAAAGTATGACCCTCAGGAGTTTGTAGAGGACCTTCCCTCACACGTAGCCACGGAGCCCAGAGGGGTGGAGGTCTGTGTGAGCCACCCTTTCAGAGTAGGATTTACTTCTGAAGGTCAATTTTCGAGACGAAGGAGAAAAGTTCGATTTGTTAGAAATAAATTTAAAAACATCTTCTAAAGCCCAAGCAACCATTATATTCCAAGATTATTAACACCACCAAGACTTTCAATTCAAAGACCGGAATTGTACTTCCTTCTACCAGATAATTATAAGGTAGAATATGTTTCTAAAGTGCTTTATAGTTCAGGAAACAGCTTTCACCATAAGTCAGGGACAGAGAGTTAAGAGAGACTGGTTACTTATCACACCCTCTGGCAAATGTTGGGCGAGACAAAAATAAGGAACACACGGTCCCTGCCCTAATGGGACTTCAGATCGCATGGAGCGGGCAGAGGGACACACGGCTGGCCAGAACTGAGGCGACGTGGGTCCCAGGGAAGAGGGTGGCATCACATCCCCAGCAGTGGTCCAGATGCTCTGGGTGAGCCGAGCCCAGATGGAAATCTCCAACTGAAGCTGGGAGATGAAGCAGTCAAGCGAAGGCTTCTTTTAAGCTCAATTACTCATCACAAGCTCATTTGTAAAGTTAAAAAGTAAATGGATTTAGCAATGAATAACATTTTCTGCAGACAATGGCAGAAAATAAATGCATCTGCTGAAAAAACTAAGGACTCTGCAGTCAGAGAAAGACAAATGCCATACGATTTCACTTAAACATGGAATCTAAAGAACAAACTAAACAAAAAAATTGAAATAGACTCACAGACACAGAGAGAAAACTGGTGGTAGCTGGGTGGGGGGGTTGGAGCATTGCGTGGAAGAGGTGAAAGGACTATGAGGTGCAGATTGGTGGTTACAAAACAGTCACGGGAAAGCGAGTGAAGCATCGGGAACATAAGCAATGATGTTGTAGTAACAGTGGATGGTGCCAGCTGGGTACTGGAAGTGCCAAGGGGAATACTATGTAGAGTATAATATTGTCTCACCATTAAGCTGTACACCCCAAACCAATACATAATAGAATAAAATACAAGTAAAGAAAAACTAAGGACTTTGAAAGAAGCCCTTTTACATCATCCCTCTAAAATGTGAACCGTGTTAAGTTTTGTTGGAGTATATATACAAACTAAAAGGAGAGAAAGTATTATCTCTCTGTTACAATTGAAGAACGACTTCTGATCCACTTTGTCCTTGGAAAGAAGTTGTGGAAAGTGCACTTGTTGCTTGTAGAGTTGTCGTGGACAATGAGCACCCCGACACGTGTGGGGTCCACCTGGCGTCACCACACCTCGCTGCCTTCACTTTGAATTAGGAGGCGAATTAAATTCAACACCCGTTTTCAGATTTCGTTGGAATTTTCTTTCGTTACGAAAATTTTCTACTTCCTCTATCTTAAATACCTCCTTGATAAGCCCCCGGAGTAGCAGTGGTCATTTTTTCCTTTACATTTTGATATGACTTCCAACGATAGGAAAGTTTGGAGACTAGTAGGACCAGCTGCTCTCCTACGCCTGACTCACACATGGGTTACAGCAATGATTTAACTTGAGTGCACTACTTATAAAAGGAGTGCAAGAACGTAACCAGGTGTCCACTTTCTCTATGGCCTGTTTATCCAATTCCAGGGAAAACAATTGCTTTTGGGAGTTGGAGAAAATCAGCTGAATGGAGCTCTTATTATGAAAATGGCGCAGGGCCTGGATTAACCTCCAACCTCGAACAGGTTTTACGGAGCACAGATCGGCAGCACAGGGGCCATGGGTGGAAGTCCTCAATGAGCCCAGGGTGCCCCTGCACTATCACTAGGCTGGGAATCCACTGCGGTGCTGACAATAATCACCCAGAAACACCGGTTGAACTTTGCTTCGGGAGAAAGCGGTCAGAACTATGACCCCATGTTCTTCAGTTACGGACCGAATGAAACTCTGCTCCAGTCTACAGAAAAGCATTTTCATCGAACTTAAGATAAAACTTAAGATACATCAGCATGGATGGAATTGGAGAGTATCATGCTAAGCGAAATAAGCCAGGCAGTGAAAGACAAATACCATATGATCTCACCTTTAACAGGAAGCTAATCAACAAAACAAACAAACAAGCATAATATAAACAAAGACACTGAATTTGAGAACAGTCTGACAGTGACCAGAGGGGGAGGGGAGGGAATTTCAGGGGAAAAGGGGAACGGTTTAGAGCAACAAGTATAAAGGACTCATGGACAAAAGCTATGGGGGGTGGAAATGGGAGGAAGGTGGGGAGGGCTGGGGTGGTGGGCTGGGGCGGGGTAAAAGACAGAAAACTGTACAATATCAACAATTAAAAAATACTGATTAAAAATAAAATAAAAAATGGAAAAAATAAAATTAAATAAAAAAATAAATAAATAAAGATAAGTCTTAAGATTTCAAACTTAAGATAAAATCATTTTTAGCAAACTTTTAACATTCTAAGTAATCGTGCCTTTTTAAAGGGCAGGCATTATGTTTCATTTCCCCGTGGATATTTAAATAAAAACCAGTGGCTACGCAGAGATTCGTTTCCGAAGGTGCGGTCTGACAGCCCCTTAGGGGATGGGGGAAGAGGGAAGAAGCCGCACATTCGAGAACTGACCGGAGAAGGGGTCTGAGTTACACAGAGTGATTCAGCTGGGGCGCGTTTTGTTTGTCCTTGACCTAGAATGCCCGCCGCTTGTGGCACCGGTGAACAATGTCACCCTTATCAAAGGTAAGGACCCCAAAACAGTCAAACACCAAACATTACATGTATAGTCTCGATCATCCAAACCACAGGGGTGGCTTCGAATTCAAAACTGCATTTTAAAAGCAGCAAGGTCTTCCACTGCGCGAGGAAAAAGCCCTGACAGGCAAGGACAGCACTTTGTGCGGAAGAAACCCGGTCGTCTAGTGTCTGTCCACACACATGCACATCGCTAATTCAGGCCAAAACACACCCATCATTTCATGCATTGAATTAACAATGTAGACCACAATGCAGGTCCCAACCAAAAAACGCGCTCTTTCAGCATCTCCTTTCCCTGCAGATAAATGTATGCATGACTGCAAGGCAGCTGTGCCAGAGAGAAGGGGACCTTCCCGGCGGTTGACATTCCACGTGACATCACTGGTCTCTGAGTACAGCCGGGGCTCCCAGCCGCAAGGTGAAATTGGCCCTCCGAGACCATTTCTCCAATTATCAGGAAAAGATCTGTCCGGAGGCATTTAAACATGAAACCTGACCTACACTTCACCTCTACAGCAGTGGTCTGCCTGCTCAAAAACCAGGTATGACCTTTAAGTCTTAAATTATAAAATAGTTTGTTGAAGGTATAACGTATTTAGCTTTTATCTAATAATATAGACAAATGCAATCATTTCCTCGCCAAAACCAGAGGAAAAAATAGTAAAACAAAAAAAGTCCCATTTTCATTACTCATAAATAAAACTACCAGTCACAGAAAATGAGAAGCTTTTTCACAACTCTATTGGAAACTTGGACTTGGCTTCTAATAGATATAAAAATAATAGTCCTATCTAAAGTTTTACAGGTACGAAGTTGATCCTGAATGAGTTTTAAAATATTCTTCCTCTCTCTTCTCTCTACTCTGTGCATAGAAAAATTCTAGTATTTCCACTATCCTTAGTACATATTTAATTTACCTCCTCCATATTTATTTTATTCTGTGTTTGCCATAAGATAACCAGTACACAAACGTGATATAACAAGGAAAAAGCAGTCGATGCAGGGAGGCCTAGAAAGAATCAAGGATAACTTTAGAAGATGGTATAGGGCTAAAGAAAAAACGAACCCCCAAATCATTTATTCACCCCATATATGTTCATTAAACATGCACTTTGACTGGTCTTATGAGATTTATAAGTGATTTCAAAACTGGCTTGAAACCCAAATCAAATCTTTGATTAGTACATTTTTTTGTCCTTTGCTCAACTGTTACTTGAATTTCAAATATAAACACGGCACTGTGCTACGGGTCAAGATTTTAAAGGTAGACATGTAGAAATAAACGGACTATTTGAACTTGGCAACGCTGCCATTTCAGTTTTCAAGCCTTGATACTGACAGTGGTCCCTTCTTCCTTGGCCCTGCAATCGAGCCTAAGGCCACCAACAAGAAGGAGGTCAGGCCCAGCAGAGGGTTCTGTCACTTCCAGATACCCTCGCCTTTGACCTTAGGCGAGGGTATTAACTCCCCTGACCCTGTTGCTTCATTTCTGCAGGGGATTAGTGTCAGAATTAAATGGGATCGTGCGAAAAAATGTAGAGAGATTTGTCTGAATTAAAACTAATACATCCAACCAGGAACTTCAGTCAGATCCTAGCTCAGAGGGGAAAATGGGTTATAAAAGACATTTGTTGGTCTATCCTGGAGATTTTAATATGAACTGAATTTTAGACGATATTAAGGAATGTCTTATTACTTTTCTTAGGTGTGATACTGGGATTACAAAAACAATATTCTTACTGTCCATATGTACTCGTAGCAGTGTTTACAGGGAAAGCATCATGATGCACACAAGTGAGTGAGTATCAAACGCTGACCGGGAGGGGGAAGAATGGGTGCATGCAGAGAGGGAATGGGGCAGAGGCAGTTAAGTGGCACATTGTTAATGTTTTGGTCTGGATGGAGTACATGGTATTCATCTGACCGTTTGTGTAACTCCTACATATTTGAAGATTTTCTAAATGGAAAGCTGAGTGGGACAGAAAAGCATCGAAAGAGACAGCATCATTAGAACGCGTGGCCCCTCTTGGACACAGCCGGTGCCAGTGGCCGTGCTGACAGCCAGTTTAGGACGACTGCCACCTCGTCACGCTGGCAGGTAAGCGGGAGCACTTGTTGAAAAGGGAAAAAAAAAAGGAACGTGACATGAACCTAAAGAGTTGAAATCCTCTGAAAAGGATGTCTTGGAGTCCATCAGGGTCACAAGCCAGGAGGACACCAGGCAGAGAGGTCAAGGACACTGACCACCTGGGGTCAAACCCGATGGGTGCAGGACGGTCACCCGGGATGAGCTATGCAACTCCAAGCCTCCGTTTTCCAGCTGTATGGGTGACATAAAAATACCGTTGTCCCCATCGCATAAAATCATCGTGAAGATTAAATAAAACAGTGCACTCGCCCTGGCTGGTGTAGCTCAGTGGATTGAGCGCGGGCCTGCGAACCAAAGAATCGCGGTTCGATTCCCAGTCAGGGCACATGCCTGGGTTGCCAGGCCAGTTCCCGGCAGGGGACATACAAGAGGCAACCGCACATTGATGTTTCTCTCCCTCTCTCCTTCCCTTCCCCTCTGAAGATAAATAAATAAATAAATAATAAAAATAAATAAATAAAATATTTAAAAAAAATTGTGTCATTAAAAAAAAACAACAAAAAACAGTGCACTCACTGTAAAGGGTGCCTTGCACACAGCAGGGACCCAACATTAGCTGTTAGTATAATTATGAAGGTGAGGACCCCTGGCCCATGAACCGTGAGGTGAGGGGTCCTGCTAACATTTACTCAGCGCTGCGCCTTCACCTGGTAAAGCACGTCTAGATGTTATTCTGTGAACCTTCCTTTCAGTTGGCTTTTCTTCTTTAAGAGAATTAGTATGGCAGCATTTGGGCATTCATGTATCTCATTAAAAAATATGCCACTAACATTTTAAAATGCAAATGGTGACAGATCCTTTTGGACACTCCAGAGACAGTCCAATAATAACCACATGCCTCATCCACTGAGCACCTCACGGTTTCCGAAGGCACGTTTATACCTGCAGCGTCTCGTCTGGCTCCCCCAGGCATCCCCGGAGCCGGTCTGGGCAGTCCCAGTCCCAGCCCCAGCTCGCAGGGAGGGAGAGCAGCGGCCACAGTGAAACCTACTCAGGGCCCTGCAGCAACGACAGGGACTCACACCTCACAGACACAGGTCCGCTCCAGCGTTCGCCCACGGTCCTGCTCTAGGTCCCACTTCCTTACGTGAGCAGAGCTACCTGGGCTTCCGGCTTCATCGTGGTGCTTGTCCTGAGAGACCCAGCACCCTGGCTCCTCTGACTGGCCATCCCGCTCTGGAACTCACCAGCCAAACTACAACAGGACAGGCGGGGAGTGATACTCCCACTACCCATAACCAATCAAATGAAAGCCAGATACAAAGGGCCATGCCCTGCCAGAGAGGGTGTGGACAACCGAACTTGTCAGCAAACTGACGATGTGAGTTTCTTCGACTGAAAAGAAACCCTACTTCTGGTCCTTCCTGGCTGCGGAAGAGCTACTGATCCTCTCTGAGCGTTAGCATCCTCACTGCAGAATGGCACTGTTACCCCTGCCTCCAAGGCTATGCTAACCAGGAATGCAGAAAGTATACGGGGAAGTACCGAACAGCGCCCAGTCCCTACTAAGACTTTGGTTCCATTTATTGAATGGAACCAAACCTTACAGGTAAAAAAAAAAAAAAAAAAAAAAAAAAGCGTACATTTTCAATGTGATGTACAACAGAGATCAGAAAATATATAACCCAATATTATCAATTAAATTTCTTGATGGCAATTAAACACACACTGCTTACATACTACAGTTTCTCTAAAGAAACATTTAAAATCATTCTACTAGGATTAACATACCCTAACTTACAGCTGAATGCGCCTCACAAACACATCCAAAGTATCAGCACTTTGGGCAGTTGGCTAGAATAGGTGTGCTAATTTAGCAGAAAAACGGAAGTCCTAAATTTTGTGGAGCAATCAGTGCACGGATGCGTACATACATTAGGAGGCTCTATCAGGAAGAGGAAAAGGAAGCAGGTAATTTCTCGAGAAGAAACTTCAGAAGCCAAAGAGAGGCGGGTTTGAGTGAGAGAGTGAGCAGCGGACAACCCACCCCGGACACGAAGGCTCTAGACCAGGTGGCGTCATCCAGACCTTCCCACCTCAACACTCGCAGGGGTCCCGGGGCTGGAACTCAACAGCTCTCTCCAAAGTGAACTTCTACTCGAAGGACTGGGACAGCTGTTCTCTCCAAGAACATGAAGGAGCCTCCTAAGTCCTTATCTTATTTGGGACGTAAATTGGGAACAGAGCGCTCACCAGTTGATTCTGATAGGCGGTGACCGCCGTGAAAACGGTCTCTGGGAAGATGAATGTGCGGAATTCCTCCGACTTCAGGTTGAGCAACGAGGCCGTGTGGTCTTTCTTCTTAATGATGTGCACCCGCGGCTGGTACTTGTGCATCGAGTTCAAAATGATCTACAAGGAAGAAGCGGGGAGTGCTGACTTTCAGGTATCGATATTGCTCGACGGGCCAAATGACAATCCGGGGAGAAAGAACCGTACAGTCTGCAGTTTCAAGTTCAGGGTCACAGCAGGATCTACCCTGTTCCATTCTTAAAGCAAATCACTTTTTCCCAAGATCCTGCAGAGTCATCCTTGTCAATCGCATTTTACCAAAACAAGTGCAGATAATACAGGGTGTTTCAAGTATCTTTTCTAAAGTGATGCAGGGAAGGTCATCTGGAGAATAAGTTTATTTATTTTTAAACTAAGTCTTCAAAACATTTTTTGTTTGTTAGTCTCGTTAGACCAAAGGATGTATGTGTACATTTTCTGAAGCAAGAAATTTTATATGCTAGGAGGACAGATTGCTATTTTGGGGGGAGAGGGGGAGGGGTGGATTAAACCATTTAGAATGGCAGTGCGATATTAAACAGATCTAGGTTAGAACACTGAATCTGCTACTTTCCAGCTCTTTAATCTTGGGGCAGGTGACCTCCCCTCTCTCCAACCTCAGCTTCTCAAACGCAAAACCAGTATTAACCTCACAGGGTGTGGCGAGGATTCGATGACGTAACCCTTATAAATCACATAGCAAATAGGAAGCCCTCAAAAAAATGTGAACTCTATTATTATTGTTGATGTGGTTGATTCTTGACTTCCGGTTCTAAACTAAACATGAGTGATAGTGATGGCCATCTTCCATTCCACAGCTCGTAAAAGTTGCCCAGGGTTTAGAAATCACAGCCTACCCTGGTCAACAAGGCAGTACTTTTTCATGTAGGTTTTAAATAAAATACACTAATTCGCCACTATGAAATCTGCGTGACAAAATTCACTGTCGGATACAAAAGGTTTTCCACATCGCCCCCACCCCTACTCCTGCCCCGCCACCCAGCGAGCTACCTAAATCTCCAAAATTCAGCGTGTCTTGCCCGGCACAGCAGGCCTCACGTGGTAGGCCCTTTACCCCCAGGGCCTAGTAGAGAGCCTGGCTCTCAAGGAAGGCGCTGTATAAATGCTATGCCAGGACCAAGTTCAAATGCACACAGCGCTGCTGCAACCAGTGGCTGGTTCCCTTGTTGCCTGGGCTAACATGGGTGTGGCGGAGCAGGGCTCCTGCTGGCTGACTCTACTAGTCACGGTGGGAAAAACAACACAGAACCGATCTCTCGGTGCTCCGACGCAAGCCAGCTTCACGTTCCAGGGCATTCACTGGTACTGAATTTTGTACCTGCCACCTTTTTATGATCCTAAACCTGAATAGGCGTAACGGAAACATAGGAGAGCTTTAAACACATTGAAATAAACTTTAAAAAGAAAAAGTGTTCTCATTGTGTAGTGCGTGTATTCTAAGGAGCTCAGGATATCTGTGCTCAGTCATAAAACTGGAATAACCTTGATGGGACACAATACTGATGTAAGAAAATACCTGAGCATTCATTACACGCCCTACTAAGAAGACAGAATCTTCAAATCGCACACACAATGGGAAAAGCCTAACCTTTAAATAAGGTCCTGGCTCCCCTTCTCACACCATCCCAGGGTCAATTCCGTTTGGGAAAAGATACCAGATAGACTCCGACCTCAGACTCCCAGGCTCAAGCCCTCACGGGGTCAAGGAACACTAATAAAAATGTGGACTCTGTTTCATCTTACTTCCAAACAAATTCCTGGAAGTCAGAGCTTTTCCTGTTATAAAACTAAAAGTGCATCAGTAAGAGGGGCTTCTTCAGGACTGATTCAGAGAATGTGGCTAAACAACCCAGGACCTAAAAATCTTCCCTTGTCTTCTACAGAACATACTCTGGCTGGTGACAAAGGGTTATATTAAATAATAAGATTTTAAAGTCAAAATGGATATTAACAACAACCTAAAACCAAACAATGTGTCAAAGTCTAATCTCATAATCAGACTAGAATCCAGAGCTCCAGAAATACAGCTGAGTGCTCCGCTATGCTCACCTGTGAAGCTGAAGCTCAAAGGAAAACATGTCAAATTCTGGACAGCTGATCTCAGAATGAACTTTCAAGTCCTCCTGGAAAGACCCAGGGCTTCAAAAAGCTTCACATAAAGACAATACTAGAACCATTAAAAATTTTCATGTCTCCCTGCAAAGACTTCAGCAGAGCCCAAGAAATTTCAACATGGCTGACATTAAGAAGGATCATTGGTCTACAGGAAATGTTTTTCAGATACTTTATAAATTTTAACCTGAAAAAAATATGTGAATGGAGACATTTTTGAAAAAAAAAAAGGGACAATTATGCCAACACCCTTAGGTCAACTATGTTTTCCAACACGTGAAATAACAGAAACCTGTTCAGCTACTCCAGCATCTGACCAGCCGCAGCAGCCGAGTCACGGGTTAACCTGCTTACTCTCACTCGGCCGTGATGAACGAGGGCTCCTGTGGGCAGGTGGAGGTCGGCCAGGCCTGAAGCGATCTATTTAGTTTCAGGTTCAAGCCAGCCATTTGAAACCACGTCTAGAACCTCTATTTATGATCAACTTATAACCCTCTTTTCTGGAAAAATGTTTTGAAATTCTTCTAAATTGCATAGCTCCAACAGAAACTAAACCCTAATGTAACACGAGCCTAAATTAAGGGGACAAGAGAGAAAATAATTGTATCAGAATGTCTAATCCCAAAAAAGCAACTAGGAAAATACCAATGTGCTTTGTGTCAATTAAGGCAAAAAAAAAAAAATCAGTATTCTCATCAAAGAAGCATGCAAGTCTGTCCAAATTTTCTTAGACTTACAATCTTTAAGAGCACAAATAGTTCCTTAAAAAGCAATCTTATCGAATGTGCAAAGGCCCACGTCAGTAGCCATTTGTTCTGTTAACTATCGATAAGAGCTCAGAATTCCCGTTTCTCCTTTTCTACCTTTTGATGAACTCAGACTCATCAAATTGTTTTGTTTTTAATTGCAAGACTCCTCTGTGCCTTACTATTCATGAGACTCTCTACAAAGGGGATATATACCGAGTACAACGCACTCTCACAAACTTATTTAGACATCATTTCAAATGGCTGGCTTGAACCTGAAACGAAGTGAATCGCCTCAGGCCTGGCCGACCTCCACTTGGCCGAGGCAACAACGTAAGCGGGTCCACTCGGGACTCGGCTGGCACCCTGTTCAGATGCTGGGAGTAGCTGAACAGGTTTCGGACTTATTTGGACATAAAACCCTTTTGTTCGTTTGCATCTCACACGAATGTGTCCACAGAACACACTTTAGCAGCCCCCACGGGGGCATCTCAGCCCCACTCCTTTCATGTTGTGTTATCTGATAGACCATCGACAGACAGAGTTCGGATGGCTGGAGGAGCCTCCACAATGCAACGTTCTCTTTGTTTAACTGGCATGGGCTCGAAGCAGTTCCTGAAATCTCAGGGAATCCATGGTGCTGAAGGCCCTCCCCCACCCCCGACCCTCTTGCATGGAAATGGCCTTCTGGCAACCTGAGTACAGGAAGGTCCTCATAGAATGACTCAGAGCTAGAGGGTGGGAGAGGCGGAGGGAGAGGCGGAGGGCAACACTGGGTGGCCTCTCCATCGCACCCCACTCGCTCGCTCCAAGGGGCCGCACTTACGTGGCCGTGCTGGTCCAGCTCGTTGTTGGTGAGTTTCACCTTTTCGAAAGACACCATCTGTTTGAGCAGCTGCTCACCCGTGAAAGGAGAGTCTGGGTGCACGTACAACCTGAGAAAATCGGGAGATTTTATTGAGGCATTTTTTTAAAAGTCCGTTCTCTGTGGGTTATAAAATATCCTGATTCTAAAGGAACACAAAACCCCCCTATAGGTGGTGAATTTTATTTACTCCACATAATTTCAAATTTAATAATACAACAATACCTAACATAACTCTAAAACCTCTAAGTGTTTCTTTATGTGTCAATGATCTAAAAGGGAAAAATACTTAATAAACTTTCTATTATCTGTCAAGCAAACCATTTTTAAAGATGGGTTTTTTTCCTACCTAATAGGCTACTGGGCCACTTCTGTAAAATATAAAATCTCACTGGTAAAGGTATTTTCAAAAGAAAGATTAGGTTATACTAATTGCAGAATGAGGTTCTAGGTTAGGCATTGCTATAAAGCAACGAAGACATAAAGCATTTAAAAGAGGAAACCATTCTAGAGAATCCATTAATTTAAAATGGAAGGTGACTGAGTTTCAAGTTCATGGTCTTAATAAATACAGGACAGAGTAACTTTAATACAGTGAGCTGGAAACTTCATAGTCCACACATCATAACTGGTTGCTCCTCCCACTACCTTCAATGCTCTTTCTTCCCTCATCATCTTATTAAATCATGAGAATGCAAAAAAAAAAAAAAAAAAAAAAAGCTGAGTAAGCTTCAGTTATTCAATGTATTTGTAAACAACCGAAGTCAAAAACTGTATTTATCAAGCATGTATCATCTATTAATCAGGCGCTATGTGCAAAACAATATTTTCAGTTAAACGCAGGCCATTTGTCCTGCCTGTGAGTATCCCACTAAGTACAACTCTTGGTAATTCCCAATCCTGGTTTCCATGGGACAGAAGCTTTTCTGAAGTTGGGGGAGATCACAGAGCCAGTCAGAGGGGAAGGAACTGCGCTCGATTCCATAGGTAACAGGTAATTTATATCTGAATTTTGTATAGGACCCTTATAACTCTAATCAAACATAAATATTACAGTCAGGGCCAAGGCAAGAAAAAAGACACGGAACCTTTCCTTGCAGTGTTCACAGGAAGCACCGGAAGCCCGTGCCGTGGTCTGTCACACAGAGGGCAAGGAACAGAAGAACTGGGGGCAGGTGCTCGAGCAAAGCCCACCAGAAGCAAAGCCAAGGCTGGCAGCCATGGAGACTCTTACCAGACCCACGCAAGAACCACGCAAGAACCAGACGGGCTCGCGGTGTCTGTCTGTCTGCCTGTTCCCGTGACTTTTTTTTTTTTTAGGATGAGTGCTCAAAATTGCCTTTCAGCTGAAGTATTCTTTGATAACACAGTGGTGATGGCTTTTCATGGACCACCCTTCTGGGGCCACGGCTTCACAGCTGCAGTTGTTTTACCTGCCAGTGCCATGTCCTGCCCTCCCCACCAAAGAAGTTTCCAGAACATTTAATGTCCCAGAAGCTGCTGAAATGTTCTCTAAGTATCAATTCACCGGGTGTAATCACATTAATAAAGATTAACGTGCTTAAATATCAATTACTCTACAGAAAAGAAAATGTCCTCAGTGAAAATAGAGCATTATTTTGGATCCTGCATAATGTCCTGCCCATTACTATGATCAAATGATATTGTCAAACATTATTCCTTCTGATTAGGAACAACTGACTGATGAAGCTCCGTCTGCAACGAAATGTGTCAAAGCCCTGGAACCCACCACCAACACAAAAAGGGTCACCCGACCGGGTCTCCCACCTTTTCCTTTACGGAGCCAGAAAATACACGGCACTGCTTCTTTTTTAATAATAATAAAGAATAGTTGCTTAAATTATCCAGAGCATTTCTACCCTATAACACACTAAACCTTTTTATCTAATATCAACATAAATAAGCTGAACTAAGATGAATGAAGAAGTCTACAGGAAGCCCCTCCCCTCTCAGGGTCCCCGGGACTTAAAATTCCAGCAATAGCTTACACATGCTTCAGCTGAGATAGTGTATTGGTACGTGCTTTCTTTCTGCAACCAGAAGAGATTAGTAACATAAACAAAGCATGTCATATTTCCAAAGGCCTGCTGGCCTGCACCAGTCCCCCGTACCTTCAGATAGGAACAAAACACACGCTAAGTAAGATTGATTAACTTCTTAGAGGAAAGACTTTAAAGGGGGGGGGGAGGAAGAGGGTCTGTTTGTAAAAAAGGTTCGGAATCTGCTAAAATCCCCCCTCCTTAAAATGCTGAAGAGTCATACGAAGCAGCTATTTAGTAGTAAATAGTAGCAAACACTAACTGTATTCATTTTAAAGTTTTTTATTTATTTATCTTTAGAGGGGAAGGGTAGGAGAGAGGGAGAGAAACATCAATGTGCGGTTGCCTCTCGTGTGTCCCCTGCTGGGAACTGGCCTGCAACCCAGGCATGTGCCCTGACTGGGAATTGAACCGCTACTCTTTGGTTTGTAGGCCTGTGCTCAATCCACTGAGCTACACCAGCCAGGGCTAACTGTATTCATTTTAATACCTATTGGACACTGGTGAATCTTGCTTGATGAATTAAAACGTAGCAATTTTTTGTCTTAGTCCTTTAATATGTGTTCGGGGTACTAGCTTGGAAGGGTTGGGAAGATGTCCTTCCTGGTCCCTTGTGGGCATGGCAACCTGGGAGAGGCTCCTGCCATCTCTTCTCCGGGGCTTCCAGCACACCGTCATCGTCAGCTCAGTAACGAGATCACCTACTAAGCGAGCGTAATACTCCGCAGTCTGAACTGTATGTGCAAACTGTCCGTGGTGATTCTGTGCCGTGACTCCCTGCTTACAAACAACCAGCTGCAACTTCAAAGCTCCTAGGACTTTACATTTAAATCAGTTTTTAGCTCTGAGATGACCTTTCAATCAATTACAAAAAACTGGTTGTAAAATAACTAAAAGGCTGTGAGACTCGGCTTTAGAACCCTAAGTGCTAATATTCCTGGTACGAAAGTTCGCACTTCGATTCCTATGACTACAGCTGTTCCTGTTCGCATAAATAAATAAATACATGCTCTTCCCCTCCCACACTCCCCCCCCCCCCCGCCCATGCTCAATTGGGCAAAGCAGCAATAATGAAGGTTTACCTGTGGGATTTTAAATGGGGTTCTACTGGAAAAACATTATTACCAATGAATAGCACAAAAGTAAACATATGATCCCTACTATACTAATTGAGTAATGTTTCATGCAAAAAAAAAAGTGTTAACCTGATGTTGAATACATTCATCCATTTAAACTTTAAACTTAAAATCTCTGAGCCCTTTCTGGTGGAAAAAAAAAGCACATTTTACCAAAATGATATTTATTATGTGCAGCTTTAACCACATTGTTAACAAATATTTACTATAAGGAAGCACTGCACTAAAATGCACTTTTTTAAAAAAGGATTTTCGTGCGACCACTTTGTCGGTAGATTTATTCAGTCTGGTGTTAAGCAGGCAACTGGAAACGATGAATGCCGTGCGAAATGGGTTCCGATCTCTAACCGATATTCTACCTGCCATTTAAGGGAAATTTTGAAACGGACTGAGAGGAGAGAGAACGACAATGCCCTGTCTGGGCAAAAACCCTGCCTTTCTCAGAGACCAGCCCGCAGTCGGTGTGGTCAGCGATGGAGCGTCTGGGCCTGGAATCCCACCAGAGCTGGTGGCTTTACAAACAGACTCTGGAAGGCTCCCACCAGCAGGGCGGGAGGCCATCCCCAGCAGGTCTCGCAGGCAGTTTGGTCAGGCAGAGATCTAGGGGCACCAACCTGGCCGGCAGCGGTGGGTCCGCCTTACCAGCCACCAGCCAGGAGGACCGGTGGTAGGCGTAGCGGTACCTCTTGTTGTCCACGGGGACGATGTCCATCAGCACTATGTACTTGGCCTCGGGATCCACGCCGGAGAACGACACCCGGATGGTAGGAAACATCCTCCTGGCACAGGGAGACACGGAGAGTCGGCCTGAGCTCACACACCCGACGGGCTGCCTGAGTCAGAGGGAGGGAGCCTTGGACTCCCCTTGCTGCTTGGCCCTTGCTGTTTCTTGGAAAGCCACCAAGAGGGGAATTTAGAGACCGACCGTCTAGATAATTTTAAGTGTCGCCTTCACAAG
Source organism: Glossophaga mutica (assembly GCA_039655065.1). Lineage (NCBI taxonomy): Eukaryota > Metazoa > Chordata > Mammalia > Chiroptera > Phyllostomidae > Glossophaga > Glossophaga mutica. The sequence continues at coordinate 90,274,230 of CM077313.1, forward strand.
AGTCCTCATGGCTGGGGGCAAGTGGTGTTTGCGTTGAGATGAGAACACCTGCAGGCCTGTGATCACGGAAACGCCTACACGGCAACAGCAAGCCCATTAGCTCCCAGCGCAGCAACTTCCTGGCCTTGCTGGGAGAAAACTCGCTCCCGGCCCAGAAAGCAGGAGGGGGCGGGGGGACTCTAGGGTTTGGTTCAGGGGACTCTCAAGGTATTTCCCGGAGTCCTGAGGGCTGGAGTGAGAGACCAGGCACCCAGGGCCACCGACCTCCGGAGCCTTTGCCCCAGACCCTGGGAGTGCCGGCACCCTGGCTCCCTGCGAGTCCTGAGCCTGCCCAGCTGCGGCGCCAGGGGGCTGCGGAGTCAGCGCCCCCTCCTCCCTGGAGTGTGGTTGCAAGGAATTTCATTCTGCCACCCAGGTTTTACTTTTAGTTTTAATGGGAGCTGGAGGCTTCTGCAGATTGAGGCCCATAGAAAGGAGGCTACCTGCCTTTCTCGAAGCACCCAGCCTCCGCCCTGTACCCCTGGGCTTGAGTCCCTCCTACCCTCCAGGTGCCAAGCCTGCACCCCCAAACTCTCCCGGGCTGCAGGGGACAGAGACCCCTGGTCCCTGTGCCTGTCTTGTCAAGACCGAGGTGCGCTTTCCCACGGCCAGAGCTTGAGAAATTAAAAGACCAGCAGCGTTTCCAAAGCGAACTGGTAGAAAGAAGCCCCCCTTGAGCGACGCTGCTTCTGGGTCCAAGGACCAGCGGGGATTCACCCAATTCCCCCAAACGACCCACACCACCCAGGGCGCATTCCCACCCTCTGCCTCTCCCCGCCACGGCCCCACTACCTGCCGGACTTGGTGATGATCATCTCCGTGCCCAGCTCGTGGAATTTGTCCCAGAGCTCCTTGGTTTCCAGGCTGCAGGCGATTTTCGCCATTTCCTCACTGGGAATGATGGGGGTGGTGGGGATCAGCGGCTCGGTACACAGCGAGGAGGACGGTGGGCTGCTGCTGCCCCCGCTGCCTCCGAACTCTCCGTGAGCATCCAGGCTGGTCAGCTCGCCCAGGGGCTGAGCGCAGGGCGACTTCTCCACAAATTGTTCTGCAAGAGAATGGACAGTGGCAGCCAGTGCCGTCCAGCGAAGCCACAGGAAGACCACCTCGGCGCAAATGGGTATCTGGTTTGACCTTGGAAAAGTTAAGCTCAGAAACTCCAGGGAGGCAGCTGAGAACGCATCATTTTCTAAATCAAGCCGGCCTTTCCCGTGGAGAGATGCGTACCCGCCGCTCGCTGGCTGAGCCAGATGAGTGGGTTCCAGAGCCGTGACTTGTTACCACCGCTTCTGAAACCCTCACGGGGGAACAAGCATGCTCGGACTGGAAAAGTGGCGATCGTGATGGACGAAAAGCAAGCGTTCCTGTTTTTATCCCTCCCGAGGTCTGGACTCCTCAGCTCCCGGGATCTGGTGGCAGCCCTGCCTCTTTGAAAACCAGGGGAGTGGAGAGATGCGCCCGACCTCCCTCGTGTGCAGAGGAGCTTTCCTGCCCTCTCGGAGGCCCCCCTGCAGAGAGAAAATGAACCGTGGGCCAGACAGAGTAGAGAGGCCGTTAAAAAAATTAAGTCACTTCCCTTCTCTGCCTGGTTCTCAGTGTCCTAGGCTTTAAAGAGGCTAGATTAGGGCTTTTGTACAATGTACCTCCCAGCCTGAGATCATAAAAAAAGACTAGCATTGATTGTTAAATCACAGGAGTGTAAGTGCTGGGCCATCTCGAGACAAAAAGGTCCTAGAAGTGAGGAAAACAATCAGGAAACCAGGCGAGCAGGCGTATTAAAGTGGGAAGGCAGCTTTGCCATCCACCGGGAGGCTGGAATACCACTGCCTAGGAACCAAACATTTTCCTCCACCGCTGATAAGGGCCTGGGACTGCACCAGTCACTTTGATGGAATACAGGGGGACTTTGGTAATTATCCCAATTATCTTGCATCCCTTAAAAAAGAAACTACTTGAATCTGCAATGTGAAACTGACCTCCAAACAACTCTATTCTAAGTGCCCCCAAGGAACTGAAACAAGTTCTAAATGTAGGGATGTGTGTATATATTTATATATTTATATGATATATATATATATATATGGTATGAAATGGTTTTCTTTCTGTATTTCTCCTTGACTTAGGGCAGGAAATAGAGGATTTTTACCTTTTCTACTTTTACAATAACAATCCAGCTCCCGGAAGTGTTTTAAATGAAGAATTGTCACATTAGTTACCTTATCCTTCTATTTTTCAATTCACAGCAAGAGACTCATGCCATGGCAACGTCTTATTTTCTGCTAATATTTTCAGAAGCACGTTCACATACTGTCTTAATAAGGAATTAACAAGGAGCCCCGTAAGTTTTATTTTCTGACCGTTGAAGAATGCAAACTCTCTAAGCCCCAAACCACAAAACAAATTTTTAAAGAAATGGTCCAGTGGTCTCAGGCAGTCCCTCGAAACAGACTTAATGTGTTCCAGCACGCAATCAGGGAGCACCCTACTTCGCCTCAGCTTCTCAGTGGGGGTTCATACCACATACATCCTCTCTTAACAGAACCTCTAGGTGTTCCTCCAGAGTCCCTAGCTTACAGCTATTGATTGTGCTCTCTCGGACTGACCCCTAAAAGGGACAGGAAGGCCTTCTGGGTCTTCCAGAGGGATGCTCATCTCCAGACTGTATGTGTGCTGCGGACGGGGGCCTGTGGCTCTGAGCTGGGAATCATCCATAGTTTAGAATTTAGGTAGGTGTTTTTTTTTTCCTCAGGAAAATCAATAGGCAAGGAAGCAACACTGAAATGACAGTGGGACTGAAGCTGACTTGTTTCCCAGCCTGCTGTCTGCAGCCGGTCAGGAATTACAAGCTGCAGTCGGCCTTCCCTGCTGGCTCCCCAACGGACACGGGACATCTGCAAAGAATCAGGAAGCCCCCGCAACAGGAGGGGATGATGTAGGGAAGTCCCCCAAACGTAACTTTGAAATAGGTGGCTAACTTTTTTTTCCCTGAACAGTTGAGGTTTGATCGGTTGTTTCCATTTCTTTAGCGGGTTTAGATTTAGACCACAGGGTAGGCGGGGAAAGCCAGGGAATGGAAGTGAAAGTCTGGAAGGGGAGACTTTGGACTTTATGTTTCCCAGAGACCTTCCGCTTTCTCTTTCCTGGGTTCTGAGCTGCTGCAGGGATTTTAATTCTCTGTTCTCTCTCTGCCCAGCTCATGTTTCCCCATTTCTAGGGCTTTGTCTCTCTTATTGTTGTTGTTGTTTTGGATGTGAGATATTGAATTATTGGGAAGGACAGGGAGAAGGAAGGAAAAGTTGGGGAGAGTTCAAAATAAATATTCCCCTGTTTGCTTTTTGATGTTTTTCACTGTGTTAGGGCTTCCAGCAGATCAGGCTATGAAACGATGATTTCCTGGGGCCCCAAGAGGTGAGGATGAGGAGGGTCTTTCTCAGTTGTAAAGGGACGGTGAACCACATTTCCGGCGGCTCCTTTCCCACATAATTCACTTGTGCTAAGGGGTACATAATCCCTTTCCTCCCTTTACTCCAAGCCGAGAGTCTTCTATAAATGGTAAAGGTTGTTAAATAAACAGTATAGCTAAAAGTTGAGGAATTTGGAAAATGGTTACTGGCTGATGCTTTTGCCAACCTCTACTGAAAATGACGGCAGTTATACAATGATGCCTTATTGATAAGTCCAGCGCTTCTGTGAAGCAAATGATTCATGCGGGGAGAGCGGGCTCGTTCTACAGCACTTGCCGCTGTTTCTAAAGAGCTGCCCCTGTTTAGTCTATCGAATCGGGGGAAGACAAAATTAAACTAGTTTCTTGTTATGTCGCTTCGAGTGTCCTCGGTTTCAACTGCACAAGCAGGAATTATACGCATCATAAATCCTCTTGAGTCTTAGGAGGGGGCTTTATTATTATTTATCCTTGGAAGTTTTTGTCCCAACAAAGTTACACATTCACAAGCCCTGGGATTCTAGACAAGTAGAGAGAGCCCCTACCGCGTATGTGAGATGCAAAACCAGTTGTATTAGCAGATTGTGAAGCGCCCTCCCGCCAGAAAAGCGGGCCTTAAAGGAAAAAAATCTCCTCCTCCCCCTCGACGTAAGGTCGGTGGCCTTAAGGTCAGAAGCTGCCGCGCACGAGCTGGGAAAAGCGGCCGCACTCACGAGTCTCCCGCAGCCAGGGGACATAGGGGCATAAAGATGGGCAGAACCCCGCCTCTGCCCCCCAGGGGCAGTCAGGCAGCCCGACTTACCCAGGGGTTTGATGGTGTTCTCCGCGGCCTCCTTCTCCTTGGAGCCGCCGCTTGACATGAGCGCGGCGATGGAGAAGGCGTTGGCCCGGGAGGAGAGCTGGGGTTTGGGCGACGCGGTAAACTCCATGACTCCCAATACGCGGTCCTGGCCAGGGACCGGGCCTGCCGAAGTGCCGTCCAGCTTCCCCAAGGGAGACAAAACCGAAACACAGCGCAAAGTTTCCGAATGCAATCACAGCGCAGCCGGGGACTCCAGACGAGTCAGCCCCAACCTGCCAACAGCTCCCACGGACCTCTCCTCTACCCCACCGCAAAGCCCTGGAGCCGAAGAGACTTCGAATTAGCCGGAGAGGACCGGAGAAGACCAACTGCGGGCTCAACCGGGTGCGCAAGCACCAGGGCGCGCCGCGAGACCACAGGCTGCACCGCTGGAAGCTGGTGACGAGCATCAGCGGCGCAGAGCCCAGGGGTCCAGCAGCATCCCCTCCGCGCGGAGTAGCCCAAGCGGCGGGGAGGTGGGGATCCGCTGAGCGCCACTGAGAGGGCGCGGGCCGACAGCAGGGAGGTCGACGGAGGAGCGGCGCAGCACCGAGGACACTGCGCCCGGGCGCTCTCAGTCCTGCGCCTTAATTTGCTGGCGCCGCCGATCCCCGCGGCCACCAGCCAGTCAGCGCCGCCCCACGTCACCGCTTCCTGATTCCGCTGTCGGGGGCGGGGCCTTTGGGCTGGGCGGGGAGGGCGCGCCGGGGGCGCTGCGCCCTGGTGGCCTCTTGCTGCAACCCGCTGCAAACCTGGCACCCGCTGGGGGAAAGGGGTGTCACCACCAGGCTGGCGCAGCCCCCAGGGACGTCTCCCTTTTGGTCTTGCAGTCCCGGGGCCGGAGGGAGGTGCGAACTGTCAGGAGGGGGCACTTCTGTCGCGACCTAATATCCGGGATCCCGGGAGTGGCGCAGTGCGTGAACCTAGATTGGAGGAATACTCAAGGAGTTTTTGCTTCGTCCAGTAGTTTTCTTACCGGTGCTCAAAGTTCCAAAAGAAAGTTGGGAAGCGCTAAGTAGAGAGGAAAGCGGCGCAGCAGAGCTGGTGTCCACGGGCCAGATCCCATTATAGGGGTAGCCCCGTGGGCTGAGTCCCCATACTGGGGGAGCTCCACTATCTGCCTGCTTGACCGTGGCGCTGAGAGGCGCAGCCCTGCAAAAGATGCGCCAAGGGGGTCCTGTGAGCATCGTGCAAAGGAAGCTGCCCTCGCAACCAGGGTTTCTGCTGCACGCCGGTGTGCCTCTCACCCGGGGTTCGTGTTCCCTAGAGGGACTCAGGAAGGTGGGGCTCGGACCAAAGGGAAGACAAGGGGCGGGCACAGTGCAGGGGGGTGGGGGGTGGCGCGGCACCCTGCGGGGACACGCGACGCGCAGTGGGTGAGTGGGAGCCTTACAGCGCCTGGGCTCGGCGGCAGTGGAGCCCTCAGCCCTCGTAGACTGGGCGGCGACCGGGACTTCCCACGGCCTGGTGGGGGTCGTCCTGTTGGCCCCGTTCAGCTTGAATAACTCACATTCTCCGAATTCGCAGGGTAAGCCGCTTCGCTCCGAGCGGTGTAAACTCAGGCTGACACACACACTCGAGCTGTACATGTAAATATTTGCGCTCCTTCTCAGCCCGTCGGTCTGGTGATTAAGGAGCCTCTTGGTGGGTCTTAAATAGGGGCGGAGGGGGAGAGAGAAAAGGAAGGAAAAGAACCCACGTTTCCCACCAGCCTTTTACTTTCCTCACTACACCTCCCCTCCCTGGCTCCTGCACTAAACTCATTGAGGCAACGCTGAAAGTCTAAGGTGGAGAACGTTTATTAAGTAAAGCGATGTCATCATCGGGCAGAGTCGTGATTTAAGCCTCGTCCTCTCCTGTCACTAGCTGCTACCAAGGCGCTGCCTGGAGGTGACCAAGAAGCGCGTTCGGTGACCCGCCTCCCTGTGCGCAGTGTGTGCGCACAGACGTTTGGAGAACTTCGTGAAGTCATGGGCTCTTGCACTGGAAGGGGTTTATGCCGCCGTCTAGCCCATCTCCACTTTCTTTTGAGAGCGCGTAGCCGAGACTGGCGCGGCGGAGGGCGCGTGTCCCCCTGCAGTCCGCCCAGCGTCCAAAGGCAGACCCGAGCTCGGGCTGGCACCCCAGGCCACTGTCCTGCACCCCCGCTTGACCCGGCAGCTACTCTGGGCTGCTCCCGCACCTCGGTAAGACTAGCGGGTCAGTTTCCGTCCTGGAGTTTTTCGTCCTTCGCTGTTTTTAGACGGCCGAGACCGAATCCTTCGGTTCCTAAAACCCCCGCCTCCCTCCCCGCTCCCTGCTAACTCCATCTGAACGCCGCAGTGGCATTTCTTTCGCCTGCAAGGCCGGTTCCCTTCCTGTCTCCGATGCTTAGAGTTTGGCCAGGAAGATCTATGTCAAGAGCTTGGGGGGGGGGGGTGGTGGTGGTATGTGTTTGGGGTTTTTCTTGGGGGGGGGGTGATGGGGAAATGTCACAGTTAATGTAGAACTAGATATGCTTTAACTGCGTGTCGAAGATCTTGTCTGCTGGTTTTAGTTATCAGAAACTTATTGTGGAATTATGCCTCAATTTAAAAAAATTGCCATGGCTTTTTTACACAGAGGACATGCTGTATCTTTTCTTAATTGTCTTAACGGTTCAGACGGGAATTTGAAGAATATCGTGACAGGGACATTTGCAGGAAAATTGGCAGGGGGGGTGGGGAGCTAACTGCACCACTCCCCCCCCACGTCTGTTTCCACTTCCTTTTCTAATTGCCCACCGGGCCTTCGCCCAGCCCTGAGTCTCTGGTAGGTAGCGGACTTCTGGCTATTCATCCTATTACAGGTAAGAGGAAAGAAAGAAAAAAAAAAAAAAGCCAAGCGAGCAGGCGGCCAACCTGAGGGATGGAAAAGGCCACCCAGATCCGGGCTCCAGAGGAGAGCCCTGTGGGGATGCCGAACAAGCGATGCATCTTTTTGGCGTTGAAATGGCAGTAGAATGTATACTACAACGTAATTATCAGGGGCACAGTGTCCCTTCTCTTAGATTTATTGCCTTTGCAAATCAATATATTGGTAGGGCTATATATTAAAAAAAAAAAAAAAAAAGCAACAACCAGGGAAACGGGGCTTAGCAGAGAGATACCCTCAAAAGGTGGCTCAGACACGTCCGCAGAGGAGAGCGTGGAATTCTGAGGTCCCTTCAACCCCCTGCGTTGAGATGGGTGAACCGGTAAAGCCAGAGAAGAGGCTGGAACAAAGCAACCCCGTTAGCACTTCCCTCCACGCTTCTCAGGCTGCCTCGGACAGGCCGGCGATGCTTTCGGACCCTGGGAAGTGCCTTGGACCCCAGAAGACTTTGAATCGTGACGTTCGTCCGGGTTCTCCCTGAGACTTCATGTTGACTCCCTAAACTGCTCAAAGCCTCAGTTTCACCATCTGCATTAAAATGGGGCCAATAATTGATTCCCACCTGGAAAATGATTGTATGGATTCGTGAGGTCACAGGCAGAAAGCGCCTAAACCGTTAGCAACCTTAAGTTACCCCACTATAAGTAACACACTAAGTACGGGATTTTATTATATTAAAGGTTTGAACTGCCATTTCGCGACCGCAGAGCCGTAGACAATTTTGAAATGTGCGCAGAGAATTGGGGTCACGGGGTGGTAACGGACCATTGTTTAAATCCTATTGCACTTTGAAGCCTAGAAATTTAAAATTTTGGTTATACGCCTGAGTTTGATTACACCGACTTCGATTATACGGAGGACTGCAAGATGTCTTATACACTCCACCCTTTCAGATTCTCATTTGTAGCATCCGGAACTCAAAACTAAGTCGACCCCGAAAACGATCCTAGAAGCAATAGCTTTCCCGCTTTGGGCCAATGGTCCCTAGCTTAACTATAGCTAGAGCAGAGCCCTTCGCTGGCAGCGGCAGGGGCCAGTCGCTGGCTGGGGAGCCGGAGCTGCGCCGCGGTGGTGAGACCGGGTGCGGGGTCCCGAGCCCCCTCCGGAACCCGACGGTGAACGCCGGACGGAAGGTGGGAAAGAAGACCAGCTTCTCAGCACGCGGGTAGCTGTCCCGTGGAGGGACATCTCGTCCCCATCCTCTCTTCCATTCTTTCTCGTAAACGGTTTAAAAGCAGAGTGATGGGCCTTGGTGTCTTTGGATTTCTATATTCGGTGTGCCGCGCGGAAAGACTCCCGAAGCAGCCGGGGAGGAAGGCCGCTGCCGGTCCCCGTGGCGCGCGGATAGCAGCGCGCGTGGCCGCGTCCGGCAGGGAGCGCGCGGTGCGGCCTCGGAGTTCAGCGCTGCCGGAGAGGGCGGGTCCCAGCCTTGCCTCCGAGGAGCCGAGGCCAAGGCTCAAACGCAGATGCTAGCGGGGTTAATTAAGTTTTCTTGACCCCCCAAAGTGGTCCCCGAGATGCGCCCCTTCCAGCTCAGGCAGCAAGCACTGGCGCGGGCGGAGGACCCCGGGCGGGGCCTCTCGAGGCGTCCCCGCCCAAGGCCGGCTGTAAGGACGAGGCAAATACCAGCTCCTCTAGGGGCACGGCCCGAACGTGTCACCTGACCGTCCCGGGTGGTGTGTGCGCGCACGTTCCGCCTGGGACCTCACATTCGCGCCCAGCTGCCGGACCGAGAAAAGGGATATCGTGTGTGCAGAGCAGGTCGCACCCATTCCCAGAACCCTGTCCTCAGGTGGTGAAGGAAAGGGTCACTCAGGCCGGAGCCCGGGTGCTGAGACATTACGTGCCCTGGGCCTCCTCCGGTTCCCACCGGAGGCAGTGCTTGGACTGGGGGCAGAGGTCAGGCGCCAGGCCCCCAAGCCTCCTCCCAGGGTGGCCCCTGTAGGCTGTGACCCTCCCGCTCCACCCCGCGACCACAAGCTTCGCGGTTCTTCCTCTAAGAACTCTCAAATGTAGGGGCCTGCCCTCGGCGCCCCACGCCTTGGGATCTGGGAAGAACCGGTGCGCGCCAGCTGGGTGCGAAACTCAGCGTGATCCCAAGAACAGCGAAGAAAGATCTCCTCTGACCCAGTGAGCCGGGGGTGCGGACCGCTCTCCCCCAGCGCTCGCCCTCCTTCCTCCTTTTCCCTGCGTGCTCCCGCCTTCCTTCTCCAACCCACCTCTTGGGACGTCGCTGCTTCCTCCTCCCCACCGCCAGGCTGCCCACGGACCTTGTCTCTATTGAAACCTCAGATATTTTGTCCGTCGTGAATTTTGTTAAAATTACTGCATTAAAATATTGTTTCTTGATTACTGAGGGGTGGGTTTTTTTTTTTTTTTTTTTTTGCCTCCCCTTAAACTTTAGGCTCTCATCCTAGTCCCCACCTGTCAGAGGGTTAAGAATTTGATGGACCTGATGTTGATGCTAAGCAGTAGAGCAAGGATTCCAAGGCAAATTTCTAGCTTCGAAAGCAGCATCGCTGCTACCATCACCTCATGCACTACACTGATTAAGCGAGAACTCCCTCAAGGAGGAAGAAAGAGGACAGAGGTCGACGGTCCCTTGCTTCTGGGTGAATGCCCCGTAGGCAAGTGCAGACTCCCGGGGCCTGCATGGACGGGGCACGGTACAGCCAGGCAGGTGGCCCCAAGCATGCTTCCTGAGCTGCAGTTTCTTAGGTGTTTAAAAAGAAATTCACAGCTAAATGAGACAACTTCCATAGATGAGCAACCACAGCTGCCTTGCTGGCAGCGCCCTCCCTCCCACAAAGTAGCACCAGGGTTGGAGATGTCACCCAATTAAACACAGCGATGGCAGCATGTGGGGAGATGATCCGCCAGCCGACTGCACCCTGTTCTTCCTGGTGATTGCTGGGGTACGTCTGCCCTCTGCCTTCGCTCTTCAGGAGCCAGAGTGGACCCCTTGGTTGCAACCTATCCCTGTGGTATGCGGAGGTTTGGAAGATCAAGGTGAAGGAGACCCAGGGAAGAGGTAGCCGTCAAGGTCTCTGCCACCAGCTCCCATTGCGAGTCACCCCAGAAGCCACCCATGGAAGCTCACCTTATTTCCTGCCAAGGGCAACATATACCCACTAAGGGCTTGGGTGCCTATTCCCAAATGTTGGCATGCTCCAGACAACTTGAAGGATGCATTGCACAAGGGAACGAAGATGTATGCATCTAACGGAAGGTGGAGGGCAGAGTGTTTGTTCATTCGTCCAGTGGTGTCTGGTCCTCACTCTGGGCTGGGTACTTTGCAGGTTTCCAGAAATAGACCAGCAATCAGAACCCTAAAATTCCTGCCTCGGGCAACTCCCATTCTGGTGGGACGCACTTTAATGAGCCTGCAAACACCACAAGAAACAGGCATTATGACAAAGATGTGAGAAGACAAGGAGCAGAGATGGCAAACTCAACCTGTTTGGGGCATTCATTCATTCTGGGCCAGGCACTGGCTTATTGAAGTAGGGGTGTGGTTAGAGAATTTGTGTATGATTTCTGCCCATCAAGGGTTCCAAGCCCAGCCAGAGACGTATCAAGGACCAGAGACATAAAAAATGCACATTCATTCTCCTCAGCACTGACCTGAAATAACTCTTAGGATGCAGGGGCAGAATGGCTTAATGTTAAATACAGATAAGACAGAACAAATAGCTAATAAAAACCCTTGCAGAGAAAGGTGCTCGGTCCAGCAGGAGAAACACCGGTTTGGAGCAAGCAGTGTTGCCTCCGTTTCCACGTCTGTAAAATATGGTTACTGGTGACAATACCTACAACAAGAGTCTGTTGCGGAGATTCAATGGAGTAATGTCCCAGTGAGAGCAGAGGACTTCATAGGCATTACCGTTAGCCAACTGTGAAACCTGGGGGGAAATCCTCCTTTTTGATACAAATGAGAGCTGACCAAGATGTGCGTTCAAGAGCCCCGGATCCCACACTTAGGGGATGTAAGGAACGGCTTTCTCTCTGGGGTCAGTGAGACGCTGCGGGTCTCACTCAGGGGCTCACGTGCCACCTCGAGGAGGGGACCAGGTCCCCACAGACGCTGGACCACGCTGCCTCTCTGCCCTGAGCTGGAAAGGCCGGAGGCCCACAATGGGCCTCTCCGCTGCATTTTCTCCTCTTAGCTCACGTGGTCTGAAGGCGCTTTGAGTACATTTCCAGTTCTGGTTGCTAGTTTTTCAACGCATTACAAAGAGCTATTGCGCATTTAATATGTGCCAGGCGCTGCATTTGGGCGTTCCAAGAAATATGGAATGTTGATACTAATATCAGTTGGGTAGCATTAGCATGTGCATTTTAAAGTTGTGGAAAATGAGACTCTGGAGGCTAATTCACTTGCTCAAAGGCACATGGATAGTTTCATGGTGGGGCGGCGCGACCCTGGGCCCTGTAACTCAGTCTTTTCGCTCCTCAACCTTAACCTCCACCTCCATAGGATTCTAGCGTAGACTTGGTTGGTTTCCTGTTCTGGAAGACGAGGAAGTTCAGAGAGGGCTGGACTTCTCCGGTCTGTTTGTAAAGACAGGGTCACCCGGGAACACGTGCATGCCTTTGTCGTCTGTCCCCCGGAACCAGGGACTTTATTCTTCGCAACATGGGCGGATGTCCACCCTTCTGGCGCGCAAAGCCGAAAGGCCAGCCAAACAAAGTATTGCGGAGTCGCACGTGGACCGCGGGCCCCCGCGGCCTTTATAATTGTTTTTTCTTTGATGGGTGTAATTACCCAGTAATCCGCAGGTGGCGCGGAGGCACCTGAGGCGTCTAGGCAGTCGGCCTGGGGATCACACATCGCTGGGAGGGGGTCCGCGCCGCTCACTGCCCGCGAATCCGCAAGTTTTGGAGACAGACTGCCAGACTGCCACGTTTTCGAGGTTCGAAGTCAGACTTGTCCTTTGCTGGCCGGGTGACCCTGAGCTGTCTGCGCTGCCCTGAGCCTGTCTTTTCTCTAGCTGTGGAGAGCGTGGCTGGAACGGCGCCCTGGGCCTGCGCAGTGCCCTGGGAGCGGCGACCCCAGTTGGGGCGATGCCACGGCAGGAAGCGGATTCTTCCTGCAATCAGGAGGCGCAGAAGCCTGGAGCCCAGGGGTCCGCCAGAAGTTCTCCCCTCTGGCAATCGCTGGTTCTCTCCCACCAACCCGCCCCATCCTCAGTAGCCGTCGTGGGCCCCAGACCTTCCCCTCGGGGACAACGGCGCAGTAGCCCGGCTCACCTAATCCCCCCACTTGGTGACTCCAGATGGAAGATTCCGACCCCCGAACTAGTCCCAGGGTGACGCTATCGTGGACCCTGCTAAACACCGCAGTTTTGGAGAGGCAGACCCAAACCCTTTTCTCCGCTCCGGGCACTCGAGCCCCCCCCCCCCCGCCCGCCTTGGGACACAGGCAACTCTCACCCAGGACCTGAGGCCAGGGACGGTGCCCTCGGCTCCGGCCCGCCCTCCGTGGGGCTGGGGCGCAGATGTCCAAGTTAAAGCCCCCGCCACTACCGGTCCCCTCTTAGTCGGCGCGGTGGCCGGGGCGCTGGCGGCGGCGGGGCCTTCTCTTGGCTGTGCTGCCATTTAATCAGGGCTATTATCAGACTCGGCTTGCAGGATGGCGCCGTCCGAGCTTTACCCCCATTAGCGCGGGGCGGCGTGGGGGCTGGGTCCCCAGACCGCCGCCTGCCCGGGCCGCAGCTGCGGCGCTTCAGGAGCGCTTTGGGGAAAAGTCAAGGCGCGGGTTCTGGCGGCGGCTTGGGCCGTTTCCACCCAGCCTTTCTCAGGCCAACAGTTTATTAGACTTCTATTTTCTGGCTACCAATTCGACCCTTACTAGCTCTGTGGCAAATCACGGAACTCCGAGCCTCAGTTTCTCATCTGTAAAATGGGTACTTAACTCTAGAGTGTCATGAAAATTAACTAAAACGATGCACATTGAGTGTTACACGGATGAGCGAAGATGCACAAATGGTATTATTACTACCGTTATTCTGTTATTTTACCTCATTGTATCTGCTTTTTTAAAAAAATTATTATGAAAAAGGTGAAGGGAGGGACCAAAGCTGAAGAGTTCAAAAAAGAAGTGCAAAGGTTACTTACAGACCTGCTGGTTCTATTCATCACTGACTCTGTTTCACCTCTGCCACTGGCCACCGGTGTGACTGGGCATTTCGCTGCCTCTCTGTGCCTCACCTGCCTCGGCTGTGGAGTGGCCTGAACGCCAGCACCTGCCCTCTCCTGCGCGCTGATGAGCCGATTCTCATAGATACCGAGCACAGAGCAGGCTCTCCGGAAGCACAGGCTAATTGTTATTGTTTATTAGCACAGACGTTTTTGCAAACCACAGGCTTTAGATTTAAAAACAAATCTCCCTACAAGCAGCCTACTGCCTCCTGATCCTAAGGGATATTCCAGAGGCGAGGGGCTCAGGTTCAGAGCGGAAAGCGGGAGGGGCGGGGGCGGAGCGGGGAAGGCCCAACAGCGGCGTCCGCTCCAGGGCGCCCTCCGCGCATTCCCATCACCAGGCACCGAGGACGCGGCCCATTGAAAGGTAAAAGCTCAGCGGCGAAATCCGTCACCAGTGTTTTGCGATGGCTTCGAAAAGATTAGGGCGCCAGCAACCCCCGGGTTGTCAGCGGTTCTTTCTAATCAGTGCCGGGCAATTAGCAAAGCAAGACTCATCATTAAAGCCACCTTCTCAGTAGCGAGTGTTTGCGAACGGTCCTTAAGCGGGATGGGCTGGGCACACAGCCCGACCCTGAAGGACTGCGTTCAGCGTCAGCCAGCGCTGGCCCCGGCTCTCCAGTCTCCCCGAAAGCCTAGTCGGGCTTCTAGAATGACTTTCTTCCTCTAACGTGTAAAGCAAATGGCTCATAATAATAGTTAACCGATTTCCAGTGTTTGTATCAGCCTGCTCATAGCCCAAGCACCCTACCTGTGTATGGTATTTGATTATCCCCCTTTTACAGATGAGGAAATAAGGCGCCAAGAGGCCATGTAACTTACTATAAATCACGCAGCTAATAGGTGGTGGAGGGTAGGCTTGAACTCTTGTCTGCTTTTCTCCAAGGGTCCTATGGCCATCCAGAGGAAAGCAAAGAGAAAACTTCAGAAAATTCTCTGCTTCCAGCAGTGGATGGATGTAGCAGTAGAGGCCACAATAAATGCCTGGCAGGGGTCCGAGGACCTTCCCTGCTGAGGGTCCCTTCTGGCCTACCCCGTCCCCTTTATGCCACGACTTACTCTCTGGACAAGGACTGCATGCTTCTTTACACTGTACAACTGTGAGTCGTACAGGATTGGACAAAGTTAGGTTTATGGTTGTTTGTATGGAAAATAATACAATAAATAAATGCTTATATAGCGATGAACTCTGTGTTTCATGTACTCACAACTGTAAACCTGCTTTTGGCCCATCCTGGATTGTATAACATTTAGTGAGACCTGTATATGTCCAAGCAGTAGGCACTTGACTATACATCATTTCATTGTAAAATAAATTTGATAAATTTTATTTTATAATAAATACTGCCTACTTCACAGGGCTTTTGTAATGACTCAATGAGCCAAATTATTTGGAAATATTAAAGAAACAAGATTTTGTTAGAAATGACTGTTATTTATTTTAAACATTCTGAAAAAAAATGACATCTTCAAACAGTAAGTTTTCAATGTGTGGTTCCAAGTCTACTGGATTCCAAAGTGCCGAGGCATTCTGCGTATTTCTGGGCTCCCTCCAGAGTGACTGGACTCAGGGCTCCTGATGCCTGTGGCTTGTTCCGAGCAACTCCTGAGCTCCAAGTCCTCATGGCACTGCAGTCTTCCGATTGGCCACATTTAGCTTGGGACTTGACCAGAGCAAAGAGAAACAAGAACTTCCCACCTCTTCTGAGAAGCCATCTGTGATGAATCAATAAGTCCCACACTGAAACCTGTAACTTTCGTAATTTCCTACCATACCGTTAACTGGAAGTGTGGCTTGTGGATCCGGCATGTCTGTTGTTTCTTTCAAGGGTGAATAAAAGGAAGGCATGACTGACATGGTGTAACTTGAAATGACAAAAGCTATCAGCAAGTCCCCCAGACCCAACCCACCCTCACCCCACACAAACCCGTTACACCCAGGGCAGTGTCGGAGTGAGGTCCTTAGCCTGAAGTGTGACAGCGGAGACCAAGACATTTCAAAGTGTTTGCAAAGACCAGCAGGGTCACTAAAATCCACCCCCTCCCATCATATAGATGAGGAAATTGAACACTGAAGCCTGGGTCCAGAGTGACATACCCAAACTCACGCCGCTGGTCAGGTCTTCGAACCCAGTTTGCCCGACTAAGAATGGGTCTGGGTCGGCTTTGCATCAGAAGGCTGACTGACCCACAGGACTGATTTGCTGTTTTATTTTGGGGGAAGGGGGTAGAATTTACCCATGACCTGATGACATGCAAGTATTAGAAATAAAATTTTAAGGGAGCAGGGTTGAGATGATGTGTGCACCAATTACGATTTTACATTGTGAATAATCAGAAGTTCTTTTCCATCTACTTTAAACGTAAAGGAGTTTGTTGGCCCACCCACTTAAATAGTTTAGGGGCAGTTTCAGGTGACATGTGACCCAAGATGCAAAGGAAATCTTTGTTTCTTGTCTCTGGCTTCTTGGCGTTGTCTCTATTTTTAGGCAGCTTGCCCCTGGGGTCACAAGAAGGCCCTCAGCAGGTCTCATGGCCACATCCTTCCTTGTTTGCCCCTGTGAGGAAGTAGTCTCTCTCCTTCCGTTGTGCCTGCAGAGAAAGGAGTCCGGGAACTGTCTTTACATCTCATTGGCCCTGGTTTAGGATCATGTGCTTTGATACCAAAATCATGATCAAATGATTAGGGTCCATTGATTGGCTTAGCCGACGAAGGGCTCCCCCTCCCCAGTTCAGGGCTAGTGGAAGCCCTCCCAAACCAGATGACTGAGACCAGGAAAGGGGTGACTTCACTGAGGAAAAATGAGATTACTATTGGCCATGCACAGGCTTGGGAAACCTTGCTTAAGGAGACTCTTTTTTTTCTTTTCAGGAAACCTGGATTGTGTTTCCCAAATGAAGCTTTGCAGAACCCAGGTTGCTTCAGATATTGCCTATTTTTGTACATTCTGAGAGCTAAAAATGGTGTTCACATTTTCAAGTGATTGGGAGAAAAAACCAAAAGAAGGATAATATCTTGGAACGTGAAAGTTATTTGAAATTCTAATTTCAGTGTCCGCAAAGTTTTATGGTAGGGGTTGGCAAACTTTTCCTATACAGGGTCAGACAGTAAATATTTAGGCTTGTAGGCCATGTGGTCTCTGTCACAATTATTCAGCTCTGCCACTGTGACACCCTAACAGCCATCGGCAATATGTAAACAAATGGCTTTGGCTGGGTTCTGATACAATTTTGTTTACCCACATGGAAATTTGAATTTCACATAATGTTCATGTCACAAAATAGTTGCTCTGATATTTTTGAGCCACTTAAAGATGTAAAGATCATTCTTGGCTAGTAGGCTGTATAAAAGTAGGTGAGTGGCCAGATTTGGCCTGAGGACCACCCTTGGCAGACCCCAGGCTGACTGGCTGTTTTCTACAGTACACAGGCAGAGCTAGGTAGCTGTGACAGAAACCACGTGACCTACCAAGGCCACAGGGTTTACTAGTTGGTTGTTTGCAGAAAAGGTTTGGTGTCCCTTACTCTAGAATGATACTTCTCCAGCTTTCATTTGCATACAGAGCACCCGGGTATCTTATTAAAATGCAGAATCTGATTCTGGAAGTCTGAGTCCATCCAGAGGGTCTGCGTTTGAACAGTTTCCAAGGTGACTTTTTCAGTCATTTTTCTCTGAATAGCCTCTATAAGAAATCTCAGAGGGACTCCTCTCTTGCCCCACCTGCACTTGAACTAGAATCATTTTTGCAAGGAGATTGGCATTGTTAAATAAGCAGATTCTTTCTGAGAACCTTTGACGTAGATGCTCTAACAGAGATTCAGGGACCAATTCACTGAGGACTGAGTAGCAGCCAAACAATTGACCTCAGAGCTGGCGGGACTTTGGTGGGGTTTGTGCAACAAAGGATGAGTACTGTGTTTTTTAAAATGCCATGAATCATCTAATTATTTAGCATAAAGACTTTTTGCTGTTGGTTAATCTCCAGGGAGTGAATGCTGTTTATAGCATTTCGATTTCACCTAAAGGCAGTGACTTAGGGATACTGATTGCGAGCAAACTGGTACCATCCCCACCCCCCTTCAGCTATACATTTATGACCTGCGGTAGCTATCAGTGCACAGATAGGGCTAAAGAGCAGGACTGGGTTTTTATCTATTCTGCATATAGTAGCAAGGCAAACTTTCTGGAAAACTCCATTCAATACTTCCTCCGTTGACTTCCTTTTTACTTCTTCCCTTCATTCTTTCCTTGACAGCCATCCATGTTGAATTCTTTTTATTTTTGTTTCTAATTTTAGTAAACTTCCAAAGAGTGAACCTCCCAAACACAGGCAGCTTTTATATTAGAGCCCAGAAAAAAATGAGGAACGGGGAATCTTCACCAGAGGTGGGCTTTGGGGCTTACAGGATCGGAATCAAAGCTCAGGTACCAGACAGCAGGGAACAGCCCACCTGAGAGCCCAGAAAGGTGGGGCCTGGGCAGCTGCGGAAATGGGACAGTCCTGTTTGTTCAAACAGCCTTCGAGACACCGTGGGTCACCTGAGCGGAAGAGCGCCATTCTTTTTGTTCTTTCTTATACTTGCCCGTGACTCAAAGCCGGCTTCATAACTCAATCTGCGCATTTGGTCATACAGTTCAGGCCTGGCAGTACCGCCAGCTGCTGGGAGAGGGACGGGCCCCGTGAATGAGGAGGTCGGCGGCAGGGAACTTTCCATTCAGAGGCTGTCCAGAAGTCCTGGGCATCTTGAGGGGTGACTGATCTATTATTAATTTAAGTTTTAGCCATTTCACGTTGAACCCTGATGGGTATTTTTGTTTTCATTAAAATTAGCATAAAATTTTGTTTTCGTTAAAATCAAAATTTTTATTCTCATTAAAAGATGTTCTCTTTTCCTAAGAAATATAAGCTCAAAAGTGAATCCCCCGATCCAAGTCAAGCTTCTAGAAGATGTCAGTCTTGACCAACTATTTAACCAGTAGATCAAAGCGAACAATGATGATTTTTTTGAAGGCATATCTCGAATGTTCTTAAATAGTGAAACTCTTATTTAACCAAGTCATGGTGATAGAGAAAAGCAGTATTTTCCTTTAAAAAAAATCCCACAACAACCACCCCAAATGCCTAACTTGTCAGGGGCGGCGGGGTGGCTACGCAGAGCCTTCGTCCTTGACCCAGGGCTCACCGTAATGCAGAGTGCTTAGCCTTCTAGCTTAAAAGGCCCCAGGGTAAAAGAAACCCGAAAACAAAAATCCCCCTGGACCTCTTCGAATAAATTACGTGGATTTGCTAAGTACACAGACTGGCCCTCTTACAAGGGAGATAACCACTTAACTATTGCTTTAGAAAGAGAATCCACGAGGCCAATTGCGAGTCTTATTTTACATTAGTGATTTTTACACCGGTAAAAATGACCACCTTGGGCCCTTCACAAGGTGTTGCTTTAGAGCAAGAACCACACGAATTTGGGATCTGTTTACATTGAAAAGATAAGGCAGCAAAGTGTCGTGAAGAGCCTGCCAGACTAGGAATCGGAAAAGCCAAGTCTCCTGACTCCCAAGTCAGCTCCGCAGGTCTGTGAGCGGCAGACACGTCCATCCTCAAAAAACAGAGGAAAAATGCCTGCCCGGCATTCTTCGTGGTATTTTTTTCCTTTTAGTTAATTATGGCGCTTCTGTGGGAAACGAATGAAAGAGAGGATGTAAAACTCCCCTTTGAAAACGACCAATTCTAACAAAACGTGTTTTGGAAGGTCGAAGTAGACTTACGGAGGCCGTCACATCTGCACGGCTGCTGCAGAATCACACTGTCTTCCCTTCCCCCCTCCCCCTCCCCGCCTCAGTTTTCTTGGTGAAAATTATATTACAACATTAGGAAGGGGAGGAAGCTGCTCTTTCTTCATGACCGATTATAGAATTCTGTGATAGCCGGCCCCCAAGACCGTCCCCAGGGAGCCCCGCTCCCGGTATCACGCTCTAGTGCCGCGCCCTCCCGTACTCTGTCGCGGTTGGCCTGTGTGACCCCAGAACACACCCCAGCTGAGGGCGCATCACTTCCATGACGAGGTCATAAAGTACTGAAGCTTCCGTCTCTCCTCTCTCTCTTTCTGTTGCTCTCTCTTCGATCTCTCTGCCTCTCTCTCTCTGGGAGAAGCAAGCTACCGTGTTCTAAGTAGACTTACACACTAGCCCATGTGGCTGGAAAGTGAAGTCTCCTGCCAACAACTAGGCTTAGAAGCAGACCCTCACAGCCCAGTCGAGCTTCCAGGTGATTTCCATCATGACCGACTGGAAATGGTCTACAGGCGGACCTTGGGGATAGTGCAGGTTTGGTTTCAGACCCCTGCCATAAAGCAAGTATCACAATGTAATGATGCACATGAATCTCTTGGTTTCCCAGTGCGTATAAAAAAAGTTATGTTTAGCCCTGGCTGGCGTGGTGCAGTGGATTGAGCACTGGCCTGTGAACCAAAGGGTCTCAGTTTTGATCCCGTCAGGGTACATGTCTAGGTTGTGGGCCAGGTCCCCAGTAGGGAGGCATGTGAGAGGCAACCACACATTGATGTTTCTCTCCCTCTCTTTCTCCCTTCCTTCCCCTCTAACAAAATAAATATATAAAATCCTTTTTTTAAAAAGTTATGTTTACACTGCCCTGGCTGGTGTAGCTCAGTGGATTGAGTGTGGGCCTGCGAACCGAAGGATCGCGGTTCGATTCCCAATCAGGGCACATGCCTGGGTTGCGGGCCAGTTCCCGGCAGGGGACATACAAGAGGCAACTGCACATTGATGTTTCTCTCCCTCTCTCCTTCCCTTCCCCTCTAAAGATAAATAAATAAAATCCTAAAAAAAGAAAAAAAAATCTTTAAAAAAAAAAGTTATGTTTACACTATGCTGTATTATACTGGGTGTGCAATAGCATTATGTGTAAAAAAAAACAAGGTACAGACCTTAATTAACAAATACTTTTACTGCTAAAAAATGCTGTCATCAGCTGAGCTTCAGAGAGTTGTAATCTTACTGCTGCTGGAGGGTCTTACCTTCAATTTTGGGAAAAAACACAGTATCTGGACCTGGCCAGTTGATGGAAGTGCCGTCTCATACACTGAAAGGTTGTAGGTTCACTTCCCTGTCAGGGCACATACCTAGGTTGCGGGTTTGATCCCCAGCCTTGGCACATACCGGCCCCAGTCTGGGTGAGAACAGGAAGCAACCCACTGATGTTTCTCTCTCACATCCACGTCTCTCTCTTCCCCCCACTCTCTCACCCTTTCGCTCTCTCTAAAAGCAGTGAACAGACATCCTCGGGTGAAGATAAAAGCAAAACAAAACACAGCATTTGCAAAGTGCGGCAAAGCAAAGTGCAATAAAACGAGGTTTCCCTGCACATGTTGATATGTCGATGCGGGTGGCCATTACACGGATGCATGATCAGGTAATATTACTTGAGCTATACACCTATAATCTATGCACTGTACTATGTGTGTGTTATACTTCCAGTTTTTTTAAAAACATCATTCAAAGACAAGTCTTGCTACTATAGTAAGTCTACCAATTCGTATCCAGATCGCCCTTCTATAACCAGCAGTAAGAATTAATAAATGGAAAAATTATGAAATAAAGGAATTATTATTACCTTTCCATGACTCATAAACTGACCTAAGACGAACTGACATGTTTAGTTTAATATCGGTCATGGCAAACACATAATTTGAGTCAACTCCAGTGGTGAGGAAAGGTATTTTGTAAATCAAGCTTGTGTTAAGTGATGACATAATTTACTAATATGAATCAAGCTTATGGATCAATAGGGCAGTAAAAACTCCAGCTAGATCACACTCGTATTCCATGCACCCTCATATTATAATGCAAAATATAATCATTAACAATGACAGACAATACATTAAAAAGAGCACAGATGAGTTGGGCATTAAAGGGAATGGTCACAGCAAGGTGACCTGTCCCAGAGGACGGGGGAGGTGGTGTGGGAATGCGGTTTGGGAAGGCTTCCTGGGAGAGTGGAGAGCAGTTCAAACCCAGCTAAGGAATGAAGCCGGCTAGTGGAGAAGACAAGAGCTCCTTTCTCAGGTGAGAGAGAGAGAGAGAGAGAGAGAGTTAGGGAAGTGGGGGGCATTCTCCACACCGCCGGACGTGCCGGACGCAGCTCTGCGCCACCGGTTAATGAGAAAATGAAGGCAGGGCTGAGTGTATGTATGCAGCTGCCGCAGAGAGAGTCGCTTCTCGAGTGCGGTCAGGAGCTCCAACCGAGAAAGTGAGTGACTCAGACGATGTTCCCCATCACGTGGCTGCAACGCCTCGGGCCAGGAGCTGCCTGCGCAGAGAGACGTGGCTTGCCCAGAGCGCCACCACGCAGCTGAAGAGCAGGCAGACGCCGAGGGGAAGGCCAGGCCGTCCCACCGCGAGAATCCGGGCAGCAACCTAGGGGAGCTGGTCTTCCTCAAGGTCTGGGCCTGGACGCCCCCTCTGGGGGTGGAGGGGCCAGGGGCGGGGAGCAAGGTGCTGCGTGGATGTCTCCTCTAATCTGTTCTGATGACAGGCCTGGTGACCTTCCGTGGCACGCCGACTCTTTAAGGAAAGAAAATTCTAAAGTGCAGAAGCCTAAACAAGCCAGTTCCCAGGATTAGTAGACCATGTCCAGCCTTCACCTTGAATCCTTCATCTTGTTCAGTTTCCCATTAACACGAGACAAGGTATTAAGCAGGTCAGGGTTCTGAACCAAAGACCGTGTGCTTGCTTTTCTTCATGGGCCCATCGCTGCAGGGTAATTAAAAGCCTCACTCCACAGCTTCATGTGCCGCTGAAGAGGCCGAAAGGAAATCTCAAAGGGATGTTCAGAGGGACACGTGTGGCCCGAAGAGGCGCTCATGGCGTTCATGTGAGGCTACCTGTACCCAGTCCCCTTTCAATAGCATGTCTGGGGGCAGAGCCTCCCTAATACGACCTGACAAGTGTGCGCTCTAGAGGAAGCGGAGGGGAAGCTCTCTGTTCATATGACTAATTAGATGGACTTCACGCTGGGTTGCTCTTTTTTGATGCAGGTCCTGGTCCTAATTGTCGGTTTGCTCCTTGGAAAAGTGAGGTTGAGTTCAAATGCTTATGTGCCCTGTTTTCTTTTAGCATTCCTGACCTGAAACTGATGCGGGGTGACAGGGAACAGACGGGAAAGAGACCCCTCCTTGCACTCAGAGTAAACCTTTTCAAGTTCTCCACGAGGAAGACCGGACTGCCGGGAGCAGCTGCCCGGCTCGCAGCAGCTGGGGTGCCGCCCAGGAGAGTGCTGGCCTCTGTGAGGGGCAGCCAAGCCCTGGTGAGAAGCCCAGTGATGCCTATTGGCCAAGTCGGCCTGGGTAGTTCTCCAAAGGCCAAGGTAGTGATTGGCCAGATGTAGCGATGTGTTCATGGGGATAACCCTGGGAGATGGGATGCAAGAGACTGATTGGAAGAATAGCTGCAATTCTTTACCCCTCCCTACTGCCGCGCCCTTCCTCCTATCAAGAGGTGGGCCCTGTTTCCCTGCCCTGAACTCTAGGCTCCTTTTGGCGTTGACTAACTGAAGGCAGTGGAAGTGAGTTTATGTCAGTTCCAAGCCCAGGTTGCCAGAGGCCTGAGCACTTGCATTGGGAGAATGCCATACGCACACAGGCAAGGAAGAAAGGTCACGTGAGCAAAGGCGAAGCATCTCACTGGAAGGCATCCTGGATCGTCTGGGCCTAGCCGGCCCGCCACCTGACCGTGGCACATTTGAAGACCCAGCCGTGTCCAGGTCAGCCTAGCCTGACTCAGGCTAGAAGTACCACTCTGTAAATTTATGAGGGGGGAAGAAAGCTCATTGTTTGAAGCGATTGAACTTTGGATGCGTGTGTGTGTGTGTGTGTGTGTGTGTGTGTTAGTTCACGTCCTATGAGAAGCAGATGCCCAGATGGCATGAGATGTGCTGGAGAGTCACTGGACGAAACACCTTTGAGGAATAAAGAGGAAGGAGACAGAGGAGGCAGGGAGAGCCTTCGGACTGAGACACAGGTCCGACCTCCGTGGAAGAAAGGGGGAAGGATCGACTAGGGGGAGTCTCCGACTGCAGCGCGGGGCTAAGGAAGTTCTGGCCCGCCCAAGGGGGAGTCTTTGCACCAAAGGCATTGGGAAAGGAACCCCACGTCCCACAGAAGCAGGCCTGCGTTAGTGCCCACACTGTGGTCGGCGAGTGAAGTGTGGCCTCATTGACTTGGGGATGGATCCAGAAGGACAGCAACTGGGGCCGTAAATCAGTTACACCCCCCACAGCTGGGGGTCCGAGGGGCACGGGTTGGTTTGTTACACAGCGTCGGCAGGGCAACGGATGACTGGCACGCACGGGGCCCATCAATTTCGGTGCCTCCAGAGATTTTTGTTGTGTCCTGAGCTGGACCTGTCTTCACCCTAAAGATAGAGTGGAATCTTTTCCTTGAACAACATGGAGGTTTGAAAATGCTCTTGGCCAACTGCAGCGCGTAGGGTTCGAGTGTCCTAAGAAAAATGCAACAGACCTACCCCCTTAGAGGGCATTATTTTATTCATTATTTTGCCCAAAAAGCAAAATAGTGTCACATGGTGTCTTCCATGGCATGCCAGGAGGAAACGGAGTCCTTGGCTAACAGGCTTTTAATTACCTAGATTTGCAATTGGCTTCAGCCTGCGAGATAAAATTTATGGACTATTGTTGTTGATGGCAAATCCATTACATAATACGTGGCCTCAATTAGCATGCCTCATTATTATTGTTTTTATAAAGCAATTTAATTACTAAGCATTTGTAATCACTGCTATTAATTGGCTTTTTATAGATATCTTGGAAGAAGACACAACCTCAGATTCAATTAACATTCATGGAACTTCTTGATGTGCTAGGCACTTTGCCAGGGACAGAGTTCACTGAATTTGCACCAAAACCAAGGCAGGTGCCTGTCACCCCCATCTGTCTCAGCGACCGCACTGCTGGTAATGAAACCACAGGCACCCAGTGGGGTCCTCTGACTTCATGACTCACGTGCTCAGCAAACGTTCATTGAACGTCTACAGTAGTCTAGGAGCTATACTATTCGATGGTAATACAAACACCGCTCCTGTTCTCAACTTGTCCACAGATTAGGAGGGGAGACACATCACACTTACACACTCGGTGACACGCATGCTATGACCAGAGGAGGCCCAGGGCGCTGGAGGCACAGTGATGGCACCTTTTATGGGCTGAACTGCACCCTCCCAAACTTCGCATGTTAAAGTTCTAACCACCGTTACTTCAGATGTGACTATATTTAGAGGTAGGGCCTTCAAAGAAATCATTAAGGTAAAATAAGGTCGAATGGTTGGGTCCTAATCCGAAACGACTCGCATCCTTCCGAGGAGAGAAGGCTGGCCACAGACACAGAGGAAAGACCATGCGAAAACACTGTGAGAAGGTGGCCGTCTGCAAGGCGAGGAGCGAGGCCTCGGGAGAAACCCAATCTGCCAACTCCTTGATCTCGAACTTCTGGCCTCCAGAGCTGTGGGAAAACAAACCTGTTGCTAAGCTACCCCACGTGTGATATTTTGTTGTTGCGGCCCCGGCACGCTCAGGCAGCACCCGACCCTACCGGGTGGGGTCAGGAGGAAGCTGTCACAGAAGCTCATCGAGCAGAGAGGCAGGAGCGCCAGCAGTGTCCTGAGACCAGGAGACACGGCCTCTAGTCCCTCCTTGGCTCCGGAGTCACCGCACACCCTTCGCAAGTCCCTTCCTCTCTCTGGACATCAGTTTACTCCTCTGTGAAACGAGGGGCTAAGCCTAGAAGAGTGTTTCCCAAACTATGTTTCATGGAGTTTTGATCCCTTCCGACACTTCCCAGAAAAGGGGAAAATCAGACACATTTGGGGACACCACACGAGCCCTCCTCTTGGGGATTCGGAACACAGAGCTGCACGCTGGAGGACCTGAGAGGTCCTGCAGCAAAAAGGTGTTTTATGTAGAATTCACCCAACTTGTTCAGCCACAAAACTCCATTTCCACGGCACGCTTATTAGTCCCCCATCTCCCAAGAACCCATTTTGGGTGACTGAGGTCCGAGTGCCCCATCTCTTTGTTTCTCAGCTCCAACACTTAGTGACCAAATAAATGCATGAAGTATTTAAAAATCTCAAGTGCGAAATCTTCAGAGGTTAGGGGTTAGACCTGCGACTTAAATGAACGGCTGATCCGGACGGGTAGTTCTAACGCCAGAGACAAGTGGAAAGAGGTGTGCTGATTGCGTTTACGTTCTCCTGCTCGATAGTTTTCCCTTCCTTTCCAATATTTAAACCTAGTGCTTTCTTTTCTTGTCCTCTTTCTTTAGCAAAAAGCAACTGGACACTGTTGAGTAATCGTGGGGATAGTGGGGATCCCCAGCTTGCCTTTGACTTTCATGCAGACGCTGGAGTGTTTCACCATTAAATGGGCGCTGGCTGTTGATTTAAGAGAGCTGCCCTTTTGTGTGTTAAGGAAACATCTTTTTCTTTCTAGTTTTTAAAGACTTTTTGACATGAAGAGCTATTAACTTTTTTGTATTTCTTTTTAAATACAATTTATAACATTATATTTTGTACTTTTTATTTCAGAATTTAAGAGCTATTCACTTTTAACAAAACCTTTTTGGCTTCTGTGGGGATAGTCATATTACTGTTTAGCTTTGACTTATTAACTTAATAAATGATATTAATTGATAAAATTATCCTTACATTCTTATGGTAATGGTCACTTGGTCATGCTATAGTGTGATGCATTAATTTATTTTGGAATGCCAGCTGAATATAATTGCTGACTTTCAACTCACTGTGATTAGATGCATATATTGCAAAAACACTTACAACAAAAAGGATTTGGGCTATTGATTATTTCACCAAATTATGCCAGCACGCTTAATTTGTTTACATAACCGAGCTGTTCAGCTCTGGTTCAAGGTGATACCAGTCAACTGTTAATCTACTGGAATGTTCGGTGAGCACGCGTAGAGATTGATGAAATGTGCGCAGTCTCCAGAGAGGGTCTTCTAAACACAATTCTGCTATGCAAATCTCACTTTATATACATTAGCTGTAGAACAAGTGTTACAAAAAGAGTCGTTTTTTAAAGTTGAATTATAAAATGAGACCATGGAAAAGGGATTTTTTTTTAAAGATATGATAGCGATTACCTTTTGCAAATTCTTTATTAACCACTTAATAAAGTATTTATACATAAAAATCCTTTTTCTGACGCGCATTTACAGTTGCAGCTGTGAACACATCACACCTGATCTCCATTAACAGACGCACGTACCTGTTTCTTGTCACGAGGTACTAGCTGAAAAAATGTGGTACCTTATCTGAACTTTTTCTCAGATTGACTTTTAGAATATGTTAACAATAGAGCTGGACTAATGATTATGATGACATGGAAAAAGTCATGAGGACTGATATTCTATATCTCTTATCTTAATGTAAAACAAAGCAAAGAAAATAAGACACTAAGGGAAATGGCATTGGGCTGATTTATTTGACAGTTAACCAGCTTATTTCAAATTTGTGGTTGATTTAAATGCTTATTCAAATCTTGATAGTAATGCTCAGATACACATCAACGACGGGTTATTAATTTATGCTCATTTCAGCAATGTTTGCCGACCAGGCATTGGAACCTTCAGAAAAACGCATGCGCGAAGTTTAGGAGCAAGGTCAGCGTCTCGATTTCTCTGACAGCTGTAGCAAAAACCAGGGTGCTCAGCCCGTGTGAAAGCTGGAGCCATGAGGAGACACCTGCACAGTTTCTCCAATCCCAGGAATTCTCGGACAACTCTTCTGCTCACAGAGGAACATGACTCAGTGGGTCACAGGGTATCCAGGCTAGAAGGGACCCTGAATTGCTGTTGATCGCTCGGGCAGCTTTATCCAGTGCGGCCCTTCACTGAAAGTGCGAAAGATAAATAAAATGCCATATCAAGAAGAAGTCTTAGAGAAGAGCAGAGCGCTGGGTAGCGCGCCTTGTGGGGGCAGACCATGTCTGTGGGACCAGGCCAGGGCCATTCTCCTACTCGAGAGTCACAGACTAGGTGTGAACCTGGGGATCCTGTAGCTCTATCCGTGAGCGACAGAGTGCTTGAAGGACAGCAGGCTGCCTCGGTGCTCCTCTGTCTCGTTTTTTGTCCTGGGTCCCTGGGAGGACTGCATTTCCCAAACTTGTTGTTGGATCAGAGTTCTGTGACTACCCCATGGGAAGCGAGCACCAGTGATGTGTGCCATCCTAAGCCTGGAGGAATCCTCTTCTCTCACTCATTCTTTGAATGCAAAGGGTCCTGTGGTGGACTTGGGAAATCCTAGAACATGGAAGAACCGGCATCCTTGAAGTATCACATTGATGGCCAGATACCTGATTGGACTGGGGCATGGGCGAGAAATACAGTGTTAGGCCAACAATATTTGGGGAGTTTTGTTTTTTTTTTTACAGCGGCTAGTGGAACTATCCTAATACGCTGATGCTCTAATTTGGTAGTGACAAAACTGAAAGCAAGATATCTAATATTCTGTCCTTGCTCTTAATTATACATCATCTTTGAGGCAGAAATTATTTATCTTCACAGATCCCCCACAGAATGTTTTCTTATTAAATACCTGCAGGAGAGGGGAAGTTTAACTTTTCAAAGCTGAAGTGACAAGCTGTGGACATGGTCATACGGAAGAGTTCTCCATCTCCCTCACCGTAGCCTGTATTTTTATTCCTTCAGGACAGAAAGTGACCTCTTGGGTAAAGTTCAGAAATATCCTCAGGGCCGGCCTGCCTGGTAGGGATCTGAGGCTCTTTGAGCCTCAGGAACTATTCTGGGGTTAGTTCTCTTCCTCTGGTTAGAGGCGGGAAGTTCAGTCCTGGGACGGAGGAGGAGAAGGGACTTGCTCTCGTGCACTGAGATATTAAGAGAGCATTACAGAGAAGCAGCAGGCTGGCAAAGATATTGTAAGAACAGAGCCCACGGATGTACCCAGGGAAAATGATCACAAGAAATCAGCACAGTGTGACGAAGGGAAGGTTACGCAGGTCATTGTTTCCCCCATTGAGAACCCCGTTGGCATCTCCGGGAGGACGCGCCTTCTCAGGAGGAGTGCCCTGAACAGTGTGGGACCTTTAGCTGCCTCCTTCTCAGGCCAGGAGCACCCCCTGGCTATGGCGTAACAATCGAATAGGCTCCCTCATACTTCTAAATGCTTCCGAGGGGGACAATACTGTCCCCGACAATACTGAAGGCCACTGGTAGATGTGCCAAAACCCAGAATCTAGACTGGGCTTCGCTACTCCCCTGCCATGGGTCCTCACACAAGTCTTTTCATGTAGATCTGAAGAATTAAAAGGATCGTAAGCTCTTTTTCAGCTCTTACATTCACTACACTATAATTTTTAAGTAAAAGCAATATAACCAGCCTCCCTGGATTCTAAAAAAAGAGATGACGTTTACCCCCAAAACCAGAGCAAAAAGCTAAGTCTGAGAGGATTTTTCCCAAAGAAACTAAACCCAGGCAGTGAATGGCAGGCATTTCGGGCGGCCCTCGGGTCTGGTGGGGATCTTTTCCCTCCTTACTCCCCCCCCCCCGAGGAAAGCGTGGCTCATTCTTACTGATGTTGGGTGGGAACGGGAAGGAGATCCGATGGAAAGGGAGAGGAAAAGTTTCATGGCTTTCCGTGAGTTTGGTGAGAAATAATTCATGATGTCATTGCTTGCCTCCTGTTTATTTCATTTTTAGCATCCCCTCCCCTCCTGCACCTTAGCCGCCCCTCCCAGAGCCAGGCTTTTATCACCGGGGCCGTTTGATAAAAGTCCGACTTCGCCGTGTGACATTGCAAAAAGGATCTGTGTACCCAGGAACATTCTCACCATCTCCAAAGTATCCAATTTTCGTCTCACTTGCTTGGTAGAAACGTTTCCCCTCGGGGTGTTCTTCCTCACTTGAGTGCTTTAAGTCCCTATTAATACACTTATTTCAACTAGACCTTTAATCAATATTTCATGGGATGCACTGAGAAGACCCACTTAATCTCTTTAAGTCCCTGCAGGTGTAGGAGTGAGAGAAGGCACAGGCCCCAGAAGACGGATGTCATTTACACACAAATGAAGATGTTCCTATCGATCATGAGCTTGTTGGGGTAATAATACTTGTGATGAATCGTGAGCAGGATGGGGACAAGGCACTTTATGTTTTACAGAATGGGACTCCGGGATCCTCAAATACCTATCAGACTCCCATCACTAAAGGAGTCAAGGGCAACCATTGGGTTGACCTCCTGGCAAGGGGAAGTATTACAATAAAATGACTTGAACAGCCGAACCCATGGGGGCACGAATGAGGCTATTCTTCGTAACTTTAGATATTCCAAAGAGATCTCGGAGCTGTGCTATCCATGGCGCCCTGTTCTTGCTCTTGTTTCGTGAATGAAATGTCCTCCCGAAAGTTTTGGAGGATACTAATTAAAATTTTTAAATTTCCATGTTTCATAACTTCGGTTTTCTTCAACATTGACCATCCTGTCTGTTCATCTTGGCTCTTTCTTTGATACTTCGGGTTTTCCTCAAACGTCTGATGATCTTTAATCGCTCGTTGATACTCATGAACGAAAGACCATGGTGATGGGTGTTGGAGGTTGGTGTGGATTTCTGTTTCACGAGAGTCTGTTTTCACGGTAGGCTTCTCCCTGTCTAGAGGCCACAGCTGCAGGTCGAACCTGAGGCTGGGTATGTTTCTCTTCATTGCAGAAGAGGAAGACAAGCTGGGGTCCCATAGTTCATCAAAGTGACTTAGACTTGACCTTGCCACGTAGAGTGCTTCAGTGTTTTTATTTCTGGAAGAGCCGCCTTTTCCCCACCCATGTCCCCCACGGGACTGTTATGTAGGACCAGAATTTTCTAGAGTGTTGTTCTACCTTTCTCTTTCCAAAATAATAATAAAAAAAAAACCAGTAGTGCACTCTCTCCCTGTGGCCCCCAAAGGGGGACTGACCACCATGGGAAGTGTTCTCAAGGCTTTGCCCTGGGGGCATCACCACGCCCATGTGCAGGGGGAGGGGGGACCACAGACCCAGCTGCGCGGCAGGCAGTTTCTTTCTTAATTGTCCTGAGGATGACCCATGGCCAGGGTTTCCACCAGTTCCATATCTGTGTTCTCTGAGTGGAAGATTCTAGAACTCTGGGAAAGAACAGCTGTCTCCTCTGAAATGGCCTTCCCCTCACCCCCCTCTTTTGTGTTGCAGTTTGTTCTACTCTGGTGTTCCAATGAATCTGACCTTATTAGTTTTCTAACTTCTAGGAATCCCCCCAAATATTTATGGTCTACTAATGATATTCTATCCCGTTTCTCAGGTTGTTATGCGTTTATTTTTAATGATGTACTTTGTGCCATTTCAAACAGATCCTGGCAGAGAGAGGAGGTAAATGTGTGTGCTTAGCCTGCCATCTTGATACGAAAATCTTCACCTATTTTTGGTCCACAGTTAAGGTTCTACGGGCTATTCAGATTTTACTTTGATTATCTCTTCGTTTCAAAATAAAATCTCTAAGGTAGGAACTTCCATCCTAGAGATCAATGA
The DNA here is from genome assembly GCA_039655065.1 of Glossophaga mutica. Lineage (NCBI taxonomy): Eukaryota > Metazoa > Chordata > Mammalia > Chiroptera > Phyllostomidae > Glossophaga > Glossophaga mutica. The sequence continues at coordinate 90,305,248 of CM077313.1, forward strand.
ATCCCTGTGCTCTGAAATAGGTCCTAATCTTCTCTCTAGGGGATTTCAGAATAAAGCCCTTCAAAAACATTTTTCATGTTCTACTTAAAATGACAATGAACAACTAAAAATAGATAAATAAAATCTAAATGCACATGCCATTCAGGAAAACTTTATGCAAAGTGACTTTTCCCCAGCATTATATTCTGAGAAATTTAAACACACAGAAAAGTTGACAGAATTGTACAGCAACCCCCTGCCACATACTTAGTTTTGACAATTATATTGAACTTCATTCATTGTATGTCATATTTAGCCTTTCCTTTTTTTATCAATGAATTCTTATTTTTTAAAAATATATCTCCAAGGAAGTTGCGGTCATTAGTGCATTTTAGAAGGTACTTTTAAAATGACAATACATTTTCTCTGATTTCCCTTCCTCTCAGTTTCTTTCTCTTTCTGTCATCATGTTCTCATCAGGCAAGCTTGCCCCTGGACATCAGGGCTCCCCTGTTTGGTTGGCTCGCTGGCACTGAGATGTGCAAACCACAGTTAAGGACCCTCACGAAGCTCACCTCTTCTGGAAAGCCTTCTTTGAGAGAGTGGGTTAATCCTGTCTCTGCGATCTTGAAACACTTTGGGCAGACCTCTGCTGAGCTACTTATCAGATTGGTACTGTGATTCTTCCTTTTACTGAATGTCTCCTCTTTTGACTATAGGATCCTGTATATGTGTGCGTTTGCTTGTGTGGTTGTGGGAGACAGTGAGTAGAGACTGGGTCTTATTTACCTCTGTGCCCAAGACCTGAAGCAGTTCCTAGAACATACTGAATGAATAAATCACTGGATAAACAGATGAATCAACGCTTGACTGCTTAGGCTAGATGAATGAGCTCAAAATTGGTTTTGTGATCATTGCTTTTGGATTAGTTTAGTAGGTTACATTACACTGATTGCTTTGCTTAAGGATGTTTGCAAACCATACGACTGGTGTGGTTTCGGTGTAGTGCCTAAAGAAGGTAAGAAGATGGCCCATACATGATTTCAGATTTCAGGTCCCAAAGTCAGGGATGGATGTCACTGTGTGAAAACAGAATCTATCAAGTTGCAAGCTCAGAGTCACAGAAAAACCTAATGCCATCTGTATTCTGCTTTGCTAGTATCATCAGAAACTTTTCACATTTTTTTCAATTAGAAATAATAGAGGTCGTACCATTGTAAAGAAATTGTTTCTGATTTTTACTTTCTCTCATTTTTAGAAAATTCCCCAAGGACTATTTTAGTAACTGACCTAACAGCACCATCTTGAGAGCTGGACTAAGACCTGACATCTCCACCCAGCTTCTCCGTATGTCACACCTTCTTGGAGCACAGGTGATTCAGAGCCACCCACCCTAAAGAAACACAGGGCAGGTGGTAAACAGTGCCCAACCTTTACTGGTGGACTACGACGTGCTTGGAGCTGTCCTAGGCAATTCACATTGGTGGCTTTTGTCTGGAATGGCCTCCAGGTGAGGGACACTTGGTTTGGGGGACTGCAATCCCTCGATGGAGCCATCTCCATGGCGACCCGTGGCTTGCTGGTATGGAGCTAAGGAACCCTGCCTCCTCTTTCATATTTGTCTTCATGATTCAACATCCTACTCAAGAGCAGTGCCAGCCAGCGAGGCCCGCAGCGGGTGCTGGGCTCACGTCAACCTTCACCGTCCAAAAACTAAAGCCCTTCGGAGAACTCCCTGGTGGGCAAGACCCGGGGAAGACCTCTTGGGCCCAGTTTTTGCTTTCGTTCAAGTCACAGATCCCAGACTTAAGACAAAGGCCACAGACCCATCCCTGTTCGTTCTCCCCAGTCTTCACAGGCAGCCAGCAGCCCTTCTGCAGCCCGGGGAGCGCATTGACAGCACATAACACACGTGGCCCAGTGGGGGATCAACACCACCACGGAGGAACTTCGCAGTCCGCAGTCCCCAGTCCTTCCCGAGTCCTGTACCCCTGCAGGGACCCCCCGGGAAGGCCGCCCTGTCTCCCCGTCCCATGTCAGGACTCGCTGGCCCTTGCCACGTGCGCCACTGGCTGGGCTCCCCAGCAGGCAGCTTTGGGGCAGCCTGTGCTGTGGGAGCAGATAAGAAATGCGCTCAGAGCAGCCTTTTATCAGCTGCTGTGTTCACAGAGGCCAGATGATCCTCCGGAGTTGCTTCGAGATTTAAAGCACTGATGTGACAAGGAGGCTTTGATGCCGCTGTCCCAGCTGGCTCTCCGCAGCCAGTGTTTACGTAAACTTGAAAACGCCTGCCACAATGGCTCATCGCCCTCGTTTTTCAGCCTTAATGGTAATTACACTCCCAGGGCCAGGAGACACGCCGCATCGGGGCTGAGTCTCCCTCAGACGTGGCCCTGGTGCGTTGCAGCCGGGCCCCGGTGGACACAGCAGGCTGGCCGACCCGGGGAGGCTCTTTCCTGACTATTCTTGGACACGCCACGTTCTGTCTTCAAAGACCCGTGGTCTTTTTTGCTTTAATGTGAGAATCAAAATTCAGGAACGAGGAGCGGGGGCTTTCTGACTGCACTTTGCGAAGACGGTGACCTCGCCCCCGAGCCCTCGGCCTCGTCCGCTCCCCTCACCACCCTTCCCCCTGCACCTCAGATCCGGTATCTGTCTCACGCAGCCCCTCCTTCCAACAGCAGAGACGGGCTCTGTGAAAGGGCAAGGCCTGTCCCAACAGTTCAGAACCCTAAATCCAAGCAGTAGGTGGGGGCACTGAGAAATGAGACAGATCCCCTCCAAATCAAGGACCTATGTTTGCCCCTTGGCCAGCTTTAAGGACCTCTCTTCTGCCCCCACTTCTGTGGGGCCTCAGTTTCTCTTCCTCAGTCTGTCATTATTGCCATATCTCCTTTTTTACAAGAGCAAAGGAAACATAAACAACTTTGGATGGAGGCTAGAGTTGTGTGTGAGAATATATTTTTGTCTCTTATTCCCTCCCTTTCCCTAATCACGGCCTGGAGGATGGAGTTGGTGGGTGCCAGTAGACATATCCTGGGCCTTGAGCATCCCGGCCACCCTAGGGCAGTTGTCTGTTGTCTATTTGGCATCTTGGTGCCACGGGGCCCTGGTCCTGCCATCATGCCTTGGTGAGCCCCGGCTTCTGGCTGATCACTGGAGCGGTGTCCAGGGCTGTGAGCACAGCCACCCAGATGAAAGGAACTTGGATCCCATTCTTGGAATCTGGAGCAAGGATCCTGATGGAGCCTTTTCCTTCCTCTTAGAGGCCCGCCTCTGGCAGGCTTCTTCTCCATCTGTCCAGGAAAGCCAGCTTTCAACAAACAGAGTTTTAAGAGCATGTATCCTGTTCTTGTATCCAAGAGCTGGTCCCTAGCACAGCTCTTGGCTTTTCTCAAAACCAGCAAAGTTGCTAGGCTGGGAATGTGAATTCCCAAGTTCAGTGCATGGATCCTGGCATTTTCCCACGTCCCTACCTGAAGTAGAAAGTCAAGAGCAGATGTGAGTTTTGTAAAACTTGAAAATTTGTACAATTTGGGGGGCTCCCATTGAGAAAAACCATGTAACTTCCTCTTAGGCATGTCCCCAAAATGCCCACGACATGTCAAAGCCACCAACGTGATGGCAGGCATGACGAAGTAGAAGACGGAGAGGAAAGGGACAGCGGTCTTGCAAACTGGGTCGCAGTGTCTGCTTTGGCAACTTGGGAAGCAAACAGCCAGCCTCTGCCCCTGTGAGCACATTGCTGATGACCAGGCACATGCAAGTGAGGAGCCTGCGGCTCGTGCTTCCGCAGCCTCGCTGTGAGTTGGCCTCTGCAGGAATATTTTCTCCCTAAGAAAATGAAAACCCATCCTTCTCTTCCCCTAACTCACGTTTATCTGACATTTCTTTTTTTTTTTTAAGATTTTATATGTTTATTTTTAGAGAGAGGGAAACATCAATGTGTGGTTGCCTCTTACACGCCCCCTACTGGGGACCTGGTGTGCAGCCCAGGCATGTGCCCTGACTGGGAATCAAACTGGCCACCCTTTGGTTCATAGGCTGACGCTCAATCTACACCAGCCAGGGTGACATTTCTAAAATTGCTTTTCAAATGACCTTTGCTCAATTTGACAATGTATCAAGAGCCTGAAAATCCCCCTGATTTATCCCAGTAAATCTACTTTTGGCAATCTTGTCTAAGAAAACTATACAAATGGTGGAAGAACTTGATGCACAAAGATGTCTATTGAAGCATTATTTATAGTAGCAACAGTTTGAATAAACCAACTGAGGGCATGGGAATGAATAAGTAAAATATGACATATTCGCCTGGTGGAGTATTATACCATTAGTGCTGATTTTTTTTCTTCCAAGTGCTTATAAGCATCTGGGCAGATGCTAATACAGTAATGTTAGAAAGTAACAGTACACAGAAGTTATGTAACAGTATATATAAACAGCCAACTGATAACATTCTTTGAGTTTCCATCTCTTTGGAAGTACTCTTGCATTACACATATCTCCTAGGTGAGGAAAAGAAGCTTCTGGAATTTTGGCATTTCCAAAGTGGAAAACCAATGCTGCCCACACTGAGTAAAAGTCTTATTTAAAAATAACTTCTGATGTTTATATGATTTTAAAAGATAATTCTCAACAGCGAGGGGAATATGATACCACCAGCACTTTTATTTATTGCTGGAAGAATATTAAACAGGAGAAACTTTCTATACATTCATTCCCATTGACATAGTAATCCGAATCCTGATCACTCTATTCCCAGGAAATGCCAGAAATATAAAGGTGTAAAGCTCAAAGATACCAATGGTAGTGAAATTATGCAACAGGAAAGCATCACCAACAACCCGAAATCCAACACTAATTTTTAAAAAATCACCACGTGTTTGCAATGGCATACTAACCGTTGAAACAGTGAAATGACATAGACAAACGATAGAACGAAGGTAAGAACATGCAATGGAGCTACGAATGAGGTTAACACAAAAACAAATGTTGAAGAATTTATTTTGTTGAACTCTGACATGTACCAGCCACCGTTCTAAGCCCTTTAGGAGGATGAACCCGTGTACTCTGGTAAGGAGTGGAGCCGCAGCCCGCTGGAGCCAGACGCCCCAACTTTTTGCCCATCTGCTGTGCTGTCCCAGATTAGCTCTAAGCTTCCTAGCAACCAGCGTGAAAATGGAAACCGGCTCAGTTACAGTGCAAATGGAAAATTGTAGATTACTCTCCCTGTAATAAATAAATTAAAAAAATAGAAATAGATGCAAACTAAATGCTAGCAAATGGAATCCAACAATAAATAAAAGGATAATACATTTCAACCAAGTCAGATTTAGTTTATCACTCCAAAATCAATGAATAAAAGAGGAAAACTATGATTATTTCAACAGGTACAAAAAGAAATCATGTAAGTTCACTACCCTTTCATGATAAACAACAACAAAACACACAGATACACAGATTAAAAATTCTTAGCAACCTAAGAATAGAAGTGAACTACCTTAATATTATAAATGATACCCACCAAAAAAATTGCAGCGAAATTATATCTAAATGGTAAAATGTGGAAAAATGATTTCCCTTGAGATTAGGAAGCAGACAAAAATACTGCTATTCTCACCTCTATTGAACATTGTTCTAGGATTTCAAGTGAGTATAATAAGCAAGAAAAGGAAATAAAAGGTGAAATGATTTAAAACTGCCATTATTAGCAAGAGGCTATCCTACTGTGTATAGAAAATGCAAAACAATCTCTAGATTTGAATTAATCAGTACGTTTAGTAAGGTGGTTGGGTATACAATGTCAATATTACAAAACATTATGTCAGTTGAATAGACTGTTAGACAATGACATTTTAAAATCTATCATTTACAATAGAGTAAAAATAGCATCGGATACCTAGAGTTATGTCTGATATGAGATACGCAGGGCTATTGCCGAGAAAACTATAAACTATTATTGAAAGATATTAGAGAAGACCTAATAAATGGAACTGTACTATGTTCGTGGGTTGGAAAACCAAATGTGGTTGGAAGGTGTGCGCACCCACCCAGCCGACGTACAGGTCCAACGCAATCCCAAGCAAAGTTCCAGCTTTTCAACTTTTTTCTTTTTGGACATTGGCAGGTAGTTCTAAAGTTCGTAAAGAAATGCCAAGAACTAAAGATAGCAGAAGCAATCTTGAAGAAGAACAAAGCCGGAGGACTCCCCCTGCTAGACATCGAAGTGGCCAGCGTAGAATTATCTGTCATCATAATTAGTATTAGTCCTGCATTACATTAAGCCTCCATTTTCCACCATCAGCTTTGTTTTTATTTTTATTAAAGGTATGTGTAATATATATTTTATATTTTTATTAAGGATGTGTATGACTATAAAGACTAAGCATTATATATGTATATATTTTTTCAAAAGTTATATAGTCCGGTCTGTCTGGCCTTATAAATAAAAACAACCGTTTTGGGCAATGATGCGTTAGGTGTTTTTCTCCGTCATTCCATTTTGTACGCTGGAGACCTTTTCATTTTGACGTTCCCGTCCCTGTTTAGCTCTGGGAAATGTCCTCAGTTATGCCTTCGATAATTGCGTCCCCTGCATTCACCTGCCACACCTCACTTTGCACTTCCCTCGGGTGGATGTCAGACCTCCAGCTCCGATGCGCCACGGCTACCACCTTTCCTGCTCGACTTTTCGTCCCTTTGCCTCTTTACTTCTATGCTCTGAGAGGTCTTCTGGACCTTCCCCCTAATGCTTCTATTAAATTTTTATTTTACCAATTATACTTTTTATTTCCAAAACTACTTTCTTGTCCCCTTCATTGTTCCTTTGCATCGTTTCCTACTCTTGTTTTGTGAGTTAAATAGCTCCTCAAATCTCACAGTACCTACTGATTAGGTTTAAAAAAAAAACCAAAAACCACTGAACTCGAATTATGTGCATGTTCAGGTTGGGCTTTCTCTTTCAAACTGCCGTTTTTCCTATAACGTCTCGATAAACACCTTAATATGTTTTGAACACCTTGGAGCGTACCTTGATATTCAAGAGTGTGGATTAGGAAGCTGAATGGGAATTCTCCGTGCAGTGAATTGTTATTGAATGCAGGCGGCGCTTTAAGTTGGAAAACAGAGAGCTAGCCATCATGCTGAAAGCCTTCCAGAAGCCAGGGCGAGGGCTGCTTCAATTTTAGGCACTAACACCTTCAGTCGTAGCCTTAATGTACTTCGAGTACATTGTAACTTTGTTCTTTCCTTCTTAAGAAAAATGTCCTTGATTTTGGGCCGGGCAGAAATGCCCCCTTGCCTGACTTTCCGGCGATGGAGGCGTTTGCTGTTTTGTTTACCGTCTTTTCATCCGTTCCCTGGTTTCAGCCCTGCTGCTCAGTTCCACTCTTGTATGTGTGTGGTTCCCCCGAGCCCAGAGGTTCCGGCGTCTGTTGCTTCTGGTCCCCTTGTTCCGCACGGCTGCCGTTTCCCCTGCTCAGCCTCAAGCCGCTGCCAGAGCCTCTGCATTTACTTTCTATCTCCTGGGAACTTGTTACAATCTCGGGTCTGTGAGCAAGCCCCTTCCTAGTCATGGGCTGTTGTAGGTTTGTGCCTCTTTGTGGCTTTACCATCATTTTTCTCAGGGCTAAGGAGATGGAGATAGGGATTTAGCCTGTCATCCTGAAGCCGAGTCTTGTAATGTACCAATACTTGAGAGGAATTCCTTAAATGCCGTGGAAGATGCCTGACTTAAGCCAAGTTTCAGGAATAAGTAGAATCTGTACAGAAACAGAGGGCTGTAGAAGACAGAGCCAAGGGCACTTTGGAGCGGCAGTGTGGCGAGGGGGGTGGCTGGGTGACGTTGGAAGAATAACCAGCGTGTCGGCCAAGCAGGATCCCAAAGGGCCAGGGGGGAGTCACAGGAAATAAGATGTAAAAAGTCGTCTGGATCCAGAGCTTTGCGTTCTGGATGGACAAAACTGGCTGCTTTGAGAAGAGTTGAAAAGCAATGACATCAATATTTTAGAAGGATTCATTTGGCAGGACACGAGCCGCGCTTCGGAGGGAGATAGACTGGCGGCCGAGGGCCAGTTAGGGAACAGCCGCAATCGTCCGGTTGTGACATGGGGGGCGAGGGCAGCAGAAATGGAGAAGTAGGAAGAGATGTAGGCAAACTGGAAGCATCTGTGGTCGTTGGTGACCAATCGGGTAGGGAGGACAAGACGACTCTGTGGTTTCAGGGCTAGATGATTATGGACAACTACGGGCATAGATGCAGCTGGAAAATCCATAGGCACCTGTCCTCCTTCAGCCTCCTTTCTACTAAGAGCAGGTTGTCCACAGTAGAGTCCTTGTTTCCCAGTCGAGGTAGTGGTAGCGGTGGTGAAGGTGGTGGTGGTGATGATGGCAAAGATGGTGATGGTGATGATGGTGATGGCGGAGCTGGTAGTGGTGATGGAGGAAGCAGCAGAGGTGGTGATGGTGATGGTGATGGCGGTGCTGCTAGTGCTGGTGGTAATGTTGAAGGTGGCGGTAGCGGTGGTAGAAATGGTGACAGAGGTGAAGACCGGTGGTGATGAGGCAAAGTGGTGGAGATGGAGGTGGTGCTAGTGGCAGCAGTAGTGGGTGGCGATGGGGCTAATGACGGTCATTATGGAGGGGACGGTGAAGGAAGTGATAGGAATGCTGGGGATGGAGGTGGCGTTAGTGGGCGTGTGACGATGGCGGTGAAGGTGTGGCTGGCTTTAATGATGAAGGGAGCGGTGGTGACAGTGGCGAATGATTTTGGTGGGACGGTGGTGGGGACGCTGGTGGTGGTGGTGGTACCAGTGGCGATGAGGACGGAGGTGGTGGGGACGCTGTGGCTGCAGTGGGGGCTGGTGGCGGGGGAGGTTGAAGTGATGAGGGTTGAAGCCGTCGCGGTGGGAGTGACAGTGATGGTGGTGACGGTAACGGTCCTGGTGACACACACGGTGGCTGTGCAACTGTAAGTCCTGAGCTCACTCTTGTTTCTCTCATCATGAATTCAGGAGACCGGGAGCAGGTTTGGCTACGCAGGGAGCTCGGTAATTCTGCCCTGCCTTGCGGTGACAGCTGACTAGGTGACACGTGGACATCTCCTTCAGGGAAACAATGCTCAGCTGGGTTGAGTGAGAAGATTTCCAACCTCTGACTTTAAATGAGAGACTGTGAATCATCGTCATAAGGTATGGACGGTTGAACTGGACAGACTCGGGGAGCCAGGGTCGGAGTCATCACCACGTCAGTGCAATGCTGCGCAGAGTTCAGGGTGAGAAGGAGCTTGCAAGCTGGGAGGAGGCAGGTGGTGAAGCAGGGTCGGAGAGGAGCCGAAGTGCAAGACGAGGCTGCAAGCGGCCTCCTTCCTGGCTGACGAGGTCCAGAGAGACCGTCCAAGTCTCTGATCTCGGATGGCCATGAAATGGCCAGTTGTGTTCTTCCCAGAAACTCCCCTTTTATCTGAATTGCTTTCTGTGGGTTGCTGTTCTGTGCAACCAAATATCAGAAATTAGTAGGTTCGCAAAGTGAATTGCTTGTTGTCCGAGCTGTGGGCAGACTTCTTCCAGGTCACCAGATTCTAGGTACCACCGTCAGATGCTTTTGTGTTTGGGCCACTCAGCCGTCTCCCAGGGAGCTTACACGGGACAGAGCATACACCATACACCTACTAATTACATTTAATATCAGATCCGTTTCATACAGGGTCCAGGCTTTCTGAAATGTTATGTTACTTAACACTTCCCCCTTCATATCTCAAAATCAGAGTTTCCTCACCCTGTGGGATGTCCTTTCTTGCTTCTCTAGGGGCACAAATATCCCTACATTCTATCTCCCCAACCCCCTCGCTGTGCTCTTGTTTTTCTGGCTTGCCTTCTCTTGACTTATACATTGACCTTCCTTCTCTGCCCCTTCTCTGCCTTTCCCCTTTCAGATGCTGAACCTTCACTCTCCAGCTGACTGTGCTTTTGACCCACTCACAGAATCCTGCCCCTGGAGTCTCTCTGTCCCAGGGACAAAAGAGGGCAGCTGACTGGCAGGCAGGATTGATGCCTGGCACTCTGCATTGCTGCAGGTGGGCGAGAGGGGACTGGCGGGAGGCAGGGCCTCTATCTGCCAAGTAGCCTCCCTGCATCAGCTGTCTTGGCACCTGGGAGGCCAGCCTTACTGCCTGCATTTCGTAAATGATAAAGCTCAGAGCGCATACAGTGACTTGCCTGAGTTTATACAGCGAACAAGTGGCAGATCCGGGGTGTGAATCTAAGTGGGTTTGACTTCGAAACTTGCTTGTTCCTCTTAAACGGTGTGGCCTTGCCAAAGTTGGAATAGAGCCAACACTGGTTGAGCACTGTGGCAGTGACCTTCAGTGGCCACTCCATGTCCACTCTCCCCTTCTTTCTTAACAGCAAAACCCTGATTTCATCTGTGCAGAGAAGTGACCCCCTAGAAGACGCCATACCCCAGGCTTCCTGGAGCAATGTATGAGGGCACGTGGCAGCTGATAGGATTCAAGTGGAAGGTTCACGTGGGCTTCGAGGAAGGCTGCTTTAAGGTTCAAGCTGATCCTGCTGGGAGGGCCTCCCTTTCACTACTGCTGCTGCTGAGAGCACAGGTGCAGCTCTGATGGCCACCTCGGACGTGAGAAGAACCTGAAGATAGGATCCCTGTTCCAGACAGCGGGGGCCTGGGTCCTTGAACCGGTTCTGGGACGCCTGCATCTGCACTTGGATGCGGAAGACAGATAAATGACTATTTTATTTGAACTAATTTTATATATAATACGATTCAAGCACCTGGTACATGTGAGACCCCTCTGGCACATGGACGTTTGGTTGGATGAAGACCCCAGGGCTCAGAAATCTTACATGATGTAAGATTCTTAACTTAAGATCACACAGCGAGTTGAGTGGCATGTCTTGACTTTAGAGCGTATTGCTGTAACACAATAAAAATCGAAATTTCTTAATTTTTTCACCTGGCATGAAAAACGCCCATGGTATATGCTTTTGAAAACCCTGTTTCCCCATCTGGAACTCTCTGCCCCCACTTTCCTCTGGGAAGCTTTTGCTCACCCTTCAAGACCCCGTGAAAGTGTCACCTCCCCTGAAGTCTTCCCTGAATGGTGGTCTCATGACATGGGTCTTTTTTCTGTGCCCTGATTGTGTTATGCTGTACCTTGCTAAGACATGTGTCGCGCATAGCGTGCCAACTGTCTACCAACCTGACTCCCAGGCTAAAATGTCAGCTTCTCCGGGCACCAGGCCTTTCCATCTCTATTCTCAGCCCTATCCCACTGCCTGGCACACACACACAAAAAAGGAAAATTTTATGGAATGACTGACTGCCTGAATGAATAAAAAGTAGGCAATCAAGTTGAATGGTACCTTTCAATGAATTTCAGGGGCTAAAGGTCACATCACGAGGCTTATCTCTTCCTGTGTCCCCTAAGCCACCTGGGAAGCATGTGGGAACATGTCGCTGGAGGGCTGCTTTAAACAGAGACCCAAGAGATCTCACGTCTCCACGGAGACCTTTCAATTCACTTTCCTCTCACTCCGTGGCCCCTGCACCGAAAGAGGACCAAGGCCTATTTTCAGTTCAAACTATCGTTTTGTTAGGGAATGTGACTGAGAGGACCATCCAGTGAGTCTGATTCTGGCTTTAATTCTGGAAGAAAATCGAATCAGCCCTGACACAGCATCCTTTCTCAAGATTTCGAAAACTTCTGAATCCATTTTAAACGAGATTGTGATCGACAAACCCACAGGAACATTAGCGAACAGTTAAATCCTAATTAGCCAAGTCCCTGCTAATCTCCCAGCTGTCAAAGGCACAGATAGAGACAAAAGCTTCCATTAAACCTGAGTGGGTCCCCAAGGAGGGAGAGGTCAGAGGGGAGTGTTCAGTCAACTGTGAGATGATGTGAACAAAGTCCCAAGTAATAATCATAAAAAACATGCAAATGTCCCGTTACTCATTTAAAAAGACATTATAGTGACATGAAAACTCTCTTCTTGTCACCCTACTTTCCCCCAGCCCCCCTCACTTAACTGTTCTCCATTACTTTTAGGATAAAGTTCAAAACTTTTCCCCGACTTTCTGTCCCCACCCATATAAGATTTCCAGCTGCATTTGCCACTTTCTCCTCCTTCTGGACCTTCCGCTCACAGGCCAAACATGCCCTTAGGTACGTAGGGAGGAAGATAACTGTGAGATCCAAGATGGACAGAGGCCCTGAGGTTGTGGGTGGCGGTGGCAGTGAGTTGGCGGGTGGAAGATTAGGTGCTGTGTTGAGGCGAGACAGTAGAGAAAGTTTCCTCCTGAAGATCCGAATTTGTCTGCACAAAGACCAACTCTGCTGTGGGCCAGTTCTCTCTGTTTACTCTCTGCTGCCCTCCAGAATTTTTCCTAATAATTTTTCAAAGTCCGAGCAAGCGTAACCCAGTACTTTAGCCCAGGTCGCCTATGCAAGCGAAGCCAGGCTAGAGCTGCCTTCTAAAGATTCCGTCACAGTAGGAGACTTTTCTCTCACTCCTGTATAACACATAGGTGAATTGGGATGTTCGTAACTTTCATATAATTCTTGCAGTCATTTTAAGCACCCCCCAGAAAGGTGAGAAACATCAATTTAGAAAAGATTAACATGAAGATTTAAAACAGAAATGTAGGCCGTTTACATTAGGATCAGCTAGAAGGCTTGTTTCTGATATCGATCCTTGGACCTCAACCCAGAACTCTTGAATAAGAGAAACTGGAGTGGGAGCCCCAGAATCTGCATTTAAGAACCCTTCCAGAAAATGTGATCCACTGGATTTAAATGGACCTAGGTCCATGTTTAGTGGTATTTTATAATTTGTGAGTACTTTACAATTACCTTTGTTTCTGAATTCTAAAATTTGAATAGTTAACTCTTTGGGTTTTCCTGAAGGATAATCATATCATCAGAAATAATTATAATTTTCCTCCTCCTTTCAACTTTGTGATTATTATTTCTTTTTCTTCTCTTATTGCTTTGTTTTGGAATAGGGATTGGCAAACTAGGGCCCACAGTCTTAATTCAGCCACCACCTGTTTTTGTGTGACCCATGAGCTAAGACTGGTTTCTATACCTCAGAATGGCTGTCATGTAAGTGCCTACACAATTTCCATCATGTTGCCTCTTAGCAGACAAAGCCTACAATATTTACTCTCTGCTCTTGACAGAACAAGTTTGATGACCCCTGCTGTAGACTTGAAAATGCACTATCCAGAGCCCCTTGTGTGGACAGACAAGATATCCAGCATAGAGAGTGACCCCTAAGAAACATCTTGTACCCCCACACCCTACATCTGGGCACCTGCTTCCAGAGAACCCAACCTTTGACAGGCTATAATTTTGAATACAACATTAATATTGGTAATAATGAGCATTACTGTCTTACTTCTAACTTTGAGAGAAATGTTTCTTGCTCATTATTATGTAAAATGTTTGCTATAAATTTCAGGTAGATATTCTTTATCTTAAGTCTCTTTTGATATTTCATCAGGACTCTGTAGTTTTTAAGATACAGGTCCTACACATGTTTTGTTAGTTTTATACCTAAGTGTTTCTCTTTTTCCAAGCTCCTTGTTTTAATTGTTTTCTGTTCCCAGGTGTCGATTACTAATGCATAGAAATACAGTTGATTTTGTATCCTGTGATCTTGCTAAACTAACTTATTAGTCCTGGTGTCTTTTTTGTTTTGAATTTTGTCAAATACTTTTTCCACATCAGTTGATTATGTGATCATGTGGTTTTTATTCTTTAGTCAGTTTACATGGTAGATTATATAAATTGATTTTTGAATGTTGAACCAGCCTTGTATTTCTGTAATAAGACCCATTTATTGTGATGTATTAGTTCTTTTATCGATTGCTAGAACTGGTTTGATAACGTTTTCCCAGGGATTTATGCTGGCATCCATAAGGGACAGACATATGTCTCCCTCTACTTGGGCTATCCTTGTCTTGTCTGGTATCGTGATAATGCTGGCTGCACGAACTGACTCGGGATGTGTTTTCTTCTATCTCTGGAAGACAGTGTGTAGAATTCCTTTCAATCTTTGTTAGAATATACCAACGAAATCATGTGGGCGGGAGCTTTCATTCTGGAAAGGGTTTAAACTAAATTTTCAATTTTTTGAAGAAAAATAAGACTAGTCAGATTATCTATTTCTCTGTGGGTGAATGTTGGTAGTTTTTATCTTCCAAGGAATTGGACCATTGCACCTACGTTATTCATAGGATTGTTATAATATTCTTATATTATCCTTTTAATGTTATGAGGTCTATGTTGATATTCCTTCCTTCATTTCTGATGTTAGTAATTTGTGCTTTCTTTATTTTCTCCTTTGTCAAACTTCCTATAGCTTTATAAATACAATGATTGTTTCAAAGCTTTTACTGATGTTCTTTATTGTTTTTCTCTTTTCACTTTTATTAATTTCTGCTTTCATCTTCACTGTTTTCTTTACTCAGGCACCACTAATTTTAATTGTTATGCTATCACATCTCAATACTTAATCACCTAATTTTGTTTCAAGGCTTGAATGTTGGTTGTCTCCAACCAATTATTTTCAAGAAAAATACTACATATGTCATGTAATTTTTGAAGGCCTGTATCCCCAGAAATGTCTCTCTCTGGTTATACACGAAAGCCAATCTAACTAGGTATAAAATCCTTAGGTTACAACATTTTTCCTTCGAAAACCTATTGATGTGGTTTTATGTCATCCAGGATTAGATATGCAGAAGTATCTGAGGCTAACCTTGTTCATGTTCTACTCTAGGAAACTGATTTTTCTCCTGATAATCACAGTTTTTTCTTTATTTTTGTTGTTTGATTTTTTTTCCCAAGAAGTGTGGGGCCAACTGATCATTTTTACCTGGATGGTAGTCAGTTCATTTAATCTCTAGGTCTTTCTTCAGCTCAGAAAAGTTGTATTCGATGATACATACATTTGATTATTGCTTTATGTAACTTTTTTTGATTATGTAATAGTTCTGTTCTCTCCCTTGTAAATACTATTATTAAAATGGTGATTTGTGATTCCCAATTCTGTATTTCTATTGACTTGCATTCGTTTCCATAGTTTTTCTTTACTTCTTTCTCTGCAATCTGTAATGCCTGCTTTTATTACTTTTTAATCTCATCTTTTCCTGACTTTGGATTTTTTTGAAATACAGTAGATTTGTTTTTACTTATTGAGGGTATTTCCCCCTGTGCTATTCTGAATATGCCAATTCATTTTCTGAATTCTTTTCCTGAAACTTACAGTAGATATTTCCCAGGTTTATACTTTTCTTCTGAGTCTTTATTACAATGCTTTTTTTCCTTTGTTTTACAGTGCTTTAAAAAAAATTGATTTCCTTCTCTTACTCAGTTACTGCCTAGAACAGGGCCTGGCCCACAATAGGGAATTCATGGACATTTGTTTAACGAATGAATTGTGAGGAAGGTAACATTTTTCTGAACGCTGGGTGTGTGAATAGCCCTTGGCCCTGCTTTTTCCCTGCTTATGTGACAGCCTGGTTCCCTTTTCAGATCTGTAGCACAGATTTCAATCTCATTACCAGGGTTTTAACTAATGTGTCTCTTTTCTACTGAGCTGACATCATTCCCTGTGCCTGATGTCCACCTGTCTGGCGCCCTGAACTTACGAAATGCGCGAACAAGCATAATTCCCATGCTACCAACTTTTCCCCTGGGCCTGGGCATATCCACAATGGTTTCGCAGGGTGGTCTCCTGTCTCGTGCACAGCACTCACATAAAAGTTTCCTACCTGCGCCTTCTACCCGGGTGATACCTGGCATGTGCTCTTTGCCTGTGGGAAACATCAGACGGAGCAGAGAGGTTCGCAGGCAGATGGGAACAGTAGTCCACCTGTGCTCAGTCACTGAAGGGAAGACTCATGCCTGGCTCTCCGGGCGGGACACACCGGAGTCCCTGAGTCGGGGGTGGTGTGAAATGCAGCATCGTTTTTCCATTCTACCAGCATCATTCCATCACTTTTCTGGGATTCCCACTTAACTTACTGAGGAGTTAGACAATTCTAAACACAGAGCTATCAGCCAACGCCATTTTGAGCTAGAACTCCATTTCTAGTATATGTTTAAAGTATTAGAAGTTTTTAAAAAACCCAGCCAGAATCTAGGGCATTAGCTTTGAACGAGGACACAGTGCGGGTTTTCTGGGCTATAGGCACCTCCTCCTGCACACTCTCATACACGAACACACCCAGACTGAATACACTGTGCACTCACCACAGAGAGTTGATAAAGGATTTTTGAAACAATTTATACATACTGATTAAAGCCAAACAATAGCAGCTGTTGCCAAAAACAGCATCCCATCTAAGCATATTCACAACTGATGATCTCCAAAATCACTTTATGCTGACTTATACGTTCACCCTGTTCCAAAGCTAACATGTTATTCTCTCTCAACTCACTCCAGAGTTACCAACCCCTCCCTCTTGTGAATTCCCAGTCCAATTAGCAAACGCCCCTGTCTCCCATTACACTATCTGTCACAGCGCTTGCTGAGTTCCAAGTCCAGCACAATCTATTTCTAGTCTGCGGTTCCTCCCACTGGAATTTTTTGCAGTTCTTACAGGTCAAAGAAGTTATTTTCAAAACAAAAACCGATAAACACATTGTAGAAAAATGTGTATTTTCCTCCTAGGACAGACGACTGCCAAATGTCAGAAAACTCATAGACTTCTGATTTATCATCTGCCATCATCCTGTTTTGCACCCTGACCTCAGCCATCCCAAAGCGCTTCCCTTCGCAACTGAAAAAGTGAAGTTGAGCACCCTCCATCAGCTACAGAACCACCGGCAGAGAAACGCTCATTTTTAAAAAATTAGAAGCCATGGCTAAATATAGTGATACATTTTTCATTCACATTTAGCTGCTCTCTTACTGATCCATCTCTTCCCTCTCTTTTCACTTTTCGAAAAGCAGTCCACAGGGTCTAAACTACTGCATTTCCTGTTTTTAAACCCGATGTTTTTCTTTGTTCGAACAGTGGCTGTAATCATGTTTTCTCAGGTCTCTGAGAAGCCACGGTAATAAGAGTAGTAAGACGTAGCAGACAGTCCTCAGCCAGGCATCTAAGAGCAGATTTCTCACGTGGCGAGACAAAAAAGAAAAAGAGACCATTGAACATGGGGGGAGGCCCTGTATCCGGGACCCTGTGAGCTCATGTCTGCACAGCAGATTGCAATCCTGCTTAAGTTGTCTATGGAGGCAGGCGCGGTTTAGTGATGACATAAAGGGGCCCTACAAGGGGACTGTCAACGTTTCCTTAGGTGGCAGGACTAGTTCGGAAAAACAAAACAAAAATATCCAATCAGCTCCTCCCCCGCTTGCCTGGGTCAAAATCGCCTCCTTTAAACACAGGATTGACCTGAAAATTAGGACCCTCTCTCACCACCTCACTGGCAAAAGTATGAAGTCGAAGTGGGCTGGGTGTGTTTCTTGAAAGTTTACTTCCCAGCAAATCCCGAGGTGCAATTGTGCCTACAGTACCATCAGCGGGCTCATCCCACAAGAGTCAGAAGATACACACATGGACGTCTGTCCGGAAGAAAAAGGTGAATTGTAAAGTTGGCAGAATTTGCCCGCAGAAAATCTGCGTGTTTCATGCGATGCCCTACAGGACCATTTGGTTGTAAACAGACCACGGAGAGCCTGGCCTGGGAGCGTGTGCGGGAGAGAGAAACGAGCGTGTCAGCCTCACAAATCTAGGTTTGGGTTTCCAGCGTAATCTCCAAAAGGAGGATAGTGGGTCCCAGGATAGAGGGGCGGGGAGGGGGATGATGGCAGAGACTGAGTCAGCCCAGGGAGAGAGCTGGGGGTTGAAACCTGGAGAGAAAAGACAGTTTCCCCCAAGTTCCCCATGAAAGGTATGATGGGGAGACTAAGTAACCGAGTTGTTCAACATCTATTCTTGAGTTCTTTGTGTTACACAGTTGATTCTTTTTATTGGCCTTAGTTATATTCTATAAAGCTGCTGCGATCCCTGAATTAATTAATTTCGAACCATTAAAATTACCTGGGGGAAGCGCCAGGTAGGTTCCTACGAGCCTCTGGTCATAACCTTTTCAACAACTAATCAATATATAACCTTGTTGTGTGTATGTTTCTGTTTAAAGACACCTAATTTAATATTTTGTTGATTCACTAACACTGAACTCATGGCCAACAGAACTACGACTCATGATAGAAAAGAAGCTCACTTTGTATGGTGGTTAACAGAGGGAAAGGGGGCTCAGAGAAGGCAGAAAAGGGGAAAGGGGGCCAAATATATGGTGACGGAAGGAGGCTTGCCTTGCGGTGGTGAACGCACAGTGATGTGTTACGGAATCGTACACCTGAAACCGATACAATTTTATTAACCTATGTCACCCCAATACATTCGATAAACTTTTTAAACATGGAAAAGCTTTTTTTGGTTTGTTTGTCCTCTGCAAGGCACATCACAGTTTCTTGCGCTCGGGAACACTAGCCAGCACTACGTTTCGGAGACATTTTAAACAACTAACAACTGCCAGCAAAAAGCACGAAACGGTGAAAAGACCGGCACTAACAGAGCACGTGCTGTTTACAGCGTGGGCGCTGAAAGAAGGCAGAGGGTCACCCTGCTCTGCCTCCTGGGGACGCATGTGCCTGTGGGGTGACGTGAAGTTTTTGTGACACGTGCCCGCGAGCCATCGCGAAAGCGCGGCGAGTGCGGACTGGGCGTTACAAATCAATGAGAGCAAGTGCCCGAGTTCCCAAAGGTAGAGCCCAGGAATGGTGAGGGTCCACTGGGCTGTGATGCGATCTCTCCTCGCTGACCCCCCAAATTTTAGTGAACGCTTACTTTACAGAATGTCCCACCGTAAGCGTCCTTTAGGAGAAGTCAAGGAACACGCGTGATGATTCCACAGCTGGGTTGGTGAAGCTCCGCGCTCCTGCTGCGTAGTTAACGGTGAGTGATTACCGTTGTTACTCGGGGCACCCCACAAAGTGCAGAATGAGTCAGCAACCGCCCTTTCCACACACACCTTACGGTGCAGACTTGCCTTCGTGGTCACCCTTTGCTATCTTCAAGCAGTCTCGACGCTATAAAGGCGGGGTGTCTGCGTGCCTCTGTCTACGAGGAAATCATGCAAAGTGACCTGCTCAGCCTAAACTGCGCAGGAGGGTCTTGACACCAGAATCCTTGTTTTTGCTTGCCCCTACCCCTGCCTCCTTCCCCACCCCCTCACTTTTATAAGAGGCTGCTATCGGGAAAAGAACCTTGTATTTGCGATGTGCATCTTAGTAAATTCAGCTCTTCATTTATTACCCCACTTAGTAACCCATTCTCGCCTTCTGCCCTCTCTCTCCATTTTCTTTCCTTCCTCCCTTCTCCTGGTGGCTCGTTCTCCTGGAAGCAGCCTGTGCTAGCAGGGATGCAAGACCTGACCAAAGGCCGCCATCCAAAACACAGGGGCCATCGCAAGGGGCGCCGGTCTGTCTTCCCACGGGTCCCTTCCATGACCCTTTGTGAAGACTAGGAACTTGTGGCAAAATGTCTAGTCTTAGAGATTCTGGCCATTGAGGTTCCTCGCAAATACAATTAGTACGCAAATGCAACCCAAAGTTCAAAATCTGTGTCCCGGAAACTTACTCTGCATCGCCTGTCTCAGAACCATCTCCAAATGCGTACGCTGTCAGATTCTCTCAATTAAACTCCTCTCACCCAGGCTACTGTGACAAGGACAGCAAACCTCTGGTCTGGATATCAGCTTTCTCATCAGCGCACCGGGAGAAACACACCGCCTGGCCCCGAGGGCAGGCCTCCTGGGCTCTTCCCAAGGTTCTGCCGCTACCAGGATGGGCCCCCTTAGCCAACTGCCTTCACCAGCCGTGGGCTGGAGACTTGTGCTCTGTGAATTGAGGAGACTGAGCCAGGTGAACTTTAAGGTGCGACTGACAAATTCACTTGGGGCAGGCACTATATATATATATAATGTCCAGTTAAAATATGTATAAATATACATAATGTCTAGTTAAATTTGCATAACAGAGAAACAACTGGGTGTTTTTTTTTTTTTTTTTTTTTTTTTTTTAGTATAAGTATATCCCATTCCATATTTGGGGCAGACTTGTGCTAAAATATTGCTTGTTATTTCTCTGAAATTCAAAGGTAACTGGGTGTCCTGCGGTCCGTTTGGCAATGGTGTTGGATGGTCCCTGGTAGCGCTAGCGTTCCAAGGCTATTTTCGTGGTGCATCCGTCAGGATTCAGTCTGGAAAGCAGAACCAGTGAGGTTTTGAAGAGATTTATTGCAGTCGTTAGCCCTCGCCTAACTGTGGAAAGCACTGGCGTGGTGATTTCAGAACGGAGTGGAAAGATCAAAGAGAGAGCCGCCCACCAGTCGATGGAGAGGCAAGGCGAGCACAGGCAGGTCTAGGAAAGGCTGTGTCGGGGAGCAGCCACCACCTCCCGGCCGCTGCTGCCCAGTGTCTGTGGGCCTGGGGGCTCGTGGTGGCCCCGTGTCTGCCTGGCGCCTTCCGCCCGGGATGGCTGCTGCTTCACTGCCACATGCAGACAGATGTCCCACCTTTCTTACAGCCCCTGCCTGTCGTAACGGCTCTTCGTACCAGAGCTGCGTCCCGTCTTTGTTATTTTCCACCAGGCAAGGAACTTGGTGCACTTTCGCTCAACGGAATTCGCCATGCTCAGTAGCAATCAGTGATTTTCCAAGGAGTAGCGTGCATCGGCGCCCTCGCCACTGAAGAAAGCCTGAGCCTTGTGTTTTTAACGAAACAGTGCTTTTTAAAATGCAGTGTTCTACCATTTATCAATTGTTTCATGTAGCGAGAGCCAGTCTGAGCAAACATTTCGTTTTCCTGGGGAAGCAGATGTATCTAATGCTGCGAGGCTGGTAAGCGGGCAGAGTTGGGACAGAAGACTGACGTCTTCCTTTCTAATGCTGTGCCTCGTTGAACTAAGTGGTCCCGTTTGGAAGGGACCCTCAAGACCTCTCAGTCGGAGAGGCCATCATTTTCACATCCGTCATCTTCAGACGGGGTTGCGGAAGTTCTGATTCCAGGAGACTTTTGGTTGTTTAGAATCTGAATTAGGTCGGAGCTTATTTTGTGGTTCATTCACTCGGCATACCGGTGTAGCCAGCGCATGGATACCCCAGCTGACCATCAGACATTTGTCCCCTGGCCTGTGCAGTGACCTCTGGGGTTTGCTCCTTTCCCAGGTCGGGGGAGGGCCGCCCTCCTTCTCGGCCGACCCTGTGGGCTCGCCCGGCCGGCTTCACGGAGGTCGTTGGACCCTGCGTGTTTTCCACAAATGTCTCTGGCATCCGAGAGGCCAGCGAGCCCACAGCGCCTGCCTGCTCACAGAGGGCCTTATCAGTTGTTGATGAGACCCTGTCTGGGCTCACAGACAGGCAGCTTCCTCCAGCCCCGGAGCCCGAGCCCGCTGTGGAGCCAGAAGAAGGTGATAAGCCTCCGAGAAGATTTTTTAGGAGCCTTGCCTATCTTTCACACAAAGTCGCCAGGGTACATTTTCCATGGTCGCCATTTACAGATAGGGTGGCTGCTCTCGGATAAGGCCAGGGGCGGCGGGGGGGGGGGGGGGGACGTGAAAGGGGGCCAGCGAGTTTTCCAATTAGCTGCCCTTGGGAATCCCTCCGGACCCTACAGCCTCCGTCTTTGATGACTTTGTTTTTCCTTTTAATTGTAGAAGTCCCTCCCTAGGCAGCCACGAAAACCCTTTGCGGCTGGCTCCGAAGCAGTCAGACAGGGTCGGCCCAGAGCTTCCTGGTGGAGAGTCGAGCCCCCGTGGGCCTTCGGATGGGCGATGTTCTGTCTGCAGCTGCTGGGCAGGGAGGCCGTGGTGGCAGGGGCTGGGGGCTGCCACAGAAAAGCCCAGGGTGAGTCCTGAGACTCGGGCTGGTCGGGTGACAGGAAATATGTTTATAGAATTGACTGCAGAGCACACTCTGGACAGAGTCTTTTTGCCCGGCGTTCGGACAAGGCCAGGGGGCAGCACACGGATACTGGCCGATGCGTGCCCAGGGCCCAGAACACCTGCTTCTCTTTGGGGACGTTTTTGGAGCCAGACAGAAGTGATGCCGAAGGCCTACGGCCGATTCTCATGACATGTTAAATGAGGGCTTCGGGTCGTGCTCAAAAACACATCCTTTGTTTTGCGGTGTGAAGAAGTAAATGTGTGTTCTGGGCTTTACAAAGGGAACCGAAGTACAGTCCGTTTTAAAAACAGGTAGTTTCAAGTTATTTGTTAAGTGCCTGTCCGTTGCACTGTCTCATTTCCTTGTTCTCGCCTCTGTTTTCCGAGGAAGAACTGAGGTCCGGGGAGGCCAGCCGTGTGCCCGGGGTCACACGTGTGGTCGGGGCCGAGCGGCATTTCAGTAAGTTACGGCTTCCCTCCGCCTCGTGCTGCTTTCGCTTTTGTAACTATTCACTTTGTTTTGGTTGTTCCCCCAAAGGGCAGTCCAGACAGAATATAATCTCCGAGGGCCACGCTGGGCGTCCAGCAGGAGGTTTGCTAGCAACATGACAACGTGTGTGTTGGCGGGTGGGGCGCCGGCGGAGGGGTGGGAGTGAGAGCAGGCTGGCCCCCCGGAGCAGATCCGCTGTGCCTCGTGCCATCCGAAAGGCTGCACCTTTCTCGACGCCAGTTTTCCGAGGGGTAACACCCAGGCCGTCCGTCATCCATGCTTTTAATCACACTGTGATGTTGTCCCCATGGTCGGCTCACACCACCGCGTCACTAGTGTGTCTCAGATCCCGTGGGGTGGCGCAGGCAGCTCGGGGCTAGCCTCCTGTCCTTGGAGTCCTGCAGTGCCCACGGTTCAGGGATGGGCACGTGGAAAATGGACAGGACGTGGCAGCCCCATCTGTCATCATCGTCACTGTCGTTATGGTTTCGAGCAAGTCGAGACAGAGAGATTATCGACGGGGCCTCTCCTTCCAGGAGAAACGCAGAAGCCGAGTGGAAATGAAAATCACGCATGATGGGCCTTCATCCCAGGCTCCCAACGAGCCACGGAGGAAAAGAGAGCACTTGGGACATGCCAGTGCGGGGCGGGCGTCCCATCCCCGCACCGGGAGTGCCTGGGCACTCTGTCCGTCCCTATCTGTCCTGAGGACCCTGGGCCTCGGGGACACAGACGTAGGTGGAGAGGCCTCTGCGGTCCCCCGGGAGGAAAGGACACATTGGCGTCTTCGGAGGACACTCCCCAGCCTGACACGGACCTGCTTCCTTTACTTTGGAACCTGGTTAACTCAAGGTGACCACCGGCAAAGACCACCGACTGCTCACCCTCGCTGGTAAGCCTCCTCACTGGAACTTGGTTTTGAGGGTTTATTTTGAAGGACAAAGTGGGTGCCAACAGCCACAGCTCACGGCGTGAGCGCCCTTGGCCCCGTGCTCCCCACGATTTACAGGCCCCATGCTCCCCACGCTTTGAACTCTGGGGACACACTCTGCCACTAAAGGTGCCTCAGGAATCATTTAATATCACCAGGGATTTTCTTCTCAACATGGTGCATGGAGAAACACTAGAAACTTCGGTGTTTGGGGAAAATGCCAGGACTTTGGCTCATCTGAATTCACCTGAAATAATAACAAAGTCAGGACAAGGTGGGCGGTATGTCTGTTCCGCAGGTGAGGAAGGACATGGGAGGAAAGGGAAGGTTGCCCTGAGCTCTGGGAAGCTGAAACCTGGAAGGTTCTGGATGTTGGAAGCGCACTGCCTGGGTTTGCCTAGCTGTGTATCTAACGTGGCGTGACGGACGAGCAGGAGGGGCTGTGCTTCCCAGCTTTGCGTTCCATCTGGGCAGTAGCCTCGTGGGGACTCTGCAGAGCTGGGTTTCGCATCCCCAGACTGTGACTCAGCACCCTCTCTTGACCACTAACCCCGGCCACGTGGGTGTCATGCCTCGCATGCTTATGGTGCAGCATCACCCCAGGGCCTCCCTCACCATGATGGAATGTGGCCGATCGGCCCTAGAGGATTCTCGTGACTTGAGTCACTACACAGCTTCGCATTTATGGATCTTCCTTCTCATATATTTTCACTGGTAAAATTGAGAAATACAGATGACCCACTGGAAAAATAAATACCATGTGTGATTTTCTTTTTCTTTCAATGAAAAGCATTTCTTGTTCCCTTTCTTTTTCTTTTTTTTAATCCTTACCCAAGGATATGTCCATAGGTGCACTGATTTTATTTTTCATTAAACATTTTATTCTTATTCTATTCCAGTTGCCCCAATTATCCCCCTTTGCCCTCCTCCGCCCAGCCTACCCCCACCCCCACAGTCAGTCCCCACGCCGCTGTCCATGTCCGTGGGTCATCCACACCTGGTCTTTGATGAGCCCCCTCCCCCTCTTTCCACCCTTGTCTCCCTCTTTTCTCCCCTCCGGTCACTGTCAGTCTGCTCCTTGTTTCTGTGCCTCGATTCCATTTTGCTTGCTTGTTTGTTTTGTTCATTAGGTTTCTGTTATAGGTGAGATCATATGGTGTTTGTCTGTCCTTCACTGCCTGGCTTAGCATAATGCTCTCCAGTTCCATCCATGCTGTTGTGAAAGGTAGAAAGGAAGAGCTCCTTCTTCCTTTCTGCTGTGTAGTATTCCATCCTGTAAATGTACCACAGTTTTTTGATCCACTCATTTACTGATGGGCACTTAGGCTGTTTCCAGCCCTTGGCTATTATAAATTGTGCTGCTATGAACATTGGGGTGTGTAGGTTCCTTTGAACTGTTGTTTCAGGATTCTTAGGGTATAATCCTAGCAGTGGAATCACTGGGTCAAAAGGCAATTCCATTTTTAGTTTTTTGAGGAAATTTCATACTGTTTTCCACAGTGGCTGCACCAGTCTGCACTCCCACCAACAGTGCAGTAGGGTTCCCTTTTCTCCACATCCTCCCCGGCACTTGCTGTTTGTTGATTTGTTAATGATGGCCATTCTGACTGGTGTGAAGTGGTATTTCATTGTGGTTTTAATTTGCATCTCTCTGTACTCACTTGGGTAGCATACGCACTAAAATTGGGATGATACAGAAAAGATTAGCAAGGCCCCTGCACAAGGATGTCCATTGATATTAGAGCTAGAAGAAGGGAGAAAGAGAGAGACAGAGACAGAGACAGAGACATCTATTGGTTGCCTCCTGTACATGCTCTGACTGGGGACTGAACCCACAAACTAGGTATGTGACCAGGAATGAACCCTGCAACCTTCTGGTGTATGGGACGACACTCCGATCAACTGAGCCATCCAGCCAGGCTCTTGTTTTCTTTCTATAATAAAGTCCCTTTTATCCATCACCTCATCAACTAGAAATTTAATAACTCATGATTTTCAAAATAAACAGGCTGTCCGAATATAATAAACATAGCTTCATTGGGAAAATGTTTAAAAGCACTTTTCAGATACTGTAATTATAGGGCCATAGACTTGCCACTTAAAACCTAAATCGATGTCTCTCAAAGCATGTACCCTGGGACAACCAGGTCCCTGAGGCCCCTGTAAGGAGGACCCCACTTCGCTGAATCTTGGAAACTCTGGCAAACCACTGCCTGCCCCTCCCCCATCTGCACACCTGATCCCAGATTGTGAGACACGATTTATAATTCCCAAAGCTCCCTCCAAATCATTCGGTCTCATCTGAATGGAGGAGAGAATTCTACTGCCCTTGGTTCTTTGGTATAAATGACATGACTCAGCCAACTTTTGACACAGCTATCGAGTTCCCAGAGCCTTCCTATTTTCTCTCATTTTGCAAAAGTTGGGGGCTTTTGCATATGTAAAAAGGTGATTTCTTTTCTATTTTCCAAATGTACTGAGCTGCCTTCAGTGGGTGTCAAAGACAGCCTTGATGTTGTGCACTGCTCAGTTTTAGGCTATTTAGGGATTTCTTTCCTCCTGCCAAAGTGACTTCAGAATTTAAAGCGAATAACCTACTTTCAAAAATCGGTGCCCTCAGCAACCCAAATGTCCATCGATGGATGAATGGGGAAACAAAATGTGGTATTCTATTTAAACACAATGGGGTAATTATTACTTGGCTTTTAAGAGAAGGAGACTCTGACACTTGCTACAACATGGATGAATCTTGGGGACATCATGCTAAGTGACATACGCTGGACAAATAGAAGACACATATGACCATACGATCCCACTTACTCGAGGTACCTAGAGTAGTCCGATTCACAGAGGACAGAAGGCAGAATGGAAGTGGCCAGGGGCTGGGGGAGGGGAGGGGAGGTGTCGTTTAATGGGGACAGAGTTGCAGTTTTACAAGATGCAGAGAGTTCTGGAAATGGATGATGATGATGATGATGATGATGATGGTTGTGCAACAACGTGAATGTACTCCAGGCCACTTAGGAAACTGATTAGAACGGTACGTTTCAGGTAAGTCACGAAAATTAAAAAGAACACGTCTGTGTCCTGCGGGTGCTCACCCAGCTGTGCTCAGGGGATGCTGAACGGCGCATGCGGACACAGCTCTGCTCCCCGCACACGGGCGGCTTGGAGCGGGCGGCCCGTCGAGCGGATGCCAGGGTTCAGCCGCCCGCAGTCAGGATCCCTGATGCTCCGGACACTCAACAGGGGCCTTTCCCTGGGTCCGTGCTCTTTCTCGGCAAAGTGATAATGCTCCTAATTAGCACGGAGACCTGCATCTGGACAGCCTGACAGGCCAGGCCCTTGGTCAGCATGGGGAGGGAGGCTGGAGGGGGGCTGGAACTGGCCCACCCGGGAGTGGCCGGGCACCCAGCCCAGCTGTCAGGAGGCAGGGGCTGCAAGGAAGAGGGGCAGGAGGTAGAGAGGCCCAGAGGGGAATGCGCTGCTGACAGAAAGGAGATATATTTTAGACGGACTTCCACGGCCAGCGACGTTTTCGCATCACTGTCAGAGCCCAGGGCTCTCCGGGTAACCTGACCTCACTCACTGTCCTCTCTGCTCTCCTCCGGCGAGGACCCGGGGACACAGCAAAAGCATGCCCCTCCCCTCTCTCTCTGCTTCTCCCTGATGATCGAGGCCTGCGAGGGCCCTTGCTGACTGACTTGAGACAAGCCGTGGGCCCCTGAGAGCTGAAAGTCATCTCCAACCATGCGGCGCCCAGCCCTTTCTGTTCTCTTGTGTCAGGCCCTCAGATCTTGGAGGCTGTCTCCCCACTGA
Organism: Glossophaga mutica; assembly: GCA_039655065.1. Lineage (NCBI taxonomy): Eukaryota > Metazoa > Chordata > Mammalia > Chiroptera > Phyllostomidae > Glossophaga > Glossophaga mutica. Next base: position 90,332,450 of record CM077313.1, read on the forward strand.
CCCCCGTGGAGCAGTCGAGAGTCAAGTAGGGGTCCCCAAAGCATCACCCAGAACCTGCGACTGTCGCTTTATTTGGACAAAGATTCTTTGCAGATGTGATTAAGGATCTGAGATAAGGTCACCCTAGATTATCCAGACAGGCCCTGAACCCAATGACGAATGTCCACATCAGAGTAAGGCAGAGGAGACACAGAGAAGACAGAGACAGAGATTGGAAGGATGCAGCCACAAACCAAGGGACACCTGGAGGCACCAGAAGCTGGAAGGGGCAAGAAGAATGCTCTCCCTGGAGCCCTAGCAGGGGTGCGGCCCTGTGGTCACCTCGATTTTGGACTCTGGTCCCCGGAACTGTGAAAGCGTAAGTTCCTTTTGGTTTAAGCCATTAAATTGTGGTAACGTACTACAGCAGCTCGAGGAAAGTAATACCGATGCCGATGCAAACCCAGGGTGGGAGTCTCCCTTGTTGCTGAATTGGAGCTGGTGGGACTGGCACCTTCTTTTCTCGAGAAAGAGCCATGCCAGTGACAGGCAGGAGCTGTGCTTCGTACACTGTCACCCCCTGCGCATGCACCACCCAAGGACCCTGCTGGGGGGCCGGCTGTGAGACAGCAGGGGTCCAAACTCCTGCATTCCTAAGCCACTTCCTGGGACACAGACATTGCTGTCGACATGGCCCACTTTGGACCCACAAAACTAGCTGGAGACACAGACTTTCAAACAGAAGCATGACAAGCAAACCTGTTAACTGGGCTTTGCTGGCAGCCACTGGCCAGCGTTCCGTCTTTGCCTGGGCCCCTTCACGCCCCAGCCTTACCTACATTTCCAGACTTTTATCACAGTCTTTGTCCTAAGGTGTTCAGTGCTGTAGCCGGAATGTCATTATTCGTGATCTCTGCCCAATAAACTTAGAATCAACATTCATCTTTGCATAAAGGTCTCTGTGCCTCATCCTCCCCACCTGTCGCTAAACAAGGGGCTTGGGCTTGGGTTGCTGACGTTCCTTCCAGCTCGAACCTTCTTTGAATGTAGCATGCTTTCCCCCCACACAGGCAGGGGACTCTGGGGGACCCCAGGGTCTACCTTTGCCTTCGAACACCGTCCTTTGCTTCTGGCATGGGGCCTTTCTCCTCATTGTGCCCTACATCAAGGGCACTCAATGTCCTGATTTTCTGCCACTAAAGGGAAGTGACAGGACACTCCTCTGCTCCTTGCTGCTGCGCTTGCTCTCACTGACCAGCGAGGCACACCCCAGCGAGCTGGGAGTTTTCTTCCGAAGAGCTGAGTCCCAGGGACCCATCGTTGCCGCGCCTCCCTGATACGCCCTCCATTTTCAGGGGTGTGTGCGGGTGAGTGAATCCCACCGACTGCATCCCTGGGGTCAGCTCGTGCACACAGCTGGGTGTGAAGTCTGACTGTCCTGAGCATGCAACTGTGATCCGCGCTCCCTTCGCACAAACTGGAGAACGCCCGTCCTCTGCAGGCGTCGCTCTGTGGGCATCAAGTGACCACTGCCTTGATCGCGATGTCATTCCCGTCGTAAGTGGTTTTCAAAAAAGCACTTTACTCCCAGGACCGACACCACAGACTTTTGCAAAGATGCTACGTGAGTGTCCCGTAGCCCCAGCAGGCCAGCCATTTTTCAGAGCTGCATTTCGGTTTTTCTGAGTTCTTATGGCCTGACCGTGCTTCTTGAAGTGGGCACTTGAAAGATTTGGCTTAAACACACACTCGCATGCACGCACGCACGCATGCACCCCTGATCCTGTGGGAGCCACTGCCCAGTGGCCCAGATTCCCCGGCTCACAGAAAATGCACTTACCTGCCTCTCAGGGCGAGCAGGTACCTTCTCACTGACCTTCCTTCGCCGGCGAGTCAGAAGGGGACAGTGTCACTGGGAATGGAAGGAGTTCACGTTAAACACGCCCCCCAAACAACTTCCATGGGAAACATTTACACTGGAGAGTGAGCAGAAGCCACCTTCCTGCCTTTATTCTGGGTCCATTGCTTACCTTCCTTCCTCAGCCCTCCTCTCTTCCTTTCCATTTTGGTCAAACCTGTTGGTGATGGAAACGCAGAGCCTTACAAGACCCCTCTTTGCTATGGGGGCTAAGAGGAGGTTGGCAGGGCCCTGGGCAGGAAACCTGCGTGAGGAATCTGGGCCAGAGGCAGGCACGAGGCCGGTGTCCCTGCCTGGTACCTCTGACTCCGCGTAACCGCCCCAGGCTCCACCTCCGCCAGCAGCTTGCTCTGTCTGCTCAGGGCTCCTGCTCTCTGCCGCTTGGGTTCACACATGACCCTTTTCAGCCCCCTGACCTTTTCCTTGCTGCGTCTTGCTTCAGCCCTGACTGTATATTTGCAAATTCTTCCCATGAGTTTCAGATCAAATTCTCAAGAGAAAGAGTCTGATCATAGAAGGAGTTTATCCTTCTACAGGGCCACTGGAAAAGTGCTGGTCAGCCTCTGATTGGTGCTCCCAGATCATGTGTCCTGGGTCACATGACTCACATTGATCCAATGAGCTGTGGCTTAGGTGTCACAGCGCGGAAACCATGGGCCAGGCAGCCAAGGGCTGGGGCGAGCAGATTCTCTGTGAAGATGGTTTGGGAAGGACTGGCAATGACCCAATTTCCAGAGCACATTCTTCCCTTATGTTATTCTAAAAGAGCTTTAGATAAAAAGGGCCAAGGGGTAGATTCAGGGCTTGGGGATCATAGCTGTGCAGTATGTACCAGCCCCCTCCTAGTTTCAGTCTTCAAAGGGGAGGAAGGGTGAAGCCAAGGTCACGGAATTGAAACTGACCTCGCAAACACCATACAAGTGCGTTCAGACACCCCGAAGCGAGCTGGTGCCCTCGCCGAGTCTCAGTCCCACATATCAGAACACTGTCAGGGCGAGCAGGCTGTGGACTTTCTGGGAAGACCTGGGTGTCACAGGGCAGGACAGGCAAGCGCTCGGCTGTGAATGTGTGCTGTGCACTTGGACGCGCATCGGGTGCAGCCTGCCACGCTGCACATCGAGGGTCATGGCACTGTGTGAGTTCCATTTGCAGGTCCCCTTTTTAAAAGGCAGGGCCGGCCTCTCTGGATCTAATGGAGAGGAGCGGCCAGATCACAACCAGAGAGGAGGAGTGGTACACCCAGCGCTGGGAGGCTCTGATGGTCGGGGCCAGGCACCTGCTGACTTCCGCTCACGGCCCCGCAGCCAGCTCCTTCCCAGGGCCCACACCGCTCCCTTCCGCTGAAGACGTCTACGTTTGAGCAGCACAGTGTTCATCCAAAGGGACTTTAGTGTGAGAGTAAGGCAATAAAGCTTCCGTAAACAAATATAGAATACCCTGACACCTTTATATCTGGGGATAGGCAAAAGATTGCTTAGAATACAAAAAACCACTAACCAGAAAATAAATAAAATGGACTTCATTAAAAATAAGAATTTTGGCTCATCGAGAGACACCATTGAGAAAATAAGATCAGCCAAAGTCTGAGAGAAATACCCACAATCTGTGCCTCTAACTCGGATCTGGATTACATAAAGCACCCTTTAGAAGCCCAAGTCAAAGACTTGAATGGACACTTTCCAAACGTGCAAATGGTCTGTAAACGCACGCAGAGCGTTCAACGTCGTCGCTCATCAAGACACGCAAGCCAGGAACCGCAAGGTGTTTTCAAGTCCCGGCCCCTCGGTAGCTGACGATACCAACAGAACATCGGCCGACAGGGGAGAAGGGAGCTCCGGTGAACGGCCGGTGGAAGGCCAAGATGGAAAACCACCTCGGGCAACAGTTTGGGCGCTTATTCTTTAACTGTTTAGAAGACAGCTACCCCGTGACCCACCATCCCATTGCTAACTGTTTACCGGAAAGAAATGAAAGCGTACGTCCCCACAAATACTTGCTCAAGAATGTCCCTAACAGTTGTATTCTTAATATCGAGAAACTGAAAATAACAAAGATGCCCATCAATAAGTTAATGTAAAGGGGTGGAGGTGGGGAATGGGGACATCTGTAATATGTGTCAACAAATAGTGTCAACAATAAAAGTAGAGTAAAAAATAAGTTAATGTATAAATAAAACAGCATCAACAATGAAAGTAAGGTAAAATAGGTTAATGTATAAATAATGCGCAGTATATGTCCACAATGGAATATTTCAATGACAATTCTAAACGTACACAAGAGGTGATCGAATCTCAAGTTCATCAGGAATGCCAGACACCATAGACTATGCCCTTTGCGGTTGCGTTTACATGAACATCCAGAACTCACCAAAGTCGTCTGCGATGGTAGAAATAAGAGCGATGCTTTTCCCTGGGGTGGTGGGGGGGTGTTTTGGGGGGGCAAGGTGAGAGGGTGGAGACTGGGGTGAGGAGATGCCTTCTCTCTTCAGGGGCCTGTTGGGTACACGATATAGTAGATACGACGGTGCTCTGCCCAGATGCCATCCTTGGGACTGGATCGATCTAAGGTCTGTGTTCCTTCAGCCCCAGCTGCTGGGCCTGTCAGCCAGGACAGCCCACCATCTGCACTGCTTCCTGGGCATCGTCCCTGGCTGCAGGGAACTGTCTTGCCCGGTCATCTGACTTGCAGGGGTGGCTGTGACTAATGACTGGCCAGTGAGGGGATTCGAAGGCCTGACCCCTGGCCTCTCTTTGGGACACTCTAAGGACATTCCATCCCTTCTCCAAAGCTGCCCAGAGGATCAGCCATGGCCTCAGTCACAACGCCACGGCGGGTCAGCTTCTCCCTCTGCCTGGCCCCGCCCTCCTCACTTCTTTGCAAGTTTATCAGCGGAGAGAACGCAGCGGTAAACTTTCTGCAACACGTGGTCCACCGGTCTGATGCTGGTCTGATTCCAGCAAATGGAACCAGAAATGGTCCAAGGGATGGACTCTCAAATGGGACTTTTTTCGGAGCCGGATAACTGTCCAATGAGAACCAGTTGCTAGTGGTAGGCAGAGGGTAAAGAGTTCTCAGCGTGCTGTAGGGTGCGGCTATTAAAACCTGTGCTGGTGATGGGCACGGCTGGGACACCATGGAGGGGGGTGGGCTAGGGGGTGCCCTGGCTGGGATGAGGGAAGGAGGAAGCCCAAGGACTGCGGGGTTGAGTGGTTCTTGCTGTCCACATGAACTCACCAATGCAAGCGAAAACCAAATAAACACATAAAACACAGATAAACCCAATAAAAAGCGGGGGTACCCAGTTATTTGGAGATGGAATGGAGAGCGGATTTGCCTCTTACTACTACTATAGCAATAAATGATAATACTAGCTACAGTTTGTGGAGCAAATGCTACTCACCAAGAATGTCCATGCTGGCTCCTTCATTTAATCCTAACGATAACACTGCGAGGCCAACAGCATACCCATTTTATACAGAAAGAAACCAAGACTCAGAGAGCGAAGATAAAGGCCCAGAGTCGCAAATCCCACGGGAGGCGGAGGCGGAATTCCAGCCCCCGCTGCTGATCCGCGGGGCCAGCGCTGCTTCTCTCACGCAGCACGGCGCGCGGGTTACGGAGCTCTGGGCTGCAAGCACCCAGGAGAGATCCAGCAAGTAGGCTTAAGAAAATATGCTTCTTGCTTTCATGTTTTTGAAGACAGAATCAGTCATAAAGGGCATTCCTTTAAGACCTTCTGCTTTGAAGTGATAAAAGCTAGATTGAGGGAAGGCTCACAGGCCCCTGATCCGCCTCACCTCTGACCTCAGAGCCGGGAAATGTGATTTCTCCTGCCATCCCTTTCACTTACTCTACTTGCTCTGCTTCTTGGGTCTCCGGTGATTTTTTTTTTCCCCCTTAAGAAAAGAAGATAGCTGGGTTAATTTCAAGTTCTCCACAATTTATCTGTGCTGAGCAGGAAGAGTGTTGAGTGGGAAAGGGTTTCATTGTCCGTGAAGGCCTCGCGGCTCTTCAACACCCACCACTCCTGCCTCATGTCAAAGGGAAGCAAATAGGTTTATTAAATAGCTGTCAAACCGAATGAGCGAGCACCGAGAACACACAGAGGGGAGATTGGATTAGAGGGAGAGGACATGCCACACTAAACAAGGGCACAGATTTATGGCCTTGGCCATGCGGCCTTCGCGATGATGCCCAAGGTAGATAAGTGAGTGTGGGAGCAGGGGAGTCTGGGCCAAGGAAGTGACTCGTGGGGTAGAGGGAAGGACCGGGAAAGGCCACGCTTCTCCTCCAGCATGGGGCGGGGGGGGCGCTGGGGAATGCAGTCTTCAGCCTCCCACCCTCCTCAGCCTTGGAAGATCCTAGGAGTGTGCTGGAAGGAGTACTGAGTGAGCCAGTGGGCAGCGTCTGCTATTTCACCTTTGTTGCTTTTAAGCCAGTTCATATTGGCTTTTATGTTACTTGAAACTTATACATCAGGTAGACAGTATTGATTGTGTTTTGGAAATCTTGAAGAGCCTGCTTATCAGGTAAAGGAGTGCAGAGCTTAACTAGGGAGAATCAGGACTCTTTGAGGAGGAGAATAACGTGAATGCCTTATGTTTATTTTCTTTCTATTTATTTCAGAAAAACAATAATCTTATAAGAGTGAAGGAGACGAATACCAGCAAGGTGATTACTGCAACAATCTAAGTGTGAAGAAGTGTTGTCCTGGGTGGGGACAGGCTGAGGTGGACATCAGTCCTCAGATCAGAGACCTGCTGCTTGGGAAGAAGTGGTGGAGTCCATGGCTGGAATTCTTTTAGTTACGTTAGAAGTTCCCAGGTGCTGATTTAGGAAAAATGGGGGCTTTAGGATCGGGGGACAGTGGTATCTGACCAAGCCCAGGGCAGAGCCAGCGCTTTGTGTCTCCCCTCGCCCCACCTTTCCCGCCCCTTCTTCATCCTCCTTTTGTATCTAAACACTGGTTCCCCCAGAACTGGATATTCCGACTGCTGGTTCCTGCGGTTTTCACCGTGCCACAGTACAGTTTGATGGGAGAAGGCGTTCTTCTGCCGAGTTGCCTAGTGAAGAGAATTCGCCCTCAGGTTGCACGTGAGGTGATGGCCCTGCAGGGTCTCTCGGCGGCAAGTCTGGCTGCAGCTCAGCACCAGCCGCGTCCGCTGGGAGCTTGTCGGAAACGCAGGATCCCAAGCCCCGCCAGCTCAGACCTCCTGAATCAGAATTTGCGTTTTAACCAGGCCCCAGGCCGATTCGGGGCACAGCGAAGTTTGAGAAACGCAGTTCCACGAGACGCAGGCGCTTTCCTGCGCTCCTCCGTGGCAAAGAGGGCTCCTCGGGCCGAAGAGTTCGGGAAATGCTGGATCCTTGCCTGTTCTTTTTACGCATTGGTATCGTAAAGGCTTGGGAAAGTTCCAGAGTGAAAAAAAATTATTTAACTTTGCTTAACCCAGTGTTTTCCAAGTTTGTTAGTTCATGAACTCTGCGTATAAGTAACATTTATGACTGTGCCACGGATTTACTGTTCAACAAAAATAGTCAAGACAGGCTGCCTCAGAATAAGGCCAGATAAACCCATAAATGCTTGAGTAAAAAATAAAGAATGCACCAGTTGAAAGTTGATCTGGTAACCAATCATTTATCATTATCTTTTGGTGATGGATACTAATGTCATTTTAAGGACATCACTATTGGAACATGAAAAAAATAACAAAATACTCAAAGAGGGGATAATAAAAGAAATTTGTAATAAAAATAAAATGAGTGACAATTTGATGTGGGCAGGTGCGTTTGATTCAAGAGGAAAAGGGATAAAAACATAGATATTTGTTTCATTATATTTGCAGCATTCTACCTCATACCCTCCCACCCAGAAGAGAGGTTTATTTGGATTCCATATATAACCTTGCTGAACCTCTACAACAGCCCCGAGTGGTAGATAGTAGCACCTCCAATTTACAGGGGAGGAAACTGAGGCTCAGAAAGGTCTGGTCAGCTGCCAGGGGTCAGTCACACAGCGGATGAGCGGGGGGGACTCAGCCCCTCAGTGGGTGGTTCAGAAGCCCAAACTCGTTAGCCTTTATATGATTTTGCACCAAAAACACACCTGGGCATCTAGGGGACTGTGTCTGATGTGAGCCCGAGGTCCTGAGGAACAGGTGCGGAGGCCGGAAGCCACCTGAGAGCTGGCGTTCCGAGTTGTCAGTCCCTGGTGAATGATACACTCGGCTCCAGCTATGGGCACCGGTCTCTGCTCCTGCGGGGGCTGCTCAGACGTCTGGGACGTCATACACCCGACCCAGCAACTTGTCTCCCATCCTCCACCCTGACCCTGATCCTCCTGGAGCTGCCGCCGCCAGCCCCGCTCCCACCTGAACGTGACCAAGTACGATAGATGACCAAACAAGGAAACGGACAGGGGGAATCGGGGCGCCAGCCAAGTTGCCTGCTTTCCAGCAGCAACCATTGTTGATGCCATTGATCGCAGGGCAGGCCAGAGCCAGTGTGGCCTAGTTCAGTGGTCGCTAACGCAATTACTTAATTTTTAAGGAAACCATTTGTCTCCAATGAATAAAAACAGAATGGACCAGACTTCCATGCTTCTTTCCCATGAACTTCAGTCACAGGCCCAATCCGCAAAAGGGAGGCAGGGGGAGGAACTGGACGCAGGGGAGCACCGGGAACAGCATGGGGGCTGACAGTCAAAGCCAATGCCAAGTGACGGCCAACTTCTCATGTGTGTTTGAGCCCATTCGGCCTTCACATAAACTGGAGGGAGACGAGCACCGTCACTATCCCCACTTTACAGATGATGACACGGAGGCCTGGAAACTGTGCATGATTTGTGCTTAAGGTGGCACAGCCAGCGGGTGTCAGTCCCCACCTAGAAGACAGGTTCTGGGCCCAGACTGCCCAAGTTCAAATCCTGCCCTGGTTTGCACTGGGGAAATGAGTGTGTTATTCAATCCCTCTTTGCCAACTTTCAGACAACCACACTACTCTGTCCTTGGAACGCTTTGGCAGTCAACTCTCTTTGTAAAAGTTTAAGTAAATATCTCTAAAAAGAAAATATAACAAAAGTGAGGTTGAAAACCGATGCTTCTTGATGCAAGATAATGATAAAAATAGATAACCTGAGGAAAAAACACTATTATCTGAGTCTAGGACACGGACCTGTTTTCTCTTCACTAGAACAGAGGTTAACATGCGTTAGAGAGATGTTAGAGAACGATTAGCCTCGGCCTATAATTTTCCTCCTGGAAAGAACCAGAAACACTGAAAGAGACCGGGAAAGGAAGTGCCTGCTCACGGCGTGCTCGGGGAGTGCTGCGCTGCCCGTTTCTCGGGTCCTGCTCCTACACCACGGAACGGGAATGGCGTGGCGAACGCCGGACCTCAGCAGCTTCAAGAGCCCAAGGTGGGCGGAGAGGTTTCTGTGGCTCCAGCAGGCCTCCACCCAGGGCACCTGTGTGCTGATCGTGCAGAAGGAAGACGGTGAGTGCACCCTCCTCCTCCAGCCCGGAAGGGTCCCCCGGCCAAGAAGCCCGGGCTCCAAAGCACCCAAGTGACATTGTGGGAGCAGTGTGTGACCACATCTTTGCTCTCCTCTCCTTTCAAGCACATGGAGGGGGACTGCGTGCCATGCTTCTCACTTGGAACTGAGCCGTGGCCATCTGACTTGCTTTGGCCAATGAAACGTAAGAGGAAAGGGTGTGTGCCACTTGCTGGTGGAAGCATTTAAGAGCTGTTCTCTCCTCCCCTGCGACCTCATGTGGAGATAGCAAAGTGATAAGATGGAGGGGCCTCCATTAGCCTGGGTCCCTGAGCGACCACTCTACAGAGCGAAGTCTGCCTCCTCATCCTCTCTTTCGACTGACCCACGAGAGCATCCACCTTGTTTTAAGCCACTGTGACTTTGTAGTCCTCTGAGATCAGAATGTAGACCAGCCTATCCTGACTGATTCAAGGACAAAGCTCTTACACTGGCCAACAAGACCACAAATCCAGACCCCAATTGTCTGGCAAGCTGCGCCCCCCCCCATGCTGGAAGTCCCCTCCTTGGCCACTGTTGCTGCCTCTTCACCACGAGTGCAGCTGGACAACTGCTAATGCCTCTGCTCCCAACTGCAGCCAAGCCCTGGCGACTGTGCCGCTCACCACGCTCTTGCTGCGCCGCCAACACTGGTGCCGAACACTGATTCCTGAACTCTCCCCTCCTTCAAAGCGTTCCTGCAAAGTGAGACTGACGTCCCAGTCTCTGTGCCACCCTTGGTGAAATGTGCCCCGTAAGCCAAGGTCCTTGGGCACCAAACGGTCTCAGCATTTAGACATGAAGTTCTTTGGGTCCACACGTGCAGCCCCTCCCTCCAGATGCAAACACGGCAGCAGGCTGGCTGGGTCACTCCTTCCATGTCCCGTTCCAAATCTCCGTGTCCTCAGCCTCCACCAGGGCCACCCCCCTCATCAGACACGTTTATATGTCTGTTTTTACATGTTGAGCCAAAACGACCCTTTTTCCTGACGTCTCCTCAGCTGCTATGAGGAATCGGTGGGCATGGAGGGACACTTGGAGGGAGCGTCTGAGACCCTGCCCTGGCCCACTCAGGGCACCCTGATTAGGGAGGCCCTGCGTGCAGCTGCTATGTGCAGCGGGTCTCAGTCTTCCTCCTAGACTGTAGGTTCCCCCAAAGAAAAGAAATTGGCCTTGATCATGTTTGCGTGTGTCTGGTTAATCTGTTGTTGCCAAGCCCCTTTGAACTTAGTGATGCAAAACAAAAATCATTATATTATACTGCATCCATGGATTCTGGAGATCATGAGTTCCAGCAGGGCACACGAGGGCATTACAAACTGTGAAGGGTCTGGGACTTTTTACCCAACTTGCAGACGCACAGGTTAGCCTATCACAGCTTTGTGGGAGCAGGTAGAAAATAAGAGGCTCCCGGGTCAGAGGCGGAGGACGTTACGACAGCACCCGCAGTCGTTTAGATACCAGTGTTTCCTTATGTCGGTTCCCGGAGGCCCAGTTCCCACGGGGTTATGGGAAGAGAGCAGGCATTGTCTGCACACACAGTGGGTTGCACTCTAGGGGAGGAACCCCAATTTTAGGGAACCTGAATCTTTTATAATAGGAAGTAAGCATGCCTGCCATAAACTTCAGAGGGAGATGTTAACACTCTCTCTGTTCTCAAAGGCTGCAAGCGAACCCGCCCTTTGCTTCAGAGGGGAGTACAAACTCTTTCTTCTGTGATGTTTACTATGCAAGCATCTTGTAAAGCACAGTCTGGAACCTGTCTGTGTGTCTTTTTACAAGACACGCAGAAATGCGAGAGGCCCGTAGAGAGTTGTCTCCCAACATGGCAATGGCTTTTTCTGCTCCAAAGCGCCTGGGACCTCAGGTGGGAAGACTCACATGGCTGGGGGCTGGCATTATCATTCCAGCATGGGGACTTCTTCATTCACACATCTGGTGCCTGGGTAGACATAGAGCTGTCCTCAGCTGGGACTGTCAACTGGTACCACACTCCCTGTGGGCTGACATTCTCACATCCTGGCAGCTGGATCCGCAGGGGGGACATTCCAAGAGGGCGCAGGTGGAGAGCAAGTGAAGGAAGAGAACCCGAGGGACACAGCATGGCCTTTTCCGATTAGCCTCTCGAGGCAAGCAGCATTGCTCTGCCACCTTCCATTGGTTACAAGCAAGTCACTGAGGGCAGCCCGACTCAGAGAGAGGGCAATTAACCGCTCGGTGTGGGGGAGGGGCACGGTCCCATTAGAGGGGAGCACATGGGATGGAACAGTGTTGTGGCCGTCTTTGGAAAGCGCATCTGTGGAGTCTGTGCTCCCCGCAGAAATCAAAACACTGGAAAATACACACAGAGCCCCCGTCCCCAGGCTGCTGTTCACGCCACGTGGGGTAGTGAGAAGAACCCAGCCCAGGGGTGCGCGGGGCTATGCTCTGGTTTCTGCCACAGCCCTGAACCACCTGGCTGTGGCCTGAGGCAAGTCACTGACCTCTCTGAGCCCCTGAGACCCTGGTGCCGTGGGGAAGCACACGAAACCGAAGGAACCGGCCCCTCTCGCTTCCCGGGGCTGTTGCCTGAGTCCCGTGAGAGTCCTGCAAGGGTCCTGCACCATGTCAGGCAAACTGGCCAGGGGTGCGGAGGGTTATCTGATGTGGGGCTGTCCAGGAGGGGGAGTGTCTGCAGACCATCTGCGGCCGAGGTTCTCTTGGCTTCTTACTGGGTGAGAGGCACGCAGCTTCAAAATTAATAATGTAATCAAAGCTTTTAATTCTTCTAATTGAGTTACCCATGAAGAGCAAGGGGAGAGCACCTGGCTTTCTGCCCTCTAAGGGCTGGAAAACAGGGACAGGATTAAGTGTCCCGTGAAATTGCTTCTGGGGATGCTTCTAACCAGGGGTCTGCTCTACCTAGTAAAAAGAAAACGAGAGAGGGGGGGGAGAGAGAGAATAAGGCTGTGGAGGGAGATGAGATGCAAGCAGCAAAAAGGAAAATTGGCCCCGGATAACAGAGACCTGCATCCCACCACCTAATACACCGTCGCTGCTCCAGGAGACTCAGGAAGGGGTGTGCGCAGCTTCCTGGGCACGCACTCACACGCCCATGTCTTGGGGCCAGGGATGGGGAACAGAGGAGGAAATACTTCTAGTTCTGAACATCAGAAGGGCTTGAGGTGCTGCATAGGAAGTTGTGGAGCATTTACTCTGAGGCAGGAATTTTATGAACCTGGGAGCTGAGAAAGATTCTTCCAAGGAAGAAACCACAGTGCACCGAGGAGAAGCACGTTGCCCCAGACTGGCCGTGCTCGGGGAGATCAAAGCAAGACTCGAACTAAAGGCGCTTTGGCTCCAAAGCGCAGCCTTTCTCGTGGTTTCCATTATTTCTCCATCTTGTGTCAGGGGCAAGGGTAGGAGGAGAGGGAGGAAGAGGGTACCTGGGGGTGGGACCTGGAGTGAGAAGAGGACATCCCAGCGGTGCCAGCCAAGGACTTGTTGCCATGAGCCACTCGGCCACATCCCCAGGTTCAGCCTGACACAGAGCGAGAGGCAAGAGAGAGGCGGAGGGAAAGCCGCCAGGCCACACAGGCGTATTTTTGTAGTTTGAGACTGATGCATTCTGGGTAAAGCGCACCCTCGGGAGCCCTCCTGATCTCAGTTCTCCCTTCCTAAGGGATGCCACAAGGCTCTTTTTACTGCTTATTCAGAAAGTGTTTGCTGAGCACTTGTTACATGCAAGGCACTTGCCTGCCGCTGGAGGTACCATCATGAATATGGTTGTCTTGCCCTGAATGAGCGCTCGGTTTCGTGGGAGAAACTGTTCATTTCTGTGCAGACTGATGGATGGATGTTCATGGGGAGCAGCTGAGGGAAACCTCCAGGCCCGCAGGGGTGGCCACAGTCAGGGAAGGCTTCTTGGAGGGTCTCACAGCTTGGCTGAGCCTTGAAGGACAGTAGATGGAGAGTAAAGGGGGTCGTGAACAGCGTCGTGGTGGCCTGGAAAACAGTTCTGAGCCAACCGCTGCAGCACCATGAACATCACCCTCCCCTGTGTCTGTTCTTCTGTCCGTGAGAGTGACTTTCGCTTCAAGCTTCGTAAAACCTGACACAAGACAGACTTGAACAACGAGCGAGCAACCACGCAGATGGAAGAAGGAGCAGGCAGTCGCACCTGCAGAAGGAGTAGAGAGTTTTTACAGAAACGTAAATGAAGTCCTCAACCTTCTAGTGAGTGTAAACTAAGAAAACTGACAAAGAAATAGCAAATCTAGATGCACCGTAAACTCTTAAAAGAAACAAAGTGAATAGATAAAAATCACCTGGGCAGAAAGGACATCAGATGGTGTTTCTAGAAAGTTTTACAAAACTTACAAGTAAAATAACTCCTATTTTACACAAACTGATCATCTTCTGATTAATGGAGATGAATCATGTAATTTTCTCCCTAAATACGAAAAAAGCATACAATAAAATTTTGTAGCATTTATGCTACGAAACCATCAGCAAACCATGAAGCCAAGAGAACTTCCCGCACCTCGCCACGCACCCCTGACAACTGTGACACCCAACGGTGAAGCATAAGGCACACTCACTGCGAAGCTGGGCACAAACAAGGACGCTTGTCACTGCCTCTCCCAGTCCGCCTGCTGGTGCAGGTCTAACCAGCGCACAAGGGCAAGGAAAACAGTGGAAGATGTAAGAAGTGAAAGAAGGAAACAGCCCCATTTTTTGTTTAATTCGTAGGTTAAACAGAAGACGCTGAGAACTAAGCTTTTGACAATCACTTGTTAGAAGATCGACATCAACAGGCACAATATCCCTATATGCCTGAAACAGCCAATTAGGAAATACCCTAGAAAAATGTATCGTAGCCACAGAACTGTAAGTTGGCTGGAAGTAAGTCTAACAAAAAATATGCAATCTATGAAGAAAATGTAAACCATGGCTGGCTAGCCTTTCCTTCTCATGGGCCAGAACGCAGACTTAAATAAGGTCCACGAGTCGGCTGATGGACTGAGCCCACTCCCCAGGGGGCGGCCTAGTGACAACGATTTAAAATCTCAACTTCGTAAAGTTTAGATACTAATCGGTGCTGCTGGAGATGCGAGAGTGTACATTGGTTTGACTTAGTTGAAGCACAATTTGTTAGTGTTAAAAACTTAAAAACCGTGTAATCCTTTTGGTCCTGCAATATGAATATATATGAAAATAATCAGGTAATAACTTAACGATGCAAATCATACACGGTCATAATTGCCATGCAGTTTTAATGCAAACAAATCAGAAACAACTTAAGAGCGTTGGTATACTTTTTATCTAAATAGATATCAGTGCCTTCTCAAATGGAAAACTATTCAGTATCAATAGTCATTGCTATCAGTACCACTGTCTCCATCTATCAGCAGGAAGCATGCAAAGCAGTAATCAGCACGTTACCCGTTTGGGTGTTCGTGGTAGGTGCCTGTGTTCGTGGGTGTGTAGAACAGGCCTGTACTGGAGGAGGAGGGTGACGAATGCAACCACCCTGCTCAGCACTGTGGAGGGGGTGCCCATGTCTCCCGACCAGGAAGTGGGCGGGCTGCCCCCAGATCAGCTGACGTGGCACAGGGTCCTTGGCCTGGCAGACACGCTCCGCATGACGAAGGGGCTGGAGTTACCCAACTTAGCTTGGGCCGAAGTGCTGACTTTCCAAGTTTTTTTGGTGCATGTCAAATATCTCATCATTGAAAACGCTTTAAAGGACTTACAAGAGAAAAGCTCCAATTTAAAATAACAGCTGAAAACTTCAAAAGCTAGTCATAAACTTTGCGAGAAATATGTAAGATGTCGATGAAGAAAACCAGAACACCTACTGAGAGCTTGAAAGAAGATGGTTAAAATGAAATCTCGGGCTGAAGCCCAATCTATAAAATAGATGCTAACATTGGCTACACAAACAGATAACAGACTCCACGTACGCAGCACGTACTGAGGCCAGACACCCCACAAAGCGCTTCACACACATCATCTCCATCGAGCCTCCAACAACCCAGTGTAGCGAAGATCACCACACTTCCCGCTCAACGTGTGAAGATGCCACGGACCGCCGGGGCTGTCTGCTCAGGCTCAGGGAACCGGGAAGCGCGGAGTTGGGCTTGCAGCCCAGGATGGACTGGCCCCAGGACCTATGGTCTTTGCTGCACAAAAAAAACCTCTCTCGTTTAAGTGGGGTGGCTCCCCAGAGCCTTGCCTCTGGGCACCCCCTTGCTCCTCAGGAAGGAAGAACTGGTTCTGCTAAGATCAGAAAGCTGCACAGCTCTATACAAACTTGGCTGAGTCGATGCTTCTTATGTTCTGGTCCGCCGTCATGTAATTTTTTAGAATCCCAGCCAGTGCGTTTGGTGCTGAGCAGCAAAGGGTGGCGGAGAGAAACAGATGGGAGGATCTCAAGAGGAAGCTGAGACAGAGGCTAAGCGTGGGTGCCCCACCCTCCTACGGGAAATGCTTCTGGAGCTAATCCTTTGTGATTTGGTGGTAAGAAAGGTGATTTCCTGCCCCAGACAAGAGGGTAAGGAACTCTAGAATCCAATCCACTAAGGTTCAAGTCTCATCTTGTCCGCTCAGCAGATGTCTGAACTCAGGAGAGTTACTGGGCCTCTCTGGACCTCAGTTCCTTGGCCTAAGTGAAGTAACACAAGAATAGCCCGAGACACAGAACCTAGCATGTTGTAAACGCAGTTGTGTCTTATCTGTCATTGTCATTGTCCTTGTGGCTGGGTCGCCATCATTATCAGAACCTAGGAGCCACCTGCAGAACCTCAACTCCCAGGTCTTCCTGCCACTCTGGCCACAGGGCCTCTGAGTCACTAAGTGCCCCTCAGAGGTGGCTCAGGAAAGAGCGGAGCCCTGGGAAATGCCCGCCCCATCGGGCCCTGGCTCCCAAGACTGAGCTGTTTGTGGAGGCCTGGAGGGGAGACCGATGACTCGAGATAAGATAGGCAATCAGCTCGGGACTCACCACTGCAGACTTCTGGTCTACTTGTAAAATGAGTCTTGTCATTTATTTGACAGTCCCCAGGACCTCACAGAGGGGGAGGGACAAGGGAAGCGGAGCCCCCAGCAGAGTGTTCCTGATAGCCTCAAGTGCAGAGATGGCTGCTCCTGGGGCCCCCGGGCTTGGACAAGCCCGTCACCAGCCTGGCTGTCTCCAGGCTCACCGTTCATGTCGGCCGATGGTGGTGGAGTGACCGACTGCCTACTCCGAGGGAAGGTGGTCCAGGGGGGTTTCTCTCTTTAGGGGCCAGTGAAATAGCTCCACTTCCAGTGAATTTGACCCAGTTCCAAAAATGCAACTCAAAGCCACAATGTCCAATCAGCATCCCTGTAGTGGCCAGCCACCCTTTAGTGAGCAAAAATGCAGGGTCTGGGGCTGACTCAGCAGCTCCCACGCTGCTCAGTGTGCCCCCAGTCTCCCAGGGCTGTGACGGTGAAATGAGAGTGTGTGTAAACCATCCAGGAACGCAGGCGCCTCCTTAAATTAATCTTAAGGAAATACGGGTAAAGCGGAGGACCCGTCTGCTCCATACAGTGTTTTCATGCATTAGGCCACGTTAGCACTCAGATACCACAGCAGCGAGGGCAGGGAGGCCGGGGCCTTTGCAGCTGCTTCCAAGTGAATGCCCACCCCCGCCCCCACTCACCTGTGCTTCAGGTGTGACTCACATCCCTCCGTATCCTCAGCACCTGGAACAGGACCCAGCACAAAGCTGGCACCTCAGTGAGTATCTCCTGAGTGAAAGATTCAAAGAATGAGTGACAGCAAGAGAATCATAAAGGCGGGGGGGGCATAATCCCATTGTCCAACTCTAAATGCCGCCCATGCTTCCAGATGCAGAGCACCTTCCTTCCCTCTGTAACTTCCCCGGGTCCCTCCCCTCCTACCACTCCCTTAAGGTCTCTTCCCTCTGCCTCTCTCTCACCTCTCACTCTCCCACGGTACGATGGATTTTTCTGTCACTTTTTGTCTTAGAACGCCTACAGACAGCACGTGAAGGGGACAGAATCCATCAGAGGGGGCAGCCCAGCAGGATAAATGCAGTGTCCTCCTGCCACCGAGCCATGGCTGATGGGCTCCACTTGGCTGTGGCCAAGGAGGGCTCTCCTTGATGCCAAAGAAACCGAGGAGCAGCATGGGACAAGGGGCATACACTGGGGTGCAAATCTAGAAAGGCGGGGTAGAGACTAATTACCGAGGGCGAGCAGGAGAAAGTTAAAAGAGACAGGGAGAGAAGAGGTGAGATGCAGTGAGCCCACGGTGACCACCCAGCAAGGCGGAGAACGTGAACGATGTTCGTGTCGTATAAACCAGGGTTCCTCGCTCTCCACGGGCATAGGAGTTATCAGGATCTTTTCTAAATTCAGGTTTGGCTTTGGTCAGTCCGAGCTTGGGCTTCAGACGCTACACGTCTAGCAAGCTCCCAGGTGATGCTGCCAGTGCTGGCCCAGGAGCCAGACTTCGGGCAGCGAGGTCTGAGCGCACAAGGCACTGAAAAGGCTCCCAAGCATCTTTCCCGTCTCATCTTTTAAAATGTGAACAGGCCACCAGAACAGAAACTGAAGGACTCTGCACATCCTGGTGTCCAAAGAGATCCTCTGGTCACTGTCCTCCTCCTCTCATCTCACGGCCTCTGCCCAGACACTTCTAAGCATGGGGCAGCCTCCTCCAGGCAGCCAAGGCTGAAGGAGGATGAGAAATCTCGACAGCTCGACTCTGAACCTTGACCTCCAGCCCCAGAACCACACCAGCTCCCATGGCGTAAATGAGGAGCCACAAAAACATCCCACTCAGGCTTCCCCCCAAAGAATGCTTAATCCATGACAAGTTTAATCTCCCTAGCTATTGTCCCTTCGGCACGGTGGTGTAAGAGCGTGTCCGTAGTCATCCCGTCCTAACACACACAGCCTCAGGACGCTGGCAGTCCGAGGAACCTGAGTCATCTGTGTCTTTATGCCCAAGGCTTTTAACACAGTAGGCACTTGTAGGTAAATGTCTGAGGAGTTAATTAACAAAAAAGTTTGACTTTCTTTTTCACTACTTCAATTAATCAAATTAGATTTTCTTAAGGCAGTCAAATTTCTTCTGCCTGGTAACACAGGTTTTGTGAGCTTAAGTGGGTTTGCTTAAGGTAACTGGCAGGGGGAAGAAAAGAATTAAAACCATGTTCCTGGAACAAACTGTAATATTAGTGGCTCACAGTATGAGGGGAACAGGATTGGATTATCCTGGAAAAATTACAAAATTCTCTAACAAGAAGAAATCAGACCTTGCGTAAATCCACGATGACCGATAACCTGGCATGAAGGGTCATCTCTCTCCATGGCTGTGCCCCTGGCAGACATTACTAATCAATCACGGCACTCCCCCTGCTAAATGTTGATAGGACGTGAGAATGCTAAGGTTTGAGTCCAACACTGAGGTTTGTTCACCCGCCCACTGTTAACCCTGTGCTTCTGAGCCTGTCTGTCCACCTGAGCACATACTTGTGCAGTTACCTTGCGCACATCAGATGTCCCTCTGTTCCCTAGAAATCACAGTTCGGCCTGAGCCGTCTTGGGCTTAAGGTAAGAGAGGCTCACACTCATTGTGCATCGTTTCATGAGGATGGGGATTGTGTCCTGTTCATTCATTCATTTATTGACCAAATATTCATGAAGCCAGGCACTGGTTTGCCTGTGTTCAGTTCTCTGTCTTAAGGCCCTAATGTCTGTTTGAATGGTGGATGGATGGGTAAATGTTCCATTAGCCACCTCTCATGGAGAGATGCCTGGTAGTCCTGAGGCAGGACCCTCTTCTTCCTCCTCTTTCTCTGCCCCTGTAAGTGATTTTCTGCTTCTCTGCCTCTCCTTGTGTACGCACCGAGCACTCCCTACGCGCAGTCGCACCACCGCCAGGGCCAGCACTCACGTTATCTGAAGGCACTTCTAGACATGTCTGGATCTGGGCCTTCTCGACTATTCCATCCACCCAGTTGTTTCTGTGGATGAAACTCGTCTTTATGGAGCAACCGTGTTGTCAGTGAGGTTCTGCCATTTATTATTTACGTGGCGGGCTGCCTCAGACCTTTCACACAACTGTTTTGTTCCGTCTCAAGCACGGCTGGACAAGGCAGTCCTCGGGAGCCCGTTCTACAGCAGAGGGAAGGCCACGCCGACTTGCCCCAGGTGACACAGCGAAGTGGCAGGGTGGGGTTCGAGCCCAGTCCACCTAGCCTGCAAGTCTGCGCTCTCGCAAAGGGGCTGCGGCTGGTCGGGGTCCCCGTGAGTCCTGGGAAACTGTGTGGTGGCACAAGCAGCCAGGTATTTCTGCACCGTGATTGTCTGCTCGCAGAAAGGCTCCTTTGCCCCGGGGCTAATAAGGAGGGTGGTCACCCGGCTCTTCCCTCCAATGCTAGGAAGTCAAGGCTCCCTGTCCTTAGCTGTCCCCATGTGCCCATCACTCCCTTCCATGTCTCTAAGCCTTCCAGAAAGGAGATGACAAGATGGGGGTACATAAAGGGGTGGGGAGTCCTTTCAAGCTTCACCCAGTTAAGGATTTCCTGAGGCTAAAGAGAGAGTGGTCCTCCTGCTGGTCCCGCCTGCCTCGCTCCTGCCGCCAGCACAGGAGGAGCAGCTGCAGTGCCCCAGCCCAGCTGCCCCTGAGGCCGAGTCTGGGATGACCCAGGCACTGCGTGTCACCTCCTAGCCCTGGAACCACCCCCAGGCCTTGCCCAGCCCAGGGTCACCCCTGCTCCCCCCTGCACTGGGAAAGCCCCACTTTCTGTAATGGCTTAATTATCATGTCAATGCGGGTCATTAGCATGGCAGCTGTCACAGCAAATGGGGGAGAAGGGGGCTCCAGGGCCCCTAGGGTCAGCCTAATTGGTGCAGTGAACAGAATACTCTATTTGCTCAACAATGGTTTGGGTTTCTCTTCTGACCTGGGAAGGGCATCCATGCTTACCAGGAATCAATAGCAGCTGAATTTCATCCCCAGCGACGGGGACAGGACCCACAGACTTAACCCCTTCAGGCCCACCCAGACACAGGCAGAAGTCCCGTCTCAGTGAGAGGCCGGAGGCTGCTCTCCCAGAGGCAGAGATGGGGGGGCAGCGGGGGGGGGCGTGCAGAGTGGGGAATGTTTGTGGAATGAACGATGACTTGCTTTTATTGAGCGCCGACCATGTCAGACGCCGTCCTAGCTGTCACAGAAGCATCGACTCATAATCCCCCAGACCTCTGAGGGGCACGCTCTGGTTGCCCAGGGCCGTGCAGCTACCCACCCTCGGTGGCCGACGACCACGTTGTTGTCATTACATCTCAGGAACCCACACGTCAGGGGCCGGGACAAGGCGCAGAGATGCCCAGTTCCTCTCCGCTCTGTAACCTGTGGGCCTCAGTTAGGATGACCTAAGGGGCCGGGGTGCTGGAGCTAAAGGCTCCCTAGGCCTCTGTCCCCCAGACGCACAACCTCTTCCGATGGCCGGCTTGGGCTGCCACCCAGCATGGCAGCCTCTTCTGGGGCAGTTTCGGGCTCCGCGAGGCTCAGGCAGAAGCTGACCCTCCTCCTAAAGACTAAGCCTGGAACTGGACTATGACATTTGACTAGATTTGGTTGGTCAAACGATGACAAACCAGCTCAGATTTAAGGCGAGAGGAATTAAATGGCATCGTTTGAGTGGAAAAGTGTCCAAGAACTTAGATCGACCTCCAATCCATCCCAGGCACCGTGGCTCCTTCCAACCGCAGACGGGAAACCAGGCCTAGGCAGAGTAACCTCCCCGCTCAACGTCACACGGAGGCAAGTGGTGGTCGCAGGGACTGGGCCCAGGCGGTCTGGCTCCTGAGCCTTTCATTGCCGCTGCTCTGTGACCTTGGGGAACCCATACCCCAACCTGGGCCTTGGCTTCCTAAAAGTGAGGGATTGGGTAACAGTCTTTCAAAAGTCCCCTCCCACGTGGGCAGTTGCTAATGCTCAACCCCACGAAAATGACCTCAGCCTGGGCTTGCGCTTCTGTTGGTCTGGGGCACGAGTGCTGGGACGGCCTCTCTCCGAAGAGCCCGAAGAACTTTCAGCTGTGAGTTAAGTCTCCAGAGGTGGCTCAGAAAAATCGAATGCAAGGGTAGCCAACCTGTAAGTACTTGAGTCGCAGGGGGCGTGGCATCTGAGACTTGAGAGGACCTGCAAGTGTGGTGGGGTCACCTGAGCCTGGCTAATTCCTCCCCCTACGGTTCACCCCAGGAAGTGCGTCCTCCCAGCCTCCATCGGGCTGCGATTTTGGCCTTAAAATCATCCAGAGCTCTGACTGGACCCCGGCAGCTCCAGGATCTGAGTGACAGAAGGAACCCGCACTAAAGGGGATCACGTCCCTTTAGAGGACTCGCCGTCCCGACAGCTTTTGGCCCTAGGACCCCAGGCTGATCGGGCCCCTGGTGTGAATGAGGGTCTGAGGGCTGGCAGTTTGGGGACCAGTATGAGGGGCCTGACCAAACACGAGAACACAGTTCAGCTCACACGGGACAAGCTGCCTGTGTGACCTCGGACAAGCCACTACCCTCCCTGTGGCCCAGTTTTGTTTTGTTTTTTTATCCACAAAAAAGGAATTTGATTAAGCCCAGGAGGACAAACAGGTGTCTCGCTGGTGCCAACTTCTCGGAGTGGAAGTGGCTTTCCTGACGGGACCGCGTGGAGGGTGCCTGGGTGCGGCCAAGGCAATGAACATCCTGCAGTGGGGAGTCCCCCAGAGATGGCGTGAGCCAGAGATGCCTGGGTTCAAAGCCCAGACCCTCCACTTAGGAAACGTGGGATCCGGGAAAAGCCTCTTAAATTTTTTGAAACTGCCTTTCTCTGTGCAACGTAAGAGTCATACAGCTTTTCAAAGAGTTGATGTGCCTTCACTGAGACAACATGGAAAAGCTCGTCACCCCAGAGCCAGGCACCCACTATGCGTTCAATGAAGGGTCATTGCATCCGAACCCTGAGCACCGTGGGGATAGACGGCAACAGACAGGGAAGCTTTCAGTGACCTCAATAAGTCTCGTCAAATGTAGCAAACCCCACATTTTAGACGCATTCTAAGGCTGTAGTTAATGCTGCAGGCCTGGCGGAATACGGAAAGCGAAACCTAAACGGTCTTTTCTCGTTTAAGAATGGACGTGCTAGCCACCCACGGACAAGCAAAGGTGAGCACCGAGTGCGGTAAAACTGACCAGACGCCAGCTGCAGAGCGAGTCCTCGGTGCCGATGGGTACGGCAGGGCTGCCAGCGAGAGCTCTCACCTCGCCCAGCCTGAGAGATCGGAGGGAAAGCCACGGTGGATGCAGCATAGCAGAAGCCTGAGGTTCACTCTTTCCACGTCACCAAAAATGGCATCTATGGGTAAGCTCGATGATGCAAGTGTGAGGCATCCTGACTCCAAACGTGGGAATGTTAGGGAGGGAAAGCGGGTCTGATGATGCTGTAGCTTCACTGGGGTGACAACCCCTCAAACTGAGAGCATTAAATAGGCAAGCGAGTGGACATTCTTCATGGCACTACTGGAACAATGACTATAATTTAATATCACGCAGGCGGCGCTTACAAGGGGCCCACAGTGCGCTGAGGATGGACACGAGCTCAATTGATCCTCACAGGAAACCCAAGAGGCAGGTCCTGTGACTTGCCGCAGTTACAGGGGGGCACAGAGAGATTGGGGTCCACCCGAGGACGCACAGCCAATTGGCAGCAGACCGGAGCCCTCCAGCCCTGCGGCTGTATTCCCAGCCTGGCTACCTCTGGGTGACCCACAGATTCCGCCCCTGCGGCTTTTTCGGGGAAATGGCTCAGGGTGGGGAAACTACCACTAACCTAAGCCAGGGAGGCCTCTGGACTGGTGGAGCCAGGCAGTCCTCGGTTCAAATCCCAGTCCCAGCACTTACTAGTCCCACCACCTGGGTCTAGAAGGGGGTTAATTATTGTCAGTCACCTCTTCAAAATGGGATTTCAACTGGATTTTCAACCACGCTGAAATTACCGCGGTAGATCTGGGAACTAAGAAGACCTCAGAAATCAAAGTTCAGCATCTGTTACCCACATAAACCTGGAACATGCTGGGTTACAGGATGCAGGAGGTTGGTGCACACATCTCACAAAAATGTAATTTTTTCAGTCACAGAAAGGCCTCCCACCCCCATGCTTGGGGTTTAACGTTGAGGGTGAAAAATAAAGTTCAAACGATCCAGGAAGTAAAACATGAAGATGTATACAAACGTACAAATCATGCCCACAATTTAAAACTCAGTGTCTCTCGCCCTCATATTCTGTGAGGTTTCTCTATCAGTCTCCCCCAAGCTGCCTTTTCCTCTCGTTAGACAACACTCTCCGCAAATTATTTCTGACTCTGGGTGATTTGCTGACCCTCACTGACTAGGGTCTCCTTTCCCCCCACCTACACCACCCACTTTGCATCATAACCAAATACAGCGTCCCCACCGCACCCCCACCTTCCATGGGGGAATGATCTCTTTATCAATAATCCGACCCCTGGAAGC
Source organism: Glossophaga mutica (assembly GCA_039655065.1). Classification (NCBI taxonomy): domain Eukaryota; kingdom Metazoa; phylum Chordata; class Mammalia; order Chiroptera; family Phyllostomidae; genus Glossophaga; species Glossophaga mutica. The sequence goes on from CM077313.1 coordinate 90,356,410, forward strand.
CCAGTGGGTGACTCTTCAGTGCCCCCGACACCGATGCAGATGGGGGCTCTGGATCCCCAGTGTAATCCCCGCCCCAAACGTTACCGGGAGGCCCACGGCTCTTCAATTACCTCCCTTGGCCCGTCAAGACCACAGCATCTCAAATTCAGTTAGCTGGGCTTTGGGTCTCCGCCAAGGCCCGGCCTCTGCTCCTAATGACAGCCAGCTGAGGGGACACTGAGAGGGGCTAAATTCAATTTGCAGCCCTTCTGATGAGATTAGGGGGGCAGGGTTTTTTATTTTCTCCAAAGTTCGCCATAGGCAGGATGAGCGATGGCCCAGGGGCGAGCTGTCAGCGTCAACAAAGGCTCTGACTGGGAGGAGGGGGCGGGGCGGGGATGGGAGGGAGAGCTTTTCCAGACAGAGCCCAGGAGCCCTGAGTGAGTCACCCAGCAGGTGATCCTTTCTTGGTTGGCAAAGTGTTGCTGTGGACGGATAGGAGGCAAAGTCAAGAACGAGTCCGAGCAAGGGCAAATGTCAATGGCAAGCAATCTTACTAAGTAGAATCTGTCTCTGCTTTTTCTCTGCTTCTAAAGTCTTCTCCACCTGTTTTGACTTTCTAAAAGTCATCAAGCAGATGGTATTTTTTTTAATAAGTCCACTCGGAAGTATCCTCTCCAGTACAGAAGCCAGGGTCCCACCGGTCTCCTGCCTGGAGCAGCCCCGGCCAGCAGTGCCCTTGGCTAGGAGAGAGCTGGTGTGTGGAGTCAGCTGGGACCTCCGATGCCACCTTGTGTCGGCCAGGAGCTAGCAGGTACTTAGTCTGATGTGGGGTAAGCTGGGGGTGAGGTGTGATATGCGAAATGTGTCTAATGAGCGTTTTAGTCAGCACCTGCCTCTTCTAGGTCAAACTGAGAGAGACGGAGGGAAAGCGCTGGGGAATCCACAGAGGAAGAGGTCTCTGTGGTTGGGAGAGACAGGAATCTCTGTCTTTAGGAGGTAGCCTTGAGCTGAACTGCGAAGGAAGATAGCATCCGGAAAGGCCAAGAGGAGGGACTCGGACCCTTGTGGTGGAAGGTCTTCATGTACCTTTTGCAGGCCCCGCCACACCCCGATCCAGGGTCAGTCCCGCTGCCCCAGGCCTGGACCCTGCGCTCTGAGCCCCAACTTGTCCACTGCGCCTTCTCAGAGCTCCTCCGAGACGATCCATGCTTACGACAGAGCTGCTGCCCAGCTTCCTGCCCCGTACGCAAACCCTCCGTGGGCGTGAGCATCCGCGCTAGGCCCTGGCCGTGGCTCTGACACCTTCAGCTGCCCGGCCTCGCCAGTCCTTCTCCAGGTGGTGGGAGCTGAGACTCACGTTCCTTGCCCCTGGTCCCCTAGCCACTGCCTGACGTCCTGTTTCTAGTAGGCTGATAACCAGGGACCACGGCATCACTGCCTGTGCTGGACTTCCCCGAACGTGGAAACCAGCCCAAATCAAAGCCTTCACTCAGCTCTACGACAAGTCAACATGAGTTAGAGCACTTTGTGGACACGCAGTACACACTCGTTAAACGTTCATCGGCCGAGGCGAGCTCACAGGGAAGGTGAAGCCTGACGGCACTTGAGCCCAGGGACAGATGGACAAGAGGCTGAAAGTGGGAGGCATTCTCCGTAAAGGGGCCAGCTCAGAGCTCGGGTTGCACTGTTTGTTTTCAGAGAACAATGATTTCTCTCCTCCGACACACTCCCGGTGGCCAAGTTGTGAGTCTATTACTCACCAGCCCGTGGTCAGTTCTTCAGGGTCTCTGGCCACTCGGAGCCTCAGTGATGGACTCATCGGTGTGCCCACTCATGGGGAGGGGCTGCTGCCACCCACAGACCAGGGGCAAGATCCTGATGGTGCCACGGTCTGACCATCAGCCAGATGAACCAGAGGAATCCTACCAGTTCGAACCCAGAACATCTCGGGGGCATGCCATGGCCAGAACCCTCAGCAAATAGCTTGCTCACGAAACAAAACCCAAGCCCCTTCAGGGCCTGCTCAGGACCAGGCTGGATTGCTGGGCCCGGGTTACACTGAGTTTTGACTCCAAGCTCAGACCTCTCAAGTCCAATGCTGCTGAGAGGGCAGGTCCAGACGCTGGGATTCAGAGCCCGGAACAGCTCGGTGCTATGGCTAGTCCTGGCTGCTTCGTTAACATGGCTCCTCACACGCTGTGAATCGTTTCTGAATTTTTTTCTCATTCCACTGACGTTTATGAAAATTCCTTACGGAAAGACTACTCTGTCCCGGGGAGGGGGAGGGGTTGTACCGGGAGGTGATAGAGACATCGGAAATTCCAGACCAGAGCCCAGGACATCCCCCGCTCTTCTCTGCTCCACCGTGGAGGGCAGCTTGTTTAGGCCCCCACAAAGAGGGACTGTCCTAGAAAGTGCCGTCTGGGCCACGGCGCATGGGCTCATGAGCTGGCGCCTGTGGCACTTTAATAGGCCTGTAGCCCTTGTCCCTGTGTCCCACGTCAGGCTACGGCAATTAGAGAAATGGTCTGGGGAAAGGAGGAAAAAGTAAAGATAGTGAGGATAAAAAAAATGGCCAGCTATCTGTGCATGGTGCTTCGTAATGGATAGGCGTGACTAAAGGCCGACCCCTCGAACCCAAAACTCTCCACTGTAAAGCGCATTTTTCCATCACAAATGATTTTCACGTCCATTTTCTTTGTAAGCCTTACAACAAGTCTGTGCAGGTCTCCTGATCTTCATTTTAAAGATGAGAATGTGGAGGCACCCCAAACTGAAACAAGTCACCCAGATTCACGCCAGGGTGAGCCTAGGATGCAAAGCCAAGTCTGCCCAACGCCAGGCATGTTGGCGCCTTGATAGGGCGCAGAATGGGCCGTTCCCCACGCCCCCCACCCCACCCAGTCTCCTCTGATTCCACTCCCGCTCACAGCTCCAGGCTCTTCTACTGAACGCCTGGTGGGGGAACTGTTGGTCCATCGAGAAGGAACCCTATGGGGCAGCACCCTTGCGCCAGCTTTGTGCTGGCGGGGAAGGCACCTCACTGCCCTAGGAACCCCCGGCCTTCACAGGACAGGACGCGGAGCAAAGACTCCTGGGCTGGGCTCTCAGCCTCACCATGGCCAGCCCTACTGTGATCCTGGACAAGGGGCTTCCTCTCTACGCCCAGTGCCCTCTTGGCTCCTTGCCAGTTCCAGCATTCCCAGATTCCAGTTCTCCAGGTGTCCAATCTCACCAATGGTTACTCAAATCCATGTCTTGCTGCCTACAAATCCATTTCGTGTTTGTTCTTCTCCTCCTTCCCAGTTTTCTCTCTTGCTGCACCGAGTATGTGTGGTCATCAGTATTTCCAAGGCAAAAGCTATGCCTGGTGCCTGCTGGGTTTGCAAAAAAACACCCCTCGGGCCACCCCTCCCAGGGCAATGCCAGACCAGAGGATGGAGCCCTGGGTCTCTTCACTTTGCGCCGCATTATCACAGAAAGGTGGATTAGAAGTTATCTCCGCTCTGCTTTCTCTCAGCGCTCCTTGGCAACACAGCCACCTCGATATAAATACACACCAGAAACGTGCAGAGACGCATACTCGGAGTGGAGGCCGTCAGAGGCCCGCGGGCGGAAACCGCCGGGCGGCAAGGACATCAGGAGATTCCCCAGGACGCCAAGGAGTGCCAGTCTCGCCTCGTCAAGGGCAAATACGGCACCCATCAGATAAAACGCTGTGGTCCCCGAGAATTCTCAGGCACCCCATCTCAAACGCTGGCCATCTTTCATCTCTCTGGATGGCCAATATTTCGCAGCTGGAGCTTCATTTTCATCTTTACCATTAAACGGGGTCGAATTACCTTTCCAGTCTTTGCTTCCCTAGATGCCATGGTTCTTCATCCTTGATCACGGAGATTAAAACCGAACGCAATGAAGCTGTGCTTCTGAGTGTAATAATGAGTAACATTTTAGGAACGAACTAATTCCTAGCACACTGTTAACTGTGATGACTAAAATAACTAACTATTCAAGAGGGCAACGCAAACGGATCTTCGTGGTCGCTACAGGTTCGATGGCATAGGAGACGCGTGCACCAGCGAGACCGCAGAACACCCTCCCGCCTGCAGGCCCAGGAATAAAATTCCCCCAGTGTCTCTCATATGCACGACAGTCCTCTTAAAATTGACTCAAAGCCGTGTCAGGCATTTTCAAACTGCAGAGAGCCTGGAAAGAAGATACAATAAAGATCAGAGTCCTAAAATGCCAGGCCGACGAAAAGAACCAGAAGGAGCAAGTTGTGTGCACTGTAAATATTTTAAAACTGTTTTCTTATCTTGGTTCAGCGCTGTGTCCTGTCTTGTCTCCGATCATTGTAAATATTTAATGTGCTATAGCGGCATCTCCGTACTGATACCGGGACCACGAACAAATCCACTCGTGCAGGGGGCGTGCTTTCACTTGTGTGCAGACTGCCGGCCCGAGAGCACCCATGAGGGGCCGCTGCGCAGGGGGGCACGGGCTGCGCCCTGTACGAGGGGTCCCAGGGCTGGAAAACTAGTCCCACTCACCCAGCTCAGGGGGCACGGGGTCAGTTCTGAGCAAAAGGTCCCTTTGTACAATTATCTGGGGCTTTTTTTTTTTTTTTTTTTTTTTGGAGAGTAGATGGGAAAAATGCTCCTGTTTATTAAAAAAAAGTCCAGAGATCTTTTCAGTATAAAGTTCAGAAATCTTTTCAGTGTTAGTATGATTTTCTCTAAAATAAAAATACAGAAATTTTTATTGTTTTCCTTTTTTATTCTCCTAGCATCCCAAGCCTTCTCTCGGGACTTGGTTTTCCTTGCAAACGGAGCCAAGGCAGCTTCCGGAAGCAGCATCTCCTGCAAGGGGCAGGCAGTGAGGAGAGGAGGGGGCTTCAGGAGCCCTGGGTCTGCAGACAGGTCTGTCCTGCCTGTCATCCTACCCCCTGGCACCCAGCTCTGGTTGTCCCAGCAGGTGACCAGGTCTCCCTTGGCCTCAGCTCCTCCAGCCTTCCCATGATTCATCTGGGTGCCTTCTTCACACCAGGGCCCGTGGGTGCTTCGGCTCCGCCACTGTGGCCCATGTCACCTGCGTTCTCGGGGGATGGCAGAAAAACAGGCAGAAGAAGCCTCTGAGATTCCAGCTGGATCTGCTGTCAGGAATACCCTTCCGCAGTTACTCCGACCCCTACCCTGCTCCTGGGAGGATGAACCCTTCCTTGACTTCAGCTTGCTCACGTGTAAAATGGAGATAAACATACGACCCCTGGGACTGTGTGAAGATTTAATACTAAACCAAGTTAGGGACTCAATAGGCAACGGCACCTTTCCTCTCAGAAGGTCTGGGGCCCCAGGGCAGTGTGAGTAAGGAACAGTCTCTTTGGGATGAACATCTGTGGGCTTTGCACTTGAACATGGAACCAGGAAGAAGGGTGCCTGAGAAATAGTCTGTGATGAGGGCGTTTGTAGTTAAAAAAAAAAAAAAAAAAAAGCTGCCTGTGTCTTTCCCTCTGCAGGGAGGGCACCAGGCAACCCACCCACACAGCAGACTCAGAGCGAGAGGGACATGCGTGTCACAGCTCAGGTCCCCTGGCTGGGGAGGCAGGAGCGATCTGAGCTTCTGCTGCCTGCATCGGCTGCACGGCCCCTCTACAGCCTCTTCCTGCTTTGCTCAGTGCTTTGGTCTTCAGAGAGCAGGGCTGAGGCCTGGGAACAGAGAAAGCTAGAAGCAAATGGATCTGGAGCCACATCTCATCACAGCTGAACGTACAGAGACTTGCCCAGGCGGCTCCATTTATGGGGGAGAAGACCAGGAAAGCAAGTAGGGGCCCTCACGAGCCTTCTAGTTAAAATTCCAGGACAAATTCCACAGTCTGATTCTCTAGATACTCCAAGGTATCTCCAAGTATCTGAACAACATAAAATGTTGAGATGTGCTGAGACCTGCGATCAGTCTCTGTCTCTCTGTCTGTCTGTCTATCTTTCATCCATCTATCTTCTACAAATTCATTTGAATTCTCTGTAATATACAGACACAATGTAGAGGTATATGGGATGCAGGTACGCCATGAAATCATGAGGGCGCGCTATGCGCCCCGGAAGGGTAGAAGTCGCCGCACCAGATGACTATTTTACATCCCTCTTTGGAATCGGAGGTCATAAATCTTCTTCCCACAATTTCCAGCTGTATTTCTCAAATGGGATGTGGGGAATTACCCCACAGTCTTTATTTTTTTCTTTTTTGTGGGTGTGAAGACCATTTAATAGTGTTCTTGCATCTCATAACATCTTTCTTCCGTGCAAGGAGGGATTCCTCTCCTCTTTACAGTTCTTTCTCCCCTCCCAGCCTCGGTCCTTTCCCTGTACCTACAGATTTGTCTGTCATTCATTTATCTACCACCCATTGAATTAACGTGCATTAAGAGCCTATTAAAAACTTTGCTAGGGCCCTGGCTGGTGTAGCTCAGTGGATTGAGTGAGAGCCTGCAAACTGAAGGGTTGCTGGTTCGATTCCCAGCCAGGGCACATGCCTGGGTTGTAGGCCTGTTCCTGAACTGGGGGTGCTCCAGAGGCAACTACACATTACATTGATGTTTCACTCCCTCTCTTTCTCCTTCCCTTCCCCTCTAAGTAAATAAATAAAATCTTAAAAAAAAAAAAAAAACTTTGCTAGGAACGAGGGATGTCTGCTGGACAAGTTAGACACAGTAGCTGCTCTCATGAACCTCGGAGTCCAGTGAAGACACTGGAAACATGCAAAACCTCCATGAATGAAGATCCCTGAATAAGGGGGGTGCTGTGGTGTGCCATCCAGACCCCCTTCAGGGACAGAGTCCTGCCAGAACACAGCCCTCACCTGACCCCTTCCCTGGATCACCTTTACTGGAGAGGGCTGCCTCCCCCTGGGTCCTACCCGTCCCCAGAGCGTCCACATCCGATGCCATTTGACCCACTGCCTACTCTGGACAACCATGCAAGGCTCTCCCCACTTCTAAGGTCCCCAAATGTACAAACTTACTTTGACTCCACCTTCCTCTTCCCATCGCACCATCAACCTACGAAGCAGCCAAAGTTATATAAGACATTAGTGTCCTTTCCCCCATGAAGCCTTAGAAAACAGGACCCCAGAAAGCAGAAAGAGAGGGCTGGTGATGACCTATGATGTTTTGGGCGCTGACAGTCCCCAGAGACAGGGGTCGCTGGGGTGACGGCGGCAGGAACCTTCGAAGCCTTGCATTCTTACAGCTGTGACTTTTTCATCTCCCAACGGCTCGGAGTATGATAGAAGCAGATGGGAAAGAATGCCTCCCGGCGGGGCAGTTAGTTGGGGGCAAAAGCCTGAGAACTACCGTAAACTGGACTGAAAGCAGTGAATGTCAACCCACCTTTCAACCATGGAACAAAGAACAGGAGTCAGCCCTCACAGGTAGGTGAGGCCTGGAGCCACGGCCACCCACACGGCTCACCTGCTGACGACTCGGAGCCTGAGCTACCCTCACCTTCCTGACAATGACAGATGGTCTGGAAAGACTTAATGGTGATAGCTACTGGAATGTAAAACGGACTCCGTGCTAAGGATAATAAAAGAAAATAGGATATAGTCTTCATTTAAAAACTGAAAATGAAGCAAAAATCAAGGAAGTATAAAAACCAGAAATGACAAAAGAAGAAGTCAGATTTTAAAATGACATAAGCGAATTTTAACAATAAATATAAGTGGGTTGAGCTTGCCTAGTACATAGGTCAGTGGTTTCATAGAGAGCAGGAAAATCCATTTAAACTGTAGAGATAAACGCAAAAATACACATAGACCGTCAATCGGACGGACGGCCAGTGATTGGAGAGCAGTGGTCGCGGCTGTCATTGTGAGGGGTTTACACGACCGTGCAAGTGACAGCCTTCCCTCCTCTGCGGTCTACTTAGCTTCTCTTCCCCCCACCGCTTTCCGAGGATGGATAACAGCATCAGGGACAGACCCGATGGAGAAAATGCAAGTCCAAGAACTGTGCTCCACATGGAACAGGACACCGGGAGACCTGAGGTGTCAGGGACACGCTGTGGCACATTATAGGAGACAAGGAGGAGCAAGGCACGAGATGAAGGGACGGGGACGGGGTGGCTGAGGGAGTTCTGGTAGCATAGGAAAGGGCGGTCGTGGTTCTATACAGAGGTTGTCATGGGGCTCCTTGAAAAACCTGGGAGAAACACAAATACGATTAGAATTCCAAACTTAAGTGTTTTTCTCCTTTTCTTAAATGCAATACCAGTGAGGAACCAGAGTTTCTCAAAGAATCTCAAAAATTTCCCAAAGGTCAAAAAACATCTCCAGTCCATACTCTTGGCCACGATGTAACAAGCCAGAAATGAAAGACAATTATTCAAATTAAATCCCCAACTACTTAGAAACTGTAAGCATTTTTTTCCTAAAATTCTTTTGTCAGCAAATCAAATGGCCACACAAATCATTTAGAAAGAAATAGCTATAAGAATATGCTGTACAAAATGTATGGAATGTGCCCCAAACCGTAAGAAAAATATATTCATAGCCCTAATTTTTTAATTCTTAAACAGAAAGAATAAAAATAAAGTAATAATAAATTCAAATCATGAAGCTGTAGAGAAAATATTTCAAAATATAAGAGAAGAGGGAACATTTTGCACAGAGGAGCAGAAATGAAGGACTTAAAAATAATAAAATTGAGAAATGAGCTAATTCTTTGAAAAGACCGACAAACATGGACAAATACATAACAACAACCACTTAAGACAAGTAACAAATGTACAAACATTAAAAATAGGGAGCAATAAAATTGCAGATTTTGGAATTTTAAGCATAGACTTGATTGACCATAATACCATGCAACTGGGCAATCATTTGGAAAGAACAAGGTCACGTTCTTAGTTATACCAGACTCAAAATTAATTCCAGATATATTAAAGTTAAAAAAGTATATGTAAGTATTTATATTAATTTATGGTAGCGAGGTATTTTATAAATACAACATCAAAAGCAGCAACCATAAAAGAAATAATCTATCAATTACATCACATTAAAAAAACAAATTTCTATACAGAAAAAAAAAACCCTAAAAGGCAAATGACAAATTGGGAAAATATTTCTAATATATGTGACAAAATATTAGTAACTCTAATACATAAAATATATGAATATCACAATCAATAGAAACAAAATGAATAAAATAGAAGTCTCAAAAGTCAAATTTATAAATTTGAAATGTTTAGGATTTTTAGATGTAACAGATACGATCACTTAAAAACTAGATATACTTTTCAATGTTTATATTGAATTGGGAACCATTAAATAAATAATATCATTTTTCAATAGAAACTTCTTGGACTACAGTTGGGTTATGTATCAAAAAGTCTTAAAAATGTGTGCACACCTCTACCAAAATGCCACTTCTAGGGACTTGTCCTAAGGAAATAACCTGGCCAACGTGTAAATATTTAGTTACAATGATTATTGCTGTGCTTTAAAAGACTCATATCCCCCAGTTGAGAACAACGTTAATTCTTAGGAGTGGGGGATTGGTAGGCTCAATCTGAGGGACTTCTTGCTCTATAACCAAAGAAAAGTAACGTGGCACATCTGTGTGTGTTAGTCTGGAAAGACCGGTAACATGCTCAGCAGAAAGGGCACATCACACCACGGACGGTGACAGCCTGTTGTTTTGGGTCCTGAACGTGTGGCACCTGTTCAGACATGTGCTCAATCCATAAGGGTGTTGTCTTCAGACATTCCCATTACTGGCTGCTGAGACGGAGGGTTACCTTGTTGATTTTTAGATTTTATAGCCTATACCATATTGTATTACTCTTTTAAAGAGACAACATTAAATAAAACCGATTGCATAGGCATTGGCTACCGTGGAGCTTATATACTTCTATCATTGTGTTGTTTTATGTATTTTTTACATCTATCAGTTTTTGTCTTCACTTTACGCCTCTCACTATTATCCCCTTGAGGACGAGCACTGTTTTTATCTGCATGCCCATCACTTAGCCCCGTGTTTTACATATTGCAGACATCATTAAACATGAGCGTTTCAAGGAAGGGAGGGAGGAAAACAGGGTAGGGGGAGAGAATAGAGGGAGAGAAAGGAAGGGAGAAAGGGGCTGAGGGGGGAAGGAAAAACAGGAGAAATGAGAGAAGAAAAGGGAGGAAGGGAGGGGAAAGGAAGGAAAGAAGAGAAGGAAGGAAGGAGGGAGAGGAGAGGGGAGGATAGAGAAAAGAAAGGGGAGGGAACCTAGGAGAAAAAACTGGGGGAAGGGAGGAAGACCGGGGTGGGGGGGCAGAGGGGAAGAAACTTTGGTCATAGGCGTCGTCTCTGCACAAGCACACTTGTAGCTCCCGGAGATGGAACTAAAACCCCAACCACAGCCGCCTCCCACGCCCAGCCCGCACTTCCGCCGTTTCCTCTATTTCAGACGCCCAGCGATGCCCTTGGGTGCGCCAGTCTTCCGGAGCCCGGACCGGCGAGATCCAGTCAAAGAAAACCCTTTCCCACAAGGTGCGGGTGCGACTGTCCGATGTTTGCCGCCATCCCCCAGCTGGAGCGCTGCCGCGCGCAGTCCCTCCGTCATTCGCAGACATTACCTAATTGATAAGGGCGTCCCTCTAGGCAGAGCACCCGTTCCCAGTTCTGTGTGACACACAATCAAACTCTGTTCCCTTGCCCTGTGACATCAACATTCTTGGCCAGGCCATTGGAGGGGAACTCCTTTTCCACCCAAGATAAACCGAGATCTCGGGACGGAACCAGTCCCCGAGAATCCCCCCACACACACACTCTCCCGCCCACTCCCATCTGCCTGATCCACACAGCGTTCCAGTTCGAGCCCCTGGGCTGCTCTTCGGGATCCCGACTGCAGCTGCAGCGCCTCGCCAGCCCCTGGTGACAGCGGGACGCAGACTGGAAGCAGCGGGCATTCGGAGTCCTTGGACGTACACACAGGAACCCCCGAGGACCGTCCCTCCCTCTCCCTTCCGCTGTGGCTCCCCTGACACAACCGAGCATCAACACTGAAAAGCTCCACCTGGTCTTTCCTGGCGGCCGGGTCCTGGTGATAACGTAGTTCCCTAGGCACTCAGGGGCGGCGTGTGAATCCAAGAGGCCGTGGGCCCCGCCGGCCACCCGTGGCCGACTCAGGCCAAGAAACAGAGAGACGCACAGCGCAGAGCCCACGCTACTAGGAATGTCTCCGAGATGCGGCCCTAGACCAGCTCATCTTCTACCTCCCTCGTGGCCCTGGGGACGTGGAGACTCCCTGGCCAGCGGAGCTGCCCCTCGGGTGCTGGGATCGCATCCGGGTTCAAAAGTAAAGATGTACAGGGTGGGCAGAGGTAGGGTTACAGCTGCCACCACACAAAGCAAAGTTCATTGTCTACTGTTGTTGATTAATTATTGTATTATTATCCATGCGAACAACCGTAGACCTACTTTTGCCCCACCCCGTATAATCAGTACGAGAGAGAACAACAGAAGGTGGGTTTTAGGGTGTCTGGGGGTGGGGCGGGGAAGGGAGGTTTCAATAAACCAGAGGTTGATTTATTTTATCTTTGTCTTAGAGCATCATGGGGAGCTTGCACCCAAACAGACCCGAGTTCAAACACTGGCCCTACCATTTACTGGCTTTATAATATGGGGCAAATGTTTCTTGCTCAGCTTTAATGTTCTCATGTGGTCCTTGTAAAGATTCAGTGAGAAAACATGTAAATCCTGGCCCAGAGCAAGTGCAATTTTTTAAAATCAACGTGCACGACGAGCTTGGAAGTCAATGCCTCGGAAACACTTTTTCCAAAGTGACACTAGGTCGCCGCTTTCCCCTGTCATCCTATTGCTGTTATGTCCCCGTTTCACAGCCAATCGGGGCGTTCTTAGCACCTGCTATGAATTATAGTTGTTCTGATCAAAAGCCATGCAAACAGCATCCAGCATTTCGGAGGAAACACTAACGTGGCCAAGGACTCGACCCATCTCTCCCCGCACTGGGCCTTCCCAGATGAGGAGCCAGAGGCCTAAGGAGGGACAGCAAGGACACAATCGATGCTAGGGGTCTTGAGCTGAGGCCTAGCCATGTGTCATTTGTCCCTGGCAGCGCCCTGGGGGGTAGGGTGGGGGCGCAGTGGGCATGGGCCTACGTTCAAGTCTCCTACAAGGGGGAGCGCAGCGGGTGGCTGGGGCTCTGGCCTGACCCGGGTCTCTGGAGCGTCATACTGCACCTCTTCACGCTTCAGAAAAATTCTCCCATGTTTTCCCCAGTGTCCTGGTCTCCTCGAGGCCGGGTCTCCACTGGAGAGCTCCGTCCGCTTAAGATCTTTCTAACATATTCCTCTGTGGAAAGCCAGTGTGGGTCTGAGATAACCCCCATGCCCTCTGACTTGTACTGGGGCGGCTGCGCCCTGGTGAGCTCCAGGCCTTCCGGGGAGCGGCGGGGAGACAGGCGAAACTCGAGCCCCAGGTGGTCGGCAGGCTCAGCTGTCACCCCACCACGCCTGCCCACGGCAGGGCCTAGGGAGATCCTACTGGAGCCTGGCCACTGTGGGGAGCGGAGGGGTCAGTGGGCACCTCCATCCAGGGAGGCATGGAAGGGACCCTGGGCCGGTTCACCTCCTTGAGCCTTTTGGCCTGTCCCTGGTCCCCTCACCCTGGGAGACCTTGGGCCATCACACCCCTGTCTCTGAGTCCCTATGTCCCCTTCTAGGTGAGAGGAACGGCTGCTTCCTTCAGCTCCTGTCCTCACCACACTGCCCCCCGACCCCTCCCTGTTCCACAAGCCTGGCAGCCCCCAGTACAGCTGGAGTGAAGCCCCCCACCCCCTTTCTCCAGAGGGGACGAGCCCATGCCGAATTTCACTCCCATCCACCTAAGCACAGGTGCCACCCTTTCCCAGTCAGGGAGCCCATCAGAGAGCAGACGGCGTGAACTTCTATTTCCATATCTCCTTCTCTCCACGAGAACACAGCCATAACTCTGCAAAGTAAACACGCTCTGTCTAATCTTCCTCCGTGCTGGGACAGTTTGTTGAAACTGGTGAAATGATGCAGACCCCACCAAAATGGTTTGATAAGAGCTGCAAGTCTGGTTTTGTGATTATTAAACAGAGGGAGTAGAACTCAGCTGCCTCTGATAATTTTAAAAAGAGCCCACTCCTACCCAGATCTTATTCCCTACCACGTCCACAGGGCTTACACACACGGAGGGCTCGGTGGCCTTCCAGGACGTGTGTACATGTGCACAATCTACTTTTCGTCTCCTTGGGTGGGGAGTGGGGTTGTCTGTGCCTCTAGAACAAGAGAAAATCCCAGCCTAATTTTACGATCGCTCATTGGGTTATCAGTGACACCACGAGGAGGTTCAGTCTGCGTGATCCCTACGGCACAAGGATTATGCTGGAGAAAAATCCTCATGATTTTTTGGGAACGGGACAAGTTCTTCGAGAAGAGGTCAGCAAGCTACAGACAGCAGGTCGAATCTGACCCACGGCCTATTTTTGAAGGGCTACAAATTAACGTTTACGTGTTTGAAGGGTTGACCCAATCAAGAAGAGTACTATTTCGTGACACATGAAAATTCAAACTTATGTGAAATTCAAATTCCAGCATCCATAAGTAGAGTTTCATCGGGACGTTGCCTTGACCGTCCACATGCGTGCGGTCACTAACCAAAAGTGCTTGTGTTCGCGTCTTTTGTTTTCACAAGTAGAGTTTTTCAGACGGTGTCGCAGATGGACGAGCTGGGAAACAGTGAGACCAGGACTTTAACAGGTGTTCTCGACGAGACTGGGCTCGAAGAGAAGCAGTTTGGTCACCCCACAAGGTGGGCCCCTTTCCCATCCCTCCCCCCACACTGGCCCCCGATGGAAGGGCTGCTGAAATGCCCATTAAGAAAAATTGATTCTGAAGTGTGACATCATGTCATTGGAGATACACGGTATCGTGACAGGACATGATATAATGTCCTGCGCAAAAATAAATTGCATTGTTAGAGGCCCCCGTTGCTTCAGAGGGAGAGATATGTCTGTGGGGGGGGGGGATCGTGGTGTTTGTGGAAGGAATGTGCCCCACCGAGAACTCCTGTCCGCGGTGAACGGCAGCTCTGGGCCAGCTGCCCATGGCCAGGGGCTCAAGTCCTTGGTTCTGTGACTGGTAACACCTCGTAAGGACAGGGTTTCCCATGGTTGTTTGATGGTCGGGCCTTTGCCTTCGCTCAGTGATATTTCTCAGCAAGGTCACTTTCAAACTCAACTTCTTACATACCATTACAGCAACCCCAGGTTGGGAATTCTCAGAACTTGTTTTTTTTTTTTTTTTTTAATCCATTTTCAATGAAAACACTGCAGGATTATGAAAGCATCTAATTCGTTTAAGTGCTATAGGAAGTTTCAGAGAAAATAACATGCCTTCGTATTCCACACACCAGAGTCGATGTAACCTAAGTCAAGTCACGGGGAGAAACTGATTGTCCCTTCTGAGGATGAGATGTATAAAGTCTGTGCTGGTTCGTCAGTGATGTTGGTCCCAGACCCAGATGATGTGTGCTGCTTCCAGCCATCCCCTAATCGTGACCGGAGTGTCTTCTCCCAGCTCAGAATCGGCCTCAGGAAACAGAAGTGAGAAGCATAGGGGCCAGTCTGAGGCGCACAGACAGCTTCTCTCCTGACCGGCTTGGAGCAACACCACCCAGGGCCAAGGCAGAGCCCCCACGGAAGGTGGGGACGTGGAGACCAGGCCGCTCTGGACCTCTGTGAGTTGAGGGTCCCCCCAGCAGGCACTGAGAGCAGCGTGCCTGGGTCACCTTACCTTGTCTCCGTCTCATCTCCCCAGAAAATCACCCCACCCCCACCGTCCAATGCACCTCTTACCTCACTCGATGTGCATTCATGTTGGACCTCAGTGAGAGAGTGACTTCCCCGTGTCAGCCACTGCACAGCAACTCCCTTGGACTCGGTGTGACCCTCACAGTAACCCTCAGTGACGGTCATGGTCGCCCACATGATACAGATGCGTAAATCAAGGCTCACAGAGGTTAATTATTTTGTCCCCAATTCCACAGCTGTCAACTCTAAGGATTCAAGCCTATCGGAGTCTACCCCTCTTTGCCAGGCCCCTGCCAACCCCCACTGCTTCTCTGATGAAATGGACTGGACCGACAACGCCGCTGGGGTCATTTGATGGGAGACATGAAGAGTCAATGACGGGAGACATTAGAGCCCAGGGAAGGGCCCCAGAGCGCTGCCCAGGCCGACCTGGATGCCATCTAGCCTGCTTTCCCACAATGGACCACGACTTTTGAGTTGAACGGTCCTTTCTCAAAGTTCATAGTTTAACATCCTTAAGGCTCTGAACCCACTTGGCAAGTTCTGACCAGATGAAGCACATGGGAGTTCCTCTATCACCTGAGCCATCACACCCAGTGAAAGTGTCCCTTCTGTCCCCGAAGGCCCCGTGAGCATCTGCCCCGGCCCATCCTGTCTGGGCCCCGAGGCTACGTAACCGAACTGCTGACCCCGGCTCAGCCATCACACTTCGCACTTGCCTTCTCTCCGTCTCTCTGATGTTGATGGCTGGTCTCCCCAAGGTTCTCTTTTCACCTTTCACGGTGCATCTGTCACCTCGGCTCGTTAATGGCTTTAAGGGACCCTGTGGCACCGCATATCGCTACACATTTCCTCAGAGACCTCTGCCAGCCGTTCTCCTTGGTAAAGGGATGCTTACAACTTGTAAATCAGCACATTAGTCCCAGTCAGATGTTTAGTGAAAAACTTTCCAAACAACCTGGGCACGGGGCTTACAATGTGGACGTGCGGGACGACGCTTGCAGGACGCGAGCAGAAGTCTGCTTGCAGGCCAGAGTGGAGTGCAGTCCCCAGGGCCACATTTCAAAGTGCCGCCTGCAAAGTGAGGGAACTCAGCCCTGCAGCGCCAGAACAAAGCATGGGCATCCGGAAAAAAAACAGAGGAAAAATAAAGAAATCTCCGCTGCCGGAATTTCCCCCAGGAGACCTGGCTGAGTACCTCTCCTCTCTTACCCTGAAGCCTCAAATACCAGTTGGCGTGCAAACCCTTGTTTTGCTCCGTAGCACCAACTTCCATTTGTAAAGAGATCAAATTATATTTTCATGCTGGGTGGCAAACAAAATGAATCAACCTGTGAAGTCCCTGCTTGCCAACAGCCGGCTGTGCAAAGCTTCCATTTCTGCTGATGTGCATTTTAATACAGGTGAGTGTCCAATGGATGCGCAATGAGCATCGCGGAGTAAGTGCCATCGAGCCGTCTCCCAGCTGCTGAGTTGACACGTGAGACTGCAGAACGTGGAGTGAGAGCAGTCACAGGCTTTCATTCTTCGGAAGGGTGGCCCTCTGGAACACACGGGCCTGGGTGGGGCCGCAGCAGTTCTGTTGATGCTTGATTAAAGTTTGGGTCCGTCTACTATTTTCTGGTTTATTTATAAGAATCATTCACACTGGGACATCTCTGAGAGTGAGCATTCATAATGACCCTGGGAGGTCAGGGGGAAAGGGGCGCTGTCCTAGGCAGAGTGGGTGCTCTGTCCTCTTTCTCAGAACCCACTGACCCTGTGACTGTCACACATGAAAGTAAAGGGCCCACGCTGACAGCAACCTCAGAGGCCACTGTCTTCAACTCTGACTTTATAGAAGAGGACACTTGAGCCCAAGAGCTTCGAAGACTTTGCCGGAAGCCGTGTGGCTCGGCAAATGCCAGAGCTGGGCTAGAAGCTGTCTCCCACTCCCAGCCCACGCTTTTGTCCGCTGTTTGTCATGAGTTCCTGCCGCTGGGTGCAAGGTGGCAGGCTTGCTAAGACGAACACGGCGAAGGAAAAAGGCAGCGTCACCCGAGTTCTTACTTTGTCACACCAAGCAGAACACGAGCCCTCGTAAGAGCGTGTGCCAGAACACCACTTCCCGGGTGGTTTTAGATAAAAATCCTCTGTGTCCCGGTTCCCAGCTTGGGAAGTCAGGAGAAATAACAGCCACGGCCTTCTACCCAGGAGCGTGGTTCGGAGGGAAAGGGGACGGGATAACACCCACACAGAACAGCAGGTGTTCTCACGCTGTGAAATTACACCCGCTACACCGACGGACCGATTCCTTAACGGTGCTCTCGTGTCCTGAAAGGGATCGAGTGGCCCCAAATACCTCACTTGTACAGCAAGAGTCATTTGTTGGAGGGCAGGGCATGAGGGGAGACTGGGGCGGGGAGAAGCACAGAGTGAAAAGACTGACTCCATGTCATCATGATTTTCCCCGACGCAACAATGGAGAACTGATGAAGAAATAAACATTGTTTATATCAAAAAATTTGCAGAAAAATGGAACATAGTCTTACGAGCCCCTTGGATTCCATTGTGATCGTTTCTCCCAAATAGGAAAATCTTAACAAACCCAGATCCCTGAGATGCTGCTGGTATTGATGAAAAATACTGGGCAGCCATCCCAGCTTAACTCTCCTGTCCTCCAGCGCGGCACTCAGCTGCCCTGGCGCGACGTGATGGAACATTATGCAAATGCAGTGGGCTTTGCTCCACAAAGTACGGCACCGCTCTGCACTTTCCAAATTGATTGCTTCCAGGGCGGACAAGTCCTCTGTAAACTTTCCAGGTATCACTGCATATGAAACGCGCACAGCTTCCTGAATAAGACTTTCATCTGGAGGGTCCCTGGCCCCCTCGCATTCCCGAGGAAGGGGGTTTAAGCACAGTCACCTGTCCCCAGAAGAGTGTGTTGGACATCGGAAGAGCAGGTTGGGGTATTAGCTTCAGCCGCCCAGCATCAGCGGCATTTTATGGACATTTCATGCAAACATGCGGTGGCGAGTGTGTGTGAGAAGGTGGCAGGGGGAATGAGGGAGGTCGCAGGAAGGCAGCTCATTCTAATGTCAAGAACGGAAACTGATGATGGATTATGAGATGCAGTTTTGCACCAGATTGCAGCTGCTTGGGTTGGTGCTCACGTCTGCTTTTCTTTAAGGAAGAAGACGATCTGTTGAAAGCATGCCCCCCTTATTAAAATCCAAAAATCCGAAATGCAGGGGCATCACCTCTTGGGCTACTTGTGACTGTGAGGAATAAAATCAAACCACGTGGGAAAAGATGCTGTGGGTCTTGCACTCCAACGTCTGACCCCAGCAAGTGTGAAGGTTTCCTGAGACCGGAAAGCGAGCACGCTTTCTATTGCTAGTTCTTTGAGAGAGAGCAAGAGTGAAGCCATTCTCAAGCCTGTGGAAAGGAAAGGCTTGTCTTCCTTCCCATCTGAGGCTTTTCCTACAGGGAGCCGAGGTACGGGTAACGAGAATATGAAAACAAAAGGGGGTCTTGGGACCAGGCCGCCCAACTGATCAGGGAAGGGGGTCAAATGACGTAAATGGATTTTAAGAGAGGGGATTCCAACAGTCTTAAGGGATTCGTGGCAAATCCCCCTCAGAGAGAAGATCAAGGGTCAAAGACAGTCTCCTGAGACCGCCAGGTGTTCTTGCAGGAAGAAAGTTTCGTGAAGTGCTTGTATCATCACGGTTCACCAGAAAAAGGTGGGGGGGAGGGTAAAAGAGAGCCAGAGGGCAAACCCCCAGCTTTACAGCAACATACACTGAAGTCGCCGAGAAACTACAAAATAGACTGTCCCCCAGGGAGGATGACAAAGAAATCAGATATGCGTGTTTAAGGAGGTCAGGAAGTCGGGGGCAGTGTCTGAGATCTTCCACGGGACACAAGGGACAGTCCAGGGAGATGCCGTCCCTTTAGGAGTTGAAAGAGATGGGGAGGAGATGGCCACCCTCTCCCCAACGCTGGAGTCTAGAAGGCTCATCTAGCCTGCATGGTCACCTGACCGTGAGAACAGAGAATGAGAGCTCTTTAAACCATACCAGGTGTGAAACTTCTCAAAGTCCTTGCATGGCGTCTTACCTGACCCACTCACAAGTCAATGGAAAGATTTAGAAGGTAGGTAACCCGGAAGGAGGAAAGACATGAGCAGGCAGAAGCCAAGGCTGGCCTCGGCTCATGAATGGAGTTTGACTTCCATGACCTGGGCACTTGTGACCCAGGCCACCAGGAGAACCGCCCAGGGACCTGCCAGGGGAGAAGCACGTCGAGCCGTGGTGGGATGGTGAGCCATTTGAGGTGACCTTTAGTGCCTACGAAAACTCCTGGCGTGGAAAAAATAATGCTAGGTCACTTCGTAGCCCTCAGAAGTATTCCGGGAATGGAGTAACATTCTTAGTCATGTAGTCATTCATTCACAAATGTTTGCTGAGGACCGTACTCTGTGGGAAACACGGCTCTAAATGTCATGATAACCAACCCAGCATCGTCAAGCGAGCTCCCTGTCAGACTGAGCTGATCAGCCTTCACGTGACAGGCCCGACATTTGGGTTAGGACTCATCCTGGTGATCGAGCCTGTCTTTGCGAGTTCTCCAGCTGTGCCCCGCCGACCACAGCCCTCCATCACCGAAGAAAGGCCGTGTGTGCTCACGCCCAGGGAAGACCCGGGCGTGGTGCACGCACCAACCTGCACGATGAGAAGGGCCGGGCCTTCCGTCTCGGGGGCTCCTCTAACCATGCTGCCCGGCGGGCAGGCCAGGAGTTTGCCGGGTGAGGAGACTGAGGTTCCGAGAGGCGAGGAGCCGGGTCCAGGGGCCCGCAGCCTCGGATCGATGGAGCCGGCCTGGCCCCATGCCCTGCCGAGTTACGAAGTCCTCCCAGAATGGATTTCTGGTGCTGCGATGGGCTGGCACAGGAGCCAGCACTGGTGTGCAGACCACGAAGCCCACATGGGAGGAGAGAAAAGGCCCTGGAGTCAGGAGCGCCAATCCCACACGGATGCACACCCAGTTCCATAAGAATTTCTGACGTGCATCCCAGTGTTGTCCTTTTGGTTGTCGGTTTTATGGCTAAATTTGGCAACCAACTCACCGGGCAGGTACAAGCTGTGTTTCTGGGGCCCTTGCCATACACTCCTTGGGGGCCCAAGCACTGACCTCTTTTGAGAAGGAAGGTACTGCTTCCTTGCAAATAACCTCAGGCTGCTGCCTTCTTTGCAGGAGTGTTTGGTCTGATGAAGCAGACCTGACTGTCTCTCCCACAAGCAGAGAGCCTGCAAGATCGGTAAGACGGACAGCTGCAATGTGCAGACCTATGACCTGCGCTTCAATCCCTGGGACAACGCTGCAGGATTAGTCGTGACTTCCTTCGATCTGCGGTCCATGGCCGAGTCCACCAACTAAGGCCCCGGTGGCTGACACGTGAGGAGCTGGGGTTTAAACCCTCCCGGGGGACACTGCCTGTGTGCTTCCCTGTGCGCTCCAGAATGAAAGTGTGTGCATTTTCCGGACATTGGACCTGAGCCGCTTCTGATGGTACTTCCTAACAGCTTCCAGCACCGAGACCTGCACCAAGGAGGATGACCCGTGAAGAGGCCCAGGAGGGCCGTCAAGACTTGACAAGCCTTGGGAAGGTGTCAAAATGACAAATGCTGTGTTGCCCCAGGCCCTAGAATTTCCCTGTGGGGACGCATGGAATGAAATAAAACTTCCAGCTTCCTGAGCTGTGTGGAGGCTGTCAACAACCCCCCCTGGGGATCCATTGTCCCCCACTCCCCTGGCCTGTCCTCCAGCTCAGGACCTCACTCTCCCACCCTGCTGCCTTGTCACCAGGTCCTGCCAGAGCCCCCAGCGGTCACGACGAAATGATTTGCTTGAACGCTGCACATGGGTGGGGAGAGAAGGGAAAAGCGCAGAGGTTCCTGGGACTTCCCCACTTTCTAATGCCTTCAATAACCAAAAGCAAAGGGTTACATCCTTCTGATCCTCTGACTTATTTAAGTCCTTGGCCATCCACCCCGCTTCTGGAAATCACCACTGCAGAGAGAACCCACTTCCGTTTAACCTCTGCCATCCGTGGAATGAGGTGAAGAGAAGGGAGAGAGAGAGTTAAGAGAATGGGAGGGAGTATTCAAAGTCAGACTCATCCCAGTCCAAACCTCCCTTCCGCCCCCACGAGTCTGCCCACCACTCTCTGTAAAAGGCTTTTTGCGTGTATCGAATCCATACAAATTCGATTTGGGACTCGTGAGAGAATGGTCACATAGAGCCAATAGCCAGGACGGGTTAAACGTTAAATATATGCATCATCTCCAGGAGGGGGACTTGGGTTGACAACATGACTCTCTTAGCTGAGGATTGAAGGCCAGGACCAAAGGTGGCCCCAGTGTTTCAAAGATGTTCTCATCAGACTCGAAAACAGCAGGCACCTTCCGGAAGACCGAGGCCGACGCGGCAGCAGCCCCGAGACAGGAAGGGAGCTGCGGCTCCTGGCCGACCGTGTCGATGTGGAGACATGCCGTCTGAAGAGGGAGAAATCATCTGCGTGCTATTCTGCTCCATGGACCCCACACATACATTTTTAGTCAAAAATATACCATTGCTCTGCGCTGGGATGGACTTCAAGTTTATCTCCTGTTCTTAAGAGCTAGCTACATGCTGAGTTTTGCGTGTGCGATTTGTTTAATCCTCCCAGCACCAGAATCGGCTCTTCCCCCGCCTGACACTTTCCCCCAGAAAATGGCAGGCAGGTCTTGGCTCAAATGGCACCTCTTCAGAAAGGTCTTCCTTCCTGGGGCCACCCCACGTGAATGGGCACCCCATCACCGCCCACCCCCCTCCCTGCTTTATTTCTCTGTATCGCACTTAGTTCATGTACGTCACGATCTCCCCAACATTCCATGTGGGCAAGCTCAGACTTCAATGAGCATCCGGGGCGACTTTGAGAGGAAAAGAGTTCAACTCAGAAGGGGGACATTCAGCTTGGGCTGCATGTGCGTGTGTGCATACGTGTGTACATGCGTGTGAAGGAGAATGACCGTTCCTCCCCCACAGGCCGGGTTGTTAGGCTGGCTCACGGAGCCACACCCAGGAGCATGGCTTGGTTTGCTCTCTGGAGCACAAACAGATAGTTCACAATGGACAAAGCCATTCTGCGCTCCCCCACCTTCCTCCTCTGGCCCGCGGCTCCCGGGCCTGGGGGCATCCATCCTCCCGCCTGGTCTGGCGGGGACCCGGGGCTTGGTGGGCTTTCCGGCTGGTGAGAACTTGTCAGGGCCCGGAGAGGGGCTCCACCCTCTCCCCGATGACTCAGACGCCCCAGGAGAAAAGCCTGGGCATCTGTATTTTTAATCAGCCCCTCAGGAAGATGTTTAGTGCCAGGCAAGTGTGGCAGACCCTGGTCTAAGCCAGCGATTGGCCGGTTCTTTTTAGCAGCAGAAGGAAATGTTTGCAGAAGCCTAGGCTGCCCCAGGCAGAGTCGGGGAGTGTCCCACAGCCCGACCCTTCCCGTTTTTTCTCCTCTCTCTCCCGGAGGTAGGGTCACAGAAGAGAATTTGAAAACCACTGACTCTGTCCAATGTCCCCATTTTACGATGAGAAAACTGAGGCCCAGGAAGGTTGAAGAGCATCGGCAATGATCACATGATAGAAAGTGACAGAGCCACTTGTAAGCCCGTCAACCTCTCAATCCAAAGCTGGGCGCAGATTTACAAACGAGAGAGCTCGGCTGGGGAGGAGGGACGGCGGGCTTCGCGCTGGCCCCAGGAAGTGAGCTGGGGTTTTAAGGGCCTTGCACACCTGCTCGAACCCCACTCATCTTGCAGCAGAGCAGCCGTGTACACCGGGAGAGCAGAGTCGGGGTCAGAACAACCCCTGGCCGCAGCTGAAAATGGCAGGGCCCTTCCCTGAGTGAGAAAAGCATCGGCTCTGTGTTGACGCACCGAGTGAATGTGCAGGGGCCACGGCCCACCGAGGCGCTTGGATCTGAGACTGCCGGGTTCCCCTCGCCTGTCAGACTCGGAGCACGGGTCCCAGGGAGGAGGCAGAGCACTCCGGGGTCTGCTTCCGTTCTCTGCGGCTGCATCCGCGGCGCCGCCTCACTCCCAGGGGGAGGGGCTGGAGCCTGCTGTGCTTGTGCAGACGCCAGGCCCAGGGCAGGCCCTGTCCGTTTGCCCGGCCTCTCCAGGCCTCTGACACGTGGGGCCGTGGATGCAGGAGGATCAGCGTTAAGTACCTGCAGGTGACTCTGTTCTCTCGGGGCAGCCAACGGTGCTCAAATGAATGAAGCGCAGGTCAGCGAGCCTGCAGCTGGGGGTGGGAGGTGCACAGAGAGGGGGTCCCATTCTTTTGCTGTCCACTAGGTTTTTTTTCTTTAAAAAGAGAGAAATCAGGTTTAAAAAAAAAAAAACAGGAGAGAATGACAAAGAGAAAGAATGGCGATGATTGGAGAGAGGGGAGGAAACAAGAGGGAGAGGGAGAAATTTCTTTTTCCAAACATGAAAGAAGATGAAAGAACTTGAACTGAACAGTGTGTGCTTTGGTGTTTCCCAGAAGGGTCTTTGTTTATCCCCTTGGTCTCAGGGATACGAGAGATACAAAGATCCCCTTAGCCACGGATCTGATGTTTCCCAGCCCACCTTCCGCTCCTGTCCAGTCCGTGACTGCTCCTTAAACGAGCCGGCCAAGTCCTCAGTGGCCAGGCACAAAGCAGGGTTGCCTGCGGCCCACAGGTCTGGTTTCCTCCTGGTGGGAGGTGGGGGGCAATCATCAGGCTTCCTGAGGGAAGAGGGGACAGGGTTCCAACGAGGAGAGGACCCTATTGGCCCTGGTTCAAGCCCCTCGCTGTGCGGTCATCCTCCAGGATTGACCCCGGGCCTCACCTACTCGGGAAATCACTCTCTGTGCGGGGACGAGAGGAGCACAGGAGACTCCAGGAGTCTAGCAGCCACGTGGCAGCTGTTAGCACGGGGCCGATGCAGCCTCCCGGCTCTCCCAGGAAAACGCCCACCGAAACCGAAACTGGCCAGGATAAACTCTCCTCAACACCAGCAACCCAGACAGACGGCTGGGCTCCTCTCAGAATGTTTCTACAGAATCAAGACAAATTCACCCAGATCTAACCTAATGAAATAGATTGTTAAAAAAAAAAAAAAAAAAGACATCATCCCAAACTCAGAAAAGCCAGGCCTAAACCAACCCCAGATCCCACCACCATTCTTTCCTTATTTCCCCCGGGCCCACCCTCCCCTCCCCTCCCCCACCACATCGTTACCAGACAGGATGGAGGAAAGAGGCAGAAGTCTGCTTCCTCCCACATTCCAGATCCTGCGTGATACACCCTGTGCAGCCCACAGCAGAGCTTCTTGAACTTTCATGTGGGAACCTCCCACTTGGACCAACTGAGAGAGCCTGCATGAATATCACGAGCAAACGGATGGTGTCCACTTGGACACTGTAATGGGCTCCGTAACGTGTCCCTACCCCTACTTCCAGGAATTCCTAAAGGACCAGGGTCGACGACCTCGGCCTACAGGACTAAGTCCAGATGGAACGCTCACTCCCTCTGAGACCTTAATTCTTGCTATCTTCACCTTCCGCCACTCGTACAGGGTCCTAAAGACCTGTCACTTTTGTTCTACGTTTGTTAGATGACAGGGGCCACCCAGACATGCTAAACAAACCAAAACAGCGAATATTGTCACCACTTTACAGACATGGAGACCGAGGGGAACCGGGCCCCCTCGCGTCCAGCCCCAGCCTATCCTCACAGCCACTCTGCCCCGACCACCGCGCAGTGGGCAGCGCCCCGTCCTCTGACCCTTCATTCCTGCGCCTCTGTTGATCCTACACCTGCGGCCCCACTACCCCTCGTCAGCCAGACATCGCTCCTCTTCAGCGTTCGTGTCTGTGTTTCATGGAAAACCACCTGTCTGTTTTATCCACTTTGCTTCTCCTACACGTTGACATCCTCACCCAAGATTTTTTCACTCATAGGTCAATGAAAACTCATTTGAAGTGGCAACAAAAAAAAAAAAGAGAGAGAGAGAGATAAAGAGAAAGAGGAGGGTGTTCTTTTAAGCCGCCGAGTTCAGGGTAATCTTGTTACACAGCTGTTGATAACCAGAACGATGCCTACCTCCGAAGACGGCTGGGAGGGTTTAAGGACCTGCTAAACATGATCACAGCTCAATTAATACGGTTCATTAATGAATAGCTATCTGTGTCTTTCTCACATGGCTGTTTGCTCAGTGATCTCTAAGCTGAGGAGGGGCAATTTCGCTGCGCTTTTAGAGGTGCGCCATCTAGAATGTAGGTCACTAATCAATCAAATTAAAGCAGGAGCTTCCTGCCATCTCCAACCTCCTTCTGGAAACTGGACAGCAAACCTCTTACTGCACGTCGTTTGGAATCGGAGGAAAGTGCTCACAATGCAATCTGTGCGTGCGATGCCAGCAAAATCTGAGTTTTTGATGAAGAGTCATCATCACTTGGCCATCCTTGTCCTCAAAAAAGAAAAAAAAATACCATGCGAAGGTGCAGGGCCAAAACTCAACACAAAGGGCTATCAACACCATCGCATTTTTAAAATGTGCTTGAGGTCAAATATTTTATGTCCTCCTGATTAGTTCTTTCCACACCATCCCGCTGTCCAGGCCAGTGAATCTCTAGTCTGTGCAAAACTGCAGACTCCTCCGGGACAACGCAGCAGAGACAGTTCGGTCCAAGTCACAATCTGCTGGTCCGTCAGAGGCGCACGG
The DNA here is from genome assembly GCA_039655065.1 of Glossophaga mutica. Classification (NCBI taxonomy): domain Eukaryota; kingdom Metazoa; phylum Chordata; class Mammalia; order Chiroptera; family Phyllostomidae; genus Glossophaga; species Glossophaga mutica. The sequence continues at coordinate 90,382,010 of CM077313.1, forward strand.
TGATTCTCTGAGTCTCATTAGTCAAATGGCTTCCACGTCCATACTCCTAATTGGAAATTAAATGGCGCTTTTAAGACATTTACACAAGGGTTGGAAGTGATTAATTCCTGGCTGCATTTTCAAACCTGTGCGCATAAATTTGTACGCACAATGAATACTGCTTAAATTGAAATAGAGTCCCTTTAATTTAACACATTTATTGAATACCTAATACGTGCTAGGTGCCAGTAATATCATGGTGATAAAACATTGCCTGTGAAGTTATCCCAGGTTTTCCATAAATCAAATTGAAGATCTATTTCAACTTCAAAGCAATAATTTACGCTTGGTCTCAATGCTGAGGTAATTTGAAAGAAGTTATTTTGAGGACTTTTACATTTTTAAATATGTTTAAGTGTTGCAATAAATGTAGGTTGAATGAATGGATGGATGTCATAGTTTGTGCTTGTTAGGTGACTACAGCTGATTGCTGCATAGACCGTGTTTCCATTAGCATGTCTCTGGACAGGGCCCCCCAAGGTCAATGTACGCTTGTCATCTGACCTGTGAGGAGTTAGGGCTTCAAAATTTTGTTTGCTGGTAAAACTTTTTCCTGGGACTCATTGATGGGGTCTTGGTAACACCCTTTCACTTTGCTAATAGCCCGGAATAAAGCAGCTAAGGAACTCAACAGTGAGTTTGAGAACAGAAATATCGACACTTGTATACGCTGTTAGCTTCTTGGTTATGATGGACGGACAGCATCACTGGTATATTTATAAATAGACTCCAGTGGAATATATACATGATATAATATATAATGTTATATAGTAGATACTATATATAATACATAAATATATATACGAGTATATACAAATATGTGTGTGTGATTCAAAATTGCCATGTAAAAAAGTCATGTAAAGTTAACTAGTTGCTAAAATTGATGAAGAGGCTTTTCGTTAAGTATTTTTTATTGATTATGCTATTAGAGTTGTCCCATTTTTCTCTCCCCTTTAATCCCCTCTGCTCCGCAATACCCTCTCCCCAGCATTGCCCAGCCCCCTTAGTTCATGTCCATGAGTCGTATATGTAAGTTCTTTGGCTTCTCCATTTTCTACACTATTCTAAACCTCCCCCTGTCTATTTTGTGCCCACCATTTATGCTACTTATTCCCTGTACCATCTCCCCCAGGCTCCCCCCCTCCCCACTGATAACCCTCCCTGTGATCTCCATTTCTGTGGTTCTGTTCCTGTTCCAGCTGTTGGCTTAGTTTGATTTTATTTTTTTTAGGTTCAGTTGTTGATAGTTGTGAGTTTGTTGTCATTTTCTATTCGTATTTTTTATCTTCTTGTTTTTCTTAGATAAGTCCCTTTAACATTTCATATAATAAGGCCTTGGTATATAATGAACTCCTTAATAATAATAATAATAATAATAATAATGAATATAATAATGATGAACTCCTTTAACTTGACCTTACCTGGGAAGCACTTTATCTGCCCTTCCATTCTCAATGATAGGTTTGCTGGATAGAGTAATCTAGGTTGTAGGTCCTTGTTTTTCATGACTTTGAATACTTCTTTCCAGCCCCTTCTTGCCTGAAAGGTTTCTTTTGAGAAATCAGCTGATAGTCTGATGGGAACTCCTTTGTAGGTGACTGTCTCCTTTTCTCTTGCTCCTTTTAAGATTCTCCCCTTATCTTTAATCTTGGCTAATGGAATTATGATGTGCCTTGGTGTGTTCCTCCTTGGGTCCAACTTCTTTGGGACTCTCTGAGCTTCCTGGACTTGTATGTAACAGGCTTTTTAAAACACATGGTCTGGCAGAAGCTACGCCAGTGAGTGTGGTTGGTAGGGTACGTGCATGTCTCTCACAAGATGGACAGCAATTTGAACATTTCATCTAAAATGGCCTATGGTGGGCTTGAGTACGATATCGTTATGCTACAGCATTTCATGCTTGTGATTTTTTTAATAAAAGATTTGGTATAAATTACCAGCGCATAAGTCAGGGGCGTTATTTGTGCCGGGCCCTGTACAAAGGCAAGACTCACCTGGAAATTCTGGGCTGTGAGACTTCCGTTCCGTGCTGACAGCTGAGCGGTTCGCAGCTCACGCAGGGGCGTCCCCCACGCCCTCTGCCGTGTCGTCACACAGGCCCCCGCTCTCGACCAAGCAGCGCAGACCGCAGGGGCTGAGGTGAGGGCCCCCTCCCCGTTTCTTGCTGTCACTGTTCAAAAGCGAAGACTAGCGACGACCTGTTGAAAAAGAATGTGGTCTCCTTTTATGGGGCGGCCGTTTTCCAGGCAGCCTCTGGGGAGTGTCCGACTTGAGATGAGTGGCCAAGAAGCACACACATGTCCGCTCTCTGACAGGCGTTGCTCCTGCGTGTGCTCCCCGAATCTGAGTCTGTCCGTCCCTCTTTCCCTTCAGAATCCCTCCAGGTTCCCTCAGGCTTCCCAGCTCCTTGGTGGTCTGGTCTGACATCTGCTCACCCTTATCTCGAATCATTGGAGCTGATAGGCATTTCCTGGGAAAAGTTGTCTAACAGATTTTTTCTAACTCCTCTGACAGCTACCCAGGTCTCAGGAAATTAATTATCTTGGTGCCTGTAAGGGTGACAGTCCTGAGACTCCCAGAGACAGAACTGCATTACAAGCACGTGCTCACACGTGACTGTCCCTTGCACCAAATGGTGTGAGCCCTGCCTGTTCATTTCAGCTACAGGGATCCCCCGTGTGGGAAGACAGGCTCTGCTGCCTGAGCCACCGGGTTTGAAGCCCATGCTGGCCCTCAGTGAGAGTGTGATTTTTGAAAAGTCACAACTTTCTCACGTGTGCAACAGGGCCCCCACCACCAACATCACAGGGTGACGAGAGAGGTCAAGGCCACAGGGCACCCCAGCCAGCACCTGGCATGAGGTCCGTGGGTCTGGGCTTCCAAGAGTCTTGAGTTCCACCCCCCTCACCCCCTGCACCAGCTCTGCTCCCCTGGGACCGGGAGGTGAGTGGAGAGCATCAGACCTGGCCAGGCTCGCTCGATCACGCACCTGTCAGAGCAGTTTGCTGGCCATATCTCTTTCCCAGTGGTTTCCTTTCATCTTCCTGCACCCCTCCTCCTGTCGCACAGCAGACTGTCATGTGTCCCCACCTCCCCACCTCAGCTCGGACGCGCGCACACGCCCACAACGCTGACCTCTTCCCATGGACATGTCCCTACAAGGGACCCTAAGGAAGGAGAAACCCAAATCAGCCAATCGAAACCTTCCCAACAGTGGCTGGAGAAGAACAAAGCAACAACAATGTCAAGGATCCTACAGCAGATGAAAGAATCCAGTCTACGATGGAAGATACTGATCTAAACCAAAAAGTAAGCGGGTGAAGGAAAGGTGGAGAGGATCTTTCAATTCAGAGAAACCCTTAGAATTCTGCAAAAGTGATTTTTATAAGAAATCTCATAAGCAGGAGACACTGCCCACTCTGTTAGGCAAGGAAAATGAAGCAGTTAACACATTTTATTCTCTTGAAAACTCTTCTATTAGAGCAACTGGTTCTTTTTTCTTTCAAATTTCCTTGATACCTCTTTTGAAAACTCACATCTTAAAACTGAGGAGAACCAGTCCCAGAAACTATGATGGCTTCATTTGACGGCCTTTCAAAAATGCACAAGTTCTGGGGTAATGATAGTAGCTAATGCTTGGTGCATGCTTACCACGTCAGAAAGTGGACGGCTCTGCTCTGAGTGTTTTATATACATGCTATTTTATTTCACACTCACGATAACCCCATGAAAATGGTGAATATCAGCCCTGCCTTCCAGGTGAAGAAACTGAGGCACGGAGAGACTGAATCACTCACTCATAGTCATACGGATTGTCAGGAGTGGGGCTGGATTTGAAGGGAGGAGTCAGGCTCTGAACTCACACACTGAGCCAAGGACAGTGACTCAGGCTGTGCCCACCACACCACGCAGGTGCCGGGTCCTTACCACGGAGCTGGCGGCCCCCATGCCCTGTGGCACCACAGGAGAGCGTGTGCGATGCAGACAGCTGTCCTTCTGCTGGGGCCCTGTGGTTTGGAGAAGGGAAGAAAAATGCCAGAACTTGGAGAGCTTTGAATTCTTGCTCTTCAGGCTAAATGCTTGTTTGAAAAGTGGGGGTTTTAGTGTGGAATGCTCTCTGTGGTCACAGGGGTGAGATAATGCTTGGAAAGAAACACAATGGCTCCCGACTGCAAAACATGCAGCTGATTGAGCCCAATGAGAAGAACTAATAACGACTGAAAACGAGCCGAGGAAAGAATAAGCAGGTAAGTGAATTCTAAGATGCCCGAAGGTAAAAGTCAGAAACCAAATGTAAAATAGTCCCCCCTCCCAAATAGGCATTGCATTACGCAATACTCGACAAATTTCCTAAAGCGAGCCAAATAGTTTTAAGACTGCTAGTTCAGTTCCCCAGCATTTATCGATCACTAAAGCATGGATTGGCTGCGCCTGATGCCGGGAAGATGAAGATTAAAAACCTGTGCGAAATAAGCCAAGCCATGAAGGACAAATACCATATGATCTCACCTTTAACAGGAACCTAATCAACAAAACAAACAAACAAACAAGCAAAATATAACCAAAGACATTGAAATTGAGAACAGGCTGACAGACACCAGAGGGGAGAGGGAAGGGAACTTCAGGGAAAAGGGGAAGGGATTAGAGCAACAAGTATAAAAGACATGTGGACAGAAACTAGGGGGGAGGAAATGGGAGGGAGGTGGGGAGGGCTGGGGCCGTGGGCCGGGGTGGGAGTAGAAGACAGAAAACTGTACAAGAACAACAATTAAAATATAGGAAGAAAAACAAACGAACAAACCAACCAACCTGTGACTTCCTTTCCTCAAGCACAGGAGGGCAAAGGGGGTGGCCACCGGGCCGGGAATGCAAGGCGTGGTACATCTAGTGATGCGTCTGAAAAATAAAAGCAAAGTAAAAACATAAAGAGAAAGTAAGCAGAAGCCAATCGAAAGAGGGAGTTAGGGGAGTGACTTATTCTGTGTGTGGTCAGGATCCTGGCTAATTCTGAAGGATGAGCCGGCGTTTTCTAGACAGGCAAAACGGTAGGAGCTGCGTGGGAGAAGAGCGTCACGGAGAAATAAAACGGGGCGTGCGAAGCCGCAGAGGTGTGGCACAGCACAGTGCAGAAGGGAAGCGTGTCCGTAACTGTCAGAATGAAGAGGGGGCGGGGGATGGTGGTGGGGAAGGCGGGATGTGAGAACGGATCTGAGGGCTCAACACGGAGGCAGAGAAGTAGGGGGTGGTGTGGTTACCACGACAGTTCTGACAAAAGAGAAGGAAAAGTTAGACGGAGCTGGTCTCAGTGACGATGAAAGAAAAGGAAGAACAGATGTACTGGAGTGACGATTAGGAACTAATTGACAGGACATGGCAGTAATTACATGGCTGAGGGGGGAGAAGGACACCCTTGAGGGTGACACGAGGGGCCTTGTGTGTGTGGTGACTGGAAAGAAGATGATGCCAGAGGGAGGCTGAGGCTGTCTCTGGAGGCCGAGATGAGGGTTGGGGGAGAGGTGGCGCTGAGGACCAGATCTTGCAGAAGAGAGCCCAGGAAAAGTGAGGACTCCCTCTAGAAGTGGCTGGTTTGAGGCAGAGACTCTTGGGGGGGGGACTGTGAGAGCTTACAATTGTTCTTTGTCATTAGAACACCCGTGACCTCACCCCCTAGTATTCACACCTGTATAATCCCTTCCCTTTGAGTGTGGCCAGGACCTATGTCTTGTTTCTAACCAACAGAATATGACAGAGGGGACAGAGGTCACTCCCATGACTATGCTGTATTATGAAAGATTGTCTTGCTCATGGAGTCCCCTCGCTGGAGCGTCTCCTTGCTGGCTCAGCGAGGCAGGTGGCCGTGTGGGGAACTGGAGTCAGCCTCTAGGTGTTGAGGCTCACCTCCTGCTGACAGTCAGCAAGCAGCCAGGCCCCTCAGCCCTGCGGCTGCTAGGAAATGACTTGTGCCAGCAACCTGAATGAGCCTGGGAGTGGGTTCTTCCCTAGCCAAGCCTTCGGATGAGCACGCAGCCCAAGGGGCCCCCTGACTGCAGGACTGTGAGGCCCTGAGCAGAAACAGCTGAGCCGTGCCCAGGCCTCTGCCCAGAGCAGGCCCCCAGTGGTGCTTTCTTTGCGTAGCAGACACAGGCTGCTCATCCCCTCTGGCCCCAGGCACGCCTCCCCATTCTCGCCCACAGCTGCAGAGTATTGAGTCCTATCTGTAAGTTATTATAGGAAAGATAACCACTACTCGGCTTAAATCTCTGCCTTGATTGTTTGTTATTATGTGAAGTATGGTAAAGGACTCAATTTTTGCTAAGAAATGTAAAATGCATAAAGTCCAAATCTTAGATCCTGACAGCCATCAACACCTCCATGAAAGCAGAAGAGCTCTGTCCCAATTCACTCTTAGGATTAATAAGAAAGAGAGCTCCTGCCCCGACTGGTGTGGCGCAGGGGGTTGGGTGTCGTCCCACGAATGGAAAGGTCATCAGTTTGATTCCCAGCTGGGCGCATGCCTGAGTTCCGTCCAGGTCCTCAGCTGGGGGTGTGTGTGCGAGAGGCAACTGATTGATGTTTCTCTTGCACATCAAGGTTTCTCTCCCTTTCTTTCTCCTTCCCTTCTCCTCGCTCAAAAATTAATAAATAAAATCTTTTCTTTCTTTCTTTTTTTTTTTTTTTAAAGAATGAGCACTCCTGTTGTTGAGGGCTTGTAACATAGCAGGTCCTGTGCTAGTCACCAATGCTGCCTGTCTCATGTGATCCTCGCAACGATGACACGAACGAGTGACTTTTATCCCCTGCGATGCAGGGGAGGGAGACTCAGGCTCGGAGAGGTCACTGTGAGTGGCCGGCTGCGCAGCCCCAAACCAATGCCTCTATCCACCACACTGAGGGACAGAAGCATCTACAAGACTCCAATTCTGTTCATTATTCTCAGAAGAATACATGTAAGTTGGGCAGCTTTGATATACAAATCTCGAAGAGAGGGTCAAAAACTCCATGGCCATATGAAAATTTTTCTTGATTTTTTAAAGATTTTATTTATTTATTTTTAGAGAAAGGGGAAGGAAAGGAGAGAAGAAGAGAAACATCAATGTGTGGTTGCTTCTCTCGCCCCTACTGGGGACCTGGCCTACAACCCAGGCCTGTGCCCTGCCTGGGAGTTGAAAGAGCGATCCTTTGGTTCACAGGCTGGCACTCAATCCATTGAGTAACACCAGCCAGGGCAAAAAAAATTTTTTTAATAGATCAGAAGTGCTGAGCAACAAGCCCTGGACACCCAGAAGAATCTACCCTGCCTACAGATCACCGGCTATACCTGTGGTCCAACACCTGCATGAGAGCTTCCCCCAACACAGCTCACCCAGACAGGCACTGCCTCCAGCTGCAGGTGCATGGAGGTGGAGGCTGGGTCTGTCTTATTCACCATGGCAAACTCGGGCAATGTCTGATGAACAACGGAATGAGAAAATGAATGGGATGATGGATGGATGGATGGATAGATGGATGGATGGACAGACAAGTAGACAGGAGAAAAAACAAATACTTTAATGTGGATGAACAGATGGATGCATATGACAAAACCCAACTCAAGAGAAGGAGAGAAACACTCCTTTTACACAAACTCCTGATTTCCATCCATGAACTAGTGGGTATCCCAGAACTATGAAGTGCACGAGGTCAGTAAGGAATACATAGTTTTCCCCTCTGTTGTCTCTAGCCACGCATTCCAAGATGTTATTTTAAAAGTGACAATAGACAAAGGATACCTGTTTTATTAAGCATCAATGAAAAGAGCTTTCTAAATATAAGCAAGTTCAAGACAGACATTATCCCCGCCATGTTGAATCTTTGGCTGGGTACACAGGGGGCTGAGAAAAGGCACCATTCCAAGAGGGAAGCACGGGATCTCACTGTGTCCCTGCCTGAATGCTAACACGTTAATAAATTAAGCCAACTCAGGCCTGCAAAATGCCTTGCTGGACCCTCAAATGCCATGGCTCCAAGTCTCTCCACCTTATCTGCATCCCTGAAGTTGAACCAAAGCTCCTGGCAAGCTGGCTCCCGAGAGCCGACGTCCTGATACCGAGATGGCAAACGGAGTCCCAGCCTTCCTTAGGTCTGCTCCACGGGCGGAGGGTGTGCAGAGCCCCTGTTGGGAGCCATGACCTCATCCTGCTGCAGCCCACGTCTCCAAAACCCTGCTTCCCTGTCTCAGAGGGAGGCAGGAGACAGCGTCAGGGAGAAAGGCTGCTTTGTTGTGAAGTCCCTTTGGGTGGGGACATCTGCCAACTGGCCACATGAAGCTGAGGACGTGGCCATGTGGCCTCTTCCAGAAGGAAGAAAACAGTGATATACAAAAATTTTTCCACCAGGCTTGAACCTTACAGAAAGCTGTTTCCAGATGAGGCCTTTCAACGGCTTCCTTCTGGGAGACCTCATGGCGCCTCGGCCGCGTTCCGTCCCATTCGGGCCATCTGACACCAGCGGTGTCCAGCAACACTGAGGCGCAGTTCCCGCAGAGCTGTTCACTCAGGGCGTGAGCCCCCCGGAACCTGCGCCCCTCCTCCCCACACGGCTGGCCTGGCTTGCACCGCCCCCCAGTCCCTCCCCAGAGGAGGCTCCAGCGAGGCTCAGCGGGGCTGCCTTCCTGTTGGCACGTGTCGGCTTCCAAAGAGGCAATGCCAGGACGGACCTCATCCATCAATGCATTTCAATCTTTCATTTTGCTGATGAGAAAAGGCACAAACTGGGGAGTTAGTGGCCAAACTGGACCCAGAATGTAAGTCCCAGGATTTCTAGTCTGGTGTTCCTCCCACCACGCCTAGCTAGCTCCAGTGCAAAACATGACTGGGTCAGAAAAGGGGAAATCAAGGGGAACTGGGAAGTTCGGGGTCGAGTGCCTTCTTTGTTCATCCATTCTTCACTCAACAGCTCCCCGATTCCTATGGACAGCCGAAAGACGCTGGCCAGGGATGGGGATAGAAAATAGACTTCATCCTGGAGGCCAAACTGATCGGCTCTCCGTGGCTGCCTGGAGAGCAAGACAGAGGCCACAGTGCCGCCTGTGGTTCGTGATGTCTTTCTTGGACGAAGGAATGGAGAACGGCCACAGGCGTGGACGGGGAGGCTCACCGTGATCCAGCCCTGTCTCACTCATCCAACCTCGTTTTTTCTATCTCCTGAGCCGGGGTCCTCTGCTGGAGTCAGACCCTGGCTCACCCTTCCACCGACCTACATCTGCGTCTTTCTTACCTCTGCCTCCGAGCGTTCTTCCTTTGTGTTTTCCGGCCTGGGATACTCCCCATGATTTCGCCCTCCATCAGATGGCCTATCACAAGGCCCATCGCTCTGCAGAGCCGGCCAGACCGCTGCGGCCCACACGGAGACCGACTGCGTGGTAACAGACCACGCGCTTTAGCGTTTAACTGCCGTCTTGCTCGGCACCTGCTTCGCTCCTTTGCGTCCGTCTTTCCTCCCCAACTAGGAAAGGTTCCTGGTTCCCACCCCCTGAAACAGAGAGGACACAACGGGCTTCCAACACTTGGAAGCCAAAGCGAATAGCGAATCTAGTTAAATGTTTATGATGTTAAACGCATGTATATTTTATTGCAGTTAGAAGAGAAGTAGAACTTGGGGATCCCCTCTCTTTGGCTTCCTCCCCTCTCATTTTGCTCAGCCACAACCTCCTTCTAAACCCAGTCGGTCATAGTGAGGGTCAGACAAAAGCAGCATTTTCTAAAAACCAAACCCAACTGCATGCTTAAGCAAATCAATTGCATGTAAATTCTTGGCACGTCACTAAGTTAACGAGAGATTATGAAGCCTTCCAAGCACAGTGTTCATGCAAGCTGCACAGATGTACACTGTCATTTATTCTAGAAGCAGGTCCTCAGAACTTAGCAAGGAAGTCAGATACAGATAATATCCCTAAGGATTTTTGCTTTCTCTTTCCATCCAAAAATGTTCATAATCTTTTTTTTCCTTAGCAAAATCCTGCAAGCATGTTCCTACCAAAAAAGAAAACACAATTATCAGTCATGTAGTTATGAATAAAAACAAACCAAATCAACATATTGTTTATACAGTGGCCCTCTTTCGGAACCTCAGGCATCTGTGTTAGAGGGTGGGGACAGGAAGCATGAAACTGCAGGACCTTTTGCCACCATCAGGGCCACCTCACGTATTTCTCTAATTTCTTTCCCGTGTTCCAGGACGGCCAGTGTTTGTTTGCGCATAGAACTGGCCAGGAGATCACGAAGCCTCTCCTCTCCATCATTCACCACCCCCCTAACAACACTCCTTCCCTTCCCACATTGAGGGACAGTACCCACAGAACCTTTGAGCTGAGCTGTGTTTGTGGACGCCCACCTGTGGTCCCCCAGAGGAGCAGGAAGGCCCCCTCAAATAGATCAGGGTAAATCACCCAGTATCTCCACTGCCCTGGGTCTGTGAAGGTTCACCTGATGTCTATACTCAGCTTTTCAGGGCTCAGAGCTTTATGTTTAAGGGATGGTCCAGTTCAGCCTCTCCACACCGTGAACACCCTGAAAGAGGAAAGGAGGGCCTCCCCCTGTGGGCCAGGACCGAGCACCCCCCGCAGCCCAGGGACCCGCAGAGGACCCAGAGGCCCCAGGTCCCCAGATGTGTGGGGCAGGGCATTAGACAAAGAGACCCGGAGGACAGGGCTCCGAGCTCCCCTTGTCCCAAGCCTGCGGCACATACTGAGGTTCTGAGTCGTCTGAGTGCATGGAAAGGCCCTTCTGCTCTTTGGAAAAAATGGGGAAACTGCCGGCCTGATGAAGGCCCCTGGCCTGAGGATTCCCTGGTCCTGGGAGCACCTGCCACCCTGGGAGCCGGAAGGGGCTGAGGATGTGGGAACGAGGAGCAAGGCTTGTTAGGGCTGACGTTTTTTTTTTCCCCATAAGAAAAAGAAACTTATGAGGCTACATTTTTAAAATATTTGCTGAGAAGTCTAGTTAACAAGATAGTTTCATAGATTTTTGTTTTTCGAAGTCTGACAAAATTTCAAAAATGGATAATTTTAGAATCTATAGAGACTTCTGACCATACCAGGTAAGAGCATTAAAAACAAACTAAAGGAGCCTTTACTGGCGTGGCTCGGCGGGTTGGGCGTCGTCTCCCAGACTGAAAGGTCGCTGGTTCGATTCCCGGTCAGGGCATATGCAGGCCAGGTCTCCGGTTTGGCACGCAAGAGGCAACCGATGGAGAGGCAATAGATGGACATTTCTCTCACACGTCGATGTTTCTCTCCCTTTCTCCCTCCCTTCTCCTCTCTCTAAAAATAAAGAAATAAAATATTTTTTAAACAGCCAAAGGAAAACCACCGAAAGCAAGAAAAATTTTCCTAGCTACCATCACCATCCTCTCACTTTTTAAAAGGGAGCATTTACCACCCCAAACAGGACAAGGGCATGATATGCGAACAGAGGACAGATCTTGAAATGAAACAAGTTCAGTTTCCTGAAACATGCAGCTCACGACCTTATATTTCGCTTTTGCTACAGGACAGGTGAAAATTCTGCCAGGGGCTGGGCCTGAGGGAGGGTGGGGGCTCAGAGAGAAGGTGGGGGACCCTGTCGCACAGCCCACATGCGCTTCCCAGGCCCTTTCTCTCTCCGTGACTGGCTGGAGGGCCTCTGGAGACCTGCTCACTCCTTCCGCTGAGTCTGGCTGCAGTCTGGGAGCCAGCAGGCCAGTGTTTGTGGAGCCAAAGTGCAGATTAGCTCTGGTTGCAGAGTTGACCTCCGCCCACCCTTTTCCAGGAGGCCAGGCATCCCTGCCCCTCCTGGCCTCCCCGGCCAGCAACTCCCCACCTGGACACTTTTCGTCTGGGTGAGCCCCTCCCTGCCCACCCAAGACCCAACAAAGTACCCCCACACTCCCCCTCACCTCCCAACACCCTGCCCACTGCCTCAGACAGACCTGGTCTTTGTTGTTCTAATTAGATTACCTCTGCCTTAGGGACCTCAAGGCCGGTCCCCAGCAGCCCTGGCTGGGAATGCAGGTCGCATAAGCCCTGTTATCAAGAGGCTTGTCATTTAGCATGTAGATCATCTAATTCCTTCGATACCAGGGGAGCAATTGTGCATCTTAATATTGATTTCTTTAGAGATACAATCGCCTGCATTCCTGAGTCAGACTCACTTACTGAAGCTAAAAGGTTTCACTTACTATATTATGAAACCACCCCCACCCATCACGTGCTCCGTCCCCACGTAATGTTACAAAGCCGGACACATCGGAAGGACTTCGTGTTTTTTCCACTTGGGCCAATTTCAGCAGAGCCTCCACTTGAGCAGAAACGGAAAAAAGTGGCTATTTTAAGACAGTGCGCTGTGTTTGTGTTTGGGGTGGGGCCATCTTCTGCCATTCTCCATCCCCTACCCCACCTGCCCACGCTTCCTCTCCTCCCCAAACTCCGCAGCGAAGTGATATTGGGCTCTTAATTGAATGAGGCCAGTTTATCAGGTTTCTGTGTTTCATGATGAATTAAGAGGCTGGGCTTTCCAGTTAAGCTGGGGGTATTTTCTTACCAAATACCCTTTCAGGGAAGTGGGAGGCAGAGAAAGAAAACTTGGAACTACAGCAGTAAGAACTAAAATACCTTCTCAAAGGGTCAAAAATGCACTGAGATGTGGGGCAGTGAGAGGCACTGATTCTATATTATAAAGGGAACGTGAGACAGAGGCAAACAGCAGCCAAAGGCCAAGTACAGCTTGTTTGATCCAGAAATTTCGGCCTCGCCCTAAACGCCAGGGTGCCCGCTGCAGCGGGGCTCGGGGTTCTCCAAGGGCGCACCCGTCATGATCCTCCACCACTGGCCGAGGACGAGCCATGGGCTTGGCACCGCGTTGCAAAGCGTGTGCCACATCTTTTGCACACACTGTCCCAAGCAGTCCTACGCTCAGCAAGCCCGCGAGGCACGTGCCTTCACCTGTTCCCATCTCACAGATGAAACCGCTGAGGGCCAGAGAGACTCTGTGATTTGGTCAAGTTCCTAAAATCTCGCGGGAGCAGAGGCAGATCCCAAGCCCAGGCAGCCTGTCTAACTCTGAAAGCCGCGGTCCTACCGAGGAAACTGCTCCGTACACTTTGCTGGTCTGTTCCCTGTCCGTTCACCCTAGTGTGGTGGCTGGTCTTCCAGGGCTGAGGCGCCGAGGATGGGACAGAACACTCAACGCAGGGCAGGAGCCGGACAGAACAGTGCCCTCCAAAAAGGTGATGGAGGAGAGAGAGAGATGAAAGAAATTCAGGGGCAATACTGGAGAGTCGTCTGCCTTAGATTCACAGGAGATTTTAGGGTATAGGTTGGTTTCTTTTGAAAAAATCCTTGTCAGTGATTGGATGACCCAAAGAGAACAGGGAAAGGAGCTAACAGCGTCTCATTACAAATTCGCCACATACACAAGCTAACTCGATCGCACTGCTTTCCTGTGCGTTTATGTGAGCTCTTCTGCCTTTGGGCCCCAGGAGCGCATGGACGTCTTACTGCCTGCAAAGTGAAACTAAGTCTAAACAGAAAAGCAGATGTTGGAAACTTTGAAATACTCTCAGTGGAGAGCTGCTATGCCCTGGAGACAAGATATCAATATGACTTTTTATGTAGTTACTCTGTGTTTAGGAAGGGAAGAGTTATACTTACTCTTGTTGTGCAATTATAAGGCAGTGTGTGGTTAAGTAGACTTGTAGATTTCTATCTTAGAACCTCTAACTTTTTTTTCTTTAATCTTCATTTGAGGACATTTTCTTATTGTTTTTTAGAGAAAGAGGAAGGGAGAGAGAAAAACATCGATGCGAGAGAGAAACATCCATCAGTTGCCTCCTGCATGTGCCTGGACCAGGGATCCACCTGGACTGGGGATTGAACCTGCAACCTAGATATGTGCCCAGATCAGGAATTGAACCTGCAACCTTTTAGTTAAGGGATGGTGCTCCAACCAGCTGAACCACATGGGTCAGGGTGCATGAACCTCTAACTTTCATTGCATTGTTTTGCTTACCTATTTGTCTCATGCTATTAAACTGTACAGTGGAATATAATTCAAGGGCCTAGTTCAGTGTCTGACCCATAGTAGGTACTCAAGAAATGTTTAAGATAGAAAAACAAGTGCCTGGTGAATTAGTTAATGCCTATAAAACTTCCTGAAGCAAATGCTATACCCATTGTACCATGGGTGTATACCAAGATCATTTAATACCTTTCTGGAACAGTTCTGACTTGAACTATTGTCCTGTCTCCAACCTAATCATCAAATTGGCCATTTCAATATTTGAGTGAATATTCAGTATTCAATATTTGAATATCAGCTTGCTTTTATGCACAAAAACAGTTACCAAGATATTTTTGAATCCTGTGCCCATGGGGAAACAAAGTTGTCATAGCGACAGATAAAGGATGTTCTTGGGTGAGAAGGCAGACACCATTGGCAGGGGGTGGGGCAGTATGTGAAAATGAGAACCTAGAAGTTCAACCCAAAAATTTGGGTTCAAATAGTTTTTGGTGTTCTCATTAAAATAAAAAGGATACTTTACATAAAAATATTTATTCACTTATTAACACTTATTAAATGTTTGAGAATACTGAACATGTACTGATTGTAGGAAATCTTTTATAATAGTTTTGGTTAGAATTTGATTGAAAATATTTAAATTGTCAGCCTGCTCAGCACAATATTTATATTTGTCTAACATGAATGTGGTCATTTCAGGGGCTTAGGTGTTAAGGAAAGCACAGCTTGGTCACAGTAAAGAACTCCAGGCCTATATTGGACACTTGTCATATGCTTGCTGCCCATCAATTTTTAAATGACTTCCCTGTGTTAGCTGAAATGTCCACATCTCCCAGAGTAGAAATTATAGTTGAAGCTACTTGCTTCCCTTGCAGCTAGAATATAGCATGTGACCTAGGTGTCCACCCATCAGGGAACCTGGGTAAAATTTATATATAATACATCCTATTGCAAAAATGGCTTCAAAACAGGTGAAAGAAGCTGGTGCAGTAAAAATGAATCGCTGGTACTTAGTGTTTGGCAGTGGCAGAGACAGTGGTTTCCTCACCAGGCCATTTTCTCTACAGGGAGCTGGGCTCCTAGCAGCTGAGCACCCAGCCCCTTCCTTCAGCCCTGCCCCCAATTCTGTGAGTTCTCTCATACCCTTCACTAAATCCTCCTACTGCTTAAACTAATCAGAGTGGAATCTAGTTGGTCTACAACTGGGAACACGGACTATGACATCCAATCATGAAAATAATCTTGACAATCACACAGAGTACGTCACCTGAGAAGTCCAGAATAATGAACATGCATCCCATTACCCAGAAACTGCTGAGGTTTGCCAAGGCTAACTCCATTGCAGTAGGACAAGTGGGGTCGATTTTCCAAGGCTGACACATGGAGCGTAGTGGGCTTTCCATAGCATCTTGCCAGAGACTGCTCAGTTGAAAGGTGAAGGGGGTACTAAGTTCTTGGGTGGCAATGTAAGAAGGAGATGACACAAAGTAGGAAAAAGACTGGAGGATGAAGAACAACATCTTCCCTACCTTTCTCCCCACCGAAGCTTTGGCTGGTGCCAGGGAAGTGAATGCTGGGAAAGGTCTGATGACTGCTTGTGTGCGGTGCCCATCTCTGCCCAAACAGGGGACCGGCCCGCCTTGCTTGTCTCAATGTCAAGCACTTTTTCAAGAGCCACCTTGATCGGTCCTAGGTAAGTAGCCCTTACAAAACTCAAATGTTGAACTAAGAAACCATCTGACTGAGAGTCCTTGATGTCCATGCGGTGACACAGCCGTGTCCCCAGTTAGTACCCCTCACTTAAACATTAGTAAGGCTTGGACACCTAAATGGGTGATCGGGCGATTTCATCTTATTTTTATCTTTATCTTTTTCTCTGGTTGGGGAGAGAAGTATGATTTGAGATTATCTTTATAAAATGTCACTCCTGAGCGATGTCTGAGAAAACAGTGGGGTTAGGACCTCCAGAACTTCGTCCCCCGATCAAAGCAAGGACGAAAGTGGCAAAAGTTGTCTGAGTAGCCAATGGGACCTACAAGGAGAAGGGGGGACCCATGTCTGTCCCTCAGACCTGTAATCTTGAGGACACGACTGATCTGCAGAAGAAGCCAGCCCTTCCCCTCAGGACTACACACACCTGTGACCCCGAAAAGCTGAAGGGGGAGACCCTGTGGGAGCTCGAGGCTCATTGTCTTGGTAGCTGAACTCTGATGAGGTGAGCTGGCACGTCATCACCGAGGCACACATGTTGCCTCGACAGTACGATGGCTGCGGTGTCACCGTTACACACATCTTCGGTGGCCCACTCACTCAGAACCGCATTGCGGAGGGAATCCTGGGAAATTCTGTACAACACACCAGCACCCCAGCTGGCCCGGGAAGGAGGATACCTGCTTTTCCTCCATCTCGGTTACCATGGATACAGCTGCCTCACTCCCCTCTGGGTCATCCTCCATCCCTCACTCCTGACGTCCACAGGAAGACACTCAGAGTTTACACTCAGCAGCCCACAGAGGGCTGCCCTTCTGAAACTGAGCTGTGGTGCTGAGGACATGGCCCTACATTTTATTCAGAAAAAAAAAAAAATTCAGTGAGTCTGCGCTCTCCTATTGTGTGACAATAAGGGAAACGCAGAACGAATGACTCGAGACTTGTGCCCTGACAAATCCCTGGGGTTCTGCTTTGACGGCTCAGGCTCCACCGCTGTCATCGGTGTGTGACGAGGAGGGAGCGCCGAGGAGCAGAAGTGGCAGCGGGGACTGTAAGAACAGTTGCAAGACGCTTAACGATGGACTCCTTAGAAGCTGTTGAAAAAGTCTGGCAGTAACTACAACCTAACACTTACAACGAAGGGGAACAACGACCTGTAGTGCTCTCTTCCCATCTACTGTGCAGGCTGACCCTGTGTTTTATCCAGGACGATCTGTTTTTATTAATGCCATGACTGCACATTGTAACGATAATAGGAGCTTACATCACAGGAAGGCTCGGATTTCACGCTTCCGATTCACGCTAAGGGTCCAGGCTCACCCAGCTCTAAACGGGGTCTTTCTAAAATAACAATGGTCATTCTTCTCCAAAACACCACCAAGTCTGCACTTGAAAATGTGCACACAAAACACTTTCACTTTCAGACCTGATACAGTGACACCATAGATGAATAGTTTGATTACGTGTTCATCAAGTCCTCTGAGAGTCTGAGTAGAAAAAAGTAAAGTAACTCAAGGATTCTGTCCAGACCAAACAGTGTGGCCTAATAGATCAGAAGCCTGCAAGAAACCAAGCTGTGGAAAAGTAATCATGTAAATAAAAATGTGATTCCAATCCCCGCTTGGCGACTGTCCTCGCTCAGGCCGCCAAGGCTCGGTGCCATCGGATGCATTAATGCTGAGACGGTGGTCCCTCGTCGGGGAGGGGAGCTGGTAAAAGCTTTTTTGCCTGTACATCCGGGAGAATGGCTGATGAGTCTGCAGCCTTTGTCCTGAGTCACAGTGGTTGATTCCCAAAGACAGATGCAAATACACAGCGCTGGTGTCGCACAGTGGACCAGGGACACGGCAGGGTACGGGCAGCGACGCAGAAGACACTTATCAAGAATTCCTGTTCCCCTGTTCTCTCTTCCTGGTTGTTTTCAACGCCGAAGCCCCAGAGGGGTTTAGGGCTTTGGCTGGAGAAGAGCCTAGGGATGAGCATCCGAAACTGAGGACTCAAAGACCTTTGCTCGGATTTGGAAATCTTCCAGGAGCCGGGAACTTTAAGAGCACAGGATTGAAGAGCTGGGGCACTGGAGTCAGACATCCTGGTTTCTGACTCTGACTTGCCCCTTAATAGCCAGGCAAACGGTGCAAGGTACTTAAACTCTCCGAATCTAGTTTTCTCATCCACAAGAGGGACATCACAGTAATGTCAATCAGAACGAACTGAGATCAAGTTGATCTGCAAGTGCCAGGAAGCCTAAGGTAACAGTGGTTTTAGATGAAAAAATGCAGGCTACAATACGTGAAATGAAGGAAGGATAAGGTCAAGTTCAAGGAGTTCATCATCACCAAGCTCTTATTATATGAAATGTTAAAGGGACTTATCTAAGAAAAAGAAGATAAAAAATATGACAGTGAAAAGAGCAAACTCACAGCTATTAAGAACCACACTAAAACAAAAGCAAACTAAGCAAACAGCTAGAACAGGAGCAGAAACACAGAAATGGAGATCATGTGGAGGGTTAGCAACAGGGGAGTGGGAGGAGGGGGGGGAAGGTACAGAGAATGAGTAGCATAGATAGTGGGTAGAAAATAGACAGGGGGAGAGTGAGAATAGTATGGGAAATGTAGAAGCTAAAGAACTTATGACACATGAACATGAACTAAAGGGGGGGGGAATGTGGGTGGGAGGGGGTGTGCAGGGTGGAGGGGAATGATGGGGGAGAAATGGGACAACTGTAATAGCATAATCAATAAAATATATTTAAAAAATTGAAAAAAAAAGAAATGTACGTCAATAAAGCTGGGAAAAAGGAAAAAAAAAAAAAAGAAGTCTATTTCTCTACCAGTCTCTACCATCTTCAATAGTGGCTTTCATCTTTTGGTCCAAAATAGATGCTGCTGCTCTGGTCCTCACACCCATATTCCACACACAGGAAGAAGGTGAAGAAAGAAGGGAATGGCCGTCCCCTTCGCAGAGAAGTCCTGCAAATCGCACAGAACCTCCTCCTCACTTTCTCTTGTCCTGAACTTAATCATGGCCACACCTGGCTACAAGAGAGTCTGGGAAATGTGGCCTTCATTCCGGGCGGCCATGTGTCTGGCTGCCCATTAGGAAAGTCTGCTACTGGAAGGAAAGAAGGACACTGCAAGACCCACGGGATTCTCTGCTACCCAACCAATTAATCGTACTATCATTAGGATTCAGGTGATGTTCTGACAGAGCAGGTCAAAGGAAGTGCTCACGGAAAGGCTGGGATAGCTACCACCTCTCACCGCACGCCCTCCCGGCCCCTCCCCGCACAGCGCACATCTGCTGCTAGGTTGCCAGGAGGGCTCTGCGGCTGCTAGACGGGCCGAGCAGCACAGGGAGAGATGCTGTTTGTGGAGCATGGGGCGTGCAGAGGGCTGTCGGGGAGCTGGGGGGGGAGCAGGGTGCGGTGAGGGAGGCGCTCCCACTCACCTTCGGTGCCAAATTTGAGGGAAGGTGCCGAAAATGGTAGTCAAAATACTTTTAAAAATCAAAATTAATGCAAAAGTCCACAATGAACAAAAAAAAAAACAAAAAAAAACAAAAAAACCCTTCTTAAAGATGGGATCCAACCCTGCTCTTGAGGAGCTCACCTGCCCTGCTTCACCCTGCCCCCACCCTGTGGAACCCCAATGCTCCCGAGAGCCGTTCCCAGGCCTGTGAGAATGAACACGGTGTTGAAGGTGGGCTAGTTCAGGACCGAGGAGGTGGATCTGCGATAATTAAATACAAGCCAATGGAATATAAAACCACTAAGGCATACGGATATCTCTAACCTATACGTTAGCTTCAAGGAGAAACAATACTCTACTTTAAAATTTAAAAATCTATACTGCCTAAATCACAAGAAAGAAAATTAAAAGCATTTAAATTTGTACCACTAAGAAAGAACCACAATATTTTAATGTCTCTTTCCAACATTTTAAAGTCATATATATATATATTTAAAATGAAGTCATTCAGTATATACTATGACTTACATTTTTATTTAATAATATTTCTGTAGTATTACATATCCCTCTACAATATAATTTCTTATGTGTTACTCCATTTCTGTGTATAGCAAATTTAGAATGTTTCTAACTTGTTTGCTCTGTGCAATAAATATCCTTGCGATTAAATTGTTTTTACAATTACATGTTTATTTACTTGGTATAAATCCCTAGAAGAGGGATTGCTGGTCAACCTTCTTAGGACCGCCACACAGCCATCCAGAAAGTTTCTATTAATGTATACCCCACCCAGAGCGTACAAGAGAGGGTGTTTCCCACACCTTTGACAGCCCTGGGTATAATCAATTTTTTAAAAATCTCTACTAATGTAAGTAGTGAAACATTAATAAAACATTTTCATTCACATTCCTCTGAGTGCTAACGGAGGTCGAGATGTTTTTCATTTTTTATTAGTGTTGGCAATTTTTTGAACGAAGTGCCCGAGGAGGTGAGCGTTAGAGGCAGGGATTTATGATGTCTGTCTGTTCACTTACGTGCCCCCGGACACTGCGGCTGTGCCTGGCAAGGAGGAGGTGCCCAGCGCACGGTGGCTGAATGGAAGTGCCCAATGATTTGCCAGAGCTCTTTGTCCATCAAGGGTGTTAACTCTTAGGATGGGTTTTCAACTGTTTCCCTATGCTTTATGTAGTGTCCTCTGCTACACAGAAGTTTTTCAAGATCGAATATGCCCATGTTTTCCCTGTTTGTGCCCGAGTATGATTGTGCATACCCCAAGTCTCTGGTGCGTGTGTGCATCCACTTTTTTCCTAATTCTTTTATTTTTTTTACATTGTTAAATCATGTAGACTTTATTTTACCCTAGAGTGTATCTGGTTTCTTTGACTTTCCAGACAGGCAATTGTTGCCTGCAAAAAATTTTTTTTCTTCTTATTAATATTTATACCTCTCATTTCATTTTCTAATGGCCATTCCTTAAATTCCAGAACAACGCCTAATAATAATGGTTACAGTAGGCTTCTTTGTCTTGTTTTTTGACTTAAAGGAAAATGTTTTTTATTCCTGTGCTATTAATTTCAAGATATTAATTTTTAAATTCTTAAGTTAAATTATTAAGAGCTTTTAAAAAATAATCAGGAATAGATTTTGGATTTTATCTAATATTCTTGGACAATATTTTTCATATTTTGATATTTTGACACTAATATTTTTCCTTTTTATAGTAATACAATTAATTATATGAATAAATTTCCTAAAATTATAGCGTTCTTATACTTCTAGATAAATTCATTTGGACAAGTGTATTTTTAAGTATAGCTCTAGTTTTGATTTGCTAATATTTCACATGGGGTTATTATATTTATACAGTTATACATTTAGTCTATAGCTGCCTCTTTTTTAGGTTCTATCAAGGTTATACTAGTTTTCTAAATTGTGAAACTTTTATTTTCCTTCCTTATAATAGTTTTAATAGCACAGGAATTATGTGTTCTTTGAAGATGTGAAAGAACTTGTCAATAAATTTCTCTGGGCCTAGTATTTTAACAATAGGTCAGTAACAATTTTTCCTCCTTGTCCCTGCTTTTTCTCCTTTGTAGACCCTCAACTTCTTTTCTATAAACTCGATCATTTGTATGTTTATTTTTTAAAATGCATTTAATAGGGCTTTTAAATTTATCAGCATAGAGATGTACATTTATTTAAAAGTTTTCATAATCTCTTTTGTATCTTTGCCCAAATCCACTTCTCATTATTGATATTATGTATATATATAATTTTTTTTAATTTCAGGGGTTGGTTCTCTTTTCTCTTACCTCTTATTTTGATTATACTTGTGAGGAGTTTGCCAATGTAATTGGCCCCATTGAAAAAATGGATTTTGGATTTATCATTTCTCCACTTTTCTAATTAATTTTGCTTTAAACTTTACACTAGCTTTCCCTATATTTCTCTCTTATTCTGGAACAAGACGCTTATTTTTGTTGTTGCTTTTAATAATAAACATCCTTGAGACCCTGATTCTCTTTCCTGCATACAGCTGTATTAGCGTTTGCTGGGTTATGCTGCAGGAACAAATAATCCCGCAATCTCACTGGTTTGCAGCATCCGAGGCTGGTTCCTTTTTCACTTGACATGTCCTCTGCATGTTGGCTGCAGCTCTGATCAACGTCTTCACTCAGAGATGCAAGCTGGAGAAAGAGCCTCCTATCTGGGACACGCTGGGCTGGGGGCAGAAGGGAAGGGGCAGTGGCTGAGGCATGCAGGGCTCTTAAACCTCTGGTTGGACAGATGTTTCTCCATCACATTCTAACATCCAAGCAAAGGGCCCGTGTGGGGAGAGGGCATAAATGTCCATCACAGGGAAGGTAGCAAATAATGGGAAAGAACAAGGCGTCTACCGCAAAACTTTGACAATGCCCCAGAGTTTGACAGGTAATACTCTTACTGTCATTTTTTGAGTAGTCCGCAACTGTGGGGTTTTTTTTTTCTTTCTTTCACTAATGTTTGGAAATGTGTTTTTTTTAATTTTCAAGTTTTGGAACATTTGCTTTAAAATGTGTAATGTTTGTTATTATTTCTAGTTGTCTTCCATGGTGGCCAGAGACCACATCCCGGCCAATGCCTGCCGTTCAGAGTGTCTTGAACTCTCTTCACTCATTGTCTGCATGAATGATTGATGTCTGTTAAATAGTCCACTGACCTTGAAAAGGGATTTTTCCTATTCGTATGCTTTAATTTTCCATATGGATCTACTAAGCAAAGATTATTACTCATATCGTCCAGATTCTCTATATGTCCTTATGTAGCTTTGCCGACTTGCTCTGTCTGTGACTGAACTGACTGTATTAAAGTTTTATTTTAGCAAAGATTTTAGTCAGTTCTCCCCTTATCTCTAACAGTTTCCACTACATGTTTTGAAGTTGTGTTGCTCAGTATTCAAATGCAGTAAAAATGACTTTTACAGGTTGGCCGTTTAGATCACAGCTGGCCATGACACCGTGAGGACAGTAGCTGCCTGCCAGATGCGTCTGAGAGGCAATTTATTTTAAAAAATGCAAATACTAATGAAGAAATTCTGGGGCGGTGGGCTGGGATGGGAGTAAAAGACAGAAAACTGTACAAGAACAGCAATTAAAATAACATTTTAAAAAAAGAAAAGAAAAAATGAAAAACTCTCGACCTCCAATAGCAATTAAAAAATTGTGAATAATTGTTGCAAATTATCTTTTGACATTGTATAAATCAGCTAGTTGCTCCACATAATCTTTCCCTCAAATTTTCCTTTGTCCGATGTTAATATTGATAACATCATTCTCTTTGTGCCTCCATTAGTATGTATTTTGGGCCTATTTCATTTATATTTTTATTTTTTAACTTTCTGTGTCAACTTAAGTGTGTCTCTTATAAACGGAATATAAATTTAATTTTTTTTAATTTGTGTGCATTTGATGTACATTATTATATTAGTTTCAGGTGTACAATATAGCGATTCAATATTTGAAGACTATAAATTATTATTTTTTAATATGTTATTTCTTTATTTTTAGAGAGAGGGGAAGGGAGGGAGAAAGAGAGGGAGAGAATCATCAATGTGTGGTTGCCTCTCACATGGCCCCCACTGGGGACCTGGCCTGCAACCCAGGCATGTGCCCTGACTGGGAATCGAACCGTGACCCTTTGGTTCACAGCCCGCCCTCAATCCACTGAGCCACACCAGCCAGGGCGAGACTATAAATTATTTTTAATTAAATCTAACTACTTATCTTGTGATGAGAGTTTAAACGTCATTAATAGTGTGAAGTTAATCATCTTGTTTCTGCATTCACTTTCTGTATGTATATATAAGCATGCATGCACGTGCTTTTCCGTTGCTTTTAAATAATAAGAGTATTTTATAAAGATGAAAGTTTTCCCATTTTCCACAAAGGTACAAAGCCAGATGCACTTGACTTGGAGAAATCATTAGGCCGTGTTAAATCCAAGTGAAGTGTCAGTATTCAATAAGAGTGCTCACATTCAGCTAAATCTTACCTGAAAGCGAGAAAAAGGAAATTATAAACTCATTTTTCGAAGTACATGAAAGACATTCTCCGAGACTTGGTTTTGATAACAAAAAACAGTGCTAGTGCGTAGGTAAGAATGAGAACATGTTCGTTTGAATACTTGCAGTGGTTTTCAATGAGTTCTCTGACTGCAATCACACTATTAATTTTTATAAATTTCATGTTAAAAAATTCAACTTTACCGAGGTATAACTGAAATACCAAAAAAACTGCGCATGTCTCACGTGTATAATTGGACGAGTTTGGACACGTGCAGATACCGTCAAATCATGGCCGCAGTGAAGGCGCTAAGCGGGTCCATTGCCTCCAAAAGTTTGTTGTGCCCCTTTTTAGTTCAGTTTGGTGCTGTTCGTTTTGTCGGGGGGAGAACACTGAACATGAGACCTGCCCGCTCAACAATTGTTTTAAGTGTGCAATACAGGGATTGTTAATCTGTTCTCTAAATCCTCACCCGAGGGTATATTTATTGATTTCAGAGAGAGAGGAAAGCAGGGGAGGGGTTGGGGCGGGGAGAGAGAGAGAGAGAGACAGTGAGAGAGAGAGAGAGAGAGAGAGAAAGACAGTGAGAGAGAGTGAGAGACAGTGAGAGAGAGAGATAGTGAGAGAGAGAGAGACAGTGAGAGAGAGAGAGAGAGACAGTGAGAGAGAGAGACAGTGAGAGCGAGACAGTGAGAGAGAGAGAGAGACAGTGAGAGAGACAGTGAGAGAGAGAGAGAGACAGTGAGAGAGAGAGAGAGAGTGAGAGAGAGAGAGACAGTGAGAGAGAGAGAGGGCGGGGGGAGAGAGAGAGAGAAAAAAATATCGATGTGAAAGAGACAAACTGACCAGCTGCCTCCTGCACCCCGGGGTGGAACGTGCAACCTAGGTGAGCGCCACGACGGGGGTCAGTACAGGACGATGCTCCTACCGACTGAGCCGCCTGCCAGGGCGGAATATTATCAATCTTGACATTAAAAGTTACCACCGCTGGTTTCCGACCTCCTTGGACCAGCTGTGGCTCACTGAACTTTGGGCAGTTTCACTGCAGGGGAAAACGGCCTGCCCTGAAATTCTACAAAAGTGCAGGGGGGCTCCAAGCCGGTACCCAAGCCAAGCTTGCCACCTGGTCCTCGAGCTTCTCTGCTGACCCCCAGGAGATAACGCCCTAGCCCCTGGTACGTACCCACGGCCGGAACCGGTGGCAGGGTCTCCTCTGCCTGCTGCTTCTTCACAAACCACACACTGGAACTGGTCTGACTGCTGCCTTTGGATTTTCACCATTTGGGGGCAGGCGTGCCTATTGGGGGTGTCTAACTCATGGCCTGCAGTCTGCACGTGGCCCAGGATGGCTATGAATGCGGCCCAAAATCATAAATTTTCTTAAAACCCTTTTTTGCTCAGTTTTTGTTAGTGTTTGTGTATTTCAGGTGTGGCCCCAAACAAGTCTTCTTCTTCTGGTGTGGCCCAGAGATGCCCAAAGGTTGGACACCTCTGCTATGGTATCATGAGAAAGCAGCTCCGAGCAGGGACAGCCAGCCCAGCGTGCAGGCCGGAGAGACCCTCCGGGGGCGAGAACAGCGCCTGGCGGAGAGGAGAGCAAACCGGTGGAGAAGGAGCAGGGCGATCCCCGGGAAACGGGGTGGGGGGAGGAACGCCTTCGGTTTCTGATCAGATGCCCGTGCCCCCTCTCGGTCACCATGGCTGGGAACCTGAACTCTGTCTATGCACATTGCTAAAGTACCTTCAACAGTTCAAAATACGACCTCCGTGCAAACGTAAAAGGAGTGTGTGTCGGAGATTGTATTTGACTCATAAATTAATGAGCAAAATCCACAAGATGTGAAGACTATTTCGATGAAAAATTTGAACAGAGGTACCTGTAGGCACTCAGGAATTCTGAAATACATTTTGCTAACAGATGCAAAACTGGTGAATATCTGAAAGGTCAATAAAACGTGATGCTTTGGGTTATCTTTTCTGTATTTATGGGATGAAGCTCATTCGCCTTGGGATGGCCAAGAATCACACGCATTATTATCAAGTTTTCTGCACATTCACTGCTACCCCAATGGCTGGAAAACAGCCCCATGAGTGGAAGGCCGCTGAAACAGTGCACACCTCACAGTGTGTGCTAGACGAGGCCCAGCAAGCCGCTCAGCCGACATCCAGTGGTCCCTTTTTACCCATGTTCAAGTCTGGGATAATTTCTCCTGATAGCACCTTTTGAAATTTTGAAAACAAAACAATTACTATTGTTTTCCAACAAAGTCATTAACTCTCCTGAGCGGAGCGAATATGCGTGGGGCCCCGCTGCGAGGTCTCCCGACCCAGGTCTCCGCCCCCTGCCTGGGCCCGGGTCTGGCCTGTATGAGTAATCTCGCCTGGGTGTCCCGGGAAGGTCATTCAGGTTTACTCTTGCTATCAAGGGTAACACATTCAGCGAATTCTTAAGCTCTTGTCATCTCCCCAGCAGCCTTTTGTGGTCCTTTTAACGGCCGGCTGGGCTGAGCAGGAAGAGACAGGTTGCTCTGGGCAGTGTTGGACAGCACAGCTCTTTGTCGCTGTCAGCCAGCCCTGTCGCTGCACCGCTCTTCAGGCGGCGCGCCTTTGATGGACGGTCTGCCCCTCGCATCTCAACACTCCGGGCAGCCTTTGGAGAAAGAGCAGCCCCCCGCCGTCCCCTCTGGCACGGAATAATCCCGTTGTAAGATGAGGTCCTATCGCCTCGGCTCCGCGGCTTTGTTGAGAACACGGTGAGGCGAGGCCCGAAGATGTAAAGGCACGTTCCCGGGCCTCCAAACGCCGTCCACCTGCTGGGGAGACAAGCCGTGCACAAGAACAGATGGCGAAGGCCAGAGCAGAATGAGCCGGAAGGAGCAATGAGTCCCAATCCCCCCTCTGCCACTTGGGCGATCTTGAACAAGTTTTGTTTGTTGTTTTTTTTTTATCATTACTGAGCTGTAATTTATATGCCATAAAATTCACCCATTGTAAGTATACCGTTTAATAAATTATTTTTTAACTGATACGGTTGTGTAAGCATCGCTTGGATCCAGTTTGAGAACATCTCCATCACCCCGCAAAGTGCCCTTGTGACCACCTGCCGTTTGCTCTTCTCTCCGCCAGGCACCATTCTCTCTGACCTGCACGCTGGGCCACTGTCATTCTTACCCCAGCTCTCGACAACCACTGACCCGCTTTCTGTCCCAGAGATTTGTCTTTTCAGGACATTTCATATAAGTGGAATCGTGCAATATGCACTCTTTTGTGTCTTCCACTTGGAATAACGTGTTGAAGCTTCATCCATGTGTCCATGTTGCAACATGTATTAGTGTGCATTCATTCCTTTCGGCTGCTGGATTGCGTTGCATTCTACCGACACACCCCGTTTTGTTTATCCGTACACCAGCGGAAGGGTATTTGGGTTCTCTCACTTTGGGCCGATTCTGGCTAACGCTCCTATGAACGTTTACATTTAAATCTTTGTGTAGATATGTGTTTTCATTTCTCTTGGGTAGATACCTACAAGTAAATTTGTTGGGTTATATTGTGGACATCTGTTTAACTTTTTAAGAAATTGTCAAACTTTTTTGTAAGCAGATATACCGTTTTCCATCCCCACCATCAATTCATGAGAGTTCGTTTCCCCACATCCTCATCGACACTGTGTATTATCTGTCTTTTCCATTGTAGCCACCCCAGAGGGTGTGAATGGCATCACATTGTCGGGGGGGGGGGTTAAAAAGATTTTATTTACTTATTTTAGAGAGAGGGGAAGGGAGCGAGAAAGAAAAGAAGAGAAACATCAGTGTGAGGGAGAAGCATGGACCCTGGGACCTGGCCTGCAACCCAGGCACGTGCCCTGCTGGGGAATCGAACTGGCGACCTTTCAGTTTGCGGGACAATGCCCAGCCCACTGAGTCACACCAGTCAGGGCATCACATTGTGGCTTTGATTTGCATTTTTCTAATGGCTGATGGTGTTAAACACATCTTCACGTGCTGATCAGTCATTCACATACCTTCGTGGGCAAAAACGTCTATTCAGGTCGGGCCCAGGAGTGAGCAGCCCAGCCGGCTACCCCAGTGTGGACTTGTTGGGGGCGTGTAACCTGGGCCAGTTCAAAACCGTGACCCTGAAGGACTCAGCAACCAAACACAGATTCAAGAGCCAGGGCCAGTGAGCCAGAAAACCCTGGCTGCCATGAAAAGATGGTAAACCCCAAAAATCAGGAAATAGTAACTGCCGATGTCTATTTGAGCTCATGACACAACTGAGACTCGGTCCAGGTTGTGTGGGAATTATCTCTGCTACTGACCTTTGTGAATCCCAGTGACGTAGGTCCCGTTATTGTTCCCATTTCATGTATGAGGGAACCAAGACCTAGGCCCCTGCACAATCCGTGCTGACCACCTCCCGGCTTGGGCTCGCGTCAGGCAAGAATCACCACCTGTTCTCCCTGTACCCGAGTCCACCGGCACACAACCTGACGTATGTGCAAGAACCTCAGAGGTGCATGTGGAAGAAAGGACGGTGGGGACAAGAGCCAAAGCGACCCCTGACGTCACCGAAGGAAGCTGAGCACTGCATGCGTGAGGCACAATGAAGAGCAAGATCCACAGGTAGACCGGGACCAGGCATGCGGAGGAATGCAGGTGCTATCTGGCCAATAGGAGTTAGGAGTTCCAAAGGTTGCAAGTCATCTACCTCTTACACACCGACCAGAGCAGGTCCAGGCGTTGCCCTCTGTAATAATCTTTGCATCCCACCCCTTTACGTCACTGGCTCTCTGGGGCCCTTGCACAGCCCGGTACCCTCCCCGGGAGGAGGGGTATTGACAAGAGAACCGTCACATTCCAGAACAGGTTGGAAACCGCCCCTCTCACACAGCGTGGTCCGTCAGGGTCAGCCCACATCAGCCTCTTGCTAGCTACGTGATAGGCAAGGAGCTGAACCCCCTGGCCTCCAGGTCCTCCCCTCTAAAATGTAAATAATAAGAGTTTCTACCCCAAACAAAGTCAGTGGGTTTCAGGGAAGTTTAAATAAAATATTGCCTTTAAAGCCTGGTTTTAGGGAAGGTTCAGAAAAATGCTGGTATTGTCCTCTGACGTCTCAGGTGCCTGTTCCAAAGCCCAGGTCAGATGGAGTGTCCCTTCCCTCCCGACCCCCAACATCGCATCTTCCCAGTTCCATCCCAGCTGGATACCAGGATGACCATGGGGCTGACTTGCTCTTCCCATCCTATGCAGAGAAGGCACGGGGAAGCTCGCTAAAGATAAGGCATCCCTAACTCCCTTCCTTCCACCGTAACTCTCCACCCCCTTCTCTCCCCCTTTCAGCCTAGTAGACAAAGAATGAGTGTCCTGGCATCTGGCCACATGTGGCAGGAAGTTATGAATGAGGATTGCACAGGACAGTTGGCTCTCTGCAGAGATAGGCCCCAAATTAATCCTGAAGGCTGGGCAGTAACCACAGGAAACCTGGAGCCCGGAGGCCACCACTTAACACTCAGGTATCTCAGTCCGCCCTGGAGCTTGGGCAAACAACAGCCCAGTCCACGGAAGGCCTGGGGAGGTGTTATTAGTCAAGGGCTATCTGAGATCAACTTTTGGGAACATACTCTCAGGGCCAGAACCTGGTCTGGGGCCTCTGGTGGGACTGCATCCCTAGATGTGTCTTTGAGGGATGCCACAGCAAATTTCCAGCAACTGGTTAATGTCCACCAGTGCTTAGCAAATTAGGCCCCTGTTGAAGTGTCAATGCCCAAGGGCCTGATTTATTGAACTGCTCTCATTAGGATCTTGTAACATATCAAAGGGACAATGAAGAAAAAAGTGCTGGTTTCAGAGACTAAGGAGCCCACACAGGCATGATCTGTCTCTTTGCCCAGCTCAACAGATGCCATTCTGACCCTGCTGCAGGCCTCATGGGACAGCGGCCATTAATTACATCAAAACACTAACTCATCAGCTAGAGCTGCGGGATGCCTTCTTCTCTTGCCTCCTGCCCACTTTCTCCTTCCCTAGTCCTTCTCCCCCTGTACAGGCCCGCAGCTAGCTGGGAGTCGAGGCTGGAAAAGCTCTCGGCTCAAAGGACTACCCAGGACAACCTGCCACCGAGGATTCAGAGATAAGCCGAGACAATGAACCAGCGCTTGGAAGGACAGTCCTCCCCCCTCCGCCACCATGGCTTACATGCACATCTGCCATTTGAAATCTGCCACCCACCAATGAAAACGACTTTCCCCGTAGCCCTGTCTTGCCAAGCAAATCGGTTTTGCTGCCAAGAGTACCGTGCCATATTTTTACCCGAACTTGAACCCCAGCCCTGCCAAGAGTCATGCTCTATAATCTGGAGAAAGATTATAATCTCTCTGCCTTGATTTCTTCATCTGCAAAGAGGGAGGGTTCCTGGTAACACCTGCCACGGAGGGCTGCTGGGGGGTAAAACAAGCACACGCCTGGCGTGTGTCGGGCATGCGGAGTGCCTGGCACGCAGAGCATGATGAGCGTCATGATTGTCACAACACCCATACCGTTACGATAAAAGGACACCCGGATGACTGGGCGCAACCTAAGAAATATGGACCAGTTCTTACAGAAGGTCCTTCTCCTGGCCAAGACAAAGAATGCCTCTCAGAGTACCAAGAGGCCCTCTGTCCAGGTATTCTAGGGTGCTTCGGGTGCAAGTCAGTCCGCAACCCCAAGAGAATCTAGGTGCAGCTAGCTGTCCAAGCTCTCAGTTTTGTTGACATCGAAGAATGGGGTACGAAAAGCAGTAGTCACCACTACAAGTCACGGGGCGATTGTGGGTCTCCAACCCAGCCTCCCTTCACTCCTTCAGTCCCTTTTCTCCTCCCTCCCTCCCTCCTTCGTCTGCCTGCAGCCCTGTGGCAGAGGCTGGATTGCTGCATGGAGGGCCAGGGTGGGAGGGGTGGGAAGCAAGAGGCTGGGACTGGCCTCAGAAACAGATCGAGGAGTTCATGGACCACTGGGTCAATAACCAGGGGTCCGATGGAAGCCACGTACCAGACGTCCACCACACAAGAAGCCTCTCAGAAGGGCTGGGGGGCCGCGGAATGGGGAGGGGGCCGTCCGCCAGGAGAGGAGACCTGGAGGGAGGGCAGCTGAGGAGGAGTTGGAGCTGCTCCCCTGAGCCCGCCGGCAGGGAACCACAGGCGTGGCCTGGGGGCTGTGGAGGCCTGCTCCCAGAAGCCCGGTTCTCACGGTGTTACCCGCCCACCTTTCTCCCTTTACGGAGTGCCCGCTGTGTCGCGCTTCTCCGGAAGGACACACCTCTCTCCAGGCCGCTCAGTGCTTCATTCCCATAGAATGGGCATGTTTTAGTGTTGGGAGAAGCCTCGGACACTGGTCGGAAGCACCTGGGAAGCCCCTTCAGGTCACCTCATGGGTCATGAGCCCAAAAGGTGGTCTTCTCTTTCATTGCCCCATGCACGCAAGTATGACCTAGCATGTCCATGCACGCAAGTATGACCTAGCATGTCCATGCATGCAAGCAGGACCTAGCGTGTCCGTATCCCACATGCGGCAGTACACTGCAGATCCCACCCAAGTCTAGCTGGTAAACGTCTACCTTTGTTCTGCACCTCTGAGCCCAGGCGGGGTAGCATTCCAGACTGACGGCCAGAGCATGTGGCTAGAAACGTGTTTTCCCCATCTTCCTACAGGAGAGACTTTTCAGAATTGGAATGTAAGGGGGCTCTAAAAGAACGCTTTCTCCCAAATGTGCTAAAATAATTTTATGAAACTTGCCGAAGCCAGTATCATGCACAGCGCCTTGCAGAACATATCATTTTCCAGGCGGGATGAACTGGACATTCTGACTCCACCAGGGCCAATTTGGGTGAAATAGTTAAACGCCAAAGTCGCCATAAGAGATGTGTTGTTTGTGAGTTACTGAATGTACCACTTGCTATTCCACAGGCTTGTGCTTAGTAGGAATCTAATTAGAGCAAATGCCTTCGGGTTGCATAGTTTTGTGAAGGATGGAAATAACATACAGACTTGGATTATGTTAATAATAATAATCTTCTAAAGTAATATATGTAGCAAGTCCTCTTCTTCCAGACTTCATAATTATTTCTACACCTAAGATTATTGGAGTCACCAGCCTGCTGGGAAGGCCATCTAAACAAGTCCCTAAGAGGGACAGGCTTTGCTGTGCACCCAACAGTGACTTGGGTTGATGCTCATGGGCCTGTTCAAGGCTGCTAAGAGGCAGAACCTCTGACTCAAGTTCATTTCTCATTTGTGCTTACAGACTGACCTTGCACGCAAAGCATGGGCAGTCCAATCCAAAGCAGCCAACTGTCTAACTCTGCAGAGGAGGAAAGAGACTCAGAAAGGTGCAGTGACTTCCCTAAGGTCACAGAATTCGGTAACAGCAAGACTAGAAACAAGGTCAGGGCGCCAGCCAGAAGTCGCACCCCCCAGACCCCCCTCCCTCACTGCTCACTTTCCTCTGTGTCCTCGCAGCCCTTTCTCTTTCTCTCTGTGCCTTGTTCGTACACCCAAAGCGCCCTGAAGTCCCCAAGGGGCCAGGTCCACTGCCCTCACTGATGCCTGGAGGTCTTCGCCACCCAGCAGCTGTCAGGGTGCCGTGCTTCTGGGACCTGTGTGTCACTTTGGGTTTCCTGACCTATACCTGGGCCCCAGGGCCCCAGGTCAGAAAGCAGCTTGTCACTCTAGATGAGTGATGGTCAGTTCCCCTGACTGTTGACAAGATGGGTGTCTGCTTGAAGGACTGGCTCAGAAGGAGGCACAGGTGGAGAGGGTGTGGAGAGGGGAGAGGGGATTCCTGTTTTCCCCACAGTCCCTGCAGCAGATAACTCCTCCCAGGAATCCAGATAAGAACCCTGAGGTTTGCCACCTAAGGTCACTGAGGGCCAAGAGGGATTAGGAGAAATCCTGACCTCTCCCCACCAAATCAGATAGATAACCAGCTTGTTCCTTCCCTTCCCTTCCCTTCCCTTCCCTTCCCTTCCCTTCCCTTCCCTTCTCTTTCCTTTTTTCCTTTTCCTTCCTTCCTTCCTCTTTATGTAGGTGCCAGGTTTGGCGGGGGGGGGGGGGGGGCGGGGGGAAGAAAAACATGATACCTAATCTTAAAGAGCTCAAAGACAGAGACATAAAATGACAGCAATCCATAAGACAAGTTCTATATATGTCAGTGACAGACCTTTGAGACAGGCGGCTCACGCACACCAATATGTAGGAGCTGAGAAATTCACCCAAGGTCACATAGCCAGTAAGTAGCAAGACAAGAATTTGAACGCAACTTTGAACCCAAGCGCTCAAGCACTGAGACAGAGAAGGTACCAGCACTCACCTTGCTTCTTTCCTGTTGACCTTTGCCTCCTCAGCCCTACTCCCTATAGACAAAACTTCACAAGGAACTTACCTTCAGAGCTGATCGCTAGCAGGTGGAACGCCCGGCACATTTGGCAGGTTTAGTGGAGCAGCTGTTGGCTAACAATGCCCCACCCTGGGGTCTCTGCGCAGCCACGGAAAGTCACTCTGCGAATCAGCCCTTGTGGAGGAGACGGACCTGCTACCAGGCACTTCCCCCTTAGCTCTCAGCCCACGGGCAGGACTTGCTTAGGCCATAGGAGCCGGCAGAGTCAGGACAGATTTTAGCAATGACCTTGAAACCCCATAATCCTGTTTTCCAGCTTCCGAGTGTCTCCATCATGGACGTGGGGCAGGCGAAGAACTCGTGCACATGTGCCGGCCCTGAGCTCGTCTTCCCGGGACTTCCCACCGGTGCCCGGGCCTCCCAGCCCAGGATCGCCCTCCCCTTGCACGCAGAGGCTGCAGCTGGGCTACTCGGGCCGCCGCTGCAGGCAGGGCCTCCACCCAAGTAGCAGCGCTCTCCTGCCCGCACAACGCCCTGCTCCTCCCATTTGACAGGCAAGGACACTGAGGCACAGAACGGGACTCCCACTTGTCCAGGGCCAAGAGCGGAGACCATCTCCTCAGGCTTCTGGCACCGAGTCCGTTCTTTACATTAGCCTTTCGGCCACACAGGTGCAAGTCCTTGGTGCAAGGCGTGCTATCACTGCTCAGTCTTCTGAAAGGGACCCCGCTGAAACCATCCTGTCGCCCCTTCCCCCCAAGTGCCTCTCCTCTCTGGCCCCGCCCCTCCCCCGCTCCCCGTCCACACCACCACCTGCTTTGGGCTACTTTTCCCTGGAGGTGTCCCATGCCCTCCACGCCTGTCAGGGTCCCCAGGAGGAGGCAGCCTTGGGGGTTCTCACCTGTCCTACATCTGTCAAAGTAAGAGAAATTGGGAAATAAGGAGACAAGGGAACGTGTGGGAACAGCAGCGGCCCCTCTCCCCGTCCCTGGGAGAGAGGGGGAGGTTTCCGGCTCCCCCAGCAGCGAGGTGGAGGAGGAAGCTTCTTTTACATGACTTTGCAGGGGGGACTTAAGTAAGTCTTGACGACTCTCTTTCCCCGGAGACTAGACTAAAAGTATTGTTTAGAAATCTAATATATGGTTTATTTACTCAATTTGTGCTGAGCTCTACAGTTCCTTCAGGCCAGCCTCCCTCGCCCATTACTCTATTAATGCTCCATTACTGAAATTAGTGCTGTAATTGGAGGGGGAAGGGGTGAGGGAGGGGGCACTCCTTAAAGGCACAGGTCCCATTTAATCACATCATGGGCAGAGGCCCGGAACTGGTGTGGGGGGCCACAGGAACGTTCGGTCCAGAGGGACACCTTGGCAGCAAGGTGACAGGAAACGGACCTGGGCCTATGGCACGGGCCACTCAGTGTGCGGCCTGAGTTGGGGCAGAGGGGTCAAAGCCACAGCCCCTCCTGCAGCTCTATGGGCTTTGAGGCTTTCACCCCATTTAGCCCCTCAAACACCCCGGGATCCCAAACACCCCAGCTTAGGCCCCAAGTCCACCTCTGACCCCTTGGTCTTTGCAGGCGTTGCCAGGGCTGTTCTTAAGCTCCCTTTGCTTCCCTCCTCTTCGCTGTAACCGGCCGTGTGTTCTGGCTCCTTCTTTCTCCTCGCCTAAGCCGAGCCCCCAGTCCCACACCTCTGGGCCTTCAGCCTGGGCCACGCCCACCTCCTCCCAGACTCTGCCCGCAATGCCCACTCCTGCGCCCCTCCGACACACGCTGGCTTGTCTTCCCCGGGGTAGAACAGAGTCGGCTACCGCTGAAGTATCTGGCCCATTGCTCCC
The DNA here is from genome assembly GCA_039655065.1 of Glossophaga mutica. Lineage (NCBI taxonomy): Eukaryota > Metazoa > Chordata > Mammalia > Chiroptera > Phyllostomidae > Glossophaga > Glossophaga mutica. The sequence goes on from CM077313.1 coordinate 90,417,014, forward strand.
TCTCAAAAGTAAGCGTAATGCGAGGGGCGCCACACCACCTCCCACTCGTTTCTCATTGAGATCTGGGTGGCACCCTCGCCCGTCCGCGGAGACGGCTTTCCTAAAGGTTGCCACCCTGCAGGCCATTCCTGGATTCTCGCCCTCCGCCAGACGTCTGGGTGGCACTGGAGACCGACAAACACCTCCTTTCTGGAGGGAATTTTCTCTTTGGCACCTGCGAATAATGTTTTCTCCAATTCTTCTTTCTGACAGAATGTTCTTTCCACAGCTGTGATTCTTAACATTTTTTGAAGTCGCAGGTCCCTTCAAGACTCTAATAAACACACGCCCCTACACGCCCACTCGTGCACCCTATCGAAGCCTGTAAGGCTGAGTTCTCCACCTCTGCCGTTTACTTTCTTTCTTGGTGACCTTGACAATTACTATGTTTAAAATCGTGTATTTGGATCATCCCCAGGTCCAGATGTCCAGCCTGGGTCTCTCCCCTAATTCTGCATTTTCAGCTGCCCGACGAACACCCTACGGGCCCCTCAGACACATCTTTCCCTCGGACCTGCCTTCCTTTCTCCTGTCCCTGCCAGTGGCTTGGGGACATTTTTACAGTGATGCAGACTGGAAACTTGGGGTCATCACTAACCCTCTGGTTCCCCAAACCCGCCTCCAAACCCAACAGACACTAGGACCTGGTGACTCTTCCTCTACTGTGTCCCCCACAACTGTCCCTTCCTCTTCCCCTCCTCACCCATCACTGCCTGTCTTTGAATCGTCCTCTTCACTGGTCCCCTGGCCTCCAGACTCAGGCCCTCCAATCTGTCTGCTACCATCACGAGACAGAGATGTAGAAAGGGCAGGGTCCAAGGGTCTCAGACATGGCAGGGGCCCTTTGGGGACCCGCTAGTCCAGCCCACTGCCTTGTCTTTACAAGGCCCCAGGATATTGGCTGTCCAGCATCTGCTTGAATACCTCTGATAAAGGGAAGCTGACTTCATCGCTAAATAGGCCATAGCACTTTGGGTCAGTTCTAATTGCAGAAGGCTTCATCCTTACAGCAAATAAGATCGGCCTCACTCACGGCTCTCCTCTGCTCTTCCGTGCTCCTCTCCGCCTACAGACATTCCCAACCCCTCATTGTAGCGTACGGGGCCCTTTGCACCATGGCTGAGTCTCCCTCGTAACAAAATTAGCTAGCTAGCGGCCTGCACTTCATTTCCCGGCCTTCCCCGCAACTCACTGTGGCCCCTGACTAAGTTCTTGCTCATTGACAGTGAGCAAAAATGAAGCATGCTGGGCCCACTGCCAGGGGTAGCCTTCAAACGCCCAGCACATGCTTCCCAGTCTTTCTGAAGCTGGAATGTGGAGGGTCCCGGGATCCTACAGGTAAGACCAGAGCCCTGGGGGATGATAGACCCATGGGGGCAAGGAACCCGGCTTCCTGAGCTAGACCACCCTGACCATCAGGACTGTCAAATGACAGTGAGGTAAGCTTTTACCTTCGTTAAGCCACTGTCTTTTATTAGAACACCGTAGCCTTGACTTCCTCATCCCTCCCGCATTGAAGTCTAAATCCAGCCACCCTGAACTTCTTGCCTTGTCCAAATGCAACATGCCCGTCCGCATCTCGGTTTCCCTGTTCAAGCCCACGCCTCTGCCCAGAATGCTTTCCTCCATTTCCTTCACCTGGTGAACGCCACGCATCCTTCAAGACCCAGTTCAAATGTCACCTCCTCCGGGCAGCCCTCCTTCCCCAGGATTTAGTAGCCCTTTCTTCCTTTTAACGTCTAGGAATGCTTTGGGCTACTAGGAACAAAAATAAAAATAAAAAATCAACTAACTGGTTTAAACTAAGGAAGTTTATTTCCTTAACAGGAAATCAGGTGACAGATGGTCCCAGGTTTGCCTTGGTGGCGCCATGATGCCACCAAGGACCCAAGCACCAATGTCTCTACTTTGCCACCCACAGCTATTGTCTGTTGCTCTCCTCTGAGTGGCCACGTGGCTCCTCCAGCTTGAAGCCTCACATCATTACACAATAGCATTCCAAGGAAAAAGTATGGATGAGGAAACAAGGGTTTTAACCTGGTAATACCTTTCATCTGGGAGAAATTATCCTTCCTAGAAGTCCCAAAGGCTTCCCCTGAACTGGGTCACATATTCCTAGGCCTGGTCCCCGGCAAAGGGCACCGGATGCCCAGTGACTGACTCAGGCCCATCCTAGCTACTCCTCCGTGTCAGAGCAGGGAGAACAGACCTTCACGAGGCGTGTAGGCAACTACGGATGCCAGGACACGGCTTGCAATTTATCAGTTTATTTGTGCAGACTGGCATTTCCTTAAAGGAACTCACAAAACTGTCTCGCACCATAACGGTATTTAAAAGGTGCTTTCAAAGGATAAGTGAGGGGGCCCACACCCCCTGATTCTTTCCCTCATTTCCCAGGTGCGTGGCATTCTTGGAGGAGCCAAACGTTGACTTGACGGCCTCTGTGCAGACGAGGAGGAAGCCGAGGAGACACATTGTCAGCTCAGCTTCATATGCAACTAAAACAGAGCGAACAGCAACCATTCCCAAGAAGCCTGGGCTGTTTGAAGGGTGTGTGGGTGAGATACTATTAGTGTCTCACGTCTCTCTCCCCTTCATTGCTGCCATTGAAGCTACAGGCAGAAGTGCTAAAATACAGCTGAGAAGGCTGGTCTCAGGGCATTTCTGGCCAAGTTAAAGTTGGAGAGGTAAGAAATCCCATAAGATTGTTCTTATAAAGCTGAAGGCTGCATCTGGGGCCAACCCGAGGTTCATGGCAAAGTGGCTGTCCTTCAGGGTGTTCTCTGCGTCAGGGGAGAGCTGCAGGGTTGCACCTTCTCTGGGCAGAGTGACAGCCCCACTGCCAGCGAGAAGCCCCTGCTAATGACTTTCTGAACACAGCACTTCTAAGTGGTCCGCGCTGTTCTCCGGTGGGAGCACAGCCTGCAGGAAGGCGGAGGGCTGCTGCGAAGGCTGGAGGTGATCAAGTGCGTTGGGAGTGCTACACGCGATGAGATTTGCAACATGAGCCCCCAGCCCAGCGCTGGCCCCACAGTACAGGTCAATAAATGTTAATTGATTGATTGCTATACAATCAAACAGGCCTTCATATTCTGATTCTGGGAATCGAGATAGTGACTGGGCAGTCCGCTCTAAATCAAGTCCACGTGGTTGACCTTGATTTAGATAGTGATCAAAGCTCAAGATGAAAGTGGTAGAACTTTCTTGTGTCTATGATGGGAATCACTGTCCAACTAATACATCCGCACAGCACCTCGGAGGAAGAGCTTGAATTTTGTGATTTTTCTCTACAAGCAGGAAGTCAATGAGCCAAGAAAGTGTTAACATGGAAAGTAGACCATTCTATCTCGGCCCTTGATTGGTGGTTGGCTTAAACCACGGACCAGAAGCTGCCTGATTAGAATCACGCAGAACTGAGGATTTAAACCATTGTTCAATCCGGCACTCTCATTTCAGACGCAAAGAAACTGGGACCTTAAGAAATTAAAAGACTGACCCAAAGTCACCAGTCTCTGAGAGTGAAAGACTGAGGCCTCTGACTCCCAGATTCTGTGACCTTACCTGTCCCAGAGTGTCCCATGAGCCCCTCGGTCGTAGACCTAAGGCCCCCTACCTGTATAGGTGCAATTGGCTACTAATTAGACCAGAAGCATGGCCCTTCCAGTGGGAGCCATGGGTGTCTGCCACCAGGTTCAGGTGGCCGTTTAAAGCCACTCCTTGCATCCTGGTGTTCCCACGTGTTCCAACTGGAAAAACAAATTCATGTGAATCTGATGGGATTCGGTGCAGCTGAATTTGAAGAGCTAAGAGGCGTGCAGATGGCCTGAGTTGCCAAAGCTCACAGTATTCTCGATTCCAGGGGGCTCCAACGTGCTCACCAGCGTCCTGCCCGTGATTTGGCCTGTTCGGGGAGAAACCAAGCCCGGTCAGCCACCAGGGACCAAAAATGCCCAAAACAGAGTTCCCTGGCTGGGCTTGACCACCTGTCTTGTTCTCAAGCTGGGCCTCCCCAACCTGGAGTTCTGGAGTCCTCCGTTCTGTATTTCTTTTCTTCGCCCTTCAAAAAGATATTTAAAGAGAGCTAACATGCAGCAAGCGCAAGGAAAGCTGGGAATACGGGGATGGTTAAGCCACCACCTCTTCCCCAGCGAAACACATCCCGTGGGTTGGAGACAGGCCTGGGAACGGCGTGTGCTGGTTCCGAGGGATGGATGCTGTGGTCGCCACGTGTGCGTGGAAGGGTGCCCCCCGCCCTCTGTCGGAGAGGTGTTCGCCCTGGAGTTTATCGGGGAAGCCAGGGCAGGGCAGGCAACTCCAGGCAGCAGGCGGGCGCAGGAACAGCGCGTGCGAAGGCACGGGAGCGTGTGCAAACGGTGTCTGCTGGGTTAGGCCTGTTCAGTTCTTCCGCTCCGCAGTCCTTGCCTCGTCAACCCCAGATTCACCGGGAGATGAGGGCTGGCATCGGGCTCCACGGTGAGGCCCAGAGGCCCACGTTTCCGTAGCCAAGGCTTCAGTCCGTGACGATGCTGATCTCTGCTGTCCATGCCACCACCACCAACCCATGAGGTCACAGGGGAGTGACAGAGCCTGCCCTGACCGGATTATGAAATGGGTGATAATCGGTTCTGCTTCTTTGTTCTGTCCCTTCTGCTCCCTTCCCCAGCCCCCAGGCATCCTGGAACCCCTTTTCCCTCCTACTGCTCCTCTTCTGGGACCAGCTGTCGGTGATTCAGTCTGAGTTCAGCCCTCGTGTTCCCCCACGTGGAGCTTTGCTCTGTGGGATGCAAGTCTGCATTGCCTTCCACAGGGTTTCAGGAAACGAGGTGCGAGTGTGAGGGACATTCCTGGAGCCCCGCCCCATGCGCCCAGCCTGCCACCCAGGGGGAGGGGGCCTGGAGGGCACCGTGCATGGGAACCCTGCAGCGCAGAGGTGATGGGAGGTGGTGGGAGACAGCCTCGGAGCCCCTGGAAAATGCAGGGAAGCTGGTGGGTGAGGACTGAGGGCAGGGGTGGGGGTGCAAGGGGGCAGTTTCCACATTTATTCAAGAGATTGACCTAAAGTCAAAGTACTACTTGCGAAACACCGGAAATACTGGGGAGCAATTAAATCTCATCATAGGAACTGGGATGAAAAATATCTGGGGAGAGAAAATATGTGTGTATGTGACCAAAACAATCTGGCTGGACTTGGAACCTCCAAGTATTGGATTTAATCAAACATTTTTAAGTCTATAATGAAATGATCATATTGATTTTTTATTTAGGCCATGGACTGATTACTAAATTAACCCATCAATTATGAAATCTAATATTAAACCATTTTCACATTTCCGAAATGAACCCTGTGTTTGTTACGATAGATCATTCTTTCACTAAATTATCAAGTCCATTCGCTAGCATTTCATCGGGGGTGTTTGCAGCTCTCATCTGGAGTGGAAAGTGGACGCCCCAATGTCAAGTTGAGCTACACTGACGTTTGGGGCATGCGTTCAGGTCTCCTACACATGCTCGTCTCCAGATCCGCCACCCATCACCACTTGTATTTCTCAGTCATTTCCCTCTGCGTTTAGGAGGAGTTTCTCAGTTTCTTCTCCACGTTTCTGGTGCCGTTTTTTACATGACCTATCCTTTCCCTTGTCGGTCTCAGTTGGATCTCATTCTTGCTACTGCCTTGGGAGCTCCCCGCATCCTCTTCCCGCTGCAGCCAGCTGCGTTCACACGCTGCCTTTGGCTCGGCCCGTCCGGACTTCACGGCTCCCCGCTCCTGTTTCACGGGAGCAGCAGCAAGAAGGTTCACCCATAAGCTCTTTGTCTTAGAAGAGCACTTGAGAGCCGTGCGTCATTAGGTGGTTTCCCACAACCTGCACACCTCCCCATCATTTGCAGCACCTTTCTGTCAGCCCCTCACTCATCTTTTCATTCATCCCCAAGAAACGAGGTTGCCGTGTAAGTGGGGAGTGGCCAGCAGCCCCCACCCCTGCACGGTCTGGTGCTGCAGCTGGTGCTTCTAAGACACGGAGCTGAGAACCAACCACTTGGGGCAGTTTGGGGTCTGGTCTTGGGAGAGGCTGCTGGGCTGAGCGTAGATTCACCTCGCTCTGATTACCAGGTTCTCGGAACAAATTGCAGGTTGAATTCCTCTCGCGTATACTTTGGGGTGTGAGAGATTACGGCCCTTACCCAGAACGGCATCCAGGCTCCTGTGGACCGTCCCCCGCTTCTTCTCAGGCACCTGCGGGAGCCGGGGTACGCCATGCTGCACCCCCCACCCCCGTGCCCTCCGCTGCATGGGGAATGAGGCCTCTGAAGGCGGTGGGCAGGGGGTGGCGGGGCGCCCTGGGCAGAGACGGCTCTCCGGAGGCTCAGCTGGCTTTGAAGATAGTGGACCAGAGAGGCCTGTCTGTCTAATCCCTGTCCCCGTGACTGGAAGATAGGGATGTCGCAGGAAGGTGTTTAGCTCGTTTGCTCTTCTCTCTCTGGACGTCGGCTGTTTTGACTGGAGAACGTGGGCCCTGAAATAATTTCTCAGTTCTTTCCTATCGGAGGGCTCGATAACAATTACCCCTGGAATTGAATACAAAACAGCTCTCATATTTTGGTAAAGGGATGTCATCTGCCTGTCTGTCTGTGGCATTTTCATGAGTTTTATACTGCCATTTGGGGGCGGGGGGACTATACCAGGCACCATACACCAAGTTAAACCAAAAATCCTAACTTCTACTTGCTAAGTCTCACTGAATTTTATTCTTGACTTTTTTCTTCCTAACTAGGTAGCCATGATGAATTCTCAGTATTGTTCTGGGCTTTAACATAGCAACCAACCATTTTCAGGCCGTTAAAGCACTAAGGTAGTGTCCCCACACGAAATGGTCCCAGTGTGTTGCACTTTTCTAAATCCTTCTGCTTTTTTGCTCTCTCGTCCCTAACCTTCGGACGGACGGGGCTCTCTGTCTTCCTGGGCCCCGTGGGACCACCCTGTGCTTGATTCCAGGCCTCTGAAGTGTTGCAGTGGAAATGGATTATGCTTATTTCTGAAAAGAGAGACAGGAAACCCCACATTGGAAGAAAATTTTTTAAAAGCCTGATCCAGCCAGCCTCTAACCCTGCCTCCACCTCCCTCCCACCCGGCACACTCCCCAAGGGGCCATGTGGCCTCTGCTTGCACACCTCCTGTGGTCAGGAGCTCACTACCAACTGTGGGCAGCTCTGACGGGTATAAAGTCATTTCTTTACTGAGCCGAAACGCATTTCTCCTACGCTTCCCTCCACGGGTCCTGGTTCTGCCACAAACAGACCAAAGGAGGAGTCGGTCACCGCTTCTCACACGGGCCTGTCACCCAACCAAAGGAAGCTCGCAGGCCCCTCCCCCACCCCAAGCTGTCTCTTCTCTAAGAGAAACCTGTCGGGCCCTTGGATCACTCCTGCAGCTCCTTGCACCTATGCAGGTGCGCCCTTCGACTCCTGGGCGTTCCTCGTTCACATCACAGGAAGCAGGAACCCAAGCCCCCCGGGGGGGGGGGGGACGTGCCAGGGAGGCAACGCCCGTTGCCCAGTGCTGGGTGTCCTCGAAGGGCAGATCAGGACTTTCCAAAGAAGCCGGACAGGGAACGTTTGTCCTGAGCCGGAGCTGCTGTTGGCGCTGAGATGGGCCACTCTCATTCCGACTGGAGGCGTGGCTGACAAAGAAGCGGATCCCAAAGGTGGGGACGGGGTGAAGGGAACCCATGGGGAAGGTGCGGTCCAGGGTGCCGGGCCCAGGGGACAGGTCACCATCCCCAGCCAGGGCGGGGGGACTGTGGGTTACAGTGGAACACAGTGTAGAGTCTATTACTGGTCAAACTTTTCTATCACGTCTGCTAAACAAACACGAACATCGATACACACGCCACAGCTCCTGTTTCCAAAGCCTTACTTTTAGACGTTAATTGGCATCTGTGGGACTACTCAGAGCTCACTGGCTTGTGTGCAGCACCGCAGGAGGAAGGAGCCGAGTAATCGGGAAGGCAGAAGAGGGAGCATGAACACAGGTGGATTCTGTGCCTAATTTAAAGGGGACCGGGAGCAAAGGCCACGCCCTTGCTCACACAGGGTGCCACCGCCCTTCCTCCAGTCCCGGACGCGGCGGCTCCATGTCCCTGTTTGGCTCAGGTCTGAAGCGCACGCTGGCTGGGAGGCAGCTGGCACCAGCCCAGGCCCGACTGCATGCCTGCCCCCCTGGGCCCCACTTCCAGCAGGTCACCTGGGCTGTGTTGTCACCTTGAAACATTGGAGAGAGCTGTGAGCTCCGGAGGGGAAGACGTGCGGGCCGGAGCTGGGGGGGCGGGGAAAGGCCGGGCCCGGAGGGTGGCTGGAGAGCTTTTGACAGCCCAGACCAGAGCCCAGGGTCCTATTCCTGACGACTCGAGCCCCCAGTCAGGCGCCGAGTGGATAAGAGCGCAGACAGTGAGGCCGGCGTGATGCTTGCCAGCACCTGCAGATAGCAGGCCAAGCCTTGGCACAGGTTTAAAAAAAAATTAAAAAGCTATTGGACGTGAGTATTTTCTAACAGTGTCTGGCGGGAGTGCCCAGGAGGAATTTAATCAGCAAGAGTTGTTTAAACGCGGCTTCGCCCAGAGGCCCTGGCCAGGCCGGTAATGAACTCGTATCATGTGCCACTCCTGTCCTGCTGAGGACATTCAATTTGTTAATTCTGCAGCTGGTGAGAGAGGTCAGATAGGAAAGTGACGATTGTTTTCTAACGTTCCAACCCCTGCTCACATCTTTCTAATTAATCCTTTTAGGAGCCACGGGTAGATTAAGAAGGAGGAAAGGTGAGGGAAGCAAGTGTGAGAGAAATGGATGGAAAGACAGCGCGGCCTTTCTCTTCTCAAATGGGATGGGCCGGTGGGGGGGTGGGGGCGGGGGTGGGGGCGGAAAGGCCGAGCTTGGCCTGCCGCCCGCTGCTCTTCTCCCTCGGAGGGACAGCAGATGCTGCGGAAAGTTGGAACCCACAGGGGCCTTCGGATGTCCCCCCGGGGTGACTGCTCCAAACAAAGGTCACAGAAAGAGGGACCCTGGGTCTCCGCCTGTCGGTCTTGGACTGACGCCACGGCCATCAGGAGCCGTGGAGGTATGGGGCCGTGGGGACGGCCCTGCAGGGGGGAGTACGACCTCTGGTTAAAGCCCAAGGTCATTGGAATTTTGCAAGAATGTCCCCTGTGTTCACTGCAGCATTATTCGTAATACCCAAGACAGAAATACTAGTGTCCTTCGAGGGACGATGGGTAAGGAAGACGTGGCAGAAGTACGCAATGGAATACGCTCAGCTGAAAGAAAAGACGAAATACTGCCATTCGCGAGAACCCAGGTGGGCCTTGAGCGCATCGTGCTAGGTGACGTACCCTAAGTCAGGTGGGAATGGTCAAGAATCGTAGGATTTCATACGTGGGATTAAAACAGAAAGCAACAACTGAAGGAACAAGGCCCACAAATCAAACTCACAGACACACACAACAGCGAGACGATCACCAGGGGAAGGGACGTGGGGGGAGGATGAGGAGGGAAAGGAGGTCAAATATCCGGTGACGGAAGGAGGCCTGACTTGGGGTGGGGAGCACCCAGCGCAACGCACACATGATGTGTTGTGGGAGTTGCACGTCAAAGCTCTATCACTTTATTAACCAATGTCACTGAATAAAATTAACCTTTATAAAAAGGGTGTCCCCTGGGCGCTGGGGGGCCTGACTGGGGGTCTCCGCATGTCACACTGTTCTTGCCCGTCTGTATGAGACGCCGCTGGGGGCCTGCGTCCTCCGTTTGCCCATGCGGGCCCGCTTCTCCCCCCGCCCCACCCTGCTCCCTGCCACAGGGGTGGACCCCGCCTGTGGGCCCCCTGGCCTCTGGGCCTGCCGGAGCGGGAGCGGCAGGAGATGCCTGAGGATGCCTGGGCCTCACAGCATCTCCTCCTCCCCAGTGTCTGCTCCTCGCTGTTCCCCACCCACAGCTGTGTGACTCCCAGCCCCAGCCACAGCCACGGCTTTGTGATGAGTGTCTTTGGAAATAAACGCCCCTCCCATTGTCATAATGGAGGTCCCTTCCTCCTGTGGGGACGCTGACACCCTTGCTTGGTGGGGAAGGCACACCGGAGTTGGCATCTGCCCTCGTGCTCACAGGAGAACATGAGACGGTTACTTACCCTCCCCGAGCCTGCATTAACACATCTGTGAAATGGGGACAATGGTACCAACCCCCTACGTATTGCAACGCCTGAACCAAACACCTGGCTCTTGCTCCGTTAGTGCCCACTTCTTCACTTACTGAAGTCTCAGGGTTATGAGAACCACAAAAACCAGGAAAGGGCACGACATAAAAGAATACAAGGAACACATAAACAGTTGTCACACCCTAGATGGTCACGCACTTTTCCTGCCTGTGTGACTGCAGCCAGATGGTGCCATTTGACACAGGATTCCTCTGTTCCGGTCACAAGAGAGCCGGCTCAGAACTGTCCATCTGTGGCCAGCACTGGGGGCATCCTCTTGACACGTCGGTGGCTCCTTGAGTCCTTCAGGGCTTCGAGCTTGCTCTGGCACTGGCCGGTTACCTTCTGAGTGCCAGGCGCGGTGCTAGGTCCTGGGGAGTCAGAGACGGAGCAGCCCCAGCACGAGGCCTCCCCAAAGACGCTCACCACCAACTGGGGAGATGGGTCCTAAATCCCTGCCCTTTAGTAAATGCCACCAAGCACAACCATGGAAATGATTAGTTCCGTTGGTGCACAGGAATGTGTGTGTGTGTGTGTGTGTGTGTGTGTGTGTGTGTTTTCAGGGAGGAGGGTCTGGGAAGACCCCTCTAGGGCCTTGAAAGATGAGCCTCCTAGATGATGGACAAGAGCACTACAGGCAGAGGGAACAGCATGTGGGAAGGCTTGGAGGCAGGAGAGTGCACGGGAATCTGCCCGCAGCCCACGGCGGCTGGAGCACACGGGCTCCGAAGTGCTGAGGACAGGGGCTTCCCCTGGAAGTGACGACTGCTCAGAAGCAGGGAGGACCCGAAACCACCCTGACACATTTGGCTGCACTTTAGGAGGCAAAGAAGAAGTAGAAAACAATCTTCATTCTGAGCTTGCAAAGAAGGCTCTGGTATAAACTTCATGTGTGGGTTCCTTTCTGTTTGTTTGTTTGTTTGTTCTTGGTAGTCAACTGCATCCTGACAGCGTTCTGCTGGTCTGGCAGGAGGCTGGTCCACAGCCATCGCTGAGACTTCCCCTTTGCAGGCTGCCACCTGGACGGTGCCCTGTCCCAGAGTTTTGCACGCAAACCAACGACCTCCAGGAGGCCCCACAAGGCCGTCCCCGGAGGTCTGTCCATCTCCCCAGGGACATCATCTGCGCAGCTCGCTGACCTGAGCCCTTCCCGGGCTGGGAGTCTACCCTCTCCTGTCCTCTTTCAACACTTAGAGCCCGTCTCACCCAGCACCCTCCCGCTGCACACCCAGCTGAAGCATTTACAAAATACAGGAGGCGCCGCAGGAGACTTCCAGCAGTTTCGGTTTGTTACCATCCTGCAAGAATTCCCCAAGGCAAGCAAATACTACAGGCCCGACCACTAGCTTGAAATGCCGGGAAACCCAGAGAGAGCCAGCACAAACCAGGACGCCATGAAGCAGCCCGCCATGCGCATGCCGAAGACCTTGGGCTCTCGTTACTAAATAGGACACGCCACCTTCTGAAGCTGCATCTTTTGAAGTAATTACCCGCATCATTCCACCCCTCCCCTGCTGGCTTTTTAGCAAAAGCACCCAGCTAGCAGACACGGCAATTGAAATTTTTCACTTGAAATTTAGAACGAATTCACAAGACAGTGAATTTCGGGCCAAAACTCTTAATGGCGATGGTCCTGAAGGTGAGAGTTTGATTTCCATCTCTGAGGTACACGACCGTGAGCACATTAATTTCATCCCTTGAGCCCATTTTCACATCGATAACGTAGGATCACCTTCTAACGTTGTGAGGGCATCAGTACCTAACAGGATCGGCACAGAGCAGGCATTAAATAAATGCCAACGAGAGGGGTGGGTGGACAGACGGACACATGGACACACAGATGGACATCTCAGCCCTCTGATTTTAATCTGCGTAGGACAAGTGCCAGATGCCGCAAAGCATTATTGAAACACATGTTTTCAATCCCGACACACCACGCGGGAACTCAGCACCTCGCACTTACAGCTAAGCATTTTGGGAGCTCTTGGTCAAGTGTAACTTCTAAACTAGGGTCTGGACGGGGGTCTCTGCTTTGCCTGTGCAGGCGATTGTACATGAAAAGAAGTTCGGGGGAGGGAGAGGAGGTGGGGTCACTGGGGCTTTATCAGGTGTAAGGACAGCGTCTTCTTCCATTCATTAGCACCCACTTACGCCTGCTGAGAGGGTGCCAGTCAGCTGCCATTGGCCCAGGCGGCACCAAGAGGAGAGGTGACCCAGGAGGCGGAAGGTGGGGTGGAGCCGAGGAGAGGGCCAAGGAAGAGAGTTCAGGCCCGCTGGCCTGGGCCAGACACACGTCCCGAAAATTTTTCTGAGCATTTTTAAGCATCCTCCTTAGGTTGATTCCAAGACTCAGTATGTCCAGCTAATAGGAAGAGGAACACCCCAGCACAGAGACAGTCTGCAAACACCGGGAGAGGTGACTATTCTTCAAATGTCCAATTTTTAACACCAATAAAATTAAGTCTATTGATAAAGGAACAGAAAAACAGGGCCCACTGAAAGAAACAAAATGCATCTCCAGCATTCGCCCCCTAGGAAACATGGACATCCAACTACACGGACGAAGACGTTTTCAAAAATTGTCTTTTAGTATGCTCCAAGAGCTAAGGGAAAGCACGAAGAACCAAGGAAATCAGAACTACGACACGTGAATAAAATGAGAATGTCAACCAAAACATCGACACTGGAAGGAAAACTGGAAAATTCACCAATATAAGGAAATTAAAAATATACTCCTGAACAACCAAAGGATAAAAGAAGAAATCACAGGCAAAATTAGAAAATATGAATGAAAGTGAAAACACAACAAACTGAAACTTATGGGATGCAGCAAAGTAGCGCTAAGAGGGAAATTCATACCTGCAAACATTTACATGAAGAAATAAGAAAGAGACCTGACTGGTGTGGCTCATTTGGTTGGACGTCACCCCACAAAGCAAAAGGTCGCCGGTTCGATTCTCAGGCAGGGCGTATGCCTGGGTTGTGGGTTCATTCGCAGCTCAGGGCACATGTGAGAGGCAACCAGTAGATGTTTCTCTCTCGCATCAATGTTTCTCTCGCTCTCTTTCTCCTTCCCTTTCCTTCTCTCTGAAAATAAATAAATAAAATCTTCTTTAAATCAGCAGCCTCACCTTACTACATAAGGGACCAGCAAATAAATAAATAGATAAATACCCCAAAAGCTAGTGGAAGGAAAAGAACAGTAAAGATTAGAGCAGCAATAAATAAAATAGAGAACAGAAAAATAATAGAGAAAATAAACAAAACCAAAAGTTGGCTCTTTGAAAAGATTGATAAAATTGACGTTCGAACCATCAGGTACCTGGATTAAGAGAAAGCACAGAAGACTCAACACACTAAAATCAGAAATGAAAGAGGGGACATTCCTACTGATTTTAGAGTAAGAAAAGGATGATAAGTAAAATACGAACAATTATACGCCAACAAATTAGAGATCCCAGATGAAATGGACAAATTCCCAGAAACACAAAACCTACCGAGAATGAACCAGGAAGAAAAGACGCATTTGTAACCCTGCCACTCGGATGTCTACGTAAGCAGACAGGTGTGCAAAAATGCACAGCGGGGAGCAAAGACGAATCTGCCACTCTGGTCTGCTGTATGTCCTGCCTCGGTCAGCAAAATACTGGGAGCATCTCCTGGTTATGGTCTGCTCTCTAGAACTGCTCCCTCCAAACTGGGAGCTACTTGCCCTAGTGTAGCTATTTACATCCTGATTTAAATAAATAAAGTTAAATAAAATTAAAAATCCAGTTCCTCAGTCCATATATTACCTTCCAATTGCTACTGGTACGAACTCCCACAAACTGAGTGCTTATATCACACAAGTGTATCACCTCACAGTCCTGGGGACAAAAACGGGCCTCCCTGGGCTACACCCAAGACCTGAGCAGGGCCACGTTCCTTGGGGAGGCTCTGGGGGGACCCAGCTCCCCGACTTTTCCAGCCTACAAAGGTCTCCCACACCCCTTGGCTCCTGGTCCCCCCCCCGCCCCCGCCAGCAGGGTTCTGCCTCCGAACACCTCTCTCTGGCTCTGAGTCCTCTTCCTTTGTTTTTTTTTTTTTTTTTTTTTTTTTGCTTTTAAGATTTTATCTATTTATTTTTAGAGAGAAGGGAAGGGAGGGCAAAAGAGAGAGAGAGAAAAACATTGATCGGTTCCCTCTGGCACGTGCCCCAATCGGAGATCAGGCCTGCTACCCAGGCATGTACCCTGATCGGGAATCAAACCGGCGGCCATCTGCGTTGCAGGATGACACCCAACCCACTGAGCCGCAACAGTCAGGGCTCTCCTCCTCCTTTTTATAAGGACTCTTGTGACGACCTTGGGCCCGCTCAGGTACTCCAGGATGCTCTCCCCGTCAAAAGATCCTTAACTTAATCACACGTATAAATCCATGTGCCATGCAGTGAAACCCAGCCACGGGCTCCAGGGGTTCGGATGTGGACGTCTTTGGGGTGGGGTGGGGGACATGCTCGGGGCAGAGGCTGCCTGCCACGCTCTCAGGTTTTCAGTAGCCGGACAAACTGGGCGGCCAGATTTCAGAACATTCCCACGGTCGCACGACTCTCCGCTGGACAATGCACACCCAGAGGTGAGACTCTCGGGCAGGTTACGTGGCTTCTCGGTGCCCGGCGTCCCCCTCTATGGAAGCGTGTTAGAGCAGGACACAGCCCAGGGCTGCTGCGAGACTAGAGGAAGTCACACCTGCGCTGCGTCTGAGCAGGACGTACAAGGTACCAGGCACCGCTCTGAGCACTTCCCACGTTTTACTTTATTTAATCTTCACAACGGCCCTAAAGCAGATGAACGATGATTATCTCCACGTGCTAGAGGAGGAAACTGAGACACGGAGGTCGCGCACCTTGCACAAGATGGCGCAGCCAGCAGGAGGCCGTGCAGAGACTTGGTGGAATAACCGAATAGGCTGCCGAGCGTGCTTGAGGTCAAACACGAAGTGTGCGTTGATGGTCAGATGCAAACCCGTGTTCTGTCCACCTCTGGTCAGGTGGAGCGATTGGCCCCAAGAGCAGTGGAAGTTCTCTTATCTCACAGAAGAAAATAAAAACTGTGCCCTGGAGAGACATAAAAGCCATCGGGGCACCCCAGCTGGGCAGCCGGTCCTTCGAGGCCCTGACAGTAACATGGTCAGCACCCAGGTCAGGGCACTGTGCTGCCCACCCAGGGAGGTGGGGAGTGGAGGGCAGGGTGACCCACAGCTCATGTTTCTGAGCCCAGAGTGGGGAGTGCAGCTCAGCTTCCTCACCAAGAATGATAACCATGGGAAGGAATCAAAGTTGGAAGGAGAAAACAATTTCAGAGGCTTTGATAAAAAACATAGGCTTTGAAATGAGGAACGAGAAGTGCTCCGTAATACCTGAGTCGAGACCCGCAAACTGAATACAGGGCAAGAGGGATGGGTGGAGCCCCGACTCCGGAGCAGCTGGGCCGCCTGCTGGAGGCTCCAGGTGCGGCTGGCCTCCCTCAGGGCCCAGCGCCCCCGGCACTGGCCGCCCTGCTCTCACAGGGATGGATGGCTCCGCCCGCCTGGAAAGACAGCTAGTCGTTGCTAATGCAGCACCTGGGCAGCCCGCAGAGCCAGACTCCACCAGCCTCGCAGAAGGACAGCGACAGTGAATTTTCTCGCGCTGGAAGTCCGCGTCGCACCCACGCTGTGCAGAGAGCACCTGCCGAGCCCCCCCCCCCAGCCCCACACCTTCCTCGCCTATCTTGCCTGGCTCCACTCTCCACACCTCCCTGACCCATCCTGAGCCCCTGCCACCCCAAACTTCCCCAGACGCAGGCCTTCCCTTCTACCTGCAACGCCCTCCCCGACCTTGTTTGTCTGGAAAGCTCCTACCCGGACTTCAAAACCTCAGCTCACCGCTACCATCCCCTATGGGAAGCCCCTCCTGAGCCACCAGGGTTCCTCTGCACCCAGCGCCTCTACCCCAGCCCTTTCTGCATCTTTTTATTCTGATACTTATGTAGTATTACATAGCATCTGCCTGTCCCCACAAACCAGGGGCCCCCTGACTCTGAGGACTGTGTCCTGTTGTTCATCAAGACTCTCAGGGCGGACCAAGGGCTGGCTCTCTCAGCACTCAGTCTGTGCGCCTCTGCAAGTGCGTGGCAAAGGCCAAGGTACGCTGTCATCTGCTCCACTAGGAAAGGTCTGAGGCACATTCAAGCAAACATTCCCAAAGGCTATATTTGCAAGACTTGCCTTGACAAATCCGGGGCTTCAGAAGAAGGCGAGTTACCCGAGCCTGGAAGGTATCCTCAGGTATTCTCAGGTATCCTAAGGTGAGGGAAGGAACGCATCCACAGCGGTGGAACGGAGCTCCCACAAGCACATCTGTTTCCCAGAGCTTCGAGGATGCCCAGAGTCTCTGTCTGCCCTTGGGGTACGGAGAGAGGGAGGGAGCAGGCGGATCTGACCGCGGGACGGCCACATTCTCTCGCGAAGTCTGGTCAGAGAATACAGTGGATCGAAGGATGGGTGGGGGGACAGGTAAGTGGACGGATCTGTGATGAAGTGAGTGTAGGAAGTGTTCGTGGTCGAATCTAGGGGTGTGCATGTGGATGTCCACTGTAACTTTTATTAGCCCTCGTACATGTGACTTTTCCATAATAAAGGGCTGAAAAGAAACTCACTCTGGCTGCTCTGTGAGGTGTGTCCTGGACGCTGCTGGCAGGTGAGTGAGGGGCCTACGACCAGAGGCCCCCTGCAGGTGAGGGAGCCTGGGCCAGGGGCTGAGGGAGAACCCCCAAAACTGGTGAGTGGTAGCGCATTTGCTGGGAAGGGCCGTTAGAGGACAACCGGGCATCAAGGACGGAGCGGGATCGGTTGTGAGCAGGGACGCAGCCGGCCTCGTTCTGAATCCTGCCTCTCCCACGCGCTGTGTGGCTGTGAGCAAGCTACCTGAGCTCTCTGGGCCTCCGTCTCCTTGAGGAGAGCACGAGGGAGACCGGGTGGCACTGTAATGTCCCTCTCAATACTGTGACTCACACAAATTGCCCGAGAGAGAAGACATCCCACAGGCTCAGCAAGCGCCAGGGATGCAGGGAGAGATGGGAAATGACCGGTGCCGTCAGCGACCACACGCCACGAGGTGAGATACGTCCTCGGGTATTGCACTAAAACGTGAGCCAAGATCGGGAACTGCCACACCGCATTCCTCATAATTCAAAAATCCTCAGGGCAATAGCACAGGAGACTTTGGTCGAGGAAGAAATAAATGAACAAGTGAGGTTCCCATTTTTAACCTCAGGAGAGCTGGCGGACTGCGGCCCATCTGCGCGCAGAAAGGGCCAACGTGTAACCCTCCGGCCCGACTCTCAGTCCGCCTGGGCCAACGTCGCCTCCAGTGGCCTTTCTGACTCTTCGATGGTGACGTTACTAAAAAGTAGAAGTGAATTTGAGTCCAGAGCTTGTAGTTACAGGCTTGACACTTTGCCTTCTCCCTAATGACGGTCCTACTTTCCAGTTTAGACTAAACCAGGAGTAAAAATGCCAAAAAGCTATGGACAAGGCATCGTTTTATTGAGGTACTGGAAAGTCCATGCAAGACGTCCAGTAAATTGAAATTTCTGTGCCAAAACTGCTGAATGGATTGATGACTCCCAGCGAAAACACACTCTCTAATTCTCTCTCTCCCCCCTCACTCCCTAACTCCCTCCCTTCCCCAGCAGCACCCCCCACGACCACATACACACCCTGGAATTGCCTCATGCTCCTGGAACCTCTGACTCAGCTGTATAAATAACGCGAAAACTAATGACGAGTCAGAGGTCAAATGCTCAAATGCCCTTCGGACGATTTGCTCTTTCCCACCAGGGCACGGTGTCTCAGCGTCCTGGTGGGAGCGCACTTTGTGAGTCCCTGTTGAGCAGGTTGTGAAAACAAAGGCCTGAGAGAGGTGTCTGGGGCCTGGCGGGAACCTGGTTCTCACTCCTCCCCGGAAGGAAGGTTCGGGCTGGTGCTGCTGGCTGTCGACTGGCCGGAAACCCTGGAGCCCGCTGTGGGCTCTCACCGCACTGGTTGTCCCCCCGACCTGCGTGACTTCACGCTTAGGAATCACAGCAGGGGTGTGTATGCCACACCAGTCCTGGTCTTTACGTGTATTAAGTCACCTAACCAACGAAATGACCCCATAAATGCATACTATATCCCCCCCTTGTAGATGTAGGCACAGAAAGGCAAAGTGACGTGCCGAAGGTCACACAGCCAGTAGGTGACGGGGCCAGGATCGCACGTGGGCACGCCAGATTTTCTGCCACAGCACTGTGATTCTTTTCACACCCCATCCAGTCTCCTCCCAAATACTGGGGACCCCAGGTTGGTCCCACCAGCATCCCCATGGCCAGGCCTCGTGGGGCCCCGATGATCCGCTGGTCAGGGTTAGACCTGCTCGCCCTCTGGACCAGTCGCACCTCTTACACAAGCGCTGAACACCTCCTGGCAAAATATAAAAAGCACAAATAAAATAGTAACGATGACAGACTTGAGTCCCCAGAAGTATGGTGCAAAGACCTATGGACACGTCCGACAGACTGAGGGAGCCCCCCGGGAGGACAGAGCGTGACAGGGACAGGGACGACAGCGCCCCTGGAGCAGAAACCCACCACAAGGGACCAAGGAATCAGAGGCAGAGCCCGTGCTGACCAGGTCGCCTCCGTGGCAGGTGTGTGTCCTGAGTGCGCCAACTGGGAGTGGGCTCACTGCGGGCCCTGTTCTTCCCCGAACGTTAATACGAAGGCCGGGCAGGGTTGCAGCAGGTTTCGCTCTCACTTCCAGGACAGCAAGCTGGACCCCACGTGCACAGACCCAGAGGTGCAGTGGCGAGTGGGACCCACGCCTGCAGTTCCTGGACACGGAGACCCAGGGAGGCCCCGCCCCCCCCGGCACTGAATGGCAGCCCGCCCTCGGGCAGCAGCGGGGGCAGCAGGCTAGACTTGATCTCAGAGCGTACCGCCGAGATCCCTACAGGGCCTCTGTTTACCTGCCACGGTAGCCAGCAACGACCTGAATTGACTCTCAGAGCCACACAGGCACCCCTTGAGACTTCCAAGAGAGAATGGGGGTCGGCGGGGAAATACCTCCACCGATGAGAAAGCTCCAGGGTGAGCTGGTTGCAGCTTGCAGCCCTCGAGGGCCAGCCAACGCCAGCTCCTCTGTGCTTGCTGGCCAGCAAAGCCCAAGTCGTTGGGACGTGTACGTTTTAAACAGGGCAATTCTGACCACAACATTACATAGGTGCTGAAAACATCGAGGGCGAAAGTGTCCGCGTCCGGATCACGTCAGTGGATAGTTTCAGTCTCTGGGACGGTCTACGTGATCCTAACATAAGAATGGCATCAAGAAGTGCTACTTTTTAGAAGTGCTGTGAGCGACTTTCCCCGGGGACCCCTCCAGGCGCCCCTCCGTGCGCGGCTCCTCGGCTCCGAGCACGCTCGGCCCCATTCGGTCCTGTCCCTCCCTTTAGGAGTGACCCTTCGGGGCCGTCCCCCCCAGCTCCTCCCATCCACATGCACCACGTCTGCGGGCAAGACGCCCCTGCCCCTTGCTGCCCCTCTCTGGGCTCTCCGCCTGCCCAGGCTCCCAGCCGGCTGGGAAGGAGGCTGCAACAGGAAGGTCTCAGTCTTCAGGATTTTAGAACTAACCTTGTGCGTTGACCTTGCAGACGCCAGAGCCTGCCCGCGCCTTCCCCAGCCGACCCCCTAATGGCCCATGAAGGCGCCAGAGACTCGGGGGGAGGACTGTGCTGACTCTGGCCTCCTCGCAGGACTGACATCAGGGGGCTGACCTGCCTTCTTGCAATTTCCACTTGCCCAAACACTAACTCACATGATGCTCCTTCAAGGACCTGACTTAACACGTCTGGTTCACACCAGAGCAACATGAGACTCAGCAAGTCCCCCCAGGCGGCCAGAGGCAGAGCCTCAGGAATGAGAACACAGGGCCTCGCTGCCTTGTCAGTCATGTTCCGTCCTCTGCCCACTTCCTCCGGGGTTTGCTTCAGGAACCGGGGGGTCTCCAGCCAGAGGGCGTTTGCTACAGCCCAGCCCACCTGGGGAGGACCTGCAGTCGGCGTGGAACCTGCAGATCCCCTCTCGCGTGGGAACCCTGGGCAGGGCCAAGACCAGTCCGTGCGGGCCTCTTCGGTCTAGCTTTGACATCAGTCCCTAGTCCGTTCTCTTAGGCACCTGTGAACGGAACGGCTTTTGATAACAGGGCTGAGTGTAGTAACCTGTGATGATGTACCAAGAGGACAAATCAGTGACGCTTCGACCGGATGAAGTCCCTTACTACCACCAAAGCAGGGTCCCAGCTGCGAGCATGTGAAACACAGAGTTTATTCTTGTATTATTATTTATTAATGATTGTATTATTTTCCCCATGAACAACTATAAACTGACTTGCACCCCCCAACCCTGTACGAAGGTGGATTTGAGAAACAACTCCCCCCTCCCCAGAATGCAGGGGACCAGGACAAAAGAGGAAAATGAAAAAAGGAGACGGAAAACATGGAGCACGGAAAATGGATATTCCGCACGATGGGTGCCGTGGAGGTCCAGACCACATATTTATAAAGGTACAATTTTTAAAGACCCCCTGGAGAACTAGGGAGCCAGGTTGTTGAGAATGGAAGCCTCCCACATTCTAGTCTAAAATAAATGAAAATAGGACCCTACCCATAGTTTTGGAAAAACATCTCAATTTCAATTATGAAGATGAATTTTGAAAATACAGAAAAAAGTCCCATCCACATCAGTTGCAGGCAAAGGACTGAAGCGCGGGCTGGCCTCAGGCAGGTCTGCAACACTGACGTCAGGATGTAAAATGTCCCTGGAGAGTCCCGAGAGAAAGGGGAGGGCTCTGGGAGGTACGACCAGACCAGCTTCCATTCAGGGGAGAAGGCAGCCCAGAGCCATCCTCAGCACCCTGCGTCAGCGTGTCCTCGCCGAGGACAATGACCGAGGATGCAAACTGCCGGAGAGAGTGGCTGAAGTCACAGTTTCCCCATTTTCCTTTACTCAGCCTGGACCGCACTGCAGGGAGAGTCTGGGAACCAACCAGCATGAACTTGGCCCTGCTAGAGGCGCCTCCTCGCTCCACTGCTAGAAAGTGTGTTTCTGACACCACATCCTTCAGTGCGTTCGGAAGGAGACCTGGGACATTTGATGGCCGTGGGCACCGGGCCCTTCCATCCGGGGCTAACACGAAAACACTTTGCACAGTTGGGACACTCCGTCGGGACTGTTCCAGTACATGCTTTATTTATTTATTTATTTTTTTTACTTGACCTCGCTATACAATGAGGTAATCTTAAATTTTATTTTATTTATTTTTTAATATATTTTATTGATTATGCTATTACAGTTGTCCCATTTCTCCCCCATCATTCCCCTCCACCCTACACACCCTCTCCAGTACATGCTTTAAAGCGGCGTGGTCTAGCATGATAGGTGATCGATGCTTATTGCCTGTGAACCGGTCATTCTGCATCTTTAAAAGTTGTTTGTTTAAGTAACCGAATCCCTGGGCTAGTTGCTAAAGACCAAGAGCACTGATCTATCATCGAGTCCCTCTCTGTATCATCCTCCTTGTAGAACCTGTGGTTTTCCTTTACTGAGTGCGCTTGAAAGTCCCATAGGCGACCTGGTCTTGGTTACATTTACAGTGCACAGAGAAGAAGCTCTCAGGATACATGCCAATAAATTAACAGCGATGATCCATAGGTGGTGAGATATTGGAAATCCTTTTTGACTTTTACTACATTTCTTACATTGTATACGCAATAGGCCTGGACCTTTGTAACTGGGAAATTTAAAAAACGGGCTTTTAGTAACTGCTATGTACAATTTTCTATCTACCATGTGATCCTAACATGTTAAGAAATACAGGTAACTCAAGAGGATGAACAGCTATCCCTGTCCCTAGGGGGTAGCCAACGGCTCAAATTCTTTTTCTTCCTTCTGCATTCCTGCAGTTTCCAAATGTCCCCTAATTAGCAGGAACAGCTGGTAATAGAACTGGGACACGTGTTCCCCCCTCTCCTCTCCTGGTTGGGCACATGAAGAGGGGGTGGAGCCGCACCTCTCGGGGGCCCCACCTGGATCCTGCCGGAGGGCAGGGGACCCTCAGGCTGCGTCCCTCCACCAAGTCAGGGTGGCCACTTATCCAATGGGGACCATGTCCTGGGGTCCCTCGGCACCAGTCCCACCAAGCAGACTTGAAGAATTCACAGACCACGAGAGCCGTCCTCTGAGACCCCCCAGAAGGAGCCTGCCAAGCCCCCCCCCAGTGGGACCCGCTCCCTCGGCCCCAGGTCCCAGGAGCCTGGGGAGGGGAGGAGGTCGGCCTTGGGTGGGTGGCCGCGGTTTGCTTTCCCAAGCTGGGAAAAGCACCTCGCCGACAGAAAGGTGAAATGTGAACTAAAAATAGAGTGACCTGCGAGCCCAGGCCCCCGGGGCCGAGGCGGCCGAACGGAGGCAGACACAGCAGCGGGGCTGGCGGGGCTGAAGACAGACGGCCCCTCGCGGCCCCCCACATCTGCTCTGAATCAATCCTCCCGACACCATTTCGAGCGCCGCTGGCGTCCCTGGACCACCCCCAGGGGTTCACGCGGAAGAGGGAGGCCGTTCCCTTCCGAGTCTCCTGGTGGCCCCGGGAGCAGCTCACTCTCACCTGGAGAACTGAGGAAGCCCTGGCCAGAGCGGCACACTCGTTACCACGGCCCGAGTACCTGCTGGAGTTCCAGGAGCACGCGTTCCACCACCGAAGCCCCCAGCCGGCCTTGGCTGGCCTCTCCGGGGAGGAAGCCGGCGGGGGGGTCGGGGGACAGCGTTTCTTTCTCCTTGAGAACTATAAGCAGCAGGTGGAATGCAGCTTTGAGGCTAGGAGGCAACCTGGGACAGGACAGGTGGCTCTTTAGAACCTCAGTTTCCCCATCTGTCAAACGAGCATGTTACCGCCCCAATGCGGTGTGCTCCGTACACTTCGGACCCCCGCTCCCTCCTTCAGGATAATTCGGGAGGATCCAACTGATCCTTTGGTGGCTGCTTTCTCTTGTTAAAAGCCTGCTCCAAACCAAACTGCTATAGGTCAGCTATTGATGTATGTTGACGATCTTAAAGGAACTGCTTTCCGGAAGGCCAGTCAGGGCGCTGGCGGCATGGAATTCCACTTGGGGCTTTCGCCTGAAGAGGTGTGAGCAGGGCCAGGGGACCCAGTACAGACTTTGAGGCAGCCAGGGACTAGCAATAGCAGGAAGCCATGATCAGCCCAGGTGTGAAGGGACAAGAGGGGAAGCATTGCTGGTGACTGAGGAGGGTTCTCCACCCCCTGCCCCAGGCAGGAGTTCAAGTCCATGGCCACAGATCCCTGGCAGGGAGACAAGGAGGGGTGTCCTCTGCTCTCTTATCTCAAGGTGGTACCTCCCATGGGCCAAACCCAACCAGACCCCAGAGGATGAGGGAGCCCCGGACGCAGCAAGGGGTCAGAACAGGCAGGGGGGCAGGGGGCACTGAGCAGGGCAGAGGGAAGAGGAGGGAGGCAAAGAGAGACCAACCAGCCCCGTGCATGCTCCAAGTGCACAGTTCTGAGCGATTGCTTTGCAGATGACCAGTCCTCTTTGTCTATTCCTTCCCACCTTCGGAAAGCATTTGCTGAACATCTTCTATGTTCAAGGTCAAGGTAGGAGCAGAGGGTGCAGAGATGACTGAGATGCCAAACCCTGCCCTCAACGGGCTCACAACCTCAAAGGTCACCCGACGGGAAAATGGGCCGCAGCTCACTCAGCGTCCGCACCGAGCTCCAAGGGCGAGCGCCCGGCCTTAGCCTAGCAGCCGACTCTCAGGCCGCAACTCCAGTAAGCGGTAGCAGGGAGTCAAGCTCTTCAAATGACCCCCAGGCTCGTAGTTGTCACCCTCCCTGTATGACTGGAAAGGGCAACATTAGCAGGGGGCACAGGCTGCCCTGGGGGGCCCCCCAACCCAAATCCCGTCTGCTCCTCGGCGGTCAAGACTTCAGCCGTCGGGCTCCGTACTGAAGTATTTGAAAGGAGCAAACCTATCCCCCTCGTTAAATTCTACACCGTCCCAATATAAAGTGTACTCCCTGCTGAGGCCACACTGACCACCGCCCCTGACCAGATGTGAGGACCTACCTCCCCACCTAGGGACCACAGAGTAATCCTGGATTCCCTAACGCTCCTGGCCCCGCCCTTGGATAAGGGGTGGTGGGCTTAGATGATGGTCAGAAAACCTAGGAGTCATTGGGCTCTGCCCTGCTGCTCGCCCCCCACCCCCACCCTCTGTGTTCCCAACCAGACGAAAAGCAAAAGCGCCGCTTCAGGAGCCCCTGGGCAACGCCTAGGTCCCCCCTCACGCAGGCTCGTGGGTGGAAGCTGAGTCGGAGCTTCACGCTCAGGCTGAAGAGCCATCCTGGGTTCCCATTCCCTGTCCTCTGGCTCTAAGGCGGACGGGCTGCAGCGTGAACCCGGGCTGCCTCACCCACCCGGGTACGTGGTCGGAGGGGGAGGGAGGACAGGGGGAGAGGCTGGGCTGCTCCAGGAATGCCGTGGGCCTACTCCACGGGAGCAGGACCGGGGTGGGGAGCAGGGTGCTGACCTGCAGGGACCCCCAGTAGTCAGTCAGAGCCCAGAGGAAAGTAGGTCTCAGACAGATCCAACTAACACTCTTCCAAGAGAAGATGGAGTTCGTGTGGGTGGCGGGCACAGGAGCGAAGCCTTGGTGAGACGGACTAGGTGTCCCTTTTCAACACTTCCTTCCAGGAGCCTGGTGTGGGGAATCATGCTGCTTTCAGGGCACATTCGACGCCTTTGGCAGAAAATAAATCCATCCAGAAAAAAGAAAAACCGTGTCCGGTGCTGGACGAAACCTTTTTTCAGGTCATCAAAAGTGATGGCCAGCTTCCCCATATAGAAATGGGAATGCCTTACGTCCAAATGGCCCTTTATAATTTATTTTTAATGTTCTCTAGTTGCGGTAAGAACACAACATGAGGTCTCTCCTCTCGACAAGTTTTAAGGACACGATGCGGTATCGTTAGCCACAGGTGCAGGGTTGTAAGCAGATCTCAAGAACCTGTGCATATCGCTTACCTGAAACTTTACGCCCGTTACTAAGCAACCACTGGTTCCTTCCTCCTCCCAGCCCCTGACAATCATCCCACTCCTGGATTCTCGGGATCGGACTGCTTTAGATTCCTCCCATGAGAATAATCACTCAGTGTCTGCCCTTCTGTGACTGGCTTATTTCACTCAGTATCACATCCTCAAGCCTCATCCACGCTGTCAAGAATTGGAGGATTTCCCTCTTGTTCATGGAAAGCACTCCCAGGGAGGCGGTCCCACTGTACCCCTCCTTCCCCCACCCTGGAGCTGGCACAGCTTCCAGTGTCTCCCCCAACGGGGAGTGAGAGAGGGGGAGCCCGGACCCAGTTCCGTTCGCAGGCCCTCATCTCTGCTAACCAGACGGCTGACCTTCGATCACCATTTAAGGTCTCCGGGCGTCAGTGTCTCCATCTGTAAAATTGAGTGACTGCATTAAACGCCACGAGGTCTCCTCCACCCATGAGAGGCTACAGCCCTGGGCGGATTAGATAACACAGCAAACAGGTGTCGGGGGTTCGTGTCCCTGCACATCCACAGAGCGATGCTCAGGCAGACACTTCCTCCCCGTGGTGCTTGCCACGTGGGAAGGGAAGTTTGCTCCATGGTACCTCCAAGGCTGAGGCAGGTAAGGATAAAAGCATTCTTTTCAGCGTCTTCCTCTACGAGGCATTTTTGTTTCCCTTTTTTTTTCTTAGAAAATGCCATAATATAAATGTTAAGATCATTATAGAAAAGGAATTCTTCCTGATGAGCTTGGGATCCTGTAGTAATTGCATTAAGCCAGGCCTTTTATTGCTGGTTAATGAAATTCTTTTAAAATTGAACCAGCTTCCAGTGAATGGATTTGCATTGATTTGGTGATGTATGGAGTTCAAGCCACTCTATGTATAAGCAAATTAAAAGCCCGAAGGCCCTCCGCCGAGCTGCCTGGGCCCTGGCTGAGAAATCGACCCCGTGGGGTCCCCCAGGGGCACCTTGCCTTGGGGCTGGTGCCGCTGGAAGGGACACAGTCCATTTCTTTGGCAGAAAATAAATTAATTAGGAGAAAAGAGAAATCATGTTCGGTGCTGGGCTAACCCTTTTTCGAAGTCACCAAAGACAATCTTTGTAATGAAAAAACCCTCCTGGCTGCCTGCTAAGTCCACCTTGAGCACCCTTAAATGACGCAGCCAAGGCGAAGACCTGTGCTCCTTCTGAGCATCCAGCGTGGTCCTGGGCGCGCTGGGGCCTCGAGAGGGCTGGCCCTCCATCCACCCACTGCGCCCGTGGCTAACAACTCGACATTGCGCACGTCCAAGTTCCTTCGCCGCTAGCGGGGCCACCGTTCTGCCTGTGGCCGGAAACAGTGACCCTAAAGATCAGTGCAAGAATCAGACTAGGTGAGCGAAGTTACGCTTTGGTGATGACCAAACCCGAAATCTCAGTGACTGAACTGAAGAGCCTCTTCCAAAGTCAGCCCGGCCCCTGGGTCCCGCGGTCCCCTTTCAGCGGTGCCTCAAAGACCCTGCTGGCTCGCATCTTGTGGCCCCGTCATCTCAAAACACAGCTTCCACCATCTCGGCAGCAGGGGGAGGCGAGAGCAGGGCGTCTGTCGGGAGCTCTGTCCCACCGCTAGGAAGTGACACCTGCCACTTCCACTCAGACAATTGGCTAGAATTAGTCACGTGGCCTTGCCCCACCCCAGGGAGGCTGGGATGGGTGGAGAGCCTATGGAGACCTGGCGGGTGTCAATTGTCTCTGCCGCAGCCCTCCCCTCCCCTTCCCACTCTGCCAGGCTGAGCAGAGCTGCGTGCTGGCCCTGAGTGTTTAAGAAAGCCCCCGCCTTCCCCCTGCGCACGCCCAGAGGGCCGCCCTGCTTGGGCGTGTGGCCGGACAGCTGCCCTTCGACGGTAAGCACCGTGCTATGTACCCACATGATTAGCATCAAGACATGAAAGTATGACTTGAGTATTGATTGTGTGATATAATATTCATGAGATAGTGTTATGCCATGTATTCGTTATGATACTGTTATGATAGATATGATATAGTATTAAAACCAATACTGAAAAATCGACTTGAAATCAATGACTATTATTATAAAACATCTGGGTACACCCTACCTCTAGCAAATGTCCACCCCAATGACTGTGCACATGGCTGGGCCGCACAGTGGAATCACAGACTAGTTAAACTCCGCAATTAATCAATTAATTAAGTCCTCCCTTCAGTCCCTTTTTAAACACTTTGACAGAGAAGGAATTCACTAACTCACAAGGTAAAAATGGGGTGCCCAACTCTTAGGGGAACTCTGAGGATGAACGAACTCGGTGTCTGGGTGAGAAAAGAGGCTGAGAGCGGCCAAACGCCCGGCCTCGCAGAGGCAGGGTGAGTCACCAGGCCAGCTGGGGCCCCCGCCCGACCTGGGCCCACCCGGTCCCTCCTCAGTGCGTCACCCACCCTGTCCTCCGAGCCCACTCAGTGGAGGCGGTTCCAGTGATTAGCAGCCCCAGGTGTTGCAGGACTGCACCCCCGTCCCAATGAAAGGACAGACCAAATGCAATGGCGTCCCGTGCAATCGCCTGCGACAATTAGAGAGGTTGTCTAAAAAATAGCACTCAAAACCGGAATCCAGTGACTGGTCCTCAGTGCTCTTTCCCTGCCCTGAGGCTGAAGCAGGGGAGAATCTAGCAGCTACCCTGGCCCCAGTGGGACAGTCACAGCTTGAAGGATGCCCTCCCCAAGGGTGCCCTTGGAAGGAGGCCCAGGGACAGGACCGGGAGGATGGAAGGCCTCCTGTGGTTAGCGCCATCAGCTGAGACAAACCATCACCTCGCAAAGCTAAAGCCCGATCGCTCAACCCCTGAACCAGTCCTCTGCAGGAAGACAAAAGGCTGCTCGATCCCCCTAATCTCTCCTGAAGAGTCTTGTTACTCTTGTGCCTGCCCGCCCGGCACCCCCACCGTCCACTGTCCCTGTGTGGGGCTGCTCACCCAAATGCCGAGTCCGCAGACCAAAGGCAGGTAGCGGTTTGGCATCACCGAAGTCTGGGTTTCCAGGCCAGCTCCGCACTTGCCGATATCTGTTTACATTTCAGAGGCAACGCGCAAAGCCCGGGTCCCGGTCGGGCTGAGCGGCTGAGAAAGGGCCTTAATGAGCCCTGAGAATCCTGCCTGCCCAGCCGCACAAGTGGCTCAAGGTCAGTGTCGTCAGAATTCGGCAGAATACCTCGTTTTGACTGAAAGATCAAAGCAAGGGGCGTTTTTGATCAGAATTGTCCAGACAAATATTTTAGCCTCCAATTTATTCTGATTACGCAGAACAAGCCTGAGAGGGTCACAGCCAGTTAGAGAGACGGTCACTCAGCCCAGCCCGGCTGCAGGGACAATTCTCGTTTGGGAGTCCTGAGTTTGCAGAACATTCTGCCAGTCCAGGCCCTGGACAGCCCCAGAGGCAGGCAAGGCCCTCCTTGCTGCGCTCCCTGCACCCTGATGAGCATGGAGGCGAGATGCGAAAGGGGCCTCAGAGCCCTCCTGGTTCACGGGCTCACAGCCAGCGAGGCCTGGCCGGGAGGCGTCGGCCCCTCTCCTAACCCGGCCACCTGCACTTCTCCCCACAGCTCCCTGCTGAAAATGCTCACAGTGAAACAGAAACCCGACTGCAAACTGAAGACCCTGGAGAGGCACCCACAGGCAGCCTCGAGCCGCCCGAAGAAGCTGGGGTAGCTCTTGGGGGTCCCAGCTGCAGAGCTGAGGGTGCTACGAAAGGGCTGGAGGAGCCCAGGAGGAAGGTCGGCTGTTGGAGTAGCAAGCGCACCGGGAGCAAGACCCCCGGAGGTGGCAGACGAGGTATTCCAGCTGGGGACAGGCTCCGAGCCCGCATTCCTCCCAGACCCCCGTGATGCGCAGGCCTGGGCCATCCCCGAGGACTCCACCACGGCGGCAGAGAGTCGAAGGGCACTGTACTTTTACGTAAATTTATTTAGTAGCAGCCCTGCGACCCTGTCCCCATTTAATCATCGGGGCCTGCAGCTCGGAAGGGCACACTGGTTCGGTGAAGGTGGACGAGCTATGCGCAGCAGCCGCAGAGGGCGCACCCAGACCTGCCTGTCCCCCAAGCCTTTTTGACACCAAGCAGCTACCCGGGTCACTGATAAACAAGGGAAATTTCCTTCTCATAGTGCTGGAGGCTGGAAGTCTGAAATCAGGGTGCCAGCAGGCTTAGGTTTTGGGGACGGTTGTCTTCTTGGCTACAGACTGCCCGCTTCTCCTTGTGCCCTCGCATGACAGACAGCTCTCTGAGGTCCCTCTCCTAAAGGCACTAGTCCCGTCCATGGAATTTACAGCCTAGTAGAGACCGAAGCCACCAATGGTCACCAGGCTCTGTGATCTGTTCCCTGATGAAATTTCAGGAACAAGAAACGAAGCTAAATGAGGGTGAGATCCTGCCCTGGCTGGTGTGGCTCAGTTGGTTGTCCCACAAAGCAAAGTGTCACCGGCTCGATTCCCGGTCAGGGATACAGGCCTGGGTTGTAGGTTCGGTCTCCGGACAGGGCTCATGTGAGAGGCAGCCGATCAATGTTTCTCTCTCACATCAATGTTTCTTCTCTGTCTCCCTCCCGTCCCCTCTTTCTAAAAATAAATAAACAAAGTCTTTTTTTAAAAATGAGGTTGAGGCCTGGCTGGTGTAGCTCAGTGAATTGAGCGCGGGCCTGCGAACCAAAGCCTCGAGGTTCGATTCCTAGTCAGGGCACATGCCTGGGTTGCAGGCCAGTTCCCAGCAGGGGATGCACGAGAGGCAACCACGCATTGATATTTCTCTCCCTCTCCTTCCCTTCCCCGCTAAAGATAAATAAATAAGATCTTTTTAAAAAATGAGGTTGAGGGCCTTGCTTGCACTGTGCCCTCCACTGCACGTGCTGGCCAGCTCTGCCTCCCCCGGGCCACCTCCAGCCAAGGACGGTGTAGCTGTCCCAGGGTCGAGTCCTGCACAGAGGCCGCCCCTGCAGGGCTGCAAAGGCTGGGCGGACGCAACAAAACCGACGCGGAAGGGGCAAGAAGGTCACCAACCCAGCCGAGGAAACGAAAGGCTCCTCTCGCCCACCTTGGCAGGGGGTGGGCATGAAGGAACGAACGTTCTAGCACAATTGCCCGGTTTGTGCCTCCTGGTTGAAAACACATGTTTCCTTTTCAAACCTGGAGTCTGGATTTTTTTTTCCTCCTTCCTGACCTGATCTTGTGCAACAAGTTTGCTGACCACAGGGACGGCAGGGCCAGAGAGAAATGTCTCCCAAACTTTCATGTGACTCTGGCAGTGACAACCCACAGAGCTGCTTGCCTGCCAATCACAGCCCGGGACGCGGCAGGCCGGAGGCCAGTGACACCCAGCCCACCCCTCATCTGCCTTCCGCAAGCGCTTACAGCAGCGGGGACCAGGACCAGGACCAGGACCAGGACCAGGACCAGGGCTGGAACCAGTGGGTCCCAACAGAGTCCTCCCCCGGGGCACTTTCCCAGGATTCCCTGCTGCAAAGAGGTGAATTGCACCGAAAGGAGCCTTCCCTCTGGGGCTGGTGCCGCACCCAGCACGAAGCTGTTTTCTTCCCTCGCCCAGCAAACTTGACCTTGGCTTCGCCCTTGCGCACTCTAAGTGGCTGGATGCTGTGGTTGCCTATTGCTGTTGTTACCATCCACGCTCTCTTCCCGAAGAGAAAACGCTGAAGAGAAACAAGTCTCCGTACAGTGACGGGACCTAGGGGCTGCCAGCATTTCTTCTCTGTGAGAACTGGCCGGGGACCCGCACGCTGCCGTGTCTCTCCCCAGCGTGGTCTGTGATCTGTCGGCTTGTCCCTGGCCGCCATGGCCGTGCAGCACGGTGGGGCACAGTCAGCCGGGTGGCGGGAAGCCTGCTGGAGGTCCCTCAGGAAAAGGCACTTCACCAGACTCTGTCCCAGCAGCTGGCGCTCGGCTCTCCCCTGGAAACCAGGCCGGGGAGAGGGGCCCCGCACTCACCCCTGGATGGGTCCCGACCAGCCCATGCCGTGTGCTGATTCTTCCTGCCAGCGACACTGACCGGTGGCGATGGAGGCCATGGTGGCTGGGTGAGTGACAGGAACCCGGGGACACACTCTAACACAGCTGCCATCGTGGTCCATCCGCCAAGAGCACCCTGGGGCTGATGGCCGGGACCTCCGGGGCCTTGCAGGAAGTCCGAGGACGTCAGCACCCTCACGAAGGACTCGTGGCGGCGCTGGCCAGCCGAAGCGTCCAAGATGATTCAGAGCCAGTGGGACCGTTTGTGGTCAGGGGGACCTCGTTAGGAGTCCAGCCGCCAGCTCTTCCGCAGGTTCGAAACCGGCTGAGCTTGGGACAGAGCCGGGCTCTGCGAAGCTGTTGGGGGGAGGGGGGGTTCCGCTCCCCTCTCCCATCCCCCCCAACGCTCCTGCTCCTTCCAGGGCCCCCTGGCCTCGGGCCCTCGGCAGGCTCCTGCTGTCCCCAGCGCTCCCCACCAGGAGGGCGGCACACAGTGGCGGACATCTTCAAGTGAGCGCGGCACTGAGCGTTCCGCAGTTTCTTTTTCTTTTTAATTATTTTATTGTGGTAAGTACAGTTGTCTGCTTTTACCCCCCCACCCCTCCCCCCTACCCCAGCCACACCCACTTCCCTCCCTTGCTTCCACCCGTCCCCCCTCTGGGTTTTGTCCTTGTGTCCTTTCTAGTCGTTCCTGAAAACCCTCCTAACCCTCACGAAAACTCTGCACTTTCAACAGGAGAGAAGTCAGTCACTTGCCCCCGGACCACAGCGACGGTGAGAGCCGTGACGTTGGAATCCAGGTGGAACGGAGTCCGTCCTTACCCTGCCCCCCATGCTCCACTGGCACAGCCACCCCCTCCCTCTGGGCTTCCCCTCCCACCCACGTCTCACCCCTTCTCAGCTGTGAACGGAGCTGCGTGAAGCCCAGCTGCTCCAGGTGGGTCCCGGGCCGACGTCCCCTGGCAATACAGATCCTTAGCCCCTGCCTTGGACCTCGGAGGGCTGGGGCCCCGAGACGTGTGTTTCAACGAAGCCCTCGGGTGCCCTTGGTTCGGACCGCGGGGCTGAAGTGTCCAGCCGCAGTGGGCTGAGACCGCCCACCACGGGCCGTTCTTTCCTCCGTGTGTGGAAAACGCCCGAGGCTCCAGAGGACCACAGCCGTCTGAATCTTCCGAGTGTCTGCAGTCCTCCTCACCACCCTGCCCTCAGGTCCAGCAGCACCACGGCCGCCACTGACCCTGACCTTGGCCACGGACCCCCACTATTCAAAACAACAACAAGCTTGAATGGGGACGAAGTGAGAGGGGACAGAGGGAGGGGGTGGGGGAGGCAGGGAAGCCTGGCTTGCGCAGGCACATTGTAGGATGGGTATCTTTGGCGAGTGAAAAGGACAGACACAAACGTTTTTCGTCTTCACCGTTCGTGAGCGCGCACGTCAGCGGCACTAAGCACTCCCACGCTGGGGGGCGGCGTCCCCACCACCATCCCCAGAGCTGTCTCACCATCCCAGACTGAATCTCCATCGCCTTGAACACTAACTGCCTGCTCCCCCTCCCCAGTCCCCTGGGCATCTCCACTGTACTCTGTCTGTCTTTGCGAATTTGACTACCAAAGGCACCCCATTCCAGCGAATCATCCGGTCGTTTTCCTTTTGTGTCTGGCTTATTTCACTTAGGGTGGCATCCCTAAGGGTCATCCATGCTGTAGCAAGTGTCAGAATTTCCGGCCTTCTGAAGGCTGAATAACAGTTCAGGGTACGTTTGTCCACATTCGGTTTACCCATTCGCTTGTCAGGGGACATCCGGGTTGCTTCCACCTTTCGGCTACTGTGAATAATGCCGCCATGAACACAGGCGTACGAGTATCTGCTTAGGTGCCTGCCTGCAATCATTCTGAGTCCACGCACGCCCGGGCGTGGAACTGCTGGGTCCCACGGCACTTGAGCGTTTCACTCCCTGAGGAGCCAGCACGCTGTTGCTCACAGTGGCTGCGCCATTTTGCACACTCGCCAGCAATGCACACGCATTCCAACTTCTGCACACCCTCACCAACTTACCCTTTCCTGTTCCGTTTTTACAAGAGCCGTCCTAGTGGGTGTGATGTAGGATGAGTTTTTCAAGATGCTTCTCCTCCTTCTCATCACTTAAAAGAAAAAAAATATTTGCTAGTGCCCCATTTAATATTTGAGACCTGGAGGCATCTAAAAGTCTGCCTCACCTGCTAGGGTTTAAATCATTCTCATCGCAGAACCCTTCCCCCCGCCAATGCGATGTTATTTGAAACTCTAAAATGTAAAGGGAATAACAGTAGAGACGATCTGGGGAACCCATGGGTGGGGGCAGAGGCCCGCCCCTTCACCTCCTTCCCGGTCCCCTGCCCCTGCAGGGCTCTCGATGGCTCCTCAGGGCCCGGGGTCTCAGCAGAGCTCAGCAGGAAAACCCACCGGCCCAGGCCAACCTCAGCGACAGCTGCAGGGGACAGCGATGCGGTGTCTGTCTCTGCTCCTCACTAGACTACCTGCTCTGCGTCAGCGAGACGTTGTCTGTCTGTGTCCCCGCTATGTCGTCAGCAACTAGCCCCGTGCTCACTGCCTGGAAGGACACGGAAACCCGGGCATTAACCATCTGGCAGGACGGACAAGCGGGGACCAGTGGAAACAGAAGCAAAACCCCCGACTGCTGAGTCTCTCTCAGATTTGCCCCCCATGCCGGCTCTCACGCTGGAGCCTGGACCAGGGTCACCTGCAGGGCCTGTTACAACCCAGATGTCTAGGCCTCCACCCCCAGCCCTGGAGATTCCAGACCTGCTGCTCCGGGGTAGGGCCTGAGAATTTGCATCTCCAACAAGCCCAAACGCTGGGGGAGGCGTGGTGCGACAGCAAGAATCCAGGGACCCAGGAGGGCCCTGCATGACCCCGGGTTCTCCCTTCTTCAAGATGATGCAGAAATCTAAACTTTTGTGTACAATCTTCAACTGTTCTAAGGAAAGCTCAATTTTTTTTTAACCAGTACGGGCCCAATGGAACGTTCTGCGGACTGAATGGCACCCCAAAATCACCAGGGAAGAGCTCACCAGAGCAAATACGTCACAAGTCCACAAAAGACAACCCCACGCGAGCAAGGGCAAAATACGGGAACAGATTCCAGGGTGAGGACGAAAATGGTTCGGGGGAGAAAAATATTGGGGAGAAGGAGGGGCTGCTTGGCTGAGAACTGGACACATTATCAGCACAGCCTGTCCACATGAATCAAATCTGCCCGATAATTACTCACCTCCTTACCTCCCAGAGCCTGTTGACTATTCGTGTTCACAGCTGCATCCAAATTTAGCTCTGACTTCTGATAACCGGGCCTTGTCTCAGGTCTATTCCCTGACCTGGCCCTGGCTGGCAACCAAGGCTCCGGCGCCCTAGGGAGGTTTAGAAGAGAGACCTGAGTTGTGTTTCCCCAAGGCTGGGCCTTCGGGCCTAAAGCTTCAGAGCCCTGCCCAGGAGGTGAGCGGCCACCACTTGCCTGCGGCTGCTGGGGAGGTAACGGGAGCTCAAAGGGTTAAATGACCTGCTCACAGCCACACAGCCAGGAAGTGGCCACGCTGGGATGTTTACCTGGGTGCACAGATATTACTGCATCCGCTCTTCCATCCTCTACGTCTCAGTGGGCTGGTGAAGTTAGTTAAATCGATCCAAATTACGACCTTATGTAATGTTCTCAACAATTCCCCGGCATATTGTATTCAGCGCAAGGTAACGAAGTAAGGGAGTGGGAGGGCCACAGGTTTGAGCCTCGGCTCTGCCACTTGCCAACTCAAGCAAGTGACCTGTCTCTCTGCTCCTCAGTCCCCTCACCTGTGAATGGAGATTCTGTCTCCTCAGGAAATGCCACAAAGAATATATTAGTTATGCATCAAAAGAATCTAGCCCAGGCCTTGCACCAACTAAATGGGATTTTCCCTTTCCCAATTCTTGGAAGGATCGGTCTGTTTCCACAACCTGGGTTGGACAGCATGCGCACGCATACACACACACACACCCCCCCACTCAGCCATGAGACCTGGCCCCCTGGCAGAGTTGCCGAAGGTGTCAGCCTCTTCTGCGCCCTCCTCCCACCCCAGAAAAGTGCAGAGGCCCTGGCTTCTCGCCCCCAGCCCTCAGAAGCATCGTGACCGTCACCTCCAGAAATGCATTTCACAGAACACAGCTCTACTTGTATTGGTAGGTCCTGCATTCATAAAGCCCAAGTTAAAGTTAAAACAGATTTTTTTTCCTGCAGAACTTTTCAGAGTTCATTTTTTTTTTAGATTTTATGTATTTTTAGAGAGAGGAAGGGAGGGGGAAAGAGAGGGAGAGAAACATTTATGTGTAAGAGTTATATTGATCAGTTGCCTCTCACACACCAGCAATCAGGGACCTGGCCTGCAGCCCAGGCAAGTGCCCTGACTGGGAATTGAACCAGCTACCTTTCAGTTTGCAGGCCAGCACTCAATCCACTGAGCCACACCAGTCAATGCTCAGCATTTTTAAAACACTAAGATGCTTTTTGAGCCCTGGCCAGGGTGGCTCCGTTGGTTGGAGCATCATCCCCATGGACCGAAAGAAAGGTTGAGGGTTCGATTCCCAGTCAAGACACATGCCTGGGTTACACATTCGGTCCCTGGCTGGGGTGTGTACAAGATGGCAACCAATCAATATTTCTCTCTCACATTGATGTCTCTCTCTCTCTTGCTCTCTCAAAGCAATGAAAAAATATCCTTGGGTGAGAATAAAGAAAATACTAAGATGCTTTTTGATACACCAAAGACAATAGTACAAAGATTTACCCAACTATATTTAACTATGATGTCTTGATTTCTTTTTTTACTGAAAATCTTGCCTGAGTCATCCTGCCTTAAAAAACACCTAACTGGGAAATACCTCTGTGCCACTTGGGCCGGGGTCTGGTCCCCTCCCACACCCAGACTGAAGCTAGGGCTACCAGCCCAGTGGACCTCTCCAATGCACCCTCATTTACATGTCTAACGGCTTTCTCTAACATCAGGCCACTGAGGTCTGAATTTACGTTTCACAGGCCCTGGCCCAAGCTCCATTGGAACTGTGACTGGAGTTTGAAAGATTTCAGGTGAGAGGGTAGGAGATAATAGGGAGGGTAGCGCCACCTGCAGGAGATGTGTGTCACTGCACAACGAGAGTGGCTAGGAGCTCATGGACTAGGGACTGGGGGGTGCGCTTTATTCACAAGGCAGTGACTCGGGTTGATTCAACTTCACCAGCCGGTAGAAATTGCTTCGTCCTCATGGAGTTCAACCATGAAAGCAGGGTTTTCACAGGTGGACCTTTTATTTTTGTCTGATGGGGGTGGGAGGAGCAACACAGTCTCGACCGCCATCTATGTTGTAACGAAAGGTGTGTGTTGGGGAAGCAGGGGACTTGTCGTAGATGCGTCCTCTGCAGGGTTGAACGGTCATTAAAATAACACCAAGTGGACCCGTTTTGAGTGTCTTTGTATCAACCACAATTTTGTGCTCCTGTAAAACTGGCTTTACCCTGACAACAGGTCGCCCCAATAGTTTACAGGATCTTCAACCAGAAGTGTGAGGGCTCTTCGTTACGGCAACTAAAACCTCACCATGGTCTCCCAGCTGTGTCCTTAGTCCAGTGTTTTGGAAAAAAAAATAGTTTCCCCCAAGAAGTTAAGGCCATAGCACGTGGTCATAAGAACCCTGACTGATGATGAACTGCGTTTCGTGATGAAAGCAAAATGAGCAGCACGCTAGTATGCTCAGCACCAGACGTGCACAGATGTGCTCAGGCTGACGGGGGAGCTCCGGTCAGACCTCTCGGGGCAGGCGAGGGGGGAGACCACTCCCCACAGATCCCCCCCGGCTCCTCTGCGTGCAAGGAGTGAGGATCGTCCCTCCACGCAGCATCCAGCAGTGGCTTCTCGAGGGTTGTTACATCCCAGACACCGTGGCAGGTGCCATGGACAACCCAGTGAGGATGACGAACATGACCCCTGGTCCCAGTGACACCCGTTCCCACCAGCCAGTGGGAATGAAAGCAACATTTCCAAGGGGGGAGGATCTCAAAGATCCTCCTGTGAAAAATTCTAAGTGAGAGATGTTTCCAGATTTAAAGTAGAATTTTCCACCAAGCAGTAAAGAGGGGCATGTTGCCTTTTGTTAGGCAGGAGAGCTGTCCCCAGAGCAGATGTCGACTTCTCTTTTCCAACAATGCATTGGAAGGTGGAAGGGCCAGGGAGCTGAGCTGGAGGAAGGGAAATGAGGAAATACAGGGAGAGAAGGAAGGTAAGTACTCACAAGAGGCACCCTACCGTAGGTTCTGTCATATATATGACAGAATATCATTCAGCCATAAAAAAGAAGGAACCTCTGTCATCTGCGACGACATGGATGGCCTGGAAGGCATGATCTTAAGTGAATAAGTCAAACAGAGGAAGACAAACACTACATGACCTTACCTGTGAGATCCCCCCAAAAAAACCCTCCCAGAAAAACAGATCAGACGTGTGTTCCCAGAGGCAGGGGGTGGGGTGGAAGAACTGGACGAAGGTGGCCCCGAGTACAAAGTTTCCGTTATAAGATAAGCAAGTTCCGAGGCTGTCATCTACAGCAGGGTGACTGTCGTTGGCCATACTCTCGACATGTGCGCATTTGAAAGTTGCCGAGAGAGTAGCTCTTAAAAGTCCTCATCACAAGGGGGGGAAAGATGCCTGTGTTGTAAAGCCGAAGCTAGTATAATGTCATATGCCAATTATCTCTCACTTAAAAAAATGTTAAGAGAATGCCACGTCAGCTCTCTGAGGGTGTCTGGCCAGTCCCCCAATGGGCAGCTCGCCCCCCCAGCCCCCTGCAGCCTCTTTCTACCAGTGACACTGCTGTGCCCGCAGCAGCCAGGGTGCTGGTCATTCCTTCCCCTTCTCAGAGCATGGCCTGCTGTGCGGGTCCATCTGGCTGATTCACCATTCTCTGAATCTACCCTGGAGCGTGGAGACAGGAAATGCATGCCTATCATTTACAGAAAGATGTGTATTTAATAAAATAAACAGAGCAGCCCAATACCCATGTCAGGAAATATATGTCCACGTTATCCAGCCACATCTAGACTTTTAGGTGGAGACCAGAGTCAGTAGGTGGCCGTGGTGCTCCCCGTGGGGACAAGGGAGTGTCCCTCCATAGGCTGCATCCCACAGGCTATCACTTTGCAAGGGACCCTGACTCGGGGTTCCTGCATCTTCGAGCACTGGCTTGTGCAAAATGCTCGGAAGCTCGAGGAAATGCCGAGCCTGCACGATGGGATTCAGAAAGGGAAAGACACGCCCTCCAGGGCTGCCGGGTGAGGGGAGGTCTTCCAGCAAGTTCTCTCTCTAGGGTCCCAGACAGACAGTTGAGCAGAAAGAGCACAGGACATTTGAGGGAAATGCACAGGTGGTAGGACCCCCTTTGCCTTTTCCCAAACTCTGAGAGAGGAAAGGAGCTCGGACCAGAAGAGGAAGCAGACACACACGCTAATCCCCGCAGGCGGGGGGACTGAAAGAAAAGGTGGCAGGAATGATAGACTGGGCTTGGGGTGGCGAGGGTTGGAGGATGAATTTCGGGGTGTTGACACCTGCCGTGGGCTGTGGATGAGAAAGCGTTCACTGAGCAGAGGGCATTTCTTCCTGGCTGGGGGGCAGACGGGAACCGGTTCAGGAAAGGTCAACTCTCAGAACACCCATGGTCCATCCATTCATTTCTCCTGTGCTGGACGGAAGGTGGAATGAAAAGGTGTGGGTTGTGGAGGAGCATCCTTCTCAGGATTCTTAATTCTCCATGCTCCCCTAGCGTGACCCCAGTAAAACACAAACAGGAGACCAGCTCTGGGAAAAGGAGGCATTTTCTTCCTCTGCAGCCCAACTTGAGAGCACAGTCCATGCACTTGCCTTTGACGTCCAGGGCACAATGCACCTGCCAGGAAGGGAGGGAACGCATTTCCCTTAGAAAATGAACGCAGGGGCCGTTCACGAGGAAGACAAGGTGATATCAACTCAGCCAGCTAGCAGCTGGCTCCAGCTCACTGAATTTAGATCACCTGTTCTTGGGGGACCCAATGAGCTTTCCTTCTCCTTGAGTCAGTTACTCCTGCCAGCTTGCTTGGGATGAGGGACGGGGAGTCCATTCATGAAATAGAATTTGAGTACCTACTATGTGCCAGGTGTTGTCAGAGAGGGGAAAATTCAAAGATGAAAAATACTGTGCTCACCAGAGCAGTAAAACAGCAAGGCCGAGGCCCGCACGCAGTCCTGGTTCAGGGATGGCAGTGCGTTGCGTGAATAAGCACGTGAATGTACAGAAGTTGCCCTGATGCACCTACGGCCACTTGATCACAGAGAAGCATCACTATGGGGGTTGATGGTGGACATTGCCAGAGCATGTAGGGGGCGTCAGAAGAGGGAGAAGGGCCTGTAACGGTTGGGGGTGGGAGGGGGCGGGCTTGGGGAGCGTTAATGAGCCTGGGGGCAGGGTGGCGGAACCTTGAAGCAGAGAGCAGGCTGAAATCGCGCTGCACCCAATCATCCGCGCCTTCCCACTCCGGGCTGCCCCTTCACAGTACAGATTCAGCCCCGCGCACTTGGTACTTGTGGGATGCGGGAAGTACAAGCGCAGATCAGCGAGGCACGGGCGCCACCTAGTGTTGGCAGCATTCTATGGCCCATTTTACCAACACTTGTATCTGTCGTCAGCTTGCAGAGGAATCCCTGAGCCCTGGAGTGCAGAGATTTGCCCAAGAGCGGGGCAGAAGGGGGCCAAGACTTCGGTCTCCGAATCACCAGTCCTAGGGCCCACCGGGAGCCACTTGGTCCACAACTGTGTGTGGGTTGCAACGCAAAAGACGGCCCCCTTCCCATGTAAGGTAACTGCCGGATGCAGCTGCTCCACTCTGCTCCCCACCCTGGTCAGCAGCAGCGTTCACGTCTGTCTACCTTGCTGAAAATGTATCCACAGGTTGCACTGTACAGAAATAGAATTTCAAAGAAAGTAAAACTCCCTACAACATCAGGATTCGCAAACCCTCGCTGCAATGCACACGACTAAAGAAGACCCCAGGGGTGAGCGGGCTCCCTGTGGACACCGCAGGTCTGGAAGTGCAAACCGGGCCACCCCAGACACTGTCACTCTACTCCCGTGGTCTCTTACTCCGGAAAGATGCAGGGGGCCACGTTCATAAGGTGGGAGCAATGATTACTGTGTATAGTTGTCTATACAGTCACATACAGTCACATACAGTTGGTATGTGCCGACTTGTAAGACAAGGAAATCTTCTACAAACTTTGGTCCTGCAGGTGAGCAATGAGAAGGCCCAATGGCATCGAGCTGAGTGGTGGGCTGGGAGGGGCGGGCCCCTGAGGGGTGCCCTGTGGCCCTGCCTTGGAATGAGGAGCCTCAGGGAGCATGCTCAGAGGGCGTGTCTTAGAAGTGGGGGTCTGGCAGGCTTCCTTCCCTTAGGAAAGCGAACTGTGATTCCCAGCTGCTCGGCACATCACTCCCTCTGTGGGGACGGATAATCCACTGTCACGCTGGACCGACTGGGGTGCGCTGACCCCTCAGCTCCCCCTCTGTCCTCACAGGTCATTAGCAAAATGCACGTGAAAGCCACAGTGAGATACCACTGCACACCCACTAGGAGGGCCCTAGTCAAACACACAGACAATAAGGGTGGCTGAGAACGTGGGGAATTTGGAAACCTCACACAGTTGCTAGTGGAAATGGAAAATGATCTCAGAGGGAAGGGGGTGGGGGGACTAAGAGAGATCAGCCAAAGCACATGCATGCATGGGCCTGGACAGAGGCCACAGTGAGGAGAAGGCCAGCGGGGACGGGGCAGGGTGGAGGGGGGCTAAGGGGCAGTTGGGAGACATCGGTAATAAAAACGAAAATAAATTTTTAAAAAGAGCACAAACGCTGTGGAAATAGTGTGGTGTGTCCTCAAAACAATGAACACTGAAATACCGGAAGGTCCAGCAACCCCACTGTGTTTTTAGACTCAGAAGATGCTCCTCCTCCATTTTTCCTCCTCTCTCACTCTCGTCACATCTCGCGGGACCCCAGTGTCTCTGGGGCCACAGAGTGGAAAATGCTGCGAAGGACGGATGGTCAGATAACGTTGTGATGACCATGTAGGGGGCCAGGTGGCGACCTGAAGCAGCAGGGGGCCACTCTGTAAGGTGCATTATTTTCGAAACACTTCGCTGAATGTCTACAACTAGTGAGGAATACCAGTGAATGCAAACTGTAGTTGACCCATTTTTTAATTTTTTAAAAAGCACGCATGGTCAGGACAGACAGGCCTCTCAGCCAACAACGTTAAAGAAAACACTATTTGTGACACTATTTAAAACAAGCAGGCAGACTTGATTTGAGACCTGCAGATCGGTAAGGGGACTGCCTCCTGGGGGATTGCAAGAGGGGAGAGAGTTTGGGCTCAACTCTGAATGCAGCAAGGAAATGTGGGAATTTAAAGAGGGGGGGAGGGTGATCAGTGGATGGAAGATTACTAAGAGGAAACATCGGCGGTGGGGGTGCAGATTCTGAGCAAACCGACTGCTAGAAAACCAAACCAACCAAGAAGTGAATGTTAAGCTCTCATTGGCTTTACTGAGCAATTCACAGACCTGGCAGCATCCCCTCCAGCACCTAGAAGATGCTCCGAAGTTTGCACGAAATGGACAGATTTTATAGAAAGAATGGTGGGGCAAGGGAGCACTTAGAGAAAAAAAGGAAGGAGTATCTTTAGACAAGACTTCTTTGGGGCAGAAGGGACCTGCAAGGGCTCCTGTCCTGCGGATGGTGCCTTCTTTCTCTCAGGGACGGAGAAGGCCCCTGTGACAGATGGCTCTTGGTGTTGACCAGAAAGTTTCAGACTGATTGATTAAGACTATGTTTCAGGAAGAGGGTGAAATGGCAGCAGGTGAGGCATTAAATCTCAGTTTGCTGTCAAGGGCTTTTCACACAAGCGGTGCCATTTTGGGCCTGTGGTTTTCCCTTTTGCACGGCCTAACAGGACTCCAGTGGGGCAGGCCAGGGGGTCAGATGTCCCCTGGGTGGGGATGGCCTCGATGGGGACCCCGATTGGTTACCAAGGGTGGGAGATTCTGGCTAAACCGACTTAGCCGGATTTTTGCTAAAACCGGATGACAACGAGACAAGCCAGGAAGCCCAAAATTCAAAGCCTAGTTGGGAAGAGGGCTCAGCAAACCACCAGCAGAACCCCTGGGCCAGGCTGTGAGGAAACTCCAGTGGAAAATCAGAAAAACACAGAGTGGCAGGCGAGAGAACAGCAGGACAAATCAGGGGAAATGTCACATTCCAGGCCCCTGGCGAGAATTCTCAGCCCTGAATCTACACCAGCATCCCTGTGGAACTTAAAACCAAAACAAAGAAACCACCTGGACCCTCGGAGGCTCTGAGTGGAGAAAGGACTCAGGCATCTGTGCCCCTGTCATCTCCCCAGGTGGCACCAGTGTGCAGCCAGGTGCGAGCCATCCAGGTGGGCCATGGTGCCACGTGCCAGGTACCCCTCATTCCCAGTAGCCCACATGGTCTGGGAGGAATTCCCCAAAAAGGCACACCTCCCATGGGCTTCAGGCTTCTTGAAGAAAAGCTTGTCTCGGGCGGCTCTGACCTCAGGAAGCTGTGGTT
Source organism: Glossophaga mutica (assembly GCA_039655065.1). Lineage (NCBI taxonomy): Eukaryota > Metazoa > Chordata > Mammalia > Chiroptera > Phyllostomidae > Glossophaga > Glossophaga mutica. The sequence continues at coordinate 90,460,158 of CM077313.1, forward strand.
CCGACAAAGCCCGGATGAGGGGAAAGGAGGAAGATGCCGCTTCCTCCATCTCCTCCGTCCTCACGGAGCCAAGGCCATTACAGCAGAAACGGCTTCCTCTCACCAGGAGTCCCCCACTCTCCATCAAAGGCTAGAGGCAGCGTGAATGACTACAGCTCCTTCCCTTTCAGAGGAGCCCCTTTCACTTACTTCCTGAATGAACGCATTCGTTTGGGGATGGCTTTCTTCCCCGAGCAAATGCATTTCTGTCCACGCTCCCTATCAGAGACATGTGACTTGTTTTACAAAGCACTTGCTGTCTCTCGTCTTCTTGGCCATGACATTAGATGCGTGCATCCTGGAGGCTTAAGATACTCTATTTTAACTAGTTTTCCTTCAAGCTTCCTGGGTGCCCATTGCCCTGGCATCTGTGCCTTCGCGGTCGTGATTCCCCAGGACCACCACCAGCAGCCGGTAGCCTGTTAGAAACCAGCTCCTGGGCCCCACCCCAGACCTAGGGGGCTCAGCAACTCTGAGGGCGGGGGCAGTGATCTGTATTTTAACTAGCCCTCAGGTCATTTAGACGCATCGTAAGACTGCCTTAAATTAGTTTGCTTAATATTCTGGAAACCCACATTCTGGAGGAAGTACTGTGTCCTTAGCTTTCGAGGCTCAATTTCATCACCTGTGAAGGGAAAGGCGTGAGCATCTACCGAGGGCCAGCTCGGGCCGGGCTTCGCAGCCTAACACCTGGATGAGGCTCAACTTCATTCAAGACGGAAAACCAAGGCTCAGGTAGTCCAGTCACTTTGTGAGAGTCCAGCAGCTTGTAAGGGGCTGGCACTATCCCCCCCACCCCAGTCCCGATGAGGAATCTGAGGTCCAGGGAGTGTGTGGAATCTGCTGCAGGTCACAAGGCTGGCCAAGGGCAGGTGGGAACACGCACCCAGGTGGAAGTGCCTCCTGGGGCCCCCCTACCTTATCCTGCCCATTCGCCTTGGCCTCTGGAGCCTCCCAGCAGATTCCCTGGAAGTAACGCTGGAATCCTTAAATCAGTCGGGGTGTGGAGGACCGAAAAGGGCCACACCAGAGTAAGATCTGGTCTCTGTGGGGCATGGGGATGAGGAGCCCAGCTTCACGCAGGGGCTTGGAAGGCTGGGGTCCAAGGGCAGCCACAGCCTGCAAGGCAAGGGGGGGTGAAGCAGCCGGTGGAGGGCCTCGCTCACTAGCCGCTCACTTTCCACCGGTGGGACTAGGATGGCAGCCGGGCTGCGGAGGGAGGACAGGGCTCAGGGAACGCTGACTAGTAGGAGAGAGCAACCGTTCCCATCCGCCTGGCCTGGGAGACTGGAAGCGCAAACACCGGCCCTCCCTCTGCGCAGGTCTCCTTCACCCCAAGCAGGTCGGGGGCCCGGCCACCTAAGCTGCAGCCTCATTCCGTGTCTCCTGGGCCATCCGCACTCAGGGAAGCAAGCTCAGGGAGCAGTCCCCCTAAAGGCAGCAGGAGCGGAGGGCCAGTACCTTCTGAGGACCAGCACACAACCACCTTCCACAGACTCGATTCCGCTTTGGGGCTGGCAGGCACGGAATGCCCCCCAGTAGGCGGCTTTTAACAGGCGCACATTCCGTCTTCCCTGCCTCCCTCCGTGAGACACGCCGTGCAGCTACAGGGCTGTGGGGCCGTTTGCACTGTGACCGGTCACAAAGCAGCCCCGTGCTCGCAGGGACACCCCACGCCAGCACCCGGCAGAGTTCCCATCTCGGACCGTGTTACCGGGTAGGTTTCCTCCGAGTTCACTGAGCAGTTTTCCTTGTTCGTCCCTCCACCCCTGACCCCTGACCGCATCCAAGTCAGCACGGAAAGCAAAGGCCAGGGCCTCGTCCAAAGGCACTTTGAACAGGGAGAGCTGGATGGGTCCAGTGGCTGGTCCCGAGCAGTCCGAAGACTCAAATGGCAGGGCCCACTGGTATGAGTCAGCAGATGAGGCTGCAGGGGAATCCGGGGGAGGTGGGCGCGGAGGGCTCCTGGGCACGGCACAGTTCTAGATCTTGACCTGGAAGGCTGACCCGGGGTTCTTTCAAGTCACGAAAATCCGATTAGCTGAATGTTTATGTCTTCTGCAGCCAGATGTTTCTTGTGCTCATTTTTGGGAAACCTAGGTTAAAAAACATAACTATAGGGGTTTTGGGGGCGGTTTGAAATGTTGTTTTTTTTTTTTAAGGCGCCCTTAATCACAATAGTTGCCACCAAGGCCTCCTCGAAGACATGGCAGGCGTCTGTGAAAGGGGCGTGTCACTCTCCGAATCTGCTTTTACCCTGCGGGAGACTTTGCCCCTTCCTGGGTTCCAGAGCCCCTGCCTCCTCCGTGCCCGCCCCTGCCTGGAGGGCAGCAGAGCTGCAGGCACCGCCTCCGCAGGGTCCACAGGGCGCTGCCTTGGGAGTCCCGGCCCCACTGGGAGGACGAGGCCGGGCGGAGAGGCCGCCCCGGCAGCTGCTGAAAGAAGAGCCGGCAGGGCGTGGCGGGCGCAGCCTCCCTGATCTCCGCCACTGCCCCGCGGGTTCCGTGGGGCGAAACGTGTTCTTCGTGACACCACTCCCAGCTTTTCATTAGCTTGCTTTTCTCCTAACGAGAAAGCTAATCAGAAGAAACCACGAGAGATCCCCCGGCTGGGTCTGAGCTCCCTCTTCTGCGTGGCCAAATGTGGCTGAACCCAGACCAAATCAAGATGTTTACTGACAGCCTAATAAACAAATGGGCCCCTTTGGATGTAACCTTGATGAATGGAGCATCCAGGTGTTTTCAATAATGGCAATAAGCACTACAACTCAGAGTATTTCTGATTCAAGTATAATGCATTATTAGGCCATTAGAAGCTGAGCACGGAGGGCCATTTGGACTCAGCCCTATCAATAATGCTCTTCCCAGCCTGCATTTAGGCCCAGGGAATTAGTCATCCTGATATTCTATTTAATAAAAACCTCAAGAAGAAGCATCAAAAATCACATTACATTTTAACAGGGTTACAGCAGCCCAGGAGAACCACAAGTTTAATTTTCATAAGAGCATTCATTCCTCAATTATGTCAGACATGAAAATGTAAATGGCAAATTTAATGCTAACAATATCCCTCAAAGCACATTGGCAGGTAAGGCGCATTACGTTGAGTGGCTGCTGGCTGCATACCAAGCAGCCCCCAGAGTGAGACTTGGGGGTGCAGAGGGGAGGGGGATTCGGGCCGTTTAGCTGGGCTGCTTCTGGAAGAGCTACAGCCTGGAAGTTGGGGGCAGGGCGGCGGGGGGGGGGGGGGGGCGGGGCATGCATTCGTTAGTCTTAAAGACGCCGCCGGCTCCCTGGCGCCCACTCATGGCGTTTCCCGTGGTGCCAAAAGCCCGGTCTGCTTGTCCAACGACGGCCGTCGGAAGGTGCCACTGGAGGCGTGCCAGGACCTAAAAGGAATGGTTTGGAGTGTGGGATGGGCACCTCTGTTTTCCACAAAATTCCAGGTTAGGGACGTCCGCTCCCTCAGAGGACTAGGCCGGGATGGTATCGTCTGTCCTTATAACAGAAGCCACCTCACCAACCCCCGAAGAATCTCACTGCATGTTTCTGTAAAGAGCGTTGCCTCTCAAGGATGACCATAGTGTATTAAGTTAAAGAAACGCCAGGTGTTAACTGTGTAAGGGCACAGACGAGGCAATCCTCTGAAAGACTACACGCCGAACGACCAAGGGGGTCGAATGAGCGCGCATTACTGTGGTGAGCAAAAGTAAAACCGATCAAGGTTGTTTCAAAGGGAGAAACCCCACGAGAGAATTCACAGAGAGACCGTCTCCCTGATGACAGGCAGCTGCCCCATGCCTTCTGCGCTGCTCTGTGTCTGTAATCGAATCAGAATCCTAAAACTCGGCAGCAGGAAGAAGGCTTAGAGGCACTCTGGTTTTATACCTCCCTCCATTCCGGGGGAAGATAAGGCCCCCAAATCCACTCATTCAACAAGGACCTGCCAGGAGCTGGAACTGTTCGAAAACAAAGTCTCTCGGACTCGAGGCTCCGGGCTTCCCTCGCAGCTGAGACTCACGCCTCAGGCTGTAGGCCTCGAGGCAAACCGGTGACTTGCATCTGGATATCATGGAAGCCAAGGAAGCCGGCAGCGACAGCAAATTGTACCACCCTTTCTTTCTTTTTTGGTGAATTTAGTTAGGAAAACCTTTTTCACCTCAAATAATGTAATGAAAAAGGCACGTACGAGGTACAACCTTTAAGATGCATTGATCGATTGGATGCGAGGACCTGGAGGAGGAGGAATCAAGCATGAATGCTGGGCCTAGGGGTGAGGGTGGGGGTCTGGCTTTGGAATCTGAAGGCTTGGTGATGTCTCCAAGCACCGGGGAAAATGGAGAGAGGGGTTTTGTAGGGTGCAGTAGGGAGTTAAGTTAGCTTTAGACAGCTGGTTGAGTTTGAGGCGTTTGGGGGACGCTCAGATCTTTTGGGAAAGACTTGAATGGAGATAGAATCTGGAGCTGCAGGGAATATTCTACCTGGAGAGAGCCTTGTAGGCATCATCCCATGATAGTGGTTGAAACCTTGAGGATGAATGAGCGTCTGGGCCAAGAGAAATGAATGAGAAGAGGAAGTAGTTGCTGTTAGTTTCTAAACAAAACCGTGACTTTCTAGGCAGAACAAGACGTACCAACGAAGACGACAGAGAGATAGAACAGGCAGCGGAGAGGTACATCATCCCAGACAGTGACCAAACCACAGACACACGGAGCAGGTTCTGGGGACAAGCTCATGAGTCTTGCTTCTCCATCCAGGGGCCGGGAGGGGGGCAGGGGGGCAGCAAGAGGGATGGCTTCTAAGCAACTGCAGGTACAGGAAATGACAGAGGCGCTGAACTTCACAAAAGCAAGTGAAGCTGCGTGCGTGGAAGGTCACAGAGATCACCAGAAGCCAGCCATCAAAAACGGGGCAATGTTAGCATTACTGAGTAGGCACCTCGGGTAGCTTAAAGTAACACCAAGACTCACCGAATCATGGGAAATCTTACCGATGCCCGATTTCTGGCTGAACCCCGGGGAAACTGAGGCAAGGTACGTAAAGCCCCAGCTCCCAGACATTCTGAACAAGGCATGTATATATATATACTTTAATGTTTAAAAAGTGGATACTCTGCTCCCATCACAACGAGTCATGATTCACTCCCATTTGCAGCCCCTCCCATCACCTAACCACCCACCTCCTGTGTCGGGGGCGGAAAACATTTACGGGGAGAAGCAGGAGGCATCCGCCAGTCCCGGCGCCCTTCACCTCACTTCGGTCACATCTCCCTGTGAGCACTTTGCATCTGTCACATGCTAAGTGTCTCAAGTCTTGGGTTTCTTCTCTAGGTCCAGCACCAAAAGAACAGAAAGGGTTGAAATCACATAGGAAAAAAGGTAAAGGGATTAAGGTGGAAAAAAAATAACCCTCGCAGACACAGACAACAGCATTGTGATGACCAGAGAGAAAGGGTGGGAGCAGTACATGGGGGGTGAATTACGATGGAAGGAGACTTGACTTGGGGTGCTGCTCACACAGTGTTGTACACAGATGATGGCTGTAGAATCGTGTGCCTGGAATCTATGTAATTGTATTAACCCATATCACCCCCCAATAAAGCCAATAAAACAGAGAGAACAGAGGGGCACCAACATCACACAGACCCCAGTGTCCGCCGGGGAGAGGGCAGAATGTACCGAACAGTCACAGTGTCTCCACGCGACACCCGAGAAAACAAGACAAGCCCGCAGAACGGCACCCCGGAAGCAGTGCAGAGATGACACCAAAGCGCAAACGTGTTCAGGGAACAGAAGCCAGGCCCGAGCCCTGAGGCAGATGGGTTCCTCAGCAACGCCTCAGGGAACCTGCAGAACCCAACCTCGGGGTGGGGCGAAGGGGGCAAGCACGGGCCACAGCCTCCCCGCAAGGCCCCCAGGACCCTGCCTCCTGGGGTTCTTACCCTTGGGTATCGGTAGTGCCCGCCCCTCAAGTGTAAGTGCGGGCAGGGCTTGGTATTTGCTCCTAAGAGTGAGTAGAATACACGGAAGGAAACGGGGCATCATTTCTAAGACTAGGTTACAAAAGGCTAAATGCCACCTGGATGGTTCATTCTGCATCTTCTTCTCTCTCTCTCTCTCTCTCTCTCTCTCTCTCTCTCTCTCCTCTCTCCTCTCTCTCTCTCTCCTCTCTCTCTCTCCACCCCCCTGCCCTCCCCACCCTCTCTCTTCCTCTCTCACTTTCTTCCTCTCTTCCTCTCTTTCTCTCCCTCCCTCTCTCTCTGGCAAAACCAGCCTCCATGCTGTGCTACCCTAAGGAGAGGCCCTTGTGGCCAGAAACTGAGGCTGGCCTCCAGCCAGAGACAAACCGAGGTCCTCAGTCCGCCACGCCCCAGCACCCCTGTGACCGAGCTGGGGCGGCACCCTGCTGCAGCTGAGCCCGGAGGCCCGGGGCAGCCGTGCCCAGATCCCTGACGCGCAGACACCGGGAGATGATAAATGTGCGTTGTCTGAAGCTGGCCAAGTTGTGCGGTCACCTGTCACACGGCAATGGATAGCCGGTACACCAAGTCGGCTGGACTCCGCCCGACTTTTCATTTGAGGAAACACAGTCCAGACACCAAAAACGATTCAGGTCGATCCCCAGCTGTATGGGTGTTTTGTGAAAGAGGTGGAGGGAAATACAAGTTCACCGCCCACAGCTCCCCCGGAGGTTCTGCTTGGCCGCCGCGTGGCCCCAGGTGCCTCCCACCTCAGCGGCTGCTCCCAGCTTCCCCTGCCTCATCTCAGCGCCCCCGCTGCTGAAACAGGGCCAGCACACCTGGGTCCTCCGGGCCCTTCTCCCGCCCTCTGCTGTCCCCTCCCTCCGCTGTCTGTCCCTGTCTCTCCTTGGCAGGTACACTTTGGCCACGTCAGGGCCCATCGCCAGCATCTCTCTTCCAGTCCGGCCTCTCCAGACCACCCGATGCTAGCAGATAGGGCAGGCCTGGAATGTGTTTGCTCCCGAGGGCCGGGCGCCGGGCAGATGGTGAGCGCCCACTCGGGGTGGCTGTCCACCCTGTGGCACCTGCCAACCAGCCTGGGCCGCTCCATGAGTGAGCACAAACCGGGTCCCGAGAGAGAAGCAGCGGCTGCCAGCGGACAGCGAGAGGCGCCAACACCACTTCCAGAGAAGCGGGGGGCCTGCGGAGGGGCGCTGTGCCCTGAACACGTTTTACACTTTCTCTCTCCACTCTGACTGCAGGCGGGAAGGGCGGGGCACCCACAGTGTCGAGCTCCGGGTGTTTTACATAATCGTGAATTAGATATCCTACAGGGTTCCAGCCTACGGCCAAGTTATTAAAAAATGTCTCTGGCAGGAAGAATGCCAAGTTCTGGCAAGACTGAATTTGTCACAGCTTTGCCAGCCAGAGCCTGGTTGTGAATTTGCTGCTGCCTCTTTCGAGGTGTTCAGAAGGGTCTGAATAGACTCCTAGAGGCTGCGGGCGTCATCTGCACCCCCAAGGAGCGCAGTGCCCGGAGCAGGAAATTAAACGGCTTCTTTGAGCCCTGAAGACGGCTGTGAAGTAGCTGGCTCCGTGAGTTCATGGCCTACTTGCCAGTCACCCTGAAGGACAGGCTCAGCAGGCTTCCCCGCAGAGAGCGGGAGAGGCCCGGTGGCAGGAGGGTCTGTGCAGAGCAGACAGTGGCATGAGGGGCCCTGAATGGACGGCTCTGGGTGCAGCATGGGTTCTCTCGTGAGCAAGACGTGAGCTCTGCCGGGACAAGGAGGGATGGAATCCCTCATCTCTGAACGTATTCCAAAGCGCTCCGTGTGCCACTAAGCTGTGATCCTCTCATCTCTAGAATGGGGGGACTAGGGCCCCAGGAGCTGCGGGGAACATTGGAATGATGTCCACAGCCCTCCTAACACAGTCCCCGGACCACGACAGGCAGGCAGTGTTCGTCAGCTTCAGTTCACGAGTGGGGAGGAGAGACTCGCGTGAGGCATCGTGGAAACACACGGAACCATAAGAACCTGTCTTTACTACTGATAGGCTGTCTGGCCGACTCTGTTTTCCATGGAGCACCGAAATAGACAACAGAGAGGGGGTCTTTTTACAACCTCCTCTACGCGTGTGAAATTTAACGCAGCAAAAACAACTGCTAATTTGTGACCAGCGTGGCCATCTCGCAGGGGAGCAAACCCAGTACTGCAGAGGTTAAGTAATGTACTGAAGTGTTTGCAGTTATAATGTTTTTATCAAAACAGAAACAGACGCACAGAGAACAGACTGACGGTTGACAGATGGGGGCGCTGGGGGGCTGGGGAAAGAGGTGAAGGGGTTGAGAGGGACAGATGGGTGGCTGCGAAATCGGCGCGGGGTGCAACTAACGTTTACCATAGCACAGGGGGTCTAGTGGGTGACAGTGTGGTAACTGCGCACGTGGGTGCTGCAGATCCCAGCGGGAGCACTTCGTAAAGCACATGAGGGTCTAACCCTATGCCGTCGGCCTGAACTCAGACAAAATAACGTTGCGTGTAAGCTGTGATGGGAAAAAATAAGGTTCCATGATAAGAATAGTGCCTTTTGAGCACATACGACTTGCCAGATGGTTCGCACGCGTCAGCTCTTCGGACATTTGTGGCGTTCCCATTACCAGGCGGGAGACGATGAACCCCGCTTCACGGAGGAAGCACCAGTGGCTCCGAGAGGCTCCGTGTCCGTGACTGGCAGGCGTCGGCGTCGGGATTCACACCCAGGAGAGCCTGGCGGCGGGGCCCATGCGCTCCCTCCTGACATTGGACTAATAAAGCTGGGCGCACGCTCCCCGTGGACTCGAGCTCCCCCGGGGGGGGGGTGCTGGCCTCAGGGGGTGGGAGGGGACGCACTCAGTTTCACGTTCCCCTCAGCGCTGGCCCGGCGCCCGGCTGCGAGGAAGCCCCTGAGAACCGAGCCCCTGGGACTTGCTCCAGCCGCGCGTGCGTGTCCACGCCCTCTCCGCACAGCCTTCGTTGCCAGTCTCCTGGGGCCACTTCAGTGCCGCGGAGACACAGGCACTTCTCAGCTCAGCTGACGGCAGTGACTGAATATGTCTATTTGGGGGCCATTTGCACACCAGGTGGAAGGGAATTCACCCTCCCAAAACCAGGGGAACGGGTTTTAATTTGAAACACTTGGTTACATTTTGGAAGACCCACCAAGCTAGGTTTCCGGACCGTCTGCAAACAAGACGGATTCAGACGTTAATCCTCCAGGGCAAAGCTCCTCCAACTCCGGTCCAAGTCCAGGATATCGCGCTGCTAACTCCCCGGGACTCTGCCTCCGGGCGCACTCGCAGGGAGGGCCCAGGGCCCCTGCCTGGCGCTGCCTCCAGGCAGCAGGTCCCAGGGCAGCACCGGGGGCCCAAACGGGAGGTCAGGCTGCAGGTGTGGAAAACACAGTCCCGGGTCCAACCACCCCACTCTCTACAAACCGCACTTGTGTTCTCTGCTGGCTGTCCCCTGATTTCCCTCCTGCGGGCGACCGTTCACTCAGTGCCCCCACTAGCTGTCCCAGAGTCACCTCCACCTCTGTCCGCCCCCCCTTCTCTCGCACCCAGTCCTTCACAAAAGCCTGTCAACTGCGTCCCGCCCGAGCCCCGCTCCCACTTCACCTCTGTGGGCCGGACGGCATCCGTGCCTTCGGATTTCTTCTCGGGGGCGTGGGCAGCTTCCTCCCGTCAACCCTCTCCCACGTTTGTCCGCCACACGGTTGCAGAGTTACCGTCTGACCGAAATCTGGTCCGACCACGCCCCGCAGCAGAGCAGCCCCAACCCCAGTGCACCCCGCCTCCCCGGGCCTGAGGGGCTCTGCACATCTGCACCCCCACCCGGCTTTCCAGCCTCGGCTCCCACCTCACCAGGCCACAGAGGCCAGCCCTGGCCCAGAACACGCTAACAACAAACTGTCAGAAAGGGAAAAGACATAACCCCGTTTACGACAGCATTCAGACCAAGAAAAACGGTCGTTGGGAAACCGAGGCCACTAAGCAGCCTGGAGGACACGCACCCCTGCCACGGGGCGTGAAGACCCCCAGGCACCAACCGGCTTCTGGAAGGAAGCATCTGGGTCCACTCAGCCCGAGTGCAGGAAGGAGCGGCGGCGGAATGGGGAGAAGGTCAAGCCCTTCCCACGGTGGCCGTGGCCGGGCCGGCCAGCAGATAGTTCTCTTCAGTCAAGAGAGATGATAAGGAAGGGACAGCCGATGCACACCAATAAATCTCTCCTTCCCGGCAACCTTTTATCTAAATCTGACAAAACCTAGACAGGAAGTACATAGCCCTAAAGCAGGAGGCTGATACACTTATTAGCTGTAACCGAGTTTGCCGCAGGGGCGGCACCGGCTCGCTGCGTGCCCGCGCTGAGGGGGAGACCTCGCCTGCCGGCCTCCCCTGCCCATTCCAGATGGAGAAGATCACCTCGTTCCGGTGAAGGTCAAGGCAGCCTGGAGAACTACGCCCAGGAGCCACTGGACACTAGAAGGCCTACCTGCAGGCCCAAATAGCTGGTCCCTGTTTGGGTGCCACTCTGTAAATGTTGAATAAATACGGCTAGTCCAGGGGAACGTGCTAACTGTGCACATTCTCAGTATTCGGTGCCCGAGCAAGGCCCCAGAGGGTGAGGCCTGACATATAATTTGTGTGCTAGCTCAGGTCTCTCCTCTAAAGAGGTTCATTCAACTTAAGAAACCCCAAATACAGGCGACGCAACGACCCATAGACACGTTCATTGGTATGTCTACCTGTCCATGGATCTATGTCGATGCTGGTTAACTTAAGCATAAACGTGCACATATACAAGTCCAAATATTGTACAAGTCTAACGACAGCATGCTTCTGGAATGATCTACCAGCCCTTCTCACTGGGGCGTTCTGCCAGGTGTGATTAAGCTAAACTGTTCCTTAACCAGTGCCTCCTAGGAGACACTGGCAATGTTTGGGGACATTTTTGGTTGTCACCACTGGGGTGGGTGCTCCTGGCATCCAGTGAGTAGAGGTTGCGGGTGCTACTGAACACTCTACAGTGTCCAGGATGCCCCCCCCCCACAGCAAACAATCATCCAGCCCAAACTGTCACCTCTGTCAAAATTGAGAATTATAGTATTGATTCTCTTTCCATCACCATCCAGGTTCCACTTGTCACTAGCCAGGCCTACCCACGATTCACAGCTCTATCGCCAGGGAAAATTAGCAATCCATTATGAAATGATCGCAATCTCCCAACCTTCCACCTGTCAGCATCTTAGTTGCAAACTCCTGAATTCACTCTACAGTTTAAACAGAAAATGAATCGATTCAAGAGAATCAAGCAACTGACAGGATTTCCGGAGGGTCAGAGGGTCAGTCCTGGGAGCTAGGCCCCCTGGAGCAACGTCCAAACCACATCACAGAAGCAAAACCGCTGATGCCCCAAAGGCACCTGGGCCAGCCCCGCCTCCCCCTGAACTGCAGCTTCCCATCCTCGGGTCTAGTCGGCAGAGATTGACTCCATCTGCAGTGGAGCCACGGAAGAGCTGGAGAGGCGTCTCGGCCTGGACTCCTGAGATGACGACAATAAAAAGAGGAAGATGGTATCGGGCAACGCGGTCGTGAGGCTGAAAGCCAGAGAAATCTGTGATCCCCTTACTGTGATGGAACTCTTGTTCTATTATTTAAAAAACACTGAACTTAATTATTTGTAAGAAACAGATATTACATGATATGTTACATAAGGTGTCTGTAGAGGGAAGCACACCTAAAATAAGGCCACGTGTTGATCAGTTGACAAAAGCGTTGTGACCAGAGGCTTTGGGGAGCCCCGCCTGTGCTTCCTGCGTGCTCAGAAATTCGGTACCAGAGGCAGCGGGACAGGACAGAGGACAGCAGACGGTGAGAATCCACTGCACCGGAGGAAGGGACCTTGCGAATCAGAGCTGGTGGTGAATGACTCCCGAGGGCACCCTGGGAAGGCTCGCTGAGCGCTGGGTGGGAGACATGCCTCCGAGGAAGAGGTAAGGGTTCTGCCAAAGCTCCACCAACTCCCCCGCCGCTGGAGTGAAAACCCAGGGATTTCAGGGTGATCTGCCAAAGACCACGAGCCAAGTGTCCCAAGCACACCAGGTAGGACAGGCTCTCTGCCCAGAGGAGCCCCCTGCAGGCAGAGGACAGGAACTGCGAACTGCAGTAACTGCAAAGGAAGCGAGGCGGCATTCAGAAGTGAACGGTGGCGTTGTTGTTGCTACAGAGGTGCGGGGGAGGGCCAGTTTCTCCCGCTCGGGGACACGGGGAAGACACTGGGGTGGGAGAGGGGGAAGAAGGGGGGCACAAGCTAGGGCGAGCCGGTCCCGGGGCAGGCGGCACACAGCGCACGGGCAGAAGACGGTGCCCACCGTTTCTGACATCCCAGGCCCTGGGCTCGGATCAGGATACAAAGATGGCTGCGATAAGGCTGTCCTGTCCTGGAGGCGCCACACTCCAGTGTGGTCTGGCGTTCTCCAAGCGTGGCCTGCGATCGGAGTGAGAGGAGGCCTGCTCGCTCCTTCCTGAAGTAAGTCTGCTTAGGAGACGAGTGAGCTGAGGCCGCGGCAGCATTCATCACGTTTCGGCCCGAGGCCGCCCCATCACGCACCAGCAGCTGGCACGCGGCACTTGGAGTTGGACCGCTCCACACCAGCGGTCTTGAAAACGCGGCACGTGGAAGGGGGCACTTTGGGACGCTGACACTGTTACAATTTCTTCTTAGAGAAGGCTATAATCTCTCACCTGGTGAGATAATCTCTCACCTTTGGGGCCAGGTGTGTTTGGGTTTTCTTTCGCATGCTAGCAAAGCAAAAGGGTGCCCACGCCCTGCATCACGTAACAGCCCGCAGGAACTAAGGTAAAACGTGGACATTTCTGCAGCAAAATCTGTGACTGGCTGATTCTCGAACAGCATAGAAAATGACTCTAAACAGTCTGTGCCGGTCAGTGCGGGTCAGGTTTGCTGCCGTCCGGAGACCTGGCTGCATCGTCCCGTCCGGAGATCAGAGGCATTAACAACCTCTGTTCAGAGTTGACCGAGCAGCAAACAGGCCTTGGAAGCTGGCGAGAGTCAGTGTCTAGGATCACGCCTGCCTCGAGAGGACATTCTAGATTGTAAGGCTTAGAGATGCCTCCTCCTTCAGAGTCGTCCCCGGGGGTGAAGATAAGGTCTTCCGCTGGACACGGAGAGGAAGCAGGCATCAAGTGACCGCCCCCACCTCCTTCCCAGGACCTGGGTTCGGCAGGGTTAACCCAGCTGGGTCACGCGGCCCGCAGCGGAGCTCGGAGGGAGCACAGCTCTGCAGGGCTCTGCCCGGCTCTGCTCTTACCCCGACCTCGCTCCCATGAGGACGGGCTGAGGGCACGGGAAGAATCACCTGCTCGGGGACCTTACATCAGGCAAATCTCCTAAGTGCTCTGTTCCCTTAGCCGTACGATGGTGCTCATATTTTCTAGCTCTAAAAATGGTGACGGTTCGGTAAGATGACCATGACATGCTGCAGGCTGAGACATGCTGGAAATTCAAAGGCAATGTAAAAACGTCCGTCACGCGGCTGCCGTCGCTGTGGCCCCAAAGCGCGCACAGTAGGAACGAGTGAAGAGAGGGCTGGTCTCGCCACCACTACCCTGCAGCCAGGACAGGCCTTGCTGGGGGCACTGGCTGAGCAGAAGCAGAACCCGCCTGCTTTCCATTTCTTTCATTCCAGAACCAGCAAGCCCCCTCCACGGGTTACAGGGAGCTGCTGTGTTTTGAGTTTACCCAGCAGTTATCCAAGGAAAACAGCAAGAATGAAGATCATGCGCTGACTTCCCCTGATGTAGCTAAACACTCTCCCTTGGCTAGGCTGACTGAGTTTAGAAAGAGTAAATATTTTTGGAAGGGCCAAGCAAATGATTTTGTTTTCTAAATCCATGCTGACACAGGGTCTGGAGAGAAGAAATACAGGCGCTGGTTAGGTCTGGGCTAGAGGAGCTCACATCTGAGCCCCAGCTGAGCATCACGCGCTGAGCTGGGCAGTGCAGGGTCTTGTCCTTGGGCCTCGCAGCAGCCCATGAAGGAGTGGCTGCCCACCCCCACCCCCCACCCACTTCACTGCAGATGAGGGAAGGGGAGCTCGGAGAGGCTATCTGGTCTACCACACACACACACAGGGGGCCAGTAACAGAACTGGGGGCCAAACCCAGCTTGCCCATCTGCAACCCCCACCCTGCTTCCAGGACTCCCTGCTCAGCTGACTTAGTTGAGACCGAGGAACAGACATACCATCGTGCCAACGCCTCTGTACCCGTCCAAGACCACAGCTACTTTTCCCTTGAAGGATTCCCACAGCAGCCTCATAAGACCATGGCAGCTTCTCCACCTCAGCCCAGAGTAGTGACGAGCAATGCCATTAGCCGCTGATGGAGATGTCCCCTCTCTCCCTGGCCTTAGTACTCAGTTACTAGACTCAGTCTGCACAAGGGATGCTGCTGCAAGGTGGAGGATGGAGGTAGCCGAGCAAAGCAGCCCATCGCCAGGGGTGCCAGACCTGAGCCAGGGTCCAGCCTTGGTGACAGACCAGAGCCCCAGAGGGGAAGCCAGGCACCCCAGCAACAGCAACAGCTTGCTGGCCTCCGTCGCTGTAACTCGGGAAACGACAGGATTCCTCCCGCTCACGGTCACACACACGCCCATGTTTGGGGACTCCCCCAGTCCGACTTCTCTTGCTGGGACTGGTATTATAATCCAGCACTAGAGGTGCTGGGTCCAGCGGAAGCTTGAAATGGAAGGAGAGATGGGTACAAGCTCTGCAAGGAAGGATTAAACATTGTTGAAGAGTTGAAAATGAAAGATACAGAGAGAGAGAAAAGTGTAGGGCTGGGCTGACAGGGAGGGAGAGACTTGCCACTCTGCCTAGGGAGGGGTAGAGTCGAAACACCATCAGCTCTTTATTTTTGGATGCGTTGTTTTTGTTGCAGAAAATCCAATGAGATACCACCTTTTTCACACCGTTGGGCATCTGCTATACAGTGGACACTGGTCCGGTGCTCTGTCTGCATTATCTGGAAGGGGGGAGCGCCTCCAGGATACTCATACTGCACATCCATGATGCCTTTAGAGAGAACAGAGGGCTGGAAATGAGGCGGAAGCAGAGGGGAGGGATGGGGAGGAGGAATGTGTGGGGCAAGCCGAGAAGGGGAGCAAACTGCTGCTTGTTGTGGGCTGCCTGTGCCGCTCAGTGCGAGGTGTGTTGCAGACATCACGGCACCGCTGCTCACGTCCCCTCTGCAAACTGCAAAGTCGGCATCAATTCCCCCCCGCCCCCCCGTCTGAGAGTTGAGGGAACCAAGATTCCCCTGTGGTCACGTGGGTAACCAGCTAGCTCTCACTGAACAATTCCTCAGGGCTGATGAACAGACCACAAAGAATTCTGCAGATTAGGGCAAAGAGGGGGATAAAATTCCTTTGCTCCTAAAAGAATCATGTTGCTATGGCAAGAATTTGAGTTTCATTAGATTATCGGATACTTGCCTTCATTATGAACTTTATGTTCGTATTTTATAGAGACAGCCCTGTGTTTTGATTCTAGGGCCACATGGAACAGTGATGACCAAATCTGTAGTACTCCTTCTAGTCACTTCGTATCTAATAATTTTTGTATTTAAATGTAACAAACTTGACTCATATCAATGAGAGCGGCAACCGATCCTGGCTGGCCTTGACCAGGGTTGCATGGTTTGGAGGGTGAATATCCAAATGCTTTCTGAAGGAGGTACCGAGGCCAAAACCAAGTTTATACTCTGGGCCAGAGAACCTCAGAAACTAGGGTCTGGAGCAGAGGTGGCAAACTCCTTTTCATAGAGATCCACATCAGCCTCACAGCTGCCTTCAAAGGACCGAATGTACCTTTAGGACCGTGTAAATGTAACTACCCCTTAACCAGGGGCAAGGAGCTCGGTGCTGCTGCCGGGTCGAAACAAGGTGCTGGGCAGGATAAAACAAGGTGGAGGGCGGGATTCGGCCTGCAGGCCTTGTGTTTGCCACCTGTGATCTGGAACCAAAGTGGGAGAGGAGCTAAAAATCCAGGAGCACGAAGAGCTGGCTGGACGTCGTCCTAGATGAAGAGATGGCGGCCCAGTCTGCATCCTTGCGCCATGCGTTTATCTGTCCCAAGTGCACAGTGGCTGAGGAGACCGGAAGTGTGGGAAGGAGCCCATCCCTGACCCTCTCCATCCCACTGAATACCCTGTTATCCGTCCTGCATCACTAATTAACCACTCCAGTTTGTGTCCAGCTCTCAGTGCTATGCCTGGCATCTGGTGGGCTCTCGGTAAATATTGGTTGAAGCATATGCATGCACAAAATATTTTTGTGTGCCCAGAGAGTGACATTTCTAGACTTACAAACCTTGACCCCACCTAAGAGGCAGCCCACCTGGCATTCCAGGATGATACCTCTGCCTCCTCGTTAACCACCTAAACCCCCAGTTTGAACAGCACAGCCATCCCCCAACCAGGAAGCCACTTCGGCATTTGCGCAAGAAACCCAGGCTCACCTCTCACAGACGTTGGAAATCTGGACAAAAGATGCCTGTGACCTTGTCCTTTATCCTCAAACGGAAAAGTCTAGGAGAAAAATCTCTTTCCCAGAAGCCAAAGCGTGTGGCCAAGCTGCCACCTCACCAAGCACATCAACCAGAAAGCTCCCCCAGGGGTAGGGAGAAGCATTCATGGAACCCAACCCAGACACGCGCTTCCTTCACACCTGATTCCTTCACACCTGATTCCCTCCCACTGCTGTGCCCTGGCTCCCAGGGCTTCGGGCTCGGGTCTGCTTGCAAAGCAGATTCCCTTGGGAATGTCTAGTGGCCAAAGCAAAGCAAAGAGCCAGAGACCTGAGGAGGAAAGAGGAAATCCTCTGTGTGGTGGATCAGAAAAGAAACACGGTCAGGAACCAAAACTACCCGGAAACTGCAAACATCAGAAAGATGTTTTCTCTCTATTTCAAATTGCTCTGTGCCTATTTATGTCGACCTCACCTTCTTCCAATGGAGTGACTGAAGGCTCAGATAGGTGTGCATTCATTCCATGGGAGGAATAATGAATGAAAAACTCTTTTATTTACAATAAATGCCTGGGTGTATGTTCTGCCCACACTGTTCATCAGCTGCGTGACCTTGGGTTGGTGACTTTGGTGTCAGTTTCCTCACCTGTAAAATAAGAACGACAACAGTGCCCACCCCATGGGAACCTTGCGTGAGCTGACCTCCAATTAAGGCCCAAGAGAAAAATTAATTGCATCTATTAATTACACCTATTAAGGGCCAAGATTATACTAGGTACTTTTTCATACTTAAATTCAATACATCTCCTAGCAACCCTATGAAGTAGGTATCACCAGTCACATTTCCTACACGACACACCGGAAGCTCAGAGAGGTTGAATAATTGGCCCCAAGCCACACTGACAGCAAGGGGAAGGCTGGTATTTGAATCCAGGTCATCCTCACAGCAAAACCTCAAAGTCATGGACAAGGCCACCCCCCAGGTCCCCAGGCATCTCGTCGAGGTGCCGCGTCCTCACAGGGATGGTGAAGAGCCTTCCCTCAGAGGTGCAGGGCCCCCTCCGAACTGTCACAATGCCAGAACTTCCATACATAGCGAAGAAGGCATGCAAATCTAATGCCGAGGTCTGACTTCTCTCCACTTCAGATACTAACAAAGACCACATGGGTGAAAACAGACTTTATACGATGCAAGAGGAGCAGAGATATCACTGAGCATCCCTCCTCCCACAATGATTAGGGATCGCTTGTAAGGGTCAGCCCGAATCCCAAACCCTGACTGACTCACGCACTCAGTGCATGAGATTTTACTATGAACTCATTTTTCCTTCGAAACCACATTATCAAGTACTTTTGTCTCCACTTTGCAGATGATGAAACCAAAGCCACTAAATATAATATAAAGCCACTAAACTGCTGTATTGGTTGCTGAATAATAAATTCCCCCCAAAGCTTAGCAGTGACAAGAATGAACATTTGTTCTCTCCCACACTCGTTGTGGGTCAGGAATTAGAAAACAGCTTGGATGGCTGCTTCTGGCTTAGGACTTCTCGTGAGGCGTCAGGCCAGCTGTCAGCTGGGACTCTGGTCATCAGGAGGCTTGACAGGGACACATGATGTAGCTCCCAGCGCCCCACCCCCCAAACACACACACAGGCTGCTTGAGCATCCTCAGTCAACTTCACTTTTTAAGGGGAAGTGTGTCAAAGGGTGGATGACATATTCTAAAATCACCACAGAGGCAGACCTGGAGCTCTCATTTACCCCTTTCTAACTGCACAGCTCCAGCCCTTCCCCGAGACCCAAGGTAGGAAGAGCGTGGCATCCCATTTCCGAGGTTTAGCTCCACATCCGCCGCAGACATCATATGCGAACTCAGTACTTGCCCTGCTGAAGCTGGACTTGGTCTCTCACAGCGCGCTCGAGGAAATCACCCCCAATCACCCGGGGTTGGTAGAAATTCATTCCATCCCTGCCCGTGCCATGTCTGTATAGAAAAACCTTGCAGGTATGGTAGGTTCCAGCTACCCTGGAACCATAATCTTATGGGTCACTTCTTGGACCCTCTGTAAATCAAGATTTGTAATAATAAACCCTTTCCCCAAAAGAAGCCCTGTAAGAAGAAAAATGCTTTAGAAAGCCTCATTTGTTCTAACTTTTGGTTGATACTTTCTAAGAAAAAGAGGATTAGCCAGATAATCTAAAAGTCAAAAACACCACTTTTTTCCTAAATACGACAAGTATCCTAAAAGGGAGATACTTTCCACTGAAACTTTTTGTCTTTATACCTAAGCTAAGGCAAAGGCAGCCCATCACCACAAGACCCCGAAGGCTTCTGGGGAGAGGATAGTGCTTCCTCTCACACGGTTCCCAAACTTAATTTTACACTGAAACCCATTTTTAAAGTCCTCATGCCAAGTTGCACCCCATAGTTAAATCAGAATCACTGTGGCTGACCCTGGCCGGGTAGCTCAGTTGGTTAGAGCATCATCCCAATACGCCGAGGTTGCAGGTTTGATCCCCGGTCAGGGCACATACAAGACACAACTAATGAGTGCATCAGTAAGCAGGGCAACAAGTTGATGTCGCCTCCTCTCTCTGTCTCTCCCCCCACCCTTTCTTTCTCTCTGAAATCAATAATTTAAAAAAAAATTTTTAAAGAGCCACCATAGAAAAAAGGCGGGCACTTACACAATTTGTAAAAATTTCCCAGCTGATTCTAATGTGCAACAAAGTTTGGGAAATAATGTTTTAATACATTACTGCTAAATCTTCATGGGTCTGTAAGCAAAATAAGCTTGCTACGTCCTCAGACTATTTTAAGAAGAAAACCAGGTACTCAGATGAGAGATATTTGCATAGCAAAGCTCATTTACTGGGCTACACTATATTACCCAGTGAAAAACTTGGAAGGTCCAAATGTTCCTTCATTTACCAAGATTTAAAATAGAAGAATTTATGTTATTTCTATAAAGTATCACCCTTTGAATTTGGAGGCTAAACAAAAGTGTGGTTAACAGGATTACTATCATCAACCGATTTTTTAAAACACATGCTGTTATCGGCAGGACTGAAGCTGACACCGCGTCTGTGACATTGGGGCACTTTATAGCCCACTCCGAGCCACTAATTGTCCCCATCATCCTAGGGCTGTGATAGAGGAGGCCATTTATCCTTGCTGATACCCACAAAACGTCTATAACACGTACCACCTATGTATACTTCTAACTACTTCGATGGCTTCACCTCCCTGAGCTGAGCGGCCTCGGCCATCCCCTAAGCCTGCCGACAATTCTACACGGCGGTTCCGCAAAATAAAGCAAGCGTTTCATGGCAGTGCCCACATGGTGTGCCTGCTGAAAAGTCACACGGAGACTGGTTCAACCAGCTGCTCTCTGGGTGCTTACCACATGCGAAGCCTAAGAAAATAAAACAGGGTTGTTTATGCTGTGGACTTATAACAAAGTTCTCCCCCATTAGCCGTATGTCAGAGGTCACTAGCGGCCACAGGGGTTCAAAGCAGTGGAATTCAGGGCAGACGTTAAGGTACCATAAACGAACTTTAAAACATTACTTGAAAACACAGTGAGACAATGTGAAAAACCGTTGAAGACAACTTTAAGAAAAAGCCGCCAACGTACTTGACCCATCAAGGTGACAGACTTCAGACAGGTTATCTGGCTGACCACTCGCATGAGTATGTATGGATGGATTGAACTTACACAAACGTAGCGTGTCTGTATCTATTACGTTTCATCCTCAAAAGGTTTAGAAGTAGCAGGTTATGCCTGGCATACTTGCTTCCTTATCAACATTGTCATACGAGTTTCTTTCCAAACCAATACGTATTTACATGTATTTTAATAAAAGAACCTGAGTTCTCTGTGGTTTAAATTGCAGTGTGAATGTTCGGTGACCTTCCTTTGGGTAAGAGGCAATAACTTGATGGCAGGCCTTTCTTGCTGCAGAAGAGAAGAAAAATGTCTTTGTGGAATGTTTTTCCACCCATTACCCTCCCCTCTGCCACCTACCACGTGACAAACCCTTAGTCTGTGACAAGGAGTGCTGTCATCAGAAATAGGTTCCAGGGGACTGAAAAATGGCTTTTTTCTGGAGGCATGTCATCTTGCCTTTAAAGATCTGAAGAAGGGTTAGGAGAGAGATTTGATGATCTCTTTTTAGGCTGGTGGGAATTCTGCTTCGAAGAACCAGCTTGGTTTTAGATCTTTGCTCCTCAAAAGATGGGAGGCTTCATTCTCACCTAATAGAATCACTGTCTTTCATCTTATCTCCCTTCCAGGGAGAAGTAAGATACCAAGAACGCAGGAAACTGCTTTATCAATTGTTTGCTCGTGTAGCTTAAGTTTTTGGCTTCTTCTCGAGTTTTTATTTCCTGTAGCTGTTGCTTTCTGTTCTGATTATAGTAATTTTGGGAATTTTCAATAGTGTTTTGTAATTCCAGTTCGATGGGAGATCGGAGTAAACCACAGGTGAAGTTCAACACACACATTCAGCGCGCAGGAGACCAGGCTCGGAACCGGAAACCAGGTGGCCGGAGTTCCAGCGCAAGTCCCTCAGCCCGCCTGGACAGGAGCTGTCTCGTCTACGACGTGGAGAGCGCAGAGGAAATGTTTTTCCTCCTTCAGATCCTTAGGCCCTCTTCAGTGCTAAAACTGTTTGACTTTAGCTTAGAACTGTCTCCGTGCAAGTCTTTGAGGCTCGACTGGGAGCCTTGGCTGGTCGCAAAGACCCACAGCGCCTCCCCGCCCGCCCTCCTCGGTCATGGGCCGGAGAGGTGACGTTCCGGTCTCGGACTCCCTTGCACTCAGAAGAGA
The DNA here is from genome assembly GCA_039655065.1 of Glossophaga mutica. Classification (NCBI taxonomy): domain Eukaryota; kingdom Metazoa; phylum Chordata; class Mammalia; order Chiroptera; family Phyllostomidae; genus Glossophaga; species Glossophaga mutica. Next base: position 90,481,574 of record CM077313.1, read on the forward strand.
AGGCCATGCAAGCACATCCTAGCCCATGACATCAGTTCAAGTATCTAAGAGAAACTCCCAGAAAAGCTTTTTGTTGTAAAAGAACGCGCTTGGTGATAATGTCCTTTCACCCTTTCCTACCCTCCCCTACCTTCCCGCTTGGATGTGGCCTTGAGCCTGACACCACGGCGCGTGACCACGAGGCACAAGGAGGAGGGCCGAGGCTACACGCTGCAGCGTTCACACACACACCGCTAGTGCAGGGAAAAGGTGCAAAGAGCCTGGTGGGCCCACGCGCCCCTGAGCCATCGTCCCAGACCTAGCCGGCTGACATCACACCCTTGTCGCCTGAAACGAAGAAATCCTCACTCAACTAAAGCACTGTTAATTGGGCTTTCTGTTAGCTGGAAACGATGCAGCCTTCGTAAACCCTAAAAAACGACCTTACCCTGAGAGCAATGCTTCCCGAACATTCTGCAGCGCACTTTGGAATTAATCCCCTTTCGAGGAGTCGGTTTCCACTCTTCGCCTGTGTTTAAAGCTCCTCCGGCTCCCCAGCATCCTCGACCCTGCTCATCTGCCTCCTCCTCCCTGAAACCTGCTTCCTAACTCTTTGTAAAGTGGAGCCCACCACAGCCTCCTCGGTGCCACCGTCAAACCTGGAGCCTCCTCCACTTGTGCCCCTCACTCCTTGTACAGGGACTTCCTGTGTCCAGCTCTCCTCCCTACTAAACGGGGGTCTCCAGAGGACCGTCAGCACATCTCACGCAGCTCTGGTTGGACCGCTTTGAACCTGGTCCCTAATAGAGGTTCCATGAATGATAGTTTAATTTCGAGTGAGCGCACTAATTTATTAACACCGTAATTGTCTCACAATCGCATCGCTGTGTGGAAGCGGGTGGGGACCACTGGCTGCGTGTTGATGATCCTGCACAGAGACTGTACGATTCTGAACAGCTCTGTCCAGACCGTGCGGCTGACAGATCACTGGCCGCTGAACACACTGTGAACTTGACTCTCAAGCAGAGTTTTTTCATTTGAAAAAAATGAAAGATGTTACTAAGGACTCAAAACTCCTGGGAGTGAAAACCGAGGGGCTCTTCACCAATAATTGCTCGGTAAGCGCTCCCTGAGCCCGTCCTGGGGACAGCATTGCCACAAATGGGAGACCCGGCAAGATATTCATTCTTTCTGATCGATCCGCTTCCTTGTCTGAGCACAGGAAGAAGAACTGCAGATTGCGTGTGTGTTTCAGGCAAGAAGTGTCCTAAAAAAAAAGGTCAAAAAAGTCATTGGGATGTAATAGGATTGCGTGAGATCGCATTAAAGCCTTCCGTTATTCAGTTTATTACATTCTGCTATGAACCACTAAAATGTCTATCTATCTAGGCAAATTGAAGCTGATTCAGTTATGCCTAAGAATTCTCCGATAATTAATAGGCCCGTGGCCCTCACTCACTGAGGCTGTGGAGGGAGCATGTCTGTTCGGGGGAGGGGCCTCATGCGGGGAAGAGCGGTGGGGGGGCCGTTCTGAGACCTCAGTCATTCACACACCAGACTCACAATCGGGCTGCAAATCAGGCTGTTTCAATACAATCAATAAACTGGGCATTTTTTGGGGGGAACTTATTCTTTCTCCTTTTTCCACTTAAGGGAATTTATTTTAAAAGGGACTGCAAAGTCCCTACCATAAATTCAAATAAGTGTGTGTCACGTATGCACATACCCACACAGGGGGGGCAAACGCAGGCTCACAGGTATCACAGGTGGAAAAAGACACGCAGCTTATGCCCCTGACCACAGCTCGCTGTACTCCGTGTTCACACATCTACAAGCTTGTATATGCTCGTGTACACAGTATGTCCTTCGAAAGCTTCCTCCCGCTATGGACTATGTGGGCGTGTACGTATCTATTGGAGAACTGTTATCTGCAAGTTTCTAAGCCTGATTTTTTTCATTTTTAAAAAGCAAGATGAGAACATGTTCTGGAGTTGAGAGGTGCTAGAAACACACTGGCCCAAGCTAAGACTTTTCCCCTGGTACATTAAAAACGGAATAGGCTGTCCCTTTCTCCGCCATCGTGGTCCATGCCGTTGATCTGCTCTACGTCTTCTCACAAGACTTTCAGGATCCAGAAGTTCCTGGCCAAGAAACCAAAGCAGAACGGGCCCCTTCCCCAGTGGATTCGGAGGAGCTCCGAGAGGAGACACTGGAGCAGAACCACGCGGGGTCGCTGAGGAATCGCGCATGAGACACGGCTCACGGGTTTACGCTGCATCCAGGTTGCCTGCATCTCGAAATCGCTGGAAAGATCACTCCCGTCTGGACACTTGGGCATTTTAATTAGGAAGCTACTGAGAAAAAAAACGATTTTTCTCTGTTGATTTTTTCCTACAAAGGTAGGTTGGTTCATTAATAAATGGGAGACCCTTTTAAAAAATAAAAATTAACAAAGTAATTTTCGCTGAAAAGGTGCTTTAATATTGTATCCTCGTGCCACTCGAAGTCCTCTCAAACAGCATCAGCTGTGCGCAGCCTACAGCCCGACAAGCCCAAGCAGGGTGGAGAGGGCACAGCTCGTGGACCTGGGCCGAGCTGGATGGAAACTCTAGCCTTCTGCTCTCTGTGCAGCTTGGACAAGCTCCCTTCTCGCCCTGAGCTCCAGTCCCCTCTTCAGCAGAGTGGAAATATAGTGCCATGGTGGCGTGAAGTCAGGGACTCGAAAGTCATCATTTGCAAATGCATGCTAAATGCTGGGGTATCTATAGTTTACTCTGAAGAGTTTCAGAACATTTCAACTAGGCTGAACCACACCTCCCAGAACTCCCAGAAGGGTTTCTGGCTCAGGTGCACCTCGGAAGGCGTTTCGTGTGAGATGTAGAGGGTGAAGCGAAGCAAGAGCCATTTCGGTTTTTCTGCTCAGACTGTTAGAACAGGAAAATCCAAGTAAAAGCTAATAGAACTGCTTCCACTCGTTGGACGGTTGACCAAATGTAACCTCCTCCCCTTGCTGGCCACCCCCCAGCAGGCTCTTGAGAGACGCAGACACAGTGGTTCCTGCCACGCCCCCATTCCACTAGCCACTGGACCTGTGCAGTGGACAGCATGACGGCAGAGGACCTGATGAAATTAATCAGGCGGTCACGCCAATGGCAGCTGCTATTCCAAACGGAGTGTCACTGTGGCAGCAAATCAACAACTCACCTCACACCTGGTGTGCTGTTGTGGTTCCAACGAATGGCCGTTTCTCTTTAGTAACAGCCATCAAAGTCACTTGCTTTCAGCTGAGGAGGCCAGTAGTTTTCCTTCACTGTCTGATCTCAGGGGCATAACAACCACCCAGCTGTAGGCAGTAGGGATCTTGGGCGCCTTTTCCATTCCGAGGAATGTCATCCGGGTCCACTGCGTTGATGATTTTGTGCTGAACGAATCTGCGAACACGAAGCAGGGTGACTCTAGAGCACCGATTTTCACCCGGTGCACCGCAAGAGTCCCTAAAACATGCAACCCCTGACTACGTGGTCAGCAGCACTGACCTCTTTTCCCTTACAGTGCCAGATAACAAAATGACACCAGCCAACCCATCAATGGTCAGCTGGTGTGCAGGAATCAAAATTATACATATTTTTGTCAGATCAGCAAAAACACATTTTGGGGTGTGCCACAGAATTTTAGGAATTGGTTTATGTGTGCCACGGGACGAAAAAGGTTGAAAATTGCTGTTCTAGACCCACTGAGAAAACACTGGCAGGCCAGGAGGTAGAAGGTAAATCTCACCGAAATTCAGGGGCTGACTCCGGGGACAACCTAGAGGGGCCTCCTGCTTCTCATACTCCTTTTATCAGAGCAGTGGAGGCTATAGCTAAAATATTTCTCATTTATTTTTATATTTATATATCTGTACATGTCTGTATATAGTCATGAAGGGTAATCAATAAATCCTCCACTGCATAGTTACAGGAATAGTAAAATCTAAAAATAGGGTTTTTTCTGTAAAAGATGACTATTGTTCAGTAAGGTGCGCCCCTTAGGATATCACTTTTATGTACATACTGTTTCCATGCTGAAGGCCCCCCAAACCAGCTAAGTTCACTAGCTAAGGGGGCATTCACGCTACAGAAACAGTCTCTACTTTGCCAGCCTGAGCGTGGCTGGAGACAGGGACAAGTCTGTGATGAGCCCAGAAGAAGGGAGGCCGGCCTGGGTCCCTAGAGCGCACCTACCAGGACGCCGGGACAGTTTCCACGGCCTGGGTTCAGTCATCGGGTGACTTTACAGCTTGTTACAAAGACTCGGTGCGTCTTCCAGAACTGCCTCTACCCTGCTGGACCGGTACGCCCCGTACCGAGTCAAAACGGAGCCGCCACTGCCATGTCAGATCAGCTGGCCCGTGACCTGCAGCAGAAGGAGTGACAGGTGCTCACTTGTCCTGGGAGCCGGCCAACAAGCAAGCCGAATCTCACTCCCATGGTGAGAATCTCAGCATCCTGGGGTAGTGTCCCGTGGCCTCACTTCATCTGCCCTTGACCCAAAGTCAAGGTGAGAATCCGGGGAAACAAAAGGGATCTCTGGAAGCCAGCGGCCCGGCGGCCCTCACAGCAGGACCCTGAAGTCCCACTGAAGATAAACACCAGCACCAGCTGGGGTCACTCTAGGATCCTGCGAGTGAGAGGTCAAGTACGGGCAGAAGCAAGGCCACTGGGAAACCCGAGACAGTGGTCGCTTAGCTCCCTCTTCCAGCTCACAGGGGCGCAGCCGCCCCTTCGTCAGCTACCTCTGTGGGTCCAGTCCCTCTCTCCCACCTCCTAGACGAGAAGCGTCAGGTTCTCCGAGCACCGACTTCATTTCACGCCCCCAGTGCGTCCACGGTCCAAGCCACGAGAGTGCTCTGCTTCTTTAAACACTCCGCGCAGTCACCCAGCACAAGCTTAGCCCCCAGCGGCTCCCTGCTGTGGTCTCCTTGGTGGTAACACGTCGTCCAAAAAAAACCTGTTCCCCTGCAGACGTGTTGCTGGGACTTTGCTGTGGGCAATGTTAGCACCAGAAGCTATACTGAGCCACCGGCCTGCAAAATGGTGGAAAGCCAGGGAAAACAGAAGAAATTAGAGATAGGAGTAATGGAGACAACCGAAGTGTCCCTCGGTAGAGGGCCGAGTAAGGAAGATCAGGCACACCTGCACCATGGAATGCTACGCAGCCGTAAGAAAAGTCGAAATACTGCCGTTTGTGACAGCATGGATGGACCTTGAGAATATTACGCAAAGTGAAATGAGTCAGTCGGAAAAAGCTAAGAGCCATATGACTTCGCTCACATGTGGGACGTAAACTGAAACTCATAGACCCAGACAGATAACTGCACAGTGGTGACCAGAGGGAAGGGGCTGGTGGAGGGCAAAGGGGGCCAAGTACATGGTGGTGGGAGACGATCTGACTTGGGGTGGTGCAATTTACATTGCAGTACACACACAGTACAATACACAGATCGTACGTCATAGAAATGTCCACCTAAAACCTAGGTGACCATACGGACCAGTCACCCCAATACATTTAACTGAAAAATAGAAGATACTTAAGAAGAAATTGAAATAGCAATGACCACTCACAAGACAGGCTCCACAAGCTGTCTTCACGTGGTTACCTGTACCGCACACGTCAGCTCCGTGGGCCCCCACTTTGCCCCACAAGCCCACGCGGGTCCCCTGAGCTCCACCTTCATGGACCTCCCAGAGCTGACCTCCTCCCAGCATGTCCACGGTGCACCCCACGCCCAGCCACCCTCAGCTGCCACCAACACTGTTGCCATAGCTTCTGGAAGGATCTCTCGTCCTCAGTTCTGGCCCCCATTCCCCTCCCAGGTCCATTTGTCTCGATACAGCCAGAGTGAGCTTTACACAAAAGAAATATAAATATATATGTATATGGAATATCAAGTTTATAAAAAGATGTTTGCTCCCAACAAGCAACTAAAGGTTTTCAGATTAAAATAATACATGGTCCAGCATAGCGCTTGGCACAGAGGGACTACTTAACGAACACTTATTGTATACACGAAAGACAATTTTTCACCCAACAATTGGCAAAGAGTATAAAATACAAATTCACCGTGTTGGCAAGGGCTCGTGGAAACGGCACTTTATACAATTCCGGAGGGATCGTGCATTTTGTCAGGAAATTTGTCTCCAAAGTCTCCGCCATGGCCACAGACTTTGCGCAAGCACATTCCTAGGGAAATGTTGATTTAAGGCCTCTGGCAGGTAGGATCCATTTCTTGGATCGTGGCCTCATCCTCCATCTTCTTAGCCAAGAGCGTATCACCTTCAAACTTCTCTCTGACTCTGACCTCCTCTCTGGCCTCCCTCTTCCACCGTGAAGTCCCCGTATCATCGCACTAGGCTCACCTCAAGAATCCGGAGTAATTTCCCATGTTAATGCCATTTGATTAGCAACTGACTTCTTTCTGCGACCTTAACTCCACCGTGCCCCGGAACGCACCGTAGTCAGAGGTTCTCGGGGTTTGGATGTGGACGTTTTCGGAGGGCCACTATTCTGTCTACCACAGGGGGCATGAAAATTTGAGTTTCACTCCGAAGTGACTGACAACCCTTCCAACCTACAGGTGGGTCTTCAAACTTCAAAAGCAGGCTCAAGACTGCGGCTGCAGGCAGGGAAAAACTTCCTGGCACATTCAGCAAACCTGCGTGACGATCGACCATAGTCAAGATGGCTGGGAACCGGCATCGCTCTTCTTGTTGGAAACCCAAATATCCAGGCAACTAAAGTAGGATACGTGATTGATTCTCAAACCCCAGGCTGAGTCGTGTCGACTCAACCAGGAGGGGGAAGGCCAGGACCTGGGCTCTCAGGCCATCTGAGAGTCGAAGCTGGAGAAACGAAGTTCAAAGACTAACTCCATGCAGCAAAAATCGGGCTGAGGCTGTGAGACGAAGCCAGTGACAGAAGCCACGTGTAACTGGATGGAACTGGAATTTCACATCCAAAAAGGAGCCCGGTGAGCTAAAGCACCCACTCTGTGCCTGTTAGATACTCGCTCTCATGGGGTCTGGCAGGTCAGCCTGGCTTCGAGGTACAGCTTTGGCTGGCATTGTTTTTCTCAGAAGAGACCTCAAACTTCACCTTTGTGTTGACTTATTTTTATTGTCTCCCACAAACAGAGGGATCTCAGGAGCCAGAAGAGGATACTTTTGGCCTGTGCCTAATAACCCCAGTGCCGAAGTTAGCCTTTAGAAGTACTCCCCAGCAGCTTGGCAGGCTGCTTCCTTGCAGAGCCTATGAACCGAAGGCAGGCAAGGTGGCAACCAGTATCCAGCTGCACACCCCCCACACGCTTCCAAATGGATGTGGTCCCCATCCATCCCGGTGTCACCCCCATTTTCTTTCTTGTCATAATGGGACCACACTGGTGAGAGAGACGGAACACAATCAGCGATGCACAAACCTCTGGTGTATCTTTTCTCAGAGAAAAGAGCGTTAGCAGTCAGTCTCCTGGCTAACGTGCCTCGTGGATTTGAACGAGTGAAGGCGAATACAATGTCACCGCTAACTTCATACCACCCCAAGTGGAAGGGGTGAAGGACTGCACAGAACAGAGACAAAGGAAGAACGCACCCCAGCTAATTCCGCATTTCCCAAAAGAGGGCCAATAAAACAAATGCTCAGATCTTTACTAGAAACCGTCACTAAGTGCCCGAGTCCTAAAAATCTGAGGACATAGGAGACAAGAACCACAAGCCACTAACAAGCCAAAAGAAACCAGATCAGGGTGGAACTACCTTGAGGGTCCATCCCAAACGGTAGTCTCCCTTCCCATGCCCGAAAGTGTCTGCTCGGTGTGGAAACAAATTCTCTCAGTCTGGCCGCTCGCTAAGCCAGCCGAAGACACATCTTCTTCACCCCCACCCAGCCCCCCACCTCCCGGGGTCTGGGCTTCATCCCAGTGCCTGTCGGGGCCAGAGCCCTGGAGCCGACCAGCATGGGACAGGGCTCCCCCTCGGCCCTCAGGGAGGAAGCAGTGTTGACAGCCAAGTGTTTGATTTCCGAAGAGGAGGGCCTGTTCTCAAGGCCTAAGCATTCCGCTGTAAACCCTGTACACCGCGCTGGGGAGTCTGGCTGCGGTCACGTGTCCGCCTAAGAAAACACTGTGCCTTCTCACCCTGCGTGGAGTGCAGCCACGGACAGCTGACAGAGAGAATCACACACGTTGTCAGCCGTGACGTTGAACCACAGCAGCTGCCGGGAGGACGCTCTGCTGCTGGGAAATCGGAGCTCCCACTGCGTGACAACTGGGCCACTTGGGCTCGAGAGCATCCTCGGTGAAGCGGGAATTATAAAAACCTGTTGCTGGAAATGTGCAAAGATAAGGGACTTTCTCCTTTTTCCATGAAACGGGTTTCCGAAAATGCATAGATTTTTGTAAATGAAATCACACAAAGTATACCACTATCTAAAAAAATTTTTTTTCAACAGCGTTTACCGCCTTCCATCGTGGTGTGGAATTTACCATATTTTGCCGTGTACGATGCGCATCTTTTTGCCCAAATTTTTTACAGAAAAAATAAGGATGAGCATTATACATGGGTATAATAATCCCGTGTATAATGCACACGGAAATGTGGGTTCACACTATACGGTACATATTTCTTGTATTTACTGTTGATCGACTCTGCGTCGTAGGCTGCTGCTGCTGCTGCTGGCCCAGGACTCAGCTCGAAGCTCACCCCCAGGGCTTCCCACGCCACCTCTGCAGGCCTGGGCTGCTAACCCTAACACGCGATCATCCTGAAGGGGCTACAGGCCTCGTTAGTCCCCAAACAGGGAAAAGCTTCTCCCTTTTGCCAACCCCTCCTCTCAACTGCAGTCACTGGGAGGCGTGATGTTCCCCACACATGCCCTGATTTACCGTTTCAACCTTAAAATTTCTCAACTGATACTCACTGAACACCTACGACCTGCCAGGCACCGTCTTGGTTGCTTGAGATACAAACTGGGATACAGGCATAGACAAAATAGACAAAACTCCTTAATTGACTCCACTGACATTTCTCCGGGGCCCACTGAGATTGGTCCTGCAGCCCACGCCTCTCGACACATTCACCCCGTGAACCCCACATTGAAGTCGCAACCTGCGGCGCCTCCTCGTGTTTGTCTCTAAGACAAGCGGTCCGTAGGGCCTGTCATCCTCTGGGTCTCCAGGGTTTTTAACGGAGAATCTGACTTCATACTTGTCACAAATGAACAAGGTGCTCACCTCCCAGAAGGCCCTGGGAAAAGAACCCCTGAGGGCGAATGTCGCAGGTTGCGCAAACCCCGTTGTCATTTCAAGGAGACTGTCACCCTCCCGAAGTAACCAAAAAGCCAGCTGAGTTTATTATAGAATTCTGGAATCGATCTCGTAATCCTTTCAGAAGTCTCTGTCAGCCCCGCCCCGCCCACCTGGGGGCTCTGCCCAGGCAGACCATCGGAGGTCTTCAGTGGGAGGGTAATTTATGTGCCAAGGCAAAATAACTATCTTGAAAATATTAGAAAAAGTCAATATAGTGAAAAGCTTTCCCTTGTCTCTTTCTTGAAATTCTTCTGCCGCTTAACCCAATTGCCTAAGTCACTCAGAGGCCTTTAAACAAAATGAAACCCTAATGATACCTCTGCCATGAATAATTAATTGTTCATGCGCCGTCTTCTCAACAAAATCCATTCTCATTAGATTAGAGGTTTCCTCGAGATACGCGAGTTCATTACGGACATTTTTGCCTCCTTCTTGTCCATCTCCCTTTCCTTGTCCATCTTTGTCTGCGTCTGCGATCTGGGGTCCCCTCCCCGTGGCAGCCTCCCAGAGAGACCTACTTGTAAGGCAATGGAAGGCCTTTGAGAAGTGGGAAGATGTCTTACCGCTTCAAGCCCCGGTGGCTGAGCTGGGGGAGGAGACAACAGATGGTGGGGGGCTGAGCTCGCCTGGTGAGGAGGTTGCCTTGGCCGGAGCCTCTGTCCTCATGGGGAAGCCCTGGTGACTGGAAGCTCTCAGGAAGAAAGGACTCTTATAACAAAAGGACATCTTGTTTCTTTTCAGATGGTGAAAGGCAAGGTCTCCACGAGGAGCTGAACACAGCTGTCTGTTACAGTGCCTACCACCGGACTGTAGTGACCCCGGCCCCTATCCCCTTCACGGCCCCCTTTTGTGTCTGAATCTTTTACAATAGCGCTTTCTACACTGTCCTCCTCCCCGCAGCCTACCATGAGTCTCCTCGAGGTTTCCAGGTGGTCTCCACCACCGCCATTGAGAACAGCCGCGTGGTCTCCCGCTGAGCGGACACCCTCCGCTCGAATGGAGCACGCTCTTTTCTTTCCGCCTTTCACCCCCGTCACCGCACGGCAAGGAGCATCTCTCTGCGACAGCTGTTCCAATGGTTCCGATTATTTCTATCGGGTCAACTCTTAGAAGTAAAACGCCTGCCTCGAAAGCTAATATTTAGGCGGTTGAGATGTTTGGTGAACAACTTCCCCAAAACTTGCTCCAGTGTAAACTTTTACATATCCTGTTCAGTTAACAGGCTCGATTACCCTTCCATGTAAAGTGCTCGAAATGCACAGAAAAGGGTGACCTCAAATGGTTCTCGTGAAATGTATGGCACATGCAGAAACGTGTATGAAAGATGCACAGCTTATAAAGAACAGTAACAAAACCAACGCCCACGCAAGCCATCACCCAGTTCAAGAAACTGAATGTTAAAAACACCTTAGATGGCCCCTTACACTATAGTAGCAGCTACCGATGGACCTCATCAGCTTAAAATACACACACGCACCCCTGTGCAGGCACACGCACCCCTCATTCACGTCACAGCCCATAGCTGTCCGTGATGCCTCCAACAGTAATCGAAGACTGTAGGTCACTCCCATCTTAGAAGTCTGCCACCTCGGAGTCTTTTGCTTCTAGTCAACTATAACAAGTAAGAGAAAGGGCACGGAACACTCATATCTGCTTTTAACTGCCTTTCTCAAGTAGCAAAAAACGACACACATCTGCTCTCTTTGCTGAGAACGGCCACATGGCCTCCACTCGACCGCAAAGGAGGTTGGCAGACGCGGTCTCTTTCACACCGGAATGGAGCCGCCCAGCGCACAGGCCCTCCTGCCAGAGACCCTCCCTTCCCTACTTGTGTGCTGATCACTCCCTTGCTTTTCTTTACAGTTTCAAAAACAATTGACCTACCTGGGGGAGAGAAAGATAATATTGACATTATTATATAAAGGCTGCCGGAAGAAGATAAGACGACAACATGTCTGAGTTGTCCTCTGGCTTTAGCTTCCCTGAGAATTTGCAATTGACCTTCCTGGGGGTGTCAACAGGCAAAGTCATGAGTGAGCCTTGGGGAGCATAGGGACCAGCGATTTTGGAGTGTGCGACAGGATGACAATTGGGACCACGCACTGGACGACCCTGTGAAACGGCTTCAGAGGGAGGAGGCTGCTGTGTCGTTTTCTTCCTAAATTCACCATGACCGCTGTCATTTCAAGTGAATCCGAGCATTGAGGCAGAGGGGGCAGCGACAACTCGCACCCCTCAACACTTTCGGAGAGTCAAACAGTTAGACCCATTGAGTTCACGACACTCTCCACAGGCAGTTTTCGTCATTTTTAACAGTCGTATTAAAGGCAGCTCTTCGGAGAGTTGACAGCACATCGCAGAAGGGCCCTGATGGGTTCTAACCCCTGGCAACTCCACTAGCACGAGCAAGTCCCCAGCAGGGGCACAAGGAGGACCAGGTGTCCACCCGCCTCCCAGGTTCACAGACAAACCGAGCTTTTAAATCTAAGGTCCCCTGAGCGTCTAACCTCTGTGCCATGCTCCCAGATGCCCGACAGCTCACACCATCTGCAGGAACTCCTGCTGCAGGTGCACTTGCCAGTACCTGGTGGCGACCGGAGTTCCCCCCTAACCTATCCGAGAGAAGCGCAGGCTGTCAGGACAGCACAGCATGGAGCTGGTTGGGGGTCACTATCTCCAGCCTTCACAGACCAGAATCCCAGAGCCATCCTCCTGCCCTCCAGGGCCCCAGCAATAGAATTAGGTGGTGTTACACCGCCATCTAGTGCTGCAAATGACAAAGTGCAACACCTCTGTCCCGGGCACCAGGCACAGCTATTTTAACTAATGATTTCGCAGAGGGGGCCAACCTTGCAGAAGCAACAGGCCAAGATTTCATCAGTTTAATCTAACTTCACAGTGTGACCAGCCCGTGTCGTCTATTGGGAACAGGCACGGGAGTCAGACGGACCAGAAGAGAACCCTTCCTCTGTTCTTATGCAATGTGGCCTGTTCAGTCCCTGGATGTCCCTGAACCACCTTCTCCTGCTATTAAAACAGCTACATTTAAGGTTGTTACCATGCACCCGATGAGTCCTGGGTTCCCATTAGGCCCCCAGTGAACACGCATCCCCTCTCATGCTCTTCTCTAGCCCCTGTGCACAGAGAATTTCCATGGCGACCATGGAAGGCGACATTCACAAGAGGTGTGATAACCTGTATCCAGAAAGTCCAACAAGCTGTGGAATCGGAGCCCTCGGGGATGTCGAGCAGCGGGCTGCCTCGTTCTCAACACCTGCTCTGCCAGCTGCTGGGGTTTTGGGAGGTAAAACAGAAACGGCAATAAAGATACCCAACCCCAGGGTCATCGTGAGGATTAAGTAAATGAATACATACCTGCAAAGCACTTAGAACAGTAAGCATTTGCTAAGTGTGATCTATTATTAACAATGGTTCTTAATGATGCTGACCCAAACCAGGTGGGGGGAGGGGTGGGCAGGGTAGACTCTGAGCCAGCAGTTACTTGATTTGCAGAATGTTACCATTTGTTGCCCTTTTGAATGCTGCTACGCCGTCCTTCCTGTTTTCCCCTAAACCTACACACGCACGTACTCTGTCTTCAAATACTTCTTGAGTCTGGTGCCCGGGGACTGTTCCCACATGTTCCATGCTGCTTTTTTAAAATCCTTTCTTCTTTTGGACTTTATAAAGTTTCATATTACTTTTCTCTTATCTTGTTAGTTTTCCAGTTTTCTTATTTTACTAGAAAATATAGAAATAAAAAATCCGCACCCCAATTAATTTCTAATATCAACTGGTGCCTTCACCATTTCCCTGTCCAAGGCAGTTCAAGGACCTCAGAATAATTAGCTATCAGACTTTTATGCTGTTATTGTCACGTTTTAGTTCTTTCTACGTGTAAGACCCCACAGAGCATAAAATTCTGTTATGTCAATATTCTTTTAGATTAGTACACATATTTGCCCTTTCCTTTGCTTTTCAGTTACTTTCTGCAGCTCCCAGCTGTGCTCCCACAACCAGGCATGTGCCCGGCAAGGTTAGATGCAAAGAATCGTGTTTCCAGGGAAAAGCTTTGGAAGGGCCTGGCCGTTAGCGGAGGTCTGACAAATGACTGCAAGTGGGAATGAGTTCAAGCGAAAAAGAACAGCAGTTTGCAGCCCTGGGGCAGGAAGGAGCGTGCTGGAGCCGGAAGCCCAGCCTAGCTGAAACGATGTTCTCGGACAGAAAGGGTCAAGGCCCGACCTCTCAGGGCTCCAGAGGCCATGCCAAGAAGCCCAGTCTTTGGGAACAGGAAGACTCCGAATGATTCTGTGCAATTTTGAAAAATCGATCCTTACTGGATGGGCTATGTACGCTCTTACCTGCAGCTTCGCCAGCACTATTATCTCACTGATTTGATGGTTTTCCCTTGTACTCATTACTCTGGTTTTCCTGTTTCTTGCCCGTGCTTGTATCTGTTATGTACTCAGTGTTTGTGACCTCCCCCACAGATCCTAATCCCCCATGTGAAAGTATTAGGAGGTGGGGTCTTTGGGAGGTAACTGAGGCAGGACGGTGGAGCCCTCATGAATAGGGTTAGTGCCCTTGAGACAGGAGAGACTGTGTTTCAACTCTCTGCAAACCAGGAAGTGGGCCTTCACTGGACATGGACTCTGCTAGCACCTTGATCTTGGACTTCCCAGCCACAAGAACCATAAGAAATGAATGTCTACTGTTTGAGTCACCCAGTAATTTGCTTTAGCAGCCCAAGTTAAGAAAGTATGCTTGTCCATTTCCTAATGAGGTGCTTTTGTTTAACTGAATTACCTTTTCTTTTTCAAATCCTCAGCTGAGGACTTTTTTTTTTTTTTAATTTTAGATAAAGAGGAAAAAGAGAGAAACATGGATGTGAGTGTAAAAGCCCCCACCAATCAGGAACTTCTGCTTTGTTTGATCGAGCCAATAGCTAACTGCTGCATCTGCTTCTGTATCCCCTGCTTGCTTGCTGCGCTCTATAAAGACCCCTGTAGTCTGTAAGCCGGGCGCGACTTCCATTTGGCAGCTCTGCGTAGCTGCGAGACTACGGTCTCATTTGGGAAGTACGCCCCTGCGCAGGTTAAACTTGGCCAATAAATTTATCATCAAACTGCTCTCAGTGTTCGGAGATTCTTTTCACTCGCTACTTGAATACAACACTTGGAGGCCCCAGCGAGATCAAGGGAAGTCTTCGGAGACTGAGAAAGTGGAACCCGGGTAAGTTTGCCGCGGAATTTGGTTTGGGAGTCTAGACTCATTGGAGCCGCGAGGCGGTAGGCGAGACGTTGCCGGTAGCCCGCCCGCGGGGTTCTCAAGGAGAGGACGCTCTCGAGAACCGGAGCTTCTGCTCCCGCATTTGAAATTTGGTTTCGTTGTGCACAGTGATTGCGACTAGGTCGCATTTGGTATTTAGTTTCGTTTTGCGCCGCGACCAAACGCGCTAGCGAAGTTTGAATGTGTGGAGAGGCTGAAGTGCGCCGCGGCCTGTTTGTGCGTGAATGGACTGAGTGGAGAGGAGCTAGTTGTGTGTTTTTGTGTGGAATTTTAGTGTCCCTCATATTCCTAATCCTAGGTGCCGTGGAAATCGGGCAAAAGGCATCCGCGATGGGACAAGGAGGCTCCACCTCGAGCACTGCCCTAGAATGTTTATTAAACAATTTTTCTGACTTTCAGAATCGCGCTCGGGGCTATGGGGGACCGCCGCCCGACCGGGAGGTCCTGCGAACTTTCAGTGAGCTTGAGTGGCCGACCTTTGACGTAGGATGGCCCACGGAGGGAACTTTCGACTTGTCCCTCCTTTTCGCGGTTCGGCGGATTGTTTATGAGACCCCCCATCCAGATCAGATGGTCTATATAGATGTGTGGGTAGACATAGCCACTGATCGCCCCGGGTACATACGCCGATGCCAGTCGAATGGTCAGAGGAAGGGAAGGGCCCTCTGCGTGGCGACGGCGCCAAGGCAGACTCCCCGCTTACAGGCAGACAAAGGGCGCCGACCTCAGCAGAGCCAGGAGAACGAGGGAGGGAGGAGGTTATACCCTGTTTTGCCCGAAGTACCCGAGGACCCGCTGTTGGCTCCCTCCGTTCCTCCCCCGTATCATCAACCCTTGCCTGATTCCTCTAGTGGGAGGGCGGAGAGGATCCAGAGTCCTCCTCATACCCGCAGCGGTACTCAATATGGGGAAGGTTTGGCGCCAAAACAGGATGGCGCCGCCATTTTAAGTTCGGCACCACACTCAGGTGGCGCCGCCATTTTGTCACTCAGGGAGGTGCCACCGGCTCCAGACGCCCCATTACATGCACCGCCGCGGCTAATCTATGTCCCCTTCTCAACTAGTGATCTATATAATTGGAAATTGCAAAATCCTCCGTTTTCTGAAAAGCCGCAGGGATTAATCTCCCTGTTAGAGACTATATTTAGAACCCACCAGCCCACGTGGGATGATTGTCAGCAGATATTGCAAACATTGTTCACCTCAGAGGAAAGAGATAGAATAATGAGAGAAGCCGTCAAAGCGGTTATGGGAGAGGAAGGAGAAACCGCAGTGGGGAGGAGGGAGGTACAAGATATACTACCAGAACAACCCCCTAATTGGGACCCCAATACGAGTGGGGGAAGGGATGCGCTCCTCCAATACCGCCGGGCTCTGTTAAGAGGGTTGAAGATAGCAGCTAAGAAGCCAACAAATTTTAGTAAGGTCAGTGAGGTAGTACAGGGGAGAGAAGAGTCCCCTGCTAGTTTTCTAGAAAGACTGATAGAAGCCTACCGAGTGTACACCCCATTAGACCCTCAGGCTCCTGAGAACAGGCGGCTTTTGAACATAGCCTTTGTGACCCAGGCAGCTCCTGATGTTAGAAAGAAGTTACAAAAAATTGAAGGATTTGAAGGAGAAAATATCAGCAAGCTTGTAGAAATTGCTCAGAAAGTATATGTGAACAGAGATGACCCAGAAGTAGGAAGGGCAAAAGAGGTAGCAAAAATCCTAATTGCAGCCCAGGCAGGCCCGAAGAAAGAAGGGAAGAAAGGGAAGCCAAGAGGCCAGTGGCCCAGGGTAGACAAGGACCAATGTGCATTCTGCAAAGAAAAGGGACACTGGAAGAAGGACTGCCCCAAATTACAGGCAAAGGAGGCTCGTCCTGCGGTGCTGCTTCAAACCTTAGATTGACGGGGCCAGGGCTCCATACCTGTTGGCTCCCAGGAGCCCATGGTCACCTTGAATGTCGAAGGGAAACCAGTAGACTTCCTGGTCGACACGGGAGCCACATTTTCTGTTCTAAAGCAACCTCAGGGACAACTCCAAAAAGCAACCACCAAAATTATAGGAGCAACGGGTAAGGCCGAAGCGTATCCCTGGACAGCGGCCAGAGTTACCAACTTAGGAAAAGGGACTATTACTCACTCCTTTCTAGTCATTCCAGACTGTCCATACCCGTTACTCGGGAGAGATTTGTTACAGAAGCTCCATGCTACCATAAGCTTCAAATCAGCAGAAGCACCTGAAGGGACCAGTTTGGAGGTGACGGTCCCCCTGTCGGAAGAATACTTGCTGGCGATACTCCCAGACGGTGAGAAAAAGGAGGATACAGTCCTAGAAGAACTGCAAACGCAAGTACCAGGGGTGTGGGCAGAGGCAAACCCGCCAGGGTTGGCCGTTCACCAACCGCCGGTGCTGGTCCAGCTGGCCAGTACAGCCCGGCCGGTCCGGATCAGGCAGTACCCTGTCCCAGCACGGGCCAGACAGGGGATTGCGGGGCACTTGAAACGCCTATTAGAGGCGGGCATTCTGAGAAAATGCCAGTCTGCATGGAACACCCCCCTTCTCCCTGTCCAAAAACCTGGGACCCAGGATTACCGGCCAGTGCAGGACTTGCGGGAAGTAAACGCCCGAGTTGAAACCATACACCCCACGGTACCAAACCCGTATACCCTCTTGAGTTCGCTGCCACCAACTCATACCTATTATTCTGTTTTGGATTTAAAAGATGCCTTCTTTTGTATACCCCTGGCTCCCCAAAGTCAGGAAATGTTTGCCTTTGAGTGGAGTGACCCCGAAAATGGACTAGTAGGGCAGTTTACATGGACCAGACTGCCCCAGGGTTTCAAGAATTCACCAACTATATTCAATGAGGCCTTGAGTAAGGATCTCCAGGAGTTCAGGAGAACCCATCCATCAATAGTTCTCCTCCAATACGTAGATGACATCCTGGTAGCGGCCCGGACACAGGAGGAATGTGAATCTGCCACACTAGACCTGCTCCGGGACCTTGAGAGGATGGGCTACCGAGTGTCAGCCAAGAAAGCTCAGATTGCGACGCAAACTGTAAGTTACCTGGGGTACGACCTGAAAGGAGGGCTGAGGGCTTTGTCAAACCAGCGGATCCAGGCAGTCCTACAGATTCCAGAGCCAACTACCAAGAGACAGGTACGGGAGTTCCTGGGGGCCGTAGGCTACTGCAGACTGTGGATACTAGGTTTTGCAAGCATAGCAAAACCCCTGCATGATCTCACCAGAGGCAAGGAGGACTCCTTTACGTGGACTGAGGAAGGGAAGCAAGCATTCCTGGCTTTGAAGGAAGCCTTAGTCTCAGCCCCAGCCCTAGCCCTACCTGATTTGACCAAACCCTTCCAGCTATATGTTGCTGAAAAGGAGGGTACGGCCCTAGGTGTTCTGAGCCAGACCCTCGGCCCGTGGAAGAGGCCTGTGGCCTACTTGTCAAAGAAACTCGATCCTGTGGCATCGGGATGGCCGGCCTGTTTAAGGGCTATCGCAGCCACGTCACTACTAGTTAAAGAAGCAGGCAAGTTGACCCTGGGGCAGGACATACAGGTCATAGGAGAGCACTATATCGAACAGGTCCTACGGTCCCCCCCAGACCGATGGCTGTCTAATGCGCGGCTGACGCAGTACCAGGCACAGCTGCTGAACCCTCCAGCGGTGCAGTTCCTTAAGAGCACTGCCCTGAATCCAGCCACTCTGCTGCCAGTACCAGACTCCACTGTGATCCACAGTTGCAAGCAGATCCTTGACACAGTGACTGGCTCCCGCCCGGACTTAAAAGATCAGGCATATGAGAAAGTAGACCTGACCCTCTTTACTGATGGGAGCAGTTTTATCAAGGACGGACAGCGGTACGCAGGGGCAGCAGTGACCTCAGAAGATAGGGTCCTGTGGCAAAGGGCATTGCCTGCAGGAACCTCTGCACAGAGGGCGGAACTGATAGGGCTGACCAGGGCCCTAGAGATAGCTGAAGGAAAGATTGCCAATATCTACACTGACAGCCGCTATGCTTTTGCTACCGCCCATATTCATGGAGCCATCTACAGAGAGAGAGGTCTCCTAACTGCAGGAGGAAAAGACATTAAAAACCGTGAAGAGATTCTCTCTCTCCTAAAGGCTATATGGTTACCCAAGAAAGTTGCCATTATCCATTGTAAGGGCCACCAGAAGGGAGATACTCCTGTCATAAGAGGGAATAGTCTGGCCGATGCTGCCGCCAAGGAAGCCGCTATGAGGACAGAGAGTAACCTGCTCCCCCTAGTACCCCAGCCGGAGTTGCCCCCAAACCCCACGTATTCTAAAGAAGAAGAGCAAGAGGGAGCAAGGCTAGGGGGAACAAAGAATGAAAATAGATGGATAGTACTTCCAAACGCCAAGCTATACTTGCCAGAAGGGGTACTAACAAAAATTGTCCAGGACATTCATACTAGCACCCATTTGGGACAGAACAAACTAGAACTGTTAATCAGGAAATATTACCTGGGACCACACCTAAGGGAAATAATTCACTCCATCACCTCGCGATGCAAGACTTGCGCGAAAGTGAACGCCCAGAATCAGAAATTACCTCGCTTCGTGAGGCATCGAGGCAATGCCCCGGGAGAACTATGGGAAATTGATTTTACTGAAATGCCTAAAGGGAAATCAGGATACAGGTACCTGCTAGTCCTAGTGGATACTTACTCTGGGTGGGTAGAGGCCTTTCCCACAAGGGGAGAGACCGCTTCCACAGTTTGTAAGACCTTAATAAGAGAAGTTATACCTAGATATGGGATACCCATAGCTATAGGTTCTGACAATGGACCAGCATTCATTTCCAAAATCTCACAGGAATTGGCAAATAAATTAGGTATTAATTGGAAGCTACACTGTATTTATAGACCGCAGAGTTCAGGACAAGTAGAGAGAATGAATAGAACACTGAAAGAAACTTTAATAAAATTAAAAGAGGAGACCGGCGAAAATTGGGTAGAGCTGCTCCCTTTCGCCCTCTTCCGGGTAAGGTGCACCCCATACATTAAAGGTTGGGCACCTTTTGAAATATTATATGGACAACCGGTACCCTTAATTCCCAAGTTGTCCACCGAGGAAATAGAGACATCTAACTGTAACTTCCTCAAGTCCTTACAGGCGCTGCAAGAAATCCGGAGTGAAGTGCGCGCTTTCCAGCAGACCCGACATCAGGGACTTGAACAAAGAAAAGAAGAAAAGCCTGAACAGCTGGAGCCTGGACAGTGGGTATGGATCCTTAACCATCGGAAGGGAAACTTGGAACCACGTTGGACGGGACCATACCAGGTATTGTTAAGCACACCCTCCGCTATACGGGTAGCGGAGAAGCCCTACTGGATCCACCTGTCCCACATTAAGGCGGCCCAACCACCAGAGGAGGAACCACGAGCATGGCGGGTCCGCCAAGATCCAGACAAACCCTTGAAGCTTACTTTTTCGCATACTTAGGGCTCCTAATCCTCGGTAGAGCCCAAAGCCAGAACCTAGAACAGCAAGAGTGGGTGCTTATAAGAACTGCTGATGGGACAGTAATTGCCACTAACTATACTTGGGGCGGAGCGAGCTCCGTCATGCTAAAGACAGACTTTTCTAAATTTTTTGATGATCCGTACTGCGCCTCTGCGGCGGCGATCCCGGCTTTGAATTCTCTAACTCTAGGGGGCTATGCTTACCGACCCTCATGGGGTGACCAATGTGGCAGTGCACCCAAAAATTATGCTCTTAGGAGTGCACCCCATTATGGGTGTCCAGAGCCCCCTCCAGGACGGCGATATACATGTGGATCACACAATGATTTTTATTGTAAAAGTTGGGGCTGTGAGACCTTAACTAATGGTGGTTGGAGCCCCGGAGGGGGAACTGACAAACACATTCTCCTCACCCGGGATAGACGCGAGGAACCAAGTAACGGATGGGATGCAGACTGTGCAGCGGACAGGTGTAACCCTGCCTCCGTGACGGTCTTGAACCCGGGAGACCCAGGGTGGCTGAAGGGTCGCACGTGGGGTCTCAGACTCTATATCAGTGGCACAGACCCGGGGACCTTCTTCACAGTAAGAAGGTTGCCCACTCAGGGAAGGCCATTATTAAGAGGGGGAACGGGAAAGCTACCACCACGCCCACCTAAACCTACCACTAGACCAGCAAGTCAGGATAGGACTTCCCCAACGCCTATAGCACCTACAGGAATAAGCACCAACCAAAGTGAGACCATAGGACCTCCACAATTGGAGGTCGAGAGCCAATTAAGGCCTCCCCTTGGAGATCCCGAGCCCTTGATAGGGAAACCACACCACCGAGGAGAATCAATATTAAGTTTGTTAGAACAAGTGTTTCCATACTTCAATAGCACCCAGCCTAACATAACTGAGTCCTGCTGGCTATGCATCAGCCCTAGACCCCCATTTTATGTAGGTTTAGGGGCCAATACCACTGGAGAGGACATGCCAGAAACAAAACCCCTTCCCACAGATAGCCAAGCAGGAGGCCTGCAACAGTGTGCATTTGGAAGTACCCTTACATTAGCAGAATTCCATGGACAAGGAACTTGTTATTTGCTGGCGAACTACACCCTTGCCACCTCAAATTATAGTGATTATTGTCTTAACCATAAATATGTGCCAAGAGATCCTAGAAACTTGACTGTTACAATAGCTCCAGAAGGATTATGGTTTATTTGTACTCAAGGTATCTTTAAGTGTCTAGTACCAATTAACCCCGAGCTTTGTATTAGTGCTTATATCATTCCCCAGGTATATCTATATGGAGGAAACCCAGATTTTCTGATGCAAGTCCCTAACCGAGTTAAGAGAGACCCATTGCTAATTCCTATCCTCGCCACTATCGGTATCATAGGGTCAGCTGCGGTAGGGGCAGGAGCATTAATCCATGGAGAAAATAGTCTCAAAGCTTTATCACAAACCTTCTCTAAGGACCTCTCCTTGCTGCAAGAGCAAGTAGAATATTTAGAACGTCAAGTAGATTCTCTAGCAGAAGTGGCGCTCCAGAATCGAAGGGGGATAGACCTAGTTTTCCTACAACAAGGAGGAGTATGCGCAGCTTTAGGGGAAGATTGTTGCTTCTATGCCAACCACTCAGGAATAATTAGGGAAAGTATAAAAGAGCTCACCAAACGCCTTAAAGACAGAGAGCAGGAGACAGAGTCGTCCTCCTGGTATTCTTCCCTATATAAGACTTCCCCTTGGCTAACTACGCTGATATCCGCCTTAGCTGGACCTCTAATTCTCCTCCTCTTAGCTCTAGCCATAGGACCAATAATTCTAAACAAGCTTTTAACTTTTATCAAAAATAGAGTAGAGACGGTAAAACTCATGGTTTTGTCTCAGCCCTATACAATTCTTCCCCAAGAGGAACATGAGTCAAAGGTTTGACTAATGAGAAAGAGAAGGAGGGAATGTAAAAGCCCCCACCAATCAGGAACTTCTGCTTTGTTTGATCGAGCCAATAGCTAACTGCTGCATCTGCTTCTGTATCCCCTGCTTGCTTGCTGCGCTCTATAAAGACCCCTGTAGTCTGTAAGCCGGGCGCGACTTCCATTTGGCAGCTCTGCGTAGCTGCGAGACTACGGTCTCATTTGGGAAGTACGCCCCTGCGCAGGTTAAACTTGGCCAATAAATTTATCATCAAACTGCTCTCAGTGTTCGGAGATTCTTTTCACTCGCTACTTGAATACAACAGTGAGAAACATCATTGTTGCCTCCCATGTAAGCCCAATTGGGGATCGAACCCACAACCTGGGTGTGCACCCTGACCAGGAATCAAAACCTCAGTCTTTTGGTGTACAAGATGACAACGTTCCAACCAACAGCCACCCAGCCTGGGCCTGAGTTACCTATTTTTTAATTTACTGAATTACCTTTTGCTTAATGTTCTCTTCCTAATTGTTTGCCTTTTAATTATGTATGTCAAAACAGCTATTAAGAACCACACCTAAAACAAAAGCAAACTAAGCCAACAGCTAGAACAGGAACAGAACCACAGAAATGGAGATCATATGGAGGGTTAGCAACAGGGGCGGGGGAGGAGGAGAGAAGGGGAAAGGTAAAGAGAATAAGTAGCATAGATGGTGGGTAGAAAATAGACAGGGGGAGGGCAAGAATAGTGTGGGAAATGTAGAAGCTAAAGAACTTAGGACACATGAACATGAACTAAAGGGGGGAATGTGGGTGGGAGAGGGTGTGCAGGGTGGGGGGGAATGATGGGGGAGAAATGGGACAACTGTAATAGCATAATCAATAAAATATATTTAAAAAAAAATTATACACACAGCAACCTTTTTTTAGGGATAAAGGTATTTTCCCTAAAAATACCTCAGTATTATACAGACATCTATCTATATTTTCTATTACTAGTACCACGGTTCAACTGCTCAAATTCAACTATGACATCCTGATTGACATCTAGAAACAGAAACCCAATTTTACTGTTCAAAGGGCAAACCAGTTATGCCTTGAAATGCCACTGTTATGAATAAACAACTTAGAGAAGAACTCATGGGTTTTCCTAATCTGCTATTTTGTCCTATCATAGCTGTGTTAATACATCACAGGTGAGATAAAGTTCTTCCACGCTAAGTCCTCCCATCCTCATCTGTTCAATTTTAATTAGCTGCCCTACGAGGAACTTACTTCCTTTATACGGAATTGGCTTGAACAAGGACTTTCTCTAAAAATTATTGAGGTTTCAGACCACCTGAGAACTAGGACACAGCTACCTGGAATGGAACGAGGTGAAAATGACCTTGAAGACTTCCCCAACTACTTGAATTTAGATAGATTTTTTGCACACAATGCATATATTACTGAAGAATTTAAACAAATAACTCATAAGACAATTTACCATAATTGACCTTTTATTTTAAAAAATTACAGGGAATGATTTCCAGCATATCGTATTTTATAAAAGTACTGCTTATATCAAACATGTTATATCACTATTAATTCCATTGAAGAGCTGCCTTTTTAAAGGTACCAATTCCAAATGATGGGACACTTGCCCTTAAACTTGAAAGTTCCCGTTATTTATTCAAATGTCAAAATTAAGATTATTCAGAAGTTTATTGCTTTATGGCTGGGCAAGATGCTACTAGCACATGTTAGGTAAATAATAATCTTTTAAAAACGATGAGGTCGTTCTGTTTAAAACTTTTAGGATAATTCACAGAAAATAGATAGTATTTATTCAATTACAGACTGAAGGGCGGGCCTATTATAGAGACTTCTGTGTGAAGCAGCTCTTTACAGAAGGAGGATGCACATACAGGTCTGTCCGGTATAATACTACACATAATTGAAATTAACCAACCGGGAAGACCAATATTGTTATGCTATGTTTTGTTAGGATCTTTTTTTAAAAAATCACACATTTAGTAGTCCATTTGTGCTTAAACTATTCATATGCAGGAGAAGCTTAAAGAAAAACACCTCTGTACATGATGGGAAGGAAGTAATAAATTTTTTTGAAATTGCACTGTTATTTAAAACACGGTCCTAAAGTCAGACCCTCCTTGGCAGCTGGCAGCCTCTCAGGCCTAATTGGCAGCCTGGGGAGGCCCCTCTGGTATCAGCGAAGTGAAGAAGGTGGTGACGAAAGACCAGGCGGACGCCATCAGCCCCGGCCTGTGGAGGGCGCCGGCGTCTTCCGCTGCATCCTCGCCACTCTCGTCTTCAAGCCCATCATCCATAAGTCGCTCCTTGCAAACAAAACGAGAAAGGGACTCCTCAGTGATTAAACAGCTAGCATTAACTCATGACAGACAAGGAGAGAGGTAAGCACTTCCCTACGGTAAGGAGGACTGTGAGAACGAAGTAAGAAAGTGGTACACAGCTGGTCGTTAGAAATCTGTGTTAAATCCAAAACTGATAAATTCCTTGGTGTTTGAGTGCAAAGGGATAAATGCCAATTTAATACAATAAATTCTCACCATGTGCATAATTTTCTTTCTAGGCTATTTTAAGGAAGAATAACATTACTTTTTCCCATTTAATTCTAACATATGCTAAGTTCTCCAGGATGAAACCGCACAATTTACATGTTTACTTTCCTTCATGTGTTAATCCACAAATACTTATGGAACACCCTGAGATTCTTTTATCATGTTGGTCTCACACAGTGCTGCGGACACACCTGTATTTAAAGTATAACACCACCTCATTTGCATACCATTTCTTCAAGTTCTAGGTTGTTTGCATCTTGCCCATCATTAACTTCTGCATTATTGCGGGGGGCCTGCTGCTGACCTATTTCTTGCCTGAAAGGAAACCATCCAGCTTGGTGCCTGTTCAGTAAAATAAAAAGAAGTTACAAGTGTTTTTATTTGTAAAACTACGAAACATCAGCATCCTACAAGAGACAAATGATTAGAACCATAATAAATGAAAAGACCGTATCGCCTACTTTACGCCAAGAAATACCCCTCTCAGAGCAAGGACAGCAAAACAGAAGTCATTTTCAGTCTAAAAGTCTATCATGGGCTTAACTGGCTCCACACTAGATATTAAAATATGTCAGGAGCCATAAAATCTTTTCTTCGCTATTTTTCGAAATGAAATTCAACTAGGCGTCTGTTTGCCTCTTGGGGAATCAGAAGGCAAGGCAAAATTAGTCTACGTACGAAGGAAAGAATCTGACCTGTATCAACAGACCTTACTACTGATAACTACAATTAAAAAGAACATTTTTGTAGGAAAATGAATAGGCCCTGCCCGGGTAGCTCAGTTGGTTAGAGCATTGGCCTGATACACCAAGGCTGTGAGTTCAATTCCAGGTTGGGGCACATACAAGAGGCAACCAAAGAATGCATAAATAAGTGAACGACAAACTGATGTTTCTCTCTCTCTCTAAAATTAAAAATTAAAAAAAAAAAGAATGAATCATGTACTTCCTGAAGTTCTAAATAATTGATACAGCACATCTGGCTAAATTAACAATTTTTATAAGCAACAATAAATGAAAAATTTGCTTCTAGACAATTCTGATAAACGTTCTCAATGTAACTGCCCTGCCTCTGACGCCAGACCTGTCCACCCCGACACCCACACTCCCTCACCCAGCATTCGCGGCCGCCTGCCACGCGCCAGGCTCGTGCGGGACCGTCCCCGAGAGTCACTAAGGGACACGGAGCGCGAACGAGCATCACTCACAAGTAGACCAGCAGCATGGCCCCCATCACCATGACGAAGCGGCTGAAGGAGGAGTAGAAGTACACGATGCTGAGCAGGATGGCGGCGCGGGACAGCGTGTACATCCAGTCCAGCCAGTCCCGGTTGAAGTCCTCTTCGTTCAGCACCGGCCCGCCCTGGGCGTTCATCTGAACGTTCTCATTCATGGGCCGGTTTTCTGGGGCCGCTAGGTTTGGCGCGGGCGGGGGCTCTTCACCGGGAACGTGTGCCAGGTCCAGAGACTGTGCAGGGGCCGGCTGGGCGGGGGTGGCGTCCAGTGTGGCCTGAGCCGAGACTGCAGCTTGACTGGAAGGGTCACCAGAGTCAACGTCAGAAAGGGAAGCACTCCGCCACACTGCGGGACGCCTCTCAAACCCTCCCGGGTAGGCCGCCTGCACTTTCCACCGACCTGCCACGGCCGATCACGGCCCCGCCCCCCACCTCATGGGTGAGCACCAACCTCCTGGGAGTGGGACCAAGACTGCGGCACTCAGGCTGGCCGGGGAGGGAGAAGCGAGGGGGCAGAACAGCCACCAACTCACTCCTTTCTCCCCTGCACTGAACATGCTACAAGGCAGTGACCCGGTCTCTCTTCCGACCTTCTCGCTGATGGCCCCTTTTGTCCTTCTACATGGAATGAACACCCCCACCCGCCACCTGACCCTCCAACGCAGGCCTGCGAAGGTCTGTCTGACAATGTACGCTAATCATCGCTCTGTGTGTCCACCGTCCATGGTAAAGGATTTGTATTGGTATTTTAAGATATTAACTAGATACCAGGTCACGATCGCTCAACCGCCAAGCTGGCCTCTGGGAACTCCATCTGGAGGCCACTGGTCTAGATCCTTTGTCCCACTTACAAAGAACTGTGGTCCTGAAGTTTGCTTATAATTGCTTGAAAACCAGAACAACTCTCCCTATAAAACGCCCCCAGTAGAATGGCCACACCCCTGAATTTGCTTTCAGCCATCCGGCAGGGGAGGGAGTTGTGCAACCAGACAGCGTGAGCAGGGAAGGGCTGAAGCTGGGGGTGAGCGCGCAGCATTCCCTTTGCTGGGCTAGCTTTCTTTTTTTTTAAAGATTTTATTTATTTATTTTTAGAGACGGGAAGGGAGGGAGAAAGAGAGGGAGAGAAACATCAATGTGTGGTTGCCTCTCACATGGCCCCCACTAGGGGCCTGGCCTGCAACCCAGGCATGTGCCCTGGCTGGGAATCGAACCTGCGACCCTTTGGTTCACAGCCCGCACTCAATCCACTGAGCTACGCCAGCCAGGGCAAGGCTAGCTTTCTGTATGTTCAAATTCTTGTACAATCAAAAGTTTAAAAACCGACATAGCAAAGTAGAATAAAACAGCAATTTCCTGGGCTACAAAAGCCTATTTATTGGAGCCCGGAAGCTAATGCCTTGTTTTTGCGTAGGGCTTTTCCGTTCCAAAACGCTTGCTACCCCACAGATACTCTAATTCGTGGGCAAGCCATTTCACGAAGCGCGAGACGGGGGGGCTTCAAAGGAAAATGAGGCACGCAAGAGCAGGCGATCTGGAAGCAGTCTACGAGGAGCCCCGCGGCCCCCGGGCGGTTCCTGCCGGACAGTGAGACGGGCGTGACCATCTAGCAGGGCGCGACAGCGCAGTCCCTCAAATGGTGACAGCCTCGCTCCCAAGGCCCCGGCTCAGGGGCGGGCAGCCTGCCTGGGGCCGTGCGAGAGAACGACTGGGATGTGAGGTCCACAGAGCAGGTCAGCCCACGGGGCACCGTCTGAGGGACAGGTAAGGACACGGATTTCACACGGCAGCTACAGCTGTCAGGCGCCTGGGGGCGGGATGAGGAATGACTGACTGGATTACAGGTCAAGCAAGTTAACGGGCAGTAGGCGAATGACATACAGTCAAGAGCCAAAAGGGAGGAAAAGCGGTGGCAGTAAAGTGGGTCTAAAATGAGAAAAGATCTGGGTAAAAAATGGGAAGTAAGACGCAGGGGAAGGACGGAGGCCAGAAACGACACCGTGGCTCACCCTGGCCATTCGCTGGGTGCAGGGACAACAGAGCCCGAATCAAGGCTGGTTAACTGCGTGGAGAATGACAGAAGAGACAGTGTCACTGACAGGCGTCAGGCAGGAGAGCGCCCTTCAGAGGCCGGTGGACTCAGATTTTGGACACACGGGACCTAGGGAAAGGCCGACGGCCCTGCGGACACTCCCGGCGACCCGGCAGAGAGAGACGCAGGACGAGGCCAGGAGAGGAAGAGCTGGGCAGCGCCACAGGGAGGGAACAGCAAGGCCCCAGGAGACAGCACTGCGAGGACACGGCCCGCACCGACTCCTGCCCCCCCCCGCCCCCCTGCCAGACTGAGCATCACAAGGCACAGGGTAAGTACAAGGAAACGTGTAACTGCGCAAGGAGTGCTACCATGTAGAGCAGCGGCCCCCAACCTTTTTGGCACTGGGGACCGGTTTCCTGGGAGACAGTTTTTCCATGGAGCAAGGCGGGGCGGGCCGTGAGGACAGGAGGCGGAGCTTGGGCAGTAACACAAGGAAGCCCGAAGCTTCTTCGCAGCTCACCTGCCGCTCACCTCCTATTGTGTGGCCTGGCTCCTAACAGGCCGCTGACCGGCACTGGGGGTTGGGGGCCCTGATTTGGAGGGCTGTCCAAGGACACAAAAGGAGTGATAAGAAGGATGAAGAGGATAAGAGAATGAGAGATAAGGAGAGGAGGACATTAAGGAGAAGCCAGAAATGTCAAAGGAAAGCACAGAAAGCCCAGCGGGGGCATGCTGAGACAGTGACCCGCAGCCAGACCTCCTGAGAACACTGACCGCACAGGAATGTCACCGAGTCCTACAGAGATACGAGCCTCCTCGCCATGTGATTCTTTCTGTTTCTTTTTATTCAACGTCTGATCTCTTCATGGAGATCTGCTGCCTTCCAGTGCAACTTTCCTACATTTTCTCCTCTTAAATAGATAAAACATTATATTAAAGCATCTCAATATAATGAGAGGTGAGAGGGAGAAGCAGAGAAAGGTTTGTTGCTATGAACCATTTTTCCTTTAGCTAAATGATTTTTTAAAAAGTATCTGCTGAGATGTTTATGAACTCCCTCATAATAATTTTTTATTTTTTTAAAGATACTACTTTATTTTTAGAGAGAGGAAAGGGAGAGAGATAGACAAGGAGAGAGATATCGGTGTGCAAGAGAAACACTGTCCATCAGTTGGTTGCCTCTCACACGCCCCCAACTGGGGACCTGGCCTGCAACCCAGGCATTGCCCTGACTGGGAATCAAACTGGTGACCTTACGGTTCACAGGCTGGCACTCAAACCACTGAGCCACGCCAGGCCAGGAAATAACGGTAATCTTTTAAAGCTAATGAAACACATCAGTAAATGCAACCCCAGTTAAGTGACCTAGGATAAACACAGGAAGTAAGGGGGCCACTGCAGCGAGTGAGGAGGGCCCGCCATCCACTTACTATTGCATGTAATACTGATGCGCGTACATCTGCTGCCACCACAGCACCTGCAGCGGGCTGAGCGCGGGGTACACGGGGAATCCGGCCGCCATGGCTTGTCCGGGAAGCTGGTTGTCTACATGTCTGCCGTAACAAGGTAAAAAGCATGGTTTTCAATGCTCTAGGAGTGGAAAGCATTTCTCTAAACTTTAATTTCTGGACTACAAGTCATCCTACCGAACCAGAACCTGCACCCTAACAAGATCCCCAGGTGATTAGCACGGACGTTAAAAACCGAACAGTACTGCCCTGGACGGTTCTGATGTGCAAGTGGCTTTCGAAAGCACTGCTCGACTGAGCCCTCTGTTCTCTAGACACGCGGTCGGGTAGCGGGGTGGCTCTGAAATGCGCTTGGACCCCTGCAGAGGGCCCCCAAGGCAGTCAGGAGGAAGAGCGGTGCAGAGGCCCCCAGCTCCCGCTCACCCCTGCATGACGTATGGGAACCGGTGACTCTGGGCCGGGTCGGTCTGCACTTGTGGAAGGACGCGCTGCCTCAGCCCTTCCGAGGGGGCGCTGACAGCTAGTGGCAAGGTTTCCGCACTGGACGATGGAGTTGTCGATCCTGACTGATCTGGACTCTACAAACGGAAATGCAGTTGCTTTGTCAAGAAGACTGAATCCGTTACCATCATGAGATTTTAGACACATTGCCAAATAGGCATTTATGAAATCCCTCTGCAAAGAGTGAATTTTAGGAATTTACTCATTTGAATCTTGAGACACTTAATTCTGATGAGGCTGAAGACTTCAGAAAAATCAAATTGCTTCATTATACAACAGTTTATCAACTAGAAAAGGCTAAATAGTAGAGTAACTGTATACAAAAAAACATACAAAATCGTGAGATTAAATTAACGCATGCAAAGCTCTTTTCACGATGCCTAGAACACAGGAAGTGCTCAGTAATGGTATGACGTTCTATGTCATTTAAACAGTTACTATGTGCCAGGTACAGTGTAACATGCAATTAGTAACGCACTGGTTTAAAAGTATGAGGAACATGCTAGAAATCAGGTCTGGTGTTATCTCTGACATTAACAAGGAACATAACCTTAAAATTTCACTTAACCTCCGAGTCTCGGCTTTCCTACAAAAAAATAAGATTGAACTAGATTTTCAAGATTCCTTTTACTTCTAAACTTGTCAGTTTATAGATACCACCAACAAATACAGTTTTTTTGATGAACAAGATACCAGTCAGAATTTTAAAATTCTCACGCTCCACTGATTTCAGGAACTCACCCAACTCAACCACCTTAAACAGTACAGCCCCTGAAGAGCACCCCAATTTGCTGCCACATGAAAACAGTTTATCGAGGGTTTTGTGTAAATAAAATGCAATTACACCCTGTACAAATTACAGTTCTCCCACTGAAAAACCCTGGGCACAACGCAACCTGAACGCCCCCCAGGCTGGCCGGAACCGCCCCTCCCGGCACCGCCCCCCAGGGACAGGCTGCTTCCCCGCACGTCCACCTTCCCACGTCCAGGCCTGTGGGAGGCCCCAGGACATTCGTCTTCTGCAGAACTAACGAAAGCTTTCTCTAAGACATGACTTCACACAAAATAGGTACCAAATATCTGACCAGGGAGTCTGATTCTTAGGGACACGAATTTGGAAAGGCCTCTTTTTTAGCAAGATTTGTCATTAAAGGGACCACAAAAAGGTAGTTAATTAAAAACTACAGAAAGGCCCAGTCATCTGGCAGCCCAGGCCGGTTTCTCTGGATTTCGGACCTTATTCGATACCTCTCTCATGACCAGATTTCTAAGACATTTTCAAATCCCGCTGACATCTCTCAGTCACAGAACACTAAGGGGAGTTCAACTTCTTTTTCTTTTGACAGGTTTACATTTCCGTAACGCGCCCTGAAAAACAGTGCATACGCTAATGACAGGAGATCGTGGCCGAGGAACCACGAGACAAGTCAGAGGATTCTTTCCCAACAAAAACTGAGGCAACGCAACTCTGCCCGGAGATCACACACGGAATGCCAGGCCAATGCTTGCGTTCTGGCCCTTCCTGTGCAGGGCGGGGACAGGTCGAGGCCCTCGGGCTTACTGACAAAACACACTTCCATTTATCCTAGGACAAATTCCCGTGACTGGTGCTAGAGAACACTGCCCACGGAGGCCGTACGCGGTAAACACAGCAACTAGAGGATCCA
Source organism: Glossophaga mutica (assembly GCA_039655065.1). NCBI lineage: Eukaryota > Metazoa > Chordata > Mammalia > Chiroptera > Phyllostomidae > Glossophaga > Glossophaga mutica. The sequence goes on from CM077313.1 coordinate 90,513,058, forward strand.
GTCCTTAAAGAAGCCACTGACTCGTGTCTGCTGGAAGAGCTACCAACCAGCTATCTCCACTCACCCGCTCCTGTAAGCTCTGGCTAGACCCTTGACAAGAACTGCCTCTCAGCTCCAAACGGGTCATATAAAGCTTTTACTGGAAACCCAAAATAATTTACTGTAAAGGGACTTGGAATGGTGTCTTTAAAACTTGGGGAGAATATCCAAGTTGAAAAGTGTGAACTATTAAGAAGGATTTCCAAACAATTTTAGGTAAATGAAAAAATAAGGCAGGAGAAATGAACACCCACGTCTGGAAGAGCTGACTGAGCAGGTTCAGTAATTTTTCCTCCAGCACTTGGAATGTATGCCCAAATTCAGTCATTTTAGAACCTAAAATTCTTGACCAAGCAATCTACTTAGAAGTTTTAGCATGCTGAAAACTCAAATAATTTAATCCACCTTGAATAAAATATACTACATTAAACACCTTAAATATCTGAAACTTTACTGGCCTTAGAGGTTATACTATATAACCAAGTCATAATTCTGTTTCCTTAGTATCTCAGTAACTAAACCCCTGAAGACCAGATCTATTACTGACCCACATACAGTAAATTTTACCTCCCAGGGAACAGGCTTCAGGGCACAGCACTGTATATTAGATTTTAAAAACAAAGTTTAAATGCCTAAATCAAGCCATTCAAATCACAATTTCACAACCCACAAGCTCCGGCTACTCTGTTTTTTCACTTAGTTTTTAGAGGCAAAATGAGGATCATCAGGAGACACCTACACACCCTCCTCCCTCCCGTGACAACTCACAGAACCGCTGCTGCTGGACGCCAGCCCCTCGGGACCTTCTGTGCTGGCGCTGGACTCGGAAGAGCTGGGAGGAGTCCGGGAAGTGCACACGAGGTGGACCATGTGGTACTCGTCTTGCTAAAACCAAAGAAGAGCGCACTCAAAGGGCGGCACCGGGAAAGGCGCGGTCAAAACGTCAGCAGCGGCCCAGCTGAAAGACTCAACTCAGAACTTAGTTCCCTTCCAGCAGGGCCTTTTTTAGTAAGGAACTGCTGCCATCTGAAGGTAAATTTACCATTTTAGAATTTGGAGCCCTTCTGAATTCAGTATTTTCTCCATGCTTAGAAAGTGGTCAGAACGCTCAGTAACTGCCGGGTGAAGAAAATGACTGCTTTGTACACGCAGGAGTCTTGACGCGAACAGTGTGCTGCCGAGTCGCATCAGTGCCGCCTACGATTTCAGCGTGAAAACACCCAGCGCCTTAACATCAGAACTGCAGCCGTCCCGCTGAGGCTCAGACCCGCAAACTCTGAGTCATAAAGACACTTTCTTTACTTGGGACTTTGCAGCTATAATAAATAATGTCACCGTAATCTCATTTGCCTTGATTTTAACAAGGTGATATATAGTTCATTTTTTATGTCAAAATTTATTTTATATTTATATAAAGCATATATTTGAACTAAATTCTGTAAATATCTCGTGTTTCCATAAACCTACAAACATGACTAAAAAATATTCTGATAATGATCAGGATTGACGTTTAGCTTAGTGATTACATAAATATATCTATACTCAGGCACGAAGCAGGTAAATAAGAGGGAGAAGGGAAAGAGAATAAAGGAGGACAGAGAAGAACACAGCACAGCTCAGCAACTTAAAGCAAAAGAAAACAGAGTGTGATACAGGCAAGGGGGCAGGAGATACGGAAGATGCCCAGTGCAAGAAAGAGAAACAACGTAAACAGAAACTAAGCCTTTGCAACCGCCTACCATACACCCAGGACTGCGCGGAACCCTGAGGAGGATCCCAGAAAGGAAGAAGTCGGCCCCAGCCCTGAAGATGCTCATAACACTGTTCCAAGATGAGACGCGCGCATGAGAGCACAACTAGAGACATACGTGTCACGGGCTTTTGCACAGAACCGAGAAGCACAAACCCCAACTGCTCCGTTCAGGAGTTTAAAGAAAGAAGTGAACGGGGTGGGAACGTGAAGAGGCCTCTTCAGAGCTGGTGCGCCACGCCATGCGCCCGGCAAGGAAGGCAGAAGGCGCTCCTGGTTTACAATGCCCCCTTGGCTTCAGAATACAGAGCGTACGAAGCATCCGACTGTAAGATCTTTACCCTTGGAAACCTGGTTTCAAAGGTCCTATGACTCAAATTAAGTCATAGTATTCATTTTCATTCACCTTTGGGGAAAAGCTGCTGTAAACAGTTTATAACGAAACAAGTAAAGCTAATGGTAGCATTTCATTGAAAAAAAGGAATACAGTGACTTTAACGAAAACAATTCTAAGATCTACTAAAAATGTAAACATATTATTCAAAACGTTTTATATAAAGGGCCAACAGTCCTTTGAGCATTTTTATTTTAAGTCTTCTGGTCAGAAACTATTTCTGGCAGCAAGAGCCTTTTTAAAAAGTATCCATGTGCAAACTAGCTATCTTTGGGTTAAAATAATAAAATAAATATCTATTTCAAAGAGTACATAGCCATACTGTTTTTAAGAATAAAAACAGGGAGAACAATGAGAAGGCGAGGCACAGAGGGCTTTCAGGGCGGTGAAACGAGCCTGTACGATACCGTAATGGCGACTGCATGCCGTCATACATTTGTCCAAACCCACACGAAGTGCAACACCAAGGGGGAGCCCTAATGTCCGCCGTGGGCTTCGGGTGACAGTGATGCGTCCGTGATGTAAGCTCCTCAATTGTAACAAATGTACACTCTACTATGAAGTGTTGGTAGTGGGGGAGCCTATGCCCATGTGCGGGGGGGGGGGGGGGGGGGTATGTGAAATCTCTACCACTGCTCAACCTAAAACTGCTCTAAAAAAATAGTCTGTTACAAAGGAGGGAGGACCTGCTACAAATTCCACTATTTTTGAGGGAGAAAGAAGATATTAAACCATCTTGGCAACCTGAAATTACATGATTAAAAAGAAAATGACAGCAAGAAGTCACACTGGCAAAGTTAAAATGTCCAACTACCTAAACAGAGAGAATATACTGATTTAAGAGTTCTTAAAGTTTCCCACAGGTAATCATGAACAAAAGAGGAGCAGAAAGACTCCCTAAACCAGATCAGGGACATCCAGAACATTAAGGGTTAAGTCAAGGGGGAGGGGAGCAGGTTGACGTGGAAGAGGGTATAAGGGAGATAAATGGTAATGAAAAAAATCCAATAAAAAAATAATCTACTAAAAAAACAAAAAAAGACTTAAGTGAAAGGTCTGAGCAAAAATATCAAAGTGTATATTTAATTTTGCTACATTCACAAAAAGCAGTATCACAAATGCAGAAAAGTTATGAAAGTATAAATTCCACAAATAAACATGAGTTAAAAGCTGCCACTTAAAAAAAAAAAAAAAACAAAAACAGCACTCCAGCTGATTGCCAAAAAACTTACTGAGACATATTTTTGCTCTAAGCACCAACATTCAAAGGCTGCTACCTGACGGACACCTGGGCTTCCTTCTGTTTCTTATCCTGAAATTAACTCCTAACCCAAGCAGCCTGTGTCATAAGGTCGTGCAGTTTGGTCCTCAGGGGATATAAAACAGGAGGCTGGGATCAGTGAAAATCCTCACCACACCCTGAGCTCTTCTCTAGCACTACTGATAAATCGATGGTGTTTTCATACACAGAATGCCAAATACCTGAAGACAAATACATAATCCTACTTCAGATTCAGCTCTCAGACAGATATGCAAAACTGCTACCCAAACTAACCGAAATCTATCATTATGTTCTTGACATTCAAGTTCACATTAACCTGTAAGGCTACCCAAGTGGGTTGATTTTTCGTATCTACGAACTGAACTGGACGGATATCATACAATTTCAGAACGACTCTGCTCTCACACTCTGTCTGCGTCTGGTAGCACGTAGTGGTAGAAATCCGCTTACTTTTCTGAGAATGTCTTTCAGCTGCAGATGATCGGGAAGCAGTCTGCCCGAATACACCAACCTCTGATCCTTCGTCAACTGAGAAACAGGACAAAGAAAAGAATTCAACTTTTTCTAGTTGTACAAAATAAAGGTTGGGAGTAATATGCCTAAATATGGGTAAACTCCCTTTAGGCACAAATAAGCAGAAATCGAACATAGTTTAAGAATTTTCTTTTTCCAAATTCCATTTAAGACATTAAGAACTCAGCAAATGGTAGCCTATTTATGGTAGGTACAATGAAATATGGACAATTACCAAATTAAAAAATAAAAACAGAAAACAGGTAAATTGGAAGTTTGTCTTTTCAGCCATGATGCAATGCATACATGAGTATCATTATAAATCTTCAAGCTATAAATGAGGAGGTGGCTGGCTTTCCGTTAAAAGTCAACAATGAGATAAAATTTGAAAGTCACCAAAGGTATTTGTATTGTCTTATCAGTATTTTTCATCTAAACGTATATGTAAGATTTATTTTTTCTTTACTAACATCATGCAGAACAACTTACTGGTTTTAATTCAAAAGCCATTTGAATTTAGTTATAGTTGTAAATAAACTACTTAATAGATTTTATCATTCCTTCCACTTTCTTGAATAGCTCTGTACATTTTCCAAAAACATGAGGCTAAAGAAAAATCAACTCAGTTGCACGGAGGTACAGCCGCCCTCTCTATAAGCAACCCCCCAGCAGGAAATACGTTCTGGTCATCTCTGCTCTGTTTTGTACTTGTGATAAATCTGCTAAGAGTTCCCACTGCTAGCATTAAAGTATTGACAATTAAAGCATTTATGTACAGTCCCCATAAGAACTCCTATTTCATAATTGAGAAACAGGCAAATGTTCCTTAAAATCTATTGAAAAAGTTAGATAGTAGCTATATCAACGACTCTTACATATGTCAAATCCAAGCAAAACTGTAACAATTTTTAAATAGACTATATATTCAACATGGCTAGTCAAAGAGGTTTTTATAGTAAAAACAATTGTTAATAGAAACCGTCACACTGAGTAAGATCTATGGTCTTCAGGAACCAAACATCAAAGGTTTGGGGTTAAGTATCATGATGAACTTGTAGAAGTTTACGTTTTATACTGTATCGCCATTTTTTTAAGTCCTTAAATGGTGTTCTCCTTGGTCGGTAGGAGTCCAGGTGTTCTCCTGTGTTATTCTGACATGACCTCTGTAGTCTCAGAAGGCTTCCCTGCTTTCAGGCACAAAATGCCTCAGGTGCATCAGCCAGGAGCCTGGGTTCCTTTGACTGGGAAATGCTACCTAAAGACCAAAATCTGGGATCTAAGAGTACTTTACTGTTAGCTGTCATTATTTCTAAGATTCTTCATTAAGGAAAGCTAGAAAGTATCTATTTTTTTAGAAAGAGATATCTTAAAAGTTCGTACTGACATTTCTGAATTAAATTAATAGGGCAGTATGTGGTTTTTACTTATTTTATATCTTCTCTCGCCTTGAAAGTCTTGCTTGCTAATGACATTAAAAAATATACGCCATTAGCAAACTTACTAATATGTTTCATCCTTCTACATACAATCTCAAAATAAGAACAACATCGAGTGACGTTTAAAATTTCTTGAGGCTTTCTATAGTCCTTATGTACATACCACTAGAAATACATAAAGTACCGTTTCCAAATTCCTTGGGATAATTCCTCTTGCAGTTACATCGCCATCCTGACAGGAAATCATTAAATTACTGTGTTACAATGTAGGAATTACTTCCCCTACTTAACTATTTTTTTTTTTTTTAAATCTTTAGAGGGGAAGGGAAGGAGAGATGAAGAGAAATACCAATGTATGGTTGCCTCTCGTGCGTCCCCTGCCAGGAACTGTCGCTGGGAACTGTCCTGCAACCCAGGCATGTGCCCTGACTGGGAATTGAACCGTGATCCTTTGGTTCGCAGGCCCACACTCAGTCCACTGAGCTACACCAGCCAGGGCCTTAACTTTTTAAATTATATAGCAACCAAGTAAAAATTATAGAATGATGTCCATTCCAAGGGGTGTAGTTTCTGCCCCTGTTCCCGCCCTCCCTCATTCTGAAGTCCCTTCCACCGTTTCTCTTTGCCACCACCACGGATCTGAACACAGACACCAGCACTGCCTCCTTGTCACGTATGAAAAGCAATCCACTATACCTACTCTTTTGTGCCTTGTTCTCTCACTTAATACGCCCTGGAGATCACACCTGAGCAGTGTTAGGATGTCTTCCCCATTCTTTTTGATGGGTGAGTAAGGGTCCTTTATACAGAAGTACCACAGTTCGCTGATGGACATTTGAGTATTTCCAGGCTTCTGTCATTACTCACAGTGTCCTTCTTTCACTCTATTCTGTTTACTTCTGTACTCCCTCTGAGTATCCTGCAGCGTGGAGACCCCTACTGACCTCGATAAAGCAATCTTGGTGGACAGTAGGGTAAAAACTTAACTGGAAGGGATGTTAGAGAAAAGGAGTACGGTTAGAGACAGTGAACACATACAACATTTATAAGGCGGTTTGCACTAAGGACAAGGAAAGAAACAGAGCAATAGCTAGAAGGGAAGTGGAATCAAACGAGGGTCTGGACCCTGGCCGGTGTGGTTCAGTTGGTTGGAGTGTTGTCCGGTACACCAAGAGGTTGCAGGTTCAATTCCCGGTCAGGGTACCTACCTAGGTTGTGGGTTCAGTCCTGGTCTGGGCGCGCACAGAAGGCAACTGATCGATGTTTGTCTCACATCGATGTTCCTCTCTCTCTCTAGAATCAATAAATATATATCCTCAAAACAAAAAAAAAAAAAAAAAAAAAAGAGGGTCTGGTCTTATTTGTTTTACTGCTTTGTGTTTTTGGTTTTTTTAAGAACAGAGACATAACATGTCTATATGCCAACATGAATAATCTAATAGAATGCGAAAAAAAACTAATGATGCAGGAGAGAAAAACAGAGAATTTAAAAAGCAATGACCTTGAGCAACTAACCAAGGGGGAGGTGGTGCTGGACTTGCAGATGTACACAGCAGAAACAGATGAAGAATGTTAAGAAACGTGTACAAGATGCCACTACTATCTTGTACAGCACTGTGTGCCTCAGTTTTCTCATCTGTAAAATGGGGACAATAACAATATCTATTTCGCAGAAATGAAAATGCACATAAATCTCTTAGAATAGAGCACAATACCCTCCTAAAAAATACATACAACAAAAACAAGTGTGGGCCAAGAGGGGGAGAAAATGGAATCCTCACGCACTGGTGGTGAGGATGTTCATGGAACAGCCTTTGCAGGGAAGTTTGGCGCTTCCTCAGAAAGTTGAACACAGAGTTACCGTCTGATTCAGTATGTACCCAAATCCACACAAAACTTGTTCAAGAACATTCATAGCAGCATTATTCATAATGCCAAAAAGCCAAACAATGAAATATATTAACTGGTAAGTGAATAAACAAAATACGATAAATATGTACCACGCAGCATCACTGGTCCATAAAAAGCAGTGAAGAAGTAATATACATCATAACAGGGATGAACCCTGTAAACACTACAGGGAGCCAGACACAAAGGGCCACAAATTTACTAAGATTCCATTTACTTAAAATTTCCCAGACAGGCAAATAGTGAGACAGAGAGTAGATCAGCGGCTACCAAGGATTGGGGGAGTGGAGACTAGGGAGTGACCGCTCACGGGCACGGGGCTGCTCTTTGGGGTGACAAAAATGTTCTGGAACTGGACAGTGGCGACAAGTGGGCGACTCTGTGAACTGCTGAAAGCCACTGAGTTGCACATGTTAAAGGGCAAGTTTTACAGAATGTAAATTACACCTCAATGTAAGGCAACAGTATATTTAAACTGAATATTCTTCAGATAAGCATACGTTTTAAAAGGAAAAGGAATTCTTTAATTTTACTGTGATTGAAAATAGAGAAAAAAATTTTCATGTGCCTAAATTAGGTAAGAAGATTTGAAAATTATTCTATGTCAACTAAAAAAATTATTTCTTCCATTTACATACCATATAATTTAAATATCTGAAAAACCAGTGGTTAGATGATAGCAAATAACACAATAATCAAATGAATTTTCATCTAGTTGCTTTAGATTATACGTATTAGGAAAAGTATAGATTTTGAGATCTCAATTCAAATTGAATTTTACTTGTAAAAGTGGTGGTTTTATTCCTGCAGACCTGTTAACAACACTGTCCTTCACCTTGACTGAAAATTCGTGTCTGTGTTGGGCAGGGCAAGTGATGCCAGTGGCTATAGCAAGTCCCAAGATCTCAGCAGCTTAACTAGAAGCAATCTACAACTTTCATGTTAGTTCAAAGAACTATGACCCAAGTCCTCTGAAAGTAGTAACCATTAACATTTCAGTACTAACACATAACTGTCAAGTCAAAGAGCTTTAAGGAGCTGTTCCCAAGATACGCACAGAACATGTTTTCTGTGGGAAACGAATTCTGTGGATTTGTGCTGGAACACACCTCACACTCCCACTAAACCCAATCCACCCAAAGCCCCAGGAAATCCAGAAACACTGGAAATAGCAGTGCAGTTTACCCAAGCTGTCTCTAATGCTTATCTCCTTGCAACAACTGTAAGCAAAACCAGCACACGGAGCTTAAAGAAGAATTTCCTCCAGAACTCCAAGGGGACATTCCCTGCTGAGCTCTTTGCACTGACAGGCCATTCACAAATCAGGTAGATGCACAACAGAGCGTGTGGAAATACACGGCTGCTCTGGGTCACACGAAGGAGCAGGGATGTGACAAGACAGGGAAAAGCAACGTGCTTTGAGTCTTAAGATATGGGGCTCCCATATCTTTTCTGTAATTTATCAAAATAAGCAGCAATAACCTCACACTAAGTTGATATTCATCAGAACAGTATTAAAGCTACATTACCCATTCATCTGCAGGCCTTAGATGGCAAACCATTTGTAAACAGACACCTCTTTTTGTAGTTCTTGTAATTTGCAAGTACGCTGCTGAGAAGGCCAAGTTCCGAAAGGAATTGTAAGGGTTAAGCGCCTGAGGCTTGCCAGTCAGACAAACCTGGGTTTGAATTCCAGTGCAACATTAGCTCTGAGAAAATAGTTTTAAAAAGCTCTCATCTTGTCTGCTTAAAACTGTTATCTAAGAAAAATATCCCTGTGAACCTTTTCTTGAAACAGCTCCACATTCCCGTAGACTCCAGAGCGGACCACCCCTCCCCTGGGCATCCGCAGCCCTCTGCGCAGCCCTCTGCACAGCACCAGTCCCATCACGTCAGCTATTTACTTTCATGCCTCTACCCTCCCGCCCCCACGCCCCGCCCCTGGACCTGAGCTTCAGCAAAGGACGCTTACTGTCATCTTCGTGCTTAGCATATGGACATTCAAATGCCAGGTCAAAAAAATACAAATTAAATAAATAAATGAAGCCCAAGACAGTTGCTTGCAGTGGGGGTAGGGGGAGTATATCTGTTGTGGGTTTGCTGAGGGAGGAGGAGCTGAATTTAAAATATCCACGTGGAGATGGTCTGTGATTAAGTCAATGTCTGACTTACAACTAGACCTTAGGATTTCACACACTGTTGCCGAAACCCATTAACAGCATGTGGACACATGATCTATTCTTGCAGAGATAAAAGGACAACTTCAAGTCTCCATTCTTCCCCCTCTAGCAATTCCCACTTACTTCCCTAGAGCCGCTGCCCACAGGGACCAAAGCCCTCTGCCAGCCAGGACCGTCAGATCCAGGTAGGAGCAGCCCAGCCCACAGCTGCCACCTCTTCTCCTTCTCACTGGGCACCGGGACCCTACTCTGCTTCCGAGTCCACCCACCCCGACCCCCAGATGAGCAAGGAACCAGGCATCAGAAATGGTCTCTGTTAAACACCAAAACAGTGCTTGAGACACTTAAACACAGACTAATGGTAAGTAGTCATTGTGGGTGGTCCTAAGAACCCAAACTTCCTGTATAAATGTATTTTGTTAGTCATGTAACACTGCTTAGGCTGCAAAATGTTTTCTGTTCCAATTAACCACCTTACAAAGAAAAGTGGCAGGACTCCAATTTCTGTATCAGGACCACCTGTGGCTGTGGGGGTATCACTAAACAGCTGGTCTGTTTGACAGCTGTACTGTGGTTAAGTCAGAATGTAAGCCTGTCAAAACGAACCACCATAAAAAGTCTTCAGTGAAGTTCCATGAAAATAAACACATGTGCCCCGCCCCTAGGTCCGCCCACTCTCATTAACCTACAGGTAACCTTCAGACAGCACTTCGCTTGGAGAAGACCTGCTGGAGGAGGACAAAGGCCAGGTTTGCCGCAGAGTTAGGTGGTCAGGTAGTTAAAGCCTGCACGCTGTTTGTGCAGCCTGCAGACCATCTGCAGCGTGTGCAGGCAGCAGGCAGGGTAGGAGGGCGGGGCGTAAAGAAGTCTGCAGCTGATCTGTCCCCAGCAGCCGGGGGCCCACAGCACTGCGGGCCCCGCACCGGAGATTAGTGCCATGAGCGGTGCAGATAAGGCACGAAGGTTTCACGCCCCTCTCCGAGTTTTTGCAAAATAAGAAAGTTTTAGAAAAGTGTAACTCTATCACGATGCAAACCGAGTCCCTTTGGTTTAGTCGTGTCATGTGAAGATCGTCACATGAGTGTGCACTGGAGCGCACACACTGAGATGGGCACCCCTTAGGAATGGCAGAGCGCTATGTTCCGAGGGGAACTATGGAAGCCTATGGCTTTAAACTCCGATTATCCTGAAGAGCCACTTTCCACTTCGAAACTGTGCCAAACCAATCATATGGAATAGGAAATCTTTTGTAAAGCGGACACTTTAAAACACATTGTTCCCCCTGTGCAAACTTTAACTTTCAAACAAAAGACTTGAATAAATGAGAGTTCCAGCGGGTGTGTTCCAAGTACTTAAATACTGAGAGCTTTTATTTCCTCTACTGAAATGTTTGTATCACAAGGTACTGACCAACTCAGCTAATGCCAGCTAAGGACTTTTTTCTAAACCTATTTTTGCAATAACTGCAGTATTCCTGTAGTTATTCTAGAAATCTAAACTAACTAAACTTAATACTGCACCACTGAAACAGTCCTAATTGATCAATAGCCAAATATAGATCGAATGCCTTCTTTCTTATCAAGACTTTTTAATTATCAACGATGCCCTTTCCAATCTACTTTTGGGAACAAATGGAGTTGTACTCTTTTTATTTTATTATCTTTGCAATACCCCGATATGGTTCAGAATGGGAAACACTGCCACACTGACTTAAAAACAGTTATATGAAAGGAATAAAAAGATGTACCAAATGGTAAGGGGGTGGAAGGTCTGTTCTCTTCTAAATTAGTGAAATTTCTGTGTCCTGTATAGCAGAAAAACGAGGGAGGGAGGGGTAGAGGAAAATGAATCTAAAACTCATTACTCTTTGCTTCTTAAACTAGATATACTAGTCTTCAAAGGGGTACATACTTATTTCCAAGAAAAAAATTGCTCAACAGTTAGCAAATTTCTGGGTCACAGGGTGAAAGTAAAAAGGAATTTTAGTCGAATAAGCAATAAAAGCTTTACTATGGACTGTAATGTTTCTCTCTCTCTTTTTATGAATATAACGGTCATCCTATATAAGGTTAATGGCTTAAAGTCCAAGGAAAACAGTCTTCTTTTTTCATGCCTTCCAATTCTTACGTCCCTTGATATTTCTGTGCATTTTTACTAATTAACTGAACCTCATCAAGAAGATATTAATGGCTCCGCCACTCAAGACACACACACACACGCATGCACGCACGCACGCAACTTCAGAACTCAGAATACTTCGCAGTCTACCAAAAGAGGTCTGTTTGACCCAAAAGGGGCGGGGGTGACCAAGGAGATGGTGAGGACCGGGCGCAGGGGCGCGAAAGGCCGCGGGCCCGAGCCGCTGCGTCAGCTTGTCGACACTTACTGGTTTGCTAGGGTAGACGTTAGACAGATGCGTTTTTAGTTTCCCCACGGTCCAGTTCAAGAAGCAGCTAATAGTCTGGTCCCTGTACTTCTGATTCGGTGCCTTAATGATGAGGGTCACAGGAATCTCCATCCCACTTTGGTCCATGGTGCCCCCAAAGCCGAAAACAGTCAGGAGGAGCAGCAGGGAAGAGCCCAAAGGAGCCGAGATGGTTACTCCCAGCGCGACTGGGGTGGGGACGGAAGCGAGCGGGTTCTCAATATTCCGTGTCCAAGTCAGTCACAAGTGCGTCGGGCGATACAAAGGCCATTGCCTGTACCGAGGGTGATGGACGGTGGCGGCGCTGGGGTCTGGGGGCCCGGCCGCGGTGCAGCGTTCCCCGCCAGGTCCGGGCTCCTCTAGGCTCCACCGGACTGCGGGGGGCGGCGGGGAGAGAGCGAGAAATCGCTGAGAAGGGAGGAAGGGAAGGGTGGGGGCGCCACGGCCCGAGTCACCGCCCCTGCCCCCGCCGCACCCCCCAAGCTGAAACGCAACAAGGCCCCTACGCGACGGCCCCGCCGGGAGGGCTGGAGAAGGGGCCGGGCCGCTCTGGGGGCAGAGATACCTGAGAGGAGGCCGCCGGGCCCGCCGCCGCCCTCCGCGCCCAGGTAGGACCGCCGGCCGCTCAGTCGGGCCGGGCGTCCTCCGCGGCGGCCGCTCCCTTCCTGCGGCTCAGCAGCGGCCACGGCCAGCCCCGGGTCTCGCGAGGCGGCGCGGTGGCCGCGGGGAAAGTTGGCCAGAGGGCGCGGCCCGCGGTCCGCCCGCTCCCTCGGGAGGGGCAGGCGCGGGGCAGGGCCGCGCAGCGGACGACCCAGCACCGCCCGGGCGGCGGCAGGTGGCAGGAGGGCGGGGACTGGAGCGGAGGCTCCGGCCCACAGCGCGCCTGTTCTGTGGTGGTGGTGGTGGTGGTTGTGAGCCAGGTTGGGGCCCCTTTAAGCCGGAAGACGCCGGGCGGAAGTGCGTCACGCGCAGCCCTCCTGAGGCGTGGCCCGGGCGACCCTGCGGACGACCGCCGCGCCGGGGTTCCCCCCAGCACACCCTTCCGGGGCCCCTGGTCCCCGTGCGGCCGCGCGGGTCGGTCGGGGTGCACCTGGCCTCCACTCCCGTGGGCACCACTAGCTAACCGGGCGTTAGCCTGTCCTGTTTGCTCCCTGAGGATTTGGGAAGGTTCCTCCATCCTAAGAGTTGGCTGTGCCAAAGTTAGTACCCTTCCTGACGCTAAATCAAGCTGCTGCTCAGAATTTCTGTAGGTCGACTGTCTGCGGAACTCGGTACCAGCACCTTCGGCAGAGACCTTGAGGATACTTTGCATAAGGCACAAAGGCTTTCAGATAAACCTGAACCCCACCTCTGTGTGTCCCCGGTGAACCTTTCTGAGCCTGTTTATTCTTCTCGATGGAGATGGTGATGCCTGCCTAAAGGTGCGCTGATGAGTCCATGAGCGATGTGTGGAAACCACCTGGCAAACTCCCAAATACGTGTTAATTTCCTTTTAGTCTTCACGAAGGTTGACACGAGTATCCTGAGCACCTGCTGTGGGTTCAGCACAGTGGTAGATGAATAGGGATGAAAGTGTTATTTTTCTGTTTTATGGCTTAGACATGGGAAGGCAAAAGTTAAGTCCGCCGCCCAAAGCTGATTTCTCCCCATTTTTCTGCACCAAACTGGGAATGAGTACAGTAAGTTAAAGTTTGTTAGATGGGCATTTTCACAGCTCCAGGCTTCCGCTTAGAGGAGGATGCCAGCAGATAACATAGCGGACTTTGGGGAGCAGGTCCTTTTCCTCTCGGTTTCGTGAGCGTTAGTGAAGGTCAGCTACCACTGTGTTAGTGACCACGGGGAAGTTCTTCATCTCAGCAGCTCATGCAGCAGGATCCCGCATGCCTCTCCTCCTTTACCTGGTTCTTTGGCGTAGGACACCCACCACGGTATCAGCCATACAGACCCTCTCAGTAGTGCTCTTCTGAAATAAGGGGAAGTGCCCTTTATTTCTTTAATAGAAGAAGGGCAGCTTGCTCAGGTTTTCTGTAGCAGAAATCTGGTCTTTTCCTGCCTAGTGTCTGTCTAGTCATGCTAATGGAACTTTTGTTCTAGCTAAAAGAAAAATAAAATAAAAAATAAAAATAAAAAAACTTGCTTAGACTCCCTTAGGCCTAGGGGCAGCCATTTGACACAATGCTAGCCAATTAGGTGAAAGTTGAAGTTGCTGCTGGGGCTTCTGGGAAAGCTTTCAGATGGACACACAGATCAGCGCACATCCTTGCCCTGCACCGGCCTTTCTTCCTGGAGGAACAGAGGTGCGAAGGCTGTAGTTCAATCATAAAGCAACAAACAGGACAGCAAAGGCCTCTATTCCAAAAATGTCAGAGCAACCCAGAGACTGGATCCTGTCCTCATGAGGCATCATCGTGCCACCATGTAAGTCCCAAACTGTAACCTCTACTTTTTTTTTTTCCTAATTCCTGTTAAAGCCAAGAAATCTCCACAACCACCCAAACCTGCAGTTCTTGTCACTTATGGTTGTAACTCAGACTTCCAGGAATCCTTTAAAGGACATGGGGTCCTCTCACTCGGCACGGTGAAGTGGACATTATTAATGAGGTACACGTTAATAAGTATTAATATTAAAACAATGTACACTTCACTATGATAAGCACTGTATAAAGCAAAGTCCATCAAAAGTTCACAAGCATGTACAAAAATATTTAAAAATGTAATGAACATTCAAGAGAATGAAATATATGGATATAAAAATTATATGGGGTCTGAAAAATGTTTTTTTTACTTTAAAACCACTTGAATTAAGTACCTAAAAATGCTTTTGATGCTGTTGAACTTGGCGATGATAAAAACAGTACATAAATATGATCCCATTTTTTGGTTAAATTTTATGTATGTATGTATGAATGTATGTATATAAATAAATTATATATATATATATATATATATATATATATATATATGAAAGAGTAATCCCCAGAACACTGATAGTATTTAACTTGGAATTTGGGGTAGGAAAAATATATAGCATTGAGGAAATACAAGATAGCAGCTGCTGCCGTGACCAGTGTGGCTTGGCTGGGCATCGTCCTGCACAGTGAAAGGTGGTCGCTTCAATTCCCAGTCAGGGCACATGCCTGGGTTGCGGGTTCGGTCCTGATCAGGGTGCGTAGGAGAGGCAACCAATCAACGTTTCCTTCTCACATCAATGTTCCTCTCCTTTTCTCTCTCCCTGCCTTCCCTGCTCTCTAAAAATAAATTTAAAAAACTTTTTAACGATAGCAACTACTCAGAGGCCACTATGAGCCTTGAGCTGCCTATTTAAATCATTGCACATCACAGATAAGAAGTGGAAATTTCAATTGCACATCTCAGTTACCATTTGTCACCTAAGTGCAGCCTGTAATGAGCATGCTAAAGAGTAAGATGCTAATAGATAATAAAGCACTTGTGGTTGCTAAGACTAAATCTACCTTACCAATGTTAACTATTCAGTACATGTAATCTTAGTGGCTAGTTCAGGAATTCAGATTGGTCTGCCATTAGGGTAGCTTTCTTTGTTAACAAAGTAAAACAAATTTTTTTCAAAATATTTGTAAATAATAAAAATTGATTTCTAGTATTTGTGGCATGTTCATTTACTTCTGATTATTTTAATCTTTGGGGGGGAAGGACAGATAGAAATGCCTACATTGACTCACTCTATTAGATTCCAGATTCTTTTAATATTTTAAGGAAAATAAAGTGCTTGATACTGAATTTTTCTTACCAAAGTTTAGAATAAACTTTCAGCAAGATAAAATACTTTATTGATGATGAATAATCTAGTTTGCGGTTTTTTGATTTTTGTCTTGTTTATGGTTTTGTTTTTGATAACTCTTGGGAGGAAAGACTTTAGTCAAGTGATGATCTTGCAGTTGCAAATTTCAAAGATGATGTTGGCCATCTGGCTTCTGATTCCTTCTATTTCTACTCATACCAAACTTGTCTTTTCCTTAAAAAAAAAAAATGCTTTGCCACAAAACATCTAATCAAATATTAATCAAGTTGATTGTTGACAAACAAATGAAATCCTACACTTGAAGCCTAGGAAAATTAGCTCGTTTTGACATTGCACTCTCAAAATGGTAATTAGTCCCAGATGTTTGATTATAAACCATATCATGGAAAATGGAAGGAAGAAAACCACATTTGCATCACATGGCAAATGGGAAATTTGAGTGACTGTTATCCTCAGAACAGCCCTGAAAGGTAATAAGGACAGTGAAGCTTGGAAATGCTGAGTGTCTTGCCTCAAGTCACACAGCTTGTAACTTCTAAGTGGAGTTTTGACTCCTGTATAATGCAGACACTTCCCACGACACTGAAGTTTCTTGTTTAAAGATATTCATGCCTAAGAAGACACATGCAGGAGGAAAAGCCTCTCAGGAACATCTCGGAGGTCCTCTAGATCAGTGTACCTAGTAGTGCCAGAGGCTCTCCTACTACCTCCGAAGGGCAATCGGCCAATTTTGGATTAAACCCTTCCAAGGAGAGGGAGTGCCCTAGTTTTCACTACAGCTTGGCCTGTTGTTACACAGCTGTGGTTATAAGTGGATTAGAATCTGCATTCCTGTAATTTCTCATTAAGCCACTTTTCTTCTCTTGATCAACTCAAAATATGACTCATTCCATGTGCCAGCCCTTCAAATGTGTAACTATTTTTTTTTATTTTTATTTTTATTTTTTAAAGATTTATTTATTTATTTATTTATCTTTAGAGGGGAAGGGTAGGAGAGAGGGAGAGGGAGAGAAATATCAATGTACGGTTGCCTCTCATGCGTCCCCTGCTGGGAGCTGGCCTGCAACCCAGGCATGTGCCCTGACTGGGAATCGAACCGCAATCCTCTGGTTCACAGGCCCGCGCTCAATCCACTGAGCTACACCAGCCAGGGCGAAATGCGTAACTATTAAGTGCTCTCTCCCTATGTCTTCTCCAAACTGAACAGCCCCAGACCCTTCAACCGTCCTCAGAAATAGTTTCCAGATCCCTCAGAATACCGACATGCCTTTGCACACGGTATTCTGTATCTCCTTCATCAATTATGGTAACCATAATGAACATTTAGACACGTTGTGACTTCTATAGAATAGTCTTCCTAAGGATGCACCTGTTATTTCTGTTAATTTCTAGAGTAACAGAAATCTTCATACACTGGTTTAGCTGTTGGATCTCCTGCTTTTCAGAAACAATACGTCTAGCCAGCACTCAGAGTGACCATTGACTAACACAGAAGTCCATTCATTCTCTGATGATTCAATCTAGTGACTTGTTTATGATACTTGAAGAAAATTGTAGCTAAATAACTATACTGACTTCTCTAGGTGACCAGACAAGGCAGGGAAGGGGCCAACCCTTTAGAGAATTTTGACCTAAGTGGATACAGTAATTGTCTGTTGCTGTGAAACAAATGACCCCACAACTGCGGGTCAGGATACTGGGAGCAGCTTAGCTGATGGTTCTGGTTTGAGTCTCTTGTGACATTGCAATCAAGATTGCAGATGGCCCGGCCAAGATGGAGGCGTAGGCGGACACACTGTGCCTCCTCTAACAACCAAAATTAAGGACAACAAATATTTAGAAACAAGAAAACAACCAGAACTTATAGAAAATTGAACTGTACGGAAGTCCAACAACCATTCATCCAGACCGGTAGGAGGGGCGGAGTTGCGGCAGGAGAAAGTGGAGGTGCGGACCCGGGAGCGCAAGCAGCAGCGTGGCAGTCCCTGGGTGCACAGGTGGCGGCTGGCGGTCCCCGGGCCCTCGGGCAGCAGCTGGCGGACCCCGGGCACAGGGGGCAGCTGTGCAGGACCAGTGGGGCCGCACAGGGCGGCTGGCTGACCGGGTGGTCCCACATTCGAGCGCGCGGACGGACCGGGCGGAGGGGACTGAATCCGGGAGAGAGCGGAGCAGGAGCCATTGTTCGCTCTCAGACCCCGCCCCCACCTATAGCGTCACAACCCAGCCACTGGGCTGCCCCGCACTGGGGAGAACCTGAGGCTCCACTCTTTACTACGTAACAGCACGCGTGCGTGCGCAGATAATCCAGGTGAAGGGGAAGCAGCGGAAGGGACCGGAGTCCAGAAGAGAGCAGAACAGGCACCATTCTTCCTTCTCGGACCCCGCCCCCACCTATAGCATCACAACTCAGCAACTAGGCTGCCCCGCCCTGAGGAACACCTAAGGCTCCACCCCTCATACGTAATAGCCGCGACCAGACTAAAACCAAAACAAAACAAAACAAAAAAACCCACGAAAAATGGCTCAAACCGGAGAAAAAATGAAAACCCCAGAGTCAATTCCTCTAAGCAGTGAAGAGATAGCCAACCTATCAGATGCACAGTTCAAAGCACTGGTCATCAAAATGCTCACAGAATTGGTTGATTTTGCTCACAAATTAGATGAAAAAATGCAGGCTACAATACGTGAAATGAAGGAAGACGCATGGGGAACCGATAGAGATGGAAGGAAAACTGGGACTCAAATCAATGGAGTGGACCAGAAGGAAGAAACTAACAACCAAACAGAAAACGAGGAAGAAACAAGAATTCAAAAAAATGAGGAGAGGCTTAGGAACCTCCGGGACATCATTAAACGTCCCAACATCTGAATTATAGGGGTACCAGAAGGGGAAGAAGAAGAGCAACAAGTGGAAAATTTATTTGAACAAATAATAAAGGAGAACTTCCCCAATCTGGCAAAGGAAATAGACTACCAGGACGTCCAGGAAGCTCAGAGAGTCCCAAAGAAGTTGGACCCAAGGAAGAACACACCAAGGCACATTGTAATTACATTAACCAAGATTCAAATGAAGGAGAGAATTCTAGAAGCAGCAAGGGATAAGGGGACAGTCACCTACAAGGGAGTTCCCATCAGACTGTCAGCTGATTTCTCAAAAGAGACCTTACAGGCAAGAAAGGGCTGGAAAGAAATATTTGAAATCTTGAAAAGCAGGGACCTACATCCAAAATTGCTCTATCCAGCAAAGCTGTCATTTAGAATAGATGGACAGATAAAGCGCTTCTCAGATAAGGTCAAGTTCAAGGAGTTCATCATCACCAAGCCCTTATTCTATGAAATGTTAAAGGGACTTATCTAAGAAAAAGAAGATAAAAATATGACAGTGAAAAGACAGCAAACTCACAGCTATTAAGAACCATACCTAAAACAAAAGCAAACTAAGCAAACAGCTAGAACAGGAACAGAACCACAGAAATGGAGATCATATGGAGGGTTAGCAACAGGGGTGTGGGAGGAGGGGGGGGGAAGGTACAGAGAATTAATAGCATAGACGGTGGACAGAAAATAGACAGGTGGAGGGCAAGAATAGTATGGGAAATGTAGAAGCTAAAGAACTTATGACACATGGACATGAACTAAAGGGGGGAATGTGGGTGGGAGAGGGTGTGTAGGGTGGAGGGGAATGATGGGGGAGAAATGGGACAACTGTAATAGCATAATCAGTAAAATATATTTTAAAAAAATAAAATAGTCAAACTCATTTAAAAAAAAAAAAAAGATTGCAGATGGCATTCGATGACCTGAAGGCTTGACTGGGACCGGAGGCTCTGCTTGCAAGGTGGCTCACCCACAAGGCTGGCAAGATGGGCTGGTTGTTCGTGGGAAGTCTCAGTTCCTCCCCATGAGGATCTCAGGAGAGTCACCCCCAGTGCAAGATGCAGGAATTGCCATTAATGAAACTGCCATCTGCGGTTGGTGGTGACGACATGCCAACAGAAGCAAGGGGAAGGGGTTGCCCAAGCGGTTGCTGCACTTGACCGCTGCGGCAGTTATGATGTCTGTAAGGGCAGTGGTATGAGACAGATGCTCCTGAGAGCACCTTGTCACTTACAGAAGGAAAATGACAAAGTTCATGTCTTTTGACTCTCAGCTTAAGTCACAGTCTAAGGCCAGATGTTTCCCTGAGAGCTGTAAAAGAATCGCTTGTTCTTGCACAGAATTCTAATTTAAGGATTGCCGAATTATAGCAATAGTTGAATTCACAGTCCCATCCCATTTCCATAGGACACTTAGGGTATGGCATGGGAAAGAATTGGGTCCTGAACATTGGAATGAGGACATCTGCTTGGACCCAGATGAAGGGGACGATCTTGAAATGACAAGTGACTCTAAGCCTCTTCTGTTAATGAGTGTAGCTGGCCATCTACTTAAAAAACTCTGTGATAAGACTAGCCTTTCTTTGCTTAAAAACTCTGCGATAACCTCACCTAGGGGCAGATTCCTGAAAAGGGATCTTTGTTCTCCTCAAGGCCCACCAGAACCACCCCTGTTGCCCCCAGACCTATAACTAGGGCTGAATTTCAGCATGCGCACGAGGCAAGTACATCCTGTGACCAGGAAGAAATAGCTTACACACCAAAATGATTGCAAGACTTTGCTATTATATTGGGTTGGCCAAAAAAGCCCATTTAGTTTCTTCCATAAAATAGAAGACACATTTTCATTTTCACCAGTAGCTTTATTGATTTGGATATTTTGAGTATGTCAGCTGTCTCCCACTAACAGCTTCTCGTGGGTACAGGCCAGGGGTGCCGCTAAACATCTTCCAATGCATACGACAGCCCCGCAGCAAAGGATTACTTGGCCAAAATGTTCAATAGTACCAAGAACTTCACAAAACACTTTTTGCATATTCAGTCAGTCACAGCACCTTCTCCATACACTGCACAAATCTTTCTTTGCACTCCAGTTGCATTTTTACCTTTCTTGAAATAATAAAGCCTCATATGCCAAAAATGTTGCTTATCTTCTTCCATCTTCAATATCAAAATAGCTGCATAAAAACTCACCAATTCTGATCATTTTTCAAATGCACACTGATACGACAGCTGTCACAATACAAACTAACAAAATTGTTTCAAATGAAGTTAAAGACAGCTAAGTACTACTAGTGCCATTGTACAGGAAAAACTAAACGAACTTTCTGGTCAACCCCATCTATGAGCAGAAATGAGGAACACGAGTGGAAGGGTATTCTAAGACTGTTAGACCGAGGAGGGTGAAATACAACACTACTGGGGCAAATTAACTGACATGAGTACACTTACTAGAGATTCCAGATTTCGAGTGTTAGTTCATGGAGCCCACGGTGACTCTCAGAACACATTGGTTGATGGGCTGAAGCCAAGACTCATGGCCTACATTTAAGCCGTACTGCCGCTAAGACACCAGAGCTTTCCCAGCACAATGCAGGGCAAGGAACCCAAGGCCCAGGCGGACAGGAATGTTAACTGCATTGTGTGTTACCTGCACCCCCACCCCACCCCCTCCAACATTCCATGAGAAGACCTGAAGACATTCCATTCACGAAGGCATTGAGATGTACATGAGTGAGGGGAGCCCCCCCCCATCCTTGTCAAGCCCTGGGGTGGCTCTCATTTGCAGACCAGGTATGGCTGTCGCAGACACTGCTGCTGAGATGAACTCCCCAGTGTAAGCATCGGTTGGGAGACACGTCCCGAAATGGTGGGGGCCTGTTTCATCTGATGCAGTGCGTGCTTTGAATCAGAGGACATCACGTGCGGGGAGGCCTGTGGACTGTTGGCCCCACGGCAAAAACACACAGCGTGCACCTGTGCCTTAATGCCAGTGCTGTTCGCTCTTGTAGAGAACACAAAGAAGTGGAAGATGGACTTGGCTTTGAGGAGTTTGCTCCTTAGCAGAAGTAAGCACAGAAGTGACTACAAGACACGGCGGCATCATGGAAACGCCCCAGGCCCTTCTGCAACCCAGCGAGTCTCAGCCAAAAGCAGGGGAGGAAAGTGAGGGGCAGCATGTCCGTGTCCAGGTGGGCGGGGGCGATTCGCAAGGGTCAGACGGTGATGGGACGTGATCCTTCCTTTCCTCCGCCTTTTCCAACTTCTCCTCATGCTTTCCCCACAGTGTGCGTGCATCCAAACCCCAGACACCGCTTCTCCTCAGGCCCGGCAGAGACGCTCGGTTCAGCCGTTATTAGGGAGCCGGCTAGCTGTGCTAAGGACAGGAGATGGACCCCCAGTACTGGGCACGCAAGTCTGCCTTCCTAACACCTGTGTGTCACTGCGCCCTACTTCAAGACAGCCTCATCCTTCAGCCAGTCCCCACCGGCCCTTCCGTTTCACCCCCAGTAACTACAACAACGTATTTTCACTAGTAAGGCCATCCTAATTAGTTGTGCTAAGAATCCGAGGTCAGATCTGGGACCAGTGGGACAGTGGGTTGGTTTGACAGAGGAGGGAAAGGAGACAGGAAATGACAGCCAAGTCCAGGCCTTCAGACACTGCGCCCGGGGGGCGTATTCACTCCTTCACTCTTTCTAAGCCTTTTGAACTCCCAAGATTTTGTGCTTTTAACCTTTACTGAAAAATAATCCAAAATTCATGCCTAACGGTTTTTAAATACATCACTGGTCCAGTGAAAAGGCCAAAGTTCTTGAGAAAAATCTTGCCTGACTTCACATTTCTTCCCCTTCCTAGTTCCTTTCTTTGTGTGTTACTCGTCCTGACTCCCTAGGGTTGGAAACTAGGTTGCGTGTTTAAAATAGCAAGCTAGCTTTGAGCAAGGCAACGCGTTACATTCCAGGCTTCAGAGAGTCACGGGACAGCTTCTTGAGGCTAGTCTTCGTAATACTCATTGTTCAAGAATGCAGGAGGTTATCTCCCTGAAGGGGGGCTGTGTTTCACAACTTCGATGCGGCCCAGTGCAAAATGCTCCGTTCTGTTGCAAGAAGTTGTAACTGAGATCACTCCAGAACGAAGGCATTGCAACTGAACATGAGCAGGGTGCCTGAGACAACTGTGGAGTGTGCTGGGTGCTTTGAATCCCTGGAAGGTAAACCCTAAGCCCCCACTTTCCCACTCACGCTGCCCATCCTCAGCTGTTTTCTCTGCTTCCAGGTGAAATCTTCTGCCTGCGCCAAGTGATGGTTGTCTCGTTGTGAGTCTGTCTCCCTCATGAGCCCGTGAGCTCCCTGAGGCGAGATATTTTGCCTTAACCATATTTTTAATGCTATTGCCCCGCACATTTCCTGCTGTATAAAAACAATAAACATTACCAACTAAATGATAATACTCATTTTACAAAGGGGGGAGATGAGCTGTAGAGAAATTAAGTAATGTACCCAAGTTCACCTTGTTAATAACTAATAGAGCAGTTGTTACCAAAGCCCATGAATTTGATCGCATTTCCTGTTTGTTTCTATTTAACCCCACATCTAGCTTCCATTACTACAGATTTTCCTATTACCATCGACATCCCCTTTGGTGGTGCAGTAACAGAAAAGGGTCTGGGGGAACTCCGGCATAGAGACCCAGCCCCCACGAGGAGACCCAGCGGGGGTCGGGGGTTCGCAGAAGCCTGCAGAATCATTCCAGGGAGGGCTGGGGGTGGGCAGTGACTCTTCAGGCATCTACTGGAAATCTCAGGTAGCTAAAAGCAGCATCCTCAAGTAACTTGGTGTTTGTTTTTTTTTTTATCTTCCCAGAAAAACAACCACAGGAATTTCAGCATTGTACCTGATCCTTATCTCTTGTACTTTTTCTTCTGTGATTTGATACGTGGCCAATACCATGTAGGATTGGAATCTTATATAATTATCATACGCTTATAGCTTTTGATTTTGTCCATGAAAGTCATCCTTTGGTGAACATGACCATTTTGTATTGCCCGTACAGAGTAACTGCAGCGTACAGAGTAACACTTCAAGAAGGAACAATTTTCAGGTGCTCTCCTTATAAACCACCTACAGTTGTGGGTATGCCGAGGGGCCTCTCAAAGTAAATAAGTTTAAAGGAGGGGTAAAAAGCTCAGCACAGATTGGTACTTTTTCTCAGATTCACATGAACGATGATCTTCTTTGCTCCTCACTATTTATGTATTATTTCTCCAGTCTTTTCAAAATCTCTGTAGAAATCTCCATTTTGGCTTCATGGTCTCATTTTGGCTTATTATCCACAGAAACCATTTTTAGACTGCTACTTCATAGGATAAAATTTTATCTGCTATGATTTTCTTTCATTTAAAACTATTTTTTAGCTTCAAGAAATTAAAGTCTAATTTTTTAAACCTCACCATCCTCAGTTACCAACTACTATTATTTTGTCTTCTAATTTTTATTATAAATGTATGCATATGTATAATAAATTCATGTGTATATATAGTTTTATAATGCTGTAACAATGGCCTGCATACACAATTTTAGAAATTCCTTTGTTCACTTAAAAGTGTGTTCTGTGAATTATTTTTATTTCTGCATGGGCTCCTTCCCTCTTACACACACAGCCAAGCCCAGCACTGCACCCGTCTGACACTGGGAAGTGATGACCCAAGGGCAAGGACAAGACACTGAGAAAATGTCTGTGAACGACCGCCCATTCCTGTACTGAGATCCCCAAAGTGTGCTCCGGTTAACCCACTTGGGTTAACTCCACCTGGGAGGGTGGGGCTTCCCTCATCAGCCAGCATGGGGCCCAGAAGCTTCTACTGGGCAAAAAAGCACAAAACCGAATTATATTCTCACAGGCTCTCACAGGAGTCGAAGGTACCGTCTGAGCACTGCCAGTGTGCTGGTGTCACCTCTGTATGGTTCACTTCGAGTTTTGACTCTCAAGTCTGGGGGCCAACGGACTGCCGTTCCTTGGGGTCATCATCTCAGACAGACACCTCTTGTTCCGCTCGCAGAGCTGTAAATGGACACCACGTGGGGCGGGCAATTTGATTAGGCGTATGGGCACCCCACAAGAGGACTGTAATGGGGAAGGGGTGGGCATGTATTTCGGTGCGGCCAGAAATGTTCTGTTGCTGACCTTGGTGGCAGGTACACTGTTGTTTATGACTGTTTGCGGAAGTGTACGTGTAAATTGAATGTACTTTTCTCCGTTACGTCTCACTCACAATTTAAAACCTGTTGTAAAATATACCTTTGCTGTTAGTCACTTTAAACAGGTCTTCTTAAGTTTAAAAAAGACGAAGGGATGATTTGAGATCATTGTTCGTAATAGCAAAAAGTGAAAACTAAAAGTCCGTATGAAGGGTTTGGTTAAATAAAGCACAACATAGTCATAACTGGAATACTATACAGCTTTTTAAAAATTATGCATAGATAAATATGTACAAAGATAGAAATTGTTCATAACATAAAGTGAAAAACATGTTGGAAAAACTGTGTTCAATTAAATATCCATTTTCACTAAAAATTATATAATCTATGTAAAAACAATTTCTGAAAATATACAAAGTATTAATAGTAGAATTGTGATGAGGATCTTCTTTTATTTATATTATATAATTTTTCTAAATGAACTTGTTTTACTATTTTGATTTCTTTAAATTGTTTTTAAATTTTAAAAATATTTATCCTTTGATTCAGCAGCAAGTCTTATTGGCATTAGTCTCAGTTTGGGCCTTTTTTATTTTTTAAATAAAATATACTTTTACAGGGACAACCAGTTCTCTTCATAAGCCCTTATATTTTAAAATGTTAATGTATTTTTCTATTGACAACTTGGGGGAGTCAGACATTTTCAGGCTCTAAATTAATTTCATGTTTTAAGTTTTAATTTCTATAATGAGCTCTTCTGAAATCAAAATTGGTACTGAAAAAAAGAACCTTCTTTTCTGTTTTAAAACGCTAAAAGAAAATTTTTTAAACTAATTCAGGCAGGACTGAATATTTTTCTTTTCTTCTATTTTTAAAAGTTGCTCGCTCATAAATTCTTCAACCTTTTACGCAAAGACCTAATTTTAAAAAGTGACGTTCAAGTTATGGATCTCTATCTACTACTACATTTTTTTATTTCATATTAGAGGTCCTTAGTGTCTTACTTTCAAGAGGAAATGCGCTCCTTTGTCAAACAGGAAACGGACGAAACGCACCAGGAAACGCGCTACTGCTGCGGTTAACCTCAGCCGCCGCTGGGTGGCTCCACTGCTTCACTCCGCTCCCTGCCTGCGGGTGGAAGTCTCCAATGAGAACAGACCCAGAGCAAGGCTTTACTTACCGAGTGCTTAGCTGGGAGCTGATGCAGCATTTATCTTCAGGACATTTTATTTAGAAGCAGTTCTGCTCCTCATGTATGCACTACTTTATGTTCTTCTGTTAACTGGGCATTTGATTTGCCAAAGAGAGGAGAGGAAAAGCTCCCCCGCCCCGCCCCCCGCTTAGCATCTCATTATTTTCTATCCCAATATTTTCATCAGAACCAAAAATAATTCTTTGTATCATCGTGGCGAGTTTCATAGCTATTATTTTCAGAGTCTTAAAATAACTCTGGTAAAAACGATAACAACAAAAGATTCCCACTAGACAGGAATATAGTACGTTCTCCCTTTGGAAAGGTGGAGAGGTATTTGCCGGTGGCTTCTGCCTCTGAGCCATGCCACTCAGCTCTGGTGAGGGCTGGTGAAGGAGAAGGAGACAGAGGAACCACAGAGATGCGGCCCTGACCGCTGGACAAGGGACCTGTAAGACCAACTCTCCCTGGAGTCACAGATGTGCACCTTGGGTCTGGTCGTAATTTAGAAACTTGACCACCATTTGTATTTCTAGATGCTGCTGCACTTGTGTTCTGTGCATTTGTGATAAACTTCTCCATCTTGCCCCAAACCTATCACTTCATTCTGTGTTCTTGGTTCCTTTTGCAACCTCCTAACCCCGTTTTAATTTTTTGTGGGGTTTTGTTTCATTTTTTCTTGCTGTCCCTTTTCATTTGCTAGGTTGAGTGAATAATTGTTGAATGAGAGTCATTATTTTAAAAATTCTACTTTAGGCCTGAATCCTTCCATCAGAAGAAAAGAATTCCAGAAATCTGGCATAAACGGTTCAGAATCTGAGGCGCCCCTACTTGTAAATACAATTCAGTACTTGAGCTAGTAATCACTGTTATTTAATGCATTTGCTGTGTAACTGATTTACTTATCTGCTTGGGCAAACTGATGAATGGTGGGATCAGATGAAAAACATTTGAATTCAAACAGCAGTGAAATGGAAGAGAGAACATATTTTTGATTCTACAAACTATAAATACAGGAACTAAAAACAGAGCTTGGTGTAGATGATAGATCTCCAAGTGAGAAAGTAGAGTTTAAATATCAAGTTCTCCTTATCAGGAAAAATATACAGTCATGAGGTAAAGAATACATCATTTGAAACATGTTCAGGCAGGGGAGGAGGAGGAAGGAACTTGGGGTCTTGGATCCCCGGGCTGGGGATGGTTTCGTGCCATGGCATTCACTGAGCTCTCCGCAGTAGAAGGGGAGAGGGGTAAAGAACATGCCTGCTGATCAGGCAGAGAGGCTGATCTCAGCTATCATCTGACCGAGAGAAGATAAATCTGCACAAAACCCTGAGGAAGGGCTCACGCAGATCACCATCCTTAGGGCGGATCAATGTGTCAATAGTACCACCTCCCCTGTCAAAATCTGCATATTTCCAGAACGTGGGATCCCGATGGCAGGACCTACAACCGCCACAATGGCTTCCTTCTCCCCCAAGGTTTCTGGGGTCAGAGGTGTGTGTGTATATGTGTGTTTAACGAAGCTGCAGTGGCCAGGCCCCAAGAGACACCAGTTTATATTTAGGTTATATTTGAGCTATATTTGAGTCTCGAGTGGGGCTAAATGTGAAATACTCTTTATCCCTAAATAGACTTGTGCCGATAAAGATTTTGATCAAAAATGTGCTTAAATATTCCCAAATAGCTAACGTATGTGTGCGCATACGCCGTGCCATCCTGCTGCAACACAAGGCTATTGCTCTTTCTTCCTTGTTGTTTCAATAATGAGGTGCTTCCAGGATACAGGAAACTATGAAGAAGTCTAGAATGAACTTCCGGGTGCCTATCATTCAGCCGAGTCAAATTTTAGCATCTTCCTTATTGGCCTGAGCACGTTACTTAGAATTTTTTTAAAACAATGAAAACATTTCAACCACAGGTGAGAACCCTGTGCCATGTCTCCCAAGCCTGAGTCCCCATCACCCTTCCCTAGAAGTAACCACAAGCTGGAGTTTGGTGTTGATCGGCCCCAGGCATGTTTTTATCCTGACACATCAAAGGCACAAATTCCTAAACAAAGTAAATATACGTGAGTGTTTTAACCTTTTATAAAATAGCACTGTCCTGCAGATAGCCTTCTGCAACTTGCTTTTTCAACTTAACACTGTGTGTTTAAATGTATTTGTTTGTGACATTCACCATCAATCTTCATTTGCTTAATTTAGAACGGAAGCTCAGCTTTCTGCGCTTTTGCTTATCCCCTGGGCAGGGTGGCCATGCAGAAGTTTCCCATCTACTGGTGAGAATGAGGAATTGCAGTGTTTGGGGTTTTGATGGGTTTTTCGGAGTTTTTTGTTTTTGTTTTTGTTTTTGTTTTTGTTTTTGTTTTTTTTGAAACAACCATAATTTTAATCCCATCTGTTTATTATGTAGAAACTGATTTTTTTAAAGGTTTATCTTCAGTCTTTTCCATATAGCTTTTAAAGATGATCTGAGCTAGTCACGTAATTCCCCAAAGGTTTGTCTACATGCTATGAAGGTGAATAAACATCACTGAGCTCTCTGGCTGCGAAGTAAGGGGGAGGGGTCTCATCCTGGGACTTGGTAAGCCTGCAGTCTGGTCCTGACTCTGCTCTCCTTGGCAATTCGTTTAACTTCTCTGGCCTCTCCTTTTTCTCATGTATAAAATGAATCAGTTGGACTAGGTCCTCTTGGTGCTAATTTTCAATGATCGGTGAAATATATTTAAATAAAAACTATAGAGCTGAAATTTTAAGTCACATGCTTTAGTAGATTTTCATGTTCTGTATGACATGAATTTTCATGGCAATACTTTGATAAGGAAAGTGCATAACGTATGAATACCTGTTTGTTAAAGGACAGAGTATATTAAACTATTAAAATTAATAACTAGGTGTATAGTTATAAGTTTGCCTTTGTCACACACGTTGCTTACATCTACAACCTACTTACCTCCAAGTGCTTAGTAGTGGTCCCTTGCTCTAGTTGTGACCTCCTTTCATGGGGAAATAGGATCCCCTCCCATAATCCATTTCATCGCGTGGATTTGCGCAGCCTGCGCTGCAGGGCCTCTCTGGAGCCCCAGTGCAAGGATGGCACCCGTGGGTGCATGGTATGAGCACCTGCAGACCGTCTGGCACTTTCAGTGGTGGCTCCTGGGCCCTCGCATACATGGAGGAGGCTCTGGAATTAAAACTGCGATCTTCAGAATCCTCCCTCAATCTTGGATGAGAAAAAGAAAATCAGTCATTTTGGGGGATTTTTTAAATTTCTATGGCAGTGATAAATACCAATCAGTCTCAAAAATAGCTGTGTGTCATCAAAAATATAATCGTCCTCGTAACATTAAAAGCATTATAGTAACACAAAGATGCTCCCCCTGGACCTCCCTTGTCCCCCCCCACCCACTCCCTTCCACAATCTCCAAAGTGACAATAGAAATCCCTTTAAAGCATCCTTTACTGTGAAGTAAATTTAAAAGTGTTATTGAGGCTGAAAACAACACAGGTGTTAAAGCTGTGGAAATAACTCTTGGTAATTGCCCAAGCACCTAATAACTGTTTCACCAACACTCTGTCTAAAAAACGTAAGTTTACGTGAATAAAGAATTATGATGATTTGCCTTGGAGCAGCCTGCTTTGCCCTCCTTTTCAGTGGAGGAACAATCCTAACTTACTGCTGTGGGAAGTTGCCCTACTTCGCCTTATTTCAGAAGGAAACCACCCGCTTTTGTGGAAAATCATCCTCAGAGTGTAACCTTTTAGCCCGTTCTTTCTCAGATTTCTCTGCAGTCATGAACACCAATTAAAACACCTTGTGGGAATATGATAAAATTATGTTAAAACTACATATTTCTTTTACTGCTCTATATAACAGCCTTACCCCCATAGACTTTGCAAATAAAATTTCAGAAATTAGTGAACTTCCTTTTTAAATGTTATTCTCATGAACTCTTCTAGGACATTCATTCATGAAATAGGATGGGTTGTTAAACTACATCCCTTAAGTGCGTGAGCCGTGTTACCAGTCAAACGGCTGGGCTCTGAGTGGGTAGGGTTCCACGGTCAAGTACAGCTCTCTTAATATGCACAACTTGTTCTCACATTCCCCACAGCGAAGCCTCTCATTTCACTCCTACGGGCTCTCACTTCCTCCTACTCATCGCTCCACTGATACTCTCTCACCCCGTCCCCTGTCCCTCAGCTCTTTCCTCACTCCTGGTCTCATCTTTCCCACTTCCACTTGGTCGAGTCTGCCCCGATCTGTAGGCGTACTCTGCCTCAACCCTCAGACCGGTGAATAAACACAAGGCTATCAACCTGTCCAAAAAGCGCTGTGACTGTGGAAGGTAGACAAGCAGGTGGTGACAAGAGCATACAAGTGACGCTGCTGAGCCAGCCCCACTCCGAGCAGGCACGGGAGACAGCAGAGAGCAGGAGGTGTCCCTGTTACTGTAAGTTCCCAGAGCAGGAATGTGGAGGGCGCACCCCCATGAAGCACCAACGGGAAGGGAACTTGGTAAGAACGAGGAGAAAGCCAAGACTGGAATCCCAAGGTCAAGTGCCAGTGCCACATCCAAAGAGCCAGAGGGAGGACTAAAGTCAGCGGGGTAGGGCCACGTTCCCTTGCGTTTGGCTCTGTCAGTACGTGGGCACAGCAAGTGCCAGCAGCTGAGCCGAGGGCTGCCGGCACAGGCAGCCAGCAGGGGTGTCGAAGAAAATGTGGTGGCAGAAGAAGGCACCACAGGAGTGCCTGAGGCGGGGGGTGAGCAAGGAGCAAAACTGGCAGAGACAGCTGGGCAGGGTCACGCACCGGGAATGACAGGGAGGCTGGCACAGGTGAGTGTCAGCTGCTGGGCAGGACCCCAGCTGACACCGGTTGGGCTTTGACTCAGGAGAGGGAGGCAATCATGTGGAAGTCGAAGCAGAAGAGGCACAGCAGGTAAGCCAAGGCAGGGAGTGGTCAGCATGAACAGAAACAGGGCGGGCCAGATGGGTCCAACTTCCCGGCCGCGATCCAATAACCACATTGAAATGTGAGTCAGTTTCAGCCAGGGTCCATTTCAGTTCTATGCTTTGCTGGTGATGCAGGACCATTAACTGTATCGACAATGCCTATGCTAAACCCATTCTGAAATGAGGGCAGTTGTACCTGTTATTATTAGTCTGGACAGGTTCGACCAAAAGGAAACGATAAAGGCAAAAGCATGCAACTATTTTTTTTAAGCCTCTGCACATTAATAAGGTCTAGGAAATCCTGAGGAAATGTAATTGCCAGTGTCGAGATGGATAGGACCTTTTTTAAAAAAAGATGTTATTTACTTATTTTTTAGACATAAGGGAAGGGTGGGAGAAGCAGAGGGAGAGAAACATCAGTAAGTTGCCTCTTGCACGGGCCACACCCAGGGACTGGCCCACAACCCAGGCCTGTGCCCTGAGTGGGAATTGAACCGATGACCTTTCACCTTTCCTGACAGTGCTCAACCAAGTCAGCCCCATTGGTCAGGGCAAGATTGATGGGCCTTTGTGTTGAGACTTCATTTTCCAGGAATAATGTTTCAGCGAGTCACATTTTTATCTCTCACTGAAGTGTACATTTAATTTAGTATAAATAACTACCGATTGAATAGTGATTCAATCTTTTCCTGTATACAAAAAATAAAAGACAGTATTTGTGTGCATGTACATGTATGTGTCAAGACTGAAAGTTAAACAAAGATTAATGTCTTTGGCTAAGAACAAACAATGGGCAATTTCATAAGCCAGAATTTATAGTTCTGTTGGGAATTTAATGAACTTGTTAGAGTAACTAAGATTGTCAGCACTTAAAAATGATAACCCTGCCTCAATTGTAGCTATAAATTATACATCTCATGTCAAGTCCAATTTTTTACCAACATAAACTAGCGACTTTACAGAAAACAGGATATTTAAAATGAAACTAAAAGTGTCAACACAACCTGAGTTCATGAACATGCTCATTGTACTTTCTTATTATAATATGAGCAAATATTCAGTCTTTAAGAGGATTCATGATATCATCAACAGTATCACAGGAGCATAACTTTTTAAATGATTTGTCCCGAGTTTCCCGTCATCCATCCTAGCAACAGAGCCAAGTGTCTGAGCTCGTGCTGCTTGAGATACAACAGCTGCCCTGGGAATCTTGTCCGACCAGCAAGCGAACGGCTATCCGCAGCTCTGTCTGATCTTCCCCACCCCCAAGCGCACACAAAAGATTTTTGTCATTCTTGGCATTGGGCAATAGAAGCAGCAAGACATGCCAGCAGAGCTCAAAAGGCAGAATGTCCTTCCACCTGTTTTGCGCTGTAAGACAGACCTCCACGGGCGAAGTGGGGTGCAGGGCTGTGTCCCTGAATGGCAGCTCAATGTGCCAGCGGGATCCTTGGCCAGCGAGGCCCTGGGCACTGAGGCTGGGCATTCAGGAGAGCTCAATGGAGAAAAGAAACTTGAGCGAACTGCTTCTTGGTACACTGAGAACTTGAATGGGAAATTAAGGAGTACCAGCTTCCCTCTGTTCTTACACCAGCCAAGGTCAGATTTCCAGGTTCCTATTTATTCAGTCTTCCCCCCAAAAGTGCTGTGGCAATGTACGAAGGTAATAAAAATTCTTTCTTTTTTTCTTTTTGAAGATAGTGTTACTGCTGTATTAGGCTCTCATCTGCAAATTTTCCGCCATCCTAAAGTAATGACTTCACACCACAAGTTAAGCAAAACCATGGTGGAGAGTTCGCTCTAGGAAAACAGGTAACTTATTCTACATCGCAACAAGGCAACTCCTCAGGTGTGAGGGCTGGATACGCCAGCTTGCTCCTTGACCATTTCTCATGGGATGCTATGTTAACAAACAGCTGGGGCCGCCCTGGCTGGTGTGGCTCAGTGGACTGAGCACCAGCCTGCAACCCGAAAGGTCGCTGGTTCAATTCCTGGTCAGGGCATATGCCCAGGTTGTGGGCCAGGTCCTTAGCTGGAGGTGTGCGAGAGGCCAATGATGGATGTTTCTCTTGCACATCAATATTTCTCTCTCTCCCCGTTCCCCTTTCTCTAAAAATAAATAAATAAAATCTAAAAACAAACAAACAAAAAAGCTGGGGCTGAAGTCTGGCCTCTGTCTGCTTGGCAGACAGGATTCTCACCACTCGGCAGGTCCCTTGGACAGGGAGAATTTAAGGCAGGAAGAACTGTCACAGGGGAGGCTTAGGAGAGGTCTCAGGTCCTCATGAACTTGGTGTATCTGCCCAGTGCCCTCCGCAGCACCGGTTTCAAACCCAGAAGCCCAGCTGTCCAGGAACCTGGCAGCCACCCGTGGAGGGGCCTGGGGAGAATTCTTCCAGCCAGTTTCAGTTTTTCAGGAAGCTTAAAAGTAATTGTTGATTCAAAATAAGACCTCAAGGATGACTTTTAGTTAGAAAACAAAAATCTCGACTCTTTGGTTTCCTCTTGGAAAGAGAAACGCATTACAGCTGAAGAAATGTATTTGCTTATCAACAAAATCTTTCAAAACAGGGCTTCTGGAGGGAAAACCCTATTAAAAGGGGCTTTCGGTGGGAAGTAGATTAAAAGACAGTCAGAGAGACAATTGTTTAAAGGAAGTAATTTTTCAAATTATTTTCATGAAATATTTACAAACAGTGGCTAACTTCCCACTACCCTTCGCCTCTAATTCAGTTGAAGTACTGCAGATTGGAGAAGATTGCTCCAGGAATGGCTGTGGGATGTTCCCAAGCTGCTGCTGTCCGCAGAGACCGCCTTTGCTGAGTGTCTTGGCTCCCCAGCGCTGCCTTCTTTGCCAGGGCTGCAAGGGTATGGCAGCGATTCAGAAGAAGCGCATTGAGCTCAGGCCAGGGAGCCCTTGCAGAGAGCTGTGGATTCCCCAAAGCCGAGGCAGAGCATGCATGCAGGCTTCCACAGGTTCAAGAACAGCAGGCAGCGGCGTTTATTATTAGCCTTCCTCATTTCATCAGCAAGAGCAAAATGAGCTGTTCCCGCCCTGGCTGGTGTGGCCCAGTGGACGGGGTGCTGGCCTGCGAACCAAAAGGTCATCCATCTGATTCCCAGTCAGGGTAAAATGAGTTGTTTCAAAGGCACGAAAGTGCATGTATTCATTAGATCATCGGGCGTTGCTCACAGACCTGCCCTGTGCCAGGCTGTGTGCCAAGTGTCAAACACTGACATAGGGAGCTCCTTCTGGCTTGCCCGGAGATGTCGTATCCAAACTTCACAAGGGACCAGTTTCTCCCGAGGGGCCAGCTTCTCCTTTCCGTAAAACCCAAGATCCTGCCCTTCAAGTGAATCCTGTAAAAAGCTAATATCTGTCCTGGCTGGCGTAGCTCAGTGGATTGAGCGTGGGCTGTGAACCAAAGGGTCGCAGGTTCGATTCCCAGTCAGGGCACATGCCTGGGTTGCAGGCCAGGCCCCTAGTGGGGGCCACGTGAGAGGCAACCACACATTGATGTTTCTCTCCCTCTCTTTCTCCCTCCTTTCCCCTCTCTAAAAATAAATAAATAAAATCTTAAAAAAAAAAAAAAGCTAATATCTAACCCCAGACTGGATGATTGATACTAAGAAATCTGATTATACCCCCACCCGCTAGGTCATTCTCCCTCCTGCCCTAGAAGAAGGAGAGCAGGAGGGGCAAGTTCCCTTCCCTGGAATGCCCACCCGTGGCATGTCCAGCAGAGAACCCCAGCCCGGCTCATCTCTTGTCTTGTTCGTTCTTGCAGGTAAATTTCCCCAGTAGAGCCCATGAGGTTCCATGGAATTAATCGTAAGTCCTGTTGCAGGACAGGTATCGAGCAAAGAAGGACCCAGGTGACACAACCTGCTTCCCAGCTTGAGATACGACACAGCGCAAGGCCAAAATCTAGAACAACCCCTGTCCTTTAACGAAAAGGGCTGAATTTTCAGTTCTGGTGGGATGGGCCAAGGGAGGAAGGGGAAACACTCAGGGAGTCTGTGGCCCCTCCCAGCTGGAGCACAACCGTCATGCTATGGAACTCCTTCTCCAATAGCTCAGCTCCTCTGTGACGGTGACTGTGACCTTGGCTACGTCTATCTGAAACTTCCCTCCACTACTGATTGTAGAGATGTTTGTTCATTTGTTTGGTCAATTGGAGCTGTTTTAAGGCCTAACAGAGATAATGGACTGGAAAGTGCCTGGAAAAAGTATAAAGCTCTATCCAGCTAACAGTATTTGACTATCAAAGGTGTCTTCACCTTTCATCAGTTTTATTTTTATCAGTTCCATTCTTACTTTGTTTTTAAGCTGGGAATTTATTCTCCAGATGAAGGCTTGTGATGAATCCCAAACTATAAAGTGCACGCATGTGGGGCCTGCTCCTGCTGACGTGAGGGAGGGAGGGGGGTGGAACCCCGAGCGTTCCAAAGGACACAACTTGAAAAGCACTGGAAGAGACGCCCAAAGGGTAGGAAAGTTTAGAAGTCCCTTAAAAACGTAAGCGCTACCTGTTATGGAGCTTGACTGTGGTGGTGAACCCACAAACCTACATGTGTGACGAAATTGCACAGAGCAGAATACGCACCCCACCCCCCCCAAATGGAGACGCACGAAACAACGGTGAAGCTGGCCGGCTGTAGCGATGTGCATTCTCTGGTTTTGATAACATGCTAAAGCTTTGCAAGGTGTCACAGCTGGGGAAAATGGGGTGCAGGGTGCACAGGCGCTCTCTGCTACTTCTTCCAACTGCAGGCAACTCTGCAGTGACCTTAGAATGAAACATTTCTTAATAAATAAATTCACAGCATGAGTTTCGTATCCTGTCCTTTTGCTCCTCCTGAAATTGCAGAATGGTCAAACAAACCTACCTGTGACCACCAGCTGAGATTCTTTGGCATCCATGGTCATGGACACAGGCAGGTATATCAGGTATAAGTAAAAAATTGTGAAGTTCTAAAGAGAATGTTTTATACTCTTTTTTTTTTAATTCCCCAAAGTCCCTAAGAGGAGGGAACACAGTGAGCATTAAATGAAAGAACGATAAACATCTTGAGAAGCTAATACTCTTCTCAGCATTTCTAGTCTCCCCAGGAAACGGCAGAGGCTGCATCGCGAGGTGAGACAGGGCCTCACACAGGCGAGAGCAGCGAGACCACAGGCCTTGCTCTGCGGCCGCAGCTCACACCCGGCCCTGCAGGAGAGCCGGGAGGGTAAACAGGCTCTCACCTGAGCAGTCGTGTAAACTTTTTTCACATAACTGTGCAGATAGTTAGTCTTTTTGTGGGGAAGACATTGCAACATGGGTATATCTCTTCATAACCTACTTAAAAACTGAGTGTTTCAATTATTAGGTCAGCTAAAACTATTCAGCACTGCATAAAAGATTATTTTGAGCCCAGTTTTAGACTGTTCGCATCCCATGTATCAGCACAGCCTCAGACACTGTGCCACCTCTACTGATACAGTTGGGAACTTTTGTTTTGCAACTTGGATTGTAGCCCCAGGTGTAGTTGCTAGGATAGCTAAGAACCAAGGGGGTCTGAGGGATGGGTTTAGGGCTTAGTTTTAAGCTTCGGTGCTTAGATGGGTGATGGCTGGAAAGCAGGGAAGCTCTTCCCCCAGAAAATCTTTATGATTCTCAGTTCTAAGCATCGTTGTTCCACGCCCCAGGTGACAAGGCAGAGCACAGGGCAGGGAGGAAGGGCCCATCTTCCCGGCTTGATCACGAAGTCCCACTCTGCTCTGACGCCCCAAGGGCTGCCGAGCTGGGCCGTGCTAGCAGTGACTGTGGACTTGGCACCATCAGCGCCACTTTCACGATGGCAGTGACAGGCAGCACCGACACGCTTTCCCAGCGTCCCCACAGGAAGCAGACCTGGAGGAGCCAGAGCAGGAGAGAAAGAACCGAGCGAATGGGCCTGGTTACGAGGTCACCGCAGCGGGTTTGTAAGCAAGAATGACCTGACGCTCAGAAGTAGCTGGAGGACCCTGAGGCTGAGCTGAGATCCTGTCATTAGCTTTGTAATTTGGACATCAAAAGGAAAGGGAGCCTGACTTTATCTCATCTGGGAGAGCCTCACATGCTGTGACTAAGCTATAATTGCAATTAATGGGCTACTTTATAAGTTACCTAATGTCACAGAGCAATCGGTGGCTTGCAATAAAATGAGACTGGTGACTTACAATAAAACCAGGAGATTATGGCTATTGCCAAAAGACTGAGACACAGGCAAAAAAAAAAAATTGTTTTAGAGTAAGCAAACAGAGAATAATAGCACAGAACTGGGGAAGAATGAGACTTGCTTCATGTGTAGCTTTTTACCACAAGACCCAGCATTTCTTTCTAGGAAGAACTTAAGAGTGGAGATATGGACAAAAAAATGAATAGAGGACTCCTCTTGGGCATTTCTACAGCTCTCCACGTAAGACTGGGAAGATGCCAGTGGTTCCCATCAAAGAGTGAGGGGCGGACGGACGTGCTGGCTACCCTTGGCACCACTGCTGACCCCAGTCTCCTGAGCTTTGGAGCCACTTCCAATCCAGTCTTGTCAGCTTGCACAGGACACACGGCGTGGGCTGCCTCTCCACTGGGCAAGAGCCACCCGGGCTGCAGACAATGGGTCGCACGAATCAGGAGGCTACAGGCCTGGAAAACCCCTCCCACGGAACCGCTGCACGCTTCCAGGCCGCTGGCATCCCTCCGCAGGGTCCGGTGAGAAACGCCTCCCCGCAAACTCCCCGTGGTTAGAGCGGCTTCCCTGAGAACAGAATCGGGGAAATGCTCCGTGGCAGCCGCCTCAGGCCTCCCAGACCGTCTGCCCATTTCCCTCCTTCAGCTGAGTAATTGTTCGACCTTCGGCTCTCAGCTGGTGAGTGACTTCCTCAGGAAAGCCTGTCCCGACCCAGGCCTTCCAGTGCCCTCTTTCCTTCTTCCTACTGATCATTAGTTGATACTGGCATACCTGTGTACTGAACTGCAGCCGATGATATGGACAAGGACCACGCCCATATTGCTCACTGATGGACCCCCAGTACCAGGCATGCGGCAAATAAAAAATATTTGTCGCGTGAAGCAACGTGAGTGACATCTGCAGAGTTTTCCCTACATGGCTTAAGGCTTTGGCTGAAGCCCTTGGTGCTTTGCCTCATTCGTCCCACTTCTGCTAGTCCTATTTTTAAATATTATATAAGCAATATGTGAATACATGATCCTTGTAAAGATATTCAAACAACACACCTACATCTAGGAAAACAGTTCCCGGGGATGCAAAGCCCAGGCTTGAGGAAAGCAGAGAATAGATCTGACAGCAAATGGACAAAAAAACCAGCATGTGCGGTTTAAAATAAAACTCCTAAATAGCACCAGGATGTAGGCAGTGTTCTAAATTCATCGCATCATCTTTACTGGGGTGAAATCTGGTTAAAGTGGCCGCGGAGAGGGCAGCCACAGAGCACAGAGGGAGGCGGCAGCAGGCAGGTGAGTCGCAGGAGACATGCACCTCCAGCCACAAGAAAGGCACGTCACCAAACGGTGGCTCGAGGCCAAGCGTGCAGGTCTGGCTCCGTGGCAACCAGGCCTGACCAGCTCTGCAGAGAGTGGGAAGAGGGCCGGGGGATGGGTTGGTTATTGCAGGTGAGCAGCCTCCAAGAGTCAGAGATTTGAGAGCCTGGGAAGGGAACATAGGTCTCCCATTTTAACTTGTGTCTTCTGCGCAATGAGGAACCGAAATGCAGAGAAGTGAAGCGATGAGGCCCAGCAGCCCAAAGGACAAAAGTCTATTTTTTGTCATTTTTCGCTTTACGGGGTATGGCGGGGGAGGTGTTGGAGAACCGTGTAGCACCGATGCCTGCTCTTCAGGCTGTGAGTCACTGAGCAGCCCAGTGGAGAAGTTCTGGGGAGAGACGCCAGCTCCAGAAGCAACTGCTCCAAGATGGTCTGCTTTGTAGACAGTGCAAGGCGCCTGGCATGTCTTACAAAGGAATTCACAAAAGAAGGTCTTTTCCTTAGAAACTCCTCTAGGCTCCAGAGTCTGGATTCAATAGCCTTTGGCAACATTTTGGAACTTTCCATGTGTGCTGGATACAAAGATGAACAAAATGCATGAAGGGATGAGCCATGGACTTTCAGGGTGCTCACTCTTATAGGGGATCAGAAGTGAACAGAAATGATTATGGTTCAGTGCAATAAATATAATAAGATCAGCAGCACAGAGGAGGAACTGAGTTATTGCTGGGGGAGGGGAGCTCGGGGAGGTGCAGAGAAGGCTGCACAAAGATGACGTCAGAGCAGGTGTAGAGGACTAGGAGCTCCAACTCCGATGTTAAAACAACAGCATTAAACCGACATTGCTTGAAACACCACCATTATTCCTCAGGGATTTACAAAGCAGCTGTTCTTGCCCCATTTACCTCCCATGATGCTTTGGGAACCATACCTACATAATAATTTTGAAAGTAAGTGGCAGATAAAATGAGTCCACTGGCCCCATCAGCCAGGGTCAGCAGGGCAGACCCTCAGAGACTGCACAGGTGATGATGATCCCCACATGCAAATTTTTAAATTTCTATTGAAGTTACCGGGGTGATACTGGTTAATAAAATCACACAGGTTTCAGGTGTACAATTCCACAACACATCGTCTGCATATTGCTCCCATGTGTAATTTAATATGAAAGCCATGCATGCCATCAGCCAAACGACTCTGAGGAAGTCCAGCAGAGTTCTGTCTTTTCCTACAGTGCCTTTTCTATGTTTTTGCAAATATCAGAGCCAACCATTGCTCGTCTGTTTTTCTCATCCTTTAGGTGCCCAGCTTTGCAGCTGTCCCACGCACAGGTCAGCCGGCCCCCGGGGAATCCTGCCCTGAGGAGGCAACCCCTTTGCACCGCAAGACACCATGGGTGAGGCAAGCTCATATTCTACTTTCCACCAAGCAGACTCAGCACTAGTCCTTCACTTCCCCGCACAGCACGCACATTATGAGTCTGTTCTTTATCTCGTTCTGTCAGTACTCTCACCTCGCAACTCAAGAAGGCCATCTGATGGGCTGGAGGTCTGGTTCACCAGAAAGGAAGGCCTGTGTGAGAGCAGTTTCCTTACGCTGAGCTCGGCAGGTCACAGCAAGAGGAAAAGCATATGGCAGCGAAGTGCCGATGAGCCTGGGCGAGTGAAACAGGCATGGCTGGCTCAACACTTGCTTGCTCTTTCATTTGAC
Source organism: Glossophaga mutica (assembly GCA_039655065.1). Taxonomy (NCBI): domain Eukaryota; kingdom Metazoa; phylum Chordata; class Mammalia; order Chiroptera; family Phyllostomidae; genus Glossophaga; species Glossophaga mutica. The sequence goes on from CM077313.1 coordinate 90,553,228, forward strand.
CGTGTGATCCTGGGCAAGTTGCTCTACACTGCTAAGCCCAGGTTTTGTCCTCCAAGGAATGTGGTCATTCAGTAGAGGTCATTCTTCCAACAAACGTCACATACACTCCTACCATGTGATACAACAGAGATCAGAGAAAAGGTCCGGCCCTGACACAGAACTTACATTTTAGTGGAAGAAGGTAGACAACAAAAATAAATAGATTGTACATTATGTTAGAAAGGACAGGGACCAGGAAGCCTTGGCAGGGTTGCTGTTTTGGAGGCAATGACCAGAAGAGCCCAAGTGAGGAGGTGACCAGGTGACTGTAAAAGAGCAGCAGATGGACCTCCAGGGGCACAGTCTTCCAGACAGAGGGGACACGCTGAGGCAGGGGCAGGTCTCGTATGTCTGAGGAACAGTGAGTCTCGCTGACACCATGGGGACCAAGCGGAGGAAAGTGAGGTCAGAGAGTGTGAGAGCCGAGGACTGGCACGTCTGACTCACAGTTGAGTAGGATCGCTGGGCTGCTGGGGCAAGAGCTGGCTCAGGAGGGCAAGGGAGGAAGCTGGGAAACCGGTGAGGAAACCACTGCTGAGAACCAGGTGAAAGAGGAAGCGTGTGAGGTCCTGAACGGGGCGGCTACCGCGAACCACCTCGGGGCCCTGAATGCACGCGTGCAAATCTGGCAGGGAAGAGCTCAGCTTGGCTCTCTTTTCGGCGTCTTTCTCAGCCACCCGTCCACTGCCGTCTCCATCATCTTCATCTTCACCATCATCTTCTTCCCCTTTCCTTCTCTCTCTGCCTCGTGCTCGGTCTACTGCCTGCCTTTTCTTACTCTTATGAGTGGTCTGTTCTTCCAGGGCACAGTGCTGGGGGCTTGTCTTGAGTCCTGGGGAGAGAGCAGTGTGCCTTTTGGCTTGTTGGTTCCACAGGGCACATCGGAAGGAGGAGGAAGCAGAGGTGAGGTGGCAGGAATGGTGGTTGCCCAGAGACAGGGCTCTGTAAGGAGGTTGTACTGATGCCTTGGGCAGAACCGCCCCCTCGGAGTTCAGCCAGGAAAAGAGACCCCTTCTAGGTGTTTCAGCTGATTCCTGAGAAGTTGCTGAGGCAGGGAGTTCGGGGCTGATGCCACCCCTAGATAAAGCAGGAGAGCAAAGGTCAAAAGGCCATTTTCAGGAAATGAGGAAGTATAGGGAAACCATGGCAAGTGACCCCACAACCTTCAGCACCAAAGCAAGTGATTCTCAGAAGGAACCTCACTGACACTAGCTGCCACCTGGTGTCACAATACCTGGTAAATTGTCACAGAAGGCAGGAGGGGTATTCCCAGGAGCCATTCTCGGAATGGAACTACCAGCCATGACTTAACTATACACAGAAGTGTCTGAAAATCACATGACTATAACCCACCAAAGCTTAACTCAAATGTGTCCCCAGCTGAACTTCCCCAAAGCCTGAGCCCCAAGATACCCAGGGCCACTCTACTCCCCAGACCAGGTGACAGAAGGGAAATCAGAGTAGAGAGAGACAAGGCCCTAACTAATGGTGATTCAAAATGTCTTCCTTTGCCAATTTGACAAAAACCCAGGCTCTCTGCTCACATCGCTAGGACTTGGCCCTGGGCCCTGGAGGGTGCGACTGTAAGTGAGGGCTCCCAAGGCTTAAGCTTCTCATGGAAAATCCTCCTCTGCCTGGAGCAGAAAGACTTGACCTTCTCAAACCAGAGAGCAGTCCCATCCTGGGAAGGGGCTTCCACCGTGTGAAGCTGAATGACACGTTACGGCTACAAATGGGTGAAGGGTTCACCCTGCCAAACATTTGTAGCCATAATGCAGCTTGGAAGTTGCTCATAGCACTACTAGATCATTTATTAAATGCACACACATTTGAATTAGTAGATAATGAGCCACATTATGCAGCCTTTACACTCAGACTTCTGAATGACTCCATTCTAAGTCAACAGGCCCCAAGCTTGACCTCAACACAAAAATACATTGAGAGCTTACACTGTGCGGGCACTGTGCTAAGCTCACAGTGGAGAGCAAAGTAAACATCATCCCTGCCCGTATGGGGCCAGCAGGGGAGGAGACAAATAACCCGATAATCAGCGAAGTCCATAATTACTGGGCTAGAGAGGAAAACTTCAGGCCCTACTGAGAGTATAGGGCAAGGGGACCTAACCCAGCGGGAGTAACAGGAAAGACCGAAGGATCCATTCTTTCAACAACTACTTATGGGCCTACTCTTGGCCCGTACAGTGCTAATGGCCAGGATGACGGTGAACAAAAGCTGCAGCATCCATGCCTTTCTAGAACAGTCTTCCGGAGGAAACACTGTAACAGAATCCGATTGCATCTGTCCGTACGAGTAAATGGCAAGCTGATGATGAGGCCCATGAAGTAGACACGTGCGAGGAAGGTTGGCACAGTAGGGCAGGCTGTCAGAAGGGGCCACAGCATGCCGAGAACCAGAGGCAGAGTTAACGGGATGGATGAGAAGGCGAGACGGCTTGTGGGAGTCATCCAGGCAAAAGGAGCTGCTGGAGCCCAGGCCCAGGATGGGACAGGGCTGTGGGAGGGAGACACAGGCACAGAGAGGCTGGCGTGGCTGGGGCAGCTCCAGGGGAGAATGGGGAATAGGAACAGGCTGGCATGCCTAAAACCAACGGGAGCCCCAGCAGGTTCTGAGGAATGGAGAGGAATCACCCAATTGGCATTTCAACCGGGGGCTCTGGCTGCAATGAGGATATTGGTTACCAGGGCTGCTTTGGCAGGAGCTGCATCTCAATGACTTCCTCCTTTCTCACTATCCTTTCCGGTAGCCACGGAGATTTCAGTAAATGCGTGCCAGATATGCAGTTCAAAGCACCCCAACAATGAAGGGCTGTGTGCTTGGACGAGGGCACCCTGCCTTCTTCAGTCAGGAGGAGGCAGATTAAATCTCCCCTCCACCTCCTGTCGCCTGGTGGCACTGGGCAAGTCACTCACCCACTCTAACACCCACTTGCTACCCAGTCTATGAAATAGGGAGAGTAATGTGTACTCCACTGAGTTGATTGAGCAAAAGAAAGTGTGTGTGCAAATTCCCTTGCATTTGGCAGAACACAGGACCTACCAGCTGGTATTAGAAGTGATTGCAATGCAGTCAAGCTAGTCAGAGGAAGATTTCTAACCAAAAGCCATACTAGTAAAAACACAGGGATTAGAATACATATACGTATAGAGTTCTATATATATACAAAAATATGTACAGTATTATACATGTAAATACATTTTTATACATAGCTGTCTAATGAAATCATCCTAATACTAGTGTTGTAAAACAAGTTTATGTAACTTACACAATTAAGATATACACATCTATACAACAAAGTTTAGAATTTTTCTCAGTAAATTATATTGTACATGAATCACCTCATCTCTGCCTTTTCCTGCATGCAATGCTTCTCTGAAGAACTGAACACATTTGGTAGCTTGCCCATCCTCCAGACTGCCCAACAGTAGCTTCTTGGGAATGATTGCATTTATCTGTCTCTCTAGAGCCTACAGGACAGCCTGGCACTTGGTAGTAGGTGCTCATTAAATACTTGCAAAAAGGAAAAATAAAGAATGAATGAATGAATGAATGAATAACTTAGGGGTCTGACAACTGTATTTCATGAACCAAAATCAAGACACATTGTCTGTCCTACAGAATATGAGTGTCCTAGAGAGAACTTGGCATGAAATATGTGAAATCCAGACTGACCCAGAAAATTCAGGATAGGTAATCAGCCTATATCTCAAAATAACTGCCTCTGTTTTAATGGAGCTACGACAAGTAGTTATGACAAGTTCTACAAGTGACCTTGCGTTATGCTAACTTTTCGGCATAAAATTTGTTCCAAGTCCTTTGCTCATAGTTGAGAGAACAACGCAGAGGATTTTGAGGGATTTCTGTTCAACCGTTGCCATGGGGACTCGGGATCAGCTTTTCTCTTATCTCACTCAGTGTGATCCATGAGTTGCCTTCGTCAGACATCTGCTGGCACAGAAAGGGCAAGTGAAACAGCCATACATTTTGTTTGCTGGGCGCAGCTGAGCCCAGCTCAACAGAGTGTCAATTCAAAAGAGGGAAATAAAACAGGCAGCAGAGTCGGGGGACAGGAACAAAGAATCTAGTATGACAATGAACAGGGGGGCTAAACAAGCGTTCAGACTACCATCGGGAAGGTAGATAGGCCTCAGGAGTCTAGAAAAGAGGTAAACCGGAGGGGAAAGCCAGAAAAGAGCTGAAAGGACCAGTTTTAAATCAATGAAGACATTGAAGACTTGACTTTAAAGGAATATTTTTAAAAGCCCTTTGTAATCAACCCCTCCCTCACCCTTAGCTCCTGGCAACCACACTTCTGTTTTCTGTTCCTCTAGTTTTGCCTACTTTAAAGGAATTTAATTTATTAACAAAACTTAAAACAGGGAGGAGGGAGGAAGTGAGATTTTTTTTTGTACCACCCCCTCACTTCCTGTACTCTTGAATAGGATCAGTTAGTGCACTTATATTTGTGAAGGATCTATTATTCGCCAAATCTTTTATCAACATCCTCTTTCATGTTCACAACTTGTCCACGAAGGAGGTTGTGCCCATTTCCCAGATGGGTAAGAACAGGTGTCAAGCTGGTAAGAGGCAGAGCAGATTTCAAAATCCAAGTTGACAAAAAATGTCACCGGGGGCTTACCTCTGAGTGTTAGATTATTTCTGATTTGTTTTCTTCTTCTTCCTTTAAAATGTTTTTAAAAGATTTTATGTATTTATTTCTAGAGAGAGGGGAAGGGATGTAGAAAGAGAGGGAGAGAAACATCAATATATGAGAGAAACATCAGTTGGTTGCCTCTTTTGCACTGGCCCACAACCCAGGCATGTGTCCTGACTGGGAATTGAACCAGCGACCTTTTTGTTTGTAGGCCAGCACTCAATCCACCGAGTCACACCAGCCAGGGCTTGTGCTTTCTTCTTTATACATCATTTATACTATCAAAGTTTTCAACAATGAGCTTACATAACTTTTAGGGAAAAAAATTACTTCATAAATAAATGAATATATAAATACATATTACATAAAGACACATGTATAAACAATGTCTTATTCCAAAGCTCTTTGCTGAGCAAAAGGAAGAAAGATAGAAAAACATAGTTTAGAAGGGAATGCAGGAAAGGCTCCTCTTAGCAACTGGTCCTCCATTCGATAGTGAGAAACCAGATCTCATCACAGTCTAACCTTCCTGACTTCAACAAGTTCTCCAGCACCAATTGGCCTCCCGAGTACTGAGGACCTGCTCTGGAGGCTCCGGAAAACCCACTGAGATCACTCCGGACCCAACTGGCAATCTTAAGCTCTTCCTGTCTCATCCCCACCCCCAAAATGCCAGCTGGGAACAAGCCACCCATCACAGGCAGGCAAATACATAGTTGCCTTTTGCCACTTCTGAGAGGCAGAAGAGTGAAGAGTAAGGCCAGGCAGAGGAACACGCAGCACTTTGTACTGGGAGGGAGGGGATCATATTTGAATGGACCTGCGCTCTGTGTTGAGCAAACATTATGCATCACCGGGCTGTAACGGGACCCATAATGGCGCCCTCTGGCCTTTGGGCGGAATCCGTTCATTGCTCATTCCAAAGAATATTCGAGGGACCTTACAAACATGTAATGTAAGAATTTTTAAAAAAATAGATTAGGTACCAGAACTGAATCCCCGAATGGAAAAACTATGAAGCTTGACCCCCTACCTCCCAGAATATTTTTTTAAAATTAACTTAGGAGAGATCACAGACCTCAGTGTGAAAGTGAATTAACTATAAAGCTTCTGGAAGAAAATAAAGGGGAATCTTCACAACTTAGGGTAAGCAAAGGTTTCTTTGAATACAAAAAGCAAGAACCATTTAATAATTGATAAATTGTACCAAAATGTGAAATATTTGATCATAAAAAACAGTGTTAATGAAATACAGAAGAAATCTACAGACTAATATAGAATTCTTAAAAAACCTACATCTGACCAAAAAATTAGTATCTAGAATTTGTAAAGAACTCCCATACCTCAAAAATATGTTTAAAAAACTCAGTTTGGATGGACTTGAATAAACACTTCACAAAGGAAGATACAGAAATTGCCCCTGAGCAGTTTGAAAGATGCCCAATATCATTATTCATCAAGAAAATACAAATTAAAGCAATAACGAGATACTGCTACCCACATGAGTGGCTAAAATTAACAAAAAACAAAAAACTGATGACACCGGGTGTTGGGAGCACACAGAGCGCCCTAAACTCTCATTGTGGATGATACAATCACTTCGGGAAAAGGTCTCACAGGCTCTTGTAAAACTAAACATGCACCTACCCTCTGACCCAGCAATTTCAGTCCTAGGTATGTAGCCAAGGATTGTGAAAGCATCTCCACAAAGAGACTTACACAAAACATTCAGAGCAGCTTTAATTGCTAAGCAAACTGAGGTATATTCGTACAATGGACTACTCACCAGCAAGACAAAGAACGCATTCTGATACACATAATGGTGTGGATGCATCTTTAAAACGCTGTGCTGAGTGAAAGACTTGTATGAGAGCCCATGCTGTGTGATGCCATTTATATGAAGTTCTAAAACAGGCAAGACTAATTATGGTGCGAACAAAAAAACAGAAGAGAGTTGCCTCCGAGGGCCTGGGGATGAAAGAGTCCTGAGGAACTGCTGGACCGATGGGAATATTCTGGGTCTGGACAAGGACTTGCGTTACACAAATGTAGTCATTTGTCAAAAACCACTGGATGATACACTTAAGGTGTGTGCGCTTGGTTGAATATAAATTTTACCTCACCAAAAAAAAAAAACCCTATAACCAAATGTTAAACTTTAGTTAATGATATGCATACTGAAATGTATAGGGGTAAAGTGTATAGATGTTTGCAGTTTACTTTGAAATATATCAAAAAATAATTTAAAAGAAGGATGGCCTTGGCCGGGTGGTTCTGTTGGTTGGAGCGTCGTCCCGTACACCAAAACGTTGTGAGTTCGGTCCCTGGTCAGGACACGTACCTAGGCTGTGGATTAGATCCCCAGTTGGGGCGCAGACAAGAGGCAACGGATCGACATTTCTTTCCCATAGATGTGTGTGTCTCTCTCTCCCTCTCCTTTCCTCTCTCTCTAAAATCAATAAACATCTCCTTAGGATTAAATACATTTTTTTTTTAAAAGAGGGATGGATGCATGGCTAGATGTGGCATAAAGCAAGTACAGGAAAGGCTAATAATAGAATCCAGGTGGTGGGTATATGGGTGTGAGCTGTAAAATTATTTCACCTTTTTTTAGGTATTTAAGAAATGTTGCAGTGAAATGTTGGGAAAATAATTGTATTTGAAGAGAGGTAGACCCTTGAATACCTCTAAGAAACATTCTGGCACTTGTCTTGTTGATCTACTTCCCTGTATCTTGCTAAATCCATTTCTCTCGGAACAAGCACCATATGGTATGCCCCACCCAGAATGATAATAATAGCTTTCTTACACGATACGTCAACTCTTCTAAGATGCATATTTCTTCCCCACATTTTGACATTCCGAAATCAGAATAGGCCTTACAATCAATGGTACATCATAATTGGTGGAATTTTTTTTCTCAACAGGACATAAAATAATAGTATTTCTTTTTTTAAAGATTTATTTATTTATTTATTTTTAGAGAGGGGAAGGGAGGGAGAAAGAGAGAGAAACATCAATGTGTGGTTGCCTCTTGCATGGCCCCCACTGGGGACCTGGCCCACAACCCAGGCATATGCCCTGACTGGGAATCGAACCTGTGACACTTTGGTTCGCAGCCCGAGCTCAATCCACTGAGCTACGCCAGCCAGGAAAATAATAGTATTTCTTAAAATCAATGGCATGTTGGATTGACTAAAACGCAGTACCTAGTGCTACGTGGTTCAAACTATTTCCATCTTGTTTGAGCCTGACAGCACCACATTTTGGTGAGATGGGTAGTTATTCTCACCAAATACAGAAACCTGGATAACTATATTTGGTAATTACCCAAATATAGAAACTGAGATTCAGAAAGTTTAACGGACCTCCCTTCCAGATGGACTGGGATGAAACCGTAACTTTAATCTGAGCTCTCTGCATTTGAAGCCCCCTGTTCTCTCCCCCTGTCCCGTGAAATATTTAGAGAATGGTATCTCCGTGGAGACAGGGACTTTGTTTTATTCACTACTATAGCACCAGAGTATAGAACATTGCTTGGCACATAGCACATATTTAATAAACATTTACCGAATGAATGAATGTTACAGAAGAGAATAAAAGGTCAGAAGGGAAAGGCTTTCAGGATGTAGTGGGCTGGAGAGTTTATGCACAAGGTGACTGTCTTCCCATCCCTTCTCTGCTTCGATGCACTTGTGAATCACTCAAATCACAGGATGCCTTCCTCAGGTTTAACTGAATATATTCACTTCCTAATGGCTTGAGAGGCAACCGAGTATAATGCAAAGTGTACTAATGTTTGGATGAGAAGACATGCATTTAAGTCCCTTCTCATTTTAACCACCTATTAGCATAAAAGTTTGGGAGAAATTACTTAACTTTCCTGAGGTTTAGTTTTCTTATCTTCAGAATTGGGAATAACAAAACCTACCAGATTGCATGACTCGGAGATTCAGCTGAGACCACATACATAAATGAATGCACCTTACACAAAATAGGAGCTCGGTAATATTAGTTCCTACACCATACTCCAACTCCAACTTGGTTTTGTTACTGGTGATTTCGGCTCTCCGTTCTTAAGTTCAGCAAAGCTAACTCAAGGAGCCATGAAAGCTAACTCAAAAGGAAATTTGTTTAGTGTGCAAAGCAAAAGTACGCTCCAGTGGGCTGCTCAGAGAGCTGCCTTGGCCCTTTAGAAAGAAAGTCACAGAGGCAGAAGAAGTGAGCCAGCTGGGCTGCGTGGACTCAGGAAACAAGTTAAAGAGGCAAAAAGAGGGCCCTTGAAGACAGGTTCGGGGGGTTAGCCTGGGTGAGCTGCTGCTGCCCGCTGTGTCCCTGCTTGCAAGTCTTGGGGGGACCCTTAGAGCTTAGGAGAAAGAAAGCAAAGATCCACACCTGAAGAAAGAAGCTGCAGGCCTGCCCTGGAGAAAGAACGAGCACTGTGTCCTTTGCCTTAAAGGTTTTTATTTGTTTTCTAAAGGTAGGAGTTTTAGGGAAGGTGTCAGGGGAGGATCTCAATAGAACATTCATCAGCTTTCCAAGTGTGGCCGTTAATATACTGGTTCATCAAAACGAGTGGATAGGATCAGGGTCATGGTCTCTACCAACTGCTCAGCACTTAGGGTGGGGGGGTCCCTGGTCATTGCAGCTGGTCCTGAGGCAGCCACGGCCTCGCCTTATACGGCTTTGCTGTTTTTCTGGGCCTGGAGCTGAAACACAACTGAGGCCTAGACGCTACCCCTAGTTTGATAGAAACTCTGTCTCCGAGGTCAGCAGACACTGCCCCTCACCCCCACCCCCGCCCCCGCCAAGATTTGTGCCTGAGATGCTTTGTGCCTAAGATGATCCGAGGCTGATCAGAACCTCATCGTCCAGAGGGCTTCATGCTTAAGGTAGTGGATCTGTAAGAGAGAAAGAGGTAGGTGAGTCAGGCTGAGTCAGTCTCCCCATTCCACTGGCCAAGGAACTGTCCTGGCTTCTTACTATCCTGCCTCCATTTTCATGTTTCCTTTCACAGTTTTTCCCCAATAAGATTGTGGGTTTCTAAAAGAACCCCCTTTGGTTCTTATCCACGTCTGCAGGGCCCAGGAGAGAGCCAGACACAGGCCAAATGCCCTTAGATATTCTCCGTCCTTCAGTCTCCTTCTTCATTCAAAAATACTTACTGGGTGCTTGTTGTGTGGGCAGGCACTCTTCTAGTCGCTGGGGACAGAACAATGCACAACACTCACGGAACTCCCTGTGCCCCAGGGTGGCAGATGAACAACACATGAATAAATAATGCGCAGTGATAAGCAGTAAGGAGTAAAACAAAACAAAGCATGGGGAAGGAGGTAAGGGGAGGGGTGCTAAGGAGTAAAATAACGCAGGATGGGGTAGGAAGTGGGGGGAGAGGGTTTTCTTTGCCAGTCCGCTTGTCACTCACGTGTCGACCTTTGAGCCGTCTTCAAGGAAATGAGGAGAAAGCCACACAGTTATCGGGGTGAAACTCGAAGAGTAATATAAATATTTGCAGGAAAAATAAATAGAAAAAAGTAAACAAAACATTCCAGAATGTGGGAACACTGGACCAGAAACCTACATAGAATGCAGTGGAAGGCGTGCGTGGGCAACATTAACTGAACGAGTCTAACTGGAGTGAATGGACCTACGATGTCAGGAAAACCCTCCGTATTTCATAGTATGGACGATGGTGAACCACCGCAGGCTTCTGAGCAAGAGGCGACAAGATCAAAATAGTACCATAGAAAGCTCAATCTCGTGCAGCAACCTGTGCAGGAAGCATCGCAAGGGAAGGATAGCAGTTGCATCTCAGACATCTCCGGTTTGACCTCACAGTGGGTTTTCCCAACGAACGTGCTCAGCGAACAGCTGGAAACATGGGCCTGCAATGAAGAGCTAGGTGAGGGCTTGAGATTTGGCAGGTGTAACTTGTCTAAATCCTGACAGCTGACTGTAATCATCTCCCAAGAATCGCAGGCTCCGTGAGCAGTAAACAAATCTTGCTAGAATTTTACTTCTGGCCGGCAAACTGGTTGAACATTCCTCTTTGGAATTTTCCAAGCGTAGGCCAAGACTAGACAATCAAAGTCAGCAGTAATGAGAATTATATGCAGGACCTGCCAGGGAGACACGCCAGCAAATTAAGTAGAAAAGAACCCCGGAAAGGTGGGACACAGCGTGCCTTGAGAAGCTCAGACTCTCGAGAAATCTGGAAGAACGTGCATCGTGGCAGATGCTTGAGGCCGGCAGGCAGATTTTTTGTCTAAACGTGTGCTGTGTGAAATGATTTAGACACCCTTCGAAAAGCAGCATGCCAATGGTTCATCCTGAGAAAACACGCAGCCCCTCACGTTTGACTTTTCAATCTTAACACTGATTGGAAATAGCAAAAGTCATCTCCTTGCCATTTGGAAAGATTTCTCACTCATCCACCAATGGACAGGAAGGGGGACTGTGATAATTGAGCAGTGGGGTTTGTAAACCACAGCGAGAAAAGTTGCAGGGAGCAACGACAGCTTTACGAAAGATTCTTTTTTTTTTTAGGATTTTATTTATTTATTTTTAGAGAGAGGGGAAGGGAGGGAGACAGAGGGGGAGAGAAACATCGACATGCAAGGGAAACATTGATTGGTTACCTCTCACGTGCCCCCAATCAGGGACCTGGCCCACAACCCAGGCCTGTGCCCTGACGAGGCATCAAACTGGCGACCTTTGGGTTGCAAGCTAATGCTCAATCCACTGCACCGCAAAAGCCAGGGCTGAAAGATTCCTGAGTTCTAATGATGTCCTACAGCTGTGTGACAGTGGACATCTACCAATGAGAAACAAGAAAAGAAAAGATTGTTGAAATAGAAATGGTTCTCACTGACAAAAGCAAAGGGCTACGTTTGCCATGGAATCCTGACCAGGAGTATTGGGTACCTGTGATTAGCTGTCGGCTCCTGGGAAGAAGAGAGACGAAAAGGAGGCAAGAGAGAGGCCTCCTTTCCTTGAAATACATTATCTTAGCCTTGGAATCCTTACATATGTTGCTTATACAACCCCCAAAGAATTTTTTAAAACTCTGGAACTCCTCACGTATTTTATGTTGTCATCTAAAAGTTTTCATCGTAAGATAACATGATGATGGATTGTAATTGGGATAAATATTTCAAGACGCTATTTGGTAAAATAGGTTTTAACTTCCCAGTAGATAAAACACCTAAATCTTAAACCATGTAAAAGTTTTATAAGCCAGTTTTATCCAATGTTCAAAAATATTGCTTTACCTACAAGACATTTCAGTTCACTTTAAGAGACTCAGCATCACTAACTTACAATATTCAGCTGTTCCAAATCCAGAATAATTGGCCCACAAAGGCCAATATTGCATTTCCGATGCCAAACTTCATGGGTGACAGAAATCTGTGTAAGATAGACAAAGAAAGGAAGTCTGGTGCACGTAAGGAAACTTGATTAATAATGACTACAGGTGTTTTTGTTTGGGGACCTCCAGAGGTGATGACTTTAGCTGTAGTTGATAGGCTGAAGTGATTAATGCCGGTGGAAAGCTATTATTGCAGGAACTGGAATGCATGACCTATGTGACTCCAGGAGGTAGATAGGAAATTCAACCTGGTGCCCCAGGGGGTCTGCAAGTGATGGAGTTGGAATGTGAGCCATTGTGTTCCCAGGAAGGGACATTAGTGATGATGATAAAGAACTGTTGATCAACAGATAAAGAAGTGCTAGGAAAATCCTGGGAAACTCTTACTCAATTAACCTTTTTTCAAACCCCTTACCTACCCTTTCATCCAATTAACCTTTTCCCAAACCCCTTTCCTTCCCTTTCTTTACCTTATAAAAAGGTCAGCTTGAAATGAGATGTTAAGATGGTTTTTGAGTGTACATAACTCACCATCTTTTCATATTGCTGGCGTCTTAATCAAGCACCCATAACGATTCAGTTCTTGTCTCTACTGGTTGGTTCTGGTGGTGACAGGCAGCATGAACGCCAACCTTTTTGGTTTCATCTTCGCCAAGTCAATATTTCCTTCATGGTGTTTTTTTATTCCCATATGCATTTATTTTTTTAAAGAATATTTTCCTACTCATCCTAAATAGCACCATCACATGTAAAAAAAAGTATCTAGTCCATATTAAAAGTTCTCACATATCCCCCAGACTCCCGTTTAGCTGGTTTATCTAACTCGGGGTCTAATCCTGGGTCATATTGGGTTTGTTGTTATATCCCTTAAGTCTCCTTTAATCTAGAACATACATTCTTAAGAAGAGTGATATTGTCCCCAAGGGAGTAAAAATTGGCTCCTGGGGAAAGAAACATTTTTTTACTCTTTTTATATCCTGCATAAAGTACAGATATCCATATAGTATATAAACCTATACACAGTGTAGATGAAAAAGGGGCTCCTGTAACCAGTCTAACCAAAAATAGCCTCACAGGGTGGTTATAGATTCCTAAGTGAGCCGTTCATGGTGGGTGGTCATGCTCAGGCCTATAACTTCCTGAGAAAAATGTTTATCTTTGCCTTAAGCAAGCCCTGTCCATTGTTTTTGTGCATCCAGGTTAACACACCTTTAAAAGGCCTCTTTTCCACACCTTCGGTATAAAACCACCCTCGAGAGAGCACATAATCTTGTTAACCATCCTGTAATCCAGTCCCCCACCTTGTTTTCCCCCACCTTCATGTACTCTTCTTTATGTTCCCTCCTTAATTTCAAATGCATAAAAGAAATTGCAAAACTGTCATTCTCTGGAGCATTTGATATGTTGCTTCTTGGCAGTGTTGTCAGTTTGATTCAAAGAAACTCTTACAAAAATTCTCTACAGGTTGGATGTTTCCTTCATTGACAACAGTGTAACTGTGATATTAAATGTTCATGGTGGGTACTGTGACCAGTACGGTTCAGTTGGTTGGGCATCATCCTGCAAAATGAAAGGTCACAGGTTCAATTCCCAGTCAGGGCACATGCCTGGGTTGGGGGTTCGGTCCTTGTTGGAGTGTGTACAAGAGGCAACCGATCTATGTTTCTCACATTGATGTTTCTCTCCCTTCCTTCCCCTTCCCCTCTCTGTATAAATAAATAAATAAAAATTTAAAAAATGTTTTCATAGTGGGGAAACGATTAGGAAAAAAATGTCTAAAAATGCACCTGGGATGGGGGGGTAGGCAATAATGAAAAGAGAGTTTGAGAAATACTGATCTAGAACAATCCCTCTTTCTTGATACTGATGGATTGATTGATGAGGCCCCCAAACCAATATTTCAGTGTATTCTCTTATCTGGTTCAAAGAGAAGGTTTTCATAACCTAAGGCAATACCCTATTGTACAATTTGGGCTGAGTGAGACTTGGGAAAATGCTGCCCAAACACCTCCTTCCAGAAAGGACTGGCTGCCCAGGGCCGAGGAATGTGGCTAACTGAGATTCCTCAGGGTCTTCCTTAGCTTTCCAGCAAAGGTTACATTCATTTCAAGATAACTGCAGCCAATGACTACGTAAGGCTGGTGTACAAGGGCCTGGCTATTTCCACCCAACACAGAACTCTAAGGGGCATTCTGGGCTCTGGAGCTCCCTCTTTGATCACCGTGGAGTAACGCTGGGCAGGCTTCTGCAAGGATTACATTACAATAGCATACAAGGTGCGTAGTGTGAGCATACCGTAAGTGCTTAATAAATGGCAGCTATTACTTCAAGGATGGACTGATGACTTGCAGAGGAATGAAAGCATGTTGAGATCTCAGATCTGCTGAATTTTTGGAGGATCACAAAAGCCAAGTGCTGCTTAAGGCAGGGTTAGAACTCATGGAACCATCACTTTATGCCCCTTAAAACCAGAGTTCTCCGTGTCCTTGAGTTGCAAAGAGGAGGAGGGAAAAATCAAATCAATTAGCTTCCTATTGATGAATGCTATCACCAGCTGCAGGCAAAGGCAGCAGTCAATACGAAACGGGGCTATTTCAGCTCAGTACTTCCTGAGGGTGGATGCCTCCTTTATGCCTCAGAGAGTTGGAATCAACTTGGGAGTCACAGGAGGGGAATAACCCTGTGAAGCCTGGAGAAAGGTCACTCCTGTTCTATCATAACTTGATTCTCTCCTCCTCCTGTTCTCTTACACCAACATGTGACTATGTTCCTGGTCAGAGTGCACTAGGTCCTGAAGTAGTCAAGACTCTGTGGTTGCAAAAAGCAGAAAGCCCAAGACAAACCAGCTAGAAACAAGCAAACAAATGAAGAGGTAACTAAACAAATATTTAAAAAAGAAGGAAGGATGGAAAGAAATAAGGTTATTGTTTATTGGCTTGTTGCTTATTTGGCTCATGCAATGGGAGGTCCAGGGAGAGTAGACCCTGGGGATTGCAGGCACTTGGCCTTGCAGTCAGGGCTATCGTCTACATATCTATTTACCCACCTATCTACCCCTCT
The DNA here is from genome assembly GCA_039655065.1 of Glossophaga mutica. Taxonomy (NCBI): domain Eukaryota; kingdom Metazoa; phylum Chordata; class Mammalia; order Chiroptera; family Phyllostomidae; genus Glossophaga; species Glossophaga mutica. Next base: position 90,568,368 of record CM077313.1, read on the forward strand.
CTCCAGCTCTCTGTTTACATCCTCTCCTGCTGCAGGTGGGCAGGTGCGACCCTGCTGTGGAGACGAAGTAGAGTGTGGTTCAGATACCTCCTGGTGTCTCAGTCTAGGGACATCAGCTTCCTTCTCTGAAAGCCTGACACAAAGTTCTAGCGGGGAGACTCCAAGGAGCTCAGCTTGATGCACAGACACATTTCTAGTGAATCACGGTGGCCAAGCAGATGGAGACGAAGACCGACCAAGTCCAGATCTTATGCCCACCCCTGTGGACTGAAGACTGGCTTGGCAGCCCATTAAAGCTACAAGGAAAAAGGGGTGGATCACTCTCCCCGATGAAATATCGTGTTGCACCAGAGGAAGATGGGAAAGGAGATGCCGAACAGACAGAGTGGACAGGTATTCACTATGGATCCTTTGTGTCTCAAGGTTTGGCTTTGTTTTCCAACAAATGTCTCTGAAAACAGAGAAGACTTTTATAGTTGCAAAGGAAAAATTCCGTTGACAGAAGGAATAAAAAGTGTGCAGAAGAAAGTTGCTGAGTGAATAAGGCTGTCATTAAAATGCTATGGGAGAACGCATCATGTTTGTGACTTCAGCTATTTAATCTCCGGGAGCATGACACTCATATCTACCACCAGTCTTGAACCCCAGACTCTAACCCTCAGGGGACAAGAGTGGCCTCTACCTTGCAGGGCTTCTGTGGGAATTAGATGAGCTGATGCAAGTAAAACACATAGTACAGAGCCTGATGTACAGAAAGCTATTTTTTATCAATAAAAATATCATTTGGGTATATATTCATGTAGCACCCATATCCCCAGGACACACTGAGGGGTCTTGGCTGCAAATACGTGCAACGCTTAGGGTTCTTTTTCTAAACCAGGGAGACCCGTTCAGAGGTCACGTGCTAGAAAATCAACTCTCAACTGACAGGCACTCGGCATAAATTCTCCAGCTCCCTAATCCCTCAGTGGCACAAGTCTGCATTCCCACGTGACTGCATTCCAGCTGACGTGTTAAGAACGTGCCCTGGTTTGGGCTTTCTTGCCTTCCCAGTTTTACCACTCTCGCTCCCCTACCCGTGTTTCCTGGAATCATCTCCTACACAAACAACTTGGACTTGAATCCTTGTCTCGGGATCTGCTTCTGGGGGACCAATAAATGTGCGAACAAATCTGTGAGAGAAAACCCCAGAATGTTCACCCTCGTTGTTCTATGGCCCCGGGAGATTGTAAATAATTGTACTTGTAGTGATCTACATTTAAAACATTTTTCACAAACATGAACATGGAGAGCCACTCACTGATTATTGAAACGGTCTCAAATCTTAAATCTAATTTTTAGCCTCTGCAGGATCCGACTGCCTTTTTCCTTCTACCTACCCGTTGTACCTTAACGCACCTAATCAACAAGTCTTCTTACCTTTGCACCTGAGTCCATTCCTAGCTCCGTGCCTTTACTCATATTTACCCAGAACTTTTTATTAACGTTTCCTCTTCCACAAGGCCTCCCTGATTCACTTCAGCTCACGATGCCACTGCATGTCCATTTCTTCTGTATATCATTTCATTAACATTCTCAGTTCTTTCCAGGCCTGCATCATCTTAGAGAGCTACATGTAAAACACCACTTTGGTCTGGGGCTCTCAACTTCCTAGAACATTTGGATCGGCAGTGGAAGTACTTTCAACCCCCAAATGGTGTTAGACCAATTCAAGATAAAACACACCCCCCACCCCAAATTACTGACGATATCTGAGCTGCATCTGCTGTCTTTCTTTAACAAAGGGTCTTTTTTACCAGGACTGCAGTGATGGGGGAAGAAAAGAGGAGAAACAGAAGCTGGCTCTGATGCCCTCATTCCACCGTCCATAAATGATCTTTTCATGAGGACAGAGCTGATAAGGGGAGAAGGAAAGACAAAAAGCATTCTTGACTTAGGAATGGAATAGCCGCTCCCCCTCTGTGTCTGATTCAGTTACTCAGAATGGCTTTCTTTTCTTAAGGCTGTGCCTCGTGTGAGTTATGAGTCTCTCTTTCTCTCCCTCTCCCCTCTCCCTCCCCCCAAGCTCCATACTAAAGACAAGACGCAGCTGCCAGGGCCTCCAGAGATTTCCCAGCAGTCTACCATGGTGAAATAAAATACCATGTTATGCTGGAAAAGTCGCTGGTCTTTTCTTCACATGGGCTGGGCTATCTCATGGCCAGGATAAAGGATCCCAGGCCTGAGCACTTACGACTTCCCCTGAGACTTGTGGCATAGTCTTCTGGACTGTACTCCATCTTTTTGTGTTCCGGTTTCCCAGCATGCTATTGATAGTTACCTTCCAGAGCAATTCTATGTGTCTGTAGGGTACATGTACCCGCTACCTTCCTAAAGTGGCGTCCTGAAGGAGGGCATTTGTTTACCGCTACAGCAATTATTTTACTTCCATGGAGAGGGTCTGTGGCCCTGATGCCACAGATGATTTGGGACGATGACAGGTTTGTGATCTTCGCTATTGGCATCTTTTATGTCATTACTACCAGAAGAATTGCATTGTACAAAGGGGCTGAGGTTTGCATATAATGATTGGTTCAACTGCTTGTGAAGGTGCAATCTCAGCTGACGCTGCCCCAGAAGAAAGGGAGTCAGAGAAAGCGGGTCTGTAACCCCTTTCGGGGACTTGGTGTATGCTGGTGAAGTGATGGGAAGGTCTGGCGTTGGAGGTGACCTCTAGTTAAGCAGTTTAAGCTTTATTAGAGACCGAGTCTGAAAGTTAACCTGGTGCTTCACCCTCACATCCTGAGTTCAGTCTGTAAACGATCCGGTAGGCTTCGAATCCCAGGGAAGCCTTGGGCGAGCCCATAACAGAGGAGAAAGAAAAACGTGAGACCTGACTGAGTTCTTGCCGATGAGAGTGGCTTTCCAGGTGTCAACAGACAGCCCTCTCTGCGCAGTCCTTTCCCCCCTCCCATTTCACCCTAGCCATTAGCTAGCAAATAGGATAAGACTCCCCTTCCTGTTGACTGTATCTTGTGTTCAGAAATCTTTCTAGACCAAAACCATCAGACACCAAGAATGGAATTTCCTTCTGACCTCTGTGTGGATATACCTGGAAGACGAGGTGGGGGAGGATCCAACAGCGACGCGAATGTTCGCTCATACGTGCGATTGGATAAACAGGTCGTGTTGGGAACACACACGTAAAACCTGAAGGGGCTTCTACTTAACAACTGAGGGGCAAAGGTGGAATCTTCATTATTTTTCTATCTTTTTTTGGAAGAGATACTCAATATATATTGACAGTCGGGCTGAATTATTAAATTGAAAACATCCGTGCCCATTTTGAAGAGTATAACTTGGGGAAAAAATGACCAAATGCAATAGGTATAAAAACTGTGCCTTGAACCACTTCTCTGCTTTTATGCTGTGAAGTTAAAATGCTTTCCAAGTGCAACTCATCTGTTTTTACAAGTTGTTGCAGTTCGTGGCGGGAGGGCAGTCACAATCGCCACCATCGTTCCGTTGTACAGATGTGACTGGAGTATGAGGCCCAGCTCGGCAGGAGCAAGTGGGTCAGAGTCAGAACAGGATGGCCTGAGCCTGGGCCCAGAGGGCAGAAATGCGGTCCAGAACCACCTCGAGGCTCCTTTTCTACCTCCTTGCCCTTCTGACAGCATGACAACTGGGGAAGCCCTGGTGTTGCACTCGGGTCCGATGGAAGAAGCCGCCCCCTGCCCCTCAGAGGGGCACAGCGAGGAAACAAATCCCTGGACTCAGCAGGGCAGGGACTCTGTCCAGTCCCCCGCTGTGTGCCCACCTCCACCCCGCACCCCAGGTCCTACCTACCTGAGCACTCGCCTTGGCCCTGGTCAACTCAGGTAGAATGAGAAAACAAACGAGCAAACGAATGAATGCCTTGTGACTCCCATTTCAGTGTTGGAACCATTAAATCAATATTTCTTAAAATGGTACCGTCAGCCCTTTAGGAGGGAAAATAGCTGCCTAGTGTCACTTATCAGCAATTGTTCCTGCAAGAACAGAGATAAGAATCTCTCCAGGTTGACCAGACCATATGCATTTGTTCCCAGTGGAGCCTTTTTCTAATAAAGCGAATATCTAAGTAAATAAACACAAACACCAAACATGAGGAAGGGTCTTCAGTCTGCTATGGAGTGAGAAAGTTATAAAACAGCGTGTCTGCGGGGCTGGGTACTTTTAAACGCACTATCTCGTTTGATCCTTACAACAACCTACTGAAGCAGGCGCTTTTTGTGCTTCCTTTTGATAGATGTGGAAACCGAGACTTAGAAAAGTTAAGTGACTTGCCCAGAATCACACAGCCTGAAAATGAGGATTTAAAACCGAGTCTAGCTGAGTCCAGAGCCTGGTATTTTATTGCCTCTCTCTGGTTCTTGCTTCCAGTCAAGCTTCTTGACCTTCTCTTCCCCCTCTTCTCTTTCCTCTCAGTTTCTGTATCCCTCTTCTTTCTTCTTTCCCCCATCACCCCCCTTCTCCCATGTGTGTTTATTTACGAATGGCTTTTTCCACATTCTCCAAGGGTCCATGGTTCAGAAAAGTTTCACTGCGAGACAGACTTGCCCACCCCAGATTTAAAAGCCAGGTGGGATGCCTGATATCCCAGCCACCAGGCCACTGCCTAAGGTCACTGCTGGCCACTGTGTACAATGCAGACTCAAAGACTCCGCCGGGCCTGGGGCTGTCTGTGCAGTTGGTCACTTGGATTTGAAAACCGCACTTACTCATTTTAGCAGCAGTGTTTAGAAACGGCTGCCCCTTAGATTTTGTTGACTGGTTTGCATAAACATGCGCTATCTGTATAAATAATTTACGTCAGAGAGTTGCTGGGTTCCTCTGCAGGAACCCTCCATGTGCTCCAGAAATGGCGGAGATCAGGCTATCCACGGAGCAGCTGCCCTTCTTCCTTTGGTTCAACACATAAATACGCACTCCTGAAGATTGACATTTTGAGTCAGGACTCTGCACAAAACACATGCTAAGTGGTTTACGTACCTTATCTTATTTAACCAAGGCTTATGGGGGTGAAACAGTGGCCCAATTATCAGTAACTAGGCCACAGCAGAGCCAGCTCTCCAATAAGGATGGACCTCGAGTTGGGGCAAAAGCTCTCAACTCTTCCGCTTGCAGGGACAAGCGCTTGACCGTTGCTGCAAAGGACAAAGATGAAAACAGCCCAGCCAGGAACTCAGAATCCAGTAGCAAGGATTTTTATATCTAATAACAAAGGGCAGAATGCAACCCAATGCTACCATCTCTGTCCAACAGATAAAGGGTAGCAATAATTACTTAAAAAGAGCAAACCTTTAATTTGCGTGTGATGTTTTTCTAAAGAGCTTGGGGAAAAGCGGAAACCACAGCGCCTACTCTGAGATGGGCAGCCTTCCAAACATCACAACTACTTCTGTGGAAAAGCAGAGCTAAGGTTGAGGGGGGAAAAGTCCAGGAAGTCAGTGGCCGGGTGGGTTTCAAACTTGTTCTGTGCATCTGGAGATAAGGGGTCAGAGGGCCGAGCAAAGATGAATGACCCGCACGGCGGTAGCCCCGATAACCACAGCAGCAGCCGCTACCATCGGAACAGCGGAGATGCTGAGATGTCAAGAATTAACCACCAACACCAGAGGGCCCTGGAAGGCTGAGACCTTCCCTTGGTTTATTTAGTTTTGCTATAAATCATTTACTTAATAAACTGTCGTCCTTAGGATAGTCCATTCTGTATTAATTGGTGGGGATGATAGGGTTGAGAGGGAAAACACAAAGTTCGCACACCAAAGAGTGAATCTCCGCAACTGTTTTCTTTAGATATCTGACTGCGTGTGGAAAATCAGCAGTTCAACCTCCAACTGTTTTTAATGGACTCTGAATCCAGTCAAAATGGCAATGGTATGGTCTCCTCCACCAAAAGTCTACTGTTCATGTCTATCTATTTGGACTTTAAAACATATTGGATATTGCGGAAGAATGCAGAACTAGGGAGTTCAGTAGCTTGGTGGGAGAGCCATAGAACTTGACCCTTTCAATACGTGTCCGTCAAAGACACTGTTTTCTCAACACGAGGACGTGTATTCCACTAATTCAGCTCTGCCTGCAATCATACCTCTTTGTTCGGGTGCTGCATGAAATGGGAAGAAGCTATAATGCTTTCTCAGAAAAAGAAGTCTGTTTGGACTACATTTGTCCTTTAAGGGGTATTTGATTACATTTATCTTTCTCCAAAAAGTCTCGCTAGAACTTGCAAAGTTCTAACAGAACTTGGTATGGAGCGGTCAGGCAACAGCAAGTAGGAGAGGAGGGAGCACCAAGTCGTGACCTTGAGAAGTATTAACATACATTCCAGCGCATTCCAAGCACATAAAGAATAAACTTAGCAGGGAACGGCATTCCATGGGATCTGAGTGAAAGAAACACTTTGTTACTCTTCCACGTAGGGAAAGAGAGCAGAAATGGTAGGCCCAAAGGAAGCGTCCGTTCCGTGAGAGAGTCAGGCAAACATACACCAAATAGATACTTCTCAGAAGGACATGCCTTGCAATTTGAGCATTTTTGAGCTTGCGATGGAATTTCAAAGCCATCCAGAAACAACAGATGTTTGAACCCAAATCATCCAACTTCTGATGCCAAAATTAGGGCTCTGAAGAGGAACGTTAGAATTGTAACATATGAGGAACAACTTCAGTAACTCTCCCCCCGCCCGGCAAACAGTTGAAGGAGATTGATTTCGTGGCTGCCTGACCTATCCTTTCATCTGTGCTCATTTATATTCTGAGCGATAAAAATTTCTGTCAAATGGAAATATTAATAACTAAAACGCAGTCACTTTTCTAGGTCTGACTTCAATCTCCTTCCCCTCCCCTTGGAGTACTCTAGCTCCAAATTGAATTATGAAATCAGGAGGAGGGCCCTTCTGAGCGTGATTTATCCCCAGATTCTTACGTATGAAAACCAGTAACAGGTTATGGTTGAACCTACACAGCACGGAATGATCTAGCTGATTTCATAGCCGTAAGCAGCAGGCCAGCTAGTTCAGGCAAGCAAACAAAAACCACCAACTCCCACCAACAAATAAACTCAACTTACAAGCTCCTTTTTTTTTCCAGGTTAAATAAATAACAGATAAACGGCAATCTGGGCTTTACTTGGTTTGGAAGATATAGCAAGGTTGTTGCTTAATGTTAAAACAAGGTGGTTATTTTTCTCATTTGCTTTTCAGATTAACTACCCACCTCCACCTCCCTCCCCACCCTGTCTCTCTGTTAAACAAGTGAATGCAACTCAGACATCGAAGCGCTTTATTCAGGTTTCAAAGAAACTTCTCGTACATCTCATCTACCAAATAAACTTCTCAGCAAGGTAGCAAGGTTTATTGGCTGTTAGCATTAAAATGTGTTTCTCAACAAAACAAACAAACAAGCAAACTATAACCAAAGAGGCTGAAATTGAGAACAGGCTGACAGTGACCCGAGGGGAGAGGGGAGGGGATTTCAGGGGAAAGGGTGAAGGGTTTACAGGAACAAGGATAAAGGACACATGGACAATATCGGGGCGGGGGTGAGGGGAGTGTGGAAACAGGAGGGAGGTGGGGAGGGCTGGGGGTTGGGCTGGGGGGGAGGCGGAAAATTGTACTTGAATAACAATTAAAAATTTTTAAAAAGTCAAAAAAACAAAAACAAACCAAAAAAAGTATTTCTTATTTCAGCACAGGAATACTATCAAATAGTGCCTGGGAGGAAAAAGTGGCAGTACAGTCGTGGTTTTAGAAGGAAGCCAGGAACTCAAACTGTAACTGCGTTTTAAAAATAGCAAAGCAGCTATGATTATACTTTAGCTCTCCAGCACGTAAGCGTGGTATGAACAGGAAATGGGAGTACATCTTCTGAGCCTGATAAGACTCTGTAATGTAAGACATATGCTCTGTTTCTTGGCTGAAGAGCCAGGCCCCTCCAGAAAGAAGAAAAACATGTATGTTTAGCTTTAACCCAAAGAGCAAACTTACCAACCTTGGGAGATTTTTTTTTGAATTGCTATTGAATTAAGTGATGAAGTCAAGAGATGTATAGCATAGATTTAAATGTGGAAAACCCACCTTTATTGGAAAAATTAAAATTGGAAATACCTTCCAGAGGAAAATGAGTTAAGTGAGCGCAGCAGCTCAAGTCTGTGTCAGCTCAGGGCGGCCCCCACGGGGCAGAGCCACCCCAGGAGAATCAGTGATGACCGAGGGGACATTCCTGATCAGAGACTAGCCGTTGTCTATAAAAGGCCGGACTTGAATTCACTAAGGATCCGATGTTTTGAGAACATTCTACAACATCAATACTTATTCACAATTCTACTTACACAGACAGAAATGTGACAGAATGCCCTTGAGGTTCCCCTTGTGTTTAAGGAAGGAGCGGGTGGTTGATTCATCTCCAGATCGGTGTGTAGGGACAGCGTGACCGAGCAACGTGGCTCAGCAGCGGGTACGTGACGGGATCACGTCGCCCGATTTTGTTCCATAGCCCACATTAGGGACAACGAAGTTTGAAACGGTAATATACTGAGTGCTACTGGTGACAAAAGTGAGCTAATATAATTGAAAGTCCTTTGTGAAATTTAAAGAGCATTGTCCATTAGTGGTAAATTTTTATAGTTCATTAACTTGCCTACTATCCTATGGCTAGTAAGTGGTCAGGCCAGAATCAGAGCCCAGCTGACCTGACTCTGGACTGTATGCTGTGAATCGTTATGCTGTGACTTGTGTTCTCGTTCACCTGAAATACAATGCCACTCCGCGGCTTGATGGCATCATGTGTGACTATCTTGTGAATATGGCCCACCAGCCTGGCACTGAGACGGAAAACTGTAATTCCAGCAGCAGTCAAATTCTAAAGGGAAAAAAAATTAGGCCACAACCCGTGCATTCACCTTTTTAAAATATATTTTATTTTAAAAATATATTTTATTGATTATGCTATTACAGTTGTCCCATTTCTCCCCCATCATTCTCCTCCACCCTGCACACCCCCTCCCACCCACATTCCTCCCTTTAGTTCATGTCCATGGGTCATAAGTTCTTTAGTTTCTACTTTTCCCACACTATTCTTGCCCTCCCCCTGTCCATTTTCTACCCACTGTCTATGCTACTTATTCTCTGTACCTTTTCCCCCCTCTCCTCCTCCCACTCCCCTGTTGCTAACCCTCCACGTGATCTCCATTTCTGTGGTTCTGTTCCTGTTCTAGTTCTTTGCTTACTTTGCTTTTGTTTTAGGTGTGGTTGTCAATATCTGTGAGTTTGCTGTCTTTTTACTGTCATATTTTTTATCTTCTTTTTCTTAGATAAGTCCCTTTAACGTTTCATATAAGGGCTTGGTGATGATGAACTCTTTTAACTTGACCTTATCTGAGAAGTGCTTTATCTTCCCTCCCATTCTAAATGAAAGCTTTGCTGGATAGAGCAATCTTGGATGTAGGTCCTTGACTTCATGACTTAGAATACTTCCTTCCAGCCCCTTCTTGCCTAGAAGGTCTCTTTTGAGAAACCAGCTGACAGTCTGATGGGAACTCCTTTGTAGGTAACTGTCCTCTTCTCCCTTGCTGCTTCTAGAATTCTCTCCTTCATTTGAATCTTGGCTAATGTAATTATGATGTGCCTTGGCATGTTCCTCCTTGGGTCCAACTTCTTTGGGACTCTCTGAGCTTCCTGGACTTCCTGGAAGTCTATTTCCTTTGCCAGATTGGGGAAGTTCTCCTTTATTATTTGTTCAAATAAGTTTTCCACTTGTTGCTCTTCTTTTTCCCCTTCTGGTACCCCTATAATTTGGACGTTAGGACGTGTAAAGATGTCCTGGAGGTTCCTGAGGCTCTCCTCATTTTTTTGAATTCTTGTTTTTTCTTTCTTTTCTGTTTGGTTGTTTCTTTCTTCCTTCTGGTCCACTCCATTGATTTGAGTCCCAGTTTTCCTCCCATCTCCATTGGTTCACTGTGTGTTTTCCTTTATTTCACTTATTGTAACCTTCATTTGTTCATCTAATTTGTGAGCAAAATCAACCAATTCTGTGAGCATCCTGATCACCAGGGCTTTGAACTATGCATATGATAGGTTGGCTATCTCTTGGTCACTTAGATGAATTGGCTATGGAGCATTGATCTGTTCTCCCATTTGAGCCATTTTGGGTTTTTTTTTTGGTCTGGTCGTGGCTGTTATGTAGTGAGGGGTGGAGCCATAGGTGTTTCCCAGGGCAGGGCAGCCCAGTCGCTGGGTAGTGACACTGTATGTGGGGGCGTGGTCCGAGAGGGAACAATGGTGCTTGCTTCCCTCTCTCTTCGGTTCCAGTCCCCTCTGCTGCTTCCCCTTCGCCTTATTATCTGTGTGTGAATGTGGGACCACCTGGTCAGCCAGCTGCCTTGTGAGGCCTCGCTGGGTCTGCGCTGTTGCCACCCCTTGCCCAGGGTCCGCTAGCCACCGCCTGTGCACCTGGGGGGTCTGCTAGCCGCCTCCAGCACGTCTGGGATCTGCCAGCCTGCTGCCTGAGCATCCCAGTCCGCCAACCTCCACTTTTTCCTGCCGTGACTCTGCCCCTCTTACCAGTCTGGATGAATGGTTGTTGGACTTCCATACAGTTCAATTTTCTACCAGTTCTGGTTGTTTTCTTGTTTCTAAATCTTTTTGTCCTTAATTTTGGTTGTGGGAGGAGGCACAGTGTGTCCACCTACTCTTCCATCTTGGCTGGAAGTCTCTATTTTTTTAATTTTTAAAATTAAACTTTTATTTTTAAATTAAAATGTTTCTTAAAAATTTCATATGCTTAATATTTATGCTGTAAGATTTTACCTTATTTTACTTAAGCCCTTTTTTGAAGAAGTGGTTAATTCTAGAGCTGGAGCAGGGGAAATGTAGGTGAGTCTGAAACTTCTGGTGATGCAGAAAAAAGTAGGGATCTATTCAAACAAGCAAACAAAAAACACAATGGTATCATGTCAAAAAGAACTCAGGGCCAACCAGAAAGAGCTCCCAGTGGCTGAAGCTGGTCCCATTTGAGAAAGAAATAAATAACAATTGCATTGGATTATAACCCATAGAGTAAAATAAAATGTCCATGCAGCATAGTGATATTAACAAATATGTAGTTGAATTTAAAAAATAAATGGGGAGAGGAGACAGTCTCTCTTACACAAAATTTGCAATTAATAAATGTGGAAGAAGTGAGGAGAATAGAAAACTGAAAATAAGCCACAGGAATATTTGTTACAGGCAAGATGCATTGACGGATGCTAAAGTCAGTGGACTAGGAACAGGATATTTTCACAATCTCAAAGTGTCTTCCCCAAATATTTACTAACTATAAAAGTACAAGGAGTCACATTGGAGTAGAGGAACCTGGCAATAGCATTTTAACCAAGCGATGGGCATTAACATTCCTAGTAATGAGATACCAATATTGCGAACTTCCGGGATTAGGATGTCCTGAGGAGGACACGACACTTCTGTGTGTTCTGGTTACAATACATATGTACTCGATTTAATCACAAGAAAACAGGGGTCAGAGCAAAACTGAAGCACGTTCTACACGGACTTGACCAGTACTCTTCAAAAATGGCAAAGTCATAAAAGACAAGGAGAAACTGAAGAATGGTCCGCATTATCAGAGACAAGGCGACCTGACAATTAGATACAACACAAGACTTGGACAGGAAGGTGGAAAAGGTTGTTAGCAAAAGCAGAGTGACCCAAGGAAAGTCTGCCGATGAGTTAATAACAGTATTATACCAATGACAATTTGTTAGTTTTGATCTTTATATCATGGTCATGTTAAGTATTGATATTCAGGGGAGCTGGGTCAAGAACTGTTGTTGCATTTTTGCAACTTTTCTAGGAATCTAAAATGATTTCAAAATAAAAAGTTAAAACCAAGAAGCTTTGATTCCGCCTTGTTTTAAATGATTGTTTAAACAATCTGTCCCAATATTTCTCCTGACTCGGTCATTGGAATAGCCATTTCAGGATTCTCGCCTACCTGCTCAACATTTGCTGGTTTCTCACACTATTTTACAGGGAGGAAATCGAGGCACAATGAAGTGAGTAACTCAAGGTCACAAAACAAATAAGTGACCACACCAGGCCTTGTCCTGTGGCAGTCTGATGCAGAATTTGTCTTAACTTCTTCACCCTTTATCCCTCCTGTCCCCAGTGTTGCTATCATCTGTAGCATTGCTTTCTGACTAGCTTCTTTGATAATGACCCTGTTTATTTTAAACTTAAAAAAAAAAAAAAAACCCAGTCATTCAACAAATAATTAGCTGTGTTATAATAAGGCCATCAGGGTGGGGATTTTTGTTTTATCCACTGACATACCAAAAGCTTATTGAACAGTGCCTGGCACACAGAAGGTACTCAAAAAACATTTATTGAATGAACAAATTCGAAACTTTACATCACAACTATAAATGAAAGCCAGTCTCACTCGCCGGAAATAGAAAATAATCTTCAAAATTAATACCATGGAAACGACAGACTATTATTAAATGCTTTTGCTTCCTGAATGCCCTAGGGCCCCATATGTCAATATATAAAAAGTAATGCAAATGTTAGAAGATATAAAAAAGAATATCGGTTCCATTCTCCTTGATTTAATGAGAAGGCTTTAAAGAGAATAATTTTGCAAGTGAATCGGTTTTATTTAAAGTCACATCAGTCTGCCACCTAAAATCGTCTTACAAAGGACGGCCGTAAAGTGCCATTCTTTGGGAAGCCGACCAGCTGGAGGAGGCGCAGGTGAAATCAGAGAGCTCTGCGCCTCTCCGTCTCCCTCGCCCCTTAAATGTCGTCTCGACTCCGCTGTAATCTTCCGCCTCCTCCGGCTTTCCTCCCATTGCTGTCTCCAAACCCTTAGAGAGTTGTGTGTAGTCTCTGGAGCACACCTTCGGGGATAGCACTTAAAACGTAAATTCATCACTGTTTTCTTCTAAGCCTGTCTCCCTCACTTAAATTATAATTATGTAGGACATCAGGGAGCGGAGTGTGTCACAGTTTGTTTCTATTCCCAGGGCTCTTACCAGTATCTCACAAAATGCTAGGCCCATAATAAATGGTTGAAATGTTAAATTAAGGAAATTGCTGGAGTTCGAGGAAAAGAAAGAACTGCGTGGTTTTCTCCTGTCCTTGCAGCCGTGATTTTGTCATCACCTGTGTTTGAAAAGCTTGCTCTTGAGATCCTTCGTTCGATCTTCCCAAACACGTGGCGGGGAGGACTCTCCGTGAAGATGAACAAGCAGATGGCCACCCCTTCCTTCAAAATCTCTCGGAATGAATTCGCTTCCTAGAGCATTTATAATAGTGCTCTCCTCCTTTGTGGAATAAGTGTGAAAACCTGGACCGGTGCCTCCCTGGTGGACTTCACTGCCACTTTTCCGTGGCTTGCTGACCAAGTGGGGGCGGGGCTCAGGTCACTCGTCTGTACGTGATCGATGAGCTCTGCTGCCCACACAAAGGGTGATGGGTCGATGCAGCTTCTAGGGCAAGAAGGCGTAAGGTGGCAAGGAAAACACACTACAGAACATTTGTACTAGAAGCCAGAAATGAAACCTTCCCTGGACATCTCTTGGGATGGTTAACAATGGTTTCTTAGGAGCATGTTACTATGTCTAGATAGAAACCAACCAGCTGAGTATTGCATCTGAGGACAGGATTCAATATATGAGTACAAGATCTAACATGGAGGGGCATGACAAGCATCCCTGAGCTAAAATAATATCTGCCTTATGAAATGATTATACAGAAATCAATAGCTTTTATTATACATAAAAATGCTTAGGATGTATAATGGAAGAAAATTTATTGACAATCAGCAATTACATACATAAAATAACTGCATCCTCATTTATAATAAATGTTACCAAAAACATGCTGAGATACCAACTTTCTCCCATATCAGAGAGGCAAAAAGCCAGCAGTTTGACAGCATAGCTGTCGGCAAAGGCGTCCGGAAGTGGGCACCCTCACACGTACAGTGTAAACTGACACAGTCCGTGTGGAAGGCAATTGGGCAACAGGGTCAAAATTACAAATGCATTCCCCCTTTAACCGGCCAGTGCCACCTGTGGGAAGTTGTCCTTTATTCCTGCAATAGGGGAAGTGGCGGCCAGCGACCCCGCAGAGGCAATGAGTGACGTGCACTGGGACTCCCCGGAGCCTTGTTGGTGATGGCGCACAATCGGGGGGGAAAAGCATTTATCCAAAGGATTTTTTGTGAAAAATACAATTGTCACAAAAATAAATTATCTACATTTCAACTGAGGGACATTTTACAAAATACCTGACCAGCACTCCTCAAAACTATCAAGGTCAGCAAAATAACAGAAAGTCTAAGAAACTGTCCCAGACAAGAGGAGCCGAAGGTGACATGATGGCTGATGTAATATGACCCCCCCCCCCCCGGGACAGAAAAGGGTAAAACTAAAGCAATCTGAACAAAGTATGGATTTTAGTTCGTAGTTATGTATCGACACTGGTCCAATAGTTGTAATAAGTACCATACTGAAGTAAAATGTTAATAATAGGGGGAAACAGGTATTTGGAATTCTCTGCACTAGCTTCACAATTTTTTTTGTAAATTTAAAAGTGCTTAAGAAATAAAGGTTATTAATAAAAATAAGTTATAAGATAGCCCAATAATGGCATACTTCCATGTAACACTCGAGAAAGAATAAGGAAGCTGTCTGAACGGACAAAGAAAGATCTGCAAAGCTGTTAAGTGAAAAAAGCAGCCTTACAAGAACTTGTATTTTTCTAAAGAGACCTGCATGGGCACAGCAGTACCTACCGACGGTGGTCATCTGTCCGCGCTAGAGTGGGAACAGCAGAGTGATGGAGAGCAGAGTGGGAAAAAAGAAGATAGACACACATATTCACTGTCAATGGAATGCTTATTAAACTAATTGTTAACTCCTGCCTATAGGACCCTCTAAGCAAGGAGATGGACCCCCTGGGTAAAATGTGATTATTGCTGAAAACCAATCTCCTTCCCCGAATGATGAATCTCTCTGCCCCCTACATCTCTATGGATTCATTTAAACAAACAACTTCAGAATAAAAACATACCTGATTTCAGCCTGCCAAACTTTTATGAACCAAAACTCCTTGATGACTTTGCCTAAAAGATCATGTGACCCTTCCATAGCATCCCCAGTGTCTTCTTTCACTAAAATGAGGGTAGGTCTAAATAAAATTTTTAGTTCTGAAAATCTCTTATTATTCATTGAAAGAGAGAATTTATGGATGGGGGAAAAAGTGGGGGTGAGTGCAGAATGAGAGATCCATAAAAAACTCTGAAATGAAGAGTGAGCTATGAAAGTTGGTTATTTTTGAAAAAGCTTAACAAAGTCAATTTATGTTCTACCTCTGGTAAGACATTCCCTCACTGAATAGTTCAACAGTAGGTATATAAGAGGGATAGAATAATTTGAAATGGGAAGTTATTCATTTAAAAAAACCCTAGTGATTTGAAGAGTTGGATTTATTTTGTCTTTATTTCAAAGAATTGTTAGAAACACAATTCAGAGGGAAAGGCATTTAACTAGCCCTGGCTGGTGTAGCTCAGTGGATTGAGCTCAGGCCTGTGAACCAAAGGATCGCGGTTCAATTCCCAGTCAGGGCACATGCCTGGGTTGCAGGCCAGTTCCCAGCAGGGGACACACAAGAGACAACCATACATTGATATTTCTCTCCCTCTCCCTCTCTCCTTCCCTTCCCCTCTAAAGATAAATACATAAAATCTTTAAAAAAATAAAAAATAAATAAAAAATAAAGTGTAACAAAAAAAAAGGCATTTAATTATATGAGCTTCACAATGACATCATCTCGTCAGCCCACCCCTAACGTGTGAGTCAGCTCAGGTCAGAAGTACATATTGAAGTCAATATGCCGTGTATCTAAATATTTTAAAGCTGTAAATCAAGCTAACAAATTGTTAAATAAATATTTAAATCCTCCTACCTTTACATCTTCCAAACAACGTAAAAGCTTAGGGTTGAATTTAGATTTCTTAGACTCTCGGAGTTCCACTCATGCCAGAAAATAACACGGAGGAGGAGGAGGGCTGGTCCCCAGCCCATGGGCGCCCTATCCCTGTGAGGGAAGACGTGGGGAAGAAGTCCTGGGAGCTGCCTGGACGGTGGGAGCTGGGAACTCATTCTTCTATCCAGGTTACCCCACATGTGGTCTGGTAGAGGCTCTGAGTGGGCGTGTCATCTCATTCATGGGCGGGGCGGGGCGGGGCCCAAGGAGGGCAAGAGGAGGATCTTCAAAAGTTTCCAGCCCGGGATGAGGGGCAGTTGTCATCTGTTCTAAGGGTGAACCTGCGACTTCTTGGTGATCATTCATCAGGTGTGGGAATAGAGAGTAAGCAAGCCCCTTCATTCTTCTGGGCCCTTTGGAATAACACTTTGATATGGAGGCCATTTTAATGATGCTATTTAATTGACAAATAGAGAAAAAATCCCCAAAGGCAATGATTTGTATTGGGCTTCACGCACCACCAGGATTCCCTGAAATTCAAGGCCATGTATGAAATAAAGTGGAACTGATTTTTATTATTTTTATTTTTATGTGATTTTTACATAGCAGGTGATTCCGAATATAATCCCTAGAGAGAAGGAGAGGTGGTAGGGGAATGGATAAGATTTTTCCTCTTCAGTTGGTACCATTCTTAACTGTTGGGTTTTTATTTTTATCATGCGGATATATTGCATTTCCGCCCAAACAACAACTACAAGAAGGAAGATCTTCTAATAGTCCCCTAAGCAAATATAGAAGCTTAAATATTGAATTTCATTATCAGGCATAGGTCTTTTGGTCCCAAGCTGAAGTACTGCCAACACAACATATTAGGTAATGTGATAAATACAGAAACTCTATTTTTTCTTAATGGCCACGTTCACATTTGAAGCAAACTGTCAGTTTGCTCTGCCGGAGCTGCCTGGTTTAGCAGATGTCTTTGTTGGGAATGTGACAATTATCACCATTATTTATTTCACTGAATATCAAGTGGTGTGGAGGGAAGCCCAGGCCTCCTCAATAGTGCACGTGGTTAATTATGTCATGCTCTCTCCTCACATGCCTTGTTCTTTGTGCCTTGCTCTTGAAATTACCATAGAAAGATGTATCTTTTTATGGGAGCACAAGGTATCTGCATTAAAACTGAATGCTGTTCAAAGCTAGTATCAGCTGTCACACAAAACTATGTAGGCAACATAGGGAAAAGTAAATTTTTTCCAGTGCCTTTACTTGCTGCATAATAATATTAGATAACACTTACTGAGCCCTTAGTCTGTACCAAATAATGAATAAGCATTTTACATACATTTTCTCTTAATTAAAACCAGAAATTTCCATAATAGTTGTATATATTCTTTCGCTTGCACTGTGCTCTCATCTTAAAATGTTATTGTTTGTTATAGTAGCCAATGACTTATTTTGATATGATGAATATCATGAATTTTTGTCCACCGAATAATTTCTACTGTAGAAGTTCTATTATGAATGGAAAATTTATATTGCAGTAAAGACCAAATCACTAAGAAGGACAACATAAAAATCTTGCTCGCCAAAAAGGCCTAAATTATATTCTTAACTCAATCAATTAAATCAAAGTAACTCTCGATATAAAATTCAACAACTCAATAAACAATAAAACATCTACTGTGAGAATATTTTACATTCACTGGGTTGGACACAAAGATGAATTAGTCACTGTCCCTCTCTTCTACGTGATTGGTTGGGTGGAGAAGAGAGACAAACAATTGGATGCCAAGGCAGACTGCAGTGAATTGTCTGTTCCGGGTGCCAACCAGGTACTTGAGAATGTGGGCAGCCTCTTGTTCTGACGTTGGCGATGGGGGGAGAGCGTGTTGAAGGAGAATGATTTGAACTGGACAAAAGCTGATCTGAAGGGAGAGCACCTTGACAGAGGCAATAGCTTAAGGAAAAGCACTGAGCACAAGGCCTGTTTGGGGCGATGCATCCGAGTTGAGTGGGTGATCAGGCCAAAATGATGGATTTGGACCAAATCACAGAGGGTTTTGACTGCAGCAGGCAATGGGTGGGAAAGGAACATCTTTGAGCTTGAAATGATATGCCCAGGTCTGAGTCTTTGGAAGGTCACTCCAGCAGTAATATTCAGCAAAGCCAACACATAAAGTCTTATTGGGGAAAGGCAATTAAATGAGCCAAAGAAGGGAGAAGAGTTACTTGGAAAGGCGAAAGCACTTATGTGAATGGCAAGGTTGATTATTCTACTAAATAGAGTTAAAACCAAGTGAGAACGGGGAGACAATTTAGGAGGCTGCAGTTAAGGAGCTTTGAAGAAGGGTAGTGAGCAGAAGGAGACCGATTTGAAAGATAACGGTGGAAGGACACCCCACTGGATTGATTAGCCAAGATCCAAAACAGAGCAGTGAAAAGCGATGAGTTTAATGGAGATCAGAGTTTACGGTATCTGCAATACATCAGCGTGGGAGGCTCAGCATGCAGTTGGGAACGGGGTCTGCTCAGGGGAAGACAGAGGAGGGATGAGGAATGGAGCTGGGAGTCATTCTCATAAAGAGGACCACTAGACAGATCAAGCTGGAAGGTAGGATGAGATTACCAAGGGACTGGCAGGACTTAAGACAGTGAATCTTCAGAAATCTTACATATAAAGGGCTTGTTTTAAGGGAGTAGTGTGTAGCGATTCTGGACGTAAACTAAACAAAAGCTGGCCATGAGGCAGGAGGGCCAGTGGAATGTCACATGGGCTCCAGCAGAGGTGAGAATTCCAGTAAGAAGAGGGTAAATGTTTCCAAATTCTGCTGAAAACAGCGTCTGAGCAGAAAATCTAGGAAGAGGTTTTGGCATGAGGACTTTCCAGGGGCTGCTGGCGCTGAGGATTAAGAGGAAGAAGAAAACAGGTGGATGAAGTTCATGGATGCAGAGGATGGAGAGAGACAGAAACGCCACAAACAGAAATTAGATTCAAGGTCCAGTAGTAAAACATGAGAGAAGGTTTGCAGGTATCAAAGGAGAGAGAAGAAGGGAGGGAGGCCCAGGAAATGGGAGTAGATGGAGACACAGTTGGGGGGAGCAAAGTCGAGGGGGACATGGGGAGGGATGAGGGCAAGGACAGCTGGAACCGCTGGCCTCAGAAGGAACATTCTTCAGAAACTGGAGGAAAGATCAAGGGAGTGGGTGATAATTTGGGCAAAATGGAATGTGTATTGTATGCACATCAGATGACCTCCAGCTTCTAGTGAATTGTTGAGGGGTGAGGAAAGGAATTCCCACCATTGTTGAATCCCGGACAAATTGGAAGGAGTACACTTTAGAGCATCCAACCCACCTGGTTAAGCCATTCTGTCCAGAAGTGCTCCGCCGCCTACAAAAGGGAAAAGAAGATACAGGTGGTGGCTGTACCCAGGGCCGGGGCTTGGTGGGACAGATGGGACAGAAGATGGGGGAGAAGAAGGTCATTAGGGCGCAGGTGTGAGCGCAGTGAGAACTGTCCCCGAGGTCTCTGCGGTGCCAGGATGAAGGCTGGCGGATGGAGAAACAGCACGGGGCCTGGGTCCCCACGGGGAAGAGCAGGTCAGCAGTGAGGTGACAGGCGAGACAGACCGGTAGCGGTTGGAGGCAAGTTTTAAAGTCTGATGGTGACAACCGAGGTGTGGCTCCACGCAGAGGACCTGGGGCAGAATGAGACGGAGTCACGGGGACCAAGGAGAGGAACCGAGCTTTGGAAAGTGGGCCGGAGGGTTGAAGAGATTATCCATGTGGATTTTGAATCCCAAAGAATACTCTAGTTCTAGCTGATATTTTTTATATGAAAAAACCCACATTAATGTAGTATTAAAAAGTAAGAGTAGCTAGAAAATACTTGGAAGGAAGACACTCAACCTTGTTTATTCAATCGATACATACCGAGCCATGCGCTTAACATGAAACTGTATTCATAAGCATGATGTGGTGGATTCCTCTCAAATGATACTTTAATTAAAATTAATATCTTACGGCTGTCAGAGGGTGCAACTTAGCACCCGATGACCTTGTACTAAAAGTAGAAAATAAAACTGGTTCCTTGGAAGAAAAAATATATATATAAAAGCTAAACCCAGTAACATCACCATGTACTTAAATAAATGGTCGGACCAATCATTCACAAGAAATTGCTCATATTCGATGAGAAACTGCTAATCACTGCCCATGTTTTGCCTTCGAGCGTAAACTTTCACACGCAGGCACTCTTTCTGGAGTCAGTGGGCCCAGCCCTGCGGCCTGTCCCAGCCAGTCCCCCGCTGGGTGGACACACCACCATCCTGGGGTTGGCACATCTGCAGCCATCGCAGGCAGGGACCACAGCACGCTGGGCTCCCTGGTCCTTTGTGCCCCAGATGGAGACACAGTCACAATTTTCTAAAGTTCCAAACATAACTGTTGTTTTTCCTAGGACAAGCACAGTGGCTGTATTATGCTCCCTCAACGGGAGATGGCGCAGAGTTTGGGATGTGGTCATCACCAAGTCAAAGAGGAATTGTTCGTCGGATGTTGGCAAATATATGCAAATGGGCCCTGGGAGCACATGCCTTCTCTAAGTCTTCCCAGAGAATGTTGACCTAGTCCTGAAGCATTTATTTACACGTTCTTCTCACACAGTTTCGAAAGTAAACCCAGAGGCCTTATTTTGCATCACAGAGGTTGGTCCAATGTAGGCCAAATGTTGGTTATTGTTGAAGCTGTGCAACGGATATAAGGACTTATTTTACTGCTCTCTCCACTTTGTGCATGTTTGAAATTTTCCACAGTGAAAAGAAAAAAACAAAAAGGAAAGGCGATGTCTCTTTATTGTGCTTGTATAGCTGGGAGAAGTGGGAACCTTCCTTGCCTTTCTCTTTCCTGGTGACTTGCATAGTAACCTTTGAGAACTTGCTTACCCGAGTTCTCTTCCTTCCAGAACAAATTAGAATGTCCTCCCAGTAATACGTGGGTGGCTCTAACATCATTATTATTCTGCATATTCCCACATGCTCCCTAAAACTCTTCCACGTGCTGTTATTTCATTTATTTCTGTGGAGTTTCTGTACCCACAGGTATTCTCCCAAATTGTTTTTCCTCCCCCCTCAAAAAAAATCCATCCCCAAAAGAACACAGATTTTAATAATTCATGAATCAATCTTTATTGGATAACAAGTATATGCTATTACTTTAATGCTGTTTTTGAATTCCATAGCTAAATAGCTTTGTAAGGCAAAAAATGGCACCCAACAGAAAGCCCTCATTTGCTCAACCAACATTTATTAAGTGCCCACTGTCTGCAAAGTAGAAGTTCGGGTCTTGGTTACACAGCTCGCAGGGAACTTCCGAGTGGAGGCAGGGGTGAGTGGAGACTAGGGAGGGGCCCTTGCAGTGAGGGGAGGGGAGCTTTTAAAACGTGAGGATCCGCAGGCTCCATACACCAAGGGGTTCAGGTCTGGCATGGTTCCACGATGGACTGAGAACCATTGGTCTAAATGACCAAGTCCAAGGTGGGGGCATCAGAGCTGACTCTGCACGGACTGAAGCTGGGGTGGCCACCCATGGAACGTAGCTGGTGGGTGAAAGGCAGGCAGGATGCGTGTCTGAAGCTGCATCCTGATAATCAGGCGGAAAGGATACGAAACGGCCCAAGAGAAAAAATTCAGCAGGATTTAGACAGGGGGTCAAGACTCAGAGCTGACTGGGCTAAGGTTCAAGCCTGGGCTTTGATCCTGGTGGAGTTCTCAGCAAGGACCTAGAAAGGACTGACCGTGCAATTATTTGGTCCCCTTTGTGTAGCCAGCAGTGCGCACAGCTCCTCACTTACACAGTCTCATTTCATCCTCGTGACAAGGCTCAGCAGGCGCACCCAGGGGTAACGGCCAGCAAGGCTGGCTGAGTGTGAGGGGCTCTGCCCACATGGAGCATTGGGTACTCCGCTCACTAGTGAGTTAAACCACTCCCTGCGACTGACTCCTGACTGACAGGGTCCTCACTATCCCCCGCACTACATCCCAGGAAACACAGGGAAATGGCCAGCTTTCTCTTTGTGTCCCCAGCAACCCCAATGTTACCTGTTTCTTCCCTAGTCCCTGAGAAGGGGCCACTGTCATGCCCTTCACCTCCATTCACAGCAAGTAACAAGTCTGATGGCAGAGGACAGCACTGTGCTTGGGGACATACTGCTTTTGAACAAAGCACAGGCGCCTGGAGGAATGAACTGATATCAGAGGCAGGAGCTAGGAAGGACTGGGAAGACATGTGTGCGAAGTTCCCTGAAACCACGCTGGCAGATAGGCAGCAGCACCTTCCACGGGGTCCTACTGCCATCTGAAGAGAAGTGGTAAGGTATCTGGACGTACAGAGGATGAGCAAGAGTTCTGCTGCTTGAGATTCTCCTGAAGTGTGTTTCAAACCACTGCGCCAGCCTATCTGGGCAAGGTCCTCGCTTTCCCAGGGAACAGTACGGATGTGTGTGCTTCTCAGACATGGGAATCCGAGGACACAGTCCATCAAAGCCTCTTTCTTCCGATAACTGGAGTCGCAGACCCAGACCCTGCCGCATTAGCGTTCCAAACCCCAGGACGGCCCTGCCCCACAATAAATGGAGTAAACAAGAGCGGCTTGCCCCCTCCCCGCCCACCGCCTTCGACAAGCACACACGGTCGTGGAATTTTCCTCCTCTTATCAAAATTACTTGTAAGTTCGAAATTGTTCTGAAAATATCACTGATTACTGGTTGTAAAGTATAGGTAGATAGATTGATTGCTTGATTTAGACTTAGATTTGGAAGTGTGAGAGAATACAGTAATGAGCTGTAAATCTGACTCTAAAATAATGTCAAACTGGACAACGATTTTCTGCGTCCGGTATCCGTAGTCATTTCACAAGGCGGCATGATAAAGCAGACCAAGACTTGCCTTTGTTGCTTATTAAATGTGCAACTTCTGAAAATTACTTGACTTCCGTGAGCCTTATTTCCTGCCTTAATAAAATGAAAATAGTAAAACCTGCCTTGAGAAATTTTTGTCAGCATTGGGTGTAATATATGTAAAATGCCTAATAATGCCCGGGATATAGAGGCTCAGAAATATTTGTTGAATGAATAAGTAGTAGATGCTCAGTAAACATAGTTGTTATTATTAGTTGTTACAGTGTTTGTCACACTGTATAGGCTTTAAACCTGTCCACTCCATGTTCTTTGGGGAATAATTTAAAAATTAATGGTTTCACTTTTAGCTATTAAACCAAAGATATCTGTTGCAACAATTCGAATTATTTCAATACATCAGTATACAAATAAAAGGGCCCTACTACAAAACTCATACCTTAGATGTAACCGCTGATAACAGTTTGATATATTTGCTTTCAAACCTTTTTCTAGGCCTACATAAGTGTAAAATTTCTAAACTCAAGTTTGCACTATATATTGTGCATGTAACGTAAGTTTTTGATGTAACATCTTGGACATCTTTCCAGGCCTCGTATTCTATTTGTATGGTTAGAATATATTTTACCATACAAATGTCCTGTTAATGAGGTTACTTACTGTTTTTTGCTGTTTCAACTGGCGCTGCAATGAACATCTTAACGTCAATATCATTTTGGCATGCATGCTAATTTTCTAGGGTAAATTTAGAATTAGGTAAGTCGAAGGGTGCACGTATCTAATTAGACTCTGCCAACTTGCAAGGAGGTACAATGGGCCGAATAGTGTCCCCTCGAAATTCCTATGTTGATGCCCGAAGGCCCAGGACCTCAGAATGCAGCTGTATTTGGAGATAAGGTTATTAAAGGGGGAAATTACATTAAAATGATGCCATTGGGGTGGGCTCTACTCCAATCTGACTGGTGTCTTTATAAGAAGAGGAAATTTGGACATGAAAACAGACAACAGAAAAGAGAAGAAGAGAGAGATCCCAGAGGTGCATGCACAGAGGACAGACCAGGTGAGGACAGGGAGAGGGTGGCCACCTGCAAGGACAGAGATCTCTGGAGAAACCACATCTGCTGACGCCTTGATCTTGGACTTCAAGCCTCAGGACCGTGAGAAAATAAATGTCTGTTGTTTAGCCACCGAGGCTGTGGTGTTTTGTTATGGGAGCCCGAGCAAATTAAGACAGAGGGGCTATTCCCAAAGCCTTGGTGGCCCTTCTGCTTTGAGTTGAGGTGCATGTGGTATTCTAGTCGTTTGCTCCCTACTTACTTGACCCCAGGCTCTCTCTGTCCCTTTTCTCATTGTGCTTACCCGCCTAACTCCGTGCAGTTTGTTTAATAAGGGTGTTTACTGTGAACACTGGAGATTGTCAAGGATCTTGGGATGTTTTCGAACAATTTGTTTTTCTGATGTATCTCATTCTGGCACATTGAGATAACAGGAAGAAGATATGAAGGCATTTACCCACTGAAGTATCCTCTTTTTTCATTGGATGATCTGTGAAACAATGTGAAGAAAATCTTTCCCACCTCATTTCTCTCTAATTTCTTGCACTGATTTATGGGGGTACATAGCTCACCTTTGTAAATTATTTTAAATTAATTAGATAAATCTTTAGATTAAGATAATTAGATCACCCTGGATCAATCCAGGGGCTAGCCAGAGTTAACACACCCCTTGAAGCTGTTTGACTACAGTCTCGCTCCCTGACCACTGCTGTCCCTCAGCCTTCGTCAATATGGTATTTGTGCTTCTGGGAGAAAGACACAGAAAGGAAACTTGAAATCACTCAGAACGATGATCTTCATTTTGCTTCGCAGCCATCCTCAGTAGCCTTTACATAGTTCACATTCTTTCTATTTCCTGAAGAAGAGTGATTCACCCAGAATCACACAGCCACAGTGCCTGGAATAGTTGTTCTCAAGGTCTCCTAACATCTCTTTCTTCCTTCAGCCGTTCCTTTTACTTGTAAAGTGAGAGACCCCTTCGCTGGAGATGGCTGGCTGTGTGCTGGTGACAAAAGGAAAGGACGAGGGAGAGTACCAACCAGTGTTTGAAATGAGGGGTTTAATTTTGGAATCTCTTCCTTCTTTTTGTTTTCTCTCCAGAGTTCACTTTGGTTGCTTAAGCACCATGGATCTGGGAAGGCTTCTGCTTACTTTTCCCCAGCGGGCTAGTATATCTTGGGAAGCTAAGAGTCAGGTCTGCCTGTTACCTAGAACCAAGCAGGAGGGAGGGAGAAGGATGAGCAGCGGTGGGGCTGAACCAAGAGCAGTGAGGTGGACCTGCTCTCTGGCTCTGACCTTGCCAGAGGCTGGACCAGCTGAGCCTTTCCTGTGACTGTCAAGGGGATGCCTGCTTCCTCCCTCCCCCGCCCAAAACAAACACAGAAGTCTCAAGGAGATGCCAAAGAAACAAAGAAACCCCCGCCTTTAGAAATCTGGGTGGGGGTGAGGGGGATTGTGGAGAAGAGGTATTTGTTTTTCTTCCTGACTTTTTTCCTCAGTGTGTTTGGATGTAGTATATGTGTGTGTAATGGAAGTTGGGAATAAATTAAGGAGAAAACATGAAGATAATAGAATACTTTCTTTGTATTTGCAATACTGAAGTTCCATTTTTTTCTCTTTTGTCCTTTTCTGGTGTTGTTTTTTCTACTCTGGTTTCCTAAGCTACAGATGAACCCTAAAAGTATACACAATTATTTCCAAAAAATATTTAGGGGCCTACTATGTGTAAGGCATTGTGCTAGGTCTGAACAAGATGAAAAGATAGCTAAGATTTAATCCACCTTCAGGGTCTGCAGTTTCATAGCAAAGGTAATTCACAGTCATGTTCGCTCGCAAGTGTGCAAAACCAGCTACATTTTACGAGAGAAAACATTTTAATTGTCTAGAGCTCATTGACAGCATCTAGATGTCCTGGACATTGAGCTCAAACCAAAAACATGTTTTGAAATAACAAACAATTAGCTGAACACTTTTGTCAGAAACAAGGATTTCAGAAGAGTCTGATCACTTGTGTGCCATGAAGTGTAACAAGGAGTTACGCCCACGCTGTGTGTGAATACACATGAACGATGGGGCTGCAAGGTGATGTGGTATCACCTGCAATGCACCCGCTTCATTTAAATTTAAATTTTAACATTTATAGCTTTTTGTTTTGAAATAGATTTTTATTTATTTCTGTTTAGAGAGAGGGGAAGAGAGGGAGGGAAACATCAACGTATGGTTGCCTCTCATGTGCACCACGCCGCCCCCCCCCCCCCCGACTGGGGACCTGGCCGGCAACCCAGGCTTGTGCCCTGGCTGGGAACTGAATGAGCAACCTTTTGATTTGCAGGCTGGCACTCAGTCCACTGAGCCACACCAGCCAGGGCGAACATTTACAGTTTTAATAGTTGGTATTGTGACCTCATATATGACATGAAAAAAGTAATATTTGAGATTTCGAATTTGATGGGTAGTTGATTTAGTTATAAAGTCTCTTCCAACTCTTAAAATATTAGATTCTATTAGGATACAAATGTAGCCTTTTGGAATAAGAACTCCAGCGGGGAGATACCTACAGCTCGACATTAGTGTTTAATGCTGTATCCCTACCACTTGGGAAGATAAAGATGGCCGTTATTTTGATTTCAATAAAATCTGTGTTTTTAGTGGTTGACTGGCAGATTGTTATCATTTACTGCCACATTTCTGGAAGTGAATCAAGGAAAAAAAGAGTATCAACTAAAATCCATAAATAAATCTGACTCGGGATTCCTTCCATGACATGGATTAGATCATGGGTAACAAATAACATTACCATTATTTGCTCTTTTATTTTTTATTAGCTGCCTAACTATCTACCTAAAATAGGAGCCAAGCCATGCCAACTGATTGGAGAGATAAGATACAGTGTAAGAAAGCGTCTGTAAGCGGATGCCCTCCCAGTCAGTCTCCATGGTGATCTAACGCAATGGCCTCCCCTGAAGCCGGCACCTTCGCGTGGCAGAGGCACGTGCTTCCTCTCTGAACTTCCCGTCTTCCTGGATATGAGGTTCTCTGAGGTGAGCCTTCAGGAAACAGTCGCTCGGAGGTCTGCTAGGAAGAACAATTTGGAGAGGGCAGCTTCCTACTGCGTGCTAGAATGATAGCCTTGCTGTAACCTAAGGCATGTCGTCCACAGGAACTTCCTTAAGTTCAGTTAATTCCCTTTCACTAGCCTCTTATACAGCAGGAGGTATTCAATCATTGCCAAAGTCAATATATTAAGACTGGTTGTTGAAGGCAGCTGGCTTCCCATAGAAGCATGTGTCCCTATTTCCTATTTCAGTCAGTTTATGATTCAGTGGTAGAAAATGCCAAAGGAAGTTGGCAACAATAGCCTTTTCCACTTATAATAGATTTTCTTTTATGTTCTTTGGATTTTTCTCCAGTATTGTGCCCAGTGGTATTTTTACTGCGTAATCAGATTGGATCGCTCTACAACAAGGTGCTGATGGGCAAGAAAACTCTGGGTAAATGGCTACATCTCTTCCCTCAGTCCCAGAGGCCACGGTGCTGCCAATCTATTGCCAGGGACTTGGGGTCCTCAGAGGGAAGCAGGGCTCTCATCTGCATAAGAGCTAGCTTTCCTGCAGAGCCTTGGAATTTTAAAATTCCTTGAGTCTCCCGTGATAAGTTGAGATAAATCAGACCTCGCAGGGGAGTCAGGATTTGGACATACTACTTCTGCTCTGCTTTCTCTCCCACTCCCTCCTTGGCTGGTGGGGAAAAGAAAAATCCCTCCTTCTAAGGTAAAGAATTTAAGAAGGGGAGTTATTTGGTTAAGTCTCCTGTCTTCAAGTTGTATGGTTCTCTCATTTTCTTTTCTTTTGTTTTGTTTGTTATCGGTACTATGTCTTTCGGCTTCTCTTCCTCTGTGGGGTGAAGTCTGATCTTTACAGAGGAAGAGGAAGTAGGAGGCTTTATTTTTTCTAGTTTTTGTTCATTAGTTGTATAACCTTGCAAATGTCACTTGACTTCCAGTACTGTATCGATTCTTACTCTATAAAAAAGCATGCCAATATCTATTTCCTTTCATTTGCAGAACATTCACACTATCAAGCACACTATCAAACATTTCAGT
The DNA here is from genome assembly GCA_039655065.1 of Glossophaga mutica. Lineage (NCBI taxonomy): Eukaryota > Metazoa > Chordata > Mammalia > Chiroptera > Phyllostomidae > Glossophaga > Glossophaga mutica. The sequence continues at coordinate 90,596,453 of CM077313.1, forward strand.
TACATCCTTTGATCTCAACAGAACTTTCTCTACGAACTATGCTATTTAATTATGAATTTAATACCAGAATGCACTACTCATTTTCATGTTTAAAAGTTAAATACAAAAAACTATTTAAACCATACTTAATTCCCTGTATTTGTATTTCATGACACTTAAAAGAGATTTTTGTGGATGGTAGAATACTTCTCTTGAGGAATATCTTGAATTATGAGGTTTCATATTCTAAATTTGATGTGAACAAAATATACTCCAATATTCATTCATATGAAACTAAATTAGTTTCAGCTTTTGGGTAAGTTATATATTTTTCAATTCCATAAGAAAAAAATTTAGTTAATGGCTCTTTATTTTCCACATCGTTTCCCAATCCTCTCCTACTGTCCTTCAAAGGAAGAACAAAAAGCACTTGGGGGCTTTTTGAATATTACTGTTAACAGAGAAATATTGCAGATTGCCTAATCCACTTCACAAAATACACATCCGAAATCTCAAGTTTCACCCCTACCACCCAACCGAACTAGTCTGCTAAGTTTTGTCCCTGTCGAAAACAGGACAGACTTGTTCCTTCGGAAGTGTCATCTCATTTACACTGTCAGCTGGGAGGTGGCTCTCACCGAGAACCTTCTTATGGACCAAATACCACCCACACATCCTTCTGTTCACACTGAAGGTAAACGTTCTTGAAAACTGTGAAAACCTTCTTACCCTTTCACCAGACCAAATGTCTAGCGAATGACAAATTAAGGCAGGATTCAGGACAACAGAGAAATGAGTCTCTTCACCCTGAGGTCTTAGGCATTGGAAAAGCATGAGGTCTTTGAACCTTGTCTCAGGCTCTTACAAATTCTGAGGCCTTGAACAAATCACTTCGCTTCTCTCATTTAAACAACTGAGGGTAATATCTAATATCTATCCTTAAAATTGTTTTATGAATTATATAAATTACATTGATGTGACATGGCTGGCTATACAAATTCTCATCTTCAAGTCAACTATCAGATTTTAATAGGTAATTCTTGTTCTACTGACAAAGCTAGAACATTGGTCCATATTTATCATAGACGATTACCAAAACAGCAATATTTGTATAATACAGCACAGTTGACAAAGCACATTCACCTAAAGAATACTTTCACATATGCAAATATTTATGCACTATAAAGGGTATATTTTGTCTATTCACATATTCTGGGCATTTTGGAGGGATGTTTTGCTTAAGAAACATTAAGTAGCTATGTGCCAGAGCTTTGGCAAACTGACATTCATTAGTTATTTACCACATCTACATTGGACACACACATAATCCACACTAATGTAGCAATTCTCAAACACTGGGGCTCAGGACCTTCTACATTCTTACCAAGTACTGAGGACCCCAAAGAGCTTTTGTTGATGTGGAATATATTTATTAATACTTACTAGAAATTAAAACTGAGAAAGTTTAAAAATATTATTTGTTCATTAAAAATAACAATAAATGCATTCCATGTTAACATAAATAACACATTTTAATGAAAAATAACCATATCTTCCAAAACAAAAAGAAATTAGTTTGAATAGTGCCATTGTTTTACATGTTTGCAAATCCCTTTAATATCTGGCTTAACATGAGCTGAATTAGTTATGTGTTTCTACATTCAATCTGTTGCACGTATCATACTTTATGTAGTCTCTGGAAAACTGCACTATATGCTCATGAGCAAATGAGAATCAAAAAAGCCTTTTTAAAAAAAGTCTTAGTATTAGAATTAAAATAATTTTGACTTCATGGATCTCCTTGTTTCTCAGAGACCTCCCCAAGGGTTCCCCTTTCCTCACATTAGCCGCTGTGTGTCTAGTACCCAGTTATGACTAAAGAAATATTTGCTGAATGAAATAATGAATGCAAGACCCTGGGCTAGGTGCTGGAGATTCACGGCTGAACAAGTGGCCCTGCTCTTAAGGAGCTTTGACACCACTGAAAGAAACAAGTATGGCCCTGGCTGGTGTGGCTCAGTGGATTGAGCACGGGCTGTGACCCCAAGGGTCACCAGTTCAATTCCCAGTCAGGGCATGTGCCTGGGTTGCGGGCCAGGTCCCCCGTGGGGGCCACATGAGAGACAACCATATAATGACTGATGTTTCTTTCCCTCTTTCTCCCTCCCTTTCCCTCTCCCTAAAAATAAATAAAATCTTTTTAAAAATTGCAAATACTTTAAAAAGAAACAAGTATGTATAAAACTGGCCTACTGTACGAGTAAATATAAGATACTATGGGAGGGAGGGAGGGCGCAGTAAGGGGGTATTTTGTCATTTTGGGATATCAGGGAAGGCTTGTGGTGAAAACGACAGCTGAGCTGAGACTGAAATGAAAGTCGGGTAAGAAATCCAAGTGCCAGCAGAGTGAAGTGTTCCAGACAGAGGGGACAGCAAGGCTTGCTAGAGTTCACAGAGAGAGCAAGGCATGGTAGATGGCCAGAAATGAGGAAGTGCTCCATGTAAGTTTCCCGAGGGAAAGCCTGAAGACTGTAAACAGGAGACTGACATACACAGTTCAAGTTTGGAAAGGTCACTCTGGGTACGGAGCAAAGAATGAGTTGGAGAGGAACGAGGCAGAAAGGCTACTGCGGAGAGGTGAGACAGGAGAGAATAACGGCCCGGCAAGAACAGGAGTAGTAGAGATGGAGAGAAATGAAGAGATCACACATGTATGGGATGGAAACACTCACGGGGCTTTCTGACGTCGACAGGGAAGAGGCTGAATGTAAAACCCCTATTTCTGGCTCAGGCAACCGGACTGATGATAACATTTACAGGCTGAGAACAAAGAAACAAGTGTACTGAAAACGAGGATTTAATTGGGGATACATTGTTTTGCGACACCTTGGAACATGAGCATGCACAGGGTACGGCACAAATAACGCCCCATTTATTACAAAATCTTGTAATACAAAATCATAAGCATGCCATTCTGTAACATAACAATATCACACTCAAGCACACCCTATGACATTTTGGGTGAAATGTTCAAATTAAAACTATAAATTATCACACCCATATTATTACCCTACCAACCACACTCAAGCAGGTGTTACTTCTGCCAGACCCTATAAATCTTGAAGGCAGTCGGGTATGTAGATTTGTGTAGCAAGGAAAGAGAACTAGAAATGCACATTTAGGAGTCACTGGCATCGAGATGGTCACTGAATCCACGGAAGTGAATGAGATCGCAAAAGGAGAGCACAAAAAGTGAGGTAGGAATAAAGTGACCAGGACACAACTCTGAGGCACGTGGGCATTTAAGTGACAGGCAGAAGAGGGAGGCCCTGGAAGTTAAAATACTGTAACATCAGGAAGCCAGAGGAAAAAGCCGGGAAAGTGCGGTTTCACAAATCAAGGGCTGTAAACGCAGCAGGCCATGATCACTGGTGTCAAATGCTGCAGAGGTCAAGTAACACAAGAAAAAGGGTCCACTGGATTGAACATGGAGGTTATTAACGACGTTGTTGAGACCCTCAGCGAGTGGTAGGGACAGAACCCAGAAGCATCGAATAAATCATCCACTGAGGGACGTTCTTGGGAAGACAGGAGGAGACAGAATCCAGAGGACAGGCATAAAATGTGAAGATGAAACACAGAGAACACTGGTAGAACTCTGTGCCTCAGGTGGGGCCGATACCCGACCCGCCCTGCCCTCCGACGGGGGTGGGGACGGGTGGGGTGGGTGCAGGTAAGCTAATCCTGTGCAGACAGGAAGCTGTTGGAGTTCCTCTCCCATGGCTTCTACTCTCTGCTGAGCAGAGACACGGGAGCAAATGAAAACCGAGGAAACAGTAGATATCAAGCAAGACACAGAACGAGCTGTTTCCTTAGATAAAATGTCCTTTATTAAAAATGAAGTTTACTTTGGAAACATTTCAAGTATACAGAGTAGTATGGAAAATGATTACAATTTAACACTCATGTATCTTCCACCTAGCTTTAAGATTCTGCCACATTTTTGGCACAAAAGAAAACAGTATAGATACAAGTGAGTGCTATTACATTCCCTCCTCTTCCACTCTGAATTTGGTGTCCATTACTTCCTCATGATTTTCAGTTTTTAAACTTTTATTTATGGTATACCATATACGTCTCACTGCAACTTTTTTCCCCTCCCAATATTATGTTAATGAACTCTATATTAACACTGGTAGCTTCAGCTCATTAATGTCCATTTAGCACGTACACTGTGCATGTCAATTTGTCCAACAATGTAACTTATCCATCTCTTCTGCAATGGATAAACTGTTTCACTAATATAAGCAATGCTGCTGTGAACCTAGTTATGGCAGCTCACACAGACATGTAATTCCTTAACATGCAGCTTAACAGGAAAGGTAACACATGTGCGTGAGCTATCCAACAAAGACAGACATTAGTTTTCAGGAAAGGCACAGAGGCACCCATGGGTTGCTCTGAGCCAAGTGAAGCTTTCTCTGGAAAGCACTTGGAGACGGCTCCAATGACCGAGGGGCAGTCACTGCTCCAGTAGGCCAGGCCACTTTAGCCCTTGATTACTCTGTCACCCAGGAGTCCCCACGTGCGCCCATTCATTCCCTGAACTAGCGTGTGAGCTCCACCAGGGCCGACCCGGGCAAAACAAGGGGAGACGACACAGTGTGACCGTGGAGTGGAAGCTGCAGCAGCCGACCCCCTGGCTGTGCCTGGCCGCCAAAGTGACAGCGCTACGCGAATGTCAGGGCAACCAGGGCCTAATCTCACTTTCGTACCCGAGTCCAGGAAGCGGAGGAAACGGGGCTGGATGGGGGGAGCATAGACACTTGCCTCCAAGTGTCTCTTCCTTTCACTCACACGGCCGCCAAGTCAGTAGCTGGGAGCCCAGGCGTGGACAAGGCCCCAGCCCTGGGCGCCGCTCCCCAGTCTGGCCTCTTCCAGCAGCGCCTCTCTGCCTTACGCCAACTCCGTAAAGAGGCGCTAAAGCCAACCGGGCGGCATCCACCTCCGCAAAACGTGACGTGAACACGCGCGGGGCGGCACTCACGGCGGCCATCTTTAATTCGGGCAAAACCCCACCCTCGCATCCACCGGCCACTCCTTCTCACCGTCCCCAGGCTTTTCACAGACAAACACAACGTGGTTAAAACTTAGAGACCCTGTTGAAGGCGCTTGCACAGAGGCCTGCCTACCCGTGACCCCTGAGGGGCCAAACCTCGCCAACTTAAACATGGCGGCTGTACCCGAACAGCCAAAGAGTGCGAACGCCAATGAAGTCATGCTCGCCATGGAGTGGGGCAGCGAGGCGGGGAGGAGTGATCTCGCGAGAGCGAGGCCAGCCTCCGCTCGGCCCGGAAGCCGGCGCTGAGTGGGCGGGGGCGGAGGAGGGAGCGGGAGTCGGGCGAGAGCCCGAGGAGGAGTCCGTCTGCTGTCGGCTGCGTAAGCGGGGCAGCGACGCCGGGCGGCTACGCCGCGGAATTGGCGTAGGCGCCTTTGGAGAATCCGCGGGCTGCGCCGCTCCCGGGCTGGTCGCGGAGGGGGAGGGGATGTCGGTCAGTGCGAGATCCGCTGCTGCTGAGGAGAGGAGCGTCAACAGCAGCACCATGGGTGAGCCTCAGCTCTGGGCCGCCGCGGCTCGGGTCGGCGGCTCCGGCCGCGGGGGGCTGTGCGGCCGCGGGACCGGGCCGGGGGAACGCCCCGAGGCGAGGCGGGGGCAGCCGCCGAAGGAGTGGGGTGGGGGCGACGGCGGGCCCGGGGCGCGGCGGAGGACCCGGGGGGAGGGGAGGCGGCGGCGGTGACAGTTTGAATTGAACGTGAGGAGAGCGGCGGCGGCGGCATTTCCTGTGCCGCGGCGGGCAGGCCCGGGGAGCGGGGGGACGGGAGCCGCGGCCTCCGGCGCCGCGGCGGGAGCAACCCGAGAGGGTCGTCTTTGCCGGGCCCGCCGGCTCCCGCTTCCCCCGCGGGCGGCCGCCTCGCCCGTGGCGAGCTTCCCTCGTGGGCGCGGGCCTGGCGCGGAGGTCGGGGTGGGTGGGCCGGCCCGGGAGGGCGGCGGCGGCGGGGCGGGAGGAAGAAGGATGCGCCGGGCTGCAGCTGCGGTGGAGGCGGCGGCGGCGGCTGCAGCGCTCGGGCACCCGCGGCGCCTGCTCGCTCCGCGCCGCTCGGGGTTTCCTTTCTGCGGGCGCGGCCGCGGAGGCCGGCGGAGGGCAGACGAGGCTTGAGGACGGAGGATCAGGAGCCTGGTTTTGGGCTTAATTTTTAAGGAAAAGGGGAAGAACGCCGGAGAAGGGCGCCCTCCCGAGGAGTGGAAAGGTGGGAAGGGTCGCTGCAAAAGGGAGGGCCCCTGCTGGAGATGAGGCCCGGGGATGCTTAAGGGAGTGATTTTCTGAAAGTATTTCAGTGTTTTGAGTTGTGCTCTCAAGAAGCCCTTTCATTTTCTTTCCTCCCCCACGTATTGGAAAAAGAGCAAGGCCATTTCATTCACATTTTCCACTGCCGAGTTCCACTTCATTCTGGGTGTATAGTAGGAAGTCAGCCACGGAGATGGCTCTAACACATTTCCATTTGCTGGGTTACACTGGGAGAGCACCCCGTTTCGCGTCTGGGTTTTTGTTGTGCGTAGGCAGTAATTCGGGCCATCAGGTGCTTGCTTGGTCACTGAAATAACTCACTCTTGCGAGTTTATTGTTGTGATTCAGCTTTAAACTTGAGGAAATCTCGCGTCTCCGATTCGATGAAAGGGAGAGTGTTCTGTGGAGTGCCCTTGAGAACCTCACTGAGCGGGCGGCGCGGACTGAAAAGCACCGCGCTGGTCCTGTGTGTCTGTGCACAAGCCGCCGAGGAGCGCGGTCCGCCGCCCCCCGCCCGCCCCCCGAGGCCGTGCGCGCGCCGAGCAGGAACTGTTAGGGCTCGGGCGTCCTGATGGATGCGGACGAGGTGAGACCCACGGAAGCCCCGCAGACTGAAGGATGGTGCCCAGCCGCCCGGTTCCCCTGTGCCTTCGAATGGCAGGGGAAGGGGGCGCGGCGGGGGGGGGGGGGGCACGCCGCGTCTCCCCCCCCCCCCCGCGCTGAGGGGGCGGGGCCGGGGCCCGGGGCGGTAGGGGGGGCTGTGAAGTAAGTGTGGGCGCCGCACAGAAGGTCAGTGTGGCGACGGCGTGCCCGTCTGTGATGGGGCGTGATGCGGCCAGGTCCTCTTCGCGCGGCCACTGCGGATCCCGCGTGCGCGCGCCTAGGCTTGCAGAGCTGAAGTTCCTCACGGATTGTAGAAACTCCTTCCGTGTTTCTCCCGTAGATTTTAGTTTACAGGGAAGGTATATGTTTGTAATTTAGTTAGGGATTTGGGTGTCTGGTTTGTTTGGAGATTCGTGAAAGGTAGCGTTATCAATGGATTGTGTTATAGAAGTTGCTTGGATTGATGGGAGTGTCCCCCTAGAAATAACAAGTGAGTCGATGCCAGAACTTCTGAGCAAGTTTGAGACCAGGCGGGACTCCTGACCGACCTTAAAGCGGTCGTGGAGGGTTAACAGCATCACAGACAGATGCTCCCCTCCACATCCCCTTCCCCGCCCCCCGCCCCCCGCCCCCCCCAAAAAAAAGCCTGGGGAGGGGGAAGCGTTAGATCCGTGGTGTCCAAGGCCCCCTGAATGGCGATCGATGGTCAGATGGATGACAGGACCAGTCCGAGTGCAGACAGCGGCGGAGCCCTTTGGTTTCAGACTTCTTGTCATTTAATGGTAGGCGCACATACTCACCACGTGCTCTGCTCTGGGTTTTGACAGCAAGAGTATTTTTACCTTCTAAAATTACCAGTTGAGAACCGTGTTTCACGTTTTGAGCTAATAAGCTATCTTCAATTTTTGATTAGAGGTTGAAAATTTTTATTTTAACATTTATGCATTTTACTAAATTTTGAGACAAAACTTTTGGTATGTCCTTTTTTAATGTTCTAACTTTGAACTGTAAATGACATAAGATTAATTGTACAATGAAACTGATGTAGAAAAAATGTGTTTTTGCAGAGAAGAATTTTAAGGTGGCATGATTATAGGTTAGGCCTGCCAGATGAGAGCATACTGTTAAATGTAGACTGTTGGTCTCCACGGTGGAGTTTTGTAGACTGCAAGTTGAGACCTCTTAGTTGGTCTTGAAATCAGTTTTGTGGATTTTTACTGATGCTTTTCAAAAAGTAGGGAAGAAATAGAAAGCAATACATTGCACTTAATAAACAATGGGGGAGCTAAATTTTGTTTTATAAGTATTGTTTGGGATATAACATTTTTTTATTAAGGATTGTGGTGAAAACGTTTGTAGAAACATTTGAGCGGGGTGCAGTATGTAGAAGAAATTGGAGGTCTTGGTGTGAGGAGGAAAGACTTTAAATGTTATTACCGTAAGCTCATGTGTCCTTACCTTATTTGGATTCATTTATACTGTATTCAGATAGCAGTGTGGTTAGAGAGACCTGGGGTCTGCTGCTTGAGAGGAGCTCATCTCCCAGCCAGAGTGAGGACCACTGCACTGGGTGATGGAGAGCCATCGAAGGATGGTAGGAAATGGAGGAGCCAGAAGACTGTCTTAGCCATCCAGTTCATTCTTCCTCCTGGAACTCCTACCACTTAATACTTAGTATTTTTCAAACTTGGGAATCAGAATCACCTAGGTAGATTGTGTGTGTTTATTATTTAATTAGTTTTTGCAAAATGTGGTAGTTACTGGACATACAATATTATATGATACTAGGTCAGTATTTTCCAAAGCAGAATTAATAACCTCATGCATGAGGGTCAATCAGGGCCCCTTATATAAGTGCCCTGTACAGGTATACCACTTTGAATCTTGTAATACCGTATTTTTACTGTAACTTTTCGACATTTAGATGTTTAGATGCACAGTTACTTACCATTGTGTTACAGTTGCCTACAGCATTCAGTACAGCAACATGCTGTACAGGTTTAGCCTAGGAACAATAGGCGAAACTGTACAGCCTAGGTATGCAGTAGGCTGTGTACTGTCTAAGGTTTGTGTATATGCAGTCTGATGTTCACACAATGACAAAATTGCTTAGCCTCATTTCTCAGAGCATGTCCCCATTTTAAGTGGCACATAACTATATGGATAGGCTGTGATTTGTTTAACATTTCCCAGTATTTCATTTAACGTGTCCAATGTTTTGCTACATAAACTATGACATAATGCATAACTTGGGACATTGATCTTTTCTCATGTGTTAGTATCTCAGAGCTACTGAACTCTTTGACACAAGACACTATCAATTAAAGCAGTAGCACTGATAGCAGGTACTGGCTTAGGATTTCAACACTGAAGTTCATTCACTTAACAAATATGTGTCTTACTAGGGAAAGTGAGTTAAACGCTGTGACAGTAGAAATAGAAAGCATGGTCATTAGGAGCTTGGATTTTAGAGTCAGGCCTGGGTTGGAGTCCAAAAAACTTAACCTTGAGTGAATAAAACTTTTTGTTTCCTTCTCTGTAAAGAAGGACTCTAATGTTATTGAAAAATTAAATGAAAATTAAATGAGATAATACATGGCAAGTTCTTAGCCTGGCATGTAACAAACTCTCAAATCTTAGCTTAAAAATATATGGCAATTGACTATTTAGTTTTCTGCTTCCATTATAAATTTCTCAAAGTCAAGGACTGTGTTTTGTTCACTTTTATATTCCCCACCTGGCATTTACTTGGTAAATTATTTGTGATATGAGTTAAAGGCAGGTATACAGTGTGAAGAGTAGAGAGAAGGACACCTTCTCCAAACTGGAAAAGATGAATCTCTAAAGGTGGAGGCAGGTGATTTGGCAGAGGAAGGATAACTTATTCTAAGCTGAGACACCATGGTGTTGTAAGTTATAAGGCTACAGAGGTAAGCAGAGATATTATATTGTGTGCTGTGTTGAGGGTTTTTAAAAAAAATCTTTATCGAAGGGTTTTTAAAAGAAGAGTGGTAACTATGAGCATCATGATAATTCCTGTAGGGAAAGAGAGCACCAAGGTGGGGGCCAGTGAATTAAGGAAGGTTAAGGTCACAGTTTGAGGACTAAAAGATAAGGCCATTCGATGACTAGGGCAATGGCAAAGGACATGGAGTATAGGGCTTGGTTGTGAGGTGTGTGGTATGTGAGGAAATGTAAGTGGTGGGTAATGAATCCAGAAATACCTGAGCTTTCTGGAGCGTGTGAGTGATGAGTAAGTACAGTACCATTTCCTTGAAATGGGTAATTTAAAACACGCGACTGAGAGGCTTGGGGGACTTTCTAAGTGGTCATGTGTTGTAGTCTCAATAATAGAGATCTGGGATGGAAATTAAACATTTTAAGATTATTATAAACTCAGTCATTTGTGCTTTGAATTTTTATGTTTAGTATTTGAATATGCTTTATTAGACAAAAGCTATACTGTAGTTTGGATATTTAATTTGTTGGTACTGTTTTTGTTTTAAATTTTAATTTCAGTTTTTAAGGTTTGGTTGGTATTTGCTTTGGTGAGTAGAGTTGAAGGAAATTGGAAATAAGTGATTTATGTGAAACTTCTGCACCCTTCAAAGTAAGACAAACTGAAGTCACCGGTTTCTTGAGTAGTATTAAAATAGTGGTAGCATTTAAATAAGTTTACCTATTTAAAGTTTCTGCTGGTATATTTTACATCAGTACCTGTTTGGAACCAAGAATGTTGCTAGTGTTTCTTTACATAATGACATTTTGTATTTTTAAGTATTCAGATTTGTATCCTTATGTCCATTGGATTGTAATCAAGAGTTCTTTCTTTTTGAGGAAGATTTTGCTATAGATTGGCAATCAGTTTTAGAGAATATTGTAAATATTTTCCGTGACATCATTATTTGTTAAATGGGGGCAAAACATTCATAGTAATTTTATCCCAGTGCTTTCTATTTATACTGTTATTAAAATAACCAGGGTACTGCTTCACTTGTTACATGTAGCATTCAGGGATGTGAGGTGATCTAAACAAAGAAAAATTTTTCAGTAACTAATATATTGAATACCTTTAAGCATCAGCATTTCAAACTTTTTAATTTTGAAAAGTTTCATAGGTATACTTAGTTCCTTTCATGATTAATTTAAACAAATTAACCAGGGGCGGGGGGAATCTATTAGGTTATTTCAATCACTAAATGTTAATTTGTGTTCTTTTTAAACTACATATGTGTTTTTTCATGGTTGTAATTGGTGGTTTATTAGTGTTTAGTGGTTCTTAATCATGGTCAGGCATTGGAAACATTTGGAGGCTCATTAATTCACTAGGTGTGAAGTGGGGGTTCAAAAGTGCGCATTTTCAGTGTTTTAGTTAATTCTGATGAACCATTAGAGTTGATAACTTCTGGCGTGAATTATCTATTAAGAGGTAATATATGTAAAAGTATTTGTAAACTCTTAAATTTGATACAGAACCAAGATGATACTCTCCTTAATATAGTTTCTGGTGCAATAACCTATATCACAGGTGTCAACCACAAGGCCTGCCGGTTGAATCCACCCTCCACCTTGTTTTGTTCACCCTGTTACCTTGTTGCCCCTGGTTAAGGGGTAGTTACATTTACACAGCCCTAAAATTACATTCGGCCCTTTGAAGGCAGCTGTGAGGCTGATGTGGATCCCTGTGAAAAGGAGTTTGATACCCCTGACCTGTCTGAATTAAATGTGGATTAAACATGTGTTAAATATATATATGGTATGCTGTGTTGGTATCCTAATTTGTCCAGCCATTTTATGTTGTAATTTCAGTATTTTAGAATTATTTTAAAGAGTATCTTTAAGCAAACCTCTTCTGTCTTCCCTAGGTATTTTCATGGGGTATTTGTTAGTTTAGTACATTAACTTGTTTTATGTTTCTTACATTACTGAAGAGAGATTTTCTATGTATAAACTGGTTAGCTCCCTTATTTTTGGAGGAATATAAATGAACTTGTTAAAATCATGATCAGTAATATTTGGTTTTGTACTGTGACTTATATAATATAGGACTGTTAAATAATGCAGTATGATGGTTATTTTTGCTTTTTAACATTGCTTTTCACCTTTTTCTGCTTTATGGATGTATCTACTTTCCTCTGTCTTTGAAGTTTGTACAGATCCAATTTGCTGTTACAAATCTTTGTGATTTAGTTGCTCAATTTTTATCTCCTGATTCATTTCTGTATGGAAGTTCTACTACCTACTAAGCATTGAGTTAGATTTCCATTTCTGTTTTCCAGCTATATTCTGTTTAGTTGAAATGAAGAGTGAAAACAAAATAGAGGAGAAGTGTTTCATGTTTTGTGGGCATATAAAATAAGGTGCAAATAGAAAACCTCAAAATCCAAAATATGTAGACATTGTATAATTTGCAAAAATCATACGTGCTCAGAGGACAACTCGTAGTCTTGGTTTTCTTTTTGCCGAGAAGGGTGACTCTAATAGTTAACATATCCCTAGCTTAAGTTTGGAAACAAGACAACTTGGCAGAAAGGATGAAATTAGTAATCCTAGATAGAACTATATTAAGTTCTGTCTTGGGTTTTATATTAGAATATAAAAGTTGGTCTAACACAGAACAACTAGGAGTTACATTATGAGATGATTCATTCATCTGAGAGCCACAAGATAACTAGAGTAACTTAGCTGGCCAGGGGACTCACCAGAAATTCAGTTTGCGTTTGACCATGGTGCTGTCCTGTTAAAAAGATAATTACATAGATGTAGTTCTTTTTTTTCTCTTTTTTGAAATTTCGGAGTAATTTTAGACTTGCTGAAAAGTTGCAGCCCCTATCTTTATGAAAATTAAGTATTTGGTTAACATGGAGGAAATGCAGAAGTAATACCACAGACTTGCAAATACATCATGTTATATGAGATAAATGTACTATCAACATTAGTACTGGCCTGGAGTAAGGGAATAGGGGAGGAATTTTGTGCTTGATGGAAACTTTTATTTGAATCTGTTAGACATTTTGAGGTAGGGCTGAGAGATTCCATTTTTTTTTTTTAATTGAAGGGTGAGTGTTCTAAGTATAGTTCGTCATTCACTAGTGGATTCTATTTAACAAATAGAATCTAACGAGGATGAATAAAGGACTGGGTTTCCTGTTGAGTAGTTTCCTCATTGGTCTTATTGCTTCCAGTCTCCCCATTTCATTTAATAAGTCTTCGAAAGATTATTGTACCCCAAATGCTACTTTCATAATTGGCCTATTATAGAACTTTAAATATCTTTCTATTAATAGTATAGGCTTCTAAGTTTCTTGTTAACAATACTGTTTCCTGGGCCCTACCAGTAAGATTCTACTTCTTTATTTCTAGGCTGAGGCCCAGGTATCTGTTTTTATAAAGCTCCCCAGATGCTTCTGATGACAGCCAGGATTGGGAATCACTTATCTGCAATATAAAAGCCTGGAGGCCTTAATAATTGCACATTGTACTTACTGTGTGTGAAGTGGCGGATATTTCATATATACCTTACAGTAACCTCATAAAGACATCATCTCAATCTAAGGCTGAGAAAGGTAATGTAACTTACCCACCAGAAGATAGCTATAAGAGCAGATATTGGAATGCATATTTCTAGCTGTACTTACATTGTTCTATGATTCTGTGTTCCTTCATTAAAAACTGAGGCAGTCATTTCAGGTCCTCCTTGGTCTGGCATTTTCTATGTGTTCAGATCAAATCATGTTTTGTATTCTTGCCTCTGCTTATGCTATTTGTCTCTCCCTTGAAGTCCCATCATTCAAAACTACTCATTTTGGACAACTTTCCCAAACTGTCTGAGTCTTAGATGATCTTTCCCTTATTTTGAACTTCTTTAAGACTACTGTCTTAGTTGGTAGGCACTGTCAATTTTTTTATGTATTAGTTGCTGTTTAATTACAAATATTGTTTGTGGGGTAGGATTGTGATGGCTGGTTTGTTCTTTTGAGCCCCCCTCTGATTTCTGGTTTTATTGTATATAGTACAGATGATGAGTAGGATGTTGTTTTTATAATGAAAAATAAGTTGGAGACTTTGGTTATGTATATGAGTAAAATTAGAATTCATAGTTTTGAGGTATCAGATTATTTTGATTACTTTAGTGGCTCAACAAGGCAGGCTTCTCAAGTCTTTGGTTGTAGAGTAAGTTAACATTTGCCATAATTTATTAATAATTTTAACAATAGTATAATTTGGTTTGCAATAGGTTTTTAAGATTACTTTCTTAGGAACTGTATTAGTCTGCTTGGGCTTCCATAATGGAGTTCTGAAGATTGGGTTGCTTAAACAACAGACATTTATTTTCTCATAGTTCTGAGGGCTGAAGTCCAAGATAAAGGTGCCAGCAGGTTTGGTTTCTGGTGAGGTCTCTTCCTGGCTTGCGTATGGCCACCTTCTTAGTGTGTTCTCACATGGCTTTTACTCTGCACAAGTGGAAAGGAAGGGAGAGATATGTCTAGTGTCTTTTTCTCTTCTTTTAAGAATATCAGTCCCATGGGATTGAAGCCCTTCTTTAAAGCCTACTTTGAAAAGCATATAAAATATCTTACTAATTTTTTTTTTAAGATTTTATTTATTTATTTTTAGAGAGGGGAAGAGAGGGAAAGAAACATCAATGTGTGGTTGCCTCTCACATGGCCCCCACTAGGGGCCTGGCCTGCAACCCAGGCATGTGCCCTGACTGGGAATCGAACCTGCGACCCTTTGGTTCGCAGCCCACGCTCAATCCAATATCTTACTAATTTTTATATTGATTGCATGCTGAAATGATTTGGGCGTAGCAAGTTAAATACATTATTACAGTTGATTTTACTGGTTTCTTTTTTCTTAAATATGACCACTAGATAATTTTAAATTAGTGCGGCTTGTGTTATATTTCTAATGGACAGAACTTGTCTAGCATAAGTTGAAAACTGACTTTCTAAGGAAGTACATTTCATCTTTGAGTAGCTGTCACTTAGTTTTTCTTCCTATTTTTGTACGTACCTGAAGTTTAATATTTGTATTCAGAAGTTCTAATTTACTCCTTGAGACCAAAAAGATAAATCTAATTTTTCTTTCTAATATTATGATTTAATAGTTTGAAAACAGCCCTCTCCGAGTTGTTTGTAGAGACTTTTAGCATTTCCATTTCCTTTAAAATTTAACATTTGTATGGCAGGAGGTTATGTCCTTCTAACCATCATTGTTACTCACCTCTGAACTTTTTTTGGTACGTATCCCTGCTGACAACCCCAAAACTGAGTATCTTGTGATCTTACAATCGCAGATTAGCATACAACCATCTTGTCTCATTCTGCTTGCTATATAAGTTTGTTAATGAGACCCAGAGTTAAATGACCTTTTAGGGTAGCTATTGATTTATGGAGCTCAGTGTCAGCTAAGATGTGTCTGCTTTTTCCTCTTATGCTGCTTTTGTTTTATCTTATTCACTTTGCGGGGCGCGGGGTGGTGGTAATTAGAGGAACTTGTTGATTGGCTGAAAAAAAAGTCCTGCCACCTTCTTATTTTTGTATTCTTGCTTTTATAGTTCTGATTTTACCTGAAACCTCATCTATCAGATTGTGGTTTGAGGGTGGGGAAAAAGGACATGGTTTTAGATCTACATTATTTCCATGTTAAATTTCATTGGGTTCTCAGTGTGTCATAGGATGTTTTTGTTACCTTTCTCAGCTTTTATCATCTGCCAGTGTGATAAGCATATCTGTCATGTTTTTATCAAAGTATTGAATGATGTTATCTGGGTTTAATTAAGGATGGATCCTTTTAGTGTATAATTCTGTTGAATTTGACATACAACTAACCAGTTATTAGTCCATCTTATTATATAGTTTTCCAGCCTTTATTTTTCTCCCTTGATTGTCATGATTGAAATCTTGTCAGTTACCTTCTACAATTTTTTCTTTTGCAATCGAATGAACTTGTCAGAAATGGAAAATAAAGAATATCTGATTTATCTTTTTAAAAAACATACTGACTTGTGGTGAACATAACTTCAGTTTCTTTCTATGTGATTTTTTAAAATGGAAATGCTTTGGGTTTCTCAATAATAACTGAAAAACAGAAGATATTATAAAACTGAATTATCTCCAAATCCAGTTAGCAAAATACAACCAATGTTAAAATTTGAATATATTCTCTTTTCAGCTTTTTTAATGTAAACTTTTTAAAAAACAGTAATTGGTTGTGGCACATGATTGCATTTTTCTTTGGTACTTAAGCTAAGTCATAGGTAGATGTGTGTTTAACTTTTTCAGAGATTGCCAAACTATTTTCCTTCATAGTTGTAACAGTTTACTTTCCCATTAACTGTGTATGAGAACTGTAAATTGCTTCTCGTACTCACCAGCTCTTGAGGTGATCACTCAGTTTTAGCCATTATAGAAGAATTGTAGAGATACCTCATCATGATTCTATTTACTTATTTATTTACGTTTAAATTTTATTTTAATTGTTGTTCAAGTACAGTTTTCTGTCTTTTACTCCCATCCCAGCCCACCCACTCAGCCCTTCCTACTTCCCTCCCATTTCCATCTGCCCCTAGTTTTTGTCCATGTGTCTTTATACTTGTTTGTGTAAACCCTTCCTCTTTTCCCCTGAAATTCCCTCCCATTTCCCCTCTGTTCACTGTCAGCCTGTTCTCTATTTTAGTATCTTTGGTTATATTTTGCTTATTTGTTTGTTTTGTTGTTTAGGTTCCTGTTAAAGGTGAGATTATATGGTATTTGTCTTTCACCGCCTGGCTTATTTCGCTTAGCATAATGCTTTCCAGTTCCATCCATGCTGTTGCAAAGGGTAGGAGCTCCTTTTTTTCTGCTGTATAGAATTCCATTGTGTAAATGTACCATAGTTTTTTATCATCATGATTGTAATTTGCATTTTCCAGATGACTAATGATGTTGAGGATTTTAACTGTGGGCTTATTCGCCATCTCTGTATTCGGTGGGTAGTCGAAATGTTTGGTCCATTTTTAAGTTGGGTTATTTGTCTTATTGAGTTGTACATTTTAGATATTAGTCCTTTGGTGAACTATTCAAATAACTTATTTCTCATCATATTGTACTTTTATCCACTGTCAATAATTCTTGCTTATCATAGTTACTGTGCTGTTTGCTTTAATAGTGATTTTCTATTATGCTACATTTAAAAATTGGATTCTTTTGTCAAGAAGAACCATTCTTATGTATTCTTCATTCATTCATTTATTTGTTAATATTGATATAGGCACATGAATATTAATTTTGTCAAATTGCCCTGGATTTGACCATTGAAAGCTACTTCAAGTTGGCTCCTATTCATCCTTTTAGTATGCCCCATCAATTTTGGGGGCACTTCCTTACTTTCTGGTTCACCTTATATTATTCTTTCCTAAGCCCTGGAATCAGTGATTTCTCCAAGGAGTCCAGGTTCCTTTTATTTGGGAATAGTATTTAGAATGCAAGTTCTGAGTACTAAAAGTGGTCATTGTTCTTGTGGTATCATTGCTTCTAGGTATCTTTAGCAGATCTAGGAAATTGTATAATTACATACATTCACACATCCATATTAATTTCTCTATGTATCTAAGTGAGTATAAATACTATATACATATATATTGATGTAAAAACCATGAATTCTTATTGGTTCCAATTCCAGTCTACTATCACGAGGTTCAGTCTAGTCTTCTCTTTTCCTTATTTGTCACTCCTTTCTTCAACAGTGAAAAACCTGGCTCTTATCCACACTCTATTTACCTGTTTGTTTATACATAAATGTAGTTTCAGAATTGCTGTTAAAAATATATTTACTTACCAGGGTATAGTATTTGTATATACTTTTGTTTTTAGTCTTATAAAGTCAAAATACAGTTTTGTTATGTTCTTTCCTTCCCCCTCTGTTAAATATGGTTATGTTACCGATTTGGAATACAGTTGACTTCATTTGTTACTTCGCTTCCAGTTTATTTTGTGTTCTTCTCACATCCTGGCTGATATTGGTTATTTTTTTAATTGGAATACGTGAAACATTACTATGGTGTTAATAGTCAGCTCTATAAAACAGTATGTCCAGAAGCCTCCCTCACACCTTACATCTCCTTTCCCCTATTCTGATTTCCCCTTTCTACCACTGTTCCACCTATTCATATGGGTAATCAATCTCATTAGTGTCTGGTTAAGTTTTTAGTTTCTTCTGATATTTTTGCATAAATGAGAAGATACATGGAACAAAGGAGATACAAGAATTGTATGTGAAATGTGTGCAAATCCTCTGCTTCCTTGTTTATCTTCTGTCTAGATGTTTTATCCATTTTTTTTAAATGAGGTATTGAAATCCAGTTATTGTTGAATTGTCTTATTTCTCCCTTCCGTTTTGTGAGGCTTTGTAATTTTGGGTTCTGTTGTTAGGGGGATATTTGTTTGTAATTGTTATGCTTTCTTGATGAATAGATATTTTAATCAGCATAAAGCATTCTTTTTTTGTGGTAATGATCTTTGTCTTCAAGTCTGTGTTGTAGCCACTCTCTCTTTTTATTACTTTTTCTAAACCTTTTCTTTCAAGCTGGTGTGTCTGTGATTCTAAAAAGTGTTTCTTATGGGCACCATAGAATTGAATCATGGTTTGTTTGTTTGTTTTTTAAAATTTATTCAGCCAATCTTTGCCTGTTGATTGAAATGTTTAAATCTTTCACATTTAATCTAAGTACACTAAAAGATAAGATTTACATCTGTCAAGTTGTGAAGTTTCATTTCAGTTACTGTACTTTTCAACTTGGGCATTTTTATTTGGTTCTTTTTAATAATTTCTGTCTCATTGATATTCGGTATTGGCAGACATTGCTCTCCTGCTTTCCTTTAGTTTTTCAGACCTGGTTTCCATTAGTTTTTTGAACATATTTAAAAGAGCAGATTCAAAGTCTTTGTCTAATGTCTCAGTTTTCTTGGGGATAGTTTTTATTGATTACTTTCCCCTCTGTACATGGACCATACATTCTTGCGGCTTGTTTTTGTTTGTTTGTTTTGCACTTCTCATAATTTTTGCTAGAAAACTGGACTTTTAAATAATACAGTGTGGTGACTCTGGTCAGATTCTCCCTCCTACCCATACCCCAGGGTTTATTGTTGCTATTTGTTGTTTGTTTAGTGACTTTTTGGGAACTAATTCTATAAAAGCTGTTTTCTTTGCTATGCGTTGTCATTGAAATCTCCGGTTATTTTAGTGGTTTGGTTATGTCTTGGGATCTTTCAGGGTTTTTTGGGATGGGGCTTCGAAGGAGCCTGTTCTGCCTCCTCCATTTGCAGATAGGCTGCTGATTTCTGTCATTTTTGCCTTTGGTTTTGAAAGCTGCTGTGGAGCTGGGGAGGGGAGGGGAGAATGGGCAAGTTAAAGTGACAAGAGCTGCTGTTTTGTTTTGTTTTTGTTTTGTTTTGTTTTGTTCTGTTTTGCTGAGATTCAGTCCTTTCTATTGAATAAGCACTCTTCAGATTGCTGTAAGCCTTTTAATTTCCAGGGTTGTGAAGAAGTTGATTGTGATAATTTTGCCAGTTTTCTCATTTCTTTTAATGGAGAGAATTTTCTGAGGTCTTTACTTGCCAGTTTCTTTAATGCCATTCCAGTCTGTGTTCTTTTAATTGTTCTCCAGTATATACACAAGAAAATGGTTAAAGGTATGTAATATTGTGCCCACTAATACAGGTCTCCTCTGCTATCCGAAAATAGTGTTCCTTTGAAGCCTTTTATAAACTGAAATGTGTAAAGCAAAGAAGCAGTTATTTATATGGAAAAATTCTGAGTGTTTCCAGACCCCTAAAGTAACCTAACAAATTATACTAAATATGTTTAATTACATCCAGTTTTACGTTAAGTGTAATACCCTTAGTGCTCTCTTTGGTTTTTCTGATACCTCAGGACACATCTTGATAACAGATGCACAAAATAAATTGAAGTAAAATATATCTGCTAACAGACACAGTTCAAAGCTATAGAGGCTTGATGTTGGGATGGTGAGTGAGTAGTTCCCTGGGGAAGGAGCTTCTAAGTGCCAGTCTCGTGGCTCTGGGTGCATACCTGCCGTGTAAAGGTTTGCTGTAAATCGAACTCTTAATGCTATCCCCCCTGCACTTTCTCTTCCCCAAAAAGTAAAAACCCTTTGGATTTCTTTGGTTAGTGAAAGCAGGTACTAATGTAGGTCTTTCATAAAGTGAAGTGGCATAATGTGAACTTTTGAAAAATGGGGGATACCTCTAATAGTTTTTCCATTCGGTGTATAGTTATTTTTCCTATCCTTCTAAAACTTTTCTTTTAATGGTTGGGTGGTATTTTAATATATGGGACTACTATCATATATTATTTTGTTCACTTGTCTTTAAAACTTGGTTTTCACAGTTTTTCACTATTGTTAAATGTTCTCTTATTTACATTTTACATCCTCCCAAGATTATAAATTTGTGGAAGTGGAATTTGTTGACTCTGAGAGCTTGAAAATTTAAGCTTTTGGTCTGCATGCTCTTCAGGGATGTGTTTTAAATTTTATATCACCAGTCATGTAGCAGAGTTCCTATTCCCCCACATCCTCACCCAGCATGGGGTTACTACTTACTATTCATTTCAGTTTGCACTCTCCAGTAGATCTTTTGGCCATGATGAAAATGTTCTGTATCTATGAAATGGATATGTAATATGATGGCCACTAACCCCATTTATTTTTTTGTGCTTGGAATGTAAACATTTCTAAATGAGGTGTGCTGTACTTCAAAGATTATTATAAAAGAAAAGAATGCAGAATAATGAATCATACAAAATGAAGCCTAATAATTTTTTATATTGATTGCATGTTGAAATGATAGTGTATATGCATTGCATTGGGTTAAACAATATATGTTAATAAAGTTAATTTCACCTTTTAACTTTTCCTTAATATGCCTACTAGAATATTTACAATTATATATATCATTTACCTTATATTTCTGTCAGGCAGCACTGGTGTAGACCATAGACCATTCTCTTTAAAAAGTCCTGCTTATTTAAAGCCTATGCTCTTTAACAGCTTTGTAAATTTCTCAGTTACCACATCTTTGTTTTCTCCTTATTCATTAAAGATGGATGGCACTGAGCCCTGGCTGGTGTGGCTCAGTGGATTGAGTGCCGGCCTGTGAACCCAGGTCGCTGGTTCGATTCCCAGTGAGAACACATGCCCGGGTTGCAGGCCAGGTCCCTGGTTGGGGGTGTGTGAGAGACAGCCAACTGATATTTCTCTTCCCGTGTTTCTCCCTCCCTTCCCTTCTCTCTGAAAATAAATAAATAAAAACCTGTTAAAAAAAAAAAAAAAAGGTGGCACTGAACACTCAGTTTTCCTTTTTCCTCCCCAAGTTCTATCTTTATCTTGGGGCCTTTTTAGCACCCATGTGTAAAACTCCTTCGATAATTTAGTCCTATATCTTTTCAGTTGTTCTTGAGCCATCATTTTAATGGCTCCATTTTGTCATTATTTGTAACTTTTGTTCCACTTCTAAAATCTTAATTTTATGGGCCATTCTAACCACAGTGTCACAGTCTTTTAGCTGTCTTGCTCCCTTACTTGCTACCTTTCATCCTTGACCCTCTTCATTTTTGGTCATTGAAATATTTCAACTATACTTGTCAGCTCCCTTGATCTCTTGTACTTTTGTTTACTCTTTCTGCAAAATAACAGTTTCAAATGTATCCTATAACCTGTTGGCTGATACTTGAGTTACTAATTGCTTCTGGAGAAAGATTCCATGTATACATTCACACAGATTTGTGGTCTCAGTCTTAATTTTTGGACAGCATTTCTTGACTACTTGCTCTTTATTCCTAGCCTTTCTCCCTGTTCTTGTGGTTGCTGATTTAAATCTTGACCTCTTAAAATTCCCTGGTCTCCCCTCCCCATTCAGGATTAGCAAGCGATTGATCTCTGGTGCTTACAAAAAATAGTCCTTCAGTTGAGAACATTATATCCTAATGTACCTTCCTTTTTTCAGCCACTTGTCTACTTGATCTTTTTTATTAGCACTTTTTAAAATAATTACCCAAGGATATGCTTACTGATTTTAGAGAGAGAGGAAGGGAGAGACACAGAGAGAGAAACATCTATATGAGAAGCATTGGTTGCCTCCTGGACGTACCCCAGCCGGGAATAGAACTAGTAACCTAGATATTGCCCTGACTGGGACGTGAACCTGCGACCTTTTGGATGGGACTATGCTCCATCTAAGCCACACTACTAGGGCTTTGTTAGCATTTAAACAAATGCAACTTTTTTTTTTTTTAATTCTTAAAACCCTCCCTTGATCCTGTATTATCCTCTAGTGAACTTGCTCTTCTATTCACAGATAAGCATTCAGAAAGAATTGTTTACACTCACTGCCTACAATCATTGACTGCTTATTTACTTCCAACCTGCCTTTTCCTTCTGTCTTTCCACTGCTCTGACAGTGGTCCCTGATAATATGTAGGTTCTTCTGTATCTTTATATTGACCAGTCCAGAGCATTTGGTACAGTTGATCACTTCTTGAAGAAAGAGGCCACTGCAGTTCACCTCCTTGAACTTCTTTGATGAACTACTACATTCTTCTTCAGTCTCACTTCTAGATTTGTGTAGGCGATGGGTGGGATTTTAGTATTGGTTCTGGCCTGCTTCCTACCCTATGTACTATATTTGGATTTATACCCTTGCCCTTCATATCATTTAAATGTTGATTACTTAAAATGTTAATATCTGTATAACCTAGACATTTTTAGAACATCTGACTTTTATGTACACAGCTGTCTCCCTAAAGTGCAGTTGGCACCTTAAACTCAGATAATTCCTGTCTTTAACAGTTGGTACCATTATTAATCCAGTTGCTCAAACCTAAATTCAGAAACCTGAATTTTTACCTTTCCCCAAGTTAGTTACAGAGACCTGTCAGTTCATCTCAATATCTAACCCAGCATTGTCCAGTAGAAAGAAAATAATGCAAGAAACTAATGTAATTTAAGCTTTTTCTAGTAGCCATATTTAAAAAACAAAAAGAAACACATGATATTAATTTTAGCATTATATTTTATGTAACCTAGCATCTCTAAAATTTTACGTTAACATGCAATCAATGTAAAAATTAGGATGTTTTTCATTAGTCTTCGGAATCTGGCATGCGCTTTTACACTTACAGTATATTTCAGTTTAGACTAGCTAAATTTCAAGTGCTCAGAAGCCACATTTAGTTTGTTGCTCCGTTATTGGACATTAGAGTTCTAACTCATATTTCTCTTCATCTCCACTACTTCAAATCCTAATTTCTTCTGTGGGTGACTGTAGCAGCTCTTGGGATTGCTAGCATTCTCTCCTCCAGTTCAACCTCAATATTTTTTAGTGGTAATTTTCTAAAATTATGAATGTGACTCTGCATGTGAATTAGTGTTAATTGTGCATTCTTCGGCTTCATATCCTTTAATGCTGTACTTAATTTTCAAGATGAAGTCTGATCTAAGTTCCTTAACTTGGCTAACAGCCCTTTATGATCTGGCTTTTGCTTAACTTCCTACACTTTAGCTTCTAGGCCCTGAAAATAAGTTGTATTGAACTGCTTGTAGTTCCTATAAAGAAATCACGCACTCCTCTTACTTTTGGGCCTTTATAGTTACCAGCTAGTCTGCCTAAGACTTATATTCTCCAGCACCTACCCACATTTCTTAATCAGACCCAGTCCTACTAGTCCTTCAGGATCTAAAGGATCTGACCCCATATCCTGAGATCAGATACTTTTTGTTCTCATAGTTATCCTTCTGTGCTTGCCTACATCAGTTGCATTTATCACTGTGTTACTGTAATTGCCTTCTAACTTCCCTGACCTTAGATTCTTAGTTTCATAAGCAGGGACCTTGTTTTTATTCACTTTTACATCTGTAACTGCTAGCACATAATTGTAAGGGTTCAATAGCTATGTTGAATGAATGAAAAGTGTGGTCAGTAATTCTATAAGTAGAGCTCTAAATTCCAAGTTCAGAACAAAGAAGAAAATATTTAAATTTTAAGTTATCTCATTCTGACATGTGTTCATTGAATTAAATATTAAAATCTTTTGAACAGATTAACCAGACTCCCATGTGGAAGTAAGAAAATAGAAGTTTCTTCCATCAGTACAGTCACTTATCTCAGTAAAAAGGGAGAAGCAGGGAGCATTCAAACTGAGACTTGAACTTTTAAAAATATTGGAGGGGAAGGGACATCAAAGCTAGTATTTAGGATATGCCTATGTAGTCTCGTAATATGTTACTATTCTTGTTACAGTAAATCCAGAATCAGGCTATTTTTATATCACTTACATTTGAAATTTTTAAAACATTTAAATGATGTACTTTCATATTTTTCTTGGGTTATGTAAGAGATGGTAAGAATTTTACTGAGCAAGTGCTAGACACATATCTGTGTGTATGATGTGAGGCTTCACTTAAGAATACTAAGTAGTAGACAAGTAAATCTATGAGTTAATGGCTTTTCCTTTTGTGTAGTGTGTATTTTTTGTGTATTTAGAATTACATCAATTTTAGGAGAAAGAAACTTAATTATTTTTGCCAGTATGTAAAGCAGTAAACAATATGCCTGTGTTTTAAAACCTAAAGGGGTACAAATTGAACTTGAAGTTATTTAGGAAACCCCAAATGTTTACCTTTGAAATGGGAAAGTTATTGATATAAACCTTGGATCTTTGTATTCTGATTTTTTTTGAAAAAATTGCAGTTACTAAGGGGAGCGATAGAATTCTGGTCTTATTAAGGTAATTTGGGCTGAACTTTTAATTTTGTAAAGGTGGGGGAGGGATTGAAGTTTTTTGGTTTTTGGGTTTTTTTTTTTTTTGGAGATCCTACCAGGAATATATCTTAATTTTCCTCAGATTCTGATTTTGTCAGGCTTCCAATGTGTTACAATACTCCTTGATTGATTTTGTTGTTACTGAAAAGCATAGTTAGCAATTTCCAAAATAAGTTGCTGCTTTTCTCTTTGGGAAAATTTATTAAAGCAAATAGTAATATTCAGACCTTTAAAAATGATAATGAGATTTTTAGATGTCACAATTTTGGTAACTTTATTCTTTGGAATAGGAACAAATGGCAAGAGACTCTAAAGGATTTGAAAGGGTTCCAATAAACTACCCATTGGTACTTGCTTGAAACATCTTGTTTTTCAAATATAATTGATTTCTAGAAGTAAGGTTAAGTAAGTTTAACACTGAAATTATTGGATGTTGTGTTTATTATGTTGACTTTTCCACAGGCAGTGAAACAACAGGCAATGGAATTGCAGTTTGATTTTCTATGAATTTTGACATAGAGATTTGGCATCTCTATATATTCAGTTGGCCAAAAAGTTCATATGGTTTTTTCCATGAAATAAAAAACATTTTTCATTTTCACCAATAACTTTATTCATTTGGATATTTTGAATATGTTGGCTATCTCCTGCATGGTAGAACATTGATTGCTCTCAATAATGTCTCCATTTGATCACTATCAACTTCAACTGGTCTACCTGACCATTGGAGCATTGTCCAGCAAGAAATCTCTAGCACAAAATTTCACAAACCACTCTTGACGCATTGATCAGAGTGCCTTCTCCATACACTGTACTAATCTTTTTTTTTTTTTTGCATTTTACTTGCCTTTTTACCATTCTTGAAATAATAAAGCATAATATGCCAAAAATGTCACATATTTTGCTTCCTCTTCAATATTAAATTGGATACACAAAACCCCACCAATTTTGATAAGTTTTTAAAAAAATACATTTTATTGTTGTTCAAGTGTAGTCGTCTGCATTTTCACCCCACCATTCCTCCCACCCAGTTTTTTTTAATGCATGCTGATATGTCAACTTTCACAATACAATGTAACAAAATTGTTTTGAATGAAGTTAAAGACACCTAAGCTCTACTAGAGCAGTCTTTTGGAAAAAACCAACTGAACTTTTTGGACAATAACTAAAAGAGTTTGTAAATGTACACATATGCTTTTAGAAAATATGATTTGATAACTGTTTCTTGTTATGTAACTGATCCTTGAAATCAAATAATACTCTTAAGACCTAAAGGTATTTTAGTAAATGAATTTTTATCTATCTTCACATGCTTATAAGTGTCAGAGTTGTATCATTCACACCTAAAAATAATATTTCTTTATCCAGAGATTATATTTCATACTGGCACTGTGAACATTTCATTTGTGCAGGAAAAAAGCATCAGTAGGTATGTAAGTCTTGTGAACTACAGACTACAGTTGATTTTAGAATTTGTGGTAAGGAAAGATTCTTATTATATGTGAAAGATCTATATATCTCTTCTCTATGCTTCTTCCTCTGAAAATGTATTTTAATTATTCAGCTTTTAATATCACCCGTGTATCGGCAGTTTGTTAAGAATGTAGAGATGACATGGTTCTTTCCCTCTGAAAAATTAGTCATGTGGGGACTGACAAGTAACATGTTTAACTTTAAAATAATTTAAAATATACAATTATTTAAAATGTTATAATACATGGAATTTTTTTACTCTCAACCTAGTTGCTTTTCTTCCTCACTATATTACTAAGATTGCTCTTATCCAAAGTTACCAGTAACCTTATTTCAAAATTTTATGGTCACATCTTTGGTATTTCATTTGACCTTTTGGTAAAGCTTAACACAGTTGAGTGATCTTGAGCCAGTGGTTCTTCCTCACTGATTGATCTTTCTCACTCTTCATGTGCCTAATATCTCAAAGTTGGAGTGCTCCAGGACTCTGTGTAGACCCATTTTTATATATAGTCTCTATTTGGAATTCAGTCCTCCCCTACTACTAGCTGTATGCTTATGATTCCAAAATCTCTATTTTCAGCACCAACCAACCCTAGAATTTCTGGATTCATCTATGTAACGGACTGCTGGACATCTCTTCTTCAATATATAATAGACACCTTATACTTAACATGTGCAAGGCTGTTTTTGATTTTGGCAACTTTGGCTCTCACTTTCCAGCCCTTTCCTTCTCTGTTGTTCCCCATTTCCCTAAGAGAGATCACTAGCCTTGGAGTTGTCCAAGCCAAAACCCAGGAGTTATCTTTGATCTCTTTTTTTCTTCACCAATCAAATCTAGTCCATCGGCAGTGTCCTGACAATCCTACCTTCAAAACATACTCTGAATCCTTCCTATCTCTTCTTGCTTCAACACCATCTAAATTTAGTGTATCTTTTCTTTCTTGGACTACTGCAGTATGCTCCTTACTAGTTTCCTTATTTCCACTCTTTCTTCTCTTAGCAGTGAGAGCTATCTTTAAAACACAAATCAGGTCAGGTCACTCGTCTGTGTGAAACCCTCCAGTGACTTCCCATCATACCTAAAATAACATCCAAATTTCTTTTGTCTAGATCCCACGTGATCTGGCCCCTGACTACCTTCCTGACCTCATTTTCTGTCCCTTATCCCCTGGTCCACTACTTCACATCATTGTAGTTCAAGTACCTTCTTTTTGTTCCTGAGAGTATAAGTTCATCCCCACTTTTAGAGCCCACCACTTTGCCTGAATGCTCCCCTTTTCTTAATTGAGACCTCAATTTGTTCTGTATGCCAAAGACCGTTTTAGGAGTTGAGGATAAAGCAATGAATAAGACACCCAGGCAGACTCCGAGGCATTTTTTATGCCTTTTGTCTTGTGGGTTCCTTGAATATGTGTGGGTAATATTTTGTCTGAAACTTCTTCGGCTCTCCCAGATGGCTTTTTTTTTTTTTTTTTTTTTGATGCCACAATTTATATAATTCATTAATCTCTACCTTGATGAAGCTTACACTGGAGGTGGGTTGGGGTGGAGATGGCAGTAAACAAGATAAGTACGATGTGTATTAAATGGTGGTAAGTACAAAGGAGAAAATCATAGAGCAGCAGAGTGCCGAATTGATGGGGTTGTAATTTTAGATAAAGGTGGTCAGGGCGGGCCTTGCTGTGAAGGTGATGGATGAAGAGGCAGCATCATTATCATCATTCCAGGTTGTGATAGAACTCATAGATTCATGTCAGTATACAATAAAGACGCGTACTTTTCATAACATTTTGTCCAAGGGTAGTCTCGTCTCTTCTCTTGCTTCCTTAGTTGCCTTTCAGTTTTCACAGCTCAGATTTTCTTCAGTTTTCCATTTGTTACTGCTTGTCCTCTTTAGCTTCCTTCCCTTTAGTGTATCCATCCATAATAAGCCCACATTTCTTTCAGTTCTGAACTTTAGTTTAATTAATAGAACTTGAAATACAGCACTGCAAATATTTTATCTAAAACATTTGTCTTTAATCTGGGCTTTTTTTTTTTTTTTTAATTGAGAGAGAGAGCGAGCGAGAGAGAGAGAGAAATAAATATCTATTTGTTGTTCCACTTACTTATGCATTCATTGGTTGCTTCTTGCATGTGTCCTGACTGGAGCTCAAACCTGCAGCCTTGGCGTGTTATAGAATGATGCTTTAACCAACTGAGCTGCCCAGCCAGGGTTGATCTGGGCTGTCTTAACCCAGTGACTGACAAAGCAAAATTTGTATTTTTTTCTTATTACGATTGAAACTTGATTCCTGTATACCTTCCTAAAACTTTATTTTTTATAGCTTTCCCACCATTTTTTGTAAGACTTCAGGTGCAGGGCATAGTAATTAGCTTTTATAAAAAGATAGGAAGTCTTTTGATCTATATTTCATCAGAAGAGCTGTTGAAAATGAATTAAATTCTTTGGGCCTTCTGTCCCATGCACAACAAAGTATTATTGGCATGTGTAGAGAAAAGTCTGCCTTTGATTAATTTGTAATTTATCTCTGATTTTTTGAGTTACATGTAAGTAACTTTTATTTTTCCCTATCTTTTGCTGTGTTCCAATGGATTGCCTCTCTGGACTAAATGCATCATCTACAATTCTTGGAATTCCTAATTTACTGTTCCTCTGTGGATCTGTTCTGTTGGAATCTGGAACACTGGAATGATGGAAATGTGTTCTTTACAAAGTAGCTGTGAGTATACTAGACAATTTATACAAATAGTTTTTTCAGTCTAAGTTAACTTAAATTTAACTTACATTTGGATGAAATGTAAGCCAAGGAAACCTTAAATTTAATACAAATTTTTAGCTCTTCATACAGTAGGCTTTCAGATATTTGATTTTAAAATATTCTGATCAGTATCCTAATTATTAAATTTAAAATTAGGTTTTCAATTTAATTGGCTTGCTTATTTTGTCAACATTTGGCTTAAAAATTAGTTTATATGAATGAAAAAAGTAAAAGGTTATAAATGGAATATTTAGCTACATATGTGATACTAGTGAGGGATGCAGACTGTTCTTTGTTAAATCCAAATGTGTTGAAATAATGCTTTCAACTCATGAGATTTTTTAAAATAAAAATTTAAATATGACAAAAACTTACAAGAAATGAGTACCTCTTAGGAATATTTTGTCATTATATTTTAATGATGAATAAGACCTACATCTAAGTAAAATTATCCAGTAAGACTCTACTCAGATGGTCTGAACTATGGACAGTTTTTCTCACCAATGGGTAAGTTAAAAATCAAACTTACTTACTACATCATTTTAGAAGTAGGTGTCTTTGAATTACTCATGAAACTATTATTGAGGTCATCAAAGAATCAAAAACCATACAGAAAACTGAATTATAATATAAACCTGGATAAATCTGATGTCCCTGATAGTGGAGGCAGCAGACTTGTGTGAAACCTTGAAATGACATCCCTTGGACCTGGTACAACAGCATGAAAGATGCTATTTACTGATTAACACTGATCATGAGAGCCTTTGAAAACTTACAGGAAAATTGCTTTAAACTCAACATTTTTATTTCATTTTATGACTAGGAAGACAAATTTCAAGAAACTCATACCTGTGGTAATTAGTATGAACAATTGGATAATTAGAAAAGCTTGTACTATAATTTTAAGGGGATTTGATTTTTTTTTATGAATAAACTTTAAGTTGATTGGTCAGAATCTTATTGTAACTAACTTCCTATTAATAGAAATTTTGCTCTCAGACAGGTTTTGAAATTTCTTATTTTATTTCCTTGGATTTTTCTAATTGACCATTGTCAAGTCAACTCATGCTCAATTCATTTTGTGCATTGTTGCAATTAATTAATATTTTTATTGACACCATGATTAATACTTTGTATAGTTTTCTAAAATAGGTTAATAAAGGGAATTTGAAATGTGTGACAGAAGAGTTTTGTTACTGTTGAATAACTTGACCCTTTTCTTTTCTCAGCAACAGAAGAACCTTGAAGGCTACGTGGGGTTTGCAAATCTCCCAAATCAAGTATACAGAAAATCAGTGAAGAGAGGGTTTGAGTTCACACTCATGGTTGTGGGTAAGATGTGATTTCTCACTAAAAATGAATTTTGATCTCAATTTTAAACTATTAACCAACTATGAATGAATTTAAGAAAACAATAGTCCAAATAACTACAGGGATCATGTGTTATATTTTCTCTTATTATGTGAATACATTTTAAAATTTAGCTTGGTGGTGTGATGGGATTTATATATTTTCTTATCTCCTTTTTTAAGATGGCATAATTTTGAAAACTAAAAAAAAAAAAAAATTGAGAAACAGTGAGGACAGGGTGGGATATAGCATTAGAGAAGTTCTCTTCAATTGGTAATGCTACAAGAGGAAATAGCATCTGGTGATTACTCATTTCTCCAGGGTAATTCCCTCCCCCGCCCCACCCTGTGACTTTTATGCTAAGTAGCTTCATAGCACTGGAACATTTAACTTAAACATATGTGCTCTCAATTTGAAAAAGAAGGATAGAGTAGAAAGGATCATAGTCATGCAAATGACTACCCCAGGAATTTATTCATTGAGTGTAAGTCCTGGAATAAAGTGAAATATGACCCTCCTTATTCTCTCATTCAGTCTCATTTTTCCTGTGCTTTATCCTTTGAATGAATACCTTACCCTGTTTGTAGTCCATCTTAAGAGATTGTTAAGGGTTATTTTGACTATAGGTTGGTAGCATCATCATTATCTATGAAGAAATAAATTACTGTATATAAGATTAGTAATCTTGACAGATTAAGATGTAAGATGTAACATCTTAACATTTAAGATGTTAATCTTAAATAACTGTAATATTTCCCCCTTATATAAGCTGACTTTAGAACATAAATCTTAATTATGATGTAACTTTATTGTATTTCTCTATACTTTTTAAGAAGGTTAAAGGCAGGATAATGGATTGACTATCCTTGACAAAGAAAATTGAGTTGATATTGGGTCTTGGTGTAGTGTGCATTAATTTTTGCTAATACAGTCAATCCCTGGTATTGAATTAGATTAATTAAACTAGCTATAAAATACTCCTTCACTGAAAGGAAGAATATTTTATCAATTGACTAGAATATTTTGGTTAATAAACTTGCCTGTGTCTGGTTAAGTAGAAGCATAATATACTTAGCTTGCAGATTACTGCTGTGGAGTAGACATGGGTCTGGATGGATGGATAAAACATCTGTAGAACATGCCTTTTCTTCAGTATGTTGCTAACATTATTATATGTGAAGAAATAGTACATCTTACCTTTACATATGTAATGTTAATGATCTTGAATGAAAACTGTAGATAAATACATGATCTTTTTTTTTTTTTAATTTGTAAGAAAACTTCCCAGGTCCACCAGGAGAATTATTTATAACATTTTCAAAAATTATTTAACATTAGAATTTTAGTTTAAAGAATAACTTCTTAACAAGGTGTTCTTGGCCTTGATGTAGTTATATTAATACAAAAAAATAAAAATGACAATCAGAAAAGAATAACTTCTTGAACATATACTTAGTAGAATAATATCTAGGGATAAAGGCCAGATATTGGATTTAAAATCTCTGTGAGGTTTTCCAGATAAATATTTAATGGTCACACAATCTTGATTTTTAGAGAAAATATGCAATCTCTTAATATATCTTACTTATTAGTTTTTCTTGTCAGTCTTTTTGTGAAGGACAGCTTTTGTGTTTTCCTTGATAAGACTTCAACTGAGGGTGAAGGAAAACGAGGGTTTTCCCCGCTGCGCTTTGGACATTATTGTTTCTTGGCTATCTTTGTTCAGACTTGTTGAGTGCAAGGACTCAGTCTTTTCATCCACATAGTTGCAGTGTCACCTTTTAAGTATGTGTCTAATACGTTGGTCTGTTTTTTAGATTTTAGGCCGAATTTAGCAGCATTGTTTGAAAATCATAGAAAGCTATACCAACCTTGCTTTAGTATTTTTAACTTAGAGAACACAAGCTGTTACTTACGAGCTGAGTCCTCATTTTTGAGATTTAAACTTGGAGCAGTTTTGGCTTTTATAACAATTTTTGGTTTAGGACTTATACATTGATACAAACTGTGAATTTATATCTAACACTTGCTTTCTTTATGGCACGCCTTTTCCTTTGTTGGAAAAACCTCTATCTAGTAATCTGGCCTCATAAACAATATTTGTGGAATACTTTCTTGAGTGACTTCTTTGTATCAAAGAGACATAGTGAGTATTCCCGTATTTTCTCTCTTAAAGGAGCCTATAATTTATGACAATATAAAGTACACAAAAAGTAAGTAACATTTCCAGGAAGTACAAGTCAGTAGAATCTCATAGAAATTTTTTACCAGTAACAGCCATGGAAGTTTACGGAATATAGGAGAGCCTGTCCCTGGTTGGAGATTATTATTGCTGTATTTTATGAGGAATTACGGAAGATTTGTAAGAATAGAATTGGGATAGACATTGAGGTGGTGCAGTCCAGTTGGAAAATCATAGCCAATACCTCCATAATATTATGTGTCAGGCAGCATTCTAGGTAAAAATCTTAACAACAACCCTGTGCAGTTGGTACTGTTCTTATCCTCATTTTAGTGATGAAGAAACTGAGGCATGGAGAGATCTGGTTACTTGCCATGGTCATATTGCTAGCAGGTGGCAGAACCAAACTCAGTCTGTTTCTCCTTTCTCCTGGTGTGTTCTTAAGCACTAGCAGAGGCTAATTTGGGGGTGGGGTACTGGATATAGTGCTGAGTTTAGTACAGTGCATCCAGTAGGCCTTGCACCTATGCGATTTCAACTAGACGTTTTCTGTGAAAAAAAAAAAATAAGTAAATAAAGATGTCCTGTTTTCTGTAAAACAAACGAAAAAAAGACAGCAAGATGAGTGAATGAGAATTAGAGAAGTGGGAGAAGTGAATTTTTTAAAAAGATTTTATTTATTTATTTTTAGAGAGAGGGGAAGGGAGGGAGAAAGAGGGAGAGAAACATCAGTGTGTGGTTGCCTCTTGCATACCCCCTACTGGGGACTAGACCCAACCCAGGCACGTTCCCTGCCTGGGAATCAAACCAGCAAACCTTTGGTTCTTGGGCTGGCACTCAGTCCACTGATCCACACCAGCCAGGGATGGAGAGGTGAGTTTTTAATTCCCCAGTCATTATCAGCTTCTACATACTTTCGTATTGTAATCATCTCACTTTGCTGAATATTAGCCTAGTGAAAAATATGGCATCTTAATATAAACTAGTTACTTTTTATGTACTCAAAGAAACGGGATTTATTTTCCTACAGGAAGAAAAATAGGTTGTCAGTTTTTATGTAATTCGGGTTAGTTGATGATATGAGGTATTTTCAAGAT
Organism: Glossophaga mutica; assembly: GCA_039655065.1. Classification (NCBI taxonomy): domain Eukaryota; kingdom Metazoa; phylum Chordata; class Mammalia; order Chiroptera; family Phyllostomidae; genus Glossophaga; species Glossophaga mutica. Next base: position 90,630,071 of record CM077313.1, read on the forward strand.
TAATTGGCATTGCCCATTTACTTTAGGATTTGATCTCTAAGATGTAACTTTATAATAATTGGAAGTAAAGCTGGAAAACCTAGCCTGGATTTTGAAGACCTTGAATGCCACCAGGATAAGAAGACCAGAATTCTTGGTTTAAAATAAAAGTAAAACTAAAAAGTTTAGTGTAAAAGCCAATGTCAGGCATATCTAATAATGACATTTAGGTCTCTAATTCAGCAAAGTATCAAACCTGTTTGTGCTTGGAACTTGACTGTTTTTGTGTGCTCCTAAATTAGGTTTGACTATGTTATAAGAATAAAATGTTAATTGTAAGATCCTGATTTTACTAGAATCTTTCAAGGAGGTAGAATTTGGAAAGATTGTAGATTGCTGTATCTGACCAGAAATTATTTTGAAAAAGCAAGTGATGTTAAATATTTTATTTTGAATTCTTTGAAGATAAAATCCACAATTATTTTTGTGATCATTTGATCATTTCTTTAATCTTATAAAATTTTTGTGGTAGATATTTTTTAAGAAAAATTTATGATATGTCATAATGTATTTGACTTACACCAAATGTCTTGACTAACAAATTGGCGTTTCTAGGTTTTTTAGTGGAAGGGAGCTTAGAACATGTTGGTTTAGCCATTTTGGGGATTCGAGGTTTATCGTAATACACGTTTTGTATATGATTTATCAGCAAAAGTTTAGGAAGTATTTAGTCAGCGATAGCATATACTGTGACTGTCAGAGTTGTCATTTCCTCCCACCTTCTTTTTGGTGTTTGAACTGCTGTAGTAACACCCAGTTATTTGAGCAACTTGAAAGGTAATGTTGGCTCACTTTGTTTCTAGGGTTTGGGGCATTTATTGGTATTATGTTTAATTCTGAAAATAAAATGTTAAGATAGTTGAAATGCTTCCAGTAATATTAAAAAACACATTTTTGAAGTGTTGTTTTAATTTTATTTTTAATAAAAGTTATGAGTAATTTAACCAACGATTGCACAACATTGTAAATATAAAAACCACTGAATTGTATACTTAACAATGATGAAATTTCTGTTGTGTGAATTTTCTCTCATTTAAAGGAAGTAATTTAACCAAAGCAGAAAAAGTTTGGGGTGGGGGGAATCACGTATTTCCACATGTTCACTATTGTAGTTTTTGTATTCTTTCTAGGTTTCTCATCTGTATAATTTAAAAAGTGCTGTTATAATAAAGATAATGCTTTCTTTTTATAAATTAGGAATGCAGAAAAGCAAAATGAAAATATTACCAAAATATATCACCCAGTGATGTCTCTTAAGCATAGAATCATATAGTAATTTTGTTTGTATGTATCTATAATGTTGTGTGACTGTTTTTTAAAATTTGGCAGCAAACCGTGATCATCTTTTGATGTTGGATATGATTCAGTCTTGGATCTTAATGGCTTGTGTAGGTTGAATATACAGGGTGGGTCAAAAGCAAGTTTACACTGGGGTGGGAGTAAAAGACAGAAAACTGTACAAGATCAACAATTAAAATAAAGTTTAAAAAAAGTTAAAGTTAAATATCACACAGGAAAAAAAGTAAGTTTACAGTTGTGAGTACGTGAAACAGAATTTATCCTTGTGTTATTAATTATTGTATTATTTTCCATACAAGCAACTGTAAACCTACTTTTTGTTCTACCCTATAGTACCCTAAATTTGCTGTATTGTTCAGTATCAGGGTAGTTACAAATAAATATGGGTACAGATATATCTGCCTGCACATCTAATGAATTCCGTATAATAAAGCTTTGAAAATTTGCTTTTTTTTTGAAGACTTAAGCATTATTTTGAAAAGGGTTTTAATACATAATACCAATTGCCCTATAGTAGGTTGCACACTACTTTGCACATCACCACGTGTTGTCAGGACCCTTCGTCCTGCATGTTGTCTGTGCAGGACATTATAGTTCTTTGCCAGTTTAATGTGTAATGATTGGCATCTTATTTTCACCTGTATTTTGTTATTGCTGGTCAACTTACTATTTTTTTATGTTTATTTATCTTTTGTAATTGAAATAATCTAGTTTACTTTCAAAAACTGTCTTCATTTTTTCCCCTAATGATCTGTGAATATTTTAAGGGTATTATTATTTTGTTGTTGTGTGCTATTGGCATTTTCTTCCAGAATTTTCTTTGTGTTGGGTTTTACGTTAACTTAATTTTTATATTGTCCATGCAATCTTTTTTCTTATGTATTTTGTCCTTGATATCCTTCTGCGGGATTCAAGGTTATTGGGGATTCAAGGTTTTAAGATATATAGGCTAAACTTTTCTTATTTTACAATCTTAAATCCATGCAGGTTTTTTAGATGTGAGATTGAGTCCGGAATCTAATGTTTGTTTTTTAAATGGTTAAGTAGTCCTCCGAAAACCATTATTACAAGCTTGATTTTTAAAAATACATGTGGTTGGTTGCTTCTCTTAATGTTTCTCAAACACATTCTGTAGTTCTTCTTATATAAATACTACATTATTTTAGTTACAAATTATAATATTTACTTGTGTAGAAAAAATACTAGGGTTTTTATTAATTTAGGGAGATAGGCAAAAAAGAAAATAATATGTGAAATAGTTACAGATTGTGTTATTTTCTTTTTTAAATAGATTTATTTGTTTTAGAGAGAGGAGGGGGGGAGAGGTTTGTTGTCTCCCTTATTTATACATTCATTCATTGGATGATTCTTATATATTCTCTGATGAGAGATTGAACCTGCAACCTTGGTATATTAGGATGACTCTCTAAACAACTGAGCTACCTGGCCAGGGCCAAATTGTGTTACTCTCTAGGAAATAAATAAACATGGTGGCATCTGTTTAGAGTCATTAGGGAAGACATACACCTGATAAGGAGACTTTTCATAATAATACTTAAAATACATGAAAATTAAGAAATTCCAGAAAACTAAAAATGAATCAACTAGCAAGAGATATTTATCATTAATGTTTTGCTGCATTTATCTGCAATATTTTATTTTTGACAGCTGCATAATACTTCAGCTGTCGCTATCTCAAATTTTAGCCATTGTTTTCTCACTTGACATTTGAATGATTTGCTGTGTTTGATCTCATCATAATGCTGCAGTAAACATTTTACAGAATGGAAATTCTGGTCAACACTTTAACTATGATTTTAATATCTGCGTAATATTTTTCGATTTTCGTTAAGTTTATTGGGGTGACATTGGTTAGTAGGATCATAAAAGTTTCATGTGTACATTTCTGTGGTACTAGGTCTGTATATTGCACTGTGTGTCCACTGCCTAAAGTCAAACTATAAAGTCACCGTACATTAGGCCCCCTCCACCTACCCTACCCTCTCTCTCTGGCAGCCACCACACTGCTGTCTATGTCCATGAGTTTCAGTTTTGTATCTCACATATGAGTGAAATCATATGGTTCTTAGCTTTTTCTGACTGACTCACTTAACTTTGCATAATATTCTCAAGGTCCATCCATGTCGTTGTAAATGGCTGTATTTCACCTTTTCTTACAGCTGAGTAGTATTCCATTGTGTATGTGTGCTGCATCTTCCTTATCCAGTCCTCAATCGAAGGACAATTTCTGTGACATCTGTATCTAGCTATATATATTGAAAACCATTAAATTTACATTGATACCTCCAATTTCAGTTCATTCTTTTTATCTTTTCTATAGTTGTAATGTCCTTCTGATTGTGAAAAACCATTATCTTAATATGTTTGCTTATTTGATCCATCCCCTTATATAATTAATCTTCTGCCTTATTTCCCATACTCCTCTTCTCCCGTCTGTGCAGTGGCTTTGCTCACCCCCTTCAAGTGCTGTGCTACACATGTCAGGCCACTGTTCTCACGGAGGTGCCTGCCTTGTCCTGTCTGGGTTCAGGTCTTCTCCCAGACCCCCTTGGAACCTTCATCCGGCAGGCTCTGGCTCCCCTGGGACTCTCCTTCCAGCAGGTGCACCTGCCTTTTTCAGCCCCAGATAATGATTTTTGGACTGAAAATTTGGAAGAGAAAGCTGAAATAATTTTGAAGGGTTTACAAATGAATATTTACTTTTATTGTAGAATTAAATGACATCTAAATAGAAGAAATTTGGGTTTTTAATGCTTAAAACAAGGTAGAAAAATTGGTAAAATTGTAATTTTGGGCTGCCATCGGGAAAAAATGACTAATGGAGATAAAACTAACTGGAGAATTTTAGCTTGGAAAGGAAAATTATTTGCAGGTAGGTATAGAGTTGGAGATGTTAAATTTACATATATAGACAAACTGAGTTTGGTGAACTTTTGGAGAGCCTCCAGATTTATATTAACAGTTGAGACAAATGGGTTAATATTTAGAAGGAAGAAAGCTTTAGACTTTGGTTCTTCTGTTCTTGCACTGCCAAGAACAACTGTCAAGTAAGCAGATGATAAACACAAGGAAATAGTGTATATCAAGGACTGGATTATGAATCAAGATTTGTGGTTCATTCTGAACTCAGGATTTTATGATAGAAGACTGTGACTTGTTTATTATGTTACAGGTTGTAGTAATCACAGTCATTACATAATGGTGCGATTTCCATAGCATTCTTGTCCTGCTCTGGAGGTATAGATTTTAATTGAATGATTAGTAATTCAGATGAAATGTACTGATCAGGAGTAAAGTGCTAGGAATTATGGACTAAGCAGGTGATATAAAATGAAGACAACCACTTCCACCCTCAAAGGAATTTCCAGGGAAATGCATCATACTAACTACAATTTAATTTAATAATTGCTTCAGTAGTGTTCATTGAAGGTGTAAAGAGTCAGGAGAGTTATTATTTGGGCTTACTGGAGTTAATATCTTATTTGCCTTATAGGAGGATAGAGTCCTGAAACCAGTAGCTCTCTCATACTTAAATTTCAAATGTATATTATATTTTGGTGATTTTGTAAAAGAGCTAGTTATACTAATGCTTTTTATTCATTTTTAGCGTACTATAAAAATCAGTCTTATATATTTAACTTAAATCTATTTTATAATACTAAGCATAGTGGTGTTACAAAAAGAATATATTTAGCCTAATTTTAATCTCCAATTTCTGCCACAAATGAGCTTTCTGACCTTGTACAGATCACTTTGAATCTCAATTCGTTATCACAACAAACATTTACCAAGTTTTTCTGAACCAGGAACTGCACTGACATTAAAAACAAGAGCCGCACCCATAAGGACCTGAGGACGTGGGATGGTGGATTGGAGACATTGGGACAATAATGCCATCTGTTATGTGTAATTGCCCCCACCTCAGAGGGGCTTGAGATGATTGTGTATATGAATGTGCCTTGTACAAATACTGTATATGTAATAATGTGCCTAATAAGTCTGTAAACTAACCAGAATATTAATTGTAAACATATATGTATTACTATATTTTTATGACGTAATTGAAAGATCCAAATACCAGAGATGAAGAGAAGACAAAGATCAGAGATGGTTGAGAATGATATGGCAGTTAATATGTTAAATATTGATTAATCCTAACTTTGAATTTCTGCTTTGTTGAACTCCTTCAATTATAAACATTTCAGTACACACATGTTGTACTCTCAATGTGCAATTCAGTGTAGATGGCTGGGCAAAGCTCTTTCCTGGTGACAGTTAGATTTAGCTGATTTGAAAATGGTTAAGGATTTGTTCTTCCCCTATTATAAATAAGATTAAGATGAGTAGCTTGCATTGTTGTTAACAAAATATACTTGCCTATCTTTTGCATTTCAGTAAATATATTAAGTTAAAGTATTTTGCTCAAGTTACTTATGTGACATCGCTAATTAGTCTTAAGGGTGCACTTGCTTTATAGTTGCCACAATATTAAGGTTGTCACTTGCAGACCTTTCTAGTATCTTATTTTCCCTTGAGTGTATCAGGTACTTAATGTCAGTGATATAAAGAATCTTAGGGGTAGTTTTTAATTAAAGGTTGACGGTTAAGATGTTAATTTTGAATATAAAAAATAATTTTTTCATATAGGATGGTGTTTTCTTTTGTTGTTGAATTATGTTTTATTAAAATCAGATTTAATGTCATTTAGCAGTTAACAGTAGTGTTTCTTGGTCCAGGCCATCATTATAGATACCTTTGGTCTAAGGAGGAAACTATAAAATTTAAGTCATGTGAAAGGACAAATAAGCAAAGAAATCAAATGAACTACACTTTTATTATTCTAAGTCTGTGTTTCTCCGAAACCTTTATTCAAAATTAACCTGGACTGCCTATTCAAGATGTTCATCCCAGGAATGTGGGACCTGCATTTTGACTAGAGTGACCCCTTGCTCTGCATTCTGAAGTTTGTTTACTTGCTGTATTTTTGCCATTGCTATGTATCCCCCTTACACATCCTATCTTCCTCTCCTCCCTGCCCATTTAAAATTTCAAACACACTGCTTCTAAGTATCCTTAATGTTCAGAGAAAGGACTCAATTACAAAACAGTTTTCTATTAGAAATGTGGTACAGAGGAGTAGGTGGAATTTTTTAGAGAGAGAGGGAGAGACCACCATTGCTGATTATGGTGTATTTTTTGTGTCTCTAATGCATAGCTGTAATTACCATATTCATTTTTAAATACATTTTACACTCAACACTAAGGCAAACATTTTCTCATGTCAAATGGATTTTTCAAAAGTGATTTTCAGTAGTTGATGAATATTATTTTTATAGGAGTATTATAGTATACCTAGCCTGTCTTCTTGTGTTACCCGAAAGTGTCCTCTATGTCCCCCCACATACACTGCTAAATTTTTTTTTTTGCAGTCTTGCCCCCTACATGTTTGATTCCCAGAAAGAAGTAGATGACATGATGAAGGATGTGAAATGAAAATATTATATCAACTTACATAGTTACCACAGACGTGTGAATGTTCTTGTTTGTCTCATCCTTGCCAGTATTGAGTAGAAGTCTTTTAAGAATGCCAAATAAAGTAAAATGACATGATTAATGTAGTGTTAGAGAAAGCTTCCACATTTTAGTTTGCGTGCCTTTGATTTGAATTTTTTTGTCTTTTTATTAAGCATATTTATACCACTAACAATAATTCATTTATTGTGGATGTCATTACTATGCATACTTGAATTTCGTTTAAGGAAATACAGATTCACACGATCACCAGTGTGATTCGTACAACCCACCATTGGTCCTTAATATATAAAGTTTTGTGTATGAGATTTATAGAACTTGAAAGAATCTGTGAGTTGTCTAGTTCAAAAGGGCTAAGTCAACTCACTTCAGCTTTGAAAAGCACTCCTTAACATCACTTTGTAGAATGTGCTCCCTGCTCAAGAGTAAATCAACTCCTCTCTCTTTCCCCCTACCCCTTCCCCTCTATCTAAAGTGAATTTTTTAAAAAAATGTACGAAGACCACTTCATTGAGATCTTCTGAGAGCCTCTGAGCTCACAGAGATGATCTTTGGCCTTGATGTGAAGGAAGTGGATCCCACAGACCACTGCTATGGCCTCCCAATCAAAATGGGCCTCACCTGTGATGGGATGCTGCCCGGTGAGAAACATAAGCCAAAGACCGGCATCCTGATACTTACCATCCTGGGTGTGATCTTCATGAAGGGCAACCATGCCAACAGAGAGGGAGTCTGGGAAGTTCTGTTGATTTCAGCTCTTTTACTTTAGTAGAAGAACTTACAGAAACTTGATTTACAGCCTTCAAAAGTTGGCAGACCCTAGCCTAAGTGAAACAGTACATTTTAACCACAAAATTATGGTAGTCTGTTTTTGAAATAATTACGAAAAAAGTTTTCTTGCAGACGTTTAGATTTTTTCTGGTAACATGAGGATTTTTTTTTTTTAATAAAGGTAGTAATCCTCTTGAACTGGGCTATAACAAGAGTACTTTTATATGAGTATAGCAAGAAGTATATAAACATCCTTCTTAAGACCTCCCAACTTTAGGTGCATAGGGAGTAAAAACTTTTTAACTCGGTGAATGAGGTAATTATTGAGTGGCTGGTTGGAGTGTTTGCTACTAGCTACACAGCAGAATTATTCTTAAGCTGGTGGTCAATTACTATAATTAGAGTAAGTAAACCTTGTTTAAATAATTACAAAACCAGGTCATAGGGGACCTGTTAGCTTGCAGTTTAGAATTAGCATGCACATAGTCTCTATGTCAAAGGATACCCTAACAGATTCTGAGAAGCAAATCCCAGGCCACGTGTGTATGGAACCTTGGAAATAATCAGTATCCAGTGTAATCTAGACTGTTCTTAGAGTAAATCTTTAGAGATAAGCATATTAAAAAGCAAAACAAAGAATAGCACCCTCCCTAGATAACATTTTTATCTACCTTATGGGTAGTACCTTCTTTGCATTTTACTGAATAAATCTGTACTTTTGAATTGCCCATCTATTACTTAACTCATCACCATTTGACTTCTTAATATAGAATTGCTTTTATTAAAGGTCAATAAAAGGCCTTCTCGTTGTCCCTTGGTCACTTTTTATTGAACCTCTTATTTGGTGTTATTGACCACTTTTCCTTGCAATTCCTTCTCACTTTTTGTGATAATGCCTCTTGGCTTTTTCCACTGGCCATCTTTAAATGTTGGTGTAACTGTTATAAATAACCATTGGTGTGACTTTCTTCAAAACCTCACACACAAGCATTTCACCAATGCTTCATTCTTGGGTTTGAAATGTAATATTCTTAAATAGTGATGGGATATGCATGGCTTTCATGGGGTAGATCTGAGAGATAAAGAGCACATGGATTATTTTAACCTGCTTCTAATGTTAAAAGTACAAGTGTAATATTAGAGACTTTATTACTTACTCTTAGAATTTTTTATTAAGAATACAACATCTTAAATGGTAAGTCTTACTACACTATATTGTTTTAACAAGATTAGAAAAAAATTTAAATTCAGTTATTTCCCTGTAAAATCCAGTAAAATGAGAAACGATGACTTTGTTGCAGAATGTATATAGTGCATTTCAAAGTCAAATAAATATAAAATAGTCTTTAATTTGGATCACTTAACAGATCTTAAAGTTAGTTATAAAGAAATATAAAATGTGGCCCTGGCCTAGTAGTTCAGTTGTTAGAGCGTTGTCCTGATACCACAAGGTTGTGGGTTCAATCCCTGGTCAGGGCAGATATAAGAATCAACCAGTGAATGCATAAATAAGTGGAACAACGAATCAGTATTTCTCTCTCTCCCCCCCTTCCCACCCTACTTCCTCTCTTTCCCTCCCCTTCCTCTCTCAAATCAATAAGTAAAAATTTAGGAAATATATGTAAAATGTTACACATAGACATTCTGTTTATATTTTATTGAATAATTTTGTGTTCTTAATCTAGAATGTATAACTCTGAATGCTGTTAGTCTTAAATATTTCCTAAATAATGCAGAGATAAATTTGATTGAGGTTGTTTCATAAATTATGTTTAAGTAGAATTTGAATTCGTGGGACTAATAATGATAGTGCTCTCTTTTGCATTAGTGACTATTGTTTTCTCTTTAGTGAAGTCAGTTAGCAAGAATCAATTGTAATTGTAAGTCACCTTGAGAGTATTATGACAAGGCTGCTATATTTTGTCTTACGATTATAGGTTTTGTGACATTTTGCTAGGGAGGTGACTATTAAGGAGGAGTTAATAAACAATTAATGCTCACACTAGGTATAGCTTCCCTGCATTCAGCACGGGTACCCGTTAGGGCCGTTATGTTTCCAGTCTTACCCTTCTACGCGTTGTCGTGTGTCTCAGGTACATTCCCTGCCCACTCCAGAAGAAAAGTCTTTAAAAATAAACGTGTTTTTTTTTTTTTTTTTTAAGATTTTATTTATTTATTTTTAGAGAGGGGAAGGGAGGGAGAAAGAGAGGGAGAGAAACATCAATGTGTGGTTGCCTCTCATGTGGCCCCCACTAGGGGACTGGCCTGCAACCCAGGCATGTGCCCTGACTGGGAATCGAACCTGAGACCCTTTGGTTTGCAGCCCGCGCTCAATCCACTGAGCTACGCCAGCCAAGGCTCCGTTTTTTTTTTTTTGTTTGTTTGTTTGTTTGTTTTTTTAATGTAAATTCTAAAAACATTGAATAAAACAGTGAAGTTCCTTTTGCCTTCTCCTTCAGTCCCATTTCCTTCTCTAGTGACAAGCATTATGAAGTTGTTAGAAGCCTTCTCTCTTTTTCTGTAATTTTACATACACCAGTCATTCCATGTAGATACGTATTTTTATCTAAATGGTACCATGCTATAAATACTATTCTGTGAGTGTTCTTTCCTCACACATATATGTCAGTACATAAAGAGCTGCCTCATTCTTCAGTTATGTGGTATCCCATAGTATATATTTATCATGATTTAGACAGTCTGCTGTTGGTGGACATGGATGTCCACAGTTCCAAACAATGCTTAATTAAGTTTTTTTTGATTTTTAGGTACAAATGTAAATGCTTGTGTAATCTGTATTTCTAAAAGAGAAATTGCTAGGTCAAAAGGTATGTGCGCTTAAATTATGATAGGCTGTCAAATCGTGTCTCAGAAAAGCCATACCGGTTAACATTTTTACGAAGAGCTACCCCGAAGGTTGATCTATTTTCTTTAGGCTTGTTTAAGTACAAGTGTTTCTCAGAACACTACTTTAGTCGTAGCCCTTAGGTTTTTGTGTGTAGTGTTCATTTTGTTAGTATTTGAGTAATTTTTCAGATAAGAGGAGTTGAGGGGAGGTGATGTTTTATATCTAGGTGGGCATGTGGATTGTGACATTCTTTTGTTGTTAACTTCTGATTTTACTGCATTATAGTGAGAATATGATCTGTAGATTTCTGTGTTTTTCAGTATTGGTTTTCTTTGTAGCAAAATATATGATCACATTATGTACGTATTGAATAGGTATTTGAAAAATATGTTTATTCTCTGCGTAAGTTTTTTATTTATTTATTTTTTTAAGATTATTTATTTATTTATTTTTAGACAGAGGGAAAGGGAGGGAAGAAGAGAAGGAATGAAACATCAGTGTGTGTGTGGTTGCCTCTCACCTGCTGGGGACCTGGCCTGCAACCCAGGCATGTGCCCTGACTGGGAATTGAACTAACGACCCTTTGGTTCTCAGGCCAGTGCTCAATCCACTGAGACACACCAGACAGGACTCCCATCCTAAACATATCTAAATATAGAGGTCACAGCATTTACTTACTTATTTATCTCCCCTAGTGGTCTCTGGGTTCCATTAGGTTTGGAATTCTATCTTTCTTGCCTTTATAATCCCTGTGCCTGGAACATAGTAGGTGTGTAATAAATACTTACTGAATTATATTTCATGCAAAGTATGCAGTATTTTGCATTGCTTTCTAAGGATACTTTATATTCAGAATTGGGCATTGTTTTTATTTTTCAGTATAATCCTACATTCTTTATCAGGGCAAGTAAAAGAAAAATTATCACTAGAGGAAATCCTTACTAGTTAAATGTTAATGATTTCTTCTCTACAAATAGGACCCTATGTGTGAATTATTGATTGTGATCTTGTGCATGATAAGGACATTCCACTTATTTTATGCGTTCATTGGTTGCTTCTCATATCTGCCCTGACCACAGATTGAACCTGCAACCTTGGCGTATCAAAATGATGCTCTAACCAACTGAGCCACCTGTTCAGGGCTTGTGTTGTACTTTCTTTGATAGAGGTCACCTAGTTAGTGTAGTCATAGTTCACATGGCAAGTTAGTCTAAAAAAGCATAAAATGTAAGCTGGTGAAAATAGGAAACTTACTTCCCTTTCAATTGCAGATTAGCTGATTCCTTCCATACACTCACTACTTGTTCTGACATGCTTTTAGCCTGCAAAGCTTATGGTAAAATTTCTTGAAATTTTTTATTTTGATTTTAAGCAAGATGATCTGTCTTTTGTTGCTATAACTACCCTTCAGGGGTACTACATCAGAATTGGATCTTAAAACCCTAACCAATAATTTCAGTATGAGTTGTCTAGGAATGGATGGAAGTTAGTTTATTTAGAAACCACATGATATATCAGAGTTGCTCATAGCTAAGTTTTAGATCAGAGTTTATAAGCTCCTATTTCATATAGTGGATGTCAAGAATTTAAGTAAAGAAGGAGAAAAAATGTATGGGGGAAAATATCAGTGAAAGTATGGCTAGGTATTTTCTGATTTTTACTGAGTATTAAAAAAGCAGACAACATTGATAAGTTTTATAATAGTATGAGGTACATGCTATTTAGAATTAAGGGAGAAGTCTTGATCATTGTCCTCAGAAAGATAATTGATTTAAAAAAAAAAAGCAAATAGTCTTGTTCTTAAATATGAAAATCATGAACCTAAGTTCTCCAGAGTCAGATCTATACTAAATTTTATTATATATTTTATTTTCCAACTATAAAATTACTTGTTTAAATTCTTATGAGCAGTTGAAGGGTTGAAGTCAACTTGGTAAACATAAAAATATACAAATAATTACTATATTTCTGTTTTTTCCCTTATGATAGTAAAGGAAGAAAGAAACAGATATTAGTTGCCTATGACAATATAATTCCTAAATACAAAATTTACACCTACCTCCTTTTAAAACTTAGCTGATGAAATTGATCAAATTCCTTTCCAAGGTAATTATGGCAATAAAGATCAAATAGCCTCAAATAGAAATGGTAACAATTCTAGAGGCTTAAAGTTGATTTCGGTTAGTATTTCTGAAACATTTTCAAATTTTAATTTTTTTGTGTGATCATATTTTTAAAATAACCATGTTTGAAGCAGTTTTATTGAAAAATCATTTTTATGAGTAAGAGCGCTAAAATCTCCTTGTTTGGACTAATTGGACAGGATGTTTTCTGAATTTAAAATCTGAGTACTTGCCCTCACTGGTGTGACTCAATGGATTGAGTGCCGGCCTGAGAACTGAAAAGCTGCCAGTTCAATTCCCAGTCAGGGCACTTGCCTGGGTTGCCAGCGAGGTCCTCAGTTGGCATTTGGGGGCATGCAAGAGGCAACCAGTTGGTATTTCTCTCGCACGTCACATTAATGTTTCTCTCCCCCACTTTTTCCTTCTCTTCTCTCTCTAAAACATAAATAAAATCTTTTTAAAAACCCTGAGTACTCAATGAAATATTGCATGCTAGATGCTAATTGTTATTTTCTTTAGTCGTCACTACTCAATAATTAGCATCCTCTTCATTTTACTGATAAAACTGAAGTGAAGAGGTTGCATAAATGGTAGAGGTGGTACATCTGTTAAGTGGAAAAGCTAGATTTTTGAACCAGAGTATTTCTGAACCTTTTAAAAGTTTATCCTCATATAAACTCTAGGGAACTTATATGGAGTAGGTAAAAATGTTTGGAATTTACTATTACTATTCTGTGAATACCTGTCCCTAAATGCTTTGGCCATCTTTATTACTGTAGGGAGGAAATTCTTAGAAGGAAGTATGTTGGGTGGACTTAGTCTAAGTTTTAACACCAAAATGCTGCATTACGTTGGGTAAATAAATCACTTAACATCCCTGAGATTTTTGTTTAATTTTTAAAAAACATTTTTATTTTTAGAGAGAGGGGAAGAGAGGGAGAAAGTGAGGGAGGGAGAAACATCAATGTGTGAGAGAAACATTGATTAGCTGATTAGTTGCATCTCCCCACCCCACAACCCAGGCATATGCCCTGACCTGGAATGGAACCAGCGACCTTTTGGTTTGCCAGACAATGCCCAGCCCACTGAGCCACACCAGTCAGGGTTTTTCCCTCAGTAGTAAATAACTGTCTCAAAGGATTGTTTTGCAGGTACAATGAAAACACTGCCCTAGGAAAGATACTGTAAACCAATAGGTAGAATTGGGTGTAGAGTCATTTACTCTACATTATAAGAAAGCTCACATCCTTTCAAATTTAACATCAGAAATATTTTTATCAGTACCTAAAGTTTTCATTTGTGCTTCTAAATGGAAATATTGTAGATATTTCTGATTATTCGTAAATGCTTGGGTTTTATCCTAGTCTTTCCTCCTTTATTTCGGTTATAAGAGTTAAGAAAGAAGCAGATATGGAGAACTATAATGTACTTTCCCGTGACTTAGAAATTTCTGAAATTTTTACGTCTAGGAAATAGTTGACATCTCCTTATTCAAAGGGGATGAGCCCCAGACCACCTAGAATGGTTCTTACCTTCTTGAGAACCAATATAAAAACTCAACCTAGATATAGAAATAGTAAGGTTAATATTGTGAAATCAGTTATTTAGGCTAAAGATTATTAAACTAACTAGTAATAACTAGATTATTTAATCCTGTGCCATATTCGTAGATAATTATACTTATCATATATTATGATTTATAATTTATTTTAACCTTGTATTATATATATTCTGAAGCTATTTATATTTTGATAAAAATTAACTGCATATGGTGCAATATATTGGACTTGACATGGAGGGTCAAGAAGACTACATGATCCGTTTCTACCCCCTACCTCAAGCAGAAGCAGTATAAAATGTAATTGCCTATCATTTTTTTTTGAGTCCAGTTTATAGAGAGGCATCCTTTATACTTAGGCTGTATGGTATATGGGTGGATAAATTAGAATAATTTTTTGTGGTTCATTATTATTATTTTTTCTTTTTATCAGCAGATAATTATTTTTCATAGTTGTATGATTCTTTGCTTTGGTCATTCATTAATTACTACATTTATATTTATGTTTTATTTCACTAAAGCAGCAATATATAATCCAGTGTTTCCTTTATGACTAACTTTCACCTCTAGGAATACATTACTCATAAATGGGAGGCTATTGCATATGATATATTACTTTTAAAGAACAGATTGTAAAAGTATTAAGCTAAAAGTAATCCTTGGAAACATGGGTGTAATTTGATAAGAAAATGAGGACAAAGAGTTTATTCTAATAGGAAGTCTTTATAGTATATTTTCTAATCTCACTTTCTTGTCCCATCAAGAAGTATTTGCATAGAGCAGATTTGATTATAGGATTGGAGGAATATTAAAGTCAACATGGCTGACTTTAACAGGTTTTTCCCCCGTTTCTTTTAGGTGAATCTGGATTGGGAAAGTCAACGCTAATCAACTCATTGTTCCTCACAGATTTGTATTCTCCAGAGTATCCAGGTCCTTCCCATAGAATAAAAAAGACTGTACAGGTAGGTATGTTAGTATTGTTAATTGATGATGAACTGGAATAATGTTAGCACAGAAAAGTCACATATTATAACTTCTATCAAGCTTCCCTACAGGTAGGTTTCAAAGTTGGCCTCTGCTAATGTAAAGTGGTAAACTTCTTGATAAGAAAGAAAGAAATGCAGCCAATCAGAGGAGTTATATTGAATAAAACCTTCTAAATTTGTCCTGAAGACCCTAATAGAGATTATACTATAATAATTATAGGAGTAAATAATACTCCTAGAGTTACACTATCTTTAGTAAGTTAGCTACTTGCCATATGTGGCTATTTAAGTTTCAGTGAATTAAAGTGAATGAAATTAAAAATTCATTTTCTACCCTTGCAGTATCATCCCATAAACTGAAGGTTGTGGGTTCAATTCCTAGTCAGGGCACATGGCTGGGTTGTAGGTTCAGTCCCCATTTGTGGCTCATGCAAGAGGCGACCAATCCATGTTGCTCTCTCACATTGATGTTTCTTCCTCTCTCTCCCTTCCTTCTCCCCTCTCTAAAATCAATAAGCATGTCCACAGGTGAGGATAAAAAAATGATTCAGTTTCTCAGTTGTGGCAGTCACATTTCAAGTGCCCAGTAGCTGTATGTGGCCAATGGCTACCATTTGGGCAGTGCATATACATTTTCACCATTGCAGAAAGTTCTGTTGGACAGCAGCATAGAAAAAACAGGACTCTCGGAAAAGCCATTATTATTTAACTACAGTGTTCTATGTTAGTTCATAACATACTGCTACATAGTGGTTGAATGGCAGTAGCAGTTTTTAAGGCTCCCAAGCTATATATGGTCTGATTCAGTACTTTTCAATGTTGCATGTGCAGTTAGATCACTTGGGGAGCTTGGTAAAATTTAGTTTCTGTTTTAATAGGTCTGAGGTGGACTGAAATTCTGCATCTCTCACAGTCCCAGATGGCTGTTCTGCTGGCCCATAGACCATACTTCATATAGACTCTAGATCTTCATTGCCCAGTACAGTAGCTGGTAGCCGCATGTGGCTGTTGAGCATAAAATACGGGTAGTCCAGATTGAGGTGTTATGCAAGTATAAACTACACCTCTGATTTTGAAGACCTAGTATGTAAAAAAGAGTGTAAAACGGGGGTCGTCTAACCTGTGGCCCACAGGCTGCATGCAGCCCAGGATGGCTGTGAATGGAGACACAGTATCATCAATTTACTTAAAACATTATGAGATTTTTTTTTGTGTGTGATTACATGTCACATTGTATTTCATGTGTGGCCCAAGGCAACTTTTCTTCTTCCAGTGTGGTGCAGAGATGCCAAAAGGTTGGACACCCCTGGTGTAAAGTGTCTAGTAAATTTTCTTATATAGATTGCATTTGGAGGGGGGGGGCTCTGCCTGCAGGCACCACCCACCCCCCAACCATGGATAAGAATAAATCTACCAAGACTTGATCTGCTTGGGGAGGAAGGGTGGCCATCTCTCAAAGGAGAAGGGCCAGGAGCCTGTTCCTCAGTGGGCTTTTATTGGGTTTAAGTTGCATAGGAATATAGGGCAGTATACTAAAGCTCATCAGTCATTGTCAGGCAGAAATGATTAAACAACAGATAACATTCACAGAACTCTGAGGGCTTATTTAGAGTCAGGGTCAGATAGCTAAAGGGCCATAAAACTTTGGGAAAACAAACTCATTTCATGCTTGGACCCTTATCATTTAAATTGAGGGTATTAGCAAAGCAGGTTTCACAAGATTTTATGCATTCTTTCTTAGGCCTGATGGTCCTAGGGAACTCACTCTTTCTAGCACAGGGCCACACCCACCTCTGGCATTGTTTCAGGCTTAAATCAGGCTGAAGTAAGGTAGCCAAGAGATTAGGAGACTTCTTGCAGACAGAATGAGGACTCAGGCTACGTCAAAGTCAAGGGGCAAGGGTCCATCACCTGCTTTTTCTATAGCCTGCCAAGTCCTTCCCTGAGAGCCCCTTTGTGACCATGCCTGCCTTAGGTCATCCCTCCCTTGAGGAATCTTAACCCATCATTGGCTGACTGACCGGTCATCCAGTGGGGGCCAGACAGGGTGAAGTAAAGTGGGCAGAGGTGGTGCCTCTGCCAGGGAGATAAGCTTTGTCTCCTTAGTGGCTTAAGGTCCCAAGGTCTGTCACTCAGCCTTAGCCATGGCGGGTTACAGCTTCTGAAACCAGACAGGGCAGTTCCCAGTAGCATTTTACAATGATGACATTTTGGTTATATTGGATTAATAAAATACATTAATCTTACCTGTTATCGCAACACCAATCCAAAAGAATCTATGCACCCCTATGTTCATAGCAGCACAATTTACAATAGCCAAGTGCTGGAAGCAACCTAGGTGCCCATCAGTTAATGAATGGATCAAAAAACTGTGGTACATTTACACAATGGAATTCTATGCAGCAGAAAGAAAGAAGGAGCTCCTACCCTTTGCGACAGCATGGAAGGAATTGGAGAGTATCATGCTAAGCGAAATAAGCCAGGCAGTGAAAGACAAATACCATATGATCTCACCTTTAACAGGAAGCTAATCAACAAAACAAACAAACAAGCATAATATAAACAAAGACACTGAATTTGAGAACAGTCTGACAGTGTCCAGAGTGGGAGGGGAGGGAATTTCAGGGGAAAAGGGGAACGGTTTAGAGCAACAAGTATAAAGGACTCATGGACAAAAACTATGGGGGGTGGAAATGGGAGGAAGGTGGGGAGGGCTGGGGTGGTGGGCTGGGGCGGGGTAAAAGACAGAAAACTGTACAATATCAACAATTAAAAAATACTGATTTAAAAAAAAAAGTCTGAGAACAATAAAGGCAAGATGGTACTCAGTCTGTAAATATTAGGTATTATTATTAATTTTATTATAATATAATTTAGGGAAGTGGAAGAATTTTAAAAGGTGAAGTGTTGTTTCACATATTTATTAAACTGTTGAAAATAAAATACATATTATTGTAATTTAAAAAAAAAATCTTACCTGTTATTTTTAAAGTGGCTACTGAAAATTTTTAAATTACTTTTGTGGCTTACATTACATTTTTGTTGGGTAGCAATGCTCGTTGATTGCAAAGATTGTTGGTAGAATGAAGCAGCACCTAAGCAGAGAGGAGGGATGTGAACATTTCTAGCTAGAGGAGGCTTTACTGAAGTAGTGATGCTGAAGCAGGATTTAAAGGATTGATAGAGATTATCCTTGTGCACAAGATGGAAGGACAGTCTGGAAATTTTAGGCAGAAACATGAGGTCTGTCTGGAAAAAAGTCCAGCCATTGTTAATATAATGAAAATTATATTTTCATTATTTGTGCCACATCGATGTAACCTGGCAGCCAAGGAGAGTGGACTGGAATGCACATGCATGAACAATGACAACTTCACTGTACTGGCCACTGGGGGCGGTCAATGCCTTTGAATGAGCATGTGTACTGTGTGACCGCCACATGCAAAATGATTGAACAAATAGAGCAGTGAATCTGCATCAGATTTTGTGTTAAGCTTGAACATTCCTCTGTGGGAGCTGTTTGGATGGTTCAGAAGGCCACAGCTATGGGCAACCGGTGATTGGTAGCTTCATCATGACAATGCGCCTGCTCCTGCTTCCCATCTCATGCAAAGTTTTTTTGGCAAAACATCAACTCACCCAGGTGACTCAGCCCCACTATAGCCCAGATTTGGTTCCCTGCAACTCCTGGCTTTTTCCAAAACTAAAATCACCTTTGAAAGGGAAGAGATTTCAGACCATTGATGAGATTCAGGAAAATAGAAAGGGGCAGCTGATGGTGATTGGGAGAACTGTGTGAGGTCCCAAGGTGCCTACTTCGAAGGGGACTGAGGCATCATTGTCCTGTGTACACTGTTTCTTGTATCTTGTATCTTCTTTAGTAAATGTCTCTTACTTTTCATATTACATGGCTGGATACGTTCAGGACAGACCTCGTATATCAAACTGCAAGATGCAGTGTAGAAATTAGATCCCTGAGAAGTAATTGTGACATGACTCTTTTATTTCTACTTAAACCTTTTTTCTGTTCAGGAGTATTTTTGTATCCCTCATAGAGCATCAGATTTCAAATTACTTGCAAAAGTGTATTCTAAAAACTTGCTACTACATTGCTTATTTTATTTTGTGATCACTCTAGGCAAGAATTTAAACTTTTGTTTTAAATCCTTACCTGAGGATATGTTTTATTGATTTTAGAGAGGAAGGGACAGGACAGGAAAAAGAAACAGAGAAACATTGATATGAAAGAGAAACATTGATGGGTTGTCTCTTGTACACGTCCTGACCAGGGATTGAACCTGCCGTCTAAGAATGTGCCCTGACTGAGAATTGAACCCGCTACCTTTTGGTGTATGGGCTAATGTTGCGACCAACTGAACCACCCAGCCAGGGCTAAATGGAAGTTTTTACTTTGAGAACCTCATTTTTACTTTGCCTTGAGCAACACTTTTTAAAATGTAATTTTTTATTGCTATGTATATTGTATACTGACAGACACAAATTTAAGTAGAACTCGATGAATTTTTGTATGTATTTTTTATGTCCAGGTAACCACCACCCAGATGAAGATACACATTCCTAACACCCAGAAGGCTTCCTTGTGTCTGCTCTCACATTCAATATTACACACATGCCTAAATAATACCTTTTTGAATTCTCTCTATATAGATGTTCTTGTTCATCTAAATATACTCTTCATGTCCAATTTCTTTCACTGAAGGTTATGTCTGTGGTATTTATTCATGTTACATAGCAGTACTTTTTCATTGCTATATACTATTCCATTATAGGAATATATCATAGCATATTCTTTCTATTGTAGATGAGCATTTGGATTTTCAGTGTTTGACTAATATGTACTGGGTCCGGCAGAAGTAATGCCTGCTTGAGTGTGGTTGGTAGGGTAATGACATGGGTGTGATAATTTATAATTTTAATTTGAAAATTTCACTTAAAATGTCATATGGTATCCTTGAGGGTGGCATTGTTATATTACAAAGTTTCATGCTTATGATTTTGTAATAATAGATTTTAGAATAAAAGGGGGCATTATTTGCGCTGGACTCTGTATATTCTTTTATGTATCTTTCAGTGGACACAGGCACTCATTTTTCTTAAGAATATATGTGCACGCACACACACGAAACTATTTTTTTGTTTCTTTTTCTTACATGATTGGACATGTCTTTTATACTCACTAAGTGCTCAGATATCTTCAAAGTGCTTTGACCATCTTAATATTTTTAGTCTTTCCCTCCTAATCTGGAAGAGTTATTTATCTAGATAATGGTCCCTTACATTTTAGAAGTTGCAGATAATTTCTTCCAGGGCTACGTCTGTTAAAGTCATTGAGAGAGGCTCCCAATTTAATTTGTTAGAATTCTTTTCCCATTGGCCTATCTCCAGAATAATCCAGTCTAAACTCACTTGACCCTTCTTTAAGGTAATACTTCAACAGTGTCCTCTTTTATCGTGATTATCTTCCTGACTCTTCCTTTTTAAAAACAAAGGAGTAATTAGGGCTGAGAGTATCTCTAGTAAGATTTTTAAGGCAAAAAGGCCTGTGCACCACTGTTAAATTTCCCCCTTTTTGCCAAAAGTAAGACTTAACAAAATCTCAGAACTGAATTGATCCTGATTTAGAATCCCACAGAAATCCTGTTTTCTGACTGTACCATGGAGGTATTCCTTGATATACTGAAACAAATTGAAGATCATTAAAACTCTTTCCCCACTTACCTAGGAGAGAACACAACTCGTTCCAGGTCATTCAGTGTAGTTAGAGAATAGAATGTAATTTTCTTTTGCAGTTGATTGCCTCTTCACCAAGCCCAGTAATGTATCAGATGGTCTGCTCTTGGACACTCATAAATTCTCTCAGTAGAGAGTGGTCAGAAGTATCATATCTCAGCCCAGACATATCAGATCAAGAGAAGCATACAGTCCTGAATTTCAAAAGACAAATGTTTGCAATTTCTCTGACCTAAAATCGTTCTGAACACTTCCAACTGTTGAGAGAGAGGAGGAGGAGAAAGAAAGAAAAATCCTATGATATGGCAAAATAGGGAGTGAGATTTTAACACAGACCACTGGTTTCATAATCTCCTCCCTGAGAACTATTTACATACAAGATACGTTTTAAGACATATCTTAAAAAGAAATTCCTTTATAGTACACTCTTAGAAGGAAGACAAAGCTGTCCACACTGAACAGAGAGTTGATTCTGGGCTTCCTGTTATTTACAAGTGATTCTGGTTTGAGTGAAGTTTTCAGCGTTAGAAGATTCTGAGATTAATTCCCACTTGGGCCCCATGACCACGAGCTATGCGTTTCTCAATGTGAGCTGATGCTGTCGTCCTGGAATTCTTTATACTAGTGGTTCTCAAACTTGAGTGTGCATTACAGTCACCTGGAAGGTTTGCTAAAGCAGATTGCTTAGTCACTTACCCCAGAGTTTGCTCTTTAGTGGATTTGAGGTGGGGCCCAAAGAATTTGCATTTCTAATAAGTTCCCAGACTATGCGGGTGCTGGTCTGGGCACCGCACTTTGAGAACCACTGCTCCATAGTGTTTCTGGCCTGCTACAAACTGCTTTCATCCTCACTCTGTGGGAAAGACTAAGAGAATGAACTGTTTTTCCTTCATTTTTTTAGAATATTTCAAATTACATGGAGTAGCATCATGTTATTTCTCTCTCTATATATATATATATGAAATACATGTGCATGTGTGTGTATTTTCTCCAACAGGCTGATTAAAATGCAGCAATAGAAACAGTTGAACACTTGAGCTCCACTTTATGTTACAACCTCAAATATTAATATTTTTAAGAAAAATATTTTTCTGTATGGCAGCAAGTTTTATGATTTTGTTATATTTAAAGATTTTTAAATCATATTTCCTGTCAGTGAAAGGTTGCCCATTTTTCTGAAACTAAATCCATTTTAATTTCCTTTGTGAAATGATAGAATTAGATTTTTATTTAGGTTCTTAGTTGGGAACCTTACGTTGATTCCCTTTAAAACTTTTTTCCTTAGTCAGTGAAGTCCTTCCTGTAAATCACTACTGTAGGTTAATCCTGTTGATGTTTCTCCGATTTTGGTGTTTTTTTGAACTGGTCAGTCACTAAACAGACATTTGAGTGCTTGTTTTATACCAAGTTTTGCAGCAGCAGTGATGATGATCACAGTCAAAATTTTTAAGCATCTTACAGTCAAGTGAAGGACGTAGCAAATAATTGTAATTTAGTCGGAACAGTGCTGCTGTGAGGTGCTGTAAAGGTGACCTTGTCAAAGTTGATTTCAGTGAAGTAGTAGGAATGGAGGACAAGCTGGCAGTGGGTCGAAAAGTGAAGCTGGGGGAGCTGGGAAGGAACGAACGAAAGGGAATACCTAGAGGTTGGGTATAGGGGACTGAGAGAGTCGACTGATTTTTATTTCCAAAAAAGATCTGAGAGTGTTTATGTGCTGTGCACAGTCTCTAAGGCATAAGAGGTTGACAGTACAGGGGAAATGGTCTAGACATTTGTCAGGATGACTACAGTGGAAGGGAATCACCAGATCCCAGCAAAGAAAGGAGATAGGGGAGTGAGGTGCAGTGGTTCAGAGAGTAGAAGGTGCAATTATGATCTTTAGAGCAACTTCTCAATAAGCTAGTTCTGGGAGTTGATGAGAACAAAGTAGTCTTAAGGCCTAACTATTCTATTGGTCATTACTTCTAGTTTCTTGTGGAACATACTGAAGTATTTAAGATGATGTTTGTCTTTTAAGCCATTAAATAATTAACATAGTTTTTGTGTTAGAGCTAAAAGAAATGTCTCAGGTTTAGGATGTTGAAGTCTCTGCAGAGCGTTGCCTGTTATGCTGAGGAAGTGTAGGTAGAGGTAAGCTACTGATAGAAAAATTCTAACCCTCTCCTAAAAATTTAATAGAATTAATTAATTAACATTTTTTATTTACCATAACAAAATGGCTCTTAAACATTAGGTTAGGAAATTTTATTGTATTTAACAGTCTTTGAAAATGAAAGAAATGAAGCAGTATAAACATGGAAGGTTTGACTTTCCCCTCAGATTGAAAAACAAAACAATATTAGAAAACAGTGCCTTGGATTTCTGGACTCTAGGAATCCAAAAGCGGCCTCAATAAATTAATTATACATAAATAATATAAGGACTTCAGTCATAGTTTTCAGAGAGAAACAGAGCTGAAAATGCCCTTGATTCATTCCTTCAGTATTAAATTATGAGTTTAATCTTCGAGGGCTCTGAGTGATGCCATAAAATATGCTGATGTGACCTGCTTAAGTGAAGTGCATGGGAAAGTGGCCATTTGGAATAGATTTGTTAAGAAAAGTTTGAAATTCCTGGACTTGAACTGATTTGTTTTCCATGGATCCCATGAGGATACTTGCAGAATCAGATGATAGGATACAGTTGGATCCTGTGAAGGGCGCTCGTTTACAGTTATGTTTTCTGGATTTCTTCCATATGTTGCCGTTGTCTTTGTATCTGACCATGTATGGATACGCAGAATTTCATAGGCCAGAGAAGAAAAGAAGCTTTATAAACAGACTCTTTAAAGTATGTGAGATATAGATTGTCATTTTTCTTATCACATCAATATACTAACTTTATAAAATAAAAATAAGGAAACAAAGCTCTTAAAATTTAAGCTGTTAGTATGCGTAATTAATATACAGTTTATTTCTAAAGGTAGAAATGTGTTTTGTTTAGTTATAAGAGAACCAGAAATGGTTTGAAGTAAAATTGGGAGATAATTCATGTGGAAAATTGTATTTTTGCAGCAGTTTCTAGTATACAGTACTATGTCACTTAAAAGAATTATTGGGTAAAAGGATGGTGTGATTACTTTGGATATTTCTGCTTCGAGACAGTTCCCATAAATGAATGACCTGTTTTTATGCAAGAGATGGCGATAAATTCAAGATATATCCAGTTACTAGATTTGATCTAATAGCCCTTTTATTTTTATTTTTTAAAGATTTTTATTTATTAGCCCTGACTGGTGTAGCTCAGTGGATTGAGCGCAGGCCTGCGAACTAAAGGATCGCGGTTCGATTCCCAGTCAGAGCACATACCTGGGTTGCAGGCCAGTTTCCAGCAGGGGACACATGAGAGGCAACCACACATTGACATTTGTCTCCCTCTCTCCTTCCCTTCTCCTCTAAAAATAAATAAATAAAATCTTAAAAAAAAAAAGATTTTTATTTATTTTTAGAGTGAGGGGAAAGGAGGGAGTAAGAGAGGGAGAGAAACATTGATGTAAGAGAGAAACATCAATCTGCTGCTTCTCGCACATACACCACCTAGGGACCAAATTGCAACCCAGGCATGTGCCCTTACCAGGAATCGAATTGTTGACCCTTCGCCCTGCAAGATGATAGATACCCAACCAACTGAGCCACACCTAGGGCTAGGTCTTCTTTAAAAAAAAAAAGATGGAACTGACATACAACCAGATTGTCCTTTGACTAGAGGACCACCAGCTATATGAAATGTGAACTTCTTAAGTCACATGAGATAATATCACTTAAAAGTGTTTTGTTTTATTTTGTTTTTTAGTTTTGATCATGTAACACCGATGAGTCTGATTTATTTTCTCAGTTATTTTGCCTCCCCCATATTATTAGAGTAACCTGGTATCAGACAAGCTGCATTATCTTGGCCCTATGGTGTGAAACAGTGGTTTCCCGAGTGATGATGTTGTCCATCTTCAGTACCGAAGATGGCCAAAAAATATTAGAGCTCTTATTTTTTGATGTTTACTTTTTTAATCTACAGAGAAATTAATACTTACTAATGTTTAATGTTCAGATTGCCAATTATATGTACTTGGTAGATAAATAAATATATTTGGGATGTCCAAGTTTTTCACTGAGAGTTTATCTAATCCTGTTCACCAGGATTAGAACAGTCTAAAAAGTAAGACCTTTGCCTCTTACCTGTCTAAAATATTAGAAGCTCCTCCATGAACTTGCATATCCAAATCTCAGGAAATGTTTTCACTTTTAACAAGATTCTTTTTTAACAGAATAACTTTTGATTGCTATAGACCTGCATTGTACAATTTAGTAGTCACTAAGCCACATGTGGCTATTTAAATTTAAATTAATTAATATTAAATGAAATTAAACATTCTGTTTCTCAGTTACTCTGGTCACATTCCAAGTGCTAAGTAGCCATACGGGCAAGCAGCTACTGTATTGGACAGTGTAGATTTAGAACATTTCCACCATTTCAGAGTTTTCTTGAATAATGCTGCTACAGACTTTCTTGCTCAGCAATCTTAGTTTCATCCCCTCAGTCTCTTTGTGCAGCTAGAATCTGTAAGAAATGCCAAAAGAAAATGGAAAGACATCATCATTTCTGTAATCTCTACAGGTACACCAAACTTCTTTTACCCAGAAATTAGTCATTTTTCCTTTCCCAACTGTTAATCAACATAAAAAATTGAAGTTGCTTTTCACATGTCTATGATTACAGTTTACCCTAAGTCTGGTAGTGTTGTACTTAAGCTGTACTGTATTATGGCACTTAATGCTCTTAAGTTTTAATATAATTCTTGTCTCTTATGTTAGCCTTTATGCGTACCTGGAGGAATCTCTAGTCTTAGTAAGCACTTGATATAAATGTACAACGAGTGTACTTTTCTGGTTAAATCAGTGTTCACTTTATCTAGCAGTAGCATATGCCCAAGGTGAATGATTTATACATTCTGATACAGAGCTTAGGGTTACAGAAAATCTTAGATTGCAGAAAGAACTGTTATTGTTTAAATCCAATACTCTTTTTCAAATAGAACATTTCTCCAAACTTTACAGGGACTGAAGATTTTAATTAGAGAATTTATAGGGTTTAACCCTACCAGTATACATTTTTTTTAATGCCTGGACCTTTGCTGATTGCTTTGGCCTAAATGTGCACTATCACATTTAAAAAGAGAACTGGATCTTAGCCATCGCATAAACACAAGTGCACATAATTACGGACATACTGAGAAAGATTGGGGATGGTAATAAATCGTGTTAGTAATTGGTTTGGACCAAAGTAGATGGAGATAGTCCAGGAAAACATGTACGGTAAGTGGTACATTAGATGTACTTGTCTGCTTAATCCCATTTAATCTGATTTACTGAATCATTTAAGAACATTATTTGTATTATTGGATGTGTATTTTAGATTATATAAGTATTATATAGTTTTAGTGATTATTGCCATTTATCAGTTCCTTCTTTATACCAACAGTGACCATAAACCTACTATTTACATTGTGCTCTTGTTTCAAGTAACCAAGACTTCTGATGTCCAAAATAATTGATTTTAAAAATGTGAGGGTGGGTAGATTTAGTTTGCAAAAAGCTAGATGAATCAAAAGCTTTAATATTAATATCTGCACAAATTACTCTTACAGGTGGAACAATCCAAAGTTTTAATCAAAGAAGGTGGGGTTCAGTTGCTACTCACAATAGTTGATACCCCAGGATTTGGAGATGCAGTGGATAATAGTAATTGGTAAGAAGGGGCTGTCATTACCGCTTTCCATTGCATTCGGAGTTCAGCATGTTTAGATGTCCTGTTTCACACTTTAAAATTTCACACCGTGGCAAAGGCCACTAAACTTTAAATACTAAGACTTGGGTTCATACACCAACTTTTCCACTTAGTTGTCAGTATTGCTTTACTTCTTTGAACTGATTTTCTTTTCTACAAAATGGAGATAATAACCTATCCTAGAATTATTTTGAAGAAAATTCTAAAACAGTATACAGACAAGAATTTTGAAACTTTTTTCCTCTACTATAATTTTATCCATTTGTATACATTATTTTCTGTTACATTCTAATTTCTGTCACATTTTGAATTTAGACCTTTGGTTTTCCATGTCATAAATGAAGAGAACGTCCATGACATTTTAGTTGGTAGTAATATATTAGCATCTTATAAACAGTATTTAAATTTTTTTTGAGTTTCACTTTTTTTAAAGTAAATTTCTGTCAACTTTTAAAATACCCAAGTAAGTTCATCATGAGGTTTCTATATTGTTTAATCTTTTCATTTAAAATGTAAAATGCTTTCAATATGTAATTTTTCATACTGCAAATTGTCTTAGCATTGATACACTTATTGGTACAAATAATATAATAATTTAGCTATGTTTTGACTCTAAACAATTTTCTTTTGGAAAGTTTAGAAATAATGAGTAAAGGTTTTTTTTAAACATAATTTATACCTGTTTTTAAGTCAGTATAGGTAGAATAATTACTGGTTAGATCGGTTTGTGAATTTAAATCTATTGACTTTTGGTCTTTTACAAAGTCATCAGTTGTGCATTTATGTGTAGAACTACAACTTAATTTTTTTGTTTATCTGCATTCTCTAGCTGGCAGCCTGTTATCGACTACATTGACAGTAAATTTGAGGACTACCTAAATGCAGAATCTCGAGTGAACAGACGTCAGATGCCTGATAGCAGGGTGCAGTGTTGTTTATACTTCATTGCTCCTTCGGGACATGGGTCAGTACCTTGATGCTTCTGATAGCCTTTTGTTTTTGTTTATTACTCAGCTTTGGGTTTGTATTTTAGTAATCCTTCTCCGATACAGATTTAACTGTACCAGTTGTAAAGTCCCAAATCCCATGTAAAGATGGCTTATAAAAAAACCTTTTCAAGTCCTAGGTAAGCTAACAATGATTTTTACTTCTTAGTTTCTCGTGCGTAAGGCTGTTTTACTTGCTTCGTGGTACGTTTCAATCATGGTTATGTCTCAGTGTGGCTAATTTAGCTTACTCTTTGACTACTCTGTCACTAATTGAACCACTCAGTAAGGAGAAACAGCCATAACAATGAGCTTAGATAATATTCTAAAAAACCTCAAAGATATTATTTACAATCGATCTGCTGGGGTGGGGGGGGGGTTACAGAAAATCCTAAGTACCAAAGTCTTCATGTGCCATTTCTCTCTTCGCTAAATCTGTTTGCCTTCTGTTTCACCTCAGCCGTCACAGTCACATTGTTTAAGGATCATATCATTAGTACTAACATGCTTCTCAGGGGTTAAAAACTAAATATGTAGACATTCATCTGGCGTGATGGTTCTGTTTGTTTGTAAGGCCAGCCTGTGCTCCCTTTTTTGTTGTTTGTACTTCCTCTGTCGTTTTGAGTAGCTATGTGTCTTGGCAACTGGAGATGTTTGTGATTACTCTTCTTTAGTCTTTTCCTTTGGATAAATGACTTAACGTAACTCAGTTACTCGGTTATTGTAACCCCACCATCTCTTCACCAAAAGGAACTGGACTATTACATATTATCAGACTATATAATCCGACACTCAGGTTACAGCAGTGCGTTCCTTCATAAAAGTCCCTTTTCTGTTTCCTGCTGCTTTCTCCACCTTTTGCCCATTACTGCTGTCTTGGTTGAGCATGATCACTACATAAAGCCTTAATTATGTACTTAACCGTTTTTTGCACTGTCAGATTGTAGTGGTGTGAATGTTTCTTTTATTTCTAATATTTGTCTACAGCAAGTAAAGCAAAAAATTTATCTCATCTCAGAAGGCTTTAAAAAAGTAGTCTCAAAAATACAACACACACCCTAGCTGGTGTGGCTCAGTTGTAACATCGTCCCTTAAACTGAAAGGTTGCGAGTTCAATCCCTAGTCAGGGCACATGCCTAGGTTGTGGATTTGATCCCCAGTCAGGATGGGTGTAGAAGGCAACCAATTGATGTCTGTCTGTCTGTCTGTCTGTCTCTCTCTCTGTCTCTAAAAGCAATGAAAAAGAAATATCCTTCAATGAGGATTAAAAAAAAAAAAAACATGTTATATGGCCTTTTATGAATTCTTATTAGCTTCTCACTGAATTTATATATTTTTTAATTATTTTGGTTTAACTGGTTAGAGTTTTTTCCTGGACACCAACAGAGTAATATCTTAATCTGCAGTTAAGTCAATAGAAATTGGTCAGTTTATATCCACTTTTATTATTTTAGGTCTTTTGGACTCTCTCCAAGATTTAGTAATTCTCATGAAATCACATTTCTTCTATTCCCCAGGGGAAAATATATTTCTTAAAATTGCATGGGAAATAAGATACTTCTAAGCAAAAAATTTTTGATATGATTCAAATGACGTGTAGTGGCTTTGGGCCATTTATTGTTTGTCACAAGGAATGGGAGTTTGAAATTTTTATTTCCGATGTATAAAAATGTGTTTTTGAATAGTTTCTCAGCTTAACTATTTTTGGAAGTGGACCAAAGTTATGTCCGTTTGTATGTGACACTAGTAAGTGAAAGAATATGACATTGAGAGTTGCAAATTGCCTGCTCATTATAAACTAAAATTCCAGGCAGTCTGATAGGTGAATCAGGGCCTTTCCATCTTTTATGGGTAGTCCTTGGATTTCTTTTGTAGTAAGATCCTATTTTTGGAGTAATTATAAATTGTTCCAGCATTGTATTTTCAGTGACCCCACCTCACCCTACCAAGTGTCATCACTGAACACACAGGGTTAATTTATGATTTCAGCAATTGCTTCAGTTTCTTTGTTCAGTTGTTGGTAATTGCTATTAAAATAAACTGACTTGGACTTGAATTTTAAAATGGTGTTTTTACCCTTTTGAATAGTTATTGCCACTTAAAATGTCACACAGTGAGTTTTATATAAGGTTTTTTACTTACATACATATATGTATTTATTATAATATTTGTCATTTGCCCTTTGTTTATTTTTTTTGTTGTAGGCTTTGAGGTTAAATAGCCTTTTCCCTCTAATGTGGGTTTATCTTCTATAAATTCTTAAAAGGACTTTCCATTGTTTAAAAACAACATTTAAAAACTAAACTTGTGGGAAAACATGAAATAGAACTAAATGGACAGAGGAAAAATTTCAAACAGAAAATAATCTACATGTGAACTAAATGTTTTCTGCTGTTGACATTTTGTAAGCTCCTGAAATTTAAATGCTAATTTAAAAGGGCAAAAGGATTTTATTGGGGCTTTTATAAAAGTTTTACCTTTCTTCTAAAGTTTAATTTTTAAGCTGATTTAAATGTCCTAATTTTTTAAATGTAAAATGTTGTTTTATATTTAAAAAGTTGACTTTCCCAACTTCCTTGTTGTGGTAATTTTGAGGGTCTTTCTCTTAAAAAATTGCAATAATATAATAAACATTCAGAAAGTATTGTTTTACTTTTAAATGTGAAGTCTTGTTACCTTGGGTTTTGATTTTAATATTTTATATTAAACACTCTTAAGATTTATTAAAATTTTAATTACCTGAATTCTTTTCTGTCACTGGTATAAGTAGGTGATGGTGATAGTAATTTTAATTTGTCATGAGTATAATCTGAAAAATGAACCATAAAAATGTACAAATCTAAGATTGTTTGGGCCATAGATTGTTGTATTTAGTGTTGTATGAATGATTAGTGAAAGTAAGCAAAACTTAAGTGTTTTTTACAGATGGACAGGTTCTTTCAGTTAGCATTAGTAGGCAGGGGTGCTGTTTGAAGATAATATAGTGTTATTCCAGTCATACTTTCCAGTAGTGTTCCCTGCTCTCTGGATGCCAATATCAAATTCCAAAGAATTCAAGGTAAGGAGAATTAGAATAGGAGGTAGCTAACTTACTGCCCTCTCCCCTCCTGACCCCTAACTATTGCTGGTGGGCATCACTGCTACTAGGGGATATAATATTATTTGTTAGTAAAAGGAATACCTCATTTGTCTTTGGGCCCCAATCGTTTTTCTTTTTTCTTTTCTTTCCTTCTCTCTCTCTCTCTCTCTCTCTCTCTCTCTCTCTCTCACACACACACACACACACACAGTAGTACTTTAAGAGAACCATGTATATTTATAAATATATTTATATATTTTTATCTCTTTATTTTAAAATGTTAGTAAAATTTATAATTAGATCTTTATTTCATTTTTCTCATGATTTTATAAAAATTAAAGAATACCGCTTCAGAATATTTTTATGCAAAATATTTCCATTATCTTATTTACTTTTGTAGAATATTGATTTTTAGTCTACAGTATATTTTAGATGTGAGGAATATTTTTTCATTTAGAGTTCTTCAAGGACATAAGGAAGTCACAGTAGCTTACTTTTTTGATCAGTAAATATTTGGGCACCTTATCCAGTGTTGACACTGTACTAGGTATTAGAGATACAGATGAATGAGACAAAACTCTTGCTCTTGAGGATCTAGTGGGGAAAAAGGAAAATCTATGGGAAATTGTGTTGTGACTCCTTAGAAAGGTGCCTATGTAGTTTTAAGTTAGAGAAGGATTCCCAGATGAAATGAGAATTGAAGGCCAAGTCCTAAAGATGAATAGTAATTAGGCAGGCCAAGAAGGATAGGAGTGGAGCATGCTTGCTTCAGGCCAAAGGTCAGAAGTTCAAAAAGGCTGGCATACTGGAAGTAGGAGGTAGCACAAGACGTGAAGGAATGCTAAGAGATGAGGGCATCTGGAGAGGCTATGTCTTCCGAGGCCTGTAGGCCACAAGAGCTAAGGGATCTGGTAAGGTTTTCAGTCAGGGAATGATTCAGTCGATTGGGATTTTATTTTATTTTTACTTATTTTTTAAATTATTTTTTAAATTAAATGTCTTGGGGTGACACTGGTTAATAAAATCATAGTAGGTTTCAAGTGTGCATTTCTATGATACATGATCTGTGTGCCCACCACCCAAAGTCAGATCATCTTCCAGATTTGGATTTTAGAAAGCCTCTTCTGACTGTACTGTGCACAGTTTGAAGGGAAACCGGATAGATTCTTGTTATCATCCATACCTAAGGTCTTGGTGGCCTGAAGCAAGGTAGTAGAAATGGAGATGCATACATATTTCTTTGTTCAGCAGGTCTTGCTGAATCTTTGGAATTAAGACTAGAGAAGGGAAGATGTGGGCTTCAGCCTTGAATAATTGAGTGGATCGTAGTGCCATTCACTGAAATAGAAACACAGAAGCGGGGTGGTTTGAGCTTCCGGTGAGCTTTTGAATTTGAGGATCCAAAATGGGATGTCCAAGTAGTATTTCCACTGGGCGAACACAAGTCTGAAACGTAAGAGCGAGGTCTGGGTTCAGTGTGACGATCTGGAAGTCATTGACCTATGGAGGATAATGGAAATTGTTGTAATTGATGATAAGCATACATAATGAAGAATAAGAAGAGAAGAAGGCCTAGTAGAGAATACCTCTTAAGGGACTAGCTAACAAAGAGGATCCTGAAAAGTACCCTAAGGGAGCAGCTTGTGAGGGAGTAATGCCAAACGCTGCCTAATGAGCCCATTAAAAAGCATGGCAAAGCCTATGGTCTTTGTCAGTTAGCAGCTGGCAAGTCTTTGGTGACCTGCAAGTACAGTGTCAAAGCGGAGGCAGCAGCCATATTGTAATAGGTTTAGGGGTGGCGAAGAAGATTCTCTTTTGAGCCTTTTCTCTGAGGAATATAGTTGGTGGCAAGAACTGAATATGGGGTTCTTAAAAACAGAGATTTCTCAGATTTTGAGTAATATAGAGGCACTTCTAGGAAAGCCTATTAGGAGCATTTCAGGTGTTTTTAATTCGTCTTTAGGGCCAAAATGCTATGATATGACCAGGACAGGAGTGAGTCAAGGCCTTCTTAGCCACCGCCGTGCTTTACAAGTCCTGTTCTCCCTAACCATTGCTGTCCCAGCCCACCTTCGCCGACTGTTTCTGATAACCAAGCGAAGTACTCCCAGTGTATTTCATTGAGCACTGGGGGTGTGAAGAAGCTGCTTTTCCAAACTTAGCGTTTCAGTCATGTTAAATATTTTGTGTTTCAGACTTAAACCATTGGATATTGAGTTTATGAAGCGTTTGCATGAAAAAGTGAACATCATCCCACTTATTGCCAAAGCAGATACACTCACACCAGAGGAGTGCCAACAGTTTAAAAAACAGGTGGGCTGAGTGAGCTTGAACTTTGCGTTTCTCATACCATTCGTATAATTTGCAGTTTTTGTTATTTTCAGTATAATGTGTTACAGTGTACCTCTCTGGCTTCTTTTCTGTATGGTTGTATATTCCGTATTACAAATAACTTGAAAATAATCCTCTGCCTTAGTTTTCTCCTCAGAGATCTTATCATAGGGCCTCATCCTTTGTCACCCAAGGGCGATTTTAGATGCTTCTGTACAGCCTTTACCAGCACCCCTCCCCACAACCTTTGTAATTATTTTCATGAACTGAATTTCGAAGATTACTTTTTGAAAGGGTATGATTATTTTATGCGCCCCCCCCCATTTTGTCATAGTGCTTTCCCAATAAAACAGTCAAATTCCTTCTCTAATGGGTGTATTTGTTTCAGTGCCTGGGTAGCACGGTTTGTCATTTTTATTTAAAAAGAATTTTTTGGAATGAAGTGGAACCTAATCATTTCTTTAACTTTTAATTTTTCGTAGAAGCTGAACACTTTTTAAAGCAAAGGTTTATTTTTTTTTTTCTCGTTGTATATGGTTTGTTACATATATTTTATGAAACGTAGGGTCAATTTCTGGAATTACTCCTAATCCAGTAGCCTATATAAAAGATAAAAATTTAGGCCAGTGTTACATCTTTTCAACTGCAGCTATTTTGTGTAGTATTTTAAAAAATAGACTTACAGTTCATTATCTTCTATTTTCCTTGTCCCCTTTGTAACAAGAAACTTTGGTTTTTTACCTTTTTCATTGTGAATTTTAGAATACCTTGAACCTTTACAAAGACAAAAACCTATTGAAATTTGCTTTGAAATTGTGTTGAATCTGTTTAAATATTTAGACTGTTTTAGTACATCATTTTTACTATATTTGGTATTTCCACCAGGAGTACATGTTTCTCTATATTCAATCCCATTTTTATTTTGTAATGTGCTATTCATAGGTCCAAATACTAATCATATACATTTCTCTTCTTCTAGATATTTTTACGTATCTCTAGATGCACACACATTTCTCCCCCAAATCAAGATTTTTATGTATCTTGATTTAGAATAATACTAAGAACCTAACAAAAGCGATAAATAAGCAGTGATCTCTACTTCCGAATTGGTTACATTGTAATGGTTATACAGTTTTTTTTTCATATGCTTAAAAATGTGGTTCTTAACCCAGGGTGCCTGTCAAACTCATCTAGAGAACTTTTCAGAATTAGTTATTGTATTGTATCTATCCTTAACGAGTTGGTTTTGTAGACTAAGATGGGGCTTTGGAGTTTGTTATTTTGAAGATGCCCGTTCAAGCCCTTTTAATATACAACCTCTCATTAAGAACCTCTGCTCTTAGATCGAGCTTTTAAGTGTTTCTTTTTTATTCTAGTTGTGCATTTGACACATTATTATTTAGTCTCGTGTTTTTTTCTATATAGACATGTACCACAGTTGTAAAACATATGTGGTCCTGTTCTTTTTTCAGTGGCAGTTTTATTTCTACATAGTGTAGTAACCATGTAACGCATTTTGTTTAGGTTCCCTTTACTGCTGCTGGGGAACCCTTGCAGTGAGAATAGCACTAAAATACCGCATTAGGTGTAATGTAGCTCCCCACACTATAGAACTAGGTGGGGAGCTCATTCCAGCCCTATCAGTTACTGGTTTGTCATGAGTTTCAATAGGGTAGGTACTTAAACATTATTTGGCTATTCATATTCTATTTAGAATTTAGAGTATTTGAATGAAATAATTTAACTTTGAACTAGGTTATTTCTGATGTTAGTAAG
The DNA here is from genome assembly GCA_039655065.1 of Glossophaga mutica. NCBI lineage: Eukaryota > Metazoa > Chordata > Mammalia > Chiroptera > Phyllostomidae > Glossophaga > Glossophaga mutica. The sequence goes on from CM077313.1 coordinate 90,664,994, forward strand.
TTGTCTTTCTTTTTTCTGCACGTCCCTTCTTAATGCCTTACCTTAGTTCCGTCATTTCCAGAGCACCTTTCCTCCATGAGCTTGCCTCATCTTGTATTTGTTGCTCCTTGATCTGTGCATACGCGCATGTTCATGCCAGGATGTTTTCTGATAGTGTGAAAATTTTCTCCTGAAGCCAGTACTGTAGTTAGTTTTACTTACCTTAGCAAAATTCTACCAAAAATTTTAGGTGAGCTTAAGCTTTGTTGATTTAGCTGAGTAAAACAGAGAGAGCCATATCTAGAGAAAGAATCTCAGTCCTTTAAGTAAAGGACCTAAAGCCATTATAGTAGAAATCAACTAGAGAAAGCCCTTTTGGGAATCCTCATGGTGTTTAGAACTCTCTTGGTATTATAATCACGTGACTTTGACACTTCTGAAGTAATTGAATTTTGGCAATGGTATTTATATTTTAACTTTATAGTTTTTAAGGACCAGCATAATACTTTGTTTTTAGATTACAATTTCTACATCATTGAAAAACAGAGGACCTAAAGCTGAGGGCTCATAGGAACTTAAGCTTATGTACTAATTATGTGTGGTGTTCTTTTGCTAATTTTCTCTTCCATTTTAGATAATGAAAGAAATCCAAGAACATAAAATTAAAATATATGAATTTCCAGAGACAGATGATGAAGAAGAAAATAAGCTTGTTAAAAAGATAAAGGTAGGTTCATTCTCATACACATACTAAAATGTTTGGGTTACTTAAAAACACTGTAATATCCCTAGAAACACCAAAAATATCAGTGTTAAGTTGTTGGCTTACAGAATGAATTGGGAGGTTATTCTGTGTTGAATTCAACTTTGCAATTAACTTTGTTGAGTGACTATTCTATGTAAGAAGGCGTTATGTAGAATAGAGAGATGAATAATACCTGTCTTCATACGGTTTTCAGTGCCCTGTTTTCATATAATTTTTCCCTTTAAAAAACAGATAATGAGAAGGGAGAGGATTTATTCTTAAGCACTATTATGCTTACTTAATCTTCGGTTTTAAGAGCTAGACAAAAATATATTCCCTTTTGTTCTTCTGTGAAAACCAACCAAAAATCTATACCAACATAATTTTCTGTATTTTTTTTTAAAGATTTATTTATTTATTTATTTATCTTTAGAGGGGAAGGGTGGGAGAGAGGGAGAGGGAGAGAAATATCAATGTACGGTTGCCTCTCATGTGTCCCCTGCTGGGAACTGGCCTGCAACCCAGGCATGTGCCCTGACTGGGAATCGAACCGCGATCCTCTGGTTTGCAGGCCCGCGCTCAATCCACTGAGCTACACCAGCCAGGGCAATTTTCTGTATTTTTTATTTATACTGGTTTCCTGGGTTCCTTGGACCTAAAAATGATGTATTAATGGCATTATGTAAGCAAATAATTATCTTGGAATAATGAAACATACCTTACCAATAAAGAATTTCTGAGGTTTTATAAAATATCTGTATATTTTACATAAAATTCTTACGTATTTCTGGGAGCCACAAGAGTTTTGAAAGACCGTGTTCCGACAGTGTGGATGAATTCAACTCGGCCAGTGGTAGATTTTAGCAAGTGTGATATTTGCTGCTTCCAAGGCTGTTGGGGCGGCTTTGTGACTGAGCAGGCAGGCTAGTCACAAGTGCCGTTTTTCCTCTCTGTCTGCCAGTATGTTTTTTTAACCCTTTTTAGTTTTTTCAGTGTGGGACAGCTTCTTTATGGAATGATTTTCTAGAAAATAATTTGATCGGTATATGCTTTAGTATTCTAAAATTTTCAGAGAAAATGTAATTTTGTTCATTGTTTACATTGGTGAGAATGCCATGTAAAGGCAATTTCCTGGCTAGTGATTGGATGCCCTATACAAGTGAATGTAGAGACTGTCATGTTAATTTTTTTTGCTAATCTGTTGAGTACTGTGATTTTTTATTCTTGAGTTTGTGAGGACTACAGGGATGTGTTTGAACAAGAATACTTTGTTTTATAGGACCGTTTACCTCTGGCTGTTGTTGGTAGTAATACTATCATTGAAGTTAACGGCAAAAGGGTCAGAGGAAGGCAGTATCCTTGGGGCGTTGCTGAAGGTAAGGTTTTTTTTAGTGAATAACTTTCTCTAAGAGCTCACTGTGTTGATACATTCTAGAATTTCTAAGGTAGTTGTGAATGCAGTTTCATTTAGTCTTATTTTCTCAAACATTGCAGTTTCTCGGATTTCCGTGCCCTCCCAACTCAGGCAAGCGTGCACTAAACCCTAACCCTGTAACACTGTAGAAATCACTTGTCAGCGCCCCACCTCCCCTGCCACCCCACCATTAGGTCTGTTTCTGTTTTCTGATTTGAAAACGTACTTATGATGCAGGCATTCTTCACTGGGGCTCCAAAGATTGCTTCTAAGGGATCCAATACACTTTCTGATAGTGAACACAATTTTGGAGAAAGGTCTCTCGTTTATCTGAGTCTCCGGTGGGTCTGGGGCTTTCAGGAATGATCGAGAACAACTTTCATAAGCCCGATTAAAGCATTCACAGTTTCCTTTCCTCAGGACAAGTGTTTCCTTTTTTGGCCTCAGATCTTTAGAGTTAAAATAAATCATTACTAAGAGATCCTCTACTAATTTTCTAAGGCGTTTTAAACACCAGTAAAATTGTAGCTGTAGCATCAAATCTCAGAAGTCTCCTGGTAATATAGATGTGTTTCCCAAGTTTGTATTTTTATTATATTGGTTTAAACTAATAAAAAGATGAAAATCTTCTGTGTTACTGTAACTTGGAACCAAGATTGAGTCATGATTGTTTTATCTATTTGTTACTACTCTGAAAATTTCTGTAATTTTCAGGGTATGGTTCCAAGTTACCATCCTTACCAGTGACTTACTTTACCAGTGACACTGTATTCATTCCTAGCTCCCTTATCCCCAGGTAACCTTCAGTTGCTGAGCTGAGGTTTTGAACTTCCATAACCCTTGAAATCTGGGCCGAAGAATTTGCTTTGTATTTGTAGTTTTAGGGCTTTTCCCCCCACAAAGATAGACGTTTCATTTTGGTGAGTTAGCTTAAGGAGGTTTTTCTAAAGTGATTTTCCTTTTACTTCCCCCAGCCCACACTAAACTTTTAAAATGTATTTTATCATGGAATTAATGTTTTCTCTACCAAGAGAAAAAAGATATGAAAGAAAAAGATGTAATCTCCCCTTTCAAAATCTCAAAAGTGTTGTTCTGAAGAGCTCATTTGTTACGTTTATATGTTTTTATCACTGAGGATTAAACTATAATAAAGCAGTATTGTAGTAGACTTGCCTGGCAGGTCCTTGAATTAACTACTGTATTATAGTGTTGAACCTCAATAATAGCACTTTCACAGGTCCTCCCCCAGGCAGTGGGGCCAGGATTTGGTAGCTGGTGCTGAAAGAAAAACCCTTGGGTGCATCCTTGCCCTGGGACTGTGCCAGTGGCAGCTGTCACTCAGGGGCACAGAGAAAAAATAAAACCTCAATGAAAAACTGATCTAAGCTATTTTGTATATGCTCTTACTGTTGTTAACCCATTTTTTTTCTGTGAAATATTCTTTGAAAAGCCTAGGGTTAGTGGAAATAATGTATGTGGTCCATTTTTCTTTTTTGTAGTTGAAAATGGGGAACATTGTGATTTCACAATTCTAAGAAATATGTTGATAAGGTAAGTGTGAGCAATGATGAAAACAATAATCTTTTTTTCCTCCTAGATTACGTTAGAGTTGGACAGATTAGTTTCTGCCTTGTATAAATGTAGCTCATTTAAATTGTCTTCATTCTAGCACTGAAGTAAGCAAGCAAGCAGTGCATGGAGACAACTTGGATTATTTCACCAGGGTTTTAAAGACATTAGCAAAAATACAAAATAACCTGTGTGGCTAGGGATATATAGGAAAAATGTCTCTATCATTTTATTTTCTCATGAGGTTTTAACACTGATGGGGTTAAGGAAAGTAGAAAGGAAAAGACTTTTGCTCTTCTTTAATGGGGAAAGTGGAAGGGAAAGCTGTGTTTGAAGGCATGTTTTTGTAACAGGGAGATTATAGTTGAAGAGATTGTATGGTGTCACCTATAACATACACTGACACCAAAAAAATGAGCGACAACCAAGGAGAGATTGCCTTGACTGAACGGCTGAGAAGAGAGCTCCCAAAGCGGTGGCCCCCAAGTCCCGGAGAGTCAGTGACACATTAACTCGAGCTATTTCTCCTCGACCACTGGCTGTGCTTGGAGTAAGGAGCTGCCTGGTTGGCTGAAGTGGAGAAGGGGTAGAGCTTTCAGTGTAAGTGGTAGCCAGAGAGAAGGGTTAAGTTCATCAAGGAGCAGAGTATAAAGAGAGAGGAGACTTGTGGAAAACCCAGACTTACAGCTGGGTGGGGGAAGTAAACTGTCAGAGAACTGCATGGAAATGCGAGATAGTAGGAATTGAACCAGAGTCATTTAACATCACATTCTGTTCACCAAGGGGGAAGGTGTAGTAAATGTTCCCTGGATAGCAGGAAGAATACAAACAGAGTACATACACCTTTACGTTGGTCTCCTAGAGGGAGTTTATTAAAGTGGTGGAGACTGCAGGTGGCAGGTGCAGGAATGGATGGTGAGGAAAGGGAGGGTCAAATGATACACGGGACCGGCCCAGCACGTGCGTTCAAGGACCCGCTTTGTGCAAGGATCTCAGGCAGCAGCTCAGGTTGTCTTTAGCATCGCGCATCATTGAGGAATGATGAAATTGCCTTATGTGTTGTACAGTTTATATGTATTGATTTGATGTATTATGGAAATGCTGTGTGCAAACATTCATTTAACCAAGATACCACATTCACTGGACAGTTTGAATAAACAGAAACTTACTCTAAATTAAAATTCCCCAGTTTGAATTCAACTTGATATGTGATCTAAAGTGTCCCTGGGAATTTATTACTATAGTAAAAACTCAAATGTTAATACTGCTAAAAGAAAATAATTTCTTTTGGTTTTATGAGCTTTAGTAGAAGCCAGTCTACTTCCTGTCTCTAGTTAAATAAAATATATACAGCAGATCCTTGAATAATGTTGTTTTGTTCCATGTCGTTTTGTGATAATGTTGAGATGCCATGGAAACTTAACTCTTGTTTATATCTATTAGGCTGTAGTACAAATGGTTTTATTATACTTCATTTTGCTTAAAGTCACAGAACCTATATAGATGATGTTAAGTGAGTACTTAACTGTAGTATAAAGGTAAATACTCTTTGATAGAAATGTCATCTTTAGTAACTGCTTTGAGGGGATTTATGACTCTTAAATTTTCATTTAGAGCCTAAATTTCCATTGTTGTCAAGTTAGTGCATTGTATGTACCTTGCTCTGCTTTTCAATAGAAGCAAACTCTTGTTCTGTTATTTATTTATGACAGAACACATATGCAGGACTTGAAAGATGTCACTAACAATGTACACTATGAGAACTACAGGAGCAGAAAACTGGCGGCTGTGACTTACAATGGAGTTGATAATAACAAGAATAAAGGGCAACTTACTAAGTAAGTATTCATTGTTTCCTTCAGAAAAGGTATTATTTATGTAGCTTATAATTATTTCATTTTCATCAAATTTCTCCTCGCTATTCAATAGAATATTGGAATGTTCCGTATGCACAACAGCAGAAATTTATATTGGTAGGCTTTGTTTTGGCAGTTTAACATTTTACTGTTTAATTGTCGGAGGAAGTGTTTTATTACCTCGTTTTTTAAGAGAAAGAGCCTTGTATTGCCTGTTGGTCATTTGCCATCATCTTCATACTCTGTATACAACCTAATTAGCAATCAGACATCTCTTTCAGAAAATACTTCTTTTAGGGGAAGAAGAAAAGTTACTATCAAGATCTCTTAACCCATTTTACTTGTAAGATAAACATCTCATTGTCTCCTGAAGGAGACTAAAGGTAGAGCTTCTACCTTTTCTTGCATCTTCTTAAAATAAGCCTTTTTGAAAGCAGAGTTGTCACTAACATCATATAGAAGCAAGGGACGGGACCAAACAAAAGGAACATGGAGAGGAACGTAGCCTCGATCACCTTTACTGCTTTCTCTGTTCCTGCCGTGTGTGTGCACGGAGGCAGTCGGCTGCGGTGTGGATTTCCTCCGTGGGCCCAGCGCTGTGAGTGGCTGCCGGGTGCGAGCCTCAGCCCGCGCGCTGGTGGTGGTTTTCCCCGGGGCCGAGTAGAGGAGCTGTGCGAGCACGCTGGTGGCAGCAGTGTCTGCGCCCTGCTTTTCTTTACTCGGGATCGCTGAGGAGCATAAGTGTTCTGAAGACCGTCTTAACAGTGTGTGTTTGCGCATTGGTAGCCAAGTGTTAGCGCCATTAAAGGATCATCTGAAGGATCATCTGTATAAATAATGAGAAAGGCAAGTTCTCATCTTGTAGTACTTGCAGTACTGTGTTCTGCAGTGGCCCACAGCCCTCACAATGGAAAAGAAAATGTTTCCTTTTTCTTTTTTAGTTACGTCTCCATGTGGCCTTTACATTTCAGAAGAAAGCACACAAAGCGTGAACAGTCTCTGGCGGTCCCCAGCAGTTCTCTCTTAAAACTGATCCTAGACCTACCTCTGGGTTTATTTCCTTCCACATTTTCTTACTGATTTTGGGATCATAGACCCTAATTTCTTACTTAACTCTGAATTTCTTCCTATGCTGATACAGCATGCTTATTTGAGGAACTTCAGTGATGAACACCTAGGTTTTCTGGTTTCAAGGATCTTGTAAGAGAGATTTAAAAAAAGGTAATTTTCTAGGTTCAATAATTAGCAAGTGATTCTGATTCAGTAGATGGGGGATGGGCCTGCGAGTTTGTATTTTTACTTATTTATTTTAAAGATTTTATTTATTTATTTTTAGAAAGGAGGGGAAGGGAGAGAGAGAGGGAGAGAAACATCCATGAGGGAGAGAGGGAGAGAAGCATCCATGTGTGGTTGCCTCTCATATGGCCCCCCACTGGGGACCTGGCCCGCAACCCAGGCCTGTGCCCTGACTGGGAATCGAACTGGCGATCCCTTGGTTTGCACCCTGTGCTCATTCCACTGAGCCACACCAGCCACGGCCACGTTTGTGTTTTTAGTAAGCACCCTGGGTGGTTCTGACGTAGGTTGTTAATAATTCATGCTTTGCAAAATCTTGACTTCTAGGAAAAATTGATTTGGTTATTACTGTAACAATATTTTAATATTTAAAATAGAAGATTGTATTTGAGGTAAGGTTCAGCATATGAGAAAAAGACTTTTTACTTTTTTTTTAAGCAAAATTTGCTTCAGCTTTATCATAAAAATGTAAGGATCCATCATAATAAATACTGTTAATGAGATCCTAATCCACTTTATTTTTTTTTTTATTTTTAAAATATGTTATTAAAAAGCCAGTCAGGTCTTTACATTTTTATTTTATCCTATTTTTCTATTACGGTTGACATTCAACATTAGTTTCAAGTGTACAGCATAGTTAGACAATTACATAAATTACAAAGTGATCCCCTCCTAATCCATTTTAAATGCATTTCACTAACTTAAGGATTTTTAAAATATTTTTAAAAAGATTTTATTTATTTATTTTTAGAGAGGGGAAGGGAAAGAGGAGGAGAGAAACAGCAGTGTGTGGTTGCCTCTCACACACTCCCTACTGGGGATCTGGCCTGCAACCCAGGCATGTGCTCTGACTGGGAATTGAACCGGCGACCCTTTGGTTCACAGGCCCACACTCTATCCACTGAGCTACACCAGCCATGACTGGACTTTTTAACTTTTGAGAAAAACACAAATAAATCTGATAATTTTAAACGCTAAAGGGAAATGTACTACCAGTACATATTTTTCATTAAATATATGCACTTAATGTTTATTTTTCTTCTTTCAAACATTTGTTCACTACTTAGAAATAAATTATTTGTTTTCATAGTTCAAAAATAAAGCTTTTAAAGTAGTGCTGGGGTATTTCTGCTGTTGGTTGCAGGTAAGGTATAATTCAGAGTAAATAAAACTTAGTGTTGCTAAAACTTCTTCTGCATATACGGAATTGTAGTGTAGATCACTTGAGTTAAACTGTAACCCAGGTGGAAACATAAAAAATTTGTTTTATAAATTTAAAAAATTTATAAAAATTTATAAAATTTATAAATTGCAAATTTATCTCTTAATGAGATGAATCATGTCCAAACCGTGCCTGTGAAAATGGTTGTACTGCTAAAAAGCAAATTGCCTTAGGAGTTAGTGTATTATTTTATGTTAATAGTAAGCAGAATAACAAATACTTTTAAAGATTGAACCATCTGGGGAATGACTGTCATGATAGGTATTGATCTACTATGTTAAATTAGGTTTTTATTACTTTATTGCATGATACATACTAAATCTGGAAGAAGTCTGTTGGAACTTTTATCCATAGGCTATATCTTATATCGTCTTAAAAATCAGCAACTTAATGGTGCTTTTGCTGATGTGTAAGGTGCTTTTCTTTATAGCTAAAGACCCATCCGCGAATAACTGAAAGAAATGGCTAATGAAATATGTGAAGTAAGCAAATGTGACTTTAGGTTTCTTGTGGATGTTCTATTTGTATGACCTTCCTGAGACCCTTCCCTCCAGAGCAGTGCATCCTTTGATAATGGTGCTAGGGAGCTTGGAGCGGAAGAGGTTCGTTAAGTCATGAAACAAACTGCCGGTTATCCAACTGCTTCCCTCTACTGTGTTTTTGAACACAGAGCACCCCGACATGGACCCCGACGCCACATTTCTAACACCTGGCACTACACTTTACCGTTACAGAAACATGTTTAATACTGGGAGGTGTGAGCTGTGGGTTTACGTTACAGTGTTTTATTATTCATTGAGGGTCACCTGAGGGTTTCACACCTCCAGATACACCTGGGACAATGCACCTTAGGTAAGGGATGGGTAAGAGAAAGCCTTTCTTTTGTAAAGTGAGAGATGGGCTATCTGTAACTGGGAAATTTCAGGCCTATCCCTTTAAGCAAGACTGAAAGATGAGGATCTGAAAGTTGATTCCTCATAAAACTGCAGAAGCTGAAGTAACTCTTGGAAGATTTCATATAGAGACCTCAGTTGGAAGACCACTAAATTAGACAGTTTCTTTCGTTCTTTTAAAAGGGGGGAGGGGTCATTTTGATTACTTTATTACTTTGCATGCCATCTAAAGTAGCATCTACAGGCGATTTGAGGAAAAAAAATTGATATATAGAGTCATTTATTCATCTGATTATTGATGGACCTGTTTTTTCATGGCCCTTATACTATATATATTTATCACTCTGAACATCTTTAAAAATTAAGGAGTGAAATGTTTGAGTTAGGCGGAATAAATTTTCAAGAGCATGAAAGTTACCAAAGTCGACTAGAAATATTCTGTGTATTTAAATGGAGAATGTTCCAGGTATTGGCTGGTAGTCATTTCCAGCATGTCATTTCAGTTACCAAAATAAATTTGAATTATTGTTAATTAACAGCATAATTGTTATGTCAGTAGTTGTCTTAGAAGAGATTATAACACTTGGAGATTCATAGAACTAGAAATATTCTGCATATGCTTTATTTAACTCAATTCCTTTTTTCACATTAAAATTTTGTTTAAAGAAAATACAAAATGAAACAGTTTTCTTCTAGTTTCCCATTTTGTGAATGTATTTTGGAATGTTTCCACTTTCCTTCCACACTTTATTTAATGGGTCATCCTTACATTTGATAAGCACTGGGTTTAGAGAAATGCCCCACTAACGGTTGGCTTCGTTGTTCAGATCTATTTTCATAATTATTTACTAGAGACTCATGTTTAGATAGAAGATTTTTGGGAGTTCTAGATTATAAATATTTATAAATTTGAAAATTTCTAAAGAATTTCCAAATGAAACATCAAGTCTGTTTGTATTATTTATGATAGTATCAGAATAATTAAAAAATTATTTTAAAACTTATAAGAAACAGTGGAGATTTCAGCAATGGCATGCAGTGTCTCATTTGTTTTCATCAGAGTTTTCTGTCAACTTTTTATTTCTGGACATGCAATGACGATTCTCCATGTTGGTAACAGGAGCCCTCTGGCCCAGATGGAAGAGGAAAGAAGGGAGCACGTCGCCAAGATGAAGAAGATGGAGATGGAGATGGAGCAGGTGTTTGAGATGAAGGTCAAGGAAAAGGTTCAGAAACTGAAGGACTCTGAAGCCGAGGTGATCGACCTAATGTTTCCACTTCTTACGGACACAGTCGTCCTTGTCAGAATAATATTGTTAATAAAATTCATAGATAGTATAACCTTTCTGTAAATATTTTTCCAAATTGAATATAACACCCTAATGTAATGAAATGGGGAAAGAAAACCAACCACTGTATTTATAGTGATATATTACAAATTTCATTATGTAAGTGGACAAGCGTATACTTGATAGAATAATAGAATACTTATAATGAATTATTAGTCATAATGAGCAAGTTATGAAAATGAAATTAAGTCATTCTATATATTCAAAATAAGAAAAGATCAGAGTGTTAAGTAGATGTAAGAATAAAAACTAGTGTAGGATAATAATAGATAAGATTTATTTGCATGTGCATGAGAAAGGAAGAGCCTGTCTTAATTGAACATGCCTGGGTCAATTATAGTCAAATAGGAGAAAGTAAAGGAGTGCGATACCCATCTAAGGAAGCGACAGGCAAGCACAAAACAGATCAGTGATTTCAGTACGAAGTTTTCTCAGCATGGATTTGTTATCATTGCGCTCAAAATTATTTTTAAATATACGGGATAACATTAATATGCAGTATTTAAGGAGATTCAGATCTGTTCTGTTACATCCTTACAGATTATCTCTTTGCTGTTGTGATTACTGCATAAAAAATACTGAAACCCTTCTTGATTTAATCCACAACCAAAAGTACTCTTAATCCAACCCATTGAGTAGACAGAATGCATGGAGTGAGTAACGTATTCAATAAATCTGAGGAAATATTATTTCACATTAGAATTTTTTTATGTTACTGGGCTTTTCATATAATCTCTTAATTTAAAAAAAATTATTGCTATATTTGTCTTAGACTTAATTCATTAGGGACATGGAATAATTCCTTCTGGCTTGAGATTGCCAAGTACTGCAGGACTAGCTTCCTGGCAGCTGTTACTAAGATAAAATTTTGGAGTTTAAGTTTAGTGTTTTTTTTTTTTTATCAATCTGTTATTAAATCTAAATGAGTCTCTATCCCTTCACTAATTAATAAATCATCTATATCAGAAAGGAAATAAAAATAGGAATCATGAATCTCTTATCTCCATGCTTCAATTTTCCAATGAAAATCTAAAAGTAGTTTAATTTGTTTTCGATGTAGAAATATTTTAGGACCTGCTCCCAAGAGTAAGTGTTACAAACAAACAGTCATGGAGTGTAGCCAAAGAGCCTCCAGGAGTTGTTATGAGTGCTGTGAATGGCGAAAGTGAGCTTTGAGAAACATGCTCTTTGGATGGGTGAAACCTTTCTTAGCATTGGAAGGACCTGTAGAGAGATCTGGACCCAGTTTCCCCCAGTACTATAAGCCATATAAGTATGCAGATATGTAGGTGAAGAAACCTATTTGACCTTGCTTAGTACAGTTTTTCTGAAGCTCACTTGCACTGGACATATTTGGAGCACAGCTAATAACCAGCAGCTCAGTGCGTGAGGCACCGCACCGAGCGCCTCCCACGTACTGTGGCCCGCCCACACCGCAGCCCCGGCGGGAGGTGTCCCTGGTGTCTCCCTTTCCCACGTGGGAGGAAGGGCGACTGGACTTGGTCAGTGCCGCAGAGCTGGAAGCCATCATTTGAACCCACTTAACTTAGTTTGCTCTTGATCACTAGACAAGTCCACAAGTTCAAATCCTAAAGAGCTCTGAACACTGCAAAACCAGACATAGAACAGTTTTAGTTTACTTGATATGAATATTTATATATTTTACTGCAAAGAGTAGTAATTTGTTTGATTGTAGGTGCTACCTTAGAAAGCCCAAGAGGTGTCTTTTAAACATATAAGACACCTTTGTAGTATCTACACCTTTGTGAGTAGTACTGTCTTTCTAAAATCTGAAAAATTCTGAACTTTGAAACATATCTTTCCTACCCAGCGGGTTTTTTGAGAGTGAGGGATTGTGACCTGTACTTTTTACACACATGTAGTTAGCAGGAAAGATACTCACATGTGACAGAACTGGAAAGGAAAGGAGAAGAATGATGTGAGCCTGCTGCCCAGCTTGAAACACGGCATCACCGGTGTCGTCTCTCCTCTTCCCGGCAGTGACTCTTCCAAGTTGCGTGTGTTTGATTCCCTCCCATTTGTCTTTTAAGAAACTGTTGGCATTTTCCTCTTTCCCTGTTTTATGATATTTTTTTAGTAATTTGTTTGTCATCACCAGGAAGATGTTAGCTCAAATTTGCTTAAATTTGTCTTAGGTAGTTTTGTTTTGTAGGAATTGAATGAAATATTTGCAGTCGGTATGACTCATATGCATATGCAATATGAAGTCGCTTTTTGGGTTTACAAAATAATTAATAGAAAACAAATTGTATGCAAAGTTATATTATAATCCAAATTCATGATGTTAACTCACTAATGTGATAGGATCTTTAATAGAACATAATTGCTGCACATCTGAAGATTTTGAATAGTTCTTAGGTATTCGGTATAGTTAGATTTAATCTGATTTCTTTTTCCATGACTATTTTCTTCAGAAGTAGGTTGACTGGTGCCTAAATGAAATTATTTAATGAAACTTTAGATAAGCTCTTTGTCTCTGCAGTTACTTTGCTTGAGTGTTTCCCACCTCTCAGCCAGCATTCCTCCTGTAATTCTCAAGGCAGGAAGAACCACCTGCATTAAAGTCACCGAGGCTTGTTGAGAATACAGATTTCTAGACATCCAGAGACCCTGATTCAGTTAGGTGAGGTCCAGGATTCTGTGTTGTTAACAAGCACTCCAGGTGATTTGTATGAAGACTGATATTTGAGAACCGTGTTTCAAAGCCATCAGGGGACCTTACCATGGTCTTGGGACTCTCAGGTCTTTATCTCTCTGCTTTCTTTCCACGTGTGTCAGCTTTCTGAACTTGGAATTAGGAGACAGGTTCAGATCCTGGTTTCCTGCCACCTTCTGGCTAATGATCATGCCAAGTGACTTAAACTCTAAGCTGTTTGCTCATTAGTACAGTGGGAAGGAGCAGTCATGTCTTCCCTGCCAAGCTTCCTACATGTTTGTGAGTAACAAAAAAACGAGACTGGTGCTGCACAACTGCAAGCTTGTTACCCTTTCTTCCCTGTTGCTCAAGATTATACTCTTGGGTCGATGACCTTTTCTGGGGGTGGCGCGTCAGAGGGATGAATCTCAGTGCTTTCCAGATGGTACTCTGAATTTACAGCACAAAAACTCGGTGCTCATACTTCTAACAAAAACCGGGACGAATAATTTGTACTTGTGCTCCTGAGTTCTTAACCAGTTTTATTTTATATATCATGCTGTGATTTAGCTCCAACGGCGCCACGAGCAAATGAAAAAGAATTTGGAAGCACAGCACAAAGAATTAGAGGAAAAACGTCGTCAGTTTGAAGATGAGAAAGCAAACTGGGAAGCCCAACAACGTATCTTAGAACAACAGAACTCTTCGAGGTAACTAATTTAACCAAGACTCCCGAGGAACGTCTGCGTGAATGTTTGGAAGAATTCTTTTCTTTCTTTAAAGAGAGAACACTTTATTTATTTTTTTTTAAGGTTTCATTTATTTATGTTTAGAGAGGGGGAAGAGAGGGAGAGAATCATCAGTGTGTGGTTGCCCCTCATCACCCCCTACTGGGGGCCTGGCCTGCAACCCAGGCATGTGCCCTAGACCAGGAATCGAACTGGCAACCCTTTCGGTTGCCAAGCCAGCATTCAATCCATTGAGCCACACCAGCCAGGGCTAAAGAATTATTTTCCTATTTGTTTTTCAGAGTAACATTTTAAAAGACATCACCCACTGTCATGCATCCAAAGCACGATTATTTCATGGGTGAATACTTTTTTATGGGTGAATATTTTAATATAAATGAATGTAATCTGTCTGATACAATAGTAACTTTTTTCACTACAAAGATTTTCCATCACTTAACACACTCATAACTATAATTTACTTGCTTCATAACATTCTCCCAGTTAACTCACCATAATCAGTTTCTTACCTCCTCCCTCCAAATGTTGGACATGCGGTCGTGCTCCATTTGGGGTGAGCGTGTAGAGAACACTGCTGAAGAGATTTTTCATGAATTCGGAGGCGTGTTTTCCGTGTGTTGATTATTTATTTAGGGTAAAATTCTGAAGATAAAACATTTGGATTTCTAATTCCTAATATAGCTAATAAGTTGCTTGCTTTTTATTTATTAAAAAACTCAGTAATATCTGTACCTTGGGGGTTTTATTCCCTCATTAGTCCCACTTAAAACTGAAAAGTTGAATTGCTGTAAGAATTGTATAATTTACTTCCATTGCTAAATGTTTTCAAGATGAGACATTTGCTCTGTGAACTTTTTCCCCAAAGAAGAGGAAAATGCAATCATAAAAGCAGATGCATTTCAGAGTGGAAATGGCAACAGGAGAAAAGGATACCCTGTTAGATGTTAGCTGATTTTTTTTTAATTCACACTGTTTTATTTGAGAATTGTTCTCATATCTTGAAAATGGGGTTTTGTCAGATAGAGAAGGGGGTTTTGCCAGATATTTACTGTATTTATCCTGGAATTATGTCAAATATTTGATTGTCTAAGGCAGTGCTGTTGGGGACTAGCAATGTCCTCATTGTTCACTTCTAAATCTTTTAGTTTTTCAAATGAAAAAGTCGTGTTTGAAAATTTCACACAGTTGTAGTTGGGCCAGCTGTTGCTACCGTATGTTGTTTATAATGTTTATGACATGGTCAGTCATTTTGGTTATTTTTCTTTAATCCTTTAGAACCTTGGAAAAGAACAAGAAGAAAGGGAAGATCTTTTAAGCCCTCCGTCAACCACCAGTTGCGTGTTAGTTGCCAATATGCCAGCTTGGACACCAGTGTTTGTTGGATCCGTTTGACCAATTTGCACCAGTTTTATCCTTAATGATGGATTTAACAGCATGACAAACATTATTATTATTTTTTTGTTCTTGATGGAGATTAAGATGCCTTGAATTGTCTAGGGTGTTGTGTACTTAGGAACTAACAGCTCTAAGTACCTTTCCTACATTTTCTTTTTTTCTTTTTTTTTATTAAACAGATGTCTTCAATTTAATGCAAGAAAACATTTTACTATTGTACAATCATGTTCTGGTGGTTTGACTGTTTACAGGATATCCCAAAATAAAAGGACTCTGAAAGGTTTTCACCGAGGATAAATTGCCATAATATGATACAAACTATGCTTCTCTCTGATACTTATAATACAAAGGCTCCATCCAGTGCAGCGTATACAATACTGTAATTTAGTCTAACACAGCTGACCCTATTTTTGACACTTCCATTGTTTAAAAATACACATGGAAAAAAGAACGTATATGCTTACCATGCACCTAGAGCTTTTTTATAACAGCCTTTTTTGTTTGTTTGTTTGTTGTTTTGGATTCTTTAAATATATATTATTCTCATTTAGTGCCCTCTTTAGCCAGAATCTCATTACTGCTTCATTTTTGTAATAACATTTAATTTAGGTATTTTCCATATATTGGCCCTGCTAAAATAGAATATAGCATCTAAAGGAAACTTTCCTTTAATTCCCTTTTTACACTTTATGGTAAGTAGCAGGGGGAAAATGCATTTATAGATCATTTCTAGGCAAAATTGTGGAGCTAACGACCAACCTATTTCTATCTATGTGCAGTCTCTTTATTTTACTAGAAATGGGAATCATGGCCTCTTAAAAAGAAAAAAGTCATCATTCTGCTTTTAGCTGTATTCATATATTGCATCTCTGTATTTTTTTGTTTGTATTGTACAAAATTCACATAATAAACAATGTTGTGATGTAATAGAGTGTGGGACTTAAATATTCTGCAGTTGTTATACAAGACTAGAATATTTTGGGAAGAAACTTCAGCTCCAAGATTGCAACTCTTTTTTTTTGTATGTTTGTTTCACTTAGGTGTACATGTTGATTTTCTTCTGAGATTCAGTGTCTCTCTGCTTGTTACTCTCTCTCATTAATGCTATTTCTCTACGAACAAACCCCAATGCATTCATTAGGTAAGCTTTAGTCTCTGGAAACAAATTTTTTACCTGGAAAGAGGGTGGTATAATTTCTTTTCACCAGCGTCAGATTATGTAGATTTTAACATAATGCTTAACATAATTGTACATTAAGTATAATGAATGTATACCAGTTCATTATCTTAAAAAGTTTCACCACGTCTGTTACTTAAAATTAAGGATCCAAGCAGTAGGAAGTAACTGATAATTCTGATTAGTTAGTTTTTTTTTTTTTTTTACTTCAGAAGCTGAAGGGTTTAAATAGTATGCTTGAAAGATACTTTTAAAAGACAAGTAGATCCAAAGTGTAAAATGCATTTTAGAAAGATTATTCACAGTATAGAACCCTGACTGCACATGTAAGTTCTCTAGGATACTATTTTAAAACAGATTTTATGGGGCATTAAAACACGATTTAGGGACACTACAGTAAACGTTTACCCTTGCTTGATGGCCATCACTAGTTAAAACTTGTCTTAGAAAACGTTTTGCTACCTAAAATGTCTTTTTTGCCGTTGAACAGCATCCTAGTGCTGAAGACTTTCTAGAACTAAATTGGCTGTCACTCCAAGGCTGGACTCAGATACTCAGGGACGACCACAGTAAACCTGTAGGGTTTCATCTGCTCGTTTTCACTCTGGTGCTAAGAGGGGTTGGGTCAGTCTCTGACGGACAGGCTGGTTCAGGGAGTTGTGAACAATGCACTTTGTTTGGAGAATGCAAAACGAAGACGTTTACATAGACCCCTGCGTAACGGGGTGCTGCTGCTGTTCTCATTCTGTATCTTGGGATAAGTCACCTTTGTTCTACCACCCCAGTGAAAACTGTCACAAACCTTTATCCATCGTCCCACCTAAGGTTTTCCTCGAACCTAATACGGGAACTATGCAACTCTACTGTGTCTTTTTATCAGCATCACGCTTTTCAAGCATATTGAGGGGCTGCGTTTGCCACAGGCCTGTGCGTTTCTGAGAACGGATCGATTGTCCACAACACCTGTAACATTCAGGAATGCATACGGGAAGGCCAGTAAACAGGCAGTTCCTAGTTCCCTTTGTCAGAAGCATTGTGCAGTGAAGTAGCTCATTAACCACTGTCTTTCTCGGTTCTGACCCAGTTGGGCACCACGTGGTGGAATTTTACTGCCACCTAGTGGAGTGAGGCGTAACTTTCATTGTCAAGTTCACAAGTACCGGTGCTAATGAATTCGACAGGTGCCTTATTTCTGTGTAGCTCAGTTTGTCATCTTGGAAGCTGAGGAACGAGACTCCTGCCTCTCGGAGATCATCACATGTTAGCACCTTCACGTTCTGACTCCCTGTACCTTTCATGCCTTTAAAATCTTGGAGAAAGTGACCTGAGAACGTGGAGGTGAAGGCATAGTCGGGAAAAAAGGAGCAAAAGGTGAGGTGGCCTGGTGATGCAGCAAGACCAACAGGGGTGGGAGGGAGTTCAGCACCCTCCTCAAGCCCCAGTGAGTTATCCAGCACATTCCACTGTGCGAGCCATTGATGTAAGTAGTGTGCAGATTCGTTAGTAGCCACTTGTCAAATCCCCGAGGACACCCTGGTGAAGACTGCGGTGTGTCCTCTCTGATGAGAAAGGAGACACTACTGTCCGCCACGCGAGGGAACTGAAATCCTTTCTAACAAAAAGCTTGCAGATGCAAACAAAACTCAGTGTGTTTCATTCCCCTGCTCCTTTTGTAATAATCGTGCCTGTCCACGTATTGAACACTTGCTCTGTGCCAGACGGTAAGTGAGATCACCCCTTTTTAGAGTGGAAACGGGTTTGGGGACATTCACTGACTTCGCCCACAGACAGGTGGAGGCTGGCGGAGCCGCCGTTGGAGCCAGGCTTGCCGACACCGGGGCCTGCGTGCCTCAGCCACGTGTGTGTGCTAGAAAACACGAGTCACCTAGGTTCAAATCCCGACTGTGTGTGAACTGCGCCTGTGACTCTTGCCTTCTGAGCCTTTGTTCCTTCAGCTGTAGAACAGGGCCTTGCCTCCCTGGCTGGTGTGGAGTGAAGGTCACTTCTGACCACAGGTGCAAAGGCGTCTGGACCCCAGCAGTGACCTCTGGCTGCTGTGTGAGGGCGGGTCAGGAGTGGCGCCTCCCCAGTTTCAGGAGATGGCTTGGTGCCTGCTGCTTTTGTATGCAGAGAGCGCCCACTGGCGTCACTAGAAGAAGTATGCCTCAGCAAAGGGCACACCACGGGAGTACGGTCATTGGAGGGGAAGCCGCGGTTTTTGGATGGTGCTAGCGATGGGAGTTACAAAAAAATGTCATTCTTTGCAAATAAGGCCGAGATGGTTTATCAGAGTATCTCTGATGAAAACATGGATGCTTTACAAGCAAATCTGGTTCCCATGATTTGGGATCACTCCACAGAACGTTCAAAGTTCAGTCAGCTGTTCCCAGTAGAAAACGGGCTCATAATTTCCTGTGTCCCTTTGAAGCCTTTCAGAGTGTCACGGGAAGAATGAAGACCATTCTTGGCCTGAACACTTGCCCCATGGGGTGCTGGCCCCAGTGAAACAGCCTTGTATTAGCAAAGGAGGGTCAAGTGAAAGGAGACCTTGTTCCGTGCCAGGCTCTCAAAGGGTAGCCTGAAACCCCGCTGGCCGCACTCAACCGCTGGTCGAGATGCGATGTCCGTGGGCCCGCCGGCATCCGATGCTGCGAAGGCCGTCTTCCGGAAATCCTCTGGGCCGGGAAGACGGCGTGGTGGACACCTCTAAGGCAGGGGCTGACAGAGGAAGCCGGTGGCCGGGCGCTGCCAGCCGATGTCCGGCTTCTCTCCCTGCCCACGGCAGGCTGAGGGGGGCGCGGGGGGGGGGCGCGCTGCTTGGCCTCCCGGCTGCCAGGCCTGCCGCACGGAGCGGCCGTTCGTTCACCCCGGATGTTCACGCGGACACAGCAAAGCACGTGGCGGAGCAGGGAGTGATTTCCCGCGTTTTATTCTCTTGTCCTGGCATTTCCCTGGTCTCTTTCCTATTTAAATATATGTCCACTTGCCCGTGGGCACAGAAAAGTTTCCTGTGTCTTGGACAAGCCAGCAATTGAAGCAACTTGGCGAATGCTGGGTGAAGCGGGCCCAGACCAGGGTCCGTGGGAGCTCCCGCTGTACTTTTCGGGAGTCAAGGGGTATGTTTTTTTGGGGGGTTGGGAGGTGGGGAGCTGTTGATGTTTTTCCTCGGGATAAATCTCGTGTGATTCTACGAATCTATGGCTTCGTGTGGTTTACTTTCAAAACAAAACAACAAAAACAGCGTTGAAATGAACATTTCAGGAGCACAGTTCTTTCACTCAGCCACCCAAATTAACCCCCCTCCAAGGCCTTTGGGGGGCTGGGTCCGTGCTGGGGGCTGCGGTCAGCGTCTTCTCTCGGACCCCCTACTGCATCTGCGCCTCCGCAGGCGCCCTGCTCCCGAAGGTGGAGACAGCAGGGCGTGCCCGTGAAAGCCTTTGGTGAGAAGAAGCGGCATAAAATGAAGAGGCCACGTCTCGCCGACGGGCGCCCCAAACAAATGGAGACAAAGCCCAGAGGCTCGGGGACACGGTTCGGAGCTCTGGCGCTGGGCCCTGGGGTGCGGAGCGAGGTTCTGGGGAGGGCGCTGGCCAGGCCCGTGTGCGCGGCCTCGGCGAAGGCTGCTGCGAGCGCGCTCTCGCACTCGGTCGGTTTTGTAAAAACGGAAGTCCTCGTTGTTTGCTTTTCTGTTACCTAAAAGAAGTACTTACAGCCACTTCCTTTCAGGAGAGGTCTCTCGTACAATGAATGAAGTGGCACAACCGGAACTTGTGTAAAGCAGGAGGTAACCTGGGTTTTAAAAAGACATCAGGTTACTTACCAGGGGACAGGCGGGTTTCGTTGGAATCTGGAACTTTGCTGGCCCTGTGTTCCTCCGAATTGGGTGGACGGGTGGTGGGGCTCCCAGCTCCTCTCAGTCTGGACGGGCCCTGTCCAGCCTGCCCCGGGGTCTCTCCTCCCAGCAGACTCTCAGCACTCTCGGAGGGGCCTGAACAGCCCTGGGAGCCCGGGCCTGGGAAGAGCAGGACACGCAGGGGTGGACGGGACTGCGGCAGCCCGAGGGCCCAGACACGCTCAGGGAACCGGGTCGCAGAGAAGCAGGGTGTTCGCACAGGGGAGGAACTCGCCCCGCCGGTGCCTGTTTGGGGCAGGGATCACGGACAGTAGGGCTGCAGCCCCCTGGCGGGAGGTGGGGAGAGCCTCAGTGTGGCCAGGTGGCAGTGAGACACTGGGATGTGGGGTCCCAGTGTCCTCACCGAGTCCGGGGTGGATGGGCGACCTCCCTGGGAAGAGGGTTTGACAGACACTCCTGTGCACCGCCTGGAGTCGTGACAGCACACAGCGGGCTCGAAAAACCAGCTGGCATTGCCCGGCAGGGGACCTGGCATGGGGCGGAGGCCACCCATCCTCACCCCTGCCCTGCCTGGTCTTAGAAGACGGAGGGGGAGGTCAGGCAAGTGCGGGGCAGTTCGCCCCGGTGGGAGAGCGGGACCACAACTCCCAGTGGCCACCAGGGGGCAGCACTGCCCAGGCTGCAGGCTCCTTCCTCTGCGGCTGCCTGCTGGGCGCCTAGTTCCTGCAGCTGCTTACTCTGGATTTTAAGAAGTAAAAGGAATTGCGAGGGCCATGAACTTGGTGCGGATGCTGACAGCAGGTACCAACTGGCGCCAGCTCTTCCACACCTACGTACAGTTTACGGAATTCGTGCTAAGTCTTGAAACTCGAGAGAGCTGATGGTTGTACATTTGTGAATGCTCTGAATGCCAGTGAATCATGCATTTTTAAATGGTTAATGGTACGCTAGATGAATTTCACCTGTAAAATAAATAAATGGAAAGCAATGTTTGTGTTTGCTGGCGTATAAGAAGTAATCGAAACATTATTGGTGTCCATCCGCCAGTCCAATCAACACAGAAGACTGTTAATCTAAGCTGTTTGTTTCAAAGTAAGAAAAAATCACTCCACGGCAGGCTGTGGAGGGGAGCCCCAGGCCCAGGGAGGGAATTTGCCTGAGGGCTGCTCCCTGCGCAAACCTTACTGACTGTAAGATAGCAACGTTTTCATCTGGTTGCAAGGAGAGCACATGGGGGCCGGGTCACAGAGCACCATGGAAAATTCTCGGGAGTCTCTGGGCTCAGCAGTGTGACTCAGGGTGGCGGGGGAGGGGCGTCCCAGTGATTGAATGGCTCTGGTGACCGCTCCCTCCTTTGCTCCCTCAGTCCTCTTTTTCCGCTGGGACGGAAGTCACCTGCCGGAGGTCCGCCCACTCAGAGCCTCATCTGCGATCAGTGGCGTTGAGTACACCCACAGAGGCGCCGGCCTTTGCTCGGATGGTTCCAGTAGCCTCCTGGGTGGCCTTCCTTGCGGAGTCCTCCAGGCTGGGCTTCCAGCCTCAGCTGCTCTGACCTTCTGGAACACAGGTCTGACCCTGGTCCCTTCCCCCTTTACCTACCCTACTTGAAATATCTCCCAAGACCCCTCACCCCCCACCCCAGCATAGTGTCTGGATGTCCACCCACCCCCCCCCCCGTCCCCTCCCAGTGTCCCCCGGTGCCCCGGGCTCCAGCCATCCTGAGCCCCTTGCCGTTACCCATCGTGCAGGTGGCTGAACTCGGGCTGAGGGACTGCTCTGCAGTGCGGAAGGGCCCGGCCGCCTCTCTCCTGCCCCTTCCCTTCTCCAGGGTTGCCCTGGGACAGGACCTGACGGCGTCTCCCGCAGCCTCGGGCACCGCGCTGGGTGTCATCCATCACCCCGGAGAACTCTGCAGGTGCTGGCCACCCACATGTGGCCACTTGCTTTGGATCCTGCCGTGGGCAGCAGGCACCAGTGCCCCGGGTGCCGTTCAGGGCAGGGGAGACAGTGAGCTCTCCCAGCTGCCCAGGAACGCCCAGGCCCGAAGGCTGGAGGCCAGGACAGGCAGCCAGGCCGCCAGGCCCCCAGGCGGAGAGGTGGGGCCCAGCGTGTGGGAAGCTCTGCTGGTGGCCCCCTAGAGGAACCCCTCCCTTCACGACCATCGGCCTGGCCCTTCCCTCTGGAGGTGGGTGAGGAGTTCAAGGCTCCCAGAACCAGGGTTTGGGTGTTTCCTTTGCATATTCGCTTCTTGGACTGGCACCCCACTTTGGAATATCATCACCACTGTGTCTTGTTCAGATGTGGGGCTGTTGGGACCCCCAGGGGACAGTGACCACTGTGCGCCAAGTGCTGGCATCAACCTCAAGTCGACCTCTTTGTTTCAATGCGGCTGAGTGACCACAGTCTGGGAGATGGCCCTTGCCGGAGGGAACGAGAGCTTGATTGCGAGCAGAACAAGCTGGTTCATGAACGGCAGTTTGTTGAATTCCAAACAGTTCTGCAAAGGAAACTCTCACTGTTTCAAACATTTAGTTTCATTGTTTCCTAATGAATTACGTAATTGATGGCAGTATTGCATTTTTTTAATGTCTTAGTTGACAATTATCTATTCTTTTGATCGGAGAGGTTGAGAGGGAGCCCCGCCTGGTCTCCCACACATTGCATGGAGGTACCAATGGAACGTTGGTAGGGTCGCCACCCGTGGTTATTTACCTCTTTGTTATTATTTATTGTTGCAACTGCACCACCAGACGCTCCTACCAGCCAGTAACGTGCCCCAGCTGGATGCAACGGCAGCCTTTCTAATTGCTGTCTCTAAATATATAGGACACCTGTGCTATGCAGGCAGCACGGCTCTGTCACCATGGTGATCAGGCGACATCAGTCTGCAAACACATCCCTCTGCAGCGTATGTGGACCGTGCACAGAGGAAGCCGGGGAAGCTGTGCGTCTGGCCAAGGAGGCGTTGCGTCCTCAGGGCTCAAGGAACCCAGCTGCCCAGAGCCTGTGGACTCTCTTTCCCACCATGCACTGGGTGCCTGGGACTCCGAAATACCTGCCCCAGTGCTCCGAGCCTGCGTCCAGGTCTGCGATGCGGCCTCCCTAGGTTCGTCTCCTTCCGGAAAGACGGTGTGACAGTCGTGCACCCGAGAGGTGGCCCGGGTCTGAAAGCTGGTGTGGAGAGACCGGGCCAAGGTGTCCACACACACGCATGGTCACGAGGCCATTTTTGGTAAGAGATAGAGGAGGGGGCTAGGGTGGGCCAGGGGTCTTGCTCTGTCTTCCTGCCCGACCCCCACAGTTCTGGGTGGGCCCGGCATGTGCCCCGACGCCTGGCTCCCTGCTCCTCTGCTCCCGTGAGTGTGTCAAGTGCGCCCTCCACATCGCCCTTCCTGGAGGTCGCTGAGCCGAACACCCGTTCTCTCTGCCAGCCGGGCCTCCTCGTCTGCCTCCTGGCTGCCTGCCACGCCTTCCAGGCAAAGTGTCCCTGGCCCCGCCAGAAAGAGCCCCCCTCCTTCCTCCACGCCCCAGCACTGGTGCCTGTCCACCTCCCCAGTCTGGGGCCAGTCACTCGAAACGGCACTCATGGCCAAGGGCTTCCTCTCTCCCACACGTGGCACCCCTGCGTCCCCAGCCCCTGGCCCCCGGGCACAGGAACCCCATGTGTGGACTGGGCCGTGCCCCGGATTTAATCGTCTCGGTAATTGGGGAGGAAGGTTTGGAAGCCTCCCCTCATGTTTACCTTAAACTCCAGTTTCTTCTGGAACACAGAGCGCTTGTTTGGGAGGGTCGATTTCTGCAGCTGAAGTGACAGCCGGGGGGAGTGTGCCCCTGGCCCAGCACGTCCACCCTCTGAGTGGTCCCTGCATGTGGGGGCACCCCCGTCCTGCCCCCCACCAACCACGTGGCGAGGGTTGGGGGACCAGCATGTGCTTGTGCGGCACTGGAGCGTCTGCCGGCTGGCCACCAGGAGGCAGGGAGCTCCGTTGCCTGTGGAGGAGGTGACCCTGCATCCCCCTTGGCCAGGGACACGCAGTGTAGGAATCTGCTGTCCCGGAATGACGACCCATGGGGCCCCTTTCACTCTCCAAAGTGTCCCATCGCTGACTAAGACGAATGGCACAGTCCCCTACATGGTGGAAACTTGTATCCCGCTGCCAGGCTCCTCAGCCTGAACATTCGCAGCTTTGGGGTTGGGTTTTTTTGAGTTCTGGGAATTCTCAGATCTACTGTATTCTTAGAAAGGCTGGCAGAAACCACGGGGATTTCCGTGGCCTCGTAACTGGTTTTCTTTAAAATCCAGGAACGTGGTCGTAAATATTCAACCCCACCCAGCGGCTCTCAGGCCCTGCTTCTGTGGGGCCCCCCGTCCTGCAGGGGGGTCGCGGAGACGGCCGGGGCCGGGCAGCAGGGGCGCGGTGGGTCAGTGGGGAGCAAGGACTCCAGTTCGGCTCGTTTAGTTCAGCTCGTTTTCCAACAGGTGTTTTCTTTAAATCCTCACCCAAGGATACGTTGTTCAGTGACTTTCAGAGAAAGAGGAAGGGGGAGACAGAGAGAGACAGAGAGAGAGTCGTCGATCAGTTGCCTCCTGTGCGTGCCAGGACCCGGGGTGTAAGGTGCAACACTCCGGCCAGCACACGCAGCCAGGCCCCTTTACTGCTCCCTGCTCTGGGTCTCCATTCTTTCCCTCTCTCTCTGCAGACAGGTTCCCACTGCTGGGTCCGGCCTAAGGAACCGGCCCAGGCTGTGGCTGATGCACTGATCCCAATTCTAAGCTCTAAGCAGCGAGAGTCCGACTGTTTCTGTGTAGGTGGACGGCGGCTGGCCAGGTCTTTGCTGTGTGGTGAGAGATGGCGTCCACGGATCACTGAGAGCAGAAAATGGCCCCTTAAATGATCTGCTGTCAAGCTGAGCAAATCCCTCCGGGTTTCTGCACCTTTCTGCAGCAGCTCCCTTCATTGTGGCATCACTGTGGCTGTGAGGCTGGAAATGGCTCGGGTATTTGCCCACCCCCACCCCTCCCCCATCCTCACCCCACCCCGGTCCCCAGGGCTCAGGCCCCAGGGTCATTCTGGTCCCCAGCTGAGATACCTGGTGAGTCAGATTCCAGCCTGGGCTCTGAAGATACTGCTGTAACCCAGATACGCTCCGAGGCTCGGAATGGCCCACTTTATGCACTGAGACACATTTAAAAATGCACAGTCCAAAATTAATTAAACTTAATTAAAACCAAATTATTTTTTGGCTCCCAAGGAAGAATTAAGGAGTGTTACTGGGGAACAAACCCCTAACTCCTCCAACCCGACCTGATTCTTTCTGTCTTTCCCAGCAGACGGCAGGTGCCCTGGAACGCCCCCCTTGCCAGACTCCCCCAGACTCCACTCACCGCGCTGCACCACCTGGCTGCCCCTGTTTCCAGTGTCCTCCAAACGTTTTATAACTTGGCCCGCGCAGACTGAACTCCTCGTTAGGGCTAGGGAAGAGGGAAAATCTGAGTAGCTGAGACCAAAGTTATCTTGAGCTGGTTGGGGGTGGAAGGACAGAAGGAAACCCCCTCCATCACGCAGAGAGGGATGGGAGTTGGAGCCTTCCCTGCTCGGCTCCTCTTGGGGGTGGGGGTGCATCAGGAAAGCCACACAGACGCCTGAGGGGGACACTGAGGAGAGTAGGGGCTGCATGAGGGGTTGACTCCATCCTGTGGCCAAATCATGTTGACTCTAGAGTCAGCCTCTGTCTGACTTAAAATACCTCATCTTTAACCACTAAACCACACAGCTATTCTTAACGGAAGCCCCGCTTTCCCCAGATTTCCCCAGCCACACCCAGATCTCGGGTCTCAGACCCCAGAGCCCGCTGGGCCTCACAGCGATCATGGTGAAAAATGACTGACTCTCAGCTCGGTGAATTATTTTCCATTGGACACCTCTGGAAGCAACACAGTTGCCAAGATTGTCTGTCTTTCTTCCTCAAGGACCGAACCGGGAACCCGACAGAGCTGTCAATGACTTGACAAGGAAGCCTGCTCTCTGCTCCTAGGGTGTCACCTGCCTTGTTGCACGAAGCGGCTCTGCCCGGTAACAGCCCTCCCACCCTCGTTATTGCCCCGACAGGGCTGTCGCCGAACGGAGGCGCTGCCCTCCCAGACTGCTCTGGGAGGAGTGTGTTCGGATGAGTGGAGAAAGAGTGGTGTGCCTGTCAGAGGTCCATCCATCCTTCCATCCACGTGTCTGTTGGTGACCCTTTGGATTTCAGATTTTCCCATTAACCCCTTGGCAGCTGGCCTGTCCACGCTGCACTTGGGGGCTCAGTTCGGTCTTCAACGTGCAAATAAAAGCGGAGCTCCGTCCCCCGCCTGGGAGTTGCCTGGGGCACTGGCCAGGTGTCTGGGGGTGGCAGTGTTATTCAACGCTCGATAAATATTTGTTGCATCTGAGTGAGTTCACCCCCCGAGGCCCGCTCAGCGATGGCGAATGGACAGAGGAAAGTGAGGGCAAGTGCCCTTCTCTTCTTCTGGGCTCTGGCTTCCGGCTGCCCCTCAGAGGCCGTCTGCCAAGCCCGGCTCCCTGCCTCGGAGCCCGAGCCCCAGGCCTGGCACGGGGCGTCGAACCGGAGTCTTGCTGAAGTGAGGAGTTCAGACCACGCTCAGCTCCTGAAGCACCCACCCGCTCCCCGACTACTCCAGGCCACGCATGTGCCTTCCTCGGCCCCCTCGTAGTTGCTCCTGGGGGCTGACTTCTCTCCCTGTCTCTCATTCTGCTATGAGCACAGGGGGCAGGATGGAGCACGCCGCCCAGGCCTGCACCCAGTAGGTCTCCAGGAAATGTTTGAGGAAATGCATTTACTTGGAATGATAGCAGTTGCAGCCAAGATCGCCCGAGAAAGCAGAGGGCACACGCCCACAGCGAAGGGTCCTGCGGGGACCCTGGAGGCAGGGGCCTGCTTTGGCAGGACGGAGGAGTCCAGAGAGCAGCCGCCACCAGTGACCGGGATGGTGCTGGGTGCGCGCTCGATGTTCTCGTTTAATTCTTAAAGCCTCCCTCTGTATAAACTCCTGTCTCCATTGTACAGGTGCGGTCACTGAAACAGAAAAAAATTAAGCAGCCTGACCAATGTAGAAACTGTGAGAAAGTGGCAGAGCCTGACTTCGAGTCCTTGTTTCCTTTCCACGATCACGGCCTCCGATAACACCCCAAAGCATTTGGAATTGCTGCTCCCGGAACCTGGGTCCCTGCAGACGCTGGAGCAAGAAGGACGGTGGCCTCGGGGGCCGGCTGCCTGGGCGGCTGGATGGAGGCGGACGAGGAGTTTTTGTGGAAACGAACCTTTTCCTGGGGGGACGGCTATCAGGGGCAGCGAGGTGCTGCCCTGCCAGCCAACGGAGGCGCCAGGCCGGTGCCCGATTGGCTCAGACCTCCCGGCTCTGGGAGCGCGCCCCCGGGACGCGAGGCTGTGGGACGGTCGCCCGCAGCGTTTCTCAGGCCTGCGGGGGGCCCGCGGCCGCCGAGGTTCCCTCCAGCTCCCAGGCGCCGATCCTCAATGGGGGAGAGGTCTGACAGTTCCCATCCCTCCGCGCTCCCCTCTGCGAATCCTGGGCCGACCACCAGTGACCCAGGTCCCTCCGCCCAGCCAAGGCGGCAGAAAGCCTGGCTTTCTCAGCCCTGAAAAGAGCCGGCGGGCTGTTCTGCGGCCTGGGAGCGCTGGCAAGGGCTGGGAGAGGCGCCCTTGGCACCGGGCCTCCTCGAGCTGCTCCACAAAGGGCCCTTCTCTTTCCCAGGCGGGAGGACAAACAGCGCGGCTGCCCCCGGCTGCAGGGGCCAGGGGTGCCGACGAGGTTCCCATGCCTGGGCCCTCAGGAAAACCGCAAGCGCAGAAAAAAACCGGGCACGGGCTGCTGGCGGCGCTGCTTGACCCTGCGCCAGATGGCCTCTGGGGGCAAACCTACACCACCGGGGACGATCGGAGTGACTTCTCTGTTCCATCGTCTTGGAAGAATTGCTGTCTTGGCAACAGATGGTTAGCAGTTCCTTAATGATTCCTGGGGAGAAGCAGTTCCCTTTATGCTGAAAACCAGGGGCTAGAAAGGGGGATCTGGCGGGGCCCCTCCCAGGGCTCTGCGGAGATGGCGCAGCACTGAGGGAAGGAGCTGGGCTTGACGGAGGTTCCCAATGCCAATGCCCCCCCACCCCCCCACCCCCACCCCCACCCCCAGCAGCAGCGAGGTTCCCACTGGCTGTTTCCAAGCAGAAAGGGTACTTCCCCAGGTCAGGGGCGGGTCAGAGCCCCATCTGCTTTCAATCAATGCCTCCTCTCCTAAATCCCGTTCAAGCATGCTCGCAGCTCACCCCAGCGCTTAGAGAACGTGCTGCTTGGGTTTGAATCGGGGCTGGAGCTTGTCGTTCAGGGAGGCACGTACATTTTCCTCTGAGCGCCTCAGGGACCCTGTGAAACAGCCACTGGCCACGCCTCCCCACAGCACCAACTTGAGGTTCATCCCAAAGTGCCTTTCCAGGTAACTGCAGCCTAGTCCCAGGGCTGATGTCAGTCAAGGACAGCACAGAGTCCCAGTGTGGCCACTCTCCTCCAGTCACGTGGGTTTGGCCAGGTTATGTGACCACCTGGTACCTGTGTTAGTTTTCTCAACTGAAGAGAAGAAGGATAATGTCTACTACCACCTCCACTTGGCTAAACGAATATGATAATTTGTGAAAAATGTTCAGTGTCCTTAAGGAAGAATAAGTTATCTTTTTAATCTTCACCCAAGGATATGTTTATTGATTTTAGGGAGAGAAGGAGGTGGGGATGGTCAGAGAGAGAGAAACATTAACTGGTTATCTCCCATATGCACCTTGACTGGGGGTTGAACCTACAACCTAGGTATGTGTCCCGACTGGGAATCGAACCCATAGCCTTTTGGTGCACAGGATGACGCTTCAACCAAATGAGCCACCGGCCAGGGCTGATAAGTTTTTTGAATGTTTGAAGAATCTCAAACCATGAATAACATTATGAAATTAAATTAGCTGATATCAACCAACAATTCATAAAACAAAGGAAGTATGAATTTCTGAACAAGAGTGTTTCTTGCACAAAAGGGTTCTTTATAATGTTCCAAATTGCACTTATCCGATTGCATTGTTCTTCCTGAGACGTTGCCTGTGTCATGGCAGTTTGTCATATCCGAGTGTTTCATTGTTCTTCTCTGCGCTGGGGAAGCACTGAGCCACCTCCTCAGTCTGGTGCCCCGGGTCCACCTCAGCTCCCGCCCCACCTTTTTATGAAGCCCTGTTCATCACACCCCAACTCCGGGGGGGGGGAACATTTGTCAACTCACCGGAAATTGTCCCCCTGAAATCCTAAAAGGAAGGCTTATGCTGTTCCTTAAGCTGCTGGGACTCGGAAGAAGCAAGTCATCGGGAGGGGGCGGGAGGAGGAGTGGGCTCAGCAGGCAGGGGCACCTGGGCGAGGGGGGCTGCAGAGGTGGGAGGATGTCTGCTGGGGGGAGCAGCCAGAAGGGATGATCGATGGACAACGAGGGAACGAGCACAAACACTGGGAAACACAGCTGCAAGAATCGAAGTTTTGGTGGAGGGGCCCAGAACCCTACAGATCTTTATAACCCGTGTTGTTCTACTGCAGTTAACAGGCTATTCAAAGCCGGGGGGCAGTGATATGGCTACAGAGTGGAAACCAGACTCTCCTAAAACAGTGAGGAAAGGTTGTCCCTGTGGTGTCCTAGCGAGCTTTCTACTTCTCGTTTTCTACTCAGTATTGCCTGGCATGTATGTATGTGTGTGTGTGTGTGTGTATAATTTATTTAGTACAAATATTTACGATCTCTTTTGTGACTCACTTCTTTTTTCCAAACCATGTTTCGCGCTTCAATCCCTGGGCTGGCTTCACTGCCCCACAGGGGGCGCTGCTGTGCAAGTAAGGAAGGGCTCTCGAGTGGCAACTCAGGGAAAGGTCACGGTCCAGGGGCACAATGAACCTTCTCTGTTGACCAAGCCCATTTCCCCCAAATCCTTCCGCCTGCAGGACCTGGGCAGGTGGAAAGAGAGACCCGAGCTTGACGCTGGTTTCTAACGGTTCCTGGAGGGAGCTGCCGTGTGGCGAACAGTCTTCCTGTTGAGTCTCTGGTCACGCCGCAGAGGTCAGTGCTTCCTACCTACACCGTCAGACCTGCCTGAGCCCCGGGGACTGGGGCCCAGTGGAGGTGGCTCAGCCAGGCGGCTCCTGCCTTGGCAGATCAGAGGTGACTCTCCTGAGTCCCGTGGGCCCGGAAAGAAAGGAAATCCACGGACGACTTCCGAAGGGCAGAAAGAGAAGCCAGACTCCAGCCCAGGCATGTGAGAGTGGGCGAGCGGGTCCTTGTTTGAATATCATAGCCCCCTCCTGAGGCCGGGCGTGGGAAACACTAGCATTTGGGGGGATCCTGCTCCTGGGGTGACGCCGGGACAGGGCCAAGAAGAGAGATCGCCAGTAGGGGTCCCCCTTGTGTCTGGAAAGGCCTAGCTCCCGGTAAAGCTTCAGTCAAGTTTGCTGAGCACAACTGTCCTGTGTCAACTGAGAGAACAGAGGCGGGGACCTCGGCCTCCATTTAGGGGTGAGGCTGACCTGGAAGACGGGCTCCGCATGGACAAGCCCGGCTCAGCCACGGCGGAGCCTAATGGGGGGCGCCCGGGGCACTGGTCCGGAGGGAGAAACGATCCATCGCCAGGTCCGACCTCAGACGTCCCCACCGCCCCCGTCTGCTTTCTCTCCCTCTCCCCGCCTGCGCCTCCCTGCCTCCCTTTTCCTTCATCGTCTGTTCCGGTCCGCCCTTTAAGAACTAAGGCGCTAGGTGTTCCGCCTGAGAGTAACTTTGAGGATACCCAGGCGCAAACCCTGGAGAAACCCCCGCTTCTCCTGCTCTGTGCCCTTGTTGCGCCGTGTGGCCTTCCCACGAAAACAGTCCAAGGGACTGTGCTGATTTAGCAAGAATAGTTGTGGTGCAAAGAAATCTCTTGCCCAACTTCTCAGATCTGGATGTTTTGCCACAGAACGGCCCGGCCGCCAAGAATGCGCACCCCGGAGGCCTCTCTTGCGCCAGGGAAGATCTTCAAGAAGATAGTTTGGCCTCCGCGCTGCTGCCGGGCTGACAGCTTGGCGAGCAGGAGATGAAATCCAATCTGGACGGAGCCTCTGCCCCGTCGTCTATTTTTAGGGGAAAGATCACTCGCCCACAGGGCCAGCTGGGACTAGATCGAGGCTGGGGGTGGGTTGCCGGGAGGTAGAGATTTAAAACAGCCTTGACCCTGAAGTTCCTGCTTTCAGTGGGGCGGCAGGTGAGTTGAAGGGACAGGAATTGTCCTAGGTTTGTGAGAGATGCAATTGGAGTTTCCCCCAAGCCATCAAATATTTGGCAGAGGGCTAAAAAATAATCCTTCCTTCTAAAAATAGCCCTCCTAGAAACCAGAGGCCTGGATTTAATTACTGTCACTAGGTACTCAGCGTGTTTGGAGGTAGCAAGGCCCGAGCTGGGTCTTGGCTGATACTATCTGGTGCCACCCAGATCCAGCCCACGGAGCAGGCATTTCCACTCCCACGTGACGGGGCGACCACGTTGGAGAGTCTGAGAAGGCATTCGAAGTTCACACATCGCTTCATCTTGATTGTTTTCATTTCCCTTGAATCTCCTAGGCCAGGGGCTCCCAAACCAGGTTGCACATCAGAATAAATGCAGAAGCTTTTTAAAAAATACAAATTCCTGGGATTTCCCCCAGCCCTGCTGAATCACCGGGCTGGGCAGGGGCAGAAGGACTTTTCCTGTCCCCGAGATGAGTGGGACACACAGCCCAGTGCGGGACACAGAAGGGAACAAGGGGATTCCAGGAGCACTCGGGGAAGGCCACCTCCTTGTTCCTTCTGCCTGCGGCCCTAGCTGCCCCCCCGCCCCCGCACTGCCTGGACATCTCTGCCCCCCCCCCCCACTTCTGCTCTCCCTCACATCCCAGCTCCAATGTCACCTGTTAGGTGATAGCACTGGAGAGGGGGGGACGAAGTCTTTTTTATTCACAGTGGCACCTCGAGGTCGCCTACCTCTGAGAAGGGGAGAGGACAAGGCAGCAGGCTGGGGCGGGGGGAAGGGCAGGGGGAGGAGAAGGGAATGCTAGCCCCATTTCAGCCCAATTTGCTGCACCACAACTTGTCCTGCTCCTCCTCCTGCTACTTTCTCCCCCCCCCCGACCCGAGAAAAGGGGGGCGGGGCTGGGGGCAACCCAGGGTGTAAAGCTTCAGGAAGTGTCAGCATGGCTTCGGAGCTTGTGTAAAGTTGGCTTCTGCCCCAGACCAGCAGGTCTGCCTTCTGAATGAGCCCCAGAGATACGATGTCGATGTCGGTGGGCTGGGTGAATGCCAAGGTCCTTTCTGGCTGGGACGTGTTGTCATTTATTCAGTTAGCAAGCAGTTCTTGAGATCCGGGCAAGAGGAAGACAAAGAGCTGAGGAAAGCGTTGGCTTCTCAGAACTTGCATTGCTCCCTCAGCTACCAGGCGATGCACCCGTAGGGGGGGCGCGGAGACCTGCTTGTC
Source organism: Glossophaga mutica (assembly GCA_039655065.1). NCBI lineage: Eukaryota > Metazoa > Chordata > Mammalia > Chiroptera > Phyllostomidae > Glossophaga > Glossophaga mutica. Next base: position 90,697,715 of record CM077313.1, read on the forward strand.
ATTTCCTCTGCAGCTCACCCTGCTTGGGTCACCGCTCCGTGCTACCCAGGGGCCCAGGGCGACGCATCCCATGTTAGAGATGTCCCCAAATCCACCTATTGGGCTGGCCGAAAAGTTCGTTTGGTTTCTTCCGTACGATGGTTCTAGTAGCCCTTAGTTGTCTTTAATGCCATTTGAAATAATGTTGTTACGTTGTATTGTGACAGCTGTCCTATCAGTGTGCATTTGAAAAAAAATCAAAATTGGTGAATTTTTGTGTAGCCATTTTAATATTGAAGATGGAAGAAAACACAAAACATTTTTGGCATATTATGCTTTATCTTTTCAAGAAAGGTAAAAACTCAACTGAAATGCAAAAAAAAAGATTTGTGCAGTGTGCACCGAAGGTGTGCTGTGACCGATCGAACGTGTCAAAGACACGTTCTTTCAGATTGCTTTCCTTGTCCTTCAGATTGCTGATTGCAGAAGCCACACTATTCAGCTTCTCCCTGTGCAGCTCTGGTGCCTCTCAAGCTACTGTCTCTTTGCTGGAGCTTAGGGTGAGTGTGAGTGAGTGAGTCCATGCGCAGGCTCTTTAAGGGGACACCTGGGTCTCCAGAAGCTCTCCATCTCACCTGGATGGAATCCCCACTGGTTTTCACTGCAAGATGTTTCGGGGGCTCCTCTTTCTGGCACTAGAGCCCTGGGCTGGGGAGCCCAGTGTCGGGTGGGGACCCCTCCCCCCTCGGGGGGACTTCTACAGCTCAGATAACCCTGCTGATGCTCAGTTGCTATGGGCGGGTACGAAACCAGCCCGTTCCACATCCCTGCCCCTCCTACCAGGCTCGATGTGGCTTCTTCGTATCCTTAGTTCTAGGACTTCTGTTCATGTAGTCCTCAGAGGGTACTCCAGGCTGAGTGCTCTGTAATTTTGCTGTCATTTTGATGTGGTTATGGGAGGAGGTGAGCACGGCATTTACCTATGCTGCCATCTTGACCAGAACTTACTGTTTACCACTTTTCAAGATGTGGACAGGGTCAGGAATTGCACTGGGCGTGGGTGGTCCTGGTGTGTGAGGCCTGGGAAACAGGCTTGTCCAGCCATGACCTTGGGTGCGGCCGCTGACCTGAGACCTGCTTCCTCTGCTGACCACAGTCAGCACGTGGGAGGGGTTCTTCATCTTGCTGTAGCCTCGGGTCAGCTGAGTATGGCTCCCAAGGGGGACATTGCCCCTTGGTACAGCCCCTTGGAGGGTGGTTCCCACTTGTTGGTGTGGTGGAGGGCTCCTCAGTGCCTCCCAACCTTCTTACGGTCGCACACCAGAATAAGATATCTGCGACAGGTGCGCCACTGGTTTCGAGTGTCGTGGAGAACCGAAAAGCAGTATCACGGAGAACCAACCTAGGCACGTTCCTGCAGGTGTGACGGGGCTAAAAAGAAGCTCATCCCTGAGATAAAATGTCTAGTTCCCTTATTCTACATACACTCTGCCATCCTCACAGAAACGTTCGCTGCGTCGTAAGTCCGGGATAACTCACGGTGAGTCTTGCATATTACACAGCTAACTGTGTTGTTAGATTGCTGTCAGTTGGGTTTGAAAAAGCTCTGCTTAATTTGGAGGTTAAAAAGAAACGTTCAGTTCTCAATTAAGTCCTTTCCCCAGTGAAGTGGTTTAAATCGAAGCAGCATAAAACAATTATTTCATCTCGGAACGTGCTCCATTACAGCTGCAATTCATGTTGGCTTCGGTAGATGCTGTGCCTCAGTCCAGTTAGCAGTTCGCTTAGAGATTTAGTGGTTTCCCTGGGAAAGTGGTTCCAATATGCAGGATGGACGGTCACTGGGCACGCATCTGTCTGCCGCGTGCACACGCATGTGGCTTCTGCCTCACCCCCCCCCGCTCCCCTCCCCCCGCCTCCTATGGGGCTGACCCTTCGAGGCGATTTCCAGGCCTTGCCCATAGGGCAGAGTGGACCTCCTCCTCCCAGAACCACCCCCACCCCTTGACAGAGGGACAGGATTCAAGGCCCAAGGACGCCATGGCTCAGGACAGCAGTGGTGCTCAGCCAGCCTTGCACCTGCCGGGGGGGGGGGGGGGGCGGGGGGGAGGGGCGGGGCCAGGGGACGCTCAGCGGCCAGACTGCTGTCCAGCTGCTGTCCAGCATCGCCTGGTCTGCTATGTTTGATGCCTGTGGCCCAAACACATCTGGACTAATCAATGCAAAAGCGCCCGAAGTGTCACGGCCACCAGCGCCCTGGCCCGGCCGTCGAGTGCCGTTTTCCAGTCTCTTGGGCTGGGCGGTCCTCACGCCTGCAAGTCCGCAAGGGCAAACTCAGCCCGAGTTTCCTGGGGAAGGGCTGTTCTTGCTGAGAGAAAAGCTGGACGCTGCGCCATCATCCCTTCTTCCCAGAGCCTTGCTGCCTGTCCACCCGTCCTGAAATTCCGTTTCCAAGTTCCCCGACTCTTTTGAGTAACGCTGGTCCCAAGACTTGGAAGACAGCTCAGCTGAGAGAAAACCTCCCAACCATTAAAAAAAAAAAAAAAAAAAAAGGATGAAACCCAAAGCAATTAAAGCTTTAATTTTTCATGACCCATGCTTCCATAAATGCAAACGACGAATCGACACCATGAAATATTAACCGAGCCAGTAACCCAGGGTTCTGTGTGATGCCAAATCGCTCCCTACGGTCAATGAAAACCCAGCAGACAGCAGTTTCTGAAAACAAAGGCGGGCTTCCGAATGTCCCAGCAGGGGAGCCGGGGCTCCTTTCTCCGAAGGGCCAATCTTGAAAGGACCGGAAGGCTGTGCTGGCCGCCGGGATGGGGCAGAAAAGAGAACTCCACGGGAAGATGTGAGACAGATTTCCAGGAACTCTCCCAGGGGTGGGAGCAGGGGCCTCAGCAGACCTCTCCCCGGATTAATTCGGGCGCCCTGGGCGTTCATGTGTCAGGTGACGGTGTCAAACGGGAGGCCCTGCTAGGGATTGAACTTGTTTTATTTACTTGATTTTTTTCTTCAGCAAAGTAGGTGATGGGCCGTGTCACAATGTAGCGAACACTGTGGGTGGTCTTGGAGGTATTGCCACAAGACTGGCCTCTGGGAAGCGTGCTGGGGAGACTCTGCCAGTCGCGTGGGTGGCCTCCGGTAGCAGTCAGACTCCTGGGAGGAAGGAGAGCGCACTGAGAGGGGACCAGTGGCCCTGGGTCCAACCACTTGGGACCAATTTGAGCCCCGGGAAGAGGTCAAGCCCTTGGAGCAGAGACTAGAGCACCCTTGGTTGGCTTAGGGCTCAGGGCCTGTGTCTTCCCTCCAGGAACCGTCATGGGGCAGGCTTCCTGCCCACAGAGGGGCTTCTCAGCAGGGGACAGGCAGCACTGTGTTCCGGGACCATCTCCAACCTGACACCATGCGTCAGGGAGGACAGCGGCAGACCTGAACCGGTAGGCTCCAGGCCCCACTCCCGCCGGTCTGCGGAAGCCGCCGGCCCGCTGGGAGTGGGTTAGGACACTTAGGGAGGGGGTGGGGCGGCAGGCCTCCGAGGGAAATGCTGAGTTTCGGATAGTAGGGTAGAGGGTGCAAACAAGTATTCCGTGGCGGAAACGGTTGTCCGCTGGCCCGCCGGTCCTACTCTGCAAGTGCCCCTTCTGGAAGAACCCACCTCCACGACAGAGACATGAAGGGCCAAGCCCCGGGCTCCCCCGCTGTCTTGGTCTGTGGTCCGGTTTGGTCCAATGAGACCATGAGATCATTTATTAGGAGCCTGAGGGGAACTTGTCTTGCCCCTGATAAAAAAGAGGGCTAGGCAAGGAAAACTTGCCTCGTTCATGCCTTAAACACAGTTCAAGCATCAATACAAAATTTGGGGCTCTGGCAGCAATATTGTGACCATGAGGGAAAGCCAGGAGAATTATATATAAGTCAACCCAGAACTCTGCCAGTATACAGCCACCAACCCAACATCGGAGCCACCTACCTCAGGCCTTGCTGCTAGGTGAGCGAATGCCCCCTCCCTTCACATGTTTCTGTTAGCTGGGTGTTCTGTTGGTTTCGGCGGAAACCATCTCCATTGACTAGTAATGTCTTTGGTTGTGAATGACAGAAAACACAGCTAATCCTGGCTTAAGTCCTAGGGAAATAGACTATTTACTTAACAGAAAGTCCGAAGGTAGATAGATGGTCCTGAACTTGGTTCGTTTGCTCAGCCACACCATCAAGAATCCAGACTCTTCCCACTGGTTTCAATGGACTTCACCTCTTGGTTGTTGCCTCCTCGTTGCAAAACGGCTGCTGAAGCGCCAGGCAGTTCATGCTGGCATAGGATGGGACGGGAAGAGGGGAGCAGACAGGGAACCTTCTCTCCAGCTACCGTCCTGTTTTCAGGGAGGAACATCTTTCTCAGGATCATGCGCCATGCACAGACTGATCACTGGCCAAAAGGAGTGGCAGCCATTTGTTACCTGAACCAGGTGCTGTCGGGCTTCTGCTGTTTGCTTCCTCCTCGGCTGTTCTCAGCGCGCCCACTGCCCTGGCCTGCAGCCCTCAAAGTGCCACCTCGCCGATACTATATTCTTCGTGTTTTTTGTTAAAAAGCAGAGAATGTTCTCTACCCTTTAAGCTTCGCTCAATCAGTTGGACCGAAAACAGATGGTGTGTTCCCCAAAGCTACTGTTTGCTGCCATTTTGAAGGAAAACAAAACCAAAAAGCCATCTCCAGGTGCCGCTTCCACTGCCTCTCTCCCCGGAGCCAGACCTGGGAGCCAGGGGCGAGTTTGCACACCCACCCGCACACCCCCGGTGGACATTTGGAAATGCCTGGACACGTGTTAGCTGTCGCAGCTGGGTGGAGAGATGGTGGCGCTCCAAGACCTAGCACTCCTGACACCCGGGGAAGCCGCCGAACACGCTTCCCGCTTCTCCCCTCCCCGACAAAGAATCACCCGGCCCGCAACACCAGCAGGGCCGAGGCTGAGAAACTCGGCCCTGCGGGATGGCACTAGGCCCGGAAGCCCTCTTTCCTTCTGTCAGTAATGCCTTCTTGGTTTTGCCTCAGGCCCTTTTAAATAAGAAGAGTGTCTATTCTGCACGAGCCTCCCTCCAAAGACAATAACTTGCCCCTGGGAGGTAGCAGTGACCCAGGAAACCACGGGGAGGAGGCCCCAGTAGTTGTCGACTCACTGCTTAAATAAACTAATTCTGTTTCCACCTTTGGAAAAATTGCAGCAATCGCTGCCTGACTTTTGTGCAAAATGACAAAATGTTGCAGCTGAGGCAAGAGCTGTCTCCAGCCGCCAGTTGCTTCAGAGACAGGCCCCACGGGAGGGACAGATTCGTTCGCGTCTAGTCCCCCGAGTGGGAAGTGAGCCGGCCGGCTGTGGAGAAGCAGCCTCCCACGAAGGCTTGGGCGCAGTTTCGATCCGGTCCACGGCACCCTGCCCACTCCCAGTTGATCTCCGACAAGTGAAAACTGAAGGTCACCTTCACAGATGCTCCTTCTAGTTTTCTCCCTCCGCCTTTCTATTTTCACCCCCGTGTGCAGGGCTGGTCGGTGCTGGGGCTGGCTGGTGCAGGAGGCGACTCCAAGTTCTGTCCTATCGTGTTCATGCCCTGGGAACTGCGGGAGTCAGGATCCAGACTTGGCCACTGTTGTAAAGAGATTCCCCAACCTGATACACGGTCTTAAATAAGTCAGAGGTTTCTCTCTTTCATAACCGTCTGGGTAGGCGGTCCCAGGCTGCCATGATGGTCCAGTGGTGTCCAAGCCCCAGGCCCTTTTGCTCAAAGTGCAGCTTCTACGTCATTGTCGAGGGTGGCTGGGCACCATTTCCCATCATTGCAGCCACATTCCAGCCGACGGGAGCAGGACATACCCTTACTTACCATTAAGGGACATTACCTGCAAGCTGCCCTCACCACTTCTGCTCAAATGAACTTGGCGAGGAGACAGAATTACTGGGAGACTCGCAGGCAGCAGACACCCTCTGGATGCAATGGAACCTCCCCTCTCCCAGAAGGCCAGACGTGCAGACCCCACAGAGGGGGGGGGGCGGTGGGCCTTCTCCCACTGGCCCTTGCACAATTAAAGGCCCCAAATGCTTTTTATTGATAATCTAGATAAGACCATCGGTTTAACAACAATAAGATGAATCAAAGAAGAGACCCTACATCTTCAAATGAAAAGAAGGAGAAACCAGCCGAATAAAAGACAGCGAGCATTCTACCTCGCTCCTGCCTCCTCCGGCATCTTCCAAGGCTCCGTCTCCGGGTCAGGAGCGAGGCTTCTGTGACACCTCACCCTGCAGATCCCCCGGGTCTTTTAGTTTCGCGCTCCTGCCTGGTCCTACAGAAAGGGCTTCCTCCAGCCCCACCCACCTCGGTGTGGCGGGGGTGGGGGGGAACATACACGCGGTAAGAGGACACTTTAAAAATGCACACCTCCTTGAAGAGCTACGGAGATCAGTCAGGTGCAAGCGCTGGGGCGGCCTCTGCCGCCCTTGGCCTCTGTCCAGGCGTGTGTGGGGCGCACGCATGGCTGCGCCGTGCCTGCCCCGGCTGGCAGGGCCCTGGAAATCCCTGGCCCGGCGCTCGGGAAGTGCCTGGCAGACGCCAAGCACGGTTGTGACACGGTCAGAAGGACCTCCTGGTTCCAGGTACCGAATGTCTGCTGCTGGGAACTGAAGAGGGTTTTCTTTTCTTTCTGAGAATCTGCGGTGCGGCCGGCTTTGGGGGAGGGCCCTTGTTAAGGCGTCAAGGGTGGGGATTCCCGCGGTGGAGCTGCTGTGCTTCTCGGGTCCACGCCCGGGTAGCACTCAGGTCGGCGCGGTTAGGCGCAGCGAGCGGGTGGGACTCTCCCCCCACCCCACACACAGGTGTTTTACAGATTCCAGTGCGCAGGTGCGTCGGCAGCAGGAAGCTTTTCCATCTGGATTTGCGCCCAGGTCTGTCTGACTTGAAAAATTCACTTTTCTACCTCAGTGCTCCCCTAAATTCAAATTAAGCCCTTTTCCAAGACTTAAACCTCTTCAGCCCTGGCCGGTGTGGCCTGGTTGGTTGGAGCATCATCTCCGATCGGCTGAAAGGTTGTGGGTCTGATTCCTGGTCAGGGAGTGAAGGAAGGCGTCCAGTTGATGTTTCTCTCTCTCTCTCTCTCCCCTTTCCTCTCCTCTAAAAAGCAATGCAAAAGTGTCCTCTGGCGAGGACACAAAAAAGAAAAAGAATTAAACATCTTCTCTCGCACCCTCCGCCCTAGGAAGTGAGGGGCCAGCTTGCTCTCTGTCCCCCCTTCCCCCGACGTCTCATCCTTTCCAAGGAGAGGTCAGACCTGGATTAGAAAATGACCCCAATTTCCAACCCGGAATTCTTGGGCCGGATGTATGTTAAAATCAGTCATTAAAATTCGGAAATGCTCAGATTGTATAAAGGAATTCTAATGCATGGGTCACGTCTTCCATGACACCTGGTGGGGCTTGGGGGCGAAGGGGAGGAATGGACTTTCAAATCAGTCAAAGCCACGGGCAGAGGAACCCTGATTAAAGTACACGTTTGTGGCTGATCTCATGCTACAGAGTACACCGCCGAGGCATCGGCTTCAGCATGGAGGCCCCAGGGCCAGACGGAGAGTGTCTTCCTCATTTCTTCCAAGCCCATCACGCTCATGGCTGGCGAAACCTCAGCCAGAAGGGACTGGGGGAAATGTTAGTCCCTTGCTGGTGGCAGTGTCTTCTTTCCTTCTCTATTGATCTTCTGCGCCCACACACTTCCTCGCTGCCCTCCCGTCTCGTCTCGCCCGGGGGGCTCCACCCTTCCTCGAGGGCTTCAAATCTAACAAGCCAAGGGGCTGCACCTGCTCCAAGTACATCTTTCCCAGCCCCGTGCTCAGGAGCCCGAGCTCCCCCCAGCTGCTGCCTGCTACTGCACAGGTCCACGTGGGAGCAGATGCTGAGGTGCAGGCTCTGGAGGGCCAGCTGCCCCGAGCCCCGAGACAACCCCCCACCCTGCAGTGCCAGTCGACCCTCGCCTCCCCACCCGTCTGAGGGGTGCTGTGCCTTGGGAGACATTTGCTTGTTTGAACGTTCGTGTTGTTAAAAACTGCCAGGCTGAATACAACCTGAAAAGGGCCGTTTGGAAAGGAAACGATCCATTTTGTGCTGCTTCTTATACGTTGACAGCAAGCCTGCCCTGAGCGATGGCACTGCTTACCTGCCACTGTTTACCTGTTCCACGCCTGGACCTGAGTGGACCACACAGAGAGACTTTATAAAAGTTGCAGTGAAACGAACACACTGATCCGATTCTTTTGACCCGAGGGTAGGAAATCTGCCTTCAGGGCCAGTTCACCTGCAAACCCTTTAGTATTAAGAGAAGGCTTTCCGTGCAGGCCGGACCGAAGGAAGAGAAAACCAGATTCCCAAACAGAGGAGAGCTGAGTGGGTTTCCAGCAGGTAAGGTCTGTTGGTGAAGACTTTCCATTTTGATTTATTCTAAGGGGATTAGAACTTCTGGGATGGAGAGGCAAGGGGGAAGGATTAGGAAAATTTACCCCCTAAAGTCCAACCCACACCACCATGCCTGGGTCAAGGTCTCTGCTGTCCTTGCTCACCCCCCTCCGAGCTGCCCCGGGAAGGGGCGTCAGTGCAGGGCTGGGCGGGGCCCCCCCACCCAGGTAAGATACGGCTCCCTCCCCTTGGAGGAATAAGGGTAGCAGGCTGGAGAGTAGGGGGAGCTGTCGCTGGCGCCCAGCGCATCCTGAACTGTGATGAGCCCGGGACCGTGAGCTGCGGCCGACGTCCCGTGCGGCCCTCGCCGGAAGCAGCCCAGGCCTCCTTCCGTGTGCCCCGGAGAGGCGGCCACCGAGGCCAGGCTTCCATTTCAGGGCAGGAGCTGCTCCCCCCGTCCGGCTGGAGGCTGAGCACCCTGTAGCCAGTCCAGCCCCCTCTCCGCGGGCTTTCACTCGACCATCTCCCCAAACCTACCCTAGCGAACCGAAGTATGGGCAGCAGAAGCACCCCCAGGAAAGGCTCCGCCATCGTCCCCTGACCGCAGAGGCAGGCCAGCCTGGGGACGGCATGGACCCCTGGTCGCCGTGGCATGCCAGCCCGGGAGGAATGGAGAGTGGAGGGGGCGGCCACTGCGCATGCCAGGCGGGGCCCCGGGCCAGTTGTCACCCCACCCCTCCACCACCCCTCGGTCCGGAGGGGGAATCTTTCTGGATTCAAAGCCAACGGATTGAAAATGCAGGTTTGAGAGGGACCCTGGGTTAGCTAGAGGTTTCCGTCACAGCCCTAGCTTTTGTCTTAAGTGATGGTTTCCCCGTCCTTCTTCCTTTCAAGGATAAAACAGAAAGCCCAAGGAAGCAAGAGGAGGCCGGCCATGGGACAAGGACAGCAATGCGTCTGTCACGCGTGAAGGGTGGTGGTTGATCCATGATCCAGTCCTGTGCCCCCGAGGTCTGGACACGGAGGGTAGGAACCAACCGCAGGGGGCCAGTGTTTTGGGGGGCTGTGCAGGGTCTTTTTAGGGGCGGCCAGTGGCAGTGACACTTCATGGCACCCTGAGGGGACTGGCAGGGGGTTCAAGTAAAGCAGAGCTGGCCGAATCTAGTGACGCAGGAGAAGAGGGTGGGCCAGTCTCTGCCTGGACATGGGCCGGGAGGCCTGAGTGACCGGGCCCTTTGGGAGCTGGCCCCAGTTTGCAGGGCCAGGCAGTGGGGGAGGGGGTACCAGCAAGACCTGTTCAAACACGCAGGCGTTTCCATCACGCCGTAAGCCTGGCCTTTGCCGGCATCTCATTTTCTCCTTGAAACACCGACCGGGAACTGGGGTTTGGGGGACCTTCTCATTTTTTGTTTTATTTATTTATATTAAAAAATTTTTTCAGTGGGTGAACACCTCGTACAAAGTATGGTTGGGGAGCCTTTTAGAAAACCAATCCCAGATTTACCAACACGGAAATTAGGCACCAAAGCAGACATTCACCTAGAAGTGAGGGCCACCCGGCTACTCAGCTCCATCAGCGGCGCAGTGCCCGTGGCATGGGTAGGGGTTTCATCACTCCCATGTGAAAGGTCACGACCCGGGGGGTCAGACTGTTGAGTGGCTTGCCGCAGGTCAAACAGCGAGTGCCGTGTTACCTAGGATGGTAGCCCGGATCAGCTCGGTGGGAATCCGAATCGGTCGGTGTCCTGGAGTGACCTCAGGTGGTGGCAGCGGCAATGGGGTACCACCGCTCTAGAAAGGCGGGCCACCTAATTTGCATCACAAAATGATTTCCACCACGAGCCAATCCGGTCGTGTCTATCGGGGCGCATTTTGTGCTGGGGCAGCACCCACGGGCCGGGGAGGTGGCAGTAATGGAGACAGCACAGGCCCTGCTCCAGGAGGCCAAAGAGGATGAATACCACCCCCCCTTAGCCCCCGCCATTGAATAGGAGAGAAGACCACGAGTAAAAGAGAGACTGTGTTTTCCTGGCTGGGCCCAAAGGTCTCGGGAAGGAGCCATGCGAGTGATTAGGAAAATGACTGGATCGGCCTTCGAAAACGGCGTGAGGTGGAGGGCACTAGGAGCGAGCCCACCTGGGGGTCGGGGAGCAGTGGGGAGGAAGGGAGGAGGGGGAGAGGAGAGTGGAGGGGAGGCCGGGCCAGCAGGGCGCGAATGCGCAGAACTGTCTGCGAGGCCGAGCCCCGGTCTGCACTCGGTTTGGTGCCGTTGTGTTGGTGTGGCTCTCCGCCATATCCGCAAGGTGCCGGTCAGCTGGACAGCGCCCGTGGCCCGGAGTGGATGCTGAGTGTGAGTGAGTGTGCGAGAGGTCCGGGTGATTGTGTGTGTGTGTGTGTGTGTGTGTGCCTGGAGTTGAGTTCCACATCTTGACTAGATTAACAACAACAACAAAAACCTAAAGGAGGAAGAATAATGGAGTAGGAGCAAGAAACGGGATGGGTGGGGCTTCCCTAAACCCTGGCGCGGCACTGGGCAGGTGGGGATTCGAGATCATCCCAGACCAGCATCCTAGACCCTAGGCAGACGGCCCCATCCGACACCTGCGTTGTGAAGGGGGCGTGGCTCTATCGACCCCGCTGTGTGTCGAGTCTCCATGGCTGTGCCGCACACAGCGCTGGGTCCGGCACAGATAACGCCCCTGTTTTATTACAAAACCTTTCATTAAAAAATCATAAGCATGTGATTCTGTAACGTAACACTATCCCGCTCCAGCACACCATGTGACATTGTGGGTGAAATGTTCCCATTAAAACCATGAACGATGACACCCCTACGATTACCCTGCCCGCCGCACTCAAGCAGGCCCTTCTTCTGCTGGGCCCTGCATCTCACCTCATCTTCCCCCAATCGTAAGAGGTGGCTACTTCGGTCCCCACTTTGGGGACAGAGAACTCAACGCTCACACAGTTTCAACAACTGGCCCTGAGCCGTGACTGCAAGGAACAGGTTCGCCTGATGTCTCAGCCCATGCTGATCCCCCCGGCCCCGGCAGCCTGGCCACTGTTCCTTCCACCGTGGCTTCTAGACCCACGCGCCCAGGCTGCCTCGTGAGGACCAACAGGACGTGGGGCGTGGACAAGGCCCAGGCGATCGCCTGACGGTCCTCGGATCCCTGCAAGGCAGTTGCCAGGCTCTGTTCCCTGCCGCCCCTTCCCCTGGAGGTTTCTCATGGAAGCCAGCGCGTAGCACAGCCCTCGGCCCACCGCTAAGGGGGACATCACTCCCCCCACTGCCCAGATTGCGCCTGAACAATTGACCAAATGTGCGCAAGCTGCTTTTACGTGGGACCTCACACATCAAGTGAAATGTTAGAGGCAGGTACATGGTACCATTTTTTTTGGCCTCTTCTCAGAAATTGAGAGAAAAACATTTAAGGCAATTGTTTTAATCGGCAAAGTCTTTAAAAACTGGACCGTAGGTAGAGTCCTGAGCCGTGCCAACTAATTTCAATGTGTCAGCCAGCTGACTGCCACCGAGACACAGCTGCGCGGTTTTTCTGGGTGAAGTGCTAAATGCTGTCAAGTCTGACTTTGGGTGATAACAAGCATCCAATTATCACTGGAAAATGGAGCCCGGTCCGACGGGCCTGCCAGTCCCCGGGGATTCAGGCGGAACTCTCGGTGCTGCTAGGGCTGGGCCCTGCACCCGGGAGAAACCAACCAAAGTGGTCATTCACTGGGTGCCTCCTGCGCGCCAGCCGCCGGGCAGGGCGTCCTGCATCCAGAATCTTGTCCCAACTGCGTGACCGAGTGGCCACCAGTGTCCCCCATCACAGCGTCCCATACGAAGACGGAGCTGGTGCCCCAGTCAGCAGCTTACAGGTGCCAGGGGTCACCTTTAGGGCTGTGCCCAAACTATCCCAAACCAGTTCTTATTTCCAGAATAGGGCAGGATTGCCCTTTCCGGCCCTCGATGTCGGTAACACGTGTCCCTGCCAGGTGCGAATGGTTTGTCATTTGTGAATAAGGAGAATGGCACCTGCCCCAACCTGCCAGGAGGATTACCTGGAGCAATGTATACACGATCATGAATGTGAGAATACATACCATAGCACGAGAGGGGACCCCCCAAAACTGGAGTTCACGTATAAAAACCGTGTGTTTATTCTTACATATTTAAACTTCAGTCGCCTTTAAAGTGCTCTCAGTACACCTAGTGAGAGTTTCTTCCCACTGCTCAAGACAGTCTTCGAACCCGTCGCTTCTGAAGCCTTTTACTGCTTCTGCTGTGTTTTGTTTCCCTTGTGCCACACTGGCAACACGGTTCCTTTTGAGCACTTTTTCCTCTGGGGAAACAAAAAAAAAGTCTTTAGGGGCGAGACCGGGTAAACAGGGAGGGAAGGTGGGGGCATGGGGCTCATGCCATTTTTGGTCAAAAACTGCTGAACGCTCAGTGCAGGGTGGGCAGGTGCGCTCATAGATCGCCCATCATGAAACGGGCAAATGCACCGGAAGAATCCTCCAAAAACATTCAGTGAAGCTGAACGCAGCCTCTCACCACAAGGCCCGCTGGCGCACTGACACAGATGGGTTCCGAGAGCACTCACCTGGTGGGGGAAGCTTGTACTGCAAGGGGCCCATCCTTAGGGAGAGAATTCCAGGGTTTTTGGGGTCCCCCCTTGTAGATGGCATATATTAAGTGCTTCATAAATTTTAGCTGTGATTATCTTCATGATGATGGCTGCATGATGTGGCTTCTCCAGAAACTTCCACAGCTTCCTGTCACAGCCATTAAGTCATGGCGAACAGCCAGGTGCTCCAGACGTCACAGGGCTCAGGGGCTCTGAAGGCAGGCAGGCCACTGTCCTTAGCCCCTGGGCCATGTGAGGGAGGTGAGGAGGTTGCAGACGGGAACCAGGCCCCTGGAGACCCGACCCCAGGGGCACCACCACATCAGGGCACCTGGCATCCGCCTCAGCCTCCCCCTGAGGCGCCAGCAGGCCCGTTCTAGCAGGAGGGACGCAAGGCGAAGGCCCCGTGGAGGCCGCCCTGGTGATTAGCACTGGGCGTTAGGCCTGCCGTGGGAGGAAAGCAAGGTCTCTGCTATTTTCTGTAGCTTTGGGTTAAACACACAGGGGCAGGCAAATGTAGGTTCAGCGTTGCGAGGGCACGAAACACAGAGTTCATTCTTGTGTTGCGTGCGAAGTATTGTGTTGTTTACTGTGCGACGGCCGTGAACCTACATTTGCACGCCCCTGTGTGTACACTGGGCTGGTGGCTCTGGGCAAGGCGAGGCCGGCACTGTGGACACGCCGCTCCCCTTGACCCTCAGACCCAGTGCGTGGAGCAGCTGCTGTCTCGGGCGGAGGCGAGGAAATGGGGGCAGCAGGCTGGGGAAGCAGAGCAGACCCTGAAGGCCCTCCCACCCCGAGGTGAGTGGGCCCGGTCCAGGGTCCTCTGGCCTCCACTCTCAGGCAGCCCGGCAGCTGGACGGGACACCCCACGCAAGCACACAGTGCTGCTGCTGAGGGACCCTTGCTTTGCAGTCTGCAAAGGGGTTCCTGAGGGTCGGGAAATGGGGAAAGGCCGGGTTGTTTTTCCCATTCTGCCTCCCAGGCCTCCAGGGAATGCCCTGGGGGCTCCTTGAAGGGGCCTAACGCTGGAGGAGAGGGGCCTAAAGCTTCTCCAACCGCAGAAGCTGCAGTGGGTAGAAGAGGCGGGGCCAGGTCCCTGGTGCTGCCCCAGCGGTGCCGATGGGGGTGCGGGTCCTTGCCGAGGCCCCTGAAGGGGCTAGTGTGTCCCCACGTGGGCCTCCTCCACAGCCGAGGTGGCCGAGAGGCCCTGTCTCCCAGTTAACAATACCAACTTACTAAAAAAAAGAAGAAAAAATGATAAAAATAAGAAAGGCGAAAAAAGACAATAAAAAAAGCAAAAGGTAATTTTAAACAAGTAAAAAACAAAAGGATAAGCAGAAAGAAAAAGTGGAGAAAGACAAAGAATAAATTAAAATGTAAGAATTAAAATAAAAAGAAAATAATTAAAAATAAGAAAAATTTAAAAAAGGAAAATGGAGGAAGAAAAAATGACAAAAGGGGGAAAAAGCAGAGGAAGAAGAGAAAATCAGAAGCAAAATAGACTGTGATATTGTGACATAAGAAGAAATATATAGTTGGTCTTCATCCCATCTTCCCTGCAGTTTCTGAAATCCTACTAATTTCCCCGAGTAGTAGAAGTGAAAGGAGCATCTTTTGTTATTCGTAATAAGCCCCTTTCAACCAAATCAGAGTTTATGTTAATTAGATGGCTGGTGGCAAAAAGCCTTTCCTAGCTTCTGAATGGGGGCTGGTTGCTATAGAAACCAACCATGTGATTGGAGGGTTGGAACTTTCAGCCAAACCCTACCTGCCAACTTCCCCAGGAGGCCAAAGGGGCTGAGATTAAATTGAGTACCAACGACCAATGACTTGATCAATCAGAATCAATCGGACCTATTCGGTGGAACCTCCATAAAAGCCCTAAGTGGAGAGGTTAGAGCTTCTGGGTTGGTGAGTGCATCCTGATACAAGAGGGCGACACACCCCAAAACTCCAGGGGACAGAAGCTGCTGAGCTTAGGACACTTCCAGGCTGCCATATGCAATTCTTCATCCAGCTGTCAATTTGTATCCTTTATAATATCCTTTGTAAACCAGTAATAAATTCTAAGTAAAGTTTTCCCTGTGCCCTGGGAGATTACAGAAATTTATTGGCCCCGAGGAGGGGGACCTGAGAACCCTAATTTGTGGCCAAGTCAGAAGTGGGGTAACCTGGAGACTCACTACTTGCAGTTGGCATCCGAAGTGGGAGCAGCCTGTGGGCCGAGCCCCTGTCCACCTGTGGGCTGAGCCCCTGTCCACCTGTGGGCTGAGCCCCTTCTCACCTGTGGGCTGAGCCCCTTCTCACCTGTGGGGACTGAGCCCCTTCTCACCTGTGGGGACTGAGCCCCTGTTCACCTGTGGGCCGAGCCCCTCCTCACCTGCGGGCCCTTGCTGGTTCCCGGACTTCGCATCAGAACTGAACTGAACTGTAGGACACCCAGAGGTGTCCACGGAAAGCTGGAGACTTGCCTGGTGCGGAAAACCCACACACTGGGTGTCAGAAGTGTTGGGAGTAGAGAGAAGGTTCTGTTTTATGGACAAAAATTCAAGAAGGATAAAAAGCTAACTTTGGGGAAAGTTTTCTTGGTGACCCAAAGCCAGCTTGCTGTCCCAGAAGGCCCACAAGCCCAGGCCCAGGCAGGGACTTCTTCGGTGCCGGAATTCCAGAACAATGGCTCCTTATCAGGTCAGAGCAGGAAATGGACCAAACGCCGCCAGGGGTGACCCAGTGATTTTTGCACTTATGGACTCCGTCCTCTCCTTTTCAAACAAAGTGGGGGAAGTTAAGAGCTGTTTGTTCATCTGCGTTGCAGCTATGGATACAGACCTTATTACAGGAGCTTAAGTGCCTTTCATTTCTAGTTTGAAAAGCTGTACTAACTGTTGACTCTTTAATACAAGAGCTTCCACCTAAACTGTTGAATTCCCTTTAAACTCTCAGTGATGGGTCTCAAATGATGCCTCGGCTTGACAGGCGTCAGGATACGCGGGGAAGTGGCCCCTTACATGATACCCAGTGAAGCACACCATCAGCACCCGTGACAGCCGAGGGGAGGGCAGCTTTCATCACGCTTGCATTTCCTACCTACCACCTCGCCCTGTTTCCTTGGAGCAGACTCCTCCCCCGGGCACCCATGTAGTGGCTGCATCCGTGGGTCGAGAACCAAGAATTCTACTTTCTCTGAGTACTGACCACACATTTGGAAGAGCAGGTTTACGTCCACAGCAGAGCTTAACGCAAGTACAGGGATTTTCCGTGTCTGCCCCTCCACACGTGCACACCCCCATCGCCCTGCACCAGAGGGCCACGCCGGCTCCCAGGACGAACCTGCGCGGACACAGCAAAACCACCCACAGTCCAGTGTGAAATAGGGTTCACGCCTGTACATTCTGTGGGTGTCAACAGATGTGTGAGCATGCGTACCCTCCACTGTGGCATCACACAAACTAGTTTCGCTGCCCTAAGCATCCTCTGTGTTCCACCTACTCCCTCCTCCCCCCACAACCTCCAGCCCCCACTCACCTTTGTCATCTCCCCAGTTTTGCCTTTTCCAGAAGGTCAGAGAGCTGGGATCGTGCAGTGTGTATCTTTCAGGTTGGCTTCTTTCACTCGGTAACATGCATTGGAGACTCCTCCCTGCTTTTCACGGCTTGACAGCTCATTGCTTTTGGTGCAATACTATTCCCCTCTCTGGATGGACCACGGCCGATGCACCCGTCACCTACCAAAGGGCATCTTAGTTGCTCACCAGTTTGGCCATTGCGAATACAGCTGCCATAAACATCCGTTTACGTGTGCAGGTTTTCGTGTGGACACAGTTCTCAACATCTTTGGGGTAGATGCCAAGGAGCGTGATTGCTCGATCCCACGGTCAGAGTGTGTTTAGCTTTGTGACAAGCCTCCAGACGGTCTCCCAAGCTGCCTGGGCCGTTGCGCATGCCCACCAGCATCTGGCGTTGCTCCTCGTCCTCACCAGCATTTGGAGTTTGGGATCTTGGCCATTTAGTAGGTTTGTAGCGGTGTCTCACAGTCATTTTAATTTGCGTATGATGTTTGACGTCCTTTTTATGTTTATTTGCCATATAAATATCTTCTCTGGTGAGGTGTCTGTTTCTGTCTTCTGTCCATTCTTTAACTGGGTTGTTTGCTTTGGTTGTGTCGGGTTTTAAGAGTTCTTTCTAGGTTTTGGGTGACGTTCTTGGATGAGACGTGCCTTTTGCAAATAGTTCCTCCCAGTCTGCAGCCAGTCTGCACGCGGTGTTTTTTGCTGAGCAGAAGTGTTTGTTCCGCCACGGTTTTCATGGGGGTTGCCTCGAACCTGCAGGTCCCTGTGTGTGGGGGCGATAGGTCCCTGAGGAGAAGCCTCCAGGCAGCGTGAGGGGCCCGCGGATGGACACCCTGGCATCGGAAGGGCGTGGCAGGGCTGGCAGGCTGCCGGCCCGGCGGGAGGGCTGACTCTCCCAGGAATGGGTGCACCTCCCCTCCCAGCGGCCTCAGGCCTGAGTCACTGCATGGTGGCTGTGCCTTTCCCTAGGAGCGCAGCTCCCTGAGCAAACACACACACACACACACACACACACACACACCCACCCACCCCCCCGGGCCGGTCACCACGCACACCTGGCGAGGCTGCTGGGACACACGCTTTTGTGGCCCAAGGAGAACGTCATCAGGACTCCTGCCCAGACCAACGAGAGTCATTTGCCCTTTCTGCTCTGGAGGCAGAGACCTCCTTTTATGACTGACTGTAAACCCAGGCAGGACAAAAATAAGATAGACATTCCAGAGACCGGTGTCACTCTCCCCAGAACTGGGTAAACACAGTGGGGGGGGGGAGGTGGCACCCAGGACTGTCCCTGGGACACAGGGCGGCCTTCCCCGGGGTTCATCCACAGGAGCTCCTCCCCACAACATTTCCCTTCGCTGCGGGTTCCCTCCAGGGGCGGGAGGGACGGGTTTCTCCCAGCCTTCTCCTCGAAAGCCAGGCTCCTGCACAGTTGTCTCTAAATCCAAATTTCTCGGGGGTGAAGTCAGCTCAGAGACCTGGGGTTGCCAGGAAGCCGCTGGGCAGCGGGCGGCCGCCGGCCGTTAGTGGTAAGGATAGGTTACAACAGCGCCGATGCTCTTGGGGCTGGTGTGGGCAGCAGACGCCCACGCCAATTATCTCGAGAACCGGTTATGTCTTCCTCTGGCCCGCGCTGATTGCCTTTCCGTTTTTCTAGTTGATTCTGGC
The DNA here is from genome assembly GCA_039655065.1 of Glossophaga mutica. NCBI lineage: Eukaryota > Metazoa > Chordata > Mammalia > Chiroptera > Phyllostomidae > Glossophaga > Glossophaga mutica. The sequence goes on from CM077313.1 coordinate 90,715,999, forward strand.
CTCCAAATTACATCTATATTTAAACCAAGTCTGCATTTTCCCACCTGGATAAATCCTGCTCCTGGCAAATGACTCCTGTTCCAAGCTCCTGCCAGGGCTTCTGTGGAGCCCCCTCTGAGACCCCCACACAATTGGCCCCTCACACCCTGGTGCCTTCTCCCTGGTGGATCTTCCCTGGGTCTCCTGCCCCCCAGAGAGCAAGCTCCATGTCAGCGGCCACCAAATACTCATCCCTGCAGGTCACCCAGGAACTACTCCTCGAGTCAGTTGTGAGCTGGTGCTTTAAACACATTCTAAGGCTGGTGCTCTTGTGCCATCCCGTAAAAACCCTGCTGCTGGCAAGAAAACTCAGCAGACATGCCCCTCCGGTGTGCTGGATGGTATGGTGTTCACGCGAGACCCCCTGCAACGAGGCTGTAACTCAGTAAATAAGAGAACATTACCTGCAACCCAAGTCTGGCCAAGAGCCAAGGTTTGAGGTGGCAGTTGGTCCAGGTGACAGTTTTCACTGGGACCACCAGCCTCAGACCTGGGGAATCACATGTCAGGTAGTTGCCCATCCCTACCTCTATCTTTTGGAAAACTTTTTTAAAATTTTATTTATTGACGTTTAGAGAGAGACGAAGAGAGAGAGAGAGAGAGAGAGAGAGAGAGAGAAACATCCATCTGTTGTTCCACTTATTCATGCGTTCACTGGTGGATTTTTGCATGTGCCCTGACCGGAGATTGAACCTGCAACCGTGGCGTATCAGGATGATGCTCTACCCAACAGAGCCACCCGGCCAGGGCCTCCTTGGAAAATTTGACCTGAGAGCGAATTAATGCCTGGCTTTGGGTGAGCTCAGCCCTCCCTGTGATTTCTCTGGGGTCTCTGCTTAGTTTCCACACGACCCACCTCAGTTCTTTCCATCCTCTGCCATTTTCCATAAAGAAAGTGCCCCCAAATGGAGCGTGTCGTGAGTTGAAGAGAAGTGTTGAAGTTTCTGGGGTCTCAGGAGGTGTCAGCTCCCTGGCTCCACCCTTCTGCCCCCCAAACAACAGATGGTTTGTCCGGTCTGACACTCAATGATTCACTTCACATTCAGGGCCCCTTGAGATCCAACCTTTCAGCCCAAGGCCTGTGAAGAAAAAAAAATGCTCAATGTTTTCCGAAGAAGCAAAGTTCTAGGAGCAAAATTCTTCCTTTGAATTATGTGACGTCATGGTTGGGGAGGAAAAGGCTCTGGAAGTAGGAAAGTCTTGCATTGTCCTCCACCAACAACCATTTGGGGAAGTTACTCTGGGTTTCGGTTTCCCCACAGGTAAAACGGGGTTGCTGGGGGGGGGGGTCTGTCTCCTCCAATTGTCCCTGGAGATTCCTGGTTCCTCCGAAAGGCTGGCTCCTTTCCCTTCCCTGGTTAATACAACGGCCACTGTGTTGGCAGGAAAGCTGGAGGGTCAGTCCTGGTGCTTTCACCTGGCCCGGTCACTGACAGCGGTGTGACGCCCGGGAAATGGCTTTACCTGCCTGGGAGTCAGGCTTGCCTCCTGCCAGTGAGAGATGTGGACCCACCGGTCTCTAGACGAGACTTCATTTTATGATTGCAATTTTGAAAAGCACCGGTACCTGCCTGGGCATTTCAGGTTCAGCGTTGAAGAGCAAGCATCTCAAGAGATGGGGGTCAGCTTTCCAGGGGTGGCCTTGGGGCTGGGGCTGCGGCTGAGTCATCATCCTGCTGGGATCCGCCTGCCTGTCGGTCACTCAGCTTTTTGGGGATCAGCGCCCCCCATGGGTGGAACAGCAGAGAGCTAAAGCTGATGAAGGGTGGGGAAATGGGCCAAGAAGGAGAGTGTGGAAAGGCCGTTAGAGGGAAAATGAGGCAGGTGTTCCCCAGGGGCCAGGTCTCGAGTCCGCAAAGGTGGAGCTGCAAGCAGGCACCTGAGACCTGCCCGTCCCAGATGAGACAACGGTGGCGCAGGCACCTAAGGACGCGCCCAGGTCTCCCCACCTGAGCTCCGTGGCTTAGGTCATGCTCCCCACAGAAGCCACTTGTATTTCAGCCGGCCTCGACTCTAAGAAGGGAAACATCAGTGACGTTCGGCCCTGAAAATGGCAGGACCGGTTTCTTTAAGGAGCTGCCTTCAGGGGCGCGGCCAGTCTCCCGCACTTTGCACAGAGGCTCCAGTTTCTGTCTCCTGGCCCGCTAGTTGCCATAGGTACAAACCTTCCTTTTCAGTGTGGCGTGATTCACAGTGATGCTTGATTGAAAAGTGGGAGGACTCCTTCTCTGGCCCAAATCATAAGACACAATGAAATGGGGGTAGGGAACTATCATTTCTAACACAGAAATACTAAGAAATATTGATTTGACTTTCATTTATTTAAGAACCAATTGTCATTGCAATATAATTTCTCTACGCTGTTCTGAATGTTTTAGACATCGCTCTCTACTCTTGCTGTTGCGTAACCGCGGGCTCTTCCAAAGCAGTCGGGGAGTTGTGCGCCTGCGGAAGGAGCTGGACACGGGAGCGGAGAAGCCAAGGCAGCGGTCAGCACGAGCCATGGAGCTGCTGCGGGCCTTTCCTTCTTTGGGGGACAAGAGTCCTGCCACCCACCCCCACTCCTGTCTCCCCTGTCTTTCCCACATTTGGCAGGGTCGCACCTGATTCACTCCTCAGGTGTGGGAATCCCCCTCCCCGGGCATCCAGCGCCACCTGGCTCCCTATCCACGGGGACCCCGGTTGCGGGAGATAAAAGAGGCTGGTGGGTAGGGGCTTTCCCGTGACCCCCTAAAGGTCACTGGGAAGGCCTTCTGGGGTCCACCTGGAACAACTGTGAGGACCAACCTTTGCAGAGGTAACTGCGCGTCAGGAACTGTGACGAATGCACAGTGACCTGAAGAGGATGGGACTACTGTTATTATTCCATTTAACAGATGAGAAGGATGAGGCACAGAGTGGTTAGGGAAGTCAGCCAAGTCACACAGCTGGTAAAAGGGTGGAGCCAGGATAAAAACCCAGAGTCCACACTCTTTAAAAAAATTTTTTTAATTTATTGATTCGAGAGATATATATATATAGAGAAACATTGATTTGTTGTTCCACTTATTTATGCACTCATTGGTTGATTCTTGTATGTGCCCTGACCAGAATTGAACCCACAACCTTGGCATATTGGGACACCCGGCCAGGGCCCCAGAATCCACACTCTCAGCCATCACCCCCACTGGCTCAAAATGCTGCATCCGAGTGCCTGGTGCACTTTACTGGGTACTGACAGGATGTGGAGAAATGGACCCTTTCTGTAGAGATAACGACTTCCTAGCCACAGGACCAATGCCCCCCACTCACTGAGACACCTTGGCCAGCTTTTTTAACTTCTCTGGGTTTCATTTTGCACGTTCTATAACATGATGTTAACAGTAATACCCGCCTCCTAAGTCTCTGTGAAAATTAAGGAGAGAAGGTTTTCGGCCCAGCCCCTGGCCCACAGCCAGCACTCAATAAATGCTCCCTTCCATTCCTTCTAACTGAAGGTTTTCTGCAGCAGGGCTGCGTCACACCCTTGGGGCTCGGCTTCCTACTAAAACTACAAAGGCAGCTGCAGCTGACAGAAAATAACCCCATAGATGAGCCAATGTTGGGGATTTTAAATTAGAAGCCCTTGAATTATATTTCTGGTATTTTCTGAATTATATTCCCAGCGTCTTTCCGACGCCTGGGCCATCAGAGGCAAAGTGCAAACTGGATGGCCTTCACAGGCCCCTCTGGGTGTGTGCCCACTCGCCGGACACGGGCCACACCGGTGTCCTCATGGCCGAGTCACACGCCCGGTAGTCCTGTCTCGCCCGCCAACACGAGTGCCGTCACGGGCTCTGGCCATACGCGTTGAAAGGGTAGAAGGTCCGGGAGCCTTGTGTGCTCAGCTCACGGAGTCCTTCTGGCCGTGGGTTCGAGCCGCTTTGGAGCCGAGACTGATGAAATTCACAGCAAAGACATAAAATTCCCTCCCAGCAATGCTCCCGCTCACTCCTACCATTTCCTCCCACGATTTTACCATCTCAGTCCTTCCTGAGAGTTACATGTGTGTGTTTTTTCCCCCTGAGAATCGTTTGCACATAATGTAGACATTAAAATACTTTTCACCTGGTTCCATCACAGGCTGTGCACCACTATCTGCTTCCTGGCCACGTCATTGTTACTCAAGAATGCCACAAGCCTTTATGGGCCCCCACCTGTTTGCCAAACATCGCGCCTAGAGCAAGGGTGAAAGGGTGGGCCGCAGCTGGGCCTGGCCCGGGCAGCTGCCCTGTCGGCGACTTGGAGGCAGCTGCGCAAACCCAGGCCGGAAGGCGGAGGGGATGGGGTGGGGAACCCGCAGGGCTTCCCGAGGAGGAGGAGGAGGAGGAGGAGGAGGAGGAAGAAGGGGTGGGATCAGGTCTGCCTCCTTCAGGCTGGTGGGGACCACGTCCCACCGGGGGTGCCCACGGCTCCGTCCTCGCCTCCCACCTGCAATCCCTGCGTGGCTGCCCGCCCCCCCCCCCACCCCCGGTCATCGCGCTTTCCTCCGACTGCCACCGCACGCAGCGGCACTCCTGCGCACTCACGGGCAGCGGCGCGCCTCCCCATGCTGGCACGCCCTCGCTCCTCCCAGCGTTTACCACCATTTAAACAGTCCATGCATTCGTTCGCTCAGACATCCTGTGTCCTCCCTCCCGGGAGGCACCCCGTGAGCATCTGCCGAGTGACCGGCAGAGCCGCGGAATGAAAATGAATGAACGGACAACACACTCGTTGGGCGTCAACGTCGATCCCCACGCAGGCTGCTTGGGAAAGAGCTGCCGGCCTCCCCGTGACGACGGTCTTCCGCACGAGAGATTTCCCATGACAACGCTGGTCCGTGGGCTTCCATGACCGCAGAGGAAAGCGGACTAACGCCGACACGGGAGAAGTGTCGTAACAAGGTCCTGGGCATTAGAAACACACATCTGAGTAAAGACATGAGTTCGAGAGTCTTTGGGGAAAAGGGAGCACTCGTTTGGATGGCTCATCCCTTCCCGGGCCTGAATACCGGCGGTCGACCAGAGGTGGGGAGCTGGGACAGGGCGGCCAGCCAGCCGTGCCCCGAGAACATTCACAGCACCATCCATCCCCGAGAGGGGCAAGTGCATATACAAATGTTGGTATGGAAATGCACACAGACACGCATGCATGTCCTTATTCACTGACACACACACGCACAGGAACGGTGAAACTATGGGGCGCTGTGCAGCCAGGCCAGTCCGAGCTCCACAGGTCTCCCTCACAGCCGGCTCTCTCCTCTGTCCTAGCATTTAGGCACACCGGCAGCGATGCCTTCTAGAACATTCTTGGCACTACTGCAGAGGGAGTTAATTGGCTGGCAGAGTGCCATGGGCATGGGGAGCATTACTGCTGGTTTGGCCGTTTCCACATTTCTGGAGGCTCACTTATCCAGGAAACAGATGCGGAGCCCCTGTTCAGTGCCAGCCCCGGGGAGAGGAGCCAGGCACACGGAGAAGCTGGGCTCATGGTGAAGACAAGCCAATGACTAGCTGCAGGAGGGTCAGGGGGCAGTTGGAGGGGCTCAGATAGACTGGGGTTCTTGGGAGGCCCGATTGGGCTTGCTGGATGCAGACCAGGGGAGCGGCTGTCAGGGGGTGAGGATGGCATGCCAGGCAGAGGGGGCGGCATGTGTGTGGCCGGAGAGGAAAGCGGCCTGCAGCCTTGGAGGTGCATGGAGGCGGGCAGGATCTGCGGATGCGGCTGCGGAAGGCAGCAGGGGCCCCGCTGGCCGGGGCCTTGGGTTTGAAGCCGGGGAGTTTGAACCGTGTCCTGAGAGTGAAGGGTGCTGCTCAGGGATTGCTGCAGACCTGCCCCTTGGGAGAAGCCTTGGGCAGCTGGGAAGATGCACTGGAGGGGAGGAGCCCCTGGCTTGTAGTTCCTGGGAGCACGGACTGAGTGGAGCAGATGGAAATCAAAGAGGGTCAAAGGGAAGGTGCCTCATGATGGGGGAGACTGGGCGCATGTGACAAAGAGGCTGAGAGGGCGGGGGGTGCAGGGGACGGGGAACCGCTGTGCACGAGGACCCACTGTGCACAGGCCCTGGGCTGCGCTCCCGGGCCCACGGCCTGTGGAGCAGACTGCCAGCCCTGCCTCCTGGCTCTGGCGTCCAGCGGGAGGAGCCAGACAGAGAGGAATGAGCAAGTCAGCAGGTAGTAAACCAGAGCTAAGTCCTCAGTAGGAAAAGAAAGATCACAGTGCTGGCAGAGGCAGGCGGAAGGCTTGCAATGGTCGGCAGACTGGCCCACGAAGACCTGCAGCATGGGGGGAAGCCAGTCCATAGCTCTCTGGGGAGAAGAGCATTCCAGAAGGAGTGAACAGCAGTGCAAAGGCCCTGGGGTAGCGTGTTCCAGCAACTTCAAAAGGCCCATGTAGCTGGAAGGACCAGGGAGGCAGGTAGTCAATGAGATGAGAACCCTGGGGTAATAAGGATTGCAAGGGACCTCGTAGGCCATTTTAAGGACATGGATTTTCCTCTGAGTGAGATGGGGGTCGGGGAGAGCTGTGGGCAGAAAAGGACTGACCTGACTTTAGTTTTTGTAGGCTGACTCTGGCTTCCGGTAGAGGGCAGACTGGAAGAGGCAGGGGCAGAAGCAGGGAGGCCTGTCCTGGAGATGACAGCAGAGGAGGTGAAAGGGCTCGGGTCCTGGCTGATTGTCAAGGTCAAGCCCCCCGACATTGCTCATGGATTCCACGTTTCTGAGAGGGAAAAGTCAAGGCTGACTTCAAGAGCTGTGGCCTGAGCGGCGGGAGGATTGGATCTGCCACCTTCCCAAGTCAGAATCAGAGGCAGAGCTGGTTTCTGGGTGGGGATGGACATAATTAGGGGTTTAGCTTGGGAGAGGCCAAGTCTGAGATGCCAGATGGTGACGTCCAAGGCAGAGTGGGTTATAGAGGTCTGGGCTGCACCTGACCTTCAGACAGAGCTGGGGGCGGGGCAGGGAGGAAGGCCAAGGAGGCGGTCCCCACAAGGTGTCACGGCCTCCCATCTCTTAGCGACTCTGCAGTTCTAGCTTTGATGCCGTGATCCTTATTGGCACTGCTGATCGCAAGCACTTAGGGAGGCTTTTTCAGGTGTGCATTCCTTCGGCCTCACCTCAAACCTGTGCAACAGGAAGCTCCAGGTGGGACCCAAACCCAGAAAGTGATCGGAATGGGCACCGGTGGATAAGATTCTCCACGTACAAGCGGCTTTCTGTTGGTTTTAAGACAAAGGGGGTCAAAAGAATATAAAGACAAGCCACACATTGGGAGAAACTGTTTGCAAAACACACAGATAATAAGGGACTGTGACCCAAAATATACGAAGAACTCTGAAAACTCAACAATAAGGAAACAAACCCTCGAGTTCAAAAAGGAGCAAAGATCTGAAACAGACACCTCACCGAAGAATACACAGGCAGACGGCAAGTAAGCATCTGAAAAGGTGCTCCATGTCATGGGGCATTAGGACATTGAAAAATAGAACAGTAAGACACCCGTACACACCTGTGAGACCGGCCCAAATCCAGAACAGCGCCAGGGGCGGGCAAGGATGTGGAGCTACGAGAGCCCCGGTTCGTTGCTGGCGGGAGGGCCCCGTGGCACAGGTACTTTGGGGAGCCGTTCGGTGGTTCCTTACGGAAGTCAACACACTTCACCACACGACCCAGCGTCACATTCCTGGGTGATTTACTCAAAGGGGTGGAGAACGTGTGTCCACACAAACACCTGCGCACAGGTGTTTACAGCAGCTTCAGTTACAACTGCCAACACTTGGAACCCACCAAGATGCCCTTCACTGGTGGATGATAAACAGACTGTGGCCCATCCAGACAATAGAATGCTATTTGATGCTACAAGGAAATGGGCTTTCAAGGCATGAAAAGGCATGCAGGGACCTTGAGTGCACATTGCAAAGCGAAAGAAGCCCATCTGAAGCTGCGCACGGCGCGATTCCAGCTCTGCGACATCGTGGGGAAGGCAAAGCAGTGGAGGCGGAAAAGATCAGTGGTTGGCAGCAGCTGGGGGTGGGGGAAGGGAAGGATGAAGAGGTGGAGCGCAGAGGGTGCTGGGGGCCGTGAAACTATTCTCTGATGGTACTATAACGGTGGACTCATGTCATCGCACGCTTGTCAAACACTCAGAAGGCACAACACCAGGAGGGAACCCTAATGGAAACTATGGACTTTGGATGATAAAAAAGAAAACAAAACTAAGGGGAGGGGTGGAAGTTTATGGGGGAAGACAGAAAAAAAAGAACATAGTAATATGTAACTCACTTTAAAGTGCTGACGACTTACCGAGTGTCGTTTGGCTGAAGTGTGCCTTTTCTGCCAGGCACCCAGCGGGTGCTGGAAATGGGTGAGTGACTAGAATGGGGCAGTCGCTGCCCTCGGGAAGATTTCCTTCTAGAAAGCCTGCTTGAAAAGCACAGAGAAGGGAGGGCAAAGCCACAGTGCCCGCCCAGAAATTGCACTCAGGCCGATCTGTCTGTGCCTGGAGACAGGCTCCCCATGGTGTGGGCTGGGAGGGCAGCACCCCCAACCTTGGCACCAGGTTAGAACCCAGAGGAGGAGCTCCGTCATCACCTCGCCTTCTTGGACCTCGGTTGAGTGCACATCTCAATCCTAGGCAGCCTCCTGTGTCTCCCTGCACCCCGGCAGGTGTCCTGTCCGCCTAAGTGATTGAAAAAAGGTCCCAAAGAGGTCATTGTACAGCTATGTTCATAGTGGCATCATTCAAATAGCCTGAAAGTGAAAGCAACCTAAGCGTCCCCCCATGGATGAACGGAAAAACGACATGTGCCATATATGTACAGCGGGACATCGCTCGGCCGGATAAAGGGACTTCTGGCACATGGCGCTGCATAGAAGGACCCCGGGACACTCCGCTAAAGGAGACAAGCCAGTCACAAAAGGACGAGTACTACTGGTTTCCTCTCATTTGAGGTCCTCAGAGTAGTCACGCTGACAGAGACAGAAAGTGGCACAGAGGTTGCCAAGGGCCAGGGGGAGGAGAGGAGGGGACAGGAGTTAATGTTTGATGGAGACAGAGTTTCAGTTTGGGAAGATAACGAAAAGGTCTGGAGGTGGACGGTGACAATGGTTGCACAACAGGGTGGCGGGACTTAATGTCACTGACCCCTACACTTGAAACGGTTACAGGGTATTTTGCCACAGTTTTTAAAAAGGAGGTAGGCGTTTTTACTAACCAGAATTACAGTCCCTCCCAGGCGGGCTCGGGTGGGGTGGCTGGGGGCACCAAGGGAGCCGGGGGTCTCCCGGAAACAGGAACGGGGCGGCAGATTTGGGGGCCACTGTCTGCTGTCCGCCTGGGGCCTCACAGCATCCACGCTGCCCGCAGCTTGCATCCTGGCCTCCCCGACCCGGCCCTGACCCTCAGGACCTTCCAGCCCCATCAGCTTCCCTGCTCACTGCCTGTTCTGTAGCCCCCGGTTCCCATGTAAAGGCATCAGATTGCTCACCCCACTGAGGGGAAACAGGTGAGCTGAAAGTGGGCTGGCAGGACCCAGCCAGCTCTGCCAGGTTAGCGGGGCCCTCCCCGGCGCAGGGGTCTGGCCACCACTTCTCCTCAGTAGAGGCCGTGGGTGGCAGGGCCCACGGGTCCCAATGGTGGGACCTGTTGGAACAACAGTGGCGTCATCCGAAGCGTTAAGACTGGTTCTATATTCATCCCAAAGCCAGCTGCCCCCTCCCTCCGCATCCCCACAACCTTTCCGTGGTGTTATTTTGTTGCTCATTTATCCCAGAAATAGCAAATTACATGCAAGGCAAGTCCTGCCTTATTCGTTTTTACATTCCCACATCACCACAGGGTAACACTCAAATGCTTATTAATAAACACATTAATGGGAAATGAAAACATAGACAAAGTACTGGATTTGGAGTCTGAAGACCCAGATTGAGTCACACAAGGTCACTCTCTATGTGACCGCTGAAAAAGCATCTAATTTCTGTGGGCCTCGGCCTCAAATTCTGCAAAATAAATGGCCCAAAATACATCCGTGTCCCAAAGCGTGTCCCACTGCATCCCCCAGAAGGAGTCGGATGGGCGTGTGTCCAGCAGAATTCGCTCGGGGGCCTCGGGAACTCCCCAGAGGGGGATGGGAGCGCAGAGCACTTCCCGAAGTCGCTTGTCCACACGGTCCTTTAAACTCGGATCCCCCCGTGGGGCACGGGCCGGGCGAGAGGAGAAACGTGTGTGGGGTGCCCACGGCTTCTCGGGGCTGCTTTAGCCTCAAAGAATCCCCGCTTACGTGTGAGTCTGCTGGCCTCTGCCTGCTTTCTCACCTGGAATAAATTGCTTTGGATTTTGGATTTCAGATTTTTTAGATTTCGATTACCTTAACTGGCTTTCCCCCCCTTTCCTGACCACTGTTCATTTCCTCGTGACTGTCTGAGGTTCATTCACCTCTGTCTTTATCTGTGACCTGCAGGTAACCAAGGCCCCTGAGTCAGATGAAGTCTATGAAGTTGCTCCTCCTTATCCCGGGCCGAGATGGTACCTCCTGTTACCGAGAAAGATAAGGCACTGTCACAACACGCCACTGGCCCTGACATGCCATGTCAAGGCTCCCACGTGGCCCGCTGCTGTCCAAGAAGGCCCCTGGGATGTCATTTCACTGCCAGATCGTTATCTCAGCCCTGTGATTCATGGAGGCACCAGCTCACTTGTCAGTTTGTTGCAGGAAAGTTAACTGTCTTTCATGGCTTTGCTTAACAGCCAGATGTTATAACTGGGCAGCAAGGAGCACTGGTAAATAAAAATTTGGGGTGCGCGGGGCTGCCGAGGGCCAGGGGAGTACTCTCCTCTAGTGTTTCCCGGATTAAACCACAGAAATGCATCCCCACCCCCCGCTCTGGAGGCTGGGCATCTGAGGCCCGGGCGTTAGCAGGGCCGTGTTCCCACAGACCCTCTGGGGAGGGCACCTCCTTGACTCTTCCAGCTTCTGGAAGCTCCAGATGTTCCTTGGCTTTTGGCTGCATCCTCCATCTTCACGTGGCCATCTTCCCTCAGTGTCTGTGTCCAAGTAACCCTGTTTTTATAAAGCCAGCAGTCATATTGGATTAGGGGCCCATCTTTTCAAAAAGTTTTTCTTTTATTTATTTCCAGGGAGAGGGGAAGGGAGGGAAAGAGAGAGGGAGAGAAACATCAACTTGAGAGAGAGACATTGATCGGTTGCCTCCTGCACATTCCCCAACCCAGGGACCAAACCCGAAACCCAGGCATGTGCCCTGACTGGGAACCGAACCTGTGACCTTTCGGTTGGTGGAATGACACCCAACCAACTGAGCCACACTAGCCAGGGCAGGGGCCCATTTTAATGACCTCACCTTAACTCAACTATATAGGCAATGACCTTCTTTCCAAATAAGATCATATTGACAGGCGTCAGGAGCTAGGACTTCTACATACTTTTTGGAAGACCTGATTCACATCATAACAGCCCTGATGTCAAGAAAAAGCATGTCTGGGTGCCAGTTACATGCTGTGTGTTACCCTGGCCCTCTGAGCCCTGTCTGTGCTACTTATTCTCCCATTTCAGGGCCCGTTCTTGGTTTTCAGAGAGAAGAGTCCAGAGTCCAGGCACCTTCAGCACAAAAGGCAGAGTGTAAGGCCAGGGATGTCAAAGGTTTTTGAGGCTGTATTTGCAGAGGAGGGTCCATTCTCGAGTCAGTGCAACCTGGGGCTGAGGAGCCAGCTGGACCCTTGGGAACCCTGCCACCACCCCTGGGCCACTGTGTGACTCTGGGCACAGCCCTGTGCTACTCTGAGTTCTGGCTTCCTCACGGGCAAATGGAAACGACACCAACCCCATCCCAGGGGTTCGTCCCTGGGGGAAATTTTGCTCCCCCAAAAGATACATGGCAATTTCTGCACCAACTTTTGGTTTTCACAGCAGAGGGGGTACTACTGGCTTGTAGTGGGTCGAGGCCAGAGACGCTGCTAAACATCCTACGATTCACAAGACAGTGAACCACACAACCAAGAACAGTCTGGCCCTGCACGTCCGTAGTACCACGTTTGAGAAATGCTGCCCATCCCCACGGGGTGGATAATGAGCTTTGGGAACAAGGCACGCACCGTGCCCTGACCCGGAGTCAGCCCCGTCGGTGGGGGTCTACACACGGAAAAGTAGGGTGTTTGTGGCGATCCCACAAAAGTGCTTGAATGCACTAGAATGTTCAGAGTATGAAGAGGGAGAGGACGCAATGAATTATCAGTGCCTGAGAAACATAAGGAATGTAAAAACATGATTGGCAAATGCAGACAGCGAGGCACACAGAGGGGTAAAAATGCTAACGGGGTGCTTGTCATGTCGCAGGCTGACACTTGTATGACATCACCTCTTTCAGTCATTTTGACAGTGTTGTAAGGCTTTTGGTTCTCATTTTGCAGGGGTAGAAACTGACGCTCGGGAGAGTTGGTGTCTTGACCCTGGGTCGTGCATCTGTAAGTGGCAGAGTTGGTATTTGAGCCCAGGTCTCTCTGCCACCAAGCCCGGGTCCCCCTGTTGCCCCGCCCCATTTACACGTAGTTCCCGAAGCTGACAAACTTATGAGCCATGAAGCCAACCTGGGGTGTGGGTACCGAGGGGGCCGAGCAGGGAGACCCTGGGAGAGTCAGGAGCCTGGCAAGGGGCTTCCTAAGGATCTCAGCCTTTCCGAGACCTCTGCTCTTCCCTGCACGTGAATCCAGGCCCTTTTGCACACGGTCTCTGGGCCTGACAGACAGCTGGGCCGGGCCTGTGCTCCTGGAACAACACAAAATGAGGACCAGGGACCCGTTTACTCCCCCTCCTCCAGCCCCCATGACAAATCCCACGGTCTCAGGGTAGCAGAGCACAGGGAAACCACACAGAGGGGAGCGTCTCACTTAGCCAGAGGTGCGACAACCGCAGAACAGAAAGGGAATGGACAAAAGAAAGCACACACCTTTAAGGTTCTTGAATGTATACAAAGTGGTATAATGTCACATGAAGGGAGATAGTGATAAGTTAAGGATACATACTATAAATCCTAAAACAACCACTAAAGCCCTGGCCGGGTGGCTCAGGTGGTTGGTGTCATCCTGTACAACCAAAGATCACGGGTTCAATTCCTAGTCAGGGCACATGCCTAGGTTGTGGGCTCAATCCCTGGTCCAGGTGTGTATGGGAGGAAACCAATCAATGTTTCTCACATGGATGTTTCCCTCTCCCCCTTCCTCTGTCTCTAAAATCAGTAAATGTAATTTTAAAAATTGAAAAAAAAAAAAATAACCAGTGAACTAATGATTCAAGGTCTACAGCAAATGAGTCACAAAGGAGATAAAATAGAATCACAAACAGTGATTCAAGGTCTACAGCAAATGAGTCACAAAGGAGATAAAATAGAATCATAAACAGGGATCAGTCCACCAAAGAAGATATACAAATGGCCAGTGCGCACACGACAAGATGCTCAGCGTTACTCATCATCAGGAAAACGCGAATCAAAACTACAGTTAAGATACCACTTCACACCGCTAGGCTGGCTATAGGCAACGAAGACAGACACCGAGGAGTGTTGGGGGGGTGTGGAGGAATGGGGGCCCTCATGCACAGCTGGGGTATGAACAGGGAACTGGGGCAGCCACTTGCGAACATTCTGGCGGGTCCTCAAAAAGTGAAACCCAGAGCTACCGTTGGACCCAGCAATTCCGCTCCTTGGTATACGTACCCAGGAGAAATGAAGCAGGTGTCTAGACTAAAACATGAATGTTCATAGCAGCCTTATTCATAATCGCCAAAAGGTAGAAAGACTCCAAATGCCCATGAACTGACGAGGGGAAAAACCGCTGTGGTCTACTCATACAGTGGCGCTCGCCCAAGAAAAGGGAGGAAGTGCTGAGACAGGCTCCAACGTGGGTGGGCCTCGAAAGCATGATGCTAAGTGAAAGAAGCCAGTCACAGAAGGCCCATGGCCTAGGGTTCCATTTATATGAAATGTCCAGAACAGGCAAATCTAGAGAGACAGAAAGTAGATTAGTAACTGCTTAGGTCTGGGGAAAGGGTAGGAAAGAGAAGATTTGGGGGTGATAGCTAAATGGTAAGAGGTTTTGCGGGGGATGCTCAAATTTTCTATATACTGCTGTGTCTCCTAAATTCCTCTCCCTCAGCCCCCTTGGACCACACTTCAGGAGACACTCTTTAAGGCCTTGGAGGTTATTTCTTAAGGGAGTTATTCCTGGAAGTGGACCAGACTGACCAGACCTTGTTTTTCCAACATTTAGGAGAAATAGGCTAAAAAAGAACAAAAGCAAACTAAGCAAACAGCTAGAACAGGAACAGAATCACAGAAATGGAGATCATATGGAGGGTTAGCAACAGGGGCGTGGGAGGAGGAGAGGGGGGAAAAGGTACAGAGAATAAGTAGCATAGATGGTGGGTAGAAAATAGACAGGGGGAGGGCAAGAATAGTGTGGGAAATGTAGAAGCTAAAGAACTTATGATACATGGACACGAACTAAAGGGGGGGATGTGGGTGGAGGGGAGTGAAGGGGAGAAATGGGACAACTGTAATAGCATAATCAATAAAATATATTTTTTAAAAAAGAACATCAATGGCAATGGTCAAAGGCAAGAGAAGGTGAGAAGCAGAAAAGTGCATCATGAGGTCGAACCTGGCATGGTGTCCACAGTGGGGACCGGCGGCTGCCAGGTGAGCCTGAAGTAGCCGACCTGCTGCTCCTAGTAGGTATATTAGAGCCTCTCCCCCTGGGCCCCACCTCCGGCTCTAGCCGGCAGGGCTCTCTCCTTCTGGCACATGGCCTGGCAGAAGGAGCCTCCTCACCTACCCTAGAAGGGCAGGGTTCAAGGCCATTGCCTTGATTTACCCTAACGTAGGAATAGTAGCCTCACTCCCTCTTCTGACGCAACATGGGAGGAACTCCGTCCAGCAGAAACCTCCCGTCCGCCGAGGATGGTAAATAAGTCATCCTGGACACAATCTTGCTGTTCCAGCAGGAAAGGGGGTAGCAATTCCCTCTAGTGGAGAACGCCCCAAGCCCTTCTCCCAAATGGCTTTTATTAGGCATGGTATATGTAGGTGTAGACATCATGCATGCACAGCTCATCAATCAATGTCAAAAAGGCTATAGTCACACAGAAACAGGTGTATCTATAGATAACAATTGAAGGAACACAGAAATTTGTCATAGGTCAGGGTCTGTTAGTCATGCTGACTCCAGAGGGTCTTTAAGATGTATTTCATGAGATAAGGAGTTTACTCCTTACGTCTTGAATTTAGACATCCGGTTTGAATCACCAGACCTAACCAAAACAAAGCAAAGCAAGCTTCAAAGTACACAATGTAATTTATCAGGCCTGATTCCCACCAGAACTCTCGGTGGTAGAGTCGAGTCATGTTTGCCACCTGCGTTTTTACTTGGTTTTCCAGGGATACTTACCAGCCCCTTTCAGGGCTTGCTCTCATGGGACTACAGTCTCAGATACCACAGAATGGTCCCCAACATCTCTGGAGTATTCTGTGCTAAGAGAGGTCTCTTGATTAGACATCCAGAAATCAAAGTAATGGGGTTTTTCCAGGAAGAACGTTTCATAAACCCTAAATTTCATAAATAAGAAAGAAGAAACTGTACCCTGAAACAGTGGAAGTCTGAAACTAACTGGAAATGTTGCTTTTAAGAGGAAATGAATAAAGCTAATAGGAGCTAGAGTTCCTAAGTGTGATGGTAATAATCACATTACTTTTAAAGATTAATGAACATGCGTTTCTGTAATAACAATACTTGTGGAAGTGGTGGGGGGCATGCAGGGCCTCCGATGGCAAATGCTCTCCGTTTGGTACTGTAAATGAAGCCACCTCGTTCTTTTGGGACTTTGCTCCAATAATCTCCAGCCAAAAGCTCCATAAGAACAGTGTGGTGACTGCCAGGGAGAGGGGGTTGGGCAGAGATGAAAGAGGGTAGAAGAAGGATCGATGGTCATGGAAAAAGCACAATAAAAATTAAAAAAAAATAAGGCACCAATTAAAAAGGCATTTAGCATGTCAGGGAAATGACAAAGGCCTTCCGTTGTCAGCCATGTAATGAAACAAAGTATCCATCGGTAGACTATGAACTTTAAAGGAGGAATTTGATGCAAAAAAAACCCCCCAACTGGTACTGCCCAAGTTTCATTTCCCTTCCCTGGGAGAAGGCCAGGGAAGGCCTTCACAGAAGGTAGGAGAAATAACACCAGGGGCTCCCTGGAGAATGTGAGTGGGAGGGCTTGCTGTTTTTAACTGGCATTGAGCTCTACGGGGTGTTGGGGGTGGAGGGTGGATGCTAAGTCGTTTAGTAAAACCCAAACAGATTCAGCTGTGCACGTAAGAATGCTTGGGAGCTGTTCTTCCTCAATCCGCATGCATCTAACCAGAAGAAACAGGTTCCTCTGTCTGCCAGCAGCCACTCCTTGGCAAATAGGCTAACACATCTTCAAACAGACACATAGAACCTAAATGCGAAATGTTTTTTTTTTTCACAATCTTTTGTATTCAGTTTATTGTCATGGAAATGTTTTGATTAATTCACTTTAAAATTTTCATTTTGAGAAAAAAAGCTTACACAGTAGACACATTGAATAGGCCTATGTCTCTTACAAGAATTGAATAAATATGAATAACCTTCTGAGAAAGAAAGCACCAGGCCCAGATGGGTTCACTGGTGAATTCTACCAAACATTTAAGGAAGAAAATAATACCAATCCTTACCATTTCCTCTAGAAGAGAGAAGTGGAAGGAGTACCTCCTGAACGTATTCTATGAGACCAGCATCACCCCAATACCCAAACCAGGCAAAAACGTTACATTGTTTCATGCAAAGGAAGCTTTCCGTGTAGCACTGTGGTATCAGTTCAGCTGTGGTATCATTCTGAGACCAATCACTCAGAGTTTAAAGGAGAAAGATTTTAATATTTTAAGTGCAGAAATTACAAGCTTTTTAAAAGTCAAAACTTACTACTTTTCAAACTAGGACTACAGGGGCGCTGAAGCACCCTATGGTTTTAACTGCTATCCTCCACTGCAATGCTGTGCTTTATAAGATATTTGGTCTTCATTCACAGTTGCTGGCTCACAGCTCCCGGAATACTTGGAATTTATAAGTGTTCAGTGTGATGATGGTGTCTTTTACATTAATGAGGTGACTTTTGGACACCACCCAAGGGTTGGGGCTGGTTGCCAGGAGAACCAACCCTGTGATTAGAAGTTGGGAATCTCAGTCTCATCCCCTGACCCCAGGGAGGGGAGAGGGGCTGGCGACTGAGTTCAATTGCAGTAGCCAATGATTTCTTCCATCACGACTATGTAATGAAACCTCCATAAAAACCCCAGTGGGGGGCAGGCCATTGGTCTGTTTGTTCCAGAGAGCTCCCACTCTGGAGGACCAGGAGGCTTCCACTGTGCTGGCCCCAAGGTCCGCAGGGACAGAAGATCCTTTATTTGAGAAATTGCCCTATGGGTCTCTTATCTAGCTTTGATCGTATCCTTTAACATCCTTTGTAATAAATCGATGATCTAGTGAACAATGGGTTGTCCTGAGTTCTGGAGTTGTTCTAGCAAATCGTTCGAGCCCGAGGAGGGGGTTGTTGGAACCTCCAATTTGTAGCTGGTAGCCAGTGGGTCAGAAGCCCAGGTAACAACCCGACCTTGCAACGGGCACCTGAAGTGTGTGTGTGTGTGTGTGTGTGTGTGTGTGTGTAGGGGGGTACAGTCTTGTAGGACCGAACCTTACCCTGCAGAATCTGATGCTATCTCCGGGCAAATAGTGTGGGAATTGAGCTGAGTCTTGGACACCCTGATGGTGTCTGAGAATTGTTTGTTTGGGGAGGGAGGGGCTCCCTCCCCCACATTGGAATTGGGACCAGGAACTCTTTCCATCCACATGAACAAAAAGCTCTTGTTTTTGATTTGTTGTTATTGGTTCTGGAACAGTGAAAGATTCCTGGAGGTAAGAAAATTGCTGTGAAGTATCCCTAGCTGTGATAGGTGCATTTCTTGCTCCGATCCCTTAAGGGGCCATTGTTCTGGAATTCCAGCACCCAAGCAAGTCCCTGGCCGAGCCTAGGTTGGTGGTTCTTCCAGGTCAGGAAATGCTTTTAGTCACCTGAGGGGGTATGCCAATTCTTTTCTCTTTGACTTTTTGGCAGTTTTGCTTACTATTTTTCTTTCCCCCCATCTATTCTGTCTTCTTTTGCTTGTTTTTCTTTGTTTCTTTATTTTAATTTTTCTAATTAAAGAATTTTCTTTCTCATTTCCCCCTTCTATTTTTCCTTCTTTTATTTTCCTCATTTTACTTCTGCCTTTTCTTCATTTTTTCCTTTTTTCTCCCTCTTTATTCTTTTCAATTTTTCTCATTTCTATTTTTTTATTCTCTTTCTCATTTTTTTTTTTTATTGCAGGAGCAGAATACACACTATTCAATATCCCCTTCTACATGCCCAGGGAAGGCCTGCTTCATTCCAGGGGCTCTCACGAGATACTCATCTACCGCTTTACAAGAGAAGGACCCAGAATACTTCAAAATTCTCATGACCCAACTGGAAAACAAAACAACAAATAACCACAAGCACTTTCCCTGAGGGGTTTCGAAGCCTGATGAGCTCATCCTAAGAATGGGACAAAGGTCGAGGAGTTATAAAAGGGATTGAACTTGGAGCTGTGGCATTGGCTTGTTTTGCTGGGAATACAATGCCAGGGGATCACATCTGTGTGCTAAACGTGGACCGCCTTGGTATTTGAAACTGAACACAACGACAGTGTGCTTGCGCTCCTGGTACTCCATTTGCCGGGCCCACCCATCACTGGGGAATTTCACTGGGTTTCTTTTCTGCTAGCTTCATACTCAGCTTCTTGGGTGGCATCCTTTGCTCCCTGTCAGTCCCCTCCTCTCCACCCTGGGTCACCTGCTCTTCCCCAAAGCAAGCCTGTCTTTTTTTTTTTTTCCTTTAAGTTCCAAGAGCATTCCTTTTTTTTTTGAAGATTCTTCCCAACTTTATTGAGGAGAATCGAAGTATACTAAACTGTATATATTTAACGTGTACAATTCTATCAGTCTTGACATACATACACCCATGAAGCCATGCCCTTGCAAACATTTTCATCATCCCCCCCAAAGTTTCCTGGGTTTTCACCCCTCCCTCCTGCCATTGTGTCCCCCTGCATCTGCTGATCTTTCTCTGTAGATTAACTTGT
Organism: Glossophaga mutica; assembly: GCA_039655065.1. Taxonomy (NCBI): domain Eukaryota; kingdom Metazoa; phylum Chordata; class Mammalia; order Chiroptera; family Phyllostomidae; genus Glossophaga; species Glossophaga mutica. The sequence continues at coordinate 90,735,276 of CM077313.1, forward strand.
ATATTCTAGAGTTTTGTGTAAATGGAATCATACACTGTGTTCTTTTTCTCTTGTTTTGGCCTGGCTTCTTTCATTCAGTACGATTTTGAGATTCTTCAGTATTGTGTGTATTCATAGTTTGTCTTTATTGCTCAGTTGTATTTCCTTGTATGGGTATGCCGCAATTTATTTATCCATTCTCTGCTGGTAGCTTTGGATTGTTTCTGGATTTCAGCTATAACAAGTAAAGCTCATAGGATTTCATACTTTCTTTTCTCTGTTAAGTATCTAGGGAATGGGATAGTTTGGGTCATATGGGGGCTATTTAACTTCTTAAGAAACTGCCAAACTGATTTCCAGAGTGGTCATACTATCTTACACTCCATCAGCAATGTCTGAAAGTTTCAATGGCCCCATGTCCTCACACCAACACTTGCTATGGCCAGTCATTTCAAATTTCGCCATCTCATTGGGTTTTGCTTATTTTAATGCACAACAGTTTAGCTACCTCTTAGCTTCACTTCTACCAAGGGGAACACAGGCTTAGGTTTACAGGGAATAAGACCAGATCACACCTGCTGTGCCAGGGAAGTTAACGGTGGATTTCTTACCCTCCAACGTGTCCTGGTTTGGATATAAAATATGTGGTTTCTCTATTTCTACTGCATCTAGCCATGGCCCTAGGTTGTCTACCCATAGCCACAAAGGCCCAGCAAGGCATTCTGCTCCGCAAAGACTTCTCCCTCCTCTGAAAGTGCTTCTCTTAAACACTTTTTTTCTTACTTCAATAGGATTACAGGAAGAAGGGAGAGGCATAACATAGCATGCTATTGGGGAGTGGGGGGCAAGTGGAAGTTGATGGATAGAGGGTCAGATCAGGTCCTGATGACATCACTTGAACTGATTGCAGCCATGCTTCAGGGACAGAAGTCTACTCCTTGACTCCCCCGCTCCTTTTTTTGCCTGAGCTAGTTTGAGTTGGATTTCTCTCACTTGCAATTAACGGTCCCGACTAGTAAGAGAGTGTGACTCAGGGCAATAGCATTTTACCAAGCCTCCGAAGCCTCTCTTTTCACATCTGTCTTCCCTGAGAGTCACTGTTTTGGCTGACCTAGCCACGGACCGGAAAGCAGAAGCGTTGGTCACTTCGGTTGGGGATGAAACTGCAGAGAACACCAGGGGCAAAGTATTTAACAGTATCGCCACATGGTTTGTTTAATCGAATACTCTAAGCTTCATGTGTCCCCCGTAATGCAGCAGGATCTTTAATCTTGAACTAATTGTCATTCCCAACTAGCGTTTCCTTCCTTCTTAATGAGTACGTTTAATGCTTAAGGAAACATGCATATTTACTCAGTGCTAAATGTGCAAATGAGCATCCCTGTTAGTGGCCTCTGTGAACCTGTGAACATATCCCCACAGTGAGTCACTAGCGTTGTTTGAGGGCATCTCTGTGTGAGCGGTGCAAAAGTAATACTCTAGTGGAAAAGGAGAGGCCGTAAGTGGGGGTAGGAGGTGGATGGCAGAAGTTAAAAAAATCCCATCCAGTCCCCTCTAGAAAGTTCTCAGATTTCACTGAACCGAGAGGTCCCTGACAATCAGGAGTACCTGGCCCCTGCCCCAGGAGCCAAAGACGTAGGAAACTTGGCTGGAGGCCAGACAGTGACAGTCCCTGCGCGCTCCTCTCCTCCGGGGGGCTCCGCCCTTCGAAAAGCAGCTGCGCAAGTCTCGCCTTAGGTGAGACCAACCAGCCTCCAACCCGCACAGCTAGACGCGGTCCACGGTAGCAATTCCGAATCAGGATCCGCCGACTACACGAGAGCCCGCCAGTGACTCGCCGCAGCCACCCGGGCAACGACCCCGCCCCTTGGTCCCTAAGTCCCGCCTCCACGCTCCCGCGTTCTATCTCCACCCCCCACGCGCTCTGGCCCCTCCCCGCGCTCCTTGGCCCCGCCCCACCAGAGCCCCCGCCCCTCTCACTCCAGGGCCCCGCCCCCGCGCTCTCGGGTTCTGCTGTCCCAGGCCCCAGCCCCATGCTCTGGCCCCGCCCCCACGTGCCCTCGGGTGTAGAGGGGAGGAGTTGCAATGCGGGAGGAGGCGTGGCCGTGGTGCAGGCGGAGGCGCGGGCGGCGCGGCCCGGACTTGGGCTTTGACACGGACGGCGAACGGGACCCAGGCTCTGGTGCTGGGCACTGGAAGCGGCTCTGGCAGATCCCGCTTCCGAGTGAAGCGCAGGACTTTTTGCCTGGATCAGCGCAACTGCAGCGACGCCGCAAGTCCTGGTGCGGCCGCGGCGGTCGGGTTTCGCCGCGGGTGTCGCTGCCCCGCAGTCCTGCAGCACTGTCGGCTCTGGGAGGAGGACTCCGAGAGTTTCTCCCGCAGAAAGAGCCGGGACGCGCGGCCCGAAGCGGCGTGGGAGGGACGCAGTGGCACGGCCCCTGACCTGCAACCGTGCGGGCACCAAGGCTGGAGGCGGGGCCCCAGCGCTGTGCGGGGCTGGGCTCTGGCTTCTGAGCCGCAGGTGGACGAAGGACGCCCCGGGGGAGCGACCGAGAGGTGGGACGCAGGGAACGGCGGCGGATCTGGTGGGAGTCGATAAACACCTCCGTGCCCACACTTGTGAGCACGGAATTCTGACAGAAACAGAGGTGTGGGCTGATGGGGATAGGTCTCTTTCCAAGAGAAGCGACTTAAAGCCGTTTCGGATCCCAATGGGATCAAACCAGACCTTTCCAGAGGAAAATCCACAGGGGCCAGCCTCACTGTGTGTTCAGGGTTCAAGGACAGCCACCAGCCCGGGGTTCCTGGTTAAGAACTCCAGCTCTAGGCAGGGAGTGCTAATGCAAACTGATTAGCTGATTCCATTGATTTGTGTGTTTATTAATTTATTTTCCAGGTAGCCAAGTGAAAGGTACTGTTGGACGCTTTTCTGTGTCTGTAAGGCACAGAGTTCCTAGACAGAGAGTTCTTCTGTGGTGGCGAGGCCTTCTGGGGCCCCTGATTTTGGCCGGTCATGGGGAGCACCCTGGGCTGCCACCGCTCCATTCCCCGGGACCCCTCGGACCTGTCCCATAGTCGCAAGTTCAGTGCAGCCTGCAACTTCAGCAACATCCTGGTGAATCAGGAGCGGCTGAACATCAACACGGCCACAGAGGAGGAGCTGATGACCCTGCCTGGGGTGACGCGTGCAGTGGCTCGCAGCATCGTGGAGTACCGCGAGTACATCGGTGGCTTCAAGAAGGTGGAGGACCTGGCACTGGTCAGTGGAGTGGGCGCCACCAAGCTAGAGCAGGTCAAGTTCGAGATCTGCGTGAGCAGCAAGGGCAGCTCTGCGCAGCACTCTCCCAGCTCCTTGCGGCGGGACCTGCTGTTGGAGCAGCAGCCTCACCACCTGGCCACCACCGTGCCTCTCACCCCGCGCGTCAACATCAACACGGCCACCCCAGCTCAGCTCATGAGCATCCGGGGACTCACAGAGAAGATGGCTATCAGCATTGTGGACTACCGCCGGGAGCACGGGCCCTTCCGCAGCGTCGAGGACCTGGTGAGGATGGGCGGTATCAATGCCGCCTTCCTGGACAGGATACGGCACCAGGTGTTTGCGGAGAGGTCCAGGCCCCCGTCCACCCACACCAACGGGGGCCTGACCTTCACCGCCAAACCTCACCCCAGCCCCACCTCCCTGAGCCTGCAGAGTGAGGACCTGGACCTGCCGCCAGGTGGGCCCACTCAGATTATCTCCACTCGGCCTTCCGTGGAGGCTTTTGGAGGCACAAGGGACGGGCGGCCCGTGCTGAGGCTGGCCACGTGGAACTTGCAGGGCTGTTCAGTGGAGAAGGCCAACAACCCTGGCGTGCGAGAGGTGGTGTGCATGACGCTCCTGGAAAACAGGTGAGCACGGGAATCGCCAGGGGTCTGAGGGGTGCAGGCAGCCCTTGCACGGCCTCATCTGTGCATGCCAACGAGTGGACTTTTGCAGGTAGGAAGAGCACAAGACTATTTAATGAGTGTCCTCGAGGCCCGAGCTAGTACTGTCACCTGTAGCTGAGCTCTCCTTCTCCAGAATTTTCCAAATACAGCTGTTTGGGCTTGTGGCCCGTATCCTGAATGTGGTATAGCTGAGATCAGTTTAAAATTTGTGGGTAAGTGGAGGTTGTATTGGTGTTACTGCTTTGGAGAATGGTGTTCAACTCAAGACTCCGTGAGTTTATAGCACACCACGCCCTCAGAGCGTGTGGGAACCACAGTGCAGTTTTGCAGGCGAGAAAGAGCTGGTCGGATTTTTTTAATGAGCAGGAAAGTCACATTTGTTTCACCAAATGTGCCCCTTTGTGTGCACAAAATCAGCTGGAACACCAGGTATTTGCGAGCACACGCATGGTATATATTTGCCAAAATGCCACGAATGAATCACTCTTCATTCTTTTTTCCTTATTTAGCCTGAAGTTGGTTTTCAGGCCCACCAATCGCAGCACTAAGTGAATGCGACCTCTTCTGTCCCATAGCCAGAAAGGGTCCCACTGATGTAGGATGAATATGGGCCACATTTTCCCATCTGAACCACAGAAGAGACTGCAGGACAGGCTCTTATCACAGTGTTTACATTATTCACAACAATGCTCTCCATAGGAACTTCCGCTCACCCCCCATAAAACCGAAACAATATTATCTTAGCAGTAACTCCTGCTGTTAGTAAAATAGTGACTTGTATAATGTAATCAGCTTTGGGAAGGAAAGAGATATTTATACGGTCCCTTCCAAGCCAGAGATCCTCTGGGCCTGACACCCGGCGGAGGTGGTGTGTGCTGGTGGCGATTGGCCACTTTCTTTGCTCTGGGTTGTTGGCACTCTCGGGGCGGGGGATGGGAATCACAGTGCACTGTGGCAGAGCATCGAGATAAATGGGTGAAAAGAAAACCAGGTCACCACGTTTCACTGGCACCGTCCCAGTGGCACATTCTTGTCACTGAGGATGCAGAGACCGTGCACCAGCTCGGAGACCTGCACGTGGGAGTCCCTGAGCGCTCTTCCTGCACTGCCTCGTCCTCCGATTTGCAGCATAACTCACACTCCTTTTGCAAAACCATCCTGTCCCCAGGTGAGAACTGGGCTCTGCCCTGGGAGATATTTCTCCAGGATGCTTGGTGATTGTCCTCATCCATAGCAGCATGGGTGTATGTAAGGGGCAGGGGAGGGCAGAGGGGTGAGATAGCTGTTAAATTCCCATCAGGGGTTTCCTTAAGGCTCACTGTGGGGGTGGAAGGGGATGAATCAGGATCTGAAGTTGCCCCAGTGAGAATGACGGTCTGGGCAGCTCCAGCTTGGTTACGATGACAGTGATTTTTCAAGTGCTGTCTCTGGACCAGTGCTGGCTCCGCAGCTGACTCGGGAACTCTGGGTTTCTGTGTTTTCTCACGCGCTCCAGCTGGTTCTGGCGCACACTCTAGGTTGAGCCCCGTTGCAGTAGGTGCCGGGCAATCATCTGTCCCTCTGGCTCGTGTGCTGTAAGGCGCCTCCCCCGGTGCTGGCTTTTCTGACCGGCTCCGTCAGTACATCCAGAGCTTTCTAGGTGCTGCGTGCGCCTGATTGTTCTGATCATCCCTGTATTTGTTCAGTCGTATGACGCTCTTTCTGGTCAGAATTCGAAGGGCTTATTCGGCTTTTAGAATAGATGAATGCCAAGGATAGAAAACAGGAGAGAGAGCAGGAGACAGCGGCGCAGGCCTGGGGTGGCCGGGGGCACTCAAGGAGGAGCCTGAGCAACTCCTGTCCACAGCGGCCACCTCTCTCGTTTGTCACACGTGGCCACAACCGTTGTCCCGGGCAGGGTGGCTCCTCCTGTCTCTTCACAGAGCGTGTGGTGCTCCGGGCACTCCAGCCGCCTTACTGGGGTCTGGTAAACATGAAGTGACAGGCTCAGGGCCTGTGTGGCTGTCCTAGGGCTCTGAGAGATGGCTGATTGTGACAGAGTGGATCACGTGTCCTCAGAACAGCAAGGTGCATTCTGCAAGAGCTGTGCGTTCATCCCGAATCACAAAATCTTTCACATTCCAATGGCTCCCTTTCTTAGTCAGAGGAAATAGATTGAGGTTGAGCAAGGATGGCTGCAGGTGAGTTTCCGGGCGGCTCTTTTTTTCATTTGCATGTACAAGCAAGGGCTACCTGACTTCTGGATCAGCCCTCACAGCCTCCGACCGCTTTCCCATTCGTTGGACGTCCCCGATAATTCCAGGAAGAACGCAAGGCTTGCTTCGATTAATGATCTCCATCTCTGGGAGAGGAGAAACAAAAAGCAAAGAAGTTCCATGACTCGCCTCCGTCCCATGGCTTATGTCAGTGACTCAGCTGGGACTCGGACCCAGACCCTCGGACTTTGGATGCGTGCTCTTGGCACGCACACTGCGTTTAGTAAGCAAGGCACCTTCCTCCGCCCCTTGTGCGGGCACCCCGCACTCTGCCCGTTCCAGGACACCTGCCGATGGCATGTGCTAGTCACATTTCCTTACATGAAATCTGTTGTAAACACGTCACACACACACACACACACACACACACACACCCTTGGCTCTACCTTCTCTGTGTTACATTGGTGAAATTCCTTCACCTCTCCAAGTCTCAGATTTTTCATCTTTTAAATGTAGTTCAAGGAAAAAATAGGCCCTTCGTTTGCAAAGGGAATAGCTCACTGATGGTCTTCCTTTCTGTGGGTTTGCTTTAGGACAGGGGTGTCCAACTCATTTTCCCCTGGAGCCCTGTCAGCCTCGAGCTTGCCTTCAAAGGGCCGATTGTAACTTTAGGACTGTATACATGTAACTACTCCTTCACAGTTAAGTGAGAGCTCAGTGCTGCCCCCGGGTAGAAACAAGGTGCCCGGCCAGATAAAACAGGGTGGAAGGGCCGGGATTCGGCCCGAGGGCCTTGCTTTCGCCACCTGTGCTTTAGGAGGTGTGTTCTCAGAGCAAAGGCACCTGTGTGGGACTCCAAAGTGTCAGAGGGCCTTGCCCTGAGGTGCTGCTGTGTTTGAGGACCAGCAGGTGGGAGCTCCTGGGAGCTCTGTTTTGCCTGCAAAGGCTGAGGCAGGACAGTGCTAGATCATCAGCAGTCACCACGAGCCTTCAGGATGTGTGACAAGGACCTGACAGGTTTTCTGAGATTCCTTTGCCCAATCAGTCTTAGGTCATGTTTTTCCCTTGTTCAGGGTGTATGGAGCAAGACTAAAAGAGGAATGCTTCCGCTCAACATCCTTGCGGAAATTTGGTGACAGCCAACATATGGAATGGAGATTATTTAATTTTCCTTTTTTTTTTTTTGGTTGAGTGTTTGGTTTCTGAAAGAATGAGCCCGGGGAAACGGACAGATAATCTCTAAACGAAATAAGGAGGTTTGATATTCCACTTAGCCAGTTTCCCCATGGTCTCCAGCAAAAGGAAGCGTGTCAAAGTCTCAAGCTTTATAATGGTCTAAATATGCTTTTTTTTTTTTTTGCCACGTGTCTGTCTGCAGTGTCAAAGGACAAGGTGAATCAGTGCCTGGCTTACTGACTGTGAAAAAAGATACTAGTTTATCAGACTTGATTGCTAGGGTTGATAGAGACACAACTCATCTTGTCTTTTGATTCATTCATTGAAAAATACGTACTGAGTGGCTACTGTGGACACGCGGACGCTGAAGTCAGAAGTCAGCTAAGCCCTGTTATTTAACAGAGTCAAGTAATTGTGAATCGGCTTGCACGGCTCAACCTCAAATAGTCTGGGAAACCCAGATTTTGGGGGGGGCGGGGAAAGTCACTGAGTGCAACCGATATCGGGCTATATGTTTCCCACATGAATACGGGGCTCATTCTGGGGGACAGGAGAGGGGTAGGTGCAGCCAGCCAGTCATAGCATCTGGGGGCAAAGAGCTCAGCAATCCTCTTCAAGGAGAAATTGTGAAACTTGTTTTGACAGCTGTGGAAACTGAGGCTCAGACGAAATAGCATCCTTGTAACCTTCAGAAATAGAGATGTTGGAATGAGGATTTGAAGCCAGGCTGTCATCTGATTTCAGAGCCGGGAGTGGAGGTGTCTGTTCCCAAAGGCCTTGTCCTCGGGCCAACCCCTGGCCCACCCTCTGTCACCTCCCTGCCTTGGGTCTTAGACTGCCAGGCTTCACCTACACTCCGGGGGCTGCGGCAAGGCCCTGGAGGCCTCGGCTCTCTTCCTGTCTTTGTTCTTCTGAAGGACCAGGCTTATGGCCAGAGGTAGAGCAATTCAGAGGACTCAGGGCCCCTCCACCCAGCCCATGCAATGCAAGTCCGTGACCTTGGCTCAGCTCCAGGGTGGAGTTCTGCTTTTCTGAGCCGAGGAGCTCTGGGTCATTTCCAGAGAGCAAGGTGGTCAGCACTGAGCCCGCCGGATTAACAGGAGACGGTGTGCGTGCAGAGAGGTCCTGATGTGGGCTTGACATGGGGGTGGGGGTGGGGGGGCGTGTTATTCCACCCAAGGGAAAAGGTTACCTCTGTCTTCCCAGAAAACTGGGCCCATTTGGGATCTGGTTTTGGAGGTGTGATGGTGCTCATTGTCCCAGGGGACAGTCATGCCTTTATTATTTACTCATTCATTTAACAGGGAGGTTTGGGGCTCTCACTAGGTGCCAGGTTCTGTGTGCAGCTCTGGCAATAAAGGGGAGAACAGGTCACCATCCCTGCTCCCACAGGTCTTCCATGCTAGGTGGGGAGAGGAACACGCCACATGCAGATGAATAATTACAGACAGTGGCTAGTGCTGAGGAGGATGGAGGTCAAGGAAGGCCTCCGCTGAAAGCGGATGCTGGTCAGGAGCCAGGCGTGGAAAACGTTGGGGAAAAGAGGGCTCCACTACAGGGGCCAGCCAGTGCAAAGGCCCCAAGACTGCTTGTTCCAGCGAGCCAGCCAGAGTTCTGGGAGCGGCAGGTGGCTGGGGTTACAGGGAGAGGCAGGACCAGGTGGGCGGAACTTCTAAGGCTCTCACTTCAACAGCACTGGGAAGCCACAGAGGATTAGAAACAGAGGTTGACGACTTACCTGTCGCCAGGTTGTTCTGGCTGCTGGGGTCCCGTAGGAGCGGGTCCTGGGGGTTTAGTGCAGAGGCTGTTGCAGAGCAAAGGCTAAAGATGACAGTGGCCAGGGGATGGGAAAGTGGGTGGAGATGAGATGATCTTTTAGAGAGAAAAACTGGAAAGACTTGCCCGTGTTTTGGATATTGTGGGGATTAACCGGGTGGATTTCTAGAAGACAGGCTCAGAGGCACTTAAGAAATCCCGGGGCTGGCTCGCATGCCTCTGTGCTGCGTGGACACGATGCAGCTTGCCGGTCTCACCCCTCCCCTCTGCTGTTGCCTTGCTCAGGACAGGCGTGGGGTCTTGGTCCCTCGTGGATGGAGGAAGAGCCTAGTGGCCTGAAATCTGCACAGACTGGCATCCGACAAGGCTACTTTCTCTTTGATATCCGTTCCTGTAGAACAAGGGCATACCCGGGGGGTTCTAGGGGATTCTTTCTATCAAAAGACATCTACACATATTTAATTCAATGTTGATTGAGCACCTACTCTGTGCCCACTACCTGGTGACGTTAGGGACACAGGGAGCCCCCAGGTGACAATGCCTGATGAGGGAGGAGGTACAACTTAAGCACAGAGGTCTACCTGCTGCCTGCCTGCCTGGTTCTAGAAGTGGGTGATGTCAGCTAGGAGGAGGAGGAGGGGACAGGACCAGGTGAGGTGGTTGGGAGGGAGCCAGTCCGGAGGCGGGCTGGGGTGTGAAGCGGCCGTGAGATGAAAGTCAGCAGCCCCCACGCAGCTGACAGGTGAGGAGCAGGAAGTCGGAGTCAGTCCCTGACACTCAGGGGCCAGGGTGGTCCACGCCCAGGCTTATAATCTGGAATGTTCAGATGGGGACATGTCAGTGCCTCCCAGGACAGAATAGCAGCAAGGTGTGTGCTGTTTTTATTTCAAAATTGCCCTGCCTTCCCAAAGATTCTGTCCTAGATACCATTGCTTAAGGATGAACTCTGCCAATAACAAATAAAATGAGGCAGTTTGCTAAAATTTTGCATGCTCATCCTAAACACATGGGCTGTGTGTAGTCGTGGGCAGCCGAGTGAAAATTCCACCCCAGTGACTTCTACATCCGACATCCAGGAGGTGCCACAGAAATGCCCGGCCCTACCTGCAGCCTGGGAGCCCTCAACCAGTATTTAGGGGCCTGACAAGCTTCCTGACCCTGTCCCTTGTAGACGGGCCTGGTCTGAACAGCAGGTTTTAGTGCAATGTTTTGATTGACAGTCGCCAAACAGCCAGATTCCAGAGGAGAGGAACGCTGGGAAGCCAGGCTCAGGGCTGACATTTCATTATAGAGAAAAGCCTTGAATCCTTCTGCCAAACCCTTGGATGAAGAAACCCTGGGTTTTCTCTACTGGGTGCAGCTCTCTCACCCCGTTGCTTTGTTGTTTGTTTCCAACGAGCCCTCGTTTCCTGCAAATTCTATTTTGGTTCAGCCATTACCTGATTAAACTGTTAAGCAAGGCCTTCCATTGTCTTTCTCTACCAGCGGCTATAATGTGTTCCCGTGGCCACATTTAAGATCGCATGTGTACGGGGTGTGGTTTTCTTGTGTTCTGGGGGGCTGAGTCCTGTTTGCTCACCCAGAAGCTGCAGGGTAAAATTGGTGCCTCATCTTTCTCGTCTTGGGCTAAGAGCGTGGTGTCTTGTAAAGTGGGAAGTCTCAGATGGATTGGTACTTTTAAAAATACTAATCCAATATTCTACTGAAACAAAAAACTTCTCCAGAATGTCTTTCTTTCTTTCTCTCCTTTCTCCCTTTCTCTCTCTCTTTTTTTCTTTCTTTCTTTCTTTCTTTCTTTCTTTCTTTCTTTCTCTTTCTTTCCTTCCTTCCTTCCTTCCTTCCTTCCTTCCTTCCCTCCCTCCCTTCCTTCCTTCCTTCCTTCCTTCCTTCCTTCCCTCCTTCCTTTTCTCTCTCTTTCTTTTCTCTCTCTCTCTTTCTTTCCCTTTTTCCTTCCTTATCACTGTTTATTGGGTGAACTCAACTGGGTGAAGAATCTACTTCCAATAAGCCAATTCAGTCTGGGATAAATGTGTTTGCAGTCTTCCTTGTCTAAGATGTGGAAAGAGTAAAACAGTTTTGATGGCCTCAAAGTACCCGTGACTGGCATTGGGCCTTGAACTCGTCTGCCAGTACAATCAGGCCTGCGTCCTCTCTTGCTTGGAGGGCGGCTTCTGCCCATAGCTTCAGGTCACTGTGTTGCTTTGCTTGTCGGTTCTTAACAAAGAGCTCCTCAGTTATTTTTAATTGGAGGGGACTCAGTTGAAGCAGTAAAATTCTACATGTCCCTCCCCGCTCCCCATGGTGATTGTATTTTCAGTGTCCACCTGGCTGTAGTCGTACCAAGAACAGAAACAGTGATAATCAGCACTGACCATTTCTGTGGCTAAGGCCCAGAGCTAAGCAGCTTTATGTGTGGGCAGCATTATTCGCCCCCTTTTACAAATATAGGAGAGATGGTTCAGGGGAGCCGAGTAATTTTCCCCAGGTCACGCAGCTTTTAGGTGGTGGAGTTTGAACGATAACCCAGGCAGGGAGACTCCAGAGTTGGATGATAAGAAGCTACCTGGGAGTCACTAAAGCTGCCCACGTGTCTGTATTTACTCATCACCCCAGCCTGAGTGCTAGACTAGATTTCTCTTAACCAACGTGGTTTGCATTCCTGAGTCATGACCTCTCACAGGTATGCTGTTATATAATGAAGTCCATATATATATATATATATATATATATATATATATATATATATATATATGTGTGTGTGTGTGTGTGTGTGTGTGTGTGTGTGTGTGTGTGGTATTTGTTTCTTCAAAGCCGAGCAAGGGCATTGGCACAGCAGTCCGAGGGCGGCATCCCATGCGTTTCTGAGTCTTCAGTCTTTTCCAGCCGTCATGTCATAGCAGTTTTGACAGCAGTTTCTTTCAACAACTTGCTTTTAGGGGAGCTTCCCAGGCAGTCATGTTAGTTTTCTTAGAAACAGCTTCCCCTGCCCACTCCTGTTTCATCAGCTGCTGTCATGTGTCAGCAGACCAGAGTCACACGGACACCCGGCATAAACAGGGCTGGGGACCGACAAGCACACGCTGGGCGCCCCTTGAGAGCGGGCATGCGCAGTTCATCTGGCTGGGGGTGCGCATGCGCCGTGGGAGTCCACCGCTCAGCTTGCTTTACGCAGGGGTTGGGGACAGTCTGGTGGGACCCTAGAGCACAGAGGCTGGTTCGGACAACGGCACACTAGTACCTGGCCCGAGTGACCTTCTTTATTAGTAGCGGCTGTATGGCCACGTATGGATATCGCAGACCCTGGCAGTGAGGGGAGGTGGTTCCTGACCCCCAGTTACTTTCTCTAGAAGATTCACTCAAAACTGTAACCATGTAGTTATTGAGTTGAGAGTTCATCGTCCCAAGTCCCCACCCCACATTTCATGCACATTTCAGAAATAGAAGAGGTGAAGGAGCAATGCGTGGTTTGGTTTGGTTGCTTTGTCTTAGAACCCTCGGCTTTTTCATCGGTGACGGAGATGGCTTGCTTACCAAACGCGCGAAGAACCGTGAGCTGGGGGGCACTTAAGCAGGTGGGCTGGCCTGGGTGGCTTATTAAACACCTTTCCAAGCTTGTGACTCTGCCCTGTCTTTTCTTAATGTTCTGGATTTGATTGTCCAGTTTGGCTTTTGTCGATGGTGAACACGTGTCCACACATGTCACACCGCACAGGGACTGCTGTGTGGCCTTGCCCATGGGCTGGACTCAGTGCATTGCCAGGCAAGACTGTTCGCAGTTGGTTTGTGATCTTGAATTATGTCAGTTGTGATGCTTCCAACAGTTACGATAAAAATGCAAGTCATTAGGTTTTGTTAGAGGTGCCACCGAAAACTAACAGGTGCGTCTGTTTTTTAAACCTTTGGGTACATTTAATTGAAGGGCATCTGAGATGATAAGGTGGTTGTTCCAAATGTTAGCATTTGCAACTATTTATGCCATCTTTGTGGTTCAGGAATGTCTTGTCACTGATGAACCGAAACAAAATACAGAAATAACCTGGGCAGTGAGTGAGAGAGAAGACCACGAGGCCCCTGTGACCTCTGATTTCAAATACAGGATCTGTGTTTATCAAAAGAGCTATGGCGTTTTTATTGATTGATGCATTAGTAAAGGTTCTATATTTGCATGTATATACTTCTTCTAAATCACCAAAGGCCCTTCCAACCCTGAAGCATTTTTTTTTTTCCACAGTGAGGGGAAATGGTCCCTATTTCTACGAAACAGGCTCCATTCCGAGAAAGGAAAGTAGTTGTTCCTATAGGTAAGAGGTGCGGTAGTTTCCTAGAGCGGCCATAACCAAGTGCCTCAGACTGGGGGTGCTTAAACAACAAACATTTATTTCTCAGGATTCTGGGGGCCGGAAGGCCAAGATCAAAGTGTCGGCAGGGTTGGTTCCCTCGGAGGCCTCTCTCCCTGGCTTGCAGGTGGTTGTCCCTCTGTGTGTGTCTGTCCAAATTTCCTTTTCTTATCGGGCCACCAGCCACAGTTGGATCGGGGCCACTCTAATGGTTCCCCTGTACCTTATTTACCTCTTTAAAGATGCTGTTTCCAATACAGCCCCATTCTGAGGGGCTGGGGGTCAAGACTTCAATATGCCAGTTTGGTGGGGGCTGGGGGAGTGCACAATCTGGCCGCTAAGGCCGTGCAGGACAGATTGCACCGGGACTGCCTTCTCCACTCTTTGGAGGGACCCGTCCCTTTGGGGTTTTCCTGGAGAGGTGCTGACTTCAAGGTCCTTGGGTGATAGTGTCAGTCCTGGGGAAAGCTGCAGTGGAGAGCCAGCCTGCTCGGCAGGAGAGCCGGCAAACCTGGAGGCAGGACCAGGGGGCTGGGCAAGGGTGGGCAGCTGTTTGCTAGGCTTCTTGTAGCTGGAGAGCGTGAAGAGATTCGTTTAACCGGGGGCACTCCCTGGGCTGGGTCGAACTGATGAGCGGGGCAGCTACTAAAGGACTGGTGGGCAGGCTGAGTGTTGCCCTTTGTCCGTGATGCCCTTTATACCACAGAGAGTCTTAATTTTGACGGTCAAATCAATTGATTTCCCTTCGGATGCTGTTTAGCAAATTTCATCTCACCCCAAGTTCGCTCTTACATTCTCCTCTTAGCTTCTTAAGTTTTTAACCTCTCTGGAGTCTACCTTTGTGTAGGAATGAGATAGGGTTCTGATTTTATCTTTTTAAAAAATTTTCCCAATGCCATCTGTGAACAACTTGGCCGTCCCCCACCGATTGGGGACACCTTCTTTCTCGTATGTGTCCATCACGCTTAAGGTCTCCTCTGTTTTTTTCACACTGTGTGTGATACCATGACATCTGGTCTGGTGAGTCTTCTTCCTAAACATTTTCCTAACCACGTACATTTTAGGACTGGGTGGAGTTTCTCCAACAGCCCGTTGGGAGATTAGACTTGCGTTGACTTTACAGATGGAGTTTGAGAAAATTTGAAGTCACCGCAATGCTGAGTCATCCTTTCCTCGGACATCCATCGTTCTTTGTTTATTTAAGCCTTCTTTTGGCACTTTTGAAAATTAAGTAAGTAAGTTATTTTTGCATTTCTATACTCAGTCTCGATGTGGCTTCTTCTTTGTATCCTTAGTTCTTAGGACTTCTGTTAGCTAGCGTTCAGGCGGTTGGTTCTCGGGCCGGTTGTTCTGTGACATAGTTGTAATTCTGATGTGGTCATGGCAGGAGGCACAGTGTTCATTTACTCCACCATCTTGACTAGAACCTTCTTTTGGAACTTTTAGTAGAGCTTAACATATTTCTTCATGAAGGTCTGTGCGTTCTTCCTTGGGTTAAATCTTAGATACATGGAGTCCCTGTTTTTGAAAATCCCCAGAGAATGATGCTCCCCAGTGCTGTTCCATTACTCCTTCCGATGCTTAACTGTCCTAGCATCCCGATGCTCTTCCTCCACCCCCTGGATGTTCTTTATTTGACACTAGGGCCCATTTTTCTGATTTTTTTTCTAGTAGAAGTAAAAACCAACCCTCAGGACCTCTTTGAGGCTTTCTCTGTATATTTGGGGACCTCAAGTTTAATCTCCTTCCCCCTTACAGCCTCGCCCTATGTGATTCTGGCCCATGCTGCCTTTCTCCATGAGTCATGTTTCTCCAGCACAATCATTTCTCTGACTCCACTCTCAACCACAGGTCGTCCTCCTTGTGTGAGCAAGTTCACGGCTATGAGTGGCCCAGCAGAAAAGCCCAGACACGTGCTGCTGCCTTCAGACGAACAAACGAAAAAAATGTAGCAACCCCACATGAGAAGTGTTTAAATTTAAAATTAATTTTATTTGCGCAGAACAGCCCTAGCAGATAGTCAGACTTTGTGGTAGGACAAAGACCTTGGAATTGTCTTTTGTAGTTTCAACATCACTTTAAAAAACATTTTTTAGGCCTCACCCAAGGACATTTTTTTCATTGTATTCAGAGAGAGAGGAAGGGAGGGAGAGAGAGAGACATAAATGTGAGAGGGAACATCAGTTGGTTGCCTTCTTGTATGCACTGCAGCCAGGGATTGAACCCGAAACCTAGGTACGCACCCTGACCTGGAACGGAACCCGTGACCCTGGGCCTGTCTGCCAGACAGCTCTCCGGTCAACCGCGCCACAGCAGCCAAGGCTAAACATCATTTTGTCAGGCTTGTTTTCATGAATCTTTTTTCCTCCTCACGTGTCTGTGGAGTCCTGTGTGTACGACCACAGACAGGACATCTGTCTGTACGTGCTTCCACCCACAGAGTGTCTGGCTGTGTGTGAGTTTTAAATATACCATGTTTTAAATAGATCTTTATCTTTGCTGTTAATTGCCTCTTTTCTTCTTCCACTTTCTAAGTGACTAAGCTGAGTTGGGAGGACCTGGGTGCAGCTGGCTGTATGCTGCCTTCCGAGCACTGGGTTGGCTAGAACGTTTGTTTGGTTTTTTTCTATAAGATGGCTGTAGTAGCGCTCAGTTGTCTTTCACTTGGAACAATTTTATTAGATTGTACTGTGACAGCTGTCATATCAGTGTGCATTTTTAAAAAAGTTATCACAATTGGCGAATTTTTATGTGCCATTTTAATATGAAAGGTGGAAAAAATATACACTTTCAGCATATTATGCTTTATTATTTCAAGAAAGGTAAAAACCCAACCGAAAGGCAAAAAAAGATTTGTGCAGTGTATGGAAATGATGTTGTGACTGATTGAACGCGTCCTAAGTGGTTTGTGAAGTTTCATGCTGGAGATTTCTTGCTGAACAATGCTCCACAATTGGGTAGACCAGTTGAAGTTGATAGTGATTAAATTGAGATATTAATTGAGAACAGTCAACCATACACCATGTGGGAGAGAGCCAACATACTTAACATACTCAAATCAATAAACTTATTGGTAAAAATGAAAACTGTGTCTTTTATTTCACGGAAAGAATCATACGGACTTTTCGGCCACCCCAACATTTGTAAGCTCTCCTCTGTGATTACTTTCAGCCAAGGCCAATGGTACCAGGTGACTATTAGAAATTTCTTTTTCTCTGACCAGTTTCCAAATGGCTGGCAGCTGCTAACGTCAGAGACAGATGCTATGGCCTCAGTCTTTTGCGTAGTTCAAGGCCAGACTGTCAAGTTTGTTTTTATTGTCCAAGTTGGAACCTTTAGTTTTGATGTGGAACATTTAAAACATACAAAAAGTATAAATCCCACTTGGGCCCTTTCTCCCCGCTTGTTAGTCCCTTTTACTTTCTTGAGGACCCAGAGCCCTTACGTCCCACTGTCCTGCTGTGTTCTCCCTCCCCATCCCTGCTGTGCTTGGACCATTTTCTTGCCTGTAAGACGGGGTGGGCAGTCGAGGCCCAAGGAGAGCAGGAAGCGGATCCTTTGCAGCCGGGGCCTGGGCTCTGCTGCTTGGTAGCTTTGTCCTGACCTCTGCGTTGGGAGCCAGTAGGGCTGGCAGTGCAGGGGCTGTGAAGAGCTCACTCCAGCCTTGGGGACAGTTTGCACAGGATCAGTCCCTGGGACAGCAGAGACAGTGCGGCTGGTGGCCGTTTCCTCCAAGAGCCTGGCCTTCTCAGCCTTCTGATCACTTGGACCACATAAGTGGTCACGTGCCTGGCCCATGCCCCGACCCTGCCCAAGTGTGGCCACCTGGGTCAGAGGACGTTTGTTACAGGCCTGCCTCAGAGTCATCTTCAAACACAATCCATTTTTAAGATAAAAAATGTAAACAGTCAACCGAACAGGAGGGCTGAAACGCACCATCCGGTGTAAAGGAGGATTAGAGTGGGATCTCTCAACCTTGGCGATATTGACTTTTAAAGAAATTTGCATTTTGAAGTTAGTATAGATTCACATTCTGTTGACATCTTGGGCCAGACAATGTGTGTGTGTGGAGGGGGCTGTCCCATGCATTGCGGAATGTGTAGTGACATCTCTGGGCTCTACCCACTAGATGCCAGGAGCACCCCCTTTCCCAGGTGTGCCGACCAGGACTGTCACCAGACACCAGATGAATGCACCCTGGGAGGCAGAACTGTCCCTGGCTGAGAGTCACTGCTCTGGGGCCACTCATCAGCAAGCCATGGAGGGTGGTGTGGCTGCTGGGGGGACGGTAGCTCAGGCTGGCTGCGTGTCCGTGGCGCCAGTAGAAGTGCTGGAACCTGGGGCCCGGGCCGGACAGGAAGGAGGAAGGAGGGAAGCCAGAGGGGCTGAGAGGAAGACCACTGGTTTGTTGAGGTTGGAGAAGAGGTGTGGGTGATATCTTGCATCCGGTGGGGGGCGAGGGGCAGAGGGACGGAGGCTGGGAGTGAACTCTTTGAGCCGTAGAGTGCGCAGGGTGGATGGAGCTGGTGGGGACACGTGGGGAAGAAGGCGAGGCTGAGGCGGTGAGGCCCAGGGGTCCCCCTGCATCCCGCCCCTCAACGGGACTCCCAAGTAAAGGAGGAACTTGGGAACCCTGGACCGATCCACCACTTGATGAGGAGGGTCAGTTTCGGATGCGGCAGGGTTTGGGATGCAGGAAGGGCTGAGTTGGGCAAAGGCTCCATAAGAGGATAAAGCAAGACCTTGGGGGGCAGGGGGTGCCAGCACACTTCCTGGATGACAAGTCACTTTAGGAGCAGCCTGGCAAGATCCCCCTTCCTCATCCAGCCTGGGGTGGAGCAGAAATGTGGAAGGAGAGAAGACATGGGGTTACTTATTTCTGGGCCTTGTTTTAGGGTAGAAACGTTGGGTCTCATGGGGGCCCAGTGAGTTCTGCAGGTTCCCTTACGCAATGGCCATTTGAATAAAATTGTTTCCGTTCACGTGCTCGGAGGTGCCACTGTTATAATTGTGAATGTGTTTGTAAAATATTGTCAGGGTTCAAGATACTCAGGCATTAGCGTTCATACTTTTCTGTTGGGGAGATTATAACATTTCCTTAGGCATGACCCCCTGAAAATGAAAAGGGAAGCTTAGTCACCATAGGATATTTTTGTATACAGAGAAACATCTCAACTTAGAAAAACACTTGTATTTGAATTCAGGGGACGTTTACTTCATAGGCGCGTGACTCCGTTACACATGTGAGCCTAAGTAAGCCGCCGGTGCCGAATAGCAGAATAAGTCATTCTCAGTGCGGGGAAGAGGTGGCAGGGGGAGAGCATATGGTGTTAATTCTATATATAGGCGTCACCTGAAAATACAGCCGCCTGGTTCTCCTCGGCAGCTCTTCGGTACTTGGAATGTCTTCAGGGGAAAGGGAAATAATACATCCAGAAACAATGAAATATATTTTGACTTCAAATGCTAGTACCTAAATTTTTAGAGACAGAAAGTGGGTCAGTGGTTGGAGCGGGGGCGGGGACAGGGATTGACTGCAAAGAGGCACAGGGACAGTTTGGGGGAGGGCCGAGTGTTCGAGGACTGGGTGGTGGTGAGGATGGCACCGCTGTAAACTTACCGGAAAATGAGGGAAGCGCACACTCGCGAGGGGGCGTTTGTGGTGTGCAAACCGTACCTCGCCGACGCCCTCAGAGTGTTCACGCTCGGGGCCGCAGGGGACTTCGGATTTGACGTGCCAGCCGCCTTTGTGTCTCTTGGTTTCATTAGTTCTTTCAGCAAGTGTCTGACTTGCGGTAAATCACTGAAACTCTCTGCGCCTCCTCTTCTTCTCTTGGAAAATGGGGTGATGGTGCACCTACGCAGAGGTTGTTGGGATGGGTAACTGCCCCTGATTGCTAGTGTCGTGGTCCCCACCATCATCATCGTCGTGGTTGTCTTGGTTGTCGTCCATTTTGTCTTTCTTTTTCTCTGTCCTGACCTAGGGCCTGCTCTGGCCCAGGCCCCCTCCTCTCTACGTTGCAGACAGAGTGGGACTTCGAAAAGGAAAACCTAGCCCTGACTGGTGTGGCTCGGTGGGTTGGGCGCTGTCCTGCGAACTGAGAGGTGGCCGGTTCTATTCCTGGTCTGGGGACGTGCCTGGGTGGTGGGCCAGGTCCCCGGGTGGGGGCATGAGAGAAGCAACCAATCACATTTCTGTCTCACATCAGTGTTTCTCTCCCTCTCTTCGTCCCTTCTTTCCCCTCTCTCTAAAAAGAAACGAAACCTTAAAAAAGACAAAAGGAAAAGCTAATCTTTCTGAAAATGCCGCTGTGGTTCCCGTGGCACTTGAGGTGGCGCCCAGACTCCCTGTGCTCACAGCACACACTCACTGCATGCACACACGCACTCACACACGCCGTGGCCTCCTCTTTGTCTGCTCCCCCATGCCAAGCTCTCCGGCCATCTGTCAGCCCTCGGAGCTCAAGGCTCCTTCCAGCCGGGGATTCTCCCGGCTCCCCATCTGGGCCCTTGATGATGGTCCTCCTTCCCATCCTCTTCTTGTAGATGCCAGTGTCCCCTGGGGAGACCAGCCCAGAGCTTACCTGAGACCCTCTCGATCTGGGGCCCCCCACAAGCCCTTCTGGATGGTAATGACCGTAATTCCTCACATCTGCACCATGAACCCTTGAGGCAGAGCGTGGCCTCCGGCTTCCTGCTGGTCACAGTCTCCGGCACAGTGCCTGGCCCTCAGGTGGGTCAGCCGGCTTTGCAGATCCATGAAGTGTTGACTTGCCGACCGGCCTTCTGTGTGAAATAATCGCCCTAGGGAAATGACTTGATCCCAGAGCGTGCTGTTAATCTGGGAAAGTCTTAGGTGTAGAAGCCTTCCTCTCGTAGGGCCTTCATGCACGAGGAAACTCCCTTTTGCCTCCCAGAGGTCTGACTCGCACTAGATAAAGGTTAGGGCCTCGGCATTCTGCAGGGAGGTCCTTATCCGGGGAGGGTCCTTGCTCCATCCAGTCCCGGGGACCTTACTTAAAGCCCTGGTGCTGGGAATGCTTTCTTTGCAGGGAATAGAAGAGCTTGCCCTTCGACCATCTGTTAATCCGCCAAGCAACTTGTTTTCCTGACGGATCCTCTTTGCTTTTTTCACACATGGATTTTAAAAACATATTTCAGTAAGCGATATTCCAGTTTTAATCTCAGGGGTTCAGTGGTTTACCACGCACCTGGTGATCAGCCTTCCCCTCCCCTCGACTGCTGGGCCTGGGGGTGCGGCCAACTCCCTGAACTCCCATTTCTGTGAATATGATCCCGTCCCCTTAACATTTTCATTTTAGCTGTATTTTATCATGCGCGTCATAGTACATTCGTACATCTATGTAATTTACTAGTAAGTTTCGTATGTATGTAGGTACCTATGGGCTACACGCTCACAAACACTCATCGTGCCCCCTGGCTGAGGGAGGGATGCATTTTTTAAGAATTAGGAACATGAAGAACAAAATTTGACACTTACCTGTACATCAAGTGGAAGCTTTCCCTCCAGGGAAGTTGCAGGGCAGCTCCAGCAGGTGCCCAGCGCGCGCACACACACACACGCACACACACACACACACAGATGGAGGGAGGGGCTGGGGCCTGCAGTCCCGCCCACCCGACTTCCCTGAGTGCGCTCAGCCCCCTGTGTTTCTCAGTCACCTGAGGAGCTTTAAGGACCTTCTCACGCTTCTTTCCACACCCGCTTCTTCCCTGAGATGCCCCTCTGTTGGCCTGGGGTGGGGCAGGGCGGAGTCGTGTTGTCCCCAGAGTGTCCCAGTTGGTTCTGAGACCTGCCTCTTCCAGCACAGGGAGCAACCGGGAGTCTGGCCTCAGGCCCTCGGGTGCTGGGACTGTGGAGCAACAGGAAAGAAACGCCCAGATAAAGGAACTAGGGAACTGGCAGGGCAGAGGGTGCTCGGAACGATTGCGCCACACCTGGAGGAAGCAGCGTTGCGGGTAATCTCCACCTGCGCAGTCTGTGTTGCTTGTCACTAGCAGATGTCACCTTCCATTGTGCCCTTGCCACTCGGCCCCAGTTGGGGTTGACGGGAGACGGTAAAGGTGACGGAGCAACAGCGTTTTCCTTCCTGCCTACCTGGCCCGCTCTCTGATTCTCCTTTCTGGGGACGGTGCAGGGAAAGTGGCCAGAACAGCGGCAGGGTCTTCCCCCAGATCCCCTCCCACGAACCAGGGCTGGGCGCCCCTCTCTGGAGCTGCCTTTGGAATGCTGGGGATTCTGTGACTGTACCCAGGGCCGTAGCTTGGAGACCAGAGTGCTGGGACACCAGGGTGGTGGGCAGGACACAGTCAGCCCCCACGTGTGGGGGCCCTCCCGGCAGCCCCAGTGGCCACGAATTTCAGGAGCCTGCGTTTGTGTGCCTGGGTTTCTTACGCCAGCTGGTCCTTGGATCCCCATTTAAAATCCCTCCCTCTGGTAAGCCAGCCCTGATCCTGGACGGATTCGGCCCTTCCCTGCTCCGTGCCTGCTGGGACACTGGGTATCATCGGACCTAGGTCTGGTCAGTTCTACCTCGAATCTGCCTCGTGCTCTGCAGGCCCTTGTCCCTGGCTCCCGACCCCACCGGTGTGCATCTGGCCTCATGCAGCCGGGTCCCCCTTCCTTGTCTTCTCGTGGCCTGCCTTTTCTTACTGGCTCTGGAGTAGCTTGGACAGTGAAGGCCTGCCCGTCACCCCCGATACCCCCCACCTCCATTGCCATCAGCAACCTTTCCTGACATCAGGCTGGATAATCGGTAGCATTCCCTGGAGTGCTTGTTTGGTGTAAATTCCTGAGCGCGCCCAGACCTACGAGCTCTGGCCTCGGAGCAGGGGTCTGGGAAATGATCTTCTGACAAGCCCCTGGCGATGCGGGGGCAGCAGAAGTGTGAGGACCCCCACGCAGGCTGCACCAGGGGGTCAGCAGTTACCGGCACGTGCCCTCTTCGTCCTGTGGCCCTGCCCCTCACACCGCACTCCGCCGCCGCCACCTCCCGCCGCCCTGTTCCCCCCGCGCTGCCCTGTTTCCCGAGCTGCCCTGTTCCCCGCGCTGCCCTGCTCCCCACCCCTGCAGGGCTCTGCAGGCGGGGCGCCCAGATGCAGGTCCGGTCGCCCCTCGCTGCGGCTCTCTCCCCATGCCCCGAGTGCCTCTCCACTTTTGGCGACGATCGAATCGAGCTGCCCCTCCCGGTGGACTCCTTTGTCGGCGTGTCAGGAGGAGGGTCATACCCGTGCGGTCCTCACGTCTCCCGCAGCCCGACCTGGGAGGCACAAAGCGAAGGTGTGAGGGGAGTCGGCAGGGTAAGAAGCGTCTTGAGTTCGGCCTGCGTCTTGTGGATGCTTCGTGCTCTTAGGCCCCAACCGCCCCTCTCACTTAGAGGGAAGTGCGCGTCCAGGTAGAAATACATTAGCGTGAGAGATAAGTGAATAAATACAATAACTACGGCCACAAGAGGCAGGAGCCGCTGGAGCTTCTCTTGGTGCCCACGACCTCAGCACCAGGGGCCAGCAGGGTAAACGGAGCCCACATGGGGGTTAGGGGCATCTACTTTCACACCCCATGCGCTCGGTGGTTCTTTCTCCAGTGCCTCATTTGTCAGTGCTAGTGAGTTAGAAGAGGAGGGGGAGAAGCAGGAGGAGGAGGAGGAGAGCGGGGACAGAGCGACGGCACAGGCTGGCCGTGGGATGTTAGTCCTTCCCTAACGCCGCCAACCGAAAACCGAAGCAGGGATCGTGAAGACCTTCCCTGCCCAGACCCTGTCTCTCGTGTTTCTCTCCATTGACCAAGGCCATTGACAGAAATAAAGATGCTTTGTAGAAGAGTAGCATGGGGGGGGGGTTAAAATCTACTACCTGCTTTGTTAAGGGGGAAAGTAAGGAGCCATATTACATTTTTATGTACGAAAGGGAGAGAAAAATAAGGCCGTATGTTTGTCTTTACTCGTAAATGCATTAAGAGGCACTGGGTGGACACCAAAGGTCCAATATGATGGTGATCCATGGTGGGGGGATGCAAGGGGACAGGGACAAGGGATGGGGCCATATTTCCCAGTGTGTCTCTCCATAGCATCTTGATTTTTTGAATTACGAGAATGTATGACTTTTCAGAAAGTTATATGCAAATGAAATAGCTCTAATATGGTTTTAAGTGCAGTGTTATGTAAATGACCCGATGATTCTTCTGTTATTAATACCAAACCGGTCACAGTGCTTTGGCCCGAAGTTCCCACTGAGCGTTCCCGTACCTTCTTCCATTTAGTCTTTACAAGGAGGTTCTGGTCTTGCCCTGGAACGTGGGGCCAGAAGTGGGCAGGGCAGGTTTGGAAGCCCCGATCCTCGGTGCAGGGCTCCGTCTGCTCAGCCAGCAGAGACTGCCTTCCCTTCGGCAGGGGGACGCAGGGGACACAGGAGGGACATGCAGACACAGGCTCTCGAACGGCGCCCGTACAGTTCAGTCCTGCCCCTTTTCAAATCGTTTCACCCTTTTCCACATTTGCTTCACGTCTGTAGATGCTCTTTTGTCTGTCCACATCCAGTGACGCTCGACTGGTCCTGTCGCGATGACCTTGTGCCCCTTCCTTCCTCTGTGGACAGCAGTAGCCACGGCAACCCCAGTGCTCTGTTGTGTTTGAGGCAGGGCCTCTCTTAGATGGGTGGGTTGGGCGGGCCTTAGGAGGGCCCAGGCGGTGCCAGTCCCTGTCCCTAAGCCCCCGTCCCTAAGCCCCCGTCCCTAAGCCAGCGCACGTGCTAATCTGTTTCATCTGCTCCCTGCACTCGAACAGCTGACTGGGGGCTATTCCGAGTGTCTTAGCGTGTGCCGTCCTGTTCTCCACAGGGACAGAAACCTGGCCGGCCTGGCCCGGGTGTGTACCTGGCTAACACGCCTGCTGGCTGGGCTCCTGGGAGAAGATAAGGAAGCCCCACTAAACCCAAGCAGGGTCTCTTCTTGATAACACCTGGTCACACCTTCCTGACGCAGGAAGCTGCCACCTGGGGATGGTGCGGGCCTTTGCCAGTCAGAGCAGCTGCTTCCCACCTGATGGGACAGCAGCTTTGCTTCGCATAACGCTCGCATTTCCGTTTGCTTGCCTCAGACTGCATGGACTGTTCTGCAATGTGCATCCCTTTCTGCTTCAGCTGCTCAAAAAACGCAGGTGGGTGGCGGTCTGGGTGTGGCCTGTGGGTTTGCAGGGTGTTGCTGCCCGCTCCAGACCCCGGATGTGTTCTCATCACTTCTGATAAAGACGCATGCACTCAGCGGCTCACGGACCACACTTAACCCGGGGTCCATCTTCTCCGGGTGCCCGTCACAGCATCGCGATTCAAGTGGATCCAGGGGCTCTCAGACCTGGGACTCGGTGAGGGCAGGAGAAAGCTCTGGAACAGCAAGTCGGTGTTTCTGCCGTCTGCTGGAGATGCGTAATCCCTTCAGTTTGAGACACGGGTGACCCCCTAGTTCTGTCTCTCTTTTTATAAAATGAGTTACTGCAAAACTGCCGCAAAGTGCGTGTAAGATATAAAGAATCAGCAAAACGGCGAACACCGGCATGCCTTCCACCAACGTAATGAGGACATTCCCTTTCAAAGTTCCCTTTGTGCCCTTCCTGCGCAGCGATGACTACTTGCCAGAAATGGCTGCTTTGGTTTCCTCGCTTTTCTGGAGAGTTTGACCACTTGCGTATGTATCCCTAAACGGATGTGTCGTTGAGCTTCACGTAAATGGAGCGACATGCCACGTATTTCTCTGCCGCTCACGTTTTTGTTCTACTCAGCCCTGAGGTTCATCCGCGCTGGTGCGCGTAGCTGTAACGCATTCGGGTTCAACTCTGTGCCGTTCCGTTGTATGGGCGTACCATACAACGTCGCTACAACATACCAGCAGTCACTGGTCCATTCTGCTGTTGAGAGACATCTAGATTGCTTCCGGTTTCTTGTTCCCACACATAGTACTGCTGCAAACATTTTAGTGTGTGTCTCTTGGTGCACATGGGCAAGACTTTCTCTGGGGGGTGGATTAGAAGTAGACTGCCTGCTGGGTGGCTCATTAATGGATTTTATTTTATTGATGCAACCAGCACCGAGCATCCCTGTGCCAGACCTGGTTCAGCAGGGACTGGTGAGCGTGTGCCCTCGCTCCCATGGCCCGTCACACTGCTGCCCTGGAAGGACTCTGCCCTCAACCGCTCACGATGATCGCTGTGAAATGCGAGCGTGCTGAGTTGCAGACAGCTCCTGGAAGGGGACGGCTTTCGGGGGGGCCTCTGCAACTGCTCCTGGCTCCTAAGCAGCCCCAAGTGCCTCGTCCATGCCCTTTGTGTCCGTGGCAACGTGTTTGTTTGTCATGTCGTTAGGCTTTGCAGGGATCCTGTGTCCTGTATCAGGTTTCTTTTAAGCTCTGTAGAAAGCCTTTACCTTGGCACAAAGCATACAGCCTAAATCAGGCTATCCCTTTAGCAACTGGTGAAAGGGACTGCTTAACATTGGAACGAGAACTGGATGTTACAAGGACAGCTGTCTAAGTGCGCTCACCTTCGCCGCTTTTTCCTTCCTGGGGATAACGTTATGCTTGGTGGGTTGGTTTCCTCTGGGCGTTTGGAGAAAACCATGGGTTTAGTCTTCCAGATCTAGTCTTTGACATCCTCAGGCTTCACAGGGAAGGGTGACCATGACCTTGGGGCAGGCCGGCTCTCCTGACCCCCAAAAGTTTACCCCAAGTGAGATCAGCCGGGAGTTCTGAGTGCAATTCCAGGGGGACAAGCAGGGCCTGTTTCTCTGGCCCCAACCCCAGATCCTCAGTGGGAGTCATGGAGGGTTCCGTCGGCCTCACTTCAGGATGAGAAAAATGCATCCCCGTGTCCCCCTACTGAATTGTGAAAGCGCAGCAGCAGCCTCCCGGAGGGACCCAATAGTTGTCCACTTTCTCCTAATGACTGAATCGACATTTCTGCACTGACCTAAGGGGAACAGAGTGATTCAAGGCAAGCCATGAAAAGTCACTCACGATGCATGTGTGGTTCAGGGTGCACTGAAGCACACGTGTGTGGGTGGAGGGGCAGGCAGGGCCGTCGCTCTCGCCGGGGTACATGCAAAATCTGGACTGATGACAGTTTAGTGAGGTTACCATGTTTTCGGTCATCTTAGGAACTGCGATTGGAGCTGTTGAACACCCAGCTGTTTTGCTCCAGTACGCGTCTGTAACGCAGGGTCGGTCTGATGCTGCTGTGACTCATGCAGAGATGGGCACGGTGTCTGTGGAACGTGGACGCCGGTTGTCCCCAGCGCGTCCCTCCTGTGCAGTGCTGCGCAAGTCCGGCAGAGCTGGAGGGAGAACACAGAGCCCACTCGCCTTGATCTTGGTGCGTTGTGGCGGGTGCGCTGTCCGGGAAGTGACTTGGCGTGGTTCTCTCTGGGCTTTGCCATAACAAGACACGGCCTCAACTCCTACTTTGCCTCTTCAGTCAAGCCACCTTTAGCTTTTAGGTTGTTAAGTGAAGTCCTCTTTCTTTTAAAAAAATATTCTTCAATTGTAGTATAATATAGTACCTAACATGAAACTTAACCATTTTAACCATTTTTAACTATGTAGTCTGTTGGCACTAAGGACATTTACGTTTTTGTGCAACCACCACCAGCAGGCATCTCTGGAAGTTCTTTCTTCTTCCCAAATTGAAACTCTGTCCCCATTAAACAGAAGCTGCCCACTCCCCTCGCCGCCCCCCAGCTCCTGGCAGCCACCGTTCTACTTCCCGTCCCTGAATTGGACTGCACCTGAGAACCTCGCGTAAGCAGAACTACACCGCCTTCGGCCTTTCGTGACCGGGTCGTTCCCCTTCGTGTAGTACCCTCCAGGTTCGTCCGTGTCATGGCGTGTGGCCAGGTTTCCTTCCTTCTAGAGGCTGAAGAACATACCGCATTTTGTTTATCCATTCATCTGTAGACACTTGGGTTTTTTCCACCATTTGGCTATTGTGAGTAGTGCTGCTGTGAAAATGGGTATATAAATATCCATCCGCAAGCCCCATTTCTCTACTTATTAATGATTTAACACGTTTTTAGCTCTGCCGGTAATTTTTAAAACTGTAGTTGTTACTTTCTTTGTTAACCCTCTGGGTACAAATTTGCATCAATCCTGTATGGTCTCCGTGTGTGTCTCTCTCTTTTTTCTAAATAAGCCCTGTTGTCTTTCCTACGAGATTTTTAGAACGCGTACTTTACTTGATAATCAATATAGCAGTAATGATTGTATTTGATGATGAGGCCAGAAAGGAGTTGGAAGAGGCACTTTCTGTTCTCCCGACGTGAGTCAGTTCCAAGGGTGTGATTTCATCGGTCGTCCGCGTGTCTGGCACCTGCTGGGTGCTGGGTGCTGGGTGCTGGGGTCGGTCGGAGTGGTGTGGTCGTTGGCCTTCGATATCCCTGCCGCTGTCGAGAGGGAGGACACTGCTGCTGGCAGCATCATGACGGCAGCTGAGATGGGCAGGCGAGCAGCTGTCACCTGGACCTGCTGGGAAGGCGGACCTGGGGATGCCAGAGGCTCTGAATCAGTAATCAGCGTCGATAAAAAGCAGAATTCCAATCAGGGGCTTTCCTTCCCTTGGGAGAGATCGCCGGTAAGATGGCAGTGAGCATTCATGCCACGTATTTTTCCTTTGCTGACATGAGTAGTTTGCACTCAGAAAAAGGAAAAGAGCTCTGAAATAGCAAATGGGTAATTACACATGTATTTTTAAATATGTTTGGCAAATGAGTAGGTGAATACTTATGAGGCCCATTGGTTACTTCTGCTGTTTTATTATGAATGTTACATGTTATCAAGGGTTTATATAATTTCATATTTGGAAGTGCACTATCACAATTTATTAGCAAATACTGATTTCCATGTTTAAAAAACTTTCGTACATGACAAGTTGAGTGTCACTCAGCGGTTTCAGTTTGGTAGGAGCTGGGGAAATCTCGAGGAGCCTGATACCCTAACCAGTGCTATGGAGATGGGCCTGCCCTTCACCTTGGCCCTGGGCTGGTGTTAGCAGGTGCCAGACCATTGCCACCCTATCAGTCCCCCCAGGACGTGAATCCAGCGCAGACAGCCGGGGGCTGCGGGGGAGGGACCTAGCCCAACGCCCGGCACAGTGTAATCCTCGAAAACATATTTACGGATTGGCTAACCCAACTCACGGAATTTCAAGGTCCGAGCTAATCTGACATCTGGAGGATGAAAACATTTGTCTAGTTGAAAAATAGGAATTTTGACAAAATATGTTGTCCTAGAAAAAACAAATCAATGAATGGTTATCTTTAGTCTTGAAGTACTAATACTGATGTTATTATTCAATGTGCAGCAACTATGGCCTAACATTGAACTTCTTGATGTTATCAGGGGGCGTGAATTTTGCTAAATGGTTTTGAAGTTCTTTGGCTGTGTTTTCTTTTTGGAATCTTAATATCTAGTCCATGTTTATTGAACACCTGCTATGGGCGGAGCTCTAGGAGGCTCGGTACTTCGGGACAGAAGGAAGGGCCTACCCTACTGCTACCCGAGATGATAGGGAGGCCAGGCTCCCCAGGAATCAGTTACTTACGTTTCCTTCCTGAGGTTCTGCAGCTGACTGAGGTTAGGAGCAGAGGCCCCCAAACAGACATTCACTGTCAGGATTCCCACAAGCTTTCCGTGCCTCAGTTTCCCCGTCTCTGGACTAAAAATAGCGAACGAGCCTCTTTGGCTTCGGTGGCACGCAGATGCGACGGGTGCGTCAGGCTCCTTAGCGTGTAGGACGCGTGCAGCCCTAACCACGATTGCTGGCTTGGGTGACTCCTGAGGTGGCTGCTCTCTCTGTCCCCCGCCCTCCATTCCCGGGATAGCCCCAGGAGTCGGTAGAATCCTGACCAAGAAGCGATTCTCGCCCGAGTTTCCAGAGGCTGTGCGTTTCCTGCTTCGGCCCCAGCCCCTCTTGCGGGGAAAGTGCAGGCGGTGACCCACACGCAGGGGGGCCTGTGCGCGCTTGCAGAGACGAACAGGCACAGGGCAGCCTCCCCTGGCTGCCTTTGTTCCTTTGGGTTTATTTTCGCTCTCCCAGTCTGATACCTGGTGGGAGCCTGGCTGGCAAAAATAACTCTAACCCAAGCCCGGTTGTAAGACAGGGCTTTGGACGTGGGGGAGTTGGAGCCGGCAGCTTGACCATCCCGGGTTATTTTTAGAGAAGAGAAGCCCACCCCTGGTCGTCATGTATCCTTCCTGGCTTCTGCCTTCTGCAGTCGCTGGCCGGGAGCGGGACTTCCACCCACCCCACCCAGAATGCCCGGCTTCCTCATTTTGGTGTCTTGCCAGTCGTCTTCCCTGAAGTCATTACCGGTCATTGACCTCTCTTCCCCAGAAAAATGCTAAGCGGTTTTTGAACTCGAAATGGTTTCTCCCTTCGCTTTTACTCAGGGACTTGAGAGTTTCCACAGTTGGACCAGGCAGTGTTAAACCGGACGATGCCTGGGAGGAAGCGTACGGGCGTGAAGTCAACGAAGCGTCCGGGTACCTGGGGCAGGCCCTTCGGTGGCTGGCCCTCACATTAAGCCTGTGCCGGGACCAACAAGAGTGAGTTGACAGCGCCAGGGGCCGGGGCTCGGGGTCAGCCACTGCGATGGCTTTAATTCAGAACCTCACGTCAAGGTTTCAGCCCCGAGCCCTTGCCGCGGTGGAGCCTTCCTGGCACAGCTGTGCAGGTGAGCGTGGGAGAAGGTGCGGCACGCGTGAGAGATGGGACCGGGACACCAGGCTCGCTCAGAAGCAGCTGCCACCCGGCTTGCTGAGTCCTCCTTGTTATGGCCGAGACCAAAGATGGCATTGGAGGGGGCCGACTGTCATTCTCTTTCCGCAGTGAGACTTTCAGCCCACGGTGGCAAGGAGCAGTCCGCGTGGGGGTGGTGAGTGATGTGTCCAGTGGTCTGGTCCCTGTGAGCCGTCCTAGGAGCTGTGCGTCTGGGCCCAGCTGCCTAAACCAGGCCTTATGCCCTGTCCATCCCAGGCGGCCGCTGCGGGTCTCTGACCACATACCCTTCATTCTGCGTCTCCACTGTGTGACTCAGGGTTGCTCTCTTTTGTTGGTCTGAGGGAGCTTATCCTGGTGTGTGGCTGGAGAGCACGGCCCTTTCTGGTCTGGGAGTCTGAGATCCTGAGGCTGTTGGTGACCCCTGACCTGCGTGCGCCCATGAGAATAACGCATAAGCAGCTGTGGGAGGTCAAGGTCAGGGGCCCCCAGCCTGTTTCAGGTTGTCACAGTCCTGCAGTCAGAGCGCCTCCCCCGCCCCAGCCCTGCCCAGGCCGGGCGGCACTGGGTGCCCCGCCCCCGACTTCCGTCCGCCTGTCTCTAAAAGCAGAGGGCGGGAGCTTTGCATTGCAGATGGGATTTTTATTTTTAAACGCTGGGAGTGATGGTGTGGGAGCGATGACGCATCGGCAGCCAGCTAATCCGTGTTGTGTGAAAACACACACACCGCACGTTATTTTTAAAGAGGAAGAAAGCACAAAAACAAATGCCGCCAACTCCTCGGGTCAGCAGAATCGAGGGAAAAACTCCGCGGGAGGCCTTTCTGAGCAGCAGAGGGAAGGCCAGCGCGACCCGACCCGCAGGACGGGCAGGAGCTCCCGCCTGCTCGCCTTCCCTGGGGGGGTGGGGGGGGCGCGGACTCCGTCCTCGTCTGTAACTCCCCGTGCGCTGATGATGTTCATCTCCAGGCGCGTGCATTCCTTCTTTCTCTTTGCTTTAACTGAATCTGAGTGATTTTTGCGTCCACGCTGAAAAACACAGAAAGCTGACTTTTACAGCTTGCGTATGATCACAGAGGGATCAGACCTGGGCCTCGAGCCATACGACTGTATGCAGAAGGCCCACATCTCAATGCTGGGAAATACTGGTTTACTAAAGTCCTGGACTTTCATATCACCCAGCTCCTCTTCTATTAAAAAAGTACTGATATTAAAATCCAGCAGTGGAAATGATACCCCAGGGACCGCCATTGGAACTAAATCGTGTGTCTGTGAATGAAGTCAGAGACCTCCCCAGATCAGGAAACACAAGCCTTGGAGTGGGAAGGATCCCTTCGTCCCTGTCCCTGCTTCACAGGGCTGACTGGGCCACACGTCGTCCCTAAGGATGAGCGGTGCCCAGATGCTCCCGGGCCAGAATGGAGGCTGTGGCACAGGACTGCCCCTCAGTCCCCTGCGTGGGGCTCGGTCGGGGGGTGTTGTCCGAGGGGCAGCCTGGCCCACTGCTCACCGCGCCCATGTAGGCAGTCCGAGCCTGACCCAGCTGGGCTCTGACCTGTGTCTGCACTGAGGGAACTCCTGGTCCAGAGCCGGAAGCAAGCGGGGCGCAGAGTGGGCCATTTGCCGCAAGATTGCTCACCCAGTCTCGGGCGGGTGGGCGGGGGATACTGGGGACGGGCCCCCGGAAGAACTGGTGATGAATGCCAAGATCTGAAGAGCGAACCGAGAGAAGTTAGATGAAGAAGAGGCTCCGGGAACAGAGTTCCAGAGGGGGAGAGAGCACAGAAGCCTGAAGGCGAAGGTCGAGTGTGGCTGGAGCACAGGGAGAAGGCAAAATGAGAGAGAGAGACCAGGCTGGCCGGGGAGTGACCCCTTCCTGCAGGCCTTGGGAAGCCACTCAGAGGGTTACCCGAGGGCACGGGAAGTCCTGGAAAGACCAAAGGGCTGGGCAGGAAGACCGGTGAAGCTCTGGATGGTTCATTACCGTAAGGTCGTGCCCTGCGGTGGCCAGACTCCCTCTCCTGGTGGGGACGTGTGGCTAGAAAAACTCCGGGGACCACAGCCCGCAGACGGCCCTGCCTTCAGGCTCAGCGGGGTGTCGTTTCGTGTTCTGTGAGGCGCCGTCTTTCTAACACGGGCCCACAGCTGTGTTTTCTAAGAGGCATTCAGGACTCTGGGCCATCAGTGGCCTCTGTTAGTAGGTCACTGACCTGCAGCAGACCAGCACACCCATTCTAGTACGCTCCTCTATGGCTTTTTCCAGAATAATCATCACCTTCCTGTGGCACACCATACACAGCACCTGGCCTGTCGCAGGCACCTGTCAGGGACGGCTGTTTCTCATTACCTGGTGAAGCTTGAATTCTGCCTGCTCTTTTCTGAGCTGGGTGGGTATTTCCTCCCACACCCCCCTTCTCTCAGCATGCCCAGCTTTGCTCTGGAGGGGAGAACCTACTGGAAAGGAACCGTTACCTGCGGATTCCGGTTTTCTGGCGCTGACAGGCCACCAGGTGCTAGATTTGCCCTTCAGCACACATCGGGGTCTTTCGTGTGTCTTTGGTTTATTTGTCGCTGAGATGACCTCATCACCTAGCCCAGCTTTGTGTCTGAGGCTGTCGAGGCAGATTTGCTGGCGTTCCCCACAGGTTGCCTGCAGGTTGTCTCTTGTGTCACTGTCACCGGGCTGTTACCAGATCTGGAACCAGATCTCTGGGCCCTGTCCCCGCTCACTGCCCCTGGAGCCCTGAGGCACTCAGGCACAGCGTGTCCTGGAATCACCTGCTCAGACAGTTGGGACGTCTCCAGGTATCTCCCTGTGGATAGTTGGTAGTGACAAAGGGGGCAGGAGAGACACCTGCAGACACCACCGCAATGGGACACGACCGCCTCCGGTCTCTCCTGATACAACGTCCCGAGGAGAGGACAGCCTCACTGCTGTGGTATTTTCGCCATAACACGTCATCTGAATTTAACCACGAGGAGACGACAAATACACCCACACTGAGAGAGATTCCGCAAACAACCGGCCAGGACTCTTAAACTGCGCCGGGGTCCCGAAAGACAAAACTGGGCGGTGGCACTGTCCCCGATCGGAGGACACCAAGGAGACGTGTGACTGAACGGACCGGAGCCTGGGGCGGGACAGGCAGCCCAGTGGGCAGCGGTGGGACTCGATTGTCCCCTGTAGGGTGGGTGACAGTACCGTGTCGCCGTGGGCCCCCTGATCTGGGTGATCGCACTATGGTTTGTAAGATGTTAACTTTGGGGGAAGCTGGGGGAAGGGTCCCGGAGTCCTTTCCGCACCAGGGCGTAGAGGAAAGCGCTCAGGGTTTAGCGCTGGAAAGGCCAGATCAGGGTTCACATCTTGCCTCTGGTGACAATGACCTGACACGGCGGGACAAGCGCGTCACCTGTCCGAGCCTCCGTTTCCTCAGCCGAGGCGCCGTGGGCACCCACAGTCTGCAGTCCCTTCCCCAGGAGGGACCAGGCTTTTCCTCTGCCCCGCCCTCCCCTGACCTGCCCCTTTCTCTGCCCGCCTCCACCGCGCACCCTCTTGAGTGGCACTTTCAGAAACCTGCGCGTGCATTTGCGCAGAAGGTCTAGCAAGCTGGCTCCGCACATGAGAAACTCTCGCTCTTGCCGGATGCAGCCTGAGGTGGGCTGGCGCCCTGGGCATCCTGCCTTGCCCGCCCTCGGGCCGGCTTGGGCTTCCTTTCAGATTCTTGTGCAGAGGTGCGGCTCCTGGTGGCAGGGCCCAGGGTGGCATCCAGGCCCCGTCCCGTGGCTCTGAAGTGCAGCCGTTTCAGCTGGTCCTGGGCGGTCACAGGGTGGCTGCACCTGGACAGGAAGGAGCTCAGGAAAGCACTCAGGTGGGCATCTCCTGCCATTCACCTGCCTTTCCCCTTCCCTTTCCTGCGGGTGAGCGGAGGACAGTGGAAAACCACCAGACACTGAAGTCGTGGCCAGCCGGTCTGGGTGGTCCCTTCCCCAGGCCCTCTGTGCAGGAGGGCTGCTGTTTTTAAAATTTTGGAGTGGGTAGAATCTGACCTGCCCCCGGCCCAGAGCAAGTCCCCGGGGAGCAGGCCTCCTGAGAAAGCCCACTGGGTTGCTGGGTGTAGGTCAAGGCACTGACCTTGGCGCATGGAGCCCCCCACGGTTCAGGCTCTCTGGCCATCTTCTGGTGCCCCAGAGCACACTGGGGATGAAGTCTGGGTGTCCTGAGCCTGGCCAACAGATGAGGCCTCCTGGGTGCAGAGGCTGGGGTGCCGCTGGCCTGGGTGCACCTTCCCCCCACCCCATATTCTGGAGATCCTCCGCGGAGTTCCTGAAGTGTAGCAAATGTCTGGTGGTTACTTCCTGGGGGCCAGATCCGGTGCCAGCCCCTGCGGGTGGAGGGATAGATAAATCGTGCGTCTGGGATTTATCTGGGAACTGGCGGGAGACCATCCTGTCCTGGTTCTAAGACAGGGTAGAAGGTCCGAGTTTGTCTCTGTTCCCAACTATGGCCTGTCCACACAGGTCACCCCGGGCCCTCGATCTTGCTCATTCCCCGTAGGGAGAGGGTTAGACAGTGCAGGGTGGGCGGGAGGAGGGGCTGGCAGCCGAGTAGGGCAGACAGACATCCTGTTCCGTCAGGAGCCAGAGACCTGGAGGTGGCAGGGTGCGAGCTTTCTGTCACTCACTCCCTTTTGTGCTATTGGGACTTTTCTTTTTATAATGAGAATGAAGCCTTGTGTTATTTATATAAGTAAAACAAGTGAGAAGATAAGCTATAGATAAAAATACTCTTTGACTCTAGACTCTCCCGAGACACCCCTCCTTTGAAAACCATATCACGTCTAAGTCGCTGACACTGATTGTTCTGCGATAGGAAGGTCGTGCTCCGCACTTGACACGGGTGAGGCAGGGAGGCCACAGAGTCCTTCCGGCCTCTCCTGAGCTTTGCTCGGGTTTCACGTTTCCTTGCCCAGTGGCCCTCTCAGCGCTGGGAGGGGTGGGGGAGGGGGAGGCATTTGTCTCGGGGTGAACTAAAAAATGGGGCTGCAGCTGAAAAGCACGGAATGTGATTCTTTCCCCCCAAGGGAAGCGGCATTAGAGTTTGAATTATGTATTTAACTTTTGAAAATGGGAACAAATTCCCAATGTGAGCGGGCCATTTTTTCGGGATGGGGGACTGCGTTGCACTCGGACGCCAGATCTCTAGCTGTGCTATAAAGTTTTGGTGCCTCCGTGAAGTGGTATTTTCTGCAAAGAGGGGGCAGGGTAGCCCAGAGCGGCAAAGACAAAACCGCATAGAAACCCTCTCTCGGACACCGGAGTAATGGGGCGACTGACCTACATACGGGCAGGAATCTGCTGGTACAATGGGCTCGTGTTGCCAGAACAGGCTGAATCGAGGCCACAGCGCCCGACATTCACACGCAGGCCCTGTGCTCATTCAGGCCCAGACGACAGGCGGGCTGCTGTCCCAAGACGGCCAGACCGCCCCCACCCCGCCCACAGAGTGTTTCCTGGCACCAAGAGCCTGCTGGAAGGCTGGGTGGTCACGGGGCTAAATCCCTGGACAGAGACACTGACAAAGGAATAGGATTTCATTGTAAGAATCCAAGACACGGAGACAACCCGAGTGCCCTTCGATGGACAGTTGGGTGAAGAAGAGGTGGTGTGTGTATAGAACGGAACGTCCTCAGCCTTGAGAAAAGGCCAAATGCTGCGTTCTCGACCACATGGATCTCGAGAGTATCATGCTAAGTGAAATAAGTCAGATGGCAGAAGTCAGGGAACCCTGTGATTTTCCTCAAATGTGGGAGGTGAAGCAGAAAGCAACAAATACACAGACAAGTACGACTCATAGGCACAGACAACAGTGCGGTGCTCACCAGAGGGAAGGGAAGGGGGATGGGAAATGAGGAGGGAAAAGAGGGTCACCTACATGGTGACAGGAGAAGACTGGCCTCCGGGTAGCGGGCACGCCGTTCAATGCACAGACGATGAGTCACAGAACCGCACACTCGAAACCGATGCCATCTTATTAACCAATGCCACCCCGATGTTGAATGTGCCGCCACATTCAATTTAAAAAAAGAAAAAGAAGCATCCCAAGAAATGAGCCAACCTTGGGCTGCGGGGCTGGGGAGAGCAAACAGTCTAGAAGCTCGCTGCCTAACTGAAGTACAGCATGCCATTTTACATCTTCAGACAGAGAGAACCATTTAGAAAGGTAACCCAAAACAAGTGGCATTCGTTTCAATAGTTTTTACTTAACCCAATGCATCCAAAATACGAAGATCCAGCATGTGTGCACATCATCAACACAGCGTTGTACGTTCCTTTCGTGTGGTTTTGGAAACCCGGTGTGCGTTTTCCCCTGCACAGCGCATCTCGGTCTGAGCTCGTCACCTTGTGAGTGCGCGTGGCCGTGCGTGCCCTCGGCTCCTGTGTAGGTGAGCGCCGGTCTAGAAGCCGAATCCCTCCGCGCCTTTACAGGGTCGGCTGGGGAAGCCGCCACGGTGCTGTTGGGGCCCGTGGGATCACTGTAGCATTCAGGGTAGGGTCCCTACAGCTTTCTTCTGCTATTAAAAAAAAAAAAAAAAAGCTTTAAACCTTAATAAGTTACAGGTAGTAATTCTTCACATTCTCACAGGCCTTTTGCATTACAGGATATTTTTAGTATGTTCTCCTTCACGCCTAAAACTGTGAAGGAGGCAGGCAGGTACCAATGCCTCTGGCAAACAATTATGCGTGTTCTACACTGGGCTCGGGTCCCTGACGCACCTATGAATCCTGGAGCTCAGATTCCGGTGCAGGAGGAGAGCAAACCACTGTGTGCGTGTGGTCAGAGCTGTCGTGGGAACAGGAGCAGGGAAACGCCTCGATTCTGCCCAGGAGGTCAGGGGAAGCTCTTCAGAGGAGGCGTATTTGAGTGAAAGATGCAGAACTCGGGGACCTTTGCCAGGCAGGTCAGTAGGGGTGAGGGGAAGACACACTCTGAACGTGATCCATCTGGGCGAGGACTCTGAGCCTGGTGTGTCCCTTGCCCGGCCCAGACACCAGGTGTTCACAGGACAGGGGCCCGGAGCTGGGGTGAACGGCGCCAAGAGCAGCTCCTCACCTGGAAAAAGAGGTTCCTGGGCCAGGTCTCTGGAAGGGAGAAGGTGGTGGGAGGGGCCCTCCCCTGAAACCTGATGACCTGGCGACCTCAAATCCAGGTCCTTGCCTGCGACTGCCCGTCTTTGCCTTGAGACCTGGAGTAAGAATGTTTTCATTCAGCTCTGCGTGTTGTCCTTACACGGAGGTTCTGTAAGGATGTGAGCTTTCGGGGCTGTCGGCCGCGTGTCTGTTGTCGTTATCAGGGAGTTTGGGGGGCGGAACCCCCGCTTCTGGTGTTTCCAGCCACAGCTGAACTGACTGCCCCTGTGGGATCTTGGTGCAGGACTTTCTCCCGGGCAGGGAGCTGCTTGCCTTTTGTCCGCCCGAGGCCCTTGGCCGCCACGAGGGCAGGACAGAGACAGCGCCACATGCCCTCCAGGAATGGCGAGCCTCCTCTGCACTCAGCAGTTTCATTTTTACCTCATCAGCGTGTTCCTCTTTTTAAAGTGTGAATCCTAGTGACCCGAATGAGCTGTCGGCCTGGGCCTGGGCCAGCGGGACCAGGTTACTACAGTTCACAGGCACCCTGCGCTGCGGGGGCAGTGGCCGGGGTTCCCTCTGTGGCTGGGTGGGGGCTTGTGGGGCACGCTCACCCTTGCAGGGGCAGCAGTGGCCCGCCGGTCTGACGGGCTCTCACACTGGGAAAACATTGTGCCCAAGGCAGGCTGTGGCCTGCGTTCCCGTCCCTCGTCCCCTTCCTAGCAGCCCTTTTAAAAGAACCAGCAAAGTTTGCAGAATTCGGATCCTAATATTTAGAAACACAAAATCCAATGGGGATAGCTCCCAGAGTTTGTCTGTGGTTAGATTTCAGGCCCGCTGGCTTTGGCGTTCACGCAGGTGCAGCCCAGCTGAGACTTCACCTGAGACTTCACTTCAGTGCTATGAGCCCGAACAGCAGGGGGTCACGCTCCAGGATGGGGCGCTGTCCAGGGAGTGAGCTTTCCCTGGAGCTGAGTGGTCAGCGGTGGCTGCCGCAGCCTCCAGGGGCATCGCGTGGTGGAGGTTTAGAAACAGGAAGGCAGACGACCTGCCTGACCCTTCTGGCTGACCCCTGAAATCACGTGAGTCCCAGGGAAGAAAGAATAGCATTTGCAGGCCCCTTACGCTGCGGGAGGGCCAGTGTTAAGTACGTTTTTTACCCAGGCCCAGGAGTTGCACACCACAGTTGTGTGAGCTCATCATCATTAGGAGCATTCTTTCTCCCGTAGGGAAGTGGTTCTGCAGGTGTGGTCGCCAGACCAGCAGCATCGCCGGGGAACTTGCTGGAAATGCTGATTCTCGGGCCCTGCCAGCCCTCTCCAGAATGGGGACTCCATTTTGTTTGGGGCGGTTGTCAGGCAGCGTCGTGTGGATTTCTGGTTCTTTCCTGTGGCTGGGTCCGATGGGAGGCTGCAAATGCCACAGGTCAGAGGGGCCGTGGGACAGCATGCGCTCAGGCTGCATTAGCGGGAGGCTGCGTGTGGTTTGCGGGCTGAGCCGGGCCTGGAAGCTCCGTGCTCCTCGGTCTGCTGCTGTCTCGCCTGGGACTTGGGGGCAGCTGAGGCCACGGGAGCGGGCTGTTCGGAGTCCTGGCCACACAGCTTCCCATTTCATCCTTTCTAACAGGAGCTTTTCCCCCATCGAGTGGTCAATGAAAACGTGGCCGTAAGAAGGTGCCGCAGGCTGGGGGCTTAAACGACAGAAATTGATTTTCTGGGATCTCCAAGTCTAAGGTCAAGGTGTCAGCTGGGTTGGTTCCTTCCGGGGCCTCTCTCCTCTGCTCATCCGTGGCTTGCAGACGTGGTCTTCTGTCTGTGCACCTCTGTCCTCACCGCCTCTTCTTGTAAGCACACCCCTCACTGGGTGAGGGCCACTCTGATGGCCGTGGTTTAACTTAATTGCCTTTTCAAAGACCCTGTCTCGATTCCAGCCACCTGTGAGTTACTGCCAGGGGTTAGGACTTCCTCCCGTGGGTTTTGGGGGAGACGGCATTCAGAGTCTCAGGAGAGGAGCTGCAGGGTGGCTGCAGGGGCCAGCCCCAGAGCGGAGGGTGCGAGGCTGGGGAAGGCGGGCTCCCGCGAGGTCAGCGCGGAGGGCCGTGTCAGGGTGGGGCCGGGGCAGAGGCGGTGCGGTCCGCCCTTCGAGGGCAGCGGTGGGCCCTGGAGAGGGGTAGAAGCTGCCAGGTGGGAGGGACCGCACAGAGCATGGGACAAGCATACCAGAGGGAGAAGGGGGCATCTTGCAAAGTGGACGTCATGGCTCAAGGTCAGCTGCGCTGAGCACTCTCTGTCTGTGGCATGTGATTTTTTAAACAGTTTCCACAGGAAATAGATGTCCTGTTTGAGAAAGGACAGTTGCGCTGGGCCACCCAGCCCCCTCCCTGAGCCACTGGGAGTCTTCCCACGGAGCCCTCTCACCAGTTCTGCTCGGGGAATGCTGAGGCACGCCCCACGTCAAGGTAGCTATGTCTCGGCCCTCGTGGGAGCGGCGCTCTTAGGCAGCCAGCAACGCCCTGACTCAGAGGCCCAGGTAGGGTCCCCGGGCTGCCGCATCGGCCTCTCCCGGGGTCCTGTTAGCAATGCCAGTCCTCAGGTCCCATGGTGGACCTGCTTCAGGAAAAAGCTCTGGGGTGGGGCCCAGCGGTTCGTTTTAATGACACTCCAGGTGGTACTTGCTGAGGCCCCAGAGCCACTGTCCTCAATCCAAAAATACAAGCAGCCGGTTGTTGGAAATCAACCCAAGAGCCTCGAAGCCGCAGTGTCTTTTTTCCTCCCCCCTGCTTCCTGGAAGAGGTTTTGAAGGCGTCCGTGCGCTGGACCCCTGAGCTTGGAGAGCTGGGCAGACAGGCGCAGAGGCCCCTGCCTCACGGAGCCACCTTCGTACCAAGGGGCCAGCAGTCTCTGCCAGGATCCCAGGTGGCTTTCCTGGCCTGACTCCCTGCAGGGGGTCGGAGCCAGCTGGTGGTATTGGGGACGGGGGAGACTGGGGTGTGGGAGAGGGGGAAGGCGGGGGCTGGAGGGGGCCTCCTGGGCCTCCCTGAATTCTGTATTTTGAGTCGAAGACCATGAGGGACCGCGGGTAAGGTTTCCCACGCAGCAGCTGGAATGCATGGCAGCGGCGTCAGGGGACCTCTGGCTTTGAAGACTGGATGAGATGCTGTTGCTTAATGAAAACCAGCCTCGGCCCAGCCACCATCCTCCCAGTGACTAGGCTGGGTCACCGAACCCCCAGCGTTCCCCAGGGTGCCCTGGAGATCAAAGCTTGGCAGCGGTGGCTGCTGCTGTTACTGGCAAGGGACTTGACCTCGGCTGCAGCCCACGCTCATTGCTGGGCAGGGGCAGTGGGTTTTCTCCTCTGGTAGCTAGGAGGGACAGACTTCCAGAGACCAGCCAGGTCCCCACCTGTCTGAAGCCGACTCCGGGAACCAGGAGTGAAAAGTCACAGAGAGCCGAGGCTCTCGGCGCAGCGCAAGTGCCCGTTTGTCCCCGCCGTGGACCCTCACGCACCTTCTGCAAGCCTGTAATCACCGTGCGGGGGGCCTCGCTGTCCGGGGGGTGCGTTCCCATCTGTCCTGTGCTGCTGAGCGCAGCAGCTCCTGGGACTGGGGGTGGCTGTGGCCACAGGAAAGGTCTCGGTGAGGATCTGGATGTTCTGGGGACCCAAGGCTGTCCCTGGGCTGGGGGGAAGAGCTGGTGTCCACCTGCAGTGTTACTGCTCCCCTCTGGAAAACCTCGGGGCTCCCCTGCAGCCTGCAGACAGTGTCCAGTCTGACTGAATTCTTCTGCATTTCACATGCTTGGATAGGTGAGCCTTCCCC
The DNA here is from genome assembly GCA_039655065.1 of Glossophaga mutica. NCBI lineage: Eukaryota > Metazoa > Chordata > Mammalia > Chiroptera > Phyllostomidae > Glossophaga > Glossophaga mutica. The sequence goes on from CM077313.1 coordinate 90,776,388, forward strand.
AAACCACCGGGAGGAGGGAGACCCGTGGGGGGAGACCCCCATGATTTTGGGTCAATGAGGAAAACTTTCCAGGCACTCTCTTTAAGAAAATTTTTTTCTTTCCAGTGAGTGGGCTTTAATCATACTGCTGCCAGCTGGCGGGCCCCCACACAAATCATTTTGGGCAAAATATTGACAGTCATTACTTATCGGGAATATTCAGTAATCTGAAATTGCCAGACATACTCTTCTAGTGTCTCTAGACAACTGTGCCCACCGAACAAAGGAGAGGAGTTTCAGCTAATTTCTGGAGGTCTGACTGCTCACCACACCGGGCTGCAGGCTTCCCTGCCTGACAGCATCACCTGGGTGCTGGCAGCCACTTCCTGGGACTGCCTCTCTCCCCCCCATCACTCACCTGCTCTGATGAAAGAATTGAAACTGGCCAGTAAGAGTTCAGCATCTCTAGTGGTCAGGTCAACGTGAATTTAAACAGCATAATAACACCTCTTCCACCCTTTGGATTAGGGAGGATTTACAAAAATTATGCACGGCAAGGGAGCAAGTGGGTCGTACAACGGCTGGTGGAAGTCCCTTCTGCAAAGGAGTTTTGCAAAAGTTCTTTAAAATCTTCAAGCCCTGGCTAGTGTGTCTCAATGAATTGAGCGCCCACCTGCAAACCAAAAGGTCGCTGGTTCGATTCCCTGTCAGGGCACATGTGTGGGTTGCGGACCAGGTCCCTGGTTGGGGGCATGCAGGAGGCAACTGATCAATGTAGCTCTCGCACATTGATGTTTCTCTCCCTCTCTTTCTTCCTCCTTTCCCTTCTCATTAAAAGTAAATAAATAAAATCTTTTAAAAAAATCTTCAAACTGCACATAGCCCTTGACCTCCTGGAAACTTATTGTTTGAAACAATTAAAAGTATGCAGAAAGTGGTATATGAAAATATTTTTTTTGTATATAAAAACTTTGGTGCAAAGTTTTTCACCAAAGTGCTGACTAGAAACAGTGAAAATTTTCAAATCGCCTTGATGATTCCAGTGTATAGCTATGTTTATATCTATGCCATGGAAATTACATCAAATAATAATGACAAGGAATCATGTCAATAATGACCATAACTTATAATTTAATGGCAATTTAAAGATAATAAAAACAGCCTACACAATATTACTTCAATTTTATAAAATGGGTACATATATACTTTTTAAGTCTAAAATGTTGTGCATCAAAATGTTAATGGTATTTCCGTGTAGCAACACTATGCCTGATGTGTCTTTTACTTCTCGCTCCTTTTGTGCGTGTGCATGCGTGTCCGTGCGTTTGTGTGTCTTCTCTAAATTTTCTGCAGTAATGGGCGTTCTGTAAAGAACTTTGTTTTTAAAAAGCAGATAAGAGATTCCTGTGAAATCTGCCCTCATACTCGCCGCTTTAAACAGCTGCCTGCCCAGAGAATCTTACTGGCTGGTCTGTGCCGCAAGGCGGTGACCGAACGTTTGCTTTTTGCTGGTTAATGAGGCCGCTGCCTCTGACAAGACCCAGAGGTGAAGTCCCTGTGGCCTGAGAGGTGAAAGGTCCGCAAGGAAAGCCAGATGAGGAATTTCGGCTGGAGCCCTGAGAGGGAACCACAGACAACGTATTGTCTTAGCTGACTTTCTAATTTCCAGTATGTTCTGAAAGGAAAAAAAAATTCTCACACATTCCATTAATCGCTCTTATTCTTTCCCAGAAAAATAAGCCAGGTGAGTAACTAAGGTCTTAAGACAGTGGTGATGAACCACTGGAAGCAGCGGGAAGGAGCCTGGCTGTGCTTAAGTGACCCTCCGGCTGTTACAAAGAGTTGGGGGATGGGCAAGTGTGGGGAGTGGATGTTTTAAGCAGAGCTGAGGCTGCAGTTTCACGTGGGGGTCAGGGATCCGCAGGGAGAGGTTCAGTTGAAAATCAGAGGTGATGCTTCGAGGCCAGCCTTTGTGCGAAAGATCAGAAACCAAATCTCTGGGCTGCGGCTTCCTCTGCGGCATGTCATTAATGACGGGCTGGCGAAGGGTAGCGGCCAGATGGGCGAGACAGCGAACAAGGCGAGGTGCTGACGATGCTGGAATGGGTGCCTCTTTGAGGGAGAGGGGCCTGGGTTTGATCTGGGATTGAAGTGCTGACTATTGACGAATTTAATCAAGTCACTGTGTGATAGCAGGGATAGTGCCCGTTCCAGCTTCACCCTTAAAAGGCTCAGCACTGTGAAATTTGGACTGAGCAAAATTCACCTTTGCAGAAATATTTCCAGATTGCTGATCAAGCTTTTGGAACCTATTTATGTGGCTAAAATACCAGTTCGAGTCTTAGGAATGAAAATGGTATATTCTTTTTAGTTCCAAAGAAGATGAGAATTATGTGCCAGATGATGTCTAGATCAATTCAAATTAAATATTAATGGCTGTCATTTATTGACTATCTGTACTTGAAGGCAATATACTATATAAAAAGTGCCAGTTCATTGAATCCTCACAATGACCCTCTTATATAGTTAGAATCAGTACCTTGAATGTACAGACAGGAAAACCCAAGCTCTGGTCAAATGCCACCTTGGTCCTCACGGATGTCCCCACAGCATGCTGACCACTCATGTATCCGTGTACACCTGGTCACTCCCTGCTGCATTATCTATTATAGCCTCATTGCCACGACACCCCTTACTAACCAGTGTAGTTTATTATATACTTAGCTCATGATGTGTACTGGAAATAGCATGCCTTACATGATCCCTAGTGTGTTGCTGATCCTTCCTCACCGTCGGTATCCTGGATTTGGAGTGGAAAGGCTCACGGAAGCCAATGGTACATATTTCTCCTTGTCTCTATGTTCAGTCACATCAAGTTGGTGGCTGGCAACAGGGCACGATGGGAGTATTGACACCACGGGAATTGGCAAGTGCTCCAGCTCCCGCCTCAGCAACCCCCTGGGGCCAGCGGATAAACCTGTATCAGGAGGCCACTGCCTCCACCTCTTACTGGAATGTGAGACTTCATCTTGTTCGTTGGCTCTCCCTTGGCTACCAGAACTACACCTGGCATGTAGTAGGCCCTCAGTAAACACCTGTTGCATGAACGCAAAGCAGCAAGTGCTTTTAAACTGTACAGACCTGGGCTCCATGCCCAGCCCTTGTGTGGGCCTTGCACAAGCCACCAAATCTTTCTGAAGCTGTAAAGTAGGAGTCAAAACGCCTGCCGCCTCAGTGGAGGACAAAATATCCCAAAGTCAGGAATAAGAAAAACGAATGCTGTAGCACATGGATCATACAGTCAGTCCCGGAACGCTGTGTAGCTGGAATCTGCATCTCCTCGGAATCTGCAGTTTGTTCCAGCTCTGCATGCCCTCCAGGAGAAGCTGAGGAATAGGAGAACCTGTAAGCCTAGCTTAGTGGTGTCCAACATTGGGAAACCACGAGCTAATGGCGCCTTCCTCCTCTGCTTCGTCCGTTCTGTGTGCACTTCAGTCTGCTCCTCCATCCTTCCTTCTGAGCTTCCCAGGAAGAAAATCGCCCAGGGTTCTGTGGTCTTATCCCCTGCAGGTAAACCATGCCATTAACTTTGTCATGGGCTTTCCTGTGGGACCTCAGACCTCAGAGGAGGTTCAGTGTTCCAGCTTTCTCGAAAGTGGTATGAGGTCAGCACTTGCGGCTGAAGAAGTAAGTGCAGCATGGAGAAGTGTTTCCCAGCCTCGGGCAGGAGCCAGGCTCCCTCCCCTGGCCAGCGTCCTCTCTTGGGTCTGATCCTCTTCAGCTGTTTTCTGTTCAAGTCAGGCTTCATTGCTTCGTTGCCCCAGGGTTTGTGATTACAGAGATTTCCAGAAGGTGCCGTCCTGGTCCTGCACTGTGGGTCTCTCTGGGAGCCGGGATCTGGGGCACCTGCCAGCCACTCAGGAGCCCGGAGGCTTGAAGTGGGCCCCGAGGAGCAGCCTGCCACAGAAACGGCTTCTCTCTGGGGCGCTTCTCCCCACAGGGAGCATGAAGAGCCCGGCAGTTTGAGGAGGAGCCAAGGCTTCCATTTGCTGCACAAGCTGGTGCTCAAAACAGGAGACCGGACGTCCTCCTCCCCTTCAGAGATGCCATGTCTAGAAGCATCTGGCTGCTGCTGAAACCATCTTCTTGTTCATCAGAAAGGCGCAGGCCGGACCCTAGTTCCAAGCATCCCGTGCCTTGTGCCCCCTCGTGACCTCTCTCTGAGACACCCACGACGACCCGGAAGAATAATGAAAACTCACAGGCCAGCAGCAAAAATGAGGCATCAGAGGATGGTAATGATGAGGCCAAAAGACCTGGATGGAAGGAGCCAGCTCGCCTCACGGAGGTTGGCAAAGAGGCACCCACCCTCACACCCCCTCCACCCTCCCCGCCTGGAAACAGGTAGCAAGGGATGTGTACCTTCTCCGTTGCTAGTTCCTGACCCACACACAAGTGGCCAGTTCCACCTGGTTGGCCCTCCTTTTCTGCCCTGAGTTACTGCTTCAGACATGGGTCCTCCTAGCCCATCTCTTTTCTTTGCCCTTTCTCCTTTCCTTCCTATATCCAAGTAGAGAAAGAAAACACTGGAATATGATCAGATGGGACATGGGGTAAACTGGCATGATTCCGGTACATTCTAGCACGTCTACTGCCCAGAAGTGAAGTGCTTCAGGCCGGGTGCCCTGGTCGCTGTGTATGCTGGGAAATAGGCTGCTTTCTGTCTGGAGTCGACTGACCGTCTCCGAGGAGGCGGCGTGTCTCACAGAGCGAAGGTTCCGAGTTGGCTGGCAGCTGCGCCCTTCGCCCTGTCCCTCCCGCAGCAGGTGCGGGAAGCAGATGCAGTCTTTCCACAGGCGGCGGGGAATGGAGCCGCCGTCAGTGCATCGTGATGTCTGCTGGAAGTCTTCGGTCTGGATAAGCTTGTCCTTGTTCAGGAATGAAGAGCGATTTTTTTTTTAAAGTTTGTGGGAAAAAGTCCTGTAGAACAGCATAAAGGCAACAGCTCCTGAAGACCCAGAAGCCGGGCCTACTTTTGGAAAGTCATCTACAGCAGGATTCAGGAGAGAATTTCGGAAAAATGTGTGGAATCCTCAGCATCCTACAGAAGGGCGTGGCCTCCCTAGGACAGAAACAGAAAACCTTCAGGAAAGAATGGGGTGAAAGGAAAAAGCAACAGGAAGAAACATTTTACAGGGAGATGGATTAAATGAGGGAAATTTGGGGGAAAACAAAATCCAAGAGAACTAAAATCCAGATGGCTGAGAGTATAGAAGAATATTTACATGGGGTAGGCTGAATAATAGCCCTCCAAAATAGCCACACCCTCATCCCTGGGACCTGTGAGTGTTCCCTCATACGGAAAAAACAACCCCACTCCGCAGGTGTGGTTGAGTTAGTGAAGGATTTTCAGAGACAGGTTATCCTACATCCGGGAAGTCCCTAAACGCCATCACAGGTGTCCTTAGAAGGGATGGGCAGAGGGAGATCTGGCGATAGAAGAGAAAGCAGGGAGACCACGGAGGCAGAGCTGGGAACGATGCGGCCACAGGCCAAGGAGTGGCGGCCACCAGGAGCCGGGAGAGGCAGGGATCCAGTTCCCCCACAGACCCTCCAGAGGGTGGGTGGCCGTCTCAGCACCTTGATTTCGGCTTCCTGATACTGACTTCGGACTTCCGGCTGCCAGAATTTCCGTGAGTCACCACGTCTGTGATCATTGGTTAGAGCAGCAAGAGAAAACTAACGCGCAGGTGGTAGAACATGGCGTCAGTGATGTGAATGGGGAAAAAATACTGGAGAAGCGGTTCTGGAAGGAAGAGAAACAAGAGGCAGGGCTGTGGACTGGAAGGCAGGACTGGAGTTGGTGATGGAGGGCTCAGCAGTCAGGCTTGTCGGGTACGAAACTCCCCTCACCCGGTGGGAGACTGGCCGTGAAGTCCAAGGGCTCCCTGCCCACATCCGAACAAGCTCAGGGAAGAGAGACCCACGCTGGGCACAGCCTGAAAAGGAGACAGAATGACAAGGATAAAGGGGGAAGAAACATTCCACAAGCATCCAGACAGAAAAGAGGAAGGAAAACCAAGCTGACTTCAGCGCGTTCTCTGTTCTAAGCGCGTCCGTGTTTGCAGAACCTGTCCGAAGACGAGGACACCAGGGAATTTCTTTTTTTTCTGGATTCAGATCCCAGACCCCATGTCACTCCTGACCAGATGTGGGGTCTGGGAATCGGAAACATTAAAAGTTCTGATTATCAAGTAAACTTACAAATTGTCTACAAAATTTTGGGGGTTACATTATAATCCAACAGTTTTATACTCAACCAAGTTACCTCTTGCATATGAAATCAATCTCCTCAAAAGTTCTCAGATATGCAAGGGCTTGGGAAAATATACAAACCTGTTCCTTTCTTTAAAATTTACTTTAAAGCTATGTTGCAGAACCTCAGGAGAGAAATGAAATAGAGCTGAAGAATAGCTAGTGTAGGCCCTGGAATCAGTAATACTAGAGCATGATTTAGAATAGAATTATAAGTCTGGTGACCAAACAAAGGCAAGTGTCACAAGTCGTTCTTGGGACAAGAGATGGAATAGAAAGGCAGCAGTGTGACTGTCTTCCAGATGCGAACCCTGGACTATTGTTAATGGAGGTCAAAACGGGAGAGGAGGTAAAGGTTTGTTCTGCGGCTTGTCTGAAGTACATTGGTACCAAAAAAGTTGTTTCGTGCATTCTAATCTTTAGAGACGTGTCAATGGCTGATGAAAGGCTCTGGATGACCTTGGTACCAACTGCCCTTGTCTTCTGTTTCTTCAGCTTCGCTGTCTTTCTTCCCTGCCGTCGGGGTGTGTCGGCCTGGCCCCTGCCCCATCGCCACTTCTGGTTCTGTTATAGACGTCACCGTGGTGGACGCCACCTGCTGTATAGGATGTCCGCCCTCAAGCTCCTCACCTCCTTGTAGCTTATCTAGCAAACGCTGACGACATGCATTCTAGGTCTTTCTGAGCGTTGCCCAACTTGATTTTGGAACTTGCCCTTCAGTTGCCATTTGTCTAAAGAAATCACTGCTTTTGTGTGAGGTGCCTCTCTTTCTAAAATTAGTAAACATATCCTTGGGTGAGAATTAAGAATGGAAGGAAGGAAGGAAGGAAGGAAGGAAGGAAGGAAGGAAGGAAAGGAAAAGAAAGGAAAGGAAAGGAAAGGAAAAAAGAAAAGAAAGAAAATGAGAGAGGAGATTCCCTTCCAGGTGAGAAGCGAGAGGGGTCGAATGGAGGATTTGGTAAACAGGTTTGTTGCTCCTTCATGTGGAAGATTCCCTCCCAGGGAGTGTCCAGTGCGCCAGGAGAATCCGATACCAGAAATGGGAAATAAAGACTCTCGACTTGCAGAGTTCCCAATAAGGAAAGAAATAACATTATGATAGTTAGGTAACAGGAAACATCTTGACCACGCCTTCGGACCGCAGCAGTAAGGAGTTAGAAAACACAGCTTCCCGAAGAAACCCAGTGTTGGGAGCAGCTGCCGTGGCGGCTTCGTATCAATACGCGCTGTTTCCATCTTGAAACTCAACCCGCGTCGATCTGAGTGTTGTGTCGTCCTCTCTCCATCTCCCCCGTTTTTGCTCCCCTGCCCCTGAAATGATCTAGTCTCGCGTTACTGGGTTTAGTAGTGTCAAAATGCCTCATCTTCATACCCCCCCACCTCTCCCCCATGAGTACGGTTTGGTATTGTTTCTAGAGCAGGTGTTAAATCAGTTTACTCTCACGTGACAGACTTCGGCAGGTTGGTGGCGGCTCCCTGGGTGTTGACAAGGCTTCTGAAGCTGCACCTTAGTTCAGAGGGGAAATGGCCATGAAGCGGGTGGAGGGGGTGGAGGGGGTAGAGGGCAGCACTGTGCGTGCCGAGTGTTTGCCACCCTCTTTGGGAGACGAGCCAAGTGGCGAGAGCAGGGAGTAGCGTCCTTCAGGTTTTGGTCCAACTAAGAGTCAACCGAAGTCATTTTAGTATCATTTCATTCATTCACTCACATTCTGCAGTGGTTTGGACGCAGTGTCCTTGCAAACAGGGAGAGAAAGAGAGCGGAGTCTCTTCACAGGGTTCAAACCTTCTCTCTAACCTATTAATATCTGACATCTGATCCCACATTGGCTTTCAGGATCGGGAAGAGGGGCAGGAACAACTATTTAAAACGTCTGCCCATGTAAATATTTTCCGTGGTTATTTCAGAGGCAATTTAAGCTTCTGAAAATTGAGCCGCAACTGGCATCTCCTTAGCACAGAAACTGCCATCCGGGTTGGTACCCGGGAATCCAGACTTGCGGGCTGGGAGTCAGAGCGAGCTGAGGCGTGGGCCGTAGCTGCAGCTGGCCACGGGCACGCTGAGTGGCGGGCACCCATACAGAGGCAAGGAGCACTGTTCGCTGAGCAGGGGCCGGGGAGGGGGGCACTTGCTCAGCTCCGTTGAGATGTTCTTTTTCAGATGCAGGGACCGAGGCTTGGCCATTGATGGCACCTCTCCCGGCCAGAATGAGTGGGCTGTCATAGGGCAGGTAGGCGGCATGGCCTGGCCAGCTGGTCAGTAACTCTCCCTTGAGCTCTTCCCGGGTGTCAGTTAGAGACTCTGCACGTAGGGTGGTGGGGAGACCCTTGAGCCCCCAGACTCAAGGAGCTTCCGTGCTGGTTGGAGGAAACCGACAAGAGCACCCCAGCAAGTAAATGCCTTGTGGTCCCAGTCCCTGCACTGAGAAAAGACGACTCGCGGGGCAGGGCCGCTGCAGGGAGAGGGTGGCCTCTGCATTCGGACCGACTGATGCAGTGAGTCAGAGTGGGCCTTCCGAGACCTCGGGGAAGACCCTCCCAAGTCAGAGACACAGCAAAGCAAACGTGTCCGAGAGACGGACGGAAGTCAGTGTGATGCAGCAGAGGGGATACCCGAGTCCGGTCCACTCACCCCGATGTCTGCTGAATCACTGTTGGAGATGGTGGTGGTGGTTTCTCGTGAGCCTTTAAAACTGTTATTGCACTTCCTGGAGTGGCTTTTAAGTAAGTCACTGCATTGGGTGGGATAGTGCTTGCTGAGTTGCATCAAGAGGTTACGAAGAATCTGTTGGATTAAGGTGACTTTATCATGGGCATGACCCCTTGTCAGGGAGGTGTGGGCTCCAGGTGAGGCCCCTTTCTGCTCCAGACAGCCGGTGCAGGTGGCGGGGATCCGGGGCACCGAGACCAGTGACCGCGGGCAGACTAGCTGCGCAAAGAGGGAGCATGCTGGCGCTGTCAGCGCCGACCCACTCCCGAAACAGCCTTGCTGAACTCTCCTGCTTCCGCCCGTGTGCCGGTGAGCCCAGCCTCGGCTGTCTGCTCATTGTGACCATGAACATGTCAGAGGCCACTCGTCACAAGAGGAAAACACCTCTCCTGTGACTCCTCCCCCCGCTTCCGAATGCTCTCATCTCAGCTGCTGGCTGCAGTCCAGGCCCTGACCCCCAGACTGGAAACTGACAGGCTGTGTTGGCCCTCTTGGCGCCTTTGCCAGTGCTGGCCCTCCGTGGGTCACCTTTGTCCCCAGCCCCCTTCCCCTGGCAAAGCATACTGGATTCCTCCTCCAGGAAGCCTTCTCTGACCTCTGCTGGCCCAGCTCCTCTCTGAGTCTCAGCCCGTCCACTTGGCGTACAGCACCTCCTACTGTGGCCTCCAAAGGGCTGTGAGCACCTAGTGGGCAGGGAGTGCGTCAGCATCATCATGCACCCTTGGGGGCCTGCACACAGTAGGGCGCAATCCATGGGCAGGAAGCCAAGGAGCAGCTGAGCAGGCCTCTTTGTAAGCCGAGGTTTTAGCTCTTTGCTTGTTATATCACCAAAGGGACAACAGGGCAGGGTTAACACAGAACATGGGCGACTATCTCCTTGTTTACAGTCCTCTGAATTTATTCACATTCCTTACATGAAGCAGCTATCAATTACTTTAAGGGGTTTTTGTAGTGAAATGTACATAACATACAATTTGCTATCACTTTAACCACTTATAAGTGTCCAGTTCGGTGGCATTAAGTGCATTCACATTGTCCAGCTGTCACAACCCCATCCCCATCCAACACTAACTCCCATCCCCCCCAGTGCCGGGGAACCCCCGTTCTACTTCCTGTCCCTGTGAATCTGACTGCTCTCGGGACCGCACACAGGTGGAATCACATGGCATTTGTCCTTCTCTGTCTGGCTTATTTTGTCTCATAAGGTCCTCAAGGTTCATCCGTGTTGCAGCCTGTGCCAGAATTTCCTCCTTTTTAAGGCTGGGTTGTACCCCATTGTACGTGCATGCCAGATTTTTTTTACGCACGCATCCATTGATGGACATTCTGGTTGTTTCTACCTTTTGGCTGTTACGAACAGCACTGCCAGGAACATGGGCACGCATGCACCTGTTCGAGTCCGTGTTTTCGACCCTTCGGGGTATTTGCACTTCCATAGTTCAGAACTGTTTTTAATAGTTCTGAGATGGTCATCGCCATTCAAACCCAAGGTCACCTTACAATGTACAATGGGAGGTGACACAGAGATGCGGGCTGACATTTCAAACTTTTGTTCTGGTGACCTGGGTGATGCTTGGTGACGTGAAATGGTTTGTTTTCAAGTGTGGTTTTAATTTTTTCTTACAGCATCAAGCTTCTCGCTGTGCAAGAGCTCCTTGACAGAGAGGCCTTGGAAAAGGTAAATGTTTTATTCTTCCTACCCCATGCTCACAACCTTCGAACTGAGTGGCGCACACCGAAAAAATTCAGCTCGTCTCATGGTCTCAACCGTCAGTGCACCGCGCGAAATTTTAATCGAAATCCCCCACGTTGCTCATCTGCTGTTAACACTTGCAAACCCTGCCTTGCTGGGCCCTTCGGGGCCCTGGGGTGGCCGAGGCTCACCCGGCCGTGGCCGTGCTCTGGAGCAGACCCGGTGCCCTGGACTCCACCCGCACGCCAGATCCTGCGGCAGCCTCCTCACTGCGTCTGTGCTGTGTGTGTTACCACCTGGGCTGGTGGACGGTAGCTTTGAGGCCCAGCGAGGTGACGTAATACGGCAGAGGAGGGATTGAGCCCCGTGGTTTGATGCTTTTTCTAATCCACAGAAGGGTTCAGAGTGCGGGACCCTTTTTAGGCTACTGCTGAGGACTGGGCAGCTCCCTCCCCGCCTCAAACTGGGGTTTTCACTCCACCCTGAGGGAGTTCTCGGGTGTACCGTGGCTTTCTCTGTTCAAGTCAAGATGCAGCCGGGAGTTTTGGCCAGTTGGGGGTTCAAGTTCTGTGTGCCAGGTGGAGTGGGCTCCCTAAAGCAGGCTGGGCAGGTGCTAACGAGGCCAGGCTCCCAAATGCCACCCATGGACCCCCCAACTCATTCCCAACCGCTCCCTGGGTAGCTCAGGGTTCTTCCCAAGTGCGTGGCTATGGGTGTTAATTAGCATCCATGTTAACGTAGAGGAAAGTGATCAGAGAGAGAAGCACTGACACGGTATTATCTTATTCATAGATTTAAAAGGTTTGGACTAGTGGTCCCCGAAGCAGGTAGGTTTTTAAGCGCCACGCCACGCCACGAGGAGACGGGGGTCCTGGCTGGCGCTCTGAACTTTACGTCCCATCGGCCTCATTGCCATCCCGGGCAGAACGAGGGTGGTGCTGCCACCTGACCTCAGGGAGGCGGCCTGACCCCAGATGAGTTCGTGTGGGGGAAGCGCTCTCCAAAGGCGAAGGCACTCAAGTCCTGTTAATCCTTAATCGTGGACATTAGTTCTTCATGGGCACTCAGCCATTATTACAACTAGGCCCAGGAGCGCATGAAGTTTCTTCGCATGGTATTGAAACTTTTTAAAAGTTATCTCTCCTAAATCAATTCTCTTCTCAGTATTCCCTGCTGTTCCTTGTTTTACTTCTCAATTTAAAACAAAACAAAACAACAGCATCAGACCAAGCTGGTAACACGCAGAGCCTGTGGGCTGAGGTGTGTCATTGTGATAAAAACACGGGCACTAAAACTATCGATGGGGCTTGGGGGCTGTGTCAGCGTCTGATTTGGAGAGGCCGCCAGTTCAGCTGATTTGGGGGTGCTGACAGCGGTGGGATCCCACAGAGAGGGAGGCGAACAGTTGGGGCTCAGACAGTGGGATCTGACACCTGCCTGCTCCTTCTTAGCTGTGTCATTTTGGGTCCCTGGTCCTCGCTGTGCTTCCGGTTCCCAGACTGCAGAGTGTGGGACTCTCCGTAACCCCCAACCACTGAGGTTTCAAAAAGGCTGAGTAGACAGTCAGCGTGAAAGAGTTAGCTCTGTGTCTGGCTGTGGGACGTGTTTTTTTCCCTCCTCATCCTCCCCGAGTCTGGGGGTGGTTTTGCACCTTCTCCATGCCTGACCAGTGGGCAGCTTTACAAGATGGTCTAAATAGGCCCAGGGGCAGCTGGGAGCGGGGGCCCTGTTTCCTTTCCCGTCTTTCGTTTGTGAGTTCATTCAGTCACTCCCACTGCAGGCCTCTGCTGAGCTTTCTCTGTGCCGGGCAAGGAGCACACACTTCCAGAAAAGTCCAGAAGCATCCTGTTGACATGAGCGTGGTGGCCAATTGCATTGGGAGTGACCTGTGGCCTGTTGCCTGGCACAGGACTACCTCTTGCACCCATTTATCAGAGCCCCATGACTAATGGATTCTCATCCACCCAGATAAGGACGAGAGACCCCGAGAAAAGCACTCGGTACCTCGTAGAGCTTTGCTACTCAGAGCGGGGTCTGCAGACAGCAGCACTGGAAGCTCCTTAGAAATAAATGCAGGCTCCGGGGCCCCACCCAGACCCCCGACTCAGCCTGCATCCTAATCAGACACAGGGATTGAGGGCGCTGAAGTCCAAGCAGCTCTCCTGAGAAATGTCATCGATTGTCACCAACGCTGCTGTTGAGCAGTCCATCCTCAGAGACAACTTGGGAGGTGGCAGCTTTTTGCCTCACTGTGGCCAGTTAGGCTAGTTATTCATTTATTTATTTGCATTGAAATGGCAGTAAACACCATCATTCTATTGGTAATAACACAGCCTTTACCTTCAGCTTGCCCGCTTCTTCTTTTCGATAAGAAAGTCATCTTATTTAAGAGGCAAAAGCCTCAGTTAGAGGCGCACCCTGCACGGCCTCAAACCCCTTTGGCTGCTGGGCTCGGAACAGCGACACGCCTTTGGATTCGGCAATTACCGAACCCCTGAGATCCCACCCGGCGGAAACGGTCACTTCCGGACAGACGGTCCCCGCAGTGGAGACCGGCAGGTGCCTTTCTCTGGGGAGGGGGGAGCTGTGCCCAAGGGCGCACTCCCTCACGGGTGCGCTGGCAGGCTCGGGCTGACCAAGTACTCAAAGGGTGGAAAAGCATCCTAGAAAAGGCTAAAACGAAGCAGCAGTGTTTGGGGGTCTCCCAGACAGTGAGACCCCGGGTGCGTTTTCTCCCTGACGTTGGGCGTGGCTGCAGCAACCTTAGTCCTTTAGTTTCAGGGGACTGGCCGTTTGTCTGACCGGCTCCCAGGTGGAGGTGCAGAGCCTGCCCATCTTTGGAATGGACTTTCCTGGCATCTGCAGCCCAGAGCCAGCGTGGGGAGGCTCTGAGGTAGGAGAGCGTGGCCCCCGCCCCCAGCCTCGCCGCTGTCGGGCTGCTAGGCTGTGAGGACCTTTCTCAGAGGCCGGGCCCCCTTCTTCATCCCTGAAACTAACGTAGAACTCTCTGCGGCTCCTTCTCACCCTGGTACTCTCGGGGGTCATTTCCACAGTGGGTCCTTGATTGCATTGTGAAGAGGGGGAAATTCTCCTTTCCACACTCCGTTTTCTAACACTTTTCTCTCCTCCTTACTGGGTTTCAGGCCTGTGTGTTTTATCTGCCTTAGTCGCCTGGGGAGAGCTGAATGGTGATCCCCACCCCCAGCCCCATAGACAGATCAGTAGGGTTCCCATGTTTACCTCATCAGATGTTCTTTGTCTTAACTCAGGTGCAGCAGGGTAGGGACACTTGAGATGTCAGGTCTCCGAATTTCTCTTCTCCACTAACACTACAGAATGCCATTGCCCAGACAAGTGACAGTGATTTGTCATTTATTGAAAAAATAAGCTTGGAACCCTACAGCTAATGACCTTAAGTCTCTCTACCAATCTCTTGTTTAAGAAACTGGTTAGAGCCACCAGAAGATGCGCTAATGTGCATAAATGTCAGGACAAGGGACAGCCCTCTGAGAAAGCCTCTTGTATCTGATGGGCGGTTTTGTCCAACATCCATTAGGCGCCGAGGGCAAGGACATGCTCCGAGAAGGAAGCGTGACCTCCGACTCTGTTCTCTTCGCTTTAAGAGCGGGCTGCTTTTGTTTTTTGAACTTAATTCGCACAGATTATTTCCCAGGCTCTATAAACAGGCCCACCTAATGCCTTTAAAACATGGCATTGCATGAAAGGAAATACAAATATTGGTACAGCTTGATTTAGCAAGATCATTTTTCAATGACCCTTTCAAATGGCTTCCTGCGAAGCTGCAAACAATAGTTTGGCTATGGACACCAGCTGGAGGTCACCCCTTCCCTGAAGGGTCAGAGGGCAGAGCGCTGGCTGACCCCACCCTAGACCTGCCCGGCTCACAGCCATCGTCTGTGCTGCTCCCACCCCACCCCAGCCGCCACCCAGTCGTGGAGCAAAGCCGGCTGCGTCCGCGCCCAGTTCTAGGCTCCGGCTCTGAGGGCGCCCAGGCTGGGGCTGGGTCCGCCCTGCGGTTTCCTAGTTGTGAGACTTCTACGGCAGGTTCCTAATAAACCTCAGGTTCTTTTTAGCACTGGGGGCGCGGAGGAGGGAATGTCACGATGACACCTACTTCCTGGGGAATTTTAATGAGAGCCAAGTGAGCTAATGTAGGAGATGGAAGGGATTATTATGCATGTAGTGAGCCCCAGGGTAGGGCAGCTAATACTGTCCCCACCACTGCTGACTAGCTGCGGCGGCGGTCCTTTGTCATTATCATCATCATCATCGTCATCGTCGTCGTCACTGATGCCGTGTGTCCTCACCACTGTCATCAGTATCTTACATCATCATTTTCGGCAGCAACTTCCTCCTCCGCCTTCCCTCCAGAGCAGCCCGACTCGAGACAGATATGTTGCCATTGGCAACGTTAAAATAGGAGCCCGCCCCGCTTTTGCCAAATTGTCTAGGACACGGTGCCTGCCTGTCCTTCCTGCATGCTGCTGCCAGGTGTTTGTCCCAGAAGTCCAGCGGCGACGTCCAGTTCTTAGTCTAGTTGTTCTATGAATGGAAACGGGTGATCTGTAAGTCTTTTCGGTGGTTGTGTGTGAGATAAAATGCATTTCACCAGCGAGCCGGGGACCAGAAAACCTGACCTTGGCATTTGTACCCAGTAGCTTGTCAGGGGCTCTTCCAGCCACACCCTCGGGAGCAACAGTGGAATTAGGAGTCAATAGCTGTGTGGGGGGCACTTCAGAAGGAAATAGGGGTAAATAATTGCTGCGCTGATGAGTGTGAATAACGTGAGGACGTTTGTGCCTGAGACTGGCGATGGTGTGTCTGAGCACACGCACACGCGTGAGCGCCAGCTCTGCGATCACCTGCTTTCGGAGGGGCGGTCGCTGACTGGGACTTGCAGTTGCCTGAGTGTGTGTGATGGTAGAGTGCTGACTCCGCGCCTCAACCGCACGACGCACCGGGGGGATAAAGCGACACAGGTTCATTCGAATGGCCCATCCACGATCCCAGCACGTCGGAGCTGAGGGAGACTTCCCGAAGCGGCAAACCCCCCTGTCGTTTTTCGGACAGGAAGGGGAGGCCGGAGGAGAGGAAGTGTCCCCCTCGCCCACCCAGGGCTGTGGCAGGGGCACTGGCAGATCTGGGGCCCACTCCAGGGGCCTGGGTCTCTCCCCCGGGCCTCGTTCTGTGCGGCCCCTGCCTGTCCCCCCCGATGTCCTTTAATCTGGCAGCCTCCGTGGGTGCTTCCCTCTTCCCACGTCCTAGGGCCAGGAGCCGCTCGGAGGGTCAGTCCCTGTCCTGGCGGTGGCAAGCTGACCACCCGGGTCTTCCCGGAGCGTGGCACGGAGGGAAACAGACATGATACGTGGCGTTTGTCTCCGTGGGCACCATGTGGTCCATCGCAGGAAACAGAACGTGGGGGGGCGGGGGCAGTGGGAGGTCCCGGGGCGCCCAGGAGTGGAGGAACTCGCAGGGGCGTGGGGGCCGCAGGGGGTCCAGGGCCTCCGGAGAGAGCTGGGAGGATGCTGTGGGCGGGTAGAGAATGTGTCCCAGACACACCCTTCAGGGAGCCTCAGTGTCCAGATGAATGGCTTCAAGAATCTTAACTAAGTACTTAAAAATACCTTTAAAAAACGGTATGGTGTGTTCATTTTAAAATACCAGAACGAGATTCTGTAGCTCCCTTGGTTTAGTTTTTCTCCCAGGATTAGTCTTTCGTTGGTCAGTATTAGTGTATCTGTTAGGTGTTTTTTTTTTTAGAGGGTTGAACCAGATTGGGGTCTAATCAGTGATTAGTCATTGTAATCATGTTCCTGACTAAATCCTTCTCAACAGGTAACCTGCTACCTTCCTTGAAGGGGCCAGTGAGCAGAAATGGGGGCCCCTGCAGAGCTCAGAGCTCGGGCTTCCCCAGATCGCATGTGGAGTCTGGCTCAGGCGCTTGGGGATCACCACAGCCACCAACTCCCCCTGGCTTGGTGCCCCCTGGGCGCTGGCCCCTGCTGAAGAAGGCTCTGGGCCGGGGGCTCCCCTCGCACCTCAGCTGCCCCCAAAATGGAGCGTTGTGATGAATTACAGGTCAGGCTTCACAGTTCATTAAAAAAAAAAAAAAAAGAAGACACATTTTCTCTTGATTCTTTTAAAAGCATCACAGGATACCATGTAGATTTAGGGGCTCCCATTACCTTTCTGTTTTTATGAAAAGCTTTCATTTGAAGGGAACAGCAAGCGAGGTCCCTAAACAGGACTTTTAAATTCCCTTTAGCTTTATTAACTACCAAAGATAAGCTAATTAAACAATGAGGGGTCTTTTTTCTTTTTTTTCACTGTGCTTTTTTTGAGTGATTTATTTTCTTAGTGGTTGCTTTAGGATTTACCATATGCATCTTAATTTATCAGATTTACACGAACTGATTTCGGTGAGATATGGACACGCGACTCCTGCGTAGTTTTGAATTCCTTCTTCCCCCCTTTGTGCTGTCGCTGCACATGAGACATCTAAATAAGCTACTGGTCCAGCTGTGCATTGAAATAATCACCACTTGACATATTCTCATGTCTTTTAAAGAAGATGAGAGAAGAGAGGAGAACAAGTTTACATTGGATTGGCTGAAAAGTTCATTTAGTTTTTTAGCGCTTAGTTGTCTTTAACTTCCTTTGAAATGACTTTCTTAGATTCTACTGTGACAGCTGTCATAGAGTGCACATTTAAAAATCTTATCAAAATTGGTGAATTTTTGTGCCGCCATTTTAATTTGAAGATGAAAGGACACAGGCAACATTTTTGGTGTATTGTGCTTTAGTATTTCAAGAAAGGTAAAAATGCATCTGAAACGCAAACAAAGGTCTGTGCAGTGTATGGAGAAGGTGCTCTGACTGATCAAACCTGTTGAAAGTGGTTCGCTAAGTTTCTTGGCGCTATTGACATTTTGGCCAAACAGACCTTTGCTGGGGGGCTGTCTCATGCACTGGAAGGTGTTTAGCGGCACCCCTGGCCTCCACCCACTAGAAGCCAATAGCAGGAGATAGCCGACATCCTCAAAATATCCAGATCAATAAAGTTATTGATGAAAATGAAAAAAATGTGTCTTATTTTACAGGAAAACCCCTACGGACTTTTTGGCCACCCCAGTATTTATAGAGCTGTCTACATTAACCTTCTTATTTACCATTCCCGGTTTCCTTTCATTGCTTCTGCGGGTCCACAGTCCCATTCAGCATCATTTCCTTGCTCAGCACATCTTTATCCTTCCCAGCTCCTTCGGGCTGTTGCCAGCTACGCTGGACTTCCGTATGGTACAGGCCCAGTAGTACAACTGTGTGCGCATTGGTCATCTAACAGGAGTAAAGGAGAAAACAGGCGTTGACACTGTCCTTTATAAAGACATAGTTACCTTACTGCTCTCTTGACTTTTTTCCGGAGGATTCGAGCTCGTCTGGGGTCACTTGCTTTCAGCCTAAGGAACTTCCTTTAATATTTCTTATAAGGAAGGTCTACCAGCAACAAATTCTTGTAGTTTTGTCTCTCTGGAAAGGCACTGTACCTTCATCTCTGAAAGATGCTTTTTCTGGGTTAAGGTTCTTGGTGGGCACTTAAAGGGAATTTAAAAGTCCTGATTAGGAACCCCACTTGCTGTTCACTTCAAGTGAAAGCTTTTCGTAAAAACAGAAAGGTAGTGGGAGCCCCTCAGTCTGCATGGTATCTCGCGATACTTTTAAAAGAATCGTAGGACTTTGACCACGTCGTTTCACTGCCTCTGGCCTCCATCTTATTAGGAACAGGTGACTTCAGAAAGCTGGCTGTCTTCCTCGGTACTGAGGGGTGTTTCATTTGTTGGGTTTCTCAAGAGTGATTCACACTCAGTGTGCCAAAGCTGGTTTGACGTTAGTGACGTTGGTGACACAATCGTGTTTGTCTGAGGAAACTTCGAAGGCTCTGTCTGCATCAAGTCCGACAGAACATTTCCCACGGTCCAGCCAAGAGAGAATGAAAAGGACAGGCTCTAGTGAGGCCAAGGACTTGGGGGTGAGAAATACCGGGTTTTGATTCTCAACTTCTAGGTTTTGAAATCGATTTAGTAAATTACAACCAGCACTTGCGTCATTATAGAAGTATTCGAATGACTGGATGGATGAGTGTATACATAGATGGATAGATTGATGCATACATCCTTGTATAGCTGGCAGGCAGACAGATATACCACATTGCCTTATAAAAATTCTTTATTTCTGTGAGTCATGGTCAAAAATGTTTGAGAACTGCTGTCCTGGGCCATTTACTGGCTTGGAAGAGGACCTGCTCTGGGATCTTTCCAGGACTGGACAGGCTGTGCTCACTCAGGGTAAGTACGAAGCCCCTCATTAGTCTCTTGACTCTGTTGGGCTTTACAACAGAAAGAAAAGCTGCTCAACTCATTACATGCCCTTCACAATTGCTGCACGCAGCCACCACCTCACACACACACACACACACACACACACACCCTGCATCGCCATGGCCACGGGAGCGCTATGCAATTTCCTGTCTTGTTTGGTCCACCCTCTCATGCGTCTCCTATCAGGAAATGCTAACAATAAGTTGGTATGAAAGAACTTTCAGTTGACCTTTTTGAGAGAATTCTGAGACTTTTCATGAATGGTTCATTCATTTCTTGAGAGCACGACTTTGTATTCAGCAAAGTTTGGGCTAATTTGTCATTTTCAATGAAACAGAAGGGCGGGCAGGTAAAACCGTCTGGGTCTGTTGCTAAACACATTTATGCCGATGTGCTTAGCAGGTGAAATGATGCTGACTGAGCTGGTCGTAAAGGCTTGTTTTGACAAAATTAGTTCGATGGAGCAATCTAACTACCCAGTTAGAATGAGTAGGTGATACAGTATTGTTTGGGCAGCACTGAAGTGGTGAATTGGGGCCTTAATGAGATTCGAAATTTCTGGGAAAGCATCCAGCCTGCTTTCAGAGACTTTGATCCATCTGCACAGAAATGCAGGGAAGTGTACCGACATCCCTCAGGAAGGTAAAGCAAGGCCCCTCTCTAGGTCCCAGGCTTGGTTTCCCCACGGCACTCTAACCTGGGCCGCCTCCCCACTCCTTCCCTAACCCTAGCCTGTCCCACCGAACCCTCATCCTCTGAAATACAGGCTCGCTTTCACATGCAGAATTAATGAGGTGGGAAAAGACAGCCAGAGAAAACAGCAGCTCCCCATGGATGAGTCCCTGTGATATTGCCTGCCTTCCTACAGGGTTATCTGCCAGCGGCTCCCACTTAAGTGGCTGTATAAAATCACCACGAGTCCCAGAGCATCTTCCTGATGTATTCAGCTGCCAGAATCCACAGGGATGAGCACTCAGGACTAAAGCAAGGTCCTCGGCATTCACAAGCCAAAGGGCTGCATCTGAAAGGGGAAGGGACAAGCTCCGGGGTTTTGCCTGAATCCCGAGACATTGGCACCAGCTCCTGGGGGCTCATTAAGGGCTTTTCTGCCTGATTATAAGATCGTGAGACTGTAGTTTTGTGCTATTACAGATCTTCTCACCGTGGTCTTTCCTCCCTGTCTCCACCTGGCTGAAACCTTAGGGGAGGAATAAACCGCTGGGTAGTGATCGTCCCTTTTGTTTCTCACTGCCCAGGCATCCTTGTTGTGCATTTAGTTTGGGCGGCTGTTTGTGAACGAGAGGGGAAGAGAAACCAGGGTTCTTAGGCACCCTTTCAGGGTATGGCAGGGACATTAATTGTTTTCCTCCTTCATTTATTTATTTAGTTTAAAGTTTTTATTTATTTATTTTTAGAGAGAGGGAAAGGGAGGGAGAAAGGGGGAGAGAAACATCCATGTGTGGTTGCCTCTAGCACACCCCCTACTGGGGACCTGGTCTGCAACCCAGGCATGTGCCCTGACTGGGGATCAAACCTGCGACGCTTTGGTTCGCAGGCCCATGCTCAATCCACTGAGCCACACCAGCCAGGCCTTCATTTATTTATCAGTGGCACGTAGTCAGCTTTTATTTATGAAAAAGAATTAACTGTGTGTGTGTCTGTATGCACACAATGCATTTCTTCTACATGGATAAAATTCAAGCCATTAATCAATATTCCTATGATGTCTAGAAAATTTGAAAACAGAGAGAAAAATGAAAATGTAAAACGACTATTTGGTCTCTGTGGTTTTAGTTCCTCATTTCTATTGTTACCAGAGTAACTCTTCTAACACACGTGTGATCACGTTCCCCCCCACCTTTGTGGCTGCTTTGGCGGGCAGCCAAGTGGCTTCACAGGATCAGAGGGACAAGGATTTGGGTCCCGGCTAATCCCTCCAGCCCTGTGTTCCCCATCTCCCCAGTGGGGAGCATGCGTCTGTTGCGGGGCTGTGGTGTGAGTCACCCCGGTGATGTGTGTAAGGAGCCCGAGGCGATGCAGGGTATGCCGTGAACCTTCCAGCGGTGGCGCGCTGCCCTACTTCCGACCCATAAGCAGGGGTTTCCTCTCGTGCGCTGGGGGCACTGCCGTGGCACCTGGTGTGCCACCCGATCTTGTAATGCGTCCCCTCTCTCGGTCCTGTTCGCTTTCACACCACCCACCCCCAGGGTGCTGGAAGGAGCCTGAAGAGTCTACGAACCCAACACCAGGCGGTTCGGCTATTTTTAAAGGCCTCTCGTCGAAAGTGTAATGGGAGAGGGAGGCTGACCGAAAGACGGTTTGGTGGGGGGGGTCTGGTTTTCCGTTTCTGCCATTAGCATGGGAAACTGGGGACCAGCGCATGTCCGCATGTTCTCCAAAGGGAGGGTGCTGATTCGAGAGCTGCCACCACGCGTCCGGGAATGGAAGCTCACGGGGCCCTCCATCCCTTGCTGTCTACGCAGCAAAGAGCAGTCGAATCTCTGTGCTTTGCCCTGGAATAAATAAAGTCGGGAACAGGCAGGCTTTAAAGATGAGGATTTGGCCTCATGCGAATCAAAATAAAAGAAGTCATGAATCAGTAATACTTTCGCCCACGGCGCTGCAGTCTATTTTTATGGTTACTGCCACGGAGGGAGGCGAGCTGTGTGAAAACGGCCTTCTGGAAGAGCTGGAGGCTGGCAAGGAAAAATGGCAGCCAGAGCCATTTCCCCCCGGGTCTGCACGCACGGGTTCTGTGGGGTGTGCTGGTCCCAAATAACGCTGGGCTCTTCACAGACACGGGTGGGGAGAGCTGGGAGGCCTGCGTTCTAGAGAGAGGCTGAGCGTGAACTAGTGTTTATGGGCTGAGGAAATCTGCGTCCGGGGTTGGAAGACCATGTAGGTGGTCTGGTGGGGGGCGGGGATGGCAGCTAAGGGAACTGCCAGCTTTGTTCTGCTCCTGAATGGGGAGGGGCAGGGGTGGGGGCGGGGTTAAGTACCTAAATCATCGTTTCCTGCCTGGTCGGGTTGGCTCTCTCTTGCTTCCCAGTCTTTCCCCTTTTTGTTGCCATGTCTGAGACCTCACACGTAAAAATGCTCTGATTTGGGAGTCTTGACCGGGGCTTAGAAGCCGTCTTTCCCCATGTTTGTACCCTCTTACCTGTTCTGTGAGCCTTTTCACTTGCCATTATCAAAGAAGGAAGAAGACTCTAGAAAAGGAAGCATCACAGTTGGCCAGATCACTGTGGTTTGTCTTAGGAAGTAAGTTCTTACCATCTAGCAAGCTTGGGGCAGCCTTTTCTGCCACAGGCAAAATGTAACCTCGATGGCTGACGCCCCCCGTCGAATGTGTGGGTCAGCAGCGAAACCGCCTCCTCACCCTTCACTGTTGGCACATTTCCCAAGGGGACATGGAAACGTGGGAATCCACGGGATGGCACAGGGGTGCCAACCCTGGGGCGGCCGCTGTGGCGTCTCTGCTCTAATTGGGCTGCTTCCCTGTGCGTGTGCCTTTCCTACGCTCTCCCAAAAGAGCCACAGAATCCTCCAAAACTCACGGCTATTTTCAGACTTGCCTCCGCGTAGCATAATTAGTCTCAATCATTACTCACAAGCGGAGCGTCTAATTTGGGAAGACATACTTATTTTATTTGCCCCGAACCGTCTTTTTTTGAGTTTCAGAAAGCCTACCTTCCAAAAAAATACTGGGCTGTGCGCTCCTCTCTCAAGGGCTCGATAACCGGTTGGAGAAAATGCTGGAATGAATCAACTCTGTCTGCGTCCCCAGGGGGTGGCGCTGACTCCCTGCTCCCCCTGACTAAGGGCTCCCGAGGGACAGCCGGGGCCCGCAGCTGTGGCACCTGGTGTGTGTGAATGAAGAGAGCGTCCTCTGCTCTACCTGAAACCTCGAACCTGTTGCCCACGCCAGGTTTTTTATGACATTAATTAATTGAGAGTCCATTCGAAAGTGCAGAATTCGGTGCCATTTGGTGCCTTCCCCGTGCTGTGCAGCCGTCCCCTCTGTCCAGTCCCAGAACATCCTCATCGCCCGCAAACAGAAGCCAGTGCGGATAAACCATCACCCCCCGCCCCTTCCCCCGCCAGCCCCCCCGCCAGCCGCCAGCCTGCTGCCTGCCTCCAAGGCTTTGCCGGTTCTGCCCGCTTCGAACCGGCGGCGTCACGTGATAGGCGGCCTTCGGGGTCTGGCTCGCTGACTCAGTGCGGTGTTTCAGGGTCGGTCCCCGTTGGAGCAGGGGTCAGCTCGCCGTTTCCTCTCGGGGTTCGGGGTTCAGTGCCGGCGTGTGGAGGCACGCGGTGTGCGTCTCCACTCCTGCGCCGCGGCCGTTTGCGTCGTGTCCATGTCCTCGCTGCGACACAGTGCCGCTGTGAACGCGCGCTCACGCGTGAGTGTCGGAGCGCCTGCGTCCACTCCTCCGGAGCCACGTTTGCCCAGGCCCCGACTCCCTCGCAGATCCGCCCCCGGCTGTCCGCAGAGCCTCGTCCCGGCGGCTCCCACGGCCCAGCAGGGTGCGGGTGGGTGCTGAAGGGTGACGTCACCCTTTTTGGTCTGAAGCTGGAGAACGAGTGTAGACCCCGGTCACCTTATACCTTATCCTGGGAGAGAGAAGCCACGAGGTGGGGTCCCCAGGGGATGTCCTTCGATTCTTTCATCCTGCAGATACTGGTGGCATGCCTGCTGGGAGCCATGCCGTGGCCAGCCAGCTCCCTTCCGCCTAATCTTCCCCCCCCCCCCCCGCCGTCGGCTGTGGGAGCCAAGGTCAGATGCTTTCGGGGCTGGGCTGAAATGTTGTGTTTGTGTCGAATAATGAAAGCTGCTGGCCAGACTGCCGCTGCACCACAGAGTGAAGGAAGGTTGAATTCGAAGTCAGCGGTGTCTGGCCTTGCCTGGGGCTTCTCTGACTTCAGCTGAAAATGCTCGGGGGACTTGTCAGAAGCGCACTCCTTGGCCCTAACCTCAGAGGTTCCGAGGTGGTCAAGGATGGAGTTTGCAGATCCCAGGTTTAATCAACAACAACCCATGTGAGAGGCAGGCAGCGGGTTAGCCTCGGGGATTTTAGAAGCACAGGTGGTGTGGGGGAGGGGGAGCTTAGGAGGATTCAGGTGTGCAGGTCACCGTTACCTGGGAGACTGTTTCCGGCCACACGTCCCTCCGCCTTTTCATTTCCACCCTGTGTACCCTGGTGAGCCATTTTGACTTACGAGAGTACTATTTCTTCCTTCTGCTATGTGGGCGAAGCAGAAAATTTGAGAACCAGCTGTTCTACATAAAACAGCTCAGATGGGAGGGCTCTCAGAGGGTGCCTTTGTTTTCCTTGGAAATTTTCAGGAGGAAGGATCCAAGGGTTTGCTATGGTGGGTGGGGCCACCCTTTTGAGGCCCAGGGCAGGAGACATACTTCCAGCTGTGTAACCTTGAATGTTAACTTGAACTTGGGCTTCGCCGAAGCTTGTCCATCACCCTGGGACCCTGGGACAATGCAGATCCCGGTGCGGCAGGTCTAAGTTGGGCCTAAGGATGTGCATTCTGAACGGATGCCCAGGTGTGGTGGATGCTCCAGGTCCGAGGACCACACTCTGAGGAGGAAGCCTTGCTGACAACTGCTATGCACACCGTCCGCTGAGTTTCCACACTGGCAACTCCTTTTTCAATCCTAGCAATAGAAGGCAATACCTACTGTAATCCAACGCTGACCATGAACCTTTGGGCATAGGATGCTTTCAGCCATCCACACTTTCCTCCTGTAAATTATTCATAGTCCCTAAGCACACGAGAAAGGCAGAAGAGGAGGGGGTGGGGGGTGCTGCAGGAGGGGCTGGAGAGCAGGGCTGCAGATGCTCCAATACTGGCAGCCTGCCATTTTAGGAATTACGGGCCCTTAGGTGTCCTAGAGTTTCCCTGGCAGGAAAGGCTTTTACACATAAACCACAGGAAAAGGGGACTGTCTTCCCCTCATCCTCTAACACCGACTTTGGACTGGTGTCCAAGTCACCTGGAGGGGCTGCTGGAAGGCAGGCCACGGGGCCACCCGTGGACCCTGGTCCAGTGGGTCCCAGTAGAGCCCCGGAACCTGCAGGTTTGATGAGTTCCCAGGTGACTCTGCTTGAACTCCGACCAGCACCCCCTGAGTCCCCAAAGGCCATCTCCGAGAACGCGAACATGGAAAACAGTGTCCTCCTGCGTCACCTCCGCTCACGGCCAGCCCTCCCCATCAGAGCGCCCTTGCCTGGGAGGGGACAGTATCAGCTGGGCTGGGACTTGGGGTGTGAACGGGGGAGTCACCTGTCTTCAGGTGTCGGAAGGTCCTGGGACGATGAGGAGAGCTGAGGTGGTTTCTGGCTGCCTGCAGGTAGCTGTCCCCACACAGTGGGTGGGCGTCAGAGGCTGGGCCTCCCTGACTGGCTGGTTGCCTGATCTCCCTGGGGGGCTTTTGGAAAACAGAGCCTCCCCGGTGCATGCTGGGAGATTCTGGTGAGCAGCTGGGTGCGGGACCCCCTGCGCGGAGAACAGTGCCGCCCAGGTGGGCAGTGGGGAGCAGCTTTCCTTTTTAGTGATTCTCGGATTCTGCCCTAACGATTCCCAGGGGGGCAGTCGGGCCCTTTGTGAAGTGCATTTTCTCTCTGGATCCCTAAAGTTAGAGTCGATGAATTCCAGTTGTGTTTTCCAAAGTGCTTCACTTCCCATCCGAGGATGGCTGCCGTCGGCACCAGCTAGCCCGGGGGAAGCAGCAGGGCGAAGCCTCCACGGGGACCAGCGTGGCCCACAGCCGCTGGCACCGGCAGCATCCGCAGCCCTGCCCCAGGGAGGACACTTCCCAGGCGGACTCCAAGGCGGTTGCAAGTTGAGGCAGTGATTTTGATAATTCGCTCCAAGGAGCAATTGCCCCTTTGGTATGTCCTGCATGACCTTGAGGAGTGTCCTGGTTCACCAGCAGATGGTTGAAGGGCGTCACTGGGCACCGAGCTCTGTGCCAGGTGGGCTTTAGGACGGTGACTCCGGTGTAGGCCCTGCCTTACAGCGTCCTCTGCTGGGGAAAGGCAAACCCAACCCATCTAACTGTAGAAGCCGCAGAACTCCCAGCTGCATAGCGATGCGTAAGTAAAGTGGGCCGCCCAGCCCGCTGCCTGCCTGGCCCAGTCTCGCTTTCTCTGCGGTGCCTGCTGTGGTGGAAGTGATTGGCTGAGTCCTGGCTTGTGCTTCATCTCCCCTCTTGCCGTGTAACCCCCATGAGGCCAAGGCGAGGCCAGTAGACTCTGGCATCTCTGAGCTCTGGGATGCGGGCCACCCAGGAACCTGGGCAGGGGTGGGCTCTCTGTAGCTGCAGTCCTCAGAGGGGGCTGCCGGCTGACGGGCGGTGCATCAGCGTGGCCAGTGGGTTGATGGGCAGAGAGGCAGCTACAGGCCACAGCAGTGGGACTGGAGAACAGCAAGCGGGAGCTGCCGACGGATGGGACAGTAGAATCAATGGGCTGGGCCGGGGGAGGGGGAGGGGAGGTGGGACGTGATGGGAGCGGGACGCGGCAGAGCGGTTGGAGGGATGCAAATGCCCGAGGATGGGCAAGGGAGCAGGAGGGGAAGAGCGTGAGCCTTCGGGACCTGCTGCGTGTGTGGTTCTATGGAGACCTTCAGATGGAAGGGCGGCTCCCATGGTGGAAGTACAGTTCAGAACGCAGGGGAGAAATCTCAGCTGCAGGTCCCGCTGGGGGCCCTTCGGGCAGAGGTGGAGCTGCAGCTGGAGCTGCGGGGGGATCAGTTCAAGGCAGCTCGCTGCGGAGACGGCGGCGATGCTTCCAGAAGGAAGCCACACGCGGTGCAGAGATCGAGGTGCTGAAAGCACGGGATGAGCGGGTGTCCCCAGGAAAGGGTGGTACCAGCTGTTGGAGCGTCTCAGAAACTGAGCCCGAATCTGACAAATGCTGGGGGCCCCTCCAAGGAACCAGCCCCAAGCCCTGGCCGGGTGGCTCAGCTGGTTGGAGAGTCATCCTGTACACCAAAAGGTCGCTGGTTCGATCCCTGGTCGGGGCATGTATGGGAGGCGACTGATTGATGTTTCTCTCTCTCTCTCTCTCTCTCTCCCCACCCCCGCCTTCCTCTTTCTCTAAAATCAGTAAACATATCCTTGGGTGAGGAATTTAAAAAAGAAAGAAAAGAAAGCAACACTGAGAGGTTGCGTTGTGTTGGGGGCATGAGGCAGAGGAGCTTTGAGGTCCCCCGGGTTTGGACGCCTCATTTTACGTTGCCTGCGTGGTTTTTGCCTTGGGTAAAATCACCTTGTGGTTCCCATACCCCATCAGCGGGATGTGCAGAAGCACTAAGAAGCCATCCACAGAGCAAGGCTTTCTTCTCAGACGCAAACCGGGGTGAACAATGGGGTGCTGCAGGGTGAAGCTGGGGGTCGATGTTTGCGCCTCTCGGCTCAGCACCCCCCCAACCCTGGGAGGAAAGGTCACTATATAGCAGTCTGTTTTCCTCGGCCTTTGATGCTGAGCCAGAGCCTGCTGGGATCTGCATCCGCTGGGCCCCGGGGACACAAAGGATGCTGGCAGCTCGTTTGCACTGCTGGTGCTGGAAGGCTGCAAAGAGAATCGATTGCTATGAACTAAGAGTCCCCTGGTGATAATTGTGCTTTTCATAGAGAGACAGTTTGCTTTTCAGTTTGTGGTTCTGGAATGTAGTCCTCTGGGCCAGCGAGTCAGGACCACTCACTGCCTGGCTCCTCGGGCCGCCCCTTGCGGGGACGCACACACCAACCTCGCGTGCTCTGTCTTTGCAGTTCTGTACGGAGCTAAACCAGCCGATCCTGCCCAACATCCGCAAGTGGAAGGGGCCCCGGGGGTGCTGGAAGGCCGTGGTTGCCGACACGCCGTCGACTCCGCTCCAGAAGGTAGGCACCCTCGTCTGCAAACTGATCTTATTACCCTGGTACGGAAGCGTCCTGTTCCCTCCTCACAGACACTTAACGTTTTCCTTTGCCAACACCCTTGATGCAGTTTTGTTGTCTTGCCCATCTTCCCACTCATTTCAAAACGCCCCAGGTTTTGGTCCGTGCCGAGACCGGGAACGGGCAGCTGCCCAGGCAGGAAGGGGTGTTTGGGGTCCTGGGAGAAATCCTGTCGGAGCCAAGGCAGCAGACGGGGGTATTTCTGTCCTTTGTCCTTGAGAATCTCTTCCCACCGTCTGCTTCGGCCAGCGTGGTGGAGGAAGCCCAAGTTCATCGACTGGAAGCTGTGCAGGCACCTAATCCACGCGTTTGGTGGCAGACACCGTGTGTGTGGAAATGGTGGCAGTTTCC
This sequence comes from Glossophaga mutica, assembly GCA_039655065.1. Lineage (NCBI taxonomy): Eukaryota > Metazoa > Chordata > Mammalia > Chiroptera > Phyllostomidae > Glossophaga > Glossophaga mutica. The sequence continues at coordinate 90,804,788 of CM077313.1, forward strand.
AGCGGGTTTTGATCGTGAATTTCCTTTGCTTAGTCTCACCCAGGTGGCCGGCTGTCTGGACACATTGTCACCCTTACATGTCACATGCAGGATCAGTTTTTGCTCGTCTGGAAAGTTCAATATCAGTGGTGTTTTAGGTGTTAGACTCTTGGCGGTGAATCATGAATTAGAAACTGTGTCATCACGTAATTTTCCTGTAAATGCAGATGTTACCATTTTCTCTCCAATATACCAAATATGCTTACAAGCGCATGTGCGTTGTACTTATACGAGTGATACTGAGGTGTCGGGCTTTTAAATTATAATGTATGGTGGATTAAAAGTGTGCAGTCATGCATCGACTATACGCTCTCTTTTTAGCTGCAGCTCAGAAAACATGCTGGAAGTCTTACTTCCCTGGGTTCTGTGTTGTAGAGTGTCGATGGGTACTGTGGGTGGCCGCCGGGTGCGGTCACGGTAGGCTGGGAGTGGAGCTGCGTCGGAATACATCTAGTTTTCACCCCTCTGGCCCAGGGTCCCTCCTCATCCGCATGGGAATCACGGCTCCTTGCTTTGTCGTTGCTGAGGGGCACTTCACTCGCACGCAGGTGCACGAGGCTCTTACATTCCCTGTGACGCTCTGTCATCCTGCACTCAGCGAGTTGTTGGGAAGGTCGGTGCGCGCCAGGCACTGTTCGCCAGCTCCCCACCCACCAGCGAGGAAAGCAGACCCAGCAGCTCTGCCCTGCCTGCTTCCACTCTTTGTCAGCCCCGGGGGTCCCTACCTGAGCCTTGTGGAGCCTCTCCCACTGGGCTGGGAGCGCACAGCCTGTTGGAGAGACAGGACAGGAAACCCTACCCCGGGTTGGGGTGTCAGGGCCATTGGACAGCAGCATGCGGTTGCAGCGAGGCCCGAGTTCAAGCCACTTCAGCCTCAACTCCCTTAACTGTGAAATGGGCACAGAGCCCCTTCCTCACCTCACAGGGTGGGTGGAGGATTTAAAAGATAGTGTGCCCTGGAATGTTTCATCCACAGAGTGTGGGAGGGGCCTGGGGGCACCCAGAGGCAGCAGCCGGCCAGGCCATGTGGGACTAGGGGCTCATGTGGCTTCAGCTGCTGCTCCATGCAGCCCCCACCCCTGGGGGTGTGGGCCCGGTGAGGACACCTCTCTTGGTTTCTCAGAAGATGGAAATATATACATTTTCGTGTGGATTTCCTGAATTTTAAGTAGGGACAGTAATCCCCCCCAAATTTGAACACATTCTGGGTCTCCCAGATGATACCTTCAAGTCACGAAGGCTTGGCTCAGCCTCAGCAAACACCACAGGGTGGCCGCAGGGCTGCAGGCTCCCCAAGGCCTGAAGTGGCTCCCCGCCATCTTTCAGCTGCTCCTCCGCCCTCACCCCTCAGCCCGCAGCCGCAGGGGCCGTTACAGTGACCGCAGGCAGGTAGAGTAAGATGAACCCGTTTGCCCGAAGTCCGATGCAAGTTGGCAGCGGCAGCAAGAGGCCAGCAGAGGGTCCTCCTCCGACTGCTGGGGTGGCCGGGGTCAGCACCGAGCTCCGGGGCCCTGCCAACGCCAGCCTGTCTGTCCACCCCCTTCCCGGCCCTCCCAGCGCCCTGCTCCCGGGCTTTGGGCCCCTGAGTGGGGCCCTGTCCACCCGCGGGGGGCCTTGACCCCTTCCCCCTAGGGGCTGGCAGCCTGGACCTCCGTCCATCCGTCTCGCAGACGTTTCTCCAGCGTTTCCGAGGGGCCAGGCCCTGGGTGCTGGAGCCTTATCTTCATTCTCAGCACCTCCCTTTACCAGCGGAGGGATTTCAGGGAAGTTACTTAGCCTCTCGGAGCAGCTGAGTCATCCGGCCCCTGGGAGGAGGAGGGGCCCCCTCGTGGGATGTGGTGATTAAAATGATACCCCTGTGCGCAGTCCAGGCTTTGCCCCACCTCGTACCCACAAAAAGAGAAGTGCCCAGGCACCCCAGTTGCACAGAACACCTTTGAAACCAGGAAATTGGCGGTGTGAGAGGTCCAGGGGGAGGGGCAGCAAGGAGGAACATGCCCTGGCTGTAGGCTGGGCCCCTGTCTCAGCAACAGCCCCTGTGAGCCTGCACGGAACCTCACGGCCCAGCCTCTCCTGCCCCTCTCCGAACTAATGCCCCTCTTCTCCCGCAGGGGGCCGGCTTCTTGGGGTTCCTTTGGGACACCTGGGCCGGCGTGGAGCTGAGGGACGCCGCCTCGCAGGACAGCTCGCCCGCCAATGGGCACGGGAAGCCCTCGGGCCCCAGGCCGTACCTCGCGCGGTTTAAGGTACCTGCTCCGTGTCACCAGGAAGGTGTACTTCTAAAAAGGAAAAAAAACACAGTCCCCTTTGAAGCTGCGGCCAGAGAAGCCCCTGCCTGCTGGCCTGTAACTTATTCTGTCCTGGGTTTCCCTTGGCTGGTGAACTTGCCCAGTGCAGGAGTGCAAGGGGTTTAGGGGACCTCGGGCTCTGATAACTCTGCCGTCTGGGCAGGAAGGACAACAGGTGCTGGTCCCGAAACCTGACACACGTCCCAATCACCTGGGCAGATTTTCTAAAATCAGAGATCCCTGCACCCTCCCCATGACCTACAGAATTTCCGGGATGAGGCCCAGGACTCTCAGTCTTGAGGGATCATTTGGATTTGGCAGGGGGTTGTGGGGGAGCCACTCGGCCAGGACATCTCCCGATGAACCCTCACCCGCGTGCCAGTCTGTCCCATCGGAGCCGTTCTGTCTGTCCCACCTGGTCGGGAGCAGCAGGCTGACCAGGCAGCACGGTCTCTCAGCTCCCCAGACACCCTGGCAGGTGTTAGCCAACAGCAGACCCTCAGACGTGGGTCAGCAGGACAGACCGCCAAGACGGCCGTCAATGGACCTGTCCCCGTGGCGCTTACCCCTGAAGTCGCAGGGCCCAGCAAACTGCCTGCTGACCATCGGGGACGTCCCCTTTCTGTGGGCTCCAGAGAGGGCCACCCCACACCCCAGCACCATTTCCGCCCAGGCCCCAGGCTCCACGCCTGGGAGGCTGGGCTGCCCGTGTGCTGGGGGGCAGCTGTGTGGGCCCTGGTTGGGGCTGTGCCCTTCCCACCCCCTGTAGCTGTAGAGTTGGGGGCACTCCATGAGCACACTCCCCCGCCGGGGGTGTCTGGGGCCTGTGCTTATGATGCTGATGTGGGAACCAGCCGGATGCCCCCTTTAAACCTTCCTAACAGCATCCGGGGGCCCGTTTTATGTAAAGCGGCTGTGCCGGCTTCGGCCCAGCAGGGCAACAGCCAGAGCCCGCTGCGGTCTGTCAAAGGTAGGCTCTCATTGAGGGGTGAGTGGCCCACATCCTCTAAATTAAGCAATCCCCTAGGCAGGTACTCAGCCTCTTGCACTTCCTGTCACACTCTCGGCGAGCAGGTGGCACAGGACAGAGATGTGGCTTCTTCCTGGGCTCCCCGCACAGGGTTTCCCTGCCCGAGGCCTAAAGTCCTTCCCTTTGCGGTCAGAGCCCGTGGGGCTGGGTGGCGGTGGCGTCAAGCAGGGCCCCATCTGTAAGGCAGAACTGGCAGTCGCCACTTCCTGGGGGTCCCCCTGCTCGCCTCCCTTCCTGGCAGTGTTTTGTGTTTGTTGCCATGACAAACGGAAGTCCGCATGGTGCAACCCCGGCAGCTGAGCGATGCTGCGGCGCTCAGGAGACCTGCACCCCACGGTCCCCATCTGTGGCCAGCGCTGGTCCTGCACCCATCAGGTGCAAGCGAGCCGCCGGGTGCTGTGGTCTCCAGTGGGCAGGGTGTCGGGGGAGGGAAAGGAGGCAGGTCCCAGCAGGGGGTCTCGGCAGGGGATTCAGGTTGCCCCTCCCCCCTTCCTTAACTAGCCACTGCTCGAGCCACCTCCCCTTCCCTTGTAGTTGCCTCCAAGGAAAACCAAAACCCCCGACGACACGTCCAGATACGCCCTGGGAGGAGTGGGGTGTGCAGTGGGTCTCAGTGCTGTAGGTGCCTCGGACAGATCGACGGCGGGCCGCCTCGCCTCGCCTGGCTTGCCGCCCGGGTGGTGGCAGCCTTGTGCTCACCGTTGGGGACATTTGCGCAGGCAGCTGTTCGCCGGTCAGTCGTAAGGGACCCTGGAGATACTAAGTGTCTAAGACTGCCGCTGTGTTTCCTCTTGTCCAGGTGGGGAGTAATGACTTGACCCTCGTGAACCTTCACCTGGCAACCCTGCCCCTCCCTGGGGGTGAGAATCCAAGCAAGAACCACAGTGATAGCCACCGCGTGGCCAGCTTCGCCCAGACCCTGCAGGAAACGCTGAAAGGTGGGCAACGGTCTTTCTCCGTGGCCGGGCCACGGCTCCCACTTCTGCGGGGCAGCCAGGGGGGCGGCTCCTCCGTGTGGTTCTTTGATCCTGTCGGCCAGTTGTTGGGTCGGCTGCGGCGCCTGGCGCGGACACTGGAGATGGTGGCGCCCCGGCATCTGCTGGGGCCTGGCCGCCCCGTGCATGGTGACGTCTTTGTCTCTGTGCATCTAGCACGCCGGGGCCACAGTGTCGGCTTTGTGGCTTCCGACCTGTGTTTGACGGAAAGAGTTAGGGGGAGAAGCTGGCACCCTCCACTGGGACAGCTCGTCCGGAGCTCAGCCACCTCGGCTGTGCCGCGGTGCTGGCGCCACCTCCGTCTGTCTCATCTTGTGAAAGAGAGACAGCTGGTGACAAGGGACAGGGGGCGCGGGAGAGCCCCGATGGGCAGGAGGTGCCATCTTTCTCCCGGGTGGCACGCAGCCGGCCCTGAGGGCCCCGATCCTCAGAAAAGCTGGACTGGCCTCTCCACTCCTTCGGTAGCTGCTGGGCCTCCGGCAGGTCACTGCTGCACATCGAGTGCCACCGAGGGGGGGCCCAGCGGTGCTGACCTTGCAGAGGTGCCTGGGGGTTGGGAACTATCTGTGCAAGAACCGAGCCTGTGGGTGTGGGGCGGGTGTCCGTGGACTCGGAAACTACCAGAAGGGTTCGGAGAACATTAAAAAGAGCGGAACTTCAGCAGGAGGGTGGGCTCTCTAGCTCCCAGGCTCTGCCCCCCAACACTGAAGGGGCTCTGCGAATAGGTTGCTGGGAGGAGTTGCTGTGGCTGCAAAGACTGGGGTGTTTGCAGCCGGGCTTGGTTTTTCGGAACGCTGACCTCCGGGTGAGGGTTTACAACCTGGAATTCTTTCTAAGCCCTTTCCTTGTTAAATTGGCCCCTCAGAATGTAGTCGATTTATGAAGATTCAACTACAGAAATGATGTGTCCAACTACAGTCTTACATTTAAGAAAGATTTTTTTTATCCTTTCCCAAAGATATTTTCTTCCCTGGCTTTGAAGAGAGAAAAAGGAGGGCAGTGAGAGAGAGAAACATTGATGTGAGAGAGAAACATCCATCGGTGGCCTCTCATACACGCCCTGACTGGGAATCAAACCTGCAACCCTTTGATTTATGGGATGACGCCCAACCAACTGAGTCTCATGGGCCAGGGCAAGGAAGATTTTTTTTTTATTGCAGTAAAGTATCCATAACATCAAAGTTACTGTCCTTGCCATTCGTAAGCGCGCACGTCAGCGGCACTAAGCACACCCACGCTGGGGGGCGGTGTCCCCCCCCCCCCAGAGCTGTCTCACCATCCCAGACTGAAACTCGTCCCCAGGAAATACATACGGACTCCCAACCCCCACCCCAGCCCCTGGCGACCACCCTCCCACTTTCTGTCTCTGAATTTGACTGCTCCAGGGACATGGGAGGAGCGGAATCTTAAAGTATGTGTCCCTGTGCGCCTGGCTTCTTTCATTCAGCTGAATGTCTTCAAGTTCCCTCCCAGCTGTGGCATGCGCCAGAGTGTCCTTCTTTCGAAGGCCGGACACTGTGCCCCTGTGTACAGGGCGAAGCAAAAGTGGGCCGACAGCGGTAGGCGCAGCAAAACGCAGTTTATTCTCGTCTTGCTGTTCATTAGTGGTGTGTCACTCTCCACGCAAACCACTGGGGGCCTGCTTCTGCCCCGCCCTGGACGTCCACCACAGTTGGCTTGCCTGTCCATCGGCCGGTGGACACGTGGGCGGTGTCCCCCTTCCGACTGCCGCAAACACTAGATGCAGCTTACGTCTTGGGCCAGGGCGTGCTGGGAGCAGCGTTCTACTTAAGTTTTGAGTCTTTGGGCTAAAAATGCAGCAGCTGTGTGGGAAGTTGTTCACCTACAGTTGGTCTTTCATGTGTGACAAAGGGCGACTTGATAGCTGGTAAAGTCTGTGGCCGTTTCTATTGCTCGATCTCCAGCTGTCCCTCGTTTTCGTTTTGTTTTGGGCTTTAAACACGGAAACAGAACGGAGAGAGGCCAGGTCGGGACTCCTCGGGTGAGCTGAGGTGCTCCCTGCGTGTCTTTCTGCTCACCAGGGAGCGATGAGGTGTGCACCAGGAGATCTGGGCAGGTTAGTGTCCTAAGTCACCAAAGAGCTATTGACCCGTCAGGAGATCTGGGCAGGTTAGTGTCCAGGTCACCGAAGGGCTATTGACCCCCCACGTGGCTTGGCCTCCAGGTGTGGGCAGCTGCCAACGCCCTCTGGGTGCCGCCTGCGCGCTCACTGTGGGCGTGGTGGACCCTAGGCATCAGGAAGTGCCCCGCCTGCCCAGGGCGCAACAGGCTCCAGGGATCGGCCTGGGCAGTGCGGCCAAAACGAAGATGGAGCCTCTTCTCCCCAGGCTCCCAGCGGAGCAAACGGAGCCCAGTCAATGCACAAACTCTGGGCCTTTCTGCTTGTGTTCGGAATGTGCGTCCAAGTTCACGTCCGTAGGGGGCTCGCCAGCCCTCAGATGGCATCTTCTCCTCTCGGACCCCGCGGGGCTCAGCACGAGGGAAACGGGGCACTGAGTGATGCCGGCCATCTGTGTAGGACCCGCCCTCGGTGGGAATGGACATTTTGTGAATCTGTAAGCTCACTGGGAGATCGGAGCCAGGCGTTCTCCCTGCACTTCTGGGAACCAAGGAAACGACTTGGGGGCCCGCCCCCGGGGGTTGCCGTCTGGGAGAATCCAGGCCTCTGCACGGCTGGGGTTCGCAGAGAAGAGAGCCGTCATCTCCGCGGCTTCGGCGCCACCGGTGTAACCAAAGGGAGATGTAAGAATCCTGGCTGCACCTGTTCGAAAAAAGAGCTATCGATCTGCCTGGAGGGGAAAGCGAAAGCTGTTCTTTTCACCCCCGACGTTGCACAGAGCTGCGTTTTCCGACCCGGGGCCCCTGGCATCCCTCCCAATTCCAGAATGGTCTTCTTGGCCCCAACTTCTCCAGGCCTGCGTCCCAGCGGAAATCTCCCCCGTTCTAGGGGACCTTCTGCCTCAGTCTTTTCTAACCTTCAGTTTTCCTTGACGGCAATACACGCAGCACCTGCCTCTCCTCTTTCAAAACCCAACTGCACCTGGGTTCCGGGGCGTCTCAGGCCTCACTCACCCGCTCGGCCCACGGCCCACACTCGTCTATGGAGGGTCTGCCTGGCAGCAGGCGCCGGGGGTGGGGCGATGAACCGCCGCCCGCGTCCGCATGGCTGTCTCTTTCAGGCTCTGTGCTGAGTGAGAGCCGGTGGCTCTGGGCGAGCCGGTCAGCCTCTCGGAGCCCCAGCTTCTCACCTGCAGAGGGCCTGGCACACAGGCAAGGTGTGACTCGCTGTTAACATTGTTTATCCTCTGCCCCGCTTTCCCGTTGGAAGTTGGCAGTGATTTCTCCAGACGGCTCAGGCTCACTCTGCTGTGGGTGCCAGCTGTTGCAACTGCCTTAGCATGAGGGGCGCCTCTCTGTTGGCCCCACAATGGAGCCTCCAAGGGCTCCCCCTTTCATCCCTTTTCCCCTCCGTAAGCCCCCAGAGGAGGGTCACCTGCAGTGCGCTGGTGCCCTCTGCTGGTGGCCTCTGGCATTGCCGTTTAGAGTTCTTCCTCCAGCCGTTACTGAAGCACCTCTGTGTCAAGGAGAAAGACTTGCTGAGTGTCTCAGATACATGCTGTGCTCTCTCGCCTGTGAGTCCTTGCAAGGTGTGACAGAAGCACCGCTCCCTGTGACCACATGCCTTCCTGGAGGGAGCCTTGGGACACGCAGTGGTGGCCTGGCTGTGGATGGGAATCGCTCCGAGCCCAGCTGGGGCCCCGGCCCTTTCAGAATGCTCACTTTGGAAACGTCTTCCTAGCTATCCACTCGCTCTAGTGTAAACAAGACCACGTGGTGGTGGGGGGGGTGTTGAAAGTAAATACTTCAGAGAGGAAAGCTTTGCACTTTGGCTCTGTGTGCGTCTGCTGGGCGGCTCACACAGCAGAAGGTTATTTTCTCACGATTCTGAGGCCAGAAGTTCAAGACCAAGGGGTCAGCAGGGTTGGTTTCTCCCAAGGCCTCTGTCCTTGGCATTCAGATGGCTGCTACCTTCTCCCCGTGTCTTCACGCGGTCTTTCCTCTGGGCTCAATAAATGTCTTTGAGCGTTTGTAAAATCCCTGGACAAGACCCTTAGGCCTTTTTCTGCTGAGAGATTCAGAACACAGGAGCTGGAAGAGGGGTGGCTGTTGCACCACCCTGCCCCCCCATTTCCAAGTGTGTCACTAACCTGCTCTTAAAGGTTTGGGGGTTTTTGCACAAGGAATTTGGAAGAGCTGGGAGATGGAGAATGACGCTGTGGTCCTCACCATCTCCCCCACCCCCATCCCACCCCCAGGGTTTCGAATCCCAGACGCGCACGGTCCCACAGAAAAGGAGGGCTCCCTCCACAACGTCCACTCCTGATTTTCTGTCTTCCACTTGCAGGGGAAAAAGACGTGGTGGTTTTGGGGGATTTCGGCCAGGGGCCCGACAGCAGTGACCATGACCTCCTGAGGAGGGAGAAGTTCCACCCCCTGGTCCCGGCCCACACCTTCACCAACATCAGCACCAAGAACCCCCAAGGCTCGAGGTCTCTGGACAACATCTGGATCAGTAAAAGCTTCAAGAAGGTTTTCACAGGTAAAGCCAAAGTCACTGTTTTTTTTTTTTTTCCCTCCTGGTCGGAAACAAAGGAAGAGAGACCTGTCTGAACGGACAGGTCTGGGCTGTTCGAGCCGGAGTCGGGGCTTATCTCACCTCCTCTGCGGGCATTTGCAGGACTGTAGTTCAGGGGTTTCGTAATTATCATACCTTCGGAGCCACCTGTGCGAGTAAAGGTGGGTGTGAACGATTAACGGGCATTCGCTGGCCTACGACAAGGGTACCCTGACTGTGTCCCGGGCAGACCTGGCTATGGGCCAGCGGAGACCCTAGTCCGAGGTGAACTTGATAACGTACCCCAATTCTAAGGACGCTTGGTCCTTCAGCAAACCTTTCTCAAGTCACATTCCAGCGTGGAGTGTGGCCTGAGGTTTACGGACACACGGTGCCGTAAGGAGCAGCAGTAAAGGGTGAGTGGACATGTCACAAAGTGTCACGACAGGATCGGAGAAGGACTTGAGACAGGACCCCCAAGGAGCAGGGTGTTGTGGGTAATGTCAGCACTAAAAAGCAGCCCCCACCGGACCAGGAAGCTGCTTGTCTTCTCCTGGGAGACGAGACCGGTGGTTCCCGTCCGGCCTGGAAGCGTTAGTAACCCCAGCGGCTGCGCATTATATGTCAGCAGGATGTTGACAAATTAAAAAAGTCCCACTTCTGGGGGCCCGCTGGGAGACTCCGCAACAGGCAGCCGGGCTGAGCTCCTCAGGACCAGGAGTTCCAGCCCTGGACACGCATTTCCTGTGGGACCCTATCGTGGGAGGGTCCTCAGGAGGAGGGGGAAGGTGGGGCTCAGGGGTGACAGTTATGAAATGAGGTGAGATGCCAGCCTGCCAGCTGCCAGGAGGGGCCGGCCGAAGGCACCGTTCTCACCAAGAGAGCCCCAGAACCCGGAGCCGAAGGTCACGCATCATGTCACCTGTCCCCGTGCTGCCCAGCTGTAGAAACCGAGGCCCAGGGAGGAGCGCCCACCAGCAGGGCCTCTTCTCGCTGAGGTCACGCAGCCCAGACGTCGCAGCCCAGACACGGCCAGAGTGCAACGGGGCTGCTGCCCAAGCCGCAGGGGGCGGGGGGGGGGGGGCGCGGGGGGCGGGGCCTCTCCGCCTGCCCCGCACTGAACTGTCTCTGGGTCCCTTTCATCATTTCCATGCTTTGGGTGTCTCTAAATCCGCACTTTCAAATACCTCTCCTTTCTCACAAGCCTCTGTGACTTGCCCTTTTCCCCCTTTTTATGGAACTTATTCCCACCCCACCACCCCTGCCTCCACCAGCCATATTGTCTTTGTTTTGTGAACAAGGACCTTCGCTTTGGCCATCTTTCCGAGACATTTGTCCCTGTGTCAGACACGCCCTCTTGCTGGCCAGACTAGAACTGGTGCGCAGTGCGGAGGCGGGTGGGTGGAGGGGCAGGCGGCCTGGACTCGGGGCCCGGGTGGTCCGGAGACTCGAACTGGGCGGGACCTCCTGTTGGCCGGGCGCTGCAGGCAGCTGAGGGGTGTGGGCGGGAGCCTGGTCATTCCATGCAGTGTTGGTCTCCGTCCGCCAGGGGGCCCACCAGCCCCTCCCTGATGTCTGGGTCGCTTCCCTGTCCCTCCAGGTCACTGCGCTGTCGTGCGAGAAGGCCTCACGAACCCTTGGATTCCAGATAACTGGTCCTGGGGCGGAGTGGCGTCCGAGCACTGCCCCGTGCTGGCGGAGTTCTACGCGGAGAAGGACGGGAACAAGAGGGAAGGCCCTCGGAACGGCAGCGGGGTCACCTTGGAGCGAAGTGAGGCCAACATTAAGCACGAGCGATGATGGTGCCAGACCAGTTGGTTTCTCCACCGTTAACCACAGGGCACAGGCGGGAGTCAGCCCTTCCTGGCAGAGATGCAGGGTCTGAACTGCCTTATTCTTCTCCCTGGGCCCTGGCCTGGGCGCCTTCTCCGTGGACGTTTCTGGACCTTTCGTCGGGGAGGGAAGCGCAGTGGCCGAATCAGACGCCCAGTGGAGAACCGGACTGTCTTCTGATCTCAGGCCCTCGAGCCTCTGCGGACGCAGCCGGCCGTCCACACCTGGGTTGCAGCGTGGGGAACAGTTGTGGAGGCTGGAAGGGAGTGTGCGAGGCCTGTCTGGGCTGCGAGGCCTGTCTGGGCAGCGCTGGGAGCTCTCCTCCCCGACCACCAGTCTGTGATGTTCTGGCTGCAAACTGCATAAAGCTTTCAACTGTGGTTGAGCATTCTTCTCAAATAATTTGAGTGGTGATTTTTAGTTTTGTTTTGAAAAATAAACAGGAATGAAACTGCCTGGCTGCAGGGAGAGCCCAGGCCTGGGTCCCCCGCCGAGGGTGTTTTGTGCCCGATTCTGATGGCTCTGCGGGGTGGCAGTTCGAGGGTCCGAAACACAGAATCGCCCCTCCTTACTTGTCTCACCTCCTGCCTTACAGGGGCACCTCTTACACCCCCATCAGCCCTGCTGAGACTGTAAAATCTTTGCATCATCTCTGCCCTCCCGGCCTGCCCTGCCTCATCCAACACCTCTGCTAGGCCAACCTTTACGTCAGGGCGCCATCCTGCCTCGGACACTCAGGGCAGCGTCCCTTGTGTAGCAGAGGAATTCTGTGGGAACGGTATCTCCTCCCTCCCTCCCACCAGCTCCAATTTTCAGGCCAGTTCTCAGCCCTCTGCGGACTCTGAGGAGTACCTGTAGATTCTGGGTCCCCAGGACGCTGAGCCTGGAATGTGGAGGGAGGGCCCTTCTCTGGGGCAATGGGGGCAAGCACGTGCTATCTGCCACTGGGCACTCTTCCCTGACCTGGGTCGGGTTCTCCCTTAGGCGTCCCCGAGCGCAAGAGTGTAATGCCCATTCACAGCCAAAGAAACTGAGGCTTAGAGAGCGGAACCCCTAAAGGTCACGTAACCGGTAAGCAAATAGGACCCACACGCAGCCCACTGCCCACGCACATGAGTCACCTCCGTGCTGCGACAGCACCGGCCCCGAGGGTGAGCGAGAGCCAGGAGCCCGGGTCGCCCGGGCGATTCCGCGCCCCCCCCCCCCCCGGGAAGGCTGAAGGTGTCTTCCTTCCTCCACACTGCACACAGCGTGGACTGGTCCCCAGAAACGGCTGTTACCGCACAATGTAGCCTGACCGACTTGTTGGGCCACCACTGTGTCTCTGAGTGCGGGAGGCCCCGGGGCACCAGGGTTTGTGCTCAGGGACGCTGTGCCCCTGTGGGTGGAGGGGCCGGCGCCCGGGGCCGGGAGCAGTGTGTCCAGTTGGTAGGACGGGCTGGGGGCTGCTGGGGACAGCTCTCTTGTGTGTGACTTGAGGCAGCAGATGACTTCAGGTTCCTGGAAGGGAGTAAGAGCCAAGCCCCGACGTGGCATCTGAAGTGGTGACATATCCTGGCTAATGGTGGGCATGGCTCCCCTTCGAAAGTCCCAGATCTCCGCCAGGCTGAGGGCGTCATCGGGCTGTGGCCGCAGCTGAGCCTGCGGGCTGGCTGTGCGGGGCTGGTCGTTGAGTCTCGCCCGGGCCTTCCCACCTGCCTGCCCCCCAGCCTCGGGCTGCCACCTACCTGCCCAGGAGGTGGGTTCTCATAGAACTCACAGAACTAGAAGCTCGTGTGTCCAAGAAGCTTGAGGATGGATGAATGAACGGTCTCTCTCTCCCCTCTCCCCCTGCACAGCAAATACCAGAGGGCTGGGCAGAGCCTGAGAGGCAAAGGATACTTCAGTTTGCAGAAGGGGGTTGCCCTTGAAGCTGGTGATGGGAACAGAGAGTTCATGACACTCTGCTTTCTCCTCTTGTGTATGTTAAAAATGTTCCATAATCACAATGAAATAAACGCGTGAATGTGAAAGGCCCATGCCAAAAGTATACAGTGGAACGTTTATACTTTTCAACAGAACAAACACTGATGTCCCTGTAGCCGACGTTCTCACACAGGCGTGGCTACATGTGAAGGGCTTAACCCCTGGGATTCTTGCTCTCCACGCCATTCCTCGAACTGCCGCTCTGCTGGGAAGGAGTCACCGACAGGAAATGGGTCGTTCCAGAATGGGGACGTTGAAACACGCGGAGGGGACATGGAGAGTACCAGAGAGAGGAGAAGAAAAGGGCATCTTCATGCGTTCGTCACGCATGGCACACCCACCAGGCTAGGCCCTGGGGGCAAGTGGTCCTGGGCTGTGCGGGGCCAGCCGGTGCAAGGGCCCGGGTGTGTGTATCCCCTGTGTCCTCCACTGCCCTGCTGGTGGGCCTGGAACAAGGGGGCAGCCGGGGCTCCCCCGATGAGGTGGCCGGCAGGGATCTGGGTCCCAGGCAGGGCAGGCTTCACCTAAGACCGGAAGAGAGCCAAGAAACAGCCGGGGACGCGTAAAAGCTGACTCATGCGGCCTACAAGGAGGGGCTTCCTCCTCTTCACCTGTGGGGCCGATGGGGGTCTCCCTGCCCGGCCCCACCTGGCAGAGGCCAGAGCCCTGTCTCTCGGAAAGACCCTTGAGCAGGTCTGGACGACTCGAAGGAAGCCCAGAGCGAGGACAGAGTGACAGCGTGAGCTCTCTGGCGGAGGCTCTCATCTGCCTGACCCCTCCTCCTGCCTGACCCCTGTTCCCTTTCCCAGTTGCCGGGTGGGCCCCTGGGATGCCCGCCTCTCCCAGGTAGGGCCCCGCCCAGCCCCGCCCAGGTGTCCATGCTTAGCCTAACAGGTGATGAGGAGCCCCTAGCAAGCAAGGGCTGAAGTCAGGCGCAGGGGAGTGTGGGGGGCAGGGTGGCGGGAGGAAGGGACTGGGAGGCGCCTGGCGACTGGCACAGCTCACCTCGGATCACTCTTCGTGGATTCGAGGCCGATGCCGTTGCCCCCACCTGACGGTTAAGTGACCCACCTGGGCTTCGCAGCGGTAAGTGCCAAACCCGGGGAATTCCTGCTCGGCTCTGCCTGACTCCGAGGCCTTGTTGTCGACGTTCCTCAGGGCACGGGCTCACCAGGGAGAGTGGGCCCAGGAACACGTGTGTGGCAGAGGCAGAAGGTGCTCTGTGACTCAGGGAAGGAGAGAGGGCGTGTTTGCCCGGGGGCCAACCCGAGGGTCTTCATGGGGGAGATGTCTTGAGCTGGGACTTGCTGGGCAGGGCCGGGGGTGCCGTGGCTGAGGGGCAGATGGCCTTCTGCGCAGGGTTGGGCAGGCGGCTCCCGCGAGGGCTGGGGTGTGGAGGGAGGAGAGTGTCGAGCATAGTTCCCTGGGGTGGTAGCTTAAGACGTGTTGTGTGTTGGGGGGTGGGGAGGAAGAGCAATCGGAGCCAAACTCCAGATCTTAAGGAGCCACAGGCTAAGCAGAAGGGAGGCCGTCCGTCCGCGGGCTTTGGGGAGCCCTGGCTGTGAGAGGAAGAGGCTGCAGCAGCTGTGCACAGGGGAGAGGCGTGGGCTTTGGAATGCCAGTCAGTGCCGCCTGCTCCTGCTCGGTCTGTGGGCGGAGCCAGGGGGTGGCCTCACCTGGAGGGAACGAGTGCCCGGGTGGGCTCTAGGGGGCAGTGTTGAGTGGCAGAAGGACGTGGGTTCCAGTGGTGACGGCCCGGACCGGCTGGGGTCGCCCTGAGGTGCGTGGCTACTCTGTAACCCATCCATGCACGCTGGAGCCACATCTGTTCGGAGTGACTATCGTGGTGCTGACCCATTTGCAGAGGGGGTCAGCTGATCCGCCTTGGGGACGTCCCGAAACACAGCCGGGGGCAGGTTCCAAGGTGCCTGGCACGTCTGGCCGAGCCAGCCGGCTGTGGGCACATCAGGCTTCTCACGCCGTGTCGCCTGCACACCCGCCCGCAGGTAACTGAGGTTTCCGAGAGCTTCATCCTGGGCAGGTTAAGAAAAGAAACGGGGAAAGGACCAGGCTTGGGAGACAATGCGGAGCTCCGTTTGGGACAAGCTGCACGCGGGTGGCCGCAGGACAAAGGTCAGGAAGTTGGGATGGGGCAGACAAACTGCCCCTCCAGAGCCTGGTCTCCCGGGCCCCGTTCAGACTGGGTCACCCTCCACGAGGACACACGTGTTGCTCCTGGGCCCCTTGGTCTTGGGCCTGCCCTCGGGGGCAGCGAGACATTGGCCCCTCCTGAAGATGACAGTCGTGGCGGCAGTGCTGTCAGAGGACAGGGGTCCTGTCACCTTGTGCTGTGGGTTGGATTATGCCCCTCAGAAAAGGATACCTTGCCGCCCTGCCCCCAGAGCCTCAGAACGTGGCCTCGTTTGGAAACAGGCTCAGCGGAGATGTAACTATGACAACGAGGTTGGACTGGTGTGGAGTGGGCCCTCCGCCCAATCTGACTGTCATCCTCAGAAGGCAATGGAAACTCAGGGAGATGACCTGGGACGGCGGAGGCGGAACGGGAAGAGGCATGCGGGCTTCAGGGGGAGCCCAGGGCTGACGACACCCTGATTGTGGACTTCGGTCCCTGGAGCTGTGAGACAGCACACTCTGTTGCTTTAAGCAAATCCCCGCCCCCAATGTGTGTGGTCCTCTGTTGTGGCAGCCTCAGGGAACTCAGGGGTTGTCCTCTCTGTCTCCCAGGACTCAGCTCATCTGTAGCATTTGAGGAGGGAGAGAGGGAAGGCAGGAAGGAAGCTCAGGGGGGGATGTGGGGGTGCAGGCAACAAGGAGCAGTGTAGGGGTGGGCGAAGAATGGCTGAGCCCCCAAATATCAAGGGGAGTGAGGCTGTGCTCGCCTGCCCCAGGAAGGCTGAGGGGAGGCGCAGGGTGGCGCAGGCCTCAGGCAGGTCTCCAGCCTCTCACCTCTGCCGGTCCCGTCGCCTAGACCAGATCCCGGGGCTGGGGAGACGGCAGAAGCTGCTGGAGTTGACGGTGAGGCTGACTCGTCATGCTGAGGGTGTCCCCTCTCTGCTCTGTCCCCCACGGCCCCAGACCCTCAGTGTCTGCATTTCCGGGCCCAGCTCTTCCTCCCACATCGGTCCACCCCGGGGGAGCGGGCCCTGGAATGGTCCCGGGTGGGGCTGGAGGCCCCGTGGTTTGGAGGAGGTGGTGGGGAGCCGGGCAGCTCTCGGAGCTTAGCTGGAAGGGGCGTCAGGGGCCCAGACTCCTGTTTCGGTCCCTCTGGAGCCTTACCGTTGGGGTGGTTTCAGGCAAGTTACTTGAACACCCTTAGGTGTCAGTTTCCTTATCTGGAAAATGGGAGTATTTCTACCCACCCTTGTGTCTACTGCCTCAAAGATGAAACGAGGTGGTGGGTGCATCTGTCGTGTCATCATCACCGTCATCTCGGGTGGCCAAGCTTTCCTGGGAGAGCAGCATCTATGCGGGTGGACGGATAGGGGGCTGGGGACGTCCCTGGCCACATCTGTGGCGTTGGTGACCCTACGGCCAGGCAGGATGGCACTGAGGCATGGCCGTGCGACGCCCACCGGGGACAAGGTGCCGTGCCTGCACGGCGGGGGGCCGAGGGGGGTTAGAACCGTGAGCCTCACACGCAGCTTCCAGATAGACCCTGGCGGCAGGGACCCCGACTCTCATCCTCAACACGCAGCATGTCCAGTTCTTGAAGTCTGGAATGGTCCCCGACAAACCTAGGCACGTATCTAAGCCCTACGCCCCTCAGCTGTTTGCTCAAAGGCCCTCGGGACCCCAGCTGGAGGAGCTGTTTACCTGGGCGTCTGGGGTGGGAGGGAGGTCGGCCTCTGCGTGACACCCAGTATTTTGTTGGAAGACAGCCCGGAAGCTTCAAGTCCGAAGGTGCGTTGGGAAAGCATTGTAACCCTGGGTCGGGGACGGAGGGCCTCACCGGCCACAGCGCAGCAAGGCGGGGCTGGGGATGAGACATCGTGAGTTCCCTAGTCTCGCCTGTGACCCGGAGAGATGGGACCTCAACTGGTGGGCCCCTATTAGTGGCCGAACTGAGAAATCTCTTTGGCTGGAGGATCTGGTGTCTTTCCTCCATATTTCTGTCTCACTCATTTCTCTCCAAGGAAAACACTGGTTTTACTAAGAAGTGCCTTAGGTAATCATGTTAGGAAGTTGTGGGAGATAAAATAGCACCTGAATTTCCAATTGCTCACATAGATATTGTTTCAAACAGACACATTAAAATGCCATTGAAGACCTCTCTCAAGATTGAAATTGTCTGTAACATCCTTTAGCATGTAATTGACTCTGTGTATTTATACACAGAGCATGTAACTTGCTTACAGCTCACTTCATCTCAGGGAATTCTGTGACTGACTCCTCCGGTAGAGACTTAAATCAGACCAAAGGAGAAACAGATTTTGGAATAGGCACACAGGAGACTTCAGTAACACCTTCTCTTGAGCTCTTTAAGGTGATATACAGACCTTTCATAGAACAGTTATACTCGCTGACAATCAGAGCAGGTTTGGGTTTAACTCTGAAGTCAGCCAGCAAGATGAATCCTCTAGAGGGCCTCTGGCTTAAAACAAAAATCTGAAAGGGAGATGAGCCCGAAGAAAAAAGAGGGGTAGGGATCCGGGAAGCTTGTGGTCCCTCTAGTGGACAGTTGTGGAATTGCATTCAGAAATTTACTCGGCGCTTGCTGGGGCTCAAATACTTCATTCACCTTACAGAAAATCAGAACTCCCAG
The DNA here is from genome assembly GCA_039655065.1 of Glossophaga mutica. Taxonomy (NCBI): domain Eukaryota; kingdom Metazoa; phylum Chordata; class Mammalia; order Chiroptera; family Phyllostomidae; genus Glossophaga; species Glossophaga mutica. Next base: position 90,822,357 of record CM077313.1, read on the forward strand.
CAGAAAAAGGAATCCCTGTCTTCCTAAACTCAGGAAGGTCAGATCACCTGCAAGGTTCAAGATACTTAATTTTCTTGAAGATAATACAGTCATAAACTAAGAAAGTACTATGAATATGATAAAGTTTATCTTAAAAAGGCAAGAAAACCAAGTAGCTGGTTTATCTAAATTTGAGATATTTATACTTAGGTCATGACATACTGCTCTTCAGAAATTTGACATATATGGTGTTAAGATTTTTTCAGGTTTATCTTACCCCCATTTGGGAAGGAAAAAATCTCCAGGGCTTCACAATCTCTTGAAATTATCACCCACTGAAATTCCTTTAAAAAAAAAAAAAAGAAAGAAAGAACAAACCCTCATGATTTCATTTAAAGAGTTCCTGAGAATAATCTCTAAGATAAGTACATGTAAAAATCAAAATAATGTGTAGTAGTCTACCATTTGTGCTAAAGAATAAAGCAGAGTACTTTTACATGTTTGATTGCGTATGTATAACTATCTCTGAAGGACACTCCCCCCACACACACACACCCCTAGTGAGGTCGGTTGTTCTTCCCCAGCTTTATTGAGCTATAGCTCACGTATAACGTTGTTTGAACCGAAGGTGTGCATTGTGATGATTTGATACAGTTATATATTATGAAACAACCACCACCATACTATTAGCTAATGCCTCCATCACATAAGCACTATTTCTCTATTGTGTCAAGAACATTTAAGATCCACTCTCTTAGCCACTTCCAAGTGTATGATACAGAATTGTTAACTGTACCCACCATGCTGAACTATAGAGCTCTGAGAAGGAGCTGGAAGCTTGCCCCTTTGAACCAACTTCTCCCCAGCCTCCCCCACCCGCCCACCTGCAGCCCCGGCAGCCATCCTACCGCCATTTCTGTAAGTTCAACTTTGTTAGGTTCCTCACGTAAGTGATATCATACAATATTTGTCTTTCTCTGATCCTCTCACTTGGCATAATGCCCTCCAGGATCGTCCATGTTGTCCCAAGTGGCAGGATTTCCTCCTTTCTCGTGGCCGAGTTATACTTCTTTGTGGGTGTGTGTGCCGCATCTTCTTCATCCACTCATCTGTTGATGGAGACGTTGATTGTTTCCGAGTTGTAGCCGCTGTGAGCGGTGCTGCTGTGGGCCTGGCAGTGCAGGTATCAACTCGATGCCCTGTTTTCTTTCCTTTGAATGTATTCCCAGAAGAGGAAATGCTGGATCACATGGTAGTTCTATTTTTAACTTTGAGGGGAAGTTCCATCATTTTTTTTAAAGATTAATTTTTAGACAGAGGGGAAGGGAAGGAGAAAGATAGGAAGAGAAACATCAATGTGTGGTTGCTTCTGGAGATCCCCTTGCTAGGGACCTGGCCTGCAACCCAGGCATGTGCCCTAGGCTAGGAATCGAACCAGCAACCCTTTGGTTTGCAGGCGAGCATTCAGTCCACTGAGTCACACCAGCCAGGGCCATAGTTTTTTTCCATACTTAATGTACCTATTTACATTCCCACCAACAGTGTACAAGGGTTTTCTTTTCTCCACATCCTCACCGACACTTATCTCTTGTCTTTTTGACAATAACCATTCTAAGCAGTAGCATCTCCTGATCCTTGTTTTCACTTAGCCGATTAGTGATGTCGAGCATCTTTACATGTACGTGTTGGCCATTTTTATGTCTTCTTTGGGGAAAAGTCTATTCGGTTCTGCCCATTTGATTGCTTTTTGTGCTGTTGAAGTTTACTTCCTTATATATTTTGGATGTTAACTCCTTATCAGATACGACTTGTAAATATTTTCTCCCATTCCATAGGTTGTCCTTTTGTTGTTTCTTTTGCTGTGCAGAAGCTTTTTAGTTTGATGTAGTCCCACTTCTTTTTGCTTTGGTTGCTTGTACTATTAGTGTTATATCAAAAAATTGTTTTCAAGATCAATGTCAAGAAACTTTCCTCTATGTTTTCTTCTAGGAGTTTTATAGTTTCAAGGCTTATGTTTGTCTTTAATCCGAGTTAATTTTTGTGGTGCAAGTAAGGTGTCTAGTTTTATTCTGCATGTGAATGTCCAGTTTTCCCACCGCCATGTGCTGAAGAGACTATCCGTACTCCACTGGGTGTTCTGGGCTTTCAGTTCTGTTCCATTGGTCTGCCTGTCTGTTTTTATGCCAGTACCATACTGTCTTTATTACTATGGCTTTGTAGAGTAGTTTGAAATCAGGCACTGTGATCCTTCCAGCATTTTGCGCTCAGAATTGCTTTAGCCATTTGGATTTTTTTGTGGTTTTATATGAGTTTTAGGATTTTTTTCCTATTTCTATAAAAATGTCACTGGAATTTTGATTGGGATTGCATTGAATTTACGATGACTTTGCATAGTATGGGCATTTTAACAATATTAATTCTCATGATCCATGAACACGGGCTGTCTTTCCATTTATTTGTTTCTTCAGTTTTTTTTCTCATATAAGTCTTACACTTTCAAGTATACAGATCTCCTTGGTTAAGTATACAGATTTCCCAAGAATTTCATTGTTTCTTTTTAAGCTTATTGAATTTACTGCGATGACATTGGTTAATAAAATTATGTACGTTTCAGGTGTATGGTTCTATAACACATCCTCTGTATATTGTACTGTGTGTTCGCCACCCAAAGTCAACTCTCCTTCTGTCACCATTTGTCCCCCTTCACCCCCTTCCCCTCTGGTCATCACCATGCTGTTGTCTGTGTCCGTGAGTTTTTTCTTTCTTAATCTCTTCACCTATTTCAGCCAGCTCCCCAGCCCCCCTTCCAGATCTGTTTTTGATGATATTATGAATGTGATTTTTTTTCAGATATTTCATTATTAGTGTATATAGATGAACTGATTATTCTACGTTGACCTTGTATCCTACAACTTAACTGAATTTATTGATTAGTTCTAACAGTTTTTGGGCGGAGTCTTTAGATTTTTCTCCGTATAAGAACATTCTCACCTGCAAATAAAGACAATTTTATTTCTTCATTTCCAATTAGATGCTTCTTTTTCTTGCCTGATGACTCCGGCCAGGACCCCCAGAACCATGCTGAATGGGAATGACGAGAGTGGACACCCTTGTCTTGTTCCTGATCTGAGAGGATAAACTTTCAGCCTGTAATTGTTGATGACAACGTTGGCTGTGGGCTGGCCATATACGGTCTTCATTACGTTGAGGTCCATTCTTTCTAGACCCAATGTTTTGAGAATTTGTATCACGGAAGGAAAAATGTGAAACTGTCATTGCCGGTGAGGGGAGGCACAACAAGGGACATCTAATGCGGCCACGGTGCTGACATGACTTTTGAGGGTGTTGTCTGTAGTGAGGATATAACTGGGTGGCTGGGAAGAAACAGGTGTCCAGTAGTCTCCGGTCAGTTTTCAGATTTCTGCTCGCTCTTTGCTTCGTCCTCTTTTCTGGAGATGCAATCCCTTTCAGTTCCGAAGGCTAGCAGTCCAAGGCCGAGGTGTTGGCAGGTTTGATTTCTGCTCTGGGCTGTACGGAAGGGTCTCTCCTCGGTTTGCAGATGGCTGCCCTCCTGCTGCCTCTTCACGTGGTCTTTCCACGGTGCACCCAACATGCCCCGCATTCTAGAGCTCTTCCCCGACTAGCTGACAGACACCGGTATTTCACACCCTGGCTTGAATTCCGTTAGCTACTGAAATCAGCCAATAAAAACTGATGATATCATAGCCAGCTGATGAGGCTTTCACATGTGTAGTAAAGGTTTTTCAAAGACCAAGATGCTTAAGGATAGCGCATTGGCTCCTGGGAGCACCCACACGCTGGAGGTCTCGGGGGACCTCTGCCATGCCTTGGCCAGCCCAACCAGCTGCATTCACTGTCTAACCCTCCCCCTGGGATGAAGCTGCTTGGGGTTGAAACACAAGCCTTGCGAAGAGTGGTGATAAAGTGTTGTGAACACTCACCACACGGCAAGCCATCTTTCTCTCTGTGCCTCAAACACGCGAGCAGGCCCATTTCCTCCGGTGTAGGTTCTTTTGGTGGCCCTTTTTCAGGATGGGGCCGCCCCTGCTGAAACCTGGTCTGGGCCCCTTTTCCTCATGGGACTGTGAGCAGTTCCTGCCGTCCTCGTCAGAGGACTGGCGCTCGGCACGGACCCCGCTCAGCAGGTTCTGCATAAAGGTGTACTCGGTGAACAGGGTGGTAAATTAAGACAAAACGATCCCTCTGCTTTTCCCTCCTCCCAACACCCTACAAGAGCACAAGGTGAACTAGCCGGGGGCAGGTGGGGTGTGGCAAAGGTAATCTTTCTCTGTGAATAAGGATAGATGTGAGCGATGGGCCTTTCAGTAATAACCACACAGAAACCCAGAAATACCACGATGAAAATATAATTAGGTTTCCAAAGAACAGAAGTTCGCATGCACATAAATAGCCACATACTTCATTGAAGAACCTCGGTGCTATTTATTTCTATTACATCTAGACACAAAATGCGCAGAGATTTACAAAACCAACCATACAAATTTCAAACACTTTTACAAAGATGAAAATATAAAGAAATGAAGACTATGGAATTTTGTTTGCAAACAATTTTACTCTGAATCCTGTCTTCTGTGAAAACCAAACAGTTCATCGGAATTTGTATTTGATACAACTATGTTAGAATTTCAGTAGACAAAATGGATAAAATCCCAATCATCAATCATCTAGAGCAAATAACTATTATAATGAAATTAACGTGACCTTCAATTATTCCCCTAAATACTGCTGTTATAATTCTCTATGTATTAAAACTTTAATTTAGGGAATGAATCTGACACTACAATGCTATTTCAGGAAAGAGAATAAACCTTAATAAAATCTTTAATCCCAACTTTTAAAGCTTAGATTTTCCGCTAATCTCAAACTATTTTTGGTTCATTGCTAACTCTTAAAATGTCTTAAGACAATCAATGTGATTTAAAGTCATCTTTTGTCTGAACAGTGCTCACGTTTTTTTAATTGTATACTGAGGCAGTAAGGCAAGCAAGTTTTTCCTTTTCCAAATCAGATAAAGCGAGAATATCTATCCATTTAAAAGTTCAGAACTAGAATCACGGCAAATAATCCTACCAACAGGAAGTTAAGGCTGCTGTGATTTTCCTTTATGTTTGGACCATAATGTAGCAGTGTTATTGCCTACAGATGTTGAAATTACAAGCCTTTGAGCTTAACTCACAGGACATAAACATTGTCAATTTTATCTATACTTCAGTTTCAGTTAGTAAGACACTGTTTTTTCACAATCACCTTTGAGAAGTTGTCCAGATGAAGTGAGAAAACACTACATGGAACTGGATGATTCGGAGACAAGAAAATAACGCCTGAGGGGTCAGGAGTCGTCGTGCAGTCCCCGGGGAGCGTCAGCACACCGAGCCTGCAGCCACCGGGGACGCGCAGGCCACACCTAGGCACCCGCACCTAGGCACGGGGCACCGGTTTGGGCGCCTTCCCCGCTGCCTGGGGCCTGGCCCCCAGAGCCCCGGACGGGATGCTGGCGGGATGCTGGCTCTGCGAGAACCGCCGAGCACCGGTCGGAGGGCATCCTGTCTGCTGCTGCATTCTTCTGGAAAGCAAGCCCTTCCAGATACACGAGTGAGAAATAGCACGTAACCTGGCCTGCCAGCGGTTTCCTGAGGTCCTTTCCTAGCACGAGGGTGGACCCGGTTTTGCAGTTACACCTATCATTAGCACCATACGTAAGCCTGAACTGAGGCAAAATAAATTTACAGGTAGCTCTGGGTAGAAAGTACAGTAGTTATTTTGTGGGGGTGGGTTTTTTTTGGTGTGGGGGGGGTCGTAGTATTCAATTTTATTTGTTAATTTTGAATGCGGTATCTACAACAGTATTCTTTCTGATCATTAAAATAAGTTGTTTGGAGAACCATTTGATCCCAAGGATATATATATGCAAGTATATGTCAAAATGGATAAATTATAAAGCCAGGCGAGTAAGCTTTTAACAGGAGAAATGTAACAAATAAGAACTCTCATTTTTTAAATTCAAACTATGTCATTATCGGGTTGACAAAGTCAAAAATTTCAGTAAACTACACGGAGCCAATATCACAAGGCTGGTTCATCAAACGGCGACGGCCAGGAATTGCATCTGTCGGGGCATGGTCAAGGTTACCGCAGGTGCTACCCAGTCAGCGTCTGGCTCCTACAGGAGGTCGAGTGTAGTCTGTCCCATTTTTGCTCCATTTAATGAAAGGTCAGTTGCTTCTCTCCTCCCCAACTGTTTTAACTTATGCAGATAAACCTCTCTGGAACTTGTACGTATCATTTCAGAAGGTAATTGAGAGGGAAAGACCCTAAAACTTGGTTAAAATTTTAAAGGGGCGCATATGTTTCAGCAAATGAAGACGGAGATTAGTTGAGGAATAACTGGACAAAATGAGGTAATTCTCTAATTTCGTTCCCACGAACTGGCACGGTGAGATAATGCGCAAAGTAAAGAACTAATGAAAACTTTTCCAATTGTTCCCCCCAACATCACTTTACACATGACACATAAGGAATCTGAGACACAGCCAGTTTTGCAGGCAACGAAGCTCATTTTGCAGAGGATGGTAACCACCTCCCCGGGCCAGGACACCCGCCCTCGCAGCCAACCGACCGACCGCCCCGGGGTGCAGCCTCCTGCTGAAGCCGGCCGCGGCGCCCGGGCACAGGGCCGGCGCTCGGCGTGCCGGGGTTCTGGTCGTGTTTCCCTCTGACTCCGGGTGACTTCCCCTCGTAGAAGCACTGTTGGGGACCAGTTTACGGTGTGTACTTCCTCTAAAGCTCCAGCGGAACCCTGCTGAGCAGTGTCCAGAAAACCCGGTGAACGGTCTCTGCCTCTGGGCGCTGGCTGGTGGGCAGGGCCGCCGCGTCCGCAGGGGTGCTGGTCAGCAGATGAGCTCCCTCAGCTCCTGGTCGGTCAGCTCGTTCACCTCCATGATCTTCTCCAGGTGCTCCATGTATCGGCCCTGGTCCAGCAGGAAGTGCGGGACCCGCAGGTTTTCGGTGACCGCCAGCCCTTTCAAGCGATCGACGTCTTCGTAGGAGACCTGAGAAGAGGAAGCTGGTTCAGGTTTAAGTGTGACGACCAGTTACACTTGGAGGAGCAGTTTCTTCCCCGGGGAGCGCGTGAAACTTGAAGTGTGTGGGCTGTTTTTCAAATTCCTTGAATACCCGCAAAAGAGCAAAAGTAAGCGCCTTTGCTCTCCCTACTGTGTTGAACAGGAATGGACTTACGTGCCCCCTCATTCTATGACCATATTTTTTAAAAAGACCAGAAGTCAATATCGGATTTCTTGGACCTACTCAGTTTGTCTAAAAATGATACAACTACACTTACTATACATGTTAGAGACTCTAAACCTGAACGGATCTCCTGACTAACCCACATAGAAGAGTCAGGAAAGTAGCTCAAATATAAATACCATAGTAATAAATTAGAAAAATCAGCCCACTTATGCATTGGATTCCTATTTCTATTTCATTTGAAAAATATAATGATTTCTTTTGTGTTAAATTTTCTTGCTTTATTTTGAATTTTTGTAAGTATTTTAAAAATTGCTATCTCTTTCATTTGCTTGTGTAAGAACTCAACTTTGACAAGTAGTTATATGACATTTAGGGATGAAACTTTTTAAGTTCTATAAATTATCTTTGCAACTGTAAATTCTGAAATATGGCTGACTTTATTTTTTTTAAGAGTTTATTTATTTACTTTTAGAGCTTGGGAAGGGGAGGGAGAGGAAGAGAAAGAGAGAGAAACATTGACAGGTTGCCTTGCTCCCCCAGCTGGAGACCTGGCCCGCAACCCAGGCATGTGCCCTGACCGGGAACCGAACCGGTGACTCTTCCGTTTGCAGGCCGGTGTTCAATCCACTGAGCCACACCGGCCAGGGCATGGCTGACTTTAAACACTATTGTTTTGTGATCAATATTCTTCCTGGTTCAGGAGAAAGAGTTTAAGTAGAGAAGTCACGTCTACATTATATCTGTATTTTATGAAGTGATTTAGTTATCATTATTAAAGTTATTTATTTTATTGAGTATTTACGCAGCAAAGTAAAACCAAAGTAGGCTTGTTGCTGCCAGTGGCGTGGTTCATGCTTCTCCGACCACCCTCGCCTGTCCCAGGAGAGGGGGGGCCGACAGCCGACGACGCTCCGTCGGAGGAGGGGATGCGCGTGTGGGGTGCGAACGGAGGGCGAAAGGGCCCTGGGGATGCGAATGCGAGCGCCCTCGTAGTCCGGGACACACCCAGTCTGCTCCCTGGGAAGGCCTGGAAGCATTAGCGCCCGTAACAATGAGCACGCCTAGTGCCCACATCTCGTTTTCTAACTACCAATTCCCACTGAAAGGAACTGAGGCTTCCTAGAAGAATGATCTCATCTCAGATTTGGGTAGGAAAAGTACAAGATGAGCTCAGGACATTTTATACTTTTTCTAAAACGCAGGAGAAGCCACTGGAAGAGTTCAATGAAAAATAAGTACATACTAATAGCACAAGACAAGGGGAGGGAAATGTAACAGAATTCAAAGACCTCTATTTCGCCACCACCAGTGCAGAGAATGATTTGCGCCAAGATCGTCAGTGGACGTTAAACCCATTCCTTGGAAGGCTGAGACACATTCATAGGTATCACCGCACAGGTCGCTTGTTAACTCAGTCAGGGGAAGGTGCCTTTACCGTGGAGCAACACCTGGCAGCAGTGACCAAACCGCCCAGACGGTCCGACTCAGCATCACCAGTAACGAGGCACAGTGATACGTGTGCTTTCTAACGTGAGGCGATGGGAAACGCACGGCCCACTTAGGTCAGGTTCCTGGCAAAACGTTTAACCTGACTGACTACCAGGAAACAATCTGATACCCAGTTTGTAGAAACTTTCAAGAAAACTGTCCTGGATTCTTAAAAATGTCATGAAAAACAAAAAGACTAGGGAAAGGGGGCTGTTACCGACTCACAGTGATTAAACACCAGAAGACCTGAAACAATAAAATACGTAGAAGAAAATAAAGGCGCTACCGTATGGCCCTTGCTCTCTGAGAGGTTTTTGTGAACTTACCCGAAGGCAAGGGAAGTAAAGGCAAAAATCAATGAATGGGACTATATCGAACTCAAGTCTTCTGCACAGCAGAAGAAACCATCAACAGAACAAAAAGGGAACCAACCGAATGGGAGAAGGCATTTGCAAACAAGACCTCCAGTAAGGAGCTGATTTCCAGAATATATAAAGAACTCATAAAATTCAACAACAAAACAGCAAAGAATCCGATCACAAAATAGGCAAAGGAACGGAATGGACGCTTTCCCAAGGAAGACATGCAGATGGCCGGCAGGTAGATGGGGAGATGCTCGACTTCACTACCTGTAGGGGACAAGCCAATCCAAGCCGCAGGGAGACACCGCCTCCCACCTGCCAGAAGGGCTGTTGTCAGTGAGACGAGACGCAGGACGTGCCGGGGAGGGCGTGGAGACCGGGGGCCCTGGCCCACGGCTGGTGGGGGCGGGGACTGGCGCAGCCCCTGTGGGGAGCAGTGTGAGGGCGCCTCAAAAAGTAAGACTAGCGCTACTGTGTGACCCGGCAATCCCTTTTGAGTGTCTACCCCCGAAGTTGGAAAACACTTACAAAAATGGAGGCACCTCTATGTCCACTGCAGCGTTGCTGACAACAGCCAAGACGTGAAACCACCCGCGTTTGCTCGGAGGGGTGACTGCACAGAGAGGAGGTGGCACACACATAAAATGGGACCTGCTCAGCCGCAGAAAAAGAGGGGAGGCTGCTGTTTGCACGAACACGGGGGGACCTTGGGAGGACGACGCCAAGTAAAGCCAGAGGGAGGAGGACAAGCACCGCGGGGTCTCACTCACGTGTCAGGGACATAAGGGAACGAGCAAACCAAACACACAGACACAGACAGCAGTGCGGCGGTGACCCGACGGGAAGGGGGTTCTGGGGAGGAGGGGGTGGGGGCAAAGGGGGCCGAGTACACGGGGACTAGGCTTCGGGTGGTGAGCAAGCATGCAACGGAGTATGCAGATGTCGTAGGAAGTTGTGCGCCTGAAGTTTCTATGGTGTTATCAACCAATGCCATCCCAATATATGCAATTAAAACATGAAGGAAGGGGCAGTGGAAAAGGGGAAATCGTATGGTCACGTCAGCACAGCAGAGACAGGCTGATGTATGGGGGGCGGGGGTGCTATGTTTACAGAGTGCTTTAAAGTGCTTCGGAGAGAAGCAGCTGTGTACGAAAGCAAACGTGTGTGCTATGGCCCCGGCGTCTAGCCCCTTCCTCGCCTCTCGCCGTCCACAAAGGAACGCTGCCGTTTCCTTGGTTTCTGTGACGGAACCGCGTGGCTTCCCTCCTGTCATCGCGTGAAGGACACCCCTCCAGCCCCAGAGCCCCGGCAGCCTGACCGCCAGCTGCAGGGGGGCTGCCCCGGGCCTGCGGCCCTGCCTGACTCACCTTCCCCAGGGCGGTGAGCAGGGGGAAGTTGATGGTCTGCCGGTGCCGCAGGATCCGCAGGATGCCGTCCAGGTACACCTGGTCTTTGCTGAAACACCCTGGAGGGACCGCAACAGTGTTACTCTCCGAGGTTCGGAAAACCCACCGAGACTTAGACGCTGACCCACCCCCTTTACTACAGGAATCAAGCCGGTAATGAAAAAGCAGCGCTCCAATTTGCCGTGTTTATTTTTATTTAACTACTATATGTTCCTAACGTAAAATGTAAGGTCTTTGGAAGTACCAGGATAATATGCGGACCAGGGCTTCCCTTAAGAATCCCTGCTCTGGCCAGCTTAGCTCAGTCGGTGGGGGTCATCCTGCAAACTGAAAGGTCGCCAGTTCGATTCCCGATCAGGGCACGCGCCTGGCTTGCGGGCTCTGTGCTCTGCTCCCTGTCGGGGTGCTGGCAGAAGGCAGAGGGCAACCAATCGATGTTCCCTCTCTTTCTCCCTCCCTTCCCCTCTAAATTTTTAAAATATTTTTTGAAAAAAGAATTCCTTCTTCCCATATCCTCACTCACCATAATTAAAATGGCATTTTCTCCTACTCATAAAGGAACACTGGTCATTTAAACTGTGTGACCACAACGGGCACTGTGACTGTGCTCCTTGCCTCTCTTTTCTTTAGCAAAATGAAAATGACAAGGTGTCAGAAGTGCCCAGTGAAACTAACGGATTCAGGCTAGGGTCGCTGAGGGACGCAAACGCCATCACATAAAACTCTGGGAAAACGGTACTTTCACAGCAACTGTCGCCTCGCAGATCACGTCACAAGAGGGGGGAAGGAAAAGACACTTTCACAGAGAACAGAGCTCACAGCCCCCGCCCGCAATGAGAGGCAGAGTTGGCAGTGTCTCTGACAGTGGAAGAACCCGCCCTCGGGTGGCCCCTGATGGGCTCCAGCACCACAGGTGTCCCTTTCCCTTACGAACGTCCCCCCTGCGTCTCATCGTGTGGAAGCCGTCAAAGGCGTCCAGACCGCAGGCTTCCTTTACCACCAGTGGCCTGGACTTTTTAAGAACAAGCCGCTGTCGTGAAAACCAAAGAGGTGGGAAGATGCTCCATACTAACAGAGGCTAAGGAAACAGAGCCACAGAAAGTAACGCGTGCACCGCGGCTGGACCCGGACTTCCTTTAAACAGCCACAAAGGACGTTCTGCGACAGGTGGGGAGGTCTAGCCATTGCAGGTGTGTTGACTGACGTTGCCGAATTAGCGCTCACTGTCTTGAGGGTGATGATGATATTGCGTTGGGGAGAGTTTTTTTTTCCTTAAGAGATGTATGCTCAAGTTGTTAGGAATGAAATGTCAAGTGTACAGTTTACTTGTAAAAAGTCACAGAGCACTGCATCAAGAAAGTGACCATGCGACCCACAGAAATGGGAGAAAATATTTGTAAACCATGTATCTGACAAGAGACCCATATCTAGAACACACAAAGAACTCTAAAACCCAATAGCAAAAAGAAAGCCAATTTAAAAATGAGCAAAAGATCTGAACAGTTATCCAAAGATGATATATAAACAGCCAATACTAATACTAATACTAATACTGCTACAATGTGGGTGACACTTTAAAATATGCTAAGTGAAAGCCAGTCACAAAGAATGACGTATTATCTGGTTCCGTTTATGTGAAATGTCCAAAATGGTCAAACCTATAAAAGTATATTAACAGTTACTCAGAGCTGCGGAGAGGGAATGGAGAGTGACTACTAGGGGGTGCAGATTTCTCTCGGGGGTGATGAAAACATTCTGGAATTAGAACTTAGCGACGGCCACACGACTCTACGAATATTGTAAAAACCACCGAGCCGCACATATCAAATGGGTGAATTGTACGTCACGTGAGTGACATCTCGGTAAAGCTGTTTTTAAAGCCAGAGAACCACTAAATGGCAACAGGTTAGCAACTGGAGAATCTAGAAGAAGGGTAGCTGAGTGTTCATTCAATCTTTATTTCTACACTTTTCAGTTTGAAATTTTTCAAAATGAGATGGAAAAAGTAATGCTAACGAAACGTGGTTTGGGAAAACCGGCACCGACCTTAAGTAAGTAACAGAGGTTTAATTTTTCACCGGTCAATGCTCGGAGAACCAGGACATAACCAAAATCCATCAACCACCGCCCACACGGTCGGAAGACCTCACTCAGGGCACACCCACCTGGCTGGGAAGTGTCAGTCCAGCCCCTCTTGGCTCGGACGCAGTAGTCCCACCTGGTGTTGGGGTCCTGGACAAACCTCCCGATGTCCTCAAAGAGCTCGCAGAAGGACATGTGGCCGGCCTGGTGGACGGTGTAGTAGAGGAGGGCCGCCCTCCACAGGAAGGGGTCCTTTCTGAACAGGACGCTGTGGATGCTTGCCAGGCCCTCCTCCGTGGGGTTGTTTGGCTTCAGCTCGAGCTTTCTGCGGCCAGTCCAGCTGTTCCACGGCTGCTGCAGGTTGTTGATCCCTCGGAAGTAATGTGTGCCTGTTGGGAGAAGAGGCGCGCGACAACCAGAAAGGCCGTTCTCGTCGTCTTTCCCGAAAAAGGCTCTACCAGCGGCTCGAAAGCCAAGGCTTTTGGTTCGAAGGTCTGTCTTCTGCAGGCTCACATGTCTCGGTAGAAGAAGTGTGACTTCTATAGCAGCTTTATTTTTTTTTTAAATGAAAGAACCATAGACTTGACATTGGAAAAGAATCGCAGAGATCCTGTAATTCAATTCCTTCAATTTAAGGTCAAGGGCCTGAAATCCCCAGGGTTAAATTTGAGTTTTTAAGGTTAATGCAGCCACCAAATGCCCTACAAATCTAACTTGAAATGGGACATCGCTCATTGTAGCCTTAGTTCAAGTGAAACCTAACAACTGCATTACTTTTCGCCAAACACTACTAAGAAAAACCCATCACAAAAGAACATTTCTGTGAGGCTCATTTCAGCCGACGGACGAATGAGGAGCGGAGAAGGGTCGCCCCTACCTATCTCATGTCTCAGCATTCCCTCCAGCCAGTGCTCGCGCGCCGTGGAGACATTGATGGTCAGCGTCGGACACCCGTTGACCACCGTCATGGAAGCTCGGGACAGCAGGTCCTCGGTGAGGTGGACTACGATCTAAGGAGCAACAGGAAATAGACATATGCATATGCACGCATGCACATACACACACACATATATATATACATACACACACAAAATGTAAAGGTAAGAGACAGCAATGGCCCCATAAATGGACACTTTTTCTCTTCTGTTTACACCACCCTGAATCTCCCAGAAACCCAGATGAAGAAACACTGGGCCGGTCACCTTGACCCTCTGATTCTGAGCTGGTGGGCACTCCGGGGCCTCGACGGGAGCGAAAGCAAAGCAGCAGCTCTGCTGAGAAGGCACAGAGCGCTGACCTGCCTCCACTGTGCTCTGACCCCGGCCAGAAGGGCGTACAGGAAGGGTGCCCAGCGGTGAGCTGGCCTCTGCTTTTTTCAAGACTGATCCCAGGACCTGGCTTGCTAAGAAGAGGGGCCGCTGGAGCAATCACCGACTTACAACGTCCCGCAAGGTATACAGAAATGGCAGTTAAAAAGGGAACTAAACCCAATTCAATGCAACAGACAATGAGATGCAGAGGGCTTGGTCAGGAACGCGCTGACCCGGGTGACCCGTTTGCTTAAGGCGCGAGCCGCGGTTGGAGAACCGAGTCCCGCCGCAGACGGCAGGGGGAGCTGCGGAGCGCTCTCGCACCCGCGGCCCAGCCCTGCGCGCCCACCGGCGGTACCTCGCCCATGCAGCCTTCTTTCGTCATGTACTTCCTGACGTGGCTCCAGATGCGCGGTTTCGACAGCAGGCTGCCCCCCGTGGCCTGTTCGAATTTTTCGTAGCTCCCATATTTCTGCAAAGTCAGTTCCATTATATTGATAGACTGTGAAAGAGAGAATGAGAGCACGGTCTCCTGTTACTTCGAGATGAGCAATAAGCCCGTTACATTCTTATTTATCATGACCCGGTTCTGCGTCTTCTACTGATTTCCCAACGAAAACGCGGCGCGGGCACCGCAGCTCCCTGACCCCGGGCGGCTCCGCTCACTTACACAGGCGCCGCGGACCCCGCTGCCTGTGCTCGCCCCTCTCGAGCCCGCGCGCCCCACCGCGGTGCCGTCTCCTGCCGCGGGACCGACGGCGCCGTGACCACGGCCAGGTGTCCACCCAAGGCCCCTGGAAACAGAGTCCACACAACCTCTGTGCGCACGTGTCCACGGCAGCAGCGTTCACAACGGCCAGAAAGAAGAGACCACCCAAATGCCTGTCAACCGGTCAACGGACAAAGTGCAACATATACATACACGCACGGAATAGTACTCGACAGTAAAAAGCACTGACAGTAAAAAGCTATGCCACGTATGAATCTTGAAGACACTGTGCTAAGTAAAAGTAGCTTGTTGCAAAGGACCCCATGTTGTATGACTCCATGTATCTGAAATTTCCAGAAGAGGCAAATCCACGGAGGGAGAGACCACTGACTGGGGGTGGCCTGGGGGTGGGAGGATGGGGGGGGAATGGTGAGTCTTGCCAGTGGGTGTAGGGTTTCTTCTTGGGGTGACGAAACATCCCCGCATTCGATAGTGGTGCTGTTTGTACAATTCTGAACACACTGAAAATCACCGATTGCACACTTTTGGTGGGTGAACTATAGGGCATGTGAATGTTGTCTTACTGAAGCTCTCATTTAAAACGGAGCAGTGGTCAAACAGCACTATGTAACCTTTAAACCACTGACCCAGACAGTGAAGAATCTTTATATAAAGTGCTCAGCACTGTCTTGGTTAAAACCAACTTCCTGAAAAACCTCAGCCTTCTGTTGCAAGATCCGCTTTCGGTCTACTTGCTGGTTCAGTTCACTGTTCAGCGTTTGGAAATCTGACCGTCCCTCACGAGCCGCCTCCAGAGTCATGTGCTAAAAAACGATCTCCCTTCTCAGCTGCGGGCTCCGCTCCGTGGAAAACAGCATGCAATGGGGACACGGGCAGGACAGGGGGCGGGTGAAGTGGGGGCGAGACCGGAAGTCAGAAGGTCCGGTTTACCTAGTGCCCTGCCGTGTACTGACTGTGAGATCTTAGGCATGTCGTTTGCCTTTCTCGGGTTTAGTTTCTTCACTGGCAAAGTGGAGATGGAAACCTTTGCCCTACTTACCTCACAGGGCTGTTGTGAGGACAAAATTACACATAATGACAGAGAGAGAGAGGAGGGGGCAAGGGGGGCAGAGAAAGACTGTGAATGCACTTTGTAACTATTTCCCATATAACTGTGTACAGTATTTAAGTCTTAACAGGATTAAATGCTGGGTTCTAATTTCAGAATTGAAGATAGCTGGTCCGACCTCCACCCAATCCCACCCCTCCCTTCGTTCCTCCCCTCTGTAGCAGACTCTGCCATCTAGAACTCCCCCACCCCCAAAATACGGCATGACCCCCGGAGATCGCTCTGCCCTGTTGCCTGTGGGAAGGTGGCTGGCGGGACAGCATTGTTGAAAGGTTCCATGGCCTTTGGGAAAACACTGGATTAAACCAAGTGAAACAAGACTCTTCCAAGCCTTCATCATACTATGTGTGGCAAATCTTGGGGATGAATATTTTGTGTTTTCCAACTCACATGGCCCTCTTTCTCATGAAGTATTCCTCAGAACAGCTGGAAAAAGCTCAATTTACCAAGTGCAAGGTGCATACACGCAAACACGCATCTTTTTGGTACTTTGAGATCCTTAGCATGATAAGCAAATACTGAGGAAGATTTTTGGCGATGGTTCCTGCATCTCGGCTGCACACGAGGACGCAGGCATTTTGGATTACTCGGTCGGACCACGAGGCCTCCATTGCACCGACGGGGCACTGGCACCCCGGCCGCCTGTCAGGCTCCCCAGCTGCAGGTGGCAACCAGTGCGTAAATTTAGCCGCTGAGCGTGAGACTTCTGGGAGAGGCAACCCAAGGGCGTCTTTATAGTCCACTGTTTAAAAATACACACTGTGCCGACCCCCAAACACATATGCACAGGCTGAACATGACCCCTGGGCCACAAGCCTGAACCCGTTGGGTATAGAGTGCCTGGCTAAATTTCTAGAGTCCCATCAATGAGGCCCCTTCATTCACTCATTCCTCCATCTCTATGGCCGCCTCCCACTCATGGCTACTTCTGCTCCCTTTCATGCTGTAGAATCTAAGGCCCCGTCCAGCCACCAGACTGGCGGAGAGGACGTATGAATCGACAGTGTTCAGCAGTGCTCTACGGAGGGGTGAGTCAGGTGTTGTGAGCTCACAGAGAAGGTAGATACAAGCGGGGACGAGAGGAAATGGAGGGCATTCCAGGCGGAAAGGAGCGATAGTGTCCAAAGCTTACACTGAACACAAGGCAAAGACAGTGCAATAGGGGTTCCGGGGCTGGACAGGCACAGGGGACTCACTCATTTATTGCCAGGGACTGGGCCTGATCCAGGGACTGGCTGCAATAAGTAACACGCACATTGTCAACGAGGCCAGTCCAGGGGTGGAGATAAAAGAAGGAAGGACGGTCACGGCACCATACGTGCTGTGACAGGTCACCTGCCCGAGACGCTGTGCGAGCACAGAGCTGACCTTGGAAATACAAGCGTGCGCCGGACCACGAAAGAGGAAGGGCCCACAGGCCACGCCAAGGGTGCTGGGCTGTACTCAACTGCCAGGAGCCCTGTAGTTTCAGGAAGGGAAGGGATACAATCGGATTTGCACCTTAGAAAGACACCCCCAGCAGTGTGGTGAGCAGGGGAGACTGAAGCAAAAGTACTTCTGCCAATAATTCAGTTTTCTATAAAACAGACTGCATACTATGACCAGATCGTAATTAAAGAACAAAAATGTTTCAAAACATCGTATTCTACATAAGCTGAACCCAGGAAATGAACAGATCCAAGACACCACGTCGGCCTTCAATGAAGGAACAAGAGAAACAACTCAGGACACAGGGAGATGTTGCCTGCAGCCCCCACCCCCACCCCCACCCCCTGAGTGTCTGTGCCCTCGGGCCGGGGGCAACTGATGAAGGCGAGAGGGGGACGGCCACCAGGATAGGACATTTATAAACAGCTTACACTGCACAGTCTTCCTTCCTCAGCTACAAGAACTAAAGCAGATATTCAAGCTGCTTTGTAGGAAAGACCCCGTTCAGATAAGAACCTGAGAGTGCACTTAGGCAAGTTTTCAAAGGCACGTCCACAAAGTGTCCTTTCAGTGAGTCATCAAGGTCGCACCTCCTTCCAAGGACAGCAGACAATCTGATGGAGTGTCTCCATTCTGACTGTAAGAAAACCTTCCTTGCTAGTCAGGTGAGGAAATCACCCCACTTCTCCAATCTAATACACAAAATTACTTCAGAATGTGCTAAACTCAAAACAATCTTTTGAAAAATCTTGTATCTTTAGGGTATCTGTGAAAGGTTTGATTTTGCTAAGCAGAAAACTGTGTCACCTAAGGAGAGGTAGAATTTAAAGAAGGCTGGCTTTGTCCTGCTCTCTTTTTTAAAGGTTTTATTTATTTATTTTTAGAGGGAGGGGGAGGGAGGGAGAAAGACAGGGAGAGAAACATTGGTGTGTGAGAGAAACATCGATAGGTTGCCTCTCACACGTGCCCCAACTGGGGACCTGGCCCACAATCCAGGCATGTGCCCTGACAGGGAATCGAACCAGCAACCTTTCGTTTCCCAGGCCGGCACTCAATCCACTGAGGGGTACCAGCTACAGTTGTCTTGTTCTGTATTATTTGGACAACCTGAAGTCTACCAAGATAAAATACCATCAATGCTAATACAACTGAAAATTAGCCTTAAATTTTACATCAAGACATCCTGCTGTCAGTGAAGGCATCTGATTTCCAATGAAGCTGTTTCTATCAAAAATGAAAATTGAACATGTCTTGCTTTAGAATCCAGGACAATTTTATGTATTTATTATACATGTTTTGATACAAGTTACCCATTCTACTTATGCTAAAACTCTAAAAGCAGGACACTGTTTCCCGAGGACCGTATTTCAGAATCACTGTTTCGCTGATCGTTGGTCCCGATAAAGCAGAATTCATGTTGAGCAGATCTAGTGAGTCCGAGGTGGCTAACTGGCAACCCAAGGCATGCAGGGGGCCCGCAGAGAGGTCAGCTGTAGCTGAGGGATGAGGGTGGGCGTGGAACCAGGGAGGGTACGCTTGTCTTCAAGCTTCCACCCTGAAGACCCTCCCGGGTCTCACTTCCATCTTGTTCACCCTCTGCTTTGCACAAGCCGTGTCCAAGGCCACACGGATTTGGTACTGGGGCTGCCTGGGATGGTGGGCCACCAGGAAGTAGGGCAGACAGCACGCTGGTGGCCACTTTACTGCTCAGGAGCCCCACCAGGGGGCTGCTGCTGACCCCCTGGCCCTGGACAGCGTGCAGCGAGCGCTCTCGCGTACCATACCCTGTCCCCGCAGTCCCCGGGACCTCTGCACTCTTTCCTCAGAGGTCCATGGCCGCCGAAAAGGGACAGTTTTAGTTTCTCTCGTGTGGAAACACACCTGAGGACCCCCAGAGCTGCCGGCAAGGGCCGAGCGGGGTTCAGCAGCGCCCCCTGGAGTTATGTCCAGCCCTGCCGCCCACGCCGGATGCCATGTGCTCCCTCCAGGGCCCGAGGGCCTCCAGAGAGACGAACACCTAGACCAGGAAAACCGAGTCCTGAAACTGCGTGACACTGACGGGACCCCAGCTGGGACGACCGCCCCGACACCGCCTGCGTTTCACCGTGGTGGGCTCACCTGCGCCTGGGAAGTGCAGCACCATGCTGCCCACCTGGGCCCTGAAGAGGACCACAGTCACTCTCCAACAACAGGACAGACTGCCTGCCTTAGCAGGACCCCGACCTGAAACCCAGGAGACTGTTGGTGGATGGCAAGGCCTCGAGAGTACAGCCGCTGGGCCCCCGGGCCCCCCGCCCCCCCACCCCCACGCAGCACGTGTCTGAACGCTGACACCGGCCTGCAGCTGCTGCCGTAGCCTCACGGCTGGGGTGGGGGGATGCATGACATCATGTCGCAATTCCCTGAGATGCCGGGCAGGAACTTACGTAACTTACAGCGGCCTTGCTCTGATTGGTCTCCTTTATCTGGTGACAGTGGTTTGCATGGGACACTCAGTATTCATGGAGAGTGTGCTCCCGAACGGTGGCACCGGGAGCACCACCCTGCCAGGGCTGCTGGAGTTACTGAGAAACCTCAAGCAAGCCGAGTACAGGCTCCATCTCCCAAGCTGGAACTGGGTCAAAAGACAGATTGCAGAGCCGCAGGGCGAGGAGGAGTGTGAATTCTCAACCCGTGGGGCTGCCGATGCCTCCTGACTGCCTCCCAGAGAAATGAGAGAGCCGGCGCTGGATTTAACGGTGTGGGAAGCCTCGAAGGAGGGAAACCAGCAGCTTTTCAATAATTACTATGAATTTTAAGTAAGTCCTTGTTCAATCGATTGTAATTTCCACAAAAAAAGTCACAAAATAATTGCCAGATAGGAATAAAAAACAATAGCTGACTTTTGAAATTAATGTTTGGCACAATCTCAGCACATTTAAATAAAAAGTGATTGCCCGTAAAAAAAAAAAAAAAAAAAAAAAAAAGAGAGAGATGCAGTAGGATTCTCCTAGCAAAGGAAAATTAATGACAGCATTAAATTACTTTAATCTTAAAATAAGCTTTAACCATGGTTTAAAAAGATGGGTCACGGGACTTCCGGCCAAGATGGAGGTGTAGGCGGACACACTGTGCCTCCTCTCACAACCAAAATTAAGGACAACAAATATTTAGAAACAAGAAAACAACCAGAACTTATAGAAAATTGAACTCTACGGAAGTCCAACAACCATTCATCCAGACCGGTAAGAGGGGCGGAGTCGCGGTAGGAAAAAGTGGAGGTGCGGACCCAGGAACGCAAGTAGCAGCGGCTCGCAGTTCCCAGGTGCACGGGCGGTGGCTAGCGGTCCTGGGGCGCACAGGCGGCAGCTGGCAGACCCCAGGCACAGGGGGGCAACTGTGCAGACCCAGTGAGGACGCACAAGGCGGCTGGCTGACCAGGGGTTCCACATTCGCGTGTGCAGACGGTCCAGGCAGACGGGAAGTGGCGGAAGGGACTGAATCCAGGAGAGAGTGGAGCAGGCGCCATTGTTCCCTCTCAGACCCCGCCCCCACATACAGCGCCACAACCCAGCGACTGGGCTGCCCCACACTGGGGAGCGCCTGAGGCTCCACCCCTCACTACGTAACAGCACGTGCGCGTGCGCAGATAATCCAGGTGAAGTGGAAGCAGCGTAAGGGACCGGAGTCCAGAAGAGAGCGGAACAGGCGCCATTCTTCCCTCTCGAACCCCGCCCCCACCTAAAGCGTCACAACCCAGCGACTGGGCTGCCCCGCCCTGAGGAACACCTAAGACTCCACCCCTCCTACGTAATAGCTGCGACCAGACTAAAACCAAAACAAAACAAAACAAAAAACCCCACCAAAAATGGCTCAAACCGGAGAAAAAATGAAAACCCCGGAGTCAATTCCTCTAAGCAACGAAGAGATAGCCAACCTATCAGATGCACAGTTCAAGGCACTGGTCATCAAAATGCTCACAGAATTGGTTGATTTTGCTCATAAATTAGATGAGAAAATGCAGGCTACAATACGTGAAATGAAGGAAGACGCATGGGGAACCGATAGAGATGGAAGGAAAACTGGGACTCAAATCAATGGAGTGGACCAGAAGGAAGAAATTAACAACCAAACAGAAAACGAGGAAGAAACGAGAATTCAAAAAAATGAGGAGAGGCTTAGGAACCTCCGGGACATCGTTAAACGTCCCAACATCCGAATTATAGGGGTCCCAGAAGGGGAAGAAGAGCAACAAGTAGAAAACTTATTTGAACAAATAATAAAGGAGAACTTCCCCAATCTGGCAAAGGAAATAGACTACCAGGACGTCCAGGAAGCTCAGAGAGTCCCAAAGAAGTTGGGCCCAAGGAGGAACACATCAAGGCACATTGTAATTACATTAACCAAGATTAAAATGAAGCAGAGAATTCTAGAAGTAGCAAGGGATAAGGGGACAGTCACCTACAAAGAAGTTCCCATCAGAATGTCAGCTGATTTCTCAAAAGAGACCTTCCAGGCAAGAAGGGGCTGGAAAGAAATATTTGAAATCTTGAAAAGCAGGGACCTACATCCAAAATTGCTCTTTCCAGCAAAGCTGTCATTTAGAATGGAAGGACAGATAAAGCGCTTCTCAGATAAGGTCAAGTTCAAGGAGTTCATCATCACCAAGCTCTTATTATATGAAATGTTAAAGGGACTTATCTAAGAAAAAGAAGATCAAAAATATGACAGTGAAAAGACAGCAAACTCACAGCTATTAAGAACCACACCTAAAACAAAAGCAAACTAAGCAAGCAGCTAGAACAGGAACAGAACCACAGAAATGGAGATCATATGGAGAGCTAGCAACAGGGGCATGGGAGGAGGGGGGGGAAGGTACAGAGAATGAGTAGCATAGATAGTGGGTAGAAAATAGATAGGGGCAGGGTAAGAATAGTATGGGAAATGTAGAAGCTAAAG
Organism: Glossophaga mutica; assembly: GCA_039655065.1. Classification (NCBI taxonomy): domain Eukaryota; kingdom Metazoa; phylum Chordata; class Mammalia; order Chiroptera; family Phyllostomidae; genus Glossophaga; species Glossophaga mutica. Next base: position 90,844,478 of record CM077313.1, read on the forward strand.
AACTTATGACACAAGGACATGAACTAAAGGGGGGAATGTGGGTGGGAGGGGGTGTGCAGGGTGGGGGGGAATGATGGGGGAGAAATGGGACAACTGTAATAGCATAATCAATAAAATATATTAAAAAAAAAAAAAAAAAAAGATGGGTCACATTCCATGTCATTTATAATAACACAAAATCTGCTGACCACAAACCCGAAGAACTTACTGTAGCAAAACGGCTGAAACAGGGCACACCCCACGGCGGAGCCACGGCGGAGCCACGCAGAGTCGCCCAGCCTTCCCATGGGTGTCCGTCCTGACACAGCCACGGCGGACCCCACGCACTGTATCATAAAGCCTGCCCCAAGTTAACGTAACCGAACGCAGTCGGCCTTTGCGATCTCCGCGCTGTGCCCTGCGGGTAAACACCGGCCGATTTCTCCTCAAAACAGTAAGCGGATTTTGACGTTCCCTGCACCAAACCACGTGCTGGGTGTCGCCATTGAGCAATCTGGGCAGTGTACCCCAATACGATTCACTAAACTTGAAGATAACTTCTAAATTTTCATTATTTTCTTCTTTAAATGAGTGCCTAAATATTTGCTTGATGATTAACTATGTTAGGAAAGCACTAACAGTTCACGGGCAAGCATCAAGCCTTAGTCCCCACAATGCCCATGGCGGGGCTGAAGCGAGCCGGGGACGTAACACCAGGAGAACTGAGCCGGCGCCGCCACCTGAGGTGCTCAGAGCCGCGCGGGGCGGCCGCAGTCTGGACTCCCACGTGGGAGCCTGGGGCCGGGCTCTGACGCTTTCGTCCTAATAAAGGGCCTTCCTGCCACAAAGTCTAGAAAGCAGACTCCGTACAGAGCTCGATGGCTGCAGAGCGGCCTGCCAAAGGCCATGCCGCTTACCTGGAAATTTCCTGTCACGTGCAGGCACGCCCTGGGTGGAAGTTAACTATGACCTGTAAACACTTAGAGTATTCTAAAGTATCTTAAAGTAGCCTTTGCTTTTGAGAGGATTGCAAATGACTGTTATAGCTACAGAAGCGTGCGATACCGCTATGGAAGCCCCATTTTACCTGCTTCAGAAACCGGTCGGACACGTTGCTGTGCTTGGCTAACATGCTGGGCAGAGAAGGGTTAGCGTATTCGAACTGAGGGTTGTAGGTATAGTCAGACTTGAAGAACTTCAGTTTTTCCTTCTCCAAATTGGTGGGCTTTATAGCAGTCAGTATACAAAATTTCTTTCCAGAAAAGTCATCTTTTTCAAAACTTCTAGACAGCTGCGGCTGCGGCTGCGGCTGCGGCTTTGGCTTTGGAGGAGTGGAGACATGGCGTCGCTTGACCTTGGGTTTAGGTGGCAGTGCTATGCTGTTCCCTGTAACAGAGATATCATGCGTGAACTTCGCAGGATTTGACACCGGACTAGTGACAAAAACCGCAGGCTGCCTCGCTAGGCAGTACCAGGTGCCGCCGCTCATCCCAGGCGCTGGGGTTCTCATCTTGCGCGGATCTTTACCACGAGAAGAGCTAGGAGTCTTGCTGGGTTTTCTACATCGTTTGGAGCACGCGGATGAAGACTGCTTTTGCGAGTGATGCTTCTTCTCCTCTTTGCTCTGCAGGAGGACATTGTAACTACTGGTTCCAGTGGTGAAAATATCCTTGAGTATCCCGGGAGGTAAACGCGGACTGCTTCTTTTGCTGTCAGCCATCAGTGACTCTTCTGCATGGAGAACAGACTTCTTAGCCAGTTCCTGCTCAGGCCAGTGAAGCTTTTCTGTGTTAGTAAACAAAATCAAAACAAAAGAAATAACAAAGATACCAGATGAAGCAAATTGCTCACTATAAGTATCCTGGAGGTTGTGTGAACTTTATAATTTTGCAATGATCTTTAGAAAAGACATTTTAAGCATTAAAAGGATATATTATGAAACTTCAGGTGTGCTAAACATGGTCACTTCTATTTGGGTGTTCATACACTAAGTTACCCACAAAAGTCCACAGTTCCAAACCATTTAGATGACCAAAGTTTAATATAGATGTGAGATAATACACATCACCAATCTAAATACTCAATTCTACCAAAGAATGTGGATTTCATAAAAGGATACAGTTTTCAATGGTATTACCAACATCAAAGTAAAATCCAAGGCACTTTCAAAGCTAATACAGTCTTGAAATCTGATAGTTTATATAAAGTGACCATCGGTAAAGGAAGGATAACAATGCCTTATTGATCCGAAAAGCCACTTTTAATATTAAATAAATGACATGTGTGTGTTCAAGGATAATTTAGTGATACCACTCAATATTAATTAGTTAATTTTCTTAGTTCTAGGCTATAGGTTAAGGTTAAAGAAAGTGAAGGTATTTTTCTTGCCATGTCTAAAACAATTATAATTACTATTACACAGATCAAATAGCAGATTAAGGAGAGGTCAACTTTGTCTTTAGATCTCACAAGTGGTTTAAAGAAATAACGATTGCTTGGTACGTTGCTCCTCTTGTGTGGCTTTAACACCTGATTTGCATTCTCTCATTCCGCAAACACACAGACTACTACTAACGAGGCCCCAGGCTCTGAGAAACACCTGCGCCAATCCACTGTTCCTGCCTCAACCAGCTTCTAACCTGGCTCTGAGGGCAAGGCGGCTCCATGAAGCTCTCGGCACTGCTACAAGGTACAACAGTAAGAAGTTTAAATGCGGAGACAGAAGATACAGCCGAGACTTCAGAGAAGGAAGAGAGCAGTGTGAAGAGAAACAGACGAGGAGATTTCAGGGAGACCCCTAAGAGCTTTCAGATTCAATTCTAAACTCACAAAGGGTCCGAGTTTGCCTTAAATCCTGCTCACCTGAGCTTGACTCCAGCTAGGTCCCATCCAGAACTCTGACTAAGTCGGCTCACGAAACTATTCTGAATCCTTTCTGCAAATGCAACAAACCATGATTCTCAACCAGTTCTCTTTCCAGTTCTCACGGACCATTAGGCCTCGGGCCCTCAACCTTCAGCTCCTACTACTGAGGCAAGTTCAATGCTAGCTGACTTGGACGAGTGCCTGCCTTGCCGGGGAAGAGACAAGTTATTTTACTTTAATTTTTTGAAAATTATTTATCCACATACATCTGTCGTCCAAGATTACAAGTTCAGGGATCCTTTCTACAATAAGTGGTAATACATAATAACAACAACAAGAGCAGCCACCGTTTGTTGACACACTTAGATGAGTTTGGGATTTCACCCCAAACCGTTTGTGTTATATCACTTACACCTCCGAGATGCTAAGTGATTGGCTCCAGGACACATGGCAAGCAAGTGCTAAGCAGCAACCTGTGGTTTGAATGCAGGTGTGTCTGGATACGAAGTCCACGCTCATTCTCCTATGGGTGGTCATTCAGTCAGTCGCCAACAGACATTCAGTGTTAAACCGGCTACATGCACGGTGCCCAGCACAGGCGACCCAGTAAGACACAGCGGTCTGAATAACTGATGCAGGAAGACAGGCCCCAGGACCATGCTTGATTCTCCTCTTTCTTTCCAGCATTCAGCATTGTATCTGGCAGACACTCAGTGAACGTACCCTGAGGGAACGGCACGGCCTTATGCCACTTTCCGGCCGCTGTGGATGAACGGGGGTTAGGAGTGCTGGGACCATTTTGTATTTATATGAGGAGACCCCCGCACAAGCAGAGCTGTAGAGGAGAAGACCCTCAATCCACAGTTCTCAAACAGTCCACCGCAGGGGACAACTGGCAGTGTCTGGAGACAGGCTGGCGTCACCACTAGGGAGAGCTCCTGCTGGCATCTTGTGAGGAGAGGTCAGAGATGACGTTAGACATCCTTCGATGCACAGGACAGCGCCCACAACAAAAGCATCCATCTAAAATAGTGCCAAGGGAGAGAGAGAGAGAGCGAGCCCTGTTCTAAATGAAGGTCTGCAAAGCCCAGAAGTCATGGGCTTAGGCTAAAGAGACAGCACCAGGTTGAAAGTGACTAGTAATCATCTATATGTCTAAGGTGCTGGAAAGCCCTTCTACTTCACATTGCCTAGGCCAACAGGTGAAATTTGAATTCTGGTGTCTAGAAGACAATGTAACTTGCAGGGGTTAAATAAAACGTCTACTACCTATGCCGGCTGAGAGGTGAGAAGTAGGAGCTAGTCTGCACAGGGTCAGGGTGAAGGCTGACTGCACAAAGAAGCCATTCAACACAAGTTAAAGCCCAGCCCAAAACCAACAGAACAAACGACACTTTCACTGCGGGGCGGGTGGGTCCCAGTTCCTAGGAGTTTCAGACATAAGTGTTGCCAACTGATAGGGCTGGGGCTGGATGAACACAGGCTGAGGAGCGCCAGAACTCAGGCCGCGGCCCAGGTGCTCACAAACAATGTCAGCATCCAGAAAAGACGGCAGGTGGCAGTGAGAGGAAGGCCGAGATGCACTTGGACAGGGAAAGGCAGGAGGACTGAGATAAGGTCAAGGGCATCGCAAACCCAGAGGCCGCGGGTGAGGGCTAGGCAAGGCCAGGGAGGTAGGAGGAGGTAGCTGGGTTTTCTCACTGGGTTTTCACAAGGAAGAGCAGGGCAATTGCTACCTTTGCAGTAATTACCACAAATTAATGTCAATGGACTGCCCTGAGGAGTTCCTAGTTTTCCCAGTTTACTACACTTGTGTTGATTTTTTTGAATGAACATTCAATGGAAAAATGCTTTCTTTGGTTCCCAAGACTCAGTAGCTCTATGACCAAAGAGGTGACCTCACAGAGCTCGTCTGTTCTGTCATCAAGCGCCAGTGACCTCTAAACTCTTCACTGCATCCCACTAGGACAAGCCACATTTCAGGACACTTTCAGAAAGTCCGACACCATCTGCCAAAACCCTGGAGGAGGGGGTTGGACCGGGAGAGAGGTGACGGCTTGGGACAGAACCCCTCCCCCAGGGGGTGCCGCCTGCACTTCCGTTCACTTGCTCATCACCTTCCTGGGGGCTCAGCCTCAGTCCCTCCGAAGTTCTGTCCGCCTGCGGGGGGTCAAGTGTGGGAGGGCCCGTGGTGCTGCTTCCTCCAACAAATGCCACTGTTGCCAGAGGCTGCTGTCCCCTGAGGCCCACAGACGTGGGGCTCCTTCACACACGCACACGGGAAGGGTGTTAATTCACCCCTCGCACAGGGGAAGGGTGTTAATTCACCCCTCGCAGCCATCACACTAACCTTCTTTTCAGTTGTATGAAAAGAATTAGAGAGCCTGAAAGGTTTTTTTTTTTGTGATTTTTCACTACTAACTGTTTAAGATAGTATTTTAGGCTTTTAAGCCTGTATAAAAACATAAGCAAAGCCCAGTCAAGAAGGTTTCATTGAAGAACACCCTATTCTAACTCCTTTTTCCTGAACAAATTAAAACTTTTCTTAAGCATGAGTAGACTTCTTTGGGGGGAGTGTAACTCATTTTCCCTGAGAAAAGTAATAAGGTCACTAAAAATCATACTTTCTCAGGTTAAAAGTCACTACCTAATGGGACATTTTAGCCATCGGCAAGCTGCTTCCCTGGACCTTGGAGTGAATGAACAGGGCCTGCTGATCAAAGAAATTATCCACCCCGGCCTGAGACCCGCACTGAGGCAAAGAGGGAAATATTACATGAAAATCGATACTCAGAACGGTCCCACAACTGGGCGAGCAGGCTGAGGTCACCGCGCAATGGAGGCCCCGTCTGCACCTGGCGCAGGAGCCAAGGTCAGCAGGACGCCTGGCTCCCGTTCCCCCTCTTTCAATGACCTCCCTGTAAGAGGAGCCCTATCGCTGGGCCCATCAGGCCTCCCGCAGGAATGGGGAGCGGGGAGCACTGCGCCCGAAACTCTCAGCGTTTCACCACAGTGAATAGGGGAGGTTTCACAGAAGTCATGAGGCCCCGGCTGAAAGGAAGATTACACCACCAGAAACAAAACCGAGTGGAAAATACCATTTAGCCCGTTTTGACCCACAAGGTGGCGATTTTATGGGGTTCGCTAACACTTATGAAACCTGAGAACCTGGGGTTACTTTACACCGAAAACAACAGGTTGCTTGATTACAAACAGAACAAAAGTCAGAACAAAATCATCCCTGAAGAAGATAAACACTTTTATCAAGAGTAGTTCATCATCTCTTAAAACGCCAATGACATAATCTTAATCAGCAGTAGAAAGGATGACTCAATTGTGGTGTATTTATACAATAGAACATGCATTGAAACAAAAAAGCGCAAACTGAGGCTGCAAGCAACAATCTAGATGAATCTCACAGACAATACCGAGCAAACAAAACCATACCAAAAGAGTACGTACTATATAATTCCATTTATACGTAGTTCCAAAACAGGCAAAACTGATGCATGGTAGTAGAGGCCAGAATAGGGGTCCTCTCTGAGTGAGGGGTCCTAACCTCGGAGGAGGCCCCAGGGTGAGTGCTGGAGATGTCGTACCTCTTGTTCTGGGAGTGGTTACATACGCAGCAATTCATCAGGCTACCCATTTAAGACTGGTGTGCCTTAATAAATGGAAGTTACACGTTGATTTTTAAAAATGGTTTATAAAAAATTAGTATCTTTGAAAACAGGTTTATGGCCCACTGTCTGCCTTATAATAGATAAGCTATTAATTTATCATCTCCAAATTCAACAGCCCCCCACCACAGCTTCTCAACTGTAAGTTGCAACACAAGAGATGGAAAGGTTCTGCTATTATCACTCAGGCACTGAGAAGCACAACTGTATGGCAGGGTTCCTAAATATGCCACTGTCCCAGCTGGGAGGACCTCAGTGGTCCTCTGTGGGTAACACTGATTCTTCACAATGGGACACTGTTGGTTTTTGGTCAGAAACTATTGAGTGTCCTTTTCTACAGTTAGAAATACGCAGGGCATTCTATAATGCCAGACAACGATGCTTGGGGTTAAAAACCCGGCATTAAACACCATCTAAAACAACGGTGCACGTGCCAGAGAACACACTTCCCCAGGGCTTTCTGTTTTGGGTGAAAACAGAACCAGGGCACCCGAGGTCCCTCGGGTCAGGTGGCTCTGCCTCTCGGGCTGCACCCTGCACAGAGTTCCCAGGGTCAGTCCACCGGCGCTTCCCTTCGCTTCCCGGTCCCTCACACGCCCCCCCTCCCCGGGCACAGCCCCTGCTCACACTCCGGCCCCTTATTTGGCGAGTTCCTCCCTCCTCTCTCTCTGTCAGATTCATTTCCACTCATTCTTCCCTTGTTCAACCATCCCTCGTTCAGGAAACCTTTTCCGGGAGGCTCTGAAAAGCACCTGCCATGGCTGCCGTTCTCCCTGTGCTGGCTGGCTGGCCTCCCCGAACCCTGAAAGTACTCAGCCCAGTGCGGCAGAGCGCTGTGGCCGCTTCTGCTCACTGCTCTGCTTGCGAAGAGATGGCCAGAGGGTAGCAAAGGGAAGAGAGCAACTGAGAGGAGAGAAAAAACACTAGGTCTGGATGCTGAGGACCGAGAAGCAAATCGTCCCAGGACGGCACAAAAAAATGGACAAGTGGTGATGCTGAAGACACGCTTTAATTGTGGAGGGGCTTGAACCGTTGCAGGGCGGGCAGGGGCTCTGTGCACAGGCACCTCCACCCCGCAGGGCCAGACCCCGGCCTCAAGGAGGCTTTGGTCTCAGTGTTTTTAAACATTCACCTTTGCTACAAAGGAGTTTCGTTACGCAACGACTTGTCAGTCATTTCTTCTATCACATACGAAAAAACGGGCAGAAAGAAATCATCAGTTAACATAATCTTACATGGCCTCTGACAGCACTTTGCTGCTCGTTCACTGAGCTAGGTGTTGTCTTTTCTGTTTTGAAAACAGCAATGTTAGAGTGTAGTATGACCCTTCCAGACCAAAGTCTATGGACCTGCCTGGGGTACAGACCTAAAAAACGCCAGCTTGAGTCTACTACCAGTTCCCCGACCGCTGCCGTCAAGCGAGACCTTCCTGCTGAGCTGCAGGGCCTCAGTCAGCACGCGGTCGCTGCGGCCACGCTGCGGCTTCCCAGCGGCTGAGAACACGGGTGGTGTGGGCGTGGGAGCGGGCTCCTCTGCTCCGAACCTTGACTACCTATCAGGAGCTGTGACCTTAACCACGTTATTGCACTTCGTTGTGCCGTGGTTTCTTATCTGTAAAATGGGACCATAAACTGCATACGTCATAGCATTGGTGCAAGGAACAAAGCGGCGACCGCGCGTGCGGTCGCTGAGAAGAGCGCTGGTTTGTGTGACAGAGAGAGCAGCCCGAGTTAACCATCAGTGTCATCACCGACTCCAGTGTTATATTCGGATCCCACGGGCAGACTCCATGAAATAACAATGTAGATGGAACCTGGCTGGCGTAGCTCAGTGGATTGAGCTCGGGCTGCGAACCAAAGTGTCGCAGGTTCGATTCCCAGTCAGGGTACATGCCTAGGTTGTGGGCCAGGTCCCCAGTGGGGGCCATGTGAGAGGCAACCACACATTGATGTTTCTCTCTCTTTCTCCCTCCCTTCCCCTCTCTAAAAATAAATAAATAAATAAAAAATCTATAATGTAGATGGAAAAGCATTTAGATTCATTACATTTAGATTTCCAAGGTAAACTTAACACTAAGTAATTAATTCTGCATTCTAGAACCAATGTTTTGTGGTTTTAGTAGTATAAACTATCTTCTTTAAAAAAGACATGGAGAGGCACAGAAACCTTTTCTGATTTGATTTCATTCTAAACAGCATCTATAGCATACACATCCTCCTTATTTCGGTTCTCCAGTCAGCAATTACACCAGGATGTCATAGTTACAGTATATTAAATCATGACCAGTAAGTCAAAAGTAGGTAAGATACTATATAGGAAGTGATTTCAGAAACACTTATTTGCTTCAGTCCTGAAACTAAAAAAAAAAAAAAAAAAATCAGTTTCTTCTATATTTATAGTTATTTTAAAGCTGAACCCACCCACATTTCCATCAGCACTCTCACCACAAATAACTAAGTTTTTCTGCTAACCAGGAGGACAGGGGCTTCTTTGGCATCGATGATAGTGAGGGAATAGTGGGGGGTGGGCATGTTCTCAGCTGAACTCTCTCCATGAAGCTCTGGCCATTCAAACTGGACTTGCAGACAAGGCAATGAACTGCTGGGCATGGGGTACTAAAACTACCGTTTTAACTAGTCAAGCAGTATACAAAAGAAATGGAAAAGCTATTTTGAAAAGCAACTTGGTCAATTATTTTTAAAGAAGTTGTACATGTGAGGCGTGAATTGTCTCAAGTTCCTATTCGAAACTTTAATAAACTAGGGATTCACTGCCAAATTGTCTAACTCAAGGTAGTTAGCATGCAGAGTTAGATTGATATGTATATCGCCATTAAATTATGGGAAGGGAGTTGAAGCAAGAGTGTGTTTACTATTTTATCAAGTATCTCTCTTCAAACTTCCAATTCTGCGCATCACACACACAAAAAAAAAAAAAAAAAAAAAACCAAAAAACCCAGGAGATCCACAGTGCACTGCTGACTAGTTGGTCAGAACATTCACTTTCTAATACTACCATACTTGTAGTCTCTCTCCAGGATGATGGTTACACTTTGGGGAACTTATTTTAATTGATTTTACTTCTAACTCGTTATCTAATAACCTTCCTTTGACAGAATCTAACTATGTTAAAGCTGTGGTTCTCAAATGCGGAGGTAGTGGTAGTGTGATTTTGCGCTGCAGGGGACATTTGACAAAGTCTGGAGACAGTTTTGGTTGTCGCCCTGAGGTGAGGGAGGGACTGCTCCGGACATCTAGTGGATAGAGACCAGGGATGCTGCTAAACCTTCTACGATGCACCGGAAAGGCTCCCAAAACAAAGAATTATCATTAACTCAATGTTACTAGTTCCAAGGCTAACGCACCTGCTACATGGCAAGGGAATGGTGTGGTATTTTAAAGTAACTTTCAAATTTTTCGTTGTCTTTTAAGATGAGAATAGCATTTACATAAAATCACATTTTAAAAAATCTAATGCCAATTTCAGTTGCCTCTTAGATCCTGTAACTAGTTGTCTATGCTTCCTGTTAACAACAAAATATCACAGTAATGTTATGACTGAACAAAATCAGCTCCATATTTTATACCATGGCACGTGAACTAGGATAGTATAAAATTAAGATCATAACTATTTGGAAAGGAACTTAGTTTTACAATTTAAAAATTCACAGAAAAATGGTCTGTTAGGTACGGCAATGAGTTAAAGTAAAAAATTCTGGCTTTATTTTGACACTGGTGTTAGAATTAGGCATTTCCTTTTCCTCTGGTTCTTCGTCTTAATACTGGACTACCATGGGTCCTGTTTGCAGAAATATTATACAGAATCAAATGCTCGGAACATGGCCCAGAAAATCATCCTAATGTTGTATAAGATAATTTTAAAAGATTAATATCCTGCCCTGGCTGGTGTAGCTCAGTGGATTGAGCGCGGGCCTGCGAACCAAAAGATCGAGGTTCGATTCCCAGTCAGGGCACATGCCTGGGTTGCCAGGCCAGTTCCCGGCAGGGGACATACAAGAGGCAACCGCACATTGATGTTTCTCTCCCTCTCTCCTTCCCTTCCCCTCTAAAGATAAATATATAAATAAATAATAAAAATAAATAAATAAAATAAAAAAAAAAAGATTTAAAAAAATAAAAAAGATTAATATCCATTGTTATTGTTTTTTAAAATAAAGAAGGCAAGTAAACTTTCTGACCTGGGGTCTGAACACCCATTTTTTACACTTGGCACAGTACATACCGAAGTGACCTGTTAAAAATAGAAACCCAAAACGTCCTACTGACATTTTGATAAAAGCATAAACACAAATAAGCAGCATAAATACTGATATAGAGATGGGTTCTTCTGGTTAGCTCCGATTTTTATGAACACTAGAAAATCAGATCCTGAAACATTATAATGTCTAACTACATATTTAATATGTTTTGAAACAGAATTTAACAATGTGTGAGACTGTACATTTGTAGGGCCAGTAACCTGTGTGTTAGAAGTCCTTTCACTGGATTCCACGGGAAGTGCTTACTGATAAATAAGGTACAAAAGGAAAGGGGGCCGCTTTTCCCCCTCGGCACAGGTTCCCCGAGCACCTCCGTCCCTGCCGGGTCCCTGGCGCTGGGTGGAACGCCCGCGCGCGGAGCCAGCATCTACCGTTACCGCGGCCTCGGCCGTCGGGACCCCGGCCCGCCCCGTACCCGCCGCAAGCTGCCGGGCAGATCTGGACAGCCCCTGCCAGCCTACGGGCCAGCTCTTGCCAGCACTCACCCGTCACACGAATGGACTCCAGCATCGTCCCGCCGACGCTGCGGGCGGTGGGCTCCGCGGGCGCGGGGGTCAAGAGCCGGGCGGGCGGCCTCCAGCCTCCGGCCCGGGCCTGAGAGACGAGGGCGCTGGGGAGGGTGCCGTCGGCGACCTGGGGCGGGATTAGGCGGGTAAGGACAGACGGAGAAGTGCGGACAGAGCTCGGTGAGCAGCGCTCGCTGCGGCCAGGAGACCGAAGGTGCACACCGCAGCCCTACGGAGGGTAGCCGCGTTTAGAACCCGCGGCCGTGACGTTGCCGCTCCCCCGTTGCTAGGAAACGCTCCTCGCGTCCGCAGGCGTTGCGCTTCCCAGAGCTTGGGAGCCGCTAGGGGCGCTCGCGCGTCGGAGCCAGGCTCACAGAGAGAGAAAAGCGGGGACTGCAACTCCCGGCGCGCACAGCGCAGGCCGGTCCCTCCAGGGCTCGCGGGCGGGGCCCCGGAACCCGTAGTGTCTCGGCCGACCTGTACGCATTTTGACTGGTAATCCCCAGCCGTTTGTTCGCTGTTCAAGGGGCTCAGCTGGGCAGTACCTCCGCTAGAGAGAGGTGGTGTGGTAGGAAACTCAGCCCCAGCTGCGAACCGCAAAGTCGGTCTCCGTCGCCGTTTAGTTAACTTAGAAGGTGCGCAGAAGCCAAAACAACTTGAGGTTCAGCTGGTGATAAAGAACGCCTTCATTAATTGAGGAAGATCAAGTACATTTACCATTTGAGTACCCCACCATAATATCCTTAATACTAAAATACACATTTTAGTTGATGACTGTGCAACTGATCGGGCTGACGTTGCTTTTCAGTTGATTATTCCGTGGGGAATGCAGAGACATAACAAAGGAAGTGAAAAACATCTCGGGAAGCTTCCAGTGTAGAAGGAGCTAGAAGGAGCGTTGGTGCTGTGAGGTTCAAAGCCACATTTTCTCTTTACCCTTCCTCGAGGTTGAGATAGTAATGTAGGAGAGGGGCCCGAGAGCGAACCGCCTTGGCTCAGGGCTCAAATGTTCCTTCCCCAGGCACTCAGAAATAGTTGGCATGTGTTTTCGAAATCAGGAACGAAGAAAGCTCAAGTTTTGTCAGCATATCACACTCTGAGAATGACAGAGAGCATGTGACAACCTGTATCTTTCATCAATTAGGAGAAAACGGGAAATTTAACTATCACAGTGGATTAACCCATATCTTACTCCAGAAAAATCTTGGGAATACTATCTTCAAAATATGTATATTTGGAATCCAGCCACTTCTCATTATCACCATTCTGGTTCAACCCAGCACCATTTTTTTTTTTTTAATCTGGATTATAGCTAGAGCCTCCTACATCAACTATGCCAAGCACTGTTTCACCCCATGACCTTTGCCAGCTGAGAGTTCCCCGGCAAGGAACTCTGTTGCCCCAGACTGGGGACAGGAGCTCCTTCGCTTCTTTCAGACTTAATCCAAGTGCCACATCTCAGTGAGGCCTTTCCTGGCCACTCAGTTTCAAGTTCCACTCCTTGCTCAGATTTCCTATCCCCTTCTCTGCTTCATTTTTTCCCCTTCACACTTAACTTCATCCAATTTATTATATATTTTGCTGATTTGTCTTATTGTCTGTCTCTGCCCCTAGAATAAAATCCCTCCAAGTGCAATGATTTTGTGCGTTCAGTGCTATATTTTCAGCATCTAGAATAGTGACTGGCTCACAGTAGGTACTCAATAAATTATTTGTAAGTTAACAAATAAGTAGACAATGGAAAGGATGCATTTTCAAAGATAACTCAGAGAAAATAGAAGGATAAAAAATGGGTGTGTGGATAAAGAAAAACTCTTCAGGTTAAAGCACTTGATATAGTAATGAACAACGAATCCTTTGCATCATAAGAACAGTTATTCTTGCAACCTGTCCTAAGGAAAAAGGATGTGAATGAACCTTACATACCAAGCTTCCTTATATGCCTCCCTTAGCTTCCTTATACACCTACAACTCAGAAACCCACTTTCAAGTTTGCTATAAATGCATCTATTACTACTGCATATTGCTAGTTTTTAAAGTCAATGTTTCTCAAAAAATAAATAAAGACTCCTAATTTTTTTCCTGAGCCATATGTCAGCATCTATGTAAGAAATGTACTCTGAATGCTTTTACTAGAGCATGCTTAATCAGACTGTCCATTTTCATTATATTTTGAAGAAACCAAGATGTATTATTTTATTCATTCCTTTTATTTATATAAAAAGCACTGGGATTTGTACTTTTAGAGTACATAAAAGACACAACACTTATTCTCAAGACTAATAGAGGAGGTTTTATACACACACACAATGATGTGTACCTCCTTCTTCAACATTCATTAAACTTAAGAATTCCAAAAATAAACAGTCTGATGCCCCTGTCATTAGCCCACCTAGAATATTATTTCATTCTTTACTTTCAAAATTATTTTTATGTTCACCCTACCAACATTTTCTTGTGGGTCACTTTGATTTCTACATATCTTTACTTATAAGTATTATATAATAAAGTTGTATATCAATTTAATCAAAGCATTTTTAAAAGATTTTTTTCCTGTACTATTTGGCAGTGAAGTACTCTTGCTAAAAAAATTAGTGAATACAAAGGGTTGATCTAATTTCTTACAAAACTAGTACTGTTATCAACTCCTCTTACCGTTCCCGCCTATGTAATTATTTATCCTCATCAAGCTCTGTGCATCTGCTCTGTTAATTACTGATTCGTGCTATGCCTGTTTAGCATTTCCATGAGCACAGCAGCTGCAGCTGCCCACTTGGCTGCTTTTGAGTCCACATTGTCTCTGCCTACCCGCCAGAACAATGAACAATTCCATCTTTCTGAGAAACTTGCCTTTATACCTGTTTCCATATAAACCATTAATATCAAGCCGAAAGAATTGATGTGGTTATCCGTTTTCAGAGCACTGATTGCAAAATAAAGTTAAAAACTTATTAAAACTGACTTTCCTAAGTTACGTTTAAGGATGCACCTTCTTCCCTCTTTAAAGGTTTTCGAAACTCAAGTTCTGATAATAGCCGAGAGTGCATTATAGGCGTCCTGCTGCAACGTAGTACTTCCCTTTCCAGGTCAGCTTCAGGTGCACTACCAACATTACTGTGGATTATTTTGATTTCCAAATACCTTTAATGATGATTTCCATTCAATGTAAATACAAAAAGAACAAGAAAATGGTTACTAGAAATATTATTCTTTTACATATGGTTGGATTTTTATGTTATGAATAAAGAGCTTAAAATTTTCTTATTTTATCAGTAACTGTTTCATTAATTCAGATGTTAATCTGTCTATTTCATGTACATGTTACATGGCAGACTATTCATAGTCAATGGAGCTTTAGGATAATACAAATGTGGTCCAAACATCTCTGTAATAAGAGAGGATTTTATTTTATTTTTTAGAGAAAAAGACCAACATCCTCCTTTTGAAAGACTTAGAACACATTTGATCATTTACTGTCAATGGGGGTGGGGGTGGGGTGGGTGAAAAAGACCCAGAAAGAGGAGGAGAGTGGTGGCGAAGGCCGGAGGAGGCTGCTGCTGAGCCTCGCTAGCGCTAGCGCAGGCGGACAGACAGCCCCGGTGAGCTTTCACGTCCTATGGCAGAAGTTCAAGGTGTTGAGAACCAATCAAGCATATCATTTGTTGGAAACAGAAAAAGTTCCATTTCTTAAGGAGAAGTTAGCTTACTTAAAAAATTAGAACAGTAAAATATTTATTTTTAAATTTCAGATGAGAATTTAAAAGAATGGGGGGAGGAGAAGCTTCAAGAAAAGACTTTCTTTCCTGTTCTGTTGAATCAATTTATAACATTCCGTGCCATTGGAAATAAATGGATTGAGGAAAGTTCATCCGTAGCCTGCTGTGACACAAGAGCAGACTCTAGTTGCAACCCCCAGACTCGAACAAGCGTTAGTACAAGCCTTGGGCAAGTTGGAAACAACGCTCCTTCACTTGGACAAAAATCCAGGGAATGGTTGGTTTAGTGGCTTTTTTTTTTTTTTTTTTAAAGAAATTGTCGTTGAAGCCTGACAGCTTTCAGGATGTCTGCACTGAGAATGGAATGTTTTCAGTGTGTCTTTTCTAGAAGGATGAAAAGCATTAAGAGGAAGCGCAATAAAAGAATGCCTTGTGAGACCACCTCCGCCTTTGCACTTCAGTGAAAATGGTCAGAGCAGCACAAAAATCCTGGGGCACACTGATATTTTCGATTTTATTTATTTATTTTTTGGAGAGAGGGGAAGTGAGGGAGAAAGAAGGGGAGAGAACATGAATTGGTTGCCTCTCATCCTCGCCCCGCCCAGGGGCTGAACTGCAACCCAGACATGTGCGCTGACCTGGAATCAACTGGTGACCTTTTGCTTTGCAGGACAATGCCCATGTAACTAAGCCACACCAATCAGGGCGACACTGATTTTTTAAAAAATAGGACATTTTGTTGTAAACGACGGGAGGGGGACAGGTATTTTTCAATCAGACAAAAACATCTGCCCATCTTCATAATATTTGGAAGAAAACAAGATGCACATTAATCACTCCACAGATATTTATTAAGTGCCTACTACTCGCAAGACAAAACATGATGACAAAGGCACAGCCCTGTGCTCAGGAGCTACCGATAGCGCGCGCACACCTACGTGACCATGAAGGACATGCACCGACCAGTGCTTGAGCACCTACGGCAGGGGTGCCTGGTGGGTAAGTCGGGTGGTTCTCCTGGAATGTATGTGACGGTGGGAGACGCAAACAGAAGCCCGCTGAACACACACACGTTGTGACTGCAGATGCAGACAGGTGTGATGAAGTGCAGTGCCTCGGGGCAGGTGCTAGGTGGAGACCTGGGTAAGACGGGGGTCAGGAAGTGCCTCTCTGAGCACAAGGAACTTTGGAGCTGAGTGTGGAAGGGTAAGAGTGGGCCACAGGCACTTTGGGGGCAAAGGCGTTTTGGGTGGCGGGAGCTGCAGAGCCAAAGCCCTGCGAGGGGAGCGGTCTTGGCAGGCCCCTGGGGCTGCTGAGGCGCGCCAGCACTGGAGTCCAGAGCGCTGGGGAAAGGAGGTAGAAGGAGAGGTCTTGGAGGCAGGCAGGGCCCGGGAAAGGACTTTGGATTTCATTCTAAGAGCAGCTGGAGCCACTGGTGGATTTTAAACAGGGCAGTGACATAATATGGCTTTTTTTTTTTTTTTTTTTTTTTTTTTAGATTGCATTGGCTGCTTGGAGGATAATGCATGAGAGGGTGGGGTGGACTCAGGGAAACCAGATAGGAGACAGTTGCAGGGCACCACGGGAGGATGGCTTGGAGAGAAATGAAGCTGTGAGAGGGGGAGAGGCAGAAGGCTCAGGATGGATCTGGAGGCAGCGCTGACCAGTAAGGTTGGGTACGCGGACAGAGCAGGAGGAGAGGAAGAGGGATTTTAACATGACCCCTAGGTGTGTGGTGGTGCCATGGATGCAAAGGCAGGAGACGGAGAAGAACAGGGCTGGTGGGGAAACTCTACTGCGGAAATGTGAAGTCCAGCGTGCTAGTTAGAGTACGAGTCAAGATTTCAAACAGGAGTTTGGGTATCAGAGTTCGGAGCTCGGGGAAGAGATCGTGTAAAGAAATCGAGTTGCGAGCCATCAGTATGTGGATGGTACTCCAAGTCAACAGGGCTCAAGAGATCACCTAGGGAATGCGTGTGTGGGTAGACAAGCGTGGGATTCAGAGTGCTAGTCAGTTAGCGGTGAAGCGCAGGAAGAGGGGCCGACAAAGTTTTATACGTACACAAAAAGCAATAGGTACCTAACTATATAACTATAGTGTGCGCGCACGCGCGTGTGTGTGTAGCCTTTTTTCTGCGCTGTTTCAGAGTAGCTTGCAAACAGGATGACTTTTATTTATACCTAAATCCTTCACAGTATATATGTACAGTGTGGGGCAAAAGTAGGTTACAGTTGTTTGTATGTAAAATAATACCTTAATAAATTATTGCATGAGAATAAACTGTGTTTCGTGTACTCGCAACTGTGAACCTACTTTTGCCACACCTTTTACATATGTAAATATGTGTGTATGTATATACGTGAGTGTGTGTGTAGAGAGAAAGGGAGAGAATACAACAAATTTAGTAAAACGTTAATATATTGGGAATTTGGATGAAGGGCATCCTGGCGTTCTTTATTCTACATTTTTATCTCACTCTAGTTGCATGTAATTTTTGCAACTTTAAGTCTGAAATAATAGTAAAATAAACTGATGCAGATTGAGTCCTAAGGTGGAGAAGGACTTCACCATGGACTAGGGGGAGATCTTACAGGACATGACACGCAGCTGCACTCAGATCCAGGTATCCAGAGGTTGGTAAGGCATCGGGGAGCGGGGGCAGGGTGAGCGAACCGTGGATGTGGCAGGGCAGGGAGTGGCTGAGTTCTGTTCTCTGAACGTTCTCCTTGGCATTGAACACTGAGCAAAGTGGGCAGAAAAGCCGATGGCGTGGAGTCCAGGGGTGGAATGGGGAACTGATAGGGAATCTGATAGGGATTTAAGTGGATAAGAATGAAAGGATTCTGAGCAACATTAAAGGTCTGGTTTGTTGGGATACATGTGAAATGGAATTGGCTCAATGCTCAGCAGGCCAGAAAAAATAGAGTAAGTAAAAGGGTGGGGATTGACAAATGAAAGGCAGCAAGAAGGAGCAGGGGGCCAATAGTATGGTATTGAAATTATTCCCCTTGGGGTCGGCTGAGTAGGGAGCAGGTGAGTCAGGAAGGAGGGTGGGCACTGTTTGCGGGAGGGGAAGGCTGGGAAGGGCCAAAGACGGGTGCTGGAAATCTCAGACTAACCACAACATTCTTGTACCCTCATCTACTATCTCAAGGGGCTGAATTAGGTGATCCCTGCCAGCTCCTACTAGTTTTTTCCTTAATTCCCTTTTCTCTTGGCCTCCTTTTCAGACTAGTTGGAACTACTTAGCACGTAGCCCCATGAAAAGGGCGAGGTGGGAGGTCAGGACGAACATGTGGCCATGGCTACAAAGCACAAGCTATGAGGTCCTGCATTTGACCAAAGTCTGGGAAAGGACAGAGGGACTGAAGGTTAGGGTAGGGGAGGTTACGGGTTCAGCAGGAGCGAGCAGCCGTGGAGAAAAGGATTTGAGATGACGATCAGTTTGGAGGTCTGAAATCCTGGGGACGGAGCACTTTCCGAGTGTGGCCATACATGCGGTGAAGACAGGAGGGTCACGCTGAGGTCAGGGAATAGGAGACTGTGGTCGCTGCACACGCAACGGCAGGCGTTTCTCGAGGGCTCGTCCCAGACTCTGCGAAGCAGCGAAGAGGAGAGTGATGGGGGACGCCCGGAACGCCCAAACCTGGAAGGGTTAATGGGAGAGGAGAAGAGCCCTGGCCTCGGAGTCCTGCGTGAGGAGACACTTGGGAAGTGTCTGGAAGATAGAGAAGTTCAAGGCGGACAGCAGCGGAGTACAACAAGCGTCCTTGCATCAAACTCAAGGAGAAGACTATTTTTGATGTTCATTTCGATAAAGAAAATTTGATGTTTAAGAAACGTTTGCCTCCGCTACTGTGTAATATTGGAGAGCTATTAAAATGTTAATATGAGACTGCTAAATATTTAAAAACAGGGTCTGTGACTATAGCTCTGCCAAATCCAGAGAGGGGAAAGTAAAGTTCTCAATATATGAGTTACAGTGGATTACTGTGGTCCTTTAAATATGAATTTGCTAGTGCCCTTATTAGTCACTTGAGAAAATAAAAAGGAAGATGAAGCTGTATTCGTTTTGAGAGTAGTCTGTTGAATCAAGGACACGCGCCTGTAGATGCCTTGTGTTTCGGAGAAACTACAAAATGCTCAGAAACCACACCTGTTGTCACTCACTTTGGAACGCAAAATTTTAGTTCACTGATTAAGTTAGAAAAAAAAAATGATGCTACGGACCATTAAAATGTAAGGCTAACTACCACTGATAGCAGAGATTGTAATAAATCAAATAGCCTTCTTCAGTAACAGGTGTATAACGTCCTTTGATGGCTCTTGTTTCTTCGTTGTCGTAAACACACAGAATAAGTGGCTTTGCAGCCAGATAACCTGAAGGACAGGACTTGGCTTTCATCTTTCTTGCCACTGCCTCATGGTTAGATCTTCTTTTTTTTGCTCCCTGTGAATTTATGGCATTGTATTCTTTTGCGAATGACGAGAATGTGTAAATGTATTTTGAAAAATTAACTGTATAAATATATAACATTCGGAGTGTTCTTCCTGAAGGAAGTGCTTTGGAATTTTGTGTATCCAAGTATTAGGGAGGTGCCGGAGCAGCAGGCGTGTTCTTATCTTGCTGATTGGAGTATAAATTGTTACAATCATTTTTAAGAGCAATTTAGGTGTAGTTTCTGGCAGTAATAGTGAAATGTGTTTATGGAACTAATCCTCTAATTCCTAGGTATATTACTTTTGAGGAAGTTTCACATGTGTGTATAAAGAGATGTAGAAATATTTGTGGCCTCATGGGATCTTGGAAATGAAAAACTGGAAAGGAATGAAATGTCTATTAATAGGACAATGGATATATAAATTACAAGTATACTCATACAATAGAATACAGCAGTAAAAATGAGTGAAATGCAGCTGGAGCTATTAATGGGGATGAATCTCATAAAGAGAATATTGGGCAAAAAAACTGCAGAAAGATGCACAGTGAAAATAAAATTTATATAAAACTATACATTGTTATGGCTCTATATGGAGATGTAATATGAGTACATACGTGTCATGGGAACGATAAACATGCAAAGCAGGGTTGTTTTACTCCCGGGGAGGGGGAGGTGAATGTGGTGTTAGGGAGAGACACGCCGGAGACTTCGATTATGAGATTATACATTTTGTGAGCTAGGTGTTGGGTACATGACTATCTATTTTATTCACTATATTTTTTTGTACACTGGAAATATTTCATAACAATTTTTGAAAGGAGAAAAGTAATTCTAGCTTATAAACTGAAGAATGAACTACCTGGGGCTAGGAAGGGAAGTAAGGAGGCACACTAGGAACCAATTTCAGCACTCCCGCACTCCCGAAGGTGGAACTGAGGATCGAGCACAGTTTCTGGCATAGCAGGAGTTTGACAAAAATTGTAGCTATTGTGGTGGTGGCTGCTGTCATCATCGTTGTCATTGTCATCATAGACATAGGGGGACCATGAAGAAAGAGAAACATGTTCCCAGTAGCTAGATTGTACTACGGGCTTTATTTGCTTTTAGTCTTGACTACAATCTGAGTATAAAGAATCTAAGGCTTACAGAGGCCAACGCCAAAAGGCACAAGGCTACATAAATTTCTAGTGACTCATTTTTCAGTGTTGTTTAAAACATACACTTTCTCCCGCCAATATACACACCCTTTCCCTGTCTAGCACTTGAAAAACAATTCCAGCATCTTTTCTCTTTGGTTCATAAGTAGCATATTTTGAATTAAATTCAGTAACTTGATAGACCAAACCCATGGGTAGTGCTTTACTACTTATTACAGAATACTTTTGTTATCACACTTTAGGATCTCTCTCAATTTTTCCTTTGATCCTCCTCACTACTCTGAGGAAGGCAGGGCAGTTGATCATTCCTGTTTTACAGATGAGAAAACTAAAATCCGAAGAGGCTAAATCAGAGGTTCTTAACCTATGTGACCATAAACTTAATGAAATCCTATGTTAAATAGTTCAAGACTGAATGGGCATTTTTCTAGGTGGAAGGTCAACTTCAAATGTATTTTCAAAGGCGTTCAGGACTCTCCCAAACGGTTTAAATGATTTGCCTAAAGGCACAGGGCACAGGATCCGGGTGCAGCAAAGACCCCAAGCAATTTCCTCCTACCCCACACTCAGAATTCCTTAATTCCTTCCATTACAACCTACAGAATCAAATCCTAATTAGCGACATTATTGGTGAAATATTTTTGTAATGTTTACTGATTGCTAAGGTGCCAACGTTATTAAATGTTCCGAAACATCTTACCTGGGAATTCGGTTTGTTCAGCTGTTGGGCAGTCACTAATCTACAGGGTGTTACTTTTCAAATGAACAAATCAAGAGCTGTCCTGTTACAAACACGCCCTAACACAGACTTGCTAAGAAAGGAATCTGATACAGTAGCTTTGTAACGTTTTTACAATTCTGGGTAATCTATATCGAATAATTATGAGACGTAGCTTGGGCTAGAGGTGGGAAGCGGACCATGAGCTGAGAATGGGATTTTCATTTCTCCTGAACCCCCTACCTAATGTCTCAGGGTTTCCCAGACGTAAAGGAATGAATTCAAGTAGATCACTTTTCAGAATCCTTCCAATTCTACCATTGTTGCCATTGGATAGGATTTAAAATAGGAAGCGCACCAGGAGTTTTGGGTATAAAATGTATAAAAGCGCACCAGGAGTTTTAGGTATAAAAGTCTGTTAACGTTAGCCTTATTTTCCCAGTAAGAGAGGCCTCGAAAGCCCAAGGTGGGTTACTGCCGGCCATTAGTCCAAAGTCTCCGGGCCCCACGAGCCCTGCCCTTTAAGAGGGGCAGGCCTGCAGCCCCCCTCTGAGTGACGTCAGGGTGGGCGGAGAGGATGCCACCGGAGGCCGAAGGTCCGGGGGAGTTTCAAACCCAAGGGCTCTCAATCCTGCACTTAGGAATGGAGGAATGCGGCACGCCCAGGCCCAGCCCGGGCGAAGAGATCCGTTTAAACCCGGTGGGGTGTGGGAGCCCTTTGAGGGTGGGGCTTCGGGCCCGGAGGCGGTTTGTGTGCTGGGAAGGCCTCCCTGCAGATGCCGGCGCCCGAGCTGGAAGCTGTGGCTGCGCCTCACGGGGAACCAGCTCGCCCGGCGAGGCCACGTGACCCACCGAGGGGGCGGGGAGAGGCGCGCCGCGTCCCGCCCCGCACGCCTGCGCGCGGCTGCCGGCGCTGAAATTCAAATTTGAACGGCAGCCTGAGTCCCAGTCCGACACTGGAAGCTGCGGGGGAGAGGCGAGCAGGCTGGGAAGAGTTCCCCTGCCCCGGACTCCTTGTTTTCTCCAAGTGACACACTGAATCGGGACTCACTTTTCTTTTTCCGAATTTAAACCGCCGTCTCTCCGTCGTCTCGCAATCGACACGCGAAGCCCGGGACGATGGACCCGTTCACGGAGGTGAGGAACCTTGCGGGCGCCGCAGGACTTGACCCTTCTGCTCGCCCCCCACTGCTTTCGCACCTGAGGTCAACCTCTAGGTCTACCGGCGGAGAGCGCGTGCGCAGAGCGTGCGTGCCGGGGCCCGCGGGGGCTGCCGGAAGCCGGCCGGGGTTTTATGCTGATGAATGGGAGCGAAGTTTAGAGTCTGCCCTAAAAGGTGGCAGGGAAAAGCTTCAGGTCAGCCCTGGTTATCATTGGATTGCCTCTGTGGAGTGGAACCCTGTCCGCCCAGAGTGAGGGTGGGGTCGGACGGAACAGGTCCCACTGGAAGTAAAAGCGGGGACAACTTGTAGGGTGGGGTTGGGTGCCCGAGTGACTCACCGTTCCGTGTGCAACTGCCGCCTGGAAATGCAAATGGAATGGAATACATTTGCGGGATTCGTGCGACCCCCCGAGGGGCTGAGTGTGCATTTAAGGGTGCTGCCTTTGAAGTGACAGAATAAGCTGGTGCCCGAGACCATCGCATCCGTTCCTATGAAGCCAATAGTTCCTTCAAATTCCTTGCGCACGGGTGAAGTTTCATGCCTAATTGACATGTACATTGAAAGGAAAAGTGCTAGCCAAAAGTGTACAAATCAAAGTTAGTAGACCACGATAAAAAAAAAAAAAGAGTAAAGAAACCTTTTTATGCGTGTTTATGGGTAGCATCACAGCAGTGATTAATTCATGTTTTGTAACTTGGAAGTTGAATGTGGATCAATTTCACCCTTACTGTGCGATTATTTCTCTAGTTTTGACTTCTTGTTGAGGACGTATGGTTCTTCCTCTTTCTTTAGGTTGTTGTGCAAGTTTCCAACTGTTATTTTTTGAGTTACTGCTTAGTGGACCTAAAATAATGTCTCTACGCTAGATTAAAATGCTTAAATTCTATGGAGAGTAGTAATTCTTTTTTTTTTTTTTGAACTGTAACTACAGTTCTGTAAGTCTAAGATATTTAGAAGTTTCAACACTTAGAATTTATTTGTTTTCTTTTTTATTTTTTTGCAATTTTTTAATCAGTATTTTTTAAATTATTGATCTTGTACAGTTTTCTGTCTTTTACTCCCCCCCAGTCCACCACCCTAGCCCTCCCCACCTCCCTCCCATTTCCACCCCCCATAGTTTTTGTCCATGTGTCCTTTATACTTGTTGCAGAGTTAATTTGTTTTCAAACACAGTATTTTTGTTTCAAATTCTCAGTCGTCTTTAGAGAAAACACATTCATTTGCTTGCCTTTTAAAAATTCTGACAAAAATCCAAAACATGTTTTTGTATTAACTTCAAAGAATTGGGTTGGTTGGGCACCATATTTTTCACTTACATTGAAGTTAAAAAGGATGTAGCTTTTTTTATGTTACTTAGAATAGGATTTATTCTATTAACCTGTGTGTTCTGAATATTTGTTTTTATTCTAAGTGACTAACAGGAAGAAAGCATTTTAAAAGTTGGCTGAAAATTGTACTTCATTTTACATAAAAATGTCATCCTGAAGCAGTACAAATCTCAGCTGAAAGAAGCTTCATTTGAAAGAAAACTTTCATTTTCTAGAGGGCTCAGAAGGGTGTATCGTTTAATATGCAAGTTTGTATTATGAAAAGTTAGGTCCGTTGCAGTCAGAATAAACAGCTTTGGTATCTTTTCCTTAATTGGTAATGAGTGAACTATTTGAATTGGTTCCAACTAGTAGGTGCTTAATTACAGCATTCATAACATTTTCCTCAGCGTGGAATGAACTGGCACCGTTCCTTGTCTGAAAAGCACTGGAAGTCACTTAAAATGACTTTCTCAGCCAGTGTTTTTTATCAGAATCACAGCACACAGGAGCGCACCTGAGAGAGAATCTTCTCCACTTTCTCATGCCATCCTACAAGCCTAGGAGAGATTTGAATTCTTGACGTTGATGTCAAGGAACCAGGGCTTAATTGTCTTGGTCACTGTGGTTGAAGAAGGCCTCAGCCCTCCCGGCTGTTCCTCGTGCTTTCTGGCACATTCTTCTCCCTGCCTCTTGTGCCTGGCAAACGCTGGCTTAGCCTCCTGCTCGCAGTTGGGTCCCCCTTCTTCAGAGGAAAGATCCCCTTTCACAGAGAGCGTAGCTCACTTGCATTCTCCTGTCGACCTTGTTTCCGGCCAGAATGTGAGCTTCATGAAGGTGGTAGGCCTGTTCTTCCCGATTCGGGGAGATGTTTCCCTAACCTTACGCATGTGCTGTGACACTCTGCTGAACCAGTTAATATAGGAGAGAGCCGTTCGGTGCGAATCATTTTACAGTCAGATACTTACATACACACAGTAGCTGGTGGAACATTTGAGCAATGGTTTTTATTGTAGAAAATGTCATGTTACACAGAAGTATGACTGCTCAGGCATTCATCACCCAGCGGCACACTGTGTCCCGCTCTAGTCCTTCCCTCTGAGTTATCTGAAAGCAAATCCCAGAGGTCATATAATTTCCTACATAAAAACACCAGTGTTTATCACGAAATGCTAAGGACTTTAATAAAAAAAAAAAAATCAACATGTCATTATCACCCCTGCGTGATCAACAACAGTTCCTTCACAGCAAGTCCTCCGCCAACGCTCAGGGTTCCCTACGTGACCCGTGCTTTTGCAGACCGTTGGAACCAGGACGCAGGCAGGGTCCATGGGGCCATTTCTTTCTAAAGTTTTTCCCGGACCAACCAGAAGTAATAACTTCACCTTGATTCGTGGACGACCCAGGAGGTTCAGCAGATGTTTATTATTAAGATCTGATGTGAACTGTTAGCATTAAAAAGTCATGTTCATGGCATGGAATTAGTTCTCTGACAGAGCAGTTGGGTTTCGTCAAAGGACAGTTTATGTAGCACAGTGTGTAAGAGCCGGGCTCGGGAGCCTGCCCGCCTGTTCTTGGCTCTGTGGCCTGTGGCTTGTTACTGAATCTGTGCCTGGAGTTTTTCACCTGTAAAACAGTAGTGAAAAACAGAATCTACCAAATAAGTTTCCTTCCTTCCTTCCTTCCTTCCTTCCTTCCTTCCTTCCTTCCTTCCTTCCTTCCTTCCTTCCTTTCTGTTTTGCAAATGACATGAGTTAGTGCAAACACTGAGAGTACTTTCTATCATATCCTACGTGGGCATCAGTGATTGTTGCTACACCGTTAGGTGAATTTACAACCATAAACTTACTGCTCGTAATGTTGGTGTCAGCTCTTCGTGTGAAGATCCATCCGCTCACGGGTGGAGGTCATCCCGGTCCAGGACCAGCAGGGGGGAGACGCAGGGCTAGTGTGCCCCGTCAGAACTGTCTGTGCAGGAGCCCTAAAAGAGGAAAGGCTACCGCGAACATGCTTTGGGAAAGCACCACTTCTTGAGATGAAAATAAACAAACATGCTGTGAATGTTTTGAGTGGAGTTTTCCTTATTTTCCAGAATTCAGTGGAGACCTCTGTATTGACCTAGGAGAGTGCGGCTGGCACACACTGGAAATGCTAAGTTAATTGCTGTCGTTGCGCCTGCTCTGTTTAAGAAGGCAGGGAGAGCAGTGATGCTTCTAGAAAAGTTTGTCAGCAATGATTCAATGTGGGTGTGGCAGAAATTGCTTAGGGACAGTAAACGTCAGTCATCCTAGATTCCTCCCTGTGGAATCTTATTTCCTGGTTCTGTTAGTTATTGGGATGTTTATTTGTTTTATTCCTCTACTATTTGAAGAAGGAATGTACCTTATAAACAAAAGAACCCTTAAATTCCTGATACACCGTTATAAGGAAGGACGACTTAAATTTATCGAGCTGTTGAATTCGTATACATATATCACTTCTTTTAAATTAATAACCTTTGGTACTTGCTTGTTTTTATTTTACAGGTTAGGGCACTTTTTCTTGATTATCTACTTTAATTATTTTTAATCTTGAAAAAAATTTTTTAATATATTTTATTGATTATGCTATTACAGTTGTCCCATTTCTCCCCCATCATTTCCCTCCACCCTACACACCCTCTCCCACCCACGGCAGGGACCTACATCCAAAATTGCTTAATCTTGAAATTTTTAGATCCAAAGTAGACACTAGAACCCCTGTGTAAGTTTGAAAGGCAAAGCCACATTCTTTTGCTGTGACCCGAGGCTCACAGTAACTGAAGCTGGGCTGACTCACAGCGACTGGGATGGAATGTGGGCGTGTCCTTGGCTGTAGCCGTGTCTTATCTGGGGAGGGACACGTTTTATCAAGGGGGGAGTCACCAGACACACACGTTTGTGTAACTGTCATTTCTGAGTTTGTGGAGGAGTTCTGTTTGGAGAAGGACGGCTTTGTGTTTTGGAAGGCACGTGGTTCATAGATCACCCTTCCGTGACAGCGTGGAGATTTAGTGTCCCTGTGAATGAACTTTACTTTAGTGGTCCCTACTCGTCCCTGTGGCGGGGAGATGCCTCCCTCCCAACTGAACTCATACTTCTGTTACATACTCAGAGGGATGTTTAAAAACTGATATTCTGTTCTAATTAAGGCAGTGAAAAGGTCAGATGGAATTTCCTTTCTGAGCCGGCTCAGTGCTGTATCTGTGCTTGCAGGGCTGTGTGTGAGCTGCAGTCAGTGGTCTGTGCCCCCCACCCGTGCAGATGGGGCCTGCGGGGGGGGGGCGATTGCGTTACAGGTGTTGTGTTTGTTTTATCTGCTGCTTTCAAACAGGGGCCTCAGGGGTCAGGGCAAGGAAGAGTAATCGTAGTTTTGTGGAATGGCTAAGATTTCAACGTGAAACTTTTATATTGATATTTAATTAAAGAAAACATGATGATTGTTTAGGTTTTTTTCTCTTAGGAAGTGCCTTATGTTTTCAAAGGCCTGATATATCAGCTATCACTTGCTGTTTACCGCCACCCCAAGTCTTAGCAGCTGGATTAGTTTTGCTGCTGTAATAGATCACCTCGAACTTGGTGGCTCAAGATCACACATACCTCTTCTGCGGGTCAGAAGTCGGATGGACTTGATTGGGTTAAAATCAGGATGTTGGCAGGATCGTCCTCCTTCCGGAGGCTCTTCTAGGGGAGAATTTACTTCCTTACCTTTTCCAGCTCAGAGGCCATCTGCACTTTGGGGCTCGTGTCCCCTTCATCCGTGTTCACAGCCACCAATTACATCACTCTGACCTCTGCTTCCATTGTCACGTTTCTCTTACGGACTTGCCTGCCTCTCCTTTTCCCTTACAAGGGCTGTTCAGATCACATGGGCCCAGATAATCCACTTTGGTCTCCATAATCTCGACTCTTAATCACACCAGCAAATTTCCTTTTACCAGGTACCAGGTAGCATATCCGTAGGTTCAGGGCATCAGGATATGAATATCTTCGGGTGACCATTATCCTGCCCACTTCCCTTAGTGCCTAAAAAACCACCAGCCACGCTAGTTCTCGCGATTCAGTGTTAGGCTCACGTGGGCTGTGCTCCTGTCGGTCTCCCCAGGGGTCACGCAGGAGTCTGCAGTGACCTGGCAGGTCGTCTGGGACTGGATGGGCTGACGTGGCCTTACTCCCGTGTCTGGTGGTTGATGTCACCTGAGCTGGGTGTCTCTGACAGGCTACCCTGTGCTTCTTCACGGGTGGCAGTGCTCCTAGGGAGGAAGAGTAGAAACTGCAAGACCTCCTGAGGCCGGGGATTGGAAGTCACACTGTCCTCTCTGCCACGTTTGTTGGTCAAAGTGTGTCAGAAGGCTGGCCCAGTTCAGGGGTGTGGAAGTAGGTTCTCCCTGTTCATGGAAACAGAAAAGAAATTGTGGCCATTTAAAATCTTATACAGCTAGCTCCACCCCCTTTCATGTTCATATTACACCTGTAGTAATTTTGACATTGGGATGCTGCTCATTTGGCCGATCTTGACTTAAATTACGTAGGATTTCACTTTTGAAATGTGTTTAACTGTTACCCTGCGTGGCAACTGGTGATTTTAGAAGACCCCTGGAGTTCTGCGAGCCCTTGACGAACCTGCGTTTTAAATGTCATACGTGTAGAAACTGCTGGAACGAACCCGTGCCAGGCGAGAAAATCTTCAGAAGAAGCTGGCAGGGAGGCCCACGGCAGCGCCCCGGTCCGGGGCTCCCGCCAAGCGGGCCAGAGAGCCGCTTGCAGAAGCGAGTAACCAGCCACCTGGGGCGGAAGGTAAGACTGTGCGGAAGAGCAAAATGCGCCTCTTTTGAAGGAGGGGAGCCCCAGTCCCTTCATCGTGCGTGTGGGGAGGGGGCCCAAGTCCTTGGGAGACACGCACCACGGTCCCTGCGGGAAGGGCGGCCTTCTCTCCTAGTTCGGGATGGTTTTTCATGTTGGGCCTAGAACCCGCCTGCCTAAGGCAGAGTTTTTCTGTCTTCTGCTTTTTATTTTTTTAATTATTATTTTTAAATAAATATTTCAAAATCATTGGTTGAACTTTATTTTTCTCAGTCCAAAATTGTTCTTATTAAACCCCCCGAGGGAAGAAAGTGAAGGCGCAGGGGAGCCCTTCCGCTGGCGTCGGGGCGGAGTCATCTGCCCCGACCACGCCAGCCCAGCCGACCGGACCGCCAGGGTTGGACGGTGTCTCCGGTGTGAGCCGGGCAGCGGGAGGCACGCTCAGGTGCAGATGCTTGCATTTTAATGAGCCTTTTCATTGCCTGCCTGCTGGACCAATGCTCGGGCTAGGCACAGGGTATAGGTTGTTACTGTACAGGACCGGTGAGATTAAACACACCCCCCCCCCCGCCCCCGAAACCCAGCTGTTCCTCCTGAAGCCTGGTGTGCCCAGCCAGCTGCCTTGGTCTTTTCCCGGAGTGTGGGGTCGTCTGGAGGGAATCCTCAGTATGACTTCACGATGCAGGGAGAAAAGGGTATCACGGGGTTGAAGGCCCGGGGCTGGCTTCCTGTTGCTTTGGGAACTGACCATAGAATGATGGTTTATTTTTGTGTATTTATTTTGAAGGAAGGGAGGAATATCTTACATATACATGGTGCTCGGCCAGGAAATAGAGGCCGGGTCCCAGTCCAGGGTCTTCTGTCTTCCCTGTGACATGGGTCCCTCCAATCAGGTAGTGAGTTCCAATGGTGGGAACTGCATTTTGATGCTTAAATGGAGGCATTTACTGTTTTACATAAATCTGAAATTTAAAGAATTCTGTATTTCCAGGTGGTATTGCATGCTAAAGTAGAAACACTTTCACAAAATGATTAGAACAATTGATGGAAAGTAAATGAATTACAGGAGGTTGGAAAAATTCCATGATGTGTGTTCAGTTAGATGGACATTGAGAAGGGTGGTCCTGGCCTCTCACTGGAACCACGTCGGTCACTGCCAGAATGAGGACCCTTGGCTAGACCAGCGATGAAACGGCCACCTATGAAATTCACAGTCTTACTTTTTAAAAATACTAATTTTTCAGGAGACATATTAGATGCATTATTGGGTTGAAATAATATTGAAATAATATGCCTTATATTTAGATAGCTCCTTTTTTATTGAAAGAGTTTAAAATTATTTTGTAGGTGTTTGCGGGAGTTTAAAAATGTGAAAGGTTAAGCCCGTGTGTTGATGAAATTGTTTGGTGTTGACTAGATAACTCAGTCCCATTTTTGGTTCCCTGTCTCCTTCCTAAACCTCAAGCCAGGTGCCCTCCGCCCTTGCTTATTATTGCCCACGAAAGATCGTTTCAGAAACGGGAAGTCTGGCCTCTGCCCTGAGCTCAGTGGTGTCGCTTGAGGCAGGCCACTGAATTTCTGCAGGCTTGACTCTTCTTCTCTGACAGGGAGGTGGTGGGGCTGGAGGACCTTCAACACCCCTGGGCCCTTTCTGTGCCTGTGCACTTTTACTTCCCTGTTGCCCTAAACCGTGTGACATGTTGTGTGTATATCCTGGGAATGTTCCTTGAATTTCTTTTCATTCATATTTTTCAAACCGTAAATTATGTTTTCTTAAAAAGAAATCTCTCATATTAGATTTCGAAGTTACTGAAAGAAAGTAGAATTATACATATTTCTTGTAAGTAAAATTTTTCAAAGGATTAGAGGAACACGAGGTTTTGTTAATTTGTTAAGTACTTGTGGCAGGTCGTTCGTGCTGTGAGACAGTGTGGGATTTTGAATTTTTCTCCCCTTTTTAACCTAGAGAAATCTTGCACAAAACCATCGCCATCAAAAAAACGCTGTTCCGACAACACCGAAGTAGAAGTTTCTAACTTGGAAAATGAACCACCGGTTGAGTCAGCTTCTGCCAAACCTTGTTCTCCAAGTCCTGTGTCCCCTCAGGCACGGCCACAGGCGCCAGCTCCGGCCAGTGGGTCCCCGCCCGCCACCCAGGCATCTCTGCTCGGCCTGAGAGGAGGGCTGGACGCAGGACCGGAAGCGGCGGCAGGCTCCTCGGTCAAAACTCGGATGCAGAGACTGGCAGCCCAGCGGCGCCACTGGGATGAGGAGGAGGACGGGACGGGGACCAACGGTATGGATGGCGTGGCCCCTGATCTGGGTCAGGAAGGGTCCCCGGGGTGTGCTGGCACTTGTGTTTGTCGGGTAACACGAGAAGGTAAACGCTGCTGCTTTATCTGTGTCCTGGAATCCGTCTCTTGTGAGTGGTTTGCATGCCGGTCGTGTGTTTGTCAGGGGGTGGTCCTCATGGAAGTAGATGATGAGGCTCCTGTACTCCTGGCATTATCAGCATCGCTGACCTTCAGCTCCGTATGCAGGACATTCCATCGTGTGGCGTGATTAATTAAAGTAAACTTGAGTGACTATGGTATGCAACGTGGTTGACTAGGGGAGAGAGAAAGCTTAAAAAAGAAAATTGCCGAGCACCTACAGAGCAGGTCACTACTCTGTCGCGGTGCCGGAAGCAGGTGCTGTGACCCGACCTTCACCTGCCCTGGCCCGCGGTCGGCTGGAGAGCCCGGGAGCAGACCGGCTAGGTCCTTCACGGTGTAGGTATTCCTTGTTTGAGATTTGTCTCCAAATGAAGAAAAACTGGAAAACCTTTTTAGTCTAACCCTCTGCTGTCCAGTACCATAGCCACTGGCCGCATGTAGTTTTTAAAGCTTGAATTAATTGAAATGAAATGAAATGACATTAAGCTTCCCCATCGCCCTGGCTGCATTTCGAGTGCTCACTGGCCACGTGTGGCTGGTGGTCACTGTACTGGACAGCGCAGAGAGGACGTGTCCAGCATCACAGGAAGCTCTGTTGTACAGCACTGTGGTCTAACTCATCTTTACAACCAAGAGTTCCCACGAATGATCTTAAGTTGTGCAGCGTTACAGCACCACGAATTCTAAAAATGTAACCTGAATGTATGCTATCTTACAGCGTTCAAAATCCAGGAAAGAATTGGAGAAAAATAGGTGTAACAAAGTTTCATTTTTCTTTTGGACTTGGAGTAAGTATCATCTGGTTTGAAATGATGTTGTCAGACTTAAGCAGGTGGTACTTGCGCGCATGAGAGCTTTTAACTAGTTCTCGAACCCGTTAACCTCATCTGAAAATTCTGACCCAGTGATCTCGGTGTTCCCACATGCAGGCACCTCTTGACCAAGGGCGTTAATTCTTTTCCTGAAAACGTTCACAGGTGATGTCCCCGAAAGCTCACTCGTCCCAGCCGTGCCCGCAGAGGACAAGGCAGCCTCCCCTCCCAACCCATCGGAAGCCTCAGCGACTCCGATCGGGAGAAGGGGCCGTCTGGCCAACCTTGCTGCAGCCATTTGCTCCTGGGAAGATGATGTCAGTCACTCATCTGCAAAGCAGAGCAGTGCCCAGGGACAGCCTGGTACCACTTGTTTATCCAAAGCTTCCTCTGCCAGCGGAGCATCTGCTAGGGTCAATAGCGGCAGTGTCAAGCAGGAAGCTACATGCTGCTCCCCGAGGGGTGGCCATGCCTCTTGGGGTAAAGGCCCAACCGCGAGGGCTGAGGGTGCGTCTTTGATTAAGGTCGCAGCGTCCAGCTCTGCAGTAAGTAAATACAACTTTATTTTTTTCTTTTTTTCCCTGTTTTCGTTTTTTGCTTCGTAAATACAATTTTAAATACAAAAACCTTTCCTTTGGTTATGAGTGATAATGTATATTTCTGTGCAGGTATGTGTTTTGGTAACATATCCACAGTGTTCATGTGTATTTTTAGATTATTGGTTTCTTACAAAGTGAAAGTCGTCAATTTGCTACCCAGTCCCAAGGTAAAAGGGCAGTTAACAACTAGTGCCACTCCACAGTCTGTGATACGAAACTGTGGAGCCTCTTGCTTGTCCTCAGGGAGAACACTGAGAATGCCTTTCTGCATTAGGATGCTTTATTTGTACAGATAAGTGGAAGGTGGAGGTATTTCTGAAAACTAGCAGGTGTCGTGTCCAGACGGCGGTCGTCAGCGGTGGGTGCAGTCCTTTCACTGTCTGTGTCCTTTTGAAAGGTTCCCTTGTGCATGCACAGTTTTTAAAAAAATCTTAAAAAGCCAGACAAACGGAGCTGTGTTCCTGTGCATGGTCTTTCCGTGTGGAGCTGGGTTTGGGAGTCAGTCATGGGTGCGGTCCCAGACCTGCCCATGGCTGGGAGTGTGGCTTTGGACACGGCACTTCGTCTTGCAAACTAGGAAGGGCGCCGGGGACGGTGACGTGAGGGAACGTGCGTGGAGCGCCTAGTGTAATTATGATACGGTTCTGTTAAAATAATCCTGACCTAATAAAAATGCAGAAAATACATAATTTGGTCTAACACAGTTACGATTTATAAATGTACTAATGTGATACTATGAAAGAAATTGATTTTTAAAATAGTGAGTGACTGTTCCTCATACTAAATTAGCCGTCAGTGTATTATGCCGACTAAACTATACATCATACTCTGAATTATAGTGTTTTCCCAGTCAGTTTGTTTTTTTTTTTCCCCCAAATCTTGTGGGTTTGAGCTATTAGATAGATAGCAAGACCGTTTTTTCAGGAGTTTACAGGAAGGCTGCCAAGCAAAGAGGATTTGCATTGTTTTGCTATGGGACTATGTTTAGATACTGTGAGTGTTGTTATTTACCTAAAGTATTACATGTTTCAGAAAGCCCCTTCCCCTGTGAAATCTGCTGTATCCATCCCTGATGCCAAAAGTTGTGAGGTACAAAATCCTGAGCGACTTCAGAAAGCTCCGGCTCGTCCTCTGGAAACCGAGGTGTTGAAGCCAGTGGGGAAGTCAGCTGTACCCCAGACGGTTCCGCCCAAAGAAGCATTCGATAGAGAAACTCGTCTGCAGCCTCAACCTAAAGACAAATCTGCAACACCAGGTTAGGCATTTTTTAAAAATCTGAAGTTACTGCTGATTATTTTCAGGGTTTCTGTTCTCAGCGATTTAAACGTCGGTTGTGAATGGTACAGTGCTGGTTAGCCAGGGCAAATGCCGACTGTGTCAGAGGAGACTTCTTCAAATGCAGCTTTAGGGGATAGAATAGATAAGCACTAGCACAGGCTAATCCAGATACCGGTCAAAGTGTTTGACCTGTTACAACGCAGCAGTTTAAACATGCTTTTCTCTCAGAATGACTGTGCTAGGTACTTTCTTCTGCACTTTTTGGTGCGGACAACGCATGTGCAACTGGAAGTCGTGTCTTACGGGCAGAATGGAGAAACATTCTCATTTCCAGGGGTGCGGGGCAGCGCTTCTCATGGTGTCTGTGAGGGCGCCCCTCAAGCAAGGGAGGTGAATGTGTACGTCAGTGACCCCCCCCCCAGTTGTACTTGTGTGTGTGTGTGTGAGGGTGTGCGCATGAGCACGTGAAGAACTACCTTCCTTGTGGCGTGGAGACTTACACCTGGTTGGGAAGCACAGGACTCGAAGCGTGGGAACTGTGATTATTACTCTGCATCCCATTCTTCCTCGTTAGAATTGCTCTTGGAAAGGCAGTTTTCCTTCTCAATTGTAACTTCCTGAAAACTAATTTCTCCAGAACCCATAGTCCATCCTAAAAGGGAAGTAGACAGAGAGGTGGGGCTGGGGAATCCATTGGTTATGGGGTGAATCGAAGCCAGCAGTCAGTTTCCGGATGAGCCAAAAGGAGAATTGGAAACAATAGCAAAATCCCAACATGGAAAAGGATTAGTTACGTCCAGTTTTCTAAAGATTTAGGACACAGATAGGAATGCCTGGATAAGAAGCATTCTTTCTATTGCCTGGGCCTGGGCGATACTTATTTTACATTTCTTTGTACTGTTAATGGACCCGGGGACGGGTGAAGTCTTCGCACTGTGGCCGCTGTGGCCATCTTCAAACCCTGCCCGTCACCTGTTCTCACAAACTCAGTTTTCCGGGGACACACCAGGCCCTTTCCCGCTGACTGCTTTCCTGCCTCGGAGCGGAGCCGAGTCGTGCCGGGGGCCACACGTTCTGCACAGCCCGGGGCTCACTGCTGGCCCTGCCCCTTCGTAGGAAGGAGGTTGCCCGTTTCTGCTGCGGGCGAACCTGCTTTGACGCAGCGCGAGCCTCGCACCCTCCCGACAGGGGGGCCTGTCGAATTGGCTCTGCTCCCCTGTGCCCCGTGCCGGCCTAACTCCTGGGGTCTCACGTTAGGGTTCTTAAAAGCAAGGTAAAATCAGCTGGGCTGTAGAAATGCAAGTAGCTGGGTTATCGTGGCCAGGACCCTTGGTAGTTAAGGTATGTTATCGATACCTACACAGTCAGTTTCCAGTCATTTAGGTTCTGATCGATGATTGTGTTTAAGGGTTTTCCAACATCCAACTGTCCTTTCGCTTCACCCTAAAAATAATTTTTTTTTTAAAGAACTAAGTCCTATAATTAAATTTTAGGGCACGGAATTAAATAGTATGGTAAAAATAAAAAAAAAAAATTAAAGTATTTTCATATTGTTTACTTTCTGAATGAATAGTCCTAGTAGATTCAAAGCATTTTGGAGCTGTACTGGATTTTGGAGCTTTTGCCAGAGACATCATCACGGTTACTGATTCTGAATAGCCTCCAAAAACGTGTGTTTTCTGTAGTTGGAGCGGGAGTCAAGCCTTTCCTGGAGCGCTTTGGAGAGCGCTGTCGAGAGCGCAGCAGAGAAAGCCCAGCTCGCAGCGCTGCCCACAGGACCCCCGTGGTCACCCCAAACACGAAGGCCATCCAGGAAAGGTTGTTAAAGCAAAACACCTCCTCCGCCACGACCCACGCGGCGCAGCGGCTCAAGCAGGTACGGCTCACTGCTTCTGACGTTACCCGTTGCATGGTCTCAGCAGAGGATCTGTGCAGACCTAACTGTGTATTCTCATACCAGTCTTTCGGACCGAGGTGGATAGCATCCTGATTCTCTGTGTTGTGTATTTCAAATTAGAAGTATTATTGTCCTGTATTCCATGCATATTGTGATTTTTTAATCTTTTTTAAAAAAATAATTAAAAAAAAATTGTATTCACTCATTTTAGAGGGGCAGTGGGGGAGAAAGAGGGAGAGAATCATCAGTGTGTGGTTGACTCTCACACGCCCCCTACTGGGAACCTGACTTGGCCTGCACCTCAGGCATGTGCCCTGAGTGGGATTCGAACCGACCACCCTTTGGTTCGCAGGCCAGCAGTGCTCAGTCCACTGAGCCACACCAGCCAGGGTGATTTTTTTTATCTTAACACTGAAGACAAGCAAAGTTAGTAGAGTTGGATATTATTCTTAAACATACTCTTGGCTCTCGTGTAAAATAGAGCTTTTGATGGTTTTAGGAACGGGAAAAAGAGCTAGCATGTCTTCGTGGCCGATTTGAAAAGGGCAATTTATGGAGTGCAGAAAAAGGCGAAAACTCAGGAAGCAAACACCTGGAAACCAAACAGGTAACGGGAACGAGCAAGAAGAGTGAACTTGGTAGCGGAGCGGCGGCGCCGGGGCCTCGCGGGGGTTCTGGAGTGCGGACAGCTCTTCCCCGCTTCCCCGTCCCGTCGGCGTTGCCAGTCCCCGTCCCCGAGCGCCTCCTCCCGCGTTCGCGCCAGCCCCGCGCTTCTCCCATGACGCTCCTCACGCTGCGGGACTCTTCCCCAGGCTCCTGGTGGCCTGCTTGAAGTCACATTTAAAACCACTGTTCTCGTCCTCTCATCGATCTCTGATTCCCTTTAGCATCCTGCGTGGATGCTGGTTCTAAAGTGCCTCTCAGACCTGCTTCTCTCCTTAATGATCGTGTACCTCTCCCCAGACACCCTTCCTTAGACGACCCGTACCCCTTCCAGTGACCAGACAGCCCCCGATTGCTCCTTTCTTCTGAATTCCTTCCCACGCATTGTCGTGAATCAGATTTCGACAGATCCCTGCTCGTACATGTAAGCTGTGTTCTGGTTTATCGACCTGCTCTCTGTGTGTAAAGTACTGTAGTAGGATGTACTTTTCAAGCTAAAAGGTAAGCATTGTATTTAAAGTGGATATCAACAGAAAAAGAGCAGTAAGTGTAACCAGTATTCCCTGACAAGTACCTACTTGATTTTTTTTTGTCAGTTCTCTTAACAAATGGCGTTTCCCGGAGTTCTGATCTCAGCCCCGTTTTTCTTCTCACTTGCCGGGGACGTCTCCTTCCCATCCCTTACCTGGCTTCAGCCCAGCACCGAAGGGCCAGGGATGCGCAGCTCTGGGCGCATCTCTCCCCTGACCTCCAGGCCTGGTTGGCTAGTCCAGCCTCTGCTCTCACCGCAGTATTTCCCCCACGTGGTGTCTGCCTTCCCCCAGGGCTTCCCGCTGGGCCCCGTCATTGAAAACAGTCCTGAGGTTCTTCCTGGACTCCTTCCTCCTACACTGTGTCTTCCCACCTCCTGGCCGCTGGTGTGCACAAGCCTGTGTGCACACGCACACACACAAACGCACACATATCCAGTGGCACATTTTCTAAATCTGTCCCCCGGCTGCTTTGTCCTGTGTGTTTTCCTGTGCCATCACCGTAGTCACGAACGTGGCTTTGTGTGTCCTTGGCGCCCTGCGTTTGGCTGGGCGACTCTCCAGCGCATCTTACCGTGGCTGCCAGAGAAGTGTTTTTAAAAGACAGGTATTCATGTATCCGCTTGCGTAACGTCCTGGAGGGCTTCCCGTAGCGCTCACCAGAAAGCTGTCAGGGGTGCTTGGCTTGGCCCCCGACTCGTTCAGAATTCGTCTCCTCCCGTGTGTGTCTGTCCAGCCGCGCAGGCGTGTGCGGTTTCTCACGCGTGCCATCTTGTCTGTCTCCATGGCCAGCTCCTGCTTCCCGTGAACAGGTCTCAGTTTAATCTGCTCTGGGAATCCTCACTGGGCCTGCTTCCCAAGGCCCCCCCCCCCCCCCCTTTTTTTTCAGCCACGTCACTCTGTATTCTCCTCCCCTGGAATAGTTGCCTCCCTGCGATTGTCGACTCGGCCTTGCGCCGCTGTCTCTGTGAGCTGTGTTGGTCTCCGTGTCAGCCGGGCTCCTGGCGGGAGCCCGGGGTGCTGGTCTTTGAGGGAAGGATTCAACGTGCTCATCTTTCTCGTCAGCATATTGCAAATTGTCATCTGTCATCTTAAAACCGGACCCACTGTCTTGGCCACCCTACCCGTCTCCTGCCTTCTCTGCCTCCTCCTGTTCACGCACACCCTTCCAGAAGAGCGGACTCTGCTGGGTGCTTCCAGGTTTTCTCCTCTGACGTCCCTCCACCATCCGCCCCACGGACCCCTCCCTTCATCACATGCACCAGTGATCTTCAGCGCTCGGTGTTCAGGTGTTGAACTTGACCTGTTAGCAGCATCCGACATCGCTGATCACGCTTCTGTTGGGAGCCCCTCCTTCATTTGGTTGCCAGTATACCATGGTCTGGTGGTTCAGCCACTTCACGCCAGATAATTCCTGCTAAACCTGTGTTGAGGCTGAGGGCCCTTCCGCACGCATGCCTGTTTTGTTCTGAGGAAGCCTACGCAGAATAGTGTGACCCTGGTTTGTTTCCTTTAGTGGCTTGTGAAAAGATAAACATCTCTTGTTTAGAGAAATAAAATTCATGTCTTCATTTGCTTTTTGCAGGAAATTCACAGTCAGAACACTCCCCTCCAAAAACATCAAGTTGTTTCAAATACCCCATCACGTCCAGTAACAGAAGGAGACAGAACATCAGACACCAGGACAGAAAAGGAAAAGGGGACAGAAGATCGGACACCAGGAAAACCTCCCAGTACAGAGCCTGCAGGTCAGCATGTTCTTTTGGTTTCGCTTAAAATGCAGCTGTCAGTCGGCCGTGGTTTTGGAACTTGGACCGGAGGTCAGGAACGCCGCTCTGGAGTCAAAGGGCAGGTCCGCTTCTTCCTTCTCTCCTGCTTTTTCAGTCTGGCCGCCCCACGTGCTTCTTCCTCAGTTCCTTTTCCAGAGTGACAGTTCGTTCTCTTGATGAGAGTGTAAGTGACGGTGACTTTTTTTTTTTTTGGAGAAAACGTAATATCTATTGAATTATAAGGGGCGCGTGATCTTTAATCGAGCTTCTCTGCACGTGCTCGTAGGGCGAATCCTTGGAACTCGTGTGGGAAGAGGTACCGTGTGCAGGGAGGCGAACGCAGCACTGTTTGCTCGTTGTAATAAGATCGAAACGACCTGCATGCCCGTCACCGGGAGACTTTAAGTAAATTGTGCTAAATCCACGCGGTCGGGTACCACGTGACTGCTAGAAAGGTTGAGGTAGCTCTGCATGTAACGATGTTTAAGACATCACTGACCCTCAGAGACGGAGTTTTTACTTTTTAGATCGGGGTAAAAAAACATGTTACTAAAACTTAACCATCTCCCAGTTTTTAATGCACAGTGCATTGGTGTGAAGAATACTCACACTGTTGAGGAGCGGGTCTCCAGAACTTTCTCGTGGGGCAAAACGGAAACTGTACACCCATTGAGCAACAAGCCCCCCATTTCCCTGTCTCAGCCCCTGGGAACTACCACTCTGCTCTCGGTTCTATGAATTAAACTACTTTGGAGACCTCGTCCTATAAGTAGTGTTTGTCTTTTTGAGACGAGCTTCTTTAATGGAGCACAGTGTCCTCAAGGTTCCTCTGTGCCGTGGCCTGCGACAGAACTTCCTGCCTTCCAAGGCGGAACGGTGGTTGTGTGCACGTGCCACGTTTGGTTGTCCACTGTCCGTCCCGGGCTCCTGTGGGCTGCCGCCGCGCTGGGCGCCCGTGAACAGTGCTGCCGTGAGCATGGCGTGCAAACACGTGCCCGAGACCCCGTTTTCAGTTCTTCCGCACTTACCCCGGGAGTGGGATTGCTGGATCGTGGAGTAGTTCAGTGCATAGTATTTTGAGGAACCCTCACACTGATTCCACAGCGTTTGGCCATTTTGCCGTCTCACCAGCAGTGCACAAGGGTTTCAGCTTCTCCCCGTGTCGGCCGACACTTGTTCTTTCCGGTCTGTTTGGTGGTAGCCGCCCTAACGGTGCGAGGTGGTACATCGTTTGTGATTTCGATTTGCGTTTCTCTTACGATTAGTGACGCTGAGCATCTTTTCAATACTTGTTGGCTGTTCGTTACAGTGTCTTTGGAGAAACGTCTCTTCAAGTCCTTTGCCCGTATTTTTTTAATCAAGTTATTTGAAATTGTTGTTGAGTTGTAGGAGTTCTTTACCAGTTTGTACAGTTCACAACTGTTTTTCGCGTTCGATACGTGCCTTTCCATTCTGTTGACTGTGCCCTTCGGTGCGTGGGAGGTTTTGAGTTGGGTGTCGCGCTGTTGGTCTGTTTTTGCCTTTGATGCCTGTGCTTTTGGTGCCACACCCAAAAGGTCATTGCCAGATCCATTGCCACGGAGACTTTTTTCTATTTCTTTCTAGAAGTTTCAT
Organism: Glossophaga mutica; assembly: GCA_039655065.1. Taxonomy (NCBI): domain Eukaryota; kingdom Metazoa; phylum Chordata; class Mammalia; order Chiroptera; family Phyllostomidae; genus Glossophaga; species Glossophaga mutica. Next base: position 90,884,708 of record CM077313.1, read on the forward strand.
AGTTTTCTAGAAGTTTTGCACTTAGGTCTTTAATCCCTTTTGATTTAATTTTTATATAAGGTGTCAGATAAGTACCCAACTTCATTCTTCTGCATGTGGGTATTCAGTTTTTCTAACATCATTTGCTGAAGAGAATTTTTCTCCTTGAAACATGTTGGAAGCCTTGTCAAAGATCATGTGACCATATACGCGAGGTTTTTTTTCTGGGCTCTCTATCCTGTTCCATTGGTGTGTAGCCCTTGCTTTATGCTAGTACCGTACTGTTTTAATTAGTTTGGTTTTATGATATGTTTTAAAATCAGGAAATACTAGTGTTTTAACTTTGTTCTTTTTTAGAATTATTTTGGATATTCAGGGTCCCTTGGAGTTTCATATGAATTTTAGGATGGATTTTTTTTATTCCTCCAGAAATACCCGTGGGATTTTGATAGGCATTACATTGACTCTGTAGATTGCTTTGGGTAGTGCTGACATCTTAATGATACTAAGTCTTCCCGTACACGGACATGGGACGCAACAACATTGTTTCCAGTGCATGAGCGTGGGTATCTTCCCGTTAGTTGTGTCTTTCATCCGTGTTTGTAGAGTTCCTGTGCAAGTCTGTCGCTGATGTACGTGGAGTTGTTTTCTTCATTTCCTTTTCAGATCGTTCACTGTTAGTGTATAGAAGTGCAGCTGATTCTTGTGTTGATTTTGTGTCCTGCATCTTTGCTGAATTTGTTTATTAGTTCTAACAGGTTTTTGTGGAACCTTTATCACTTTCTATATACAAGGTCATGTCATCTGTGAACAGAGATAATTTTCCTTTTTCTTTTCAAACTTGAATCCTTTTTATTTATTTATTTTTTTGCTTCTTGCTACATGACTAGGACTTCCAGAGCTTTGTTGAGTAGGCGTGGCAAGAGGGGTGACCTTGTCTTCTTCCCGATCTTAGAGGAAGAGCTTCCGGTCTTTGACATTGAGAATACTGTTCTCTGTGCGTGGGCTTTCCACGCGTAGGGGTGGTTTCCTGCTGTTGCTAATTTTTCCGAGCTTTTGTTGGTACTTTTTAAAAAAGTGAGAAACAAAACTCAGAACAGCATGTAAGTGTGATCACCTTCCGATACAATGAAAGGATCCGCACGCACGCACGCACACATGCACGCACGCACGCACGCACGCAGGTGGGAGAACTGGAAGAACGCGCAGTGGCCTGCTGGCGCTGGTGTCCCTGTCTCTTGGTGGGAGAGAGATGGGACAGGTAAGAGAGGACGGGTGTTCGGGGTATTCTTGAAACATTTCTGGGTTAGAAATGCAGTTTTATAATCAGAAAAAAAGATACATGAGATTCTTTAACCAAAAAATTCTGGGTTCTTGTATCTATTAATGTGGTTTTTCCTAAACCTTTTCTAGGTTTCACCGAATGTGCAATGACGAAGTCTAGCCCTTTGAAAATCACATTGTTTTTAGAAGAGGAGAAGTCTTTAAAAGTGACGTCAGACCCAAAGGTTGCGCAGCAGAAAGGTTGGCTTTTATTCTCTAGTGCTCGTTAACACTGAGCATGTTACAAGAAATAGTACGTGGGTAGAAGCGCATGATGAGCTGAACGGTGTTCTGTGTTTCTAAATGGCTGGTGGTTTTAGAGAATGCTCGCTGTCTTTTTAAACCAAGACGAACTCCAGCTTCCACAAAGGCAGAGCACTGCTACCGGTCACCGCTAGGCCCCAGCCCCCGTGACGGTGTGAGCGAGGCCACCTCACACCTGTGAGGGGCGGGGCGGGGCGCGTGCTGCCCTCCGCACCCTGCCATGTGCACACCTATGGCACACCCAGCGTATGTGCTGTGAGGGGTCAGGGCCCCAGGTGACGTCAGTCCTTTCCCAGGGGCGACTGCCGTCTCCGGGCAGCTCCAACAGTAGAAACAGTGATGTGGAGAATGATTTTGGGAAGTCTGGAGCTTTGGCTGCTATCCCGAGTTCTTACTAGTCTTACTAGTCGACACTCAAAGCCTCGAATCAGGTTCTGATAGTTGCACTTTTGTTACTTAGAAAACGTTACCAGGAATTTGGAAATTATTTTGGTTTCATGTATTCGTAAATGTCATTATTACTTTTTTGTTTGGGAGGTGCTTTTCATTAGGGATTTTCCCGTTTATTTAGTCAGCGTATGAATATTATATCTTCTCGGCTATCGCGTGAACTTTGAAAGGGCTGAGTCACACTGTTCGCTTATTGAAATCTTTTCAGAAGTGGTACGTGAAATTGAGATGAGTGTGGATGACGACGATGATATCAATAGTTCAAAAGTAATCAACGACATCTTCAGTGATGTCCTCCTAGAGGAGGGTGAACTGGACGTGGCAAAGAGCCGGGAGGAGAGGGACCGAGCAGCGGCCGAGGGCAGCGACGACCAGGAGGATGCGCTGAACATCTCCTCCATGTCTCTGCTGGCTCCCCTAGCGCAGACCGTCGGCGTGGTGAGCCCCGAGGTGGGAAGAGGCTGGGTGCAGACAGGCTGGGGCGGAGAGGGACCCGCAGTAGTGGGGTGTCCTTTGGTTTTAATGGGGACCTGGGGATTTAGCACTCTGTAGCCAGGAGGATTTGGCAAACCTGATGTTCATTCTCTTAAAAGAGAGCTTAAAACTCTTCAGTGGTTTTCCGGTGACCTGAGAGAAAATCCAAACTACCATGGCTTCAGAAGCCTGGTGTTGGGGCCCAAATCCTGTCTCGGCCATTTCCTGATGTTTGCTGGTCAGATCGTGTGACCTTTTCACCACGGCTCGCTCAGCTGTGGAACGAGGTTCAAAGTAGTGCCTGCATCACTGGGTCGATGTGGGTATTCAAACACCTCAGCGCATTGGTGTTTAGCACCAGACAGGTAACCAACATTTATTGAGAACGAACTATATTATTAGCTATCACTCTACGTTGAATTACTGCAGCTTTGTTTGCAAATCGATTCAATTAGAAATATTTTTATTTTTTTTATTTATTGATTTTTAGAGAGAGAGAGAGAGAGAAAAACATCAATTCGTTGTTCCATGTATGTGTGCATTCATTGGTTGCTTCTTGTATGTGCCCTGACTAGGGCTCGAACCTGCAACCTTGGTGTACTGGGAACCCTCCAACCAACTGAAGTCCTTGGCCAGGGCCAATTAGAAATATTTTTAAGGAGGGTTACGAGTGTAGTTTTTAGCTGTCTTTCAATTTTCATTTATCTACTTACTTTTTAGGAACTTACTTGTAGTTTGCCTTGTTTTTACGATGTATCGCTGAACTCACTGGATATTTTTTATTTCCTAATAATAGAAAATTCATTCAGTTCCTTAGAATTATCACTTAGAATCAGCGTCATCCATAAAACCTACAAATACCCGATGTGCTTCCTTGCAGAGTTTAGTGTCCTCGCCTAGACTGAAATCGAAAGACTCAAGCGATGAGAGTCCAAAGTCAGGAAAGTTCCAGAGAACCCGGGTCCCTCGGGCGGAGTCTGGTGACAGCCTTGGTTCTGAGGATCGAGATCTTCTTTACAGGTGGGGACTCTCGGGAAGGCCTTCACCCCTGAGGGTCATGGTTTAGATCGGTGCGACAGGTTGTCTTCTTTGTAGTTATGATGTTACTGGTAGTTAACTTGTGTAGAACTTGGGAATAACTTGCGTCAGCCCGTTGTTTGCCCAATGGCATTCTCCCGTCTGGGGAAGTGTCCGGCTGCTGCGTTTCAGTATCGATATCCGGTTCTGCTGAGATGTTTTGTGAATGACAGTGTGTAGTGTGTGGCTGCGTTTCTAACAGTGTAACTGTTTCCTGAAGCATCGACGCGTACAGATCTCAGAGAATCAAAGAAACAGACCGTCCTTCGATAAAGCAGGTGATTGTTCGGAAGGAAGATACTGCTTCCAAATTGGAGGGGAAAAAGAATGCCGAAGAAAAGAATGTCTTTCCTTGTCAAGTTAACATCAAACAGAAAACGCAGGTACGTCCTTCTGGGCGAGGGGATCCGGAGTGTTCCCGCACGAGGCCACGTTCTTGGAGGACGAGGTTCCCACCCTCCACCTCCCCCCAACCCCCGCCCTGGGCCACCGAACGGCGTCCAGTTCAGTTTAATTTGAGAAAGCTCCTCTTTCTTAGAAAAGTTGGAAGCTTGTTCGATATTGTTGACATGTTTATTTTTACACATTTGTCCTACATGTCCTTGAAGTGTTTACTATAAATTAAATGATGATGAAATGTGAAATTTATTTTGCTCTTAGAGTTTCTTTTACTCTAAGGAAAACTTTTTAAAAATTACAACATGCATGTAATGTAAATAAAATGAATCAGATCATCTTTAATCGTGACTGTGTTGGGCACAGTCCCGATTATAATTTTAGTAAGTATCGTTTGCAAGTCTTTTCACAAGGAAGAGTGATGATAGTGTAACTACCGCAGTGTGTTAAATGTCTCTGGTGCACAGTCTGGAACTTGAACCGTGACATTAGACCGGTTTGGCTTTCTGGGAATTCGGGAAATTGTTGGATCAGCTGGGTTATGATGGAAGTGTCGGTGAAGTGAAAGTGGTGGCCGGGGCCTGAGTTCCCCCCTCCTCTCTCTCCTTTCTCCCCTCCCCCAGGAGCTCAACAACGAGATCAACCTGCAGCAGACGGTGATCTACCAGGCCAGCCAGGCCCTGAACTGCTGCGTGGACGAGGAGCACGGCAAGGGCTCCCTGGAGGAGGCGGAGGCCGAGAGACTGCTTCTGATCGCAAGTGCGTGCGGCACGGGTTCAAACCAGGGAAAACGCTGATTTCAGAGGGAGGGCCTTTGCTGATGATCTGTTGTAGTTGATCTGTGTTTTGTTGTTTCCAGTAAGGTCGGTGGACACCCTGGATGTGAAATGAGATGTAGTTTGCATGAAAGGGTGGAAGAAACTGGAATGCATGGGAGGGAACGTACTTGTGAAGAGTGTGCTAAGAATGAACACAGGACTGTGTTCACATCCACACGCACGGGCTCACACTTTAGCTCTGTCCCTGTCGTGTGCGTGGCGGTGGATGATGGGCGTGTTAGAATGGAGAGATCGCACCACACACGAGAACCGACCAGAAGTCGAAGCGCTAAATTACAAGGACTTGCTAAACAGAACAGCGGTGAAGGTTTTCCCCAGGTGCCTCCCACCTGTTCATAGAGCGAAGGTTACCGATTTCGTCTTTGGTCACGTGTGCAATCGCCACAGAGTATATCGGTCTCATTTAGAAACAGCTGCATTTTCAGTATTTGAAATAGTAACTTGCATATCTTTACCCAGCTGAGAAGAGAGCGCTTTTGATTGATGAGCTGAACAAGCTGAAGAATGGGGGTCCTCAGAGGAAGCATAAGGCTGCTCCTGTAGCCCAGAGTGAATTCGCCCCGTCCAGAGGGTCAATTACTTTGTCGGAGATCCGCCTGCCTCTAAAGGCAGATTTCGTCTGCAGCACAGCTCTGAAACCAGGTACGGCGACGTTCTCCTTGGCGTGCCTTCTAGATCTCCTGTCGGGTTCCGGCCCTCACCTGGGCCGGAACGGTTCCGATTGGGAACGAGGAGAGGGCACCAGGAAAGAGGCGAAGCTTGCATCCTGGGCCTTCAGTTCCTTTTGTGAAGATGTGTAGGGAAATAAGCAGGGGAGTTTCGTATGTGGGTTACTGATCTGCCGTCACAGACGTGGCTCTGCCTGAAAGGAAGGCCAGTTAGACATCGTTTTGGACATCAGATGTTTTCCTGAGATGAGGAGCCCTGACGTAGCAGCCAGTCAACTTGCGTCAGTTAATGTTACCGTGGGAAGTGTGCGGGGTGTCCGAAAGAACTCGTTTTACTTCCGTTGTCCTCTGTAAAACTCCTCCCGTTGCAGAAGCGTGTGCTGCAAAGTTGCGCGTCACTGCCTGTGGGAGTGAAGAGCCCCGCACTGGGGGTGCTGCTGCTGCGAGTTTATTCCCTTCGCCCCTCTAGATGGAGCAAGGCGACTGTTCTAAACGGTGTAATCTCCTAAAAACCACTGAGGAGCCAAGTGGGTGGAGGAGACCGTGACACCAGGCCCTGAGGGCAGGGCAGGATAGTTACAGCAAGCTCAAGAAAACTAAGTTTTGGATTTTTTTAAAGGTTTCTTTGAACTTTTGTGTGAGAGATTCTCTTAGAGAGAAAGGAGGGCTAGACATAGGCGAGGCGTGAATTTCAGGTGCAGGGAAAATACAGAGTGGGGCTCTTTGGCAGTCTGAGCGATTTGGCAGGAGCGAGGTGGCCTGCGCCCTAAGCCTCACTGTCGTCGGGTTTGGGCGGCTGTGGGCAGAGGTCGTGGGTGATTCAGTGCGCGCCCTTGGACCTGTGATTATTTCATGACGGATAGTTCCTGTTTTCGTTAGAATGTTTCTGCAACTTGCACAGAAATACAGTATTTCAGTCTCAGTTTTGAAATATCATAGTATATACTCAGGTATGTACTATTAGCTAAAGAATTTGGGGTTAGTAGGTAAAATTTGAAGTCAGCAGAAATTGAGGAATGTGGAGAAGTTACGTTAATTGGTGTAATGGGGAGAGACGTTGGTGCAGCTCATTCCAGAGTTATGACCATCTGCTTGTGTCTTACTTACCTTTTCGTGTCTAAGAAGCTGATTCTAGAGTTGTTCCCCAAGTGGTATGTCAGTCAGCCGTAGCGTCACTTTATTCCTTCGGTCTTCCAGAATGCTGATGATCTAAGTCTGGTTTTGCTCGTGCTTACTATGCGACGCGATTATTTCTTGCAGAGGCAGCCCACTACTCTTTCTTACTCATCCTGAAGGCAGGAGGGCCTGAAAATATGGTGGCTACCCCCTTAGCGAGCGCTGCAGGCTCCCTCAACGGCGACGCCCTGACGTTCCCGACGACGTTCGCTCTGTGAGTGCCGGGGCCTTCGTGGTCCGACGCACTGTCCCCTCCATGGTCCCCGCGGCCTGAGCACACGGGGCAGTCACGGCCTTTGACGTGCGGGCTGTTCACTCTTTGATGTGGGCACACCACTCGCTTCTCAGTTGGTTTAACCCTTCTGTTTCCGACGTTCCCTTCCACTGAGCAGCACATCACGTCCGTGGGACCGTAGCTGTTTCATGTCTGGAAGTGTTTTTAAAATGTGCGCGTATGAAATATTGATCATGATTTTCTAGCTGTGCTTTAAATCTCCTAATGCACTTCATATTCAGTCTCAGGGGAAAGACATTTAATGTCATAGATTTATTTTGAAACTAGAGTCAAAATTCAGGTTGAAAAAAATTACTTTTACTACTGAAGATCCTGAGATGTAAAATACGGAAGAAAATATGTGACTTGGATTCTAGGGAAAAATTGATTGTTCTTTCCAATTTTTATATTCTTAAGTGGTTTACAGCTTTCACCTTTAGTTAAAACGGTGAATTCCTCTACTCTCAGAGCCTGTTAACAGTGTTTGTGGCATCATCTTGAGATATAACTTGGAATTTTTCTTACAGTTTTAATGCTTTGTGTTTTCAGGGAAGATGTGTCCAATGACTTTGAAATAAATATTGAAGTTTATAGCTTGGTAAGCAGTTAACTTTCTAAAGGAACCACTAGTATATTTTTCTTAGAGATACCGGGTTTAAGCTGATTATGCTTTTGATTTGTTGTAGATGCAAAAGAAAGATCCCTCAGGGCCTGATAAGAAGAAGAAGGCCTACAAATCCAAGGTGAGAATGAAAGAAACCCAGTGAAAATACAGTAATCAGAAATTACAGATCGCACACCCGTTTTAATCTGGGTTGTAACGAGGCCCAAGTGTGCAAGCCCTGCATATCCGTTCCTGCGTTTCAGAGGTGTGAACACTGAGAGCGAGTGAGCTTCCCTCAGTGTGTGGTCAGGGCCCTGAGTGTGAGCGCCTGTGCACCCTGGCTCCATAGTTCTGTTTCTCTGTGTTTTCCCGACAGCTTACTTCTGTTACCCTTTAAACTATTCAAGTCATCATTTAAGTACCTTTATTCAGTTTTAACAAAGAAGGAATGACTGTGGGTAAAGCCGTAATAAAAGACTTAAGTAAAATATATTCATACTTAAGAATTATTTTCTATGTGGGTGTCTCAAGGTTGGCTATTTTTAAGCTTTAAATTGTAATGTTTACTAGGAAGGTATCTTTTCTTTCAGGCTATTACTCCAAAGCGACTACTCACATCTATAACCACAGTGAGTAGAATTTCTAAAAACTGGAACTTCTTTGTGAAACCTTCATGGTACACATAGATTATAAATTGGTGTATACATTGGTTAACCGTTTCTAAACCCTTAGTGCTTTGGAAATCTTTAAAGTACCGAATTGGGCGGGGTGGGGGGGGTGAATCTCTGATATTTACATAGAGAAAAATGAGTGTTTTCTGAAATGTAGTTCTTGCAGTGTTAAAGAGTTTTGTGTTTAACGTTAAAATCTTTGTATCTAATGAAGAAAATAATTTGTTGCTTCTTCCCTTCCCACTCTTCTTTAGAAAAGCGCCCTTCATTCTTCAGGTGAGTAGATGCTAAGCTGTTTGAAACACTAGACTCGGAAAGACTGAGCAGCTGCATGCTTACACGAACAGGCGTCTCGATTTATCAGTGTTTGGCGTAGTCTCCCTGGAAAGCTGTTGCCTCCAGGGCCTCAGTAACACGTGGGGTCGCTGCCACGTGGCATGCTGTCCTGGTGGCTGTGTCAGACCCCACGTCAGCCTCCGGTCACCGCGGCACACCGCGATGCCTGGTCGTCAGCCCTGCGGCAGCTTGCGTTGCCCTGCGCCTGGCTGTGCTGCCCCGCAGACACGTTTTGTGCCGTCGGTGCTGTGGGGTTGACTTCTTTTAACCTTGCCGACCGTCACTGGCCTTGCGTCATGTCAGAAAAGCATCAGTCCGGCCCAGTGGGACCTGGGGTGCCAGGAAGCCAGGGAAGTTCTTTTCTACAATGGACGAGGCCTCTTTGCCAAAGGGGACAGGGACCGAGCTGGTTTCACTCTCCTGTTTTGGGCTTTTGGTCCCTTTCTGGTACAAGAGTAACTAAGAGGCACCGCGCAGTGAGGTCTGTGCTACTGACGGTGTTCGTCCAAGACGACAGCTGTGAAGTCTTCCCTTGGCTCGTACAGGACAGTTGCATTTTACATGCCTATTTTGAGGTTCTGTGTCTTTAAAAATCTCTGTCCCAGGTGTTCAGAAGTGCCTGTACTTCATGATAGTTAGATATAAAATATATAAAATATATAAAATATATAAAATGCATATATTATACACAAAACTGATACAAAGCTGCATCATTCTCCTCCATCTCTACAGATATAGGGAAAACATAAACTTGCTCAAAAAGGCAAACTGTTAAATATTTTATATATTAAAAAATATATATCTATTTTATAAATATATGTATATTTCTTTTATATATTACATTTATATAGAAAATATATTTTATATATGTAAATTTATTTTACATAAATATATACATAAAATGTATTATATAAGTAAATATATACATATATATTTTACATATATTGCATATAATATATAAAATATTCAACAGTTTGCCTTTTTGAGCAAGTTTACGTTTTCCCTGCATCTGTAGAGGTGGCGGAGAATGATGCAGTTTTGTCTGTGGCGGTTTATACTTCCATTCTGTCGGGGTGCGGTGAGGGATGGTCATTCACACTTGGAGCAGTCCCTGGGAGCTGAGCCTCATTTCCGTTTTCTTTAGTTATGGCCAGTCCGGGCGGCCTCAATGCTGTACGCACCAGCAACTTCATGCTGGTCGGGTCCCACACGCTGTCACTGTCTTCAGTAGGAAGCACCAAATTTGCTCTGGACAAGGTAATCCAGATTTATTTACTTACTTTCAGAAAAATTAGGTCCTTGAAAATGTTCCAGTACTTTCAAGTATTTGAAATCTTTGAAAATAGGCATCGTTAGGATTGTATGTTTTAGCTAAACATTGGTGTACCTATGTGATGTGTGTGTGTATGTATTATTCTCACTTGAGGACGTACTGATTTTAGAGGGAGGGGAAGGGAGGGAGAAGGAGAGAAACATTGACTGGTTGCCTGTCGTACACACCCCGACCTGGGACCAAACCCACAACCCAGGCATGTGCCCTGACCGGGAATCGAACCCGTGACCTTTTGGTTTACAGGATGACACTCCAACCGGCCGAGCCACACCGGCCCGGGCCTACATGATACCTTTTTTGATGTTGGAAATATTTCTCCCTCCGTCTTCACAGTTAAATTCTCAGAGCACTGCATGCCGATTTATCGTAAATGTCAGTTCTGACTACAGAAGTATTAGTGAATCTTCGATTACAGCTGACGTACAGTAGTGTATTGGTTTCAGGCGTGCAAGGTAGTGATTGGACATCCGTGTGAGGGGACCGCCCCGCTGAGTCCCGTGCGGGCGGAGACGGCACACCTTTGTCACGGCCGGACGGCCTGCCTTCCCCTGTGCTGCGCTGCTGGGCTTCCCGACCCCCCCACCGTTCATCTCATTGCCCGGGGGTGGCGCTCCTCGCACCCAGGTGTTAGGCTACAGTTTGAAGCACAGGCACTTGCCCATTTGAACCAGCGTTTTGAGGGCAGTATTTTATAGATTTCGTTTTGGCAAGATAAGGAAATTCAGGTTAAGTTCTTAGAAACGTCCCTATGAAACGCAGGACTTCGTTCCTGCACTTTCCTCCCCACGTTCAAAGCTTCACCGTTCCGATCTGCCTGACACCACGGAGCGCTTTTTCACCGTGGAGTGGTGTGGCTGGGCTTTTAGTAGCTGACAAGACCACTCTGAGCAGTGAGAGGACCCGAGGCCGAGGCCAGTCCTGAGGCTGACTTCTGCTTCGTAGCACAGAGGGATTCTGAAGTGCTGTGAGAGATGAAGCGTTAAAAATTGGGATGCCTGGTTTCTGGTGTTGGCCCCGCGAGGAATTTCCCCTCTAACGCGGAGCAAAGTCACTTCGTTTCTCTGGGATCTCATTGTCCAAGTGTAAAATGTTAGGTTACATGAAAACAATGCTACTTTAAACTTTCACAAAACCTTTTTTTGATTTTTTTAGTTGGTAACAAAAGCCATACTGTATTTGAAATTTTGATGATGTTAATGCATAAGTGTATTTTTTTTAACATGTTAATTAAAAAATGCTTGTACCTTTTACTTATTTAGTGATTCAGCTAATTTAACACATTGAGTGATCCTGGGTCTTTTTTTTTCTCTTTATCTTTTATTTTGTTTGTTTTAGATAAATTATGATGTAAAAGAGCGAGAGCTACTGGGCTATTTGTTCCAGGAAAAGGTTGCTGTTTTTTCTTTGCTTGAAACTAACAAGCTTAAAAATCAGTCCGTAATGTTGGCCTGTATGTATTTGTTTCACTAACTGCTCTCGAACCTTCTTGGTTATTTTGAATAATCAAGGGCATTATATACATTATCCGTTCTGTGGTCTCTTGAAGTTCTCTCCTTTTTTATTTCACGCATGCTTGGTGTTGGCTTTCTTCTACATTCTTTTTTTCATGTTAAAAGTCTTTCAGATTCTGTAGTCTCTTCAACATTGATTTTCTGGGTACTAAGATGGAAAAATTAATCCCTGTGTCTAAAGCGAAAATGTATTCGGTATGGTTTGTCCCCCACACAGTGGAAGAGCTCTTGGTGGTGTGTTAAGTAGAAAGCTTTTGGCCAGTAGGCATGTTGCTATGTAGATGATACTTCGTTTATTAATTTTTAAATAAAATGCGTTTAACACTAAAATGATACCAAATATAATCATATTTTAGATTTTTATTAACCTCGTGAAGATCAATGGCAAGCATTTTTGTGGATGGATATATAGAAATGCTAATTTATAAAATGCTGGGTAGTGTTGTATTTTATTTTTTGCTGAAACAAGATTTGTAAACTGGGGTTCTGTGACCTGTGTTTCTTTCTTGCTGTTATCTGTCCCGTTGCCGGTTTCTGCATATACATTGGATTTCAGTAATCTCTAAAATGAAAGGGATTCCGTGACACATGGTAATGCAGAATGCTTGCTTTTTTGAAATTTTTTTGTCTGCCACTTTCATTCAAAATATCACAAAGTATTTCTGTTCTCTTCATACTTTTGAATTCATAACTTAAATAGCCAGCCGCATGATTGAGTGCAAAGTCATTTAAGTTGGTTGGTTGTGTTTAATACTCTAAAGTCTCTTTCTGCCTCAAATACAGTTTCGATGTCAAATTTGTCCTGACCATGCTTTTGTGAATGCCAGAGAGAAAACATGTATTTGTTCCAGTAGCTTGTAGTTGATATAAAAGAATATTAAAAATAGTTAAGCTTAGGTGTTCTTCAAATTAGTGGGAACAAATAGAAGCCCCTCTGTGCTCATATCATAATTCTGTTTAACTCTGAGAGAGTAAACAAGTGTCCCGTGTCTTCCCAGAAGCCATTGGTGCAAGGGAGTGCTTGCCTGTTTCATGGGTGCCTTGACCAATGACGGCACAGCGGCCGCCTCTGAGATCCCTTCAGAGTGGCATCGCCTCTGAGGTGCATGCAGACTGTTCGCTCTAAGGCCCGGGTGGCAAACACAGGGCCCGCGGGCTGAATCCTGCCCGGCACCTTGTTTCTGCCCGATGGCAGTGCCGAGCTCTCGCTTAACTGTTAAGGAGTAGTTACATCTATACAATCCTAAAATTACATTCGGCCCCTTGAAGGCAACTGCGAGGCTGATGTGGCCCCCGGTGCAAATGAGTTTGACACCCCTGCTAAGGGTTTAAGACACCACCACCTGGAGCTTGGCTTCTGATCGGAGGTTACAGATGTCTGGTGCACAGCCTGGCATCCAGGAAGTGCACAGATCTGGAATCGCAGGCTCTCAAATTCTTTTTTTCCTCTTTGAATAGAGAATCCAAAATAGTCACGTTTGTTGTTGGTGTTGTCCTTTTTACATAGTCACCGGTTTTATTAAACGTTTACGGATAAAGGGAGGATATCCCACAGCTCCTCTTCTGACTTTAAAAACCTCACAGGTATTTCTGCTCTCCGGGAAGCAGAGACGGCAGTTAGATGGTACCAGGGCGAACAGCGAGGGCTGCGGGGTTTCGAGGCCATAGGAAGAGTGCTCAGGCGTTCTGGCAAGCACAGAGCTAATCGAACACCTTTTGGGCTGGTGTAACTAACAGTGTCCCTTTCTCTCTCAGAAACATCCCGGTGTATGAAAAATTACACAATTACCCTGGTTATAGGTTACATTTTACAGCTCTTAACAATAATCTTTGAGGTGTAGATAGCTTAAAAGACCCTTTCGTTCAACAGAAAACAGAACAGGATCATAGATTTTCATACCTTTCCAAACTCAGCCAGGGGCAGCACCATTGACCCTTTTGTGCATATTCTCCATTCACTCTATCAGGACAAGCTTCTAACTGGGACTGTTCTCTGCATTCACAGCTGTAGAGTAAGAGGGGGCATTTTCTTTTGATCTTTCAGAGATGCTTTTACCAGCAGCATTTTCTGGACTAAGCAGTGGAATTCTATTAATTCCATTAATAGAGAGCCTAAGGAACTTAAAACCGGCTATATGGAAAAGTCAAGGGAATTTATAGCAAATACAATATAGTAAAATGTGATGTTTCAATTCTACATTATGGATCCCTTTTAAATTCAGAAACTTTGAGATTTATCTGATAGAATTAATCCATTGAAAACTATACTTTTTGGTCAAGAGAAAATTAAATTGTTGGAAAATAACCTTATAATAAAAACTTAAAAATTTAGACTGAGTTAAGATTATTCGAACTAGGGTATCATTTTTTTCCACCAGACAGCAGGAATGACAGTAATATCATTTTTTCAAATTGATTTCGGAGAGATCGAGGAACGGGGAGAGAGAGGAACTGCGACTTGCTGTGCCACTTGTTCATGCTTTTGTTAGTTGACTCTTGCATGTGCCCTGACTGGGGTTGAACCCGAAACCTGCGTGTCTCAGGATGATGCTCTGACCCACCGAGCTACCTGGCCAGGGCCAGCATCATTCTTTCTTGACCTGGAAGTCAGTATCACTTTAAATATACGTATGTTACCATTTTACTCTAATGGCTCAGCTTCTCCAGGTGGAATTTTTATGTTTGTTGTAATCTGCCATTTAAATTTGAAATCTTTTAAAATTGTCACATATACTTAAGCAGCTTTTGTAATGTAAGACACTTTTGACATGAGGTGTCTCCACTAATTAGTAATATGTCGATAAGAATGGTTTACTTAAACATATTTCTTAGGTGAATGTTTGTTAAAAATTATTAAAATTGTTGGGTAACATTGGTTAATAACATCATGTGGATTTCAGGTACAGCGTTACACTGCGTCTCTGTGCTGTGTCATGGCAGTGTTTCAGGGGCAGAGCGACAGCGAGATTTTACCTGGAAAAACAATACCGCTCCCCCAGACTTTCAACTAGGGAGAGCAACAGAGTCTCAGTTCAGGCCCTTAATTTTTGTTCGGTCAATTTATGCTTCCTGTGTTTTACAGCCACGCTGTTAGGTGCAGGAACATTTGAGATTATCCTGTCTTCCTAAGGAATCGCTCACTTTTATCTCTGATTGTCTTTTTTATCTTAAAGTCTGTTTTATCTGATGTTAATAGCTATAACGACAACAGCTTTCTTATGATTAGTGTTTGTGTGTGATACTTCTTTCCATTCTTCTCAACATGTCTGTGTCCATAGATGTCAGATTTGTGTCTGAACATTGTATATTTTTGTTCTTTGGCCTGCCGTCCTGTCTTCCCACCGGGGTGTTCGGTCCGTGTGCGCCAGCGCAGCACTACTGTGGTTGGCCGCGCCACCCCGAGACCAGGCAGGCTACAGCCTCCAGGTTCAGTCTGGCTCGTGGCCCATTTGGTGTTGGTTTTTTAAATTGTCCCTGATGACCACTAGTCCTCTTTTTGCTTCCCTGAGTTTGGTTACTTTAGACGACAATCTATAAGTGGAAGTATGCAGTAGTGTCCTTCTGTGATTGGCTTTTTTCACTTAACACAATGTCTTCAGGGCTCATCCATGCTGTAGCATCTGATAGAGTTTCTTTTTTATGGCTAGATAATATTCCATTGTATGTACGTACCATGTTTATTTTTCCTTTTTTTTCAATGGAAGAACTCCGGGTACTTATTGGCCCGAACAGTGTTCTTTCAGCAGGCATGCACGGAATGCCTGGATGTGATTCGGCGGTAGGATACGGGAACAAACGGAAAAGGCACAGTAGCTGACCGCAGGGCTCTGTCGTGCGCGGTGTCGGGCTGCGGGTGAGGACAAGTTAAGAGACGATAGAAACCAGAGTTTCACAGCCTGAAAGACAAGCCTCACACTCCGAGGAGGACAGCGTCTGGGTGGCCCAGAGCAGTTTTTATGCTCAGAAGTTGGGGGAAGGAGACTCTGCCACACTGCCTGCGGCCATCCATCTGCTGATGGGCGGTCAGGTTGCTCTGAGCTCGTGGGTGTTGTGAAGAATGCTTAGATCCAGGCGCAGATGTCCCTTTCCGAACCGGATTTCAGTGACTTTGGGTAAATTCCCGGAAGGGGGATTGTCGGATTATGTGGCGGTTCCATCTGATCTTTTCTGGTATCTACATAGCAAAAAGCTTTTAATTTTGATGAAGCCTAACTTGTCAATTTTTTCTTTTGTTGCTCATGCTTTTGGTGGTATATCTGAGAGTCCATTGCCAAATCCATGATCATTGAAGATTTACCTTTATGTTTTCCTGTAAGAGTTATGGTTTTTTAGCTTCCATATGTAGGGCATTGGCTCATTTGGAGTGAATTTTTATATGTGATGTGAGGTAGGGACCCTGCTTTCTTCCGCATGTGGGTGCCCAGTGTCCCAGCACCTTGTGCTGAAAACATTGCTCTTTCTTTATTGAATGGTCTTGGTACCCTGCTGAAAATCAATTGGTCATGTGGGTTTATTTCTGGACTTTCAGTTCTTTTCCTGTGCTCTATATGTCTGTTCTCATGCCAATACCATGCCGTTTTGATTATGGTAGCTTTGGATTGAGCTTTGAAACTGGGAAGTGTGGTTCTTCCAGCTTTGTTTTCCTTTTTCAAGATTGTTTTGATTGTTTGGGGCCTCTTGCAATTTCATGTGAGTTTGAAGGCCAACTTTTTAATTCTGTAGTATACTGTTACTTATTGCTGAGTAATATTTTATTGTTAAAATTATCTTATTTATTTTTAGACAGAGGGCCAGGGAGGGAGAAGGAGAGGGAGAGAACCATCAGTGTGCAAGAGAAGCATCAGTTGGTTGTCTCTCACACACCCCTCACTGGGGACCTGGCCCGCAACCCAGGCGTGTGGGAATCGAACCAGTGACCTTTAGTTTGCAGTCCAATGCCTAGCCCACTGAGCCAGGCCGGTCAGGGGCTGAGTAATCTTTTATTGCATGAATATACCAGTTGGTTTATCTAGTCTCCTACTGAGTATATTTTATTGATGGAGAATGGATAAACACCAACATTCTCTTCTAAAATCTGAGTTTTCTTTACCACATTAACTGGGACCTAAGGTTTTATTTTTATCAGCTTTACCTTAAATGGATTTATTCTTTTAAAGTGTTTGTTGCTGAGGAACCAGCAGCTTTTGGCCACTTAGTCCATATTTTAGCTTTAGAAAAGAGTGTGTTTGCATGGCATAATATTCTCTATTCATGACACACCTATTTTCTCAAGAAAAATCACAGTTTGAAACTTCTTTGCAAATAACTCACTGTCTTTCTTCGCAGGTGCCCTTTTTATCTCCTTTGGAAGGTCATATTTATTTACAAATAAAATGTCAAGTGAATTCAAGTGTTGAAGAAAGAGGTTTTCTAGTAAGTAATCAGCATGTATTTTCTTTTTTCTGCTTCGTGGATGTAGACTTGGCTTCCCGTCGGAAGGGAAGTCTGTCTGAGAAGGCGGTAAATTGGCTCAGTAAAGCCGTGTGGCATTTCCACTACGTGCCGGCCCCTGTGCTGGCTGGGAGTACAATAGTCCACAAAATAGCCCCTCTGCTCAGGAGCCATCTGCTTGGTAGGGGGAGGGGCTCGTGAACAGGTGAGGACGGACGACAGGAGGAAGCATAGAGTGTGTGCGCGTTGGTGAGCGGGTGGGGTATCAGCTCTTGAGGGTGGGTCGGAGGCTTCCAGAAGGCTGCTGGGAGAAGTACCTTGTACACCGCCGGGTAAGTGAGGCAGAGGGAAGGTGCCGCAGATGAAGGGAGGGGAGTGTGCTATGGCCCCGGGCCTCCCCACCTGCCCCCCAGAGGAAAGGGTGCCCTGTGCGGGTAGAGGCAGGCGTCTCAGAGGGGCTGGGGCGCAGTGCGTGAGTGTGTGTGTGAGGGCAGTGAGCACGGTGACGGGGAGGGCCGTGCGCTTAGGGCTACTGGGGCCCGCTGTTCGAGGGCCTTTTAAAGAATTTGGACTGTATCCTGAAGCCCGTGGGGGACTCTAGTTTTAAGGAAAGGACATCAAATTTGGGGTTTGACTGACCTCAAATCCTTCGACCGACGTGGAAAGCGGGTTGGGAGGTGGCCTTGAAGCTGTCCAGTAAGGAGACTGAGTTGTCCCTGAGAGCGGTGACAGGGACAGCAGTCTAGATGGAGGAGACTGTTGGGGGGAGGGGGAAGGAGGAGGAGGAAGGGCAGCCCCTGCAGTGTGACTTGGGGCTGGAGGAGCAGCAGCAGGGCTGGGATCTGGACAACAGATCTGCCTGTCTTTTTGCCTTAGTGTTTCTTACTGCTGTGACTTGGTTGTATGTCTGCTACCTAGCCATCATTCTGCCATCGCTGGAAGCAACATATGGTGGCGGGGGCAGATCTCAAAGTACATTGTAGACATTAGCATGCTCCCCTAAGTCTTAGATGTGTATCCCCTGAGTTTTGACGCGTGCATATATCTGTGTACCCCAAGTTTTAATTAAGATATAAAACCTTACCCCAGAAAGTTCCCTCATGCCCCTTGCCAGTGCATCCCTATCCAAGGTGTCAGGTTTTCATGAATTAAGTTTTAAACAATTTGAATTTTAGGTGCGTAGAGACATGTTGCAAGGATCAGGGTTTCGAGTTCAAGATTGCTGTTTTAGTTGAGATGAGATTTGGAAATCTGCAGCGCGGAGACCGTGATTTCAGCTCAGGGGGCGTTGGGTGGGGCGGAGCCAGGAGGAACCCCACAGCTGTGCATGGACCCAGAAAGAGAAGCTTCCGAAGGGCCCTGCAGGGAGGGCAGCGTGGGGCCCGTGTCAGCTGCCGAGAGAGAGACAGAGAGAGAGAGACAGAGAGAGAGACAGAGAGAGAGAGAGAGAGAGCGAGCTTGCTCGTGAGCGAGCACGTGAGCCCTAGCACCAGGCCGGATAAGCATCTGTCGGAGACCACGGTGCTCATCTGCAGGTGGTCGCTCTAGTCCCAGTTGGAGCAGAAGCTAGGTTGCCGGTGGTCGTCAAGCGTGTGGGGGATGAGGAAAGAGGGTGCGAGCAACTCTGGAGCAAAGGTTGGCCTGGAGGGGCAAGTAGGGTGTGGTGCTTGACAGGGTCTGGAGGGTGGAAGGATTTCCTTGACATTTTATTAGGGTCGGACGGACTCGAGTCACAAAGGGGTGGGGAGCTTCTCAGAGGCCCCATGCGGCTGAGGGCTGGGCAGTGGGGATGAATGAGGTCCTGAGGGTGAGAAGAGGCCAGACCCAAGCCGCAGTTCGGCAGTTCGTGGTCACAGGGCCGGGCTCATCTAGAATCGCACTGTTTCCGTCCCCAGAGGAGACCCGGATGTGTGAAGGATGCGTGGACGATTGTGCGTGTGTGCGCGAGAAGTGGAGAACATGCAGGAGCTTCGGTTTTCTTGTGAAGCGAGAGTGTGAATGAGACAGATCACGTGCAGTTGCTTCGAAAGTTCGAAAGGCGCAGAAGGAAGAGGGAGGGGGCAGAAGGAAGAGGGAGGGGGCAGAAGGAAGAGGGAGGGGGCAGAAGGAAGAGGGAGGGGGCCCGGAAAGCCAAGGGGGCTGTAAACTGGCTTCCTTGTTAGCTGCTTCCACATGTAACTCCAGCAGGTGGCGCTAGATGTTCTTGGAAAAGCGTTTCTATAAATGCCTGAGTTGAAGGCAGTGTTTACTCGGTGACCTTTGCTCTTAACGTAAATATTCCCATGTTTGACGGGAGACACCTTGGGCAACTGGTGGGCTCCGGCAGCTCGTTCATTTGCGTACAGTGTCTGAGCCATCTGATTTCCGAGCTGCGCTCTCACCTAGTTTGTTCTGTCTCTTCACGCTTTTCCTCTCTTCTAGAGCCCTTCCCCTGCCCCAGATAACCTTGGTCCCCTGACTAATCAGTGCATTTCCATGACCTATGCCCTCTCTGAAGAATAGAAGTGGCAGCTGAAGTTCAAGTTGTTCAGTGTCCCTTCCTGCCAGCTGGCCAACCGAAGAACCTTGCTAAGTGGTTCTAAAGTGGTGCTGGTCTCGCTCCGGCTGGACTGAGAGAAGCAAGAGAAGGGCGTTCTGGATCGCCTGGAGGGTTCCGGTTCTGCCTTGTGACGGGCTGTTCCATTTAATTTCCTTGGCCCCCGGTCTCCTCGGCTGTAAGAATTAATCAGCGGGCCTCTTGTCGTTCCTCTCTGGTCGTAGCAGAGAGCAGTGGCCACTTGTGTTCTTCTTCTCCATCAAATCGTTCCTTGTCTGTTAACTTTGTGATGGAAAAGGTGAACATAAACACAGGAGGGAGCTGGGGAGTCATTCGTCCTAACTTTGTCCCCGAGGTTGAAATAAGATTCCTGTCTTATTTCCTTGGGTGGCTGTGAGCGGGTGTTGCCTAGAAGAAGCATGCCTTCCGGAGGAACGAGGGGAAACTGGGGAAGGGAAGAGAGAAAAAGCTGGGGTTAAGAGGCGAGATGGTTGGAGTAAGACGCCTTCGGGTGTCAGTGTCAGGGGTCAGCAAAGCAGCCCCACCGTTTGTTTTTATAAAGTTTCATTGGCACACGGGCTCACTCGTCTCCACGGTGCCTGTGGCTGCTGTGGGCTGCAGCAGCAGCGGCGGCCGAGTGGGCGGTTGCGGTGGAGCCCGGGCGGCCCGCAGGGTCCGGACCTGAGCTCCGCGTGCGCTGCCCAGGGAGGCCTGCCGGCCCCGGCCGCGAGCGAGCACCGCTGCGCCTTCGCCTTGCTTTGTTTTTGATCCATGTAGTGGTTTCCAAAGGAAGTCTTTTTTAGATTAAAACTGAGGACTTACATGAATTAGGGCTCCATTAGGACTACAACTGAAAGACAGTAGGGTTGGGGGGAGCAGCTTCCGCGTGCCCTGTTGAAGTAGAAGCACTGCGTGGCAAACCCCCAGCCGTTAGGAGTCGCCTGTCCGGGGCCCCGCCCTCAGCCAGCAGGCCCGCTTCACTCCCGTGGGAACGGAGCTGGTGCTCCTGAGGCCGCCCTGGCCTGACCCGGCAGTAGGCAGGTGCCACGTCCAAGCGGGCCTGGTGGCCCCGAGTTCAGATGTTCATCCCCGTCACCCACGAGGGCACGCAGTCATCAGCTGGCTGTTTTCCAGTCCTGTTTCGTTCTCCTCCGTGAAAACTAAATGCCAGTCTTCTGTATGAAGTCTGAGCAATAAGCTATCGTTAGTTTTTTTCAATATATAAGGCGTGATATTCTCACCATTTTCCTAACACTCGAAGTACTTTTCTCTTATTTAAGGAGCATTTGGTTTGGGGTACTATGCTTTTCAGAAGTCTGACGTTAGGTAGATGTGTCTATGTGGGATTAGCATGTGAAAGTTCTTAGATGCTGTTTGCCTGTAGATGATGCTGAAAACCTGGGTGCAAGTCTGGGTGTGAGCAGCAGTCAGTGACGGGTTCCTTAGGTAAAAGGCGTGACGAACAATAGTGCACCTTGATTGTGAAGTCGGAGTATTTCAATGTGTTGACGTTCAACCGATGGAATTAACATTCACTCGATCCTCAAGTTTCTAAAGTCAGCATTTCATTGACTTTTCAGACCATATTCGAAGATGTTAGCGGTTTTGGTGCCTGGCATCGAAGATGGTGCATTCTCTCTGGAAACTGTATCTCCTACTGGACTTACCCGGATGACGAGAAGCGAAAGGTACCGTGGAGAGCTGGTCGGTGGAGAGGCCCCGGCTGCGTGCACTGCACGTCCTGTGCGTTGCGGGGTCCCCGCCACCCACCCAGGCTCCGCCCAGGCGTCTACTACGCCGTTAAGGGACTTGTGGCAGGATGTGTGTGTGTGTGTACATGTGTAAAAATGTTGTATTTTATCCGTTCCTTGTGATTCGACCACTCTTAAAATACCTTCAGGAATATATTGTCTTTCTTTCCTGCTAGAATGTTTCATAATATTTTAATTGGCATTTCTAGTCAGAACTATATTAAATTCACTTTTGTATTATTGTCGCCATGTGACGTTTCACTCACAAATGTATCAGTGGCAGTCCCACCGAGGCCCCCATGTGATCTCCTCTCCCTGTGGCACTACCACCACCCTGAAATGTTGCTCCCACTTATTTAATTTTTTACCGCATATGTCCCTATTCCTAAGCAGTATGTGGCTGCAGCTGCCTCGTTTTAAGCATCATACAACTGACGTCCGCTTGCGTGCCCCTGCCCCCGTGGTCTGTGCGGCCAGTCTGAGTTGCTGGCGGAGCTCTGGTTCTGGGGGCTCCCGCCCTTGCCCTGCACCACGGCGCCCCGCCCGTCGCACGAGCACACCACAGCCAGCTCATCCGTTCCCGCTCTCTGGACTCTTCCTGGCGTCCAAGTCGCTGCCGGGGCGGACGGGGCTGCCGTGACCGGGCTGGGTGTGTGCGCGGGCGAGAGCTCTCTCTGGAGTCTGCACCTCGTGGCCACTGTGCCGGGTCGTAGGGCTTGCACACCTTCAGCGTAACCAGACCTGATCCCGTGGCCCTTGAAGTGGCCGTGCAGTGTTCTGTCCCCGTCAGCCCAGTCCTACCGAGGACCACCAGCGCTCGCCATCCCGGCCTTTTCACGTTGTCAGTGTTGCGGGTTTGAGCTGCTTCAGCTCGCTGTGCTTTATTTTCTCTTTCCGTGACTCAGCATCGAGAGTAAGCATCTTTTCTTGTGTGGTTTGGCTATTCATACTTTCCGTGGATTGATTTATCTATATATCTTATCCATTTATGGCACATTGCGGTGTTTTTATTTCCCTTGTCTTTTGCTTGGCATGTATTTTTTTTTTTTTTAATTTTTAAAAGCTTTATTTATTTATTTTTAGAGGGGAAAGGAAGGAGAAAAAGAGAGAGAAACATCAATGTGTGGTGGCCCCTGACCTGCCCCTTACTGGGGACCTGGCCCACAACCCAGGCATATGCCCTGACTGGGACTCGAACCAGCGACCCTTTGTTTCACAGGCCAGCCCTGAATCCACTGAGCCACACCAGCTGGGGCTGGACCGTTTTGTATTTTCAACAGCAGTGTATGAGAGTTTGTTACTCACCCC
Source organism: Glossophaga mutica (assembly GCA_039655065.1). Lineage (NCBI taxonomy): Eukaryota > Metazoa > Chordata > Mammalia > Chiroptera > Phyllostomidae > Glossophaga > Glossophaga mutica. The sequence goes on from CM077313.1 coordinate 90,907,108, forward strand.
TCAACCAGTCAGCAGAGGTCATTACCGCTCTTTCCGGAGTTAGCAACCCTCATGTTTTAGAGTGGCATATTGCATTTTAATTCCTTTTTAAGTCACCAGTAGAGCGGCCGCTTTTGTTGGCTGTTTGTAACCTGGCTGTGCCCACAAGTCCCCCACCTTCCCCCACTCTTAGGACCACTCGGCCTCCTGAGTAGACTCTACCTTCGACCCTCAGAGGAGTGCCACGGCTTCCAGCAGGCGGCCAGAGCTGGGGAGAGGGGGGTGCCTGCTGGAGGCCCGTGGGGAACGCTGGCGGAGGAGAGGGCGCGTCTAGGCTCCTGCTGACAGAGGCGGGGGCAAGCGGGTTGGGCACGAGAGGCGTTGGAAACACGGTGACGCTGGGGGCGGCACGGGCGACTCAGGACACTGTTCGTTGGCTCGTTTCTGGTTTTTGAAAGTTTCTGTCTGCTTGAAGTTTCCCCAACAGAGTTTATTTTTTAAGCTGACTAAGACCTCCAGTGGACATTTTGGTTTTTACTCTTATGTCCATTTATGGTTTTTATTATTAAGAAGCATTACAGAGGGTGGGGCAAAAGTAGGTTGGCAGTTGTTCGTATGGGAAGTAATACAATAATGAATAAACAATAATACAAGAATAAACTGTGTTTTACAAACTCCCAACCGTAAACCTACTTTTGCCCCATCCTGTATATTACTTCTATTTCTCTTAGTGTAGTTAAATTTTGAATTAATGGCTTGTTAAGCTTATACAGACTTAAATACCACTTAATGCTCACTGACTTAAATGGTCTTATTTTCTACTAATGATCTTTTTAAATGCTTGTTTTTGAAGAATCCCATAGGAAGGATAAATCTGGCCAACTGCACCAGCCGTCAGGTAGAACCAGCCAGCAGAGAGTTCTGCGCGAGACGCAACACCTTCGAGCTAGTCACCGTGCGACCGCAGAGGGAGGACGACCGGGAGACCCTCGTCAGCCAGTGCAGGGACACGCTCTGCGTCACCAAGTACGTCCCGGGCGGGGAGTGGTTCTGCGAACCCAGCAGATCACCGCCCACCAGGTTCTTTCCTGTGTGAGAAACGCCAGGGGCGGTCCTTGTCCTTAAAGAGGGTGCAGTCTGAATAAGGAAACGAGACACGCAAACTGTCAGCAGGAGAACAACGGAAAGACCCAATTAGCAGAGTCAGGAAAGGCGTAACATTTAAGTTACAGCTTAGCTAATCATGTTTTCACTATACTCCTGGTGTAGCCGTTTGCAGGGCCGTTAGCTAATATGCTCTGGGTTGAGTTAGAAGGTTTCATGTATAATTGAGAAGTCAAGTATTATTTGAAGAGATTTACACATCCCTTCCTTTTCATTCCACAATACTCTTGGTTAATCAGGTGGCTCACAGAAGCAGTCATCTGCTCTGCACAGTCCTCGTTGGAGATTAACAGAATGAACTCTTGGGAGTGTCCCTTTTTGTTAACCCGAAGCTTAAGTCGAAGATGCAAAGCTTATTGCTAAGAGTCTTAAGATTCTTTTGCTCAGATGCCCAAGAGAAGCTTAAAGACCACTTTCAGTGTGCAAAGCTGTGAGTAGGGACACGGGTTTGACCTTGCCACAGTCTCTATTAATGAGGCTGCTTGGTGGGCTTTGCAGACAGGGAGTGGGTAGAGCTGACCCCATGAGTTTCTGATGGGGGAATATCAGAAAGCTACAGCCAAGAGACATTGTATGTATTAAAACGGAGCAAAGTTGCCTGGATACTCCCAATGCTTTTGAAAATAGCCAGTGAGGGGACCCAGTCTCTGGGGGTTGTGGATGTCTAGATCACTTCAGATGAATTCGGTTGCAGGTCCTTCCCTCCTTCCCTCCTTTGCTCTGGAGGCCTCTGTGTGCAGAGGCAGCAGGCAGAACAGTAGGGGGCGCAGTGGGCTTAGTCATTTTGTTTGTCCAGGTTCGCGGTCAGCGGGGGAACCAACCAAACCTCAGTACAAGTGGTTCCTGGCCACCGGGCCCATTTTAACTTAACCCTTTAAATAGTGCATTTTTCATGTAGCCTTTGCTTTTATGTGCTAACGAGCCCTGCCAGACTTGCCCTGGACCGCCTCCTGCGGTAGAAATAGCGGGCTCCCATGGTGCCCCGACTGCTGTGCACCTCACTCACCGCCTGCCGCTTTTCTCAGCGTGCTAACATTGTCACGACTGGGGCGGACACTCCTTCACCCAGGCTTCTGACACTTGCCTTCTCCGTTCAGTCCTGGCCGAGTCTTTAGCTCTGCTTGGTGGCTTCTCAAAGCTGTTGGGATCATCTGTTTTGGCAGATGTAAACATTTCACCGTTCTGCGTTCTCCTTTGCCCCACTTACCTGTTTCCACACAGGGCCTTTTACCTAAATTTAATGTATCTCATTTTTGTTTCTACTAGCCAGCCTTACTGCCTTTCCCTCCTTCAGTACAAAAGGTTTCTCTTCCGATTAATCTTGCCTGCTTCCCGCTGTAGCCCACACGTGCGAGCCAGAGACGCTTCCCCACATGGGAGGGCCGAGCTGCTCAGTGGAGCTTTGAAGTTGACAGAGCTCAGTTTGAATCCCGACTCAGTGACTTTTACTGAGCGTAACCGCGGCAAGCTGACTTTGCTGGCCTCTGAATTTCCCTGTGAAAATCACCCTCCCTGGAGGGGCAGTGGAGATTGGGGAGGAGGCACACCTAGCGCAGTGTCAAGGAGCACGTGGCGTGAACTCTGCGAACGGTCACTGCTGGGATTGTCAGCGTTGCATCCTTCCTCACTGACCGCTGGGGGACCCCTCACTGCTTATCCGTGCTCGGGTCGTTTCTGTTACCAGTGGGGAGCGAGGCAGTCTGATGTAAAAACCTTCCAACAACCGTCTGTCCCCTAGAAGAACACTCGGCTTGTGCGTTAGAGAGTTACCCCTCCCTAGCCCTTGCCTGCCCCGTCAACCCGTCATTCAGCTTGCGGCCGGACCCGGCTGCAAAGACGAGACTCCTCAAATGGACAGAGAGGTCAGGATGGACGCAGTCTCAGCGTCTTCAGAGTGTCCCTTGTAAACAGCGTGTTCCACTCACACGGTCGTGTGGAAGTAATGGGGGACGGTGAGACCGCCGTGACCTGCGCAGCCAGGGAAGGTCCACGAGCCTGCGGTCCCAGCTCCCAGGGAGCCCGGGTTGGAGGGATTGGGGGAGAGCCTGATTGAGGCCTGTGGTGTGCCAGCTCTTGTGAGGAGGTGGCCCGCGCTAAGGGGGCGGCCCCCGCCACCTGGCTGCCCAGGCCAGACCACCCACCCGTGCAAGACAGTGACCGTGTTCGGTGTGGAAACGCCCTCATTTACCAAATGCCATCAGTGTGCATCACGATGCAGCCAGCCGGCCTACAGTGTAACTTTTTACCGTTATAACTGAAGAAGCGTCTCCCCGTGGGGCTCTCGAGCCCCCACGAAAAGAGGGTGAAGAGTAGCTCATTCGACGGGTTCACTCAGCCCTCCCCCAGCGGGAGTGCAGGGGGGCGCGGAACGGGCGGGAAGGGTCCTGAGCGCCCCTGTGTTTGCCCCTGTAGGCACTGGCTGTCCGCAGACACCAAGGAGGAGCGGGACCTCTGGATGCAGAAGCTCAATCAAGCGCTTGTTGATATCCGCCTCTGGCAGCCGGACGCCTGCTACAAACCCCTCGGGAAGCCCTAGGCGGGGCAGTTTCCGTGCCGCCCAGGGCGTGTTTCTGGGCTGTGTCATTCGTGTGTCTGAAGAGCATCAGACAGGCTGACCGCATTTTTTGCTTTAAAAAGTGAAAGGGGACGTGCCAATATTCACTACATATTATGCAGTATTTATGTCTTTTGTATGTAAAACTTCAGCTGATTTGTTTTCTGTCATTCATAAATAATCGGAGGAAAATTCATTATAGTTGATTTTACTAAATCTTAATTTAAAAGTCTCATTTTCCTATGAATCTAATTATTCAGTTATTCATAATAATTTTTTTTAAGTAAGAAATTTTAAGTTGTCTTCTTGGTCCTGTAGGTCTCAAAGTAGAGAGTCTTCAGGGGTTAGAGGTCATTTGTTCTGTAGACTGAGTACTTCCTCGCTCGGATGGTGGCCCTTCATCGGGTCTCTCGTGACTAGAGACTGAGAACGTGTCTGAGGGGCCTTACAGACACATTCGTAGTAATGGTGGTAAGGACCGTTTCAAATGACAGATGCACATTAGCTTAAAGCTCCAGCTTCAAGCAGGGCATGGGACTCAGGGGGTAATGTGTAAGATGTGGGGTTAAGTGTTTTATTTAGAAGACTTAATAATCCTATGGTTTACATTTTCTCAGTTACTTTAGATGCTGTGTGGTGCAGATTTTCATAGAATATAGGCTTTTAAAAGCAATGATTTTTGCTGTATATCTTACAGACTCAAAGATACTTGGCATGTTCGTTTTTCTCTGTTCTGGTAACAAGAACAGATGTAAATCCAAGAGCTTTTATATCAAACAAGCACACTTTTTAAGCTGCTGTGGACTAACACTTTGCTTGCCAAAGTTCTTGACTTTATACTTTCTATGTCCGTATGTGACGGTGTCCAGAAATCCATTATGAAATCATTTGAAAAACTACTAAGTAATGTATTTCCTTAAAAGCCTAATACTTTATTCTTTATCTTTTTTGTTATAAAATATTGTAAAGCATGGTCTCAAACTTCTAAGTACACTTTGAGTTTCTTTGAATTGTCAGTTATCGAAGATCTCATTTATAAACACTAAATTCTGTCACCTGTCATTTTATCTTTTATTGTTTTAAGTGTTTTATGTGTATTGTAAAAATGTATTTTATGATCTCTTCCCTAAATAAATATACTTGCAAATGGCTTACAGAATCAGTTATTTAAGCAATCTTAATGGCAATCTATTTGAAAAAGGTAATGAAGTAAAACTTCCCTAACTTGGTGAAGGAAATAGACATGCAAGTTCAGGAAGCACAGAGAATCCCGAAGAAGATGGACCCAAAGAGGGCCACTCCAAGAAACATCATTAAAATGCCAAAGGTTAAAGATAGGGAAACTTAAAAGCAAGAAAAAGGCAGTTGCCTACGAAGGAGTTCCCATTAGACTGTCAGTTGGTTTCTTAAAAGAAACTTTGCAGGCTAGAAAGGACTGGCAAGAAATATTCAGTTATGAAAAGCAGGGACCTACAGCCAAAATTGCTCTACCCAGCAAAGGTATCATTTAGAATGGAAGGGCAGATAAAGACCTTCCCAGACATGGTCAAGTTAAAGGAGTTCATCACTAGCAAACCTTTATCATATGAACTGTTAAAGGGACTTACTTAAGAAAAAGATGATCAAGACTATGAATAAAATGGCAACACATACTTATCAACAATTGAATAAAAAAAACTAAGCAAACAAAAAGAGCAGAGAGAATCATGGATACAGAGAACGTTTTAAGGGTTGTCAGATTGGGGGTGTTTTGGGGGAATGGGTGAAGAGGTGAGGGGATGAAGTACAAATAGTCACAGAATAGCCACGGGGATGTAAAGCACAGTATAGGAAATGGAGTAGCCAAAGGACTTAAAACGCGTGACGCATGGACATGAGCAATGGTGTGGGGATTGCCTGGGGGAGTGGGGGGCGCTGGGTGAAGGGGGGCAAAGGGAGAAAAATTGCAACAACTGTAATAGCATCGTCGATGAAACATAATTATGAAAACGCGTGGTGTGCTGCTCCGCAGCCCCGGGCTGTGGGCATTTCCCGGGGGCATTTTCCTGACAGCATCTGTCATCGTTTTGTCTGTGTCCCAGGGCTGGGCTTCCCGTGTGTCCTCCGGGCTGCCGTGAGTGAGAAGGAAGGGGCCATTTCCATGGGTTCTTGGTGTGCGTTTGAAGGGGGGAGGGTGATCCCCAAGTGCTTAGCAGAGACTGAGTGGAGAAGGGACATCACCAACCAAAAGCAGGGATAGGTTTGGTGGGATCGATGACAAGGTCCCTTTTGTTTATAGACTTGTGTTTATTGATGTAGGCATTATATATGATGGTACAAAATTCAAAAGGCACAAGGAAGTGAATGAAAGTATCTCTTCTCCCATTGCCACAACCACTTTTACCAGTTTGTGTGTTCTTCTAGAGACAGTCTATGCGTATTACACATAAATTATACTCTTTTTTGTTTATTGATATGTTTATTGATTTGAGAGAGAGATCAATTGGTTGCCTTCCATATGAGCTCCTACTGGGGATTGAACCTGCAACCTAGGTATGTGCCCTGATCCAGGATCAAAGCCACAGACTTCTGGTGTTCAGGATGATGCTCCAACCACCTAAGCTACCTGGCCAGGGCAGACGTGTTGTATTCTTTTGTTCGTAAAAAACACGCCATGCAACTATTTGTTGTAAGCTAAAGAAAAAAAACATTCTATCTTAGTATACATTAACTGCAGGGGTGTCAAATTCATTTTCACCGGGGGCCACATCAGCCTCGAGGTTGCCTTCAAAGGGCCGAATGTAACTTTAGGACTGTATACATGTAACTACCCCTTAACAGTTAAGCGAGAGCTCGGTGCTGCCGCCGGGTAGAAACAAGGTGCCGGGCCGGATAAAACAAGGTGGAGGGCCGGATTTGGCCTGTGGGCCTTGTGTTTGCCACCTGTGATACAAAGGGTATATAAAATTCAGTTGTAGAAGAAATTTAGTTTAAGGTGATTGCGGAACAGCAAGCTAGAAATACCTTGTAAACAGTGAAAAATGCTGCTCGAAAGAATTCACTGTCCTCTGCCTGGGGGACGGCCAGAAGCGTTGGAGTGGACAGGCCCATCCGGGGAGCGTGGTGGGAACAGAGAAGCCAGGACAAAAGGAGCACGTTCTTTCGGGGAAGCATGGGACAGGAGTGGCCAGTGACTGCCATCCACCAAAGAAAAACGGGCGATCTCTGGTGAGAACGAAGAAGAATCTTAAGATTCTGATCACAGACTCGGAAAACGTGAACTGAAACCTTGAGCAGCCAGTTCGATAACGTGGTTCAGACAAAAAGTCAGGCTCCAGTGAAATCTATAAAGGGAAAAACGACAGGTTTGGTTGCGTAAGAACAGCCTGCCTGACAAATGTCTGTAAACAAAACATAAGCAACAGACCAGGACAAAATATTTACAACGTACTAAATCATCAAAGAATTAGCATGCAAAATATATAAAGCGCTCCCGTGGCTGGCTGCCACTCCTTGAGCATTTTCTACGCACCAGGCGATGTTCTTGGTGTTTCGCATGGATTATCTCCTACCATTTGCACATGGCCTTCGGAAGTGGGCCTTGAATGAGGAAACTAAGATTTAGGGAAATTTTCCTGAGGCCACATGCTTAGCCAGGGCACGCCAGGATGCTAACCCAGAATCTGCGTGCTTCTCCATTCCACTATGCTATTTCTCAAATTAATAAATAGAAGTTTAACCTAAAAGAAAGGGCAGATAATATTCGCAAGGAAACACACGCACGTCCCAAGAGCCAGCAAATGTAAAGTGAATGCTAATGAACAGAAGAACACACATTGAAACGGGCCCTCGCCCAGGTCGGTGCAGCTGGAGTCGGCGTTGCTGAGGCACGAGCTCGTGTTCTCCGTGAAAGTAGGAACCATTCAGCCCTTCTGGATGGTGATTCGGCAACCTCTGCGAACCCCTGTGCTAACACACACGCTGTGGACCTGACTCGCACGCGTCAGACGGAGCTCTTGTCCTTGGAAAGGCTGAGCTGTTGTTTCCAGGCACTGGTTGGTGGGGGAGGTGCAGGGTGGGCTCGGCAACCGCCTGGACACCCGTGGTCACTCGAGTCCATGCTGGACGTGTGCGCCCTGGCCCTGGGTGATGGGTGAGGTTGGGGGAACAACTGCCCCAGCAGGGAGCCTTCAGGTGAGGAAACTTCACTCTTTTACACCCTATGTCCTTATGTCACTGGTGCGACTTCGGGAGACCAGGCGCACAAATCCATAAAGTCTAGGTTTACTTACTGTAGCCAGCTGTTGACCAGCCACAATCTGCTAAGGGCGTTCCCTGGATAGAGACCTCCTCGCCAATACTAGTCTTTGTAGCAGGAGGCCCGGTTTTCGGCACGCTTACAAGGGATCTAGATCGAGCACCGGCCTCCTTTCCTTCCCCAGAACCGAAGCCCGGCTGCTTCGACTCCTTCCCCTCACTGTCCTCGGATGACCAGGCAGGCGAGCCGAGGTATGCGGGAAAGGATCGTCTCAACACTGTTTAAAGGGGAAAAATGGGACTAGCTTGGAAGTCCCTCCGCAGGGAGGTTAACTAGAAATAACTGGCAGGCCAATTAGTGGGAAACTATGGCACGCTCTGCAAAACACCAGGCTGTGTTCAAGGAGAAAGAGGAAAAATAGACGTCCAGGGCGCCTCTGAGGGAGGGGCACGCCGTTTAACGTGAGCGATTATAACAGACGTGTGCACATGCAACAGTTCTTCCCTTATCCGAGGTTCCGCTTTCCGCAGTGTCCGTCACCCCCGGTCAACCACAGTCTGCAAATGTGAGGTGGAAAATTCCAGAAATAAACACGAGTTTTCAAGTGCATGTGTTCTGTGTGGCGTGATCGACCCTCTGCTCTTCTGCTCCTCCTGACCCGGAAGTGAATCATCCCTTCGTCTGCTCCCAGCCTGTTCGCGAGTCAGGTGGTCGTCTTGGTGAGCAGGGAACTGTCGGTGCGGGTATCGCTGTGCTTGTGTTCACGTAACGCTATTTTACTGCGTAATGGTCCCAGAGCATTGGTCCTGCAGAGGGATGCGGGAAAGTGCTTCCTTTAAGTGAAAACGTGCAAGTTCTTGACTCCATGAGGAAAAGGAAAAAAAAGTCATATGCTGAGATTGCTAAGATCTACTAGGTAAGAATAAATCTTCTATCCGTGAAATTGGGAAGAAGAAAAATAAAACTTGTGCTAGTTTTGCTGCTGAGCCTCAAACTGCAGAAGTTACAGCCACGGCGTGTGATAACTGCCTTGCTAAGATGAAAAGGCCACATTAGTGCGTGGAAGACAGGAACAAAAACTGGGCTCGTGGGTGATGTGTGGCTCCAGCAAGCACTGCGTCTGTGCAGAGACTTCAAGCCAGTTGCTGTGAGTAAGAGGCGGTCACACAGATTCAGGAACAGGTTGGACTGAGAAATAGAGAAATTACCGGAGGGGCTGCGTCTGCCCAGGAAGAAGCTGCTGCCACATTTCCGGCAGGGTGGAAGCACCTGGAACTCATACAAAACAATACTGACTGTAAATGTAGTTGAAAAATAAAATTTAAAAAAGAAGTTGATGAAGGAGAAATGGTATCATCCAAATCAAGTCTTCAGTTACGAGGAAACTGGGCTTATCGGTAAGCAGCTGCGCAAGAGAACCTATCTTCACGAAAGTGCAAAAAAACAGGCACCGTGACACGAAAGAAGGAAGCAGAGATGAACTCCGGCGCTTTGTGGCAATGCCACCGATGGAGCCAGGTGGTGCCGTGTGCCGAGCGAAGAACCCATGAGCTCTCAAGAACAAACACGAAAATCACCCGATGTGTTCGGGCAACATCGTCGTCGGAAAGCGTGGGTGGCACCCTCGTGTTTGCGGAACCGTCCTACCGGTGCATCTCGGGAGTAAGGGTGAGTGCAGCGCAGTAAGACATCTGAGAGAGAGAGAGAGAGAGAGAGAGAGAGAGAGAGAGACCACCTGCACATAACTTATCCCCATATATTGTTGTTATTGCGCCATGTTATTACGAGTTGCTGCTAATCTCTCACCGTGCCTAATGTCTGAATTACACTTGATCACAGGAATGTATGTCTAGGAGAAAACACAGTATATACAGGGTCTGGTGCTGTCCGTGGCTTCGGGCATCCACTGGGGGTCTTGGAACATGTCCCTGTGGATAAGGGGGGACCACTGTGCCCAGATATAAGTGCGAGTGGAACCACAGCGACTTTTATTGAGAAAGGGCAGCAGGAAGAGGTTGGGAGCAGTATTGGGTGGAGGAATGCTTTGGCTTTTAAACAAATTTATATAAGGTTTTTGTTTGTTTTTTATTAAATCATCTATACGATATATAAGCACGCGCACACACACACACACACACACACACACATAGGTATACACATGCGCACAAGGGAACCACGGGGATGACATCTACTTGAGGAGACGGAATACTCACGTGCCGGACAACAACCGAGCCGTGAGACATTTCACATGGTTTCCCTTCGGAAACTTCAAGGCAGAAAACTGTCACCCACGACGTATTGCCTAGACAAGGAACGCTTTCACTGTTGACTCTATTTCAAGCATATTTAATACGTTCGCAAGGGGAATATTTCCAAAATGCTTATTACGTCCCTGGACTGAAGAAGGCTTTCAAAAACGCCACCGTGAGGGCGTGGGGGACCGCGTAGGGACCACGGGCTATTGGACGGAGAAGGGAAAGCGATGCCGGCAGGAGTTTGGGGGAAAACATCGAGGGAGGGCAAGGACTTCGTACCGTCCTCGGCGTCTGCTGTGGGCCGTTACAGACAGATGTTCGTGCTCTGGGATCGGAAGTTCTTTTCTCTTCAGAGCTGCGGGTGGAGGGAGAAATGAGAGCGGCTCTCCGGAGAATGGTCTGGGCGCCTGAACACACTGCGCCCGACTGCGGGGGGAATGAGCGGCCTTTACGTTTCCAGGTGTGGTTCCTGCACACACAAAGGTGAGCGGGCAGGTACACTGAGGCCCCTACCTCCAGAGAGCCCTCCAGCTGTTAGGCTGCCCGGAGCCTTTTGCAAAAGAAAGCTGCTGACGGGTTCCTAGCAGGTTGTACTTATGGCTGAGAATCTGCATCTGTGTCCTTGAAGAAGGTGACACATCCTGGGCTTTCGAGCTCCTTTACGACACGGTAGAACATCACTTCCGAAGCAGACAGGGCTTGCAGCCACCCGGCTTCTTCTGTCTCCTGAAACGCTGGGCCGTGGCCACCCGAGCTGGGCTTGGTCGTGCTGCGGGACAGCCTCCCGGCAGTTGTGCCAAAGGGGTTTGGATGCAACAGGGAAGAAGGAACTCTGAGCGTTTCACTCGGTGTAAAGCATGATTTAAAAAATACACTCCACAGCCCTCGCCGTTGGTTAGAGTGTGTCCTGTGCACCAAAAAGCCGTGGCTTCCATCCTCGGTCAGAGGTTCGGGAGACGGCCGGGTCAGGAGGAAGTGAAGCCCCGCACCGCACCGGAAGGACCCCTGGAGTCTTTGTTTGCCTCTTGACAAGTTTCAGATGTTACTTTTGGTGGAATTGGACAGACAGGTCGGGAGGAGAAAGCTCACGTTTTCTTCCTTGAAGGAAGAAGGGAGAGGCATAGTGCCGTTTGCTTGCCATGCTGCAGAGTTTCCTTCCGTAAGCCCTATGGGAAGCGTTACTAGATTAAAGATAGTAAGGTTCTTGGGTGGTTCCATGAAGGGCCTCAATCCTGTAGCCACAAAGAACTGAATTCTGCCAACACCCACGTGAGCCTGGAGGAGGACTTCGAGTCCCAGGGGGCGTGTAGGCGGGCTGGCCTTTGCAGCCCTCGAGACCCTAGGCCCACCGAGCCTGCCCGGGCCCTTGGACCCACCACGAGAGATCACAACTGAGTTCGGTTTCTAGCTGCTCGGTTCGGGTTCATTTGTTCCACAGCAAACCCCGCCAGCCCCCTTGGCTTTCTTTCAGACAACACCCTCTCGTCTTTTTGGCTCCTTTCATCTGCACCCCAGAAACTGTCCCCCCTGAGAAGTCCTGAGAAATCAGGGCATTGGTGTGCGTCATGCGCGGGCCCACCGCTGCATCTCACCTGCTCGTCCCTCGCTGGTCTGGTGAGATGGATCGACCCCGCCACCTGTGCGCATTGTTGCTCCTACAAGCAAATGGCAAAGTCGATGTTGTTTGTGCCCAGATCTGACCACACCAGCCGTAAATGTTGTTACAAATCACGAGGTTGCATATTACATAAAGTGAAAGTGGCACGAGGTATTTTTCCCCTCGGTGAGAACCATGAGAGATTCTCTAAAGGCACTGTGGTGTATTAAGCACAAGAGAGGAAAAGAAGAGAAATCTAGAAGGACTCTGCTCTGAGATGACTTCAGAAGTGCTTTAAACTTCGGTTCTCTTTAGAGCATGGCGTGCTGCTTGTTTCTGTGGGGAGGGAGCTGTGTGACTCACTCTGCAGACTTCTGCTCAGAGAAAGGGACTTGTCCTTACATTGTGTCTGATGAAGAAAATGAGGATTTGAGATGTGTGTGCAATCTTTTACAATGCTTTCGCACTTTAATTGACTTTTTCAATTAGTTGTGTCAGACAAAAGGGCTCCTTCTGAATTTTAATTCTAACATTTTCCCTCTGTCACAATAAGATGGCATACAAGCTATCCTGCTTTTAAGAAGAGAGATGTTTTGGGCTTGGTGGCTGGCAGTATTTTGGGAAAAACTCAAAGGCCTTGTCAGAAAGCTGTGCCTCGCAGTCTGCTGTGTGTCGCAGCCGCAGCGGCAGCAAGAAGAGCTGAAACCCTGAGTGTAGGCTCCTCAACAAAACCGAGAAGCCGTCTCCAGGCAGTTCTTGACATGTTTTCACATAAATAACGTAATATGGCTGGAAGATACTGTCATTGCTAACCTTGACAAAGAACACTGGCTAGTGGGAATAACTTAGAGCACAAATAACAAAGGACTCTCAGAGCGGATTTTCTTCCTTCCTTCTCTCCTTCCTTCCTTCCTTCCCTCCTTCCTTCTCTCCTTCCTTCCTTCCTTCCTTCTCTTCTTCCTTCCTTCTTTTCTTCCTTCTCTCCTTCCTTCCCTCCTTCCTTCCCTCTTTCCTTCTTTCTTTCCTTCCTTCCATCTATAGGTCGGACTTGTAGGAAGGCAAGCCACTATGTCTAGTAAACTCATGCAGAAAGCCAAACAATTACCCCTGTACCAACAGGTCCCAAATGGCCAAGACTTGATTAGCACACCCCTAACCAGTCACATAGAATGCTGTTCTTCTCATGAGCTCCCTACAGCCCCCCCTGCTGACAGCCTCCTATCAGGGCACCCTGAAGCCTGCCCTTCTCCACCATAAGTCTCTCCATTCCTCCTCGGCCTTTGAACCTGCCGACAGGGTTCAATGCTGGCTGGTTGCCTTGCTATGTATAGTGAGTTCTGAATCAGTGGCCTTTGCCTGCTCTCATTTGGGTGGTCTCTGCTTGTTTCCATAATTGCCACAGCTCTTCGGATTTCCCGAATTCTCATGTCTAACTCAAATACAACATTTGGATGCTCAAAAGGATTACTCAGAATACTGTTTTTTATTATTTACTTGATACATTTAAAGACTGCTTAAAGTTTTATGAGGCAGACTGAAAGGATGAAAAGTATTGAGTGTTGGAAACCTGCGAGTCTATGGGGTCAGCCAAAGGGTTTGTTTGTTTTTCCCCCACAACAGCTCTAGTGGTGCTTAGTTGTCTTTAGCTTCCTTTGAAACAATTTTGTTCGATTGTGTTCTGACAGCTGTCATATCAGCGTGCATTAAAAAAGCTTATCAAAACTGGTGAATTTTTGTGTAGCCATTTGAATATTGAAGATGGAAGGAAATACAAAACATTTTTAGCATACTGTGCTCTATTATTTCAAGGAAGGTAATAATGCAACTGAAATGCAAAAAAAAAGGTCTTTGCAGTGTACGGAGAAGGTGCTGTGACTGATGGAGTGTGTCAAAAGTGGTTTGCGATGTTTCCTGCTGGAGATTTCTCACTGGCTGATGCCCCAAGGTCGGGTAGACCAGCTGACATTGATAACAATCCAATCGAAACATTAATTGAGAACAATCAACATTATTCACGCAGGAGAGAGAGCCGACAGGCTCAAAATATCCAAATCAATAAACTTATTGGTGAAAATGAAAAATGCGCCTTTTATTTTATGGAAAGAAATCATACAGATTTTTAAAATATATAGAAGTAAGGTATATAGATATCTTAACTCTTATAAAACTGTTCTTTTTTCATTTATGTTTCTTTTAACATAAACTTGAAAGATATATCAGTCTACTATTGTCAATTCGTAGTGTTGATTATAGAATTCTGAAGGGAAGTCAGCAGTTAGGAAATAATACTGTCTTGTGGGTCAGTAACCTCTTTCAGTTTAAGAAGAGCATTTCTGCCCTGACTGGTGGGGCTCAGCAGATTGAGTGCCGGCCTGCAAACCAAACAGTCGCCGGTTTGATTCCCAGTCAGGGCACGTGCCTGGGTTGCAGGCCAGGTCCCCAGTACAGGGCACGAGAGAGGCAACCACACATTGATGTTTCTCTCCTTCTCCCTCCCTTCCCCTCTCTCTAAAAAACAGATAACATATTAGATACTCTTTTTTACTTTTTTTTTTAAACAGCTGAGAGTGGTACACACACATGCACTTTCCAGTTTCACCACAAGATGGTGCCAATACTTCTCTGGTATGTTTTGCCAGTCGCCTTGGTATCCTCTCATCTGGCATTTGGGAAACATTGAAAAGAATCCGTTACTTATGCTCCTAACCCAATTAAGGTTTTTTATTATTAATTTAGCTTTTTATGTAGTTAAGAATGAGTATAAGCATGTAACATCCTTCAGAACAATTTCTGCCAAAGAACTCAGCCTCCTGCAATGAATGGAGAACTACTTGTTCCTGTAAATGTGCTCACACTTTCATGTATTCCACTTTCAAGCGTCAGTTGCCACAAGTCAGACCTTTCGACATCTCCACTTGCCTGCCCTCGGCTGTATTCCAGAGCACCATGCAATATGAAAACTCGCTCAGACGCCGCTGTCTGTAGCTCAGTGGGGGCTGGCGCCTGTCGGACCGGACACAACGTGGAAGTAGGCCTTTCTGTCAGCTTGGTTTGCCCAATGGCCTCGCCCCAAAGGTCTGGTCATTCCCTTGCTTCCCCTCCTGGACTCCCCTCACTCGTTCATGGTGTCTTCTGAACGAGCGTGGTCGTGATTCCCCCCTTAAACTCCGTGTCCAGGAGGTCAGAGGGCGGTCTGGAGGTGGCAGGAGGCTTTGCTCAGAAACCGAGATTCTCTTCGGGACGATGATGACCCTGAACTCACTACTCACTGACCTCACATAGTGCACGCATGAGCCACCGTGATCAGCTCACCTAAACAACTCTTCAACGTAAGTTAAATCCGTCCGCCGGAGGTCTTGATACGCAATGAAGTGCGAATAGGAAATTTACAAATCAACAATAAAGTGAGGATATCACACAGGTTCACAGTCTGTTATCGGAAGTTCTTGGGACAAGACGTGCTTTGGGATTTAGCATGTTTCGAATTTACGAAGTGAATACGGTATATATACCATTTATTACATAATACTCCACAAGGGTCCAGGGCAACTCCACATAATCAAACCATTGATATTACTGCAGAGAAACATAAGTGTTCGCATTAAGTGGAATTTAAAAAAAAAAAAAAAAAAGACCAAATAGCCACAGGTCAGGTCACGTCAGGTTTTGCTGACAGATGGGTTAGGAAAAGTCTTTGGTTGTCAGAACTTTTTGGATTTTGGAGATGTGGGTAAGGCTTTGCAGAGCTGCATTAAATGTATTACAGATGCTATTTCACTTGATTCTCACAGGCGCCCGATGTTAAACATAAGGAGAGAAGACTATGGGGAACCTGGGGCTC
Source organism: Glossophaga mutica (assembly GCA_039655065.1). Lineage (NCBI taxonomy): Eukaryota > Metazoa > Chordata > Mammalia > Chiroptera > Phyllostomidae > Glossophaga > Glossophaga mutica. The sequence goes on from CM077313.1 coordinate 90,922,735, forward strand.
AGAGTGGTTAAGTAACTTTCCCCAGGTCACGCAACAGAGCCACCGTTCAAATCCGGGCCTGACTCTCAAAGCCAAAATGCTATGTTGCCTCCCACATTTACGAAAATTACTAAATATTCTGAAATAATAAAAGCGCTTGGGCTTCCTCGCCAACTCTGGGCTTTTCACCCATTTTCTGCACTGTCTTTGAGTTTTGGAGGGTCCGTGAGAAAGAGCGTGATGACAGCGACTTCCTCCCCAGCGCTGGATGCAGGGAAAGCCCCCCTCCTTCCCGCCACCTGCCCTGGGACCAGCCTGGAAGGCGGCAGCGCTCACAAGCAGCCAGCCGGCACGCCAAACGCCGGATTTTCCAGGCTTTAGAGATTCCGGTCGGGCACTTGGTCCACACGGCTCATCAGCCTTGACACCGTATGCAATATAATCCCATCTCTAATTGATGTCTCCCTTCCTTTCCAAATTTTGCACCAGCCTGGCCTTCCCTAAAGTGGTTCCGCTTCTTCGAATGGGAACATCAGAAGTCACTTGGCTCCCTAATGTTGCCAGCAGGCCAGGGAGAAGCTGTCGGCTTTAATCTGTACATTTACTCAGGAAGGGAATGAATTAAGATAATTATATTTTAAAATTGTGCTTTCAAAGTAATTCATGAGCCATGGCCCTAGTTTGCATTCTAATTATCCTTTTTCTCTCTTCCCTTCTGTCTTTCCCTCTTCCAAATTATACTGTTATTTGTACTCCAAAGTTTAGGAGCTTACAGTTTTCTCCCCCTCTCCCTGGTATTTCTTTCTTGTAATGGAATCAATAGCTTAGCAATTACAGGGACACAGAACTCTTTTTAACATGCCCGTAGAAATACTACAAGCCACAAGACACTGTGCAGCATTTTAATGGATTCTTCCAGTGACCTTTTATAGAATTTCAAAATTTGTTATAAAAATGATTTATCGTAGGTGTACCTGCATCTATATGTTATGCTGAAGGTACTTGAAAAAGTCCCCCTTGGCTTATTTTTATAAAAGTAAACAGCAGATATGGGCATGCATGTGTTCACACACACAACTGCCCTCTCTCTGTAAAATTCACATACAGTGAAGTGCACGATTTTCTGTGCTCCAGTCCATGAGTTTCAGTGAGTGTGTGCATCTGAGTAACTTGAACCCTAATGTAGATGGTTCTCCCCATATAAAATACAGTATATGCTCTTCTGTATCAGGGTTCTTTTATTCAACATTAAGAATTTTGAGACGGCCCCCTTGTGTGTGTTGGTAGTTTCTTTTATATTGCCAAGTGGTACTTCGTGTATTTATCTATTCTCCTGTTGATGGTCATCTGGACAGTTTCTAGATTTTAGCTATTACGAGTAAAGATGCTGTAAACATTCTCGTACAAGTCTTTTTGTGCACATATGCTGTTAAAGAGTTCAGACTTAACTTGTGGGGTCATGGGATAGACTTGTAACTAGTTTTACAAGACATTTTTTCCAATGATGCTTATATGTGAGCATTTTAGTTGCTCCGCATCCTTGTCAACACTTGCTGCTCTCTGTCTTTTCCTTCTTAGCCATCTTGGTGGGCATGGAGTGGCATTTCACTGTGGTCTTAATTTGCATTTCCCTGATGACTAAGGGTGTTGAACATTTTTTTCATGTACTTATTGGCTATTCCTATGACTTCCTTTGTAAAGCATATTTTCAATTCTGTTGCTCATTTAAAAAATGGGTTCTTGCCCTGGCTGGTGTAGCTCAGTGGATTGAGCGTGGGCCTGCGAACCGAAGGATCGCGGTTCGATTCCCAGTCAGGGCACATGCCTGGGTTGCCAGGCCAGTTCCCGGCAGGGGACATACAAGAGGCAACCACACATTGATGTTTCTCTCCCTCTCTCCTTCCCTTCCCCTCTAAAGATAAATAAATAAAATCTAAAAGAAAAAAAAGTACTTAAAAAAAATCTTTAAAAAAAAATAAAAAATGGGTTCTTTGTCTTTTTATTGTCGAGTTGTAAAAATCCTTTAAGTGTTCTGGAATCATTTATAAGATCTACATTTTGTGAATATTTTCTCCCAGTCTGTGGTGTCTTTGGCTGAGCAGAAGTTATAAGAATTTTGTCTAATTTAACAGAATAACATTAGTTCCACCGTTTTTCAGTTTTGGAAGTTGTTTCTGTGTCTTATCAAGAAAACGGTTACCCATCCACAAACTATGAAGATTTTTAAAAATGTTTTCTCCTAGAAGCTTTTTAGTTTTACCTTTTGTGTTTAGGTCTATGGGCCATCTCAACTTAATTTTTAAGCATGGTATTATGTGGAGGTAGCAGGTCATTGAAGAATATCCACTTATTTCGGAACCATTTACTAGACTTTCCTCGCCCCCGGCATCTCTTGGGCACCTTCGTAAACCGACAAATGACCACGTGTGTGTGTGTGTGGGGGGGGGGGTTCGTTTTCAGCTGCTCTGTCCTGTTCCCCTGAGTCATTTGTCTGTCCTGATATCAGTGGCACACTGTCTCGATCACTGTAGTTTTACAGTTAGATTTAAGTCAGGGAGTGAAACCCTTCTACTTTTTCTTTCCAAAGTTGCGTTGGCTGAGCTAGGTTCTTTGCCTCTCTCTTTCTCCATGTTGTAGAATCAGCTTCACATTCTATTTAAAAAGTCTCTGGGGCCATGTTTACAATTATGTTGAATCTACGGACAAATTTTAGTTGAACTGATGACCTGAAATATTGAATTTTCCGGTTTGGGGACACGGTGCATATCTCCATTGACACGGGATGAGGATTATCGTTCCCTGCGCTCATTGGCTGTGCGCGTGTCTCCTCTGGTGAGGTGTCTGTGCACATCTTTCGCCCAGTTTTTAGTTGGGCAGTTCTTTTTACTGTGGGGTCTGAAGAGTTCTTCGTATATTTTGGGGAACAGCCACGTATCAGACGTGTCTTTTGAAAGTGGTTTTTCCCAGTCTGCAGCGTGCGTTCTCATTCTCTTCACTGTATCTTTCACAGAGCAGACTTTTTTTTTTAATAATATTATTTTAGAAGCACTTTATTTATTTATTTATTTATTTTAATGAATTTTTTTTTTTAAATTTTTATTTATCTTTAGAGGGGAAGAGTAGGAGAGAGAGAGGGAGAGAACCATCAATGTAGGGTTGCCTCTCGTGTGTCCCCTGCCGGGAACTGGCCTGCAACCCAGGTATGTGCCCTGACTGGGAATCGAACCGCGATCCTCTGGTTCGCAGGCCCGCGCTCAATCCACTGAGCTACACCAGCCAGGTAGAGCAGACATTTTTAATTTTCACACAGTCCAGCTTATCGATTGTGTTTTTTTCATGGATTGGGCCGTGGTGTTGTACCTAAAAACTTCTTCAAACCCAAGGTCATCCAGATTCTCTCCTATGTTACGTTTTATGGTTTTGTAAATTGCCTTTATTCCTATAATTCAATTCTAGGTAATTTTTGTGAAGAATGTAAGGTCTAGGTCTCGCTTTATTTGTTTATTTTTGCATGTGGGCGTGCAGTTATTTCAGTACCACTTGCTGTTCTCTCCCTCTTTTTCTTCCAGGATTTTTTCTTTCTCTTTATTTTCTTCAATTTGAAAATGAGATGCCTGGATATTTTGGGGTTTTTATCCTGTTTGGCATGAGCTTCCTGGATCTGTGCTTTGATATCTGGCATTAATTTGGAAGAAATTCCCAGTCATCATTGTTTCAACTATTTCTCCTGTTCTTTTTTCTCTTTCTTCTCCTGGTATTCCCATTTATGCCTATGTTACAACTTTTGCAGTTGTCTTGAGTTCTTGAATGGTATGTTTCATTTTTAAGTTCCAGTTTGACCCTTCTGTCCTGCCATTTGAGTCTTGATACCTGCTCTGTCTCTGCAAATTGTGCTTTTTTTTTTTTTCTTTTGCCTTCTAGGATGTCTTCTTTTTTTTTTTTTTGGTAAAACCCCAGATATGATGTCCCAGTAGAGTTCTTGAGAGATTTCTGCCACCGGGTCTCTGATCTGCTAAGCTGAGATTCTTTTTTTTTTTTTTTTTTTAAAGATTTTTATTTATTTATCTTTAGAGGGTAAGGGGAGGGGAGAGGGAGAGAAATATCAATGTATGGTTGCCTCTTGTGTGTCCCATGCCGGGAACTGGCCTGCAACCCAGGCATGTGCCCTGACTGGGAATTGAACTGCGATCCTTTGTTTCGCAGGCCCGAGCTCAATCCACTGAGCTACACCAGCCAGGGCTAAGCTGAGATTCTTGCATCCACTTGTCTGTGTCTCCAACTTTGGAGGTAGTTTGCCCTGTGACCTCAAGTCTCTGACAGATCTAAGAAGGGTTGTTGGTTTTCAGTTTTTGCAGCTTTTTACTTGTTGCTGGGATGGAGCGACAACTTCCCAACGCCTTGTAGGCTGGGCCAGAAACTGGAAGTTGCTCGGAGTAGTTTAATTTGCATTTATCTAATTACGATGGTAGTTGAGCACACTTTCCTGTTTGCGTCTGTGTTATGGGCATTTGATCCCTTCTGTGAACTTGGCCCATTCATATCCTCCTCCAGTTTAAACATTGAATTATTGGTCTTTTTCTTCCTTATTTTCAAGAACTCTTTAGACATTAGCTCAGATCTTTGTGAAATGAGTCGTATTCCTCTCTCCCTCCCAATGTCTCCATTTGTCTTTTGACTCTGCATGTGGTGTATTTTTGCCTTGCAAAAATTTTCACTTTGAAGCAGTAACTTTATAACTATTTCAGTGGTTTCTGGATTCTGAGTCAGAAATGGATCTACAAGATTTTGAAATCAAGAGGAATATATTTATTAGTTGTTTAAAATGCCATATCCCAAAGCCACTGCTGTCTCTCCAAAGAGTGTCTGTCTTCCTCTCCAGAGCAGAGAGAGTTTGTTGTGGCAAAGGCCCCTGTGAGCCACTCACTGTGCAACGACAGGTCTCAGAGGAGGAGCCAAAGAGAGGAGAAAGAATCCGCTCGGCACAATAAAGTCAGAGTGCGCCCGTTTCTGGAAGTCGCCCTGGGAAGGGCCCCCGGGAGGAGCCCAGGGAGAGCAGAGCTGAGCCTGTGGGTCCGCCCATGGAAGATCTCCAGGTGGGGCGGGGCGGGGCGGGGTGCGGAAAGGCACGAAGGCGTGGCGTGCACTTTTATGTCACCTGCCGCGCTGTACTGGTAGTTATGCACGGACACAGCCAAAATGAGGAGTGGGGTGAGGTGCGGCCGGGACAGCAGAGGCCTAAAATGGATCTCCAAAGAGGCAGGTAAGAAGTCGCAGCCAGGGTCTGACTCAGGAGTTACTGGAGACGCTCTTTTTCCCAGGTAGAGAGAGAGAGAGGAAGGGGTGAGGGGAGGGGGAGAGAGACAGACAGACAGACAGACAGACATCAGTTGGTTGCTTCCCGTGTGCGCCCTGACCGGGGATCGAACCCACAATCCTTTCGGTGTTTGGGACAATGCTCCAACCAGCCGGGCCACCTGACCAGGGACCCACTGACTGTATTTCGACATGGGCCCCAGCGCCCGGAGGCAGCAGGGCAGAGTTTGTTCTTTCCCCGTGAGTTATGTGAGCCGGGAGTCTCCACGTACTGTCCCTCAAATCCATCCGCTGGTCGGGCAGCCTCCCTGCTCGTCTGGGTTCCAGCCGTTATTTGCAGAACTTCAGTGTGGAGATCACTGTAAGAACATGAGCACCTGGGGGCTTTGCTGAGCCTGAGCAAAGCGTGCATCTGGGAGGGCGAAGTCCTTAGGGGAGACTGTAAGCCGCCCTGAGCTGGGGCTGCAGCGAAAGCCCTGGGTGTATCCTCCCGCGCCCTCTTGTTGCAGTTCGTAGACTGAAGCTCTGTGATCCCCTGCGTTACATTTGCAGGGCTCCGAGGCTGAAAGGGTTCCTGTAAATGCTCCCTGTAATTGATTATAAACAAAGCAGCCAGCCAGCCAGCAGCACGATGCCCCCGAAAATCCTCGGCGAGCCTCATTCTGTGCTCTTTATTTCTCCTCTGCGTGTCTGTCCATTCCAAACCCCAGAAAAGCAGTCCTCCTTAATGACAGATTCATGATGATGGGACCATTATATTTTGGTGCCGTGGTTTTAAGAAGTGACCCAGAAGACAGGCTTTGAAAGCCACCCTTCCCCACTCCCTTTTACCCCAAGCAAAGGACCAGATTAAAAGAGCCCTTGTTTGTATGAATATTTATGCTGGATCCTCTACAGATAGATTGGAGGAGTTCATCCTGCCGGGCAAAGACAGACCCCGTGCTCTGATTTAATGAGAAGCGGACACGTTTGTAGCATGCTGATGCATCCATCTGGCAGGAAGTCCGTACAGCACAGTGCGTGTGCGTCTTCGGGCCAAAGCGAGGTGCCACCTTTGTCACTGTATGCCACCAGGAAAGCTGTCGCTGGAACGAGGGTTCCCAAGACACCCTGTCTCAGGTGGAAGGCGAGGAGCGGGGATTCTGGTCTTCACATACCTAGGGAACTGCTCTCGACACCGCCAGTGAGTGTATTGGTCGGAGGTGAACTCTTTTTGTTTTTATTTTTTGAAAAGATGTGATTTATTTATTTTTAGAGCAAGGGGAAAGGAGAGAGAGAGAGAAGGAGGGAGAGAAATATCGATTGGTTGCCTCTCCCCTGCGCCCCGACGAGGGGCTGAACCCACAACCCAGGCCTGTGCCTGTACCGGGAATCGAACCAGCAACCTTTCGCTTTGCAGGATGATGCCCAACCTACTGAGCCACACGGGCCAGGACAGGCCAGAGGTGAATTCCTCTAATCAGCGTTTCCCAAGGTGGGTGTGAGGAGCAGGCTGCCCAGCCTGCAGGCTGCTGATAGCTCCCCCCAAAAGGGAGGGGCCGTAGGTCAGAAATGCTGGGTCAGCGGTGAGCTGAACAGATGTTTTCACCGTGGAACTCCCTCCCTGTGACTTTCGAGGAAGCAGAGAAAGGAGGCTGTGCGTCCAGACTTCTGGACCGTGGAGTTCTCCCTTCTCAGAGCTCCCGCCCGGCACATGCGCCCTTCCTGTGTCATGCGCTGCCCTCCCGCCCCGGCAGGCCACGGATCCCCTCTCAGATCCACGTTTTCAAATACAAAACAACGAAAGCACAGAGGGCCATGAAGAAAAGCCACTGGGCTGAAACCAAATATCACACCGCTAAAAATACTTTGAAATGTTTAAACTTGAGCACGCACTAATCCATGGGCTTCTTTTTTAATTAAGGGGTCTAGTAACGACAGTTGTTTCGGGATATTCATGGCCGTAAATGATATTTCAGGATACGGGCAGTACTCGTTATTTGCAAGTTCTATATTTGTGCCTCTGCCTACTTGCTAAAATTTACTCGTATCCCCCATTTGATCAGAGAAAAATTTCTCCGACCTGCGCGTCCCCAGCTGAGGTTGAATAAGGGGAGGCGCTGCCTTCTGTAGACAAGGGCTCGTTTCTCGGTTTATTCATTGCCACATTTTGGGCCCTTCTAGGCTTTTTGTCGATGGTTTCACTGTTGACAGTGTCATCTGAATGTGATGCTAAAGTGCTGTCGAGTGTTTCTAAGGACAAGAAGGCTGTGATGGGCCCTGTGGTGAGGACAGGTGTGGGGACAAGCTTCCTTCAGATGTGAGTCCCAGGACTGCTGGCCCTCAGTTCAACGTTAATCCATCAGCTATACGTTAAACAGGCACCTTTAAACCGAAAGCACTCCTGAAACAAGGTTCTGCATCGATTGGTAGATGATCAAGTGGTGATCGGAGGCCTGCTGGGATGTCACCTGTATTTCTCGGTCAGCCTAGGAGCAAAGGTTCAGTACTTGCCAACTGAGTGTTCAAGGCAACTTTATAGACACCACCGCCGTGAATAATCAGAGTCGGTCGTGTCTGCCACAAACGCAATGTGATATGAAAACATTTGCGACTGAGACAGCAGCAAGAGCAATGCAAGATGATTAACTTACTAGTATTCTCAAAAATAGACATTAGAAGATCAATGAAGTAACTTGGAAGCATTTTAAAAAGAGGATGGATTGGATAGAATTCTTTCTAAAGGAAGACCACATTTCAGCGCGGTATTCTCCCGGTGTATCATGACACTGAATGATTAAGATTTCAGATTTAGAAAAACCAGTCACTAAACAACACCACGGCAAGTATTGGTATCGTGGTGCTTAAAAATCACACGAGACGTTGGAACACAGAAACCAGTGGTGTAATTAGCAAGACGCCATATGTGGGATGCAGAATGTAGGAAGATGGGTCTGTTGATGGGGGTGTGTGGGGGGCACACAGACTGCCCCCCACATCTGTGCTTGCCACCAGAGATGAGCGAGGGAGGTGACGTGCCATTGAAAATGGGGTGCAGTCGAGCTTGTCAGCATCCCTGTGCTTAGGTGGTCAGAAAACTCCACAGCTCCGCACGCAGAGAGCGGGCCCCCCATCGCTCCCGCACAAAAGAAACTTGATACAGGGCTTCCCGATTTCACAACGATCCCAAAACTGTGCGTGACTTCACCAGTAAGAAGTGGTGTAAAGAAATGCAATGAAATTATCAGCTCTAAGCAGCCCTGTTTATTTTTCGGTTCCATCTGCAGACAGTGACATCACGGAGCCACTGCTGTGGGAGCGGGAGACCCGACTGCTCAGCCCAAGAACGTCAGCCAATCGTCCAAGGAAAGTCACTGTTTTCTGACTTCGTGGGGATGGTGGTATTTGTCAAATGAAAAAAAAAAAATGTGTACATCGCTGTGATTTGTTTTCTATTTTGAAGTAAATACGCAGGTTTGTGCCTAATTTTCTGTTTATGGTTTTTGGGGGTGAGCGTCCTTGGCAGCCAGCCAGCAGCCTTCCTGGAAGGAGCCCTCGTTCAGCGTCGCCAGTGAGGCTGGGTCAGTTGCCGGCACACTGAGACCCTGACCCTGACCCTAACCCTCACCTCAACCCTGGATAAGCTGCTTGACCTGCTGGATTTCTCATTTGGTTTTACAACAATTAGCCATTCAAAGGCACAGATGCTCCCTTGCTTGGAATGGCACCCGAAGCACTTGATTCAAGGTTTTGGGCGGGTCGGCTGGCGGGGAGCGCACCCCAGCAGCTCACGGAATCGCACCGCCATGCAGATATGCGCTTAAAGGGGAGGGAAGCACTGTGAAGATGCTGCGGCGGGGAGCCCCGCCAGCTGGGAGAGAGTAGCCCCTACAACAAGCTTCCGTTTCCCGGAGCCCCAGGAACGCACGTCCCTCGGGGGCCTAGTGTCCCCCTTGGTCTCCAAACACCTGTTCAATCTGGGGGTTGAATGGATTCTCCTTTCCCAGCACCTCGGGCCACTGGAGCTGCACCTTGTCCCAGAGCCCATCGGCCAGCAGCTGCAAAGCCACCTGCGGAGAGGAGCAAAACACAAATTACAACCAAGGAAAGCATCGCCCAGCAGGGTTTCCTCCGCTCTCCGTGGGGTGGGCACCCTCTGGGACGGTCCCCGTGACCCCTGCCCCCATGTGTCTGTGTGCCCCCTCCGTTGCTCAGGGTGGGACCTGACACTTGGCTCTGACCAACAGAGTGCGTTGGAGGTGAAGGGCCGTCGCTGGTGCGATGACGTGACATTATGTAAAACCCTGCCGTGCTGGTAGCGGGGTCCCCTGGAGACTCCCCCGGCTGCATCGCTGCAGGAGGAAGCCCACGTGGTGAGGGGCCCGAAGTGGCCTCCTGCTGATGCCCAACGAGAAGCTCTGACCACAAGGAATGAATTCTGCCGACAACCCAAGAGAACGTAAAAGCAATTCTTCCCTGTCGAGTCTCTGGGTGAGAACGTGGCCTGGCCCACACTCCTGGATGTTAGCTTTGGGAGACCCTGTGAACTTGCGCCAGCTCTCCCGACTCACGGAAACCCTGAGACAAGAAATGAGGATTGTTAAGCTGCTAACTGTGTGCTGATCGGTGATTTGGTCTCTCCCAGAGGGCCATGTGTCTCTTCATCTGCAGACAGCTCACGGTTACGGCAGGCCTAAGGCTGGGGTCTGGGAGAGGAGGGACTCCCGGTCTTGTGAGAGAACCAGGCAGGGAAGGGTGGGGGGCCCGAGTCTGCCAGGGGCAGGGCGGGGACAGGTCTTCTCAGAAGAGGGTGACAGCTGAGCCGAATTTGCAAAGAAGGGCGCACCCGGTGGTGGGTCACGTGGGGAGCAGTGCGCGGTCAGAGGACATGCCGCGTGTCTGCAAGGGCACAGAGGTGTGGTGAGGAGTGGCAGGAAGGGGACCAGCGGTTGCCCGGGTGATGAGGCCGGACAGGGAGCAGGGGCCGGTGGGATCGGAAGGCGCTGTGGGTGCGGAGTGGGTGCGGAGTGGGGCTGGAGGCCGGTGTCTGGCCCCCGGCCCGATGCTCACTCTCCGGCTGCACCACCTGCTGTCCACCAGGTTGCTCTTCACTCGCCGTGTTAGCAGGATCCATCGTCCAGTCCTCCGGCTCGTCTGGAACATGCTTCGACGAGCAGTCTTTCTTGGCAGGTAACTCCCTCATTCAGTTGGCGAGCGGGGCCTGGCCAGGCCTGCAGGCCCCAGCTGGCTGGGTGGGCACTGGGGCTTTTAACGCTAATGACGCGGGAACTGCGATTGCCGGTGGTCTCAGAGGGGGACGCAGTGTTCAGGGAGGATGCGCGGGGCCAGCCTGACTTTGTTCGGGGCAGGCGGACGTCGGTCCCACAGGCAGGTCCTGCGCCCCATTCCGACCGGCACTGCCCGTGTGGCGCTGGGCGGCCTCTCCCGCCCTCGGGGCTGCGGTCTGTCATCTGCCAAGGGGCAGGATGGAGGAATGGTCACAAGGCCTCTCTGGGTCTCAGTTGTGTTCAAGGCTTAGCAGTCATTCGGAAAAATGAGGACCGATTGAGTCGCTGCATTAAATATCCCCAGAATGTTAGTATGTTCCTGAGCCCACTGAGCTGGACCCCGAATCCCAGCCATCCAACTCCGTCATCTCGGTCATATCCGTGTGGTGTCGAACATACCGCACGCACACACGCACGCACACACACACACGCACATCACACGCACCCCACACCGCACACACTACATACTCCGCACACACCCGCTCGGGCTGACTGTCCGGCGGCTGTTTCCGGGAGGGTCTGACCATCTGGCACTCACAGCGGTCAGGCCTTTGAAGACAGAGGACAGGCCTCTCGGCCGTGTCGCTTGCTCTTTCCCCACACAGGAGGCTGCTGCCCTGTCTGTAGAGGATTACGGTCCTGTGGCCTGGGAGCTTGATACCCACGTGCCGTCTTCCCAACGGCGAGGTGGGGCCGAGGCTTTGCGATCACCCACCTCCCCGTCTGAAGCGATGAAGCAGGAGCTGGGTGTGGAGGGGACGAACGGAGTAAGAGGACGGAGCTCAGACTTGGTGGCCGTTCGGTTTGAGAGCCATCGGTTGGCTGTCGCTCCAGCGGGGATGCAAATATTCGAGTGTGCATCGCTAGTGTCCTGAGTCTAACATGAGAGTGGCACTGTTATCACTACAGCAGAGACTTGTGATAAAAATGACCATGCTAATCAGTCATTCCTTTGAGAGCCCCTTCCTGAGCACCTCCCGGGCGATTGTCCCAGAACCAGCCTCCTCCCATAACTCCCCCTCGTACACGGCTCACGTGGGGAGTGGGGGGGGGTTGTGGGGGGAAGGAGGGGTGCTGCCCTCCTTCTCTCCCCTGACTCTAAACGAGCTCTTCCCCAAGTGCAGGCAGTGATGCTGCTCCCTTGTAGTCTAAAATGGTAAAGCAACGCCAGTTCCTTTGAGAAGAATTTGAAAAGGAAATAGAGCAAAAAGAGAGAGACAGAGTGAACAAAAGTTCATCTGCAAGTATAATAGGGAGAGACTGTGTTAACAGCAGGTGTAGAGGCTTCGTGATGTACACACACGCGCACACACACGCACACACGCGCACACACTCACACACAAACTGGGTTCCTCTGTAAATGCCATTCTGCAGTCCCTCCTGTTGAGGTGTGATTTACACACAGGGAAATGAACTCCAGTGGGTACACAGTCCCGCGAGCGCTGACGAGTGCGTGGAGTTGAGCCATCACGCCCATAACCATCTTTAATCTGCTACTATTTGCTTGGCTCTTATTACAAACATATTTCTCTGTCACCGAAGATGGATCGATACCACTGGTTTCACTCGGCGTGCCGCCTTTCATCAGGTGGGTGCACACTAATTCACTGTTCCCGCGGAGACTTCTGCCACGCCTCCTCCCAGCACTTGTCATCAGGACCAGGGATGCAGAGAGCGTCCTCCCGCCAGGGCGCAGCGGGTGGGGGTGGGGTCCAGAGGCTGCCTCGGCCACTCGCCCTGCTGCCCAGGAGCGTGGGATGAACTCCGGTCCAGCAGAACCCCCGGCGAACGCAGGGGTTCTGGTTTAGTGGGGTCTCCCGGTCAACTGAGCCAGGCCCTGCGGGTCTCTTCTTTTGTCGTGGACTCTCGCAGGGCCCGGTGACAGGGCCCAGACAGCTGCCCCCTGGGCGGTGCTGCTCTGTCCAGGCATCACGGCCATTTCTAGCACATGTGGCCCTTCCTCAGGCACGCCCACATCCGCTGGTCACTGGCACGTCCCTGCAGGTCCCCGCCCAGGCGCTTCTGCAGCGCACAGCCACCTGCCTGTCTCCCTGCTGTTGCTGCTGCTCAGAAACGCTCCTGGTGCCTGAACCGGGGTGAGGGGGTCGCTGGTCCACGGCGAAGGCTCCTCTTTGAAATTCTCACAGAAGGGGAGACAGAGAGGGGCGGCTTAACACCCCCTTGGCTGATGGGAGGTTTTGGAGAAACAGTCCTTTCTGGTCTTCCTCGATGCTCCCGATCTCCCCAGGATTCAGGCTTGAGTGCATAGCGAGGGGAGGGGGCCTGCTGCTCTTTCTTCATGGGGCCCAGGTGACAGCCTCCTGGTGGCTTTTGGGATTTCTCTCCTTCCGATAACAGCTTTCAAGTTGAGCCACGTGTCCTTGCTTACCCGTATCTGTACTTGTCTTCAATGTAAGAAACGCCCAAACCTGGAGAGAATTTTTACAAGGGTGTATGTGCGTTTAACTGACGACAGTTTCCGGGGAGCAAGATCGCCAGTGCTGCGGGGAGTGACGGCTGGGCAGTTCCGTATACGCATTTGGCACTGAGCGAACGGGAACAAGATTCCATGGGGGGGGGGAGAGGGCAAGGTGGGGGTGAGGTCACAGGGTGGCGAGCAAGAGTCTGTGCTTTCTCCAGGGTGTTTTCACTTGTATCGGAACTGTGTGAACCTAGATGCACAAGGACAACGGCCAGGGCTTGCTTAAGGGAAAGAGAAACCTTTTACTGAGCAGTCACACGCTGGGGTGTGACTGCCCACCGAGACCTGCCCCGTTAGGAGTTTGTGGTCAGATCCCCCTGCGAGGTCACTTCCCGTAGAACCCCCTTTTGACTACGTGAGGGTACGTTCTTCCCTTGGGGAGTCCCTGGTTCTCCAAGCAAACGCACTGCGTCAGGCAGGTCCACCCACGTGTTCACGAGACACACCGGACAGGACGGAGGCCCGGCACTGGTCGCAGCTGGACATTACCTGGCGTTCCTCCACGCTCCCACTTTGTAGGCTAACTGTAGATATTTTGCTCCGGAAATAGAGCTCCTGAGTCAGTCAGCCATAAGACCAAACCCTGCGGAGTAGCTGCGTTTTGGTCATACTTTTAAAGAAGCAATGTCATTCAGAGCCAGATTGTATAGTTTGGGCCGAAAGCTTTTCACGGCTTGACCCCTGTTCCGTTGAACCCTCACTAAATTGAACTCCAGAGTGCTGCAAAACCAAGTCAAAAGTCCACCCTGAATTTGTCCCCCCTGCAGGACGTGGCCTCTGGGCTTCCTTGGTAGGATGCTCTTCGTCACCTTTCCACAGGGCGGGCCTCTTCACCTGCCCAGGAACACGGTCTAGGGGGCCTCTGACCACTTCTGGTCCCCTTATTTTTAAATCTGTGAACTTGCCCACCTGACCGTGGGAAGGTGTCCGCGACACTCCGATTGAAGGCCCCAGCCCCTCGGTGCTGATTCAGCAGTGGTTCCAAAACCACTCTTGCTCGTTGGTGCGTAAAGCAAACTGAGCAGACCTGGCCCCTGTGGCGTGGGCAGGGCCAGCTGAAGGAGACGGCTGTTTGAGGGCTCCCTGGCCCCTGTCACTGCCAGCGTAACATCTTTGTTTGTTTTTTTTTTTTTGAGGGGCCCTACAAGTCCGTCCAGGAATTTGGGTTCCCAGGGGCTTACCTGTTGAGACAAATAAAGACCTGGAGGCTATAAGCTTATTTCAAACCAGTCCACGGAGTACATGTCTTGCCTGCTTCATGCAGTATGCAGGGTTCAGGGCTCCAGAGAAGGGAGGGGATTGCCATCACGGGAAATTTCTGGCTTGCAGGGGGCTTTTCAGGAGATGCTTTGAGTCGCTATTGGCACTGGAGAGGAGAGGAGGTTGCTTCTCCTAGAGCTGGGCTGGGCGCAGCTGCCAGGACAGGAGGCGTCAGGGATGTTCACCGAGGTCGTCCTGGGGTAGCTGAGGAAGCGGGCCTTCACGTGTGTCTGTGGCTCTTCCAACGTTTCCTGTTGGACCGTGGTCCGAATTCAGGCCCAGGGATCTTTTAAGTGCCTCTTCAGATGCCTAACTTTGCAGAGATTTTGAAAAGCAGCTGTTTGAAAAGGTTGCCTTGCTGTATTTCGCACACGTCACGGATCTGAGTCTGGGGTCTTTGCGATACCACTTTTCTTTCCTAAGCCAAAATTTCTTTGCACTGTGGTCAGCAGTCTGACTGTTATTCCCAACTCTCTGTGACACCTGCTCTCACCAGAGTCACCTAATGCTCTTCTCGGCCTTCCTTCCGGTGTGTTCCTCTGTGAAGAGCCCAGATTCCCGCCTGCTGCGGTCACACCGGTATAGTCCCTCCCCTTTAAGTGTGGCAGGACCTGTCACTTGCTTTTAATGGTGGCCCCTCACCATAAACAAGCTAGGAACGGAGACCCTCAGCTCAACAGGCCTCAAGGAATTAAATCCCACCAATAGGCATGTAAACTCGGAGGCAGACCCCTCCCCAGTCCGGCACACAGTGAGACCCAGCCATGGCAGACACCTTGCTCACAGCTTGGGGCGGTGGGGGACACTGGGGCGGAAGACCCCACCAGGCTGGGCCTGGATTCCTGGCCACAGGAACTGTGCGGTATGAAATGTGTGCTGTTTTAAGTACACTGCATGCAACAGCTGATAACGGGAACACTTCTCAGTCTTAATCTTCTGGGATCTTTCCTTCACTTCACAATTTGACAACTTGGGCCAATGTCATCTCCGCAAATGTCTCCAGCTCTTCACCAGAAGCGGGTGGCTCCCTAACCTGCCTCCAGGCCAGACCCCTCTGCTGAGATCAGAGCTCGTACGTTTGATCCAGCGGCCGTTTGGAGAGTCCCATCGGGACCCTGTGCAGGCAGCTCAGATTCAATGTGTTCATAGCGCCTGCTGAGTTTCTCGCCATGGCAGCGTTGACACCTCTTCATCCAACCACCCAGTCCCGAGGGTTGTCTCTGGCCTCCCCACCAAATCCCACCCGTCAGCAAGCCTTGCACTTGAACTTCCTTCCTGCCGCCCTTACACTGAAAAGGGTACTTCTCAAAATTCTGGGTCTACATCTTGGCATTGAGATTAAAGGCACAACAATCGTAAGTCCGTACATTGGGGATTTTTCTGTGCTTGTTAATTTTTCCATAAAAATATAAGCAGAGTTTTCATGGTGAATATACTTTGGCTCAAAAATTATCAGGTGTAAATCATAACTTTGAACTGTTCAACGCAACCCATGTTTACATCTATTAAACTTGTCTCCCTAAAATAATTGGAGCAGCCGAACCAGTAGTATGTACTTGCTACTCCCTGCTTCTCGGTCAGGGTTTTAGGACCAAACAGGCCAACGCGGTAAAGGCTGGGCCCTGCTGGAGGAAGGGGACCCTCACTCCGAGTCTCTGCCCCTCCGGCTCTCCTACCGGTCTGCATGAATGCGGCTTCTTCAGATCCTTGGTCGTCGGACTTCCGCACAGCTCCATCTCCTGGCAGTTCTGGGTGATCCTTGTTGTGTAGTGTGGCTGTATTGGTTTGCTGTAGTTGTGTGCAGAGGCGAGGCGTGTGTACCTACACCCCCATCTTGACTGGAAGTCCTTCTTTTCATATTATTTTTTAATAAAGACGCATCACAAGTCAGTCCAGTGTGTTACAGATAAAAGTGCAGCTTCCCTGGCTGCAGCAAAGGTGAGCTGGGCAGGAGTTAGGGTTGGGGCTGGACAGGGTCGAGGCAGGAAGCGACAGAGAGCTGCTGTCCACCCCGCTTGCTTTCCTCTCACAACGCCCTTCCTAGAAGGTTCCATGGAAGAGATTTCTCACTTCCAGGAAAACTCGTGATTTTTCTGTGTGTACTTGGCATCATTCATCTTATGGAGGCTGTGGCTTAGGCCCTGCTGTGCCCCTGAAAAGCCCAGACCAGATGTTGCAGGTGCTCACCGACATCTCTCGGAACTTCCCTGCACGCATCACCTGAGTAGGAATTGCGGACATTGAGCCAATAAGCCAGGTTTCACTTCCACCTTGTTTTCCTTTCACCCAATGTTCGCTGTATTTTTACTAAATCTTCTATTAAACCACAGGTGTACATCACCTCAAATAATTTCTGGCATACGTAATTACATTAAAAAAGGCAACGGCCTTGGTTGGGGCATCGTCCTGTCCACCCGAGTGTTAGGGGTTTGACCCCCAGGCCAGGCACGTACAAGGGTCAGCGCATCGATGTCTCTCTCCCTCTCTCTCGAGTTAATAAACACATCGTCCGGTGAGATTTCAAAACCAAACCGAACGCTCACAGGCAGTGTTCAGCAACCACTGCGTGGGCGTGCTCACCTCGTTGGGGTGGAATCCGTCCACGGGCTCGATGAGCTGCCAGGGCTGCCCGCCTCTCTGTTGCCACTTCTTCGTAACTGCAGGGCACACACAACGCCAGAGGGTTAGTGACACGCTGCCACCACAGCAGTCGGAGAGCGGGGACTGTGCGTGCAACCTCGTCAGAGCCGCCCGCTGCCCTCGTGAGCCGTGGCCACGCAGCCTGGCCACCCGGGTCATTATCTCGGGCTCGGGGCTTTCTGGGCAGAAATGATCTTCCCGTTGTGTGATTTGCTTTCCCCCCTAACTCAGTGTTGCGGACTGTCCAGCCTGGTTTCAGGAGTTGTAACCCTCACCCCATGGTGGGCTGTGTAAGAGCCCAAGGGACCCACTTCATCTGGGTCTGTTCTGTCACAAGGACGTGACCTACTAAGGAGACAAAGCTTATCTCCCTGGCAGGAGCGCTGCTTCTGCCTCATCCATCTCTGGCCCCAATGCTTGGTTGGCAGTCAATGACGGGTAAGACTCCTCATGGCGGGGGGGGCAACCTAAGCCAGATGCGACCACTTGGGAGGCCTCATGGAAGGACTGGGGGGCTGCAGCAAAGAGGATGTGATGGACCCTCGCCCCCCGGCTATTCTGACATAGCCCGAGTCCTCATTTCCATCTGGGAGATGTCTCCTGCTTCCTAATTGCCTTAAAGCCTGAAACTGTGGGGGTGAGCGGTGCAGCCCTGTGCCGGCCTGGACGGCTCCCTGGGTGATTGGGCATAAGAAAGAATTCCTAAAGTCCTGTGAAACCTGCTTTGCTAAGAGTGCTCTTCCTGAGGTGACAAGTGTCCCAGGAGGAAATGAGCATGTCTCCCAAAGTTTGGCAACCCCCCTTCCTGACAAACACTGGCTCGGATTAAGCCCTCAGATTTCTTTGACATGTTAAACTTGTATTCCGGTGTATTGGAGCCCAATAAAAGCCTAGTGAGGATGGGGCTCTGGGTGATTCTCCTCTGAGAGTTTGACCCCTTTCCTCCCCAAGCACAAGATGTCTTGGTAGTTTTTACTTTCATCCGTGATGGAGGGATGGGGCTCTGCGGGCGGAGCCCCCCCACATCTGGCGCCCAGGCCAGGGTCCCCAGCAACTCAGGGGGAGGACAGTGAGAGTGTTGGGCAAATGTAGTTGCGTAGAGAGGAAAGGCAAGCGCCTGGATATTTGATACCCATTTCAGTCCATCTCGTTTCCCAGTGGCCAGTGGGACAGGATTGTGGGGGCAGGAGGGGAAATCGAATGTTTCGACGTGGCCTTTCGTGGGCCGCCACTGCCAGATGCTGCCTGCACGTGGCCAGCCGTCACCGTGAAAAATCACACAGTTCGTCCGAAATGTAATTACGTGAAATTATCTCAACATCACAGTTAGAGTGAATGGGGCTACGGAGGAAATAGTTTGAGCCCCAAAGTGATGAAAAGCAATAAAACTGTCCTTCCACAGGACATTTCAAATCTTGGAGAGCCTCCAGGGGAAAGACGTGAAACCCGCTGCCCCCCAGAGCGGCCCAGGTCCTCACTTCCCCGCGTCCGGACGGGGAAGCGGGCCCGGCGACCATTCCTCTGGTTGGTCCCTCCTCACCCCACAGGAAACCCAAGGACAGGCGTCTGTGCCCTCTTTGTTTCTCCCTCTCTTGCCCCAAGGGAAGGAGTGGAAATTCTACAGGGGGGCTTTGACTGGACAAACGAAGCTGGACTTCCCCAGAGCTGAATCGATATTATGCTGCTTTTATAATTTGTCCCAAGATCACAACCTGCTGTCCCCACCTGCTGCCCAACCCCTGTCCCCAGAGGGGCTGCAAATCCTGCTGTCCTTCTCCGAGCTCAGGAAAGAAACCCTGCTGGTGGTTTGCGGCCCCCGCCCCCCCCATGGGGCTTCCAAAGCGTGCTGGCGTCCCCCCTGGCGGGATGGCTGTCACGCAGACACTCTTTTATATTTTGCATCTGGGTTTTATGGGAGGTGGTTGGAAGCAGCAGCTGTCGGAAAGTGGCCTTTGCATTTCTTGGGAACTCAAATCGAGGACAGCATCCATTGGGCTCTCCACATGGAGTCCCAAGGGAGACATAGCTTTGTGCTGGCGAATGGCGCATCCTGCTGAAGGGGTGGGATGTATCTTCTCTGCTGACAGGCAGTCAGAGCAGAAAGGGTGCCGAAACCACAGGGACGTGGGCCCAGGCCGGTTCTGCTGAGCCAGCTCGCAGACCTCAGCACCTGCCCCCGGCCATCGGTACCCTGCAAAAGGCGGAGTGCCCTGGGGAAGCTCGCCCGGCTTGGTCTTCAGCGTGCCTGGCTGCCTTGCTTGTTTTTGAAGAGGAGACCTTGGACGCAGACTTTCTGCTCTGGTCCAGTTCTGGCTGCTCTGCCTTTCCCTCTGGACCTGACCCTTCACAGCGCCTGTGGGCTGTGGCCCGCCCTCCGTGGGAGCGAAGGCTGCGGCAGCCGGTCCCTGCTAGTCCCGGCGCACCTGCTGTTGTGCCCCCCCCCCGGCGCTGGGTTCGGCTCTTCTTTCTCCCCTTCGTCCGCGATGGGGCGGGCCAGTCTCCTCCTCTTTTTTCCTGCTTTACAACTTTATGCTGACTCTCTCTCTGAGCCACCTCCAATCTGGACAGTAAGCGACCGTTCAGGGAGCACCAGGCACTTGGAAACATTGGAAGTGTTTCTTTAAATGCAGAGTCAGTGTCACCCCCGGTCAGCCCCCTCGATGCTTTTGTTGCTTTGTAGCGTCAGCCTCATTGTCACCTTGCAGCCCCACAGGGTCCATTAAGTCCCCCCACCCAGCAGCCTCCCAAGAGGTCAGTCTCCCAGTCCTCTCTGTGACTTCAGAGGTGACACGGCTTCCCTTCTGCCTCTGCCCCTTTACTTCATGCACATTCTCACTGTCCTTTCTCCCGCTTCTCCCTTTACTTTTAGGGTGGTTTCACCTTATGTGATACAAATGTTAAGAAGAGAAAGAAAAGAAAGAATGAAAGAAAATCTCAACTGGCTGTCAAACTCCCAAGCTGAGAAGACAGTGGGAACCGAGCGAGGTGAGGACCGCAGACAGAGCCTGCTGGAAAGTTGCGGAGTCGCATGAATAAAACATGAAGATTGTGTTAAAGAGATGGACCTGAACCAGACCACCCACGTAGCCTCTTAGGACACTTTCTGTCTCGCCGCATTTGCAGAGAAGGTTGAGCGACAACTTGAATGCAAACCTGTGTCTTCGCTGGCCAAGAGAAAATTCCAGAAAGAAGGACTGCAGTTGGGAACTGTGGGAGACCCACAGCAGGAAGCAAACTTAAGCCTATTGGGGACACACAGTTTCAGATGAGATTGTGTTCCTGGAGAGAAATGTTTACCAGGAGCCTGATTTTAGAACAGTCAGACTTGCTTATACCTGAGTGTTCTTCTAATGCAATTCAGTTTTGGCACCTAGGCTTAAAGTCAGTCTGGGCTCTTTCCATTTTGATTTGAATTTTCGGTGCGCATTGCTAACAACCACACTAAAAATCCTGGCCCTTAGAAGTAGAGGTGGAGATAGATATTATATTGGATGGAACAAATGAACATAATTCAGCCATCAGAATTAGTGACTGTTCACCAAAATGAGAAAGGACTGTCATTCCTGTTCCCCTTGGAGCAGCTGAGTGATCCCATAAGGTGGGGATTCTGAAGAGAAAATGCAACCAAAGCATAAAGGAAAGAAAAGGGATATCGACTTGCTAAGTTCTGCAAGGGAGCACGGTGCCCCTCAGGGTGGGGGCAGTGGGAGAGGCCCACATTCTGTTGTGAACTTACCCCCTGGATTCTAAAGGACATCAGTGATAACATATTCCTCTCCGTCCCCCCACCCCCTTCTCCCCCTCGTTAGTCGGGCATTGCGAGGGACTCCGGCCTTTGGAAGACCTGGCTTATATGGGGGACTCTGATATGTACTAAAAGACATGCTACAGGTTACCAAGCTACGATCTGTCTATTCACAGTGGAAAACATTCTTTTCACACATGATCGCTGCATTGGCAAAGGTTACCAGTCATCACGTATTCGCAGACATCAGTACTAACACTTAGATGTAGAGTCAGTAACACAGGCGAGAGTTTAAGGTCTCACCTGTATTGTGGTGACTGGCAAACAGAGTGACCCTTTCTAGTCTGTGTATCTCAGGGTGAAATTGTGCCATCTCGGAAAAACCGCAATGCCAGACGGTGGTCTCTGCTTCTTCCCCGAGTGAGTTGAGACTCGAGGGTCCACAGGGGTAGCAAGGTTAGTTGGTGGGTTTCCTTCCCACCTGGGACCGCAATTCAGAATAGGTAAACACAGGTGTCTCAGGGTTTGGTTATAACGTGTTTTCCTCATCTGCGAAGTGAGACAGACTCTGCTCATGACCAGCTTCTCAGCGAGGCAACAGAAATCGTGGAAGACGATGCCTACGACACGTGGTGGTTCCTTGAGGAACAGAAGCTCTCTCAGGCATTTAAAGAGAGAGATTAGACTCCTGCTCAGCACCAGGACGTCATGGGTTGTTTTACCAACAGATACATGGGGGATCTAAGGGTCGGGGTCACACCAAAGGACTCGCCCGGGGAAGTGGAGGATGGCGCGGGTGGTGTACTTCAGCGGTCGGTGTCAAGGTGGCACCTTGCCAGCCAAGTGGCATGTTCCTTCCTCCCTTTGGGAGGGTGTGGTGTGGCCCAGGCGGAGATGGAGGACGTTACCCACTCTGCTGCCCTTCCCTGAAGGGGGCAGACTTGCCACCTCTGTTTCGATCGTAACTAGTTGGAGGGCGAGTCAGCAAGAGGCAGAGAGAGCCCATCGGGAGATGGGTGATCGGTCACCTCGAAGGGCCTGCCCGAGGCTGTCAGAGTGGGACCAGATCGCTCGTGTGCCACCCTCGGGGGACAGGCCCCCTGACTGCAATGCGCTCTGTCATGATGTTGCTGTTGGCATGCAGCCAATTATTCAGGGGGGACGGGAGCGAAGGGAAGTAGACGTTGAGCTTACCAAAGTGGGGAGCCTGCGCCCGCTTGCCTCGCCAGGAAGCTGCAGCTCCTCACACCCCAGGGGCCACAGCACTGCTGCTGTGAGGACAAGGGGGGGCTGACAGGCATTGGGGTCACCAGCGGGACACCAGCCAGCCAGCTCTTTGGTCTAGGCCCTTCGGGAAGATACAGCCGGTCCTATTTTGTTGGCAGCTATATTCCCAGCTCCCACCCAGCACGTAAGTGGGACTTAGTAAAAGCCCGATGACTCACGGGGGCACTATGGAGCCCCATTTATTAAATCTTCATGTGCATATGGGTCACCTGTGGACTGTGCTGAAATGCAGATTCCCAGGCCCCAGTTAGGAGTGGGGCCTGGGGTTCTGCATTTATAAGTAGACCCTAGGTGGAGAGGATGTTGCTTGTCCCAAACCACACGTTGAGGAGCAAGGGTGTGACAGAAATGGTACTCTTCTGGGGACCAGCCACACGCCAGGCACGGCATGTAGGAGGGTCGCACATTATTTCATAGAATCATGGCAAAGGTTTGTCACGTAGATACAGTCTTCTCATTTTCACATCCGGAAGGGAGAGTTCAGAAACGTTCAGGGGATTGCCTGTAATCCCAAAGATAATAAAGCACGGAGCTAGAGGCTACCTCGGAAAATGAAGAAGTCCCCTGTGCATGGTAGCTGTTATTATATTTTTAATAACTTTATCTATTTCCCAGGCTGATGACGATCAAAGATCACTTGGCGGTGTGTTTGTTTACAGCAGGAATTCATTCATGAGTCTTTAGCTCTGCATTTTAACAAGAGGCTATGTATCAGCACGTCCCTCCCCACGAGAGAAATGTGTATCACCTGGCCAGGAAATCTAGTTAAGGGTGATCGGTCTTGTGGAAAAGATGTTTGGAATTGAAGGACTAGAGTCGGCAGCGCCAAACGTGTCAGCTGATGTGACATCTGATACTTCATTGGGTGGGGGGACAGCGTTGGTGGTGGGGAGGCGGAGGGGTCATCTCAGGACGACAGGTCGTCTGTCCTCTGCCTGCTCCGTCAAGCTCGTCATCAGCGTCATCTCCGAGGGCAGTCAGTCTACAGGACGCTTTTCCCTGGTACGACAATGGCTTAGCAGTGGGAATGAGGATGGAAGGGTTAAAGCCCGTAAACAATACTTTTTCAGAGTCGAGATGGAATGCGAAAGCCATGGTCGCTCCAGTAATCACGCCTGTTTCTTGTGGCCACTCCTCAGTGACCCCCGAGTTTGGACAGAATGCCAGCAGAGGAAGACTAACGTCCTTTCCGGGAAGCTGGGATGGGGGTTGTCCACGTTGCCACAGGCAAATCTGAGGTCCCTCCCACAGTGACTCCAATGAGTTTCTCTCTGCGTGCGGCCTGGGATCCGCCTTGTTACCGAGTCCCTAGGGAATCCATTCAGTGCCCGCCGTGACAGGCACGGCCTCTGCCCTCAACCCGGTCACACTTCACCTGACTTCGTGGGTCAGGGTGGTCGGGACAGGCCCTGGCCATTCTGCTCCCTGCTGGCCTCTAACACCCCCACCCCCCCTGCCCCCGGCTGGGGCAATCTGTAAACATGGCTGCTGCTTTCGTCTGGTGTCGTTACCGAAACCAAGCAACACTTACTTTCTCGGAAGTCAAAATCCAAGTAGAACAGGTCGAAGTTCGGAAATTTCTCGGTGGCTGCGATCTTTTTCAGCGTATTGGAGAGTTGTTCTGCTCTCTGAATGCAAAGGGAAGAGGGAGAATTCCGTGAAGCCCAGACTTTAGTGAGCCTGTTCCGGCAGAACAAAGAAATGGGTGGTCCCCACCCCCACTCCAAGGCACAGAGCAGCTGGGCACATTAATTTCTATTCATGCACAAATGGCCAACCAGCATACAAACTGTTAAAATTCATCAGCAACCAAGTCAGCGCAAATGAAAGTAATAAGGTCCCGAGTTCCCCCGTGGGGCTGGTGAAGAAACGACGAACAATCCCGACCCTGTCGAAGCGTGCGGGGGGGGGGGGGGGGGGGGAGGAGGCGCCGTAGGGCGTCGATTTGTCTAACCTTCCTGGAGAGCGGTTCAGCGTGATGGCGCAAGCCCTTAAACGTGGTATACGCTTTGACCCGATAATATTTCTAGAAATTTGTCTTAAGGAAACAGACTTGGCGCTCAGAGCTAGACGCACACACTCAGGTTCATCACAGTGCCATTTGTCACCGTGAAAAATTGGAAGCCTTCTAGGCGCAGCTGCAAGGGAGGGAATAAATCGTGCGTGTGGACTGTGCCCTGAAAGGACCTCAGCATCACAAAGGGGAGGAGCCGTTTGTGCGGGTCGGAAGGCGTAAAGCCGTCTGCGTGTTCTGACATCATGGGGGCAAAACCCCCAATATCTGTCTCTGAAAGTAATAGTGGAAAGACACGGACACACAGTGACTCTGGGTAGTGGGATCTGGGGTGATTTTTTGTTATTGTTCTTTGTGTTTTTTTTTTTTTAAGGTTCTCCAAGGTTTTTTAAAAATGGAAGTGTATTTGTAAAAAACTTTGTGAAATCTTTTACAAAGAGATTATTCACGATCTGTGAAGGAACCGCACAACCCGTAGGCTTCCGTAGAGAGAGGGGAAAGCTCGGGAGGGCCCGGTCCTCCTTGAACTTGGGAGAACTCAGACGCAGGCCCTCACCTCGCTCACTGCTCTCAGCCTGCACCGCCACCACACCTGGGCTGGCTGTCAAAGGGGTGCGTGGGCACCTGCACGTACGAGAGAGACAGGCACACACACACACACAGAGACAGTGACCGGCAGACACAGGAGAAGCGACAGGCCCAGAGGGGGCAGAAGGAGGGAGACAGGGCACCCTGCTTTCCCTCGCCTCCTCAAGATGCCCTCCCCCCCCAGGAGTCCGATGTCTCTATGCACCAGCCTGGAGGCTGCTCCTCTGCCAAAACCCCACCCCCAGCTGCAAACGCCACGGCAAACACAGGACAAGGATGACCCAAAATGTCATCAAAAGGCCCGAGACGGCCCTACCTCGGCAGTGAGGGCCCGGAGAGTGCTGTTGGAAGACATCCAGCCGTGGCAGGGGCTGACCTGAGAGCAGGAAAACACCAGGTTGGTTACAGAGAGCCGCGCGGGGGCGAGGGGACCGCGGCTGCGGAGCAAGTCAGTGGCCGCTCACCTGAAGGCAGCTGAGGAAGGCGTAGAACTGCCTGTAGGTCACGTCCGCGTTCAGCTGGCCTGGAAGACAGCGAGGGCGGCTATGTCGCACGCGCTCCGATGTGGCGGCCCACGGGGACCCTTATGTGTGACCCTGCCTCCCTGGCACTTCCAGGGACCCGCCCTGATTTTCCAGTCGGCGTGGCCCTTGAAGAATGTCTGTGTGTCCCTTCTTTCTGAGCCCCTAGAAATTCAGAGCCAGACTTTCAGCCCAGGGGTGGGGGGGTGGGTGGGGCTTAGGAGTTGACTTCCTTCTCCAGCTGTTGGCCTGGGGGAGGGCAGAGCCTCCCCGGACCTGGACCCAGGTGGAGGATGCGAGGGCACGCCCGGACCACAGCATCCCTCACAATGGACTCTGCGAGCATTTCGTACCATTCTCCTGGCGATGGTGTGAAGTGCCAAGTTTCCCGAGGTGGGGGGGCGCAGAGAGCATTCAGGGTGGTCGACGACAAAGCCTCACTCCTGAGTTAGGACACCCAGGTCTGACCCAATCATCCTCAGCGAGGCCCAGGATGTGAACAGTAGAGTGAACGGCGCTACTGTTTGATGAACTGCCGGCCTCCCCGCCTGCTTGGGCAGCCGCTGGAGGCGGGCAGGCCAGCATACGATGTCCCTGCACGGCCCGGTGAAGCTCATACATTGAGCCCTAAATAGCAGAGGAGCCCCATCCTCATGTTTTGGGGCCAGTTCAAAAGGCCCCTGAAAGTAAAGGCGGTGAGCGCCCAAGGAGAGGTCGTCCGGAGCCTTCCTGAACATCAGCCGCAGATGCAGGACCTGTGGGGCTTATTGCTTCTCGTCTCTCAGGTGCCCCCTCTCTCGCCCCTCACAGCATACCCACCCCAGAGGCTATTCCACTTTCGTGCTGTGGCTGAGCCACAAAATCCAGGCTCTCCCAGACCTCAGGGGGCAGTGGCTGATGTGGTACTCATTAGCACGCCTCTCACGCTCGAATAAATAAAGGAAAATAATAGGCCCCATCTCGGAGCGAAGAGAGAGATTGAAGGTGATGGGGCAGTCTTATTTTTCACTTATACCTCAGATCAGTTAGACTGAAAGAGAGATTCAATTTTCTTGTCATGGAAGAAAAATATATTATCTCTTGGTGCGCCTGAGTGCGTCCCGAGGCTGGGAAACCACAGCTTATTATTGCCGTTAAAGTCCCGGTGACACGCTGGGCGTCCTCTGCTGCCGGGAGGTGTCCTTGTGGTCACATACTCGATGAATCCCAGCCCCCGGCCTTTGCTTCCATTTTCCAGAATCGGCATGGAGCCCCGAGCTGCAGCTTTCTCCAAGACCCCACTTCCCTGCTTCTTTTCCTCTATTTTTTTTGTCTCTGTATTTTTTGTGGTTTGTTTCCTTTCTGTCTGTGTCTCTGCTTGTCTCAGCCCAACCCAGCCGCACTGGCCGAGACCTCCAGCCTCCCCCTGCACCGTGGGTCCTCCCTGCGCCCCAGGGAGCTGGCTTTGCCCCGCCCCCTGGGCCACAGCCTCCCTTCTGCCCCCTTGTTCCCCTGTTGAAACTGTGGCCTGGTAACAAACTTCAGATCGCTTGGCAGGGACCCTGACACCTGCTTGGCCCCGATGAGTCCCCTCTCCCTAAGAGGTGTCTTCTCCTTCGTTCCCCTGCTCAGTGGCCGAAGTCTTTTCAGCCTGGGGGAGGCGGCACCTTAGTGTGGCCAGAAGCAGCACTCCGAGCTGTCCCCCTTCTTCCCTCCACGCCCAGGCGCTCTGATGCCTGGAGGGACTGGCCTTAGTCCTGCCCCTGGTGCTGGGACTCGCCTGCTGGCTCCTCCCGGCGGGGGGTGGGGTGGTGGGGGGGAAGGGAGGTAGGCCCGCCCAGGTCTTGTTTCACCCTGCTTCCTCCCTGAGGCCCGGCACACAGCTCAGGGCGAGACCACAGGCGTGCGCCCCCTCTGAGCCTTCTCCCACGCCTCCGTCCCTTCCCCGCTGTCCCCCTGCCACTCTGGCAGCGGCTCCCACTGGGCCCCATCGATCGAGGGAAAAGCCCAGTGGAGCAGGCAGGTGTGCCGAGCAGGAGGAGGGCCCGTCAGGTATGGTGGTGACAAGCAGCTGGGAAACCCGTGATGCGATGGTCCCTTCTCTCTGGTGTTTCTACCTGTGCGAGGGTGGGGTGTCTGGGGCTCGGGTCACAGGGGGGACCAGCTGGGAGTGCTTACGGTTTAAAGGAAGAGAAAAAGAGTTCTTGCGGCCAGTGTCGGTCATTTACTCTCTCTTTCTGGCATGGCCACCTGGCCCTCTTCCCCCAGCGGCTGTTTTGCCCGGAGGAGCCCTGGTGTGGAGGCGGCTCCTCCCACGCGTGGGGCCCGTACAGAGGCCGGGTCTCTGAGTCCCTGGTCGGAAGGTGCGTCTGCTGCACAAAGCTGGTCAAGAACGGCCAGGACAGGGTAGAAGGACTGTCCCTCAGTGCCCGGGAATGATAAGGGCTGCGTGTGTGTGCGTGGGGGTGCGGTGCGGAGCCAGGAGCTGGCCCAGTAGACGCCCGGTGTCGCTCTGAAGCTAAAACGGCAGCGTCCTCTCCCCCGCTGGCTGGAGTAGCGGCCTGGCCTGTGCCTCAGCCATTCGCAGTTCTCCAGGGCAGGGCCTTCGGTATTTGTTTAATGCCGGGACTGTCACTGAAATTTTAGGCACCATAAAAGCCTCGTTTCGACAGAGATCTATCACGCTTCCGTGAAATACCACCGAGGGTACCACTAACCCTGGTAAAAACACATTAATTCAGACAGAGAGAAGCCAGTAGTGAACTACAAGCCATGCCTCAATGCATTTTGGAACGCACCGCGTTTGAGGTTGAAGAGCGATCGGGGTGAAATGAGGGCGTGGTTGGTGTTTTGTGGCAGGGGCCTTCGAGGAAGGCCCAGGCGCACCCTCGACGGTAGCCCTCGGTCTCAGACGCGCCGACCGGAATGCGACCCTGCGGGCAGCACCCTGGATGCTCAGGGCTTGGACCAGTGTCACTGACACTTAGCAGCGTCACCGTGAGGATCTATATTCTGGTTTTCCCAGTGGGGCTGTCTTTGCTATCTCTTTTGAGAACGAGAACTCCACCTTGGTGTCTTCTTTACCCGACAAGGCATCTCACGGGGTCTCAGGCGTATTTATGGAAAGACTGCCTTCCCCCCGGACTGTGCCCGAGAGGACTCATCACTGGTCAAAGGTGGCCTTTCTCAAGAGCTCCTGAGGGTAGCCCTGGCTGGACGGCTCGGTTGGTGGGAGCATTGCTCTGGGCACCAGAAAGTCGCGTGTTCCATCCGCAGCCAGGGTGCGTGCGGGGGGCAACCGCCTGACGCTGTTCCCTCCCATCCATGTCCTTCTCCCCCCCTTTCTCTCTAAAACCAATAAAAAGTATCCTCGGGTGAGGACTAAAAAAGAAAAAAAAAGATCTTGAGTGTGTAGAATCCTAATGTGTGAGGCTTATTCTCCAGTGATTCCTCAAAAGGCAACACGAGCTCCCTGGGACTTTTGATTTCTGGTGGAGAGTGCGGGGCGGTCGCAGCCCTCGGGGGCCAGACGCCGGCTGCGCGGTGACTCTCCCACGGCGCTGGAGGAGGCAGGTCCTGGGGGCTCACCTCTCCCTCCTCCCGGCACGAGTGAGCTGGGAGCCCCTGCTTGTTCCGGGCCTCTGCTACCTGCAGATCTGATGCTGTGGCATTGAACCTCGTCTTTGCCAATGGTCAGGCTGAGTTCGTGCCTGTCCTACCGAGGCATGAGAGACTATGCCTGATCCAGGGGTAATTCCC
Source organism: Glossophaga mutica (assembly GCA_039655065.1). NCBI lineage: Eukaryota > Metazoa > Chordata > Mammalia > Chiroptera > Phyllostomidae > Glossophaga > Glossophaga mutica. The sequence goes on from CM077313.1 coordinate 90,951,569, forward strand.
CAGCCCCTTCTGCCCCCTGAACTCTTTCCTAACCCTCACGGTTGGCTACCTGAGTAAGAGTATCCGCGTCATGTTTCTCGGCTCAAAGACAGGCAAAGTGGAACACCCCCGTATTCACTGACGCACCCTTTAGCACAGGGCCTTGGGCATCCGACGAGGGTGTTGTTCTGCTCTTGATTAAGATGAGAGCCATCCTGACCTGGGCAGAGCAGCCAAATCCAGAGGCTGGCCCAGCGTTGACCTGGGAACAGAGATCCCAAGATCGGATTTTCGGCCGGAGCAGACGGGAGCACATGAGGGCGGCCGCCCTCTGTGAGCTGTGTCCCTGCCAGAGGGGGCGGGGCAAGCTGGCAAGTCGCGCCTACTCCCCCAGTCTGTCGACCAAGGACCCCCTGGTGCTTCATTGAGGGATTCATGCTCTATTTCCCATGGCAACCGGCAGCAGGGATAATTTAGGAAATGAATAATAACTAAAAAACATTAAACACATTTTTGAGGGTTTCATCTTTCTCCCTAATTGGATTATTTTTTAAAAAAACAAGGGCCGTTTATATAGAACAAACTGGTTGCATCTTTCCCTTTTTGCTCGTTTATGCAGTGAAATGCTGGTGCGTGAGGAGCGGCTGGAGAGAGGCCCTCCGAGGACAAGGCGACGCCGAGGGCAGAGTTTCTCCACCTCGGACATTGTTGGTTGTGGGGGGGGGGGGCTGTCCTGGGCGTGGTGGGGTGTTTGGGACCATCCCTGGATTCTACCCAGCAAATGCCGGTAGCAACCCCCTCTCCGGTTGTGGTGATGGGTGAGGGGTCGGGGGCGATGCCCATGAATGAGAACCGGTGGCGTCCCTTCCGAACTGCATGGAGTCATTGTCACATGCTGCCGTGGAGTCGAGGGACCAGCTGAAAGGGTTTCCAGGGGCGGCTGAGTGCGAGTCCATGGACAGAGGCTGGAATGTAAAGCCAGAAACCCCCCGGTCAAGTCCCGACGAGCAGGCCGCGGTGAGTCGGAAATACGCCTTCTCCGCGCCCAGCGTCCCAGGCCCAGGCGTTGCTGCACATGGGAGAGATTTAGGGATTCGGAAACGCCTCTTGGGGGAACCGCGGTTTTCCCGGCCAACGGCTCAAAGAGCCATCTCGGCCCGCCTGGTTGTCCTCGCTGTGTCCACGGGGGCCCGGAGTGGAGGCCAGCTCTCCAACGTGTGATCACACCACCTCTACGGGGCACGGTCGAAGCCACGCAACCAGGAGGAACGTGCTAGACGACGTTTCCCTTGGATAACGACGGCCTTCACGGCACGTTCCTCACCGCAGAGGAAACGACTTCGGTCTCATGCGAGAGCAGCCTGGAATGAGGGGTCTGCTCTTGTCTTCCCTGGAGCCCTGCAGGAGCTGGTAAAAGGCCCCTGTCCTTTCCCTGTGCGGGGAGGGCAGGACTCCCCGAGGGAGGTGTGGGGGGATTGGCTTAAACCAGAGTGCAGGAGGGGTCAGGGGGAGGCTGAAGAGACACAGAGAAGTTGCGTGTGCAAGGGAAAGAAAGCTCTCCTGAGGAGGCAGCGGGGACTGAGTTTCTGGTCCTTCCCTTTGAACTGCTCCTCGGGCTCAGAAGAAGCCGCTTGGGCCTCCAGCACATTTGACCTTGGGCTCGTGTAAGGAGGGGGCTGTCTCCGTACCAGGGAGGCAGTGGCCCCTTTAATGAAAGACTGGCCCAGGTGCTATCAATACAAGGCTGAGGAGAGGGCGCCCTCCGGCTCCGAATTTTCTCCCATAACACTTACATCCTCTGACACGCTTTGGGAATCTTTTTTACCACTGGAACAAAGCCTTAGGTTGGCTGGGAGTTTTGACCATTCTGTTCTCCGTGGGTTACCCAGTGCCTGGAGCAGTGCCTGGCACGTCACTGGCCCTCCATACTTTTTGAAAAGGCATTCTCCTCCAAGGCACAGAGAGCAGAGCCCTGCTACCCCCAGCTCACATTCCGACGAAGCGCGCAGCTACGTTACACTCGGTAAGCTCCCTACCCTCTCTGGGCCTTCCCTCTGCTCATCCATTCAATGAAATGACGGAAAAAGCCCATCTCGCGGGGGTGTTTTTGGGATCAGCATGGCAACCCTTCCTAACATGGATTACTGCTACTTTTACGACATAATGCATCTGGAACGTTGGAGAGGCTGTTAGAAGTTTCTGGGGATCTCTGAAGCATTTCAGCACCGAGGACTCTGAGGGAGTGTCACAGTAGGGCAGCGCCAAGTCCACCGAAGGACCCCAGGTGACAGAATTTGATCTGGCCACCAGGGGGCACTCACCGTGGAGAGTCTGAGAAATCCTGCCCTTCGACCCCATCAAAGTGCACTTTCTGTCTCCCGCTCGGGATTCATCAGCACATTCCTGAGTTCACCTTCAGTTAAAGGAGTTTCCTGACTTCAACTCTTACCTTTCAATTTGTCTTACTTCTTCACGAAATATTTCCGGCCTTCCTGGCTTTGGATCTGGCCCCGCCCACCTTTGCATACTGACCTTTCGATCCTGCCCCTGGGGCCGCTCCCCTTCATCACCTCTGACTCATGGATTGTGAAGGCCTTTGGGGTGTACCCCTCTATGGTGTGAACTGTATATATTGGAACTGTGTATTCATTGACATCGTTAAAGAGTAAAAGTAGCCCAGGCTGGTGTGGTTTAGTGGACTGAGCATTGGCCTGCAAACCAAAGGGTTGCCGGTTCGAATCCCAGTCAGGCTACATGCCTGGGTTGTGGGCCAGGTCCCCAGTACGGGGGCACACCACACATTGATGCTTCTCTCCTTCCCTCCCTTCCCCTCTCTCTAAACATAGCATAACATAAAATAAAATCTTAAAAAGAAATTAAATAGTAGAAGGAGCTTCAAAGCAATACCGAGAGGATGGTATCTATCGTGCAGGTTATCCCAGAGAAAGGTCCCATCTGGTAAGCCATGTAGAATAACGTGGCTGCCATTTGGCAGGTGGGAATGTAGATACTTCAGAGTCTCCATGACCTTGGAATAGAATCGCTCAGGAGTGGTCATTTCTGGGACTGGATCAGTCTTCCTGTTGGGAAAAGGAAAAAAAATCTTACCAGATGACAAGGATAGGTACATGCAAATTCTGAAGTTCCCCTCCCAACCCCCATCCCACCACATGGTGGTGATTGTTGCTATTTGAAAACTATTTCTGGCTTCCTGATTGCTGTGTGGTTGGGTGGGCCATGTCACTGGTCTGGTGCATGAGTTGCGAGAAGTGACATATGTCATGTTTGGTGGGATGAGAGCCTCTAGAAAGCTCTTTTTCTTTGCCATGGATGTGGGCAGCAGTTAAGTCATTGTTGAGTCCTGGAACAGAGTCACATGATGATTTTTGATGGACGTACCATGTGAGTGAGAAGCAAATGTTTGTTGCTTTACGCTCCCCAGATTTTAGGGGCTGTTTGTTCCTGCAGCACAACCTCACCCATCCTAACTGATAAACACAGAGAATGGAGTCTGGTACGGATTAGTATTTGTTGGGCGCTTCAAGGTTGTGACTTGGTCTTGGACACTTTGCACCTGCCTTACGGTGCGGGAAACAGAATGTCACTGAGAAATGAAGTTGCATTACATGCCCACAGTACACCCCTCTGTTCGGCCCTGAATCTGAACTTCCATGAACCTCCCGGCCGACTGCTGTTTCGGGCTGCCCCTGCCACGCTCCCGCCAGCAGGCAGTTCCGGGTTGCCTCCCGGTTTTTCTCTTCACAGTGGTGCTGGTTCTCTGCAGAACGTTTGAGATTTTAAATTGTATTTTCCTTCTTGTTTCATAACAGGTAGTGAGCACAGAAAATGAAAGTTTTGTAAGTAGCTATAAAAGCATCAGCCTAAAAATCGAAGCATTTAAGACAAAGATGGAAATCACAAGTGAGCTGAAAGAAATAAACTTTTAGTTTCAAACAGGCATTTTTTGAGCTGAAGCTGGTTGACTATTTTTCATTTGGTTTGGCAAAAAACAAAATGAGGAATGTGCAGATGTCTTCTAGAAGCATCTCACTGATAGTTACACTGAAATTTCTTTCTTTCTTTAAAGCTGTGTTTCAACGGCAAAGGGTAAAGAGAGATGCTGGAATATGTGTTGGCTTTAATAGGTAAACCTATTATTGTTCATTTTTTTACACAGTTGACTTTTGTAAACACAGGATCACCTCAAGTTCGAATGAAGATTTGAATCTGCATTGACCTGGGAACGTGAATTCGCTAAGATTCTCCTTTGCCTGTTAGGTTCTAAATGGCCTGATGGTAAATGGAATGAAACAATGATCTACATTGTTTTCTGTTTGAGCCCTCACATTCCAAACTTGCCACATGACCCTAGAATGGGTGGAATAGCATCCCTCAGAATGTGGTCGTAGTTGGAACCGGGGTCTTTGCAGGTGTAATTAGTTAAGATGAGGTCATACTGGATTCGGGTGGGGCTAGATCCAGTGAAGTGTGTCCTTGTGAGAAGAGGAGAGGACACACAGACATGCACAGAGACGGAGACTGGAGTTTTGTGGCCATAATCCAAGAAATGCAAGGGTTGCTGGGAGCCCCGAAAGCACGTGGAGACAAGCACGTATTTTCCCCTAGACCCTTCGGAGAAAGCAGGGCCCTGCCGACACCTTGATTCCAGACTTCTAGCCTCCACAGCTGTGAGGGAACACCTTTCTCTTGTTCCCAGTCTCCCAGTTTGGGGTACTTTGTTACAGCAGCCCTAGGGAGCTTAAGACAGATTCCAAATCAGAGAAAGTAGGTCCATTACTCACAGCCTGAACCCAAGGCCCGAGTCACATGGGAAGACGGGGGAGAACAAAGCCCACAGGGACATCCACTATTCTCTCTTTCAAGGGAGCTCCTAAATGAGGGACCTTTTCAAAATGTGTCAAAATTCGAAGTAGACTTAACTCTTGACCTTGAAATTTTACTTTCAGGAAGGCGTCCGATAGTAAACGTCCCACAAGTGTGCAAAAATGTAACATCTAAATGTACATACAAATTGCAACATTGCTTGTGATAGTGTAAAACTGGAAAAAGTTACAAAGGCCGCCTACAAAGCTGTGGTCCACCCACGTGGTGATGTGCTCCGTGGCCACTAAAACGAACAGAGGAGCTAGATAGAGTTCAATTCTGAATAAACTAGATGCCCCTGAACGAACTGTTCACTACAAAATGTTTAATTTTACATGAGGTGAATTTCACTGCAATAAAATAAAAAATATACAAAAAGAATAAAATAATCTGCATGCATTAGCATAGAAAGACTGCTACAAAGTATTGGTGATGGAAAAAAACAAATGGCAGAGTAGTGAGCATAATATTTCCTTTAACAAATATTAATAAGCGTGTGAGTTAGAGTTTCCACAGAAAAAATCTGGCTGCAAATACTCTGTCATGATTGGTTAGCTTGTAGCACAGTAGTGGGGGTGGAAGGGAGTCATTATGGGAAAATGTTCATTTCCAAAGCTCCGTATTATTTGAAGTTTTCCCAGCAGATGTTACTTTGTAAGTAGAGAAAAATATAAATAAAACAGATTCCCATATCATCTTCATTATCTTTTCTAAAGGGGAAAAACCAGACTCCCTCTAAGTTTTAATGGGAGGGGCAGAAAACATTACTTTACGTCATTTCCTCTATGCCTACTTCACTATACCTACTTGGGAAGAAAATCACTTCCCACATTGCAGCGATCCAGGAGACAAGGATGACCGCAGGTAAGGGGCCCCCGGGGCCCAGTCTGGGACAGGCAGCGTGCACCCACGCAGAGGAAGGGGCAGAGCAAGCCTGGCATTTCCGGAAGCCAGTGGGGAGTCAGCGGCAGTTGGTGTTTGTGCTTCTAAACTATGGACTGGGTTGCTTGGACTACCAAGAGGGAAGGAAGGAAGGAAGGATGAAGGAAGGAAGGGAGGAAGGAAGGAAGGAAGGAAGGAGGAAGGAAGGAAGGAAGGAAGAAAGGAAGAAGGAAGGAAAGAAGGAAGGAGGGAAGGAAGGAAGGAAGGAAGGAGGAAGGAAGGAAGGAAGGAGGGAAGGAAGGAAGGAAGGGAGGAAGGAAGGGAGGAGGGAAGAAGGAAGAAAAGAAGGAGGAAGGAAGGAAGGAAGGAAGGAAGGAAGGAAGGAAGGAAGAATCTTATCCTGTTCAAACAAACCCCAGCTTGTATTGGGTTAGCCAAAAAGTCCATATGTTTTTATCTGGAAAATAGAAGATACATTTTTATTTTCACCAATAACTTCATTGATTTGGATATTTTGAGTAGATTGGCTAGCTTCCATGTGGCAGGATGTTGATCGTTCTCAATTAATGTCTCGCTACCAACTTCAACTGGTCCACCCAACCGTGGGCCATCGTCCACCGAGAAATCTCCAGCATGAAACTTGGCAAACCACTTCTGACACGTTTGATCAGTAGCAGCACCTTCTCCATACACCGCACAAATCATCTTTCGCCTTTCAGTTGCATGTTTACCTTTCTTGAAATAATAAAGCATACTATGCTAAAAATGTTGAATATTTTCCTCCATCTTTGTGGTGGACTCTGGCCTGCAGAGCCCGCCTGTTGTGACTGAAGACGAGAACAAATGCACAGGTGACAGCAGTCCTGTGGGGAAAAAGGGACCGGCACGGCCACTCTCTCAAGGGGAGAGCACCCCAACCCTTGCCTTGATGGGCTTTTATTGTTTTTCTCGGGTTTACATCAGAGAAGGATTTATTATCTATTCCACAGAATATTATTGTCTACAGTTTAGGTACGATCAAGGAAATGAAAGTAACATGCAAAGGGGAATGGTGGCAAGCTGATTAGCTCTGTCCTTGGGAAAATTCACACAGGCTTTGGAAAGCACCTTGAAGATAGACAATATACATTTGTTATTTCAGACCAGGGTGATGGAGTTTTAGCGAGAGCAAGCTGTAACTGTGTGCATTTTCTAGGCCCGATTCCCATGGGAAAACTCAGTTTGAAGGTCTGGCTCCTGCCCACCACCTCGCGTCTGTAGGTTTCCCGTACAGAGCTGAGTCACGTTTGCTAGACCAAAACAAACTGGTCCCTTACACATCTTTTATGTTAAAATGGCCATACAAAAACCCACCAATTTTGATAAGTTTTTTGAAATGCACGCTAATAGGACAGCTGTCACAATACAACCTAACAAAGTTGTTTCAAATGAAGTTGGAGACAACTAAGAGCTACTAGAGCCATTGTACGAAAAAGCCAACAAACTTTCTGGCCAACCCAGTAGAACAGACAGAGTGCTAAGTTCATGTTTTGTTTCCTCGGGAAGAATTATTCTGCTTTACGAATACCAGTCTCCCTACCCTGCACAAAGGGCACTCACAGGATTTGAGAAGAGGTTGCTGCTACCCACTGGGGGCAGAAGGCTGGGTGGGGCCTTGGCTTGATTGGCATGCGCACAGAAGCTCCGGAGGCCCCTGCCTTTGCGAAGGGGAGCCCTCCCGGCTACCTTGGGGGTTTGTGCAGACCAGGAGAACCTTCCCAGAGTGACCAGGTTTCACATGCCCGGTGGGCTTGGAGTGGGACAGCGGAGTGACATGAAAGCAGGTTGGGGGTCTGAGTCCTGTCCCTTGTCACCAGGAAAGCCCCTGCATGTGGCCTGATGACTTCTGCCTCTGTGGTTTTGTTTTTGTTTTCTCTGTTGTTTACACAACAGCACGGGCACAAAGCAATTACACTGAGTGAAGTCTCTTCAGCCACATAAAGGCGAGATAATGAGGAGCAAGTCTCCCCAGCCCTCGACTTAATGATTATTTTGTGGTCAGAGACTCGCCCTGATGATGCACGAAGAATCTGAGCTAATTTGTACTCATGAAGAGGGCACCCCACAAATTGAGCCAGCAGGACCCCAAATGGCTGATTACTCAGGGAAACCCAACGGGAGCCTCCTGCGGCTAACAGGATGTCCTCGGGCGTCTCTGGCCCAGCGAGTGCAGCTGCCTAACTGACACACTGGGTTGGGGAGATGTCCCACGCGCAGGGCACAAGGGGCTTAAGGGACAGGTGGTGCGCTCCCCCTGCTGCGTGTCACAGAAGGTGCCTTCGGACTCTGCCCTGAAAAGCTGTCCGTGCCATTTTGACCTGGGTACTCCTTCCTCTGGTGATTGCTATGGGGGTTTGGTTGGAGTACTTCGGCAACCAAAGAGTCCCAGGGGCTTGGAAAATACCTCCTGGGCCTTTCCCCCTGGTGTCCGAGGCCGAATGGGCTGAGCTGAGACTGTCTAACCCTTTCCATCCCAGGTGTCCCGGTGCCGTGGCAGACCCACTTTGTCGGCCCAGGTTTGCCTTCCCGCTCCAGTGCCCTGTGTCCCCCTCACACGCCAGCAAGCTTGGCCAGTCACTCAGATGGAGAGGTGGGGGTTTGCCAGGCTTTCAGAAGAGAAATTCGAGAACCAGCCTGGGGGCCATGACGCTCACACCGGGGGTAGGGGGGAGGGGAGTGAGACATCGGCGCTCACTGCCACACTCTCACACCGGCCAGTAACACGCGGTGGGCCCAGAACCGCCTCGCCCCTGGGGCGGCTCAGAGCCTGTCTCTGCCCTAATGAATCGTGTCTGACCATGCAGAACCCTTCCTGGCGTGGGAGCAGGGCCACGATCGTCCCTCACCCTGGCAGGTCTTCCAGCCAGATTTTCCCCGGCCGGTGCCAGAAAGACGCTCCCGCATCAAGGACGAGGGTGGGCATCCCTTGCGGGAGACACTTCCCGGGACCAGATGTCCCGTGACCTAGTGCTCAGACCTCACTCACACCGGCAGGCATCTGGGTTTTCCAACCCCCCCGCCGCGGCCCCCACACCAGAGCGAGAACTAGCCCTGTTCTTCAGGCCGGCCAGCGGTCACTGTATCACTCACCTCTCACCCAGCCCCCCCAAAGAGGCATCTTGACACAGACTGAGAATGGGGTGGGGAGTTCTGCGCTCACACTACCCCATGCATAGCGATGCTGGGTCCCCTAAAAGTGGGTGTGGCCCGCTGGGTGGGAAACCGTTCCCTTGGCCGAGGTGCCTTGATGGGGGGAGGCTGGGAGAGAGCGTCCTCTGAGCACAGCCCTGTTCACCCCCTCTGGCTGGCTTCTGCCATGTGGCTGTGCAGGCTCCTCGGGTCAGCCCCTCGCCGGGCTTCCTCTTTCTACGCAGCTGATCTGCTAGCTGCCTGGGGAGGGAGGGAGTTGGGGGCGGGGGCGGTGGGTGCACGGACTGGACTCGGAAGCGTTGTCATTGCAGAAAAAACTGCTTGAAGGCCAGGGCACACAGACAACCCACGGGAGGTGGTCCTGGCTCTCGCTATTAAGTAAAAAATGTGTGATTGATAATTTCTACATCCACTGTGAAAAAGGGAATCCTGTCAACTTATGTGCCTGGTGGTAGATGCCTTTGTAATTCTATCACAGTTCTAGTAATGATAATGATCTTCTCAGTGCTAGGGTGTTAGGATATTGCGGAATTGTCGTCATCACCCTCTGTGATTAGAGGGACTTAAGGCCACTCCCTGTCCCCACAGCTGGCCCTGTCACTGCAGGGTCTGCCGCTGGAGCTCACTCACATTTGCCCCGGGTCCGGGAATCTCCTTCTCTATCACTCACATTCCGTAGCTTTTGCGGGCAGTGATCGGAAGTCCCCGGAGCTGGGTTAGCTCAGCCAGACTGAGTGGAGTTTCAACGAGAAATGTAGGTTTGCCTGTGTTGCCTTGCTTCTTGCATTCCGGACACTAAAAGCTGTCTTCCCACCATGACCTTCACTCACTGAACAAGAGTTCATCGAGTAACCATGCGAGTTTAGAGGGTGAGACAGGAGCGCATGATTGCATTATGTCAGCAAGAGCGAGACGGCGTCATCGTCCACAAGGAGAAGGTCAAGTGTCTCCAAACTTGTCCCGGGACAGACTTCTTATGCGACTCGCTGCTGGAGTGAGCTTTGTACGAAGTCCCTTTGCTCGTTTTGGGTTATCCACTCCACCTTGACGTTCTGGCAGATGGGGCGGCGTAGTTGCCATCTGTCTTTATTTTTCTAACCCCTCCGCAGGACATAGCAAAGTGGGCACCGCGGGGACATCCCACACTGCCAGCTCCGTTATTTTACCCAAATGCTTGCTGCTTCTCTGCCCAGATCCTGGCGGGGGGTGGGGGGGGTGCTGGCATGTGTCTCTGGCTGATAGCTGCCTGCCCTTGGCTCTTCAGAAAAGTTTGCGAAGTGGGCCTGGCTGGAAGGGCCTCCGGGGAAGCAGAGTCTGCCGGAAAAGGGCAGTGGCAGGGCTTTGGGTCTTGGAGCCACAGCCCCTTCCCGAGGGTGTCCTGCCCTCCGTGCCCTCCAGCAGACCACGATCCACAGGCTGGAGGGGTGCCGGCTGATCTGCCCACAGGTTTGCTCTGTTTGGTGATGGGGCTGGAGGCTGAGGTTCACCGCTTCTCCTTCCAGAAGCAGCCCGAGGTCAGGAACCGTGGCCCCATCGCCAGCGTGTCCCAGAGCTGGCAAGGCACAGGTGCCCCAAACCTACTTTTAAAAGGGAATGCGTAAAGGAAAGCGAACAAGAGGAGTGTGGACTGTCGGAACGAGCTCAGAAGTTCACTGGAGAAGCTCGTTCGGCTCGCAGCGTGGCTGCTCAATGCTCAATGGCAGGATAAGCAAGTTCCTTCACCGGCACAGAACCTCAGTTTCCTCATCTGTAAAAGGGGGACATCATACCTGCCTCTTGGGGCTGCTGTGGGGGTGAGAGGATATAGCGAGTGGTATAGCTCTGGGCTCACGGCAGGTTTAGGGGCTGTTTGCTCTTCACTGGTGAGTCCCAGGCGATTCGTCACAGGGGCTGGGACTGGGGTCCCCAGTACGTAGCCGGGGCAGGACTGGGGTTCTGAGGAGAGTGGTAAACCAGCGTAGGGCTTGCCAAAGCAGGGTCTGGCACGTAAGCATCTCTGGATCAAAGTGTGATATCTCCTGCCCTGAATTCACTGCGCTGAGTAGGTCTACACCTCCTTCACCGTAAGAGTTCTAGGCTCTCGTGGAGGTGTCCAGGAGGGCAAACACGTCAACCGCAGGAACGGGACCGGAAAGCCACGGCCGGGCGGTGAGCAGGAATCCCTACCCCTAGCGCTGCCTCGGGGGGAGCCCAGCTCTGCCATTAACCAGTTAATTAGGCCAGTCACGCCCCCTCCTTGGCTTTACTTTACTTTACTGTTTTCTAAAATGGAGATCTGGCGTCATTTTTTTTTTCTTTTTGGCCGTGATCACAGGACAGATGACCTTCATATAGGCAGCATACTCTCAGGGGCAGGCGCAGATTTTGAGAAATCTTCCAAGATGTGGTGAGGGGGATGACGTCGTTCAACGTTTTGAAATCTCTACCGATATTAGCGGGTTAGCAGAATGACTTTCTTCTACGGGCCACGGGCGTAAACAGGATTGGGTGTGAAGTACGTGTGGGTTCTTTGCAAATGCTCGAAGTCTGTGGTGTCTCTGCCACGCGTGTGTGTATGCGAGAATATGCGAGCGAAAGCTGTTCTTCGGGGGTAGCTGTGACTCTGCCTTATTTTATTTAAAGAAGCCCTGAGTCTCAGTCTTGGATTCTTGGCTGGTAGAAGCACATTTCCGGTGACATAAGTCAGCGCTGCTCTGACACACCCACTTTGCTGTGAATCAGAGCAAAGAATTAATGGATGAAACGGTTTTTAAAAGGGTCTCTCCGCTTTGCGGGCTGGTTCTGTTGATTTCACACGTGTCTGGGGCTTGTGAAGATAGAGACATTTAATTCAACAGCAGGCTGGTGGAGTGGAAGAAAAAGGGAAACCCGGAGCCGAGGAACTTCCAAAACCGTCTTTCTTAATAACTCACCCGTTGCAGACATCATTTCCGATCATGGCGTACACGACGACGGCTGGCTGGTCCAACAGCGGGTTCCTAGACAAACTGAGAAGCCACAGATGGAGTCTGAGTGTCGAACACTGGGAAACCTAGCTTCGTAGCCCACGTCGCAGGCTGGGCCTGCGAAAGGATCTGAATGCCCGCCCCTCCCCGGGGAATTTTCGCTAGTTTTCTTTCATGCTAGTTATCACCATTCCAACTTCTCCCTTTCTTCTCTATAATCTTTAGTCTACTTCCTGTGAGGGAAAGACCCCGTAAACGTATAGACCTGAAGAGTGGGGTGAAGTGTCCAGCAGGGGGACGCACCACCCTTTCCTAGCATCTTGCACAGCCTTTGTCGTCAACACACACAGGTGGGTTACTCGGGTTCCTTATGTCCAGGTTCGTAAGACACCCTGGGGGCCTGCAGTCAACTTTGAAACCCTCCCCCCACAAGGTTTCTGTTCTGGGCACCCAGGGCCATGCTTCTGAATTTTAGGCCCAACGTGAGCACAGAATTGTTTTCTCGTTCTTAAGCAGGACTACAAAATAATCCTTTTTGTCTTTCTCAGATACTATAGCCAGATCTAAGTTTCACCCTCTTTGTATGTGTTTCTACGACCCTTCCTGAAGGACATACGCCAAGTTACACCGCAAATGCTCACTGACCCAAGAAGGGCTAATGTCCCCATGTTTCTAGAGTGGCTAACAAGTCACCGATGCCCAGTGCAAGTGATGATGGGGTGACAACGGAGTTTTCATTCATTTTTAGAAATGAGAAGCTCCATTGAAAAACAACTTCTTATGTCCCTCTTCCACTTACCTTCTTATAAATCCCTCCAGGTTTTGGGAAGATGCACCTGAGTGATGAAAAGTGAGAAAATAATTACCGTTAGTGAGTTCAGCCCCGCACAATGAGCAGGAGGGCCTGGTTGTCTGAAACCATGGAAGAGGCGTGATCGTGCAGTCAGAGGCCATCTGCACCCTTGTGCTGATGGGGATAACGCCGTCCTGGAACTCTCCTCGGTGGGTCTCATGTTTCCTGGGATTATATTAACATAACTCCGAAGTCTTTGGATTCATAGGTCTCAAGACATTTTCTAACACGAATGGGTAAGCTTGGTGACAGGTGTAAGAAAAAGGTACATACCTAGCACCAGGGAGAGAAACTACCCAGAAGATTAAGGGATGCATTGAGGAACGAGAGGAAGCGTAAAAAGGTTTCTCTGAGACGCATGGATCTTCCCAGAGAGCCTCAGGGAAGTGTCGGCTGGTATCCCTGCCCACTCCCGAGGCCCCTCCTGCCGGCTGGCCTGTGCCAGGTTCAGACTGTAGCACTGATGTATTATTCCCCCTCCTGCAATGACACGTATGCCCATCCCGCCCCCATCCCTGCTACCACCGGTAATGTATCTCTTACAGGAAGTCATAGTTGTTGAGTCCTCATGTGATTGTAGACACTCTGTTAAGCACTTTATATTATTAGTTCACTGAGGCCTTAGTGCCACTGTGTGAGGTAGGCACATGAGCAGCCCCACTTTATAGATGAGAAAACTGAGGCTCACTTAAGTGACTTGCCCAAAGCCATGTGACTAATAATGTGGAGAGCTGCAGTTCAAACCCTGGCCCTCCTGCCTGCCAGGGGGAGCTCTGTCTCCCTGGGGGACGTTGCTTCTATAGGGTGGGGTCTGGAAAGAGTAAACCTATGTAGGTATTCTTGTCCCTTGGAGGCTGATCTTCAGTAATAAATGAGTAATGCTCAGGTGCAAGGTGCAACTCCAGGGACAAGGAAGATCGTTCTGTAACTGCTGGGCTTGGAAGGCTGGGGGGCAGGTGCGTTTTATGACAGAGCCAGTGTGTGTGCTTACAGACCCACACGGGACAGAGGGCAGTGCACAGCTGTGGGGAGCACGCTGGCCCTTGTTCCTGGGAAGCTGTGTGACAATGCGGCGACCGCCTCTTTGTCACGTGCGACTAGGCGCAAGCTCTGGGGCAGTGTCGATGTTCTCTTGGCTGATTCAAGAGTGTTACTGCATTAAATGAACGTTGCTTGATTTCCTTGTTTTACACGTGGTAAATCCGCAGCACACAAACTTGACCGGTATAACCATTTTTAAGTGGACAGGTCAGTGGCATTAAGTCCAGTCATATTAGTGTGCAGCCACCCCCACTGTCCATCTCCAGAACTTCCCCACGATCCCACACGGGAGCCTCACACCCATGGGAGAATAACTCCCTGTCCGCCTCCCCTGCAGCCTCTGACCACGCCGTGCTACTTTCTGTCTCTATGAGTTTAGACTGTGCGAGGTACCTCCTATAGGGCCAGTCATACAATATTTGTCTTTTGGTGTCTGGCTTATTTCAATTAGCCCAATGTCTTCAAAGTTCATCTCTTTGGAGCATGTGTCCTTTTAAAGGCTGACTAATAATCCCTGTGTGGATACACCACATTTTGTTTGTCTGTTCACCTATCGATGGGCATTTGGGTTGTTCCTACCTTCTGGCTGTTGCGAAAAACGCCGCATGACCCTGCTTTCAATTCTTTTAGGTACACACCTACGGAATTTCTGGACCACACGGTAATGCTGTGTTTAATCTTTTGGAGGAACCGCCACACTGCCTTCATTTCCTTGGGGTGGCGAGGCAGGGTGGTAGTCAACGGGCACGCAGACACACCAGTGCACAGCCGTCAGCTCCTCGAACACGCATGCGTTCGTGCGCCCTCTCCCTCCGTTTGTTGAGCACCCGCCACGCAGCCGGCAGAGCAGGGACTTAGCAGGTGAGTGGACACCGCCTCTGTCCCTGAGCAGGGGTGTCTGTCGGTAGACACGTAACTGAGTGCTGGTCCGAGGCGTGCTGTAGGTCCAACCCCAGTGACCGAAAAGAGGGAAACCCAGTGGATTTGAGCCTCTCATCTCTGCTCAGAGAAGGTGCCAGATCGAGTCCTCAACGTAGAGACTCAGAGTATTTCTGGGTGTTAGACTGCTCCCTACTGTTGTCAGAAGCGAGGACACAGGGGCGGCCACCGCGTGCCGGCACGGTGCCCGCGATGGCTCCTCGTCTCGTCGGCTGGGCCCTTCGTTCAGTTCCAGCCCCAGGTTCACACGTCCCATCTTCAGTAAGGTAGCAAACCAAGAGGTGTTTCATTCGCACTCTTCGATTTGCGTGTTAATGAGAAATGAAAACTAATGAAAGCTCAAGGACCAGGCCAGGCCAGTAATTGTCCTCATTGCCCAGAGGACAGCTGGGAGTTTGAGGTGTAGCTGAACCACAGAGCCTGAGGCAGGGACATAAAAACCCGTCGTGGCATGCTGCATGCTCAGCCCCTCCCTTGGTCCACGGCACCCGCGCCCCTTGGCTGCTCGGGGTAGGGGTGGCAGGCCGGTGGCACCTGCCAGGGTGGATTTAAAAACAGCAGTCACAGACATCCACTCAAGAAGAGGATGCTCCTACTCTTCTTTACCCAAATGTCTGTGTTTATAATATGAGCACCGTATTTTCTTGCTCCAAAGCTATTGCTCCTTTCAGGATTTCCACTTCCTCTGAGAAAGTTTCATCTTTTGAGATCATGTCGTTAGTTTCTGTAATTTCTCTTCTTGATCCCCCTTTCCTGTGGTTCTGCTATCCCTCTGCCAGACCCACTGACAATTCTTTCTCACACCCTCCCACTCTCTGTCATCTTTCTCCTCTTGTCTACGGACTTCTCAGCTGCCAGTTTTGCCGCAGCTGCTGCTACCATCACAGAAAATCCACCCAGAAGCTGTTGGCCCGAGAAGATGGAAGCAGGAAAGGGAGCCCCCAGCCTGTGGGAGGTGGTGGTAAAACAAGGTGAGCTCTTGGAGAACTGGCACTACCTTTAAGAGGGTCATACTCTGGTCTTTACGATTATAGTTCAGAGACATGGGAAAGGTTTGACTACGAAACAGGGCATTTAAATTACTTGTCAAGGTGGTCCCATGGAGAATCACCTGCTTCTAATCAAAGAAAGAAGAGGGTCTTTAGGGCCATCAGCATCTGAATGCTGGCTCATTCTGCTCCTTTTAAGTATGGCGTAGCATGTTACAAGAAGAGAAGAGGGTTTCCTGTCGCCTCAGTGTTGCCTGTCCTCCCATAACTGAATTTCAGCTTCCATCCCCGCTGCAGGACCAGTGCGGCCCACGGCACCAAGCACGCCGTGGTCTGTGCACTCAGCTCAGTGGGAAGACACGTTTAGTGGCCTTCTAAGGGAGCCTGTACCTTCCATGCCTCATCCGGAGCAGGTGTTCCGTCTCAAACTCTTCGTGGAAAGACACGGGGTATATTTATAGGTAAGTGTGATGAGTCTTCATAAATGAAGCAATTCATTAGTTTGGTAACATTTATTAAGTACTTACTATGTGCCAGGCGTTGTAATAGATGCCTGGGGACACATCAGTAAAAACAGCTGTAGTCCTTGTTCTTAGGAAGCCTGTAGTTGCTAAACAAGTACTGAACAGGAAGTTTTAGGGATTCGGAGAAGTCCTCAGGAAGCGGTGTTAAGCTGAGTACTAAGGGAAGAGTGGGTGTTCCCTTTCTTGAAGCCCCAGGGTAAGACCTTGTTTATTAATTCCCAATCAAATGCCTGATGCTTTTTACACACACCTTGGAAATGAAGCTCTCGTTTAATGCCATCTCTGTTAGAATCATCTGGCTGGGACAAGGGCAGATCCAGGTTTTGAGAGGTGAAGCTTTGGTAATTTGGGGATCCTCTTTAAGGAAAAGAACACCACACACAGAAGTGACACCTGACCCAAAGCAAAGCCAGAGTGAACAGAGGCGAGGTCTTAGCCAGCTGTGGTTAAACACCCTGGGCATTCTGGGCACGATAAGGCCCTGAGTCTTGCATGTTAGTCTTGGTAGGGAGTCGACCTGTTTAGGTGCAGCTGGCAAGTTCTAACCTGCTTTCTGTGAGGTCGTGATTTCAACGTCAGGCCCATTTTTGAAGGCTTTGTCGTGTTATTTGGACTTGTCTCATGTCTGTGCTGGTGAGTGGCCAGTCTGGGGCCTGGGCTGTGTCTGTGTCTACGTTCAATTCTCCAAGTCTCTGGTGTGCTATCCGGGGTCAGGTCCACGCATGTGCAGCTTGGGGAGAAGCCCAGACATTTATAACCAACTCTATGGGACTGCCTCTCCAATCCCCCTCTATGATCTCCTCGGTACTTTCTGGTTCCCTGTGCTTCCCTCCTCGGTCCTAAAACCCCAGCTTTCATTCCCTCTCTCTGCTGGGCACTTCCCACAAATTCACTCTTGGTAGGGCTGAGCCACGGGAGGAGAAAATCAGCAATAGCGTTCACCTGCTGCCCCCTCTTGAGACCACGACTCTTCCAATTGGAGAGGTCCCCCACACCCTCAGAACTTGAGGCACCTGCAAGGCCCCACTGGTGTCACTGTCATTGCCAGAAGACCCCTTTCCTGCCTCGGGAGTGAGAACTGGAGGGTTTCTCCTGACACAATGTCTTTGTGCCACTGTCCACCCCTCGAGTCTGGGTCGGGAGGCAGCAGAGGACGATGCCATGCTAACCTCACTCCTGATTCTGGATTTCTTCGTCAATGCACCTGCTACTATTTACTCTCCAGGGTCCTCTAGTACCTGCTGTTTACATTCCCTCCAGGCCGTGTAGCTGTGGCCCAGACCGGGTCAGGGGTGCGGATTCCACTGTACCCGGCACCGGAAGCCCGAGTGCACTAGAGAGCGCATAAAACGTTTGTGAAAAACGTGGTATCGTGCATCGACCTAACATAAACCTACTAAGGTTACTTAACTCTAATTGGATTTAAAGCAATGCAGCCTTTGCTCATATTTTTGAACTCTACGAAGCACTTTGAAGAGCATGATTTGTAGAATCCACTGAAAAAGCCCACCATGAGAAATTTACATGCCCTCTTTTCTCTAAAAATGTTTGCTTGCAAGAAGCAGAAACATTCAGACTAATGTATTGACCTCGAGCTCAAAATAGGGGGCACATAATGATTATTTGTTGTGGCACTTTCTGATGATGTTTCTGCTGCTGTAAATGCTTTCAAATTCCTAAGTGTGGCTCCGAATTTCTGTGGCAAACCTGATAAATGATTCTCCTGAACATATGCTTTGAAAAGAACATAATAGCTTCCTAGTGTGTCATCTCCTGTACTTCCTACTCTCAAAACTTGACGTAGCTTCACAAGCATCCTTCAGCTATGCTGAAAGTTCCCTCTCGTCTTCCCCAAAGATTATTTTGTCCTTGGATCCCCTATGCGCTGAGTTGCCATCTGCCTGTGCTTTCTGAGTTTCTTCGTTTTTTTCTCTGCACGGCTCTCTGCTCAAATGTACCTTCTCTGTGACGTTTTCCTCCCCCTTTTCCAGCAGAAGTAAATGCCTCTCACTTCTGGAGGCCTCCACCTACCTCTATTTTAGTGTAATTTTATAAGAGCCATAAATGTGCCCTCACTCGTCTCTCTCTTCCATTTAGTTATGACGTCGTGAAGACAGGGGCCTCATCTTGTTCATCTTTCTCTTTCTAGCACACATGGCAATGCTGGAGGGGAAACAGAGAGGGGGGGCCAAGGCAAAATCAAGTAGAAAATGGGAAGAAGGGCGGTAAAAAGAGAAGACTGGAGGTACAAGGTGCGCCCCAGCACACTTCGGGGCTGATACAAACCCAGCAAGTTCATTTAAGCTCCTTGCTGGACCAGGGTCGTCCAGGAAGGGTTGCATAAATAGTCCTGTGTGGGCTGGACTATCTCCATTGTTGAATGCTTCTTCGAAATTGAAATCCTTGAAAGTATTAAGAATAAGAATAATGATGCCCCCTAATGAAAGGGGGAATGCATTCTTCTATGGGAAATATGTCAAATTGCAATAGTTCTTTTTCAGACGTTTCTAATAGAATTAAATGTCCCATCTTAGAGATGTGTTTAGTCCTTAAGAGAAACAGCAAGTGTCGAAGTGCGCAGGTGCTGAGTGTATCGGTGAGCACTTGTCTTTGGGATCAAGCGCCTCAAACACCGTTTTACACGCCGGGCTGAATTTTGCTAACTCCTCCAGGTCTGTCAGATTCTCTCTCATTCTCCAGATGGTTTAACCAAAGCCCAAAGAAGGAAGCCAGAAAGATGAGGTTTTGGGGGTGTGTGGGGGCTGGAGGGTGTGTGGAGAAGTAAAGAGGTTCAAGGTCAAATCTGGTTGACAGTGAGGGGAAGAGTGGTGGGTTGGGTGGGTGAGGCTGCAAGCATGTGCACTTTTGCAAAGCGCTAAAACTCTCCATGTTCCATCTCTGTATACGTCTGGTTATCCCCTGCTTTCTACTCTCCCAGGTGAGCATACAGGTGTGCAGAAAGGGGCGCCTTCTCAGGGTACGGATGGAAGATGGGGCCCTGGAAAGACCACTCTCTTCAGCGCTTTCGACTTGCTCAAGACAGAACAACCCCGAACAGGTGTGTTTGCATCAAGGGTTTGCTAAACTTGCAAAAACACCATGAGGAAAGGCTTGCCTGTGAACAAGAGAGACATTCTATTCCAAGCTGGTGAGGTCCTGTTTGGGAAGCACGGCGACCCCAGGTGCAGCCCATGCGCCCATCAGAGCACCCCTCCACCCGTGCCCCTGCCCCCTGGCCCAGACAAGGCATTCGGGGGCTGGGAGTTGCTTGTTTTTTTTAGAGCAGACTACTCTTGTTTATTTTGAAAGAAAATGCCTTATGAATTTTTATTGACTTATAAATACATATCAGAAACCACTGTAACATTTGTTTTTCTCCTACCCTTTACTTTAAATGAAGTGTCATATTGCTAATAGTGGTTTTTGCCTCACACAGAGACACCCAGGTTGGCAAAGGATGATTGTGTCGTTTCCTTCTCATCAAAGGTTAAATGTAACTCCTGAGAGTGAGTTAGGTTAAAAACAGGAGAGTGTGTCGGGTTGAGAAGCCCCTACAATGTGGAGCTTCTTAAGTCTACTTAAAAAAAAAAAAAAACATTTACATCGAAAAAGTGACGGATTTTAAAAAATGCTGAGTAAATAGGAAGACAGGTGGACATGGAATGAGCAATGAAGATGGATGCTTGGGCTGTGCTGAGTTGCCCCGCCTTTGACCTCACGACAGCCCCATGAGGTTCGGGGATGGACTCTCATTACCCCCGCTGGGAAAAGGGGCCCATGGGACTTGGGGGTGAATTCCAATGTCATGTGATGTAGTTTAAGGAACTAGCTTTGTTAGGAAAGGGCAAACCAGCAAGGCTGGGTTGGCCCGCTGAACCCCATCACCCCACTGAACTGGGGCAGCCACACACCCATCAGACGGAATGAAGATGGCCCCTGGGAACTGGCTTGTTGCCTAGGCAACCAGAATGAGATTCCAGGGGCACCTCTGGCAGCCGCGCTCATCGAACCATGATCCCTGGTTTACAGATGCAGAAACAGGCCCGAGAAATTGAACAATGTGTCCAAGTCACACACACACTGGTCCCAGCGCCTACACTCAGAACCAGTCTGCTGTTTATACTTCAGGGGAAGGAGAAGGTTTTGTGAATCGACAGGAGGGGGAGAAAGACCTCTGGTCCCTTGATTCTGGGCCTCTCTTGGCTGTTCCGTGAGGAGCAGCTTTGCCCCTTCCCCCTGAACCACGCTGGCCACTGCCCACCGGCCGCTTTGCTGCGTTGGAAGCTGTCAGAAGCCCTCTCCGGCCGACTGTGAAGACTGAGCAGGAGTCTTGCTGTGCCTGCGGCCTGTGCCAGGGAATTGGTAACCAAATTAAAGGTCACCTTGACATTTACATATTAAAAGACTTTATAATCATTGGCAATAGTTCGTGGTAGAGCTATCTACAGACATGTTTGAGATCTCATGCCTAGACATCAAGACAAAAATAAGAGCTGTTTCTTTAATTCTGACTATACCATTTTAAAGAAATGCTTTCATATTCCATTCAACTCTTTCTTCCCTTTCTCCTCTTTTTTTTGGCTGGTTCTGAAAAATAAGTATGGCCATAAATATGCAGGATCTAGAAGGCTGCTGTTTCCTATAGCTAATAAAAACCTTGGGGAGTAATCGAAATTGCTTGGTGCGGGGACTTGGGTTACAGGCTGCATGAAATCAAAAGAAAATAGTGAGGAGAAGCCGCAACACCAGGAAGAGTGGCTGGAGAATAAAACCAGATCATTAAATAATGAATAACTAGGAGAAACTTAAAAAAGAAGGCCTCTTAGAATTACATCCTTACAAAAATAGTCCAGTGTCACCCCAAAGGAGTTGCACCAGACACCGTCCGCATGCTCTGCATGTCTAAGGACCGCAGATTCAGAGACGGAAGGACTGATGTCCGCTGACCTCCGGCACCTGCTCGTCAGACTGGAGTCTGGCAGGAGCCCTGGGGCTTCGGTCCCGTGTTGACACGCGTGTGTTCTCATGACTGGGCGCTCCGGCCATCTCCTTCCCCCCCTTTCATCTCCGCCCTCTGAACGGGAAAGGACAGCAGTGACGGCGGAAGGCCACGAAAGGTCTGCTGCAGGTTGTCCCGGGGACTCTCCGCACTGCCTCGGCCGGTCCTTTGGATCTAACCAAAGGTCACCGTACTCGTGGTGGGTGGAAAGCGGTGTCGCGTTGACGTGTCTGGGTCTGGTGTCAGCGGCACGGAGAACCTGCATTTCTGGCAGGGCCCTCTTGCTCATTGTCTGCCCGGCCCTGATACCTTCAGCTCTGGACCGTGGGCAGGCCCTTTTCTGTCCCTAGACTCAGCTTCTTTTGAGGGACCTTTAAAAGGTTATTTCTACGTAAAGATAAAACCCCCGTGAAAAAGAAAAGTTAAAAAAACACAATGACCCATGATTTGTCAGATACAATGATTTTGGGTGTATCTCCTACCCATCTTATGTGTCACTGTTTTTTATTTTTAGAAATGTAGTAGGAATTAAATACACTACCCAATTTTATACCCTGGTTTTTCTTTTGGCAGTATTTGGCCTTTCGAAGCAAAAATATATGAAATTTTAACCATCATTTTGCAGAGCTGCGTAGTATTCCACACAGGTGCTTCTGTTCTCTGGCTTTTCCAGTCTGCCTAGACAGGGAGCCTCTGACAGCGTTGGGACTGTTTAAATCTCTCTGCGCAGAAAAAGAGGAAACGCAGCCAGGGGCCACAGTCCCTCTGCGCCTATGATGAGTCACGGCCAGGAGCGGCTAAGCCTTTCCAACGGACGGGCTGTCGCTTGTGTTCACGTGCAGAGAGATGTGGCCGATCTCTTTCTGTAGACTACCTCGAACCGTGGACGAGTGACCGTGTGGTCTTTGCTGGTGTCTGAGTGCAGGGAGACGACCTGGACGCAGAGTCCGGCTCTTACAACTTCCTGTCTCTGCCCCCTGGGTCTCTCCAAGCCTCTTTTCTCAATGGCAACAGTGTGGAGATCATTATAATTCCTCCACTCAGAGAAATAGATTTTAACCAATTTAATATTGGGTTGAGCGCTGCAATCAATGTGTACATTTTAATTTTTTCTCCCTCAATACTCCCCAGAGCTATTATAAAATCAGTGGTTTCCTTGAACTGAAGAGATATCGTAATCCTCGCCTTACTGTTTGTTGAAAGGATTACCTGAAATATTACACCTAAAGTGTCCTTAGCACTTGGTAAGGGGAAAATATATGTCAACTATTATTACTAAAAATATCATGTGGTTCTCAGAATAGAACATTTATTCTGTGTAGAATATAATGAGAAATTACTTGTAGGTCATGTAGTTAGTTCAAAGCTGTACTGTCAGGAAAAGTCCTTGACACTGTTGTTAATTAGAGAAGGCACAGGCTGGCAAACAGGTTTCCCCTCATGTGCCACGTCCGATTGGTGGACGAGGATCATCAGATGTGCCGAGTTGTGGGAGCTGCTGAGGTGGAATCTGGGGGCAGCCGACGAGAGTGCTGAGGTTGATTAGTGGTACCTTCCCCAGGCAGTAGGGGTCTGCCACCTTTGCATTATGGTGTCACAAGACATCACCTGGCAGTTCATTAGGCACTAGCCAGGCCTTGGTTCATCAATGAGGAGTTTTACCATGTCTTGTGGCAATGGGTTGCATCTGGGTCCAAGGTGAGAGGTGAGACCACGTGGGTAAGAAGTGAGCCCAGAAGACACAGACATCCTGGGACCCACTGGAAGCTGCTGGAGACCTGCAAGTCTCTGCATCTTTCTGAAAACACGTTCCTCTCCTTAGTGGCTTCGGGGATGTCAGCCACACACACTAAGCTATTTTTCTTAAAACTCCCACCCCAGTCGAAATGTGGGAGACTTGGCACCAGAGGGGATGGAAGAGTCTTTGCAATGACCTTGATTTTTCTTAGTTCTTATTCCGCTAATGCTCACTGAGGTCTTGCCTCCTGAGTCTTGAATGCCCTGCACTTCGACCTTTCTAGAACTTTGCTGGAAGACTGACATGCCCCTCTGTCTATGTTTTGGCTGCATCCTGTTCTTGTTCTCTTTTGCTGTGGGGAAAAGGCTCTAAACCCAGGGCCCCTCTACCAAGAAGGGAGACTGTTCATTTTATCGCATGGTCCTTGGTATCTAATCCTCAGCTTTTGTGATGCCTACGACATAAAGTCAGTCACTCAGGGCACATCGGTGAAGGCTTAAGTGGAAGGTTACATACCGTTTTTTGAAAGATTCTGATAGTCTCTGTGATTGCAGCGGTTTCTTTTCCATAAATGAAGGTAAAGCGAGCTTTCTTTAATTCTGAAACAAATATATATATATATATATGTGTATACTTAATGTCGGGACATTCACATGATGAAGTTCAAACAAACACATTTTTGTTGTGACTTTAATAAATGCGGTGAAAATGAACTCAGACAATCAAACCTCTGCAGATGTGTTTTCTCTGCACCGTCACCGCATGAGTTGTTACAGGGAACAGTCCTGGGAAGCGGTTGCACGAATGTGGTATGGTGAGCTCAACCGTTTCCTCCCTTTCTCCCTCCCTCCCTCCTTCTCTCCCTCCCTCCCTCCCTCCCTCCCTCCTTCTTTTCCTTCCTTCTTATCCTCATTTTAGAGAGAAGAGAAGGAAGGGAGAGAAAGAGAAACATTGATCTGTCACTTCTTGCATGCACCCCAACTTGGGACTGAACCCACAACCCAGGCATGTGCCCTGACTGGGAATCGAACCTGTGAACTTTTGGTTTGCTGGATGACTCTCCAACCAACTGAGCCACACTGGTCAGGGATAAACATTTTCTTTTTATGAAGACCTCCAGAATCATCCCTTTATAATCTTTTTAACAAAAGCTGCTCTAAGTCTCTTGAACAATGGGTTATCTTTCCCACTTTTGTATTTTGAAAATGACTATGTTCCCTTTCTTCTTTCAGTTGCTGTGAAGCTGTGCAGACACTCTTGTCTTTCAGATCCATGTTTCCCCTTTGTCCATTTTAATAGAAGTTTAGTAGGACATATGTCTACCCAGAATGCTGATTGCTTTCCCAGCTTCCCTTGCAGCTAGGAGTGGTCTCTTCACTAAGTTCCGGGCAATGTGATGGAAGTGGAATTATTCAATAGCAGTTTCTGAGAATGTTTCTTAAGACACAATTGACAGATTTCTTTGCTCTTTCTCTGTCCTGTTTATCCATTCTGCTGCCCAGAATACTGCTGCTATTTTAGACTGTAGGGATAAGATCTACACGGGAAAGGCAAGGGGTGAGGTGGAAAGACTCTAGATCCCCAAGGACCAGTGAACTTCAGCTTCCGTATCAGACCTGGATTTCACATCTCTGAACTTGTACTTTTGAAGGAAATAAACTCATGTGTTATATTATTTAAACCTCCCATATGTTGAGTCTCTCTGTTACTTGTAGCCAAATCTAATACTAAGGGACACAGAGTTTAGAGACAAATTTGTGACTAGTATCAAGCTCTGGTTACACATATTTTAAGCCATTTTCGTGGCTCCTCTTTGTTTCGTCTTTGATTTTTCTTCTTTTGCCAAGCTTTAATTTAACTTAAATGCAATTTAATGTTATGTTCTCTATAATTTTATAGGCCTTCTAAAATCCTTTTTAAAACAAGGCTAGGTATAAGCTAGTGAATAATAATTAAACTCAAAAGTATTTTATCACTCCTCAAAGGTTTTGTATCTTTTTCATTATAATAAGTTCATATCTCATAACCTTACATAAATCACCATTGATTTCTTAGTGTTATGTAAGTCTCACTTACATTACA
This sequence comes from Glossophaga mutica, assembly GCA_039655065.1. Taxonomy (NCBI): domain Eukaryota; kingdom Metazoa; phylum Chordata; class Mammalia; order Chiroptera; family Phyllostomidae; genus Glossophaga; species Glossophaga mutica. Next base: position 90,976,613 of record CM077313.1, read on the forward strand.
GTGTTTTCCAACTGTCTCTGCACTTCAGAAAGGTAAGCATGTATCGGGCTGGGATGTTCGGGATGCAGTGGAAGTTTATTCTTTTTGAAGTCTGAGAAAACTTATGACAACATTTCTTAATAGAAGAGTAAGATGCCTGAGCAATATTTTAAGTATGGGGTTTTGTGTTGCGGTAGAGTTTCGAGGTGAATAATTCATTTTATTTTGTAAAAATCACAGCTACTCATGCATATAGTCCTAACAAATTAAATTCATTTTACTTGAGTGATGTTTATTGAGTCTTACTGTGTTCCAGGCATGTTCTATGCACCTGGGTCATATTGGTAAATAAAAAACCCCAAAGGCCTCTGCCTTTATGTTCTTGACAGTCTAGCAAGGAAAAGAGGATATGGTGGGAGTGACACTATGCCAGTTTTGGCTTGGCTTTTTAAGATACTTGTCAACTTTGGTCCCTTGGAGCCCTGGTACCCCATGTAAGAAACCTGACTACCCTAATGAGATATCATGTAAAAAGGCCGTAACTAGAAGCAACCAAGATGTCCTTTTACAGGTGGATGGGCAAACAAACTGCGGTACATCTGTACAATGGACTATTATTCGGAATAAAAGGAAATGAGCTCTCAAACAATGAAGAGATGGGGAGAGATCTTAGGCACATATCGGTAAGTGAGAAAAGCCAGTCTGTGACGGCTACATGCTCTACAATTCCACCTCTATGACGTTATGGAAAAGGCAAAGCCATGGAGACAGGACAGGACCAGAGATTTCCAGGGGCTTGGGGAGAGGAAGAAGGAGGAGCCAACAGGTGGGGCAGGACGGGGTCTTTAGGGAGTGGCACTAACCTGTACGACACTGGAGTGCTGGGTATGTGTCATTATGCGCTTGTCAAAACCCACAGAACGTTCAACACAAAGTAACCCCGGTGTGAACTATGGACGTGAGTTAAGAACAATGTGTCAATATCGGCTCTTCATTTATAACAAAGGTCCCATACTGACCACAAGGTTCATCACAGGAAACTAAGAAGGAGAGGGGGGAGCATAAGAGAACCCTCTACTTTCTGTTCAGCTTTTCTGTAAGCCTAAAACTGCTCAAAAGTTAAAGGTATTTTACAAAAGTCCCTACTTGGAAAGGGGAGGGACCCCGCTAAGCCCAGCCTTCGGGTTGCCCCTTCCCAGGTGCCAGCAATGTGAGGGCAGCCGTCTGGGACTCCTCCAGTCCAGCCACCAGGTGGGTACCATTGAGTGACCGTGGCCAGTGTCACGTGGAGAGGAGGAACTGGCCAGCCAAGCGCTGGCTGAGTTCCTGACGCCTCACATTGGGAGATGTAATAAAAATGGTTCTTGTTATAAGCCACTAGAGTCGGAAGGACTTTGTTATATGATACTAGATAACCAGAACAGAGGGTTATAGAATTCTAGGTAAAGACCATTTTCCCTCAGAAGTTTGAAGGAATCCATCCCTTGGGTCCTGACCTCCCCGCGTTGCTGTCTGGGCTGTTCTGTCCTTCGATCCTTTGAGAATCCGTAGCAGCATCTTGTTCCAAGTGTTCTGAAATGTCATGATGACAGGCTTTGTGTGGCCCTGTTTTCATTCATGGTGTTGGACATTTGATGGATGCTTTTAGCCTAAAATTCATGTCACTAAGTTCTGAGAGATGTTCTTCAATGAAAGAACATTGCCTTTCTTTTTTCTTAGAACTCCTTTTATTTGGATATTGAGTCACCTAGACTGGTCTCTAATTTTCCTGGTTTTTCTGTCCTATTTGCCACAACTTTGTCTTTTGCTCTGTTTTCTGGATGATATTCTCAACTTTATCTTTCAACCTTTCTGTGAAAATCATCTTATGCCTCTAGTATAATTTCCAAGTAGTCTTTTTTGTTCTTTGAATATTTCTTTAATTTCAGCATCATGTTCTTTTTTTTTTTCCCTAACAGGAAAACATATATTTTAATAATTGTGTGATGAGAAGCTTCTTATGTACATATTACAGATTAAATATTTGGAGTTTAGGTGTTAGTCACATAGATGTGTGATTGTAAGTTTATTTTCTTTTTTTTTTTTTTTTGATGAAATATTTTCTCTTGTCTTTTTGAAGCTATCAATGTGAGTTGTTTTTATAAGTAGGATATTAACTAGAATTTTTTTAAAAAACTTTCCCCATAGTAAACAAAGCTATAGTCTATTTTCTTAAAGTTGTTTTTTTTCTTTTTGTTTTTATTTTGTCTTTTACATTCAAGGTTCCCCTCAGAGAGCTTCCATCTTGGGCTGTTTGTTGGCTTATATTTTAAAAGTGGAAAGTGACTGAAAATGCAAAAGTTGATTGGAAAGTGCACCCCAGGGTGTGCCTTGCTACTCCGGTCCTCACTGTTCGCTGGCTGGGCCTTTCTCAGGGAACTCCTCTTGTCTGGGTCTTTGGGGGGCTCTCCTCTTGGGAGGCACAGGTTCCCCAGGCAAAGATCTTCCTGCCTCCAGCCGGGTTACTCGAACTCTGGGCCGGGGAGTGGGTGGTCCTTGAGGTCGGCATGAATGTGTTTCAGCGGAGTGCTCCCCCGCACTTATGGCTGGTGGCTCCCAGCCCAGCGGCCCTTCCCTTCAGCCCCTCTGGAGAAGAGGTCGCCGCCTTCCCCCAGAGCAGTGGGGCTGCCCCCCGGAGTAGAGTCAGGGAGAGCTCTGAGGATCTCATTGCCTCTTCCACCACCTTTCACCCAGTCCTTCTGTGTTGAGCCTCCCCTCCTTTTCTGGGGCTACCATATGTAGGCAGCTCCCCAGGCGTTTGGAGGTCCTGCTGTGTAAACACGGTGGCCTCTCCGCCTTCCCTCCCACCAGCGTGGGTTGCACTGTTCCTGAGTCCGCGAAGTCAGTTACCACGGGGCCCTTCCGCTTTCTGGCTTGCAACATTTTAGCCCTTCCTGCTCTCTTTGTCCTTGTGGACAAACTCATTTACCGTCATCTCAGTGGGGTTTCTCGAGGGGGAGAAGTAAACGCTTTCTGAATCTGCGGTCTTACTCAGAATCCTGAACCGAATACTTTGTATCCTGCATCTGCGTCGTTGATGCTCACTGCCTTAACTGTTTTATTCTATTTTGAAAAAAAAGATGGGGAATGGATATTAGATCTGAGTTCAATACCAAAATAATTTCACGGTCAGTAGCAAGGGGTTATTTTCCTTTGGGAAAGTAATTGTTCCCAACATTTAGCCATACATTATTTTTGATACTTCCAAAAACAAAGTTTATGTACGGAAATATTGTGTTGCTCATGATCTGCTCATGGTGAGTAGCTGGTGTGGACCTTAATATTATGGATACCGAGAGTTGCGCCGTTCATTACAAGAATAGAGATGTCTTTACTGTAAACGAATAGTTTCATGAACATCTCTGACCAGAAAGAGCACCTATACTTTCGGGATTCAGTTTTTCTATAGGCACTGGATAGTATTTCACATAATCAAAGACATGCTTTTCTTTCATCCCCACCTCGAATCTCTCTTATAAACTCTAGTGATTGAATTTGTCTGGGCGTACTCAGAAATCCTGAGAAGACAGAGAGATCAATACAGTGTTTTGAGAAGCCTATAAGACGATACTCTGAGATGCCTACACACTGAGAAGATTGCCTAATAGAGACTTATCCGTCTACAGGGTCAGCTGCAATTGAAGTACTAGGATAAACTGAGGACACTGTGCCCGGTAGGGTTAACTGTGACGACCATTCCGGGTTTGAATCCCTTTGCTCTTGCTCCCCTGTCCTCGGTTAGACTCAGGGTTCCCAGTGCGATTGTTTCGTTTCTTCCCTTTTCCTCAGTTGTGCATGGAAACCCAGTCCCATGGCTAACAGATGAGCTGATGGCTTTGGCCCTGTCATCTGAGGGGTGCAGAGGAAGGGTATTGAAACTTCCTGTCCTCATCCCTCCACCCCCCCAAACAATGCTCAAGGTACTGGTGGTGTCAGCAGCAGGAGTGGAATTGCAAGTACATCAGGTGAACTCCCTGGTTTCATCAGCGCCATCTACTGGGGGGCCCAGGAAGTACAGCATTCCATCTGAGGATGCGCTGCTCTCCGATTTTGCTTTTTAACAACAAAATTCAACGTAGGCAGGCCTCAGACAGAAGGGCTCCTAGTTGATTTTCCCAACATGGGCCCAGGTAACACACACAAAAAAAACACTTTCTTTGAGAGACTCTTAATACCCTCCCCACCACCCCTGTAGTTCACCATGACCGAAAGAAAACCAAAGCAAAGAAAGAATAAAACCAAGAAGGAGCCTCAAGCATCATGCAGAGAGATTGAAGGGGTTGACTTAGAACTGGAAAAGTGATCTCCCCCATGTTGCCTTGAAGAAGAACCTACTTGGAGAGAGGCAACCAGACAGCTTCTTAGAAGGCCTAGCATGTCGGAGGTTTGGGGATAAACCGAGCGCGATGTTTTTCCAGCAATAGCTACGTATCACGTCCTGGTGAGTTGCCTGAGGCTATTGCTGACTCTCTCTAAGGCACAGCTAGTTTGGGCATAAATTCTGAGGTCCTATGACGTTGAATCTTAGGGAATCCATCACAAAGCCAACAGGGGCTGGAAGGCTAGCAGCAAGGTCAGCGAGAGACAGGTGGTGATATTTGCTGTGAAGGGTTCGGGCAGGGGCGTGGGTCAGGGTAAAGTCAGATAACACAGAGATTAGACAGGCTTTCTCTGGGGACCTCCACTGGAAGGTTTTAAGAGAGGGGTAGGTAGTTTCATTTCTGGTGGGGATGGAGGTCAGGCCAGCGTGGGGCCAAGGAAATGCATTAAAGAACTTCAAAAATCCCCTCTGGCCCATTGCTCCTGGCCACATCCCAGAGCCCCGTGTGACCTCTAGTTCACTGCATTGCTGACCAGCCTGGATTTCGGCCTCAGAGAGAGGTAAACAGGCAGAGTATGGTTTGTCGTGCATTCAGAGAGATTGGCAGCAGGCTAATTAAGCAGGGGTGTGTGCCGGGGTGAGGACAGCGGCATAGGAGTCCAGGGAGCTCAGACATGAGAAGATTAGCAAGACAGGATGATCGACCTGGAGTCCGCAGCAGCAGAATGGTACAAGGACACAGACTTCCTAGGCATTGTGTGCAATAATTCATGAGCTGCTATGCTCAGGCAAGGCTTCTTACCTGCTAAGTTCACCTCCCACTAAGATTCCTTCCTCCGCCCTTCTCCGAGCTTGGAGCAGCCCTAACTCCCTCCAGGCTGGCTTTTCTCAGCCTCTGGTTGGCTTCTAGGCCTCTGTATCAGGGTGTACATTAAACTGTGATGAAAACAGAGACTTCAGGCTGTGGATGCCGATAAATCTGAGCATCTCATTTGTGACATAGATAATTGTGTTAATAATCCAAACAGCATTTCTCAAAGGGTGGTCTGAAATGCTGATTTCTTGAGATGCATCTTTATCATAAAACACACACACCCAGATGCTACAAGTTCTGTGGTCAAATTAGTTTAGGAAGTATTTCATATTATACTTTGGAGATATACAAAGGTTTTTGGCTTATTAAAGGCTCTGATAAAACTTACATGGAACAAATTTGTTTTCCTTTATTGAAATGAGTACTTCAAAGATTTGTTTGATCGAGGAATCTCTTTTAAAATGTGTTTAATACCCTTTAACCTCCCGTGGGACTAGCGTTTGGCTGAGTTAGCTCTGTGATCTGTCTTTGAGCATCGAGGTTTGAGATGGCCTAAAATCTCAGCTTCAGTTGGTTACAAGAATTCCTCTAGGGAAATTTGGAGGCTCTTTATTTCCTTTGATCAATTGAGATTGCAAACTTACATCATTCTGGACGAAAATTCACACTGAGGCTCGATTTGCCTGTTATTGACTAAATTCACTTGTTAGCAGAGCTCTCCTTTGGTTTAGTCTTTCTTCCTGGCTACTGGGTTGATGGTTTTATTTTAAATTTATTTTCTCCAGTTTTCTGACTGTGAGGTTATTTTACCGTTTGAATGGGCCTTTCTAATTTCCTGTGTAACTTTTACGACAGGACACCCTTGGAGGTCAAGGCCAAGGATGTAAGTTACACCAATTGATTTTTATACGCAGTGCATCCTGCCTGGTGATTCAATTTGTGCTGTTTACACCCTTCTTCCCCGGTGACCGCAGTTGTCCCTGAAATGTTAACTCCTGCAAATCTGATCCGACTGAGGCAATCTGGGGGAATGCAAGGGAAAGAGGTCTGCGGGTTGCAAAGGGACGTCACCAAGAACTTCAGTAGTTCCTTCACTGAGCACCTACGATGGCACCATGGGACGTGCCTGGGGCTGGGACTGCAGATCCGAGTCAGGCACTTGGGAGGTTCAGAATCTGGGTGGGTGGGGGGCAGGTGGAGTGGGGAGACAGTGAGCAAACACCTACGATGAGTGAGCTGACACTGGCCGTGAAGGAGCACCCCAGGAGCACAGGACAGACCGTATGGTTAGATGGGAGTTTGTGTGGAGAGGCTGCGCAGAGGGACTGACCCCTGAGTGATGAGCACTGAAGACAAGGAGGAGGGTAAAGTCCCCAGATGCCCAGACTCACTAGTAATCAGGAGGTGACAGATGAGAACAACCATAAACTATTGTTAGATTGGAAACTGAAGAAGGTGGACAATATCCAGTATTAGGTAGTGGCAAGGGTGTGGGAAATAAGCATTCCCATACGCTGTTTGTGAGAAGACAGATTGGTGTAGCCGTTTTGGAGGGGTTGCGAAATATTAAAACATAGATATGTTCTGATCCAGCGATGTTTTTCTAAAGACATCCTCCCAAGGATCAGCAAGAGCACTGGAGACTGTTCATCGCAGCACTGGACACCGAGGATGTGGAATTACACGAACTGTCCACCAACAGGGGAGTAAAACCATCCCACTATGAAATACCATGCAGGGTAACACGAGCATGGAAAGTGCTCTGGGAAGAATTGTGGGGGCAAAGCACTGATTTGTAGTGTGTTCATGCACAGTATGATGTCACGTGGGGCAGAATTCCAGCAAAGCACTTACTTCTTTATGTGCAAATATGCGCACATAGTCACGTGGGGAAGGACTGGACAAAATCACACTAACCTGATAGCAGAGTTTTCTTCTGGGAAAAGGGGTAACACTGGGGAGGATTTCGGCTTTTTCCTTTATGTACCTCAGTTTTTGCCTGTGGCCCACACTTGGAGAATCACCGATGTGGACTCTCTCTCCTCCTATCAGCCTTCTCCAACTTCTAAAGGCCAACTCTCTGGCTAATTATGTGTTTTGCAAAGTATAATTATAAGATGGCTAATCATCGGCAATTATATCAGATGTAATTTTTGAATAATGGATTTAATAAGGTTATTAAGCTCATTAGTGTTTAGTAGTTACATGTCTTTAAAAAACACATGAAATTAGGCTACCAACCCTTAGCTGCAAATCCCTTCTCCCCAATTTTCTGCATTTAATTCCCCGAGTGCCTTGGTTTGCAGTCATGCACTGCTTTCCAAAATTGTTCTCTCATATAATGCTAATGGGGTTGGAGAGAAGAGCTAACCTTTAACTCTCAGATTCTAGGACACATCTCATCAGAGGTATGTGTTTAAAGGTCCTTGAGCAGCAGCGCTATGCCACTTCTAACAATGGCTTTGTCTATTTCGTTCTAAGCATTTGCTGTGTTTCTGGTCCAAAATAGCAAATTGAATCCATGGGTAGAGGGAGCAAAATGTACTCTAGACAATTCCATCCAGTTTACAGCCACTTACGTGGGCTCACTGGTCGCCCTGGGCTCTCTCCAGCTGGATGTGGTCACTCTGGTAATTGCTTTTGGCTGTTTTGGCTTTCCTCACTTCTTCTGGATAACATCAGCTTTCCTTCCTCCCTTCCTTCCTTCCTTCCTTCCTTCCTTCCTTCCTTCCTTCCTTCCATTTTTTCTTTTCTTTCTTTAATCTCTGAGTATTGCCCTGTTTCTTCCCCCAGCCCCCTCTGCTCCCCAAGCTTCCTCCTCTCCGTCCTTTAGCCCCAGCCTGCAGAACTGCACTGACTGGACCGACCCCTGGCCCCCCTACTTTCAGGAAAAGGGGATTTGGCCAACAGTGCATGCTCAGTGAGATGCGGTTGGGGCCAGGTGGTTATTTTGTGAAGGATTCGGAGTCAGCTGTGTCCCTCTCTGGGCTTTGCTCGGAGGAAGCAGTACACATTACAGGCAGCAGCGGAGCGCCGCTGTAGTTCACGGCTGGCCACCCAAAGCAGGGCTCACTGGGCATGAGCTCAACGTTTGTAGCACAGTGACTCCGGCCCCGAAGAACATGGTTCGTGGAATGTTTCTAGCTCTGGCCCGTAACACCAGCCATGTCTTGTCTCAAGGTACAGCTAGTTAAGGCTTGGGGAGAAGCGCATTTGCTGGGGAGAAGCAAGATCTCTCCGCCCAACAGTTTCCTCTAATGCTTCTAAATCAAGCAGCATCATAAAGCAGGATGTGGACTTGAACGTTATGTTGTCCTGTAACCGCTGAACTTGAACATTGGGGAGAGCTTAAGAGATCCCCAGGTGCAACTCCACTTCCCCATGTAAATGAGCTCTGGGGATGCTAAATGCCCCGCCTAAGGCCACTATACCTGTAAACACAGTGTACCTCCTGTCCACCGCACGAGCTCACGGAGGGTGGTAGACAACGCTTTTAAACGAGACATCCTCCCTTCCTGGGTTGGGGTATGATTGTGTCTCATCCTTCTGCTGGGCTTTAGCTTCTTTAACTTAAATAAGATTTTCCTGTTACGTAATTGCTATTGAAGGTGATCTGAACATGAAGTGCTATTTTTAATCTTAACACTTATTTCTTTCTTTTCACTTATAATTTTGCTTCCTAATGTCAAAGTTCCAGCCCCCAAGCTACTGGCCTCACATAGGTATGTAATTATTTATGTTGTCTTGGATGAACTCAGTTACTTTCTGAGAATCACACTGGGAACAAAAAAAGCAAAAACATGGTTTTAAGGGTTATTGCTTTTTGAATTTTCTGAAACCATAGAGTCTAGAGAACAGACTTTGTTAAAGTGTCAAAGTGCATAAAAATGCATAAAACGAAGAGGTTGTATTTATCTTTTAATGCATGCACGTAATGTCCATGACGTGGCGTGCATCTTATAAGCAGATATTCCATTTTGAGGTGTGATGGGCATCACAGAGGAAAGAATGGAAAGCAACTATTTTCTCTACCAGTCTTCACTTTTTTTCTTCCAAAGGTACATTTTCCGAAGAACATTGGTGATACCCAAAGCATGCGGCTGATCTCAGATAACAGCACGCACTTTCTAGAAGTCCCGTTGACTGGAGAAAGATGTAAGTTCTACCGCAGGTTAACCAGCGTTTGAACTCATGGGGACATACGTATGCTTCAAGTGCCTGCGGAAGGGCCCACACCTCTCACAAATGCTGCTTCTAAGAAGGTCTGTGCTCTGTCCTTTCCCCTGATTCCACTGGAAGCGAACTTCCATTATATGCTCATCTCTGTTCAATACTTTTTTACGCAGTTTAGACCCCTTTGATCTTTTAAGAAGAAGATGGGCCTAGTACCGATTACCTGCAGGTAAAATCTGCGTGACAGCGTATGAGATAGTTGAACAGGAACTGCGGCCCTGAGGGGCGCACCGACGGTGGCACACGGGGGTGTCATGCTGCTCTGTTTCTGCTTAACGGGGGGACCGCTGCAACTCGGATGCCAGCCAATTTTCTGTCAGAAGGAGCTGAATATAGTCTTCCCCCCCAGCGGAGCGGCACAGAACACAGGCACAGTCCCCGGACTCAGGTGGCAAAAAGCATTTGGAGAGGGCACACTGGATCCCTTGGGGCCCCACAAACACCCCGAGAGAAGGGCCCCGGCAGGCCCCTCTGAGAGGCCAGCTGTGCTGTGCACCTTCTTAGAAACACAGCGGAGGAGGACAGCGCTAGAGTCCACGTTGAGCAAGTGGCACAGGCAGGCTGCGAGTCGTTTACGAATAGTGACACAGGCCCCAACACAGGAAGGCCTTGAGGCGGCACAGACCGGCTCAGGGCAGAGGGGGTGTTCACAAAAGCCAGCTAGATGCTCACTTCCTTTGTGAGATGATGTCAGAACCTCTCTTCCCAGCGAGGTTATCGAATTCTCTACAGAATTCTCTAGAGAATAGAGAACAGAGAATACTCTCTATTCTATAGAGAATCATAAACCCTCCATGCCGGAAGGCTGGCTACTTTTCCTCCCCCTTTCATGTCCACTGCCTTTCCTCTAAGGGAGATCTGTCTGCCTGCTGGGCTCCCATAGGATGGACTTGGGAACTGGGACAGGATTGGAGGGCTGGCGGGATTGCACATCGATAAGGGAGGGACCCCCTGGTCTGAGGACACAACAGACCCAGAAAGGAAGAGGGTGTCTGGCTCTCCCTACCAACGGTGCCCACAACGAAAACCACCTGAGCAAAGGCTGCTGGGGAGCAGGAGCTGAGCTCGAGCAGGGTTTTGAGGGGAATGAAACTCAGACGTGGGCGACTGCTGCTCAGTGTGCGCTGTCGGGGGGCGGGATGAGAAAACCAGCGTTCGCCTGTGTCGCTGGGCCCGGAGGATGGGTTTCACTTGCGCTCTCCCTACGACTCCAGGTTTGAACTGCTTGGCAGTTAATTTTAAACACGTCCATGGCAACTCATCAGGCTTTAGGCTGAAAGGTGGTTGAACTTGGGAGGGTTCATATATAAATTTAAATGCCATTGGAAATTCAGTAAACTGTGGCCATCTCTCATTCATAACTATGGGATGGTCATAAAAGCCTTAATGGAGGGAAACTCCCAGGTCTTTTTATACATAGCTGGGTTGGGTGGAGAGCACTTAAATGTTATTTTCTCAATCAGAATGTTGAAAGGGGCAGGGACTAAACAGTCTCTCCCTTCCAGAGGCTGCTTTTGCTGGGCTGTCTCTGGATGTGATGCAGGTGACCATGACAACGGCAGGTCAGGACAGATGGTCTGAGGATGGGACTCTGGGGGCCCCAGACCACTGGGAGTGTGGGGACCTTAGGAAGGGGTCACACATGATGGATGTGTGAGCTACAGGGCGCCGCGTTCTGCAGGCAGAAGGAAACCGCACCTAATGGGTGCGAGCTGTGGGCTAGGAGGCCCCCTGCTCACCCAATGACTGTCTGGTCCAACGTGACACCAGGTTCCACGACGACGCAGCCTACTGCTTATGAAGGTGCCATCTCAGCCAAGTTTCTGAACTCGCCTGCTTCAACCTCAGATTCCTCAGCTGCGAAAGGCAGGAAGTTACGCCACCGACCTCGCGGAGAGAGGAGAAACTCTCCGCATGACGCTCAGTCAGTCAGTCGAGTGCGGCATACAGCGAATGCCTCGCGAAGCTTGCTTCTCGCCATCGCTGCCATGGGTACCGCTAGTGTTAGTACACGAATGACAAGCGGCGGCCTAACTTTTTACATGATCAGACTTGAAAACCTACACCCAGCCCTGAAAACACATCTCTGCGTGCCCTCAATTCACAGCTGATTTCCGCATAAATACAAATGCGAGTCCCTGAAGGTCGGTTATCTTTTCTAGTTTCTTCTCTCTCTCTTTCCTCTCTTTTCTCGCCACGCTCTCGTAAATCCTTGAGGGTCCGGGCCCCTCACCTAACGCAACCAAAAGGAGGCGGCTGTTGGTCGTTTCCGTGAATGCTTTCTCCTGTGAACCCCGAGGCTCGGCGTGGAGCGTTGTCTTTTATCTCCCAGTGGCATTTACACATTCATCTCATCTGTCCTGCTTGAATGGAATTTGACTGTGGAGATGGGACAAGCCTCATGTAACTTTAAAACATTTATAGCCTAGGTGCCAGATTAGGTAGCAAGTATTTAACTGTTTTCAAAATAAATGAGTAAAGATAGCATCAGATAAATGATTCATGGTAGGCAATGTCCTCCGTTAAATAAAAAATGGGGGGCTTACATGAGGAATGGCCCCTTGCATGCGGGTTCGCAGGCCCCCTAGACCACAACCCATCACTCAGAGCAAATCGGTCTGTGTGAGACTCTGGGTACCCAGGTGCTGTCTGTCCCTCCTTCGGATCTAGAGCGTTCAGGTCAGGATGATCCCAGGGCCTCGAGACTTGCCTGTTTGTTTTATAATTATTAATTTCCGAGGGTAAATAATCAAGTGAACTTCTTTGTCCCTCGAATCAGAAAAGCGTAGTGCTGTTTTGAGTACTTTCCGTCAGAGGGCGACTCCAGAGCCCCCCCGGTGGGAAGACTCCCCGCCTGCTGTGTGGTGCACTGTGTCAGGGACGAGTTCGCTGTATGTCACCCACGTTCTAGAAGAAATTCCCAATAACTCCCATCTCAGCGTCTTGAGCGCACACCCCACCTCCTGCCCTATTCTTACGCTGGTCCACGGAAACGGTGAGGGTCTGGAGATGTACGTACCCGCTGGTGGAGTTGAGAAACCCTGTGGCACCAGAGAGTTGAGGCCAGTCGAGCTCATCGGCAAGGGCTGCCGGTAAGTTGAAGAAGGATTTCTGGGGAAAGAATACAGCGGCGATGATCAAAGGGGCGCTTGTTTTCGACAAAGAGTAAGAGCATTCATTGCCTAGGTGTTGCGCTCGCTCGCGCTCTCTCTCTCTCTCCCTCAATCTCTCTGTTTAAGGGACTTTGGCATCTAAAGCGTATGCCTCTTAACTGAAACCGTCGTCAGGCAGTTCTGACAATGGCCTGATGACCTGGTTCCCACGTGGCGCCTGGGGAAGAGGCAGAGGCCATGTCAGCCCATACTCATCCTCACTGGGAAGGGGTGTTTCAGGAGACGGGCAAACTTTCCACTCGTGCCCATTTGCTGAGATGTTTCTCCACATTTGGGTTTAGACAGCCAGGAAATCCATTGCCTGAGAGGTAGGACTACCCAATCCCCCAGCAAAAATGCCTTCTGGAGTTCAACGCTCTGGCCTCAGTCAAGAAGGGGTGCCTCCTGCGCCCCTTGGGGGTGTCAGATGCCTTTGAGAATCTAATCATGGTTCCTTTCCCCACAAGATGCGCATGTTTGCAACGTGGCCTGGGAGGTCACAGGGCCCACGGACGCCCTGCAGCTCCTGCGCAGGCGGCAGCCCAGGAGCGCCCGACGCAGGGTGTGGGCAGAGTTGGGGTTCATCGAACCGCGTTGCCACGCCTCCTGCCACATCAGGGGAGACGGTGCTTCCAGCTCTGTCCCCTTATTGCTGCTTTTATAAATGTCCTCTGGGATGAACTCTCTTCTGCTCTAATTTCTCCAAAAGGCTTACCTGGATGGCTGTTTTCAGAATAGTGTTGCCAGATTTAGCACAAAAATGCCCCATTAAATTTGAGTGTCAAGAAACAAAATGTGTACACTCAACAGAATACTACTGGGCCTTCAGAAAGAAGAAAATGCGGACACAGGCTACAGCATGGATGAAATCTTAATTCACAATTAATTGTGAATTAGTGTTGAATTTCTATACTAAATGTACTACTTGGTAATCAGAAAAAACAATAAAGATGCATTTTCAATTACGCACTTTACGAAGTGATCCTCTGATATTCAACTTTAATTGAAAAATAAAATTGAAAAAAGACACATATTCAATTAGTCAATGAGACAGAAGCGTGGCTGTTCCTTCCCTAACAGCCCCCAGACCCAGACTCTCTTTAGGAGACAGGGTGAGGACCCTCGTGGGAGAGGAAGCCTGCAGGGGGCGGGGCCACATGCCCTTTGGGAAAAAAAATGCATCCCGCCCTGGCTGGTGTGGCTCCGTGGATTGAGTGCTGGCCTATAAACCAAAGGGTCGCCGGTTCGATTCCCAGTCAGGGCACATGCCTGGGTTGCAGGCTAGGTCCCCAGTAGGGGGTGCATGAGAGGCAACCACACCTGGATGTTTCTCTCCTTCTCTTTCTCCCTCCCTTCCCTTCTCTCTAAAAATAAATAAGATCTTTGAAAAAGTGCATTTAATGATATGGTTGCTTTGAGGTGATTTACCTTTAGATATACCTTTAATTTATGTCTAATTTTCAAACAACATTCTAGAAGAACCCGAGGGGTTTCGAGGTTCATCCGAAGGGGGCGTGAGTTTTCAACACTGAAGACCCTGCGATTCGAGGGACTGGTGCTTCGTCGCCACCCTTCGTGGGAGCCACCCACCACTTTCTGCTCAAAACCCCGCCCTTACCGTGACTCAGCTCCTCTCTGCTTTGGTTTCTATTCCTCCTGCCCCAATAATCAAATGTTTTCTCTGTTTCTTAAAAACTATTATTTTTCCCCTAGGTTTTTCTCTTTATGGGTTTGCTGTAGGGTTTGAGAATATTCAGTTCTACTACAGACATCAAGAAAAACAAACAGAATGGGTGAAACTCATAAGGTAGGTTAAGCCAAGAGAGTGAATAAGCAGGTAGGTGGCTTGCGAGATAGGAGGCAGAATTGATGGGCTGTGCGAAGTAAGTGAGCGACATGTGGAACACGTTAGAAGTTTAAAGAACAACACACACGCCCTTGCACCAGCCTCCCGCGTTTTCCTCGGTCACAGACGCGATGACAAGCCCGGATTTGGGAAAGTGGGGAGGGAACTGGGCTTCCACAGGAAAGAGTTAGACAAGAACCCTGCTGGCAGAGGGGCCGTGTCTGATACCCCTGAGCCTGGAATAATAATGGAAGTGATGGTAGTTCTGACGTGAGCCAGCAAAGCAGGGAGAAGACTTTACTCTAGGAATCAGGAGATCTGATTTTGGCGTCTGCTCTACCAATGCCACAAAGCTCCTTGGCTCGGACATGTCACATTAGAAGTGGGTTCCATTCTCCACCCAGGCCCTGCTCTCAGTCCGGGGTGGGTGGTAAAACTCTGATCTCCCCAGAGGGGTGTGCTGGGGAGGAGAAGTTGAGGGAGGGGCAGGAGAGTTGGGGAAATGCTCAGCAACCTTAGGAAGTGGGGTCCCCACGTGCCCCACATTCTTCCAGCCCAGTGTCCCTGGCTCAGCCTGAAGAAAGGGGTTTCAGCTACCTGGGAGAATCCTGGACTCCTCGCTGCTCTGCAAGGAGCCCCAACCAGCCTCTGGAATCCTCCCCGTCAGGATTTTAGCAGGAGCGAACAGCAGCTGGTGCTGCAAGACAGCGGGGACCGAGGGAGATGCGCCCCCCCACAGCTGGAGCCCAGGAAGGTCAGTCAGCTGCATCGTTTTTTCCTGGTTATTTGACAGACATTGAAATCATGCCAATCCGTGCTTTCCTGGTTAAATATTTTAGATTTCGCTTTCCGTGTTACGGCGAGGTTTTAATACACCTCGCCGGGCAAAATCAGGGACGAGGTAGCTTTACCAGGGCCTCAGGCCCAGTGTGTCCTTTGGTGGTAGATTATCGCCCGGTCAGCGTCAGCAGGGCTGTTGGGAGGATCGAAGGTCAGTGAGAGAAGCAGGTGGATGAGTACCACCCGGCACAAGAAAAGCATCCCGTCTGGGGTGGATCACCCAGGGCCCCTCCCCTCCCCCCCCAGTGCACTGTCCCAGGTTTACGAGGAGTGAATTCTATTGCGAGCAAATGAAAAACGGCCTGAGCACACAAATGGAAGCCTGCACATCATTTTTTTTCCTTAGTAAATTCGGTAGATAAAAATGAGAAGTCGCAGCCATTAAGAACAAAGGCTTTATGGATCCTGGCAAAAAAAGAATATTTGTCATATCACATTAAGCACTAAACACCTTATCCACGCAACATTATACCCCAGACGGTTCGGGCATTTAAACTAGGAAATATGCAAATTAAGATCTCCCTCATCAACTCCTGCTTACTCCTCTTGAGCATTTACGTTCTCAGGAAGCTGAGCTCAAATGTACCTGAAGTGTACATGTGTGGGAAGACTTACTAGTTACCAAAAAAATTTTTCCAAGTTGGTAAAGAGCATCAGAAACTTGATGAGTATTAAGTCAAGTATTTCATTGCTTCAAAATTTCTTCTGATTTTATCAATGACATAAAAGTGTTTTATGTTGTACTTGCCATGTGTATACTATTTGGGGGGAATATTTTTATATATTATTACTCTCTGTGTGTGTATTTCTGTGCATTGAGAAAGCCCCCTGGCTCTCATTTTTAATGTATATTTAGTAAATACACATACTTTGGCTTTGGGAATATTTTAAGACTTAGCTTCAATGAGCAGCGTACGGTTGGGTTTTCAAGCCATCTCAGGAGTGAGAAAGAGTCACGATCGCTCACACATCCGTCAGGCTCTCCCCGAGGACAAAGAGAGTCCTTTGGTGCCTTTGCTTCACTGTGTGCCTTCGAGCCTCCCTCCACCCCATCCCAGCAGCACTGGGGCAACTTGCACAGTGTATTCCCTTTTCTAATACCCTTAATTGAGTTAGACCTACATTGCTTATTTCCAAATAATACAAAGTCACTTGGAGGAAATGGCAGCTAACCGTTGATGGAAACAGATAGGAAAAATAACGTCATTATTATGCTAAGTGAAATAAGCCAGTCAGAGAAAGACCAGAACTGCGATTTCACTTATAACTGGAATCTAATGAACAAAATAAACTCACAAACAGAATAGAAACAGCCTCACAGATGCAGAGAATGGACTGACAGCCGTCAGAAGGGAGGGGGATTTGAGGGGTTGGGTGAAGGGACTGAGCAAAAACAACCACAGCAACAAAAACCAACCAGACGCAGACAATGGGAAGGCACAGCCAGAGGGTGGGGGGTGGGGGGCGGGGCGAGGAAGAGGGCAAAGCGGGGACAGGTGCTAGTGGCCGTCTTTCCCTCCTGTTTCTCTTTTTCTGGAAGTCAAGCCTAACTCATGAAGAGTGCAGGATGAGCGTTTGGGGGACAGATACTGAAATGATACCTGACCCTACACAGGCACCTGCGTACATTCCCGCCCTGGCTACGCCGGGGAGAGGCGGCCGCACGGAACAATGTGGGCTCCCTGGCCACCTGCAGGTTCATCCTCCAATGCCGCCAGGCCGAGGAGGTTCCGGGAGAATGCGGGGGAGAGGACATCACCTGGCCTCAGCCTCTGGGACCTCAGGCTGCCCTAGATTGGGTAGCCCTGTTCTTGCAAGAGCATGCTTGGACATAGGCAGCTTTAAGGGTGGAGTTTAACTCTCTGAGTTTGAGTTGTAAACCTTAGAATCCCATGAGCAGTGGAATGAGTCTCACACTGAGGTTCCTGCAGTTCTACAATGAGAGAGAGAGAGAGAGACAGAGAGACAGAGAGACAGAGAGACAGAGAGAGAGAGACAGAGAGAGAGAGACACAGAGAGGCGTATTACGTGTGAACCTGCCATGGGTACACCCCGCAACCGCAGTGCCCACCACCCACAGGGGCGCAGACGATAGACACGTCCCAGCTGGTAACCTTGAAGACTTTCCTTAATTTCTCTGTGTCTCCGTTTCTTTGTAAAACAGACTACTAACAGCCCCTGTCTATCTCCCTGGGTGGCTAAGAGGATTTGAAAGGGCAGGCTACACACAGAATTGTATGTGCTCAATAAAAGTTAGCCCTTAGAGACCTCAATGGGGAGACCCAGGGCACCACACGTCAGTATGTGGCAGAGATACCTATCCCACAAGCGGGGCTCAGGGAAGGAATCTTAGAAGAACGGTGACTACGTGAGCTCTGTAAGGTTTCGTAAGAGGAAGCCGGGCAAAGAGTTTGAGAATTGCCAACACCACACGCAAAACCCCAAGGCTAGATTCATAATACCCTATGCAGGGAACACCAGCAACCTCCCCTCCAAAATAAGTGAACGCCCCAAACACCAAGCAGACCGGTTATCTATTGCTATGGAATACGTCACCCCTAAACTGAGCAGCGTCAAACACGTGACACGCAGGCCGGCCAGGAGCAGTTATAACGACTGCTCAGCTCCGAGGATGACGCCCTTTTCAACGCACAAGCGAACTTCAACTTGAGCTAAACGAGTTGTTTTCAGGGAACGGGCAGAGCATTTCATCTTGGACCCTATGCCAGTTCAAACACTTATGAGGGAGTGAAGAAAGAGTCAAATAAAGAATCATAGCCAAACACGGCCAACAAAGATACAGAAGACAGTACGGCAGGTAATAATCTTTCATCCTTTTGCCTGAAAAGAGCTCTTTTTATTATTTTGTTACCTTGTCGGCTCCTCTTAGTTTCTCCCTTTCCCTTGTTCTATTATTTATTCTTTAAGCTCTAACCCATAATTTATTTATTTGATGAATGAACGGAGAGACGCATTTGCCTGGCTGTCCCGCACCAAATGAAAATGCACTGCGCAGTTGGACCTGACCAAACACGATTCCTCTCATCGTTATTTGCAGAGCGACCAGGGAACCGCAGCCAAATTTATAAAAGGGAGGAAACAGGAGCTTAAAATGTCCTGCTCTTACAGAGATAATCTCCCGTCAATTCTTTTGTGGAGCCAGGGAAACAAGTTCTTTCACAAACAGAAGTAACTCCTTTGAGGGCTGGAAACAGGCCAGTAGGGGGCGTTTCAGCAAGGTTGACTCTGCCACACCTTCGTTTGTTTCTGTAAAGGTTGGGTCATTTCTAGAGCATGCAGGCTGCCACTTCTCTGGGGCGAGGTAGTTTTTCTTTTTTTGAGAGTTAGTGTCTGGAATTTGGCTCCGGAAGGAGCCCAAAGCCCACCGTCTACTACAGAGGTAAGGAGATGGGGAACAGTGACTGGGGCCTAAACTGGGCTCTTGCGCCCCAATACCTCGCTTGAGTAAAACGGCTGCATTTTCTTCCTCCTCCATCTTTCATCTCACGCCAAGAAGCTGTCACAAAACCCAGCTGCATCTATTCTCCTGACTTGCACATGTCATGGCTCCCTGGGTCACTGCCACGGCCTCTGGCCAGGGTCCCCCCCCCCCCCCGTAGTGACCGTTCATCGCTGCCATTGTAGTGGGGAAGCAGGCATAGACAGTGTGTGAACAAGTGAGCACGCTGCATTCCAATAAAACTTTATTCACAAAAACAGGTGGAGGGGCACATCTGGCCTATGGGCCGTTGCTGACGTCTGCTCTAGGGTTCCCCAGACTCACTTTGCCTCTGGGCTCCTGGCTTAACTGCATAATGGTCTTGGGTAAGTTAGCTAACCTCTCCAAGGTATCTGTAAAATACACATAGTAGGGTCATTTCCGTATTCATTGAGATAATACTAAGTACAACGCCTAGCAATTAGTGAACACGTGGTAATACCTGCTTAGCGTTATTATTAAAGTTGTGAGTTCACGTGTCTCTCTTCCCAACTAGCTGTGAAGCTCCTTGAGGTTAGACACTGCTTTTCACACCTACAGCCCCACGGTCTGTCCTTACCTATCGTCCCTGCCTTTGGTGCTCGCGCTCCCGCAGTGTCAGCTGGGCACTCCATCCAGGGACTGCACCTGCGGCCCCGCTGCAGCTCGGGGTGGCCAGGTGCCTCGGTTCTGAAGGATGGCGTGTGCGGGTGTGCTGTGTGCCACCTCTGTGCCACGTTCTCCCATGCGATGGCTCTTTTTCTCTCCTACAAGTGGCAGGTGGTAAGAGCAGGAGCAGCCACCTCGGACCCAGAGGTGGAAGCTGCAAGTTGACAGTGGTCTACCTGTCCTCCGAGCCCTGGGCTGCCTTCCTTGAGATGACCACGAGAGGAAAGTGCACTTCCATCTTAAGTCCCCGAGTTTGGGGATGCTCTGTCACATCAGCTGAGCCCCGCTTGCTCGGTGACTAGTCTTCTAAGAAGGACTGACCTGCTCGGCCTTCCTTCCGGCTCTCACTGTGTTACTGGCAGGAGACCAGGGTCTCTCTGCTCCTTCCTGACTTTCTTTGCTTTGGGCTCTTCACCCACCAGCCCTTACATTCTCGGCTCAGTGATGCTGATCTCAACTTCTGCCTCCGGAATCGTTGGACCTTGTGTTTTGTCACGATCCCCCTGATTTTCCTCTAGGAATTACGGGTTGCTCATCCATCTGACCAATCCTGCAGCCATTGCCTTGAGTAGTAAGTCTTCAGGAAATCACACAGAAGCCAGTCTCGACCCCTAGGCACTTGGTAAAGGGCGAGATGGGTATCCTCTGTCCCCTTCATCATCCCCAAGGAGTGGCTTGGAGGGAATTAAGCACAGCAATCAATTCCATCCAAAGTGACTTTTCAATGCCCAAATTTCCTCTTTCCTCACTTCCAGCGGAGCTGAGCTACTAAGTGTTTCCCCTGTGATAAGTTAGTCCCAGGAGACCCATTTTATGGCTGAGGAACCCGAGGGAGAGGGGAGCAATAGATATAATTATTTAGGGGGCAAGGGACTGTCCTCCAATCTTGCGCACACACCGGATAGCACAGGTGTTACTGGGTCCCCTGCCTGCCCACGTGGCTGCCTCCACCTGTCGTGCTGGAGAGCAGGCCTGTGGGTTGAGTAACAGCAAATGCCCTTCAGAAGCATGAAGCTTCAAATAATTTTCTCTTCTAGTTTTCATAATACCGGGGGTTTGTCTTTTTAATTCTCGCAGGCGGCAGTGAGGGCTAAGATCAGTGATATTTTCAGAAGAATGAGCCCACCAGAGCACCCTCCTTCGCTGACAGGTGAGACACCCGCAGGCTCACCTGGGGCAGGAGCAGGAGGGCATTGATGGGTCAGGACTCAAGGCCACAGGCCACCTGCCCTGTGCCCCCGAACAGGGAAAGAGCAGAGAGCAACGTTCTGTCTCCCGTGGTCTGATCCCTGCTGGAGAAAAGGATTCACCGCAGTGAACACCACTCTCCTTTCAGACAGAATAAATGAGACGCAGCGGGGGTTCAGGGTTCTCTTCTGACTGCGGAGCGTCTTTAACCTGCTGGCCCGCGAGGTGTTGGAGGGGCGTTTTTGCCCCGTTGTACTAACCAACCACCTTCCCTCATCTTAAAAAAAAAAGTTCTCTCACTCTTAAATATTGCTGGTGTTGATATGTAATTAGGTGCGATACATTTCCATATTGCACATGCACAATGACACTCGGCCAGGAATTTCCGCTGAATGGGAGATTTACGCACGCTGATAACTTCAGAGAGCAGGGAGGGGGGGCCGTTAGAGACACGCTGGGCAAGAGCGTGGATACTTGTGCCCTGCGCTGTCTGCGGGCTAACAGTCTCCAAACCCCATCTATAAAATCATCTCAAATTGAGGAACGAAGGGCGAGAGGGCTTGAAAGACCGGAGCAGCCCCGCTCTCTCGGGTGCATGTGCATTCTTGGCAGCCAGACTAAGGGTTCCTTTTGTCCTTGACACAGCACAGAATTCAATCTGTGCCTACCTACCCTGCAGACGGCTGCCTGCCGGGGGTCGTGCTGAGATTTTATAACGGTGCCGGCGACCGCCTTTGCTGGCAAAATCAACACGTGGGAAATTGTGCCTCTCTTACCCCTGCCCCACCCCGTCACCCGATTCTGGTTTCGTGAAATGCAGCCTCTAATATTTTGGAAATAATCGTTGAGCAGATGGGGATAGAGGCAGGAGGGCGGCACCCCCCTCGGGCCCTGAGGATCTCTGTACCTCCCTTTCTTTTTCAGATTTATCTTTTCAATTTAGTTCCAGCAGTGATTGTTTCTCCAGTGAAAGGGGAGAAAAGACAGTGTGAGAGCGTGTTCAGATTTGTTCTTTCTTTTCCTTTGCAATGTTTCGAAGTTGAGGTCTCCCGTGGGCTGGGGAAGCTCACGGTGAACCTGCCGGCCGAGGACGGCTCTCTGGAAGAGGCGCTGAGGGGGAGAGGGCAGAACGGCCCGTTGGCCCCCAGCAGGGTAACGGGCGCCTGCTTCTGGGGACCCACCAGGGTGGATCTTCACACCCCGTTTATTGAGTGACAAGTATCTTTCCAAATGGGCACACCCCTAATCTAATCAGCTGTCCACAGGCCTCCAGGGTGCCGCACTGCTTAACCGGGGGACGGCAGGAACAGGAGGAGAGAAGGGGCTGTGCCGGCAGGGTCCGAGGCTGCAGCTTCCTTAGCGATGGCATGGCCGGGGCAGGGCGGTGCATTCGCAGAGGCATCATCGGCTTCGCAGGGCAAACGCGTGTGCGTGCTCTCACCCAGGACTGCCATTTGCTTGTCCGTATTCCCCACAGGGCTGAGGCTCCCTGAGGACCTGGGCTTTTCCCACCCTGTCTCCCCTGTGTCCTTAGCCTCTGTCCCTGAGCTTGGCACACAGTAGGTCCTGGGTTAGTATTTGGAGATCAGTTGTGTACATGTGCTATACGTATTTAAAGCTATACGGCCAACACCGGAGACAGCTGAGCTCAATACACCTTGTGGGAGGAGTCATGCATGGCCCTCCCATCTAGGCCGACCGTGTGCGGAGGAAGAGAGTCGACAGGTAACAGGTTTAAAAAATGGGAAACTTTTTTTTGTTTAAAGGAACATGATGCGTAGTTGCCAAAAAGCGAAACCTTGAGTCAGCGTAGTATTTAGTCCTGGGTAAAGGTCAGGTGGTTGGTGGCTTGCACACTGAAAAAGAATCCGCGAACCCGGACGACTCTCACGAGTGTGAAGACTCAGGAGGAATGTGGGAGAGTGACTACGGGGAGTCGTAACCGTAGAACAGGAGGCTCACCAGCTGTGTGCTTGTCACCCCTGTGGCTGCCTCCTGTGGGCGTGTGTGCCTGTGTCCGTGGGGGTGGGGTGCTGGGACGGAGTGGAAAAATACCGGGAAAAGTTGGAGGCGGTGGGGGGGATTTTGTTTTTGTTTCTCAAAATTAGTCTAACATTGACTTTATACATTCTTTTTTCCCCCCTAAGAAGAATATTAAAAGAATATTTCAAAAGCAATCGTATACTCCAAAATGTTAAAACGGTTCTGTTCGGGTGGTAGCATTAAATGGAATTTTAACGATTTGTTAATAATTTCTGTATTCGCTTATTTTTCTCCACTGAATATTTAACATTTACAATTAGACAAGGGCAATGCAGCAAATATTCTCTCTCTTGCCTTTCCCACCTGGGGCAGTAGACTTCCCCACTGACCTGGGCGTGGCCATGTGACTTGCTTTGGCTGGCGGTTGATGGTAGGCGTGATTCAGCAAATTTGTTTGTGCAGGGGCCTTGCCCTCTTGTACATCTGCCATCACCATGAAAAAACACAGCCCGGGCAGACTGGCCAACCAAGGAAAATGACAGACATGTGGGGCAGCTCTTGACCCAACTCTTAGGCTGGAGCCAAGGTCGGCAGAGCCCATTCTCGAACAGCTGAGCCCAGGCAACACACGTGTGAGTGAGAAGGAATGATGACTGTTTGTTTTTTTAATCCTTACCCAAGGACATGTTTTCATTGCTTTCAGAGAGAGAGAGAGGAAGGTAGAGAGAGAAACCTCGATGTGAGAACCTTCAGTTGGTTGCCCCCTGTACGCACTCTGAAGGGGGATCGAGCCCACAACCTAGGTATGTGCCTTGACTGGGAATCAAACCCACAACCTTTCGGTTCTGGGATGACACTCCAGCCAACTGAGCCACATCGGCCAGGACGAAATGATGACAGTTCTAAGTCACTGAGATTTGGGCCGGTTTGTACAGCATTACTTGGACATAACTTGGTGATAAAGTTTCATTTTCAGCATCAACTTTCTAAGCAAAATTGCCTTTCTCTTTCATTCTTTTTGCCCCATCTTCCACTCTTCTCAAATGCTGTCCCACAGAGGTGGGCCAGGCATAAAGTGACTGGGCTACTTTTTAGCTGGGAAAGGAATGTTAACCCGTAGAGACATTGTAAGAACCCCAGAACATCAAAGGCGTGAAATAAATGACAAATGTCACGAAAGCTGTCAGGCTGTCCCCAGCACCAACGGCATCATTAACCTAACTGATAAGTCTCACGAAGCCCAGTTACCGCTCCGCTCCATTGGGTTCCTCGTCAGCCCCGCAGCATCATCGCCTCTTCTCACAGTCATTTCTCAAAACTGCTTCCGCCAAAGAGTGACAGGGATGCGGAGGGGTGGGGACGAACCTAAAACCCAAGCCAACGAATGCTCATCTGCAGAATTTCAACCAGTTCATTGTTGCAAATGGCAGATAAAAATGTTACAATTCAAATCCCAGTTGTCAGGACTCCAGGATGGGGCTGGCTTCTGGGCTTGGGGGGGCGGGGCGTCAGTGGGCTTTTCTCTTCCCCAGAGACGCTTCCCCAAGGACTCTCACTGCAGAGTGAGAGTGTGCGAGAGGCTGTCCTCCCCGGCAGACCCCTCACCTCTGCTGCAGAGGCCCAGGTGCAGGATAGGGAGGACGGGCACGAGGGCAGGGACCTGCCTGGTTAGCTGCCACCACTGCCCTGCGTGAGCTGTGTGTCGGTTGGCTCTTGTCTGGTGGGAGTCCGATCTGCGGTCCTATAGCGTTTCCCAAGCTGCTAGCTCACTGAAGCACATGGCCTCGTTTGAGATGGTTTGGATCCTCAGTGAAGGCGTCTGGGGCAGCTGCTTGTTCGAGGTGACTCGGACAGGAGTGACTCGGCCACCTGTTCGCTGTGCGTCTATAAAGTGAGCCTGTGCCGAAACCACAGCTAAGTTTCCTTAGCTACCGGCTGAAAGCAAAATGAAACAATCCCCCGAATTTTGTATTGTGATATTTGTGCATACACGATACACACTTTCAGTGAAAGAGAAGTAGCAAAGAGTTACCCAGAATTCTACCATCCAAAGATACCAGCGTGACCACACTGACCTACAGCCTTCCAATGATTCTCTTCGTTTGCACAGAAACTGGGCCATCCGTGCCTTCGTAACCCGCTTCCCCCCTAACGAACGGCTTTAAACACATTTTCTTGCCAATAAATAGGTCTATACTATGCGCATTACTGGTTGCATAATAGTTCATTTTATGGGTGGGTGAAATACAATTTTATATATCTCATCCCCTACTTTTAATTTCTTTTCTCCTTTTTGCTCTTATAAATAACTCTTCGATGGAATACTCATAGACATAGATTCTTGAGCAAATGCCTGGTCCGTTTTAAAGGTATATATTTCCAGATGTGGACTTTCTGGTTAAAACCACAAATAGTCTCGCGTCACTTTGTGCATACTGTCAAAGTGCCTAGCAGAGAAGTCCAAGCAACTCAGTTCTCACTGGTAGAGAATGAACACACCCATTTTGCCACACTCTTGCTAAGACTAGGCCTTTGTCAGGTTTTGAGTTTGTCTACTTGACAGGTGATAACTGATACTGCATTGTCGTTTTACTTTGTGTTTCCTGGATTACTGCTGACAATGAAGCTATTTTTATATTGATCGGTCATGTTCTTGATCGTTGCAAATTTAAATTTTTCTTCTTATTGACATGCAGGAACTCATTTTATTAGAAGACTTAAATCCTGCCTCACATATTACGAATATTATTTTCATTTTTTAAAATTCTCACTCAAGGATATGTTTATTGGTTTTTAGAGAGAGAGGAAAGGGGGAAAGAGAGGGGGGGGAGAGAGAGAGAGAGAGAGAGAGAGAGAGACATTGGCGTGCGAGAGAAACATCGGTCGGTTGCCTCCCGTATGTCTCCTGACCAGGGGGGTCAAATCTGCAACCTAGGCATGTGCCCTGACCAGGAATAATCAAACCCTTAACCTTTCTGGTGTGTGGGATGACGCTCCAACCAACTGAGCCACCCGGCCGGGGCTATTCTCATTCTTCATTTGTCTTTTAACCTTAGAAGTTTTGACACTGCATGCACTTGAAAATTGTATGCAATTAAATCTAGTAATGATTTTATTTTCGCCTTCATCTTATGATGTCATGTTCAGAGAGAACTGGAACACTTCTGAAAATACTTTTGTTTCAGGAAGACGCACATCTGGTACATCTTCCGGATCTCTGAAAGCCTGAGGAGGAGTTTCTGCGGCCCTCACGTACGGAAACACGTGGGCGTGCATCTGACACACTCTTTCGTCCTCAGAACTCTACGGAGGCCACGCCACAGTTTTCTGAGATTTAGTGTTCAGAGATGTGTCTGGTGCCAAAAGGAGTTTTCCTCGGCATCTGTACCCTGGTGAGCTGTCTGCTGGGCAGAATGACTGCAAGATTTCCCTTCACCCTTGGAACAAAAATAAAAAGCACGTGATGAAGAGAGAGGCTGTTTTACACTTGGGCCTGGCGCTCAGTGGGGTGTGGGGTTGAAGACCAAGACTACCTCGACTCAAGAAAATTGCCTTTTATTATTTATTTGGTTGCTGTTTCCTCTCTGCCTGATGTTCTCTCCTTCTTGGTTTCCTGTTCAATCCCAGGACCCATCTGCATGCCCCTTATGTGAGTTCCAGAATTTTCCCAGCTGGCTGACGGGCTGGCCCTTCGGTTTTTTGGGCTGTCCACTACAGGTTGCTGGTCAGCAGTGCCACTGCGTGCTCACACAGGCAGTTACTGTTTCTCCTAAAAGGAGTCTTCCCTGACCTTACGGCATTCTTTTTTCACGGCTACAATGGACTCTCAACTGTTGTTGAGAATCTGAACTTAATGCTTTACAAAATGTCACTCTTCCTCCAGCAAGTTTTTTCAAACAAACACCCTTCTTTCGAGATCATGAGTGTTTTTCATATACCCAGATCTTTCTGGGCTTGCTCATTCTGTACAGGAAGGTCTACGTTTGCCCGGTCTGGGCACGTGGGAGAGGTTCAGGGAGGGCTTAGGCTCACAACGGATTTCTTCAGTCTGAGAAGAAGAGGTCAACAGAGAATCGGTCATTTCTGTATGTTAATATCTCCGGGTCTGAGTTTCACTTTTCTAGGAGAGGCGTAAGGGCACCGCACCCAGAGGTGCTGTAGGACAATGCTTTCCCACGGGCCATAGTGTCCTTTCAACCAGGCAGGGGCGCCGTTCCCTTCTCCGGTGGACGCACTGGCTCCTGTGCCCTCCCCTTTCTTACCACGTTGTCTGAAATGAACTGAACTGGAAAGAACGCGCCCTTTACAGCAGATTTTACGGAGCAGGAAAATTCACACCTGTTTGGAGCTGGCGTCACATTTAGAGAGAGCAGGGGGAAACAAACCCGAATGAAGGCCAGCGCGTCGGGGTGATTACTGCCAAAGTGACTTACCAGGGACATCTGCGACGCTGTGATCCACTCGGGAGGGATGTGAAAATGGGCGCCCGCCGAGTCTCCCAGCAAAATGATGCCCCTGGGCTGGGAACCTAGGTGGCACAATGGACTTGCGTTAGCAACGTTCTCAAGGAGCTTGAAGCCTCCGGACTGTGTGGTCAGGAGAGCGGACGCCCTGGCGTGTGTTCCATGCACAGAGCATCGTAGCAGTGATGCTCCTTCTGTGTGTTGTGGAGTGGCGGCGGGGGGTGTAGCATTTCGGAGCCAGATGAGATTTCTAGGCCATGGAAATTGCGGGCTAGGCTGTGCCAATGAAGGTGTGTTTCCTAGCTCATAGTACAGATTGCCATGAGAGATCCCGGGTGAATGACAGATGAATAAATGGATCAAAAGTTCATTTGAACTCAAGAAACATGCCCTACAGTTTGGTTCTGGAAATTGCTTCTTGGAAAACATACTAATTTCTGTGACAATTCACTTTAAGAATTACTGATCTCATAGAGCAATTGTGATTTATCAAAGATGTTATGACCCTTAAAGCTCTTAATCCGGGTACTCGTGTACAAAAAAGCACTGGATGGATGATCCTGGCTGATCAAGGGCGAGATGGAGAAACGAAGGTCTCTGTGTAGCCTGCCGTGTTTGGAGATTAAGAATCACTTAGTCTGACTCTGAGGCCAAATCTACACAAATCGTCCACCCATGGGTGATGCGTGTGCTCTTCCAAATCTCTTAAGATCCTGGAAGAATCAATTGATGCCTCCCAGAGTCAGAGAGGGAGCCGCCTTCCCCCACCTCCAATCGGCCCCTGCCCGCCCTCGCCACATCAACCTCACTCCAGGGGCTTCCTGTCTGGGGCATTTGTGACTGTACTTAGCCACACAAATGGTGACAGAGAAGGCCCAGGACATCCGGGAGGGGTTGGGATGTGGGGAATTCCATAGGCTTCCACCAGTGTCCCCAGAGCCTTGTGCCAGAATTTCACTTAGATCGGAGTTTATTTATTCACCAGTTTATTTGTGCATTTATTCTTTCATTCATCCAACGAGCATCCCTAAACTCGTAACTATGGGTAGGGTCTTTATGTTTTCGGCCTCCTTCCTGCCCTCCTGCCCCTCTGGGAGCTTGACTGTACTTATACTTTAAGTTGACTGGGGGCAAGGACGGCACCATGTCTGCTCATGAAAACTCAAAGCCAAGTACAGCTCTTGGTGCTTCATAGGAATGGACATTGAGCAAAGACCTGCTGAATGAATGCACGCTTGAATGAATGAATGAACTGCTTCTAAATGTGAGGGAAAACTATTGCCCAAAGATAGAACAGTGATGCTACCACGGGTTCTCATTTGGGCATCTCATGAGCACGTTTTCAGTGATATGTGGGTGGCAATAAGTTTTTCCTAACAGTCCCGGGAGCCCAGGTGTCTCAGGCATTCAGGCCTTTAGAATACGGAGCTTTTGCTCAGCTCCTTTTGGGACCGCCAGTGGCTGCTGCTTGGAGGTTTCCCGTGAGTCATCCAGGTGTCTTTATCCCAGAGGACACAGAGACTGTGTCAATTCAAGCCCAGGCATCTGAGCTTGCTGTGTTTTGAGAAGGACGTGGGAAAGATTAAAAATGATCACCTCCACTTATTTTCTTATTTGGAGAAGTGCTGGATTTCAGTTACTCTGTTCTCTATGTTGCAGCTTTTTCTAACATTATCATTCAAGATCCCAATCCTCAGATAAGGGAGGCAAACAAATTCAGTTTCACTTTCTCTAGATTTTGCCTCCTTTCTCTAGAATCCTTTTCCTATCTCCTTCAGATTTGTCTGCAAAATAAATGTAAATTGGTCTAGTTTAGGCTGCAGCATCAGGCACTTCCTCCCTTGGGCGGTCTATTCCCTTCAGTTTGACTCAGACTAGAAAAAAAATCCCGTCGTAATAACCAACGGACTTTTACAACTCCTACCTTCACAGAATTTCTTCTCATAGGGAATTCCGTCTTTGGGATCGACACCCTTTAAAGGAGAAACGATGGGATTAGCAGTTTGTTTTTAAATTTATGACACGCATACACTAAATTCTCCCCAAATGGCTTTACAAGCATGAAAGCGCATCAGGAGATAAACCCTGTGAGGTCTCTGGAGTCCGGCCTCCCACACAGCAACCCTCCATGCAAGCGAGTTGGGCTTTACGGAACTGGTCTCCAGCGACAAGCGTTGATGCTTCTGGAGCTGCGATCCGCCGTAGGGCCGTTTTTGCCCCCCACCCCCACCCCAAGGGACATTTGGCAACGTCTAGAGAAAAGTTTGGTGTTACAATGGCGGGGGAAGGGAGGGAGAGCTCCTGCATCTGCGGGTAGAGGACAGATGCTGCGGGACAGCCTGCCGTTTACAAGACAGCGCCAACCATCGAGAACCAGCCCACCCAAATGTCACCACGCCGACACGGGGACACCTGACTGCGAGGCGAGGGCTGCGAGCGGGCCCGAGACGGCGTGGGAGGAGGGCTTCCTCGCACTCCACGCAGAGGCTGTCTCTGGTGGAGCGGCTGGCCCTTGGGAGGTTAAAGCAGAGTCTGGAGGATTTTAAAGGAAAGCTTTCAAATGCATATACATGCATATACGCACAAACAGGTGTTTTTTGTTTTCTTTTGCTCGCCACGCTGCAGTCTGGAGAGCACTGGTACACCACTAGATAGTGAGGTTGCATTAACTGCATTCTAAGGCAAGAGCGCTCGTGGTCAGAGATGTGTTAGAAACAGCTTACTTACTCTCTTGGGCTTGGGGGCTCCCAGTGCCTGTTACATCAGGCAGGCTGAGAAATCTGGAAGCAAGCGAAATTGGTACTTCCTGAACTGGACTACAGAACCCCTCGCCAACGCCTATTAACATCACGCTCAACACTCGGGTTCTGGGGAAACTGTTGGGGAGAGATGGCTGTAAAATCCCCTCTGAGTTTATGATTCCATGAGCTCGTGAGTCTCTTTTCCTCTGTGGGAAGGGGCAGGTATGAAGGTGGCGGGTCTTTCTGCCATCACTGATGGTGGGCTGGGTCTTGGCTGCCTGCGCTCCTGGTGAATTTCCGTCCGTCGAGCATGGTCTCCTGCTGGCTTCCTGGGGCAGTAGCACAGCGTGTCAGAAGCAGGGGTGGGGCCGGGGAACCAGATTGGCGGTCTCACACGCTGATCAGCCCGCTCTGTCCTCCAACACGACACCGTGGCGTGAGTTTACCAGAACAAGGGCTGCCTCGGGGGTCTTGGCACTGCCAGATAAAGGGGGCATGACTTCTCCTCCTCCCAAAAAGACAGTGTGACTGCAGGGTGGGGAGGACTGGGGTTCCAGAAACCATGGACCGTCAGTGTCCTGGAGACAGGGAAATATTTACAGAAACGTTCCCCACGTCATCCAAGCAGGTCAATGAGGCAACGATTCAGAGGCAGTTTATCTTGAAGCCAGGGGATCTTAAACATCAGGCCTCTTATTAGCACAATCCCTGCTTCCGAGAGTGCTGGGAGCAGCTGGGAGCCGTAGAGTGTTCTAGGTGGAGAGGAGAAGGCAGGTTGCGTTTGGGACATAAATCCACGTAAGCATTTGTGAGAAATCTGAAAAAGGATCTCAAAAGAAAGGGCCTGCATTTCTAAGACTCCAGTCATTTGTTAGAATTTCTCTCCTTGCTCTAATCATTCGTTTACTCTCATACGTGATGGTGCATCTGTAATTTGGTATCGAGGACCCCTCTCGTTGCACAACCTCGAGGCCCCCGAAACCTGGGTCCGCAGCCGCTGCCGTCCTCAGATGCATGTTGGTTGGCTTTCCTCCTTCCTTCCCCTTTCTCTGTCCGGACACAGCAAACCCATGACTCACAGGGAACCGGACCCCCAGGACTGGGTGCTCCACGGTGTGGTGACCACGGCCCAGTCCGCACGGCCTGACTCGCCTTAAGAAACTGAAGGAAAACAGCAGCAGTGACATGGTGACAGGCATCGCTTGGCTCTAGCAGATGTTCCGGTCACTGTGAAACTTTGCTGACACTCTTCTCCATTTAGTTTCAGACTGTTCAGAGGAGAATGGAGAGGTTGGGTGTGGGTGGCCCTCAGCACGGCTTAAAGGGGCTGTGATGGAGGGGGCCCCACCGTTTGCGAGGAGAGCGTAGCTTTGGTCCGTCATCCTCCTCCTCAAGTGTGACAAACAGATAAGGAGTGGGGTCTCGGGAGGGCAGGCCCAAGGTCAAATCTACCTGCTTACCCAAATGCCGTTGCAGTTGGAGTCCTGGTGCGCATCCCAGTTGTCTGGTCTGGGAAGAAAAGGTCAGCATTGGTCTTCGGCACGTACTTGTCCCTCAGCCCCGTCAGCTTCATGGGGGAATGCCCCCCCCCGCCCCCCTGCCATGAGCTCTACCCAAAGCGTCCCTGAGAGACGGCAGGCCGTCCTGCTGTGGCGTGCGGAACCTCTGCTCGGCCCCTTAGCCATTGTCGCCCTGAGGGACATCGGCTGGGAACGCTGGCCCGAGCCCGGCCTTCTCACGGTGACTCGGTTCCCGCACTGCTTTGCTGTGGGACAGCGCCCATGGGTGGACAAAACGAGCCTGTGGTCCATTTCACTGGGATTGCTGAGGCCATTAAATCGGTGCCCCTCCAGTCCCTGACGCCTGGGTGCTTTGGCACCGTGGGCACAGCGAAGGTGACGTACCCAGTTTTTTGAAGTGAGAGAAGTGACTGGCTGAACATCAGCCCAGGTCGAGAATGTGACCTGTTCGTCACTCACTGGAGCCCTCCCCTAAGTCCCGGCGGGAAGGGCGACCGTTTCCCAGTGTGGGCCTCGGGCAGGTGGCTGGGAAAAGGCCCACAGTGAGCTGTTTCTCCCACTAAACGGTCCACCGAGGAGGAGGAGGCGGCCTGTTTTCCTCTGCTCACCGCCCAGCAGGGCGCAGCGTGGTTGGCAGTAAG
Organism: Glossophaga mutica; assembly: GCA_039655065.1. Taxonomy (NCBI): domain Eukaryota; kingdom Metazoa; phylum Chordata; class Mammalia; order Chiroptera; family Phyllostomidae; genus Glossophaga; species Glossophaga mutica. Next base: position 91,008,520 of record CM077313.1, read on the forward strand.
CGGGAGCTCGGGGAGCCCTTAGCGGGAAAGTGACGTTCCTGCGTCACCGAGCGTTGCCTCAGTCGGGATGGGGGCCCTTCTCTCTGCGAGCCTGACCCCCCTCGGCTGGGGAAAGGAGTGACGCTTCCTGCCTCCTTTCCAGAGGAGGAAGCTTTTCAGGACCCGTGGCCAGCAGAGACGCTTACCTCCGGCCCGGGTACGCCGTCTCGTCGCTGTCGTTGCAGTCCCGCCCGCGCCAGTGGTAGCCGCGCAGAGTCTGAAACCCAGGAGCACGAGGGGAGGGTCAGTCCTGCCTGACCTTCCCGGCGAGGGGCGGTCAGAGCTGCCTGAGGGGGACTGGCACCTGCCACCGGAACCCAAGCACAGTCCAGGAACAGCAGCGATCACTAAGGACACTATGATAAAATACGCTGTGGGGGGGCGAAACGTGCCACAGTGCCAGGGCCAGTAACAGGGGGCAGCGTGCACGCATGTGAGCGCGTGTGAACGTGTGCGTACACACTACTGGGTGTGTGCCTGTATGTGGCTGCACGGGGGATGCACGCGTATGAATACGTATGTATGTGGGCACGTTGCATACACATGTGGTTATGTGCATGCACACACATGTCTGTGTACACACATGTGTCTGTGCACATGCGTGTGTCTGTGGCACGTCCACCACCTGTAGGACCATCCAACTCCCTGAACGTTCTCTGTCAATCACCTGTCTTGTGAGGCTTAAATCAATTAGTTTATTTGGTCAAATGATTAATCATTTTACTGGATAATTAAAAAATCTTTAGCTAAACTGGTTAATTTCGTGGACTCATTACATGTGGGGCCCGCCCGACTTGAAAGAATCCAGGGTCGTGAGGACGTCAGGCAAGGCTCTCAGTCCCCCGTTCCCAGGCGGACGACCCGGGATCTCAGCAGCTGCGGGCTTTGCCGCAGGCTGGGGGCTTGTTTCCGTCCCAGAGACCATCCTGACGCCCTCAGTCACACACGGCTCTGAATCCGACATGCCAGCTGCACGCGCTCTCTCACCCGCTCACACGCACTTTTAAAGGTTAACTGAAGTAGGTTTGAGAGTTTCCAGAACAATTCCCAACACCTTTCCAGACAATTTCAATCCCCACGGAGGTTTCCAGTGAGGAATGGCCTCAGGAAACGAAAACCCAGGCCTAAGATCCACCTCGATGGTCTACGAATTTTTAAGATGCCAGAACGTCCGTAAAAACCGGGAAACGGTGTATTATCAAATTAAAAACGCACTCAAGTGGAATTCAGTGTTGTCTTATTAAGGAGACTTGTAGGAAGGGATGTAAGAGTCTATGGCCATCTGGTTGCTATTAACCGTACTCACGGGGAACGCACTGTATTTGTCTGAATCAGCATCTCTGAACGGCACAGAATTCTCCAGACTTCTGGAGGAAAGAAAACAAAACACCTGGTGAGCGCAGGAAAAAAAAACACGAAACTGTGAAAGCAAACACACACATTTCCAGACATGGCTGTTTCGAGTTTATATGACAGAAGCCCATTCTAAAAATAAAATCAAGAGCACCAGCAAACTTGGCCAATCTCTGCTCTCCACCAGCGGAACTCTTTCCTCTCTGCCACTTAACTCGCCCCCGTGGGGAAGCGAAGTCACCAAACTGAAGCTTTCATGGGCGCAGGTGCTGTCGCTGAGATTCCCCGGGGAAGGAGACTGCATTGTGGGTGCAGTCAGCGGGCTCAGCCCTCGCGGCTGAACTTGTGCCATTTCGCACACAATTCCGAGGTGCAAGTCATTTCTTAAAACTCTGCTCTTCTTGAAACTTGCACCGAGGATCTTGAGGCAGAGGATACAAGATTCTGTATGCATTTATGAGAAATAATACATATCTGGGTTTATGCGTTTGGAAAATAAACAAAGAGAATAGGTTGTTAAGAGGGGACCCTCCTGATTTCGCATCGTTACAATAAAACATAGCACGCCCAGGTGAGGTGGCTCATTTGGTTGGAGCGTTGTCCCGTATACCAGAATATCATGGGTTCAATCTCCCATCAGGGCACGTACCTAGTTGCAGGTTTGATCCCCCCCAGAGAGGCAACCAACTGATGTTTCTCTCTCACATCAATGTTCTCTCTCTACCTGCCTTCCTTTCTTTCTAAAATCAATAAAACATACCCTCAGGTGAAGATTAAAAAGAACAGGCAGTGTGTAGGCACTGTGAATTCTGATCAAAACAAAACAACGACAAAAACTGAAAACTTGATTCCCTGTGGTGGTAATCTGGTATCCTACACACCTTTTTCCCCAGTAAAGTAACACCTTCTCTCTAGTTATTTCCTTGTTTATTCACCGAGTCCCTACTAAATGCTAAGCACAGTGGAGGGAACCAGGGATAAAAGGTTTACTAAGAAATGGTATCTCCACGCTCCAAGATTTGAGGTCAGAGCGATAAAGCAGGGCGTGGGGACCTGCACCACGGAGCCTAGAGTACCGTGGGGGCTGAGTGCCTGCAGTCAGGCTGGGAGCTGGGAAACTTCCCACCGGTGGGGCCCCCTCCAACGTGTTTTGAAGGCCTTTAGACCAGACAGGATGTGGGCAGGGAGAGACACAGAGCAGGCCGGGCGTTGCTGCCAGAGGGGATTTTATGGAAGGGTTAGTCAGGAGACGACACAGTAGGTCTGTCTCTGCCGCCTGCTGACTGTGCCGGTGGGTCAGGCGTTTCGAGTGCCAGAACCCCCCTGCTCACCTAGAAGTGGGACTGAGTGCTGAGGGACAGACCATGTAGTGTCTCTGAGCCCAAGCTTTGGGACCTGGCCACTGGATTCAGACAGCAGACATATCCATGACTCGCTCTGTGACTGTGGGCATGTGATTTTACCTCTCCAGAAAACGGGACGATGCTGGTGCCTGCCTGACAGGGCTGTATCGACAAAAGTTCCCACGGCAAGGGCAGTGCCAGGCACCTTTGGGTTATCATCATGGATACGGAGGCACAGGTTGTTTTGTAGGACAGAAACGAGGCTGCATTCGAATGGGCCCCGTAAACCACAGAGCACTGAATGAACCTGACGTGGTGCAAATTAGACTTGAACCACAGTGAGTTTTGGAAGGAAGAAAATACACTGCTTTCGCTTTTTCCTAAAAGAAGAATTTCCCTTTCCCATCAGGCCAGGAAAATTCCTTGCCTCAGATGCTCTGGAAATCAATTTTTCAAAGGTGGTTCCATCGAAGAGTTGTCACGTTGGGTCCTGTGGGTCCATGTTTGATGTACGACATGCGGGGATGCTCTCAGCCAGGAGGGGGCCAGGGTCTCCATTCAACGACAGCCAGGCATGAGGAAACGATCGGGGCCCTGGCTGCATCCCGGCCTCCCTGCATCCTCCTTCCGTCTGGTATTTCCCACCAGCCCTGCCCCGTGTCCTGGTGCTTGCTGTCCGCACCCACCCCTATTCATGAAAACAGGTGCTAACACTGTTTATGGGACCCTGGCTAGCACCGCTCACGGCTGGTTTGCAGGAGCTCGTGCGGCACACGAACCAGGAAGAGTCGTTCAAGTCTTGGATCCCTAAGAGGCTCTGCATGTGGGCCAGAAGCATCCCTTCCCCCTCTCCCGAGAAATGTCCGCAGCAGACGGGCAGTGTGCAGTGGGTTTAGGTTCCGCGGAGCTCAGGAGACGAAGGGAGGTGGAATGCAGGACACGTAACTCTGCCGTGGCTGAACTGTGTTCACGGATGAGATACGCTGAAGTTCTCAGCCCTAGTCCCTGTGAATGTGACCTTATTTAGAAAGAGGGTTTCGCAGATGTTATCATGTTAGGATGAGGTCATTGGAGTGGGCCCTAATCTGATATGACTGGTGTCCTTGTAGAAGGGAAGATGGCCACGTGAAGTTGGAGGCGGAGGCCGAGGGCTGCAGCCAGGGACACCAAGGATGGACAGTCACCACCAGCAGTGAAGGGGCAGGGAAAGATCCGACCCAGAGCCTCGGGGGCGTCTCACAGGGGCCCTGCAGACACCTTGCTGGCCGACCTGCAGCCTCCAGAACTGGGAGAGAACACACTTCTGTTGTTCTAAGCCAGCCGGGTTGTGTATTTTATTGCAGCAGCCCTAGGAGACTCATACAGCCTCGCAGCCGGCCCCGCCTCCCGGTGCTCTCACCTGCAGGCCATCAGAGGGAGAACGAGGCCGGACATAAAATCGGCTCACCTGACGAACCTGCCTCCGGAAGAGCCAGGAGGAAAGCCACAGGCATTGGGGTGGATGGTGGGCTCCCAGGGACTGCCCCGCAGCCACAGAGCGGGATTCGGAGAGCATCACCTGGACCTGCAGCTTCCACGGTCTGGCCCCTGGACAGAGCGTAAGCTTTGTGGGGGGAGGGGCAGAGACCGCCGTACCCCAGAGAAATGCAGCACGCCCCCACTAGGTCCCAGGCCAAGCAGCCTGCATTTAAATAATTTCCAAGTGATTCTGAGGGGTAGCCCTAATTTATCGTGTACCCTCAATTTAGGTATGGGGAACTGGAGACTCAAAGACATTAAGTGGCTCGTTTTCAAAGCCGGCTCAGGAGACAGCCTCGCTCAGGAGCCAAGGATGTGGGTGTCCCCGAAGAACAAGTGTGGTCCAACACACCTGGGTGGCAGGTCTCTCGGGACCTTGGTGGGTGGGAGACCTGGCTTCGCCGGCAGCCTGTGTCCCCGCCTTGCGAAGAAGGCAGGTTTTGAGGTGTTGGGACTATTTCTAAAAGACTTTGTTTGGAGCTCATTTGTCCTCTCGGTTCCGTACGAGTCATGAGCAGGAAGCACTTTCCCTTTCAGGAAGATGCCTTGTCCATTCGAAGGTGGTTTTGGTCGTTAGAAAACAGGGCCAGCCAGAGCTGCCACCCCCGGCAGTGGTCAGAAGGGTAGAGAGAGGTCGAATACGTACGCTTTAATCTCCTGACAGATCTTGGCCAAAAATGGGAGTGAACAAATGTCAGAGCTGCTTCTGGAATTCTTCTGGAGGGAAAACAAAATAACAAAAAGAGTTGCTTAGCTCAGGGAATGGCTCCCTAATTTCTACAGGCCCTTCCTTTCCTGTTGGCTCCAAAGTTGGGATTCCTGAATTGCCGTTTCTCCGGAACCGAGGCCATTCTAATCAACTAAATTTACCTCTTGCTCCTGGCCCCCGCCACCTACTGGTTCCACATCTGAGCCGGTGCTGCGGCTCCTTCCTCCTCTGGAGGGCAGCCCCTTCCTCTCCACCCACCCAGCCGGGATTCCCACCTGTCCTTGTCTGCCTTCACTTGTCTTTCCCCAAGGGCCTGGCCCACTTTGGGCTGATCCGCTCAGACAACCGAACTCCTCTTCCTCACTATGCTCCAGTGCTTTGAAAAAGGACTCGAAAATGAAGGACATATCGAGTGAAATCATTCCCTCGGGTTGGACGAATGGGAAGAAGCGGCGAGGATGGGCCCCTCCCCAGGTGGGGGTGGAAGACAGTGCAGGTGAGGCTCCTTGCGCTTCGAGAGCGCGGGACTGTAGTTTCCCAAGCCTCTCTACCTCTGTGATACGTGAAAAGCCTGGCCTCTTTCTAAGTAGCGCCTCTAGAAAGATCGTGGTTTCCACGCTGCTCCGCCGCTTCCCTCAGAGGAGAGGAAAACACAACAGAGCAGACTGTGTCAGGAATCACCATTTATCAACGAAGGGAGAGACACTGCTGACTCCCACCAGCAGATGCCTGGGACCTGTGTGAACCTCAGGGTCTCCAGGCCCGTTGGCAGCTACAGGCCCTGAGGCCTGATCCCAGGGCTTCTAACCTCAGCATTTCTTGCCGTTTGGGGCTAAGTAAGTCTTCGTTGTGGGCTGTCTTGTGCGTTGTAGGCTGGTAGCAGCGTGTTTGGGGTCTGGCCGCTAGATGCCAGCAGCCCAGAAAAGTCTCCCGACATTGCCAAACGTCCCTGGGAGAGGACCGAATTGCCACGGGCTGGGAACCACTGCAGTAAGGCGGGAGGGGGATGGTGGTGGAAAGGAGAGGTGGTTAGAAGGTGGGGCCCAGAGACCTGGTAACTGGTGGAGATCGGCACGGTAGACACACCGTAAAACGAACGAACGCCAGCATGAGATACGCCCCCACGTTGCTGGCAGTTCGGAAATGTGGACACATTCTGAGACCCAGAGGTCAAAGCCAGGTGGCCCTGGAATGTCCGAGCCGCTTCTGCACTTCCGTCTGAAGGCCTTGGTCCAATAAACACGGGACAACGAGCAGGGGTCGGAGAAAGGGGATGGCGGTGAAGGGGTGGATGGGGGGTCAAGGGGCAGGGTGACTGCTCTCTGCAGACAGCCAACCTGAAGTGGGGTCTCTGCGTGGCGAGTGCCTTTCAACCCTTGTCGTGCGTTACTTTACTTGGGTTTACTTGGCCCCGGGTGGTGTCTGGACAGCAGCAATGTTTACACAGGGGTGTCCAACCTTTTGGCGCCTCTGGGCCACACTGGAAGGAGAGTTGTCGTCTTGGGCCACCCATTAAATACAGTGCGACATGTCATCACAAAAAAATTCACCCTGTTTTGAGTAAATGTACGGTTTTGTGTTAGGCTGCGTTCACAGCCATCCTGGGCTGCGTGCGGCCTGTGGGCTGCGGGTTGGACGCCCCTGGTAAAGGCTTCCCCGAAGAGTCTACCGAGTAGGTAGGTTTCAGTTTGGGCCACCCTGAGCGGCACCCCTGGTTGCGCACTGCACGGCTCGGGTACCTGCAAAGCCTGCGACAGGAGAGGTGCGGCCTGAAAGTCAGTGCCCAGGAGGTCTGGGCGAGGGCCGCCGACGTGCCGGGGAGGAAGAGTACGCACTCGGAAGTAGCTAGACCTGGATTTAGGCGATGGCTTTCCCACTCACGCGTGAGGTGAAATGAGCCAGTTACTTCACCTGTCTGATCCCCAGTCCTCTCATCTGTACCGTGGGGCGGACAGCGAAGGCGTGCTCTCTGCTTCGTAGGTGTTTTTGTGAGCGTTAACTAAAGGGATTCCACGACTCAAGGTCTCTAAACCCTTAGAGGCCAGCGTTCTGCCAAGTCCAAGGGAGGTCACCCCGAGGAGGCTCTCGGGGCCTTTGGCAGGTGCAGACCTTCTCGGGAGCGTGGGGCTCCCCGCAGGAGTACAGACAATGGAGAGCTCTTCCCCAGTCTGGGTTCTCACAGTCCGCCAGCTGTGCCGACCCTACAGGTGGCCTACTGTGCACTTCTCTCTGCGCGCCGGCTAGGTCGGCGGCTCTCAGCAGCCGCGGGGAATTCACTGCCGCCGATAGCCTCTGAGCTGCTTTCCTGAAACGCTTATTTGCATGTTCTGATTATTTTTTTCCTTGAGAGCTTTAGTCTGGAGGGTAAGTAAATTGGAGGGGTTTTTTTTAGAAGTGTATTATTGTTGAATTGTTCGGTAGATTTGTTTTTTTTTTTTCTTTTGCTTCATGCAAGAAATTATTGGAATCCTACCCCGTGAATTATGCTTGCAATTCTGGTGACAGAAATAGAAAACTGTAAAATCCTAATTAGCCTTTGAGTTAATGCCAAGGCAGTTTGTGCCAAGCGAAGAAAACAATACCCTGAGAACAAGTGTTTAGATGCCTGGAGAGGAGAAGAAAGGAAGGATTGTATTATAGTCTTCAGTTCGCTTAGAATTCTGAAGAGATGGTCAAGGGTTTCAAGTGGTGTTTCAATTTCTTGTTCAACGACTTGAGCAGATGAGCTAAACTAGCTCCAGTTGGCCTTCAATTATTCACTGAATTACATAATGATCAGCAGTGCAGACATGGGGATGGATTAACAGATCATGTCGAAGTGCCGGCATATTGTCAGGAAACATGCATCTGCCTTGTACATCGAAACCCAGACATCTCCTCCGCCCGCCCCCGGCCCCCGGCCCTCGCCGCGAGTAGTATTGCCTGATAAGACATTGCACTGGATGTACTTATGCTATGTAATTGTTTACCATGTATCCGGAATTCAAATTTAATAGGGCATCCTCTCTATGTATCTGCTAGATCCAGCAAGCTGAGCATGAAGGGATATTCCTTCCCTTTATTTGCATGAAGCCAAGCCAATCCAACCTTCACAGCAGGGCATGAGGTGAGCGAGGAGCCCGCCAGCAGGAAGAAGCGAAGGAGGGGGCCCTGCCCCCCTGTCTCCCCATCTCTCAGAGGACCACAGCCTCACTCAGGGCTCTAGCATTGAGGGACACACCATTTTTAAAGGTCTACTCTCTTGCTTCCTTTTCAAGTGGGGCTGATTTGTAACCAGGGCCTACGTCAGATCCTTGACTCCGTGATAACTGATTTGAACTAACCATTCTCTCTGTCGAATCCAAGTACTAGTACAAAGAGGACGAATTAGGGAGAGGAATAGCTATGTGACGGTTGTACTAGTATCTACAGAGTGCTTGATAAGTCCTAGGCATGACACCGTGTGCTTCACACACATCAGCTCTATTAGTCCTCACATCCATGCTTGGGGACAGGGACACTGGTACTGTGCCCATTGTACTGATGGGAAAACTAAGGCTCAGTCTAAGGTCACGTGTTTAGGAAGTGGAGGAATGGGAGGATACACAGCCTCCTCCAACACAGCCTACTGGAGAGAGCGCAGGTCTCCGTGGGGGTCGGAGGACACTCGGGAAGGTCAGGGCACAGTTTTGGCTGTCATGCCTGGGGAGGGCTGGATAGGGATGCTGTCGTTTAGTGGGTGGAGGACAGGGACACTGCTACACATCCTGCCACGCACAGGACGGAGCGCACAGCAGAGGACTGTCCAGCCCGGAGCGTCAGCGGTGCCGAGGTCGGGAAATGTTGCTGGAGAGAGGAGAGACGGGGGCGGGGGGGGGGGGAGAGCTCACATGCCTACTTCCAGCCCACGGGCCCCGCAGGACCCAGAGCAGCCCCGCCCTTCGCGGGGTGAGGGCCAGGGCGGGGCCGGGCGGCTATGCCCGGGAGACAGCTGGCCTTCTACCCGCTGCGGGCTTACCAGAGTCGGAGACTTCTTGACCATCTGTCTCGCCTTCTCCAGGGTAAATTTCCAGGTTTCCTATAAAAACAAAGTCAGACAACATCACTGCGTGCGTCTTGCCTTTTCTCTCTGTGTCTTCTTCAAGGTTAGGATTTTTCGAGTCTGCGAGTTTGGGACAAGGAAATTATTCCATAACTTTGTGATAAGACAATTCTCAGGAAGGCCATTTCCTGTGAATAACGATCTTTAGGAAGGGGCTCCCTCCGCGCCAGGTGTCACGCTAAGTACTTTGCAAACATCACCTTGTTTATTCTTCACGACAGCTCAGAGAGATCTGACCTTTCACGCAGGAGGAAACGGAGATGCAGAAAAGCCAAGAAACCGGCTGCTGCCAGTCTCAGAGCTGGCGTCCAGCAGACACTCAGTCTGAAACCCCGCCTCCCTGTGAGGGCGGCTTCCTGACTTCCCAGGCACCAGCTTGTCCTTGCGTCTGGAAGACCCAGGGTGGGAGGCGCCCCGGGCCAACCTGGGCCGCAGTACTGGGCAGTGGTTGGCCAAGTCCCGCTCCATCCTTCCTTCCCTTCCCCTTCTCCTGGTTCCACAGCCCCTTCTTTTGACCATTTCTAGAGCACCTGAGCACATCTGAGTTTACGCTGCTGCCAGTACAAAGTTGGCTAATTAATCCCCATAACTGTCGTTATGGGATTCCGTATTTGTGTATTTGTAGGAGGGTTGGGAGAAAAATAACCGGGTGGTGGTAAGGGATGGAGAGTATTTGCCCCCAGCACTGCCTCCCAGCGCTTGTCACCCCCCCACCCTCCACCCCATGCCCTGGCCCTGCCTCATCCCTCCTTGGTCTGCCCCTTGGGCGGCACTAATGGAGCGTGGGGGATGGGTTCCGACCCCAGCTCTGCTCTTCACTAGCTGCGCATCCTTCAGCAGGTTCTATCTGCTCCTTAGCAGGATAAAAAGCCCCGCTTTCGTCCTGTGTAAGGCAGGGGTTATGGCAGTCCACCTCGTAGGGGGCCGTGAGGGTTACAGGCCGTCGTTCGTGTGAAGCCCCTGGCCCCGGGGCCTGCCCCGATCATCCTCTGCTCAATCATGGGTATATTTTTTTTAAAAAAAATCTTCTTCAATTACAGTTGACATTCAGTATTATTTTGTATTGGTTTCAGGTGCACAGGGTAGTGGTTATACAATCATATGACTTACAAAGTGTCCTCCCGATGTTTCCAGCGCCCACCTGGCGCTGTGCACCATTATTGCAATATTACTGACTGCATGCCCTGTGCTGTACTTTGCCACCCCCGTGAGTACTTTGTAACTATTAATCCGTACTTCTCAGTGATTGGAAAACTTCACCCCAGTCAGCAGGGAAGCTGGGATTCTGGGAGAGCATTGCGGTTCTGACTCTAGGTAACTGAGAACTTTGTTGCTGCCTCGAAGCAGGAAAAGGAAAAAGGGTCCTAGAATGGGACTTTGGAGCTGGCTGCTCAGCAGGAGAGGCCTCTTGGGAGAAGCTGGCCCTTGCTGCTGATGGGTGTTCAGGACCCAAGTCCCCACTTCACTCCCATGTGGTTCTTTCCCCGGGGAGAGGCCTCCCCCGACCCTGGAGCCTGCTTGTCTGCAGACCTCAGCCACACTGCATGAACACCAGTGGAGGAGGGATGGCTCGGGAAGGGACAGGGTTGGGGTACGCTTTCCAGGAGGGGCTTTAGAAAGGCTGGCGGCAGAGCCGGCTGCTACCTGCCCTCTGAGCACATGGCAGCTTCCTCTGAAACCTTCTCCCTGCTGTCTGCTCCAATTCGCACACCTGTGGCTCAGGTTCAAAGGACGGCACACCAAGGCTCTCCGGGCAGAGGCAGCAGACCCCTGGCACCGATGCGCGCACATTAGCGACTTGGGAAAAGGAAGCCGCTTTGCAGGTGGGCCTGGCTGCCAGGATCCCTACCAGGTATGTTTCTTAAAGCTCTGAAACACCGCTGTGTGTCAGGTGTTGAACAGCTGTGTTCCTGAGGACTCGAGGGTCCCCATCACAGCCCAGGCCACCCAGCCTCTGCCGAGGACTCCCCAGATGTCTTTGTGATTGGTCACCAAGGTCGTGGTACAGCCTGTGGGCAGCTGCAGACGTCAGGCCCAGACCACGCCCAGCCTGCGTTCTGATTGGCTGGCAGCAGGACCAGACCAGCGCGCGATAGCCTCACCTTTCAGAAAGACATCTTAAACGGAAAGACTGCTTAGGGAACCGCCCCAGCAAAAGACTGACCCTACTGGACGCAGTTCTGGCTTTTTCTGGAAATTCCAACATGTCCTGGAAATTCCCCTATCGTGTAAGACAAACATCTCTGGCAGGATCACCATGACATTAGATCCAGGGGCACACTGCTGTTTGGGGGCCCTTTGTGGCCACCTTTGTCAGCCAAAAGGTCATCCTCACTGCACAATATTGGAACTGGACACTGGGGCCCCTGCCTCTCTGCCTGGAGGTACCCCTGTGCATTCGATGGCCCAGCTCCAGATCTATGGGGCCTCACACAGTCCCTACTACATAGTAGGTGCTCAGTAAATATGGAAATAAAAAGTGAGAGAAAATATTTATGATATTATAGCAAGCAAAGGAAATAGGCTACCCAATTTCCTAGACCCAGAAGAAATCCTACACAGAAATATGCTATGATAATTGTGGGTGATAATTTTCCTTTTGGGTTTTTCTGTGTTTTCTAAATTTTCAAGAATAGGTACACATTCAGTAATCAATGCTTTAAAACAAACCAAAAAACCAAAAAACAAATGCAATACACGTTGCCCTGTTTTTACTGAAGTAGAAAACCATGTGTTTCCAGTGCAGGGATGCGGTGAGGACACTGGCGATTTGGAGGTGCACACACATCCGCTGCCCCCAGAGTTTCCACCGGGCAAGGAGATGGACCAGGAGCCCGTACGGCAAAGAGAAGCGGGGTGAAGCGGAGAGGGGCCATGGCAACCTCTCCCTAGGAGAGGGCACTTGGCTCCCCTCGAGAGAACCGATTTGATTTTAATTCAGCTCAGTTCCCTGGAGGGATCCATGATTAGTGAGGGAAAGAGGCAGGCAAAATAAGTGCCAAGGGCCACGCCTAATGTCCTCCATGCGGGTCAGACCGATGCTTCTGTGGCTCTGGCTGAAACGCTGAGAGCAGCTTCGTCTGGACCTGGCTTGAGCAGAGCGCCACCTTCTCCCCCAGCTCAAGCATGCCGATACCAACAGAAGGAAGGGGTCTAGACAAAAGGCTGATCTTTATTCCCCAGAAGAAAAAAGAAGCAAGGACTCAAAGACATTTGGGAAAGCTCATTAGTTTGCTTGTCTTAATGGCATGAAGGGGGCAAAAGGCCAGTAGGTGGAAATGAAGATAATTATCATTCCTTGGGGACCTTTCGCTGTTGGCGACCCAGGGTCTAAGCCATCGCTTCTAAAGTATGAGGACCGCTCTTTCATCTTCTTTAAAACGAAACCTTTAGACTCGCAGGGGTGTCCAACCTTTTGGCGTCTCTGCGCCACACTGGAAGAAGAAGAGTTGTCTTGGGTCACACATTAAATGCATTGCAACATGTATTCACCAATAAATCTCATCATGTTTTAAGCAAATTTATGATTTTGTGTTGGGCCACATTCACAGCCATCTCGGGCTACATGCAGCCCACAGGCTGCCGGTTGGACACCCCTGCTAGAGGGCGCGCCTGTAATCAGTAGTCGAGGAGAAAGTTTGGGATGGAGAGAGGCAGTGAGCTGATCAGAAACCCTTCTGTCTGGAAGCTGAGACACCAGCAGATTCCCCCGCAGCCCTGAGGGGCTTGGTGCTGGGAACGCTCGCTCCATCCCGCAGTTTGCGATGGTCACGTTTTCTCAGCCTTTCATTCCTCTCTCCCGGTGGGTGGAGCGCTTCCCTCTCCCAGCTTCAGGTTCCCTTCAGAGTCTGTTTAACGCTCCTGTGTGGGTTGCCCGGGAAGAGATCACGGAGGCTCATAGAGATACAAGCTCTCAGCCTGGGGGCTTGTACTTCCAAGAGCCATGGGTGTGTATATTGGATTTCTCTATTTAAGAACTTGGGGAAGTCCAAAGACAACACGGCACCGGGCTCTGGCTGTCTGAAAGAGGAAAGGCCGACCCTTTGCTTGATCACCAGAGAACACGGAAGCATCCGTCCACGGTGGCCCGTGGAATACAGGGTCCGGCAGAAGCAGCGCCTGCTTGAGTGTGGCGGGTAGGGTCATCGTATAGGTGTCACAATTTGTAGTTTTAATTCGAACACATCACCGAAAATGTCATACGGTGTGCTTGAGGGTGATAATATTATGTTATAGAATTACATGCTGATGATTTTGTAATACAAGATTTTGTAATAAAAAAAAAAGTGCATTATTTGTGCCAGACCCTGTATAGTACTTTTGTCTAGAAAGGTTTCAGAGCCAGCCCAAAGTCTTCAGACAGGGCAGAGGCTCGGTGACAACTGCCCTCTCTTTCCAGTGTGGTGACGGCACCGGGCCCTGGGCTCTGACACTGACGGGTGATGGACGGACAGGACCACACACGCATTGCCATGGGTTTCATGGGCAAAGGGGGTGCCCTGCTAGGGTGTGGTGTGTCCTCTGCCAAGCATTAGCCCAATGGGAGTCCACGCAACGGAAGAGAGTTGTCAAACCTAGCACTTTGCGTATGGGTAAAACTTCCGTCTTCAGCAGAAGCTTTTTAAATGTGTTGGCCACTAGATCATGGTCTCCATGGCCTTTCCCGATTTAAAGTGCATTCAGACTCCAGAGTGTTTGCGGTTGGCATCCCAGCTTTGCCATTTACTACTTATGGGATGTTGGACATGTTACTTAAGCACACTGAGCCTCAGTTTCCTCATCTGCAAAACAGGGATGATGATGATGACACTTTGTGTGTGTGTGAAGATTGAACAAGATAGCACTTAGAATAGTGCTGTGCGTACAGTAATCACAATGCTAGCGTAAACGACAATCAGTGCTTTTATTTTGGGTTGTTATGTCACCAACAGACAGGTGGAAAAATTAAAATAGTTAAAACAGTCTACATAAATATATGCCATTTTTCAATGGTCCTAAAAACCATCCCAAGAGAAAAGCATTATGTCTCCCCTTTTACAGATGAGAACACCGAGGCTCAGAGTTGCATAACTTAGCCAGGGCCACTCTGCAAGCAGAGCTGATGGTGCTCAAGTCTCTTGATTCTAGCACCTTCCCCGCCATTTCCACGCTGTTTTCCAACAATGAGGTAAGCCTGACATTGTAACATAGGCAACAACATGTGGCTTAGAAGGTTACACTGAGGCTCAGCAGCACAGTGAGAGTAACCCACATGGCATGTGGAAGGTTTAGTGCAAAGGATCATGTGATCAAGGGAGAGAACCTGTGTGGAAATCCGTGTAACCCAGGTACAAGTGTAGTTACAAGCATAGGATTGGTAATGAAAGGAGAAAGAAATATTCACCCGGTCAGTCATTTCTCTGTGCAACCATTCATTGTATTCGTGCATTCCTCAAATACTCACTGAGCATCTGTATTGTACCATGCGTTCTATATCAGGGATGTAATTGTGAATGAAACATAACCCTTCTCAATCAAGGGCTTTACAACGTGGGAGAGAATATTTACAGGACACTGTAATGAGAATACAGTGTGGCAAGTGTTATGGGGTAGTTACTATTATCCCTGTTTTATAGACGAGGCAAACTGAGGCTCAGAGTAGATACATACTTGCCCAAGGGGACCGAGCCGGTAATGGCACAGTCCAGATTCAGTTCAGCCCTGCTTGGCACGAAAGCCCACGCTTGTAACCTTGCTCTGGGAGGTGCAACTGGGGGCACTAGGAGGGGAAACTGCATTGTTTCCAGTTAAAAACGTGTGGGAAACCTGTGAACCAGCCAGAGGAGAGAGCAGCCACACACATCAGCATATTTAAGATTTTGAGCCACTTTGGGGTAGGACTGCCATTTAGAAAGGCGCTTCCCAAACGTTCAAATGCTGCAGCCCCAGCGCCCTGGGCCGGACGGAGCACGACAGGCCGATGTGTAAAGACCACAGTGTCCAGGGGGCTGCTCCAGGGCTCAGGATAACTTCCCTTGCTGTCTAGGAGTGTTGGTGAGCTGGATAGGATGCATGCACTCACTAAGCCTTCTCAGGCTCTGTGATGTTCGAGAGTTGCATTTTGCTACACTTAGGAGTGAAGGAAGTAAAGAAAAGTCGTATTTTTAGCCGTGCATTTCTATAGTGAACAATTTTTAGGGACTGCCTTCTTGGCTAACTGTTATAGCAGCAGTGGATCTGAGAACCGCAGAAGGTCCCTTTTGCTCACGTCACACATGCGAGAGCGGTGCTAGGTCCCCACCAAGACGAAAGCTCCGGGAAGTGACATGATGATGTCAGGTGTGTGTATTTTATTGCCGAAGGCGAGGCACGTGTTCAGGGGCCTGCAGGTGGGGCAAGATCACTGAACTACTCTGGATCTTTTCCAGGAGGGTTTTTTTTTTTTTTTTTTTTTTTTTTTTTTTTAAGGATAAGACGTTCCTTACTCCCAAATTTAATGGTGTAAGTTGATTTACCAATGGAGAAGGTTTGAAAGAAGCTGTCTCCAAGGCGTTGACCGCTCACTCACGGCGGTAAGAGCATTCATAACCCCAGCCTAGGAGAGCCGGGAGAAAGGGACCAAAGAGGGCTTTGCACAATTTCCATTAGGCAGTGCAGCAAAGCCTGTGTGCCTGTAGGCTTTTCTGAGCAGTGGCGTGTCTGGCCTTTGGGCGGAATTGGCTGGTCTATTGCCATGTCCGGTTCCGCTATACACGTCCTGACACTTCTCAGTTCTGATGGGCATCTACGACTTTAAGATGTGTGGAAAAAGTGAAGTCAGTTCACGCCACTTGCTTCCTCCTGGGACAAAAGATAAAAGTAGAAGAGAGAAGCTACTACTTTTAAATGTATTCTGTCTTTGTTTTTTTTTTTTTAACTATTAAATGTCTCCAGTAGCTACATTTTCTTTCTTTGCTCAGGCCAGCGATTTTCAACCTTTTTCATCTCACGGCACACGTAAACTAATTACTAAAATTCTGCGGCACACCAAAAACATATTTCTTGATGATCTGACAAAAAAATAGGTATAACTTTGATTGATTTGCAAAAACAATAGTATTTAACTCTCCTTTTTGCCGCAAAGTGACTTAAAATAACCAGGTGCCTATGCTTGTCCGTAAGGACTTCGCATACCACGCATTAACCAATCAGACGCAACATGATTGTGCGATGTGACCAGTAAGCTGCAGCGCTAATGTGTGACCTACACATTTATGGTTCAAGCCAGGGCCCTCACACCGGGAGGCGATTGTGTTGGCTGCTGTCATTTTTTAATTTGAACATCTAAGAGAAAAGGGGTCCGTGCCCCTGACTGAACAGCCGGGCACTGCCTGCTTTAAAGGTTCTTGAGGTGCATCCATGTGGGGCAGCGTGCCAGTCGCAGATTTCCGTCCTAGGCGAATTCCGCATCGTGCAGCTCCTGTATCGTCAACGCAGTGGGCCACGCTACCCCTGCCCTTTTTTCCAGGCAACACCTTTAAAAATAACCTTATTTTAAACAGCACTGGTCCCACCCCCTTTTCCTGGCATCACTATTCATCGATTTTACCACCATCGTCACCACCATTATCACTCCAGAGCGCTTCACCCTCTTTAAGAAATTTTTCTGTTTTAAGTTCTGTTCCAGGCATTTTATGTGCGTTATACTTTATACCAACTTAGAGAGGAAGGAGTAACTGTTCTCAATCCCGCTTTACAGGGGAGAGACCCAAGACCCAGCGCTGTTCAAGGAATGTGTGCAAGGCGTCACAACCAACTGTTTCATTTCATTTTGACTTTTTCCCCTAGGGCCTGGGCACACACACATCCTCCAGGGCTAGACTTTGTGGGTTATTCTCTTCACAGGATGTGGTCCTACTCTTTAAAGCCCATCATCTCTAAGCAAACGATTAGGTTAGGCAGATGGTAGGTGTGGTTCAATAGTTGGGTGGACTTAGGTCGATTGTTTGGTGACATAGTATTCTAATTTTTAAAAATTATTCTACTTGCATCCAGGTTGCTAGATCAGTCTTGCCCAATGTTACACACTTAATCAATTTGTGTTAGTCTTATATTGTTGCTGTGATAAATTAGCCCAAATGTAGGGGCTTAAAACAATGTGGATTTATTCTTTTAGTTCTGTAGTTTACAAGCCTGAAATAAGCCTAAAATAAGGTGGGAGCAGGGTCCCTTTGCCACGGAAGGTAATGTTCGCAGATGCCGGGGATTCACACGTGAGCCTCTTTGGGGGCCATTGTTCTGTGCACCACACTGTTCTTGCAACAGATTTTTATTGAGCAATTACTAAGTGCAGTGAACTGTGCTGGGCTCCAGGGAAATCTAATGGACCAGCATGTGTTCGAGGAATGAAACAACCAGATTACTGTTGTTGGGGAGCTCACGCCTTAACAGAAGGGGCAAATATGAAATAATAATTTTACAAATTGAAATTTCATATTCATTGCAATTTATAATCGAAAATTACAATTTTGTGCACTTGTTCAATTGCAATTGTAATATGTTCTGAAAGGGTGCATGAGATAAAATTCACCCTGGAGGGCCTGGCTTAATGTGGGGCATCTGGGAGAACTTCTTAGAGGAAAACTTCTGGGTTGAGTGCTGATGTGGGTCATGAATGAGGTGAAGACGAGGGTTTAGAGTAGGGGCTTGAAGACCAGTGATGAAAACTTGAAAATTCGAAGTATGTTTTAGCAAAATAGAGACAGACTCATACAGGCTCACAGTCTAGTGGTGGGGAGAGGTTATGAGTGGAGGGATTGAGCAAAAAGGAAAAAGGATTCATGGACAACAGTGTGGGGAGCGTGGGGGAAGGGGTGTAAGGGAACTAAGTGGTAATGGAAAAAATACAATACAAAAAAGTGTCTTTTAGAACTGTTTGAATTCACTATGGTCCTTAGCTTTTCTCAAGCTAAGGGGAGAAAGAAGAATATTCTCAAGAGAGAAATGGTTGTCATCATTTTTTTTTAACTCCTTAAAAGCAGGCAAGAAAATGTTCAAATCCCAAACACCATTTAAATACCTTCTTTGGAATAATTTGATTTCTTCTACTCATCAAAACTCAAGTATAACTTAACATTTGCATTAGCATTGCTATCCTTTGAAGAGTTTTGAGATCTCTGTGTGTTTAATGACCCTCAAATAAGTTTTGAAACAAGCCTAAATAGATAAATTCTCCAAGGTTCCAAACACAGGCTTAAGCCAACTACGGCTTGGCTTTGGTGTCACGATCCTCTGAAGTGCTCCGAAAAGGACCAAGCAGGTAGACTGTGCGTCCAGGCACAGTGTTGAATGTTTTCTCAGTTCTCTTAGAGTTCGAAGCCTTCAGGTCTTCAGGGAGCAGTTTAATTTGGTGGTCTCTAATATGCAAGCCTTTCTGTTTCTGTGGTAGGTTCTTGTCTACTGACCTTTCAAGAGTTTGGCGGAGGCACAACGTATAGGAGGCGGAAGGAATCTCCAAATGCGCGCTGTAATCTACCCCAGACACGGGTGCTGATGCGAAGGGCTGGACCGGTCAAGTTCGGATCCCAGGGTTGAGTTCAGGTTGACTCATCAGGTGTGAGACCTGGATCAAGACCTGAAGCCCCTGATGCCAACTTGTTTATTTCTCAGTTGAACAACAAGAATTTGTTGTGGGTCACCTCCTCGTAAAAACAGTGCACACTTAACTCCTTCCCAAACTCAGGACCGTGGCTTCTTGGTTGTCTGGATTCCAGAGAAGCACGAATTTGGGCGAATGCATGCGCTCCCGCCCACTCAGCGTGGGCGGGCCTCTAGCTCCTGCAAGAATCCGGAAACCGCTCCAAAGTCTGGATGGCTTTCCCGAACTGGTGGGTGTCCCTCACAGCGGTTTAAATAGGTGGGAAGCCCCCGGGAAATAAGGAGACTCTAGCTCCATTAGAGCACGCATTGTGCATATAATTTTGTTTTAATGGGGATCAAGGTGGGTGGGAGTAGGTGTTGAGTATACTTTTGCGTTGCCTGCAGATGCAGCAGGTCCCTGCAGCTCAGGGGTGGTTGGAAAGAGGGTCCGCTCAAAGCTGCAGGGTCTGCCTGGCGATCTGGAAGTTAGGGGGCCTGGGAGGGACACGAAAGGCATGGTGTCCTGCTTGCGAGGAATTAGCTGGTCCCGGCAGCAGTTGGATTCAAAGTAACAATAGCCTGGGAGTATCGGTGAGGTGAGGTGAGAATTTGGGCTTAGCGACAGACAGAGCTGGGACTGAGTCCTCCTGTTCCCACTACTAGCTGGGCGACCTGGGCAAACCCCGTGACGTCTCCTCCTCTCGATGTCCTCATCTGTGCAATAAACACACCCCAGGGCGCTGTCACAGAGACTGCGCGCGGCATGTCCATGCCTGGGATGGGATCCGTCTACCAGGTGTGTGCCCGGCAAGAAGGAGGCACCACAGGTGGGCCAGATGCAGAACTGCTGCCCCCTAGGCCTGCCTCCTGGTTAGAAGGTCTGCGTAGACTCCTGCCTCACATCTCGGTCCTCACCTGTAACGTGTGGACAGCAACAATACCTATTTCACAGGATCAGGTGATGCCTATGTAAAGCCTTTAGAACAGCATGGGCACACTGCAGACTCAAAAGTTGTCTTATGAGGAGGGTTGACATTTTGTGACAAAAACTAGGAATGATTTTACAGAGAAGGGGACAGTGACAGGAGCTGGAAGGAGCCTGGTGGTGAAGGGCCTTCTGGGTGGAAAGAATGACCGAGAACAGAGGTGCGGAGGTGGGAAGGTTAAGGTGGGCTTGGGCGGGAGTCCATCTCTCCTTTCGGTGGCAGCGTGGGGCTCCCCCAGGATGCTTGGGGCACGTGCGCCCAGACCTGCAGGACCAGGAGTCCGCCCAGCTGGAGGACAAGGGAGACTCTGCCTGTGGGCGGGGTGACAGGCTCGTCGTTGTCCTCTGGAAAGGCGTTGCTGGCATCGGGGGGGGAAGTGTACTGGGCAGGGAAACAGCAGATGGGGTTGGACTGACGGGGAGGTTATGGCAGGAGCTGCATCAAAAGACGGTTCGGCTTTGGGTGGTGGGCACACCAGGCGCTATGCAGGCCATGGATCACGGAGATGAACCCTCTGTGATCTTATTAACCCATGGCACCCCAACACATTGAGCAAAAAAGGGAAGATGTAAATACATAGTTCAAACCTCCCAAAAAAGAGAGATGGTTTTGTGACTACTTCCTGCAATGATACTGTTACACAAAAAGCTCGGTGAGTCTCGCAGACCAGGGAAGCCAGACACAAAGAAGAAGGTACATGTGATCCCACTTACGTGAAGTTTAAGAACGGAACTGTGCATAAATACGCTCATGGGTGGTGGTAGATTACAGGGTAGTGGCTACATGGGGGACTTGGGGTTGGACTGGGAGGCTCATGAAGAAGGCTTTTGGCAGGGTGGAAATTATTTTCCTCTGCATCTTTCCCCACCTTTAGTAGGCAGGTAATTCTACCTACTAATTCACACCTGCTTTGTAGGTGTAATTAGTGTGTCATGAAAAGGATATTTCGAGCACGAACTCAATAGAATATAAAGATACATTTTTTAGAGTGAACATTTTGGGACTGTGTGTCGTGGCGGGTGTGACATTTATATAACACGATGTTCTTTAAGGAAATCACGGACACCCGCCCCCTTGCCTTTGTGCAGATGCATGGCCTTTGCCCTTTTCTCAGATGGCGAACATCACTGTGCAGTCTTGTACGCTGGCTGAACACATGGGAAGTATTTTTGTTTAAGTTGTAATTAACTAACTCTTCTAGACACCGGTGGAGCCCACGGTTTCTCAGCTGAAATCAGGGGAATGGAGCAGCCACCCAGGCCCTTGGATGTCTCTCTCTGCTGCTTAGACGGCCAGTCAGCAGAGTCCTGTTCACTGGGCAGGCCCCAAAGTGTTAAACAGACTTCATTTCAGTGAGAATACAAAGGAAATTGCAAACAGGACAGAGACCTATTGTGTTATATGCAGAAAAACTAGAATCTGGGAAAGGAGGCAGAGAATTTTATTTTATTTTGTAATTTCTCTTTTGTACGGGAAGCTTCTGAAAATCTGCACTGGGAGAACTAACTGGGTTTACTACGCTGCAGTCATTGGGGGCATGGGAAGGGCATCGGGTCCACGTTCGTGCGGCTTCCCGCTGCCTGCGTTCCAACTAAAAACCGTCCAACGTGGTATAAGGCATGCAGGGTATTCCGAGCAGCTACTGCTGAATAACAGTGATATTGATGATGCTTACATGAGCCATCATTTTTATTAACACCTCTTTTAAATGTAGCAGGCGTTGCGGTACACATTTTAAGTGTCTTAGCTCACCTACTTCCCATAATTAATTTTGAAGGAGGGATTTTAGGTATTTTATTTTACTCCTATTCTGGGGGGGAGAACAATAAAACTCAGACTAGCGGGACCAACCAACCGCCCGCATTTCCCCAGGAGGCGGGGCTCTCAGAGCTTGTACCAAGAAAGTCCTGGGCAAACTGGGGTGAGCCAGTCACCTTATACAAGTGACTTGTTTTGATTTTCAGTCAGTAGAAGGATTTAGACCTCTTCTCCCCTTGGCTGGTCCGATTCCCCACCACTTGCCAGCCCAGCGTAGCAGTTAAACAGGGAGGACATTCTTTGGGAGTGCAGGTGGAAGGGACCTAGGTTGAAACTGGGACTATTACTTCACAGGATGTAATTGGAAATGCCATCTTGCCTCTGTCTGTCCCCGAATCGCTGAGTGAGTGAGGCAGGGCGCCCCCTTACCACACTTCCGAAGAGCTTCCATGTCACCACAGCCCGTCCTTCCGGGCGAAAACCCACTCACCTTGGGGAGGGGGTACAGGTGACACAAGGCTTGTCCGGGCTCCTGCTGACAAAACTTCAGGGTGTGACACACCACGTCAGCATTCATATCGGCATCAAGCCTGGAGGGAAATGGGGCAAAACAAAAGCTATTAGGACCTCTGGGGCATTAGAAAAATAGAAGCTATGTCGACTTCCGGCCAAGATGGAGGCGTAGGCAGACACACTGTGCCTCCTCTCACAACCAAAATTAAGGACAACAAATATTTAGAAACAAGAAAACAACCAGAACTTATAGAAAATTGAACTGTACGGAAGTCCAACAACCATTCATCCAGACCGGTAAGAGGGGCAGAGTCGCGGCAGGAGAAAGTGGAGGTGCGGACCTGGAACGCAAGCAGCAGCGGCGTGCAGTTCCCAGGTGCACAGGCGGCAGCTGGCGGTCCCCGGGCACAGGGGGGCAACTGTGCAGAACCAGTGAGGCCACACAAGGCGGCTGGCTGACCAGGTGGTCCCACATTCGCGCGCGCAGACAGTCCAGGCAGAGGGGAAGTGGCGAAAGGGACTGAATCCAGGAGAGAGAGGAGCAGGCGCCATTGTTCCCTCTCAGACCCAGCCCCCACCTAAAGCGTCACAACCCAGCGACTGGGCTGCCCCTCACTGTGGAGCGCCAGAGGCTCCACTCCTCACTACGTAACAGCACTCGCGCGTGCGCAGATAATCCAGGTGAAGGGGAAGCGGCAGAAAGGGCCAGAGTCCAGGAGAGAGCGGAACAGGCGCCATTGTTACCTCTCGGACCCCGCCCCCACCTATAGCGTCACAACCCTGCGACTGGGCTGCCCCGCCCTGAGGCCCCATACCTCACAACGTAATAGCCGCGACCAGACTAAAACCAAACCAAAACAAAAAAAAACCCACCAAAAAATGGCTCAAACCGGAAAACAAATAAAAGCTCCAGAGCCAATTCCTCTAAGCAGTGAAGAGATAGCCAACCTATCAGATGCACAGTTCAAAGCACTGGTCATCAAAATGCTCACAGAATTGGTTGATTTTGCTCACAAACTAGATGAAAAAATGCAGGCTACAATACGTGAAATGAAGGAAGATGCATGGGGAACCAATAGAGATGGAAGGAAAACTGGGACTCAAATCAATGGAGTGGACCAGAAGGAAGAAACTAACAACCAAACAGAAGATGAGGAAGAAACAAGAATTCAAAAAAATGAGGAGAGGCTTAGGAACCTCCGGGACATCGTTAAACGTCCCAACATCCGAATTATAGGGGTCCCAGAAGGGGAAGAAGAAGAGCAACAAATGGAAAACTTATTTGAACAAATAATCAAGGAGAACTTCCCCAATCTGGCAAAGGAAATAGACTACCAGGACGTCCAGGAAGCTCAGAGAGTCCCAAAGAAGTTAGACCCAAGGAGGAACACACCAAGGCACATCGTAATTACATTAGCCAAGATTCAAATGAAGGAGAGAATTCTAGAAGCAGCAAGGGATGAGGGGACAGTCACCTACAAAGGAATTCCCATCAGACTGTCAGCTGATTTCTCAAAAGAGACCTTCCAGGCAAGAAGGGGCTGGAAAGAAATATTTGAAGTCTTGAAAAGCAGGGACCTACATCCAAAATTGCTCTATCCAGCAAAGCTGTCATTTAGAATGGATGGACAGATAAAGTGCTTCTCAGATAAGGTCAAGTTGAAGGAGTTCATCATCACCAAGCCCTTATTATATGAAATGTTAAAGGGACTTATCTAAGAAAAAGAAGATAAAAATATGACAGTGAAAAGACAGCAAACTCACAGCTATTAAGAACCACACCTAAAACAAAAGCAAACTAAGCAAACAGCTAGAACAGGAACAGAACCACAGAAATGGAGATCATATGGAGGGTTAGCAACAGGGGCGTGGGAGGAGGAGAGAGGGGGAAAAGGTACAGAGAATGAGTAGCATAGATGGTGGGTAGAAAATAGACGGGGGAGGGCAAGAATAGTATGGGAAATGTAGAAGCTAAAGAACTTATGACACATGGACATGAACTAAAGGGGGGAATGTGGGTGGGAGAGGGTGTGTAGGGTGGAGGGGAATGATGGGGGAGAAATGGGACAACTGTAATAGCATAATCAATAAAATATATTTAAAAAAAAAGAAAAAAAAAGAAAAATAGAAGCTATTTCAAAGACCAGTACGTCCAAGAATGGATTCTCATACCCTCACTCATTGCATCATAACCTCTGAGTTCAGTTCTGTGGAGGCTGGATTCTAACGATTTCCTGCCGCCTTGTTCTCACCTGCATTTAGAATAAGATCTTGGGGACAGGGAGGGGCTCGAACGGCCGGAGCTGTGTCAGCCTCCCACAGGAGCAGCAGATTCTTTTCTGTAGAAACCGCAAATCAAACCGGGAAAGGAAAACGGACAGGCGTGTAATTTCACGGGGACAGTATTTTAAAGTTACTGGGCTTATAGCAGAAAATCATTTATGATATAGCCTGAAACTCCTAAAATTATTTTCGTAGGCGTAATCCAAATCATCTCTTCCCTTTAAAGTAAGTATTTCTTTACCTTATGGAAGAAAATATAATTTGGCTTTTCCCCCTGGGGATGGTGTAAGAATTGTATGCCTCAAATATTCTGGTTTATGTTTAGGTTTGCAGGGGCTAAAAGAAACCTTCCATATCCATTTTCTAACTGACACCTCTTCTTACCAAGAAGAATGAGTATAATAATGTGCTGCTTCCGATGAAGGAAAGTGTGGACTTGTAGTAACTTTTCCAAGTAAATTATTCATTCAAACCCAGCTCAAACCACACCAAAACAACACAAACAAAGAGTACTTGGAAGGACAGTTATAGATTCTACAAGATACTTTGGGGGCTTTTTTTCCAGCTCATATGATCAGGTAACAGTCCCCCTTCATCCTCAGGGGTGGGTGACTGGCAACTGTTTTGTACTTCCTAACTCCCTGCCGGTCGACTGGACCTCATTCGACTGCTGTTCAATCAGATTCTCTCTCTCGGAAATTTGCAGCTGGTGTGATCAAGGGTGACTTCACTCTGGGCTCTTTCCAGAACAACGGGAGGAGCGCGGCCACCGGAGACTGGGACGTCATTCCCTGCCCCTTGGACTGAGCACTTGGAAAGCCAGCCTGCAGGATGGGGTCAGGAGGCAGAACCCGGTGTGTGCGGCCGGGAAGCCTGGGGAGCAGCTGGCCCCATGTTCCTGGGGGCTTCCCAGTCCTGTTGCTCTTCTCTGTCCGAGGCCTGGGTGGTCCCCTGCCTGTGAGTTCCATGCTATGCTGCGGGTTCCCTTACAATGAATCCCCCCGCCCCCACTATCACAACGACCACGGCTACAGCTCTTGCAGTTACTACTACCATTTGCTTCTCTCCCAGACCCTTCTCCTCCTCTTCCTCCTCCTCCTTCACAAGCAAGGCCACGTTCTTTCCGTTGGTATTTTTTTGTTAGTTTATTTGTTTTGTTTTGACCGATGGTAGTCGAAGCCCATACCCAGGGCCACCCTTGAGAACGACCAGCTAGCGGGCTCCCCGTGACTCGGGCCCAGCTGTCCGTCACAGGAGATGCTCCCAGCTCCACCCCCCTCCCTGTTTACTTCCTGGACGTGCAGAATAACGAACGAGCTTTAGAAAGGCAAGAGAAAATGAAGATGCAACGAAGAGGCACAGCACCCTGGTTTCATTTAGTGGGTAAGGAGCCGTTTTAATGGTTTCGGGACATCAACATATCATTTAAAATCTTCAGCAGTCTGACCTTCGAACTACCAACAAGAAAGTTCCGGGAGGGACCATGAGAATTTATGTCATGAAACTTTCTGCAGAAAGAACTGCCTCATGTTGATGAAAATGTATCTTATCCAAGGCCACCAGAGAAAGAGGGGCCATCTCAGAGACCTTCAAATATTTCGATGGTCACTGCCGTGCGAGAACATAGGCTGGGACCACGGGCTCCCAAATTTCACTCCAGCTGAGCGAGGCTAACCACGTGACTGGCAAGAGGGCTTCTCAACCTTTCGTGAGCACCTGAAGTTGGAGGGGTAGAGAGAGTTTGTCCCCAGGGTCATCTGCTTGGTCCCAGGATTCCTTCCTGGCTGGTGGAGAGGAAGGAACTTAAGGCACAAAGAGGCCACATCTTCCCAGCTGTGGGACAGGCTGTGTGTGACAGATAAAAGCCCCATTACCAAACCGATGTCTACCAAGGGTCCCTGAGTCGGGGGAGGGTGGCTGTTTTCACACATCTGTCCTCCACCGAAGGATCCATTTGTTTAACTGATGACTTCTGTCTTATGGGGGTCTGGTATTTCGTGGACTTGGGAGGGTGATAAATAAATGCGTTCTGTTTAACCTTGCTTTCTTATTTGTGTATTTATTCTTCCTTTATTTATACCTACAGTCAATATCCAGTCTGTGCCAATCCAGGACCACCGGAGCCAACTTAGCAGACGGTGCCCAAAACCTCCTCTCTTCCCTCCTTCCCCAAAGAGAGCGCACTGTCAAGTAAGTGAGCTTGAATACGGGAGTGGAAATGGGGCCCTTTGGTCAGAGAGTGAGGCTGGCATTCTCTGAGCTGAGGAATGAGAGAGGGGACTGGGCACCTGGTGTCCCTCCCAGGGTCCCCTAAGACCGGAGATTCACTGTCAGAGAATAAAAGTGAGAAGTACTCCTTTGGACAGAGTTGAAGATGAGAAGCCTTGTGAGTCCAGGAAAGACTGTTTGAGAACATGTAAGATGTAACGCAGCCCGTGTGCTCTTGGCCGTGCTTGGGACAGAAAGCCTAAGCTAGATACCATCTGTGAACTCCTTACGAAATCCCCAAACTCATAATTACCGTTCTCACCCAATGCTGTTTTCTTTGTCCCAGAGCGGCAAACAGGACCCAAATGGTCACGGTTTGATTTGCTGTACTTCCTTTTGCTGCCTTTACAAGGACTCGGGTGTGCAGGAGTGAGCCACGTGCGGAGGGACAGACTTCAACACATTTGGCAGAGCTGATTAGCAACTTTAATTAGGATCGTAGTAGAATGAAGTCAATGATGATGATCATCATCACAAAGCGAAAGAAGGGACCAAGGTCGGGGTTAAGTTAGCAGACAGAGTAACAGCCCTTTCGCACGTGAAAGCTATCAGATTTAGACCTTTTCATTTTAGTTTTATTTTTCAAATCCTTATCAGAGGACATGTTTATTGATTTTAGGGAAAGAGGAAAGGAGAGAGAGAGAGAGAAACATCCATCGGTTGCTTCCTGTACTCGCCCCAACCAGGGATAGAACCCGCAACGTAGGTAGGTTGCCCTGACCGGGATCCAACCCGCAACCTTTCGGTGTATGGGATGATGCTCCAGCTAACCGGGCCACCTGGCCAGGGCAAATTTAGACCTTTGACCTCACTTTCAAAGGAGGCTTTATATATTAGTATGAATAACAGTGGCAGAGATACACTCGCACCAGGGATAGAAGTTTTTCCTCTTGAAACTTTCTACTTTTATCCCCTTTCTGGACCCTGATCCTTAGAATGTACTATGGGTTTAAGCATTCCTATAAATCCTGTAATTGTCACGTGAATGGTGCGGTTGTATTGCTTTACATTTTTGCTGTCCAAAACATCGTTAATTACCTTTCAAGTATATTGTAAACCCCATTTTGCATTTTTCTTCTAAAAATGTTAGCAGCTGAGGCTTCTCCTGATCTCTGAGAGCTCCCGGGTTCAGAATACAGTTTTTGTGATTTAGCGGGAAGCATGAACAGATTCCAGGAAGCGCGGTAAGACGAACCCAAGACGGATGGGGTTTGCCATGGCAACCTGTGGCACAGTGGAGGTCCAGCTCAGGTGTAGGAGGACCCGGCATGTGGTCCCTGGCTCGAACTGGATGCTGTTCAAGGTGGCCCTCCCTGCATGACCCAGCTTCTTGGGGGGAGAAACCCGAATGCCCAGGTGTCCCACTTCCTAACAACACCTGTGGCTTGCCTGCGGGTAAGAAATGTAATTGCTGAATAATTAGTCTGTGAACCACTGAGAATTGACTGCTGGGAAATAATGAGGAGGAATGATGCTTTGGGGTGAGGAAAACACAGTATTGGAAGCCCAAAATTCAGGTAAAACTAAATCATGAGGTGGTCACTTCCAGGGCCCACTTCAACCCAGAACTGTATCTGATGTTTTCACAGATTTTGTTTATTTATTTTTAGAGAGGGAAAGGGAGGGGGAAAGAGATGGAGAGAAAAATCAATCTGCTGCCTCTGGTACGCACCCCAGCCAGGGACCAGGCCAGCAACCCAGGCGTGGGCTGACCAGGAATCGAACCTGTGACTTCTGTTTTATGGGATGCTACCTAACTCACTGAGCCACAGTGGTCAGGGTGAGAACTGTATCTGGTGGATTAAAAGACCTTGTCAGAAGAGCACACCGTAAGAGGACAAATGTCAAGTAGCAGACGACTAATAAGGGTGCTGGGAAGCAGTGGGCAGAACCGCACAGGGGGAGCATTGATCACCTGTCTTCTTCAGAGCGGCCCACCCCAGACTCGTGAGCATTAGTCATCTCGTGACTTTGAATCATCTCAGAGAAAAATACTTCCTCCCTTTCCCACCACCTACTCGGGAGGGGCCCTTTGCTGGCGGCTTGCTGGGCCCATTCTTTCTCAACGCCCCGTGTCCGCTTGTCGTTGTTTGGGGACTGTCCCTTAGACGGTCCCTGCGTGCAGTACCGAGTACAGTGTCGGTCTGTCCCCTCTCCGATCCTTGGGCTTACGTGGCCCTCACACTCGCGCTCTCCAGCCAGCGGCCGAGACTGGAGGGTTTCCGAATGACCTCGGGCCATTTCCCTTTTACTCCCAGAATGCTTTGTAGCCGATCTCTGGCACCCCCTTTTGGATATCTGGGGGTACTGCCCTCTTTGGCCTCTGGGACTGTTCTCCACTTACCTCTCTGGGTCCCAGCGGACCCTCTCTGGCCAAGCTGACATTTCCCCCAGAGCAGCTGGCTCGTGCCAGGTATGTAAACAGATTCATTGAATAGGCTCAAAAGGTGTTTTTTAAAAACATGTTTAAGTAATTTTTTTTGGAACAGTCTACTCATAGCTCACCTGTAGCGATAACTGAGTTTTTTTAAATAATTAACTACATAAATATTTATCAAAGACTTTCTATGCTCAAATATTGTACCAGGCCCTAGATATACAAAGCTCTTACCCTCCCTCCCTCTCTTCCCAAATATTTAGTATTTTGCGAAGTACCAAGAAATTCAAAGAGGAATAAAATGTAGTCCTACCTAGCCCTCAGATGGCTTTCAGTCTGGTTGGCAACTCAGAAAGGTGAATGGAGAATTCAGTTACAAACAGATGTAATAAGTGCGGTGCTGGGGGTTTGCACAGGGTGCTGGGAGTGAGTGTGCGTGTGTGTTGGTGGCGGTGGTGGGGTTTCTATGAGCCCTTTAGCCTGGGGACGGCCAGGAAAGCTTCCAGAGGGAGTGACTCTGAAGCCGGGGTGCAAGGAGGCAGGGTTTGTCTGGGGTGGGCAGTTTGCACATGCCAAGCGGAGGGGCCGTGCGTGCCGAGATCCTGAGGCAGAAACCTTCTGGGGTGTGTGTGTGTGTGTGTGTGGTGGTCGGGGGTGGGGCCGAGGAGGGGGAAGTACAACTAGTTTGGACTGGGACGTGCTGTGGAACAGCCAGGGATGCACCTGCAAGTGTCCTCAGGGGCCCTTTGTAAACAGCCCTGCCGGCGGGTAGGGACCCTGCAGAGGGGCGAGGCCTTTCATGGCGGAGAGAGCCATGATTCGTTTTGTGTTAAAAGATCCTCGGAATATGATTTATGTGATCCAGTGCCCCTTAGCAAGAAGAAAAAAGACACAAGAAAGAAAGGAGGCCGGCTGATCGTGGTAACAGTGCAGGGTACCGAGGCAGGGCGGGGGCCGGGGAGGGGAAGAGGGTCAGGAAGCCCGAGGGTGACACGACCCCGAAGGGAAGCCTGTGACCTGAGCCCCCGGCGGGGCGAGAAGGGAGGGGCTGGGGCACGTTGGGGAGCTCAGGGGGCAGGGTCGAAGGCCTGTGTCCAGCCAAGGGGATCGGTCGCTTACTGGAGTTGGTGGAATTACTCCCGAAAGGCTCTTGGAGAGAAACTGAGCTAGGTGGCTGCATAGCGAGTCAGGGGGAGCCGTGGCCCAGGGGACAAAGGGCCTGAGCCTGGTTTTCGTTTTCCACTGTGGACAAGAGCAGGAAAGCTCCAGGCAAGTCCTCGTTCCGTAAGTGCCTCCCGAGGGAGACAGAGCAGGCCGCCTCCCCATTTTACCGCCCTGCCCCCGACGTCCCTGCAACGAAATTCGTCCCTGCAACGGAATCCGTCCCTGTGCCAGCATACTCACAGTTTTATGATGTCCTGTCCAAATGTGCGAACCGCTGCATAGCAGGTGGCTTTTAAGAACATTTTTTCTAAGAGAAACAAAGAGGGGAAATGGAATATTTTTTATTAGGCTGAATTTAACACATGAGTTAATAACGATCATCTTTATTAGGAACTGAAGCTGAGTGATTCATTGATCATTAATTCCAGTCATTAATTTTACGGGTCCGGGAGAAATGCTACAGTTAACGTAGCCTTTAAAATAGCATTTCCATCGCGGGTTTGTGAGAATGCCAGTTTGTTCCCTGTGCATTTGAAAGATCACCTGTTTATTTTAAAAATAGAGTTAAATTCTGGGGCTTTGTTTTACTTCTATAGCAGCGCACAGCTGAATGCTGGAGATCTGTTGTTGACGTTGAAAGAAGCAGGGCTCGCTTTAGAGTAAGTAATCTGAGATACTGCTTTGTCGAAAATATTCTTCTCTGGTGTTCACCCAGAGGGGGAAATGGACTTTGCTTTGGCTGCTTCGTTTTTGCTGGTGGTGCTTCAGGGCCAGAAGGAGACTGACGGTCACAGGGGGCCTTACCCTGCCGTCCACAGCAGGAGACATACTCGAGCACACACACGCACTCCGCTCCCCTGTTAGGAGAGGACAGGAAAGCTCTGTGCATGGACCGGTTTGCACAGTGAAGCATGTTAACTCCCTGCTCCCGTGTCTCCCGCTTGTGGCTTTACTGTGGAACCCTGGTAGCTCCACGCAGGACCTTCACGTAGTCAGGGACAGATGGGCTGCCTGGGGAGGGGAGGTGAAACCCTCTCTGAGGAGATTTCATTTTGTCACGCTGCTCCTCTCGAATGGGGCTGCCCTTGCTTGGAGGCAGGTTAGTGGACAAACAGGATAAATACACAGAACTCTCTCCGGTTCTTCACTTTTACTCAGTGGTGAATAATATCAATATTACTTTTATACTAAAAGAGGTATGGTCATAGAACTTTCTTACAATAAGGCATAAGACTTCAAACACATTGTGCTTTAGAAGTAGGAACGTAAAACTATATCCCCGTGTTACTTTTGACCTTACAGAAATTAAAAAACACACACACACACACACACACACACACAGAAAAAAACAATTGTGAGATTATACTATGAACATCGCCATGGCAGCAAAATTCAATGACTTGGATGAAATGGAAACATTCCTAGAAAGACAAACTGCTGAAACTGACTCAAGAATAAATAGATACTCTGAACAGACATGTAACAAGAGATTAAATTAGTTATCGAAAGTTTCCACGAAGAGAAGCTCAGGGCCAGATGGCTTCACCGAATTGTACCAGCTATTTCAATAAAGCATCTGAACACACATTTCTGGCCAATAAGCACGTGAAAAGATGCTCAGCTCTTAAAGAAATGTAACTCGAAACCACGATGAGATACAACTTTGCAGCCAGGTTGAGATGCTGTCACAGGAATGACAGCTAATAATGCGTGTTGAGGAGGCTGTGAAGACACTGGAGCCTCACACCCTGCTGAGGGGGGCAGTGGGATGGGAAACGGGGCACCCCTGTGCTAAACAGCCTGGCAGCTCCTCACATGATTCAACGCAGAGGTACCATGTGAGTCAACCCCTCCACCCCTAGGTGTTTACCCCAGAGACCTGAACACGTACCTCCGCACAAAGTCTCGTATGGGAATGGTCAGAGCAGCAGTATTCAAAGTAGCCCGCAGTGGGAAATGGTCATCCCGAATGTCCGCTGACTAATGATGGGATGGACAAAATGGACTCAGTTCACATACACAATGGAATCTTATTGGGCGTACGGAGCAGTGAAGTCCTGACACGGGCCACAGCGAGGGTGGCCGTGAGCAGCACCCTGTAGAGGGGAGAAGCAGCTACGAAAGACCGTGTCTGGTGGGATTCCATTTATCTGAAAGGCTCAGAACGGGCAAATTCATAGAGACAGACAGTAGATGGGTGGTTGCTCGGGGAGGGGGAAGGAGGAGAGTTTGGGGAATTACAGAGAAGGGGTGTGGTCCCTTTTCGGTGTCACGAGAAGGTTCTAAAATGGATTGTGCAGAGGAAGGCCCCACTCTGTGAATATAGTAAAAGCCTTTGACTTACACACTTCACGTGGGAGAATTGCATGGTATGTGAATTGCATCTCAATGTAACTGTTTAAAAATAACATATGCCCTTCTCTCTCAGTGCCCCTTTGCGGGGGCTGCGGTACAGGGCATGCGGGAGCTCCAAGCCGTCACGACTCAGAGACCCGAGCCCCGGCCCTGGCTACCCTGGCTAGCGGCTCTGCCCTTCGCCAGCTCCCTTCCCTGGCTGGGTCGCAGCCTCCTCCTCTGAAAGGTCAGCTGTAGGGTGCGGTCCCCCTCACCACCCCACCTGGGAAGTCTGGAGTGCTCAACATCAGGTGGGAAGCCCTTTGGAAGCAAGATTCAGGTATTGCTAATGTAGAATGAGCGTGGCCAAGAGCAGAGCGATTTAAAAACAGACACGAGGGTGTTCTTTGGCAAACTTGAAGTACTGCCTGAAAGGCAGAGGAAATTTGTTTTCTTTCTGGTGAAACAAGAGGTGTTTGTTTGTGTGTGTGTGTGTGTGTGTGTGTGTGTGTGTGTATTTTTAGAACCTTGTTTTGCTCAATGGAAGCAAGGTTGTCCTCATCCCCTCAGCAGGATCAGGCCGACTCTCAGTTTCCTCAAATGGATTCAGTGATGGTTAAGAGGGAGGGGCTGCCTGACTGCTGTGGCTCAGTAGGTTGGAGCGTCATTCTGTGAATGGAAAGGACCTGGGTTCGATTCCCGGTCACGACACGTGCCTGGGTTGCTCTCCAGTCAGGGCGTGTATAGGAAGCAACCAGTTGATGTTTCTCTCTGTCTCCCTTTCTCTCTCTCTCAAAACAACAAAAGAGAGAGAGGGAGAGTGTTAGGGCTCCTGGAGCACTAACAATGGTGCGACGTGAGATGGCCCTCCGAGAGCCGAATTCTGGATTGACACCGAACAGTGCGGAGCAGAGATACATAAGCAAAGTCTCTGGAAAGAGCCAGACAGGCCCTGGAGGCCACGACCAGGTGGCCGCCTCACTGTCACTCACGCCCCCAGAAGAAAGGACCAGCACTGCCATCTTGCCAATAACCTATGTGACGTAAAGTGTGACATTAAGTTGTGCCTGTGCCCAGGAAGGTACAAGAGCGTGTACCTTCCAAAGTGTGGCAAAGATGTGGAACAGCATTGAAGAAAAGGAGTGGCCATTGCCAAGGACACAGAAGGGTTAAAAAAGAGCGATTGCGCAGGCATCCTACAGTAGGAGTATCCATGTGGGGGGTGTGTGCGAATGAAACCTAGAACGTTCCGGATTGTAAGTCACCTTCATGTGGCCATCACTTCTGCCTCCCGAGACCCTTGGGAGGGCGTGGCCATTTTCACCTTCACTTTGTACAAACGGGCGCCGAGGTTTAGGGAGCTGATGACCTGCTCACGTCCCGGACACAGTAAGAGGTTCGGTAAGAGTTTAAAATCTTTTACTGCAAAAGCCCATGTGACTTGTCGTGTGCATTTCAATGTACGTGGGGCATTTTATTTGGTGCCTCCTCTACCTCAGGTGTGGCAGGGACTGATACACTAGCCACTGATGAGAGATTTGAAACACAGTGAGATGAACTGACCGCAGAGCCAGCTTCGTGGCTGTACGTGGGTGGGCAGAAGGAGGTTCACAGTCGTTGGTATGGAACGTAATATAACAATTAATAAATAAGGACACAAGAGTAACCTGTTTTTGCGTACTGACAACAGTAAACCAGCTTTCACCCGCCCAGTTTATTCTAGGCAACAAGGAGACTTTCAGAGCCCGCAGAATGAGAGGAGAGCTGCCTTGCTCGTTGGAAGTCTGCACCATTTATTTTGCTACTGTATTACCAGACGGAGATAAGATTTCCGCATAGGTGACCTGAGAAGGTGAAGTTCTAGCAAGACTCTCAGGGCATGTGAGTCCTCTGACCCCTAGTGAGAATGATTCCATTAATCATTTCTTTCCGTTAAGAAGTCTGAGCTCCTTCCAAGGTGTTTACTAATGAGAGCCAGAGGCGAACGCGGTGGGTGAAGCTGAAGGTCAGAAGTGCTTTGTACAAGTCAGAAAAATTCTCTTCCTGGCACAGGAAAGGCTGGTTGATGTACTGAGCTGCTGTTCTCAGAAAGAGCACTTCTGTGCCTTCTCGGCTACGGTTATCTGTCTGCACTTGATTAGCTTTGGCGATACAAGCGATATGGCTTAAAACATTAAAAAAAATAATAACCGTGTGAATGCGCGCGGTTTCATGTCCTCCGACGCCCATTGTCCCAGCTCACCAGACGGAGGGCAGTACAGGGAGCAGGTGGCACTGTGGCCAGCACGATTATTTTTTCTAGGCGTCCTTAGCTAGGAGACAGTCTTTGTTGTCCCGTAATTCACGTGACCATTCTGTGCACGGTTTAACACCCTCATAAACGGGAAACAAACAATCACCCGCACCTGCCTTTATGTCTGTTCTGCCACGGGAAAGCGCCTTTCGCCTGAACTGAGTGCCTTATTTCCATCCAGGGGGGCAACGTTAATTATTATAATGCCAGTAACCCCAAGTGACAGACTCCTTAATTCTTTGAGATTCCTCCAAATTCCAAAGGTGACTGACCACCGAAAACCGAAGTGCCCATTTTGCTTCCCCCGGTGAAATGTCAGCTTCCATTTCCCCGGAACTGACTTCCAGTCTCTCACTGTACTTCCCCAGACGCTGAAATTTCCTGTTATGAGTCAGAGGGAGCCGAGATGGCCCCTCGAATACCGGCAACCTTGGTTTGGGTTGCTTATGTTGTGCGAGTATTTTAGGACAGGATAATTTAGGAAATAAGATTATTACTCAGCCTTTCAATTTTGGACCACACGACTGTGCCTAAAAAGAGAAAACGAAACTCAAGGTACCAATGGTATCATCTGTCAGTGTGGTCTGTCACATAGATATGACAACCGATCAAAACAAGTCTTGGTAAGGACGGCCGTTCTTCAAAATATTCCCCTCTTTTCTCTCTCACTTAGAGGCGTGAAAATGTGAATTAAGGTTTATGATAGATCGTGGATGTCCAGTAATAGGAAGATGGATGGATAAAATGCAGAATATTTGTATGGTGAAGAACTGCAGAGGGATGAAGAGGCTTGACCTAGCTCTGCACGTCTTCGTGTGTAGAGACCTCAGACACATCCTGTGGAGTGGAAGCGGAAGTTACCGGGCGGTACGTACAGCTGACGTTGATGTAAACCTAGATAGAGCCCCCACAAGGGACAGTTCCAGAAAAATGATGGTAGAGGCAGTAGAGTTTTGGAATTTCTTTGAATCGCTACCAAATCTCTGTTTCTCTCTCTCTTTTTCCACCACCCCCTCCCGCCACCATATAAAACAACCCAAACCAAGGTTGCTGGTATTTAGGGTACCATCTTGGCCCCTTACCCCAAGCTGTGATTAAGTAAGGTAAGATTACACACAGCCGCATGCCTTGTGGGTTATCAATGTCTGTGGAAGAAAGTAGAGAGAAGCAATGGGATGTCAGATAAACTCAAGGACAGGAGAACCCCCCAAGTAACTCAGAGGTACCAGCTGGAACGCATGGTGGGCCAACTGAAGAACAGCAGCTGGGACCAGAGGGGCTTTGCCTGCTGCAGTAACAGGTGAGCCCAGAGCTCCAGGTGAGAAGCACTAAAGAGCGAGTGTGGTCTGGCACTGACTCAGTCCAGGAGCTGACCCACCAGGCCTCCTTTGTAGGAGAGCGACCCCGGTGGGGAGAAACTGCTGATCTTGGGGTCAGCATTGAACAGGATAGAAGCAATGTAAAGAAAAATAAAATAAAAAAAAAAACATGGGCAGAGGAATGGATTCAGAAGATCTCAGAGGGCAACTGCCCCCTTTTTCCCAACACTGTACAGAAACAAC
This sequence comes from Glossophaga mutica, assembly GCA_039655065.1. Taxonomy (NCBI): domain Eukaryota; kingdom Metazoa; phylum Chordata; class Mammalia; order Chiroptera; family Phyllostomidae; genus Glossophaga; species Glossophaga mutica. The sequence continues at coordinate 91,044,698 of CM077313.1, forward strand.
GGAAGCAGGAGCTCTGTGAATTTAGAATAGCTACCCTGAACCACTTCTTTTTCTAAGAGTTTTGGAAAACTAATCCCATATAAAAATGAGCAACAGAAATGTATCTAGGTCAACTCCCATACAAAGTTATTATAAGAAAAAAAAGAATAAGGAATAGAACCAAATTCCTACAGATAGCAAAAGCATGCCAGAAAGCCATGCCAAAAAAGGATTAAAACAAAACATGATATTTCAAAATGAGCTAAGAAGCATTAGTAAAAAGATGTAAGACATGAAAGAACAACAGAAATGAAAATCATAAAAATGCAGATATGGGAAAAAAGAACTCAGGGAAGAGACAAGATTATTTAAAAAATGAAGTCTAAACTAGAATAAACCAAAGAAAAAGGGAAGAAAAGGTTGATGTCTTAAGAGAAATAGAAAGGTGAAAGGGAGGGAAAAATTAAGATATAAAATAAATAAAGAGATGAAATGTATTCAAGAGAGAGGTAAAATATTGAAGGTAGGCAAAGAAGATTCGAGGTATGAATAATAGAAATCCCTAAAAAAGAAAACCAAATTAAGGAAACCAAACAAATATTAAAACTTTCCTAAAATTATAAGTAACGTATTTGAAACCCCTATTGTGAGAGCACAGTGCATCCTCGGAGCATCAATGTACAACAAATAACACCGAGACCTATTCTATTTAGGTGGCTAAATCTTACAGAAGAAAGAAAAAAAAAATCCTTTGAACTTCTAGGCAAAAATAGACTTATATGAAAAAGAAAATTAGATTATCATTAAACTTTTTAATAACACATTTAAGCTACTTCGGGAAAGAAATTGTGTGCCAAGGATTTTTATATGCAGAAAAACATTGACTTTCAAGTATAAAGGGCACAGACAGTTTGTTATGAAACATGCAAGAAATGCAGAGACTATTTCCCAAGAGCCCTTCCTGAGGAATGAGCTCGAGACAGCAACTCAACTAGACTGACATCCTTGTAAGGGCTGATAGTGAACATCAATCTCAGAGCCGCTGATGGGACGAACGTGAAATGAGAGGGAGAAGGGAGTGGGCCTTGTAGGTAACAGCGGTGTACTCAGATAACATAGTGCGGTGATTAAATACGGAATGGGAAAAGCGCAGGCAAAAAAACCACTTTAACTGCTCTCGATGATCATAAAACATGTTAATGGTAGTCGTGTTAGAATTGATATTCTGAAGCTGCTCTGTGTGCAAAGAGGGATAGGTAAATGAGTAATTATGGGCTCTTTTAACTCTATCGATCCCTTTGTCCTTGAGAAGTAGGACTTGGAGTGCGGGAAGAAGCAGGTGGCAGCTATGTAGAGAAGAGATTAAGAAAAAAAAATCCTGTAGTCCTGAATTTAAAGTGTCAATATGAACTCATTAGATATATTATTTTTAAATTATATGTGTAAATATGTGTGTGTGTGTGTGTGTATTTCTAACAGGGCTTACTGAAGAGGCTTAGAAAGAATGATCAACTCAATAGCAATGAGTGTTCCTGCGCATCCAGATTGTGGTCTTAAAATATTATTTCCCACCCAGAGAAACCAGGGTTTCTAAAGGAAATGACTGATTTCAAGCCTGGGGCTGGAAATGTACGAGACAGGTTTGGAACACCTCCTCACACCCCTTAGGGAAGAGGCTGTCAGCGGTGGTTCCTTAGGTTCATGTCAAAGGACCCAGGAGCCAAATAGAAGAGGGTCCCACTGGTCAAAGTTGGGACAATTTGAACTTCAAAAAGGTAATAATTGAGATAGACTGAAACTCATCAACTATGTATAAATTCATGAGTTCATAATGGCATTTTAAAGAAAGCTAACTGACTACTTTAGGATGGTAATAGAAAGGCAATGAATTATTTGAAAACTGGCAAATAAGGCAAAAGAATTAAGTGTTTATCCTTCCTTTCTAGTATGAGCAGTACCATTAGGGACCTTGGGGAAAATGTCTATAAAATATGACGGTGAGGACGGGAATTGCCTCTAAATACAGGATCCGACCGAAGCGAGGCCTGCTTGAGTGTGGTTGGTGGGGTCTGTGACTGTCTCGCACGAGATGGACAGCAATTTGAACATTTCACCTGAAATGTCATATCGTGTGCCGGAGTGTGATGCTGTTATGTTACAGAATTACATGCTTTTGATTTTGTAATAAAAGAGTCTTATAACTAAAAAGGGGTGTTATTTTTGCTGGACCCTGTATATTTCAGTTACTAAATGAAATATAAATGATAAGTTATAGGAGCACCATTTTGCAACCCCCTGCAGTCTTGCCAAAGAAATCACACTGGAGTCTGATCAAGCCCCTGGACACATCTGCCAATTTTCAGGGACAACGGAGCACAGAGAAATGTACTCAGTTGTACCACAGGGATGAAATCAGGAAACTCCTCAAGGCACATTCCACAGCTGAATTACAAGGAAAAGGAAGGGCTGGAGAGGAAGTTGCAGATTAAAATAGATGTCAAAAAATGTAAAGCTGGTCAAGACTGTGGTGCCTGGGAATGTCCTCTTGGGTGATAGTGCTGTACCACGATGCAAGGAAATGCTTGTAGCAAAATCCAGGGCACTGTCCTTTTAGGCGGATGGGGGACTTATAATGGGATGGGGTGTGTGGATGGGCTTTCTAGAGGGGCTACCTCCGTGTTCCTTTTTCACCTGAGCTTTGTTTACAAGGTGTTAAAAGTCTTCATTTATTTTTGTGTCATTTTCTCCATTTGGTTTACCAAGAAACGGTTAAAGGAACCAACCACAGAACAACACTATACATTGGGTATGGGCTCACTCAAGTGAATGTGAAAGTATAAGGCTCTATAAGAACAATGCCCGTTAAGTTCGTGAGTGCAGGTTTCTGTGGAGAGGTAGGAAAATGGAACTGGCAGCAGGGAAGACCAAAGGGCATTTGAAGGTCATCCTATCTCAGCAAAAGAAGGACCTGATGTAAATATGGCAACATCTTGGCAATGGAGAATCTGGGATTTGGTAAGCACATACATGTGTTTGTCTAGTGCCCCCTCCCAGTCTTTATTTTTGAATTAAAAAATTGGTTTTGTGGAAAAATACAATAAAAATTAAAAGAAAAAATAAAGTAAAAAAAATAAAAACATTGGCTTTGCAGCTGCATGCACTACATTCTCTGAAAGCGCTTTGGTGCTGTTAGCACAGCATGAGCTATCCATCAGAGATACAATCACCTTGAGCCCAACAGCCTTGCTTAGAAAAAACAGAGTGGGCATCCTTGATGAGTTGGTTCCTTAACATCGAATAAATGGACATTGGACTCCCGTGGAAGTTTATTCATTGTAATTAATCACCTAGCAGTATCCTTAAGCGATAGAAGAATATTTTCTTTCTGCTGAGAGTGAACCACAAATACATGACTTGTTTAAACCACTAATCAGCTCCTTCTTTTGCAGAATCCATAAGGATTTTACTGAGATCCAGTTCAAATCAGTGGAATGTTCCCAGGTTGTTTGGTTATTTCCCATTTGGGGCTTGGAGATCAGTTGTATTCTCAGCCAAAAGCTTTGTGTTGGATCTGTGCACATGGTCAAATTAACATAAACTATTAAAATTGTTCATTATTTTGATCATGATTACCATGACTGACCACCATCATTCTGCCACGGTGGGAAAGGAATGTCAGAGGAGAAACCTGTCTGCAGTGATTTTTCTGGTGTTTGTTTTAATTTCTAGGAGCCCAGCAGAATACCAATTTATAGAAATAACACAGTCAGATGCCCTCCATAAGCACGGGCCGGTTGTAAACTTGCTCAGGGAGACTCATGAGTGAGAAAGAGAGGGAGCCCCCTGCCCCCCACGGCCCTTTCCATCCTCACCTGGTAGGTAGCTGCACAGTCTCTCCATGGAGGCCTGGACCGTGGAGTTGTGAACTTGTGCCAGCTGTCCGATCACCGACACCACTATCACACACCCTGTAGGAGAGAAGACCACGTCAGCGGTGTCTCGTGGAAAACCGTGCTGGACAGTCCTGGGAAGGAAAGGGGAAGTGCGTGCATTCCCGCCTTTCCAAAACAGAGAGCTTTTGTTTGCCATTCACCTTGGAAAATCCACTGTGGGCATAATTCGCTGTGATCTGTAGTGAAATGCGAAGTGTGGTAAGATCGTGGGTTTGGGGTCAGAAGACTGGCTGTGCCCAAACCTGTCAGCCCAGTTTTGCCACCTGTGAACTATGTGACCTTGGGGGAGTCAGTGAGTGTTGCTTTGTTTCCACTACTTTTTTGGTCATGTGGGAGAAAGATGTCATTTAAGGGGGACCATGCAAAGATTGAGTCCTGCACTTGGACTTACCATCCGGCCTTGCTAAGCTTTGGTTCCCTCACTGCAAAGTATGCAATAATATGTTTCCCACAAGGCTGCTGTGAGGACTACAGTGCAACTGAACATGCCTTTCAACTCTTAACGCCATTGTAAAACACTATTTGACCTCACTGCTGCAGAGCACACTGCTCGAAGGCATGTACTCGTATAACGAGTGTCTAGAAGGAAGCATGGATTAAGTTAGAAATACATGCCTTCAGCAACCTTGATATATGGTAAGTGCAAAGGCCCGGAATTGCTAGGCTGAAACTCCTAGGAGGGTCTGTCATGAGCCTTAATCTCCCAAACTGCTGGGGAAGCCCAAAGGGAAGGGACTCTTCCTTCTCTAACCAAGGGGTTGGTCAGTCACACCCCAGTAAGTCTGTGTGGAGAGGCCACCGGTCTCTCTAAGATAAGAAAAAGAGCACTTTTATTAGCCGAGGCTGGTCTCCAAGGAGGCGCATGAAAGCTTGAATCCGAGATGAAGTTCCAGGGTGCCTGGTTCAGCAGTAAGCTCACTATTATCCATCTGCGCAAGGAGCTGGGGACCCACATTCACATGCAAGGTGTCGTTAAAACCAAATTTCCGCCAGGACTCCTTGAGGGCAGTGGCAGGTAACAGATGTGAATAGTACCACTGGGCATGGCCCGGCGGAAAGAAAGAAAACCTCCCGTCAAATGAGGGCCTGCCGGCAGAGACCGGGAGGCTTGCACCTTCCTCGACACAGCAGCATCTGACAGCGCAGCGGCACCAGTGTTCTGGGCTCTCGGGGGAGGCTGGGCAGAGCTGGGCTCAGCCAGTCGGCGTGGTGCAACCCTGGCAACCACAGCCTGACGGCTCTGAGAGCAGCTCCTTGCTGGGGCATCCGTCACCGTCAACTGTCAAGGCCGATGAGACGTGCTTTTGACCTGATCCGTGCACCGAGGGGTTTATTGCCTTGCAGTGAATTTCATAGCTGATACTTTCTGGCACTTTATGGTCTAGAAAGTGCTTTCCAATATATTTTATTTTATTTTAAAAATAATTTTTAAAAATTATAGATGCGATGTGACCTCATTTTAGAACGTTAAAAACTACAGAACAGCATTAAAAAAGATAAATATCACTCCAATCATCCAGAGATAAACCAATTTTACTTTTATTTTAAATACACAAACTGTATTTAATATATGTGACTATTTTCAACGCTGATAATACACTTCCACAGCCTGACTTGTGTGTCTGCTAATTGCCTGTTAAGTTGGGGGGAGCTAAACGAATTTTAACAGCAGTTGAAAAGCAATTATAAACAATTATATTGCAGTGTGATAAGAGTTTGCAGTGGGGTACGGTAGAAAAGGGGGAGGGTTCATTTTGAAACTAGAAACAACTTGGACACTAATTCTGGCTCAGTCACTTACAAACCGAGTGGCTCAGAACAAGTTACCTCCCCTTCTGGGAGTTCATGTTTCAGAGTTTAGAGTTAGACCATCAGTCAGTCCCTCAAGGGTGGAAGTGGAGTCTTCCTCTGAGTGCCTGACCCAGGGCCAGCTTCGGAGCAGCGGTGGGGGCGGGCAACAGGCGTTTGCTGACTTGAAGTGCGCGAACGGGAGAAGCGGCCGCCTGAGTGCCGTTTCCCGTCGGTGGCTGGGGTCTCCCCGGGCGTGGGCTCGCAGGGGCACTTGCTGCTGAGTGCTGGCTCTGCCGTCTCCCTGGCAGCAGCGTCGCTTACTCTTCATTCCAGTCTCCTTACAGGATGTGGCTCCCCCACTCACTCTGGGGTGAAACAAGCAGGGCCCTTTCCTGCTGGGTCTACAGCCGATGGCCCCGAATGTGCCGCTCAGGGTCACAGTAGAACATCGTGGGGACAGGGTTGAGGCCTTGCACAGCCTTCGCTTCATACGGCGTCTCGTCGGTGAGCTGCAGCGTTGGACGCCCAGCACGGACTTGAAGCACAGTGGGTGTGGGGATTGGAGAATAAAAATTGGAGGCCTGGTGCAGACACCAAGCAGAGGAGATCCATTGCGAATCCTGCCTGGACCTTAGGCTGTGGCTTTTATGGTTTTCCATGCCTTCTTAAAAATGGTGGAAAGCCACGATTACTACAGACCCGGCTTGCTGCAGTTTTCAATGATGAGAACATTTTCAGCATGCACCTTCACAGGAAAGAAGCAAATGACAAGTAGCCTGGGTGATTTAAGTCTTTAAGTCTGGGCTGAGTCAGAACGGAGCCATCAGGATGTGCCCTAAATCATTCCAGACACGGGAGTCGGGATAACTATTTTTCAAATGAATAGGGCCAGGGAGCCTCTTGGGGTGAATACGGACTTGATGGCATTTTCTTGTCCAGATGAAGTGACAAAGGAGCATGCAGAGATAATTGTGGGTTGTTGTGCTGCCTCAGTTTCCCCTAACTGACCAGTCTTTGAGATGACAAATGTTTGGAAGGGCCAAAATTAAGCAAATGTTACTCCACTAGGAAGAGCCCCATACACTGGAGGGACCTCGTTGTATTCCTGCTCAACCTGCTGAAAGCCTCCGTATAGTTTTGTGTGCTATTTGTGACCCTCCCTGTCTTTGCCTGGTCATTCAAAATCCTCCTCAAACTCCAGTGAAAACCTCATCGTCTCCTCCTTTGCGCTGCGTTTCATCCTCACTACCTAGGACTGCTAAGTGCTGCTCTGACATCCTCCCTTCCAGACATTGCCCTCCTGGAGGGCAAAGTCAGTGACTTACTCATCCGCTCCAGGGCTTAGCTCCGCCTGAGCTTGGTACCTGAGCTCAGCACACGTTTACTGAATGGATGAGTGCAATAGAACAGTCCTGGAAATAGCCTCTATTCCTGTGGAGAATGGGACCACCTCTTTATGGAGATGTGCATGAGAAAAAAAAAAAAAAACCTATCAAAGGCGCTCTGGCTGGGTAGCTCTGTGTGTCAGAACATTGTTCCGATATGCTAAGGTTGTGGGTTTGACCCTGGTGAGGACACATTCAAGAAGCAACCAATGAATGCATAAATAAGTGGAACAACAAATCACTGTCTCTCTTTCTCTAATCAATTAAAAAAGAAAACCTATGGATGGCTAGTGTACCGCTGGAAAATTCTGCCAGTTGCTATCTTTTCCTTTTCATTGAGGCAAAAGCCACACATATATATATTTCCCAGGCATCGAGGAAGTCTTCCAAGACTGGCTTTAACAAAGGATGTGTGCATTCAACGCAGAGTTACTGAGCACCTGTTCTTGGCAAGAAGCTGTGCGAGGCTCTGATGGACCCCAGACGAACAGAATGTGAGCCCTGTCCATCGTGAGCTCACGATGTAGATTCCAAATTTACATGAACTGGATGGACAATAGCAAGTGACAGTCAAATGTTGGGCGAGATGTGGCTTGAAGAAAATCTAAGGCAGAGCAAGTTGGAGAAAAGGCATCTCGGGAGAGAAACAAGACTGGTGGCCAGGAGGAGCCTGGGGTCTTTCTCCATAGTTTTCACAGTTTCATTAGTAGCAAGTTTTCTTTCTCCTTGGTATCAAAAATGACGATTTCTTATAATGAGTGGCATAATAGACTTGGTGAGGTGCAAGGCTTGGAAATCCACTGTTGGCTCAGTGGAGCAGAAGGACTGGATGAACGTGGAGGGTAAGAAAACTCTTCTTGGAATTTTCTTTAAGGAGGCTCCCTTCTCGGGGGCCCCAGGGATCACACGCCTTGCGCAGCATTCCCTTCCCCTGAAAATTCAGCTCCAGCACACGTATGTATTTGTCTCCATCCGCGTCCTGGAAGGGTTAATGCAATGAGCACCGTGCTGCTCGGGACCAACCTGAACTTTGTACTTAAAGATTTAGGCTTTTCTTTCACTTAGAAGGATCCCACCAAGCATTCTTACGGCTTTCCTGGCCCCTTCGCAGTGCTGGCTAAGATCGGAAATCATTAGATAAATAAAAAAGGAGCAAAATAGAAAAGTCTCTCTCTGCAGATCGGATGAGTGTTGGCACTATTATTACTCTGCCTAGTGAAGGGTTTTTATGATCAAAAGGACCAGGTGATGGGAAAAGCAGGTGATGGGGCTTGAAGTAGGTAAGCGCCCAGGCTGGGCTCAGCTTCTATTTGAGTTCGCTCTCTCACATGTCTCTGCCCATTTCCACTGGGCTCAACTCCTCTTCCTGGTGGGCTGTTAATTTTGGTTCCGCAGCGAGGTATGTCCGGAGTCCCTTAGTGGCAAGAATGGGGAAATTGACTTTGCTATTGCTTCTTCGAAGAGGTTGCACTGTCTTGACAAGCTAAAGAATGTTTTCCCTTGGAGAGATGCATGCGCAGAGTAATTTCCCCATTACAGACTGTTCTCTGGCTGCTAGAAAAAGGTCTGGCTCTGCTAAAGCGAGTTTGTCCAAGCGACTGTTCATTTGGGGGGGATAACAGCAGGTGGGAGCCATGCATTTTGCTCAGTGGTCACCAAAAGCTCTTTTCACCTGGCACCTGAAAATAATGAGCATAATAGACACGGGCACCCCTGATATTGTAGGAGAAGAAGCAAATGGGTGCAAATAAAAGCACCTGCTACCGAGATCTGCTTGTGATCACGCAGCTCGGGTAGTTTGCAGACTGTACCATGGAATCCTTGTGAAGGGAAACAGACCTCTTGGAACTGTAATTATAACCATGACTGCGTGGGCTGGAAATGCAGCCAACTGCAGAGAGTGGCCTGTTGGAGCCCCCATTGGTCTGAAGCCCGCACTTGGTTTGAAAAGTCTTGACAGCACCTGGCAGCCGGGAGAGCCAGGCTGGGTGTGGCCACACTTCCTTTTTGACCTCGAGTAGGAGCACAAGCGATTCATCACATGGCTAGAGTGCGCTTCACTGTTTTCAAAGCGTTTTGCATACATTGCCATCTCATTCAAACTTCGCAAAGGTGGAAGCATAATTGCTCTCATTTTCCAGACCAGCAAACAGAGGCTCCCAGAGTTTAGGTGCGTGGCAGCTGGGGAAGGCGCACGGTACTGTGTTGAGTGAGTACCTCCCAGATGCTGGCGCTGTGCTGGGCTCTGAGCATAGGCTGAGAACAAGCTGATGTGGTTCCTGCCTTCTTAGAGATTCTATTTTATTAGGGAAATGTGATCATAAATAGGCAAACACAATTATACATAATTGTAGGTGCTTTGAAGCAAAGGAACCCGGTGATCCTGGCCGGTGGCTCAGTTGGTTGGAATATTCATCTTGTACACCAAAAAGATGAGGGTTCGATCCCTGGTCAGGGCACATACCCAAGTTGTGGGTTTGATCCCCAGTCAGGGCACATACCTAGGTTGTGGGTTCAATCCCTGGTCAGGGCATGTACGGGGGAGACAACCAATGGATATTTCTCTTTCACATCGATGTTTCCCTCTCTCCCCCTCTCCCTTCCTTTCTCTCTAAAATCAATAAACATACCCTTGGGTGAGAATTTAAAAAAAGAAAGAAGAAGAACAGGGGGTAATGAGGATGGGTTGCTATAAACTTTCCTAGCTCAAGCTGATAGAGACGCCTTCTTGCAAAAATACACCTCCAAAATGGCTAACATAATGGAAAGGAGACAGCGGAGGGAGAAACCGGGGCAGGCTTTGTGGGAAGGGGGAGTTAGCACCACCCGAGGAGACGAGCCTGGTGCCGGAACGCGGTGGTGGGGGATGGGGTGCATCCTAGGTGGGGGCCAGGGCATGGCGTTGGGGATGACGGAAGAGGTCACCCCAAGAGCGACGGGGTGTCCTGGATGGTTTGGTGGGGGGCACTGCTTCCCTCTGACCTGGGTCTTGTGAACATCATGCCCGCTGCCAGGTGAGGAAGGAGCTTAGCGGGTGAACGTGGGAGCAGAGAGCTACATTAGGAGACTATTTTGGTCCTGGAGGAAGAGGATGGTGGCTCGACTAGAGTAACGTGTGGCCGTGGGGACAGAGGAAAACGGATGGATTTGGAATTGATGGTGCTGGCTGGCCTGAGAGGAAGGATCTACGAATGAGGTGATGAGAAGTGCGAAGCTTCCCAGTGGGAAGCGGAATGGCCCTTTTGTCTTTCCTGGAGGGCTGGGGAGGGGAGGGCGCAGGTTTGGGGGTCCTGCTGCGCCTGCATTTGGGTCCCTGTATCCCTGTTGGACCAGCATGAGTTAGTCCAGTATGTCCCCTCCCCAGTGTCCCCTCACAAACACCTAGATTCTGTTCTGGGATTTCCCTGCTGGGGTGGGAGCAGGGGATGTGGGGTGTGTTTTTTTTTTTTTTTGTAATAATTCATTTTTACTGTATTTTTTCCATTACCCTCTGTTCCCCCGAGACCTTCTCCTACTTCCTTCTACCACCCCCTCCCCTGTAATCAACACGCAGTTGCCTGTGTCCATGAGTTCTTTCTAGGGTTTTATATTTTGTCATGTTAATCAACAAGCATCATCCAGGCCATTTTTATGTTGGTGAGAAGAAAAGGAAATAAGGAAAAAAAAGTGTGAAAGTCATCACCTAGAGGGACCCCAGTGCTAGCCTTCCTCCCCTCTGCTGTTGGCGAGGAAGCCAGAGATGGGGCGTGCAGCCCAGATGCCAGTGCCGCAGCCCGGCCCCTCCTCCTGGCACCAGGCAGGTGTCAAATGACTGCTCATTGCTGTCTCACCTGCTGTGTCCACCATCGGGCAAAGATGTATTCTCCAAACACTCTTTTAAAAATAGACGCTCATGAACTTATCTTTTAAAAAGCATGTGATATTAACATTGTTGTGGCTTTACTGTCATTGAATTCTGTTTTTAATTGCAGGTATCTAGTATCTTGAAGACATTTAGAAAGATTAGGCTCTGTGGCCTAGCCCCACCACCGCCTGGAACACCATTTCTATGAGAAAATGCTCAGCGAATTCCCAACTGCTGCCTTCCCTTCGAACACCAGCAAACAGAGAGGCGCTATATCCGACAACTGCTGGCGAGAACGGGGCTGAAGGCATTCCAGGGCCCAGGCAAGGGCAGTGGGAGGAGCGAACAGGCTGGGCTGAGGGATGCAGGATGGTCGGCATGGCTGATTTAGAAGTACACAAAGCATGAACATTAAAGACACGAGAGTGACGACACCAGAGGCCACTCCATCCTGTTATTCATTCAACACCTACTTATGAGCACCTACTATGTGCTCAGAAGCTTGAGGAGGCCGAGGGGAATAAGAGAAGTCACAGACCAGCAGGAAAGACCGATGACTAGAGGAACAGCTGGGTCACTGCGCAGGGACCTGTTGGTGATCTGGGACCGCAGAGCAGGAAGAGACTTTGCCCTGCCCTGGGGGACCAGGGCCAGTCTGCTGGAGGAGCTGAGTGCGAAGGGATGGGAGGACCTCGTTTGATAGAAAAAGGTGGGAAAGGCCTTTAGGAAGAGAGTAGTGGCGTTTTTTAAGACGTGCAGGTGAGAAAGAGGAGAGCCGGCCAAGGCCACCGCCCCGGGTCTGCGGGAGAAGAAGAATGAGAGGGGAAGCAAGGAGCTAGATCCTGAAGAGCCTCGAAGGTCGGACCGCAGAGCACGGGGTTCCTGCTGCGGAGTCCAGGGTGCAGACCAATGGTTTGCAAACACTTTGCTCTGGACCCCCTAAAAATTTGAAAAACTATGTACCCCTTCCACATTTTCATGGCTGCGAATGGTGTAATTCCAGGAAGATTGTGAGTCTTGCAATAGAAATAATACATTCATCTTCTCTATATATCCAGAGAAATTTAAATACTATAGTGATTTATGCTTAGTCTTATCCAGTTAAAATATATGATTAAACTCTTCTTTCATGGTGAGAAATTTATGTTGGTAATTCCTGTCCTTGAATTTGTATTTCAATGAAAAGTCTACTTCCTTGCATTTTCTTCAATTATTGAATTTTATCTCAATGTAATACACTTTTATGATTGAAAGTATTTTATTGACTACACTATTATACCTCTTAACGTTAAAAATAAAATTTAAGTAAAAATTTTAGTTTCCTGTTAATATAACATCTAAATATTGAAACATTTTTCTGGATAGAGTTTCCTTTATTAATAAAATTAACTTATCTAAACACTATGCATTGCCAATTTGATAAACAATTCCTAAATAATAAATGTCCATTTTAAAAATTATAATAGTTAAATTATTTATAATTTACTTATAAATGATTACTTTCAGGTTTTTTTGCGTATTAACATATAGCTGAAATTTTGGTAATGAGACTCTTTTACACTCTTTTTTTTTGCCATTTTTTAAATATATTTTATTGATTATGCTATTACAGTTGTCCCATTTTACCCCTTTATTCCCCTCTGCCCAGCACACCCCTTCCCACCTGCATCTTCCGTCCCTTAGTTCATGTCCATGGGTTGTACGTAAAAGTTCTTTGGCTTCTACATTTCCTGTACTACATTTCTTAACCTCCCCCTGTCTATTTTCTGCCTACCAGTTATGCTACTTATTCGCTGTACCTTTTCTCCCATTCCCCCACCCCTTTCCTGCTGATAACCCTCCATGTGATCTCCATTACTGTGATTCTGTTCCTGTTCTAGTTGCTTAGTTCATTTTTGGTTTAGTTTTTGTTCTTTTAGGTTTGACTGTTGATGCTTGTGAGTTTGTTGTCATTTTACTGTTTGTATTTTTGATCTTCTTTTTCTTAGATAAGTCCCTTTAACATTTCATATAATAAAGGCTTTGGTGATGATGAACTCTTTTAAATTGACCTTATTGGAGAAGCACTTGATCTTCCCTTCCATTCTAAATGAAAGCTTTGCTGGATAGAGCAATCTTGGATGTAGGTCCTTGCCTTTCATGATTTGGAATACTTCTTTCTAGCCCCTTCTTGCCTGCAAAGTTTCTTTTCAGAAATCAGCTGACAGTCTTATGGGCACTCCTTTGTAGGTGACTGTCTCCTTTTCTCTTGCTGCTTTTAAGATTCTCTTCTTATCTTTAATCTTGGGTAAAGTAATTATGATGTGTCTTGGTGTGTGCTTCCTTGGGTCCAACTTCTTTGGGACTCTCTGAGCTTCCTGGACTTCCTGGAAGTCTATTTCCTTTGCCAGAATGGGGAAGTTCTCCTTCCTTATGTTTTCAAATAAGTTTTCAATTTCTTGCTCTTCTTCTTCCCCTTCTGGCACCCCTATGATTCAAATATTGGAACATTTAAAGTTGTCCTGGAGGTTCCCAAGCCTCTCTTCACTTTTTTGAATTCTTGTTTCTTCATTCTGTTCTAGTTGAATGTTTATTTCTTCCTTCTGCTCCAAACTATTGATTTCGGTCCCAGTTTCCTTCCCATCACTGTTGGTTCCCTGTACATTTTCCTTTGTTTCACTTTTCATAGCCTTCACTTTTTCCTCTATTTTGGGACCATACTCAACCATTTCTGTGAGCATCCTAAATGCTGGTGTTTTGAACTGTGCATCTGATAGGTTGGCTGTTTCTTCATCACTTATTGTATTTTTTCTGGAGCTTTGATCTGTTGTTTCAATTGGGCCATATATATATATATATATATATATATATATTTTTTTTTTGGTCTTGGTGCACCTGTTATGTAGTGAGGGGTGGAGCCTTAGGCATTCTCCAGAGCTGGGCAACCCATGTCGCTGTGTATGTGGGGGAGGGATCTGGGAGGGAACAGTGCTGCTTGCTCAGCTCTTGGTGGGCTTTCAGTCACTCCTTCTGATACCCACAAGCAAATTGGGCCCTTCTGGTGCTGATTCCCATGTGGGTGGGTTTGTGTACGTTCTGGGGCCCTGTGGGTCTCTCCAGTGGACTCTCCTGTGAGGCTGGGAGTTTCTCCTGACACGACAACCCCTACAGGTTTTTTCAGTTAGAGGTTTTGAGGCTTTATTTCCCTGTGCTGGAACCCTGGGTTGTGGGGTCTGTCTTGCTCTGCAGTTGTTCCTCCTGGTTTATCCGCATGCAAATGTGGGACTGCCTGCTTCACCAGCTGTTGTCTTGCCCACCTGGTCCTCTAGCTGCCGCTTTGCTGCGAGTCCTCTCTGCCCTGGCTGCCCATCTTTGCCCCTCCTACCGGTCTGGATGAATGTTTCTTCTTTAACTCCTTGGTTGTTGGACTTCCATACAGTTAAATTTTCTGTCAGTTCTGGTTGTTTTTTGTTTTCAAATGTGTTGTCTTTCTTTTATTTTGGTTGTGCGAGGAGGCACAGTGTATCTACCTATGCCTCCATCTTGGCTGGATTACAGGTCAATTTTTATTCAAAGTGCATCTGTTAATGAGATAGGGCTTTTTAATGCATACCTACATCCATGGAAAAATATTACTTAATCATGTAAAGTGACAAGGTTCAATACCATGTCTGTTCCTATTTTTCATTTTAAAAAGTAAGTGCCAAAAAAACACACCTACTTAAATAAGTAAATGGCAATGAAAGTACTTTTGATATAACAATGTCATTTAAGTCATTAACTCCTCAGTTAGGTGTCAAAAATCTTAGGTGATCTATCATTAAAAATTATTTCAAATGATCTATCGCTTAACAATTCTATGAAGTCCCCCTTCAATTGTGCTGAAAGCAAAGAACTAGAAACCGCCTGACTTGCAAAAACATTTGTTACCTAGTCACTTTCTCAATTTCTGGGAAATATAAAAAAAAGTTTTGCTAAGACTTATTTGCTAATTATGTCTATTACAGTTTCTCCTGGAGAGACCTTGTTAAATCCTAATAGACTCAGGAAAAATTGGAAAGCTGAACCATTGCTCTTTTCAATACACTTTTGCCTGTACAATATTTTAAGTAAAATCTTTCTCCTGATGCATACTTCACATATATTTCTGTTGCGTGTTGGATCTGCAGAGTTATTTCATTTAAGTTATGAAAACTGTCCTCCATATAAACCTTAATGGCAATGTCAGGTCTTAGACAGTAAGTGGCAAGATGATGAGTTTTCTGCCGGAAGCCATGGTGGCTAACGACCGAGTACTCAGTTACAGAGAAGCGGAGAGTGAGATTTCTGTGTACGTGAATTGTGATCCCACATTTCCGACCTTCTCTTCTGCCTGCATCTCAGTCTTTTTTGTTTTGGCCAGTGGCGTTGCCATTTTACCATTGACATGGGCTTGAAACCATAGGGCCACCTCTTTTTCTTTTTTTAAAATTCAAACTACGAAGTCATCTCTGACCACTCTGGGATGGGAAGAAAGGGTTTTAACTGAGTCTGAAGGCATTTTGTATATTCAGCCAAAATAAGGGGGGGAAACTGTGTTTTTCTTTGACCTTTTGTAAGGCTTCCTGAGCATCAAATAGTGCTAAAAAATAAAAAATGAAAAAATAAACTCGGTGAGTTAATTTAAATGTCAATGACTTTGGAACATAAGGATTACTTTGGCCCTAAATCACCCATATAAAGAAAATGATGTTTTGCAAAAAATAAACATTGCTCATTATTGATTCTGTAACATTTGAAGAGTGTCCCGGTTGAATTATGTTTGCTTAGTAATCAAACGGGATGTATAGTTCAGTGCAAACACATTGTGGTAAACTGCAAAAGGGACCGCTGGGCTTCGCACAGCTGAGTTCTGATACTGGACTAGGTTCAAGGTCATGTCCTCTGGGTCTACTGCTGGGTTCCCACGGCAAAGGCTCTCCAAAGGCCCGGAGCTGGGCTGTCTATGATGGGGTGTTTGTTCTGTCACTCAGTCACGTCTGTGTGGCTCCTTTTGGAGTACCTCTGGTCCCAACAATTTCGCCTTTTGTGAGAGCTGGCCCTTCAGTTCCGACCGTGGCAGCCACGTCTCCGCCACAAGTTTTGTCCCACCTGCCTCTTATTCCTGCCTCTTATTCCGTGACTGACAGCCAACCCAGATCCTCTCTACTGGGAAGGGGACTGGCAACCAGAGAGAGCGTTCACCGCTGTGAGAACTGAACTGTGACTTACAAAGTCTGGACTGTGAGAGAGAGCCAGTTAGTCAGAGGGCCTTGGACAGACAACCAGCTGATCTGGAGGGACAGAGATGGGGACAGCACCGTGAGGCCAGGAGAGGGACTCCCTAAGCTCCTGGCAGCCATTATTTTTGGTCTCCTGGCTCATTGTTTAAGGCCTTGAGTGTGTTTCTCTGCCTTTTGGTTCTAAAATTCATCTCCTAAGAAAGTTTCCCTTTTTTTTTTTTTTTTAGCTTTGAGTCTAGTTTATGTTTATTCTTTCTACTTGCAGTCTTAGAAGTTATGGCCTTGATAACCAAAATGGTGGCTAGTGACCCAATGTCTGGGAAATGAGATAAGGAAGTGGGCATAAGGCAACAGTGGCAGCAACTTTTTAAAGCTTAGGATTTCGATATGACCCAGAAATCACAAAGGCCAAAAGAAAATATGGATACATTGGACTTTAAGAATATTACCAAGATTATATAAAAATTTTTTACAACCCAACAATAAAAGACCAATTTAAAACACCAAATAGGCAAAGGACTTGATTAGGCATTTCTCCAAAGCTATCCACATGGCCCCTATTTTGAAAAATGCAAGTTAGACAAAATACAACTCCATACTCATACCCACTAAGATTCTATAATAAAAAAGGATGGATAATGGCAAGTTAGACGGATATTAACTGCTCTATCAAACAGTCTGGCAGTTCCCCAAGTTGTTAATATGGAGTTACCACAGGACCCAGAAACTCCACTGCTAGGTATATGTGTAACGGAAGTAAAAACATATGTCCACACATGACCCTGCACATGGATGTTCATGGCAGAATCACTCACAATAGCCGAGAAACGGAAACCACCCAATGGTGTGTCAACAATGAGCCGATAAACCAGGAGTGTGGGTGCTGAGCACTCACACTGGAGTCCTCCCCAGGTGTCGCCTCCACCAAAAGGACCTCTTCCACTAGGGTCGGTTCACATCCTGTGACCATTCAGTGTCGGAGCTCCAAGGCCTGGACCCACGTCAGGACGACTCCAAAGAGCCATTTTAATTCTAGAGGTTTCCATGAGATTGGCTGAATCCTCTGTCGGAGCCTCACCACAGCTTGCCTTGTCTTGCCCACACCTGTTGCCTTCTTCACCCTCTCGCGGGTGTTCTTCCCAGGCAGCCTCCTCAGTGAACTCCATGCACTCACATTTCTGGGTCTGTTTCCCAGGCAACCACCCGCAAACAGGAAGACACCGATCTGGAGTGCCCGCAGCAGCTGGCTCAGCCCACAGCCAGCGCTCCGTGAATGTGGCTCGCCCTGTGCACGCCTCTTGTGTCCACCTTTCTCGCTATGATGATAACAGGAGAATGAGTCATCCCCGCAGGGTTAGCTGGAAGTCAGCTGCAAGTTGGTGGGTAGATCGGTGTTAAATATCGCCTAACCTAATCAGCAACAGACTCTCCGAGCTCTTGGGCCGTGGAGTATTTTAATGGGCAATCAAAGTGAACTCATGTGACTAGCAGAGATGGGCATGAATTGCTTGACAGTCCCCATCAAAAGGAGAGGTCTGTCTCTGCTCTCCTGGATTCTGACAGGAGGGACCTGGGCCTGCTTTGACTGAGAGAAGATGAAGGGACACTGTCCAGTTTCCAGATCCGATCCCTGACAGACTGGAAGTTTCTGGTTCCTGTCTTCTGGAACTCTCTCTTTGGGGCCCCTGAGCTGCCATGTAAGAAGTCCTACTTTCCTGAGACTGTCCTGCTTGAGAGGCCAAGTGTAAAAACTCTGATGGACAGTCCCAGCGGAGCCAGACTTCTATCCATCTCCCTCCCACAAAGCACCAAACACACGAGTGAAGCTGTCTCAGATCATTCCAGACCCACCAATCTTCCATCTGGATACCACTGAGTGACCTCAGTCAACATTCTATGGAGCAGAAGAATCACTAGCCAGGCTCTGAAAAGTTCTCTATTCACAAAATGATGGTACAGCAATATGGTTATGTTTTAATTTGATGTGCAGTAGTAGACAACCAGGACAACTTCCTCCTGGACCCCTCAACAGCTCCTGTGAGCTCTCTGTACCTCACTGGGAACAGGGCAGGGAGGGGAATGTGTTACGATCTCATGTCTATTTTAAAGCGTTGGAAGCCCACTATCTCAGACAACTTGCCTAAATCTAAACATTGAATTTGCGACCATCCTAGAAGTAGAACTTATTTCACTTAAGCCTCCCATCAAGTGTATTTTTGTTAGACAGGCTTTAGGGTTTTGTTCTGAGCAAACAAAATGATGGTAAATACTTATTTGACAGAACCGAACAGTGGGTGAGGATGACCTCCCCATTATGGCCCCAGGAGGCTGCAGACCTTGGCTCCTCGGACTGTGGAGCATGGATTCGCAGGGAATCTGGGCCTGAAGGTTTTAATTTAAAAGGAGACTTTGGAATTAGAGGTGTGTTCACAAACATACAAGGTCTGTCCAGAAGGTATCTAGCTATGTATTATGAAAAATAGAGACATTTACTAAAGAAGATACAAGGTACAAGAAACATTGTACACAGGACAATGATGCCTCAGTCCCCTTCATAGTAGGCACCTTGGGACCTCACACAATTCTCCCAATCGCCATCAGCTGCCCTGTCGTATTTTCCTGAATCTCATCAACGGTCTAAAAATCTCTTCCCTTTCAAAGGTGATTTTAATTTTGGGAAAAGGCAGAAGTCACAGGGCACCAGATCTGGGCTTCAGGAGGCACTGAGTCACCTGGGTGATTTGAAGTTTCTCCAAAAAACTCTGCATGAGACGTGATGCATGAGTGGGTACGTTGGTGTGACGAAGCTGCCAATCGCCAGTTGCCCATGGCTGTGGCCTTCTGAATCATCGGAATAGTTTCCATGGAGGAATGTTCCAGCTTAACACAATATTTGGTGCAGATTCATTTTTCCACTCGCTCAGTCATTTTGCATGTGATGGCCACAGAGTACACATGCTCACTCAACCGCATCTACCGCCCCCACTGACTAGCACGGTGAAGTCATCATTGTTCACACGTGTGCATTCCAGTCCACTCTCCTTGGCTGTCAGGTTACATCCATGTGGCACACACCATTCTCATTACATTAACAATGGGTGGACTTTTTCTGGGCAGGACTCCTATACAATAACTCGAGGGCACAGCTTTTTAGGAAAGAGAACTAATTTAGATGTTTTTCTGTACTGTCTCCAGAAGTAATTTATTAAGTGTCAGAATCCGGGTCTAGATTTTCCCTTTGTAAGATATGGCCATCATACTTACACTTTAGGTTCTTTTTCTGAGTAGCTCATTGGCTTAATTGCTGCCAAGGTTTCTGAGTCTCCTTGGCTCCAAGGACTGCCCCATTAAAATGCCTGCCACTGTTTTGGAAGCTACAGGGATAATATGAATTTCAAAGGTCCTTATCCTACTTTTACTCGTCTTCAAATGTAGCCCTCCCCAATAAACAACAACCTGGACATGAAGTACTTCAAGGGAGACGAAGGAGCTGTGTCTCAGTCACCGTTCGATGTTTCCCGGTGGCTGGCCTCTTACTGGCAGCTCTGGACTCCCCAGGAGAAAGGAAACGGAGGTGGCTGAGCCCTCAGTGGGCACGGATGCTCTCAATGTACCTGCCCAGTCCCAATTCTCACCGCATCCATCCCTGTGAGGAGGGGGTTGTGTCTCATCAGCAAGAACACAGAGTTGTTGGGGGTGGGGAGGGGACTCCCGCAAGGTTTCACGGACAGTGAGGGGTGAAGCAGCGCGGGAGGGGTGGGCAGCAGTCAAACTCAGGCGTGTCTGTTGGAGTTCAAAGCCCCGCTTCCTTCTGCTGTGCGATGCTGCCTCCTGAAAGGGGGTCAGTGTGCCGGGCTTCTGTAGTTGTCTATCTCGGGGCAGTGGCGGAGGGAACCCAATCATCAATGCAGGGGAAGGCTTTTATGACTAATTCAAACTAGCAACTGTACACAGCACTTCCCTGCACCCACACGCGTGTGGAGTGCGAACACGCACTCTAAGACCCAAAGTCCTTCCATGTCAGTGAGGGATCTTCCAGTTCCTGATGTCATTTAGCAGGTGGCAGGCTATGCAAGCAAGGTTATTTAATCGCAATGTTATGCCCACTTAAAAACATGCAAAACATGTACATACCTAAACAGGTGTGGCCTTTTGAGGCTCTGGTGCCAGGCAGGTCATCGTAGGCTGCAGAGGCCAAGGCATGCCAGGGCAGGAGAAGGAGCACAGGAGCCGCCAGCAGGCCTTTCCAGGGGCACTTCATGGCGGAGCTACGCACCTGGGGCGACCAGCCGGGCTGCAGAAGCCACGGGGGCCGTGATGCCCTGAGGCCAAGGCTGCGGAGTGGCGCGGTCTCTCTCCCTTTCTCTTCCGTCCTCCGGCACACGCTTACACACTTTTCAATAAGTGTGAAGCGAATAAAGACACACAAACACTCACAGAGTCACTTGTCACTACTTCAGACCCCTGAGAGAGAGCCACCTAGGTGCTGGGAATTGCTGGAGGGGTCTCTGCCGGGCAGCTCTTTGGAGAAAAAAACGGCCGAAAAAGGGAAAACCCAAGTTGTGCAGCTGACAGTAAGATGCATATCTGGGCTTGCTGGCTGAAGACAGAGGCCGGAAACCTCAGGAACCCCCAGGCTGGCGGAACCGTCTTGGGGTGGTTAGAAGTCACTTCCTCTTTCACTCTGGCAAAACTGAAAAATGAAGCTGCAGAAAAAAAACCAATAACACGAAACCATAAACACAGAACCCAGTCACGACTGGATCAGCAATGCACAGTGATTGTAGAAATTATAATGCTAGATTCAGAAGTTATTTAGTTTTGCTCTAAATCACTTTACTTGGGGAGGCTGGGTTCCTTATTTTGGTGCTGAAGGGGAGTCTGGTCAACTAGTTGTTTCCTTCAGAGAGAGAGGTTGGATTATTCCTCCGGGGGTCAAGTTTTCTTCAGGCCTTTCGTTTGGTGCGCAGAAGATGAGCAGCGCCATGGTGGGCAGTCAGCACGGCTGGAGTTTAAACCTGGGAAGGAAAAAAAAGGTGCCCGAATGAGCCAGCTCGTGTTTGCGGGCTGCGCACCACGTGGCTTTGCTCGCCAGCATTTCAGGGCGTGTCTGCATCCCCCACCTGGGGCTGATTTCCGAGTTTTTAAGAGAGTGGTTTTCTGTTTTGGAGATGAGAACTGAAGGTTGTTTTTCTAGAGAAAACAAACAAAACAGAACCAAATCATTGATAGAGAGAAGATATAATCTAAGTGCTCTGCTTTCTAAACCAAGATACAGTAAAAACAAAACAAAACATTCTTATTAGCAGTAAAATACATTTTAAACATCGGCCTCATTTAATTGGACCCACGGTCTCCACAGGGTTCCAGAACACTCTTTATCCAGTCATTCATTCAACGTGCGTTTATCGATGATCTATTACTGATGATCCCCTTCCAGTGAGTCACTGTTGCAAGCGTGGAAGGTGAGTAAATTGCCAAAGGTTTTGCCCTCACTGAGCGATCGTCTGCGGGGCCACCGTGGACTCGTGCCTTCGAGTAAACCCATTTACTTAAATAAGTTTACGCCGCTCTGGTATCTGGTCATTGTTGGTCCACACGATGAGAGCAGGCACCTGTGTGGACGTCCCTCCCCGGGTAGCGCGGAAGCCCGCCATCCCGCAGAGCAGCACGCTGTATAGTCTTCGTTTGGCGTTGCCTTGTAAGCGGGGGCAGACATCGAGCCCTAGGGCTCGCTTGCAGATTATCACACGGTGCCTAGGCTGACTCGGAGCACGTTTCATAGATACGATGAAACAACTTCCTGTGTCGGGAAGTTAATGACACGAGGCTTTTTAAAAATCTGTTCCCAATCAATCACTTTATATAAAACATATTTTATAGAGTCACAGACCCCTCTGCACTTGTGATGAAAACTATGTATCTTCTTCCTGGGGGGGGAAAAAAGCACATAACACAAACACACTAAATTTTACACATGTATTTAAAAAAAAATCATGGACCCCTGAAACCCATTTATTTATTCTATGGGTTCATGGACCCCAGGTTGAGAACCCTCGGTCTGAAAGTTTTTACTTTTCTCAACTTCTTATTCTGTATTCCATATACGTGAACTTCCTGTGAACTGGAGTATTTATTCCTCTTTCAATTTAGGCACTCAGATTGAGAAACTGGGTAGAGTCTGGGCACCCCTGTCCCCACACAAGCGTCGTGATAGAATCTCCCTCCGTTGAGCAAGAGCGTCGGAGTGAACCTTGGTCCCGCCTCCCGAGGCTGTCCGCAGGCGCTGTGCGGGAAGCCCCGGCCCGGGGGCCCGCCTCCTGTCCCCGTGCCGGGCATCATACGTTGGCTTTCACTTCTTTTCAGTTTGTAGCACCAAACCACAGTTCCTTTGTATAGTTTCTATCTAAAATCCTCCCCTGAGGAGACTCTTTAATTGATTTCTGTTAGGGACAGAGAGAAACATGGACGTGAGAGGCAAACATCGATCGTTGCCTCCCCTAAGCACCCTGACCAGGGACTGAATCTGTGTGTGCCCTGACCGGGGATCGAACCTGCACCCTCCTGGTGCATGGGGTGGCACTCAACCAACTGAGCTGCCCTGCCAGGGCCTTTGTGCATTTTCTTTACATATTTGAGCAACGTTTTTTTAATCTCAGTTTGCATTCTTCCTTTTGCTTTTCACAGAACCTGCTGAACAGCCTCTTGGTCATTCAGAAACCAGTGCGGGTTGTCTCCCTTTCCCCAGCCATGGGGGGACCATTTCAGAGGGTGAAATGGTGACGTCAATATTTAGAATTCGTTGTGAAATTTATTTTTCAACGCGTCAGCCTAGATAATGGCCTGCCAAAGACGTATCTAGTCTGGGAACCTGTGAATACGTTACCTCACCTGGCCACAGAGGTCTCGTAGCTGTAATTAGGTCGGAGATCTTGACGCAGGGCAGTGCCCTGGACTAGTTGGGCGGGCCCAGCAAGATCACAAGTGCCCTTCCAGGAGAGAGGCCGAAGGGTCAAAGTAAGAGGAGCAGAGGTGACAGCGGAAGCGGAGCCTGCAGTGATGCCAAGATGGGGCCTCGAGCCCAGAGAGGCAGGCGGCCCCCAAGGCTGGGAGTCAAGGACACGGAGCCTGCAGAAGGAATGCAGCTCCACCAACACCTTGAGTCTGGCCTGCAAGACTCTGCCTGGAGTTTCTGACCTCAGAACTGTGAGATTAGTTGTTATTTTTTTATCCTCACTTGAGGACATGCTTATCGATTTTAGAGAGAGGAGAAGAGAGCGAGAGAGAGGGCGAGAAACATCGATGTGAGAGAGGAACATCGATGGGTGGCCTCTCCTATGTGCCCTGACTGGGAACCAAACCCGCAATCTTCCCGTTACGGGACGATGCTCTAACCCCCTAAGCCACACTGGCTAGGGCTAAAGTGGTGGTGTTCTCAGCTACTACATTGGTTGTAATTTGTTACATGGCAATAGGGGACTGATACGGTCATCAACTAGTTCATTCAAGAAGAACAAGGGATTCAAGTCGGGGGCTTCGGGTCAGACAGAAAGGAGAGGCAAGCATGTTCCATCCGAGCGAGACAAGTGGAGGAGAAGAAAGAGAACCTGAGACCTACGGGCAAGCAGTCAGACATACACAATACGACCCTGTCCCTCCGGGCCCAAGCTGAGGATGGTAGGTGTTGGGAAGACTGAGGAGCAGAGAGCTCTCCCCTCTGCTTGCCGCGGGAAACCCTGGGGAGAGACCGTCCTTGGCGGGCATCTCTCAGCTGCAGGGGTCACCGGAGGCCAAGCCAAGTGCAGCACCCCCACGTGGTGGGGAAGGGGGTCTTCGGTGCGGTGCAGAAGGCCCTTAGAAATTTACTCATGGCCTGTAGACAAAGCAGATTTTTTTTAATGAAAACTTTTTTATTTTTAAAACTTACGTTCAAAAAGCAGTAAAACCATTTACACAAGACATTCTGAAAGTCTAATGTCAGGTTTAGGCCTCAACTTCTGCGGGTTACCAGTGTGGCCGCATCCCCAAAGGCTGTCCTGCAAACAGGCAGGCAAGCGGGGTGAGTGTCTCCCCTTGATTATTAAAATGGGCACAGCTAATGATGAAAAGATAATTGTAGGAACCTTCTTTTAGCTGGAGAACCCTGCATAAATAGGCAACACAGATAACCGAGGTGTAAATCTACAGTTTCCTTTTAAAAATATTTTATTTATTTTCAGAGAGGGGGGAAGGGAGGGAGAAAGAGGGAGAGAAGCACCAATGTGTGGCTGTCCCTCACGCGCCCCCTACTGGGGACCTGGCCTGCAACCCAGGCACGTGCCCTGACCGAGAATCGAAGCAGCGATCCTTTGGTTTGCAGGCCGGCACTCAACCCACTGAGCCACACCAGCCAGGGCTAAATCTACAGTTTTCTGATGTCAGTATAGCAAATACGAAGCTGGGGTGAGGAGAACGAACACATCCTGTGGCCAAGGGGAGCGGGTGGAGTGCTCAGCTGCCGCCCCAGCCAGGGCCAGGTGGGGCCAATGAGTGTGTGCGGAGGTGGGGCCCCAGGGCTTGTATGCACATTGTTGCCAGGGGCCCATGTTAACTTTGAGCACGGCTCATAGATAAAAATAAAACAACTGCTTTAGTCAGGAAATTAACGACCAGAACCTTTTTATCTGCTCCTAATGGATCGCTTGATGTAAAATATCTTATGAAACGCGGGCGAAGGGCCGCAGGGCTGAGAGGGAGCCCAGGCGCCGACGGCAAATTCCCCAGCTGTCGATTTCAGGTCCAGATGCGGCCGGGGCTGCTGCCAGGGCTGGCCGGGCTGGCAAAGGACCCTGCAGGAACTGACACGTGGGGGGAGAACCCTGCTTTTCCCACCGCCCCCAAAGTTGTCTCGTGTCCACATTTACACTTCTAAACTTGCCTTTTAAATAGATGCCCATAGTATATTTTATGGAATTAAAGAAAACCTCTTGTTGGAACTTTGACTTATTTCTATGTATTTGTCATGAAAAAATGAGACTGTGTTATGTATCTTAGAAGTGAAAAAATTTCTCCGCACCCAGAGGCCATCTTGGGAAGGAGGAAGTGTGTGGGGGGGGTGGGGGGACAAAAAACAAAGAAAAGAAAAAAGCCTTGGCCATTGTAGCTCAGTTGGTTGGAGCATCGTCCCCTACACCAAAAGGCTGGAGGCTCGATTCCTGATCAGGGCACATACCTAGGTTGCAGGTTCGATCCCCAGTCAGGGCGTATACGAGAGACAACTGATCGATGTTTCTCTCCAATTCATGTTTCTCTCTCTCTCCCCTTTCTTTCTCTCTAAAATCAATAAACGTATTTTAGAAAGAAGAAAAGGAGCATGTGGGGCGACCTGGAAGATTGAGCCTTTACCCAAAACGGACCTGGCCGGCCCAAGGAGACTTCTCCAGCCACGAAGACGGAGACACTGCTAACGGGCCGGTTGAAGGGCAACCCGCGTGCCTGCTGTCTCCAGGGTGAAGGGAAGATTCCGTCACTGGTGGAAAATGAGGAAGCAGCAGCTCATCGCCATGAGCCAGCAGCGTGTGCCATCACCGCCATGTTGACCGGTGATGATAACAAGGTGGGGGGGTCTGTAAGCGGGGAGCCAGCCCTTGCAGATCCTTGACTGTGATCTGCCAGGCTGGTGAGTGACCACAGGCTGAAGGGCTCAGGGTCATGGCAGAACTACGTCCTCAGAGCCGGGAGCACAGGATAGTTATCTTAAAGTTAGTATTTGATAACTCCAATGTCTATGTAATTCTGGGGGTGTCATTCTATCTTCTGGGCTTTTTTTTTTTTTTAGTTTTCAATGACTTTTTCCCCTGTTGAATGCCAAAAATGTGCGAAAGAGAGTGGAGCTCTAGATGATGTTATTGTCTTCTGGGTAAGATGCTGCTACTTTTGGAAGGGAGGCAGAGCATCACCCAGGTCCAGCGCTGTTGGGTCTCCTTACTAAGGGGCTGCGTCATTGAAGAGTTTCAGTGAAAAGCTTAGAGGTTTACAGGGTCCCTTCTGCTTTACATGTGTACTTTGCCTTCAACTCACGTTTTTTTCCTCTCCTCTCTAGCATTTCGAGAAATCGAAATTCTGCTTGGTTTTGATCCTCTCTCCAAAGGCCCTTTCTTCTTTGCTTCTCATTACCTAGCTCCTCACACGCACCACCTCGGGGCAGAAAATGCCTCGAGAGGTGCTGGTGCACACAGAACATTCAGCTCACGGCTCACGCCAGTGCATGTCCCTTCTCTGCACGGTCTCCCCTGGGTCTGTGGGAATTCCGCCTTGTCAAGGAAACCTGCCTCCCCCGTTTTTGTCTGATGCCTTCAAATGGTGGTCGTTATATTAACCAGTTTTTGTTGTTGTTTTCAGCGGGAGGTTGTTTGATCCTTCATCACAGTCCGAAGTGGAAGTGCTTCTGCCCCTGGCCGGGTGCCTCCGTTAGTCGGAGCATCATCCCGTGCACCCAAGGGCTGCGGGTCTGAGCCCCGGTTGGGGCACACCCAGAAGGCAACTGATCAGTGTTTCTGTCTCTCTCTCTCCCTCCCCCTCTCTCTAAAATCAATAAACATATCCTCAGGTGAGGATTAAAAAGAAGAAGAAGTGGAAGTACTCCTGTGTTTGCTTTTTAACTGATCCAATATTGAGACCCATTAAAAATTCAAGATGAAAAATGTAAAATATTTTGCATCACTGTTATGGATGTTTTTATTGTTCCGCCTTTGCGCTTTGGAGGTGCGAGTGTATCCAGCACAACGTGCAGATCTGAAATGTCCAATTAGCTTTGACAGGTGTGCATCCTCATGTGACTGTCTTTGTATTTTACGTGGATTTTCTGTGTATTACCTGACTTAACGAGCACTGAAATAGGTCTGGCACGGTAGTCGAGATTCATAAATCAAACACGTTTTCGTAATCTGAAATTTCACGAGGTTTATTTACGGAGCTGTGGGAACTACTGTTTGAATCCAGCTCCCCTACACTGAGCATGTGCCTCGCCTGCTCTTAGATGTACGAATATCTTCGGGATGAAAGTAAATTCTTAGCTCTATTTTTTTTTTTTTAATCTTTAGAGGGGAAGGGTAGGAGAGAGGGAGAGGGAGAGAAATATCACTGTATGGTTGCCTCTTGTGTGTCCCATGCTGGGAACTGGCCTGCAACCCAGGCATGTGCCCTGGCTGGGAATCGAACCTTGATCCTTTGGTTCACAGGCCTGCGCTCAATCCACTGAGCTACACCAGCCAGGGCTCTTAGCTCTATTTTAAAAATTAAGGTGCTCAAGTCTTTGCCTCCCACAATAACTAACACCCAGCCTGGCAGTTTTGTTTGAGTTATTTTTAAACCACTTTTTATTATAAAGGTAAACCATTTTTATTGTTCAAAGATGGAAAAATGTAGAACGTCTTCCCCCAAATTTCCTCACCAGTAGCTCTAGTCTAGACACAACCATGTTTACAGTTTGGTATGTATGCCTCCTGAATTTTATGCACATAAAAATTTAAATAAAGTATTGTCATATATTTTTATAAATGGTTTTTCCCTTAAAACTTACCAGTAAAATTTAAACAGATAAAAATCATGTGAACAATTATAATTTTCAGTGTTCCCTTTTAAATAGATACATATAGTGTATTTTATGGAACTTTAAAAATCTTATTGTCGGAACTTTGGATTATTTCTACATGTTTGCTACTAAAAATCAAACTGTATTATACATCCCCCAAAAGGAAAAAGTTCCCCAATCTACTAATTATTTCCTTAGGATACATTTGCTTCCATGAAATTGCTTAACCAATGTTATACACCTTTTTTTACAGACTTCCTTTTGTTTTATACAGCAAGGTTTCCCATGAAAAATTCTTTGTCAGTTTGTATTTCATCATCTGCCCAAGAGAGGTGTTAATTCTCCTCACCTCACCAACAAAGGCAGAAAATATGTCATTGTTGTATTAATTTGTATTTCTTTTGTTACTACTGAAGTTGGGCCTTATTTTGTTATATGTATTCACCAAACATATGTTTTCCTTTTTTAGCGCCTGTTTCTATTTTTTTCTTGTTGGACTGCTTCTGTTTTTTCTTATTGATCTGTAACAACTATTTATATATTAACCCCTGGGCTTTCATACAGGTCACAGATTCTGTCCCATTTGCCATTGGCCTCCTGGTTGTGTTTCCTGTCGCAGTTCTGAGGAAGCATGGCAGGTCGGCGCTGCAGAGCCCCAAAAATAGGATGCAAAGTGGGATGGAGAGTGTAAGAGAGCTGAGGCTGGAGGCACAGGGCAGCCCACCAAAGGAGACTCTGTCATGGGGGGAGGGATGTAAAATCCCAGGGGAGTGGAGTCTTTGGGTTTACCTTACTAGGTGGGAGCTATGAGAGTGATGCAGGGGGCGTGGCTAAGACCCAGACTTCCGGCCTCGGTGGTGAGGTAGAGAGTATAGGGCCTTGGCTGGGTGAGGGTCACCAGGTGGGAGGGGCCTGGAAGGAGGCTGATGAGCACTTGAGTTACTGTCTCTGTAGCAGCTGCAACGCAACACGCAGGTGCATGTAATTGGCCATTAGCCATTAGAGCCCCGCAGCTGAAGAGAGTCCCCAAGTTTCATTGAAATAATCTCATTGTCCGTACTTATCAAGTACGATGTTCTCGTCTTTGGTGCCTTTTGACCTCCGTGCCTGGTGCCAGCAGCCTCACAACAAATGTAATCATCTCAGTACTGCTTCTCCAGAGTCCACAGATCCCGAAGAGAAGCTGTACTTTAGCTCAGGGCGGGAAACAGAGGCATAGGGCCTGTTGGGTGGGTGGATGTGGAGGTGGAAAAGGGGGAGGTAACGGAGGGAGGCATCTGAGCAGCAAAGCATGCGGGGAACTCAGAACGCAAACTTCTTAATGCTGAGGTTCCCGATAGTTGCAGCTGTTACTAAGTTCACATTTGGGCTCATTCTCCCCATCATTCACCACCCACTGGTGGCTGCGCTGGATTGTGATCACGTTAGAGCTCCTTGAGCAATGATGATGTCTCTGTTGCACGTGGAATGGCCTGATTAGGACTCTCAGGAGGGTTAGTCTCTATGGAATAGGCTGCTGTGTCAGGTCTTGGAGATTCCTGGAATGTGTGGGTGCATCTGGTCTCCATCCGTCCATCCCATGGACAGGCCTGAAGACTCTGCAGCCTGCTGAGCAGGCGTTGTGCTGGGTGCTGAAGAGGGTCGGAGGTGGGAGGGAGGAATATGGTCTACCCCCTAGGGAAACTTTGCATCCTGCTGGTCTTTCATACTATGTATCTGTTCTTTTTCATTCGCACTTAAAACATTGTTGGGCACCGCCACGGTGCCACACCGTGCCAGGCACGAACAGTTCAGAGGTGAATGCAACACAAGCCTTGCTCTGGTGAGGCCAATAGGCTCAGGGAAGCTCACAGTTAGTGCTATCATTGCTATGAAGATGCACAAAAAAAGTCCTGCGGAGTGTAAAATCGGCTGCAAATAACTCTTGAGTGTTGGGGCTTTCCAGAGAGGTCTATACAACTTGGACCTTGACAGCGAGGTGAAAGGAACTTCAGCAGGGGGAGAGTGTGGAACGAGAAGCCATGAACAGAAGCATGGGAGATTCCTGCCAGCCAGTGCCTGGGGCCGAGGGTGCCGGCAGGAGGGGGCAGGGCTGAGAGTAGAATGTTAAAAGCTTACACCCGGGGAAGAAGGGCTGGATGCCACGTGTGTGCATTTCCTGCAGACGAAAGAAGAAGTCCTGCCCTGGGTCATCTTAGGTTTTGTGTAGAGAAAGCTCTAGAAGACTGTACAGAAGTGGACATGACATGGAGGGCTACTTCCAGTCCTTGAACAGCCAGTGGCTGTAGAAACCAGAGAGCTCATTCTGTTAGCTTCTAATGCCATTTCGTGATCGACATCACACTATTTCTCCAGCGTCCGTCAGTATGGACTCGAGTCCCCAGTCAGTGGGGAGGAGAAGAGGCAGAGGTTAAGCCAAAGGGGTGGAATCCTTGGGTCCTGGGTTTGTCCGTTAAGAGGGACGGCCTGGGTGGAAACACGTGAGGAGAACAGTGAGATAGACAACAATTTTGCTAATCCAGCGATAGCCATTGGGCTTTGCCAGGCCCTTTTATTGTGTTCGTCGTACCACAGTGCGGTGGCTTTCACCCCTTTCTGACCGTGACCTAAGCTAAGACGTGCATTTTATGCTGTGACTCAAACCCATACAAAAATTTCACCAAGTACTGTTGGGAAGCAGCCTGATATTTTTTTATCTTTTATTGTCTTTTAAAAATTGCTGGTCACTGGCCCTCTAAATAGATTTCATGACCCACAGCTGGGTTATAACTTTCATCTTGAGAAACCCTGTCTCCCCGTGTCTTTGAGGGGGAGACATGCGGGAAGGGAGGGGAATGAGATGGCCTACGGGGAGTGGGAGAGCGAGCATGTTGTCGCAAGGGGTGGGGCCCCGAGCACTCCCACAGTAACTTCCTGGGTGCGAAGGCAGAAGCGAAGGACGGGGCGCTTCACTAAGAAGGAGGATGTAGTTGCTCCAAATGAGAAGGCAGGGTTTTGATATCTAGTAATGGTGTGGAGCAGCGTTGATGAACCTGTGTTGTGTGGAATAATAATAGGTATTCCTTAAACATTTTGCTGAGTGGCGAAGTAAGTTTGGGAAACCCTAAAATGTATGTCTCTGATATAGATGACCACAAAGCATATTTGAAGGGCTGAAAACACCTCCAGAAATAAAGTAATTTTTCCCTTGTTTAAAACTGAGAATTTAGTCTGTGAAAGGACCTTTTCTGTTTGGTGGAGCCCCTACGGTCATCTCGCAGAGCAGTGTGGGAAATGCAGGTGAAGACAGGTATCACTGAAGAAGGTGAAGCAGAGGGTACAGAGTCCAGGGGGAGAAAGGGGATTACGTCCATGGGGCCTCCCTCCTTGTGAGGGGTCTAAACCAGGCAAACTTTTTCTTTTTTTTTTCTCAAAAAAATTTTTATATTATTTCATTATTGTTCAAGTACAGTTGTCTGCATTTACCCCCCACCACCCTCCACCCCAGCCATCCCCACCTCCCTACCCTGCTTCTGCCCCCCTTGGTTTTGTCCATGTGTCCTTTATAGTTGTTTCTGAAAACCCTTCCCCTCTTCCTCTCTACGATTCCCCCCCACCTCCCCTCTGGTTACTGTCATATTGTTCTTAGTTTCAATGTCTCTGGTTATATTTTGCTTGCTTCTTTGTTTTGTTGATTAGGTTCCACTTAAAGGTGAGGTCATATGGTATTCATCCCTCCTGCCTGGCTTATTTTACTTAGCATAATGCTCCCCAGTTCCATCCACGCTGTCACAAAGGGTAGAAGCTCTTGCTTTCTTTCTGCTGCATAGTGTTCCACTGTGTAAATGTAGCATAGTTTTTTGATCCATTCATTTACTTCTGGGCACTTAGGTTGCTTTGAGCACTAAGACCAGGAACAAGACAAGGATGTCTGCTTTCACCACTCCTATTCAACATAGTATTGGAATTCCTAGCCATAGCAACCAGACAAGGAAAAAAAAATAAAAGGCATTCAAATTGGAAAGGAGGAAGCAAAACTGTCATTGTTTGCAGATGACATGATAGTGTACAAACTTTTTCTGTAAAGGGCTGGTCAGTAAAGATTTTGGACTTTGCAGGGGTTCTCTCAACTGCTCAACTCTGCCACTGTGTTGTGAAAGTGGTGTAGATAATTCACATGGGCATCGGCAGGCCATGCTCCAATTCCACCTCATCTATGGACAATGACATTTCACTTTCATCTGATTTTTCTGTGTCACAGAATCTTGCCCGTGTTTTTATGTTTCCCCAACCACTTGAAATTGTAAATACCCTTCTTGGCACACAGGCTATACAAAACCCAGCTCCTGGCTGAGCTTGGTTTGTGGGTCAGAGACCAGGCCAATAGTCACTGGTCTAAATTTTTAGGTGCTTGCCTCTTTACAGTTCCAGGGACAGTCCAAGATAGGTAGGATGTTCCTTTTCTGTCCCAGGCTTCAGGCCACACCCTACTGAAGTCATCCTAGCCCTGGGAGAAGTCCTCCCATGTCTAACCTGTTTGTGTACTAAGGATTTCTGCTATTAGTTCCATTGCTAAGAGACTGTGGGGCTTAGACTAGGGACACTTTGGGTTCCTTCCTTGACCCCACAGCTATTTTAGGGTTCCTCCTCAGTCTTCCATACACCATGGGAGTATCTCTCTCTGACTCCTCTTCCCCTGCACCCCCATATCTGACCGTTGATCTGACCAACAGCTACTCAGGGCTGTTGCTTCTCAAAAATCTCCACTAGGGCCCATGGAAAAATTATTTGGAGTCTCAAATCTTAATATAAATAAATTTTAATTTTGCATTCTACTCCATTCCACTTATTCTAACATGAAAAGTAATGTGTTTTCCTCCTACAAAACTATTCTACTAAAATTGGTGCTCCAAGGAGGGCCACGCTTACCTGGTTTGAATATCATCTCCAGCACAGGACAGCTTACCCCATGTATAGAAGCTCAGGCCTACATGATAAATGTCAAAGTCCAGGGACACACAAAAAAATCTATTCCCAACCTACCTTTGCAGACGGTCTTCCCATGAGTTTTCTCCTGTCCATGAGGCTAGCCCAGGTGGCTCCCTTTAGAAAACTTTCATGACCTGTAAGGCAACATGCTTGCTATTCCCATGGATCATGACATTTTGATTTGATGTATTATGACACATTTAAGCATCTTGTTTGCTCAGTTCTATTGTAAGCCCCTGGAGGTTAGAAGCCATGATTTATATTCTTTGCATTGTAATGTCCAGCAGCAATGGTGTCTAATGTGTTCCCTCATAATCCTTGGTTCTTGATGCACACCAGGAGTAGGAGTCCAAACTCTCTGCCCACTGCATCTTGGTATTGGGGTTGCCAAAAGAAACACAATGCAGTCAAGCCCTGGATGTAGCAATGTTGCATTCATGTAGAAAGAGACTATATCAGCTCCAATAGTGCATGTTGGTCCACCATGTCTGGCAGCAGAAGGACCCAGACCTATTCTTCTGGAGTCTGAAATACTGAAAGCTGGAGGTGGGGGTGTGGTGTGTGAGGGCCATGGGTGCACAGACTTAAACAGAACAGAGGAGCACCCATTAAGAAAAAGGGAAGGATACTCCTACACAAGGTGACTTGGTCTGTTCAGGTACACAGGGGCCATAGCACTCAATGTGGAAGCATTCCAGGCCCACAGCTTGGAAGACTGCAGACACGTGACTGCCCTCCCAGCAACATGCTGAAAAGACCTCACAGCCGTGAATGTGTGTCTCCAACAACTCAGAGGTGTGAAAGCCAATCTTTTGAAATGGTATCATCAGGAGGGACTGGGCCTCTGTCCCCAGTTTCTGCGGGAGAACAGAATCCTAACTTGGGCAATTAGGAAATGGCTGGGCACATTGAATTCACCCTTTGTCATTGTCTGTTGGGAACCGCCCTGTCTGATTTCAGAAGCTGCAACCCCCATGGCTAAGGCTGAGTAACAGACCTTGGGGCCATAAGCCACTTAGGAGACAAAGCTTATCTTCCTTGTAGGGGCCCTACCTCTGCCCCCTTTCTCTTCACCCTGCTTGGCCCTGGGTGGATGACTGGTTAGCCAATGATGGGTAAGATTCCTCAAAAGAGGGATGACCTAAGATAGTCATGGTCATGAAGGGGCCCTCAGGGAAGGACCTGGGGGCTATAGAAAAAGGGGGTGATGGACCCTCCCCTTTCGGCTTTGACATAGCTTGAGTCCTCATTCTGTCTGCAAGAAGTCTCCTAATCTCTTGACTGCCTTACTTCCCCTGCCTGATTTAAGCCTGAAACAATGCCTTAAATCTGAAATAATGCTGGAGGTGGGTACAGCCCTGTGCTGGAAAGGGCAGTTTCCTTAGGATGATCAGGCCTAAGAAAGAATGCATAAAATCCTATGAAACCTACTTTGCTGATACCCTCAATTTAAATGATAAGGGTCCAAGCAGGAAGTGAGTTTGTTCCCTAAAGTTTTATGGCCCTTTAACTACCTGACCCTGACTCAGAATAAGCCCTCAGAGTTCTTTGAATGTTACCTATTGTTTAATCATTTCCGTCTGACAATGACTGATGAGTTTTACGTATAGACCCTGTATACCTGTGCAAATTGAACCCAATAAAAGCCTGTCAAGGTAAGGGTTGAGGCACTCTCCTCTTGAGAGAGTGGCCAAGGCACTCTGTGGCTTGCTCTCCCCTTGAGAGAGAAGCCGTGCCGTCTCTTTTCCTCCACAAGACTCAGTAGTCCATGTGAATTTGTCTTGTCTCATCCATAATGCTGCGGACCTCAGGAGCCAGGATCCGTGTCAATTGTCACTTCCCTGACTCTCCTGAGCCCCTACTCACCCCTTCCTACTTCTTCATTTCCCCCTTTAAAATGCCCAGTCACTTCTGCACAGAATAGAATGGGGTCACCTCCTTCCTCTACTGTCAGTAGCTACTGAGTACAATCTGGTTTTAACTTTTGTCAAGAGGTAGGTGTCACATGCACATCCAGTGTTCCCACCCCTCCATTCACACACGGCGATTGCAATGCACCATCTACACGGAATTCCCATGGACCCTGATGCACGAGAGTTCAGCCAGACTCAAAGTGAGAACAAACCTGCGACTCACAGCCCCACACATCTATGCTTTCCATGCAAACCGGAACTTTGAAACAGAGGAAGACAAGGGGCTCTAAGGAACATGGAAGACGGAAGGGTCTTATGATGTCCTTTTCATCAGAGTGACAGCAGAGCAAGAGGTGACCAGTAGAAGTGTCTTTTAGAAGATTCAGGAGGTGTTGGTAAAAATGAAGGTGGGAAGAGAAGAAATCTGAATTTTCTTCCAAGGTTGAAGGAATTTCAGCCTTTAAGATTGAATAGCAAGGGTCAGAGAGCCTCCAGCTGTCTGGAGGACGTCTGGGCAGTTGACCTTGGAGATACAATTGTGTCATAATGCCCAGGAGGAGGGAGAATATTCTCAGAAGTCAGTTGTAGTATAGTAATAATGGCTGTTGAAACAACCTGTAGACAGAATAAAAGTTCATTTCTTGCTTTCCAAAATAGGTATTGCTGTTGATCAGCAGGTGGCTGGCTCTCCTCCAAGTGGAGATGAAGGGACATGGATTGCTTCCTTCCTGTGGCCCCATTGTCTTTATTACTCAGCTCTCCTGCTGGTGTGGTCCTTTGTATTAGTCTGCAGAAGGGAAAGAGGTTCTTATGGGTCAGGACAGGAAGTGACACACTTCTGCTCACCTTCTATTGGCTAGAACCCAGTCATATGGTTCCAACAGAAAAGGAGTCTGGGAAATGTAGTCTTACCTGTGTAGTCAGGAAGAAAAGAAAGTGAGTTTGATGAACACCAGTTAAGAAGTAGGAAAGGCATTCCAACAGTAGGGACAGCCTAAACAAAGGCATGGAGGGGAGATGCTGTGATGAAGCAGGGAACCGAGAGCCATCTGCAGTCGTCAGGAGTACTGGCCAAAAAAAGAGGGTATAGATGCAGTGTCTGCAAGTAGTGAGTTCAGCTCTCCCTCTTCCTGGACCCCTCATAGGACTAGAGGTGGCGGGATCATTCAGTGTGAAGAGAACGGGTGGAAGATTCTCTCTTCTCTTCCCTGACTTCGCAGCAGTAAAATCAGTAGTACGAGGGTGGGTGTGGAGAAGAAGAGGCAAGGAGCAGGGTAGTCAGGCCTGAAGCTGCTTCGTCCCCACACTCCGGGCTGCGAGTGACCTTGCTCTTCCAGACAGGCCAGCGTCTCCGTCAGCTGGGCAGAGACCAGGAGGGGATGCTCCAGGTAAAAAGAATTGACATTTGGTGGGTGTATTCTTTGTCTTCTTTCCCCCAAGAGCTTCAGATGTCCCAGTGGATGATTGGACACAAAAAATGGTGGCAAGGTCAGGCTTTCACATGACTACCAGTGAGCACATTGCGAACTTGTTATGTCAGGCACACCCGCCTCAACCCCGGTGACTTTCTCAGATACTTGCTGTGCAGTTTTATCTACCCTTTCAAATGCCTAGGGAAGGAGCCCAGAGCCTTCTGGGGGGACTGTGACATCCTCCTAGCCACATGCTCCAAGGCCAGGGTGTAGTAAAGGGTGAAGAACCCACTGTCTGCATTAGCGAAGGCTAGTCAAGGAAATGGCTTCTGTCTGCCAGAGCTGGACAAATCAGTTGATCTATCACACTGTTCCCTGGGTTTCCTGAGAGGAAGCACTCAGCTTTCCTGCACAAATATATCTCAGTATTGAGCTTGAGTAATAGACAGAGGCTTATCAGCAATCAGAAGAGAAAGGAGCCTTTCTCTAACATCAATTCTCAGCTCTAAATTGCTCTCATCCACGCAATATAAAGGAAGAACTTTCAGTCTGTGTAGCCTCTTTATGCTCAGAATCCCTCGTCTAGTGATGCTGTCCCTGTAGTCCTACGAAGGCTGCACAAAGTGCATGGCCAAGGGACACTTGTGACACCAACCCCTTCCTTCCACACCCTCTCCCCTCCCTGTGTTCCCAAAGACCAGCCATGGGTTCTGATGTTAAGTTCACTGAAGAACTTCACGAGTGCCTCAGTCTGGTGTCCCTGGGAGAATGGTCTGGTCTGTCCCAAACTGTACTTGGGTGTCCACTGGGCTCTTGTCTCAGAGCTATCTTTGCTGTAGTGCCCATGGGGGGCGGGGGGGAGCTCGATCCTCTGTTTCTGCTCAGAGGCATGCACAAGGTCCTTATTTCAGTAGTCTGATTCCAGAGGGAAAATGGGTTTTCTGCCTTTGTTTCCATTATAAAAATAGAACATATTTATAGTTAAAAATTAAAATGATACAGAAGGTATGGGGAAGTTAGAAGTTTCCCTCTAGTAATCCTCAAGCATGACCACCGATATGATTTTGGAGAGGCTCTTTCCTGCCTTCTTCTAGTCACATGCACACGTATTCCTCTATGCAGACAACACACATGTGCGCGCGCACACACACACATTGTTTGTTGTTTTCCAAAGTGGTAGCATTCTCTACGGACTGTCAGGAGCTTCTCTTTTTCATTTCACTGTTGCGGTAATTTCCCATCGATCTATATCTTCTGTTAATGCACAGCCTGCCGGTGTATATTATAATAATTTTAAATTATCCAATTATGTTGATAGATATTTAGGTTGTTTTGAAGTTTTGGTGTTTTTTTTTAAACTTCTACATGGTGAAATAGCACATTTCAGGGGTATTAAAAAAAGGGAACGAACTATCTCCTTGCTTGTCCCAAGGCGGAGGGACCCCGATCTGTAAGTTATCCTTCCGTCACCACATCACCTGGTAGCCAACACTGCGGCCCGTCCACCTGCACTCAGGGAGCCCCTCCCTGGCCCTGTGCTTCTCCTGCAGCCAGAGAATCCTTCCCAAAGCAGTTCTTTCTTGCCTGTACTTAAATCACTTTCATTAAGCACAACCTGGAAGGGCCATGCTCAGAAGCTTCCGGTGTCTTTCCTTCATCAGAGTGCGTCCAGCCCACCCGTTCTTTGCTTACTCTATGGTTGATGGGCGTGGACTTGCCTTATCACCCTCACGGCTTATTATCTACATCACTGGAAGGTTAAGTTCAGATTGCTTGGCTTCCCTTCTCTTTTCCTTTGGCATATCGGGTCATCTTCCAGGCTGCATCTCTTGAAACATGCTCTGCCTACGGAAGCTGAGTGTGAATGGGAACACTAGTGGAATTCATTCTTGGTGCGAAGTTAGATTTGGAGGGGAAACATTTCTCATTTTTAGGTCACCCAAGAATCGCTTCTAAATTATTGTTGGCATTAGAAATGACTCATTCAGTTAAGCAAAACAAAACAGGAAGAAACATCGCAGCACGAGGAGCTAGCTCAGTGGATCAAAGGAAAGACTGACGAACCCAACACTGGGAAGGAGACGAACTGAAGCGTGGTCAACTGCAGGCGGGGCCACTGGAACGCCTGCTATGCCATCGCTCCCTCTGCGATTCTAATTCCCTGGAGAGAGACAATTGGTCTAGGGCGGGGGCAGGGAGAGGGGGCAGGCTAGGGGAGTGAGGGGGCTGTGGTCCTGGCTTGGGGGGGTCTTGGCTTGAGAGCAGCATGTTGATTTGTCATGCCAGGAGTAATGGGAGAAGTCCAGTCTATCTTGGTCTACTAGGGCTGCTATAACAAGATGTCACTGTCTGGGGGCTTAAACAATGGACATTTATTTTCTCATGGTTCTGGAGGCTGGAAGTCCAACATCAAAGGGCTGGAAGGCTTAGTTTCTCCTGAGGCCTGTCTTTACATGCCTTACAGTTGGGTACCTTCTTGCTGTGCCCACACATGGCCTTTTCTTGGTGTGTGAGCCTCTGTGGTGTCTCTTCCTCTTGTTATAAGAGCGTCAGCCCTGACCTGGCAAGGTGGTCTGGTTGGTTGGAGCATTGTCTTGTACACCAAAACGTTGCAGGTTGGATTCCCGGTCAGGGCACACACCTAAGTTGAAGGTTTAGTTCCTATTCAGGGGGTGTATGGTAGGCAACTTATCGACGTTTCTCTCTTACATCTCTCTCTCTCTCTCTCTCTCACCAGTAAACATATTTTTAACAGAAATGCAAAGGAGCATGTGGCACTGAAAGGCAGTAGCACACTGAGATCAGGGTATTTATTCCTCTGGCTCCCTCCCCTGCTAGCACCCAGGTTGGCCGTGGCTACAACCCCTACTGAAGGTCATAGCTTTTTCTGGGCTCCTTCCCTGGAGTTCTAATGAGTGCTCCTTGCTCTTGCCAACTCCACGGTGCTTCTCTATGCCTTTTTAACCTGTCCCTTTATGACATTCTCCAATTTCCCCAGTTTGATGAGCAGCTTGGTCTCCTTCCAGGATCCTGACTGACACAGTAATCAGTCCTGGGAGGAGAGTCCCGTGACACTGAGGAGTGTGTGAATAACCTCCTCCCTGGGAGGAGAGGGGAAGGGATGAGCACCGATGATCCCTCCTGGCCTGCTCTTGGCTCAGTTCTCATCCCTGGTTATTTTACCACTCCTCAAAAGTGTCCTGGGAACCAATATGCTCCACTGGCAGAAAACTCTCATTAGTTTCCTACTGTGTGAGGTAAAGATTATAGTGCTAGGAACAGCCAAGGAGATGCTGCAAAATAATAAGCTCAGAGTGATGTGGCATCCCGGGAGGAACTGTGAAGATCGATGCCATCATCAGAGGCTTGGGAGAGGCAGGGGGGGTTATTCCTACCATGTCTCCATTTAACTAGTGTGTTTGGCAGGTGCAGAAGCCAGATGGATCTTAGAGAATAATTATAGAATGTCCCAGACTTCACCAGATGGTTATGGCAATCACAGCAGAGGTATTGGATGAGGTATCTTTATTGGATCATTTAATAGCCACCTCTGGCACCTGGTTTTTACCTGCTCATGTGTAAATGCTCTCAATAGACAGGTGGGTAAGTGGGCTGTCAAGCACTGTCCTTCGGAGACATTGATGTTTGTTCAATGAGCCCATGTGGAGAGTGGCAATAGAGACAAAGATGGAGGCTTAACCTGGACCTCCCATCCCCAAGGCCGACTCTGCCGGAGCCACTACTGATTGCCCAACTTTCCAACAGCAGAGGCCAGCTCTGGGTCCTAATCCTAAGAGAGCACCATTGCACAAGGTGGGCCGTGACTTGTCCTCACAGGAACAGATGCATGTCCCGGATACACATTTGCCTTCCTCTCCCAGAATTCTCCTGCTGGCTTTCCCATATGAACTTACAGATGTCTTATCTAGTGACATGGTATCTCACAAAACGTCACAGTCATGTAAGACAATTATTTGGTGGTGAAGTATGTGTGGCCATAGGCTTCTGCCTTTGGCATTCATTCCTCTCCCCTATCGTCCAGAAGCAGATGGCTTGCTAGCTTGTTGGAATGGCCTGATGAAGATGGTTCTTTATAAGCAGGTGCTTTAAACCAGCAGCAAATATCTGGTGCCATGTTCCCTGTAGCCAGAATTCATGGGCTTAGGCACCAAGAGAAATGAGAGTGGCTGGAGTCATGTTTGCTGTTATTCCCATCTCGAGATTCATACTCTAGGCAGGAATGTTCTACCGGAACACTGAGTCATAGTTCCACTAAGCTGGCAGCTGGCCCTCCTCCCAGGCCGTCGTCAGGCTCCTCCTGCCACCGAACTAACACGTAAAGAGGGTGAGGAGTGATCAGTGTAGTGGCTGGCATGATGGATACGGTGAACCTGTCAAACCGACTTCTGAAAATACTGGAATAAATTCACAACCAGCTGAAACAAGTGTTTAACAAACTGAAGTCATCGATGTACCACAAAAGGAAGT
The DNA here is from genome assembly GCA_039655065.1 of Glossophaga mutica. Classification (NCBI taxonomy): domain Eukaryota; kingdom Metazoa; phylum Chordata; class Mammalia; order Chiroptera; family Phyllostomidae; genus Glossophaga; species Glossophaga mutica. Next base: position 91,085,243 of record CM077313.1, read on the forward strand.
GGTTAAATGTAAAACACTTCATCAATGACTTCTTTAAAGAAGCAGCAGGTAAGCAGGGAAGCCCCTGGCGTCGGTAGGGAATTACCCCAGTCACTCTCCTGCGAAGGAGGCCTCTGCCATGATGTCCTCTCGGCCTGGCGCACATCGCTCTGGAATCTGCGAGGCTTCCCTGGCCACCTTTGCGATTCGCTCTTCATATTCTACATCATCTTTATTCATAGCCATATCAGGGTTTGATGATTGGCCCCTGAAGTAAACATCATGCCAAACACATACAGGCTTTCGCCAAGACTAAAACAATTGCCAGAAATTCTTGTTTGGGAACGGAGGCAATATTTTTTTTTTCTATTGGCATCAAAATTCTGCTGCTATTTATTACAGGATATGCTAAGCACCATGATTCTGCAATAGCTGGGTACTGGTTTGCCATGAGTGGGAGTGATCACTATATCCCTGATCACTAGATTCCTGCTCTGTTGAGTATTGGTCTACCGGATATTGTCAGTGAGATCCAATAGTGTCAAGGTCATGAGATCAGAGGTGGTGAAGCAGTATCGGCAAGAGAACAGCACGGTCTGGAAGCTGGGTTACTGTCCATCATGGGAGACAGGTAGCTTGGCAAGGGGAAGACCTGGCTGTCCTCTGTGTGAGGCTGCACAGGGGCAGCCAGCGATTCTGAAAAGCTGCATTCGGAACCGAGGGCAGAGGAAATCTGTGATGAGACTAGTTGCTGTAAAATTTTAGTGCTTTTCCCTGTAATGCAACCTGTAGGATGTGCAGACACGCACCACGATTCTCTCTGTCACCCTGCTTTTACCTTGAGTAATAAAGTTCTTTGTTTCAGAACAGAAGTTTTATGTCTTTGGTCAGCATCCATCATATAATAACAGGCTAGCTTATTCACGTCTAAGCAGAGGAGAACCCCAAACCCTTCACGATTCTTGACACACAGATGAGGGGAAACAAATTTTCCGTGATTACCGAAAGCATTCAACTTTAAAACTAGCAAAAAGACCAATCACTACTACATTTTTAAAAATGAAAATAAATTCTAGCCTTCTTTAAACTATTGATTGGTTGGTTTTTATAATCTGGGAAAAAAAAAAAAAACTAAGCATATCTTCCTCTAATTCCCAAAGTCTAGTTTCAAATATATTATCTGGGCAATGGTGTTGTCCAAGGGCCAGCTGTAGAATCATTAAGACCTGGCCTTGAATGTGAGCTTTGAGCTTTATTTCCCTCAAATACAAGGCAGGGGCAGTAATACCAGATTTTTGAAGTGTTGCGTCATGGGTCGAGTGATAGTGCGCGTGGTACCCAGGTGAGATATTGTGGACACCTCACAAAGGTTGGTTCTCCTGTCCCCTCTGCCCACTCCATCACCCCGAAGCCTTAGAATGGGCTTTTAGTTTTTGCATAGACTTTGATGGTGTTTTTACTGAAATTAGTGACATTCAGTGTTAAGTCTGCCTTTTCAATGCTTTTGAGGAGATTCAACCACTAATTGATTTTCATATTCCTCCCTCAAGAGTTCAGCTACTTACAGCCGATAACAAGGATAATATCATTAATAGTGATTACTACTAGTGATGGAGCACTTACTATGTACCAAGAACTTAACCAAGATCTTTAGATATAATACCTCATTTAATCATCATAATCATAGAATGAGTATTACCCTTATTTATAGGAGGAGACTGAGGTTTAGGGAGATTAAATATTTTGTCTAGCTTCACTGGGTTGAGAATATCCCTATTAGTTTCCATTTCCCCCTGCAACAAATTACCACAAATTTAATGGCTTAAAACAAGCTGTGTTTGTTACCATACTGTTCTGGAGGAAGTAGGCCTCACCGGCCTAAAATAAAGGTGTGGGTAGTGCTACATGTATTTCTGGAGCCCCGAGGACAAAGTCCATTTCCTTGTCTTTTCCAGCTTCTAGGCGTTGCCCACACTCCTTGGCTCATGGCCGCCTTGCATCACCAAAGCCAGCAGCATCGGCTGAGTGCTCACACTACTGTCTCTCTTCGTCTCCAACTTGTGCCTCCATTCTCCACTTTTAAGACCCACGTGATTTCACTGGGCCCACTGGGGCCCACAATAATCTCCTTTCAAGACCAGCTGACCATCTGCACCATTAATTCCTCTTTGCTAGGTAGCCAGATACGTTCACAGGTTCTAGGGATCAGGACCCGGTATCTGCAAAAACCATTACCCAGCCTTCCACGACACTGTTCCGGTTACTCAGTCCGGCTCTCTCTTGCTCGTGATCCTTGGACTTGGCATTTGACCCCAGCCTGCCCCCTTTGCACCCTCTAGAGGTGCAGGCTACACTCCCTGTCTCTGACTCTGTAGGCTCTTGGTGCTTCTGCTAGAATGGCTCAGTCCCAAACACATGTGCCCACATTCACAGATACGCATAACTTTCCTCTAGGAAACTTGGAACATCATGAGCCTCTCGGACTGCTCGCTCATTACACACCTGTGGAGCCCCAACTGTACGCCAGAAATAAAAGCCCCTGCCATCTGATGCTCACAGACAGGGGGAAGATGGGCAGGCAAACCAGTGGTCACAGGATCTTGTAAAATGCAAGGGTGTTGTGGGGGACAGAGAGGAGTGGGTGGGGAGGAACTTGTTAGGGGAGAGTTCAAACAGGAGCCGACACCTGACCAGAGCCCTCAGGCCTGGGAGGAGTTATTTAGGCAGAGAAAAAAGGGGGCAGACTGCAGGCGGAAGCAACAGAGGCAGGTGGAAGGAGAACCCATCCTTCACCAAGAGCACTGCTTTGAATATACAGGCCCTATTCTCTTTAAACCGAGCTCATTCTATGATTATTGTATTTTTCTATAATCACAGCCATACCTCAGAGGCAAGAAGGGTAAGCAAAGCTCTTTGCCATCACACTAAACCATCCAGGTAATAACAATAACCCTGATTTTGAAATAGCAAGCAATTTTAAGGGTATCTTTTACAGCATTGTTTAAAACGGGGAATATCGAAAAGAATCTAAATGTGTAACAGTTGGGAATTGGGCAAACAAACACTGACAAAATCATACAATGGAATATATTTTCAGTTATAAAAATGATGCTGTGGAGGATAGACAATCACTTGGAAAGATATCAAAACCCATTGTTAAGTGAAAACAGCCGGTTTTAAAACATACACATTTGATTAGATTTCGCCCGGAAATGCCCACCCCCACGGAGCCAGCCGTTCACCACCCACCTCGCGGGGGACACACCCACCTGCCGAAACCGGTCATCTCGGCGTGGAAAGGCAACGTTACCCTAGGGTTTCTTTTCCTTTTGATTATCTCTATTTCCATGGTCCTTGTTTATGTTGACTGTTTCTTACCTTTTTTAAGTCTTCACCCGAGGATATATGTTTAGTGATTTTGTTTTGAGAGAGAGAAAGAGACCTCCATCGGCTGCCCCCTCACCCCGCCTGCGCCTGGGACACTTGGTGCCAGGGACAACACGCCCACCCGTGAGCCACCCAGCCAGGGCCGTGGCTTACTTTTTGACATAGGCGAGGAAATGTTATAGGAGAAAGGGTGCGCTAATTCAGAGACGGACTGCGGTTTCCAGCTGCCCCCTGCCCGAGCTCTGACGATAATTCTGGCTTTCAATCGACCTCCCACGCTTTCCTAGAACACAGCCGGAAGGTTCTGTTTAAAAAAACAAAAAACAAAAAACAAAAAACCCAGAAATCAACTCATACCTAGAGCCTGGAATCAACTCATGCCTGAAATCAACTCATGGGGCTCAGACGAGCCCCACTCGGACCCCACCTCCCCGAATCCATGTAGTTACAATGTAATCTTTTTCTCTAAGTCACGAGTGGGACCATAGTGGCTGTATCAGGCTATACCAGGCGGCACCAATTTTGTGATTGGCAGGGACTGTTTGCTATACATACATACACATATGTGTAGCAAACTTCCAGCCTATAATGGGGGTGCAGGCTAATTGCCAACTGTCCTTTATTAATGCTCTTAGCATTTTTTTCTTGATACCTAGATCAATTTCCTGAATTACATTACCTGCTTCTGGCTCCCAGCACATGTTATATAAACATGAATGCAAATTTTTGTATAGTAAAACTTGTATTTAAATAAAATTGCAATAATTGAGATGTTAAGGTTGTGGGAAGTAATTTTAATAATTACAGCTTTATTACTTAATGTTAAAAATTATATGTGTATAATTACTTTAAAGCAGCTTTTACAAAACTTTTCATTTTTCTCTTCGTTTCCCTGTTCATTTTATTTATGGACCATATCAGTCAGAAGAACAAAGACAAAATTTAATTTCTCTGGCTCAGCCGAGGAGTATAACGAAAGGATGGCGCTGGGCGTTAAGCGTCTGTGTCCTCCTGAGATTCCTCCGCGGCAGCCCGAACACTCAGGTGATGGCGTGCACAGGAGGCGCCTTTTCGGGTGATTATGTCACGAGGTCCGAGATCTCAGGAATGGAATTAGTGCCCTTACCTCTAAGACAGAGCCTTCACTCACCCCTTCCACCATGTCAGGTTCCAGCCAAAAACAAGCAAACCAACCAGCCGTCTAGAAAGTGCGCCCTCCTCACAGAATCTGCTGATGCCTTCCTCTTGGCCTTCTCAGCCTCCAGAACTGTAAAAACTTAATACCTGTGGCCCTGGTTGGTGTAGCTCAGTGGATGGGATGCGGGCCTGCGAACCAAAGGGTTGACGGGTTCAATTCCTGTCCGGGCACATGCCTGGGTTTGTGGGCCAGGTTCCCAGTGGGGGGGCATGTGAGAGGCAACCGCACACTGATGTTTCTCTCCCTCTCTTTCCCCTTTCCTTTCCCTCTGTCTAAAAATAAATAAATAAAATCTTAAAAAATTAATTTCTGTGAACACAGCTGCCCAGTCTATGGCATTTTTTTAATGGCAGCCCGAGCTGACCAAGATGAATCGTTTACTGAAATGTGGGCAGGGCTGAAGGAACCAGAAAGATGTGGGCGGAGACATCCCAGAACGAGCGATGTGGGAAGCGGTTATCAGCTATTGACAGAAAGGGACATGAGGAGGAAACGATATTGCCGGACACCCCCGCCCCCCCCTACACACACTGCCAGCAAGGAAGCCTGGGTGGCGCGGCCTCCAGGGCTGGGGACAGGCCCCCCGAAGAGGATGGCGGAGAGCGGAGAATGAACTGAATGGAAACGGTGCCCTCGCCTTCACGCCGCAAATACTGCTTTAGCCGTTTGCTAAGTTCCAGACATTGGGCCAAGTGTTATTTGCCTCAGTGAGCTTTGCTTGGGTTTGTGAGCTGATCTGCTGGGCACGGCCCTAGAGGCAATTCAGTCTTTCTTCAGTATTATTTCCGTTCATAGCATTTCAACAGGGCTTGCTCTGTGTGGGCTGGACTTCCAATGAGGTTCGATGCCTTCGGCTTCTGCTTGCTCTTCTGCGTAATGGCCCACTTGGAAAAGCCAAGAGCGGAGCGCCCGCACGACTTCTTATGATTAAGCCTAGGAGTAAAATACGTGGCTGAATTTTGGAATTCGACATAAGGGAGTTTTCTAGGCTCTTTGTTGGCTTTAAAGAAAAGGCACAAATTAGGGCACAGAGCACAGGGGACAGGAGGCAGGAACAAAAGCAAATAACTTAATGAGCTGTTTGAAGGGGAATTCACAAACTGCGCTTCCCCAGCCTTAATGAGTGAGGTGGAGGCATCTGGGCGTGCAGCCGATGTTATTACCGGGCGCGGGTGGCATGGAGAACAGCAATGGCTTCTCAAAGTAGAAGCGTTCTGATAAAAATTCTAAATCAGAAATCACAGACCATGCTTCTCCCTTATGGGGAGCTTCATAACCCAACACTTGGGCACTGACTGGGCTCCGGTGCCTCTGTTCTCCCCTTGGCAATTTTGGAGGCTGTTCCGTTGCTTTTTTTAAGCACTCGCCTCTCCTCGACCTTCACAGAGACCAAGCAGAAGAGTTCGGGTGGTCCAAGTGTATGTTATGTCACCTAGTAGATTAGTTCCTTCGCCACTTTATATAAGTTGGTATTTCGTGATGAATGTATAAGGCCTGGGGATTAGGGTATCTTCTGATTCAGGTTCTGACACTGGGTGAACTTGGACAAAGTCATTTAATTTCTCAGAACCTCAGTTTCCTCATCTGGGAAATGAGGGTAATGGGTGGGGGTGGATGGGGAAAACAGAGGGTTTACCTGGGCTTTAGGAAGTCATTAATGGCACGATCTGCATGGAAAATTGTAATCGTATGTATCTGTGAGTTCATGATCCCACCCGTGAGTTGCGGATGGGTACGCTTCACCAGATTCTCCAAGAACTTCGTGGTCCCTAAAAGCAACTATACAAATTTAACCCCCCCCCAAAAAAATTAGACAAACCTTATTTTGAATTCAGAAATTGAAGCCAAGTGTGGCTGCTGTCTCACCTGCGGCTGTGGGGGGAGGTGATGCCCAGCCCTCCCAGGTCTGGCCTTCCGAAGGACATGGACTCACGCTCTCTTCCTCCTGCTGCCGGGGGCTTGGGCTGTTGATGACAGGGAGGAGTTTTATTTTGTTTATTCTTTATCCTCACCCAGGAACATTATTTTTATTGAGAGAGAGGGGAAGGGGGAGGGGGGGGAGAGAGACATTGACGTGAGATAGAAACATTGATTGGTTGCCTCTCCTACGCGCCCAGACTGAGGACTGAACCCACAACCCGGGTACGTGCCCTGTTAGGAATTGAACCTGCGACCTTTTATTCTAAGAGACAACGCTCCAACCAACTGAGCCACAATGGCCAGAGCAAAAGAGTGAAGAGTTTTAGGCAGGCCACCAGGGGCTGAAGGCCGCAGGCTCCTTGTCCCTCTGGGACTGCTGTGTTGGCCAGGACTGCTTGGGCTCAGACTAGCGGGTGGGTGGGAGCTACGCTTCGGTCTCATGGCCGCCACTGAGGCCTCTTCGCTGTGCCAGCTAACCTGCCCTCCACCCGTACACGGCTGGCCTCAGGCCTCCCGCCTAATTCCTCAGCTAGGGTCCTAGGGCAGCTCTCTGTAGGGTGTGAGCGCCCGCTCACTCCAGACAGATGGCAATCCAGAATGGCCACTGTCTCACTTGGCCAAGCCACTTCTGTTTCGTAAGACAAAGCCTGAAAATGGCGAGTGAGCAAAACAGCAGCAGAAACGAAGAGATGGGGGAGTCAGGCCCCGACTGCGAAGGAGCCCAGACACCCTGCCGGGGAAGGAGGCAGGCGGCGCTTCAAGGCAGCCAAGTGCGCTGCCCGAGATCACAGGAGGGCTGAGAGGAGGTGCCTGTCGGGGACATGGCTCGGCTCTCCGCAGCCCTGCTTGTGTTCAACAGGAACGGACGTGACGAGCAGAGCAATGCCTCCCTCAGCCGGTCTGGGCGCCCCGCGTGCTCAGCTGAGTGGCACGCGTGCTCCCACCAGGAATCGTAACTCAAAGATGCCGAGTGACAGAAGCCTCACACTGACACATGTGTGGCCTTCCCACAGGCCGGCTTCCAAGACACAAAGAACCGGCAGGTAGCACAGTCCCTGGGATCACGGCTGCCCGTTTACCGTGGCATTTATGACGTCGTAACCCCATCCGCTGTAGAAATGTCCTTTCTGTAGATGGCGAGCCCTCTGGGAGTCACTTGCCTTTGCACTGTCTGCTCCTGGAGGGATCGATAAATATTTAAACGCGTGAATCTGTTCAACCTCTTCACTTGCAGTGACCTGTTCAAAGTCAAAATTAATTAATAATAGAAAGATCGGACTGCTTTTTTCCAAGTGGAGAGTCCTATTTTTCCCAGGGCCTGGACGGCGAACACAAATCTCTTGTTAAGAGTCCTTGGACCCTGATTCACATAGATAGGCACATGAACCCACAACACACATCGTATACGAAATGCACTTAGACACACAGGCGTACACATAGAAGCAAACATGAAACACACAGAAAAGCATAGACGCACCAACACCTGATTACATGTTTGATTTGCAGGTAAACACGGAGGAGTTTTTTCAGTATAAATGACCCCTGAACATTGTATACACAATTGCACGCGGGACATACTTATACTGAATAAATTATTTGCCGTCCGATCGAAATTCAAGCATGACTGTGCGTCCTGTAGTTTTATTTGCTAAGTCTGCTAACTCGAAGACAAGCATACACAGATCCACATGCAGAAACACATGAACAAGTGCCACCTGCCCTCCTTCCCAAGATTCCATTCCTCCCGGTAGGTCCTGCTGCTACCAGATGGGTCATCAGGGTGCCAGCGCTGACCTTCCTTCAGAGAGTGAGGGGGGCGTCCAGGTGTCCCCAGTCTTCAGTGACAGGAAGAGAGAACACCTCCCCTCCGAGATTCACAGACACACATACAGCTCTGCCTCTGGCTTGTCACTGTCACCACTGATGGCTCGTTCTGCAGGATTTTGTCTCGCAGGGGTGTCCAGCTGTGAGCGCGGCCCAACCCCAAATCGTGAATTTACTTAAAACATTTTGAGATTTCCGTGTGATTACATGTCACAATGCATTTAACGTGTGAGCCAGGACAACTCTTCCTCTTCCAGTGGGGTGCAGAGACGCCAAAAGGTGGGACGCCCCTGTAAGAGACTCAAGCTCCACAGAGAAGCTTTTACCCCCTAGAAATCTATGATGCTGAGTTTACAAATATCCTTAGCAATTAATGGTGGAGTGAGTTTTTATCAAATTCTACCTTTATGGAGGGTGCCGACATGCACCCCTAACTTAGAGAGCCAGTGGGTAATTCCTGACTGTTTTTTTATTGCCCCCAAGCGTGTAGCCCTCGTTCATCGTGCCCCCAGGTCTGTTGAATTCTCATCAGAAGTGTCTCCTGCATGCTGTGCGCCCTCCGGTCACGTGGCTCCCGGCCATCCTCGCCTCGCACCCGCTCTCACCTGCGTTGGCCTCAGCCCTGACTGCCTCAGCCTCAATCCAGTTCCTCTTCTGAGGAGCTACCAGAGTGAGGCTCCCAGCGTACACGTGGGACCACGGTCCCTCCCTCCCTAGGGAATCCTCGGATGTCGCTCCATTCCTCCACCATAAACCCGGACCCCTCAGCATGGCCTCCAACGCCCTTCGCTAACAGAACCCATTCCACCCTCAGCTTTTCTCAGACATTCAGGTCTGGCCCCACCAAAAGGAGTTACTTTCCTCCCGAACACCCAATCGTTTCCATTACTCAGCTTTTCTCCCAGTGTCCCCATGCACAAAACATTCTTCAGGGTGCCTCCCCTGCCTAGTGGAACACGTATCCTTCGGGTCACTTGGCGCATGCTCTCCAGTCCACCCCCCGCCACAGTCTTTGCATACACTTCTTCCTCATTTACCAGGAGTTTTTTTATTAACATGTATTAACTCGTGAGCCTTCCTGGGACAGGGGTCAGCTCTTATTCATACACAAAACCCCAGTGTCCAGGACAGCACCTGCCCCAGGACAGGGTCTTAGGAAATGATGTTGTTGGTAGACTTTACTGGGTAGCAGCGTGCAGCGGGGTTAATGCAGAGGCTTTGGACTCCAGAGACCAAGATCTGAATCCAGGGAATAGCAGTTATTGCCTCCACGACATGGAGCGAGTTACGTAGTTCCCCTGGGGTGGCAGAATGATGCCCCCAAGATGCCCGTGTCCTCCTAATCTTCAGACCCTGAATGTTGCGTACACCGCACAGGGAAATGATGATGCAGATAATGTGAAGCGCTTCATTTACTTATTTAAGATTTTTATTCTTTAATGATAAAAACATTGCATGCTACGAATTTCCCCTGAGCCTAGTTTTCATATGGTGTAATTATCATTAATATGTTCTAAGTAGTTTATATTGTACTTCTGATTTATTCTTTGATCCCACAGTTTTAGGAGAAAATTTTTTTCGCGTTCATCAAAACTCAAGTTTGAGGAAAATATAGTATTTCTTTGGTTTGTGTTTAAAACTTTTCTACGTTTTCTGGTTTCCCCCCCAGCATTTGGTATATTGCTTGGCATATGGTAAGTGCTCATTAAATATTGAATACATAAATGAACCAACGAATTAATGAATGGGGAAAATGGTAGAATTTCTACTCTTGAATTTGTATGTATGAATTGGTGTTGTCTTTGAAGCCAATTTTGGTAAATGTTTCAGGTGTAATTTAAAAGAACACGTGTTTCTGTAGGGTAAAAAGCTGTTTATTTATGAAACAACCTCAGTGCATGTTTTAGAGCCTCTAAAATCCTTGTGTAGTTTTGTCTTTTTGATCTCTCCATTTATGGAAAAGCTATGGGAAGCCTTCCATAATGCTTTAATCATTGCCAAAAGTAGAGGTGATTCTTTTCCTTGGCCAGCCTTTACCCTGGGTCTTTCCAAAGCAACGATATGGAGGTCTGATGGCCTCAAAAGACACAGTCCAAGCAACGCAAGATGAGGTAGAGCACCCTGCCGATAGCACCCAGGTTGCTTTGGTCCCTCTGCTAAGGAGGAGGAATTGTTTTTTCCTAGTCCCATGCAGTCCCAAATTCCCTGGGACTAGTCTAGTTCCTGTAACCGAAAGGGGAACACGGGGAGTTTGCCTTGACACAAAAGTTGATGGGCTCTCCCGGGTGGCTGGCCCAAAGAGAGTGGCACAATGTCCCCTTTTATTATTTCTCCGGGGGTAGAATTAGAGGACCTGAGGGTGACATCACGGCAGAATGCTATCAGGCGTGAGACGCTAAGGGACCATCTTTGTTTTTTTCCTCTTCTGTAACGGAAACATTGAAGAGCAAGCAAGCCTCATTTCCAGAGAGAGAGAGAGAGGGAGAGAGAGAGGGAGAGGGAGAGGGAGAGGGGGAGGGGGAGGGGGAGGGGGAGGGGGAGAGGGAGAGGGAGAGGGGGAGGGAGAGGGAGCGCGCCTGAAGTGTGGCTAACATTATACGGTCTCTCTGGGGCGGGGGGGGGGGGTGGAATGTGGAGCTTGGAAAAACTGCCACAGGTTATTAATTCCACCTGCATTCACAGAGCAGGATGGTTTTTCACATGGTGATGCCGAAGAGCCCCAGCCCACAAAAAGAGGTTTTCCTATAGCAGATCACAACTGTGGTCTTTTATTTTTCCTGTCTTTTTGTTTCCTCCCTGGTGCTTGGGTGTTATTTGACATGTATGCCTGCTTTATTTCCACTGTGAGTGGAAATAAAGGTGTATGTCTGCTTTATTTCCACTGTGAATTGTAGTCTCATCCATTAAAAATAAGCCTTTTTTTTTGGTATTATTTAACACTTTGGCCTTAGATTTTAAATGTCAGATAATACTCCCACCTCTACCTTTTTGTGTGTTTGCGTTCATTTAGCGGGCCTCTGCCTTCCTCTTCCGTGGAAAGATTTCTGGTTGTTAAGCACCGGATGGATCCCTTTCTCTCTCTCTTTTTCAATTTTGTAATAGGGAAAGTCATAATAGAGAAAGTCATCCATGTTCATTGTGCAATCTCTTTCCTGTCATCTCTAAGAATTTAATTTTTTGTTTCTATAGTAATACAGATTGTATTTTACTCTTAATGTTGCATGTGTTCTCTCTCTCCTTTCTCAGAATTAAACCTCTTTTATTTAGCAATTGTTCAGTGCACAATGTCTCTCTCCAGATGCTCCTAATCAGGGATCTCTCTTCATATAAGCAATTGATATAATCTGTCAACAATAAAGGAGTCCTATCTATCTATCTATCTATCTATCTATCTTAGTGCTTTGAAAGCACTAAAGGAAATAAAACACAGATGTCACCTGTTAAATTGGTTTTCTAACTTCCATCGATTTATCACCCTGCCAGGGGCTGGGGAACACTTTGCTCTGGGTCTTGCTCTCTCAGAAATTAACCCTAAATCACTTAGCTCCAACCCAGCGACATCTTTAATGGCCTCTTCAGAAAGTCCCGTCTTGATTTTACTGCATGAAACGAATGCGACTGGCGGACTTATGTGACCTCCTCACCCCGTTCTTATACAAAGGCCAGGATGACACACTCTGCGACAAGCTCGACATCTCCAAGGGAAGCCTTTTTGAAAATCATCACTCATCGAAAGGGAGCGTGACAAGGGCAATGACATGGACGTTGGCGTCCCACTCCCCCCGCACGTTTCAGCCTTGCTGACTCTCAGATTCCTCGTGGACAGAGGAGAGATGACGCTGTCATTTCAATCACCGGGCACAGAATAGATGCCAGGTGATTGTCTTGCCTGTGGGAGCATGAGAACGCACTTTGGGACCCTAGGTTGGCTTTGCAGCTCCGATTGATCATTATTTTACATTCCTGACTACTTCGGTTTGTGTGTCTGTTAGTTTTTGACAAGGAGATTGGGGAAGTTTCTTTGCAACATATTTCAGGCAGCTTTTCGATGAAAAGAATAAGGTATGACAGCTACACACGGCCACCGCAAATATTAGTAAAATGTCTAAAGACAAACCTTTCGTTTCTTTCAATCCTTTTCACTGAAATTGTGACAGCGTAAAGCCGTTTCCACTGTTTTCCTTCCTTATTCTGGTGCATGCCACCCCCTCAACCCCACTCCGAGCAACAGCTGCTTTCTATTTACTGAGCCCAACCTGAGACCGGGAGTGCAGGAGCCGGTCTGATTAATCCATTAATTAGAAATTGCCATGATGGGATGCACTCCGTCCCCCTCCCCAACACAACACAACAGTGACTCTTTTATTTTCGTATACCGAGCTCGTACCCCCCAAGTGAAGCATTCGTTCTTCCTAGTTGGCCTATTTCAGGCCCGATCAGAGGCCCGCACTGTGTTCCTGCAGGGGCCGCCCAGCTACCTGGGGAATGAATGGCCGCAACCAACCTTCGGAGAGCCTCTGGCAAGTGGGAGAACTGAAATCCAGGAGCCTGAATAGGCACCCGGAAAGAAGGAAAGAACGCCTAGCTCACAGGGACAGAAAGTGCCAGGGAGTAAAGGTTAGAGGAGACCTAGTGAGTTATGTGGAGCAGATGCCTACTTCCAGTTCTGCATACACCATCTGTGTTACCTGGCTGGGCAGAGAGGCAGGCTGGGCAGAGGGGTGCCCTGGGCAGAGGGACGGGCTGGGCAGAGGGGTGGGATGGACAGAGGGGTGGGATGGACAGAGGGGTGGGATGGACAGAGGGGCGGGATGGACAGAGGGGTGCCCTGGGCAGAAGGGCTGGCTGGGCAGAGGGGTGCCCTGGGCAGAGGGGTGCCCTGGGCAGAGGGACAGGCTGGGCAGAGGGACAGGCTGGGCAGAGGGGCGGGATGGACAGAGGGGCGGGATGGACAGAGGGGTGCCCTGGGCAGAAGGGCTGGCTGGGCAGAGGGGTGCCCTGGGCAGAGGGACAGGCTGGGCAGAGGGGCGGGCTGTCGGAAAGTCTCCCATCCGTAAGCCCTGGGCGGGCTCCCAGTTACTCGGCTGCTACTTCCTGCTGTCTCGGCCTTGCCGTTCTCCCTCTTGCTTTGACGTTCATAGAGCCTTGCCCCGCTGAGCCTGTGAGCTCATGGGCCCAGTAATGTTTTCTTTTACATGTACAACTTTGATAAAAATAAAAACTAAGTTACAAAAACTATAGTATTTGGATCTGGAGAAGAGCAATGCCAATGCCTTTCCTTTCCCTGGTAATTTATTGTTCTGTGTGGAATCCAAGACTGATGAAGGGAGACACGTTCAGTCTGCACGTGATCACACATGCATGTCGTGTGTGGGTGTGTGCACACATGTGTGTTGATGGGCACACTAAGATGTGTGTGTTCACTTTATGTACTACAATGTAGGCAGATACATTCATACATATTAATCTGACTGGCTCGTAAGAAGTGAGATATTAAATAACGTGATGCTTATAAAAAAGGCAAGAAACAACCTAAAATAATGGAATTCATTAAAGAAAGCATAAGCAGACATTACGTTTTTAAAAATCTAAGTAGTTCTTTAGAATGTGACGCTCTTGCCTACATGAAATAATTGAGGATATGGAAATGACAATTTTTTTGCTTTGCATTCATTTTCTACAAATAGACATCTGATAGCTATCATTGTTAAAAACAATGTTATTCATAAAACTCATAAACATAATTAACAACAAGTTCTTGTCAGTTTCTGGAAGAAATCAATGAGAGGAGCACAGAAGGAAATAAATATTTGAATGTCATCTGATGTTTTTAAAAAGAAAATCTGTATTCAAAACATATAAATCTGGTTGATTAAAACGTAACGACAGTTGCGTGAGGATCTGCGCGGTCGCACAGCACGGGAGACTGCTGCGCACTCCCGGAGAGCAGCATGCTCCGTCGAGAGAGAGTTCTAGGAGGGAAAGCATGAGCCTGGCTTGACCGCTGGCATCTCAGCTCTCCCCGTCTGCGGGGGATCGCCCAGCCCTAGGATGGTCCCGCTCAGCCTGGATGGAGATGAGCAAAGAGGCACCTACCGCATTCATGAAAACCACACAGGGCTGAAGGTCCACTCGAGACAAGAGAGTGAGACAAGTGGGCGATGATCCCTGCGCTGGGTCCCTGGCTCCTTCTCTCTGAGGTTACGGCCATTCTCCTTTCTTGGGTGCTGCCCGGTGCTCTTGACTCATGCAGGAGATGACCCGTCGTTCTCCCTGGTTTTAAGACTGGATTTACAAGTCTAGGTACCGGGTTGTTGGTGCTTTACAAACACTGCACTTAGATGCTGAGCCCGCATTTACGAGATTTGGCTATGAAAACCTGCAGCTTCACTCTCAGGCACTCTGTCCTGCGCCTGTTCTCCCCCTCGCTCTCCATCTGCTCCAGTGGGAACCGCGTTGTGGGCGGTCCTATGCAGAGACCCACGTGGGGAGGAACCGACACCTGCCAAGATCCGTGTGAAGCTCCGTTACTTCTTCAGAAACGCCATCCCCATCTGACACCTTGGCTGCCGTCTCCTGTGAGACCTTGAGCAGCAGCCACCTTGCTAAGCCACTCCTGGGCTTCTAACCCTCAGAAATGAGGAAAAAAAACACTTATCATTTTTGCCTGCTAAGTTAGGGAGCTCTTTGTCACAAAGCAATAGATAACTGATACATCACACTAATGTCACAGTGTGGCATTACACTTATTATAATAATAGACACTTATTATCAGAAACTACTTCCTCTCTTCAGAACTTGTAATGTGTTAGTGCTTTAGTCAATTTAAAGCCTGTCATTTATTTTCCGGAATGTTGGCGAGTCATTCTCAGCTAATCTTTTTGTCACTATGATTCACTTATTCTACACATATTTTAATCACCTGCAATACCAGATCCTGTTTCAGGCTCCATGAATAAAGCAGGAACAGAAGTGTCAATGTCCCTACCCTCATGCATGATTTATTTATTTATTTATTTATTTTTTGGTGACAGACCATACAAAGTAAGCAGATAATTTAAAAGGTCATTTTATGGAATGATAATTTCCAGGGGGAAGTAAACAGGTGAACTGAAGGAGAGTCACTAGCTACGGGGCTGGGGCGAGGCAACTCCTGCAGACAGGGTGGTCGGGGACATGTCGCTGAGGAGTGGCATCCGAACTGAGACCTGAAAAGCGTGAGCCACGGGAGGGACCTGGGCCCAGAAGCCCCAGCCGAGACCAGCCGGCCCGGGGCCCTGAGGCGGCGCAGTGGGCTGGAAAGGAGTTCCCTCCTCACGGAGCGTCTGTCCGAGCTCCGAGGCCCCACCCGACGAAGGCCTCCTACAGGTTGGCCCAGGTGCCCTCCGACAGCACGTCGCTCAGGACAGTGTCTTCCTCCCTGTGACCCCCCGGCCCTTTCTGAAGAGCAATAGGAGATTCTCTTGTAGGTTATTTTAGTGGAATATTGTTCCACAGGCCAGAAGAGAGAGAAGACCGTGCACTTTACTAGGGACTATTTGAGAGATCCCTGACTTTTCCCACACGGCAGCTTTCAATGTTCTATACGTGTAGCTCATCTAGCTCCCGAACTTTGGGAGAATTGTGAATTTGGGAGACAAGATCGAGCCTGCTCCGTCCCATCCTCTCATCCTCTGGAGCAGTCCCAGCACGCCGCCCCCGCTGTGTGCACGGGGCGGGGGGGGGGCACCGGGCGGACTCAAGTCATCTGGACTGTGGCTCCCACTCCCTTGCGGTCACCGACTCCCCCGTCAGCCCCGGTGTGAGTCTCGCTGTGCTCGTCTGTGAGCTGTGCTGGGGAGGCTCGGACACAGCCTCCGCCCCTGGGAGAAGCAGCTGCCCTGCTCTGGGAGCACCCCAGCCCTTGGGTGTGCCAGCTAGCTGCCCCCCACCCTGCACTCCCTGAATCATTCGAAGTTTGTGCGACTGCACCCGATCGTATCACTTAGCAGCAGTTCATTTGGAGGGAGAGCATGTCTTGCATTTGCAGCGTGATGCTGTGTCAGACTTAATGGTCACTGTCAGCTTGATGCCAATACTATGTGCACGAGGGGGGGAAGGCACTATGACCCTTGGGGAGACTGGTCTGTGTACAATCCTTCTGTTTCATGTGACAGAGCAATGCCATTGAAAACCTGGCTGATGTCCCTTTCTTGCCCCCTATATTCCCTGTGACCTAAATTACAGTGATGCGGAAAGCATCACCAGACTGGTGATCAAAAGAACACTTGGCATCTTCGAGAAGGGTTCAGATGGAGAGATAAGTCTGCTGGGACGTTGCTGAGCTGCCCTTCCCAGAAGTTTCCTTTCTCCTCTCTGGTCTATACACACGATCAGAAACTACCCTGTCTTTACAAACCGACACGGCGTGTGGTTTACATTTAGGCAAAAAAGATGAATGAGTCAAAACGCATTGTTGCCACGAATGAGGAGGATGCGCAAGTTGGAAAGTGATTAGAGACACGACCAAGAGTGCTCAGTCCAGACCCAACCCTGGATTAGTTTCCTTTAAAGCCTGAGGGACACCGTAGCTTGGGTGTGGCTCTCTGCCGGGCATCAGCGGATCGCGTGCTCGGATTTGCCCCTGTGTCCTGGTCTCCACTCCGAACATCCCTCAGACCTGTCTGTGAAGTCCTCCTGATGGGGCCACCACAGAGACACATACTCACTTACCACTCAGTAGAAAGTTGTAATTAATAAATATTGCAATAGCAAGCACACCCATATCACACATACCAACACATAGCCTCGTGACCCTGGGGTAGAAAAAACTTTCTTAAACACGGCATGTAAAGAAGTGACTAATCATAAGTGAGACCATTCTTCATCTGGACTACATTAAAACTAAACGTTGTTTATGAAAAGCCACCATTCAGAGGGTGAACAGGCAGGCCACACTGAAGATGGTATTTGTGACACCATTTTTCAACACAAGAGCCACATCCAGAATCTAAAGAATTCCTATACATTAATTAGAAAGAAAGCAGAGAGGCCAGTAGAAACCGGGAGGAAAGCACTGCGTAGCCGCTTTTTAAAAGGGGCGTTTAAATAGCCAATAACTTTGTGAAAGGGCATTGCACTCCACTGGTCACTAGGGAACCAATTCACCACCACAGCGTGATGCCAGTATACCACCGCACCTCCGCCAGAACGGCTACAACGAAATAGACCGACGATGCTCTGCGTTGCAAGGACACGAAACAACCGCAACATCCATGCACTGAGGGTGAGGTTGGAACTCGGTACAGTTGTTGTACGATCGTTTTGGAAAATGATCCCATAGCATGGATTCAAAGTGAGCGCAGGTGCATCCTATGAGCCAGCTACTCCCTTCCCAGAGGGGTATTCAATGGAAACACGTGCCTCTATTCATGGAGAGACACGTGTAAGAATTCAGAGAGGCACATTACCCTTTCCAGTGTTAGCATATATTACACGTGAGTCACGGTGTGTGAACCCTTTAGTTTACCGGCTAGCCGGCGCAACCTGCCCGGATCACTTTAACTCCAGTCTCCACAATGGTTTGACTCCCCGGGGTCTGGAATCCTAAACTTCTCTTTTACACAGAGAAAGGGGTTGTCACCGAAAGCTTTGTGGACCACCAGTTTTAAATGTTTAAAGATTGAGGGAAGTAAAATAGTGAGCCGATGGAGGTGCATTGAAGCCTGGTTATTTCTAACAATCTGTTGTTCATGTGCCCATAAACACGTTTGTTATAAGACATTAATCTATAATAATAGGCTGTCAGTGGGGAAAAGCCAACACTTGCCTAATGAATGGGCATAAATCAGGTTTCTGACATTGTTCGCACTCTTTGACCTAGTTTGCCTATTTCTAGGAATTTATCCTAAAGAAGTAGAGATAATTATTAATAAGGAAAGAAGAAAATCAATTCTGGGCACAGAGTTCAAGGGAATCAGCCTGCCCCATCGCCCCCACGTCCGCTTCTGGATAATAGAGAAACATCGGTAATGGGATATCATAAATACCAGTTCCGATCCGCCCAGGGCGCTAAGCCACGGGGCCCACCGACTGCGTGACCGCGCGTTTCCCTCGGTCTCCTCCTCTTCTGTCCTCTCCCGTCTTCTTGTCACACTCAGTCCAGCTGCTTAGGGCCTGACCCCCGCTAATGTCACTGGAGAAAACACAGAAAAGCTTTTGGCCTCGACCAATGAAAATCAGCTGGGGAGCCTTGACCCAGAAACATCGCTAGAAGTGGCATGGAGCTGTGTAAATAAATGTTTGTAAGTAGGACAATGAAAGTAGTCGGAGTGTTAAAACAAGGACATACTCATTGGCTCGCACCGATGGATCTTCTGCCAAAACGTTTGATCCCTGCACTGTAGCTGTGTAGACGCTAAGTGGAGAGGAAGAGAAACTAGGACCCCTGGCCCCTTCTTGATTGGCTCCCTATCCTTCGAAGAGGAACCAGGTAGGGTCAGGGCAGGTGGTCCTCTGGGGGCGGTGCTCCAGGGAATTCTAGCTTCCGTCTGAACGGAGCAGGAGAGGGTATCGGTATACAGAGACTGTGTGTGTTCTTGTAACTTATTCTACTTTCTCCCTTACAGTCGAGAGATACATACAGTGTAAGACAACATTCAAAATGGTGTGTAATAACATTAAAAACATCACCTCATTAAAACCATTGATATAAATATAGCATGTTTATTATATGAAAGGTGATATTTGCCTCTGCTACCCTATCTCACTTACCAGAAGCAACAATCATTATACCTTCAGTGGTTTTGTAGGGATCTCTATACAGATATAGATAGACATGTTTTAGAACACTAAAGCAATTGTTCTCAAACTTCAACATAAACGAGGCGGCCATCTGGGAAGCTCGTTGAAAATGCAGATGGGGCCCACGTTGTTTTCCAAACAACCTGGGTGATTTCGGCGCAGGCGGTCTGCAGACCCGCCTCCGAGATGCCCCCATTCATCTGCGCCTGCCAGTGCTCACTCCCCGCGCCCCCCTCCCACAGGAGCCAGGGATGACTTCCGTAACCAGGAGCACAGCGCAGACACGATGAAGTGTGACCTCCCGGGCTAGGTCTGGAAGGCAGTGCAGCCTCCACCTTGCCTGGACCCCTCACTCAGCAGGAAGCTGCTGCTGGGTCCCGAGGCCCCTCCGACAGCCCTGCGGAGGGGCCCCATGGCAGGGAACTGCAGCCTCCCAACAGCCAGGACCACCTGGTCGGTCACTGAGTGAGCTGCCTGCGAAGCAGGTCCACCAGCCCCGGCCAAGCCTGCAGATGCGCTTAGCCCCAAGCCAGCGTCTTGACCGCAGCCTCATGGGAAACCTTCAGCCAGAGCCACCCAGCTCAGCCCTTCCTGCATCTCTGACTCACGGGAATTTCTCTGTCACAAAGAAATAGATAACAAATGCAGAACCCACTATAAAGAAATGCTAATGATCCCATTAGCCACCCTTTAAAAATAGTTACGTATTCTGCATCCTGTATTTTATGTCCCAGGTGATGTTCGATGACAAGTGATGTCTGACATTGTCAAGGCTAAGGTTTCCGAATGTGGAGCTAACTTTGTTTCGGGTGTTGATGGTACTAACCATGCCTCCCCTCCCACAGTGGACAGGAATGACTTTTGCAACCAGGAGCACAGCGCAGACACAGTGACGTGTGCTAACAGTACTAACTGTTAACACCGTGCGAAGGGGCTGTTCCCTGCCTTCAGTGACCAACACCGTAGTTCTCTGGCCAAAGTCAGACACAGCCCACCTCACGGACCCCGAGAGTTTGTTGTTTAACATCAGTGATAAGGCCAGGTCAGTACATCTACATGAATAATTCACTATTTATTGCCAACCACTAAGCTATGGAATTTATTTATATTACCTTCAACTCGTATTGTTCCTTCACTGGGTAAGTAGTATCACCCCTGTCTCACAGATGAGAGCCCTGGGGTTCAGAGAACGAATTAAACTCCTACACGTCTAGCTGGAAGCAGGAAGAACTAGAATTTACTATTTTAAAAATATCAGTCCCCATTTTATTGGCCTTTGGTTTGTTACCGTGGCCATAGTCCTAGGTGGCAGGGTGGGGAGGTTATTCTGCACTGGAACGTCTTTGTAGCAATAGCAGTCAGATGGTCAACAAATGTCTCTGAGAGCCCTTTGTACGCCAGACACTAAGCTACAGGCCACGGAGTCCGTGGTGAAAAATGGAGATGTGTACCCCACCACAGCAAAGTGCATAAATCAGTAGGCAACCGAACGAGACTGGAAACGACAGAGGCTAATAATGCCCCGATAGCAGATGTTCAATACTTGTCAGTGATAACTAACGTGATAGGAAGTGCTTTTTAATAATGTAAATGGTACTCGGAGCATATCTAGCCTGACGATCTCGCTTTACAGAAGAAGAGTCGGAGTTCAGAGAGGCCCATGACTGATGAAAAGGAAGTTGCACTAAATCTGCCTGTGAGGCGGGGTCCAGAGGTCCTTCCTCTGAGATCCAATAGCTCCTAAAATCTGAGGGATTCTGACATGAAGCCACCTGGGCTATTTAACCTGCGATGACACTGGGGACCGGCTGACTTCTTCCTTCTAACGGCTTCCAAGTAGCGGTTCTCAGCCTGGGCTCATGTTTGCACCAACTGAGCAGCTTTCGGAAACCACCAGGTGCGGCCTCTTCGACCTCCCAAACCTCTGTTCCGTTTTGTCACGCCTGCACTTCCAAGCCCCCACTTTGGGCGAGGTGAGTCTGGGGGGTAAGCAAGGGCCCCAGCTTCTCTGTTTGGGTGCTGGGTTTGTGAAGCCAGGGGTTCGGAGGCGTGTCTCCTATCTCAGGGACGGAGGATGGAGGGGCTCTGGGGGAACTGAGAGTCGGGAAAAGGGCGGTCAGCACCGGACCCGAGCAGATGGGCACAGTCCAGAATTAACCCCGCAGCGCCGGGCCTGTGGGCTGCTGCCCCAGCTCCACCTGGAACGCTTCCCTCGGCATAGCGTCACCTTCTGCAGCGGAGTGACCGTCCGCCTCTCCACTGGTTGAGGCAGGTCTGCAGAAAAGGTCTTCAGGGTTCTTCAGAGTTCCTGTCTTGCTTCACATGCTTTTTTTAGAGTAGATTTATTTATTTAGATTTTTATTTATTTTTTGAGAGAGAGCAACGGAGGGTGAAAGAGAGGGAGAGAAACATCCATGTGTGGTTGCCTCTCATGCGCCCCCTACTGGGAACCTGGCCCGCAACCCAAGCATGTGCCCTGACTGGGAATCAAACCCATGACCCTTTGGTTTGCAGGCTCGTGCTCAATCCACTGAGCTACACCAGCCAGGGCAAGATGTTTCGTTCAAAGGAGGATTAGGTCTGAGAGACAGTGGAAGGCTTCGGGGCCAAGAGGCCTTTTCATAATTCATGTCAATCCCTCTCTGCCTCTATCCCTCCATGACAGAGCCCGGGCTGCCCAAGGCACATGTTACTGGGATCGATGCAGGGGGATTCAAGTCCCAGGACCCCAGGAACGGGCAGAGCCTTCCTCTCCCTGATCTGATTGGACGTGCCAGTAAAGGATCTGGTTCAGGCCAGCACTCAGACGCCGAGGCCCGTCGGGGCTCCT
Source organism: Glossophaga mutica (assembly GCA_039655065.1). Taxonomy (NCBI): domain Eukaryota; kingdom Metazoa; phylum Chordata; class Mammalia; order Chiroptera; family Phyllostomidae; genus Glossophaga; species Glossophaga mutica. Next base: position 91,107,163 of record CM077313.1, read on the forward strand.
GAGAGAAGCGCGGGACTCCCTTCGCGTGGAGGCCCTCGGAGCTTCACACGCTGTGGTCTGATGGCGTCTGGAAGCACCCACAGGGGAGGGAGAGGAAGATGTGCCTGCAGAGACTTCTGGCAACAAACCGACACCGACATCCCGAGGAAAATCGCTGCCGCTCGTTGGGAAAACAGCTTTGAGTGGACGTCATGCTGACGGTAATCAGATTTAAAATTAGCCTTAACGTGCCTGCATCAAGGGAGGCTTAATTGCAGGGCCCAATCAGGAGACAAAATACTCCAGTGACAATTTTGCTGACAAAATAATTTGAAGGGTAAAAATCTCCTCTGTGGAATCGCTCAGCTGCCGTTGTCATCAAGGCCTGCCTGCTCCAAGCTTTCGGATTCAACGTTTATACATTTAGAATCTATCAGATTTCCTCCCTCCGAACTCTAGGAACTCTCGTTTTTTTTGTTTTTTTTTTTTGACTGGATATAGCACTGTGGGGTGGGAAGCACTTTGCTCACCCAGTCTGTGGTCCGGGGCAAGTTACCTGTCCACTGCGAGCCTTGGTCTTCTCACTTGTAAAATGGGGGAGGTAAGGCCCAACCTGAGGGACTTTCAAGATGTTTGAAATACATAAAATGTGTGAATCCATTTTCATTCCCTTTCTCCTTCCCAGGCTCAACTGGCTATGAGTGCTCTTGGCCTTCATGTTCCTAGGGATACTGCTGCTGAAATTTTTTGATGATATGCAAATAGTATCATTTCATTCGATGTCAGCAGGCGGAAGACTGTCCTTCCATCCCTGTCCTCTACATTCAGTTCAGTGATTCTCAACTGAGGGAACGAAGGGGCATTTGGCAATATCTGGAGACACTGTGATTGTCACAACCTGCCAGGGATGGGGTAGGGGACAGCTGCTACTTAGACTCCAATTGACAGAGTCTGGGGATTGTGCTAAACATGTTGCAAATACAGGATGGACACTTCCCCCTGCCCCCAGCAAAGGGTTATCTGGCCCTAAATGTCAATAGTGTCAGGGCTGAGCAACCTAGCCCTGGAGGAGGGCCCACGTTCTTCTTATCTGTGAGCTCTTCGAAGGTAAGGAACGTGCCCTGTGCGTCTTTCTCACTCCTAAAGGAGGTTTTACAGAGGGTGGGGGGCAACAGTCAGATGGGATTGCTCTAATTACTGCGCGCGTGGGGAAGATCGCAATTCAGTTCGGCCTGGCCTGTCTTGCTTTCCTCTCTGGTCTTCCCGCTGGGCTCTGCTAACAATTCTCTGGCAGCCTCCATCGCCTCATTTTTTTTTTTTTTTTTGATTTGAAGTATTGCCTTCAAACTTTCGCCATTTGATATAAGAGATTTACTTAAGTCTGCCATCCTTCTCATCTAGTAGTAGGGTCCCTGGGAAGATGCTCATAGTGGTACTACCCTGGTGGGTGCAGTTGGAGGTGCCCCGACTGGCCAGGGGACGTTTCCAGGAGTCATGGAGAGAGACCACGTGAAACAAGATGCCGAATAATAGAAGACGAGGAGAAGATAAATGGAATCACTGGCCGAGACCACCCTCAAAGAAATCTGGCTAAACTGAGGGCAGATCCGTATGAATTGACTCGTTTTCCCTGGTTGGCTCCATTCAGTTGGGGGTAAAAAATATGTGTCATATACAGTTTATTCTAATTACATAGTAACTACACATCATCTATATCTATATTTACATGCACGTATGGTACATGTGATCTGTGTATCTACCTATCTTCTTATACCTATCTAGTAAATCCCTAGAAGGAGTGGATATTAAAATTCTAATGACGGTTATCTTAATTAGAAGTCATTTTCTTCCTAGGCACATGCTTCTGAATTTTCCAAATCTTCTATGAGCATTTTGTAAATTGAAAAACAAAACAATACACATTATTTAAAACAAATTTAAAGAGCCATTCCAGCACATCTGCCCGAGGCAGATATTCCGAGGATTTCTTCCCTGTACGTTACAAGTGAGGGGTCGGCAAGCTGCTGCTCAGAAATAAATTTCCGTCCGACCGCCCCAGCTGAGAGACGTGCTCGGGGAACAGCTGCTTCAGTTATGACTTCATCTGGGGATGGATGAGGGCTCGGTTGCTTTACAGATGTTGAAACGACGTGGGCCGAATGCAATCGCACTTAGGACTGTTAATCTCTCCTCACTCCACTCACAGTAGGTGCAAGAACTAGACAGCCCTATGCGGGGCAGAAAGAATGATGGACACAGCTGCGCTCTTCTGCCAGCCTTGGCCACGTGCTCTTGGCACGTAGCCGGCACGTGCGCAGGCGCCGAGGTCCTGCCCTGCGCCAGCTCCCGGGCTTGGCCTGCCTGGTTACTGCTCCACCTCAGCTTGGCGTTCTGCGGTGATAGTGGCTCTGCTCTAAATGTAAACAGAAAAAAATGCAAAATCCGGGCTTGAGAAGGAATGGCCTCGCTTCCGGAAGAGCCAGTAGTCTGTAAGGGGGGACATGCTGGGCAGCTGTTGATGGAGAAACCGTGGGTGCTCCCGACACAAGACAGGCACCCAGGGGCGCCCACCTACCAGGTGAGTGATGGCTCAGCACCTCCTCACAAGTTCTGGGCGTTTGTTTCGGAATCGAACCTTTTCAAAGAGCCATCCTGGCAGCTTTTGAGGACCACAGTGATCCCAGAGAAAGTGAGGAGGTGGCCAAGGAAGTTGACTGAGAGTAAATACTTACAAAGAACAGAGATAGACCCGGAAGAGAAGAGTCGACGGAATCCAGGATAAAACAATCAGGTTTGTAGGGTGTGTTACAAAGAGTTCTCTGACATCTTATGACCAGGATAAGACCTTACAGATTCCAGGTGGAAAACCTAGAAGAACAAACTGATGCAGCCATAGAGACTTGCTCAGGTGTGAGGCTGAGCAGGTAAGGCATGGGCTTGTGGACCATGGTGGGGACTGGGGGACCCCAAGCATGCCCAGGTACCAGGGCACAGCTCAACAGGGCTCACAGAGAAGCCTACTATTTCAGAGATAAACCTACTAACAAAATGTGGTGGCCCATTACCCCATCCAAGAGAGAAACGTCAAGTCCCAAACCGGGATCACGAAAATGAGCAGCATGAGCATCAGAGGGCGCAGGGCCACCATCAACTGCCCTTTTGAGTCCGTATTGCCCATGGGAGCAGAGAAAGCCTGCTCAGACTGCGACTCAACGCTTTCCTCACTGTGTGACCTTGGAGAGTGACCTAAATTCTCTGAGTCTTGAACTTCCCCTCTGTGAAATGAGCAGCACCACCAGTCTCCTGGCGGGGGTGGGGGAGAATGATACACTGCAACGGAAGCATGTAGCACCATGTCTGCCACCGGGAGGTCAGGAAATGGCAGCGAGAACCACGCAGGAGGCACTTGTCCCATCCTCAACGGAAGCAGGTCACGGAGACGTCCCATCATTCCCGGCACTACATGAACTACCCCTTAGCTACTGACCTTGCTCCTGCATGATGACTCCGTTTCCACGTTTAGCTCTACTCCTGCCGGTGGGACCCCCGATCCTGGTTTTCCAGGTGATGCCCAGGGTCTGGCCCAGTTGTTCAACATCCCACACGACCCCCCGGGAAGGCGGGGGTAAGATTTGCAGAGTGAGAATAAGGCTTCATAGTAATGCGTGAGGAAAAGGTGTGAGCGTTCTGGAAACCATGAGATCCACGTGTTTGGCCTCAAGCCTGGGAGATTTTTGGCAACAAAGTTCCAGCTATGGGAATTTACCGCATACTATTGAACTTAAAAACATGACTCAACGTCGTCTTTCAACAGCTGTTATAAAAGGGTTCCACAGACAACGTTTTACAAAGTAGGAACTAACTCACTTGAAGACTCGCTGCCAGCAAGTTGGAAGGGGGATGAGCCACAGACAGGGCTTTACTTCTGCCGGGGGCCCAGCTCTGCCCACCGGAGCCCGTGTTTCATGTTAGTCTCCAAGGTGGACATTCCAGAAACCCATGGAAGCAGTAAAACGTATCCTCAAAGCGTAAGAGCTGCAGGCGCAAGGTTTCCTGGTTTAGGCCAGTCTTGTTCTACCCAGCGGCCAGCCGGGTAAGATTTCACATGAAGGTTCTGCACCAAAGGGTAGCTCTCCCCCTTCTGACCTGCCGCTGAGCCCTTTCAGGACCCTGGCTTTTGCGGGAAGAACCCAGCTCCCCTCTCAGGTAGGACATGCTGGAGTCTGCCCTCCGTCCCCACCTGGGTGGCAGGGCCCCGAGACCACCCACACCCTGGGGAGGCCCCGGCTGTGACCACAGGCTCAGTGCTTCCGATTCCAGTTCTGTCTCCACGGCTGGCACCTGTGGGTGTCGTGTTTTTAACACAAGCTCAAGTCCAATTATTGGAAATCTTTTTTGCTGCATTTACGGGTCTTGTTGCATTGAACGTAATCTTTGGGGGAGAGTGTTTCGGATATCATCGGGCTTTGGATACTGGCATGGAAGGCGAGGCAGGGGGTTTACTTACTGAGCACTGGGCGTGGGTCCTCAGCCACCTGTCTCCAGCCTTCTGACGCGATGCCGTTTCCGCTTTGTGAGGCGAGAGGCTCACAGCGGTTCAATGACTTGCCCACACTCTAGTTTCTTTGGAGAAGTCCCCCAGCCTTGCCTTCGTCTCATCACCTCCCCTCATTATCGTTTCCGAAAACCTGCTGCTCCCGTCTCTTCCGGATGTCAGAGAACAGCCCTGCCGTCGGCTTACTCACCATTTCAGACACTCGAAGTCACTGGCATGCTTCCCCCCCACCCCCACTCAGAAGGCAGTGCATTCTGCCCTCTCAGTACTTTTACCCACCTCCCCTCTCCCCTTGCTTGTACCAGTCTGGGCTCAAAAGGTCCTTGCTTGGGAATACCGAACAGTGACACCACGCTCGCAGGACCTCACCTGTCCGAGGGTGCAGGGTCTAAGGAGAGTTAGGACGATGCTCTCTTTATAGTCCTGCGAGGGCTAGTGTCTACTGAAAGCAAGAGTTACAGAAGACGGAGGGGCTGGTTCCTCCCAGCAAGAGTCATAGGACAGACCAATCTCACACCCAGAGTTCCAGGACCTCAGGTATCTTGGTCCAAAGAATTCCTCTTCGCATGGACAGCGTCGGATAACTCCTAAATAAAAAGTGGTACGACTCTGCCTGCTTTCTTTTATGGAACACTTACCACATTTATTTTATCATGATGGTGGGCAGATCAACACATGCCCCTGATGCGAAGGACATGCAGTTAATGTCATCGGAGTTTAACGATAAAGGAAGCGCCCACTCGACGCTCAGGTGTGTGCGCGCTCAGGTGGAAGGCCCAGGCGCCTGCGCATTCCTGCGCATTGTAAAGGACTTACTTCTCCCTGCAATTTTATGGAGAGCCTGAACCACACCATTTCGACGCGGGTCAACCTGTAATCGCACATCTTGGTGACGATAAAGAGCAGTGACCTGTGGGCATCAGACACTTCGGCCGCGGTGGCTGGCGCTGCACCGTGCTGAGTTCCGCATGCTCGGACCTTGCTGACACCTCCCCTCGAGGCTGATGGTCCGGACAAGCCTCTGGAAGAACTGACTTCCAAAAACCCCTTCGCTGGGCTCGGAGCCACGCTTTATTAATTCGTAGTGAGATTTATTTAGTGCTGGCTTAATTTATTTCTGGCCTATGGGTTGGCATTCTTTTTCATTGCTCCCTGCAAGTGTGAAAAGTGTTTCATTCGGTCCGTTCTATACGTTCTATAGTGGCAAGGAGACAAACAAATGAGAACGTCATGGTCAAAGGTCCCAGTGCATGGTGCACAGATAATATTTTTCACATAGTGGGTCTGATTTTCTGCATGAGTTCAGATGGTCTTCCTAGAAGTAACACCTTTCCTAACGCTCAGAGCCCGTGGTGACCAGCAACGCTCCAGAGTCCCCTGCTGTGCACAGGAACCACTCCTGCGGGTCTGGGGTGGGGCAAAGATGCTGGCTCGCAGGCGACCCTGACGACCCAACAGCAAGAACTGAAGTCGCCACATTAACGCACCAGCTCCCCAACTCATCACAATTGACTTTATTCCACAGCATGTTTAAGGGAATGTTATTCTCAGGAAGATGTTTAGGATTAAAATAATTAAAAAAAACTGGAAAGTACACACATTTATGTATCTCTTCTTTTCATTAAATATATATCTGTTTGGCAAAAAAACGTTAGACTCTTTTGTACAAAAACAAAGCAAAAAAAAAAACCAAAAACAAAACAAAAACCAAACGACCGACCCACCCCGAACCCTTGCAGACTGTCAACACCTGTAACAAGTACAATGATGTAAACTTGGACGTTTCACACCTTGACCATCTTTGTGGGACCTGTGTTGCAGCAGAAGCGCCCCCCCCGCCCCCACCCACGAGAAGGTAACACCGGCCCCTCAGCTCGCAGCCGCCTGTCGCAGAGGCGGGCAGGTTTTGGATACTGTGTTAGAGATGCAGCGTGACAACCGAGTTTGCCTTTTGTGCTTTCGGCCAAGGGGCTGGGAGGGCGTGTGCGTGTGCGTGTGCGTGTGTGAGTGTGAGGAAGGCAGGTGCAGGCCGGGGCCAGGGGAGGAAACCAAGACTAGCTGGCGAGGAAAGGAGGCTGGTCAGGGTCACAGTGCCGACAGGAAGTGGCCGTGGGGCCTGTGGACTGTGTCTGGGGACCCAAGGCTGGCAAGAACTAGGACGAGGCAGCGACTGCTGCTCTTGGGACCAGGGCGAGGCCGAGGCCAGAATGGAGGAGGGAGTGGATTTGAAAGCAGGTTTCGGTTCACGTGGAACTGGCGGTGTGAGCTGACTCTAGGGAGAAGGGGAACGAGGAGGTGGTGTTCGTTCTTCTCAAGTAGTTGGGCTGTTTCTTCCAGACACCAGCTGCACTCGGGGCTCTCCCTTGGTCTGGTGGCTGGTTGGGGGCAGCCTGGCGCTGGGGGCTTTCGCACGCCAGGAAGGGAGGACATGTCAGCAGGGGAGCAGGGTGGGAGGGCCCTTTGGCTCTCTTGCCGGTGGTGGGTTTTGCTCTTGCCCCACCCGCAGACCGCAGCGACGAGAAGTGACCTAAAGCAGTGGCATCTAGAGACAGAATCAGGGCGGTGAGCCCGATGTCAGGTAGGGGCCGGAAAGTGGTGGGGCGAGGGGCGAGGCCCCAGGAAGTGTGGACACACAGCTTCCCTTTACAAGAGGATTCCAAAGCGCTGGCGTGTTTTCCTTCTCCTCTCCCGCTAGCTGGATTTTCCAGTTTCGGAGGGGTGGCTTTGGGGCCGGCCACTTCAGTTACAGTCATAGACGAAGTCGTAGTTGCTGGGCTCCTTGGGGATGGGCGGGGGCGCGTCGGGGATCTGAATGTTTTCCAGGTCCAGGAGGCGGAGCTTGATCTCCATGCTGAGCAGGGTGTCCAGGTCATTCCGCGTCAGCTCGCTCATCATGTCTTTCCCCAGCAGCGCGTTCAGCCCGTCCGTCCAGATACAGTACTGGTGGGAAAGGAGGTGACAGGGGTCACTGCTGATGACACTTTAGAGAGTAGTAGCAACAGCGCGCACTTACTGATTACTCCCCGTGTGCTAGGCTCTGTGCTGAGTGCTTTGCCTCCACCACTATTTCTAATATTCACGACATCTCTGTAAGGTTGGTATTTCTGCTGTCATCTCTGCTTCATGGGAACTGCGGCACAGAGAAGTTCAGTAACTTGCTGGTATGCGGAGTGGGTGGGATTTGAACCTACGCAATCAGACTCCAGGGCCTGTGCTCTTCTGTGCAAAAAATGCCTCCCTACATAAGAGCAGGATTGGAGTTCTCCACGACTGCGCAACCGAATGTCTCTAACAACCCTGCCGTGGGGCTGTCATTTTAAGGTATGGGTGGAATACATTCCAACGCTCCTGGATGAAGTATCAGGCCAGGCCTGCTTCTTTCCTGACTCCAGCCATGATCCCTGGTCTAGTGGCCAAGCCCTGTCCCCTCTGATTCCTGGCATGCACGAGGACAACCCTGTGCCACCCTGGAATCAATGGTAGTCTTTGTATTTCTTAGCAAAAGGGCGGGAGGGTAGCCTTCTGCTGCCCACTGTCTGGTAGACAAAACATCCGTAATTACTGGATGATCTCAATGGGTGGTGGGTTGGCTGCCTGTTTGGGACCTCTTCTCCCTGGATCTTCAGCTCCCAGGGTTTCTCTCCTCCAGGTCTTTGGGGCACAGTCCCTGAGGACATCACCTCATTTGGAAAGCCCTCCAGAGTAGCCCACTAAATATTCGGTTACCCACTCTCAGATCATGAATTGTGCCTGTCACCTCTCCAGGAGATTGTGAACTCTCCGAGGAAAGGCACTGTGCCTTGTTTACCCGAGGACCTGCCCTGCCCTGGTCAGCATCCCTCCTGGAGGCTGGGGTCCTGCCGTGACTGGCGGTGCAGCTGCGAGTCCTCAGACAACCACGTGCGTTCTGGACGTGGTGCTCTGCTGAGGCGCCAGGCTGGCCCAGGCCTGAATGGGACCTCACTGACAGTCACTGCTCTGTCCTTCTTGTCCCACTGGTCTTCCTTCTAGCATGAGACTCCCCCTCTCCTGCCCTCCCTGACTCAAGTTGCAATTCCAGACCCTTAGTCAGCCTGTCCTTGGTGCTGTGATGACCAGAATGTAGAGCAGATGTTGCCATAAGACTGCTACAAACCTGAGGTCATAGGAATGGGATGGCACCCTCCCATGATGCACGTTGGTGGCACTGCTCTCTAAGCTGAGAGGGGGCGCCGTGGGCGTGTTATGAGGCCGAGTCTATCTGCTGCCGCCCTGACCTGTGGGGTTTCGCTGCCGCCCTGGCTCTGCAAGCTTGGCCACAGCTTTGGGCCCATCTAACATTAGCTGAGTGCTTAAGGCTTTCTGGAAGTGTTAGTGTCCTCATGAATATTTTATATAGATTTTGAACACACCTAAGCATTCACTGCTTTATAAATAACTTTAATAAAAATAAATACCTAGGTCCTACCCCGAGATCCTTATGTCACAGCTCTCGGGAGAGGAAACTGGATGGAACCGGAGAGCGTTTTGCTAAGGGAAATAAGCCAGGCGGTGCGGGACAAACACCCTATGACCTCACCTCTACGAGGAATCTAATGAACAGAACAAACAAGCGAGCAAAAGAGAACCAGAGGCAGGGAAACAAGGAACAGACTGAAGGTGCCCAGAGGGGAGGGGGAAGAAGATAAGGGTGGAAAGAAGGGGCAGGGTCTGGTCAAAGAACATGTTTAAATGATCCACGGGCATGGACGACGGTGCGGGGATTGACTGCGGAAGCGGGCCGTGGGGTGGAGTGGCGGGCCGGGCGGAGGAGGGCAAAGGGGGAGAAACTGGCACAGCTGTGATAGAGCAACAAAGAAAAGCTCCCAGCTATCTGAGCGGTGCCTCCAGGTCTGCGCACCACGGGACTCTCTGCTCCCCGAGGCCCTCTGCGGGTCCGACATTGTCTCATTGTGCTTCCCCAGGTCCGAGGATCACTGCTCCTCCGCGCAGCCTTCCCAGTGCTGGCGAGCTTCCTAATGCAGATTAATTTAACCCGTGGGAACGCTTCTGGGGCGCTTTTCTTTTGAGAGGCGGCAGGTGTAGAACATTTTATTTAAAGAGTATATCAACCAGTGAATAACAACTCTGTGGTACTGCGTTGGAGTTGGAAGTATCAGTATAAATGCAGGATGCCTTTCGTCTTTCTAAAGAATCGTAACTCGTAGCTCTGTCCACAAAAAGGCCTAAAGGTAATGACCGACCAAGTGGTGATGAACACACCCAATGCCCAGATTCTGGCTGCTGAACTAAAAGGAACCAAAGCTCCACAAAGAAAAGGCAGGAAGCAAACAAGATGATGCTGTGCCAAACCAGAATGACTCGAAATTATCAAGGACATCCGGGTCATGTCAACAGGACTCAGGAGCCCACGAAAGGGTGTTCCCACTTTCTCTAGATCGGGACACCGACAATGACAATAACAGTGACCTATGTTTAAATGTTTACACTTGATCTTAGCCAAAAGGCTGAGAAGCGATATGTTTCAATGTTTAAATTTAAAAATATGTTTCTGTCCATTACTTCATAATGATACTCAAACACCGAAAACACCTCATCAGTCTCCTTTGGAAGATGCTCATTATTTTGAAGGTAAAAGAAATCAAGTATGTATCCTGCCTGTCATGGCCACATTGTATAACCTCAGGGTAACCAAATGGTCAATAAGGCCATTTTCTCTTTAGGGAACTATCCCACTTAAAGTGAAGAAAGAAGGACATATTTGGGATATCAACCTTTTGCAACCTCTAATGGATCCGGGGATCTAGGCAATAATCATCATCAATGGCTGCTAACACCCACCTCCCCGCCTCCCCCCCTGCCGCCCAAAGAGAGATAACCAGATACCGTGGAAGAACACAAGTCTATGCTGCCCAGAGTTGAGCCTGAGTTTGATTAATCATCTAATTATGACTTAACAGGAAATAGAGAAGACGGATAAACATATGACAGCCTCCTTTCCAAGAGGACCCTGTCCAAACCCTAGAACCTATGAGTATGCTGGGTTCCATGGCAAAGGGAATAAAGGTTTCTAGTCAGCTCATCTTGAAATAGAGAGATCATCTAGGATTGCCCATGTGGGAATGTGATCACAAGGGTCCGTAAAAGTGGCAGAAGGAAACAGAGTAGGAGTCAGAGACAGCAGTGACAGGCAGTGGGAGAGCTGACTGTGGAAGAAGATGAGAGCATCTGACCCCATATTGCTATTCGCGGATGGAAGCCTCGAGCCAAGGAATCTGGGCAGGGTCTAGGGATGGAAAAGCTGAGGAAATGGCTGTTCCTGAGGGTCTCCGGAAAGGAATTTGGCCCTGCTGATAACCTTGAATTTAGCCAGGAAGGACCTGCATCGGAACTCTGACCTCCAGAATTGTAAAATAATAAACTTAGGTTGTTTTAAGCCTATGAGTGTGCGGCAATGTGTTAAAGCAGTCATGGTAAACCAATACACAGAATTATAATAAACAAACTCTAGACTAGTGGCAATGTTACCAGACAGATGACCTGTTTTTTAAATGAATAAATTTCAATTAAAACAAACATGTGCACAAGCTCACAAGAAACTGGGGGGCTCAGAGGGAGAGAGAACCTATAGGTTCAAGCACGTGTAAGAAACTTGTTACCCAGTTGCCTTGTATGGATATTATTTGGATTCTGATCTGAACAGAGTAGAGAAGGGAAACACACAAAAGAGTCGGTCGGAGAAATCTGGAAACTGACTGCAAACGGAGGTGGTATTAGAGCATTATAAAATTGGGGGTGACAATAGTATTGTAGTTAGGCTTCAGAATGGACTGTTAATTACTGAGAGATTCGCACAGGAATACTTACAAAGAAAACGGTATGGAATCTGGACTGGCTTAGAAACTGATCTGGGGATGCAGCTGGGTGTGGGGGCTAGAGACGAACCCAGACCGGCTGCAAGTCGGTGCCTGCCGAGGCTGGGTGATGGGGACAGGCAGGGCGCTATGCGTCCAGGTCCTGCTTTCTTTCTTCTCTCTTCCTAGCCTCACAGCGCAGGAGCCAAAGACAAGGGGTTTCTGGAGCAAAAGCCCCACGGTTCAAATCCCAGCTCTGCCACTTACTCCTCGTTCGACCTTGGACAAGTGTCTTAGCCTCCCTGTGCCTCGTGCCCCTCCTTAATAAAATGGGGATACTATTAGTTTGTTGTTTTGGAGTTTTAGACGAGAATTAAATGAGATGAAGTACGTAAAGCATTGAGTAGTTGTAATTACTGTTATCTTTACTATTGTTGAACTACCCCATTCTTGGAAATGTCTCCCTCCTCATTTATAAATGAGGACATCGCTAATAAAACTTTGCTTTAGGGAGTGATGGTGCCAGTAAATTGAGGTCACAGACGTGAAGTGGTCTGAAGCAAGTCGAAATGCTCACAAGCACACAGCACTGCCTCCCCACCGCATCCCAAGGGGCAGGTACGAACGCGGACCTGGCGGTCCCAGAATGCTTATCGTTAACTGGAATTAACGTGCACTAGGGAAAACAGCCTCGCCTAGATTTAAATGACGTCCACAGTCCTACTGTTTTAGGTGGTTTGCTCCACAGCTGTATACATCTTGAATATGCCGGCCTGTGCACAACCACAATTTTATTTAAAAAGAGAAACAGGAGGACACAGAATCTATTTTCAGGAAGACGAAGACAAAGTCATACCCTTCTGCAAATGAAATGTCAAGTAACACAGACTTATATTTAAACACCATTCTAAATGCAGGATTTGCATCTAATCTTTCCTCTCTCTTCGGGATGCACAATTTTATTCAAAAGCTTCAAACCAGTGTAAACCCGATACTGAATAACTTCTAAATGAGCTAAGTCTCCTAGGGGAAATAGGGAACAAAAGTCGTGTTTTAGTAAAATGTTCCCTTCCTTTCTGAAAGATGTTTATGCAATCACGCACAAAACAAAAATAAGAGTTTCGAGCATGATGTTGGACGCTAGTTTACAAGATAAAAAGTTAAATCAACCATAGCTGCTACTTTATCTTATAAATGCATTTTCCTAGCTTTATGCTAAATATTTTAAATATAGCTCACAGCGTGCCTCAAGAAGAGAAACAAATTATACATATAACAAGATGTCAAAAAAGAATAACAGCATCTCAAAAATAAAACCCAACACCAGAGACAGCCCTGAACTTCTCGAAGTAATTTAAAGAAACATGGTAGGAAACCTACTCTATCAAATGTCTTTTCTTTTTAAATTTTACTTTTCAATTCCAGTTTACATTCAATATTATTTTACACTAGTTTCAGGTATATAAAATAATTTAAAGAATAGAACCCAGTTTATCTTAGGGCAATCAGGACCAAAAACTAAATATTCTATGGCGACTGCAAGGCTGTAACCAGGGGTGCTTCTTCCTCCGGGTTACGGGTTATGTTACGGGTTATGCCTTTGCTGCGTCTCACCCCTCTATATGTTCTTTGTCTTTATCGTGGACTGGTAAACGAGCTAGTGAGAAGCTTTCCCCATTCCTTTCCAAGTCAACAAGATGTTCCTTTGTCTCTGATTTTTCTCCGGCAGGCCTTTTCTTTTTAAATGAAATTTCTGTGTCTCTAACATTTTTCTCCTGCTTGTTTTTCTAGGGAAAATGTGACCTTCTCTCATATGTTACCCGCCCGGAGACCCTTACCTCGTGCTTGTCAGGAGCAATGAAGTTCAGTTGGCAGTTCGAGTCATACAAGATGGAGAAAGCCAGTTCAAGCACCTCCTACGAGAGATTAGAAAAAACAGCCTGTTCAGGGAAGCCGGCACGTTGGTTTTGCAGTTGCAAAGGGCTGCGGATGGAATGAGCAGGAGGCTCACGGGGCATCCGGAGAAGCAGCAGGCCAGCGAGTCGTCCGAGGCCACGGAGCCCAGAGCTGGGCCTCTCTCTTCTTTAGCATCCCCCTTCTGGGAGACCGCGATGAGCTGTAGGCTCCTTCCCAGCCAGCAGCATTAGGGCTGCTCGCTGTTCGATCACCCCCAAACAGAAGGATGTTCGTGGGAACATACATGTCCTCACACTCGGCAGGTAATGAGATTTTGGGTGAACCCATTATCTTTAGGTTACATGTCCATCCCTTGATCTCAAAACTACTGTAGAGCAAAGGCTACACAGACTCTGAGATTTTAGATTGAAAAATGAGATTTTATTCTATAGCAGATCAGGGAGAAACATGGGCTCGATGTCAGAATACCTGGGTTCATTCACTGGTGAGCATCTACTGAGTGCAAACAGAGTGAGCCACACACCAAGGACCAAGGCCTCAGTGACAGTATCCTTTCACTGTAGTTGAATGACCTTGGTTGAGACACACTCTGTCACGTCTAATGTGTGTGTTAAAACGCACTTCTCAAATCGTCTGCATCGTGCAATGTTGGGTGCGATGATTATTCTACTGGTCCACTCCAGCAGTCAGCAGTCTTCTCTTTAGAAGACAAGAATGATCCCACATCTCAACACCCTGGAGCCCCCTAACATGGAGGGGAAGGGTCAAGTGTACCCACATTGGTGTGCTGCACTGTTATGACCCATGAGGTAGCCTTCCTTCCTTCTTTGTGCCTTTATAACCAGCACTGCTCACAACCACCCCTCCTCCAGAGCTGTGCCCTTAGTAAGCACCCGCCAGGCATCCACTGCTAGGGGGCAGCTTTCTCCCCATCATCCTCTGCCTTAAACGCTATCTGAGGACCTGCCTTGAGCCAGTGTCATAGAAGAAAGCCACAGAAAGAGGATGGAAGGCAGAAAGAGGTCAATGCTTTCAGGATGCAGAGTTTCAGGTGAGTTAGAGAATTTGCCCAGAGGGACCTCAAAAGGCCTCAGCGTCAGTGGGCTGCCTCTCCTGACACAATCAACCACAAGGCTGCGTGGCTCTTGGGGGTCGGCCAGTGTCTGGCTCACTCCCAGCGGTTCCCTCATTAAGACGGAGAGGCACTTGTTCAAGCCCAGACCTACCAGCATCTCACACTCTTACGGCCTCCTCACCCACCGCGAACAGAAACAAGGGAAGGGAAGGAGGTAAGACACAGAATGGGAGCTATTCTGCAAAACCAGCCTTCTCTTAATTTTTCGTTTTTTCTTCCTTAGGCCTCCACTGAGGCTTGCCCAGTGAAGACTGATAATATTAGGAAGGACCTCGCCAAAACAAACAAAAAACAATTTTTCTATTAAGTTTGATGTGTCTCTCAGGTCTTTTAGTTTATAATGAAAATGGTCATCCGTCCTACTAGTGGTACCAAAACTTGGTATCATCCTCTTAAAAATATCAGCAAGGCAGTCCATATCAAGAACAAGGAATCTCACTCCTGGGGTTATGCCTCAAAAAAGTGAAAAGCAAGCAAAGAACATACTATACGATACTAAATACATGCCTTCCCTTCACTGGGTGAGCCATTAAAGAAATCACAAATTAGCAACCCAGAGAAATATGTTCAACCAGCTATTCAGTATGATACTTAGGAAGATCTGATCGCAAGTGAAGCAAACAGCAGGAGAAGTCGACATTCTTTACATTTGATCACAATTATGGAAAAGTGGACATTCTTTACATTTGATCACAATTATGGAAAAGTGGACATTCTTTACATTTGATCACAATTATGGAGAAGTGGACATTCTTTACATTTGATCACAGTGATGAACAACGTCTACTTGTGGACAGAGACTGGAAGTGAAATGTGAAACGGAAATAATTCTAGTAAGGTTCTACAATCACAGGTGATCATTTCCTTCTTTCAAGAAAACTTCAAACCTTTTTTTCAATAAAATTCTAAGCTCTAATTTCACGTATTCATGGAAGTTGTTTTTAGATTAGGAACACTATATAAACGATGACTTCTTTGTTACTCTTACTACCATGCATTAGGGAAACTGACTCACACCTGAGAGACCAGAGCACCAGGGAAGGACAGGGCTGTGCGTCAGAACGACCAGTCTGGATGCACTAGGGGACCCTGGAAGGTCGATGGGAAAAGGTGACGTTCATGACCTGACTTCCGGGCTGACACCGCAGAACAGCTGCTTTGCGTTGCTGATGACACCTGGGGTGGACACTGCCTGAACCTCTTGACTTGGCGCTGAAGTTGCTGGAGACCAGAGTGTCAGTGTGGCTGTCCTTGTGACACTTTGTCTTCTGCAGGGGCACGGACGAGGAAAAGGAGGGGCGTGCAAACCTGGGGCTTTGCCCTCCCGAGGCAGGTGCCCGTGGAGACGTGAAGGAGGCGCACCACCCTGACCTAGATTCCCGACGCGCACAGGCAGGAAATGGGGAACTCACGGGCACGTCTACCTGCACTTTCATTTCACCAAAGCTGCCTGGGAGGGGTGGGTGGGAGGAATTAATTCTCTGAGCCGCATGCCTGTTTGAAAGGCTGCTATCACTTATAATGAGTTTTATTGATGTTTCTGGCTTGCTGTCATTGAGTCATCGGTGGAGGTCAGCTCTTCAGCACTTGGAGCAGGGAGGCTGCAGAGCTGGGAGCGACGCCACCTCCCAGGTGAACACTCCCGAAGCTGCCGCCTGTGCGAGCTGTCTGGAGGGAGGGAGGCGCCGGGAGGTGTGGCAGTAGGCTGTCACGGATCTGGGGCAGTGTCACCCTCAGGGGCTTCCTGTCACACACAACGCTCACTTAGACATCTGAGGCTCTGGGGCTTTGCTACTTGCCACCTAAGGTCCTTTATTCCCTGTGGATTTAATTCAGTGGAAAATTATGTCCAGGAGCAGCTTATCTTCATCCTCTGTTCCACTAATCCCCAAATCCCACTTCACCGTGTGGAGAAAGAACTGGGATGGATCAATTCTGGGAACAGAGGAGGCAGGAGGGCCTGAAGACTCCCCCCGGCCCAGGACCCCTGACCTGGTACTTTACCCTCCGGCCCTGGGACCAGAGGGGCGTTGGGTGGAGGGATGCTCAGAGAAATTCTGGACATGATGGCACCTTGGTTATGGGACTACCATCTTTCAGGGGTGAAATGATAGACTGAATGAATACACGAGTAGGGTTTTATATAACATATTTTCAGTATACAGCAGTAGCTTCCATTCCTTATGTTGTTTGGGGGTGACCTGCCTCGTTTCGCCATTTTGGCCAACAATCACTTTGACTCTGTTGGTTCTCTCCATTCTGTCCAGGTCATTTTGAGGGCAAAGCACATTGATTAAAGACACAGGATAGTGTGTGTGTGTGTGTGTGTGTGTGTGTGCGTGCGTGCGCGCCTGCACTAAATGGCCTTAGAAATAGCCATAGATTTCACCTATAGTAACCAGACCTATGGATTTGACTTTCTATTTAGAAGGTAAAACCCACTCAGTCATGCAGTATATAGTAACAGTCAATAATGCCTTCTTCAGGCAACTCTGCCTGGCCCCAGTCCGAACCACTCTCTTTTCTCTGTCCCCATCAATCCTGTACTCTGAATTCAACGTTTCTCAATCAGAGACAGCCCTGTCATTTTACATACTCTTTCTCTCTCCTAAAAAGTCTTCCCCTTCCCTCTCCGCCTGGTCAACCCCTTTTTAAAACCCAGCTTGGATCCTATTTTCTCCAGGAGTCCTTGTCAAGTTTCCCAGGCTCACCCTGAGTTTAAGTTACTGCAAAAATAGCCAACATTGGGCTGTAATTGCATGTGGACACAGAAGTCTTTTATCTACCAGACACCCAGGGACAGAGGCCAGGTCATATTTATCTTTGGATTCTCAGCGCCAGGCCCAGACCTGGTATAAAGAACACACTCAATACAGTTGTGAATGAAGGACAAACGAAGTACATGTGGATAAAAGGCCTTTGGGTTAAGACCAGGGTTTCAAGCTAATGCTAGAACATCAGCTTCTAGTATAATCCGCTCCATGTTTCAGGCTCATGGGATCACACTGGGAAACTAGAAGCTGGTTTCTGGGATACGGTGAATGGAAGCTTCTCTTCCATCAAGTATGTCTGTACCCGAATCACTGAGATGCGGTCAGACCTCTCCTCTGCTGACGACGTTTTGACTGTTTAACCGTAAGCCCCAAATTTGGTGGGATGAACTCCAGGAATGGCCACTTTCAAAAACTCAGCAACAAATCAACCTTACGAATTACAACGTTTGACTTTAGAATCCTTAAGCCTTCAACATCCGATTCCTCCGATGGAATTTCCGTTCCTCCACGACAGTTCGAGTCTCACCGAGACTTCCCCACTCTCACTGCGAAGAAGCCGAGTGCTGTCTGTGTCCTGAGACACCCGCCCGAGGCACTCCAATGTCGGGCTGACCGTGTCGGACTCTAAGCTGCAGGAGGACAGGCCACCTCTGTCCCGTTCACACTCCAGGGCCTCGGGCTCCTTGGCTCCCAGCCGCGCTGGTGCTGACTGAGTGGATGACCGAACAAATGCCTCTGCCTCAAGGAACCAGATCAGGTTTTTTTGTTCCTTTTTCTGTTTTCTGGGCCTTAGACAGAGCCTGGGCTATCAGATGTTGAATGAGTGAGAAGTCCTGTCAGTCACCAATATTTCACTATTAACAAAGCGTCTGTCTCCCTTACGGACGCTACTGTCTCGGGGTGCCTTGCTCGCAGGCAGGCTAATCGGGAGTCCCGTGGCACGAAGTGCCAAAACCTTCTGTCCAGCTGGAAACACTATCTGAAGAGCCAGCCACACACACCTTGCTTGCTGGCCGCTAGCGGGCACTGATATGCCTCCTAGGGACACATTTCGATCAACCCTCCTTTCAGGATGCGGTCTCTTCCTCCCTACCCAGAAGTCCTAGAGGTAGAGAGGAGAGACCTCTGGAGTATTGGGGGAAGGGGTGTGGGTGTGTGGGGTTGAGGAAGTAAGTTTTTAGGACTGTGAGTTTCCTTTCTCCTTTTTGATGTTTAGCCTAATGAACCAGGTGTATGAACACTATTAGCATTACAAAAACAAACAATTTTCATGTGTATGCAAATGAACGAGACAGGCTGGCAGAGATACTCTCTTGGCCGGCCGTAAGGTATCCTGGAAGAGCTGTGGGTGGCTGGGCATGTGGGCCGGTGCATCCCAGGAAGTAGCCTCCATTTGCAGTCCTGTCTATATGTTTATAGAAGTGTGCTGTATTTACCCATCCATCCATCATGCATCCATCCATCCATCCATCTATACACCCATCCATCATCCATCTATCTATCATCCATCCATCTATCCACCCATCCATCCTCCACCCAATTTTCTATGAGTGCCATGAGAATAAAAAGAAGGTTGAAGGGGGTAGGTGGGGAGGGGTGAGGAGAAAATGCAGACAACTGTAATTGAACAAAGAAGGTTGGAAAATGTCATTTACTTGTTTGTTTTGTTGACCTCTTCTAGGAGCAGAGGAGTCTGATACAAGAAGGCCAAATCTGCCCACATATATCATATGCTCGTATGAGATCATCTCTACTCCCGTTTTGATATTGGTAACTGTGTCTTGTCTCATTTTTTCTTGTTTAGTCAGGCTAGAAGCTTATCAGTTTTATTCATCTTTTCCATGAACCAAGTTTTCGTTTCGTGGATTTTCTCTACTATTTTTCTTTTTCTCACTTTCAGTGATTTGTACTTTAATTATGTATTATTTCTTTTTTTCTGCATGCTTTTGGCTTAACTTGCTATGCTCTCCTAAGGTGAAAACTTTATTGATTTTTAGATCTTTCTTGTTTTCTAACATATAAATTTAATACTACAAACTTCCCCCAAACACTGCTTTTGCCCCATCCCACATATTTTGATAAGTTATACTTTCACTTTAGTCCACAACATTTTGTAATTTCTTTTGAGACTTCTTTTTGAGCTAAGACTTATTTAGAAGTGTATTGTTAAATTTCTAAATATTTGAAAGGACTTTATAGCTATCTTTCTGTTACTGATTTATTTAATTCTACTGTGATTTGAGAAACTACTCTATGATTATTATTCTTTTAAATGTGTTATGATGTATTTTATGGCCCAGAATGTGGTCTACATCGGTGAACATTTCCTGTGAGCTTAAGAAGAATGCGTATTCTGCTGTCGTTGGGTGGATCTTCTATTGTTAATTACATCAAGTTGATTGATGCTGCTGTTCAGGTCATCCATATCCTTATTGATTTTCTGCCTGTTTGAGCTGTCAATTACTGACAGAGGGGTATTGATGCCTCTAGAATAATAATGGATTTCTGAATTTCTCCTTTCAGTTCTATTAGTTTTCCCTTATATATTTTGATATTGTTGTCCATTCTATTTTTAACCTCTCTTAGTCTTTATATTTAAAGTTGTTTTTTTAAAAAAAGTTTTTTGGTTTTTTTTTTTTGGTAGAAAACATAGACTTGGGTCTTTTTAAAATCTACTCTGACAGTCTGTCTTTTAATTGGTGTATTTAGACCATCGGCATTCAAAATGATTACCTAAACAATTAGTGGCTGCTCTGTTTGTAACTCTTTTCTAATTGTTGCATTTGTTCTTTGTTTTTTTCTTCCTTCCTTCCTTTTTCTTTTTTTGTTTGCCTTTCCCTGTTTTCAGTGTCCCAAATCCTGTCTCCTGTCCCTTGTGACTTTGCTGTCATTCATTTCACTATCCATATGCTATCATTGTCACTACTGTTCCTTTTAACAAAGTTATCTTTTGTGGATTCACAACAACAAATAAGTATTTTTATTTTACCCTCGTTTATTCCTTCTCTGATGTACTTCTGTCCCTTTCGTGGGATCCAAGTTTCTCACCTACATAATTTTTCTGACAATGAATTACTTCAGTTTTTTTTTTTATCTGAAAAGTCTTTATTTCTCTTTCACCTTCGAAGGACAATTTCACTAGATAAAGAATTCTAGGTTGGTGGGGTTCTTCCCCCGGCACCAAATACTTCACTCTACTTACTTCCTGTTTACATAATATCTGATGAGAAACCATTTTAATTTTTATTTTTGTTCTTCCATAGGTAAGGTGGTTTCCCTCACCTGGATTCTTTCAAGATTTTCTTTTTGTCTTTGGTTTTTGGCAGTTGAAATATGATATACCTGGGCGGTTTTTTTAGGGGGAAGGTACTTATTTGGTTGGGTGTCCTCTAAGCTTCCTGAATCTGTGGTCTGATGTCTGTCATTACTTTTGGTAACTTCCTGTCCATCATTGCTCCAGTATTTCTTCTGCTCCATTCTCTTTTTTCTTGTAGCCCAATTATTTACATGTTATACTTTCTGCAACTGTGCCTCAGTTCTTTGATGCTCTATTTTTTTTTTTTTCATTTTTTCCCCTCTTTGCATTTCAGTTTAGGGAGTTTCTACTGACTCATCTTCAAGCTCACTAACCCTTTCCTCAGCCATGTCATGTCTACTGATGAGTCCATTAAAAGCATCCTTCACTTCTGTTATACTGTTTTTCATTTACAGGTTTTTTTCTGATTCATTTCTGGAGTTTTCCTTTCTATGATGACGTTACCCAGCTGTTCTTTCATGTGACCTACTTTTTCCATTAGAACCTATAACACTTTTAATTGTAGTTATTCTAAATTTTCTATCTGATAATTCCAACATCTGTGCCCAACATATTGGAGTCTGATTATGATAAATGATTTGTTTCTTCAGGCTGTTTTTTTTCTTGCTTTTTGGCAGGCCTGTAATTTTTTGCTGAAATCCAGACACGTTGTATCAGGTGACAGAAAAGGAGATACACAGACCTCCAGAGTGACAGTTTATGTTAATCTGGCAAAGAATTGGGCTACTGATGTAGCTGTAAGTGCCAGAGGCTTCAGATTCCTCCAGCGTGTCCGTTCTGGCCCCTTCTCCTGACTTTGGGTTCCCTAAGTCCTTCCTCAGAGAGAGTCTGTGTCTTGCGGGTCTTTCCACTATACTCCACTACTTTGGTCTTGCTGGTGTGGCGGTAGGATATGGGTGAGGGGTAGCATTCTGTAATTTTCCAATGAAATCTCCTTCTTTTAGGGGTCTTGTATCTTGTGGTTGTCACCTTCTCAGTGGTTTCTCCAATGGCACAGCACCCCTCCCCACCTCCTGCCCATCTCCTGGAGGCTTCGACTGCTGTTGATTACGCCCCTCCTACCTCCCCACCCTGCTGTTGGGACAGGAAGGCTAAGTGGGACTGAATGGCAGAAATTCTCTTCCCCTGGCTGGGAGCAAGACCTGGAGAGCAGGCCTTTGCTCTGAGAAGGCTCTGGTGTATACATCATGATTACTCGTCCACTTCTCTCGCCGGAGCCGACTGGAGAGAGGGGGTCTTTCTCAGATCTTCAATGGGGGGTTTTGCTAGGGTTACTGGAGGTAACGCCCATGCACGTATGCCCCCCGGCCTGCGACCTCCAAGAGTTCCCCATTCTCACGCTCGCCCACACTCAGCCTACAGCACTTCGTCGGAAGCACTACTTCAGTGAGCCCACAGTTCCTGGCTCCCACGGATTCCTGGCTCCCACGGATTCTGCTCCGGGTGAGCAGATCGGGCTGTGACTCTCTCTGGATGCACCCGACTCTCCAGGACCCCAGGGTGGTGGTTTGCCCTGAGACCTGAGTTTCCTGGCAGGTCCGAGGAAATGATGGATTTTTTCACTTCACTCGGTTTCTTTTCACTGTAAGGACAGGAGTGACAACTCTCAACCTCTTTACGTGTTGGGGCTGAAACTAGGGGTCCCCCCACACCTGTTTTACGTCATTCTCAGTCCCTACTCAGAGCGCTTGAATCCGGGCAGGCTGCTTGGCTGTCCAACCACACCCCTGCTGGCCTTCTCCGGTGGCTGCCAATTTCCCCGCAGCGTTTTCTGTTCAGCGGCAGGTGTTACGTAACTGCAGGGACCTCGGCTGGAGCCGAGTGGAGCCCGTGCGCCCCAGGCCGGTGCCCTGCCGATCGGGGGTGTCGAAGGAGAGCAGCCCCACCGGGGGCAAACCGTAAAGGCGGAGGCTTGCTGCTGCAGGTCAGAACGCGTCTCTGGAATCCGACGAGCTGGAAACCCCCCATTTCCCACAACAGAGAACGAAGAGCAATGCCGGGTCGCAGGGGACCCACACGCTCTTGGGCACGCCCCTGTGTCATTACGCTTGTCGGCTAAGGCATCATATGACGGGTGTGACAGGCTTGACAAAGAAGGAATTCGCAAGGACTCGACGCGAGTTATCCTTACGGAGCTTGAGAGGCAAAGGTCTCGCTATCGGCCTCCTTGGCTGCACGGGCTCCCCCTTGTCTTCCTCAACAGCACGCGCCCAGAACTTCGGTTTCTCCCTAACCACGGATGGAGGGTCACCCCGGGCGGACCTGGAGTCCTGCTGTCGTGCCATGTTAGAGATTACAGGGCAGGGCGTATTCCCTTGAACCCCGATTGATAAGGAAAACGTGGATACTGCTTATATTCCTCTTAGACACTAACACTGAAAATAAAAAAGCAACCTATTGATTTCTGTGACACTTTGGGGACCAAGGTGGCTGGGGCACCCAGATCACTCTGGGTAACTGTATTCATGGATGGGTATTACAAGATGCCAAGAGGGGTACACAGAGACCTGGCTCCCTGATGGCTCCTCCAAGGGCAAATACTGCCAAACTGGGGCCCATCTTTCCAGGGGAGGTCCCTGCACACCCTCTGGTGCAGAACACGGGCTCTCATGGTGAGCAGCCAGCTGGTCAACTAGGAGGGGAGGGTGGAAACTACTGCAACGTGAAGAGGGTTCAAGCAATGTGCCTTTGGGGGGAATTATCTCCCTTAAGCTGGGTTTGAGCTATTTCGCAGTACTTGCCACCATGCTGAAGGATGAAATCAGGGCCTTAAATCTTTTCTAAAAACTTTCAGAATCATTTGGTCTCTGCTTTCCCTGGGCTCCACGGAAACCTCGGGGAGTCTCCTGAGAAGGTGGTAGCAGCGGGAGAGAATGAAACCGGCTGGGGTGGGAGTTGGGGAAGGGGTAACATAAACGTGAATGGGAGGTTAGGAGAGGCCCGGAGAATGCGTGGGGCTGAGCGGGGAGGGCTGGAGAGAAGACAGGGCGATGCTAGTGACTGGGCAGTTCCTGGGGCTAGAACTGGACAGGGAGTCAGAAAATGGAAGACACGGTCAATGGAGGAAAAGGGAAGCTGAGAGATGGTAAAGGAGTCGGGAAGGGAAAAAGTTGTACAGCCACACACACAAGCATTGCTACCCAAGAAGGAAGGCTGGGCCCGCTGCTACCTGCGTTGTCCCGACAGAACCATCTATTCGCAGTCATTGGAAACCGTACCTTGTTTTGTTTAAGGGCACCTTTCTCTTTCATATGAGGGCAGTCCTTTCCCGTCACCACGGCTTTGATGTCTGCCACCGGCACTGGAATTCACAAGAGAAAACAAAAGTAACTTCACCACGTAAAAGCTTAGATGTCAACAAAGAAGAAGGACTAACCATCAAGTCTGCTGGCAAGCTGCCATTCCCAGACACTGCGGTGAAAGGGAAAAGAGTTAAAATGAGGACGAGAAGTTGGGTAGTGTGCCGGGACTTAGAAACTAAACGATATTCTTATATTCTGGCAAAAAGCAACCCTGGGGAGAAAAATCTTTGTTGATAAGCAGAATTTGGTGCATTAAAACAAATAACTTCAAAAAACCCCAACAGAGCCATGTGAAAAGTGATGGTATTCGAGGAAGCGGCAATAATAGCAATAGTGGTACCAATACTGATATTCCAGAAGACGCTGCGTGCCAGACACAAAGCCAAGTGCTTCCCCTGTATCAGTAGCTCTGGCTGAACTAGCTACATCTACTTAGTTTCTGAGTTTAGGATAATCAGGAAAAGCAGCCTTATCACAGCAAATGTACTTGAATCTAAATCGCCCCGAACTCTGTCATCCCCGCCTCCACCATTTCGTTACTTCCCACAACAATTCTTTGAGGCAGGTTTCATTATCCCTATTTTACGGGCAGCGAAACTGAACTCCAAGAAAGGGAACATTCTTGTCTGATACGGAAACGGTGGCTGGTATTTATCATGCAGTTCGAGGAAAAGATGTCATCTCATAATTTACTCAGGACTTGGAAGGAGATAAAAGAGATGAGAAGGTTTGCACATTTAAAACTTTGTGTTAAAATAATCTGAGAGAGAGAGAGAGAGGAAGCAGTTGGATGGCTTGGAAACTTAAAAACAAATCAAAGTCACCCATCCACCTCCAGTTCCTAATCTTTTGTCCCATAACAGACTATGAGGTCTCACCCAGGCTCCGAGGAAGCTTTGAGTAATGAATTCCTAAGTAATCAGTCAGTCATTTCCTTAGTAATCATTCCCTTAATGATGATGATGATGAGCAATTTCATAATTACTGTTCACATACTTTTACTGGGGAATTGGGTTGTGGGGCAGACACTTAGATGATGACAAAATTATAAAATATATAGCTAACATTTCCCAGATACCCTAAACCTGTTAAGAACCTTCTGCAAATCTGTTGACACTCCTGGAGTTCCGTCTAACTTGCGAGAACAGTAGAGCCGCAATGCATCCTTCTGGGGGTCTCTGCACATACCCCAGCTATCGGTCCCACGATGTTTTGTAGTCCTGATTCTAGACCCCTTTGGTTGACATTACTTGTACTCACTAATATCTGGCTTGCCTTTCTTTCCAGGCATATTGGAGACTCCACTTCCTAGCAACCCCTGGGGCTATGGGATTAGTTCTGGCCAATGACACGTAAGAGGAAATGGCAAGTCTCTTTCACCAGCTGAGACAGCGAAAAGTCCATTTCCACCAGCCACTCTTCCCCAGTTGCAGACACTGAACAGGTCCCATGTTCCATCCAATGGCATGGCTATGGAATGGCCAAGCAGCCTCTGGCCTGGGTCCCGGAGTGACCACGTGGCGTGGTCCTTTGACAACTCACATTGGTTATATAATTCGAGGAGCGACAAATAAACTCTTTTTGGCCCAAACCACTGAGATTTGGGGGCTGTTTGTTCCCACCGCAGAATGTACCGGTGCAGTCCATCCTGGGTGGCGGACCCTTTACCTGGGACCCCTTTCCTGCCTCTGGTCACTGCTTTGAATTGGTATCTCCTTGTCATTGGTCCCTGTCACTCCTGAACATACTGTTGACAACAACTGCGAACCTCAGTTCTCCTCAAATCCATTTTCATAACCAACGATCAGCTCTGTTCCTCTCAGTGGCCTATCTGGCTGCTTAAGAAGGGGGACATTTAGGCACTTTGGGAAATTGGGTTTACTTTTCAATGGAAAATCCATGACTAAAGTGAATTTGACATATTAGCATAACAGTTCAGAAAATCTTCTCAAGCTTCAGATGGAGGCTGAGTCATAAAAACCTCAGAAGTAGAAAGTCTTTATTGTATAATCTGTAACATGGTCAATGAACTAGAGAGTGTCAACAATCTATAAATAGCAAGTCACCCCTTGGCTCTGAAAACCCAGCATATGCAATGGGACAAGATTAACACAAAGTCTACTGTGGGGACAGCCTGCAGAATCTCTAATGAGGAGGCTCCGGGGGAGCGAAGGCCCTTCTCTACCTCGTTTGTGGCAGTACATATTTAATATTTTTATATACATTGTCCCCTGTCAAAGAGACAAGCTGCTCTATTACTCACAGGATTGTGGCTAAAAGGAAAACACAAAATTCTAAAAATACACTGCGGCTTTTAAAGGTTGTTCTTTGCACAGTTTGCCTCTAGATGTGCTGGGAAGAGTGGGCATCCGAGGGCTGAAATGCCACCCTCTCTATTCCCACAAGAAGAGTTAGACTCACATCCCTGGAATCTGTACTCTAAGGAGGCAGCAGAGGGCTCTTGATTATGTCAAAGCCAGGTGAGAGTTTCCATGGTCTTTTGAGGGGGGACAGCATAAAGAAGTGGGGCCCAGAGACATGAGAACAGGACGGTCACTTCTGGTACCCTACCCTCAACTCTAAATTCTTCAGGCATGGCTTCATTTCTTTCTATGCTTCCTTCACTTTGAGCTGGCTTGAGATGCTCTAATTCAATACTCCCATTGCACAGATGGGAAGGCTGAGACCTAAGGAGGAAATAAATTATTTAAAGTCATATGGGAGGACAGAGCCAGGACTAGTGCTCTCCGTTCCACTGCATGCTCCCTTGGTAGGTCATGCTTTCTCCTTATGTTTGTCAATTATGATTTAGAACAAAAATACCATTGAAAAGGTAAATACGGCCACTGTGATAAAAGTAGTTTTCATTTTCACCCCTGGGAGCTAAGCTGAGGCAGAAATGACCCCAGGAAGTAGCTGGTAAGCCATGAGCACTTGCTCATATGGGAACCCAGTGCGCATGGGAGCAGCTACGGAGGCGGCGGTGCAGGCTGCGGCTGGCGCGGTGAGGTGAAGAATCCGCTCTCAGTTGGCCGCATGGATTGGTGGGAAGGGCTGTGCCTTTGGGATCACAGAGCCTGGGTTTGAAATCTGGGCACACCTGCTGGCTATACAACTTCGGGCTAATGCTCTGGGGGCCGAAGCTTCCTGGCCCGCAGTGTGGAATTATAACATTGTTCATCTCAGAGCACTGCTCTAAGAATTAACGCCTGATGTTGGAGCTAATTGTTGGCTTTTAATGTGGGCGAGTGTGTAAGAAGCTGGTCCATGAAGTGGGATGGTGGCATTCAGATCTTTGTCCTACCATTTACTACCTATGTGACCTTGAACAAGTCACTTAATTTTTCTGTAGCGCAGTTTTCTCATCTGCAAAACAAGGACAACGGTATCTACCACTTCAGGTTGTCAAGGGGATAATGAATGGGAAGTTCTCAGCACAGTGCCTGGCATATTGTAAACACCCAATAAACGTTATTTGGAATTGTTCTCATCACCAATAACCAAAGGTAGTTCTCTCTGTCGATTGGGGGACCTGCATTATTCACCACGAGTCAGTGATGGAAGTGCCCGCTTTGCTTCGCTGTCTCGCTGTGCGTCTCATCCTAACAGACCTCATGGCCTGTGTGAGGGCTGAGCCTTCTCCTCTGTGTCTTTGATGTTGGCATGTGGAGCGCTGGCCTACATCCTCTCAAAGGGAGGTGCTGGGGGGCCCAGGGCTGGAAGGCACTAGAGTCTAGTGTTTAGTGGGGGTGATGAGGCTTAATCAACCTAGTGGGCGGGCTGTGGGGCGAGGGAATGGAAGGAGATATGGATTTTTAAGGGCCTTATTTCCTGTCAAACAAAACAAATGGGAGAAGAGTGATTTCCTCCACCTTAGGGATGAAGAAGCTAACGGGAGTCCCGCCATTTTCACTCACACTTTTCTGTAGGAAGAGGATTCAATTACACTGTTTGATTCATTGATATCTTAATAGTCAGCACTGATTAACTGAAGGGGCAGAAGGCAATTTCCCCCCTGGTCTCAAGAGAGGGCAATCATACCAGGCAGGAGCAATGGCACTTGACATTAATTAAAGGCACGACTCATTTTTCTGGTGGATTGAAGTTTCTGACTTTCAAGGGCTCCCAGACAATGGGCTACTTGCTCCAGGCGGAATGTGTAATTGCAATGGCAGGCAAAGCAGGCAGCCAGCCTGAGGCAGCGAACTTAGTTGCCTGAGCCAGGGCCCTGTTCAGCTCAGGTGCATAATGGCTTCGTTTGACTTCATTACAGGAAGACACCCCTTTGCGACACATGGACACATGTGCACACAGATGTAATGTTGCCCACACACATGTGCACACACCTGCCCAAGTATGGGTTTTTGATTTTGACTGCAGTGGGTGAACTGCTATGAAGCAGCTCTTCCAAACCCCGAATGGCCAGATTGAAAAGCAGGAGGGGAAGGGGTGGACAGGAATTTCGAACCACTGGTGGAGGGGGAGGCTGCAGCCCCTTCCCAGAAGTGGTGCCACTCACAGGCCCCACCAGCAGCCGTTGGGAGATCTGTGGCTGGGCTGTGCCCCGCCACCACCCTGGTGGAGGCATTCCTGGCTTCTAGCCGGTGACTGTCACCCTGTGCTTTCGTGGGTCAGGGTCTTGGTAGAGCTGGGGTGCGGGCATCAGTGTTCGGGCAATGCCAGGAAGTGCCCCTGCACGAGGCTCAGGTGCTGTCCATGCCGTGACCTTCTCTAACCCATTTCCGCAGGGACAGGACCCGCTAGCAAGGGAGCGCACGCACGAAACCTGCCTTCAGTGCCAAACAAGTGCCTGGCTGTGCGCTGAGAAGTGGATTCTGTCCCCATCGACATGGAGATAAACAGTATGTTCTGTGAGTGGAAGAGATGATCATCAGGCCACGTGGGAAAGGAACGAATCGGCTGTCTGTCTGTCTGTTTTCTGCCCGGACAGCTTTCCCTATTTCTCGGGCAGGTGAGGAAGGAGACTCCGAGCAAGTTTCCGGTTGCCGTGGCCAACAGTAAGCTATAACTCCTCATTTCAGAGCCGTGAAGCCGATTCCAGAGTGCTGGCTCTGGGCAGTGCCTAGTTCTTGAGGGAGTTTTCACCAGTTAGAAAACAGAGGAAGATGGAAACGCAGGTGTGAGTGGTTAATGAAGCTAATTTAATTTCCTAGAAGGGACTATTCCTCATTCCAAGATTAGGTCTTCCTTACTGTTTATTGTGATGTGATCCAAAGTCTTCTTTAAAAAAAAACCCCACCTAAGAATATATATTAACTAATTTGAGAGAGAGAAAGATCAATCAGATCCTTCCCATATGTGCCCCTAGGGAAATTGAACCTGCAGCCTAGGTACGTGCATTGACCAGGGACTGAACCCACGATCTTCTTGGTGAATGGGATGATACTCCAACCACCTGAGCCACCTGGCCGGAGTAATTTTTTTTAAATGAAAGTACTGTGATATAAAATTTTAGTTATATGTTATTTTTAATACCCTTATTCACCAAAATTAGAAGTTGGTAACCCACTACCAATTCACCGTTGCTGTTCTTTTAAACTTGGACTTTTGGGTGAAAGCTAAATTTGAAGAACGGCCGTGAAGAGCATACAGCAACAGGCAGCCCGCCGTTCTCCCTGTGAGCACCAGCAGCGCCTGGAGGGCCCGTTCAGACAGAGATTGCTGGCTCCCCTCCCCAGCACCGCCGAGCCAGCAGGTCCGGAAGCGAGGCCTAGGAATCTGCATTTCCAACAAGGTCCCACCTAGGCGATGCTGCTGCGCTGAGACCCATTCTCTGAGAAGCGGTGGTCTGGCCTGTGTACGGTGGGATAGAGCATGCTTCCTGAGACCTGAGGGGAGGGTCTCCGTACGGACTGGGGTCCAGGATGCGCCCCCTGCAAGGACACGCAGACACCGCCCCAGACTCGGTGGTGGCAGGTTTCCATTCTCTTCCTTCCGGTTCACGGTGTCAGCGATCAGCACTGGGGAGGCGGTGCTCCTAGGAAAGGAGACTGCTGCCTGAACTCCATGACGCCACTGACCGCCCTGTTTTTAAGCGGGAGGAAGAGAGAGCGTTCCGGGCTGTCTGGCGGACATATCAGCAGTGTCTGGATGTGCGAGGAATTTTCCACTCCTGATTTATTTTCACTTCTGATGGCATGAGCTTCAAGGAAGACAGTCTCCATCTGACTTCCATGGGCCCTGGGGTGACAAGCGGGAAGGCGCCAGGACTTGGGGGTAAGGTCTCAATCGGGGACACACGTATGTGACTCGCCGCAGGGTCGCTGTGACTTTTAAAGGTTCTTTAAAACTGTCTTTAGCGTTCTCACTCTTTGATTTCTCTGCCTGGGATATCTCCTGAGGCTATGTTCATTTCTTGTAATTTCTCTTCCGAATTAATTCGCGGCCTTTATATTTTAATGTTTCTATTCTATAATACCTGGTTTAATGTGCACACTTAACGCTGTCTAAAAAACCTGGAAACTGGTTTGGCGTTGGGCTAAAATAACCTAGTACATTACTGGTTCTTCAAGATATGCACATTAAGACAGGGCCTGGCTGGGTAGCTCAGTTGGTTAGAGCGTTGTCCTGTTACACCAAGGTTGCAGGTTCAATCCCCGGCCAGGGCACATACAAAAATCAATCAATGAATGCATCAATAAGTGGAACAACAAATCCATGTGTCTCTCTCTCTCCCTCCCATACACACACGTACACACACTGTCTAAAAATCAAATAAATAAATAAATAAATAAATAACCCGGAACCTGGTTTGGTGTTGGACTAAAATAATCTATCATATTCTTGGTTCTTCAAAATACATACATCAAAACAGACATTGTACAAAAATAGCAAATAATATGTACTTCAGGGAATATGTAGAAAAGAATAAAAGGTAGTTCATCCTAAATTTCCCAAGTGCCTGCATTACGTCCTTGAAGTAGGCGGCCATATTTGGGTCTGCCATTAGCGCTGCATTCCGACTATGGGACACATTCAACTACAAGACATAAATGTGGGAGGGATCTCAAGACTGTTCGAGCTGGGACTTACAACGAGATGAGACGCACCCGGTGGCTTTATGTAGGAGAATAGTTTTTCTGCATGATACTTAGTGACCAGGAAACAATCCAGCAACCCCAGCTCGGGGCTCCTACCCAGGATGGCCACTTACGTTTGTCCTGCAAGGAATCGTGGGGCACTTCTCCCTGAGGACTTTCCTCCAAGTCTCCATAATGCAGGACCTTGTGGTTTGGTGAAAGCCGGCAATACCAAAACTTGTCTGAGGAGGAAAACACAAATGTACAAGGTAAGTAATTCTGGCTTCCAAAAATATCGACATCCTTATTTCCTAATAGGATGACCTGGAGGAACAAGCCATCCATCTGACTGGAAGTCTTCGGAAAGGAATGGGGTCCAGAGCCCTGATCAGCGAGTCCCTTCCGATTTTGATGGTCAGTTAGCACCTGACCTCTGAACATACATTTGAGAACCACTGCGAAAGGTCTCAAATCCTTCTAAGACGATGGCAACAGGTTTTCTGAGGTGGTGGCTTCCAGAGGGCTATTTACCGGTTTCTATAGCAACTACGGGGTTTATTCCTGGTCCATACAAGCCTGGGAGAGAGAGGGAGTGAGGTGCAGACCAAGCAGCTTTCTCGACACTTTGCTGCTTCCGTTTTCCTGTCTGAGATGTTGAGCCAGCTGCGACAGTTGTGTGACGTGTCTTAGTTGGCACACCGAACCTCCAACCCCGGAGGCTAATATCACAAATTAATCAACGAACGGAGAGTCAGGATGCGAGTGATAGACACAGGGCTGGAAATAATCTAAGTAATCCAGGGATTTATATAAAGAGTGAGGACATTCACAATCATTTCCTGTCTAATCCTTAGTTTGGTTCTCTACATAGGCAGGACCAGGGCCTTAGGACCATTCTGATAAACAATTCCTTCAAATTAACCTCCTCTCTGTCCCCAAATATCATAAAAATTGTTGAATAAGCCTGTGAGGCTGGGAAAAAGAGGCAAAGAGAAACTTTTATAGATAAGAAACTTCAACGTGACAGCAATCTTTGTGCAGGTCTCAAGGCTGGGCTTAGATGCTGCCTCCTCCAGGAAGTCCTCTTTGATTGCTACAGCAGAAGGGACTCTCCCCATCCTATTAGCTGCTGCAGCATCTCCTTTGATCACGGGGGTCCACATGTTAAGCACCTTAGTGTTTTCTATTATGCATCACATACCCTAGGTAAGCAACTTGTCCTAATGGGTGCACTGCGACCAATTACTGATGACAGGAGACTCCAGGACACTCATCAGCCCTGCCAGTACGGCGAAGCCAGGCTCTCTGCAGCCATCTTCATGACTGCTCTGCCCCAGTCCCCTGGCACAAAGCCTGGCACCTAGAAGTTGCACAGTTGATGCTGGCTAAGTTGACAAACGAAGACCGAAGGGGACTTGGTGAAACACTTCAGGCACACTGTGCGTATGACTTGTAGCCTCTCTGTGCCACTGCGCAGTCGGCAGATGCAGTGGCCTTGGTGAAACCGCCTCATTTCTGTGTCTACCAACACAAAGCACTTTGAAACCACTCTGACTCAAACACTCCCCGTAACATTTTCAGAAAATTGTTTTTCTATTTCAAATTGCTTTCACTGCAAAAGCATGTGTTAACTATGACTCTTTTAATAGAAAAAGAAAGTCTAAAAATGGAAGAAAAAGCTGCACAATGAACAAAGAAAACACTCAAGCCCGATCCACAAAAGTCTCAATGATTCTATCTTCCCTGTCTATAAATACGGTTTGCGAATTCCTGAATGTTGTCAGAATAGGGCAATTCACATATTTAAAAGAATCATTTTAAACTCTGATAGAAAATTTTGAGAGGAAAGAAAGTTATTTAATGGCTAGGAAAACATCTGGAATGGCTACATTTTCAAAATTATGATTTTTATATATACGTATTTATATCTCATCATTTTTCTGGAAGGGTGTATCAAAGGGAGAAAATAAAATTACTCCTGAATAACTCGCAGCCATTTCAATGAGGCAAGCGGGTCACCACCAGTTCTCCGTGGAGAAAGCAGGTCCGGGAATGGGACCTGTAATCCACAGCGGAACTGTGAGCTCCGACGGAGCGGCCCCCGCCTCAGCTGCCAGCTGTCAGCCGTGCTGGTTGGGTCCTGGCATGACGGACTGCAGGGGCTGCTTCTGCCCGGAAGGAACCTCCACCTGATCCAGACGGCCTGGGATGGCCACAGAGCCGGCGGGAGAAGCTGGCTCTAACACTTCCCTTCCTCTGCCACCTCGGAGGCGGGATCTGGGGCTCAGTGAGCAAGGGAAGGAGGACAGAAACCCAGGAAGGAGGTCAGTCGGCTGGAACAGGTGGGCACTCTGGCCTTATTCTGAGTAATGTCTTAGCCTGTTCCTTCCAGGAGGTCCTCGCTTCTCAAGCTGGAGTCGGTTCTGGGGGCTGGAGTTTACCTCTGGCGGGAACCCGAGGCCCCAGGGTGGATGTGGCACAGTGGAAGACCAGGCATCCTCATTCATCTGGGGAAGCACCCAGAGCAGTAAGTGGTATGAACAGATACAGCTTGGAGGGAAGTGCAAAATGTCTATTCATTTGTAAGACTTCAAAAAAATTCTTGCTGCATATATTTTCCAGGTCAGTTTGTCCACGGAATGTCTGCAGAGGGCCTACGGTGCACACGGCACTCTCCTGCGGGGAGCAGAGAATCATCGGGATGGAAGGCAGAAGTAAGGAACGAGGCCTCGGAGCTCAGGGAGAGGGAGCTCCCTCCCTTCTTGATGGCCACCGAGAGAGAGAGAGAGAGAGAGAGAGAGAGAGAGAGAGAGAGAGAGAGAGAGAAAGAGAGAGAGAGAGAGAGAGAGAGAGAGAGAGAGAGAGAGAGAGAGACGGTGGGAACCTTTGCTTCCCAGGGCGAAGAAGCAGGGACAGGGACTCAGTAGGGCTGTGTGCTCTGCAGGGAGAAGCAGGAATAGAGCAGGTCTCTTGGGCGACAGTCTCACCTTCAGAAACTACCAGAGAACAGTGGCTGTTTGTCAGGTTACGGAGGCAATGCTGCCATCCGTGTGGGTGTAAAGGAAACACAAAAGGATCCTCGGAGCCCGGCCATAGCAGTATCTGATGTGCAGCAGACAGAACTTCCTCCGACTGGAGGCTTGTATTCTCTTGGCGTCATGCTGCCAGCCACCTTGGGTTTTCCTCTGACCTCTGCCTAACCTTTCTCTTGTCCTAAGTAAGTTCCCCTTTCTCTGTAAGTGGTAGGGTCTTCTCCGCCCCATCAGATAGGAAGTCTGGGGTGGATGACAACTACTGGAAAGGGGACTGAAAAGCCTTGGGACAATTGCTTTGACTCCCGAGTCTCAAAGGCTGACACTCAGCCAGCATCTTCCACAGGACAGAGGCTGGGACGCTGAGTTCTGGAGCGGAGCAGCGGCCTCCGAGCCTGGTTACATCTGTCCTGAAGTGGGAGAGGCTGTAAAGAAAAGCAGAGCCACCAGCTCCGCCTGACGCAGCACCCACCTGTGGGTGAGACCTGTTCAGCACCAGCCAGCAGCAGCTTGATTTTCAGTTTCTTTTAGGATAAGAAAAATGCGTGTTTTCTTTTCAAAACCCAGCATGAAGTTACTAGTGCCTCAATCCCTCTGGGCAACGAATGAGTGGATTTTGTCATGAAAGTAATTAGCAAGAAGCGGGGAGAACATTATCACGGATTGTTCACCAGCATTCAAGAGAAAACAGGAGTTAATATGGAGGCCTTCTAGTCAATTAGGAGGTTAGCGCATCAACAGCCAGCCCTTCAGTCCCCAAACTCAAAACTGGAATGTATGGGGACAACTTTGTGTCTGTCTGTCTGTCTGTCTGTCTGTCTCTCTCTGAAGTATCAGAGGGAAAAGCTGCTTTCAAAATTCACGAGCCTGGTAAGAAGGTCTCCGGGGCTGATTAAAGCTATTCCCAATGTCACACAGACCATTATGGAGCTAATCACCACCGACGACTGTAATTCTTGCAGTAATGTTTGACTGAACTTCACGCAAGGATGGAAATATCCCGTGTCTGCTTTATCAGGAGGATGAAAAGAAATTTTAAGTTTTATTAGATTTTAATGAACCCGGCCATAGGTAGCTGTATTAAACAGTGTAGCTTGTTGTCTGTCTTCATCAGGCAGGCCAGAGACGAGCGTGGGCCCGCTCGCAGGTCTTTAGGGGGGACAGCCAGGCTGAACAACAGCTACCGCTGTTGCACGCGAGATGCTGGTGAGCTCACTGAGGCCCAGGGCAGGGCAAGAACCGAGTCTTGATCGCCCCCGCCGTGGACTCAGTGGGCCCTGGGAGCCAGCCCCGTGTGGGGGAGGCAGTGAGGTGGCCTTTCCTATAGTCAATTCTTGGACCACTACTAGGATGTTGGACCTTTTGTAGGTTGGCCAAAAATGCGGAGAGTCTTCAGGAGATGGTCTACTTGCTGCCTAAGGAGGAACCTTTCCAGAGCACCGAACGTGAGGGACCCCAGCAGTATCGGAAAGGGAAATGTCATCTTTCAGAGATGATGAGACACGAGGTTTCTCTCTTGGTCCAGGGAAGGAAGACAACTGTAGGGACAGACTACGGGAAGGTCATCCTGCCTTGCGGATCCTCCTCGCTTCGCAGGCTGCGCTCCAGGATGAGAGCCTGGTGCTTCGGCTCGTTGTCCTGCCGCCCTGCAGGCCGCTGCCCCCCTGCCCAGTGGAACATGGCCCCCGACCCCTGGATGCCTCTGGCTCCTTCGTGGGTGTGCTTGCTCTTCAACCTGTGATGGCACCTGGCTGTGCCGTCAGCAGTTGCATGTGAAAGGGCACCTTTCCTGAAGGGATTCAGAAGATCTTAGGTCATGTCCTCGTTCATCTGTGTAAATCTGAATGAAATGTTTAGGGGGGGCGGCATGAAACCACCATCAGCACAGTCTGAAGCATAGCGAGCTAGTCGCCAGATTTTAAAACCGTCCCATTTCCCAAACGCCCCAAAGTCTTCCTTTCTGTACTAGGAAGGATGATTTCATTTGAAACACAGATGGCCAGGCTCCCTGGGGAGCTGAATAATACATTTATAATCTAGATGCTAATGGCTTTTGTTCATTAGGTAATTCATGTTTAAAAACTGGAAAAATGTGCAGATAAGGACTAAGATTTCTTTAGCAAAAAAACAAAAATGAAAACAAAAACCCTGTAGTCATTACATCTAGAAATGGGACTATTCTAGCAGAACCTACCCATGTCAGCCTAGGAGGGCAAGTCTGGGGGCGAAGCAGGCAGTGAGGTTCAGTTGAGTTCTTTGAATCCTGTTCCAAGGATCCTAGCCGGGCACCAGGGGAGACATTCGGTGGCGGTGGGCACATGTGCCACCTCCCCTCGCCCTGCTTCTGTGCCTTTTGCCCAACGTCAAGTAAATCAAAACTTAATGAATCACATCATGAGGCGACATGTCCCGAATACTGATTTTCCCAAAGGCAACGAAGCCATCAGGGCACGCACCGTAATCAACTATCCGGTTCACAGAACTAACAGATCACGTCGTCCTAGTCTTTCTAATAGACGGGAAGCTGCGGTCCCGAGAAGTCGCATGCCCTCTCTGAGGATGCCCACGTGGGTACTTACAGAGCTGAGGAGCCTAGAGCCAAGTCTGCACACTCCCAGGCCAGTGCTCATTTCCTGACCGATCTTCCGAAACAAGGGCGGGACCCTTTGTCATTGGTGTCTGAGAGCGACATTCACAATCCCCTTCTCCTCACGGTAACTTTAAGGGTCAGGCACTGCTATCCCTGCTTCAGCTGGGGAACTGCCCAAGGTCACACAGCTGGGGAGGAACTGGGGGGGCTGCAGCTACTCCGTCTGGCGCCAGGGGCCTTGCGCTCGCCACTGCGCCCACACCGACTCCCCGGAACAGCCCTTCCTCTGATGAAGACGTCCCTGCGGGTGAGGAGGGGGTGAGCTTGCCCTTCCCTGGCTGCCTGGGAGCCCTGGGGTCCCTCCCGCACTGCTCTTCCCGATGCGAGCCTGTCTCAGTCCCCGCTGCCACTCGGCCCTGCATTGTTCTGCCCACCGTCCTCTCCGGAGACCCAGCTTGAAGTTCATTGTCATGGCTTCCCATCCTCCGGGAAAAATCTGCGTTTTCATTCCTCAAGGATGTTCTGCCTTTGGAAAGTCTATAATGTGATTTTTAGTGGCAACATTTGACATCATTGAATTTACTCAACACTCAGCCCAAAGCTCTCATGGTAAACGGTCAGGGGCCGGGCTCAGCATAACCATGAACGATGTGTGTCGTTGGCGGGCGAGCCCTGTGTTTAGACGGGACACCCATCCCGGTTCACGAACGCCTGCGAGAGTGCCTCCCGAGCTTATTTATTCCTGGTGTTTATTTATACCAGGAGTACATAAACCTTATTTATACCAGGTGTGTATTCCTGGTACAGGAGCTAATGCTGGTGCTTGCTCCTGGCTGCTCCTCAGTGTCTTCACCTCCCCCAAAGCTTACTTTTCAGTTTTTTTTTCTATCTCTTTGTTTCCAGGACAGTGTGATGCGAGCGCTTGGACTCTGCAATCAGCAGCACGTCAAGACAGCAAGAAAGCAATCAAGGGACTGGACTCGCGTGGCTGAGAAGCAGCTGGAGGTGTGTTCCACCTTCTGGATCTGGTCTAAGGGCACCCGTTTGACTTGAAATTTTGGAATTGGAATTTAGAGAGGTAATTCAGAAATTTATCTTGCAAGGTTATGAAAATGGATTCTATCCCACCTCGGTTCACTGTTACTTATGTGGGGGGTGGCGAAAAAGGTCCATGTACGTTGAAAGTTCCAGGGTCAAATCCAGCAGCGGGGGCCAGCTCGCCAGACAGCATGGGGAGTCATTAAAAGTAAGGGCCATAGAGCTGCGGGAGAATCCTTGCTCTTCTGTGACTTTGGGCAATGTACTCAAGCCCTTTTTGCCTCGGTTTCCTTATCTGTACACCGGGTGCAATCCCAATAGACCCTTCGTAGGGTTACGGTGAGGATGCCACGCATTCACATACGTTAAGGTATTGAGCATGCGGCATGCGGTAAGCTCTCAGTCAGTACACGTTAGTTCTTGTTGAGCCACAACCACCAAGTTCATGGCCCTAAACGGCCCAGAAGGGCTCTTTAGCTTCATAGATGTGGTGATTCTGCACTTTAGCTCTCCGTGGGCATGCACAGGGCACCTGAACTTCCCAGAACTGTGGCGCATGGCCTGCCCTTAAACCAGCACCACGCCCCTGTGCTTCCCAGGCAGCGGGCCGTGGCCCACTCGAGCAGGGTGTGGAGTGGCCCCAGGCACAATACCTTGCCTTCGCCGGGAGTTGAGTTTCCTAAAGCAGGTCCCTTCCACCAGGCGGTTCAGGCGTTGCTGTTTGATCAGCTCCAAGATTTCCGGCTGAATCTTCTCCTTGAGCTCCCTGTGAAAATAAATACATATTCCACAGCAGGCCTCGAGAGCAGGGTTAGGAGGGTACGAAGCATGTGCTTTTTTTTTTTTCTTTTCACGAACACCCCAGTACCTCCCAAGGTACACTTTGGTGTCCAACTCATGACCCACCAGCTGCATGCAGCCTAGGATGGCTGTGAATGCAGCCCAACACAAAGTTGTGAATTTACTCCAAACATTATGAATTCTTTTGTGATTATGTGTCTCAATGTATTTAATGTGCGGCCTAGAGATGCCAAAAGGTTGGACACCCCTGCTTAGAGAATCATTTATGAGGCGTCAATAACTCTGTTACAATAACTCTATAGATTTTCTGACATTTACAGAATACTCACCAGAGCACTAGCCCCCTTCAGCGATGTTATTCTAGACAGAAGTGTCCCAAGACATTTCTTCTTGTATTTTAGAAAGCCACCGATATAAACTTACGCAAAGATCCACTCAGTTCTGCTTTGACAATAAATCTCTGGTTGCACCCTCCCTCCGCCCCCAGCAGGGAAACTGAGAGACGACATTTGTGATCTGATCAAACAGGGACATGGGGCCACAGCACCGTGACTATTTCACAGCACACTCTGAGTCCTGGGCCAACCGCAGGGCCACATTCTGCTTTCAGTTCTGCCACTTACAAATGGGAACAAGGCATCATCTCGGATTCCGGCCCACAGAGATTAGGGTAATGGTGAAATAAATTAATGGGTTATTTGCATCCTGTCTAACATAATGTAATTTGGTTTTTGATACACTGTGCTGTAAAGATATCACAATAGAATTCAGTGTTTTTTTTAGACCTATTTTTTTAAGAGCAGAGATTTTTTTTTTTATTTGTCTTTAGAGGGGTAGGGGAGAGGGAGAGGGAGAGGGAGAGAAATATGAATGTACGGTCGTCTCTTGTGTGTCCCCTGCTGGGAACTGGCCTGCAACCCAGGCATGTGCCCTGACTGGGAATCGAACCGCGATCCTCTGGTTCGCAGGCCCGCGCTCAATCCACTGAGCTACACCAGCCAGGGCTAGAGCAGAGATTTTTTTTTAATCACATGAGATTCTATGTAGTTCCCTAGCATTTGAGTCTAACTAGAGCTGCTGTAGTTGAAGCTGAACAGGGAGAATGGAGCCCAGCTCTCAGAGTAGTGTTGGAAGGATCACTTAGCAGGGAGACCCGGAACTCAGAAGACCAGGGCTTCAATCTCAGCTCTGCTCAAGGTGAGCCTTTCATGTAGCACCTCTGAGTCTCAGTTTCCTCATCTGTAAAATGGAAATAAGAATCTTTCCCGGGAAACTGCTGTGACTCCCAAAGGAGTCAGTGCGAGGGCGGGTCTCCCTAAACACGGGGCAGGAGGGCAAGGCGGCACGGAGTCTGCTTTGATTATATTCTCCAAACACTCCTTATTCGATAGCACTCAAGGCTCACACATCCATAACCCTGAACTTGCTCTGAACTTCAGGTGATCTGTCTTCCCGTGGTGCTCTGCTCCCAGGTGG
This sequence comes from Glossophaga mutica, assembly GCA_039655065.1. Classification (NCBI taxonomy): domain Eukaryota; kingdom Metazoa; phylum Chordata; class Mammalia; order Chiroptera; family Phyllostomidae; genus Glossophaga; species Glossophaga mutica. Next base: position 91,146,951 of record CM077313.1, read on the forward strand.
GCAGGGCATGGTTTCACTGGCTTTATTTTGATAAATATTCCTCTAGCTCTGTCTAAAGGGCTGGTGAATCAATAAAAGGAGGACAATTAAAAGAGGCAGGCAAATGAGAGTGTGACGAGCAACCCCAAGTCCAGCGCTGTGACAATGCCAAGTCCAGGCTGTACACAGAAGACGGACAGAGAGCTCCCTAGGCTGGTGAGATCCTTTCTGGCCCTGAGGTCTGCCCTACTGAGCTGCTCCCCCGTGTTCATCTGGAACAGAAGTTGGCAAAGTCGTTCTGTAAAAGGCCAGAGAGTAAATTATTTCAGGCTTTGTGGGTCATACACTGTGTGCTGCAGCTATCGGACTTCACTCTGGTGTGGTCAAGTGACAGCAGTCAACACTGTGAATGGAGGGGTGTGGCTGGGCTCCAATAAAACCCGAGGGACCGAAGCAGCAGTGTGCCGGGGTTGGCCTCGGAGTGCCAGTGTGCTGACCCCGGATGTAAAGGGCGCTGCGGAGGCTTCCGGCCGAGGGACCGCACCTGCTTCACGGAAACTGCTCTGTCCTGTCTCAACGTTGGAAGGCCTCCAAGCTCAGTCCTTGCGCCTCTTCTGTTGTGTATGTTATAGAATCCCAGCTTTAAATACCAACTTCATCCTGACAACTCCCAAATTTATGTTTCTAATCTAGACTTCTCAGCCGAACTCCAAACTCCTCAGCCCAACTGTCTGCTTGACTGTCCCCCAGATGCCGCACACTTGGCGTGTCCGAAGGTGAACTCCCGATGCCTCTGTCCGCACCAGTTCCACTCACTCTGCCTTCTAGGGTGCAGCCCCAGACCTGGGGCTCATCCTCGACGCCCCTCCTTCTCTTGCACCCCACATTCAAGCAACCAGGAAACACCTTTGTTTCGTACCTTCCACATCCGTCTGATCTATAGTAAGGACTCGCCTTCCCATCACCTCTTCCTTGGATTATTGAAATAACTTCCTAACTTGCCTCCCCGTACAGTGAGTGACAAGAGGGATCACTTAAAACTTAAGTCAGAGCATGTCAGTCCTGTGCTCAAAACCGACTGGACCCCAACGAGGCCCTGTGGCGTTCGGCTCCCAGGCACCTAGCTGGCCTTGCCCTCCAGGGTTCTCTCCCTGCTCGTTTTGCTCCAGCCACACTGGCTTCACCTCTTTATGGGGCACCTGACCCTGCTCCTCCCTCAGGGCCTTCTCACCGGTGGTTCTCTCGGCTGGAATACCCTTCTCCCAGATACACAAAGATCAGACTCCCTTCGTCCCTTGCGTAAGGGACACACCTCTACTCAGATGTCACTCTCTCAACCAGAGGGATCGGCTCTGACCATTTGATGTAAAATGATAAAGTCTCCATTCCCCTTACGCAGCCTTCTATTTCCATGGCCCGTGTCTTTTTAAAAATGTGCTGTGATCTACTTACCATGTTTCTTGTCTGTTTCTCCCACTAAAATATAATCACAGCGGGGGTGAGAATGGTGCCTGTTCTCTTCGCTGCTGAATCACCAACACACAGAATAGTACCTGGCATATGGCAGGTGCTTGCTAGGTCTTTGTCAAGTGCACCGAACACTGGAAACTGTGTAAGGGACCAGCCTGTCCTGCTGGCACTGGCGAGGCAACACCCTGAGCAAAGCCGGTGGCCCGCCTGCGGGGAGAGTGCGGAGCTGGGGCGCAGCCTTGCTTCTGGCCCTATGTGCTTCGACTTTTGCTTCCTCGAGACTCTCACTGGGCTTCCTGAGCTAAGGCGAGGCCTACACGGATACGTTCACAGTGTCAGCATTGCCACGTGCGTGTGAACAGTGTGACAACTTGTAAAATTCGGGTTATGGGCTAATAATCAGAGCGACCATTTCTCTGGGTGGCTGTCATGTGTCAGGCACATGCTGAACACGCTAAGCCCTTTTCCGACACAACTCTGTTGACTCCCCGTGACAACCCAGTAATGGAGATGCTTTTACCACCTTCATGGATAGCTGTGAAGAAAACAGGCCGAGGATGGGTCACGGGAGTCCCTCAAAGAGCACATTTGTAAGTGGTGGCCTCGGAATACAGCCCGGGTCTGTGAGCTCCCGGGCCTGGGTGGCCACACTTCGCTAGCGTCTTCACTGGTGGGTGTCCTATGGGCTCTCCCACAAAAGTCCCATAGGGTCCAGTGACCTGTTTTTGGATTATTCAAGCTTTTGATTTTCATGAACTCAGATGAATTGTGTAGATGGACTTAGGTTCCCTGTAAAGTCCAACTGAGTAGAAAATAACCCCTTCCCTCTGAAAGCATTAGTGGAGAGCTAAGAAAGAAAATGGAGATCCCGCAATCTGCTGAATGTATGTTTCCCACAAAATGTGCGTACACAGAGTTCGCATTTTTATTCTCCGGAAGCATGCACATTTTCTAAAATGGGCTGCATGCCTCCTGGGGTCTTCAAGGCCCCCAGGAGACCGCCGTGCTGTAGGACCCACACAGAGGCAGCTGGAGGGGGCCTCAGCCAAGCCATCATCCCATCTGCAGAATGAAAAGCTTGACCGGGCGGCCTTAAAGGCACGTTCCCGCTCTCAAACGCCAAAAATCCTGAACCTGAGTCAGAGGCCCCCGCTTTGTGGTTTCGTGACAACTCACCCACGAATGCCCCCTCTGGCAGAGCCCTGAGCAGAGGCCCTGGTAAGCCCTGCAGCCCCAGCTTTCAAGCCTGGGACGCCAGTCAGGACCCAGGCCCTCTGGTTCACTGCCCGTGCCCAGCATCTGGGATGGGGTCTGGCAGGTAGGAGCTGCTCAATACGTACTGTTAAGGGAAGGAATGAAAGCGATCACGCACGGTCTGCGCCTGTTCCTGCGTGGACCTGGGCTCCTGCTGTGAGCCATTTGGGCAGCGTGTAGGCTTCTCCAGCCCCACGGGGACTTCCATTCTAACAGATTAAACATCACCAGCGAAGACGCTGGAGGCTGGCTCCCACCTGCCTATTCTGGGGACTGAGATAGCAATTAGGTCACGGCGTGCCTCTCCCCTTAAATGCTGCAGCTTCTGAAAAGGCGTTAGGACTTCAGTGCAACTGTAACAAGGACCATGGCTGCTTTTCCGTCCCACGGCCGAGTGACAGTCACGCGTGCAGGAGGCTTCCTCCACGTTTACATTGCTTCTCCTGACAGCATCACCGTAAAGACTAGAGCTTCCTGGGAAGAAGGGAAGAAGAACTTCACAGTGTCGTGGGCAGAGCCGTGGGGAGCAAAGCTACGACACCAAAGCCGAAGCAAAGTAGTCACACTTGACCGGCAGTTAACATTCTTCCTTGGAGCAAAGTCATGGGCAAATGCTAATTTGGAATCACTTGGCCTTCACTAAAGTGGTTCCTCAAGTCTCCCTTTAGGTTCTAAGAACTGCAGCCAGAGGTGCAGGAGAGTCCCCTTGTGCGGACCCAGCTGCCGAAGCGGAGGGGTTAAACCCCAGGGCCTCAGGCCCAGAGGCCTGGCATGGGGCAAGGTGCTCCTGTCCCTCCCTGCAAGGGAGACATTGTAGCTCCGAGGAGGCAGTCACTTATCTGAAGTGCTTTCTGCTAAGTACTTCCGGCTGTCACCCTGTCACCAAGGACCCATGTAAAACTGGAGCAGTGCGCCGTGGAAGAACAGACTGGGGCCCAGTGTGGGAAGCATCTCCCTCCGACCCTGGCACCGCCGCCTGACTTCACTCCCCTGAGAGCCTGCAGTTCTGCTCTGCCGTTGCTAAAGGTGACTCTTCAGGTTTGAAAACGAATGTCAAGCTGATGTTATCACTTGGCTCTTGTCTTTTCAGACCTGTGCACTTTTTAAAGCCTCGTCTTCATCTGGCACTTGGCAAAGGAACTCTGGTGAGGTAGACAAAGCTTAGCTGAGGGATTAGCGGCTGGACTTTAAGTCCTGGTTCTTCCGCTTACGGACCAGGTCCCCGGCTGTCTAGACTATACCCTGGTCCTTGAATAGGATAAGAGCTGCTTATCTCATAGGGACAGGAGAAAACGAAAGAGCAAGAGGAGGTGCTTTGCAAATTGCCAAGCATTAAAAATGTCAAATATACAAGAGCAAGTAACAGAAGGAGAGGCAGAAAGAAAAAGAACCAGAAACAGAGAGACAGGCAGATAGACAGGTTTAAGATGGGCTCCGCAAGGATACTACGTTATAAGTTGGCTCCACGCAAAAATTGAAAAGAAGCTGTCTCCAGTCTTCTGAGGGCAGAATGAGAATAAGTGTCCTTACCCTCCACCCCCTTCCTTATTTCCCTCCTTATAAATTATAAGGGTAACAAAACTGATCTATTTCCTAGAAAAGGACAAGGGAAGATAAATAGGACAGTTCTAAGAGAAGATGAAGCAAACCAGTCTTCACGTACAAGGCTCAGAGCATCTTAAAGATGGAGATACATAAAACTATACATGTCGCTGGTGAGATTTGATGCCAAGTCCTACGGAAAGGGGGCCACTGCCTCTCCGCCTCAGGCCTGTCGGTTGACAGTCACAAGAGCAGGATGACGGGATGCCAAGCAGAGCCGACGGGGCTGGGCGAAGCGGATCTCTCCTCCTCTCCAGCCGTCCGCCCCTCCCACACTTGCTACATAAGAGCTTATATTGTTTTCATGATCGGTGGGCCTCTGTCTGGTTGGGCCAGAGTATCCTGTCACTCAAAGGCACCTACATAGAACGTCACTTCACAGGCAAAAGAGTTAGTTCCTAGTGGTAGAAGAGGACCTCGAGTTTTCAGCCACAACTCCTTAGAGGGCTCAGCAGTAACTGGGCCATTTTCTGGTTTAGATCCTTCGACCAGCACCTGTGCCCACCTGTCCCTCGGCCCCGCCTGCCCAGCCTCCCTCAGGGGGCTGCTCCGACTTCATGAGTGGACTGAGATCTTTGGGAAAGTCTTCTGCTGGCCTCCCGTAAAGAGTTCCCAACGCAGCCCCGCTGCGAGAGAGGCTTTCCCTATGGACAGGGCAGGTGATCTGAAGTGACGGAGGTGGTGGGGAACTTACAGAATCGGGCGAGACTGGAAATCCTCCTGGTTCATCCTCTCAGACTGGCGGATTTTCAGGATCTCGGTGTAGCTCAGGTTCTGCAGTTTGCTCTTGAACTGGTCCAGGGAGCTAGGCTTGGTTGTAAGAGCTCGCATAACCTGCTCCTTCACCACCTGCATTACCTGTAGATTAAAGGGAGACCATGATGTTCTGGGGTTGACCTTGTCCATTCAGAGAAGCCTCCAGTTTACAGCTCCCCGCCTCTGTGAGCCCCCGTGCGGGCACTTTCGGCCCAAACCTTGAGCGTGCTTTGCCAAAGAGTCAACTACCATCAGGCGCATCTTCCGTTTTCTTTTGTATCGTTGGCACTACAAGGAGGAGATGGTCGGAGCTGGGACCAGAGAGGCTTGGTGGAGGAGGAATGCTCCACTGTACGCCTGTGTTATGTGACCGCTACTGAACCAACGCTACAAGCAACGCGCACTCAAGAGTGAAAAAAGCCCAAGCAGCAGCTAGACGTCTGCACGAGCATTATTTTTTTCCAGGAGAAAATCGCTGAGACACAAGGAACGGGAAGTTTGGTTGGCGCCAGTTCAAATGAATATGAACCGATGTCCACCCCCGCCCCTCACAGAATGCTTTCCCCATCTAGTTAAGGCTTGAGTGGTCAGGCAAATGATGCATTTGGAAATGTGCACGTGGCGTGGCCTCTTCGAAGTCTAGTGAATTAGAATAGACATATCCCATTGGAAGCCGCAAGAAAAAAGAAGGATGTGGTAATTTGCTGCCTCAGGACAGATCTGGCCCACAGAAGGCAATTAACCGTTGCCTCGGTTAATGTGGACTCATCTTCACCAGGATAGAGAAAGCAGGAAAAGATCAGGAGACACTCGAAGGCATCTAAGAGATGTAACTAATTTTTTTTCCAAAATTTTTTTGTTTAATCCTCACCCAAGGATATGTTTCTATTAATTTCAGAGAGAGAGACAGAGAGAGAAACATCAATTGGTTGTCTCCCATACACACCCTGACCAGGACTCAAACACTCAACCTTTTGGTGTACAGGATGATGCTCCAACCAACTGAGCCTCCTGCTAGGCAGGATTTACAATAATCTTTCTGCTTCTTTTTCTTTTTTTTAACCCTCCACTACAGATGAAAACAATCGTGACTGTTGATAAGGTCTACTGTATGCCAGATACTATGGTAGGTGCTTTATTTATGTTCCTTCTCTTAATCCACTCAGATCTACGAGGTAGATATTTCATCATTCCATTTACATATGAAGAAACCGAGGCTTTGAAAGAAACATTAAGTGCCTAGTTCACAACCAAACAGCTCGTTGGTAGGTGGCTGAGCGGGGACCCACCTTGGATTAGATCCAGGATTGCAAAAACTCCACCCGCCTGCCGCTCTGGCCAACACCCCTTGGGCGGCGTAGTAACTTAAGAGAAACTCACCAGTGCCCCTCACTATAGGCTGCATTCTGTGCCAGGCACTCCTGTGCCCCCCTACCTCAGGTAATCCTCCCTCCCACACAGCAGCGTAGGGGTTGTCACCTCTGTTTTAAAGACAAGGGAACTGAGACTGAGAAGGACTGAGGACTTGTTCAAGGTCACACACATGTACTTGAATTCTAAGATGCCACTAGCCCAGCACGGTGGATACAGCGTACAACGTGGACAGCCGTGGGGTAGTGCTCACCCCCTGTCACTGTAAACGCGATCCCGGCACACTCCTTACAGCTTCTAATCATTGCTCATTCAACAATTCACGAACGGTACGGTACGGTAGCGACTGCTCACTGACGAGTCCCACCAAGATGCCATTTGCATGAAATGTTATTGTAGCACAGCTGACAATTTTAGAGCACAGAAGATGCTGTGGCAAACCAGGACCTCCAAGCCTGCCCGACTGCTGAGTGATGGGGAAATCTCACCGCATCGGGAAGTCGTGGGCCGCTGAAACGTGCTCCCAGCACTTGCTGAGCTCTGCTGAGTGGTGTCTCCCCGCTCCAGGGGTGCAGGTGGCGAAGCTGTTTGTCCATGTTTCATTCTCTAAGTGTGTGTCTCTCTTATTTACCTAAGGACCGTCCGGTGATCTGAAGGGGTCTGAGGACACCGGGAGGCAGGAGGGGAAAGGGAATCCTCCTTGGCGGTGAAACTAAAACCTGTTACCCTCAGGCCTCAGGGGCACCCACCGGCCATGAATGCCCTAACCCAGCGATGCCAGGTGTCTGCACTCTCTAGCCACCTGCGTACCCACTTGCACGTGCCTGTGCTCCAGGACGCCCTTGCCAACTGAGAATGGCTAAACGGAGGGTAAGATGAGTCATAGGTATCTAGAAGGGGGAAAAAATCTGCTTTCAAGTGATACGAACCCTCATTTGCCCTTACATGCTTCTGAGGTTTAGGAATCCAAGTCTGCAGTGAGAATTCCCTCTATGAGGTAACGTATCGCATTTTCATAGGGGCTTTCTGGGTGGCGGTATCTTGTCACAAAAATGAATCTACCAGCAGAAGTCTCAGGGAAGTTCAGAAGGCAACCTGAGAGACGGCAGATCGGATCTTGCACTCACGGATCTGCAGTATCCAGCAGGTGCCACTGCTCTCCGAGGACCTGCTTGCCATGCCTGTCCTGAGACGTGGGGGCTGGTGACGGCCATGGAGTGAATGCATTGAGTCAACTACCCTCCCGACCCCTGTCTCGTGAAAGTTTTCGGTCCCGTGGCCGAGTTGCTCCCTGCCATCTAACACAGCTGGTCATTAGCTTACATTAATCACACTGTATTGATAGAAGCTATTATCATTTTCTTGAGAAGTGTGATTTGTGAAGTCAACACAGCGAACATCACCGAGCACTTCACATGCATCTATGCTGGGAATTCCAAGGTGACCAAAGTCTGGCCCTTGCCTTCTGCGAATTCATGGTCTGATAAGTGAGGCAGACGGGGCAAAGGCCGTCACAACCGAAGCGTGCACGTGCTAGAGAAGATGGGCCGATGGACTTGGTTGGTGGGGAGGCTTTTCGGAGAAGACGTCATCTGGGATTTGCAGGAAGAATGCGAGTCCAATGGTGTGGAAGTAGATGCGTGATTGGGACTCTTCCACACCTTAGCCCTGCTGAACCAGGGATGCACCTAAACTGGAACCCGTTCCGTAATCACTGTTTCGTGGCCCCGGCGTCACGGCAGAAAGGGATATTGCCAGTTGACCTCTCACCCGATCCAGTTTCCTTTCTCACTCGGGCAGAATGCTACACTGGGGATGCGTCACAGAATTTGAAATAGTGACCATCTTACATCCCGCAGCAGAACCAGTGGTTAAGCCTAGTCCAGGCTGATTTATCGCACTTCGCTCTTTCACGTGGGGGGCACCTTGGACGCTGCCCCTTCCCCCACTCAGAGAAACTCAGAGTTGAGTGAAGGAGATAATTATGGTTTCTCAAGGCCATGTGACCTTGTGGCAGGAGGCAGGACATACAGCAGAGATAAAGACACAGCGGTTAGGATACTGAAAACAGAGAAGCGATTTTCAAACAGAATCAGGTTAACGTGGGGAGAGTTTTAGACACGGCTCTACATCCTGCATTTTACAGGTGAGAAAATGAAAACTCAGGGGCCTGGGTAACTCCTTGTCTCGTTAAGGGGCTGTCACAGAAATGATCACCGCCAGACCGCCCTGATGAGACCCAATAGTCCCACTACTGACCAGTCAGCACCTTTCCCCGGACTTTTCCGACTCCACGTGAGGCCGAGCTGAGGCAACTCTTTTCCTCTCAAACTGAGAGCCGTCAGAGTGGTCCTTAAGCTGCAGCAGAGTGGCAGATAATGAGATCGCTGACATCAGGATCAGCCAGAAGAAAGGCGGGCGTGTGTTAATAATGGTGAAGCTATATTCACCCAAAAGTCAGTCCAATCCTGGCATCTGGTGGTTTGAAAGGGATTCTAATCACTTGCAACCGAAAGTCCCTACAAATACAACGAAGGCCAAGGGGACAAGCACAAGCTTGTGGGGTTGAGGCTGCCCAGATCCATAAGAATAGGAAGGAAGCTGGATAGAAAGAACCAACTTTCAGTAAGAACCAACTTTAGAAAATCATCTTCATTACGTCCTCATGGTTGGACCTCTGCATGGAAATGCGGATAGTCCCTTACGCAGCTCCTGCTTATATTTTAGGCTTCAAATCCACGGTCGGAGCTTCATTCCTTTAGCTTCAGACTCTGAGCCCAGCTAGCTGCAAGGATCTGTAAGTAGAACAATCCTTTGCACTCCCCACAATCACTTCTACTTCAGTTTGGAGAGAATACAGGCCATTTTCCAAGAGTAGGTGGACAGGATAAGGGGGAGGAGGCCACGGCTCCAGGGAGAGGGACTGGAGGGTGAGTATACACAGCACAGAACAGGTGTCTGCTGGAACCGAAGACTGGCTGTGCTGACTCTACTTCAGTTTTGCTCAGCACTGCCCCCAAGATGTTCTGTGGTCACTGTGTGACAAGGAAAACGACCCCAGCAAGAGATGTCATTGATTTTTTAAAGAAGACAAAAGAGTTACATAGATCAAAGAATCCTCTGTTCCTTTGCAAAGTATCTTCTCCAAGAGCTACAATTAATGACATTAAATCTCTGTTAATGCCCCACGTGTGTGATTTAAATCAAGACTCTCACAACACCATCCTTTACTCTGTCCTCTTTGGAAAATATCAGACCTTTTATCATTGTTTGAAAAACCTATGGACAATGTTGCAGAGGCATCAGCAAATCAATGCACTTGACGCTGCTTAATTACAGCATGTACTTCGCCGCAGACATCAAAGAAGTCATCCTCTTAGAATTTGCATCTGCTGTTGGAATGGCTGATCCCTCAATCAGGGTCCGAACGGTGCCTGTGGAGTGTTTCCAGAGTTCTTGGAGCATGTGTTCTGACTTAACATGATATGCTACAAAAGAAGCCAGAGTCCTACAAGACCTTGGACTTCAAATGGAGAAAACCCTTGGTTTCTTTGGATGACTGGGTTAAAGGTGGAAGTACTGGGCACCCCTGAATAGAATCAAGCATGCTGGTAGAGCTGTCCATTGGTATCTGTGGGAGACTGGTCCAGGATCCTGTGGACACTCCAATCCACAGATGCTCCAGTGCCTTATATAAAACGGTGTAAGATGTATACAGTCAGCGCTCTGCATCTGTTTCAACCACCTGTCCAGGGGATTTGGATGCACACTCAAGTGGGAAAGCTCCTGATCTTGGCCAACATCCGGTGCCACTTCTGAGCCTTCAGTATGGCATCTACAGTGACTCTCGTTGCATTGCTAGAAAGCAGTTAGGGTAGCTACCGGTGTACCTCTCACCCCACTTGTATTGTAAATCCCCAGAGGGCAGGAATGGCTTCTTTTTTGTATTGGTGGACCACAGAACTTAATTCCATGTCCTTCAGACTATAATGTTATTGATTGACCTGTTCAATGCCAAAGATTCTTTGGCTCCCATTTTGACTCCCTAGAATTAAACAATACATCCTGAACAGAACTATAAGGCTGTAGACCCAGTTTACAAAGCCTCACCACGGTGTCGGAGGGGTCCGGCGGTCATTTGGGCTTCCCTCCCAGGCTGAGTGGGCAGGGTGATCTGGAGCTGAGTAGGGGATTCCTGGGGGAGCCACAGCAGACCATGGTGCTGGGCACAGCCATGAACAGGGGGTCAATTTACCCAATCAGTGGTGCCCCGAGAAACACATTTATCTTCCTAACAAAGGAAAAAGGCTGTCTTGGGGAAGACAGATACCAACACTGCCCAGCTGAAAAATGACTCCCACAGGAGAGTTTTCATCGCTGCAGCTCAGGATTGGGCCGTTTTTCTTCCCAGGTACGTTCCTCACACAGGCCATGATATGCCCGAAGGCTCACAGGACCAAAAAATTAGAGGGATTTGGGCTGGAGAGTGGGGTTCGGGGAAAGGAGATCCCCAAGTGCTTGCGTGTAGGCAGGATAACTTCCCGGAGGCTGGGGGCATTTCGGGGGTGCTGCTCTCCAAGGTTAGGAGCGGGGAGAGGAGGCCTTGGAGGGGAGAGAAAAAGTAGGAGGTTAGGGTAAACACTGGTGACTCACCTGTCAGGGACAGTTACTGTCCCAGATGCAGGCTGTCAGCATCCCCCGACCCACTTCCTGCCCAGAGGCCTCAAAAATTAGGACGCCTCCTGGAAACTAAAGGTGGTTTTACTTTGTAGTTTTGCACAGCTGGGGAGCGTGCTGCCAAGGAGGGTTTTTGCTCAGTGGTGTCGAGTACATGAAACGGGGGGGCAGAGAAGGATGGCAGTGCTCTCTGGGTCCGGGGAGCAGCACCCCCGCTCTCTGTGTGTACATAGGGGCGGCGTGGCATAGGGCAGAGGCTGGCCGACTCCGTTAAGGGCCACACAGTGTCTGTTGCAAGGACTCCGCTCTGCTGCGGTGGCAGGAAAGTGGCCAGAGACAAGTAAACCAATGGGCGTAGCTGTGTTCCACTAAAACAGGATTTAAACCACCAGCTGGCGGGCTGGGCCGGGCCTGCAGGGGCGGTTTGGCAAGGCCCTGATGCGGAAGGAAGTCGCCTGGCTGGAGAGCTGGGCGGCACGCAGTCGAAGCCCCCTCCCTCCCTCAGGGGGGCCCAAAGGCTCAGCCTCTCTGAGCCTGCTTCCCCACCTGCGCAGCGAAGGTGACAACCTTTGGTCGGGTCTAGGAGACGCGGAGCACTTCCCCCAGTGCCGCATGCCTGTCGGTAGGAGGTTTCCTGTGAACCACCATCCTAACAACAGCTCGTTCAAGGACAAAATCCTTTCTTGCAGCAAGAGGACAACCCGCTGAGACGGAGGTGTTTGTAACGTGTGCAGGGCATTCAAGATGATACAGAACTGATTCCGACAGAGTGAAGAGTTATTTAAAAAAAAAAAAAACAAAAAACAAACCAGTATTCTCACCTCTCTCCCTGAATGGTTTCGGGGCCTTGGAGGTATCTTGACCTGCCCCTGCTCCTCCCTGACACCTCCCGCTGGGGTCTGGGCAGGGCAGGCCCCTGGGAAGGGCCCGCTCTCCAGGGCTCTATGGGGTCAGGCTGAACGGAAATGAACAGAACCTGCCTGGACATCACAGGGGCTCAGCTCAGCGGGGGCACCACCTCCAGCTCCTGCTCAGTTCCCTCTGGTGTCCTCAATTACACAGGTGGAGTGGAAACATTTTGTTTATCAATAAATGCCAAACAGCTCCTCTGCACATCCCAGAGGACAGGTCTAAAGGTGGCAGGCAGGAACGGTAAGAACTCGCCAGCCAGGTGGCCTCTGCCTGTGTCTCTCCAGTGGGTCAATAACAGCCTTCTGAGCCCTGAGCGCCTTCCGGCTTCGGTCTGAGCAGGTGATAATGGCCTCCCCCAGAGCCGGAGGCTGGTGCTGCGTGCGATGTGGGCTGTGTGGTCCGGCCACCGTTCCTCTCTAAGCGGGCTTGCTGTGTGCGCATCACACCAACGGCCAAGGCACATACCCAAGACCCGAGAAGAACAGTTCACCGCAGACTCAGAGTCTGGAATGCGAACTGCTGACGGTCAAGGTCTGTTCTCCGGGTGCTGTATCTCTGGCCAGTGATGGAAAACTATGTAGCAGTGATCAAAATAATGGGCACACCTGGACTTGGGGACCTGCGTGTTCATTAAGGTTGGGAATTTGGCTCTGGGGGTCCCAGTTGTCAGGAGTGGTGTGATGTCGACTCGCTTTCTGAGTATCTGCTTCTTCCACCTGAGCCCTCCCTGGACCCCTGCTCCCTCCCTTGTCCTGGTCACCCCCAGTCTCTGACTTCACCTCTGCCCCCTCCAGCCCCTCCTTAGAGAGGTGGGGGCATTTCCAAAATGCAAATCTGATCACACCATTCACCTGCTCAAACCCCAAATGTGTGCCCATCCGTCCACTGCAGCACCATTCACACCAGCCAAGGCATGGAAACGACCTGGGTGCCCCCTGACGGATGGCTGGATAAAGAAGATGTGGCGCCAGTGTGCGAAGGAACACACTCGGACACAAGGAAGGATGAAATACTGCCATTGGTGACCACGTGGATCGATCTTGAAGGAAAAACTGAAGAACTGTGTGATTTTGCCCCTGTGCAGTATCCAAAGCGGAACGCAACTAACGAACGATGAACAAAACCAACTCACAGGCACAGACAACAGAACGGCAGTGACCAGAGGGAAGGGGGATGGGAAGTGAAGAGGGAAAAGGGGGTCACCTACATGGTGACAGGAGGAGACTGGCCTCCGGGTAGCGGGCACGCCGGGCAACGCACAGATGATGAGTCACAGAACCGCACACTCGAAACCTCTGCAGTCTTATTAACAAACACCACCCTGATGCATTAAGTTACACCCTCTGCAGCGGTCCGGCACGGCCTGCAGGTGAAGAAGCCTGCAGGCTTCTCTAGTGTGGCCACATGGGCCCGGGAGGGGCTCTCCACTGCCCCCTCGGGCGCGTGCCCCGCCCACCCCACCCCGCGTGCTCCGCGGTCCAACCACGCAGATCAATTCCGTGTCTGAACTTCACTCCATGCCTTCCTGTGCGCTCTTCCTTCCCGTGGCTGAAGCCCTCCTTCTAAAACCTGCTCAGCCTTCAAGCCTAGACGTCCTGCCCTGACCTGCTGCCCGCCCCTGAAGTTGGTGCTACTGCCACCCACTGCCCCCTCGGAGAATTGGACCACAATGTCGCCACCATGGGCCCCTTGCTTACTATTCCATGCAGAGTGTGCGCAATCCAATCGGGCGTTAGTTATTGAGAAAATATCCACTGAATTTATAACTGGTGAACTCATCCCGTGATTAAAACAAAACAACAGCCCCTAAAATTGTAATTCTCAACCCGCAGTCTACAATAAACTTTAAAACGTGCCTCTGCCTGACTTCGGCCCTGGAGATGCCGCTGATACATCTGGTCTGGAATGGGTTCTGGACGCTGGTCATGTTTCACAAAGCCCCTGGGGGAACGTGAGTGTGAAGCCAGGGCGCAGGGCCTCTCGTCCACGTGAGGAGGCGTAAGGAGGTGGGAAGGGGCAACGACTGCTCCCCTCCAGGGACAGGGAGAAGGGGCATGCTCCCTGCCGTCCGAAGTCCCCAGTGCAGGTCAGACCAGGAGCCAAGCCCTTGGCTCACCCAGGCCTGGGCCGCAGGTCTTAGGTACGGCATGGACAGGATGCGTGCTTTCACCTGGGACAGTCCGAGAGATGGTCAGGAGACCCCATCCACTCGGAGCATGCATCGGCTGGCCCCTCAGAAGCCACCACCACTCGGGGCGGGGGGCAAACTGTTTTCCCTGTGCTGCTTCTTGCCGAGGCAGCCACTGTGGTGAGGACAGGGGCCTGCCTGGATGTCCTCAGGTAGAGAGAGACCCGCTTTAGCAAGGGCAGCCACCGTCTCCCCTAACGCCTCAGGCAGCGACCAGCATCAGTGTGCCCAGACACAGGCCCGCAGCCTCTGTGCCGCCGCCGAGCCGGCAGTCTTGCGTGTGGCAGGGTGCAGGCGGACCCAGGGAGCTGCCAGAGGACTATTATTAGAGAGAGGATGAAAGGTGACTTTTCAAACTCACCCGGAGAGCGGAGCAGATGGCCCCGGAGCAGTGAGGGAGGGAGCTGGCTGCTCGGCACCACGCTCCCTTGCTGGAGAACGCCCACTGGATTGTAGCAGCTGATAAATCAGGAGTCTGATGGCAGGGGGTAGTGATGCTCAGGCAGCTTCAAGCCGCCGGATGAGCTGATAGCAATTTGAACCGAGAGCTTCGAGGGCTCTGCCATTAGCCCCCGAAAGAGCTCATCACACAATGCCTGAGCCAGGGGGTTCCACGCTCACGGTGACTGGGCGATTTCACTTTTCAAAGACGAAGACACATGGCCCTAAATCTGCTTGCTCCTCACCAGAAGACATTTTAATTTAAGGTTTAAGGCATCTTTATAGGCAGTATTTAAAAAAAAAACCCACAAAAAACCTTTCCACCAGCAATTCATCTTAAAATCAATTAGGGCCAAGACTGCTGAAGATCCATGGACAAGGGCACACCATCCCTCTGGCTGTCTTCAGCATCCGCAGGGAGGCAGTCCCCCAGAGGTGACGGGGACGGCGGGGTCTGGGGTCGACGCCTTCTCTCCGCAACCTGCCCTCGAGGCCCAGAGCTGTGTGACCAAGCTTCCTTTCGGCACGGAACAGAAACTAACCCACATGGAGATCAGCCCTGATTCGCTGGCTAGCTCTCTGAAGGGCCTGCTTGGCCCCAGGAAGCTACTCTCTTGGTGTCCGATGGCGCCTCCAGCAGGCCAAGTCCGCACAAAGCACATGCGTGGGTGGCTTTCCATCCACATCTTTGAATAACCACCATGTCAAACAAGTTGAGCGAAATATGTGAGTGTGTGCAGTGCGAGAGGCAGACACGAACAGGACTGGTCGGAAAGAAGATTGGAACACTCTTCCGATAGGGCCCAACTGGATTCAATAGAGTTGGGGGGAAATGGCTGCAGATGTTTAATAATCATGCGACTAATCATGTTTCTAATGCCGGTTTATCAAGCTTAGCTGTACTTGGCCCCGGATGGGGGAGGAAAGCAGCATCTATTGCCAGTCTTCCTAAAGTTGCGAAGACTGAGCTTCTTCCTGGGCAAGTCTCCCAGACTGGGGTCGCCATGAAGGTGCTGTTTCCTTGCAGCCACCGCTGACCACGTGGGGGTGGCGGTGGGGGAGGACTGACTCGTGGGAGGAACCGCCCCGGAAAAGAGGGGAGGAGTTTCATTAAAGAAATAGTAGCCTGAAAGGATTTCTGTCTTTTAAGAGGCACAGTCATGATGCAAAGAAGCACAGTGTGGAAGGATTCGAAGCTTCCTGCTGTCCCCACTGATGGGCAGGTGGCATCCACAGATACCCCTAAGCATGGCAGGCTGTTTACCAGCAAATCTGAGGTCGGCCCAATGCCCCTTCTTCACTCATTCGTCAGTGAGACTTGAAGAAAAGGAGTGAACACAACCGTCTGCTCACGTGTTGATCTCGCGGGGCGTGTCTCAATCTCTGTGGATGGTGGGATTTCACCCGATTCATCTCTATGTGCCCAGCATCTAATATCGGTTTCATAGGTATGTGTGGAGTGAATGACTGAACTAAAAGGAAAATGGACAGAGAAATGCCAGTGGGCGTAGATAAATTAGCCTCAAACCACTCTAAAATTAGTCCCTCCTAAGAAACAAATGGAATGTCTACCGTTTCGCACAGAGGATGAAGCCCTAACCTCGCACATTTAGACCTCTCGGCATGCTTTGCATAACCTATTAAATGGTGACAAATGAAATGGGACAGCCTGACCCTCCGGAAGAGAGACTGAGTACACCTCCGGTAAGGAGACTGCTTGGGCAAGGCCAGGAGGAATTCGGGGTGGGAGAGGCGGGGGCTGGCTCCCATAAGGTAACTCTACCACCAGGCGAGGTGGCTGAACTGAAGTGAAATCAGGACCGTTGCTATAGCAGGTCACTGCGGAAGGACTGTGTCACCAAAATGAAGGTATTGGTGATGCTGTTCAGCAGACAGACTGGCCCAGGGAGATGACCACACAGGGGGACTTAAAATTTCACGGAATCCACTGGTCTCAACTCTGATACGGCCAGGGAGGGGCTGTTCTTGCCACTCTCCTTCAAATATTCTTCTTCTGAGTAGTCGTCAACCCAACAGTGTGACGTTTCAAACGGAGAATCCTTTGTCGAGAAATGTAAACCATCACGGTCTGCATTTTGATTTCTAAATGAATTCAGAATCAACAGACTCTCTTAAGGGCAAATGTGTTCTGATTTTCTAAATTTTATCTAATGAATTGTCAGTTCCTGGTATTACATGAGACTCATTAGAAAAATACATTCAATTGTGCCATCCTGTGTCAGCTCAGCTAACACTTACCAGGCATATCATATGTGCTAATCACTGGGTAGATGCTGGCAACACAAACAGCCAGATCCAGAGCTCACCCTTGTGAAACTCAAGGTCAGAGAGGGCAAGGGAGGTTGGAAATGAATAGTAGTACTGGACCTTAATAAGTGCTTTTATGGGTGTGGGTTGTCAATATAATTTGGGGACGGAAAACAAAGTGATTCTTAGGCAGAGCGCAGATTTTTATGCATACAAACATATTGCTATTCTTACCTTTTTGCTGCTTCAACAATTGCACTTCTCAGAGCAGATTGGAATTATACATTCACCACTGTCTCCCAGTAGGCACTTGAGCCCTTTGAAAGAAGAAACTATCCCACATTTGTCTGTTTATCACCAGTGGATTTTACAGTTTTTTTGTACCTGGACAATTTCCCCCTCAGTCCAGTCAACCGAAGGTCAAGCAGGTTTGATTTCCGAGTTACATGTTAAAAAATGATTTCTGGGGAGTCTTATAAAGGCTGGGGTCGAACCTCTGCGATAATTTCAAGCAGAGGGAAAGAGAGGGCTCACAACAGTAGCAATGACAGATGAACTCTGGTTAGCACACCGCCGTCCTGACGCTCTCCGGATCTCTCCCAGATGGCTGTAAATTGGGGCACCTCATAAATCCCCAGGCCTTTTCTTTCCATGGTCCATTATTACAGTGTCCCAGGGCAGCCGAACACTTTCCAAACTAAAGCAATTGTGAGCCATTTGTTATCTTTAAAGGAGAACCTGTCAACCACTATAGCCATAAAGCTGAGACAATTAAAACAGCCCAGAGTGCTCTGAGTCTGCAAAACCCGGAGATTCATTTCATGGTTTAGAGCCAATGCACCCAAGGAAGATGGAAAATGGTTCCTGTGTTTTTCCACTCGATGCCTTTTCCTCTCTGCTCAGTCACTATACCCCACACAGCTGGATGACGGGAGCTGTTCCCACGGTTTCCGGAAATCCGCCCCGTCTGCTGTGTTTTCACCCGAATGTGGTCCCTTCCCTTAATGATGGGCCCTTTGGAGGAAACATCACTACGGCAATTCTGTGTCCTATGTATCTTCATTCCTCTATTCCTTGCCAATGACAGATATCGCTAATCTAGCATGGCACATTTTTCCCCCCTGAAGAGCCCAGGACACTGTCTGCATGCAGCCACTGCCAAACCAATTGAGTATGGGATTCACAATGGTCCCCAGCCCCCATCTCTTCAGGAACCCACGATGGGGAGCAATAGAAAACCTTACCTAACACATTTGACCATCCCCTAGCTTTGGATTAGATTTTCTTAAGCGTCCTCATGCCCCCTCATGGAATTTCTTTGAGGACTAGCCCAAGTCCAATCAACGCGTGAACTTATTATGTTCAATTTTATGTCCTTGTGAAAGATGCTCAGTCCAGTGTCTAAACAGGACTTCCGTCTCACCACCTTGGAGATCAAAGCCAGTACTAACGCCACTGGATGTGGTGCTGCCCACAGTCAGGACCGAGTCATGGGCCCTGGAACAGTGCCAGACACTCAGGAAGAGCAGACACGTTTGTTAACTTAATGAAACAGTGGGCAGACAGAGGTCTCCTGGATCAAATTATAGACCTTCCGATGTAGAACACGATCACCTTTCTCCTTAAAGTTTCAATGATTTTTTTAAAAAATATGTACTTATTTATTTTTAGAGAGAGGGGAAGGGAGGGAGAAAGAGAGGGAGAGAAACATCAACATGTAGTTGCCTCTCACATGCCTCCTACTGGGGACCTGGCCTGCAACCCAGCCATGTGCCCTGACTGGGAATCAAACCAGTGATCCTTTGGTTTGCAGGCTGCAGCTCAATCCACTGAGCCACACCAGCCAGGGCTCACTGATTTTTGTTTCTAACTCTGAGAAGAAAATTCTGACCATAACCGATGTTGAAGGAACTTTCTTAGAATTATAATTTGAGTGAAAGTAAGGGAGAATTTTTTTTAGAGGTAATGTGTATTGCTGTAGCACAGATGCTCTTGTTTATTAAAAACAAGCGAAATGATTTCCTAAAGGATATAATTTGTTCTCGAGTCCAGTGATATCAAAGAGTCAATGTTCTGTTACGTTGTTATTTTTTTTTAAAAAGGAAGAAGGGAAAAGAGGCATGCACCATGCAAAGTGAGAGCGCCAAAGCAAGCTTAAAAAGGTAAGCTGAGCTACCCTGTGAGCGTTCTCAATCTCTTACGTCACAAAAGTACCCATGCCATGTTGGACCTCTGCATGTACCCCACTCTTGACTTAGGAAACATGTTTTAAAACTGAAAAGAAACGTAAGATTCCCCCCCCCCCCCCCGCCTCATCCAGTCTTTTCAGATCAATAAAAGAGCAATTGCTCAAGATCACTTTGGCTTCAGTGAAAGGTCAGAGACAAGCAGCGAGCCCCGGAGTCCGGCCGAACCGGGTGGGGTTCTTGGCTCTTGCACTTTCTCCGTCTACGTGTCCTGGGGCAGATGTCTGGACCTCCCTAAGCCTCAGATCCCCAGTCAGCTGGGGATTACCGGCTGGATATTGCCATGGGGTGGTAGAGATTTAAAAATGTCAAGCGGATTTAATGAGACCAGACAAAAATGGTGGCTGTTGTGTTTACCCACTTAAGGGGAGGGCTAGGAGGTGACCCACCGGAAGACAGGTCGAGATCAAACTACGGAAGCCTGAAACGGCTAAGGAGAAGGATTTGGACTGTATATTGTAGGAACTGGTGAAAAGGGAACACCGTTGAGCAGAGGAAGGAAGGATGAAGTCGAAGAATAATTAATGACTAAGCGAGGCTACCCAGCGCCTACTTGGCTTTGCCTCTCGTGTCTTGTGCTGCCTCCTGCACAACCTTGGGCACGTCCCCTTGTCTCTCTGTATTTTCTCCCCTCCCCACATGACTCTGGGCATCCTTGTGGCTTATCAGCTGAGCAATTTGGATGGGCTAGTGAAAATTTAAGCCCTCTAAACAAGGGGGTATTTGTCTTTAGGAAATAGATAAAGTCTCTGGCCAGCAGTTGTCAATGGCATTTCAGAGCTGTTCTCTGTCGGTCATAGGGAGAAAAGAGTCTGTTCTGGAAAGAATAAAAAAACGTGCTGTGCAAGTTTTGGCATGCCACTAAAAGAACGGCGCCCCAACTAGAGCAGAGGCACTTCCTCTACAACTTCAAGATCAAGGTGGGCCTTCCTCATTGCCCCACCCACAGAACACAAAGAGCGAAAAGGAGGCCAAAGCAACGTGGTGCAACAGGTGAAGAAAATGAGAAGGAAAAACAAGAGACAGGAAGCACACGAGTCAAGGTAAATATTACGCTTAAAGTCTTTTTCAGTGTAAAATCCGTTCAGGAGAGGACAAGTAAAGCTATAAATGTGCGCTCTTTTGCATAATATCTTCCAAAAGAATGTCTCAAGGTATTTTACTGATACACAGGCATTTAGTCTGAAGGTGACTGAGAAGCAGGCAGCTTCCACAAGCACGTTTACAAATGGTGAGAAGCAAAGCGCAGGGAGACGATGCAGGTGTACGACAACGTCGATCACATGCTTTACACCCGACCCTGGGGTACCTCTCAAGAAACCAGACCCCGAAGCATCATCTACCACAGAACCTGTTCCTTCCCTAGCGAGGATAACGAAAGTCATACTGGTGATTCTAAATGACTCCCTTTTCTCAAGAGCCCCCCTCCTGAGCTCCCATCAGCTAACCTTCAGGTATCTGTCTTTGGCTAACTGGGTTTCTAAGATGGCTCTGCAAACTGCTCACTCCCGCACATCGTAAATCAGTGCCAAACTAAACAGGCTCCAGCCCCAGCTGAGAATACAGCCGCTTGGCTCATCACCCAACACCTAATGAACCAATGTGAGTGATGACTGTTGGGTAAATAGCACACAGGGAATGAGAGTCAGCTAAATGAGTCTTGCTTTAGACGGTACACCTAGGAAGGCTGCGTGGCAAATCTATACTTCCAAGTGGTTGCAGACGCACAGCAATTTTCCAATGCAGTGAAGCCTGCTAGCATTTATTTAAAGTGTTAAACTGGAAGGGGGATAAAGTCTGGGTCATTTAGTGGGAACATTCAACAACCTCTGTGATATTGGCTAGACGTGTCTAAGCTGTAACAATTCTTATCCACTAAGGAAAGCATAAGGGTGGATTTGTTGGTAGTTTTGTTACACACACACACACACAGTCCCAGATTACAAATAAGGGTGCCTTCCATGTCTGTGTCTTACTAAGAAATGTTCATGATTTTTTTCTTTTATAAATGAACATGCCCACCTTTATTTCAAATTCTAGCTTTCAACTGCAATATTAGTACTACTCCACAATGTAATTTACTTGTGATAATAGATCATTCTTTCTTTTTTTAAATATTACTGTTGTTCCACTTTAGTTATCCCATTTCCCCCTGTTACTCTCATGCTTTACAAAAAGAATGGCATGCCAGCAGAAAACCGTCCAGTAAAGGCAGCCCATTTCATTATCTCTAAGATTAACGTTAGCAGGGATTGGGTAAATCACAGGGGAAAGACAGGAGAAAGCTCCTGAGCCACATCCAAAGGGATTTATTTTCGAAATTATCAGAATATTAATAATAGTTAGAGCTGGTAAGGGACAAACCCCGAGGATGTTCTGGGGTAGGGACGTACCCATAATAGACAGAGGGAAAGAGATAAATGAAGTTGAGAAGAAACTGGAACACTGGATGGTAACGAAATGGGTCATATTCTTTCTTACTTTATTATTTTGATATATTTCCTAAGGTTCTTGAGCAATGTAGAGTGGAAATACATGAGCTTTGGAGGCAAGGAGATCTATGGTAACTTACTTATCATCTCTGAGCCTTAATTTCCTCCTCCGTAAAATGGGATAATACTTCAAACGCAGTTAGGAATATTCAATCAGAAAATGTAAATAAAAGTACCTAAAATATAAGAGTAAACCCTAACGCATATTAGGTATTGCTGACACATAGTAGGTACTTAATAAATATTAGTTTCCTCTTTGTTTTTCTTCACACTTATGGCATGTATTACTTCCACCTTATTTTGCAGATCTTTGTTAAGCTGGGAAAGTTTCTCAGATTCAAGATTTGTCCGAGTATCTACCTCCACAGCACCTCAGAGTCTGCTCAAGACAGGTGCCACGGAAGGCAGCTCCTGACAACACGGCGTAATGACCCAATCCATCAGGCAAGGGAGAGCCCCTGTGTGTGTCTCGGAGGTGCGCCCTCTGAGAGCAGAAAGGAACCTCGCGCTCACGCCTACCTCCTCAGTCTGAGGCACAGAAAGAAGCCATGAGCAAAGAGAAAAAGCCAGCTCAGGTCAACAACTTGTGGACCCAGAAGGCTGGATTGCTGTTTTCCAGTCTTCCTTTCTTGAGGCACCCCTCCCCCCAAAAGAGCATGGGCTTATATTGGGAAACCAAGAAATCAAAGCAAGAAAGACACTCACAGCTGAGTCACAGCAAGTGACAGATGATGTGGCCTGATCCGAAAGCAGGGGGTAAGGACCGAGGGTGTGGGAAGGCGGATAAGGACCAAGGCGCCAATGTGTGGTCCAGGGTGAGACAGAGCTACTGATGAGGAATTTCCTTCCCAGACCAACAACTGCTTCGGGGAAATGCTCTGGGAGGCGAACTTATAAAAGATGCAGTGTTTACTTGGCGGCATCCTGACACAGTGGAAGGAGCCTGGTTTTGGAGCCAGATAAGTGGGAATGCTCTGGGATCTGAGCTTTTCCGCTTACCTTTCCATGGTTCCGGTTCATCACCTTTCAAATGGACACAATAATCCCTCCCTCCCCAAGTGGCTGTAAAGATGAAATAAAATGGGGCGCCTTGCACAGTGACGAGGGCAGGTGTTCAACACATGTGCGAAGTCTCTCCTTCCTCCCAAAAGACAAGAGGCTTAGTGCAGGTCATTCTTTTAATTTTACTTTCTTCTTAACCATTTCCAGGCATGACACCTTTGCATGAGTGAGGAGACCAGGGATCATCTAGTTACAGCTGAAACAGATGGCAAGCTCCCACCTCTTGACACGTGGCCCTTCAGCCCGCCTGTCAGAGCTTGCGATACTGGGCTTTGATTTTGGGCAAATTTTGCCACAGCTGTTAAAATATGCCTACTTACAAGGTGTTACGAATGCAGACAATGTAAATGTGTTCATCAAAATGTAACGCATGATATAAATATAAGCAGGGAGATGAAAATACATCCGTTTATAAAAAGTAGTCTAGTTCTCCAAGGCAGCCCCATGCCCCCCCGCACCCCCCCCCACCCCTTTAGCAGTAGAACTGTTTTTCAAGTAAACCCGACATGGTACCCAACACACACGGCGAACAGAGGCCAAGGTCAACCTTGTGTGGGTGAAATCGGAGGAGGGGCCCTGAGCTCCACTTCCCCATCATCCACGCCGGCCTCCCCACACCCCTCAAACACTGTGAGACAGAGCTGAACCCCAGGGCTCTTGGGAGAGAGTGGCTTGGCATCCCGGGCTTGGAAGAGACACAGACCTCTCTCTGCCCTCTGGCCTGTGCTTTCCTAGAAAAGGCAGAGACCCCACAGAGGAAGGACTGGTGTTCAGGGTCACTGAGCGCAGCCGATGAATGACCTTGAGGATGAGTAGGGATGAGCTCAGTCAAGGCCAGAACTGTGGTCACAGCCAGGCTGGTTGTGATGGGATTAGAAACACATCGCAAGAATTTCAGGCGGAAGGGGAAAGGCTGTGAAATCCGATGACGAGATGCTGCATGCTGCGGTTTCTGAGAGGTCTCTCAGTGAGCCCGACAGAATCTTCAGAGTGCAATCAGCTCCTGATTGCCTTAACAGTGTTGCAAAGACCGTGATTTCATTTCTTTAAGGTTGCCTATTCATAATTTCAAATCCTGCTGTTGGCTGACAGCGTGACCTTGGGCAATGACACTGGGATCCTGTCTCCTTATTCTGCGTGGGGATGCGTTTCGTAAAAAAGATCCTAAAAGCACTACATATAAGGTGAAAAATGGTCAAATTTACCTACGTTGAATAGCAAGAAGTTTTGTTCGAGAAAATAAATTTTTGGTAAGTAATTAGATAAATTAGAAACTGGCACTCAATTATTGGAGAATCCAAAGCTGACCAGGGATGAATACCTAGCACATAAAAAGAAAGAGAAAAGTAGATGAAAGACACGGAAAGACAGTTCTCGGAAGGGAATGTCCAAACAGGTACAATCACGTGAAAAGATGCTTAAACTCACTGTGAATCTAAGGTATGAAAATTAGAGTAACAAGAAAACGCGCTCTCAGCTACCAGAACGACCAAAATTGAGGAGCTGGTCCACATCAAATGTTGGTGGGCTGTAGAGAGATGAGAACTCTCACGTGCTGTTCCCAGCCAGAAAACCAAGCTTAAATTAAACACGCATACAGTATGCGACTCCAAGACCCGACGCCTGGGCAGACATCCCAGAAATTATTCTCATACAGGTCCCCAAGGGTTACAAACGAGAATGGCAGCGGCAGAACGCTTTTGTGACTGCGGGGACCTGGAGGTAATGCGTGTGTGCACCAACCGGGAAAGACGCAAAGAAAATGGAGTGAATGCAGACAGTGAAATACTAGGCAAATGCTGGAAGTCCACACAGACGCAGGGATACACCTGAAAACATAATGTTGAGGGGAAAAAGCAAACAACGTTCTCGCTTTTTAGTCTATTTAATCACAGAGTTATCATTTACGTAACTAACAATTTAAACATACTCAAATAAGAGAAATATTTCATAATAGGGAATGACCTAAATCTACACTGCAGCACATTTAGGCCATTCTCTGCTGGGAGGGGGGAGGAGGTGTGGGGAGCAGGGATGAAGAGGCGCAGTAACATAACAAGAGGTAGGTTCTGCACGGACTTGCGATGATCACAAGCTATGAACTGAGGAGTACATACAACTCAACTCTGTATCCGAGGAGCGATTAATTCTGAAAACATTGTCGAGTTCCTGTGGAGATTAAGTGAGATTTCTAGGTTGGATTTCCCAGTAATATAGGAGGTTCTCAACACCTATTTGCACCGCCCCCCCATGACTCTGAAAAAATAGAAAAAGAATGGAGCTTTCTTCCCTCTGTTTCTCTAGTAATTTAATGAAAAAATAAATAAGTAAGAGTCTGAAGAAGATGAGGTACAAAGAACAGAACTCTGTGTATGAGAATCCCTCAAAGGACAGACAAAAACTACAGATAACCAGGCTCCACCTCCTCACTCCCCCAGAACAGAGGGCACCATTGTCTCTGGGGGGGGGGTGGCAATGGGGCCAGCGCCGGGGTCTGCAGAAGAGAATTTGAAAGGCACTGGCATTGTGCCTGAGGGGCTGCCCACTGTCATCTCAGTCACTTGTGTTCTTTGCTTTTAGAAACTTCAACGGCTTTTGCTAAATAAAGCAGCACCGAACTGCTCAAAAAGAAATATATTCCAAAATATATGACTAGTGTATACAGTATGGCACTCCATCTGCTCTTCCCAAATACTTGAGTCTTAGAAAATAATGTGTAGATAGGTCTATAAATTGCCACCTCCAACAAAACAAAGTAGACTCACTTTAGGGGGTATGGGGAAATAATTTTTTCTTTGGTTTATCTGTAGCAAGGGAGATAATCTGTAAGACCAAGCAGTATGCATTCATTCATTCATCATTTATTCAACACCTGGGCTAAAATAAAATACTGAGGATGTACTTGATTCAAAGGATGGTTCAATTAACTTGTAGTAATTCAGCATCCATAATAAAAATAACGTGCTCAAACTGAGGGCCTCAGCTTTGCACAGATCAGTGTTCAAGCGAGTACGTGTACCCTGGCTTGACAGATCCTAGAAGGCCGAGAACGTGACACTCACTGTTGGATGTCATCGTGTGCTTCCTGGGATCCAGCATTTGGTTCATACCGATGAAACCATCATCCATTTCTCTTTTTATTTCCCACAATATTTAGCGCCATGAAGTCTCTCCCTACCTCTTCCGGAACTGCCCAGGTGCAGGCTGGAGGCCTTTGATCCTGAAGGTCGCCTCCAGTAAATCCCTGAACCAATCTCTCTCACCAGGAGTGAGGCTTGGACTGGCTCAAGAGCAGGAGCTTTTAGTAAGGTGGGAAAAACGTGGGCTTTGATGTCAGCTAACCCTGGGCTTGAGACCTGGCTCTAGTACCCACTGGCTGAGCCTCAGTCCCTTTGTCTGTGAAACAGGATGACGAACTCAGCCCTGCTCAGAGGCAGTGAGAATCAGCTAATGGATGTGCAGTGCCTGGACCAGAGTGGGCCTGGAAAATAGGACATGAGGCTGCTGCCATGCTGGGTGTGGTGGCACCTAGGCTTCTGGTGACAGCTCTGCCCCCTTACCTCCTGTGCCCACAGAGTTCCAGGCCCTGTCCCTATGCTCTGGGCTTGTGTGGGAGCTTCTACAACTGAAAGCTCTCAGGAGAAAGGAGCCTGATTGGCAACTTGGCTGCAAGTGGAACAATCCATCCAACCCTTTCCAGCCCCTGTTCCCTGCAGTCCTAGCCCCTCTCATCACTAAAGCCCCAGCCAGAGTGTGGCACCAATAACTTAGCTTCTGGGGGCCATTCACAGCTGTAATGTGTCACCACTGGGAACTCTCCACCGCAGGCCAGGAGCTCCCTTCCCTGCGGTATGAACAGTGATCCCATCAGGGTGCCTCGTTCTTCCCTTTGGGCTGTCTAGCCTGGACTAGGGGCTGCTGGCTCTCCCCTCCAAGGCCAGCCTTAGACTGCATCGTCTAGCTCACCACTCCGCCCCGAGCAACATGCCCTTGGCCAGGCCGCCCCAGAGCCAACACAGAGGGCTCTGGGCTTATTAAAAAAATATTCTCAGATGAGGTCAAGTTCAAGGAGTTCATCATCACCAAGCCCTTTTTATATGAAATGTTAAAGGGACTTATCTAAGAAAAAGAAGGTAAAAATATGACAGTGAAAAGACAGCACACTCACAGCTATTAACAACCACACCTAAAACAAAAGCAAACTAAGCAAGCAGCTAGAACAGGAACAGAACCACAGAAATGGAGATCATGTGGAGGGTTAGCAACAGGGGAGTGGGAGGAGGAGAGAGGGGGAAAAAGTACAGAGAATAAGTAGCATAGACGGTGGGTAGAAAATAGACAGGGGGAGGGCAAGGATAGTGTGGGAAAAGTAGAAGCTAAAGAACTTATGACACATGGACATGAACTAAAGGGGGGAATGTGGGTGGGAGGGGTGTGCAGGGTGGAGGGGAATGATGGGGGAGAAATGGGACAACTGTAATAGCATAATCAATAAAATATATTAAAAAATATTTGTTGAATGCAAGAGTTGGCGAGTCCATAAAAATGGATGACAGCATGAATGAACTATGTCACCCCTTATTTCTGAATGAGATTTGGAGAGACTGGGGAGCTGGGTGGTGGCCCAGTGCTGGCAGCTGTCACCTGCATTGCTTCCGGGGAGACAGCGAGCTCCTGTAGCTACGAAGACTTCGTGTTTTCCTGTTCAGCTGATTTGTGGATATTAAAAAAGCAGCCGCACACACCTTCCAGAGCCACACAGTTCCTTAACATTTAATTATAACACGGTTGCTCGGTTTATATCCTAAACACAATCTCTCATCCAATCCATTAATTTACGTATCTACATAATGAAATTCAAGTATACATATGTGTGCGCATCTTTTAATGAATATCAATAGATCGCTACGGCTCTATGCGTGAAAGGTTCTTTTAAAAAAACTCTGGCATAGATCATATCCCCATTAAATCACTCTCCAAAATGGTAATTTAAGAACACAACTGTCTATGTGGTTTTCTGCCGTTTTACTTTTCCGCTGTTAGAGTGACAATCTTACTCCTCCTGAAATTTCACCTCGTTTGAGAAAGTCCTTTTCAACTCCCCCATGAGCTACTCTCTTCTCTGTGTGCCCAAGCCTCTTTTTCTAGCTCTCTCTGAGTACTCTTGGCCATCAAGTTCCATGTCTGTGTCCCTGAGAAGCAGCGTGGCCTTGTGGTCAAGAGCTGGCCCATTGGGCTTGACCTTCCTTCTTCAGACCTGAGCTCTGCCACTTTCTAGCCTGTGGCCTTGTCAGGTTACCGAACCTCTTTTGGCCTCAGTTATTTCAACTGCAGAATGGGGATATAATAACAGTACCCTACCCCAATATTATAATAATGATAATCACTGATGCTGTTAGTACTACTACTATTATTATTATTGCTACTGACCCCTTCCCACCTAGGCTCTGACCCCCGGACAGCTGGACGGAGGCTACCTCTTCCTTGCACCTGACCCAAGGGTCAAGTGTAATTTTTTTGTATACTGCAGGTATTCAGTAACTACCTGAGTTATGCAGAATCCCTTATTTTCAACACAGAAAAGTCCCCAAAGTGTTCTTCAATGGAGAAAGGGTCCAGATAGGATTCTTAGTCTGTTTGTGCTCCTAAAACAAAAGACGAGAAACTGTGGAGCATCTAAACAACCACAGAAATTCATTTCAGTTGCAGAGGCTGGAAGTCCAAGGTCAGGGTGTTAGCATGACCAGGTCAGGGCCCTCTTCTTGGTTCATAGCTGGTGTCTTTTTCCTGTGTCCTAATTTGGTAGAGGGGCCAGATTATCTCTGTGGGAATCTTTTCTATGAACACTAAGCCCACTCATGAGGGCTTGGCTCTCTTGACCTCAGCACCTTCTAGAGTCCCCACCCCCAAATGCCATCATCTGTAAGGGTTAGGGTTTCAACACAGTAATGGGGACATAAGCATTCAGAGCCCGGCAGACTCAGTGCACCCCCCCCCATAATTATGGCAGTCACTGATGTCCCAAGGTTGTACGTCTCCTGAGAAAGTTCTCCGAGGATCCCACCTGCCCGTGGGACACTTTCTGGGCCTTGGCCATTAGAAAGGGCCCAGGTAAGGGGGAGCCATTCCAAACGGTGGTGGAGCCCCTCTGTATATGCTTCTTTAGGAGTGTCCAGGTCCCCTTCCCGGGGCTGTGGGCTTAGAATCTTAGGGAACTCCCCCGCATTCCCCGTTAAACACTAGGAATTCTACATATTTGTTCCCTGCTGACTGTTTTTCCTTTGTGTTCCCTTATGGAAATGAGGCACATTTCAGGGAAACAAAGTATGGTATCTATTTATGATAAAATGGAGGTTCCAGCAGTAGTAAGTAGATGGTCAGCTGTCCAGGTGTCCTGCTGAAGCAATAAGACATACAGGTGAGGAAGCTAAGCTGAGTGATGCTGTTCTTGAAGGCTAATCCACAGTTTCCTCAGCTATGTCACTCTGAATGCATTTCCTCTCAACCTCCAGATTCACAGAGGCTCACAAACCTCTACTTGTTGTTACACTTTATACCCTTAAACTTTTTTACATTTTTTTCCCTTTTAAAGTAAGATATCACAGACTGAAGGAAAAAAACCAACCGATAATAGAGTTCTTTTATTAGCCTCCTCCACCAGGCACTTTAAGAGACATTTTATTTATTCTTGGCTTTTGGGAAAATTTCAGCCTACAGATTATTTGTCATTTTTCTCATTTTGGTCAATTTGTCATTATAATTAGTTTTATTCTTGGATCCTGGATCTTTTCCTTCTGAAAATTAAGAAATCTTCCCTAACCTGACTTGACAGAGAAGGGAAACAAGGAAGACAGAGAAAAAAAATGAGAACCTCCATCTTATAAACGAATATGACTGAACAATGCACTTGCCTCTGCTGTGAGGGCATCAAGGGGACGCAGTGGCTGAGTTCCAGGCACGTCCACTGAGGACGCTGCACTCGGCTGCCAGCAGGAAGCAAGGTCTGAAATCCTCCATTTCACATTTGTCTTTCATGGCAGCTTTAAAAAAATTAACTGAGTGGTCGCTTAACACTTCATCCCAGTGCCGTGTTTTCTATGGGATATGCTTATGGGGCCCACTGTCTTTCTTCAGCGTGGTACTGAGTGAGAAGAGCAAAATTAACATGGTCAGGGAGGACGCATGACAGGAGACTGACATCGAGATGGGCAAAGCTCAGGCGGGCAAGGACTTCACCTGCACAGCCCCGCCCCTCCTCTGCGCACCTGTCCGGACTTCCCTACAAGCCTCGCCCCGCTCTCACGGGCTTCTCCTATTCCCAGCACGTGACTACCATAGCGTGTCTCCCAGGCAGTGGGAATATGAGCTCGCTAGTCACTTAGTTAATGAAGAGAAAGAGATGTTAGTCATAGGCGCAGGACAGAACCCAACGTGCAGAACTAATAGGTCTGTTAACCTAACAGTGAGTGAAACTTGGCTCACATCTTGCAGGAAAACTTTGTATGTCGGTATTCTATCTTCAGGCAGGGGGATAAAGGTACAGAGGAAACGCAACACCAGGTTAGGGAAGATAGTTTCCAGGGCGCTGTGACAACCAAAAACCATACAAGGAGGGGAACCGAGATAACACGCCCCCTCCCACCCAGTGCTGTACGGCTGTGCTGCAGAGCGCAGGCCCGTAGGCTTAGAATCGGCTAGAATTTGCGAAGCAGAAGAGGTTGGGTGGGGACCTTGGAAATTTCAAGGCACCTTATAAAGATTAGAACGGCAGTGAATGTATGTTAAAAATATTCTCCTTAAGAGTGGCATATCCTACAGGACTTCTATGGGCCTGAGATTATGCATGCATTCCTTCAATTACATCCGGGGAGTGCCTACTCTGTACCAAGCATCGAAAATTCAGAAAAGACCTAAGTGATTTTACTATACCATGGGAAGAACCTAGGTAATAATATGCGGCGTGTTATTAGATAGAGAGGTGGCACTAAAGACGAGATGTCTGGGTTAGGTCAAGAGCGATGAGCAGGACTTCCCCAGGTAGGAGGGGGAGGAGGCAAAGATACGAAGCCGCCTGGCCCCCTGGGCAAACGGAAAAGGGCTGTGGACCGCTGGAGCCCGAAGTGGGGGGCTGGGCGGAGGGAAGCCTGGTTCGTCCTGCGGGAGCCCCCGAAGAGCGACAACCAAGGCACGGGGTGGCCGTCCGAGCTGTGAGTTAGAACGGTCACTCTTCTAAACGTTGCCTGTTCCGGTCAGACTCTACTTCCCAATTCCCAATTCAGAGCTTGTTAAACATTCATCTCTCAGGCTGCTGCCCAGTGGTCCTGGCCTTGACGGCACGGGTTAGCTCATCTTTCCCAGGAGAAATGTCTCTCTTTCTTCTTTGGGGAGGTGCTGGAGCGGGGAGCAAGAAGATGGCAAGTCCTCGGGCTGGAGGCTGTGCCCTCCTCTCAGT
This sequence comes from Glossophaga mutica, assembly GCA_039655065.1. Taxonomy (NCBI): domain Eukaryota; kingdom Metazoa; phylum Chordata; class Mammalia; order Chiroptera; family Phyllostomidae; genus Glossophaga; species Glossophaga mutica. The sequence goes on from CM077313.1 coordinate 91,178,121, forward strand.
TCGCATCGCTCTCCGCCGCCTTACACGAGGGGCTCTGAAGTGGGGGTCCTCCCACTGGTATAAAAGAAGCCCAGCGCTGTGCAAACATCCTTGCCGTGGAGGTCTGGGGATGCTCATGTCCTCCGGGAGCTGCCTGAAGAAACGCACGTACACTCTGAGCGGAAACGTGTTTCCTCCTGCCGAGGCAGCACGTCTGGCAAACTTTTACTTAACGGACACATTTGGTAAACACAACGCAAACATCTCATGACAAGAACGGTGTGCGTCGCACTCACTGCCTGCTGTGGGGGAGAGGACGAGGGAGGCATGTCTGTCATCTAATGGACGTGATCAGAGGAGAGAGGTGAACTGTCACCACAGGGGTGGGGGTGGGGAGGCAGCGGCCAACTGAAGACAAGTCCAACAGGGTGACCAGTGGTCGGGGGGGAAGAGCTGATCGCTGAAGATAAATGGAGCACAGGGCTCATGGGCAAGGTCACGTTTGTCTCTGCATTAGCCTCAGCCTGGGACAATCTTGCTCCCACCCCACCGGGAACATCTGGCAACGTTTGGGCATCTTAATTGGAGGCGGGGGTGGTACTGGCATCCAGGGAGTAGAGGCCAGGAGGCTACTACGCATCTCACAAGGCACGTCTTACTCCACAACGAGGAAGGATCCAGCTCCGTGCCAACGGCAGCGCTGAGGCTGAGGAGCCCTTGACCCCTCACAAAGTTGGTTTGCTTGCGCCTGCCCTAGGCTGCCCTATTCTCCTTTCCACGGTTGAATCTGAAGACAACTGCCAGTAGTTTCAAAAAAAAAAAAAAAACAACCAACACAGTCATGTCTAAAAATAAAGCCATTTTTATACTTCAAGGGACAGACAGCGCAATCACTTTTTCGTGACTCTCCGGGTGCTCGAACGTTTCCAAAGGCTGGGAGGAGGAACCCAGCCGTCTATATATAGCGCAGCCTGTCGGGCCTGCTCTGGGCCTCGCCTGGCCCCTGCAGGCTGGCTGCTGCTTGCAGCCAGAGATAAGACCTCCATCGATCAAAGGACTCGGTTCCCGGCAGGTAATGGCTAGAAACTTCCAGGAACGGCACCCTTTCTTAGGCTCCAAACTCTCCCTCCGCATCATTCAGTCCCTAGAGTCTGGTCTCTCTGAGGGTCCCCACTCATCTCACCCTTCCTGGTCTCCTAATTCCCAGTCTCAAAGCCTAGCACGTACTTGCACCATTTCTTTTCACTTTACCCTTGACCGGCCGACTCTAATTGCAAAAATAGGCCGGAAAATGAACTTTCTAACAAGCAGTTTTTTGAAAGGCAAAAAGGTCCATATGCCATTAAGAATCCCAACCCCAGCCTGGCTATTTCCTCAGACAAAGCACCTCGTTGTCATTTTCTTGCAACGAACGTCTGCCAGGGCTGCCAGGCTGCAGCAGAAATTTGTTTAATGACAGTCCCTGGGAAATTAAAGCCTCTCAGGCCCGGTGATGGATGCGTCTCCCCGGCAGCCTCACCCCGAAGCCTGGTTTCCCAACCCTGGGCCCAGCAGCCGCACCGAGCACTGAATACAGATGAGCGCCCGGACCAGGGGGATCAATCTCAATTTTACGTGGTTTCCGCACCTTCCCATTTCCCTCCAAGTCCCCTTCGTCTTCCTCCCCGCCCCCGTCCCCGGAACCCAGCTCGGTCTGGCTTGGCTACAACTGCAGGTAATATTTTTACCTTCCTGCCTTCCTCCTTCCTGACCACGTTACATAAGGAAGAGCCCGGCTGCCCAAGGCAAGGAGGGGCATGGAGGGAGGAACGGAGTCGTGACTGAGCCTGTGTCCTCATTTCCACCCCGCTGTGTGAGTCTCCGCACAGCTCACTGCCATCAGGACAATGGCAGACTGTCCCACAGGAGGGCAGGGCTAAGACCCAGCCTGCCCCAGCGTCTGACAGATTCAGAACCAGGCTCCAGCCTGCAGTGGCCCGCTCAAGGTCACCCACTGAGTTAGTGACAAGGGTAGGGTCCAGGTCTTGCTGGACTCCTAGCTCTTTGATGAGGACGGCTGTGGATTTTTACACTCAGGTGGGCAAGTTTTCCTTTTGTCTTCCGTGTGGCTGGGTCGGGAGCAGCGAGCCCTTTGCGTGGGCCCCCAGAGTCCCATGGGGCAGCTGTCCCCGGCACACCAAGGCAGGAACCTCAGGTCTTAGCCTTTTTTAGTTTTGGGCTTCACTCAGAATTGCACTTAGAACTTCCCCTTCCTTCCTCCTCTTAGTGTGAGGAGATGGAATGAGAGGAAACAGCTCCGTCGTGTCTCGTCCCTATGTACTCTGCGAGGCTGCATCTGTGCCTGCTCCCAGTAGACGGGGGGAGGGGCAGGAAGGGCCCCTCTGCTCCGCTATTGGTGCTTTTATGTCATGTACCAATTTCTGAATCCCAGAAGCCTGTGCTTCTGTGTTCCCACACCACGATGTTCCGATGCCTACCTGACTCCCGTGATTTGTGCTTTCTATACATCTAACGCAGCAGAATCCCACCACTTACTGTTTCCCGCTTTTTAATTAATTTGTCCTAATTCCACACATGCTGGAGAAAATTAAATCCCTGGAGTCACTTATTTTGAAGCATACAACAAACAAGTAGTCCTGGAGAAACTGGGTCCTATGGAGTCGTCTGTAGGTACTTAGAGCCATTTAAAAAGATGGCTAGTCTTCTAGTGTCAAAATTTATATCAACAATATAGTCCTACCACTTATAGAGCGCTTATCAAAATACAGGCACAGTTCTATATACTTTACACGGTTTAATTTATTTATTGTTTCGACAGCCTTAGGGGGTAGACACTATTACGATCCTTATTTTATAGATGAGGAAACTGAGACAACTTGCTTAGAGCCAGACTTACAGTGAGTGGCAGAGCAGGGATTTGAACCCAGACTGTCTGGCCCCAGGTTCCTTAGTCACAGTGCTATCCTGCCTCAGGAGATGCTCCTTGGTGATGAGTTGAACGGCCAAGGGAAGACTGAAAGATTGATTTCTTAACAGCCAACAACTTCAAGATTCTTGGCTTAACCTAGTGTTTCTCCTTGAACCACAGGACACTTACACGTGATACCTACTCACAAAATCTCAAACATGGAGTCCATGGAATAGCCTTTAGAATTTATTTCTCATCCACAACCCCACATACAGGAACCCTTGTTTCCATGAATACTAGTAAGTTTCTGGGATCTTCCTCAGCTAATCCGTGACTGATACCAAGGATGTAGCTATAATAAACCCCCCTCCCTACTGTGAGAAAAGTCATCATTAACTATCTATGGCTTCGTTATGCCTCGAACCAGTGCCCTAATTAATCTACTGATTTTTCTGGATTCCCTCCATCATTTTTGTTGGAATATCTCAGAAAGTGTAAAAGGAACACTATTTTCTATCAAACCAAAAAATGGGGGGGACCAGGACTCAGAACATGACAAACAAGTGGTTGACACTTCATGCATCTGCGTCCCCTCTTTATTCCCCAACCCCCTTAACTCAATGGAAATTGCTGTTCTCGTTGCTCTCTGAGGCGATGCTTGCTTCCAACTTAACAATCATGAGTGACTTCTGTCAGATCTTTCGTCCAGGCCCTCACCACCTTGGGCAACAAAACCCACAGCCCAGCCAATGGGAGAGGAGCAGGCCGATGGGTCAGGCCCACAGACCTGGAGCGGCTGCTGCCTTTGCTTTTACCGAAGTCAATTTCTAACTCTTGCCTGGAAGTGCGAGGGACCGCGACTGGCAAGATTTACCCAAACATTGCCAGTCACCAGGGGTGGTTACTGACAGATAGGGGCGATCGGGGAGCTTCGGGGTGATTTTTGAGCTCCCAGAGATGCAGTGCACAGGGATGCGGCATGGACATGGCGTCCGGCAGAGCCTGACCCAAATCCGAAACGGACCACAGTTCAGGTGTGCCACTTCAGGTCAGCTGAGCACAAACTTTCCCACAGGCATCATCAAGACGTAATTCTGCAGATTTCTTTTTGGGCGTGGGTTGAGTACAGAATAGGGATACCTTTTGTTGCTCCCAGGACCAGGCCACCCAAACACCGCACCGGTTACAAACAGTGAGTAAATGAATGAAGTCCATGTTCATGAGCACCCTGCCATCGCCCAGCGTGGCACAGCGATCAGCCTCTCCTCTCTACATGCGGTCTGCTGCATCTTATTTTGACCAGGATACGGAAGCCTGAGGCTGGCGTGGCAGAGTGGAAAGCTGATAGTCCACAGGTAGCTCAAAACTGAGAACTTCCCCCTGTGGTACCACATCCAGTCCCCCCTTTGGGAGACAGGACCAAACTGTTTGGCTTTTTGAAGAACCCATGCTCCTTTCTCCCATACGATTAGTGTAACTCTAGAAATCGAACTTGAAGGAACTAGTTCATACTAGGATATGAATGACTAACTAATAGAGGCTCATGGGCTATTTACATATTTAAAGAAATTGGTTACTTTTAAGGACTGTCATTTTAACTGCTGTCAGAGGCGCAAGGGGGAGACATTTGTGGGTTCAAACTACAGAAAGTAGGGAACTGAGCTCTCACTTTTTCTGAGACGACAGACTTGAATTCAACCTGAATAAATCACGTCAATCAACCTCTGATTATTCAGAAAACTGAACTTCATCTCTTAGGGATTTATTATTTTCCCTGGGTGTTGGTAAGTCTCTGAAAATCTCAAAAGGCAAAAGAAGGAAAAGAAGATTCAGAAGTTTCATTTTTTTTTTGTTGTCACTTGTTAACTAAGAACATAAGCTCCTTTGGTTCAAGTGAAGCTTCCAGATTAACTCCAGGACTCATAAATGCGTCTTCCCCCTGCCCCAGAAAACAGAAAGCTGGCTGCCTCTTGACACCTGCACTTCTATCCAAGAATAGGGTGATTTTAAGACATTCTAAATCTCCTTCTACCTCCTACCCTGCAGGCTCCAGGGCTTTGACAGTAATGTCACTCTTCCCCATCCAATCCATAGGGCTTTAAGCAAATCATTGAGCATAACCACTCAAAAAGAGCCATCCGGAAGTCATGTGCAAAGAGCAATTACAACAGCGTCAGTGATGCACAAACAGTGTTCTATATTTGGAAAGGTGAGTCTCAGATAAGAACGCTGTATCTTGCTGTCTTTCTTTTACCCCCAGCCAGGAAGTACTGACCGGAAAAGCAGCAGAAGCAGCAACGTGCTGCAACAGAAAGATGACATTGACCTCTAGTTCAGGCCCTGTGTGGTCCCCGTGGCCTGGTTAACAACACTGGCCTCTGGAGAGTCGGCCAGCCATCCCTCCAGCCCCACGCCCGGTCTGACTGTAAACATTAGCTACAGTCTAAGTACAGTTAGTCATCCCACCCGGAGGGCTGTTTGCAGAGGCTCCAGGGAGTCAGATACTCCTGCAGAGAAAGAAGACACTTTTTTTCTACTAGAATGAATGTGAAAGAGAGCTTTTCTGAATGGCAACAGGGTACCAAAGCACACATTCTGTACACTAGACACATGCAGAGCCCCAGAGCCTGGGTGTGTGTGTTTGTGTGCTCACACGCACTGTGCCCATGCACGAATGCAGACAGGGGACTAGAAGGACAGCAGGGACCCAGAGCAGCATCGCCACACCAGCCATGGACTCCTGGACAGCTTGCTCTGGCCATCCATTGAGCTAGGTGCTGCACCTGCCCTGGCAGAAGGGACATGACCTCCACGTTAGAGGAGAAAGGCCAATGGAGAGAGGTTAAGGGCTTTGCTCAAGGTCATATGACTAGGAAGTAGCAGCAGACTGGGGACCAAATGGAAGAAGAGGTCAAGACACCTTTGGTGAGACACCAAAGCTGGGACGGATGCCTGACTGCTGCCTGGAGGAGTGGCCTCAGTGTGGACGGCGGCAGACCTGGCTGTGGACTCCTGCCGGGCTCTTCCCAATGTCCGGAGGTGGCCCGGCTGCTGAGCTCAGCCCGTCCCTACTCACTCCTCCTGCCGCACCTCCCACCTCCCATCTGAGTTTTCTAAAGACAGGTGAACCCACATCAAGGCACTCATTAGGAAATTTCTCACTCCAGGTTAGAATTACATTTGTCAGGAACTGTTTCTTGGTGGGAAAATGTACAGCGATCCTGAGCATCACCCCTCAAACCTTTATTCAGCACCCTGACGTCCTCTGGCTCCACGCTCGGTGTGGTCCAGCTCTCAATGGTTGGCACTTGGTAAAGACTTGTAGAATGAATGAACACTGAAAGGTTCAGTCAGCTGATGAATTTACTCTTTAAGTCACTGCAGCAGAACAGTACAAAAGGAGCTGGCCAGGCATGTTGGAATATTCAACAGTCAAGTCCATGATAACCAAATCTACTCCCTTGGTTTCCAAATGCACTTGAAAACACCCCTCCCCACTGAGTCCCCTGGATGCGGGGCCCCAGCTTGTTTGGTCAATGAGTCTTCCCCAAAGCGCAAATGAAGAGATTCATCAGCTTTGCACACCCCCCTGGGAGCCACTGAGAGAATACATAATCTGCTGTTTCAGAGGACAGAGTAGCCTAATGAAATAATGGGTCTGCATAAGAGCCTCAGTGATGTTTGGGGATGCTGTTGCTCATTAGGTAGCTCCCCGCTGAGAGAACTGGTCAACCCCGAGCAAAGAGAGGTGAGAAACATCCAGTTTGGGAGAAGCATGAGCTTTCTCTCTGTAATGCAACTGAACCGACTACCCAGGTGCCCCAGAGTCCCCAGTCCAGTAGCCCACTGCTGTTGGCCAGGGAATATCCACAGTCCTGCATGTGTTTAAAAATTCTACATGGAATATTTGGGGCCCAAGGAAGTTCTGTTAATAATATCAATAGCAGACCAAATGTTAGGAAGTGCAAAAAAGCTCTATTTTGCTTCCAAATTACAGATTTAGTGAAATTTATTCAACATGCATATACTGTAATATTTTGGGATGTGCCTTTTTTAAGATGAAAAGAGTTGAAAGTCTACCTCTGTGCAATTATCCCAAGTTCAAGCTCACATTTCCAAACCTTTGAAGGCTTGTTTTCCGTATACTGTCATTAATATTACTTATGCCTTTAACTTGTTGAGTTGCCTTCTGTGGGCAGCCTCCCAAGCCACACACTGCGCTGTGTTACTCACTCCTGTGTTCCAGAGATGCTGTTCCCTATAACTGAACCACCCCTCAGGACAGGATAAAGTCATTTTCAACAGAGCATGTCAGGTACATCATTCTGTAATGCTGTGTTTTTAGAAACACCTCACTGATTTTTCAACATAAACTTGACTCTGTTTTCCTCTCCCAATGAGAAAGTCTATCATTCCAACCATATCATATTTGCCATTTCAACTGTTTCCCAATCAGGCGTGCGTAAAATACATGTACGTCAGAGCGTGTTCTCCAGGGTGGGAAAGGCCTGCTTCCTGCCCTTTTGCACAAGGAGGGCATGCAGACCAAGTCCGCCTGCCTTCTCAGGGAGACTCACCCGGTAGGTAGGATATGGGGACCTTTAGTCTGCTCCATCTCCACCCCCACCCCCACCCCCACCCCCATCTTCTCCTCCATCTCCACCCCCACCCCCACCCCCATCTTCTCCTCCATCTCCACCCCCACCCCCACCTCCTGCTCCTTCTCCATCATATTATCAGCATTGAAAGAGGTCAATAAAAATGAGTTTCTGGCTTTGCTATTGCACTTGGTCCATTGGTACCAATTTGTTAGTGGATACATTTAGTTTCAATGCAGAACCTGAATAAGGTGTAAACTTTGGCCACGATCACACTGTTGAGCACCTTCTTACAGTAAGAAAGACAGATGCTACTTTGGAAAGAAAAGTGCTTCCTTTAGAACATGGAAGGCGGCTTTTTGGGGCTCATCCCAGAGGGTCGGTCCCCTAGGACCAGTGCTATGCTCACACTCATAACGGACATTACAGACCAAGGGGCCTCTCGTGTACGAACTTGTGGCCTTAAATAAAATTCACTTCCCTTCTCAAGGCCTCGGTTTCAAAATCTCCCCAATCGCAACGGCAACATCAACTCTGCAGAGTTGTTGTGGGATGAAACCACATACGCATGGACAGCACGCACAGCACACCCAATACGCAGTAGGCCTGCAACGCATGTGACCCGAACACATCCAAAATGTGAGCTGTGCGACCTTGGGGAACCACAGAGTGACCTCCATGAAAATGAGAGTGGTATCACCTGCCTCACGGGATTCTTTAAATGACCTTCTCTGTGTGTATCAAATAGTAATCGAGCGACTGTTATACACTGGGGACTTTTGCATGAAAATCAGAAACCTGTATACTATAAGGTACTGTTTCCGGTAACCGGATGTTACACGAAGTTACCTGGGCCCAGGTGGTAAACACGTGCTGAGATGGAAGATGACCAGCTCTTTAGAGGGTGAACCTTGTTCATTCATTCACTCACAAGGCATTTACTGTGGGTGCGTGAAGAGGCGGGCGAGGCACTATTTAGACACAGGTTACTAAAGTGTGGCCCCCCCATCCACACGAGAGGGGGTTCTTGGCTCAGTGTCCTTCCTGGTAAATATTAGTTTCCTTCTTTCCTTCCCTCAAGGAGAACTCTGATTAGCTGAAAGACAATTCAAGGTTTGGGTGATAAGTACTAAGAGACAGGAATGTACCTGATACCTTTCTGTCACTTCCAGACTCACAGATGGAGGGGGAGAAAAGTCTATTAGGACGAAAAAGTCTACCTGCTTCTCACTGGGAATCTTGAAATGCATGGATAAAAATGCCATTAATTCAGGCCCAGCTAATGAAAACTCTTTGAAAAGGGTTGACCGTGCTCACTCTTCTGGAGGTAAGGGGAAAATCAAGAGCTAGGGAAGTACTCAGTGAAACAATGCTGGAAGGTTCTGTGGGGTCTATGTTTCTGTTGAAGAAAGAGCTTGCTGGGAGGATCCAGACAGCGGAGACAGCATAAGAACCCGAGCTGATTGCAGGCTTTTTTCTCTGTGTTAAACATCCAGGGGTCCCTGGGATGTTTTATGGGGATGTTCGCCATAACTCCTCAGCCTGCTGAGTCAATTCATCTCCGAACGCCCGGCACCACGCTCCGTGGCTCGCACACAAAACGCTCTGTGAACGTCTGCTGACTTGACAGATTAATGAGAAATGCCCGCTTCCCGCCTCAGGGTTCTTCCCGGGTGCTGCAGGCAGTGGGTAGAGAAAAGCCTCCAGCCAGGGCTCAGGGATTTTGTTTGAATCCGCCCTGAATAGACAAGAAGAATCAGTTCTGCCTAGCAAGCCAAAGAGGCACCCCAGGGATGGAGGCACCCTGAGGTGTCCCTGTGGCCCAGCTACCCCGTCTCAGAGCAGTTCGGAGAAGGCGGGGCTGTGAAGGACCTGTTGTGCCCCTCGTCCTACTTGGAGAGGCTGTTAGAAGTCTAGGCTGCAGGCTGGAAGTGTCCGTGTTCCAAGCTTGCTGAGACCTGACTATCCACGATGCCACGGCCTCTCCGTGGCTAGGACTTTACAGGAAGCAGAGCGCCGCTCTGTGTGGCATGTTCAAGGACACTACCAATCCCTTTGGTCTAAGACACCCTAGACAGGACTGACTAGTCACTTTCTTCTAGGAAGACCGGACTACTTTCTAGTGGACAAACCAGGAGAGCTGTAAGTCCAGGCCCTTCTCTTGGAACTTGGGGGTGGGAAGATGAATGGTTGCTCCCGCCAACCTTCCAAGGAGAGAAATTAGCAGTCACATCGCAGCTGTATGAGCAAGAGCAACCTAAGCTTGTCTACGCGCACGCACACCTACAAGCTCTGGGAAACGCTTTCTGCGCTCGCGTGAGCTGCGTGACAGGCATGTGGACCACACAGCCCATGGGAGGGGGCGAACCCGGCACCAGGGCAACAGGATGGGGCAGAGCTCTCTTGTACGCAAGGGCTCCATCCCCATGGCGATGGCGGTTCCATGAGACTCTGCCAGACGCAGGACCAACTCGGGAGGTTTGGGGTCTCCAACTGCCAGGCAGAGAGGGCAGGGGGCCGGAGAGGAGGACATGGGCCCGTGACTGTTCCAGCCAGACTGGGCCCCTGGTTCGGGGTCTGTGATCCTTACACTGTGCTCAGCAGATGTGGGGGGAGTCCTCTCAGAAGGCCAAGGAGCAGGATTCCAGCTGCCCCTCCTATCTGGGGGAGAACAGTTCTGCTTTTATGTCCATTATTTACTGAACTTCCCCTTGACTTCTTTTTTTTAAAGAAAAGGTTTGGTCACTGTCAGCCTGTTCTCAATTTCAGAGGGGAGGGAGTTTCGGGGGAAAAGGGTGAAGGGTGTGCAGGAACAAGTATAAAGGACACAATAACAAGGGGGGGGGTGGAAATGGGAGGGAGGTGGGGAGGGCTGGGGGGCTGGGCTGGGATGGGGGAAAAGGCAGAAGAGTGTACTTGGACAACAATTAAAATGAAAAAAGCAAAAGAAAAGGTTCGGCTGCGGAAGTGTTTGAAGCGGGCTGATGTAGCTCTCCTGGAGACGCCCGGGAGCTCTGCGTGGGTCTGGGTGTTAGAGGGAGGCTGGTGTCACTCCTGGAAACTGTAGCGCCCGGAGGAGAAAGTAAGGTCTCGGAGAGGTTGGGCCAGCAGGACGTGGGAATGGGGAGAACTGGGGCCAACTACTCAGGTACAGGTCACACCCCTGGAATCCTCCAAGCTTACTATGTGCAAATGTAACTTTGGCCTTTCCTCTAACCACGGCAAGGGGACCCAAGGCTGCTGACACGTTGGCTCGGGAGCCAGAGCGGTCTGAGCGACAGAGAGCATTTGCCTTGGCTCCAGAAACCCTGCACGTGGGAAGGGCGCCAGCCTCACAGGGCTTAACAGCATCCACGGCCGTTTCCCTCTCCCGCCCACACTCTGAGGCCCGGCCTGGAGGGAGGGCCTGCCAAGGGAGAAGAGCCGTCAGGTGTGGCTAGGGGAGGCGAGGCGGGAGCTCTTCGTTTGGGGGCTTTGTCAAAGTTAATAACACGGGGATTGTTTCTGCTTTGGATGCAAGTAATTGAAAGGATTGAAATGGAAATGGAAACATGTGCTTTTGAAGATTAGGAGATGAAAAAAGAAACAATTAGCATGAAGGTGAATAATGGGCAAAATCCATTTTTTTCTCCTCGAAAATATAGGATGCTCACAAGAGGCAACGTCCTTGAAGAACTTTTGGATTTTCTAATCCTCCACTGGAGACAGGAGAAAAAACATCAAACAGCCAAGGGCCAGGGAAATTCTAAAGGAAACCGGTAGAAATAGTTCAACCAAGGGTGAGAGCCCAAACCCTGGGCCACCCCCAGGGTGGAGGTGAGAGGAAACTCAGTCCTTGTTTCTTATCACTTGAGTGGCAGGCCAGGCAGGCAGGGAAGCTTCAGTCACCCGTGTCAGAGATGTCCCGTGACTGCTCAGGCATCTAAATGCCACCGCCTTAGGCCCCCACTGCAAGGGTCCTGAGAAGTTGTTCAGGTGTTGCCTGTCTCTCTTCTCAAAAGTACCCAAGGAGGCTACCTGCGAAGTTGCGGGGAGTCTCTCTCTCTCTCTCCCCTTTTCGATATCCTTACTAGTGAGCCGGCCTGCCTGCTACCTTGACCAGAGTGCTAAAAGCACAAAGGCAAAGCTAAAAACCCAGTGGCTCTACGGAGCCTGCCCATCCGGGTGGGGAGTCTATCTCCTGGCATTCCCTCTGGACACTCAACACCTTGGTGGCATTTTCACGCACCGAGGCATGTCACATGAGGAGGCTCTTGGCGCTCTCATTAGAAGGTGCATGGTCAAGGGTGTGGAGACCAAGTTTCTAAGAAGCAAAGACTATGTAACGGCTCCAAAAAGCGCAGGAAGCGCTTCGCCACTCCAGTAAGAGAACTGGCCTGATAGATGAGAAAGTCGGAGACGCAGGGTGTTCAAGGTTAGCCTCACACTGATGAGCTGCAGGATTTTGGAAAGAACTGGTCGACCCCCCCCCCCCCAATCTTAGTTATTTCCTCTGTGTGCTGAGCTGCGGGGGTGGACGCTGCTGGTGGCTTACTCAAAGATTGCCTCACTCGCCCTCCTAAGAGAACCCTAATTTTACATAGGCGCCCATCTATCCTCTGGGCAGTCCTTGAGCAGAGTGAGTGCTGACCCCTCCCCTCCCTCCAGATGCAGATCTGATTGGTCTCAGTACAATCCCCTTTTATGGACAGAATTTGGTGCAGAACAGGGCATGAGCTCAAGTTCAAGCCAAGGAGACAAGCAGCAGGTTGACTGGCTCCTCTGTGGATGTCCTTGATCCTTTTGGGGTCTTGCGCTAAAGCGACTCCCTTCTCCTCCGCAGGAGGCTGTGGCGTGCAACGTCCTGCACTGAACGCTGCCGCACGGAGGAGGGCGGAGCACAGGGAATTGCAGAGAAATAGAGATGCAGCCCCTGGCTCAAGCCAGCCCTGAAGGCTGCATCGTTTCCGCCTTCTCATCATACGAGTCAATACATTTTCTTCTTGTTAAAGATAATTAGCAACTGCATGTTTTCGGTTACTCACAAATTAAAGCGTATAAAACAATAGAGACACGTGTTAGAATTCGCGGGAGGAGAAATAAAAAATAAAACCCGGGGTGTGCTGTGTTTAGCACAGAACTAAGGACAGAGTGAGCACTCAAAACATGACAGCTCCTGTCACTGGAGTGTCTTTTCTTGGCCACACTGTCTCACCTCCATTAGGGGGTTCTCCCAGAGGATCCACTTCAGTTTTATTCAAGCACAAGGACGTCTCTGACATAAATGTTGAAAGGTTTTGTTTTATTCATTGGTTTTTTTTTTTTTTTTTTTTAAGGAACTCAGGATGCTGGAGGCAGGGAGGAAAATTATACCCAGAAAATCCTTTGTGCCTGTTGCAGGTTGAATGGCGCCCCACCCTCCATCCCCCACCCCCAAATAGGCCACAGTCCTAATGCTAATACCTCAGAATGTGACCCTGCTTCGAAATAGGGTCCCTGCAGAGGTGAGTCGTGAAGCTGAGGCCATGGAGGAGTAGGGCGGGCCCCTAATCCAATACGCCTGGTTTTCTAATGAGAAGGCAGCTCTGTGAGGACACAATGGGATGAGTAGGGGGCCAGGCTGCAAGTCAGGAATGCCCAGGATTAAGCCGCCAGAAACTGGGGCGAGGAAGGAAGGGTTCCTCCAAAGGTTTCAGGAAAATGGCCCTGTTATCACCTTGATTTGGGACTTCCAGCCTCCATAACTGTGAGATAATAAATTTCTGACATTTGAAGTCACCTCACTCGTGGTACTTTGTTCTCAGCTCTAGGAAGTGAGTACAGTGCCTATTCAGAAGCAATTAATGGGGGAGAATCAGGTGGACACCAGGCATTTTAAATTATCCATCTTTTAGAAAGATTTAGAAATGTTATCAGGTGTCCTCTATCTATGGTAATTCATGACAGGCTGCTAAAAGTCTACATTTTCCCCTCTCAAGCCACTCCAATAATCCCTTACTTAAAGATACAATCATTCTCTAAGTCTTCTGTTCAAAATTAAACACAGTCATCAGATATAAAAAACGATAAAGGTGCAGCTCCTACACTTGAAGGAAGCTGGGGAGAGAGAATCAGCCCTGCTGCCAACTCTTAGCAACCCCTGAGCCCATCCCGCACCCCCGCGCCCCCGCATCCCCGCACCCCCGCACCGGGACCACAAGGGTTCTACAGCTCTCAGGCTTAGAAACGCTGCTCTAGGAGGTACAGGCATGCGTGCTTACGATCCCATTTGGGAGTACAGTAGGAGTTCTCGCCAATGGTTGCTGCATAGCTTACTTGTTAGGCTGGGAAATGGAGAAATGTGCTCTGCCGTTTCTGTAAAATAGGACGGATCCCCAAGCCGACACTTGAAGCTGACAGTCTAGTTGCTGGGATGCCCCTGTGCTCCCACCTCCACCAGAAGAGATGTGAGATTTCAGGGTCTGTTCCCAAACCTCTTTCTGCCAGCTATACATCTCAGTGTAATTATGTAATTTGGTGCCATATTATATACACTGAACAAGAATGTGGGTGTGGAAAGAAAATGATCTAAGTTGAAGGCTTTGGAAGGCTGGAGAAAACACATTGCTACAATTAAATCAAACCCACTGTTGAACCAGGTGTGGGTGGGTTACCCACAGAAGATGGGAAGATCCTGTACCGAGGCTGCTTCTAAATGACTTCAAGATCTCATTCCACTGGAAGGAGACTAAAGCTGGAGATTGCAGACGATGCCTTTAAGGCATGGTTTGTGTGTGAGCCCAGTCACTAAAGACTCCCATCAGCAAACCTAAGAAGTGCTTTGGTCTCATAAAAAGTCTGGTGAGTGAATATGCACTTATATGCTTTGCATTAAAGTAAGATATTTAAGATACACATATATCATGTTATGACTAAGCATGAACATTTTTGTGGTCTTTAAAAACAAACAAACAAACAGATCAGCTGCCAGCTCCAGCATCTGGGGGTGAGAGGGCCCTTCCTGTAGTTGCTTCATCTTGGATGCTGTGCTCTGGGATGGGCAGAAGCTGGAGTTTTACCTCAGCTGTCATCAAAGGCCATCTAGAATATAAGCTGCCCAAATGAGGGAGTATTTGTCTGCTTTGTTCAGTGATGTTCACTTTAAAAACTGCACTGATTCAAAACACCACAGACATTTTTAATTTACAGAGAAACATGTTTACCTGGATAATTTTTAAAGCCATAGAACCAATGACACATGGCCCATAAATCATCTCCTGTGGCCATAATTACACATTTGGCATGAGTCTTGGGGGGGACTCTGTTGATCTCCTGGCCATGTCATACCTGGGTCAAAGACTGGTCACTTACCAGAGAAGGAGGCCTGAGACCTGCTCCAAGATTTCGACCAGTCAAGCAGGGACACACGCACAGACTAGAACAGCTCTACCTGTAGGTTCTGCATGTTCCACTTCTGCAAATAAAAGTCTACAGAGTGTGAATCCACTCCACTCTGGACTACTATTCTGATGCCATTCGCTTTCCAAGAACTGTGTGTTCTGACCATTTTCAAAGAGGAAGTGGTACATGAAACATGTCAGTGACACTGCCGTGGCTCTGGATGGGGCCGAGTGTTACAAGGGTTACACACTTTCCCAGGGAGCTGCACCCACTCCAAAAAATCCAGGCCAAGGAGGAGAGAGCAACGAGTGCCTTTGCCCATCCTCCCGCTGTCAGCCGAGACTGGGAGCCCGAGGGGACAAGTGGCTGACCCCGGGCACGCATGGAGTGGCATCTGATCCAGAGAGAAAACTCAGATCTCCAGCTCCAGGCTTCACCGTGCTGTGTGGCCCAAGCAAAAGCCAACTGGGAAGAAGAATTGAAGTAAGTGTGAGTGAATTCTCAGTGCCACCTGCTTCTTACAGTGGCATGGCCAAACACATGCTGGTTGGCTTGACTTCCTGACCCCACGGGGGCAGTAGGCTGACAATCACTGAGTGTGGACATCAAGACTTTCCACGTGAGAAGATTCCGGGCTGGCATATGTTTTCGGTATCCTCCTAACTCCATGAGCAACCGGGCAAGTAGAGAGTAAATAAATCACCACTTCCCAGGTCTGAGGTTGTTCTCTCTGGAGGGACTTTCTAAAGGAGAACACTGCCTTAACTGGCAACTAACCCACACCGAACAAGGACACACTGTCACAGCGGAGCCAATGCGGTGAAAGTGACCTCCGAGATATCACAGGTCAAGGGGAGCCTTCCACAGTCAAGCAGCAGGGGAAACAGAAATGGACTGGTGGCCCCTAAGCCTTTCATTCTGGGGGATGATTATCTCTACAGTGGGACTCAAGGAGAATGGGGAACCACCACGATACCGCTGAGGCTGCTCTTTGGGGTTCTGTGTGTGTGTCTATTCTTGAGCCCCCAAGAGCGTGATGTTCAGTGATCTGCATGCAGCACAGGCTTAGGTAAGGGACACCCACAGTTCGGAATACTGCTTTTGACACTGGGCAGGTTACTTAAAACTTCTTAAAGCCCCTGTGTTTTTATGGGTATCGACCACAGAGTTTTGTTGTAAATCTTAAATGAAATAATTAATGCAAAGTGCTTAGCACATGGAAGACAGTCAGTCAATACTAGCTCACAACAACCAGCTAAATATAACAATAATGAAGTAAATGATAAATAAATACGAAAAACAAGTCAGTAATCTGGGTGTCTAGGGCATGCAGGTTCTGTGCTAGGCATTGTGAGACACCTTACAGGAGGCGTCCCTTCCCCAGCAGGGGAGATAAGCGATGTACAATTAGCTCTTGTGTAAGCTGGTAAATAATAAATGCACGTGAGAGGCACAGGCAAAGTGGGATAAGATGTTAGAGGAAATAAAAGATGACATCCTGCTGGGGAATTTAGAGCAGTTTCATGACGGAGGTGGCAAGGGCCATACGCTATGTGTTTTATGAACTTTCCCTGAACAACGTTAACTAAGCTCCAAGTCAGTGTATATAGTCCTTTCAATTATATAGTCCTTTCTTGGGGGAAATTGTTTTATGAAATATCCCTGAACAATGTAAACTCAATTCCAAGTTCGTTTGCAATTATATAGTCCTTTGTTAGGACAAATTCCATTACTCTTATCCATACGGGTTCTCGAAAAAATCCATTGAATTGTCAGCTAAACAGAGACCATGCAGGAAGACAGCCACCTGCTCCGATCACCCTCATGTCCCACATGGCATATTCGGAAGTCACGCGTTCACCTTCTCCAGCGTGTGGTGTTTGGCCTCACCTACGACACAGCCTTTCTGTGAGCACAGGTGCCTTTGTGAGGGCCTTTGCCTCACCTCTGCCCTTACCAAAGGGTGCAAAGGCCCTTTCGGTGCCCTCACATCAGCACATCAGCAGTCGCATCAGAGCATCCTCTGGGTTTCCCTAGTGCCATGGTATGTGAGGTGGGGTCCGGGAGGGAAAGGAGGAGAAAGAATTCTGCAATGCCATTGCTTATATCCCCATCCCATAGGTTCACCACACACGTCAGCATATACATGTTCAATCTACTCAACTGATTAAACCTGGGATATCACAAACGTATTTGGTCAGGTAAGACTTTCTATCACCTAGCATAACTCCTACTAATTTTCCAGTTCGCCGTGGATGCTATTGCCATGAGTGACCGGTATAGCGTGGCTGAAGGGTCCTTAGAATAGTGTGCCAAACCTAACCCCATTCAGGCAACCTGGAAACCTGGGACGGAAGGTCTGTGGCTCCCACCTTGCGAGCACTACTGGGGAGCTGAGCAAACACCCCTACCCAACGGACTTCAGCCATCTTTTCCATTTGGAAGACGCTGCATTCGCTCTGCAAAACACCCTGCGTGGCCTTTCCCAACACCCCGTGAGGCGGGTCTCGTTTCTCTCCTTCCACCAAGGAGCAAACCAAAGCTCAGAGAGGTGACCCAGTGCTCTAAGACTGCACAGTGGGGAGCTGTCAGGACTTGAGTTCTCTCCCCTGACCCCTTCTGGTCACACTATTTCAATTGCTCTGGATTCACGACAGTGCTAGAAAGCTAGCATCAACTTAGCTTAGGGCTGGTGATTCCAAGGAGCGAGAGTTTGGGCAATAGAGGTAAATAGTAACCTGTAATTTACATAAAAGCTGACAGATTATACAGTCATCATCTCAGCAACAGAAACTTAGATAGATTGTTTTTCAAGGTAGGGCAGCACAGGCCACTGAGCCTCGCCCAACCCGACTCACAAAGCAGCTGCCTCGACCGCCGCATCTAGGAAACCTGTCCTTTTCTGCCAGGAAGCGCACCTGCATGTTCCGTCTAAGACCCCTCAGCCATGTCTGGGAAAAACAACATGACTTTGCCAAAGCGTCTGTCAACAGTCCTTGAAATAGAAGCATGAAGTAATTACAAGTGACAGTCCTCCAACGGGGCTGAGGCTCGGAAGTGGCGTTTTCTTGGTCCCAGGAGGCAGGCTGGTGCCACCACTGCCCGGGGTGGGGGTTTTAGGAGAGCATGGAGAGGACGTTTTCTCTGCCGTGGAGAACAAACTGTCTTCGTCACATGGACACCACGCATTTGCACCAGGAAGCGGTAACTCTGGAAGAGTGGCATGATTTATTCCTGTTAAAGGAAGTGCCGGCTTTCACGGTGGGCTCACTCTGTTTTAGCTGGGAGGAAAGATACCCTGAGATCACCCCTGACATTGCAGGCTCATTAGGAGATGTACCGCTCCGGCCAGGACATATTCTAGGCTCTGTGAAAAAACCTACACGTAGGACAAACACCTGCTGAGAAAAGGACCACGCCGGAGAGGAAGCCCAAGCGAGCGTCGCTACACTAACGGGTAAGATGCTCCCAGCACGGAGGGCAGAGCGGGGCTGAGGAGCACGAAGGAAAGAGGCAGCGGCCGCAACCTGCTGCTGAGAGCTCCCAGTTCTCCTGGGCCACACCGTCACGGCCAGCCACCTTCACAGCGGGCCCGTGCGCTGTGGCAAGGACTGCGGCCACCCGTGGGGCCTGGATTCCACCCGCGACTGCCATTCCCTTATTCTCTCGGAGCTCCAGTCTCTTCATTTGTGCAATAGGGACACCGCTGACCACCTGGTCAGAAGACAATGAATGTGCAGATGAGAATGAAACAAATGCTCTGAAGCCCTTCTGTTGTACACACTCATGGTCACTCATCTAGTCTGGTTACACAGTTCTGGGATTGTCAACAACAGTTTTGCTTTAATCCTTAAAAAAATTTTTTTCAAGTGACCTTGGTGTTTATGTAAGTTCGACCTTCCTGCTCCCACACCCTTTGTCAGGCTCTGCCTCAGGGAAGGAACTCCTCTAGCCCTAACATAGGCTGACCACCTCCCTCTGGTCTGTACTCTCCTTGTTGGTATTTCGGATCGTTATTCATGAGCAGATCTTCATCCAGTTGCTTTTCATCACACTTCATTCACCGACACTGCCACTGTGATTGGATTTGGGGGGCAAAGCCAGTCCCTCCCTCTTTCCACCTCCAACCCAGCGTGCAGTGACTATGTAAGAGAGTTTGAATGAATGAATGAATGAATGAATGAGTGAAAAACACATTCACATCTTAAATAACGGCAATGTATTCTATGCCTCTAAACGGTTCACTCACTCTCTCCTAGAGAAGCACGTGTATTCCTTTGGTTTTTAGAGCATTTCATACTCTTTTTCCCCCAATTAAAAACGTGTTTTCATCAAAACAAAAAAGAAACAAAACCTTAACTCCAGCTCCACAACAAAACATGCCCCTCTCTTTCCAAGGGCCTCGGAAGCTTTTTTCCTGGCTTTGTGTGGAAGCTGGCGCATGTCCCCTCTGCATGAGACCATCTGTACGAGAAAATAGCGGTGTGATTCTTAACGCAATGACAATACTGTGGCTTTTTTCACAATTTGAGAAGTCTTCAGAAAAGCACAGGGAGAATGAGAGAGTGAGCTGGAGGGAGGGAGCACCCTGGGCAGGTCATCCGACCCCAGCGTCACCTCATATTGTCACAGGCAGGCCGTTCTGACATGCTACTCTGAGCACTTTACAAAATTGTTAATTCTCCAGTTTTGAAATAAGGATGCTTACGTCCAGAGAGGGAACGGGATCTGCCATAGGTCACTCAGCTAGCGAAGGGCAGAGCCACGTGGTGCCAGAGTTCCTGCTTGCACCGGTGACATGACGTGTCACAATCCAATTTCATTATCATCATTTGCATTTCAAACATGAAGAAGCTGAGGTTCTAAGAAACTGAAAGATTTGCCCCAAGTCCACCGGCTCACCCCCTCACTTGCGTGCACAGTTCAAGCCCTTCCAGTTTCAAGGTCAGACTCTTCCCACTATACCTGTGTGAGGTATTCTGTGCTTCTCACATGCTCAGTGGAAGATGACGGATTCCCTTCTGTGCAGAGCATCTTGCTCAACTACCCTATTGAAACGGAGCTGTAATTTACCCATGAAGAATTTTTCTGATCTCTCTCCACTTTGGCAAATTAGACTCCCTGCTAACTAGCGCTCATTGAGTCACTGCCCCTCTGCAACTTGGGTCTGCTGCCTGCTGGGTGCTGAGCACTGTACAGCGTGATGGGGGAGCAGAAGGCACGGGACACAGCCCAGACCGAGGCGTTTGCAGCCCTTACTGACAATGTGGGCTTTCATGCATGGAGACAAGACTTGGGGGGGAAAGCCCACGGCCCCAAACCCTAACAACCAAGTGCTCCTTCTGAACATGGAGTGATAACTCGAAGGCAGCCCCTGCCAGGAAAGCCCAGGAGACTGTGCTGATGGTGACCAGCTGCCTTGGATCAGAGTAAAAGTCCCGGATTCACTCTGTGACCATGAGCAGAGTGGACATGCGTACTCCTCTTCACAATGGCTGCAGACCACGTCAGCCTTGCTCTGCTCTCCTGGGACACAGATTGTAGCACAAGCCGCAGATCACACGGATTTGGCTGTGACTCCATTCTCTCTCCACTGTTCATCTGTTACTTCCTGCTTCTCCTCAACAAGTTCCCTCCTAATTTTCTATTACGAATCGTCTAATAAGACAGCCTGTCATTATTATTTCTCAAAGCCTTTGTAGAAGAAAACAATAGTATTGTTTGATTACCACTACTCTCTCAGGCAGCCCCTGGAATCACTTGGCTTACCTTACATGATTTATACCTTGTCTATTTCCAGAAGGGTTTGAAGGGGCTGACAATAAAGTGCACTAAGTAAATGATCCCACAGAAACCAGGAGAAACCAACGGGGAACCTTAGGAATGGAGGGAGGTCTAGGCGTACCCCAAATCAGAGCCCAGCCCCAAGGATGGACCATTTAATTTAGCCACTCAGCCTCTGGTCATCCTTAGAATGGTCACAGGGAATGCCAACACATCCATCAGCGTTATTCCAGTTGGGGGCTCTTAGCCCAATATTGGAGAGATAAGAGTGCCTGCCTATTTTTCCAATGGTGGCTCACCCCATGCCCGGTGGCTCCCTGGATGGGGTGAGATGGTCGCTGGGCAAATTTCCCAACAAGGAGACTTGCTGATATGAGTGGCCCCCTACGGGCCCCGCACATTCCCCTTCTGGTCAGCATCATGCCCATACTGAAGATTCCAACGTGGGCCCCATGAAAGCGCTGTTTTCAGCGGTGCCACCGCACGGCACCCAGCCCGGTGACGATACGTCTCACTTCACCCGGCTTTCTGTTCAATAGGACCAACTTCAATTACTAGGGGCTGACAAATTCCCATAACAGACAAATTTTCACTTTGTCTGCAAAAGCTGAAGAAGTGACATTTTGAAGAAATCCCTTTGGAATCCTGGAATGAAAGGCACCGCCGCCGGAGGCAGATTATGGAAATGACCCATCTCCACCTGTCCCCGCCTCTGCCTGCCAAGGGAGGGTGGGGCACAGGGACAGGCTGCGGGCACAGAAGAGGTGGCCTGAGCTGACAGCTGTGCTTTTCTGCACCTAGCACCCTGGGAAAAATCAATGCTTGGGCACCGCCTTGCTACCATCTGTGGAGTTTGTATAGCAGACGGGTTATTTATAGAAACCTGTTTGTGCAAAGGCAATATTTACCTGTCGGGATTGTCAAAATTTACAGTCCCTCTCTGCCATCCGCGTGCTGTTTCCCCATCAATAATGGAAATTTCCATCACTGGGAAGAGAGGCTTGGGGTAGCTGGGAGAGCTACACTGCTTCCCAACAGGTAGGAGGAGGGGCGATACTGATAGCTACAGGGAAAGCACCTGTGTTGTCCCACCGGCCACTGGACCTTGCCGCTGCATGAGGCTAAAGGTCGTCAGGGTGCAACGGCGGAATTCTCGCAATCGCTTCCTTGTGGTTGAAGCTTCAAAGCCACTCCTGGCTGAAACCAGAATGGCATTTGCTGCAACAACCTGTGTGTGTGCGTGTGTGTGCGTGTGCGTATGTGTGCTGCTCCACGCCTTCCAAAGGAAGATTGGCATCTATAGAAAGGACGGGGGTGGAGTGATTTCCGTACAACCCACGCCTCCCTTCTGAAATCATCGAGAGCCTCTACTTTTCCCTGCAGCCATCTCGTCTCTCTCTGATCACCCCCTTCGGTGTGTCCCCTACACGCAGGTGCAGTCCCGGACCCTCTTGCCCATCTTGGCCCTCACCATCCCCCTCGGCAATCTCATCTATTCAGATGACTTGCACTTTTATCCCCTGCTTGGGACACCAATGCTGTATCTCCAACCCGCCTCACTCATCTTCGCTCGTTACACGTCATTTCCATTTGGATGTTCTCAAAGCACTTCGCATCGAGCTCAGAAACTGAACCCATCTCTCCCCCAAATCCTGGCGTGCTCTTAATCCGATTTTCTCGACCTCAGCTGCAGGTTCCAGGCCTACTGAGACATTATCTTCAATTTCTCATTCCCCAGCTCACTGCCAGTCACAACCAACCGATCACCCAAATCTGTGGATTCCACACTCTGATCACCTATCGATCCCATTCTCATCTTTGGCTACGACCTTGACTCAGGTCTGTATCATCTCCTGCTTGGATTAGGCAACTGCCTCCTCCTCAGCTGGTCTCTCCTCCAGGCACCTTGGACTTCTGAATCAAGAGAGCTGTCTTTCCACCGCACAGATCTGACCACATCTCCTTGGCTTCAAATGTGTCTGTGCTCTCCAGCAACCTGGGGACAGAGCGTGGATCCCACCGGGTCTCACACACGGCCCTGCTCAAGCTGACCTGGCTCACGTCCACAGCCGCAAGTCCTGCCCTGTGCCCACGCGCACTCCGGCCAGCGACCTGGAAGATCCCCAGGGAGGCCCCTCGCTCTGCTGGGAACGTTCCAGAAGCACCCCCCTCCTGCCCGTGTCCTTCTCCTGGCTGACTCTCTGCCCTCCTTCAGGACATAGCCCAGGCAGAGTAATTACATAATATGACGAAATTCATGAGGGCAGGGCTCAAGGGACAGGAGATGAGCAAACGCTTGTCTGGGATGAACACAGTCAAGTAGGGGAATCGTGTGTTCTTTGACAGGTCCTAGGAGATTCCCAATAAATGCAGACTGAATCCGTAAGTGGTGAGCAGTGGTGAAACGTCTAACTACAATGAATAAGATGTCCATCTTACATGAAACTTTCCTCAGGGCAGCTTATATACACTTTAGAGGACATTTGGTCCTTAAAATTGTTCAGTGAGATAGATGAGAAAGGGGAGAGTGATTTGCTTCCAGGCACTGATGGAGAGTGGGGGGCAAACTGAGACAACATGGGGGATCCAAGTTCACGGAACTGTGCAGACGAGGCTGGACTCCCTCTGCTACACCATGGAGCAAGAAGAAGACTTAGCCTCCGGTCAGTGCGTCAGCCAGGTCCAGCACCTAGCAGGTTAGCCTCTTACCCTCGCAAAGGTTCTACGACATGGATGAGAAATACAGATCGTCCATCCTGGCCAGCAGGACGTTCCACACAAAGCATGGCTTATCAACCTCTGACCTCTCTGCGTGCCACAGCCCCGCCCCTCCTCCACCTCACCTGACCTCACCCGGTATCTTGCGTATCCACAGAGGGAGGGCAGCAAACATCTGATGATGCCCAGGGAGACTCAGACAAGAGCAGGAGGTAGAGGTGGGATTTCAGCGAATCTCATGGTGCTCCTCTGAGGGCCAGCTGAAGCTCGCCCGTGCGCCGTGGGGATGGCCACGGGCCTTCCTGTCTGGCAGGCACCATGCCTCGCTTTCCCACGCTGCTCCTCTCACGTGGTCTCACCCAGGGAGTCTCCGCCTCGGCACTACAGATATTCGGGGCTGACGGCTCTACGCCGCGGCGGCTGTCCCGTGCATCGTGGGGTGTTTAGCAGCACCCTTTGTCTCTGCCTATCAGAGGCCAGTGACGCCCTACTCCTGTGCTCTCAACTGTGACGACTGTCTGAAGACATTGCCAAATGGCTCTTGGGGTAACTCCCCCCCTCCATCTGAGAACCTCTGGTCTCAAATGCCAATCACACACAATGTAAACATCGTTCCAAAGCAAATTACCAGACCCTTCTTGGCGAAACTGAGTCTGCCAGGTCAATTTCTCAGGTCATGGCTCTTTCGGTCAGAGTTTCCACGCTTTCTACTCTTCCCGTGCTCCTTTACATCCTCACCATCTACCTTGGCACAGTTTCCAGGGTTTACATCGAGAAGATGCAGCTACCCGCGTATCCCAAACAGACCCAGTAGGCGAGGGACAAAGTGCTCTGCACGGCACCCAAGAACAAGGTGCACGCTGACCACTGGAGGGGACTGACTCCTGGCTGGGTGGCACAGCTGACAGGCTCACTATTCATCAGCGTGGCAGAGGAGGGGCTGTACCCTGGTAGCCTCGTGAGCAAGACGCAGGAACTGAACAGCCCACAGCAGCTCTTTATGTAAGCAGCCCACCTTCTCTGCAGGAGATGTGAAAGAGGGAGGAAAAATCCGCTTTGCTTCCTATTCCCGCCTGCAGATCATTCTTCACGGTGGGCGACTGGGCCGCCGATTCCTCCAGCGCCCCGCCCTGCCTCCGGCCACTCCTGCCTTCGGTCCCACTGGACTCGGGTTGTCTGTGCTTCGTGGCTCCAGGAAATCTGTCTCTCTCTCCTCTCTCTACCTCCTTTCTCCTTCCTAAGGGAAGCAGGACAAGCAGACACTGCTGAGCCAGGCTGGGCACCGTCTCAACACTTTTCCAACAGGAACACTGTTTTGCACACAGACCAGGTCACTCAGGTGCTCTTCCCACCTTCACGCACACAAGACCCCATGCGTCATGGGCAGAGCCCCTGCGGGGACCAGTTCGGTGGCTCCTCTCTCTGGGGTGAACTGAGGATGCAGCCTGTGACTCCGGCTCAGGACAGGCTCCAGGCAGCTGTGTGCTGTGACGCTTGCCCAGGTACATTCAGGAGGGTCTACGTTGAAGACCAAGAAGCCATGCCCCCCACCTCCTGTTGCCTCTCCGGAGTGGTCAGTGACACCTCCACCCACCCAGTCCCCCAGGACAGAAACGGGGAGTCCACTGTGAAGCCTCCCCCTTCCGTAACCACATCCCACTCCGGACCATCTGCACATCATTCTGAACTTCTCTCTAAATCACAGCTTGGAATGACTTTGCTTCCTCCATCTCTACTGGCACCACCTTGGTCCAGGCCACCATCGGCCACTGCTTGGATCAAGGCCTCAGCCTCTTGACTGGTCTCCCCAGTCCACCCGGAAGACACGCCAATCTGTTCTGGCCTCAGCAACGAAGATCATCTCAAAAGTAGTTCAGGGCCATGCATGTTAGTGCCTAAGATGCTTTGACAGTTTCTCACCGTAGCTGAAGTCCGCACCTGTCACCTGGTCTACAAGAACCTGCACGGTTTGACCCCCACCCACGTCGCCAACATCGCCTTCTACCGCCCGCACTGTCATGTGGCCCCGGCCACAGCGGTCTTCAGTTCCCTCCCTTGAACAAGTCAAGCTCCTTCCAGCCTTGCCTCTTCCTCCCCCTCCGCCTGGAATGTCCTTCCTCCACACTGTCAGTTGGCCACCCGCTTCCCATCACGGCGTTGCGGCTGAAATCACTGATTCTCAAACATGAGAGGGAGTCAGACCTAGCATCCGCATTTCCAGGAGGTTCGCAGGTGATGCTGTGGGTGCTGGTCCGGGGACCACGGCTTTCTCTGACCACACCGGTGGGTACAAGGTTTGCCGCCGCCACCCCCTTTTTGTTCGTGGCCCTCCTTCCTTTTGGGACCCTTTTGCCTTGTTTATGCTTTTGTTTGCTTCTGCTTGTCTCCTGGATAGAATGTAAACTCCGTGTCTCCTTGGCTCAGCACTGCCTCCCCAGCGACTGGTCCAGGGCCTGGCATGTAGGAGGTGCTCCCTGCATAAAAAGGGACGTAAAGGCCCGAGCGAGGGACTCTGAATTCAGAGACTTCTGCCTAGGGGTTAGGAAGTGGATGAAGGCGCTGGTTGGGAACCAGGGAGGAGGGGCCGGGCACCAGCGGCATGGCCCCGGGTGAGGGGCAGGTGATGAGGTGTGTCGCCCTGGCAAACCCATTTCCACTCCTGGGGGCTGTCATTTGGCTCAGTACAGATCATGGGTCCTGAGAAGACGCTCCCAGAGGATGCTGGCAGATGTGAAAGGAAATCAGTCAAAGAGGCCATCGGAGGCCCTTTAATTAAATGTTCCGCTTTGTAACAATCGTTTCCTGTCCCCTGGGAGTCAAATGCAGCACCTGGACACGGGAACGGAGGGAGAGAGACGAAGCCGGCCCCCGAAGT
Source organism: Glossophaga mutica (assembly GCA_039655065.1). NCBI lineage: Eukaryota > Metazoa > Chordata > Mammalia > Chiroptera > Phyllostomidae > Glossophaga > Glossophaga mutica. The sequence continues at coordinate 91,204,342 of CM077313.1, forward strand.
ATCAGTGGCATTTTAATGAATGCCACAGACAGTGAGCAGGGTGGGCAGACAAGAACAGTGAAAGATGATGCTAATGAATCTTATCCAGCTGCGTGAGTTTGTGTGATTAATGCCCAGCGCAGTGTGGACGCCTGATTAATAAGACAGCACCTACATGTCACTGCACTCACCTTGGAGGCTCCAGGTAAAGGGGCTGGGACATTTTCAAGCAAGGTTCAAAAAAGCAATCACTCTAGATGCAGTTATGAAAATGAATGGAGGGAGGAGGGGATGGTAATGGTGCTTTTTAAAAAAGAAAAAAAAAACAAACACAATACAGGGTCTGGCAGAAGTAAGGCCCACATGAATATGGTTCACAGGGCAATAATATGGTAGAGCCCTGGCTGGTGTGGCTCAGTGGATTGAGTGCCGGCCTGCGAACCAAAGGGTCACCGGTTTGATTCCCAGTCAGAGCACATGCCTGGGTTATGGGTCAGGTCCCCAGGTGGGGGGTGTGCTAGAGTCAGCCACACATTGATGTTTCTCTCTCTCCCTTACCCTCTCTAAAAATAAATAAAATCTTTAAAAAATCATATGGTTATAATGATTTATAGTTTTAATTCGAACATCTCACCTAAAATGTCATACGGTGCACTGGAGTAAGATATTGTTGTTCCAGAATTCCATGCTGATGATTTGTAACAAAAGCATCTGTAGTAAAAACGGGTGTTATTTGTACCGGACTCTGTCTATTCTATTCCATCACAGGGTCTCAAGACAGGTCCACTTATACAAGAGAAATTCAACTGGCGTGTGAATGGACAGGAACGAATACACAGATGGCTCGGGAAGACTGGCGTCGTGTCCGCTCTCGGAGGAGACAGATCTCTGTTACTCACAAGGCACTGCCTAAGGGACCCGCAGGATGAATGTAGGACAGTCACGACATCACCACACAGCGAGGTCAGAGTGCCAGACGATGGATGACAGTGCTCTCTGGACCTGACGATGGACCTCCCACCAAGCCCCGGATCATTTACCCGAGTACTTGGCGGTCTGCGGTTAGTGCCTGACAGCCCATGGCCACCACCCTCTTTCAGATGCGTTTGTTTATTACGCAAGTATGCGATGCAATTAAGTGAGAAAGAGGAGGTGAGCAGCCTTGTACAAAATGATCTCTAATCCCACCATCTACAAAAAGGAAACTTAAAATTGTTGGTGCATACCTTTCTAGAAATTTTTGTAAGAATCGTTTTAGTATAATATTGCACATACTGTTTTTATTTTACTTTTTTAAAATAATTGATTTGTTTATTAACTTATGTTTTGCAGAGAGAGGGGAAGGGAGGGAGAGAAACATCGATGCGAGAGAGAAACATCTATCAGTTGCCTCTCCCACGCGCCCCGACCAGGGACCAAACCTGCAACCCGGGCGTGTGCCCTGAACAGGCACCCAAGTGGTGACCTTCCACTTTGCAAAATGATGCCCAACCAGCTGAACCACACCGGTCAGAGCGAGTACATACTGTTTTTAAACTTCTCTAATATAACAACATAAACACATTTTCTATGTAAACAACTATGCTCATGAGTCATCGTCTTCAAGGAAAACACTTTTTATTTCTTTATTTAACTTTTCTCCCACGGCTGAACACGTAGGTTATTTCCACTTTTAGCTTGTAGAAAATGGACCTGCTGAGAGAAAGCCTGGTGTCTCATGAGAGTCTGTTTGCCTGTTGCTAATGAACAACTAGTTCACCCTCTTCCTTGCTTCAGGCCCAGTACAGTATGGGTGTGTGTGTGTGTGTGTGTGTGTGTGTGTGTGTGTGTGTGTGATCTCAACGGGAATTTTGGAGGAAGGAGAATTAAAAGTTTCAATCCCAAACTACTGTTTTCATTCAGAAGCTAGCACACCTGTAGTGTGCGTTTTAAAGCTGTTTTCTGCCCTCCGAGCCATGCTCGGACTTGGAACCTTGCTCTGATCCCTAGACAGCCTTTCCAAAGACGCTGCTGCTGTAGCTCAAAAGGAGCAAACAGAAGCTTCTCGAAGGTGCGAGCTGACCGTGGTCCTCCCGGAGCAGCGGTCTCAGGCCTCGTGCAGCGTTGAGCCTGGGCCTCGGGTGGCATGGATCACAGCCTCCTGCAGCAGCAATCGCAGACCCGCTGCGGGCAGCGGTCTCGGGCCTCGCGTGTGCAGCAGGCCCACACAGAGCATGAAGCACCATCTCACCGTGTCATCCCGGTGGTGCTGCAAGCTAGGCAGATCACCCTCGTTTAAGGTTGAGGGGCGGAAACTCAAAAATGAGGGGCTTCCTGGAGGTCACAGAAACACCGAGAGTCAGAATCAGGTTCAGGCCAAACGCTTGGAGCACCTTCCGCTGATGGCTGATGTCCCTGGGGCAGAGCTGGAGGACAGAGAGGGGGCGGAGGGGCTCCTCTGGAGGGTGATTACACTGATTCTCACCAGGGGTCATGGGGGCCAATGGAGGGTCCGTGTGATGGGAAGGTGCCCGGGGCGGGAGCCTGTGCTCAGCAGCAGGCCGGCTAATTGGGTCTTCTCTCCTCCACCCCAAACACAATCACAGCCAGCGCCTTCTTGATTTGGCTCCAGGCCTCACGGTCAATTTCACTTAAGGGGCCTGTGGAAGCAGAACCCTCAGAAGCTCAACAAGAGGTCTGTGCACCTCCTCCAGGAGGATAAGAACCAGATTTCTGCGAACAGGCTAGGTACTTTCTGGCCTGATTTGGCTGGATGCATATATCTTTTAAGATCTTTGGGGGTAGTTTATCCAAAGATAGGCTCCATGAGTCACCTTGTTTTGGAATCGCGTGGGGTGTTAGTTAAAAGAGCAGGTACCTAAACCCATCCCTCTTCAGTCTTACAGAGTTAGAAATTCTCCAGGTGGTTCCCAAGCTCTGATACCTTTGCAAGTACACCAGGTGAGAAGCACTTCAGCCCCCACAGTTTGAGAAGCAGTCTCTAAGTTCACCCTACAATTTCTGACCCTGGGGCTTTAACAGAGTGAAGTTCCCAAAGGAGAGATTAGTGTGACTATCAGCCTGTGTGTCTATGGTACTTTACGGCAGGAAGGGGCTTCCACGTTACCTCTTTGTGCTGTCCTGGGTCCCAAAACAACTCACTCATCGCTTCCCCTACGTGGAAGGAGGAGGTTAAGTGACTTTAGTCTAGAGTCACACAGCTCCTAACTGCTCACGCTAGGAAATAAACCCTCCTCTCATGGCTCAAATTCTCTACTTCCTCCTCAAGATCATCTGATCACTCTTACTTCTCATCACTACACCCCACGGCCCCCATTCACCAAAAGATGGAGAGTTGATTGTTTAAGAATATGACCAGATCAATTATTTAGACACATCAAAAAAGTGGTCCAATTCCGTATTATTTCAGTGTAAGAATTTGATTTCTGAATGTCTCCAAGTAAGAAATAAAGGTGAGTATTCTCCACAATGTTCTGAAAACATGTATGCACTTTTATTTTCCCTCCATCTCAGTTCCTTACACATGAGAGAACCCAGTCCCCCACTGGACTTTGTTTTACCCCTTGCTGACTCCCTAGGGTCCCCAAGGCTACCTTATTCATGCCTCCAAATCTCTGCTCAGGCTCTTACCTCCTCTTTGAACTCCCTCTTTGATGATACCACCCAACTCCTGCTCAAAATGAATGGCAAACTCTTAATCCTCTTTCAAAGTCTAGTTCAGAATCTTCCACTTTTCTGGATTTCCAGCTCCTCTCCCCCTCCATTCCCTGCCTAGTCTCTCCTGCCCACGAGAGGGTCAACCAGCCCCACATTCTCTACTTGAGTCCAATGGAAGTGCACAGGGTTATTGGAATATGCGTCTGTCTCCACTGCTGGACCCTCTTCCATTCTAGGTGCCTGGTTCAAATTTATCTGTCTCAGCATTAGTTCCCGTTCCAAAAACCTCCCCTTATGTAGACTGTCCCTAAGCCCACAAACATTTTGGTTTAGGAACCAGTCAGAAAAAATATCTATACTTCTCTTCCAATTCTGAATTTGTCTTCTCTCTTTTTTTTAAAAAGAAAGTAATTAAGTCAGAAACTTTCAAAACAAGCCCTAGCTTGCTTCTACATTCAGGAAGTAAATTTTGACCCACATGTCTTCAGATCCAGCCATGTGTTATACATGTATAAAGGACAGTTCTGAAATCATCTGGATTGCCTATAGGAGAGAAGGTCACTCTACAGCTCAGAAACTCACCCAGGCGTGCAAGAAAACTAATTAGACTTTAAGACTATCGAGTGAGGCCACCTTGTGACCGTGTGTAGCGACAGAGCTTTATGGCTGCTGTTGGAACGACTGTCATGAAGGATATGTCTTACTGCCATAAAAATCATCAGCTGGGCAATTTTTCAACGACTGCTTTGAGATGGGAAACGTGAGAAAGCTGAACTCCTAATAAGCAAATAATGAGCAGTCCATAGGTTTGATTACAACGCAGGGGATAAAAGGGGGCAAGAAATCATTAGCTAAAACAAGTCTCATTGCCATTACTCACGAACTCCTTTCCTGGTAGTCCGAGCTCCCAAGCTCAACGCGTCCAGCAGCGAGCAAAGCAAAATGTCTTTCCCCAGCTGTGCTCCCCGGTGGTGGTGCTGATTTCCCACCGCCTGTGACCTTCCCACGAGGCGGCCAGAGCTATGGCGGGGCTGTCGGCCTGCTTCTGCGGGCAGGGTGGCACCAGCTCGCTTCCAATGCAAATGTGAAGTGCCCTCCATGAAAACAGTATTTGTTGAAGCACTGAACCAGCCTAGTAATTATGAAATACATTCAGGCGAATGCCCCAGTCCCTGGGTGATGATTTTCTAATCTGGGGAAGGTAACGGGCAATTGAAGGAGCGTGGTGTCTGGAAACCTTGAGGTCGCCCCGGAGAGGGCTCAGGCAGAATTCCCAGACCCTGCCAGACCTCTCTCCTTGACCTCCAAGGACTCCAAGGACTCGCCCAGGCTTCTGGCGCAACTCCACTCTTCCTCCTCTAATCCTTCCCATCACATCACAAGAACCGCCAAAGGGACCAGTCCCGATAAGTCACTACATTTAGTGTGGAGTGTCCCGTTCTCCCAAAGACCTCACCGGAATCCTAACCCCTAACCCCCAGCCCGTCATGCCTCTCATTCCTGTCTACCCTAGTCCAGAACCCCAGCTCCGCCCCCAGCCCCCAGACTGTTGTGGAACTACATTCCCAATGGCTCTGTTTACGCACTCATCTGCTCGAAGCTCTGGCCACAGCTCCTCCCATCACCAAGCCTTTCCAGTGTGCCCTCTGGAACCCAGGGTCCGTCCGCACCCTGTATCTTGTTCAAGCATTTGTTTCTCTTTCTCGCCCTGATGGATATCCGGCTGACTTTCCAGCAGAGTGTTTCTCTCGTGACCTACTCAAGCTTTTCCTTCCCCCTCTTTGGAACTTCTCGTCTTGGAGGCTGGGCAGACTGTCCTTCCAGCTCCTCCTTGCAACTTCCAGGCTATGGCCCCTTGACTCTCTAAGCCCCTCCCAGGTCCTGGAGGAGCCTACCACCAGGCTACCACCCACATTCCCCCCTCATGTTATTTACTCTCTTCCCGGTTGTACCCACCATTGATTGAAGATTTTTCCTTCTTCATTCTCTTTGTCACCACTCTGTCATCATTCTTGGTAATTTAAATATTCTCACAGATGACCCACGCAACACCAAGCTTCTCAGTTTCATGGCCTCCTTAATCTAATGATCTTGTCCACTGCACTTCCCTAAGCTGCCCTTTGCTGCCACTGTCCCATAAACATGGTCATTGCTGATCCAGCACCATCACCAAAGTCTCAAGTTTAAAAGTCCCATTTCATCTTTTCAGCTCACTCTTCCTAGCATCCCCATTCCATTCAAAATTCTTGGAACCTACTGTGACTGTGGACATTGACTCCTTTTCCTTATCCATGACCCCCTCGCTGTCTTCCCTTTCCCCCTTACCTAGCTTCTATTCCATTATAATCACAATCACTCCCTTCCACTCCCTTCCAATCCACAGCAGCTCCTCCCTCTATCGTAATGGCCTAGCAAAACACCGATCTTCCTTAGATCCTATTCTCTGCCTCCACCTACCTCTACAGCCGAGAGTGGCCGAAGAAGAGCATACAGTGGTGTTATCTGGTCTCATTTTAGATCTATGACCTTAACTGATAAGTCAGTTCCCAGTTCTTTTTTGCAAGCCTACCATTATTTCCCGAGTTGCTTCACTCTTCAAAGCCTCTCCTCTATGTGCAAACCTCCAGGGCCCTGCCCCTTCTTCCTCAGTTTTTATCATAACTTTGATTCCCATTTCACTAAGAGTCTAAAACCAATCACAAGAGAAGTTCTCTAATCAAACAATGAATTCAAACTGAAATTGCTCTAATCATGGGTGCCCATGACCTTCATCAGACCCAGTCTGACAATTTACAATCTTCAATTTACAATAGCATTGGAAACAGAGGCTTACTGCCTCTTCCTAAAAGAGGCTTTCGTCTCGTGGCACGCACCCCACGTTTGTTGTGGCCATTGTTTCCGTACTCCCTACCTCCTAGTCTCTCCTTCTTAGTCTCTTCGGCTGAGATTTTGTAATCTTCCTGATCGCTAACTGTTGTCCTTGGACCCCTTTTTGATCTTCACTCGCTCCCTGCATGATCCGACAGAGAACCATCTGCGTTTGCACAACTCCCAAGTTGCACCTGTGGTCCCACCACGCTCCTTCTTGGACTCGGATGCATCTATCGACTGCTCCCTCCAGGTCTGCACACCAGGCATGTCACATCCAACAGGCCAAACTCAACTCTTTCTTCCTTTTCCTTACTCCATTCTTCCCCGCTGTTTCTTATCTCCACAAACAGCTCCTTCACAACCCACAGTCATCCTGACTTCACACATTCTCTCCCCCCAAACCCAGTCCACCATGTTCAGTCCGCCTGTCCCACTGACTCTGCCTCTAAGACAAACTCAGAACGTGACCACTCCTTACCATCTGCAACCCTCCCCGCTTAGGCTAAGCCATCACTCACCCAGGATCTGCAGCAGTAACCTCCTCACCTGCCTCATTTCACCGTTCCTTTCCCTCAGTCACAGAGGTCCGATCAGATCATGTCCCTCCTATGCTCATAGTCCAAGGGTCCTCACCGTGGTCTACAGGGCCCTGCAACACCAGCCCTGGCTTGCTCTCTGAGTCCCGCCACCCTCCTGATGCACTGCCTGCCTGGCTGGTCTTTAGACACACCAAGCTCATGACCACCTCAAGCCCTTTTAGCCTACTCTTCTACAAACCTAACATTTAAATGTTTTCATTGAAAATAAATTGAACATAGCGCTTTAATAAAATTTAGACAAAACAGCCTCTTGCCATCTGTCCCACAGAACCACACCTGATACTCAAACTTTGACACAGTCAGGCATGGAGCACTAAGTTCAACTACCTGCTTTGCATTAGCCCAGAGGCAAAAAATCCTGACTCTGCAAGAGAAGCTATCATAGCTTAAAATTTATGTCACTTAATTAAATTAGACTTCCTAAATGGAAGTGATTTTCTAATCTCTACTTGCAAACCTGCCTCTCTTTGGTGCAGTGCCTTTGAATTCTTTCTAGCTCATCACATTGTGCTGGCCAATTTAAGGCATGGCCATGGGAAGTGCCGAGCTGCAGCGGGCCTCCTCTCTCCAGCGGGCTCTGAGCAGACCAGCGCTTCCCAAGTGTCCTTCTCGGGACGTGAGAGGGGCCACGCTGCCACACTGGGGTCACAGGGGAGGGAGGCGCAGGTGACTCGATCTGGAAACAGAATGCCAAGCTGCAAGGTTTGAATTTTATCTGGAAAGCAGTATGGAGCCATTACGAACTTTGAGGCCAAGTATGGCCTCCTCAGATTTACCAGAAAATGAAGTATGGAGGATGGGTCCGAGGGTGAGAGAAAACCAAGACGAGGAGAGCATTTTGGGCAGGGCGTTCTTCAGGGACCCAGGACCAGTGACCAGGGCCAGGTGCACTAAGTGGGAGGAGAGGACCATGGACTCAGGACATCTCTTAGGAGGCAGAACTTGAAGAACTTGGTGACTAATCGGATGTGGTAGGTGCTGAGTAAACAGAAGGAGACAAAAATGCCCTCCGTGCTGCAGCTTGGGTAACTGAATTGAGGGAATTCACGGAGTTGGGATGGGAAGAAAGGAAAAGCAAATGAGAATCTAAAACTCGGGGCCCCCTTCGGCTCTTTGGGTCCCCTGTCCTTCCGTCCGAGTGCAGCTCAGCACCTTCTGCATCAGAGGCAGCGAGCAGAAGACTTAAGGAACAGCTCTGGGTGCGTGTGCGACTCAAAACTGGGATAGTGACCGAAATCCTACTTCCTCCCACTCCCAAAAAGGTATTAACAAAAAACTGAGAAAGTGTAGAAGGTGTATTTCAAAGCGTGTTTGTCCCAGCACTGATAGTAACTGTGGAAAATCAGGAACAACCTGTAAGTCAACTTTAGAAGACTGGCTTAAGTAAATTACAATTATACACCAGACCACCACGCAGCCATCAGTAAAGATGCGTGGAACTGCACGTCTCAATGTTGAGAGGCGCAGTAAAAGGGGCCGTTTAGATGGCGTGGTCGTCTCTCTCTCTTCCAAGATGCGTGCACAGAAGCACGCCTGAGGGCACGCTGGCCCCACCATGCACCGAGTTTTCCTTTCAAGGGGTGAATCAGAGGCATTTTTCCTTTTGTGATGCCTGCATTTTCTATTTTCCCTCACAGACTTGAATGAGTTCAATTAGTAAACACATATTTTAATAGGAAAAAATATTCAATGTTCACAACAATACCAATTTGCCACCTACACATCTGATACCCAAAGGCCACCTGTCACTAAGTCAGCAATGCAGATCACCTGGCCCCCAGGCTCCCGACAGAGTCACCTTGGCACTGAACGACGACCGGCTCCGGCAGGGAAGATGTGCAAGCAGGGGAGACCGCCTCCAGAGCCGGCCCTGCCACCCTGCCCCTGGGGACCGTGCGTGAGACCCCTCGGTTACCGACAAGCCATGGACCCGCCTGGCTACCTTGACTCCTTCTGCGGCCCTGAAACACACCCAGAGCCAGGCTACAATGCTGCTCTTGTGACTGACGGAGAGTTCTATGAAGGCCCACTTCTACTGACCTGGCTAAGAAGGTCATTTAGCTTTTTCCGTAAGACGGCCCTAGTAGCGTTTAACTGTCTTTGACTTCATTCAAAACCATTTTGTTAGGTTCCATTGTGACAGCTGTCCTATCAGCATGAACTTAAAGAAACTCTCATCAAAACTGGTTCATTTTTGTGCAGCCATTTTAATATTGAAGATGGGAGAAAATATAGATTTTTGGTGCATTATGCTTTATTATTTCAAGAAAGGTAAAAACACAACTGAAACAAAAAAAGATTTGTGCAGTGTATGGAGAAGGTGCTGCGACTGATCGAATGTGTCAAAAGTGGTTTGCGAAGTTTCTTGGTCCTATTGACATTTTGGCTGAATAATTCTCTGCTGTGGGGCTGTCTCATGCACTGGAAGATGTTCAGCAGCACCCCTGGCCTCTACCCACTAGAAGCCAATAGCTAGATAGCCAACATACTCAAAATCCTCAACCCAAATCGATAAAGTTATTGGTAAATATGAAAAATGTATCTTTTATTTTACAGAAAAAAAACCATACAGACTTTTTGGCCAACCCAACAGACCCTTGGGAAACAAACTCTAATTTACACGGTCGGTGTGGCTCTTAGCATTGTCGCTGTGCATGTCTGCGGTGCGCCCTGTTAAACTGCAAGCTCCCAGGAGGCAGGTGCACGTCTGATTAAGGTCTGTATTCCCCAGCGTGGCAACGGTTTGCGAATATTGAATTAGAATATTCAATATTCATAAAGAGAATTACTGATGGTTCTTGTGTAAGGCCCAATGGAATACATTAGGTTTAGAATTTATTTGAGAATTTCCTTCCCTGAAGAATAAACAGCCTTCCTTTTAAACTAATCAGAATTACATAAGCCATTATTTTCTCTCTTCTCCCCGCCCTCCGAGGAAACACAGAGCTACATTTTAAATTCTCAGCCCCGCTGTCTATTACTTATTTATCCCTCTGCCTGGTCTTGAACTTTTATTGGAATGAACCTGTGTTTACACATCACATATGTGAGTTACTTCAAAGCCATCTGGGAAGTCAATGAAATGAAAGTAAAAGAGCTTAATCATAAGTAGTTTAATAACAAATAATTAAACCACGATTAACATCGAATTAAAAATAGAATGCAAAGTCCGGGACTTTCATCATGGCTTACCGAAACCTCCAGAAATGCACTTGCTCACTCAGACCCCTCTGCCCGCCACAGCCCCCAACCCACCCCCACTGGGCCCCCGCCACCTGCCTCGCTGGCCTGGCCGTGGATGTGCTGAAGCCCCCCTTTCTTCATCTGCAACGCTCTTCCCCAAACTCTGGAAGTGCCTTACCCTGACCATTCTCCTTAGTAAGTCCTCTCCCTGGGACCCCTCTCTTGGCCCATCCTTCAAAATTTCTTCTCAGCACTCGCCACCCGCAGTGGCCTGGTGTGTCCTCGCTGTGTCTAAGAGAGAGTAGGCTCCGGGTGTCTCCCACTCACTGCTGCACCCTCAGAGCCTAGAAGAAGGCCTGGCTTATAACAGGCACTGAGTAAGTAAGCATTTGCTCCATCAAAGAATGAGTGAATCATGAACAGCATCCCCCTGCCCCCTACAAAATTAGAGGCGTAAACTTGTTCTCGCTCCCAGAGACAGTTTCAAAGGTTTCACACTCAGCTGCGGGAGAAGGGGGGCTCAGTGGGGGGCCTGAGGTGTCCAGCCTCAGGTCCACCCCATGGCTTAGCTGTGCTCATGTGGGCTTCTGAGGTAGGGTCCACTCCGCTTACAATAAGGGTTTTTGCAGCTAAAATAAAAGATGAAAATCAATGATCAACACAAACGACATGCCCACAAAAGAATCCTGTCTCTAGTTGGTACTGAAAACTGGAATTGAGTGGCTATAAAAAACCTAATCCCTATCACTCTATGTTGTGGTGTAAAGATAACAGTGGAAAAGTTCAAATGCTGCTAAAACCCACTGAAAACACCGTTTCCTCTGCGTTACCCAGGAGATAATTAAACATCTCGCTGAGGCATCCCACTGGCATGTGTGATACAACCCGAATTGGAACCAGACATATTCCCCCCACGTGAGGAGTGTGGGCTTTTATATATATGCTGCTGGACAGAACGTCTGTATTTGCATGTCTTGATCCCCGCCCCCCCTCCCCCACTGACTGTGTTGGTACTGCATTATTTTTCCTTCCAGAATGCCTTCAAAGCAAAGCTCTGAAGGCAAAAGTGAATATGGTTCATTTATTTTTAAACTCTGCCAAATCATCTCAGGCAGGCAACAGAATGGAAAGGAGGAGGGTGCTTGGTGTAATAGAGCCGTATTTCTCCTGCAGCTCCTCCGTTAATTCTCAGCACCTCCGGCTGCCTTGCTTTCAGAACGCAACGCCGTTCAGAACCTACGTTATCTTGTCGACGTCCAGCTGTTTGAGGCTGCAGCCGTCATGCCCAGGGACGTTCTGCCAGCACAAGTTCTAATGTCACTTTCAAATGACCTTACTGCACAGACCTTGGCAACCACCTGGGAAATGGGAATCCAACTGAAATCTAGTGGGCAGCTCAAAGGTTACTTATATTTGGAATCCTTTGTGTAGCATTGAGATTAGGACCGCAGTTTTTCATGTGGGACTCCTGAACTATATACTGGTCCATACATACTGCTCCCAAGCAACTCCCTTTCATATGACAAGGATGCCCTTTCCCAAAGCAGAGGAGTGAGGGAAGCCTCCAATACATGACTGTGCAGCAACTCGGCTCTCTTCCTCTCCATCAAGGACGATGACAAGCCTGCCCTCTAAGAATTTACATGCGAAAGACACACAACTTGGGCAACGTGTTGATCTTAATATGAACCGTCTCCTCTCCCGGCATGTGTGATTAATATCGATGAATTGAATTAATGTTCAATCAGACAGCTTTGCACAAAGAAGTGGGGAAAAGGGATCACCACGGACTGCAGAAAAATAATGAAAAGAAACTTGGGCCATGAAACAAATTACTCTGCAAGGGGATGGGAATAGAAACACCAGTTAGCATTAGGGCCAGTTTTATTTAAGAGACCCATTAACCATCTGGAAAACATGACAAGCAGCCTGCTGATTAAATCTGCAACCTGTTCCTAATGCCCTGGCTGTCTAGAAACTGGAGAGAAGATCTAAGGTTTGGCGGATGTTTAGAAATATAAATGGAGAATAATAAAGCAACGATGCCTAGGCATAACTCACTTTCTTAAATTACATGTATTGGGTAACATTGGTTAATGACGTTACCTAAATAATATATTTGCAGGTAGCAAAGGGAATACAAGGAGAAGCTAGCATTCTCAGAAGTGCGCACTGTGGGAAATTCATGCAAACACCTCTGACTTCTATTCTTTTTGGAAATTGATACTAAGTTTACAAGCATTTCTTCTCACATTGCCTCTCTTTGCTACAACATTCAGGGATGCATAATCTAGGTCAACAGATCCCACACTTGAATGTTTTAAACACCTCGGCTACTTGTTCAGAAAGGAGTAAATACATACTTCTGAGCCACACTCCTGAGGTGGAACCCAGCAATATCTCATTGGCAGGTGACTCAATCCCAGGCTGGCCACCAGATTTCAGCCTGGACTCTTGGGTAAGTCCTATTAGGAGATTTGCTATATTGCCACTAGGGGGAGTGTTGGCCAAATTTTGTGCTTCTGGTAAAGGGACAGAGGGGCTGACTGCTTTCAGAAACTCACATAGAAAGGGAGGATAGAGAGACAAAAGGAGGAAAAGAAGGCTACGCCCCTGAGTGGCTAAGTGGTGGTTTTGGAGGGGACTCCAGTATGTGGCAAGGAACAGCTGACTTCCTAGGGATCAATGATCAAAGGCACAGGATGGAAGGAGTGGGCACCAAAGACCTCAGGGTTTGGGAAGAGAGCAATGCCTTAGCTAGCACCTTCTCCCTCCACCTCTCCCACACTCCCTCCAGGGAAACCCAAAGTGCAAAACTACCCAATCAACCGAACCCTGACGTGCAAGTGTGGAGTTCAGTGCTCTGCAGCACAGGATGTTTTTGCACACGTACAGAATGGTGGCCTAGGACTTAGTCTACTGCAGGCTTACAATGACGTTGCTAACTAGATAATACTGTTACACACATGTTTACTATCTTCTAAGATTTTCACTACTTTCTAAGATCCCTGAGAGCAAATGAGAAGAATCCAGAGAGAATACAGATTGTATTCTCTCTGGATTCTTCTCATTTACCCAGCGTAATGCTGGGCAGTTAGTATTCACTTGATAAATGTTTGTTGAATCAATGAACATTGTTGACCATGCAAAATGGCCACACTTCTACAGCTCTTCTGAAATAAGAGCTAAAGGGTTTCCTGTTTCCCCCAAAGAAGGAACAAAACTCAAACCCTGAGCGACTTAGGTACATACGTGGCTGTGCCATGTCAGAGCTGGTCATTCACTCTGGGGTCCCTTCTCCTCCAGGACTCCGCTCTGTGGTATCAGGAAGGAGTAGCAGGCCACTCAGAAGATTGCAGATGCAGAATATGAGGCTGCGCATGTGAGGGGACATCAGGGCAGAGACCAGGAGCCCGCCCAAGAGAGCTGGACACCAGGACGGGCAGGCACACCATCCTACCTGCCCCTGCCAGGGGATGTCCTCAGGCCAGAGAGAGGCCATCCCTGCAGCTACCGAAGACTCCCTGGTGAGACTGCAGGACGCTCCGTGAAACAGGAGCTGCAATGGAAGGGAGCTCGAAGGGGACAACCGGGAGAGTCTTCCTCAGCCCGGAACTGGAACGTCCGAAAATGCTGGGTTTTATCAGACACTATCTAAGCGGATATGATCCTTATCGACTCCTACTTAACAAGCCTTTGGGCTAAGGTGAAGCATGAAATTAAATCGAGAAAAATTGCATTTCAGCGCGGGATCTAAGGAAGTCTCCTTCATCTGTTAAACAAGGGTCCAAAAGATGCATGTAGGTCATTTAAAGTCAAACAGGGCTAGTTGTTTGTAAACAGAAGAGAAGAAATTGTAAGTGGGGCTGGGGGTTGGGAAGGGAGGAGAGAGCTGCTTTAATTAGTCACGTTTCCCTATTGCTTTGCAAGGATGTAAGCCCTACTACCACCTCTAGCTGGGAAGGAAAGACTGTAGAGATTCCCGGGACTCAGAAAAGCAATATTACAGGGAGATCTAAGCTTGGCGTTATTTACCCACCAAATTTACTCTTCGCAATGTGTTTGGTCAGCTGTGCTTGGCTTTGGTGACTAGCTGTATTTGTCCAAAGGCTAATTAGTTCGAAGGGTAAAAAGATCAGCCAGTTTCTCCATGATCTCAAGTGACTGATGAAATCTTACTGCCAACTGGTACCAAAGTAATGTTGTTTTTTTTTCCTTTGAGGGATCAGTAAGGCATGCTAGCTATTCTCAAGTATTAGCCCTTCCGAGAATAAGATAGGATAAAAAAAGAGAAAAGAAAATCATGGATTTTTAACCGCCCCCCTTCAATGACTTATATGGTCATTTCATAAATAAAACTTCCAGAATTATAAGGGAGCATGTGAGTAGTACTTACTAGGTGATCTGTGGGTCTGGGGCGGTCTTAGGCAGAGGTTGATACAAGAGCTTTTCTCATTGTGGAGCACTTACTACATGCCAAGCACTAAGAGTCTTGTACGTTAACTCAGTTGGTCTCCATAATAAGCGAAGAAGGCAGGTACTATCATTCTGTGGAACAGGTGAGACCATTCAGGCCCCGTGGTCACACAGCCCGTAGCACTGCAACCCAAGAGCTCTGGCTCCAGCGTTTTTTATCTTAATCGTTCTGCTGAAACACCATCTAAGGAGAAGGAGGGGGAGCAGGGCCCAGGACCAAGTCTCCCCAGTTCCGGTCCTCCGTCTTCAGATGCGCACTGACAACACCTTGTCTCCTGATGGGCCATGCCATATAGTACTTTCCAGACAGAGCTACAGTACATGGAGGAGCCGCTGGGCTCTGCGACATCCATAAAGGAGCCTACATGTCCGACTGCACTGTGTTAGCTGGCTAGGCTGCCGCAGCAGAGCGCCGTGGGTGACGCGCCTTGACCCACAGCGTGGGGGCGGTCCGAAGTCCGAAGTCTAGGTGGTTAGCAGGGTTGGTCCTTCCCCGGGGCTGTGAGGGAAGGGTCTGCCACCCCTCTCCTCGGCTTGCAGGTGGCTGTCTTCCTCCTGGGTCTCTGCATGTCACATGACTGCCCCGCCTGCCTCTGCGTTCCCATCTCCCCTTTTCACAGGACACCAGTTCGTACTGGATTAGGGCCCACTCTGATGACCTCATTTAAACGGGATGACCTCTGTAAAGGTGCTACCTCCTACTGATGGCTAAGACCAGCGTATCTCTTTTGGGAGAGGACACAATTCCACCGAGACCATGCATCAAGGTTGCGAGGCGGGTTTAAACCCCTACTTGAGCAGTGCCCCCCACAGTCAGGGCAGCTGGGACACAGCCCAGGGTCCACCCATTCTGCAGGCACATCCTAAAACCCCCCACTGACCTCTCACCTCCCCGCTGGCTGACGAGAGAGGCGCCCATGAGCGACCCGGGAAGGACCTCTCTGGTCTGCAGCACCGGACCCGGCATTTCCGGAACCGCTCTCAGACAAAGTCCCGTGAAGAGTCCCACGTTTCCACCAGCTAACCCTCGCAGTGGTGGGAGAACAGCTGGTGAGGGCTCAAGGACTCACCTGGGGCTCGATCTGCTCCAAGAGAAAGAAGCACGCCCCTGTCCATTCCAGGATGGCCTTGAACTACGGAAAGCCACATCCCCGACCCTGTCTCCCAGGGCTGTGGTCTCCTAACTCTCTATTACCAAAAAAAAAAAAAAAAAAAAATCGATGTACCCTTCACACATTTTTATGTGAATGGTCAAAATGTTTTATCAATGTCGAAATAGTTCCAAAGAACACAATGTCCAGCATATTAGAATATTAATATTTTTAAAATAGAGCTGTTGCACTAGTTTTAAAGGTATCCTTGAATATACATACAATAGTGATTTGCTATCCCTAATTATCCATTTAAAATATATGAATAAGCTCTTCTTCAGCAGTTGGACATTTAACATCATCATTTGTGGCCTGCAGACTTGTCATGTACAGACCAGATATTGTTTTAGGCTTTTTGAAGCAGTCTCTGTCTCTCCGTTTCAGCTGCCCAGCAAGGCTATTGCAGTGGAAAGGCAGTCACGGTGATGGACGAATGGACGGCGCTGCAGTCAAATTCTATTTACGAGAAGAGGCAGTGCTTGCGACCGACCTCGCTGTTTGCCAGCCCCGCCCCAGACCTAGGTTCCCACTCTACTTCCCGTTCTCCCTACTCTGTCTAGATTCTGCTCACACGGAATTCTTGGTTTGAAAGGCAACTCATAGTCATACTATTCTACTCTCTAGAACAGGCAAAAAATACATGTTTATACTGAAATCTGATTTGAAATACATTTCCTGTGAACAGAAGGCTGAAACCAAAACATGCTTCTGGGTTGAGTGCAACGGTACCGTTCAAACGATGACCGATATTGATGACCGTTAAACCGAAGAGCAAGATTGCATTGGGAACGCATCTCTTCACGAGGTGGGGACCGAGCTGTGGGTCCTTATTGAAAAGATCTTCCACACATCCCTTCGTTTGACTCTCAGAGAAGGTTGGTACACTTTGGGGCAACAGGGCCTTGAAGATCTGACGGGAGAAGGGGGTTGCGGGATCACGGGGCTGTCCCAAGGGCGCCAGTTTTGATGTGCATGTCGAAATTGGGAATGCGGAAATGGATGTGACCTTAAAACGACCCATTCCTGTCTTTCTTGTGAAACGTCTTCACACCCTCCAGGGCAGCGAGCACCTGGCTGAAGTTGAAGACCAGGTTTCTGACGCATTAGGTGTAAATCAACAGGCAGGTGGTGAGGCTGAAATGGAGGCACACGGGCTTGGGAATCAGACAGAACCTGGACTTGAACTTCACTCTGTCACTTACTAGATGGATAACCAGCTAACTCTTTATATCTCAGTTTACTTATCTGCCGAAGGGAAGACAAAGCCTTTCAACATCGTTCTTCACACTCTCCTGAGGCTGGGCTGGGAAAAAGGCCACAGACTAAGAATCAGCACCGACACCTCCATGATTCCCGCCCTCTCCGTCCTTGGAGTATAGGGGAAGGCACTCCCAATAAAACCTTATATACTGACGGACCGCTGCATGCGGTAATTTTAAAACAATAGCTATATCAGAAATAAAAAACAAAGGTCTGGCAAATTCCGTTAAAAGAGGCTGTGCGTATGTGCCTAGCACGCAGAGGACATCACACTCATAGCCACCACTCCCATGTCTCTGACGTGGCTCTGACCTTGGAGCAAGTCACGGGGAGGGAGCCTAGGCAGGGCAGCCATGCCGGGGCTGGGAGGGACACGGAGCCCCCCGCCCCGCTGGTGCGACCACTGAACAGTGACCCCGGTGCTCGGACCTGGGGCTGAGAGGCCGCCCTGTCCCCTGCTATTTACACCTCTGCCCGGGCGACGCGGCAGTGGGGCGACCACAGCTCCATCCCCGCGGCCGTGCATTCTTTCCCTCCGGACCATTCTCCGAGTTCGGAGACTTGGGGTGCGGTGGGAAACTGGTGGTTCGTCCACGTTTCCCCTTGGAGGCTGCTGTGCGCCCCGGAAGCGGGCACAGCTCTCGAGTTTGACTTTGTGGCTCCGTTTTCCTTCGGGCTCCTTTCTCACTCGGTGCCGGCGAAGCGGCCCAGGGACGGGAGGAGGAGGGCGAGGGCAGTTACCGGCCGATTTGTTTCCGGCAATTACTTTCAAGTTGCTCTCAAAGAATTGTTGCAAAAGCCCAACTTTTGAAAGTGGTTATTTAGTCTTTATGGAACACGCATGGAACTGAAGGCAGAGGTGAACGCATAAGAAACTAGTGTGTATTGTATAAATAACCGTGGCTTGCTGGAAATATTTCTATCGTTGCTCTATATTCTGGGAGATTCCAACTTTGAGGCTAAGGACTTCCTGAAAGAAGTAAACCTCCATGCAGGTGAATTTTAGATGTTCGTAGATTATCTATGTTAATAGATAATATCAAGGCCAAGAACTGATACCCAGCAGGCATTTAGCAAGTATTAGTTGTTGAATAAACTGAGAGAGCGAGGAAATTGAATGTTGCTCCCTTTTCATACAGACGTATCATCAGCAAGTCAGTCAATTTCTCTGAGCCTCGCTTTCTTCACCTGGACCATGGTAACGACATGCTACCACCCTTCCTTCTCGACACGTGAGCCCACTGAGACAGATGGCTAGGTCCCTGAGACAGCCACCAGTGACCCGAGCTGTCACCAGATGGAATCGGTTTGCCATCTCAGGACTCGGGTTTCTAGTTCTAGGGCCAGATGCAAGGGGTGCATAGTAAACACATCACCAGACGTAACAAAGGGAGAAATCAAACCTTCTCTTCTCTTGATGGAATACAGAATTCAGGGGTGCCGAGCGCATGGCAAAGGGGCCCGGAGCAGGAAAGAAAGCTGCCAAGCAGTGGCTAGGAATCGGCATGTGGAAGAACCGAAACTGTGCACCGTTTTCAAGGCAAAAGAGAAGCAGGACCAATTCAGGGCAGGATGACCGGGGCTTGGCTTCCCAGAAAGCCTTCGGGGCCATGTGCAGGGACCGATGATTTGCGGCAGGTCACAGGATCTCCGCAAGCAGCGCGGCATCTGCCTCGAAGCGCAGCGCAGTTTGATCGTGGCTGGGCTCCGAAGGCAGGAAAGGGGACCCCACCCTCCTGGAGCGTCTGCGGTTCTGGCCCCGGAACACGTTTCCAATTACTCTTCCTCAAGAAACAAGGCTGGGCTGCTAGGAGATACGTGATTTAAAATAACGATAGTAATGCCTTATGTTCCGCTTCCCAAAGCACATGGGGCGTATTCACTCAGTTGTTCTCTGAACGTTTCTAGGTGTCAGAGGAAGTAGCTATTGTTTACATTTTATCTGTGAGGAAATGTACCAAGATCGAAGGGGTAACGTGGCAGGACCTGGAGCGTGGCTAAGCTGGGACTTCACCCCAGGCTCTTGGTTCTGGGGGCTCCCAGGGCCAGCGGGGTTCAGCAGTCTCTGAGGAGTTAGGAGCGTGATCTGAGAGCAGAGGGCATGCGCCCTCCTGGCACTCTGGTTGTCCCTCTAGAGAACCGACCATCGCCAAGGAGCTGAGCTAGACCTTCCGTGAGACACAAAGAATAAACCGCTTCTGCCCAAGGAATGCAAGCTGACGATTTTCTCCTTGCAAAGCGCATGGCGTGCTAATCACTCACACAGAAATCACTGTAATTTAATTTTCATTCATCAACAGCCTTGTAAGAAACGCACCATTACTTCTCTTTCTACAGATGAGGAAACTAAGGTTCAAAGCAGTTAAGTAGTCAGCTACTTAGTGCTTGGGGAATTATAGGGAGGACACAGGAGTTGCCCACAGGTGGTCTTTGAAAACCCTCTCAGAGCTACTTTCCAGGGACATGTGAGCCTGGCTCATGGGATCCAGAATAGGGGCTTTGACCCCTTGACACCCAGCACTCTCTTCAGCAGGAAGGGCAACACATGAAGAGCCTGTGCCTTGGGCTGAACCCTGAACTCCAAGTAGTGTAGGTCTAGGGCCAACACCAGCACGGGTAGCTGTCAGGCCAGTTCCTGGTTTGATCAAGTTTCTGAAATGCAGATTTCACATCGCCGGCCCCTCAGACACGCGTGAGCCCACCTCACCTGCCGGGACCCATGGCCTGGCCGGCTTGAGTTAGAATAACTCGACCCGAGGGGCCCCGTCTGGGGCTGCCAGTCTGAAGGCTTGAGTTCCGTTAGCTGCTGGGTGCTCCCTCCCAACCAGGCAAGTGGGTGATGCTCGCACCGCCCCAGACGCTCTCTCAAATGTGCAGCTATAATTCCAGCGAAGTCGGAATGAAACCTGATTTCATGTGCTTCCAGGTCTGGGAACGGTGCCAGGGAACTGCTCTCCACGACAGGCCTGTCATCAGGCTCCAAGGGAAAGAAGAGCGAGTCCCAGGTGCCACGCTGCAGCCCTCCCTGTCAGGTGGCGGCGCCTCCCTGAACAGCTGAGCAGGAGGTGAGCAAAGGGCTTTCATCCCCCATCCCGAACCCCTGCCTGCCGATGACAGTTCCCTCTGTGTTCCTTTCAAAGCCCTGCACCGGGCGTGGGGCGGAGGGAAGGGCGCAGGAAAGGGAGGCCAAACCAGTTGCAGCTGCAAGCCAATTCTGATAGCTTGGTAGTGGCTGTGTCTGGGTACAGTGTGAAAGACTGCTGTGACCCAAGGAACATGGGCCCTAGAGAATAGACTGTTTGGAAGCTGGACATATATATGACCTTGCAAGTCACCTAGTCCAAGATCTTCTTTACCCACGTGGGGGTGCTGAGGAGCATAAAAGTTTAGTGACTTGCAAAATCTCGTTGCAAAACAAGAGACAACACGAGGCTTGAGACTCTAGCCTACTGCTCTGCTGACTGTACAAATATTTTCCTCGCCCTTCATTTCTAGATCACAGGATGTTTTCAATAAGCTAGCAAGTCGGTGGACTTCAAAATCCGGCGGTGCTGCAAAGGCAATTATTGCAGTGATCAGTTTCCTTAGGGGATGCGCAGTTGTTTCCCAGCTGTGCGCACCCCTGGGGATCCCCCGGTGCTTCATTCCACTCACATTGGAGTTCTGGGTCCTTGGCTCGGCCACATGTCAGCAGATCCAAAAGTCAGTCCTGTCCCTCTTACAACACTGCCAAGGGTTCACCCCATTTGGGCCGCCAGTGCTGCCTCGGAAAAGGGGATGAAGTCATGCCATGGAAAGGAAGAAGTTGCAAGACAGGATAGAGGTTGCAAGGACCCACCCGATTTAGTCCAACAAACACTTGTTGGATGCTCTAGTGCACGAGGCTTAAGGCCTTGGGACCCTGTCCGTCCCGTTGGAAATGGGTAGACTTGCACCAGAAGCCACAGCTGGTGTTAGAGATGGTGTCAAACTCTGGATATTTTTTTTCCTTTCTCACTGTTTTGTGGAGTTTCTAGAAGAGCTCTTTATCAATGGGAGGTTTAGGGGACCAAGCTTTTAAAGTGAGTTTGATTCACCCAATTGCGACCTTGGCTGCAATCGTCAATGGTAGGAGCTCTACAGGAGGCAGGGACCGGAGGCCTCGAAGACTCTGCGGCACACTTCCCATCGAGTTATTGAAGAGGCTGATCACATTTTCATGGCTGGCTTTACTTAGAAAATAAAAGTTTGAGGACAAGTGGATAAACAGGATAATATCTAAAGTTGAAAGTAAGGATTTTAAGACCGAATTAACTGGAACAACTACGTAGCCACCATTTTCTCAAAACAAAATGTGCAGAATTGAGTAAGACGGCAGCAATTAACTCAGCCCCGAGCCTCAATTTATACTTGTCTTCGTAAAGAATTACCTGTTTGCGGCAGAATGACTCTCTCAGTCACGGTTTGCTTAGCTCGGTGCTAAAATTGAACCCATGTTCCCCAAACATGCTGAGCTGAGGGCGGGGGACCCAAAGCACAGTGAGTCGCAGGGGCCAAGACATCTGGGGACCGAAAAACGCTGCAGATGGTGACTGCTGACTTTCCGCTGCAGGAAGTGGCACACCTCTTACTCTCCCCACGTCCAACAGCGTGCGGGAGAAACCAAGAGTTGCCTCCATGTTGGCTCGGCCGAGTGCCGTGGTGAGAGGCAAAGGGGAGTGTGCTGGCAAACAGCAGAGAGAGGGAACAGCCGCTCCCTCTCTGTTCCCGCAGCGAGTCTTCCGGGGGCCTCACGGAGGGCAGAGGGGTGCAGGTGCCCTGGCGTGACGTGCAGTGACAGAGGCATCTGAGCGGAGTCCTCGGAGAGTCCGGCACTGCACTGTCCAGGAGAGGCCACTGGGACCAGGTGGGGCTGGTGGGACTGTGCAACTCCATTTGAAATTTCACTTAAGTTTAGATACTTCAGTTCCCCGCAAAGGTTTAAGTATGTTTGGAACAACTGCCTCCATGAGCCTACTTTCTGAACGATACGTTTTATGAGATTCGAATACAGATTCCCTGTGAATATTCCGTTTACAAACCGAGCGGGGCTGCAGGTGAAAAACACATGTCAGAGTTCCAAGACTGAACACGAAAAATTGAAGATGAGTATTTTGTTAATGATTTTGGAGTTGAGCATGGGAATGGTAATATCTTTGACATACTAGATACTGAAATTAAAAAAAAGACACTGAAATTACATGCACAACTTGCATTCTATTTCTAGACACTGCTGGTCTAGAAAGACATCTGCCACATCGTCCCTGTAGGACATTATTCTTCGAATAGTTACTGAAGTTGTCTTCCACGCGCACACCTACCCAGAGTAATAGTGCAGAGTGTGTAATGTTAGGCCCGCACCGCGAACAGCCCGTGCTTGTAAAACCCGTCACTAGGACCTCGCAGAGCCCCTCTCTGTCCGGCAATGCGGTCTTCTTACAGGCCCTGGCCTTCCATGTCCTGATGATGTCAAACGGGCATTTGGAGATCTATACCTTCCCCTTTTAGCTCCCTTCTCCTTCATGCTTCACACAGAAGGCTTCCGTGGGGACGCCAGCTGATAAAGCACGCACAGGTGGAGATGCTCAGGTGGAACTGGGGTGCAGGAACCCCATGCCCCCGGCTCCCTGTGCTCCCAACACTGGGGGCGGCCACGGTTTGGAACCCCTGCTGCTCAGTGACTTCCAGGCCTATTCTTCTGAGTCTTCGGTGGCTGCATCAATGCGTGGTCACTGTCACCACCCGGAACCTCTTTCTGAGCTGGGCCCGTCCCTGCTGCTCACTCAGAAGGCACAGTAGCCTGGTGATTCCCACGGCCAACGTGGGTCACGCACAGCCCCAAACTGCTGCCCTGCTGTTCCCGGCCCTTCAGGACTCTCCCCGTTGTTATGGAAACTGCAAATCACGCCTGGCAAATGCAAGCAAAGGGCAGCCATGGAATGGGTGACCTTCCACCTCTCCCAGCTGGCCCAGGAGGCACTGGTCTCCTCCAGACTCTGACGCCGTTCAGACCAAATAAACGCTCTGCAGGACAAGATGGCAAGTCGCAGAGTAGCCCGAGGGAGGACCATGGGGTGCGTTCTGGTGCTGAGTTTTCACTGAGCTCAAACTTCTTTTCCTCAGTGGCATTATTAATAATTCACCCACCCAGCCCCAAATTCTTTGGCAATTTGACTTGTCGCGGTGACTGTTAAATTCATCTCCCTATGGTCTGAATCCCTCGGACAGATGGAGAGCCGGGGAGACCTGCTCCCCGCACTCACTTGCCCTCGTCCACGAATCAGCACACAAGCAAGCCGACACCTGCGCCAGCACCAAGGGCCCGCCAGCGCCTCGCTGGACAGGCATAGGCGAGCGCTTCATCATTCTGGCGACTCAGTTTCCTCACCTAGAAAAGAGGTACCCAGACAGTCCTGTTGGGGCTGCTGTCGAGGTTCAGCGAGCTACTGCGTGCCCCTCGCAGGCACTGAATGGTGCCCGGTATGCAGCGAACACTCAGAGCAGGTCAGCGAGCCCTGCAGGGATGGGGATCGTTCCAACTGCTGGGAGAAGCAAGGAATTCTGTTCTCCCAACCCTCACTGCTGAGTTTCAGGGGCTGGCTTCAACTTGCTTACTGACACTCACCTCGACTCACAGTGATGGACTCGATGGTCATTTGAAAATCCAAGGACATTCACTTTTCTTTATCTCACATTTCTCTTTCTGATATGCCCACATCCTACAAACGCCAGGAAGAGGCAGCGGAAGAAGCCCTTTCCTGGGAGCACACGGAACAGTTACAGGGGGCAGCTAACTCTGGTACTCAAGGGAACATTTTATTTATTTTTTAAACTTTTTAATTGAATCTTTAACTTTTTTATTGGGGTGCCATTGGTTAATAAAATTATATAGTGTGCATCACCTGTATATTGTATTATGTGGGGCCATTTATTCCCCTTTACCCTCTTCTATCTGCCCCCACCCCCTTCTCTGGTAATCATCATACTGTTGTCTGTGTCTGCGAGTTGTTTGTTTGTTTAATTCCTTCACCTTTTTCACCCACCCCGCAAACTCCCTCCCCTCTGACAGCTATCAGTCTGTTCTCTGTATCTAGGAATCTGTTTCTATTTTGTGTGCTTATTTTGTTCATTAGATTCTTTATATAAGTGAGATCATAGAGTATTTGTCTTTTTCTGACTGGTTTATTTCACTTAGCATAATATTTTCAAGGTCCATCCACACTGTTACGAAATGTAAGATTTCCTTCTTTTTTTTACAGCTGAGTAGTATTCCATTGCTTAAATGTACCACAGCTTTTTTTATCCACTCATCCACTTGGGCTGCTTCCAAATTTTGTCTATTGTAAATAACACTGCAGTGAACATAGGGTTGCTAATCATCAGAGAGAGGCAAATTAAAACCACAATGCGATATCACCTCACACCTGTCAGAATGGCTCTCATCAGTACATCAACAAACAATAAGTGTTGATGAGGATACGGAGAAAGGGGAACTCTCATGCTCTGTTGGTGGGAATGCAGATTGGTGCAGCCACTACAGAAAACAGTGGGATGATACCTCAAAAGAGTTAAAGATGAAAGAACATTTTCAAGTCCCTTAACTCTAGCTTCCCCAGCCTTCCGTGCTCAGGAGTGAGAAAACCATCATGTTCTGAGTGATTTCCCAGACTTCTCGATTGGAGCCTCAGGAGAGGATGCCTGGGGCCTTGTTCAGGTAGTGAAGCTACTGCGGACGGGCTGTGGCAGGGTTCAGGGAACCCATGCAGAAGAAGGAAGTAATGAACTTGAGTGTGTGATAAGTGCTTGGCTTTCTCCCGGCACAGAGATCCTGCTTGCCCCGAAACAGGCTGTCATCAAAGTGTTATGTGATTATGCATAAATGAATTTTCTAAGACCCGGGGGAGAGTTTCCTAGCTTTCAAATTCTTAGACTGGCATTATCCAAAAATAGGTTAATAACTACTCTTAATTTTTTTTTTTTTTTTTTACATTTTTACTGCTTCCATAAAAGGCTGTCTCTTCTCATTCTTGCCTACAGGTGCCAGTACTTCACTCACATCCATGACACCAATGGGAAAGACAGCGCCAAAAAAGGACGGAGGGTCATTCTAATGAGGTGACTGTCACTCAGTGCACATCGGCGAGAACCAACTTCCTCTGAGCGCTGCCTGCCTCGAGCCGTGCCAGGGAGAGCTCACCTGCACGCACGTGCCGACAGCCCGGTGCAATTCTCCCGTTAGCTCAGCATCATGAGGCATCAGAGGACAGCCTGCGTTTGCAGATGGGCCTCGAACTAACCAGCGGGTCCCCGACCTGGTCAAGGGGCCAGGCTCCCCCTACGCTGGGTACTGTCACCCACAGTTAGCAAACTCTCCATCTCCTTGTGTGGCGCCAGCCCAGTTCCTCACCGGTCACAAGATGAGAAGGGAGAGTCTTTTCCAGGCAACACCCTCCTACCTCTTTCGTTGCTTGACCCCTTCCTCCCCGACCCTACGGAGGACCCGGCAAATTCTATTCTAGAGCCGCGTGAGGACCCACGGCACTCTCTTCTGCCAGAAGGACATTGTTTTAAAGGACAAACCAGTAAAATGTCCCTGTACAACCATTTCACGTGCATTTATTTATAAACCAGATGAAATGCTTTTTTCCTCTCATTTCCTTTCTCTGTTATTTGAACCCAAGTGGACTGTAGGGGACATCAAGTCCTGGCATAGAATAGAAGACTATTTCTTATATTCTCACATTTAAAAAAAAGTAGCAGCGAGGAAGCCTCCCGAATCGGCAGGCGGAGACGCTGGAAGAGGTTCCTAGGCGGGGGTGGAAGCCCCAGGTCCAGCCCCCACGCTCCGAACCCACGGTGCCCCTCCCCTCTAGGTTCGGAAGGAGGATAGCTCCTCTGGAGTCCTATGCTATGCCCGAGTTCCGTATGGTCACACATAATTTTAAGTTTGTAGCTAGACGGGTCCCTAAAGGCAAAGAGTTTCTCTTTCCACACATTCCTCCTCCACCGCCTGTTTACAACACCGCTGTCTTATTCTTCTTGCTTCCACCCAACAACATTGAAAATCTCATCACCAGTGTCAGCAAATTAACCCGCAGGGAGCAGAACAATTGCTCAGCGCATCCCTTCCCCTGGCAAAGAGCCAATCCTTGAATACAATAACTTTGCAAACCTCTCTGGTTTTCAGAGGTTTCAAAGGATGCAAAACAGAGTCATTTCAAAGCGTGGTTTCTGACAGCTCAAATCTGTCTGAATGCACAACTCATCCTTGCAATTAATTTTTTTCAAAGGAGAGAGAACACCTTTCAATTTGGAGACTGGTTTCATGCAAAGAGAAAGGGACACTACCTAGCTCAGTCGCACACTTCCCGAGCCAAGAACAGCAGCGCAGGCAAGACAGACACTTGCTTCTGCAGCTGGGGGTCGGGGGAGTGTTTGACAGACCAGCGTAATAACATCTCTCTTCACAAAGCAAATACCAGCAACACAGTGGAGCAGCTCACAGCTCAGCTCCGAGCCTGCCTCTTTCTTTCTCTTCCCAGCAGCGAATCTGATTAATTTAGTTTTAAAGCATCTTCTTCTGAAATGGTCCCCAGGGAGATAAAGCAGAACTCTGCGCCTCGCACTAATCGGAACAAGACAGACCAATGTCCGAGTGTAACACACAGCCAACCACAAATGCCACCATAGCCAAGCAATGCATGCAGCCTTTGCAGCCCACAGGCTCACACCATCACAGGAACCCTAGAATGCCTGTGCTTCCATGGGCGTGTTCCGATTCACAGCTTTCTCGGCAGACAATAGGACAAAGCTACATTTGAGCTCAGCCTGCTAATACCGGCGGACAGATGTGGAGGACGGAGGTTTACTCACCAAGCTCACGTAGCTGCATCTTTCCCAACTACAAACACTGCTTCTAAGCCGCTGCCGCCACCGAATGACTTAGAGCCGTCCCCCCGAAGAACACTGTGCGGGAACACCAGATGGTTCCTGAGTAAGCTTGCTCGCGAGACAGGTTTCCAGTTGAGCCATGTGAATGGAGGCTCGCCGCACACCTTTGAATGGCATACACTTCAAGTCCAGGAGAATGAGCATGGAGCTTTGCTTATGTTTATGGAGCTGGAGCCCAGGGGTGCTCCGATTGGCAGGAATCGCGGAAAGATCGGCCAATCAAAAGGAGCCTCCATTTCAGGGAAACTCCTGCTCATTTATTTAGCATCTTCAGGGATCATCCGCTTTTCTAGGAAGAGCTTTTTTCTCTTATAGTATTCGCATGAGAAAAATATAACTTCATTTCAACGTTAGTGCCTAATGTCTTTCATCAATAAACTTACAGCTCCTCTTCTCAGTATTGCCCCAATACCCTCACTTTCCTTCGGAAAGAACTGAAAGAGGAAAAGAGAGGAAGAAGAAGAAAAAGAAAGCTGGTGATGGGCTGGCGATAGTTCATATTCATCAGCCTCCACCTTGTTGGGAGAAAGGAGGGGAGAGCGCCCAGGCTCGATAATTACTGATTCCGTTGCCATGGAAACAGACTGGCTGCCGCGAGTTGGAATCGTGTAGAGCATCTGCTGCCAGACCCATAATCAACTGCAATCTCATCTCTCGCCGTCTCCTTACTTTTGTCTGATTGCGAGTTTGCTTTCTCCCTCCTTCTCTCCGCGTGCACTTTCTGTCCTTCTCGTGTAACCGCCTCCCTGGGTACGCACAGCCCGTGCGCACCAGGCGTGCTCACGTGCCCAGAAATGGCGCCCGCTGGAGTGCATCCCAGCAGGGTGCCTGGGAGGGTCCCCACTCCGATGATTCCTTCTCGGGATGAAAATAAACAGCCCTGCCCGTGCCTCCACTCCTTGTTAAGACTGACCGTAGGTCCACCTAAAAATGACTGGGGTATCTGTTAAAAGGTGTGTCACCTAACAGCGCGGGGAGTCCCCCGGTAAAAGTTTGCGACGGCACTTCTGAGCAGGCATGGTGGCCACGGTCCCTAGCAAATCTTTGGAATGAAGGAATTACCCGGGAAGTTTGTGGGAGATTTTTAAGCGTAATCTTTAGGCTCAGCGTCTTCTCTGCATTAGCGTCTGTCCAAGGCCTCCCTGGGGGCTTCCCTGGGTTTCCCCAGACTCCTCCCCTGCTTACTCCAAATTCTCCTGGTCACCTGCGCAGAGCTGATGTCACCCACTCTGGATGGACTGCTATCTTTCTCTTCAACAGCAGGGGGCACCACTGAGCAATGAATGGCTGCCTAGCCTGGCTGGACCCAGGCAGAGATCAGAGGATGATGGTCAAGGCACAGGTGGGTGTCTGCAGGAAGCCCTCAGTCCTACAGAGATCGACCTAGAATGCTAAGTGGCAAAGGGGGCTATGATTCTGGCTTCCGTTAGAAAGAAACAGACTCTCTGTCCAGTCGTCATGGAGAACCTTCATTATCCTAAAGGTCTCTCTGTCAGACCTGCTGCCCACAAACCACTCATGACAGACCAGGCCTGGGGGTCAGGGGGTGCAGAGACCTCCCCTTTGTGTGTCTCCGGCTCTGGAATCCCAGGTGAACTGTGCGTTTACCACGTGCTCACTGCCTCACAAGCAACAGTAGCCTGGGCTCCTTTATTCCTGCAGGACCCTCAGTCCTAATCCCATCGCCACCCATCTGCAAGTTGCAGCTTTGGCCCAGTGGTCTTGAGGCTGGATTTGCTCTTTCCAGAATCGGAACTCTGGTTTTCCATTCTGCCTCTTTGGGCCACTGTGAACTTGGGAAGCAATTCTCACCCAAGTTCTGCCTCCCAGGCCCCCCAATCCAACACTGGCGATCTTTCTCAGCTCTGCCCGGACTGCCTCCCCCTGCATGGGCCATGGAGACCTCAGCGTTTCCCTACCGTCTCTCTGGAACATCTGGAACAGGTCCTGCCTTCCCTATTCCAGCACAGGGACCCACACCCCTTTGCCCTGTCACTTTCCCGAGACTGTCCAAATCGCTGCTGTTTTTATGCAGAAACGTGTCATTTCA
Source organism: Glossophaga mutica (assembly GCA_039655065.1). Taxonomy (NCBI): domain Eukaryota; kingdom Metazoa; phylum Chordata; class Mammalia; order Chiroptera; family Phyllostomidae; genus Glossophaga; species Glossophaga mutica. The sequence continues at coordinate 91,233,537 of CM077313.1, forward strand.
ACCAGGCCTTTCCAGAACCAAAATTAACCATTGGTGTGTTACTCACAAATACCTAGTGAGACCACTGCGCTAGTGACAACACAAAGTAACACTGCTTTTGTCTTACAGCGTAACGACTCCCATAGGAGGGGTCTGAGAACACAAGTAATAAAAAGACCTACTGAGGAGGGAGGAAGTGTATCTTGCAAGAAGTGATATTTGAGCTCAGATCTAAGGGTCCAAGTCAATGAACTGAAGGTGATGAGCACAGCATCTGAGATGTAAGTGGTGATACATGTCCCGGTATCAGTGGTGATACGATACGTCCAACAGGACCTGGGCCAGAAGTGAGGCAGCTCTGGGACTTGCCAGAAGCCCATGTGGCTGATCGTAGTGAGAACGACCTGACCTGATGAAAAGGCTGCTGTGAGGCGAGCCTGCAGAAGAAGCCGAGGCCAGACCTGCAGGGCCCTAGAGACCACCTCCGGAGTTTGGCTACAATGACAGGCACTGAAGTGCTCCACTAACGGACTCCCCCCGCCCCAACACACCAGCATGACTCCGAGTATGCTTCAGTTGATCTCGACAATATACGCAGGACATGAGTCTGATGGAAACCATCTATTTCAAGGCCTCCATATACTTGTGGGTCTGATCTAGCTACCGTGCACTGAGCAATGAACAGCCCAGTTGCAGTCTAAGCACCTGATCTAGATTAATCAAGTCAATCCCCAGGACAATAACACCTTCTGAGAGGTGTGTTTGTTATCCCTATCACACAGAATGAGGGGGCTGAGACATGAAGAGGTTAACTACCTTGTCCAAGGCCACAAAAACAAATAGGGGCAAAGCTGGGATTTGAACCAAGATAGTCTAGCTTCACTTTCTTGATGTGCCACCTGCAGGGACCATCTCTATCGGAACTGTTTGCAGTCCTCATCAAAACGCAGATTTCTGGGGCCCCACTGCCTCCCCCTGAAGCCAGAATCTCAGGGAGCGGGGTCAGGAAACATTTCCCCAAGCTCCGCAGGGCACTTGTCTACATACCGCATGCAAAGAGATTTGTTCGTGAAAAGAAAGAAGACGAACCCTAAATTAATCTTTAATGCATAAAATGCAGAAGGATTTTTTTTTTTTTTTGAGAATGGGGATGTCTCACTACTCTACCCATTCCCCAAAGACCCATCTCCAGCAGAACAAGGCCACCCCCTCTGAATGGCTGCCAGTTCTCCAGATGAGGGGGGGACCCGGGGTACAACTCACAGCTCAGGAGCTACACCAGCGAGCAGGCCCCTGAAGAGAGGACACACAGGCTCCTACAGGCCAGGCTGGCCAGGTAGTCAGAGATGCTATCGGACCTGCCCGCAGGAAGACAGGCAGCTCATCTATCATCATGGACACTGTGAACGGCCATCTGCGTTCTTCAGGTTACTTTTTTCCCTAGAAAAATCGTTTCTGAAATAAAATTTCAAGGTACACAGAGAATACAGTTTGGCCTTCGGTCTGATCCACCTGCCACATCTGTTCAAAAGCCGGCAAGCAGGCTGTCTGGTTCACCTAGCTCGTCACGGTTCGAGTTCTGAAGAACAAGCAGCTTCCCCCGAGTTTGCAGAGGGGTCATGCGAGACGAAATCCCTGCAGTCTCCGGAGAATCTTCCTAGGAACCGCCTGTGCAACCTCGTCTAGCAGCGCTGAGCCTGAGATCACAGACTGCGTTCCTTGTTAGTCATTGCTGAGTATTCCTTCCTTCCTGGGCTGTGCAACAAAAAACTCATGTCCAAGCTTAGAGAGCTGCCGCTGGACCTCAAAGACAGGGGGACCTACATTTTCTTGGCTTACTTCCCAAACTACTGTTTGTCAAGCCTCTGAGAGCTGGTCTGAAGCACAAGTCTGACGGACATGCCCTCCAGAGGCTCAAAATGTACCGTCGGTGCTTACTCTCAAGCTTCCGACCACTTTCAGGTCGATCGGGTGCTGTCTGCACAGGAGGGAACCGCCGCACCCGACACCAGGAGAGTTCCAGGAGACGTCATCACCCCGGGCGTCTGGACAGAAACGCAGGAGGCTCCTCCGTCCGTGTCACCCGCATTGCAGCCTGTCCTCTCTGCTTCGCTCCGCTCTGGGTAGACCCCGCTGTGACCGGTTAATCTGCATTTTCGTGGGTCAGATTCCAGCTAATGCACTTCTACCACTTTCCGTAAACATGATTTATTACATGCATTATTACCAAATCGGAGGTAATTCGTATGCTTTGTAATACTTCTTAAATAAATTCACAAATCAAAAAGAATTCTGTTCGGGGACATGGGTTTCTGGATCAGGAAATATAATGACTCTGGCCGAAGGACCCCTAAGCTAGTTGTCTAAGTTCTCCTTCAGCTCCCTACAGGTCCTTGCTCAAGTGAACGGCATGTACGTTGAGCATCTGAAAGGGGGTGAAGAGGCTTCTATCTACTAGTTATGAAGGGGTAGCACCAGCGGCAAATCCTTCCATGTCCCGAGTCCAGGTTCAAGATCGATCACTTCCACTCCCTGTGCATGCCTTTCTTTCATCAGGAATCATGTTCCTTGCTGGCATGATGCGATGGTAATGACCCCCTTCGTTAATGACATGACTACAGTGAGCCCCATTTTTGTTCGCTTGTTTCAATCTTAAAAGGAACGTGATTGGCCTCAAGAAAATCCCGAACACGTAGGGTGTGTATTGCAGAAGGCTTACCTCTGGCCACACCTTAGCCTCCTTAAGGCACCCCTATCCCACTCACATGTGCCAATGTAAGCGCGCACAAGCGCGCGCGCACACACACACACTTACATCCGCCTGGCTAACAGAAGCGGACGGGCCAGACCATGTGTCCCGAGGGTATGAGGTCAGAAGTAGGAACTCTGCCCCAACGGGTAAGAAGTGTGGTCACTATTGGCTCAGATCAGTGGCTGCATTTCATTCAGCAGACCCTGGGGAGGTGTTTTCCAGTCGGTTGAGTTGACCAGTATATAGTTATCTCCAATTTTATTTTTTTACACAGTGCATTTTGAGAACCAGAACACCTGTCAAACCTCAACTCAGTGTGGTCGGGATGACTTTCACATCTTATCTCCAAGGGAAGATAATTATTATGGCATTCTAGAGAGATCCCCATACACAGAGAGCTATTTCCCTTCTCCTCACCCTCATGAAGAGGTGATCGTGAGCAGAACTTACAAAGCCTATTGCAATGTTGTTTTATCTCTAAGTCCTTGGATGCTGAACTCTGTGGGACAGAGCCTTGGCGTCAATGGGAGAAGGGGAGGGATCATAGCAACTGCAGACACAGTAACTACTGACAGTGCCTGTCTTCCTAAACGGGGCCTCAGACACATGGCATTAAGTGGTATGACCTCAGTCACCACCCACTAGTGGGGAGACTCAGGATTAGGGATTTGCGAAGCAGCTAGTATACCACGGCTTCAGAGTCCCCAGAAGCAAGGAGTCTGGAGCAGGTGAGATGGTTCTGATAGCATCCTAAGGCTGAGTTACATTTTGGAACTCATATTTATGAGACATTAATATGAAGAAGCTTATCTGGACTTGCTCTTTTTGTATTTCCCTTAAAATGCCGAACATATAAGCAAAACCTATAATCACTGAAGGAAAACCAGACCAACAACACGCAGAGGCACCTCTCAACAGATCTCCAACCCAGGAGTCTCTTCCTCCCTCTTCCAGAGCATGACCTCTGGCAGGGGCCAGCATCTGCATCCCTAGGGTTGGAGAGTCCAGGCGCGGAAGTCCTTGGGGCGTGACAGACTTGACCACACGGGGTGGGCTGGCCCGAGAAGAACAGGGGGACAGGAGCCCGGCTCAGGGCGATGCGTCACCCTCTCCGAGTGCCGGCAAAGGAATCAGCGGTGGGATTCTGAAAGCTTATCATCGTGCCAGCTCGAATTTTCCAAATATACCATGGAAATGCATTCCAGGATGGCAGGCTGATGAGGAGTCGTGCCAAGAGGAAATAGGAAAATGCCAAAACCCTCCGCTCAGCCCTGCCAAGCACGTCCTCTGGCAATATGGTGGAAAAAGCGACGGGGCCAGTGGTAGGAGCGGCAGTCTTATGTGATGAACACGAGGAACAGTTTCTTCGCTGCCGAGAAAGGAGAAGCGTCTGGAATACCGGCACCTTCTTCTTGGTTTTCAGATAAGACTTGTAAGTAAACCTTTCTGAATTCTGCAACACATGTCAACTTCACATGCAGACGATTCTACCTTTTGAGGGAAAAATAAATGTTCTGGTATTCTTAATCAGAGACCCAACTTCACTGCAGTTGGTAGAGGTTAAATCTGTTTTATGAAATGGTGAACGCTGGAGGCCCTTACTCTCTTTCCTCTTTCTGCTCACAGATTCCCAGACCACCTGTGTCCTGGTCTCCTCTTACGGCAGGGACCACACGGTGTCAGGACAGGGTAATGAGGGGGAAGGGTGGAGGGCTTCTGAGCCAGAGGAAACCGTGCAATGCCCACAGGTAAGTAGATACAGTTGACCCAGGTAAGGAGGGAGGAGGAGGAGGGTGCTAGAGATTTAGGCAGTCGGTTCCCGAAAGGCCATGTTCTGAGGTGTGTGAGGGGGCAGGCAAAGCGGAAGTAGTTTGAGGGCCTAGAAGGGGGCCCAAGCGGTCTGTGCACAGCCAGATGTGCACCCATGGGTGAAGACCCGCATAGGACCAAGCGGGTTACCATGGGGAATTCTAGAGCGTGTCCTGTTTAAAGTTGGCTTTGTTGGAAGCCAGTCACAATGACACTGTGTGCCCAGAGTCCCAATGACTCTGAGTAAAACCCCAGAGCCACTTTAGGAAAACCAGCTCAGTTGTCCCCACCCCTGGTGGCCCAGGACTGCCACCACAGGGCAGGCTTGTTCTTGATGTCTTCTAACATCATCAGCTTGTAACAGCCAGATCACCTCTTCCTGTTCTGTATTCTTCTTCCAATTAAAGCAGGCTTTGAACTATGATCGTGACCCCTAGGCAAATGATACTGACAGGTTATTCCCAACTCTCCTACAGAAAGAGCTTTGCAAACTAATTTGTGCAGCAATTAAATTCACCTCAGATAAAATATAATTTTATTTAATTGCTCAGCACTTGCCTGCATCTTTAAGCCAGTATTTTAAGAAGGAGTTAATTTAATAATATAAATAAAAATTGGCCCCAAAGGGTAATAACCAATCCATTTACATGCAAAAATGCTCCTCCTCCAAGTCAGTCCAAAGCAGTCATGAAACCTGATGTCCCCAAAGCACCACCTACAATGCTCTCAACCCAGTGACAAGACAGCCACGTGCATCGTGAAGCAGATATTTCAAACAACCACATATGCTCGACCACAAACAAGTACTCTTGCTTATTATTTTGGAAATGTATTGTCTGTTAGAAAGATAAGCTGTTCTGCACATACACTGAAAAAATATATTTCACTAAAAAAGTCCAGCTTGGAAGTAAAGAATTGGCCTCCATTCATCCAAGTAATGTTTGGGGGCCTCATGTTTCTTTCAAGTCTTGGGAGCTCAGGAACATGGCCTTACTTACCTTGAAAGCAATAAAGCTCCACTTAGTAAATTTTCTCTTCCTGCATTTGCTCTATTTCCTGTCTTTCCTGTCAACTCTGCTCACCTTGTGAGCATCTACTCATACGTGAAAGCCCTCCTAAGGAAAGTGCTTCCTCTGTGTAATGCCATCCTTTGACTTATTTCTGTGCAATGCTCGCTACTGCACATGTCCCATTCTTTCATAATGCCCTCTTTCCGGAGGTACCCCCAGTTCTGCGAACGCCTTAGAGTCAGACCGATTGACACCACGCCAGGAGTACCGTCTCTAGATGTCTCCGATACCTTAGCCGAGAATACAAAATCTTGCAAACCATCACACTTCGGGAAGTTGCCAAAGCCTTCCGAGTACTTCCCTGTCAGTCTACCCGACACCGTGGATGAAGTTATGAGCCGAAGCTATCTTTGAAAACATCTCGGTGACTCATCTCATTTTCCTCCCATTCCTTCCTCCTCCCACTCGTGCGATCCCCACCCAGCCTCAGAGAGAAGAGGGGGTGCTGGGAAGCACTCCTGAAAGCTCCCCTTCTGAAACCCGTTCTGCAAGCAGTCCAGGTGCTGGGCCAGTTCCGGCTGCCATCTGGCTCACTTCTTCCCAGGCTGTCACATCTGCTCAGAACTTCCTTCCAGTTAGTGAGTCTTCCTCAAATGGAGCCTCAGAGGGCTTTTGATCTTAGCACCAATCAACTTCAGGCTGAAGACGCAGGAGCAGGCTGAGCTAGCACAGCTGGCTCAAACCCACACTTTACTTCAAGGCAGAATGAGCCCACTCCACCTGACTTTGTACGTGAGGTGCTGAGGCCCAAGGATTCCCTCTACAACAGGACCACTGGCCAGACCGCACCTGGCGCTGGCAGGCGGTTCTGCAACCCCTTATTTTAAAGTTGTTTTTTTAAAATATGACTGCAAGAACATACACGTTCAGTTCAGAACAACGTGTAACTTTAAAAACATAATAAAAGAGGAAAGTTGCAATTAATCTCACAATGCAGAAGAAATCATTGTTAAAAATCATTCAAGCTCAAGGTCAAAACCCTCTTAGTCCATAGTTTTTACTTAGATAGGATATGATTTTTGCATCCTGCTCCCTCGCATTTAACATAATATAGAAACTGTTTTCTTATATTCACGTACTATTCACAAATGTCATTGGGAATGACTGAAAAATTGAACATTGAAATAAATGGACCCATACATTAATGTATCACATCCTCATTGCTGAACTCTTGGGTTATTTTCCATTCTCTTGCTGCTATAAATAACAATAAAATGAACATCTATATGCAAACCTTTCTTTTTCTCCCCAGAATGAGTGTCTGACTCTAAATAACTGCACTGTAGTGCCTGGCTTTATAAATGAGGTCATCAATTGGTGAATTTCCCAACAGGAACTCTGCCCCACCCCCCAATTTCTCTAAATTCTACTGAAATGTCAAGGTTTCCTCCAGCAGAGTGGCAGCAAGGGGCCCTTTAATGTCACTGTGGATGACAACTCTTCCTTTCCTTTCTGCAGGAGGAGCTGCAGGTCTGCTGCCCCCTGTAAAGGAGGGACAGGTGCGGGGGAGGTAAGGGCTTCACAGACGACAGGAGGCGGGGCTCCCGGGCTCAGCCGGAGCCTCGTTTGGGATGCCGACGTGTTTGCGAGCACCTTGGCCTCTGGCCTCTGTGCAGGCACATGGACGAGCATGGAAAATCACTGGCTTTTGTCAGGCAGCAAATATCACCAAAATCCAAATCTAAAGGTGTTTTTAAGGCACACATACAAATTCCTTCTCTTTCTCTCCTGGAAATGCCTGAAAGAGTTTTTTTTTTTCCTGGTCCTAAAAGCAATTGTGACTCTGAAGAATCACTCCTACTCCTGCTTTATCTTAGCTACAGAACGCTCTTCACTTAGGGACTGAATTAGTTCTGTAGTTTGCGAAGTTTATTCTAGAATGCACCTTTCCCTTTTACAGCATTATCAGCTTATTAAAATAAAGAAACACTACAAGCTTCTCTCTTTATTTTTTTCCCTGTTGATGGCTGGATAAAAATTCAAGGCAGGTAACATTTGTTGAGCACCTATACAATTCTTTCAGTAGGCACTGGGGCTGAAAGGTGAAGTTTTGTCTTTGTTCTCGGGAGGAGAGCCAAGAAAGACAGAGCGTAGATAACATCTGGTCTTCACAATCTAAGACCATGGTTTGAAGAGGTACCTTCCAGAATTCTGCAGCATCGTTGAGACAGGGTATGTGGCAACACGGCTGTAACTGCTAAGGGCTACACGGACTATCAAGAAGATGGAGAGACCAACCCACAATGGGTTCATGGCAGAAGACCAGCTCGACCCAAATGGTGAATAATTTCATTTCACGGTAATCCCTAGCTTCATTATACTCACTGTAACTCCTTAGCATGCTAAGGACATGCCACCATTATCCTAAATGGAAAGCCTAAGGACACCACATGGCCAGTGAGGCTCTTGCAAGAAATCTCCTCCCCATTCCTGGACAAATCCTGAATATTGCCCCCCTCATTGAATGCCCAACCCCTGATTCAGTAAACCTCAATATAGGAAGCAAACCTTGCTACAGGAGGGCTGTGCCGTCTGTGGGGCAGCCCCCTCTCTGTCTCACTGCTTCACTAATAAACTCGCACTCCCTTCAATCTCTATGCTGGCTTGAGTTTGATTTTTTTCCTGCAGGAAGCCAAGAACCCATAGTGGGTCTCAGACTTTTTGGGTTCCTGGACCCCCAGCAGGCCAGAATCATTGTCTCAAGGCAGACAAGGAGGTGGCCAGAGATGTGTTTGAAGTAAGCGACTTCCCTTCTAGCCTTAAATTAGAATAACAACTCCTCTCCATTTCCGCTCACCTCTTAGAAACCATGTCCTCTGCAGCCAAATATTTTTAGGTATTCAAAATATATATCAGTGCATGTTAGAGGCATATTCTTTCCTTGAGCTTAGTTATGTTTGTAGTTATCTTTCAAAATTTTATTTAAAAATATCACTAGTAACTAGAACAACGATAATCATTTTATTTCTTCCTTCAATGCATATAGAGTATTTTGAACATGTAGTGTGTGTGCTCATGTCTAAAGCCACGGTAAGATAAGTGGCCAACAGGCTCAAGCCCTGCAAAAAAGGCAAATAAGGTAGAGATTTAAGTATGTCCATCCAAGGTCACTCTTGACTTTATCAAAACCAGTGACTTTTGTGACAAATGAGGTTTTCAAGTACTGGCAATATAATTTAGTGCTATTTAGGGTCATACTAATGACTTAGTTATATTTTCCATGAGGGCAGAAGACAGGTCATAACAGATCAATAAATTAATGGGCAGCGAGAAGAGGTGGTAAGCAGAGGCAACTATTTGAGGAAACTTGGCTCAGAGGGGGTGGGTAGAGGACTGAGAAGAAGTTATTTATGTGGTTTTTTAAATGCAGGAGATTTGGGTACATTCATATACTGGTGGGAAGATAGCATCCAAGAAGAGGCGATTGATGATGTAAGGGTTAGAAGAGGTCACAGATTGAGCCCCACGGCAGATGAGAAGGAAGAGAAGGCAAAGCACAGAAGGAGGAAGCCGCCTCGGGCACACTGGGGACAGCTTTGTCTGGAATGGAAGGGTGGTGAGTGCAAGGGAAGGAGGACCACCAGGGTCATGGGGTCAGCTAGGGGCAGAGCCCCCCTTGGAGGCCTGGAGGACCATGGAGCCCTTCCTGTCCCTTCCCTCATGGAAATGGCCCAAGTGCTTCACATATATTAGCATAAACCAATGTAATGTTAAAATCCTGCCATGCAGAAATAGTCAAACATTGGTCATTTCATATGATCGGTCTAATATTGGCTCATTTAGCCCTCACAACAACTATGCTGAGTTCCACATTTCACCAACAAAGAGACTGAGAAGAAGGGCAAGGCAATTAATCTGTCCAAGGTCACCCAGCAAGGAGACCCATGCTGTGGGTCTAGGGTCAAGGCTCTTGACTCGTTGAACTTATCATTGGAACTCATTCTTTCTCTGTGAACTTCCAGACCCTCCTCTTGACTCCTCAGCTATGGGAGGGGGTTGGAGAGTGGGGAGGTGGGTGGCGTGAGGGAGTGGGCTGAAGGGTGGGGGCCGAGGCTGAGGACGTGTGATGGCTGCAGGTGGGCCTCCATTACCAACCACCTGGGTCCTCAGGTGTTTGATACATGCACATTTAATGAATACAATATTCTGGCAAACCGCCTCGAAAAACCATTGATACTTTTATTCATGGTCATATTTTTCTGGTAGGTGCACAAGGGAATTTTATCTGTCCAAAAAAGTGCAAAAGCAACTCTACATCCCTGGCCGACCAGTGTCTGCTTAGTTGAGATTTGGAGCAAACCCAGGGTGGCCCAGTGCCCCGGCCACAGTGAGACAAGCCAAGCAGCTTCTTCGAACATGCTCAGGTCAACAGCCTCCCTGTTTTAAGTAGACTTTTTATTGCAGTGATGCGTTTTATTAGAAACTGCATCTCCGAGGCACGGTTCTTACCCTTTTCTGCCTCTGCTCAAGGAATACACAGCGGCCTGGGAGCTTTTGGACAGAAGGCCATGCCCAGTGATTTACAAAATGGAAATGTGGCATTATATGCCAATGACATTTATTTCTGTGGTAGCTCAAGCGGCAAAAAGCCACATGCCAGACCCTGCGGATCCGGCCCAGTCATGCAAAGGGACATGAGAACAAGAAATAAGGAAATGGGACCAGAAGGGTTCCAGGGAGTTGTCAGTCCGCAGCACTTAAAGCACGCAATCACTGGGACAAGAATCAGGTCTTTCTACTCTGATGACATTCTCGGGGAAAGCAATTTTTTCTCCTAATTGAAGAGAACTTCGGGAGATAAAGGTACTATGAAACAGATGCTTTCTGTGAGCTGTGTGATGTGCTCGTGTTTTCTATTTAACACGCCGGCTGCACATGCTCCTCGGGTGTGCCCGAGGAGACGGTGGCCACCTACATGGCATGGGCTTCTGGGAGGACGTCTGTCCTCTGCACTGGAAAGTCCCTCGGCAGCCGCCGGGAAGGCGTAAGGCCCATCACGGACATTATTTCCCCCACTGGCCTGCAAACAAAAAACGAGCCTAGTGGGGAGACAGAACGCCCCCTCAAAGGCCAGGGTAGGTGGGTTATGCAGGCCTAAGAGAGAAACAAGAAATGAGTGAAAGTGAAAAAATGAACCGGAGGGTTTTTTTTTTTTAACTCAGGGCTTCAACCATGCTCCTCGTCAGCTTATTTTGCAACTGTTCAATGTCTTTGCAGCTTTCTGTTCACTTTCCATGAAGCCACAGATGTGAAAAATAATTACTACTGTCATTTTTATTAAGAAATGAGTGGCAAAATCATTTTGTAACTCCCTCAAAATTTTGACATCTGAAGAAGAGATTGGGAATGAAAGGTCTGGAAGTGTTTTTCAATAAGATCTGTTGGCATTTGGGGCAAGGAAGTTCTTTATTCTAAAGAACTATAGAGTACTAAATATCTACGGTCTCTAGGGACGGAACAATGAACTCAGCTTACTGGCCAGGTAGAGCATTTTAAATAAGGAGTGAATTAAATATTTATTCATTGGACATTCACCCCAAGTTAATTGGGCAGATACTACTTAGAGATACATTTGGAGGATATTAAGATTTAAAGCTATGGTTTGTGCTTCCAGTGATATGTTGACTTCATTTGGAAAGACAGCTTTATAAAATAACCACTCCTATGCAGCTAGAAGATACTTTCTGGAAGAAATTCTGAGTTCCATGCTGCAGGGGCAGGGGTGCAGAATTTCATGTGGAATGAAAAGAAGATGGTCACCATCTCACTGAGGTGGCATTTCTGCGACATCCTCAGGTTGAATGCCAGCAGGTACACGGGGGAGTTAGTTCTGCTGGAGGGAATGAGGATGAGCAAATGCCCGAGCCGTGAAAGCATTGTGGCACGCACAGGAAGCAGTGGGCAGGTGAGCCTCGGTCAGGTGAGCACAGAAGCACAAAACGTCCATCAGGTGAATTAAAGAGAAATCTGGACATCTTGGTGTAAGACCATGAATCTGTATGAGGCAGGCGGTGGGCACAGATGGGCTAACAGCACAGGTGATACGGTTAGAGCTGTGCTGAAGGACATTTGGCAGATGGGAACGTTTCAAGAATGGGAGATACTAGCACAGCTGGTGTCTTAGTCAGCTATTGCCACGCTAATGCTGTGTAACAAATAGTACCAACAGCCCAGAAGTTCTTCTCATACCCTCAGGTCGATGGGTCAGCTGAGGTGGCTGTTTTAAGCTGTAATTCTGTGGGCAGCCTGGGGATACCTCCTTCTGAGACTTCAGTTGGCAGAAGAAATACTGATACAACTGCTCCTTAATCTTCTGTTCTACCTTAAGGAACACATGCCTTCGTAGATGTGCGTTTTTCAACTCCCTTTTAACACAATTTACTTTGCAATTACGAGGTGAACATTTTCTTTTAAATCAAGGAGGACTTGTATCTCATGAGATCACCTCTAATCATATTCTTCTTAACTATCCAACTCTGATTCCTATCTGCCCCTTAATTTAAAATGCCTAAATCTCATTGTGCCTTACTTAAAATGTAGGTGACTTCCTTTGAATTGGTCATATATTCTTAAAACAATTTCTGGGCCATTGGCGAGTCCCTCCTATAATCCAGAATGGAGCAGGGAATTCCATAAAGTGCCCCAAAAAGCAGTTAATAGAAGGGGAAGAAGTTTCAGAAGTCACCGGAGAGAGTTATGCGGAGCAGTTCGCTTAGAGTCATCACAATTGTCGTGTTCAGGGGTGGTTTGCAATGGAACCGAGGGACTGACACGTCCCACTTCTGCCTGGTGGAAGAACCTACCAATTCTTCTCATAGTTGGCAAGTCTCCATTTAGCACATGTTACACATGCAAAAAAAAAAAAAGATGCACTGATTCTAGGATTTTGGAAGTGAGAACTCTAAGCCAGACTTTGCACGAAGAGAAACTCAGAGGATGTACCGGTATATTTACTGATATCAGCCTTATCCAAAATTATTCAAGAGACTAAGCCATCATAAATATCATTCCTTTTTATAAATGCTCCAGTTTCAGAGAATGTGGAGAAAGCAAAGCACATAAGCAGTGTTTTGAGCCAGCGAAACCCAATAGTTAAGCTTGAAACGGATTTTGAGCAGTTCAGCCATGTCTTAGGGAAATTACATGAACAGAACCAACAACATCCAATGCCTTCTGGTCGACTCAGGATCCCTCCTGTACTCCCGCCTCGTAAGGAGGTACGGCTGGGCTGCTAAAGGTAAACCCAGGACAGTCCCTGGCGATGGGCCACTCCAAGGTCATCTCAGGGTCCTCACATCAGTCACCTCGACCTTGTACCGCTGAAGCCATTGTGTTGGTACACGAGATGAGCTTTCTACTCAGCTAACCAGCCAGCCCGTGGCAGGAGCTTGTCCCCCTCCCCTGGGGGTGGTTGCTGTCAGCGGTGCCCCAGTAGCCTTTTTCCTTTCAGAGCATTTAGAACTGAGACACCTGGTGTTCCAGGCCTGACGGAGCCAAGCAGTTTATCCACCCTACACAGCTCAGGGCTCCGAGCCCGCCCAGCTGTGGGCATTTTCCCGGCCCCATCTCCTGGATGATGAGCCTGAAGCTCACGGCGTTACATCCCCCTGAACAAGGTCATCCAGCTGGCAGCGGTGCCCTGCCGCTAAGAGTCAGCTAAGCCGATGCACTCCTCGCTCAGGAACTGGTAGTTCCTGCTTTTAATCCAGCTGCGGCCGACATCTCCGTTGGCAGCCAAGCCAAAATCCGATGGATTCCCAATCAGAGGGACAGAAATATCTGTGTTTATAGATATTGGAACAAACTATCTCAGGGAAGCAAAGCAGCTCAATTATACTTCAAGATCAAGTGCAAATTCCTGCCAGCTTAGGTTTATCTGTTGAGACCAGCACCTCTCCTTTGTATGGGGCAATTTACAAAGCTACTCTGCGAGGACCTAACCCTCACAGTGTCTCTAGGACATAGCGTGTTATTATTATTGTTGTTGTTGGTGTTGTTGCTGCTGCTGCTGCTGCTACCAGTTTACAGATGAGAAGGAATGGCAGCTAAAGGGCATGTTCAAGGTCACACAGCTGGTCGGGGGCCGCAATGGGATGGTCACCAGACTCCTCTGCTAGCTTTCAGCCTTGGCTCTCTCCTCCCCACCTTGCATTCTCAACTCGGGGGGGAGAGGGGAGGGGTATGTCCCCAGGTGGTGAAAGTTGGTTCTTGGAGGTGGAAAATAAAACCCAACCTACTCTTTGTATGTACAAAGCATTATATAGATATATACATATATATGTATATATGTGTATACACACACACATATTACATAAACAGATAATAATATAGCTGCATCATTAAAATTTGGCGGGAGGGAAACACATCTAAAAAGCCTGTGTGAAGAGCAGTGACGTGAGAGTTTGAGAACTCGCGCTCCCCCGCTCAGTGGCCTCCCCGACGGGTCAGACACAAGTCACCTGGGACCAGCCCCTGTCCTTCCAGCAAGCGCGTGCACTGGGCCGGACCGGGAATGAGCCCAACTGAAACAGAAGTCGGCGAGGTTGGTCTCTTTCTCGGTCCTCTTGCTGCCCCTCGGTAGCAGAACTGATATTGATGAGGACCAGAGCAGACACGCTTTGATTACTGTCCAACGGCACACGGCCAACCCTGCGAAAAATGGTGGCAGCCCGTTCAATGAATAGTTTGAAAGCACTCACTTAAACACACACACACGCACGAAACCATTCGCTACCTCTCTAACAGAAACATGGGAGGAAAAAAATAAACCTATTCATATGATGCATTTGCTTCTAGAGAAGGTTCGATTTTCTTCGTGCCAAACCTAAAGGCCTTTGTGCAACACGACAAGCCTTTTGAATAAATTCTCATAAACAGCCGAGACAGCTGGAAAATGGATAACCCCACTGGATGACACTGGGGCCCTTTAACAGACTTCTCCTCTCCTTAAATATTAATGTTTCAATTACAACGTACACCTACTTTATTAGCCACACCGGCCTCAGTCCCGATCAATACCAGCAGCACTAGATGGAATTCTAATGAAGAGAAACAACGCCGCATCCTCCCCAGCTTCCCCTGGGCGCAGACGCACAAAGCCTCCTTTCACAACTTGCTGCAAGATATTTTACAGTCACCTGCCTCATGCAAATGTGACTCATGTTTATTCATGCGGAGGGTTACAGACCACCTTTCATTCCCTGAGCCAGCTCAGCTAACCAACAGCATCTGCCTCACTATCACGTTGAGCTGGCCTAGCCTAGAAAGGGGACTCCTGAATATGTAAGTGCCCCCTGAAATACATGCACAGAAAGTCAGTGAGCTGGGAGCTGTTTGGGAGCAAATACATTTCTTTTTTTTATTTATGCAGTGGCTGCCTTTAGGTTTCAAACAATCCCTTTTTCATACGAAACCCTAACCTACTAGACGTGACTAGTTAGTGGGTATTTCCCCTGGATAATCTTCCAGGGGGCTTCTTGGGACGCTCGCTCTGTCCCGCCCTCTAAGTTGCCCTGACCGAGAGTCTCTCCCACTGACTCCTGGGAGCCTGTAGCCTCGCCGGGGCAGCTGCGGCTTTGTTCGGTGGGCCTGGTTCTCCCCCAGGCCCACGCTGTCCTATTTGAAGGGATGGATTCTTATCTGCAAGCCTGAGATTGTAACCTCTATCACGCTGTGCTTTGCGCATTATGCTGCTGGGTGACGTTTTCAAACAGTGTTTTTGTTCTTGAGCAGCTATGTTTCTCAATCGTGAGTTTCTTCCACTTTGGTAATTTGAAAGCACAGCAACACCATTGGACCTTGATTTTTAACGCCGATTTGCCAGTATCTAAAGCAACACCAATGCTACGAACAAATACTCGGATGGTCCCTAGAAGGCTCAGCCATCCCTCAGCCATCCTCAGCGGAGAGGTCTGGGCACCTAGGGACCGGCTGAAGAGCAGTTACCCGCCAACCGGTAGGGACACCACAGGTGTGTGACCTGCTGATTTCTAGGCTAATTCCCATGGCTTGTCACACTGAAAACTAAGGTGTCTAATAAAGTTGTTTAGAGGAAGACACCACCCAAATCCATGAAATTCTCAGCGTCAATGGTCTCTCTGCCATTAAATGAGTTATTTAATTCACTTAAGAACTTTATTTGAGGTAGCCAGCTTTCCTTTACTCCTCCCCCACTTTTTTTTAACATAATGGCCAAAAAATGTCTTATTTTAAAAAGTGCAATTAAAAAGCAGCTCATAGGCACAGACAACAGCACGGTGATGACCAGGGTAAAAAGGGGGTGCGGGAGGTAGAAGAGGGGGAGGTAGAAGAAGGTAAAGGGGGGATAAACGGTGATGGGAGGAAACTTGACTGGGTAGTGAATACACAGTACAGGGTACAGAGGATGGGTCACAGAATCACACACCTGAAACCTATATAATTTTATTAAGCCATGTTACTCCAATACATTCAATAAAAAGTTTTAAAAAAAGTGCAATTTACTCATTTTTTAATAGACAGAATCTATCTTATTTCATACAAAAAGAACACTTTACCACTGCACATGACATTTTACGACTTCCAAGCATTTTCACGTTATTACTTCCACTTAATATCACACCACCGTGACAGCGAGTGATGGGATACTGGCCTCCACTTTTTAAAACAATTTTTGTTTTCCGGCGCACCGCTCCTGAGTAGCAGAACCAGGATTAGAACCTGGGCCTTTCAGACCGATGGACAGACTGTCTCACCAGCGCACACCATGTGTGCCAGCTGGTGATACATGTTACGTGTGTCACCTGGTGGTGATCCTAACGACACGACTCCCCTTCACTCACCAAGTCCACCTTAACATAAACCTTCACTGGTAGCTTTGACCCCACCCCATGATTCGACCGGTGTGTGCGGTGGCGGGGCCCTGGGCTAACGGGGTCCCAAATCCCCCTCCCTTGCTGATCTAATGCAAGACTGAGAGACAGTGCCATGCACGGGTACAGATTCCGATGGGTGGACCCTTGTTAGACGTCTTAAGGAGAAGCCGCCAGTGACAAAATCTGCCGGTGAGATGAACGTACCAGAAATACCCGCATCGCTGCGTCCCCTTTCCTGCCCGGCTCAAAAACGAGGGCGTCGATGACATGATGGCAGGGCCCCATGTGTGCCAAGGTACCCCGTGGTAGCTCATCTCCTCTCGGATGCCCATAACCATGAATAATGTACGCTCTCAACTAGTAGTAATAAAAGGCGAAAATGCAGAATACAAGCCCAATGGCCTTGAATCGACGGACTACTCTGCAGAGACTGCTCTACTAAGAAATTGAAAGAAAGTACTTTCAAAGTGTAAATATTTTAATCATTCTCTAATTCTACTTCTCTTATATAAATGAAAAAAAATCCTGTCTGTCACTTTCCAAGTCCAGAGGAGGAGAAAGATAGCCGCTCTCCAAACCTCATCTCACGCAGCAGCATTGACGACCCGGCGCACCTGACACCTACAGACCACGGTCCCATTCCAGGTGGGATGTCAAAGAGATTCCCACATCTGCCGGAATCTAGTCTTGTTTGCAGGAAAATTAAATTTTGGGTTGAGGGCTACCGCTTCTCCAGTCATGAGCTAAAGAAGGCAGACCTCGAGTCTCAGGTTGGCATTCCAGTCAGCCACCCACGCTTCCATTCAAAGCGGCCAGAGCCTGAGACGATGTCAAAGAAAGTTCAAGAGCAATTAAGTCTGATGCTGCGCTTCTTTACAGCATTTCTGAATTCAAATTTGGACAATCTTGGCAGACAAGAAAAACATTAACTTGAACCAGTAACACCAAACCCACATTCGTTCCTAAATTCAATCACTTCTGCTTCCGAGTTAATGACAAGGAGAGAAGTGAACTGATTAAAATCTCTCTTTTCCAATTTATTATCTGCTAAAACAGAGCAGTGGTTAATAGACTGACAGCAGGGAAAAAATCAGAAAGTTATCTTTCACACTGGATTAGTGGCTTTCACACAGGGACATAAAAGAAAAGGGAAATAATTATAGCTGTGCTTGAGCGACCATTAGCAGGACTCCGTGACTGGTATTATTCTGGTCTACCAACAAAAAGGACAACAACAAAGAAAGCTCATCTGCCCATGTTTCATTAATTTCAACTGATACATACACCTACAAATCAATCCACCTACGAATTAACTACGCAGTACACGAGGGGAAATGATGGCCCTTCTGTTGAGGCCAGGTGCTAATGCCCGGATTCTGTGAACATATTACCTTATATGGCAAAGGGGCGTTTAGGATGCAGATAGAATTGAAGTTGCTCATCAGCGGACCTTAAAATAGGGAAGATGATCCTGGATTACCCAGGTGGTCCAGTGTAATCCCAGGTGTCCTTAAAAGTGAACAGTCAAGGCAGAAGAGGGTTCAGAGTGGTGAGACATGATGTGGGAAAGAAGGAAATGTAAGTTCTGAGGAAAGGTGGTGGAGAGGCAGCAATCAACAAGAATATCAAGCAGAGCTGGAATTCATGTATTACATTATATCACAAGCACAAGCCAATGAGGCTCCCTGCGTTAGCTCTGAGATCCAACCCTTTGACTTTTAGAAAGAGGCATGTGCCTAGGGCCATGTCAGCAGACATGGGTCATGAGGCCAACCATACAGTGACAAATTAGGAGAATTAAAGGCTGACATACACCTGAACCGTCATTATTGTTAATAGGGCCTTTACTGTAGGATAAAGATTTTGCTTAGCTTATCTCAAAAAGTGTACATGATGCTTCTGCTTCCTCTAAGGTGGTTAACACTCTTCCCTCCACCCAACATTTGCTCACGGAAAGAAATAAGAAGTTCACCCTCTTGTAGAAAACCCAAAGACACCTCCATTCAAAGAATCAAACACTTTCTCTGAACCAAAAAATATTCCATATACACTTACTCAACTCTCCAAAAGAGATCTTGTGGTTTAATAATAACCCTTTTTGGCACAGCCAAGGGCAAATTGTCTCAACACACCCATAGTCCACAAAGAAACCAAGTGACCTAGACTGAACGGGCTCCCCGATCTTTCTCCCCGTGGCAGCCCCTGCACAGGTGGGAGGAAGGCGCTATCCCCAGTCGATCTTGCAATAACGAGGCATCCCAGAGCCGTGCCATTAAAGGGAAGGCTCATCTGGGTATTACTCTTCACAAATGGAACGAAATTGCTCCGAGCTTATTCCCGGAGACAGCAGAGCACCGGCAGCCCAGACGCAGGTCTTTCTTTCTCCTCTCTGAAGGCAGACTAAAACCACAGTTCTCCCCATCCTCCCAACTCACCCCCCCCCTTCCCCGCACAGCTGAGGGGCTGTGCAAAGAGGAGGCACCCTGGATGGCACGAGGCTGCCTCTGGCCCGGAGTCCCCTCACCTTGTTGAAGTCTTCAGAAGTCGCCCTCATCTCCTTCCATGTCTTGTTCAGGAGCTGGATACAGATGCAGAAAAACTCCTCGAAGGATCTGTCATGGGTGAAGAACATCGGGTGGAAGTCGTTGCAGGTCTCACTGGCTGGAAGAGAGAGAGGGGACATAAGGGAGGGTGTTTGAGAAGCCACACGAGAAGAGCGGCAGTCGGGGGCGCTCCCAGGGGAGACGACACAGGGACTGGGCAGCTTCGAAGTCTAAGGTCAGACGGTCAGACCTACCCTGAGGCACAAATTTTAACGGAAGGAAGTCAGCTGCCAGGCCGCACCGTGACCGGAGCCCAGTGGCTAGCTGTTCCAGGATCTCTGGTGCTGAGTACGCGTCTATATCTGCCTTCCTCACCTTCAAAAGACTACGCCAACCACCCCTCTTGGGCACAGCTCCTCCTTCACCCTTAATTTCCCCTTTCCCAATGGGATAAGTGGCAGAGGATGAGCTTTCCCGAATACACAATTAATTGCAACTTGGAAAATAGGATCCTTGATTATTTCTCCAGGGGGCTCTTTTTCCTCTCAGGCAGTGAGCAGGGGACATTTGAGATCGTTAACCATCTGGTGCCATTAACCATTGCTTTGTGTTCCCAGACACCAGTGGCTGGAGGCTAAAATGATCCAAACGGCTCTCAAGGCCACCACTGGTCCGATCCCGGGCCGCACCGGGAGGTCAGCCAGCCCCCCGCGAGCCCCATAGGGCAGAGCTTCCCAGGTCGGACCCCGTGCTCCG
The DNA here is from genome assembly GCA_039655065.1 of Glossophaga mutica. Taxonomy (NCBI): domain Eukaryota; kingdom Metazoa; phylum Chordata; class Mammalia; order Chiroptera; family Phyllostomidae; genus Glossophaga; species Glossophaga mutica. The sequence continues at coordinate 91,253,299 of CM077313.1, forward strand.
AGTCCCAGCTGCTGCCGCCGCTGCGCCTTCCCTGACCAGCAGCCCAGCCTTCTTCTCGGCGCTCCGTCAAGGTCGCACTCTCAGAGCCCTTTTACCTGAAGCACGTTTGGTTTTACTGTGCCTCTTACTGCTTACATCTGATGGACGGGGACACTGGGGCCCGAGGAACGAGGCTCTGTGACTCCCCTACGCAGGACCCTAAGTGGTTTTTTTCTAATTTTTTATCCTTACCCGAGGACAATTTTTTTCCTTTTAGAGAGAGAGAAAGAGGGAGAAAGAGAGAGAGCGGGAGAGAGAAACATCAGCTGGTTGCCTTTTTGTTGCCTTCTCGTACATGCCTCCGCTGGGGATCAAACCTGCAACCTGGGTATGTACTCTGACTGGGAATCGAACCTGCGACCTTTTGGTTTACGTGATGACATTCCAACCAACTGAGCCACACAGGCCAGGGCCCCGAGTGTGTGCGTGTGTGTGTGTTTTTTTTTAATATAAACTTTTAAGTACTGTAAAAGAATTCCTAAAAGACCAATTGTCTTAGTCTTCAAGACTCCAGATGGTGACATTTCAAGCCCTAGAAACCCAGGAGAGGAGGAGGGCGGGAGGGGTTACAGCAGAGACCTCTGTACTTGGGGGGAGCCGTGCTGCAGCTGTGTGGTGGAACCTCAAGTCCACCTAGAAGCCCCTTGTGCAGGCGGAGGAGCCCAGGACACGCTCTGCTCCGGCAGGACCACAGCTGTTACACACCGACCTCTTCTGTCTTCGTGCTTTAGGGATACAGTGAGTGTCTGACCTCTGAAACAGTTTACAACGACCACAAAGTGCTCTGTGTTTGGATAGCTCACCCCCTGGCAAGGGTGGAACCCCAGATGAAAACAGGTGAAATCTTCCAGACAAGGGAAGGACACAGGCCAGCACCCACGCGAGTGAGTCGTGGAGAAAGAGCTAGGGTCTGGGGTCCCAAGATTTGGGCTGAGGTCCAGGCCATGGCAAGCAGGGGCAAGTCATTTCCCCTTTCTGAGCCTTGATTTTCTTAGGTAAAAACACCAAACAGAACAAAACAAAAAACACTAGAAATGAATCTCCTCCGCCTTCTCCAAAGGCTTCAGAGAGGGTCAAATGGCATGATTCTTGGAAAAGTGCTTTGAGTGCAGAAAAGCCGATGCAGATACGAGAAAGGCAGGTGGTGGCTGATGAGGCACCTTGTGTCTGCACACCGTTTCCAGGGACACCGGTTGTTCTCTGATCCCCCCCGATTCCTAGTCACCCGACACCCAGCCTGCGTGACCAGCAAAGAGATGGCAAGAGCAGAGAAGGTCTGACCCGGGCATGAAGCTGTTCGGGGAATGTGCAACACACGCGCACCCGCAGGCAGGCAGGCAGCGTGTTTGCTGCTCTTGGAGATCCCCCCTCCTACACACTGAGGCCGAGGCCGTTGCCAAGTCTACGGAAGCACTTGAAAGCACTTCTGCCATCCAAGAACCCCGTATTAGTTACATCATCGCACTCTCTTTCTGGCCCAGTGTGAGTTATACGTGTACTTCGTGCCCCAGTTAAAGTTGTTATGGGTTTGCTGGAGCTGAGGTAGCCAGGCAAATGGAAACCTACGAGTCCTGCTCGTGTTTGGGAGGAAGGGAGGGAGGCAGTATCTATAGCAATAGGGACGATTTGTTGGGTCACATAACGCACCGAGGGCTCTACCAGAGTTATTCTCCCAGCGACCCCGGAGGAAGGCATCGTGCTTATCTTCATTTTCCATACGAAGAACATGAATCTGGGAGGAATGAACCCTTCTATGATGAGGGTTTTTTTTTTTCAGGGGGCCCCAAAGGAGCATTTGCGACCCACCGTTTGGTCAACCCAGCAGAAGGCTTCCTGCCTTAGCTGACATGAAGAGGCCAGGGCACTTCCTCGTGATGGCCGCTTCGAACGTGAATGTCCTCCCCCCGCCTCCGTGATCTCCTTGCACTCCTCCCCCAGAAACCAGGCTCTTGACCTGCACCCCAGCGGGGCTCACAGCATGTGCACAGCCAGCAAGTACATGGTGACAGGCGACACCTGGCCGTGTGACAGTAACGACAATGGCCACAGCACTGCCACGAGCCACACGCCATGCCCTGGGTCACCCATTTCTCTTTTTACACGGTAAGAAATAGAAGAGTTAGAAAGAGCAGGTGACTTGTGCCCGGTCATGTGGCTTCCAAGTGGCAGAGCTGGAATGCAAACTCGGGTCGGCTTGGCCCCAAAGCCCGTTGCTGTTCTGCTGCATTCATGGCTTCATTCCGTTTCCCGGTCGAGCTACCTCCTCTGCACCCCTCGCTGCCAACACACGTTTGAAAGAACCGCGTTTCCATCCGTAGATGATATTTACGAAAAGAAATCTTACAAACGGGACGGCTTTAACTGTTCACGCCTAGGGTGTACCTAGAGGTGGGGATTCCGCTGTTTCCTCCCCACCGGTCAGGATCCGAGGGCGGTGAGAGTCAGGGTGCCAGGGCTACACCCATCTTCTGGATCCTTCTTCACCTTTCCCTGGCTCAGCTCGAGCTGGTCCCTTGGCGACTCTCCTGAGTGTCCAAGAAACAGTCTCCCTCGTTCTACCTTCTGCTGAACCAACTCTTTTACCTTCCTCAAGACATTCTCAGCGTCTCAACATCCCAAATTTCTCCCAGCCAGTCAGTCACTGGGGAAGAATATCACTGGGTGCATCTATTTGACTTATTTCAAGAAACGAGCGGACTGGTTTTCTTGTTCATAGAACTCTGATTTTGTTCAGTGTAACAGTGTGCCCACCTAAAAACTACCTTTCCCAGCCTCTTGTAACTAAGAGTGGGCATTACGACAATCTCCACCACCAACAGATAAATGGAAATTGCTGGGTAGAGTTTCCAGGAATGACCTTTAAAAGGGGCGAAGACTTCATTGGCTTGTCACTTTTGCCTCTGCCTTCACACATCGACTTTTTCATGGTTGGAACACGGGAATGATGACTGGAGCTCTTGCAGCTATTTTGTCAGAATGAAAAGGAGGACTACACCTTAGAGAGTTAAAGCAGCTCCTGATGACACTATTGAGTCACCATGCTAAGCCTGAATTGCCCTCCTACAGAATTCGTTGGAGACAACTTGTTTAAGTTACTGCTTTCAAGTTTTCTGTTACTCTTATACATATGAAATTACTGACACGGAAACAAACTCACAAAAGCACACAGACATTAGCATAAGAGAACAGGTGTCCAAGATTATCAAATGCCCTAGAAGAAATAGGAATGAGGAGGTAGGATAATATAATGGTTATAGGCAGGTAGGTCTGCATTCAAAGACCAAATCTGGTGTGTCCTAGCGTGCTTTGTAACCTTAGACGGTTAAACTTCCCGAATCCGTTTCCTCATCTGTAAAACATAGGACCATACAAGGCAGGGGTGTCAAACTCATTTTCACCGGGGGCCACGGCAGCCTCGAGGTTGCCTTCAAAGGGCTGAATGTAATTTCAACTCCTCAACAGTTAAGGAGTAGTTACATTTATACAGACCTAAAATTACTGTGGCCCTTTGAAGGCAACCGAGAGGCTGACGTGGCCCCCGATGAAAATGAGTGTGGCACTCCTGATACAAGGTTTGCACAAGCATCCAATTGGATGATGTACGTCAAGGGTGTGGTGAGGGGCCCAGTCACAGTACAGGCCTGGTAAACAGTGGCGTTATTTTCAGGTGTTATTTTTATCATCCTTATCAGCACGCTGCACAGCTTCTTGCAGACTTTAGCAAGTCTAGGAGCTAAGGGAGGGAAGAAAACTCTGGTGGATAGTCTTTGGGGTCTCCCGATGTGAAGGAGGTGGGCCTCAAGCAATCATTCCTGTTTTTTTGTAAATCACTGAGGTACAATTAACCATAACATTGTATTAGTTTCAGGTGTACAACCTAAGGATTCATGATTTGTGTAGGTTGCAAACTGATCACCACCGTAAGTCTAGTTAACGCCTACCACGTACGTCGTTACAAACTGTTGTTGGCGTGGACTGACTCTGCACGCTCACAAACAACATCCCTGTCTCACGGAAGAGAACACGAAGGGAGAGTGAAGCTCAGTGGTTTCCAGAGACAAGGCCAGCACTCCCAGCCTGCCCTCTGTCCCCAGAGCCAGTGCCTGCAGCTCCCACCTGGGAGGGCTGGCTTGCCGTCATCCGAAACCTCGTCCCCGGCAGTGAGGAATGGGCAAACAACAAATCAAAGGTAACCTTGCCTTGACATGGTACACAGAAACAATGACAAGACTCTGGTGTGTTGGGGGATTTATGACTCCGGGTGTTAAGAATGCCCCTGTATTAGAGGCAAGGATAAAGCCCTAAATATTAATATGATTTCCCTCCAAAACGCTCAAACTGCACATTTTCAGGAGGGAGGGTCATCAAGCAGGAAGGACCAGTTGAGATGACCTGGTCTGTTTTTCTCTCTCTTTTGCAGGTGACAGCAACAAGAAAGGCAAACGGCAGAAAGGGGGCAAAGACCCTGGGAGGCAGACTGTCAGGTTCAAGTCCTAGTTCCCTCACCTACTGCTGAGTCACCTGAGCAAGTCATATTTCATCGGCCAGTGCTTCAGTCTTCTCATCCAGGATGGGGGCCATTGGATGCACTTTACCAGGAAGCTGGGATGCTGAAGGGGGAACAGTGACTGCAGAAGTAAGGTCACTGCAGGTGTGCGCCCGCAGTTTATGATACAGAGTGTACATCCAGTGCGGCTTGGCCCAGGCCACCCCACTGATAAATGTGAGCACGAGGCAGCCTATTCTCAGTCTCGAGAATAGGGTCCTTAATTCATAGGTTTAAACAAACAAAAATAGAGGGGTGAGGCTTACTATTGCTTTTAAAAAACACTTATTGAGACAAAAATATTAAATTAGTAGGCGATGATGTTACGAATAAAATTTAGAGAGAAATTTTCAATGAGACAAAAATAGTAAGACTTTTTGAAACATAGAATTGTTAATTCTGTTCACATTATTTTTAACACAATGAGATTCTACTTTATAAAAATCAACTTAATGGTCTTTCGGGTCTAGAATATCCAGGCATTGGTTCTCAGAGGTGAGGGTAACAATTGTTCATATCCATTTACTGACATCTAACTCATCACTAAATAGGTCAGCTTTGTAAGTAGCTATAATCCATGCATATATGTTATAAAAATAAAAAAATAAGGAGTTTGCACACTTAGATAGCAAATTGCCTTTCAACATAGACTTCTTTCTATCTTCCTCTGGATACGGTGAGCTCAGGCAGGCATCCTTACTGGAGCCTCAGAGAACGAACAAGGGCTACTGCGCTAGATACAGAGAACAGGTCCCGGGGCTGCCCCCTGACCTTGAGAAGGTCATCTCCGCCCCCTGGGTGTCAAGGTTCTTACCTGTAATTGAGGTGGACTGCTCAGGCTCCTGCCAGGCCTAACATTCTAAGACTATACACACTCATACACACACATGCACACACTCATAACACGCACACACGCACACTCCACCTAACGCACTTTCTTCCCCCTAGTGCTCATTGATAGTATTGTAACAGGACTTGGAGACTGCACCTGCCCTAAACTTTATTTCCTAAATTATTATTATTATTATTATTATTATTATTTCCTTGAATGACAGGCTGGCTCCGCATTTCATTTAGTGTGTTAAGACATCAAAGTGGCATAGGACAGGCTTAGAAAACGCTTGATGACCTAGTATCTACTCTTCCTTTCATAGGAAAATTGTTAGTTGCTTTTACACCCTTTCAACCTATTAACACCACCTAATGCGGACCATCACATAACAAAATTGTGTCAATAAAGGCAGAATGACAGGGGAATGCACACAATGTCTGCTCCAGATGCCAAAAGGCTCTGCTCCATGCTTTCCATGGCCCCTTGTTATGCGCTAAGAGCCACTACAGGATCTGCAAGGCACCAGGCAAATTCTGAGTATTTTTACAGAAAGAGGGATGAGCACTGGCCTTTCACGAAGGGCATTTCGTTTCAAAATTCTGAGCTCTAGGAGGAAGGGGATGGACTGTACGCCCCCGAACACGTTCGACACACGAGAACGGCCGGAGTGATGGGAAAGACACCTTCGTTATCCACAGCATGGGAACTCAAATTAGGGCTATTTGTGGCTCTGGGGTCAGTCTGGGTAAATGTATTTATGAATTCTCAGATGCAAATGTCTATTTAAACCTTTGCAGAAAATCTTACCCCGTGGCCCTGGCGTTCTCTATTTTTAGATATGGTTTCTGTAATGGCTTGGTTTCGGAGTGTTGGCACTGCGTGGGAAAATGTTAAAAGTTCAGACCTTTTGTAGGTGGGAGAGACGGAAAGGGGGGAGCGAGGGCAAAGAACTCGAAGTTCCCCCACTGCTGCCGAGTCCCGCCAATACAGAAGCTCCCGCCCCTGCTATTCCAGGGCTGGGGATCAGAGGCTAGGAACCCGCACAGCTCTTCCCGTTGCTGAAGCCTGGTTTAATAGAACCGCAAATTCTTTCCTATCCTCTGTCATACCTAAAAATAGTATGAAATTGACACTGGAAAGACACACAGTAGCTAATCCAATGCTTCTTTGTTCACCTTCCCTATGGGCCTTTTAAAAAGGACATCCAGAGAGGAAAAAAGTACTGATTAGCGTTCGGGCTGAAAAATCAGACTCTAGCACAAAAGAGAGCCCATTCAGCAACAAGGACCTGAGACCCCACCCCAGGCACGCCATGTCTGTTAAGAAAAGAGCAGAGGTTCCGGAGCCAGGCTGGCCTGGGTGCAAATCTTTGTGTCCCTAGTGAAAAGCCACGTGACCTGGATCACGTTACACTTCCTCTGGATCTCAATTTCCTCATTAAACAAAGAGACAATGCCTCCTATCTCATCAGATTGCTGCTACGATTAAATGCAAAGCAATACATGATTCATGCATTAACTGAGATAAAATAAGCAATCAGTAAAAATGCAGGCTGTTGCTAGTTTTAATAGCAAAATAATTACTGTTGTACTTTGTTTAAGTGACAAACCTGGAGGAATTACACTTTCGGATGGAAGGACACTATAAAACTACAGTAATTGAAACGTCTCGCTATTGGTCTGTGGATGGAATGATAGAACTGTGGGATAAAAGAGGAAGTTTGGATACAGACCTATATATGCAGTCGCTAGATTTACGACAAAGGTACACAGCGATGGAAGGGACTGGCAATACCTTGTGCTGGGCCGATTACACAGGCATCTGGAAAAAATGAATTACGATTTCTTATCTTACGCCTTCCATAAAAAATCAACTCCAGGAGGATTACAGATCTTAGTATGTAAGGAAAAACAATGAAGCTTCTGTATAACACAGGAGAATCTATTCACGACACTCAAGTGAGCACTGATTTCTTAAACAGGACGAACCAACCATTAACCCCTAAGGGAAAGTGTTGATCAGACTATATTAAAATCAATGACTAGTCATTAAAAGATACAATAAGGATAGTGAACTCAGCGTAGGAGAACTTGCAACATTACCTGATAATGAACTGCTATTGGTGATATGCAAATAGCCCTATAACTCAGTGAGAAAAAGAGAGAACCCAACAGAAAAATGGGCACAATGCGAACAGGCACTTAACTAAATAGAATGTGTAAGAGGCCAGTAATCACAGGAAAAAGTGCTCGGCTTTTTCAGTCACTGGGAAAATGCAAACAACGATGATATACTTTCAAACGTCCACCAATCAGAATGGCTACAGGGAAAAAGAAGGGGGGGGATAGTATACGTTGGTGAGAATGGAGAACGAATAACATTCTCATATACTGTTGGTGGGAGTGTAGACTGTTTACCCACTTTGAAAACCAGTTTGGTAGTGTTTATCTCAGCTAAAACACTCATACCCCATAACATAGCAATTCTACACAAAGATACGTACCCAACGGAAACGCACACACGCTGTGTGAGAACTGTATGAGAACGTTCACAGCAGCACTGATTGTTAAAACCAGAAACTTGAAACAAGCAAAATGTCCATCTAAGAGTTATTTGTTAGATAAATAGATTATAGTTTATTCATATAGGAGCATGCTTATTATATACAAAGAAATGACTTTTAAAATATACCACACACAACATCAAGGAATTAAAAACATAATGTTGAATAAAAGGAGTCCATACAAAAACATACTATAGAATCCTATCGATCTAAAGCTCAAAACAGGCCATTTCCATGGAAGAAATTGGGCGCAGTGCAGCCCAGTAGGGTCTCAGACCACTGTGTAATATTCTCTGTTTTGTTCTAGGTGGCAGCTAATTGAATAGTTGTTAGTTGGAAAAATCCATTGAGCTGTGTTGTGTTCTTAGGTTTGAACACTTAGTGCATTTAAGTTACGCCTACATCAAAAGTTAACTTACAAAGTAGAACATGAACTTTCCAGATGACTAAGAAGGGACGATGACCTCTGGGACAGGGTAAAACTATTCCCCGTGATTTCGGTGGGCTTTCCAGGAGCAGGGCCAGGTCTGCCCTGCCGGTCGCCTCCGGAACCAGGGATTGGCACTGTCCGCAGCCCAGGTTACTGGCTGGATACAAAAGCACATCCTCACCTGTCCCTGCAGGATCCTGATCCTAACTGGCACCATCTCCTCACACTGGTCAGAGGTCCCTCCCTACACCTGGACTGCAGTGTAATTTCATCTGTTGGATGGATGAAATAATATGGGTACACATTTTCCTTTGTGGATGGGGATCCCAACCTCACTGACGAGTGCTGCTGCGGCTGATGGAAAAGCTGTAGCAGATTTAATTGGTTGTACGAACTCCAAGAAGAGTCACAAGCTTCTCCCTCCCTCCCTCCCTCCTTCCTTCAACCAAGTGTGTGCATGTCCACCTGTCTGTCTATCTGCCCATCCATCCATCCATCCATCCATCCATCCGACTGCAAGGTGGTTAAGAGCATGACCTTGGAGCCAATCTGCCTGAGTTTGGATCCTGGCTCTGCTTCTCCTTATCCGATATGACCTTCAGCTCAGGAGCAAGGACAGGTAAGTAATAGATGAGGTTGAAGAAGTAGGCTGGCATCGGATCTAATTCTTTGTCGACCACACTAGGGGTCTAATTATGATGACAATAACAGTAACTTGCAGCTTGGAGAAATGAATTAAGATACAGTGAGGGTATTTCCATAAAACACTTAGCAAAACGTCTGGCATGTAATAAGCACTCGATAAATGTGAGTCATAAAACGTTGTACGGAATACAAATACGGCGTGTAATTCACTCCCCCAGTCGTGAATTTAATGTAAGGGTTCGGTTGCGGTGAAATCTTATTTACTTTCACCTCCCTCCATGAAGGCTCCTGGTTCTCCTGGAGAGTTACTGCATCCCCATCATCATCTTGTGAGATGTTTCCCCCAAAGACAAAATATGCATAAATTCTAGTAAATTAAGATTTCTGATACGAGTGAGCTCTGTGACCCCTGGGAGTTGGCTTAGAATTGAAAAATGATCTTGCTGATAGGCTCTGTCTTTGCTCCTTCCTTTGTCCTCCGACGGAAACAGCCCAAATGGGAAGGAGAATGGAGTCTGGACCCTTGAGATCTTATCCATTGGCAAAATAATTGTTTCTGGATCCACTTGCAGGTCTACGTGAGGGCTCTTTCTTGGCCCAAAGATGGAAAAAGCAGGAAGGGAAATGAATTCTGGGGAAAGAAGGATCAAATGTGGGGTGCGAGTTAGCAATGCAAATCCAGGAGGGAAGCTATCTTGCTATCTTGCTGTGTAGAGTTTGCCTATCTTTTGGGGCGGTGTGGCTGCAGGGCTGGGGGTGGGGCGTGGGCGCAGTGGAAGACCAGGAAAGAGGAATGTTCGGCTGGGTCGAGAACAGCCCCAGCAAGGGAAAGCAAAGGAGAGCATATTGAAGAAGAAGCAATGTCGGTATGCCTCTGAAAACTCCCTTCAGAGAGAAATTATTCTGAGAAGTGGCACATTAAGAGACTGTCGCACAGCAGATTTAGCATGGATATAAATAGCCGCCTGTCCAACCATGTGAAAATGGGCACTCGGGGGTGACACCGGGATGGAGGCAGAGTAACGAGCAGCCGGGACGCGCCTGACTGCAGAAGAGGCAGCAGAACGACGCTGTCAGATGACCACGGACCACACCTTGACCTGGGGGCTCAGAGCATCAGCCAGGGCTGGGGAGTTGGCAAATGGGGCCAAAGAATAAGCAATCTTGAATCTGCTACATGCAAAATTAAGAACAGAGGACATGCCGAGCCTTGTCCAGTTCTTTCTTGTCCCCTTAAAAGCTCAACGGTTACTTGTAGCTTTGTGCAACCCTCCCTCCTCAGTCCGACTCTCCCCCTCTCCTTCCAACGTTTCTCTGACTCATGACTGAACCCTCATGTCAATCAGTTTCCACCTCTTTATCAAGCAAAGCACCCTGCCTGAATTTGCTCGTGTTAAGCTGTTGGGTTCCCCCTTCACGGTGCCCACAAGTCACCTTCCAAATCCAAAGCCCATCCCTGTGCTGAAGACACTTCCCTCCAGCGTGATCTGACCACCTCTTCCTTTGTGCTTCCACAGAAAAGACTGGGACTTTTCTCCACCTGTCTGGACGCCCCCTCCTGATACGAGCCTCCGAGCAACAGGAAGCCTGATTTAGACATCTCTGCGTTCTGGATGGCTCTCCAGGGCCAGCCGCCCGCACACCCACACAGGCACTGCCCGCCTCCCCAGGCACCCTCCGACCGGTGCCTCCCACTTCTCCGTGGTCTCTGTTGTGCCCTGCTTCCCACGAGGCTTGGGGAACAGGACACAGGGTGTCCCCAAACTTTGCAGGACACCGGTCTCAGCATACCTGCGGTGACATGGGCACTTGGCTAGGCTGCTCTTGCGCCTCAAAAGAGTTCAACCTGTCAAGGGAGGTCCTCTGCCTGCCTGATCGCCCCCAATTTTCTGAAACCCGAGTGTAGGTGTTAAGAGAACATGAGGAACATCACAAAGGGAGCAAATTCATTACACAAATTCAACAGAAAAGCAAATCAAGCCTGGTTATGTTCCTCAGACAGATGTAACCCTCCTCTGCAGACCAGTAGCCAACCCCAAGTCCCTGGCGGGGCGGGGGTCCCTTCACCATTCCTCAGTTTGCCTCCCCGACCACACACGTGCTTTGAGCAGGGGCGCTGGGTCAGTGCTCGTCTCAGGCCCTTCTCAGCCTCCGTCTCAGGGAACAGAGACCGCAAAGATGCATAACGGAGGTAACAGTGTTCTCCGGGGGCAGTGACATGAAGGGAGCTATGGAGAGATTAAGGAGTAACCCACTGACAATCATGCTTTTGCCAACGTGGGATTTGAGAGGATGGTGATCCGTATCGGCGAACAAAAAAAGGAGCTAAGTCCTTAATCTCCTGGCCTGTCTGTGGTTCTGCTCGGTCCTCTTACACAGGGCAGCGTGATAAGGAGCGTGGCTCTGTCCTCCCCGGGATCAGGCCGAGGGTCTGTGCCGAGGGGCCCCTCCTCGTATGGGAACACAGGGCCAGGCCCAGAAGCAGGTCCTCGAGCCTCGTGAGAACAATGAGGCGAAAGGTCAAGCTTCACACAGGCGCTGGATGGAGACTTTGCCACAAAGAGAGGCAACTTAAAGAAGAAGCCATTAAATATCCAACCAGTTAACAGCGGCTGGACACCTTGAAAAGGACCTCATGTGGTAACAGGACACCCGGGGACACTGCTTCAGCTGCCTGGAAGGCAAGTGGCCTAGAAAGCTGAGAGATGGACCAGGGACTGTGCTTTCTCCTTTATCCTTCATTGTAATTCCGCGAGGCAGGTGCAGCTGTCTTCGTGCCCATTCTATAGATGGCAAGACTGAGGCACGGAGGGCTGACGGAGCTGGGCTCACGGCGCTACCAGGGGGTAGAGCCCAGGTCTATCAGCAGTTTGGGGCCAGAGTCCCCGTTTTCCTGCCGCCCGCCACACAGCCATTTCCTGCCGTGGGAGATCTGTGAAGCAGGAAGCCAATACTTTCTAGAACGACCGTTTATTGTGATTTAAAAACAAATTTAATTCCATTTCTTACTCATCTGACCCACTACTTTAATGAGGACTTGACCTTGCAAACTCAGGTGATTTCTGGATACGCCGTTTTATAGTTGGTAACGCACCACCGTATTTTCCAATTTATTGATGGCAGATGTTTATCCCCATAGAAATGTTTCTGTTCTAAGGCCAGGAGAAAAATCAATAGTTCACAAACCCTGAATTCCAGGGACCTTTTATTTGTTCACTGGTATAATAGCTCCTCATCTTAATAAAGCAGATCAAAAATTCATCTCCTTTCATGCAAGACTAATATCCTGGAAGATGAAGAAAATCAGGGGCATCAGACCAATTTATTTTCGGTCACACAATTATATAGTGCTTAACATGTACTAGTCACCGCACTGTTTGATATTTAAATGATTGAATGGTCACAGGACAGGTTTGATTCTCATTTCTAGTTCACAGGGGAGGGAAATGAGGCACAGAGAGGCTCAGGGACTTGTCTGAGGTCACACAGCCAGAGAGAAGCGGCGCCGACGTAAGTGTGAGAGGCTGCGCTCTGAACCAATCACGTGCACCACCGGTGGCTTGGAGGTCCTCCTGCCCCCGCATCAACTACATGGCCGATGCTGCCACTGTCCTGCCCCAGTGCTGCTGGACAGCACGCCTGCCTGGAGTCCCCAGAGCAAGGCCCGCAGGCTCCTCTGTCCCTGGCTGCTCACACAGGTGTCCATGACTACCCCGGGTGTCTTGTCTTTTACAATCTCTCACCAATGCAGTGAGTCCTCACTTATTATCGTCGACAGGTTCTGCAACGGTCAGCGAGAGGAGGTATAGCTAAACCAATTTTACCGTAGGCTAATTTGATATAAACAAGAGTTACGTTTCTGTGACATTTCAGCAATGTTACCACAAAGCGATGTTGATTGAGATAACATTATTCCAGGACCTGCTGTAAACAGGCAGACTATATCACTTCCATGCGTTAAAAACAATCCAATGCACCCTGATTTTTTTTCAAAAGACTACTTAGGACTGGGTCTCTTTATGTCATGGAAACAACCTCAAAAACAAATAAACAAAAAAACAGGTACCAGTGTTTGGGTGGGGTTTTGAAAAGTGAATAGAACTTGGCGTGTTCATGAGGGTCCTTCCCCAGAATGTGTCTTGTTGACCTGAACATACAGACATCCTGGAAGTGAATCTGGTTTTGCAGTTGATAAAAATTATTTTCACTAGGAAAGAGCGCTAATAAAATTAGGTTTAAGCTCTTGTTACTGCTTTGACGAGGCTATTTTTTCATCCTACCCACTATTTGTGTGCTAATGAAATTCCAGTGAATAAAACATTGGTTTCTTGCTCCTGGACCTCTGGGTTGGAAGCCTGGGTTGATCCTGCCTTAGAAATGTGTGTTTGTGAGGAATTCAGCTTAAACTGATGGGTAAAAACATATTTTAACCCTTCATTATTTAGGTTCTTCTTATACTAAGCATCTGTTACTTCCCCCCCCCCCGGTCTCAATGATATATAATGCTAACCACCACCCGAAGTTTCAGTAACACCCTGTGTTTTAAGGTGGTGTTAATCAATCACTACTTTCCCTCTCGAATTTGCCCTCAACCGAATTCGGCAAACATTATTTTGGCCTCCGGAGTCTCTGCCATCATATTTTTCTCCCTTGCTTCCTAAATCCTCATCAAGAAGAGATCATTTTAGATAAAATGCATCTTCATGAGACTAAAAATAAGGTGCTTTTCACATCGGGAGGAAGACGCTGATGCGTATCCTCCAGCTTCCCTCTCTGCGAAATAAAAGTTAATGCTCTCAGACGCTTTCTTTCCCATTCTTCGCAGATGGTTATTTTACTTTACGGTCATTCAATTTCACTCTTGACGTTTCGAAACAGTTTTCCCCCCTTCCCTCACAAACGCATTTAGGGACTTCCATTTTATAAACATTCCCAATGCTCTAAAAGCAGAGGGTGTTTCTGTTATTACCACCATTCTTTCACACATGCACACGGGTGACCGGGGCACCGCGTACGGTCACTGGAACGCACCGTAAGAGACGCAGCACGGCGCCACGCCTCCCGGTCAGAAGGCATTCTAGCCATGGCCAGTATGGCTCAGTTGGCTGGGTGCCACCCTGGAGAGCAAAAGGTTGAGGGTTCGATCCCCATTCAGGGCACATACCTGAGTTCTGGGTTTGTTCCCTAGTCAGGGTATGTGTGTGAACAACCATTGATGTTTCTCTCTCACATCGGTGTTTCTCTCCCTCTTTCTTCTTCTCTTACAATCTCTCTAAACATAAATAAGACTTAAAAAAAAAAAGAAAGGAAGACATTCTATCGAGCGTGTGCCTGCAACAGCCATTACGATTTCGGGTGGGAAAATGGTGAGAGCCGCTAACGCAGGATCCTTGTTCTTCCTCCCGACCTCGCCACTCCTGCCTGTCTCCTTCAGACTTTGTTTTTTTGCTGCCTAAGGTTCTGTTCTCATCTTCCTTTCCTTCTGTCTTCACTTTTTCCATGGGAGAACTCATCCAGCCCTGCTTACAATGGCCAAATGTCTATTCTGAGCACAGCTTTCTCCCCCGAGTTCCAGACGATGCCCACCTGGGTGCCCCTGAGTCACGTCAAACTCAAAATGACCCAACTGAACTCATTACCTCTCCCCGGACTCACTGGGTGCCCATCCAGCTGTCTCGTCCACAAAGTTGCCCAGGTTCACCTTGACCCCTCCCTCAGTCACCTCACCATCTTACCTGTACCTCCTCCTCCCCTTTCCCACTGCCACCGTCCTCCCCGATTGGGACGGAAGGCTCCAAAATCAACTCCCACCCTCAGGAGGGATCTGTTTTCCTCTCTGCCCTCCAAGAGCAGTTCATTCAATATCACTAGAGCCGCAGCAAGGTGCAGATACAGCAATAACAAGAGTATAAACCTCGTTTTATTGGTGCTTTTTCACTGTGAACATAATTAAACCTAAACTCCTTAACAACTCTGCACAATGCGGACCCTTGCTCCTCCTGAAAAGCCAATCTTAGGACAAGTTTTGTTTTTGTTTTTTTAACATAAAACTTCCAGAATGCATTTATGAGGGGAGAGAGAGAAAAAAATAATTAATTTCAAAATTTTGAGAACGAAATGGAATAGCTGAAAAGTCAACCGAACTGTTTCCCAGATGTCTAGACTTTGACATAGGCTCTTCCCTCTTCCTGAACTCCCTGCCCCATCTCGCCCCCCTTCTCAGGCCTTCGGAGATCTGATGCAGTGGTACTACCACCGCGACAGAATGCTTCTATTCCCATCGTCTACCGGCTGACACTTCTGTGTGTCACCGTCTCACCGCCAGCCAATTCCCCAGTGCTCTGTGGGCTCCTGTGGCTCCCTTAGGAGTTCTTAGACCCTGGAGTGTCGGGACTACGCCTTCGCTGTCTTTGCACACCCAAACGCTTGTGGAATCAGCGCTGAACGGGTCCTTGGCTGATGGACTCAAAAACTCTTCATCTCCTTACAGTGAAATATGGCAGCACAATAGTCTTGCCGGTGCCAGTTAATCGCTAAGCATCCCTCCCGCTGGCCAAACAAAACACGACCACAGGAGTAGGAGTAGGGTCTGTGGAGGCCACACCCCCACACCCCAGAGCCCAGGCTCAAACAGGCACAGGAGCGTGGAGGGCTCACCATCATATGGCCTGGGAGACTCGCCCTCTTGGGTTTAAAAATACACCTGTTTGGCTTCCTTCTGGCTGCTCCTCCTCCCAGCTCCCCATGAGTCACCGAAGAAGCCTCCCCATTATAAGCACCCCCCCAAACATGCAGATTGGCTTCCTTTGTATTTTCGAGATGACTCAGGAAACATGACTCACTCTTCACTCCTATGACAACAAGAACGCGCTCTCCTTCCCTTTTCATTATCAGCGTTTTGTGGGCTCCCTTGGCCTTTCGGAAACATCTCAGGGAGCCGGGGAAGGAAAACGCAGGGGGAAGTTTGAGGGCTGGCATTATTTATTTTTAACAAGCTCCTCTATTTAAAGCGCCTTTCATCTGAGCAGCATAGATACTTCAGAGGCCTGACATCTGACGCTCACAGTGCTCCTGGGAGGCCATGGTGGGCTGGTGCTGCTCTCTTTTCCCAGTGATGGGGACAGGGAGGGCTCCATGGAGGTAAAGACACCATGCAATGTCCCCCCCGGGGGTTGGCACCTCCGGTTGGTCTCCCTGAGCTGCTGTTGGTAAACGACTAGGTGGACATTCCTTCCTGGTTACAATACTCGCATGTCTGGCCGCAGAGAAGGATCGTCTCCAGTATCATCGGTGTCCGAGGAGTTGGCACCAAGCCCGGTGAGAAGACGACTATGGGACTGCAGTATTTTATATGTCACCGGGGGTGCGCAGGGCCCACCAGCGGGGAAAATCTGAGGCTCCATGACAGTCGTAAACAACAGTGGTTCGTTCCCCTTGTTCCCTCCAGAACACATGTGGAGTGGCTCCCCGGAGAGAAGCCGGCACAGACTGTGCGCGGAGGAGCAGCGGAAGAAAGCACAGCGAGGTGTGGGCCACCGCGGAGGAGCGTGCGCAGGGCGACGGGCCGCACAGGACAAGGGCAGACGCGTTTTCTCAGAGGCGGTGGCGCTGGAAGTGGACCCGCGGCTGGGCTGCGCCGAGCTCGCAGTTCTAAATGTGTTTGTCTTTCAGAACAATTTCCCCGTGGGGCTCGCTTCAAACCCCATGTACATTCAGACGCCAAACTCCATAAGCGACGTCTCTTGGAAGCCATTTGAACGTGAGCGGATTTGCCTGCACGGGCTCCGCCCCCGCACACGGCTCCGCCAGACGCCGGCTCACAGCGGCTCAGGGAGGAAAGAGAGCAGGGGCGCACGGTCCAGCGCGCCTGCTTGCCAGGGCGCCCTGGTGCAGCGAACGCTGCCTCCGCTCAAGAGAAGGCGATAAAAATACTCGCCACCCACTTACCTCCCAGGCACATGGCAGGGATGGATCATGCCCAGAGCGCTTTGGATGTGGGAAGAGGAAAGCGCTCTGTGAAAGCGAAGCTTTGTTTTTCATGAATGCTGGGTGAAAAGGAAGCAAAAGCAATGCCTCAGACATGTGTTTAGGGGGGCAAACCCCCATATACACTAGATTATGGTTTGGGAGCCAGTCAGCATCCTACAGTCAAGGCCTGAATGTCCCTTTCCAGGAAGCAGGGACCGAATGACCCGGAGTATGTGGGAAATCTACGGAGAAATGAGGCCAATGCCGTGTCTTTGATGAAAAGAGTTTCTGATGAGAACGTAGAATTTGTAGAAGGGATTGCAAGGCAAACTGTCCCACGACGAGGCACTGGGGACAGAATACGGAAGGCCAAGGTAATCAGAATGGATTGAGTCTTAAAAAGCCAGCGAGAGATGTGGGCCAGGTCCCCAGTAGGGGGCGCAGGAGAGGCAACCACACATGGATGGTGTTCTCTCTCTTTCTCCCTCCCTTCCCCTCTCTAAAAATAAATAAATAGAATCTTAATGCAGACAACTGGACTTGCACAACAACAAAAAAATATTAAAAAAGCCGGGAAGAGAACACAAAGAGGATACGGAGAGAATCGTGCCCGGGGCAGAAAGGGGTAGGCGGGTAGTCCAGGACCTCAGTGATGCGGAAAAAGACAACAGCAGATAAAGGAATGGTGTAAGCAGGAAATAGTTCTCCGACTTCAACTGACCGCAGCACTAAGGAGAAGAAAGAAATTAGGCTGTTAGAAGGCTTAAGTAACAGTCCACGCTCTGGTACAAAAGAGACATATGTTTTCTGGGCGAATTACTTCATTTCTCACAATCTCACACAGCTGAGAGAATCAAAGGAGAAAAAATGTATAAAAAATACCTTCAAAGATGTTCTGCTTTTATAAAAATGTCAGGGATGAGGATAACTGAGCTGAGCTGAGCTCAGGGGAGGATGAAAAATCGTAAGGAGGTCCACAAAGGGGAGAGAGACATTTTGGGCTGTAAAATTTCCCCTTCTTTTTAAAAGAGATGCAAGACACTGGCGTTTGGAAAGATACTTCTGGAAAAGATCTAGTAACCCAGAAGTGGTATCACCAGGGGGCTGGACTTCCATGATAGAGAAATAGTCAAAACAAATTTTCAACAAATGGAATGTGGCAGAGAAGATGAAAGAAACAGAGATCACTCAGAGGGCCTGGGTGTGCAGGAACTGGCAGAGGACAAAGTGGCCGGTGGACACGGGAAGCCGGGTCAGGGAAGGAAGGCGGTCAGACCGTGAGCAGTGAGGGCTTCGCTGGTGAGAAGTGCCAGTCGGGCCACAAGAGAGGAAAAGCTAGGCTTCTCATAAAATGAGAGAATGACGGCTTGAAAATTTATTTGTGGAACATTCTGCATCCCCTAGTTAACCTCCCAGCAAATGAAAAGGCAACTACTCTCCCATGGAAAGGGAGGAGAATATGCCATTTCATGTTTTACCGAAAGAAAATTGGCAACGAAGAGGTTTTTCAGGGGAGCGGGTTTGCAGCCAACAGCTTCTGTGCGTGAGGTGGGAGACTCACACGTGTTTTTCTGTTACTTTTAATAACCTTTACAGTTGTTGTTTGTATTCCAGGTTGCTATTTATATTTGTATTTTTTCCCCCAATTCAGCCAAAAAAACTGATCAGCTATCTTCCATTGGGAGCCGGCCAATTCCATCCCCAACACGGACGGCAGCGGAGGCTGAACGGTAAGTGAGCCGCCACCTGGGGAGATGTACGGTTTCCTGCGGAGAGGATGCAGCGAGCGGCACCGGGAATCGGGCCATCGGAGAGCCCGAGTCGGCTGGACACAGGTGCGCAGCCCCTGGCAAAGGACCCGATGGCAAGACGAGTGAGGCCAACTCTGTCCTTGAGAAACGCCAGACGGGGAAAAGGAGGGAGAGACTAGTAGGAGTTAGCATGCGGGACAGAAGCCGCAGAAATCGGTCATTAGCCTGGATAGCCCACCAACCCCAAACCCAAGTCCCAGAAGGAAGAAGGAGGCAAACTCGGGCCACTTGCCACGTACGCGAAAACAGATGAGACAGCAGGCGTGGGAGCAACATTTTAAACCGCTGCTCCCCCCTCTCTCCACCCCTGTGATGTTCTAAATGTCCCCCTAGTTTTCATGTAGAAAACAGAAACGCTCACTAACTAGCCAGGTCACGTTCAAAGGGTTTTTGTTTGTATGTTCGTTTGCTTTTGCTTTCCCTGCACGTTGTGAGGGAATGCATGATGCTGAAACGCACCCACAGATGCACGCATTCATCTCTGGCTCAGGGTACGGTTAATTTGGGTCCCTCAAGGTGTTCATCTTGAAGAAGAGAACTATGGGGATTATGGGAAGGACAACCTACCTGAAAGAGAATGGCTGGAGGCTGCAAGCAAGAATATAACATGTGTTTCCAGAACGGACAGTCCCGACTGATTTAACACACAATGCTCGGTGAACCTGTCTGCTCTGCTCACTGCCCCCTTATTCTCCCAGAAGATAATATTAACTGTCCCACATGGCCTTGTGCTTTTCTTATTTTTTTTATTCTAGAAGGGATTTCTTTTCTTTTTCTTTGAAACTTTTTTCAATTATAGTTGACCTTCAATATTATGCTAGTTTCAGGTATACAGCAGTGATTAGACATTTACGTAATTTCCAAAGTTATCTCCCTGATATTTCCAGTCCCCACCTGGCCCCACACAAAGTAATTACAATACTATTGACTGTATTCCCTGTGCCGTACTTTACATCCCTGTGACCGTTCCGTTACTTCGCACTCGTACTCCTTAATTTCTTCACCTTTTCTCCACCAGTCCTTCAACCCCCCTCCCCTCTGGCAACCATGAGTCTGTGAGTCTGTTTCTGTTCTGTTGTTCATTTAGTTTGATTTTAGGCTCCACGCAGAAGTGGAGCCAGGCCCTGTGCTTCATCAATCAGGGAGCCGCACAGAGGCAGCCTCCAGGGAAGCCAAAGAAAAGGCGCCCGAGGCATCTGCCCTGGAAGTCCGCCCCGGCCACCCTGCCCTGGCTCCTGGGAACAATGTCTCTTATTTTAAAAGAAACCTCGTGGAGGCAAATGAGGTAATAACTCCAGGCCAGTGACCCAAAGGATGCTCATGATATTTTGGGATGGCCTTTCTGGTCTCCCTTAACTCTTACCATTAAAATTGCTACTTTCTCTGGATATTCTAAGCTTCACTGATTTGAATTCTCAGCCACAAAGGCCAGAAATGAAAAGGTCCGACAAGTTTCTTCCTTGGTTACATGTTTTTCTTCTAATATTGCTTTTCCGCACTCAGGACACTCTGAGATGCATTTTTATTTTTCTTCAAAGGATTAGAAAAAGCTCTGTGCAAGGCTTAGTGAAGCCAGGGGCTGCTGCTATAAATAAATTAGTTTGCAAGGACAGCCACGTGGGCTCACACAGGCTCACAGAACGGGTAGTCCCTCATGCCACATAGTCATCCACGGGTAAGGTGCAGAGATTCCGACATGCCATGGCCTGAGGTACAATGGTTGGTTTTGTTTCGAACTCTGATGTTCTTTCTGTGATAAGAGCCACAGCCCCTGCTTCCTCCCGAAGTTCCCTTGGCCCTCCGTCTGGGGGTCATGCACAAGAGGAGGGTGGGTCCATTTCTACTTGAGCTGGATTCCTTCCACTCACCCAGAGTCCTTGCTCTGGGTCTAGCCGATGCGGGCAGGCAAGGTGGTTAACGAACTGTATCTCAGCCCCTTTTTGCCATAAAATCAGAGAGAAGATTCATCACTGCAGTTTTACTTAATACTGACCTAGCAACGAGGGGAAGTGAAACACTCTGTCAGGCTATGCTGACTGTTCAAGGTCAAGAGGCACCATCATAAATAAATAATTCTAAGAGCTCAAAGACTACTCAACATCCTCAACATGGAAGCGGGAAGGCAGATACGTTCCGGTGGCCCCTGTGCCTCCTGCTGATGGGAAGGCTCCTCCTCCCGCCTTGACTCCCGCCTTGACTCCAGCTGATTCTAGTTCAGCTTGTACCGAATTCTTTTTCCAAACTAGCGGCAACAACGCTCGTAACCCACATGATTTACTTGGATAAATGAAGTACCTTATTTGGCTTATTTATTGGCTTGCATTTATCACCTCTCCATACATGATCAATATACTGTTGATTTAAGATAAAAGTAGACTCCAATCCAGAATTACTAAAAACTGCAAAGGCTTACAATTTTCATTTTCCTAAGGAAAGTTGTTGCATTATAGTGCTGTCCAGCAGAGCTTTCTATGGTAACAGAAATGTGTGTGGGCACATAGGTGTGTTGGGGGGGGGGGTGATATGGGTGTGGCTACTGAGCGACTGGAATGTGGCTGGTAAGATGAAGGAACTGAGGTTTTGAGTTTTATTTATTTCTATTTAATTCAAATGCAAACAGCCACAGGTGGCTCATAGCTAACGTACTGAACAGTATAGTGTGGTTTTCAAAAGGCAGATCATTCAATTTAGACACCTACCATGAGAAAGAAACTGCTCTCAAAGCCCTGAACTAAAGCCAACTGATAATTTGAGATCATTTTACTCATCAGTACCCCTTTTGGCAAAGGTTAAACAGGTGGCTTTGTGAAAGACAAGAGTAGCTGAGATACCACACAAATCGTTCTTTTTTCCTTTTCTTTTCAAGACAGAGATTTGTTGTTCCCCTTACACACTCATTGGTTGATTTTTGTATGTGCACTCACTGGAGATCAAATCCACAACCTTGGTGTACCAGGATGACACTCTAACCAACTAAGTTACTCGGCCAGGGCGATGCAAGTATCCAGGGTTCTTGCATATTAGGTCTTCCGATTCTCCACCAACGGACGTGAGCCCACATGGAAAGCACTCAGCATCGTAACGAAAACATTAACGGATACAGAAATAGCAAACCTGTAAACACGAGGGCACCTGGCTGCTATCAGCACGTGCCTGATGGGATAGGCAATATTCTAAGAGTGGCAACTGTCCCCTCCTCCCCAAGACAGGACTGCACCGACAGGGGGCCCTGGAAGGAACAGAGCCAGCCACGAACTTGAAGTAGTACACGTTTCTCACACGATGTCACCACCGGTTGGTGCATTTCTCCATCAGTGAAGGAGAACCAGGACTTTACATAGCCCACCACATCAGCCCCACATGGTGGGCATAAGAAATAGATGCTGTGTCTCCCTTGTATTTGCATCTTTAAGACTGTATATAAGTCCAAAGGCTACTTGGGAACAGGAAGTCAGGAAGGTCAGAGAAAAGCATAGCCCATATTATAGGAAATGTCAACATTCTGTACAGGAAAGGAAATAAGAAAAACCAACTCTAGGTTCCTTGTTGCATGACCTTGGTTGTCCCTGTAACATCTTAGGGGAAAGAAACAATTCGAAGATTAATGTTACCATTTGTCATTTTATAGCCGTAAGCCCGAAGACATGAAGGCCTTATTCATCATGGACAGGCCACAGACCCTTAAAATATGCAAGGCGGAGTTCCAACACGAAGGTCTTCGTCTGCCTTGAAGATCTGCTGTGGACTCCCGAGTTACCATCAGAATAGAAGTGGTCTCCGTGTGGCAAAGGAAGTGGCAAAGTGGGGAGAGAGGGGTCCAAAAAGGCTTCTGTTTTTGGCTTAGAGAAGACATATACACATTTACGAGGTCTGAGTGTGTCTGTGGATAGATAGACAGACAGAAAGATACATGTTGTTTTATCTTTATCCAATTTCTCCCCCTCAAATCCTCAGTTAGAGTGAGGGAGGCATTATTTGAAAAGTGCTGCAAAGGACACAAGAGGGATGAGTTTCCAACATGAGGTTAAAAGAAATACTGGCCAAAGAAAGGAGGGTAAAATATGAGTATTGAGCTGTGTACAGCAGTGACCTTGGCCACAAGAACACACAAATTAACACACAGAGCAGCCAACCCTGGTCCACGTGATGGACTGAGCAGTTGTCGGTCGAGTTGCCCCAAAGTGGTCCCAGGTGTTCCTCATTTTATTTCCTAGCCTGATGAAACACTTGTAGCTAATTACACTTTTGAAAATAAAGTGATTCATGATTTGCGTTTCACAAAATATGTAACTGCTTTCACATCTTCTCGATAGCTCTATTTTGTTCCAGAAGAGAGTTATATGTTCGTGGGGACTCTGAATTTTATATTTTATCTTCCATTTCACTGCAAATGCATACTCAGGGCCGGGTGGTTTTGTAAACCCAGTTTATCTGGGGCAGTGTTGGAGGAATGCGTCGGAAGTTTCCGTACTAACCCCATGTCAACTGCCAGGCACAGGTGCCTCTGAATCACAGGCTGATTCCTTCCTTCCCTGAGTTTATCAGGAGGAGCTCAGTGGCCCAAGCCCAACGCAGAGCTGCTCTGTTGTCCTGTTGGTGATATGAAGATTACGGCCCAATGCCTGCAGGTCCAGCACGCTGCCATTCCAGGCAGCGATGTACAAAAAAGATGCAGGTGACATAGGGAGAGGCCAGAGCAAACCTATCACGAGTGATCACAAGTTCAAATCCGAGCTCTGAGACATCCTTGTTCTGCTCTCTCCCCGACCCCACACCCAGTCCACTGCGATGGCTCAACACAGAGTGGTCTCCTGGGGAGGTTCATGGGACGGAAAAGGGGCGTGAGGTCAGAACCCAGGGAAATCTGAATAGAGTGCAGACGTCGGTGAGTATTAGTCTCATTACTGGTACGACATATAAGCCGCTTATGCAGAGTGTCAGCAATAGCAAACGCTGGGTGCAGGGTCTATGGGAACTCTGCATTTTTCTATAAATCTAAGACTACTAAAAATAAAGTTCACTGATTTGCATTGCCTACTGCCCCAAGTTAGGCATTTCTTTATTGTGAAATAACTTCTTTCTTTTGATAAGATGGTACATACAGTGTTTCAAGTCGCAAGAGTACAAAGCTGTTCTCAAAAGTGCTTTTTATTTCCTCGCTAACTGCTTGTGCTCTGCAGCAATTTCCCTGTCCTTTATTCTCTATTAAATCTTAAAAATACCACGTGTTTGAACTTGAGAGGAGGAAGAGTTATTTATATATTTATGTAGTGCCTCATCCCACAGAGGAATTAAGAAAAAAAGGAAATAGTTATATAAAGTCTTCTTTCTCCTAAATTCCCTAAAATAGTCGAGGATTACGAAACAGTCTATAGTTCCATGATAAAAAGTGTATTTCATGCAATACTTCAGAGTTAACAAAGCATATCCCCATATATTATCATGCATTAGGTAGCTACTGTGAGGTCTAGAATGGTTCCTATTTTAGAGACAAGGAAAAAGAAATGAAGAAAAATCTTCCATGCCACGCAGGGCTGTCTGCTCCCTGCTGGTGCCGTGACCTCCACCGCCCTGCTGGCGCCAGGGCCACCCCTGTCACACAGAAGACAGCCTTCCATGGATGAAGCCCAGAGAAGCATCCTGTCAAAGTCAAAATCAACCCTCAGTTAGAAATCATGGCATCCAACCTGGCACACACACCCCCTCCCCCTGCTTCCAAAACACAAATGTCAAGAGCTAGCTTGCTCTTTCACCGTCGCCTAAAATACATTTTACCTGTCTCCTGTTAAAATATACAGTATGTATAACTGCCTAGCAATTAGACACAATTTTAACAGACTAACTCAAGGTCAGACTTTGAAAGAGAGAAAACTGTTTTCTACACATATTCGCAAGACATCAGAACCATCCCAAATGACTCCGTCAGAAACATCAAACCTTCTTTGTATTTTCACCACAAGGAATCCCAAGACATCAGCACTTACTAATGTGAGGAAAAAGGGCCCAGGTCTCTGTCCAGCCACCTTCTTGGTGGCAAATGACAGCATGTCAGCGTCCAACGAGGCGCTGCCGTCCAGGTTTCAGATCAGCGAGGGAAGAACCCCAGTGCGGCTGCTCTCATTAGAGCAGGAGTTTAGGTTGGACGCTTTGATATTTCATCATCATTGATGAATCAAGTAGGGGAATGAGAATGATGAAAACAAGACAAAACAAAAAAAAAATCAAAGCACGAGACACATTAAAGACTGAGGCAAATGCCTGCACTTGACCCCAACACTCTGAAACTCATGCAGAGATCAAGGCCAAGGCAACAATATGGACTTTGTACGAGATTTTGATAGATCTAGAGGGGAGATCTTTGAGACATCAAGGGCATTCGTTTCTGGAGCAAAATAACAGCCGATAGAAATTCACGCTCTGGTTTCTTAAAGGGAACCTGGGCACTGTCTGAGCAACCCCAGCACAACAACAGAGGCCTTTTCAGGCTGTGCAGCTTGTGGGAGAGATGGGGGGATGCTGGAAAACACCCACTGTGGGCTCACGAATGAAACAGACATCCCCTCTCTACGTGTACAAGACACCGAGTCCCCCATAAAGAAATAATGACTTTGGATCAATCACACATTGCATTGAACACAACGCCCTGCGCAATCCGTCTTTGCTGGATGCTTCTTTAAGAAACGAGCAGAAAGAGAAAGTGCTGAGTGAGTCACATGACTGTCCAGAGGGGCAGGGCTACGGGGGGATCCGTTTTTGCATCCAGCCTCCAGCGCTTGGGCTGTAAAATATGTTTGCTGAAAACAAATGAGCTGGCACTTCACTTTATAGCCAAGTGAACAAAGTAACTTGTTAACACAGATACAGCTCATTCATCAGCGTGCCTGCCTATCACAGAATTGTCCTCACTCCATAGATCTGATTTTTGCTGCCTTATACAGCTTTTCAACACACAGCCAGGAGAGCTGGTCTGGCCGTAGAAGGAGGTCCATGTTCTGTAGTGGACAAGAAGGCCCGCTTGCCCCCCGCCCCCCCCGTTCAGCTGGGCGTCTTTCGGCTCGTGAGCCCTTGAGGGGTACAAGGGATACAGAGTAGAACAAATACCCAGTGAGGGGACGCAGCTACCCTTGAGGGAACAGGGCATCAACAATATTCAAGGGTCTTCCACCGGTGGGAAAACTCTGCCCCACAGCAGCCAGCCCTGCCTGGCGAGGTCGTCCAGCCTGTTCCAGTTCAGTGCCCCAAGCAGAACCATGCCTGACCACCACGTGCCCGTCCGAGCTGTCTCCAGGCTAAACAGAAACATACCCTGTGTGTGAGTTTGAGAGACTTTCCTAAATAAAGCAGATGCACTTCGGTGCTTAAGCTCGGAGTATCCGTCACCGAGAGGTCCTTCTGCATTCAGCGGAGGCTCTCAGGGAAGTGTCCCCAGGAAAGCGAGCCACACCACCCTTTTCTCTTCCCCTGCCTGCTTCGTGAGGGAAAAGCGATTTTTAAAAAGCTATCTTAAAATGTGAGAATCTTGCTTTCTTTGCTCAGCAGCTAAGTCACTATCTTAAATAATTACTATAGCAGTTGATCTGAAAAGTCATTCTGCTTTATCAGAAATCATTGATCTCGCCTTGAGGAGCTAAATCGTCACACCTTGGGATTTGTGACGAAGTTTTCCTGATTCAGGCCCGGGTTTCCCAGCCTCAGTCCTACTGACATTCGGGGCTGCGTGCTTCGTTGCTGAGAGGGCCGTCCCGTGCACGGAAGGGTGCTCAGCGGCATCCCTGGCCTGTACTCATCGGGTGCCAGTTGCGCCCCCCACAGGTTGTGACCCTCAAAAATGTCTCCGGACATCGTCAAATGTGCCCTGAGATACAAAACCAATCCGGGGTGAGAGCCACTGATTTACCAACTAAAACTTAGCAACAACCTCGTCAACAACAAAAACACCCATTTTATAATAATTGCATACTTATCACATAAATTCCCTTAAATTACAAAAATAAACTCATTTATCTGCATTGCAGTAACAGATTTTAATTCTTTTATAAGAGAGTAAGTGAAAAAACAGTCCCCTGTGCACAAAAATCCACTGTCACCTGAGATGCTGAGAAGGCTACCGAGCCCGAGGTATTAGAGAGGGGAGGCCAGTGTCTCACGATCTGCCCCCATGCAGCTCACAAACTAAAGAAATGAGTACGAACACCTATGTCTTCAAGGTGCTATGAAAAGACTTAGTTGCACATGTTTAAGAATATTTCATGAGACAATCATCAAAGTGATTCCTGTATAAGTCCTTGAGCATTTTTTTTTTGGAATTTTCATAATTCTATTTTTTATTTTTTTATTTTTTTAAACAGTATTTTTTCCTTGAACATTTTTTTAATACTCACCCAAGAAGGTATTTATTGATTTGAGAGGGAGAGGCAGGAAGAGAAACATTGATGTGAGAGAGAAACATCATTGTCTGGGGATCAAACCTGAAACCAAAGTATGTGCCGTGACTGGGGACCAAACCCGAAACCTTTTGGTGCACAGGACGACGCTCCCACTAACTGAGCCACCCGGCCAGGGCAGTCCTTTAATGTTTTCAAGGTGTTTTCCCATGCATCGTGACACTTTGGACTCACAGAGCCACCGTCTTCCATAAGATTTTTATAAACAGAACACAAGTAGTGACCTGTTGGATAAGCTCAGTTGACCTAGAATAGTCTGCGTCCACTGAAGGGGCTTGGATCACATTCCTTGATGTGGGCACTTTCTTCCTCCTCCACGGATGGGAGAAGCGGATGGACAAGACTGTTCTCAACAAGCCTCGCGGACGTGATGTGGCCAGACAGACCCGCTGGGAAGCAAGCACTTCCTTGCTATTCTTCTGTAGCCCCTTGGTTCATTCATATCCGGCACAAGTTACAATTCTTGAATTTGTTCTGAACCTGGTTGCTCTGTTTCCCCGTTGGAATGTCGGCGTTTAAGGTGGGGAACGCCACATTTGTCTTGTTGACAGAGAAACGCTAAGCACCTACCGCACAACTGAGAACAGCTGGCACTCAGTGCGTACGTACTGAAACATAAATGCAGGCTCAGCACTGGGGTGGGGGTGGGGAAGCTTCCCGCGGCCTGAACACTCTCCCCAAAGGGTCCCTGGCTCAGCTGCCCGACAAGGATTCTCCTCTGATCACACCACCCCCCGCCCCCATGGAAAGACCACTCTGTTGCAGGAAGAATTCAGCTGGTAGCCTGTTTTTAGTAAGTAAGACCTGGGACATGCTCAACAGCCTTCTTGTGCAAGTCTGCCCTCCCATCCTAAAGGAACCAGGTGCAGGGGTGCTCACGGCGCAGGCCTGCCCTGCTTTCCTTGCCGAGCTTGGGAATCCTGTCTGACTTCCAACCGCATACTCGCAGCAGTGCGGTAGCTGGTTTGTCTCCAGCTCAGCCCAGAGAAGGGGTGAAGAGAGAGGGGCTTACTAGGGAACACAGTCAAGTCCATTTCCTTGAATACAGCTTTGGGGGAAGAGACACATCCTGAAATGGGCAGATTTGCTCTCACAGGGCTTCTCCTAGGCTCTGAACTTTCAAACTGGAGACTGAATTCTCCCCCCACCACCACCACGACCACCCAATCCCCCCCTTCCAATGACCAGCGATGCCCGGTGCTCTCTAAGGTATGGATCCTGCCAGATGTGTTACATGAAGTATCCCAGTGTCCCCCACAACAACCCCAGGACGAGATCTTCTCTCTTCTCAGGGATAAGGAAACTGAGACGCAAAGGTATCGAATCGCTTGCCCAGGGCCAGCCTACCGTACTCTGTAAGCTGGTGGGAGTCTGAGCCCAAGACTTCTTGTCCTCAGTGCAGGGGCTGCTGGGGAATACCACCTTTTCGCCATTGAAAAAAAAAAAATAACAGCTTTCCTGACATACAGTTTACATAGCCAAAACTTCACCCATTTCGAGTGACAAGTCAACGTCTTTCAGTGTATTCGGAGAGTGGTGCAACCCTCATCATAATGCAGTTTTACAACATTTTCTTCACCACAGGCTGAAGCCCCACACCCACGAGCATTCACTCGCCACTCCCCTTGTGGTTTGAAAGCTTATTTTCCCACCTGCTATTTTCCCGGCCACTGGAAAAGATTTTGCTTTCCTTGATCAAATTTAAATTGAGAACCTCATCCATCAGCTGACGCTTGCTTCTCCACATGGGGCTTTCTCCTGGTGCCTGTCCTACTCTCTCCTCTAGGACACCTGGGTCAGCCAAGAGCCTGGGTCAGCAGCCCTATTCGTCTCCTTCGGCCATGGGCTTCACAGGAGGCTGCCCACTGGGGCCTCCCCTCAGAGGGACAGGGGTCCACCGTAAACTTTCCTGAGAACGAAGATGCAAGGCCTGCTTGGCGGCGATAAAAATGCAGCTCCCAGTCTTCCTTTTTTAGTGGTACTTAACATAGCCTTGAATGTGGAGGCGACGAAAGAACCAGAAGTTATCGTGCCCCTACCACAACCGAATGCCTTACAGCAACTCTACAAGGTAGTTACTATGACCTCTATTTGCGCAAGCCGGACACCAGGTTCAGAGGCTGACTGACTGGAAGTGTTCTTGTAACAGTCCCATGTGTGCTGCCATGGAACAAAGTCACACATTTATTGCTGGTGTTCGGCCTGTTGAACCGAGGTTAACCAGCACCCAGGGAGACAGTCTCACCATACAAAGTGATACACAGGAGGGCCTCGGTTACTCTACGTACGGGCCTTGGACAGCATGGCCTGCGATACGGTGCCGTTTCCTGTGCGAAGTTTTTCGGTGGCATTTTCAGGCTCCTTCCTCTGGCCGTTACGGAGTGCTTGATTACATATGGCTTTCCTTCAGAGTGGATGTAAAGAGCATCAAAATGTCTGAAAGAACTGCAATGCTCAAAAAGGTGGGGGGAGGGGGATGAGAAATAGGCCTCGTCTACCCGGGCTCTTGAGCACACTGGCTGAGAATGGCACTAAGAGCTTTTCATATGGACACTGGGACACCTTAGTTTGGGGGGATAGTTTACTCAGGAAAACACAAGGAGAAAACACTGAAGAGAAAAGCTTCTTCAGTGACTTTTCTCAATTTGTATAATTTTTCTAAGACGAATAATTCTAAACTCAAGCTTGACCAGGATGTTAAGAGACTTGTCTAAATTAATAATTCAGTATAAACTCTTTTAAAAAAACCCTCAAAGTTCCTCCTTATTTAATAACAAAACCTCATTGGATGGATCTTGAAGATTAACTGTTTCACTTGTTACATTCCTTAAAAACTGAATTTTTAAAGGGATTATTCCTTTCTTCTGAACTCACATGCATTATGGAAAGTGTTTACTGATTGCATAATTGGGTGTAGCACTGATATATTAATTATAACTTGTGAACTTTGAATAAATCCTTTCCTCAAGGAATTTTACCACTAAAATCTGGCTATATAATTTATGAATCTTAAGTGGCTTGGCTTCTGTGCAGTTTTTTATATAAGTTAATTATCATTAAATATCAAAGATTTTCAGGCTTCTCCTTCCATGTGCTTCATCCTCTTCTACTAGCAGCTCTTTTTCCTACTTTCGAGAGTTCCAAGATCTTCTCACTTGAGCTCAACCCCACCTGCCTGTGGGGCAGAGGTCACAGGAATCGGTCACTCCATGTCTGGGGAGACCCCCACGCAGGAGAGTGGAAGTCCTTTCATTGCTCGTCCAACAGTGTCCTTCTCTTACCTTCAGAACATCAGTCTCTACTCTGTGCAACCCAAGTTCGCCAGATCCCTGCTGCTGTCGTGAAGACATTCTGTCAAGTTTTCCTGTGGTGACCCCCACTCAAGACTGTTCACTCCCACGCAAAGCCATGTTAGTGTAAAGAACTGGTATCTGTAGTCACCCCAAACTGTGCTTCGTATGAAGGAGAGAGACCAAAAGTGTACAGAAAAAAATAGTCATTTTCATATTGAGGGTATCAGTGTCCTCCTCAATCCCTGAACACCCTCTTCCTCAGCCAGATTTCCACCTCACCCAATATTCGCCTTCATGTCTAAATCTATGCAGAATCAATGAATATATACCGTGAGATGACTTTGCAAGTGATAAGAAGTGCCATGGTTTGATAGGTCAAGAGGGATCTATAAATGTCATGTTCTACCTACTGCATCTGCCTACCCAAATCCAAAATCCATGGCATAATTCATCCTCCACAATTCATCATCATCCACCTCCTTGAGAGGCCGGAGGAGTAGGGTCGAAGCAGGCTAGGGGAGGGCCGGATATCAGAAAGGCAGGCAGTCTGACAGTGTCCAGAGTGGGAGGGGAGGGAATTTCAGGGGAAAAGGGGAACGGTTTAGAGCAACAAGTATAAAGGACTCATGGACAAAAACTATGGGGGGTGGAAATGGGAGGAAGGTGGGGAGGGTTGGGGTGGTGGGCTGGGGCGGGGTAAAAGACAGAAAACTGTACAATATCAACAATTAAAAAAAAATAGATCATTTTATTGAAAAAAAGGAAAGAAATGCATTTCTTTGTTTAATCCTTATTAATATAAATAAGTATTCATATACATGACTAATGTAACCACATATTTTGCAAAGAATGGTTTAATCTAGCCAATAATAAATATGAATACAGTAATGAAAAAAAAAAAAGAAAGGCAGGCAGAGTTACCAGAAGGCTTGATGTGAGGATGTGATCAGTATGGAGCCATAACACCAAGGCATATATACAAGCCAGAGGCAAAACTCTGAAATATTTCAGGGTTGGGGGATGGGGATAAAGCAAAGGTTAGCCTCCAAGGAGCCTGAAGAGCCGCTGCCTCAATTCAGCACCACGGAGAGCACCAACCACAGCCATGACCAGACCCCCTCAACCCAAGGTTCCCTACTGATTGTTACCTAGTCTCCTCCATAGAGAGAACCTGGACCCAGCGTCTGTGGTTTATGGAATGTCCAACACATGTCTTGGAGGGAGGTGGGTGTCGGCAGAAATATCCTAGTTCTCCATTCTTCTATCCTTGGAGGTACTTTGTCAGAGTATTCCTTTAAGGCCCTGCATTTCTAGGCATGGGGGAAATGCATTATTTTCATTTTTTCTTTATTTTTATTATTGCCACTATGACAGATGTCCCCATTTTCCACCCCTTGGCCTACCTCCACCCAGCCCCTGTCCCACCCCGCTCTGGCCACCGCCACACTGTCGTCTGTGTCCCTGGTTTATGCATGTATGACCTCTGGCTAATCTCTTCCCCTTCTTTCATCCCGCCCCCCCCTTCCCTCTGTCGGCTGTCAGTCTGCCCCATGTATCCACGCCCCTGTTTCTATTTTGTTCATCAGTTTGTTTGAAAAAAATGCCTTAATTAATAACAACCACAAAAGACTGTCGTGTAATTTTGGTGAGACCAGGAGCAGCGCCTCACAGCTCTGAAGAAGACCTCCATGTGTTCAAGCACAGCAGCAGAAAGAACTGTTGCCTAGTTTGCTAAAACCGCCACACTCGCTGGCTCCAGTTTAGCCCTAGAGGTTTATGCAGTGAGTCAAATACCTTTTTACTGGACAATCCTTGAAATACTTAAAGAAAGGTAATGTGTCTCTTAGCCTTCTCTGCTCAAGGCTAATTAGTCATGCCCCACTTCCTCCACTGTTGCTTAAAGGCATCATTCTTTTTTACATCTGTGCTTTCGTTTGACAAAGACCATCTTAAAACATGCACCCCAGAATTTCTCCTAGTATTCCAGGCCTGGTCTGAAGCAAGCGTGTTTATCAGGGGACTATTAGCTCTCTGCTTGCATCTGGAAACTCTGTTTCTGTGAGTACAGCCTGAGAGGCCACTGGGTTTGCTCAACAACCACTTCCCATGAGCTTAGACTGACACTGTCATTGACTAAAATGGTCAGGTGCTTTAGCCAGAGTTCCAGGTCAAAGTCCCTTCAGTTTTAAACGTGAACAATTGATTTCTGAAAATCTAAGGGCAGAATTTTATCCAAGTAAAATGTATCTGGATATCGGTCCCAGGGTTCAGCCTACTGGGACATCTAAACATCTTTAATGGTAAAATGATCCTCTTGATTGGAGTATTCTCAAAAGCCTACCACGGATGGTTTGCATGCTTTTATTCAGATTACAGGTTCCAATGCTTAAAAAGACACAGCTAAGGACAGACTCATGCCTCCTCCAAGAACATGGTTCTAAGAAATCCTTCAAACATGCCCTCATGCAGAAACCAGACATACCACATCTAGAGCACCTGCCTAATTTACCATGTTTGCCATACTTGCGGCAGAGAAAAAGTAAGTTTTGGTAGAAATTAAACTTAGGAAACCCCAAATGGCTGCACGTATTTGATATTTTCTTCTGGAAAATCAGAAGCCAAAGATTTTTCAACAATCCATTTAATTGTTGTCAATAATAATACTTTTAAGAGTCTACCTTTAAAGACTGTGAAAATAAGAACATTCACCCTCAGCCCCTTGGCATACACTGATTAACTGCCTTCCAGGAAGATGCGTAAGAAATCACCTCTACTTTTGAATATCTGAGAAGAGGCGAGAACTGGTTAGGGGCACAAAAACTACTCCGCAAAAATTAATATACGAAACTCCAAGGGGCCACTTTTACACTGAGCTTAGTAATAACAGGCAAAATGCGGTAATAATCTATTAAATACTCTAAGGAAACTTTACAAGGTACCATGAAAAAAATAAAATTTCAGTATTTTGTATAATCTCAATTCAAGTTAAATTTAAGGATTTTTGCCCATTCAGATTATGCTCAATATATCTGGGGAATTTGGATAATATGTAATATTTTATGGACTCATAAGATTTCAAGACTGGCAACAAGTTTATTCAACCCCTTGCAAATAGCACGAAGGCTTATGTCAGTTCAGAGGAAGGCAGCGCTGGGTCGCCATCTCCAGCTTCTGGCACCTCTCCCATCTTCACTGAAAACCTGCTAAAAATTTCAATCCCGTCGCCTGGAAATGTGAAACAGACAAGCTGCTTTCATTCGAACATCTTTCCAGCCATTCATGCCCGTATTAGCATATGTATTGCATTTCTTGTCTTAGCAGTAATGCTACCGCAGACCCACAACAGGGCTGAGCCTACGGCATCTCCCGGGAACAGACTCCGAAGGAGCTTATCGCTGAGCTTCCCCACGACACCCGTGTCTCTCTGTCACCCGGAACAAAAGCCGTTGTGCCTCCTCCAGCAACACACAGCACTGACCATTATGTGGAGTATGAGAAAGTGGCTTCCGTGGCCAGGGGACAAATCCACAGAGACAGTAACTGGAAACAAAGAGCCGGGGTGTCTATGGAAAAATCTTGTCCGGACGAAAAGCGTCAGAGTAGACACCACCAACAACATGGGTTTTAAAGAGGTGGTGAACTCCCCCTCCACAATTTACTAGGTCAGGGAATTAGCGGAGGTTCATTTCCCTCTCTGAGCCTCACTTCCTTCACCTTTTGGCAATTGATACTATAGAAGAAACCACACAAAGACTCCTTGGCCCGTAAGTCTGCAGATTTAAGGTATGTATGCAAGCCCAGAATCAAAGCTTCAGCAGTCCAGATACCTACTGCCTCTGCAGACTCACTGCCCAGATATTCTCCGAAGAACCCAGAAAACGTGGTTGCCCGCCATCCATTTGTACCATCTGCCCCTTCTGACTTGTGAATCAATTGTTCAAAGGGGTGTTAGCTGCAGCCCTCCCCCAAGTGGGGTCTCCCATTGGTCCTGTCTCTGCGACTTTGAGGGTAAGAACCTTTCTGAGGAGTGTGCCTGCTCACCACATCGGTATGAATTCTTACGGGTCCGGCTGTGCCCACACTATACGACTGCCTGTGGTTGAGCAGCTGTGAATCCTAGGGGTGCCACTCTCACTGCAGGCCCTGTGAATGGCACGCCCTTATTCCTGGCAAGTACCCAACCACACACGGTGGGGGGATGCCTGCCCATAGACTCAGCCGACTGGGAAAGCCCTAGGTTTTCACCTTCGATTCCACGAAACCCATTAAATTTTAACATTGATTGTAACCTTAATGAGAAACCAATTAATCACAAAGTATTTAGTAACCATCGGTGCTTCGAAAGGAACTCGAGGAATGTAAAAGCACTATCCTGCCCAGAAAGAATGGATAATTTATAACAGTCCTGTTCCCCCCTCAATATTTCAGGAAGATCTTAGTGGTAATAAAACATGTGGGTGAATTCTCACACTTTAGAGGAAAGGTGATTTATAAATGTGAGCTATTTTTATTGAAGACAGAGCCCTGGCCCACTTTTGGTGAGGTCAGGACACCCCAGAGGAAGGACGCACAGCGATTAAGAAGCATTCGCAGCTGCACTTACTTCCAAGAGACTTTGGTGGCAGGAGCACCAGGCCAGGGCAAGCAGGGGCCACTTGTCCCACATCAGTTCACAACCTAACTAATTCTGGGGGTGCTACCCTTCAGAATTCCTGCTGAGACCACCCTGATCGGGCCACACGCAGCTCCTGCGAACAAGCTGAAAGCAAACTGTCGCCCTTCAAATGGAGTCCCGGTGCCTGCAAGGACACAAAACAGGACACCCCGCCCACCGACGGGGTCCGCTTAACTTGTCAGCTCTCAGATGTGGAAGGCTCTCAGGAAAGGGTCCACAAACGAGATGCTTTTGTGGCCGTTATTCTTTGTAAGGCCTTTGTCCGTCCACCTTTCGGATGTCTCCAAAATACAGAGACATCTACTCAGCCTGGTAACACCTCCGAGCCGGGCAAACTCAGAGCATTGTTGGAGGAGGGGAGGCTAGTCTTAGCGTCTGCGCACACAATTGCACACGCACACCCATGCACGCACACTCGTGCACACGTGCACACACACACGTGCCCTCAACAAGCCACCCTCTGTGTCTACTGATGAGAACATTTCACATTTCTGAGCTTCATCGAAAACATCGAGTTTGGGGGAGCCTGGGTTATTTGGGGCCTTTGGGGAACTAGCAAACTCTCCCTTTCCTGGATTCTGTAGGGGTGATTTCATAGAAATGTTAACTCCTCCAATGAGTATCACTCAAATCAAAGCAACCGAGGTGCACATTTTTCTAAAAAATCTCCCCCTCTTGTGGGAAAGTTTTTAGCTGGTTCATCTTATTTTCACTGCGGATTTTGAATTTACGTTAAAAAACCAGAGAGGTGCAGAGCTATGTGGCGGCCACGCTTTCTCCTTCTGCCTTCGAGGGCACGCCCACATGACTCTGCTCTGTCCCGCCTCATGGGGGGAGGGGGCACGCCGACCACAGCAGGGCGGGAATAGAGTGAGGAAGAAGAGTCCTGCCCAGCCTTCATCAGACTGCCGAGAGGAACAGATGGAAAGCGACACTGTACGTGTCATGCCGTATAAGTGATTTCTTCATGTTCAGCACAGGCTAAACTCCTTCTGCCTATCAAGGTATGATGTGACCTCGACTTCAGGGGTCCTCCCTAGGCAGCCCCCCAGGGTCAGGAGAGTCTCCGAGTATTGAGTGCCTCCGAAGATACCCCTGGGAATCCAACAGGAGCAGACTCCATGTGGACACCAGCCCCGTCCAACAATACTTCGAGAAGGATCCCTCAAAGATGGCGAACTATTCGGGGAGTCCGGAGTTAGCTGTTTGATTTCCTTCAAACCCAAAAGGGATTTCTCAGAGATTTCTGGAATGCGCAGCAGGTTCCTTCCATTCTTGGAGGACCGCGGGGAGAGGCCTAAGCCCGTCAGACACAGCACCGCTGTCTGTGAGGCGTCCTGTCCGCTTGGCATGTCCCACCAGAGTCGCCCAGGCACCTGATGCGTCCCTGCGGCTAGCGTCTTGAAGACAGCGGATGCTGGAGTCTCTTCCAGTGCCCCCTGAACCACCCGGGGAGGGGTGTGGGGAAACAGCCCCTTTTTATTCTCCATATTGATTCATTCTTTTAATGAACCCAAGGAGCTACGTCAGATCTGCCCAGGGCAACCCGCACATCAGTGGGAGGCTTTTCCGGGCAGATGTTCTGTGAAGCAGGGAGCCTGGCGAGCCAGCCTCTTGCAGTGTCTGCCACCAGTGGTGGCTTAGAATCACTTCAAGGCAGGAACGCGAGCTTAGGGTCAATCTATCAGCCCTTGGCACATGGAACACTGTAAAACCCAGGTAACTTCCCCTTGTCTAAAACTAACACTGAGTGTGCCCACCTCCTGGTACAGAGCAGAAAATATTACACGGGCTGTTCGTTAGCGATTCTATTCCCTCTTCACTGTGTGGCAGAAGCCATCTCCGTGCTCCACTGCTTTTCTCCACCGCCATCAACAGCATCTCACAGAGCCCCAAATGACTCACTATTATGATAATCATTAGGAATTATTTCTAACTGGCAAGGAGATTAAGCCTTTAACTCCCACATAAGGAGACGGGGCTTTGGAGTCACTGAAGGGGCCCTGGCTCGCACAGCTCGGTTCTAGGCAGGTTTATTTTGTTTTCCCCTTCTCTACCCGATCTCTCTAAAATTTTCCCCCATGAGACCCCGATGGCACCAGCACAATAATGGTGGCA
This sequence comes from Glossophaga mutica, assembly GCA_039655065.1. Lineage (NCBI taxonomy): Eukaryota > Metazoa > Chordata > Mammalia > Chiroptera > Phyllostomidae > Glossophaga > Glossophaga mutica. The sequence continues at coordinate 91,290,663 of CM077313.1, forward strand.
ACGGCTCCCATTTTCTCATTAGTCCCCTATGGCTCCAAATGACTCCTCTGAGCTGGAAATGGAGGAAAGAAAACTGAATGATGAATAAGTGACTCGCCCAAGGGCAAGCCCAGCCTGGTGCCGGGCTGCCTGTTCGCATCTCCGTTGTAACAATGGTCCCCCTTCGAGGTTTCCGTGACACCGCTGCAGGCAGAGGACGGAAGCGAGGGACGGCGTGCACTGGGCCCCTGCTATGGACGAGGCCCTCTGCTGGGAGCTGTCCTGTCTGCGATCGCTTTTGACCTTTGTGACAACCCTGTGTGATGAGAATCATCATACCCATGCCTCTGAAGGCCAGGGCAGAAGGGCTTCTGGAAGAACTTGTCCAAGGTCACAGAGCCAGCAAGAGGCAAAGCAGGGATTTAACCGCCTGATTCAAACCCTGGTGCAGAGGAAGCAACAGAAATGTCCTTAATTTGGCACAGCCCCTTTGCAAAACTCTAGGTAAACCCGAATGTGAAAACTCCAGTCAACAATTCCTTTGTGTTACATAGCCTTAAGACGTTGGATCATTGGCTTTCTATTTCCTTGACAGTATAACTAAACAGAGTAAACACCTTCACTCGTCAACCATGTGGGTTATAGTTCCAAGTTACCCAGCCCCAGCCCAGTCTGGGCAAGCTCAGGAGGGTCCTGCCCTGGGAGGGTCCCCAGCCCGAGATTCAGATTTCCAAATACACACCTGAATGGCTACGTGGGTCAACGGCTGGTTTGGATTTTGCAGATTTGTTTATTGTTTGCATTTCGTTTTTGGGAAGCGGATGCCTGCCGTACTCCCAGCTTTGCGTTAGGATAAAATGGCTCCCCCTCGGCTGGTCTGCTGCCCACCATTTACTGACAGGAGACATTCGCAGAGCGGTAGCCTTCCTTCAAAGCACTGGACGCACCTACCTGGGTGTGCTCGTCTCCCTTACGGAAACGCACATGTTCCGCAGAGAAACCTTGTCCCTGTCCTGGCACAGCAAGCCTAACGAGTGGTGAAGGGAGGGATGCTCGCCCGGAACTCAGGCCCATGGGGGAGTACTTATTGGCCCACCTGCCTCCATCCCTCCATTCCTCCCCCTCCTCTTTCCTGCCCGCCTCCCTCCCCTCTCTGCCCCTTCTCTCCCTGCCCCCCACTCCTCCCTCCCTCTCTCCGACCCCCCCCACCCCACAATGCTTTCTTGCCACCACGTACAGAACAGACCCTCAGTCGGACTTGTGGAGAGCACAGAGAACACTCAGGCAGGGCCCTTCAAGGACGGCACCTGTAAGCAGCCCGTAAATGAATGAAGTCATTTAGCCAAGGGCCACTTAAGAAGGCTGTACTTTCTTCATCACGTGACTGCAAGCATGGACTATTATTATAAGTAAAAGTTAAAAAGAAATAAAGTATGTGAGAATAAGTGCACTGGAAGATATAAATGCTCATGGGACTCTGTGACGCAAACACTTCGATTTCTTTCCAACCTTGAAAGTGCCCACGTTTTAATATTTTTCAATCAGAGTTTTATTCTTCGAATCCCCAATATCCTGTAGCTTCTATCAAAGCCTAGGTCTTAGATTCTTCTTTTAACAAAATTAAAAAAAAATCATACTGAAAAGCAACTCATGCTTTTGGATGAAAATAAACCTGACTAGGTTATATTTCATTCCGTGGAAAGTATTCAGCCTTCAACCTGCAGAACCCTAGCTGACAGAGCAGCATCCTGTAATTACCCCTAAAGGCAATTTCATTTGATAATATATTCACCACCATGCATAATTTGCATAATACTTCACAATTATGCATTCATATGCAAATGTTAGGCTAAAGATTACATGGCCTAGTAATGCAATGCAAGTCCTTCTCTGACAACCACACTCCACGCGAATATAGATATCTAACCCACAAGGCCTCTCCATCTCAGCGCAGAAGCGATTCGTGGCGGCCAAGAAGGAATGTGAAAGCACACGACTTGTCACGGTACACAGAGCCATGTAAGTTCACTGAACTATTGCTGTGCCCTCTGGGACAGCAGGCCGGGCACCCTGGCTGCGAGTACGAACACCGGCTTCCTCTCTTCCCACAAGGGCCTCCATGAGGTTAGAGAGCCTGGGAAAAACTAGCAGCACCCAAAGGCGGAGAGTCAAGATTAGACTCGGGCTCCCTTTGGACATGTAATGCCCATGGAAATAACCCGCTGGGATTGTGACTCTCCAGTATCAGATAAACTTGCCCATGAAATGCAGCCCTTCTTCTCCTGTCAACAATAATCAGTCTATAATGGGAAGAAGAAACATAAGTGGGAAGAGGAAGGCTGACCTATGACACTATAGCATCACTGTCGACATATGTTAAATGTACTAACATCAGGCCACGCAGTGACGGTTCCCATAGCAACCGCAGCTCACCTCCTGGACCTGGTACATTAAGTTACGAAAACGAGTCCCACTCAAAGCACCAGGAAACACTGCCCCGAAGCAAGGAGTACTGTGGTTAGGTTGAGTTTCGTATTGACGGGGGAGCCAGATATCCCCAAGATGGGGTCCAGGGGAACCGAGACTCACAGCTGTAACGCACGATGGGGTGCCGTTCAGGCAGAGACATGTCTCCTTCCACTGGGACCGCCTGAGCAGGTTCAGTGTCTGCAGGCCCAGGGACTCCAGAGGCATCAAAGAGAACGGGCAGGCACCTTGTCCCTACGCACTACGGCGTGGGAGGAGATTTCGTACCAGCCACCCAGCGAGAAACGGAACCGTAATATGCACAGTAACTTAGAGACTTAGATAGTTATGAGTGCCAATTCTTGTTAGGTCTCCACGAAAGCCCGAGAGAGAAGAGAGGGCAGGGATCTGAAACTTGTTTGAAGGTCAAGGCTTCCAGTCTTAGGAGACCGTCAATGCACTTGATGATGTTCACACCTGGACGTGGAATTACCTGAAGAGAGGTGAAGACCACGTTTTCAGTCAATCAGTAGCTTTTGGTGAGTAACTAAACTCTGACTAATATTAATCCAACTAGGATTTCTTTAGTATGACAGCATGCATTGTCAGGTCCAATAAGGAATCTAAACCTTTTTTTTTTAAATATTTTTTTATTTATTTATCTTTAGAGGGGAAGGGTAGGGGAGAGGGAGAGGGAGAGAAATATCAATGTATGGTTGCCTCTCGTGTGTCCCCTGCTGGGAACTGGCCTGCAACCCAGGCATGTGCCCTGACTGGGAATCGAACCTCGATCCTTTGGTTCGCAGGCCCGCGCTCAATCCACTGAGCTACACCAGCCAGGGCTAGGAATCTAAACCTTTAAAGGAGGTACAAATAAAAGGCCCTATATTGAGTACTAATTGAAGTCTAGAAAAATTAGAAGACACGCATATGCTCCCCTTCTCTGACAAATACAATAAATGAGGACAGTAAGTGGAGGACTGCCGTATCGCCAACTGGTATCACCCAGGTCCAAGGTCACTCAGACAAAAACGTCAAATAATGTGTAACTCAATGAAACACATTCTAGAACCAGGTCAGCAGTCTATCTCTGCAACAGAACTTCTGCCTGGTCCACCTACCTGTTCCTGCCCTCATCTCCCTCGACCCTCCTCTGAAGCCACGTCAGCGGCCCCCAGCCACGGCCACAGCCTGGACTGAGAGTCCTAAGAGTCCTGAGACAATGCACTGTCGGCAGAATCGAAGAAGTCCAGCACTCGAGACAGCCTCCTCTCTTACCTCCTGCATGAGTTCAAGTATCCCAACTACTGGAATTCTTCAACCTCATCGAAACCCCGAGGACACCCAGCCCCCTCCCACCGCCACGCCCTCTTCCCCCCGTTTGGAGACCATGACCCGCTATTACAATCTCGCTCTCTATGCCTTGCGAAGTCCCTAAACTCCTTTGTCCTTCTGGTCTTCTTTCCCACTCCCCCATCACAATCCTACTCACGGAGGAGCCTCTCGGGTCCCTTTCTCTGGGCCTGCACAGGACAACTGAGGAGCCTGAAGGTGCACGATCGCACTGGGAGACCTCGCCTGTGGCCCGAACCGGCAGCGGGGCCCTCGGCACTGCTGGGCACCTCTCGAGTTTCTCCGGTTAGCCTGCTCTCTCAGGGGCCGCATCATTTTACACGTTTTCTATTTTCCTTAAGTGCATCTCACTGGCTCCCCTTACTCTAAGTGGATGTTGCTGAATTCTTACAGAAGGAAAATGAAGAGCATCAGCAGGGAACTCCTGTCAACTTCCTGCCATGAAACCTGCACACTCTCTGGGGTGCAGTTCAGAGTACAGAGGCCACGTCCAAGGGCTGCAGCATCAGACCATTGGGTCCAAGTCCTGGCTCTTTGATGGAACCGCTGTTAGGCCCCAGACGAACTGCTCCGCCTTTCTGTGCCTCAGAGCCCCCATCAATGAAGACTCAATGACTGCACCTGCCTGGGCGCATGGCTGTTACAGGAGGTGACAGGGGCAAAGCACGTGAAGGGTGTTTAGCGCACAGTAGGCACTCAGAAATGTTTGGTAATGATCACCATTTTTATAAATCTTGGCCCTCTCTCATCTCCTTTTCTTTACATCCTCCTACAATAAAAGGGATATCCTTCATCCCTTTAAAAGCCCATTTCCCCATCAGTGGCTGCTCCCATCTCCTGCTCCATCCTCAGAGACCAGCTCCCTCAGCGTCTCCTCTCTCTCCTCCTCTGGTGGCTCCTGACTACCTGTATTCAGTATGCTCAGAGGGATGCTGCTAACCAGTGAACCATTAGCTCTTGGTGGCGACAGGGAGGGGTTCCTTGTGTTTGCCAGTTTGGGGGACGTAAATACTCCTACTCTGGCCAATGTTAAGCTGCCAGTTTTTTAACAACTGGCTCCGAACTTGCTAAAGACGTAAGACTGGCTCCGGCACATTGTTGATGCATGTCGTAGTTTCTCTCACCTTTCACCAAACCAGCGGACACAGAGCATCACAAACAGAAACAAAACAAATAACATCTCAGGGTTGCGACCCTCCCCACCCTCAGCCCAAGACCCAAACCGCTTCTGCCCACCGGGCTCCTGGAAGGGCCTGCCCCCATCAGCAGTCCTTAGGTCCAGATCTCTCGCCCACTCCTCGCACACCCCGCTTGGCCTTCCGTCTCTGCCCCTCCGTGGAAACCGCTGTGGCTACGCTCTCCAACACTCCCCAGGCACAGTTCAGTCCTCTTCTAACCTGACCCATGGGGGGCTCTGTGTCTTCCAGTTCTGCCCTTGCCCCCTCCAGCCCCACTTTGCATGGTCCTCCTCTCCCCTACGAGGTCCCAGAATGAAGGTTTTCCAGGGGTCTGTGTCCTGGACCCCAACTAGTGCCTCTCCAAATTCTCTCAAGAAAATGGTACCAAGGGTATGACTTCAACATCCACACATGTGGCAATGACTGCGGACTTATTATCTGTAGCACCGGCAGGCTTCTGTGTTCTCCAATCCAAACAGACATTGATTTTGACAATAAAAGCACTATAACCCCAGCAGACTGGAGGGAAAAATCAAGACCCGGAGCACCAGCCGCCTTGGACAGCATTCGGCCTGTCTGGGAAGAAGGGACTTCAATGCTCTCAGTTATGGAGGAAGAGCAGGAGTTGAACCTGTAGGACCCTGAGCTTTGCAGTCACACTGTGTGCGGCATGTCCATCATTGTAACCATTTGTGGCTGGGTGCACAGTCCAAGGGCTAGAACTAGGCAAAATGCAATCTTCCTTGGCACCGAATGGAACAAATGTAGGGACCCTGGCTGCAGACACTGGGGTGCCCCTGGGCACCCAGCACCCAGGCCTTCTGGGGTCATTTTCTGAAAAAAGGTTTTGCGATTTCGGGTCAGTGGGCTTTATTGCCTCAAAGAGCTACTGAGACTGAGAAAACTGGACTTAAGGGCTCCTATCAATTTAAGGGCAGAGCGAAATTCAATGAAAAAATAATGAAACTGGAGGGCAATGTATTTGTGGCCCAATAAGAGGCCACAGATAGATTTGCTCCAATACCTGAAAATCCACTTGCATCACCTAGTTAAGAAAAACTAGTAGGTTACAACAACCTGCGAGACTTTCTTAGGTGATTGGACAGAGAAGCCAATCAGAAGGACCAGGGAGTAAATTCTCTGAGCAATCTTAGGGGCAGGAACAATTTTGCAAAAGCTGTATTTATGAGGCAAATTCTGCCAGAACTTGAGGGTCCTATAAAAATTGGGGTGCCTGGACTCTACAGAATCTCATCCACTCGTGTTTAGATAAGGCTCTTAAATTTGTGGATGTCTGTGATTACCGAGGGGTGGCAGACAGTCTGAACATTCACCTGCAGACAGGACGCTTTGGAAGTAAACATTTCAACCAAAAGGTACAGAGGTGTCCCATCAGTCAAAAAGACTGTGAAGTTGATCAACAGGAAAAAGAATAAGCAGTTCACACCTGTGTGCTGAGCATCTTGCAACTTCCAGCAGGTCTCCTGGATGCTGGGGTACCGTGACTTGTAAAGTATGTAGCACGGGCAACTGGAGTAAGTTTTTAAAATGTATTTAATTTTCTGATATTTCTGCACCATTATGTATAGGAATCTGTCTCACCATCGGGAAAAAGGCCACAGAGAGTTTTGGGTAAGAAAAATAGTCAAAAGGGAGACGACTTCAGAAATGCCATCAGATTTTTAAAATATATCAAAATATCTTTGCTTCTAAATTATCTGTATTAACTTTAGAATGGGAAAATCAGCAGACCAGAAATAGAAAGAGTTAGTCTGGAACATTTTTAAAATCCACATTAAAAATTTTTTTAAAGACAGAGTTTCCCTGTGACTAACACTGTGAAGGTTAAAAAGTTTTCTGGAAATAAAGGTCATGTGGCTGATAAATGTGTTCTTGTATGCGCTTCCTGGACTGGGTCCATTCACAAATCTCCGAAAAACGAGTTTGAAACATGGACTCTAGGAAGGTTATTCCACTCATAAATAAAACGGTCCAGCCTCTACCTGCTGCTATGAGAATCTCAAATTCAGGGTTACGGGCATACCCAGAAAATTCGCATTTGAATATCCGAGACAAAAATACTGGGCTAGGAGAACTAAGATCAACAGGTGACAATAATAGGGCCACAGCTAGCCTTGGCCCATGTCACTGGATGGAAGAGGCGGAATGTGGGTCACCTACTTTATTTTGACACACAGGAAAGTTCCCGTACCTCCAGGTGTGCCCTAAATTAAGACACGCAAGACGGGCTCCCAGCTGCCACAGTGCAATTCCGTCCCGTTTGTTCCCTCTCAGAAAAGTGTGTTAGCGTGTCAGCGTTAAAGAGACATTCTTGCACCGGATCTGGCACGCACCCACAGCTCTGGCACCTTGCCATTGCTAGGCACACATGATTTGTGACCACGCGTGAGTGGTAATGGCAGAGGTGAGAGCCAGTGTGCACGAGACACGTCCACATTCATTCCTAGGAAACCCGCAGGCCTCCTTCCTACTTATTTCAGTTTTCAGGGGACTCACAGGCTCCCTCCACTAAGGCGCACGCATTTTTACATTGGCCTGAGCAAACCGTAAATAAGAAGAAAATCAGCCTTACAAAAGAACCAAATGGTGACAGCACACGTAACTCGGAAATCAACGTGATACACAACATACCCGTGCAAACTTGGAGAACTGACGGCACGTGCCCTGGGGGCTAAAACTCCACGTGCCCCAGCTGGAGAGGGGAGACGGTGCTGCTCACCCAGGGTGGCTGTCCCGGGGGGCCCCAGTCTCAAGGAAATACTGCTTGGTAGTGATTCGGCCCCCTGGGTGATCAGATGACACCCTCGCATTATTGGAAGGCTACAGATCTTAAACGTAGAGGTGGTTGATACAAATTAATTACAAGACAGCGGTTTGTAAAAATTCTGTAACAATCTGACCCTGAAATATAAAAGTGTTAATGATCTCATTTTAAAATGACAGGTGAGTCACTTGTTCTCTCAGGCTAAGAGTCAGGACCGTCCCGTGACAGTTCTGCAGTGGCCTCTCCTGGGCCACCTCCTCGCCCCTGCACCGCTGCACCTGTGGCCTCCCGGGGGCCCCGCTCTGATTCCGCACTGTCTGGCGGGGTGACGATCGCCAACCACCTTTACTTTCTACTCCTGGTTTGGCCAGAGTCCCTGCCCTTCTCCCCCACCGGGTCTCGCTAGGGAAGACAGGAAGACAGGCACATATAAAAGCTGCTTTACCCCCACCTTGCAAGTTTGTTCCGAAGAATGACCTACTTAAGAGAAAAAGTATCTGTTTCTAGAGCCGAACCACTGGAATTAGACATCCTCATTCTGAAAGATAAAGGAAAACCAAATTCCACTGCATCACTTACCAGCCCCTTCACCTACGAGGCCGGATAAAGCTGAGAAACACAGGAACTAAAAAAAGAAAGGTCTGGGAAAAGCAAGCACGGAACGAAGAAATCCCTCAGAAGGGAAATTCTCCAAGTGTGCCTCAGTGCGGCGGGGAACAGTGAACTGTGAACTAATGCGAAACTTTCTAACGTCTCACGTCTCAGAGCACTTCCCAGATTTTCAATTTATTTCATAACCAGTGTGTGTAGGTCGGCCTTTGGAAAAATGATTTCCAGTGGAACCCATCTCTAATTTTACACCCAAAGCGAATGAGACAATGGGTCTCCGACTTAGTGATCAGCCCTGCTGGAATGTTCCTACTCACTCTGTTAGAAACTATGAATTGGAAGAATTTCAGAATCTAATTGTGGGTTATTTTGCTCTGTCTCAGCAGCATTAAGTTGAAAATGTTCTTATGTGAAGTTGGCCCCATTTTACCCTTTTTAACTTGGAGAACGTGAGTTAATTGGCGTGCTCACTCTGCATATTTATATCTGAAATGCTAGATTTGCTTGGAAATGTGAATTTTATCAGCTGTCAGAGGCAACTCAACACGAGATGGTGAGAGGGGAAAAAAAATCAAGTTGTATGCACATGCAACTTAAGATGGCTCCCATCTGGCTGGACGTGAAGCTTTCCCATGAGACCCGGGAGCGATTCCTTTACGGGTGTGAAGACAGCCGTCGTGGGAGCATCATTTTAAATCCTCATCGCTCCACCTTCACAGCGTCATCCGATGGCGGAAGAGGCCACGCTGCTCAAGCCACTTCCTTCTGTAGTATTTTAAGAGCCTTCCCTGCCTTGTGGGAGCAGGATAAACAGACTCACAGAGGACTCGGCAGGCTGAGAAAAACCCCTAGGAAGATGCAGGCTCCTCCGGTTCTTTCTTTCTCATCTTGGTGGAGGGCTGGGACTCAAAAAGGGCTTATCGATGTGGTTAGTTCCCTAAAGACCACACCCCTTCTTGCATCCTGGTGACATCTGTGAACTCTGGGTATTTGCGTGTGAGTCGTGCGTTACATTCAGAACCTGTGTTTAAGGAGCAAACTTGAATGAGAGCCGTAAGTTAGGGACAATGATTAGCAAATGAGGTTTACCCTCAAGTTGTCATCTGGGACCCCTTGTCTTCTTGACCAAAGCTTTCTTACTTGGTTCTGGCCATTACTGATGGGACGAATTTCAGAAGGAAAGGGAGGCGGCTCTGGCCCATCCTGTGGGACTACCATGCCTGGATCAAGCCAGGAGTGGTGATCCAGGGGAGACCCAGTGGAGAGCAACCCACGCCACGGATTTTCTCTATGGCGACACTCCTTTCTTTATGGTTCACCAGGAGTGGGGGTGGGGGGCATTTTCACGAAGTTACAGCTGCGTAATCCTAAAAGTTGCATAAAGAGATCGACGGCAAACAAATCAGATTCAACTTCAACTCTTGCCTCCCATGATCCTCTGGTGGTCAACGGCAAAGAAATTGTCAAGAGGAAGCTTTTTGGGGGGTTAGAAATAGTCTATATTCTGATGGTGGTGGTGATTACATGACTGTATACATATTTCAAAAGTAAAGAACTGTACACCTAAAAAGGGTAAAATTTACTGTGCTAATTACATCTCAATAAACATGACTTTGAAGGAGAAGGGACCAAAAAAAGAAAACAAAAGAAAGGTCACTGGGCATTAAAATAATATATAACAACCCAGATAACCCTCAAAAACATCACATGGAGTGAAAGAAACCAAACGCCAAAGACTACCTACCTCACGACTCCATTTAGATGGATTGTAGGTAGAAGAGAATGAATCACTCACCCCTTCCACCCACATGCACACACGTACACACCCATGCTCCTCACCACACTCCCAATCCTAGAAAAAAGTTGTTTTCCACAAAGCTGGCTTCGTGCTCTCAGGAAGAAAGTAGCAAGGCATTTCATAACTGTCTCGGAGTCGTGAGGGTAGCGGGGCTCCTGTTCGAGAACAGAATCTATCCCGGGTGTTACACTCAGACTCTCCTGGACAGCACCCCTTGATACCAGCTTGTTAGCCCTCTCCCCCAACTTTCCTTAGGCTACAAAATTTAGATCAATTTAGCGAGTAAAGAGGACGATTAAGTTTGGCATCGCCTTCCTTATTTGGGATAACTGGAAAAGGAAAACCTCACTCTACAGTATCTTCCCTACTAACGTTAGCCACAAAAGGGTTCCCCCTGGCCCTTCAATTTTCCCACCAGATTAACAGGAACAAGATTCCCTGCAGGCGGGAAAGCCTGCCAGTGTCTGCACTCACATTCCAAGCGTTATCTTAGGTCAGACATGGCCCTGAAATATTACCCAGCCCATTAGAAGTAAGGAGCTCTCTAATGTCACGCGCGTGCGTGCGTGCGCGCACGCACACACACACACATACACACAATACATGTCAGTAAATACAATGAAAAAGGACAGGGTCCTGGGACTCAGGAAGAAGCAAGCTGAAGACGGAGAGCGGCATTCTCTTTCTTTTAAATCCATGTAATTTAAAGTAATTCAGAGTCTCACGTGCTACCTTTTCATAAAAGTATTAAATAAAAACAATTAAAACCTGAAAAAATAAATTACAACCCAAATTCCCTTCTAGGCTTTTGGCACCTCAGTCAAGGGAAGAGTGTTCCCCGAAGGGGTTGAAGAACTTAAAAAGGGGCCCCTCGGAAAAAGGGCTGGGGTCCTCCCAACTTCACACATTATTACTTCTGAATGCAAGTCAACGCCCAGCTCCCGGATCTCAACATATTTTTCAAGCAGTATGAAATGTCCCAGGGAAATCGTCGCTCTGTAGATGTTCCACGTTAGAACCACCCAGTCTCTGACCTTCCTGTTCAGAGCATGCGCCGCCCGGTGATGTCACTGGTTTCTCTTGTTTAGACAGCACAAGGCACGTGCAAGTCCCGGGCAATTAGAATAAAGCCAATCTTTTGCTACACGAAATATAAATGGCTAATACATATGTCAAAAAATGTTTGCCATGTCTCAGAAAACAGCCAAGGAGAAAACATTCTGGACTCCCAACAACGACAGTCCTTGCTGAGGTGACCGGGTCACCTGTCACATTCAGTTGACGTAGACGCTGAGATAACCTGATCGGACAGTACTTTGGCAACCGGTCTCCAGAGCTCAAGCGTGTGCATGACCGGCCATGTCGCTTCTAAGAATTGATGCTGAGTCAAAGATTAAAGACGGATGCGCGATTATCTGTACCAAGGTCATCACCCAGAGGTGTTTATAATAGTGAAAATAAGGAAACGTCCACATATAAAAATAGGCATTGATTGTCTAAAATATGGTACAGCTACACAATGGAATGATGTTAGTCACTGAAGAGTACATCCTTGAAGGACATCTTAAGGTACAGGCAGATGCTATAGACAATTTTGAGTGAGGAGAGAAACAGGATTCTGATCTCACATGTTTACATACGAACGTACATGCAAACATATGCGCACATACAGATCATGTGCAGACACAAACACAGACAGAGCAGAGCGCATGGAAACGCACCAGCACGCCTCTGGCTGCCACCCATGGCGGCGGAGCACAGGGCGGCTGTAATTGTCTTCTTTAAACATCTTTCCCAGTTTCTAAACTTTCAACAAGAGATGTGTGCTGTTGCTTTAAAGTATACTTTGCATGTATTGATCTTATACTCTTTTTAAAATTGTTGTTCAAGTAAGTTGTCCGCATTTCCCCCCCACCACTCCCCCCGCACCCCACTCCCACTCCCACCCTCAGTCCTACCCCCTTCGGCTTTGTCCATGGGTCCTTTATACCTGCTCCTTGATGACCCTTCCTTTTCTTTTTCCCATTATCCCCCTTCTCCCTCCCCTCTGGTTACTGCCAGTTTGTTCTTCATTTCAATGTCTCTGGTTCTATTTTGCTTGCTTGTTTTGTTAATCTTAAAAAATACATTACATACATATGTGATAGGATGCTGGTTTTGTGTGAATTTTTGTTAGAAAAATGACAGAGAAAAATCAAGGGCTATTATGAGATCATTTATTTAAAGATAAAAATGCTGATCCTTTCTAACACTTATAATAAGGGAAATTTAGAACTAAAATATAGGCTATAAGATACCACTTGTCTAAATGGTAGAAGAAATCAAAGGATTGCTGTGGGGAAATAGCCTCATTAGTCTTTCATTTCTGTAGAACTCCTCTTTGCTGAACAGCTTAAAATGATGCTTGGAGATGTTGCTAATTCTCTACAGAGTTTGATTCATACGGCTGCACTCATGCTAGAATATAAGTTAATTTGGAGCAGAAGATAAATCCACAATCGACTTTTAGATTATTTTCCATTGACCAGTCAAGTCCCGGTGCCTAGCAAAGGGGTGGGACATTGTAGATGCCGAGCAGACATTCGTCTGACAATTCTGTAAGCTGCCTTCTCAGGAGGGAGAGAGGATAAAGCCCAGAATCACGTCTTCTCTGCCAACACATCTGAGCCCTGCTCTTGGAACGTGGTAGGTGCTCAGTAGGAGCTCGCTGAATTCAAATGAGTTGGGAAGGTCCCCAAAGGTCCTGTGGCAATAATCAGAGTCACAGATGCCAGGTTGATTTTAGAACAAGAACACGGGTGGGATAAAGTGCTGGGCAGCTAAGGGGCAATTGATGTATTTGACTGGTTGAGGGACCTGCAAATGGGCCACCTCTAAGCAAAATGCAAGCTGGTTGTGGTGTTAGTTTGAGGGTTTTTTGGTGGTGGTGGTTTTGTTTTTTGTTTTTAGAGGCCGGATTACGGAGGCTTTAAAGCCAGAAGCAATAGGGGATGCCCACAGTCCTGGCGTGAGTGCGAGTGAACGACTCTTCCATGATTGTGTTAGTGGCGGGCTTGAGGTCACCGCCCCAGACCCCGCTCATCTTCACCCGCACTCCCTCGACTACGTGCAAAGGGCACCCAGGAGCAAGGAAAGGCGCGTGTTATTCAATCAGACATCTCTGCTTGGGTTTTACGTACTGGCTTTTATAGGAGTGGTGGCTGACAGCTTTCCATTTGGAATCATTCAAAACAGAATATTCTCTTTCAGATGAGACACCGAAATACATCAGAAACACAAACATCGTCTTAAAGCTCCAGTCATTTTTGACACAAAGGACTGACACGGTCCTTGCTTTTTAAGACGTGTCTTGGGGCTCCCTCTTATGTACACAGAGCAAATGTCACATACGCGATGCTCATTTTCTAATCCGTAAAGAAGCCTTTCTAAGAGGAACAGGCCTGGGAATTTGGGGAGACCGTGAAGACTCAGAAGCGGTACCAAGAGAGGACATGTAAGCAGGAAGGATGGAGGGTATGTCTACGATGATGATCAGCCTCGCCTGAATTAATGCGTGACAGGAAACTCACGGCTTAAGATAAACTCTGACAGAATGACATGTTCGAATCAAAAAATGTGTAATGCGTGCATTAACGCGGAAACAGACGATGCTACATTGTGTGAGTCATTTCAAGGTGAATTGCTTTAGGATGGAGCAGGGCAGTGGGCCTTTTAAACTTTTCCGGCCGTGACCCTCAGCAAGAAACACATTTTGTGCTGCACTCCAGCATGTGTGCCTGAGAATGCAAAACGGATCCAATGACACACTTGCCGTTGCTATTCGTGAAGCCCTCTTGAAATTGCTTTATTCCAATTTTTAAAACGCTATTCAAAATTCACTGAAGCGATTTCGTTCCCCTTGGTGAGTCACCACTCGCAATTACTTCAAAAGAATAATCCATTTGCCTGCCTCCTTCCAGATATCTTTTCTCCTGTTTTTCGAGATGCAATGTCTACAACCACATCTCATGAACTATTCAAAGTTAGAAATCAGATGAGTCAAGGTCACGACTCAAGAGGGATATTCAAAAACAACAGGAAATATGTTATTATCTCACGCATAAATGCAGGCGGCCGCCACCCAGCATAGGACCTGATGAAGTATTTGAGAACTCGAAGCGTCCCCTTCGCACCATAGCCGTGACAACGGATGTTCCAATAGAGAAGCGACGTAGGTCAGTAGCCAGAGGGTTTGATTTATTTTGGTTGGGTTTTTTGGTTGTTGTTTTAATTTATTTCCTCATCACCGGAAACCCAGCCTGCCGGCCAGACAAAACATCTCAGTCAGGGGCATCGGCCACGATTCTGGCTTTTCCCCAGGACCAGGAGCAGCAAAGAACTCTGGGCTCCACTCTCCCAACAAGAGACTGTCACACCGGTGACAATTTGGCAAGAGCAGGACTCACCTACTGGATTCTGATCTCCACGCAACCGACAGTGACACATGTTGGCCTGTGGCCGCCCCAGGATCTGACAGGCAGGTCCCAGCAGAGCGGAGGGCAGACGCTGGCCGGCCACACACCCCGGCTGCCTCCTTCGGGACGGTGGGGCCAGGCCGTACCTGCTGAGCCCTTCCTGCATGTCACTGTGGCTGAGACCCCTGATTTTGGCCGCCTCACTTGACCTTGCTTGCCCTGCCTGAGAGGTTCGCTTGGCTACTCAGTTTCTAAATTAGAGCCCCAACGCCCGTGGGTTCAACTTCACAACAAAACTGTCTTCGATCCCAGTATCTGTAGCCCTTGCTACCTGCCTTCCCCGTAACCTCTCCAAGCTTCTCACCCATGCTGGGTGACGGACCACCTTAGAGAAGAATCCGGGTGGAACTGGTGTGAGCTACAAAAAAGATGGAGCTGGAGAAAGACCATGTGGAAAGACAGATGAGTAAATATGTCGTGTCCATGTAGTGCGGGATGGGCCTCAACGGGGGAAGCTCAAGGGTCAAGACCACCCTGCGGAAGGTGCTGGAAGGGAGAAGAGGCTGAATGTTTGTAAGGAGGACAAACATTCTAGGGTGAGGGGCCTGGGTGTGCAAAGGTCCGAGGGAGAAGGAAGCACGCCCTGCTGGGATTTCGGCAGCGTGGGGGTGGCGAAAAGACGTTTGAGCTTCACTCTGGGGGAAACAGCAGCCACCTCACTTGCATCACTCAGATGCAACGGGCCCGATGCGTGCCTCGCATGAAGCCCAGGTTGCAGGATGGGATGGGGATGGATGAGGGGGGTGTGTGGAGACGGTCACACGGTGAATTAGGGTCATGGCCGTGGAAATGGAAGATCAGGAGACGCACAGGTATATAAACGTTGAAAAACTACGCCACAAACCTGAAACGAATACAATATTGTATGTTGTACTACTTTTTAATTTTTTAAAAATCAGAAATGGAAAAATTGTTTCTCTCGATGGAATCCAACGGCTTTGCAGCATCCCCACTGCTAACGCCCTGGTTCAAGGCCCCGTTACTTCTCAACGTGCTCACTGCAGGGGGCACTGTCAGCTTGTTCTCACCTGCTGTCTATCCCAACAGATCAGCCAAACAAGCCTTTCGCACTGTAAGTCACATGACGTCACGTGCGTGCTCAATCCAGCCCACGGCTTCTCTTTGCTCTCAGCGTAAACGCCGAACCTGTTAAGACTGGCCTACAAGGGCCTATAGAGTCTCTCCGCCCCCCCCCCACCCCCTTGCCTCTGCCTCCCTCCCCCGGCTCTCTCGGCTCCTGCCACGCTGGCCTCCTTGCTCGTCCCTTCCCGTGCTGCACGGACCCTCAGGGCCTTTACACTGCAGTTCCCTCTTTCTGGAAAACTCTTGTCCAGGTACTTTTTCTCGGCCTGCTCCCTCACTTCAATGTGATCTGTGGTCCACATTCTCCCTTTTCTGTCTGATTTTTCTCCATTGTGCTTTTACCCATGTGACATACTTTTTTCCTTTGTTTACTGTCTGTTTTTCTCCAAGGAAAATACATGCTGCTTAAGGGAAGGCATGGAATTCTGTTTCAGTTTCCTGCCACAGCCCCAGGGCCAAGCCACTGTGCTTTCCTGGAGCAAATGTTCACCCTGATGCCCTCTACAAAAACAAGGATGCGTGAACACTGTCAATACCCATCAGTAAGAAGCCCATACTTTGATCCAATGGGGTACTATTTACATCGATATCCTCAATGCGACCACATACAGAAGATGGAATACCACTCAACTATGAAAAATCTGAATAAACCGTAAATGAATCAACTTACTGAAAGGAAAATAGTCCCATGTGTAAGTGAAAAGAATCAGGTCACAAAGAAACATACGCGGGGTTAGCTCAACTTTGTAACAAGATCAAGTGGGAAAATTTGTTGAAGTGCATGTGTTATGGTAACTCCTCACCTAAAATAAACATTCTTTAGGAGGGTCCAACCTTCCGGCGTCTCGGGGCCACACCGGAAGAAGAAGAATTGTATTGGGCCTCACATTAAATACATAAATGCTAATGAAAACTGATGAGCAAAAAAAAAAGGGTTTTATCTGAATTTACAATTTTGTGCTGGACCATGTCCACAGCCATCTCGAAACAGATGCAAACCATGGGCCACAGGTTGGGTATCAAAGGATCCAAAGACTCAACCCCGAGAGGACGTCAGTGGGGGTTTTTCACTCTCGCAATGTTAATAACATAGAAAAGCAGTCGGATTTGTTCTGACCTAGACAGTCTGGGATGGAGAAATGAGTCAGTACGGTTCTGTAAGATTCTTGTCTTATCTTATGGGCTCCAGGAAAAAGCAATTTCTCAGACTATCAGATAGCCAATAAAAGCCAAGGAGGCGTCGGAGCCGTGTTGCTCAGGGTGGAGATCAGTGTGCCTCGCAGGAACGGTAAGGAGCCTTTCCACCGAGGCCTGCTTCTCCCTCCGCGTCTCAGCGGGACTCACACCCTCCCGTGTGCAAGTAGGAGTGGGCGCAGCAGCTGCTTCTGCCCCCGCCAGTCCCACCGAGCTGAGGCTTGGGACCACAGCCACCACACCCAGTGGGGAGGGGAAGGTGGGGTGACATGTGGTGAAATCAACTACGCAGGGAAGAAAAAATGAGAGGAATGGTTTTCTTTTTTTGGAGGGGCATTTCCTTGATTTTTTTCTGGCAAAATGAAGGTTTGATCCTCCTCAAAGAACTCTTGGCTCGCCATAAAGTTGATACTTCAAAGAATAAAAAAGTCATAGTGGGAAAAGCACATTTAACTCTATTTGGTGTTCAAAAGATGAGAGGAAGACAAACAGCCCCGCAAGGTTGTCTAACCATCAGGAGCTCCTCCTGACAAGGTCTTAGTTTCATTAATTCTCTTGCCTAGAATTCAATACCAATCTAGGTTAAACACATGCCACTCAAGAAAGGATGATGGCCAACTTCTAGTGAGCGGATGTAGTGGTGAGAGTCACCTAGGAGGGTACGTAAGAAGGACTCGGCTGGAACACAGCAGCGCTGGGGCTGGAGGCCACCTGGGCAGGAACAGGGATCTGCAGTGAAGGGACCTGAGGACCACATAGGGGAAGAGGCTTGTGCGGAGGGGTCGGTGGTGGGGCCCGCGCCAGAATCCAGGCCTGCTAACGCCCAACCTAGAGCTCTTACCACCCCATGAAAACACTCATTTCACTCTGATCCGAATTACCACCAGGGGAGGCACAGGAGGTTCGAAAGGGATCCCCCAATTTAGAGGAGGAGCCCATCAGGGCAGGCAGGGTTCCTGCCTAGGAAGGAACTGGAGAGTTTGTTAAACTGCTTTCCAGATTCCCCTGCAGGAATTTACATCACACAGAAGCTCCCCCAAGTGAATGGGATGCACGGCCAAGTTCAGAATCGCTGGTCTGGGTTATACAAGACAGAAGAGCTCGGAAGCCTGCAGATTTCTATTTTTAAAAATGCAAGTCATTCTCCTCACTCACTCTATGAAGAAACAACATGGGAATATGCAATTAGAAAGCTCAAAATAGCTTCTTCAGGGGAAAAAAGATATGATTCATACTTCTAAAGATGCTCAGGCCACAGCTGCAATCTGTTCTTGTGGCCCAAACCCTTGGAAAGCCAAGTGGAGGGAAGCCACGCTGGACTCGTTTGCTGGGATCCAACACCCTGTGCAGCTCCCTGGGGACAGGGAGTGACCACACTCTGCAGACACACAGGCAGCTGGAACTGACCTGCAAGGAGGGTCATCCCAGCCTACAGCCACCATTCTCAGGGGACCTGGCTCCTTTTGGTCCCAGTGGCTGGGCTCACCTGCCTGGGCAGGAGGCATCTGGGGAGGAGCATTTGACCGAACATTCCCGGTACTCACTGAAGTCCAAGCTCGGAACGAGTTCAAGTTCACCCCATTTCCTATAGTCAGGGGATGGGTAGGAGAGCAGAAGCAAGCTGAGGGCAAGCTGAGGAGACAGTTGGGCACATGATAAATTAGAAAGCCCGACAGCTGTGTGTTCTGAAACACAGGATTGAAAACAGATCATTTTCTTCCTCTTTGGGGAACACACCATGTTATATTACAATTCGAACTTGGACTCCGTGGGCTTTCTCACCGAATCCCCTGAGGAGGAAGAGCAGAGGAGGGATGAAGAAGAGCCCTTTTCTGTAACCAATTCTTCACTTGAATTTAGAAAAGGGTGGTGTTTGAGAGGTTTCAGGGTAAAACACAAGTCTCGCACAAGATATGCTAACGTCCGAAAAATATTTTGGAACTGACTCTGAAGCAAACAGAAAGCTACTCTCGTCATGCAATAAATATGTATTCAAAGCAGACTATATTCGCAAGGCACTGGTGAAGAGGCTGGGACGAAAGGCAGATTTACTCTGACGTTAATCTTCGAGCGGTTCATGGAGTAAAAGGAAGACAGGGTGTTTGAAAGTGAACGCAGGGTTGGCCAGCACCGTGCAGATAGAGAAGGGGCAACATTCCCGTAGTTAACCACGTCTGCCATCTGGGTGACCTCAGTCTACGCAACCTCCCCAGGGTCCGCGATCCCTCGCTGGGGAAGGAAACCGTTGTAAGGGTTGACAGAGTAGTGACCTCAGAGAACTGTCTGCGCCAGAGGAAGCCTCTAATAAATGGCAGTAGTGGGTTTTTTTTTTTTTTTAATGAATTCTTTCTACTTAGCTTTAAATCAGCAAGTGGTTTTGATTGAAGTTCAAGTACCCAGAGCTGAGAAACTCCCCTGGCATCTAACTCCTAATCTACTCCAACCTCCAGGAAAACCTGTCCACCCCAAGGATTCAGGTTAAGGATGGTGAGCTTGTGAACGCATCCTGGAGCTTTCTGCCCTCTGGTCTCCTCCCCGCCATGGCCACCAGGGACTCCCAGGCGGGCAGTGGGACTGCCACTGTGGGAAGCTGCAGCCTCTGAGGGGGGTGTGTGTTAAAGACCAAATTTGCGGGTATGCTTTTCTGGGGGTCATTGTGTTTGCTTGTCTGTATTTGTTTACTCATGAACACTCGGCTTTTAAAAACCTCACAGGTTAGCATTTCAGAGCCATTTCAGTGTGGCCCAGCAGCCTGACTGGTTCCTGGTGTTTGAATTCCTTTTTCTGGAGTGGGAGCATCTAGTTTTTCCTACCTGACCTCTATCTGAATCTTCCAGCCTTCCGCTCACACTTGCCCTCTAACTCCACGCTGCTTTTTGCGAGTCACATTCTACATTCACAACACGCTAGGCCCTATGAGCTCATGGCCAGCAGTGATACATCCCAGCCCAACAATACCTGCTGGTGGGGGTGATAGCTGCCCTGGAGAAAGAGCAGCTGGAGGGTCCAAACCCCGGTGTGTCGAACTAGAGGAGGAGGCTGCTCCACATTACATTTTGGGAGGGGAACGTTCATCCCAGGGGGACTTTATGGATGAGGGGTAAAGGGGCCACCCAGGCAAAGGGCCTCCTTCACCTATGGAGATCGCGTTACATGTACGATTGTTTTAATGATATTTCCACTTAGCAAAGCGGCCGCGTGTCCTGCCATCCCAGCTCCTCATACACGTACCCACGGAGCCCAGGTGAGCCCGCCTCGGTGCCACAGAAGAACGGAAGGAAAGGTACGTGCAAGTCCCATCAGCCTGCCCTGCCTGACCCGCCCTGGGATGGCTGAGGAGCAGCAAGCCGCCCCCACCCGCCGGCCTTCATGGGGACACGGGGGCTCCCGAACCACGCTCTTGACACCACCGGTCCCCGACACCTTGCACAGGACGGCTGTCCTGTCCCTACCCCGGCGTTCCTGGGAAGCCTGCCGCCCGGCAGCGTCCCGGGCACATCTGCGCTCTCACGGACAGCAGGCCAGAGCCGGGTCCGACATGGGACCATTCTGATTTATTCATTTTGATTGTTTCCCTTCAAATTACATTAAAATGTTTTTCTGCCGTAAGAACATGCTTTCCCTATTTTAATACTAGGTGGGAATGCGTATGCGTGTGGCGAGGGTGGTGAAAGAAATAGGGTGGGATGGTAACACGACAGGTAACCCTGGGGGAGCGGTGGGCAGGAGTGAGCGCTTCGGCCTTTCCTGCAAGCCGTGCTGTTTTAAAAGAAAGACATTCTTGTTTCCATTCATCTTTTGTCGCTCTTCTTTATCAGTTCTTCCACGCCGCCTTCCACCTCCCCTTCTTCCAGAGGAACTCTGTAGTCAGAGGGCAGCCTCCACCCTCACTCCCGCCTGTAGTTTGGGAGCAGAGATGAGCCCTCGCACTCCTGGGGGAGCCGACGTCTTCATCACGATGCGAATGGCGTCCCACCCGAGGTGACGCTGGCTTATGTATTTGGAGCTCGAGTTGTATATTTGAGGTTGTACTGTTATGTAGAACTGTACACACAGTGCTAACTGTTGTCTTACAGTTTTCCTCCCATTGAATATTTCCCATTACAATTATTCTGCAACAGTTTACATTTTTATTGTCATAGCTAAAAAATTCCCTCTTACGCATTTTATAATTACCTAATTACTACTGACATATAAAAATGCTACTCAGTTTTGCTTCTCCGCGATGTAGTGACTCTTCTGAATTTCATTAATTCTAACAAGCCTTTTCTTTGCTTCTTCAGGGATTTCTAGATAACTAAGCTTTAATGTCTATAATTTAAAATACTTTGTTTCTATCACTGAACTATGTCTGTATTTGTTTGGGGCTTCCAGATCAAGAAGAAATAATTACGGTGAATACTGGCTCCCTGTATCATTCTGTTTCAGTTTTAGTTTTTACTATGAAACCCATTTTGTTATCACCATTTTAAATATCAGAATGTTGCTTTATAGTGGCTTTCTTTAAAAAAAAAAAAGATGCTAAAAATGAGTCCTCCTCATATTCCATCATCTTTAACAAGTGGCAAGACATGTTCCCAGCTACCACTGCAGCGTTAGCGGACGCTGGAGTCTAGGTCGGCACATCACACGTGCTCGTGATACAAGCCCAGCTGCGCTCTGCACCTGAGCTCCTTCTGCCTCCCCGGGACAAGCGAACCTTTGAGCCAAGCGGAAGGTCTGACGGGAATAATACAAAGGCCTCTGTGGCAGGTACTCGGGAAACATTCATAATCCAGTTTTTTGTTTTATTTTTCTGTGCCTTTGTTTTCGCCATTTATTTATTCTTGAATTATTATTATGCTTCTCTACAAGCCGCTTCAGCAGTTAGGGGGAAGGGGCCGTGGACTGAAGGAAAAACATATTGATGAAGAGTAGAAAGTCCGACAACAGAGGCACAGAGGGAGGACTCCAGGACTTCAGCAGGGGGTGTGACGCCCTCCACCGTGCGTGGGTGTCGGACGACGGACCAACACAGTCCCCCAGGTGACCGGGCAGGACAGAAGGACGAGGTAGGGGGCGTCTGGGTCTCTCCTCATCGGGAGGCACATTCGCAGGCTGCCCTCTCCGTCTGTAACTTAAAAGACAGCAGGAAAGGATGCTCCGTGTCACCTCAGAAGCAATGTGAGAACGAGCCAGTGCTAACTGAGCCGATGACAAATACAAATTATTTTCATCCACTTATAGCTGAGATGTGCTCGCTACATTCTCCTCTCCCTGCCAAGGTTGATTTCTCTCCGTAACCACTCCCCGTGGAGAGAGGCAGGACATGGTGCTCTTAGAGGTACTTACACGCACTGCCTTCCGACACACCAACCAACCACCACGCAACTTCCTAGTCTTAGGACAGCCTCTCAGTGCACAGAAAGAGGTGAAGACTCTGGATTTCGGTGTCTTTGCCTCCATGTGTGTTTGGGTTACTAATTCCTTCACCAAGAAGCAGTGTCCAGTTAACAGAAGACTTTTTCTGCCTTTTCTCAGCTGAGTCTTGGAGGAGGAGGATGGGAATGGCAATGATCATGAGAATAGTACCCCACGTTACAAATGGTAGGGCAGAGAGAAAAATGCCTAACCTCCTCGACGAAAACTCTTCCATCAGTTATGCCTGCCACCCAGGGCTTCGGATTCCGAAGGCGAGAATCTTCCGTGCACTCCTCCTGCCGGTGGTAACACTTTTATACATCCTCGCGTCAGTTTTTTTATCATGCTAATCAAGCGCTCCGGAATAAATTTCACGCTCTCTCCTATGGCATCTTTAATGCGAGCCAAAAGTGGGTGCAACTTTTCTAAAGCCAAGCTCAGGCCTTGAACGTCTACACCATTTTGTTCTGTTTTTTTTTCCCCCTTTAAACGTACGAATGACGTAGAACATGGAAGTAAAGCCCAACAGGAACATGCAAGATAAAGTCAAGATCCCAGAGGTTCCAGCTTTCCACGGAGCGTGGGTACCAGCTGGTGTCAGGAAACAGGAAGGCCTTAAGAGGATGGATTGTTGAAAGCAGCGGTTCTTGAGTTTCCTTTAGCCAGAATGTTCCAAGAGTGAAAGTGGTGGATGGCACTTCTCAGAGTACGAATGCGCCGGTGGCCCAGAGTCAAGTGCTGCCCTGGCGGCTGCTGCTCTGCGAGTCCCTCCATCGCTCATCTGTGCTATTTTTACTCGCTAAAGCAGGGACGTCTGCGTGATGAATTACACCAGGTTCCGCACGCAGCACCACAGCGTGTTATGATAAATATCGCCGTGGAAAGACAAAGTAAGGAAGTGCTGAACATTTTCATACTGGATGATTTTTTCGATTTCTGTTCCTGTGTGTGTGTGTGTGTGTGTGTTTAACAAAGTTAAAAAACAAGTTAGGAAGTTTTAACCTAATTAGAACAGCCTAACAGGTGAAGATGGCAAAATTGTTTCTGAGAAAGACGGAGACACACATCGCAACTGTGTGTGCATTCTGCCCTTTAAAGTACACTTGAGAATAACTGCCCCCCCAAAACATAAAGCATAATTGAGGATATAGATGGAAATAGCCATGTGCTAACAGGAAAGGTAAACAGTGGACCCCAGGCATCTTAGTGATGAAAAATAAAATACATTATAATAAAACTTCAATTTCCATTTTCTGCAATCTTTGATATTGCTACATTGAAAAAATACCAATGCATTTCTCCAATTCCCAATAAAGGCAAAATGACAGAGGGCTGGAAACTGACTTCAATTTGTTATCATTTCCTGCAGCAGTAAGGAGAATGCAGAACCGAGTTTTGAAAGTAAAGGGGCAGAATTAAACTGCCTTCCCGATCTTCACAAACCCCAGGTTTCTTTAGTTCCCACCACTCTGCGGCCGTGTACTCAGGAAAGGTTGGTCTCAGCTCCAGTCTAGGGAGCCGCTAATGACCTCGCTAGGTCTGACTTCCAGAAGGTTCCATTCCCCTCATCAATGCCTGGTTTAGGCACAGGTACAGGCCATGGTGTTAGATAATTAGACATCAGAGGAAGTTTGCTGAAGTGCTTTTGGAAATACTTCCACACACCTAAACGAGGCTCACCAGAAGGGACCGCCCCTTGTTCCTCTCGACCACGGTAGCTGTCATTCTGCTACGAGTTCAAGGACGATGTGATGCGCCAAGGGCGGAAAGAACCAATAGATGAACGGACGTGGGTCCTCAACGACATCGCTGAACACTTACCCAACCCGAGGGCCTACCCAGCTCTGAAAGTGTGGCATTCAGTGCACGTTCTCACGCTGGCCATTTGCTTGCTCCCTCGAGCCGTCTGCTTCAGCCCCGTGGATGTAGAACTCTCTGAACCTCCTGGACTTTCCACCTCCAGTTCTCACTGCCTGGAATTTGCAGCAGGCGCTGCACGCTACGTGCAAGGTGTACCTGCCAGTTCCTCTTCCTGTCTTCATGATTCTTCTGTGTCACACCTGCCAAGACAGTCTCCCTCCCTCAGCCTGTCCGGCTCCCCATGAAGGAAAAGGCCCAAACACCATCTCCTAACGACACTAATATAACTTGAATGAAACGTTACAAATGCAAAATGTTTTCAGGGGAAGGACTCTCCAGTGAGCATGTGAGCTGCGTGAGGATGGAAGGGTGTGTGCTAAGTCCATGTCATCGTGACTTGTAGAGAAGGAACCCTGCGGTTACTGAGTGAATGAATGAATGAATGAATGAGTGATGAATGAATGGGAAACAGGAAGAAATGTCCTTCACCCTAGCTCTGTCTAACTTCAGAGCACAACTAGGTTAGGTGCTACATATTCAAATGATAAGTAATTACCCTGTTTGTATCAGAAACCAAATTTTCCTTATACCCCTCAACAACTTACTGCTTTGAGGACAGTCCTATAACCACAAAAGTGACAGGTACTGGCTGTCAGCCCGTGGCTGCATCTGTAAACAGAAGGACTCCACGTCTGTGCGGAGCATCTGGGGGTTTGTCTGCGCCACGCCACCTCCCCGTCCCTCACCCCACCCCCCTGCATACAACTATGCCTCTTCTTTTGAAGACCTGCTCTTCCCTGACTTTTAATCTTCTAAGTGGGGCCGCCAATTATACAACCCAGGTCATGGGGATCTGTGACCATACCTAGATCGATAAACAGTCCTCTTTGTGATTTTTAAAACCAACACTAAAGGAAAATAAGTGCCTTGCTCTCAAAAGAACCTCCTGAAGGAAGCAGATGAAAAAGAATCACTTTAGCCAGAATGTAGAGAGCAAAGGAACAAGGGACATGGTCCCAGGTCCTGGTTCCAGCTGTCACTGATGCCATAGCCCTCCACACCTCCCCGGCTTAATCTGGGCTTTGTTTCCGGAACGTGAGAGTCTCTCGCTGGCGGAAGAACTGCCCACCTTCCCACTGAAGCAACACCCACATCCTTCCAACAACTACGTGCAGCAAGGACTCTGCCTGTTTTTGCAGGTAAGGAACCAGAAGCTCAGAACTGAGCAGAAGCGTGCCCCACGTCATCCAACGAGTGGCTGAGCTGTGACTTAAAGATGGCCACCCAGGTTCCCAGAGGCAACCGCCGGCCTTGCCCTCCTCTTCCTCTGCTGTTCTTTGGGCCCCCCCCCAACACCAAGTGGGGCTCGGTGACCCTCGGCAATACGCAGTAAGTGCAAGTGTTCTCTTCATTAGCAAACGGAGATGCCACTGATCTTAATTAACTCCCGCAGGTGTTACAGGCTCCAGTGAAACGACTTGGACAAAGTGCTCTGAGAATGCAAACAGGCATCGTTTTTATAGCACACTATCACACACGGGCCTCTTGCAATGTCAATAACTGGAAACCATAAAACAAACACTTTTAAAAAGTAATCTAAAGAAAACCTGTATATAAAGATTTGGTATCAGTCATTTAATTGAACATTAAGTGTTTGCTTTAGACACCACGATGTAATTGGTAATTCAGAAGTGAGTTTCCTCAAAAGACCTTAGGTTAAATCGAAAGACCAAGCATTTCCAGAAAATTGAATGGTTCCACTTTTGCATATGTCCTTTAGATTTTGGGGTGGGTGTGTCTTTGGTCTCAGCACTTGCTTATTGATATGACATGGCCATGATCTCTTGGGTCAGTCACTGTCACAAACCTGAGAAGAACCATGAAGTTAGAAAAGGAGAAAAGCAGACACAAGCAAACCAAAAGATGATGGATTTGTTTGCAAAACTAATTTTTCCCAGAAGAAAAATAGACATCCCTTGCAACATCAGGGTATGCTCAGATTTGGTTTTCATATTAGCGACTTATTTAGTATGGCAGTGGGCATGAGGCAATCCATTAAAAAGCAATTTCCCTCTTCCCACAAGGTGTTTCATCATCTGACATCTAGTACTCAGTCGGAGTGGAGTTGCCCTTTAATATTTTATGAGCGGAAAATAACTCATGTAGGTGTGTTGACTCCAGAAACACAGGAGTCCTTTGTGAGCCCTGCAAGATGTCCAGAACGGCTTTTGCAATAGACACGAAGCAACAGGTAACCCAAAAACTTAAACTATCAAAACACTGCAAAAGTTAGGCTTTTGAATTGGCAACAGGCATTTAAATACATATGTACACACACACATATATATATTTATACATATACATACATATATACACAAGCATATATATATGTGCATATATATACATATAAAATGACTTATAACTAATAGGAAACATTATCAGTCCCAACTTGTTTAGACACTTTCTGAAGTGGAAATTTCTGGGGCACAGGGACCACATCCCGTTCCCCTTTGTGCCTGCGGGTCCCTCGCAGTCCCTGGCACACTCTAAGTACTCAGTAGATTGTTATGGAATGGATGAATAAGTGCGTTTGTCATCTTGGGTTTAGGGGCCCGACCACCAGTATGTCAGGCCCCACCTGTCCAAGCTCAGCCACACCACAGGGACCAGGCCTGGCCAGGGGCTGAGCGACTGGGGCAGAATGTTGACAGTCACCCTCCCAGTAGAAGGCGGGGCGTGGGAGAGCCTCTTGCACTTGGGGCACCCCCAGAAATCCCCAGGTCTCTGCCTTCATCCCCACTCTGCCATCTCAGCCCACATGAGCTGGCTTGGCTGCCAGGTTCTCTGAAGGCCAGGAGGGCCGCTCTACACCCCAACCCCCCAACTTCTAAACTACAGAGCCCACATTTCCCTGAGTGACACTGTCTGCTCAGAAGCTGCCCCCACCCCCCACCAGGTGGGGCTCCCCTGATCCACATGCACTCTGTCCTCACACTGCCTGGAATTGGACCATCTTTTCCAAGTTAGTGCCCTTGGGGTGAGTATTATCTGTTCCCAGGTTCCTCTTTAACTCCTACGACTGCAATTTCAGCCACTGAAGTTACCTACAATCAGGCCAAAATGAACACAACCACAGCCCTGCTCTGCTTAAGGATGGGGAGACATTTTGAGAAACGTGTCATGAGACAATTTTCTCACTGAGAACATCAGAGTTCACTTACACAAGCCTAGATGGTCCAGCCTACTGCACACCTCGGCTACACTGGACAGCCTATCGCTCCCAGGCTACACGCCCATACAGCACGTTGCTGCACAGAGCAGTGTAAGAGTAAATCAAGCACCAGAGGAAATGACACAATCAGGAGACTCAGTAAATAAGATGCACGAGGCGGCAGCCGGCGTAACACTCCATTTATAAAGCACAGTAAATACACTGCACGAGAGTATACAATGCGGGGGTGGTAGGAGCACGGTGATGTCATATGTTACCACGGACGTGAAGGCAGCGCGCGGCAGAGAGAGAACCTAGATGCCCTTTCTTCCCAACATCCTCCTTGTCCTCCAGCATACCTCTGCCCCGTGTGAACCGGGAGCATTAGAGACACATGTCTGTTGGACAGGGAAGAGCAGGAAGCTGGGGACAGCAGTCGAAGCAAAAGAGAGGCTCTCTTCTGCAGCCACCAGGGCGAGCACTGCGAGCCCAAGCAGGCCCTTGGGAGGATGGGATGAGGGCAGGGCAAGGGAAGGACCACTTGGGCCATGACCGGGACTGGAGCTGTGCCAGCCACGCGGAGCATGATGGGTTTCTGGTTTCTGAAGATCTTAGCTGGTTGGCGGTGCTTGTCAGTCAGTGACTTTCTCCAGTTTCCCCCATAAAACTGAGATTGCCGTGAAACTGACAGTTATCCAACTAAGGAAACCAGTAGAATCGGTTTGAGTCGGGACCTTGATCCTTCCACTGAATACACGGTTAGCCAAACAGTAGACATAAATCCCAACAAGGTGGTCTAATAGGGAGGAGGAGGGAGAACCCACACCTAGGCTCCAGGTTAACTCAGATATTGGTGCCGGCAAGCTGAGAACCAAGGAGATGGACGCAGAAACCTCTCAGGTCAGGTTGCTACGCCAGCCACGCAAAACGCCCGGATTTGGGCTCCTCGGTAATGAATTTCTGCTTCTTTCCTTGCAACACTGGAGGAGGGTAACGTCTGCTGTGCTTATTAACAAACAGGCTCAACTTCTTCGTTTTTTCCTCACTACGTTCTGAATTTTCTCATTTACCTTAGCTGTACTGAAGTCAGTTCTACGCTGTAAATAAAACATTACCCCCTTTTCCAATTTCATCATTGGATTTCTTCCCATTCATCATTTCAGACCATTATTTTAAGCTCTCAAGCAGGTGACTGAATATTTATGCTTCCACAATAATTCCAAACACCCAACATTCCCCTGGTACAAACAGTGTTCTCTGGCGCCCACGTGGGGAGGCCCACAGGGAAAGATTTCGTGTGTGTGTCGGCTCCACTGATGCTGGAAGGATAGGTGGAAGGCAGTCTGTTGGCCGGCTTCCACCCAATTCGCTTCGACAGGTTAGAGCCAAATTATGCCAATGAGCGAAAGGCAAGAACATCATTATGCCCTCTTTTTCTGGGTGTCCTCTCCCAAATTCGTAATAAAAGGAAGAAAAAGGGCGATAAGCATATCTCCCAGAGCGCATTTCTCCTGGTCAGCTCCCCATTTTCTACAACAATTCCTTCTTTCTTAGAGAAAGCATTTAAACCGGTGCAATACTAGGAGAGATTTCATTAAGGCATTCCATTTTTTTTTTCTTCATGGAGATAAATGGTTTCAGAAGAAAGAAAGGAAAATGATCTACTGGTAGGCGAAAATCAGGCATTTGAAAAAGAAATTCGTAGGCCGTTTTCCTAACCGAGTATTAAATGCAAGGCTGTTTGAATATATATTCACTGTTATAAGACTTGAAGTTCAGTCATAGTGCCTGCCCATTTTCCTATTCTCATAGATTTTAATAACATCTCTTCCCAGAGCAGACATGCAGAAATACACGCACGCGAACCTGGGCCAAAGAACGGCCAGCCCACTTGGTGTCCGGGAGCGGCGGTCAGCGCTCTGGGAGCCGCCGGTGCAGGTCGGGCACGGTCCCGGTGCCACGCCCGTGTGAGGAACAGGGGTACTTACGCAGCTCGCCCACTTTCAGGGTCTCGCACAGCATCTTGGTCAGCTCTATGCTGCTGCGGCCAAAGGGGCACTCGTGCTTGTCCTCCCGGCTGCTGTTCTCGAGCACGATCTGTAAGCAGAGAGCAGACAGGTCACACGGGGACGCGGGTTTGGGTGGAACGTCAAAGACATGGGCTCCATGGCACAGAAACAGGTCCACTCCAGCTCACCCAACCGAGGCTCTCGGGGCCGGACAAAATTCTCCTCTAAGTATATTCTCAGGCTAGAGAACCTCAAACTCTAACGTTTTCCTGATCTCCTACAGCCTTCTTAGACCCTGGAGGGGGTGATGTTGCGTGGCGGTGGCCACTTACAGAGATGCCTGTGGAGGGTTTTTCAAAACAGCACAATAGAGACATTTCTACTCAAGTGATGAAATCCCTGTCTTGTCCTCTCGGCCATGTCTTCCCTTTCCCGGGAAGAGCCACTCTCCTTCCGGGACTTCCACCCCAGGCTTCCCGAGGAAGCCACCTCGTCCTTACAAGATCTCGGCCCCGGCCTTCACTGGCTGGGCCACCCCTGAGGGATATGGGACACACACTGGACCGACCCGAGTCCTTCCCTGGGACTGATCACAGGAAGCGGGGAGGCTGGTCCAATCACGCTGACGGCACATGGGGAGCAGGAGTGCGGCGCTGCCTGAATGCGAGCCCACAGCAAAAACAGCTTCGAACAAGAGAGACAAAAATGCGAAGAAAGTCAGGGAGGAGAGGAGTGGCAGTCAGGGGGGCCCTGAGTGGCTGGTCCCACTTGCCCCCCAAGCAAAGCTCCTTCCCTGTCCTTCACCCGTCTGCTGAGAACCCTGTCGATTCTCCTGTTTCCTTGTTCTCACCACAACTAAGAAAGCCATTCTACCTGGGGGCTAAACAAAAGTAAAATAAAACAACAAAATTCTAGATTAAAGTCGCTAAACTTGACATTCACAGGTTCACAAAAGCTATCCGCAGCTTGTCCACCTCTGGCACCACCTCCGCCTTCCCCCGGTGGGTTGTCTGGGACCCGGAGAGCCACACCCACGGCGTCTGCAAGGCTGCAGTGCGCCAGCTCGCGCAGTTCCTCCCCGCAGGCTATGAACTCTTCGACGGCAGGAACGGAACCGCGTTTATTCCTTCAACCCACCAGAATAACTGAGCGAAATAATTATCTGCCAGAAAGATGCCCGGGCCCCATCAAGTGGAGAACAAGACAGACCAGGGTTCGACCTCATGAAGGAACGTCCATTCTAGTCCAGGGAGACAGCCACAAAAGAGGCCATCGAAGTTCACACAGGTGCTGTGGCTGACGTGGTACAGAGGAAGGGGAGGCCGGAGCAGGGAAGCTTAGACACCAAGGTGAGCACTGGGAATCCAAGGACCAGAAAGAGCTTGTCAGTCAGGGTCTGGGAGAGGGATCAAGGAGAGAGCCCCTGAGCTGAGCAGGACGTGTTTCGGGCAGGCCGGCACCTGGCCTGGCGTGCGGTGGGGAGGGGTCTGGGGGTGTGCAGGGCCGCAGTTGGGAGACCGAGGGAGTCCGAGCAAGCCAGGAGCCTGAGAGGTGGGCCAGAGCCGCTGCCCCAGGGCTGTGCGAGGGTTATTCCAAGACTCTGACAGGCTAGCCCTGAGGTTTAGACAGGTGAGTAGTGTGACCTGATTTGTTTTAAAAAGATGTGCGTGTGGGGCGAGTGCTCCATGGGGAGGCGGACAGAAAGCCCTGTTCTTCTGGAAAGCCTGGGCCGTGTCCCTGGCAGAGACGAGGGCAGCTCAGGCTGGGCCTGCACAGTCCCGCAGCACATTGTCGTAAGGAATCTCAAAAGGCAGAAAGACTCGCAGGAGACACTGAAGGAAGAATGTTCAGAGGGCGGGAGGAAGGAGAAGGGAAAAAGGGAAGAAGGCCCAGTAAAAGAAGGTGGTATTATATTGACACACACGTTTCTAAATAGTGAAGAAATGTCGGGGAGATCAGTGTGGCGCGAATTGTTTAAAGCCAGAGAAGCAGGATTTTGATGCAAACATGCTCCCATTGTTTTCTGCGCAAACGCCATGCCGGTAATGCACACAAACACAAACACACACAGACACAAGTTACTATAGGCATCGACAGGCCCCCAGGAACAAGTCAGCCCTTCCCCAAGGGGGACGCTCCTTCCAGCAAGGCATTTACACCCAGCCGTAATGACAACCGATCGTTGCGTTTTCAGTCTCCTTGCCCACTCGAGGCATCGTGGCTGTTTTTGCAGACTTCACCGTAATCGCTTCATCACCCTTGTGACTGTCCGAGAGGGTGATGAGCCATCCCAGGTTCGCAACATCAGCTGCGATGCATAACCACACACTGAATATCTCCATGCACGTGCCCCCTACTGCCCTTGGGATTTATGCGAAAAACTCCCCCTTGCGGTCTCTTTAGGACACACAGGTTTTGGTTGGTTGGCTTTTACTCCCATGAAATGCCTTCTCCTGACGACAAGAGAGCAACTCCTGAGGGATCCTTAAAAGTTCTGTTCCTGCCCTGGCTGATGTAGCTCAGTGGATTGAGCACGACCCTGGGAACCAAAGGTTCGTTGGTTCAATTCCCAGTCAGGGCACATGCCTGGGTTTCGGGCCAGGTCCCCAGTAGGGGGTGTGCAAGAGGCAACCACACATCGAGTTTCTCTCCCTCTCTTCTCCTTCCCTTCCCCTCTCTCTAAAAATATATGAATATAACCTCAAAAAAAAAGTTCTGTTCCCTCCTCACGGTCTCTTCTGGACAACCTGCCAAGCACAGAGTCTCATCTGACTGAGACTGAATCACCCTCCTCCTTTTAGAAGAATCCTTTTGGGTTCCAGCCAGGAATTCCAAGTCTGGAAAGCAGGAGGGGGAACAATTAAATTCCCAGCCATCAGAGAATCCTTATTTCTCTTTTAAAAATCAAGTTTCTGAGACAGCCATACCTACGTAAAACGGAGCACATCTCCTGATGCTGGGAAATGGATGGAAAGAACGGAGCAAGAAGACAGGACATAAAAGACAGGAGACAGGTAGTTTCCAGCCAGCTCCCCAGGAGGACATTCCCCTGCATTTCACATTAACATCCTATTAACATTTCATGAGCTCATCAATATTTAATGAGGCTGTGATCTGCATACACTCTAGGTAGAATTACTGCCGCCAATAAATGTTCTGGAAACATTTCCAAGGCACAGTTTATTAGCAGGCACTAAATTAAGGAGTAATTTAAGTAATCAATATGTAAATCAGTCTGGAGAAACCCTACACTTTATTCTTTAAGTTACCATCCATCTTATCGTATTTACCTGCCTCAAGAAAAATAAACCCTCCTCCTCGACTGATTTCTTTAGATAAGGCACACGCAAATCCTTCAGGTCACCTGTGTAGGTTTTCAGGCCAACGTTCCCACAGAAATATTTTAGGAAAGACGATGATGATGAATGTTACCAATTAGATATTAATAATGGGAAATATGTCTTAAACTGGTTAGTAGCTTGTTTTAAAATTTAACACACTGCTGTATCTATATTCAATTCCAACATTCTGGCATTAACCGTGTTCACCTAAGACATTTTGAAAAGTTCCGTTTAGAAATTTCAAGGCCTATTTTCCATCTTTATTTTTTCCTCACTCTTCAATTTGAAGAGCAACCACACCAGAATAAAAGCCACAATGGAGGCAGAATTAAAACTTGCAATTATCACTCATCATAGAGTACGCCGCACACCTAAAGAAGTTGTAACCATCTGCATGTTTTATAAAATAAAACACTGGATGTTTGTGCAATATTAAGTATAACACATACAAATACTTTACAGTTTATAGGGTATATATACATATATCTATCAACAGATCCCCAATAAACCCGTGAGACTGATAAGGCAGGTATTCATTATTCAATTAAAAATGTTGAACCAAGAGGAAGAGCTGGCCTAGGTCAGTCCTATCCTAGAATTCAGTTTCTAAGCCTTCGATTTCCAAACCTCTCCCTGCCCCATTATAGCGTACAATTGTCTTCACGTACGTGCTGCCATAAAACTCAATCAGTTTCATGTCAAAGAGGCGAAGAGAACTTTGACTAATGTCCTCTGTCTCACTGAAGTGAGTCAATAAACCCCAGAACCCCCTGGACAAAGGTATAAGGTTCTGTCTTATCTCATTTATCCTCGAAGATGGGTAACGGTCTCTCAGGGTGAGTGACCAAAAGCTGTTGTGAACTGTCCCCACAGGCTTTACTTCCATAAATATTGAGTTCCCATCAGTGGAGATCACGAACCTGTCTGACTTGGGCCTGACCATTAAATGCTGAGTGCCAGGCCGGCTGCACTCTGCTGCTGCCCCTTCTCTGACCCCTCGGGCCACCTGCTCTCTTGGCCTCTCCACAGCACGTTGCTGGCTGTATTCAGTGACTAATGCACTTTCCTGCACCTCTGCTGAGCACTCCCCACCTGGGGCAAGTGCGGCCCTCAGCTTTCCCTGTATCCAGCCCCGGGGAAGCCCCGAGAGCCTCCCCTGCCGCCTCTCATCTATGGAGGCCTCTTTTTCATGCTGCTCTGACTCTGAGGATCAGGTGAGGCAAATTCACATCCCCACGACTATTCTGTGATTGCTGTTCTGCACTCTGCAACCCATTCACCTTTTACACCCACCCCTCCAAACCCTGCTCCCCTCTCACAACCACTGGTTTGCTCCCTGTATCTATGAGTCTGTTTCAACTTTGTTTGTTTGTTTCTTTTGCTCTTTAGATTCCACGTGTAAGTAAAATCATAGACATGACAGTCTAACCACTCTGCTGTACACCTAAAACCAACACAAAATACCACCGAAAGTCGACTACAATTGAAAAATTAGAAAAAGAGAACTGAGTTCTCTCCGAAGAGAAGGGGTTGTCCGTCCTGCCCCACTTCCGTCGCAAAGGCGCTAGGAGATGCGTGGATGATGGGAAGAGACCTAACCTGGGGTGAGGTCGCGCAAGGCGGCCCATCGCTCGGCGAGACGGACCTCAGTTCCTGAGAGCCCGTTTCACAGGACTGTCGTGCGTATTAAATCACAACGCAAAAGCCAAGAGCCTGAAACAGAACTCCGAGGCGGGACCTGTTACCTCTTTATTGTCCTTCCTCTTCCTTCTCCTGCACGGCCAAGGCCAGTACTAAGTGCAAACGTTCACCAGCCACGGAGCCAACCACACGACCACAGTGAAAGCCGCTTCCTGATGACCAGCCTCAGGGGACGGACCACGGAGAGCGGAGGCTCTCCCCGGGTTTCACGACGAGAAGCACACGGAGCAACAGGGTGGTCACCCACTTCCATCGGAAACGCCAGACGGGCATCCTGCTCTGCACTCACGTTTGAGCAGGACTCCCCCACAGGAAAACGGGTGCTCTGAGCACAGAGAGGGCGCAAGGACCCTGAAGAACAAATCATGGCCTGGGCAACTGGGCGATCAAGTCCAATACTAAACTGGACAGCCACCATCGGACACCCGACCGGAGTCTCATCAACTCACAAGGTCTGTTAAAACCTGTCTCCCGACCCCATCAGAGAAACGCCAATGTTCTTCCATGTTAAATCAACAAATAAACAGCCCAAAAGCCTGATTAGGATCAGTGAGCCTCCCACCCCCGCCACAACACAGGGCTCGTTCTGCATTAATAACAGAACCATGGAACACCCCAGAATGAAGTGTTAGCCCTTAAATCACATCCCTAAGACCCAGACCTCTTCTGAGGTCACAGTGTAAGCCCAACTTGGGGTCCACTCACAGAGACTTGGGAACCACAGAAGAGCCACTTCTCCTACGTCCCCACCAATGCTAACGGTGCTCGGTCCCAAAGCACCAGAGAGAAGTGTTAGAAAAACACTGAGCTGCCTCGAGGGGGCTGCACAGGAGCTTAATTGCGATCATGAATTTAAGCAAGTTCATAAAATCAAACAAACATGCCCAAGCCCTAATATGATGATTCTAAATGGGCGGAGAACAAAGAACACTGCAATTATAGAAAGTATGCCAAGCAGGAAAACAAACCAGGACAAATCAGAGCCCAAGGCTGCTCGTCCATCTGACCTACCGCCCCCCCCTTTTACAGATAGGGGAAGTGACCCCCAACGTAGAGAAACCTAACAGAATTTACTTTAAAGGTGCATCCCAGGGAGCAGTAAAAGAAAAAGAGCAGTCTTTATTTTCAGAGCTTTTTTCACTGAGTGTCTCATTGAGGGCACAGGTACTACCACCTGACAGAACTCCTGGGCCCTCCCACCTTACAGAGGCCAAGAGATGTTGTATAATCTGCCCCAGGTCACTTAACACCAACATCAACAGAGCCAGCACCGGAACCCAGGTGGCGTGGGCCCAGCGATCACAGTCTTGGTTACTGATCCCGACCGGAACACACGCCTACGCCTACCGAGAACGCAGAGGGTGAAATAGCAATAGAGCTTTGATCGGGAAAGTCCTTAACGTGGTCACAGACTGGCTGACAGCACCGTGGCGCGGACAAAAATGGTCTTCCCGGAGCTACCTCTAAAAGACTCGGCGACCTTACGTGCTTTCCTTTACTCTAGTTTTCCCCCACAAAAGCGACGGTAGAAGGGGACTTCACTTGGGGTGGTGGGCGCACGGTGCAGTACATGGATCGCATATTATAGAATCACGCACTTCAAACTTACGTTATTAACCCACGTCACCCCAATAAGTATAATTTAAAAAAACCTGGGGACAGGAACGCCTCCCTCCAAGGGTGGCAAAGAGGAGGTGGCACAACCAAGTGGAGGTCAGGACCTCTCCGTGCCTGAGACAGGTCCAGCCTCAGTGACGAAGACCAATGGTCTGCTGTTGTCATAATAATCACCTGGCCTCCTGTGCCAGGGTGTTCCCATTGGCTTTACCAAGACACTCTTACAGTTCTGGGGCACAGCTGGCGACAAAAACACACACCGCAGAAAACAAAACTCAACTGCTGCAGAGATTATTAACCCTGCTCTTTGACAAAGGAAGGACTCGGGTGGCACGCGTATTATTCCTGATGTAGATGGGTTCTCTCAGCGTCTCTTTAGGAGAGTGGCTCTCAGACTTAAACGGCACCAACACATGCACCACTTGGGGGGTAAACACAGACTGCTGGGCTGCCCCCCGCCCCCCGTGTCGGATTCAGCAGGCCTAGGGTGGGGCCTAAAAAGAAAATGCAGGTAGACCGAGTCCTGAAGTCTTCTGTGGCACCGGGGCCACCGAGGGAGGGAGTGTTAGCTAAGCATTTCAGGGAACACTTAAACATTATTTTTAGCAGCATTCTCTTTCAGAAAAGAAAAGCGCTCCGCCCGCACACCTCCCCTGGTCCTTAATTGGCCACTGAGAGACGCAGCTGCCTGTGGTGTGTCCAGGCTGACAAGCAAGCCTCCAGGCCTTTGAATGGGGCCAATGACGCCACGCAGCTGAGATGTGACCACCGGGGTGAGAGTGTGACCGGGAAAGGGACCCACAGAGCAGAGTGTGTCCAACTTCAAGAGCTGCTTCGAAGGACAAAGGAACAATGCACCCCAGGAAGCAGAGAGAAAGGATGCCCAAGGGGTCATGTTGGGGAGAAAGCAAAGTAGAAACTGCACACAGTGAAGTGAGATAAATAAAACTTCCGGGCAAATGAGAAAAATGGTCTAAATCCCAGCTAACGAGGTAAAATCCTTCCAGAAGAAAATCAGCCAACTGCACCTAGAGAGGCATAATAAAAGCCATAAATATAAAATGGCAAGGAATCAACTGGGTAATGGTGGAGTAATTAAAGCCCGGAGGTTGGTTCATAATAGACCTCGAACCGAACATTGATCAAGTGAAAAGAAACGCCGCCTGCACTTTGATATAGAGCGACTCGCGAGCAGGATGCGCCAGGCGCTCCCAGCAGCCCCTGCGGCGAAGCTCGCCCCCTCTGAGGATGAAGCTGGTGGCACACAGAGGAAGGACAGGACAAATCACAGCAGGGGCGAC
The DNA here is from genome assembly GCA_039655065.1 of Glossophaga mutica. NCBI lineage: Eukaryota > Metazoa > Chordata > Mammalia > Chiroptera > Phyllostomidae > Glossophaga > Glossophaga mutica. Next base: position 91,328,062 of record CM077313.1, read on the forward strand.
TTGTGCTTGTGCCTGCACCGTGACCCTGATGTCACCGCCACAGAGAAACGAGGCTCGAAGGCCTCCTCGCTCAGGCCAGTGCGCGTGTCCCTGGGCCCAGCGACGGTACTCGTGCACCTGCGGGTACATGCGGGCCTCACTGCAGGCGTGAAGAGTCACATCCTGTGCATGTGACGCTGTGGTTCTCCAACTTGGGCTTGCACCAGAACCATCTGGACACATTAAAACACAGACTGCTGGGCCCTACCCCGGAGTTCTCCTTTAGTTGTTCTGAGTAAATGCGTGAATGTGCATTTCAAACACGTGCCCAGGGAAGCTGGTGGCTGCTGGGCCGGGGTCACACGTTAGGAACCGCTGATTTAAAACTGTGCAATGTCTACACTCCCAGCAAACCTGTTTTTAAAGATACGGAAAGCAATGACAGGAGGTGGAAGAAACGAATCTGATTTTGGTGGGGTTTCTTCTGTGACTGATAAAAGTATCATTAATAAGAGTTAAAATGCACAGAGAGAGAATGCAGACTGGCAGTTGCCCAGGGCTGGGGTTTAGGGGTTTGGGGAGCTGCTGGGTACTGGGTTTCCTTTTGGGGTGACGGTAATTATAATGTCTTGGAACTCAGTAGAGGTGGCATTTTCACAGCACTGCAAATGTAGCAAATGGGGCTGAGGAGCTCACTCTATAACGGTTCACGTTATGTTCTGTGAATCTGACCTTGAATAAAAATAGAGGGAATGCATATGGAGTGATGACCACGTGCAAACTCTCCAGCGTTCTACGCGTTCGGTCCTCACGAGCCACCAAGGAAGGACACGGGGCAGATGGGGAAATCGTGCCTTGGAGCTCGAGTCACAGGCCCTCCGTTGAGCAGTTAAAATGTGACGGGCCCGCCCCCCGAGGGCACAGGCAGCCTCTCGGCTTCCACACTGCGCTTTGAACTGTTTCATGGGGGGAATGGAATGTTTGTTTCCAAGCCAAGGTTCAGGACTGACCAGACAGGGACACTGGAGGTGAAAGTTCAGAGATGGCCCAGGACGCTCGTCCGGTCGGACACCCAAGGACAGCCACGCTGACTCTGAGAGGGGACGGAAGCCTGAGGGCCTCCCAGAGCCCATCCTTGGGTGCTCGCCGACGCCGAGGGCTCCGGGCATCCAGCACACCCCTGCAGCTGGTTGGAAAAGCTCCTCGAGTTGCAGGCACGTGCTAGGTGTGACCTTTGCAGACAGGAAGCACCCCCAGCGCCCCTAAAGACCCTGTGAAAATGCAGATTATGCTCCAGCAGCCCGGTCGCCCAGGGAATGCTGCCGTCGGGGCTGCAAGCGCCACAGCTGAAAAGAAAGAAACTCTGCTCCCCCACATCTGCTGCTGAAAGTCTAGCCACGCTCTCTCCTGTACTCGCTGACTCAGTCATTACAAGTATTTCTTTAAACATTTGTTCTTGCTCAGTAACTTGCCAGAAGCTAAAAATACATATGTGAACAGAATACCCTCTTTGGGAGTTTGCGATCCCTCGGGAAGACACGAGGGGACAGGATTTGTGAGGCAGGCAGACATTCACTCGCTGTGGACCTGTTTTACACACTTCTGTGTTACCTGCCTTTTTGACAAGGACGTATCTTTTCTGTGACGAGCACGCGTGCGAGATGCGATGGGCAGGCGGGGTGCGCTTCCCCCGGAGGGTGAGCCTTGAAGGAGGCGCTGATTCTAGGCTCTCCCCGAAGGCGTCTGTTTAACATCGCGAACCAGAGGTGAGCGACGGAAGGTAATAAAGATGAATTGCAAGATCCTGAGTGAAGTCAGAGAGGCCCCTCTGCCCCTTGGACAATAGCAGCCATAAATCACCGGATCACAGGGCAGGTCTGACCCCCTCAACGCTGCACTGTTGAATACAAATGCCTCCTGTCTCCTTCGGCGGGACGCAGAGACGCCGGAACGTCACCGATGTCTGACAGTCGTGGCTGGATGAAAAATCGGGCTTGACATTTCTCAAGGCTGATTTCTCACGGGGAAATTGTCGCCAGTGTCTTAACAGTTATTGCCGTCTTAAAGCCCAGTTGCACTCCACATACGTTGTCTGAAATGGATTTGGGAATGTAACTAACTCGCTTTACTAAACAAATACATTGTAGGGGAGCGAGTGAGAAAATAAATTCCTGTAAGTCGGATCACACCTCGTTTGTCCACTTAGCGCACAGATTTGTAAATTCACTCTGGTTTGGGGAAGCGGAGTTGAGGGGAGGCAAAGATGAGGAGAAAGAACTATTATTTCCTATCACCATCTTCCGGACAATAATAAATCAGCATTGCAGAAACATCTTCCGATTACATAATTTCTGATACGTGTATTAAAATAGCTAAAACGGGGCAATTACTTACTGAAATTTAATTAAGAAATTAAGCCGTATGTCGATTTACTTGAACTTAATGGCATGTGGAAAGGAAATTTTTCATCTATAAACCTCGCCTTTCAAATGCATTTCTTCTCATTACACCGCATTCTACACAAGCATCCCAAATCTCAGCCACATCTGCTAACAAGGAGCTCTCCTCGGTGGGACCAGCCCCCCCGCAGGGGTCTGTCCAGGTGTGGTGCTCTTTTATGGAAATTGCTCCCCTGGCGCCCCTCCAACCCCGCACCCCTCCCGCACCTGTCTGAATTTCCCTTCTCCTTCTGACCCAACCCAGTGCCACTTTCTCCAGAAAACCGCATGCAATTCCTTCCTCTAGAACTCCACAGCCTTATCTGTATCTTTCCTACCGCACTGGTCACTTTCTGCGCCAAACTGTGGCGAAGTACATGCACCTCACTCTGCCTGGTGGGGTCGAGCCCCTGGGGTAGGGTGCACAGGTCAGCCGCCTTTGAGTCTGCTGCCCTGCAGCCGAGTCACACAGCTGTCATTTACAAATGAAACCATTACTGACAAGCGAGTGGACAGTACAGGCTGCAAGCCTGGCCTCTCACTCGGCTGGCAGTGCCCAAGGAAGAGTCCAGGGCACTGTCCTGTCCATTATGGGAGCACCAACGTGCCTGACTTTAGCACAAGCATTTCCACCATTTATTATTTCTGCACACTCTTGAGCATCTTAACTGAGTTACTGCCATCTGCTCAGCCCGTCAGCCCCACTCCCCATTCTGCTCCCCTGTGGATTTTATCAGAAGCAATGGCTTCTGTGACTTCCCCAGCAACATCCCCTCCAACGTCATCCTTTCCTTCACTCGGGACCCAGACACTGCTCGGCAGCTGGAGTGCGTAGCCGCCCCCAGAATCCAAGCTGCACAGGAAACGCAGGGAGAAACCGAGGCCCCTGCCCACGCCCGAGGTGCCCCCGGGGGGACAGGGCCATGACAACGCAGGACAGACGGAGGAGCCCACTCTCCCCAGGCCAGAGCCAAGGTGCCAAAGGTCTGTCCGGGGCGACTGTGCATCACCTGCTTCGTGCACTGTGAGAACAGGCATTTACAAAGTGTTGGGGTGTGCGCGGATGCCCTCGGTTGCAGGTTCACGGAAATCACTTGGCAAGTACTCGCTCTCAGCGCTTCCTGTAAATGCTGTGAGAGCACCAGCAGGAGAAAAGGCACGAGATGGCAGGGAGCCAGCTCCACCGCACAGGCACGTCCCCCCCACACACCCGCACGGCCCGCCGGCTCCACTCCGCTGCCTCCCGGCACCAGGAACGAGGCCCCCGAACCCAGGAGTGGGTGGCGGAGGACACGGAAGGGGCAACTGGCAGTGGGGCTGAGGGCTGGCATCCCGTGTTGCCAACTGAAAGGGCAACCCCTGTTTCCTAGGGCCCGGCGCCCCTGAACTTCCTTGGCGCGTACTGGGGACCGCGCCTGCGTCCGAGGCCCCTGCGCAGCTGGAAGCAGAGGCCCTGCCTGTGAGCCCCCGTCCCTTGTCTGAAGACAGGCCTGTTTCTGATAATTCTGTGATGCTTTCAGAACCAGGAAAAACGGCAGGTAAGAGCCTCCGAAGGATTCCTTGAAAGCAAGATGAACGAGGACATTTGTCTTAATTACCCTACCGCTGACAAAACTCTCTGAAGATGTGGGTGCAGAGGGGAAGGGAGCGTGGCGGGCGAGCAGCGACCGCTGCGGCTTTCCCCGGAAGCAGCCCTGCCCACACCCCAACTGCCGCCCGGAATGAACGGAGCCCCCCTTTATGCCACAGGAGGTACCCGCGGGCCCCGCTCAGCCACCACGGTCAGTGGCGCGAGTGCTTAAACATCAGGGAGACCGATGATCTCACAGGTGTTATTTTCCACAAAGACTCTACCCTTTTCTTCATTTCAGACCCCCTTCCTCTAACAAAAAGGCTCAACTCCTAATGAGTGTAAGGCTGCCCAGCACAGAGCCTCGGCTTCCACGCCGCACCTGCGTCTGCACCCAGGCAGCTGAGGCCTGCCCCCTCCCCCACTCACCTGCCGCGTCCAGACCCCTCCCATTGCCCAAATGTTCTGTTGGCACGTTAGGGGGGCTCATGACAAACGTCCTCGCTCAGCGATGTGTATGCTCTTGTACAAGATTATTTCCTTTAAATGCATTCCAGAAATGCAAATGCGAAGCCAAAAGATCTTAATACTTTTGTCACTTAAAATGTATTTATCGGTGGTTGCCAGGAATTTTTCGGGGGGTGAGGGAGGAAGAGGCAGAGCATGGAGAACTTTGAGGCCCGTGAAGATACTCGGTATGATCTTATAATGGTGGCTACGGGTCACCATATATTTGTCCAAACCCGTGGAATATACAACACGGAGGGGGAACCCAAGCGTGCACCACAGATTTGGGGTGATTACGACGTGTCGGTGTGGGTTCACCGGGTGTAACAAAGGCACCCCTCTGGTGAGGAGGGTTGACAGTGGGGGAGGCTGCACATGTGCAGGGGCAGGACACACAGGAGGTCTCTGTACCTTCCCTCAACTTTGCTGTGACCTTCAAACTCTCCCATAAAATGCAGCCTTAATTGTTTTTTAAAAAAAAAGATCCTTTCAGAGGGCCAGTATGGGCCTAGGCTGGGGAAGGACCATCTGTGTCCTTGATATTCTCTTTGGATGGGAGAAGGAAATGGCCTTTGTCCAGATTCCGAGTTAGCCTTTTACTGTCTGTTATAACACCGGACAACTGACTTCACAGCCCGAGCCTCGTCGTCCACATCTGCAAAATGGGTCCAATAGCAGTGTCTGCCCTATAGCATTGTGGTGAGACTTCGGTGAAGTAAATACATGGCCCTAACAGCACCCGGCTACATTCGTTACTTGGTACAATTTGCCTTTTATTTGTTCCTAGCCTACGCTGGACGGAGCCCCAAGCCGCCAGGCTATTAGCGGAACTGGCCGCTCTGCGGGAATAACGACCTCTTCGCTGGTCTTCTCGGTCCTTGCCTGATACAGAACTCATGTCTACTCACAGAGCACACACACGGGTTCTCAAGGCTTTGCTAACTGAGACCTTGAGGAAGGCTTCGGACCAGGTAGCTCCTCAGTCTTAAAGTGCGGCCATTCCGATGGTCGCACCTGCTCAGCGAAGGTGCATTTCTTCCAAGTCTGGCTCCAGTTCCGATCCTCTGACACGCATCGCTTAGAGCCATGAAGGACTTCGGGGCGGAGGAGGGAAGCAACACTGATCAGGGATTCAGCCTATCAAATAATCATCCGTCTAACGGATAGTTTTAAATGGTCCAACGTCAGAGAATGATGACAACGGGCAAAAAGGGGCATAGTCCCTGCTCAAAAATGGCATGTTTGAAAAAGGTAACGCTCAAATAATAGAACATAGAATTACTGAATTCCAAATTGAGTGAGTGCTATAAAGGAAGTAATAAGGAAACAAAACCAAGGAAATAAAGAAGAAAACAGAAAAGGAGCCGGAAGGATGAAGGCCTGAAGGACGGATGAACGGGAGTGAGGAGGACAACCGCGCAGGGGTGGGGGAAGGAGAGGCTGAGCCAGCGGGAACTGCACGTGCAAAGTCCCTGCGGCACCGGAGCGTCGCCCTTCGAGAGCTGAAACGTCAGCCAAGCTGGCTTTCCCGGCCTTGGGAACTGCAAGTTTGTAGACGGGCAGGAATGACCTATAGCAAGGTCATGAATTCTAACAGCCGCCAAGTGCGAGGACCCTGGTACAGAATAGCATTTGATCAACCAGCCGGAGAGAAGTTAGTCATCGGGGCTGTTCTATTTGTTACTAATAGTGTTTCAGCCGCTTTATAAAAAAAACCCCAAACTATTGTCTATTATTTATGATTTATACTAAATTTTAAAATCTTGGGTTTTACCAATACAGGGGGGAAGCTGATAAAATTAAGGTCAAGGTAAAAATAAAATCACCTGACAACGTCAAACACGCCTGGGTACACCAGGTGGCTTGCGCAGCTCCTAAGGGGAAAGCTATTTTTACCAAATACAACAGGACAATCAGGAACACTACCACCTAAATTTTATTATACCACCTCGAAATGCCTTCTGATTTGGAAGGCAGGTTGCTAACACAGGCTGGACCCCGGTCACAGGAATACAATTTAAAAATGAAAGTCAGCAGCGATTCACCCGAGCACGAGCTTCGGCGTATCTGGGACACAGGCATGGGGGTGGGGAGCATGCCGAGATAACCGATCATTTGGTTTCCGTTCCCAGATGGACAAATGGAGGGGCAGCTGCAGCAGGGAGGTCAGAGCATCGCTCCTCAGCCTTCCGGCTACGAGCGGGTGCAGGGAGGCCGCGGCACCTTCCAGACGGAAACCTATTTCATGGCTCTCTGCCTCGGGGTGACTGGCCGTCCGGCCAGAAGGCAGGATCCCAGAACTCACTGAATTCAGGTGCTCATTTAACACACATCTGCTGAGAGCTGGAGATTTTATTTTTTTATGTTGAACACATTTTTTTTTTTAATGGCTGTGTGGTGGGCAGTTAGACAGACATGAGCAGAGCGAGGATAATGGGCCAGGCACAGAAGGTCACACGGCAGAAAGGCCCAGGTGCCCAGCGACGGGCAAAACTGGGGGAACAAGGGCCTCGTCCCTAGGTGACCTTCTCTCCCCTAGCATCTCGCTGGTCATGCAGTTTGGTCTCCTCCTGAACTGTCATATCTCCGGTCATCTGGGTTAGACCCCCTGACCTTTCATATCAATGGTCATACGGCTCAAACCCTCTCCTGACCTTCCTCCCCCTGACGTGTCACTAGTCACGTGGTAGACCCCCATGGGGGAAGAACGAGGGGCTATAGAGCGGCCTCCTGTGAGTCCCACGCAGGGCCTTGTATGACTTCTCCCGGAAGTATTAGCCCCTAGGGATAACACCTAGGCCTCAGAGGTGCTTTTGCTCCAGGTCCAGAAAAGCAGCCGAGCCAGAGACTTCAGAGTCACAGGGGGAGGAGGGTCTGTTGACCCACACCTAGTGCCCGAAACTCTTCAACAACAGGGTTCTGAGGAGATTCAGCCAGCCTCGGCCCCTGGAGAAAGTGACCCGTTGCTGGAAGGACATTTGTGATGAAATAACGATTGAGGACAGGCAATTCCAGCGATGGGGCACAAGGACCAGCTCCTCTTTATGGTTCAAATGTTATTTTTATTTTTTCCTGCTAAAAAGCTGAAGAGGGGAGTTCTGGCTTCTGGTCCAACATGTAGAAACCTTGGGAACTGTCCTCCCCAAACTCCCAACCAGAAAAAGGCTGACCAAACTCAAAATCAAAACCTCTCCCCAGTTCCGACAGAAAATCAGGGCAAACCGTCACCCTGCAAACTGGGGAACCGGGAAAACCCGGGGATCAGAGCTTCCTAGGGGCAGAAGCCAGAGCCGATAGAAACACTTACAAAGGGTAACTGACCAGTTGCTGGAGTTGAACATGGAGGAGCTTCCGGGGCAAGGGCCCTGGGGGCCAAGCCCTAGGAGGGTCCCTGTACTTTCGTGAGTAACATCTCCAGGAGCCCTGCCTGTTTTCCAGGTGAACACCAGAGAAAAACCCTCTCTTGCTTTGATCAGAGGGTAAAAGCGACCACGTTAGAATAATTCCAGAGCATCCCACTCTCTTTAACAGTGGCCTGCCCACCAGGGAACCTGTTTGAACAGAGCTTATACCGCCCGCATTGCACCAGAGCTTAACCAACGTGGGGAAGGAAAAGCCCAATTCCAACCGTGGTTAACTCACTCTCATTTAACAGTAAAGGAACTGAGAAGGCCTTTGTGAAGGTCGCAGCCCAAGGGCACATGCCCACGGAAGGCCCGAGACTCAGTCACAGGGCTGTGGGGCACTCCCTTCCCCCTCAGCTCCCCACCACCTGCACAGGGCTCCTGCATAACGGCACACGATCACGCCTGAACCAACCCCAAGCCTCAGCCGCTACCAAAGAAGGAGTCTCCAGGGAAACCCAAGACAACAGGAGAGACAAGAGCAAGGGCCCGGAAGAAATTTCTGCCTCTGACACCCACGGCTACCGCAGACTGTAAACACAGGCTAGTTCCTGGTCGGACAAACACAGAACCTCACACCGCACACCAAAGGCCCCTTTATCTCAGTTCCTGTTACCGACCCACCACATCCAACCCTTAACAAAACAATCACAATTTGCCATGAGAGCAGAAAGCCACAGCGAACCCCTCACACAGCAGCTACTGAGTGCTGCACAGCGAAGGTGAAAAAAAAATGCCTAACAGAAGTGGAAGCCTGCTCAGTGACAGGAGAAAGGAGGCAGCTTGTCACGGAACACGCGCTCCGTAATTACGTATTTAACTAGCATGAAGGACACAAACACGGACCGCGTGGGCTGGGAGAGAGCCAGGTGGGAGAGAGGATGGGCCCTATCCCTGGGTCTACGACAGAGCCCCCAGGACAGCGACTGTGGACGTCAGGCTTCGCTGCTGCTCCAGGGAATCCAGGGAATCCAGGGAATCCGTCCACAGGGGCGCCGGTCCGTAGTTCCCAACCTTGCCGCTCACACCGGGCTTAGGTCCACGGTGTGTCAGCTGCCTGGTGTTCATTATAGAGCTTTTTTTTTTTTCTCTCTCTCAAGCAATCCATCACTGTGCTTTAAAAACCTCCCTGAGTTCTTTTTTAAAAGACTTTATTTATTTATTTTTAGGGAAGGGGCATGGAGAGAAGGGACAGAAACATCGATGTGGGAGAGAAACAGCCACTGGTTGCCTCTGGCACGTGCCCCCAACCAGGGGCCTGGGGAGCAACCCAGGCATGTGCCCTGACGGGGAATCGAACCAGTAACCTTTCTAGGTGTAGGACGACACCCAACCCATTGAGCCACGCCAGTCAGGGGTTATCTCACTGAATGTTATCGTTTAAAAATCAAAACAAAAACAGTAAAACAAAAATTCCGAGCCTCAAACCCAGGTCACACTGGCAGGAAAGGAGAATGAACGGATCACTGCTGTGGTTTAGACCTGCGCTGGATTCCAAGACCTGACTCCAGTCCCCAAAGAACTTGGCGGTGGGCAGGCGGAGGGCACACGGGCTGTAGCCAGAAGTCGTTAACGCACGTGGAACCCGCCTCCCTCCGATGCGGGGTCTTCTTTGGAGATAACAGCCAAGCCCACATTGAACAATGATCTCATCCCGAGGCCTGAAGCATTCCATTCAGATCGTTGGCTCGGATGTCACAAAATCTGCCTTCCAGCGCAATTAGTAAATCTAATCACATACATTCACACTCTCAAGAGGTCCTGATTGTTTGGCAGTGACAGCTTGGGTAGTTACAATCAACGAAATTAATGCCACTATTTTTAAAACATGAAAAAAATTCTGTGCAGAAAAATGAGCCCCCACACCATGAAGCTTGGTCAAAGAAGGAATAAAAATAAGAGCAAGAAATAAAGTATTTAAATGAATTATTAGACAAAGAGTCATTTCAAAGTCCCAGCAAGGCTGTGCCTTGGGCTCTTGTTATTCTAAATGGATTCTGTGCTCCAGATAACCTAGAAGGAAACCGTCACTCAAAAAAAAAAAAAAAAAAAAGGCTTCTTTACACGAAACTTGTGTTTAACTGGCAACATATAATTTCACTTAAAAAAATTAGGCGCGATTGCTGTTGAAGGCATTTCGGGGACATGGGGAGGGGAGGATCTGTCAGCACTATGGGAACAAGAAGTGATGGGCCACCAAGCTTTGTTCCAGCCATTTGCTTCATAGTTAAGTTTAATTACACGTTACACACTGTCCTGTAATTATGTCGCCTGGGAAACTGCTCATTTCCCTCCTTGAAATGTTAGAAGTTCCCTAATTTATTTTAAAGACTCGGCACTGCCTCCACCGGCACCCGCCTTAGTGCGTGTGGGATATTCACCGCCTGTTTGCTTAAAATGCAGGCTGGTAGGCAGCGGGGGGGGCGGGGGGGGCGGGCCTTGCATGGTCTGACATACAGCGCGGAGGGCCGACTCTGCTGGGTCCCCAAGAACACTGGTCCAGTGTATTTACAATAACATCTGATGGCTTTCCTTTTCTTGAATACCTACAACAGGAGAACTTGAGAAGTGTGCCATTCCTTTTCTCTGCTGTTGGGAGGCTGAAATTAACGTCCTTTAGTCTCAGCGAGATAAAGCACCTGCTCTCTGGGACCTGACACCAAAAATGGAAGGACGGCAAACACCGAGCACATAAATATGAAACCCCCGGGAGATGGAACATGAATCAAGTAAGGCTTGATGAACTGGGAAAAAGAAAAGGCAAGTAAACAACTGAGCACCTACTGTGTGCATTCAGAATTTTTCAAAGGTCACTGAAGCCCACCTCATCAGTGGTCACTAACTCAAGCCCCGCAGGCACCGGGCAGATAACCAGTATACAGGAAGCAGCCAGACCGAATATAATAGGGAGTTCTGGCACCTGGTTGTTTGGGGAGAGAATGGATACCTGCCTACAGGCAAGTCAGTCACCTTCCCATTAAAAATACTGGGCCAGTTGAGCAAAACACATTCACAGGACCTGTTTGAACTGTGGCTGCAACCCCTACAAATGCCTAGAGGCATAGGCTTTGAATACTGGAAGCGGACTATTGGGTTTTAAATTCAGCTCTGGCCCTCCTTTAGCTGTGTGATCCTGGGCAAACCACCCAGCCTCTTTGTGTTGCAGTTTCCTCATCTGTAAAATGGAAATAAGTGCCAACTCCACAAGGGTGGTTGTAAGAAATGATTACAAGTGTCCGGCATAGCTGTTATCTCATAGCAAGCTCTGTGCTTGCTATTAATTATGTTTACAATAGGAGAGAAGTTGAAAAGTGTCCCCCAAATGGCTCTGAACTCGAGGTAGACCTCAATGATCTATGGACAGAAGGATCTATGTGCTGGAAGAAGAGGCTACAAAGGCTGCCTTATCTCTGAAAGTACTCCCCACCTCTGAAAGTACTCAAGGGAAGATTAAGAATAATGCATGTTAAGCACTTACATTTTAAGTTTTAAAACATGTAAAGGTCCCAAGATGGGAGCGTCTCTCCTCCTGGGTCCTCTCGGGCGCGTTCCCTTCAATATCGCCTAAAGAGCCACACCTTCCAAGTCCCGCCAGCAAGTTAGGATCTAAACCAGTATTTTCCCAACTATTTTTAAAAACTTTGTTTACTATGCATGCATCATGAGGAGGAAGACTCCATTGAAAGGTCTGGAAGCAGTATATATGTACTTTAAATTTTTCATCCTTCAATAAAATGCTACAATTGAAGAACTCGGAAAAAAAAATTCTTAGGTACAAATGTCCATTTTTCCTATAATCTACTTTATTGATGTATCAGAAAGTTTTGTTTTTTTTGGTATAGCTTTAGGGATATACCTGTGTCCTGGCTCCCAAGTGCACAAACTCCATTGTAATCCATCGCATTTGTAAAGGAATTTCTATTCCCCCCAAATTCATTATCTTCTATCCCAGTCACCCAACGTGCAAAGATATTCCAACTGTATGAAAGGTTCATCGTAAATTAAGAGGCATGTTGAGGCAAGAACTGAGGGGTACATAAAGAAAAAGTCTTTTCCAGAATTTTCATTTCATTTTGTCCTGGAAGCCACAGCATTGTGTGAATTCTGCATTTAGCTGGGTAACAGCCTCATTAAAATCACATTCTGTTTAGGACATAGCATCAACCCAAGGAAAGAGCAGACGCATCTGAGAGGGGTCAGGTCTGATCTATTCCACGCTGACCTGACCCCCGGCTATTTCTCTAACAACTGTTTAAAATTAGGCCACTGGGAAAGGAAGCAAGTCCTAAGTGATGCTGATCGCGTTAAACACGGGTAACTTGCAGAACGGCGCACTGTGCATCCACTCAATATATTGTGGAAAGCTGTAAAGAAGCCAAGTTTTTATGACTTGGTACATGTGTGCAGGGTAGGTCATATCTAAAAACCCAGAAGTTAACAAGATCCCAAAGAAGGGGAAAAAAAAAGAAAATGAAAACAAGATGAAACAAAACTACACTAAAGTAAACATCCTACTCTCCTCCTTTGCCTGCGGTTCTAATTTCTGGGATCTGGGAACCGGACCCGGCCTTCCTGGTTGGCCACCCCATCCCCTGTAAGTGGCACCGCCGGGCAGATGGCAGGTGCACAGCATTATTTCCTGAACGAGTCAGGAAATGAATACACGGGAAAGGGACCTCCCTTCCTTCAGCGAGATGCTTTTCAGCATCTAAGAAGATGAACCATTTTTGTTTCCTGTGTGAACCTGATTTTCCTCAGGAAAAAAAGATAGAAACAATAAAAGAAATGTCTCATGTGCATGCCTTTGGCTGTTGTTGTGGCACAGTGAAATAGCTCACCTGACGTTCTGGGGTCTGGGGTTACATGCAGCGTGCCTCTGTCTGGTAGTCATGCCAAGAGGGTGCTGGACGGCTGACAGCAGGTTCTGAGCCCCCTCGACCTTCTGAAATACTTCTGCATGTTCCTTCTCAGGTTACTAGTCTGAAATCTAGAAAGCCCTGCAAAGACCCCTTCGACAGGCTCATTTATTCCTTTATACAACTTAAATCATCTCAGTGTCAATCAAACATTTGGTAATATGGTGATATACAGCAAAAAGACAGCCTTGTTTTTCAAAGCATGTACAGTCTAATAAAGACAATGTGGTATTGCACATAAAGTTTGTAACAGAAAGGAACGGGGGTGGCGGATGCTGCCTCTCCTACTTTTAAGAACGACTTCTGATCATGCTGGGTTTGGGAAGATCGTAACTGAACACAGATGCTTGTGTGATGGTCCCATCGACTTCCCATGTTTTCTACCTACTCCTCATTGATTTGGTCCCCTTTCTTTCCGTGTCAAGGACAGGCCTGTTGTGTCCATCACACTCCAAGCCCAAAGGCAGAAGGCTTCAGCTGGAAAGAGCCTGAGATTTGAAGGCCAAAGACGTTGGTCCAAATTCCCCGTCACCTGGCTGTCTGACCTAGAGGGACCCTCTGCTCCTCTTCAAGTCCCAGATCCCACATCTGTACGATGTGGTAACAATGCTTGTATTATAGGCTTTTCCTGAAAAAGGGAGCTAGTTTATGGAGCATTTCTTGTATGTTACCCAACCCACACTAAGTACTCATCTTCTCTGATCAAAGGAGGGCTGGAGATTATTCTGATGAAGAATTCACTTCATCCCGAAGCCACTCTGTTTGTTGTAGCATTTTCCTGGAGTAATTTTCAGGGCTCCACTTCCACCTCAGAGCCAGCCGTCATGTCTGTCGGAGCCTTGGGTTTTCTTGTCACAACTTCTTACTTTGTGGCCGAAACCCGGCTCCGACAATAGCCAGTGTGAGTGTTGAACCCAATGAAAACCAATTGTTTGGGCTCCTTGGTAGGTCCCGGTGAGTAATTAAACACATCAAGAATGTGTGAGTCCAAAGGTTTTGTTTCCAGTAGAGGCACTGAGCTTATCAGTACAGAAAGAACAAAAAATAATAATACAAAGAAGGCGAACAAAGCCACACCATGCCCAGCGTGTGTCCCTGTCCTGTCTGTGGACTGGCGCCAGCCCCGCGCCTCTCACGGAGCAGCCTCGGCGGGGGGGCTGGGAGAAGCGTCGGCAGGAAAAGCAGACGCCCGCGTGCCCCGAGTCAGTAAGGCCCAGAAGTCCGAAATCACGCCAGGACTCCCAATCTGACCGCGGGCACCGCGCCTGTTCGGACTCACAATCCCTCCTCGCGGTCTGTGCCCACCCGGGGGGGGTGGTGGGGGGGGGGTAACTCAATTACATCTTCCACTCCCAGTAGGGCACAGCTATGGAGTGTATTCGAAGAACACATACAAAACCAGGCTGCTGGTCAATAAATTCATGTTCAAAAACCCACCTCCAGACAGTAACTGCTGAAAGCACAAAGGCCATGCTTCTCGGATGATAAAACATAAATTGATCGTTGGCAAGAGACCATTTAAAAAGAAACTAAAGAAACTCTTTACTCACTTAACTCACAGGAAATTATGAAAATCCACCCTGTGGCAGGTTCTAGAAGAGGTAGGCTTGTGGGCTGGGGGTGACCCCAAAAGCCTTCTGAACTCAGTTGAGAAAGGTCATCCCAGCCATAGTCACGGAAAGGGGGTTAGAAGGGACCAGGACTCAGAGTTCGCAGAATGCGGTGTCTATGTGGATTTGATCTCCACTGCGCTTCCCTCACGGCCTACCAGACAGGTCCGCCCACGCAGGTGTCCCGCGTGCATGCAAGGGTCTGGCAGCTCCAGATGAGCAGTCCCGCACAGCCCCGCACATTTTCACTGATGACGCCGCCGTCCGTCTGTCCGCTCAAGCCAGTAATCGGCCTCTTTCTTCCTCCGAGACCATGCAGTTCATTTTCACTCGAAAATAACACTCATTCAAGCTGCTGCTCCCCAGGGCTGCTGCCACTACCCTAGTTCAGGTTACCATCATTTCTCCATGATTTCCCAAATTTTATTTTCGCTCCTAGTCGCGATTTCTCACATGTGTTTTCTGGCAGAAGAGCGGTTTTTCTAAAATTAACTCTCATCGTCTTTATTTTAAACACTTCAGAAATTCTCCACTGCTTTTAGGGTAAAGCCCAAACACCACCCTCTAGAGAGCTAAAAGATTCCAAATGAACGAGCCTACTTTTGCCTCCCCAGCCCTGGTCACAGTCGGCCCTCCCCGCTGGAGACGAATTGTGACACTGTATTTGGTTCCCTGAACGAAGCAGGCGCCTCTCTGCCTTTGCTCACTGTTTCGCTCCGTGTGGAGTACTCTCCCACCCCCCCTTCCCTTCACCCAATTAACTAGAACCGTCCAACAGACCTTAGAGTAGGCACCGCTTCCTCCAGGAAGGTTTCCCTATTTGACCTCCACACCTGCGTTGATGACTATCCTCTGGGTCCCCAATTTCCCCCACCTCCCCAATCAAAACACATGCCCGGTGACTCAGAAAGTGCCTGATACTCATTTCTTCCTCCCCGCCACACCGCACCCTCCTTCCCTTTTCTAGACAGTAAGCTCCCCACTGACAGGACTCATGAGTGACTTGGTCCTTGGGGCGTCCCCGTCCGCTAGCTCACTGATGGACATTGGGTGGTTATTCCATAAACCGGTGCAGCCTGAGTGATTGGAAGAAAAGGTCCACAGGCAGAGTCCTGGGGATCGTGGTCTTCCAATGGTCAGGCTGAGGGAGCAAAACCCGCTGGAGAGACTGGGAGAGACGGCCAAGGGGAGAGGAAGGCAGGTGGCAGGAGAGAACAGCGAATGGTGCCCCGTGTCCAGTGTGGATGGGAGGGCAATGGAGATGAAGGCAGAGAAGACTGCCCTGCATCACTCCGGGTGGTGACGGGCGCGGCCGTGGCGCAGGGCGTGGCCAAGCGAGTGGCAGGCGAGTCAGAACAGGAGGCCCGAGATGGCCTGAGAAACCACGCAGGCGCAGTGTCTGAGCCAATGGGATGGGGGAGGAGGGTGCCCAGCTCAGAGTGGGAACGTTTGTGTGCGTGTGCGCGAATGTGTGTTACAATTTCTTTTACAAATCTCCCCGCAGATCTGCCCGGCAAAGGGGATGGCGGGCCTAGAACCAGGTACAGAACAAGCGCTCACTGCACGACAGGGAGAACTAAAGAACAAGTCACGGCACTGAGACAGGAAATTTACCTGGTGGGTAAAAAAGGCAAATTTTATAGAAATGTAAACTTAGCAAAAAGAACTCATTTTAATGCTGCAGGAGAGACTGCTCAGCACATAGATCAACGTTCAACTAGCTGTCCGAGCTGCCTGGTTTCAGCGTCTGCGTCACAGCCGCACAGTCACGGCCGTATCTGGCTGTCACAGTCAGCACAGACCCTTCCTGCAGAACGCCTCAGACCTCCGGTACGGTCCCCTGACCTTGTCCGTGTACACAGCCTTAGCTCCCCACCCAGTCAGATCCAAAGTCAGACGGGAGACGGAAAGGGACACTTTTGAGAAAACAACAGGCATGTCAGTTATGGGAATGTCTACCCAATAAATAACAGGGCATGCAGACAAGAAGGGCCATACTGTAAACAAAGAGGAATTTTTTTTAAAAAATCCTCACCCAAGAACTGATTTTAGAGAGCAATGAAGGGAGGGAAAGAGAAACATCAATAGGTTGCCTCCTATACACACCCCGACCAGGGACTGAACCCACAATGTAGGTATGTGCCCCGACTGGGGACTGAACCTGCCAACTTTCGGTCCATGGGACGAAACTCCAACCAACTGGGCCACCCGGTCAGGGCTCAAAATAAGGGTTCTTCCTTTAAGTCCCTATTAGACATAACGTTCTATCCGGTTTCCAGCAAATCATTTCACTTATACACTTTAGAGAACACACTGAAGAAAATGGGCTGAAAACATAAAATTACTTTTCATAAGACATATTCTTTTTATGCAATTAACAATATATTCAGCATCAATGAGCTCTAATTTTAGGAACATTCACCCGCAAACATTAATCATTAATTCTAAATTCAATTTCCACACGGCTTCTTTTCACACGCAATTCTCTAGGGCTGTACTACACGGTGTCTCAAACATACTAATTGACTTCTGCGAGAGCAGATTACGTTCCTAGGAAAACAATCTGTGCAATTAATATATACACATTACAAGCCAAATAAAACTTTTATTAAAAAACCACAGTTTTCTTTACCAGGTATGTAAATCAAACCATCACGCTAAATGTTGTAAACTTACAGAGTGGTGATATATGTCAATTATTTCTCAATAAAATGGGAAGAAAAGGAAACAATTTTCTTATGGAAGATTATGCTTCTGGACAAGCACCTGATCTCATGTTTCATAGAAATGCATCAAGTCCTTCATATAATCAAATTACAAATAATATTTCAGTAGAAGTCCAAGCTTATCGAATTGCATGTATAGAAAAACTCATCAAGTGAAAAAACAGTGCCCACAGGAACTCTGAGGCCCGGCACGACTTTTCCAAGGGGCCACTGCTGAGTAGGGTGATGTTGCATCGTGGAGACTGTCCCTGAATGACAGGTGTGGCCCAGTAGCACCCACACACAGAGCATGGTGATAACCGAAGGAACTCACCCACACATTTCCAAGTGCCCCCCAGAAGAATACTGCTCCCTTGTTTAGACAAGAAATTTTAGCCCAGACCGAAAGGAACGGCCCGTGTTCCCCTCGCTAGACACGCTAGACAACCACGTGCTGGGCCTCAAACCCCAGTCGCCAGAAAGCTGGCACCACCGCGAGGGATGAAGAGAAAAATACAAGAATAACAGACTCTTCCCTTATTCTAATTTCAGCCCTACTCTTCCTGTGTTAGACCATTTGTTTATCGCTTTCTAAGCTGCAGTCCAGCTGATCTTTTAACTGGTCACCAGTTCTCTTGTCCCATTTATTCATATCCTACTCCTTATCAATCTCCGATTAGTTACACCTCACCCTGAGGACAGGCATCAGGTGTCAGCACAAATCCCGGAACTCCTGTGGAGCAGCCCAGAAGGACGGGCTTTCTCTGTCACCATCCCTAAGGTCCCCTTCATCCTCCCTTGGTCCTTCCCGTACCTGCACTGCCCAATCAGCGGGCAGCATCTTCTGCCACACCCGCAAAGGAATCCACCTCGGTAGCTAGTTTCTCTTCCCTCCCCACCACTCCCATTCCTCTGTTTAGCTCACTGTGTCCCCAGCACTGCCCTGAACAGAAGCAGGACCACAGAGAATCCTGAGCCTCTCTCAAGGTATGGAATAGTCCAAGGGTTTCCACTCAAGTTGGAATCATGCAGCTTGTTGGTAGTTAATTTATCTTCCTCGTTATTTATGTCTATGAGCTTTTGTCAAAGTTAAACATTGAACCACATAAAACAGTTTTCCAGGATTATTGTATTTTTAAATGTCATCATATGGAAAGGACTTTGAGGTTAAATGTCTATACTTCATTGTCCCAGTTGATCTCATTTCAATTTTTACTCGACTGAGTAATGAAAGCCAAAAATCGGGGGCCACCCATCTCATGGGAAAAGCTCCCCACCTGTAGGTGTGAAACTCAAGTTCACAGGAAACCTGCACCAGCTGGGTGGGGCTGCGAGCTTACCCGGATGTAGGCGTCCTGGTGTTGCTTGGCGAAGTACAGCATGTTGTCCAGGGCTAGCATGCCGGGCGGGGTCTGGGTGAAGTCCATGGCCGGGTTCACGTGATTCTGCGATGAGAACAAAATGTTTGGTCAGACTCATTCCTCAGCAGACGTCACTGGGCACCAGAGGGCTGGCTCCCTCCTCCAGACCCAAGTGCCACAAGGCAAACGCCAAGTGACCAAGTAGGAAGGACGTGTTTTATCTCCATGGAAACATGTTGGGGTGGTGGTCGGTGGGGGGGGCTTCTTTCTCCAGGTGCTGCAAAACCAGCTTTCATACCTGGAGTTAGGAAAGTCATCTGAAGGTCAAAGGGTAGGGTTATTCTTAGATGTAACAGTGCAGGGAAAAAGAACATAATGCAGCCCTGGTTGGTGTGGCTCAGTGGGTTGAGTGTCGGCCTGTGAACCGAAGGGTCACTGGTTGGATTCCCAGTCAGGGCACATGCCTGGGTTACAGGCCAGGTCCTCAGAAGGGGGCGCACAAGAGGCAACCACACAGTGATGTTTCTTTACCTCTCTTTCTCCCTCCCTCCCCCTTTCTAAAACTGCTGCAGTGGAACCAACAGCATTTGGGGAGAAAGACTGGTCAGGGATGAAGCCACATCTCTGCCTTTGACCTTTCTGTGCCTGAACTTCCTCATGCTCCCAAGGAGGGTAAAGCCGACCACCCCGTGCCTGGAATTTGTGAGCTGTCCAGAGTTACGCCGTCCGCAGGCCTCTGGGCACAGGCACCTGATACAAAGCCCACGTCCACACACGGTCCTGATACCTGGCCACACTCGGGGAGTGCTCTGGCCCGTGGTCAGCATCCACAAGGCGGAAACCAGGGAGGCAGAATGACAGCTCCAAACATGCCCAGTGAGCTCTCCACATGACCAAGGTCACCCAGCAGACACCACAAGCCTCTTGTCCAGAGTGAAAAACCCACTCTCCACCACTAACTGTCAAGAATGATCACTAGTAGCTGTCCTGAAAAGTCATCGGAATGGTAGGTAGTCTAAGAGAACTCATTACTTTGTTAAAGAGCTGAAAAGTAAATGTTAACTGCTTTTACCTCATAATACAGGTAATTTGTATGAAACGATGTGTTTCTGTTTTGTGCCTAAACAGTTCTGAATAAGCGGTTCGGCTCTCTGATTTGCCAGGGAAATTTTGGCTAACTGTAATTTCTTTCTAATTCAAGTTCAGGAAGGCCTTCTGGTTCACTTGCTCAAGGCTCAAACAACCCCCACTTTTGTATGTTATTTAAGAGTATACGTAAGCTGTCTTTTCCACACCGATGACATTTTGGGAAAAAGAATTTTATAAGCTAACAAACAACAAGCCGCTGGCCACGGTCCCACAGTTTCAAGAACATCAGCATCTCCACAGCAAGTTAAGTCAGCGGAGTGACTCCAGTATTTTCATTTAGCATTTTATCCTGATTCGTTTATTAGGATGGTGGAAAGCTTTTAAAAAACCGAAGCACCACCCCTTATAAGAGAAACAGATCTCATGAAATAAACATAATTGTGACAGAAATGCAATCCGATGGACACATCGAAGGCGAGGGACCTCAGCTTTAATCTGCTATTTCCTGGAGTAAGGTTTGCATTCAATAGTGGGGCAGGGGTGGGGGAGGATCAAAATGCTGCAAATAAATGAAAAGAGGTTTTTGTCTAAAAAAAGTAACTTGCGATTAAAGACTTTCTCCTATTTTTAGTTCCAAGGGGAAAATAGTGGAACTTCTCCCATGACACCTAAATGCGTTATTTTGACTTTGATCCGTTAGATTTTCACGGATACGAGTTAACAGGTTAAGAAGCTAGTATGTGCCGAGTACATTCATGTTTGTCACCTTATCATCCCATCTAGTAAACAGGCAGTCGGCGCCGTGGTCGCCAGTGCAGTGCTGAGGACACCGAGGCCCCTGTGAGACCGCCCCCGGCTGCTCGGTGCTGCCAGCACCTGCTTTAGCTCTTCTAGCGTTCAGACTCTGCCTGGCCCCAGGGGATTTATCTGAGGAAAACACGGGCTAATCAATGCTACGCAGCAGGGTCCGGCCAACAAAGAAAAGTGTGTCAGACGGAGGAGGGAGAAACACAGCATTTCTTTCGGACCTATTTCTACTGTTGGTCTATGAGCCTGTTCCGAAAATAATTACCCAAAAGGAAGTCAAAAGATAAAAATTAGTTGCTCTCTGTCTAATTGGAACAACCCCCAAAGCTACGTGTCCGTGAAGCTGACCGAGGAAAGGGTCCCCCCAGCTCGAGAGTCATCAGTCTTATTTGAATTTGCTCCCAGGATCCCCTCGAAGCCTCCTTCTATCAATCACACCCCCCTTAGGCACACATTGGGGGCACCAAATAGGGCACTGCTACTTTCCAAAGATCTTACAGTTAAGAAACAATATAATTTATTTTTAGGATTCTTTTAAAGACACACATAGCTATTTAGCGAATAGTCCCAGTAAAATGACGCCTGTGTTGTACCAGGCATTCTGCAAAGCACCTTGTATAAGCCAACTATTAATCCTCATAAAACTCCAATAAAGTAGGCTCTATTATTATTCCCCCATGACAAAGAAAGAAACTGAGGCACTGGGTGTCTGAGGAGCTGGCCCAAAGTTTAGAGCCAGAATTTGACCACCCCATTTACAATTGTATAAAAAATACCTTGGAGTAAATTTAACCAAGGATTAAAGACATGTACTTGGAAAATGATAAGACTCTAGAGAAAGAAACTGAAGAAGATACAAAGAAATGGAGGCATATACTGTGTTCCTGGATAGGAAGAATTAACATTGTTAAAATGGCCATACTACCCAAAGCAATCTATGGATTCAACACAATTCCCATCAAGATACCAATGGCATATTTCATAGAACTAGAACAAATACTCCAAACATTTATATGGAACCACAAAAGACCTTGAATAGCCACAGCACTCTTGAGAAAAAAGAACAAAGCTGGAGAATCATGCTGCCTGATATCAAACTATACTACAAAGCCACAGTAATCAAAACAGCATTGTACTGGCATAAAAACAGACACATAGATCAGTGGAACAGAATAGAGAGCCCAGAAACGAACCCATTCCTCTGGGGCCAATTAATATTCAAAGTACAGACTCTTAACCAGGATTTTAGTTTCAAGTTGTTAAAGTTCACAAAGATGTCCAATGCAGAGGTCCTTGATTGTTGAGGTTCTCCTTGGTCCACACTATTCGCTCAGGCAACGTGGGCCTCTGTCCATCCTTTGGAATGAAAGCTGTAATTTCTCCATCCCACCCAGACATAGTAGACCTAAGTTTCTCTCATGTTCAACAAACCATTCCTATGGTCTCTGGCAAATACGCTGCTACTAAACCAAAGTCAGCCGGAAAATTTCGTTTCATTTTCTGGGACTTGCCCTAAATTTTAAAGCATCACTGCATCATCCAATGTCAACAAATTATTATTATTTTTCTCTCTCTCTCTTAACTCCAGGTCCCATTTTCCAGCTCCCCGATCCCTGAAATTATTGCTTCCCTTTTCTCTTTTGGTTTTAATAGCCAGGGAAATCATTTTACAACCACGAATTTTGATAGCAAGAAGGCTGTAAGAATTACAGGCTGAAAGACTGGAAAGCTTTCTACACAGTGACAAAAATAGTCTGAAAACGCAGCCAGGCCAACAGTACCCCGCCCCCCACCACTTTCTTGTTTATGAGATGCTTTGGATACACATTTATTTTCTTTCCTTGTTCTGTGATATTTTTCCCCACCTGTCTTGAAATAGAAGCTGCATGAGTTTTGATAAATGGCTTAAAATTTCCCCTTGTTTTACAGCAAAGTCTGCATACCTCTCTACATCCTTCTGAAATGCCATTTGTTAGTTGCTGCAGAAATGCCGCTCCATGAATCACATCCGACAGGCCCTCAGCCCCTGCAGAAAGGGGAGTGGCTGCCTCCCTTTCCGAAGCACCGGGGTTCTTCACTTTGGGGAAATGACACAAACTGCTGGTGATAAGACAACTTATTTTTGTATAGTGAGCACACTACGTGGGCTTTGGGTGTCATGTTCCGGAGATTTGTCTCCCTGCTGTGACCCACGTGCCACTTTTTTAGTTGAATTATTGCAGTGACACACCCACAGGAAGGTTCAAGGTCTAAGACAGAGAATGGTTCAACCTATTCCAGGGTCAAAGGCCAAGGGCACTGGAGAGCTGGACTGGACCTCAGTATAAGCCAGACCAGCCTCCTTATTTTATAGACAAGAAAACTGAGGCCTTCATGGAAAGCAGGAGTGCTCGGACTTGAGCAGGCAGCCGAATCCGCTGGAGGGCTTGCTACAGCCCGATGCTGGCCTTGCGCCCACAGTCTCTGATTCGGGAGGGCTGGCTGGGGTCCCTGCATCTCCGACAAATTCCCAGGGGATGTTTAGCTGCCAGGTGCAAAGGCACACTTTGAGGTTCACAGGTGGCTAGACTGGCTCCTCTCAAATGACACTGGAAATGTCGAAGTCAGATCTGAAATACCCGCCGTCTACACCCACGAATTCCTCAAGTCCCGTGCAGCACCTACCAGACCAGGCTTTGAACCCGCTGGTTCCAAGGTGCAAATGCATTTTAAACACACTCGCTGTTTACCTCCTTGGCGCTTTGGCCTCTCCGTGGGAAAACAGACTCCTTTATTCAGAAAAGGAAATTACAATCGAAAAGCCTTTCACTTCTACCGCTCAAGTTTCTGACAAAAATAGTATGTCTTCGTACCTCCACAGGGAAGGCAGGCAACTGTCACCACTCAGTATCTTCTGCCCTTGGGTGCTTCCTGGACGGGGGAGCAGTGTCGCAAAGCCTGAACGCTGTTTGAATGATCCGTGCTTTTCAATTACCGATGTCATGCTAGACATTAGTGTGGAGGATAATAAAGGGCTGATTACAATAATGCCTGCCAGGTGGCATATCACGGGGAGAGCCTCAGAGAGTTTAGGAGTTAATATTTGCGCAATATGAATGCCTACATTTGCTGAACAAATACAGCATTAAAAGCAACCTTTAAAGCAAATCACACTGAGTGAATGTGCACTCCGTCCATGAAAAGCTGTATCAAGGGTATTGCTCGAAGCCAGTACTTTCAGGTCATTTTCTCCAGGGGGAGGCAGAGCACCTGGGAGTTCTGTCCAAACACACACGCCTCTCACTCCTCAGCCCCCCCACAGGAGAGAGAGTATGTGGGCACTTCCACGTACTCCCTAGAAGAGCAGGTATGAACCTTGGATGCCCCGGAAAGATCCCCTGGGGAAGCTTGAAAAGTCCTGATGGGCAGGCTGTCCCCCAAACCAGTTAACTGAGGAATTCTTGGTTTGGGGATCAAGGCAATGGATTTTTAAAGCTCCCCAGGGGACCCCAATGTCCAGTCCAGATTGAGAACACTTTCCCAAATCAGAGAGCCTCACATTTGGGCATGACCAGAGTCTCCTAGGGGTCTGTTTGTTCAAACAGGTGGCTGGGCCCCACCCCCAGAGATTCTGACTCAGGGGGCCTGGGCTCAGCCTGGTTATTTGCTTTCACACAAGTTCCCACATGTTGCTGATGGCCTCTGGACCATCCTTGGAGGAGCCACTGCCCTAAAGCCAGTCACCCCACACCAGAGTGGGTGAGGGACCCTCACACCCACTAGCTGATGGCGTTGGAACCCTGATTCCCTGTCCCAAGTGTTTGGTTAGACAGTGACTTTTATTGAAATGTGGGCTTTCTCCGAGTTGACACGGGCCCAGGACTCTCGCACTTGGCTTCTTCACACACTCACATACTTGATTTTGTGATCCCCGCCCCAAAGAGTCCTAGAAGTAGCCTTTAGAAGCCTTTGCATTCTGGCCTTTGACTCTCTCCATTAAATTCAACAAAAATCAATAGCTTGGATGAGAACAAAGAAGCCATGCCATCAAGTCTGACCTAAGAGCGGGCAAGAGAGTGAAGATGCTCAGTGCCAAAAAATGCCTGTGACCGGGCGGGACCAGCAACGGCACGCATCGAGCCGGCCCTCCGGGTGCATGGTCTCATTTACTCTCCCCAACTACCCAACGAGGCGAGTGTTTATACTAACGAGGTAAATGCTCTGCCCTTTCCACGGATCAGGGTCGGAACTTGCCACTTGGACAAGATCACAGCTGCTAAGTGGCAAAGTCACCACTTCAATTCCGTAACTTCATTTCCTACTTAGGCTCAAAGGTCTTTAGAGAATAAGAAGGTTGGCCCCATTAGCAAGAAAAAGTTTAGTTAGAGAAGTATAAAATCTTGTAAGAAAATTTTTTAAACTTTAAGAACACATCTATGGAGTAAGGGAAATCTGGCTTATGAATAATTTATGAGAGGCCAGCTCCTCATCATTAAAATTTGATTCTTTTAGGTAAAGCACAGAAGATCAGCATAAAAGAAATATCCAGGAAGACACTAAGGGTTCAGGCCAACAGACTCCAAATGACCTCGTTTCCCTACTATACCTCCCTCTCGTCTGGCCTCTCTAAAACCCTTGCTTGTCTCATTCCATTCACCCACCTGCTACCCCTTGACCTTCAACCAGGCTCTGCTTTCCCTGGACTGGGAAGCCCCCAACTAACCTTTTGGGAAATACGTGTGGTTCAGCTGAGTTCACTACCCACTGTCACTACCCACTGCCACTAAAGGAGCCCCTCCCTGAGAACATTCTACGCCCTAGGCGAGTCCACGGCTGTTCGTCCTAGGAAGAGCTAACAGAGGTGGCAGCATGTTCCAGAGGAGTCCATTTCATGGGGAGGTCAGCAGGCCCTGACATTCTGGGGTTCATTAACAGGAGCCCAAGAAGAAGAACAGGGGAGGTTCCCCGGACAGAGCCCGGGCCAGGCCACAGCACACAGATCTGGGGGCCACACCGACGGCCAGCCCGACACACAGCAAATAATTCACAAAAGAGTGGCCAGGAAGGAGCAGAAACATCTGAACAGAAAGGGTGTCGGGAAAGCTGGGGGAAGCCCAAGGGGTGGGTGATGAGTCGGAGGGGAAGTATGGAGGTTGTGGGTTGGACCACTGCTGTCTCTAGGCATCTGAAGATAATTAGTATTGTTCCATTCAGGTACAGGAAACAGGCTCAGCAGAGATGCCCTGCCCTTAGAAAGACTGAGTGAGGACCGCTGGGCAGAGCTGTACAGAGAACCGAATGGCGGGGCTGGGAGCAAATGACCTCAGGATGCCCCGCAACGCCCAGTTCGATCTTCATCTCATCCAATAATTTTGGATGTCTGCTACTGTGCAGGGCACGGTCGGGGGCAGACATGATACAGTTGAAACAAAACAGTACTTGCCTTCAAGAAACATCTGTCTCGGAAGCCAGTTGTCCAAAACCTCAGCAATGCGGCTTTGAAGTGCGTGCGCACACAGGTAGCTGCTGCACTCAACGGAAGCTCTCACGGTGAGATTCTGAGGCCAATTTTCTTGGTTCAAAAAAATCGCACTTTTTAACATTACTCTTAAAAGGTCAGAAAAGGCCACGTCCGCGAGGCCATGTCTACAGTTCATGGAAATCTGGGCTCACTCCCATGTCATTGTCGTGAAGGAGCAGAGCTGGGACTTCCTAAGTAAGAGGAGGAACTTGAACGGTGTCTATTTGGTATGATGATTTCAACAGTCACTATAAAGAATGACCATAAAAACTCAATTAAAAAATGCCTTGGGAATTAGTTCCCTTGAAAACGAAGCTGGTTGTGTCTTGTTTTTTTTTAAGTTTTCATGAATAATGAAATAACGCTGTCACAGTTCATAAAAAACCTGCACTTTTCCTGCCGAGCTGAGCATGTGCAGGGTTCTGAATGACCCCGGCCCCGTGGTTCGTGCTCACCACACCCTGCCCTTTCCTCCCGTCACCCCCAGCCCCTCTGTCACCGGTGCACCTAGATCCCCCTTTCTCCCACCTCCTGTCACTTTAAAACAGGATGGGAAGCAGCGATGGTCGCCTGCAGTGGCGTCTTGGCCCACCCCCAGGAAGAACATGGCGGAAAGGGGCCACTGAGGGACACAGAGCACGAGCCACCAGCACTCCAGAGCAGATCTCACTGGTCAGTGGGGACTCCCGGGCCCTCGGAGCCCAGCACAGCCATCCGGGCCACCTTCGGATTGGAGGAAACGGACCAAAGAAGAAACTGGCCTGGGAGACGAAACCCCTGACCGCGACGGATCTCAGAGCTGACCTGGCCACAGTGGTTACAGATGAACTCACAGGCCATCACAGGGGTGCAGGGGCTTGTGGGGTGCAACCTGGCCTCCTCGGGGACCTGGCACTGCTGGCCCTTGCGTGGGGCCGGTGGCGACGACGACAGCGCTAACCGTGGGAGCAGCAGCTGACACGTTCGTAGCGCACGTGTACGAGGCACCGGGCGTGGCGCCCAACCAGAGGTCATTACAACCCAGGGGCCGGGGCCAGTCCACCGCTTATTTTTGTACGGTTGTGAATTTAAAAGTTTTTTTTTTTTTTTGCAGATTTTTAAATTAATGTTTTAAAGTCAAAAGAAGAAGAAGAAGAACCTGCAAGACGTGAGTATGCCCTGAAATCCAACTGCCAGTGTCCACAAAGAAAGCTGTGTGGGCGTCCAGCCACGCTCATTCACTCACACACGGCCTGGGGCTGCTTCCACCCGTGGCTCCGGGACCCTGAAGTACTTGCTCCCCGGCCTTTCACAAGAAACGTGTGCTGAGCCCTCTTCCACGCATTTGTCCACATGGCAACTCGCCGAGATGAGGGTTAACCCAAAGTTAAAACCCTCCCCCGACAGAGAAATGCCAGTTCTCTGCACCACGGACAACGCCGTGGCCCTTTTGTAAATGTTCGATGCTTTACTTCCCTGGATAAATATTGTAATGACTTTAAAGAGTCCCAAAGGCTTCCCTGGATAAATTCCATGGTCTGCAAATGTTATGTCGACAGCAATGTTCTCAGTGGCCTGAGCCCCTGACTCGATGCCCCGCCCTGCATCTCCGGGCCCCTTCACCCTTGCTGACCGAAGGCAGACCTTGCAGGGAGGGGCCTTTGATACAGTCAGACCCGGAAACATTAGGGATCTGGGGGGGGGGGTCGGGCTTCGTCCGTCCTTCCTTCCTTCCTTCTTTCTTTCTTTCTCTTTCTTTCTTTTTTTCCTTCCTTCCTTCCTTCCTTCCTTCCTTCCTTCCTTCCTTCCTTCCTTCAGTGCGGCTCTCGCACACAGCAAAGTCTGGCCTTTCACGTTGGAGGCTGTGGTCTCTTCTCCACCACAGAGTATGTAGAATTCTCATGCCTCTTTTAAAGAGGAAGAAAGGAAGGCTGAGTGAGGTTCACACAACCATCGTGCGGGGATGTGGTCCCGGCAGTCCCAAGCTCCTGTTCTTCACTACCACTGGCCAACGACACTATAGAAACTTCACCTGCTGGACCACGGCGCAGCTTTTAGAATTATTTCACAGAGTACTCAGTCATCATCAGTGAAAAAGACAGGAATATGGAATGTATGTCCTATTCTATACAGAATTTCTACAGTAGTGTATATTCTTTGTCAACATGTATTTTATATAGAGTGTGTCCTCCACATATTTTATCCCATACAGTATATCAGTATTAGAAATATCAAGATGAAGACTTAGCATGTAATTATAATTTTTTAAAATGCTTTCAAAACTAGAAAGAAAGTTACCAAAGTATTCATAGTAATTATTTGTGGTGTGGGACTGAGATTTGTTTCCTGCCTGTCCATATCTTTCTAATGTCCTCCAATGCATTTAGTTTGACTATCTTTTTAATCAAAGATGCGCCCACCCTCTAACAAGGAAATAGAAGGCACCCCATAAGAAGATGAGATGCCATTTGGATTCACAGCCGGGACCCGTCTCGAGCCTTTGCCAAAGCCTTCCCTGTAGGTCAGCGCCCAGCTGTGCCAGAGGGACACTCCCCGGACAGAGTGGCTCACCCCCCCCCCCCGCCCACGTGAGCCCCGCGCCGGCCGGTCCACAGCCTGGGTCCTGCAAGCAGCATTTCAGATGGTGTGGGGTGCGGAGGGTTTTCCTTGGGTGGACCAGACCGGGAGGAGGCCCTGTCTGATCGGAACTCCGAGAACCAGGGGCGATTCCAAGGGCTGAGGCCTCCTGGGCCGTTGCGGAGAGTTTGCTCAATCTGCCTGCCCGGCCAGGACAGGGCCCATTGACCTTAAAGGAGCCCCTTTCTTTATCCTGATGCTTTAAACCGCCCCCTCCTGGAGTCTGACAGTTCACACGCGCCACACTTCACGGCTCATCAGGGGACTGGAGGATCACGGTTTTGAGTGGGCCAGTCACCTCACCCTGACTCAGCACCCCTGGGCCAGCCCAGGGTGACCTTCTGCAAATGTTGGCAGTTGGATGGCAATGTGACCTCGATGGGACCTCAGAGGCCCAAGGCCTGTCGCTGCTCAGTGTTCCCCACATGTGCTGAGTTGAACCATTGGCACTGCCAATATCCAACCATTGCTACAAAAATGCAATTTCACAGGTACGACCTCGTAACAGCGGAACTAAACAGATGGAATCCGCAGCCACCCCCCACGATTGTTGAGAGTTCTTGGAAGGGGGTGGCCTTCTGCAAAACATAACAGGAGCAACTCCAAAGGGAATTTCCAAAGGGAATTTGACCCGAGGGAGGGCCATGGCTTGGGTTTGAAACTCAGCACTGACATGAAACGCACCGTGTGGCACACAAAACCCGCCTCCACGGTGAAGTTGGCAAACGCCAAGGAGGGAGGAAGGACCTCCGCTCCCAAGTGTCACTCAGCCAGGCCAGCAGGCACACAGGGGACCTCCCGTTTGGTTTGATTTCACTCATATCCATCTGCCCATCTGCAGACAGGGTGACTGGGACGTTCTCAGTCCTGAGCTCAAAGATCTCAAAAATAAGCACCGGAGACCGTTCCCAATCAGAGAAGCAGTAAGCCCTGAAATAGCACGGGAACTATCGGAAATGTTAGGTAAAGAGCAGGTGAATGCCCTTAACGTTAGCGAACAGATGAAATGGACTTAAAAAAGAAGAAGAAAGAACAAGCTCTTGGCCGTCCCTGTGAACTTGACCTGTTCTAAGAACTCTGCCCCAGGGGCCCCCGACATGCGTGGAAGGAGGAGCCGCCAGGCTACTTACGCCGAGGCTGAGGGCAAGGCAGCGAGGGGCACAAGAAACTGCAGCTAATGTATTTTTTTACTAACTTCCATCAACTCAATCTATCCTGTCCTATGTTCTTAATAGCTCCCCCTCCCAAAATAAGGATGTTTGAAGAAAATCAAGCAAAACGTATCTATTAAATCTGAGTGGTGGGTACATACATGAATGCCTTTCATATTCTATTATTTCTTCCCCTAACCGAAATATTTCATAATTAAAAGTTAAATTTGGAAAGTCTGCATTTTATTAACTTTACTGGATCACAGGAAACTAAAGCAGGTTTAGTAACTTTGGGACTCTGTTCCTTAAACATTACGGAATAACAAAATGCAGGACCGGAAGCATGGGCTGGCAGACACGCAATCGGGCGCTTGCAGTCGCTCCGACTTCCACGCTGCCTCCTCCGCTGGGCGCCAGCACGCTGGGCGGGGGAATTGGAATGCAGATCCAACAATGACGGAGGGCGCGAGATACCGAAGAGGACCCTTGACGGTCAGTTTTCACGTTCCCCTTCATGAAATTCAGTAGACGCCCCTGTCTCTCTCAGGTAAGGAACACCAGTAAGAACGTTTCAGTCAGCCACAACTGAATCTTTCTGGAACACATGTGGTTCCTTCCTTCTATAGCAGTCTTGGTAAAACCGCTCAGAACGTATGCTTATACAGCCCTCCCTCGTCCACGGAAGAGCATGCTGTTCTCGCCCCATTTTCCAGTCCAGGATCCTTCTTCTCCAGGTGTGAAGGCGATGTGCTGACTTCACCTGCCTGGACCGACACGCAGGAGCACGGCCAGGCGAGGCCTGCCCACGCACAAAGGGCTCCTTCTCCGTCGGTAAAGCTGGCCGAGCTCGTACCACGCTCAGTGGCCCTGCGTTCAGGGGGCGGGAAGGGAAAACGGAAGGAGCAGCTCACGGGAAGAGCAGCCAGCCCCCACAGAGCCCAGAGAAACACACCCCCGGAGAAGGATGCTTAGAGAGCACCCTTGGGCGTGGGATCTTGTGCGCACCCCACTCCCGGGGCCCACAATCAGCCTGCCAGTGCCCACCCCAGCTGACTGGGCCTGGACAGGAAAGACCCTGGGCCTGCCCACCCGGCAAGGACTCCATCAGGAAAGCGCCTGGCTAACAGCGCAGGAAAATCAGGCGTGTGTTGGGATGGTGGCGAGCAGCCTAGCCGGGATCCAACGCCATCTTCCATATTAGTTGATGCTCTTAGGATAGACACGTCACCCTTCTGAAAGCCACTACTTCAGCTGGAGCACTGGGCAGGTGTTGCCTCTCTCATGGGCCTGGTGTGAGCACCAGACGAGAAAATGGAGGGGAAACGCTTTGAACAGAGCCGGCACTGGGTAAGCCCCGGGGAAACCGGGGCTGTCGCCGGTTTGCCTTCCCCCTAGAGGGACACTGTGTCTTCCTCTACATTCTGCCACCGCCCCCAGGCCCACAGTCCTGGCCTTGCTCCAGGTCTGGTTCCCCTCGGGACAGCGGCTGGCCTTGAATTCTTAGGCTTCAGATGTCACTGATTTGAAGTTGGGCTTTCTCTCAGGGCCTCATGGCCTCAGGCCCCAGGCCCTCTCAGCCCGGACTCACAGACCTCACCGGCACTGGGCTGAGGGGTCTCCCTCCTGAACCTCCCCCCACCCCAGGATCAGACCACAATCAATGAAAGAATCAGAAGTCCCCAAGATCCTGGGGGACACTCTGCCTGCTGCATCTTCCTGCCTCCAAGCGTGGAAAATTTCAGCCTCCCACCCCGACAGTAACGTGTTCTATTTATAAAGACTTCTGGCAAAGAAGATTCCGTAGCACTCATTTTTCACTCGTTTATACATTCAGCAAGATTCTACCTGACTTAGGTACCAAGTTACATAAGATAATGCAGCCCTGTAGTTGGAATATTCCATCAGTGCCGAATCGGTGACCCTAAAACCACTTCAGGTAGGAAATACTTCAATAGCAATCTTAGGAAAACAGCTTAGGTACACTACACCAGATAAGGGGATCGATGCGGTGTTCAAACACACAGGACTTTCCTCTTCACCAGCCTGCGTGTGTCTCATTGATTGGCATCAACCGTGAAGGCTGCCATCCACTAAGGCATTAGAGAAAGCCTGGAGCAAGCAAATAAATATATATCTCAGTTCAAAATGACGTCATCTTCCACACTTCCAAGTCAGGGAGCATTTGTTAGTGGGTGGAGAGGCAGAGAGAAGAAAGGAGAAAGCGAAAATGGATCTGATGGACGAAGGAGCGAGCTAGAGAAAGAAGAATTGGGGAGTGGGGCGATTAACCTGAACTAAGATATTCCCTGAAGGACAAAGGGGATGACTACAGGGACACCCTGCACAGAAGGTGGGGAGCTGAGAAACCCCACTCCTGGCACTGGGAGGGGAAATACACATGCCTGCACCCCCAGACTGTCCCCCCGAAACGGCTCTCAGGGTTCTGCACCCAGCTCCAGCTCTGCCTGGTTTCCCATGATTCCTTACACGAGCCCAGCTCCAGCTCCTGAAACCTTCCCATCCACATGAGTAGCACCATTTGCCGATCACCCTGAAACCACCGGTTGAAGGCTGACTCATGCACAGCCTCAGCAACCTGCTCTCGAACCTGGTAAACATGCACTGTCACGCTCTCAGGTTCCTGCGAATGACACCCAAGCCCACTTGCCTGTCCACACCTGTGTGTCTCACTCGAGAGACAGAAATCTTGACAGAGTAAAAAAGTTCAAGAATGTAAAACATGACTCATAGAAAGTAGAACTCTTACGGAATAAACACAGGTCAAAATGCGTTCAACTGAATCACGAAGAAACCACGGTTTGAAGAGCATTCGTCGGGGGAGGTATTTGTAGCATTTGCAAAAAGAATTTGAGGAGAAGATCCCCGGGTTACTGACAGAGCTGGTGCATGCCTTGCAGAGAGCACCGCAGCGTTTGGAAGAAGCTTCTCCACCGGACACACCCCCCGGTTAAAAATCTGCGTGGTCCGGTACCACGTCCCGGTGTCTAGGCCCTAGTACGAGCCCACAGCCAGGCCCAACACAATTTAACTCCTGGAGAATTGCGTAATCCTTGGCCAGACTTTTTTTATCGGCTCCAGCATGAGAGTGAAGGGATGCGCCACTGTGCAGTCTGCTTCCTTGCCCCCACATCTTGAATAATTTTGCTCGGTGACCTGCTGACACTGAGACCACGCATTTCAAAGGAAGGGAAAAACAGCTGCAGCAAGAGCCACGCTGGCCGCTGGCCGGCAGCTCCGGACTGTTTCGGTTGTTTTCCCCTTTGTCAGCGAGCTTATCCTTGAATCTTGCTTCCGTATTTCTTAAGAGTAAACCGAGTAGCTGGCTCATTAGTGGGGGGAAGAAAAAGATTTTTAAACCCACCCGTTAAAACACTCAAGCTGACTCCCTTCAGATGTTTTGGTAAAGAAATGCATGTCAATATTGGTGAGCACACCAAGGCAGGCAAGTCGGCACCCGAGAATCTAAGACGTTTCAAAACCTCAAAGCTTCGTGCTGAAGCTTCTGATGTTGACTTGTGAACACTGCGCAAGCCCACAACCTGGCTGCCGTTCTCACCGGAAAGTCTAAGAAGTCCGGAAATTCCATTGTAGTTAGTGAGACTCAGAATTCATATTCTCCTCTCCTCGGTTCTGAGATGCACTGGTTTTCGTATCTTCATGGCTCTACATTCGGGCAGAATATCTTCCAACTGGTCTGGACCAGACGGCCACCGCAAAGTCATGTTCTTCACGTGGGCAGAGACCTGCAGAACCCTGTTCGCCAGTGTCATGCTCGATAAATTTAATTTAAGAACGCCAGCATCACACGAGCAGAATTGAGTGTTGGGTGCGGAGTAAAACTCGGAGGTGATAGGAGAGTAGTTGTTAGCCCCATGATGACGGGTGGGGGGGCGTCCGGAGTGAGGGCAAACCCAGCCGCTTCCCCCACCCCCCACCCAGTGACCCTCAGACGAGCTAACTCTACGGATCGGCAGGAGCAGGGAGCCCAGAGTGTGGCACGGGAGCCCTTCATGCTTTTCCGGATTCTTTGTAACTGTGTTACCGAACCATCTGCAAAACCACAGACAGCGAAGAGTTGCGGGCAAAACGACCCTGAAGGGCTGGGCTCCAGGGGTAGAAGTTTCAGAATTGACACTCGCTTTGTTTGCTTCCCTGGGGGTTTTCTTTTTATGTGCTTACAAGAGCGTTACATGATGTATCATGAAGTCCACCAGCGCTCTTTTAATAAATACATTTTTAAATACTGAAACAATAGGAAGTTTTAGGTTAACTGGCTAGGTTTTCTCTCCCAATCAGTGGTATCTCAGCCAGTGAAGTCTGGGCACTCATATACTGCAGAGATGGCAGCGGGAAGTCCGCCCAGGAGAGGTGTAGGTGAGCTTGTGTTACTAGCTCCAGGGAATCCATTCACTCACTGCCGTGAGCGGGCCTTACTTCCTCTTCTAATACGTTTTACACTGATGGGGACCAACGAAGTACACGTAGCATAAAAAGCTACTTACCCCAAATCAGCTCCTAAACCCGATCGGATCTAAAGTGAAGACTGAAAATAATGAAATTGGGAGCGGTATTTTCCTCTGGGGAAGGGTGAAAGGAACACTTTTCACCATATGTTTACCTTTTGTATCTTTTGAATTTTGCACTATTATCTACTGAATATCTAAGTAAAGATATTTTTAAAATAAAAACTTGTCAGTTAGAAAAGCACATTTTTCACCATTTAAAGAATACAAGGAGAGAAAGAAGCTAGGCATTAAAACAGCCTCCAGTGACCATCCTGTAAGAAAATTCTCGAAGATGTTGCGGAGTTTCTAGGATTTAGAGCGAGTACAGTATCCAGAGAAAAATAAAAAAAACAATTTCATGTGGAAAATTTTAATTTTAGATAGCACTTCCCGTTGACTTCATTTTCATTTCTCTCTCCTTTAAAATTCTATGAAGGGTTGAGAATAGAAAGAGAAATTTCCATGTTTTCATTTTTAAAAAGAGACTTTCATACTGAAATTCTTTTCTGAGCCACTTAGGATATTTCAGAAAAGGCATTTACTCTGAATAGCGAGGAACCGTTTTCACGGTACTCCTGTTAGCAGGAGAAGGGCTGAGTGAGAGTTCAGCTCACCTTCTCTGCACTGCCTCTCCACACCTGGATCTGAAATGTACCACCAAAACCAGTTTATTATCCTCCCTATCCCTTGACAGATTCAGCCAAGCCAAGAAAAGGCATAATTTTCACCCTGATGTTCACCGCAGCATTATTTACAACAGCCAAGCTACGGAAGCAGCCCACGTGCCCATCAATAGACAACTGGGTAAAAAAGCTGTGGCACATTTACGAAATGGAGTAGTACTCGCACATAAAAAAGAACAACATCTCACCATCTGCTACGGCATGGATGGACCTAGAGGGTGTCATGCTAAGTGAAATAAGTTGGTCACAGAAAGACACATACCACATGATTTCACTTACATGTGGAATCTACCGAAAATAAACCACCAAACAAAACACAAAAAGACTCGAAGATTCAGGGAACAGACTGATGGCTGCCAAAGGGCAGGGAGTTGGGGGGGCCGGGTGAGAAAGGCGAAGGGGTGGAGGAGTGCAGATTGGTGGTTACAGAACAGTCACAGGGATGGCAAGTACAGCGGCGTGGGGATACAGTCAGTAATACTGTAGTAACTCCGCACGGTGACAGGTGGGGACTGGAAATATCAGGAAGAACACTTTTTATAAAGTATACGAGTGTCTAACCACTATGCTCCACACCTGAAATAAAATAATACTGAATGTGAACTATAATTGAAAACATTTTAATTCAAAAAAGAGGTATCCTGTGAGTGACATTTGAGTATTGATGGAGCCCATTCACTATCAGGCGGTGCTAACCACCCTGGTTAGGATATTGAAGTGCCCAAATAACCTACTTTGGGCAGCAGGCACATCACCCATGAGACCAGAAGCGCAACGCAAGTCGACTAGTCAATGACCACACAGCTAGCGCATGAAAATGCTGTGCCCAGAAGGCCACCTGCCATCTAGGTCATTGCACGATGCTGGAGTGACATGAGCACGTTACGTGTGTGCGTGTAAGTGCCCACACTGGACACAGCAGAGAGAGGTTTCCGTGGGCTGTCCTCACTGACCCCAAGTTTCCCAGACTGGCAGAGGGCTCTCACTCACGCCAGCAAGCACCTGGCAGGCTGGCTCTTCCACCGTGCGTGCACAGGCCAACGCCGAGCCTGAGACTCAGGGCGGTGCATCGGAAACACGCAAGGCAGCCTTCTGTCATGGTCAACCACTTTCCCGAGACTCGCCTTTCCCGTCCGGTGAAATGTGAGACACCCGTGCCTGTATCTGAATGCAATCTGCCTGATAAAACGTCTCCAAGGACGGTATCACCTCCAAGTATGCCGGACATCAGGCAAGCTCACCGGCAGCTAGAGACGCCCTGCTTGCCATGAGGTCTGATGGCCCCCGTGATGTCCCCCCGTTCTCAGACCTGGCCGAACATGGGACGGTGGCCACTGGTTCTTGTACCCCCGCCCCCCGGAAGCCCTCTGTCACCATCCGAGGGTCATAAAAAGGAACCACTGAGGAACCAGGGGCCAAGTCATGACAGTCCCCTTTGATGGAAGGAAGCAATGACGCGTAAACCTGAAAAGTCCCTCGAATTTGCCGTTGAACGTGTTATTTCCAATCTGCCTTTGATTTCACGTGGGACCAATTACCAGAGAATTCATTTCAAGGTAAACGCTGAAGTTAAACTGCAACAGCTCCAACAGCTCGCAGCCCAGGCTGGCGTTTCCGAGTGAATGACCCAGTCGGTAGATTGAAGGGCTTCGGGACAGCCCAGGTGGCCCACCCTCTCCGCCCCCCTCCTCCGACCTCCTCCTCCTCCCACCCCGCGGCCGCGCCTTTGCGCAGGTGGAATGCAAGCCTAAACCCACCGTGAACCCCTTCTTTAATGGCAGCTCGTGAAACTGGAAACATATTTAGGAAAGAGAAATGTCTTCCTCTTGAAGGGGCCCTCCTCTCTCCCCTTTGGGCTCATCTTGGAAGCACCCCCCAAACCTGAATGCACACACAGCGCCTGCTCTGCTGGCTGTTGTGAGGTTGGACAAAGGTGAACCGGCAGGGCCGCCTTCGCAGCCTCCAGGGACCCCTGGAACTGCTCATGGACAACACGGTCACGTCTGCCCATCTTCCCGTGAGACTAAAGTCGCCGGGTTGGTGTCCTCAGCAGGAGCTGAGAGACTACTGGAAGGCCGTTCACGCTCAGCGGGGTTCTGTCTGAACCACCCTGCCGAGAATCCCTTCGTCAGAAAGTGAAACCACGACTGGGGGGGGGCGTTAAATCTTTATCCTGTCCTGTCCTCCTCCCCATTCCAGCTATTTTGTTCATTTCAAGCAAATGAGTGTTATCCATTCCACATTCCGGACCCTCCCTCCTTTTCTCTTCTGTGAGTATGCCTGGCAGTCAGCTTGTTTTCTGTCAATCAACACGCAACACAAAAGCCACGGAAAGGACTGAATTCACCGTGACACGCATCTCCCGAGGCACACTCACTTCACTCTCGGCGTCCTGGTTCAGGGTGCTCAGGGTTGGGGGACTTCTATGCAGAATCTAGTTTAATCACCAAACACGGAACCCCACAAGCTTCGGCTGGAAAAGAAAATGTCTTTGGCTTTTTTCTAGACAACTAACACAGACGCTGCGCCTAAAGAGAAAAGGGTCGGTTTGCCCCTGGGCTCCGGGACGTGTCAGCCTGAAGCTTCCGAGCTCATCGGCCATCTGTACTGAGCAGCTGCCTGGGATGCCTGTCAGGGTTCTCATAACCCAGCATCAGGCAACGGAGTTTAAATGTCACTCCTGGCGAGACGTCCAGGCCTCCCCCGCGAGGTCCCCCGGGCGAGGCCAACTCCAGGCCCCAGCATGTGAGTGGCACTCACTCTATGATCTGTGGCTGACGTGCTGTTAATGACACGGCCAGGAGAGGTCCAAATCAAACCCAGATGGAATCCAGCTGCCCCCCGTGGAACCGAGTCCACCGGACTCACTGGGCCACCGCCTGCCCTGCCCCCTCTCCAGCGGGCACGAGCTTCTGCGGCCTCTGTTCTCGGTAAACTGCACAGGCAGCCCCTGAATCCTGCAGTTTTGCACTAGGTAGGGACACTCCCTTAGCACATTTGAAACTTAGAGCCTGTCTTCCTTAAGGAAGAGAAAAAGGAATTAAGAGCAGCAGAAACCAAGAGAAAAGGAGGTGCTAACGTGGAAGGGGGGAGCGGAGAGAGGACGGATGTAGAAAAAGAGGCATCATGGGAAAGAAAGAGAGAGGGGCGGGGAGGAGGAGGAAAACAGCATTTCAAACATCAGGACAAAGGTACGGACGAGGGCGAGACCGGGAGGAAAGGCCACAGAAGAGAGAGAGAGAGGGAACTAAAGGTCGGACGTGTTCTGAGGTGAGCGCTTTCATCAACGTCAAATGCCAGGTACAGGCTGTGGAGGAAGTTGTGCATCGTGGTCACCTCGCCCAGTTCAAACGAGTGTTTAAACTTGTGCAGCAGACTTTCACAGTGCCCAGTTGGAAGGAGATAACAGGGTAACCCTCCCGTTAGGACACACCGAAATTAAACAGGGGTTGAGAAAGGAGTCCCTGCCCCGGAGTGATTTCAAGGATCATCTTCAAACCACACAGGGACATGCCTCCGCTCTTCCCAGGGCCAACTCCAAATTCTGAAGCAGCCCACGGTCAGGGTCGAATGGACAGCATCTCTGCTCTCTCTGCAAAAGCAGCCATGCTCAACTGCAAGCAAGGCTGTTAGCCGAGTAAATGAGTCTCCACAGCAGGTTGATATTTGGGTCAGACATAAAACTTCCATGCAGACAGGCAGTCCCAGCATGTTTTAAAACAGTCTCTGATGTTGTTGAGAAGAGGCTGTCAGTGGCTAGAAATAATTTCAGCACGGGTCACAGTGGGCTACACGAGTGAATGTCCTCCAGGAACGTCTTCAGAATCTCAACAACGATTTCACTGAGGAACACAGTTTCCAAAAACAGCTTCCTTATCCTCGCTCAACCAAAGACCTTCACTAAAGATCTTCTTTAACTGACTCTGTGCTCAAAACAAACACAAACAAAGCACAGAGTATTGAGCCCAAGAACGAGGGAAATCCTCAAGCACCTTGGTCAGTGACCCATCCCAGTGAAATCACTCTAAAGGCAAGGGAAAGCGGTACGAACAGAGATGCACGATAGGATACTGTTTATAAACAGAAAGATATGGCAACATTAAATGCCCAACCATCAAAAATAGATAAATAGATGACAGTGCACCCACTCAGTGAAATAAACAGACATTAGAATGATGTAATGTGAAATGATGCTTCTAACAACCCAAGGAAAATACAGAATAATCTGTCCTTTAGCATTACAATTACAGAAACATTTACACATACGAAAAAAAATGGAAAGAAACGCAGAACCAAAATAGATGGTTCATTATAATGAGTACACAGAACTGATTTTCCTTTGTTTCTCTGCTACGTTTGTGCAGATGTTTGTGCCATGAACGAATAGGGAAAGAAAAATTCAAGAAGGACAGATGGAAACACCACTTTTAGAAGAATGTGCCATCGCCATCGGACGACGCTGACATGGACGGAAGCGGAGTGCAGAGCTCAGTGGGAAAGTGCAGCCACTCGGGCAGGAAGGAAGGGTGGATGCAATTATCCCGGCGGGAACAGAGACCCACGGGAGACAGACAGCGCCTGTGACCAGTGCGACAGGACGTGGAGGGAAGAGGCCTCAGGGGGACTGAAACGAAGAGCTCCCAGGGATCGCCAGAGGTCGGTCCCCTTGCCAAGCAGAAGCCCCAGGCGTCGGCGCCCTGCACACACGCACGTCTAACAGAAGACTGTGCGCTCCAGCAGGTCTGAGGTTTTCTTTTCTCGACCCTGCGGGAAAACCTTCTGAACTCTCTCTCACGTGACTTCCGAACGTGCACAACACTCTCCTCTGTGGCCTGGGCGCCAAACCCAGTCACCCATCGAGCAAGAAATGCTCGCAACGGAAGACCAGGGCTCCCCACGAACGCACAGACCGGTGGCATGGAAATAGCGCTTGCTGCGTCAGTTCTCAAATGTCAGAGCTAATTACATTTCCTTTCTCCCCCCAAACGGAAGCACAGCTAATTAGTGATATTCAGGCTATGCCACAAAATGTAGAATGCATTCTGAGAACCCTAACTGGAAGTAAATCTTAGGCTATAAACAAAGGTGACCTTCCTGCTAACGATTCACTTTATTTAAATAGGTATGTGTTTGTTTGCTTTGGTTGTAGGTTTAATTTTCTGTCATTCTTTGTTCAACAGGACATTACTATAAAGATTTCTACATGATGTATAAATATCAAACCATTAGGTTGTACATCCAACACCAATGCAATGATACATACCAATTATACCTCAAAGTAAAAAAAAAATTTCTAAAGTGTGCCACTAACTAGAGAAAGATCGAGAATGACCATTTCAGCTATGGGGGTCACACACCAACATTGGGACCTGCATTTAAACTTACATATTTTGCCACGTCTAATGCGCACTTTTTTGCCCAGGTGTTTGAGGGGAAAATAAAGATGCACCTTATACATGGGTAGTACTAATTCCATATCTATACAAATGTTTTAAATTCTTTTATTTATGCTTATGCGTTGAAAGCGTAACTCTAGAAAGCAATAACAATATTCATATGCAAAATAATGCCCTGGAATACGACAACCGGTGTTAGCTCTAAATAAATAAATAAGTGGATTAAAAATTAAAACGAAAGATTTTTTCCCTTGAAAGCCTGAGCCAGCAGCATGGGTGGGCAGTACACACAGCAAAAGATGGTGCTATTTCTAAGGCCTGCAAAGTTCAGGGGTGAAGGACGATGAGCTGAGATCCCCATCGACGTCGCTCCCTGCACCGGAGGGAGCGGTTCGCCTCAGGGCTAACGTCCGATTCTGAGACAGCCCTTCGGTGAAAGTCGGCGAGTCAAGGGTTGGCCTCAGCAGGGAGTCGGGTGCCGCAGAACTGAGAAGAAACCTCAAGGTTTCTTGGTGGGTTTTGCCCGGGACTCCCGTGCCTTTCGGGTGGTGCGGAGCGTTGGCAGGTGTTCGAGAACGCGGAAGCAACGCTCGACCTGCTGCTCTTTCGTGGAGACACCTGCGGTCACGGGGAAGACCTCCGGGGGACGGAAGGACTGTGCGGGAAAACCAAGCGACGGGCCCCCAGCGTCCCACTGCGAGCAACAGCTGTCCCACCCTCCGGAGGCCTCTGAAGCCTCGAAACAGAGGAACCGTAAAAAGTCAACAATGATGGCACATACCCCCGCTCCAAGGTGACAAGAAGGGCAGGCTACCTCTGTCGCATCCCTTCCAGAAACCCCAACGCCCTCTAACCAGGAGAGAACGCCAGACAAACCCGCACTGAGGACCATTCCCTGAAACACCTGACCAGACCCCCATTTAAAATGCCAAGGTCACCACAAACAAGGGAAGAGAGATTCCATCAGCCACAGGTCGGAGGAGACCAGGAAGTCCCTCAACTAAACGCAGCCTGGGACCCTGGCAAAGAAAAGGACGCCAGCGTGAAAACTCGTGGAACCCTGATCACCTCTAGTTAACAGCATCACCTCATCGTTCGAGTTTAGTTTATAAATACACTGCGACTGTGTGAGATGCTAGCATCACAGGGACTATGTTCAAGGTTACAGCAGCTCCCTGTATTATAGGGGCCGTGTTTCTCGGCATCTAAAATTGCCTCAAAGTAAAAAGTTAAAAAAAAAAAAAATAAAGGCAGCAAGAGAGGAATTTTTCTTAGTGGGAACAGACTGGTGAGGGAAATATTGTCTGTGTGGTTTAAAAATAATCCAAATTCAATCCACGTACATTTGCATGTAGCTTTTAAATCATCTCCATTTTTCAAACAAAAGGCAATACTTTTAGGAAAAGCTGAGTTATCCAACACAGCAGGGTGGGGGAAGAAAAAGAATTGGGAGAGGCCAAAGACAGGAGAAAAGAATAGAAAGGCCGAACGAAGCCCTTCCCTGGGCCTGCTTCTGATAGTCACAGTAAAAACGCTAATACAATGGTCATAAAAAATGAGCCATTAACTAGAAAACCGAAACTGACAACGTTGCTTTGCTTTTTACTCTCGGGTAGTAAGGTGTCTTTGCCTGGCCGAGGGAAATCACACCGCAGGGGGAATGACAAGGTCTACCCTTCCTGGGGAAGGGGGCAAGAGCCCACCAGGTGGCCTCAGACTCTTGGCCAAGACCTGGAAGACAGACGGAATTGTCTTAACAACTGACATTGCAAATTGTTATTTTCTCACTCAGTGTCCGACAGGAGGATGCACATCCAGGAAACTCCACTGGCTCCAGGACATCAGAGGAGCATGCTTTTAGCACCGGGCGCTACACACGCTTCCCCATCGCCGCCTCCCCGTCTGGACACCATCCGCGTCCAGTTACCTAACATCCGATCCTAACGAACATCTCTAGCCCACAGGGTTTAGAGCATCTTCACAATGTAAAGCTAGAAAATGCTACCCAGGGCAACTGCTGGTTTTGGAAGGGGCAGAATGATGAACAACATTCCTGAGTCTGGCATTTGGAAACCAGCACTCACTTGTCCAGGGAGGAGGGCAGCGAATGTAATGAGAACCTGAATCTTATCACGAGAAGTCATTTCAAATTAAGAGAAAATGTACTGGCCCATACCCGTCAACACATATCAAGGTCAAGGATCAGAGAGAAACTGCTCCAGGTTAAGAGGGGCCGAAGGGAAGGCAACCCAGTGGAATGCACGATGGTGGGTTGGAACTGGTGGGAAAGGGGTATAAAGGGCATTTCACGAAATTCGAGTAAGGACAGTGGGTTAGAAAAAAGAATTCATCGATGTTAGATTTTCAGGTTTTCGTCCTTGTAGTACACACCCGTATTAGGAAACGCATGTGTACTAAAATACTTAGTGGGAAAGAGGCGTAAGGCCTCCCACACGGATATTACACACATTCTGTGCATGTATGCTGTGTAATAGCATAGTGTACATGACACGTAACATACAGTACATACAAAGGGAGGGCGCAGCAATGAGCCAACGGGTAAAAAGGTAAATGGTTCTTAAGTGTATCTGGCTGAACAGGTTATACAGGAGTCCCTTGCACTATTCTTGTTACTCTTCCCTAAGTTCAAAATTCTATTAAAATAAAGTTTTAAAAATATATAGTGATGTTTGGAACCAGAGAGGGGGTGGTTGTCCAACTTTGTGAACGGACTAAATGAATTCTTTACTTTAAAATGGTTAATTGTATGTTATGTGAATTTCCTATCAACAAAAATAACAGTAAGAATCCCGAGCAGTTGAAGTCCAAGGGCCCAGCCCTCCAATCTCGAAATGGGAATAAGTGGCAGATACAAACTGTCAGATGCCCCAGTACCTGCACACCGGGCGCCACAGAGGGCTGGCCTGAACAAGGGCCGGTTCCTGGTCCCCTGAACTCCATTTCAGAGCCCCCCCCCCCGCAGCCCCTCCTCCTCCCACAGCCTGGCTCAGCTGCTGAGAGCCAGGATGCCCGCCTCGCCCTCTTGGGGTCGGTGGGTGGGAGGTTCCTGAGTCACTCCTTCACAGCTTAAATAACCTCTATTCTG
This sequence comes from Glossophaga mutica, assembly GCA_039655065.1. Classification (NCBI taxonomy): domain Eukaryota; kingdom Metazoa; phylum Chordata; class Mammalia; order Chiroptera; family Phyllostomidae; genus Glossophaga; species Glossophaga mutica. The sequence goes on from CM077313.1 coordinate 91,371,426, forward strand.
TTCTCCCCGATTTTATCATCTTTGGATCTCCCAGCCATCAGCCAGGGCTTTTCACAGAAATGCACACTTAGCTACAGAAACAAGAGACTAATTTATATGGCATTGAATTGGGAGGTATGTGTACAAAGATCATTGTACCCAAAGCATAACACCATGTTCTGCCTGTAAAAACCAAAAAGCTCTCACAAATATTTGTTGAATAAAAGAAAGCAGAAATGTATTTTAATCCTCATGTTACAAAGGAGTACATGTCATTCAGAGAGGCTAAGTAATGGGTCCCAGGTCACACAGCTAAGAAGTGCCTGTACTGGAGTGTGAACACAGGTCAGCGGACTGAAGTCAGCCCTTTGGACAGCCGGCCTTCCGTAAAGCGCTTTCCAGTCGCTGCCCTTGTTTCTTCAGGAAAACAAGGTTTAATTCGTGGTTGAGATGTACGCTGAGCACTGCTGCCCTGGCAAAGGGAATGGGTACTCGAATACACACCACACGTACGTTCATAAAAGAACCAAAGATTTTAATGTGTATGTCAACATGCAACGTGAATTCCTCCCTCTCACTGTCCTCCTCCTAAAAAGAAAAGAACCACTGAAACTTGGTTTGCATTCACTGTGCCCGGTGAAGATGGGGTGGCCAGGCTTGGGAGATACGAGGTGAAGAGTTACAGGGTCTGGGGCTTAGCTTGGAGGACCACCGGCCCATTCACCAGCTGGCCAGCAAGTAGGAAACTGTGGGAAGATGCTGCCCCCTGGTGGCAGGGGGGGGCAATCAGCGTAGCCCAGTAAGGAGTCTCCAACCCTCTAGGTAGTCGACATTGGCCATGCATCTCACGCACGGGGTAGATTTTATTCTCTGGCAAATACTAGAGGCTAGATTCCTATGCCAACCCCATAGCTACTCGCTTGCACTCCAATGTGCCCGGGGAGTGAGAGCAAAGAGGCAGCACCGAGCAGCTCCCAGGCCCGGGAGGGGCAGGCCTAACAGGAGGTCCACCATGGGCCTGGGTGGCGGTGACAGGTTAACAGTCATTCCCCGGGCAGCTGAACCCCTCTCGCTCCTGCCCCCTTGCTCCTCCGCAGCCCTGGGTTCTCGAAACCTCTCACGCCACAGAGGCGCCTCGGGGCCTCGGGCCCAACAACAGCAGCTTGGGCACGAGACGAAATGACCACGGAGTCCTGGTGTTTAGCCACGGGATTTTCAGACACAAAATGAGGGTGAAACATCACCTGCACGAGCTCCTCACGAAGAATCAAGGGGGAAAGCCCGTCGCAGCCCCAGGAGAGGGCCTGGCATGTGATAAGCAGACAAAAAAAAATCCCTAGTTCTTTCTTCCCGGGGCTGGTGGGCCATAAAGAGGGCTCATCTTTCGGCTACTTTTTCCCCTTCATATCTCTACAAAAAATGGCCAAAGGGCTAACGTATGGACACTAGAGTTGGAATACAATGACCACCGTGCGGTGGGAAGTGATCGAGTGTAGACGCACTTCCAGAGCGCCGTTTAAACCATATGCAGACACAACTTCCCAGCGCCATTTAAAAGGGGGGTGTTTTGGGAAAGGATGCCGTAAAACCGCCCGGAAGGACTCATACAGGGATTGACGCTGTTGACGTGACCTATGAACCCGACACGGCGGGGGTGGGGGTGGACAGGTCTATTTATAATGATGCTCACTTTCATTTTCACAGTCATTACGTATGCTGTACAAATAAAAAACCCTGATTGTGAAGCAAATGGCCACCATTCTGCCAGTGTCCTCAGTAAAAACTCCTGTTTCAGAAATCCACGTGATTTCTCCCGGATCACCCTCAGGCAACGGCAGTGAAGGCACGAAAATTCCTAGAGAAAGGCAGGGGGACAACAACAGGGGCCGAGGGGCCCGCAAGCTTCCTTCACTCACTCAGCACACACTCGTCCGACTCCTGTCAGGGACACAGGTCAGACGGACCGAGGGGCTGGCCTCTCATGCCCAGGAGCCCTCGGGGGAGACAGACGAGGAGCTGAGTGGAGCTTTCTCTGTGAGAGGTGACAGTAAGGATGCACACGGAGCGTGGAAGCAGCACAGCGGAGAGAAGAGCGAAGGGGCTGTGCTGTGCACTTACATCCCAGAACTTTCTTTTTCCTCAAGAAAAAGGAGAGTAAAGTCTTGAAAATGAATTGGCTTATCGGCTTCTATGTTTTGGTAAAAGTGCCATAAGAGCCAAATGGCTCACCTCTGTTTTCACAGGTAATAATAATAACGATAAACACATTTACAGGAGATGACAGTACTGGGAATTTCAGAAATTGTACTTTCCATTTCTAGAAATTCCGTTTCATTCTTTCCTATTGTTTTGACTTCTCTGCTGAGGCTTCTAATTTTTCCCGCTAAGACTTCATTCATTAAAAACGCAGTTTGCCTTTTCTGCATCGTGGACAGTCTTCACGGTCGTTTTAAACGCTGAGTTCATTATTTGCACCCCCTGGGTCATCCCGGAGCTGGATTTGGTGGATTTTGTCTCCGTTCTTCATCTTGAGGGAACTGGGGGCGGTGCGGCAGGCATTATGGGTGTTAAGTGGTGGAGAGTCCGGACTCTGTTACTATCCTACGGTGAGCAGTGCTTCCTTTGTTCTACCAAGTGACTTTCTTGTCTGGCCGGGAACTGCAAACTGTGTTTGGGCTGCTGTTCAGACCGCTGGTCTGTCGGTCTTGCTCCGAGTCTGCTCTGTGTGTGTGTGGCTCAGAGGTCAAAGACGTGGGGAGACGGAGTTTGGGGATCCTCTCTCTGGCTAGCGAGGCGGAGTGAGTCCAGCACCAGCACCACAACCGCAGACACCTGCCGATCCAGGTCCCTGTGATTCGCTCAGCGAAGGCAACGACCCTAAAAGGCAGCCTGGGAAACCGCACTTACAGTAGGATGCAAATACAGCAAAGCTGGATTCAAACATTCGCCCAAATCAACCTGCTTTTGTTGGGACTTCTAAATATGTTTCAGTCCATCACAAATCACTAGAAAATATCTGAAAATCTATGCGCCAACATAACAATATTTCACGAATACAGGGGGATATATCGCTGACCATTGTCTGAATCATTTGGGTTATTTATATTTCCAAATTCTGCGCAATAAGTATGTCCCACTCTCAGAATTAGAATAGTTTTTTAAAAATCCCACAAGAATTCAAATAAGGTAGTTGGAAACAATATGAATATTAACCCAATTCATGAAAAGCAGGAAGAATTTTAAAACAGAAAGTACAAATAAACAAAACTGTAAGTGAGAGTTTCAAAAATGTCCTGATGTTTGGACACAAGAATCTAATCATCTCTGCTAAGGAAATAACCTAAATGGGGACAAACAGATTTGTACAATGTGGTCACTGAGTCTTTTTGTGCAACATATGTTTTTAAACCCTTAAGTACACGGAACACCTAGGTAAATTATGGTTCAGTCACTTAAAGAAATGCTATCCAGCCACTACACGTGACTTTTGTCAAGGTTTACTGGTAACACAGGGAATGACAGGACAGTGCACAGGCCATCAGCTGTGTCAGGTGCAGAGTTCACAGAAAAGCAGCCGAGGGAACGAGCTAACCCGAGGCTGTGCTGGCCTGTGGAGGGCGGGGCAACGGGGGCTCCCCGAGGCTCCCCAAGGCCTTGCTTTGCTCCTTCACCATCTCCCCTCCTCCCCAAAGTCCCCACAGTCGAGATGATGTAAATGGCTTCGCAGAGAGAAACACTGTGAAAGAGCAGGAAGACAAAGTTCAGGAGGGCAAAAGTTCAAAATACCAAACCAAACAACGCCTGGTCGACAGGTGCCCGGATCCAGAGGTGGGAGTTTCCCACGGGGTCTGCAGAACTCAGACTGACAGGTAACGATCTGTGTACAGTGTTTGCACACTGCCCAGGACCTCTCGAGGCTCGGGCCGCCTCCCCGCGGGCTCCTCCCCTCGGGCTCCTCCCCGTGGAAGGAAGAGGGCACGCGTGGGCAGGAAGGCTCGGGCCGAAGGGTCGCGGCGCCCAGCCCACGAAGGGCTGCAGCTCCAGCCCGGGCCCCGCGCCCCGCGCCCCGCGCCTCCCAGACTGACACCGCAACCTCTTTGGGCTTGCAAAGCGTCTCTTCCCACGAGCACATGAACGGAGTCAGAGCGACCTTACGGAGAGGGGGCGGGGCACGTGGGAGAGTCCTGCAGAGACTGCTGACGCGACACCGGTGACACCCCAGAGAAACACGTGGAAGGGCTGGATGGCCAAGAGAGGAAGGGGAGCAAGAGGCAAAGGAAGAGCAGAAACAGAAATGAAGGACACGCAAATGGGAACGGCGAGCCAGCAGGCGGAGGCTGACCAAGCGGTTTCCTTTCTCCTTCCGCGCAGAGCCAGGCGGTGCGGTGCCACACGCCTGTGCTGCCCCCTGCTGGCCCTGAGCTGCAGAAGGCTTTCCGGGCCTCCAGAAAACTATTGAGTTGGCCAGAAAGTTCCTTTGGTTTTTTTGCCCCTGCAACAGCTCTGGTGGTGCTTAGTGTCTTTAATTACGTTTGAAACAATTTTGTTAGATTGTATTGTGACAGCTGTCATACCAACGTGCATTAAAACAAATCAAAATTGGTGAATTTTGGTGTAGCCATTTTCATATCGAAGATGGAAGAAAATATGGAACGTTTTTGGCATATTGTGCTTTACTATTTCACGGAAGTTAAAAATGCAACTAAAACTAAAAAAAGAAGGACTTGTGCCACGTATGGAAGAGGTGCCGTGACCGATCGGACGTGTCAAAAGCGCTTTGCGAGGTTTCGTGCGGCCGACTTCTTGCTGGCGGACACTCCATGGTTGGGTAGACCAGTCGAAGTTGATAGCAATCAAATCGAGATGTTAAGTGAGAACAATCAATGTTCTACCATGCGAGAGATAGTCGACATACTCAAAATATCCAAATCAATAAAGTTATTGGTGGCAATGACAAATGTGTCTTTTATTTTACAGAAAAAAACAACGAAACAGACTTTCTGACCAACCCAAGAAGCAATGCTGTTTATAAGAACAACCCAGCGCTACTCGGCTTCAGGCCCGCAGACCAGGGTGGGGGGGCCTTGCTCCGGCTCAGTGCAATCTGAGAGCCGGCAGAGCCAAGGGCCTGCCTCACCGCTGTGCGGAGAAGCAAGCAGATGGCTGGTGTCAGGTCTTCGTGCACGGTGCCATCAGCCTGAGAAGGAAAAGGCCCTGGCGAGACAGACTGTGGGGGTCGCTCAACCCCCCAGGACGCTACGGGAGTGGAGGGTGTCCCCACATTGCCCATCACCATCAGGCGTCTGGAGGCCAGGAAAAGAGATGCTACGTCTGCCTAGGTGGCCGTCACCGCCTCACCTGCACCGTGGGCTGCACCTCTGCCCCAAACAACTGGAGAAGCAGCCTTAGGCCTGGAAGTGTTTCCCTGTTCCCCCCAAACCAGGCAGGCCCCCGAGCAGTTCTTAGCATTGCCCCAAGGCAAAAGGCCTCCTTTCCTCCTTTCCTAAGAGAGGAAGAGCTGCAGCTGCGTCCCGTAGAGTCGAGCTGAGACACTGCACAGAGACATCAGCCTGGGTCCGCGGAAGCCCCCGAAATGCTGGGGCTGGGACCGGTGGCTTTGGGGGCTGTTTTGCACAAAAATAAAACCAGGGAAAACCCTGGTGGGCTATCCACAAGCCAGGTACTCTCCGCAGGCAAATCAATCCATTTGGTAAACATTTAAGACCAGAGGCTTCGTTGGTTACAGCGTCGTCCCCATGCACCAAGGTTGCAGGTTTGGTCCCTGGGTGGGGCACCTGCAAGAACCGGGCAGTGGGTACATGGATGGGAGGAATGGCAAATCAGTCTCTCTCTCTAAATATCAACGGATAATTTTTTTAATAAAAGAATTTAGAAAGGAGGGGCAAGCATGTTAAGAACCCCTTACCCTTCCAGCTCTGTTGTCTTCAGAGCCATCTCAGGAGCACGACAGCTCTCACTATAAGGCTGGGCGATTCGCACGGGTCCGTGCAGAACTCCTGCGGCTCCCGGCTCCCCTCTCCCAAGGGAAGAGGCGCAGGAAGTGGGCCAGGATGCCGCCATCGGGACAGCGCTTACATAACCACGCTATTCTCAGAGCGGCGCCTGTCCCTTCCCATTGGGAAGGTTTGACAGTCTTCCTACACATACAAAATGCCATGTCCAGAATTAGAATCCCCCGCCACCAAGCCAGCGCCGGCACATCAATTACTTCCTCCCAGACAGGGGCAGGTCTGGATGTCGGGCTGACCCCTCCCGTCCTGAGGTCGCATCACACCAAATCCAGAGCTGTGAGACGCATGGCCAAATGGGGGCCGTGTGCGAAAACGGGGAAAGGGAGAGAGTCTCAGAAAGGAGGACAGAACCAGAGAGCACACTCGCTCACAGAGAGCTGGCTAACCAACGGCAAGCAGGTGCCTGCCGCAGGGGTCTCTGAGCCGGCCACTCCCTCAGTCTCTGCCTGTGCCCCCGGAGAGTCAGCACGGACCCCAGGTCTTTTGCGATAGTGATCGTACTGCAGGCACATCAGGAGGCCAGGCGGTGACAGCAGAGCAAGTGAAGGAGAAGTGCTGGCAGCCCTGGCCACGTAGCTCAGTGGTTAGAGTGCTGCCCCAATACGCCAAGGTCGCGGGTTCAATCCCCCAGTCAGGGCACATACAAGAATCAACCGCTGAATGCATAAGGAAGAGGAACAACAAATGGAAGCTTCCCTCTCCCTCTCTTTCTCAAATCAACAATTGAGAGAGAGAGAGGAAGGGAGGGAGGGAGAGCTGGAGGTTCTCAACAACCCGGCATAGCACCTGGGCCCCGGAACTGCCCAGATGCTCGGGTTCAGTGCCGTGCAGCCCAAGTTCAAGGCCAAGGTGCTCCGGAAGGTTATCCTGGATGGAGTCCCCTGATTGAGAAGTGCTTCCTGTGGTCAACAACAGAATTTCTTGGATTTTTGTTGTGGTTCTGGGCCCTCTCTCTTTGGGAAACCCTCAGCGGACAGAGGCCTACAACAGGCAGCCCCGTGATGGGGCCTCCTCAGCGGTGGTCCTGCGTGCCAGCTCCGGCGCAGCGAAAAGGCGGGGGGCGGGGAAGAACCGCCACCTCCTTAACAAGGCTCCTCGAGGGGCACACAGCTGCTGCCCAGCCAAGCCGCTCTGGAATTCTCTAGAATCCATGGACTTGGGATACATCGCCCCTTAGCACCAGCTCCGCTTTTGAAGCGACATAGCGCTTACTCTCTGACCCAGCTGGTTACAGTCAAACGCAGTGTCCCAGTCACGCAGGGGGCGCAATGCAGACCCCAGACCCACTACAACCATCAGGTCCAAGCGGTAAGGGCAACAGTTAGAATTTATGAAAATGTTCTCAGTGCCAAGCAGGTTTCTGAGAGCTCGACCTCTATGAAGTCATCAGTGCCCATGACAAGCTCAGGGAGGCCCTGTCACTACACCCACCTTGTTACTGAAGATGCTGAGGGAGGGAAGGTCAGGCAAACTGTCCAAGGCCACTCAGCCCTGGAGCTGGCTCGCAACACCTGGCGGCCCAGCCCGGAGGCTGTCCTCATCCAACGCTCGTCTCAAATAAAACGGACTTTGTGGGCATGTTACAAAGCCCGCGGCCCCTGGGCATCGCCGTAGCCCCTGCCAGGTGGTGCCCTTTGGCCCCAAGCATGCCAAGAGAGTGTGCTCGATACACTAGGAGGTGAATAACTCCGACTGTTTCGGAAGTTGCCTCGTTCTGCCACAGCCATGTTTTAATGGGGACAGGGTTGTGTGGGCTTTAAGCCAAAAATGGGAGGCGGAAGATTTTGGCTGGGGCCGGGTGCTTTGGAACCTTATCTAAAATTAGCCCACCAAGTACGCCACCTTCTCACGCTCATCAGCCTGGACAGTGTCTGACACACATGCCTTTGTCCGGAGCGCCCCCTAGTGCCCATAAAATAAACTCTGCTCTCTCACAGGGGATGAATGAACCACCTGTCTTCTCCTCATTGGGTTTCCAGTAAGTTATCCCGGAGAAATTGGGCCTAGATTTACAATCAATTACAGCGGAAAAGACAAGAGGCAAACAAAGCTCAAATGCTGTCATGCCAATGAATCGCCGTTTGTTTTTTAAAGTTTTCCTTTGGAATACCATCTGTAAAAATATATAAATATTTCTGAACACAGTACCCACAGGGCCCTTGTGGGCCATAAGGGCGGATGTGTTTGTCACCGTCTTCAGGCGCATCCACGGCAGGTGAAGGCTGGGCCTCCGTGGGCTGCCGACTCCGGGATGAGGGGACCCTGTTCCCAGGGCTCCTCCGTGCCCCCCAACCCACCCCCCACTGGGGTGGGGAGAAGGGAAGCAGCATGTCGCGTATGCAAAGTCACTGATCTGATGAACTGGCTGCAGGAGACAGGACCCGGCGCCCACTCTGGACGTCTGACAGGGACGCGTGTGACGGCTGACCCCCGGGAGCCCCGCTGTGCCCGTTCCGTCGGCCCTTCTCCACCCCATCCGAGGGCAAAGCAAGAGCAGGGAAGCACAGGTCTGCTGGTATCCCCTGCGGCACCGCTGGACGCCGGTCTGCCTCACTAGGAAGTGCGATGACACCACCTGAGACAGAGGTGTCCCCACGAGGCCGCGGACACCCGTGCGGAGAGCCACCACACAGGAGCTCTGTCCAGGTGGGCGACTTCTCTGCTCGGGTCCACGCTGGAAAACCAACGCTGACACCTGGTCTTGCGGTCGGCCAGGCGTCTTTCCAAAGCCAACTCTCCCTTTAGGGTCTCTGCACTTCAAACCAAACAGGAAGGCAGTGAGCGGATGCTGGGCCCTGCATCGCTGAACCGGAAGCCCCCCAGGAGGACGCCGGGGAGCGCCCCTGCACCAGTGAGCGCGGGGTGCTGTGTGGAGGGCGGCTTCCGAAAGACCCGGCGCTCGCCTGCCAGTCACGGGTGGGGACGGAACAAATGCCTGCGAGTTTCTGCTCGCACTCTGGGTAGCCTGAGGCAACGCCCTCTCCTTTGGCTGCGACCCCTCCGGAATCCCCCCGCCCCGCTGTTTGTTGGTGTGAGGAAGGGAAAGGCAGAAATAAAAGGAAAAAGAAATTTCAACAGGATCAAGCCCCCCGGCCCCCCGTGAAGACAGACGTCTCCATGACACCTCTGAGTGTACGACTCAGAAGAGGCTACTCAGGGAAGAGAAGCTGAACTTGGCTCTCAGAGGTTCTACCTACGTGGACACCCGGCAGCTGTGCTCCACGGCCCACAACGCTGGGTCCCCGCGACGAACGCCCTTCGCCGCTCCTTCCCCTCGATGTCACCGCTGCCACCGAACCTCACTGTGCATGTTGTGACCGCCTCCAAATTCGTCACTGTGTCTAGCCCACATTCATCCGGACGTCCCCTGTTCCAGTGCTTTCTTCCCTGCGTTTCCATGTTAAGACAGAGGAAAATGCTAGATGTGTAGATTATGCCCCCATAAAAGACTTCCAGGACAGCGTAAGGAAAAATCACTGGGAGAAAGTCAGGAGATACAAGTGCTAGGTAAGAGCCTGGGTAAGAGCTCGACGGGCCAGACACAGCAGGAAAACCTCACTTCACAGGGGGGCCCCTGGGCATTTCACACTGCTCCGAGCCCCTGTGGGGCTGGGTGAGGGCTGCAGAGACCCCTGCAGAACTCCCAAGACCCCTGCCTTGTTCCTGCAGCTTCACACTCTGCTGGCTGATCAGCCTAACTGTGAAGTACCTGGGTGTCCCCGGGGAAGGCCTCTGAGCTCAGCTGGTCTGGTTGGAAGGCCATGGCTGTGGTTTTGCGCCCTCTGGTGGCTGATTCTGCTCTGGCTTCACTCATAACATTTCTTGGCTGGTTACACGGGGATGGAGCAAGCCCAGAAATGACCAGGGCTGGGGAAGGGAGTGGCTGACCAGACTGGACCAGAGCACAGTGAAGATGAGGCAGAAAGTGGAAGATCTGATTCCGGGGAACAAGCCCATGAGTTCATCCGGACTGAACTATGCAGAGGTCTCCGTCGCTGGTCGTCCCTTCGCCAACTGTCCCCCAAGGGTCCCTCACGTGGAAGGGACTGGCTGGGGCTGGGTGGACCAGCTAGGACGGGCCACAGCTTCCTGGAAGAACACCCCAGCCCCCCACACTGGGACCCCCTGGATTGTGTGGCTAGAACTTCAAGAATTTCAGCAAATGACAGTTTAAAAAATATTAGCTAGTCTTTTGCTTTTATGACCTCCTGTTTATGGGTCATATTTGAACTATTGGAAAGCCAAGTGCTTCGTTAAGAATACTATCCTGTTGCGGACCGTTCAGCCTGGTTTCAGGAGTTGTAACCCTCACCCCATGGTGGGCTGTGTAAGAGCCCAAGGGACCCACTTCATCTGGGTCTGTTCTGTCACGAGGACGTGACCTACTAAGGAGACAAAGCTTATCTCCCTGGCAGGAGTGCTGCTTCTGCCTCATCCATCTCTGGCCCCATTGGTTGGCAGTCAATGACGGGTAAGACTCCTCATGGGAGGGGCAACCTAAGCCAGACACAACCACTTGGGAGGCCTCATGGAAGGACTGGGGGGCGGGTTGCAGCAAAGAGGATGCGATGGACCCTCACCCCCCGGCTATTCTGACATAGCCCGAGTCCTCATTTCCATCTGGGAGATGTCTCCTGCTTCCTAATTGCCTTAAAGCCTGAAACTGTGGGGGTGAGCGGTGCAGCCCTGTGCTGGCCAGGACGGCTCCCTGGGTGATCGGGCATAAGAAAGAATTCCTAAAGTCCTGTGAAACCTGCTTTGCTAAAAGTGCTCTTCCTTAGGTGATAAGTGTCCCAGGAGGAAATGAGTATGTCTCCCAAAGTTTGGCAACCCCCTTTCCTGACAAACACTGGCTCAGATTAAGCCCTCAGATTTCTTTGACATGTTAAGCTTGTATTCCAGTGTATTTGAGCCCAATAAAAGCTTAGTGAGGATGGGGCTCTAGATCATTCTTCTCTGAGAGTTTGACCCCTTTCCTCCCCAAGCAGATCATGTCTTGGTAGTTTTTACTTTCATCCGTGACGGAGGGATGGGGCTCTGTGGGCGGAGCCCCCCCACATCTGGCGCCCAGGACAGGGACCCCCACACTATCCCAATTATTAAACCATTCTTATGGGGGAAATTGATTTCCTTTATTTAAAAAAAATCTGCTTTACTCTGGTTTCCAGTTGTCAAGGAAGGGGGTTTGGAGAGGCGAACACCATAAAAATTAGGTAAGTGTTATAACTTCCTCTGCGGTTCACACACGCAGATTCTAGAATCTTACTAATGCTGTTCTTGAACTTCAAGGGGCCGAATCGCGTTCTCAGAGACAAAACCTGATGAGAAAGTTCTGTTAGGAATGATGCAGAAATATAAGCCAGGTCCACCATAGGCTGAGTTCTCTTCTACGCAGAATGATTTCAGAATGAAAATTTCAGTGTAGAATAGAATTTCATCAGATTTCAGGGGTGTGGTATTTTGCTGGATTATATGCTTCCCCTGTGACTATCCCGAGTAATGCCAAATGACTGGCAGGTGGTCTCTGTAATGTCCCACATGCCACTTGTCACCTACAGGAAATGTAGGTGTTCCCTCTCTCCCTCTCTCTCTCTAAAAGCAATGAAAATATGTCCTCGGGTGAGGATAGGGGAAAAAAAGAATTATGCTAAATCTACTCTGCCTGTGCTCTACAAGGCAGAGTAGATTTAGCATAATCTAAATTATGCTATCATCCAGTGGATGATAGCACATCTGTTTAGAACATGGTTTACGGAATATTTTAAGCCCACTGTTGAGACCAACTGCTCAGAAATAAAAATTCACTTCACAATGTCACCGCTCGATGACAGTGCGCCGGTCCCCTGAGACCTCTGACGGAGGCGTACAATGGGGTTAACGTAGCTGTCGTGCCTACAACACAGCTTCCATTCTTCAGCCCAGGGACCAAGGAGTAATTTTCACTGTTAAGTCTTCTTACTTAAGAAACACATTTATTAAGGCCATGGCTACCATAGAGAGTGATTCCTTCGATGGATCTGGGAAAAGTAAACTGAAAACCGTCTGGAAGGGATTTGCCATCTAGATACGATTAAGAACATTTGTGACTCCTGGGTCAAAATATCGACATTAACGGGAGTTTGGAAGGAGTTGATTCCAACCCTCAGGGACGACTTCGAGGGGGTTCAAGGCTTCAGTGGAAAAGTTAATGAGGAAGAGGTACAAAGAGCAGGAGAACTAGACCGAATCACTGCAATCTCGCAATAACAATCGCACAGATGAAGAGCAGCCCCTCGTGGCTGAGCGAAGAGAGTGGTCCCCTGAGACGGGATCTACTCCTGGTGAAGATGCTGTGACTGTTGAAATGACAGCAAAGGACTTAGACTGTGACACAAACTGAGTTGACAGAGCAGCGGCAGGGTTCGAGAGGACCGATTTCAATTCTGGAAGAAGTTCTGTTGTGGGTAACATGCTATCAAGCCGCATCAGGTGCTACAGAGAAATCGTTCATGAAAGGAAGATTCTATTAATGGGGCAAACTTCATTTTTGTCCAGTTTTGAGAACTGGCCACAGCTACCCGCCCCAGCCTTCAGCAACCGCCACCAACATCGAGGTAAGACCCTCCACCAGCTCAAGACTCAGAGGATGGCGAGCATTTTTGAGCAATAAAGTACTTTTTTCTCAAAGTATGCACATTTTTAGACATAATGCTGTTGCACACTTAAAAGACTACAGTTTATTGTAATCACAACTTCTACAAGCACTGGGAAACCAAGAAGTTCAAGTGGCTCTTTTTATTGCCATATTCGCTCTGTTTCCAGCGGGTGGACCTGAACCTCCAGCATCTCTGAGGTCGGCCTGAACAGACATCTCCTTTTTAATGTTTGCCCAGTAAACTGGACAAAGGCAAAATGCACAAATAGAAAAGCTGTCCATTCACCACCAAGAGAGGTACCGTATTTTTAGGACTATAAGACACACCTAGGTTTTAGAGAAGGAAAATAGGAAAAAAATTTGAAGCAAAAAATGTGGTAAAATACTTAATAACCCGTGATCCCACTCCACCACCGCCCCCTGCCACGGTGAGCCAGGTAAGCTACATTCGAACTGTAAGATGCAGCCCTTTTTCCTCCCAAATTTGGGGGAAAGGTGCATCTTATAGTCCGAAAAAATACGGTACATCCTACTGGAACCCCCGTCAAACACACAGCTCTTCATAGAGTATAACAGGTCTTCTTCTTGGCAACCAACAGGGTATAGTCTGTACACAGGCATTTCCTATTTTCAGCACAAACTCACTCCGCAAATGAGAATCTGCCTCCCATCACCTTGAGAACACATGCACACTTCCTTCCTTAGCGTTCAATAAAAATAGTGCTAATGTCCCGGGCAACCGTAAGCCCCTCCTCCGACCAGGGCACCACCCATGGCAGGCCCCTGTTGAAACTAGAGAGCCATTAACCAAGAGACTTGGGAGATTAAGCAGCTGTGTTGCGAAAGCAGGTACTTTTCTGTGCTAGGACTCACACCCAAGCCGTTCAGCCGCTTTAAGTTGGTATTTTAGAATCACGTCATCAGAAAACTCTGCTCTGTGGGTATGCTGTGCCGACAAGGGGCGTGAGGCCCACCTGCCTTCTCCCAGGTGCTGTGCTTTATGACCCTTCGGCAAACTGTTTTCCATGCGCTGTTGGAGCAACGGCCCCTTCTAGGTCGGAAGATGTAAAAGCTGCCTATGACGCTGATGGCATGTGCCCTCCGAAAACCAAGGCCGGGAAGTACCATTTGCTGGGTGCCTGCCGCCCCCCGACTCAGGGGCTGTGCCTGTTGCTGACAGATGGTCTTGCAGGGTCTGCAACAACCTACCTGCCCCGTGTCACATGTGAGGAAAGTGACACCCTCATAGGTTAAATCTCGGGCCCGCTGGCCCATGGCTTGTAAGGAGGAAAGGCAGAATTAAAACCTAGGCCCATGCAGCCCTGGCCGGGTGGCTCAGTTGGTTGGAGTGTGGGCCTGTACACCAAAAAGCTGCAAGATGGATTTCCGGTCAGGGCACATACCTAGGTTGCATGTTCGATTCCCAGCTGGGACATGTACAGGAGGCGACCAATCGATGTCTCCTCTCTGACATCGATGGTTCTCTCCCTCTCTTTCTCTCTCTTTCTCACTCAAACCAATAAACATAGCCTCCTGTGAGGACTGAAAAAAAAATCTAGGCCCACTTAACTCCCAAAACTTGTCATTGGACACTTCCTGGGCCTCCTTGGGAGATGCAGAATGAGAAACAGCCATCTCCATCCTATAAACTGAACTTTCCTTCAAAAAGAGCCAAAAGATTATCCAAACCTCAGATGGCGCTGGAAGGAGTTGACTGGAAGGAGCTCAGCGCAGAGTTAACAGGCAGACCACGCCTCTGGAGGCAGCGCAGGGTGAGGCCTGCCGCAGGACCGCAGGACCGTCTGCAAGCGCGGAGCATCAGTGGCCTGACCCTGGCTGAACTCGCCAGCTCTCGGCGTCTTTGCACGGTGGCCTCTAGGGGGCGCAGGCAGCGCGCGGTTCCCTTCCCCGCGGCTTGTCCTGGTCTGGTGGCTCAGTGCTCCCCGGAGAAAACCTCCGATGGTCAGGGCTGCTGGCGTTAGAAACCATTCCTAACCAAACTTTCCCAATTTCCCAGCTCTCTTCCTGGAAGACAGGGCCTGGGAGAAGTGTTGGAGGAAGGCCTAAAATTGAAACTGAACCACGAAAAAATCAGAGAAACCAGCCCTCTTGTTGGGCTATTCTCTGTCCAAGGTCTTTACTTCTCCTAAAATGACTTGTTGAGGCCACAGAAGCGGCAAAGGCCTCAAAAGTACACCAAATTAACGTTCAGTTTTTTAAAAAATGCAGTGCTCTTCACAAAGTACTCGTGAAACTGAACGCTCAGTGGGCACTAAGTAAAACAGGTGAACACTAAATTGTGGGGACATTAACTGTCAGGTTAGGACACATGGGCGTGGCTCCGCTGGGGAACGTCACTTTGACTTTGCCTCCCGCAGACTCTGGTGATAATAAAAAGCGGTGCTTCCCACCTCCACCCCCGTTACGAACACCTTCCCCGAGACCTGTAACCTGCACTAACCTGAGTCCCCCTTCCTCACACACACAGCCCCGACGAAAACCCCCAGGACCCGGGGCTGGGACACGAGGGGTGCTGGACCTAGGGAGCAGGAGGTGGTGAGGGTTAGATTTCCGTATTTTCTACGGGGCTCAAACGCACCGGAGATCCAGGACGTGGCTGAAGGAGGAAGGAGAAATGGCAGTCACCAGGTGTACGCTACACCGGGACATTCCGAACAGCCGGGGGCCTTCGGAAGGCATGCACCCTGGCTGTGGTGACAGCACTTAAGGGCGCGAGAGGCAGGGTGAGTCTGCGAAGCTTCCCTGGTCCTTGGGTACACCCTGCTCAGCGCACGACAGTGAAACCTGGAAGGAACAGGGGGCGAGGCAGCATGTGCGCCCCACCTGCCTTCCCTGGGCTAAACCCCTGGAACACGGGCTCTGCCAGCACGCAGGCGGGCGAGAGCTGGGCCGGGGCCCCCCACGCAGCTGGAGCGTCGACACATACTGACCGGGCACAGGAAATGCTCCCTGGCCCATCCGTCATAAAACTGATGGCTAAAATTTAAAATGACAGATTTGACTAGAAGACCAAAGGGAACATCATAGTTAAATAAATATAGGATATGGCGGAACAAAGATGATATGATAAGTACGTCTGCATAGGAGGTGGCAGAGCTAAAGGCAATGTTTGGAAAGTATTCTTACTAAAAGAGACACGCTGTGACGGCTGCTATAAAAGCAGGAACTCGGATTATTAGTTGTTCTTTTTTTTAAGTGTAACAGACATTTTTGGAGAGTTTCAGAAACACAGCCACTCTGATCCAATGCTGGTGAAAATGGAAAATACTCGAAACAATTTATGAATATTGAAAGCCCTAAAAATACATACGGGAGAACTAACAGTTCCGCAAATTTATCCTAAAAGCACGATCATAGACCAGCATAAATGGGCAGTGAGGATGTTGTTTACAGACCTGACGGCAATTCCGAAGCTCTGAAAAGCTCAGAAAAGGGGCTATGGTACATCCAAACCATGAAAAACTCCTCAGTAATAAAAACAGTACATTTGCCCTGGCTGGTGTGACTCAGTGGGTTGAACACCAGCCTGCTAACCACAGAGTCATCGGTTCGATTCCCAGTCTAGGGCACATGCCTGGGTTGCAGGCCAGGTCCCCAGTTTGGGGCATAGGAGAGGCAATCACACGTTGATGTTTCTCTCCCTCTCTTTCTCCACCTCTTCCCTTCTCTAAAAGTAAATAAATAAAATCTTTTAAAAAAAGTACATGTTAAGTGATGTGGAAACATTTTCAAAGACATTTCTCATGAATGACAAGTTTTCCCAAGTAACATATAATGTGTGGTATCAATGTGCATAAACATTAATATCTGTGCATGTGCGTTCAAGGAAATAGTATTTGCAATTATAAAATAATGCCTGGTGATTAGAATCACCAAAACCCAAATCCCATTTTTTGTCACATGATGGAGGTTAAAATGGAAACCCAGCTTCACATGTGCAGAACTTGAGCTTAATCAGCCCAAGGTCATGCAGAAATACAGTGGTAGTAAAGGCAAGAACAAAACAGAGGTATACTCAGGACAAGCTGTGTTCCTGAGTTGCAAACTGAAAAAAAAAAGAAAATCTTGGAGACACCTTAGCATTCATAGCAGGACAAAACTTTTAGGGAAATGTCTACGGCATACATCTCATCGTGGCTGAATTTCAGGAGACTCTCAATTTGAATTTTATATGCAATCAATGTGCAAAAGTAATCCAATTTCTAACCCAGGGATCTGATCCATCATCTACTTCATTCAAAACAGAACCTCCAGCACCCGGTGAAGCGGACTGAATAAAGTTGAGATGCCTCCGGGCAAACTACTCTTGGTTACACTGAATCAGAGCTGAATAAACAAACTCAGTATTAGTCACACTTGTGCAAGTTATTCCATTTCACCGCAGCCAGAAGAGATTTTCATGTGATCCTGTGTAAACCAGCTAAACATCTGGAAAACGTGAAAATGATTCTGCCAGGCGCTGGCAGACCACGTGCTGGGCAGAGCCATCCGTCAGGCGGCTCGGCCGAGGTCAGCGCCACGGTCAGCCCCCTGCATTGTGAGGTCGCCGGGCGTGGTTTACTTACAATGAAGCCGAGTTTCTTGTAATCCCGGGTGTACATGGACTTGCGCTTCTCCATGCTGCCGCTGCTGGCGTTGGGTTCAGACTCTGCATCAAAAGCAATTCTTCGAAGTTCAAATATGATGTCCCTCTGGGCCTGCAGGCGTTGGGGAGAAAAGAGGAGAGGAGAGTTACTTTCATTGTGAGGCATTATACAGACTCCCTGTTTCCCCGGATGGACATGAATCACTGTGTTCAGGAGGGAAAAAAAATAGCTAACAGACATCCAATGCTGTGAGGGTGGGCTCTGCCATTCATTCTCCTGGTCAGCCCTGGCTTTATCCCACAATTATCCTCATGGCCAAGTCATTTGAAACACTTCCGTCAGTTGTCTGGGGTTCTTAAAGGAGCCCCAAATATGATGACAGGCTTGGGACTGGAGAAAGCCAAGTTCGAGAACCTGGGGTGAATAACTGCCATAAACACAGTAAGAGGCACGCAATGTTTATGAACAGCATTCAGATGATGAGGGATCCCTAACTCCGCTAAGAAACGCCTTCACAGAAACAAACCCTTGCACACGGTTAGAATGGTCCAGTCTACGTACATTTTACCACAGTAAAAAAGACACTTTAAATAAATACAAGGAAGGGTTTCCAAACAGAGAGGGCCGTTCCCATTAAGATGCATTGCCTTCCTTCACTAGAAGCGGTAAGATGACAGTCCCCTCTCTCTGGGATGACTGCACTTGGCCTTCCCAGGAGTCCGGGGCACGTGAGGGGGCCTCTCCCAGCCTCTCCATCACTCTCAGCCACGTGGCCTCGAGCCATGAAGGAAGCGCCGCAGCCGTTACACACTTCGCGTGTGCGGCGCACATCTGCGATCCATCAGGCCCTCACGTGCCAAGACCGAGGGTCTTCCTTTCCAAAGCTGCAGCGCTGTTTAAGCTGACAATGTGCAACAGCAGGCCTCCCAGCTGTTTCCTCTCACTCTGTCCTCACGGCTCAAGCTCCCCAAGGCCTTTTGGACGGAGACATAACCTTTTGTGCACAAGCAGAGGCCCAGAGAAAATTACAGCAAACAGCCAACCAACACCAACGCAAGCCCAGACATCAGTTGTGACCTGCGGCCCCCACCTCTGGACTGATCCCTGGAGAACGGAAACCACTTCCTCAACCTGCAGAATCAGATCACCCAGAGCTACCAGTTGGCCCCAGTTGTCTGGGAACTTGACCAAAGCTATCACCATTGAGGGTATTGGGCTGAGGGCCAAGGTCTATGGCCATGGGATGTCAAGCTTTCTTATCTAATACAGAGAGAATACATGTGTTTGGTGTATAATGAAACAACCTGCTCATCTTATTTTCTGATCCCATATTCACCCAAACTTTAAATCTGAGACGATAATAACTCAGTAAAATCATCACCTAGCATCGCCTGGTTCCAGAGTAGCCCAAGAAAAGACTCTGAATGACACATTCTCACCTTCCTGTGCCTTTCCTGCCATCTCGTGAGCACTCACCTGGTCCTGGGGGTCCATCTTGGTCATCATCCTGTCCTCCAGGAGGTTGAAGGTAAGCACCTGGAGCACGTACAGCTGATGCGCCATCTCATTGTTGATGGCCCGCTGAGCTCGGATGACATGCTGGGGAGAGGGTTCACAAGTGGAAATTCAAAAAAAAAGAAAGGAAGAAAGGAAGAGCAAACAAAAATTAACGCCGTTGCACCAGGAGAATCTCCACGGTCCTCACCGGGAGGCGCAGGGAGGTAAGATGGCGGGACTACGCCTCAGAAGAAAGGCGGGGACGCATGGGAACCCCGGAGCTCCTTTGTATCCAAGAGCCCCGTCGGGCCGCTAGATCTTCAGGCCAGAAACCAGGAAAAGACCTACCGGGCACACGGAGGAGTTTCAAAGGAGGACACGGGAAACGCCCGGCGACTTCGGCCCCACGAACCCAGAGCAGGTGTGCCTGGGACGGGAGGGTCTCGGCGGGACTGTGGACTGTGGACTGTGGACAGCTGCGGCCGAAGCGACCGTGCGCGCAGCACAGGGCGGAGGCTCGCGCACTGCGAGCACGTGTGCCGGCGTCTCACCCCGCAGCTGTCTCAGGCAGGGGACCCCACTTCCAAATGGGGACACGTTTCGCAAGTAACACACACAGGCAAAGCTCCTTTCAGACTTGGGTCCACTTGCTGTGGAAACCACAGGGAGGCCGCCCACGGCCTCCCCAGTGCGATGAGTGATTTCACAGGCACTTCTTTCCTCACCTGCTGATGCCCAAATGGAAAGGAAAGGGCACGCTGTAACAGGAATGGCAGGAGACTAGCTAGGTGCGCCTCTGTTCCCCTCCCCCCAGAGCTGGGCCTACCATACATCCTCTCTCGCCCATGCCTTCAGCGTGACTGGTCACTGTGGGGAACCCCCCGTTCAAGTCACTTTTTTTGAACGTGCCAGACCCCACCATGTCCTGCTGTCCGAGAGAACTTTCTCTAGGTGCCCCCAACCTGGCGTGCACTTGAACTCCACACCCTGGCTGTGAGCACCACATCAAAACAGCCGATGAAAGAAGGTGGGGAGAGAAGAATGGGGACTAGAAGGAAGTCACAGAATCAAAATGACGGAGGCTGAGGGGGTGGGAAACTAGGCAATGGGGTGGGGGTGGAACAAAACTCATACCCTTCAACCTCCAGAACAGATTGTTCACGCATAGTATACACTCAGCACCCAAAGTTTACGGATGTTGGCATTTAAGTCTTCAATCCGTTCTGAGTTTCTTCTGTACACAGTGTAAGAAGATGGCCTCGGGAGAGCATGGATGGCTATAGAGGGTACCGTGCTGAGTGAAGTAAGTCAGAGAAAGACAAATACTATGCGATGTCACTTACACATGGAACCTAAAGCCCAAAACAAACTAACGAACAAAAGAGAAACGCTCGCGGAAACAGAGAACAGACTGACGGTTGCTAGAAGGAGGGGGATTGGAAGGATGGGTGAAAAAGGGAAAAGGAGAAAGAAGTACAGAATGGCAGGGACGGAAGCATCATGTTTACTGTGCATGCGGGGATTTTAATGTACAGCACGTGGAATATAGTCAATAATTTTGTCATAACTACGCACAGTGCCAGGTGGGTATTGGAAATATTGGGGGATCACTTTGTCACAGACATGACTGTCCAACCACTATGCTGTACGCCCGAGACCAGTACCAAACGATATTGAACATGGCCAATAACTTTTAAAAAAGACAAAATATGTGGGTGTGAATGTACACGGATATCTATTTTAGTAGCAATGCAGAAGTGTCTGCATGCCAAGTTCTCGCCAGAGAACGCCAACCTTGAACTTTTGGCCTCCACGTCTCACAGAAAAAGTCCCAGTGAAGCAAACTGATCCTTGAGACAGGGAGGCCGCAGTGACTCCGCCCAGCCTGTCTCGGGGCACTCTAGCTTGACCGCCACACCAAGCTGACGTCAACAGGCGGAGACCTTCATCCCACATTTCCAGTCCTTCCTCTCCCGCACGCTGCCCCCTGCACAAACCGCTTCACTGAACTGTGCCTCCATGTTACAGCTTCCGCTTGTATTGAGAGCCAGCATTAAAAACATTAGGAAATATTTTCCTAATTTCTACCAAACTGTTCTTGGACCTAGATATACTCCAATGCTCCACCAAAACCCAGTGTGGATTGCAGGGGGGAAATATGGCATCCCCCAAGAACCGGGGTACCTCCTTGGTCAAACAAAGAAAATTACACTCATATGGGCTCTCTGTGTCCTAAACGGCCAAAAAGTTTAAAATCAAAGCTGATGACAAATTGCAGTTATTACTAAGGGCTTTGGGCTCTAGAATATTTATCTTGTTTGCCCTCATATGGCTTTTCATGTTTTTAACGGCCTCCCTGTACTGGAATGCGCGTGCGTGCACGCACACCCTTGCAAAACTCTGATTTGGAACCAATCACACGTGCTTCTTTCGGCCTTTAGTTGAAAGTCAAAAAGCAGATAAGGTCCCAGGAATTCTTGGTACTTCATTTATTTTCAGAGGTTCGCAACCTCTTTCCCACCAAGGCTTCTGGTCACGTGTGCGTCACAGTGGGGAGTGTTTTCTGCGGATGCCTTTTCTGTCCTTCACTTGCTCAGGGCCCAGCAACAGTGGTGAGGTCAGGACTCCTCCCAGGGTCCGATGTGTTTCCAGCTAGCTCCCTCATTAAAAGCAGCATAAGCTCAAACTGGTAGATATTTTAAGTTACGGAGGCCCCTTAAATGTACATTTTAGCAAAGCTAAAGCCACGGTCAGGACACTACACCTGCCCCACTGAGGGATTCCCAACCCTTCCTGCCAGGAAGTCTTTCTCTCTAGAGCGGTGAGTGACAGAGACCCGTCCCTCCACCCAGAGACAACATTCCTGTGGGAAAGGCTGGTTATTCCAGTTCCAAAAGCACCTGTTTCCTGCTTTCCAGTTCCTACTGCTTCACCCCAGAGGCAAGTCCCAGAACAAACCACAAACTGAAGCCCAAAGAGGAGAGAAATAAACAGATGCACCAGACCACCCCTCCCCAACAAGCGGCCACAGTATGTGGGTACTCACCGTGAGAATGATGGACCGCAGTTGCTTCTGAGCCAGAATATTCGCCATCTCCTGTTGAAGGGAAGCATCCCCCCCACCAAAAGCTGGGGTTAGAAAGGTCCATCTCAACACCATCCCCAATGACCTGATCCTGGCGTGCACTCTACACCTGGATATCAGCAGTATTTCTTATGAAAGAAGGGACTCAAATAGGCAGTAGTGTTGAAATCACTTTTGAATGCTCTGTTTAGAAAACAAAGCCATGTCTAAAAGGTGGACTAGATATATGCACAGAGCTCTCCCTAGGCAATGTATGCTTGCATCATAAGAATCAGTAGTAGAGAAACATCACTTTCAAGATCTGCATCTTTTAAATGTCCTCTCAGTCTGTGCAAAACCAAACAGCACTCAGTACATAGCCCGGGACTCGAAAGTAGTCTATGCCAATGAACTGAGTGGCTGGAGTTCTGGCAAAGAACAAACACCTGGGCATATGCTCAGCTCCAGAGACAGCCCTCGCTTCTGCAGGCCACGCTTGGTGCTCTGGCACAGAGATTTGGGGGTGACTTTATTACATGAAACGATGCACAGATGAACTTTCTAAGTATTGAGGAATGGATGCTAAGGGAAAATTAAATGGCTGAATACCATGCTCTTGCAAACATTTGAAAATAAAAAAATACTGCTCATATTCAGGAAGACAACTGGAATGTGGTTTATGGGGAGGGGTGTTGCATTTTTAGCGTTTCTCCTCTTACTGAGCAGAGAAGAAACTAAACTATGATTCAAAAACACCACCACGAACTTGATCAAGGTCAAAATCAACTTGCAGAAAGCAAGGAGGACCCGGAACATGGGGAGGACGTACGAGGGGGGGACGCAGGCAGGGCAGGCAGGGCCGGGAGGAAAGCTCAGGGCTGGCGTAGCGCCGACGCAGGGAACGTGAGGACTTACAGTCAGAGGACAATCAAGGATGTCAACACTGCTGTCTACACCAACCTAACAGCGGCACCGCCACCACAGAAAGGAAAGCAAGCAGGAGAGAAGAGGGATGGAAATTCGGAGGCTCTGTTAGAGGTGACAGCTGTACTCAGTGCCCCGGCCGACCCGCTGCGTTGAGGAGAATAGTGTACGAGTACTGTAAGGTGTTTTGAAAGCGCTGGATGGCGTGAAAGTCAAAATCTGATACTGAGTCCTCTTCCAGCGTCTTGAGAACAAGGACACACTCGGAAATAGGTTAATGGCAAAATCCACAGGGACCTGCCCTTTCACATGCGTGGAAAACAGGGCTTTCTTCCCGATCAAAATAAAAAGGTGCGTGTTTTTTCTTAAACCCCATGAAAAACTAAAGACCCAAAAGGGTTCTCTAGTTCTTTTAATTTCTCTCCTTTATAAAAATAAAATTATTGCCACACAAACAAACAACAATATTCTCTGTGTCTATTCTAGCTCATTGGTTTATAACATGTTAAGCTAAGTTAGAGGAGACAATATTTTGCCAACATCTAAAGCAACGGTGGCAATTCTCCGGTTACACTCTTCTTCTTCTGCGTGTGTGTGAGACAACGGTCGCCTCAAGGACGCAGACAGAGCCCTTTTCATCTTCTGTTCCCAGCCGCGCTCAGCATCTGGCCCAGGGCGGGTAATGAATGTTTCATAAAAGAATGAAGAAGCATTTTCCACCACCCTCCTCTAGAAACACAAGTTTGGTCCGGGAGGAAAACATCCTTGTCCTCATCATGCACTTGTTGGTCCAACTTCAGGGAACGCTTTGAACAGACAGTTCCATGGAGAGTATTTTCTACCGTTAAGATGGTATCAAGGTGTATAGATAGTTATGAATATGGGTATAGGTACGTTTTTACTTGAAATGCTAATGATTTCTTCAAGTATAAAATACTAGTTATATTTTTATTTTAAATACAAATGATTTATTTAAATACTAATGGTTTCTTTAAGTAAATTGTCTCAACTGACAAATTTAAAACAACTTGCAGAAATTGTATTCAAACAGAAACAATTTCTATTCTCTATTCTGTAACACATTTTTATGGATATACAGACTACAGGATTTACTATCTGGTTAATAAAAGGTAAGAACTGTGGAATTTAATAACAATACATATTGATTTTAAAAAAACTTCAAGGTTCTGTCCAACTAAAGTTGACTTACGTCTGGACACAGATATACTGGCGTGGAAAGAGGTCCACACAATCTCGTGTCGTGTTAAAAGCAGTTTAAATAAGCAGAGCAGTGCACGCAGTGTGACCACATCTTGGGGGCGGGAGCGTCTGCGCGGGCATGAAGCCGGACGCGGGACCTCCGGGGTCCCGGGGCAGTGAGCGGGGCAGCGGGCTTCCCCCTGGGGACTCGATCACGGGTGTCTTTAAAACTTCTCCCTTTGGAATCTGTAATTTCTGACTTCTGTACCAAATCTTTGAACCAAAACTTTTTTTTACATTATGCTGATGAAAACGATGACTATCTGTAGAGAAATTTGGAACAGATTTCGCCACCACGTTTGCCATGAAAATAGTAAGATGAATAATAGCAAGTAGCTTAAGAAAAATGATCCTTGTCGTTACTTATATTGCTAAGACTAAATTAGTCATGTAATACTTGAGATTTCCTGCTGGATTATATGCCCTTTCTCTTAGTTCAACTGTTTTCTTAAGTGGTTTAATGTTATAATGTTATTAGACTGCCCTTTGTGATATATTATCATTGTGGCTGTTTTATTATTATTATTATTATTATTATTATTATTATTATTATTGCAATATATGGCCAAATTGTGTCATCCCAGTCCCCTATTGTCCCATTTTCAAAAAAAAATAAATAAATGTGATTCACAAAATCAAAAGCTAACGTTCCACTGGTATTCCATTCTATTTTCACTGGAGTCAGCATATGCTGGCATCTGATTCTCCGTTTTCTCCACGGTCATATGATCCCGGTCCAGCCAAGGAACAATGGTTTAGATGTGACCCGAAGACACAAAGTACGTGCATCTTACTCACGTCCAGACCCAGAGACCCAAGCGGAACCACAGCACTTTGGGGGGCATGAGCTCTCACTGCCTCTGGTGCAGCCTCCTCTCCAACGGGCGAAGGGGCCGCTCCCGGGGTCAGGCCAGAGGTCAACCTCCCCAGCCCTCGCCCTCCAGGCGTCTGCGTACAGGCTGTCTGACCAGGCACCCTTGGCCTGCCCAGCAGGAGGCTCACGCTTCTCCAGTGACCACGCCGGGCTTGAGTACATGAGGGCTGCCCGGGCACTGGCTGGGCTGCTAGGAATGACCACGAGCTCAGCCTTTAGATGTAAATGCAAAGCAGCAGCTCCTCCCCAAAGTGACCTGCAGCACCGCCCCATTCAAACCCAGCCTAACGCACAAGCAGGCCCCTCCAGGCTCCAGCTAACACCGAACGAAATGCACAGGAAACTCCAAAGTCACTCCCCAGTCTCTCCCCTCGTTGTGCAAAGGGCCCCTGGAATGAGCAAAGGATCCTGACTGGAGAACGTACCAGAAACCCTTCTAGTTAATCACTGAAGTTTAAAAACCTTGACAGTGGAAAAAATAAAATTAAAAAAAAAATACTCGACACAGTGTTCAGCGGATGCCACTTTCTAAATTCTTCCAGAACACCGTACTGGCAGCCGTCCTGGAGTGCCCCAGCAGCCATTCTGATCATTGAAAAATCTCCTGTTTCCACCAGTTTTTACACGAAGTGAACTGTGACCCAGACAACGCAGTATGCTACAGTGACGTGAAAAAACACGAATGGGTTTTCAGATATGAACTGAATTTCAAGACAAAAATTCCACTTCCTCCCCACCCGCCTCTGTGATGATTCTTTCCTTCACTAAAGAAAAACCGAAGACCTACAGGCAAAGGGGAGTCTCAAAGCACGGCTTCCACAAGGCAGGGCACACTAGGAGGAGGAGGGGGGTGCATCGCTCGGTCCTCCCAGCCACGTCCACGCACGGCTGCAGAAACATCACCGAGCACAGAGCCCCTCGGACACGTGGCCAGCCGTTTCAGCCAGGCAGCCATCTTCGAGTGCCGTCCCACACGTCCCCGGGCAATGTCCACACCCCTCACGGTCTCAGTGTCCTCATCAGGAAAGTGGGACAACGCCCTCCTTGCCCCAGGGAGCACTCAGTGAAATGACAAGATCACAGGGGCTGCTACCTCTGTTTTCTCCGGAGCCTGCAGAGGGGCCCCGGTTTCGTATCCGGGGGCTTCCACATCGGGTTTCATGTGGTGAAAGGACTCTACCGCTGGAACATTCCAGCATTCTTCCTCACACAGGCGCCCGCCCATCGATGTCCACCCAGTGCCCACTAAATGTGCGAATGAGCCCAGGCCGGCCGGCCAAGCAGCAGAGCGGCAGGGAGGCCCAGCGAGTCCCGGGAGGGGCAGGAGAGGACTCTCTCTGCACCAGAAGCGGCCACTCCTGGGCACGGTCCTGCGACAAAAGACACGCAGCTCACCTGCCTCCTCTCATCGGGGGCCTTCAGGAAGAGCGCGTTGATCACTGCAATGGTGTAGGTCTGGATTTCTTGATCTGTGCTGTAAGACGCAGAACGGTGCAGAAAGTCAGACACTGTCCCTGAATCAGGCCGGGATAAAGTTCACGATCACCTCCCCCCAGATAAGGTGAGAGAGAAAGCAGGACCTAGAAAACGCAGTTGGCACCCAGAACGTTTTTCAACCACCGCAAAGCTGGACACATGTGGGGGGTGGCATGTGGGGGGTGGGAGGTTGGGGGGTGGGGGAGTTGCTGTTGCTAGCCAGAGAACGCACCGCTCCGTGGGAACCACACAGGAAGTTTGGGTGGCCGCTGGCTCCCTCCCCGCTCTTCTCTGGGAAGATGAACAGCATAAACTCAGTGGGTGAATCGTGTGTGTGTGTGTGTGTGTGTGTGTGTGTGTGTGTGTGTGTGTGTGAGTGAGTGAGATGTTCTGCCTGATGCACGAAGTGTATCTGGGAGTTGACTTGGGGGTCCCTAAGGCCTGAGCTTATTATAAAGGAAAACAGCTTTGTCTCCATGGCGATGATATTACATATCCTAAAAATCTCTTTCCAAATAGAAACTTTTCTAGTGACCAGAAGATCAGGTTTTTATGTTTATAAGTTTTGCTTTTCACCAGAATGGAATCAGAAATTCCACATGAGGTACTAATGCAAGCCACATGGTACGGAGTAAATAAAGAGAACCAGGCGTAAATAAAGGGCAGCTAGGCGCTATAGTTAGAGACGATTTCTGGAGAGGCGGGGCCACGACACGGCCTTCGGCAGGAGGAAATCCAGGGCCCAGTGGACCAGAGGGTGGCGCTGTGGCCTGGACAAGTTCACGGGGTGTCCCTAAGACACAGTTTCCTCATCTGCAACATTGGGTAAGAACACGCTTATTTCAAGAGGCTGCTTTTTGGATAAAATGAGGTGATGTACACAAAATCCTGAGCACAGCGCCTGGCACACGAGAAACTCTCAACTTTGGTGAACCGCACCACGGCTGCACAAGTTTGCCCCCCGAGATGAGAAAACGAGAGACTGCACAGAGAACACAGTGGCATTCAGGGACCTGAGGGTCGGCTACCGTTTGTAGGCAGGTTCCACACGGAAGCCTTGTTCTACAGCACACGCACCCCAATCTTCAGCTTGTGTGACTCAAAACATGACGTTCTGGTCACCATCCTCCCGCCAAAGGCAGAAAGCATCAAATACGTTTTGGCGGTTTGCATTATAACAGGACAGTGAACGTCTCGGTATACTGAGAACGGCTGCATCTCTACCCGCACCCCCACCCCAAACGGGCATCAGGGCTCCTCTCGAGAATGTGCAGATGTGACCTGAGAGACCGGGGACAGGGATGGCAGTGACTGGGAGCCCGGTCACATTCGTGCTTGGAGAAATGCCATAGTTTGTGTCCTGCCCGAGGCTCAGCTTCTGAAGCCATTCTTGGGTTCCAAAGGCACCCAGCATCCTTTCAACAAACTCCCTGCTCTGAGTAAGCCCCGGATGTCTGCTGTCACCTTGAACCCACGTACTGAAATTTACAAAGCAGCATCTGTACAGTGGGGCCCTTCTCAGTCCGTGGCACCAGAGACAACCTTGCTAGTTGTCTACGGGAAGAGAGAAGGGGGCAACCCCAGCAATAGCAGGCTGCTAGGGCCATGTCTTACAGCTCGAGCCTCTAGGAAAAAAATAAGATAAATATAAAAGAAGATCTCTGTAATCACCTGGAGCCTGAAGAGAGAAGCCTGACTTTCAAAATTCTTAACTGACCCCGGAAAAACTCACCACGTTGAGGAAGACAGTATTGTAAATGATGGAGCAAAGACTCCGTTGAGACTTGAAGAGAACAAGTTGGCCTGTCATGCTGTGTGAAAACTAAAACTCTATGATGGATATCTGCCGACCCTGATCAAAACTGGATGCCTGCTCAGGGCCAGGCCCTGGGGACAGAGCAGGGCCAAGAACAGGCACGGAGCTCACCCAGGGGTTAAGTCGCAGGTGACGGGGATGAGTGTATGCATGGCTGATGAAACGCCAAATCCAGATTTCTTTTCAATGTACTTAAATCGATGAGCCACACTTCCCAGGCATCCTGGTGACCGCAGCACCCCCCCCCACCCTGCACAGTGGGGCCTCCTCGGCTTACCCTTGCAGGTGTGGGATGAGCTGGCCAATGGTGATCTCCTGGGCCACCTTCTGGTAGAGGTCGTGGCTGTTGAGCACCATGGACTCCAAAATGGCCAGGGACCGCTGCAGAATGGAGGTGTCCATGCCTGACTTGTTCACGAAACTTGCTATCTGAAAATCCAAGCAGGACACAGGTGAGTGCTCGTGGGAAGCGGAGCAGAGGAGCACAGAAGGGAGCCAGTCAAGGACATAAGGAGCTCATTTAAGAAACCCCAGACACGGGTAACAAAAAGGCCCTGGGGTGGCAGCCGCCCAGCAAGGAACACACTGCGAGCCCACCGAGACTCTTGGTGACTACGGAGCATTATTTATATACGATTTCTGTAATTCAATAATAAGCAACTTTTAAAGGGGGCAACATCAAAGAATTATTCTGTCTCGGTTTTCCAGGACTATACTGAGTTTCAGCTTTCAGGAGCGGATGATTTTAACGCAGACACCCCCCTGCATGCCCACGGGGCGTTGGTCCCAGAACCCTCCCCTCACAGAAAACCCCTGGAAGCTTCGGTCCGTCATAGAAAACGAGGGGAAGAGTATCTGCGTGTAACGTTTATTTGCAGACAGGCCGCAGCAGGGCAGGCCGGCCCGTTTCTCCTTCATCTGCGAGCACTCGGGGTAGTGCTTGGGGGGACCTGGCAAACTCAAGTTTCGCCTTTTGGAACTTTCTGGGGTTTATTTTTTTTCCCCAGCGTGTTTTCTCTCTGCAGTTGGGTGAATCCGCGGCTGGGAAACCCGCCCATAAGAAAGGGCAACTATGTAGCGTCAGGGCCTGTGTCTCTCTGAGACGGTAATCCCAACAGACCCTGAGCGCCATGTCTTCCCGTTCCCAGGCTCCTCCTCCACCCACAGGGCCCGTGACTTTTATGTTATTATGATCCTGTTACATTCTTCAGGGACGCCCACAAATCACACTTGTCAACACAATTCAACTGGCAACTCCCCGGTCGCTGGTTACTCCTTGCGGGATTCCTCAGTGCAACGCCCTTTCCCCCATCCTTTCATTCTACATGGTTAAAGTAAACTCTTCCCATCTCTCAGGAAAACCTTTAAATGAGCAGTGCGAAAAGTTAGAATAACAGTGTAAGCGCTAACATATATTCCCCAAGGAATTAATCACTAAGGCCTCAAACGTAATAAATCACAACGTAAGAGAGAAGAAAAGTAAGGGTGAGAATAATGGATCGCAGGCACCCAAACACAGGGGTACCAGCCAGGTTGGAGCGTAGAGGCCTCATTAAAAGTTATTACTGTCTGTTGGCAACGCACGCTAAAAGGCTGCTATTATGTCAACGTAATGACTCTTTCTTAAAAGCTAAACCATTCGGTTCCATGACGAATTAACACTTGCCGCTTCCCTGTGTCGACACTCATTTCTCCCTTTGCGCCCTCCCGTCGACTGCTTCTCCTCATCCTCTCCTCCCCTGTGCAAGGTAAAAGACAAAGGTGTCCATGGCAACTGGCTGTTACCATGTCAACTGTTTCTAGCCCAAGGACTCTCCGGTCAAAGCAGGGGTAAGGGTACAGACACCCCCAGATACATCTGGATCTCAGAGGGTGGAGAGGGAATGATGTAGAGTAACGTTATGATTTTATATTCCAAACACTGTTATTTTATAATATAACCTATGGGAAGAGAATGAGAATTTTGAGATTCTCCAAAGAATCCCGCTGGCCCATCACCCGATCACTTCAGCCCATTTCATGCCTAATAAACTTCTCCGAAGTGTTTATTGCCCCTGGGAAGCCCTGCCCTTTATCCTCAGAGTCGGCTCCGTTTCATCCCATCCACCGCCGTTTCGTTCTAAGGCCATTTTTCTCTGACAAAAACCCAGTTCCTCTCCAACCGTGCTCATGGGCGAGCACGTAACTCAGACCTCTTCTCTACGGAATAGAAACGCCTTCCCTTCCCACCAGTGCCATCCCAAACACGTCTCGTTGTCCCCCCACAACTCTTGGGCCCTTGCTGGACACCCGCAGAGCTCCCAAAGAACTTCTTTGACCACACATCTGATTTTAATCTGTACTAATACCCTCCTCTTTCCAGCATCCTTTTAGGGCCTCCATTTAATAAATGTGAACGTATCTCTAAGGCTCCTTGGAGAATGTTCCACCTGCGAGTTCGCTGTCAAGCCCCCTCCCACCTGCCAGCCCCGCAGCCTCCCTCTCCATTCATTCAAGTCGCACGCCTTCACCGCACAGCACAGAACGGGCTGGTGCCATCCGAGGTCAGGCACTAGAGAGATGAGCACCACCCACTCTTACCTTCAAGGACCTTGCAGTCCAGTAGCAACAGATGGAGGAAAAGGCACTTACTATGAAGTACGTTAAGTGCTTATGTTTTTTTCTTGGCACCCGAAAGAGTACCTCCATTCGGATAGTCCAACGAAGGCTAAATAAACGGGGTTTCTCATCGTCCTCCTCAGCCTCCTGTCTCAACGACCCCCGTTCCCCAGCTCACCACATCATCGGTGATTAACAGTCCCAGTCCCACGTTTGGCCCGTGTCCCCTTGGGACGCATTCGGTTTGCACGCACGGCACCGGCCCGTGGCCCGCCTCCTCCCCGCGTGGCTGAGGCAGAATCCTGCCCAGCGCCCTCTAACCCAAGTTTCCCTCCAACACAAATTCACTCTCGACTTCCACAAACATTCTTTTGACAACGTTCTGGAACTGCTCAATCAGAACTCTGAATATTCTTTCATATAAAGTAACGCCTTCCTACAGTGGGTTTCATTTCACATAAGAACCAATTACGCACTCTCACCCGCTTCCGATGGGCTTGCTGAATGGCGGCGAAATGGCCTGTGGGTTCTGCTTTGATTCAGGCCTCTCACAGTCCATTCCCACTTCCCGGTTCCAGAACTCACTTACCCTCATCAAACCTCTTCAAAGCTGATCTTTCAGTTGACCTCTTTCTTGACAGAGGGAACCCCCATTCCAGCAATCCCACCGCAGGTCACAGAACGAGCCTTCTGTGCATCTCACGGAGCTGGTGTTGCCGGTGGAGAGCAGGCTCGCAACCCATTACGTTCCCACGTGCAGTTCTCTAGGGGACACTAGTCACTGTTTGAAGCTAACGTCTAACTTCTGCCTTTCCTTGTCAGTGGTTTCAACCGGACACTGAAAGGACCCAGTATTTTCTTCCAAGGGGTACTAATAACCAAGGCCTTGGGGCTGGTTAAGCAAATTTGACGGCTGCAGTCAGGCTCCCTATCAGAGCGTGTGCAAATGCTACTCCATGTCTGCTTTAAAAGGTAAAGACTGTCCAGTTAAGTTTTAATTTCCCTTGTCACTCCCTTGCCCCCCAAATCGATAACGACTTCTTTTGCCTTTACAGTTTTTGGAGTTCCATCGCTGCCCTTTAGGCGGGCTTACGTGGCAGCCTCTAAGCCAGCCCAAGCGCAGCTTCTTGGAAGGAGAGCCAGAGCATAAGGAAGCAGAAGGCAGAGGGGCTAGCAAGAATGATGTGCACTGCCTCCACACGCTTCCGTTCATCTACAAGGGTCCCCTAAACAAAACTCAGGGCTCTCTGGGTGACCTTAAGAAGCTAAGAGCCCTCACAGCACACGACTCAATGACATACGCTATGAACACCACGGAAACCCTTCTTAGAATCCCTTAGAACGAGGTCTTACATTCTCCCACGTTATCCAAACCAAAACGAGCCCTGGAGAGCCTGGAGCTCGGCTCCCTGGAGTTGACGTATCCAGGCAGAGGCCATAAATCTCCCAAGTTTTTCAGAGGCAGCAGTTACTGGGTCTCTAAACCGAAAGGGCTGGATGCCTGTCCAGCCCTGGAAACACGGCGGGGTGCCCCAGGCCCTCCCGCAGAGCCCAGATTTCCAGAGCCTTTGCACGACACTTCCCTGCCAAGAAAAGGCACCGATGTCGTCCTTGGCGAGCAGAGAACCAACTCGTAATGCAGAAAAGTTCTGCGGTTTTTTTCTTCTCGTTTCTCTTTTCTCCCTGTCTTCCTGCCCTCTCCCTAAGTAGCCAAGTCTTTAAAAAGCAACGATGTTATATATTGGTGTCAAGGGACTGCAAGTGTCAAAGGGCTTGTGAAATGCTGTTATTTATTGCAAACACAGTTTGTAACTAGAATCGAAGTCCGCACGTAACCAAACGGACAAAGTAGGAGAGAAGGAGATAGGGCCTGGTGGGGACAAAACACGTCTCGGAAGTGCTATGAATTTGGCTTTAAGAGGAAGCCAAGTCTGGATCGCAGAGATAAGCATCTTTTGTCAGTAGATTTTGGTCCAGATAAAGCTGCATTTAGAAGACAGTTGTCTGCATACAACGCCTGGGTTGTCAGAGCGCTGAATTTGACCCAGCTAGTGAGTGGGAAAAAATTAACCTTACGATAACTATCAATTATAAAGTCGTTTTCGGATGACCATCTTTCACATTCATGTAAGGGTTGAGATCTAATTGGCAAAAAAAAAAAAAAAAAAAAGGAAACAGAATGGGAACGAAGACATGGAATAGGTTAAATGTGTTACCTTCTGAAAAAATATTTCATTTTTTATGAAAACTGTCAAGATTGTTAGTCTCTGCTTCTTTAGATTTCTTATAACTTTTCATTTAATTTCAGTGACTGGAAAACATTTTCTTAAGCAGTTAGTTAGGAAATAAATTACTGTCATTCTTTCTCTCCACTTCTCACATCATTTAAAAAAGAGAGTGTGGTCATTCCTTTCCACTTAGAACCAAAATTTCACTTGAAATATACTTCAATACGGTGCCTCTGTATTCCTTCCCTCCTTCAAGTTCTAGGGTTAAAAAAATGCTTCTGAAGCAGATTTCATTCATTCATTCATTTCACAGGTATTTATTAAGGTCGGCGCCAGGCTCTAAGGATAACATCACTGAGAAAGCGCCGTTCCACCTTCCTAGGACTCACAGTCCGGCGGGAGACCCACGCCAGTGAGTCGCAAAGTCACAGAAGTGTGACAAGTGCTGGAACAGGGGCGGTCATGAGACCCGAGGAGAATGCAGAGCAGGAGGAATTGCGTAACTGTACACCCGGGAGGTCAGAGAGGGCTCAACAGGAGGCAGCGCTGGGAGCAAGACTTTAGGGGCTACTCTCTCGGCCACTTGAAAACAGACACACACGGGCATGAGGGTGGGGGGAGGAGCCTGAGCCAGGGGACCAAGGACAGCCCGCTCACTGAACCTCCGAGCCACTGTGTCCTTGCCTCCTGACCAGAAATAACAAGACCCTCTCTCTCTCCTGGAGAGGGCTCCTGCTGGGATCAAAAGAAATGATGTGGTTTGTGAACACACAAGATAACTTCCAGGAATTCGCCTTCAGAAGAGCACTGTTTTTATAGCACAAAAGGCTCAAGTAACAGAGAGCAAAGCACACGGAATGTAGGAAAGGAAGCCTGCCGTAAATTCAGAGTAAGCTGAGATTTTTGTCAAGTATCAAAAATCCACAAAAACCAGGATCTTCAGATTGAACTTGCTTCTCCGAAACTTTCACCCGAGAAAGACGGACAACAGCGATTCGCCCTCTGCTTTCACGATCTGAGGCTCACCTTTCCTGCTGCCCCCTCAGGAAAGTTCCTCATAACAAACACTTCAGATTTCCTTGGGCTTTCTCATCTCCAACCCGCTCCTTTTCTTTTCAGCAATTTTGACAGAGGGGAAAAAAGGGGCTTCCTCCCTTTATGGGTGTTTTCTAAGGGGGTCCCCCTGCTCATCACCTTTGGTTTTATGCCCCTATGGAAGGCAAGAGGCTCAGAGGCGTGTCAAGAGCCCCCGGGATCCTGATCAGCTCTCATCTGGAATAAATATGCCGCATCATGCAGGGGTCCGATATGCGAGGGTGGGGGGTCCTTTCCTGACACCCCCATTCGACAGACCAGGGGCTCTGACATGTCCTTCAATTCAAGGCAATATCTCCCTAGAGACAGTAACTTCGAAAGGAAAATGGGTAACTTTACAGCAGGGAGACTCAGCAGATGCCACCTCAGCCACATGGTCAAGGTCAACATCACCATTAATGAAGGCATATGGCCAGCAGGTGCCCCACTGCGATGCACTGAGCAGGGCACAACACTACTTCTCCGGCATTCTTGCCAAAAATGCATAACCTTCATTCAACCATGAGGGAAGTATCAAAGAAACCCAGACTGAGGGACGTTCCACAATATAAGTGCCCAGTACCGCTCAAGAATGTCCAAGTCACAAAAGATAAGGAAAACCTGAGGAACTGTCAGACTGCAAGACACTAAGGAGACATGACAGCCGGGTGCAGTGCTGGACTGGGTCCTTAACCAGGGAGAGGACATTAGAAGAGAAACTGGTGGACTCAAAAATTAGGGCAATAGCATCGCGATACCGCTGCTTTCTCAATTGTGACACATGGTTGTGCCATCATCATGCAAAATGTTAGCATCGGGGAAGCCGGGTGAAGGGCAAATGGGAACATTCTATGGTACCTTTTGCCACTTTTCTGTATGTCTACCATGATTTCAAAATAAGAGGTTTACAAAATTCTAGTGACCTCCATTGAGTTTTACTTTGGTTCTCCAGCTTTTGCACAGATTCTCTGAAATTCCTTATCTTAGAAAACCCTTCCCAGGAGCCTACGCTTAGAAAGTAAATGTATGCATTCCCAACATCTCTTCATGCCCCTTACAGCAGAAGGAAGAAACACGCCGTGCCACTTAGAAACCATCTCACATGCGCAAAGAGAGGGAAAACAAGCTCACAAATTAATAGTAATAACCCATCATTTAATAGTTACAAAGTCGAGGCTGTCGGTTTTTTGCTAGAAGATGAGAAGCAGCACTCCAAGTGTGCAGGTCTGCCGCTCTGACGGCTCAGTTGCAGGGATGCGGGGGCTCTCCCGCCCTCCCCCCACACGAGGGCCCTTTCCGAGCCTCTCCTACGGAGGCAGGAGCCACTGGAACCGACTGATGACGGAGATGCTTACTGCACCCTCCTGACGGAGGCAGGAGCCTTGGTCTGCCTGAAAGGCACGGACCTCCTTCTCTTACTGCCTCGCTTCCAACCGGGCCCTGCAGGAAATGAGTGTGCTTGGCCTCTGTCCCTTTTCCTGAACATGGGGTCAAGGGCAGAAGATTCAGGAGGAGCATCGGAAACTGTGCGCTGGTCGTGAGAACAGCAGAGCCCTGCACTGGAACGCAGCGCACACCTGTGTGGCCTCAACAACGTGACGTCTTGATTTTGCTCGACTGTGGACCCTCTGTGCAATCCCTGAAGATCTCGGTGGGGAGAAAATACCACGTTCACGTATAATTTAGGCGCCCTGATCCCTATACATATAATGCTATCGAAAACCCACCCACCTTTTAGCAAAGAACTGCAGCAAACAACTCTTAGACATCCCCAAAGCAGAGAATAACATCCACGAACAGAGGAAGCGGTTTAAGTCCCGGGAGGCACCATGTGCATTACCTTCTTAATGAACGCCACCGAAAACGTATCCCAGGACACTATGCCATGGTCCATCAGCTCCACGAAGGCCGTCAGGGTGAAGGACAGCATGTCTCCAAAGCTGGAAGACACAGGGAGACATGATGGTCACGGGCCAGGAGCAGAGCACAGGGAAAGACCCAGAGGGACAAAGCCCCTTTACTGTCCCTGGGAACCAACAGGGAAGATGAGGAATAATGCTCTTAAGAGTATAAGCACTTTGCAAAGGATCTGCGTGGTCTCTGTGTACCTGCGTGTGTGCGCGTGTCTGAGCAAGTGCACACACACACTAGCTCACAGATGCAAATGCATACGTTAAGGAAGCACATTCCTTTCTCTGTCACACAAGCCCGTGTTCTGTCTTCACACAGTATCTGTGGGAATAACGACAGTCGGCAGGCAATGGATTCACTGCGGTTCAGAGGCCTGTAGGAAGGGTCTGGTGTGGGCATCAGACACCCAACCAGAGATGTAGCAAGCTCAGGGGACAGCCGTTTTGTCCCTTATCAGACAATATCCTGATTTCTGGTGCCTTCAAACCAACACTTTAACGGACACCGAATCTTCGACAGGAACTCGCCTCTCTTGTCAATTTTCATCCTAAGAAATATTAACTCGAAACTCTCCGGAGCTGTGCTCCATTAAGTTCATTGTTTCTACTCATCAGGACTTCTACACTGTACACAACTGCACTGGTTCACAGGCTTGACTTTTAAAAAATAAAGTTGCCTGTTCGCATTTTCAATCTGTAGACTCGTATATGCCACAACTGCTACACTACAAGGTCTCATAAAATGTTTGCAGTGACTATTCCCATCAATTTTCAATTAACGGAATAGAAAGCAGGTGTGTGTTTCTCTTAAGACAGCTGCGCAATTTTCCTTCTTCCTCGTGTTCTCAGCCTGGCTTCAGTACTGACCTCGGGAAGCCTGCTCCACCCAGAAGCGGTGGTGCTGTAAGGAAACCTACCCAAGAGGAAGCGGCTCTCGGGAAAAGGCCCTGATCCGAAGATGCAGAAGCCGGAGGGGCTGAGACGCAAGGGACAGAAATGGGTAAGCGTGTGATTCCTGGAATCAGACAGCAGACGGTCCCCTCCAGCTCTCTGTGGGAAGTTTCTCATGCAGTCTCTGCCTCAGTTTCCTCACTTATTAAAAAAGGGGACAGTGATGCTGGTGGTGGTGCTGATGATGATACCTAACCCCGAGGATTGTCTGGGGAGGTAAAACAAGCTGCCCTGCTGAAAGCCCTCCACGCAGCAGGCAGCAGGTAGCCAGCAGCCTTGACTGTGAGCTGTAATCGTCATGCAAATGTGATGTTTTCACAAGGTAACCAGAGCCTGTGATTTTCAAATGTTTGCCTTCATTGTGTCAAGATTATCTGTCTCTGAAGCCAGAAAAATAAAATTGGCAGGAAAGCCACACCATTCAGGCCGCACGGAGAAGCCACAAATGCTTTTCTAAACAGGCTTTTTTCTGAGTCACAGATGGGCGATCCCAATCTTACAGGGGCCCCTAGGTGGCATCAGAGGATCACAACCCAGTGAAGAAATTTCAGACAAGAAAATAAACTCACATGAAGGAGGAAAAAAGAGAAAGACAGGAGAAAAATGGGTTGAAAACAGTAGCACGAAAGAGTAAGCGAAATTCCCAAATGACTCTTTCTACAGACAATGAGTCAAGGAAATCCGAACATTAGACACAAAGAAAGAAAGCCGGATAATAAAGTATTAGTAAGATTTATTAACAGATTTTTCAGGCATTAGTATAATAATGTAACTGTAGTTACATTATTATAAAATTATATGTAGTGTTTGTAGTAAAGCTATTAGCTAATTTATTATTTCATTATAGTATTAGCAGTACACGGTATTAGCTAAATGTTCTAACACACAAAAAAGGAAAAACGGCAAGCACAGAACTAATGGTGGCCATCTGCTCACATCTGGCACGCCAGGGGACCTCACCCACTAAAAGAGCCCCACCCACAGGACTGGCGACGGCACTGTCCGCCGCCTCCTGACCCAGCCCCAGAGTGGCCTCGACGCCACTGCCAGCAGAGCAGCAATGCGAGGGCAGTGACAAGGGATGCACTGGCTGAGGCTGGGGTGGAGCTGGCGTCAGTCTTCATGAACCGCTTTAGAAGCAACGGCTACATTATATTAATGCTTCTAATTATCTGAAGGCAAAATGATTTGCCCCTTGCTCAATGAACCCATAATCCACGTGGCCTTGGCAATGCCTGGGGATGGTCCCTCATCCTCAAATGCTCCAGAACTCTGCCTGCAGACTCCTCCTGGGAGGGCCTTGGAACAAAGATGGAGAGAAAGGGGACCGGTCTCATTCGGTTTGCAGACCTCCGTGTGGTTCTGGGGCCAGCGGCTCAGTCTCCATGGGGGTTAAGGAGGTGGAGCACCGGTTCTGAGACAGCAGACAGGGCTTCCTGTGTTTTACAAATTACCCATCAGTGTGAATCATCATGGTAAGTGAGAGAAGAAAAGCTTCTTCCCCATCCCATGCCCAAGAGCCCAAAGGGAGGATTACTTCCTTATCCATCTAACAACATTTTATAGAAATGTTATATGACATAGTTTATATAAATATTACCTGATAACATTTACATACATTTTATATACGTATCAATATATAATGACATATTATACATTAAATGTTATATGTTATATAGATTTTTTCACCCTGTTATGATACATAAATGTCATTAGATACATCCATATATGCTGTGCTGCCTATTACATTATTAAATATATAATACATATAATATACTATGTGTATAGCATATAGATAGCCTTTATAATTCACTATGACTGGTAGCTGGATGGCACACCAGCTTCCCAGGAGGGAGGACTTTTTCCAAAGTCCACTGCAAACCCTCAGCTTCAAAGGCAGGATGGCCGCACTAACACGTCATTTCACTCCAGATCGGTGGACTCATTGCTTCGTTCCCATAATGAACGGAGCAGCCCTGAAAGCGCTCACCCGACCCAGGAGCCGGTGTGGACTCCCACGTCCACAGGTATGGTGCCAGCTGCAAGGACAGGAAGGCGGGAGCCAAGCCTGACCTCTGAGGTCCATGCTGGGGGCCTCAGATGAAACACAGAACAGCTCCCAGGCCCCTGCAGGAACACTGCGAGTTGTTTGGTTTATTAATGTTGTGTGACGTGCTTGGGTAAAGATTTTGCAGCGCTGCCTGCCACAAATCATGCTGACTGTACACTTCCTAGGCTGGTGGAGAGTCCCCGGACCAGCCGCCACAACCTGCGTGCTGGAACGATGCAAATAAATATTTCCCACCTACTCGGTAGAGACCATCTTCATTCCAGCAGGTTCCAACCAATCTCCCAGCATTGGAATGCATGCTGCTGAGTTTATAAAGGAATAGTGCTTCTAAATGTTTCCATGGGGTGCAGTGCCCAAGATAAGTGGAGAAAAGGGGAAGTAAAGGGCAGTTTTAAAGCGCTCCATAAATCATACCGAATACATTCTAAATTGCCAGCATTAATGAATATAGTTCTGGCCTGCTCTGTGAGTTTTTCCACGTACACCAGGTTCTTGAATAACATCGTTCAGTTTAATGGCATTTTGATATAACGTTGATGAGATGCCATAAGCAGTTAAATCTGTTCATATGAATGAGCCTGTGGTGAAGCTGCTTTCCCCCTGCAACATTTTGCCACGTCTCCAGGAACCTATCGATGAAGCTAAGTGAGGACTTTCTATAGTTTCTTTTGTGTGTGGTAAAACGTATATACATCGAAACGTATGGATTTCTACATCACCCTTTAGGCCTTGCCTTGACCTTCAGAATTAGAGCATGATTTATGTTAGAGGACATTCTTTTGGCTCCTTTGTTAAAAATTTAACTCTGGATCAGTTCTGGACTCTTTATGCCATTGACCTGTCCATCCCCTTATAAAAATATCACACTGTCTTAAGAACTAACTTTATAGTAGTAAGCCTTGAAATCAGTTCATGAAATCCCGCAACCATGTGGATCTTTGATGTTTTTTCAAGATTGTTTTGGCTGTTCTATGCATTTCTTTTAAGTTTTAAGACTTGTTCATAGTATCTTTTTAAAAAAAATTATATTGCACTGAACCTGAAGATAAATTGAGGGAGAATTACTATCTTAACAATACTGTGTCTTTCAAACCCTGAAATGGTACCTTTTCCACTTATTTAGTTCTTCTTTTGTTTCTTTTGGCAATGTATTTATTTTTCATTAAAAAGATAGTGCATGTCTCTTGTTAAATTTATTCTGAAAAATTTTATGATTTTGACACTTTATAAAGAAGTTTTTTAATTTCATTTTCAGTTATTTGTTGTTAGTGTATACAAATACATCACTTTTATATACCACTGTTGTATCCAGAAACCTTGCCAAATTCAATTATGAGATCTAGCAATGTCTTTGTAGATTTCTTGGGATTTTTCACATAATAATCACATCTTCTACAAATAGAGTTGGTTTTGACTTCTTCCTTTCTGATCATACATCTTTTATTTCTTTCTTGACTTATTGCTATGGCTAAAAACTCTAGTACAATGTTGAACAGAAGTGTAAAACACATTTGCCTTATTTCCAGTCTTTAGGGGGAGGAAGTTCAGTCTTATAATGTTAAGAAGAATGCATTTTTGTCACCTTTATGAGGTTGAGGAAGCTGCCTCTATTCCCAGATTGCTGAGAATATTTATGAATGACGTTGGACTTTACTAAATGCTTTTTCTGTAGCTATGATCTACTTCCTGTATCTATTAAGATTATTTTTTTCTCCTTTCTTTTACTAAGTGCCGAATCACACACAGTGACTGATTTCCAAACATTTCCATTCCTGAAACAAACCTTTACTGGTAAGTAAGGCAGTATCCATTTTATACATTGCTTGATTATATTTGTAATATGTTGCACCTCTGTTCGTTCGAGGATCTTGAATTTTCATTTCCTGCATTGTCTTTCTCAGGCTTTGCTATCAGGGTGACACAGCATTGCTACTTAGTCTGATTAAGCTACTCTGCCATTTCAAGAACCAGGGCCCTGAGCACTGATTTTGCCCACGAGGGATGAACCAAAACCAGGGTTCACACGCAGTCACGCTCCCAACATCTCTGCGTACCAAGGGGTACAACTACTGGAGATGAATTTTAAGACATCGTTTTGGCTTCAGAACCTCCAATTCCTCTACATTAGCAAGTTGCATGAGGTTGTTAAGAGAAAAAACTCAGCTTGAATCCAGCTCTGCCACCTGACTTTAACTCCTGCCTGATGGAAATGGTGCTAGTTTTGCCAGTCCTGTGTGGTGGCTATGAGTGTGAATCAGAGTAATCAGTGTGAACACGTGGCAGTGCCCAGGCCCAGATACACACTCATCAAAGGTGGCTCTACCTTCACCATCCTTCAGCGCTTGTACTGTATGAAAAATAGGCATCAAAGTCAGATTTCAGAGGCTTTATCCGAAAAACCCAAGACTGTTTTCTATCCTGGATTATGATTTAATAACTGAGGAGTTCCTGCAACTCACATCTCTCTGTGTGGAGGGGCAGGAGAGGGTAAACCATTTGAGAGCAACACGCCCCCCTCCCCCGAAGGTGGTCAGGGTTTCCTCCGAGGGCGTACAGACCAAGGCGCCCGTTTTCAGATGCTCTTCAGTCTGACTCCTCAAACTGCAACAATCTGCCTACAACTCGGCCACATGGAGACGCGTTCGGCCTCCTACAGAGAGTTTGTTAGACCCTCTTCGGTCTCATCTTGTTGAGTGGATAAGAGAGGCACTGAGGAGGAAAAGCTCTAAGGTGGAAGAAGTTCTGAGAACTCCAGGCGAAATGACGGTGCAATAGATACACTTAAGACAGGGGACTGAGCACTTCCTCCGACTCAAAGGAGATCATTTTCATTCCATACTTCAACCCAGAGTTTTGTGGGTTTTTTTTTTTTATTCAGCCACTGAAGAAAATCAAAGGCTTTTGACTTTGAACATCATATAGGCCACCAAAGAGAAAGTTTTTGTTTAATGCAATACATAAAATCGTGCCTCGCCCTGCTCCAGAGAAGGGCAGCCATCCTGATGGGCTCATTTGGTGGTAGCGAACATAAAACACCCTTTCTGCCGCAAAGCCGAAAGAAAAGGGAAATAAAATTTTAAAGAACCTGTTTATAAGAACATCAAACAGCAAAACAAAATCACTTACTCAAAATAGCCACATGCACAGCTATCAGAGGACTGGGCTAATGATGCGGAGAAGCAGAGGGTGTTATATAATCGGAATCAACGACCGTAAATTCTTACCAAGGCTTCATGATCTTCTGCAACTTCTGGTATCGCCTGCAAAATTGAAGAAGAGTCATGTGAGGGGCAGGTTTGAAAGCGATGATTTCTACACAAGTTACGTGTCTTAAAGAAAGACTTAACTGCCGTGACGTAAGGAAACCTTATTCACGCTGAACCGTTATTCAAAGAAATAAACCGGTGTTCTCTAATGATAAGAAACAATCAAAAGACAAGATTAAACTACTGTAACCAACCTATGACATCTACTTATGAGTAAAGGCAATGAGAATACTCCATTTGCCTCAGAACGAATTTGTATTCAAGGCAGAAAAATCCCTAGAGGTGTAAGAATGGGTAGATTTTCAATGAAAAAGGTGAAGCCTACAAGTACCAGACTGGTTGTTCTTAAATATATTCTCAATAATGAAGACACTGTGGCCTAGCTTTCTTGGGTAAAATGTCCACTGATTTCACTTTCCCTTTTCTTGAAAGAAACACAATCTGAAGGAAGATAGGCTGAGACACTGCAATAGTCTTGGACAACAGATGGGGCTCCGGGGTGGTAGCCTGCAAAAAAAAAAAGGGTGTGCAAGAGACAAATCTTGTCTGCAGGGAAGGCCAATGATGCTTCTTAAAACCCTGGGGTCACGAAGATAGGGGAGCAAGTGCTTCTAACCCTATCCAGCCCCCTGCACTCCCCACGCTGCCGAACCTCTGTCTTCTTCCCTCTGCATTGACCACACCTCCCCTTCTGTCCAACCCGCCAAGTCCTACCTCTGGAGCCTGGCTCTGACTTCCCTTCCTTGACCGCAGTGAGCCCACCCACGTCTGCCCCTGCTGAGGCCACCTCTCTGCCTGTGCTGAGACACCTCTCTGTCTGCCGCGCTCCCTGAGGGCAGGGCCTCTGCACTGTGACCCACTCTCTGATGCCTGTGCACGCAGAGTCCGGGTAGGTACTCGGTGAGGGGTTGATG
The DNA here is from genome assembly GCA_039655065.1 of Glossophaga mutica. Taxonomy (NCBI): domain Eukaryota; kingdom Metazoa; phylum Chordata; class Mammalia; order Chiroptera; family Phyllostomidae; genus Glossophaga; species Glossophaga mutica. The sequence continues at coordinate 91,414,601 of CM077313.1, forward strand.
AATAACGTGGCTCTTCCAAAGTGAAGTTTCACATTTGCAACCACGTACAATGTAACCACTTCAGAAACCTAACTGACCACAAGATCAGACCCGGTCTTTGGTAAAACTGGAGGATTAGAAATGTATATAAAGAGCTATTCCTCTTCCTCCCCCCTCCTTTACTTGTTCTTCTTTAAAAAATAAATAAGAGAGTGTTGGCTTCCTTCCTTCCTCCTTTGAAGAGCCCTGGGCAGGGCGAAGGAGCAGGTGGCCACTGGGGGGCAGGCTTGGGCACAGGTGGGCCCTCTTGGAAGGACTGACATCACCTTCCATTGAAGGACCTGGGCCTGCTTGGAGAAATGACTCTACCCAGGGCCGGGGCACAGAACGATCAGGGTAAGTCTGGACGTCTCATGGAGACCGAAAGCAGAGAAACGGTCAAAGAATAATGGGAGACAGGTCAGAAGGACACAGAGCGCAGCTTGAAGAAGTTTCGACAGTCAAACGTGGGACAAACTGAGCATCAAAATAAATAACAATGGTGATAGATTATAGCCCATTGAAGAAAACAGGAACAAATAAGTCCACATTGTTTTCCAGACAGGGTGTGCCAGTATTGTTGAAGACCCAGGTCTCTGGGGGAAAACAGACAGACCTCATTGGTACCATTTTCCATGGCGTAACCACTCCAAACCTAATTATTCATTAATTACAAAGGGGGAGCATTACAATGCCAACAGCTGGAAGGCGCTGTGTTAAGCGGTCAAAGGGAACTCCAGTCATGAGACAGAGAGACCTCATATACGTGTCATCGATAGGGTGCAATTAAAAAAGCAAACACACACAAGCATCTGTGATATCTCAGCCAGAGACGTATACGCGTAGGTCTAAACTTTGGGTACAACTGTATGTGTGTGTGCGGGGGGGGGGGGGTGTTTCTATGGAAAATCATGCAGTGTTTATACGGATAGCACACTCTTCCGTGTTCTCCCACCGCAGCCTTATCGTCCAGCTGATGCATGTGTATATTCTGTCCTGTCTGTTAGCAATTTGACTTCTTCCCTGAAGGTGAAAAACCAGTTTTGTCTCCATTTGCAATTCATTTTAACATTCCTGGGCTCCAAATGAATTGGAGCCCTTTTAACTTTTCCTTTGAAATGGTTAAAACACTGTGCCTGATTCTCTCATTTCCCATGAGTGAAATGAATTCTTTTAACATGTGTTCATTTTTATGTAAAAGCCATGCTTTTATCTTTTCCTGAAAATTACCTTTAATGAATGACCTTTTAGCAAACCCAAATTGGACAGTCTACAAAATGGCTGACCTATGTTCTTAAAACGTGCCCAGGTCATCAGTGAAAAGAGAAAGGAAAGAAAGAGTTCCAGACTGAAGGAGCTAAGGAAGAGATGGCATAACCGCATGCAAGGTGCTGCCTCCGGTTAGATCTTTGATTTGACATTACAGGATGCAAGTGGGAAACCCGATGGAACTTGACCTTGTGACCTTCCCATTCAGTGTGTGCATGCTAGAGTAATTAAACCAGGAGGTCAGTGGACCGAGGCCGTGCTGATGCCTTGGTGGCCTGTGAAAGCCAACCCAAAGTCTAAGCCAGTCCTTGCCTCAAGGTTTCAACCCACCACAGCCAACTAGGCTTTAACTGCAGCCAATCAAATAATTTCCTTGTTTTGCTCCACCTCTTCTCTATCCCAGCCTTTCCCCTGGGGCAGGGGCAGCCAACTGCGGCCTCCGGCCCAGGATGGCTGTGAATGCGGCCCAACGCAACATCGTAAATTCACTTAAAATATTATGATTCTTTGTGTGTGATTACGTGTCACAATGTATTTAATGGGTGGCCCAAAACAACTCTTCTTCCAGTGTGGCCCAGAGACCCCTGCCCTGGGGGTATCTGCTGGGGCAGAGTCCCTCATCACCTCCAGTTTGGTGTGATGGATTCGAGCTGATTTTTGCTCACATAAATTCTTAGAATTTTATTATACCTCAGTTTATCTTTGAATGGTAGCATTTCAAAATAAATCATATAAAGCATGTGTATATATAAGTAATACATAAAGCGGCCCCTGAAATTTTTCAAAACAGCCTTCCTGCCCCAGGGGGCCTGAGCACCCTCGGGTTTCTGTGTGTGTGTCCCACCTCCCTGGGCCGCCCTTGGCCTTGGCAAGTTGCCCCTGACCAGCGAGCAGAGATAAATTCAGTGCCATGTCACAAGTCACGGTGTTTGCCTTCTCAACTTCCTCCCTCGGCGAGCTTCAGGTGAAGCAAAAGCAGAAGAGGAACCATCTCGTTGCGACGTCAGTCTTCCTGAGGTTCTTTCTCTGTGTGTCTCACAATCCCCCTTTTTAAAGCAGCGTGACAAGGGGCACCAATGTTTCTGGAAAGGCTGGTGTTTCAGAGTGGCCCCACACTGCTCCTTTCAGCCCAAGAGATGGCATTCTTTTCTAGCAGAAGACAATCTCTCTTTTATAGCAGAAGACAATCTCTCCCATCGGGCTGTGGGAGGCTTCTCCTTCCCATCACGGAGAGAGGCACGAAGACACACAGGCAAAGCAAACAGGGGCGGGGTGGAGGGAGATCAAAGCTGGGGAAGCTTGTGCCCCAGGGCCCCTGACAAAACCCTAGAAGGTTGGCCCCTTTCGGCGTTTGTGATGCAAATATGAGTGGGGCCCCAGCCAGGCAGCTCCTGCAGCCCTGCCGGGTGCACCTGCCAGGACCGCAGGCAGGGGGCGCTGCACACCCGCAGCCGAGTAGCGGCTGGGCCCACAGGCCACCACCGGGAGCAGCTTCTGTGAGGCAGGGTCCAGGGAACTGTTTGCTCTTCCAAGGTGAAGTGCAGGCCAAGTACCTGGGACCTGCACTGGGCCTTCCAGAACAGCCCCAGTTTGTAAGCCACACCAACTTCTCAGAAGAGCATGAGTTAACAGCTGACAATCTGTGTCCGTAGAGTCGAACAAAGTGACTTTCAAAAAAGAAATTCATCTTCTGTGTGAGGACAACATTTCAAAGAAGGTCACACACAGTGCGAAACTCTCAGCTGCCACTCTGTACTCCGCCCCGACCCCGTGTGCCTAACCCGGGGTCAGGAATATTCAGCTCTCAGACCACACCCACTTTCCTAAATGAATAAAACCCGAAAATCCACTCTCAAGTGTGAGCACTGGGCAACATTAAAGACGAGTCGTCCAGGAAGCCCAGCGCCGGGCACACCTTCCTTTGCTCCCGGAAGAAACTGATTCCAGCAGGAGAAAATGCATCGAATAATGAAAGTTCCACACGAAACCGCTGGTGTTAATGAACACAGTTTTTACAAACACGAGCACATGCAACTAGACACACACACACAGGAGGACGGTCTCTTCTGAGTCATGGGTATGACACAATGGGGAGGGAACTAATAATTGATACGATTAATGCTGTTTGTTTTTAAGACCATTACTTGGGGCTTTCCCTGTGTCTGAAATAACTGTGGGACTCTTTCCACTGTTCCTGATACAACCAATCTTGGGAGGAACGACTTCAAACCAAGCAAAGATAAAGTACTTGTCAGTTCCCCAGATCAGGAACGCACGCCCCTCACTGCTATTTTTCTTAGAAAAGCTAGAAACCCTAAGGGAACATCAGCTCTGTACTGACCAGCGTGTTAGAAATGGACACTCTCGTGCCCCCAATGGTCAAGTATAAATTAGGACACTTCAGCACGCTATGGGTACCTTCTTATTTTACAACAGCTCTAAAACTGGGCATCGTCTCTGAATCAGGAATTTCACTCCAACAAAATAATTTAGATTTTCACAATGATTTTGCTAAATGACAAGCTGATTGCAAAATGCTCACAATCATGGGAGAAAAAACTAGAAAACAATGTAAATGGTCAACAGCAAGGAAACAGTTAACCCATCCTTCCCATTTTGTTACACTGTGTATCAACTGAACCCTCACAAAGCTTTAAAAGTGAAATAATATGCAGACCACAAATATGATGAAGGGCCTGACATGTGGTTACATGAAAATACTGTCAAATACGGAAGGCAGGCCACCAAGAGCACGACTGTCACAATTCTACGTTTGTGACACATTCTACAATTCTGCGCTCCTGTGTGGGGGTGTAAAAGAACAGACGAAAAGTGTGTACACCCCCTTGTGATGAATGTCTGTCTTGGGAAAAGTGGGTCAGGTGTGATCCTTATTTTTCTGCTTCTTAACAATAAATACTTTTAAACATTAACTATAATGTCTATTAAGGACAGAAAACTGATTTTTTAAAAAATGATGTTTTGTAAATACACAAATGTAACTTTTTTCACTCTAGACTCTTCTGCTCAGGGTGGTGCCAACAGCTTATCAGGTTCCAACCTCGGAATTTTCCCATCACAACGCCAAGTGGCGGGGACTCTCAAGGTGCCGCCCGTCCATTCTGGGAAATGCCCCCCCCCCCGCACCCCGTCCCCACTCTCCGACTGCCCACTGGAGAAGGACGCAGGGTGAGCTGCCAGCCGTCTGTGCGCGCGGAGGCATGCGCCAAGAACACGGGGTTTCGGCAAAACCCGACGAAAAGCAGTGCTATTCACCGCATGGAATTGAGAGTTGTACACACACACTTTTCTTCTTTCAAATCAAATCCAATACATTCTTTCTAGGAAATCTCTTCATGCCCATTTTTTAAAAACTCTGTCCATTCCCGAGTGTTCCCTGCCATTTCCTTACTCAGGTTGGGGCACCACGTTCCCCCACAACTTCACTGGCTTCCACCCTTACTTCCTTTTCAAGCTAAAACTAGGAATGGAATTTCCACATTCCACCAGGGTAGAAAAATTAAATTCAGGTTTTAAATGTGGTACTGCCAAAGTGACACTTCCCCATTGCTCCTTTGTGGCTAATTCTGCCCCGTGGCCCCTCCTGGTACCAGCTGGAGAGAGACCTTTAAAAGCTCCGTGTTCAGTAATGACATGCGGGCGGTAATCTCTGAATCTCATTACAGCTCAAAGTCAGGAGATAAATTCCAGCTACATTTCTTCAGTGTTTCCTAACATTTCCACAGGTCCTGCTTAGAAACCTCTGCCTTCCCCAGCTGGAAGTCCGCCCAGGGTCCTGATGAAATGCCTTCCAAACTGTAGGATCGATTTAATTTGTGTGGTTTCCATTCCAAAGGTTTCCTGTTAATTAATGAAAGTCTTGCGCCAAATCTCATTGAGAAGCCAGGTTTTCCTTATAAGAAAAATGCCTTTCTCCTTTCTTTTTCATCTGAACAAAAGATCTGGGGGGAAAATAGCTGAGGATCAAATGAGCAGCTTCTCAGGAAGAGTGGCAGAACTCCTCTCAGAAGGAGGGCAGGGGGCCGTGCATGACTTTGAACTTATGTAAAGTGGTGAGCAGGGCAGGAAAGGTTGATCTAGAGAGACACCGGTCCTTCCGAGTACCACAGGGTGCTGGGAAAATGAATGCCGCACAGAATCGCCTGAGACCTGGCCTTCAGTTCTGTTGACCTGTCTAAATCCTGGCCGTGCGTAACGAAGTGGGATGGCTTGTGAATTATAAATAGTTAAATGTGACGTGGCGTCGAATGTGCTTTTTCACAAAAGGAATTCAATTACTGCGGCTCACTTAGTTGTTCGTTCTCTCTCAGTCCCCAGTCTTTCCTCCGAGGGATGTGCCTCCTTGGGCGCCCCCTAGAGTCAGAGGTGAGTCATACAGCAAGGCGACAGCACAGATAAAAAGTAATAATGTCAAAAGACAAGGACATAGCACCTTTCTTTTTAAGCAAAACGGGTGCTGTCCCTTCAATGAGTGTTTTAGGCTCAATTATGCACCCCTCAAAATTCGTGTGATGAGTCCCTGACCCCCACTATTTCAGGATGGGACAGTATTTGGCGAGAGAACCTCCAAAGAGGTTATAAGGTTAAAATAAGCCATCAGGGTGCGTCTCAATCCAATCTGACCTGATCGGGAAAGGAAATGCGGACACACCGAGACATTAAGTTTCTCTGCGCACAGGGAAAGACCGAGTGAGGACTCAGGCAGGAGGAGGGAGGCCTCCTGCAAACCCAGGAGAGGGACTGCAGACGAGACCAACCCTGCTGACACCCCCAGACTGCGAGAAGATAGACGGCCACTGGGGAAGCCACGCAGGCTGCGGCATTTTGTGCCGGCAGCCACAGCAAACTAATATGGTGGAAAATGTCAGAATGCCTGACGGCCAGCCTCGAGAGGTCCTGGGGCTCTGCCGCGGCCCTTTATTTGGGGTGCATTTCACAGGGACTTCAGCCTTCCGTGTGTTTGCCATTGTACCTGGAATCACCACCACAGTTCCAGTCAATTCACCCCTATGGTCACAACGCTATTCTGAACATCAGGAGGCTTAAGCTCCTGGACATCTTGCTGTTTGTGGCAGAACCCCCTCATGAGAGCAGGTCGCTTGACAACTGTGTCCCGGCCATCGCGTTTGATGTTGTGCCTCCACGGCGGGGACTTTGATAAATCCATGAACACGGGAGCATTTTGACCTTCGGAGTAAACACGTTGTCCTGTGACCGAGGCAGAAACCCGCAGGGCCCCACAGCTGGCCAGGAGCGTGTGGCCATCCCATGAAATCATCCTCCGTTCCCAGCGAAGGCGTTCGTCACACCAGCGGCAAGGAAGGAGGGCTCTGACCTGTGCCGCCCGGGGTCCCAGCCTGGAGCTCCCGACACAGACACAGAGGCCCCGGGTCCTTTTCCTTCGTCGGGCCACTTGGATCCTTCGCGGCCTTTTCAGTTTCCCTCCAGCTGTTTCAAACTCCAGCTCCAGTTTAGAGGAACCCGTTCAGGTTCTGGTAAGGCCCAGGATTCAGGTTTGCGGGCCCGCTCCCAGCTGATGTTAGCCAAAAATGTCATGAGCCATATTTTAGTCTTCATCAAAAAATAAATGCCACCTTCCCACAGCTGACCCTTCGCAGATAGATGCCCACGCCTGCTTGCCAGTCCCCTGAGATTTGTTCATCGTCCCCACTCACTCTCCAATATTGTCTCCACTTGTCTGTGAGGTAGGACACTCCCCTCCAAACTCTACGGAACATTCTTATATGGGAGATATTCCTGTTGCTATAAAGCATCCTTTCTTTCCATAAGGGAAAAATAAAAAGAACCTGTCACTGGTGCCAAGTGCAGAGGCTAAATAATACCCAGTGTAGGAGGAGGCAGGAAGGGAGCGAGGAAGGGAGGGAGAGAGGGCGGGGGCTGGGGAGGCTCCAACATGGAGTCATCCGCTTGTTCTCTGAGTTGCCGGGTACCGAAGAGAGAATTAAGGGACCCAGGGTGAAACCCAACCTTCAAGGTTACCCTTTCTGAATAAATGTCTACCCGACTCTGCCCCTCGTTAAGTTAGCATATTAATGTGCAATTAACTGAGTCAGCACCTTCACCTGCTCGAACCCACACGGTCTAACAGCCTATGTGGGTGGCACTGACCCTGTGGGAATGAGCCATGTCCGGTGGCCCCACCTGGCAGCCAGTGGTCCAGGGAGTTTTCTGTCCGCACAAGTAAGAGCTACACCCAGCTGGCCCCGGACGCTCCCCCATCCGCCCGAGCATCAAAGCCTTCCCTGGGAAGGTGAGTCCGCCCAGTCGAAATGCCCGGCTCTTTCTTGCTCATCCTGGGACCAAACTCCTCCAAGGTCCACTGACTGACACCCCGGCTGCAGGGCTCGGGGAAGCAGCTGGTCCGACCTCAAGACCCAAAGCCCTCAGAAGGAACTGGACCTGCGCTGGCGTCTGCCTCCATAAGTTTTTGGATGGCAAGTCTCACATCTTTTTAAACATTCCCAACTTTGACTCTTCTGCACAGTGGGCACTAGATAAATGTTGACTGCTTTTAATTTTAGATAATTAAGGTCATGTACTTCATTTGAATGCTGATTTTTAAAAACTGACTTCAGGGAGGCTATTTTTGACCTGGTTTAAGACTTTGAGACTGTAGGAAGTTATTCTCATTTTTTTTTTAACGGAGTCAGGGAGAAGACATTTTCCTTGCGGATAGATGAGGGATATAAGGGCTTTCTGTTTTGTAGGATTATTATTTTGGTGTCGTAAAGGCCCTGGGAGATAACGACCTAATCTTTTTCCTCATAAATCTGAAATGTCAGGTTATCTAACGGAATTCTACCTGGTCTGAGATTCTGGCTCATCGGTGGGTAGACAATATAGTGATATTTAAATGGCAAACCCGCTCCCCAGACACAACTGGAAAACCCTTTCTTTCTTTTTGCCGAGTCTAGCCGATTTCTGGACTTTAAAACTGGACATTGCAATGTGAGGAAGGGAACGAATACCCAGCATGACAGAAAGGACAGGACGGGCTGGCGGTCCGGGTGGGAGGGGCTTACTCGGTGCCGCTTTCCACCATCTGCGTGAGGAGGAAGATGCCGTCCAGGTTGATGAACTCCTGGGCGAAGGTGACGTCCCGGGACAGGCTGGCCAAGTCCTTCAGGGCTTCCAGCTTGGAGTCCATACTGGACGACTGGATGCGTTCGTGCAGCTGCTGGGCGTTCTGGGCCTTCCCGCGGCAAAAACAGAGGAAACCACAAGGAAAATTAGTGTCTCACCCACCCAGATACACAGACACAAGAGGCCAAGGCACAAGACCGCACGTACACAACGCCACGGCCAGTTTCCAGCCACAGCAACTCCCCCTTCAGGTCGCATCTGGTCATTCCCCGTGGGGATGAATCCGCTGGGCCCGGGTTCCCATCTTTCATCTCTCGCGGAAAAGAGCTTCCCCAGCAACAGAACAGGTGTGGCAGTGAGGAGGGAGAAACGGGGAACGTGTTTACCTTTTAAGTCAAAATTTTTATCTATACGAGACAGAAAGCTTTTTGCTTCGTTAGGCAATTACCCAAATTTATGCCGCAAGTTCACCAGTTCCGCCAACACTCTGAGTGATAACTGCCCGCACACAGCGCTCAAAAGCGTCATTAGACACCCCAAAATCTTTCTGGGTCACTGGCAATCTTCCAGCACAACACAACGACGCTTCTGAATCTCACTTCCCGACAACATGTGTTTCCCACACATTTGCTACGTACTGAACAAATTCCTAACGAAATAATCAGGGAACCGGATCAGTAGTTTCACCTAGAATGAGGCTTCTTTTCGAAGCATTGGCAGTTGGCTCATGAACGCAGGGCAGGAGGAGATGGAACTATACTGGACAAGCTGAACTTCTGGATAATTGCGGGGGCCCCTGTCCTGGGCGCCAGATGTGGGGGGGCTCCACCCGCAGAGCCCCATCCGTCCGTCACGGATGAAAGTAAAAACTACCAAGACATGATCTGCTTGGGGAGGAAAGGGGTCAAACTCTCAGAGGAGGATGACCCAGAGCCCCTTCCTCACTAGGCTTTTATTGGGTTCCAATATACCGGAATACAAGTTTAACATGTCAAAGAAATCTGAGGGCTTAATCCGAGCCAGTGTTTGTCAGGAAGGGGGGTTGCCAAACTTTGGGAGACATGCTCATTTCCTCCTGGGACACTTGTCACCTCAGGAAGAGCACTCTTAGCAAAGCAGCTTTCACAGGACTTTAGGAATTCTTTCTTATGCCCGATCACCCAGGGAGCCGTCCTGGCCAGTACAGGGCTGTACCGCTCACCCCCACAGTTTCAGGCTTTAAGGCAATTAGGAAGCAGGAGACATCTCCCAGATGGAAATGAGGACTCGGGCTATGTCAGAATAGCCGGGGGGTGAGGGTCCATCACATCCTCTTTGCTGCAACCCCCCGAGTCCTTCCATGAGGCCTCCCAAGTGGTTGCGTCTGGCTTAGGTTGCCCCTCCCATGAGGAGTCTTACCCGTCATTGACTGCCAACCAAGCAATGGGGCCAGAGATGGATGAGGCAGAAGCAGCGCTCCTGCCAGGGAGATAAGCTTTGTCTCCTTAGTAGGTCACGTCCTTGTGACAGAACAGACCCAGATGAAGTGGGTCCCTTGGGCTCTTACACAGCCCACCATGGGGTGAGGGTTACAGCTCCTGAAACCAGGCTGAACGGTCCGCAACAGATAATAACTTGCCATCTCTCTTTCTCTTTCCCCCAGGAAAGGTTTTCCTCTCTGTCTTTCAGTCAGAGCAAGTGGCAAGAAAAAAATTATTCAATGTTCCTGCATGGTTTTATTTTTCTTAATAGAAATAAATCCACATCTGTTGTCGTTATTCTTGAACTCAAACTTTCAGTGGCCGAAGCTCTCCGCCTTCCTCGTATTTCCCCTCTCGGGTACTTGTTCTCGCCTCTGAAATTACATTGTACTTCAGAGACAGGGGAAGATGGGTGTTTGAGCCCAACAATGCGGTCCTTTTCCTGAACAGAAATTGAGTAGAAATATCTGAGGGGCCCCATGCGAACTGTGACAGAGTGGAGAAAGGGAGTCTGCACAGGTCCTGGGAGCCAAGGGGCTCCCCCCGGATGGGTTCCACAGCCACAGCCCCCCTCCCTCCATGCCCAGCTGCCCCTTCGCTGTTGGCAGCCCTGAGAAGAGAACAGGATGCGACAGGAAAACCCAGGCCAGGCTTTAGGGACCAAGACAAGTGAACTGCGTTCCCCTGTCACTCGGTCAGAGACAGACGGTGGTCTGCCATGTGTCATAACCAAAAACTGACGCTTTGCCTCAGAAATTAGAAAAGAAGAAGGAGAAGAAAGGGGAAGAAAGAGAACCCTCCCTACTCATTCATTCACCGACCCTCAGTTAGCTGACAAATTACTGAACCCGGAATCCTGTATTTTAAAAAGGCATAAAAGAGAGCTGAGCAAGAATCACTTTATCTTTTTAAATTGTTCAAGGATATACCATTCTCTAAAACTATTAAATGGACGTACAGCATTAGCACTAACGTATACTACTTAACCCAAGTGAATCACTTTAAATTCCTAGAAAACCACATTTTTCTTCAAGCAGAAAGTTGCATTGAGTTGAGTCATTATGACAACAATCAGTACCCAAAGTGATTCACTGTCATTATCAGTGTTAAATATCACTGTTTGGTGCTGTTAATGTCAATGCTGGAAACGACGCCCCGTCACCTAGCGCTCTCCACAAGCCACGATTGTAAAGATCTTTGTGGATGAATTCACGTAACCTGCACAACAGCCTTCGCAGGCGGGTGCCTTCATCATCATTTCACAAAGGCCACTGAAGTTCAGAGAAGTCAAGTCGATTGCCCAAGGTCACACAGCTTGCAGCTCTGGAGCTAAGATAAAACCCGGGCAGCTGGACTCTGGACAACAGGCTGGAAGGCAGTGGGTCTCGAACTGCTGCATGATCAGAGCCACCTAGTGGGCTCCTCAAAACGCAGAGCCCTGGGCCTCGCCTAGAGTCTTGGGTTCTGTGGGCCTCAGGTGGGGTCCCCGAAGTTGCATGTGTAGCCAGCTCCCAGGTGCTGCTGCTGGTCTGGAATCACATGCAGGGAACCACTGTTCTAAACCACTAAGCCCCGCCCCCCATCTCCTGCTCACGTTGGGAAGTGCAGCTCAGCCCCACTGGGCACGGGGCTCTGACTCTGTCTCCTCATTATCACGTGTCCCCAGCGGCGGCTCAACCGCCCCTCCTGGCTGACTGCACCAAAAAGGCGATCTCCTTGCCCCTTTAGAAAGTGTCTAGGTCTCAGGAGAAACATTTGCTAAGAAAATCAAAAGAGTAAGTCATAAATGGTGGGGTCTAGGCAGATGAGATTTGTTATATAGCATTCTTTGCACCTTTGTGCGTTTGAAATGTTACCTGCTTAAACATTCAGAATTTGTTCACCTAAAGTCAGAGGCGTGCCCAGAGACGACCGCAGAAACCCGAAGAGGACAAGTGTCACAAGGAGAGGAATGAAGATGGAAATCCCAAACCACAGGACCCCTCATGGGCCGCCGCTCTGGAACTCAGAAACATCCCTCCAAGACAGTCAGGCACCGCAGCGACACCCCGACGACCGCTGGCGTCTCAGCCAGGGGGTCACATCCCGCAACCGTAACAGGGTCCTCCACACGGTGTCCCCCTGCGACGGGCAGTCCCCAGATGCCAGGGCGGAGAAGTTCCTGGGGAGCCATCCGCCCTCTTCTGTGCTCAACCCCATGCCTGGGAACCACCTGCCCTGTTTGCACGGTGGTGTCCTTTTTGAAAAAATTTTTAAGTTTATTTTTTATTTACAGTTGACACACAGTATTATATTAGTGTCAGGTGTATAACATGGCAATGAGACATCCACCTATGTTATGGAGTGAACCCAGAAATTCCACTTCTGGACGTCTATCCGAAGGAGTCCAAAACACTAAATCGAATGGACACGCAGCCCCATGCTCACCGCAGCGGTATTTAGAGTTTTTACAATCGCCAAGCTGTGGAAGCTGCCCAAGTGCCCATCGGTAGATGAGTGGGTAAAGAAGATGTGGTCCAGATGCTCCATGCACTGTGACTCAGCCATACGAAAGAAGGAAAGCTTGCCCTCTGCGACAACAGGGATACACCCAGAGGGTGCCGTGCTGGGTGACATACGTCGTGGTGTTCCCCTTCAAGCCAGGCGTTGCTCCTTTGCCTGGGTGCCATAAACTAAGGAGTAAACTTTTTATGAAAACGTAGAGTTCCTGCAGTGTTTGCTGTCGGGTGCATTTTCCTCTTGCTTTTGAGACACCAGTAGACCTGGAGGGGAGGCGTCACTCACAAGACGGGAGGGCTGTGGGGAGCTGGTGGGTGGTGGGGAGTAACTCCCTGCACGCAGAGCGAGAATGCGGGGCTCCAACCAGCTCTGCTACTGATGAGCACGGCCGCCTCGCTGAACTCCACCTAACCTCTCCTGGCCTCGTCTTCCCCATCGGCCCACGGAGGAACGGTGATGAGGTCACGTCTGAGGTGCCCTCCAGCCCCCAGAATCGCACAGATTGTTTCTCAGGTGGGCAGGAACCCTCACCACAGAGTCTCCTGGGAACAGGTGCCAAATCGGAGTCAGTCCCCCAGACATGAGCCCCGATCCAAACATGGCCTCCGGCTTCTGGGACATTCTTAAGACAATATTTCTGTAGTTGGAACCAGAAATGTTTTCTTTTTACCTTCCTCATTTCTAAATAATCTGGATATGGAACTCTTATTTATAAAAATTAACACGGGAAGAAAAACGTTTTATTATTAAAACATCGGGTGTTGGTAAGGAAAATGTACTTTTTCGGCATCAGGTACGGCCAAAAATGACTCTGCAGAGAATTTCACTCGGGCTCTATTCAGACAGGCCTTACGGTTACCCATTTCCAAGCTGGGCCCTCACAGAATCAAAGACAGAATCCTCGCTCCTGATGGAAGAGCTTTTCTGGAGGGCGTGCCCTGCGCGCGAGGTGCTGTTCTGCGCGTGTGGGACTGAGCCAGCGACACAGCAGCCGGTGCCCCCCGCCCTGGGGCTTATACCCTACAGGTGGGGGACGCAGAACAAAACAAGGCAACAGTAAGAACATGAACGCTGAGGAGATTTATAGCAAAACCTGAAACTGGGAATGGGACAGAGAGGGGCCCGTGGCTTTTTAAGACAGGACGGTTTTGCGGGGCGAGCGGCCTGAGGAAATGACATTTCAGCACAGAGCCGGGCGATAAGAAGAAGCCAATCACACTGAGGGGGAGGAAGCCGGATCTCTCTCTCTCTCTCTTTTTTTTTTTGGTGGCAGGATTTATGTTTTATTTATATGTTCCCCAGCATATATTTTTACTTTTCAGCTACAGCTGACCTTCAATATTATTTTGTATTCATTTCAGGCGTACAGTCTAGTAGTTAGACAGGTATGTAACTTACAAAGCGATTCTTCCCAGTAAGTCCAGTACCCCCTGGCACCACACATAGTTATATAAATATTATTGACTGTATCCCCTGTGCTGTAACTTTCCATCCCCTTGACTATTTTGTTACTACTGATCTGTACTTCTTTTCTTTTTTAAGATTTTATTTATTTATTTTTAGACAGAAGGGAAGAAAGGGAGAAAGAGAGGAAGAGAAACATCCGTGTGTGGTTGCCTCTCATGTGCCCCCCACCGGGGACCTGGCTCACAACCCAGGCATGTGCCCTGACTGGGAATCGAACCAGCGACGCCCTGGTTTGCAGGCCAGCACTCAGTCCACTGACCCACGCCAGCCAGGGCCGATCTGTACTTCTTAATCCCTTCGCCTTTCTCACCCAGTCCCTCACCCCTCCCACCTGCAACCATCATTCTATTCCGTGTCTTCGACTCTGTTTCAATTTTGATTTGTTCTTGAGATTCTACATGAAGTGAACGGACTTCTGGGTGGTGGGAAGGGTTAGCACTAAGGACTAACAGGAGGAGCAAGCCTGGAGTGTTCGGGGGGACCAGAGAGGACCAGTGGGTCTGTGGTTGGCGGGCAAAGGGGGAAGGGGCAGCAGGGGAGGCTGGAGCGGTACACAGCCTAAGGCTTCCTGCACAGCACCCAGGAGGAGCCCTGGCGGGCGATGCATTCCCGTGACTGAAAGGATGCGTTTAACTGCCAGAGACAGATGTGTGCCACCTTTGGGCACTTAAAATAGCATTTGGATTCCAACACCAGAAGCAAACACCATGTTCAACAGTAGGATAATGGTTAAATAACTCCTATGTGTCACCAGTGAAGTACCACATGGAATTAAAAAGGAAACTCAGAGAGTGTAAAACAGCACTGGGCACATCCCATGATGCAAACAGACTTTATTGTTTGCGGGCAGGGGTACGTGTGGACAGAAGAAGGAATTTGTCAGACTTGCTTTTCACTTTCCTCCCAGTCCCTAGAACAGTGCCTGGCATTTACCAGGAGTTCCAAAAAATAAATTCCACTAAATGAATGAATAAATACATAAATACATATGCATATATATATACATATATTTGCACAAAATGACCAAGAGAAACAAATCAAGATAGGACCTGTGGTTATTTATGAATTCTAATAGTCTGCATAATTTTCTCTGCGGCAAGCTTCACTTTTCAAGTTTTCCATGAGGCTGCAATATTGTTACATTGGGGGAGGGATCAACGTTATTAAAAAATAAAACAGCCTTAGTTCTGATTTTTCAAGTAGTCAGCACAAATGAAGAGAGTCTAGTAGCCGTGTGGGTGATAATGTCAGAATGTGAGTTATTTGCTGGTGGTGTTTTTAGAATACAAAGCATGGTTCATTCTGAGCCATTCACACAGCTGCTCAGAAATCCGCCTTCCTCCTCCCCAGTGTTCTTGAAAATCCATGTTAAAAATATCCCCAAGGAGTCTGCCGTGTGGGTCCAGGCACATGACTGCTATTAAGAAGTCATCTAAAAGGTCCTTAGTGCCCCAGCTTCACCGATATCTTCAAACGTGCGCTCAAGGTTGCCCAGCACCTGACTTCACTTTCCTGGGATGGCTGCGAGGTCCCTCCCAACGACCCCTCTACACCTTTTCTTCTCTCCTTAAACTTCCCTACCCCACCCCTGCATCCCCCGCACCGGGGATCTTGCCTCACATTTTACTGAGGAAACCCAAGCAGTCCGCTAGGAGGCCCCTTCATTATCCCAAGGCCAAGAGTACAGCCCCGGCACCCCTCTGCCTCTTCCTGGTGAGAATACCAGGTTCCCGGCTTCCTGCAAAGGTCAGCCCTTCCTTCTGCTCTCTCTGGCCCTGCCCCTCCCACCTTCCCAGGTACTCTCCTTCTGCAGTCTCCCCCTTCTCTCTGTACCATCGGGTCTTCTCTCTGCAGCAGGTCATGTCCAGCTGCAGAGACCTCCCACAGTTCCTGCCACGAAAAGACAAACAGAAGTGTCTGAACTTCTGTTGACCCACTTCCCCTCCAGCCACGCCCTCGCCGCGCGGCTCAGCAAAAGCTCTGGAATGAAGAGTGGGTCCAGCTGCCGCCTCTCTCCTCCCACCCCACTGATGTGTCCATCCTCACCCATTCCCTGAGGGGTGGGGGGCCCCCGGGATGGTGTCGGTATCTCCAGGCGGCAGGTCCGGGGTCACTTCCCTCATCTAACCTCCCCCTCGTCTCAGCAGCCTTCAACACACCTCCCGCCTCCCCACCCTTTGAGACACTCACTCTCTTCTCTGGGCTTCTTGGCCGGCTCCTCCTCTAAACTCAGGAGTGTGCCTAGGGCTCCACCTTCCTCATAGGACCCCACTCAGCCCATCACACACCTGGTGGTGGCTGCCCAGCAGACACACCTGACTGCCTGGCGGACATGTCTTCCTGGACACATAACAGCATCCCAAAACCTTCGCTTTCCCCTTCTCAACCTCCTATCCCATCAGCAGCACCACTGTTCACCTCGCCCAAACACCGGGGGCATCCGCACCGCATCCAGGCACAGGAAGTCCCGGGGGCTCTCCCTCCACACCCTCCTTGCAGCCCTCCCCGCCCCGTTGCCGGACTGCTGGATGAACCCCCAACCGGTCCCCTGGCTGCCCCTGATCTGCTCTTGGGCAGCGGCCAGAAGGATCTTGCCCCTCCTCTGCCTACACATCTCTCCCGGCGGCTTCTCTCCAACTCGGACTCGTAGAGCAATGGCCAGAAATAGACCCTTGGACGTTTACAGCCCTTGCGTAGCTTCTCAAGTCAGTACAGAAAAATCGGTTTAAAAACCCTTAATGATCTTTTTGTGACGAGCCTCTGAAAACCTGAAACCACAGAGTGACTGAGATAACACCATTTTGCTTTCTGCCAGAGTAACTAGTCCCCAAAACCAGTGTGACCAGCCCTCTGGCTGGGGTGCCTCTAATATTGGTCCTACTGAACAAGAGAGAGCAGCAAGGGAGGGTTATGCTCGGAGATGACAAAGCAACGGTAGGTATTTGTTGGCCCATGTTATTTACGATGTCCACATGGCCAAAATGAGGAGCAGGAAGAATTCAGGTCGTACACAAAAGGGCTCTTAAAATTTGACCATTTGGAATACTGAAATGTTTTTAGCATAGAACATTATGATTCATCTCCTATATATTGACTGTAGTGACCTTATGATATTTGTGTCTATTTATTTAGAAATAATACCAGCACGAGGTATAAAAATATGTACGTACTACCGGAAGTTATAAGATAAAATAAAGTAAACCCAGTGCTCACCCTCGTACAGTTCTCCCTTGAGAATGAATTTGCCCTGTATTCAGCATTCCGGGAACCTCCCTTCCAGGTAGCTATCCGGCGGCGCTCAGCGCAGAAGGGTCTGCAACATGCCTTTGCACTTGATACTGTGACTCGGTGATGTCTGAAGGCAGCACATGCCACCCTGTCGCTACCACTACGCACTGTTCTGTCACTTGGATATGACCCAATGCACTTAACTAGTCCTGACTGACAGTTACCCGGATTCCGGTTTTGATTGCTAACAATGACGGTGCACACAGCCCTGTGTGGGTGGCGGGGCGGGGGGGGGGTGTCTTTATGAGTCTATCTATTGGATAAGTTCCCAGTAGTACCACTGTCAGGACACAGACACATGTGTGTTCAACTTGGGTGGACACAGCTACACTGCCCCTCCAAGAGGCTGTTCCAGTTTATACTCTCAACACCGTAGCATCTTGCCTCACACCTTGATTACTAAGGAAGGCAGGTTGTCATCTCTTTTAGGAGAGAGATTGAGCCTCTTCTTTCATGTATATCATAGCTATAGATCTCCATATATATAAATATATACCTATTATCTATAGACATAGATGTATATATACACCTATTATCTAGCGCTATAGATCTCTCTATATATACTTATATTTATATTTATCCTGGCTTGGCCTGCCAGGATAAATAGATATATAGACATATAGATCAACAGAGATAGAGAAACATATAGATCATTTTTGCTTATCCATTTTCACCGACTGTTTTGGGTTAAGTTTGCTTATGTATTTATAATCCCTGCAAGCTGAGGAATTAGCCCTCTATTTATCATGCATAATGCCAATTGATTTTTGCTATTTTTGCCAATGGTTTGCTGGTTTTGACTTTGCTTCTGGAATTCTTTCCAAACGTAAAACTTTATCAGCCTTTTTGTCCGTGCGGGTCCTGTGCTGCAGGTAGACAGGTTTCTCACACTGCAAGACCACAAACAGATTCATCGTGAGGACTTCTTACAACAGAATTTCAGGGAAGTAAACCCAACAGTCTGGCAACCCTACACTCCTTCTACCAGCCCAGTAGCCCAAATTCATTTACACTCAGCTCCAGGCAGCCTGTGACCTCCGGGGCCATGGGCACAGCTGTCACTGCCGTAGCAGGTGGAATAAAACCCCGCTGAACGGCAGCCCTGGAAACTCCCCAAACCCTGACTGCACGTGCACACGCACACACACACACACATTCACACCCACTTCCGGGCATGCCCACGGCTGCACGTCCGTGATGCTGGGGACACGGGCAGAGAGATGCGACACCTGAACAACACGCGTGTGCACATGGCCGCTCCGGTTACTGGCTGAGCTGTGTGATGCAGGGGAGGACCATCAGCTGAGTGCAAGGGCTTTGCTAAGAATAACAAGGCCACTCTTTTTTTAGATTTTTTATCAATCCCCTATTTTGCCAGAAACAATCCAGAAAGGGTTGTTCTGTGACAGAGGAAGACAGAAAACAAATTCATCAACAAAAACGCCACCTTTGATTGAGTGGAAGTAAAACTCAGCACAGCTGCAGAGAATCTAAAACAAGAGCATTTGCGTGTGTGTGCGTGAGTGTATGTGTGTGGGCGTGTGTATGTGTGTGGGGGGGTGCATGCATGTGGGTGCGTGTGCATTCTCGTCTGGCTACAGGGAGAGTCCAGCCGTGGTGGACGGGGCGCTGTAAAAGCCCGTGTAACACCAATGCACGCATGTGGGTGCGTGTGCATTCTCGTCTGGCTACAGGGAGAGTCCAGCCGTGGTGGACGGGGCCTGTAAAAGCCCGTGTAACACCAATGCACGCATGTGGGTGCGTGTGCATTCTCGTCTGGCTACAGGGAGAGTCCAGCCGTGGTGGACGGGGCCTGTAAAAGCCCGTGTAACACCAGTGCCGGTTTCTTTGTGGTTCTCTAACACTTCCTAGCCAATTTGATGGAGACCGTTTTCTTAAACATATTTTTAGTGCACATGTAAAAAGTGAAAGAGTTAGCATATGCTGAACCATATTTTTCAGTTAAACACAAAATAATAAAAAATATAATCTTCCAGAAACAAGTGAAGTTAGCAAATCCAAAATGTCTGGCTTACACCGCAATTCCCAAATCCAGACACGGCGGCTACAGCCAACCACCAAGTGCGTCCTTCACACGCAGAGCCCTGAACCCCATTCCTAGACGTCACGGCTCAGCCTCTCACGCAGGGCCCAGGCAGCCGCATCGTGAAGCTCCTTGAAGGGTTCCAGTGCGGGGTCCGCTGCTCTCTAGAAAATGGCAGCTGGTCTTTTGCAGGTGGACTTCATCTTACAACACCTCCTTGAGCACGAGCGGCCACATCTGTGCCCCTGCATGCTGGGACTGTGAAGGTCACTGCCTGCACAGGACAACCCCCACCATGAGGGACAGAGCCAGGCCAAGCTGTGACATCGGCGTGTCTGCTTCCCGGACGCCAAATGATTTCCCCCTGCCACACACCTACCCTTCTCTCAAGGAGCGGCTTAGCACTGTGGACATTTTGGTCATGAACACGTGGCCATAAAAAAGAGAGAGAGAGAGAGAGAGAGAGAGAGAGAAAGAGAGCTGACTTCTTCTGGGGCTTAAAGAAGGCCTAGATTTAAAAATTAAAAATTAAAAATGGAGCCTAACTCTCCAATGAAACAAAACGCGAGACATGCTCTTTCTGACCAGCAAGCAAATGAGGAGTTCTAGCAGGATAAACAGGAACTATAGAAACCCAGAGAAACCACGGTCTCTGAAGGTCAAATTAACATTAATTCTTGCTGACTCAAGTGAGAAGATCGGTGCTAAGTCAGACAAAAATGTCTCAGCTCATCATGTAGCCACTGGAAAATGAGTATAAATTATAATTGCCATGAAGTGGAAAAGAAGGCATGGGAAGACAGACCAGCCACAGCCAGCACTGTGTTCCGTTGGGCTCATCACCGTGTTTAGGTTCAAGATGTTACCGGGTAGAATGCTTAGGCGTCGTAAGCCTCTCTAATACAATTTTCAGCAAGAAGAATTTGTGGTAGTTACAGTACCCACAATTTAATTTTAGCCAGATGCTTTACCCAATTTTTAAATTTATTTTTAGCCCACCACATGGCTTCAGTAGAAACTGAAAATGAGAGTTAGACACAGTTTTCATCACATATGCAGAGTGAAAATAGTAACACTTGGTATATTTTGTGCAGATTATTTTTTTAGGAAAGCAAGAAAATGCGCTGTGAAATAATATAGTTTAAACATGCGAACGGTACTACCTAAAGCATCTGCAAGCAAGTGGGAAAGACAAAGATAAGCCCTGTCCTCACTGGTCTGAACGCTCCAGCCTTCTGCGTGGCGGCGTTTACTCGGAAGATCTTTACAACGTTCAATCCGGAAGCAGCCGTCAATGAGACAGCGTGAGTGCCAATATTTCCTGAACTGCATTTGTATGAACTGTTATAATAACTGACCAAACGGGGTAAATGCTTAAGCCCTCTCTTTCACACACATGCACACTCACACCTGTACATGCACACCTGCTGACTTTATGAGGGAGTGACAGGCTGTCTCTGGTTTTGCTTGTTTGTTGTGTGACTCTGCTCTCACGCAGATGGATAAGAACCCATGGGCGGGGCTGAGCCATCCCAGCTGTGACACGAGAAGTGTGGACATGACCACCTAACCGACCCGTATGGCCAGTGTGCCCACACTTCACCTAGAGCAAAGGCCCCCTCGTCTGCGATGGGAGGCGTAGGAAAGGGCATTCCTGATGGCCGAGAAGCCGCATGTGAGGGCGCTCCAGAAGCCTCCTGTTCTGCACTGAAGTCATCTTCAAATGTTAATGTCCATAATCACGTAAGGAGGGACAGGAGAGCAAAGCGTTCACTGGGAAGCTATAAACGAAGATCAACTTACCGGAGATGTAGTTAATCGAAGGATAGTGCCATTTTTTATTTCATTGCGATTCTGGAAAAGAAAAGCAAAATCTTTGTAAACCTTCCCATTGAAGCTTGATACAGAAGAGAACAAGGCAAATATGATCCAGTGGAGACTATAATAAGCATTCTTATGTCTGTTTATCCTCATTTGAATCATTTTTAATTATTCCTACAAAGAACTTTAAACTGGGTACCAGATGTGCTAACTTTATATCAAGTCACAGACAGCATTTGGCACAGAGGAAGTGAATATATATCCAAAGAATGGGAATACGGGGCCCAAAATAGCAAAGCAAAAAAGCCATTTTAAAGGCTTTTAAAGGGCTATGACCTAGTAATTGTACTAATATATACCCAAGACAATTGAAAACATATGTGCACACCACAGTTGTACCTGAGTGTTATAGAGACATTATTCGCAGTGGCCAAAACCTGGAAGCGACCTGCCCGGCATGTCCCTGACCGGAAGGCTGATGAGGATACGATGCGGCACACCCGTTCAATGGAATGTTACTCAGCCACAGAAGGAAATGAAGTGCCGGTGCGTGCTACAACCTGAGGAACTCTGGAAACAGTGAACTAAGTGACGGAACCCAGGCACGAAGTCTGCACGCTCACGCTGTGCGCTTCCACGGCTGAACCGTCCCGAATAGGCACACCCACACCCACAGAGACAGGGGGCAGGTGAGGGGACTCCGAAGGCGGGGGAATGGAGGGGAAGGAGACCGGATGCCAATGCGAACAGAGCTTCTCTCCTGAGCGAGGCAAACACTCTAAAGTGGCCTGTGGCGATGGTTTCACAAATCTACGAATATACCTCCAACCACCGAGTTGCACTCCTTGAAAAGGTCAGTATGGGGGAGGGTGGATTATATGTCAACAAGGCTACTATTTTTTTAAAGGTTGTTAAGGAGCTTGGTGTCTTATCATCTGTTAGCTCCCACTGGCTGTTGCCCGAAAGGGAAGCGCAAGGAGCAGACAGGAGCAGATCCCCAATCGGCCGGTCTCCACTGGGCGAGCACGCTGGACGTGAGGGTTCCGAAGCACTCGTTAGCTCTGAAAACAGAATTCTGTAGCCAGCTGTATCTTCTGCCGCCAGAGTACGCACCACACCCAGCTTTCAGGAGGTGACACACCTCTGCAGGGCCCGCTTGGGAGCACTCAGGTGACAACACACCCTGAGGCTCATTCTCCCCCCCCCCACCCCCGAGTTTAGGAAGAGGCAGGAGCTAGGATTTGCTGAGGATGCAGCAGGTGCGCCCCGGAGGCGGGGAATTTCTCAAGAGAAGATGCCAGAAGCACAGAGAACGCTCGCTCTCTCCCCCAGGCTCCAGGTCAGCACTGTCTCCCAAAGAAAACCCAGGCTGAACATCGCGTCCTAAGCCTGTGCAGGCCCGAGAGCCCAGCACTACGGAACCAAACCCTCCGTGGGCGATGCCAGCCCAAGCCAGAGCACCCCAGCCAGACACCTTGGGCCACCCCTCGAGGAAGCCACCGACGTCATTACCCATTACCGGAAGGAAGTATGCAGGCAAAGCCTGAATGGTCACCTGCGGGAAGGCTCAGGGATGAGATGGTGACATGAATTCCAGTCATTTAAAAGAAAGTTTCCTTTCAGCTCTGAAAGTCTGATGAGAATCAGAGAGGGAGAGAGCAAATACTAACCGTGGAATATTACGGAGGCTAAAATCATAGCATACCTCTCTCTTGCTCGGTTTCTAAATGAACTCCATTTATCAGCGATTACGAGGAATGAGGCCCAGGGCAACAGCCAGCAGACGCCTAACTGAACCTTTGAATTAGTTGCCTATCGAGGTAAGAGCTGAGGCAGGGTCCTTCCCAAGAGGAAAAAGGGGGCTCGGCCTGTTCCTCCTGAACCATCAGTCGAGTGGGGAACAGACCCTGGGGGAACGAAGAGGCCAGGCGGGTTTAGCAATAATCTCTCCTCCTGGGAATGGGGAGTACGGAGGAAGCATTTCTAATAATAGCAATATACCGACATTTGTTGAAAAGCACTGGGCCCAGGTTTTTCTGTTTTGTTTTATTTTGCTTTTTGTAATGCTGATTTATTTATCAGGATCACTCTTTTCCCATTTTAAAGGTCAAGAACCAAAGCTGCTGAGAGGGTGGTTACTTGCACAACATCACGGGGGGGGGGGGCGGAGGACCTGACCTTCCCCCCCGCAACCCGCACCGGCTGTATTCCACTTCCCTGCAAAAGGGAAAAAGACCTAGACCTTGAGTTTATCCTTACAAGGGTGAGTTCATCGACTGGTCAACATCCAAGAGAGCACAGACGGAAGGGTGACTTTAGCAAATGGTCTGCGGGTTTCCAGGGGCCCCTGTGATGCCGTCAGGGTGTGGGGTGCTGGGCGGGAGTCTGACCGAGATGAAATAAAGCCGCTGGCTCCCAGGCCCTCATGGAGACTCCTGCAATGCTGGCTCCCAGCTTCCTGAGATCCAAGGGCCTTGAGGATTCTTTGTGCAAAAACCACTGCGGCATTCAAACCGCCGACAGGCAGAGCTGGCTGCGTTCAAACACCTGCTGTGTGGACTCAGCACAAGCTACGTCGTCACTCTGATCCAAGTGTTCTCTTCCCGGTGCCTGGAGAATGCAGCAAGGCCTAGACCTGGCGGAGGCTCTTTGCCCATGTGGAAGCGGCTGCTGCTCAGAAGGCAGCCCCATCCCTGCCACCCCAGCCTTCCCCAGCTACGGTTCATCAGCCTTCTCTCTCTTCCTTTCCCCTGCAACAGTGTCTTTAATTCACTGTTTTGTATTTTGGAATAAAAAATATAAGTAAAAGAACTATTAGCCCTGGCTGGTGTGGCTCAGTAGATTGAGCACCAACCTACAAACCAAAGGGTCACGGGTTTGATTCCCAGTCAGGGCACAAGCCTGGATTGCGGTCTGGATCCCCAGTAGGGGGCGCTCAAGAGGCAACCACATATCGATGTTTCTCTCCCTTTCTTCCTCCCTTCCCTTCTGTCTAAAAATAAATAAAATTTTCTAAAGAAAGAACTATTAATGTGGGCATTGACAACTTTAAGGTCCTAACAGAAAGGAAGCCACGGTGGCCCATCAGTCAGGTCAACAGGATCTGTGATCAGGACCGATGACAGTTTCTGTCACTAAGGAATGGCTGCCTTGGAGCAGAGACTCCGCTAACGCAGGAAAAGCCTTGCACTCGCTTGGATTTCACCGATTCCATGCCGGCTGAGCAGAGCATCGCTTCAGAGCAGGGTCTCCAGTCAGCGAGGTCAGGCTGGGTTTGACCCATTCTCACCCCGGGAGTCTGGGGCCAGCGACACGGCTGTGCGCCCCCTTCCTCCTGCGCCAAAGGCGGAGAGTGCCCGTCTCCTCAGGGTGTTCCGAGGACTGGATGACATCATCCCTTTACAGTGCTGGGAACAGAGTCTGGCCCATGGCAAACGCTCCAAAAAATTAAAAACAAGAAAGTCAGCTGTTCATTATTCAGCACAGAAATAACATCCCAAACGCACATTGCCGCGGACTCTTGTTTTTAGTTAGCCTCTACGTGGGATCTGATCCATAAAAAGCGACAGCGTGATCTACGCCATCCTAAGTATAAGACTAACGTCAGCGGCTCGTACCCAGAAGGGAGCACTAGCAAAGGTGAGCCTCTTCACTCGGCGGACCCGCAGGGCCAAGGAGGAGTTCTGGCAACCCAGCCCCCACTCCTTCCTCACACTCGGGCCCCCGTGCCTGGGATCTGACTTATCTTGTTCCCTGGCTGTCTCCCTCCGCCCTCAGAGCCTCACCTCCACAGAAAGAGACCGTTTATCTCGACTGTACTGCTCCTTTCTAGAACAGTGAGTACCTGTGGCCTGGCACACATGGTGGGTGCTGAATAAATATATATATGTTGAATAAATGGCGAGCCCGAGACTATATGCCTGGCCGTAGATGAGACACTGGGACAGACACAAAGGTAAGTAAGTCCTAACTCCTGTCTTCTGGGACTTGACTCACGTGAGAGAGACTGGCATGAATAATCACACCTGCCCCACGGAAGAGTGGTGGGCGGCCCGCACGGCCCGGGATCGGCACTGCGGTGGCACGTGCGAGTGACTGGAGCGGGGAGGCCTCTGGAGGAGGTGATGTTGGAGAGGGCCCTCTCTATAAGCAAGGGTTTCCCAGGAGCGGGGAGGAAACAGCACAGCTGGACTCAACGTCCTCATGGAACAGAGCGAAGTCCTGAGCGATACCCTACAGCCTGGGACACACAAGGAAAGGAACTACGGGACACAAAAAGGCAGACAGACAGACGGCCTTTGCCATTTAAAGAGAGAGGAGCAGGGGTGCGTGGGGCGAGCTTCCAGCTCGGATTCGCCGTTAGTGACGTGTCCTGTTGCGGAAGGGGCCGGCTCGGCAGGATGGCAGCCACATCTGCGCTTGGTGCTTCGGGTCTGTAAGCACTCGAGACAATTGCGGTTCTCACGGTTTGGGAACAAGACTCGTGTGGCCCTCTTCCTTAGAAAGGACCGCCACACATCTGAGCTGAGAAGAAACTACTGTTCCCCCCACAGTCGGCTGACGCCGAGAACCCAAGCCTTACTCTCTACAGTCACGGGGCCTCGAGGGTCCCTTTACCCTCTTCTGCTGCATCCCTTTACCCTTCCAGGGTCCCCTGTGTAGACACATGGCACCACTGCCCATCACAGAAACTTCCTGAAAGACTCGTACGCTCCCCATTCCGAAGCATCAACTGCTTGCCCCTGAAGATTCTTTGAGTCCCTTGATTTGAAACTCTCTGCTGCTCACACCAATCCCAGACTGTTGTAGCAGGGCCCACCCATGCCGTGAAAGACCAGCCCAAACCCAACTTCCAGTTCTCAGCGAATCCCGATCTGACCCCCACGGTGCTCTTTCGATGTGTCAGCTGGACTAGGCTGCTGTCCCTACTACTCAATCGAATGCAGATTCCGGCCGTCCTGGGAAGGTATTTTGCAGGTGTGATTTAAGTCCAGAATGAGTTAACTTTACGTAGAAGAGATTCTCTTCGATGACCTGGCTGGCCTGATTCCATACATGGAAAGGCGTTACGAGCAGAGCGGAGGGTTCCCCGAGCAGGAAGAAGCACTGCGGGCGGGGAGCAGACCCGGCCCTCAGCCGGGAGCTGCAGCCTGCCCTCCCTCACGGCCCGCCCTGTGGGTGTGGGGTTCGCCTAGCCAGCCCCACGATAGATCAAGTGAGCCCGTTCCTTGCAGTAAGTCTCTCTGCACACATCTCCGATGGATTCTGCATCTCTAGCTGACCCACCGAGAGGCAGCTACAGCTGAGCGCTGCGTAGTCCCCGTCACCACCCCGAGCAGCACGCTGGCCAGCTCCGCCCCGACAGCCCGCTGTGCTGGTGACGGCCCGGGAGCGGCTTTGCACAGGGCCACCCAGCAGGGATGACCTCAGCCAGGGTCACCTTTCTCTGGCTAGACAAGGAACACCACTAAGTGACACGGAAAAGCATGTGGGGAAGGAAAGGAATGAATGAGAGCACCCCCCAAATGGAGAGAGGAATTCTGAAAAAATGAAGAACGTATCTGTCAACTCACAGCCCCAAGAAACCGCCCCGAGCTCCTCTCTGGGAATCTGTCTATCACCCTCCCATCGTCATGCGACCTTCATTTTATTTTCAGAACTGCCACGCTGCGTATCAAAATGCAGATGTTGGGGGCTCCCCCTCCAGAGCCACTGACTCGGGGGACTGGGAAGCTGCTTCACTGTGAGCCCAATAAAGTTTCGACCACCCGGCCTCATTCACGAGACCGCCCAGCCCTGTGAGAGGAAGGGCTCTGAACTTCCACACAATGAACGCTGCGGCAGACGAGACAAAGTCACAGTGAGCTACCACCTCGCACCTGTCGGAATGGCTGCCATCAACAAATCGACAAGCAACACGTGCTGGTGAGCGTGCGTCGAGAAGGGAACCCTCGTGCACCGTTGGTGGGAACGCGGACTGCAGCAGCCAGTGGGGGGGACAGTGTGGAATTTCCGCAGAAAATGAAAAATGGATCTGCCTTATAACCCAGTGATTCCGCTTTGGGGAACACATCTGAAGGAACCCAAAACACCTGTTTGAACGTCTGTACGCACCCCTACGTTCACTGCAGCGCTACTTACGCTAGCCGAGATTTGGAAGCAGCCCATGTGCCCATCGGTAGATGGGTGGATAAAAAAAGCTGTGGTGCGTTGACACCGTGCAATAGTACTCAGGCATAAAAATGAAGGGAATCTCACCCTCTGCAACAGCATGGATGGACTTGGAAAGTATTGTGCCAAGTGAAGCAAGCCAGTCAGAGAAAGACAAGTTCCGTATGATTTCACTCATTTGTGGAATCTAATGAATGAAATAAACTAACAAGCAAAATAGAAACAGACTCACAGATCCCGAGAACAGACTGACAGCTGTCAGACGGAAGGCTGATGCAGGGCTGGGTGAAAAAGGTGATGGGATTAAGCAAAATAGATAAAAAAATAAATAACAAAAAATGTCGTGGACACAGACGACAGCATGGTGAGGACCGGAGGGAAAGGGGGCGGAGAGGTAGAAGAGGGTGAAGGGGGACGAATGGTGACGGAAGGAGACTTGCCTTGGGGTGGCGACCCCACACTACAGTGCCCAGGTGACATGCTACAGAACTCTACCACTCCTGAAACCTGTGTAATTGTATAAACCAAGGTCTCCCCAGTAAACTCAATAAAAACATGAGTGAATGAGTGCATGAATGAATGAATGAATGAATAGGAGGGAGGAACAGAAAGGACATGTCTGCAGGGAAGGGTCCTGATGACTGACAGCGAGCGGAAGCAGCTGCAGCCCGCAGCCGGGTCACTCACGCCCAGCACTGCCAGACTGTGCCAGCCCCTGACGGTCACCGCGTCTCACTCGGGTGCCTCTGTGCTTCTCCACAGAACGAGCTCAGAGACTCGGGCCTCTGTGTGGGCTGGCGAAAGAGCTCACGCGGAACACGGTCATCGTCTCACTCGTCCTCTGACATTTGTTTGTCTCAGTATGCCAACGTTCTGTCCAGCCAGACAGATGAAGAACAGCCTCCTGGTCAAAAACTCCAATGCTACCCCTCTTCCTGTTATTTCGGCAAGGAAAACAGAAAGTTGGGGGTGGGGCACGTGTGACCCCACAATCGGGTCCCTGGAGGGCAGGCGGCTCCAGGGATTTCCCTAGCCTTTTCTCCCCCCCCACCCCCATCCCGTTCCTCCCCCCATCTCAGACGTGACGACATCATTATTTCAGATGTATTTCTACAAAGTAACTCTCACGGTTCTTCACCTCCACTGCTCAGTTGTCACCAAGACTGATTTTGCACGGACACCTGGTTCCGTGTGTCCTCTGTGTCCATCTGGGTGATCTTTGAATCTTCGAGCTGAAGGAAATAACTGGGGACAGGATATGATGCACCGGTTGCTAGGTTACCGAGCAAAGCCTCCAGACAGAGGACTCATGTCGGAGGAGGGATGCTAGAAATTCCCGAAAATAAAATCTGAACCCCCAAAGCCAGTGGAAAGGGGCTGAGAGGTGGGGTGAGGAAGAAGAATACGGAAGGAAGGGAGGCAGCGTGTGTAACTGAACGTTTCCCAGAGGTCACACTCTGGCCTTCCCCAGGGTCCCGTGCCCTCAGGGACAATGTCCCAGCACCCCCTCTACAGCTGCAGCAGCCATCTCCAGCCATTCATTGAAGGGCTTGGGTTTGACTCCGTTTGCACGCCTTTTTCTCGCTCCTCACTGGATTCTCTTCTCAGTGGTTGTTTCTCTTAAGTCATTTTACCTTTCGCAGCACTAGATACCCTTAACACAACTCCCAACATCGAAAGAAGAAAGACCAAGACAAGTATTAAGCAAGCTGCCTGCTGACTACGTGCTTGTGGGGTGTGAACTCAGACCGGGAAGGGGGAGGGCCTGTTCCCCGTGGACGGCGTGCTGCCTTTCTATCAGTAAAGGCCTGGGGAGAGGCATGGCGGGATGTGGGCAGGCAGCTCCGGGTCTACAGGGACGCAGTGAGCCCGAGGGGACCAGTGAGGAGGATGCCTGTCCCCCTCCGCATTTTAATCAACCGCTTGCAGAAGTAAAGAACAGTAGGTTTAAGAACATATTTATCTTAAAGGAACACAAATCAGTAAGTGTTCACTACTGCTAAAAAAAAAAAAAAAAAAAGGTGCTCATTTAGAAAGACAGGAAAGTGGCGGCTTCCCCAGCACCTGCAAGCTCAGCTCAAGCCTTGCCCATGTCCTTCTAAGACCCTAGGGTAAGAACTGACTGCACCCAACTCCGTAAGTAATGGAAGGTCATTATTTAGGTGTGAGTCTAACTCCGCCTTGCAGTCCAAGGAGCCAGAGCCCCTGGGTGCAGCAGCTGAGGGAGACAGCGGTAGCCACCGAGGCAGATGGCCGGCACCAGCAAAGGCAACAGTGTGACCAGCGGAGGCTGAGGACCAGGATTCACAAAACCACTCACTGCGGTGCTGTCCTGGGAGAACAGGAGGAAGGTGGGGGCGATGGGCCCGCTGGGGTCTGGGAGTCAGGACGGTGCAGTGGACCGGAAGGAGGGAAGCCCCAGGTGGGACCTGGGCCAACCCACCTGCCGTGCAGCCTGGGGCAATCTGCTTCACGTTCCTCATCGACAGAGCAGAGGCGAGCACCCCAGTGTCCGGGGTCACTGTGACTCTCAGTAAAACATGCAGAGGAAACGCTTAAGGCTTTTGAGCAAGATTGCTGATCTGAGGAAAGGGGTGTTTCAGAGAAATGAATCTGACGGCACCAGGGACTCGGAGCGGAAAGGGAGTGAGCTAAGGAGGTGGGTCAAGTGATGAAGGACCCCCCCCCATCACTGCCCCCTTCCAGCACCCCAGGGCATGCCCCCCCGCAAGTCAGAACTTGGGCTCCAGCCCCAAAGGGCCGGCTCTGAGCACCTTCAGTCTCCAAGTTAACAACCCAACAAACAAACCCGAGACCTGAAAAGCTCATAAAGAGTACTTTCTGTGACAAAAATATATGCCTTTCCTCCCAGACGTCATTTGAAAGAGAATAAACAGGGATGAATTTCAGGTGGGTGATTTTGTATGGCTGAACAAAAGCCTTGAAAGTGTTCAAAATCAAATTGTGTGCATCTCCCTCCACGGAACCATCAGAAATGCAGACACTTGACAAATGATGTCCATCGCAGCCTTTTTAAAAGTGAAGACAAAAAACACTAAAAGAAAACCCAAGTATTCGTTCGTTCGTTCGTTCGTTCATTCATTCATTCATTCATTCATTCATTCATTCATTGTCCCTTACATCAAAACCCATCTTCCTCCCGCCCAGTCTAGAATAAAAACATTGCGAGCGGCCCTGCTGCATTCTCCCTTTGCCATCTGGGAGAATGCTACACTTTTCCAGTAGAGGGCGCTGAAGTGACCCTGCCTGGAGGACCAGTGCTGTCATCAGGGTTCAGTGTGGGCGCCCTCAGGCCTCCGGCCCCCTCGGGCCCCAGCTGCCCTACTGGAGGCCGTGTCCCAGGGGAGGCCACTTCTGAGCAGTGGTGCACACTCAACCGTCCAGCACAGGCCTACGCCATTCCCTGAGGCGGTGACATCCCCCGGCAGCCGTGTGCCCTTTCAAAGCCTTGGGGTAGACGCAGTGCCCGCTCCTAAACTTTCTGCTCCACCCCAGACCCAAGGCATCCCCAGCTGCCACGCCTCCTTCTTTTACCCCCTTTTTCACACTTAGTTGGTTTCTTTAGATTAAAATTTTAGTTTAAAATTAAATTTTATTGATCGACTGACCAGAGATCGAACCCGTAACCTAGGTATGTGCCCTGACCTGAACCGAACCCACAACCTTTTGGTGTATGGGGACGCTCCAACCAACTGCACCACACCAACCCAGGCTTCTTTCAGTTTCCCCTGTTCAAATAATGGCATGGTTCCTCTGCTCTGACAGGCCCCTCAGTGATACGCCAAGTCTTCCATACGTCCCCCCAAAATGAAGGAAAATTCACATAGGTACGGTAAAGCAGGCCAATGACATACAATGCAGGCATGGAAGTACTGGTATCAAAGCGTGTTTAATAATATGAGAACATGTCACATTTGTGAAGTGAAAATGCTGGTTGCACAACAGGACCCAGATGACAGGGTCACGGGGATGTGGAGTACAGCCCAGGGAATGCGGCCAATGACATTTATATAACGAGGTACGGTGCCAGGTGGGCACTGGAAATACCGGGGGATCACTTGTTGCATAAATGCATAATCACTGCGTTGCACACCTGAGACTAATACAATATTGCATGCCGACTGGAACTGGAAAATAATACTAAAACCAACAAACAAAAACAAAAGTGCTGCAGTGTGAGTCCAAACTGATGGAATATAAAGGGTGTGTGTGTGTGTGTGTGTGTGTGTGGAAAAACACTGAAGGCCAGGTGGATGACCACATGAACAATGCTCTTCACCTGCAACATGTTAAAAAAAAAAAAAGGAAAGAAAGCAGGGAACATGCCTGACACTGTGAGTATCCAGCTGGCCCACCAGCTAAAGTGGACTGTTTGTGTTTCTAGGGGAGAAGGGGGCCCCCTAGTTGGACAGGAGGGACCTGTCCAAGCTGGGACGGGCCGTGTGGAGCAGGCCTCCCCCTGTGGGCCAGTTTTCTCATCCTTTTGAGGTAGAGGCTTGACTGCCGGCCCCTCTCCCTGCCCTCAGTCCTAACCTACCCCCCAATTAAAGCACATGTGTTTAAACCTGGGTCGCGCCCGGCAACGTGCAGCCTGTGGTTCCCAGAAATCCACAAAGGGCTGGAGGAGAGAGCTGCACTCACAGCAAAGAAGTTCCTGCTCGCCAAAAACAAACAGCTTTCATGGCCGCTGCAGTGGCACTGGCATCAGCAGGGACCTGAGCACACTGCCACAGCTGGGGCGCAGCAGCTGCACCCCCTCTTCCAGGCAACGCCCGGCAGGCTAGGGAGGGACAGAGAGGCGTGACCCTGCAGAGCGGAGGGCTGCGGGACCCACCTGGGTGGGAACGCCGGGGAAGCAGCGGCGGCCCAGCCGGCTGGCCGGCTCCAAAGCGGCAGCGTGGTGTCCCAGAGCATCCAGAACACACCTGCCGTGTTGCGGGCCCCCCAGCCACTGGTGTCCGACGGGCCTGATCCGACCCCTGGCTTCCCCACTTACAGCTTTGTCACCTGGGCACTGGGCGCAGCGCCTGGCACACAGCAGGTGCTCGGCGACTATTCAGTAAGCGACCCTCTGGGCCTGTGTCACCGCTACACGAAGACGGGCACACGGGGACCGGACGTCATGGGGACTGAACTACGCAGCGCTCATGAAGCCTGTGCCGGCCCGTGGAGAGGACTCACTGCACCACTGGGGAAGAAGAGGCAGCTTCGGTGTGGGGGCCAGAAACACAGAAAACCTGCCACACCAAGAAGCGGGAAGGGCGTCTCAGCTGAAGAAGCTCGGGCGGGCCATTTTGCTCCCATCCATCGGGATTCTTTGTCCTTTCTTTTTCCCCCCAGGTCATGAATGTTTTGGCAGTCCTGGCAGCCTGTGGAGCCCTTCTCTGAAAAATGGTCTGAAATGTATAAAATGAAATACATAAGCTTGCCAAGAAACTAACAATTACCCAGCTACTTTAGAAACTGTATCACGGTAACATAGATGCTGCCTCAGCCGTGCGGGTAGGAGCAGACTTTTTGCGGAGGGAGCCAGGTATGTCAATGTTGAGAGCGCCGCAGCCCAGAACGTCCCTGCGGCCGCCACATGGCACACGGGCGCGGCTGTGCTCCCATCAACATTATTCACAAAACCGGGTGGCGGCCTGGACTCGGCCCGCAGGCCGACCCCTGCAGGAAGGCACGGGACGACAAGATACATCCTAAGGTCTGATAACCACCCTGACTTCCAACGCAGTGGAATGGTTTCAAATGACATTCAGTGACAGTAATAAAGGCAAAGGACTACGATGTCCACTGGTAACGTTGGTACGGACGCTGCTTACACGTCATGGCTGTTGTCCCCACGCGTCACTGAAGTAATGCAAACTGTGCATTTTCCTACAGGTATAACTTTCTTTCTATGCACATGCAGGGACCTCAGGTCAACAAGAAAGTTTGAGCCGTTCTTAGAAGAAAATCCAGGTTCTACTGTGGTTTCAAAGCCCCAGCCTAAAGCAGCCCCGGCCGAGCCCACAGCCATTCTATCAGCCCCTCCTCCCGCTCAGCCCAGCACCCCATGTCCTCTGGTTCCCTGTCACCCCAAGTGCGTCCTGTGCTGGGGCTTTCACACTGTCTGTCCCTTTCCCTGCAGCGCTAGGATCTGCCTCTTGTTACGCTCAAGTCTTAGCTCAAATGTCACCTCTTCAGAGAGACAGTCCCTGATGCCTTACAGTGCTCTTGGCCAAAGCCCACAGCCGGTATCCAGGGCCTTGCAGACAGGAGCAGATGGTCCCTGAGCTGGCACAGCCCCAGTGTGAAGACCAGCACCCAGACATGACCTTGGGGAGCACAAATCCAAAGAGCAGAATGACCACCTGAGACCCGAGGCCTAGTCTGTTTCCTGGGGCTCGCAAAGTTGGAGGAATAAGGGCCGCTAAGTCCCCGATTCTGAAAACCATGTTCGCCCTCCTATCGCCTTATTTCATTTACGTCTGGTTATTTGTAAACCTAAACCAAGCCAAGCCGCATTCTGACCTGT
Source organism: Glossophaga mutica (assembly GCA_039655065.1). Classification (NCBI taxonomy): domain Eukaryota; kingdom Metazoa; phylum Chordata; class Mammalia; order Chiroptera; family Phyllostomidae; genus Glossophaga; species Glossophaga mutica. The sequence goes on from CM077313.1 coordinate 91,448,301, forward strand.
TCTTGACCCCCTGTTCTATGCTTAGCCCGGCCCGCTACACCTCAACAGCAACACCTGCCCCACTCCGCCTCTGGGTCGTATCGTGTTACCCCCTTTATCCCCTTCATGGCACTCGCCCCAATCTGAAAGTAAATACCTAGCTCATTTTTTTTACATTTCCTGTCTATCTCCACAGCCACGAGAACATACGCATGCTGAGAGTGAGCATCTTCACACTGTGTTCATCGGCTATGCCGAAGAGTGTCTGGTATATAAAATATGTCCAAAAAGGACTTCTTGAATGAACTGAATCAATACGTGGATCCTAATTTGGCCTGAAGCAATAGCCACAGTATATGTGTAAACCAAAGCTAACTGGCCACTGTGCCTTCAAAGGTACAAGCACAGGCCCTTCCATTCCCCCACACTGCAGACAAACCACAGGGCATTAGTTTAGAAATGCAATTTGAATGTGTCTTTTTTAAAATAATAATTCACAAGCTTTGGTATTTTATTTACCTATATTTTAAAAGACTCTACTTATTTATTTTTAGACAGAGGGGAAGGGAGGGAGAAAGAGAAGGCGAGAAACACTGATCAGTGGCCTCTCCTATACACCAAACCCACAACTCAGGACCAAACCCACAACCCAGGCAGGTGCCCTAACCAGGAACAGAACCGGTGACCTTTTGGTTTGTGGAACGACACCCAACCCACTGAGCCACACCAGTCAGGGCTTGCGCTCTGGTGTTTCGAATGTCACTTGCTAAACATCTCCTCACTAATCACACCATTTCAGAATACTGCGATACCCCTGTTGGTACGTGACCAAGTTGGGCCAAAGGTGATTTTTATTGTGTAAATCAGGAAGCTAGTTAGTGGTCCGGCTGAGAGCTGGAACTCTGATGCTCCGACTCCTCCAAAGCACCCTCATTAGGGGATGCTGGCAGGAAATCCGTATAATGAGGTGGACAGGAAAATGGCAGGTTATGGATAGCCTTGACTTTAAACACAGCTGAAAGCCAAGGACACAAATTCTGCAGAGGAGGCAACAGCCTCTGCATTCTCCTCCACAGGAACTGTCCAGGGGGCCACGTGAGTGTGCGTGCGAGGTACGCACGGTGGCACCACTGCCCAGGCTGGGCACACACCTGCTCACCGGCGGGACGAGGGAGAAACCACCTGTCTTTTCCTGATGTCATGGCGTGTTACACATAATCCATCTAAAAATGTAACTTTGAATGAAAAATTGAATTGTGAAAGGTTACCCACAGTACAATAGCGAAGATTTAAATGAAATACTCTCTATATTATTCGCAAATACCACACGTAGGTAGAAAAGCTATAAAATATTCATGAGGATGACATACATCCATTTCAGGCAAACATTTGCTTCTGGGAAGGAAGAAATCAATAGAAGGAGAGGAGAAAAGATCCAGTCGGACTTCAGTGGACTTGCGCACTGGTGACGAGATGATCTAAGGTAACAGGCCAGACATTGACATCTATTAACCCCCAGATGATTGGGTCTAGGGGTGTCACTTAAACCATTTTCTGTTCTTTTTTAATGCCTGAAATATTTCATGATTAAAACATTTTAAACTACTATCCAAATGAATTCTGCTTCAAAAACAGTATCACCAGTGCAAAACTCATCTGTCTGAATCAAAAGCAGTGGTTGGCTGTCTTACATCTGTGAATTACTTGGTAATGAGGGAACAATTAACGATAAACATGTATTTAAAACCCATGTGCTGACTATAAATTAGCCTTGCACAATCCCGTTGTTCTTTCCCCGCCAACAGTTACATTCTTAAAACAACCAAAATGAAGTCCTTTTTTTTTAAAGTGCCTATTAGTCAAGGCAGTGGTTTTCAAATAATGGAGTTCTTTTGTTCTACAGAGGAAAAAAAAAAATCCCTCAGATGATGTCTCAGAGCCTAAAATAGACAAAGCGGTATTGTATTAATACGAGTATGTTTTATGGGTTTAGGTTTGTAAATATGTAGTTTATTAAAATAATCAGCAGCAAGAATGAGGCCTCCTAGTAACCTTAAAACTCCATATCTGGAATTACGGATGATGGTTACAGTAACACAACAAGCTTCTACGTTCACTTTGGTTTCGTGCCTTGCGATCTCACTCCATGTGGAGAAAATCGGGAAATGTTCACACTGTGTACCAGCTTTCAGTCGCGGCTGCGTCACAAAGGGCCAGCACCCAAGGAGCTTACAACACAGAAGTGCGATGTCGAGGTTCCTAGGGGTCAGGACTCCGGAAGGCTCAGCTGGGCCCTCTGCCCGGGGTCTCACAGGGCTGGCATCACAGTGCCAGGTGGCTGCCTCCTTATGCAGAGGCCCCTTCCAAGTTCATTCCAGTTGTCAGCAAATCCGCTTCCTGTGGTTGTACGTGACGAAGACCCCTCTTCCTGCGTTATCTTAGTGAGCCACTGACCAGGGACTCCCCTGGGCTCTTCACTCTGTAGCCCCCCTCCTGCCATAACTTGGTGATCTCCCTGTTCTCAAAGCCAACGGAAGGACAGCTTCTCTTCACAGCTTCTCCTTCTCTGAAAAGGCCCACCTGATTAACTCAGGCCCCCCAGGAGAGACCTCCTCTCATGAACCGAAGGTCAGCCTTACCTGCATCTATAAATCCCTTGGACATACAACACGACAGGGTCACAGAAGTGACACCCCACCACAGCCACAGGTCCAGACTACCCTCAAGGGGAGAGAATAATAACAGGGGGCCTGGAATGAGCGCCAGGTGTGACCTGCAAGGCCACACGCGGCATGTCACTGTCACAGGTGACTGTTTTAACAGCTTATCCTGAAATCTTCATAGTTTCTCCAGATGCTTGGAAAGGTATCACTTAAAATACTTTTTCTTGGTGAAGGGGTTAAACAACAGAGAAAATCCTTATGACAAAGACAACGGTATGGTGGTTATCAGAGGGAAGGGGGTGGGGGAGGTAGGAGAGGGTAAAGTGGGGGATAGACGGTGATGGGAGAAGACCCGACTTGGGGTAGTGAACACACAGTACAATACACAGATGGTGCATTATAGAATTGTACACCTGAAACCTATATAATTTTATTAGCCAACATCACCCCAATAAATTCGATCAAAAAATAAAACACTTTTTTTCTCCAAATCAGTATACCTAATACCTAATCTCAACTTTTATTCCTTATAATGAATATAAGGAATAAAAGTCAGGCAGAAAGCACCCAAAAATTATAGAAGGAAACAAAATTAGGTTCCCCCCCATGTTTGGACACCTGATACGCTCCCACGCCAAGAAGCCTGAACCCTCCGTGATGCGGTATGAGCTGGCACACAGGTGCCACAGCAGGGGACGTGCCGAAATAATTTTGCTGGAGCGTGAGGATCGTGCCTGATTTAAAATAAAACAGCGCGATCTTCCCAGTCAATGACACGTTTGTGAGAAGCATAGATATGTGCACAGAAATGGAGGAAAGGGAATGAATGCTTCGTGTTGAAGTCTGCTGCAAGTCAGCCCAGCAACTTAGGTTAATAATAATGAAGCTGGCAGTACGGTTCACCGTGATTTTTCATTCATGTTTAAAGAGTTCAAACTAGTATTTTAAAAGGTCGTATAAATCAAATACGTCTGCCGTTCCTGACCCACCTGTAAAACTCCCTGAAATGGAACTTTCTTCACAATAATACGGAAGTGAGACCTCCGTTTCACTTCCAGAGCTGGCACTTGGACACTGTGTGACCTAAAGCCTCAAAACCCCTAAGGCACCTGTGAGCCCTAAATACTTCAATGAAACTGCCCCCGAAAGTGGCTAGACCCTCAGCCAAGGGCGGCTGCACCAGCCTGGGAGACCCAGTGATGAGTCTTTGACTCATCACTCAACTTCCACTGATGTTTCATAGGGAGATAGTGACATGGAATGAGCACATTAGCATCATTTTGGAAAGAAAACAAAAGCAACAGAAGGGGGGCAATGAACCTAAAGGTCTGAACAAAAAGAACTGATTTAAAATTGAGTCCAACACTTTTCGGCCATTAAGAAAGTTTGACAAAGACACGGGAAGCAGGACTCACTGAGACAGGACCTCGGGCTGAGAGCTGTGCAGAGTGTTTTGCCTGCATGATCCTGTTTAATCTTCATCTTGCAACGACGTAGGCGGAGTAGATTAACGAGCCTGTTAAAATGCCCGCTATGTATTAATTAACATGTAAGCTATAAAAGAATGTCTATGATATGATCCCATTTTTAAGAACTAAGCGCACGCCCAAACTCCAATACACTAAACCGTGTATGTACTACAATGTCTCAGCGGGTCTCCCTGAGAAGCGAGATTCCGATAATTAACAATATTCTGCCTTTCTGCTTTTCTTCGGCCTCCAAGGTGCTTGATCTGTGTATGGAAATGTTTTAAATGAAATCTGAGATTTCATGTCTGCTTAGGAGCAGCAGGTAACTGAGGGGAGAAAAGGATGTTTTATACAAGTTGCATTAAATTGGTGAGGTGGTACTTCATTCTTTTTTTTTTTTTTGTATCTAAAAATCTGAACCTAACTAACTAGCTTGAAAGTCTCAAATTGCAGGAGAGAAAGCCTTTGAACATAGAGGAAGAGGAAGAAGAGATGAACAGAGGAAGAGAAATGTTTTGAAAGGTGGCCAATAATCCAGTAAAGAAGGTACTAATGAGGGAAGATGGAGTGAAAGAAAAAGGAAGTCACAGACAGAGAAAAAGAAAAGTCAGGAAGAAAAAGGGGCACAGGAAAAGGAAAAAGAAACATCAGGGAGCCAGAGAATGGGAGAAAAAAATGCTTTTTCGGAGGAAGCTGTGTCTTCCTCTTTGCCTCTAAATGAAACGGAACATCTTAAACGAAATCGCAATGAATCACCTTCAAAGTATTTTTTGTTTTTCTGTATTTTTCCCCTGTAAAGGGGAGACATGAATGACAAGTGTTCTGAGCGCCAAGGTCACCCTGACCCATGCCAGCCCCAGAGACTCGGGAGGGACTGCGTGAACCCGTCGTCGGGCCTTTCTCCTTGGTCTCAGCACCAAGCACGGAGCCTGTCTTTGAAAAAATGAAGAGTGGGTACTGGGTTGTAAGTGCCGTGGATGGTACCGAAACACTCACTTTTGTTTTTGAACTACAATCTGCAGGGATGGTACAGGACATGAACCAATTTCCCCAAAAGCTGGACTCCAACAAAGAAAGGGTGAGGCGCAGCGGGCCTCATAAATGCCCTCTAAGTGACCGTGAGCCCCGCCCCCTCCGTTCCCATCACCGTCCTCCAGGCTCCGCCCCCTGCCCAAGGAGATGCCAGCGGTCCCTCCTCCTCCTGCCGCCTCCTTCACTGCGTAAACCTGTCTCCCTGCTGCTCTAGGTCTGAGGATGGACACTTGCTTCCCTTCCGCCTTCTCTAGCTTTTCTGCTTCCTCTTAGCTTACAGAGTTGAAGCCTCGCAGAAGTGAAAGACACAACTAGTAAGCCTCTGGACAGCTTTTCCCCGAAAGAGAAAGGTAAAGGCTGGTTTCATCAAAAATCCCCAAAGCGCTTCGCCACTCCTCCCACGGAGAGGAGGGGCTGTGTCCTCTGCCCTCAAGCCAGGGCAGGCGATGAGGGTTGCCAGCGGGGCACCGCGGAAGGTTCTGCGGAACTTCTCGGGCTAGGTCACAAAGCGCCGGGCCCTTCTGCTTGCTTCTCCTGCAGCACAGGTCTCAAGGAGCTTCTTGGAACTCTGCCCCTGTGCGGAGAAGTCAGTCGCCCTACCCGCGTGGCAAGGCCGCATGCGGGCACTCCGGTGTACAGTCTCAGCTGAACCCAGGAGTCAGACATAGCAGGGAAGAAGCTTCCAAGGGGTTCCGCCTCAGGCATGCCCGTGTCTGCCCGGAGGAGCCTCCAGACCTCGTCAAGCAGGGACAAGCCACCGATCGCGCTTTGCAGGGCCCACACACCCACCCGCAGGCTCGGGGGCAGAACTCACCATCTCCACTGACAGTGGGTTTTGTTTGTCTGTTACTCAGTTGGGGGCGTGTTTTAACGCAACAACAGAGAACTGGAACAATGGAGATCAAACAACGATCTTACCGAGAGCTGTTACTGTAAGTTAACTCTGAGCAGCGTGGAAAAAGAGTGGGCAATCTGGAACGCAACGTCACCCAAATGTCACATCCAGAACACACCTGCAGGCGCTCTGCCTTTCCCGGGTAATGCGTCTCCCTCCTCGGCTCTGCCTCCCCTCTTCCCACCAAACTGTCCTGCTTTCTTTTGTTTTTCCTTCTCCTTCTGGCCTTTGTTCTGCCCTTGGGTCACTGGCTTACCTCGGCTGTGGGTATTCATTCTTTCCTTAAACAAAAATATTTAGTGAGCATTGTCTAGTATTTATTGGGATAACAAAGGTGAGGAGATCTAACTTTGTCTGTGGCCTTGTTGAACAAAAGGTATAAAAAAGTGTTTTTCAAACTGTGGGTCACAACCATTAACAGTCAGGATTTCAGCCTCAGGGATCCCAGCAAATATTTTCAAGCCCTAACACAACAGACTAAAAATAATGACAACAAATAGGCATTCCAATTAGAATGGAGACTATTGTTTCACGGACCTTTGATGTTAACTTTGACACACACGCAGGATATGCATGTACATACATCTTACAACTTTGAGAAATACTCTAATAGCTATTCAAAAATAAGCCTAAACCAGGAAGGGATTGTGTTTAGGAAATCTGTTACTAACTTTCCAGCTTTGGAACACTTTGTAAGAGTCACAGAGCTGCTCTCTGAACGAGTCTCTTCTAATAACAGGCCTTCTGTTGTTTACTGTTGTTAGTTTTGTTCAAAGGGGTGTTCTGGAGTTTCTGGGGTCGTCTTCCGTAGACGCGTGGTGCATGTGGAGGAAACCCGCGGGTCACTCATTCTGCATCTGAGCTTACACGGGTCAGTGGTTCAGGAGTGGGGCCCACCTAGCCACTGGTTTAACGGCTGAACCGGAGAGCATAGAATTATCGTGCCCTCTGCCATTTAGCTTCGCCTACATACAATTCTGGAAGCAGGCGTACCTTCCCAAACCCAAGCCAGCCAGGCAGCCCAAGCAAAAAAAGCCAGCTGCCGGCGTGATCGTGGCAGCACAGCGCCTTTCCAGCAGTCCGTGGTGAACGTTAAATAACATGTCATAAAACCCTCCGACCTCTGAGTAATGCTGGTGGCAGGCGGTCCGCTCCGTGGACTGCCGTTTTTCCCTTCGCCCTGAAATAAGCATGGACTCTTCCAAGTGCGGGAGAGCACCGAATGATTTCAAACGAGGGCTCCCGTCCAATTCCCAAACTCTAATTAGAAAATTCTAAAACCGCCCCCAAAATGTTTTTAGAGTAGACATCAGAGAGTCTACTGCCAATTCAGGTTGAGTCACTGAGAGCAAAGCCACCCGGATAGAGGTGGGGTGACAGCCCCTTAAAAGGAAATAGTGGGCTGAGGGCCAGCGCTGCGTAACTCCTGAGGCATGTGTGTGTGTGTGCGTGTGTGTGTGTGATGTGTGGGTACATGTGTGTGCATCTCAGTGTCCAGCAGATGGGCTGGGTGGACCGAGAAAGAGCTGAGGAAACCCCAAAGCAGTCCCCATTGTCCCAAACAGTGTCCCAGGAAACCGGACACCTTGGGGTGGCACGTGGCTGCCACCCTGCCCTTAGCTCAGTGCCTGCCTTTGTCTTTGATGACCGAGTGGGGAAAAATCCAGTGTGTTCTTAAAAGAAATATTAAGCATTTTTTGATTCCTGACTTGAAGAAACTAAAAACTTAAGGTCTAGAGCAGGGGTCCCCAAAGTCCAGCCTGTTAGGAACCATGCCGCACAGCGGGAGGAAAGCTTAAACGGAATGCCCTTAAATCATCCCCAAACCATCCCCACTCCCCAGTCCACGGAAAAATTGTCTTCCAGGAAACCTGTTCCTGGTGCCTAAAAGGTTTGGGACCGCTGGTCTAGAGGATGATGAGAAAACAGCCTTGGTTGACCTGTGGCAAGCTGTTACCAACTGCAGGTTTGTGTGCCCCCCAAGTTCATTTGTTAAGTCTTAAGTGCCCAGTGACAGGGTATGAGGAGGCTAGGGCCTTTGACTAGGTCATGGGCGTGGAGCCCTCGTGAATGGGGCCCAAGGCTCCGTCAAAGCTCCCTCTCCCCTTCCTCCTGGGAAGGGCAGAGCGACAAGCTGGTCATTTACGAACCCAGACGTGGCCCTCGCCAGACACTGAATCAGCCAGCCCCTTCTGCGCCCTGGACTTCCAGCCTCCGGAACAGTGAGCAATAATTCTCTATTTCTGCTGTTTATAAACCACTCAGTCTACAGTGTTTTGCCATAGCATCCCAAAAGGACTGAGACCCGAGCAAACACAAGATGACAAATTTCAAAGCACTTTTCCCTGCTGGTTAAAATTCTTGCTCCAGCCTCGGTTGTTAGTGGCTTGCTCTCCCCATCTGTACGTGTAATTCTGACGGGAAAGAGATGCATTCAGCTGTTCCTTGGTTATTGGAAAATGTGTCCCCACAGTGGGTGTGACTATCGAAAATGTCTCTTCATTTAATTAAAAGAGAGAGGGAGAGAGAGAGCGTAGGAGGTTGGGGAGAGAATGCCAACAAGGTTTCTAAGTCATCGCCCACAGCTTCCTTCTTGGAAACTCAAAAGACTGTATTTAGGCCCAGGATTCTCTCCACTCTTGTGTGACTGCCGCCGCGACCACTGAGCAACTGTCTGAAATAAAACCCTGGGGGTGGGTGAGCCACATGAAAATTCATGGATCCCACAAGGTTCGCAGAAAATAAAACTCACTTTCTCAGACCTGAACGATCACGTAATTTGAGGAAAATGACTCTCGCAACTACAATTTGGTTCATAGAGGTTATTTGCTGCGGTGAAAATAAAAATGATAATGCTGACTCGGATATTGCATTACAGTTTGTCTGCATAATGGCAATTTCTCCATATAATATAAGGTACCACAGGGTCTCTTACTTTCCCCTCCCAATTGCTACTGCTGTGAGTTGGAGATATAAATTCCTAAAGCTGAGCAAGTTCTCCGAGAGACACCATTTATTCTAAATAGGGAGTACTCAAATCCATGGGACTGGATTTACGTATCATTCTATGAAACCTCGTGAAGTTTTAAAAACTTTTAGTTGACATCCAGCACAGTACAGATAGTGTGTGTGTGTGTGTGCGCGCGCATGTGTGTGGATGTGTGTTTATCTTGAAAAAGAGAATCAGTTTGGGAGACCAAGAACCCACTGAAACTTTCTAACACTGACTGAAGGCTCTCTTGAAGAGGAACATTAAGATTATTTATTCACTCTACAATCCCACCACCATTAGGAGTATGACAGGGTACGTGCATGTTCTGGAAATGTAATGAACCAACATCCCACATAATGTTTTATACAAGTAATTGCACGTTTTACCTTGCAAAGGTAACCGCACCACATCAAATCAACAGACAACCGTCGAACACATACATAGTATGTGAAGGAACCATGTTAGACACTGGTGGGGGCCCAGAAGTAGAGACACAGTTTTTTATGGTAAGGCACTGGGATCCAGCTGATCACTGGCACTTGGGAAAATAAAATTAGCACACAAATAGTTAAACAACAGCTCAAGGCCACAGTAAAAAGCCAGGTCCGAGAGAGAGAGAGAGAGAGAGAGAGGAAGAGAGAGAGAGAGAGAGAGAGAAGGGAAGGAAGGAAGGAAGGAAAGGAAGGAAGAAAGAAAGAAAGACTAAGACAATAAACCAAAGAGACAAGTAATTCCTGTAGCAGCAGAGAGAAAGGGAAGCGTTTTAGAACAGGACTGAATTAAGAAACTCTTCTCCAAAACGGGTTAAGATGATCTCAGATGAGTGGCCAAGGGTTCTTCCATCTTAAACCACGTCGGATAGTAGGGAGAAGAGGGTCAGCTGTCCTGAAATAACAGTTCTACCAATGACATTGATCGCTGCCAGTGCATGCCTGCTGCTAAGGCTCACTTCCCTGGAACAAGGACATGTCATTCCACATCTTCATCCCCAACACCTGATCTACTACCTGAAACGTAGTGGGGCAGGGTGCTGAATTCCGGGTCTAGCTACCCTGGGGAGACAGAACAAGATTTATTTGGAAAACACTAAGGCAGTTTATCTAAAGTTAGGTGAACAAGAGAAAGACAGCAAAATTCAGGATGTAGACATGGACTAGGCTCTGACACACCTGCGTGGCCACATCAAGTAAGCAAGTTGGACCTCATTCTCTCTCGGTGACAGCAGAAACCAATCAGAAAGATGTCTCCAGTTCAGGGGCACACAGACCAACGAGTCAGTAGAATGCACAGAGTGGGTTTTCATCATGCACAGGCATGGGGAGAAGAGCCAGAGGCTCCTGTCACTTCTAGCGGAGGAGCGGTGGTGTTCACACGTGGCGCTACAGTCACTCACGCTTGTGGAAGGGGCTAGAACCCCAGCCTGGACCCACTGACTCTCAATCTCTAGACTGGAGGCTGTGGTCCACATTTAATCGGAGAGCTGCTGCTTTGGAAGATGGGAATAACCCTGGTGGAAATGACACAGTTTACTGTCTAAAAATACAGCACAACCTGGCCGGGTAAGCTCAGTTGGTTGGAGCACTGAACCAATACACCAAGGTTGTGGGTTCAATACCTGGTCAGGTATCTGGTACATGCGAGACAAAACCAATGAAGCATGAATAAGTAGAACAACAAATCTCTCTCTCCCTCCTCCCCCTTTTCCTCACTTCCTCTAAAAATCAATAAAAAATGAAAAATACAGCATGATACAACTCTATAAATATACTAAAATCACTGCACTGTACACTGCAATTGGGTAGATTTTTATGGTGTAAATCTCAATAAAGATGTTTTTAAAAATAAAGCAGAAGAGCTCGTATCTTACCTAAAGGATTTTTTCATGTGCACTGAATGGGTCCAAAAATACAGCGTCAGATTGTACACCTCACAGACTCAAAAATCTTATTCCCAATAACCTTTCAAACAGGGCCCCCATCCACCATCAATTGGTAGCAACCTAGCCCACCTCCAGGCTGACAACTCTATGACAAGGACTATGTCCTATCTTACTCCCCCAGCATAGATTTAACTACAAAATCTGAGCAAATCGATTCTCCAACCCTTGCACCCTTATGCCTCAATCTGTAGAAAAATACTAAAGATGTGTCTCTACTCTTTTATCTATGAATGTGAGGTAGAAAACTTTTATATTCTAAATTAGGAGTGTCCGAAAAGGAAAACTGGGTATGGTAATAAGGTAACTACCTGTCAACATTTTATCAGGCTGTGCACATCAACAAATTTATCAAGAATACATCACTGTGGAAATAAAAGAAATGAGTAGTGTTCTTCAACGGCAATGCCTTAGTGTCACCCTTCACCAAAATGTCAAGGAGGCTCAGCTTTGGAAGGCAGGCATTCCGAGAAGATTCTTATCTTCTTGGTTCCATCTGCTACCCAGCATTTGATGTCAAGCTCTACGCATGTTTCACAATACCCTTGCATTCTTCTCCTCCCCACAGTGAACTGGTTTCTGATCATTTCTGGCATAGATCCTAGCACTCTTTCAATATGGTACATTCAGACTAATCACAGGAGGCCAGCCTACAGTCCAAACCTTTGTGGTCGGCTTCAGCTTAACATCCTCTGAAGGCTTCCCAACACTCTCAGGATCAAGTTCAAAATCCTGAACATGGCCTTATGAGGCCTGAAAAACTAGGGCTTATGCCAAACTCTCCAGCCTTACATTTTGCCCATGTTCAGGGCCTCCCCCAATCTTTCTTCTTAGATCTCCGCTTAAGTGTCACCTTGCTCCAGGTTAAATTAGGTCTGGATACTCCCATTTATCCTTTGTGACACTTCAGTTGTAACTGGTTAACTTGGGATCAGTAGCAATTTGTCTGTCTCCCCCTCTGGACTTTGGGGATAGAGCTCCACAGGAGCCTGGCACGCACGGGAAGTCGATACAAATTAGCTGTATCGACTCCTCACGTTCTCGGCTTTTTCCTCCTGGCATGACTGCTTCTTCTTGACAGCCCTGCACGACGGGGTGGGAGAGCCAGGCCACTCGGCCCGTCTGGCAGAGGCCACTGCTTCCCAAAGGCTGGTGACAGCCATCCAGGCAGCCGACGGGGCTTGGAGCATCCCCCAGAGAGGCCAGGCTGAGTCACCAGTCGGAGAAGAAAGAGTTCGGCAACCAGGCACAGGCGAACTCGGAGTCTTTAACCGGGCGATGCAGGCGGCGGGTGTGAAGGAGGCGAGGGACCGAGGGGAGCACTGGGGAAAGGCCCGGAGTCGGGAGCTCCAGAAGAGCTGGAGGGACGGGGTGAGGCGAGAAGCAGGCCCATTTTCCTCCGCCCATTCCTGTCTGCTGAGAGCCAGTCCCGGCGGCGTGAGCCCGGGCCCACAGGGGGCGCCTGTTCTGCCCACGCCTGGCCACGGCACGCTGTGCTGAGTTAGCCACAGAGGCTCCTGCGGGGCAAATGCAGAAGCGCTCGCCAGTCCGAGCACGTGCCTGGGTGAGGAAACTCACAGCCTTCCGGGGCTCGCATGAAAATGCCCGTCCTGCCGAGAGCTCTTTGACCAAGGGTCACTAAGACCTGCTGAGGCGGCCTAGGTGGCAACTCCTGGTCCCGGTCAGCTGTGGAGGCAAGAGGGAAGGGACACACAGCACCAGGCCCTAGAGCTGCCCCTCTTAGGAACCAGGGGCAGGGCCGCCCTCCCGAGAAGACTCGCCTCAGCTTGCATCGAGTTTTGTTCAGTGGTGGTGGCTTGGGTGTGTGTGTGGGGGGGGTGTGCGTGTGCCTACGTGTGTGTGTTACTTTCTTCAAGGAACAACATGTTCCAAACGTGTCTTTCTTAAAACACTTAACATATAACTCTTGTCTTTGTTCTCCTTAATCCCCCATTGTAATGATTTTTAGCAATTATCAACCATGTTTGACCCCAAGCCAAAGTCAAAACTAACATCATTCACGTATGGCATATGAGTGTACATGAAACAAGTGTTTCTGAAAATGACATGCGTGATATTCCCCGAGCTTTTCCTACTCAGTTTTAGTCCATTTTAATGCTCTTTCCACCTACTGAATTGATCTTATACCCACTAATAACTGATAAACTGCAATTTGAAAAAAACTACTACTACCTCGAGTATATCGTATACCTATCATTTAAAAACAATTTTACACTTCCTTCAAAGTAGAAGAAAACTCCCCTTTTCCCAGGGATACCCTGGACCCCACGAGGTTTCAGCCACATTTCAAAGATGAGCCGAGGCGACCTGGGAGGCCTCGGCCTGGGGCACACCCGCACCAAACGCAGGCAGACGCGGCTAAAGCATCGGCCGCGCTCGCCTCCGGTAGGCAGCCCGTGCCCGTCACACGAAAAAGCACGTTTGAAGTGAAAACATGCGTGTGTCAATTCCAGCTGTTTCATTACAGTGCTCCTGAGACAGCCACGTGACCGGCCTTTCTCACTTTGTTTAGCCACCAACAGAGACACGCATTCCTGTGTCACCTGCCGCAGCTGAGAAGGGCCACGGGCAGTGTCTGCAGTGCGCTGACCTGCCCAGATGCGCGCACTTCGCGGGGCGTTCTAAGCCGCATTGCTTCGTTTGGCAATGCTGATCAATCTGGGTTGATGGGTCCGAGGTGTGTCTAGAACGGAACGCTTTTGGGGGGACCGAGCGGGGGTCAAATGAAAACCGCTCACAGAGGACACCAGGGAGGTAACAGGATGGGAAGACCGATGTCCACCCCCAGCACCAAGCACTGGGGTGCCTCCCAGTGGTGGCACGGTGTGGTCAGAACCCCAGGAAGTCCTGCGGGTCCCACAGCCCAGCCCAGAGTGCAGGACTTGGCTGCAGAGTCAGACGCCCCAGGTCCTACCCCGCTGTGACTTACCCCCCGAGCCTCAGTGGCGCCCTCAGTGAAGGGGAGCGGGTAACGACAAAGCCTGGTTCCAGGCCGACGGTGAAGATTCCCACACCGCCCACAGCGCACGGGACGCAGGCAGCTGGGCCCCTGTCCCGCAGCACATCTCGTCTCCCACCGACGACCGGGGCAGTTGTCACCACCTGCCAAGTCACTCCCCAACCGGCCTGCCAGCGCGCCTCCAGCCCGCAGGAAGAGCTGCCTCTGGGCGAACGCATTTCCCGCTAGTCCCTCGGGATGCAAATTCAGCCGGCCTCCTCCGGGGCCTTTCTGGTCCCCTCCTCTCTTCTGTACAGTGGACCCGCCCCCATCCATTCCAAGGCCCCCGTGGATGCCTGAAACCAAGGACAGCACCAAACCTATATTACTATATCCTATATTACTCCTATACATATACACCTATAATACAGTATAAGTTGGGCACAGTTAATAACAATAATCAATACTAAAACATACACTATACTGCAATACAAGTTATGTGAAGGTAGTCACTCTCAGCAAACTAGCACAAATTTCTCTTTCCTTTTTCACAAGGATGAAAGATTCATTTTTACCATAGATCCTAGGACCTCGCCATATGATTTTTCCCTTCCCTTATTTAAGCTGAGAACTTTCACCTTTCACTTCGAGGAAGCACTTTCCAGCTGGCAGGTCTGAATTGCGAGCATCACTGTGCCCTGGGGCCATTGTTCAGTAAAATAAGGGTTAGTTGGGCTTAATAAGCACTATCCCGAGACAACCGACCTGATAATCAAGGTGGCCGCTAAGTGACTAAGAGGCGGAGAGCGCGGACTGAGGGATGAATCACGTCCCAGGTGGGAGAGAGTGGGACTGCATGAGGTTTCATCATGCTTCTCGGAACAGCATGCAAATGAATACTCAGGAATCGGTTATCTCTGGAATTTTCCATTTAACATTTTCAGACCGTGGTTGACCATGGTAACCGAAGCCAAGATTAAGGGCGGTCTACAGTTCGGGTCCTTCCTCTCCTTCCTCACTTGTGCCCGACTAGACCTGGAGACACGTAAGTGTGGAGGAGGGAACGCACTCATCTCACTAAGCTCTCTGGAGAGCCCAGCGCTCACGGCGTGACAGCTGGCCTGAGTTCCACGTGGCTGAGTAGTCTCCTGACCTGGCGAGACATACCTGTTCCAAAGGGCACACCACCCGCATCTCCCCCGGGATTCTGGGAAGCTCAGGGCCCGTCTGAGAACCCGGAGCACCTAGGAAGTGGGAGTCGCATAGGAAGGGGCACTAATCAAACGACTCGACTTCCGTCCTGAAGGTTCCTGGGCTCGGGTTTTCAGGAAGGACCTGGATCAGGCATGATTATCTCCATTATTACAAAATAAGAATTTATAAAAATAAGATGCTGCCAAGGCAGATAGATCACTGCATTTCATAATGTATAAAGTAGGTCTCAGAAGAGGGAAATCGGTACCATTCTGAAATCGTGATATGGCTTCAATTGTCCATGTTGCCCAGTCTCCTAGACATCGCCCACCATGCCCCATGCTTTCTGGTCATCTACCTCCACCATGCTTAGGATTAATGATGGCAAGACAACAGTCTGTCTGCCTATAAAGACTGGCCTTAGGACAACAACACTACTCCCTTAGACAACTCTATAGTCCACCCTGAAGGCCAATGAAAATGGACTGGCTAGTCCCTAATGAGTGGAAGGTTACCTGCGACATGCAACTTCCTCCAAGTTATCCTCTTAAGGAATAAGGAAGCCACAGACTGAAGCCTGTAACCAAGTCTCACAGGCTGTAACTTCCTGTGTTTCTTTTCTTAAGGCAACTACTGTCAGAACCACTGGCTCGGTGTCAGCGAAGACAGCGCATTACGCACCAACTGGGGCCCGGGCAGCGGGCGGGAGGGTTGCTAAGGTGGTGGCACAGAAGGCGCTGGAAGCGGACCCACCTGGATCCAAGCCCCGGCCTGACCCCTGCCCCACCAAATAGCCTGAACACACTGTTGCCTCATCGCTCTCGGTCTCCTGTTCCTCGTGATAAAATGGAGATAATGATACCAGCATCACGAGACTGGAATGAAGATGGTGAGCTCGAGTGCATATCACTCCTTTTCAGAAGGCACGTTCCACTGGAATATTTAAAGTGGACACACAATTCACACAAATAAACAAGTGAGACTACGTCAAAATAAAAATCTACACAGCAGAGGAAAACACTGACAGAATGAAAAAGCAAGCGACGGAATGGGAGACAGTATTTACAAATCATACATCTGATAAGGGGTTAACATTCAACATACAGAAAGAACTCACACAATTCAATATTGAAAAACCAAACATTCCAATTTAAAAATGGGCAGAAGAGCTACATAGATATTTTTCCAAAGAAGACACACAGATGGCCAATGAGTACATGAAAAAATGCTCAAGATCATCAATAATCAGAAAAATGCAGATTACATCCACAATGAGAGTTCATCTCACACCTGTGAGAATGGCGATTACCAAAAAAAGCGGGGTGGGGGGGGATAAGTGTTGGCATGGCGAGGATGTAGAAAAGAATTCTCATAGGCCGACTGATGGAAATGTAAATTGGTGCCGCCATGATGGAAAACAGTATGAAAGTTCTTCATAAAATCATAAACAGAACTAGTATAATAACCCAGAAAGCCCACTTTCTGGGTACATATGCAAAGGGAATAAAAACAGGTTACCACAGAGATACATGCACTAGCGTCTCACTGCAGCATTCACAATTAGCCAAGTGTCTGTTAGTACATGAGTGAGTAAGAGAATGTGGTCTGAAGACTCGCAACGGAATATAATTCAGCCACGAGAAAGAAGGAAATCGTGCCATCTGCAACCACACGGATGGGCCCGGAGGGCGTTATGCCAAGTGAGAAAAGGCGGACAGAGAAAGATGAATACATCGTATCGCTTCTATGCGGAATCTTGAAAAAGAAGTCAGACGCAGAGACAGAGAGTAGAAAAGTGGTTTCCAGGGGCTGAGGGCCTGGGGCAAAGAGAGAGAGGCTGGGGAAAATGGCACAAACTTCAGCTACGAGCTGGATGGGAACTGAGGACCTAGTAATGTGATTATGGTCAATACCAGTGTATTTGACAGCTGAAATCTGCTGAGAAAGTGGAACTCCAATGTTCTCACCAAGTAAACAAGTAAACGAGGTGACGGATGGGTTAATTAAGTAGATGGGAGAATCCTTCTACAATGCACACATATATCTAACTATCATGATGTACACTTAATACCTTATAATTTTATACATTTGTCAATTATACCTCGCCAAAGCTAAAAAATACACCGGTGACTTTTCATTCTTTCTCCTCCCCTCTCACAGACATAACCCTGCGATCTAAAAGTTTCTGGGGCAGAATTTGAACTTGCAAACAGCTGGATCTTAACTTTCTCTAAGGCATTCTGCTTAGCACTGCTCCGCCCCACGACATTTCCCCCACCGCACTGAAAATACGAAGTTAATGACCCCGTAAGCAAATGAAGGCTGTTACAGAGAATGGGCCTGGATAACGTGAGGGGAGTGGGGAGGTGCCTCCCTGAGAAACTCCAGTGTCCATCCATCAGTCACCAGATGTGTTCGCTTGCCCGGCCTGGAGCACTTTCCTGCTCTAAAACGACAGGTCCTATTTTATCTCTGGCCGAGGCAGGGCGACCACCTCGTACACAAGGGAGAATCAGCAACTAAGAATATGCACAGGTTTCAAAAATTAGTCACCAGTTACCATGGTAATGCAAATATTACCTAACAACTCACTGGGCTGTAAGTAACCCAGATGATGATGCTAAATACATTACTTTAAACAGGGAAAATGGCCTCTAATTTCAGGAATACTTGCAAGGAGCTAGACAGGCCTCACGGCGGACTGAAGGCAGCCCAGGTGTGCCACTGTGAACCCCAGGTTCGAGGTCCCTCTCCCACCCCGTGCGTGTGGAGTCCTGTGTCGTCCACACACGGAGCCATGGGAGCAAAAGGCATGACGTCGCATGTACGAGCAAAGGGCTCTGACCGGGAAGATGAGTCTCCTCGCCGCCCCAGCTCCTAGTAAGAGAATGATCCCTGCTATTGCAGGCTGAGGGGGGATGGAACGGAGGGCAGACTCAGGGGGTGGTCCCTTTTAAACTCAGCATGAGGAATGTCCTCAGGCAAAACAAGAGTTCCCAGAAAATGACGAGGATGCCCAATAACATGATCATGTTCCCATTGTTCTGAGTAGTTTCAATTTTCTGAGTCTCTATTAATTTTCCTGAGACCAAAAGCATAAATATCATATGAATTTTTGAATGATTCTAAGAATCAGCCGTGCACACACTCCGAAGTCAATCTCAGAGCCTAACTCTGCACGGTACGCAGCGCCCGCTGCCCACGGAGCCTGTCCCTGCAGAACGGTGGCCCCGGAGCAGTAGTCCTCCAAGTGGTCCCTGGGTGTCCTGCTCCCAATTCCAGGGGGGCTCTTCGAATGCACAATCCTAGGCCATATCCAGGGCTACTCAAGCTGAGTCGCCGGGGCCAGGGTCTAAAAATCTGTATTTCCAAAAGGCCCTTTCTGTGATGCTTAGGCTCTCTAGTCTGAGAATCCCATCACGAGGAATCTCCTGACAATGGTGGCCGAAGACAGCGCAGCCACCAGGGGACCCAAGCCAGTAAAGATTAATCAAAGGCAGCACTATTGGTGACTCAGTGGCTTTTGGACCTCAACCCAGGGTAAAAATCCTGCACAAACACATGTATTATATATGTGCATATAACACAAGTATTTCACAGACTACACAAGTGATGCACTCTGACTTTATTTATTATATCCCAATTTTTAATTCCCTTACAACTTACTAAGTTGATTTCACTATCCCCTAATAGGCGATGCCCAAAAACCCATATTATAACTTCTAGTGTCCTATAATGTTATATACTTAATACTTAATAATTTTTACACTTTTTCATATTATCACTCAAATAGTAGGAAACCATCCATTCATTCCCAGTAATACCCCAGAAGTCACAATATTTTAGTTGCCTTTAAAAGGTAAACCGAGTTGAAATGAGACAGTCTTCTGCTTCGGGGTATCAACAGCAATACATTTAACCGCTACCATTGAACTTTATTTCCTCTTTAATCTTACAAAGACTAGCATGCAGATCATAGAAAGGTAGGATAAATAAACGAAAATATTAAGAAAATGACACAAGGAGACAATAAGGACAGAAAACTAAGTATGGAATGAATTAAAAAAAAAACAAGTGAAATGAACAGCACGGGCCAGGAGACCTGCTCCTCTCGTTAACTCTAGCACGCTGGCTATGCGGGTGACAAGGAAGACACGGTGGGCTATGGAAATGTCCCCCAGTGTCCAGCGGGGAAGAACCAAGCGATTTCTGGGAGCATTTCTAGGCTGTGGCTATCCTCCCGGAGGACTAGACGGAAGGTCCCCCAGTCTAGTCTGGGCAGAGCGAGCATTCATCGTGGGCGCAAGACCCCTGATCCTGCTTCCACCTTCCAGCATCACCTGATTCCGTGGTAAACTTGGGAGCAACACAGCCAGGGGCCTGAGATTGTCTCACTCTCCCTCCCCCCAGGGCATTCTGTAGTTACCTCTGTCCCTGCACTGACCCCCTCCTTGTGACGGAAACTGTTCACAGGGCTGTCCATCCTCCCCGGCCTCGGAACACGGCCAACCCTGCCAGACCGCAAGCTGCATGAGGCCAGGATTGGCTCCTTTGCATTGTGGTGACTACTCCATAAAACCGAGCTGAACACTGAGCTCCTCTAGAAACCCCCCAAAGGAACATGACAAAGCCCAAAGATCCGGATTTGCTTCTTGACCCTCTCATTCACTGCCCCTGTGATTCTGACCAAGCCATTGGACCCTTAGGATTCAGTTTCTTATCTGTCACCCCCAGGTCAATATTGTTTATATCACAGGTTAGTCTTGGAAAGAAACCAAACAGATGTTAGTTAGAGTGACTGGCGGTCCACTTCCTGGCATCTGGGAGGTTCTGCATAAATGTTTGTTTTCCGTTCTCTGATCAGGGAACTCTAAGACACTGATCCCCCTTTGCTTCCAGGGCCCCCACAGTCTCCCCAACTTCCTCCTTCTCCTCCAAGCTTCCCAGAACAGAAAAGCCACCCAAGAAGAAAGCAGGGCCCCCCAAAACCACAGAACACTCAGTGCCTGCCCAACACCACCTTTGAAAAGATTTCTTGTCATTGTTTCAACTACTTCAAGAGGACTTAGACATTGCTCTTTGCTGGGCGGGGGGAGGGGGGGCGGGGGGGGGACGTGTCTGAAAAGGGAAGCTAGATTATCATTAAGTCTCACAGGAAAGCTTTAACCAAGCAATAAAAGAGATAATTAGAAAATCGGCTATTCAAAGGCAAGTGCAGTTGCTAAAAGAGGACCCAGACACACGGCTGGTCCTCACTCTCGGGTGGGCTGAGTGCCACCCGGTTGCCGCTGAAGCCGAGGGTCTTCCAGACTCCACTTCCACGGAGGGACGATGCACAACTTAGGCCAGCACATGACAGACATCCTGGGCAGGTGGCACGTCAGTCATGTTTTAACCTCCTTAAGGGCGAGTGCCCCAGAATAAGTCATGGGGGCGGCCTACCTTTTCGGTGATGTAGAAGTTGGAACTGTCAGCATGCTGCAGGGCGTAGTATTCGTGGTTGGCCAGGGACCACCTTAAAATAGAAGCAGAGATCGATCAGAAAAGCAGGAAATGGTCATTTCCATTTTCACGGCTTGATCCAGTTGGACGAATTAAGCATTCCGTGTTTAGAACTGGGCCAGTACTCAGCAAACCCCACAGAGTAGTTTCAAAATCAAAATATCAGCCCACTTTTTACCCTAAGATCATTATTTCAATCTTCTAGGTCTTATCCCAAGCCTATTGCTCACCTGTAAGCATTTCATCTTCATGGCTTTGGGGCAGGGTGGTATTTAAACATGAAGTTACACTCCTCCCTATTTTGAAGGAGTGGAGCAGAGAGGGAAAACCAAGGCAACGAATAAGTTTAAATGTCCCATAATTGTTACATTTCCATTATCTCTGCATTCTCCAATCCCCAAGCATGATGCTTGCTGCATACTGGAACATTCTAGTCAAGTCTCCCAGGTCTTAATTTCCAAGTAATCCTGTAGTCACGGTTCTGCTTTAAAATTCAAAAAAAAAAAAAATGCAACTTCCATCGGTGTGGGCAAGGCAAAGTGGGAAGCTGTCTTTGCTGTGATGTTCACGTGGCAGGACAGTGACCTGCTGACTTGTCTGTTAAATTATTTCGTCTTCGATGGGGACTGGAGTAGTCCTCCCAACTCACACCAAACGAAGTAAGCATTTAACCTCGGGAACTTTACACGGTTCCCTGCTGAGAAGGGCGAATAAACACCACTTTTCCTCAAAACAAATAAGGCCCGTCTCGGTGTGCACACACCTGCCAGTCCACACTTTCTCCTCTTTGAGGACACCAATATATGTACATATATTCTTTTTAGTGGAAAGGGGCATGCAAATCTTAGACAGTGACCCCTGGTGTCTGGGGCAGGTCAAGGAGTGACCTCGGAAGGGGACCTGAGGACAGCACGGGAACACTTCGGTTGCCTCTCAAGGTGTGAACTGTAAACACCTCTGACGAATCCCGAGTAACAACACTTACCCGTCACAGACTTCCTTTATTATTGCAGACAGCGGTTTTTTCTGCAAAATGGCAAAAAAAGGAAATACTGTTAGTTTCATTTCATCATTTCAAATTTTAAAAAAAGGAGAAGAAGGCTGGTAAAAAGATGTCTAAGGAAGGAGACTTTCCATTCGCTATTTTTAGTTGTTCTCAACGAGTCCGTTGTTTTTCTCGAGGCAATCAGTAATCTACCAGCCGTCACCACCAAATCTATGGATGATTTACTACCCTGGCGGTACTTTTTTCTATATTTAATATTATTAGCTGAACCAAATATACATCATTTGTAGGTTAGCCGCATTGAAATCGGGACGGAGTCACAGCTTCAATCAAAGATCCCGGCGGCAATGAAAGCGGCCAGGGCCCAGTGACAAGCAGATTTCCTCGGGAGCATGCGCGGCGCGCCAAGCAGCAGTCGGGCTGCATGCAAACAAGTGTGGACACGGGAGAGCTTTATGAGAACTCGTGGCAAATGCCCTACGAGGTACTGTGAAACCTCTCCTACAGAGTGCAAAGAATTCTTTCCATAACCTTGGCCCCGACACATGCCAATCACGCAGCAGCTGGAGCTGGGCATGCTCACGTAATGGGACCAGGACAGCATGTGCCCTGGTGTCAACTGGCGGCCGACTGCAGCTGCACTCTGGCCCTCACAGCCACAGCTGTGCTCCGCCGCCTCCGGACGGCAGGAATGCGGTGGACAGGCACCCACAGCTCACCCGGTGACATCGGCACAGACCTCTTGCTTTAGAGGCAAACAGACCCTCTCTGTCTCCTGGGATGGACAGTAGTGTGTCGACCAAAAGAATGACCAAAAAAAAAAAAAAAAAAGGTGGGGAAAAGAAATCAAATGAATATACAGGCGGTCCTGGATTTTCAGATACACCAGGATAACTGTCTGCGTTTAAGTATGTGAAGCGGTGCGGGGAACAGACACCTGAGTTCCAAGCAGGACCGGTTCCAATCCTGGCTCGTCAACTTGTCTGCAGTGGGACCTACAATGTCCTGCATTTGCTGAACCTCAACTAGTTTATCTGTAAAATGGGCACAGGACCTACCCACTCTGAAGCTGCTATAACAATTCAATTCAACTCAATCGGAATTAATACAAAGGGCAAAAGACATAAGGAGAGGTGAGGGCTCTGGCTTCCTTGCCTCCCGCGTCACTAGAAGAGCTTCACTTTCCTCTTGCCTCTCTGTCCTTGGACACAAAGCTGCCATAGCTGCGCTCCTGGGGAACTCAGAACTGCAGTCCTTGCTAAGACCCTCTCGTCCCGCTCAAAGCTCCATCCAACCCGGGCCATGGTGGTCCCACAACGACTTCCTCCCACTGGAGGTCTGGCCTCTACGGATGAGCGTGCAAAGCAATGTCTGCCAACAACTACGAACGCAGGGGAGGGCCAGAGAATTGGGGAATGGAAAGATGGCGGGGTCTTTTTGCCGTCCGGAGTCAGTCTCCTTCAGAACCAGATTAGAAATGAGGACTGGGCTGTACCATGCAGTTACACGGCGAAGAAGTCCAAGGCCTCTGAAAACACTTATCTGTTGTTATGGCTTTAGCTGTAGGTGAAGGGGCAAACCAAACGAGAAAAGAACTTTAGGAACAAAACTTTTCTCACGAGACAAGGATTTTGCCCTTTCAGCTACCAGGGACCTCCCCAGGTTATTACCATTTCATGAGGACCTATCAGTCTCTGAGGCCCCCAATCTTACTTCTTGCACCCTCAAAATGAAACATAAGTAACAGGGCTGGATCTCAGCCTTAAATGACATCAAAACAACAGATCAGGCCAAGAAAGTCTTGCCACTGAGGTAGGAAAAGGCTCCTAAAATAACAGCTCCCAGAATCTGACCTCCTAGTTGAGGTCTCTTAGGGGAACTTCTTGGTTTTGAACTCAAGTCTGATTCACAGATTGAGACTCAGGGTTGAAAAGACAGAGTCTGTGGACTTCTAGAACTACTATATCCAGGACACTCTGAAGATGGGTCTGTGAAAGGAGTAAAGACCGTGAAGAACAAAGCTTGAAGATTCAACAGAGAAAGATTAAAGAAAAACTCCAACCCCAGAGGAAGAGGAATTGCAGTTAATGCAACATCGTGCACCCACGATGCAGCCTCAGCTGCTCAAAGGACGACACGAAAGGACGAGGCTGGCCCCACAGCCCACTTCCTACACCTGCCCCCTCCGCCCTTCTGCCTGTTCCGACGAAACACTAGCCCCCAGCACCCGAAGCGAATGTGATGACTTCCACAGTTCTCATCTCCCTTCACTCATCCATCTTACTTGACACTATTGCTACTGCTTTCTTTTTGACACTCTTTCCAGAGCTTCTACTGTACGTCCTTCATTTTCCTCTAGTTACAACCAATAATCCTTCAACAAAATCCAAGAGGTCCTTCACGGCCTCTTTCACTTCGAGCTCCTGAGCTCCCTGTTCTGTTCTTGCATCTTCTGCTTTCACCGGCTCGGTCAGTTCCTCATTCGCTCTAACCGCCCTAAGTCTATTCTGGTCCCAAACGCTCTCTTGCAAATATTTGACAGGTCATTAAATATAGCATTTAACTCTTCTTCAGGCATCTTGTTTAAGCAGACAAACAAAACTCATCACTCTCACTATGCCCTACCCATCCATCTACCCCCAAATCAGCATGCCCCAAAGCTCCCCCACATCCACCATGACTTCTCCCTTTTGCTATAACTCCACTGCCACCCAGGACCATCGTTGCCTTTATTTCTGTCACCTCCAGGTCTACTTTATTACAAGGTTGTGTAGCATTTTCCTCTTGTTCACATTACTTCCCACTTCCTAACTATTCTTCTAAAATCCTGACACACCTCACTCCAACTCCTGCTATCAGGTGAATTTTCGCCCAATCCCGTCACCCTTAATTCTGCTTCCCAGTCCCAGTGACTTTCCTGAGTCCCCGCCCATCATTGCTGCCTACCTGCCAGGAGTGTCCAGTCCAAGGTGCCACTGGCACATCAAACTCTGACTCCTACTTTCCATTACTTCCCACCTTTGGTAGTTCTTCCTTGCGCATTTCCAGAGAACGTGTCTTCTCTTTATTCCGCGATCATCGTGCGCACAAGACACTGAGTCCCACCCTTACTTCCTCCACTCCCTCCCTCTCCTGTATCCTTCCCAGAACGCATTCCCACTAAGAATTCTCAGGATGCCACCCCCAGACCCTTGCAAACGAGTCTTCACACCTCCAAGGTTCTTTCTCTCCAATCTTCACCTTAACTATAATCAGACAAAATTAGAATTTCCCCTCAAACTTGGCTCATGTCAGTCTTTCTGATATTCCCCATAGATCCCCAGTGACCATCACCTACACAGTACACATCCCTTAGCTAGTCATCCCAGCCTTCCCCAAGCTGGTCTCAAGCAATTAAACTTTCTACTGATGCTATACATGTTCCCACGCTTCTACATTAGTTGGTGATTCGCCAAACGTATACATACATCCTCCGCACTTTCACTTTATTTGTTGAAATGTCCCTCTCTTCTTTCTGTCCCATCTCTAACAATGAACTCTGCCTACCGTTCATACCCATGCCAAAGCCACCTCCACCAAGCGCACACCCCCAGTCTCCCGGAAGAGAGACCACACCCTCTTGGTAGGAAGTACTCCTAAGGACTTCTGGACCTTCTTGTCCCTGTGAGCACGGCATCTTCATGCACCATTGTCACCTTCTCCTTCACTCAGTACTAGTTTCCACAGTGCCTAGGGCGCCGGTAGGATCTCAGAGAGACTCAACACACTTCTCTTAAATGGGAAACCCACACACTAACTTTCTTTGGAAAAACAAAAAGCGAGCTCTTTGGAAGGCTAGCCTGCACTCATCAGCCCACTTGCTACCACACCTGCCCTTGCTGGGTGGCCGGACGCAGCTGTCGGTTCCAAACTGGTAGACGTGTGAGGCTGTCAGTCCCGACTGCACTGACGCTCACAAGGGTGTTACGTGGTTCACAGCCTTGCAAGAGCGCTGAGCCACACAGCTGACGTAGAGTGTAATTCAACAGGCAATAAAACAGATAGCAGTGACTGTCACCGCCCCTTAGCAAGACCACACAGGTGACCCGCACGATTTCCCTAAGCAGGGACCGAACAGCACGCCGCAAACAGAAAACACTCTTCTGGGGCCGCCGCCCTTGCACAGCCCTCGGCGTGACGGCGGCTCCGTGACTGCCTTCAACTCCAAGCCACACACGGGCTCTGCTGGGTTGTAGTTCCCACTTGCGCGGGTTACATGAGATGCTTCTGTCCCTCCGCCCGGTTCTCAAAGATGCGGGAGTGGAGTGACGGGGCATCACCTTGACAGCTTTCCGCAGAGCCGCTGAATAATGTGCCCTCACTTCCCCGGGAGAAAAACAGCCCAGGAGAAAAGAAAATTTGGTCTAAAGGGATGAAAACTGTTTCTTCCCCTGTGACTCCGTAAGCGATAAAGGCACTAAAAATAAAATTCTATAATCTATTTGACTATAGCTGGATTTAAAATATTGAGGCTAAAGTATTTTAAAGGCCCAAGTATGGTTTCTTAGCTTATAACAATTACAACTAAATTCCTTAAGCTTTTTGCTTTGAAGGTCAAGACTACCTTCTCGAACGCACCGTGAGCCAAGATGGGAAAAGCAGGAATGTTTTTAAGGAGAGTCCGGAGGGTCGGCAGGCAGGCAGTTACCAGATGACCAAGTGCAGGAGGTCGGGGACTGCGTGCACCAAGGACTCAGGACACACTTTCGTCCCCGTCCCCTTTGGCAACAAGCAGGGAGGCCATCTCGCAGCCAGCAGAAGTATTTCTTCACTTTACATGATTCTGGGAAAATCTCAGTGTTTGGCTGAAATATTCTCATTTGTCAAGCAGAGTATGCATTTCCATATGCATTGTTGGCAAAGTACCACCATGTGCCACAGTTGCGTCCAAGGCGCAGCTATTTTGTTGTTGTTTTGAGGGATTCTTTCCTCCCTGTTTATTTTAACTCTTCGTTCTCAAAAAAAAAATTCCTTTATTTAACTTAGTTCACGAAAAGCAGTAAGTCTAGAAAGCAACCATTTCCTGTACAAAACACTTGGTGTAGCCACTCTTCATAAAATCAGCTAGACTCCCGAGAATGGCCAGCTTCTCCAGCAATTCATTTTCCATCTACATCTGCAACGGCGCGCCCTCTTCTCTCTTCCCGAGAGTGGGTGCTCGCCCTTGGCATTCCTGTCTGCGCCCCCACCCGGCCCTCAATGCATTGCTGGTCTCACACGTTCCTGAGTCCGGCCCTCCCACACTGACCCTTCTACTCAGGTCTGGTCCTGCATTTCCAATAATCCCCTGCGTGAATCCTTGTGGATGCCCTGCCTCCCCTTCAAGCTCAACACTCCATCCTCTTCCTTACAAAACAGCTCCTCCTCCTGCCTTCCTTTCATCTGTTCAATAAAAAATTGATCACTCTCCCGCCCAAAGCACGGAGTTCCTTTAAGGCATGAGCGACCAGATCGCCAAGAAGAAATATCCTTGGGAGCCCCTGGTTGTTTACTTAGGGAGTGGCAGAGTCATCTTGCTGGGCTTTCAGCTCCCTGTGGGGGAAGGCCAGCTGTCATCCCCCATCAGTGCCACCCCCTGCCCTGTCATGCCTCTGACGAACTCAGTTCCTGTGCAAACACCTGCTCCTGCCTGTCGGCCCGCCGAGGCACCTGGCTTGGGGACTTCACCCAGCCACATGCTCACCTTGGAGCTCTCAAGTCCCTTCTTCCCCACTTCTGCCTTGACACAGGCCCATGAGGCTGGCCGCCCCCATCCGAGGTGACCACAGGCCTGTCAGGAACTACGGGATGTAAGCTGCCGTTCTCACTGCTGATATTACTTCTCAGGCCCACGGAGGGCCTAAAATGGGCATCACCCCGCAAAGAAAGCCTGGCTCCATGGACAGCTTGTCCATTTCCAATGTTTTTAATGACACGCGGTGGGGGGTGGGGGGATGCTTACGAGGTGACATTAAAGAATTGGACCCCAGAAAAGCACTAAGAATGCTGAGTTTTTATCCACTACTGGCTTTTCTCTCTCTTTCCTCAACTATGGACTCTTGAACGACTTTGGAAACAGACTCCCTAGGACCGAACCTGGATGTTTGCAGGCCCTGAATTTGCAGCCTCGGACAATCACTCCTCCTGGCCAGGCTGCACCGGTCCCTGCTGAGATGGACGGAGGGCCGTGCCTCGAATGCCGCAGCGTAGCGAGGACGGACAGCACAGGCCAGGCCCTCGAACGAGAACCTGGTCCGCAGCAGCACGCTGGGCAGAGGCTGCCTACGAATAGGGGATGCCGTTTGGATGTGTGCGGGCACGTTTTTCAAAAGTTGACTGAAAAGGTTAAATGAATAAGCCTCCAATGCCTCCTTCTTGCTCGAGTGACTCCAATCCCCCTGGCTGCCTCTGGCACTTATCTCATCCTGGTCTTTATTCTTCAGCTCACTTTCCTTTCTTGTGCCAACTAGACTAGACTCGCTTGGGAGGCAGAGACCACCCCGCCACCTCCTAGGGGAGTGGCTGCTAGGCCCCCACAAGGCAAGCAATTCAAGAATAGTGTTTGATTAAGAACACAGCTCCTTTGTCAGACTTTGCTCTTCTCCTCTCTCCTGGTCCCATTCTGCTGCCCCTGAAGCTCGGGGAGGGGCTGAGGACGGAACACAGCAGGCAAAAGGCAGATGCGATACCCACTCACCACCCCACGCCTGCCCTTCCACCGAGCACACCTCACAGCCCTTTGCCCATGGAACAATGTTCCACAAAGGCAGACTGTGTTTGGTCCCCCTCTATGAGAAAGGTTTCCTCCGGTGCTTTAAAAGAATGCAACGGATGCATTATTCTGAGACTCGGAGGGGGTACAGCACAGCACTAGGACTTGACTTTGCTTTTAGCCATGGAAATTCATTGAACATATTCTGCACAGCAGTTATGAGTGATGTTCCCCCCCGCCCCCGCAAAAAAAGCCACATCAGGACACCTCCGGGAAGGGACACATGTTGACTATGATTTAGCCTAGGCTGTGACTTGGGGCAACTTTACTGTGTGATAACCCAGGCAGTTCCGGGAGGTACCTCCTGACACCGTGTCGATGTCACCAGGCATTTTATGACAGCCTTAATCTCCCTTCAACGTGCCCTGTGATTACTTCCCATGCTTCCAAGCCCTGAACCTTTCTCCAGGGGAATCTGACGTGTTTTGAGAGTTGTGTACGCATACTCTCTTTTCCTAATAGAGGCCTCAATGACTGAGAAGCTAATGAGAAAACCATGCTTTCCTGAGGCGAATTTAGCTGGTTCTTGGAAAGCAAGTATTTTGACAACAGCTCCAAATGCGAATCACTGACACAAGACTCGGGCGATTGTCAGCGATGACGAAGGCGCTCCCAGCTGCAGCTCCAAAGCAGTCACGCCGGGGATCGCGTTAATTAAAAAAACCGAGAGATGACAGGCTATGCCACTTTTTTCTTGACAAACAATGATTCGTTTCAAAACGGTTTACTAAAAAGGACTTGTTTCAAGCTCCATGAAACTAATTAATACTAGACCTTAGCAAGATAAAGGGCAACCTTTGTGTCATAAAAATCACTGGGCTGTCTAAATGAGCAAAGATATAAATAATTAGCAGTCCCATGTATTCGGACAGCGATTTTCAACCGGTGTGCCACAAGTGTTTTTAAAACGAGCAACACCTACTTAGTGAGGCGCGGCCCTCTTCTCCCTTAGGCTGTCAAATTTAAAAATGCCAACCGCCAACACAACAACAGCCATCAGGTGTGAATGAACCGAAAGTACACCTATTTTTTGTCAGATTGGCAAAGAATTCATTTGTTGGTTTACTGCAGAATTTTAGTAATTAATTTATGTATGCCATGAGATGAAAAAGGTTGAAAATGGCTGTGTTGGTAGAATAAAGACAAATAGACATACCTTCCTCTTTTAGGTATTAGATACACTTCTCCTCAGTGAAAATGGTATTTCCCTTCCATAGAAGTTTTAGAGAAAATGACAAAAATAATAGATATGACCAATGCAAGAATAAAGCACCACTGACATCAATCATCGTTTGAGAGTCTTCTTTCGAGTCCTTAACTCTTTAATACTGTTCCAATATCAATGTTGTCAAGGATATCAGGAACAAAATTTTATCCTTGAATTTCAGTATCTTGAGCATCTATAGCAACCCATTTCCTCATTCCCGTATTCCCTCTCGACCTGCCTGAATACCAGTTTTTTCCAGGAAGTGCTCCCGGATGACTCCGCGCTGGCTAACAGGCCACTTGACTCCACCCCACCCTTTTAATCAATTGTCCTTTTCTATGTGGAAATGACTAATTCACACCGTGAATTAACTCGGATCTCATGGCTGCTTCCCTACACTCATGCAAAACAATCTACTTATTTGTGTTGAACTCGTATGTGGGAGGTGAACCATATTTATGCCCGTGGCTTCAAAATGAAATGTCAGGCCGGCTCCGTGGGATAAACCCATGACTGTGGACCCTGACAGGTAGGGTACTATGGGACCGGATGAGTAGATACGAGAAAGCCCGAGAAGCGAATTAGGGCTCAGGTTAACGTGAACACACAGTCACCGTGGTGAACCAACTGAAAAGAAGCTGAGGTCGGAAGCCAGGCCGCAGTCAAGAGTGCTGAGGGGAACTGGCGGCAAGGGGAGTATCAGGACGCGAGTTCACAATGGAACTGAGTATTTGTCCTTACACGTCTTGTCTCTCTTGGCCGTGTAGTTG
This sequence comes from Glossophaga mutica, assembly GCA_039655065.1. NCBI lineage: Eukaryota > Metazoa > Chordata > Mammalia > Chiroptera > Phyllostomidae > Glossophaga > Glossophaga mutica. The sequence goes on from CM077313.1 coordinate 91,478,695, forward strand.
GGTTACTTATTTGTGATGCGTGTGTTAATGCCAATCCATCCTTCGTTCCTGAGTGGTAATGGATGTGCTGAGATGTCTGCCAGCAAGTAGTGGAGGACCGTTGCCTTCCAAGTCTCAAATGTCTATCCCCACGGGTGTGACGATGGAAACCGAGGCCGAACCACAGCCTTGAAGAACGGAAAAGGCTCTTCAGGACAGGCCCAGAACATGCACTTTCTCAAACTCTCCTACTTTTGACATACCATTAACACACGCTTTTATCATCTCTTATCACTTGGCCAGTCCTTCTAATAATAATAATAATAATAGTAATGGATACTACTTATTGAGGGGCTACCATATATCCATTACTAAGTGTACTTTACAAATGAGAACACTATATGAGGATCTCAAGATGTCAAGTAACGTTCTCAAAGCCTCCGCACATGTGACAAAGCCAGTGTTTGAACCCAGAGCTGTATAATCTCAGAACCCTTGCTCTTTAACCCTACCTCAGCTCCGTACTCCTGGTAACCACAAGCAACAAGTCCATGGGCTCAGAGCAAACACCTGTGGGACACAGGCACTGGAATTCTGGGTATCTTGGTTGCTGGCACATATCGAGTTCTTGATAATCGTTATTCAAAGCTCAATGTTTTAGCGCTACGATGAGAACAGATGATCCTGCCTCGTGCATTATCCACATAAATTATAAGGAAAGGCTACGTTAGCACTAAAACTTTTGTTACCTCGTGGGAGAACTCTCTCCTCCTTCTCACCTTCGATGCTCAAATCAACACCTCCAGCCCTAGCATCTCTGCGGTTCCCTGCCGTCTCAGATCATTCTAACTTCAAACTTAAATTGTATCCCAAACTCCCTTTCCCAGTTTTGAAGTTTTATTCATCTTCTTCTAGTTGGTCGAAAAATGCGCTTGCAACCAACATTCCATCACCCCACCCTTCTCATTACTGCGTGTGTTTCCGTCCCGCTGAGCCTATCTCCAAGGCGGCTCCTTCAACCTCCTTCTTTATTCTGCCTGTGGGCACAGAGAAGCAATTAAAAATTGGTGCCATTTGGCTTGCTTTGGGCACTTTTGGTTGAAGGTACATAAATGCTATCGCATGGCTAAATGGATGTTCCTGTGGCATATGGAGGAATTGATAACGTCACAGGGATGAATGAGAGATGTAGCTAAAAGGGCAAGCTAGAGGCCAAAATGTCTCCATCCTATGGGCAAAAATATAAATAAATAAAGAGAAAGAACTCATGGACAACTGTGTGGTGATCGCAGGGAGCTGGAGCGTAGGCGGAGGTGGAAGAGGGTACGAGGGCGGGGAGGCGATAAACAGAAATGGAAAAAATACAATAAAAATATCCCCCAAAATGCCTCAATCCTACAGACAACCCCTGGCCATTTGGACCCATCACAGGTTTTTAAGCAGGAGCACGGCATACCCAAGTGTGCACTTCCTACTAATAGGGGATCACACGGAGGCCCGGAGACCGGTTAGGTGGACAGCCTGGCCAGCATACCAAAACCCGAAGGGAGACCTAAAGGAGACCCAACCACAGAGACACCTGCCTGCTTTCCTGAACCCATCTGAACGGTTGCCACGAGGCATGTGTGTCCACCTAAATGTTCCTCCCTCTCTCCCCTACTTTCTCTCTCTCTCTCTCTCTCTCTCTCTCTCTCTCTCTCTCTCTCGGTGGCTGTCACCGCCACTTGCCCAGTTGTTCACACAAGAAATCTTGGAATGGCCTTTAATGTTTCGTTCTGCGTTAGTGGCGGAGAATCAATTCCTGTCAATTTCGCCTTCTCGAATGTCTCCAAGAGACACACGCCTCACTTCTTTCTGCCTCTCTATCCCCCATCCTTGGCCATGGCGCTACTGTCTAGTGCCTGGGCTGCAGCACCAGCTGTCCTACTAATCTCTCTGGCTTTCACCTCTCTCACAAAGCACTTCTCAGACTCTCATCTTCTGAAAGTAAGACATCGCAATCCTGTGTTTTCATTCCTTTATCTTTGGCGCTGTGCTCTGGATAAATTCCTCATTTTCTTCCTCCAAGTTCCAGAGTCTCTCTTTAGCCAAACCCACTCTAGAGCGACTTTGACTTTGTCTGTGTGTTTGTTTTTATTTTTCTGTTGTGGGTTCATTGTTTCTAACATTGCGTGGACTATATGTATACTTTTCATCTCCATGGTTTCTAACCGGTGCTTTGCATATCCATCTGTTCTTAATTGACAGCCACCTACTCTGGGCTCCCGTCCTCCTGTGTGCGTAGATGTCATTTTCTCTCTTTGAAGCTATTGTACTTTTAGGCCCCCCGCCCCCCCCCCCCCCCCGCATGATCCTCCGGAGAGAACAGGCCCAGCCACAGCAGCAGCAGACACAATAAGAGGGACCTGACACAGGCAAGTTTTCTAAGGTAACTACCTGGGTAGAAAAGCTGAGGGGGAGAGAAGAGTCTAGGAAGGCAAACGGTCTCAGCTCCCACGGACCGGTGCATGTTCGCATCTGGCACCGCGACCAGGGACACAGGAAGAGAAGCAAAACTGCCTGGGTTTGGGGGAGGAAGGGACCATGATGCAGGGCGTCTGAATAGGGTGAGTTTGAGGTGCAAGGGTCATCCAGATGGTGAAGGGGAACAGGAAGATAGGTAGTTGTATGGGGCGGGAGGGCACGAAAGGAGTGACAGCCGGAAATTACGAGCACTTGGGAGCGAAGGGGCTGAAAGATGCAAACAGATCACCACACGCCTGTCCCGCAGCAACGCTGCATCGGTACGCATTTTGAAATCGGCTGCAGCTTCTTCCGAAGTCGGCCGGTTGTCTGTTGACTCTGGTTGGCTTTGGTGGAAGGGCAAACATAGGCCTTCACAATGTCAGTCCGCAAACTGTAATAATATACGGGGTCCAACACAAACAATACCCCTTTTTATTACATAAGATCTCTTATTACAAAATCACCAGCATGTAATTCCGTAGCATAACAAGACCACACTCGAGCACACCCTCTGACATGTTGGCTGAAATGTTCCAAGTGCTGTCCATCTCGTGCGAGACCTGCACGTACCCTCCCAACCGCACTCAACGGCGTCACTTCTGCCGGATCCTGCGTTTGGAATGCATGGCAGGAACAAGGGAAGGGACGCTCCTGTGCCCAAGCTGCTCCCTTTCGTGACCGCATGTAATTATCTATATCATTTGACAGGAAAAGTACAAACATCACCCGCCTCATTTGCTCACCATTCGCTGTGAGTCCCCCCACGTCCCAGGCCCTGTGCTGGGCCCTGGGAAGATGCTGGGTACTTGCAGAACATCACACAGTGAGTGAGTGAAGCCACACAGGACCTCGCAGTGCACATAACAAGGGTTTTCATCGAGTCTGAGGAGTCAGAAAAGACCCTCTCTAAGGACCTTCCACCTCGTCAGGGATGGAGAATGAACAGGAAGACAGATGAGGGTGGCAATTTCCAATTCAGAGAAAATCACATTTGGCGAGGCTCTGAGAAGTATGCTTTTATAAAAGGTAAGAAGTCACCCAGATGGACGACCCAGATACAGGGGCTGGGGAAAGCCACAGGGGTGCTCAGCAAGGCTGGTGACGTAGCCCAGAGCTGGGGAGAGCAGGGCCCCAGCCACCGCAGCAAGGAAGTCTGGACTTTATTCTAAGCACATGGGCAAGCCACAGAAGGGTGCTTTAGATGGGGACGATGCATTCGAGAGGAAGCGAGCGTCGGGCGACAAGGACAGTGGGTGGGGCTGCTCCTGGAGCCCGCCGGTGGAGGTCAGCTAGACCAGGGACAGTGAGGGCAGAGAAAAGGTGGACAGAACCAAGACCCATGTAGGAAGCAGACTCTACAGGGCTTGCTATTTGAAGGGCCGCGACAGCCAGGGAGATTTCAAGCACAATGGTGGTACCACTGACCCCCAAATTTATAGGGCCCACGAATCCATTTGAGTGAAATCCACAAAACGGGACATAGGAAAGCACATGTTTTATTACCCTCGGGCTGCTCACATTTCCTGAGTCCTGGGCACATGGTACAGGTCTACATCTCCTGGAGAGAGATGCAAGCCTTTCTCTGGGGACCCAGAATCCTTCTGCATGCAGACATCTAGGCATGTATATACCCCACCACCACAAATGGCCAGTGGACCTACCAGGCAAATGAAGTTCAAAGGGAGACATGCACAGAATGTTCTAGAATGTGAGATGCCTCAAGTCAGCAAATCTCAAGAAAACACAGTTGGGGAAGGGCCGTGTCATGAGTTACTCAATGTACTCTTCAGGAGGGAACTGGGGAAGGGAACCAGATGGAAAAGGATATCACCCCCAGCTACCTAGAAAGCAACCCAAAATCCTCAGTTCATTTTCAGAAGGAAAAGCAGAGGGCTAGAATTCATTCCTGCTAAGTTAAGTGGCGCTCTCAGGTGAGGGGAGAAATATATTTCCGTTCTTTCTCTTCCAAAGCATGGCAAACTTCACGATTTCGTGAGATGGTATAGACCCCATCACGCAAAGGGAAAGTGGGGGACAGAGAGCTGAAACCAAAAAGGGAAGTAACCCAGCCACTTATGTTAAAGGAAGTTTAAGAAATAGCTGTTATAATACCCACTTTAAAAGATGCAAACATCAGATGAGGGATGACACCTCCTGTCCCAACATCACTCTACCTTGTAATGACAGCCTGTAGCGACAAAGCCACGCTGTGCAGACTTGATTACACCTTTCTCACAAGAGGAGCTCTTACAGGCGTGTCTGTGCTCGTCGTCAAGCAAGGAAAGGTGGGGGGCTGGTTACTCCAGACCACGTGAGAGCTGGGGTGCTCACTGAAACATACTGTGAAGGTCAGGTTTCCAGAACGTCACAATGTGACTTCCAAGTCTCGGTCCAAGTGCATCAGCAACCCCAGCGAGCAAGCCACACAAAAACAGGGGTCCCCCAGCCTCGGCGAGAACGTATAAATAACCCTCTCTGTCCAACATGTTTCATCAGTGATTCTGATGCAGAACCAAGCCTGGGAGCCCCTGATCCAATCCAGCAGGGGGAGATCTGTCCGCTGGCCAGGGGACACTGGCCATGCCTGGAGACATTTCTCGTTGTCCCAACTGGGGAAGCAAATGCCACTGGCATCCAGAGGGTAAAGGTCAGGACACTGCTCAAATCCTACCATGCCCAGGATGGGCCTCACAGCTGAGAATTATCCCGTCCAAAACGTCAAGGGTGCTGAGGCTGAGAAACCCTGATGTCATCCACCCACTCCGGCAGGGACAGGCCAGGAAAATCACATGACTTTGCATTTCTGCAGCACGACGTTGGAACCTCACTTTGCAGAACTTCAGCCTCACTGTCTTGATTCTATGGAACACTTAAACCTATAATCATAACCATTTCTAAACGTGCACTTCCATGGTATGAAGTGCATTCATACTGTGTGTTTTATGTCATCTTACAGGTCGGAATTCAACACTCTTCATGTGGAGCTCAACTGTCATTTTCCTTTACAAGACTCAATATTTAAATTTGGGGGGAATTATGGGTTTTTAGGCTGAAGCATTGGCTTCAACGCATTGGAGGGAAGGTTTGTATGATTGGTTCCAGTCTTGCTGGAAACCTAAGAAGCTTGTTCTATTCTGTGTACCACTCTGAATAAATCATAATTGGCTCCTAATGGTTACCATTACTAAGCAGAGTGCTGAGTGATTATCTCACTGAAGCCCCGCAGTGCCAGAAAGGATGTAGGGACGGTGCCAATTCTTCCCATAAAGCAGGAGGCTTGTCCCCACTCACCCAGCACTTAAGTAGCAGCCCAGATCTGGAGTCCAAGTCAGTCCGCCCGAAGTCCACATCCACAGGCACCACGCCAAACAGCCTCTCCCCGTGTTCAGCACCCCCAGGAACCCGCCTGGCGAGGTTCTGTCTCATTTCAGGTAGGGTCCTTCTCCAACAACCCGAACCACCTGCCGCATTTTCCCTAAGTTTTCTTTGCTTCCATGACACCCTGTGGCCCCTGGGAGTCCCCCTGCCAGTGGGTGGAGCAGGCACCGCGGCAATGCTGGGTGTCCACTCAGACACGCTGGGGATAATGGGGGACCCGCTAAGGAGAAGCATGAGAAATGCAGAGACTCCAGCAGAACTGCCGAACGAGTGAAGTCAGTCAGAGAAACGCAGATGCAACATGGTATCACTTGTATGTGGAATCTAAAAAAAAAAATCAGATTCATAGACGCAGAGTACAAGGGTGGCTGCCAGGGGCGGAGAGGCTGGGGGTGGGAAGCAAATTGGCAGAGGCTGGAAGAGGGGCACACGCTTTCGGCTACGATACAAAAAAGGCCCGAGGATCTAACGGAAAATGCAGGCGCAACAGCTGATACGCAGTGTTGCGTAACTAAAATTTGCTGAGAGAGTAAAACGTCAATGTTCTCACCAAAAAAAAAAAAAAAGAGCCCTGGCTGGTGTAGCTCAGTGGATTGAGCGTGGGCCTGCGAACCAAACGATCCAGGTTCGATTCCCAGCCAGGGCACATGCCTGGGTTGCAGGCCAGTTCCCAGCAGGGGACACACAAAAGGCAACCATACATTGATATTTCTCTCCCTCTCTCTCTTTCCTACCCTTCTCCTCTAAAAAAAAAAAACAAACAAACAAACAAATAAATAAATAAATAAAATATTAAAAAAAAAAAAGAGAGAGAGAGAGAGAGAGAAAGACCATACACGTGAGGCGATGAAAAGTGTTAATTAACTTGAAAGGGGTGAGCCTGTCTCTAGGTAGACACATATCAAATCACCACCAGGTACCTTCTAAATGCCTTTTATTTTTGTCAATTATACCTCAATAAAGCTGAAGAGAAATAAGTGACAAAAAGAATCACCAAAGAGATTTATGGTCGGCCTGGGTTTTAGCGTCCCGTTTGCTGGCCTCGAATCAGGAGCTTCCTGGTAGTGTGACCTCAGGTAAACGAATGCACCTCCGACGACAAGGGACGAGGAGGCCTAAGCTGCCTCGCGGGGCTGCCCGATGGGATAAAACGGCCCACACTGGGCCCTCCCCATACTGCCCGGCACGCGGTCCTGCGATGAGGTGGTACCTGCTATTACCATTACTACTGCTGCTATTATTAGTACAAAATAAGCTAAATGCCAACGTCCAGCACAAAAACTTCAATGTGCTTCATGCAAGTCACAAGGTTTACAAAGGTCTTGGGTGAGTCAAATGGATGCGCCTTGAGCTGTGCCTGCACACACACCGCAGAAGCAGGACGGTCGGGGAAAACCGCCGGCAGAGGCTTGGCACCCGCCTGTCGGAAAACCCACGCAGCGGTGCCTCCTTCAGGAAAACGAAGCCCCCAGCCCTGTTTGGGGAGGGGCTGCCGTGGTAACTTTTCTGTTTGGAGAATGGGGAGTACCAAAATTGTATTCTTATCTTTATCGCTCACTACTGCCATCAGAATCGAGGTCAGTGCGATGGACCTCGGGACACCGATGTGTGTGGAATGCAGGCTGACCATATGGGGCTTATAATCTACTGCAACAGATGGACTAACTGGAAATCAAAGTTACAGGCCAAGAGAACGGTATAGGAATTAGAAGGATGCGGAAATGACTGTTTGATGACATGCTCAAAAAAAGTTTGAGTACGAAGAAGGCTCGCAGTCCGCAGGGCTTAGCAAAGCCAGGACCGCTTTTGGAGGAGTGAAGGGCTGAAGATAAGGCAGGAGGAATTTGAGCAGGCTTACTATGAGAAAAAACATTTCAAGAGGTTTTTAAAGCGTATGTACACATGGCGAACCCGTCTGCAAAAGGGCAGCGTCTCCGAAACAAGAGGGCCTGTGAGGAGTGCAAGCAGCCCCCGCAGGAACCGTGACCCCGGACGAGGCACAGGGACAACCGGGGACGGCCGCTAACCTGACCCACATCTCAGGGTCCCTGGAATGCTGGAGGCTCACTCACGATTTGTTTTTAATTGTGGTATACTTTCTTCAAACAAAATCTTTCCCCAAGGCATCCACAGATGAAAACAGGTCAGTCGCGGCTGCTGTGGCTGAAGTGTTCCAGAAAGGCCTGGAAGCCCATCATCATACACCCCCTCACCCCTGAACCCGCAGAGAAGGATCTGCAGGACCCAGGCTGGAAACCACACACCTGGTCCCACCCCTGCTGCAGGACAACCCACCCCGTGTTTGTCTGGTGCACTCCGGATCCTCGTCAGGAGGACGCTCAGGACCTGCCGAGGTGGCCCAGGCTCATCTTTCCTGAGTACAGGTGAGATCGGCTTTCTTGTCTGGGGAGGAGGGCATTTCTGCACCTGGAGCCACACACAAGACATCCAGTGATCTCTCCCCTACAGAACTGCAGTCGAACCTTGGTTCTTGAACGTCTTGGTTATCACTCAAGTTGTTCATGGAGAAAGCGTCTTGATGTCCAACAAAACGTTGAGTCTCCATTCTCAACCTGGCAGCCCTTTTATGCTGATACCGGCTTGATCAGCCACATGTCTCTCAGAGGACAAACAAAGGAGATTCGGTGTTGGAACCAGTCACTTCTCAAACAATTTTCCGGAACAGGTTAAGTTCAAGAACCGAGGTTCCACTGTATCAGATGACCTTTCTTCAGGTTCACATTGGAGCAACATCACCAACCCTTTGCCTGGATTCTGGAGGCAACTGAAGGCTTATAAAGGGAACTAACGCGTCCATCAAACAGAGCGATGAGCCAGCGGGCCAGGCGGCTGACCCAAGCTGGTGGTGTTTACATAGACGTTGTCCTGGTAGCCACGGGAGAACACGGGATCCGAGACAAAGAATGTCACTAGTAAGCACAGTCCAGAGCGCTGAGCCCTGACATGTGTCGGATTTCGAAAGAAGGAGAAAACCACGGCATCATGAGTGAAACTCACAAAAACCAATCGGACAAGGAGGGGGAATCTCAGCACTGAAGCCCAACGAAGGCAGGGGGAGCTCCAAGGAGGCACGAATGCGCAGCCCTGCCAAGCATACCCGAGCGTGCAAGGCCGGCCGCGGTGTGGAGGGGACCTCGGCCTCCAACAAAGCAGAGGGCGCCGGCGCCTTCAAACAGGGTGGCCGCAGAGAGAGGAAAACTGTTCTTCCTCCCATGGCTCGGCGGACACTGAAGCAGCATGGGTGGCAGGGGCTGACAATATTTACATCAGCCTGCCATGGGGAAAGAGAAAATAAAGTGGATTCCAGCAAGAAGGTTCCCAGGCCAAGAGGGGGATTTTGCAAGGTAGGACTAGAAGAGCTTCCTGTTGAAGGCAGAGGAGGAAAAAAGAACAAACGAACAATAGGACACGGATGGGGCAAAGCCTCAGGTTAAGGGAAAGGAAGGTTAAAACACAGGTGCACCAACAGGGGAGGGGGTGACAGGTGGAACGCCCTCCTTCGCTGGCCGTGGAAGAGCGAGCCAGGGCGGCGGCGGGAGCCGCGGGCATCGATTTCTCTGTGGACGCACGCAAATCCGTAGGCAGGGGCTTCTGAGGCACAGGGAGGCGTGGCGGCTTTCTGTGCTCAGCGGACTCCCTGAAACAATGCGTGCGAAGGCAGGGGAAGGAGGAGCCCGAGGCTCGAAGAGCACACGCAGGGGACAGGAGAGCTGCAGCCCGGAGATGCTGGTGAGCGGCCCAGGGCCGGAAGAGCCTGTCGTGGGGCAGTACTAGGGAGCCAGTGAATGTTCCACAGCACAGACTGACTGCATGTCCCGTTATTAGCAGGTTCCTTTATTACCGGGGGCTGCCTCCCACGTGCCCTTTAATGTTCTCTCTTTCCTGAGCATTGAAGAACTTTGGCAGGGCCCTGGCCAGGTAGCTCAGGGGGTTAAAGCACTGGCCTGATATGCCAAGGTTGTGGGTCTGACCCCCAGCCAGGGCACATGCAAGAATCAACCAATGAATGCATCAGTAAGTGGAACAACGAATCTCTCTCTTTCTCTCTCTCTCTCTGTCTTTCCCTCCCCCACCCCTTCCCCTCTCGCTAAAATCAATTTAAAAAGTTAGGCAGACAACGGAGGAGAAAGGAGGGGAAGTTCCCGATGGAGGAGCAGGTGAACGAGAGAACCGTAGCATCTCCTATTCTTACCCGACGAGAACTTGCTTAGACAGTAGCAATAATGGCTGCCTTTCCGTAGTATCTACTCCACACCAGGCAATGTCCTGCATTCTTTCACACATTTTCTTTAACATTCACGACAATCATAAAAGCGGCAAACCATTACCTAGCCTTTACCAGACGAAGACCCTGAGGCTCCGAGAGGCCCCCCCCCACTCTCAGTGTCCCCCCGGAGCCTGTCTGTGTCTATCAGGCCACACTGCCTCTCAGCCAATGGCTCTCATCACAGTGCCGAGGGTTCTACACCGGTGACAGCGAAACACACAGCTCAGGGAAGAGCAGGCTGACAAGAACAGGGTGGCGGGGCGCCTGCCAGGCTCGGTGCACCGGCGGGCTCGGGCGGTCCCAAGGTTGAAGCCCAGCAATAGACGGTGAGGGCCGGAGCAGAAGCCGCAGCCACCTGGGATCCAGTCAACTCCACTTGCAAAGAGCTCCTAGCGCTTTCCCTACAGAACTGTCTCCTTAAAACTTGGAAGGGAGATAAGTCGGTCCACTCGGAGCAGATGCCCCTTGAACTCAGCAAGCACTGCTGAAGGATGGCTGGGCAGAGCGGGTCCCCACCCAGGGAGCTCCCTGTCCCACTTACTCATGAATTAAATCTCCGTTCCTTAAGTCAGGCCTGTTCACCGGGCACCAGAGAGACAGCCCAAGCGAAGAGGAAGCAGTCTTGCGATGTGGGACGCTTGCATTGGACCCCACTATTCAACACAAACAAGATTAGGGGCCGCACCCCTGGGCAACAGAATCAAAACCTCTGTAGCTGGGTCAGGCATGTGCACTTATCACAACTCCCTGGGGGACTCCTGGGCACACTCAGGTGTGAGCTGAGAGACAGTGGCCATACAACGCTGTAGGCAGAGGTTCCGGGGGGCGTGGGGCAGCAGCGCCTACCCCAACTTCCAGAAACACCGGTCAGTGAGTCAGCTGCTGCTCAGGTAAAAAAGGAGCAGAGCGCTTTCTAAACGAAGGTGACGTGCAGTGGGAGAGAGGCGGACTGCGTGACCTTCACTGAACAAGACAAAAAACAAGGAGAAAACGCAAGTACTAGTCACAGCTCAAGTCTTCATTACACGTGAAGATACATTTCCAGCTCTCGTGCCAACTTCCGACTCCATCCAGAAAGGCCACCTGCCGGCAGCCCTGCCGCGGGTCACTCCAACCTCTGCAGCTGCTGGGCAACAGGGCCTGGGTGTCCAGTGCTTTGTGCCGGTCCCCACATGGCATCCCCAGGAGCCGACAATTCAGCCAACTGTTGAAAAGCTCAGGCTTCGGAGCGGGGGAGGCCAGGCTTGCATCCTGGTCTCACTGACCAGCAAATACCCGACTTCTAGAACCTCAATATCTGCATTTATAAAACCAGCCTCATCAACAGGAATGAGACAGGGCAATGCCACCAGCCTCCTGATACGATGCGATGTCCCAAGAAGGATGCTGTGTCATCTCTCCGGCTTTTCTGCCAAAAATGCAAAATCTGAATCGAGCAGGGAGGAAATATCAGAAAGACCCCAAAGAAAGGGCATCCCACAAAATCGCTGGCATGTACTCTACAAAACCCTCAAGGCCACAAAAGATAAGGTTGGACTGAGGAGCTGTTCCAGATCAAGGAGGACCAGAGAGACACCACAGTAAATGTCACACCCAATCCTGGAGGGCTCTCGGACTGCGGGGACAATACCAATGAAGAACCTACTGGGACAATGGATAAAATCGGAACACGGACTACAGACTCTGAATCAGATGACAGTGCTGAACTAACGTGCTGTTCCCCGGTTTTTACAAAGAGATTGTGGTTACATAGGAATGATTTCGTTCTTAGGAAAGACACACTGAGTATTGAGAGGTAACTGAGTATTGAGGTAAATCACCCTCAACTGGTTCAGAGAAAGGATCTATAGCAGAGAGGTAGAGAAAATAGAGAAAACATTTAATAAAGCAAATGGAGGACAATAATAATTTGTGACTCTGGGTAAAAGGCAGGCAGGGGTCTTTGTACTATTCTCATCACTTCTCTGGGTATGAAACTGCATCAAAATACAGTTACTCTTCAGAGCGATCAGGCCATGCAAACCAAGGAAAGACTGAGAAAGGAGGGCAGGAGCGTCAAGGAGTCTCAGGGACTGGGACAGCGACATAACCATGTGGTTGACAGCCCTCGATCAGCGGAACCAGAAAAGGGGCATTAGTGGAATACCTGGTGAAATCCCAAAAAGGTGTGCAGTCTTGTGACCACTTTTGTGTCATTAAGATGTTAACATTAGGGGAACTTGAGTGAAGCGTATGTGGAAACTCTCTGTACAATCTTGGCTGTTTGTCCGTAAACCTAAAATTATTCCCAAATATTTTTAAATATATATATTTTAAATCATTAACACACACACAGCAAAGGCCGTGCCCAGAGGCTGCAATGGGACACTCGACTCCACAGGCCCCACGAGCGTGGGTCAGGAGCTGCCTGCTGTCTTAACACAGACATCCCCAAACACTCCGGGCCACGGCAGAACCCAAAGGAAATTGTTCACCGGACTCTCGGGACAGGGCCCCAGGTGGTTCGCACGAGACCTCAGGCTTGGGCACCGGGTATCCAGCTCCGCACTCCTCAAACTTAACCTCTCACAGGAGGCCCCGGGGGAGCCAGTGAAAATGCAGCTTCTGGGTCAGCAGGTCTGAGGTGGGGTCCAGGGCCCTGTGTGCCTAACGAGCTCCCAGGTGAGGCCCGAGCAACAGGTCCTCGGCCCCACGGAGGAGGCGAAGGAACAAGACAGAGGCACCTGAGCCGGTGACGGCGGAGCATCACGCCAGCCCGGAAGCCACCTTCTAGCTCATTGAAGCGTGGTTCTCTTAGGCCGTAGCCAAACCTAATCCCAACCACCTTCAGTCTGCACCAAGCAGTCCCAGGCACAGTAGTTCCATGGATTTCACTTCACAGTAAAATCCAACCGGTGTCCTCTCTCGCACAGCAGGTGAAGGGGACAAACAGCTGTTGTGTGTAGGGAAAACTACTGGGCGGGCTTCTCCACCTGCGTGGGCTTCCTCCAGGGCCCCACGAAGGACCACAGAGAGCAGATGAAATGACAAGGATGTGCCGGTCTGATGGCACCTTTTTGACAATAATCCTCCACGTTTACCTTTCCTTACATTCATGCTCCAGCCCAACTAATTCTGACCTGCTGCTTATAATCTATGTGAACAAATTATCCGGATCCACACCATGCCATATAATCTTCAACCAGTTAATAAAATCCAACCAGCGGGAAAAACAGTGCACCAGTAGACCACACTCGTAAAATAGTACCAAGAACATAAATAAAAAGTGAACCTCCACTTTGAGTTAGTGGACTAACTTTGAGAAGGTAGGAAGCCAGCTAGCATCCTGTTAGTTGCTCTATGAAACCCTCAACTGTGTATTAAGTCTCGACTCTTTTTTATTAAAATCGTTTGCTCTAGAAAGACAAAGGAATCTTCCCGAGCTGTCCCCAAAACTGTCGAGACCTAAGCTAGAGGGTGCCTTAAGAGGTGAAATCATTTTTAAATCATCTGGCTATTTTTCCATTCAGTGAACATTTACTGAGTAGTGACTACATGCCCGGCAATACACTAGATTCACAGTGCATTTCACACTGGTTATAAAATTGCAACGGTCAGGGATCCAGGCCTGAACCCACCGCACTAACTTCATTATCGAGCTGTTAACAATGCACTTGGCTGCTTCTGCAAAACTGGAAGAGCAACAGGATTCAAAACCTTAAGCTCTGCGCTGCCTACGATAGAACAATCTGCCCATATTCACCAGGCCCTGCCAGGCAGGGCTGGGGCAGCCTCCGCCGTGTCAGCTGCCCGGAGCCAGCCGTCCACGCGGCCCTCCCGCCCGTGTCACAGCTTCAGACACAAGCCCTGTATTGACACCAGCCAAGGAGACGTCAGAGGAGTGAAGAGTCCATGTGTCACCACCGCATGGAGCACAGAAATCAAACCACACCGCACTGTGGCTGCACAGACTCTACAGCGCAGCCGGAGAGCGGACAGGGGAAGAGAGAGCCACCCGAAGCCTTCTAAAATTCCAGAGCAGAGAGGACACCGCCAACAACCCCCGCGGGGCTCCCGGCATTACCGACCTGGTCGATTTCCATGAGCTTCGGGTAGGCGCCCGGCCATTCTATGGCCACCTTGACGATGTCGGCGGGCGGTGGCATGGTGAACCCGGAGAGTGTCCACAGCCGGTGCACCTGGGTTCCTGCAGTGCAGACGGCCACACGTGTCTATCCCTGAGGAGGAAGGACAAAAAGAGAAAGAAAGTCGCTCGCTGCACATGCAAGGCGGATTCTGCTGCATCACTTCCTGTTTTCACTGGTGGTTTGGGTATAAGAAACGGCTCCGGGCACAGCAGGCGCAGGGCGCCAAATGCACCACCGGCCGCGCCAGAGGAGACGAGACAGAGGAGGGGAAGGTGCCCCCGCCCTAGAGTCACAGCCGACAGCCGCCAGGAGACACGGCCCCGAGAGGGACCGCCTCCTGACTCCTCAGGGGGAAAGCGGGGCGCCCCTCACCGCGGGTTCTGTTCCCAACGGAGCCCGGGGTCTGAGTGAGCGGGACGCGCTCTGTCCAGAAAGGCACGGAAACCCTAGCGCTCAACAGCCTCCGGAAGGACAGATTGCCCAGGAAGTCATGGTCAGGAAGCAGTTTCTTTAAAGTATTTTCTGTGTGTCACAAACAGAGCCCTGTACTATAGCAACCAGGATGTCACAAGGAAGGGGCCAGGGCTCCAGGTTCGCACAGAGGTGCACACGCACACACTCACACACTCACACGCGCGTCCTCCCCTAGGCACAAACTAGGCAAGATGGTCTTCCCCCAGGCTAGCCCGCCTCTTTCAGGATGGCTTTTTTAACTTTAATGTTTTTGAACAGGCGAAACACTCCCATGATTCAAAATACGAGTGTGTGTGTGTGTGTGTGTGTGTGTGTGTGTGTGTGGTTTTATGCAAAGTAGCCTCTCCCTCCTCTCGAACTGGCCCACCCACCCAATATCCGCTTGGACCCCCTCCCCCGCTCCAGCTTCCCACTGTTACTAGTGTCTTCTGCATTCCTCTAGAATTTCTTCATATACACAAGGCAAGTGCAAAAATATATTGCAGTTTCCCCTTCATATAAAAGGCAGCATTCTCTACCCCATTTTTTTTTTCATTTTGTGTATCTGGGAAATCTTTCCACATCGGTACGAACATTGCGATCTGCTTCCTTCCCCAGCGTCACCACCGTTGTTGGAAGGGAACGACCCCTCTCTGACGAAGCTGTCCTCTGCCGTGCGCCCCTGTGGGACTTCTTCCCTTCCACTGTCACACACACGGCGTGGTCAATCACTTCATGCACACGCCACTTTGCACACGTGCAAACACATCCTGATGAGAGAGTCGCCGAAGTGAAATTGCTGGGTCAGAGAGCACATGCAGTTTTCGATTCCGACGCCCATTTCCACACATCGCTCCACAGGAGCTGTGCCCAGCCACACTCACTCCCTCTCGCAGCAGGTGAGGCCGCCTACGGACACACAGCCTCAGCCACAGACTGAACTTTTGCACACCCGACACTTTGGAAAGAGATAGGTCTCAGGGAGCTTTTAACCTGTATTTCTCTTACAGTGAGCGAGGCCGACCTTGAAAAGGCAAATTCCCACGTCCACTTTTCTGTGAACTGTCCAAAGCCTCTGCCTGTCTTCTGCTGGGTGCTTGGTTGTTTGTTCGAGACTCTGATCTCTGTAAGAAGATTCTGATCAAACACACGCCCCTGGGGTTTTATCAGGCCAGAGTAAGCCTCGTCAGGCCCCACCTCGTGGCAGGTGGGCATTAATGAGACGACAGAGACGGAGCTAAGAATGGCAGCCTCAACAGCGTGGGCTGTCACATAAATCACTCACCTCGCCCGAGCCGACAGGTAAAGGAAATGAACCCCAACAAAAGGACTGCTCCTCTGCTCCAGGATGACGCAGGGAGCCCGCTGTGAAGGTAATCAGTGCTCACGGGTGAGAGCGAACCCACGCACACAGCACAGGATGTTTTCTCCCATGCTCTTCTCTTATGTTTAACGAAAATCTTTTTAATTCATTTATTTTTTATTATTGTTCCAG
Organism: Glossophaga mutica; assembly: GCA_039655065.1. NCBI lineage: Eukaryota > Metazoa > Chordata > Mammalia > Chiroptera > Phyllostomidae > Glossophaga > Glossophaga mutica. Next base: position 91,494,920 of record CM077313.1, read on the forward strand.
GACAGTTGTCTCTATTTTTCCTCCACTGCTCCCCCCACCCCACCCATCCCCATCTCCCGCCCCTGATCCTACCCCCCTTTGGCTTTGTCCCTGTGTCCTTTATACGTGTTCCTTGATGACCCTTCCCCTTTTTCCCCTCTTATCCACTCACCCCTCCCCTCTGGTTACTGTCAGTTTGTTCTTTATTTCCATGTCTCTGGGTATATTTTACTTGCTCGTTTGTTTTGTTGATTAGGTTCCACTTACAGGTGAGATCATATGCTATTTGTCTTTTACTGTCTGGCTTATTTCACTTCCTTAATGCTGCCCAGTTCCATCCATGCTGTCGTGAAGGGTAGGAGCTCCTTCTTTTCTGCTGCGTAGTGTTCCATTGTATAAATGTACCACAGTTTTTTGATCCATTCATTTACTGATAGGCACCTAGGTTGCTTCCAAACTTGTCTACTACAAATTGTGCTGCTACTGCAAATTGGGGTACATAGGTTCTTTTCAATTGGTGTTTCAGGGCTCTTAGGGTATAATCCCAGCAGTGGAATTGCCGGGTCAAAAGGCAGTTCCATCTTTCGTTTTCTGAGGAAATTCCACACTATTTTCCACAGTGGCTGCACCAGTCTGCATTCCCACTAACAGTACATAAAGGTTCCCTTTTCTCCACAACCTCACCACACTTGTGGTTTGTTGATTTGTTTGTGATGGCCATTCCAACCAGTGTGAAGTGGCATCTCATTGTGGTCTCAATTTGCATCTCTCTGATGGCTAGTGATGCTGAGCATCCTTTCATATGTCTCTGGGCCCTCTGTGTGTCCTCCTTGGAGAAGTGTCTGTTCAGGTCCTTTGCCCATTTTTTAATTGGGTTGTTTGTCTTCCTGGAGTGGAGTTGTGTGAGTTCTTTGTATATTTTGGAGATAAACCCTTGTTCAAGGTATCATTGGCAAATAGATTTTCCCATATGGTTTGTTCCATTTTCATTTCACTGATGTTTTCTTTAGCTGTCAACACAGGATTTCTGAGCTCCATTCTGTGCTTTTCCTCAACACTGGGGACCCAGATGTTAGATGTCACTGGGGGATCAGGAGAGCAACAGAGTTCAAGGAAAGCCTGAAGCACATGGCGTGTCCTCACAGAAGAGGTGGAGCCCAGTTGTAAATCGGAAAACCAGGGAAAGCAGCACTAAGAAGGTTGGATGTGCGTCAAGATCTAGGAGAGGTGCAGAGGTAAGCCACATAGGCAGACATCTGGAGAAACCATGTCACAGGCCACGAGAACAGCAAGTGCAAAGGCCCTGAGGCAGGAGCCTGTCTGGGATGCTCCTGAACCAAGTGACTGGCCAAAGCCAAGAATGTAAGGACAACAGTAATAATTCCTGATAGTCATTGGGTAGAACGTGGCAGGTTCATTCACGGTACTCCTGACCCCGTACACACTCTACCCTTGGTCGTGACTTAAGAAAAAAGTTCACATCCACGGACATCTATTCAGAGTACGCATTGCTGCAACTTTCCAGAGATGCTTTCGGGAACCTGCACCTAAAACCTTAACATCGTGGATTCCTTTTGAGTCATTTTACTTTTCTGGGATGTTTCCTCAAGAAACAGTTATTAACTAAACCTTAACAATGCAGACTGCTGTTTCGGTTGCAATTCCCAAAACTGGGAAACCGTTGAATATTCAACGCCAGACAGGTTAAACAATTATGGAGCCTCGTATGCACAAACACAGGCAGGCAATCAGGGCTCAGGGCTTCCTCTTCGTAGTCTGTATACTATTTTCTTCACTTGAGAATTCTAAGGACAATGTGTTATATCTGCATCATGGCACTTCAATCCAGATTCAATTACACACCCTAGAATAGGAACCGAAACAACAGGCTCTAATGCAAACCCAGACGCGTTGCGACTATCAGGAGACAGGATTCAAAGCAAAGAGCACACAGTCTTGAGGGTCAAGAAAATAAACAATAAAACAAAAAATGCATCTGGAGCACCCGCCTCCCAGCTCCACACACACTAGTCTAGAATTACACGGAAAGGGGTCAGCCAGCCTTCCAGGAATCAAAAGCCAGGTGTGCTTTTCCTCCCCTGTAGCTGGTATTGATTTCTCAAAGGCCGTTCAGACAAAACCTGTTGAACAGGTGAGAATACAATAACGTGGTTCTCCGTGGGTCTCCATGGCGGACACACGGGAGCTGCGCACAAAGCAGCCATTCAGAGCGGAGAGGCCAGGGCATCCCCTGGGACCTCCCTGAACCAAGTCCTATCAGACCGCATCGCTTTTGCTCAGGTTACCGCACAGCACGAACAGGGGCAGCCAGGCCCCCGCCAGGTGGGGCCCAGTGCACAGCCGCAGAACACATAATCCAGTCTACATCGCTATCCTCAAAAGCCCACATTTCGTCCTCCTGAATGCATATTTCCGCTGGGGAGCCGTTCACTCTCCAGGCTTCTATACGTAGTCATTGTTGCTTCTGATGAAGTTGAGGGAAGGAAGTTTCCAGCACAGACTTTCTCACCCTTGACACAGTTAGCATTTGGGGGGCAAGGTCCTTTGTCGTAGGGTCATCCTGTGCATTGTAGGACGGTTAGCCGCATCCCTGGCCTCTACCCACTAGAGGCCAATAGCCCCTCTCGGCCGTGGCTGTCAGGAACGTTCGCAGACACGGCCAAGTGTCCTCTGAAGGCAGAAGCGTCCTCCAGTTACGTGGTGAGCTACATGATCAGGCAGGCCTGGGCATGGCCGTGCATGCCCAGGATGGTGGGCTTCGCTTCCCCGGGGCCACACTCGCAGCTCTCACTTCTTCTGGTTGGCTCACCCCCATCCAGCGGGAGCACTGCGAGGGCAAGAAGCACGGCCTGATCACAGCAACACCAGCAGGGCAGGCAGGCCTCTCACGCTGGGCTGCCAGCCGCATGCATCCTTCCTACCACCAACTTCTCATCAGAGCTGCTGGACGTGAAATCACGTCTAATATCATCAAAATTGGCCGTATATTTAAGCTACGTGATTTGGGTAAACAGCCCGATGTAATACTTCTCGTGCAAATGAAAATTTAAGAACCACTAATGGGAAGTCTACACAGCTGGCTAAAAGTTCCAACCATTCTGCATTGTTCCTGAGTGATGGTTGTTCTATATTTTAGTTGTAATTTTGAGGTGGTTGTACAAAGAGGCGGGCCATGTCTGCCTACACGCCATCTTGACCAGAAGTCCAACCATCCTGCCTTGCAAGGCAGAACTATCTATCCAGTCCTTGGAAGCAGCTAGGAAATGGGTGAAGATTTTCCAGTGGTCCTGCCTGTCTGCTGATTGATTCACTTTATTTCACTTTTAATATTAAGATTCTACAGGAGTGCGTAATACAGCTGTGCATACAGATATTGTGTGATAAAGCTGTACACCTGAATTTTATATAATGTTATCAACCAATGTTATCAACCCCAACAAGTTTACTAAAAAAAAATAAAATTAAAGATTCTATAACCTTAATGTGAATATCAAATGGCTTGTTTATCGTTGAGTGAATTAAATAAGACAGAGGAATCACTTTTTATTTAGGAGTTAGTTACTAAAGTCCACAAACCAGTTAGATGTGACTCCATAACCCCTGGACAAGTTGAAATCTTTATCATTTTGCTGAATGTCTCCTTCTTAGCTTTGGGTCACATTTCTAAGACAACAGAGAGAAACTCGCTTGATAGAAATCTGTCTATGTCTATACATTGTTCACACCCAAAGTCCTACATGTCTGTTTGTGTGGGAAACTCACCTCACTGTTGCCTCTTAAAGATCTGTTCCTTCTCTACAAGTTTTTTCAGGCAGCACGATGAGATTTTAGGTTTCATAAAGTTCAAAAATATGGATCTGTGTTTTTTCTGAAGTTTCCATATAGTGTTAGTTTTGGGTCCCTGCAATGGCTTTCAACCTTTTGACTCTATGTCTAGTCTTTCTATTACACAAGCAAACCCTTGTAAGAGAAGAAAATGAGCCTACAAGGCTCCATCCGGTAGGAGCTGAGCAATGGGGAAACTAACACACTGGCCCTGGTGACCTGTGGGCCCACAACTTCACTGCAAGAAACAGACAGATGGGTCAGGAAAGGCCAAAAGGCGGATCGATGGGAAAGAAATACCGAGCAGCTGGAGAGACAATTAGCTTCCACTCCTCTGCCCCTTCCTTTGCTCCAACTGCCTCTGCCCACTGACCCTCGTGTTCCACTGGGGACAGATGAGAGGTTTACAACAATTATGGGGACAGTAGGGAGAGAGCACTAGTCCCATAGTTCAATGTCGAGCGGTCTTCAATAGATAAAGAAATAGACGACATTTTCCCTGGGCATTCACTCGGGTGAGGCAGGAAGAGAAAGGGCCTCTGACACCCACTGAAACCAGGCTTCCCTTTGCTCTCGCTGGACTGCGAAGATCAGGGAGCAGACCCTTCCTCAGTCCTCTGAAGTGCAGCAAGGGGGCTGCCCTTTAAACAAAGATTAGCCAGAAAGAAAAGGAAGCATTTATTTACTCATGCGGTGGGCGTAGCTGCAGGAGAACCCAGCAACTCAAAGGGGCGATTAGAATTCAGAGCTCATTTACTGTGTACAAGTGGTGATGAAGTGTGAGAGGCTAAACAAAGGGAAAGGGGTGTGGCTTCTGGGGGGGTGAACCTAGCACAAAGGTGGTTTGGAAATGTCGGGTTGTTTACAAGGTTCCTTGTGTGCTCTGAAGCCCTCTCAGGAGACAGAGCTGTCTTTGAAGTGCTTTGGGGAACAAAAGGGACACCTTTACAAATGAAAATCTGCTTCACAGATGTAAATTCCCTTTACAAAGGAATGCACCAAGAGCTGCCGCAAGGAGAGGGCTCCAGTCAAAAGTTACAAACTGTCCTCAAGTGGTTTCAAGGTGTTCACGGTTTTTACATCTATTCTCTTTCCTGTTGCTTTTCAGTAACTTTAAAGACAGTGTTTTTATTTCTCAAAATGGTCTTTTTTCTACTTCTCATCTCCCTGTTTTGCAGTTAAAATGTTGTGTATTTATGACTATTAATGCCTACTTTGCAAAGTTGCTCTGTATCATTTTGTTTAAGCAAGAGTAGAACCAGTCACTTTAGTGCCCTGGTTCTCAACTAGGGGTAATGTTACCCCCCTAGGCTACATTTGTGCATCTGGAGACATTCTGATTGTCCCCAAGCGGAAGGTGTTACTGTCATCCAGTGGGTAGAAGCCAGAGATGCTGCTAAACATCCGGCAGTACCCAGGATGAGCCCCCAGGGCAAGGAATGATCTGGTCCAAAAGGTCAATGGAGCCCTTTAAGGTAGAAAGAAGGGCAGAGAGTACGCCTCCTGTGGCTGCTGTTGCTCCACTGCTCTCGGCTCAAGCAATTGGTCCCCCCGCCCCCCTCCCCCGCCACGTCCGCTCACCGACCTGAGTCAGAACCTTGCCATTCCCTGGAGACATGCCTAGCACCCAAACCACCCCCTGAAGCCACAGGACCCAACCTGGCAGCCCAGTGGCAACTGTACTTTGCTGCTATATTCTCGAGCTCTGGTACCTGCAGGTCCACATTTCCGACGGAGCCCTCAGCGGCTCGAGCCGCCTCTCCTCCCCTGAACTGCCAACGGGAGCTATGCAGGCATTGCAGGAATTAGTCTCAGTCTGGCATTTCCCACACAACACCGCTTCTTTGAAATATTAATTAATGCAATGCAAAAAAATTGTCAAATCTTGTAAAACACTAAATGGAAAAAACAGCTAATAATATCTAACCAGTTGATGCTCTAAGCACTTTTCATAATAACCTTATGAAATAGGTCCCACTACTAAGCCATTCTGCAGACCAGGAATCTGAGATGTACACACATTAACTAACTTGCCTGAAGTCCCAGGTCACACAGGAAGCCCGGCCATACCTCGGGCTGTTAACAGTGGAGTCAGACCTCAGTCCTTGAGTCTGGCTAAAAAGAATTCAGAACCGAGACCTCCAGGCAAGAAGTTTATTTGGAAAGTCACGGAGGCAGAAGAAGTGAGCCAGCTGGGCTGCGTGGACTCAGGCAGCAAGTTACAAGGGCAACAGAAGAGCCGCTGAAGCTTAGGAGAAAGAAAGCAAAGCTATCGCGCCCGAGGTAAGAAGAGAGGATAAGGTGTAGGCGTGCTCCAGAGAGACCACACCTGGGAAAAGGCCGCGGTGGGGAAAGGCACGGGTGCTCTAGAGAGAGCACGCACAGGTGCGAACACACGGGGACTTTTGTCTTAAGAGCTGTTTTCCAAACGTGGGTATTTTAGGGGCGGTCTCAAGGGAGGCTCTCAATAGCATATTCAGGTGTGTTGTTTTGGCACTGCGGTCTCTACCAGCTGGTTGGCACCACAGGGCGGGGGTGGGAATTTGTCCTTGCATCTGGTCATGACATCAGCATCTGGTTTTGCATCTGGTCATGACGTCAGCATCTGGTTTTGCTGCTTCTCGGGGCCTGGAGCTGAAACACAACTGAGGCTTAGATGTTGTCTCTAGTTTGACCAGAACTCTGTCTCTACAGTCAGCAGACCCCAGGCTATGCTCCTAAAACTATTCGATGCTGATCGGAACCTCCCTGTCCTGGGGGATTAAAGCCTAAGGGACTGGCCGTGCGAGGGCTTGTGTGGGGGTCCGATGAGGCTGCTGTTCCCCCTGAGAGGTCTAAACCACGCGACTAGCGATACGAAAGGTCCGGGCTCTCAAGTGCATGACTAGCAACATGCTAGGCGAGGAAAGGTGTGAGCCGAGAACGTCGTGTTCTCAGTGTTGCCCATCGCTAGGCCCCTGGACTTTCCAGCCTGGTACCATCCCGTACCCGGCCTGTGTTCCTGCTCTGCTCACACCTGTCTAACTGCCCACTCAGTCGAGTGTACATCTGTCTGATTCCACAGCATGTTTTTAATCACTATCACATATATTGAAGAAGGTTCCTCTACTACAGGAGTTTGGGGGCCTTTAATGTAATCTACGTAGACTGTGAAATCTTCACATGCCATTAGCAATATTTCCCAAATGTGTGTGTCCGAAAACCACTTTTTTCTCCCCTCAGGGAGCATCTGGTGGCACCGGTTTGGGAAACAATGCGTTGACACCATTTGCCTGCTAGGTTTCTCTGGAAAAGGAACTGCCAAATAGTCTTGGCCAGAACCGTAGTGGAAAGTGGTAGAGAACACTCCTGACTGCAGTCCCACTTGGGCTTATCATCACCTTCATCTGTGGGAAAGTCTCCAGGAAAGTGGCCCAGTTCTCCTGAGTAACTCCTTCCCATGCACGTGGGCCAGTAACAATTCAATTAGCGACAGCTTCTGCTGTGCAAAGTAGCTGAAGCTAAAGAGCAAGAGAAACTGAGTATTTGTATTTGCGGTAGCTAGAATCTGAGTATCTCATCTCCTGCTTTCAATCTGTGTTACCGTCAGTGTTTAGCTAGAAGAAGAGGAGGAGGAGGAGGAGGAAGAAAAGGAAAGAAGGAAGGAAGGAAGGAAGGAAGGAAGGAAGGAAGGAAGGAAGGAAGGAAGGAAGGAGAGCAAAGGGAACAAGACATTGAAAGGCAGCGTGAGCTCGTCTGCTTGCCAGCCAGGGAGCTGCAGCTTCGCGCCCCAGGGGACCACACCGCAGCATTGCTCCGCCAAGGGAGGAACACGCCTCCCATCCCCCGCCCGGCACTGGACCGCTGGGGGGATCCAGGAGGAGGAGGAGGTGGTGGGCCACGGAGGCCTGTCAGTCTAAGTGGGGGATGGACCCCATCCGAAGCCTACAGAAAGTCTGGGATGCTGATTGGTCATTTTGAGAAAGCACCTGGTCTGTCCCAAAACCCAAGCTCACGGTTATAACCCCAAGGGAACAAAGGAGACCTCTCTCTGTCTCGCTTGTGACCCGCACTTGCATGGTGCAGTCTCCAGCAGGAAGCCTGAATGCTGAAGCCCGGCAAGGGACTGCAGCTGGAAACACACGCCAAGCTAGCCGGACGCTGGACTGGACTGGACTTTAATATGGAGCGTAAACTCTGGGCAAGTGACCTTCACCCTGGCCCTACCGAAGACAAGACTGGACTTTTACCACAGCAAAATGGATGGAGATGGGACATTGGAAAGTTGGGAAGGGACCCTCTTAATTGAGTATCATCAGTAAACCATACCAGAGGGCCACACCCTCCTGTGCGGGTCTCAGGAAATTCTTCTTCTTTAGACACAAGCACCCCAGTTCCACCAATAACATTTGCATGGTGATTTGGGGAGTACAGCACATAAACCTTTCACAGCCCAGCCCCAGCCTGCCTCTGAGCAGCCCCCACGCACCGTTCCCCACCAACGGCATCCCTGCACCCACCCCACAGACACAGGCGATGACTGTAAGTCAAACATGGCAAATAGATTTTCCCTTAAGGTCACCAACAGTCATTTTGCAGTGGCTGCTCGTAACACTGCTTAAAGGAGGCAAGCCTCAACACCTGCGCAGGTGCACCGCCGACTCCTGGGCGGAGAGGAGAGCACGGGGACCAATGCTGGCTACTTCTTTCCTCATCAAGCTGCTGCCATTTCCTGGGCACAACGCATTCTCGCACCTCCTGCCTTTGTTCCCAGCACGCCCTCTACCTGGAACGTCCTTTCCCCTCCCCTTGGAGTGGCTTCAAAAACTCGCACCTAGACTTCAAAGCCAATCACACATGCCAGCTCCTCAGAGAGACTTCCCTGACCCCACAGCCTCCCAAGCGAGGAGAAAGTGTCCTCTTCGTAGGTGTTCTCGGTGCACCTGCCAGCGCACCTGCGCGCACCTTCTGCTCTGGGTTTATATGATTTCCCCAAGAATAGAAATTCTGTATCTTATCCGTCTCTGTACCTCTGGTCCTGACCAGATGGCATGGCAAATAGTAGCTCAATAAGTATTTCTCAGACAAGTGAATGAATCACTCTTTCCTTAAAAGCAAATTCAAGTGATCCTTTTTTAAATGTGAGGAATGACTCAAGCCAACGATGCATTTTAAAAATCCAGAATTCCTCACACAGAAAACCTCCAGGCACTTCCTGAAGCGGCAGCAACTCATTTGTCCCATTGGCCAGAAATAGAAGTGGAGGCGCTCAGAGGTGAAAACGGGGTCGACTTCAGATTAGTTTTCCTCCTGGAGAAATTCTGTCAAAAAGCAGAGGAGACCGGAGCCAGGCGGCTGGTTCTCAGCCCTTCGCTCTGAGCTCTCTGCAAGCACAGAAGCACATCTCAAATGGAAAATTCATTATCTTCCAGACCAAGGCACACACTTCCCTCCTTGTTCTGGTTTTTGGGTATTTGCTTTTCGAATTCCTTTTTGGCTGTTGTAATGCCAGCGTGGGCCCCCCCGCCCCTTCCCAGTCCTCAACCTCCTCTCGCTTCCCCCTGCCCTCCACCCCCACAAGCCCTGCCACGGGGACAGGGGCTGACATCCCCCAGTGGAGGAGGCAAAGCTCAGGCCCAGCTCCCTATCTCAGAACCCAGACTGCAGGCCACAGGAAACACAGGAGCCTTCCCACCCTCCTGCGAGCCAAACTCTCCAAGTTTCCAAACCTGCTGATGCAAAAACAATATGCGAAGCTCCTCTCTCCCTCTCTCTCCAGCCACTGCCCAGCTCCAGAGGCCACCGCAGGAAACCGGATTGCATCAGGTGATCGAGAAGCCCTTCCGCGGAAGGCAGGGTGCGGGGCTGGGCCCCCGGGGGCTCCCACCTGACCACTCAGCACCGAATTAGTCATTCGGAAAGGCGAGGCCGGCAGGCGATGCGCACAGGAGGGCGTGGGCCTCTGCCCTTCCTCCCTGGGCAGGTCCTGGACAGTGTCCTCCTCCAGGGCGCAGGCTTGGGAATGCGCATGAGGTCAGATGTCTGCCCGGGCATGACTCCTGCCTCTGCACGGCCACACTTCGGGAGGGACTTCAGCCGAATTACGCGACGTGTCCACCCTCGGTGCCCTCGTCTGCACAAGGGGGACAATCGTGGAACCTTTCTCATAGGACTGTTGTGAAGACTGAACTTTTAAAGCAATTAGAACTGGGCCTGCCATAGTGGTGGTGGTGGTATTATTATTATTATTATTATTATTATTATTAAAGATTTTATTTATTTATTTTTAGAGAGGGGAAGAGAGGGAGAAAGAGAGGGAGAGAAACATCAATGTGTGGTTGCCCCTCACGTGGCCCCCACTAGGGGCCTGGCCTGCAACCCAGGCATGTGCCCTGACTGGGAATCGAACCTGCGACCCTTTGGTTCGCAGCCCGAGCTCAATCCACTGAGCTACGCCAGCCAGGGCGTGTTATTATTATTTTTATTTTTATTCTTAAGCTACCAAGCACGGACACCCAGGTGAAGCAGTCTCCTTGCGAGAAACACACCGAGAGAGGCCCCACTGCTTGGTAATCCTTCTTCCCTTCCCTTACGCTTCATAATACACCCAGACGGGCTGTCATGAGAGTAAAGAGGGAATAATAACTCCGCCTGCCGTCCAAGGGGGGGTTTGTAGATTTGGACACATTTTTTTCCCCGCATTTACAGGATGAGTGACTGGGTCCGGAGGGGACCCGGAGGAGGTAGGCCGGGGTAAGGCTCAGGAAGGTGGGCCCGCGTGGCCCAGGCAGGAAACCACGACAGCCTGAGCAGCGAGCTGCCTGAGACAGACGCCACCCAGGTTCTCTCCACCCGCAGGCCCGGGTCTCGCAGGAAGGTCCCCGGGTACGCGGAGGTGACCAGAACTCAGCCTCTCCTGGTCCCCTCCTCTCAAGGAGAAGTGGATGCGGGCTTCTGTGCGCAGGCATGTAAGGAAGGGTCCCTACGGAAAAACCAAAGGGACGCTCTCTGCACAGAGGGGGACCTGCCCCCGGTTACTGTGCCGCTTCCCCGTTGCCGTGTCCTTCCGTCCTGTGCCCGGTTGTACGGACCCATCCAGCTGCCCCCTCGCTGACTTCGCTGTCCTCTTCTCCAGGGGGGTGACCCTGAGATGCAAGCTGACGGAGGGGACGCATGGTGCGGGGGGTCCCCCAGCTCCCGGAGCTGTGGGCTTCTGGCGGAAACCGAGGCACAGCCCCTCCCTTAGGGTGTCCCATCCTGGCTCTAAACTGAAGACCCTCAAAATGTTTCTCAGGGAAGTTTCCATTTAAAAACAAGACTTTTCCTCATTCTCAGGGTTTTAGACATTTTAGCCCTCTGGTGCTTAGGCATAACCCCCCCCCCCCCCCGCCGCCCCCCCTCCCACCCCGTAAGATAAACAAAAGCAAAGCCCTGGAGATTTTCTCTTATCTCTTGCACCTTGGGAAGCTTTGTCCAAACTCCCTCCCGGGGTTGTAGGGTAGAAATCTCTTCCTTCTGGTTTCTAATCTGGGCTCCCTCACAAGTCTGCCCCAATTTTTCTTAAGATAAAATACTTTCAGAGCACATGGTATCAGCAAGGACAGGTGGCCACACTTTGAAGTTGTTCACACAAACACCAAGATAACAGCGGACCCCAGGGGCCAGTGTTTGCTGCTGACGAACAAAAGGATTTCTCCTCCCTGGATAAGTATAGGAATCCAGAAATTTCTTACCACGTTTATTGGAAAATAAACCCAAGGTGTGAACTGGGGGAACGGTGGCCTGCAGCTCTACGGGAAAGCCAGTATTACTGACGGTTTCCCGGGGTTACCGATCTGCTCACTACCACCCTGAGGATCACATTCTGGATGGATTTTTTTTTTTCTTTTTAATGCTCATTTCCGCTTCGCTTTACTCCGGGCTAAGCTGCCCCAGGATCTGCAGACACACCCTGGGGAGTAGTGAGATTAAAAGCTGATAAGAGGGAAACAGATAGTGGGATTTCCAACTCAGTGCTGGCAATTTACTAAATGGATACCTCTGAACATTTACCTTGGTAAATTAACTGGATGCTGATGATTTAAATTCTTTTTATTTGCACTCAGTTCTAGCAAACTTGGGACTCAACCTGCTGATATCTGCTTTAAAAAAAAAAGAAAAACCAAACTAGATAGTTACAGAGATTGTAGGGGGGAAAATTAGAAGAGGCCGTCATGCATTTTCTCATTTTTCTATTACAATATACTTCGCCTTGCCAAGAAAAAGGTCAGATGTTATAAATCTTTGTGGAACACTTGAATTCTGCTGACAGGTCTGATAATGAGGTCAGACTCTAGGACCTAATTATCTGAGGCACAAATTTAATAAAGGAGGTCAAAAAAACCCAGCTTCCACTTGACACCTTACTTTTTTCAGCTTTTTTTTGGGAGGGGGCGGGGACTGAGGAAAGGAAAAAGAGAAAGAGGAACAACAATATGAGAAAAAACATCGATCGGTTGCTTCTGGCATGTGCCCTAGCCAGGGATCGAACCTGCAACCTAGGTATGTGTCCTGACTGGGACTCGAACCCACAGCCCTTTGGTGCAAGGGACAATGCTCCAACCAACTGAGCCATCAGTCAGCACTCAGCTTTTTAAATCAAAGCCAAGAGGGCGTAAGAAAGAGGAAAAGTTTTAGAGTCAGACAGGCCTGACTATGGCTGAGAACGTGGGTGATGGTTTACGCCAGGGCACACGATGACCAGATGTGCACTGCACCTCAGTCTATGGGGAGAACAGACTGGAGTAGGGTGAAGACGGACTGGTGGAACTTGGTAAGAAAGTGATTGATGGCAGTAGCTGGGGCTGGGCCAGGGGTGGTGTTGGAGATGGGCAAAGGGAAGGACTTGTGAGCTATTTTAAGAATAAAAATCAACAGGAATTGACGGTGGACTGAATATAGGGGAGGAAGGATACGCTGAAGTCCAGGGTAATTCAGGGCTCTGTCTTACATAACAGGACGCATGGGCAGTGATGCCATTCGCTGAGCTAGCAGTCTGCCAAAGAGAAGGTGCGCTCCAGCCAATGTGTTGACCTCCATCCAATCGGTGGGTGGGTAGAGTCACCCAGGGGACCGGTGGTAAAGTCCACGCCACCAGGACAAGAGACACCCCTCTTCCTTACAGACCAGATTTACTTTACCCCAGGTCACACCGACAATTCCTGGCCATGTCCTCCTCATCACATTGAGAAGCGGCAGAACAAGCAGCGGCCGCCACGGCTGGACCTCCGTTCTCTGCCTCCAAGCCTGGTGGCCTCGGGAAAGTTGCTCTCTGTGTCCGACCTGGCTCAACTGTAAAATGGGGACCACCACAGGACCCGTCTCACAGCTTTCTTGAGATGAGTAATAAGAGAGATGATGATGGTAAGAGCTGACGTTTCTATAACTTACTGTGGCCCGGCACCCCACTGAACGGTTCCCACACAGCAACGCCTCCCATCGCCGCAACTGCCCTGTGGCAGAGCTGTTGTCATCGTCCCCGTTCTCAAAACGAGGCGATGGAGTCACTCGGGAAACCAGCACTCACCTGGCTGGTTGGCGACCTAGCCAGTCCACAGTCCGTGGTCTGAACCGTCCCACAGAACTCCCTCCGACCCGGCCGCCTGGGAAGGGCTCTGAATCAGCTGCGTGAGCTCTGAATCAGCAGATCCAGTCTTTCATGAAGGGCACTGTTCACGAGGTGGAAGACTTCAAGCATTTTTCCCTTTTGGATCCAAATTGGACCTTCCCACCCAGTACTTACATAATATCCATGGTGACACGGTGAACTTGCTGCCGACTCTGACTCTGTGAACCAGAACCACGTGGCCTGAGTGTTTCAAGCTCCGCACAGACTCACTTCTTGACCCAGGCAACCTGACACTACCTCTGAGAGCAGCTCTGCAGGAAGGGCACCCCACGGCTGGGGTCACACATTCCCGGGAGATAAAACCAGGTTCTCCTCGAGACCTCTGTCTTTTTACCTTTGCACTTAATGGAAGGGTAAACTTTTGTGTGAGTTGAATATACTCTCCCACCCTGCTAGAGAAAGAACAGAGGGATTCTTTCGTAAGCAGATAACATGATTTTATTTCTACTAACAAGGAATAATCTTAATTGACATCTGGCTCTGCCGGAGTATGGCCCCAGAACAAGTACTCCAGACTGAAATAATGATGTTTTGGTTGCAGGCCCCAACATTTAATGACCTTATGGCAAAGAATCTACATAGCAAATCAATTCACTCAGGTACAAGAGAATTTGCTGGGAAGTTACACAGCTTAAAGTGAAAGTTTAGGAAACTTGTCTGAGATTTATTAAAAACAAAAAACAAAAAACCCTGAGGTAGACATTTCAAACATCTACTTAAAATTTTTCCAGGCAAAAATTAATTCCATCACGTACTAAAGCATCGAACTCTGGGGGACCAACAGACTCACATTCCTTTTTTGAGAAAAATGCTGCATCTGCGTGAGAGTCCTCCTTGGCATACCCACGAGGAGGTCGGGGGGCTGCCTACTCACGAAGTAACATCAAATTAGCTCTGCCAATTTCAAAAGGATATACATCCAATTCCCAGATCACTGTTGGTAAAGCCAGGCGGGGCTGCGAGTAACTAACAAGCAAAGGGCTGCTGGTTGCACCCTGCACATGTGGGGGTCACAGTGTTTTCTACAGGAAAGTGTTACAAACAGTCCGAACATTTAAATACAGGAAACTGCTTTAATAACTTATGGGAAAGCCATAACACAGAAGAGCGATCATAAAATGAAGTCACGTAAAAAAAAATGGACGGCACTAGGCAACCTTCACGGTATATTTTGTTGATTCACTTACATCCATTAACATTCAAAAGAACTCAGAAAGACTAGCATTCTCGCACGGTGTTGGTTAAGAGTAGGATTCTCCTTGTTGGGCAGTTTCTTGTACTATTAAACATACATTTCCCATGTGACATGCAATTTCAACCCTAGGTATTTACTCTAAGAGAAATGCACACGCATGAGCACACAGCAATTCGTCTGTGAATGTTCACGGCGGATTTATTCGTACAGGCCGAAAACCAGAAACAACTGATGCGCGAGTAAACTAGCTATGGAATAGCATCTTCCGCATAAGAGAAGACTATTCCATAATGAGGAGAATGAGTTACTACCCACGACAACAGACATGCATCTTAAGTGCATTATGCTAAACCAGGGTGGGCACACTCTGGCCGTCGGCCAAATCCAGCCCTCTGCCTATTTTTATAAACAAAGTTTTCTTTTCTTTTTCTTTTCTTTTTTTAATCTTATTTTAATTGTTGTTCTTGTACAGTTTTCTGTCTTTTACGCCCATCCCAGCCCACCACCCCAGCCCTCCCCACCTCCCTCTCATTTCCACCCCCCATAGTTTTTGTCCTTGTGTCCTTTATACTTGTTGCTCTAAACCCTTCCCCTATTCCCCTGAAATTCCCTCCCCTCTCCCCTCTGGTAAACAGTTTTCTTGAACAGAGCCACACCTATCCAGTTGTATATTGTCAAAGCGGCTTTCATGCTACCACCAGCAGAGCTGAGCACTTCCAACAAAGGCCTTGGAGCCTCCAGGCCTAAACTGTTTACTCTCTGAATCTTTACAGAAAAGTTTGCCAATCCCTATGCTAAATTAAAGAAGCCAGACACAAAAGACCACACACTGCATGGTTCCATTTATATGAAATTCTAGAGAAGGCAAAACTGTACTGATGGAAAGTGTATCCGTGTTGGCCAGGGGCTGGGGTCAGGGGTCTGACTGCCAAGGGCACAGGGAACCCTGTGGGGTAACGAACATGGTCTGAACCCTGGTTGTGGGGGCGGCCACGTGACTACGTACACTGGTCAATTCTCACTGAACCAAAACAAGTGATTAATTGTGGTGTATCTCAACAAAGCCCACCAAAATTATATGTATACATATAAATTACTACCTCTTGCTAGGTATCACAGTACTACCTTCTGCTAGGTATTCTTCCAGGTGCTGGGAGTGTGACATTAAACTTTCCATTCGGACCAAGCTCCTGTCCCGGTGCTGCAGTTATAAAATAGTGGGATTCCACACCGACCCGTTAGTGGATGCTGAGCTCAGCTTAACTCCACGAATAAAGGGCTCGGTTCTGCATCTAGTCTTTCTCCGGACACTGTCTCACACAATCCCATACTTAGCGATTTTCAGCCATTTCATCTCATGGCACATCAAGTAATTACCAAAATTCTGCAGCGCACACACATCTTTTTTTTTTTCTGATCTGACAAAAAATATAGGTATAATTTTGATTCGTTTACACCAGATGGCTACTGTGTTGGCCGTTGTCATTTTTTTAAAATCTGACAATCTAAAGGAAAAGAGGTCAGTACCCCTGATTAAACAGTCAGGTGGTACATGTCTCAAATAGGCACTGGTTGAAAATCTTGGCCACAGATGTATTTTACATGTATGTCCAAAACCCAACCCTCCTGTCCTCCCTCCCTGCCTCCTTCCCTTCCTTCCTCAAATATCCAACTGCCGACTCAATACAGGGACTCAGTGGTCCCCTGGCATCTCCAACAGTGTATCTAAAACTGAACTTCTTCCTCCAAATCTGCTCCTCCCTCAGAGTCCCCCCTATCGAAAGGTGGGTGGGTGGCAGACCTTTCTATAAGCTTTCCTGTTTCTCCTCTTCTCCAGGGTACACTTTCAGCCCGGTGAAATAAGAGGCCACACCCATGCACGTGACTCACTTCGGCCAAGGACACTGAGTGCAAGTGGCAGAACAGAGGGCGGGAGCCCCGTGTTCCCTGTCTTCCTGCCACGGCCAGTTTCGAGAAAGCTGCATTGAAACGGGGGGAAGTCTGATCACTGGGTTGGGAGGACAGCTGTCCTGGAGGGCCACCTGAATCTGTAGCCCTCTTTGCATGACGGGAAACGGTGTATGACTTAGTTTCTTCCGCAGCATGGCCTCACCTCTGCTGACTGACACAGGGACCGCAGATACTCATGCAAACCCAGGTCCCTCTTGCTGCACCTTCCCCCTTACCCTCCAATCCACGCCACCCCCACTAAACTCTCAAATCCGACCCGTTTTCTCCATCTTCACTGCCGTCCCCTAGGCCAACCCAACATCCCTCAGCTGGCCTCTTGGAACAGGGCTCTAATCTCTTCTCCATGCAGCCACCAAAGTGGAAACAGCAAAAGTGTTCAAATGGCTCCTTAGCTGCAATCCCTTCGATGGCTCCCTCTGTACTCAGGCTTAAATCCCAAACCTTCCACCTGGCCCACAAAGGTCTGCATAAGCCAGCCAGCGCCCGCCTGTCCGGGCCTCCTGAGTCCCCCTCCCTCTTCCCCCTCGGACCCCGTTTCCGCAGGTCCGTTCCTCTCTCGGATGCTCACGCACACCACGCTCCCACCGCAGGACAGGGCCTCCCTCCTCTCCGTTTGTCTTTGCTGTCCCCAGGACTTGAGGTCCTTCTGAAACACATCCACCGCTCTTTCCACGTCTTCCCTTTGATTCCTCCCTAGAGAGGGGAAAATGACTCTTGGAAAAAATCTCAAGAGCTGGCATAAGATTAAATTCTCAGGATTCATGAGACCGTAGGGCCTCATGGCTGGTAGGAACAGAAAGAGAATCAAGCCATCCCTTCTGCTTGGGAATCCAGGAAAGAACCGCCCAGGGCGAGGAGGGAACCAGGGGCCGGAGAAGGGCTCTCTGGAGAATGATGCGCTAGAAGGAGTCCAACGACCGCCACCATCCCGGCCCCTCCGAGTCTCTGCGTTCACGCCTGATCGCGCAAGAATCCCCCACACAATTCTGTTCTGAGCAGCACCCTGCCCTGGGCCCCGGGTCCCTCTGATGCCAAGAAGTCCACTCCGGACAGAAGGCCCGAGAACTCCCCGTACACCCCACCTCTGGGCCACTGTGTGTGAAAAAAGCCAGACTGGAACCCTTAGAATGTTTGCCTTCCCATCGAATTCCCTGGTTTTTATTATAAACGACACTACAGAGATATTCAGGAGCCCACGATGTAGCCGTGTGTCTAACACTGACTAAAAGTGTTCAACCTTCGGATAAAAGCCAAGAATGCTGACACATGCTTAAATTAGGGGTTTCCTGTGAGTTCTACTCACACTCGAGCTTTCTCCCTTTCACCTGAATGTTGACCCAATTGCAGAAAAAGACTTCATATTTTTTTCCGTTTTTAAAAAAATTTTTAGTGTATCGGAAATATAATGTGGCTCTATAAGGCATCCTTTAGACCTGTAACCTAGTCTTTACTTCTGTGCTGGTACTTTTTTCCATGATTCTTACATGTTGTAATTAAGATGAGAAAAATTCACATCAAACCAAATTTCTTCATTCTTTCATTTCACCATCTCAAAATTTATCAAGTTTCTCTTGAGAACGGAGAGCGAAACAGAGAGAGCTTTGTGGGCACATCCTGTTTTTCAGGTGCAAGACGGCTCCAGGTTTTACAGCAAAATCACTCAAAAGTAAATCCAACTGAGGATGGGTTAGAAGCATCTTTGGACAAACCTCAGAACATCTTTATCAGCGAGCTCCTCCATTCTGGCCCTTGGAACTTGCTCATAAAAGATTATCTCTGGATGGCGTCCAAAACCTCTTTATATTTGACCGTTGTAAACGACTGTCATAACTTGAAAGACCAGAGATACAGGTACGTTTCCAGCTTTATCTCATCCGAAGCTCTTCGGCCCCAGAGGTTCACATCTGAGCCTGCATGAAATGAGAACTCGGTAGTAGTTCTCCTGCCTGCTCCCGTTGGTTGAAAACCACATCCACTTCTACTGAAATAACTTCTAATATCAGACCCCATGCCCACTTGGTGCTTTAAATTCTGTGATCCTAAATTCTTACAGTAACCCACGGCTGTGAACTATCACAGAGTGAAGAGTCTTTCAAACGGGTACCTGAAAATAAAAGGCAGTTGTCTGGGTGAACACCAATTAATTCCCAAGCTTGCTGCAGGGGATCATGTTCAAGTATCAGAGAACAGAGTGCCACCGGGAGCTGCAGAGCCCAACAGGGAGGAGACGGTACCCAACCTCGCTCTGGCTGGCTCTGGCCAACACCAAAGCAGCTGCAGGATTTAAAGCAAAGCCAATCCGCCCCACACCGACCCCTGGAGAAGCTCTCCTGGTTAGCAAAAGAAGAGAGGACTGTCATTGACGGCCGAACCGCCAACGAGACAATTCTCAAACACCAACTATTTGTCTTAGTCATCATGTCTTATGACCCAAACGTTGATCTCAGCCATCATCAAAGTGCACACCCAGTGTGAAGACAAGAGAAAAAAAATGTGGCTTCCGAGGTTAGGTGGAAAGCTGAAGAACGAACCGATGAGTTAATCCACGCAGACCATCTGAAAACGCCTCTTTTCCAAATCCACAGTGAACTCCTTCCCTTCGACGACTGAAGTCATGAGTCCAACTCACTCGCCACTTGTGTTTTCCTAGGCAGACTGAGACATGAGGAAGTGTCACCAGGAGCACCGCTGCCCTTCTTGTGCTGTTTGTAAGATCGTTTGTGGAATTTCCTCAGAATCCCAGGGTGACTGGCCCCAGGACCCCTGAGGATATCGCCATCCACAGATGCTCAAGTCCCTCCCATAAAGGGTGTAGTATTTGCAGAGCCTTCACTAGGGTGTGACTACACGTCACTTCATTTGCGTGGACTCAGCATAATGCTGGGTGCCTGACAAGTTCAAGTTTCACTTTTTAGAACATTCTTGAATTTTTTAAATGTTTTCAATCTACATGTGGTTCCGCCCAAGGATATGAACCCATGGATATGAAGGGCCAACTATACGGTCATACCCTTTAGGCAGCTTCAGTGGGATGTTCAATGTATTATCAACTTCACTGGTAATAACTTTTCCGTAGACTTGAGCATTAACCATTTCTCATGTATTAAAACAGACAAACCAAAGCTTCCAACATCCATCTAATTTCAACACACGGAGAACCGCTGTGAGGAGGCCAGCAGACACTGTTGCATAATCTCATTTTACAAGTAGGGGGATAAAAAAACAACAAAAACAAATAGGGGACTGGGGCATAGAAGTTCAGAATAGCTGAAAATCAGATTCGTTCAGCCTACCACAACCTAGCACTCAGCACAGCAACTGAAGGAGACAAGGTCATGGAATTGTGTAAAAATCATTTATACTTGTCTAAATTACATGTTTCTATTTAAAGAGAGGACGTCAGACTTTGAGACTCTCCCTCCCTCACACTAATGAGTCTCATCCATGAAGCAACTCGAGGCTGGGAAGACATTACAGCTGCCCTTTTACAAGGTTCATTCCTCGGGAGTGTATGCGAACTAGCAGTATCTCCCAATCTGATGCAGTTAGACTCAGTGACAACGCTCCCCAAACTCCCCTCCGAGAGAAAGAGAGTCTCCATTCGCTTCACAAATGTTACTAGGTCCTTCCTTCCATCAATCACGGAGCTTGGAAATTCTGAGACAGAGTAAAATGAACCCAGGTTCCCACTCTCAAAAAGTTTCCATTCTTATGCTCAGCAACCGAATAATGGACTGAAGAAATCATGGGGAGATTAAAAGAACAGAAACCTATCAGATGCTGCCGAACTACTTCACACCTATGTAGCTCTGCTGTATTGATAAAAACATCAAAGTGGAATCTGCCTGATGAGGGGTTCTTACAAGCTCAGCATCTTCTGGCTGCTGCCTCTCTCCCTGTCCCCATCTCCCGCTGCACCCTCCTTGCTCACTGTCTTCGGGCCACCTGGGACTTCTCAGTCATACCACGCTTCCCACCCACTCTTCCTGCAACTTCCCATAGCTGGCTTGCTCACTGTGTTCAGAATTTAGCCCCAACGTAATCTCCCCAGAGAAGCCTTCTCCACGGAACTGAATGCCAGTAAAAATGGCACAAACACATTCTCAGTCAACCTCTCCCACTCACCCGCGCTCCTCCACGCATCACTCCTCACTGCCTTGCACCACACTACACACTCACTCATTTGTTTGTCATTGTAATTACACTCTAGAGTAAAAACTCTGTAAGGGCAGAGATGCTGTCTCCTTCACCAGTACATCTCTAGCCACGCAGTATGGTTTCAGTGAGTATTTGGTAAACGAGTAAATGAATGAATGAATAAGCGGATCAGATTTTGAGGAAGCCATTTATTTCTTAAGACACTTTAAGGACTTTCTTCAGAAGTACAGTGAAAACTAACAGATTACAGGTGCAACTCAGTAAGAGTGTGACTCGGAGAGACTGGAGGAGACTGAGGAGGAAAGAATTGGTTATAAAGCATGGTGCAAATTATGGAACACCTGAATGCAGTAGGAAAAATTAGAAGGCGTTGGATCCGAGTTCCAGTCCTAGTCATGGAATCAGAATGCTCTAATGTTTTTTAAAGCTGGAAATAATAATCAAAGTAGGGAATTTATATTAATTATTTCATAGAGCAGAAATAAGCATGTAGCAGCAGATGCTACTCCCCCCTACCTCCCCCTTTCCACTGACCTCCACTGCAGACATCACCCTTAATCACTGAAAATAAATTTAACTCCTTTCTACAATGATGAAACAGTCCATCAGAATCACCAAAATGCAAGTCAGTCATAAGAGTTTAAAGCCTTTTAGCAAAGCAGGTAAATAAGGAGTAGAGAAGAACTTTATTCCTAAAGGATGCCTACAAATGTCTACACCAAGCATCATGGACAATTATAAACCATGAAACTTTCCCTTTAAAACTAGAAGCAAGGCAAGGAAGTCAAGTAGCAAAACTGCTATTAAATATTGTACTTGAGGTCCCTGCCTACAAAATAAGACATGAAAAGCAAACATTATAAGGATTGAGCAGGGGAGGGAAGGAAATAGTCATTATTAAGATGACATGATTATACACCAGAAACTTTATTAGTGTTAAATAAGACAGTTTGTCAAAATTTCCGAATACAAGATAAAAAAATAGAAGTGACTTGCATTTCTATAACCCAGCAACAAAGCATTAGAGTGATCTTTTAAATACGTAATTTACAAAAACAACAAAAAATAAGATACTTAGGAATATATCAAATGAAATTTTAGCAGACTGTCCATATAAAATAATAAAACTTACTGAAAAATATTAAGCACCAAAATAAATGGAGAGACAAATAAAGTGTATAAATAAGAGAAGTCAGTACCATAACAATACCAACAAGGATACGTAATGAACAGAGAAGCTGAAGGACTATACACAGACGGAAGCTCGATATATGCTGGATCTGATGCTGTAGACTAGTGTGGGGGAAAGGAATTATTTAGTAAGTGGCACTGAGACAATGTAGAAAACATTAAATTCAACCCCTACATCACAATCTGCATTAAATGGAACAATTCTAGAGATTAAAACTTTTAATTAACAAGAAGAGAAACATTAGGGGAAAATATATCTATACAAGAACATTTTAATTACCAGAGGGTAAGAAGGGTTTCTTTGCAAAATTTAAAAAACAAAAACACTAAGAAGGAGAGTGAACAATTCTTCTACAATATGATTAAGAAATATTTATCCATTTTTATCAAAAGAAGAAACGATATAAAAATATGAGCCACATATTGAGAAGATTATTGTAACACTTACAATGAACAAAGGCTTATTACATATAATGTATAAAGAACTCCAATGAATCAATATGAAAAGGATAAGCAACTCAAAAAGCATACCCAGGCATTTCACGAAAGGAAAACATGAAGATCGATAATGCAACAAAAAGATGGTCGACCTCATTGTAATTAGAAAAGTAACAAAGAAACACCAACCTAACACCACTTTAACCCCAAGAGACTAGAAAACGACCCATTCTGACGACCCCGACTGTTGACAAGCCTGTGGAGCTACATGAACGTTCACGTACTCCCGGGAAGAGTTTAAATGGGTACAAGTACGTTGGGAACACTCGGGTATGGCAGGTGTACAGTTGTAGGTGTGTGCGCCCTACAATAGGGCCCCCCTCCTCTCCTGGGCGGGGACCCTGGAAAAACTCATCTGCTGGAGGAGAAGTGCACCAGAATATTCACGGCATCATCCTAACAGCCACAAAATGGGAACAACTCAAAGAAACGTCTGTCCCAGGAAAAATAAACTGTGGCAGAGCCGTAAAATGGAACACACTCCAAAGAACAGAAATGAACTCCAGCCACATGCGTCCCCACGGATGGATCTCAGAGACACGATGATGCTGTCGACCAAGTCACATGAAATTTCACACGGGATAATCCACTTTTATAAAGTTCCAAAATATTTTATATGTATCTCCATGCATTCATTCCTAAATATAAAAAACAAAGAAATAACTCACAAAGTATTCAGGACAAAAGTCCCAAAGGTGAGGGAGGGAAGCGGGACCAGGGCTTCAGCACTGGTCATGTTCTGTTTCTTAGGTTGGGTGGTAGGTACGTGGGTATTCATTTTATTACTTTTAATTTTAAAAAACACATCTATGTTTTATATCCTCCTTTGCCTATATGGTGAACTTTATAATTTGTTAAAACAAAACTGTGAGAGCTCAGTATTTATTTACCTGGAAAATTTACTTATGCGAAACACCAATATTATTTGCATGATAACAAAGGAATGAGATGTTTCTGTACTAAAATAATGAAAACCCTTGTCGCACATATTTAAATTAGCTGTCTTAAGAAACGATGCATGTTGCAGAAGAATCTATGGTCTGCTACAGAATGAATGTTTTCTTTTTTTAAAGAAGTAAGGAGCATATTCTCTTCCAATGAGGAGTTTAATAACCTCCATTTGAGCAGCACAGAGTAAGTGCTGTCTCTTAACTAGTGGCGTGGTTTTTTATTCCTTGCCTGGATTTCCCTCCTCTCACGTACCTCCTGCATTTACTCATCACTCCCTGGATGCACTGACAGCTTGTCATGTGATGATTATTTAGCAACTCCAGGGAAGGGGAGCTGGGTGGGGGTTCAGACAGAGAGAAATGAGAATGCAGCTGAGATGTAGGCTCAGAAATACCCCTTTCCACGTCCCTGTTACTCAAACTAATACAACTGTCAAAAGGAAAATCCTGAAATGACTTCAATTGCTACAAATACTTGCTAAAAGTTCCCATTTAGTCATTCTCTTGACCTTTTGCAGTAAGTACAGGATGAACATTGGCTCTCTGCTCTGTTTCAGTTTTTTGGGTTTTGTTTTTTTTTTTTTTTTTTGAACAAAGGAATGAGCTTCTAGTTGCAGCACTCTCTGATTAATTATAAAAAGTCTAGTCCTGTTCCCACATTGTCAAATTAAGAAAACTAAGCAGAAAAAGTTAAGTGACGGAGGCCACAAGCATATCTTCATGTGACTAAGACCATAACCTCAGATTGGCCCCGGCTGGAATCCTGGTTCTATCAGCAACTAGCCGAGTGAGTCTGGGCCAATCCAATAAGGTCACCAGACCTCGGCTTCCTCATCTCTAAAGTGTGGACAGTACCGCTACCTCATAGGGTTGCTGTGATGATGCCATGATGCCAAATGCTTCCGTGAGACCCTGGCACATAACAATAGTTCAATAAATGATCTATGCTTTTATTTCCTGAAGTCACAAAGCCAGGTATAATTTTCCACAGATTTCTCTTTTTATCCAACCCTAACTCACACACATCTAATCTTTTGTAACTTATAGCAACTTAACAACTAACAGTTTTTATGACTTTGAATTGCACTAATGCATTCTTCTCTCCTCCCCAGGGCTAACTGAAACATACTCGACTCTATTTCAAACAAATAAAAAGGTAATAATTCAGTAAGTAACTGTGACTCTCCTTCCCACCAATCCCTTCTGTCTAGTTTACACATTTAATGGGTATTTTCAGCTGTGTTTCTTGATAAATCCCCTGCTCATTAAGGGATTTGGCAGTGGGCGCTTCTCTACAGCACTCTTTTTTATTTTTTCATAATTATCCTTCTTTTCAACCTGGCATAGAGCAGAAGGAAGCAATTATCATGAGACATCTCCTCAGTCGGACAGGCTCTAAATGATGGCAAACGAAGTTAGAACTGGCCCTGTATCCTGAGGCTTGGAAAGAGAGGATCTTCCTACCTTTCCAACCAGACCCCCAGTGCGGAGAAGTACCTACTGTGTGCTGTGGCACCTACGTAGAAAAATTCATGGGAAAGATCACCACCTGAAACCCAGCTTTGCAAGTCAGCATTTCCCCCACCAGCAGGAGAAGCAGATGTAACAGTGAAGGTGGTACAAGGGGATGTCTGTTCTGGGACAGGCACGCGGGTGTACCCTCAATCCAATACGCACAAGCGGTAGTTTAACACATTTAAACTTCTGGGGTAAGTCCCTCGGTTGAGTAGTTTGCTTCATTTTTCCACTGCACGACGCCTAATGCTTATTTGTTCAGAGTGCTATTTTGATTGAAGCAGTGCCTTTCTTTTAACCAACTCAACACGTTATCATAGACACTTAACGGCTGTGCAAACAATTTTTATTCACTGTAAGCCAACACTAGTACCGATAGCCACTGAAGATAATACACAGAATCAACCCTATTCCCAGTTCTCTCTGTGCCGCTGCCCTAGGAGGCTCCTGGTTTAAGCACATTTAAGCAGAAATGTTTAATCAATGAGAAAATGGAACACAATTTATTACTTCATATTTCTAAAAACATACTGAGATCATCACCAGGGGAAGATGTGCACTGTGTTGAATTTCCTGGCACTTATTTTAGGATTTTTTTTTTTAATTTTAATTATATAGAGGGTCCCGTGCATGAAGTGTCCAAAGGCCTGATCTGGCCCTGACCCAGCTTCAGTCTGCTTTTCCAAAGAGCTCTCTCTAGTTTATTATACTCTGAGATGACATGTGAAATATTTAACACCAGTACAGGGTGCACAGGACCAACCAGAGTGCACACTGGCCATGATGTACCAGTCTCCAGTGAGTCCTGACCCAAGCAGCCCCGGGAAGGAGGGAGGAGGTGGAGGATGCTGAGGCTTCGCTACTGTTACGCAGCCACTTGTGTCTGACTGTATCAGCATCCAGGTCCCATTTCTCCACGTCATCAAGGCACTACTAACACACGTTTGGAAGTCTTGCCAAAACCTTGCTACCCTTACTATATCCAAGGCATCGTGACCACTTGCAAATAAAATGAACAATAGTGCATTGTTTTTAAAAGATCTAGAACTTCTACATAGTATTTTTTTGGTTCTTTGTTCCTATCTTCCTGATTCCTGTAATATTTCCTCTTCTTGGAAGCAAAGCAGTACTCAACAGCACATCTTAACAGGCTACAAAATCATGGCAACTAAGAGGAAGAGACAACTCCTGTTTTTATGAACCAGTAAACAGATATCAAATTTTTCCATAAAAGCACTAATTTGTGTAGCCAGAGAGGAAAGGGCAAAACCAAACCAGTTAGCAAGATTTAGGATTATACCTTTGATCAAAGCCCTAACCTCATGCCCACTATTTTTGAAACATTTTCATTTATCCAAAATCAAAAAGTTGCAAGAAATCAGTGAATCCTATAATTCACAGCATCTCCTAATTATCCAATAATTAAAAATCTACTTAAGAGTTTCAAGAAAGGGCAGCTACCAGGCCGTGTGTCTGTCTTTGGTAAATCAGGTAAATCACTAGAAGCAGATCTTAGTTCTAGGATGAATCAGCTGTGGCCACATACAGTTATGCAAATGAGGGGTGAGCTACAATTGATGGGCTGGGGGACACTGAAGTCTTATGACCAGAAAAGGGTTACTCCACCCAATAGTCCTCGGTAGGCAGAGGAGGTCAATGGGAAGAAGGCTGGCAAAAAATTTTCATAAGAAAAAAGGAGCTGCAGGGGGAAAAGGGGAATTGCTTCCTTCAATTTAATTTGACTCTGATGGGCTGGGATTATCGGTGAGAAACTTAGACTCTGGAAGGATTCATGAACACCCCACCCAAGTGGTATTAAAAGTAAACTGAAAACGTCAGAACAATCAGCAACTACAAAAAGAAAATTATCTAAATGGAAGAGAGGCTCCAGAACCTTCTGTACAGAAGACTGACCCTTAGCTCCAAGAGGAAGAATTCAGCTGTCCAATAGCATCCAAAAGTCCAACAGAACTTGTTGTACTTTCCTACTGACGCTCTAAACCCACGCTCCTTTTTGTTAAGTTGGTATATAAACCCTCACCTTGGTCTATTCAGCAAGCTACTCATTACTCACTACTCCTGCATACACACATAATAAACCTCCTCTTTCCTCCTGTCTCCTGGCCTGCTGTCAGTGAAACAGCAGGACCCAGAGCATCTGAACTTAGGTAGGTAGAAGAAAACCGTTCCTCCCAACAGTTCCCAAAGACAGAAGAAGTCGGAAGCATAACCCAAGTTCAAAAACAGGATCTTGAGAGTGCCACCACAGTCCTACTGGCCTGGGGAGCCTGCTGGCCTGGAGCAGCAGCTGAGCTCGGGTGTGTGCATGGAGGAACCACAGTGCTGGAAGGCCAGTGCCGGGGTGCTCGGTGGCCTGCACAAGGGCCTGGACCAGGCCAGTCGGCTGGTCCTCTCTCCCTGGCATCCTGGGGCAGATCTGAGACCTGGACCAGGCAAACTGCTCAAGTTGGCAGACGGTGGCGGCACTGAGGAAGTGAGGGGTTTGCTGACTTCCAACCAATGTGTGCAAAAGAATGTTTGGAAAATTGACATGAAAAAGGAAGGAATACTGACAAAATCTGGATGCCGATTCACATGGACCTTCAGAGAGAAAGACAGAGAGAAAAAGAACAAACATCATCTGAAATAGCAATAGCCAGTTAAAAAGGGGGAAAGAAATGAATATTTATGTCTTGTCTTCTACGTAAATGCATTTGTATCTCATCGGTTGAATTCTTGAGTCTGCTCCCCACGATGTTGCTCCTCCAACAGTTCCTCTTTCAGAAAGTGAAACCTCTATTCAAGCAACCTGAAAGTCCGTGCTGTCTCTTCTCAGCCCAGACATTCATATTCAGAGTCAAAACTAGCAGATCGGACCTCCTAATTACTGGGTTAGCCAAAAAGTTCCCTTGTTTTTTCCACACAACAGCTCTAGTGGTGCTTAGCTGTCTTTAACTTCACTCAAAACAATCTTGTTAGACTGTATTCTGACAGCTGTCATATCAGCGTGCGTTTAAAAAATACTTATCAAAATTGGAGAATTTTTGTGCAGCCATTTTAATATGGAAGATGGAAGAAAATACACAACACTTTTGGTGTGTTATGCTTTGTCATTTCCAGAACGGTAAAAACACAACTGAAACACAAAAGACCGATTTGTGCAGTGTATGGGGAAGGTGCTGTGACGGATCGAACACGTCAAAAGTGGTTTGCAAAGTTTCTCAGTACTATTGACATTTTGGCCAAAGAATTCTCTGCTGCGGGGCTGTCTTACACATTAGAAGATGTTTAACAGCACCCCGGGCTCTTCCCACTAGAAGCCAATAGCGGGAGATAGCCAACATCCTCCCAATATCCAAATCAATAAAGTTGTTGATGGAAATGAGCAATGTCTTTTATTTCATGGAAAAAAATGTGACAGACTTTTTGGCCAACCCAGTTTCTCTCCCAAATAATCTTCTTCCACCTCCACTGCCACCATCACTTCCGCCAGCCCCCCGCCCCCGCCCCCCCACTCTTCCCTCCACTCCCAGTTCCATGCACTACAGAGAACCTTCAGAATCTTACCGCTTCCCTGCTCGGACGCCCTCAGTGGGTTCCCACCGCTCCTTGGAATCCTTCCCTTGACCTCTCCCTGCACCGTTCTCTCCTTGTTCATTACCTTCAGCCGCTAAGGTCTGGCTGGAAAGACCCAGGCTCCTTCCGCCCTCCCTCTCTATCTTGAAAGCTCTTCTGAACGGAAACTCATTCTCTAACCTTGGTTTTAATGTCACCTTTTCGGAGACACCTTCCCTGCCCCACCTGCCAGCTTCAAAATTAGATGCTTATTCTCTCCAGTAACAGCCTATTCTTTTCCTTTGTACACCTGGTCACTACGTGTGATGATACACTTATCCGTGTGCTTATACATTCTTGTCCCTTCTTCTGACAGATAGTAAACTCCATGGAGACAGAGGACGAGGTGGTTGGCTCACCACACATACCCACTGCACACCACAGCACCCCGCCCCATAGGAGGTGGCCAATGAGCATTTGCTGAATGCTGCTGAAATTGAGTATGTTAATCTCCATTTACCTACAATAGGATGCCCGCAGGACCCAGTTTGCTCAACACAGTCCTTGTTTACACCTGTTGAAGGAGCATCCGGATCGATAAATCCTCACTATCATTCTGGGCTGTGTGATGAGTAACGTGACCCTACCTTAAGGAAGCTGAAATTCAGAGATCAAACAAGGACTCAGTTCTCTTAATTCAGAGTAGCTATACACTATGAAGACAACTCCGAATTAGCCAATGCTGAACCACAGCTCCTAAATATAGGGGAAGCATAGGGTTAGGTTCCCATGCGCCGCGGGCTACGTTTTTGCCGGCCAGTCAATACGTGACCTTGTTGTATGCACATTTCTATTTATGCATTTTCAATTTCTATTTAAAGATGACGTATCTAACCTAGGTTGTGGATTCAGCTCAGTAGCTCACACCTGTATGAAGCCCGTCCAGCACACACATTTTCCCTGTAAGGCACAGCACAGCCTTCTTGCACTTCAGAACACTGGGCAGTACTCTATCACGGCACTCGATGCTCACTTTCAACAGGAAAATCACAAACATTAAGTATAGAAATGGGAAAAACATGGCAATAAATACCCCGGGAAAATGACACTTGTTTCTACAACGAGAGCCGAAACAGGAAGGCAGAGGGGGGCCACCTCATTGGAGCTCCGCAGGGCACGTGCTCACGGGGCAACCGAAGCTCTTCTGCCCGTCCCAGAATGGCTGCAAAAGCACCACAGGTACTGATGGGGTAACAAGTAAATACTCACGCGGAGGTGAATTCACAGATAGGGCATCTTCGAATAGTGAGGGTCAGCTGTAGCTTGTCTGAGGTTATACAGCCGCTGTAGCCTGAGTACACAGACTCCAGGGAACGTCCAACATCCCAGCCCATGTCCATTCATTAAATCGGTATTGCCTCAAAGCCCTGCTCTTCCCGAAACAGGGTTCTCTTACGCTAGGTAAATTGGTCCTTGTTGTTCAGACCCCAAGACTGTGAGTTTATCCACGTTCCAACAGAAAGCTCTAAGTGAGAGGTGCAAATTCCTTCGCGATGTGAACGTCGATTGGCATAAAATATGCACCATGGAGAGTTAAACTGCAGGAACGAGCTGCTGCCTCTCTAGTCACACAGTTCGAGAGGCGGGAGGCACGTTGCTTAGAGTAGCAGTGGGTGACTTCGCAGTGCAATGCAGGCCCGAAGACAAACAAAAATGGAAATTTATGGAAATGTAAATATTTTTAGGAGTCAAAGCTTAAACCTATACAAACTGATGTCCGGATAAATTCGCGTGCAGAACATGAGAAATCCAGTACTCTTGCCTCTCCCCGGAGATGGAAAGGTCCCTCCCCAAGCTTTCAGGGCTGGATCACTGTCATTATTCAGGAAATGCCCCCCATGATGAATTTCTCACTTTTTAATAAGCATTTACTTCCTCCTTTGAAACACATTCAATAACAAGGGCGGGGACCAATCTGCAAGTTTATGAACAGAATGACTAAAATTGTTGAAGTTACATGTTGGTTTTCTGTTTAAGAATTGAAAAGACTATTTAAGAGTTCAGCAGTAGGAAAACACTTCCTAAGGGTCCACTTTATTCCAACTGGCTGTTCCGCCACGTCAAAACTCACACTGCTCTGTGAATATCAAGTAATGTCTGAAATATTTTTAGCTGGTTGTTATACATTTAAGGCAATCTCAGAAACACTTGCCTTACATTGAAAAAAAAAAAAGAACATTCTTCTTCCTACTCTTTTAGAAACCAATAGCTTAAAGGGGGCTCTAAAATATTGGAGAAAAGGAAGCATTCTCTGCTAAACTCAATTTTGAATTCATAATGTGAAATAATTTCAGACTTACGTAAAAGTTCCAAGATGAGTACGACCTATGCCCTTCACCTAGAATTCCCTAAGCTATCAGAACACTAATACTTTATTGCAGTAGCTTTATCTCTTTTTCTCATATTACTATTTTCTTCTGAGCTGGGAAGGAGTTCAGAGTTTGCCACCCCAGAAGATGTCACTGGCATAAGAATTATTGTGAGCTGAAGGCAATTTTCATAAAAGCAGACAGAGAATGAACTTTCTGCCCTCTGCCAATCTGTCCAAAACCAGAACATACATTCCCCTTAATAAGGGGCCCCCCACTTCCCACACCAGGAAGGGAATAACAACCTTATCACCTGAGATGAGACCGCACTGCTACCAGTCCAGAGTCTCTGGGCCCCATGTTTCAAAAGGCCAAAACTCAAAACATCAGAGTTTGGAGTAAGGAAAGTTTTATTGATGGAGAAGGTGCCAACCAAGAAGATGAGAGTCCCAGTCATTCCTTAAATCCAACTTAAGAAACTACAGAGTTCAGGCTTCTTTTATGCCAAGGGGAGGGAAAATCGGAATGGTTGCTTTTATGTAACTCAAGCCCCAAGCAGAATCCCTCTACTGATTAGCATGTTTACCTGTGAGACAAAGCAGAAGCTCGTAGCCTGGGGGCCACAGGACAAGACAGGCTGGAACAAGACAGAGTCCGAGAGGCCAAGCATTTCACTCTGTTACCGCACCAGGACGGACCTCCACAAGCGAACCTCACCAAATCAACCCTCATCTTCCACTTGTCCATCCCGTATAATCATCTTCCTCCAGGATGTTGCCTTTTAGGTTTATTAGGTTTGTTGCCTTTTAGGTTTTGAAGCTTGAAGACTTTTTCCTTCCTCTTGTCCCTTTTCTAAAATTTATCACCCTTTTGTTAAGATGCCGTGTAAGTCCAAGTTCTAAGCACCACTTTGGAGTGACTCATCACTGAGTTTCTCCCACTGCATGCAGGCTGCATGGGCTGATAAACTTGTTCGTTTTTCTCTCATTACTTTGCCTTTTATTAATCTAATCTGAAGAGCAGGCAACAGCTGGAGAACCTATAGTAGAGGAAAATGAAGTTTTTCCTCCCTTATAATTGTGTGTAAGTAAGTCACAAACATAGCGCCCCTTACCCTAAATACTTCAATGTATATACGTTTTAATTTTTAAAAAATTCTCACCTGAGGATATGTTCACTGATTTTAGAGATGAAGGAAGAGAGAAAGAAGAAACATTGCTAGAAGACAGAAACATCCATCAGTTGTATCTTACACACACCCTGACTGGGGATTGAACCCACGACCGAGGCCTGTGTCCTGATCGGGAATCGAACCTGCAGCCCCTTGGTGGATGGGATGACACTCCAACCAACTGAGCCACCCAGGCAGGGCTCCAACGTGTATTTGTAAAGATCAAGAACATACACAGACACAATCACAGCACAATTATCAAAATCAGAAAAATAAAATTAATAAACAATATTGTATGTTCAATTTACAGGCCCCATTCAAATTTCTCTAGCTGTCCCAATAATGTCCTTTATCACAAAAGAACAACAGATTTGTTTCCCTGGGCCAGCAGCCCATCCAGAACCACTCATGGTGTTGAGCTGTCTGTCTCTTTGGTCTCCTCTCTGAGATAGTTCCTCAGCCTTTGTCTTTTGTGACCCTGACATTTTTAAAGGGTAAAAATTATTTTGTAGAATGTCCCTCTATTTGGGTTTGTCTAACTTTGCAATAAGAGCTGGTTATAGATTTTTGGCAGAAATATGACAAGAATAATGCTGCACCTCATAGTTGGAGACACATATACCATATTTTTCAGACCATAAAATACACCTAGGTTTTAGAGGAGGAAAATAGGAAAAAAATTTTGAAGCAAAAAATGTGGTGAAATATTTAATAACATAAATAACATAATATTTCACCAATGTAAATGTAAACAGAACTCAACAGCAGCATTAACAACCATTATTCCTCCCAAATTGCGGAGGGGGGGGTTGTCTTATAGTCCAAAAATATGGTAGTTGGTTTGTCCCGCTGAAGGGGTGTCAACTTTGAACACTTGGTTACCTTCATGCCTGCCTGGTGAGTTCATGAATTTTTGCTCACCATTTCTGTTATAGGTCTCCTGACACGAGACTTTCAAAAAAATTTCACACATCAGCCCGCTTACATGGTTTGTACTGCCTGCATTTCGTGTGACGTTTTCAGAGATTTTATTTCAGGGGGCATCATTATTTTGTACCTACTTAATTGTTCTTTCTACTTCTAAGTATGATGTTTCTAGCACTTTCCCTTTCTGTTTTATAACGTGTGTTATAGAAAGTGTCTCATCGAAGACCATCCCAGGCATCATTAAAATGGTGTTAGTTTTAGACACGATTCGAATTGTACAGGTCTTGTTAGCTTCTACACTTCACGCGTGGTACGTGTGGAATGTGATGCTGACTCAATCCACTGAACACCAATGTCCACCTTGGTCGCACGAACGGAAAACAACGCACCTGAAAGATACGCTCATGTGCGCATTCCCTGAGCCCATCACCGGGGCAATAACAAAGTATCCTAGACCGTGGGCGGGGGCATCAATGGCAGAAATTTACGTCTTCCGGTTCTGGAAGCCAGAAGTCTGAGCCCAGGGTGGCAGCAGGGTCGCAAGCTGGTGAGGACCCTCCTCTGGGTTGCAGATCGCCAACCTCTCTTTCCGTCCTCACAGGGCAGACACAAACCTGGCTGCTCCCTGGCCTCTTCCTGTAAAGGTGCCCATCCCATCCCATCCCTGAGAGCTCCACCCCCGTGACCTATTGACTTCCCAAAGGCCCCGCCTCTAAACACCATCCACTGGGCGTTAAGTTTCCAACCTATAAATCTCAGGAGGACATAAGCATTCAGCCCTTAACACACGTTTAATTACTTATTCTCAAACAAGATTAATGATACAAATGCAAAAAAAGTGCAAGTCATGAGAAAAGATACCTTTATAAACAAGAGCGAGCAAAATAATTAGATTGCCTAAAACCTGGAAATGTTCTGTTTATTGATTTGCCAGAAAGACACTAAGTTCTAGATCTGCCCAAATTGCTGCCCAAGAGATCCGACTGCCACAGACGATTCTCTCCCTCTGATCTGTAATGAAACCAGCTAGCCTGGGCTGCGAACCCACAAAAGACACGCATCCGAAGGCAGGCTCGCTGATCTGTTTGAACTCGAGACCTTGTTCAAATAACACTGCAGAGAGCGTATCTGAAACTACACAGAACTGTGCGACAAAGTGGAGAAAGCACCCTTTGTTGTCCCCCAGTTCTGAGGGCTCGAAGCCAGAGGTCAAAGTGTCCACAGCGGACCCGCGCGCCCCTGCAGGTGCTGGCGGAAGATCTGTTCCAGGACTTTGTGCCACCTTACGGTCGCTCCTTGGCCAACCTGCAGATGGCGCTGTGCATGTGTGCGCACCCCACTCTCCCTTTATTCAACCCTGGATTAGGAGCCCACCGGACCCCAGGACAGCCTCACCTCCACTGATTACATCTGCAAGGACTTGATTTCCAAATACGGTCCCATTCTCGGGTATTCAGTGGGTGAGACCCCAATGCAACTTTTTTGCAGGGGACACAATTCAACTCATTCAGGCAGGTAGAGCCAGACTCGGAGGGAGCGTCCCCCAACCATCCTGCTATGGGATGACACAGGTCCCTCCCACTCGCTGCTCTGGCGATTCCCAACACACATTTTAGGTTGAGAGCCTGGAAAAGCAACCTGTTGCCTTTGTTTGCCCTGGCGTTTCTCAAATTTATCTGGCCCTGGCATCCTTCATACGCCCTGTTACCCACCTGTGGAAGGCACTTTAGGAAATACCTTCAGTGTCTAAGAGTAGAGTGAATGAATAAAACGAATAAATGAAACCCGCATCCGAGGGTGAAAGTGCCAGCACCCAGAGGCGGACAGTCTCACACGGAGGTCGTGGGTCTCTCCCTGAGCGAAAACACCCATAGAAACTAAACACAAACAATAAGTGATCATGAATCGCAACTGTGCACGGTGTTGTCATAAACGATCCTGACTTCTGTCCCACAATCCATGTCGCCAATTTCGTGTAACGCGGACGATCCCAGATTCACGATGGCTCTGCGATCGCGAGGGTCAGCCGCCGACGCCCTGCAGCGCGCTGTGTTGTCGGCATTTGGTGGGTACTGTGTCTTTGTTTCGCCTCCCACGGTGCCCATCTGGGTCTCCCACTTCTGGGGAGAGGAGGAGGAGGAAGGCGGTGGCTCTTGAAGTGAAACTCCATAGGAGTCGCTCAGCTGTGGGCCGATGTAAGTCTTCCGAGCGTGCTTCAGGCAGGCTAACCCAAACTGTGATGTTCAGCAGCTGAGGCATAGCAAACGTATTTTCGACTTAGGATATTTTCAGTTTGCAATGGATTCATCAGGACTTCACCCCGTCAGAAGTCTGGGAGCAACTGTACAATAATTCATATGCTACCAGATTTCAAAGAATGGCATTTCAGTCCACAGGGAGGCTGAGTTTGGGGGAAAGGACTATTATAATTTGGGGTGGGACTGTTGTGGATGGGGAAACGAAATGTCACCTGGACTCCCTGCCCACATCGAGCTACTGCCTAACACTAAACAGAAGTCGGAGAAAGTAACCCTGGCCTTTTTCATGCCCCTCCCCCATCAGAAATCCACAATCCATCCGTGACATGGTATATTATTTTCAGAAGAGACCACACAAAATACAGCCACCACCTGCCCAACAGAAAACACATTCTGAATTGCAACAACAGCTTGGAAAGGGCTACCTTTAAGTAGCACACAAAAAAATCCAACACACACAGTGAGGCTTCTAAAAATAAAGCCATGTAACTGACGTGTTTTTGAAGCAGGCCCTGCTTAAACAGTTCCCCCGACGCAGGGAACCATGGCCATTTTGATGCTGAAAGGCTTACGTTTTTCCAGTTTTTCTCCGTTGAGCAAACTGGACTTTCTTTCTGAAACTTTTAATTCAAGAAAGAAATTACAACGCCACACCAAAGCAGTGCTTTCCACAGCAGCAAATTAGAGAGTGCTAATGTGCGGGCCTAGCCTTGCCCTGTGATCTGTCCTTGTCATTTTAATTTAGCACAAGCTAAACCTCGCCATTGCCTTTGTTTTTACTTCTCCACAGAGCAGACTTTCAGCCTTCGGTCTGGGTTACAAAGAGTCCAAAATAAAACCAGCCCACATGAAGCAAAACAGCCACATAAGACCTTTCCTTCATGGGTGGAGAAAAAGGTTTCCAAAGTTCAGAAGGAGGATTTTTTTTTTTTTTGGCACTAACTGGTCTTGGTAATGTTTTTAAAAGTCTATTTTAAAACGTCCAGAGCTTTTCCTCCGTTGTGCTGACGTGTGTGTGGGCAGACACGTGTAATTCCTCCAACAGAAGCAATGAAGTTGTTGCTGAAATCTGTCCAGCTCGATCCACCGCTAAAACATCTCAGCCACGCAAGAGCCTCCGAGAGTCTCGGACTGTCAAGGTGGAGGATACATCTTCCGCCCAGATGCTCCGCGGAGCTGTAACAGAATGAGCGCTCAGGCTCGGCGGACGGACGAGCGTGCAGACAGCGGATGCCCTCCTCCTGAGGCAGGAACCAGAGGCTGACAGGAGGCGCCCTGGAGCGGAACGCTTCCACCTCCGCCCTGCGTTTGCGTAGAGCACAAAGTCCCCGCGCTCCCAAGACCTTTCGCCAACGCTGCGGCACCTGCTGCCCTCGTCGGGCAAAGGTGCTCTCCGGAACAAAAATGAATCCTTGTGAACGGAAACAAAATCCTTGTTTTCCACCGCCCCACCGTGTCACCCAGGTTCCAAAGCCTTGCGGCCGGGTCTCCCTCCCGCCCACCTTTCTCAGCTCTTAAACTTCCCAGCGTGTTCCCAGTGTTATCACCCAGGGGACAAAGCCCAGAGTGTGGATCAGCTGTGCTCTCGGTCAGCAGGGAGGGCGACAGGGATTGGCAGTACGAAGGCTGTCGCTGGGGCCAGTTGTAAAAATGCGCCACTGACAAGGAAATGGGGGCCTTTTGGAACACCAGTAATCGCTGGAATTCAGGGCCAGTGCCCCCCCTCCCCGCCCCCCATAAATCTGTGCTTTACAGCTGTCACTGGGAGTACAAAGTCCGCCTCTCGCCTGGGCAGGGCCCTGAAGCCCATCGAGGGAAGCGTGTCCTTACCCAGCCGTGTCACAGTGCGCCACCTGCGTGGAAAGAGATTAGTGTCCCATCAAGCCCGCACCCTCGCCCTTGCCGAGGGCAAAGCCGGGCAGAGCTCTTCCCAGGAAACAGGGATCGGACTCACGGGCACAGTCTCCTTCGAAGAGCACCCCAAGGAGCACGGTGCGGTCGCACCCTGTTTGTTTGTTTGTTTCCCTGAGACCCGCAGGCAAGGAGGCCCAGAGACCGAAGGAAACTGAAGGTTCATGCCCTGGCTGGTGTGGCTCAGCTGGTTGGAGCACTGGCCCCTACACCAAAAGGCTACAAGTTTGGTTCCTGGTGAGGACACCTACCTGGTTTGTGGGCTTGAGTTCTGGTCAGGGCACTTGCCTGGGTAGAGGGTTTGGTTCCTGGTCAGGGCATGTGCCTGGGCTGCAGGTTCTGTCCCCAGTCAGGGTGCGTACAAGAGGCAACTGGTCAGTGTTTCCCTCTCACATCGATGTTTCTCTCCTCCTCTCCCTCCATCCCTTCCCTGCTCTCTAAAATCCATTAGTATGTCCTCAGGTAAGGATTTTAAAAAAAAGAAAAAGAAAATGAAGTGAAAGTTAGAGGTCCCTAAGTAGACTGCAGGCCCTGCTTTGCCCTAACAGGCTCTGAATAGCCTACTGCAGGTGATGCTGTGCCTGACCCTTTCCACTGGTCCACGGGGCTTGATACACAGCACAGCCCCGACCCTGCACACGCACCACGCGGACGGCTCAGATGAGTGCCAGAATCCACGTGTGGCTGTGGGTTTTGCCTTGTTTGCAAATGGGAACCGTGAGTCTGTTCTTTGAGTCTTGCAGGCGCTCAGCACGCTCGCTGCTCCACCCCGCCAAGCTCTTGGTTCTGTTCCCCCGAGTGCCAAGGGCCACAAGCTCTTCGTAAGGTAGCACTTCTGGATGCTGACATCTGCCACGGAGCAAAGACAGCCAAGCCAGGACCCCGCAGCTGACCTAGTGACCATCCTGATGCGGCCCTGCTGTCCCCAACTGAACATGGGCGCCAATGTCCACAGTATAGCAATGCGGGCATTTGCATGACAGGTTTTCTCGTGGTTCAGGCACAGGAAAAAGCAAACCGTGAAATTATACAAACTTGAGGGCAGGCCCTTAAAGTGGGACCAGCGTGGGCCCGTCCATGTGTGCATGCCGCTTCCTTTGAAGAATACAGGGCACCCTCTGCCTTCCTCACTCATGGAACGGCCCGCACCCTCTTGGTCTCTAACCAACGAGCCAGCTGCCCAGGACCCTGGCTTCTCTGCCACAGGCTGACTGGCAAGCCCGGCTTCAGGTTCCCGGCATCTGCTCCAAAACAGGCTGGAACACTGAAGAGTCTCAAGGTCTGGGCCACCCCAGGAGCATCCACCAGGGAGCAACAATTGGCTCTACATAAGGAGCCATTGGGGACCACAGGGTCCTGAGCTAAGTACCCCGGGGCTGCAAAGCACGCTGGAGGAGATGTGGCCACACCCATGAAAGAAAGAACAGCAAACCCTAAAGGGGACAGGCGGGATGTCACCCCGAGGGAGCCCTGCTTGGCTGGAGAAAGAATTGCAATCGCCACCGTACAACAGCCCTGCCTGGACTGGGCCGTGCAGGGAATGAAAACCTGGTTCGAAGCAACGGACACTCGGCTCTCACAGGGGAAAACACCCATTTTGACTGAACCTCTAAAAGACAGCCAGCAATCTGGGGACATTACAGAGCTCTAGAGATAACAAGAAAGACCTAGAGGGTGATATAAAAAAATAAAATAAAATAAGGCTTTCCTTCCTTTTACAGAGCTCCAGTCTTTAACACAATAAACAGAAAGAGGGAAGCTGCTACTCTGCTGGGCAGCCTCTCTCCCTCTCGCCCAGTTCCCACGTGGCCCAAAGTGGCAAGGCGGGGCCTCTCAGGGACCCCGATACAGCGGTACACGCCTCTGAGAGGGCACGGCTGAGGTCCACCCACCAGGAGTCAACACAGAACCGCAAACAAGTGGAGACAGTTGAGAGTCCACACTCTGGCCGAGGCCATGACTGGCCTCTCCAAAGAAAGAACACAGCGGTCAGAGGCAGCGAGGTGGCCAGCCAGGAAGCGGACAAACTCTGGAGCTCGGACAAGCCCCGCCCCGACTCACACCTCGGGGCCCCGGGGCCCAGTGGGAGGCTTCCGTGCAGAGTGGAGGGATGGGGCTGTTGCCCAGGGTGCCTCTGGACTGTCCGCCCACTGTGCTTACCAGGTAAGCTGATGGCCCCCCAGCTTCCCTTGAAGTTTGCTACAGGGAGGGAAGCTGCTTACACATCTCACAGTAAACCATCCGACCGGCATCTGCCCCCCACTTCCCGCTTCCCCACCTCTGCACCTCCAACCCTTCTCAAGGAGGACCCAGGCCCCACTCCGGCACAATCCCATCAGCACGTATTACAGAGTGAACCACATCTGTTCAGGACAACCATCCACAGGCAGCTTTGTTTATTGACTTCTTTCTTAAAAATAATTTATTCTGAAGCACTCTCAAATTTATGCAAGACACTGCAACACCAGTACAAAGAACCTTTCTTTCCGAACCACTTGAAAGCCGCTAGTCAACCTGAAGCCCCCTCACTCTCCAGCGAGCCTTTCCCGCAAGCACGAGAGTCCCCCCATCACCACAACGCAACCGGGAAAATCAGACATGAACACGAACCCAGGCGGCATGTGCTCCTCAGGCCCTGTGCCAAGTTCAACAGCATCCCCACAACGTACTCTGTGACCACGGGCTCAAGTTCAGAATCGCACAGAGCTTTCCGTTGGTACGTCTCCTCAGTCTTCTCCACTTCCTCAGCCTTCCGTGATTCTTCTGACCTTGACAGTGGTTACAATCACAGGCCGTGATCTGGCTTTGTCTGATGCTTCCTCTAGATCAGAGTCAGGTCATGAATTTGGGGCAGGAAAGTCACAGAAAGGTGAGGCGCCCTCCTTTTCCTTGCACGTTACCAGCCACTGTGTCATTTGAACTTGCCCCTTGGGCAGCAATGCTCATTTTTACCCCAGCTTCTGCATGTGCTGTGTGTGCACGTGTGTGCACGTCAAAGTCCCACGTTCCCCGAACAGCGGCCTGCCCATCCCAAGGACGGGCCGAGCCCAGGAGGGAGGACCTGGGCACGTCTCGGTCTGTGTCTCCTCTGCCCTCTGTCACTGGACAGAACTGCAGCGACAGCGATGGCAGGTGGTTTATACAGGCACGTTTACCGAGATGGGGTAACGCAGAGGGAAGGAAACAAGGGAGCTGACCTGCTTTGGTGGGTAAATGACAATACCTTGGGTCCCCCTCGCACAATTTTGTCATAGCTAAAGAGAAGCAAGTTCCATTCACGCTTTCATGCAAGAAAGGTCCCGTTTCATTCATCCATTCGTTCATTCAAGCCACACACATTTATGGGAAACCTCTCTCTGTCAGGCAGAGGGACACCCCTGCCCTGAAGGACAGCACCGTCTCTTACGGAAGTGTTACAAACAAGCAGCCACGGCGCAGTGTGGAGATGCTCGCCCTGGTCCAGGTGGGGAAAGCAGCAGTCCAGCGCAGGTACGACTGGCTCAGCACGGCCTGGCACGTTCTGCCCGAAAGCAGGTGTAAACTGACCCCAGATCCGACTGAGCAAAAGTGAGCTACAGGAAAGGGGAGGCTGGAGAACGAGGTGGTTGGTGACTCGGTCAGAGAGGCCTCAGCGTGCTCAGAAGTCTGTCATCCCTTCAGTTGTGGGAGCCACTAAAGGGGGTCAATGCAGCCATGTGGCAAGATGATCAGGGTATTTTTACAACAATCCGAGAGGCCTTTCTGCAGGGTTGGGGAGGGGAAACAGGAGGAAACCCAGGTGCCCAGGACAGACGTGAGCAGCCAGCGCACTCGTCTTCCCAACCGGAGGCTGATGATGGTTCGTTCATCTGGGGCAGGAGCAATGTGGAGGAAATGGGGACCAGACTCCACAGAAACCCAGGATGCAGGACCCCCAGGATTTTGCAGGAGTGGTGTGAGAAGTGAAGGAGGGAGAGGGATCAGGAGGGCCCAGAGGGCTTCTGGGTAAAGTAGATAGGGGCGGGGGTGCCTTTAATCCTGATGCAGAACATCACAGCAGCAAGCATTGCTAGCTCAGCATTTCCAGGCACGAAACCAGCTTCCCAACCTTGTAAACTTGGGATCCTAGTGAATTACACTCAAGCTCATTAGGAGACAAGAGTTCCCTGTTACAGATGGATAGCACGGCGCGCTGAGTTGCAGCCCTCGTATTTTAATTACATTCGAGTTTCCAACATTACCCGCTGAAGTGATGATAGTGGGCGTGGCTGGGAGTGGTTTCAGGGTATGAGAGAGATGTTTAAAGACTTGCTCTTCCTTGCCTCTCTTCCTCCCACCTCACACTACGGCTCCCCTAATCAGTCCCAGTAATTTCGGAGCTGAGGAAGCCTACTGTTGATTTAATTTCATAGCAGACCCCTCGTGTACTTACTTTTAAGTAAAGTGAATTATAATCACTTTTTTCTCAAGAACTTGATGAGATCCTTGGAACCAAAAACGAAAAACACCCTACAGTGCTTAAAAAAAAAAAAAGGCAAGCTTAGGAAGCACACATTTACACAGTGAGAGATGAGGACTCCATGTTTGGCCGGGATCGAGAGGCGGACGGTTCTTCATCACGCTGTGTCCTATCGTTTTGTTCCGCTGATGTAACGCAAGCACCCCTGCTACTTCTGATTCAAACCACTTCCCTGTGCACGCCCGATAAGCAAATAGGCAGGTCGGAGGCGGGAGACGGGGACGTTCCAAGTAAAACCCATCCAGCGAGCAAAAACAATTGCACAGACATTTTGCACACTTCAGTTTGGATCGACAGGCAGCAAAACCACAGCAGTCCCACAGTTCCTTTGTACTCAGCTATCCTTTGTAATCGGCCTACTTTTCTTCCCTTCTTTCTTCCTTTGATTTTTCTGCATCTCCTGTGCACTGACCATACTGAGTCAGCTTGGGTCACACTCTGTTATCGCTCTCCTCGGGTGAGAAGCACGGGAGGGAAACATGGCCAGGTGCAATCAATCAGTAAGGAAGCTTGACTCGTACAAACCTGGGCTCCTATGGTGCCCCCGCATTGCCGTCTCCCCACCATCCTGGGTCCTTGGAACACTGCTGGGCCTCTGTTTCTCCCTAAGCACGTGCCGCCAATGATAAGCTTCCCTAAGAGATTGTGAAGATTCAACTGCACAAAGCACGTGACAAAGATTCTCTCCTTGACCCAACTCCAGTCAAGCTTTTTGAGTCCCTCTACTCAGCTGGGCCTGTTTCCGTCTCCGTCCTTATGGAGTCCAATCGGAGCAAGAATCCTGCTAAGTCAGTTTAGAGAGAATTGCTACCCTGCATATCTGATCATCCTCCAGAGAGACAGCTGACCAGATTCCTCGGCCCTTCATCCCTCAGGGCATATGAGATCGCCCTGCCCTGCTTTCCGCAAGAATCCTGTTTGGTCAGTTTAGCAAGAATCCCCCAAGCCTGATGGTTCCTCTCCGGAATTTCCCACTCGCACACCTGCGCCCGGCTCCTTGCCTACTGCTGCATTGGGGACCAGCCCAGTTCGATACTGAGGCCCCCTGGCCCAGTCACAATCATCCCCCTTAGCAACACCTGTGTTGTAGCTTTAACCACTTGTTCAGGACTGGTTTTTCTCTGACACAGGTGAAAGCCTCGGACAGTGTTCGTAGTATAAAGCCATTTTCAGAAAGTTAAAAACACGACCCTCATACAAACATAAAATTAATACATGAATAAGC
The DNA here is from genome assembly GCA_039655065.1 of Glossophaga mutica. NCBI lineage: Eukaryota > Metazoa > Chordata > Mammalia > Chiroptera > Phyllostomidae > Glossophaga > Glossophaga mutica. Next base: position 91,537,783 of record CM077313.1, read on the forward strand.
AGTACAACTGTATTTCATTCAGTGAGAAAACCAACAAGAAAAATTGTTTCAGAGGCTTACAGTGCGGGGGCGGGGGCAGATTTATGTACAGCCACTGGAAGGCAGAATGCTGGAATAAGACAGCCAAGTGGCAATGAATCTGGTTAACGCCCTGCAGGACACCCAAAATTGTATCTTCGGGGTTGTCTTGTCTAATGGGCAAGGATCGTTTGCATTGTACCATTTTCTACACTATTCATCTACCCTTACAGACTTGCAAAATATAGTAATCAACAGGAAATAGTAAATCAAAAGTAAGCAAAAAAGGCACATAGACCCAGACAAGTTGATGAGATCCTTGGAACAAAAAGCTAAAAACACCCTACAGTATTAAAAAAAAAAAAAAAGTAAGCTTAGGAAGTACACATTTATACTAGACAATTAGATAGCCCTTGGTAGGAAACAATAACCAACGTGACTTTGAAGAGATACATGGTCATCCTTTTGCCTATTTCCAAGTTTTAGGGATATATATATTCATATATATTCTTTATGCTAGAATATCACAGGTGTTTAATAAATGTTGACCAGAAACTCATTATTTTGATATATGAAGTCCTATAGGACTCAGGCAAAGGAGTAATAAGGGGAAAATTCATAGCATCAAATGCTTTCATCGAACAAGAAAAAAGTGGAAAACAATGACTGCATCGCATTCTCATTGGTCTAAATCTGATCGCTGAACCCTAAGAAAGTCAGAACGGTGTAGACGGCAGATAGGATTTTTTATTAGGGAAAAACCAAACTGGCTAGAAATACGAAATTAGCCACAGTCTGAAACTCTAATGAATAGGGTAGAAGGCCTGCAAAATGTGTAACCCACTGACCCTAACTTACTTACAGAGTAAGACAAGAAATAACAGAGGACCCAGGAGAAACTCAAAATACAGGTTTGTGGCCTGCCGTCATCGCCTCCTTTCTTAATTTCACTTCTTCTTCACCTTCGTGTCCCTTCGAATAACATTACTTACCATCCCCCATGCTCAAAATCGGGAATTTCCATTATCAAAGGCTGAGGAAGCTGAAAGAAGGTTCCAGCTCCTCTTTGACCAACATGTGGAGGAAGTGCAGGGTGGGGGGACGGCCTTGCCAGGCAGCCCCGTTCGGCAGCACGCCCCCAACAGGGCAGCACGTCTGCCAGCACCGGGGTGGGCCCCTCAGGCCCCCTTGCCCGTCGTCTCCCCCCTAGGGAGCCCCCATAACCTCTCTGAGCCTCAGTGTCCTCGTGCAGCCAGCTCACGTCCATACCAAGCAGCAGAGACCCCGACGCACAGCAGACACTAATAAATATGCGCCACCTTTGTCTGCCCCGGGGGTCGTTTTTTTAAAGAAGTACACAGCTGTGAAAAGCATGTGTTTATATGCCCCTGGACAACACGGGGCTCTGCCCTCTGTAACAGGACTGCGCTGGGTGGCCCTGCGCTGGGGAAGCTGCAAACTCGCGGAGGCCGTGTCATATGGAGTTACTTGTGGCACCATCCCTCCAACGGCGGGCGCAGAGTTTTACGCATCCCTGAGGGACCCGGTCCCCTCGGCCGTTCACAGCGCTCAGTTTGCCGTAACATCAAAGGGGGAAGACACTGTAACCGCCACGCCGTGTGCTGGCATACATACTCTTTTTCCCCTGGAGTCGTGGTGAGGATTAAACATTTTAAAATATGCAAATCACTTGGCACAGTCCAAGCTGTTCTCCAAAAATGGATAATTCTCTTTCGCTTGTATTTACGTGAGAAATGCTGATTCACTGGAGAGACGCAGAGAGACTGGTGTAGTGGGAAGTCAGTCGGTCAGTCTTCCGGGGAGGCTTTGGCTCCGGCTCTGCCCCTTCCTAACTATTCCCTAGGGCACAGGTTGGTATTTCACTGTCTCCCACTGCAAAATGGGATAGCACCTTCTTGGGACGGAGTTAAGTGTTGGGAATAAGATGACAGGCCCTGGCTGGTGTGGCTCAGGGATTGAGTGCCGGCCTACAAATCAAAGGGTCACCAGTTTGATTCCCAGACAGGGCACATGCCTGAGTTGCCGGCCAGGTCCCCAGTGTGGGGCACATGAGAAGCAACCACACATTGATGTTTCTCTCCCTCTTCTTCCCTCCCTTCCCCTTTAAAAAAAGAAAAAAAAAGATGACACTGTGGACTCAGCCCATCAGACAGCCAGCACTCTGAGAACTAAGACCCTTTGTCCGTCACACAGCAGGGTCCCTTTATTTAAACACCATCCAATTAGACCTGAAGGGCAGCAGGCTGCCCAGGGTCAGGGGACACCCACGGCTGCAATCAGCATCTGCATGACATCCAGGGACCAGGGACCACAGTGAGCCATGTGGGCTGTGAAGCCACTGGAGTTATTGCAACACCGAAACGACTCCGTTACCGCGTCACCGGCAGCAGAGTCACCCATTCATCCCGAGGGAGCACAGTCCTCGCTTTGTTTGGGGTTTTGTCGTTGTTGTTTTTAAATGTCTTTTTCTTTTCCCCCCAAATCATGAAATCCCTTCAGGGCGTAAATGCCGATTGCGAAACACGTGGACTGGAATACGTGTTTAAAGCCCACAGCATTTTCCAGCACAAATGAAATAATGGCATCGAGTACACAATGCCTACCTGCAAAGGCCCCACATTTCACATAAAGCCCGAAGGGAGTCCAAAGCGGGGAGAAGAGCACACCTGTCATCCTTTCCGGCTACCGGTACCCCAGGCCCTTCGATTAGACGGTGTTTGAAACGACCGAGAGAGATCCGAGTTTGCATGTTTTAGGGGCACCGCTCAGGCTGCTGATTGGCTCCCTATCTTCTGCCCCCTCTGACCACCTCCTCATCGAGGAAGAAGGGAGGCTCACGCCATTGTTCAAGTGGCCACATCCTCCTCCTTCGGGACAGAAAACAAAGCCAACTTCCTCCCTACGTGTGCGTGACATGTGCACCTGCTACAGCTTTCAAAGCCAAAAGCCTAAGGATGTCGTGAGACACAGAACAATGGCCTTCTCTCTCCCCAGCCCAAGAGTCTGACTCTTGGCAAAGACAGAGACCCCTGCTGTCCTCTGACCCCGGGGGCATTCACCCTTAACTGAGGGGCAGAAGGCTCATCCACGGGAAACCCTCACCGGGGAGGGGCCAGAGGTGGGCCTGTCCAGGAAGAAGTGGGGGCCACTCACTGTCACCACAGGGACCCCCAGGCCTCATCTTCAGGAACTCGGGGCTGGAAGACTGACCATCCCAGGCTTCCTATCACAGATGAATGAGGACGTTTATCCAAAACGTGGCACGTAGCTCCTGCAACAGTCCCCTGCATAAGTGAGCGAGGCCTGGCCCAACAGGGTGACCATATGACCCACCAGAGGCCAAAACGACATCCAAGGAGATCTGCTACAGGTTGCTTTTCTGATGGAAGAGGTGAAGTGAGAGGCGAGCTGATGGTGTTTCCCCTTCCTCCTTTTATCCTACTGGGCCTGTGAGAGCATGATGTCTGGGGCCACAGCAGCCACCTTGAGACTATGAAGAATGAGCAAAAGACAAAAGGCCAACATATTGACTTCCTGTGGAGCAGAAGAAGGGAAAAGAGCTTATGTCCTTAATGACATCTTGAGCTACTTAATGAATCTGAGGCCACCTGCCCCGGACTTCTGGTTAAGAGCAAAGAATCAATGTAAACATCCTCCTAGTAAAGACCTTGTTGGTCTTCTTCCATGATACCCTACTAAACACGAAACACTCGTCTAGGTTATTTCAGAATCAGGGCATATTTTTGCACAAATTATCTCTCAGCTCTGTTCCTCAAGTCACGGGGAAAGGTAGAAAGCAAGGAGGAATGGTTCAGCCACCTTGGGAGACAACCTGGCACCTTCTTGTGAAGCGCAGCATTCATCGTAACCATACGGTCCAGCAATTGTGCTGGAGCCTCCAAGGCTTGAAGTCACCCAGGTGAGTCTTAGGTGCACCTTTCTAAGTGGAGGAAGCCAGTCTGAACAGGCGACAGACCATTTGATTCCGACTATACGGCATTCTGGAAAAGGCAAAATCACCCAACTAGGAAAAAGATCAGCATGTGAGTGGTTGCCAGGGCTTTGGCGGCTGCAGGTGATAAGCAGGGGCAGCCGAGGGGACTCTTCGGGCAGCAAAGCTATTCTGTGTGACACTGTAATGGTGGATGTCTGACAACGTTGACTCGTCAAAACCCTCTACAACACAAAGCGTGAACCTTAACACAAACTGTGGACCTTCATGAATAATAATGTGTCAACACCGGTTCATTCATTCGTTAAAGCGCACCATACATTAATGCAAAATGATGACAGTAGGGAAAATTGCAGAAGCTGTCCTAAAAAGTAAAATCTATTATTAAAAAAAAACAGAAAAAAGGAAAGAGGGGATGAGGGGGGGAAGAATCCCTAAAACAGTAATGGTTTTCTTCTCAAGTCAGTCCAGAAACTAACCCAATGGGATGAGTTCAAGGACAGCTTTGAAGCTGACCCTTCCAAAAACCACCTCAGCCTGCTCCCGCCAAGAGCGGCCTCTGCACTTGACCTTCACTCCACCCCATGTGCAGCAGGCCTCTCCTATGCTGTCCACGAAGCTCCCGGCTGCCGGCTCCTCCTTGCCCTCTCACCGCCACTCCCTCCGCTGTCCAGGGCATCCCTAACCCCTGGGTTATTCTCACCTCCGGTAATGACATCTCTGGGAAACGAAGGATCCTTCAGATGCGTGCCCACCTGAATGGAAGTAACCACCCAGCAAATCATAAACCCCGAGCATTCGGGGGGCTTCTGTGAGGGTTCTCTCGTACCCCAGACACTGTTCAGCCACCACATCCCATCCGCCCCTCACCGTCTGCAGGGCCCAGAAGGGGAGCCAGTGGGCAAGTGAGCTTCCCTGTGGAAATACGGCACTGTTTCTAACTTCAGTAGGAACCGGAGGCGGTACCACGCTCCAGTCCCCAAAGCTTCCTGGGTATTTTCCCCATGGTTTTCTCTGGGGTCTGGAAGGCTGACTTAAAAATGTGTATCTAAATAGACTGAGGTTGTAGCTGGGTGACTGTTATTTGATGGGAAAAAAAAAAAACAAGGGAGATAATCTAGTTTAAAAATCAGCCATTGCTTGGCTCAAATCTCTTCTTTTTTTCCTTTTTTATTGTTTCTGAATAAATGCGAATGGGCACATAATCAGGAGTCCCCACTACAAGTGTGGACTTTATGAAATTGGCTGGAAAAAGGCATTTACTGAGCAAACATTCCCTGGGGAGAAGTCACTGGGGCCAGATCAATGAAGCCGTGGTAATGGGGGCCACCAGCTGGGGGACTGAAATGCCTGTGTTAAAAGGTATAATTTGGGGTGATAATGGGATTTCATCCGAATGAATCATTCCCACAAGTAGGGCAGGGGTGTTTTTAAACCATGCAGACCGAACAACAAGGATGAATAACAATGAGTCGCTCTTCCAGAATGGTCAGGCGTTCTCACTACTCCCAGCCTTTGCACAAGCTTTTCCCTGGAAAGTCCTCCCCACCCCACCCCACCCTGCCCCACCTGCCACCGGCCCCTGCCTTGTCCCGCTCCCCTGCACTATTCAGAATGCGGCCAGAATGTTCCTGCTTCGGAGAAACTTGCAAATTCCCCAAAGTGGTTATTCAGCTCTTCCTCCCTGCCCCACAGGGCCCGGTTCCCCCCCCACCCCCCGCCCAAGGAACGGGCTTGCACGCCTTCTCCTCCACTTGCACTCCCAAGGCCTGGCCGCCCTCTGCTCCTCCCTACGGCTCCAGCAGTGGGGACGGCATGTCACCCACAGATGCCCACTCAAAACACAAATCACAAAAGAAATGAACCCGCAAATGGACTTTACGGCATCTGGCATGTGGCAGCTTTTAAAAGCCTATAAACAGGGTCTCTTTTGGCAAGGAATATTTTTTCAGCTTGACAAAATATGAACACGCACTTCGGGCATCATTTGGCATAAAAATAAGCTCACCATGCTTGACTGTGGAAAGCTTGCCTGTCTGCCCTTATTCCTCCAAACCAAAAAGTCAAACGAAAACATTCCCATGCCGCTTTGACTGACACCAGGATCTGTGAAGACCTGACCTGCCCAGAATTGCAAATGCTACCCTCGGAGGCAATGGGCTCCTTCCTCTCATGTCCTCAGCAAGCGTACGGCAGCTAAACTCCCGTGTGCACAGAGCACAGAAATCTCGCTTGGCACGCTTACCGGGACTCAGGATGCTGAACTCGTTAAGGGGAATGACACTGTCAGGAAGACAGTCTTATCAGTGTGGAGGGGGTACAGTGCCCACTGACTGGACCTCACCCAGCCTCCGAGACCTTCGAGAGGAAACTGCGTGGCCTCAGCGACCCTGCACAGGGCCGCTCCGCCCCAGAGGGTCACCTCTGCTGGTCCTAACAGCTGGCCTCCGGGAGGGCTGGCCTTGCGATCACTCACCTCGGAAGCATGGGTCAAAATTCACTGGGGAACCCATCCTAATAGGGACAATGTCGACACTTCCCTTATCAGCGAGTCCAAGGTTCACTGCCGCCACAGACAGAACCAGAAAATCATGAGGGAGAAAAAACCCGGCCTTCGGGGTACTTTTAAGCTGCTTCCAGGACCTTGCCGTTTATGCATCACATCTGAGGGTCCCTTCCGTCATTCAGGCAACCCCTTGAGGGTCCTCAGCCATCTAGGCCCTGTGCCAACCACGGTCAGTTCAGTAAACAGCTGTCTCCCTGGGCTGGTTGGTGGGAGGGACAAAAACGTAAGGGGGAAATCTGTGCTATCAAAATCTTTTATTTTTTTCTCTATTTATGCATTTCCCACCCTCGTTGCAGATGTTAAAGGCTTCCATTTGATTTGATACTAAATTACACATGACCCAACAATGAGACAGAAAATATTCTTAGTAAACAAAAGTAATAAAGAAGTTTAAAAAATTTGTAGTCTTTTTTTTTCATCTTTAAAATATATGTATTGACTAGAAGATCCCCCAGGTCCTTCCAGGTTTACAGCTGGATGACTCGCAAGTCATCAGGACAATGTACGTTAAAACAGCAATAAGATACTGCGTTCACCCTTCAGATGGGCAAAGGTGACAGAATTCCACAGTATCAGCACCAACACGAGCATGAAACAGGAGGATGTACGCTGCCAACTGCCTTGTGAACTCATGTAGCCTGTCCGGAGAACAAGTTGTAAAGCTGAATAAATCTACGGGGCTCTACTAAATGTCTAAGATAATCGCATATATGTTTATGTTCGGGGTGACATGGATAAGAAGAGTCATGGAGGAATAACTTTTTATCACGGAATTGGAAACCGCACACATGTCCGCAAGTAAATCTAGAAAACGTGACACTGTCTAAAGGTGACCCAGTACTCAGCGGTTACAAGGACTGACTGTCTTTCTGTACATGGCTGAATCTCCAGAACATGGTACGATTGGCATCTGTGTGTGTATGTATATAAAATGTATGTATATATAAAATCAGTAGTATGTATGTATATAAAATGTATGTATATATAGAATCAGTGGTTCTCAAACCAGTGGGGGGGTCCCCCTCCCCTGCACCCTATTTGGCAATGTCTGGAGACTTTTAAAAAAAATTATTTTACTGTTGTTCAATTACAGTTGTCTGCATTTCTCCCCACCACTCCCCCCACCCCAGCCAAACCCACCTCCCTCCCTTGCTTCCACCCTTCCCCTTGGTTTCGTGCATGTGTCCTTTACAGTAGTTCCTGAAAACCCTTCTCCCCACTGTCCCCTCCCCTCTCCCCCCTGGAGATCTTTTTTGACATAATCTCAGCAGTGGGCACCACTGAAAACTAGTGGGCATTCACAGATATGCAGCTAACATCCTGCGATGCAGAGAACAGCCCCCAACCAAAAAAAGTTATCTGGCTTAAAATGTCAATAGCATGGAGGTTGAGAAACTCTGCTCTAGAATCATGGAATAGAGTTGTTTCTACATTTTAATTATTGAACTAGGAGTGTCCTGGCACACATTCGACCTTCTAGGCATGTATAAAAACCTCTTCAGTGACTGCTGGCTAGAGTTTGGGTGCTGCAAATTGGTATTTATCCTGAAAAGTTATTTGTAAATTAAGTTTTGGTAAACCAAATCATGTTTTAAATGAACTAAAGTAGAGGCTTGTTAATGGACCTTTTGTGAAGGTTTTTATCACTTAATAACTCCAGCCTAATTTTTCTGCTGCATTAAGGACTATTGACAATATTTCAGGACCTATTAGCAAGGCACACACTCCAAAGTCGAGCCTGTCCCAACTCCCTGACGTGTTCTCACTTTAGGTTCACTAAACGTCACCTTTCCATCACCCATTCAAAACCTTGCAACACATTCTGCAAATATCTTTATACCTAACTTCTAAGAAAAAAGGCTCTTGTTCTGAAAGATACACGAAGATACATGTGCTCATCCTAACTAACTCAAGACTAGATCCATTAATACAAAAAGTCAAAACAAATACTAATCAGTCACTCAATAATCCTCACACTATATTGATGCAGGGACAAAACTGGATCGATTAACTCCAGGCAGGGCGGACTTTAGGTTGTGACCTCACTTTGTACCAATGCTGATGTCTGTGAGCTATCTTCTCAACAAGTGACAATTATGACAAGAGCGATCGTTAGTGAAGCATTAGTTTTGTGCTGGTTTACATGCATCCTTTCAACCGAACCCTCTTAGCAACTTCCTATGGCAAGTGTCCTGCTTACGTACTGCTGGGTAACAAACCGTGTCAAAGTTTAGTGGCTTCAAACACGAACCATCATTCATTTGGCTCACGAAACGACAATTTGGCAGGCTGGGCAGGCCTGGCTGCTCTGTGCTCCAGAGTCCGCCAGGGCAGCTCACCCTGGGCTTGCTACAGGGTCCACACTGAAGACGGCTCGGCCACGTGGCAGGCAGCAGGGGTCTCAGCCAGGCCTGTGGGTGGGGGCCTGGATCCGTCCCACTCACGCAATTCCTGCACAAGGAGCTTGGGCTCCTCAGGGCACGGAGGCTGTGCGCAAGCGCCAACACCGCAGAGCAAGATGGCAGTAGCACGTAGCACGCTTCATGGTCTGACCACACAACATACACAGCACCGCTCCAGCTATGCTCTGCAGGTCAAGGTGGTCGCAGCATTCCACGCAAGGTCAAAGAGAAGAGAGGTAAATCTGATCACTAAACGAGAGGAATGCCCCAGTGACACTGTGTAAGGAACAAGTGGGATAAAAGATACTGGTTCAGCCATCTTAAGGGAAAAAAAATACCATTTTGGTGGCGAAACTGAATTTTGGACAGCGAATGAACTCCCGCCACTCACAAGTCACAGGGCCACCAAGTAAAGGAACAGGACCCAGACCCAGACACACCTGACTTCCCGGGTCAGAGCCCTCAGCCGCACGTCACTGTTCTGCTTCCCGCACCCTCTGCAATTTGTCTGCTGACTGCAGCTCCGAAGGGCTTATTTCGTGTTGTTGACAGGGAAGGAAACCTGGATTTCCCAACTATAGCAGTTCAGGGGCTGACCCAGAGGAAGCTCTCCACATTTTTGCTAAATGAGGTATGTGTTTATTGCCTGCAGTAACCTATGAAATCCCTGAAAGAAAGGATTGAGTTTAATAAAGCCTGGTTATCTACATAAAAGTTAATGCAGTTTCTTGTACACACACGGTAGGAGTTCGATAAGTGCTTGTTAGAAATGTACCTACTTGTTTACCTGTCCATCCCCACAGCCCCCCACCAGACCGTGAATAACTAAAAGGCAGGGAGAGCGGGCCACAGAGTCCGCTGGGTCGGTCACCTCCATGCCGGGTGCCCTCCCCAGCACACACACAGCCCTGCACGGTGGGCCCTCAGTGAGTGATAGAATGAATGAATGGATGAATGGCATGCAGGAATGAAAACAGAGTAAACAGCACTCCAGGTTTATAATAATCAAGCACTTTTTCACACCCACAAGAGAAAACAAATACAGTTCGAGAGCTGAGACTTCATCCCTGGGCCTGCTGGCCTAGCCATAGACCAAGGCAACCTGACATATTTTGGTAGAGAAATAAAAAAACAGTGGTGGGTTGCACATCGGGAGAGAAACAGATAAGCTGCAAAGGAGGGAGAACAGGAGTGAAAAGATTTCTAGCTGAAGGAAAGAAAGATGTTACGGAGAAGTCACCTACTCTGACGCCACTTGGCTCCTCCCTCCCTGGATGCTGGGGTCGGCGCAGCATGTGTGTGGAGAGGAGGAAGGGGCTTGGTGTTTACCGACGCCGCCCCACGCCAGGCACCCTGGCGCTGAGAGCTGCGGCCTGCACTCCCACGCCTACATTTTCATAATAAAACCTGGAACAGCCGGAACAGGAAGCAGCAACAGGAAGTAGCGAGGCATTTTACTGGCTCCTAGAAAACCATTTGAAGAAATAATTATGGAGATGTAGTGACTCATTGGAGACCTTACTGCTGTCCCAAATGGGAACCCCCACGGGGATTAAAAGGGATTGCTGAACGGATGAATTCAAAGAACGATCATCGCCTTCCATACGCACATCTTTGTAAAAGCAAGTCTCCTTTCTTTCATTCGCTGGGCAGCCCCGGTTTCTTCCAGGCTTCCCCCACCTACAGCACCACCTCCTTCTTTCAGATGGAACCCCCGCAGCCAGCCACGTCCGCTTTCCCTTCCAGGAACGCGTGGGTAGAGCGGATGGGTTGGAGCGGCAATAGAAGTGGGAAGTGACACTGGAGGGAAATTAATATCTTCACGCTTTTCACCCCCCACATTCTTTAAATAAAACTTAATTGTGCTGGCTCTTGCCTTTTCAGTGTGTTAGAGTGAAGTAGTGTGCTTTGCTTTTCCAATTTCTCCATTGCATGAAAGGGTCTCTTTTCATGCACACAATTTTTGTGTGTGTGTGGGGAGAGAGACCTTGGCAGCTTATTGTTATGTTGAGAAAACTCATATGCGTATGGCCAGTGAGCATATTTTTCCTTATCTGGCTCATCAAAATTTCCCCTGGTACGTCTGGCAATCATTGAAAAGACTCAGGCAAAAGCACGCCGGGTCTCCATTTCTCAGAACGGTGCCGTGACCACGACTTCATGTTTCGGTACCAAGCACGCATCTAACTAACGTGTGCTCCACAGGGCACGCGTCCACGCAAACGCCAGTTCCTCCTCACTCTCCGCCGGCCCCCAGCTCCACCCACAAAACAAGCAGTTGGAGTGAAACGACGCTAACTAACCATCATTCTGTGCAGCGGCTCAACCAGGTGTTTGAGAATTCATCAAAGAATTCTGACGACTAGAACACATTTTCCAGAGCAATTCTAAATCCCGGATAGGGGAGGGTTCTTCAAAAGAACAAACTGAATTCCTCAAGAAAATCAAGAAGGAACGGGACACAGAGCCCGGGCCCCAGGGCGCAGGGGCTGTCCCAGGTGCTGCGGGAGGTGGGCTGGGCCCCCACCACCTGCCCTCACCTGAGCTACTTCTACTTTAATATCTTATGTAGTATGTTTCTGCCACAAGATACCCCTTGAATAGATTGCCAATTTTTATTTTAAATAACTAGTTTAGTAGGTGCAAACCCACTTATAACACTATTCGTATCGCGGATTACCAATCAGAACAGGTGAGCATGTCAACTGAACTCTGCGGAGACACAACTAAAGAAAAGCCGTCACATGGCAGCTGTTCTTTCGGCTTCTGTCACTTTTATTTTTCCCGAGAACAGTGCAGGTTTGAAAATACGTGTGCCATTCTTTGCCACCCCCGCCCCTGAGACCCGCCTTTTCGAACACCAAGAAGATCGTTTGGGTAAGGACGCTGCGTGATCGCCACGCCCAGATCGAAAAAAAGACGAGGCTGCCACGGGACTGCTTCTATCTCCAACTTTTGTCCTGGGGGAGGCCAGCCAGCGTGTCAAAGGGCGGGTACCCACTTCCCCGCCACATGAATGCCCCACGGTGGAGCAGCTTTCATCCCCCGTCGTGGGGCCTTCCCATAACCGCAGCCCACCCCCCGACCTCTGACGATGACCCTCGGAGGGAGCGAGAATCCGGGCGGAGCTGCTCCGGGATTCCCGACTCGCAGCAGCGATGCAAGATAACCAAGGTGTGTCCTCCTTGCAGGCTTAGGCACCACAGTCCGGAGTAATTCGTTCTGCAGGCATACATCACCAGTACAAGAAGTACCGCGACCAATTACTTTTCTTTCTTCCAAACGCGTCACAACATTTAGGTTCTGTCCTAACTGGATTATTTAGCCTTTTCCCAACTCTTCCCCTGTCTGAGGTCCCCACATTCTGCAGCGCCTCCCCCCACACGGGACTCCTCACCTCCCCAGGACTCCGAAGCTCCTGCCAGCCCCTTAGACGACCCCGCTGCCTTTCCCACTCCCTTTGGGTGAGCCATCCCTGTGCCTGCCTCTCCGCCCTGAAACACCTGGAAGGCTGCGTTTCCGAAGAAAGTCTGGACCACTTCAGAACTCACACAAAACACCTTCGGCGCAGCGGGCAGGCAGTTGATATGAGGAACAACAGAAGAAAACGCCAGTCGGTGCAACGTGGCAGAAAAAGGGCAACCACGCATGGTTCAAGGTGTCCGAAGGCACTTCTCACTTCTCAGAAGGAATCCTCGTGGCCAAAAATGAGCGACCGTAGAACATGCAAACTGACAGCCCTTCCTTCTCCATTTCTGCCTGTCTAAAGCTCCAGCCTGTCATTCAGTAAATCGCCCTTGAGCATTTATCTGAGAACTGATGGAAAACCTGCAAGTGGTAATGCTTGAGGGTTCAGAGAAGTCAATGCAGGTGCACGGAGATAGTGTCGAATCAAAATAACAAGTGCAAATAGGAGCCAGCGAGCAGTGAATGGGTCTGTCATTAGAACACTCATGTTGCTAAGAAAATGTTACAAGTTTTCTTCAATGCGAGCTGCCAGCAGTAGTATCTGATCACATCTGCGAGTTTGCTCTAGGGGAAACTGAAATATGCAGAATAGCCCCTCTGAGTATCCTGCTGGGAAACTGTTCTGTGTTTACAGGTAAGTATAGAAAATATCAATGTTACATGTAGAGTACCCATCCACATGTGCCCGGCTCACTGGCCACGGTGGATGGCCTCCCAAGCACGCATGCGCCCACTCATTCTTCCTAAAAATGATCGGACTCCTGTCCCGGCGATCCCGGACCATCACCCTGCTTACTTGCCAGGGGAGTGTGTCCTCTGCCGAGCTCCAAAATTCAACTCTGGCCGAGAGATAAAAACGAAAAGAAACCAAACCCTACATGACCCAGGGAGTAGCTGAATCCAACTAATTAATTCCATGGCTCACTATACCTCTAACCCTTTCACTTCTATAAGCTTTTATTGTTGAGGTCACTCGGCCCTCTGTCCCCTGTCACTTTCACTCGAAGTCATCCTCACCACTGTACTGGAACAATCTAACCCAACAAGGCCCGGGTGTATTACAAGCAACCTCGTGTGCCAGACAACAGAAGGACAAGCGGACAGTTGCCAGGTACATTCCACAAACACTTCATACTCCCCTTTCATTTTCCTCACGCAGTTGCAATGCACGTAGTATAAAGTCCTTGAGGAATGCCTGAAACTGAAAAAAAAGATACACTTAACCTTTTAAACCAGATATCTGACTAAGCTGATTTGACCTGGGCAGTATTTATTACACAAAACCAAGTCACATCCTATGTTCTGAAACACAGACTCTGGGCCACAGTTTTCATCTGGATAACAACTGAGTCAACTGTCAAGGTCATCTATGTAGGAAGCCTGTGGACTTCCTAAGTCCACGCTAATTGCTCCTGCAACCCAGAGCCTACTGGGATCTTGCTCACTGCTGTCAGCTCCTGCCTGTGCAAATGAGCGCGACGTCAGCCTGAACTAAACAGATTATGCAAAGGGAATCAATCCAGTGACCTAAAATGTTCATTAAATGGAAAGGCAGAAGATTTTCAAACCACTCACAAGTTCCAGAATGCGTCTGCAGTTCTCGCCTCCAATGCAAAGATTTGACCGTATCTATCTATGATACCGAGTGTCGGCTGGAGGAGCCAGGGACCTCAACTCAGAATATCTGGGTTGAAACCTAGTCAACCACTTACTAAAGTGTAACCTTGGCCAGTGTGTCTCCCCAGGCCTGAGATTCTCATGAGAAAAAGTGAAATCTAACAGACATTACTTAAAAGTCTACTACTGACATAAAAATTAAATAATAATAATCTAAGCCAGTTAATACAGTGCCTGGCACATAATAAATATGCAATAATGTTCCTTGGCTGTGGGTGCAATAACTAATACCAAAAAGGAAAATAATTTGAATACAAAAAAAGATACACAACAAGATTTGTCTTCCAAAAGATACCGAGAGCTTCAAGGGAAAAGAAACATGAATTAAAGTAATAATAATTCTCCGTATAAAGTCAATGGATCCCACTGAAACATTAAGTCTCGATTACTTGCTTTGGGGAAAAGAAAGAGTGGAGTATAATAAAAATAAAGAGCATCTCAACAACTCATTAACCACATAGCTACAGCACCTCTTCAACGTAGCTTAGAACAAAATTCGCAACGTCAACAGGCCCACATACAAATTCAGTTCCAAGTACACTCCACAATGAAATCTGCACTCTTTCTATCAACGTGCATTTCAGAGGATCAGCACCGCCAACCGAGCGTGCAGATTCAAGCCCGTGTTTTCAGGTTGGCAATGAACTTGTCACAGAAACGAGTGAAGTAACTGTAAAGCATCCCTTTGTTGGACAGCAGTCTAAAGCTGAGCTGGATTCCTCAGGCTGTCAAGTGCAGCATTTATTTCCTGAGTCAGACACGCTGCCCGCTGTGAAGCTGACTATGCAAACTTCACGAAGAGGACGCAGGGAGGGGAAGGGCAATTTGACGTGCAGGCACTCTCAGATTTACCCTGATGGACACCAGAGTAAATAGATAGGGTCTCTGGGGCCATGGACCATGAGGTCTAGAACTCTGGGAATCCCATTGCCATTGAAATATGCAGCCAGTGGAATACGGTGCACGGTTCACGTTTTGGACCGCGACCAGGCCACTCCCCAACCTCACGGAGCTCTAGGAAAGACCTGAGGCCCCCACCCCCCAGCGACCCTGGCCTTGCTCCTCCCCCCCCCCCAAACACCAGCATCCTGGTGGAAAGCTCACGCACCAGCATTAGCTGTGCCTCTGGAGTCAGTGGTGCGTGTCTTACAGGAGAACCCCAAAAGGACAGACACACCTCCGTCCAGGTCAGGCCTAGATCCTCCCAGCAGCGTCTGACCCGCAGCCTGCAGGGCGCATGCGGCCCGACGCAAAATCGTAAATTTACTTAAAACCTTTTTTTTTTTCTCATTACTGTTTGTGTATTTAATGTGTGGCCCAAGACAAGTTTTCTTCTTCCAGTGTGGCCCAGAGACGCCCAAAGGTTGAACACCCCTGCCTAGAACCTGCCCAAGGCAGTTACTTCACATTCACCTTAAACTCGGGCAAGGGAAAGAAAATAAAAAAACGAAGGGGACTACATCAAAGTAAGAAGTTTTTGCTCAGCAAAGGAAACCATCAACAAAATGCAAAAACAGCCCGCCAAATGGAGGAAGTATTCACCGATGATACATCTGATAAGAGGTTAATACCCAACAATTATAAAGAACTTATGTAACAACACCAAAAAACTTAAAAAAAAATGCAACTAAAAAGCAGCACAGGTGATTTCAAGCAGCAAACACTGGAGTAAAGTGCGTGCCGACAACAGTCTCACAGGCAAAGTCTGCAGAGCAACCTGCGCATCTCGGCGCTGAGCGAGGTAAGCTTCTGTTCCTAGTTACCCGGGTGGCTCCTTCACTTCCTCAATGTCTCCACCGACTCGGTTGGGAAATCAAAGGACTGGAAGTGACTGGCCATAAATGATAACCCCTCCTGCCCGCTTTCTAGCAGGCAGGCTCTTCCCCTTCCCCAAACATTAGCTCATGTAATTCTCACAACCACCCTACGACCGCTGTCCAGCCGAGCACACGGAGCTGTCCTGCTGCTGTGCGGAATCGCAGGCAGCTGTCAGGGTCTGCATTGTGTTTCTCAGCAAGTGACATCGAAGTCGTCACCACCGGCATCCAGGACTGTCAGGTCATTAGATGCAATCGAATTAAGATGAGGTCATTAGGGTGGACGCTCGTCCACTACGACGGGTGTCCTGATAAGAAGAGGGAAATGTCCTGCAAAGTCAGAGACACAGAAAAAGGTCGGATGTGTGAGTTCGGAGGCAGAGAATGGGGTTCTGCCTCATCAGCCAAGGAAAGCCTGGAGCGGCCAGACGCTGGAAGAACCAAGGAAGGAACCTCCCCCAGAGACTTCCCAGGGGGCGGGCGGGCCTGGTCACACCTCGATCTTGCACCCCTGGCATCCCGACTGCTGTGACGGAAGGAATGTTGACTGTTTTCACCACCCCGTCGGCTGCAGGTTGTTAGGGCCGCCCCGCAATCTCACACAGCGGCGGGGCTCTCACTTAGGGCCCCGTTCCCTCCCACGCTGTCCACTTGCCTTGCCTATTAGAGAAGAAAATGCAGACCACCACTCCATACCCCCTCCAGACTTGAGACCATTGCAGGTAGAAAGTGCAACGTATTTCGAACTGCCTTGAATAGTATTTTTTTTAAATCAGAGTTGAAATAAGAGTATTCTACCCCTAAGTGAAGATCGGCACAAGTGAGCCCCGATTCCCCAACCTCCAGCGCCCCAGCAGCCTGCAGGCGGCTGTTCTCCATGCAGTTAGCAACTTGAAAGCAGGTTGTCTTTTCAAAGGGACGTGTCTGGTGACCTGGCCCAGTTCAGTGCGATGAGGTGGGTGAGGCCCACAGGAGACTAGAACTGGATCTGCCTGGGCCCCAGGGGCGAGCGAGGCGGCAAGCACAGAGACAGCTTCAGTAGCGGGGACTGTGCTGTACCAGCAGAATTCTGTACCTGCTGCTTATCGAGGCCAAGGATGCACCAGAGTCAGCTCAAGGAACCAGGTCAGCATCTGCACACTAGACCTGGAAGAAGCGGCAGCAGGCAGGGCCCGCTGTGGAGAGAGTGATTCTAGGAATGGGCAGTATTTCCAGATGCAGGCAGGTAGGGAGAATCAGACACATCTTCGTGCGGGCCTTATAAGGAGGCGTCAGCCCCAGGCTCAGGGCAGGAGGCTAAGGTCAGCTTCTGCAGTAGAGGGTCAGGAAGGCAGGAAGGAGAGGCTGGTGTTGTGGACCAAGGGCCCGGCTCTCGGAGGGTTACTATGGCAGGTGGAGTTCTGGCACTGGGGACGAGACAGAAGCCAGGTACAGAACACCAGTCAGCGGGGGCAGAAGAGCATCCAGGGAGATCTGATGAGGAGCGCGGGTCCCCAGGTCCTAGAGACTGCTCCAGCAACCTGACCCCCCAGTCCCGAGAGTCCGACCTACAGGGAAGGGCAAGGCACGCTCTGGCCCGAGGTGCATTTCTAAACTCCCCGGCTGAAGGCAGAAAGCATTTTCGGGTAGAACAAGGCTAAGGTTCCAAGCTCTATTCTAGAACTTCCATAAAAATATAATGCAAGTCGACACTGTTAAAAGACTTCAAATTAAAAACCTAAATAGAAAACTAGGTTCACTGAGAAGAGTGTCATTTTCTGCCTTTGATACGGTGCTTGGTGAAGAGCAGAATTAAGTAGAGGCACAGGTGGAAAGAGACGGCAGTCTCTGAGACCCGGCCATCTGGGAATTTCCGCAGATCCACAGTTTGGAGCGGCTGGGTGGCTTTGGTTTACCTTTTTCCATTAAAAATGTAAGTTTTTCCCCCTTTTTTGTTTTCATGGGGTTGTCTGAAAATTAAGTGTGACATGGTAGCACTTTCCAAAGAGTAAAATATGAGGCAAAATTAAGGCTTCATTATTGCTATTTATAAGGCAGGAACAGTGATGTCAGTATTCAATAATTACAGACAATTTGCCAGGTGCAGCAAACTATAAAGATGAGAAGAAAGTTTGGTCGCATAAAGTTCACCATCCAGAGGCAACCGATGCTAACGTTTTCCGAATTTCAGGGGTTTTAATTTACTCATTATTTACATAATTTGGATCGTACAACATGTTTCATATCAATCTGTTTTTGCTTATTATATTATATGCGCTTTTCTTTGCGTAAAACATGTATAATTAGTGTACTAGTCCATGGTAACGGGGCCTCATTCAAGCACTTAACGCCACTGGACAATTAGAACGTTTTCATTTTTTTACAGATGACTAATGCAGACTGAGCATCTTCAGCCATACATCTTTGCCTAGGGTGCACGGTAATAAAAGATAATGGGTATTAAGCCTTTGCTAAAGTCCAGGCACCGTGCTAAGTGCTTTTAACACATTATCACAACTAATCTTGACACCAGCCCCGAGTCACCTGCACCTCCGTTAATACTGATTTCATAAACGGAGGGCATTTTCAGTTTTGGAAAAGTAAAGGAGCATGAATCAGTGGTGCTGGGTTCCAGGGACTCTGAATCTGTTCCCACGCCCCTGTCCTCAGCCCCTGGTGGCACACAGAGTCCGACAGGTAAGATCCCCAGGTCACAACACAGGACGGGCCGTGGGCTCTCAGCGCAGGGCAGTGTGAGGTAGTGGCTGTCACACCCTTGCTGGAACTGAGCGCTCCCTGGGGGGACAAACAAGGATGGCTTGGTTAGGCTGCAAGCTGGAAAAAGCACATTGTCTATCCGCATACACAGATGCATTCCCCGTGATGCTGAGGCAACTTCACCTGCCAGGACCTCTCGCTGGGCTGAGCCAGTTCTCATTCCAGTTCTCATTCCACACACAGCAAATATACCCTTGCACACCTAATTCTGTGTTACTGTCTAAAGTAAGCCCCAAACTGGCATAAGCTTCAGACCCCACAAACCTGGCTCCTTGACTGCTTAGGGAGAACATTAAGGGCTGCGGTTTTCCCGTCTCGTCGGCGTCTGGCCATGCCTGTGGCTGAGCTCCGGCCAACGGAAGACAGGTGGAGAAGACAGGTCGTGTGCTGGCTCGATGTGGATGCCCAGGGTGACCCCCCCGACCACCGACCCTCCGCGGACCTGAAGTCACCAACAAGCACACTCTTTTTCTGTTGTCATCGATACTTTGGGATCATTGCAACAGCACTCGTCGTCAGCTAAGGTGACTAGCAAAGGCTTCCAAGAACCGGCCACACCTCTCGATGGCTCTCTCTGCAAGCCTGTGTCACCAGCGCCTTGCTCCCTTGGGAGCTCTCCTTCTTCTTTGCAGCCGAGCTAGCACAGCCGATTCGCCCGACGTCTGCACCCTTGTGTGCTGGCCTCAGATTCCGCTGCTGGAAATCGTTCTGCCACGTGGTGTGCGAAAGCCAAGTCCGGAGCCAGAAGCCACGTCTTCCTGCTAAAAGCACGATCTGAACGAGGGGGGTTTAACTCCCTTGATGAGCAGACGCAGTGAGTGGCAGCTGCAGCTCAGGATCCTGAGCTCTCTGCAAAGCAGCACAGATGTTCCTGTCTCTGACAACAGCCAGAAGCTCCTTGCCAACACATCGGCCCATTTCAAGAGAAAAACAGATACAAATACCAAATATATGCCAAGTTCTCTCTCAAACAGCTTCTTCCCCCGCCCCCCTCC
Organism: Glossophaga mutica; assembly: GCA_039655065.1. Taxonomy (NCBI): domain Eukaryota; kingdom Metazoa; phylum Chordata; class Mammalia; order Chiroptera; family Phyllostomidae; genus Glossophaga; species Glossophaga mutica. The sequence goes on from CM077313.1 coordinate 91,557,456, forward strand.
TTTTCTTCCCGTAGCCAACTGGACTCGCCTTCTACCTTGCCCACCACGTATTTGCCGATCTCCCTGCACACGTACACTTTGCAATTATCAGCCAGGAGGGCTCAAGATTGCTTACGCCCTCCAGAAACCTCCTCTGCTCTGTATCCAGCCACCTCCTCAAGCATCTTATCAAAATAGCACAGCCCCTTGGGGCCACAGCGCTCTCTGGCCAGATGCTGTAAAAATCTCTCCCGATGACAACACAGGCCTCCACCTCTCACGGCGAAGCAGCAGCCTCAAGGCTGCAGATTCTCCACTCTAATCCCATCTTCCCGATGCCAGGCTGTGTTGAAACCATCACCCAGTTCAGCCCTGGCTTCTTCAGGGTTGACTGGGCAGCAACTGGATGAAGCTGCGAGAGGGAAAAGTGGAAAATGAAAGGCTTTCTCAAAATGGGGGGCTGCGATGGATTTTTCTGAATGCTCCCCCAACACTCCGGGACCTAAGAGTCAGGCCTCGTAAACAGTCGAGGGAGACGGCCTGCCAAGGGGCTGACCACGTTCGTGGCCCAAACTGGCCCCCGAGCGTGGAGCTGAGAGACGCACTGGGGTTTGACCACAAAGAGCCACAGCCCTGAGGGTGGCTATGGGAGGAGTAGTGGTGCCTCTGACCTCAGAGAGACCGAGCAGCCGACCCGTGCCCCCAAAATGCAGACCAGAGGTGCCTCTGTCCCCATACCAGGGCTGCCCTTCTAAAGAATGCGGTTTACAGTCCAGTGGCATTGTGCAACTGAGATGTTTGTGCCCAGTCTGGCTGCTGAGCTCTACGGGTGGAAACAGCTGGCTGATCAATCAGGTGAAAGCCAACCCCGGCAGCGTGCGCAAATGAGCTCCCCCGTCTCAGCACCGCAGACTCGTCCGTACCCCAACTTGCACCCACCTCACAGAGCCAGCAACGATCTGCATCGATCGCCAATTACACGCACAGCGCATGGCATCCGGAGAAAGACGTTCCACGAGGAAACGCATTTGCATTGTTTATCGGTGTTTCCCAGCCCCCAAAGAGTGATTTCTGTGAGTTCAGACAAAGAATGTATATGTCTCTGGCCAAGATGTGAGATATTATTGGCTTAATTCATCAGATTTTTCCCCCAAAAAAACCTGTGCTTCCTTTCAGCCTAAGAGACCTGGTACAAGTCTCAACACATCAACAGCACTAACAGAGAGGCTGGTGGTTTCCTGCCTCTTAGAGGATTCAGCTGTTGGCAGAAACATACAACACTGTTAGGGAATTTTGTTTAGTCATGAAACAGTTGGCCTTCATGCATTTAAATGTTTTGGTGGATTTTAAAATGCTTAAACAGGTGTGCAAATAGACAAAGGGAAGCAGGCAACTCCCGCCTTCCTATGTAGGAAAAGGGTTTTAGAATTAGCGAAGTGATTGGAAAAACTCCAAAATGCATTGTAATGATGATGCAGTATGAGAGTTCTTTGGAAATTTAAAAAAAACAAAGTTAGATCAGCATGAGGCCTCACTAAATCAAGTCCCCGGGTATGAAAGGGGCCCTTGGAAGCTCTTCTCTGGGCGTGGGGGCCGCCGCTTTGATACTTTTCTATTTACAGTTCATCATAAAAGCTATCATTTACCAGGCACTCCCCGAGCGCCAGGCCTGCGAAGCACTGCGGAGCACCCTCTAGAGGTCTGACAGGTGAGGAAACCAGGACTCCAAAGGACCCCGAAACCTGTGCAGACTCTCCTATCGATTGTGATAACTGAGGAAGGCAGGACTCACGCCTGACTCTTTCGGACTCCAGGTGTCATGCCCTTTGCCCTGCGCTAATGTCTTCCACATTATAGATTATTTCCCAAAAATACGGAAGAGAAAAGCCCACCACTTCCCTTCGACAGCATAGGCCATCATTTCCTCCCTTTTGGTAGTCAGACCTCGCGCTTACAGCCCACGGTAAACTCCTACAGATACGGTGAGGCCTGGGTCTCTTTACCCAGCCTCTAAAAGCTCTGCTTGCTTCTAGGGCTAAATAAAACTCGCAGCTTTCCACTTTATTTTACTGCTGAAGCATCGATCCCAATTCCTAACCTTTTTATGTAAGTATTTTTTTCCTCTTTTCCCCCGAAATAAATGTCCGATTTTGCCATAATCCACAAAGCCATGCAAAATGAAATAAGCAACGACTTCTGAGAAAAATGCCCTCTTGGGGAAACCTAGATTTCCATGACATAGGCATCAATTGGACGGCTTCCAGATGTACTTCCTTTTCATTTTAAATTATAGACGTGCCCTCTCCCAGAGAGACAACATTTCCAATCCCTAAAATTGAGGGTGCCCTTTTCCTAAAGGCAAGGGGGTGCTGGGGACGAAGCGCTGGGTGCATGCTGCCTGAGGCGGGTAATCCGTGCACCTCCGGGTGGGGGCCCCTTGGAAGCAGGGAGTCAGTCCCCTGGGGACACAGAGCAGGGTCCAGCCTGGCACATCCCCCGCTCCCAGGACAGCACAGCAGACTGGAAAGAGCCACGAGCAGCCCAGCATCAGACCTTCCTCTCCTCCACCGCAGAATGGTCTTCCTCCGTCGCAGATTACTCAGAGAAGGAGACAGGAGTGCGGAAAAGCCATTTGCTCTTTTGACTTTCTTTGGCTTTCCTCTAGTGTCCAGAGGACACACTAGTGTTCTGCTTGGACAGCTCAGAACCTCTGGTCCCAGGGACTCACAGGCCCCTCATCCTGCATGAACATCAGCCATTTTTTTTGTATGCTTGAGGTGTACAGTACAAAGGAAGCAAGCCATGCATCCTTCCCTTTAGTCCTGTTCAGTATTCACGGGCAGAGACTCAGAAGGCCACAGCGTGCTACGGAGTTCAGAAAATGCCAGGCGAGCAGATTGCCCAGTGTCCACAGGAAGTTCCCCCTAATTCAAGCCTTGAAGGACTGGCCAACCGTTAAGATTCTGGGTCTCACCTCTGTTACATCCGAACAAGCCTTGTACTCCTCGGGGATCTGTACATCATGGAATTTGGGTAGAGCCTCAGAGATTCTGGCACGTGAGCAACATGGCCAAAGCCCAGAAATCAAACAACAGATGTGATCTGAACATTCTGGCCAATGAAACAATTCAGCTCTGCTAAGAACCCGATAGCGATGATTTTCAAATACGACTTCGTTCATAAGTGAACTCTCCTTGAACGAGTGTCTCAGGAAGTCCAAACTGGGCTTCCCTCCCAACAGCGCTGACCAAGACACCTGCTTCCATCTGGGGACCTGCCAGAACACGTGGTTGTAGCTGTTGGTACACATGACACACTAAATACACCCCAACCCTAAGAGCAATTTTGTTCAAGCTGGCCATTCCGTACCAAGATGGAAAACACCTCCCCCTCCAATCATCAACAACTCACTCATTCCCTCGACAAGTATTTATTAAAGATGCATTCCTGCCCCGTGTTAGAAACGGAAAAACCAGAGACAAAAAGGCATGTCTGCTGTCAGGAGAAGATGCAGAAAAAGTAAGAATTCCTAATGTCCACAGGTTTACCGTCCCCTAGAATTACTGACGTGTCTTCTGATATCTGTGTCTTGTCCATGTGTTCCCGGCTCTGCCCTAGTTCCCAGAATGCCCGGTCCCAGGGATGTGCAGGATTTGTATCTGTCAAATTAATGAATTAATAATGCAAAGTCTGCCACCAACGAGTCCTGACTTCAGCCAAATCATCATGGGCCTCCAGTGACTCAGGTGAAAAGTGAGTGGAAAAGACCAGGCTGGGTCCCAAATGGGTGCCCCAGAAAATGCGGGCTCTTCAAAACGAACCAAGTGTTGTTACTGGAGAAGACGGGAGCCTGTGGTTAACTGAGTTTCAAAGTCATCAATGTTACAGGAAAAAAAAAAAAAAACAGATTTCTGACTGCAGCCTTCTCAGCATTTAACATGCTAACGTACAGAGAGAATTTCCCCAGGAAAGTCCGACAAGTTCCCCGCTCCAACAGGGCTACCAAACCCTGAATTCACGAGTCTCCAGGCCCATCTCTGGGTCCTTGGTGCCTAGCAGTCGGGCGCACTTAAACACTTGATAAATATTTGCTCCTCAGGCCTTTATCTCTTGACAAAAGGATCCTTCCTCAAGGCTGTCTTTGCTGTTAACTATTCTTGTGGGCCAAGGAGAAGTCCCTCGTGACCCTTTTTTCCTTCCCTTCAGCTCAGTCTCTGTCCGGCTCCGTGACCTTGGACAAGTTACTCACACTGTCTAAACTCAGTTTTTCTTATCTACGAAATAAGAATATGAACAGCAGTTAACGCGAAGGACTCCGGTAAGAATTAAATGTGATCAACAATGTAAGTCACTTCGCATCCCGCAGTAAACACTCAAAAAGGCCAGCTGTCCTTGTCATCACTCACAAGTGTGACACACGTTTTTGGATTCCAGACTCAAGGTCAGCACCAGGCAGACTCTGGCAAGTTCGTGCCTCTCAAGCTCCATCACAGGCAGCGTGCAGCTTCCTCATTTCCCAGCCTTAATATCACACTAAATATTATTTCTCTTAAGACTGTTCACCTTAATCTCACCCGAAACAAGAGACTCTGTAAAACTACAGGTTTGAGGTGCTTGTTATACTTTTTCTAAGATGCGCTAACAGGAATAAATAGTTATTTCAATGTATTTTAAAAGCCAGCATTCCTACCGAACCCATCTGCAGCACCACACGCTGGGAAACATGCACTTGAGATCGCCAAGATCCTTTCCATCAAAGATCCTTTATCTTCTCTCCAGAAAAAAAATCACAGGCTCACCTTTGCCAGGGCTCACCTGACCCTCTGCAGGAAGCATCCTGGCTCTGACCATCAAAAGGGTCTGTTTTGGCAACTAGATTCCAGTCATTCGTCAGCTGGAAAGAAGGAGGACAAAGGGCACGGGATGGACTCTGCGCGACTTTCCAAGGCCAGAGTGGTATTCAGAATCATCTCGAGTTCAGATATTCCACCTTTTTCTCTGTCAAGCAACTTAACTGCGGACTTATTTGGAACAAAACAGTTTGCCAAAATGGACAACTATTCTGCTGGTAACTTACAAGGGAAAAAAAAATGACATCTCTAGGCTGAGCCACATTAGCTGAGATGGTGAGACATTTTTAAAGATATGTTTGGGGCTAAGATTTCTTCAAATTCTAAAACTCACAAAAATCACCTACCAGGCCTGATGGCACCCAGCCAAGAACAAACAAGGGCACCTGCACCGCCCCCACCCCCGGGCAACACACAAGTTAAAGAACTGCACCCCTCAGGTGAACTAATCCCCAGTCACCTCGCTGAAAGTGCGTCACAGCTCACTCCAATGTCACCTCAGCAAAACCAAAGCCACTGTGAGATGGCAGAAAAAACACGAAGAACTCAGCAGACTAGTCATAAAGAAAAGGACCAAGGACACTCTTTCACGAACATTCATTTTATTGGCCCCCAAACATCCAGCCCTTTCCTGAGCAGAAACAAGTATGAGAGGTGGCCTGCAATATCTTGGCAGCAATGTTTTTACCTTTAGCTGCAATTATTCTAAAGCCCTTTCCCTGGCTGTCACTTACGCATTTCCAAGCTGCAGCAAATCACAGTGCAAAGAGACGGCTGCTGACAGCTCACTTCGGGAAACGGCACACGCTCTCGTCTCCACAGGGCCTGGGGTCCCCCCTTTGGGGTACACCCACCCTGGGCACAGCAGCCCGGGGGGCTGAAAAGAGAGCACTGCCCGGCTCAGCCAGTCTGGGGGCCTTGGTCATGCCTGCTGCGTCCCCCAAGGCCTTTGCAGGGTCTTTCTTCTGCCAAAAAGGGGAGGAAAATCAGTTCTCCCCAGACTCCTCCAAAGATGCTTTATTCACACAAAGCGTGCATGTTTGGGGAGGAGCATGTTTGGGGAGGAGTGTGTGTGTGCACGTGTGTGTGTGTTGGAGGAAGAGGATGGGGTCAGTGATTTCATTCTAAAGGAATTAATATTCCAGGTATTATGCCTATCATAAACCCCATCTTCTGAGGACACTCATCCCAGGCAGGAAAACTGGGTCAAAGGCATAAAGCAGTCCAAAAGAAATAAAATATTTTTGAAGCAAAAATAGCACCTAGTAAGAAAAAAACTGAGTGATCACTTTTGGCACCTGGGAAGTGGTACAGCCTGTCCCCAAATATTAAAATTGTATGAATACAAAAATAACTCTTCAGAGGCGCTTTTGGCACTAGGCTAACGAATCCGGTTATGTCACTCCTTAGCCGTCTCGTCTAAACGGAGCATCGACTCCGCACGGGGACTGGGCAGAACCAGGGAACAACAGCGACGATGCTTAGAGCCCTGTCTCAGCCGAGTCACCCAAACGACAATCTGGAACCAGTACCTTGCGGTGACATTTCTTTTAATAACGCTGGATCTTTTTTCAAGCCCGTATGTACCCCGAAGATCAAAACAATGAAATGAGAAGGCACACAGGGAGACCCCCAGGAAATACGCTTCAGCCTTTACGCTTCCAAAAATTCAAAGACCCAACAGATGAAAGAGAAATGCACAAATTAATCTCTGCTCAAGAGATGAGCTTTTTACTTTTTCATGAACGTTCTGCACTGAGCCCAGAAGCAGCAGAAGGGAAACAGGTGCCGGGCTGTGCTTACGCAGCTCTTAGGGCGAAGTGGGACCCTCTGCCCTCAGCTTTCTTCCATCCACACCCAAATGGGTCCAACTCTAAGACGCAGCCCCGGCAGCCTGAGTAAGCGTCTCAGGGAGACAAACAGTGTGGGATGGTGCCCAGAACTCGGCAAGTGGGCGGGCACCCAGGAAATCAACTCTCCTTTTCTCGCTGTGATTCCGTTCCATCCAGGGGAGGATGTGGGCACTCGGACTGCTGGTTGTCTCTTTCAACAGGGGAAGGGAGGAGGTCTAGAGAGCAGACTGCCAAACGATATTTCAGAAGTACTTATATTTGCAAAACACCGAAGTTTAAACTGTCGGTGTCCAACTCGTCTTCCTCTCCCCCCTCTCAGTGATTCCGCACGCACCCCAGGTGCACCCTAGGTGCACCGCATGTGGGGTGGGGTGGGGGTCTCAAGGTCAAAGGATCGAGTAAAGTGAGCTCTGTTAACAGTTGGATACGTGGGGAAAAGGGGCCCATGTAGATTAAATAACTCAATGGGCAATCTCTGATATGTTGGAGCGATTGATTTGAAACATCTCTTAAATCTTTCCTAGAAGTGCCAGCGGTCAGAGAGAAGGGCTGATGTCCAGTTTCAGCAGTGCACTCCCTGTCTTGCCGTATCTTTGCAAACCCCCTTCGGCCACATTCCACGTGCCAGGCACTGGGCAGGCACAGGGGAGCCCGAGAGAGAGGTGGCACCACGATCGGCCTCCAGAGCCCCTGGGCCAGTGCAGGAGACGACAGCAAACTGAACGGGTGCAAGAGATGAGCTCTGTTTCTGTTTTTGTATTTTTGCACAGAGGCATGAACAAATTTTCTCGAAGGGCAATCACTCAGCAGTCAAGAAGGCTTTCTGAAGGAGACATGTAAGAGGGCATTTGGTGTAAAGGATGAGGCGCAGAGCTGTCGGGAAGGAGAGGAACTGAGAAGTCAGCCGGGGCCCCCCAAAAGGGGGCTGCATCTGACCAACAGCTAAGGCAGGGAGGCTTCGCATAAACCCAGATTCCAGAACCAGCGTTTCTGGTGCTGGGCTGCCTCTCGCACACCCCTAGCCAGGGACCTGGCCCACAACCCAGGCATGAGCCCTGAACTGGGAATCGAACCAGCGACCCCTGGGTTTGCAGGCCGGCACTCAGTCCACTGAGCTACAGCAGGCAGGACCAGACTGTCACTTTTTTAGTGGGTGAAATGTTGATTCTGAAGCAGCTGACTGGTCTGTGGACTTGGAGTTGGGCTCCATCCATCACGTCTAGTGCCCTCCCTCCGCATGCTACAGCTATGAAAGTCAAGGCCACTGGGCGGGGCGTGGACCGGAGTGAGCGTCAGCCCCGGGACTAAGACCGTGACCTCTCCATTCCCGAATCCCATGCCCAGACCACCAGGGCCTGCAGAGCTCACAGGCTCAACATCGTCCCTGACGCACGACACTGGCCAAGAGCCACGGTGACCGGTACCTGCATGAGCGGGCCGACCACACTGAATGACCGGTGTGCCCACAGCTGCCTCTCCCCAACGCCTCCCCACCCCGAGAGGGAGCGAAGTCACGCCCTTGTGTCACCATTGCCCACTGAGTATTTGAAGACTCGCTTAACAAATGAAATTTACAAGCAGGGCCCTCAAACAGGACACTCCACAGCATCAGGAAAGGACTAGAAAAGGCCACCTGTCCCAGACGCACCTTATTTCCTCCAAAGACAGAAAAGCAGGACCCAGGAACCAAACTCTGGGAGTGGAGAAAGGCTGAACGTGACATTGAAGCCATCGTGCAAGGAACATGATTTCTCTACAAAATCATGACGTTTTTTGTAGAGAAAACCTATTCCAGCAAAATGGCATCTTGATTCTTCTCAGAAAAGCCAAGCGCGAGCACGTGCTTCGGAGTGCTCAGCACACCTGCAGGGCGCAGGGAGAGGCCAGGAGCGGTGCGTCCCGTGACTCCTAACTGCATCCCTTCCAACCACCCGACGGCCTTGAACGCACAGTTCTGTGGGGCAGGTTCGAAGACACACGCGCAGCGTACCTGCCGCAGCCAAAGAGCCGAGTGGTCCGTTTCGTTGTGACAACACTTGGCACCGTTTCCATCTACATGAGAGGAAACAGAAGCTATGGGAACTTCACAGTTTCGCCCACGGCAAGGAGGTGATGAGTAATTTCAACCTTGACCAGATCCGTGGCGATCCTGTCTCCATCACTGCCCCCCAAGGCAGCTCAGAGAGGTATGTAAGGGAGCCGGTGGGATCAGGCCTCCAGCTGGGCCAGGGCCCTCCTGAAGCCCTTTCCAGTGCGGCCTGGTTCCCACGTAAACAGAAGAGTCAAAGCAACGGTCCGGAGAGTCGGACTCAGACCTAACGGTGGCTGATCACGTTGTGCCCAGAAAGAAAACAGATGGGAAGCCCACTAAATTCTTCCTTCATCTGTAGGCGCAGAGAAGTTCTAGGCCAAGTGACCAAGAGTCTAACCTGAATCATAAAAACAGAGTCACGACCCTTCCATCCATTACCGGACTTGAACCAGCTTATGGACCCAGAACCCCTTCCGGGAGGGGAAGCCCGCATCCCCCCGAAGAAGGACCCTGGTACACTGCCAAAAATGTACACTGCTGACCTTTCTCCCAGCCTCCCCCCAAAGGGACCTGCAGGGGGACCGTCCACTGTGGCAAAGGGGAAATCAGCCTCTTTGGAGACTAGTGAACACTGGCTGTGAAGTGACACTAATTCCAGGAAGCCCAAGATGTCACCAGTAGCTCGCCACACAGCGTAGGTGCTCGTACAATTCAGGTGACTGACGGAGCATCAGCTCTTGATCCATCCAGCGCCTCCCCGCCCCATGCGTGGCAGCTTCCCCAGCTCCAGAACGCACCCTTGGGCTAGACATACTCAGAAACTGGCAAAATTCCCACACGGGGGAAAGCAAGCAATGACTTGGTTATTTCACGGAGGGAGAAAGGGGCTGCGGGAGGTCTGAGGATGTGGTTGCCTAGGTCCAACTGCGCCCCACCTCCGGGGCGGGCTCGGCACACTGAGGTTTGGGGGTTACTGCCTGTGTACTCTTTGGCCTAAAAGAAATGAGCTCAGCTCAGCGCTTGAACATCAGGATAAATCGTTCCGACAATAAAGAGCCAGGACACCTATCAAGTTTCAATTGCTAGCTGCAACCCTTGATAGCTGCTAGAGAAATAATGTGCAATTAGAGCCCAGAAACATCAATTATCAAGGCCACGGTGCTCTCAGAATATAATACATGAGATGTGGGTAACCACACATGTGGTGAGGATCCCAGCCCCCAGTGTGCGTCTCAGATGCCTGGGTACCCGCAGGCACTGGCGGGGAGGGAGGGGAGAAGTATGCTGTCCAGAGTCGTCACTGGCGGACCCATGGACGAGGCCCCAAGGGCAGAGAAGTTTCAGGGTTCATGCCAAGAAATGTTTTCTCCCCTCTTTCACGCTGCAGTCTTCTAACATCTACGCCCCCTTGGCTTTAGGGGAACTGGGAGAGAACTGTAAGTGGGCACACGAGGAACAAATACTCCTGCAGATAGCCCTGCGATGACAAAATGCTGGTTTCCTCCTCTGGAAAGTTCATTACATCCAGGGAAGATTCGGGCTCGGTGGAATGACAGGGAAGCAGTACCCACAGCCACCGCAGGATGAGGACATCGCCAAGCCAGTGGCCTTGGCCTCCCCACATCTGAGACCGGGTCTGGCCTGCGCCACAGTCACGGTGACCTCAGGCAGGACCATCTTCAGCAAAACGGAGACCAGGGAGGGTTCCGTGCCAGGCACCCCTGAGCCACACGTCCCTGCGCCCTTGCTCAGGGACAAAGGAGCCATTTCAGAGGACTGCAGAAGGACCAGTGCTCACATACGTACGTGCAGAACAGAGCCGCCTCCTGCAAACGGGAACGGCACTGGGAACGGCTGCCCCCAGGGCCCCCAGTCTGGTCCAGAAAAAACTCATGAAACGCAGTACAGGCAGCATCCTTCTGCCAGCCCAGAGGTTCCCCACGTGCCCAGGAAGGGGGTCCTGGGGAATCAAGGGAGGCTCCCAGGGGAGGTGACTGCGGAGATGGGTCATGCTGGCTGGGAAAATGTGTCGTGTCACCCACCCAACAGCCTAAAAACCTTTTCTGTGACGTGTTTTCTGCTTGGAGTTTGCCCATGATACGCATTTCAACCTAATTTCACCTGACAGGAAGGAACTCTGGGCTCTCGCACTCACGGGGAAAGAGCCGTGAGCTCATTTGCATTCTCCTTCCCAGAAAGTGGCTGCGCAAACCTTAAGAGAGCGCCAGAGAACAGGGGAGCTAAAGGAGATACCTCAAAAAGAACCCTCCTGGTGTCCCTGGCCCTTCATGTCCCTCGAGACGGTCCCCTGTTGTGGCAACCATGGGCTGGCCTGTCCCCTGAGCATCCGCCCTGTGTCCTGTTCCAGGGCCAGGTCAGCAAAGGCCTCACTCGCCCGGCCTCCTCACCACCTCCCAGCCTCATGAACTCACTCGGGAGGATTCTCATTAAATGGCGACAAAATGAAAAGTAAAATGTCAGGGACACAGAGGGAGCAAGCCATAGATCTGACAAAGCAGCTGCATATGAGAGGATTAGGTAATAAATTAGAAGAAACTCACAGGATTCAGCATCCATTTCAAGTGCACTGGCAGAAAAGCCCTCCAATAGCAGGAGATGAGGTCCAAGTTCAAACCCTGGCTCTGAAGAGGTGCCATCCTCTGCTGTTCACCTTGAGCTGTGCAATCCTTTCTCTCTCCTTCGCACTTTCTAGGACGATGCTTTTCAAAGTGGAGTCGGGCCCACTTGCATCCAAATCACCTGGAGACTTGTTAGAATGCAGTTCCTGGGTCCCTGGAGGTTCCGAGGCATTTTGAAGTCTAAGGATCATAGAACTGGGTACTCGATCATTCTTAAATACTCGTAATACCGGTGCTAAATCACTCAGTTCAATTGCTCTTTAAAATCTGAAGGAGACACTAGTGGCTAAATTGATTCATTTAGAAATTGTTGAGATTCTAAAAGTAGTAATAGCAGAGGCACGTTGTAACCAATTTGAAATGATGTAAAATGCACACACTGGAGGAGCCAGGGAGGTCTCTGCAAAGCGTCAACCGGATCGCATCACTCCCTGGGGTAAGACACTTCAGTAGTGAACCACGGTGCTTCTCTGCAAAGCCAAGGCCCCCGAGTCTTCCCAGGCCAGTCCAGGCCTGAGTGCTTGCTGCCCCGGAGCAGTCTGGTCTTCAGTTCCTTCAACACCCAAGTCTGCCCTTCACGTGACCTTCACCTACCCTCGTCACCCGCAGGAGCTCCTCCTTCCACGGTAAAATCCATTCTCCCTCTTCCCTAACCTCCCGGAACACATGGACCCTGCTGCTGTGGCCTCTCCCGGCATCCGTCCTTGTCCTTCCCCACAGCCCTTGGCACAGTTTCAATGCCGTGTTCATCTCTGTGAACTTCTGACCCAAGCACATGTCCCCCACCAGTGTCTCAGCAGCCCATGAGATCAGTTAACAGGTCTCCTTTGTCTCCTAGGAAGGAGGCTCACTGGTGTGTATATCACCTAGCATACCCCACATCGCACCTAGCAGGTGCTCAGTGAAACTTTGGGGAGGAACAAGTGAATGAAGGAGTACTTCAAAAGCAAACACTGGAGCCCTGGGCAGGTGGCTCAGTGGGTTGGAGCATTGCCCTGGACTCCAAATGGTCGTGGGTGTGATCGATGTTTCTCTATGACATTGATGTTTTTGCTCTCTCTTTCTCAAATCAATGAATATTCCTGGGGCGGGGGGTGGCAAATTCAGACTCACCGTGGCCATCAAGAACTTCGAATGCACTCTGACCCCCTCCTAAAAGTCAGAGGCCCAGCGCCTAAGACTCCAGTTTTGTCACCGTTTTCCTTCCCCTGCACACGAGACTAGACGCATTCTTTTATACTCAATGCTTCAAATGCATGAGCTCAACTCTTCATAATGCAATTCCCCGATTTTGAAAGAAGGGTGAAATTCAACATTAAAACTGCTATTATGCCATTTCTCGGGGCCTTGCACTGATCTTGTTATGAAAAATTGCCCTCAAGCCTGTTCATTATCTGGAAGATATATGTTGAAATAAAAACTGCCTAGGGATTTTCACAACGGCTACTTCCCTTTTCTTACACCTTCACGTGTCTTACCATTCTCAGCTCCAGGTGTCAATGCTCAGACTGTTTGATGGCGCGCATTCATCAGCTAGAAGTATTAGTAGCATATTTGCAGAGGTTTCAAACAGCCCTACCCAAGTCAGCAATAATTATGGCACAATCTGTGCTACTGTGAGATGACGTGGGGGGAGGGGGATATAAATGAACGCACCATCGCCCCCCCCCCCCCCCGCAACCGCCGCACCTTGCCGGCGGATGCCCTGGCTCAGGTCCCGGCTGCTTTGCTGTCCTGACTGAGCTCTCCCAGCAAACAGTTCTCAATCCTTCACCAGGAAGCATGACCGACCGCTCAACAGAACACTCCAAGGCGGCAGGTTCAACTGAGGCAAAACCGACCTCACAGAGCAAGAGAGGCTTGGCGGCAGGCGAGTGAGACATCCCGTGAGCGGGAGAAGCCAGGGTTCCGATTGGACGTGCGTGGCATTGCGCACCTGCCTCTCGGACACATGAACGTCTTCATCGAGGCAAGGGGTCTGAGGTGAATCGGTATGTTTGTCATTGCTAGGCTGGCATATTTTGGGGTGTGAATGTAACTCTCCAGTGATTCAATGTAAATCTGCATTTCATTCTATAGATCTTCGTATGGGTCTCTCCATGCTTATTTAGCACTGGGTCCTATTTAAAGTGACACACTAATTCCAATGCGTAATGAAGAGACATGGCACCCTGGCCAGGGTGGCTCTGTTGGTTGGAGCGTTGTCCCTTAAACTGAATGGTGACAAGTTCAACTCCCCGGCAGGGCACATGCCTAGGTTGCAGGTTCAGTCCCCATTTGGGGCACGTACAGGAAGCAGCAGATCAATGCCTGTCTGTCTGTCTGTCTCTCTCTCCCCCTTTTTCTTTCTGTAAAATCAATAAGTAAAAAAGCAAAAGGACTCCTTAAAACAAAAAAAGAAACACAGCTACACTCCTGACAAGCGAGCAGCCGAGCAATCCGCATTTACCCCCTTTACTCGGAGAACAGGGAGTGGCTGGAAACTTCCATTTTACACCGAAGGTGGCCTGTCCGTCCTCAGACAACCAAACAAGATCTGCACAGAGTGATCAGGGAAGTGGCTTCTCAGGACCCCAGGAACGGATCTGGGAGGAGCCAGACCACTCTCAGAGAAGCACAAGTCTGGAGGAGGGGCTTCTATTGGGCGCACGCCTCCCACGCACCTCTACTTCGTGGCATTTTGGTGTCTACATGGAGGACTTTTTTTTTTGACCCACTCCATAAAAGCTGTTGCCCAGGGACCAGTCCACGAGCTCCCGTTTCACGAGCCCCCGCGCCTGTGGGCAAGTTGCCGCCCTGCTGAAGGAGTGGGAAGTGGGAAGGGCGCCCCACGCACGAGCGATCGCCAGAAGGCATGCACAAAACTGGCAACACGCTGCTGCCACTTCGACGACCGCACAGCGAAGTGGGCAACCTGGGACACTTTGGAGAGCGAAAGACGATGCCATTAATTATGCCGGGACGATGTATTTATTATGCTGGGTCTGCACACTCGGGACTATAGTCATCCTGGCTTTATCCTTCTATCTCCAGAGTGTTTTTAAAACTGGTTTATAGGCTCGAAGAGGAAAAATGAACACTTTACTACCACTCACCAGCGATCGGCATTTCAATAGTGCCCTCACTCGCTGGCAGGTTCCAAATGGTTCCGAAAAGGGACATTTCCAAGGTGTCGTTGGAACCACAGAGCTTCTTCAACAGGCAGCATGATGCTGTGAAACCTAGTTCAACTGAGTTACGTTCCTGGCCAGGGCTCCGCCACCGTTACTCTGTAGACTAGGGTTTCTCACAGAAAAAAGTGCAAACAGCCCCCAGAAGGGGGAGTCAAGGAAAGGGAAGAGCCCAACTAGTAACTTCCACTCTCTCCGCACAACATAAAGTAACACCAGCAACATAGGAGCACCCCAAGTTTGCTCTGAATGATTGGGGGGAAGAGCTCTAATTCCAGCAGCTTTTATCTGAGGACCCCAACTTGCTACCATAATTCATTACATCAGATATTTTCATTCTCGATCGATAGTAATTTTCCCCGACCTTTATTTCAGCAACTTCTCCTTTATTCTTGAAGAAAAAATATACAAATCAAATCAACAGTCTAGTCAAGAGTTAAGGAGGAATTACCCAGGCTTCTTAAAGATGAAATAATAAGTGCATGTCTTTAAATGATTTTAGTGAGATATCTGAATTAAAAAACCTGAATATGAACTACTGAATTAGCAGTAGCATCAATAACAATAGCACATTCAATGCAATAGTTTCAGGGTACTCTACTTACCATCGCTATTACATCTGATGACCAAGGCCACTCCAAGAGGTAGGGACTCATACTACCTCCTTTTGTAAGATGCAAAGCTTTACACCCAGTTCACCAACCCACAGAGTCAGAAGACACTTGAACCCCCAACCAACAAATACGTTCTTACTTAGCTTCAAACCTCACAGACTTCCTACTTCCCCCTTTCTCCCAAATCCAGTCAGTCAACAAATCTTTTGTTTTTCTTTGATGTCAATATCCTTTCCCTCCAACTTGCATCCAGCTGGTGGGGGGCAGGGTCTCTGGAAGCTGTCTCCTTAAAGGAAGAGATTGGCTCCCTACTCAGACTGACAGGGGAGGCGGAGCTACCTGTCTTCAAGTTCTGTTTACATGGCCAGCACACCGCTTTATTTATTCATTCATTGGACCGAGATTGTGGGTTTATCCCAGAAGCCCAGAAGGGAGGCATTTACAGCTTCCCTCCTGCCTTGCCACCTCCTTCGTCTGTATGGTCTAGCCCCTCTTCCATGTTGCCTGGGGAGTTATACCGCCCTTTGAGCTCCAATTCTGTATCTTTTTTTGCCTAAAATTCTTTGGCTCTCCCGTCCTCTCAACCCAAACGCCTGGCTTCTGGAAGAGGTGACACAAGGCCTCTTCTGGACTTTCTCCCCACCACCCTGACCGCTGTGTTCCCTGGGGACATCGTGTTCCTTCCCCAACACTCGGCATTGGCACTTGATACTTGAGACCTTTCTCAAAGCCACTTCATCGTGAACTTCTTCCTCTGCGACCTGCCAATGCTCTAAACACAGGTGTATCACACTCCCTTTGGACTATTAACGGGTCTCTCTCCCACAGAGCCCCCCGCCCCACATAAAAAGGGTCTTATTATATCTAGTGAGTATTGCCTACAAGATATCAAATGTGGTCAAAGTGGCTGCTGAATGAATGAATGAATGAATGAGTGCACAAGGTATTACAATGGATGCTGTGAGCCCAGCAATATTTCAAGTGGAAAATATTTATATGCTTTCTAAGTGTAAGCTAAAATGTAAGTAGTATCTTTTTAAAAGTACACTACATTAATAAATAAAGCTTTAGTGTGCTTTACTCACATAAATCCAGACAAATGTTTTTAAAACTCTCCATTGGTGAATGGATAGTAATTGAGAAAATAGTTCTAATGAGTGGAAGGCGCTTGCTGGCAGCGGAGGAAGTCTACAGACGGTGGAAACATTTTCATTCCTTGATAAAAAGGTTTGGTTTCACGTGATTTGTGCTGACTCGCGATGAAAGCGACAAGCACTGGAGGACACAGGACTGGGAAGCTGATACAATAGTTTCTTTGCTTCTACGAGCCCCTCATAATTAGGAGAGTCGCATGGATGTGTGTGTGCGCGCGTGTGTGTGCACATGTGTGATTCGCACACACAAACGCAGCACACACCTATGATTTAGCATATGAGAGATTTGGTCCCGCCCCGCAAACCTAAATGTTGGAGAGCTAGCCTCATCCCACAGAGGGGCCCGCCATCGAAGAATGAGGGCACGGGGTCTGCGATAAAAACTCTCCAAGGGCGGGTGGGGCAGGGCTGGGGGTGGGATCAGCAGGAGTCAAGTACAAACCAGCCTGAGTGTGCGTCAGTGGGGTTCGCTCTGCAGTTGGCCCAAAACATGCCATCTAACCAAAGCCCCTTTACCAGCTTGCCTCTCAAGCCACACGACTTCAGAAGGCCACAGGCTGAGCCAGCTGGGGCTCTGCATTTGGGTTCAAAAGCCTAAAAACAGGAAAACAATTCTTTGAACTGTATTATGCTTCAGAATTAAGGGTAATTGTGTGTAGCAGCCTGGAAAATGGAGCTCATCCAGTCCCGCGCGGCCACAGAAGCCCATGGCACAAACTGCTGGCTCTCTAAGTATGATTGCATACTAAAAAAAAAAAAAAGTCACAAAGGGCGGAAGGAAGGGTGGGTACAGGGCTGTGAGCGCAGGAGGCTGCTTCCTCGGGGGCACGCAGTGCCCCAGCCAGCCACTTCTCTACTCGGCTCAGGCCACGAGACGCAGCCCTGCAGGCTGCAGCAGCCACACGGCCCAGGTAAACAAAGGGCGGACAGATAATCACACGAGAAAACAAATGCACCACGACTGGGACAGAGATCTAACGCGCAGGGTGGGGAAGGACTTCCCACCGAGCAGAACTTTCAAGCCTCATTCCCTGCCCTGTGACCCACTCCAGTGTCCCGGTCCCATTCAATGGAACGTCAACACCCGTAACTATCCAACTAGCCAAGGTCCATGCAACAAGCAGAGGAGGAGGCATTTCATCCTGTTAGTTAATTCCCATGCAAACATTTCTTTAATCTTGTGACAGAGGCCTCTGAACGAGCCAGACTGAGCTCGGTCACCCGCCTTCTTCATAGTGTCTATGGTATTCCCATTATGTACAGCTTACAGTTACTGCAGGAAGCAGTGGCCGGAATTCGAGACCTTGTAAGGAAACCGAGACATAAAATCACGAGGTGTATACAGTCTTTTTCGGCCATAGAATACCAGGAAGAAACATCCATGAAAATAGAACTCGAAACCAATTTGGGCGAGGAAGACAACTGCAGTACAGGAGGGAAGGAAGCTAGGGA
The DNA here is from genome assembly GCA_039655065.1 of Glossophaga mutica. Taxonomy (NCBI): domain Eukaryota; kingdom Metazoa; phylum Chordata; class Mammalia; order Chiroptera; family Phyllostomidae; genus Glossophaga; species Glossophaga mutica. The sequence goes on from CM077313.1 coordinate 91,575,199, forward strand.
GGAAACTGGGATTGCTAGAGGAAAGCAATGAACATAAGAGGCGAGACCCCCCATCTGAGAATACACCATGTTCTAGTCTAAGGAATGCCCGGCCCTGACCTGACCAGGAGCTCCGTTGGTTACAGTGTCATCCTGATACACCAAGGTTGTGGGTTCAATCTCTGGTCAGGGAACACGCAGAAATCAACCAATAAATGCATCAGTAAATGGAACAACAATTCTCTCTCTCTCTCTCTCTCTCTCTCTCTCTCAGCAATAAATTAAAATAAAAAGGAGTCTAAGGGACGACCAGTAAACAGAAAACTGGGGCACTTGTAACTGTTGCCAAAGTCTAGCCTGTCTAACAGCACAGGATTGTCTAATCAGGAGGCACAGCAGTGTTCGTCACCTGGGGAGGAGTTGCCCCTACCCCCCACCCACCCGCAGAAAATGAAATGTCTGCAGACATTTTAGTTATCACAGCTGGGTGCTATTCCTGGCGCCTAGTGGTTAGAGGACAGAGATGCTAATCAACACCCTACAATGCCCAGGATGGCCCCCGCCACAGAATTATCCAGCCCCCCACAAATGAAAAATGCTGAGCTTAAGACTGCTTGAAATTAAGGGTCAGCATAAAAGGGGTCATAGCCTGCTAGGAGAAAAAGAACCGAATCAGTAGCCTCAGCATCTCCTGGGGGAGAAAGCAGCTTGGTTTAAGACTCCAGTCTCTGGCTCCCCAAGCTGGTATTAATCTATGGGACAGGGAGGTAGCTAAAGATATGGCTAGCTGGAAAATATATTCTATTAAGTGTATTCCCTCAGCCCAGTTGGTTTGCCCTCAAATGGTCCCATATTTTTGCTTTCATCATGACATCCACAAAGAAAACAGTATTGGCTAAAAGAGATGCATCTATTTTCCTTGGCAAACAACATTCTCATTTCTGATTAATGAACTGCATTCCAGCTTATATGCCTCATTATCATAAGCTTGGGGGACGAGCATGCTGTCCCCGAGAGAAGGCTCCACTGATTCTCAAGGCTCAGAAGGTCCACTTCTGGAAAAACGGAGCCTCCATGCAGGTGGACGCAACCCTGGGTGCCACGGCATCCCTGGACACGTCCATCAGAACCCAGGGCATTTCCCGCAGCATAAAGGACTGCAAAGCCTCCCCACCCCCAGTGCCTTGCAGCATGGCTCAACATGGGGATCCTGGCCTCCAACCAGGGCAGTCCAAGAGAACCAAGAAGAGGAAGAAGTGACCAACACAGGCATCGCGATCCACAGGAAAGACACAGCAACGGGACAAGCGTCGGAGGAGCTGGTGTTGGCTCAGATCTACTCTCCAAATGCCCGTGACATTTCATTCCTCCAAGCCACGTCTATAAAATTGGATAACAACACTATACTGGCCATTCCCCATCATTCCCAAACAGCATACCAGAAGGACGAATGTCAGCTGTCGCCACAAGGAGAAAACCGTCCCATGGATGCTGTGACTCCAAGCCCAGTGGGGCAATGCTCAGTCAGGGCTTACCTGATCATGGTGCCCTCCAACCCCTGCTCCTTATCGAGCAGGTACAACGCACCCACCACAGCGGCGTGGGAGTCCAGCCAGCAGTGGGTTCACCAGTGTTTCCTACGGAGGCATGTTTTGCTCCCTGCTTTAACTGTTAGAACGAAAATAGCCATAGCTGTAGCCCCAATTCCTAAAGTGGAAATTCCAATAACAATCCGGAAGTCAGGGATTGTGGGTAGGGGGGCCTAGAACACGGACTGAGAATCACCTTCTATTTACACATACGACCAATCTCTCTCCCCAGCACTCCACGGCGGGTTGCTCAGTTGGATGAGCTAGCAGCATCCCTCCCCCCACACGGATGCCTACTGGGTACTCCGCTGTTCACCCACCTTAGGGAGGTGACGAAACTCCGCTCCACCAGTCCCTGCACGTATCCTGTTCCAGTTCAGAAAACATAGCACTAAGTCACCAGTTAACTTCGCCGTGCAACCTACTAGTGTTTGGCAGGCTTCAGTTCTGGCTGTCACCGATAAGTTCTAATCGTTAACGCTCAGACCACCGAAATTATCCAGAAAACGGAACACTGCAACTAGCATGGCCTTGTGCATTCAGGCTGGCTCTGCTGCACCTAAAAAGGCCACGCTAGACATGTTCAAATGTTGTCACAGGCCACACGCATTTCATGGGAGCACCCTTTGTCCCCGGGATGGTTGGTCTGCAAAGACCGTATGCTGGGGACGGTGCTGAAGTTCTCTGCCTCCTTCTTCTTTTTGAGGCCAGCGCCAAGCCCAGGTCAGTTCCAAGGCTTAATCTAATTATGCAGCACAGCAGCGTGGAAGCCACCAGAAGACATTACTGTGGTCTTTGCAAAAACTCTGAAAATAATTAAAATCATGCTGATGGGGTAATACTAGGTGTGAAATATGAAAGGAAAAAGTTGAGCAAAGTTCCAAAGACCCCTAAAAGCTCTAAATTAAAAGTTGGCCAGAAAAGAGTACATTCAGTCGCTTTATTCTAAGGCTAAAGAGTTACTGTGGATGAAGCTACTGCTTCTCCATTTCACTAATGTGACAATCACAGTGACAATCACATTATCAAGTGATAAAGCGACGTGGATTTCCAGTTCCGCCAGGACGGCAGCATCAGGGCCTAGCACACCATCGAGTTCTAGAAACAGAAGCATTTCAAAGTTAAGTCAGTGGCTGACGCATTTACTGCATCTGATTCAACATCTGCAAATCACATCTCTAGCAGGAGAGAAAACCAACGGCGTTTTGTGAGGTGAGGGAGGCAGCTAAGTAGTTCTTAAAGTTTGGCACCATGAACCACGTTCACCAGAATCTCTGGCAAACTAGTTAAAGAGGTTGATTCCTAGGGCCTTCAGAATTATTAACAGATTTTTTTTTTACCCTGGCCGCATTAAGCGATTACAATGGACATTAGGATTCGATGTCTGTTTTCTGAAACACTCTGTTTTCCGTTGCAGTCCCTTCCCTCCCGTGTTTTAAACCGCTCTCCTGGCCCTACTCACTGGCTATCACAATCCGCTCCCGGTGACAACCCCACGCTCCAGAGACACCGCTCTCGTTAACTAGTTTGCATAACCAGGGCAAACGCCGAGGCTTCGTGATGTGCAGGTGGTCAGCAGCTCCCCACCTTTTCCAGCTCCAACAGAAGGAACATCTGGTGAGCCAATCTACCCACTTGGATGGGTTCGGGCATTGAAAAGGGGTTGCAGGCTTCACTGACACACCTGAAGGGTACCTACTGTCTTCCATCCAGACAGGGGAAGTCCTCCACGAGAACAATGATCTCTAGACCTTGGGTGCTGAGAAACACGGTAACATAAGCAAAGTGTGCACACACTCGTGCTCCTTGGCACGCCCCCCACCCACATCCTCTCTGCCAAGGCTTCAAAGCACTTGCCTCCCATCTCTCCCACCCATTCACACCCAACACCCACAGGGGGTAAGTGACTTTAAAACACGTAAGCATTGTCCTAGCTGATCACTGTAACTTAATACATGCTTGTGGTTTAGCAGCGCTGTGGAAGCCCCTCATCTGCTTTCACCCTTTCATCTTCTCGGCGTTCCTCCCTCTCCCCCGCGTGTGCCTCCTTCCTCGCGCTTCTCCTCTTCTCCCTGCGCACACTTCCGCCTGCTGGGCGGGCGCACAGGGATACGCTGTCTGCCTCCCCCTTCCTAGGGGAGTATCTAACAAACGCCAGATCTGGTTATTGATCATCTGTACCTGTTTACCACTCTCCCAAGGAACCGCCTCTCTGCTCCTTTCTTCAGTCAGAAATTCTAAGACAGGGGCCTGCTCTGGCAGGCAGGGGTCTGCAAGAAGAGCCACTGGGCACAGGGGAGAAAAAGCGCAAGCCTGGGACTGGGGCTTCTTGCTTGCCGCTCATGCGAAGTATTTTGCTGGTGTGGTTCCCTGGTGAGCCTCTCCCGTAACAGGCATCTCTTATTCGCTCAGTCACCGAATATTTATTCAGCACCTTTATGCTGGGAAGCCATCTAGGTTCTGGACCTATAAATAAGAGTAGGTCCCTGCCCTCATGGAATTATTCCACCTCATAGGAGAGACACATGATAATCAAATAAACACATCCACATTTAACGCCAGGGGCTGTACTCACAGGGAAAACTGAATAACTTAAGGGGACCAGGGCGCAGCAAGTGGCTACTTTACAGACAGTATTCAGGGGAGGCCTCCTGCAAGCTGGTAACTGGCCAGGGGCCTCAGGAAGCAAGGCAGTGAGCCGTCCGGACAGGTAGGGGAAAGCTCCTCATGCTAAAGGACTAGGCTGTGCAAAGGCCCTGGGGAGAGAACTTGGTGAAAAAGAATGTGAGGCAGCCACAGTGGCTGAATTAAGAAGGGTGGGAGATGGGACATGGGAGGGGGTGTGGGGGGGACTGGTAGGCATGGCCATCAACAGGACCACCCACCCTGCAGCCCAGTGACTGCTCCGGGTGCTCAGTCTCATTCAATGCACGTCTGGGCTTGCCTCCCAGCCTGCCCCTCCCTGACACCCTCCAAGCATCTCTCCCAGCCCCCTTTCCTCCTGACCCCAGCACCCTTGCAAAGTTCCAGTACCCCAATACCCCAGGTCATTCCCTCACAATTTCCCAAGCACCAGTACATCTAACTTAAAAAAAATTCTTTGAGTAATAAATAAAATAGGAAAGAAAGCAACACCCACATTTAACCACAACCCTAAAGACATAGCAAATGCTCCACAGGATAGAGCAGAGGACCAGAAGGTCAGCTCAAAGGAGAAAAGGTCACCTAGGGGAGAGCAGGGGCTGTGCCTTTCCAAGCTACCACCCCCAGGGGAGGGGCCACGAATCCTTGAAACAACCTTGGAAGTAAGCAGGGAGGTGAGATAATACGAAGATCATGACCAGAGGAAGCCCTTACTAACAGCTGCTGCCAGCCAGCCTTTTCCATCTAACAGTCTCTCCGCATCTCAAAGTTACCCTCCAAGAGTCGTTACATAAACACAGGTCATTAATGACTTACACTTTGTAGACAGAACTTCTTCCACCGCCCCCCACCCCTAAGTCACTGGTAGCCCTCAGCGGGGAGCTTACAACGGCCTGGGCCTCCTGAGGCAGAAACCTTTGTCTTAGGTTCTCTAAAATCGTAAATACTGTATAATGAATTAAGTCCGCCTTATGCATGGCCAGGGGTGTTAGGAGTCGCGTGGTTGGGGCACAGTACATCACAAAGTATGTTCCGTAAGTCTCGAGTCTCGGGGGTCGTCCACAGGCCCCCAGAGCCAGGTCACCACTGGTGGCCAAGCACTTGGGCTTTAGGTCATTGTAGGACCTAACACCGGCAACCCCGGCCCTCAGCTGCCAACTTCAAAAGCTACCCCCCGCCAGGAGGGGGAGGGTCACACAACGGGGAGGCCCCGGCTCCCGAGCCCCTTTAGATTGAACGATCTTAACACACACACACTCCCACTCTCGCTGTTCTCGCGCGCACCCGCGGCACAACACGGACTTCCCAACCCCAAACACACGCGCGCACCCCGGGCCGCCCGAGTTCTGTATTTCCTCTTCCTCAAAGCTACTCTTGCGATCTCTGCCGCCCCTCTCCGCTCAAACTGCAGGGTCCCCAGAGCTCCGCTGCCCCCTTCTCTGAAGGCGCGCCTGGTGCGCCCCCTCTCCGCTGCAGGTCTCTCGCAGCGAAGCCCCCCACCGTCTTCCCCGATCCCAGCGGGGACTTCGGCGTGTCTCCAGAGGCGACTATTTACTAATAGTGGTCCCCAGGGCTCCCAGCTGCCCCGACCACCCCTCCTGTCCCTCCCGGCCCTCCATCCTTCCAGCCTATCACCGCCCCCTACCAGGAGCGCGCTTGCAGGGGGATTCCCTCCCTCCTGCCAGTGCCGGAGAAAAGCCGGGAGTCCGAGCCGCCAGTTTCTTCTCTGGCGCAGCTTCTCGAGTCTCCAAACCCCCAAACCCACACTCCCCCGTCCCCAACCCCCCCGGCGCCAGCAGCGCAGTCCTCCGGCGGCCCCCTCCAGCCGGCCTTGGCCGAAATGTTTCCGCGGGTTCCCGGGCCCCGGGCCCTGCGCTTCATCCCGGGGCCCCCTCCCCCCGCTCCCACTGCCCCCGCTTCCCCTCTGCCCAGACTTCCCCAACTGCGGAGCGCCCCAGCGCGTCCGCAGCCTTCACCCCGCAGAGCGCCGCGGCCACCCCCGCCCGAGCCGGGGCGCCCCCAGCGAGGAAACAAAAGTGTCTCCGCGGCGACCAGAATCCCCCAGAGCAGGACACCTCCTCCTTGCCCCGGCCCCATCTCCCTCGCCGGTTGCGCTGAGGTCAGCGAGTCAGGGCGCGGCGCCAGCCCAGGAAACTTTACGAACCTGCCCAGGGTCGCCGGACAACGGCTGTGGCGGCGAAGGTTCCCCGCGAACAGAGCTCTGGTGACCCGGGACCATTGACGGGGGGAGCGGGCGGCTCTGTGGCCCTGCTCGGGCCGCGGCGGTGTGGGTGGTCCGCCTCTATCCCGCGCCCATCCTCGCCCGCTCGCGCTCGCCGGAGCACACGCACTTACACTCCGGGTCGGCCGGCTGTGCGCCGCCGGCTGCCGCTGCTCTCACTTCCTCTTCCTTCCTCCTGCTGGCCAGGGACACATTGTGCATCTGCAAGGCATCCCGAGATCAGCCGCGAACTCTCCTCCCGAGCCGACGCTGCGGGGCGGCCGCTGCCGCCCCGGCACCTGCGCCTGGACACGCGTGGTTGCTGCGTTCGCGCCCTGGGGCCTGCCCACCGCACTTTGTCCCGGGGGCAGGGAGTGGGGGCGACGAGGGGGCAGTGCCCACGACTTTTTGAAGTCCCCCTACTTAAAAAGAAGAAAATGTCAAACACTGTGCACGCCTCAGATCTGCTATAAATAATACGTGTGCAGAGCCTGACTTCTCGGATGAGCTCACACGCGGCATTTTGCAGGCACTAATTAACTTCGTCACCCTCAGAGCGCCACCTCCAGGAGGCCCAGAGCGCGTGACAGCTTTTTACATGCCTTCATCTTTGGCAACTGGCTTGGAATTTTGAGGGGAAACTTCAATGGATTGTTTTAAAGCTACTGGAAGAGGCTGGTGTGTTTGTGTTGACACTCTGCCTCTACCCTTGGTCCCCGTGGCAAAAATAAGCACAGAACATTTCCTTCCCCTAACACTCACCTAGGCCTTTATGGACTACAGGATTTATTTCTGATCAGTTAAGCCAGGGACTCCCTAAATTTTGCATAACTTTGCACAGAGCAGGATGTTCTATCCCCAATTTGATATTAGGGTACATTCTTTAATTCATGCAACCTACCTCAGTCATTTTCAAAGCAGAAGTCAAGCATGCTAACTCCCAGCTTAGCTGCCACGGGGGAAAGGAGCTTGTTGGAAGGTTGCAGGTGAAACACCTGTCCTCCCCAAACTCAAAAATATCTACATTGGCTCCACCAGAAAACGCAAAGGCAGGTACAAAGTCAATTGCCAGAGAAGGTAGTAAATTGAGGGCAGAGAGGCAATACAATTGCAGGTAGGAAGGTAAAGCTCCTCTTTAAATTCCAATAACCACCCCCATCCCCCAGAGGATGGAAGTTGGAACCCTGTGCTAGCTGTTCATCAGCAACCACGAGTTCCAAGGAGCTACTGACCACTTGAGATGGGGCTAGTCCTGAGATGTTCAGTTAGGAGAAAATAGGGGACTTAGTGTGAAAACAGAATGTAGAACAGCTTGTTAATAATTTTAGTGTTGATTGCATCCTTTCAACAAATGATAATAGTCAATTGGGTAATGAGTCCATTGGGTTAAGATATACATTTATTTTATATATATATATATATATATATATATATATCTTAAAATATTTTCACAGGTTCCTTGTTACGTTTTCAGCGTGACCACTTGAAAAAGTAAGATGACATACATGGCTTCCATTAGTGGCTCACGTTGTATTTCCAATGAACAGCTCTTCTGGCCCCTAACTGTGTGCATCACCTTGGGAGGAAGTATTAGGAGCCGGAATACTTGGGCCTAGGTAGTTATAAGCCAATAACTTAAATCAGGTTGATTCCAGGAGAGTAATTTAACCTCTCTATTCTGTCATCTATAAAACAGTAATGTTATAATAATAACAGTCAACAGGGCAACGATCAAATGAGGTAATTTAATAAGCAGTCGGTAAAAGCATCCTTTACTAATGATGCTGAGGCGCTTGTGGTGATAAGTATGAATTCGATCCACAACTTCCTAGCTCACGTACACAGACCTTAGCTCTAGTGCAGACATGGTGAGCACTTGGTACATATTGGCTGTCATAATTGTCCCAAGAGTAGACAGGGAACTCTGCATCCCCTCCTTGCACAGCGACAGGACAGACCCCCCTCCCTGTGAACTTTGCTCCCAGCTCTGCCCTCTGCAGACAACACGAAGTACCTAAGTCGCATCCAAAAGATAACCCTTCAGGTTCTCTAAGACAGCCCTCCTCCCATCCTAACTAAATAATTCTCCTCTGAGGAGTAAGCATCCTCAGTTACTCTCATTTATCTTCCTGTGATAGGGTTTCAAATGTCTCTCATCCGAGCCATCTATTTTCCCTTTGAGGAGCACCCGCCTCTGCCCTTTCAAAAACTTTAGACGTTATTTAAATTGATTAACTAATTAATGCAATCAGCTAGCCTGAGCCCATTTTTAAAAACCATGAGTACAGCCTGACCTCCCTGATCGTTTTTCAAACACACCCCACTGCTGACCCCTGTGCAAGGAGCAGACTGGATCGGCTTTGCCTGCCACTATTAGGCCACCCCCATGCTGAGGGGGCTGGTCTTTGGCACGAGAGCCCCGGTCCATCCTCTCCGAGTCTCTGGGTTTGATTCAGGCATCCAGTATGATCAGCTGAGGGTGCTAGGGGCCTGGGTGACACCCCGCTACGGGGCTCCCTCTGCCACGGTGGAGATCAGCGTTCTTCGGGGCCACTGCTTCGTTCAGCTACTAATAACCCTCTAAACTGTCCAACTGCCAAGTCTTACTTCTTCACTGTATTCATGAAGACGTCCAGGAGGTGTCCAATGCCTTAGAGAGATCACCTCCACTCTCGGCTCCGCTGGTGTCTGCCGGAGAGCACAGCAGAGTGGTGGTGTCGTGGGTGAGGGCTCCCTCTCCAGACTTGGCTGGTGGTTGGTATAAATCCCAGCACATCCATCACTGGCTGCATGACCCTGTGCAAGTGAGAACTCATGGGGTTAGAACCGTACCTGCCTGGGAGAGCTGAGTGAGGGTGAAAGGAGTTGCTACCTGTAAGGTTCTTACAACAGGGCCTTAGCTCTTAGTATCCACACCAGCCCTCCAGTCAAGTCGTGTTGACAGAGTCCCCCAAAAGGAGCAATATCCCTTCCTTTTCCCCACATGTGAGTCTAGAGCCATAGGGGCGGGAAAGAGCTGGTATTACTGTTCTGATTTTATTTCAGCTCCTGGACAGAGCTGGAGCCATTGGATCTTTAGGCCGCACTGCAGTGGAGAGGAGGGCCCTGGACGGGGTGCGGGGGAAGGGGTTAGAACGCAGGGGCAGCCTTTCGCAGGCACCTGCAGGGAGCCCACCTTGGCAGGGCTTGGCCTCTGTGGATGAGCCGCCTTGTCTGCCTCTCACGTGTAGGGAAGTGGGCTCAGGATCCTCTCGGCAGGACCACCGGTCTTAGTTTAAGGATGGGCGGGAAGCTAGGAAGCAAGGGAGGGAGAGCTGGGAGAGCCGGCTGGACAGCGAAACTCCCCGAAGCCTCAAGTCTAAACCGATCAGCTGGACTGCGCTCACAAGGCAGCTCTGCGTTGTGGAAGGATGAACAGGTGTTTGGGTGGGGGCGTCCCCACGTTTTCACGCCTTGTCCCGAGTTTCCCATATCTCCAGCTTCCCACACTCTTACAGACTCCAAGGTGGGAGGGGCGCGTGGAAGGTTATCAAAATGTCACCATGAAACTCCAAAACACAAAAATAGCCTGTTATTTTTTAATCAGTGATGACTCACGTTGATCAACTTTTTCCTTTCTCAGTGCTCACAAATATTCATTTCTAATTCATTAAAAGAAAACACTTATTGGACTCCAAATGGACCCTGTACATGTAATAATGCATCTAGTAATTTGTTTCAGAATTCTGCCCCCATTAGCCTCAACTTCCTTGATCTACTGCTTGAAGAATCTATTCTCTGTTCCTGTCTTAGAATCAGGGTCATGTTGGCTAAACTCCAGACTTCAAACAGCTCAGGGGCCAGACAGGAGCCTCACTTCAGAAAGACGCTGCGCCAGAGATAACAAGGCCTGAGCAGCCCGCAGGCAATCAAGAGTGACAAGCAGCGGTCCTGTGCAAAGCACCCTTTCTGTCAATCATTCATTATTAATTCGATGTGCACTTGGCCGTCTTGAATGTGACCTACTGAGAGGGAGGCTGCGGTGGCGAGCATGAGAAACTCGGGCGCCCCCTCCTGGCACCTCACTTCTAGTGATGCTCAGGAAGATGCTTGAAGGGAACCTCGTAATAGCAGGTAGTTGCAGGACCCTGTGGGACAGGGATGCTGACATCCCCTGCACAAGCCTCCTGGGAAGCTCTGCTTGAATTGAGGCCTAGAGAGAGACTATGCGTTAGCCAAGACCAAGAGGGGAAAAGAAAGTGGGTTGGATAAATGCGGAAGGGTTCTAGGCAAAAACAAACAAACAAACAAACAAACAACAGTTTGTAGAAATCATACTGTAGGGAGAAACTCAAAAAGTCAGTTTGGCTGATGTGTGAGGATATCAAAATTAGATCTAAGAGTAGTGCGAAGAAGCAAAATTGGGAAGCCCCTGAGAGTCATATGACAGGATACGAAGGATCATGGGAAGGTGTTGAAAATTTCTGTTTTTTTGTTTGGCTTTCCAAGTGCAATATTTTAAGCAAGAGATTGTCCTGATCAGTTTTTTGTTGTTGTTGTTTTTTAATTTTCAAGGGTCATCCAACTAAATAGAGAATGGATTCAAGGAGAGACAAAAGTGCACGTGGCAAGAACAGACAGGGAGTTACTGCAGGAAGCCAAAGCTGGAGATGATGACCGTGCACTCACCAAGGGACTGGGCGCAGCTGCAGAGACCGACACGTGACAAAGGAGGAAGAGGGCGCGTGGACCCAACAGGCATTCATTCTGGCTTGGGAGGATCATGGACAAGCAGCTTGCCTTCACCTTGCTGCCGTGGCCTAACCGAACCCTGAACTGGATTGGGCCTCAGGCAGCCTTGTGCCCAACAGGTCAAGAAACGAAAGACATGGCTCCACTCTTACTTAGCCGGTGATCATTTCTGTGACACCGTGACTCTGGGCTCATCTGCGACACGTCCTCACGTCATAGTCATTACATTACTTTCCAGGGGTGGAGAACATGCACCCCAAAATGCAAAGTTTACTCTCTGTACCAGTCCCTTTTGAGGCTAGCCATCCCACCCTACTTTTAAACAAAGAAGAGTTCCAGGGGATGCCAAGTTTCCTGTTCACCACATGCACACTCCTGCTGGGAATTTTGTTTGGTAGAGCACCTATCGAGACTTTGCAGATCTGAAATATCCACGCTAATAATAAACATCCAGTATCCATGGTAAACAGGTATACACTGCTTACCACCCATGGCCCAAACACCACGGCCAAAAGAAGCAGCGCTGATGAATAACTGAAGGAATCCCTATAAAAGTGCAGTAAACTTGTAATGGTTGTTCATCTCTACCACGAGAGTCAGGTGGGAAAAGCAATATTCTTTGCTCAAAAATTTTTAAAGAAATATTTCTATTGTAAAAAAAGTATAAAGTCGTGAATGAAAATTAACAGTCTCCCCATCCCTGTCCCTAGAGGCTAAGGCACATCTTTGTTTCTGTGTTTCGTTCTCTCAGGGATTAGCGCTGCGGTTTTCACTGTCAACACGAGTATTTCTTGGTTCGTCGGCTTCATACAGCATCTGTTAACTCTCTTCTGTGAAAGATTTCTAAAACTTTGGCTTCCTTCCTCCTGTTCACCAAGTCTTCTATTAGTTCTTTGTTTATAACATCACTTTGTCTTTTTTTTTTTTTTTTGATGGATATTGTACCACATAGACCTTCCGATATTATCATTCATGTCAGTTCACTTTTCTCTCATTCTTTCCATTCCTTTGCATGCACTGCCTTCTGGGAGCAGCCCCCGGCTCTGTCTTCCAGCTCACTGGTTCAGTCTTCAGCCTTGTTCATTCACCCCATGTACTTAGATTTGTTCATTGTGATCAGAATGTACATTGCCACATTTTCTGATTAGCATTCTTTCATTTCCTCCGGCAGAAGCTGTGGGTGCCACCCAGGCCCCTCACCCATCAGGACCAAGGCACTAGGTGCCCTCCTTCATGGACACTCTGTCTTTCTTTGTGGTTTTCCCCTCCGTGGAGCTTCAAGTTGCCTGAGCACATTAAGTCTTTCACGTCCTTATACCTGGAATCCACTTTACTCCTGAAGACGTTCTCTGTGGAGTCTTCAGATTTTTCTCCCCCAGTGTGGCTTTTTCCCTCCTATTTTCCCAGGATTTCTTTCCATTATTCTGTAGTTATATCCTGTTTCTTGAATACCTCAGTTTTTGGTTTTCTAAGAATCCTTTTACACCGAAATACATCAACCAAATCATCTTTTTTTCAGGAAGTACAAATGAGAAGTAAACTTTTCTGAGAAACTGCCTAAAAATACCTTCATTTTCCAGTTACACATGATTGGTAGCCATTAGAACTCATAAAAACATGATATTCAAATGGAATCATACAGCATGTGACCTTTTGGGGTACCAGTTTATTTCGCTCAGCATGGTTCCCTGTAAATTCCTCCAAGTTATTATGAGTATTGGTAGTTTATTCTTTTTCATTTCCGAGTAGTATTGTGTGGTATTACAGACCATAGCTTGTTTAGCCAACCACCCATGCGAAGGCAAATACAGTAATTTTAAGTTTATTTCTAATGAATTTTGACAAACTGATATATCCATGGAATCATTGCCACAATGATCAATAGGACATTTACCCCAGAGAAAGAAAAAAACATGTTCACACACACAAACTACATGAATTTTTGTAGCAGTTTCATTCACAACAGTGAAGACAAGGAACAATCTACACGGCCAGCCGCAGATGAATGAATAATAATGTGTCCGTACAATGCGATGCTGCTCAGCAATAAAAAGAAATGAATCACAGATGAAATATCACTCATAATGAAAACGAGACAGGAAAGAGTACATCCTTTGTGATTCCATTTATTTGGATTTCTAATAAAGGCAACACTGATCCCTAGGGTCGGAGAGCACATCCGTGATCACTAACTTTGAAGCGCTGGGCTTAAGCAGTGAAGGGTAAAGGGGTCAAATACATGGGGATGGAAGGAGACTTGACTTTGGGTGGTGAACACGAAATATACAGATGATGTATCAGAATCGTTCGCTTGAAACCTATAAGTTTTATTAACTAATGTCACCCCAATAAATTTAATTTTAAAAATATAACTTTAGATTTGATTTGGTTCTTAAGTCTTGCATAAAAAAAGAAAAAAATTGCTAAATATGTGGATGAAATCTGGAAGAACATTAGAACTCACGTTCATACAGTAATATTTGTGACCAAGTACAGTAATTACTCACTTTCAAGTATGTGAATTTATTCTCCTAATAAATCTAGTAATTGAAACATAGGCAGGAAAAGTAAAGGGCAAGTAGGCAAGATGCTTCAATAGCATTTTGTTTCCATGAGCAAAGTGTTTTAGATGAGTCTGAAGAAGGTAGCGCTCCTTTCCCAAAAACACATTATGGATTTGAATGTTAGCTTGAGATAGGTTACCTGAATAACAGAATCATGTTATCTTAAGTATTCATAGTTGAGGTGAGATCCTCTTTAATTGGCATATGCACTTATTAAATAGGAAAGTTTTTTTTGATATTTGGGGGAAACGATCTGTTGTTTTTGGTTTTGTTTTTCCAAAGAGACTAATTAGAAAAGAAAAATATTTCATCATTTCAGGCAGTGGGTGTTGTGGGCATGTTACTTTTAATTAAGATTTAAAAAACAACCTATTCTAGATATTAATATTCCTTGTCCAAAATATCTGGACAGGGAGGAATTAAGTAAAGGAGGGCTTTTATCGGTGTTCAATTCCACAACAATGAAAGGAAAGGCATCTTGTTATCCCCATTTTAAGGATGAAACAGAGAGTCTCAGAGGTCAGGTGATGTGCCACACTGATCCAGCTCTAACGTGGCAGGTACGGACGGGAAGGGGATTTCTTAATGCAGAGGCCTGATGGTTCTGCTGCAACAGACATCTGCACCACAGAGCTGACCTGAGGGGGCCGCCGAAAACCCCAGCTGGAAGGCCATCGGATGCTTCGTTGTATTTGGGGAAAGTGCCTTTGCAGTCACGGCAGTGAAACAGAATGGGCGTATCACCATATATTGCAAACACACAGAACGCAGGGCCCGCACGAACCGAAGGCCAGGCACAGACTAGCTGAGGGCCACTTTGCATCAGGGACTGTGTACAAACGAGCCCTGGCCCCTGTCCTGTTTTCCTTCATTCCTTAGAGGAAGGAAAGGGAGGAGGGGGACCACTTCATTTAGTGAAATTTATTCTAAATTAGGTTTGCTTTAGAAACCGTTACTGCGATGACGATCAGCAAGCGCTGAGATGATGTGTATGGATTAAAATGAAGGAGGAGGCACCCTGAGTGGACTGTTTTCTGACCCTCTGCTTCATATAAATGGACCATGAGACCATTTCAAGGTTAAGAAATACAGGTTTGCATCATGATACTTAACCCTGCCGTAGTATTTCACCTTATGAACTGTTGGATAATTAGTGTTTTAAATTTTCTCTGTGATAAATGACTACACAAGGAACATCTTTGTATATACAACTTTATATACTCTCCTTATTATTTCTTTAATAAATTCCCAGGAATGAAATGATTGGGTCAAAAGACGGATGTATTATATGTGTTGTTACACATAGCACCAAATCACCCTCCTGAAATGTTGCACGAAAGCAAGGAACTCATAGCTCATCTTCCTGCTTCTCTTCTCTCTCTTTTCAATCCATTTGGCACCTTCTTAAACTAATATTCCCAATAAGCTGCTTTATTCACGTGCAAAACTTTAAAGGTTACCCATCGGCTACAAAGAATTCCAAACCCCCACACTCAATACTTTCTGCTCTCAGTCTGGAACTCTTTATCTCTTAGGGTTTTTTACCTTTCCTTCTTTTCTATGTGATTTCCAGGATTTCGTCAAATATGCTCACCCATCAGGCACGGATTAGGAAAAAAAGGCCTGTGTTCCTTCAACATCAATCTCACAAACACTTTCTAATGTTTTGATATCTTCTCTCATCTCTACCTATTTTTTTCTATGAGAAAGAAATGTCCCCTTCACTTCATTCTGTATTTTAGTTTCAATCACAACGTTTAAATTTACACAAAGAGAAACTTAATGCGGCATCGGTCAAACCCAGGTGGCCACTGAGAAGGGTCAAGTTTAAGGGCAAAAGGGAAGGTCTTCCCTCCGATCGGTCCACCTCCACACCCCTGGCTCTCCGTTCCGAGATGTGCATTTGACTATGTTGCCTCCTTTGGACCGTAGTCTCCAGTCGTCCGTCACCGAGTACCAACAATCATTCGAAGTATGATCCCCACGCAGCCCTGAACAGCCACGTTTCAGGAGCCTCCGAAGGGACAGAGGCATCGGTGTCTGAAAACCCCACACCTTCCTGCACCCTGGCCCCCGAAAGTCACCATGCTGCTGGCAGAGCAAACCCCGGGTAAGGGAGATCACTGCACATGAGTGCTACAGAGAAGGTAATGGATTCTGTGGTTGATACACAACAAATTCAAACCCATCATTAAAAACACGAGAACTCCAAAAAGCAAGTGAGCAAGGTATATGAACAGATAATTCATAAAAGGGAAGTGCAGGTGGCTCACAGAGCATTAATGGGATTCAAACAAAGAACTCAAAGGATTTAAAGTGACTGTGAGTAATTGTTCTACTCATCGAGCTAATGAATATGTATTATTTAAAGCTGCGATCGTGGTGGTCCAGAGTCTAGTGAGACAGACACACCAACACATCCTTTAAAGAAATAGAAATTGCTGCAGTCTTTCTGGCAAGTGATTTACAAAGCCTCTGAATTTTTTATGTTCTTTGACCCAGAAGTTATACTTACTTCTGGCGATGTACACTTAAGAAAATAATCAGATAAAGACATAGACAGGGGGAGGGCAAGAATAGTGTGGGAAATGTAGAAGCTAAAAAACTTCTGACACATGGACATGAACTAAAGGGGGGAATGTGGGTGGGAGAGGGTGTGCAGGGTGGAGGGGAATGATGGGGGAGAAATGGGACAACTGTAATAGCATAATCATCAATAAAATATATTTTTTAAAAAAAAGACAAAGTTGGTTGGCACAAAAGTGTTTATCTCGGCTTCTCTGATCGGTTACAACAATCAAAAGTTGCCTGGAACCCAAATAATCAATAATAGGGCAATGCTTAAATAAGTTGCCATTTCTCCATATCATGGAGTACTGAGTGCGGCCTGTGTATATGAGAATCTTAAGTGAGGTTGGAGATTACCTAATGTGGTAGGCAACACAGCCAAGCACCGCATGACAAAGAGACACACGTTTGCCTGCTCATTATGGTTCAACTGTAGAAATGCTTTCCCAGAAAATATCGCTGCTCTCTGAGAGTGGTTTGTGTCTGCATTACTTCTTTTCTTTGTGATCGACACAATGGGCATATATTTCCTTTAAAAATGCAGAAATGTAAAAAACCGTGGTACCCCGTTGCCTTGGAGGCTGTCATGCGTACGTCACTGCTCTCTTCTCTGTCCCCTCGCCACCCTGTGTAGGTGCTATCGCCCCTGCGACGTTTGGCAAGCAAGCCAAGGAATCATCCCTCCACGAATATCACAGATTTCTCGATTGGCTCTGTGCCTCTGAGGAACTCGGAAGCACTGGCAGGAGGACCAGATGCGTGGATGGCAGAATGGCTGTCTGCCTCGCATGTTTCTGCAGGCTGGAGCCGGCTCCCACACGGGGCCCTCTGCGTGGGCGGAGCAGCTGCTGGTTGGAAGAGCCGAGTGGGTCATTTTAAGGGGTCATCTCTCCTGGGCAGCCTCACACACTCCATGTGTGTGGGGGGTGGTGTGTGTGTGTGTGTGTGTGTGTGTGTGTGTGTGTACACATTTGGGGACCTCTTTTGGCAATGCATTGAGACCATTCTCGTACCTGGAGTTTGCCTTAAGCGATGATGAAGTGCTGGGTCCTGGGTAGTCAAATGTTCAGGGAACCTACTTTAAAAAAACACTGGAGTTATTGAATAAGTATATTTTCATAAATCCAGCAAGTAAAGTAGGTACTACTTACTTTTATTCAGGCACTTCTTTTATGAATGTGTGGGACATATTGTCAGAGACCTTATTTAAAATATTGAATAGTCTAGACCAGGGGTGTCAAACTCATTTTTGCCGGGGCCATGTCAGCCTTGCATTGCCTTCAAAGGGCCGAAATAATTTTAGGACTGTATAAATATAACTACTCCTTAACTGTTAAGGAGTTAAAATTTCATTCAGCCCTTTGAAGGCAACCACGAGGCTGATGTGGCCTGCAGTGAAAATGGGTTTGACACCCTTGGTCTAGATTTAGTGAGAGCTGATGGTATTTCCTAAGCCACTTTCCTGCTTGCATTTAAAAAGGCAGGGTGTTGGGGGTGGGGGTGGGAACAGATCACACCTAAGGCCTTCATTCATTGATTCTCACCTACCAGCCAAATTACCTAAATTACTGCTGAAGAGTCTTCAACAAAGATCACCTTATTACCAAAATTATCAGTGAATTGAGAAAGATCGTTTTTCTTTAAATGAGAATGGCTAAGTTTTTAGTTTTTATTCTATGTTATTAATACCTCCTTTCTTGTCTCTATCTCTTGTTTTGCAAAGGTTGGGAACACAGACGCTGAAGTCAGAATTAGGGTTCCAATTCTACCTCTGCCACTAACTATCTGTGGTCTGCTTTCATCTCTTAATTCTCCAAGACTTGGATTCTTCATCTTTGAAATGAGATAATCAGAGTACCTCTCTCATAGCATTGCTATGACTATTGAATAAAATAATATATTTTAATTGGCAGATTTTAATTGCTCTTAAGATTTCAGCCATTATAGGACAGCACAGAAATGAATCAAAAAATACTATTATCATCAGAAGATTTCTCCAAACTCACATGATTTACTATAAATATTGCTATTGGGTCCATTGATACTTTCTCTATTTGAGTGGTCTTGAAAAAGTATTGTGTGTTCAAAACCTGATGTCCTGAATGTGTCCTCTGGGGTTAGGCAAAAAGTGATTTCTCTGCTCCCCTTCCCGGCAAAATTCCTCTCCAAGGCCAATTCCCACATCATCGCTAGTTCCTCAGCCCCGCCCCCTCTACCACCCATTCCATCTGACGTCTGTGTCTGCCCCCTATGGACATTGCTTTCAACAAGGCTGCCAACCACCTTGGATTTGCCAGCTCAGAAGGAAATCGGTCCCATTCACTGGCTCTCCCAGAGCCTTCCACATAGTAGGCTTTTTGCTCCTCCTGAAATACTCTCCTTCAGTTTTCCTTCAAGTCACACATTCCTGCGCCCCCACCCCCCCACCCCTTCTTGGGCTCCTTTGAAGTTTTCCCTCTTCCATCTGACCTCCAAATGTTTGGTTGCCTCAGGCCTTGGCCTGGGTCCTATTCTGATCCTTCCCAAACAATCTGTTTCTATTCCATAGCCATAAATACCACGTCTGTGGGAATATGGCCCAAATCAATCTCTAAGCCAGACACTTGTATAAACTACAAGCTCCTATAGCTACCTGCCTCCTTTATTCTTCCCCTTTCACACCAGCCCTGTCCAAAGCCCAACCTGCCCCACACCCCTTCTTCCCATCTCGGTAAATGGCCTCACTGTTCACCCAAAGTATGCCTCACGCCAATCCCCTTGCACAGGGATCTTCCAAAACCAGACATGAGGGAACGCCACTTCCCTATTTGAGTGGGAACGCACAGCTAATGGACTTACAGCACACTCCCCCCAGCTGCGGGGCCAGTGTCACCTGGGTTCTTCCGCCTAAGCGGCTCCAGCTCATGCCACGCTTTTCCCTAATGTGTGATACTCACTTCTGCCCCAGACACCCAGGCCTTTGTCTTTCCCTTGGACAGAGTAAGCTTGCGACTTCCTCGGGACCTTTGCACATGCCCTTTTCTCTGCCCGGAAGGCACTTATCTGGCTCTCTGCATGGCTAGCTCCTTCTCTGCCCTCAGACCTTGGCCTTAGTTTCCCCTTGGCCATCTATTCGAAGTAGATCCTCCCACTCTCCTGTACATCGGTCCATTTATTTTGGTCACAGCTCTGTCAAAAGTCATCATTATCTTATTTGGTAAGCTTGGGAGCTCCACATGGACAGTACCAGGTCACTGTGCATCGTCTGTTCAATGTTACATCCTGCGAGTCTGAATGAGGGCCTGGCATGCAGTCGGATCCCAGTAGATACGGGTTTACTGAATGCGTGCATGTCATAGTGTTTTGAGAATGGGACTGGGTGTGAAGGAGACACAGGCCCCACCCTGCCCGATAAGCATGACCATAATGACCGTGAAATGTGTGATGAAAACCCATATGCAGAGAAGAGCTTCATGGAGGAGGTGACATCTGAATTCGGATGAGTCTAGCTACGAGGGGAGGCAGGGGGCCAGGCTGCCGGGGCCAGGCTGCCGGGGCCAGGTGAGCAGCATGTGCACAGGCCCGGAGGTGTGCCGTGTTTACACCGCTCACTCCCGCCGTCCTCTGGAAAAAGCAGAATTAGCGCAGATCCAGAGCCTGCGGGGAGAAAAGTCAGGACCCAAATAAAATCAGGTGATGGAAAGAGTTTTCATTATAGCAGCAAGATGCAGTTTTGCAACTGTGGCTCATTTCAGCTCCTGGTGATTAAAAGCACAGATAGGAACAAACACCACCTGGGCTTTGCAGGTGTGCGTAAACCAGAATGACACAGAGGGAGAAATAGTTTGAAATGGCTCCAGATGCAACCAAAGGAAACTAAGGCTGTGAGTTCAATAATGGGGATGAACGTGGTGATGGCAACCACCGTCTGGCAGAATAATTGTGTTTACATCATTCCATTTCACTTCTGTGTGACACACGTACAGCCAGGCTCCCGGCCAGGTAGTGGGAACAGAAACAAGAAATAATTGAGGGCCTCAAAGAGACTATTGTCTAGTCAAAGACAAAGGTACGTGAGTAATTGACATCCTAGGATTTAAAGAAAAGAAGAACCCTCTATATAACCTCAGTAAACGTGCAAATAGTTGTGTCAAACAATGCAGGTTATTTTTTCAAAATGCAGCTGGAAGTTTGCACTCAGCCCCTTTCCCCGGGGGATGTTTAATGAGCCTGCACATAAGGCGGGCTCTGATGGAGAATTGCGCACAGCAAACAAATGTTGGGATGGAGACTCCTTGGAAAATGCCAATGAATTTATTTTCATTTATGTATCAAAGGCATCTCTTTATTTTTTTTTAAAAAAACTTCTATTTAAAATGGAAATGTGTTCCTTTTAGAAAACACTACCCATTGAAAAGAAAAGAATATGTCCCACCATGTTACACACAGATTTTAATAGGCATTATTAAAACTAAAACTAGGAGCACATTATTTGTTTGCATTTATCTCCATTGAGTTGAAGGTTATATATTGTGCATTTTATGTTGGTATGAGTTATTTTTAAGCTTTAAAAGAAAATATAAAACCTTGCAATCTTATCAAGAATGCAATCAAAATCAAGAATGAAAAGCAATCTTTTGAGTCCATACATAAAATGTTAAATTTAAAATCCCCCTTTCTATCAAAATCACCATAATTCCTGGGTTTTGTAATATGTTTTTGACTAAGAATTCTAGAATTAAATTATTCTTTTGTCGCCCATAGCTTCTTTTTGAAAAACAAAAACAAAAACAAAACTTTTTTTCAACTTGCATTTGGTATTGTTACTAAATCTTGCTGTCTGAACTAAGCAGCGCCTGTCATGATTGGCTGAATTTTTTTTTTTTTTAAGATTTTTTTTAAGTACTTTTTTTTCCTTTTAGATTTTATTTATTTATCTTTAGAGGGGAAGGGAAGGAGAGAGGGAGAGAAACATCAATGTGTGGTTGCCTCTTGTATGTCCCCTGCCGGGGACTGGCCTGGCAACCCAGGCATGTGCCCTGACTGGGAATCGAACCGCGATCCTTCGGTTCGCAGGCCCGCGCTCAATCCACTGAGCTACACCAGCCAGGGCTATGATTGGCTGAATTTTTAATACCAAAGAATCTACTACAACTTGGGTTCTTTATTTCACTTTCCCATTCAGGTAGAATAGACCTTTTTTAAAAAGCTAAAGAGCCAATAACCTATTTTCAGAATCCTTACAAAGCTGCGAATACTTTTAGGTTGACTTCACAGTGCAAGAGGACAGTCTTGCATGCGATAAAATTCTTGTTACAATTTTTTCCCTCAAAACTCTGCCAATATGTTGTCTTTCTCATTGCTGTCACACAGGAAAAGACAGCAGCCAAAGTGACTTTCCGCCTTCACACGTAACCTGCTTTTCGACTTATCGGGATTTTTTTCTTTCTTGTAGTTCATGTAGATCAAGTATTTTGTCCGGATGTGTCTAAACTTTCTAATTTTAATTTAAATGTGTTGAGCCCTATTGAGTTGAATTCCCCAATATTTTTTGGGCCTGGGAAATAGTTTTATGGTTTAGCATACGTTTATGTCTGATCCTTCCTCTTGCTCCAGCGTCTTCTTCAGTTATACCACAGAACTACTCGGTTCACTCTATTCTCTGTCCACTTATCATCCTTCTTATCATTTTTTATTCCTTTACTCTCTTTTTCTGTCTTCATGAAATTTCGTAATCTTGCCTTCTTCATTGCTGTTCTGATTTTCTGAACTGGCAATTTTGTCTTTTCCCAGTAATTGCTGTGATTTGGGGTTCTGCTGCGATCCCATCTTCAGTTTTCTTGACTACCTTTCTTAACTCCCCAATTTCCCTTTTCACCTCAGGCATTTCTTTTACTATTTTTTTCTGCATCTTTTTCGTGAAGGTTGTATCTTCTTCTTCCCGCTGACATTGACGGTGTCAAACAATTTCCCCGCTTCGGAAATAAAGCCATTTCCGAGGCTTGTTTTCCTCTGAAGTTTTTAACATCATGGTGAGCATCCTTTAACCTCTAGCAATCCCTTTTCTCCACGGGCATGTCTTGTTTGTATTATGTTTGCCTATCCATCCTGGCGGGGAGAGAGATCTATTGCAGACAGCCCCTCCTGGGTTGCAGTGAGGAGGGTCTTAACGTGGCGAGAGGGAAACAAGCTTTCACGTTATGGAAAACTGGAATTCACTGAATGAGCCACCGATTGTACTTTTCGACCCAATTCCATCAACTTTAGTGCTAGAGAGAATTCTTTCCAAACTCCAGTAATGGGTGGCTAGACAATTCTCAGTTTAAATCTTAGTTTTCGGTGATGGCTGGATGTCCCCCTTCCCCTGACCTCTTCATCAGTATTTTATTTTTGGAAGTTGGAAACAGCCACCTGGGGAACAATGAGGTGATGTCATTTTTTTTTCCTCTCCAGGACAATAAGTTCCTTCAGACCCATTTCTCCAAGGCTCTGAACTTCTATTGAGTCATCAGAGCTCCTGGTATCGATGCTCTGGGTCGGGTTCGCACCCTGTGATGGAGAGAAAATCTCCCTGCTGACATCAGCAGCCTTCAGCCATCCTTTTTCGAAACATCGGTTGTGACCAGTTAATGGCCAAGAATAAGACACACAACATCCTTCTTCTGAAGCACTTTTCTTAGTTCTCAGAAAGGGCAAACCCCAGGGGCCTGGATGAAGACGGTTCCCAGCCAGCAGAAGCAGCCTACATAGTTTGGGGCCCTTCTTCATACGTTTGAGTTTGTAGGTCGACTGACCTTTCCATAACTCAAGTTCAATGTGGTGATGGAAGTCAGCGCGTGAAATGCTTGACTTATGAATCTTGCACACGGAATCTATGCAAGCGCCTTTTTAAAGCAAGCCACCACGTCTTTTTTATTTCCTGTATTCTGATGCTTTGACCCCTGGCGAGCTCCTAGAGAGAATAAGCAACAAGCCGCCGAGCACCAACCAGTCCACAGCCCTTTTACCCAAGCCCCTCCTCTATCGAGCTTTCAGATTCCGGACCACTGCCCACTTGCCAGAATCACCGCACAGTGGGGCCTAGACAACTAGGGGTACGACCCCGTGCTCCAGAACCCATTACATTGGCCCAAACTAGCCCATCCTGAGCCTGCTCACCATGGCGGCCAGGCCCAGTCCTTCCTGCAGAAACCACAAGAAAGGCTCTTGCTCACACTGTCCCCCTCGTGGGTGTCTGTCTTCTGCCTGGGGCTTCCCCGTGGCCCCCACCCCATCACTGTGTGGTGCGCCCTCCTCGTGGGGTCTGTGAGGACAACACGCTGTCTTCTCAGTGGCCTTCTGATCTGGTGGCCTTGCCATACTTGCATAATTTTAAAATCCTGCATTCAAGCACTTTTAAATGGCAAAATTAAAAATATTTTAGCCCACTACTTCATGTTTAGCTTTCCAAGACAAGAAAGTGAAGGGAGAAAGTCATTTAGATACAGGGATGGTTGACATTAAGAAACATCCAAACCTGTAGAGAATTTTTATGAGTTTATTTGAGCCAAACTGATGACAACTGCTGGGAAGCGACATCTCAGCAAGATCAAGGAAATGCTCTGAGAACCTCAGCGCTGTCAAAGGAGGAGCCCTAAGTAAGGAGGGTCGCGTGAAACCCTCCGCTGATCAGTTAGGGAGGTGGGAGCTGGAGACGCAGGGAGGTCTCTGAGACTGGGTGAAGAGGAAAACACGGAGCGAAGCATTTCTTTTGCATCAGTGGGTGCAGGGCCTCGGGGGAACAAGGTCCCTGCTCCGGTGCAGGGAGTGTGCCCTGAGGGCCCGGAAAAAGAAGAGGACTCGGCCTTCGCGAGGCACGTTATCTCCCAGGCAGAGAGACCACAGACAGGCTCTCTTACGGTGGCGCTTGACCTTTGTCAGGGACGCTGCAGGCCTAGGACGCGACTGCCGCCGTGACCCGCTTTCAGGCGGGAGCTTTTGTGTCCAAACCATCTCCGGTGGTTACTTTTGGTCTGTGCGTGTGTAAGGCCCCCCATGCAGGCCACCCTGAGCTTGTCAGGTCAGCGGGTGACCCCCTTTTCATCCACAGAAGGCACTGGGGCAGGGAGAAAAGAGAGAGGGGTGAACGCAGGCCCCAGAGCTGCCTCTTACTCCGTGTGAACTTCAGCCTCCCGTCAGTACTCAAGACTTTAATGGCAGTTCCTAAAACAGCATCAGGTTCTAGAATCAGCGCCAGGAAGTTGGAAGCATTCTGCACCTGGACTGGATGGAGGGACACGGCCGAGCCGTCCCCCGCTCACAGGTAGAGCGAGCTCGCCCATCGCGCAGCAGGCGGGGCTGGGCCTCGGACCGGTGTCCGTCAGTCCGCCGCTGAGCTCCACACACCCACGTCCTTCTGTTTGCTGACTTTAGTCTCTACCCTTGCCCTGCCGAACATCAAACACAGTATTTCTTTTGTTTCCATTTATTTCTTTATTTCTTAAATTGGATTTCCCCAGGGCTGAAATTAATGCAAGGCGTTAAGAAGTAATTGTTTCTTCTTCCTGGAGTGGCAGCGGCATTGACGGGACCCAACTCTGCTCTGGCTCTGGCCAATGAGCAGGCGGGTTAGCCCTCACCTCCCCTAGGTGGGGGGAAGGCACAGGGCCCATTGCCTGAAGGTCACTGCCAAACAAAGGCTATTTGTGTCCCTTTGTGGTTAAATGGACTGTTCTTTCTTTTAACACGTTCCTGCTTTTCTTCCTCTAAGTTCTGGGTGAATTTCATGATGACTATGCTTTATGAAATTATTCAAGAATTCTG
Source organism: Glossophaga mutica (assembly GCA_039655065.1). NCBI lineage: Eukaryota > Metazoa > Chordata > Mammalia > Chiroptera > Phyllostomidae > Glossophaga > Glossophaga mutica. Next base: position 91,600,275 of record CM077313.1, read on the forward strand.
TGCCTAAATTCTCTTCAAAAAGGAAAGTGCAAATGTGATTAGAAGCTGATTATGGCCCTATTGATTTTTTAAAACTAATTACCTACAAAAGCTCAAACAAGGAAATATCGAGGGTCTAATCTCTGCCAGGCGTTATTCTAGGTACTGAGCATGCATCCGTAACAGATAGAATTCCTTCTATCGTAATTTAAATTTAAGACAATTTGCCCATAGCATTGGCCAAAAGCATATAAAAGCAATCTTGCTGAAGTATAAGTAGAGAGGTAAACAACTTAATATCCAATCTTTTGTACCTAGACTGATCTGACAAGTTTAGTTGATTCTAACGCTCTGGCTCCCAGATGGGGTAAGGCAGAAGAACACCTGTCCAAGTTATGGCTGGGAGGCCCTTAGGTCCCAGAGCCAGACTTGGGGTGGGGTGGGGTGAGGATTTCTCAATCCTAAAATGTTGCACTGGTCCTGCCAATCTGATTTTAGCTCTACAGATCGTGAGCTGTGCCGATGAGTTAGTGCAGCTGCTGTGCAGGTTCTGGTCTTAGATGGGCTGTCCGTCTGGATTCCTTTGTTTTCTGGGTCCCCTGGGTGTGTTTCAGCGGGAAGCTGGGCGAGGCGGTATCAGAGACAGGCTAGCTGGATGCCACAGGAAACCAGCAATGACACGTTTTGAGAGTTGACCTTTCAAAAGCATGTTTGTTCTGCAAACAGGTGAAATGCCTTTACTCTTTGAAACCCCATAGGCTAAAGCCACCCAATGAAAAATCTAACTTTACCTCTGACCTAAAGTAGTACGCATTTTTCCCCTTGTAAATAGCCAACAAATCTTGTTCTTATTTGTGTCGAAAGGATTAAGGAGAATCATGTTTCATCCAGCAGGTATTATGGCATTTTTTTTAATATATTTTATTGATTATGCTATTACAGTTGTCCCATTTCTCCCCCATCATTCCCCCCAACCCTGCACACCCTCTCCCACCCACATTCCCCACTTTAGTTCATGTCCATGTGTTGTAAGTTCTTTAGCTTCTACATTTCCCACACTATTCTTGCCCTCCCCCTGTCTATTTTCTACCCACCGTCTATGCTACTTATTCTCTGTACCTTTCCCCCTCTCTCCTCCTCCCCTGCCCCTGTTGCTAACCCTCCATATGATCTCCATTTCTGTGGTTCTGTTCCTGTTCTAGCTGTTGGCTTAGTTTGCTTTTGTTTTAGGTGTGGTTCTTAATAGCTGTGAGTTTGCTGTCTTTTCACTGTCATATTTTTATCTTCTTTTTCTTAGATAAGTCCCTTTAACATTTCATATAATAAAAGCTGGGTGATGATGAACTCCTTCAACTTGACCTTATCTGAGAAGCGCTTTATTATGGCATTTTTTAAAAATTAGTAGCTGCTTGAAAGTGTCTAGAAAGATCCCCTCTGCCTCATGGTTGGCAGTGATAGCCTTGCTGGACCAAAAAAACAAAGTCAAGGGTGAGGGCAGGTAGGAACTCCTCACCTGAAGGACGGCAGGTACTTGCCTTGCACCAGGCACAGAGCTGATGTTTGTTGAGTGACAAACAATGAGGACTTGTTCTTGAACTTATGCAAAACACCTACAGGAGACTTCCAGAAATATTTGGGGTGGGGACTCTGTAGGAAGCAGGGCCTCTGTGAGCTGGTGAGTGAAGATGTTGGGTCCTTAATTCAACCTTATTATTATTTTTTACCAAATCCCTCGCTTATGTTTTGGGTATCATAGCTAAGAACCCATTGCCCGATCCGAGGTCACAGAGATTTATTCCTATGTCTTCTGGCATGAGTTTTATTGTTTTGGCTTTTACATTTAAGCCTTTGATCCATTTAGAGTTCATTTTTGTACATAGTTCTTATTTTTCTTATTTCCTTTTTTCTTACAGGTCTTCAGAGACGCTAGAATCAAACTCGTTTAAAACAATCTGGCTAAATAACATGTGGAAAAATTAATGAGTTAGTTATTAGTGTGCTGAAGAAGGGGACCATTCGGGCAATGGGGTTAGTCGGTTTTGCGTTTGTCTGATACATTGTGTGATCCACACCTCTATAGCTTCCTGGATAAAATTTTGGTCAAACATGATTCAGAATTTCCTAACTCCACTTCCTCCTTGCAAAGGAATACTTCTCCCTTTTTATTTATGAATATTCATACCTCATTTTCCATTTTCGCGATACAAGCTGTTTCAAACAGGGCTGCTTATGTAATCCAGTTTTTGTTCCTCATTAAAAAAATCTGTTTTCTCCACAGGCACGCAGTCAGGCGCACGCGTGCGTGTACACACACACACACACACACACACACACACAGAGTCCCACCTCCCCCAGTGCATCCATGTGTTTGTTGATACAGGTGTCCCTGCAATTCAACTAACTCATCACTCACCTCTCAGGTCATACACACTACCCAAGGTTTCTCAGGTATTTTTGCAGGCACATCTCAACCCGAGGGTGATCTGGGTGATAAGAAAGCAATCACCGTGGAAAGAAGGACAAGGTAGCACACTGGAGTATTTAGGCATTCCTTTGTGTTTTCTTAAATGGGAGAGTTAGCCACGCAGCTCAACGCGTAATCATCACGCTGGAATGCTAAACACAGACGCCACATTCACCCTGTGCGTAGAGTGAGATCTGGTTTATGGAAAAGTGCAGGTTTCGCATTTTTGCAACAAAACAAGTGAGTGGGGGTGGAAGGAGACTGGCATTCTGATAATTGTTCAGAATGCTAATGCTTCCCAGAGGCGGTGGCAACGCTGTCTGGTCCCCACTGCATTTTGTCCACAGAAGTGTGAGGATGTCCCCTTCCTCTTTAGGCGTCTTCTATAGCAGCCGCTCAACAGGTGCTTTCAATCAACCGACAAGTAATTCTTTTGCATCTCTATGGAAAAAAGTGTCCAAGCGCCCAGAGAGAACCCAGGCGGTGGAACCAAACCCATACTCACGAAGAAACTGGAGGACAATTAAGTGTTAGATTATGTGACCCTGAGTATGAGCATCGAAGAATATAGGGGAGGGAGGTCAGCCAGCCTTGGAGGTGGGGGTGATGGGATGGAGAATGTGGGTTGGGATTGGGTTGTGCAGAATGAAGACAATTTTTTTAACTAAAAGGGGAAAAAAGAGAGGGCACACTGTGTGTGAGGGAGACAGGCCAGAAACCGAGCCCTTCCGTGGAGCACACATTGGACAGAGGCCCTGTTACCATCTCAGAGTGCTGAACAATTCTGAAGGTGGGTGTAATTGCCCCCCAGGGGAGCTTCATGACTTGCAGCTGGTCACACAGCTGCTAAGCAGTCCCACAGTGTCGGGTTCAGAAGTTCTGAGTCTTTCCCCAGCAACAGACGCCACAGGTGCTGTTCTACAGGCACAGACCGCAGGTGGGATCCATGCTCTGTGCATCAGCCCCACCCCTCCCCACTGCCCCGCCCCCCTTCTCCCCCACCCCGACTGCTCCCCCTCTGACCTACCAGACAACACAGAGCTAGAGAATCACTGTTGCAGATCAGTAGGTTCCCAACGAGCTGATCCTTAGAATCATCTTAGGTGCTTAAGAAAATAAAAGGCCTTTTCCAGATACCACTCCAGACATAAGGAAACCAAATTCCCAGAGATAATAGGCTTACATTATTTCCAATTGTCCTGCAGCACCTCACACATTACCTTCGATAGAGGAGGCATTGAGAGATGTCTGTTGAATGAATAATTAACATAATAGCTGCATCATTGTTTTTATGGATTCATTCAGTGATGAGACATTCCTTGTTGCCTTGGCTTAGTTCTACTCTGTTGCATCCTGGCCATCCTTCTGGGGAAATATCTGTTTCCGAGTGATGAAAATGAAGATTGACGGGCTTTTCTCAGTCTGGACTCTACCGAGAACCTCAAATGCATCTGACCAGGACGCACAGAAAGGCAGACCCCTGTCTCCCGGCCCTGGGGAGGGAATGCACGCCCCCAGCTCTCTCCTCGCCCTCAGCTACCTCAGTGGGTTAAGACTAACCTTGACTGCTTGCCTTTTCCCAGAGTTAAACATCAGTTCTTTTTACCCTCTTATTAATTGTTGTCTCATAGATTAGAAGGGTGACTGACACACCCTTGCTGATGTTCCTAACCTTGCCCACATCAGCTCTGGGTGCTGAGTTGTGTAGCAGGTACAAGAGAAGACAGGCAAGCAAACTTCCTTTGTCTTTACTAATTCCATCTGTAGTCTGCCTCGTGTCAAGTTATAGATGTGTTTTGGGTCGGACTGCATTCTCTGGGAGGATTGAAACATTGCTTGATCTGGTTCCAAGTTGAAGTGCTTGATTAAAGGGTCCTATGATTTTCCCATCGCTTTCTTTCTGTGTCCGTCCCCATTAGCATGCTACCAAGGTTTGCACGTGGCACCATCTAGACACAGGACTGCAGCTAAGTGACAACATGATTAGAAGGTTTAAGAAGACTGGAGTTCTCCAACTTTGAGAGTACATCGTTTATAGACAGAATTATTAGTGTAATAACAACAGGGAAAGTCTAATTGCAACTCACATCCCTGTACATCCAAATGGATCCGAGAGGATATTTGAGCCTGGTTCAGTTTCTCTTCTGCATTCATTTATTCCATTATTATAAAATGTCACTTTCCCTATAAAATACTTTGCCTTCCCGTCAAGTTTTATTTGCTTCAGCTTTTAAGTCAGGAGCATTTGTGGCTGAACACTCCAGTCTGTGTCAAAGGAATTTTCCAAGCTGCAGCATTGGTAAGTTCTGTAAATACGCACATTTTTAAGGCAGTTTGAGAACAAACAGTCATTTGAAACATCCATACTTAAGCAAAAGACACACATTTACAATTTGACTCGGGTCTGATGAGAACAGCCTTTATCATATAACTGAACTTTAAAAATTGCTTTTAGAATTGATTTGGCTGGAAGAAACTAGGCAAATAATTCATGGGGCAGTCGGTCACCAGGGAGAAGAGCAAGCCGAAGTCAAGAGGAAAGAGTTCCTTAAAAGCCCTGGCACACGCCAGATGACTCAGTTCGGCCCCATTGCCCTGGTCTGCGCTCTGCCTTCCCACCCACCATTCCAATTTCAGTGACCTTTCCCTTGTTGTCCATCTTTCAAAACTGCCCCCCAAATTTCCCGCTGCCTCTCCAGAGAGTGAAACACCAGCCAGCCTGCTGAAAGCCCTCACCATTGGCATCTCCGCCTGCTTCTTCCGACAGAGAAACTCCTAAGCAAATTCTCTCCATGTGATCTGCCGACCGGCAGCCCATCACCAGGAGCGTACCTTTCCCTCGGTCTTGGAATGGCAACCAAGGAAAATGGCGACTGTGCTGAGTCAGAAACAGTTTTCATAGAAAAGCTCCAATAGCAGCTCTGGCTCATCGATGCACTCGGTCTGTTTGAGTTCATGCACACAGCATTTGTACGGCCAGACCAGTGCAGGGTTCTGTCTGCGATCTACCAGGCTGCTCTGGCCGTAAGATAAACCTTCCTTCACACAGAGGTTCACAGAGCACACCTTCCAGGCACGAGAATACACTTGAAGCATTTTCGAAGAAAGCCGACAATTCCCGTATAAATCCAGTCATCCACCGTTTTGTCAGCAGTCAAGGCAGCCTGCCCGCGCCTCCCTGGACGTCACCACTTTCGATCAAAGTGTAACAACTGAACAGGTCTTACTTCCTTTCGGGGAAGGGGCTTTACTTGGCTGAGGTTTTTGTCTTTGCTAAGTCCGTCGTGAATGGGATTCCTTCTGTTCTAACAGCCCTGGACGGGCTGCTCAGAGCACCCTGCAGCATGGGTCCCCATGACCGCCATCCCTGTTCAGCAGAGATGACAGATGAGGGCCAGGGATTTGGGGCGCCTGCCACACTGCAGGGCAGGTGTGGGTCTTCTCCGTTTAGGCTTCCGCGCCATCAGCCAGCTTGTATTAAAGATGGTCCATTATGATCAAATAACTGTATTTGAAGTGGTGACATGACTTATGAAAAAAAGTCTAGTGAAAAAGAAAGAACCCAAGGAAAATCCAAATTCGGTGTGGAAAGAGTCTACGCTTTTGGTTAATTTACAGTGAAACTGGAGTCCCTTTGATGCAGCATCAGCCAACTTCTCCCTAAAAAGGGAGGATTTCAGCTTGGAAAGCATTTCACTCGGTCATTACCAAGGCCTGGGAGTGAGAGCTAATAGATATGGGGAGGAAAAAGGGAAGAAGTGTGGTACCAGCAGAGGGAAGGGAAAGAAGCCGAGAGAAATTTGATGTCCCAAAACAGAGGTCGCGTGCGGACTACTGGGCCCATGCGTGAGCGCTCTGTGAGCCTGCTCTGACACTGCCACCATTCCTTGGCCCGTTAGACGTTTGGGAAGAGGAGGGAAGGGGATGGAGAGGGGACAGAATCTTCGGGGGGTCCCAGCCGGGATGAAACGCGGTAACTTGACAGACATGTCCCTAACTCAGTCCCGTGGACATCCCCTCTAAAGGCAATTTGCAAAGGTGGGTTTTCGTAGGAGGCCCAGTGGTCTTGGTCCGTAATGGAGCTGATGAAAACCTCCTAGCAAGAAACCTGCAGTGATTGAATAGATCCCCAGGCTGGCTGCCATCCAGGAGTCCAGTCCCAGAGGCCGGCTTGGCAGGGCCACTGGGCGGCTCACACTGGGCAGGGGTGCCTCCTGCTCTCCGCGCCGGAGCCTGCATTCTCATAGGCCCGTGTTGCCAGCACACTTGCATCCAGCCTTCTGTGCGCCCGGGGTTCTCCCGTGCAGAGAACAGACTGCGATTTGATGTGGATTTTTTCACTTCTGCCTCAACAGAAAGGGTTTTCTGTATGAATCACTTTTATCGTGGTTTTATCCTGGGCCACTTAGCCTTGTTAGAAATGATCTTTAGAGGCACGAGATAAATCTTCTGATCCCTTTGATTTACCAGGTCTACAAACCAAAACATCATAGGCTTATTGAGCAATCTAAGCACAGAGACACCCACAGGGCTTTTGGGAGGCTGGCGGTAGGAGATGGATGGGTAGTTTCGGGGCAGTCTCTTAAACGGCCTGTGTGAGAGTCCTTCGTCTTCCCCGCTCTGTCCTTTGTCCCCCCAGAGTCTGTTAGCAGATCCTTTTCCACCTCCAAATCCATGCTATGGGTTCTCCAGCTTCTCAAAGTGGCAACTTTTCCCTCCTATCAGCTCGAACGGGCTCCTCTGTGCATCACCTGGGGACGAGCGGCCTTTATCTGGCATGGCATCTCTGGGCAAGATTAGGCTGCAGCGAGTTCCAGGAACTTCTAGCATCAGCCTCTTTAACTAGGTGAAGCTCTCGAGTCCTTTGTTTTTCTCCTCTCCTTTTATGGATAAAACATAAAAGAAAAAGGAGGGGGGAAAGGATTGCATTTCAGGCAGGTGCCTTCAGAATAAATCTTTAAGCATTTTTTTCTTTACCCTCCAGCAGTCCTTCCAATCAGCATCTTATTTCAAGACCTGTTCCTAGTTGTTCAAGGTGGTTTACACAGAGTGGATTTCCTGGGTAACCATGTGAACAGTCCCCCTGACGACCAGGGACCTGCGAGCTCTTGGACCTCTGCTCTGAACTGGCCTTGCTCGCCTGCACAAGCTCCCCCTGCCCCCTTTCTCTGGTGCATGTCCCCTCCCTGGCACCCAGCATTCCTACAGTGTGCCCGTGACCAGACCTGGCGCTGACGCATGAGTGAACACCCAGAGGCAGCAGCCAGAGGGGGAGCGTGGTTAATTCCTTCCACTGAAGAGCAGTGTCTGCCTCATCCTGTCACCTGGTGCGTCTGTCTTGTTCAGGGAGCTTCATGCCACCAGCAGCGGGTGGGATTCTTCCTCCACAAGCTGACTTCCATTCCTCCTGAGGCTTTGCAGAGGCAGCCTGGTGCTCAGCCAGGTTCCTGGAGAAGGGCATGGGATGCACCCTCAGGTGCAGGGTTCGGAGTGTGCTCTGCTGTTTCTCGTCGGAGAGCAGGTTGTGCCGGCCTCACGCATCAGTGCTTCCTCCCAGGGAGCGCCAGTCCCCCAAGAGGAAACTTGATTGGGTGCAAGCTACCAGCTGCACACATCAGAAGTTCATTTCCCTGGCAAGATGAAAATTTGGCAGCAGTTTAAAACATTTTTTGTTTTGAAATAATTATAAACTCATGAGGAGTTGCACAAGTGGTACAGAGAGGTCCCGTGGTCCTCCCCACCACTCAGCGTCCCCCGATGATGCCATCTTCTAAAATAATGGCTATTAACACAGTCGGGAAATGGGCAGCATTTTTTATGGCAAGGAAGCATAGGCATCAAAAAGCCTCAGCTGTACATTTAGGTTTTGGAGTGCCAGGCTGCTATTTGCTTAAAGAATAGCTGTAAACTAGTCGCACAGCAACACTCCATGCGTTGGTAAAGAAGAAGGAGGAGGAGGAGAGGAAAAAAAGAAGAATCCCACTGAAAGCCATTCCAGACTCCCTTGAACTCTGTCCGCACACAAAAGAGATTGTGTGCAAAAGATGGAACAATGTTCAGGAAGAGAGGTTTTCAAAAATAAAGGACCTTCAAATAATCTTAGTTACCCTTAAAAATGGGCATACTTGGCTAAGGGGGTTACTCCCAGAACCTTTTTGTGTCGTGCGATTCCCCAGACCTGGTATCTGGAACACGGTATTGGCTGAACGAAGCTGGGGGAGAGTGGAAGGGCCAGTCTTGGCCATGCGCCTCGGATGGGTGGGCGAAGGGCGGTTGACTTTTACTTGTTCCATAGGAGTTAAGAGATTGGATTCTCAGCGCAGACAGGTCACGTTTAAGTCCCAGCCTTGCCCCTTATCGGAGGGTTGACATCGAATAAATTACTTGACTGTTCTGCACTTCAGTCTTCTTGTTCATGGAATAAAGATGACAGCAGCTGATAAATTAGTGCAATTGATTGCAAAGTCTCAGGCATACAGTCGGTGCTCAATACATTTTAGCTCTGATGAATAATTATCTCTGCTTAAGGTATTCTGGGAAACAATTTTTATTCCATTTGGTTTCTTGGACTTAGTTTCAAAGCTGGTCCAGATAATTTGTGAGATGTCTTCTAGTCTTCTGGTGTGAAAAGTAGCTAGCTTAGAGAGACTGTTTATTATATTTAGAAAACCATTTTGATTTCCCTTGCAGTTATTAGTTTAAAGTAGTAATTGCTCAATATCCCATAATGCATTATAAATCATGGTTTAACTTCCAGATTATTAACTGCTTGTTGAAAAGTTAGTTGCATCATAAAATAGTCTGAAATTGAGCCAGTTGAAGAATTTTAAATTCTGATATTAATATAACCTAAGTCCATAGAACTAGTCTAAAGTTAATATATCTAGATCCACAGTCACCTGGGCATTAATTTCTCCAGAAACATAACAGAGGCCATTGGAATTGCTTGTAAAACATTAGTCAAATGTTAAAGGACAGTAGTTGTGTTTGAAAGAATTTTATTTGTTGGGCAATGCAGACCTGTTACCATGGTTACCTGTGTCGTATTTATAATTGTAGGTTTCCTTCTTCTGGCAGTTAAAGGCTAGTTTGGTAACCAATAGCAAATCTACCCTTTTCAACATTAGCCCTACTTCAGTTGATAATTAATAAATCACTGAAAATTGCATATAAATCACTTAGGCTTAGATTTTAGAGTGAATGGAGGCACTTTGCACTCCCTTCGCAAAATATGTTTATGCTTGTTTTTAAACAGATTATTATATTCCCCATTATGTTGGCACAAATTAGTAGAATGAAGGAGAAAATGGTTTATCTCAAAGCTTTTACGTGAAGAATTATCAGCAAGTAGCCCTAGCAAAATGAAAGGAGCCCTAAGTGAGGCATTGGAAGGTTTTGTTGTGAGACAATGAGATGCCTTGTAAACAAAGACTACTTACTCTAAGGCAGCTCTGATTGGAAATAATTTATTTTGGGGCTTAACTGTCAGAAGTAACACCTCCTGAGTAACTCTAGCCTTCTGACTTCTCATGCTGAGAACCAGCCCAAATGAATCTCAGTGCCAGAAAGGAGAAGCCTGTGTGAAGGCCACCCAAACAGAATGCCCAGGACCAAAACCCAGTCCTCTGCATCCAATTGCCATCAGCAGGGTGTGTCTGTGCTTTCTTTGTTTTCATCTTTTTTAGGTGGGAGGCAGACAGAGTCATTGCCTTGCAATTGCTATAAATTGTACTTTTAGAGTACAAGAAATATTAGAAAACATTTGTTTTCACCACCATTCTAACAAGGCAGTCGCAAACAAAGAGGAGAAACCCAAGGAACCTTCCCTTTCCTGGCTTAGCAGACTGGTTGATCAATTCAGGGAAAGGACACCGTTTTTAAAGAAAACAAGTTATTATTGATCTAATATTTGGATAGAGAACTACTTCCTGAGCATACAATCAATGGAAGGACTCACAAAGAGAAATATCAATATATTTGCTTAAAAACAAAGAACTTTCATATGCTCAAAATATAATTATCATTAAATGACAAATAGGAACAATATTTAGCCACTGAGAGGCACAGAAAAAGGAGAATATTTTATATGTTTAACAAGTTTATATTTTAAAAAAGAGTCATTAAGTATCAAGTGATGGAAACACAGAGTTCACAGAAGAAATACAACTGGCTGATAACTATATCAGGAAAAGACAATGTTGCTAATATTAAAATAATAAACCTTAGAATGAATAAGGAGATACTGTTTTCTTCTATGAAGTTAGCAGAGACTTAAAATACTGGGTACACCTTGTGCCTTTCAATGGCCAAGATTGCTTCCGGTCTGGGCTCTGCAGTTATATTACCTGGATCCCAAATCCGGCTATGTGATCTTCGGAGAGCTATGTAACTTCTTTATTCCACAGTTTCTTATCCGTATATGGGCATAAGATAATACCTACTTCATAGTGTTATGAATACAGTTAAAGGAAATAATAAACATAAAGCATTTAGGATGGTGTTTGGCTCATAAGACATCAAAAACTAAAGGGGGGAGGGGTGGGTAGCAGTTTAATTTACAGATTGCGATAAAACCGGAAGGCAATGTGGCAATACTTAACCAAAACCCATAGAAATCATCAAGTCTATTTTTAGGAAACTGTTCCAAGAAAGTACTCTGATGTGCAAGAACATTATGTGTAAAGATGGTGATAAAGGTGAAATATTCCAAAAGATCTAAATTGTCAGCAATGGAGAAAGGGCTTTAAGTCGATAATGGGGCATTTCTCTATGACGGAACACCACATGGCTCTTATATTTTTCAAAGAGGGTTTAATGACATGGCATGTGCTTAAAAATAGCATTAAATTAAAAAAACACGATATGAGGTTATATTCGCAACATCTCAATTCTGTGATGACTATAGATACAAATTAAAAACATAAGCACAGAAAAATATCAAGGAAACAACAGCCACTATGGTGAGATTATGGATATTTTTTATAGATATTTTTCTGTTTACTTTTTCTAAGGTGCTCTTGTATCACTTTTTCTACAAATAAGATGAAACCTGAGAAGGAGCAGAGAAAGAGCAAGAAATTGAAAACTTATTTGAAAAAAAAAAACAATGAAAGCAAACTTCCCTCTTTGGGTGAAGGAACTAGACATACAAGTCCAGGAAGCAGAGACTTCCAAACAAGGTGGACTCAGAGAGGACCACGCCAAGACACATCATAATTAAAATGCTAGAGGCTAAAGAGAAAAAGAGAATCTTAAAAGTGGCAAAAGAAAAGCAGAGGGTTACCTACAAAGGAATTCCCATAAGACTTTCAGCTGATGTCTCAAGACATCAAGACAAGAAGGGACTGGCAAGAAGAATTCAAAGTGCTGAAAAGCAAGGACATACAACCTAGATTGTTCTATCCAGCAAAGCTATCGTTTAGAATTGAAGAACAGATAAAGTGCTTCCCAGACAAAGTAAAGCTAAGAGTTCATGGTCACCAAGCCATTATTATGTGCAATGTTAAAGGGACTTATTTAAGAAAAGGAAGATCAAAACTATGAACATTAAAACGGCAATAAATTTGCAACTATTAACAATTGAGTCTAAAAAAGCAACCTAAGCAAACAAGCAGAACCAAAACACAATTGTAGATATGGAGATCCCATGGAGGGTTATCAGCTGGGAGGCGAAAGGAGGAGAGTGGGGGGAAAGGTGCAGGGATTAGGATGCACAAATTGGTAGGTACAGGACAGACAGAGGGGTGTTAAGAATAGGAAATGGAGTAGCCAAAGACCTTACGTGCATGACCTGTAGACATGAACTTAGGTGGGGGGATGGCTGGAGGGAAGGAGGGTACTGGATGGAGGGGGGCAAAGGGGGAAAATCAGAACAACTATACTAGCATAATCAATAAAATATATTTTAAAAAAAGATGAAACCTGAAATCAGAAAAGAAGATGAGCTAACAGAGTAGAATACATCGTTTGCTCCTCAGAAAATTCAAAATATGTTCTCAAAGCTACATGGCAGGAAACACAAGGAAATAAATTTGTGAAAGACACAAACAAAAATGTATGTTTAAATCTGACTGATCCTTAACAGCTGAGTTGAACCTCTACCCACAGATGAGTTTCTGTTTGTAACCACGGTTCGTCAATTAGCCATGTTTCTTGTGGGCTGTGAGCCACGTGAGGGAGACCACGTTGAGCAAAGCGAGCCCTGTCTCTACCCTCACGGAACTCACCATCTGGTGAATGTGTGCTAATTCCAGATACAAATCTCAGACCCTCATGCAGCTAGAGATCTGTAAATACTCTGGAGTTGTTCTTTAAAAAGTATATAGAAAATGCTATATTTTTTGTTTCACTAAAGGGAATGCTTTTTGAAACCCGGAAGGAAAAATGAGACATCCACAGTGTACGAGAGGCTGGCCTTGGAGGCGCGGTTGGAGGAAAATCAGCCGGGTCTTAGGGAGGGAGCTGGTGTTTGAGGATACAGCTGTGCCGGGGGTCACAGAGAGCACCATTGTTTGTTCTCAGAAATTGTTGCTTTTGGTCACCAACTCCCACCCTGCCTGAGAGAGAGGAGACAAACACAGACAGTCCGAGTGCTCTGTTCCTTTGTGGAGCATTCTCATTCCTTCTTTTGTTAGTGTTTCTTCCCTGCAGGGGCCTTGATAAAGATAATTAAGCAATGAAAAGAACTCAGAGAAAGCACATTTCTGTGAAGTTGTTTCCTGGAGTGTATGAATGTGCCTCTTTCTCACTCTGCCCTATATTAAATACACAGTTACGTGTACACACATATACACAGGTATACACACGTACACATACGTGCATACCTAGCAACGCAGAGAGGCATTTTCATAAATGAGCACTCCGAAGCATGTTTGGACGTTTTTGTTAAGAAAGAGAACACACTATGGTGTGAGTGCATGAAAAATAAAATAATTAAGAAGATCTATATAACTTGAGAGGGCCACAGAGTTTTTCTATAAATGTTATGCCTTTAGCCCTAAGTAAAAATAGATTAGATTTGCTTGAAATAATAGTTCGATGACCGCAACTCAACCACCCGCTGTCTGGCCTTTTGGGAAAACAATCAAGAAGGAGAAACTAACGAAAAAGGAGAGCTGGCGTAGACACCGCGCCAGGCCCCGCCTCCCCTTCCTGCTCTGCACTGGGCCCTCTCAGACTAACTGCCGCCATCAGTTTTTCAAGGCGTCTGCAGATGAGCAAAGGGAGTCCTTCCTACCCCGCTTTGGTATACGGAGAGCAACATGAAATAACAATGGAAGAAAAGGGAAAAAATAAAACCATAAAATGTGGGTGCAAAAATTCAAGCAGCGAAGTTGCCCGGGTGCATGCACTGTAGGGGCAATTACAGTCGCTTCCCCTGATCTGTGGGGGGGGCACGTTCTGGACGCCCCGTGGTGCCTGAAACCTTTGAGCGTGCTGAGCCCTGCTTACGCTATGGTTTTTGACTGTACGTGCATGCACATGCCTTTCCAGTTAAAGGAAGTACTTTACGGCTTCTCTTCGGCACAACCGAATTGCCAGCATCAGTACCTTGTGCTTTGGGGCCACGCTTAAGCAAAATGGTGGACACCTGAATGCAAGCACTGTGATACTACGACAGTCCATTTAACCACGAAAACGGATACCACGTGATGAAGGGGCGGGGAGCCTGTCACCTCCTCCAGCATGGAGACGCTGGCCAATGGGATGAGTCACGTCCCGGACACACGAGGACCCAGATGTGGTGGGATTTCTTTGGGCTACTCAGAATGGTGCCCAGTATAAAACGTATGTGAATTGTTTATTTCTGGAATTTTCCACTTAATATTTCCCAAAGAGGTTGAACTGGAGTAATTAAACCTCGGAAGGTGAAGCCGTGGATACGGCGGGACCACTGTGGCCCCCCACCAGCCCTGAAAAGACTGCTACTCTCCATCGCTGTGCAGAGTACACTTCCACACGGATTGCGGTAAGTCTTGAATGAAATGGTTCAGTTTTATTGTGCATACTCTGTTGAAGTTATCGTGGTGGGAAATGCATGTTAGGTTATTGTCTACATAAAAAAATTAAAACAAGTGAGTTCAAAGGAGCAAGCTTTTGACTCTGTAAAAAATTCTCGTGGTGTGGCTCAGTTGGTTGAGAGTCACCCATGCACAGCATCAGGTGGCCAGTTTGATTCGTGGTCAGGGCACCTGCCCAGGGTGCGGCCAGGTCCTTGCTTCGGGCCCGAGTGAGAGGCAGCCAGTCGATGGTTCTCTCCTTCTCTGTCTCCCTCCCTTCCCCTCTCTAAAAATAAATAAAGGTTCTAAAAGAACAAACAGGTGATTCATTTTAGGAGAGCGCTCACACGTTTCTATCCAATAATTAGCTGCAGGCCAGGAAGATGCTTTCCTTTGTGACTCAAGCTAGAGGGAAAAACTGCTTTGGTTTTTTGAAAAATAGGGTTTTGAAAATATCCCCAGGGAATAAGCAATAGCTTTCTTTAAACTCCAGAGATCCATGTAATTACTTCAAAAGGCAGATCAATGTGGTTCGTGTGAATATCAAACAGAAATGCAACCCACTCCTCCCAGAAGAGATTCGTCTTCATTACATTCTGTAAACACAATTTTCCCATTCTACAAAGCTCACATGGCTTTCCAAACATTCTGTTACATACAGGGTCAAATCTGCCACTCTGAATTTTCTTGGAGTGATAGTAACTTACCAACAACGCACCAGTAGATTTTATGATGAAACCTATAACCCCTGATCTTCCAGATCCAAGCTATAGGAAGTTGAAAAGTTTCTGAACATCAAGGACGTGTCAGCCAACTGAGGTTTCTTATCACTTGACAGATTTAGAGCAATCTAAATCCAGTTCTCAGAGTTTTGCATAAAAATTAACTCGCGTGTATGTGAGGAAAACAGATTCAGGTCTCTGTCTTCACCGTTCTGGGGTGTGGCGATGCGGCCCAGGAACGTGCATTTAACAGGCACTGCTGACGGCAGGTGACTGCCTACCTGTTAGAGGTGTCCCTGGGGGCTTTGAAAAGGGTTTTTCCTGACCTTTCTTTCTCAGTCTGCTTTCTTTACCGAGCGTATTGACATTCTAACATAAAATATATACCGTTTTTCAAGTGTAAAGTTCTCCTTTTCTTATGACCATATGGAATCGAATGTATTCGCCTGGTTGGCAGCGTTTTCGGTCTTCAGCACGCCACCTGGCAAGGAAGAGCAGCAACGGCGAGTTGTTTCAATTGTGCAACATGATTTGAGAGCTGTTGCCACTCTGCATAGACATTCGGTGGCCGGATTTTTCTGTCCATTTCAAAGAGATACGGACTCCTTATAATATCCCTCTGGCACCTTTAAATCCTAAGCACTTAGCAAAAATATATGTAATTAAATATTTAAAGTTATTAATTGTTGCTGAAACAAATAGTGTGCTTAGGGTAAAACTTCTTAAATGCATATTTAGACTGGCATGTCATTTTGTACATGATACATGTGTATTTTATAGTATGGTGGGCACCTCTGTTTAGTTAGCATGTTCGACACATGTACAATTTTGTGGATAAAGTAGTTATGCATGTTCTGTGGGACTTAGGGCAGAGCATTACTGTTCTGAATTGTTACCGAAGTTGATAGTTGAGCCTATGCATTTGTGACAAGATCTTGGTTGGAGAGACTGTTTACTCTGTGCTTGGCCAGCATTATAACTCCCAGTTCTCTTGTGTTCCTTCCCTTGAGTGGCAACTATGATTTAAGAGATAAGCTCCCGCCCTGGCTGGGTTGCTCAGTTGGTTGTAGCGTCCTCACCTACACCAGAAAAGTTGTGCATTTGAGCCCTAGCCTGGGAGGCAACTGATGTTTCTCTCTCACACTGATCTCTCTCTTTCTTTCTTTCCCTCCCTTCTTCTTTCTCTAAAATCAATAAAAACATATCCTCAGGTGAGGACTAAAAGACAGGCTCCCTTTGTAAGGGTTGCAGGGGAATTGCTCTTTAAAAGCTTGCTTGACAAATGACACCGAGCAGAAAACTTAACTTTGTGCTATGAAGCCACAAACATAAACGGATAGCATAACATTTTTGGTGCTAAGATTTCCTGAATAAAATAAAACTGAATTATTTTTTAAAAAATTCTATTCTTCTCTACCCAAAATTTTAAATCAGCAGTGCATTTTGGTACATACTGCCCCTTTGCTAAGAAAACAAACCTAAGTGGAAAAGTATAAATATGATACTACACACAAGTACATATCACTAATGCGATATTAAAAGTAAAAAACGATATTATAAACATAGGTCAGTGCCCCCATTTTTCCCGCCTAGTTTGTGAGGTATCATCATCTTCCAAGCTGTCTCAGTTAGCCACAGCCCATAAGCGCGACCGTTGTCACAGACGTCACAGATGTGCGCTCTTCAAGTCAGCCGTCCAGTTCCATGTGCCCCAGAGGACAACGCACCATCCACGGGATGAAAGGGACCGCCTGCGGTCTCGGGGCGGAACTCTGGGCAGTGAGAAGACAGGATGGGTAGACCCCCAGCAGAACCCCACTTGGAATGCGTCTGGTGCCTGTGGGCATGCCGCACTACGAGTAGTTTACTCCCACAAAAACCGTCCCTCTGTGCGGAGGCATCTCGGTCTGACGTGTGCTCCCCTTTGGCAAAAGGCCCGGTTAGTCTGAGTCACGCAGCACGTCTCGGAATGCGTGTTCCCAGAACGCCGCTGGCTCCGCGTGCTCCTGAGTGCACTTGACCAAACGCCGCTGTGGGCAGACAGCTCGCGAAAGCATTGTGTTCGACAAGGTCTGCTGCGTTCTTAGTGCAGACGACCTCAGCATTCCCTCTTTGTTTTCCATTGAGTACCGTAGGAAACCAACATTTCTGGAAGCTTGCGCTAGGACTTGTGGGCTTCACAGGTTCCTTTAAGTCAGAGGTGTTTCACGCACAGACACACACGTGCTGTGTGAGTTTGGAAAAACTGAACCAGTGCTCTTCTGTGGTCCATGACTTACTATGTCGTTTAATGTTAATTTGATTGTTTTTTTAAAAAATATTTTTAACTATCCATTGTAAATGGCCATTGTTATTTTATGGCGGTGTCTTGAGTTAGGAACTGCTCCCCAGCTCAGGGGCTGTGTCCTCAAGACCTCAGCGGCCCGGGCTGGGGATCAGGCTGGGAAGAGTTAGTGTCCATGCCATGGAGGGGAGGACGTCGCTGGGCTCCTGCTGCGGAAGGCTCCGGGTCACTGGAAGTGTGGGAATGGACCTCACTGGTGTGAGAGGTGAAGGATTTCATTGGTGGGACATGCTGCATTTCACGCACAGTGGGTCTTGGAGGGGATGCTCCAGCTGAGGATTGTACAGTAAGTAGGAGTCAGAATTCGCAGCGTTGGAGTGAGCTGGGAGGCGTGTCCCAGGCCAGGGCAGCCTGAGGCGTGGAGGGGCCTTGTAGGGTAGGGAGGTCAGAAGCTTTGTTTTATTTGGAAGGAAGAGGGGAAGGTGAAAGTGCAGGTAGATATGACCAGGTCCTGGAAGAAGTTTGGACACTGTGGTTCTTTTTTTGTTTTTGTTTTTAATTGTAGTGTGACTGTTGTTAAAACAACAACAACCTCGGATCTATTTTAGTGGTAATAGAGCCTGTGTCAAGGGCTGCTGTGTCAGGTGTGATTTTTAATCCATTCTTTTGCAAACTTGCTACAAACGATGAAATCCTAGAGCTGTTTATCTTCATAAGAAATGAACACAGCTATCTCATATTTGACAATTTACACACAAAAAGCTTTATTTTTAAAAGCATGTTATAAAAGACTCATTGTGCATCGAATACTTTATTTGGATGATTTTTTTTTTTTACTAGGACCGTGTAGTATAGAGCAAATTTGAAGTTAGTATTAATAGCTACATGGACAGCTTGCTCACCTTTTATTCCAGGTAAGGTTGGAAGGTTGAGGAAAGTCTAAAGGGTAATCTGGGAGCAGCTGAATTTCATGCCGAACTGAAGACTGCCCGAGCCAAAACGCTCTCGTTGTCGGCCACCCTCTGTCTGTAAACATGCCAGAGACTCCGGGACAGATGGAAAGGTCGGCCTTTCTGGGGTGAGCTATGAAAATAACAAGGCTCAGTCACAAGGACACAATGTTCTCTAATAACAGTGTGCACTTTGCAAGGTCTTGGTGCCCAAGGACATCCTGAAGTAGCAATTGTTTTATCTCAGGGAGGCCTCTGGCTTTTAACTCCAGTGGTTACAAGTGGGTCTGTCTCTCAGACAACAGCCTTGACTTAAACGCTGCAGCCACCAGAGCCCCTGAGGGCGAACGTCCGCCTGGCATCACGTGCTGGGAGAATAACAAAATCGAGGAGGCAATCATTGAATGAAAAGTGTTTATTTGGGATGTTATCCACACCTCACCCCGCCACCCCCACCCCACCAACTGGGTTTCCATTGGGGTTTTACAAACCAAAAAGGTAAACATTTGAAAACAGTTTGGTTAAGGAATTGGAAAGTAAAGCTCATGAACCAAGACCCAGAGAGGTGCGATGATTCAGCTGGGGAGAGTGCTTGCAGTCTCCCTGCGGCAGGAGGAAGAGAACCGGCCTTCTGGGTGTGCGTTAGGATACGATGAAAAGACCACACGTGTCCAATAAGAGCGACCTGGCTTTGAACCTCAACTCTTTTGTCTACTTGCTGTGCGACCGTGGGCAAATACTTATGTCCTTGGGTCTCAGTTTTCTCCTCCGTAACGGGGTGTAATATCTTTCTCCAAGAGGTGTTGGAAGGAGTACATGAGACAGCATGGCAACACACCCGGAGCTGGAGGACGCTCCCTGAGTTTAGGATGGAAGCTTCTCCCAGGCAGAGAGGAAGGAAGGAGAACAGGATGCAGGAAGGGGAGAAGGCGGGCTCCTGTGTTAACTGGGATGGTTTGCCTCTTTTATACAAATGCGCACAGATCTGAAGCAACGAGAACAAAATATTGACATTTGTTAATCTGGAAACAGTGATTGTTTTTTTGTTTTTAATTTTTTAATTTCTAATTAAATTCTTGTAGTGTCTGACACATAGGGAACACTTACTGTGCATTTAGATCCTTTTCCAAACCCTTGTCAGACGCCGAAGTCTCCATTAGGATGAATTCAGGTGGGACCCGAGGAAAGGAAGCCTCCAGCCCGAGCCCCAGTGCAGTGTGCCCTGGGCAGGGCCAGCACACCCACCGCGTCCCGGGGTGAGCACAGGTTCGCCCTCCCCAGGTGGGCGCTGGCACGACCGCGAGGGGCCCGGCACTGACACCCTGGCTTCCCTGCCCAGAGGTTACGTACTGTTTTCTGTGATCCGCACGCCATTTCCCCTGTGGGACTTTCCACCGAGGGAAGGGACGCTGTTTACATTCTCCTTGACTGCAGCATCCGCGCCCCCTCCCGGTGTGGGTGTCACCCCGGTTTGCATGCCGGCGCCCTCCTGTCCCCGCAATGAAGTTTATTTACTCTGAACCGTTTGTCTGGGTCCTGCTCCTGGAAGTCCTGGGTGTGGGGTTATGACAGTGACTGTTACAGAGCTCCTCGGTGGGGTGCGTGCCACACAAAAGCGGGCTGTCCTGGAGCCTAGCGTCAGTGGGTCGCCATGCAGACGGGGGCCACTGAGCCCAGAGGTGACACAGACCCATTTTTACACGGACACAAGCGGGCACACAGCACCCCTTTCACCAGCCCCGAGGATTCCAGCCTCCGGAACAACGCAGGGCTCTTCTGCTCAGCTGCTCTTTTCTGAGCTCCCGGTCTCCTGTCTCTGTCCCCTCCCACCCTCCCTCCCCTGCCCTGGACCTGGAGGAAGGGAAAAGGAGGCCCTGCGGACAGAAATGAAATGAGCGGAGCCCATGTACTGTGCATTGTGATGGGTCCCCCGCCATCTCTGTGCTATAGAAAAAGGCTCCTTGTTCCCACATGCTGGGTTTGGAGAGCAGTGTTCATCCCCTGCCTGAGAAAGAGAAAAATAGTTTCTTTTTTTTTTTTTGGAAGGCGGTAGAGCGGGGGGTGGTCAGAATTGACGTAGGGGCACATGCTGTCGAGTCACTTGGGGATATGCACAGAGGGATTTCAGAATGTTTTAGAATGTTAGCAAATGGCAAGTTAACAGCCGGCAGCGGTATTTACGGAAATTAGTCTCTCAAATCATTTATCAGAGTGCTTACAATTCCCATTTCAATAATAACGGGTATTTGGGACTTGAATCATATTCAAGGCGTGAAAGGAAAGGCTATCTGCGTTGAAACGCTTTGAGTAGATGGAAGAATCTGTTCTGCCCAGAATTGCCTGGGCAGATAACGCTGCCCAGGGTGTTCACGTGACGCCCAGGAGTCGCCGAGGGAGAAGCAAAGGAAGCTGATGCGCATCGCCATCCGCAAGACCCTCCTCACAAATCCCTGCACCAGCCATTGTCACTCCCAGCCCGCCTGAAACCAGAAGTCAGAACACCATGGGGACTGACTCACAGATGGAGCTGAGGATGACAGCTAGTGGAGGCGGGGTAGAGGGACCGAGCAAAAAGGAGAAAGGACTCGGAGACGGGGACACCAGTGTGGTGATTGCAGGGTGGGGGATATAAAGGGTCTAAATGGTAATGGAAAAAAATACAATAATAAAATCTGTAACCTTAACTGCAACAGGAAACAGTTTGGCTTCCTTCAAGAGAAAAGAGGAAACCCTGGTGTAGAAAATGCTGCTCTTTTCCTTGAAAAATACCCCCACCTCTCGGTATTTTAAAATAATGAAATGGCAATAGCCCTGAAAGCCCCCAGGCAGTCTCCCGCAAGCAACTACAGCACGGGGAGGACTGGGTCGTGGGGAACGCAGGGCAGGAGAAATCCAGGGGCGGGAAGGACGCGTTAATCGGGTGCAGGTGCACCGCAGCGCCTGTAGGGGGCTTGGTGATGAGAACGCTGGAAATCCTGAATCCCACCAGTTTTACCACGAGACTCGGTGCAGTTCTGGGTGTCCTTTTGTGGGCGCATCGGTAACATTATTCATCGGTTACTTTGCAAAATGATCCGGGTCAATAAAACCAAAACAAAACAAACAAACAAACAAAAAAGGCTTGTTAAATTGCAACGCTCTGGCCATCAGAAAACCTAACACCAAGCAATTATTTTCATGATGATGTAAATGATCTGATCATTTAACCAGCATGCTCAGTGGGAGACTTATTTATCCTCTGTTCTCTCATGTAGCTGCCTTAGACTTTCACTTTTGGGGACAACAACACTTAATGAAGGCAGCAAAACAGAGAAGGAAGAAGGATCACAAAACCCACATCCAAGGGAAATGGCACCTTGACTCTCTTCCGCCCTCTGCTGGGTGTTGTATGTATCCTCTTTGTGTGTGTGTTGGGGTGGGGGTGGGGCTATTTCCCTCCCTCATTTCTTCCTAGAAGACGGCGTTGAAGTGGGTCTAGATGCGACAAATATTTCTGTTCTGGTGACTTGCATCAGAGTGAGTCAGGTGTTTATTTCTTCTTCCTGTTCATTTTTAAACTTACGATAAAATATTCGTAACATAAACTTACCTTTTCACTAGCTGTACGTGTGTAGTTCAGTGGCATTGAGTAGGTTCACGTGGTTTTGCACCCACCACCGCCATCGCCCCCAGAGCCCTTCCATCTTGCAAAACTGAAATTCTACACCGAACGGCCCCGCCCTCCCTTCCTGGGGCGCCTGGCGACCCCCGCACCACCTTCTGTCTCCGTGGACGGGACCATTCCAGGGTACCTCGCACAGTATTCGTCGTTTTGTGGTCACTGTTTACCTTTACATCCCCTAATGAAATATTAAAAGGCAGCAACCTTACGGGTAACGACGAGCGAGCGGAGAGGAAGCTTAAAGCGTACACGCAGCAGTAGCATTTGGCGAGGACGGAAGGAGACTGGGAGTTAACGTGCGCGCGCAGAGTGGCAAATGGATACAGGAGCAGCCAGCAACTGCCGGCGAGGGCTTCACAAGGAAACTCAGCTCCTACGTGGGAGAGCTTGGCTCGGAGCTCGGTTTTTCTTTTTAAAAACATTGTATTAATTTCCTTTAGTGCTGTGACTCATCTTTTACACCATCAAGGTGCTGCCCAGGGGTACTTCCTGCGCCTTTCTCACTGTTCTCTCATGCGCGCCCCCGTGGTCAGCTATCAGTTACTTATGTTTGACCCCTGAGACCTTGAACCCCAAGTATCCCGCTCTTTGTCTGAAACACTAGAACTGAAGGGTGGCTGTTTACCTAGAGCGTGGGCCCGCTTGAGGCCCCAGGATCTTGACAGTCATTGTCACTTGGGTGTACCAACTCTGGTGAGATTCTTTAAAGGTGTCCAAGGGGCTTCTAAACTGGAGATTTGTAGAATCAGCACAAGGATGATTTGAGACAGACTGACACTCTGCTAGGTTCCCCAGCGTTACTGACAACAGGGATTAACAACTGGGGTGTTCCTTTCAAGAATGATAGATGGCTTAGGATGCGTCCTAAGGTAGTTTTATTTACTTGCGACAAGTAAAGGAGACAGAATTCACACCCAGAGCTGTGTCATGTAGCCATGCTTATATACGCTATTTGGTTAACTACATGTTGATTTCTTCTTTGTAGTTAGGTTAGCTGAACTTCTCTGGTTGGGTTGTGTGGTTCCTGTCAAGCCCATGGTTACTGGCTACATTGCATCATTTAGCAAGAATAGCATTTAGAAACCCCCAGACTTTGAGACCCTAACCCAATCTAACACCAGCCCCCTGTGAAGTAAAATGGATGGGATAGGTAGGGTGTAAAGAGGAATAAATAAAGACTTGAAAATTTGGGAAGATGGGGCCCAATCTTTTGTTTTTAACACACCTGTCCTCCTACTTGCCCTACATCCGATGCTCTTTCCAGGGACTTCGGTACCCGATGCGTCCCAAGGCAGGTGCTCAGTGCATGCTGGTGATCTGAACCACCTGGACTTGGCCAAGGAACAGCTCGATCAAGGGGTTGTCACAAGGCTGCTCTTGCAAAAGCCACACTTAGAGACCAGAGAGATGTATTCCTCTCTGGGAATCAAGAAAAGGCCCAAGGCTTTCTCTTTGGGAAGCCGGGGCGGGAATCCGTTCAGAAGGACTCAGGCACTTCCCAGCTTGAGTTACATGGCCTGGAGCAACCTGCCTGTGTCTGGGTTTCCTCTTCTATGAAGTGGACATAGTATGAACTATCTTGTCTTACAAGGACTAGCAATAGCGTCTTGGCATCTATTAGGGATAAAATAAATGGCGGCTCTTACAATTATAGCTACAATGCCAAGGTGGAAGGATGGGAGGGGCAGAAAAGGAGGGGGAAAGAACTTTGTTGCAAAGATACAGGCTGGAGCCTGTCTATGATTTAGGGCCTCTGTCTATTTTCTGAAAGCCACCTTCTATCTTACAACCTAATCTCGGTTATTAAAGAAAAACAAAGCACCCCATTAAACACACACCCTCCCCAACCCGGCATTAAGGAGATGTGTGTGTTTATTGGAAAGGGAGCTGAGCCTGCCCTGTGAAGCGCCCACCTCCTCAACTCTGCCACAAGCATCCTCCCCTGGGAAACCCAGCTTCATGGAGCTCCTGTCCTCTCCATGTGTAGCCAGCCCGATTTTTCCTTTAGACGAGAGATGCACTCACCCCACAGCTCCCTGTGCAAGCCGACCCGGGTGTCTGGAAACTCACATTCCTCCTGTCCCCGAGAACATGTCCCCAGGTTCCGGTGCTGCCCCCAGTTCCGTGCCCAGCCAGGGTAATAGGATAGAGCACATTTTATTCTCTTAGCAGAGTTCTAGAATTTGTCCTAGGGATAGGATCTGCCTTTGTGGAGAAATGCTGGGATGAATTCCACTCGGTGGAGGAGTAGTTCCCCGGGTTGGAGAAAGGAAGGGCGAAGGTGGAGGGAGGAGGGGGAGAAGGAGAGGGCCAGAGAGGGCAGCACAGGTGGTGTGGGCTTCCCTCCCACGCCTGCAAATCTCAGTGCCTGTAACAGCCGCACGCTACTTGTTTGTGGTTAGTTTCTGGTAGCACCTGTGATAGGTTAATTCTCAGTTGTCACCAGGTGAAAGCAACACAGCAGACGAGGGCGAAGGCGCTGGAGCAGCAGGGTGTGGGGAAGGTCAGGGCCATAGGAATTTGCAGAATTTGGGGGAGAGCTTTAAGCTTTCCCAGGCGTGGAGGTTATTGGTCTCAAGAACTCCTCTTCATTCAAGGGGCGGGATCTGACTGTTCTGTCCTGCGCTCACTCCAAGCCCCGACACGGGGCCTGCTTGCTGCTCCCGAGCATCGCGCAGGGCCATTGCACCTGCTGCGTCTCCCCCAAAATGCCCTGCCTCTCGTGTGTCTGTCTCCCTGAGTGGGACCTTCCTGGGAAGTCTTCTCTGCAGCCAATCTAAGGTTGTGCTTGTCATTGTCAACTGGCCTTGCAGCCGCCTTCACTTTTCGAGGCTCCTGCTATTTTCAGACTGTGTCTGTAATTTATCAGTTCATTTGTTTATTGTCAGTTCGCCCTAGGGGCAGGCCCCTGGTCTTTTCTGTTTACTTCCTCATCTCCAGTTCAAGAGCACTCAATAAACATCGGTGATGTACATCTGGGGGGCAAAGTATTGAAACCAGGGTGCCTCCTCAGGCTCAGCTGGCTTAGATGGCACCAAACACACTTCTCCAGGGCTGCCTGCTGACCTGGAACATGCTGTGGTTATTTTACCTTTTTGTTGTTGTTGTTGTTCTCCAACCTCCTCCACATATTTTGCTGTGAGATCTTTGGGGATCCTACCAACTGTTTTTGCGCCTGCGCTCGACCTGTCCCTGGGATACGCAAAGACCCCGTCATTTTTCCTGTTCACAGCATGGACCCCGAGTGGCTCAGAGTTTGTTCGCCCGGGCGCGTGCATGGTTCGGGGGCCTCTCACCTCCTGGTCAGGGATTTGCGGTTTGGAGCAATCTGGTCCGGGTTTGGATCCTGGCTCTTAGCTGGCTCGTGCTGGGACCATAGACGTTCCATACCATTCTGAACCTCAGTTTCCAAATCTGAAAATGGGGGCGCTTTCACAGACCTCGAAGGATGAGTGAGATCCTGCCCAGGGTTCCTCTCAGTGCCAGGCACAGGGTAAGGGCTCGGTAAGTGACAGCCACTGTCATTCAGCCCTTGGAGCACCCTGGGAAGTTCCCAGACAGGAAAATGGAGCAAGGGTGACATTTAAGTCTCTCTTCTCTTAATACATTTCATCATAAAATACATTGCCGTTAGCCAGGCATCGTGGGAGGCTGATTGAGCTGTGTCCTCAGTATTTTTTTAAAGTCCTTAGCCAAGGATATGTTTATTGACGCGAGAGAAAGAAAGAGAACATTAATTGGTTGTCTCCCGTATGTGCCCCAACTGGGGATCAAACCCTCCACCTTCTGGTGCATGGGGCGACGCTCCAACCCACGGAGCCACCTGGCCGGGACTGCAGCACTTTCTCACTGTGGTCCTCCTGACAGGCCCACCGTGACTCATGGCCTCTTCCATCGGGGGCACCCTTGGCTCTGCCCCCAGGAGGGTGAGTTTCCAGTGTAGTTGAGAAGGAGAAAGAAGAACATTTCTTTGCGTTTCTCAGATAACCCAGGTTCAGACTCTGAAGGAAGAACTGGGGTGCTGGCGGCTTCTTGGGAGGTGATTCCAGGAAGCAGAAGCGGGGAGGGGAGGAGTGTGACGGAGACGGGGAAAGCCAAGAAAGGAAGCACTGATGTGGGGCCGTGGGCCCAGCGGAGACTCAGCCCCCCGGTGACTCTCCGGTAAACTGGGGAACGTGCCTCAGGGTCGTCCCACCCTAGCGAGGACAGGCTGGGCATGTAGCCGGGGCCCTCTTCAGGGTGTTCTCGCCCCTACTCCCTGTTGGACCTGCAGCCTGGGGTGAAGGAAGCCCAGGCAGAGAGGCCAAGAGGAGCCGGGGCTGGCAGCTGGCAGCTGGCAGCTGGCAGCTGTCACGTCCCAGGGCGTCTCTCACAGCTGTAAACCAGCCTGGAGGTGGGCTGAGGGGGGAAGGGTGGGGCCTGGAGTCTAGGAAGCAGGAAGTATTTTAGAAGGTGCTTTCGGGGTCCACACCTTTGGGGGATGGGTGGGAAGCAGGAGTGGGCAGAGTAAGAAGTTTGTTTGGCTGCAATGCAGTTTCAAGGAAGGCTCCATCCAGCTCACCCTTCAGGGAGCGTCGAGGACAGGATGGCTTTTCAGAGTTGTCCTGACTTGGGGCAAATGGTCTTTCTATCCCCATGATGACCAGCCATTGGATGAGGGCTTCCCAGGGCAAGGTGGCTGCCTTCAGCCAAGGCAGTTCCCTGTGAGGGCTGAGAGCTGAGGACCCTCGGCCAGACGCCCACTAAGCAGCCAGGGGAAGAAGCCCTTCATTCCTGAAGGGAGATCTGGGCAGCTTATCCCGTCACAGCCTCTTCCACGGACACCAGCAGTGTCTGCACTGCACTGTTTGGAAGAGAGCGGTGGAGATGGAGGAAGTTCAAGGCCACAAAGCCCTGGTCTGTGACCTTGAATCTGGGCTGGAGTCTAGCAGTGGAGAGCTTGCTCTTACTGAGGGTAAGAAAATGACCACAGCCCTGCTCCCACCCAGACTCTAAACTAGGACTCACTCACCCATCGAGGACACCCGTCGAGATTGGTGCCACCATCTGCTATGACAATAACGGATCCGGCTTCTCCTAATTCATTGTCTGTGGTGGCAGTAGTGGCAACGGCAATAAGAGTCATTAATGTCATGGCAACTGGGGGCTGAAACCAGGCTCCCCAAATGCATAGCAAACTGCCTAGTTTTGAGCTGGCTTCCAAAAAATCTATTTTTGGTGGCCATTGAGGGAGACACAGGAGTAAAGATCTCATATGGACAGGTGGGACGGAAGACACCGAGCTGGAGAGGATGGCACTTGGAGGGCTTGTGGAAAAGGACCTTAACGTGACTAGTGTATACATTTTGTTACTTAGAGGTGATAAAACCCACATTTTCCTGGAATTCCTCCCTGGCTTCCCCCCAAATTCAGACTGAATTAATGGAAGCTGGAGATCGTCTCTGAGCATTTCGATGGGGGTGGGGGCAGGGGCAGTGGTCCATGGAAAACTTATTTTGTCAGTGTAAGTAGTTGTCATGACCACACAAGTGCCGCTGGGTCCTGGTCATCCTCAGAGGACCCTGCAGTGCCCCTGAGTCATTTCATCAGCGTCACACATCTGCCTCCCCCTCCGTCGGCCCCGGGCACATGTGCCGTTTTCAATCACAGCAGTGGTTCCTTGGCTGATTTTTCTTGAGCTCTATGTTATGCTGCAAAGCTTGCCGTGCTTCCCGAGCCTGAAAAAGCAGTTGACAAATCCACTAAGGTAAGGTACCACCCACGCTGCAAACTATTTGTGAAGTGGAAACGCTCTCTCACCGTTTGTGATTCATGCAGTGACGCTCGGACCGGAATGCTGTGTCACTGGTTAGCGGAGAGACTGATGGGCAGGGAACATGCTCTTCTGCACAGCCCTGGGCTTGGGAAGGTGGGGGCGGGGCGTCCTCGGGGGAGTAGGTCTCTGCTAGTCTCAGCAACTCAGGGTGCGCTTTGTAAATGAGCAGAATTTGGGGGCTTTGGGTAAGGCCTGGGGATGCCACGATTAACACCTTAGTCCAAGAGGGAGGAAAAATGTCATCCAAGATCATTCCAATACGCTAGAAGTGAGGAGTAAGGAGAAAGAAAGAACAATTTTTGTTCTTTTGTTCATTCAGGGCCAAAGATAGGAGAGTATCTAATCACAGTTTGGGGCCTGGCTGTTGGGTGCTTAGAGATGTGAAAGTCGCGTTTATATTAATGTTACTTAAGCAGGAGTCAAACTGGGAGGGAAATTCTGGGTGGCAAGAATGGAGAGCTCGGAGTCTGATATGAAAGGGCGTTGAAGCGAACGTCCCTGCCCCATCCCCTAGGTGCTTGGCCACAGTCCCTGAGGGGTGGGGTTCACAGGAACCAAACAGGCTGGAATCTTTCCAGGACGCTGCCTCCACTCCCGTCAGAGGAGCGGGAGTAATTTTGGAAATGGAGGGGTAGGGATTAGAGGGGCCAGCCTCAGGAGGCATCTGCTCTCCATCCTCATGACCTCTTACCGTCCACGCTGTCACCTGCACCCAAGAATTGCTACGCCGCAGGCAGGAGGGGGCCATGCTCTCTACCACTGACCAGCGAGTGCGCCTGAGCGGGGTTCTAGTCACTTGCTTTGGGTGGAAAAGTTGTCAGCCGCAGAGCAGGGCACGCAGCCAGGTCTCAGGTCCCAGGGTCTGGCACCCTCTGCCCGGCAGCAAGGACTTCAGCCTTGCCTTCCATTTGTCCACGCCCGGATATCCCTCTCTCCCTCCCCCTCCCTCCCCCTCCCTCCCCCTCCCTCCCTCTCCCTCCCTCTCCCCCCTCCCTCTCTGTCTCTCCCCATTCCTCCTCCCTTTCTCTCCTGCCCTCTCTTTTTTTCTCTCTCCCCATCTGTCTGTCTGTCTGTCCTCATCCATCCATCCATCCATCCATCCATGTAGGAAAGTACCCACGATGCAACTCAGTCTTTTAAACAAGGCACGGCTGGACTGCTGCTGAAACATTTATTTTTTTCATTTGAACTACAGAAACTCAGAATTTGTTGATCATTTGCCCAACATATAATATGAGCTGTCTATCAAGATGGAAATAATAGTGAGAACTCAATGAAAGGGGACAGTTTAATTAATATAAAAAAGCACAAATTGTCTAAGAACTTTAGACATTAATGAGCTCAGGCAATCGGTGTTTGTTGCTGTGTATAAACAATTAATGTCCTAAATACTCTGTCCATTAAAGCCCGTTTAGCAGAGTCTCAATTTGGAAACACTTGATTATTCATTTGAGTAACTCTCTGTACTAGAAGATGATGTTATTAAGTGAAAATGAACTTGAGAAGATAGGCTATTATTAGAAATGTTACTCTATCATAGAATTAAACCGTATTCGAGCCTTTATGGTCAGAAAGCAGAGATAGATAGCCCTAGGAGGGCAGGAAATACCATTCACTGGCCTCCAGGGACAGCGGAGCACTGCCCTGCACTCACCGGCCCCACCCCAGCTGGGAGGAGTTCTAATGGGAGTGGATCTGGGTACAAGGATATTAATGACTCCAAGCGCTCACAGGCAGAGAGGAGTTTGAGAAACAAGGAAAGAGGTTCGGATTCCAGGCCAGAATGGAAAGTTGCCCATTTTCCTTTTTTCTCTACAAGGTGGTTCTCCTTTCTCCTAGGGATTCCGTGTCAGCCTCCAGGGCCTGTGGATCAGATCCTGGGTCCACCGCCCCCTCCCTTGCTTTGCCTCGCATGCTTTTCCTCGGAGTGACCTTCCCTGGTCGTTTGAGTGGCAATAATTGGAGGGCTAGAATGTGACTCTGGGCCCAGAGGAAGTGTCAGCTTGGCCCCGAAGTCCCACGGTCGCCAAGCTGCAGCAAGAGAGTCACGGAGCCTCTGCTGAGGGTTCCCAAGTCCCACTTAGTGACAACGTGATGCTCTGCCTACTCTGATCCAGCGTGTTGATCTCTGCCGCATCGTCTACTGCTGCACAGCAGATTGCCCCAGACTTCTGTGGCCTGAAGCAGTCAACATCTACTGTCTTGAATAGTTT
Organism: Glossophaga mutica; assembly: GCA_039655065.1. Taxonomy (NCBI): domain Eukaryota; kingdom Metazoa; phylum Chordata; class Mammalia; order Chiroptera; family Phyllostomidae; genus Glossophaga; species Glossophaga mutica. Next base: position 91,630,362 of record CM077313.1, read on the forward strand.
TTGTGAATCAGAATCCAAGCAGGTTAGCTGGGCGTTTCTGGTTCGGATCTCTGGTGAGGTGCCCTTCGGTTAGCCTCCCCTGAGGTGAGTCCCTTCCAGAGGGGAGAGGTTTGTAATGAGGGGGCTGGGTCTGCAGCTCTGTCGGGGCTGCTGTACCCCATAGATGGGGCAGGAAGAAGAAGCCAGGACCCAGCGTGGCCGGTGGGGACACAGAGCTGAACTAGGAAAAGTAGGGTCTTGTGGCCCTAATTCAGTTTGGGTTTTTCTTTTGCATTTTGCAATTCCTTGCCTTTGGAATTTTTCTTTTCAGCCTCACAAGCTCCTAATACAGATCTTTCATCTCAACCTTTTTTGTCCTTGTGTTTCCCTGATCCTGTTCCCGGGGTGTTATGCCTTCCGTGTTTGGTTCTAACACACCAAGTCAATCCGATGTCCTCTAAAATTTCAGTCCCTCCCTCCCTCCTTCCTTCCCTCCCTCCCTCCCTTGCTTTCTTCTCATTTTTCTTCCTTCCTTTCCCTTTTCTTGTTAAAAGCCATTTTTTTAGATATATGCTCTTTTAAATTTCAGGAAGCATTACCTTTTTCGTAGGCTTCCAGATATTTTATAAATCATCTCATGTTTTCCATTCGTTGTTTGTTTCTTCATATTTCAGTAGGAAAAGGTCTGTCTAGGCCAACAATGATCTCTTTCTCCTGGAGGGCCTCCAAGGATTCAGAGAGAAATAAGAAAGCTGCCTGCCTTCTGGGCCCATCGTCTCAACATATATCAAGACGCCCTAACCAATAGTCAAGTACCAAATACCAACCTCAAGTCTGAGGCATTCCGGGGGTGTGGAGGAGGGAGCCAGGGGAACACTGCCCAGAGGCATCAGGACAGCTTTGCAAAGCAGGGTGAACTTGACCCACGTGTGGAAGGAAGGGTCACGATTCACCCAGCAGACGAGAGGTGGAAACACATGTGCAAAGCTGCAGAGATGACGGAGGCCCGAGAGCGGGTCGCCATAGTGTAGGGCGAGGTCTGAAGACAAGAGATGGCGGCCAAGGGTAGGCAGAAGGTCATCCGGAAGGGACCTGAGGGCCATCGGATGGTTTTAGATTGCACTTTGAGGCCACACCCAAAGAGCAACCGTTGGGTTTTAAGTAGGGGGAGGATATGAAGTGTTCTGTGCTCTGAGGAGCTCATGGAGAGGGTGAAGAGGGCGCATCCCAGAGACCATCACTGGACATGGGGTGGCTCGCCATACTCCCAGACTGCTGGAGACTCAGGTGTCCCTGGGCGGGGTGCTACTAGTTGTTGTGAAAATACCCTTTATTGGGCCTTCACTCAAAAAACTCCAATTAACCACTTTTCCTCTTTCTGTTTAAACATAAATATTTTATTATATGAACCATTTAAAATAGCCCTGGATTTCTTTTCCCAGTTAACAACATATTTTACGTGATTGTACCTGTTTATAGACTGTCTTCACCTCTGAATATTCTGAAAATCTCAGGGGTTAAAGTGGTAAGAGCTGTTTCGTTTTACTATAAAACACTTTCATACCACTTTCTCCATCTGCGTCTCCCATGCTCTGGTCTCTGCACTTCGGAGACATTAACATGCAGGTCCGTTTGTGTCTGTCACCTTCTCTGTGCCTGCTGGGGCCTGAGGACCTGTGTCGGCTCGCCCGTCCCCGTTCCGGGGCCTTGCGTTCTTGGTCCAGGCTGTGCGTGCTCCCTGGGGCTCCGGCCGGCTCCGGCAGCTTGTACAACTGAGATGATTGGTGTCAGATGATGAAGAAGTGCCACCCAGGTGCCAGGACCGGTGCTGTGTCAGCGCTGCAGGCGCCCTGCCTGGAGCAGGGGCTATGAGAAAGTCTTCAGCGATTGCCTCGCGGCAGCTCTGGTGGAGGGGTGAGTGCTTTTTCCATCACCCCCTCCTTCTGCAGGAACAGAGACGCCAAGAGAAGGGAATTCTCTGCCTGCAGTTCCTTGGTTCCTCTGGGATCTTTCGGCGGTTGAGGTCAGGTGATGATGCCTCTTCTAGTTTATTCTTTTTTTTTTTTTTTCAAGTAGGCTCTTCTTTCCTCCATTGGGTATTCTTTTTTTTTTAATTTAATTTTTAAATTTTATTTTAATTGTTGTTCCTGTACAGTTTTCTGTCTTTTACTCCCATCCCAGCCCACCGCCCCAGCCCTCCCCACCTCCCTCCCATTTCCACCCCCCCAGTGTTTGTCCATGTGTCTTTTATACTTGTTGCTCTAAACCCTTTCCCTTTTCCCCTGAAATTCCTTCCTGCAGGGTACTCAAAGCAGCAGGAAGGAAAGGAGGAAGGAAGGAAGGGTTTTCTTTGAAATGCAGAAGCCGGTGCCTGAGGAATCATCAACTGGGCAGGTGGCGTCCCAGAAATCTGTTTCTCTAAAGAGGCCCGTGGGGAATTTTACTGTGTTGAGATGTCTCTTAATTGCCGAGTAGACCTGTTTGGATCCTTATGGCCTGGATTGGTTTGCTGGGGTTACCGTAACAAGATACCGTAGAATGAGCAGCTTAGGCAACAGAAATCTGTTTTCTCCAAGTTCTGGAGGCTGGATATCCAAGATCAGGTACTGTCAGGGTGGGTTTGTGGTGAGACCTCTCTTCCCAGCTTGCAGATGGCCACCTGTCACCCTGTCCTCACGTGGCCATTCCTCTGTGCACCTGCAGAGAGAGAGGGAGCTCTCTGGTGTCTGTCCTTCTCTTACGGGAAGAAGGCCCTATCAGATTAGGACTCTACCTTATGACCCCATTTAACCTTGACCCACTTAAGGGCCCCATATGCATATACGGTCACATCAGGGGCTAGGGCTTTAGCATAGGATTTCTGCAAGCGAGGTGGGCACAATTTAAGGCCTCATGAGACAAATAAACACCAAGCCTGGAGGCTGTGAAGGCCAGGGATGGGGAACTTGAGCTTGGCCCTTAAGACTGTTTGGATTCCTGGGCATCTTGCTGCAGAAAATCCAAGGATAGACTCTGCCACCTCTTTACAAGGTTTTGCCCAGCAGAGGATGTTCTGTGGGTCCTTGGCATGGCCAAGGTTGCCTAGGAGAGAGGTGTGTCTTAGCAGACCTGGGTAGAAAGCCCAGACTGCAGAAATTACGGGTTTTGGAAACAGGCGCCATGCTGGATAAAACCCGTCACTCTTACGGGTCCATGCAGCCCACCCTTGGTACCCCTTTCTCCCTTGCATAGGCCTCTGCCATCCTCAGTGAGCTTGTCAGGGGCCTGCGAGCCACCTGGGGCTTCCTCATTCCTGTCCCTGATCTCCCCTTGCCTCGTGGGGTGGAGAGACTGTGTGTTTTGTTACACAAGAAGATTTTCAAGGAAAAACGTTGAAACACTCCCCAAACAGGAGAGAATTCTGGTCCCTTGTTGAAAAGGCCTGTGTTATTTATTTGTTTATTTAGTTATTTATTTTGGGGAAAGCAAACACATTGCTACAGAAATACCCACCTATTGGGTCAAAGGCCGTGGTTCCCAGTGTGCAGCTTGTGAAACGGGGCTCTACCAAGCAGTACTCTGGGCAAAAAAAGAGATGCAGACAAATAACTGAGGAGAGAATGCTACTTCCTTTTCATAGAGATTTACATCGCCCCAGGGCAAAAACTCGAGACATTTTGCAAAAAAAAAAAAAAGCAGAAAACAAAACCTATTTAATTTTTCTGAACTCCAGCTTTCCTAAAGAGTGAACCAAGATTCTGCACTCCTTTCTAAAGTGCAGAATCTTTGGAAAATATTACCTCAGGTTTCTACTGGTCACGTTGGGAAGTGGATGACATCAAGAAACCCAGCTCACAAGAGTCTGCGGCCACACAGTTTATTTCTCCTGAGAGAGCCCTTAAACAATCCCGAAGAGATGAAGTCTATCCTCGTTTTAACCTTGGCTCAAAACTTCCCTTTGAAACCCCACTGCCTGGGCTTCATCGTGACGTTGTTCCACACCCTGACTCTGAGTCCTCGGGAGCACAGTGTAAGAGTCTGCCTTTCCTCTTTTCAAAAGAATTTTCTATTGTGTTTTTTCCATTACATGTCTTTTCATCTTGTCCTAAACATAGAAAAGGGACATCTGATCCCCATCAGGACATCAGGTAACAACCTTTTGTGTAACTGAAGTTCAAAATCATGACCGAGTGGCTACTCAAGTTTCCCCATCAAGGCTGACCAAGGTCAGATCCTGGCTTTCGGGGACCTTGGAGTATTCTCCGTATCCCCCCAATGCCTCTCTGCGTTTCCTCACCCGCAAATTGGGGCAGTCAGTAAGCAACTCCAGTCTTGCTTATCACCAAGTTCGGTGACAAAGATTAATAAGATCACGTTCAAGGCTCACTCTTTATTCGGAAAAGAAAGATGAATGTACCAGGTGGTGCTATTACCTTGAGAACTTAACAGGAAACAACGCAGTCCAGAAGGGCTTCGAGGTCAAAACGGGACCCCGAGTGTGGTGGTTCCTGAAGCACAGGGAGGACAGTGAGTGCTGGACAAGGGGGTGGGGCAGGCCCACCCTGGGGACTGGTCTGTGTCCCAGCAGTTGGGTGTCTAGTTGAAAAGCTGGTTTTGCTAAAATCCTGGTGACGTTGGAACAGTTTTAAACTCCTTTGGGGCTCAGGCGCTAAGGGGAATACAAAAGGAGACAGGTGCTCCTTTGCTGTATATTCAGGCTGCAGGGCGGTTCGGGTGAACTGGGGAAGACAGTGCGGTCGTACTCGGGACAGCAGAGGTGACGTCAGCAAGCCTCCTCCAAGGTGTCCAGGACATGGGTGAAGACGAGGCCCGTACCACGTGTTAGTAACTGACGTGTCCTTAATGTCTGTGATCTTCCAAGAGGGTCCCTGAAATCAGCAGACTCCAGGGAGGCTGGGCTGCAGGTTCCAGTAACCACAAGTGAGGAGAAGAGCTCGTGAGAAAAGTCCCTCTGGTTCACTTGACCCTCTTCGAACTCCAGCCTTCGCTCTGGCCCAGGGAAACACAGACCATGCATTTTACTTTCTTTTTCCTCCCCAGACTGTACATTTCAAATTGGCACTTTATATATCAATATAAATCAACATCGTGTGTGTGATATATGTATTATATAGGTAATATATGTGTATATATTATACATGTGGTATATGTATATATTATATATTACACATGCACAATACCCATAATATATGCATACACATATGATATGTTACAGACAGAGTTCATTACATATATAATATTCCATACATACTGTAAGCAACCTGGAGCGTGTGCTGGACACTGTGTGTGTGTTTGTAGCCACAACTGCAAGGACTTGCCATCGCAACACTTCCGACGGGTTTGCGTGCGTCACAGTGTCTCAGGCTGCGTTAGCTGCCTCCGCGAGTGACTGCCGCAGTGTCGGGCCGGACTCTGGGTGGGGGACGATTGCCCCAGCTCACCTGATACCGGGAACTGTTCTCTAGCTCGGAACGCGAACCCAGCACTGGTCCACAGGTCATCTCACCGCAGTCCCGTGTTGAGGGCGGAGCGCTGGTGTCAGCCTGGACCCCGAGGACGTGTCTGGGGGTGAGGCCAGCGCTCCATCCGCTCTGGGGGGCACAGCGTGTGGAGAGCTGCTTCTCCAGCCTTGGTGGGCCCACGCGTTGCCCGCGGATCTTGATAAAATGTGGCCTCTGATTCCGTCTGTCTTGGGAGGGGTCCCAGAGTCTGCATTTCTACCAGAAGCACACCTGGGGAATCGAGGAGAACGTGTTATGGACAGAAAGGATGCTGGCACTTCATCCGACCAGCGGGCCAGCGGCCTCGAGGGAAGCTGATGTAAGGACGGAGGTGGAGGAAAGGAGAGCGGATGAGCAGGACGTGGTACAGCGTGCCACCCTGCGCTTTCCTTAACGCAGGCCCGTGAGGGCCCAGAGCTACTTCCAAACAGCATAGTAGTTGAGGTTCCTGTTAAAGGAAGCTTCTTTTGGAAGTTGGGGTGTTACCTTCTGGATGATACCATGAACAGATTTGAAAGGTGTGAGCTATGTAGTAGAAATATTTCCATCAAGAATCGTTAAATTAAAAACGAAATGTGGGAGCTGCTGGTAGTAAACATGTGTTAGAGGGGGAAAAAGAACCTCTGTAGAGTCCCCGGGGGATGGGGGGAATAAAGCATTATCTAAATTTGTAAAGCCTTTTGCTAAGCTTCCGTGGTGTCATGCATTCTGCTGTGGGCAGGTCAAATTCCCCAAAAACACACATGTTCCTCTTTCCTGCACAGGCTGGTGCCTCCGGCCCTGCCTCCATGGAGTCATCCAGTGCTCCGGGACGTGTGGGTTCCGAATCTGTAGTTTCCGAATAGAGGCAACTGTTCTGCGAATGTCTGGTGATGGAACCGGAGCCCAGATTTTTCAGAGAGAATAAGTCGTTTGAGCCTTTGGGAATGCGGACGGAGTTAGGATGATGAAAGAGCGTGTTTTGCGGCTTTGGTTTGGAGGATTTGCCGGGCAGAAGTTTCTCCTTGCGGCCCTGCTCCCCCGCCCGTCCTGGCTCACACGGAAACAGTGGGATCTGTTCCGTGTGTCGGGGTTCGCTGGAGGGGACTTGGGGGCGTCTCCATGGGTACTGGTGAAGGAGGACTTACGTTTTATATGGCACAGTTATATTAAGACAATGGATTTGTCTAAAACTTCCACAGAATCTTTCAGTTTTTAAAAAAGAGAAACTTGATATTTCCTCCTTGAATATTCTTTTCTTTAAAAAAAAAAAAAATGCCAGGCTTTATGCATGACATGGTTGCGTGGAATTTTTGGTCAAGACGATTTTCTCCACAATGATTTCTTAAAACTCTTGGTAGTTCACCACTGAAAACATCCGTGACTCTCAAGGTTGGGAATAAAAATTTCAAAACCCTGTAGCGATTCAGAAATCACACAGCTCTTCCTTCTCTTTCATTGACACATGATAGGTTAAAAATACCTTGATAATGCACCTGGGTTTTCAATTCAATTTTTGTATCAGCGGACATGAAATAACGGGGAAGCTCTCACTTGCCGAGGAAGTCGGCAAACCTGGAACTCTCATCCTGCGGCTGCAGGGACGTCACAGAACAGCCTGATTTCGAGACCTGTCACTCCCGGCACACCTCCGGGGAGTCCCCCATCCCCATCCTCCCAGCCCGTGGCCCTGCAGTGCAAATGCCAGTCCTCGGTGCCTCCCCTTTGAGCAGAGCTGCGCAGCGAGTGCCGGGGAGGAGGCTGCAGCTGTATTTAGAGACTCTGTTTTTTAGTATGCAGAAGAGTCAAGAACTCCACAGGGGCCTTCCAGGCTCAGAGTGCCCCAGTGAGGGTAAACAGCCTGTCCCTCGGGCCGGCGGGTCAGAGTGCCTACAGCTGCGCTTCTGTGGGCCAAGTTCACCTTGAGAATGAGTGCTGCAGCTCTCGGTTATTTCTGTGACCAGGAAAACATCATTTGCCTGCGTTTTTTAAACAACTCCGAAGAGACCTGGTGCCTCTCAGCGCCGACGGGGCCTGAGACGCCGGGGGACCTGGAGCCACAGGGCGGGCAGCACTTGGGTTCGAGGGGCCGCTGGGCTCAGATCAGGTCTCTGCTGCCACAGGGGTTGGTGGGAGGCCTGCTGGAGTCAGGGCTCGAGGGTCATCTGTCTCTCGCTCCTTCCTAAAGGCTGGCGGGTGGGAAGCCACACTGAGACAAGAGGGCTTTGTCTGCGGCGAGTGGGTTCTCCTGCAAATAAGCCGGCGGGCCACGTCAGCTGTTGGCAGTTCCAGCGGCCTTACCGTTCTGTCTAGTGACCTTAGAGTGGAGCACAGACAGAACGGCCCAGTGGCTCTAAGATAACTGTGTATTCTGACCTCTTCATCAAACCTCTTCTGAGCACTGTTTCCGGGAGAAAGTGAGTGGAACGAGACTCGGGCCCTTGAGGCCTTCGTTTCCCCGAGGAGTGACCGGCCTGCCCGCACTGCACCTTGTCGAGGCGAGCCGCTGTCTTCCCGACTCCGGCCGCGTGCCTCCGACGTCCGCGGCAGCTCCACCCACGGCCGACCTGGTGCCTGGATGCTGGGGTCCCCGCTCGTTTTCCGCCCCTCGCTTTCCCTGACACCATGGCTGCCCGCCCCGGCGGAGCGGGCAGGAGTCGCGTATTTAACGGCGCTCTCTACCCCGCCGCCCTCACAGAATGAGCAGCAAACACAGACAGGCCTGTCCGGATTTCCAGCATGAAACCAAGCTGTGAAGTGCTGAAGCTCTCTGGGAATCGCGTTCCTGAAGATGAGCTGTAAACAGCAAGCCTTTGCTTGACGAATAAAATGCTGTTTGACACTGACATTCCTAAAGGCTGGAAGAAGATGCGTCTTGGTTTTGCTTATTTTTCCATAAGGCTGAGAATTAATTTATTCCTTTAGGTACAGCGGAAAGGATCCTGGACGAAGAGATGGGCTTGACTGGAATCAGCGCTAGAGAGAGTGGTTGTGTGCGGGGGGGGGGGGATTCCTGCCCCCCACTAATAAGGGGGAGGTGGGTGGCTGTGGGCCTCCTCCTGGGTTGCCTTAGGGGGGTGAACCCGATCCTTTTTGACTAAGGAAATTAACTAGGGGCTTAACTACATATGATTCGATTTCCATGTTTTTCTGATTATTTTACTTTAACAATATCCAAACCTTGTGTGTGAAACAAATCATGTGTTTTTAATTTAGAAAATATAAACACTGTGCATCTAGGTCCCTTCCATTGAGGAACCCGAGGGTGGGCCTGTCCAGGAGCGGCCAGGCAGTCAAGGTCAGGGTCGGCACAGTCGTGCCAAGGTAGCCTTTCCATTCCACCGGGGCTCGCTGAAGGAGCCGACTGAAGCTGGGGTAGGGCGGCGTCGATGTGGCCGTTCATAATGACCGAGGTGGCAGAAGGAGTGGGCACAGCCCAAGGGGCTGTCTCCATAGCACCTGAGACCCCTGCACCGCCGGTGTGGCTCAGGAGAAACATGGGTGCAGTGACGAGAGGGGCGGGCCCATGATGTGAGACCCACCTGACGGGAAGCACGCTCCTCTTTCCGGGAGGACAGTCACGCAGCTCGCCTGCTGTCTTGGGCATTCCAGCCCTTTCCTGAAAATGTGCGAAACCGTTGACTTACGGGGAAACGGAAGGCCAGGGAAGTGAAATAGATCGTTCCACGAAGTGTCGCTTTCTGGGTGGCCAGGCCAAGTCTCAGGACTGCTGCTCTGTGGCCACCCACAGTGTGACACCGCCGTGCTTGGGCCTCGAGTTGCCTTCCCATCATTTTGTTTGAGGCCTGCTGTGGCAGCCGGGGCCAGGGGAGGCCAAAAGAACACAAAATGAAGGAAATATTTCTGTAGTCACTGGACTTCAGAGCTGGTCAGAAAGGACCAGGGAATACATCATTTAAAGACCAAGAACCAGAGACACGTCTAAAACCCATTCACTCCGAATCTGCACAAGGCTGGCCTTGGCAAGTAGACAGGTAGCTTCCATCGGCCTTGTTTCCTACGTAGAGTACGCTGCTTCCCTGTGAAGGAAAAGCTCTCACTACACAGTCCAGGGGCACTTCATGCACATTTGGGCTATGTGAATTTAAAATCGTGTGACCCAAAGTGTTAACAAATCTCAACTGGTTATCCAAATTTGAAAAATCTATAAACCCCTCAAATTTAAAAAAAAAAATCATGCAATTTTAAAGCAGAGGTCGCTATGAATTGTGGGCTGTGTCCACGCCCGGGCAAATGAGAGCATCACTTTCGCTGTGGCATGTGGACACCTGGTCCCCGTGTCCGTGGGCTGCGGTGTCTCATTCTCCTGGTCGTGTGCACCAGAGTTTCTGCAAGGGACTCCAGATTCCGTTGTGTAGTTTTAATAGTCGCTGCCACACACACATTAACACGTTTTGCATCATCCAGCAACATCATCCACGGTGTCATGAAGCCGTGTGGCTTGTGCAAGCGCCGAACATCAGGGGTGAACAATCCGGGGGGAAATCAGTAAGTTTGCAGTGGAATTTACATAAGATGCCGTTACATAAGCCAAGCAACTGCTGAGCTAGGCTGAGCAGTAAACGCAGTGAATTCCCAAGGGGAGATATTAGAGAAAATACCAAGAAAAGGGAAGAACAAATGTTAAAGAACAAACATGTGACATGTTTGCGGATAAACCCATTTTGAGATAATAGTCCCTCCACCTTGCCTTTGACTGTTTTTCCTTCAGAAAACTGAATTCTGAGAGCTTTAAATGATACGAGGTTTCACGAATGCATCTTGCAAAAAACAAAAAGCAAACAAAAAACCAAACTGTGAGTGTTATAGATTGAATTGTGTCCCCCCCAAAAGATGCTGGAGTCTGAGTCCTCAGGGCCTGTGAACATACCTTATTTGAAAGTAGGATTGGGCAGATGACCTCAAAATGAGATGGGGTCATCAGGAGGGCCCCTAACCCAGCACGACCGGCGTCCTTGTAAAACGGGAATTTGGACGCACGAACAGGTGGGCACGGAAGGAAGATGAAGTGAAGACGGGGAGGGCAGTATGCTCGAGCCAAGGAACCCGAGGTCACCAGAAGCTGGAGAGGGACGTGGGACACAGGGTCTTTCACAGGCCCCAGAGGGCAGCAGCCCCGCCGACGCCTGCATCTTAGACTTGTAGCCTCCAGAACTGTGAGATGGTACATTTCTGTGGTCTGAGCCCCCAGTGGGTGGCACTTCGTGATAACAGCCTTTGTGAGTGAGTCATTTTTGAGAAGGGTTCAAAGGTTCCCAATGTTTTGGCTGGCCGAGGACCCCGGGGCATGCCCCTTAGAGGAGGGGACGCCTGCCCAGCACCCGTCCTGAGGGAAGAGCCTTTGCACTCTGTCACCTGGTGGCGGGGTGACGAGCTCATCAGATGTGCTTCTAAGAGACTGGGTGAGGCACGGTGGGAGGTGAGGCCTCCGGTCAGGGTGCTGAGGGGGAGCTTGAAGCGTCGCCCCAATGACCAGGCACGCTTCCCAGGGTCTGGCTCCCACTTATCACAGAACCAGGGTGCCCGGGGGGAATACCAGGAAGGTCGGTCGCAGTTTGCCTGCGGAGGTCAGAGGCAACGTTAAGAACCTGCGTTTTCATCAGGACCCAGGCGTGCCCGGGTGCAGACAGGCAGGGCCAGCTGGGGAGGGGAGGGCCGCCGGGCTGAGCCCCCTGGAGGCCGGAGCTGAGCTGAGGCGGTGAAGGGGTGCAGCGAGAGGAACCACAGTTCCAGGCGCTACGTGGGGACAGCGTGCCAGGGAGGACAGGGCTGGGGCTTGGGGTGGACGAACACTGTGCTGGCGGGGGCAGCAGCAGAGCCCCCGGTGTGCTTGGCCGGGGGAAGCTGGCAGTGCCTCCCAGGTGGAAGGGAGGGCCCCGGGTGCCTGGAGCTCTCTGCCCCGGGCAGGCTCGGAGTCACTTGTAGGCAAGATGGGCCCTTGGGGTGATGCATACATATTTCATAGGCAGGTTGGTGGTTCTGGAGACAACACCCAGTGGCGGTCGTGCTGCTGTGATTTCTGAAGGAAAAGCGTCTAATGAGGGCTCTGTGGACGGAATACGAAACAGGGATAATTAAGGAGGTCGAGGTGCAAACACGCACAGAGCCCTGGTGATCCAGCGGGCGCCAGGTTTCTGCTTCCGTTTCTCCTCTGGTCCTCCTCCCTCCCCTGGTCGTTATGGGAACACACACGGAGGCAGCAGAAGAGGTGGCGGGGCTCAGGGACCGTGAGTCTCTGGGGCGGCGGTCAATGACAGCGATTGCAGTGACGGCCCATGGGATTCAGCGTCCCGGTGCTGCCTGAGGACCTGCGATGTGGCAGGCTCTGCCCCAGCGACGTCGATTGTCACTGCAGTCAGGCAAGGAAGTGATTGTCAACCCCCCCCGCCCCGCCCGCAGATGGCGTCTTGCAGATTTTAAATAAACGCTGCTGCCTGTCACACAGATGGCAAGCGGGCTGCGGAGATACACAGGAAACGGGGTACAGGGAATGGGTTTCCCTCCTCAGGACGGTCCTCGTGAAACTCGAGGTTGAGCTGGCTGTGACTGGGCTGGGGCAGGCCGAAGGGAGGCTTGCTCTGCTTCTCCTAGTGAGGTCTCGGGGCGGACACGTGGCGGTGGAAGGAAATGAGAAGCGCAGGTTGAGAATGCGAGTGTCGGGGTCACAGGAGGGTGTCGCCTCACGGTGCATTTCAGATTCCTGGGTAGGTGCAGGGAATACACATCAGTGGGAAAAGGGAGGGCAGGGCAAGTTCACGGTCGGGTTCACTCGTTCCTACTGTGCATTGCTGTCGCTGGAGCTTGAAATTCTGAGGCCGTAGAGGTGAAATTTCAGAAATGACCCCGTTGCTCATTATTTACTGCGGATGGGAGAGGAAGCTTTCCTTACCAGGCACTGTTACAGGGAGGTCCCTGGCTTCAGAGTTCCTTCTTTGCTCCTTTCCTCGGAGGCTAAACACTCACGGAGTTGGGCGTATTTGTGAGTGAAGTTGTCAGCGGCCCTCTGGGTGATAAAGGGAGCGGTCTGCCTTGAGACTACAATCTTCCCAAGTGGCCACGACTCTTCAGTGCAAATGGACCGGTGATGAGTGTGCAGGCCGGCAGCTGAGTTGGGTAGACTAACGGGGGGGTAGGTCAAGGGCAGGTCAAGGGCAAGGTAAACCTGACGCGGGGCCTGGGGAGGCCGTGGGAGGGTCAAGATGGCGCAGATGCGTGTGAGGCCCCAGGAACTGGGCGGGGGCTCCTTGCTTGGGACCACAGAGGTGGTCCTATTGGGGGGGAGGCTGCAGGGCAGGGAGGGTGGCCAGGAATGGAGAAGATCGCCCCAGCTACTCTCTGGCTTGAGTCACTCTCGGCCACCACTAATCCTATGGGCCGCTGGATCAGTCTTCCGTGGCTGCTGTCAAAGTGACGTCAAGCTCGGTGGCTGACAGCTGGAAATTCTCTCGAAGATCTGGGGCCAGAGGCGGGGGGTGGGGGTTCTTAGTACCTTCCTGCAGCTGCTGGTGGCCAGAGCCCTGGCGTAAGGACTGTATCACTGCAGTCTCTGCTTCCTCTTCCTGTGTCTTCTGTCCCTTGTAAGGTCACTTGTCACTGGATTTAGCTCCCCCCACCCCCGCCCCTGAGTAATCCAGGATGACCTTATCTCAATATTTTTAATTTAATTATTTCAACAAAGACCCTTTTTGAAAGTAAAGTAACATTCACAGGTTCTGGTGTTAGGAAATAGACACATTTTGGGGGGGACCACCCTTCAATCCATTACAGGTGCCCGTAGAATAAGGAAAGTGTGAGGACCTATATCTTCGTTGTTTAAAAAAAAGTTTTTTGTTTTTTGTTTTGGTCTCTGTATGTCCTGTATTGCCTGGACTTGAGTTTGGGGGTGCTGTTCAGGGGCAAGGGAAGCCAAGCTTCAGGGCATCTCTTAGCTAAGGCCGGCCTCTCGGGTGGGTGGGTGGTCTCTCTGTGACTCGGCCCCTCCTGGGCCCCCCACTCTCTTCCTGTGCAGCATCCCTGCTCCTGTGACCTGCCCCCTATGGTGGGCATGTCACCCTCAGCCATCAGAAACCCTCAGCCCCCCAGGGAAGGCGGGACCATCTAATTCACACGGTGTGTAAGTGTCTAGCACGACAATAAACGATGCTACCCAGACACGTGACGGAAATTCGCTATCTAGTGCGACGCCAGTGCGGCTAGAGCCTCCGGCTTCTCGGGCCAGTCCTCGGAGCTCCCACTGCCTCGGGTGGGACTTGGCCTGTGCGGCGGGCCCTCTCTGCTCTCTCGGACCCCAGAGAAGCTTCCTTTTCGGTGCGAGGACACGGAGGCCCAGGGAGGATGAGTTAACCGCGTTGGCGTGCTCTCCTTTCGGGTCCCAATGCACTTCCCCTCTCACACACAAATCAGATTAACCACCCCTAGCTTTCCAAATTAGGACTTTTTTTTTTCACCTTCACAGCATCTAGGTGTTGCCCTGATTTTCCTTTTATTTTTTAACAGCTCCCTACGGCGCACAGACATACGGAGCCTGTCACCCTAGCAACGTGACTTATAACGTACTGTACAGCCATTCTGGGCGGCAGGCTTCAGGCACCATCTGCTAGCCCGTAGAAAACAAAATTTATATTGAATGGGATGTTAGAAAAATCATCACGGCCTAAATTGAGCATCATTTGTTGGGAAACAAAGCATATGTTGGAAATTGGGTTTCCGATTCTTGGCGTGGGGCCATTTGAGTTCCGGGGGAGGAGGGGAACCTGCTCTGGGCCTCAGGGTGGCCCTGCCACCGTTTCCTGGGAGCAGCTTCCGTCCGGCGGCCGGGTGGCTGAGATGCTGGCCTCCGCAGAAACCTGAGTGCCCTGGTGAGACCTGCTGTCAGAAAGTAACGGTCCCGAAACACCCCGTTCGACTCTGCTTTTCCCATCGTTCTTTGGGTTGTAATTTGGAGGAGTTGGCACCATCGGTAGCGTCAGCTCAGGCAAAGATTTAGAGGACAAGAGCGAACACTTTGAGTTTGGGGAAAAATAAAGAAATAAGACCAGTGTCAGTCTTTAGCTTGGTCTGTTCCACAGGTGGCAAACACAAGGCCCGAGGGCCAAATCCAGCCTCCACCTCGTTTTGTCTGGCCCAGCGCTGAGCTCTCACTTAACTGTTAAGAAGCAGTTACATCTATACAGTCCTAAAATTACATTCGGCCCTTTGAAGGCAACCTCGAGGCTGATGTGGCCCCTGGTGACAATGACCGGGGTAGCGCCCCTGGTCTATTCACTTCTATGGGACTCGCCTATGTGACACAATAGGTAAAGAGACATTCAGGGGGTGGGAAGAAAAAGGGGATGCAATTTTCAATGACCGAGGGGCCACATGCAGCACTGCATTGAACTCAGGGGACGAGCCTCTCAGATATCTGTTGTTCCCAGTTTTCAGAGCAGGGAACCAGGCTGAGAAAGTCTGTTGTCTGTCCAAGGTCAGCCAGTAAAAACGCCAAGTGAAATCACTGATGGCCAATGTCACCTCCCAATGGACCCAGGAACCTCAGGAGGGTCCATACTATTTGCTGGGGCTGTTTTTCTTCTTGAATACAACATTTCCCAAGGTGAAACTCTACGGGGAAATTAGCCAGGAGCGATCCTTGCAGAAAGGAGCAGGGGCCGACGTTGGAGGCTGCGCGCTCAGGTGGAGGGCGGGTTGGGAGGACCAGGTGTGCATGATGGACCCTGTTCCCTTCCCTCCCCCCCCCGCCCCCCGCCGAGACTGCAGCTCAGCGAGTGCCTCGCGTTGGGGTCCCGCCGCCAGCCTGAATCTTGCAAACTTTACCAGCATTGTTAGGTGCATTTTGATTCCATTTTGAGTCGCCATTCGAACTACTATACCACGTGCTTGGTTATATCTCAGATGAAGCATCTTATTTAACCCTCGCCGTAACGCCGGGTACATGGGGCAGACATGGCCGTTCCCATGCTACGGACTAGGAAACAGAGGCGGAGGCTTACCTGGGGTGCCAGTCTCCCAGGCCTAGGGTGGAGTGGGATCTGGCTGCCAGGCTGTGCCAGTCCCTAGGGCGTTTTAAGTGACAGCCTCCACTTTGAAACTCCTCTGAGGGCAGGGAGAGTGGCTGCACTTTTGTTCCTTAGCTTCCCCTTCTCTGGGGAAGATCATGCCATCAGTGGGCGGCTCTCCGGGTCCCCTGCTGCCTTTTCTCTTCTGTAACACAGTCCGACTCATTGCATTGTGGTTTGGATTTCGACCGGTGGAAACCTAATCCCTGATCCTGTTAGCTGAGAACGCATCAAATGCTAATCCAGCGTTTTGAAAGGAGACTCGGGAAAGGTGAGCCAACTGAGAGACTCAGCTCATTCTCTCGTAACAGGAACTGGAGCAAGCCGATGAGGAAGATGATTTTTGAGAGGAAAGATCTCGGAGCTTCGGAACAGGTGGAGAAAAAGGGTGGTTCACGAACCTGCAGCATCGGCAATACCTGGCGGCATCTCAGAAACGCAGAATGTGGGGTGTGCACTCCCTTAAGACCCCCAGCTGAGGGGGTGCCTTCCAGTTCACTGGTCTAAGCCATACCTGCCTGATTGCTTTGTCTCAGCTCGGGCAGTGGACTGAACTCCTAGAGGGCATGAAACATGGACTCCAACCTCCCTTTTCTGGTGACTTAGATAAGAGGGAACTTCAGGCAAAACCAGCAGACAATCGGATCCGGGCTTTCAGAGCAGGCCTTTCATTTGGAAAGGCAGTCGATGGATCAGAAACCGAATAAATGGGCCAGCCTCAGCGTGTGCTGGCTAAGTTAGCAAAAACCCACCAGGTCAAACTCTACCCAAAGCGTTCGAGCTTCACCTAAGCAATATCGAGTTTCTTGTCCACAAGGGCAAAGGTAAAAGAACCAGGGCATTATCAGCAGTGGGAAAGCTGGCCTGACCCCCTTTTCCGCTGGAAACTGGAGTGGTCATTTCTCTCACGGCTCAGTTCCTGCATTAACTGTTGCCCCTGAAACTGAAATTGGACTCGTTTCCCTGAGCAAAAGCAATTTCATTCCCCTCTGATTTCTTTTCCAAGTGCAGGGTAGCTTGGAGCTCAATGCTGCCCTGCTCGGCAGGAATGCTCCCCGCTGGGCTGTCCCTCTCAACAATGTCATCTTAGAGATAAATCGCAGCCCAGAAAATCAGAGGAAAACGCAGCCCCAGGGGAACTTGGCATTTTCTCAGCTTATCACACTGAGATTTTGGCAATTCCTCCAAACTTGACGTGTTTAAAATGTTTCTTTGGTATATTATGATTTACCTTGCCCTCTCCCCCTGGGTGCCCTGGGCAGGTTAATGAGAGGATGCAGATGCTTAGACTCCTAGGGGGTGGGGGGTGGGAAGTAGCCTGTAAATATATCGCGCACAGAGACTAGGCATGGGTGAGATTTTTAAAGAAAGGATGCAGCGTTAGCACCACCCCGATCCGCACGAACCTTGGGGCTCCCGGGCTGGCCTATTTATAGCGGTGGCCGTCCGAGTTGCGAGGGCCTGGGGGACTTGCCGCCAGCACCGCTGACCTTCTCAGTCGCCTGTGGCACACCTTGAGGTGCATCCCCGCCGCCTTCCGAATTCTATCTCACAACTTCCATTCCTGCGTTCTGATTTTCGCTCACTTCTTCAAGCTCCATTTTTATCACTTCCCGTCTTGCCTTTGCTGTAAGGTCGTTTTCTATTTTCCGATACACCAGGCCCGCCCGCCTGCCCTCCCTCCCTCCACGAGCCCCCCCCCCCCCCCCCGCGCCCGTGTGTCTCTCTCTCTTCAGGGCACTTTTCGTCTTTTAAAATGACATTTGCTGTTCTTTTTGCTCAGAATACTCTTTTCCTCTCGTCTTCCCACATCATGTCTCCTGGCCAGGCCCCCTGATCCCCGAGGTCTCTGCTGCCTGCTCGGGGAAGCCTCCCCGGAGCCTGGGCCCTGAGGGTCTCCCACGGTCCCACCGAGTCTCGTGTTCGAGCCCTTTCCAGTCACTCCCTGCGGTTTCATCTTTCTCTCCCATTGGACCAGCGGTTCCCAGCCTTGGTTGCACGTTTAGCATCACCTGGGAGCATCTGAAAGCTCCCGGTGTCCCGATCACACCCCGGACCGGTGAAGTCGGCGTCTCCAGGGGCGGGATTCAGGTATCAGTAATTCTAGCAAGGTTTCCTGGGGCTTGCAGGGTACAGGTCAGTGGGAGAACCATGGTACCAGGCTATGGACTCCTGAGAGCAGGGTCCATTAGAGCGCTGCCTGTCACGCCTGGTACGTGACTGGCGAGGGGCGGACTTCGTTGCAGGAACGAGGGAATGAGGTGCTGGGGCCTCCCTCAGCTCTGCGGACCCTGAACTCTGGTTCCCAGGTCACTGGTGGAGGGCCCGGCTGTTAGAGATCCGAGACCCTGAGACTTATCCTAAACGGAAATCGATGAATTCCAGTTTCAGGAAATGCGACCAAGTTAACCGGATGCTTTAATCCCCCTCCCTCTCCGACGCCCAGCCCTGCACTCATTCTTTTCCCAGTGAGAAGCCCTCCTTAGAAAGCCCCGTGGAGATGAGAAAGGGCAGGAGGCTGAAGGTCTTACAGGAAGTTTTTACTTGGCTGTGACGACCGATACTCGTCAACTTTCTGCTGTAACAACCCCGCGGACTAGATATTCTTGGCATTTCAGATAATTTATCTGAAAGGGCTTCGAAAACCATAAAGCAACATTATTATTACAATTGCATTTCGTTCTCAGAACAGACTGGTTGTTGAGATAATAGGGGTGTCATGGGAAAAGGTGCAGGTGGTACCTCAGTGGGGAGCGAGTGCCGGAATGTCCCGAGGAAGGGCCGTGGGCAGGCAGGGTGGGGGGCCCAGGAACTCAGGGGAAGGGCCGTGGGCAGGCAGGGTGGGGGGCCCAGGAACTCAGGGGAAGGGCCGTGGGCAGGCAGGGTGGAGGGGCCCAGGAACTCAGAGGAAGCGGCAGCTGCTTGATCTTCCCGGACTGCGAGCTCCGTGAGGAAGGAGGAGATTCTGCTTCATCTGCATTTCCTTAAGGCCTGACACAATTCCTGGTTCTAGACACTATGTCAATTACCAAGATCAATAAATTATGGGCCATCTGTGAGCTAGGATCCTTTGACTTCCAGGTATTAGAAAACCAGCTGAGATTCATCTACACATAAAAAGATTTATTGGAGGGGTCAGGAGAGCTCTGACCCTGGGACCTTGGGCCCCCGCCCCCCCGACGACACTCACGTCTGCTTCTCCTGTTTGCGTGGGGCTCCTTCTCCCCTCCTGCAGGTGGGCTTAGGACGTGCAGAGGGCCCAGGGCCCGCTGATGGTCCTGGCCTCACATTCTCCCAGTCTGCCCTCCTGAGAACAAAGGGCTGTCTTTTAAGTTACAAAACCTGGTGGGAGGAACTGTGGTTGAGAAGGAGGGAGAGGGTGCCAGCCCCGGCCCAGCGCTGAGGCAGAGGGTGGCGGTGCCCCTGTAAAATCACTGGAAGGCAGACGCTCTTCTCAGAACAGCACCACCTGCTGGCCTGTCCTTACGGGAGACCCCTGCCTCCACCAGCTGTTCCCCAGTGCCGGGAAGCGGGTTGGATTAACAGGTGGTGGCGGCTCCTTGTAGATTTTTTGGGGGGAAGGTACAAGAAGGCCTGTGTCCCTTGCAGGGCAAAGACAGGTGAAGGTTTAACTTTTGCAAACCCTGGGCTAAAAATCCATTTGTTTAGAAGTCATGCTCGCTTGCTTTTATGCTTTCTACCAAAATTAGGATGATGTTCCTCACACAGTGTCCAAAGTCTGATAAGAGAATCGTATGGCCATGTTTCTTGTCCTGAATGAAATAACAAGAGTAGGGGTGCCTACCCTGTCCCAGAAAGGGCCACGCTGGTTACCTGCCGAGCTCCGGCTGCTGTGAGGGCCACTGCCCACTGACTGGGGCGCCCGGCCCGTGCGTGTGAGGCTTGAAGGCTCCGGGGCTGAGGCAGACCCAGCTGTCTGCAAGCGCAGGCGCTTCACTTAATCGGGGGTGGGAGAGCGAAACTCTTGAACAAGCTTCTGTTTGTCGCTGTTTAAAGATCCCACGGTGTTTCGAGCAAAAGACTTCAAGGTGGACTTGCCCAGAACACAGAGGCTGCCACCAGTCCCGTTTCCAAGGTGCTTTCCCAGTGGCCCAAAGCTGTGGTAGCAAGCGCGCTTGGCTTCCCGCAGAGTGGAGAACGGCAACAAGCTTCTCGGATGAGACGCGTGTTTCGGGAGTCGGCGTAGCGGAGGACGTAATGACCGGGGTGGGATGATGTCCCTGAAGGGTTCCACTTGCCCGTGAAAGTTGGGGCTGGCCAGAGTGATGAGCAGGACAGAGGTCGCCGAATCCTGCTTGTGTGAGCCAACAGGACAGGTGGCATGGGGACTGTGCACAGAAAGCAGGCCTGGGATAGGACAGATCCAGAACAGGGTCGGGACCCTGGGACAGGGAGAACCAAGTGGGGCCCCAAAGAAGAGCTGAGACCTGGGTCCGAAGGGACCGACCAGGGCTGTCGGCGGAGAGCTGGGCAGGTCCCCGAGGCTGGGGGAATGGGGCGCGGGGGGACTTGTCTCAGGTCTTCTCTCCCTGGCCGTGACCCAGGAGAGTACAATGACAGTGGCATTCTCGTAGCTCACCATTGAAGAGCAGGCAAAGGAGTGTTGTTATTTTTATTTTTTTATGGCAGACTTTGCAGACAAAGTTCCCATACAAACAGCTACTGCACGCCACATTTTAAATAGAGTTCTTTGGTGAAGCTGCAGTTTAAAGTAGCAAGGATTTTAAAAATCACTTTTTAACAAAGATTTTAGTTACTTATTTTTAGAGGGGGGAAGGAAGGGTGAATGAGAGGGAGAGAAACATCAGCGTGTGATTGCCTCTTGCGTGCTCCCTACTGGGGACCCAGCCGCAACCCAGGCATGACTGGGAATCAAACCAGTGACCCTTTGGCGACCCTCAATCCACTGAGCCACACCAGCCAGGGCTCTAAAAATCACTCCTTAACTTCAACACTGTACCCACACCTCTGCACCCTGCTGGCGTAATTGCTCTCAGGGTCTCAGAGGACAAAGGACTGTTGATGTACCAAGGGAATTCATAGATTCATGGCTGTCTAGAGCTCACTTCCCCCGCACCCTGCCGCAGACAGACACAGGGAAGCAGGGGGCAGAACAGTGAGGGGACGGGGTGTTCTGCACGAGAGGTGGAGTTGAATTCAGAGTTCGTGTGGATGCAGAGCGGGGAGAGGGAAGAGAATCAGCCGAGCAGAGTGACGGGAGGCCAGGCCTTGAGGGCAAGAGGTGACCAGCAGAAAGCCTTCTGCTGGCCTTCCTGGTGTAAGGACACCTTCCTGGTGTAAGGACTAACCTATAGAAATGCCACGGCCGCCCTCCCGCTGCGGCGGTTTATCGACAGCATCACTGCAATGATAAGACGTGAACATGCCGCACTCACTGTAAAACCACAGAGGCAAACGATGTTTGTAAGTTTTGCTTTCAGAATATTCAATTTTTACTCACGTTCTTTGGTTTTCTGTAACGAGAGCCCGCCTCCAGCCACTGCCCCAGGATCTTTGGTCACCGCGATGGCACATCCCCGCCGTGCGGGGCGGGCGTTGTGGGAGTCAGGGAGGGGCTGTACCCCCTGTCTGGGTCCATGTGGGGTGGAGGGAGGGAGCCCCAGCAAACCCGGCAGGAATGCAGGGAGGGGGCCCATGTCCCTCCCACTGAGCAAAGGCCCTGATGACGCACTCTTTTCTTGCTTTTTTTTTTTTGTTAAAAAATAAATTGCAACCTTTTATCAATGAAAACTTTAAACATCCCGAAATGCGGAAAGAATAGCACCCTGACTCCTGCATGCACCCACAGAGAGTCAACGGTCATAAACATTTGGCCACATTTGCTTCATTTCTGGGTCTGTGTATGTATTTAATTTCCGTGACCGACTTTGTTTTTTTGTGGAATCCTTGGCCTGTAGTTTGCAGGACCTCAGGACACTTGATCTCTATGGACTTAAGCATGTGTTATCTGAATATGAGGCACTGTCACTTAAATATTCAAAGGCAGGGTCGGCTGTAAAAGCTGGGGGACCCGGAGATCATGGGGTGGGGGCTGGCACGTAAGGGTCCAAGCAAGGAGCAGGGGAAGGCCCCCACCCCCCCTCAGGAAGTCTGGCCCCACCCAGGGGAACCCACAGAGGGAGAAAGCCCTGTCACCCGCCCGGTGCACACTCGCAGCCGCTTGACTTCCCTCACGGACCCCGCCTGTCACGGTAGCACCCCAACTTCCCTCTCTCTCCCTTCCTTTGCTCTCCCTTTTCTTCTCCCCACCACTCTTGTTCTGTGTTCTCTTGAGTCCGTTTCTTACTCCATGAAACATGTCCTTGTCACTGCCATCCCAGGCTGGGTGTCACTTGGGCACCACAGAGGCCCAGAGAGTTCAGCCGATGGGTTTTGGTGGAAGAAGGAGGGGTGACCGCAGCAGGAGGACAGAGGAGCTTTGGAGGAAAGAGGTCCTTGACGCCGTGCAGCCCAGAGCAGCCCCGGGCACTGGGTGGGTGGAGGCTGTCTTGCACCAGCCTTGGCGGTCAGTCTGTCTGTCTGTAAGCCAGCACTGGCAGGTTCTGTGTTTCCATCTCTATGTCAATCTGTCTCTGTTTATGCCTTCTAACTATTTCTTCCCCTCTGGGTCTGTTGCTTTCTCTTCTTTCTGGCTCTCTCTGACCTTTCTCTCTCTCTGTCTGTCCCTCCTGCTTTCTCTCTTGACCATTTTTCCCTTCCTCGTGTTCAAATAATGCTGAGCTTGGCGAAGCCCGTTGAAGCCGAGCCTGGATGTGCCACTGAAGCAGCAGCAGCTCTTCCGTTCAAGAGGCTTGTGTCCAGGCAGCACCTGGGAAGCCCTGCGGGGCCTTTCGAAGGAAGGTAGCGTGTGGCTGTGAAGAATCGCATTGACAGCAACGAATGAGGGAAACGACATAAGGCGCTTCCTGCACGGATGTTCGTCTCCACTTGCGTGTGAGCGCTCATGGGCTAAATGGGTGGACGCTTTCTTTGTCACACTGCTCTCTGTCTCCGCGTGGCCTTCTCAGGGGGGCGGAAGCTCCTCTGTGTCTGTTAACAAGTGAAGGAAGACACAGATGCCTTTTTTCTAGAGTCCTGCCAAGCACGTCTGTTAGCCATGAACCTGGCGGGTGTGAGCCGTGAACCTCACACCCGCAGTTCCAGTGGGTGTGAGGACCTTTTAGCCAGGACATTGGAAATCCCAATGGAATACAAGCAGGTGATCTCCCCGGCCCCCCGCTGAGCCCCTGAAATGTGCTCACTCCAGCCCCCGGCTCAGCTCAACCATCTCAGACCGCTGCTTATTGTGGCACCGGGTACAGGGTCAGGGGAACAGCTGATGAGCTGAGGTGTCTGACCCAAAATCAGCTGGACTTTTTCCGTCCAGCCTCATTTCGCCTTCCCCATTGGGCCTAATATAAACACATCATCTGGTTGGGCAGAACGCTTCTTAACCAGGTACCTGGGGTCCCGGGAGCCCCTTACAGATGGCCATGCTCGTTCTGCAGCCTTTGAACTCCGTGTTAGAACCTGGAACTGTGGTGGTTTTCATAGCTTCCAGGAGAAACCTCAAGAGGGAACACTTTGTTAAGCCAAATTATTCAGGTTAGCTGAAAAGAAAGTTACAGACCCACCCATTTAAAATTCAGTGTAATCGATATTTATTGGGAAGCAGTGGTGGGCCCTGCACTGTGCTGGACCTCCGGGGCCATGCACAGAGGGTGGAGGGTGACCTCAGACGGGAGACAGCGCCAGAGGTACAGAGAGAAGTACAGGTGAGAACTGGGAAGGGAAGTGGGAAGCCTCCCGGAAGCAGGTGGGAAGATACGGGATACGAGCCGGGACAGGAGGAACACGAAGGACACCCGTGGGTGGAACAAACAGGGAGGCCAAGGGGAAGTCCAGAGAGAGACATCCGACAACGGGAAATGCTGCCGCAAGAGCTGTTCCAGGAAGAGGGAAGAGGAAGTCACGGCAGACCAGTGGCTGGAGCTGCGAGAGCCCTCCTGGGGCTCCGGTGTTTTCCTTGTGTCACGGGGACCACGAAAGCATCCGCTGCTTTGTGAAATCGGCGCAGGTTGAGCTTCTGCAGCAGGTTGACTGTTAGAGATGGAGATTCTGGTGCACACTAAGAGTTAAGTGGACGATGCAGGGTTTTGAGGTCGGAAGCTCAGGTTCAAATCCCAGATCCTGTACAGCCAAAGAGAAATCAGTAAAACAGCCCTGAGGATGGGGCTGCCCCTCCCATCCCTCGCTCCTTCCTCCCTTCCTTCCGTCCCTCCTTCCTTCCTTCTTTCCCTCCGTCTTCCTCTCCTTCCTTCTTCCCTCCCTTCCTCTCTCCCCTCCTTCCTTTCTTTTTCTCTCTTTTTCTTCTTCTCCCCCTCCTTCTTCTGGGACATCAGAATCCGGACTCTGAGCACTGGAGGAAATGTCCTATTGAAGTGTCTCGCCTGCGTCAGCTGTGCTGTCTCCCCCAGGCTCCTGCACGTGTCTTGAGCACCAACCCACATGCTCAGCACTTGGCCGATTCTCTGCTAAGAATCCATTCATGGAAAGTCACTCCCTGGCAGGAGGGTCCCTGGACGCCAGCCTCTGTTTCCTTCCCGCCTGGCAGCATCCCCTGGCTGCCTCTCCTCTGCTATCTTCTCCTTTCATTTAAGTAATTTCTTCCACTATGAGGCAGACCGATTCCTCCTTGGCCCCATAACTAGCTGCGGTTTGTACCCAGACAGCGGGGTGAGCAAGTCAAGGGCCTCCCACCCAGTGACCCTCTAGAGCAGCGATGGTCAACCTTGTTCAGCTCACAGCACCCAGAAACTCATTGCTAAAATTCTGTGGCACCCCAGAAAGTATATTTCTTGCCAATATGACAAAAAATAGGTATAATTTTTGATTCATTCACACCAGACAGCTATTGTTGTGTTTGGCTGCTTTCATTTTTTAATTTGACAATCTAAGGGAAAAAAGGTCAGTGCCCCTGACTTTAATATTTAAAACATGCGTTGCATGTTTTAAATATTCCTGCAGCACACTGGTTGAAAGTGGCTGATCTCGTGGCATCTTTTGTTATTTGAGCACCTCTTGAAAGGTATCAAACATCGCCTGCATGGGGCACGATAATTCAGGCCCTTAGGAGGGTGATACTCAGGTGAGTGGACAGAGCTGGCCCTTGCTCGGACTGATGAGAGCCAGGCACAGTGTAAGGACAGCACTTCTATCCGAAAAGCCATGCAAATGTTTTGACATAAACGCCCAGATGCTGCTGACTGGTGGGACTGGTATGACTTTTCACCAGCTCGCCTAGTGGTCTGATTCTGGGGGACACTGGGCCAGTCCTTTCTTGCCTCATGGTGGACGAATATCCCCTCCTTGCTTTTCCACAGCCCTCAGCCCTGGCTGGTAACCGGGCACCGACTCGTCCCACTGCAGCCCTCCCCCGTCCTGCTGCTTGTGGTGGCTCAGACTGCTGCGCCCTCCTGCAGAATCAGGGTGACGGGAGTGGGGAGATTAACTTCAGACCTAAACTGATCCCCTAACAGTGTCATGTCTTCACGGCACCGCTGAGTGACATCGTTAAATACCACCCTCCTCCCACTGCAGCGGATTTCGATGTGACGGGGGTACAAGTTGCATGACCTTGAAATTGAGTCTTTGTTTATCCATCTGTGAAAAGGTGGTAATGATACAGATGCATAGAGTTGTGGTGAGGATTAAATGCTCCTCTCTGTTGTGTCAATTGCTTGGAAACGAGTAAGTAATTAACATGTTTTTTTTCCTACAATTTCCTACAAATTCCCCTTTCCCACAAATACTAAGTTATTGCACTATAGATCACAATGTGCACCTAGGAAATGGAAGAATCAAGATAACAAATGAAGATTTGTCAATCGTGTAGCTCACATTGTTATAGAAATCAAAATAAAAACCAGGAAAGAGGTGGGAGAGAAAGGAACAGACCGCAAGAATTTCTTTGATAAAAAAAAAAAAAAAATGAAATTACCCCTCCAATGGGATTCTAAATCAGAAATCATCAACTGGAGAACTGGACAGAGTAAAATATTATACAGGCATTGTTTTTATTTAAAATTTTATTTTTAAAAGACTTTATTTTTTTAAGACTTTATTTTTTAAAGACTTTAGTTTTTAGAGTAGTTTCAGGTTCACAGAAAAATTGGGACGGTACAGAGATTTCACAACCCCCCCCGCCCCCACACCTGCACGGCCTCCCCTGCTGCCGACACCCCATGTTAGAAGGGTGCAATCACTACAGTTGGGGAACCTACATCGACACATCACTACCACCTAAAGTCCACGGTTCGCATCGGGGTTCCGTTTTCGTGTGGTACATTCTGTGGGTTGGGACAAATGTATAATGACACATATCCGCTATGGTGTTATCACACTGGGAAGTTTCACTGCTCTAAAAATCCTCTGTGCTTCCCCTGTTCATCCCGCCCCCCACGCCCCCTGCCCCCCCAGGCAGCCACTGATCGTTTTACTGTCCTCACAGTTTGATCTCTTCCAGAATGGTTCGTAGTTGGGACCAGACAGAATGTCGCCTTCAGGTTGGCTTTTTTCATTTAGTAATGTGCTCTGAAGGTTCCTCCCTGTCTTTCCATGGCTTGCCAGCTCATCTCTTTTGAGCTCTGGAGACTCTTCCACTGTCTGGATGGACCACTGTTTATTTATCCCTCACCTACTGAAGGACGTCTTGGTTCCTTCCACGTTTCGTCAATTACAAATAAAGCTGCTCAATCGTCCATGGGCAGATTTTTGTGGGAACGCGTTTTCAGCTCCTTTAGGTAGACACCGAGGAGCCCAACTGCTGGACTGTGTGGGAAGAGTCTGCTCAATTTTGTAAGAAGTTGCCAAGCTGCTTTCCCAAGGGGCCGCACCACGCCGCACTCCCACCGGCGGGGAGTGACAGTCCCCGCCGCTTCGGGCCCTCCCCAGAGCTTGGTGCTGTCAGCGCTCGGATAGGTGTGTGGTGACGTCTCATTTTGGTTTTAATTTGCATTTCCCTGAGGACATGTTACGTGGAGCATCTTTTCATCCACTTCGTTGCCATCTGTGTATCTTTTTTTGCTGTAGTTTCTGTTGTCTTTGACCTTTTTTTTTTTTTTAATTCGGTGGTTCGTTTTCTTAGTGTTGAGTTTTAAGAGTTCTGCGTATACTTTGTATCACAGTCCTTTATCAGATGTTCTTTTGCAGATACGTTTTTCCCCGTTTGTGGTTTGTCTTCTTCTCCTGACACTATCTTTCACAAAGCAGAAGTTTTTAATTTTGACAAAGTCCAGCTTATCAGTTATTTCTTTCCTGGATCCTGCCTTTCGTGTTGTAAGGGCCTTGTTTTTCACCCTGAAAATAATTGGTTCTCTCTAAAGAATGGTGGCTAACCCTGGTCCCTATTACATTGGTGGCCCTGCTATGACCAGGACATGGGACCTTCTATTCCCACCCAGGAAGCGCTCCATGAGCCTTTTCTGAAATCACAAATGAACTCTGGATTTCTCATCACATTTTTAATTTCAGCATTTTCTCCTAAAATGATGGTGAGAAAAGAGCTCTGAATGGGCGACTCTGAGTTTAGTTTGGCACTTGGAAGCCAGGTGACCTTGCACAAGTGACTTAACTTTCCTGCAATTCTGTCAGATGCTAGTTACCCCTGTGAAGTCCTCGAGTACCTAACACGAACTCGCTAATGGCTGAGCCCAGATCATTCCCAAGTACGATGTCTACCTGACCACCTGTATTTGCCAAAAGGCCAGTGTTTTTATTCCACTCACTCAGTTCATTCCCTGTCTCTAAGTTTCCCGGATGGACTCAAGCACCTTGCTTTATCAGTCTTTGCCTCATCTTTCTAATTAAAGTGAAAGTCGTCTGTGTGTGCATGTGTGGCGGGGGTGGGGGCAGTGCAAAGGGAGTTTATTTGTGAGCAGTGGTGACGGAGGACAGAGGTGTCCAGGGAGCTCCGTGCGCGGGGACTGAAGCCCCACACACTGCCACGTAGCCTGGCCATCGCCTCGCGCCCTAGCATGTTACCTTGGAGCTTCCCCGGGCCCTCCTGTGCTGTGGGTGCGCGAACCCTTTAGACTCACATTCGAGACGAAGCCTTGGGGGGTGGGGAGGCACATCCAAGAAGAAACTTCTGTCATGCCTAAAAACATGATGTGCTGCTGCAGTACCAACATTAGGAGCAGTAAGTTTCTAACGGAATTCTAAAGTTCAGGCCAGGGGAGGTCTAGCAAGTTTTGCCTTAAGCGTTTAGCAGGGAAACGTCTCAGTGTGAAGATCTCCGGCAGGACGGGAATCCCACAGACTTGCCAGAGGCCGTGGTTCACAGACCATGGTTGAGGGGGGGGGGGCGTGACCGTCGCAGCCCAGAGGAGCTCCTGTGGCCGTGCCTCCATTCCTTAGGGCACTCATCTCGGTTGGCAGCCACACGTCCAGTTGTGCGACTGCATCTGTCTCCCGCCGAGACCGCAAGGCCCAAGAGGATGGACACTGTGTGTCCAGCACAGTGCCTGGCACACCAGAGACTTCCCGTCACAGAGGGGAGGAAAGGGGACGTTGTTCAGGGTGCATCTGCAAGTTGGTGCCTTACGAATGAAGGCTGGACAGACAGCAGATCATTCATATTGGTGTAATTGAAATTTATGAATTTTACATCAAGCGCTAGTTCGGCTTTATCCCACGGGTGTCAAACTCATTTTCACCAGGGCCCACATCAGCCTTGTGGTTGCCTTCAAGGGGCTGAATGTAATTTTAGGACTGTGTACATGTGACTGCTCCTTCACTAGGGGCAAGGAGCTCTACATTCGGCCCTTTGAAGGCAACCGCAAAGCTGATGTGGCCCCCGGTGAAAATGCGTTTGACACCCTGCTCTATCCTCTAAGCTGGTATTCTGAATAAAATTCCTTTATTTGGGTTTCGAGTTTTGTTTGCCTTGCTGCTCCCAAAACAACCTTGCACGCAGTTGGAATATGCATAGAGGGCAAGAGAACAGGGCTGTGGATTTTAACATTTTTCAAGACATTAAGTGGAGTCCATCCGTTTTGAAAACAAAACATTTACTTATTTGCCAAACATCTTTTTTTTTTCCAACCACAGTACAGTTAAAGAGTATTATTTTTGTAGAAGGAAATGAAAACACCTGAAATAGGAATTGACCAGAAATTGACCAGGAATCAGTTAGAAATCAAAGAAAAGTCAATGCAGGGAGCAAAGGGTCTGACTGGGGAAAGAAAAATCTTCGAATCCACTGACTCCAGGCTGAAGCAGGAGTCAAATGATGACATAAATAAAGCCTCATTGATAAAACATGAGAGCTATTGAAACACTAGATGGAAGAAGCAGCGCATGAAATCAGACACAACGCACTTGTGCTCGAGAACCACCTCTGGCGGCAATGTTTCAGGCCGTCGTTAATATGAAATAAGTCATTATTTGAAAAGAAAAAAGAAAGCTCACCTTATTACATCACATCAATAATGCATTTTCTAGGAGCTCATCATGGTTCTTTCTATAAAGGCCAAATAATGTAGAGAAATCACCTTTTATCCGCTCCTGCCTAGGAGGGTTTATTTTGTTATCCTGTTTTGGTTCACCCTTTAAAAATTCTCAAGGGGGCCCTGGCTGGTGTGGCTCAGTGGATTGAGCGCGGGCCTGTGAACCGAAGGATTGCGGTTCGATTCCCAGTCAGGGCACATGCCTGGGTTGCCAGGCCAGTTCCCGGCAGGGGACATACAAGAGGCAACCGCACATTGATGCTTCTCTCCCTCTCTCCTTCCCTTCCCCTCTGAAGATAAATAAATAAAAAAATCTAAAAGAAAAAAAAAATTAAAAAAAAAAATTCTCAAGGGGTTTCAGGGCAGATGAATCCAGGCCCTCTATGGAGACATCTAAAATAATTCAGGACGAAAAGGAGAAAATAACCAACCTGTCCCTGTTTCCACTCTCAACCTCCTAGCAACGTGCTTTTTGTTTTAATTATCCAGATAATTAAGTCAATTCTTCACGTACTGTTGCCCTTAGAGACAGGGCCATAGTCTGCAAGTGTTCGCTTACTCTAACGATTAGCATGTCCGGTGTGCCGGGGGCCCCTGAGGGCCATCCAAACTCCTTACTTCTTGGGCTCTTCGTCTCATCTGTAAAAGCAGCCTGATAATACTTGCCTCAGAAAATCTTGGTTAGGATTCAACGAGATAAACGAGATGGCGTGTCCACGGTCACATCTGATACCTGGAGGCTGGTTCCATTTGTTCCTCTTTTAATGGTAACTCTTGATCGCTCATGAAGTGCTTCCTTGCAGCGACTTAGCAACCAGTGCATGGGGAAACAAGAAAACAGAATCATATGAGATTAATGCAATGATGTCGGCATGCTCCGTGAACCTGACCCCCCACGCTGTGTGGGAAAAGTGAGGGGGGTTCCGGGAGATGGAGCTGGGGCAAATCAGAAAGGGGCATGTGGCGAGGGGGAGCCCGGCGGGGAGACAGGGCTTCGCTGCTTTCGGAGAAGTGGAAGCAGGCCCCCCCCAGCCTCGGGCTGCAGTGGGGAAGAGAGTGAGGGAGCAGCCTTGTGGAGAGGGGGGCCACCTTGTGAAGGAACTCAGACGCCCCAAGTGAACTTAGGTCTCTGTTACGAGGACAACAGAGAGCATTGCAGAGCGGTTTTCTTTAAAAAAAAAAAAAAAAGGGAAAAAGTAGCTTTTTTTTTTTTTTTTTTTTTTTTTGCCAGGTTGCAGAAGTTATACCTGTTCATGAAAGAAAATAAATCTTATAAATAATAACGTAAGTGAAAAGCCCCACAGTCTTGCATCCAGAGATGACCGTTGTGAATGTTTTGGTGTAATACTTTTCATGATTGAGATAATACTTTTCATGGCTTTTTTAAAAAAGGATATTATTTATTTTTAGAGAGAGGGGAAGGGAGGGAGAAAGAGAGGGGGAGAAACATCAGTGTGTGGTTGCCTCTCACGTGGCCCCCACTGAGGACCTGGCCTGCAACCCAGACGTGTGTCCTGACTGGGAATCGAACTAGGGACCCTTTGGTTCACAGCCCGAGCTCAATCCACTGAGCTACACCAGCCAGGGATCATGGCTTTTGTTGTTGTTGTTGTTCTTATAAACATTGCATATGAATGGTTAAAAAAAGACAGATGATTAAAAACATAAAACATACCCAAAATTCCTTCACATAGCTATACTTCATTAGTGTGTCCTTCTGAATCTTTTTCTCTGTGTCTCTGTCTTGTTCTGGGTCTCTGTTTATTAATCTCGTTTTTAGTTGTATCTTAAGCTGTGTGTTCCTTTTAACATAGCAAGAGAGTGTTTCCATATCACAAGATTTCACGTAGAACATTATCAAGAATGATGGAATAAAGTATTTTCGTATAACAGAATTTATTTAACCAACCTCCTACTGTGAACATGTGTGCTTGGCCAAATTTCACTCTCAATACCAATATTGTCATAAAAATGTCATGGGTAAACTTTTCACAGATCTCTAAAGCTTCCCTAGAATAAGACATCAGCAGTGGCATTTAAGGTATTTAAAGATGTTGAGTCATCACTACTACATTGTCCACTGAAACACAATTCCAGTTTTCTTCCTAGTAGTCACCTGGGACAGTTCTTTGCTCAAAAAGATAAAGGGTTTTGGGAAGTTGCCTGAAAGATGACAGAAGGAAGTGGAACAGAATGGTGAATACGTTGTCCAATAAATTCATTGGTAAAAATGAAAAAATGTGTCTTTTATTTTTTACTTGAAAACCAAAATCATTTTTTGGCCAACCCAATATTGTCTGCTCTCTGTGGCCCCTCAACCCGGAAGTATTATCAGGTTTCTTAAGGGTGGACAGTTTTACAGGTAGAAACATGGTAACTCGTCAATTTGCATTCCTTTGCTTAATAATGAAGTTGAACACATTTTAACGTGTCAAATGGTTAATTTTCTCTTCTCTTCCAAATTGTGTTGATGAACCTTTGTCATTTATGGTATGTATTCTTTTCTTATCAAATCTTATATTAAGGATATTTACCCTTTGTGGTAAATTTTGGAAATATTTTTGTTAGTAAATAGTTTGTTGTTGAATTATGTTCACGAATATCTTGTTGCAAAGAAGCTGTAGCAGAAAAGTTTACAATATTTTGGTAAGTGAATCTATCAATCTTTTCCAATATGAGTTCTGCTCATGGCCTTGGGCTTAGGGAGACATCTCAGCTGCCCGAATACATGGGTATTATCCATGATTTACCCTGGTAATTCTGTGTTTATCCACATGCAATTTATATTTCGGTAATCTGTGAGGTAAAGCTCTAATTAGTTTACCCCCATACGCACACCGCCAGGACTTAGCCAGATATCTCAACCCTCTGTGTTGAGTGTGTTGAAGAATCCAGCCTTTCATCCTTCTTTCTTTTTTTTCTTCTCTTCTCTTCTCTTCTCTTCTCTTCTCTTCTCTTCTCTTCTCTTCTCTTCTCTTCTCTTCTCTTCTCTTCTCTTCTCTCCCTCTCCCTCCCTCCCTCCCTCCCTACGGAAGCCCACTCATTGGGAGCAGTTTCCCTGTGGCACGAGGCAGACAGCAGAGCCACTCCTGGGCAGCTAACGTTTTCTGAAGTGGTGGCCTCACTGTGAAGTGTTCTTTCCCCTTTTTCCTTCCTGTTCCTGGAATGTGGGGTGGATCCTGTCGGTCAGGTAACCATCTTCCCTCCGTGAAGGCAAACCTGCCTGCTGTGGATGGTGGGGCAGGTGACCAGAGAAGGCTGACCGCGGGCGACTTTCCTGGGTCCTCACTCTAGCCGTAGGTGGCCTGCTGGGTGGCAGGGCACCAGCCTCTCTGGGGGTCTGGTCGTCCGCGTAGGACCTTAAGCTCAGGAGGGAAAACAATAGTATGAGTAAATAATTTTAAGAAGGCCCGTGCCACTTTGGAAAAAGCAGTAATTCTTCTCTCCGCGCACAGCTGGGAAGCTAAGTGCCCTGGTTCTGGATTTGGACCGTACTTGGCACAATGATACAGGGGAGGAGAAAGCAGACACAGCCTTCACTGCTCTGTACCTTATGGTGCTGTGGGGGGGACAGATGTTTATCAAACAACCACAAACAATGCACATGCAAACACACCACTGAGAAAAACCCACACTGCGGACAGACCGCTCACGGTCTCACCGTCGTTAGCGGGGAGGCGCTGTTTCTTCCAAGCAGGGGTACCCTGGTCGCCTTAGAGACCACCCAGAGGAGGAAAGCAGCAGGCAAGCTTGGTGGGTGGTGGGAAGCGGAGCCGGACAGCGGCCTCTGCAGGCGAGGCACCTTCTGGAGACACAGTCCGACTCGGACCCGGGCGCTATCTGTTGGATTTGACCACGACGGGCTAAGGAGGCCTTGCAAGTCACTGAATTCTTCGTGACATAGTTGCCTAATCTAAAAGCTAATTAAAAAAAGAGATCGCTCCTTTCTTCCTACGCACTGACGAGCAAAATTCTTAAGCGGTCAGACAGCGTGTTTTCCATGTGATCGAGTGCGGACGGTCCACAGAGCACCCCGAGGGTTGAGCAGTCACAAAGCTGTTTCGTATTTGGCCTTCCTGAGTCTCGTGTGTAAAGTAGTACCTCGCTTAGATGACATCATGAGTTTGGAACACATGACATGATATCAAAGAGTAGAGTCGCTGGCATCCCCTATGTAATTGTTAATATTATGAGACAGAACATGGCGGAATGAATTGTTTTTGACCACATGATTTGGAAACAGACAAGCCTGAGTCAGAGTCCTCGTCTGCCCCTATTTGACCTTGGCACACTGAGAAACCTTGCTGTTTGAACGCTTTTTAAGTGGGGAAAGTAGTTCTACTGGAAGGAGTAATTATGCAAAGTGCCATGTCAGGAGAAAGTACTCAAGAAATAGTGGCCCACGCACCCGTCGTATATCTTACAGGACGGCTTACTGTGGTCTGCAGTGCCTGCTTCTCTGAGACCAAATCTCCCTGCAATTATTGACCCACCGAATTCATTAGAGCTGCAGCCAAGGCTTAACCCTTTCCCCAAAAGCAGGGTTAGGATAAGAACACGCAAGAAAAACCCCTCCTCTCCCTCTTAAAATCTTCCCAGGTTGGCAGATGAAGGGCTCTACGTATACATTGTGCTGCAGCCTGCATGGGTAGTAATAGTTGCCATATTTGTGGGTAATTATCAACATTTCTCATCTCTGATTCTTTGCCAATTTATTTTATTGCTATAAATCTGGATGTTTTATTTTCTACTTGTGGTAATAATTTGGATGCCCCAATAGTCACTGTCTTGCTGTTACTTATTACAGATAACATCACTAAGAAAACCCACTCTGGGGGTCCGAAATCCGTGTATGAAGCCAGGATCCAGTGCCGTGGTCAACACATAGTAAGTGTTATGTTCTCTGTCCCCTCGGACTCAGTTCGGTTGTCACGGAAAGAGGTGGTACGATCCAAGCCAAAGATGATTATACAAATGTGTGGAGTCTCCCTGCCAAAGCGAAATGCCACACTTGTTTGGTTTTAGGTGGAGTCTGTGGAGATGGATATATAAAGGGGGGTCACCCCCAAGCCCAGAATTTATTCATAAAAAATTGCGTATTTATTCTTACCTGTTTAAACGTCGGTCACCTTCAAAGTACTCTCCATTTGATGCAATACACAAACATGCTGAATCTTCAAAAAAAATATTCCCTGAAGCCGAATTCAGGCTCTCACAACAGCACCAGCTGGGTCACTGACACAGGTGGGTTCCTGGAACACTCACCTCATGGGGGAAGCCTGTACTACAGGGGGCCCACCCGCCAGACGATAATTCTGGTTTTGGGGGTGTCCCCTCTCCCATACTGCTATCATATATCACGTACTTGATTTAAAAATATTTTCACAGGGGG
Source organism: Glossophaga mutica (assembly GCA_039655065.1). NCBI lineage: Eukaryota > Metazoa > Chordata > Mammalia > Chiroptera > Phyllostomidae > Glossophaga > Glossophaga mutica. The sequence goes on from CM077313.1 coordinate 91,664,818, forward strand.
TTTCCTGTAAGGACCTACTCTTTTTTACTCCTTAACTTTATTAAGCAACCCTTTCCCTAACTTTTACTTACTGAAGATGACATTATATTTAATTAGAATAAAAAAGTTCTCTGTCCTGAAGGTATCTGATTTTCAGATCTTGAACTTTCCGTAAACACTTTGCAGAGTTCATCCCACTTAAGAACGCTTACATTTTAATACAGTTACAGCACATTCAATGTAAAAATGCATTGGTTGAAGTTCGTATTGAGTTCAGCATCTGTTTAGCAGAACTCCGAATACAAAGCAAAGCAGAACCAGGCGCTTCTGACTAACGAGATACACGAAACGTGGGCTTTGACTTCAGTGAGTACAAAATCTCAGAGTTGCCGTAGTCGACTAAAAATTCTCATAATCCATGTCGACTGCGTCTGCGAGTACAGGATTTTTTAAAATAGTATTTTTATTGTTGGTTCAGCAAAGCGTTTTCCCTCCAGGCTACCTACTTTTGAAAGCCACGCAATATCAGGTGTTAAGACAATAGTCGATAAAATTAGTTTCAAATGAGATAATGGCAGACGGGGACAGAAATGGGGTTACACTGTGTAGAGAAACCAATAATGACAATGAAAGTCAAAAACTGAAAGGATGCGTTTTGCCAAGGAGCTAAAGCTGACACCTGAGGCCCAAAATACGAGTCTAAATGCCTCGGTCCGGCCGCAGCAATTCTAGGGGTCCCCTCGAGGTGAAGGCAGGAGTCGGCTCGGAAATCAGGCAACTACACAGCTCAAGGCAGGTGATGCTCTGAAGACGTTTATTGAAAGTAAGGCTGAAGCTTTTATACTATTACTGTTGCTATGCTTCTTGGTCTGAACAGGAACTTGGCTGTCTGCCTGTTGCCTTGGTTAGGCTAAACAGAAAATCATAGTTTAACATACAATGACTTTATAAATTGAAAATAGGTATTTGACTTGCCAAACAGAGTCTCAGTGAATTCTTTTGCCTGTGTTTAATGATTGATCCGTGATCTATGTCTATATCCTGATCCTATTCTACTAAAATGTTATGAAAGACTAAGTGCCCTTTCTATTATTATGTGTTCCTGTAAGATTATTTTGTTCTACTTATTACAATGGGTGAACTGATTTAAGTCTTTCTGATTAATTTTCTTCAGCCAACCATCCTTCATTGCCTTTAAACAAATACGGACAGTCACCAAGGGGGACTTCTTTGCTAACTTAACTAGTAAATTGTTAGTACAATCTGGACATGCAGTTACAGATGATTCAGGAGTGGCGGTGACTGCGTCTAGTTCTGTGGAAGCTGGAATCACATCCGAGGCTTGCCTATCGGTTTCATTCTCATGTGTCTTATTCATCTTTCCCAGGTTAATCATATATACAATGAAAATTATGACTCCTAGAAATATAATTCCCATACTACCAATGATCCCTATGCCGTGTCCTCTTCCTGGAGGACGCCTTCCTTGAAGCTTCTCTCCCCATATCCGGACTTTGTCAGATAACATGGCTGGAAGAGGATGTGGCATCTAAAAATAAAATGCACCCTTACCTAGTGAAACGATTAGACAGACATGGGTAGGCTCAACTCCTTTGATTTAGCAAGCTGAGAATGAACTCTTGTTTACAAGAGAACCGTGGTGAACCCCATGAGTCTCTTTCTTGCTATCTGTTGTAGTATCCGGAGATGAGAGTAGAGACAAAACATGCTTAAAATGTCAGACTATAGTTGATAACACTGTTATATGATTGAAACTTGCTAAAAGAGTAGAACTTAAACTATTTTCTCGCACACACAAAAGTAGTTACGTGAGGTGATGGAAGTGTTAATTAACTAGATGGGGAGAATCCTTCGTAAAGATATATGTAGATCAAATCACCATGATGTATATTTTAAATATCTTACAGTTTGACATGTCAATTATATCCCAGTAAAACTGGAATTCAAAAAAGTCTAGACCTTCCATTTATTGAATCTGTTAAGTTAATAATGTCATAGCTTTAAACATCTATTCTAAATTAAACAAACTTCCATTTTTTTATTGTCTTGGGCATTTGTGCTGTCTCTCTCCCCCCTCCCCTGTACCCCCCGCTGCCCCCGCCGGCAATTCCCTGCCAAAGGCTTCAGTTTGGGGGAGGAGATTTCAGAAATCACAACAAGACTTCCTGCTTGACAATATAACCATGAACTCGGAGTTTCTGAGAAATCGCCAGGAACAATCAAGAAAGATGTTGCTTTTTATGCAGAATGCTCGCTGAAGAATAGTTTTGCCTCCTAGTCAATGATCAGATTCTCATTACTTATTTAGATTTTTCTGGCAGTTTTACTCTGAAGAGCTCATTAGAGTAAATTATTCCAATATCACGTTCATTTGCAGACGGGTGGTGTTTATCCTGTGTTTATTTTCATAACTTGGCAGATTTCACGCACCAAATACGTCATCCTGCATCCAGGCGCAGCCTCCCCCTCCGCCGCCACAGGCCTCGCCAGTGCTCTCACTGTCTTGCCTGCAGCTGCCTGTGGACCGGGACCGGGCTTCCCTCCCTCACTCTTGCCTCCCCCGTCTGTTCTCTACGCCACAGTCCCCGCGGCATCCTTTCCGAGAAGAAGCCAGCTGGGACTTTGGTACAGATTACACTGACTCCGTAGATCAGCTTCAGGAGTCTTGTCATCTTAAGGATGTTAATCATGAAAATGGACGTCTTCGAATTGATTCAGGTCTTTTCCAATCTTCTTTCAACGATGTTTAGGTTGTTTTTTTTTTTTTTTTTAATTTCAGCAAATATTCATTGAGCCAGTTTTCGGTGACATACCTGCTAGACTTTGGGTACATGGTGAAAGTAGCCATCCTTTTACAGTGTCTAATGTCCGGGGTTTCAGCGGCACAAGTCTTGCACTACTTTTGTTAGTTTCACTCCTACGTATTTTATTGTTTCCGGTGCTGTTGTAAGTGGAATGCTATTTCTTCATTTTGTTCTCAGGTTCTTGTTGGTGCTGCATGGAAAGGCAAGTGATTTTTGCAGGTCGATCTTGTATCCGGCAACTCAATTAGTAGTGAATCTCTAAGTATCTGTTACATTAAAAGTTCCATTCGAAACTAGAAACTAGCCAGGCAGTGAAAGACAAATACCATATGATCTCACCTTTAACAGGAAGCTAATCAACAAAACAAACAAACAAGCATAATATAAACAAAGACACTGAATTTGAGAACAGTCTGACAGTGACCAGAGTGGGAGGGGAGGGAATTTCAGGGGAAAAGGGGAACGGTTTAGAGCAACAAGTATAAAGGACTCATGGACAAAAACTATGGGGGGGTGGAAATGGGAGGAAGGTGGGGAGGGCTGGGGTGGTGGGCTGGGGCGGGGTAAAAGACAGAAAACTGTACAATATCAACAATTAAAAAATACTGATTAAAAGAAAAAAAGTGAATAAAAAAATAAAAAATAAATAAAATAAAATAAAATAAAAAGAAACTAGAGATAGCGTTGCTTCTTTCTCTGTAATTGTGATATCTTTTGTTTCAGTTTTTGGATCTCTTGTTTCGCTTTCTCGTCTAATAGCTCCGTCTAGCCCCTCCAGTACGATGTTGAACGAGGTGGTGAGAAAGGCCATCCTTGTCTTCTTTCCAATCTTAGGGGGAAAGCTTTCAGTTTTTCACCATTAAGTGCATTACCTGTGAGACTTCGGTGGATGCCCCTTATCACTATCACCTTGATCCGACAGACGGACTTTTCTATTGTTTCTAATTTGTTGAATGTACTGTGTTTGCGAAAGGGTGTAGAAGGTTGTCGAATAACGTTTCTCCGTCTACGGAGATTATCCTGCAGTTTTTGTCCGTTCTCCTCTGCCGTCTTCAGATTCCATCACCTCTATCCATCTACCTTCATGCGCGCTAATTACTCTTCTCTCGGTGTAAATCCGCTGCAGTGAATTCTGACTTCTGTCATCGTCCCTGTCATCCCTCGAAGCTCCCCTCGGCTCCTCGGATGCCATGTGTGCCCACAGGTTCCCTCCGGTTGAGGAGGCGTCCTGGCGCCCGCCTTACAGACCGCAGCAGCTCCGCCTCAGCTCTTTGACGTTTCGGCAGCGGCTGTCCAGCCCTCGAAGGCAACTTTTTGTGGCCGGCTCTTTTTTCCTGTTTACGGACAATACGTGCCTGTTTGTTTGCATGTCTCTGCACTTTCTTGTGGAAAACATTCTCAATGATATATTGTAGCCAATCGGAGCGCTCATCTGCCCCCGCCCCGCGCCTCTGGGGGTTCTCGTTGCTGGCTTGTTCACCTCCTCGCTTGTTTACTTAGAAACACAGAAGCGTGGCCCCCTGCAGTCTGAGTTCTCTGCTTTGCTCCCAGGAGTCCCAACCTCAGGGGCGAGGGTGGTGATAGCCAGTTCTTTGTCTCATTCCCAGAGTGGCCCCTGCCCAGATTCAGGGTGGTTACCTCACCTAGCCCTTAGCCTCCACTAATGGCTGTCTGATTGCTCAATTGTTCTTGACAAACACCTGGGGTCGTAAATTGCTCCACAGTCTGGTCCAATTAAAGTTGGGCCCTTTTGCAGGGGCGCTCTTTGAGGCTTGATTTACGCTGCAAGAGCTCTTCTTAGCTATTTTGTTCTCTATTATGTATACTTCTCTCCTGTTGCTTTGGAGATGGCTCTTAACTATTCACCCTCTCGAGCTCTATTGTTTCATCAGTGCCCTTGGACTTGAGCTTTTCCACGGTCTGTTCCAAACACAAGGTGCCTTTCCTGATTTAAACTCCTGTCTAAACTCCTATCTCTTGTCACTCTCTCTTAATGCCCCCAGTCGTATTTTTCTGCAAAGCCCTTACCTGGGCCTGACATTACATGAAACACTCGTTATTCATTGCCTGTGTCCACCACTACCATGTAAGCTCTCTGAGGGCAGTTTAATGCCGTACCCCCAGTGCTGGGAGACTGCTTACCACACAGCAGGCATAAGAAATAATGGTTGAACGGGGGATTTAGTGACTAGAGGAGGAATACAAAAGAACACCCCTGGCGATCAACAGGAAAAGGGAAAATTCACGGTGAGCGTTTAGACTGTGCATCCAGATGGTCATTCGGAAAACCTTCGACGTTCATGACAAAAGAACGGTGTTGAGAAAACGAAGAGTAGGTGGGACGAGGGGTCTGGTGCCCCAAAGGAAGGTGAACCCACTAATAATGCTGCCGCTGCTGCTGACACCGATGGGACTAGCACCCCTGCTCTGAGGGTCCCCGTGCTCACAGCGGGCTGAGCCCTGTGCTTTGTTCGTGCCCGTTAGGCCACCAGCAGTGCAGGGACGCTCTGTGGGAGGTGCTGTTTTGCAGGTGTGTGCAGTGAGCACAGGAAGGGCGAGCAGTGAATGCGGGGCAGCAACGCAACCAGTAAACGGCAAACTGGGCAGTTACGCTCCAGGGGCTGTTGTACTGTGTGAACTGTGATACTACGTTTAAACTTGATGTCAGGAATAAAGAAAATGGCTAAAAATACAAGATATAAAATCAGAATTTTCACAGACCTCAACAGCTGGGGTAAAATCGAGGTCAGGTTAATATTAATTCTCGAATTATTTTGCCTCCTCGCCTTATTTTGGGGGTAGGACCTCATCCCCCATCGAGTTCACTTTCTGCAGCCCCTCGCAGAAACTCGGCCGGGTCCCCAGGAGGTATCTCGTTTGTCTCAGTAGTTACAAGTGCGGTGTAGGGACGGCTGCTTTTCTGCACAAGTACCCGCTGGGCGTGCACTCCTTCCTGCTGGGTGTCCTGGTCTCCCCTGGGTCCTCTCGCTGCTCTGCAGCCGCATCATCGGTGCGCTCAGGCACAGGGCTGTAGCTGCCGTGGCTGATAAGTTCTGAGCGGAAACGAGGACCGCGCTCATGGCACTCACACTGGGTCGCCCCGTGTCTGGTCTAACAACAGCCCTCCTCCTGCCCGAGACCGAGAGTATTCCTTGTTGAAAGAAACCCTTTACCCTAGAGGATTTGGAACTGGGCTCCTGGACTCAGCCTTGGGAGCACATCTGGAGTTGCATCCCAGCAGCCCACTCTCAGCCTTTTTGCACTCGTAGAAACCTGCATGGACATCGTCCTTCCTTTTCTCAAGCCAGAGCGGAAACGCTAGCACAGGTGGGCCTGCGCAGACTGATGGCCTTTCAGCACTCATCGCGAGCGGTCGCTGGCCCTCCAGCCCGGGTGCAGCCTGAGCTGAACGAGGTCGCTCCCGTGTGTCTTCAAGGCTGCTGCTCCCGACGTCACATTCGGTGTTTACGTCCACGTGTAATTCCAGCTTGCGTGTCATCTTAAGTTTGTGGGTCGCTAGGGAAGCCGCTCGAAAAAGCAGCGCAGAGACAGGTTGTTTAGCCTCGCCCCGGTTCCGGTGTCTGAAACTCGCTGCCGAGACTCCGGTTCAGAACAGCTACTGAAAATGGGATGTGAATGATCGCGGGGAGAAATGCCTTGGGCTAGCAGAAGCGGGTTGCGTGGCAGTGTCCTTACTTTGCGTGGGGAGAGAGCGTGTCTCAGGCTCAAGAATTAGAGCAGTTGTTAGTTCCGATGGGGGAGTGCGGGGGAAACAGTGTAAGCTCTGAAGTCAGGCACCCTTGGTTTGGTTCCTGGTTCTGTCACGTCAACTGGATTCGGCAAACCGAAGTGCCTCCTGGGTATGTCAGCCAGCGGTCTGCGCCGGGGGCCGCCGGCGAACCGTCTCGTATCCTGAAACGGCAGAGTTCCAAGTCTCGGTGGGGCAAATCATTGAAGAATAGATTTTAAAAGGAGGGGATGCACTAGGGGAGGTGCAGTACAAAATTTCGTACTTGTTTGAAATTATATCAAGTTAATTGGAAGTTCTTAAGCCTTGATTGGATTTACTCCTCTATAAAATTTATTGTCACAATACTTTTAAAGATTATTTGAAGGTTTGGAAAATGCGTGTCTGGGTGTGTACATATATGTGTGTGTATGTGTATACATGCATACAGAAAGATAGAAAGATACAGAGAAATAAACAGAATAGAGGGGTAAAGGTGGAAAGACAGAGAGAAGGAGAATATACATGATAAAGCAAACGCATACAAATTTACCAGGGTTTTGGTAATAAGGTTGAATAAATAACCTCTTGAAACTTCTGCTTTAAGTTGAAGGATGTGTGCTTGCATCTATATCTCCTCTATCCCAAATTTTATTGACGGATCTGAAAAAAATGCATTTTAAAAGAACTAATTCTTTGTAGTCATGAGAAGTACAAAAGCCTGCTGTCAGCGGGGCAGAAGTCTGGAGGCATTGCCATTCGAAAGGACTCGGAGCTTAAAAAAACACAACCCAAAGTACAACTTGGAGAAGACTCTCTCAGAAGGGACCCTGTTCTCCCCAAAGAGCTCCAGAGAGATGCTCGAGGTGGCCAACAACAAACACAGGCGAGGTTGCCGTTCCCACAGCAGCTGGCATTCAAGGGCTTCCTCCAGGACCGCCAGGTGGCGCCTGCGGCTTCTCCAGGCACGCTGCCCACCAGAGAGTGCCCTGCCGAGGCTGCGGGCTGGCCCAAGGGGCAGAGCAGGTGCAGAGACATGGCCGTCCCCTGGGGTGACAGCTGCAGACTACAAATGGACGAGGAGCAGTAGACAGCAGGCTTGACCCCTAGAGCAAGGCCAAAGCGCGAGTTTCGGCAGAGGAGGTTCTGCCGCAGACACTTGGCAAAGAGGCTTCGAAGAACGAGCAGGGAACCCACCTGTAGTCGCTGGGCCCCTGCCCACAGGGCCCAGCCTCATCCACCCCCAGCTCCTCCTCTCAACGCACTAGTCCATGGTCAGGACTTCCCGTCTGGGAACAAGAATCCTTTTAGGGGAGTGAAAGGAGACTTGTGACCAACCGTGCTTTAAGTTTAAACCTTCAACTCAAAATAGGGGCATAGAGTTCCAAATCTACACAAGTATCAGGAAAGCTAACGGCATGAAACAGAGGCACCAATATGATAAAAGGCACAAGAGATATGCTAGGAAGCGGAGTTAATGGGGGAAACAACAAAAACATTAACAGAAGAGGATTTGCAACCGTTACTAATCAAGGCAGAGTTCTTAGAAATTTAAAAAAAATAGACTAATTACATTGCGAAGTTGACACGCCTAAGGATGAATAATGGTCTAGAGATGGAAGAAGCATCACCCAGAAAGCAGGCCCGGGAAACGCGGGCTGGTGCGGTTTGTGGGGGTGGCTGTGGCCGGTGCGGCAAAATCGTTGTCTGGGACATTGCTCTCGTCCTCAAAGCTGGAGTTGACTTTGTCTTTGGGAAGCTGCAGGCCAAGGAGGGGTGGAGACCCCAGTCAAGGTGGGTTTTCGTGTCAGTCAAGCTGGCTTTGAATTCCACAGGAATTTGTTTCATGTCATTGCCCTCTCTGTGTTAAGCTGTTAGGGCTGACACACCTGTGCCCTTATGAATGAAGGCATGACCGAGTTTGCCCGTGTGAATGGGCCATCGGCCTCCACCCTCCGCTGCTCCCGGTTCTTTTCTGAGGTCCGCCAGGCAGTTCGGGCGCTGGATTTGAAAGGCCTCCTGGGGTGGGCCATTTCCAGACGTGTTCTGGAGCGTGGCTGTATAGTTGGCCAGATAGGGCAAAGGCAGGTGTACCATCGTGAGCACGTGAAACTCGGAGTTTATTCTGGCGTTATTACTTATTGATTACCGTATCGCCACACCTACTCTTGCCCCGCCCTGTGTATACCTGGGAACCCAGCATCGATTTCCTGTACTTGGCCCTTCGAAGTCCCCGCTCAGCTGGGGCTGGTGACCGCGGTGGGTGTAACACGCATGTGCGGTGTTGTATTTAGGAAACTGTTAATCTTACGATGGCAGCTCTGGGCTGTTTATGGGGTGAGGAACTCGGAGATGTTACGGGAGGACTCTGCAGGATCATCGAGGCAGAGTTGCCTCGCTGTATGTCCCCAGGGAGCGACCTGCCAAAGGCGGCTGAGTTAGAAACTGGTCTGAGACTCTGTCCCACGTCTCATCTGAGAGAACGTGCCCTGGCGTGATGAACACAGGCTCTCTCCCCGAATGTTGTTGCTTCTGTGAACAGAGGTGATTTTTCCCTGCGACCAGGTTGTCGGAACTGACTATGGCGCAGACACTTCTAGAAGTGTTTTACTGCAGTATTTGTGGGGAGCGGCGGGCAGCCAAAATGGAAGTCACCTTTATTTTGGGGCATTTTGAGGAAAGGGAGGGGCGACTGATCTGAGAATAGGTTTCAAAATCTCTAAAAGTATGAGTCTTTTTTTTAAAGCGTGTAAAATAATGAAACCATTCTGTTTGGAAGGATTTGGTTAGGGTAGGGATTACCGACTGGTTTAACAAGACCCTTGTGTTAAAATGGGTGAGCTGACAGCTTAAAACTCATTTTGGGACACAGTGTCCTCCAGGATTATGCCCGGCTGCTGGTACCCCCACGCACAGGGTCACACGCAGCCACTGGGCAAATTCTGGAGAGGCCTGGGAGGTGGCTGCCCTACGGCTGGCTGTCGAGAGAGTGGGCTGGAAGCCCACTCTGCACCTGGCGAGCAGAGGGGAGTCTTGCAGTGAAGAGAGAAATTTGAGAAGTGTGAGGGCCAGCCTTCAGATGACATGTTTATCCTGGTGAAATTTCTAAACTAGAAGTTCTGCCCACATTGTACGCTCAGAGCGGTACAGAGACAACACACTTGTTTTAACCAGATGAATTTCAGAAGGTCTCCACCTACTCTCCTACAATTTTCCTGGGCAAGACTTCGGAATGGTTGTGCTTTGGTGAAATTCTGAGGTGCCTTAAAGAGCTTAACAACTGGATCAAGAGTCCAGTGATTTGAAACCTCTAGCAGCCTGAAAACAGACGAATCTGGATTTCATGTTACACTGCCCAGAAGTTCTTCAACACTTGTTTGCTCTAGAATGTTGCATCTAACTATAATTTTGTCTGCTACTAGCAGAAGTCCACAAACGACAGCCCAAAGACGAAATTGCACCTGCTGCCTAGTTTTATAAATAAAGTTTTATTGGAACACTGTCATTTGTGCATTGCCCATGACTACTTTGACCTTACAACGACGGCGCAGTTGCGGAGTTGTGGCAGAGCTCATATTATATAGCCTGCACGGCTAAAATGTGCACTTTCTGCCCGTTTACGGAAAAAGTTGGCCGTCCCCTGCCTAGCACATTCCGGAACATGACTCATGCTTCCTAAAGGTGCTCGTTCCAACAGGGTGGAGGGCAGTGAGTGACAGTGTGCACAGAGTATGAATGAGGGCGGCAGTGTGGACAAAACCCGACCCAAACGAAAGGAGACTGTCCTGCGCCTGCCCGGGGAGAGCTTCACACCTGCTGGGCTCACTGTGGTGTCGTCCCCCCCAACCCTGGCCCTCTGCTGGGGTGTGCCACAGCTACCCCAGTCCACGGGCACCGTCGCTGCAGAAGGTTGACCTCCGCGTCTCTGTGCGGTTGTGCAGCAGCACCAGGTGGCTGGAGACGGCCGTGTGTCCCGGCCTTCGGTGGGAGCAGGGACGTGACAGGTGTGATTTCTCGCAGGCCTCCTTGCAGCTGGTGAGCAGCCACCCTTTCCCCGCCATCACCACCGGGATGAACACCGGCCAGGCCGAGGTGGCACAGCTGGGTTTGTACTTTCGCAGAGCTGGAGTGTTTAGTGAAGGGAAATGTGGTTTGCGAAGGGGCGTGGAGTGGGGCATTGCCAGGTTTTCGGGGAGGCTTGGTTTTGTGCGCAGCTGCTCTCAGACCGTGGGGGCTCGTTTGGGAGAACCCTGCAAGGGGACTGAACGTCCCTGCCTGCCCGGCTCTGAGGCGGGTCCTGGGACGTGGGACGTCCGTGCTCAAACGGAACATCCTGGGCAAGCCGAGAAAAATTAGTTACCTGGGGGCCAGGCCTGTTCAAAGGAGAGATTCGAGGAGGGTGACGTCACATCACGGCAGCAGGAGTTGCTTTTTTTCTCTCCTCTTTGACGTATAACTAACCAAACACCCATAACCCAGCCAAAGGGCTCCTGCCCAGCACTCCCGGGAGGCTCTCCTCACCCACTTGTGCATCCCGGGTGGGACCCCCAGGGAGGCTGCGGATCCGCGGGAGCCAGCACCCGACCCCCCACCCCGCCCCGCCCCGCCCCGGCCACCCTCAGGAACCAGGTAACCTGGAGGACACAAAACCCGACCCCCACAGGGGAGGGAGCATTTGCGGTGGTCAAGTCCCCCTGGTGGGGGAGCACAGCAAACGTTCAGAACGGGATGGAGATGAGTCCACAGACGGCTCTGCTCCCCAGAGCCGACACTGAAGCGTGCGGGGACGGTGGCGGTGGCAGTCCTGAGTGGCAGTGACGACCCTTCTGGCAGAAGGAGGTGGAAAGTGAAAATGTGGAGCCTTGTGTCTGCCTGGGAAGAGAAACCAAAATCCTGTGCCACAGCGCCACCTTCTGGAAGCAAAGGAAAGGGTTCTGATTGTCCGCATGGCTAGACTCAAGTAAACAAAACCTTCGGCAATGAAGGTGGTTAGCAAAGCACATCTTGTCAAACACGATGAAAAGTCACAGTAACGCAGTATGGAAAAAAGAAAATGACAGTTCTCCAGCAACTGAACTTAAGGACATGGGGCATTGCAATCTGGTAAAAAAAATTCAAAAGAGCTGTTTGGAAGAAGTTCCAATGAGAGACAAGACAACTCAGAAAGGCAATTCAAAGGAATGAAGAATAAAATGCATGAACAAAAGGAGTACTGTAGCAAGCGGAATGAAATTATAAAAAAGAACCCAAGCACGAGCTGAAGAACTCAGTGAATGTGACAGAGAATGTGTCAGAAAGTATCGGTGATAGGGTGGATCAGATGGAAGAGGGAAGAGGTGGCCTGGAGGACAGGAACTCCGAAACTATTTGGGGGGAAGAGAGGAGAGAACTCGGGTTTTTAAAAAGTGAAGAAACCCTGTAGCCGCCATCAGACTTAGGGGAGCCAGTGTAAAGAAGATTGGGTGACTAAATTGAATCATCCTGTATCGCACATTTGAAAGTGGCTAAAAGAGTCGATCTTAAAAGTCTTCATTATAAAAAAAAAATTGTAACTGTGTATGAGGATTGATGTTAACTAGACTTACTGTGGTGGTCATTTTGCAATATCATAATATTTTCAGCAGCCACTTACAAAGCAGCAGTACCTTGAGTAAAAAGCTGAGCTGAAAATCAGGTTCAGGTTTTGTCCATTCTTTCTCCTGGGGGTTTGTTTCTTCAGGGTCTTGTTGCCTGGCCAATTTTCTAAAGACTTCACATCAATAGGTTTTATAGCCTATCCAATTAAAAGAATGTGTGTGTTCTCAGGAGGTGGGTTTGTCTGTAGCAGTTTTCTCCACCACCGCTAAAACGTGAAAGTTCTCCTGTGGGAGTTCCTTTGGAGCATGTAACATTTTTAGTCCTACATCACACGTATTGTCCATATGCTAAAACTGAAGACTTTCCAGATGCAGGATCCGTCCCTGAAAACTAAAATCACAAAGTCAGGTGCAATTATCACACCCTGTTTGGGGGTGAGAAACAAGAACCGCAAACTGTTGGTGAGAATATCAGTGTTCAAGCATTGTCAAGGAGACCAGAAATCAGAAATTACTGAAATTGTAATTCTAATTAGTTTCTTTCAAGTAGAGAGAACTCAGGAATAGTCCTGGTTTGAGGCTGCCATAATTTTGTTCAAATGAAAAAATGTCAGATAAGCGTTTAAAATTGGACTATATGAAAATGGTGATGGCTGATGAGTTAGGATTTCTATACAATGTTGTTATGTGATGTATAAGGTAATCATGACATTTAAAAAATATTACTATAGTGTGTGGCATAAAAGGGCAAGCAGATCACAGCAGTTTGAGGAACTTAGTTTTCTTTCCATGCTTGCAGAGTTGCACGCACCTGTGTGCGTGACTTCTTTTGGGGAGAATGTTAAGGGTTTAAATAGTTAGGTGGTAGACAAATACACTCTCCCACTCTGATACTTGAATACACTCTGGTTGCAATATCCTCTCTCTTAACTCTAATTAAATGAGCTGATCACAGTGTCGTGTTGCAGTCATTATTACATATCAATGACACAATAGCAGACCAAAGTCCCTAACAGTATAGAACAGCTCTACGTTTTCTGAAAGGAACTGTTACGCATACAGGTGGGGCAGAACTAAGTTTACAGTTGTGAGAACACGAAACAGTGCGTTCTGGCATGATTGTTCATTATGGAATTGTTTTCTACATAAACGACGGTAAGCCTGCTCACTTGCCCCACCTTGCATTCCTCTACCTGGAGCACGACACACAGCGGATCTCCCCTCTTTGTGCTTGGTGACATCGCTGACTTGCCCCGCCCCCTCTTCCCTACCCAACTGCGTTCGAATGAAAGTTGAAAAGCTGGACTCTCACCCTAGTCGGAAAACTGTAATAACTGCTTCTTGACAGTTGGCCTTCCTGTAATTTTGCAACTTGGGCTGGTTGTCTTTAAGAGTTGGTTTTTCAGTGTTCGTGTGTTCAAAACGGTTTTGAGGTTTTGTGGTTGCTGGTGGCGCCCTGCGGAACTTGTAACACTAGCTTCCTCGTGCTTCGACGGTGTACGGGGCTGCCCTCGAGAGTGTGCACAGACCATGGATGTGCCCAAGCAGCCTGGCTACTAGACGAGAATCCTGTCTACAAGTCCGACAGGTGGCCCATCAGCTGCACTTCTGCCCGAGCTCTCTGCTTTTCCAGGTAAGCAGCAGAAGGCTTGGGGCTGGGTCACACGAGTGGAAGTTAGGTATAAAGAGAGCACAGCGCACTGGCCAGCGTAGCTCTAGCTCAGACTCTCCGGGCAGGCTGCTGTCAACGGAACGGCACCCCTGTTTACTCTGACCACACGCCTCCTGTGCAGAAACTGTCGTTCAGCTCTTCCTGTGCAGCGCGCACTCCTGCGAAGGGGGCTCGAAGTCTTTGTTAGCGATTAAATAGGGACAAAATGGTTTCAGAATCTACCAGAAAGGAAAGAACTCTGCCTGAAAAGTTTGGAGCCGTCTCTAGGGGATCTGGTGTTGCATTTACATATTGTTCAAATGTTTATCTTTTAAGTGGTTTATTTATTTTTTTTGCATTATGAAAACCTTTAAACTCGATTACTGCAATTTTGTCATATGCAGTTTGAAACCATTCTGGCAGCCCTTATCAACAGAAGAAAACAACCAATAGCAATCAGGGGCTTTGAAATTTCTAAAAGAAATATATTCAAAGTTACATAGAACAGTGGTTATTGTAATTCTTTTCATTCCATTGGTACAGTGCTACATGACCGGAGGAACCTGTAAATAACTTTGAAATCACGTAATTAACAGTTAAGAACAACTGTTGGAACATCTGTTCAAATAAGTTTACATTAAGTTCCTTCTCTACCATTATTCACTTTGTGTAAGAAATATTGCATTTCAAATAAGCAGAATGGAGCACAAGGCGAAGTTGAAAAAAAAACAAGTCAGGAATCTGCAATACGGGTCTGAGAGTTTAGTCTGGCTTCTGTAACAAATTTGTAATATGATTTTGGGTGGGTCACTTTGTTCTCTGAATTTCAACTTCCTATACAATTGCACAATTACTTGTCCAAGAACTTATTTATCGGTACCTCAGATTCACAACTTCATATTTTCTTCTTTACCAACCAGTCAGTATTTTAATTGATCAATCAGGAGTAATGCGGCCAATGGATGAGGACCGAGGTGGTATGAATTCTAGCCGTCTGTTTTCTAGTAATTGCCTGAGGGTTTTGGACAATAGTTTCTAACTATTCTAGGCCAGAGTTTCGGAGATTGTTTCTATAAAGGACTAGATAACAAATAGTTTAGGGATTGCAGGCCAAGATGCAAAATTGAACATAATATGCAGGTACTTATGTAACCATTTAAAAAGGTACTAGCCGTTCTTATTTCGAAGACTAGGACATGAGCCACATTGGCCTCAGGGCCATGATTTCCCACCCCCTGTCCGAGGCACTGACTTTCAGCAATGGTACAGTGGAAGGGGTAGACGAGATTATGTGAACCGCAAAGGAGTTCATGGATGGTATTTAGGGTAACTCACCAATCCCCTTTATTGTATACAAAAAATAGTCTATGTATGTAGATATGTGTTTTTCTAATGGGAAAAAAGTGTCCGCAGATTTTATCGGATATTCAAAGTGGTCCAAAACCCAGCTAAAGTTAAGGACCATAGGACTAGCTGATTTGTAAAGATGCTTTCCAAATCTAAAATTCGGTGAACTACAAAGTGCTTATTGGATGTTTACCATGTGTAAACTGCTTTGGAAAGGGTGTTAGCATGTAGTGACTGAAAACCATGTAAAAATATTTTGAAGAAGATTGGAGTACGTGAAAATCAGTGAAACCCTTCAAAGTAATAAACTTGAGAAAAATTCTGTCACTGGTCGAACATTTCTACGATGTTACTTTGTAGAGGGTCTTCAAGTCTAGTATGCGTTGTGTCAAAAATGTTTATTAAATACTCCTATTGTTCCATCTTGTTTTTGATGGCAATGGTATTATTCATGACCATCATAACAATCTTAATTTAAGCAGTCTCTTTCCTAAAAATACGATTTTCTGAAGGGCAGGAACGATGCCTTTTTTCATCTCTTTGTTTTGAAACAGCATTTGTCACATGCTAAGTACCCAACATCTTTGGAATGAATGAATGAATGAATGAATGAAGAGATGAAGCCACCAACTGTGAGATTATGTGCATCAGATACTGAAGGCTCGGAGCCCCAAAGGCTCTAAGACAGTAGCTGCTAAGTTCAAAGATTGCTTCTCCTTTCCACTTTGGCCATAACTGTAATTTCAAAATACTTGGTCAACTAAAGATTGCAGTTCCTGGAGATTAAGTCATTTTTTTGAAAAGAGTGAAATAATTCACATGGGAGAGAGAAGCATTTCTAGCAACCCGATCCCTGGGGTGGGGTGACCAGGGAGTAAAGTCTGGTTGAGGAAGAGGAACAGGCGCCTCTGAGTGCCTGCTGCCCGGGGACCGGGGAGGCGGCGGCAGCGGCTGGGGCCTGACGCGTAAGTGGGGGGGTTTCCTGGACATTCCGAAAGTCGGATCTCATGGAATTCGGGACACCACTGTGCTCCCTGACACAGACTGTCGGCCTGACCTCCATCCATTGCCCGGGCCACTGATGGCGTGCGTGAATGAGCACCATTCACGGGCCTTTCCTCACAGGTGCAGGGGGGTAGGGGATGATGGCTTGTGGGCTAAGCACACCTCTCTCCTCTCTCTAGGGGTGATTTCGTTTTCCAAAAGACGTAGTCAGTCTGCAATAGCTAGTTTATGGTTTCTTCGTGTCTCTAGGGAATGCAGGACTAAAAAAATGTAAGACCCATTCATCATGAGCTTACAAAGCTGTCATATATCTATTATCGATCTATCTACCTAAAACATTCTCACTCGAAAGAGGGCCTCCCCTCCCCGCTCCCAGCACACCCCCTCCACCTCGGAA
Source organism: Glossophaga mutica (assembly GCA_039655065.1). NCBI lineage: Eukaryota > Metazoa > Chordata > Mammalia > Chiroptera > Phyllostomidae > Glossophaga > Glossophaga mutica. The sequence continues at coordinate 91,681,325 of CM077313.1, forward strand.
GCTGTCAGGGAAGGAGCAGCGTGCTGTTCACGTCAGGATGCCCTCACAGAGGGCAGCATCCCTCCTCACTAACACCGTTTGTTCAAAGCTGCCGTCACCCCACACTGAAACGGCACCCCTGGAACAGTAACCCCTCCCTCCCTTACCGGTGGCCCCTGGTAACCACCGTTCTACTTTCCGTCTTTTTGACCCTTGACTATTTTAGGTCCTTCGTGCGCATGGAATCGCACTATCTGCTCTTTTGTGTGAAGGCAAACTCTTGCTTCTCAGAGTCACAAAAAATGCCTGGCCCGCCTGCTCTGGTCTCCAGCTCCCTGTGGTTTGGAGATGCTGGGGTCTAGGCCGAGAGCACCTGACCGCACACACCTTTCGTGAACGTCCCGCACTATTCGGCAACCTGTTTTCCCTCCATAGTTGAGTTAGTTAGGGCATCTCCTCTTTCCCTGACTGCATACCACACGTTATCTTCTCTGGAGTGTTGCCACCCATGCCTAGAATGCCACCACCTCGTGTTTCTCCGTGGGACGCCTGGTCGTCGGGCCCAACACAGTGACTGTGAAGCCTTAGGTCTTCACTGACACTGACAGATGGGACCCTTCTCCCCACTCTGCGTCATCACCTGATGTGTCGGAAAACCACCCAGTCTTCCCCGCCTGTGTGTGTCTCTGTGTGCTCTCAGAGAAGACTGGGCTTCGGACACTTCTGGTCGCCCAGCGTGTGCAGGTTCTTCCCCCTCCCCACCCCCCACAACAGCAAGGTGTCCTACAATGTAACTCAGTTCTGATGCTATTTACCTGAAGACAGTGTCGGAGCCCGCAGGTTAAGGACTCAGTCCCACGAGACTATGCACCAGCAAGCAACATGCCCTCAGGTGACCCCCAACCTCTGTCCGATCCGTCTGCAAACTGACCCTCCCCAGCAGTTTGATTACTTTGCAAGCCTGGCCCACAGAAGTCAGGGAAGTGCTTACTTACATTTACAGTTTATTAAAAGTTGTGACGGAGGACACAGATGACCGCACGGATGAAGAGATGCTAGGGCAGGGTCTCGGAGGGTCTTGGGTGCAGGAAGTGGTCCCCGTGCAGTTGGGGTGCATCACCCTACCAGTGTGGATGTGTCTACCACCCTGGAAGCTCTTTGAACCCCCTACTCTTGGCATTTTATGGAGGCTCCATCACATAGGCATGTTCTGTTACCGACTCTATTACCAGCCCCTCTTCCCCCTCTGGAGAACGGGTGGGGGGAGGGGCGGGGCAGGGCTGAAAATGCCAAGCTTCTAAGCGTGGCTTGGTCTTTCCGGTGACCAGCCCCAGCCAGGAGCCCTCCAGGAGCCCACCCAGAGTCCCTCATTAGAACAGAAGATGCTCCTAGTGCTCTGTCACTTAGGAAGTTACTCGGATTTCCGGAGGGACTGGATGCAGAGAGCGATATGCACGTAATCTTGCTCCTCCACGGCCGGTACGGTGGCACTCCCGCAGTGCACCGCGCGCTGCCAGAGATGAACACTTCGGTGCAGCCTCACCTTCTCCCTCGGTTGTCAACTCTGCAGAGGCGTGGCCATGCCAGGCGCGCAGGCTGCATTCTCTGCGAGGGACCAATTTACAGAAGCTTTAGCTGGGATTTGAATGGGGTATGCAAAAGTTAAACGGCAGTTGTCATATTTATTCATTCCTATTCTCTCTCCTTTGCCTCCCTTCCGCCCTCCCGCCTCCCTGCCCACTCCAAATATAGTTCATGTACAATCTCTCCTACAAACATCTGTACTGAGAGCAAAATTGTTAGCTGACCTATTTTTTAAATCTCTTCCCATGAAGCAAATTTGGCATAAAACATTGCAGTGTCTCTTACTTGTAAATAGTAAAGATCATTATACCTATTTCACTTTATATATATGGAGAGAGAGATATTCAAAGATGTATATGACCCCTGCTTTCCAGGAGGCAGTCATGTAGTTGGAAAGACACTGTTTATTTATGCAAAACAAATGCAAAGCTCTTAAGTCGTTGTTTGCTCTTGGGAGAGACATTTACAGAAAGAGTGGCTGGAAAATCTTTATTAGATTGCTTGAAAGGAAAAAAAATGCTGGTTAAAACTTTCACTGAGTGGATAGGTAGCTGGTTTTCTAGAACATCACTATTAAGACTTACCAGAAAAAAAATCAAAGCGTTTTATCAAGAATGCCAGTTGCTTCGCAGAAGAACCTGGGAATCCGATTAGGTTTGAGACCGTTTTTCCTTCATATGCAAATGATGAGATCAAGGCTCCAGGTCACCTGGATCCTCCTGCAGATCCGGAGAGTGAGGTCTGTCAGGAGAGTGAGGTCTGTCTTCCCGAGTTCTCTCCCCGGCAGCCTCTGTGCTAAGGCCCTAGGGGCGTGGCATGGGCTGCAGGGAGGTCAGAAGCCATCTCTTAGCCGAGACTGTGGGTGTGGATAGAATCTGGAGGAACGCCGGGATGTCTGACCCTTGGTTACGTTCCGTTCAGGCACGGCTCTCACGGGGGTCTGTGTCCGACTCACTTGAGCTCCTTGCTGAGCGCACCCATGTCAAGGTCTCCCCGTGGACTCTGACCCAGGGGTGTGCGGTGGGGCTCTGGGCATCAGTGGTTTGGACCCATCTCCCTGGGTGGCTTGGAGAGCATGCGGTTAGGTGGCCAGCTTTTTCTCGTGCCATATTCCCAACCCGTGTTTTACACGCTAATAGCGGGGGCGTGACTGACAGCTGCTGCGCAGGCTTCCCAGGCGCAGGTGCAGGCGCAGGAAAGTGGTCCCGAAGCCGTTCGGAGAGACAACTCGCGCACCCTGGTCCCTGTGCCCCGCACCCTGCAACACGCAGCAGAGAGGCTGTCTCGGGGGGATGCGGGTTTGACTCTTTATTAGCTAGACTTTCCGTGTAAAAAATGGCAATTCTCTCAGACGCTGGATACTTCTAAGTGACAAACACATCTGTCACACGCTAGACCTCGGTCAGCTCCAGCAAGCCTCGGCTTCTAGTGCTGAGAATTGTGAAGATCAAAGGAATAAGCTATGACGCAGACGCGGGAGTATCCAGTAACCAGTGCCCTTCCTCCCGCCGCCCACTGTGGCTCGCTTTTGGTTTTTAGGGAACCCACACGGAAAGTGAGCCGAAACCATCCCCACGCTGCCGTCCCATCTGTCGGTGACTTTGAGCCGGAGACCGCAGGGACGCCTGTTGGGGCACACCTTGGGTTTACCTCTCCTCGCAGGCAGGGAGAGCCCCCAGCCTGGGGGACCATGGGCCACCTTGCTAGGATGGTATGAAGCAGTCTCTGATGTTTGGGCTTCGCAGGGGAGATTTGGAAGGGGGCCGGAGGAAGGGGGCGGACCCGTACTGGACGCCATCAGAAGCAGAGAGAATGTTCTGTTTCAGTGAGGAGACAGCGGTCCATCTGAACCAAGAAAAAGGCTGTTTAATATTTCCCGGGTGGCCCAGGGGCCTTGCTCGGGTCTGAGCTTAGACAGGGGGACCCAGGGGCCTTGTTTTGCCCCACTTTGTCCGAGGGACCGCCCCAGAGCTGTGCCCCTTTCCGCTGCCTCTGGAATGAAACAGAGAGCAGGGGGACGTGGCCTTAATCTGAATGGAGAGTCGGAACGTCTGTGGGGAGCTTGCTACGACCATCATCACGCTGGCTTTTAACCGTGGTTATCTGCACACGGCACGGCGGGGTGGGCAGCCAGGTCTGCTTGCCTCCGACTCACCGGGAAAGAGGACGGGATGAGAGTCCGCTCAGCTGCAAAGTGTGTTTTGGTACAGTTGGAGCTTTTGAGAAACCAGGGTTGGGGTGAGGGTGGAAGCTGTTGAGTTCCACGGCCTGGGAAGGGCATTGCCCGTGTAGCCTTGTTCAGCCGAAGACAGAGATGGCCTGTCACCCTGTGTCACTCTGTCTCCGTTGGGGACTCGAGGGTGGAAAGATGGGGTGATGATGAGCCTCTCCAGCCACGTGCTGTACCCCTGCTCCCGGTTAAAAGGCACTTCTTGTTAGACTCTCCCGTTTTCCAAATCTGCAGGAAAAAATACCAGTGTGTGTGTGTAACTGGTACATGTGTGTTGTAGGATTTTATTTGTAAAATCCAACGTCACACAAGGGTACTTTTCATGCAAAGGAAACCATTTGTTCTCTATACCCAGCTTCTACGTATTTCTACGGGCAGAGCCCACCAGGCAATTTTCTGTCTCTGAGAAGAGTCCACCCTGCGTTCTTCCCTCCCACAAAGCTTGGTTCAGGACGCCCACGCCAGGGAAACCTCCGACCAACCCAGCTGGGCCGAGGCGTCCTTCCAGGCCAGCCGGGATCTGTACCTTCAAGCGTGTACTGCAAACAAATGTGGACCCATGGGGCGCAGAACCCTGGCTTTGTGGTGGGACGCTGCTCTAGTGAACATACCCCTAGGAGCTCCATTTGAACATGTAAGGGCGACCTCTCCCGATTCACCCACGATTTTGAGCGTGAAAGCAGGCCTCCCTTCGCTCCGAATGCAACAGAGAGTGTGGATGAGCCTTTTCCCTGAGCCCCTTCCCTCTCCAGCCTGGGACTATATACTGCTTTTCGGCATGATAGTGAAATAAATATAACCAAGTAACAATTAAGAAAGTGTTCGGCTGGGTGGTCGTGGGAGGCGCCAGGGGGAGACTTTGATGAGCACCGTTGTATCTCGGCTCAACTCCGCCACCACTTTCTGAACCCCCTGCACCCAGGGTTGCCAGACGTGGAAAACAAAACTACAGGGCTCCCAATGAAATGTGAATTTCAGATAAATAGTGAATAATGTTTTTAGTATAAGTGTGTCCCAAATATTAAAGAGATACTCAGGTATACTAAAAAACGATCCGTCGTTCATCTGGATTTCCGATTTTAACTCGGTATCCCGAGTTTTTCCTGTCAACTGCGCACACAGCTCCTCAGAGCTCAGTTTTTGCGAGGTGACTTCTCTGATAGGACAGAATTGGATTCACTTTCCTGCTCAGCCTCAGGTGAGCCCAGGTTACTTTTAACCTGGAGGCCCCAATGCGCACAGCAGAGAGTCGTCCGCAAAGATCCCAGGCAGAGGATGCCAGCAATTCCCTGCCCGAGGGGCACGGGTGGGCAGCTGCTCACGAACACGGGCCGGTGTCGGCTCCCCTCCCCCCCCGCCCCTCCTCCACCTCTTCCCCCCACCGTCCTGGGAAGAACGAGGAGCCACTTCCTTCTCCCTCACCGTGGACTCTACCTATTTCTATTACAGCGTTTATTTCACTCACGTAAGGCCTGTTTTGCGATAATGATGAAAAGAACATATCAATTCCTCCCTCCCTCCCTCCCCGCTCCCTCCATTTCTCCATTTCTTCCTTGCTTTCTTTTCTTTTGAATCAGTTGGACTTGTTTTTTTCCCCCTTCATTTCATTTCCCCCCACCTTCCTACTCTGGGATATACACATTTTATTTTATTTTATTCTTTGAGTGCTTTCAAAGAAGTGTGAACTTTCATATTTATTTAAGAACTCTGAAGTTAAGCAATATCTTACTTTCTTCCCAAATCATACGCAGATCTTAGAACACATTGATAGGGAACCCCCTACCTAATTATATGCTACTGCTGCCTAGTAGGTGAGTGTTGTCCTGTAGTTTAGCCAAATACATTCGATATCAGTGTTACATTGCTTTATCCAAAATCTGTTTAGATTTGCCGATATATTTACAGGATCACTGATTAACATTTTTTTCTTCGTTACTTAGACATTCCTCCTTGGATAACACTCCTTTTTCTTTAAATATTTCTTCTGCGTGCTCTTTCAGTAAGGCATAGTTGGTGTGACTCCTTTCGGGTTTTGTTTGTGCAAAGGCCTTCAATGCGCCCGCACTCCTGGAAGACGATTTGGCCGGGCGCACTCTGGAGGGTGGCGGCTGTTTTCCACTCGTGGTTTGACAGGTCATGCCCCGCCGCGTCCCGGCCCCCACCGCCCCTCGCAGAGGCCGCCGGTCTGCCTGGAAGCATTTCTTTGTCGTGCTGTGTCTTCTCCCATGAGATGCCTTTGACGTCAACATCTCTTTTGTCTTTAGCTTTTGGCGGTGTCACTGTTCCGGGTCTAGGTGTGCCTGTCTGTCTCTTTATCCTGCTTAAAATTTTGGGGCCTTCCCTAATCCGATGACCGGGATTTCTCATCCCTGCTGGAAAATCCTCAGCCATCCTCTCAGACAATGGTCTTCACTTGGCTGTCTCTATCACGTATTCTGGAACAAATTCAGCTTCCACGTCACTTTTAGGAGTTCCAGTTTCCTTTTATACTCAGCTGAGGACATTTTTCACTGCTTTCAGAGAGAGAGAGACAGAGAGAGAGAGCGAGAGAGAGAGCGAGAGAGAGAGGGAGAGGGAGAGGGGGAGAGAGAGAGAGAGATCGTTGGTGGGAGAGAAATATTGAGAGGTCGCCTTCGCACATGTGCCCTGAGCAGAAATCGTACTGGCAACCTGGGTATGGGCCCTGATGGGGATCGAACCCGCAACCTTTCACTTTGAGGGATGACACCCAACCAAGTGAGTCACACCGGCTAGGGCTGAATCACTTACTTTGAATGTATTCTTTTATTTCTTTAGATAATTACATTTGCCTTGGCCCTTTGCTTCTGCCGGGTCCCCGGAAACTGGGCCATTTTGAAAATTGCTTGTGCTGGTGGGTTGGGAACACATTGAGGGAAGGCACAGAGCGAATTCTCTGACTCGAGAAACCTGGTCTGAAATGACGGTGAGGTGAGGAGCTGACCACTTCAAACCCGAGGTTGGGAGTCCAATTTGAGACTGAGGCCGTGATCTTCATCCTTAAGAGCCCCTTGGAAATAGGCGGAGAGCGCTACGAAATGTGAAACCCTGGGCCCCCTCCCAGAAGTGGCAGCCACGCCCTGTTGTTTTTCCAAAGCTTCCCAGGCTCTTTGACTGTGCAGCTGGCCCAGAGGCATTGGCCACGGCACCTCGGCACCTCGAAGACCCCTGCAACCCCTCAGCTGTTCCAGAAGAGGAAGGGTCTGTTGAGTGCGGGGGGTGAGGCACCGCCGGAAGGGCCGCCGGGGGCAGCTGCTGCTTTTCCTGCCCTCCTCCGGAACCCGGGAAGGACAGGGATGTCAGGAAGCCGGCCCTGGCGACTGCAGCCGCTTCGGCTCTCAGGAGGGTGATGCAGAGCAAGGCTGAGACCCTCCTTCAGGATGGCGTGCGTGTCTGCAAGCTGCGGGCACGGGCAAAGGGACGGCTGCATTCGGTTTCACTTTCAGACTGGCACAGGGACACCACTTCTTCCTGGGTGCAGCTGCCACTCCACTCTGTGGCCAGGGAGTCTAGAGGATGCGGACACAGGGGAAATTGGTCCAAATCTGTCAAAAGGTGAAGACCGAGTGGTTTGGAATCGGTGAACTTCCAAACTTCGGAGCACAGAGGGGCTCGGACCTGTCAGTATCTCTGAACAGCAGGGCGCTGTAAAACCACTTACCCAGACCCCAGAAGAAGGTTTGGGATTAACTCTCCCAGGCGAGGGGACCTTCTCAGTCCCCCAGAACTCTGGCAGCACCAAGAAGAAGTGAAAATATCCTTTCTCCCTCTGTGGTGCCTTTCACTCGTCTGGCAGTGCTGAAGGACTCGAAGATGAAGGGCCAAAAGGGTCAGTGAGAAGAATCTTAGTCAGATTAGAGGCTGCGCTTTGCAGGGACGGTGCCAACTCTAACTCTGGTATCCCCAAGGACAGGTTGAAGGGTGGGCGGCGCCTTGGAAATGCAACTGTACAAATGGAAAATGTGTTTCCTACCAAAGCTCATGTCCTTGTTCTTCATGCCATTGCTTCTTTACAAGCAAGTGACAGTGTGAATTTTGTGGCTTTTCTTTTTTTTCACATGAGTCACGATTGACCATCAACCCTTGCAGAGAGACTTGGCCTGGACGAAGAAAAATAAGAAAAGCCCCTCCTCGAATTGGTGGTTCTCCTCCTGTCCCCTCTTTCTGAAAGTGACCAGACACCTGGTGTGGCTGCTACTTCTTGGTCACCGCTATGGCCTCTTCCTCTTCCCCTTTTTCTCCTCCACTTCCCCCAACCTTCTTTTCCTCTTTCTTTACTTTCTTCCTGTTGAAGGGGTTGGTAGTGGAGCCAGGCTGAGATGCGGTCAGATCTGTGTGGGGTTTCTCGGGGTGGGGTAACCTCAGCCTCTGTGCCCAGGGGTGGGGGGTGGGGTGGGGATATCGCCCTGATACAGATAGCTGCACCCCAAACCTCCCTGACCTCCTTCTGTTACAATGATGCTGGATGTTTACTGCTCCACGGATGATCCTAACTGCTCTGCAGTGTAGGGCTGAGAATCCAGACTTGCACATGGTTAGTGCCTTACTATAGCATCCGTAGGAAAATTTTTACAGCAGCCTTACAGAGCAGATGATGTTATTATCCCATTTTATAGATGAGGAAACTATAGACTTAGAGAGATCAAGTAAGTGGCTCAAGTTCAAATAGCTAGTATCTAGGTCACGTGATAAGCATCCATTGTGTTCTGGGTTTTCCTGATTATAACAAGTTTAGTAACTTTAGATGCAGCATTATAGTTTAAGAAGGGCATTGGCAAACAAGAGTGTCCAGAGTCTGGCCAGATGAGGAAAGTCATATTATTTACTTATTTTTAGAGAGGGGGTAGGGAGAGAGAAAGAGAGGGAGAGAAACATCAGTGCGTGGTTGTCTCTTGCGTGCCCCCCACTGGGGACCTTGCCTGCAACCCAGGCATGTGCCCTGACTGGGAATTGAGCCAGTGACCCTTTGGTTTGTAGGCTGGCACTCAATTCACTGAGCCACACTAGCCAGGGTGGAAGTTGTACCATCTTTATCACCCCACCAATTATGAACATCTACGACGTGCAATCTCTACCAAGACCCAGGACGTGTTTTCTGTAGGTGATCTGCCTGTAAGTAAAATGCTTAGTGGAACAGTGTTAGGAAATGTGTAACACTACAATCACCCAATGACAGAGGAGGAAAAGGAAGTAGGGAGGCATTAGTTAAGTAACTTGCCCAAGGCGGCCCAGCTAGTGAATGCTAAAGGCGGGACTCCTGCAGCAGCCAAAGCTCTTGCTCTCCGCTGGAGATCGTCGTTACAAGAAGAGATGGCAGGGTACGGATGCTGAGAGGAAAGAGCAGGTAGGAATATTCAGCTGATGAAGAAATATTCCTGAGGAAGAACACTTGCACTGTTAAGCTCCTGAGACCAGAACTATAACTAGGGTAGGGTTGTATAGGGAGGCCGATATCTGTACAACATAATAAAGAACTTTCCAGCAATGATTTTTGTCCGACGATACCAGAGTGTGCCTTGCTGAACAAGAGTGTGAATTCTGCATATGGTGCCGGAAGTGTCTGGATACAAGAAGTGTCTAGACACAAAATACATTTCCTAACTCGAAAAGCACATTGGAGTACGTATGACTTCCTAGATAATATACGACCTCTGCGGTGTTTGGATCTGGAAGTCAGCTCGTTCAGCGCACCGCAGCTGCCCAGCAGATTGAAGATCCGATTGTAACTAACCACACAGAAGACGCAAGACGAGGAGAGGTGGGCCACCCAGGTAAGGAACGAAGTCAGGTGTGGCGCTGAGCTCCGAGTCTGATCTCTGATTCTGTCAGCGTTCCTTCCACGCGGTCTCCCGCCGAAGTGCTTGGCAGAGCAGCTGGCCCCGCGAGGCCCGTGTCCCGGTGAAGCAGAGAGCCGGTGTTCTCCGGACTGTCTTCTGTCTTAGGGAGGCCCGTTGCTTCCCCGCCCCCCCCCGGGTTGAATGGGGGCCCTGGTGGGGTGCTCATGAAGGGAGGTGCTGCTTGCAGGGAGGGGGGGAAAACTGAAGCAGACCTTGGAAAGGCCCCAGGGAGGGAGCGGTGATGGGATGTCGGAGGGGAAGGCAGTGCCTGCGGGCAAGGTAGCCCTGGCCCCCTGGGCCGAGGGAGGCAGGCCACTTCAGGAAACTGGGGAGGGGTGGCAGGGGGCCTTCCTGAGGGCTCTGAGCCCCTGCAGGTGGGGTCCTGTCCTCGTATAACCACTGGCATTACAGCGCTAGAGCAGCGATGGGATGTCAGAGCCAAAACACCTGCTTAAAACACCTGGCGATGTAAGTAACCACTAACAATGGCCGCCGCTTCCGCAGCATGTCGTAGATGGTGGTGCCTGGTCAGGCCTGGCGTCTCGTCCAACACGTCGCTGCGAAGGAGCCGGGTTCACCGCTGTGAACTTACAGGCTCGTAGAGATTATACATAGGTAGTGTCTCCTTTATCTTCCGAACGGCCCGGAGGCAGAGGTGTTGGAGACTGTGGTTTAGCTGAGCCCAGGAGAACTGCGTGTGCATGCACAAGCCGTAGCCCCGGTCTGGGTGCAACCGAAGCTATTGCGTTGTCTCTGAAGTCACTCTGGCCAGGCAGCGAACCCACACAGGGCCGCTGTGCGTGGTGGAGGAAAACATTAGAACTAAGAGTTTAAAAACAGTTTCTTGACTACGAAAACAGCATTCTTGTTGTTGTAGGGAATTTGGAAGCCACAGAAAAAAGTATATAGATAGAAAGAAAATTCAGGACTCAGCTGCCCAAAGCAACCCTCCTTAGAGGTTTGATACAGTCGCTTTCAGTAACTACATGCATTCATATTTACGGTAGAGATCGTAGTGCAGAAACAGTCTTCTTTAGCACAGGGATTCTTCTACTTTATTCACCACTTCTTCCTAAGCATTATTTTGGTGGCATAGTAGGTCACGTGGATGTAGCATAACTTACCGTCAGCAAATCTCGGTGCATCTAGTGTGTGTGTTTTGCACACACGCTGGTGTTGCTCTTAGTGATTCCTGGAAGAGAAGCTACTGCCCTGGGGAGCATAGCTGCTGTCTGCAGACTCGCTGGACGTTGCTCAACCAACACCTAGAAGCGCGGTCCCACATTCAGTTCTGATGAGCCATGTCGCCTCCTCTTTGCAGTCACTGAAGACTGTCACAATATTTTACGCTCCTCATTTTAAAGATGAAAAAGGTCTTATTTTAATTTCCACTAATGTGAAAACCGCTGATGTTCAGGTCACCTTCCCTTGTGAGCACCCCTCGCTGCAGGCACAGATAAGGGAGGCATCTCTGAAGGGCGGTCTTGGCCTCTGTGCTCCCTGCCAAGGGTGAAGGTCCCACAGTCACAGGGTGACGACCAGGGTCCTCGGTGGGCTCGGTAAGCACTGAAGGGCTGGGGACATGTGGGCGGTGGATTTGGGAGCTGCAGCGCAGTCGCAGGGACTCAGGTGTGTCTGCTGTTCGTCAGCGGGCCCCTCGCCTTCCACGTGGAGGATTTGTGATTGCGTGAACAGTCTCTGCACGCCCGTGGTGTGCCCAGCACGTGGCACTCAGCGTCCTCTCAGCTTTGGCTCTGCAGCGTGGGCTCTGCTCCCCAAAGCCTGAGCAGAGGGACCAGTGTGCTTGGTGAGGTGGAGGGCGGGCCACCGGCAACGTTTCCTTTGGAGGCAGCGAATGTAATCAATCGTACATGGAAAGATATGTTTCCCCATCACTTGTCTTTTTTGGGGGGAAAATATGTTCCGCCATTATTCTTTTCCTATTGCTAATGAGAACTGCCATTATGGAAAGTTTGAACTACGCAGCACAGCGGGGAGCAAGGCGCTCCCCTGCCCCCGTCACCCAGCGACACCCAGCTGCGGCGACTCGCCTCATGGCCTTTCTGGTTGGATTTATCCCATGTCCTCCGGACCCCCAGAATGGAATCATTTTGACTAAAAGTCCAGATGTAACATCATTTCATCCACAAATATTTTAATACGTATCTCTCAAAGAGAAGGAGCCTTAAAAATCATAAAACTGTTTTCTTAGTGTTCTTTAATGTCACCAGACTGCCACTTAGTGCTCAAATTTTTGATTGCCTAACAATTTTTTTTTTTCAGTTTCTTGAGTGGGGTTCCCAGCAAAGCCTAAACAGTATTTTTGCTGATTTGTTTATTACATCTTTTGAAACCTTGAGATGTCTCCTCTCCCTCACTTGTGTTTCCCCAGCAGGCAGCTCTGGCTTCTTCCCGCCGGGCGTCGTGCATGGAACCCACAGTTTGGGTGCCGGGGGTGCTCGCCGTCACCGTGGCGACCAGCCGCTCTTGCCAGGGGAGGAAGCAGTGGGGAGGGGTTTCTGTTCTGCCCGCCCTATATTACCAGACTCTTTCCTTGCATACACAACAGGGTGTATGCTTCTTTCTGAGTTTCCGAAGTCCATACCTGCTTAGTCAAATATTCAGTGTGTTCGTTACAGTTAATGGTGCCTAGTTTCTTTAGGGCAAGAGTGGGCATGGCTTCCCGTGTGGCCGGGCTCTCAAAACTTTCCTTTCCACCCTGCAACACCCACGAATCAGAATCACGGGGAGAGACTAAAATGATTTGGAGGAACATAACAGAGTGCTAGCCCTTCAAGGCTTCGCTGAGATTTCCCAAGTCGAGCTCTTCACTTTGCAGACAGGTATGCCAAGGACAGAGAGGTGACGCACTGAGGGCCACCTACACCACTAATTCTCAGATGGTCATACAGCCCCTCAGCATCTGGAGAATTCGTTGAAACACTGCTGAGCCTCCGATGCCATCCATCCGGGTGGGGCCCGAGGTGGTGTTGATGCGGTCAGTGCGCTGATGACCTTGAGAGGCGCTGGGCTAGACACTTCCTGATAAACAGCCGAGGTGAGCATCCTCCTGGCCACAGCCCTTGTGAGGCTCAGATGAGCTCACTGGCAGCTGCCTGGTTATCTGCCTCACGTGACGGAGGCAAAAGACTGGCTACCTCCCCAAATCTCCACGGTGTCTTCAGACTTTCCTAACAGATTAATTCCTTTAACTCCTCCTTTTAAACATCGGGTCTAAAAAAATAAAATCCTGCCTCGGTTGATACGTTTAAGCCGCTGGTCCCAATTTAAGCCTGTTGCAAACACCACCAGGAAACCTGGTGTCAGTCTCGCAACAGTCGGTAATTCCTCTGAGATCCCGCAGCTTCTCCCTGGGTCCCTCTTTAGCCCTAAATCCTTCTTACAGGGTGAGCTTAGATCTTTAACGCAGTGTGTTCTAGCAGGTAGGTATTCCGGAGAGGCAAATTTTCAACTCCAGAGAAAAGAGGCAAATCCAAGCCCTGTTTTACCTGAGTACCAGCCCCGAGGATGCACTAAACGCAGCCAGAGTGGCAGAGGTTAGAAACCTCAGACCTCTGCTTTATGGTAAAAATAGAGGACGGATACCTGAACAGGCAGGTAATGCCTTCACTCCCTGACAACTCAGGAACCCCGGTCCAAGAGCCACCTGCAGGACAGGAAAGTAGAGCAGGGGTCCCCAACCCGGTCGGGCCGTGGCCTGTTAGGAACTGGGCCGCACAGCAGGAGGTAAGTGGTGGGCGGGCGAGCGAAGCTTCATCTGCAGTGTTTTCTGCATTGACTGCAACCAAACTGAGGTTACGGAGAAGACCAGCCATGAGTGACACCCTTCAGGCATCGCTGGCTTCCGCCACCCGCGGATGGGACCATCTAGTTGTGGGAAAACGAGCTCAGGGCTCCCACTGATATGCAGTATGGCGAGTTGCATGACTATTTCATTATACACTACGATGTAGTAATAACAGAAACCAAGTGCACAATCAATGTAACTCGCTTGAATCATCCTGAAGCCACCTATGCCCTCACCCCACCCTGGTCCATGGAAAAACTGTCTTCCACAAAACCAGTCCCTGGTGCCAAAAAGGTTGGGGACTGCTGATCTAGAGGCTTTGCAGGTCTGCCCTGGGATAAATGGTCTTCATCCCCTGTCTCTTACTTGGTAAGCAGTAAAATCGGAAAATCCAAAGGGCAGGTCCCAGGGAGACAGAACCTGTCCCAGAGGGAAGTCCCAAAGAAAGGAACAGCAGGGGTATTACCGAGAGACCGAGGCACCGGCTGGCCTTTGGGACACAAGGATTGAGTTCCCACCTCTGGTCCCTTGAATGCAGTGACTTGCTCACCTCTGCATCCCTGGGGCTCACCTTGCAGGCGCACAGTGAAGGGAGAGAACTGCAGTGTTCCTGCTGGTGGTTCAGGGACTCAGGGTGCTCGAACGTGGGGCTGTGGCGGGTGGTCACGGATAGGTGTCCACGGAAGAATCAGACACAGAGAGGGTAATATGGTGACCACTTCTGCCTCTTTGTTGTGGCTTTTGCCTGGACCGTGGAAGCTAGACTCCTGTCCACTCCTCACGTCACCTTCCTCTGCTTTGCAGATAACGTGTCAGGTCGTGAGTCAAAAGCCACTTCTCTCCAGAGCGAAGCTGATGCCTGAAAGGCAGGCAGCCATGGCTGCCTTCCTGGTATTGTGGGGGACGCAGCAGAGGCACAGAGAGTAAGCTCTGCTATTTGTAAATGGGGGAGTCTTCTCGGTCATCTTAACTATCTCTTGTAACCTGGGAAGGCTGAGGTATGGAGTGTAGCCAATTTGAATCTGAAAATGTCCACGCAGATCTACTTGGTTCTGACATTACAGACCCAGAGGTCCGGCCAAGCCTTCTCCTGGTGATAATTTAAACAGATGCTGAGGACATGCAAGGACAGCTGTGCAGGAGAATCCCCAGCTCGGAGCAGAGCAGGGATGCTTCAGGGATAGGGTGGCGCCCTCTTTTTCAGAGGGGCGGACTTCTGCGCTGTGGCAACCCTGGGAGACAGCTCTCAACGTTTGGTTTCAGTGCTGACCCTGGTTGGCTGGGCCAGGGCGGGAAAGTGGCTTAACTTTCCTGAGCCTCCATTTCTTCACCCGGTATTTAGGATGCAAACACCTCCATCCTGGACTTCTTGGGAGGATTATAAGTAATGTCTGTAACATTTCCACCATTGTCCCCCAAACCAAGGAAGCACCCAGGACAGGGCAGCTATGGCGACCTACAAATAAGGTAGAAGAGGCACACTTAGGGCTGGTGGCTGAGTGGAAACCCAGAGGCCCCTGGGGCTGAAGGCTGGAGCGGGGCGGGCCTCGGCCGATTTCCCTGGCTCACGTCTCAGCAGCTTTGACTTTGGGGAGGGGTTTGTTGCTCCGAGTAAGCTTATATTTGGCATTCACCTTGGAGGTGTGGTGCCTTCCAACCACAGATGTTGGCTAATTCTCAAATAAGATGCCGTCTTTCCCTTCGCGATATCCTGAAAGTCATTCTCAATTCCCGGTCTTCTCCAGGTGTTCTGTTGGCCATGGCAGCTTGACTTGTTGGCAGATTATACTAGGCTCCAAGAAAGAGGCCAGTGATTTTTCCAGAGCTCTATGTAGATGTGGAGGACAGACATGGTATGAACAGAATACTAATAGAACTTCTGCAAGAGTTTCCTTTCATTGTTTGCTTCGTTTGCTGAGGGCTGAGTGTAGGGTATAGGTTTAAAGGGGAAATACGTTACTTGAGGGTAGTATTTTACCCACAGCCCCTGGTTTTGCTCATTTCAGAAGTCTGCCTAGAATAGCAGTGAGTAAAGATTACTGGATGATTGGAGTCATTTGGATAAAGTATTAAAAACAAACTGCTTGATAGGAATAGCTTAAATCAGAAAGCAGGAATAGAATTTGTACATGCAATAAATATTTTGTATTTGTCAACAACTTGGCTCTATAAATCTGGACACACAAGTATGTCATGCCATACGATGCTCTTTTCTAAGATGCCATCTTCATAAAATAATCTAAAACGTGCAAAATGCTTAATTCATAGAGATGTTTATCATAGAGTCATTTATAGCAATGGTAAGTTAGAAACACCTCATTGCCGAAAATTTGGTTAAATAACATGAAGATGTCCACTTGGTGGGATGTTATGTAGTTGTTTAAAAGTAGAGAAGCTTTAGGATAAAGTACTTCAATATATTACTCGTGAAAAGTATGAGCTAAAAATTGAGGTACAAGGTGATTATAACTATCTCACTAACGTAGATGTATAGAAAATCACTACCAGAAAATAAACTGAAATACTTATAAGAGTGAACAAATTCTGTTTAATTTTTCTGTAGTTTCTTTAACTTAGTTGCCTTTGTTTTTGTAATAAAACAAACAAAAAAAAAAGAAACACTGAGAAAAGAGAAGGAAATAAAATCATGGTAGTTGTTATGATAAAAAAGAAGATAATGAAAAAGAAGATGAACGTTTGGATAAACGCAAGACATGGCCACAGAAGTGTGAAAAGAAACCCTGCTCGTGA
This sequence comes from Glossophaga mutica, assembly GCA_039655065.1. NCBI lineage: Eukaryota > Metazoa > Chordata > Mammalia > Chiroptera > Phyllostomidae > Glossophaga > Glossophaga mutica. The sequence continues at coordinate 91,697,532 of CM077313.1, forward strand.
CACTCAGTGACACACACCCAGCACCAACCATGTGAAAGGAAATGTGAAAAACCGCCTTCGTGGGTGATACCCTCCCGTTCGTCACATTTCGTTCAGTTCTACCCTGGGCTGTAGGAAGCTTAGAGGCGAGAAAGTTACTGGAGTCACTGAGTGCCAAGGTTCGTCTGTTTGAAGCCCTCCTCCCCTCCCGGTTCCCTGGTGTGTTCTGTGATGTCTTCTGTGCTGTCTTCTGGGGTGGGGAGGATTGAAGTGGCCAGACTGTAAGGGTGGCAAGGAAGCACGGCAGCACTGGGCACTCAGGAATCCCGGGCTCACAGACGGCAGACCTGATGTTCCCTGAGACGACAGCTCAGTTCTTGGGTGACAAGGAATTTCTTCAAAGCAAGATTTCTTTTGTAGTAAGGAGATGGGAATAGGTGTGGTGGTCAAAATTCACAGCACATTGTGATACTTCCGGACCTACAGATCTGTGCAACACTCCCCTGGAGTGGGGAGAGTCCTCAGACTGCTCCCTGTTTTGGAGAAAGCAGGTGGTAAATAGAGCGCCAAGGTGGCTTCTGGGAACAGTGTGGCTCTCGCTTTGAAGGAACACAAAGCCTCTGAGTTTCAATTTCTTGGGCCCCCAAATTCAGCTTTCACTTCCCTTATTGGTCACCAGAGACTATAAGCTAGGGCCAGTGTCCAACTCCCCAAAAGACTGCAGAGATAAAAGCTCGAAGCCAGAAAGCTCTCGTTGGTTCGAACTGATTTTTTTGATTAGCGGGGCCGCAGATCTAACTTTCCCTGAAACCATGTCAGCAAGCGGTACAACACGAGGGGGAAGGAGGGGGAGCTTTTTAAGATGTTAGCTGGGCATATGATTCTCTCAAATGCGTTTCTTTACAGCTGACATTTCTGTTTTGCTGTTTTCCATTTTTTTTCTTTAGCTACCTTGAGGCGGTCCTTTTTGTGAAGCTGTCATTCCAGGGCCTTTTCCAAAAATATTTTGGGTAAAGTGCTGCTCAGTTTTCCCAGAGCGACTCAAGTGAATGATCCTATTTGTTTTCAGGAAGTGTAACGGAATATGATGTGCTCCAAGGATATCTCGAAGGCAGGGAAGCCATCTGTCCGACGACCCCCTTTGCTCGCTGTTCTGCCTCTTCTAGTCCTGCCGTGTGCTCCTCCTGGCTCCTAACTCATCCCTGAAGAGGGGTACGTGGGGTGGGCTTAAAGTACAGCTCTGCCGCCAAGGAGCTGGCCGTCACCTCTCTGGGCCCCTGGAGTGCTGCTCTAGTAGTAGGGGACAGTTACGGCAGGGACACCGAGCTGAGCTTTAGGGGCCTTTGTGTGACGTAGTGAAGGTGCTTGTGTGGGGGAGGGGGCAGCGTCTTCCCAGTGTAGATGGTGTGTTGGACCCAACGATCTCTAGGCTTCCCTCTAAGGGTAAAGTTTTGTGATTCTGCCTTCTGACCCCTGGGACAGGTGCTCCGCTGGCCCTGCGGACGCAGTGGTGACTGTGGCTCCTTTGTTTCTGGGGGCCAGAGTGGGTCTGGAGGGGGTGGGGAAGTGAGGCGAGGCTGAGAAGTTCCACGGAGAAGATGACCGGGCTGGGGCCTGTCTCTGGGTGGGACGGCCGGGAGGGGCATTGGCCCGCAGGCCTGTCTGCTCCGTGTGCATGTGCGGAGGGAGGAAAGGAATCCGGGGATGGGGTGGGAAGCAGAGAGGAGTGAAGAACGGGGTCAGCGGGACAGGACTTGGATCCCGAGTCTGGCTAGGTCGCCCAGAGCTCCCAGCCACGGGCACGCCGGCCAGCCGGCTGATCCGGGGCCCTGAGCCGCGCTTCCCAGCTCTGCTCCCAGGGCCGAGGCGGCGCTGGGTCCCACCCATTCTCTGCCTCAGTCCTTTGCTTTTACCTCCTGGTTCTCTCGCTTCTTCCTCATCATCAGAAGCGCAGTTCAGAGAGGGTTTTTTTTTCCTTTCCCTCTATTTAAATAACGGTTTTATTGAGATGTAATCCATATACCGTAAAATTTGCTGTTTTATAGCACATATTCCGTGGTTTTTAGTATATTCACAGGGTTGTATACAATTTCTCTTGTTTGTACATGGATGAACAGAATAGTTTATATGGATTACGATTTCAGATATGTCTGGACTTTCTGCTTCCCTTTCACATTTGTTTACCATGTTTTCTTGTTCGTTTTCCGTTCATTTGTTTCCCTTCCTGCCTTTGCTCGGATTCACTGGGTTTTCTGTATTCCCTTTTTCCTTCTTACCGGTTGTAACCGAGACAAACCCCTGCACACCAAGTTACCATTCTTGAATGTTCACCAACAATCTAAAATCATATTCTTTTTGTCACTCTACAGTTAAATACTATTTCCCCAATAAGACGCAAATCTTAACATCCAAATTCTCCCTTTATGTTTGTTAAACCCATTGGGTATCGTATTCTTATGAGCTCGTTTTAGATTTAATTGTGTTTCACTTATATTGTGGTTTGCCACTCGGTCTTCGGTGCCTGCCCCGTTTATCCTTTTTCGTTTTGCCGGAATACACATTGACAGTTCGTGCAGGACCCAAGAGAGAGCAACCTCCTGTGTGCTCACATGTCGGAAAATGGGCTTCCTCTTCTCTCCTTCTGGAAAGCTGCTTTGGTTGAAAATACAATTCTAAATTCAAAATCATCTTTCAAAACCATTAAGATTTTTTCCCCAGCATTCAAATGTCAAAAGTCTGATGCTAACATATTTCTAATTCTTTTATAGATAATCTGTTTTGGTTCCCCTCTATGGGGACTTTAAGGGCGTTTGCTTTCATTCATTCAGCAATTATTTAGGAAGAAGCTATTGAGTGCACAGCACTGTTTCAGGTGTTCAAAGTAAAAAGATGAGCAAAACAGAACCCCTTGTCCTTAAGGAGCTTGAATCCTGGGGGAAGGAGCAAGGAGACACGTAAACAGGGAAGACCGCCTGTGATGTATCGGTGATAAATGCTGTGGCGAGTAATGGCATAGCCAACAGGAGGGGGTGCGCTGGGAGGAAGTGACTCAGTATGGGTGTTTAGATACGCAGGCAAGGGAAGGAATGACTGAAATGACCTTTAGCCACAGATGTGAAGGAACTGAAGGACACTCCTGAAGGGGAGACGTCCTGTGCAAAGGCCCTGAGGTGGGAGCCCATTAGGGATGTTTGAGGAAAAGCAAAGAGTTATTACATTTAGTTGGAATATACCAATGAAAGGGAGGGCTGTGGGAGACAAGATCAAAGAGATAACAATATTTATATTAATTTAAAAAGCTCCATTAATTCCTCCCTGGTCAGTCAGTGTTGTGTGGTAGGAGAATTGTAGCTGGGAATGAGTGGTCTGTGTGATAAATGCCGAAACAGACCGAGGGGGGGTTAGCATGCCCTCTGCGTGGGAGCGGAGATTGGGGAAGGCCTCTTGCGGGGAGGGGGATGATGCCTCGGTTGATTCTTGAAGGAGGGACAGGAATTAAGCAGGTATGTCAGGGTTGTTACCTGCAGACAACAGAACCCACGTAGGCTGACTTAAGGAAAATACCCTGGAACGTCTGGGAGCCAGCCACACGGGCAGCCACGAAGCCGGGGTTCATGCAGTCAGGAGAAGACACCCAGCACCACCCCGAGGCGATGGCTGAAGCCGCTCGACTCTGCCTGCAGCTTCCAGAAGTGCCTGATGAGTAGCACGGGGCCTCAGGGCCATGCAGGGCTGACCCAGACAGGGAACCCAGACAGGGAACCCAGACACGGCCCTGCCGTCTGGCCAAGTGACCTCATCTCTACACTGTCGCACCTCCCACCTGTGCCTCACTGGAGTGCAACAGTGTAGCAAAAACAGACTAGAGGGAAAATGCTGAACAGGAAGGCAGGCCAGAGAGGTTGGGAAAGATGTTCCAAGAACTAACTTGTAGAATCTGCTGTAAACCAAGTAAAGGAAATAGGAAGGCGAGAAATCCAACACAGAGGTGCTTTCCAGATGTATTGGCATACAAGTCCTGTGCTTAGAACCAAATTTCTTAGGGCCTCCTCTCCTTCTTAAGAGATACAAACTCTCTTCCCCAGGAAGGACAATGAGAAGGGGGGGGGCGGGGTGTGTGACTTTGGGGACCTTGGCCAAACGACTTAACCTGCCCAGGGTTCAGTTTCTCCACCTGAAATCTGATAGTCATACACGCACAACACACAGGGCTGCTGGGAGGACCGAGTGAGTCCACGTGCGGGCACGCCTCGCCGGTAGCCCTGGGCGTGTGGAAGAGATTTCACACGGGCTTCTTACGCCTGAAAGAGAGAGACCATGGCAGTTTATGAGACAGAAGGAGGACTTGAGCCAGATAACATATGATGGGTTTTACTTTTTTCTTTCCAGTGTTGGTCCTTCTAGGTCAATAGCCCAAGAAAACGATGAGCAGAACGTACGGTGGGATATTATTCATCCTTGATTTAGCTACGAACACAACACTGTTTCATGTCTACTTGACGGAACCACCTTTTGCAAGTACAGAGATTACACATCACACAGGACAAGTAGAACAGCAGTCAGCCTTTTAATGGGTCACGTAGAAATTGTATCTCATGCCCCGCAAAGCAGAGGCTGTCTAGGGTCAGGTCTTAGTCATCCTCATCCTCATCCTCATCCTCCTTTTACATTGGTTGTATTGAGGGAGAAGCTACGTGCAAGGAACTTGACCAATGAGAAGTGTACATCTGATGAGCTTTGATAAATAACTACATTTGTAACCGGCGTGATACAAAGCGTTCCACCCCCAATCCCCCTAAGTTACCCTTTTGAAGTCCACACCTTCCCCTGCTACCTGGGCCCTGAACCACACTGACTTCCTTTCAATTTCATTAGTTTTGATTTAAAAAAAAATACTACAACATGTAGTCTTTTGGGACTGGAATCTTCTATTTTGTAAAGTGTTTCTCAACTTTCTTTTTATCATTGCCCCCCAAGCAGCCTTTTTTAGTAATATTTTTCCTAATTGTTTCTCACTTCCTTATGAAATTTTAATACCACTGATAGGCTGTATGTCTGTTTACATAGTGTATGTATATATGTGTGTTTTATACATAAAAGGTAAAATTTGTCACACCTCAAGAATAAACTTTTGACCACTTGGGGGCGATATTGAGGACCCATGATTTAGTAAGATGCTTTTGCTATTCATTGGTATTGTGTGTTACCCGATGGTTCATTTTCATTGTTGGGTAATTTTGATTGTATAAAGAGATATTCAAGAAATGCATAAGAATAACTGCCAATGTGTTACAAAGGTCAGGTACTGAGTGCGTACTGTAACTACTGTTCTTTCTTAAATGTGATCCTCAGCCTCGCTGGTGTCAGTAAACAGACCTGTAATCGCACAGTTGTTCAAGTCGGAAATCTGGGCGTAACTGAGACACTCCTTCCCCCTCGTGTCCCCATATCCAGTCCACCAAGTCCTGTGCATGTCACCTCCGCAGGATTTCTTGAATCAGGTCTCACGACATAGATTTTGCCATAACCCAGAACATTCTAAAGTTGTAAGGATTTTGATCTCTTTCTTTTATTAAAAAAAAGGAAAAAAAGGAATTTATTAAAAAAATAAGAAAATGAAACGACTCAATTAGTGTAATGAAAAGATTACCAATTTTTTCATTTAGTAAATAAGAAACTAGAGTGTAGATGATGAATTAGAAGGTACTGAGACTATTTAGAGAAAGAATGTCCCAAAGTCCTGAGGAAAACTAATTTGGTTTATGAATTTGAGGTTGGGGGTGGGGAAATTGGGAGCGGGCCGTGTTTCTGGCGGGGCTCGTGCAAAGGGGCTGAGCCCGGGCTCTAGTGCTAGGCGACATCGTGACTACGATGAGAAATCCAGATACGCCCTCCTCTCGCTTTCTTCTGCCTTGACTTGGCCACACATTTTTCCCAAACTAATCAGTATTTTAAACAAGTTTAGTATAAATATTATTGGATCCTTTGCTGAGGAGTTGGAAGGAATTAGACAATTAGAATCATACTTAAAAGGAAAAGTATTTTTTGTACCGAATGGATTCACATCATCTTACGATTTTTTCCCAGTGGTGCTTGCAGGGCTAGTATTCACGTTTCAGCGTCAGGTGCTCTGCAGTCCAGGTTTCCGCGAACATCTTGAATAAGCACCTATATGTGTATGTATCTCCCTGGGCACCTCTGCATGGGGTCTTTAACCTATTAAAGATTAATACTCAATGACTTCCTGTGTTTTCGGTCTAGAGTATATACACATGCATATGACATAGTCTTCGTTCCGAAGGCCCACAAAGTTTACGCCATGTACACAGATAAACGTCAAAATCACCGATTGCTGGTACGAGGGAAGTGTGTACAGAAAGCTCTGGCGGTTCGCCATTTACACTGGTGCCCTGTCTCTTCCAGGTGACTTCTGAAGTATGAGTGCCCACAATAACTCCTCCTGCAGGCCGATGCTGACACCCCACTTAACCAGGCTCTACTTCATGGTGCTCATCGGGGGGCTGGCGGGCGTCATTTCCATTTTGTTCCTGCTGGTGAAAATGAACACCCGGTCCGTGACCACCATGGCCGTGGTTAACCTGGTGGTGGTCCACAGTGTCTTCCTGCTGACCGTGCCTTTCCGCTTGACCTACCTCATCCAGCAGAGGTGGACGTTTGGGCTGTCCTTCTGCAAGTTTGTGAGCGCCATGCTGCACGTCCACATGTACCTCACGTTCCTGTTCTACGTGGTGATCCTGGTCATCAGGTACCTCATGTTCTTCAAGCACAAGGACAAGGTAGAGTTCTACAGAAAACTGCATGCCGTGGCCGCCAGTGCTGGCCTGTGGCTGCTGGTGATTGTCATTGTGGTGCCCCTGATTGTGTCTCAGTATGGAAGTGTGAAGATGTATAACAAAGAACAGTGTTTCAATTTCCACAAAGAGCTTGCTCAGGCGGGTGTGCGAATCATCAACTATCTGATCGTCATTATTGTCATAGCTGCCACGGTGACTCTGCTGGTGTTCCAGATCGTCATCATCACGTCGATGGCAAGGAAGCTGGGCCACTCCTTGTTGTCCCACCAGGAGTTCTGGGCCCAGCTGAAAAACCTGTTTTTCATAGGGGTCATCGTTATTTGCTTCCTTCCCTACCAGTTATTTAGGATCTATTACTTGTACACGGTGGCGCACTCAGATGCCTGCACCAACGATGTGGCATTTTATAATGAAATCTTCTTGAGTGTAACGGCCATCAGCTGCTTTGACTTGCTGCTCTTTGTTCTTGGGGGAAGCCATTGGTTTAAGCAAAAGATAATTGACCTGTGGAACTGCCTTTTGTGTCGTTAGCCACCAAACGCAGTATTCAGGTTTACTTCCTTTATGTTGGGAGTGAAAATGGGTAGTGGCAGGTAGGAGGGCATTTCTGTCACTTGATTAAAACCTTGTCTTGAGGCAGTCAGACCAAAGGACTGTCAAATGCCAGAGCATCCATTTCATTCCAGTCCTTATGCAGTCCCTACCATCTCTAACTGATGCCCATGCAAAGACTAGTAATGTGCAATCCACCTGGAGTTGCAATACTGTGTTATTTTTCAACACACAGTGTCTGCTTGGCCTGTCCAGGGACCAGGGGTCTAATGGTTTCTGAGTTTCAATAGTTTGTTTTTATTTCCTGAGTCAGAAACATGTTTTTTAAGCCCTGTAGCTGGTTCTTGACATTCCACATAAAACCTGAGGTAAACTAATTCTGGCTATGATTCATCTTGAGAGCCCAAACTTCGCTGTGCTCACTAGATAAGATGTCCATTCTACTCACGTGCTGACAGAAACACAGATAAGTGAGGACACCAGCAAGAAACTTTTCTAGATTATCATAACTCTGGTAGGAGGTTACTGATCCAGAAAGCAAGAGAAACAGAATTCCTGGCCTTCTCCTTGAACAAGGCTACATAGAGTTCTCCATTGGAAGGTCAAGTTTAAGGGCTTGGATCAACTCCCTCAGCATTTTCAAAAAGCATTTATAAATGTACTAGATATGTATAAGTGATGGCGAGAGTGTAACTGAGAGGGTATTCCTGACCAATGTGCTACTAGGTATTAAGATGAGTTCCCAAGGGAAGTGATTGATTTTTTTTTTTCCTTTTCTGTTTTGAAGAATTTCTAGAGGTCATGGTACAAAGTTAACTTACATTTTCCTTGAAGACAGAAAGCTGTACTGTAATCTTTAGAGTTCTCTTCAACCCTTAAAGTTGTGTGTGTTTAAATAAATGAAAACCATATTCTTTAAAATAAAACTTTTGAGAAATATGTAGAAAAATCGCGGGACTATGAGATTAGGATGCTAAATTACTATGTAAGCTTGTGCGTTTTCTTCCCTCCTGCCCATATTTCTACTATTTCCCTCAAAGTTTCGTAATCTTGAAATTTCCTAAGGAAATGATCCAGTTTTGTATTTAATGCTTCAGAAAACCTGAAGCAATACTTGGTAGGAATAGAAGAAATAAATGAATTAAAGTAACTTTTTTTTTCCGAGAGAGATAAATGTTCATGATTTAAAGATTTTTCTTAATTTGTTTTCCTATATGGGCCCATAAATGCAACAGATGAACAAGAAATGCTCCTGTAAGTTTCTCTGATCACTAATTTTGATCAGTAATTTTTTACTGAGTCATGGAAATTAATTTTGAGGAAGAAAAGGCAGAGACATACTATATTTAACTTATTCCAAAAGTTTTGCCTGTTTTAAATTTTTCATATATCCTTTTTTCTTTTTCAAGTTATATATATATAGATATATATATCTATATATGTGTATATATGAATATATTACATACATATTTGTACTTTCTTATTTTTATTCTTTTCCTATTTTTCTTAGTTTTTTCTTTCTCATTTTGACCCATAATATTTGTAAGAAAATTTCTAAGACCTATACAAATTTTAAGAAAATTTTTAACACTCATAAAATTTGTAAGAAGATTGTTATAGTGAAATATTTTAAAACTTTTAAAATTATTTAGAGAAACACATAGACTGATGGATCAGAATAGAGAGCTGTAAATAAACCCATGCCTGTGCGGTCAACTGATATATGACAACGGAGGCAGGAGTATGTGATGGGTAAAGACAGTCTATTCAATAAACGATGCTGGGAAAACTGGGCAGATGCAAAAAAATGAAGTAGACTACCTTTTTAATACCATGTATAAGAATGAAAGTACAGACTGAAGACTGAAATGTAAGACCTGAAACCATAAAACTTTTAGAAGAACTCATAGACCATACACTTTCTGACATTGTTTTTTCTCTTGTATCTCCTTGGGGAAGGGAAACAAAAGAAAAAAATAAACATATGGGACCTCCTCAAACCAAAAAGGTTTTGCATGGCAATGAAAACCATCAACAGAATGAAAATCATCTACTGGATGGGAGAATATATTTGCCAATGATACATCTGGTAAGGGGTTAATATCCAAAATTTATAAAGAACTCATACAGCTTAATGAAAAAATTCAATTATAAAATTGGCAGAAGACATGAATAGACATTTCTTCAAAGAGGACACACAGATGGCCAACAGACATATAAAAAAGATGCTCAATGTCAGTCATTATCAGAGAAATTCAAACAATGCCATGTCACCTCACACCTGTCAGAATGGCCACTGTCAATAAATCAGCAAACAACAAGTGCTGGCGAGGCTGTGGAGAAAAGGGCACCCTTGTGCACTGTTGGTGGGAATGCAGACTGGTGCAGCCACTGAGGACACCAGTGGAGGTTCCTCAAAAAATTCAAAAAATAGAATTTACCTATGACTCAGCAATTCCACTTCTCGGAATATGTCCAAAGACATCTAAGATACCCAAAACACTAATTCAAAAAGATATATGCACCCCTATGTGTGGTGAGGCATTACTTACATTAGTTAAGATTCAGAAGCAACCCAAGTGGTCATCAATAGATGATTGACTAAAGAAGATGTGGTACATATATACAGTGGACTAACACTCGGCTATAAAAAGGAAGGACATTTTACCATTTGTAACAACATGGATGGAACTGGAGGATATCATGTTAAGTGAAATAAGTCAATCAGGGGAAGGCAAATACCATATGATCTCACTTATATGTGGAATATAAAGAACAAAATAAAAGAGAATCAGACTCATGGATATAGTGAACAAAATGAGGGTTTCCAGGTGACAGAGGGTTGGGGATATGGATGAAAAAAGGTGAAGGGAGTAAGAGGTTACAGAATAGTCATGGGGATGTAAAGTACAGCACAGGGAATACAGTCGGTAATATTGAGATAACTGTGTGTGGTGCCAGATGGGTAGCAAAAATATTGAAGGGAACGCTTTGTAAAGTATATGATTGTTTAACCACTGTGATTGTTTAACCAGAAACAAGTATAACATTTTGAAATGAAAATGGAATTGTATGGGAATTATATCGTTTCTTCTTTTGCATTTGTGTCTTACTATCACAATATCTGTTAGCTTTTAGATTGTATTATCATCTCTTCCGGATTTTAAATATGTTGAGATCAGACAATTTTTCTTTTTCTCTGTATTATTATGTGTTGTAAATGAAGGACCGGTTTCTGTGGACCTGTAAGAAATGTTACCCAAAATAAAGAAATGGCATATTCTATAATCTAGCTTAGTCAACAATATTTACAGAATAAACTAAAGTTTTCCAGTGGCCTATGCTTTGTCTCTAGTTGCTATGGAAATACATCTCATGCAGGAGTGGGGGCGGCCGTGACTCAGGTCCCTTCCGGATACCACAGTGATAAGAGGGCACTGCTGGCATTTGGTGACTGGCCCAGAGACGGACACCTAGCCGCACACAGCTGTTTGCACGGTGGAGAATCGCCAGGTCTTGGTCTGTATTTGAACATTCTTCATACTTTCATTGAAGTAAAACGTATGTTCGTAATAATCAGAGCAGTTAGGTTTTAATCAGTTGTCATAAACAGCTAGTCTTTTCTTGGTACGGTTTTAATAGTTTGAATTTCCCCAAAATGCAGCTACCATGGCTATCGGGGAAAGATTTAACACTGTTTTCCTTAGAACTTTACTAAGAGTTGTTCGCTTTCCTTGGAGAATCACAGCATCAATGGCAACACCATCTGTGGCATTAAAAACAGCACAACGTGCCGGTGAACAGCACTTGCAGGTGGCGTGTTCAGGTCGGTGTGCAATGCAGGCGCCAGCGTGAGGCTGCTTCCTTCGTCTCCTTTGATAAAGATGGGACGTTCACACACCAAAACTCACGTTGTTTTATTACAAAGAGCTTTTGTCATGTATATTACAGTCAGGACACTATGTCCATAATAATTTAGGAGGGTTATATTATCTGTGAAGTTTATTTTAGGACAGGAAAAGTGTTATCACACACTTGCCATGAAGGGTACGGCATTGGCTCTGCAACAGTGAAGAACCACTGAGCTACCAGCAACAGGATCCGTTTTAATAGGGAGATTTACACTTGTGACATTATGAACAGAAAAATAATGATTCTATATGTGGGGAATATTGAACCTCAGCTTGGTTCGATTTGAAACGATTTCTGTTGTTTCTGTCATTTAAAGAGTGAGTGCAACCTTCGGGGAAATGTGAAGAAAATACAGATGCATATTTATCTTTTTGATAAGATGATGGTATTTCCTTGAGCCTCACGACTCTCAGATTCGCTCATGGTCAACAGCACCAGCTTTGGAACCCAGCCCATGGGTAGGGACAATTTTAGAGGCCCAGGCAGAAAGATGGCTTCTGGCATCTGTTAAATGGAACTGGATTCCACCTTTGTTCATTTCTTCATTTTCCTCTGAAAGAGTCATTGAATTTCCCAGCTTTCCTCCTTGATCTCATACATAGTGGATTAGATAGAAACAGACTATTTTACTTGTTTACTATTTTACTATTTTACTTGGAAAAATGAGCTTTGTTTGGAATGATTCAAGAAGGGCTGAAAATCCCCCAGTCCTCCCCAAATCTTCCTAGATGGAGCCACCATAAAAACTGTAAATCCTCTCTATGTATCCTAGGTTCATACAGCAGTTCTTCGGAAGGAGAGCAGTGGGTCAATCCATTCCTGGTCATCAGCTCTTGAACATGAGGCCAGTGAGGTGAGCTTTTGTGAAGCTGTCATTTCTTAGATTGGGTCGATTTTGTCTAATTAACTTCTAATCAGATGAGGCATAAACCTAGGACTCTCATACTCACTGGGGCTGGTAGGAACAAGAAAAATCCCCTTGTGATGATAAATGAATGAATGAATGAATCCAACTGAAAATGAATTAAAGTCTTAAATTTAAGACCTGAAACCATAAAACTCCTAGAATAAAACATAAGGAGTAAACTCCTGGACACACTTCTTAGCAATGATGTGATACCAACTCATTTGGATTTGACACCAAAAGCAGAGGCAACAAAAGCCAAAATAAACAAGGGGAACAGTATCAAACTAAAAAGCGAAGGAGACCATCAATGACTGAATGGCAACCTACCAAATGGGAGAAAATATTTGCACATCATATACCTGGTCAGCGGTAAATATCCAAAATATGTGATGAACCCCCACTACTCAATTGCAACCCCTGCAAAAAAAACCCAATCCAATTAAAAACTGGGTAGAAACTGGACAGGTATTTTTTTTCCCAAAGAGGACATCCAAATGGCTAACAGGTACATGAAAAGATGCTCAACAACACGGCTCATCTTGGAAATGCAAACCCAAACCACAAGGAAATACCACCTCACACCTGTTAGAATGACTATGAAATAAATGACAAGAAACACGGCGCTGGCGAGGATGTGGAGAGAAGGAACTCCGTGCGCTGTTGGTGGGAACGTAAATTGGTGCAGTCACTGTTGGAGAACGCTGTGAAGTCTCCTCAAACAATTTTACAATAGAACTATCAGAGGACCTAGCCACCCAATTTCTGAATATTTACCCAGAGAAGTGGAAAGCAAGATCTTGAAGAGATATCCTCACTCTGTGCACTTTACAGCCTTATCCCCAACAGCCACGGTATGGAAACAATGTCTCTCTAGATCCCGTCTTCTTTATCTGTTGATGGGCATTTAGGTCTGTCTGTCTACCTACCTATCTACACACACATACATACACACAAACACACAGCTACATGTGGTTTGCGGAATCTTAAAAAAATCAAAGTTATAGAAGTAGAGATTCTATAGAACAGTGGTTAGGAGGGGCTCGATGGGGAAGTGTTGGTTAAAGGTCCAAAGTTATAGTGATGTCAGATGAATAAGTTTAGAGGTCTAGTTTACAGGCATGATGACCCTACTTATTACTGTAAAAACATTGGAAATACCGAAGAGAGTAGGCTTCAGGTGCACACAAAAAAATGGCAACTGTGAGGAAATAATGCTATGTAGTTTGACTGTAGTAATCTCTTCACTCTGTATGTCTAATAAGCAGGTTGTGCACCTTAAATAGAGCTCATTTTCATTTTAAAAATATTCTAACTGTACTAGTAGCTTCTACTTCTGTCATATCGAAAGTATTCTCACTACATAGTTTACAAAAGGCAAATGTGTTCTTTGTTTTGACACTAGATGGCAGCCCAGAGGCACAAATTGCATCTGCTTCTCCAAGCTTCTTGAGTTTTACGTTTAATATATTTTTTATAGGATCAACAATTAAAATTTAAAAAAAATTAAAAAAAATGGTCGGGGAGGGGAAGAAAGGAAAATGCAGTAAGAATAGTAGGCTATTAGGGTCCTCAGAACTCTGCACTAGACACTGTTGTTGTTTTTTTTTTTTTTTTCTAAAAAGGCTTACTTCATAGCAACTGTTTTCCTGTGGCAAGTCGACTGAGATGTTATTAAAATGTATTTCTTTAGCTATCTGAGCAAAAATGATTCTGAAAGCAATAGTTTTTTTTTTTTTTTTTTTTTTGCTCATATTCAGGGATCTGTGTGTTTTATTTCAATAATAGTTCACTGCAACTAATTTTTGAACTCAAATGAAGTTAATTCTTACAAATTGGTATTAGCTGAATTTTTTTTTAATGCTTGCCAATTAGCATAACATTTGAATGCCTTTGAGACCAGGTTTCAGGAAACTTGCCAACTTTTGAAATCTTGAAAAGGCTGGAGTGAGATTAGCAAGCCAGTTCCTATCATAGGTCTCTTCCTCAATATCAGCCTTTGATTAGCGCTCAGAAACTTTTACCCTTCTGACTTCTAGATAGTGTGATGATACAGGATTTATTTATTTATTTAAATTAGGAAGTGATGAGGCTTTTTGGGGGGTAGGGTTTTATTTATTTATTTTTAGGGAGAGGGGAAGGGAATGGTTGGGAACTGCCCTACTGGTTTCAGAAACTGTTACCCCCCTTGGCAAAGGCGGCATAAAAAGCCTTGGGACCATAAGCCATTAAGGAGACAAAGCTTATCCCCCTGGCAGGGGCGCCACCTCTGCCCCCTTTACTTCACCCTGCTTGACCCTGGGCAGATGACTGGTCATCCAATGACGGGTAAGATTCCTTAAGGGAGGGCCAACCCAAGACAGGCATGGTCACAAGGGGCCATCAGGAAATAAACATTGTTTATATAGTAATATAAACATTTGATTGTCCTGACTGGGAATCAAACCCTCTATCCTGTGGTTCTCAGGATGGTGCTCAGTCCACTGAGCCACACCAGCCAGGGTGAAAAGTACTTTAAAAAGTGCCCTTCGGAGCTAAAAACAAGGCTGGGAGACAAGTCATCAACTCAGTGTCCTTTCAGTGGGCATGCACATCAGTCCAACATTTCCTTATTTACTTCAGGATCTGAACGATTTCGATACGACCACTTTAAAGCTCATACGGAAGCAGGACATCCATTTGAGGCTTAGAAAGATTGCAATATGCCCCAAGGACATGATTTTTTAATGGCAACTATTTCTCTACATTATTTTGTTGTTTAATGGGGATGATTCTTATTTGAGCACAGAAGGAATCGAGGACTTTAAATACTATGTTTTCTGTATCTACACAATTATTCTTCTTTAAAAAATGAAAAGGAAGATTAAAAACTCACAATAGACACTTCCAATTACTTTATATACACTTTTCAATTAAGTTCTCACCAAGCCAGATTAGATACTAGGCTCTTGCTACAAGTGATTTATGACCTGGGATGTTGTGTAATAAGCACTAGGGATTTGATTAAATTTAGCAGTCATTTTAATTCATGTGTGCACCTTTGTTGTGTTGCTTATCATTCCCTTGCTAAAGCAGCTGCAAAGCACGGAGTAACTTTCAAGTTGCAAGAAGCTCCATGCATATCCAACGCCAACGCCTTTTAACACTCCAGTAATTGGTCATCCTCTCAGGAAGCGATCCCCAATCGCAGATTCGTTCACTCATAGAGACTTGTTTCAGGGCATTCTGGAATCTGAGCTAGCCCAGCGTGGGTACCAGCCGAAACCTCACAGCTCAGCCCGGGCATCATCGCTCGGGTATTTCCTGATCCATGGAGGTGTTTTTATTGTCTCTCCAGGATGACACCCAATGAATGACTTGAAGGTCCCGTTACAGGATCCTGAACATAAGGACAAGTCTTCACCGGCGGAAGACCAGGAAAAGTCAGTAATCTGACATCTTAGCAGCAATGACTGTGCTGGCAAGGACTTCTATAGTGTTTAGAAATGCTATTCCTATCCCAGCACTGTGGGGCACAAGGCTGCCTAGGATACGCTGCTTACTTAGCATGGTGGCCTGGGTGGTGGCGTTTTCCCAGGTTCTGTCTACACTAATCTGGAAATCGCAGAAGTTCTTATAAGGCCAGCTGGTAGGGATGTTTGCCTTCTTTTACATAAGAGCCTTGGTTGTGGTGATCCTCTGTACAACAATCCCACAACGTAGTGGTTTAAAACAACAAGCATGCTGTTTTACTGAAGTGTCATCTGTGAGGTGTATGGGCATGATGTGACATCTTTTGTTCCATCCAGCGTTGACTGAAGTCACTTAGCAACGTTTCCCTGGTAGATGGGCTCATCCAGAGGGTTCACGCTGACACCACTCCTGTGCCTGGTGCTGCAGAGGGCGTGTGGCTGGGCCACCGCCAGACTAGTGACTGGCACACGGGCCGGTTTGGGCTAGCACGTGGCATGCTCAGGGGAGGCGGACTGCCCGCACCACCGGGTTCTGTAGACCGAGCGCTCAAGAAGCACAGACAGTGGCTGCAGAACTTTCTATGATCTGGCTTTGGAAGTCCCAGCACATCACTTCTGCTACATTTCAGTTACTCAACAAATTACTAAAGCCAGCCCAGATTCAAGGGGATGCTTTGGGTGGGATGCTTGGACAGGGAGGGAAGAAACTGATGGTGGCCATCGATTTACACCAGCGCGATGGTATCGGAATCCTGACGACTATGGAGAAACGCCAGAGGGTTACTGTGAAAAGAATCTCTGAAATCCCGCAACTTGTAGCAGCTGTGATGGTTTTAATTGTTCAATTCTAGGTCTGAAATATCCCCGAGCATTTTTGATAGCGATACTGAATTGTTCCAGCCGGGGATATTATTTTTCATCACAGTGAGTTTCGATCATTTGTCAAATAAAATTTTGTGAGCTATTTCAGGTAAACACACACAGTGCGTTTCAAAGCAGGGGTTAGCAGCAAGTCATGATGTCTTGAGCCGCAGGTTATATAAGTCACCACTGGGACCTTATTTTCCCCAAAAGAGAGAATAGATATCATTGTAGGTCCCACAGATATCGAAGATATAAAAGAATATTATAAACAACTGGATGCCAATACATTTGACACCTTCTGTGAAACAAAGTCTTTCAAAAACACAACTTACCAAAGTGAACACAAAGAGTTTCAAAAAGAAACTCTGAATAGCTTTGTTTTTATTTAAACAACATGATTTGTTCTCAGAAACCTCTCCACAAAGAAAACTTCAATTCAGGCCAGGTGATTTTGCTGGTGAACTCTACCAAATATTTAAGAAATAAAATAAGATGACCCATGGGAAAAAATCTATCAACAATCTTCTGAATAAAGAAGGACGTTGACCCAGAACGGGTGAAACAAAGTCACGCAGAACAAAGGGGGGCGAAATGAGGTTTCACAGGTTCTCTTTAAACCCCACGTTGGGCGTGCCCTGCAGCAAGTCTAGGAGGAAGAGATGAAGCAAGCTGGCTAGAGACACGTCTTGGGAAAACAATTCCAAACGTTTTGTTTAATCTGGTCTTACCTGAAGAAACGCAAATTGCCATAGTACACATGGAATTTGATGCCACGTTAAAACAAATAGACACACTGCTAACATTAAAAAAAAAAAAAAAACATTTGAATTACTCCATAAAATGAAAGGATATGAAATTTAGGAAGATCAGTAAATAAAGCATGACATGATTTATGTTAATACGCAACTTTAAGAAAATCCACACTGTGCTAAATTAAAGGATGATGGCAACTTTTCACATCTAAACAGCTAGCTCCCAGAACAATCATAAAATGTAAATGCATCACCTGGAGGGGGTTGTTAGCCAACACCCCATGGCAGGGCACTCAAACTGGCAGGTTCCCTATAAATAGCAAAGTGGACTTAATTTGCTCTCAGTTCAATGGCAAAACTCATCCTTGAAGTAGCTACAAATGTTTCTAGAGATAATAGATCTGTGAAGTTACAGAATAAACACACGTAGAGAGTTTGAACTTCCTGAAATAAATCCAAATCAGAGATAAATCACTCAGGATGAAGGTAACGATCTAAAAAGAATCAAAGGCTTGACTTTAAAATTTTCAACTTAGAATTTAGATTAATCTAACACAAGGAAGATTTAGGAGTGGCCAATAAGTCACCCCCAATACTATTAGATTTTTAAATTTTCAAGTTTTAATTTTTTAGTCATTCTACATATTGTGATTGAAAATGTAAATCTTGGAGTAAATAAATATTTTGTGACTTTCCAAGTGGGGTCTCACATTAAAAACAGTGACATCTATATTTTCAACTATCTTCGACTTCTTACATGCCTGTTTAAACCTTCTCTAAGGTTCTCATTTCCTTTGACATTTTGATCTCTGTGGCTTCTTCTCTATTTGCCATCAACAGGTAAATCTGAGATATACATTAGGGCGAAAGAGCCAGCCGAGAGTTAGCCATTGACTTTAGATTGAGTGATTTAAAATTCCTATTGTTAGTGTTCTATAGTTTTCCAAAGTAACTATCTATACTGCACTATATCTAAGCATAGTGCAGTATACTTTATCAACCACCCATCAGTCAAGACACAGCATATGATTACCATGTTTTCTCACAATTAATAGAGGGTGCGCCAGGTGCTGAAGGGGTTCAGAGTGCGCCAGCCCAAAATACGCCACTTTGACATCAGGGTTGACCTAAGAGTTGTTTTGAGCTGAAGACAATGGAGAGGAAGCCAGTGTGAGAAGCCTTCTCTGCTCCATCCCCCTCTGCTATCAGGCAGGGCAGGAGGGTTCTGCAGCACCCGAGATAATTCCAGAATCTTATCAGCACCAGTAATCGACGTAAGAAACCTTATTAAAGCAGCACGTACCTTCCCTCATTTCCCCCATTTTTTTTTTTTTTTTTTTACCTTCCCATCGTGTGCCACCCCTAGGCACCTAAACCCCTTTTCCTTTTTGTCACTTTTCTTTATTAAGATGCTGTACAAGCCCCAAGTTCTGATCACCCACAGCTGAGTCCTCCCACAGTCTGTCCGCACACACGTTAATGTGTTAACAAGCCGTTTTTCTCGTTAATCTGTGTTTTGTCAGTTTGTTTCACAGGCCCAGACACTGTGTCTCAGTCAGGGTGTGGGGGAAATTTTTCCTCCCCTACTTGTCAAAGATGAGTAAGTTTTGATTTTCCTCTCTTAGGAACTTGCAGTCTAATCAGAGAGGCTGATGCATAAAGAGGAAATTACAACAAAGAATGATCTAGTTATAATAATGGTACAAATTGTTTGTGAAGACCGCTGGGGTGCGGGGGTGTGTGTATGTTACCACTTAGAAAAGGAGACATTTGAGCTGGTTCTTCGCTGATAGGTGAGACTTCCCCCAACTATGAAGTTCTAACTTCAGTTCTGCCCACCTGAACCAAAGAAGACAGAAAGATCAGAGATCTGTGGGACCATATTATCTAAATTTGCAAGCAATTTCTCCCATGGAAAGTATTCTTTGTTAAAACCAGGTGCTCTGTTCTCTGTTCTTAATAGTGGTCTCTTCGCCCTCAGTACTTGGCTGTTGCTAAGGAAGGAACAGCTCATCTCACTGGCGCTTCTGGGGCTCCCCCCGCCCATTCGAAGTCTTTTATGGCACTTTTCTTTGAAAATGGATTTCTGCGGTGACATCCAGTAATGCACTTCTGCCTACCGACGAAGGAGACTGGAGTCCATTCTGGAGGCAAGCCGGACTTTTCAGCCTCTGAGTCTTAGCTCTGTGCCCTTCCTGTATTATTACTGTTTGTGTCCCTGGGGTTCGTCAGGTCCCAAATTAATGAAAACAGACAGGTGGACTGAAAGGTGCTGTTTCAGAACTCCAAAGCACCAGTCTGTAGCAGGGCAAAACAAGTGTCTCTTAAACACATTACTCAGTGTTCCAAAGAAGAAGAGACCGATGGTTTCTTGTTGAATGACTTTCTGGGATTGTTTGAAAAATCTGAATGACCTCCTTTAACTCGACCTTCGCTGGGAAGCACTGTATCTGCCCTTCCATTCTCAAGGAAAGCTTTGCTGGGTAGAGTCATCTTGGATGTAGGTCGTTGCCTTTCATGACTTCAAATACTTCTTTCCAGCCTCTTCTTGCCTGTAAGATTTCTTTTGAGATTACTTTTTTTCAGCAAAGCTATCATTTAGAATGGAAAGGCAGATAAAGTGCTTCCCAGATAAGGCAAAGTTTAGGGAGTTCATCACCACCAAGCCCTTATTATATGAAATGTTAAAGGGCCTTATCTAAGAAATAGAAGAAGATAAAAAAACTATGAACAGTAAGATGACAACAAACTCATAACTATAAACAACTGAACCTAAAAACAGAAACAAAAACAAAGCAAACAACTAGAACAGGAACAGAATCAGAGAAATGGCGATCACAGGGAGGGTTTTCGGTGGGGAGGGGGAGGGGAAAAAGCACAGGGAATAAGAAGCATAAATGGTGGGCATAAAATAGACAGGGAGAGGTTAAGAATAATATAGGAAGCAGAGAAGTCAAAGAACTTATATGTACGACTCATGGACATGAACTAAGGGGGGGATGCTGGAGCATGGGGGACTGGTGCGTGCAGGGCGGAGAGAGGATGGAAGGGAGGAAAAAATCGGGGAAACTGTAATAGCATAATCAATAAAATATGCTTAAAAAAAGAAAAATCCAAATGACGTCCTTTGCCCTTCCCTCCTCACTCCTTCAAAAATGCCTCGTATTTTGATACCACACCGCTGAGCTGGCTGACTTCCGTGTCATCCATGGTGCAGATACTTGCTTGATTCACTTCCAGCCAGGCTAAGCAAGTTGGCAAGCTCAGTAGAATTAACCTCATTCCACACACATGATATTCTCGTCTGTTGTACATATTCAAACATTGTGCATTTTTATTCATGGAAAACCTGAACTGTGCCCGGGAAAAGTGCAAGGTGAGGCTTACTCTGACAGTGGCCCCTGCTTCATTGCTTTGCATTTTGAATTCCATTTCAGTAACCAGAAAAACAAAAACAAAAACAAAAACAAAAACAAAACAAAAAACAGGTGACTTGATCTTAAATAGTGTTTTCCAGTTATCAGAAATACTACGTACTCTCTGAATTTATTTTTTCTGACACTCTATATAGTACTTTGAGCATTAAAATTTATTTTCTGGGAAATGTGAAAGAACACAGGTCTAAAACTTGTAAGAATTCTGTGTGGAATTTACCCAACCCTTTTTTGGATATGGGCCAATTTTTCTATTAGTTTTAGTGTTCTACTCCCAGGTAATTAAACTACATAGCTGAATTGGTAGTGTGTGTGTGTGTGTGTGTGTGTGTGTTCAAATCTAGAGTAGTAGTAACTTTCCCATCTCCATGTTCCTGTGTTTTGGGAGAAGAGGTAAAGAGGTTTATGATTTTCCGAGAATGGCAACTGTAAACTATAAGGTATTATTACCCTGAGCAGTTGAATATCATAGAAATTATGTCTTCTCTTTCCAGAAAAATGCTTATGCACACAAAATTTTGCATTAGGTTTTAGGAGAGCCAATGACCCTCCTGGAAGCTCCCCACATTCCAGATTCCAAGGGACGGAACTCTAGTCTAGCAGGAATGCACTTCACCTTTACTGGGCGCTGCTTATAGTGAGCTGGCGTTGTTTACCTTGTACCGCAAGTTAGTGCTTGAACAGGCCTGCCTGAATAACAGGGCGATGATGCCCTCGCAGAGCTGCACATCGGTTCATTTATCAGGTGACTGTCCCTGTGTGAAACCAGAATTAGCTCAGCAAAACAGTGCCTGAAATACGGTTCAGTGGGTGTCAAGTTGTTCTCCTGACAAATATTCATGGGGCTTCTCCCCCGCACCAGGAATTGTGCTAGGCAGCGAAGCTTAAAAGCTTACACTTTGAGGGTGTGAAAACTCATATTGGGGGCATGAAAACAGTAAAGAAGCAATGATGATACTGGGTGATCAGTATGATAGGGGTAAGTCAGAAGGGCACGTGGAAGGGCAAATAAGTGCTCTCAAGATAAAGTGATGAGGAGGTCAGTCCTGACGGAGGAGGAGGAATGAGCCGTAGCTTCTCGCTCACAAAGTCACACACTGCGTGCCTCCCCCATTTCCCGCTCCCCGGAGGCAACCCCTCCCAGGGATGTATGCTTGCTCTTTCTGTATTTACCTGTACATCTCAAAACTTCATGCTTAATTTGCTATTTTTAACGTTTTTCCACAAAGGCATTATCTTTTGATGTCTTAGTATGTTAGAATTTCTCAACTTTAATCTTGTGATTCCTATTAACTTTTTATTTTTAATTTCACACTTTAAATTACTAGGTCTGTTTTTGTCTTCATAAGGCTTCTTTTTAACACAGGTTATTCTGTTTTTGTTTTCAGGGACGCAATCAATGTATCTTGCCTCGGTAACTATTAATTACATAGTTGGGTTGTTTCCCCTAAATTTTCCTCTGCTGACATAATCTGTTTTCTCCAAACTGCCATTTTTCCTCTAACTTTGGTCTCTTTTATGTTAACCGCTTTCCCAACTGTCTACTGACTGCCAGTTGGCAAGACACTTAAATGTTGATGGGAAGCTTTGTACTTGGGGGCGAACCTTGTCCACAGCCTCACTGTAGAGCAATACTTTCGCTGTGCATGCAAATCATCGGGAAAGTTTTTAAAAATACAGATGCCCAGGTTTTACATCAGACCTGGGAGTGGAGCCCAGGCAAGGGTAATTTTTAAGTTTCCCAGGTGATTTTGGGGCACAGTGAGGGCTGAGGGTCATGTGGCAGAGTGACTTAGCTGGACCCAATGAGGACTCCCGATGGGAGATCTTGTTCTTTTTCTCTTGAGCTTTGTCAAATTCCCAAGAGCAAACTGAAGGGTAGAAGCTTGGTTACTCATTCTGGTAACTGTGTCTGACACAGGCTGGAGCAGGGGGGTGGGACTTACTCATCAGCTTGTAAATGTTCGCTTAATACCCATTTTTGGTTTGGTGTCTGTGCCAGGGCTTCATCTTTTCTAGACTCTCTGTCCTTTCTAGACACCAAAGTGCCCATCTTTTGCCAGGTTTGGGAATGGGGTACTTGCCAAGCTGTGTGGGATGGCTACTACTTCTTTTTTGGGGGGTTACAGTTTTATTTTTATTTTATTTCCTTTTTAAGGGCTATTCTTTATATTTTTTATCATTGTTCAATTAGTTGTCCCTATTTTTCCCCCGTTGTGCTCCTGTGCCCTGCCCACCTATCTCCCTCATTCACTCCCCACCCCCCACATTGTCGCTGTCCATGGGACCTTTATACGTGTTCCTTGACTTGACCCTTCCCCTTCTTTACCCCGTGATGCCCCTACACCCTCTCACTGGTCACTGTCGGTTTGTTCTTTATTTCCATGTCTCTGGTTCTATTTTGCTCGCTTGTTTGTTTTGTTGATTAGGTTCCACTTATAGGTGAGATCATATGGTATTTGTCTTTCACCACCTGGCTTATTTCACTTAGCATAATACTCTCTAGTTCCTATTACTTCTTAATAAACTTGAATCAATTTGCTTTTTTTTTTTTTTTTTTTTTTAGCATGTCTTCAAACCCCTGTTCCAACCCCAGAGGTATCTTTGACTTCTGTTCTGGAGTCTTTTGGGGTTCTGTGACCACTGGGTTGCTTGCTGGCTTCTTCACTCACGTGGCTGAGGCCTTACTCTCCGAGCCTCTCTGTGTATCTTGGTTTCCCCAGCGGGGTCACAGGGTAATCAACCATCTTACAGGCCCCTGGCATTCTAAGAGGGGCCGTTCCAAAGAGGAAGCAGAAGCTGCCTGGCCAGTTGAGGGCTGAGTCTGGAACTGGCAATGTCACTTGCACTGTGTCCCACTGGTCAAAGCAGGCACTCAACCCCCCAGATTCAGAAACACAGACGAACATGATAAGGGAGCGAGTGGCAAGATCCCACCAGGGGAGAGAATTTGGGAGGAGAGGGAGTCTGTGGCCATATTTGGAGAACACAAACTACTGCAGTGGTGACAGACAGTGGAAAAGTGGTTGGCTACAGTGTGAGCTGTTTCGACACCTGCTGAAGAATAGGTGGGAATCACAAGAGGCGCTTGAACTTGACACCGTTTAAGGGGCTGCAAATACTGGTGGTGACAAAGGCCTACCACTGACCATGGGAACAAGGTGACAAAGGAGAGATGAAGGGAAGTCCACTGGAGATAGAGTGACTAAGAGGTCAGAGGGTTCGATGGGAGGTCAAGATGAAAAATGAAACAAAGACCCTTCCGTGAAGAAACTTCTCTTGTACAAGTTCATCTCACCCCCTTTTTCTCTATAGATTTTCTCCCAGCAATTGTGAATCAGGACTTTTACCCCACATCGCCCACAAAAATGTTACATAACATGATCTAAAAAGTAAAAACAAAATTATGCATTTCAACACCAAATTAGTTAGCAGAGCTGTTCCGTTTAGTTAGAAATAGAAGAATTCATCTGCATGTGAATACTCCAACTCTCAATACACGGCTTTTTATTCTAGGTAAGTTCTGTAGGGAAGTTCTGCTTGATGTTTCCATCAATGCTGTATTATTTACAGTGGTCAAATCTGCGTAAAGTTGACTGACTATCTCCCTGACGTGTAGACGTAAATGTATACAGCTTTCTTGGGCTTACTTTCTTTTGGAATCATCGAAGAGAGGAAGAAGGAAACACAGTCGGGGTTGGGCAGCCTTCCAAAAATCAACAGGTGGCACTGCAGGTAACTGGCACGTTTTTCTGTCTGTTGCAAACACGGAATGTTTAAAAGATTCTATGAAAATCTACGTAAGGAGGTTCTTGACTTTAAGGGACAGGAACCAAGAATTCTAAGGAGGCAAATTCAAAATATTCATCCAAATATTGATTGAGTAAATATTACATTGCCAAAGAAACAAGTCATTAATGAAAACTACTTTCCAAAAGCTTGCCACTAGTCAGGGACAGCCACAGACAGGATATGAAGAGGGGATAAGGCAAATGCTGTTATAGGAGGAGCAGAGAGAAAACAATTCTGACTGGCACGACAGGAATGAAATGCGATCCAAGTCAAAATAGTTTTAGTTTGGACAGACCGCTTAAGTACAGGCAACAGAAGCAGCAGACAAGGAGACAGACGCCCGCCCGGCATGGGAGGGAAATGCTAAGGAGTCCCGGAGGCCAGAACGCAGGCTGAAGAGAACCACAGAGGGTCGTGCATGCGAGGGCAGGCGGTGTGCCTCCAGTCGGAGGCCCCAGGGAGAGAGCACCGCGTCCGAGCCAGGGAGGGTAAGTGGTGGGGGCGAGTGTGACGTCGTTGGACCCACAGTTCAGGCAGGAGGCTGCCAGCGGTGGCAGAGTGACATGGAAGAGGCGCCGAAGGTACAGGCCAGGTTAGCGAAGATGCTCCCGTAATAAGCGTTATGGGTAAAAAACTTGGCTAGGACCCTCAACAATACCTAGAGGTTAACTGAGAACATCCAAAACTGAACACAGACAAGCCAAGAAAAGATTTTAAATGTTTATAATTTATTAAGTTTAAAGAAATAAAACGAGTTAAATAACTTTAAACAGAGACAATAATTATAAGGTATACAGTTAAAAACTGAGTTGTAACACTTTTAATAACTTATAAAGGCCATCTTCATCTATGTTAATTTTAAAGTACTAGCAAAATGTAACGTGGAAATACTTAAAAATAACATATTAACTCTACCAGTTATCATAATTTATGTAAAATATTAAGTTTACCTACCACCCCACATGGTCACCCAATAAGGACACCTCTAATCAAGTTTTGGTAGTTAGCTGACTTATATTCATATAATACCAATCAATTTTATTAGCCTGAAAAAACTAAGTGCAATGGAGCCCAAAATAATCACCATGCATTTTACAGTTAGTGTTCTATTTGCTGTGCAGTCGACGAGTGTTTACTGAGCTCCTCCGATTTTCCAGGACTAAAAACCTAACTGTCACCCTGTCACCTTGCAGATTTGTCAAGACCATCCCTCAAGATAAACAGCATTTTTCATATAAAAGAAACTAAGAACCAGGAACTTGTTCAATACCATAAATAGTACATATTTAATAACATTAACTTCTGATTTTAAATGATCACCTATTTTTCACATTTCTGTTGTCACCACTAAGGCTTTGCTTGTACATTTTTTCTCACATTCATATGGATAAACACAGTATTATTTAAATCACCGTCACTTCTTTTTCCTGCTTGTCTGTTGAAGGTCATCACTACATATCTATAATGTGTTGAATATAAATTTTAATAAAATATACTTAAGTGGGAATGTATAGTATTAAGTATTACTCTATCATTCTGGATTTAAAAATGACACATGCACACATTTTAAAAAGCTACACATACTAGATACAAAGGATGTTTTCTAAAATATAGTAATATATTTAAAAAATTAACCTCATTAAAACTTTTGGTTTATAAATTATAATCTTATATATACAGTGTTAAGAAGCTTACATGACTATGTATGTTTATGATGGTCACCCACACATAAGGTACCGAAATACATATTCTTTTAAGTATAAAGTACCTTTCCTAAGAACTAGCCTAACAGGTGGTTCCTTATTTTAGTTCCACTGAAATAAATTATAAAAGGAGTATTTTCCTTCGTTATTATGAATGACTTTAGCCAAAAGGTCAAACACAGAATTCAATAAATATTGAGGATAATCCAATAGTTAATAAAATCAAAGTCTAGCCAATACCCAGTATTATGTACCTACAGATTAGAGAACAGTTGTTCTATTAAAAATATGTGACTAGAAAGGGAAGGAACTGTAAACAAACTGCATTTAAGATCTAGTTAAGTGCTCTTATTTTATAGGTTAAGAGACTGAGGCTTAACTTTGACAAGTAACTTGCCTTAGTCACATGCCAAAGGTAGAATCAGGGTTATTCCTGAGCCTGACTTTTATTCTGGGCCCTTTTTACCATACCTGTGTTCTCACTTTGTGACAAAATCCTATTACTTATTCATTATATTTTAAATTGCCAAGTAATAAAACATTTTATCTACAGCCCAACAATGCCCTAGCTTTTCCCCAAAACGAGTACTGCAAGAACAGAATGTAGTTCGCCACACGAGAGCACTCTCCTAGCTTTGTTAAGATGCGAACTTCATGCAGGAGAAAGTTCACTTTACATATAATTTGGTTTGGCTGCAAAGTGCTTATATAAAAGTCATAGGTTTGAGACCTCTTTACATCATAGTAACTTCGTACGTTGTGAAGTGGTTTTCTATAATCTTCACATTTTCTTCAGAGAGCCAGTTCTCCTGTTTTAGCTGCCTTATGAGAGCTTCCAGAGATTTCAATCTCCCTAGAGTTTGCTGCTCTTGTAGCTCGAGAAGAGTTATTTTTGAATGTAGTTTAGAGACTTTCTGCCAAAGATGTTCCTTATTTATATCTTGTCTACAGTAAGAATGTTCAATTTGTAAAACTTCTGTCTCGTAGTCTACATCCTTATATAAGGAATCATCAGTGCCTATGTCCTCCATGTCCGTGTTTTCTTTCTGGGCAGGTATAAAAGAATTAATTGTAGGTTTGGAATTTTCTGTGGGTACAAAAATGGCAATAACAGATTCCTCATTTGTGTTTAATTCTTCAACTGTTTGAGTAATTGTGCTGAGTAAGAATGGATTTTCCTGCGCTGTCTTAATTTCTATGGAATTATTTGTGACGTTTGGATTGGCAAGATGACTAGTAGTTATTTCAAACACTTCTTGGGTTTCCAAAGACTGCTGAATACCTTCTGAATTTGAGGTTGTCAAAGTAATAGCTGTAGAATTTAGATTCTCAAAAGATGTGTGAAACCCACCCACACCTATGTCTTGGTTAACTGACGTTTCCAAGGTCGATTCGGGTTTTCTAGTATCCTGATTAACTAGAGTAAGAATTACTATGTTACTCTGTACGCTCCCTGTTTTTGGAGCTGGTGGCCTGGCCAGGGCAGAGTAAGGGGGTGGCTGGGCTTGTTCAGGGAGCACAGCTGGGTTTGATGTATTTTTCTCTGGCTCTTTTGACACAAACGACTTCTGTGACTCGGCTTGCAGGCACATTTCTTTTTCATCACCTGTTTTTTCCTTCGGACAGTTTTTTTTGGAAGGGTCTTTTTCCTAGAAAATAATATTTTCAAATTCTGAAAAAAGATGTCCTTATTAGGCTTATTCTCTTCCCAGTCAGTGTTGAATACTTTACGAAGTATATTAGCCAAGCAAATTTATTGAATTAAAAAAGTACTCTAACTATGTAACGCACATAGAATTTAAAGTGTCTTTGAAAAGCATTAAGCATCATCAATATATAATGGAAATATTTCAGATCATTCTAAAAACCAGTGAAAAAACCTAGATCATTTACTTAGGATAACTTAATGATTTATGTATGTTATTTTTTGTTCCTCTTAAGCTATGCTTTAACAATAGCTTAAAGATAAAAAAAATCAGCATACTTGTAGTAAAAGCATAAATTCGTTTCCCTTTTTCTCAAATACCTGTTCTCCTAGCTATCCTTCCCTCTCAGCCCTTCCACCAGACCACCTGCCACCCTACAACCTCCCACCCTGCTCAGCACGATCCCCCTCGCCCCTGCGCCGTCTCCAGTACCTGATCGTCTTCAGGCAAAGAAAATATTGTCGGAATTGCAGTTTGCTTCAAATACCGAATTCCCCATCTGATGTCAAGAGAGTCAGGAGTAAAATGGTCACTACACAGGAACTGGTATTTACTGGGCATCCAGGAATCACGTTTCATATTCTTTAACCACTTTTCAAGCCTTTCTTTATCATGCAGAGGAAACCTGAAATTAGAAAGGGAATACTTTTCCGTATTTTTACGACTGGTCAGGTTCCAGGCCTGCACGGAGTACCTATGCATCAAGTGCTGCAAAAGAACGTAAGAGCATCTTCTTGACAATTACATCACATCACCTCTGTGGGAAGATGACTAAGATGGAAGAGGTGTATCCAAAGCTTTGTTGGAGCAGAATGGCTGGTAAAACATAACTCAGAGTCCCTCTAAGTAATATGTATGTATTCCAATAAAAATAAAATCTATTCATATTTTCTGTGGAGTATGTTCTATTTTTGTTGTGTAGTTGGCCTAGAGCTAGGAAAGAGCTCTGTATAAACTACGAAGTCCTACTGAAATATGTTTCATACTCGTACTACAAATGAACTCTAAAATTCAAGTTCTGAAAGAGAAACTGACACAGGAAAAGAACAAAACAAAACATGCCCTTAAACAAAGGACAGACTCAAATATTTTGATATGAAACAAATGAAACAGAAAATGAAATAGAAAAGACAGAAAGGCAAGACAGCCATTTACACATGTACTAACAATGACTTTGACTTAGAGTTGGCTCTAACAGACTGCAATGGCTTTTATAGGCAAAACCAGAGTAATGGCGGAATTTTAGAGAAAACTTTTTCCTACCAGTCTAAATAGGTTTGGGTTACCCTGTATTACAGGGTAAAATAAGTTAACAGTAACTTACTTTTCTTTCAGTGATTTTACAAGAACACACATAATAATCTCTTATTTTTTTTGAAAATAGTAACAACGTAAGGTTTCTCATGCAGAAAGCAGGGTTGTACATTCCCCTAATCCCAACCATGTGGTTTGCGCTTTGTCATTAGGGAGCAGGAAGCTTCAGCTCTAAAGTAAAACAGGCTTCACACAATAAGTAGTGAAAAATCGAAGAAAGGTAAGAGACAGCCAGGTTAGAATTAAATGAATTATGTTTAAACACAAGAACAAAAAAGAAACAGAATATTGTAAATATGTTGATTTTCATTTAAGCACATACTGAGTGCCAATTTATCTCTTTACTCGTTCATTGTGCATTAGGTACTATTAACACCTCCAATACCTTTACAGATGAGGGGTCATAAGCACAGCGAGTTTAGATAATTTGCAGGTCATTCAGCTACAAAGTAGTGGAGCCAGGATTTGCACCTAAAAATTCTGGACTCTGTCAGTTAGGACACACTACTGCTTTCCCGTTCTCCTGATTAAAGTGAGTACTACTCCTGCGGTTTCGCGGAACATTTCGTGGCACTAGTATTGGGAAGAAACAGCCTGTTCTCTGCACGATCGAAGCCTAGGATCTAGAGCCCGGGGCAGCAGACAGGTTCTCCCGTGGCTGTGCCACACCTTCGGGATCGGTTGCTTCCTTCTCCTCGGGGGATGATGGAGTTAAATAACCTCCTTGCTACCTAACTCGCAGCGCGTGTACATGAACTTGAGTGCACCCTCCCATTTGGCAGGGGTGATGTCAATGCAATGAGGTCAGGTGAGACGGGGAACCGCTCTGGAAACCTCAGGGCGCCACGCAGACTTTACGGTTTCAAGGGCATCTGAACAGGCCCTATCCTCGCCTGCGGGCCCGGCGACCAGGCTCAGCAGGGGCATTTCCAGGCAGGCGGAGCTCGAGCCTTCACGCCCCATTCCCGCAGGGACACACTGAGCCAGCAGAAACCCCGAACCCCGGCCCTAAACGCCTCAACAGCGCGGTCCAAAAGCCAGGCTGACAACTCACGGGTAAAAACTCAACTTCCGGTCTTTATTGTTCCGTCCCCGGCGGTTCTTGCAGCAAATAGCTGCGCAATAGCGAGGCATCGCTCCGATGCGGACCCGGGAGACCCAGGCCACCTACGGACGGAGGCGGGCCCTCCTTGCTGGGGCGGGGCCGCAGGGCTAGGCCGCCGCGCCAGCGCGCCTGCGCCGCGGCGTGCCGGAGGCAGACGCTGCCTCGGTGGAGTCACTTCCGCTTCTGCGGGCTTCTGATCTGCCCTGTCGTGGAAAGGGAAAGTTGGGGAGGGAAGTGACGTACAGGCTGACCCGCAACAACAGTTTTCCACGTGCGCGTAGGGCGCCAGCGTCACGTGGGGATGCGGGAGCCAATAGGGAAGCGTTTCGTGTAGGTCTTCGGTGGAGGTGGAGGCGCCAGCCGCGGCCTCCCGCCAGTGGGAGCCGGCTGACTGGGGACGCGGCGGCGGCGGCGGCGGCTGGAGGCGGGCGAGGTCGGTGTCCCGGCGGCCGCGGGGCGCACGTCGGCCTTTGGGAGCCACGGAGGTCGGGGTCAGGGGCGTGCCGGAGCGGCTGTGCGTAGCCGGTCGTAACAGCAGCCATCGGAGGGTGCGGGTGAGGGACGAGGCCGGGGTCGGGGGGAGCGGGGTTTAGAGCATCCTGGGGCCTTGGTCAGCCATTCTGGGCTGTCTTGGCCTTGTTGTCCCCCGCGGTGGCCCAAGGACTTAGGGCTGTGGCCCGTTCTCGAGGAAGGTTAGTAGGCGCAGGAGACGGCGGAACCACTGAGTACTGCGTGCCCCGTTTGGGGTCGTGCCGCTGGCTTTCTTGGGCGTCGGACAGCCCCTTGCCCCCAGGGAGGGACCCGGGGCCGCGGTCAGCCCCTCCGGCGACGCCGGGACGGACGAGCGGGCTGGGCGTCTGCGGGTGCCTTGGGGTGGAGGCTGCACTGTCCAGCCCGGGGGCCACCCGCTCTGGGGAGCCCGGCCCAGGCTGCCCTCCGGCGGGCGGGTCCCTCTTAGGAATGAGAAGTCGCTGCATCGCCAAAGGCAGTCTGCTACCCAAGCGTCGGGTACTCGGCTGGGAACTGGGGAGTAACCTTTATTACCCGAGTAAGGTGCCTCCCGCCAGGCTGCGCCCCGCCCGTTGCCTGGGAACCACCGGCGGGGCTGGCGGCGTCCACGCGCTCGGTGGGTGTTCTTTAAACCAGGGGTTTGCACTTGATCCCCGGGACCCGTGACCGTGACTAAGTGTGGAAAGAAGTGATCCACCTGCTAATTAGGCGCAGCAGAGGCCTCAGGAGGGGGAAGGCTGGCATTTCCCCAAACCCCGCTGCCTTTCGTCAGCCGTGTTGTGTCATCAGAGGTGGTTATGAAGGACTCCTGGGCGCAGCGGGCCGAGGGCAGGCTCTCTTCTCTCCAGTCTTACCCAGTCATTACGTCTGAAGGAGCAAGGGTTTTAAGTGAAATCTTCTCTAAGGTTAGAGAAGTGTGGTAGTGGCGACTGAGAAGTTTCCAGCGGACTTGGCAGGAATCTTACATTGTGTCCCTTGTGAGTTTTCGGCCCGACTTGTTTCCCCGTGCTTTGGTAAATATTCGGGACCTTGGAGTTCAGAGAACGATTCCGTCCTCCTCTGCTACTGCGTTGCGGGTATTACTGGGTGTGGCGGTGAGATGCCGTGTTTACGGAAATGAAGGCTGCAGGCGCCGCTTTCTTGGGGAGGGAAGATTGCTACTGATCTAGACACGCTGAGCTCTTCACCCTGGTGATGTGCTTTTCTTTTCCCGGTGACCTTAAAGTACTGTTTTAGTTCCGTTAGGGTATGAATTCTTGAAGATCGAGATCCTTTAAAATAGTATTTGGATTTTCCATCCTGTTTTACAGTGCTTGCCTAGCAAGAGTCTTCGATAGTAACTGGTACAAAAGCAGTATTTTTGTGTGTTCTCTGTATGTATCCAGAGTCTAAGTGGAAAGGCAGAGACAAAATTTTTCTCAATTTTGTTGAATTATATTTGTTCTTGAAAGTTACACCCAATTTTGGGGAAATAAAGCCCGTATAAAGTTAAATAACGTGGGGGCAGGTACCTTGCATTCTCAAAGTTCTTTGGGTTTCTTTTGAAAGTAAAAGTCCTAAGGTTAGCTCTATGGGTAAAATTTTTTTTCTTTTCTCTTTTAGGATATTAGAAATGGCTACTCCCCAGTCGGTTTTCGTCTTTGCAATCTGCATTTTAATGATAACAGAGTTAATTTTGGCCTCAAAAAGCTACTATGATATCTTAGGGTTGCCAAAATCGGCATCAGAGCGCCAAATCAAGAAGGCCTTTCACAAGTTGGCCATGAAGTACCACCCGGATAAAAACAAGAGCCCTGACGCGGAAGCCAAGTTCAGAGAGATCGCAGAAGGTGAGCCCTGGGGGCTGTCGCGGAGGTGCCACGGGTGGTGCCTCATAGTGCATGGCCTTGGGGGCGGGGGGGGGGGTGTGTGCGCCTGAGGCCTGGGGGTGGCAGGGAGGTTTCCACCGAGTCTCGAGGCTGTTTTCTTAAAACAGGTAACTGGTTCCTGAATGGATGGATGATGGTGGTGTATTTCTTTCATTGGCCTACAGATCTTAAAATTTTGAAAAATTTATTCTTTATTTGTAAAACTGTTTGTTTCTATGTCAAAAGGAGTTCTTGGTACTCAAAACTGATACACTAACTTATAAAACATAGTGTTAAATATGGAGATTAAATATAAAAATATTAAGTGTAGAAAAATTTAAATAGATTGAAATGCCTTATTTTCCTTCATCGCTTGATCTACACTATAAAGCCACATTTGTCTTTAAGGAAAAGTGTGAAACAAATTTTGACTTAAGACTGTTTCTAAACCAGATCGCATCTCCTGAGCATTCAGTAATTAATGGTGGGTGGGGTTAACTGACTAGGGTTGGAGTTAAACATTTACTTCAACTAGAAAGTGAAAAATCTAAATTCCTCTTAATTCATTATAGTTGACCGTCAAATTCCTTAATCGGAGTCATGATTTTATACACAGTATGAAGAATATCTCTGCAGTTGTTGCACACGCGTGTTTGTAGTGGCGGCACTCATGTAACGAGTGTGTGTTGGATACTCATTAGGGCGGGCAGCGATTAGGGCCACGTCCCTGCCTTTTGTAACTTTCATTTTCACTTTCTTCGTATTTCTGTATGTTTCGGTTTTACTTACGATATGAAATCCTCTAAGATAGCACGTTGAATTATGTGAAGAGGTTTGGACCGTGTAATTTTGATCACCTTCAGTTACTAAAGTATTTTTGTTTCTTGCAGCGTATGAAACACTCTCAGATGCTAACAGGCGAAGAGAGTATGACACACTGGGACACAATGCTTTTACTGATGGTAAAGGACCCAGAGGTAGTGGGAGTCCTTTCGAGCAGTCATTTAATTTCAATTTTGACGATCTCTTCAAAGACTTCGGTTTTTTTGGTCAAAACCAAAACACTCAGTCCAAGAAGCATTTTGAGAATCACTTCCATACACGCCAGGATGGTTCTAGCAGACAAAGGCATCATTTCCAGGAGTTTTCTTTCGGAGGCGGACTCTTTGATGACATGTTTGAAGACATGGAGAAAATGTTTTCTTTTAGTGGCTTTGACACCGCCAGTCGGCACACAGTACAGACTGAAAACAGGTTCCATGGGTCCAGCAAGCACTGCAGGACTGTCACTCAGCGCAGGGGGAACATGGTCACGACGTACACTGACTGCTCGGGACAGTAGTGCCTCCTCCCCCTGTTCTCACTGCGCCCGACTGCTTGACTGTTCTTCACTCTCTATGATGCAAAACAGTTTCTGTGAACCATTTTGACAAGTGCATGATTTCACTTGCTATAGCTGTTAAATATATTTAAATTGTTTTTGACAAATTAACATTCAGTTAGTAGAGAAATAGCTAATTATTAATTTCCCTAAGAAAGGTTCTTGAAAAAATCTAATTCTGCCTGGTCTTTTTTCTCCATCTGCCCCTGGGCTTAATGTGGCCAGTTTTATTGCCAAGAAAAGAACAAGTTTGCCTGATACATGTTTAAAGGTTAAACTTGTAAGTCTATTGTAGATTTAAGTTGTGTGAACTGAAATGAATATTTGCAGTGAAACCTTGGCTAACTTAAAATTGCATGGTCTGCAGCATCGCTGATGTGGGTGCCGAGTGTACGTGGAACTATGTGTAAAGCGTCATTCAGCAACAGATAGTAGCACCTTGGTAAATTTCCCCTGACAGCTTCAGGAAGGCGTGGCTTAATGTTTGTCCCAGAGCCATGCCTTTCTGTAGTCAAATTGGACTAAAGGAAATGCTTGTATTGCTCATAGTCATTTAGGCTAAAAGAAAGTTGAAAACTTACGAAATATTGCCAAGAGATTGTTACATGTTTGGCCCCTGGCTAATGATTTGCTAATGTTGGAATCATAGCTGCTTTACATATTTTTCACATTTCTTTCTTAATTGTTGGCTCTGTATGTCTTACTATGGATTTATGTATTTTTGTGTGTGTGGTTCCTCTTTGCACTCATCTTCATCTAGAATTTGACTAATACCTCATTCTGTTTGTAAAAAACAGCCAGAAATTTCTGCGCAACCTTATTACGTGCAATATTTTTAAATCCTAAGAAGTGTGTGCTTTCGTTTTCAGATAGACTTATTTCTCTAGTTCTGCACTTTCCCACATTATACTCCATATGAGTATTAATCCTATGGATACATATAAAAGTAGTAAATGTCTCATACAACATTGTATGTGAATGAGAGAAATATAATATTTACAACTTGATGTTCTCTGTGGTCATTTTTTTTCTTAGTTAAAAGTTTATTCTGGAGGTGTGCTTATCAGTATAAGCAGTGGGGCTGCTTATGCTGATCATAGACCGTATTCCAGAAGTTACTTTTGATTACCCTGAAAGCCCTCATATGATCTTGTTTGATTGCCATTTGATAATTTCTCTTGCTTGCTGTCGTCCTCCTCCCCTCACAAATTTGGGTAGCTTGAAGATTTTGTTCATTGTAATTTTGGTGTGTTTGCTTCTGAGGAGCAGGTGTTCTTGCCACTGCTTCCTCTTCAGGGCTGGTTGGGAAAAAGATAAGCTGTATTCGTTAATGATCATCTTTATTTTGAATATTGAAGAACATGAATTTATTTTGTATCTACACATCTTTCCTGGAAATTAAGCTTGATTCGTTTAATAAGAAAATAGCCACAACTTGAATTTTGGCCTGAGGATTACCTATCAAAGGAAAGAAATGAAGGGGGAAAAGCCTGTTTTCAAATCAGGATTAACTCGAAGGATTATTTTTATATTGTGAGCATTTTTCTCCAGGGCCTGGTTGTCTGGCTATCTTCTTGTTTTTCCCATTTTGAACATTTACCTGAACCCCCTGCCCCTGCCACTTGTTTTTTTGACCTCTCTTTGGCTCTTTGAGGAAGCGGTCACGGCAACCGCTAGTCTGCAGTCAGTCAGTGACCACACGGAACAGCGTGGGCATGCGATCGGAGTGTGAAGCAGGGGGCCGTCCTGTGGGACAGAGCCCAAACCCCATGGGGTCTGATGCTCTCTCCGGGTAGACAGTGTCCGAAGTGAGGGTGTCGAGCACTGATTGGTAGTGGGGGGAGAAAACCTCCCCCTCACCACGTGTTGGAAACTAAGGTCCCGGAATACTGTTTGAATGGGCTGCTTTGAGCTTGTGGTATGCCGATCTACGTTTTGAATCTGTAGTAAAGATACCAAGTATTGTTTGCCAGATTTACAGGACCAGGGAACCATTTTCACTGAGTAACCTTAGCCATGTATATCCAAGCGTGGAAAAGTAAAAGTTTGGTAAATACTGGCCTGAGTGAAAGAATAAAAAAAAAACCATAATCTTTAGGACTTGTGCAGCAACGCAGTGGAGAACAAGGATGAGCGCATTTGTAACTTGGGTTCTCGTCACCCCCTCCCCTTCCTCCTCCTCTCTTGGAATTTACTGCAGCCTGAAAGTGATTACCCTGTCAGGCCAGACCCACCTATTATGCTTTTATTTGGTCTAGCCAATGTGTTATCAATGTGGTTTTCTTTTGATAACTGCTCTGGTTATTGAAGTGACTGTATTTTAGGACTATTTTACACCACCTATAAAACATGTCTTCAAGCAAATTAATGACACTATGATGTAAACAAAAACTCCTTTATTCTCCCAAGAAAATAAAATTAGTGATTAGGATTGCTAAATTGTATTTTTAAAACATGACAGTATTTGAGGACGGAAGAATCGAAATGTGACTATGAGGATAAAGAGCACATCTTCTTTCAAGTTTCATCCTTTTACTAATCAGGCCAGTATTAGCTGGTGGGGTCATCGGTTCTGACAGTTGAGTAGTGTGTTAAGGTATTTCTAGTCGGTGAGTAATAGAATAATCACACACACACACACACACACACACACACACACACACCCCTATACGTATTTTTCTTGGTGAATACCCTTCAGCTGTGTCTGCAAAATAATAAGAGTAAATGGAAACATCAAAAGACTAATATACATGAACATTTTATCACAGGCTTTCAGGAATCATTTTTACACGTATGCATAGGTAAAATACCTTATTCCTAATGTAAACATTGATGGTAACGGCTCTGGCAAGCGCTGGTAAGACGGTCTCATCATGTGAGAGAACCCAGGGTTCTTTCCTCTTCCGCCCCCAACGGCGCCGAATTACAAACTGGAGAAGGGTGAGAGGCAGGGAGGGGAGCGGGAGACACCCAGCGTGGAAAAGCAGTGCAGAGGTGTCGGGAAGGGTTGCAGGGAAATGAGCAGTATTGGGGTTGGGGGAGTGGAGCCAAACGATGTTCCCTTACAAAGGAGCAAGAAAGACCTAGTTTGTCAGATCTCTGACAAATGTCCTGGAGCTGAAATGACCCAGCCAATGTCTTTAAAGGTCTGAGGGGAAAATGCTTTTGAACTTAGAACTTTGTAACCAGATAAATTATTAATCGGTCAGACCAAAGTACAGGCATTTTAAAAATGCAAAACTTACCATCCATGGATATCCCTTATGGAAAGAAATGATTACAATGTACAAGAAAGGGTTCCACCTGGGAGAGCCTGGCCTAGCTGAGCATGCACCCTGGCGAAGGAATGAGGAAAGCCAGGAAGAAATAGAGGGCGTTCGTCAGGATGTGACGCTTAGGAATGTCTCGTTTGGAAAACAAGAAGGATTTTGTTTCTTTTGTGGGGCTAAATACCCCGTTTACGACGGAGTTGTTCACATACTTGCATTATAATGTTTTTCGATCTATATACAGCTCACAAAAGATGTACATACGTGTCTAGGATAATTATGTAACGTGCACCACACGTACTGGGAAACGAAACGAGAGGAGAAGGCTGCCCTCTTCCATGGTAGGTAATCAGTTTATTCTGTCTCATGCTGGCAAATCAAAGGTCAGTGGTTTAAACATCATTTTCAATTTCAGTGACAGCCACCAGAAGTGCTAGCAGACACTGGTCACATGGTACTTTCTGGGGAGCAGGACCGGAAGGCCAGGGACGACTTACTTTCCATTCTACATCACCCTGTCATGTTCAGATTTCTGTGGGTGAATGCCTTTCTTTCCTACATGAGAATATTTTTCAAGAAAAAAAAAAAGACAAAAACCTGGTGTATCAGGATGTCTGGGACTAATGGAAAACCCCTAAATTAAATTTACCCGAGCTACAGGAGCGTATTTTCTTCTCTACCAAGGAGTGCAGCGGTCAGACGGCTCCTGGAGCGGTAGGCCAGGAACCTGCCTCTGCTTCTGTGTAGCCGTAGGACTCTGGTCTCTGTTGGCATCATCCTGGTGGCCGCTATGAGCAGGGACACCTTCTCTAGAATGCCCTTGGGAAACTTGCCCTCCCGTCTTATTGGCCAGAAAGGTTCCATGCTGTTACCTGTCCACACCCATACCAGTCACTAACAAGGGGGATGTGACCACTGAGACTGGTCTGGGGGGGGTCAGGACCACCCACTGGAGCTGGCCTGGGCTCTTCTCCCTTCACTCTCGTGGTCCCCGGGAAAAGGGCTGATAGCTGGAGAAGAAGGTGCCGTATTAGCGAAGAATTAGGAGGATGGAGGGGAAGTTGAAGATTAAAACGCGGATTTCAGAGGTGTGGAATCTGAAATGGCTTATTCTTCACCATTAGAAAGACATTTTAGAAGAGGACGAGGCTCTTCTCTTTGTACCCGTGAAGGAGGAATGGATTTTTGTTAGAGTTAGGCACCGAGCTCATCGTCTTAAACACTGCTGAATGTTAGCTTTTGCAGGTTTAACATTTATGGTTTCAACTATTTGGGACAGACCCCAAAGTCTCATAATGTAACCGTTTGTGATTTTCCTGCAGTACAAAGTTGAATTTCACACCTTACTAGTGTACAATACAGGATATAGTTATTTAGGTAGTTAGGGGGCCTGGACACCTATTTAATACCCTCATATCAACATATCTTTCAATAGTTTGTGTTTATCACTATGTAGGCATTTTCAGAGGGGAATTATTCGTTAAATGGTGTTCACTGAATTAGAGACCCAAGTTTTCCTTCATCAAAGTCAAGGCTGTTGTATCTTTTTTGGCACGAAGATGGTTGCCACCACGGTCCGTATGCCTGATCAAATCTTTTGCCAGATGCTCCTCTCCGTTCTGCCCCATCCTGCCTCCAACGTAATTTTTCCTTATTTATTTGAATACCGGCTTTGAATCCGTAACTACTGGACTGCAGGGAGTCAAATCTGCACCTGGATTGTTTTCCTCAGCCTGGCTCTGCCAGCTCGTTCTTTCCGCCTTCCTCCTACCAGCTGCGCTGGCTGCGGTCCGAAGAACGCCTCGCGATAGAGTCTTTTCGGGGTTATGATACATCGTACCCTCATCACTAAGTTAGCAGTTTAAGTCAGCCCTGCAAACACTTTCAACCATTCAGTTTTTTAAACCTAATTTCCTATCATTCAAATATAATTTCTTATGATGTAATCGCTTGAAGAAGACTTACATATATTAGAAAAAGTCATTAAAATTCTCTGCTGATATTTCACAATGGACTTAGTTACAACTAAATGTATAATTGTTTAAAGTACCACAACATTCCCTTGTTTTCAGTGAATTTTACCGTAGCATTTTCTACATTGCATTCCCTGCTTTATAACTGGAAATGGGATGGATTGGTGTTTGGCCATGCATGTTATTTTCTTATTTGTATTCATTCTTATCATTTAGATAACACTGATACTCACTCCCTGATACACAGATCAGGAGTATTGGCCTGCACAGGTCTGGGATATGAGATATGGAAATTGACATCTTTCGGTTCTTCCCACAGAAGAATGGTCCACTTATCTCTGTTGCTTTCCCCGTATAGGCGGAGGCACGTGTCAGTTGGCATAGGCTAGTTCGTGCTGCTAGTAATGCATCAGTTGCATTTATTTTCTTAAATACTAATATCATATTAGCAAGAGAAAATATGCCTGATGATTTTTGCTATGGAATGCCCGATTTTTGGAAAAGGATGAGCTTTAATGTAGCTTTTTCTGAAGTGTGTTATCTGGGTGTTCAAGGAAAATAAGAATTCTGTGGTCAGGTTTAGGAAGCACAGAGCTATGAAAGTTTGCTTGGTGTCCTCAGAGTTCTCCATTAATATGCTCACTGTCCGTAATATGCTCACTTCCACCGGACAGCTCCAATACACAGACATAGTTTGAGGCATTTCTAAAATCTATGATCAAGAAAACTTTTCTCAGGGAACATCTTTCTGGACCAATTAGTAAAAGAAAACGTTCCATGTGGCACTCTTTGGAAACTCTGCACTAGACATATAAACAAAGAACAAACTTGCATGGAGAAGGCGGACTTCTGAAAACTCGTCTTAAAGCTTTCTATGAAGATGTGTTAGGGCTGACATCCCCTAAGAAGCTACCTTGGGCAACAGACAAAACGTGTTGGAAGAGTGGTCTGAGGAGTTATGATTGGCTGCAAGGGCAAGTGCAAGGGTGTCATATGACCTTGCTTCTCTGTGCTGTGAACATGAGGGAGCTCCAGATCAAAGCTGCCTGCTGCTCATGAAGACAGGATACCTGTGATGAAGGGAAATAACGTACATGTTGATGCAGCTTCGAGAGCAGAACCTAGAAGCCCTCCTTTGCTTATTCCCGGGGTGCTCATTGACTTCCCTGTGTTTGCCACCTGGAAGATTGTGGCGGGGCTCCACCCGCAGAGCCCCATCCGTCCGTCACGGATGAAAATAAGTCTACCAAGACATGATCTGCCTGGGGAGGAGAGGTGGCCGATCTCTCAAAGGAGAAGGGCCTAGAGCCCCTTCCTCAATGGCTTTTATTAGGTTCGTAACACACAGGAATACAGGTAAAGCTCATCAATCAATGTCAGGCGGCAAGGATCAAACAATAGATAACATTTCAAAGAACTCTGAGGGTTTAATTGAGTTAGGGTCTGTCAGCTAAGGGCTTACAAAACTTTGGGAGACAAACTCATTTCCTGCTCGGACCCTTATCATTGAAATGAGAGCATTCTTAGCCAAGCAGCTTTCATAGGACTTTACTAATTCTTATGCCCAATCACTGGGGGTCCAATCTGGCCTACACATGGCTGCACCGCTCTCCATCATAGTTTCAGGCTTAAGCAACTAAGACCAGGAAGCGAGATAAGGAAAACTTCTCCCAGACGCGGAAATGGGGACTCAGGCTATGTCAGGATAGCTGGGGGTGAGGGTCCATCACCCCCTCTTTGCTGCAGCCCCCCAAGTCCTTCCTTGAGGGCCTCCCAAGTGGTCGTGCCTGGCTTAGGCGACCCCTCCCTTGAGGGAATCTTGTTCATCGGCTAACGGACCAAGATTTGGGGGCCAGAGATGGATGAAGCAGAAGCAGCGCTCCTGCCAGGGAGATAAGCTTTGTCTCCTTAGTTGCGCACCGTCTGAAGGTTGCTCACTCAGCCTTAGTCATGGGGGATTACAACTCCTGAAACCAGGCAGAACGGTTCCCAACAGAAGATGACATAAAAATTATGACTACAGAAAGCTAGTGTTGGGGAAGCTAGAGACCTCACCTGGTGGATAAAGAAAAGTCCAGAGGTAAATGCATCCTAACATTCATAGCTAGTGATCTTTTTTTTAATTGGGGCAACAGAAGTAATCTGGAAAGACCCCCCAAGTTCCTTGCCGCCCTGCGGAAGCGGCCCCACTTCCTCTGCTTTCCCCGCGCCCCTGCTTTCGCCATGCTGCTCAGGTTCCCACGGCGAGCCAGCTCCTCCACCGAGTCCCGGGTTGTGTCACGGGGCACTCAGAGACCACACTCCCGAGACCCCTCCTTGGGCTCCTCCTAGCAAGTGCTTGCTTTCTGTTCAGGAATTCCCGCCAGCAAACAAACTGGTTGCTATGTCTCCCACGTTAAAAGCACATCCTTCTCTTGACTTCCCATCTCCAACCAATTGCTGTTTCATTTCTTTGCTCACCTTTGTAGCAAAAGTTCTCCGAAGAGTTTCCATTCCCACCACTCCACCCAAACTTCCCTTGTCAGGATTCTTGATGAACCAGCTCCACATGGACAAAATCAGTGTCACAGAGCAAAGAAATGGGTCCTTTCTCAGGCCTCATCTCACGCACTGTTCAAATGTCTCTTCCCTAGTGTTCGTTCCTCACGTGGCTCCCAGACCACCAGCTTCTTGTTTCCCCTGGTCCTTGTCGGCCGCTGCTTTTCCGTCTAACCCTCCTCCTCTTCACATCTTCTCAGTCCTGGCTCGCTCTTATCCTCCACTTTTTTCTTCTTCCCTCTCCTGTTCCATTCTTCCCTCTCTTCTCTTCCTAGGCAGTTTCTGCTATATAAAAATGCAGAAATATTAAATTCTATTTTGTTTCAAATCAAAGCAGAGTGCTAATGGGGTTGATGAGCTCTTGCACGGGTGTTCCCTGGTCACATTTTTGCCAGACTAGCCTTTTATCTTCTTTTTCTTTTTTTTTAAGATTTTATTTATTTATTTTTAGAGAGAGGGGAAGGAAGGGAGAAAGAGAGGGAGAAAAACACTGATGTGCGAGAAAATACACTGATTAGCTGCCTTTCACACACCCTCAGCTGGGGACCTCGCCCACAACCTAGGCATGTGCCCTGACTGGGAATTGAACCGGCGATCTTTTGGTTCACAGGCTGGCACCCAGTCCGCTGAGCCACACCAGCCAGGGTCTTTTTCCCTCTCCCAGCTCCTCTGAGTAGTGACGAGAAGGTGTAGACAACATTCTCAGACATTTATTTTTACTGTCGACTGTGTCTTGGGCGGTCGGATGCTACTTTCCCATACCTTGAACTATTTTCCACATTAAACCACAACACAGAGAGTTTTTGAGGTCTTTAGTGCTGCTAATGTCTTTTATAAAGTCACTTGGTATATATCAGTTGAGTTGTAGTTTAAGATGCAATGTTTGTTTTCATTATATAGATTAAAAAAATATATTGCCCAAAGTTAAAAGTCTCTTTTTCAAAATGATCAGTTCTTCATTTTTTCCACCATTACTAGTAAAGAAGAAAAAATATGACCTTTTGTTCCATCGAGTTTCGCTGATTCATTAGCATGTGCGACACAGCAGAAGTGGGCGCGTTACAAATGTCTGCAATTGTGTGTGTTGCTGCAGGGAATAGAACATTGTTAATATCTATTACTGGGCTAAATGAATGAGTGAAGTAGCCAGAAACAAATAGGATTGTCAAGCATGATTTAGTTGGCGAATAGCTTTAGAACAGCTGCCGAGGTGAATGTGGAGGGTGGGGAAAGGTTTCAAATCGAATACAATTGCAAATAGCCTTTGCCAAGCAGCCCAACCCCCCCTCCGCCCCGCCCACCTCCGCACTAGATGGAGGCCTTGCTGTGCTCCGCTCCTGCGCCCGCCTGGGCCCTGCAGGGTGGTGTCACGTGAAGGGCACGTGCAGAGTGGTTCTTTTCTCTGTGGTCCAGCGCCCCGTTCCTGTGTCAGCCACCCCTGCGCCTTGCACCTGCTTTTCGTCCCATGCAGCATGCCCTGAAAGGAAGAGAGCATCCAGTCAGGGGCAGGAAGAGGTGGGAAGTCACGGGCTGGCCTGGCACCTGCCCGAGCTCCACTGCCAGGAAGGCTGAGCTTTTCCGTTAGTTCCTCCCATTGTCCCCATCCGCGCCCCCGCCCTGCTGCTCTTGGACACAGGGGGCGTATGGGGGTGGCCGCCTGGGTCCGTCCCTCCCCGGGCATTCCTGGCACTAATCCCGGCCTACCTTTTCAGCGTCCGATTTTCTCACACGGATGCCGACTCGCATTCTGGATCCTCACGCAGTGCGCTCACTGCGCAGCTCTTCGGCCTCGGGCTCAGTGCTGGGCATTTTTATACTGACCAACGCGTCTGGGGGCCACAGCCGCGTGTGAAGGCAGAGGCGGCGGCCCAGCCCTCAACCTGGGGCCTGTTAGCTGTCCTGGGGAGGAAGTGTTTCCCGAGCTGATGGACCATGGCTGTTTCAACATCATTCACATGCCATTTCGACATCGTGATCCGGTAACTCGGATGTCCATGGCAAGAGCCCCTGTTAAAAGGGTCAGCTCATTGTCGGATTTCCCGGACCAACAGGGACTCCTGGCAGAGTGAGAAGTCCTCCCCTTCTCCCCTGTCAATGATGTTTCTGCCACTGGAGCGGGGCAAAACCCTTCCTGCTGTGTCTGTGGAGTCTACTGACCTCGTGGAATAGAACAAAGCTCCTTGGTGAAGAACTGTTCTCGTTAAAAATGGACTGCAGGTAATAGTCTGAGCTCTAGCTAGTGTCTCCATAGAATGATAGGGAAGAAAGGGGCCAGGAGGGGCCAGATGCCCAGACAGAGGAACCGCCACCATCCTGTCTGTGCGCAGGATGGAAGCACGCAGCCACGCCACCTCGACCGTCCCTTTTCCCTGCGTGTGCATCGGGCGGTCGGTGCTCCTGGCACTTCCTCAGGTGAAGGCAGGGCCCCTACCTGGAGGGTTCTCCGCTCTCATCGGTGCCCGGATGATGGAGTGTGGCGTTCTGCCGGCCCTGGTGGTGCCCCTCGAGGTAACGGCTTATACTTACTGCAGATGATGGCTT
The DNA here is from genome assembly GCA_039655065.1 of Glossophaga mutica. Lineage (NCBI taxonomy): Eukaryota > Metazoa > Chordata > Mammalia > Chiroptera > Phyllostomidae > Glossophaga > Glossophaga mutica. The sequence goes on from CM077313.1 coordinate 91,741,875, forward strand.
TTAACACGTATTTTCTTCTCTAAAGGCTAAATTGTGTGCAATATTAACAAACCGTACTATTTCGGTAAATCAAATGCTCCATGTCACGGTGAGGCTTGCATGCCTGGGGCAATGAAGCCGTGGATGTCCAGGTCCCCAAAGACAAGGATCGCACGGCTCGGCCACCAGAAACAGCGTGGTCAGCCTCGGGGAGACTGGACCAGGGGCTGGGCTGGCTCTCGGTCTCGTGTCTTCTCTCTCAGCAGTTTTTTTTTTTTTTTTTTTTTAAGTCACAGGAGACTTTGGCCTTCTCTGGCCCTGCCCTTTGGTCAGTGCCAGTGTAGTTCACAGATTTTAATCGCTGGATCTTGATCAAAGGTTGGGTTTTGATTCCTTATTCCCAGAAGGCCGCTAAGCTACCTGTGCACATTTGTTCACGCCCTCCCCAAATCCTCAGCAGTTTGTCTTGCTGTGACCTTCATAATGTCCACACATGCCATTTATGACATTTCTGCATCATTAGCTTATTAAAAGACCAGAGGCCCCAAACAAGCCAACAAAACCTCCCAACAGGTTACTGAATGGACACTAAATGCAGCTCTTCTTGGTTCTTCAGAGGGAGGCAGAGGCCTGCCTGGTGGAGGGCAGTCCAGTCCCCGTTTGAGCAGTAGCCACGTCCCTCAAGCCAAGGGCCAGCTGGGCTAGGAGATCCCGAAGCCTGGTTGTGCCGCCATCGTTTCCCCGGGCGCTGCTGGAGGACAGAAGAGGTGGTGAAGAAGGATCACAGTGAGGGTTTCCTTGGAGAGGGGGGACCCTTGGCCCAGCCCTGTGTCCCTCCCAAGGTGAGCTTCCTTCAGAAAGCTGCAAGGAGAGCTCGATGTATGCCTCTGGAGCGTGGCAGTCACTGGGGCTGATGTCTGCCTCATGGTGAAAGGTCTCGAGGGAGAGGCTGGCTGGAGCGGTGCCAAGTGGCTGCGAGGAAAGAGACAGGGCTGCCTTGGGAACAGCCTCCCCTGTGGGGACGTGGGGAGCAGGGGTGCATGAGGGTTTGGCTAGGCGTGGGCCCTGGGGAAGGCAGCTGGACCCTGCTGTCTTGAGAGGCTCTCGCTCCTAGAGGGCTGCTGCGGAGGTCAGCGTGATGCGCCGTAAGAGCAGATCGCTGGGATCTACGGGGGTGCACAGGAAGTTGAACGGCACCTGCTGGCGGGGGCCTGAGCATCAAGGGATGGAAAGAGAAGGGGGTGTGTGTGCGCGCACACGTGTGTGTGTGCAATGTTTCTCTTGGGGAGAGGTCTCTGCCAAAGTCCTCCACGAAACCGTTCCCTCGGGCCATTCGCTCAACTCAGGGGCACCAAAGCAAGAGCGCGCCTCGCCTCCTGCTCTCCAGTCCCCCTCACTCTGCCCTGCTGGGGGCCCCGGAGTGCAGAGGCACCTGGGAAGGAGGACACGGGCTCCGCTGGGTCCTGGGCTTCCCCACTGCCGCCGTTCGGGCCTCAGGGGCACTTGGCCTGCGGACAGAGGAAGGAGGAGAGAGTCAAACTTAACAGAGACTGACGTTTTAGTATTCAGTTTGCTCAGATATTCTGCCCCAAATCCGATGGTAAAATGTACGTAACAGAGTTGGCCGTTTTAACCATTTTTGAGTGGAGAGGTCAGTGGCACGCAGTGCACTCACGTCGTCGTGCAGCATCCCCACCGTCCATCCCCAGACCTGTTTCTTCATCTGGACGGAATCTCTGCCCCTGTTAAGCTCTCACTCCTCGTTCCCTGCTCCCACTCCCGGCAACCACCGTTCCACTCGTCTCTGTGAACTGGACTGGTCTAGGTATACTTTGTGTAAGTGCAGTCACGCAAGGTTTCTCTTTCCGTGTCTGGCGTATTTCACTTAGCATGATACCTCCAAGGTTCATCCGTGTTGTAGCATGGGTCAGCATTTTGTCCCTTTTTCTGGCTGACTGCTATTTCATTACCTGTACACCCCACGTTTTGTTTATCCATTCACCTATTGATAGACACTTGGCTTGCTTCCGCCTTTTGGCTATTATCACTCATGCTGCTATGAACTTGGACTACAAGGATCTAAGTTCCTGATTTCAGTTCTTTGGGGTATATACCTAGGAGTGGGATTGCTTGGGCCACATGCTAATTCTGTTTCACTTTTCATGTAAGGGCCAAACTTGTTTTCTCAAGTTTGCATCATCTACAGTCCTTCCAGCGGAGCAAAAGTGTTCCCCTTTCTCCACATCTTCCCCAACAGTTTAAAGGACACTTTGTTACCTATATCGACCTGAATCCTCACAGGACCTGCCCCGGGTTTCCTTCGAGGGCAGGGAGACACAAACTTCCAGGGCCAGTGCGAGGAGCCGAGGGGAGTGAGGAGCTGTGGGGCGGTTCATACTTTGTGGGGTCCCCGAGGTCCGAGACACTGGAAGCTGTCAGATGGCGGGGACTATGACAAAGCTGCTGAGGCTGGCCTGCTTCCTCAGTCAACACGCCCCAGGACAGGAGGCCTTCCTCCTTAAGAGCTAAGAGCCAGGAGGGCCCGGAGCTCTGTGTCATCCTTGCTCTGTTTTATCTTCTCTGCCCACAGGCCGCCAAAGGGCGTGAGGCCACGGCCACCAAGTTCTTTGTTGTGTATAGATGTGTCCTTCCCATTCTCAAACGTCAGGGTGCAGGAATGGAGACGGAGTTTCAGAGACTCTCACAAGTCAGAGATGCTCAACCGTCCTTTCCGATCAGAGCGCTTGTGCCCCCTTCTCTGTGATCACATAGCTAGTTTTCAGACCTGAATGAGGACCGCTCCTCTGTGACTTAGGTGTCCATGCCGTCTTTAGGCCCAGCTTTGAGTTCCTCGGAGCTTCCCGTTACATACGCAGGGTACGTAGGTGCCATCGCCTAGGGCTTCCTCCATGGTGGAAACTCTGAGTTAGCCCTTCTTATGGACTTACTAATTTGTTCATAAAATGCATGCATATGCATAAACTTCTATAGCCGTGGTCCTCAGTGAAGCAATTACAGATACAGAAAATGAACATTTTCTGGCTGCTAATGACCGACCAAATGGCATCACTAAGGGCCTCCAGTGACACAGAAACCCCCTTTTTAGCAAGAGCCAGAAATATTAATTGACAGTCCTTAGTCGTTGTCCTCAGCACTCTGCAAACATCGATTAAACCTCGCGACACTCTTGTGAGCCAGATATTGGGAACTTTACTTTCGCAGACGAGGAGATTTCCTTTAAATGACTCAGAAGCAAGTTGCCGAGAGTGTCCGCCTAAGCCTTTGACTTTTCAGGGTCATGTAGCAGGCGGAAACGGGGACAAATGCAACATACTGTTTCTCCTCCTCTGCCTTCCCTTCCCTCAACTAAAAAAGCTGCTTGGAACTTCAAGGACATTTTGGAAACATTACCTTTTTCCCCCTCCATTTTGCCTAGGTCTGTGAAGAATTTAGAAATCAAGGAAAATCTATCCCTGTAATTAAAAAGTGGAAACAGAAGCTATTCGTAGCAGAAGAAACGTCCCATGAATGAGATTTCCTTGTGGTGGATTGACAGGTTCAAAGCGGGAATGTATGTTGCCATGGGCACCAGATTCTACTTGCTCTGCTGGTCCATTTACTCGGCTGCTGAAGGAGGAGGGTAGCGATCAGCCAGGAATCACTGAGCTTTGTTAGATTAGATATGGGATTTTTATGCACTACATTCTCTTTATAGATGTATATAAATAACAGCTGCAAACTGTTTACAGTTGCTGTAAGGGCAGAGTTTTTCCAGCTCTCTCAGGAACATAAACTGTGGGCGGGGGCCAAGTGGGGAGTGGGGAGTGCCTTTTCTCTCTTCTGAAACATCTGATCCAGAACAGGCTGTAAATAAATATTTGTCAGAAAGATGGGGATGGCTGACTGACTGGCCCCTTAGCGTGCACCATCTGCTGGTGTTAAAGTTTGGGTTTATGGGCAGGAAGGTCGGCAAAGGAAGTTCAGGTGCACAAGAAAGGGAATGGGAAGTGGGGGAAGGTGGGGGAATGTCCAGAGAGGGAGGCCAGCAGACGTTCTGGAGTGGTGTGCGATCACTCAGACACGGGACTCAGAACTGAAGCTGTGCTGTGCGGTGACGGAGGGAGCACGCACGAGTGGCAGAGGCAGGCTTGCTACCTTCCTAAGCCCACTGTCAAATACACAGAAGGTAGTTACATTTTATTAGCCTGATGATGTTCCCAACCTCCTGTAACCCTCTTCCTTTGCTCGTAGGGTGTAATTGCAAGTGAGAAACAGGCGTGGAGAGTGGGGGACCTTCCCTAGGAGGTGGAGTGGTTTTCTGGAGCTGACCCAGAGAATGACGTTTTTTCGCTTCGTTTGTTTCAAGTTCTGAGGGTCATTTTGAAATAAGCATTTTCCTTTCCTAACAAATGAAGCCTCCCGCCAACGCCTTTGAATCCATCAGAGAAGGTGCCTGCTCCTTGCAGGCAGCAGTGAGCATTTTACTTTTTAATGCAAGGGTTCCAGAATTGCAACGGGAGTGGCGATAAGTCGCAGTGATTTTCCCCCTCCCTGCCCCACGCTCAGCGTTGTCTAAGCAAAGGCCGGCGGCGGCTTTCCTGTCTGCAAGGTGCCTAAGTAATCAAAAGGCGGGCTGAAGCAGATGCTTTCCAAATCTCCATTTGTCATGAATGCGGACTGCGGCTTCAGCTCTTGCTTGATGCAAATGAGCTGACAGATGCACATCATCAGCAGCCAATCTGAGGACTGCCAAAGCCCTGCCGGCCATGGAATTTACATCTGCATTTTTTCCTGGGAAGGCACGCAGTCGAGATGCACAATTACCCATGGTCAATGCTGTCTGGCCACTGACTGCTCTGCCCCACCGCTCTGGTGCCCCGCCCCCCCCCCCAACCCACCTTTTCAGACTTGTTGTCTTTTCTGTCCCCAGGGCTCAGACTTGCCCTTCTCAGTTTACCTTTTGAGTTCCAGACTATTCTTTCTGCCCTGCATTCCCTCCTCAATGCCCCAGCCACCTACTGCCACCAGTGACACCTTTGTTTTCAATTATCCTGTGTCCTTTGTAGGTAATTTTTTTCTATCATGATTTCTGATAACCCGATAAACTCATTCACAGCAAGTATTCTAAAATCCTCTAATGATGGAAAAGAATGAGTAAGTATCTCTAAAGAGGGTGGAGGATGTGGGATAGGAGGCAGGGGTGAAGGACCTGGGGAAGGAAGATCAGAGGGGAATGATTTTCAGCTGCTTACCATTTAGGTTACTTATAACCACCTGGATTTTTCAGCAAAATTCACTCTCTAGGTGCCTGTCCATTCTGTGCTCCCCGGACTCCGGCACATTGCCCTGTGCTTGTGAAGGCGCACGGGGAAATCTTTAAGGGGTTAAGTCTCCATTATCATTTATCCCAACCTTTAAGAAGTTTTATTAGTGTAAACGTGTATCACAAAAGTAATACCTGCTTTTGTAAACTCGTCAAATAATGCAGAAGAGTGTGCAGAAAAAACATGCCCTGATGTGGACTCCGGCCAGTGGTGTCCATGGTGTTGTGGTTGCAACGAACAAATTCTCATGGACTGCAGAAGTCTGGTGGAGAAAAGGGATGGCACGGCCGCTCTCTGAGTGAGAGAGAGGGCCCCGACCTTTGCCTGGACAGGCTTTCATTGCTTTCTGGGGGCATTACATCAAGGAAGGTCCTCATTAATCATTGTCAGGCAGTGATGATCAAACAATAGATGACATTCAAAGAAATATGAGGGCTTATTCTGAGTCAGGGTCAGTTAGCTAAAGGGCCATAAAACTTTGGGAAACAAACTCATTTCATGCTTGGACCCTTATCAGAAAATTGAGGGCATTCCTAGCAAAGCAGGTTTCACAGGATTCTGTGCATTCTTTCTCAGGCCTGCTCTACCGGTGGAACCACCCTTTCCAGCGCAGGGCTGCACTACCCTCCCGCATTGTTTCAGGCTTAAGGCAGGCAGGAAAATAAGGCAGCCAAGAAATTAGGAGACTTATCACAGACAGAATGAGGACTCAGGCTATGTCAAAGCTGAGGGGTGAGGGTACATAACCCCCTTTTTCTATAGCCCCCCAAGTCCTTACCTGAGGACCCCTTCGTGACCATGCCTGTCTTAGGTCGTCCCTCCCTTGAGGAATCTTACCCATCATTGGTTAACCAGTCATCTGCCTGCGGCCAAGCAGGGTGAAGTAAAAGGAAGCAGAGGCTGCGCCCCTGCCAGGAAGATAAGCTTTGTCTCTTTAGTGGCTTATGGTCCCAAGGTCCTTCACTCAATCTTAGCCATGGGGGGTTACAGCTTCTGCAACCAGGCAGGACGTTTCCCAATGGTGCCCTCTTTCTAATGCCCATTCTTTTTAGAGAAAACCACTAGTAATAATTTGTTGATTATTCATTCAGACCTTTTTTTTCTTTTTGGTAAATGCATATCATTGTATATGTTCTTCAATTTATTGCAAATTACATAGGGGGGTGTGTGTTTTAACTTTAATTAACACCTTGATTGGGGCTGATTAGTTACACTCTGACATACCCCAGTCCAGGTGAATGCTGAAGGATGGTTACTGGCCATTGAAAGACTAAAGGCCACACTCCAGAACTATGATAAGCCCTCCAGTTATTTATTTTTAAGCATAGTGGATAGTAGAAATAATTTTTTCTTAGTAAAATTGTTAGGATTTAAGATGTCTGAATTGTCGAAAACTGTACCAGCTCCTGCCCTTGATGAATAGAGAGTAAGAATCTGGAGTCCGAGCCCACAGCCTCTGCTTGGCACGCGAAGGGGAGAGGACTCTACACTGTCCTGTATGCGCTCCCCTGAGCGGAGAGAAGCCAGCATGGCAGGGCTGTGCCCACCTGCCAATCAGTCATTGCCTCCCGAGCAAAAATCCACCTGAGGTGCCTCTGCCATCGCACCAGATACCCCCCGGTGGGGCAGACGGGGGAGTAGAACCATCCCTGACATTCTTCTAGCCTTAGGAGCCTATACCTGTCTATCAAAAAGAACCTGATGATTGTCAACAAATCAGGCTGGGTCAGTTTCCAACACATGTGTGATAATATAAGTACATAACAAATAAATCAACATTAAATACATACTCATTGAAAGAAACAAAAAAGAAATAGGATCATATACCATATACACTGTTTGCTCAAAATATGTTGTGGAATTACAGGAATTTGGGTGCCTGCAGGATACTGATGGGAGAGATTTTGGGGTGAGATGGACTTTTATAAATCTTTTAAAATTGCTGTGATGTAAGTGAATGTTTGTCCTGCTGATGAGTTATCTCTTTGGAGCAGGCTAGGCATTGAAAAATATTTATTTTCTAATTTTAATAGTAAAATACATTAGTCATGGAATGTTTGAAAAAATACAGAAGGAAATGACAGTCATCCCTAATGCTTCCATTTGGGTATAATAGTGTTATTGACAATTGGATGTGTTTCCTTCCAGTGTGTGTGTGTGCGTGTGTGTGTAGACATCTGTACACATGAACTTACAAATGAAATCATATTGCAGGTACAGTTTTATATTAGTCTTCTCTCTCTCAGCATTATTCAGTGACCATTTCCCCAAATCAATAAAATGAATCAAAAGACTAATTCTCCAGTTGTCTAATAATTTCACCATGTAGATACACCATAGCATTTTCCTGTCTTTGGACATTTACATAGTTAGGTATTTTTGTTTTAATGTTACCACACTATGACGTGTTTTCACGCTGAAAGCTTGGGCCTCACTGCTAATGCTGGAATCCTGAGTATTCATTGTCCGGAAAGCGTAGTGCATACATGACTCATTTCAACCTTCTCATTCCTCTGTCATCTCTCAAAACAAACAAACAGAATACTCTTCTACCTCATTCGCTTTCATTGAGAAATGTTTGAGAGGTTTTTAAGAAAAAGTAGAAAGGTCTAAGTACAAGTAGTGCTATTGTTACAAGCTAGGCTTTTGCTCTGAAAAGAAGGAAAAGCGTCTTCATTCCACGTCTGATGTCCAGTTCTAGAAAGCAGGGGTTTGGATTCCAGCCTGACAACCGTCAGAGCAACTCCTTGCCTGGGGCTGTGTTCCCAGTCTGTTCTCTCCCGAGGGACCTGGCTTGTCCTGCCCTTACAATGCCATCCCTTCTATCTTTATTTGAGTAGCCCCTTCTTCCTTCACTCCTGTTTCCTTGAGGGGAAATAAACACTTAAAGCGTGTGTGTGGCTGGTGGCATCCACGGAGCCCCCTAGGCTCTGAGCTCTGTAAGGAAGGAGCCGCCCGGCCTCACAGCCAGGCGGACAGAATTCGCAGCCGGTGTCCACCAGCCCTCTGATCCGGTGCGTCTTCAAAGTTGCAGTCTCTGTGGGCCCCCAGGAGCTTCCAGGAAGCTTTTCAGAGTCCTCTGGCCCTGGAAGCTGCTGGTTCAAGTGCCACCAAGGTGCTTCTGGTGGCCCTGAGCTAGTTACACGAGCATTTGAAAGAACCTCCCTTTTTCCTTTTTGTCCCTGGATCCCATTTCAAGTGCTGTAGGTGGTCAGCAAATAATAACAGCTAAGAGCCCTCTCCTCCTCTTTCAAACCCCTACAGAAATGCAAATCTCAGCCTGCAGAAGGAGGCCTGGGGACAGGTGGGGTCGCATCAGCAGGGATGACCAGTGAGAGACAGGTGGGGTCACACCGGCAGGCATGACCAGTGAGGGACAGGTGGGATCGCATCAGCAGGCATGACCAGTGAGGGACAGGTGGGATCCCACCAGCAGGCATGACCAGTGAGGGACAGGTGGGGTCCCACCAGCAGGCATGACCAGTGAGGGACAGGTGGGATCGCATCAGCAGGCATGACCAGTGAGGGACAGGTGGGATCCCACCAGCAGGCATGACCAGTGAGGGACAGGTGGGATCCCACCAGCAGGCATGACCAGTGAGGGACAGGTGGGATCGCATCAGCAGGGATGACCAGCGAGCCCCACTTCATGTACAAACCAGTCAGGCAGGAAAGCTGCCACGGCCGCGGGAGCACACGATGGGAGGGCCTCTTTCTTGAAGGTTCAATTGTCAGAAAGCACACACCCCTCGCACCCCGCCCTGCCCACCACACACACACTTCCCATCCACACAGACAGACAACCATGTAAACTCTTCACAACCGAACGGCTGTCCCGATGCAGGAGAGGGTGAACCCGCAGGGTCGTGAGCACAGTTCACACGTGGGCGGCTGCCTGAGGGTCCTTCAGGCCCTCAGTTGTTATTTCCAGCAGTTGCACGCAGGTTAGGTACTGTGAAGTGACAGATGTCCTATCGTGGGAACACTAGCAAATCAACACAGGCAGCAGCATAAATCTGATTACCTTAGATACTCAGGAAAAATAAGGAAAAGTGCCCTCCCACACAGACCAGGTGAGCCTGTGGCCATCATTCATGAAACGAGTGCTCCCATTCAAGTAGGTTCTGTAGGAATTATGCATCTGTGCTGAGGACACTAAGGGAAGGCACCTTGGGACATCAGGGCCTGTTTGGGCAACAAAGTTTCCCTTCATTTTTAAAAGGACAAGGAAAAGGGGAGGCTGAAACAGAATGCGTGAAAGACAACGAAGGGAGCGCACCAGCCAGCCGGTGGCATTTCCCCCAGAAAGGCACGTGGGACGCCAGAAGAGACGGTGAAGCGTGTTGGGTGTCAATGTCTCAGGCGTCATTCATGATCTGATCTGGCAGAGATGTGCCGGAGAGGCTCACGGCGCTTCTCCAGAAGTGGGTGCCGAGGGAGAGAGCTTACACAGGCTAGGGAGCTCAGAGGTTTGAGCGCAAGATAACGAAACACAGAGCAGCGTTCAACTGGAAAGAGCAAACGCAGACACATCTGGGGAAAATAATCTTAAATAAAGATAGCCAGTTGGAGGAAAAAAAAAAATGTGTCCAGGCTGGACTGTGAGTGAAAACAGAGAGCAAATTCTACCTGAATTGCAAGGTGTTGCAATAGGTCTGCAAGGGGAGAATTCCCTTTTGGGGTTTTGTACGCGGAGGTGTCTCGTTAGGACGCATTGACAAAGCAACTCGTGTCCCTCTTTGCCAACAGAAGGAGCTCCTCGTGGCGAATGTGCATCAACATATCTCGTGCACGACACGGACTCGTGTGGGGTGTGGGCCTGAATTGCTTCTCTCCTAGCCAGGTAAACAATTTGACAGAAGTTCGATTACACCCAGCTCTCATTTTCAGGGCTTCAGGAACCATCTGATAATAGCATCGATGATGTTCTGGGCTCTGTTGTAAGTGCTTTACATGCTCGACTACCTCCTTATAACAACCCCCCCCCCCTCCCCCCCGAACAGGTGCGATCTTTTCTCCTTCTCAGCAGATGGGGGGAGCCAGGGTGCAGAGTGCTTCAGGGAACTTCCACAACTTCTGGCTGTGGGGTTCAGAACGTCTCCTACTGAGCTCCTGCCCCTTCAGCGCTACACGAGGCTTCCCGTCTGGGGGCAGAAGGGGAGACCCTGCAGGGCCAGATCCCCAGTTTATGGCATTCACCCAGGTGTCTGCCTTCCTGTTTTCTCCCCAACATACAGTTCCTGCCCGAGGGGACCCATGCGGTCTGCAGGCCATGGGGTCAAAGGCTGATTTTGTGACTCCAGCGCCCGGATGACCTCATATTTGGTGCACAAAGCTGCGGTGGCCTTTGAGAGTGAGTCACAGACACGGGCACGCTGGGGCCTACGCGGCCTGTTAGACTGGAGGGTCCCTCGTGGCTTCTGTCACTTCGTTGAGAAATCAGAACTGCTGTCACTAGAGGAGGTTGTTTACAATGATGGCAGTAGGTAACGTTGGAAAATTCCTTTGTGAGAACATATATAAGTGCGTACTGTTTGTGAAACGTTGGCTTTTGGGGGGACATGGTTTCCCCGGAGTCCTCAAGTACAGGAAGTTGCCCCTGTGACTGTGTTTTGATGGAACCCAGAAGACTGTGATGACTGAAGAGTGTATTTCCCACGAAGCTGTGTTTTTCCCTCCCTGGCTCGAGTCTCCCACTGTCAGAATAGCAGCAAAAGCTCACAGCGCCTGGAAGAGCGTTTTCTTTCTTTTCTTTTTTTAAAATATATTTTATTGACTATGCTATTCCAGTTGTCCCATTTCTCCCCCATCATTCCCCTCCACCCTGCATGCCCCCTCCCACCCACATTCCCCCACTTTAGTTCAAGTCCAAGTGTCATAAGTTCTTTAGCTTCTACATTTCCCACACTATTTTGCCCTCCCCCATTTTCTACCCACCATCTATGCTACTTATTCTGTACCTTCCCCCTCTCTCCTCCTCCCACTCCTCTGTTGCTAACCCTCCATGTGATCTCCATTTCTGTGGTTCTGTTCCTGTTCTAGCTGTTTGCTTAGCTTGCTTTTGTTTTAGGTGTGGTTGTTAATATCTGTGAGTTTGCTGACTTTTCACTGTCATATTTTTGATCTTCTTTTTCTTAGATAAATCCCTTTAACATTTCATATAATAAGGGTTTGGTGATGATGAACTCCTTGAACTTGACCTTATCTGAGAAGCACTTTATCTTCCCTTCCATTCTAAATGACAGCTTTGCTGGATAGAGCAATGTTGGATGTAGGTCCCTGCCTTTGAAGATTTCAAATACTTCTCTCCAGCCCCTTCTTGCCTGCAAGGTCTCTTTGGAGAAATCAGCTGACAGTCTGATGGGAACTCCTTTGTAGGTGACTGTCCCCTTATCCCTTGCTGCTTCTAGAATTCTCTCCTTCATTTTATTCTTGGCTAATGTAATTATGATGTGCCTTGGTGTGTTCCTCCTTGGGTCCAACTTCTTTGGGACTCTCTGAGCTTCCTGGACGTCCTGGTAGTCTATTTCCTTTGCCAGATTGGGGAAGTTCTCCTTTATTATTTGTTCAAATAAGTTTTCCACTTGTTGCTCTTCCTCTTCCCCTCTGGGACCCCTATAATTCGGATGTTGGGACATTTAACGATGTCCCGGAGATTCCTAAGCCTCTCCTCATTTTTTTGAATTCTTGTTTCTTCCTTGTTTTCTGTTTGGTTGTTTGTTTCTTCCTTCTGGTCCACTCCATTGATTTGAGTCCCAGTTTTCCTCCCATCTCTATTGGTTCCCCATGCGTCTTCCTTCATTTCACGTATTGTAGCCTGCATTTTTTCATCTAATTTGTGAGCAAAATCAACCAATTCTGTGAGCATCCTGATCACCAGGGCTTTGAACTGTGCATCTGATAGGTTGGCTGTCTGTTCACTGCTTAGAGGAATTGGCTCTGGCGATTTCATTTGTTCTCTGGTTTGAGCCATTTTGGTGTTTTTTTGTTTGTTTGTTTGTTTTGTTTTGGCTTTAGTCTGGTCACAGCTATTACGTAGTGAGGGGTGGAGCCTTAGGTGTTCCTCAGGGCGGGGCAGCCCAGTCGCTGGGTTGTGACGCTGTATGTGGGGGCGGGGTCCGAGAGGGAACAATGGCGCCTGCTCCACTCCCTCCCGGACTCCGGTCCCCCCCGCCGCCTCCCCTTCACCTGGACCATCCACGTACACACGAGTGCTGTTACGTATGAGGGGTGGAGCCTCAGGCGCTCCCCAGTGTGGGGCAGCCCAGTCGCTGGGTTGTGACGCTTTAGGTGGGGGCGGGGTCTGAGAGGGAACAATGGCGCCTGCTCCGCTCTCCCCTGGATTCAGTCCCTTCCGCCACTTCCCCTCTGCCTGGACTGTCTGCGCGCATGAATGTGGGACCACCTGGTCAGCCAGCCGCCTTGTGCGTCCTCACTGGGTCTGCACAGTTGCCCCCTGTGCCCGGGGTCCACCAGCCGCCGCCTGTGCACCTGGGAACCGCCAGCCGCCGCTGCCTGCGGTCCCGGGTCCGCACCTCCACTTTTTCCTGCCACGACTCCGCCCCTCTTACCGGTCTGGATGAACGGTTGTTGGACTTCCGTACAGTTCAATTTTCTATCAGCTCTGATGTTTTCTTGTTTCTAAATATTTGTTGTCCTTAATTTTGGTTGTGAAAGGAGGCACAGCGTGTCCACCTCTGCCTCCATCTTGGCCTGAAGTCCTCTGGAAGAGCGTTTTCAATGCCATGGGCAAAGCCCGACAGGTGCCTGTGACTGAGCGAGTTCCACTGTCTGCACCGGCAGCTGTGAGCCCCGGGGTCGGAGGTCTGCCCCAGCCTCGATAAGTATGTCACTCTCTATTCTCTCATCATTTTTATAGTCTTTTCACTTACACCATTCGCCTGTTTACTTTACTGTGATGGGCTAAATCGTTTCCCCTGAAAACTCACCTTCAGGTCCTCACCCTCCGTACGTCTGAAGGTATTTGGAGATGGGGCCTTTCAAGAGGCAATTACATTAAAATGAGGTCACCAGAGGGTGGACTTTAATCCAACAGGACTGGCGTGCTCAGAAGAAGAGAAGATTTGGACTCACGTGGGTGCAGAGGAAGCCACCCCCACGGGCAGGCACAGAGGAAGGCACAGCCGTCCACGAGCCATGGAGAGAGAGGCCTCAGGAGGGGCTCAGTGAGCTGTGCGGGGACCGATTTCTGTGGTTCCAGCCCACAGACGGGGCCCTTCGGAGCGCAGCCTGCTGGGGCTCAGCCGTGTCCTCCGAAAGCCCGGAGGGCCAGCCTCATCAGAAACCAATCCTAAGGACGCCTTGATCTTGGAACTCTGGCCTCCAGAACTGTGAGAAAATACACATTTCTTGTCCTCACGACTAAGCCCCCGTTTCTCGGAGCAGAGCTGAGGGGTAAACAAGTCAAGGACAAGGAATCCTGTGTCTCGGAGCGACTGGACCGGAAAGCGGAGTGCTGGCCGCGCCCTGGTGCTGCCCGGTCCGGGGCGTGTCTGCCAGTCCCAGTGCAGATTCCCGCATGGAAATTCTAACCGGGAATGCGGCGCTATCAGGAGATGGGGCCCGTGGGGGTTCATTAGCTCCGAGCCTCCGGGCCTGGGATCGGGGCGCAGAGCCCTCTGGCTGGCTCTCCTCCAGGTGAGGGCGCACCAAGGAGTCGGCAGTCTGCAACGGGGGAGGGCTCTCGGCCACGCTGCGCCCTGGCCTGGGACTCTGGATCCGTGAGAAATAGGTATCTGCAGTTCGTAAGCCACTTGGCCTACAGTGCCTTTGCACTGAAGTCTGACGGACTCAGACACGCAGAAACCGACTGGGTTCTTCTTCTCCGATTCCTGTGTGGGAGCCTGAGGGGTGACCCTGCTCGGCGACAGTGCAAAAAAGATTTATTCTAATGGAACTCTGTTGCCAGCCACATCCACCCTGGGGCAGAAGGTCCCTGGCACAAGAATAACCTTCCTCGGGCCGGGAAAGCTGGGAGTGGGTGGACTAGGCATTGGGCTCCACCGCTGCTTCCCGTACTGCATCAAAGAAACAGCCTCCTCCCGCTTTTCAAGAGCCTGAGATGCAATTCTCAACGCAGTCCGTCCGTGTGATGACGTCAGGAGGATGACGCTCTACGGCGTTCCCTGTTCTGCGGTTCCTGCTTCGCTCGCAGACCATCTGGAACGCAGGGATGTAAAAAAGCTGGTGGAATCCAAACGTCCCACCCAGCACATCCTGAGAGAAGCAGGCTCTGAGACAGTCGTGCGCTGACCCGATTTTGCCCGCTGCGGGCATCGCCGATCAGGTGAGATGCCTGGTGTAGGTTTTCCGGTAGAAGGATGCCTAGATTTATTGTTTAGTTACATGTATGTATGTGTGTGTGTGTGTGTGCGCGTATATGTACAGAATCACCTATGAAGGGTATACAGCATATCAGTCAGGGCTCTTTAATTATAAGTAACAAACTACTTCTTACTGACCCCAGCAAAGAGAGGTTACTGGCGGGACGCGTTGCAGAATGCACAGGCTGCGAGACGGGATCGCATACAATCCCAGAACTGGAGTGCAAACCGGAGATCTGGCCGGTCTGCGGGCAGTGGGATCTACCCGAGCATCTTTTACAGGCTCTTCCTCTGGAGCGATGTGCCCCAAACTTTGTTTTTTTATAACTGTCTTTGTCAGAAAGGTCCCCTCCATAATCAAAGCCCAGGGAGAGAGAGTCCCGTGCCCGAACTTGGTGCCAGCCTCCTGTGGGGTCGGGTGCACCTCCCCCGAGACTTCCCAGAGCAGCAGCGAAGCAATTCCTCCAACGGGATGACATCAGAGAGAAGGAACGGATGCTTTGGGCCTGACAATAGTAATTACAGTGATGCCAATGATGGTTGCAAATGTCCGCTTGGCTCCATTGTCCCCTTGCTTCGGATCTGGTGCCCTGCCCAGGGTGACTCCTCTCCAGGGTGACCCTGGCTGTCCTTGGCTCTCCCTGTCTGAGAGAGGGCATCTGCTCCCTCCTTAGGGATCCACGTGACTGGTCACAGAGACTTGTCAGCCTTTACCGAAGCTCTGCGCACAGTGCAGTTTCCATGGACCGAAGCACCGTCTGCTGAGTTTCAGCACAGTCTTTCCAGGGCCCTCGGGTTGCTGGTTTACGGAGAACGCTGGACTGAATGAGGCTGTCCCCTCTCACCTTGCCCGGGGGCATGTGCTTTTAGTGGGCTGCTCTGCCCCAAGGCTCTGTGATGAGGACCCTCGACCCTTCTCAGTGGACGCGGGAAGAAGCTGAGGCCAGCGCTGGCTTAATCAGACCCTGTTCACATCATGTCGGCTAGCCTATGTTTCTGGGGAGGAAGAAGGTACTGATGGTTCATAGTGTAAGAAATGATTTTTCTCAAGTTCATTAGCTCTCACCTTGAAGGGGTGGCCTAAGGGTGAGAACCCAGCGGATACCGAGAGTGGAAAATGTTCAGGAAGGCCCCCTGCGTGGGTTCCTGAGCAGCCCAGGAATGCGGAGTCTAGATGGGTGAGGATGTCCTTGTGTCCCCTCAGAGCTTTGCTGTCATTCTCACCGCTCGGCATGCCACTTCCCTGCTTACACAGGTACCCGGTGTCCTTGCTAAAGCACAGTGTGGGTGGTTAATGAATAGCAACTCCAGCCAGAGTGCAAGGAGCTGGGTGCGCTGCCCTTCCCAGGGGAAATTTCATTTTACGGTGGATTGGGACAATTTATCCCCACAATGCACTCCATTCTTTTGGTGGTGTTTTGTCCCAGTTCTGTCCGTGTGCAAGCTTACCTGCGAACCACACAGCTATGATGGCGAGAGGACAATAATGGAGCAAGAAAAGGGTCCCCACTTCATCTGGCTTCATAGCACGTTCTGTGCCTTCTGGGACGGGCTTGCGGAGGGAGCTACCAGAAGCGCTGACTGAAGGGCATTTAGCTGGCCAAGCACTCTCAGCCCTCCCTCACCCCAGGAGAGGTCACAGCATTTGCTGACACTTCCTACAGCCACACAAAGACCCAACCAGTGAACGTACACCGGGCGGGCATCTGCAGATAAGCCATAAGCACACTGAGGGCAACGATGGTGCTTCGACTGCCTTGTTTACCCTCCTTCACTCTAATTTATCCAAATGCATTTAGCAAACATTTCTTGAGCACCTGCTACACGCCGGGCACGGTGAAGATGTGGCTCCTCTCCCGAGCGTGGTCAGAGCCCAGGGAGGAGGAAGACAGGGGGGCACACGATGGTTGTGACATGATGTGGGGCGTGTGTTGCTGGTTGTGGGGACGAAATGCTGTCGTATCCCTGGAGAGGGAGCGTGAACTCTGCTGGTTTTAGAGACACTCTGGCATCAGAGCTGGCCCTTGACGGACAAGACGGTTTCTCCGTATCTCGTGAGCTCAGCATCTGGAATGAAGCAAAAGGGTAACAAATGTCATTGCCCAGTAATTTCAGAGACGGAAGGAAGGGGAATTTCCCGTGGGCTGAGTCCCTGGTTATTTCTCCCAGGGTTTTTCAGTTTTGTTTTGTTTTTGTTGTTGTTGTTGTTTGGACTGAGGTTGAAACAATTTCCCTTCACGAGTCAGACGCTGCGTTTGGTCCCCACGAATCATCAATATCCCTGAGAATATAGCACGGACGCCGTATCGGAGTTGAGAACGTGACATGTTATGAGTGCAAGCATAGTTGTTTAAATTGTCACTTCTCCTCCTCCTCCAGCCCCCCCCCACTTCTTCTTTGCTTTTGAGGCTTATCTCTGAGTGGTCCGTCTTGATGCTACCTCCGTAACCCCAGTAACTCAACCCCAAGTACATGCTGACGGATGACAGATTCATGGCTGAGGTGGGCACTTTGACATGGCACCGTGGAGAAGCCACTGCTAGAGATGTAAACTTCAGATTTTATAGTGAAAGTGTCATTAAACCGGGCTTTTTAGCCGGTGATAGTTATCTGTGAAGCAGTGCGGGATTTACAGAATAAAAGCTGAGAAGCCCACCATGGATTCTCCGTGGAGTCATTAACGACTTCATATTTAACAGTAATGATCCCATCATGCTGATGTATTGAAAGTCTGTTTTCAGACATCCTAAAATAACTAATAATTTAATGTTTGAAAAAAAATCATTGACTAGCTACTGCTGTCCAGCTGTTTTTATGTGCATTGAGTAGATGATGCCATTTATCTGGATGAAAGGAACATATTCTACCAACCATCAAGTATTTCAAAAAGACCTGAGTTTGGATGTTATAGAGAAATTGATTAAAACGACTGGTCGAATTTATCAATTTCCACTCAAACTTGACATCAGGTCTCAATGAGCCTTTGCTCTTCTATCAACCTTCAGATTTCAGATAGTGAAATTCTAATTTTTGTCACCAGGGGGCAGTAGAACACTAAAATTGTTATGAAATGTAGCCTAATTAAACAACCCTGTAGCAAGAAATAAGAACTTAAACAATATGCCCACTAGAATTTAGTCATCTTTGTGGCTTCATGTCTGCATTTATTTTGGCCTTTTTATAGTTTGTCATTTTTCCTCAAATTTCACCTTTACACACATGGTTTACAAAAGGGACAAAGAGAAGAACAACGATCGGTGAAGGGCAGTGCTTTGCAGGTCACCTTGAATGGGAATGTGTGAAATCTCAAGTATTGCGGGGTGATTATCATTTTGTTAAGATAGCTGGCTGGCTAGTTAGGGAGTATATATTCTTGAGGCTGGAACATCAGTGCAAAACAGGTCAGCCCAGGCATTTGCAGGATATGATTTAGCATTTAAGCGGAGACTAAGCTTCTTTGAATAGGTATATATTTCATCTGTTTTTCCAGTCTCCCTTGTAGAGAGCCTTTTCCCAAGAGAGAAAGGCAAGGCTTCTCTGTCTCGTCAAGTCTTATTCAAGATGCTCTTCCTTCAAGAAACGTTGCTGATCTCATTCTGCCTGGAGCAAGCGGCTCTTCTTGGGTGTGTATCGGAATCCCCTGGAAGTGCTGAGAATGTTTCGGGGGCCCTCCCGCCGAGTTTCCGAGCTGGCGGTCTGAGGAGGGGCCTGAGAAGATGTGCAGTTGAACCTTGTACATCTCAGGAATTCGGGGGCCTGAGCACCTCACAGTCGAAAATCTGCATTTAACTTTGGACTCTACCGTGGGCCCTTGGGTCTGCAGATGCAACCAACCTCGGGTTGAAAACAGGACTTTCCACCTATGGCTGGGAATCCACATTTGGAAATGAAAAAATACTGTTTTCAATCCCCTGTTGGTTCTGCCCCTGGATGCGAAACCCTGTGGATGCGAAGGGCCAACTTTATGGATGGAAAAATCAGCGTGTAAGCGACCCACGCGGTTCCAACCCGTGTTGTTGAAGGGGCACCTGTGCTGGTAAGGAGTTCCAGGAGAAGCTGACGCTGAGGGGCAGGGAGGACACTTGGAGAGCCGGCGTTTCAGCCGGCATTCACGCAGCCTGCGCTGGAGGCATGATGGCAGCAAAGCCTGAAGGAGGCCTCTCGCTTGCTGGCTCTGCTGGGACTTGGTTTGGCCACACGCTGTTGGAAACCACGGCTTGTTGGCTGTGGCTGAGAAAGCGTTAGCTTGGCAGTGGGTTTATTTACCAGGATTTTGGCTCACTTTCGGGCGCGTGAGTTGCCGAGCACATTTTGCGTGCACTTTGTGTCTTTGTGAGCACACGGTCACCTGAAGTGGGCCGGTGCTCTCTGTGCCTGCGCTGCCCTTCCAGCCCCGCGCAGCTGCAACAGTCGGTCCCTGATCTGTTGCGTGTACACCCAAGTCTTCATAAATGAAAACCGATGTAATTCCATTACCAGGGCCCATGCTGTTTAGCACGTAATTCTTGCCAGAAACACTAGTGCTGATGGAACATGAAGATTTGGTCTGAGTCACTCAATCTATGTATTTATAGTCATCACTTAAATGGAAATTGGTGCGTTGTCCCTATTTCTTAACCTTTGGCCTCAGTGAAAGAAAAAATGGGCCGCCCAGTCTGTGCTGGGCACCAGTGATGGCCGGTATTCACTCTGGCCACGAGCAAGCACAGTGGGTAAATTCCGGGAGAGGGTCTCCCTCTGGTCTCAGGAGTGAGAGGGAGGAGCCCCGCCCACCTGGATGGAGGAGGACGGCTCCCAGTGACAACAGTGACGCCCTGTGTCCGGTGCAGTAAATGTATCTACTGCAGGCACTCAAGTCCTCGTTATGGGCTTTGCCGGTCAGACCTATTTCTTACAAGTCACATTTCTAGAAATAGAAGACAGACAACGAGAAGTGCATGGGCCCACTGAGGAAAATGTAACATAATGGTAACCATTGAAAGAGGCCGAAGATAAGGCCGGCTGTTCACCAGCGCGGCAAGGTGGGTGTAAAACGTTCTGCAAATTGCTTAACAAATCGACGCAGCGAAGCCCTTCAGCCGGCGGCCCCTCCGCTGCATGTCTCTGGAGCCGGGGCTTCCCCAGCCGCAGCTGGCACAGCTCCCTGCCCGTCCTGGCTGTCGGGCTCAGCCCCCAACCCCGGATGTCCACCGTTCTCTGCTGACCATCCCTTGATGCCCGCCTGGTCCATTTCTGTTTCATGCTCATGTCTGGCCGATGCTCCCTAGGAGTCTGGCAAAGGCCTGGACTCAGGTGGCCTGGATTTGCTCCGATTCCAGCGCTGGCTTCTGGAATCTCGGTTCCCTTCTCCCTGAAACAGGGCTCACACCTCCCTCGGAGGCTGTCGTCAGGGATCGAAGAGGTAGGTACAGTTCCTGAGGAATGTCCGCGCCCGATCAGTGCCAGCCGTAGGGGCGGTGCTGGACGAGGTGTTTTTGCTTCCAGGTGTGCCCGTGCCACCTGCTGTGCCGCTGAATCATGCCTGCTCCCGGGGCATCGATGTTCAGCCCAGGCCTCTCTGAGCGGGCTCTTCTTCGGTCCCCTCGCTTCCTGCTGTGGGTCAGGAGGGCCCTGTCCTAATCTGGGAGGACAGGGAGCGCGCTCCACCCGTCTCGTGCGAGGGGTCGGGTTGGCAGTGGCCCCGGCTCGCTGGTTTTATCATCTGAGTAAACGCTATAGATCACCCCCAGATGGCTTGTCTTTGGAAATCAATATTCATTCTCGGTGTGGCTAGAGCGACTGAGTCGGTTGGCTACTCCACTCAATACTCGTTGATTAATTGACGGTCTGACCTCAGAATCCCCAGTGGTGAACAATTAGTTCAACTCCGGCAAAGTGGACAGTCGCCTCCTTTTTGTCCCCAGCCAAGCTGGACGTCCGGCCGTGGCGGGTTTTCCTTGTGGTTATGCCCTCCTTTAGAGAGCCCTCATCATCCAGTTATTCGCTTGAACTGCTTCCTGCCGCCCTGAAGCCAAGCGCTTTGGCCGTTTGGTCGGTCAGAGAGGTCGGGCTCTGGGACGTGAAGGAGGTCAGCAACCAAGTTCCGAGACTTAATTATCTCCTGCTCCCGTGGACCTGCTGGCTGGGGGTTTCCACCCCTGTGGGATTGGGTAGGGCACGTGTTGGCACTCCGAAGAGTCGGTGGGTGGGAAAGTGGGGTTAAACAATGGAGACAATTGCCCGCTGTGATCAGAAACGCTTGAAAACGAGCTTCACCTGCGGGATAAGGCCCAGCAAAGGGGCTCTAGGTTCAGAGGAATCCTCTTCGCCTCTCCCTTCCCGGTAAGTCCACGAGGAGCAGGAATCTCCGTTGATGTGGAGGGGCTGTGCTTCATCTCTGCAACCGATGGTTTGCTCTGTGGTCCCACGAACGAGCGGGGGACAGGGCCTGACTTCCCCACGAAATGCGCTGATTTTGTTGGATTCCACTGCTGCCTCACGCTGCTAAAAAAGCCTTTTCAGGTTCAAATTCCGCTGTGTTTTCAGTGTTGTTGTTGCTTTTTCTTTGTAAAGGAAAAGGGTCCCCGGTGGAAATTTATGAAGGCTGACACATTTCCTTGTAAAATATCCTTCTGAGACTGTATGGTTTATTGGTAAGCACGTATTTTTGGGTCTTTTCAAAGGAGTGCTGTGAAATCAAGGTGCAGCGTTTTTAGGGAAGTGGTCCTATCGACTCCGTAGGGCAGAACACCTGCCTCCCTTGTGGTTGTCGCTCTTTATAATCCCCTGCAAAAGGCATTTTCAGATCATTTTGAAAAAGGCGTTTGGAGCAAAAATACTTATCGGAAGAGGTTATGTAACAGACGCTTGGCAGCTGCTTGTCAAAGGTAAATATACCCATTTCTCTCCCCCAAAGCCATTAGATCTCTTACTACCTAATCGCTTGGAAATTTGCTTTCCTTTCTTCAAGTCGCAGCCTTCATGGAGGCCTGAAAGCTCACCGAGTACCTCCCTAAATCAGTACACCTCACGTTTCCTTTTAATTCTTTCCTACTTTCTCTTTGCGGCCAAGGGCGCACGTTTCTGTTGAGACGGTCAGCACCGGCAGAGACACGTCCTGCTTTGAGCAATAGGACAACCATGGAGCAGGCCCCACCGCTCCTGCCCCTGCACACGGAGGCCAGGAGGTCACGGCCAGGTGAACAAGACATGGACGCAGGCGTGCTATTTAATCACGCGGCACCCAAGAGATTTCTATGCAACAGTTTACGTGAGTGTTTTATCCTAAACGTCAAGATGAGACACACCAGCCTCTTCTTTGTCGTGACCGTGGAAATACAGCCTTCCTGTGGCCAGCAGCAGGAGTCCCATTTGTGTCGTATCCCTCACGCCATTTCTTGTGACGGAAACCCAGAGGAATGCACAAAACTGAGAACGACTTTCCAGTTTAACGCATGACATACTGTGCATCGATGAGGATCAGAATAGCTACATCGGTGCCTGAAGTCAGAACTTATTTTTTTTTTTTTAAAGATTTTTTTAAGTACTTTTTTTTTTCTCCTTTTAGATTTTATTTATTTATCTTTAGAGGGGAAGGGAAGGAGAGAGGGAGAGAAACATCAATGTGAGGTTGCCTCTTGTATGTCCCCTGCTGGGAACTGGCCTGGCAACCCAGGCATGTGCCCTGACTGGGAATCGAACCGCGATCCTTCGGTTCGCAGGCCCGAGCTCAATCCACTGAGCTACACCAGCCAGGGCAGAACTTATTTTAATTACATAAAAGGGGTGAGCGTGAGGGTGATTTAAAAAAAAATGAACGTATAGAAGCCACCATTCAGGTTAGGGTTGCTGTTTTAGGAAGTTGCCTTGGGGAACTGTAACCAAATTCGGAAATCCTATCATTTTGCAAAATGTTTTGGATGCCCCTCTATCAGAATGGCCTTAGAGTTAGTTTACGACCTGCTCGTCCTTATTACTTATTTACTTGATTTATTTATCAACTTTTAAGAGCTTATTTGAGCAAAACATTCACTGGAATCAGGCAGTGCCAAGCCAGAAGTGGTTAGGGGAACTCCCCTGTGAGGAGCTCAGGGAGCAATCTCTGTCGGGGAAGGGCAGACATAAGAAAATTACTGACCAGCTGTGGGTACAGCCTCTTTGGCCGGTTGTCATTGGTTGTCCTTAGGGTTTTGAATCTGTGACAAGGTTGAGGCATGCGTGGACGGAGAGTTTGTTTTCTTACGCAGGGCAGCATTAGAACCACCTCCGTCCACCGGCCTCCTTGTTTGATTAAGTTAACAGTTCCCACCTTTGAGCTACCCTGCCATGCACGAGAGAGGAACCAAAGTTTGGTATCAGTGCCACTCCGTGGTCAGAGTGAGGTTGCTCTCGCCTCATCATGAAGCTCAGAGGTCACGGTCTCGGATCTGTGGAGGGACTGCTGTTGCTGTTCACAGCCTGGTCCATCTTGGCCGTGTTTCTCCGACACCAGGAGACAGTCCGATGTGCTGCTGATGGCTGAGAACAGGACTCATGACCTTTGGGGGGCACGGGGCACCAGGCAGACTAGAGGAGGTAGACCAGGAGACCGGACCACGCTCCTCATCCACATCCCCATGAACCAAACCAGTTGACCTCTTGTACATCAGAGGAGACACCTGAAGGGGCATCAACCTGTGTAGCCGAGTGGCTTGTTTGCTAATTTCTTATATTTGCTACAATACCAGAGGCACTGACCTACATACAGCAGGAGACATTTTCTGTGGCCCAGAGTCCTCCTGGTTCAGGCATTAGTAATCTAAAGCCATTGTACTTAAAAAAACAACCCACCCCCACCCCCACCGATTTTATTTACTTTTAGAGAGAGAGGAAGGAAGGGGGAGAGAGGGAGAGAAACATCAGCATGTGGTTGCTTCTCATACACCCTCTACCGGGGACCTGGTCCCTGACCCAGGCACATGCCCTGACTGGGAATCCAACCCATGACCCTTTGGTTCGCAGAGCTGGCATTCAGTCCACTGAGCCACGCCAGCCAGGGCCCAAGCTCTTCTCTTTCTTACCTTCCCCTCCCTATCACCTCCTTTCGGGGTGCCAGCACCTTCGTGGAATGATGAACTCTTTGTGTTTGCGAACATTCATGTTACTGTTTAATTATGCTCCACATGTGGGTGTCTAATAAGCGTGTGCCAGTGTGTAATAGATACTGTAATATTCTGTTTGTGTCTCTGTAGCTCTGCGAGAGCAGGAAAGGTGAGGAAGTGTCATTCATTTACGCAGAGCAAGCGCTGTGATAGGCAAGCCCCACAGTGCTGGGTGCTGTTGTCGTGACAATGTCTTACCTCCTCGCACTACAAAAATCTGCCTCATTAAATGAGAACAAGCAAAGGAGCCAATACGGAAAAAAGTTTTATTTCTAACAAGCAGGTCTTAAGAGTAAATAAATCAATGAGAAGTGAGTTTGAGATTCTAATATGCAACATAAACCTTGGGGAGACATACCAAGAGGTGATTCAGGCCCCTAGCTCCGTCAGGCAGGTTCGGAGGCAGAAGGAGCCATCAGCATATTGAGTCCTGGCCCCAGGAGGAGCAGTTCGGGTGGTTTGTGTCCTGCTGGCTCAAATGACTGGCTTCGAGAAGTACCAGAAGTCGGAGCTATGTAACAATCTAATTATGGTCCGAAGCAGCTGCCTTTCCACGTATCACAATTACATCAATCCAGAGAGCTAGTGTGTGGGTTGCTTTCTGTGTGCCAGTAGGCATCCTGGCTTGCTTGAGGCCTTGTCAGTTCAGCGTCGAAAGTTCCGCATCCTGGGAGCCCCCTCGGCCCCAGGCAAACCAGGATGATTTGCCCTCGGTGCCACGTTCTGTTCCCAATGCTTTATATTTAGTAACACATTTTATCTTCCCAGCTCTGTGAGGTAGGTGCTATTATTACCCCTGTTTTACAGGTGAGGACGTGCTTGCATAGAGAGGCTGAGACACCTGTCCAGGATGCCCTAGCCAGTAAGTGACACAGTCAGGATTTGAAATCAGGCCGTCTGGTGCAGGGTCAGGCTGCCTCTGCTTTGTAATAGAGGGAGACAGATTGGAGGGGACAGGATAATGGGTGAAACCCTGCTCCCATTCTCCGGGCACGCACCCAGGGTGCGCAGGCAAGAACACACCCACCCCTAGGTCTGGAAAGGCACCGCAGCCCCTGTGAGAACGACAATAGAAGGTCATTAGAGAGAGCTCTCTGACAATAGAAGGTCATTAGAGAGAGCTCTCTGAGTCCGTGAGGAGGTTAATTAGCCCGCCCTGTGCGGTCAGGGAGGGCAGCTGTCCTGGGAGAAGGGCCCAGCCCCTGCCTGACAGAGACTTGTGGACCAATAAACAGAAGTTTGTCCTTAGCCTTCAATGGTCCTACAGCCTTCAAGCAGCTGTAGGAGACGTGAGTGTAATGACAATGGCCGTGGAAAAGAGAGAGCTGAGGCCAGGGGGAGAGTGAGCCGCCCAGGACTCCCTGGGGCAGTGGGGCAGGATGGGGGCGTGTGGCGTAGAGTCAGCTGCTCTGGGAATTTCCCGGGGGAACTGTGGAAGCTGGGGGGTCCATGGAAGTCTGGGTGAAAGGAATATATTCCATGTGGGGACTCTTGGCCGGGAGAGTCTTAGGTATATCCATGATGGGCTGTATTGTTAGTACAACAATAACACAAAAGAACAAAAACAAAACCCCCCAATTTGGAATTCCTTTCCTGGGGCGTAGGAACCGGCATGTTGTTCGTATCCACGTAGGTCAGCAGGTTTCAGCGCTTCTCCCTGATTTGACAGACAGTGAGCACGCTCAGTGACCTGAGCAGTCAGAGGGGAGTGTAACCGCACTTGAAGGCGGGTCCAGGTTTGCTCAGACTTGGCATCTGGACCCTTGGAAGTCCCATGTGCCGAGAAAGGCCTTTGTTCTGCACAAACCAGGCAGTCGTCGGGCTCTGCCGGGTGGGCTGGCTGTGGGGCCACGCAACCCTAACTCGACACCTCTCTCCAGACCGTGAGCGCTGGGGAACATCACGCCACTTCTAGCCTCAGTTCGCTCATTTGTAAAACGGTAATAATGGTAAGAATACTTTTCTGTGTGGTTCTTGTGAATGTTCAAGCATGCAGGTATTATCACTCATAGCAGAGCTTCTTGTAAAACTATCATAGCCCTGCTAAAATAAAAAATTATACCAATTTTTGTTCCTTTTGGAACCCTCCATTTACATTTTTATTGAGCAACTAACTACCCTGTACCGCGCACTGACATTAGGTTTTCAGGCTGTCTTCTCGTTTTAATCCTACTTGGATGCAGTCCCAGATTTTTCCGTTGGCCCCAGCAGGGATGGGGGAAGAGTAAATGAGCTGAGGTCCCGGCCTGCCAAGGGTGGCTGTGGCAGCGTGGACGGTCACCTTGTAGCTGAGAGTCACAGGAGAAGCCACAGGGGCTGGGACCAACTGCTATGAAGGATAAAATGAGCTTAAATCAGATTACGGGGCCTTAAGGAAACTAGAAATGGTCAGGCCATAAATTCCACCAGCTGCCAAGTGTAAAGGCAGGTGCCAGCTGAACCCCCAGGGGCTGGCTCCGTGGTCCTTCTGCAGCTGCCAGTCCGGAGGAAAGCATAAGGACAGAGACGAGGAAGCCCAGGCCTCCTCCCCTGCAGGACATGGGGGACCATCTCCCGATGTCCTCTTGGAGGAGAGAAGGGACCGAGAGGGCGTCTGACAGACTGGACATGTACCCCAAACAGACAGCTCTCTAGAGAGAATACAGTTAGTTCACAAGATTGCAATAAACTCAGTTTTTATCACCGCTCAGCAGGTGGGCGCTAATGAGGAAGATTAGCTTGGTTACAGACGAAACACAGAAGCTGAATTTTCTCTGCACATTTGTGCGCACGGAGAGAAATTTGGGAATGTTCTGCTGTGTGTGTGTGGGCGGGGGATGACTGGGGGATGGGTCCATCTCAAAACCCTAAGTGGAATGAGTAATACAGGAGGGCAATGATAGAATTGGTTCTTTTCTAAATTAAAATTATTTGGGGGGATGTTGGTTGATAGGCTCGCATAGGTTTCAAGTGCACAGGTTGAGGACCGGTTCTTGGCAGGCGTCCCCCACCCTCGGTTTGCTCCCATTACACATGGATGCGGTCGTCTGGTAGATGGAAGGGAATGAAATCAGGGCTCCCAGAAATAAAAGCACCACACAAAGGGGGTGCAGAACAATGATGGACACGATGCTGGGAATCGTTAAAGGCTTTAGGGAAGAAGTGGTCTTTGTGGCGAGTCTTGAAAGGTGAGTAGAATTTCTAAAGGAGACTGGGGGAGAGCTCAGGAACCAGAGGCGGCGAACCCTGCTGAGGGGAGATGGAGGGTCCGGTGTGTCCAGGGTGTGGAGGGAGTGGAGGGGAGGGGCTGAAGGGCGGGGTGGAGCCCAGCTGGGAGGCCCGTGTGGGGAGCAGGCGCCTTATTCTACAGGACGTTGGCATTGCCTGGGGATTTTGTTTGCCTTGCGTTCCGGCTGAACCTCCTTACCGCCTTCTCCTGGACACCAACTTCCGACCCCAGAACGGGTTTATTGACACCTGCAGCCGGGTGGTTCCATGGAGAGGGACATTCCAGGTCAAGTAAGTCTGGGAAATGCCCTACATCAAATTCACCTGTTGAATTTGAGTTTCACAAAACACATTTGCGTATTGAAAGCTCTAAGAGATCCTACAGTAAAGGAACCTGTTTATCATTGTTTACTTTTTTTAACACAGCTGGATTATGGAATACTATTTCTTAACATTTTTATTATTATTTTTACATTGACCCTTATTAAGATCCCCTAAAAGCAGCATTTGCCTCCTGCTTCTAATGCTCCAACTCCTTGCAGGAAAATGTCAGACTTGCACGAGCTGGTCCTCTTGGCGCCACGAATGAATTCTCCGTGAGCAGTTTTTGTGTCTCTGTATCTCTCAAGACTCACCTGTTACCTCTTGAGAATCTTCTTTGCCAACCAGGAGGAATGTGTTATCTTTTTTAGGGCTCTGCTATACCTTTTAAGGTATATATTTATGATTATTGGTCTTCTCCACTAGTTGTCAGAGGGGAGAATGCACACCTTGTTAATTTCCATATTTCCATCATGTACGGCAGTGTCTGGCACACAGTGAGTGCTCAGTTCATGTTAAATATGTTCGATAAAAGATGAACTGCACCGGGTCTCTGCAAGTTGCTCTGGCGGAGGTAAGGGAGATGAAGTGGGGAACAGAAGGAAGTGGAGGGAAGGATCCTTGTGGGGAGCTACTGCTGTAGGAAGGGAGGGGGTAGGCCCCATCTAGAAGGGTTGCACTGGGGATGTGGGAGGGGGTGGGCCAAGATTTATTGAGCATCTGTTATATGCCCAGCACTGGACGAGCTACTTGCCATCTTATCCTCACCGATGCCTGTACAGGTCAGGTCATGCAAGGCAGCGTCCCCTCACACTGCTCTCTCCTGGGAAACCTCAGAGGGCCAGCCTGGTCCACAGGGCCTCAGACAGATGTGGCCATGCCTTGCCCCATGTGACCTGGCCACGTTAGCCACCCTCGAGAGCCTCAGCGTGGAGGGTGGCCATCCACAGGCTGAAGTGTGGTCTGCAGGAGTCAGGTGTCAAGCTCTGTCCCAAAGTCAGACAGACAGACTGACCAGGCTCTATTCTGAGTACTAATTTGATCAGACACTGTCCCTTGGGAAGCTGGAAAATGGATGCACAGAAAAGGGTGCCGTGAGTAGTGGAAGCAGATGAAGAGAAAGCACACAAGTTTGCTGGTAGTGGACTAGAAAGTAGCAGCTGGAGAAAAAGGAGGTGGGGGCAGAGAGAGGCGGAGGGAGAGAGAGAGACAGGCTGTCACCGTATTTTGGCCGAGATGCTAGTTATTGGCAAGGTGCGGGGGGCAATGATCTCCCACGTTTGGGTGGCTGCGCATCCTAGGGGGCCACGGGAGTGGCACCTGTGTCCTTCAGGGTCAGGTGAACGACGTGCGGGCTGGCTGGCTGGCTAGTGACCGAGACAGTTCCCTTTCCCTCCTTACAATATCCTGAGGAAACTGGAACATATCCATTTTCCTTGAACCTGACAGCGCCCAACACAGCATTGTTCCGGTTTTCATAGCCAAGGACACCACAGTGCAGAGAGCCTAGGTATTTTGCTCCAGTTTATACAAGTAGTGAGTGCTAGCGTCAGAGGCAGAAGCCAAATTTGTCTGACTTGGAGCTGATATTATACTGAATGGGTGCAGAAAACTTTGCAGAGTTAGATCCATGGTGCTTGGTGACCTAGTCACTGTTTCTTTGCATGACATTAAACAAGATGTCTTAGAATGTTCTTTCCCTTCTCCCACATTTTCTTCAACCTCCGTTCGTGCTGTGGGACGGTGACACCGAATTGCAGCCTCAAAGGGCTGTGGTGCCGTTGAGTCCAGTTCTCTGTGTGCTTTTTTAAAAAATATATTTTAGTGATTATGCTATTACAGTTGTCCCATTTCTCCCCCATCATTCCCCTCCACCCTGCACACCCCCTCCCACCCACATTCCCCCCACTTTAGTTCATGTCCATGTGTCATAAGCTCTTTAGCTTCTACATTTCCCACACTATTCTTGCCCTCCCCCTATTTTCTACCCACCGTCTATGCTACTTATTCTCTGTACCTTTTCCCCCTCTCTCCTCCTCCCACTCCCCTGTTGCTAACCCTCCATGTGATCTCCATTTCTGTGGTTCTGTTCCTGTTCTAGCTGTTTGCTTTTGTTTTAGGTGTGGTTGTTAATAGCTGTGAGTTTGGTGACTTTTCACTGTCATATTTTTGATCTTCTTTTTCTTAGATAAGTCCCTTTAACATTTTATATAATAAGGGCTTGGTGATGATGAACTCCTTGAACTTGACCTTATCTGAGAAGCACTTTATCTTCCCTTCCATTCTAAATGACAGCTTTGCTGGATAGAGCAATGTTGGATGTAGGTCCCTGCCTTTCAAGATTTCAAATATTTCTGTCCAGCCCCTTCTTGCCTGGAAGGTCTCTTTGGAGAAATCAGCTGACAGTCTGATGGGAACTCCTTTGTAGGTGACTGTCCCCTTATCCCTTGCTGCTTCTAGAATTCTCTCCTTCATTTTAATCTTGGCTAATGGAATTATGATGTGCCTTGGTGTGTTCCTCCTTGGGTCCAACTTCTTTGGGACTCTCTGAGCTTCCTGCACATCCTGGTAGTCTATTTCCTTTGCCAGATTGGGGAAGTTCTCCTTTATTATTTGTTCAAATAAGTTTTCCACTTGTTGCTCTTCTTCTTCCCCTTCTGGGACCCCTATAATTCGGATGTTCGGACGTTCAAAGATGTCCCGGAGGTTCCTAAGCCTCTCCTCATTTTTCTGAATCCTTGCTTCTTCATTCTTCTCTGTTTCTTTCTTTCTTCCTTCTGGTCCACTCCATTGATTTGAGTCCCACTTTTCCTCCCATCTCTATTGGTTCCCCATGCGTTTTCCTTCATTTCACATATTGTAGCCTGCATTTATTCATCTAATTTGTGAGCAAAATCAACCAATTCTGTGAGCATTCTGATGACCAGGGCTTTGAACTGTGCATCTGATAGGTTGGCTGTCTGTTCACGGCTTAGAGGAATTGGCTCTGGGGCTTTCATTTGTTCTCTGGTTTGAGCCATTTTTGGTGTTTTTTTTTTTTGTTTGTTTGTTTGTTTTGTTTTGGTTTTGGTCTGGTCGCAGCTATTACGTAGTGAGGGGTGGAGCCTTAGGTGTTCCTCAGGGCGGGGCAGCCCAGTCACTGGGTTGTGACGCTTTAGGTGGGGGCGGGGTCCAAGAGGGAAGAATGGCGCCTGTTCCGCTCTCTCCTGGACCCCGGCCCTTTCCGCCGCTTCCCCTGGGTTATCTGCACACGCATGTGTGCTGTTACGTAGTGAGGGGTGGAGCCTCAGGCGCTCCCCAGTGCGGGGCAGCCCAGTCGCTGGGTTGTGACGCTGTACGTGGGGGCGGGGTCTGAGAGGGAACAATGGCGCCTGCTCCGCTCTCTCTCGGATTCCTGTCCCTTCCGCCACTTCCCCTCTGCCTAGACTGTCTGCGCGCACGAATGTGGGACCACCTGGTCAGCCAGCCGCCTTGAGCGGCCTCACTGGGTCTGCACAGTTGCCCCCCTGTGCCCGGGGTCCGCCAGCTGCCGCCTGTGGGCCTGGGGACCGCCAGCCACCGCTGCTTGTGTTCCAGGTCCGCACCTCCACTTTTTCCTGCTGTGACTCTGCCCCTCTTATGGGTCTGGATGAATGGTTGTTGGACTTCCGTACAGTTCAATTTTATATTAGCTCTGGTTGTTTTCTCGTTTCTAAATATTTGTTGTCCTTAATTTTGGTTGTGAGAGGAGGCACAGTGTGTCCACCTACACCTCCATCTTGGCCGGAAGCCTCTGTGTGCTTTTTAAAAGGTTTCTGAAACACTTGTGAATTTGCTTCAGCTCAACAGCAGAGACTTCTTAAACATGATGGCTCTTGACTTTGGGTACTAGTGAGAGGAGAAGGCTCCCCCTACAGAATTCACAGAGACCGTCCTTGCCCTTGACCATGGCAATGAGCATTTCTGTTGACGAGTCTTGGCCCGGTGTCTTCTCCTTTTAGGAAGGACCCCAGTCACTTCCCTTGGAAGGTCCTGGGGGGTCACTTTTGTCATCTCAGCCGCCACACATTTAAAGACCAATGAATCAGACACAAGGTAGCCTGAAGTTTATCCTTTGTAGGCCCATACCAAAAAAAATTAAAAAAAAAAAAATCATAGTACAAAGAAGACTGGGTGAGTAGTGCGCCCTCTATAGGCAGTGTTGTGTGAGGGAAGTGAGGGAGCATCAGTGTCTGTTCTCCTTGGAACATCGCGAGCGCCCCGGGCTCAGGGACCAGGTCTTCATTGTTCCTCACTGTGTTTCCGTCTCTAGTGTCCTGTCTGTCCCGGAAGAGCTGCCTTTTTCAGGCCGACCGTCCCAGTGCCCTTCCCAGCATTCCTGTGCTGAAATCCTAACCCCCAAGGGGACTGTTTTTGGAGATGGGCCTTTATAAAGGTATTATGGTTAAAGAAGGTCACACGGGGGCCCTAACCCCAAAGGACTGTGGCCTTATCCACAGAGAAGGAGGCACCTGAGACTCTTCTCTGCAGCGCAGAGAAAAGTACATGTGGAAGTGATAGGGGACTCGAGAGTTGGAAAATTTTAGTTTAAGGTACATAGTTATATATGTTTAGTAAGTGATGCATATGCTCAAGTTATTGTTTCAGAAACTACAGATAAGGCCCATCCTGGCTCCTGGGAGAGACAGCCGACCTCCTGGGGCACTGCTAGAGATGACCGCCTGGGGACAAGTGGGGGCATCTGGGCCATGGTGTTCCAGGGAGAGAGAGATGACCACTTGCTCCTAGGAACAGCTAACTGCCCAGGGCGAGAACGCTGCAGTTTTTAAATCTAGTTTTCCCTGAATTTCAAAACCCCTCACTGCCCTTTGTTCTCTGTTATAAAAAGGCTGGCTTGGAAGGAAACGTAAGATGCTCTGTTAGGGGGTGAACCTACCGTCTTCCCAGATGTCCAGCCATCTGAAAAGAGCACCCATAAAGATTCAACCCCTGTCTCTGCTTATTGGGTTTGGTAACTGAGAGGCAGCACCAACACTAGCATTTTTTCCAGTTTCAGAAGCATGGGGAGAACAGTTGTCTGCAAGCCCAGAAAGAGGACCCGCCACAAGGCATGGTTGGCCCCTTGATCACGGACTTCTGGCCTCCAGAATGGTAAGAAAATATATTCCTGTTGTTTAAGCTGCTCTGTCTATGGTGTTTTGTTCTGGTCACCTGAGCAGACTAACTCACTACCCAGAAGATACTTTTGGAAAGACGGTAAGGGAAGAAGAAAGGCAGGAAGGAGGCCAGAGCTGGCGTTTCTGCTGACTGGACTATGGTCTTGGTTGAATCACTGCAGTGCCTTTGTCTGAACTTCTGTGTCCTAGGAGACGATACCTGGATGACAGAAGACCCCCGTGTGAGGATGTAGGGGTGTAGGGGAGATAGTTTGCATGTGCTGCCAGATGCTATTCAAGTGTTGGTTGCACTTACTTAAGAAACTATCTTCTCCCAAATACTAATTGCATCAGCAGGCAGACTCATGCAATGAGTTTTTATTGTGAATTAAGGAGGACTTCTGGACTGCAAGGCCTAGAAACGCCATCCTTATTTCTGAGGGTGGAAATTATGAACACATACTGAAGTCCGTATTCATTGATGGAAGGAAAGTATTTTAGGAAACAAAAAAGATATGGTTGTTATTTTTATTCAATTTCTATAGCTGTTTCTTTCCATGCCTTCCAAAAAATTGTGTGTGTGTGTGTGTGTGTGTGTGTGTGATATATGAAAGCTGTAAGATCTTCTCACGTCCTTTGTAGTTTAGAGGTATCACACTAGAATTGGTGCACCTCTCCCTGGCTTGCCGTGCTGTAAATGCTCTTGATGGTAAGGCATTGTGAAAGCCAGTCTTTGTAATCTGGTATTGATGTCTTCCTTCTATTCCTAAATTCTTTCACAAAAGGATGAAAGAAATTGCCTAGCAGCACTAAACTATCAATGGACTTTTAGTGGAATTTATAAAACAAGGTGTGGAGGAAAAAGCGGTTTGCTGGCATGAGCTTGTGCTGGCTCATGAGAGTCAGTCCTTGTATTTTCATGATTTTTGGGAGCCTTTTAAGCACACCCATCATTAAAAATTAAATTACATAAACCTAAAATTAAGTTTATGGACAATACCCCAAGCTTATCACTTTCTAATGATTTCCCTACATTTAATGGTGATCTGTGATCTCGAAGTCATTTACATTTATCCTGTCTGTGCGGTGCAACTAGGGTGTGATGGTGTCGTACTGTACAGAAGCACTTGGACCCATGTCTTTGCTTCTTTCCTTGCTCCTCCGGTGTTTGACTTTCCCCACTGGTGCCATAAGCCAAGCCACGTAACACTGCGCAACTTGCCTGGGATTCTGGTGCTCATGATACATGACAAAAGGCCAGCAACCAAAAGAAAAAAAAAAAAAACTCCGACAACTTTGACGGCTATGTTCACAGGACCTAGTGCCCATTTCAGTTTTTGGATTCCGTCTAAAAGTTCCTTGCTTATGTAATTAAAAAAAAAAAAAAAAAAAACCCTGTTTTTGCTTCATGTTATTACAAAAAGAAGGTGCACAAAGATGTGCTGTAGCAAATTAAGAGTAAGTGAGAGAATTTGGTCAAAAGGAATATGAGTAATAAAAGCAGAGAAGCTCACGAATATACAAACGCTAGTCACAGCATCCTGCCTCCTTACAAGAGGTAGTCTGCAAGGGTACCCACGCAGCCAATGTGAGGAAGAAAACACAACCAAAACACAATCCACAGCATTCTTAAGATGTGCACACATGCAGACACTGCTGAGGGTATAGCTGTTCCCAGGGCTTTGGCAACAGGACAGTTTTTGACATAGTGAACGAGGTCTTCGACACAACCCCACCCTACAGTTAACAAAGCGTTCAGTCTCTTCAAGCTCTTTCCTACAAAGACTCCATATAAGCTGATGTTGACTTCCATGGCTTCAGCATTATGGAATGGTCAACCCCCTTAGCTAAATTCGGAGACCGGTGTCATCTGTCTCAAGGTTTTTCATCACCCCAGTGCTGTTGAATCCTCTTCCTGGTGTTCTATTGTTTTGTGTCCCCCTTGGGTCTTCGTTACAAACATCACTTTCTTGTGGTAAGACCTTTATTACTAATTGAAGAAAATTCTCCGTTCGTTGTCTGCAATTTTGTTGCCATTTAGACAATAGAATAAAGTTTATATCCATGGTATTAATGAAAACAAAATCAGAGCAGCCGATTTGCAAAATGTTGGACCCTAAGTTCCTGCCTGGGAATGACTGCTTTCTCGAAGGGCCAGGTTCTGTCCTGCCAGCTCCCGGCCCTGTCTCTGTGAGCCCCAGGCTCTCAGAGTAGCCCAGGTGAGAGGTACGCTTTTTGTTACACAGAATAGCTTTCCAATCAGGTGCACCCTTCTGGGACTCCCTTCAGCAGAGTATGGAAATCAGGAAATCCCACTTCGTGCCAGGCACTCTCCCGTGTGCTTTACGATGCTGAGGGCACCAGTTTATTATCTCCGTTTAACAGATGAAGAAGCAGAGGCACACAGAGGAGAAATGGGCTGTTCTGGGGCCCCCCAAGCGGCGGAAGCCCCAAAATTGTAACCCAGGTCTCTCTGCCTCCATAGTGTATGCCTGTGGCTGCTTCTGGTTGTATGCATCACTTGTTCTTTCTCTTGTTTCTTTTTCAGTGCATTTTATTTTCCAGAGCAGTTTTAGGTTCACAGAAACATTGAACGGAAAGTACAGAGACTTGCCCTATGCCCCCTACTCCCTCCCTCCCTGCCCCACACATCCTCCCCCAGCACTGACGTCCTGCCCTAGAGGGGTACATTCTTTCCAGCGCTGAATGCGTGCTCACACATCATTATCACCCACACAGTCCACAGCTTGTACGAGGTCTCACTCCTGGGGGTGTACTTTCCATGGGTTTTGACAAATGTATAATGATGTGCTCTACGTGTTACTTTTGAACCATTTCGCACATTTGCTCAGGCAGTGTTCTTTTGCCGACTGATGAAATAAATTCCCATGGGACCAGAATCCAGTTTCAAGAAATCTGAGCCTATTCGTTTGCTTAGGAACAATGGGCTTCCGGGGACTGACCTTGGGCAGAGAAGTCTTGTGGATTTATTTAAATGTAAATAAGTGCGAACCTTAAGGTTCAGTGGGAACCAGCCTTTCTTGTCACTGGAGAATCTTTGTCTATGACAGCTCTTCCTCTTGTCAAACTTCCCTGGAATCCAAGTAGCTAATCAAGAAATTGTGAGGCAAACATGTGCCCCTGAAATCAGGGCGAAGTAAACAGGGGGGCATATTGTTCAGGTTGTGGCATCACGCCTGCTTACCACTGAGTACGTGTTTCCAATGACTTCCGGTCCAGGTCCTTCTGAAGGAAACCCTACTGGTTATTCTCGTTCAATTCCTCATTTTCTAAGTGTCGTGCAGAGCGCCCCATCATTCTGCGTGTGTCTATCACGAGCACATGATCACTCCGGTTACCCCAAGTCAAAGCTCAGGCTGTGGCGGTGGGTTTCTATTTGGACTGGGGACCCTCTTGGAGGTTTGGAGCCACCCTGGTCACTCGCACAACTCGATTCAAAGTGGTCTGCCCTTCAGAAGGCTAACCATATCCGTGCAACCTCCATGAACGTAAATTCAAGTGCAGAGGATGACTTTTCTGGTTTTGCTTCCAATTTTTGTGAGCGACTCTTACTTAGTCCTTGGAATTGATTTTGTATTGATTATGTAACACAAAGCAAGTGGACCAAAGATCTCTCGTCTTTCCTTTAACAGGGTTCACCGGACATTGGAGCTACAACCATAGGGTAGCCTGTGTGTGGCAATGCTGATGTGTTTAAGGTTTCATTGTTCTTGCTAGAATCTGGAAGGATGTTTGAAAGCAAATACAAGAAGTCACTTAGCAAATTCAAGGTCTTTGAAATACAAAAACAGTAAAAAATAAGAACATCAGTCCCGCCGTGTCCCTTCCCCCGCCCCAGCCCTTCTCCGTAACTTCACTCTGGCTCCTGACTTGGGCCACTCACGACAGTTTGAGGACGTGAACTTCACCCTGACTTGACCTCACTTGTGCATCAGATGTTACCAGGACAGCTTTTTTTCTCTTGGGTTCATCAAATCAGGACTTGTCAAATTAAGTGTCATCTTCTATTGGGTATAGGATGCAAGCCACTACCTTCAAAGGGACATTGTGGGGAGAACCCATTTTCCAAGGTTTCTGGGTGATTTTTAAAAATTTGTTTTTATTTTAAAAGTACAGTTGACATGCAGTATTCTTTTGTATTAGTTTCAGGTGTATAGTGGTTAGATTTATACAGTTTACAAAGTGGTCCCCGGTAAGTCTAGTCCCCCCCGGCCCCCCACACAGCGATCACAATACCACTACGCCTCCGGCGCTGTAATTTACATCCCCCTGACTGTCCTGTGGCTATGTCTGTCACTCAGGCCCGCAGACTCCCCCCTGTCTAGCAGCCATCAGTTTGCTCTCTGCACCTATGAGTCTGTTTCTGTTTTGTTTGTTCCCTTATTGTGTTCTTTAGATACTAGATATTAGTGAAATCCTATGGTATTTGTCTTTCTACATCTGACTTTTTTGCTTAGCATAATACCCTCTAGATCCATCCATGTTGTCACGAATGGTAAGATTTCATTCTTTTTCATGGCCCAATAATATTCCATCATATGTATGCACCACTTTTCTTTATCTTCTTGTTTATCGATGGGCACTTGGGTTCCTTCCATATCTTGGCTATTGTAAATAATGCTGCAGTGAACATAGGGGTGCTTACAGGGTTTTGAATTAGTGTTTTATATTTCTTTGGATAAATACCCAGAAGTGGCAGGCAATGAGGTTTTTGTTGATCAGTTTTAAATTAGCACATACAAGTCCTGAACATAAACAAAAGCATATAAATCTCTCACCAATGATGGTGGAATTGGTTCCAAATAGTAGTGATTTTCTCTTAGGCTATTTTTCAATTATGATAAACAGCGACTGA
Organism: Glossophaga mutica; assembly: GCA_039655065.1. Taxonomy (NCBI): domain Eukaryota; kingdom Metazoa; phylum Chordata; class Mammalia; order Chiroptera; family Phyllostomidae; genus Glossophaga; species Glossophaga mutica. The sequence continues at coordinate 91,779,180 of CM077313.1, forward strand.
GACTTTTTAAAAAGAGACACCAAAACGCACCTTCATCTCCGGTTAAACTTCTTCAGTTTGATCATGTCAAACCTGAGCTTGTTCAAGTCTGTAAATCTCCTTGACAGCTCTTAATTATGACTTTAAACACATTGCTATTTAATGGGACAAAAATATCCAAGCTGCAACTGTGTGTCTTTCATGAAAAGGGTTTTGAGTTTGAGCAGTGAAACTGTCCTTCCAGTTGGACAATCTCTACCAGATTTTCCAAGCACAAAACTATCAGTGTTCTTAAATCTGTCCCTTTGGAAATTAGTGGCAAAATTGATGTCTCCCTTTCTTAATCACTAAGCCAGATGGATAGAGAGAAAAGGGCTTCTTCATCTCATACCTCTTTTTCTTAAAATGTGTGGTCAAATTAAAGCTGTAAAGCGACCGTCGGGAATATAATGACACCTTGCTCACGGTCCTGGCAGAGGACAGCCTGTAAGTACACGCAGGAGGGCCCCGGGCTTGAAGCTGGGAGAGAGTCTCCCGTGGGGCTTTCCCTCTCTGCGCAGACATCAGCTGAAGGAAATCCATTTCCCGTAATAACTGCCGGCATTAAGGAAGTTGGAGGAGAGTCATTTACATAAAGTAATTGATTTGAATAATTGGTGCTAGGTTAGATAGTGAAAACAAAATGCACACCTGCAATTTTATGCAAGGGTCCAGCCTGACTGACATGGCCTCAGGTACATCTTTGTGTATCAGTGTGGTTAAGGTGTCTTCACTGATTTACGCATCAGGGAAGAAGAGTGCTAAGGAGGAGTTTCCACGCAAGTAAATCCTTTAGCAACTCGTGTCTAGGTGCTTTGCCTAACAGTCGGTGCTGCCTTAAATCACGGAATCTCGAAACCAAAGATGGAAGTTAAAATTGATTCTTCTGAAACTAGGGATTTAATGTTTACCTCTATAAAATCCTACACAATGGCGAACAATAGTTTTATAAAAATACACACAAATGAGGAAGTTCTTTACATTTGGAAGTTGAACACTTTTGTAGTAACCAAGTAAAGTTTTATGCAAAGTATTGCATTTCCTTCAGTTTTGTGGAGGGGCCAAGATGCGGCAGCCCCGTCCAGTTTCTGTTCGGAGTTTTGGGGCATTTCAGCAGGGGCTTCTGAACTCCGTGAGCAGCGCCCGCAGGGTCTGGCAATGTTTGCATTGCCTCCTTAGGCCAAAATAAATGCCTAATGGATCTACTTATTAAATTTTTTGGTCCAGATAACTTGGTATTTATGTCCTAGGATCATAGAAGCCACTTGGAAAAATAATACAAATGGGTGGGAGTGAGGGGGAGAAATACCCACAATTATTTACGAACAGGGCCTGGATTGCTGTTGGCTGCTGGAGTCAGACGCACCTGAAAAGAGTATTTATTTATTTACAGAGAGAGGGGAAGGGAGGGAGAGAGAGGGAAAGACGCAGTAATGTTCGAGAGAAATGTCGATTGGCTGCCCCTTGTCCTTGCCCCCGAACACGGACCAAACCTGCAACCCAGGCATGTGCCCTGGCTCAGGATCGAACCGGTGACCTTCTGCTTTGTGGGACGATGTCCCACCCACTGAGCCACAGCAGTCAGGGCAATGATTAGTTCTTGCTTTTATCACAGCCACTGTTGAAAATGTTTCACAAAGATAGGCCGTCATCACCTCTAGGACAATATAGTTGAGAAATTTTCATAATACATCTCAATCGTTTAACTATCCAAAGCTAAAATTCTTGTTAGTGTTCACAGTTCTTGAAATGACTTCAGTCATTGACTGCTAAAGAAAGTATTTGGCTATATTCATACACCCATAACTGTCCTTCTGAAATAAGGACTTTAATCCATTCCACAAATAATGGTAACATTTTTCAGGATTCGTATTTGTCGGAAGTGTCAACTCACTTAAAATTTCCGGAGATGCAGGATAAGAGCAGCCCTTGAACGGACCAGATCAGGGACCAGAATGGACCCAGCTGTAGACTGGAAGGAAGGGCCAGGCCGAAGAGGGGCCCCAGGAAGCCCATTTCCTCGACTGCTCACCTGACTCACTGCCGTGGCCTACCTGACCGCGGCTGCTTTTGGAATTCCCGTCTTCGGAATGACCCCATCACGGACACGAGACACCCCGGGCGCGGGGTTCCCCAGCGTAGTGCTAAAATAAACGCCCCATCTTGGAGGACAGCGGAGTGCAGACTAGGGTCTGGCCTTTTACCTGCGTGATGACCTGCACGTCAGTGTCACGTGAACTGTCTGTTGCCTAGAGAAGAACAGAGTTGTGAGGACTGGGTGAGGAATGGACAGGGGAACTTCAGAAAGCAGCTGTCTGGGACAGGGCGGGACTGGCTCAGACGTGCAAGGTCGGAGGCCACTCGAAGGTGGGAATAAGGTGTGGGCTGGGGAAGCATGGGGGAGACAAAGAGGTTCTGGGGCCCGCAGATTGAATGTGCCCATTGGAGCGGGGAAACCGGACCAGCAGGGTTTCTGCTCTTTTCAGGTGCTTGCTGTGCAACCCCATCGGGTAGTCCTTCAATTCTCCACCTGAAACTACGTGTGCTGGACACCTTCATACGTGAAACTGCGTGCATCTCTGATAATCCCAACAGGACACATTTCTGGAATGGACACGGCTAGGTCATGCACGGGATACAAGTGTGTTAAGACTTTTGAGACGCTTTGTCCAAGCATTCTTCAGAGTGGGACTAACGCTCCAAGCCCACCATTGCGTGTGAGAATGCACCCCAGAAGTGGCGCCCAGACAAGCCCACCTCTGACAGTGACCACTGTGCAGACAGGCAACAAGAAAGATGCTGCCGGCTCTCAAAAGGCCAGAGATCGATTCACTGAGAAATGCTCATTTTGCAGTAAAAACCAAAAACTGAGAGTTAGAACTAATGTTGATTATGCATAATTCTAAGCATCTGTGAATACAAGATTTTGTTATTTACCTTAATAACACCACCTGTTGAATCTGAAGTGCCTCGCTATCAACTGCTTACAGGAATTTACTTTTCACAACCTTTTGCATGAAAATAATAAGATTATTAAATTTTCTCATGTGTACAAAAATTAATATAAATATTGAAATAAAGCAGTATTGTAAAATGTATAAATAGGCCTTGTAAGAATCAAACTTGTATTGCTATCTTAGTTTTAGTTCTAAAAATTATGATATATAGTATTTTTAGGTTGGAAAGGCTTGTAGTGGCCTTCAGTCACACAGTGTGTGAATGGATGGGGATGATTTAATTGGGAAAGTAGCTGAGCCTCAAACAGGCTCCTAGGGTTCAAGTTCTCAGGGAGGCGTGAAGGCCCGAAGGGGTCGCAGATGGAGGGGAGGCCATGGTCATGCAGATCCTAATCCCAGACAGGCCGTATTAAAGAGCTGTTCTCACATCCACGTGAATGCATGATCTACATTTTCAATGAGTATCCCATAAATATGCACCAGATAGACACTTAATAAACCATTTCATAATCGACATTCGTGTAAACCTAAATATTTTTCCCCTTTCATGCTTACACAAATGTTGCTTATTAAACATGTAGTAAACTTTTTCCAGATCAAAATAATTGCTTCTCACTGAGAGAAGCTGTCACGGACACCCCGTCTTGAGTAGTAACAACCATATTGTAAAACCCATCCAAGTGATGAATTGTTTTTGGTTTCTAGGAGTGTTTTCAATAAGATAGAGAGACTGGCGTGGGGTGGAAGGGAGCCCATCTGTTTTAGTGTTGGATTTTAATTTTCTACTATTGATATAACAATTAGCAATTGATAATTATTTCAGATACAAGCTCCATTCATAAATATGTAAAAGAAGGCAAGTGTACGAGTCAGTTCAATGACTTGGAGGGGATTTAGATCAAGGAAACCTGAATTTAGTGGTTATACGGTTTGTATTTCTTATTAAATTCTGGAATGGTTCTGGGATATAGAACAGAATTAGATGAATTTCTTTTTTCACTTTCGTTTTCATGGAATTTTCCACATTATACCCTTTGCTATAAAATGTGCCATGTTCAATTAAGGTATGCTTGCATGTTGAAGCATTTTTCAACAACTCTGTTGAATCTTTTGAATGAGGTCAGCTCCCAGGGTCAAACTAATACATGCTAAATGCTTGTATGTAATTTTTTAGCTTGCGACAGGCCAAGCGGCAGTCACTTGACGAACTCCTAAGAATAATTGCTTCCCCAGCAACCTTGACAGAACAGGCTTCTTAAGAATAAAATAGGTCCTCTTTCGTGTAGCTCATTTTAAGTCGCATCTTATAACAATACCAATTTGAAGGTTACTTCTGTTCACCCAATAAACTTAATCTGGTTTTATTTTATTTTTTATCCTTTTGGTTCCTGGGTCTTTATATCACCGGGAGCTGTTCTCTCAAAGTGCCACCGTGAATCAGGCAAATTTGTTATGTCTTACATGGCTGGTGCGATGAGATTTTACTGACTTTTTTGCATGACCCTGTTACAGCAATACACTTAACATCTGCCGTAAATAATTTCCTGAGATTTAGCAAAAATTATACTTCAACATATTTAAGGAGCAATCTTTGCTGAAAACATACTGCATTTACTCACATTTCAGTGTTCCCCTAGCCTTTCTAATTCTAATTAAGATACGATTTTATTTCATTATTATTGCGGAGCCCAAGCTGTCACAACTTATCTTTTCCTGTGTGCAGCATTTTCTGCTCAAACACATTCTGTAAACTTTCATTTTATCCCGATGAGTGCAGGCCTTTGGTTGTGATTGGTTTTTCAAATCAGACACATGTTTTAGAGTTGGGAAGATTTTGAGATTGTCAAAGAAATGCAAAGGCCTAGGCTAGGCATTTAACCCGACAGAGGGAATACGCATATAGATGACACCCCCACACAAAATAAGTGAAATTGAATGCTCTCATTTTTTTGTATTGCTCACACCAAAAGTTATTTTTTCAAATGGGTAAAGTCACTGGGGTCACTGGAGCTCACAGCCTCCCACTTTTTTGAGATATCAGCCTCATCAACTCGAAATCGAACTTCACAAGGCCTCCACGGCCAGCCCCCTCACTATGCCTCCTGTCCTTCCGTCCTGGGGCCCTCACGTGTTTCTGGAGACCTTGTGACCAAGGAGAGTCATGTGCCAGATGTTTAGGTGCGGGGGCCCCTGTCCTGGGTGCCAGATGTGGGGGGGCTCCGCCCACAGAGCCCCATCCCTCCATCACGGATGAAAATAAAAACTACCAAGACATGACTGCTTGGGGAGGAAAGGTGGTCAAACTCTCAGAGGAGAATGACCCAGAGCCCCTTCCTCACTAGGCTTTTATTGGGTTCTAATACACCGGAATACAGGTTTAACATGTCAAAGAAATCTGAGGGCTTAATCTGAGTCAGTGTTTGTCAGGAAAGGGGGTTGCCAAACTGGGAGACATACTCATTTCCTCCTCGGACCCTTATCATTTCAATGAGAGCACTCTTAGCAAAGCAGGTTTCACAGGGCTTTAGGAATTCTTTCTTATGCCCGATCACCCAGGGAGCCGTCCTGGCTGGTACAGGGCTGCACCGCTCACCCCCACAGTTTCAGGCTTTAAGCTGATTAGGAAGCAGGAGACATCTCCCAGATGGAAAGGAGGACTCGGGCTATGTCAGAATAGCCGGGGGGGCGAGGGTCCATCACATCCTCTTTGCTGCAGCCCCCCGAGTCCTTCCATGAGGCCTCCCAAGTGGTCGAATCTGGCTTAGGTTGCCCCCCCATGAGGAGTCTTACCCATCATTGACTGCCAACCAAGCACTGGGGCCAGAGATGGATGAGGCAGAAGCAGCACTCCTGCCAGGGAGATAAGCTTTGTCTCCTTAGTAGCTCACATCCTTGTGACAGAACAGACCCAGATGAAGTGGGTCCCTTGGGCTCTTACACAGCCCACCATGGGGTGGGGGTTACAACTCCTGAAACCAGGCTGAACGGTCCACAACATTTAGGCTTATAACAATTTTAACTAGGCTGCTGGGTGCAAAGGCCAAAAGCACCATTGAACTTTGGACAACTCAATCTTTTGGAGCCAGAATGACTGCATTTCTACAGTAATAAGGGAAGGATTTGCATGGTTTTTTCATGTAAAATGGTTAAAAGAAATTATCTCCTGAGCTAGTATGGGGAAGTGGGTAATGGGGAGATGATCTTCCTTCCTTCTTTCTTTCCTTCCTTTCTCCCTCCTTCTTCCTTTCCTTTCCCTTCCTTTTCCCTTCCTTCCTTCCTTCCTTCCTTCCTTCCTCCCCCCCTTTCTTTCCTTCCTTCTTTCTTTCTTCAAAACAGAGTCTATTGATCTGAATTCAGTAAGTACTCACTAAATAATAACCAATGCTATTATTATTATTATCACCAAATTGGAAACACCTTTCCAATGCCAGGGTACAGAGAGCACAGAGTGCTGCATCAAAACACGGGACTGAGGCTCCTAGAAAGAAACACCATTTCTGTGTTACTAAGTAAAACGTCCCAAGTTTGGGCCAGATACTTCTTTCTAAGGAGCACATTTAAGCAAACATCCATAAAAATCCTTCAATAAATGTTTGTTGCCCAAAGTATACTTCGAATGATCATTAAGCAGCAGCTGAGAATAATCTGTAAGAGTTAAAAAAAAAAAAACAAAACAGTTGTAATCTGGAGGTTCATGAGTGAACTTTTCCCCTCAATGTGTTTTGCTTGACTGTCAGGATGATTAAAAAATACATTAAAAATGAAAACACTGCTTATCAAAATTGTGGGATGCTGTAAATGTAGTGCTTGGAGGGAAATTATAACACTGAGTGCACGTTAGAGAAGGAAGACCTACAGTCAATAATCTAAGTTTTCACTTAAGGAAACTAGAAAAAGAAGAGCAAATCATACCCAAAATAAGCAAAAGAAATAGTAAGAGAGTAGAAATCAATGAAATCAAAAAACGAGCTTGATAAAAAAAAAAAACTAACAAAACCAAAAGTTGGTTCTCAGAAAAGATCAATAAAATTGATAAGTCCTTAGCTAATCTAACTATGAAAAAGAGAAAGGACACAAATTATTGATATCAGAAGAGAGAGGGAACATGGAAACAGAGGGAGCACATCCATGGAAATTAAAAAGATAAAAGAAATACTGTGCCAAAATTTGTGCCAACAAATTTGATAGTTGAGATTAAATGGACCAATTCCTTGAAAGATGTAATCTGCTAAAATTTACACAAGGAGAAATAGATGATCTGAATAGGCCTAGATCTATTGAAGAGATTAAATTAATAATTAATACCTTTCCAAACAGAAAGCACCAGGCCCAGATGCGTTCACTGGTGAATCCCACCAAACATTTAAGGAAGAAATTATACCAATTCTCTTCAACCTCTTTCAAAGGACAGAAGCAGAGGAAATATTTTCTAAGTTACTCTATGAGGCACATACTACCCTAATATCAATCAGACAAAAACAGAAAACTATAGAGCAATATTTCTCATGAATGTTGATGTAGAGTTTTTCAACAAAATATTAGCAATAATGTATGAAAAGTATTACACATCACAACCAAGTGGAATGTATTCCATGTATGTAAGGCTGGTTCTACATTCAAAAACCAAATGATGTGCTCCCTCAACGCAACAGACTGAAAGTATAAAGGACACATGGACAAAAACTATGGGGGGTGGAAATGGGAGGAAGGTGGGGAGGGCTGGTGTGGTGGGCTGGGGGCAGGGTAAAAGACAGAAAACTGTACAATATCAACAATTAAAAAAATACTGATTAAAAATAATAAAAAAATAAAGTATAAAAAATAAATTAAAAAAATCACACGATCATATCAGTAAATGAAAAAAAAAAAGCAATTGGCAAAATCCAGTACCCACTCAAGACAAAAACTCTCGGTAAACTCAGCATAGAGAGGGATTTTCTCCCCTGATAAAGATTATCTACAAAAACTGTGCAACTAACATCATACCTACTGGTGAGAAACTCAGAGCTTTCCCACTAAGTTCAGATACAAGTCAAGGATGTCTCCCATCACGGCTCCTTTTCAACATTGAGTGGAAATCCTTTCTACTGCACTAAAGCAAGGGAAAAAAAGGTAATCTCACTGGGAATAAACATATAAAGATGACATGATCCTCTATGTAGAAAACCCCAAATAACTTATTAAAAATCCTGAAATTAATAAGTAATTGTAGCAAGGTTGCATGATACAAGTTGAATATATTGGGTTGGCCAAAAAGTTCATTTGGTTTTTCTGTAAGATGGCTCTGGTAGTGCTTAGTTGTCTTTAATTTCATATGAAACAATTTTATTGGATTGTATTGTGACAGCTGTCATATCTGTGTGCATTTAAAAAACTTATCAAAACTGGTGAATTTTTGTATAGCCATTTTAATATTGAAAATGGAAGAAGACATGAAGCATTTTTGGCATTATTATGCTTTATTATTTCAAGAAAGGTAAAAACACAACTGAAATGCAAAATAAGATTTGTACAGTGTATGGAGAAGGTGCCGTGGCCGATCAAATGTGTCAAAAGTGGCTTGTGAAGTTTTGTGCTGGGGATTTCTCGCTGGACAATGCTGCACAGTTGGGTAGGCCAGATGAAGTTAATAGCAATCAAATCAAGACATTAATTGAGAATATTCTACCACATGGGAGATATCCCACACACCCAAAATATCCAAATCAATAAAGTTGTTGGTGAAAATGAAAAACATGTCTTTCATTTTATGGAAAAAATGGAACAGATCTTTTGGCCAACCCAGTATAAAAGTCAAATTTCTTTGCTATATATCCAAAATGAACAAGTGGAATTTGAAATTAAAAGGATAATACTGTTTATATTTAGCACTCCAAAAATGAAATACTTAGGTGTAAATCTAAAATGATACAATATGTATAAGACTTAATGAGTAAACCTAAACTACGTATAAGACTTATGTGAGAAAAAGTACAAAATGATGATGGACAACATCAAAAGAACTAATTCAATGTAGAATTATGTCATGTGTGTGGATAGAAAGACTGCATATTGTCAAAATGTCAGTTCTTCCCAACTTGATCTACATCCTCAACACGATTTCAATAAAAATCTCCGCAGGGTGTTTTGGGAATGTTGACAAACTGATTCTCAAGTTTACACACAGGGACAAGAGACCCAGGATAGCCAAGTCAATGTGGAAGGAGAAAGAGAAAGCTGGAAGTGCGGCGCCACTGGACTTCGAGACTCCCCCTGAAGCTACAGTCCTCAAGACAGCGTGGTGTGGGTGAAGGACTAGGAAAGGAAATCAACGGAACAGAGTAGAGAGCCTAGAAATAGGCCCCACAGACAGCGACTGATTTTTGACAAAGGAGCAAAGGCAATCCAGTTGAACAACGACAGTCTCCTCAACAAATGGTGCTGGAAGAGCAAGTGCCCAAAACACCCCAAGTCTAGACACAGACTTTACACCCTTCACAAGAATTAACTCGGAATGGACTAAAGACCTAAATGTAAAGTGCAAAACTATGAAACTCCTAGAAGACAGCATAGGAGAAAACCGAATGGATGTTGGGTACGCGGATGCCTTTTTAGGGACAACACCTAAGGCACAATCCATGAAAGAAGGAGAGTGAGCTCAGCTTAGACCTTTTCTCATCTCAAGACACTTTTCGATTGTAGAGGCATTGGAAGCTTTTTGAGGTCAGAAGTGATGGTCCGTACCAGGGCAGCCACCCCATAGATAATTTCGCTTTTGCGGGGAACGTCCTCCGTTAGCCTGTGATGGATAAGCACTGGGTTGCTCTCTTTGTTTCAAGAGGAGGGGCTGTAATCTAATGCTCATGCACAATATCATAGGAAATGGGTATTGGTTCTCCAAAGGATCTCTTTAATGAGGTCATTGCCTTGAAGCAACGTTCCCTTGGAAACCGCTGATGGCTGTGTGTGTGGCAGGGTGTGAGACTTCAGAGTCGGGTGCAGAGGTGGGTATGGGAATTCGTACTGCGATGGCTAAAGGTAAGTGTGAAAAAAAAAGAAATGCATTCATGTCCTAAAAATGCAGATTAAATTAAAATAGGTAACTTTCCAGCATACAATAATGAAAAGAAGAAAAAAATCCAATTATTGTAGTTCTTTGGGATGATTTTGTAATGAGAAAAATTTGTATCTAAAATACACAACTCCCAAATTCACACTAGTGTTCAAATTCTCCCTTAGTCCCTATCTTATGGGTTATATAAAGAAATTAATCTCTGTCACTGCAGAGTTGCTGGCTTGGCCTCAGAGACCCCCCAACCCACTCCGAGGTCAGGGTAGGTGGGAATGGGAAGTGTGGTTTCCCTTGGTGCCCACGGAGCTCCGGGACGTGGAATCAGGCAGGTGTGGTCTCAGTGGCTGAAGTGTAATAATGCCTATTATTATAATCACCTGGTGTAATCAGTTCACCTGGGCTCTTTGCTTTCAGGGCCTTTATGGTTAAAGAATAAAACTTTTCTTCCCTTAACAATGATATTTTTCCTCATTGTGTCATAAAAGTCATGGCTCCATAGCCAGGTGTTTCAGAATGGAGCTTAAAAACAAACAAACAAACAAAAAAAAACAAAAACGGACCTACATGTATTGGGAACATGCATACCAGAGTTATAGGACTACCTTCTCTAACAAACAGTCTCTCCACTTCTTCAGTTTTTGTGTGGGGGCATGGCTGGGTGAGATGCTGTCTGACTGCAACAAACTCTCCTGGAGGATAAAAACTGTGCCCAAACTATTTCACATGAAAATAAATGAGAGCCCTGTGTCCCCTTCCTTCTGTTTCTGAGCACGATGTGACCCTGAATCAATGGCAACAGTTCTCAGGGGAGACCAGTGTGTTCTGGTGAGTTGCCCATCCTTATTTTTAAGGTCCTCTGCATGGAGTTTTTCATAAGATCCTACAGAATAAAACCTTTAAAGCACATTAATTTCACATACCTTATGGTGCAAAGATCCCTTTCTCCCTCTAACAGAAAAGCTAGAAAAAAATTCATGAGGTCGTTTTGTCTGTCTCACAATAAAAATTTCCTTCATTTTGCTTAGCAGTTGGGTCACACATAGACTTTCTATTTATATGGTACATTCTCACGGCTAGTTTCCTCACCATGGTTAATTTTACGATAGAATGTAAAACTTTCGCCAACTTTAATTTATGGTGTTCAAGTGTTCCATTTGAGTACTTTGCTTAATTGGCCCCCAGAGAATGACGGACGGGCATGGCTTATGTTCATCAGCTGAGTTTCTATCTTGAATTTTCTTTCACCTCCTCTATTAATTGTATGCCTTGGGGCTGTCAGGAACCAGTATATATCCCTTTGGGAATCCCACAGTCTAGAGAAGCTGAGGTACGAAAAGATAATAAACCACATAGCTCCCTGACCCTCACACTTCCCCAGGACAGGATCCTCAAAAAATTATCCCTTCATAGGTTGAGCAGCACCACTCCACTCTGCTGGAACTACAAATGGCATACATTTCAGTTCATCCGCAACAGCCTTTATTTTGGAGTCTTAAGGCAGAGAGGTTGGAGATGCCTCTGTTCAGGCCCTCAGCAGATTGGGTAACCCCACCCCTCCCAACACACACAGGGGAGAACAGTCTACTTCATGGGGTCCACCACCCAACACAAATGCCAGTCACCTGGAGACACCCGCACAGATACACCAGAAATAATGGCTGATTTGGGTGTCCTGTGGCCCATTCAAGTGAACCCACAAAATTAACCATCATACTATATGAAGACTTTGGGAGCAATTTAAAATAAAGTAGCATCAGAATTCTTTATTATTTTATTTGTCATTTGTTGTTTCATTCTAAGTTGCTTCCATCCATCATTGGAAATGGACCACTAGATCATTTCAAATTGTCAAGAGGACTGCTCACCTTGAAAAGTTATGTGAACTCATGAGAAAGGATCGTATTAGTTTTCTATTGCTGTTGTAACAAATTACTGCAAACATAGGGGCTGAGTATACAACACACATTTCTTATTGCTCAGCTTTGACTTCACCTTCTCCTTTTTTTATCCAAGGTCTAATTTGATTTAGCATTAAGATTATTAAAATTTCCATACCAGCCAAAGCAATCTAGAGAGTCAATACCACCTCTATTAAAACTTCAATGGAATTTTTCACAGAAATAGGAAAATACAATCCTAAAATTCACATGGAACCACAGAAGAGCTTGAATACACAAAGCTGTCTTGAGAAACAAGAACAAAGATGGAGGCATCACTCTTCCTGTTTTCAAACTATAATACAAAGTTATGGTAATCAGAGCAGTATGGTACTGGCATAAAAACAAACACATAGATTAAGGGAACAGAACACAGAGCTCCAAAATAAACCCACACATATGTGGTCAATTATTTTTTCACAAAGAAGCAAAGGATATAGAATGGGGAAAGTATATTTAGTTCATTAAATGGTGCTGGGAAAACTGGATATGTATGCAAAAAAATAAAACTGGATTCCTGCTTTGTACCATACACAGAAATGAATTCAAAATGAATTACAGACTTGAATGTAAAACCCCAAGACATGAAATTCCTAGAATATACAGTGGGTAGGCTTCTTGACATTGGTAAAACCTCACTGGTAATGAGAATTTAGATTTGACACAAAATAAATTAGGGATAGAACTACCACATGATCCAGCAATCCCACTTCTGGGTATCTAGCCAAAGGAAACAAAATCATTATCTCAAAGAGGTATCTGTGCTTCCATGTTCATCACAGTGTTATTCACAGTTGCCAAGACATGGACGTAACTCAAGTGTCTGCTGACAGACGCATGGATAAAGAGAATGTAACATTCATAAACAAGTATTATTCATCCTTAAAAAGAAGGAAATCTTGCCATTTGCAACACGGATGAAGTTCAAGAGGATTAGGCAAAGTGAAATAAGCCAGACAGAGAATGAGCCGTACTATATCATATCACTTATCTGTGGAGCCTTAAAAAGAAAGAAAGAAAGCTGAACTCATAGATGTAGAGTTCAATGGTGGTTGCCAGGGAATGGGGGACAGGGGAGAGAGGAACAGGTTGGAAAAAGGGTACAAACTTTCTGTCAGAACAGAAATAAGGTCTGGGGACCTATGTGTAAAAGTGACTATAGTTCGTAAAGCTATTAAATTATTTAAATTTGCTAAGAGAGTGGAACTTAAACTCACTTAAAAAATAAAGAGATAGGGACTTCCAGCCAAGATGGAGGTAGACACACTGTGCCTCCTTGCATAACCAAAAGAAGGACAACAGCAATTTATAAACAACAACAACAAAAATCAGTACTGACAGAAAATTGAACTGTATGGAAGTCTGACAACCAAGGAGTTAAAGAAGAAACATTCATCCAGACTGGTAGGAGGGGTGGAGTCGGGTGGAAAGGACTTGCAGCAAAGTGGTGGCTGGTGGACGCTGGGCACGCAGGCGGCAGCAGGCAGACCCAGCGAGGCAGCAGGTTGTGGAGGGGCTTGGAGAGCAAGGAGGCTGGTGGGCCCGGTGGGCCCACATTTGCTCACAGATAAACCGGAGAAACTGGGGAGCAAGACAGACCATGCAACGCAGGGCCCCAGCACGGGGAAATAAAGCCTCAAACAACAATTGAAAACACCTGTGGGGGGTTGAGGTGCCAGGAGAGACTCCCAGCCTCACAAGAGAGTTCACTGGAGAGACCCACAGGGTTCTAGAACATACACAAGCCCACTCACATGGAAATCAGCACCAGAGGGGCCCAATTTGCTTGTGGGAAGCGGCAGAAGGGACAAATCCAGCAGAGAGTGGAGCAAGCGTCATTGTTCCCTCTCTAACCCCGCCCCCACATACAGCTTCACTACCCAGCAACAGGGGTTGCCCCGCCCTGGTGAATACCTAAAGCTCCGCCCCTCATACGTAACAGGCACGTCAAGACAAAAAAAAAAAAAAAAAAAGGCCCAAACGGAATAACAGATCAAAGCTTCAGAGAAAATATAAGTAAGCAACGAAGAGATAGCCAACCTATCAGATGCACAGTTTAAAGCACTGGTGATCAGGATGCTCACAGAATTGGTTGATTTTGCTCACAAATTAGATGAACAAATGAAGGCTACAATAAGTGAAATAAAGGAAAATGTACAGGGAACCAATAGTGATGGGAAGGACACTGGGACTCAAATCAATGGAGTGGACCAGAAGGAAGGAACAAACAACCAAATAGAAAAGAAAAAAGAAACAAGAACTCAAAAAATGAGGAGAGGCTTAGGAACCTCCGGGACATCTTTAAATGTTCCAACATCGAAATGATAGGGGTACCAGAAGGAGAAGAGGAAGAGCAACAAGTGGAAAACTTATTTGAACAAATAATAAAGGAGAACTTCCCCAATCTGGCAAAGGAAATAGACTTCCAGGACGTCCAGGAAGCTCAGAGAGTCCCAAAGAAGTTGGACCCAAGGAGGAACACACCAAGGCACATCATCATTACATTAGCCAAGATTCAAATGAAGGAGAGAATTCTAGAAGCAGCAAGGGATAAGGGCACAGTCACCTCCAAAGGAGTTCCCATCAGACCGTCAGGGGATTTCTCAAAAGAGACCTTCCAGGCAAGAAGGGGCTGGAGAGAAGTATTTGAAGTCTTGAAAGGCAAGGACCTATATCCAAGATTGCTCTACCAGCAAAGCTGTCATTTAGAAGGGAAGGACAGATAAAGTGCTTCTCAGATAAGGTCAAGTTCAAGGAGTTCATCATCACCAAGCCCTTATTCTATGAAATGTTAAAGGGACTTATCTAAGAAAAAGAAGATAAAAAACATGTACAGTAAAATGACAGCAAACTCACAGATATTGACAACCACACCTAAAACAAAAGCAAAGTAAGCAAACAACTAGAACAGGAACAGAACCACAGAAATGGAGATCACGTGGAGGGTTAGCAACAGGGGAGTGGGAGGAGGAGAGGGGGGGAAAAGCTACAGAGAATAAGTAGCATAGATGGTGGGTAGAAAATAGACAGGGGGAGGGCAAGAACAGTGTGGGAAATGTAGAAGCTAAAGAACTTATGACCCATGGACATGAACTAAAGGGGGGGGATGTGGGTGGGAGGGGGTGTGCAGGGTGGAGGGGAATGATGGGGGAGAAATGGGACAACTGTAATAGCATAATCAATAAACTATATTTAAAAAACAAAGAGATAAGTATGTGAGGTGATGGATGTGTTGATTCAATGGTGGGATTTTTTTCACAATGTATATGTATATCAAATCACTTATATACATTAAATATGTTACAACTTTATTTGCCAATTATACCTCAATAAAGATGAGAAAAGGGAAAAGAAAAAATTATTGATAGCGATGGTTATGGTCCCACTATTGTTTACCTTGGTGAATAAAACTAAAAGCCCAGCGGTAACCTTTAAAGAGTGAATATTATGGCATGAGTCATATTTCAATTAAAAATTCATGGACATAAACTGAAAACAATGATCAATACCTACCATGTAGCAGGCAGTGTTGCTGGTTCTGAGGGTTCACTAGTGAATGAATGAAACAGAGCTCAATTCTAAGGGCCAGGAGAGGAGAGGGGAGCTAAGAAAAGTGGTTCCCCTTGGAAGGAAATGATACTTTCTTTTCTGGAACATTTTACAGATTGACTTGATTTTGTGCATGTAAGGACAAATACCAATTTTAGAACCATAGGACTTCAGCACACTTAACCCAGGACAACAGGCCCTGGAGGTCAACAGTAGGGATTTCCACCTGAGCAGGTGTCCTAGTTCAAGTCTGTCTTTTCCTCCAGAGAAACAGACACACGGTTTTCTGCCAACTCTTTGGTCTTCTTTCTTAGGCTGTAAATTTTTCTAGAAACAAGCTCTGGCTTTTCAAGTGCTCTGTATCCATCCATGCTTTTCATAACAGCCCAATAAATATTTGATGCATGATCACGGTTTGGTAACAGCGACTTCATTTCCAAAAGAAGGATGATGTGAGTTGCTAGGTAGAATGCACACTACCTAGTACTTCTGTTAATAGGAAGTTACAATGTATATCCCACGATTACTTACGCAATGCCATCTTCTGATTAAGCGCAAGTGGGAAAGTACTGTGCTGGGTGGAAATATTCCTAAAATCCACAAGAGGGCGATATATTTCCATGAAAGGCGAGGATGGCGCTAATGAGATGCCATTTCTAACCTTTAGGAGCAGGATATTTTAGTGTATTTCCCCGGCTGAAAATGGGGGAAGCACAGCCTTTGCAGTTTTCTTTTGGAATGAGAGATTAGGTTTAGGGATGTGCCGTCATTTGCAGAGTCTAGGAATACACATGATAAGTCACGTGAACAGCCTCCATGTATATGTCTAGAGGCTTTATGGAGGTTGGTTTGTTTTTGGTCTGGTTGTGGCTCTTGCAGGGATGAGTTGCAAAGCTGCCTTTTCTCTGCCTCCTCTTTTTCTTTCTCTGGCACTTGCAGTGGAGAGTTAGCAGGGGCCACACTGGGCTGAGCATCCTTGCGGGATGGCCCTCGCTAATGTCTCTGTCTTCTTCGGGCAAGATGTCCTAGCAGAATGAGCTTGGCCTTGACCTCCCAAGTTTTCAGTGGCCTTGACCTCCCAGGTAACTGAGCTCCAGGTAACTGGACAGAGGGAAAACGGAAGGGGACTTGATTTTAAATAGCATATATTTGTACTTTGAAATTCGTACTCATCGCATGTCCTCGTGGGGACAGGAACCCGTTCTGATTTCAACAGAAACGTTGGAGCATTATTACTAGGTCGTGTGTAAGCTCTGTTTGGGTTTGGTTTGATTTTCTCTTCTGCGTGTTTACAAATGACATGTGTGTTTAGAATGAAAATCATGATATTTCCAGTGTTTTTGTCACTGACTCCTCGCTGATTCTTAACCCCATTTCCCCCAGTCTTTGCACTCCCTTTTTTAGCATACCATTCTCAATATTCTTCCAACGATCCTTTCCTTCCCTCCTCTCGTACCTTGGCTGTCCAGCATTACCCCTGTGGCCACCACCTCCTAGGAGGGAAGGGAGGGAGGATTGGGAAGGGATTAAGAGCCCCAGTGGGAGCCCCTCTGTCTGGGGTCACATCCTAGCTCCAGCGATGATTAGCTGCGTGCGACCTCAGGCAACTTGCCTAAATTATCTGCACCTTAGTCTCAAAGCTGCCCACCGGGGGTAATGAGAATGCCCACGTCATCGGATTTGTGTGACGCTATTGGTTAATGCGTGCAAAGGGCTCACTGAGACCAGGGCCAGCTGTGATTAGTGTCGCTCTGGTCCGTGCTGAGCTCCTTGCGGGAGCTCATCTACCCCCGGTCACCAGTGTCCCCTTCACCTCTTTTCTGAGCTCTGGGTTCACTTCCTAAGGCTCGCTGGACATGGCCCCGTGGACAGCTCATAGCCCAGCTCCGAGTCTATCACTCTGCTCCTCTTGCAAACCTGCTTCTGCTTCCAATCCCTCTTCCCGCCCACGGTACCGTTTCTTGTCTAGTGGCTGGTGCCAGGAAGCAGTGAGCTATCTTTGCCTTCGGTCCTACGCCTGCAACTCCTTTGGTTCCCGAATTCTGTCGGGGCACCTACTCAAACTTCATCCACACTTGAGCCCTTTGTCACGACAGGGACCCAGGCCCCTGTGTCCTTTGTCCTCCTTATAACTTGTCATTCCTACCTGGTCTGAGCGATCCTTTACAAATGCAAACCCAATCCCAAGTCTCCACAGATTTAAGTTTTCCCTATTTTATAGCTTTCAAGATTATGGATGGTCTGACGCAGGAGATCCTGCTGGCCTCGTCCTGTTGACCTATTGCTTGTCTCTGCCCCATAGAAAATGTCCTCATGTCCACTTGGGGGCACAAGGGGGAAACCTCATTATCCACGCGGCCGAGAGGGCTTGGGATCTACATACCTGTGTTTAATAGCGATCCCAGCACATACTAGGTACCACACGTGCGTTAATCTCTGGATGAAGAAAGCCTGGACTCTGTAGAATGGGAGTTCTTTCTGACTCACAGACTTGAAAACTGTCCTCAGTGTGTTGATTGGAATCAACATGTTGCACAATGTAATCGAAATGTGAGAACTGTTTCTAGCCCATCAGTAACAGACGCCCTTTCCAATAACATCTGAGGAAATGCAAGCTCAAACTTACAAACAGCCTTTTACAAAAGCAGCACGCAGGAGTGCCTGTTCCCCTAATGGACAGACGCAACTTCCATTAGCGTTCTTCGCCTCAGCATGGAGTGTTCATTTTTATGTCTGCTGTATAAATCCGAGTCTTGACACGTTAATGGAAAGACCTCGGTGTGTGCTGACATCACGTCACAGCAGAGATGGTTAAATGGCTTGGAAAGTTTTCATCTGGAGATGTCTGTGCGTAATCCTGAAAACAACGTCGTTAAACCAGCCTCACCCTGCGTCACAGGAGAGCCTGTCCAGTTCAGAGGTCCCGCATGCCCCCCTCCCCCCTCCAGACTGTGTCTCCTGGATGGTTCCTGTGGATGGCTGGAGGGAAAACGGTCTGATGTGGCCCAATCCCACCTCAAGGGCACAGGGCCCCGGCTGCAGAGAGATGCTGGAAGTTGTTCTGGCCCCTGCAGGAAGGGCCGGCGATCTGACGCTCGTTCTTCTCTTTTAGGTCGCTGTGGTGGCGGGCGCATCTTCGGTACTCCACAATCCACCCTGCAAACGCGTTGTCCCACATCCTATAATCCACACCTCTCCACATCAACTTGGGGACGAGTGAGAGATTCGAACGTGTCAGGGTCTTCTGGGTTCTCTTAGGTTGTTGGGGGATCCGGCCAAGCCGGAGGTAGGCAGAGACCTTTGATCGACCTCACAGTTCTCTTTTAGGCTTTCCGGACAGAGGGCATGGCCCCCGGCCCTGCTTCTCACCAACAGGCACCTGCCACTCAGAGTCGGCTTGGGCTCCCTCCTTCGCTCTGCACTGTGACCTTGACTTTGTATCCTGTTGCTTCCTTCACTGGGCCAGGCAAAGGGGAAGGGATTTTTAGGCCAGGGTAGCACCATTTTGGCCAACGTGAACCTCAGTAGATAGTTGGAGGATCAGAGAATGTCGAGCTGGAATGTAGGTCGTTGTCGCCTGACTAGGGAGGGAGAAACCAAGACACAGTACGCTTCAACTACTTGCTCATGACCGTGACCGACCAGGCGCAGAGTTCTCTGACTTCCCCCGGACCCTCGGGACCTCCCTCCATCGAAAGCTTCTCTTCTTCTCTCTCTCTCATTCCTTCTTCCCTCCTTCCCTTCCATTTTGCTTCTGTTCTATGGGGACAGTTTCAGAATGTGGAAGGCACAAGAATTTTTCTATCATAAAAGTCCTAGCAAGCATCCCTTAAATGACAGCAATGTATTATTATTCAAAGGCATGAAACGATGGACTTTCTTTGTTTTTTTTTTTCCTGAGAGGTTTATTCCCTATCAGCCTTCCCTAAATCACAGAGCTGAGTCCTGACGGTTTGCTTCTGGATGGCTCAGCCGGCGGTGGCCGTTTGCCCCCTCCGTGGCTGGCTCACCTTTGGTACCAGGTGCGCCCCAGGCGGCAGCGTGGGGTCTGGGTCCCATCTCTGCGCACCTCCCGCATCATGGTATCCTGTTGCGACACTTCTCTCTGCCGACGACCGCAGCTAACTGCCGTGGTTACTTTCCTTTTTAATTTAAACAATTTCAAGCTTACAAATGAGAACAAGAGAACTCGAACAGAAACCCACAATTTTCATCATCCAGATTCAATACGTATTAACATTTCCCCATAACTTCTTCGAAGTTTTTTTAAACCACTTCAGTGATGTATAATTATATACAATAAAATTCTTCCATAAAATCCCATGATTTTTAGTAAATTTATGGAGACCTGCAATTGTCACTGTGACTCAGTCCTAGAGCAAACTTGTCACCCACCAAAGCCCCTCCCCCCCAGACAAGCACGGCCCTGCTTCCCATCTGTGCAGATTTTCCGTTTCTGGACATTTTCTATAAAGGGAATAATACTTTGGGAGGATGCCTATCTAGGTGGAACCATGCAATCCTTTTCATTGGTCTTCTTTCACGTGGCACGATGTTTCCGATATGCGTCCGTGTTTTGGGGTCCACCAGTAATTCGTTCCTGTTCTGCTGAGTAGTACAGTCCGCTGTGTGGAAATTCCGCAGTTTGCTCATCTGCCCACAAGAGGATGGAAACTTGACTTGTTTCTGCTTTTTGGCCACTTTTATGCTTGTATAAATAGGCATGGATGTGTCTTTACATGGATGTACGTTTTTATTTCTCTTGGATACATTTCTGGGAGTGGAATTGTTGCATAAGATGGTAAATTTATGTCTCGCTTTTTATAGAAACTGCCACACGGGTTCTCGAAGGAGCTGCACCATTTTCGCTTCCCGCCAGCAGTGTGCGGGGGCTCCAGCTTCGCCACACCCTCCGCGGTGCTTGGCGCTCTCTGCGTTTTGGTGATAGCCTTTCCGCTGGGTAGACAGAGGCATCGCCTTGGGGTTTTGATTTTCATTTTCACTAATGAATTACTAATGATATTGAGCAATTTTCATGTGATTACGAACCGCTCACATATCTTATTTAGGAAATACCTATTCAATATGTATTTAGATTCTGTTCATTTAAAAAGTGGGCTGCATTTCTTCTTAGCTAGTTGGAAGAGTTCTTTATGCAGCTCCTGGGCTCATGTCCTTGGTTAGGTATATGACTGCTTCTGTGTTTCTTGTGGGGTGTGTCTTTTCATGTCTTAATGGTGTCCTTTGAAATGAGAAACTTGACTTTTGATGGAGTCCCGTTTATCCTTTTTCTCTTTTATAAATTATTGCCTTGGTGTTGTTTCTAAGAAGTCTTTGCTGGACCCGAGAGCGTGACAAATTTCTTCTGTTTTTGTCTAGAAATGGTATGCATTTAGGCCTGCAGTCCCTTTTGAGTTGGTTTTTGGGTCTGGTAGGCCTGGCGGCTCTTAACTCACGCTTTCTGCAGTCCCTGGTGGGCGGAAGGGAGTAGAGGTGGTGGGGACTGGGGCCTGTCCAGCTGGGTAAAGAGGCCGGAGACGGAAGCCCGAGGACCTGTTTTCCAGCGTTCCTAGCGTGGACACACTCCTTCTGCGAACAGCACACTTTCAGGCATTACCAATGTTGATATTGCAAGCAAGTAATAAGGAGAGCTGACTCCGCTTATGTGTATGAAGTTGTGGGTGTTTGAAGAGAAACGTTAATTGAAGCTTATGCAACCTTATCTGTCCTTCTGGTTTCAGAGACTTCAGGAGAGTCAGGGGAGTCCAAAGAGACTTGCTTTTTCTTCAAAGGCTTCAGGACATAACTCAGCGAGAAGCATTTTCATGATTCTCTCATGAAACGAGGGGAACACAGATGTGTTTGGGAAGGACTAATGCTGCTCTCTGCAGCGATTTAATTGTGCACACAGAGATAAGCCTCTTTTTTTTCTTTCTACACTGTGCTTATTTAGCTGCAAAATTATGCAGTTATGAAACAGAATTCCCCCGCCCCACCATCCTCACAGGGCAGGCATCAGGGTCGCTGGAACAGTAGGGACATCACAAAAACTCCTTACAATCCTGCCCACCAGGGACACGTCCTGCCTCCCACACTCCCTGTGTCACTTCTCTGTGCCACCCGGGTGCTGTCCCCACTCTGCACGCTGTGGCTCCTGAGTACCACCACTGTTGCTTGGCAAGCAGGGCTGGCGATGCCATGGCCGACTGCTGGTCTGTGCAGAGCTCGCACGGGCCGTGGGGTCAGCCTGACTTGGTTCGAATCCCGGCTTCACTGATGGCTCAGCGACCATGAGCGAATTGTTCATGCCCCGTGAGCCTCAGTTTTCTCACCTGTAAACGTGAGATAACAGCCCCCAACATACAGCATTGCCGTGTGAGATGGAGGCCACGTGAAACTCCCAGTACGGCGTCTGGCTCCTTATGCCGCTTCGTAGCACCGAAAATATCTCACTGAGTCCACACCCTAACTGGTAGCCAAGGAAAAAAAACAAAACAAAACCCACACCAAACTAATTTTCGCGCCGGTATGGGCAGGTCTTCCCCACCTCCACTTCTTTCTTCCTCCTTTTCCCCTCACCTGCGACAGGTGGTGTCAGTGCTGCAGGGGTTATGACGACCACCTCGCAGCCCGACCGCTGTCATTGGCCACGCAAGACCTCTCCTCTCTGGCTAGCCGCCGTTGCCCCCATCTCTGCCCTGGGACCCTGGAGGTGTGGCTGTCCCCAGCAGAAGTGGCGCTGCCTTCATTTCAGTGTGGCCTGGCTGGAATGCTGCCGGCTGTGAGGAGTACGTCTTCCGACCACAGCTGGGGAGTGGGGCGCCTGGTCTGCCGTTACTGATCTCAAGGGTAGAGTCGGAGAGGCAGCTTAACCTGGGGAAACCCGGGCGGGCATCTTTCCCATCCGGCCACGTGGCTGCCGGCTCTCCCTTCTCTCTGCTCACCCTGAGAGCTGGAGGGACGCCTTCCCTCCCTGCCCTGCGGTGGCGAGGCGCAGTTTCCCACGGCCCAGGCTCATGCCCATCCATCAGCACGGGACAACAGTCCAGTATTTCCTGCCAGGGAACCCCTGCCCCCGCCCGGCCTCTGCCCCCGCCCGGCCTCTGCCCCCGCCTCCGCCGCCTTCTGGGTTGCCTCCTCGGAAACGGTTCAGGGCCAGTGTTGTCGTCAGCTCTCACTCGTTTGTCTTCTCCATCGCCCTTCTTTCCATCTTCGACCCTGGCGGGGCTCTGTCCCTTCCTCCGCGCTGATGGTCATGCCATCTGGCTCGTCAGTAAGCTCCCTGTTGCCAGATTCAGTGGCGGTTTCCAGGCAGAAACAGGACCAGGGTGAGGCAGTTGTAGCGCCTAAGGCGAAACCTCAAGGAAAGGCGCATGCGCAGCCAGCGCAGGGCGGTGCTGCCCTCGGCCACCCCAGTCCCGCCCGGTGCCTTCTCTGTCCTCATCTGACCCCTCTCCAGGGTGCTTGACAGAGCTTCCCCTCTTCAGTGTTTTTGTCTCTTGGCTTCTACTCTGTCCCCTCCCCCCTCCCTCGGAGGCTCCTTTGCTGGTTCCTCCTTCCCTGCACCTTCCCTGCATGGTGCTGTACCCCAAGGCGAGCCCCTAGGTCCCCTGCACCCAGGTTCGCCCGTTTGTCTCCTGCCTTTACATCTATGTGCTGGTGACCCCGTACTGTACATCCAGAAGTCCAGCGAGCAAGCCCAAGACTCACCTCTGCGGCCTCGTGTTGACCCCTCCTGCAACAGGTGGGTGGCTTGTGTCCTCTCCACAGTCTTCTGCGGAAATCCCGGCCTCTGATGCGATGGTGTTAGGAGGCGGGGCCTTTGGGAGGTGTCTAGACCCTGAGGGTGGAGCCCCCATGAGTGGGACACTAATGCCCCTGCAAAAGGGGCCTCAGAGGGCTCTCTCGCCCTTCTCCCACCAGGAGGGGATAGGAAAAGACGTGGGCAGTGTGCAACCCAGAGGAAGGTCCTCCCGGGACTCAGCGGAGCTGGCGCCCTGATCGTGGACATCCAGCCTCCAGACTGGGAGAAATAAATGTCTGTTGTCCATAAGCCACCCAGTCCCCGGTGCTTTGTCACTGCCTCTGGGTGGACTGTGACAGCTCCTCTTCTGCGTCTGAGGGGCATCTCCAATTCATACATCCCAGTGAGACCCCCAGATATCTCCCTCAGACCCCCTTCCTCCTGTGCTCCCCTCAGGTCCCCGTGCCAAGGACCTCTGACCCCTGTGACCTAGCCCCTTTGCCACCGCCACACCTTCCCTGGACAGGTCTGCTCACTGCTGCTTCTGCCATTCACTCTGAACTCCATCATATCCGTTACATTTTGCAGGCAGAGAGAGCTTCAGCCATAAATCACACCAGGCATTATCCTCATAAACCCCTCTTAATTGCTTCCCATTGCTCTTGGCATGAAATCCAAGTGCTTTATCACTCTTTCACCAAGTCCTGCGTGTCCCCATCCCCTGACGTCTCTGCCATCACCCACTACTTTCACTAGCGGTGCTCTGGCCACGCAAACGTCTTTTGGTTTTTAAACAGTCCCAGTTGGTACGCTCCTCTGGGTCTTTGTGGGGCCCATTTCCTTTGTCCGGAATCCCCTTACACTGTGTCTCTCCCCCCACGCCCATCCCCCATGACTGCCTGTGTTTCTTCATTTAGACGAAGTTCAAGTGTCATGTCATCAGAGAGGCCTTTCCGGACTGCCCGATCCAAAGCGGTCGTTTGCTGTTGCTGGTGACTACCAGTGTCCTAGGAATGTGTCTAGGTGCGTTTTTGTTTCTGTTTGCTTGGTGCCTGTCTCCCCACCAGTGTGCTCCCGGCAGGAGGAGAGAGGCATTCTCAGTCGTGTCTGCCCCTTTGTCCCCAGGGTAGAGGACACTGCCTGGCACAGGAAGACTCAGGCAGCGTCTGTCCCTTAGGTGAGTGTACAGACGACCCACATCTAGAGACCACTTCTCTCCCTTCCGGAAACGCTTCTGGCCACTCCCAACTGCTCCTCTGTTTCGCTTTGAGATCTCTCGCGTGCCTCTGCAGAATGTCCCGTCCCCGTCCCCTCTCCTGGTGAGACTTGGTCTGGCTGCTCGTTTCTGTGGGATCCAAAGCAGGTTTCCAGCCTGGGTGCCTCCGGCCTGTCACCTGAGTTCTTGTACGTGGTGCCAGTCTGGTTTTTCAAGAGGGTCCTGGTCAAAGATAGGATGCTGAGCTGTGAGCATCAGCTGGAGTGGTCAGCGAAGCGGGGCTGAGGCTCAGAGCAAAACGAGGCATTGGTCTGGGGCTCAGGGGTCGGGGGGAGGTGGCCTGGGAGGGGGGTTGGGCAGTGTGGGTGAATTCAGGTGTTGGGTAGGGGTTTCTGGGGCCTTGTCTCATTGAGGCAGAGCCTGTGTTAAACACGGCCCCCGACCTAGGTCTGGTTAAGGGATTGAAATGCAAAAAACTCCTACAGAATGAGAGACGCCCTGAGGTCCGGCCTCCGCCAGGTTCTCGGGCTCCCTCTGCAGCTTTTCCCCGGGTGAGTCTGCTACATTCCTCTCCACAGAGCCAGCTATACACTTCCTCTAACGTGTTCTACAACCGTTCTGTCCTTGGAACCATGGAGAAACATGCATTTTATAATCAGATTTTCAGGAGTGAGCCTTGGACTTGGTTTTCAGGTCCATTTCATCTTCAGGAACCAATGCCGCTTGCTTGTGTTGCCTGTAGGACATGCTTGTTTGAGGCACCACACTGAGGTGTTCCTTCAGGACATCCAGGGTGCATCCGTCCGGGCTTGCTGAACCCAGACATGTCCCTTGGAGGTCATTATGTTACAAAACAAGAGACAGTGGATACGATTATCCTACTGACTCACAATCACATTTAACCTGAAGAAGTAAGATTAGATACCCATTTATGCAATGGAATAAAATAAGCATACAAAAAAGCTACCACCCTCCTGAGACAGAATAATTGCACACTTCTTTCCCCTCTGACTTATACAGAGAGTGTAAACTCTAGCTGGATTCATCACTTGTCAAACTATTGCGTGTTCAATGCAGCAGCAGAGATATGTTTCCCTCGATTTCCATCAAGAACTATTGCCCAGAAGTAACAGCTCCCAGAGGCTCCCTTTTTTGCGCCAGGCTTCATTGTGCATGCTGCAGCAACCACAGGCCATCCCATCACACTTGCGTCACGGACAGGAGATGGCCAGAGCAGCTGGGTTCCTCCTACACGCGTGGCTGCAGCTTCACGAATCTAGTCTTGCTTTTTGAATCATGGTCCTGCCTCTTACTTCAAATGAGAAGCCAAGCAGGTTTTTAACTTCACTCATTTTCTTAGTGAGAAGGGAGCTCAACAATAACGTGTCTGTAAAAGGAGGAGTGAGCACTGGGCCCTGGAGTTCTGTAGAGATGGATGGATGCAAGGACAATGGTTTATTGTTGGCATCGTCTTTGTCGTTCTTGACATGTGGGGAGATTGTAGACGATTTCGGGCGTGAACAAAGTCAGCTAAAAGTGCGGATTTACTGTGCTGTTCTGACCTCAGAAACGTGTTGGCACTTCATTTTAATCTCTCTCTCCCCCACCTCTATTTTCTAATGACTTTGTTTTCCAACTACGACGAGCTCTTTGTCTGAAAATTTCCAGGCATGACCACATTAGAATTAAATTAGTAAAAAGTAAAAGTAAAAACAGAAAAAAGACTAAAGTAAAATATCAGTCATTACTCTTAATGCTCTAATAGTGATCTATTCATTCAGATGAAAATCCTTATAGGATTTGAGTGGCCATTGGGAAAAATATTATTTGTATAACGCAGAAAATATTCCTTAAACCTTCTAAATTTCCTAAATGTTTGGTAGAAATCTAACCAGTTGCTTTCCCTGAAGTGATAGCTTGAGAACATATTTCAGTAGAACCATCTAATCATATCTTAGAAGATTGAAGTCTTTAAAAACGAAACATTGACTAGGTCTGGAAACTGTTTGGAACCACTCGCATTTATTATTGTCACAAACTTAAAGAAAAATAGATATTGATTTCTTCCGTGGAATCAACCTATCACAACTAGTGAAAAGCAGTGTATTCGTATATTCTGAGGAGACAGAAATAGCAGGTGTTGGAAAAATACAGGGTGAAGTGTTTGAGTGCATATCTTAGATGCGAGTGAGGATCAGTCAGGGAAACTGTTGGGAGGGTGTTGTCATTCACTCATTCTGTGTGGAAGGCCCAAGGACGGGGGCACGGAACAGCAGAATTTCCCATGTTGAATCTGCTCAGGGAGCTCCTCAAGGGAAAAAATCGAAGTCAGGTGATCAGGGGCCATGGCAACTCTGGGGTGAGCATTAGCTGGCAAAAAGAGTCCAGCAAGAGAGTTCATCAGTCAGATCATGACCTGAGGGTCCATTCAGCCTCTAAGCATGATTTTAGTTCACTCAGTGGACTAAGTAGAAGTCCTGATGTTTAGAACATGAACTCAAGAGCATAGTGTCTCTGAATCAATTTCTTAGTAGCTGAGGTTTGAGTGAATCATACTAACCTTCCAGAAATGCTTTGAGATGTATTTGTGCTTAAATATAAAATGACAGTAAGTCAAGAATCACCTAACAGCTGACCAATTCTAATAAAACATAAGTGTGCATGGTGGCTTAATCTCTGTTTTTGTTTCTTTCTTTTTCTTTTCTTTCTGTGAACCAAGAATTCAATTCCACCCAGAAGAGGAGCTAAAATGACTAACTCACTTTTAAAATCCAATGATTACAAGTGGCATTTCTTTCTTTTTTATAATTCAGCAGCACCATTCATAGATGCTATCTAGGCAGGTCATTTTCCTCTTATTTGAATTTTTCAAAATCAAGGTATTGATTTCATCTTTTAGCACTAATATCTTGTTGAAATGGAAAAGGGATTAATCTCATGAAACAAAGCCTGTCTGACCTAGAGTTTGGGATAGGGTTCCCTTACCATTAACAGTTGTGAGAAGAAAAGAGGGAAGCCTTACTACCAGCCAGCTTACTCTCGAAGCATAAGCAAATATGAAGAAATAAGTTCTCTATGAGCTAAATTGTGTGTATATAATTAGATTTTATGTGCATATTGTATAATACATGTGTACAGAGTATATGTTCATTCATGATACTCAAATAGCCAGTTGCATGGTCAGAATTTTGATGGGAGCCATGGGAAGTATGAGTACACAGGTGCACCAGAGGTTGTGATTTTGGTCCTCATCTAAGCTATACAAACTGATATCTCGTTACTTCTGAGTATGTCCCCTCCACTTCAGTTCTCTGCCTTTTATGCCAATTCTCTTCCCAACCTAACAAATTAAGGTTTTTCTAGACCTCTGAGAATTAAAAAAATACAATCAATACGTAATTATTAGAGATAAAATGCTTCCCATATCCAAATCTGGGAGAATAAACCAAGCTTGAATGTAATATAATGAATGGTATTCACTTCACTAAAGGAAGAATTTACCAATGAAAACAGGCAATAGCATGAAAGTAAAGAAAAATGAGAAGTAAGAACATCATCTTGGAGAAAAAATAGCTTTGAAATTGTGTGTGTACCTGGTCCATGAATCAAGGATGCGTAAGTGGAGGAAATGGAAGCATCCGCTGTGCACACTTGCTGTGTTAGCCACCCAGACTGTACAATGAATTTTCCTTTTTCTGATTCTTCACACTAACTTTTGATTATAATCTGGCTTCCCATGGAGCTTTGCCCCAAAGTCCATGTAATATCTGACCCACCAGGCTGAGATGTCTCATATTGGAAAGGCATACTTTGGCATCCTGACTCATACTCCAGTATTTTGCGGTCCAGTTTTTGACACAGGTTTCTGAGAGTTGGATCACCTGAGAATTGGCTTTCTTCATGTATCAAACTGAAGGCCATCACCAAATAAATGCCATCATAGGAAGCTGTGACTGGGATGACAGGTGTCTTGGTTTTTGTCAACAGGACCTTCTTATCAGATTGCATCCTCAGTCCCCTCTTCTTGATTCACTTCCTTCTCTCCATCCCAGTCTGACCTTAAGACGTAGTTCGCAGTTGACAGCTATCGGAGCAGTTGTTCAGAACTCTGGCTACTCATAGAATTACCTGGAGAGGTAATAAATGCTCAGTGTCAAGAATTATATTTGAGTCTAAATAGATGGGAGCCAACATCACTGCGGTGTCCAGTCGAGGTTGAGGAGCGATGCTTTGGAGGGACTGGGTTAGAGAATGGACTCAGCCCACTGACTCCTCCCTTCTCCAGGTTCCTTTTGCACTAAACCTGTTTTCACATGTCTTCATGCTTTTGTTTTTCTAACTAAAAAAATGTATACTCCCTGAGGTCACGGGGGGCGCTTTAATTGAATTTTATGTATAATTTGTTAAATTATCTTTGTAATTTAATACATAAATACTTTGGATAAATTCTGGGCTTGTCACCAATTATACTTACAATGAACCATTCTCTTAGATTGCTTAAACTCATTTCAAAGTTGGTAGGATGCAATCCATATTTCTTCTAATTTGGTAATTGTAATCTGTCATTTTTGGCACAAAGTGTATGGGGGAATGTGTATCTGTGTGTGTGCAAACAAATATGGTCCGGGGGTGTCCAACTCATTTTCACCGGGGGCCATGTCAGCCTCGTGGTTGCCTTCAAAGGGCAGAATGTAATTTCAACTCCTTAACAGTTAAGGAGCAGTTACATTTACACAGTTCTAAAAATATTTCAGCCCTTTGAAGGTAACCACAAGGCTGATGTGACCCCGGGTGAAAATGAGTTGAACACTCCTGAAATACACACATAAATTAAATTCTGCTGAAATTCCAAAGCAGCATATTAAATAGTAAAGGGAAAAATTGAATTAATTATCAAGTGTTATTGACAGCCATTTTCAAATCCTATTCTTCCCAATTCAGTATAATCAGAAGCTTATATTTTTATTAAAATTTATTAATGTGCATCATCAGTATGTAATTTAATTCCTAGGATATTTTAGATGAACTGGGCCAGTGATTTAACTGTATGATGATGTGTCTTATATCCCAAATTCAAAAACCAAGATCATGCCATTCTTAGTTTGTGAAGTGGACCAAATGAATCTGCCTTTTAATGAAAGTACATGTTGATTTCAGCCAAGCTCAAATGAGTTCCTATAGTGACTTTGTCCACATGTTTCTTGGTTGGTGTAAAAGAAAAGTTTAACAACTGTTTAGGAACCACTTCCCACTTTTAGTTTTTGTTTGGAATATAGAGTCAAGTTTTTAGAGGTATGACCACAAAGAGATTTTAAAGGCTTAAATAACCAAGATGTTGAATGAGTAAACACAGCTCAACATAATGGTGCTTTCCCTTTGTTTCTCTTTCTTTATTGTGACTCACACTTCTTTGAAAATCTACAGGATTAACTATTTATAATTTTCATTATATAAGCTGGTGGTATTTATCATTTTTCTGAGATGGGAACTCTAATAAAATATCCAATGAAGACTTTTTAAAATTAGACTGGAAGGTTGTATTTTTTTTCCTTGGGAAGTTTTGTCAGGGAAGCTAGTACTGATTCTCATTTTCGTGTGTATTGTCAGATACTTAGTTTCTGTGACATAATTCAGAGCCTGCTTTGATTGGAAACATCCTTATAGAATCAAGGGGTTAAAGAACTTTGTGTTGCTTGCGTGTGACTATGACAAGTTGCAGTACCCTTGAGCCCTCTGTCTTACTTCGGGTTCACTAAAGAAGAGCAAAGCCCAGGCAGACTTCAGAAAGGACCCCACTGTACTCCTGGAAGAGGTAATGTACATGAAGTGCTTTTCAACTTAACAGCTGCAAATGTTATCATCAGATGTCAGGTGGCATCTCACACATAGGGCTTTGCTTTACGATAAAGGCTGAGTTCATGCCAGAACTCAGAGTGTACCTTTTCTTGAAAGCAAGTTTACTCAAGAAGTCACTGTTTTCACTCATCCCGAGAGGAGGCACCTGGAGGAACATTCTGTATACCTCCTGCAATAGCACTCTTGTTCATTAAAGGTAATTTGACAAATGGAATCTCAGAGAGCATTATTCAAGGAGCTAGCAGAGACGCAGCGTCAGAAATTCAGGAAACCTACAGAAATGGTTTCTTAAATGCATTCTTTAATAATTTATGTTTGACACTTTAGACTCTGAACAGCTCCAAGTGAGAAGAGAATTAGACTGGAGACAGTACGTTGCCTGAGGTTTCGCTCAGTTAGATGCATCTCGGCAGTCATGTTAAAAATGGAGTCAGTTCCGGGAGTTCCGTGGCAATGAGGAACTCACAGTGCAGAGATAGTATTCTAGTAGGGATAGCGTTGTGATCCTGCTTAAGTGTTGAGGTCAGTTTGATTTAAAGATACAAGTGACTTTTTAAGTTATTGGTCAGGATTATTTTGGCTACGAAGACTCTTCTAAACTATGCTAAACACAGTGGACTCTCCCCTAAGAACAGGAGTCACTGGTGTGGTGGTTCTGGGTTTAAGGCTGCCCCCGGGCCTTATCGGCAGGAGCTCAGACACCTTTCCTCTTGTGCTCAGCCATCCCTGGGACCCAGCTGTACTCTGAGTGCCTGTGTCTTTCTATCTTGTGGTCCAATCAGTGGTGGGGCAGGGCGTTCAGTGGCCTACTGTTCACTCAGCAGGGGCAAAGGCTAGGAACTGGTTCCTTGATATCCCCCAAAACACATTGTTATAAAAAATGTTATTGATAGCAAAGGAGGAATAAATCCAGGGAATAAGTACTACGGGGAGAAGATGTCAAATTTAGGTTAACCTGCATTGAACAGGCATTCCAAGTGAATACAAGTCGATGGTATTTAGTTGACTGAGTTGGAAGCTGGGGGCAGAGGGCAGGACTGTAGAACTAACTCTGGTGGTCATTAGCACAGAGGTGAGAGTTCAAGTCCTTAAGGTCAAATGGGGCTACCTGAAAAGAGCACGTGGACAGAACGGTGCTGGGCAGAAACACGAGGAGACAGTGAAACCCAGTGGAACGTGAGCCTTTAAGGAGCAAGCAGGCGAGGAGCAAAAATATTCCAATAGGAGATAATAATAGAGTAGTCAGAGTCACAGTAAACCTGGAAGAGAATAATGCCATGGAAACCAAGGACATAGAATTTTAGAAAGGATTGATTTTTACTATTCTTAAACGGGACAGAAAAGGCCAGCAAAACAAGAATAGACAGTTGGCAGATTGGACACCGTGGAGGTTGCTGGTGGCTGTTTCCAGCGCCGTGTTTGCAGAGTTGAGGCACGTGTGTGGTGGACAGGAGGTGAGAACCCACTGTTTTCATGGTTTTGAGGATATGGGACTAGGAAGTGAGGACGCAGAGGTAGTGGGAGTAGAATATTCTGCAGAAACAGCTGAACAAGGGACGAAAAGCAAGCACAGAGTTAGAGGCAGAGCCAAGGTTGAGAAGAGATCCTTTTTCAGAAGAGGTTTGGGTCTGTTTATTAGCGAGGGGTAGGAGACTGGAGGTTGCAAGAGGACGGGAGGACTGAAAAAAATTCGGTGCTAGTGAAGCTAAGAGAAGAAGAAGAACGTGGAGGAAGATTTCACGTTGTTACGGGCTTGCCAGTACTGGCCCGCCAGCCTGTGAACTGCATACCAGTAGTTACTCTGAAGTCCGTGTGTATGAAGCACTAATGCCGGATCAATTTTTAGATTGGTCTATTAATCCCTTATATATGTGCCGTGTCTTTCAGTCTCTCATCTTACTGTGCACGGTGGCATTATCGCTCCTTTAGCTTTTCCTTGTCTCTAACGGTGTCCAAACAACACCATTGCTGTTTCGTACTTTAATGGCAGAAACGGTTAAAATCCCACATAACTCATTAAACTAATTTTAACCTACTTTGAACCATTTGGAGCTGCCTAATATTTTACTGAGCTTCAAAATATAGTGTCATTGACTTACATCTTATACCAATTTCCTTTCCAATTTACCCTGGGGAATAAATAGTAATGAGAAAAATTCTAACATTTCCCTCGGGGGGGGAAAAAAGATTTTTTTTTTTTTTTTTTGTAACAAAACACTTGTCCGCCTCCTCCAACTTCCAACCAAGCGATTAACGTGACTTGTACAACAGGCAAATGAAAGAAGTAAAGCTTTGAAAGGAGGTTTCGGCCATTTAAAAACCTGTAACCACTTCCCTAGGGTGGTGGTGATGCTGGACTTGGCTTTCAGGAGCCCAGGGAGCTCAGTCACACGGGGTCACCAGGGTGAGCAAGCAGGGATGGGCTTTGTGCCGCGTGGGACCTTGATACCGAACGAATTAAAGAGATGTACCCATGGGCCATCTGCCACAGAAGAACTTACAGCCTCAACACAAATCCTTCATCTTGCATCTTGGATTCCCTGAGACGGGAAGTCAGAATGAACAGCTAATTATTTTTTGAAGTGTTTGTCGTGAGCAGCCTCACTCACTTTGATCACGCACGTTGGGATCGCAGCTCTGGGGAGACGCAGAGTTGGAGCCACCTGCTTCCGTGTCTGCCCCAGCAGAGAGACAGAGCCTTGTAGCCACACTGCGTATCCCCCTAAGACCCAGAATGTTTCCCCTCTACTTCGTCTGATGCTTTGGACTTGAAAAAACTATGACAAATAACGCACACGTTGTTACCTCTGGGAAACTCACAGAGTTTCTCTTTTCGATGCATGGACTCCTCGGAATTAAAATTATAAACTGCGGAGAGTATGAAAGGCACATAGTAATGCCACAGACATACTCTTCGATGTTCTGAAGAGGAGAAGGGATTAAAAATAGGCTCTCGAATCAGGCAAACAGACTGCAACGAGGCAGCAGGGTTTGAGTCTCAGTCCAGGCCCCGCGTAGCCCCGTGACACCGGACAGACCCTGCAGGTCTGTCGCCCCATTTACCCATCTGTGAATAGGTTGCCGTTAGTTTTAAATGAAACATGAAGTGGTAAGCATGATGTCTGGCACGTGGGAGATGCTTAATAAATGTCAGTCATCGTCATTAGGAAGAGATGCTTAAGGGACGTGTGAAATGGCACGTAGGTCTCAGGAATGCGCCGCAAGTTGTTTCTATTAGAAACAAGCGTGAGGCTCTGGAGAGACCGTGGGGAACGCGAGCGTGCTCTGAGTGCGGGGAGCGAACCCCCGGCGGCGTCAGCGAGGGGCGGCGCGCTCGCCTCTCTTTAACAAGAGATGCACCTGTTCGGGTTGGCTCAGGGAGAAAGGGCAAGGGCTGTGTGGAGAATTTATAAATGCACGTATTCCCAGACAGCCTACCATCCTCCCCTGCTCCTTAAATGCCGGTGACTGGGGCTGGAGCCCGGTCCTGGCGTCCGTACATTCAAAGAGGTCATCAGTGGGCTGGGCCACTGAGCTCCAGAACCACTGGGTAGGGTATGAGGTCTAGAAGGACAAAGCAAGTTTAGAAAACTCTGTATTTGAAATGATTTGAGGGGTTTGAACCCCTCTGAGAATCTAATCCTTTTTAAAAATGCACTCTGTACTGACTCATAAAAATGTGCATACATTTAAGGATTCACTTATCTCAAAGCTCAGTCGCACCACGCCAAGAAAAAAAAATGTGAGTAATTATTTATGGAAACAGAACTCCTTGTGGCACAGGTAACAACTAATCAAATACAAAGGATCCTTTCCACTGGTTCCCAGCGGGTTGTGAGCAAGACAGCTAAGAACTGCTGATCCAAAGCTCATGTCCTTCGTGATGCCGTGTAAGACTGTTGCTGGGAACAGCTGCCTTTGTCCCAGCCTCTCCACATCTAGGTGCGGTCATGCCAATGGCCTTGCCAGTGAAATACCAGCACACGTAACTCGTGTCACTTGCAGGAAGAGAGCGTCAAGAATGAAACACACCTTCTCCATCTCCTCTTTCTCTCACCTGCTGGCAGGACAAACACCCCTGGGTGACTTGGTTTCACCTCACCTCTGGGTGAAACCAAGAGTGGAAAGAAGGAGCATGGTAAACTGGCTGGAGGCTGGGTCTTGAAACACCACTCAGAAGGAGAGCTGGAAGCTGGCCAAGAACACCCATTTTCTCTTTAGATGCAGGAGAGATGAATTCATGTATTAAACGCTGCTGAGATTTCTGGGTTTCTTGTTTTTAGAGCAGCTAGTGTTATCTTCACTGAGCACTATACATTTTTGGAACACTGGGTGGGGTTTAGCCCCAGACCACTGCATGAGGAGTAAGTAGAGTGTTAGGTTCCCAGCATAGGTCAGTAAGTTTGATTCCCCTTCGAGTGGGCGGTGGACTTCATAGATGGTGTACTGGCGGGTGAACAGTGAATGAAGCTGATCTTGTCACCCGGCCTATGCTGGAGTGAGGACAGTTCCTTATTTCCCTGACTCCTCTCCTCTAGGTCAAGCTGTGTTTCCAGCTCAGCGTGTCCCGTTCTAGAAGGATACTTTGGAACCCTTACTACCTGGCTCAGCCTAATGTGGGCAGTGGCAAAGTACAGGGGCAGGTCCCTTCTTGCTTCTATGGTGGTACACTTTTTGTGCTTTAACTTTCCCATTTAGAAAGTGGGGATGATTCTCCTTCTTCTAAGGTGTGTGCTTTTTGGAGTGTTGAAAGACAGGTTCAATGCCACAGTGAAAGAGAATGATGTTCCCTAATCCCTGTTCTGCTTTTCTTCATGAACACACAGTTTTGTGTGTGACTGAGTTCTAGCTCACAGAATGTGACATATGCCACATTTTTCTGCTCTTGAAAAATCCTCCAAGTACAGTCTTCTATCCCATTTTCCTCTTTTTGGTAGGCAAGGAGGGAGGCATCCATGACAGCTTTGGAAGCTACAGGTTGAAGGTGGCAATGCCTCGGGCACCTTTGGGTTCCAGAATGTCAGTGAGGACAGCCCCACTGATCTGAGCACTGCCCGCCTGTAATCAAGTCCCACTGAGTTTCAAACAACATACATTTTGGCAACAAGTCTTACTCTAACCGATACAGCCAGCAACTACGCTTTGGACTATCCACTTCTCCTTCCCTAAAGATTTTTAAGAAGTTTATAAATCAATAAATATAAGCTTATACATGTTTATATGTTATGTATATAATATGTAAGATCTTTACACACATATAAGATACCCGTACATACATACATATATGTAAAAGCAAATCATTGATGATATTCCTTAATTGAAATGATTAGGCTATAACAGTAAGGACAATGGGTAAGTGACTCTAGGGACCTGATATGAGGTATAGGGTGTTTGACATTGGGGAAATCCCTTTCTTAATTTGGATAGCACCCCATTAGTTAAAGGAAAATAAAGAGATGGGTTTGAATGAGGAGTGGCTGTCATATTTTTCCTTTTTTTTTCTTTTTAGCAGTGATTTGTTTGCTCAGATTAAAATTTTTTTGGAGACTAACTTCAGAATTGTCTGTTTTGAAGTGAGGGTGGTGGGTGGAGGGCTGAACCCCACATGATTAAAGAAAGGTTCAGCCGACGCTTCCTAGGGCCCCTCAGACCACCCCGACACAACCCGAAGCTTTTCAGTGTTCTTTTAGATACACTACACTCTCATCCTCTTGGAAAAACCCAAGCTTTTCCATTTTTTGTTTCCAACTGTGTTTAGTTGACAAATAACTGCTTCCACTTTCCTCTTTGATTAATAGTGACCTAACTAGACCGAACTGATGGGAATCCAGGAATAGTTAATCTTTTCTTCTAAGGGACCTGCTTTTGCAAACACCAAGTTCCCAGGAGTCTGTCCAAACTGCCATTTAGGATCGGTGTCAACATGTTTGTAATTATTTTTGTAGAAGAATTTTTGATATCTGCTTTTAATGATAGAAATAGTGCTCCTGTCTCATGGAGCTTTTCCTTTGATTTTATTCCGAACTCTGCGTGTGTGCATTCGTGTAGTGTGTATATGTACAAAATGACTAATGTCTGCAGCAGTGGCCCATGGCTCATTTGCTTACGGTCCCCTTTTAGCTGCACAGTGCAATGGATTCATTTGTTAGCTTATGGTTTTAAGCCCTATTCTAAGGTATTACTAAATAAAAATGTCGACCAATTTTATCGGTCAGCGTCCCAGCAGGAAAGAGATGGGGTACTCAAGGGGACCAATAAATAAGGGCAGAGTAAGTGGAGCAAGGCAGAGCCCAGCAAGTACCCCAGAGTTGGTAACAGTGGGGTGCTGTCACTGACTGCGGGACTAAAGAGGTGAGAGGAGGGAGTGGACACCGGAACCCGGAGAGAGAAGGTGACGAGGAGAAGGCTCCTGAAAGGACCGGGGGGCTGTGTTGAGCGAGCCCACAACCAGCTACAGGCGAACAGGGAGCTAAGTCACCAAGTTCACTCTGCTCCCTTTCTTCCATCTGCAGCGAAGTCTCAATTCAACTTCAGGTGGAAGCCCGAGGGCTAGGTGGTCCACTTAGATAGTCCATACGCGTCAGCCCGGAGGGCCTGGAACAGTCAAGAGAGAGATCCTTGATTTGGAAGGGCAAGCAAAGTGTCCACCCCACTGATCACGCATCTTTGTCACGAAATTCAAGTGTATCTGTACAAAGTAGGTAATGTGAGCTCCTGGTTAAAATTTAATCATTGTTTAGGGTGCCCTATCATATGTAAGAGTATTTATTCTTTTTTAAAAGATTGATTGATTGATTGTTGTTCAAGTACAGTTGTCTCTTGTCTCCACTTTCCTGCCACCACTTTCCCCCACCCCACCCACCCCCATCTCCCACCCTCCATCCTTCCCCACTTTAGCTCTGTCCATGGGTCCTTTATACGTGTTCCTTGACAACCCTTTCCTTTCTTTCCCCTGTTATCCCCCTCCCCCTTCCCCTCTGGTTGCTGTCAACTTGTTCTTTATTTCCATGTCTCTGGTTCTATTTTGCTCGCTTGTTTGTTTTGTTGATTAGGTTCCACTTATAGGTGAGATCATATGGTATTTGTCTTTCTGGAACTGGAGAGCATTATGCTAAGTGAAGTAAGCCAGGCGGTGAAAGACTATTTATTCTTAACTATAAAAATGTAAAGACGTTAGTCCTTTTCCATCCGATGTTATAGCACACAGCCACATGTGACTACTAAAACTGAGATCAGCTGGAGTTAGGTGCAATTATAAATTCAGCTCTTTGCCTGCGTCAGCCGCATTTCAAGCACTTGTTAACTTCCTGTGGCTCGGGCGGCTGCACTGGACAGCAGATGGAGGGCGTTCCTCACCGCAGAAGTTGGATTGGAGGGCGCTGCTCTGGTTATTTCATTATTGAATCACCCCCTTTCTTTCCTTTGTATTGACTTCAAGTGAACATAAAGTGACTTTTGAAAATCACTAGTTTTCCTGAAGCCTTAGACCCCAAAAGTTTTAAAGAAGTATCAGAAATTAAAATACCTTATTCTGAATGAGTTAGTGTTATTTGGGTACATGCAAAAACAAAAAATGGCGCTCGTCAACTCAAGCAAAAATGGCATATGCTGCAAGGGTCTGGTGGAACTCCATCCAGAAAAAAATAGAGAGGTGAGGGGAGGCTAAAGTGCCAGGACATCAGAAGGACCAGGGGTTATGGAAGCAAGAACTCCTAGACAGTCTCAATAGATGCTGACTGAGACCGAGCCTCTTCTTTTTTTATTGCTCCTGGAAAGGGTCCAATGGACCACCGGACATCCGCACCTTGACTAGAAGAATCAGGACACCTTTATATATGGGTCCGTTGAAGCTGCACACCATGAAGAAAGAGCTGTTCTCCAAAGGAAACCTGCTTTTCCAGGACCAAGAGAATGGCGAGGAGATGGGAGTGCTCTCACCCTGCAAAGCTATGTACCACAGTGCACCCTTGGCTGCCGGCTTACCATCCACGGAGAGCCTTCCACTATACTGTAAAGTGTGCACTCTT
Source organism: Glossophaga mutica (assembly GCA_039655065.1). Classification (NCBI taxonomy): domain Eukaryota; kingdom Metazoa; phylum Chordata; class Mammalia; order Chiroptera; family Phyllostomidae; genus Glossophaga; species Glossophaga mutica. The sequence continues at coordinate 91,817,535 of CM077313.1, forward strand.
GGTAGGGCACTATTACCCTCAAGGAGGCCAAATTGGTTCTTGGGGGGAAGAAATGTTAGATATTTATAGTAGGCTGAATAACGGCCACCCGTAAATGTGTATGACCTTGTCCCCAGAATATGAGGCTGGGTGACCTTACCTGGTAAGAAGGACTTTGGAGATATTACTGAGTTAAGGATCTTGCCATGGGAACACTATCCTGCGTTACCCGAGTTGATCCACTACAATCACAGGGCCCCTAGGAGAGGGAGGCTGGAGGATCAGAGTCAGTAGGAGGAGATGTGAGGACAGGAGCAAGAGATTCAAAGCTGTGATGCTGCAGGCTTTGAAGAGGGAGGAAGGGGCCATGAGCCAAGGAGTGTAGGTGGCCTCCTGACTCAGGGAGAAGACAAGGAAACAGATTCTCTCCCAGAGGTTGCAAAAGGAACACAGGCCTGCTAAGCAACACCTTGGTCACCCTGGGGAAACTGACTTTTGGACTTTTGACCTCCGCAACTGCAAGATAAGAAATTGTACTTCTAAGCTGCTAACTTGTGGTGGTTTGTGGAGAAAGAGGAAGCAAATGCAACATTCCATTCATACATTGTCCTCTAAATGTCAGTCCTGTATGAGAAAATATTACTTCTTACTATTAAATTTCCCCATTAGGGAGGATTTAAATGTGATTTAATTTTTCTTCTCAAGGGTAATAATAAAAGGTCTAGGAACACCGATCATAGAGATTCAAAGGTGGTCTGACTTCTTCCATTAGTTACAACACAAGCTCTCCTCACCCCTTTCCCGAGGAGGGAGAGCCTAGCTCTCGTCATCACTTCCTGCATCTCCCTCCTGGGATGCGTTGTCAATTTTTACCGCAACACATGATCGCAAGTGACTGTGTGCGGGGAATTGGCTCCGGCCAATTCTCCCTGATCTCGCTTAATAGAAGCAGCCCCTTCCAGGTGCTGGTCAATACTGTAACCTTCCTCTTGTCTACATTGCTCGTAGCACAAGGGTCCCTGCGTGGTCTTCGCTTCCATCTCAGGGAATTGTTGCCGGCGTTTCTGTGCAGAAATTCCTTCCTTGTGTAGGCCTTCCTTTGCTCCCTCGGGTGGTCCAGGCCTCTAAACATCTCAGATCTGTGGGGCTCGGAGACAAAATACTCGGTGGGTTGATCGTTATGGGCAGTTGGGAGAACACAACAGAATGTGACTTTTAAAGAAGCGATGACATTGTTAAAGCACTGGAGTGATACGATCAGCTTTGCATTTGGAAACTAGGACTGCATTTAAGTTACTATTGGCATTGTTCTTTATTTAATTAGTCAGTGATCGATATGGCTCAAAGTAAGATCTGCTTTTGCTCTGCCAGGCATCTGGGGCTGCTTCCCATCGAGAACCTCCATATATTAAACTTTCCTCCTGAGGGTGTTTTTCCGATCAGGCAGCTAGTAGCAGTTCAGATTGCAAATGTGATTGAAGGTTGGGTTATGTTTATGAATTGCCAGGGCACAGATGACTTGCTTTGCTGCTCAGTTCTGTGCACCGCGGTTGAGGTCTCACCTGCCCTCACACAGAGGGTGCAGCAGAGACCATTTATTAGAGTCCCAGCCTTGAGGCGGTCTTGGGCTTTATCCTGCACCCCGCCCCCATCCTGACTAGGTATCCGAGTGGAAGCGCCACATCTCACACTCCAACCAAAGTCTTCAGGTCGGCAGTCGGCCTGGGCACTCTTTCGTCTCCTAGCGCTTCGGGGTTACTTTTCTTTCAAAGTGTGACACCTTTATTATTTTTGTGTTAGCTCGGTGATGCATTTAAAAAATGCTGAACACTTTTGTCTGATACTTTATTTTATTCAAAAGTGTTGTTCAGTTTATCTAATCTGCCATTCTGTCAGATGCAGGAGCCCTCTTCCTTTATTTTAAAGGTAAAGAAACAGACCCAGAGTTACTGTGACTTTTCTAAAATCTCCTGGTTCTTTTGAGCAACGACATATGCTCTGTTAGATGATAATTTTAAGCCAAGGCCAAAGTCAGGCTTTCAGACGATGCCTGCCACCTTGCGTTTACCTCTGTACTTAAAGGAGATCAATGTTTTAATCAAAAAGGAGTTAACGGTATGAAATAGAGCCTATTAAAAATATGCTAAGCCACAAGGAAGATTTGGGCGATCTTGACAGGCCCCAAAGGTAAGATGTGCAGTATGACCTTGGGAGGGGTTGGCATTGACGGTGAGAAAATCATCCAAGTTCAAGGCTGTCACTCCCTCTGTCTCTTCAGCCCTCAGGGTCCCCTGTCTGCGGTTTTCTTGTGTCTGCTTCCTTCTTCACTTTTTTTGGTTAACTTCATTTTGCATGAGGTGAAAAGTGACCGGCTCAGTCCCTTTTAAATTATGCCACAGCTAAAATATTCGACAGGAACGGCCTGGGGTCCCTCAGGTCAGACTCCAATATGACTCTCAGAGGGAGATGATTTAATTGTCTCAGCTTGGGCTTTTCTTTCAATCATCTTGGACCAGGGTTTCATCTACATAGATGGCAGATTTTACCAGAATGAAAAGTGAGTATTCTTAGTGAGTGATACAATGGATAGGTACATATCCTGACAGTATAGGCCATGGATCACCGTGAAATTTGGGGGCACACCTATAACTCGGGCCCTTAAAAATAACAGGATAGCTTGTTTCATTCTTTGTCAAACTAAAATAAGACTTAAAAATATTTCGTCTTTGTATTACACTTTTGGTGATGTAATATGGTTGGTAGAGTGATATGTATTTCATTTTCAAGGTCAGTACAAAAGAGTCACTCAATGTGGCTAATGCTTTGTTCCCATTGGTTGTTGCCAAATATAAGATGCAAAAGAATGACCTATTGAGCCTGAAGAGGGTAGTGGCCAGAAAGACGCCAACTGACAGGCAGACTTAATGAACGGGACAATCCGTCATGAGTAAGAGAAGGCCTACCTGACATTGCTATTGTGACTGTGCACCTATTTCAGATGTTTTATTCAACTGAGGGTCTAGCAGGGGTGTGCAGCCTTTGGGTGTCTCTTGGCCACACTGGAAGAAGAAGACTTGTCTTGGGCCACACATTAAATATATCGAGACACATAATCACACAAAAAATCTCATACTGTTTTAAGTAAATTTCTGATTTTGTGTTGGGCTGCATTCATAGCCATCCTGGGCCACATGTGGTTCGTGGGCAGTGGGTTGGACTCCCCTAGGAGTGGGTTGGACTCCCCTAGGATCAGTTCTTTCCTTGTTTTATTTTATTTCTTGCAATCTTTCTCATATCTGGAATTTAGATTCTTTTGAATACTGAGTAGGAAGAAAGAAGGTAAATGAAAGCGTGTGTGTGTGTGTGTGTGTGTGTGTGTAGAAGACAGGGTAATTATTTTGAACAGTTAAGGGTATTAATATCTTCTAAGGATTAGAAAACTAGATTCTCAGGGCATGACTTGAAAATAATACATTTTTGAAGAACAGAAAAAGTTATATATTTGGAATTTCTTTTGAGATCCAGCACAATTCCGAAAGAAGTGCTGTGGCCATTATTGAACATGTAAAAGCCATCACACATCTAAGGACCAGAGGAGGAGGGAGAAGAGAAGCTAGCAGGGTTGCTCTTCTGTTTACAGAGGCAACGGTGAGAGCACTGGGAGGAACTGGAAAAGAAAGAAATGGAGCAACGTAAATACATTGCTGTTTTTGTTGGGAAGATACTCTGTCCATCCCTTTAATGCTGTCGAAAAAGCTCCCGGTACTTTTTTGTATTTGTGAAGCAAATGGATAGTGGATTCTCTAGTCCCCAAGCCACATTGTGATCACCAGCAAATTGTGCAGTAAACGAATGTTTAATCAAACTATAGATGGGGTTCTTTGGTGTAACCTTTTTTTGGTTGTTCATGTGATGTGACCTAATATGACTCTAATAAACTAAGCTGCAGACAGTGCGAATTCCATGAAATAGCCTCGCCTTTCAATCCCTCCCACCCCCACCTCGACACCATCACAGGAGATTATACACAAGTGTCACTCAGAGTTCACAAACTCTTCTAAAGAAATGTGATAGAAATGTATCATGTTTCTAAGAAGTCAGGGGCGATATTACTCACCAACACAGGCACTGCTCTTATCTATTACAGTGTCTGGAGCAACGAACAGGCTCAGTTATTAATTGTTAGGTGAGTGGACAAGGTGCCTGTCCCAAAGACAATAAGTGACAGGATCTACTGTCTTGGTCATGCTATTTGATTTTGTAGGGTGTCATCAGGTGAGTAAAATAAAAGATGAATGCGGCATCCAATTGATTTGTCATTCAGGCTTGTCACCTGGAAGTTCCTGTGTCATAAAATGATGGTTAAGGTTGAATATACATTATCTACATACACTGCTAGTTTGTCCCTGAAAACTGGTCCAGGGATCACAGACAGTTAAGGAAACAAGAGCTCAGCACTGCAGCTTTCCTGGACCCGTAATTCATCTCTTTTCACATGGCATTTACCTTGAATAGTGATGAGTGTATTACAGATATCATAAATAATAAGTCCCATCAGCCTGTTTTATTCCGGAACTGTAAACTTTAAAACTTAGAGGAGAAATGATGCAGTCATGGAGTGAATTGAGCTATGAAGTAACTTTCTTAGTAAAATTAAAATAAAATTTTAATTATGATGGAGAGTGCTTCCTTTTTTCTCATATAATTAGAACTGGAGAAAAGGTCAACTGATAAATTGGAACATTTTGCTCTTGATAATCTGCTAGGTTGACTTTCTAAAGTGTAGGGACAATGTTGTATTCTTTTTTGAATTTCCAAGGTCTCACAGAAAGTCTGGCCTTGTACCCTTGAAGGGGAAGTGGAACTAATAATGGTAAATTCTATGTTAATCAGAAGACCCCACCCATGAAGACTTCCGTGGACAATGTGTGAGTGAAGCTATCTTAGACTTCTCCTTCGAAGCCAACCCCAGACATCTTCCTTTTCACTAATAAGGTCTTACAGTACAACGTTGCTTTAAAAAAATGTTTGTGCCATTTGAATGGCAAGAATGTCACCGAAAATATCATATAAAAAATTCATCTTCCACAGGGGAGAGACAAAGAGCTGATGACGGAGGCTTACATTTCAGTTTTGAATTGAATGTACCTTGAAACCTGAGGTAATACATCCTTGGTTGACTAAGGTGATGTATAAGATGAAACACCTTTTACTGAATCTTAAAAAGCACAGTGAAAGCCAATGAAAGGCCATCAGTTGTTATTCAGGAAAAGATAAAAACGTGGTTAAAAGCCTTGATGTTGATGGGAAATGGGCTTTCTGGTGCTTTTGGGGACAGAATGGGTTGTTTGTAAGAACAGAAGTTTCAGTTTTCAGGAAGACTGTAAGTGTCACACAATGTCACTGAACATGTTATTAGGGGATGCTCTATCTCTAGTCAGAGCACCATGTCTGAAGACCATTTTGGGGGGGTTCATCTTTGCCTGCCCCTCCAGATGAAGTGATACTCATTTTATCCTCACACACTGCTGCCTGGTACTTGGATGCTTTAACTCCTACGTGTGCCATTGACCAGGGGACCCAGTTTTGACCTTTCACTTGACCTTGCAAATCAGATACACCTTCCTGACAGACACCTTCCCCTGGATGTCGCACACAGTCCTTTCCTCCAGTTACCTAACAGTGGCTCCTCTGTCAGTATTCCTGTCTCTGCTGCTGGCACCACTGTTCATCCAGTATCTGAAGACAAGAAACCTGGGGGTTCTGCTAGATGGAGCTGCCACTGGCCCACGCAGGGCTCTGTGAAAGCGAGAGAGAGTGGGACGTACTTCCTGCACCCACAGAACGTACTTGACAAACGAAGCTCAGGCTGGGGCATGCCTAACTGTGTGAAGCAAGCCTGATTCTAGATTCTTCTACTTTCTTACCTACGTATCTGGTCAATTGAAAACACCCAAATATCCTATAATCTGCCACTCCTTTGTCTTTTCTGCTCAGTTGCTTTTTAAATTAAATATTCAATGAAGAACATGTTTATGTCACCCATGTGTGGTTACTACAATACTATGGAGGACATCAGGGAACCTACCACCTTCCCGAAAGACAGAACATTATCAGAAGTTTGACCTGTCCTTTTTGATCCTTACTACCTCTGTTCTAGTTCATGCCCCCACCATACATCACTCAAACTACCGCGATAGCCTCCTTTGGTTAGCCCGGTTAGATTGCCACTCCCCAGTTTGCCTATATCAACCCAGAAAGCTCATCGCCGCACATTTGGCTCGTTCATGCCCCTGCTTAAAGCTCTTCTACAGCTTCCCATTCCTTAGAGAAGGACCTCTAAGTAAGTAGCTCAGCATGGCAGAGAAGGCCCTTCCAGGTCTGTCCGCCATGGAACCAAAGCCCCGTCATTTGCCCCTTCATAACTCAGGCAGCACTAACTCCCCAGGGTTCCCCCAAACCACTGACCCCACTGCGTGACCCCACTGCGCTGCCAGAGGCATGGCCTGCTGAGGCCTTGGCCTTGAGTTAGCTCTTTCATGTTTTCTTGAAGTTCTCTCTCTCTGTCTGTCGCCATTCCTGGACTGCTAGCTCTTCGAAGACAGCGGATCTATCTCATTTCTTTCTGTTTCTAATCCAATTTCTGGATCGCAGCAGGGTTTCCAAAGTTTGAATCAACATGATGAGGGGCGAAGTTTATCGTGACATCTCTTTGGGTGAGACCAAGCCTTCATTCTAAATTTTTGTTCTAAATGGAACTGGCCCCCTGGACATTAGTTCTGCATGCCTTCCAAATGTGTGTGTGTGTTTGTTTTTTAATTTATCTTTGGCCATCATGTAAACACAGCCTTGGGAATATCTTGGGGAAGTTTCTAAATGTGAATCGGGGGATCTGACAGTAGTCAGACAACAATGTTTATTTTTTTCCCACCAACATAATTAAACGACTGAACCCAAGGGACTCACTTGGCACTTACACACTGAGCTTACCTGAGCGCGGTCCCAGATTGCTCCTGGGTAAGGTATTGGACTTTCGGTAGCACGCATGTACTCTCTCCTTTGTTTCCCTCTTTCACCTGCCCACCCCTGCATTGCCCAACATCCTGCGGCAGCCGCCCGGGGTCGGTGGAGGCTTCCACGGGCTCTGAGCCCCCCCAGCAGTTCTTTCCTTTCCCCACACTCTGACTTGAAACCTGCTCTGCCCCCGGGCACCATTTTTTACTGGCTGTCAGGAGGGAAGCAATCTCATTAAGTTAATTCAATTAGTATATGAATAACTTATTTAACTTAATCTGTGGACTGTCTCCAGCGTACCTAAGTTTTCAAAGAGGACACTTCTTATATCAAAGTAATGAAGCTTGAATGATGCATCGCATGTAGAGGGTAGTGCCTCCTGGTATTTTTTCTAATGATACCCAGTAATGGACGTGGCTATTCCTTTCCACACAAGTCAGTCTTGCTTGATGTAAAAATACTCAAATTGATCCCTTCATACAGGAAGCGATATGCTTCATAAATATTATTTAGTGGCAAATGTACTTAGCATTTTAACATCGACTTGGGTGTCAGCCATAAGAACAAAATCTCAGCCTCTTTAGGCTCATGGAATTGACAAGAAATGAGTTTTGCTTTTTCCCTTCTTCTTCTTTAAATTTTTTTCAAGTACAGCTTACATTCATTATTATTTTGTATTAGTTGCGGGCGTACGGCACAGCGGCTGGACAGTCATGGACTTTACAAAGGGCTCCCCCTACATTTCCGGGACCCACCCAGCACTGCGCATGGGTTATCACAATATCACTGACTATGTTCCCTGGGCTCTACTCTACGGCCCCTGACTATTTTGAACCACTGGTGTGCACTTCTTACTCCCTTCACCTTTTTCACCCGTCCACCCACCGCCCTTCCCTCCGGCAACCATCAGTCAGGGAGGGTTTGGTTCCGGGCCTCCCTTTCTCTCCGCACGACAACCTCGCACTGTGAGAAAGCTCGGTTAGCGAAGAGGTCCTTCCTCTTTTCTCTAGTCCTCATGCATGCCGTGGTGGGAAGGGGTGTTTGAAAACCTTTACTTTTTGAAACTGAGAAACGTTTGTTGGGAGTATGCTATTTTTATCCTAAGACACAGTCATGCTCGTCCTCCCGAGACAGGACTCCTGCCCTCCCAGGGCTCCCTTGCAGTCCTGCTGCCCGGAGAGCAGGCGGGATGTGCTGAGTGGCACGTAGGAGGTGCAGACAGCCTCCCTAAACTCCCAGGGGAGGGCCGATTGAGTATAGGAAACGCTGGAAAGGTTTCGCAGTTAGGAGGCATGAAAAGAATAGCTACAATCGCCAAATGTAGAAATATTGGACAAGGGCGCTCCACAGAGAGGGAGGAGTCTGAGCCAAAATGCCACCGCAGGAAGGGAGAGATGAGTCGTGGGTGGGGTAGGGGTGGGGGAGCCAGGGAAGAGGCTCACTCCACTACTTCAGGCTTTGACTGAGAAGCATTCTCAGCACACAGCCGCTCCTTCCCCATCCTTGAAAAAGGTAACGCAAGCTTGCTTCTTTTTGCGACTTAACATACTGATGTATATAATTCAATTGTTTTCATTTTCAACTGGTTTGATTTTAGGGAGTACAAAAACTCCTTTTGCTATCAACTAATGGAAAAAAATAGGAAATTGTCTCATATTTAAATACTGCATCTTAAAGCCTCCTGTTGTCCAATGAGGTTTAAATTTTCTATAGTTCTAGGTTGTACCAGACGCTATCAATGAGTTTCAACAAGTGATTATTGAGAACCAACTGAATACTAGTTGCTGCCGGTTTTGGTGGTGTGGACAAGATGCAGTCTCTGCCCTCACGAAGTTTGCATCCTCGCCAGGGAGAGAGACGATAAATAAGTAAACAAACAAACAAACAAACAACTCACAGAGCGGTAAGTGTTGAGCATCTGCTGTAGCAACAGATAATATTAAATTAATGGTAGCTTGAAAAAAACAGCATTTATTTCTTACTGTCAGACCTAGGGTCAGCTGCGGTGACTCTGTTCCATGCGATGAGTGGTTTCTGGTCTGTTCCATGTATCTGTCCTCTGGACCCAAGTTGAAGGGGATGCGGCTAGCTCAGTCAAGCTCTGCTCATAGCCGGGTGAGGGTCTGAGGAGCGTGAGAGGGCTGGGGATATTTACCATGCCCCCTGCAGCTCATTCTCACTTCTGACCCCCTTTCAGTGGCCAAAGCAAGTCATATGACCAAGACCCAGATCAATGAACTGGGGAAGTATACATCTCTCAAGTGATTGTTTGCTGAAAATGATCCGATGGACCTCAACAAAGTAAACAAACACAGTAACGAAGAGTAAGGTCTTAGACAGTCATGTGATCCTAAAGGAAATCAGGCAATGAGATGTATTATCTGAGGATAGCTCCCAAAAGCTCCTTTAGACAAAGCGGTTAGACGAGAGTGGACATTAGAGGAGATTCGAATGCTGAGCACAGGCGAGTCAGGGAGAGAGTTGGGAAGGCAATCTGGACACAGGAAGCAGCAGGTGCAAAGGCTCTGTGGTGTAAATGAGCTTGGCCGGCTAGACGGGCGGGAACATGGCCAGTGCAGCTGAGGCCTGGCCAGTGCTGGCGACTGGGGAAGAGTCGAAACATGGCAGGCGGGAGGCAGAGGCCACAGGAGCTGGCCGGCCAGGTCAGGAGCCTGGATTCCCATCCCAGCGTAGTGCGAAAACGTTTGCCTTCCAAGGCCGCGCAGTGACATGCAAGTCCGATCCATATTTAAAACGATCTCTCCTGTTGCTCTGTGGATTAAGCCCTTCGGGAGTGAGGGTGGCAGGCAAGGGCGGAAGCAGGAAGATGCATTAGGGGAGTACTGGAGACGCACAGGAGAGGGATGCTGGTAGTTAGCAATAAGGTAATGGGAAGGAAATCTAATATGAGACATACTTTGGAAGTATACTTGAAGTAGAGTTTATTGACTTCTCTGTTAGGACAGCGTGTGGTTTTGAATAGTCTGAGCGAACATGCAATGTTGTGGAGGGGAAAGAGGGTGGGCTTGGACTCAGAAGATGTTTCTTTGCCCAGGCTTTGCTTCTTGGGACTTGTTTGACCGAGGTCACCCTTTTCATTATCCGTGATTTTTTTAAAAAAGATTTTATTTATTTATTTTTAGAGAGGAGAAGGGAGGGAGAAAGAGAGGGGAGAAACATCAGTGTGTGGTTCTCTCGTGTGCCCTCTACCGGGGACCTGGCCTGCAACCCAGGCATGCACCCTGACTGGGAATTGAACCGGCGACCCTTTGGTTCGCAGGCTGGCACTCAATCTGCTGAGCCACACCAGCCAGGACATGTCCATGAGTCTAATAAGCAAATAAATAAGCAAATAAATGAATAAATGATTGAATAATTTAATGGATAGGAAATGACACCAAGGTCATATAATTTTTTAGAGGATTAAATATGAAAACAATTCATATAAAATATAAATAATCTCATGGGTAAGGTTTCTTTATTTTTTGCCTTAAGGCAGTCACTTATTGGCCTTCTCAAAAAGAATATTCTGGATATAGGCAGTTTCAGAGGTGCAGTCGGGACGATGATATGGTGGTGGCAGTACTGGTGTATTAGTTCCCCTACACTCTTCCATAAAATGGAGATCATATGGAGGGTTAGCAACAGGGGCGGGGGAGGAGGAGAGAGGGGGAAAGGTAAAGAGAATAAGTAGCATAGACGGTGGGTAGAAAATAGACGGGGGGAGGGCAAGAATAGTGTGGGAAATGTAGAAGCTAAAGAGCTTATGACACATGGACATGAACTAAAGTGGGGGGAATGTGGGTGGGAGGGGGTGTGCAGGGTGGAGGGGAATTATGGGGGAGAAATGGGACAACTGTAATAGCATAATCAATAAAATATATTTAAAAAAAATGTCAACATTGTTCTTCCCATTCTCTGAGTGAGTGTAGTCACTGGGACCCGTTTCAGCTAGAAAGTTTTCTAAGCATGGATTTATGATATACATTCGTGGGAGTCCCCTTGCTCTGGGCGGATCTGCGTGCTGCTGACAGCGATGAGGGATAGGGAGCCATAAGCCTTATCAGTTAAATATACAATAGCAGTTTGGCTTATAATGGAGCGATTAAGCCATTGCTTTAGTAAAAACACCTTAACATTGAATTGAGCTGTCAGGGATTTGCAGGTAATGTAGCAATTTTTTCAGACTGGGTCCTGGCATTTTCTGATAACATCACTGTTTTTTATCCAATTAATACGCCTCCTGTTTCACTGGTGTTTCTGAGAAAAGGGCTTCAAATGACTTAAGTCCAGGACTGGGGGGAGTAGGGACACTTTCTCATGCACCTGAATTTGTTTTTCTCCAGTTTCCCCTCCTCCCCTGAACTGGTCCTCAGAGACCTGCTACTGCTGCTGCTTACACTCAGAAGCACGAGCAGTACCCCCCAAGTGAATGGAAACCCTCCTCTAGGTGGTATTTCTAATACAGATTCAGCTAGTGACAGTTACGTATACACCTTTGCAGTTTAGAAGGTGTGCCTCTAATTGAGGCACCTTAACATAAAGAATCACAGTATATGTACGGATTAGTCAAGATCCAGCACACAAAAAAACAGTGAATCAGCTAATTGAAGGGCCCACTCACCGAGGGAGAGCAGCTTCGAACAAACAATTGAGGGATGACAAGGCACCCTGAAACTGGCAGCAGGAAGCCCATCCAAGTCTCTCCATCTGAAGAGAAATAGCCTAACTTGAGTCCAGTGAGAGTTGGAGCTTTGGAGGAGGAATCAGTTAATATTAACTGTAGTCCTGGAGGAATGTACCTGGCTGAGATACAGTCCCAAGCATGGAGTGTAGGGGAAGAAACAGTGACTTCCCTCTCTCCCCAGTCTCTTCTTCTGATACCCCCACATAAGCTAGGCCACACAAAGGCTCAGGTGACACAGGCCATGAATGATGGAGAAGGGAGGGAATGAGTTTGGAATGAATTAAAGGGGCTAAATGAACAATGACGTCAGATTTGTTCTTCTCAGCTGTACTATTGTACTCCGAAATACACTCCCAGTTACCTGAAGGGTTTTTATGTCAAGATGGACAACACTGGTATTGCAATGCTCAGTTTGAAAATCAACGGGTCACAAGAAACCGTCCCTGCATGAAGTTTCGGCTCTAGCACTGAACTTGATGCCGGGGGTTTGGGAGCTGTGGGCTCTGGTCTACCAGCAAAGAAGCAAGTCACCATGACTCTGGACTTCTGTTCCTTCCTCTGCTAACTGAGAAAGATTCTTTATTGTTCTAACCTGTGAGGATCATTGTAGTCACCACTAAATCACAGAGAGCATCTGGAATAGATACTTAGAAAAAGCAAATCCACAGCTCACAATTCACGTAATAATGAAAGCCACATATATGTAATTTTAGTTTTATCACCACTTGGGAGTATCCATAAGATCACACTTAAAATATCAAGGTTAGTTGAAAGGTGCTGTAAATACAGATGCTTTTGTACAGTGTGCTATAGCTTTGTGATATGAAATTAAATGCAAATATTTAGAACCAATGAAAACACGAAGCACAAGAGATTGTTGGGCTTCCAACACAGCTGCATTTTTATGCTTCTCTTTGAACAGATGCTTGCAAATAAGCCGCTGTGGAAGAGTAAAGATACCGTTAGTGGATCCTCGAGCTGCTGTCCATGGGATCTGAGCTCTTTAGCCAGAGCTGAGTCTTCCTCTCTTGCTCCTTGTGGACAAGGATTTATTTTCCTCCTAGTTGGCTGTTCTCTCCTTTATATGCTCCCTTCCATACTCATCTTCCTTCTTTCTCTTTCAAATTCTACCTTTTCTTCTAATTCTCATGCCCTGGCAGCTGGTTGAGGCTGAGGGGTCCTTCAGGGCTGTCAAAGTTCAGTGAAAAAAAGCAAGGGGGATCCTAATGTCGCCTGTTGAGAGTGAAGTTGGCTGTACGAGATGGAAAGAGGCAGGCCTGAGAGGTGTTCTTGTTTTCAGAGCGGTGGGGAGTGACATAAAGTGTATATTAACCACATGATACAATGAGTTAGGCTTCGATGACCGTCCTTCCACTCCCCAAAATGCCTTCTTCTTCTTCTGCAGCACCTCAGTAGATGGCACCCAAACGCATAATTTAGAATCATAGGAGTCCCTGTCCCTAAGCCATCACACCCAGGCACCTGCTACATCTGGCAGAATTCTGTTGATTGCATTTTCTAAATATCTCCTGATGTATTTTTTATTCATTGGCTTGTTCATTCACTCAACAGCTATGCAGTGTCAGGCACTGGACCAGACTCTGAAAACAAAGGTGAATAAATCTTGGTCTTGATCTCACAGTACTGGCAACAGAGTAAGAAACAAAAATAAATACATATAAAAATGCACATTTATAGATTGCTTTATTACAAGGTGCTATGTTAGAAAATAAGGGGGGCAAGGATCCAATTAAAAAGATAATTAGTTAAGTCTCCCCGAGAAGGTGACATCAAAGAGAAAGCATGAAAAGTGAGAAGACCCAGTTTGGAGGAGTCTGTGTGTAGGAGGGTGGCTGGTGTGGCGATAAAGAGCTTTCTTCAGAAAGAATGTAATTGGAAGAATTGACTGGAGATCAATGTTTAAACATAGAGTGCTAGAGATCGCATGTTTGTGTCCCCTAAATTCCTATGTTGAAACCCTAACTCCCCGAGATGATGGACTTTGAAGGTGGGGCCTGTAGGAGAGCAGTTCTTGATAGTGGAGCCCTCACGCATGGGATTAGTGCCCGTGTAGAAGAGACCCTGAAGAGCTCTCCAGTCCCTCCACCCCCGAGGGTCGCACAGAGAGGACCATCTGCGAGCTAGGGAGTGGGCTCTCCCCGGATACCGGTTCTCTGACCCTGTGATCTGAAACTTCCCATTTTCCAGAACTGTGAGAAATAACTTTGGGTTGTCCATAAGCCGTCCGATTCGTGGTGTTCTGTGATAGCAGCCTGAAGGAACTAAGACAGGAAGTCCCCGGGAAGCAGTAGGCAAAGGCAGGATTAGGAGTTTGAGGTTTCTTTTCATTGTAGTGGGAAGTCATTGGAAACTGGGGAGTGACACGGTCGGCCTCACCTTTCCAAAAGACTTCTGATTATTCGGTAGAGAATGGATTGGAGGGCACTGAGAGTGGAGAGAGAGAAGCTGAGTCAGTGACAGTGCATTGTCCTGGGCAGAGAGGAAGGAACTAAATAGATAGGAACGTGCTGGACTCCGTGCTATGCCTCCAGGTGCCCCCTTCAGGACGGAAGCACTCATTGCTAGGGTCTGGGCTGCGAACCACTCAGAGTCTGGTCCACCTCCAGGACTTGTCCTTTGTCCAACAGACAGGCCTCACTCACGACCATGCTGCTGGGCTGTCCTGCACCCCATAAGTGGTCAATGAGGAGGAATAATAAGGCCTTTACCTTGAGTTGGGACAACTGTAAAGAACCATTCTTGCTCCAGAGGTCCCTGTGGAGGGAGCTGAGGACTCAGATGCAGCTGGATTCCAGTTGGACCTCTCCTGCCCTGCCGCCATTAATCTACATGGACATGCTAAACGACTTCTCAGGCTCTGTGTGGGGTACAAGGGGGGATTTAGGAGAAGGCATCGAACGTCTCACTTCCTGCATCTTCCTCATTTTTGCCTGTGGGGTTCACAGAGAATGCTGGATCTAGTTGTTTCGGGTGCTGCTATACTAAAGTAACATAATGCTATTAATATTCATCTCTCACTAAGTAACATGAAATTTCTAATTCAGCTATGATGATTACTATATTTTCAACATTACTTTCATTCATCACATATGTTGAATGTCAGATAGATATATTTCTCTCTACAGTTTTATTTTGATGAATATTTATTTTCAATGTAAAGGTCCATTGTGTGTCTTTCTATTATGGTTTTTGTGGTGCATTAAGGCATTCCCAACTCTCTGAAGCTACTTTATTGCATTTGGATGGTGGTCTTATTTGTTGGTATTACTTCTCCCTCTGAATGGGCTTTGAGTGGGTGAATGCAAGACGTACAGAACCAATACGACCTTCTTTCCATTTCTGGATTTAGCATGATCTTAAACTTGACAATCTGAAAATGAAATTCTCTCTGAAATTTGATTAACTGGTTATTATTTTTGGAGAAATAGAACTTGCGCTGTTTATTTGCCCCACAATTAATGAGATTATTTTTCTAATAAGGGCATATTCCCCAACTTTGCAAAGCTTGTGCATTAGACTGGAAACATCTGTAAATTCTGGTATCATGAATAGCATCTCATTCCGCCCACCTGCCATTTTACGTATGGACACACTGGGATGAATAGGATGGCTTCTAAAGTGACCCATGAGATCTACACGATTCTATGAGCTCAAGATAAAGTAAAAAAAAAAATATGCAGATTTCTTAGACTTTTCACCCCGTATTAATGCATTTGTTATGGATCCTTTCATGCATTTCTGTTTTTTTTTTTTTTTTTAGTTTATTTACTTTTATTTATTTTTTTAAATTTTTATTTTAATTGTTGTTCTTGTACAGTTTTCTGTCTTTTACTCCCATCCCAGCCCACCGCCCCAGCCCTCTCCACCTCCCTCCCATTTCCACCCCCCCATAGTTTTTGTCCATGTGTCCTTTATACTTGTTCCTGTAAACCCTTCCCCCTTTCCCCTGAAATTCCCTCCCCTCTCCCCTCTGGTCACTGTCAGCCTGTTCTCAATTTCAATGTCTTTGGTTATATTATGCTTGTTTGTTTGTTTTGTTGATTAGGTTCCTGTTAAAGGTGAGATCATTTCTGTTTTTTCAGTGGCTGCTCAGTACTTGATTTTGAAAGTATTCTGTTTTCTTTTGTTACTTCAAAAACCTCCATTTTGCACATGAAATCATTTTTAAGGCTGTTTTTGTTCTATCTTTGTTTAACTTAGCGATTACATCTGTATATACATTGTTTTACGATAAACGTTCAGGAACAAATTCTTCTCATCTTGTGAGTAGATTCAGTAAAAGTCTACATATTTTTGAACTCATGATGCAAATCTCCTCATACACTATTACAGGTCAACAGCAGTTCCTTAGGTATGGAATATTGGGACTATGGTAGGAAGAAGCAGAGTGCTACTCAGGAATAATTAGGAAGGATGTGAGGAGAACGATTAGCAGTGGGATGAGTTTTGATGTGTTTGTTGCCATGAGCAATAGTGGAACCCGGGATTATTTCTATCACTTGCTGCGGTGCCTCTCTGAGCCGAAAAGTGCATTCTGGTGTGTGGGCTTCCTGAGCATCCCAGCCTTGAGCTCCTGGCATGACACCTGACCCAGCTGAGTCCCACCAGGAGCCTCTCAGCACCTACCACACGGGGATCACCAATCAGAGCCAGGCTGGCGATGCCTTTGAACTCCTACTCAGTGCTCAGCTTGGGGAGGGAGGCGGTGTGCACAGAGACAATGACAGCAAACGGTGCTGGAAGGAAGTTGGGGTTCCAAGGTCCTGTTGTCCTCTGTCTTGACTGAGGGTGAACGACAAGGGCCCGTTCAGCATGTGGTTACCTGGGGGTTCTCATCCATGAGTGAGCTGGCGTGCGCTCCCAGGAACGAACGGGGCTGCCTCTGCGGATCCTGCCCTGCCTCTCTGGGCTGTCAGCAGTCACACCAATGAGTGTCACTTTCAGTGATGGCTCTCGAGACCCACAGGGGACCTGTGTTTTGGCTACTGAAACAGAAGTTGGATTTTCTATTCAAATAATATGAAATAGGAACTCTCTTCTTGAGTCTGCAGATGTGGAAAGAGAGTGAGTCATCTGACTACCGTAAAACATCTTTTTATCTAGGCGTGGTTAATACGTTTTCTTTGGGGCAGAATTCTGGGAGCGTAGGTTTCTGTGGTGTGAATATGCGTGTGAGATAAGAATACCTCTGAGTGAATTCTCTTCCTTTACTGGCACGCAAGATGGCAAACGCCTCAACCACATTTTCCAGGAGTGGAGCTGGGTTGCATTGAGCTGTGCTCTCCTTTTTTAGGCGGACTACTTGACATTTCAAAATGCCTGGGCAGGGTCTACATACAGTCTCCAGTCACTGGGAAAGAGGGTTGGGATTTGCATTGTGAGCACGTCGCCTTAGAACATAACCCTAAATGACCCAGCCGGCTGATGTGTTCTCAGTGTGGTCTAATCTCTTCGCTGAGGAGATGCTTGCTCTGGACACGTTTCTTTCATGTTTGCCTTCCTTTAATTATCCTTCTGTTGATGAAAGAAACTGAACTGGCTAGTGGCAAAAACAGCATTACCTCTACCCAGTACAATTTTCGTGTCAGTGCGGATAATCTGGTAGTTTAACACGGGAAAACACTTCAGTAAGCAGAGGCCCGCTAGTGGGTGATGAGAGGCGGTTCAAGCCAGGAAACTAGTCACCCTTGCAAGTCCAGCTGACACGGAAAATTGACTAGGCATGTAAAGACCCTTGGGTTTTTCTCCTAGTCTAAAATGTATTTGAGATTGTTATTTTTTTGCTGGAGGGCACGGGAGAGCTACTGCTTTCTTGTCTGGCAAATTTGGGCTGCCCCATGACCACGCACATCTCCCTGTGTATAGGAATATGTTACACCGTCGACCACACAGTAGGCTCTTTGATTGCAGAAGCAGGATGGATGGTTTTTGAGGTCTGAAGACGGAGTCCGCAGACGTGAAAAGGAGCCGGGTACCATTTCCATGTTCTCACGTGTCGTGTTCTTCCCCTTTTGTGGCAGGTTCTGAACGGGCTGCTGGCTGGCTTGACATCACGTGCTCCCCTTGACTGACCGCCGTCATGCGTCTCAGCGTTCTGTTGAGCAGTGTAATTTGGGTCTTAGGATGGAATTTTTAGACTTAAACTAAGAAACTTAAAAAAAAAAAACACCCTACCCAAGCTTTCTTTAAATAAAAACATGAAGTAGGTATTTATCGACAATTCACAGCAAATACCCACAGCTGTGAGGAGGAGCCACGTAAGGTTGCATTTGTGTGTGTGGTGACTTCTGGTGAAATGCCATACGCTGTGCGTGTCACATTGCTGGTTGCTGCATGTTCTCGTCTTTTTGTGAACATTCTTGAGTCTTAGTCGCTATTCGGAAACAGTTTGGTCCTTGCGAGGCTTCCGTGGGTCCTGAGCCGTCTGCAGTCTAGGAAGCCTTTCAGCCTGCCAATGGGGCACCGCCCTTCAGAGGGTGCGACGACTGAGCGCTTCCCACTCCTCGGCACCAACCACTCTTGTGCGTCGTGAGCTCCAGGGTAGTTCCCCCACACACACACCGAGCCGTCCTCAGTGGGTGACTGGCGGGGAACGTCCTGCTGCTCTCTGGGGTCCTCTCCCCGCAGCCTCCTCCTCTCCTGTGCTGCCCGGAGAACTCTAATTACCTTGGTTTCTCAACTGTGTGTCCCTTGCTTAGCAGCACCGTTGGGCTCTTCCTGGGTTTTCCTCTTTACAGATTAAAAATTTCGCAGGCATTTTGCTTCCCCGCTCTCAGAGATCCCTACCTGATATCCAGATACCTTGACACTTTTCATACATCTCCCTCTGTGTGGTCATTGTTTCAGGCATGTTAATATATTGAGCTCATTGCTCTATCTTAGCTAGACTGCAGAAGTCCCTGAATATTTTCTATCCCAACTGGCTTGGCTTATTTCACTTAGTGTCAAGATTGTGAAGAGTCTAAGATTTTACCTTGTTTGCAAACCAGCAAGTCAGCCTGCCACAGTTTTGGCATGCTGGCAGCAGAGATGAGATTTGTGGCTCAGAGACAAAAGATTGCCCACTCAGGGCACAGCGAGAAGCTTGAGCTTCATGTTCTCATTAGTGCCCCTTGTCCTCTTAGTCCTGTGCAGTGAGGCGGAGCGTCCCAGAGAAACGGTGTGCGAATATTGGGTCTGTGTCACGGATGAGGAATCCTGAGCCCTCATCTTAAAAAGAAGATACTAGTCAGTTCACCAAAAATTTTTTTGAGAGAAAGACTTTTTAAAAATTATTCTTGTTACTAAAAAAAAATCTTCCCTTGGCGCCAGAAGGAGACACTGTTTTTATCTTCTAAGAGTGTTTTCCATACAGTCATCCTTGGAAAGATAGTACAGACAAAAGCTGTCGCAAGACCTGTTGAATTTTTGCAGAATAGCTCCTCAACGTTGAGCTTTGCTAAGTGATCTGGCTTAGGGCTTTTGGTCCTGTGCTTAACTATTTTTAAAATAAGCTGATGAGGGATGCAGGACCTCTATGCAGGATGACTTAGGTAAGGGCCAGACTGGGTCTGACAAGGATGTGCATTCAGGACATACCCATGGAGCATTTAGCATTTACAAAATTTGTACAAATAGGATTCCTTATCAATTTTAGAACGTGCTCAAATTTAGAAAGTACTGAAGTTACTTGGCAGTTACTAAACATTTTTGGAGTTGATACATGACCTAAACTTTAACATGGGCACACATTGTGGATTCATTGCCAACCACTGAACTTCTTCAGCAAGGTGTAATGATACTTTTGAGCATGTAAAATGGTCATTTCCAACTTAAATTTTATGTCTTGCCATTGAGCTACTTATTTGCTAAACTAGAAAGGGAGGGCTGTGAGAACTAGGGCTGCTTTCAGTGTGGTGAGGATCTTGTCTTTTCTTTGGAGAATGTCTTGGGCTTTGATAATATTTCACGTGTGATGACTGAAAGAAGCAATTCTAATTACGTGGAACAGAAAGTAAATACACCTCGATTAGACTTGACTACGGAACAGAGCTGATAACTTTGCCTTTATTATTTGGCAAAGTCCTAGAGGGAAACGGAACTGTTAGGCAAAACTGTCTCGACCGCGTCACGAGCAAGTCAAAGAAGCCACTCAAAGGCTTGGTTGGCTCCTAAAACAATTTAAACACATCACATTCTCTAAGGGGGCAGCTTTTGGAGGGATGCAGGGCAGGCTCCTGACGGATGTAGCAGCGTTGTGTGCATCGTGTGGCTTCATGTGACAGCGCAGTGGGCAGGGCACGTAATGGTACATGAAGTCAAGGGCAAGTTTGTGTCTGTCTGAGCCCTAGATGGATTTACAGCTTTGTGTGGACGGCACGGGAGAGTCTGCAAGTCCCTATAGGCCAGGGGCTCTTACCTCCACGTGCGGATGCGAAGGGATGCTTCGGGAAGCCTGCGGATCGGTGTAAAATTTGATGCGGATGGATGTGTGCGTTAACTTTCACCAGATTCCCGAAGGCTATAAATCAAGACTTCGAAGTTTCAAAGCCCAGATTCACTAAGGAATGACTCAGAGATATTTAACTGGAAATTTTTACATGCTCTTAAAGTTATTTTGAGTGAAAATGGTACCCTCGAATGTCTGGGAGAGTTGGTAGACTGAGTCAAGGAACAAAGGAAAAATCAGGACTAAAAAAGAGAGGGGCAAGGGTAATTTTGCTTCAAATTTTAAAAAAATTTTAAACTTTATTGATTTTGGAGAGAGAGGAAGTGGGAGAGAGAGAGAGAGACAGACAGACAGACAGACATTGATTTGTTGAAGCACCTGTCCAGGGTAGGGTGAGGGTAATTTAAAAAAGAAAAAAACCTGTAGTTAATCTGAGAACAAAAAAATCTTGTTTGTATTTTTTGGGGGGGAGGAGGGTAATTCTCTGACAAGTAGTAGGGAGCTCAGGCTGGGGGGTTTTAATTTGAGATTGTCAACTAGGGTGTTAAAGAAAACAATTTTAGTTGTTGATGAATTCCCCAGAAAACCTTGAGTGTGCTGCTGAGGTGCGCATGGGGCAGCCTGTCTCTCTCCCCACCGCCATCCATCAGCACCTCCACCGCACTCAGGCTGGTTCAGCCTCATTTCCCGCAGAATTTCCCGCAGGTCAAGTGAACAAAATGCCAAGGCAAGGTCACATGGCTGAAAAACACAGAGTCTTTCCTGGGCGATGGGCTCTAATCTTTGCCAAACTATTACGTTATATTCGTTCTATTTTTATTTCAGGATAGGGATCACTTTATCACTTTGAAATTATGGACAAGGAGACTGAGACACCTTTCGAACTCTGTGAGCTTAGAAACAATTGAATTATCATTTCCTTAAACTGCATTTCACACAAGAAGCATTATTCAAGAACATGTGTTTTATTATCGGTCAGTCTCATATTGTTAGGAAAATAATATGAAGCAATTTCATATTATTAGGAAAGTTGCCAAGCATGATTAAAGACTATTTAATGATTGATTGACCTATCAGGATTCTTTTTCTCAACATTCAGGAACTTATGCCCAGGAAGTTGATTCCAGACTACCGTAACTTCTTTAATCTGTTTTAAGACATTCTTGGCAACACCCATTTAGAGAGAGGGAAGGATATAAAAATGTGTTTTGTAAGTATAAAAGTGGTCTTTTTAATTAGCACCAGTCTGGTTTATACCTTAGGCTTCTTTGTAGCATCCTGCCTCCGGACATGGGAACATGCTCTTCTGTCCGCCTGGAAGTCTCTTTCCCTGGGTCTTCCCATTCGGGCTGTTGCACCTTTTCTCTGGTCGCCTTAGAAAATAGGAATCTAAGTTATCTAAAGTTCCATAATATGTAAAATATTTACATAATATGTAAAGACATTTGTCTCTCCATTCAGCTTTATTTTTTCTTCAGAACACTTATTCCTTATAGTCCATATCCATTATTTTCATCTGTGTTCTCCAAGAATAGAAGGAAAGTCCATGAGGGCAGCTTCACCATTGAATTTCTTGCTTCTAGAATGGTACCCAGAACACCAAAGCTCTCCACTGAGTATGCTTTGGAAGAATGAACATATGGGTCTTCATCTAAATATTTTGAAGTAGTGTCTTTAGATGGATTGTGTAGTTGTCTTTTATCTGTCTAGCTGGCCACTTCTAAACTTATTCAATAGTTTCAGTTTTCAACTTTTGGTGTTTAAATAGTCTGTTTTATTATTTTGCATAGAGATGTGGCATCCTGAGATTAAAGATCAAGGATCTAAATTATCCATTTATCCTTTTACCTCACATTATTCCAAAATCAAGATGAAATCTACACAGAGAGTAATTACAACAATAAAAAAGGAATTTGGATCCACACAAAATAGGAGGGAAAAGATGATGGAGTGTCTAAAGATGAAAGTTAATGTAATTGTTTGTTATTTCCATTTTTTGATTCCAGAAACTCAGCAGCTAAATTTGGATTCAAGATTAATCAACTCAACTCAGGTGCTTAAAAGCTATATTCCACCTGTACCCTTCAGGTGGTCTGTTTCATTTTTATTCTTAAATATCACATTTTACATTCTGTGATAATCTTTAAATTACTTCAGAAGACATACTTAAAATGCACAGGGCACAGAGTCTATTAAAAATGAACCGGGAGCTTCATTTTAGAAGAGCTGTATATGTAACTCTGTATCACATATTTTAATATTCCTGGTGGTAAACTATACACCAAATTATGATCATTTCAATGTAGAAAATAAACCAATATCCTTCCAATATAGAGTCAAAATCATTTTACAGGTATTTTTAACTGAAGAATCTAAAATTTGAACAGTTTTTTTTTGTTTTTAATCATCAACCTTTGTCCTTTTTGATGAAATGGGCTAAAGGCTAAAAAAAAATAATTGAGGAAGCAGTTAAAAATGACTTAGTTGCACTGATCCAAATGGCCTTAGCCTGCTATTAAGGTTTGCTACTGAAATTTTTTCTATTACCTGTCATCATGAAGAGGGGAAGTACAGTCTCTATAAATTACATTGCAGAGCAATTGTGGTAGAAAAATAGCAGCTGTTATTTTATCAAATTACTTGTTATCTACAAGACTGCTCTCCTCACTGCCATGGTATTGTAAATTAGGTGGTAATGTTTGAAAAAGGGCATTGTTACTTAGTTTTAATCTCTACTTCTACTGCTGACAAAATAACTTTGTCTTTTAAGTAAATCCCGTAAGACCCCATGAAGTCCTCTGTGCTCTGGGCCACTGCACTTGTTTGGTGTTAATACTTCTCACAATTCAAATAAATTTTAAGAAATGTTTCATTTAATTAGTATTATGGGACTATGGGCTAGCCAAGGAGTGTTATTAACTTGAAGAATAATTAATTTGATGGAAAGTAACTAAATCCCTTGATATTCCATCTTCCAACTGAACTTTCTCATTGAGCTAAAATTGTAACCTCTGGCACAGACTTCTGTGTTTCAGTGTTTTTATAAATATAAGGTCTGTCTGTAAAAAGTACAAGTGTTGTTAATGTAATGAGAATGGTTTACATGACATCGTTGTAACCTGGAAGCCAAGGAGAGTGGACTGGAATGCGCATGTGTGAACAATGACGACTTCACTGTACTAGTCAATGGGGGCGGTAGACGCCATGGGGTGAACACATTTACTATGTGGCTGTTGCATTCAAAATGACTGAATGAGCAGAACAACAAATCTGCATCAAATTTTGCACTAATCTTGCATATTCCTTCATGACAACTATTCAGAAGATTCAGAAGGCTGCAGCCATGGGCAACGGGTGATTGGCAGCTTCATCACATCAGCACGCCTGCTCACGCATCATGCCTTGTGCAGGGTTTTTTGGCAAAACATCAAATCGCCCAGGTGACTCAGCCCCTCTACAGCCCAGATTTAGTGGCCTGTGACTTCTGGCTTTTCCCCAGACTAAAATCTCCTTTGAAAGGGAAGACATTTCAAATGTTGATGAGATTCAGGAAAATAAGATGAGGCAGCTGATGGTGATTGGCAGGATGGTGTGTGGTTCCAAGATGTCTCCTTTGAAGGGGACTGAGGCATCATTGTCCCGTGTACAGTTTCTTGAACCTTGTGTCTTCTTCAATAAATGTCTCTATTTTTAACGGTACACAGACGGACACTTTCTGAACAGACCTGGTATTTATTTGGCTATAGATGGAGGTGTGGTTTGGGTGGGAAGAAACCCTAATGCTTGTTCAGGGTATATGATGTGCTTTTTTAGGCACTGAAAAACTATTTGGGTGAACAAATAATTTAACTGAAAAGAGATCCCATTTCTTCTCTGTAAAAATAAGGAGTTGATTTTAGTATTTCTCTTCTATGCCAGAATTACTTTGATTTTGTGATGTTGAAAGATTATTATTGCCTTAACTGTACTTCAGATGAATAAAGAAAGTGACTTAGAATGAATGTATGAAACAGACAAAGGGAAGTCTTGCTTCTGAAAGGCAGGGTTGTAACTGGAGGCCATGGAAACACCTTCTTTAGGATTTTTAAAACTTTGAAGGACCCACTGTATTGGAGTGTTTTGAGAGTGGAAAAAAATCACACATTAAGAACTTGCCATTCATTCACCAAACACACTTCTGAGTCCTTTCTGTGTGCAAAGCACTACAGAACAGTCTAATACATAACTACTATTTTCAAGGAGACTCTGATCTGGTGGGGGAGATAGATAGGTAAACACTAACAGAATGTAATATTAGTAAAACAATGGATCTAATCCTATTGAAGGGGTCAATGTATCAGTTTAGAAACCCAACATTAATTCGGAACAGTTCTTTCTGCTTACTTGCTTAAAGTGCAAGAAAGGCATTACATAATCTAAAATATATTTTAAAGAGTTTCTTTATGTCTCACCCATTTTCCTCAGAGTCCCAATACTGTGCCTGTCACTTTTCCAAATTGCTTCAGATCACACCCCTACCCAGCTCATGTCCTTTTTATTCTCTTCTCCCCTCTCTCTATGTCTTGATTTTGTAAAATCCAGAAGAAGCAGTCTGGCAAGAGAAAATCAATCTCTGAGGACAGATAAGGGAAGGACAGTAAGCCGGCAAAGTCAGAGCGACCCTACAATAAACTGATAGTCACAGTGTGGTTTTTCTGGCTTACTTTCCTTCCCTTCTTTTCTTGGGCACAGAACTTCTTGTGGAAACATGTACTGGGTGGTTTGCTGAGCTATCCCCAACAAGTCACAGAAATAGAGGGATCCAGCCCTGGCCACCAGACTCCCTCATTCTTCTTGCCAAAATGATGGGTTCAAGGACACGCAGAAGCCCGAAGCTGGGTCGACCAGAGGCCCTCCGGGAGGCTGAGTCCATCGACCCGTTCCTCCTTTGTATATCACAAGCCGAAGGGACCGCAGTGTGGATTTGCCAGCGTTCACTTCCCAGCGTTTCTGTGGTTGGATGCAGCAGGCTGCCTGCACAATGAAGCTGACTGCAGAGGAGAGCAGATGTGGGAAAGGGGGCCTAGCAGCATCTGAGGCTGATGCACCCCTGAATTTTCCAGAGCTAGTAAATCCAGCATGGCTGGAGCAGTGACAAGGGCTGCGAGATTGCAAGTGAGGATAGAGAAGATGGGCAGAGTCAGGTCATGAAACTTCGAGGGCCGTGGTGAGGAGGATTTTGTTCTACACGCGATCAGAAGCCATCGGAGCCTGTGGACACGGGAGTGCGATGATCCAGCTTATGCTTTGAAAAGCTCACTGAGATTTTGTTCCTTTTGTTAGTTTATGATAAAGTGAGCTTACAGGTGACTTTAGCTTGGCTGGTCAGAGGAGATTTGATCTCTGTACCAAAGCCGTCCTCTGAAGGCCAGGAAGAAGTTGCTCGGCCATCAAGTAGTCACCGTGTTGTGTGTAGAGTCATCGGTGAGCGTTGAAGTCTGGGGGTGAGGGAAGTGTGTCTTGTTTGAAGATCCGGAGAACGTTCCTGTGGGCTGCAACCCAGAGTACGTTGGGACTGTGGGAGAGGTGGCTGAAAATGCAGAGTGGTGGTGAGGAGTTGAGATTTCATCCTAAAGACAATGGGATGTTTTGGATGACTTTAGGTAGGGGAATATGAGAGCAGGTCTGTGTTTTGAATGGTTTACTGAGGGTGTGGGAGAGGAACTGGAGGTAGCAGACTAGGTAGGAGGGTGTAGAAGGAGCCCAAGCAGAGGGATGGTGTTCTGAATTATGGCCGGACTTCGTCTGAACACTTCTGGGACCCATCCTCTGTTCACTTTGGACAGCTATAATTGTTGGCTAGGTCTTGCTTATCCAGAGTCAACCTTGGAACGCCCACCAATTTATCTTAGATTTTTCCCTTGTCACATAGGACAAGTTTAATTCAGTTTCCACTTGGCAATCCTTCACAGTTTTCAAGGTAAGGTCAGTGTCTTCTCTTCCCTTATTTCTTTCCATCATCTGGGAGTCTTATGGATAAATGTCCCAAATTTCTTCAAATCATGTGAGTTGAATGTTCCCTCTGTGACATAACTTTTTTCCTTCTCAATATTCTGATCACTTGTATCTTGATCCATCTTGTTGATCGGTGACCAGCTCAGAGCATGCCTTCTCTACTTTTACCGACATAGTGGGGTGAGCAATTATTTCTCCCATCTTTCTGATTACTGTGGTTTACAAATAACAACCGATATTCCCAAAGACTTTTCTAGTGCTTGTACAACACCACTGAGTCTGCAGTCAACTCAAATCCTAAACTGTTTTCCAGGCATGTTCCCATTAAGCCATATCCCCCTCCTTTTCTATGTTTGATTTTTCTAATTTCAAATTATCGTGCCTGGCCTATTTTTCCATGCATTTGTGCATCTCATTCTGGCACCGCGCATATTAACCCTTGCTCCCAGTTTCATGATATCTACAGGAGTGCTCACGGCAGAATTGTTTTTTTCAGCCGTTTGGTAGCTCCCTAGTATTTTTTAAATTTAATTTATTGGTGTGCAACACCATACAGGCTTCCAGTGTATAAGTCAATAAAACACCATCTGCACACTGCATCGTCACTCCAAGCAAAGTCTCTTCCCGTCCCCATTTTCCCACCTTTGCCCGCCTCCACCTACCCCACACCCCCTTTCCCTCTGGCTGTCACCGCACTGTTGTCCGTGTCTAAGTGTCACCCACATGTGTGCTGTTGGTTAACCCTTTCTTTTACCCAGTCCCCTTCCCTACCCCCCGTCAGTCTGTTCCAGGCTTTCCTGCCTCTGTTTCTATTTCGTTCATCAGCTTATTTTGTTCATTAGATTCCACATAGAAGTGAGATCATATGGTATTTAGATCTTTTGCCTGACTAAGGCGACCAAGGAAGGTCTCACCAGTGCCTGCTTTTTCTGTAACCCTCCTGTCACCTCCTGTACCCTCCCCTTAAAATAAAAGCCTCTGTGTTGCAGGCCACATATTCTATGTCCTGTGTGTATATGTGCTGATGAGTTTCATTAAGGAAACATATCTCAGGTAATAGTTTAGCTTGTTAAAGTGCATTTTTTCTTCATAAGATTTTTAAGAGGCTCAGTTATTAATGCTATAAGAATCTATATTATAGAAAAGCTGTTGGGAAGTAGAAGTAGAATTAAAAAGGAGAGACTTTGGTACGTGTTTAAGTTACAGTCACACGTTGGTGTGGTCCTGGGTCTCTGTGTCTTCTTTCTCAGACCCGGGAGCTGGATTCATCCATTTATTCAGACACTTAGTAAATATGTGAGTGTCTGACACTGGTTATTTATAAATAACAAAGATCCCATCCTCATGAAGTTCACATTCCAGTGGATGAGATGGACTATGAATGGTAAATGTTTTACCACGGGATGATACATGCAAAGGTTGGAAAAAACCACTACCAGCACCACTAACCCAGCTGGGGAGGAAAGGAGTTCTGCAGGCCAGTCTTCCTCCTATATGGGGCAGTCAGGGAAGACTCTGTATAGTAGATGGAGGGACCCAAAGGATGTGAGGAGCAAGATGCACAGATATCACAAGAAAGAGTTTTGGGGCATAAAGCAACATGTGCAAAGGAGCTGAACTTGGGGCATGCTTGGTGCGTTCAAGCCTGCTACAGCTGGAGCTGAACGAAGCCAGCAAAGGGAAGAATGGAAGGAGATGGGCCGAACAGGCAGTGTGGGGGCGGCATGGATGGTCCTGTAAGTCTGTGGCTGTCAATCCCCGTCAGCCGGAGCGCTCCTTAAAACAGATTGCTGGGCTCTGCTCCCAGAGTCTAAGATTCAGCAGGTCTGGGGTGGGGCCTACGTGTTTGCATTGTGAACAGACTCTCAGAGGATGCTGATGCTGTAGATTGTAGGGTGTTGCAGGGTCATGCTAAACGCTTGGGCTTTTATTGAACGATATGAGGACCAATGGATGAGAAAGAGTGGAGGAGAGACATAACACTTTGAAAGCATGAGTGTGGCTGTGGGTAACAAGTAGGTATAGGGGGTCAGGGTGAAAGCGGGGTGTCCAAAACGGAGGCCCTTGCAATAGTCAGATTAGAAAAGGTGATAATTTTGTCCAGGGCGTTAGCCATAAAAATGGAGAAAATGATCGGATTAAGGAAAACCCACTTCCTGTTTTCCCTGGCTTGGAGAATATAAGCAAGGAATGGCACAAAGATGCTATCTCTGCTCTGTTTTCTCAGGGGACTGGCCCATATTCAGTCCCTACTATGTGATTCAAGTTGAAACCTTTAATTTAGTGTATATTTTGCATGTGCTAATACACACGAATGCGATGTGTTAGAATAATTGACACCTCTGATAGGTTGCAAGTATGTACCTTTAAAATGCCAGGCCTATGCTCCAGATGTTATGTTTGTTTCACCTTCGTTTTATTGATCTAGAGTATGTCATATTATGAGACTATTACTGTCAACTTCGGATTTCATTAAATCACTCATGTTGTAATAGAAGACATTGACAAAGAGTAGTTATGCTCGCTGCCTTTTATAGGATTCCTAGGAAATGTCATTATGATTATGTCTTTTTGTTAAATGGGATTTATAAAAACTGCTGAACATTTATAGAGATGACAGATCCCTCGCATTTGAGACTTACCTTTTAGCTCCGTACCTTCGAATCCCGGTGCTTTTGCTCCACAGAAACTCATTTCTATAATGCACCGTGGTCTCAGCTTTCTTTTTTTTTTTTTTTACCCCAGTGTCCTGGTGAGACAATGTCAGCTCGTTTTGTACCAATTCACCTGCACGTTGAATGACAGCTTTTGCTCTCGCTGAATGGTAAGACAGGGTGAAAGGCCATTCTGTCTGGCTGGGCTGCCAACTGAAATGCGTAGTGTGTTTTCAAACCACGGGTTATTAGAGATGAAGGAGCTTCATAAATCACCTTGTCTCTTCTCTCATCTTACAGATGTGGAAAATGAGACCAGAATAGCTAAGAAAACAGTCCTTCTTTCTTTTTTAAACCCTTCTTGGAGACAAGAAGGTGGACATTTAAAAAGCCATCACCTGGGGTTGAAGAGTGAACGCCTGAGCAAGAAGTCTTGTCCAGATACGATGGCAGTCATTCTGGGGTCAGGGTCATGGTGCTAAAAAGGCGGATGGTGAAATCAGCTTCCGAGCAGCAGTGTGAGGGGCAGCCAAGCAATGAGTGTGTCTCTCGCAGGTGGATACGCGTCCCTCTCGACCCGAACCACCGGCCTGTTAAAGGGAGCCCTCCTCTTGAAGCTGCTCCTTGCTTCCTTGAAGAGGACAACTCATTGTTTTAGAGACGCAGGATTGTTTTTAAGGACTATACTATTCATAGCAGTTAGTAAACCTTGAGGAGATAAAAAGCCGGACCAGTAACCAATGGACGCAAGGGGGCAAGGAGTGCATACCGATGTATCCCTCTGGTGGGGTAGGGGCCTTGAGTTCATAGCATGCCTCAAAGCCGGCCCTACCTGCCCTCTTTTTAGCCACCAGCCCAGCACGAATCGCATTCTCTCAGGTATTTCTAAGCTGTGAGAGGTAGCTAGCCGCCTCGGAGGAAATCCAGGGTCTGTTCCTAGAACAGGTGAAAATTGACTCCGGCGGGGAAAACCAGCAGATACTTGCAACACACGGGCAGAGAGGAGGGCAAAGGCACAGAACCCGATAATTGCGTAGCGGGGCGAAAGGGGCGGGTCTCGGATGAGTCTCCCGGGTGTTTGGAGACCTGTTAGATGGTGGTGTCGTTACCCTGATTAAACTGGAACCTGGAAGAGAGGAGTCGGTTTGAGAGGATGGATGAGAAAAGGTGGGCTTTGGTTGCGAGTTTAAAGTGTTTATGAGGCAACGTCCTAGAAATGTGCAGCACAGCGAACCGTACAGACTCCCAGTTTGGGGAGGAACCTGGGTTAGAAAGGCTGACTTGGTGCACAGCCCAGGAAGTTGAGTCTATTGCCCCGACTTGGAATTCCCAAAGAGAACGTGAATCAGGAAAGGCTGGGCTGGAGTCAAGGCCTGGCGTGCAGTTGTTGAAGACAGTGCGGCCGGGGAGTGCGCTGTTGGGTCCCTTTAGATGATAACGTTCATTGTACGATCTTGAAAGAGGAACTTTGAACAGGAGTGAAGGTGAAGTTGATGGCGATTGAGCAGGTGGGGTGATTACGAGGCTCTCCCTGGGTACCAGTGTCCCTCTGGCTGAGACCTGGGAGCAAGGTGAGGGCGCTGGACACTAGTAGGTGCAATAATTCTGAGGCGTCATCACTGAAAGCGGAGAAGCTCTGTAGTCTGATGGTGTGGGGGGTCAAAGGACGGATGTTTTCTTTTCACACGTGGATGGAGCGAATTAATTCAGAGGAGCCCATAGTAAGCCAAGAAAATGCAGGTGCCGTCTGCCTTCCTTGAGGTATGTGGGTCCTTCGGAAGAGCTGCAAGAAAAGCGCTTTCCTAAGAGAAGACTTCTGTTTTCCTATGCACACGTCAATGGAAAGAGCCTCCTGTAAAGGAACCGAGGCGTATTTGTGATGGAATTGGGAGCTTCAGAAGGGGGAAGAGGTCAGGGAGAGGTCAGTTACCGGATAAGGAGGGAGAGATGGTGAAGGGCGGAGCTGGTCTGGGAGGTGAGCGAAGGGGAGAGGAAAGAAGACCAGAGTGGTGTAAGGTAACATCTCTGGTTTGTGGAGTTAGGGAGGCAGAATACACATGCACACAAAGACATTCAAGTGTCATTCAAGACCCAGACGGAATTGTGTGAAGTGTTTCGCATATAACAAGGGCAGAGTTCAAAGGAGAACTGGTCCACGGTGGCAATAGGCTGAGCAGTGGCGTGGAGAGATTTTTGGCTGGGTGGGGGAATGAATCAATTAGGCTATAGCTCTCTTTCTGCTGTACACTGGTAATTTATATTTTAATAATATATATCTGCCTAATTATAGTTCAACGTACATAGTGATACAGAAGTACATGAATGGCAAAAAATAATTTAAAAAATCCCACAAGAATGTCACATGACCAAAGTTAAGAAACAGTGGACAATTGGTTGGAAAATCATGGAAGGTGCTTAATGTAGGAATTTTATTTTGAAGCCACTGGAATACTGTGGAGTTACTTTGAGCAGGTAGTGATGGATATATTTTAAGAGAATTATTATGGTTTATGTAAGTGATATTTAGTATTAAATTTCCAGTGACTCAGACATATTCTATTCATATATTAAGAATTGATGTATTTAGAATAACCTGATTTTAAATGAGGCTTACTGAAACTTTCAGTAGAAATGGGAAATCTGATCTGTAATCTTCTAAGCATTATGTTTGTCTGATGTAGCGAAATCTGACATATGGCATTATTATTATTATTTTAATGTGCACAACTATATTTATGAATAAGAAATTATTTAATTGGAAAATCATTAGTTTTTGCTGTGCTATTGATTTCCAGTTTCTCTAGTGATTTGAAAGTTACTGATTTTAGGTTAAGAAATAAAATTTATAAACCAGTGCTTTTTATACTGAAAAAAAAAAAAAAAAAAGAAAGACCTTTAGCTTTGCTCTTTGAACTAATGACTTCCCTGCAGGTTGCTGAAGGAATTAAAACATTGTAAGTTGGTGAATTAAATATAGTTGATTTTTTTATCACTCTTGGGCACACAAAAGACTCATTTTATGAGTTGCTGAAGTTGTATATCTTTTTGATCTTTTTATAAAGTAAAAACTGCCTGCCACCTTTGCAAGCTTTCCTTTACATCTGGGCCTGTCTCTGAAGCTCCTGTTAAGGATGTATATAGTTCTGATCAAGAACTCTTTCTCTCCCTGAAAAATTCCTTCTGTGTCTGATTTTGGATAACATAATGGTGATTGCCTTTGAGCCTCCTTAGATACAGGGAAATTGCCTCAAAACTTTGAAGTTCTGAGATTTAAAGAAAAGATGAAATGCAAATATATACGTTCTGTTTTCCTATGGAAATAATATTCTAAATGAGAAATAACTCCTTTATTGGCACATTTTGCGTCTTTTAGAAAAAATGAAGGAGTACTTGGAAGACAGGCTCCCTGCTTTTTCTGATAACTCCATTAAGATACATTATTAAGTAAGTAGAGACCAAAGCATCTAGGAATTTAAAGAATAATTAATAAGAATTTGAGGATTTTATTTATTTCTACGTATGAAGTATCTTTGTTTCATTCTTGAGTTCCAATGTTTTGGGAAGCGGCTTTCTTTATATTTTGTGATGTCTGATTATTAAAGCTGTATATTTTCATGGTGAAATTTAAGTGATACAAGAAGGCACAGTGAAAATTATTTATCACTCTCCATGCAAATCTAGGCACCATTGATGTTTCCGTACACTCCTGCCACACTCCTTCCTGCACGTATGAATCTTTGTGGGTGGGACTCGGGTGGCGTCTGGGGTGGGCCCATCTCTCTCTTTGTGGAGCCGCTGCTCTTTTCGGGGCTCTTCGCTGCTCTGTCCCTGAGGACTTCTGCAGCTGTCTTTTATTTTTGCTGCTCTGCCCCTCATCTTTCTGTAACACTCGTAGTACCTTTCACATTCTCCACATATGTATGGGTTGTGTGAATGTGTATGTATGTATGTGTGAGTGTGTGTGTATATATTTATGTCAAAATAAGACAATTGATACATGCTGACTTATAATTAAAAAAAAAAACCTTTAAAAAGAAATATGGACCCAGAGTTCTATTCTAATGCCTGAATGGTATTCTGTAGTGTAGTGTGGTACAGATTTATTTATCCAACTCCTTTAGGCAATTTCTATTGGACGTTTAGGTTGTTTCAATTTTTTGTTACTATATTTAGTCTTTTTAATGCATATTTTAATGTATTTGTTCAATCATCTTTTAGTAACTGAAATATGTTACTGTTAACAATTCCTAATAACCCTTATTAAAAATGTCCTTAATTAGGAGTTCTAAATTATATCATCTTAGCAATTTGCTAATTGGCTAACCTCAGTGTAGTTTTTACGAGGCTTCTTGGGGAAGGTCAGTTTTCTTTAAGGGATAAGAAGTTGCAAGATGTTGCTAGCAACCATGGGTGAGATGCCGTTCTAGATCGTGGTCAGACGATTCTGATAGTGTATTTGCTAACGGACGTGTTCTGAGCTCTCTTCCTCATGGCCAACTGGAGCAGCATTTTGAAAAATCCAATGAGGGTTACAGCTGTCTGAGACCCAAGAGCAGAAGTGAGTTGCATAGTCCCAATAATAGGAATGAAACTTACCACCCTGCCCTAACCATTGGGGTAAAAGGATTCTTTCCTCAGCCACAGCAGTCCCTCCTTTGAAGCTGTGCTTCCCCATTCTTTAGTTCTTTTTAAAACAAGCTCTAGACCACTTGCAACAGGAGCCTTGCTTTTGCTGTGTGGTTCAGTAAAATGCCATATGCCCACATGACATTTTGTAGATATAAAAACAGCAATGATTATAGGCTGTTGGTAGCCCTCTGTTGAATATCCCTGCTGGTGACAATACACTGAGATGTCACTTGACATTCTATTGAGTTAACAGAAGCTGTTGTGTTGATTTTTTTTTTTTTTACTGCTGTTAAGAGCAGAGAGAATATTGATTTTAATCAAAAGAAACGGAATAATTGCTTTGACACATTTTTTTTACTCGATGATTGAGAATGTTATAGAAAAGTAAAAAGAGTAAATAATAATCTAGGACGGGGCTCTTTCAAAAGGGCTGAGAGGATGTTTGAAAATAATGACCCAAGGATAGATGTTGAGTTTCAGAAACGCAATGTTCCATCAGTCACCCCAGAGTAATCTCTTACATGAGCATTAGAAGCCTTTCGTTAGAGTGCTAAATAATGGTATTGTTAGTCAAACTGTGATTGAAACATAAAGATACGTGGTTTAATTTGCCTATCATTTAACACTTATATATGTATGTATTTACTCAACAAATATAGAGAGTGAGCACCTACAGTAAGGCTGGTGTTGTCCTAGGTCCTGGGGCCATAGTAGCGAGAAACACAGAGCTCTTGCCTTAAGGGAGTTTGCGTTCTAGAGCAGAGACACGGGCAATGCTAACTGTTATACAATATCCGGTGGCAGCGCGTCCCGTGAAGAGAAAACCACAGCAGAGGGCGGGGTAGCAAGCACTCAGGCCCCTGGCCCGTACTCACCATCACACCCACTGCAGTTGGGAGGAGCGCTCTGGAGACCTAAAGGAGTGGCAAAAAGTCCCTGTAGGTATTTACTAAAACGGTGCTCCGGGCAGAAGGAAGAGCAGGGGCAAACGTCCTTGGGCAGGAATTTGTTCCAAAGACAGCAGGCAGACCTGCGTGGCTGGGCAGTGGTGGCATTCAGCTCTTAGAAGGTTGGAGACGGAGTGCTCTTCAGCCTAATCTTATTTTCTCCTAAAGGGATTAGCCTGGCTGCTATAAGAGTAATTGTATAGGTGCCAAAATGGAGAGACCCTGTAGAAGGCAAGTTCAAATCCAGGCAATGGGAGACAGTGGTTTGGATCAGGCCGATAGCAATAGAGGATATAAAAAGTGGTTAGACTTTTGCCATATTTTGGCGGGTGGAGGTGACAGGGTTTCCTGATGGGTTGGATGTTGGATGTAAAATAAAACAAGCAAAGATGTGTCATTTTGAGGTACGTCAGGTTTGGGCATTGGAGTGATTAGTATATAGTCCTAAGAAAGAGGCCATGGTGGGACATGTAAATTTGGGAGTCATCGGTGTAAAACTGATATTAGATTCCGCCAAAGACAAGAAACTAGAAGAGATCCTTTGGATCATTCAGATGCAGAAGTTCCGTTCAGAGGGACGAAGGACACAAAGCCTTCCCGAGTGGGTTCCGAAGAGGACAGGATAAAAAATAGAAACAGCGCCGTGCATAATTATCGCTGAATTTTCCTGCGAACAGAACAGCGTTGTTGTTGCGACCACGCTGAATGCACAACCAGACAGCACACCCAGCAGGCCCGTCGGAGCAGTTTCGTTGGGGACAGACTCCTAGGGGCAGGGCCAGTACCAGGAGCTGGAGCCCCCACAGCTCACTGCTTTTAGGGCGGGATGTAGAGATTTGGCAGAGCTTAGAGTCAGACTCCAGGAAGGTGACTTTGACATTGGCTGTGAGGATTTAAAGCTGCACCCACTGCTTCTCTCCTATAGAGTCAGGGGAGACTGAGATACTGTGGTTCCAGCCCGATTCCTTCAGTTCAGCAGGGCTGGGATTCAAGTGTCTGGTCGACCAGGATTGGTACTGACAAGCACTAGCTCCCCAGTGGAAACTCTGTAGGACGAATTCTTTTCTGGGAGCCCAGCCTCACATCTTAGGTAACAATAGAGGCAGGAGAGTGGTCGAGGAGGGTTTTCCTCACTGTTCTCCTCTTCCTTATCTCCTCTTTCCTTTCCTCCTTCCCCTTCCTTTCTCCCTTTCTTCCTTCCTCTTGCCTTCCTGTTCCTTAACATCCAATATAATAGGTTTCTATGCGCGCATGGCAGTAATCTAGGAGAGAGGCAGAACCATTAGTAATGAAGGGGAAACAGTCAACGGAGTGATTTCCGTTGAGAAGATAAGAGGATTAGGATCCTGCAAAAGAGTGGAGGCTTGGCCTCTGCGAGGAGGATGGATAGAGCATCCACATTAAAGAGAAGGCAGGATTTATAAGCACTGGTGTGCTTACACTGTGGTCAGAGCTCTCAGGGTTGCTTCCAATTCCTCGGTGAAATATGAACTGGCGCTGAGAGCAAGGAGGGAGAAGCAGGTGCTGCAGCGATACAGCGATGCGTGATTAACAGCCTTATTTTCCCAATGAAAACAAATTTTATTAGCTCTGTGCCCTAAAAGAGGAAACACTTTCTCTCTCTTACTGAGAATTGAATTTTGTGGATTTCTGGTAGACAGTCTCAGTTAAATCTGTTTAGCGTTTGGTCAAATGTTTATTTCTATGGGCCAAGTTTTATGGGGGGAAAATCTCATTATTTATGGTGTTTTGTGATTTGAGTCAAGTTTGATGACTCTGTAAACAGAATAGAAATAAGCCAAGGGTACTTGTGCCTATATGGCATGTACCTAGAAGAATCTGTACTTATTGAGCATACAGTTATGTTTAAAATCCACGAACCTTCATGTGGCTCAGAGCAAGCAGAAACATGAAATTTGAAAGTGTTGTCCTCACAGCCTTCCGAGGGCACGGAGTGATAGACACATCCTAACCTACTTATGACTGTGAGACTGAACCAGTGATTCACATAAATTGTTTTTCCCCCCTCACAATTGGAGCTTAGATAATTGGATTAAATGTAGCAAAATAAGTCAGGCCTGCTTCCTTACATCCCCTCTGTGGAAGAGGAGACTGGACATTCTGGCAAAAAAAAA
This sequence comes from Glossophaga mutica, assembly GCA_039655065.1. Taxonomy (NCBI): domain Eukaryota; kingdom Metazoa; phylum Chordata; class Mammalia; order Chiroptera; family Phyllostomidae; genus Glossophaga; species Glossophaga mutica. The sequence continues at coordinate 91,854,023 of CM077313.1, forward strand.
AAAAAAAAAAGAAAAGAAAAAAGACCTATAGTTTATAGTTCATTATGTATTATTCTTGAAAAAGCAAGCAAAAATCTCCTCTTTTAAAATAAGGAAAACAACAGATAATAACTGGGCTCCATAATCCTTGACTTCCACAGCTTTAATGTTGAAGGTCAAGTTAAGGTTGCCCTAATTGTTTCTTGAAGACCCTCCCACTTGGGGTGGTGAATACACAATAGAATATACAGATGGCGTATTATAGAATTGTAACCCTGAAACCTATATAATTTTATTGACCAATGTCGGCCCAATAAATTCAATTAAAAATCTTCATATGATCTTTCGGGATAGTTTTAGTGGCTGAGCCGTTTGTGGCTGAGGAAGTTATGCACGTCGATGACATCAGGTACCGGTTTCTGTCAGATTTCCGGTTGCTCCTCTCTGAGGACATTGCCTTAGCTCCTTTGCAGGGGATCCTGCCTTCATTCCTTCAAGTTGTGAAGGCAGCTTGGATGGAATTGGGGGAGTAATTTCAAATCTCATATCTAATTTTGTCTGGAGCCAAAATTTCCATGGAACTTGTTAAAAATGCAAATTTCCAGAGCCCATCCTCTAAGCTTCTGATTGAGTGGCTTGAAAGTGGGCTTGGAAATTTACATTTTAGTAAGCACTCAGAAAGGTCTGGGGCGTGTGGTCAATGAAACGCACTTTGGAACAGTGCCCTAGTTAATACGCAAAATTTACATACGTTTGCCCGATTTACTGACACTAGACTTCTATGCCATGACTTTTTAGCTAAAAAAATCAGAAGAGGATGGAAAATAACAAAGGGAACAGGATGGAAAGGACACGGTGGTGGGCTGACTGTTACCCAATAACTTTCTGGGTTGTCATGACGAAGGGAAGATGCCGGACCTCGGAGAAGGCTATAACATATTGTAATGGGAGGAAGCGTCCCATATAAATTTCATTTGAATGTGCAGCCTTCGGAATGAGTTGGGAGACACTCCCACACTGAGTTCCCGGAAGTAACCCATCGTGATGGAGAAACTCAGATTTATAAGCCAGACCAGCTTTGTCTCACACTCGTAACTCTAGAATTACACAGACCAACAGCTACTGGTCCTCGTATCTGCACCATAATCTACTGTGTATAGTTCTGTACATCCGTACTTGAAAGGAATCTGGGCCCCAGAAAATTGTCACATTGGAAGTTACTGGAAGGAAAGAGTCCTCTTGAATTATGCTGATAAATTGCCTTTCTCCCTCTCTGCCTCAGTCAGTTCTTTTCCTCCTTCCCTCTTCTCTCTCTCTCTTTTTCAAAATTTCTGGTAGTTTTTTTCATATATGAATCTTGTGTATATATTTCATAGTCAAGAAGAAGGCCTTGTTTATTATTTTGTCTTTAAAATTTGTTTTTATGTTAAAAAATTACAAGCTCCATAAACATAAAGTATTATGACAAAGAGTTATTTTTATAAACCCTTAATATTTTACACTATAATTGGCAATATTATAAATTCAAGCAATATTTTAATAGCTCTTTGCTCCTCCCTTGGCTTGAAGTATACTTTTCATTTTCTTTTTATGGACCAAAATCTTGTTAGTGCTTTGAGATTTCATTGAAACCTTATTTTTGTCCCTGGTCACCATCCTTCAGCCCCGCTACCCCTCCAAATTAATTGCCTTTCCTCTGAGTTTCTATAACAATTTGATCGTGCTGCTTATCAACTTGTGAGCTCCCTAAGTAGTGAGCACACATCTTTATTTGCTTGGGTCACTTTTCCTGGCCTGAGCATTAACTTGGCTTTTTACTCTCAAAAGTGTCCTAGTTTTGATAATAGATGATATGTCCATTCTACAGTGAAGAGACTTTTCATCTCTAGTCCTTAGCCTGTTACCTGGTCCACAGAGGTTATTCAATCAGAGTTTGTTCACGAGTTTGAATTGCATTTATCATTTAATGGCTGGAAGGACTGTTAGAGGTCTGGCAGAAACCTTTAGGTGTTTTATAGGTATTATTATTTATATCAATTATTTATAGGTATTAACACTCAAGGACAGCACAGTGAGAGCCCACAGAGCCATTAGTTATCCTGGAAAAGGTGGAAAAAACCTGACCCGGACTTCTGAGGAGCTGGCTGTATCCTAGACCAGTGTCTAAATGCTGATCCAGAGGAATGTTCAAAGGAAAATAAATATCCTCGAAGATACTTTTACTGTTTAATGGGGAAAAAATAGTGAAAAAAATAGTTAAAAAAATAAGGAGTTCAAAGTAAATGTTCTGTATTTATTGAATTGCTCTTTATTTTAGGAGGATGTCTTCTATGAAATTATTGTTTGTATGTTAGAATTTTCTTTCCTTTATGAATTGATGGTGATTAAAAACATCTTTCCTTATCAAAATAAGCAGCTGGCAACCTCCAAGTCCGGGAAGCATTGGCTAAAAAGTTGGGCTGGGGCTGGGAGGGGCTACAGGGTCCCACCAGGCAGGAATAATGGAAGGGCTTCACCCTGTCCATGACAGGAAGACCTGTCCCTGTTCCTGTCCACCTGGAAGGAGTGCATCTCCCCTGTTCGCTGCTCCGGCCCCAGGAGTTAAACAGCGCAGTGCTCAGTGAGTGTTCATAATCAGTTGTCATGTAAATGTGGTGATGGCACCCATGAGTAAGTCACTCTGCTGCGAACGCCTGGTGTCCCCACCGGATGAGCAGTGGAATTAGTGGTGTCCTTCTGAGCACCCAGCCCTCACTGTGTTGTGAGTAGGGGACATCTGTTAGGACTTCTTGTCCTTCCCTGAGTTCAAGTGTGAGCTAAGGGTTCAGTGTTTTTGTGGGAGTTACGGTAATGGTCCGTTTTTTACTTGTGCTTAGAATTTTTAAAAATTTGTGGTAAAATACACATAATATTTACTATCTTACCCATTTCTAAGCATACATTTCAGGGTCATTTAGTATCTTCTTGTTGTGTTACCATCACCACGATCCATACACAGAACTCTTTTTGTTCTTGAAAACTGAAACTGCACCGATTAAACAACAGCTTCCCTTTCTCTGCCTTGGTGGCCCCCTTTCTACTTTAGGGTCTGTGCATCCGACAGCAGTAGGCACTCCTGTGTGAATGGAATCATTTGTCCTCCCTGACTGATGTGTTTCGCTTAGCATGGTGTCCTTGGGAGTCGTCCACGTTGTAGCACGTGTGGAAAAATCCTTGCTTTTTTAAGGCTGAATAATATAAACACACACGTATATAAGTAGTGTTACGGTTGTGAGGATGCAAAATGCAGTTTGTTCTTGTTTATTGTTCTATTGTTTATTGATTATTTTATTATTTATGTATATTGCAACTGTCAACGTACTTTTGCCGGCCCCTCTATATAAAATCACATTTTGTTTATCTTTCCATCTGCTTATGCACACCTTCTGGCTGTTGCAAATAGTGCTGCTGTGAACATGACTTTACAAGTCTCTTTTTGAGTTCCTACTTTCGACTTTCTTTGGGTCTGTCCCCTGAAGTGAAATTGCTGGAATCTTTGGTGATTTTTTGATGCATCTCCATGCTTTTCACAGCAGCTGCACCATTTGCATTCCCAATAGTGCATAAGGGTTCCAACTTCTCCACGTGATTACCAATAACTGTCCTTTTCCAGTTTTCAGTAGCAGCCATCATAACATCGTAACAGATGTGACACAGTGGTCTCTCAACTGGCCTGCTTGTCTCCAGGGTCTGTCTCTTCCAATCCGTCCTCTTCACTTTACCGGTTGGTCTGATCAGGTCAAATCTGTTAATGACTCTCATTTTCTCTGGTTTTAAATTCCAAGCTGCTTAACGCGCTGAACTCCCAGGTCTTACTCCTATTCACTCTGTACTCCAGCCATAATGACATATTTGCTCTTTTTTATACTTTTGCTTTCATGTCCCTGTGACTTTGTACCAGTGATTTCTTCAGCCTTGGAGTGCTTTAGTTCTGTTTTCCAAATTTTGTTTTCTTGTGCCTTTTTTTCTTCTTAACTTCCCATCTGCACAATTACTTTCCTATGACTCTTTTCCTTTCCATCCATATTAAACCTCTCACTTTTTAAAATTTAGCCTCATTTTAAACAAAACATATCCATGAAATGGTGAGTTTAATAAGCTGGTCATATTAATTCTTCACACTTCTTAATAGATGCATTAATATTAAAATTTTAAGCCTATCCATCTATTACCAAAATTTCTCTTGAACCCCGTGGGGGCTGTATGTATCCCCCTTGTAAAAGGCTGTGCTAACCTACCTTCCCCAGCCTTTCGGACCATCTCCAACTCACCCTCAGGACGAACTTGCGCATGAGCGTAAGTAGCGTAGTGAACTGCGGTGTTGGCTCTGCAGTCAGTACAGCGGATCCAAATTCTGATCTGCCTCTTACCCATTGTGTAACCTTGGACATGTTATTGCACCTCTGTAAGCTCCAGCTTCCTCTTTTGTAGAAAGGGATAATAATAGCACCTACCTGAAGACTTGTTGTGGTGAGTTATTAGTATAATGCATGCAAAACTCAGTATTTCCTAACTATCTTATTACTGCCCATGTCATTAAAACACAAATAGCATTTGCTTCAGTAAACTCACTCAAAGTTATCCTATGATGAAATTAGTACAAACAAAAGTAGAGTGGAATCAATTTAGGATATACTTTCATGGTTATTCTAATACAGGGAAATAATTGCTATCATTTAACCTTAACTCTCCCTAAAATGATAGTATTTCAGAGGCAGTGGGATGGCAAGCTGATTCCGGAGATGTTTTTTCCCGCCCCATTTCGGTGAACATCTTTGGGGCTAATGGAACTCTAAGTGGGACAGGGGCAGGCGGAGGGGGAAGCCAGTCTTTAGCAGCTTTCCCTTCTACACTCCCAGCGGCTTGAAAGGAAAGCAGGTGAGACTGAATGTTTACTTTCCAGGGTTAGAGAACACAGGAGCAATTGTAGAAATCGGTTCTAAAATCGGTTCTGTCGGTCTGCCGTGTTCCTTCGTAAGTCTCTTGTGTCCTGGTTTGATTCTTCTCCATTCTCCGTGTGTTCTCTTGTTCCCTTGGTAGCCCTTGGTGCTGAAGCTGTCTCTTTCTTTACTCTTTTGTCCTCAAAATGCAAATTTTTTTATTTACCCTTTCTCTGAAAATCCCTTGTGCAAAGAAACCGAAGGGAGGGAACAAAGTTATAGGAGGAAGAAAGGGAAAAATAATTGAGATGCTTGAAAGGCAGTACTTCTGTAAGTGACATTTAACTGAAGCATTGGCTTCCTTGTTATATGCAAATCGCTTTGTGTGTATTTCTTAGACATACCTCCCTTGGGCAGAAACCTACCTCAGCCTTCCCTGGTATTGAGCCGAGTACAATGTGGATGTTGCACAAGCAGTGATACCACATTATGTTTCATCTTCAGATCTGAAGATCTTCTTTGCAATGTGAGGTGTTCAATAAAGATAATGCCATTCCCCCCACCAGATCTGTTTTAGTTGTAGGCATTAAGTAATAATAAAAAACAATTTAGTGAGTAATTATTATTTCCATGTCAATAAAAAAGACAGATGGGCATGCTTTTCTATTGAAATGATCTTTTTTTTCTTGGTCCGAAGTTATTAAAAACATAAAGATTTTTCTTTAGTAGCTGCTTTACACATTTATGTATCCAAAAGCTTTATCTCAAAACTTTATGGGCTTCTAATATTAAACTTCCAGGAACCCGGCATTTAAGAGTAAGGGGGTGGCATGGTTGCTCCTTGGCACTCGGGGGTACTTGCTCTCCTTCAGGTAGGTGTCTAGTTTCAAGTTCTTATGGTTCCTTTAGAGAGAGAGACTTCCAGCTTTCGATAGTCAAACAATATTTTGTATTTTAAAAACTCATTAGGCAATTTGTCAATGATGCACATTAAATGAAAGGTCATATCATTTGGCAGAAAAATATAAATTATGGATCATGTAAGTAGATTCACTAGAGCATTCAAATTGTAATTCCCAAGTAGTCTACAGGTTTCATTTGGCAAATGGGTTCTTAGTGCTCTTAGCTAAAATTAATCAATTCTGGAAGAAAAAAAATGATTTCTTGAATGCAACAAAGTCAGATGGTGGTTCTGTTTCTATTGATTGATTTCTTCACGTAATTTCTACCGAAATTTGTGTGTCAAAGGAAACTTTGTGTTTATGTTGTCATTGAAAAATGTAGTAATTGTTGTTTAAAACAATTAACCTCTCTTGAGCAGCGGAAAAGATTTAATTATATGTTTCCATGAGAAGGGTAATCCAATTTTATAAAATAAAATTAAATAAGGCAAACATTCACTTTTGGAGTAGCTGCAACAGAAAGCAACTTCAGCAAAGAACACGTGAACCGTGGAATGATGTGTAGGGTACCTGGAGGGGTGCAGACCACCAAAGATTGCTCATTGATTAGTTGGATTAAAAGGACCAAAGTATAATGTATATATAATTGTGATGGGAAGAAGAAAGTCCCTTTAAATAGGATTTCCTTCTTTGCTAGCATACCTTTTCCTGTTTTCATAGTCAGCGTATTTATCTGAATCCCTTATTTGGATTCACACTGGCTTTCTCTCCAGAGAACTGCGACCCTGGGTTGGGAGGGGTTCGGTTATTCTGAGACACACTCAGGGCCCAGGTCTATTTTCAGACCCAGCCTGGGAAAGGCCAGGACCTGGGTGCACAGCCCCCAGGGGCTGTTCTAACAGCAGGTATAGACTGCAGCCGGCATTGGACTGTAGCAAGGTGGAAAAGGTCTGTCTGAGCAGATAGCTATCTGTAAGATTGATGGAGATTCCCACAGGGACTGAGGAAAGGAGAGGTAATCATCAAAACCGGGAGAGAGTCTGTGTTCAGGGATGCAGGGAGCCCTGGGTGCCGTGGGCCAGAGAGTGGTTCAATTCAGTGGCCCCAGGTGGCTCTGAGGAATGGATTGGGGTAGTCCAGAGAAGGCCAGCTCATTAGTGCCCTTGGCAGGTATTGCCTCAACAAACATGCAAGCAAATCCCACTATTGCAGGACGGAAGAGTTTCCTTCAAGGGGGTGTCGAAACCAGGTAACACAGCCTTGAAAGGAAAGAGGGGAGAGCAGCTCTGATGAAAGGTGAGTCCCTCCACTCAGTGGAACAAAACACTGAGGGAACCTGCGCTGAGCTTGGATAGGCGCCTGCTTCAGTCCCGAGAACCGTTGGGCGCAGACTCCTTCCATGTCACAGAGCATCGTACACATTACCTGTTCAACACGAGAAACGATTCCACCTTGTACGATGTTTGCGAGGCTCATGGTTTTAAAATTGCTATAAAGCCGATCTTGCTGCCCCTCCAAATACGTGATAGGGGAAGGAAAGTACCATCCCTTCAGTGTTTGCTGATGTGACGAGCAACCTGAGTGGTGATAATGGGTTATTTTAGATTTCCAACCGGTGGGTCTCTCCCCAGCGAAACAGTAATTAGATTTCGGCATTTCCTCCAAGTCACTTTGTAAGATCAGATCTCTCACAGCTGAAATGACAAAATTAATGAGACCGCGTAATAATGTTTGGATTTAATAAATGATGCCAAATGGAATTTCTGCCATCCAGTCCGGCAGATCTGAGCCTGGCCATTAGTCTCTAGGAAGAACTCTGAAAGTACAAACAAAGTCTTAATGAAGTACCTCACTAAGAAGTGATAAGATTGTGGCTAAAATTTACCTTCCACCTCGTAGTCAAATGACATATTAGCTAAGTCAGAGTCTGAAGCAAAGTAAAACTCTGAGTTTGCTCCTTGTGGCTTGGCTCCGTGCTACTGCTCCTGCCTGAATAGAACCATAGGAATTATTGATCCCATTAAGTGATATTGGTACAACTACTAATACATGGAAGGCACATTAAGGGACACCAAGAGGAATATGGCGTATGTTTGCCATCTTTTGGGAGAGATAAACTCTAACTACAAAAGCCTGTTAATAAATCGGATCTTTGAGAATAAGATGGGCAGACCCGGAGGTCATCACAACGATGGAAAGAAAGGGGCGGAAGAAAACCTGCTCCCGTCTAAAGGGTTGCTGGTTGCTACCCCTCACAGATTATTTACTAGATACATAATGTCGGTGTTTTGGTGTGGAAACTCTGTAGGCTCCTCCTCACACCCACCCTGTGTCCTCAGTCCTCCCAGCGCAGAGGCCTGGTGATTTAACTGATTCAATTTCAGATCACTGATTAGGCGGTATTTGCTAGGGGCGGGGGCCCTGCACAGGACATTGTACTTATACAGGCTAATCGGGCATTTTCTCCTGGCATTGCATACTTGAAACAATGCTGTGCTGTCTGAGAAATATATATGTATACGTTTTTGTTTTGTTTTGTTTTGTTTTTGGTCGAAGAGCTCTGTCCAACTCTGAAAGAGCAGCTCCGTACATCCATCTCTCCTCTGCTTTCTGATTATCCAGCCAGGTCTGAGCTTAAAGCTTGGGCCAAATTCTTTCCATGTGAACTTGCCGTTAGCCTTGGGAGCAAATTCCTCATGTTCCATCTTCTCCAATATTTTGGAATGTGTGTTGACTATGGCTCTCAGCCTACTGCAGGGGCAACGCTCCACGCTTGGGCTGGGGGTGGTGGGGAAGCGGACATGGCACCTTTTCTAACACCTCGTCTGGTTTTCTCAGGTTAAGATTGATCCTCATAAATCTCCGTTTTATCCTCATAAATCTCCATTCATATGGAGATTTATGAGGATAAATCTCTAACACTCCTGTAATTTATTTATAAAAATGTATATTTATTTCTACATGTTTAAACTTTAGTCACCTTCAAAGTACCCTCCATTTGATGCCATACACCTGTTGAGGCATGTTTTCCATTGCTCAAAACAGTTTGAACTTGTCGATTTTGATGCCTTTTAGTGCTTTTGCCATTTTTTTTTTGTTTCACCTTTTTCACCTTTCACAGCAAAATGTTTCCCTTTGAGAACTTTTTCCATCTGGGGAAACATAAAAAGTCCCTCAGGGAGAGATTGGGTGAATGGGGAGGGTGGGGCACAGGGGTCACGACTTACTGGTCCAAAAGTGCTGAAGGCTCAGCGCGGTGCGGACAGGTGCGCTCGTAGATCACCCATCATGAATTGCGCAAACATGTTGAAAGAGTCTTAAAAAAAAAAAAAAAATTCACCGAAGCTGATCACAGCCTCTTACAGCAAGGCCCGCCGGTGCACTGACGCAGATGGATTCCTAGAACACCCCCCTAGTGGGGGAAGCCAGTACTGCAAGGGGCCTGCCCTCCAGAAGATAATTCTGGTTTTTTGGGGGGGTCTCCCTCATATATTTGAGAACGGTGTGCCTCACTGGAAGAGTTTCTACCCAGGGAGATAAGTAACGCGTCTCGTATGGGGACTTCACGTGGAAGTGGAGAGCTGTGTGGGACTAGATGGGAAGGAATAGGGGCTGTTCTTTGCAGGGCTGTGCCATTTCGAGGGCTATTATTCTTGGGAAGTTCGAAGTTTTGAAAGTATAAAGCACTCCAGAAGGTAAGTTAGCAAGTTGCTAATGCTATTTAAGAACTTCAAATGGCTTACCCAAGCAATGTGAGACAGCAGGAGAATTAGGCTTTAAGTTGTAGATACAGTTTACTGATGGAGTAATTTTAACCTTGCTTCCTTCCCCGTCAGTTTATTCTGTGGAATGAGGGTAATAAACTTGACTCCACAGGGCTGTCGTGCAGTTTAAATTCAATGCAACACACCAAGCATCCACCGTAGTCCCTGGCACGCCGCAGGACCTCAATTCTGCCTTTCTATTGGTAGCTATCTCTTGGCATTCAGTTGGTTTCCAATTAAAAGTTCTGAAACTTTTAATCATTCTATAGGTAGTTATATGTCTAGATCTGGTAAAAAAAAAATACACCATGTCAGCAGTAAAAACATCCTCTTTTATTTTATTATATGTTAGAAACGTAAATGATGTTTCCATTTTATCAAGGTGGTTATGTGGCATTATTATGCCAAAGGTACTCAGCAATAATAAACCCTACCTCAAATTACAGATGACCTTCCTGTGCTAAGAAAGATATCCACGCACAGGACATACCCAGAGAAACAAGGGCACGTTTTATCATTGGCTGGGCTTCCACAAGAGGTTCCAATGGAGAGTTCTTACAACCTGGACCTTCCCTTGCCTCCAGCTCCAAGCTTGAGGGCTCACCGTGATCCTGCTGGGATGTGGAAAAATGACTGTACCGGAGTGAAGGAACGGCCACATCTGTGGGCCACTTAATGCATTCATGCATTTACATGCAGTGACTCTGCCCACTAGGAAATATGGCGAACGTCTGTCTTGGGAGTGCATTCATATGCTTCTTTGAGAAGGACAGTGCAAGCAAAAAGCCTGGAGAGCTTCCTGATTCCAGGATTCCTGGAGATTTATCAATTTTGTTTATCTTTACAATAACCATCTTTTGTGTTTATTGACTTTCTCTATTCTTTTTCTATTTTAAATTTGTCTGCTAATCTTGTCTTTATTACGTTTCACCTTCTCTTTGCTTTGGTTTTAAATTGGTGTTATTTTTCTATTTTTATAAAGTGCAAACTTCTGTTATGGATTTGAGACTTTTTTTTTATGTAAGGAATTGATAATATAAATTTCTCTCTAATCACAGCATTAGCTGTATTCCCAAATTTTGGTATGTTGTGGTTTCCATTTTCAGTCATTAAGGTATTTTCTGATTGTTCTTATGATATTTTCTTTAATCCATAGTTCTTTTATTTAAAAAATTATTTATGTATTTATTTTTAGACAGAGGGGAAGGGAGAGCAAAAGAGAGGGAGAGAAACATCAATGTGTGGTTGCCTCTCATGTGCCCCCTACTGGGGACCTGGCCGGCAACCCAGGCACGTGCCCTGACTGGGAATCGAACTGGTGACCCTTTGCTTTCCAGTCCAGTGCTCAAACCACTGAGCCACACCAGCCAGGGATGACCCACACACATTCTTAAAATTGTGTTGGTTAATTTCCAAATCTTCACGGTTTTCCAGGTAACTTCCTGTTAACTGGTTTTTCCTTTCAACGGTCAAAGCCTAATATGTTTTCTTTACATGAGGGGAAGTTGGCAGATGTCATCCTGTCCCCGGGGGCTGCTGTGCACATCACGCTCCAGGGGAGGCTCCCCTGTCCCCTACTCCTGCTCAGTCCCTGCTGTGTTGCTCTAGACTGCGAATTTATTTCTCCTGGTTACGCCAAACTGTCACGTGGCCTTCACGTGCCCCTGCGGTTGTCTCGTCTCTTCCCCGTTGCTGTGAGTGCCACCATGTCTCCCTCCAGCTTCTGCCAAAGGAGAGGCAGTGTGTGTATTCGTTTCTCTGCAAAGAGGCTTATTCTTTTCTGGAATTTAGTTCATGTCATTGCCTGGTGACGCTAGTTCTCTGACAGGCTCACAAAATATTATGATTCTGCAAATTGTTTAGCTCTTTTGTTGCGAGAAACAATGGCTGGAGTGGTACTGTCTTGTAGCTTCTTTGTATCCTTAGAAGAAGTGAGACTGAGGTTTTCAGGAGTTAGATATTAAGTAAATAATTCAAGTTTTTGAAAGAGAACTGGTGTTGAACTCCAAATCCCACTTTCCCTTCAGGATATTATATTAAATTATTAAGCTTTTTAAAGACCTGGGATAATGTTTGGAAGTTATACTTATATAGGGTCATTCCAGTTAAAAACACTTTAGTTTTTACATTAAACTACAATGAGATACCACTTGACACCAGTCAGAATGGCCTTCATAAACAACAAACAGCAAGTGTTGGAGAGGTTGTGGAGAAAAGGGGACCCTAGTGCACTGTTGGTGGGATTGCAGATTGGTACAACCACTATGGAAAACAGTATGGAATTTTCTAAGAAAACTAAAAATGGACATACCTTTTGACCCAGCAATTCCACTGCTTGGATTATATCCTAAGAATCCTGAAACACCAATCCAAAAGAATCTATGCACCCCTATGTTCATAGCAGCACAATTTACAATAGCCAAGTGCTGGAAGCAACCTAGGTGCCCATCAGTTAATGAATGGATCAAAAAACTGTGGTACATTTACACAACGGAATTCTATGCAACAGAAAGAAAGAAGGAGCTCCTACCCTTTGTGACAGCATGGAAGGAATTGGAGAGTATCATGCTAAGCGAAATAAGCCAGGCAGTGAAAGACAAATACCATATGATCTCACCTTTAACAGGAAGCTAATCAACAAAACAAACAAACAAGCATATATAAACAAAGACACTGAATTTGAGAACAGTCTGACAGTGTCCAGAGTGGGAGGGGAGGGAATTTCAGGGGAAAAGGGGAACGGTTTAGAGCAACAAGTATAAAGGACTTATGGACAAAAACTATGGGGGGTAGAAATGGGAGGAAGATGGGGAGGGCTGGGGTGGTGGGCTGGGGCGGGGTAAAAGACAGAAAACTGTACAATATCAACAATTAAAAAATACTGATTTAAAAAAAACATGAAAAAAAACACTTTAGTTTTTACATTTAGTAGCTAATTGAATCTTTGTAGTCTTGTAATTTTCACATTTATTAAGGTTTTTAGTTTACAGGTGAGAAATAAAATTATTTAGTAACTTAAGCTGGTATGTAATAAAGATAAAACTCAAACCTACTTTCAAGCACACCTGGCTTTTCTTATTCCTTATCTATGTGGGTATTTAAAATGGAGGAAGCCACATGGATTCTTTAAACGTTGAGTTCATTCCCTAAGAGATAAAAAAATAATAATAATGAGAAGTTTAGTTTCAGAAATGGAAAACTAATTAGTGAGAAGTGGCACTAAATTTATAATTTATTAATTCTAGAGCTAGTTTCAACCATCCATATTATTCCTTTATAAAAAGATTTCATTTATTTATTTTTAGACAGAGGAGAACAGAGGGAAAAAGAGAGGGAGAGAAACATTAATGTGTGGTTGCACTTGTGTGCCCCCTACTGGGGACCTGGCCCAGAACCCAGGCATGTGCCCTGACTGGGAATCAAACCAGTGACCCTTTGGTTCACAGGTTGACACTCAATCCACTGAGCCATACCAGCCAGGGTTAATTCTTTCTTTCTTTTTTTTTGTATGAAAGTCAAATGGATGATGATATTTGAAACTGTGTTGTTATTTTAGGGGAAAAAAAGCAATGGGAGGCTTTGTTTTTCTTGTAATGAGATAAAACTGCTGCAGAAATGATGTCAACATGTCTTTTCTGCATTTTTCTATCAGTGGGAGACCATTATTAGAGCATAAATTGGTATTTTGTTAAAATTATAATTTACACGTCATTTGTAATAACCCATATACAATTACACTGAAGAACAAAAAAGACAGACAAAATTCATCTTAAAGTAGACATTACTGATGAACTTATAGGTATTTTAGATAGTAAAAATTATACTATTTGAAGTTGATGCAAGTGGATGGTTCACTTACACCCAACATTTGTAATGACCCAAATTTGAATAGGATGTTCTCTGTAGTGTTGAAGAAACATGTTGCATTCTTAAAAACTGGTCCAAAGTCACATGCAGAAAAATGGTAATACTGAGAACTTCTACCTCAAATGCCTTTAATTTAGTAGGTTTCAGGCCAAGATACAAGAAATAATTAAGAATGGGGAATGTGTAGTGAAGATTTGAGGAAACCCACAAACCTCACTCGTCTTAAACTCTGTTCTATAGGTTCCATATCCCTACAACTGAGTTATGGTTATAGGCTTAGTGTGCTTCTTCCGGGTGGAGCTGGGAAATTTCAATCTCCTCTCTGGAGGCGGAAACGGAAAAGTCAAGTTAGCCAGTTCTCATTTTGCAAATAGAGAGACTGGCCCCCCAGAGAACAGAATTGGGGTCCGAGGAGTTTGTATAGAAGATGGATCGATGGATCAGGAAGGGTGTAGAGCTTCTGATCTTTCTTCAGAGACAGTGATTTTGACAAAAATGAAGACACAGGGCATACGAGAGAAAAGAGTGATAGTGGAGTAAACGATTTCAGCTCTCTCCTAGTTTCTCTTGGAGGCTCGGTCTAGAAGGTAACAGCTAACAGGTGTAGTATCTAGTCCTTGTTAACACCGGACAGTGACCGCTGTTTACCAAATATCCATCATGCATAAGGCCCTATTTGGGGAGCAGCGATATCTAAAGATAAGAATGCTTTCCCCTTTAAGGAGTCTTTGATTTATTCGGGAACGCATTGCTACAGAAAACAAAGGAACGGCAGGTAATGGCAAAGACAGATATGCACGAAAGGAAATGAGAATGTCTGTTGAGTTTTATAGCAAAGTGCTATTTATCGTTCCTAGAATGAGATAATTGGGGTCAAATTTTAATAAGAAATAGAATTTGAAATGGTCCATGAAGCCTGAGAAAGATTCGGACACGTGGCACTTAGGGGTGGTGTGTCCTAAAAGAAGTCAATCAGAAGAAGCAAAACACAAGAGAAGGAGATCAACTTGTCAGGAGCAGGTGATTCTCAGCAGGAAAGGGTGGGAGATTAGTGAGGTCAGGACAAGACTGTACTGCTCCTGCTCTTCTTACTCTCTTCCTTAAATATCAAAGAAAAATAGATAAAACTGTAAGAACAGCGCTTAGTACATAATAAATCCTCGGCAATCATTTTTTTCAGCCATCTAAGCCAGTATGTGGCATTACCTTTCTCCATATTTAATTGGTCACAAATTGTTATTGAATACACAATTCTCCATTTTCTTCTTTCTGTCCCCCCTGGTATGGCCTGGGTCCAGGTGTGCCTCACTTCTCAGGTGTATCGTTGCAATCAGTACAATAAGCTGATAAACTCTCCCCCCATCTCCAATTTCACTTCGCTCCTTTCTAATTTTCAAAATGCCTCTGATGTGACCTTTGGAAACTGCATTGAACAAAATGCTTCAAGAATAAGACATTGTGTTCAGAATGAAATTCAAATTCCCGTGACTAGCATGCATGCCAGGTCCGACCCCATCTGGCCCGGCTCCGCCTCCGTGGCTGCCAGTCTCACTGCTTTCCCAGCGACTCCACCTGCTTCGGACAAACTGAGCATCCTGTGTCCTCTCCATGTCTGCAAGCGCTGTTCTTTCCACTTTCAATGCCCACTCTTCAGTCTTTTACTTCTTCTATCCAACTTTCACCTCCCCTTTACGACCAGGTGATACACGTGTCTTCCTGAACATGACCCTTCCCAACCCGGTTTTGGGTGGGTGATGCATCACAGCGGCAGGGAACAGCGTACTCAAAGTAGGGATTTGCGGCGGGGCTAGTACAAGGGTTATTACAAAGGTGTAGACGATCAAGGGAAACCCAGCCAGGATAGTGGGGTATCCCAGGACCAAGAATGGCTGGGAGTTGTTACTGGTGCTAGGCTGCTGGGACAAGAGGAGGCAATGCCCACGGATTTCTCTGCAGAGGACCACCGACCAGGAGAGGTAGGCTGTTGTACAGCCCACGGTGACTGTTTCAGGAGGAAATGGGGGATACGTGCCCTGTCCTCATTGTCCGCACACCTTCTGTCCTGTGTTCAGTAGCGGCCACTGCTGGAAGCCCTTCTGAAGCCCGAAGGTAAGCTAGACGAAGTTCCAGGTTGGCCTCCTGGGAGCACCATGGTAAAGGGCAGAAGGGAGGCTGGACGGACGATTGGAAAACAGTTAACAAAGGTGCTGTCTTCAGCAGTACCTCGTCCTGGGAGCACACCTTCGTTCTGAAATGTAACACATTGTATTGAATGCTTCTCCACTTCTTCCTAGGGACTATCCTTTTATTTTCTCCGCATTTAGCCAGGGACCCAGGAGTTGAATGTGTCCTTAAAAGAATGAATAAATGAATGAATGAATGAATGAATGAATGGCCAAGTCAGGATGAGGTCTGCGCCCTATGGAACATGGAAACCATTCTTGTTTGAAAGTGATAATCTAATTTACATCCGAGACCTCTAGCTGTGTGCTGCAGTTTTGACTTTCCTGTTAAGACATGCCTGTTTCTCTTTTGCATGATATGCAAATGAGTGCAAGTGTGCACATGTGGTGTTTACTTCATAATTTCCAAAAATGATGGGTCAGATAATTCACAAGCTTTAGAAAAATATGAGAAAACAATTTCTCTAAGAAAATGATCTCCATTTAGTCATTTATTCACTTGACTTAACCCCATGCTGCTATTAGTTATGCAGGGAAAATGATGTTTTAATGACTCTTTGGAAAATGTTCACCACAGGAAGAAATACTGTATGATTGGAATAGGCTAAGAGAATATTTGTCTCTCTGTGCATTTGGTGGGTCTTATACTGTCACACGTATGTGCTCCAGGAAAGACATTGTATTGGAACAGCTGCAGACAAAGGTGCTCATGATTCACGTGGAAGTTAGGCCTTTGGAAAGAGGCAAAGCCTTCTGAACATGTCAACTGGCCTGTACATAAATTATATGATCTGCCCCTTATACTAACCAGCCAGATGATGATGATGATGATTAAAGATAACTTAGGAGACAATATAGAGAGTTTGTAATGTAATTCTATCTCTTGGCTTTTTAAAATAAAGCACTCTCATTAAAAAAGTAACATTAGCTTATGATAGTTATGATCACCCCAGATTTTTGTGTAAGAAGGAAAGCAAGTTTTTAAGAGTCTGAAGAAAACACAAAAACCCTTTTATAACAGAGGAGGAAACTGATCCTCAAAGAGATCATAGTTCATGGAAATCACTTCCTAGTGGGATGGAGAGCTAGAACCCCTGTTTATGGATTCCAAGGCTAAGTTTCTTAGACTGCAACTTGCTGTCTCCCTAATGATGTGCACTGTGGGGTACGATGTCATTGAAACTCGGCAGTCAATCCTCCATGGAAAGTGAGGTGGGGGCTGTGATTTCTGGAGAGAGCTGAGGGCCTCGTTACAAAATACAGTGGTTCATTTAGTAAGAGCTTCCATGTGAACTCAGGAAGCCAGGTCCATTTATAGACTAGAGAACTAGAAGACGTCCGTGCTCAGGACGTTCTGTGGGTGAAGGGTTCTAAGATTCCATTACTAACTATTTTCCTTCACTAATGGCTTATCAAAGGAAAGCAGCATGGTACCTAGGCTGTTTTGGGGAAACCAGTTTTGCTTATTTTCTATTTTCAAAAATAAGGAGAACCATTTTTTTTCTAAAGGATTTTTTTTTTAAATAATGGTCACTTCCTCTAATTCCACTTCTTCCCTTTGGCCGGGTGCACAAACTCTTACTTTCCTTGTTTTCAGAGTCAGAGTTACTGTTAACATTCTGGCCCTGTCCCCAGCTCCATTCGGAGTCATTTATATTAGTTTGAAAGCTGAATAAAGGGGCAAATGAGCAAAGAAACAACCACTTATTTGATTAAATGAAACCCCTTGATTCTCCATCGTGGATGAGAACCTGTCATCCGAAATCTCATCATCATTTGTTTCTGTCTGCTCTACGTTTCTGATTGCCAAGTGAGAATCTTCAAGGCTCGAGCTATTTTTTTATGTTAATCCTTGGAAAACTAGCACTAATCTTTGTCATTTATGACAGGTGCTGACATTGGGACTGCTGAGTGCCGGGTTGGAGAAAAGAGAGTGTAATGTATTGAGCTGTTTTCCCCACCTGGCAAACATCAGGGATCCCTCCTGAAATAAGACAGGAATTCACTTTCAGCACGGGGAGTGTTATTTCTTGCCCTGAACTTCACCATAAGGTTTGGATATGACTCTAGATTTTCCTAAAAAGCTTCTTTAACTTCACTTGTATCTTCCTCCCCAAATTTGCCCCTCCACAGTCTTGCCCACTCCAGTGACCTTGAAAATAAGGCCCCCATTTGGATGATGGGAGTGACTGAAGAAGAAATACAGAGAGTAGAACTAACCACCTAGAAGCTCATACTATGTTCTATCCAGAATACAGTTAATTTTGACATGGAGGAAAAGAATCACAAGTCAGTCTCTCTCCCTGCCTTGAATTGCTGGCTACATATAAAGTAATATCGATATGAGAACTAATCCCCTTAAGGCATTCAGGAAACAGACGCTGAAGCATCTATCATCACTTGCTTTTAAAAAATGCACAGAAGATTGAATATAAATTTGTGATGTGTACAGTAAAAAAACAGACAAAAGAGTCGAAGTCCATTCTAAGAATGGGGCAGTGGAAGTGTCTCTTAGAGGGAAGCTCATGCCCTACGATATGAAGGGAATCTTTGTGTGTCTTTCTAATATGTTCTGTGAAATAATTGGGAGCAGCGAGGGACCAAGCGCCAGCAAGGTTTGGATTAGGATTTGGAAAGCTTTCGGGGCTAGCTTTAACAGGCGAACGTGGACTGCATGTCATACATCATGCCGGTTTATCAGTAATAGGTGGGATAAATCCTGAAGTGAAGAGAGGATTAATGGGAGCGTGCTCTACTTCTAAAGCATTCGAGAGAGAGCGAGCGCGCTGTAAATAAAAGGCCCGGCAAGAAACAAAGGAGGGAAGGCCCTGGTGGGTGCCCTGCTCTGAAATGACAGGTGTCTGTTACTTAGAAACACCTTGATTTGAGGACCGAGATTGCTGGATGTGGCAAAAATAGTGGGTTGTGTGTCTGAAGAGATGATAAAAAATGACTTCCTAAAAAAGGCCAAGTGGGGCTTTTAAAAAGTGTTTTGTTTGGGCTGCTCACATCAGTGAGCTGAGTTTGTTCCTCGGAAAACTATCAGGAGACTGAAGGAAAGCCAGCAGAGGGAATGAGGGTGCTGTGACCTGTAGCGACTCCACGCCGAACTAATTAGGAGTGAGTCTTCTTTCCCGGCTCTGTCCAAGCTTCAGAATCCCCCTCTTCACTGGCGCTTACCAGCTTGCCACGTAGAATTATGACAGCTTCACTTGACCCTGAGTCCCCCTATCACCCCATATCACCACTGTTCTTTATAGCAAATTCAACAGCAAGTCTGTATGCATTGAAATGATGCTGTTACCTCCAAAAATCTTCTGGTGAGGTTCATGTGATACACCGATGCACAGGGATATAAGGAGAGAGGACAATACCAGCCCTCTTACACTAATTTTGTCAGCCCTGACTCCTAAATGAAAGCTCGTTCCTTGAGTTGCAGGAAGCTTTCTTTCCATCTTTTCCATGTGGATCAGAAGTGTCCGATTTATTTTCCTATTTGGGAATGTTCTGAACTGGCAGCAGGCCAAAGATGTCTCTCAGTGAGCACACTGTCGCGGTGAGCTGAATCTGTCACTAGGTGTCAGTGCATTTTCAAACAAGTGGCTCTAAAGAGCATTTCAGTCAAAGGCAGCTTCAGACCCCAGAGATCTGTGTTCGTTTCCATGGCATCTATGGTGTAAGTAATAAGGCTATCATTCATCCGAACACATTTGCCCTATTTACATTTGGGAATTGATTTTGCCTCATCCAACCCATTGCACTGTGAACTGGTGCTTACTGCGTGTGAAGCGTGCTTTTCCTAAAGCAACACCGATCTTGTCTTCACTTAAGATGTGAAAACCATTCAGAAGTACAAAACAATAGATATGTAATAGCCTTTCCATTACTGAGAGCTAATAAAATTCCAACATGAGTAGATTTTGCTTAGGAAATTGCATTTCCATTTCTCTTGGGAAAAATGGGCACTTTATTTTTTTATGTTCCTTTGTAAATGACTACTAAATTGCACAACTTCTGTGCATTCTAATGTGGTGCAGCAAATTTATCAAAAATATTTTTTAAAGTGCTATTAAATTATTATCAATTGTAAACTTTCCAGTATGAACTCTTAATACTGTGTTAGTCATACATACTTCACCAAAGCACAGTATGCATCTGTTTTCCCAGCATAAAAGAAAAATAAGATTAAATGTAAGAAAAGGTAAGCAGTGAAGCATAGCATTCTCACACTTGCATATTTTATAATCTCTGATTACAGCTGGAATAAAGTTATCTAGTTGCATATCTAAATAAAGGCTTTTAAAATCCCCAGCCAAATTTAGCGTATTACGAACTGATGTATGTTCTTGGTTTATGTTCTTTGAAAAGATTAATCATTGGAACTTCCTGTAAAGGAATGATGCTTAGGACTGGTAATCTCATTTTCTAGCCAGTGCATACATTGCATCTTTCTGTCCATTTCTCTGATAGAAACTTGAAAATTTCAGCTATAAGCATGAAAAAGGTCTCCTTTCAATGCTACTGACCTATCAGAGCTTTCCCATTTATCCACTCTTCCCTATATTGAAGATTTTTCTTCTGGAACAGCCAATTCATCCCGCTGGTAAAACCTCGGTAATACACATACCGAAGCAAGACAAGGACTATTCTGTGTGGTTAGTGCCCTGTAATTCTTCACAAGCACTTGCAAAGCTCACTGAACTTCTGCCAGTCCAGCCTCCCTGCCTTGGCCTGCCCTGGACCACCTTGTCCTCTGAGGCTGCTCTAAGAGGCTGAAGTGAGTAAGGCGTCCTCCCGACTGGGCCAGGCGGAAGAGGCACTGGTGGTGTTCACCACAGAGGGGAAAGTAGTTCAGGATGAAAACTTTCACCCATAATAGGAGACAAATGATGAAGAGACAAAGGTTGACAAGTGAGCAAAGACGATCAAGATTGAAACCTTTCCCTGCCAGGGCCACCCTTACCGAGTCACTGTCACCGTGGTATTGGTGGTGCCACCAACAGAGAGGGGGCTGGGTAGACATTGACTCAATTGAATTATAAGATGGCTTTTTAAAAGCATGTGGAGGTTCCTTTACTACTCTATGAGGCCTATGTTCCCAAAGATACGAAATATGCTTTCTTCTGATCAGGAAGCTGTCATACTGCTGTAAATATAGTCAGTGGCCTCCGGGGAAGTTGCCCGGTCTACTTGGTTCCTTGTATTTATCACGGACCAAGGGGCTGTGATTTGGGGATATAGTCTCCTCATCTGACAAAGAAGAAAAGAGAAAAAGAAAAAGGGAAAGGGCCTTCGAAAGAGAAAAGGACCTTGCCCCGCAATGAAAGCTACAAGCGCTGGCCTTGAGGCCGACGGAAGGGACGGTCCCTACCACACAGAAGTGAAGGCCACCGCTTTTGCCTCTTGAATACGTCTGCCTACCCACCACAACAGCTGGTCCTCTCCCCAGTATAAAAAGGCCACAGTTCTACATGGTCATATTCTTCTACTACAACCATGTGGCATCAACCGTCGTTCGGTGCAGTTGCTCTGAACGTGGCTACCATTCTGGTGAATCTGCGGTTCACTTCTGCACCTCTGCTCCGGAAGGGACACTTTCAAAGATCGGTGGCTGCCTCATGCAACATGACTGTGTCTTAGAGCTAACTCTGGAAAGTCAAATACCAAGGGGTCAGATGTCTTGAAACATATTGCTATAAAGGGAGACGCTTCTATCTAGTGAATACAAGGACTTCCTCAGAGGTACAGACTGAGATGCTTTGAAGGCAGATTTCGTTTGGACCAGGAGGGACCATTTGGAAGTAGTCCATCATTCCCATTCTGTCCCAACCAGAACAGCTTTTGCTACATCTGCTTTACATCTGGAAGCAAAGAGAGTATGGTAACTGGGCTGCAGGGCAGAGCTGTTTGAAACCCAGCTCCTTCCATGACCATTCGGGTGGTCTTCACAGTTCGCTTAACCTATCTCCAACTTTCTTCATCTGTTGCCAATGTGAGAAAGATCTCCCTTCAATACCATTGACCTATGAAGTAGTAATGTTCCCTGGAGGTAATAATAGTATCAATCTCTGGGTGGTGCTGTGAGGTTTCAATTAATACCTTTGTTTAGAACAGTACCTGGCACACAGGAATGTTCACTAAATAGTAGTTAGTGCTATTATTGTTGTTATTTTATTGGATTTCTTCCTACTCATTCATTTGAAAAGTGGAGCAATTTTCTCAGCCAACAAATTTTGAAACCTTCCCATCTAGACTATTAATATATGAAAATTCTCTTTTCTCCATTCTGAGCATTTTGCCAGGTGAATTGGACTGCGTTCCATAGATCAGAGAGGTAAGCCCTCAGGTCGGTGCTGGGTGAACCCTGATGAATTGCTCTTTGATGAGTTGTCATTTTCTATTCTTAAAAGAGGTGTTAAGAATTTATAACAGTGTTCTAGCTGCATTTATCATTTGGATGGCATGTTTATGCTAATTTCTACTGCCAATCCTAATTACCAGTGGTTAAATTCATTAAAAATAATTTTTTGAGGCACTTGTCTGATTCACCTTGCTTCTTAGAATATCTCAATTTCCTTTGGGTTCACTTGCCACAAGTATCAAATGATTTATTCACCAACAGTGTAAATCAGGGGCACTTTTACTCACTTACCAGGCAGTTGCTGAGTGTTTCTGGATGCTTCATGGATACCTAGATATTTTCCCATAAAACCTTTGAGGTCACCTAGTCCAACAGATCACATATTATAGAAATGCTGTTGCATGCTCAGTAACAGGTGGCTTTCTGTCTGTTACATAAGGGCGAGATTCTTTCCTGGGAATTGCTTATACCCTAGTCGGTGACGTTACATGGAATGAAGGGTGAAGCAACAATGCTTTCACATTTTTCAATCTGATCAGTCAAACACACACACACGACCTACTTGTCCAAGTCATAAACTAAATAGCAGTATGCTTGAGAACAGAATTCAGATGCCCGGCTCCTAAAATACAACTCGATTGGAATACCACAGTGCTCAGAGCTATTTCTTCTTTTAAAAAGGTACTGTAAAGAAAAATAGTTATTGGATATTTAGATAGGGTACAAAACCAGACATCGTTTAATGAAAAGACTACTTGTTTTTGTGGTCAGAAGTAATGGATGAGAGACCAGGTTTTGGTCTCTTATTGAACATTTGGTCTCACTGAACAGCTGAGTGAACACAGAAGCCTTGTTCAGCCTCGATTTTCTTAATCGATGACCTCAGGTTTACACCGCTTGCCCTGCTCACCTCATAAGCTGGTTACAGCGTGGTGTGTAGTTTTTCTTGGGTAACTCCTACTTTGTGCACACTCTTTTGTAGGAGGCGAAGTTCCTAAGTTTAGGAATATCCCTTGCTGTCTGTGATGTGGCTGTGGGTACATTTAACTCAGTCATCCCAACAGCACTTGAGACATATACTGTTAATATCTGAGGCACAGGGGGGCCAAGTTCCTGATCAAAAGTCGCATAATCCTGATGCAGCCGGGATGCCCACGGAGGAAGTCTGGCTTTTGAGACCATGGAGGTCACGACTTCCTCTCCTAGAAAGGGCAACAAAATTAGTGTTCTGACTCCTTCCCTGCTGGGCTGCAGGGAACTGTGACTATAGTCATTCCTGAATGTCCCCTCCCAAGGTTTCAGATGCATAAAGTTTCAGATAGGCCTTGGTGGCCACTGCTCGGCTTGCTACCATGGGTATACAGAAACCAGTATCATTCAGAGGGTGACTTTAGAAAACGCTGACTAGAGCATGGAAGGATTTACATGTTTGCAGCCCAAGGAAGGAGCGAAGCCTGGAATGCAGTTGTTAGATCCAGTAGAATCAGCATTTCAGAAAGGATGCAATTGTACCTGTGTGGGTCTCAGTGGCCCAGGCCATGGGTTTTTATCTCATAATGACTTTATAATGGGAAAACCCCCTTTTTTTCTTTATTCAAGAAAGTAGTGAGGCCTGCTTCTCCTTTGTCTGGAGACACTTGTGGGACAGCTTCCTGGGTCTTGTTTTCCAAGCTGAATGGGATTGCAGATGGGAGAGATTTCCTTCCACTTCCAGGGGACTTGGAGGAACCGAGTGAGGAGCCGAAAGAGGATGGAGGGTCAGGGAGCAGCAAAACGAGGGGTTTACACGGGTTTACGATTTCATTTTGGGGGGAAGCTCAGGAAAGTGCTTTTGATGGTTTCATGCTTCAGTTAAAGGGGGAAATGGTGAGGGAAATAACTTTTTAGCTGTACAAACACTAGCTTGGTCCTCGAGGTTGAAAAGTTGCTGGGCAAAGGGCATGAGTGACATTCAGTGTTCATCAACCAAGCAATTGCAGATCCTCGAGGTCCCCTGCGGTCTGAGAGGGACTTGCACTCAAAGGCCAGCTGTGCTTCTTCCACCTGTCAGCTTGTCTGGGGACCACAGTGTGGGTGCTCTTACTGTCTCTGAAGGATCGGGGCTGGTTGGAGGTCAAAAGAAAGTGGAACCACTAAAACACCTGTCTTTCAACCTGCCTTCCGTTTTCAACCAGATGGCTGGCTTTTCCCATGCTGTTCTTGGAGTATGGGACTCTGTTCCATCCGGGAGACCCAGGTAGAATCCAGTTTCCTAGAAATCGGTGTGACCACAGATTATAGCACCACTCCCATCCGAAGGCTCATCATTCAGCCGAGGGGCATCCTTTTATTTCTGAACTGCATCGCTCCCAAAGGGCTGAGCTTATGAAAAGCAAGCCCAGGCTTCCCTGCCATGAGCCGCTCCTGAAACAAACATACATGGAGCCTACTTCCTGCTTTGGAAAGCAAAGAAAGGAGAGAAGAATGTTGGGCAAACCATACATTTCACCCGTATCACACATACGCACGTTTTCTGAATAGACCAAGGAAGCGCAAATCCAGGAAAACATTCAGTCTTTTACATGTCCATCAGCCTCATGATTACTGAGGGCTCGGCTGGCCAGTCTGCTGCCCCGGACTGCCCAGTAGAGGGCTTCGCTTCCAGTTTGTGGACATTCATAGTCCCAGCATCTCCGGCTTGCCAGGAAATCTGCACTTGGTTTCCTCTGGGGTCCCTGCGCTTAGCCCGTCCTCACTGTATTCTTTGTTCCTGAATTCAGGAGGCGCACTGCTGGCAATTGAGTCAGTGGTCCTCTGAGACCAGGGGACGGTGGTGTCCCTGAACTGTTCTGTTCCAGCATTTCTATTCCTCCCTCCCTCTCTCCCTCTCCCCCCCCCCCCTCTCTCTCCCTCTCTTTTTCCTTCCCACAATGTCTGGTAACACTTGCCAATCTGCTTTCCAAAATTCCCTGACCTAAAACTTGACCCACAAAGTGTTTCATGAAGCATGTGGAGCTCTGGCCATGAGCAGGTTCTTTTTTTTTTTTTAATTTTTATTTTTCTGTATTAAAACAATTATAGCCGTTAAAATTTGATTTTTCTGAAATAGTTGGACCCAAGAAAATCAGTTCCAAGTGGAGGAGGATAAAACAAGTCAATGATTTGGACCTTTTCAAAAGCTTTGGACGTTGATGGCACTTGCGTTTGTATTTCTTATGTTGGAGCTTCTTGGGATGGGTGGAGTCTGGGGCTATTGTGTGTGACTGTGTTCTTGGCGCTAGTCCCATCAGAAGACTTAGACACATCCTCCCACTGGATAGTCCAGAAAGTGGCGTGGCTCTCAGTCCACTGGGCTGATGGCAACTCTCCGGGAGCTCATGGAAAGTTGAACATCGACTATTTAAACACTGATACCTCCGAGCTGCTGAAACCATGTTTCTGTGCTGTGGGGAACCTGCCTTTAGCTGTAATTCAAACACGAAATGGCGTTTTCCTCCAAGAAGTATGAACAGGATCAAATCCCGCCACTGTCCCGAGGTAACTGGGGAGTGCGGAGCAGAATCCAGCGGCTGGGTTGTGCTGCACGGAGAATTACGCACAGGTGAGAAGACCCTCACGGGGTGGTCAGGACAGCAGGAACCTGAAGGACTATCGTGTGGGTGGCATTTCCTAGCAGAGCGCCAGACGTACAGTAGATGCTCGAGAGAGTGAGCTGACCATGAACATGAAGGACAGTAGAGGGCGTGCGTGTGCTTTGGCTGACGGCTGATTAGAGACCGAGGTCTCCCCTGGGTGCTCAGCTGGGTGTTGGTGTCTCATAACAGACACCCCCCCCCCCCCCCGCTCCCGCCCCTTCAAAACTCCTAACTGCCCTTAGGAGAACGTCCAAACTCCTCAGTAAGCATGGTCCGTAGTTTGGGTTCTGTCTTCTTCATTTTTTTTGAGGGGGGGGGCTGGGTAAAACTTTGAGATATACTTCCCATTTCTCAACCCATCCCGCACACAAAAACTGTGCATTTGATTCAATAAGAAAGTTGCTCCTTGAACAAGTAAACAAATTGTAGTATATTCATACAATGGGATGCTAATCAGTGACAAAAATAAATGTTTTACTGATGCACACAGCTCAAAATTTTATGTTGCTACCCAGACACAAGAATATATGCTGAAATTTTACTAATAAGTTTAAGAATAACCGGTCCATGGTGATAAAAATTAGAAAGAGATTGACGACAACTGGTGGCAATTGACTTCAATGATAACGTGAGGCTCTTTCTGGGGTAATGATGCCATATAGCTTGACGGTGGGTACGTTAGACAGCTGAATAAGTTTATCAAAATTCACTGAAGTGTACATTTCATGCATGTAGATTTTACCTAAAAAAGCTTCCTCCACTACTTGCTCCTCAAAGATCAGGTTTTGTTATTTTAGGGCTTGGTGCCTTCGCTCATCAGCTCTGCTGGGAATCCCTGTGGTCTCTTTGCTCTGTAACTCCTCTCCACTTGGGAAAGGCCTAGAGTTTATGAAACTCAGATCGGGGCACCCCTCTGTGAAGCCTTTCCTGACCTTAATTCGTAGCGCTGGTGCGGCACATTAATCTAACTTCTCTGTTCTCTTCGCACGTTCCTTAGTTAGCAGGTAGTGGGCATCTGTAGCCGTACCTCAAGAAGACACCATCTTTAGTCCTTGCACAGTGGTCCTTACGTTCACTGTACAGCACGGTGTCTACGACCCTTTCCGGTTGTGGTTTCAGCCATTCTCAGCAAGCTCTTCTGCAGGAATTTGCTTCCCATCCTCCCTCCCATGGTGTCCGTTTTCTGCCCTCTTTTTACTTCCTCCCTCCACACTCTGGCCCTCTACCCAGGACACAGAAAGATAGAGTCGCATAAACACCCAGGAGTCTGGCTTCCCTTAGGACCTTAGGAAAGTGACTCAGTTTCTCTGAGGCTTAGTTTCCTCTTATGTGAGATGGTGATCCTAGGGTGTGACTCTGGGCATCATCACCAAGAAATGCTACCAGTGACCAGCTTCTAGGCTAGGGCTGGGCTGTAGCAGGTGCTCCCTCCGCCTCAACCCCTGTGTCCGGTGTTCTAAGCTGACGGGGTTGCTGCTTTGGACTGGTGTGGGCCAGTGGCTTGCTGGGCGTGCTGCCCACCCCAGCCACGGCTTGGGTTGCGCTGTCTTTCCCAGTGAGGTAGGTTTCCTCACTGAGGGCAGTCACGCTTTTCCTACGTTTCCTGGCTCGTGAGTCAGGGAAGCTTATGGAGAGACAGCCTGTTCCAAGGTTATGATGTTCTCCATACGTAACTTGGCCTATCATTTAAAAACTACAGGAGCATAGCTTTTATAATAAATACTGGAGCTTTCCTCTTAAGTTGTATCTTGTCTGTTTACAGGGTAATCATGTCTACTTTCCCAGAGCTGTGCCTCTGTTTCCCTAGAGGATAAACCTTTTCTTTTCCACTGAAGGCTATGAAGTCCTGATACAGTGTGCAGAGAGAGTGGTTGACTGCCTAGATCAGGCACAGTAAAGGAAACATCTTTCTCAGGGACTAATGTCTCATTATTCTCACCGTCATCAGACAAGAACAGTCACATTACCAGGGGTACTGTTGGCAAGCTACATCACCACCACTCTTCCATAAGTCAGTCGGAGGGGTGAGGTACGGTATAAGGGTGGACCCTCCCAGTTCCAGGGCTCAGGATCCTTGGTGCCAAGATCTGCCACAAATGAAAGATTTCTGTTTAATTAACACACATGTATCGTCAGCACCATTGTTAAATCACCCAGATTAGGCTAACTTTTCAACTCATACACAGAATGAATTGAGGGACCACATTTTCCCTGAGGCTCATGACGGAGGCCAGTGGTCTGGCACATAGTGAAAGGGAACGAAGATATGGAAAGAAGAAAATAATGTGCAAAAAGATAAGAGCATGGGAATGACAGAATTGCTCTGTTTTGGGTAGGGAGGGCAGAAAGCGATGGGGCGCCCAACGTGTTGACTAAAGTAAATCAGCTCACGGGAGGAAGACACAGCACTAGTTCACTAGGCTCAGAAGAGCGTAGGAAGCAGCCTTGGGGAATGACAGGAGGCAGGAGGCAGGGAGGAGCTGGCGTCTCCATATACTGGAGACTTAACGTTCACAGGAGTCTGGATAGGAAGGAGGGGGACTATGGGAAATGGCCAAAGCTCTTGCTTTAGGTCAAGTCTTCAAATGCCTCTGTAACAATTCACAGGGCGCATCGAATGAATCGTGTAATTGAACTGGCAAGGTAACAAGGAATCGACTTCCTTAAGGCGCCATACGAAACAAGACCTTCCTGCTTGGCTCGTCCTTCCCCAGACCCAGCTTCACCGCTGCTCCACGTACTTGCATCACGAGGTACAAACATCCACTGAGGCGTTCCAGTGAGTCTGGGTTTTGTTAACAACATTAAATATGGCTAGGGGAGGGGCTGAACTCATACATGTGTATATATGGCTTGCACTTAATTAACACCATGCTTCTTAATAAGCATAAGTAGTACATTTATACATGTGGAAAATTCCACCTTAGCTCACAGTACTGTTCTGTTATTAATGGAAACCAAGGAATCAGATGCTAAGAGAATGCTCTCTTCTGGATCTACGCTGGGTCTTTTTCTCCTCGCAATCTCTCTGCGTGTGAAAGTCCTTTCCTGTGTTCCACAAGGATCTTCACAATGTGCTTTCCTTCCTTGAATCACAACCGAATGCCTAATTGCTGAAAATGGTCACTTGTCTTATTTCCAACCAGTAAAGCTCATGCGGAAAGGCAGGAACTGTTCCAGTTTCTATCTGTTCTTAATTTGCTGCTTTGCATGTTTAATGGAGGGCCCTCTTAACAGCAATGGTAATGGGACACACTTATCTATTCTGCGCACTGTGCAGATGTGGGATCAAGTTAATCTTCAGGAAAACTCCAAGCTGAAAATCTTCGGGGAACTCGTGCTGTCCCCGCCTCACTGTCGGGAGACGCAGGCACAGAGACATGGGGTGACTTGCTCCAGGGCTCCACGCTGGAGACTGGAAGAGAGGTCTGAGCCCAGGCAGTTCAGTGGCGAGCCGGTGCCCTTAGCCACCACCGCCCACTGCTGTCTGAAGCTCATGTGTCCTCCTGTATAACTTGGCTGTCAGCAGTGTCTGGAGTGGCGTCTGTTCTCTACCTTTCAGTCACAAGAATTGTACGGATTCCCCTCTATTTTCATGGAAGGTTTAACTTGCGAGCAGACTGATGCATGCCAAAGCCAATTATACTAGGCAGAGGTTTATTTTTTCCTTTTTTTTCCTCCATAAAGGGCATTAACTTTGGAATTTAATAAGTGTATTGTCATTCCTACCTGCATGGGCTAGTAGTTAATCATCAATATTTTTTGCTTCAGTGTATCTGTCATCTAGAAGAACAGGCCAAGGTGTCACCAGAATTTGGTATGGAGTATTGGCGTGGGGGGAGAGAAGTTGGATGGAACATAGCTGGGTGTGCTTCCTCAGCAGGGAGGAGGGTGATGATGATGGTACCTTGAGGCGATGTTTAAAGTGGGAGAGAGAGCACTGGCTGGGTGGCTGGCTCCCTTGGTTGGAGCATCATCTAGTATACCAATAGTTTGCGGACTGGATCCCTCGTCAGAGTACATGCCCAGGTTGTCAGTTCAACCCCTGGTCAGGGCACATATGGAGGCAACTGATGGATGTTTCTCTAGCATGTGGATGTTTTTCTCTTCTCCTCCCCCACTCTCCTCCCCCCATCCTCCTCCTTACTGGACAAGACCTTGGGAAAGAATAGACAATAAAAGTACCCGTAAGCGATTGAGACCCTGGAATTTAAAATAACTCTAAGATATATGTTCAAGAAAATTAATGACTAAATGGAGAATTTCACTGAAAAGCTGAAATCTGTAATAAAAAGCAGAAATTCAAGAACTAAAAATCACCCTTTCCTGAAGGTGAAAATATATTTTTTAATGCCTTCTCTATTTTTCTTGATAAACCAGAGGTTTATTGTATAAGTCATCTCAAAGAATAAACTTTAGGTTTTATTGGTTCTTTGTAGAAAAATCAGTTTATTTCTTCTAATAGGCTGCCATAGATAACCTAGTAAACCACTCTAGGGTTCATTTTCCATCTCAGGAAAATGCAAGTTTTAGATTCAACGAGCATGTATTGAGCTTTTGTAAAATGTGGATATCCGAGTTATGAGGAGAACAGCTCTGTGGCACTGGGCCATAGGCAGGGGGAAATTCAGAGCTGAGGGGAAGAGAGACATCTGGGCTAGAGGTGTAAGCTAGATGTTGGGTCCTGTGCCCAAAGGTGTCAGCTGTAGCTAAGAGGGTGCACAGTGTCACCCTGAAGGAACGAGAAGGGACAGGAGGTGGCATGAAAGGTTCAGGGACACAGATCTCCAAATCTGTGCATTTGGGACCTGCTCCTTCATCAACCTCAGACTTGATCACCAGCCGGGCTGCTAATGCTCAAGACCTACACCCTCACCTGCAAAATAAACCAGCTATGTTTTCCCAAACAACTGTCTTTTTTCTCTTTACTTTTTCCAACTGAAGGTATATGTGGACATGTGTATATAGGAATGAATGACTTATATTTTGAAAAGTAGAGACTTTGAAAAAATGACTTTTAAGGATACAGTAAAAAGCTGGGATTATCCAGTCTTAATTCTTCAGGGTCAATTAATGTAAGAACAAAAGTGCTGGAATGGCAGGAATTGTAGGTAACTCTAAAAGACACGGTGATACCTGGGCATTTTGAGATTTCTATGGATCTGATATTTTAAACATGGTGTTGGGTTCCTTGGAAAATAAATCAATACATCTATTGAAGGTATATATTTATCACAACTAGAGTGTTTTCAGGGCTTCTGTTTCAATCGTACATATCTATGTCTTTCCTAAGATTGAACACCTTTAATTTCTTGAGCATATTGACCATAAATACTGTGCGAGCCTGATGACAGGTTAGTCGATGGCCTATAATCTCAAATTGGAAAGTGTGCTGATCTGGCATGCTGGGTAGGACCTTTTCATCTCCCCGCTATTATCAAAATCCTGACATGCTTTTAAAAAATTGTTAAAATTAACTATGACACTTGCATCAGTGTACACATTGCCTTATAATTTACAATGTCTCTGCCATACGGAGAGATTGATTTCAGATAGGTCTAGCGTGTCTGTCTGGGAGAGAAAAAAAAAGTCATTCTGTTTTATGGAATAAAACACAATTCCACAAGACACATTCGGTTAAAATGAAGCAAAAAACCCTGCAGTGTTTGAGAATGGAAATGCCTTGTGTTCCCTGGATTTATTGATCAAAATAAAATCAGTGTTGCATTTCAGATAAGCCTGCGGCAGCAAAGCCCTTTCAACAGCCCCCGTTTTTGGAAAAGCCTCCCACAGCCCCCCTCCAACCCCTATCTCTCGTGAGCATAAAATATCTCGCGGAACTGTGTACTAACTGGAAGATGATTGAGTGGCTTTTGATAAAGTGACTGCAGAAAGTGAGCCAATGCATGAAAATCCGTAGGTATGGGAGGCTTGGAAAGGTTCTTTGTTAGCACGTGAAATTGTAAGAAGTTTCTATTGAGCTCAACAGGTTAGAAATGAATCAAACCTTATCTAACATCAAAATTCGTAGCCTAAGAGATTATGGAAAGTACTCTTTCATATGGATGCTTAAAACTTTTCCTTTTGTGAGAAATTATGTACATAGGGTATTGATTTTTAACTCAACCAAACAAGAGTTAAATCTTTTGTTATGAACTACCCCTTGACTTAATGGCTGACCCCACTATTTTATTTCATCTCAAAATTACATGGGTCTGGAATCCCAGCAGAGCTCGGCTGGGTGATTTTTCTGTTGCTCACCATGTCGATGGAGATGACTCAGTGGTACTCAGCCGGCGGATGACCTGGCGTGCAGGTTCCAAGATGTTGTCCCTTGGCATCTTGGTGTGGGCAGTTGGAAGACTGGGCTCCCTGGAGCTCACCTTTTAATGGAAGGTTTTGCAGAGAATTTACAGCAACTTTAACAAGACGAGCATGGTGTCAGTTTGGGTCCTTCAAGAAGCCAAAGTGGGACTAGATAGGCTGGAGATTTACTGAAGGGAAGCACCTGCGAAGTAAGGCACCTCCACGGTGACCTTGTTTGCCCAGATAAGCAAAGCCTAAATAAAACTGGAAAGAGGAGGCCTGGAAATTAATTAATTAAGCTCATATGAAGAAGTCAACACCAACGTCTGCTGCATTTTGTAATGGTGAATAGTCAGAGAAGAACCACTCTCTTAAAGAATCAGTAGACTTTGAAGGAGTCTCTGAGGAGACTCTTCGTCCGAAGAGAGAAGAGCTGTGGTCTGGCTGCGTGCTCGCAGTCTGTGGCCAGGTGGGTCTTTTGAGACACTTCTGATATGCTGTATGACATTGTTAGTTTTTGTCTTTCGATGAATAATTGGCCCAAGCTGGGGCTGGGTGTGGGGTGGGGGCTCTCTTAGAATACTTGAGGGATACTGTGGCTATTCTTCTATGAAAATGGAAGGGAAATAACACTGAATGTGAGCCAGGACACCAAGCTAGGAGCCACTCTGCAGTGTCACTAGGACCAGGACAATTCTGTTTGACTTCCAGATTATTTATGTCTAGAAGGAAGGTAAAGTTCCTGGGAGCTGGCGTTTTAATTTTCTGCTTTGCCTCCTCAGCTGGAACTATCCCCTTGGCATCTAGGACTCGAGTTCCTTAGATATTTCTTCTTGCGTTTGAAGGGAAACAAGTAGGCAGTGTCTAAAATGGATCATCTTCTGATGTGGCAAGTAGTGACAGACCCTCCTGCCTAAGGTCACAGTGGGGACACGATAAGACCATTTCCTTGGTGTTCTGGAATGGAAAGTGCTTTCTGTCTATTCTAGAGAGCAGGCACCATGAAGCTTGTGTGCACGATGCTCATCTGAGCCACTTATTATAGGGGCAGGTGCAGGGCTGTCGCCCCAGAGATTCTGGCTCAGAAGGTCAGGGTAGGAACGGAGGCTTCTCTCTGTATGTTTAGGAAGCTTTACTGTTAAGTTGGGGCACACTCGTGTTTGAGAACCACTGCAGTCAAGCCTAGGTGATAGAGAGGTGACAATTGTAAGGACAGTGCTCACTATCTGGTTCATCCGCGTCCCATCTGGATAGACTAACTGTGCTCATATGCATTTTCAAGTTGCGCCTTTCAACAAGTGCCTCAGCAACATCTATTTCGTGTTGGAATTATTCCAGGAGATGCAGATACACAGAAAGTGTCAGATATCAGCTTTCCCTCAGGTAGCTCAGTTGAGTGAACAAAACAGGTACACATACATTACAGTGTCAAATATGTCACACACAAAAATATCTACAGAATAAAGGTACATAGAAAGAAGTGATATATTCTGGGGACAACAAGGAAGGCTTTACCGAGGAAGTGATATGCGTACTTGATTTCGAAGGATGTGTTGGTGTATGCCAAATGCATTAGGGCAGGACCAAAAAAAAACAAAAACAAAAACAAAAACAACCTAGAAAGAAGTGCTTGTTTTTAACCTCTGCTCAGAGGTATACTTAACTGCAAGCAGTTTAAGTGGAATGATAAGATGTCAGGGAAAGAGATGTGAGACATGAATATGGAGAGGAAGGTAGGGCATAGATGATGAGAAAAGGTCTTATAGTCTCTTCTAAATATCTTTTTTTTTTTCCAATATGTTGTCAGTAGGTTTTTGTTTTTGTTTTCCCCCCTACATGGGTCAAGAACTTCTCTGGAAAAATGTACCAGAAAGTTTCCCATCCACATTCAGAATTTTTTTGTATCAGATTTCAAGGGAGTCATGTAGCCATAAGAACCCCTGCTGCACACAAGGCACGAAGAGAGCCAGAAAGTCAAGGTCGTGCTCTAGAGTGACTGCCCTGGCTGGGATCAGTTCAGCCCGTGGACAGGGCGAGGAAAGGCCAGACTGGAGACAGGGAGACCAGGTGGGAGGCACTAGCAAGAAAAATGAAACAGAGAGCCGAGATGATCAGCATTTGGGGGTGCTTACACAGGAAAAGAGGGCGTTGAGGACCGCCCCCAGGTTTCTGACGGGCATCTGACTGCAGGGAAGTGCCATCAAATGCAACAGGAAAGATGAGCAGAGTTCCCACGGAGGAACGTGCAGTGAGACAGCAGAGCGGATGTGTCAGAGACAGTTGTATGGATGGGTCTGCGTCTGTTGCGCCGAGTGGGGAGGGGAGAGCAGATGCAACTGCTGCCCAGTGCAAGGTGCTCCCCACCCCTCCCACCCTGCTGGTAGAGCTCCGACTTGGTGCCTTCCCCCTCCTCGCTGCAGCCTGTGTTCCGGGAAGGGGGGCTCAACCCCATGCTGCAAGGGTTTCGGGGAAGCCCCTCCTCGAAGAATCTCTTCTGGCTGTCCCGATACCATTCCCTGTGCCGGGGGTTTGCTGGGGAAGTGGCTGCTGATCAAGTTCCGGTCAGTGATAAACACAGCGGCGTCTTCAGGGTTGTGCTGGGAGACTGCCTCACACCCCTCAGGCCACTGAAGTGAGGGGAGGGAGCCCGGAGCAGCCACAGCCCTCTGGGAGCCCTAGGGAGAGCTAGCCAACACACCGAGGATTACCCCTCTGCACTCTGCCACCAAACGTATCCAAACTCGGGATGTGGGACCTCCGTATGTATCATGGTAAAAAAGATAACAAGAAGTGTGCCCTCCTAACCATTTTGAAGGGTACCGTTGAGCAGCGTTCAGGGCATTGCACTGTTGTAAAACAGACCTCCAGATCTTCTCATCTCGCAAATACGACATTTTATACCTATTCAACAAGTCCCCCGTCCCCTTTCCCCCAGCCCTGGCAGCTACTGTGGACCGTACTAGTGAACAAGTTGCCATTCCCTGTACGACACCGAATCCCCGTCCAGACAGGAGCAATAGTGAGGACGATGGCGTCACTTAGGAGGAGGCGGAGGAGAGTCCACAGGGAGGTGGAGAAAGGTGAGCCAGAAGAGAAGAGAGAACCAACTGGTCGCACACGAGTTCCAAGACAGGGAGGGGCTTTGGGGGGTGGAGTAGTGACCGGGCCAAGTGTCCCAGAAAGCTGGATTGAAGTAAAAAGTCAGCGCAGAAGGAGGTCAGAAGCCAGCTCGAAACTCTGAGTAGTAACTGAAGCAGCAGCAGGCTCCCCGCACGATGCAGAGACAGCAACGAAAGTGCCACTCTTCCTCACCGGTAAGGCTCGAATCACCACCTGACCAGGCGAGACTCTTTCCCGTTTTCCACTCCGGATGCAGGGCGCAGCTGCAGAGACTGGAGCGAAGGAGGGCCCAGGCCTCGGCGCCTGACGATGCCTGCTGTCTGGCCGGGCTCGGGATCCAAAACGGCTCTGCTTAGCGAGCGAGCTCGGTGGCCCGGTGCTGTCTTACACTTACAGGAGGGTCTGGGAAGGGCGATTGTTTCTGTGGAGGGTGACTTTGCCAGCAGAGGAGTCTAAGTTCAATACCTTCCCATTCTCAGAGCTGCACGCTTGCTGGAACCACATCCGGTCCTCTGTATAGCAAGAGCTCAGGGTCCTCTGCTCTCCATTCAAAGCGGCAATATTGCCACTATTTATTTATTCCCCTGTATCAGTTTAGGTGGGAAATCTCTCAGTGTTGTGCAGTGACAAAGGTCCCTTTGCTCTCCATAATTTCTTCCCTCTCTATCTGCAAAACTGAACATTTCCATGAAAGGTTGCGATCTGTTTAATTATAACGCCATGTGGCTGCGCGACCAGGTTAGTAGGCTAATGCCATTCATCCTCTGAAACTATAAATAGTAAGAATTTATAGTAGATCCCTGGATAGCCGCAGGGCTGCCTTGAAACACGACTAGGCTGTAGCTTCCCCAGGCTTGACGGACACGAATTGTCTTTATCTTCCATTAAGGAGATTAGTGCATGAAGAGGATCTTAAAACACTACAGAATTGGTATATTCAGATGATATAGGCATACGTATTCCTAGGAAATTATGTGGAAATTAAACCTGGATGTTGATGAACATACCATTTAGGCTCTTAATTTGTATTCCATGAATGAATCAAATATCTGCCACGTGCAAGACACGGAGGTGGTGTCTGTTTAGAGGGGCACTGTGCAACACACCCAAATACTTTATGAAGCTAAAAAAGGCTCTTGTTTTTTTTTATGGTGATTCCTGAAAGGGAAAGGGGTGTGGGGGGAGGTAGGAGAGGGTAAAGGGGGGATAAATGATGATGGAAGGAGACTTCACTGAGGCAGTGCACACACAATACGATACACACAGATGATGCGTTAGAGAACTGTGCACCTGAAACCTATGTAATTGTATTAACCAGTGTCACCCCAATACATTCAATAAGAAATAAAATAAAGAGCCTTTTGGTTTTGGAAGGACAGAGTTTCACATGTTGAGGTGTTTTAAGTGGGTATGGGAATGATACGTATGGTTTAGCGGCTCTATTCTGGTAGGAAATATTTATCTTTCCTCCTCCTATTTTCAAATCATTGCTGCTAACATTGCATATGGATAGGAATTATCCTCCTGATTGCCCATTAAAATTCAGAAGGTAAATCCGGAGACTGAAGGGATATTAAGATATTAAAATATGCCACGTTACTCAGTAAAAGTTAGAGTGTGAATAGAACCATCTTTGAAATAGTGTGTAAAAAAACCTTTTGCATATGCAGATTGACTCGCAGAATGTTTGGTCTTTTCGATGAATAAAGTAAGTACTGAAAGCAACTGGAAGCAGTAAATATCAATTAAATCCCCCAAGGACAGACATGTGTTTACATGATAAAGAAGGTTTCTGGAGAACAAACCATCCCAGGCTTCTGAATATTTAAATGCGGACTCATCAATGTTCTACTCAAATAGTGGTGTTAAGTAAAAAGGAAGTGACTTCAAACGAAGTTCTTTCATTTTTATTTTGTGGCTTTGCAGTCAGGGTATGACAGAGTCAAACCTGAGGTAACTGTTTATTTATTGGCCTGATTCCCCAAACGTCTCAAATATGCAGTGGCTTGTTGCTGTTTAATCCCTGTGGATTTCTGTAAGTTTGAGGATTTAATGACCTGAGGGTTTACTTTATGAAGTGGCCAGCCGGTGAAGCCAGCTTTCAGCTGATCATCACCTAGGATAAGGAACTCTGGTTTTTCCCCAGATGATTTTAATTATCGTTGGTACTTTAAGAAGTAGTAAGTCTCTTAAAGGTTGCTGTTAACAAGAATTTTGGAGAGCCGGAAGGACAGGAAGTGTATTCCAATGCTTGACGTGTTTGGATAGAGGAGAGCCGCTATACACACAGGAGTCAGCTGCTGGAGGGCACTTCTGTATTGGGATGTTCTTTCTTGTTCCCGTTCCTTCAAATTCCCACAATATAAAATTTAGTCTGGAAAGAACCTCCTGGACCATGGGCATTTTTCTCCACCTTTTTTCATGTTGGCAACTTATTTTAAAAATGACAAAAATAAAAACAAACACACATACACCCCAAAAATGGAAACAAATAACCCCCCCAACCCCCACTAAGAATTTCCAATGAAATAGGCCTGCTGGTTGATTTCAGCCCACAGACCACCAATTTCCCCCAATTTATGCATTAAACTTTTCTCAATATGTAAACAGAAGTGATTTCTCAACTACGTAACAGCCGTGACCAGACCAAAAAAAAAAAAAAAAAAAAAACCCCACAAAAAACCAAAAATGGCTCAAACCAGAGAACAAATCAAAGCCTCAGAGCCAATTCATCTAAGCAATCAAGAGATAGCCAACCTATCAGATGCACAGTTCAAAGCTCTGGTGATCAGGATGCTCACAGAATTGGTTGATTTTGCTCACAAATTAGATGAACAAATGAAGGCTACAATAAGTGAAATGAAGGAAAATGCACAGGGAACCAATAGAGATGGGAGGAAAACTGGGACTCAAATCAATGGAGTGGACCAGAAGGAAGAAAAAAACAACCAAACAGAAAACAAGGAAGAAACAAGAA
Organism: Glossophaga mutica; assembly: GCA_039655065.1. NCBI lineage: Eukaryota > Metazoa > Chordata > Mammalia > Chiroptera > Phyllostomidae > Glossophaga > Glossophaga mutica. The sequence goes on from CM077313.1 coordinate 91,892,015, forward strand.
TTCAAAAAAATGAGGAGAGGCTTAGGAAGCTCTAGGACATCTTTAAATGTCCCAACATCCGAATTATAGGGGTACCAGAAGGGGAAGAAGAAGAGTAACAAGTGGAAAACTTATTTGAACAAATAATAAAGGAGAACTTCCACCATCTGGCAAAGGAAATAGACTTCTAGGAAGTCCAGGAAGCTCAGAGAGCCCCAAAGAAGTTGGACCCAAGGAGGAACACACCAAGGCACATCGTAATTATATTAGCCAAGATTAAAATGAAGAAGAGAATTCTAGAAGCAGCAAGGGAGAAGGGGACAGTCACCTACAAAGGCATTCCCATCAGACTGTCAACTGATTTCTCCAGAGACCTTACAGGCAAGAAGGAGCTGGAAAGAAGTATTCCAAGTCACGAAAGGCAAGGACCTACATCCAAGACTGCTCTATCCAGCAAAGCTTTCATTTAGAATGGAAGGGAAGATAAAGTGCTTCTCAGATAAGGTCAAGTTCAAGGAGTTCATCATCAACAAGCCCTTATTATATAAAACGTTAAAGGGACTTATCTAAGAAAAAGAAGATAAAAAATGTACAGTAAAATGCCAGCAAACTCACAATTATTAACAACCACACCAAAAACAAAAACAAAAACTAAGCTAACATCTAGAACAGGAACAGAACTACAGAAATGGAGGTCACATGGAGAAGGGTCAGCAACAGGGGAGTGGGAGGAGGAGAGAGGGGGAAAAGGTACAGAGAATGAGTAGCATAGATAGTGGGTAGAAAATAGACGGGGAGGGCAAGAATAGTGTGGGAAATGTAGAAGCTAAAGAACTTATGACTCATGGACATGAACTAAAGCGGGGTAATGTGGGTGGGAGGGGGTGTGCATGGTGGAGGGGAATGATGGGGGAGAAATGGGACAACTGTAATAGCATAATCAATAAAGTATATTAAAGAAGAAGTGATTTCTCTATTAAATTTATGTAACAATTATTGTCTATGCAATTCATTTTGAAACTAATCATGAACTGCCTCATGACATTTTTCTTGTTATGTCTGATGCTGTTGTTTAATTTTTTATGGCTCTGAAACTTTTGAGTTGCACTGAAACTCCAATCAATTGTTAACTTCTTTAGTGCAGAAACTGTGTCTTATAACTCTTTGTGTTTCCTCCAGTGCCTCACATCATGAGCCCTCAATAAATTAATGTTTGTTTCATTTTATTTCAGAAGGATGCATAACATTCCAAATTTATATTCACCTTTTCTGCATGAGTACTGACATGAGAAAACTTGATCAGTTTGTATTTGTGGAGTGATGTTTATTTCTCCCCGGAAACTGCTGCAGAACTTATAAAAAGGCACAACTACTTGTAAGGGAAATCAGAAACCAACTCAAAAAACCTCGGATGCCCTACCAGGGGGAAAAGCTCCCCTGTCCCTCTTTCCTTTGCTGAAGAGTGAGCAGAGCCAAAGCAACAGGAGCATAACAAGAGGGTTGCACACGCATCTTTAGTTCGGGCAATTCCATGGGTGGGAATTATCATCCCCATCTTATAGATGGGAACTGAGATGTACAGAGGTCATGCTCAGGGTCATATAGTGGCTGTTGGAGCTTGGATTTTCATCCTGGTTGCTTTGATTTGCAAGTGGGCCACCTCTCTTGGCCGACTTAGCTGAGCGGTTCTACTTGACTATCAAGAAGGCGGGTCATTGTGAATGCTCAAGAGGAGAGGGCTATGGGACAGGGTCCCTGCGATGCCAACACTGTGAAGTTGCTTTAGTTGATGTTTAGCAGCCCCTTTCTCTCTTCTCTTATTTCTCTTCCTCGCACCCTGCTGGCTCGGGTTCCCCCATGCATCTCTTGGCTACGGTCATCCACCCTGCTGCATCCGAGACAGGCGTTCGTAGCCTGGAGCACAAGCCTAGCATCTGACCTATGGCTTTACTTCGTTGCACTTGTATTCAGGCAGTAGCTCCTTGTCTGATTACTATTTTCTAATAAGCCAATCTCTGTTCACACATTAGTGCCCATTGATGGATGGATTAATGTTATTTTTCTAGATAACATTTAGAAGATGACAGGTATGTTTAGGAATTTTGGATGTGGCTGGGGTGGTGTCAAAGAAGAGATCCTCCAATAGGAATCCCTCATTTCCATCTCAAGTTTTGTAATAGACTCACCTACAAGATAGGATACTTTCTTTATTAGACACTCCACATTTTATTTATTGTTTAACAAATGAGGACTATTTGAAACGAAACAAAACAAAAAGGGATTCATCATTTAGATTTGGTTAGGTAAGCCCTGGAGTAGTCTATATAATTAACTAGGTATTATTACGCACGATCTCTGCAAACATTCTTCTTTGTAGCAGGTACTATGGAGTCCACACTGTGAAACTGAGGAACTCATTGAAATAAGCAGATCAGTCGCCTGTACAATACCAAATAGGTTCCACATTGTGGAAGCATAGATGCTTCTCACCTCATTGTGCAGAAATTGTCTCTAAAATAATCGTGTGGAAAGGACTGTAGAAAGCAGTATTTTTGAAAGTGTGATCCTGAATCAGAATCACGGAAGTGCTTGTTAAAAATGCTGGTTCCCAGACCCAGTGAATCAGAATATGTAAGATTTTTTTTTTTTTTTTTATGTTACCTTAAGTTGGTGAGGAGCTATTTCAGGAAACCTTCTAATCCAAGGAAATTGCTTCCTGGAAAAAAAGGTATTGTTTTTAGTTAATTCTGCTGCTTAAAGCATCAAATGCATTTGAAGCTAAAACTATGTTATGCTAGAGAAAGATACAGTAGTAAAAACAGGTCACTCACCAAAGTCAGAGAATCTACACAGTTTTCTGAAGTATAGTATGTACAAGTACACTATACTATTTATGCTAGTTAAAACAATCATAAATGCAATTCTTTGCCTTCCAACATTTCCCAGAGAACCACCGAGATTCTATACAAAGAACGGAAGTGTGCACTGGTTCTGACTGTCCGACAGGGTCTGGTGGGCAGCCACTGTCCAACCCTATTTAAAGGCTAGCTTACAGCCTAACATTGTTTCCCTTTTCTTTGTAATGCTTCTCCACCTCTCCTATTTGTCATTCCTGTGGGAGATAGACCTTTTAGGAAATGCAGTTGTATCGAAGTTCCCCTTCTGAGTGAACTCCTTGCTAAGGATACCGTGGGATTTCTGGTTGAGTCCCTTTAAGCTGGAGAACAGCTGGTCCGTGAGTCAGGAGGGTTTGGCCACAACCTCGTGGCTGACAAGCTGTGCAGTCTTGCTGGCCCAGCTCTGTTGTCCATGCTTCTGTTTCCCCATCCGTAAAAGGAGGAGGCTGCAGTGGCCAACTCCTTTCTTCCTTCCTTCCTTCCTTCCTTCCTTCCTTCCTTCCTTCCTTCCTTCCTCTTTCTTTCGTTCGTTCGTTCCTTCCTTCCTCCCTTCCTTCCCTCCTCTTTCCTTCTTTCTTTCTTTCTTTCTTTCTTTCTTTCTTTCTTTCTTTCTTTCTTTCTTTCTTTCTTTTCCTTCCTTCCTTCCTTCCTTCCTTCCTTCCTTCCTTCCTTCCTCTTTCTTTCTTTCATTCCTTCATTCCTTCCTTCCTTCCTTCCTTCCTTCCTCCCTTCCTTTCTTCCTTCCTTCTTTCTTTCTTTCTTTCTTTCTTTCTTTCTTTCTTTCTTTCTTTCTTTCTTCTTTCTTCCTTTCTTTCTGATATTTATTGAATTTATTGGGGGGACCTGGTTAATAAAATTACTTACATTTCAGGTGTACAATTCTATAATCCACCAGCTGCATATTTTATTGGGTGTTCACCACCCCAAGTGGTGCAATGGCTGATTTCTGATGTCCCTTCCAGCTGTACCCCTGGGGGTGCAGCCGAGGCTTATCTGCCTGTGCAGGTGTTTTTCTGCAAAGATGTTAATATTCTAAGGAGTTTTTTTCTGCTTCCACTGAAATAGTATGCATATTTCTCCTAAGAGAAGCCACAGAAACAAAACATAAAATGGATCATTTGCATTTAAATTACTTAAGTGAGATGGAAATTACTCACTTACTTAAGTGAATCAGCATTTCCACTCAGAGTCTAGTGTGCCATCACGTATTTCTTAATTTAATCACTGCAGGGAGATGGCTCTGGGGGTGGTTGGGCCCAAGTTGGCAAAAGCAGGTAGTTAAAAAAAATCAGCAATGCTTTAATATACATGTGTTTGAATGAGTGTTTCTTTAGGAAATGAGTTTAGTCAGCACTTCAGAGCAAATCAGGCAGAAATTAAAAATTGGCATGATCTTTATTCTCTACTGATCACTTCTCTTCTCCTGTTTTCCAGAAGAGCGAAGTTAATATTTTTAAATGTGCACATCTATCAATGAAAAAAACGAACATCCACTTCCAAAATATACATTTTGGAAATATACGTTCGTATATTGATTTGTAAGATATACATGATTTGTAAGGCATATATTTGTAAGATATATATGATTTGTAAGGCATATATATATATATATATATATATATATATATATATATATATGTATGTATATGCCTCTAGTTAATCTCTCAAGAAACAGTACACAATTAGAAGTTCATCTTTAGAGAAAGTGAATGAAAGCTTTTTGATAATTTTCAGTTTGGGGGCTGATGTAGGACCACATATGGTTAGATCAGTGTTATTTTTGTTTGTGCCATGACAAAAAATTGGATTCAGGGTAGACATGCTAACTCGGCCATTTCGGTTTTTATCTGTGTAAACTTGCATCATTAGTCTCGCCTTCAATTTGGGTTTCTTTGCAGAGATGTCTTTAAAGCCCTTTGACCATGCTGAGATTTAGTTTAGTTGCAAACCTTCAAATATAGTCTGTAAACCTACCTAATTAGGCGTGTACCATCTGTAATTCTCTGCAATATGTTGGAAGCTAAGGAATCAGTGAAAATGCCGACCGGGGAAGTCCCACCCTTCACTCAATATCCTGTGCAGAGTACCGTATACGCATGTGCCATGGGACTCCTACATGGGGACTGAGGGTGGGACTCTGATTTATTCAACAGGAAATACTAGTAAAGCTTAATTTCCTTTTCAGTTTCTCACATAGAATAAATGGAAGTTCGATATCTTCCTCTCCATCTCACTTCAAAAGCTTCTGCCTTTGCGGCCAGACATGCTGCGTAGCAAACAAGGGGTGACCTTTGTTGAGTTGCCACGGGCGGCCAGGTCCTAACTCTCACCAAGTGGGTAAAGCGTGGTTCTGCTTCACCCCCTCACCCTCCCAGGAATCCGGTGTGTGCCTGCTTAGCCATGATTAAGTTCACATGGATTTAGGTGGGAAGAACAGAAAGGAAGACGCCTTCCCTAATCACAGGGGCTCTGTGCATGTATGGTTCCCTTCCTCTATGGATCACGGACTTCTTACCCAGGAGTTACTATCCACTGACACAAAATGCCGTGATGTTTGCCCTTATTGATGGCTTTAAATTTGTTCAGACACAGATTGCCCCTTTTTCTCCTAGGAACTATGCATTCCCTTCCGCAGGGGGAAACACGAAATGCCATCGGAATAGAATATGGTACAAGCTTTTAAATCATGACTAATATAGTTGCCCAGCTGCCTGTTTTGACAGTTGGGAGCCGTGCGTATTTTCCCTCTGTCTTTTTCGAGTCTTGGTTATTCTCTGGGGCATGTTGGGAGATATATAAAGCTCTGCTCTGCACACCGATGCTGGTTTTTCCCTGAATAAACACCCACCGTCTGCTCACGGGTTTCTTTGCGTAGATTCTCTTGGTGATCCCGGGACTGGTTTTTAGTGCTGTACTTAACTTTGTCTTGTGTGAAACACTCTGTCTTCAAATGCATCGGGTACTTGCTGGTAGCAGAGCTAACCGAAAATAGTGCATTTTTCCAGATGATGATTTGCTTTGATCATGAGAGAACATTTTCTGGGATTGCTGTGATAGCTGGAAGAGAAAAGTGATTTTGGCAAGCACAGTTCTGATGTCCACCGTTAGATACACACTTCATAGATGACTCTTGTATACTTAAAATGTGTCGGAGGGACACAGACTCAAGAGAGAAGTTTATCTTATCTTTAGGATCTGGAAATCTTTGCGACCAAAAAATATAAAGGAAAACTGGAAGCGTTTGACATTTGAGAACCACTGCCAGTTGAAATGGAATGTGTACAACCCACTGTCCAATACTGTCACTTTCAGAAAGGGAGTCGAGGAAAAGCTGCCCAGACGAAACCTCGGTGCCGCAGTCTCTGCGAGAAAGCCGAGCAGTGAAGTTGCAAACCTCCTGCTGCTAATTGGACTCCTTTGTTTAAAATTGATTTTTTTTCCCACTTACGTTATATAAGCATTGCCTTCTTGTAAAAAAATAAAGTTAAAAAGTAGTTTCCTCACCCTTCCCACAGACATCTGCTTCCCCACATCCTGTCCCCAGACACTCCAGAAGGGTCCGCCATTAACTATTATTATGAATTTCTCACGCAAGCTGCTAGCATTTGAGAGCCATGTAAGAGTGCATGTGAAAGCACACAGACACACGCACACACGCACACGGGCGAGTGCTCTCGTGCATTGTTTGGTAGTGGGCGTGGGTTCTTGGAAGGGGAGCTCTGAGTGGGTCCACACAGACACTGTGTGGGGCACCGCCCCCTTCCCCCCAGTGGAGGCCCATCTCATACATTACGTAGAGCCAACTGCTTGTCCACGTTCATTTAAGCTCCCAGAGTCCTGCCATGCCTCTGGCCACACTCTTCCAGTTTCCCGACGATCCGTGAGACTGTTGCCCGATCCTTCTAGTGTACCGAGATGCGCAACATCCTGATGTCCAGCCACGTCCCTTAGTTCTCAATTACTGGGTGAGACTGTCCCCTGTGCATCTCCAAACTTGTATTTTCAGCAGCAAGACCCTTTCCCTTTGTGGCAGGTCTAACACTGTCACTAACAAACCTTCCACGATTGTTACGGATGCAATTTGTTTGCTGGCACGTACGAAATGGCAGAGAGGTCATCATACAGCAACTGATGGAAGAGGAAGACCTCACTTGGCATGTGGCCACAGGCCCCACGGACTCCACCTGCATCATGGAGTAGTCGTCAGCTGGAAATACAGAGTACCGTTTGCTAAAGGATGCTGTCAGTGGCTGAGAGCATGCAGAATACTACTCAGGCAGTGGGAAAAAATATAAGATATTATTCCAGTTGTCTGTTGCCTGTTATCTATTGTGCAAAAACTGGTGCAAATCTTTTTTTTTTTTTTTAAAGATTTTACTTAAAGGCAGGGGAAGGGAGGGAGTAAGAGAGAGAGAAACATCAATGTGTGGTTGCCTCTTGTGCCCACCCCTCCTACTGGAGACCTGGCCCGAAACCCAGGCATGTGCCCTCCCTGGCATCGAACCAGCAATGCTTTGGTTCGTAGTCCGGCACTCAATCCACTGAGCCACACCAGCCAGGCAACTGGTGCAAATCTTAATGGCATCAGAGTCAGTAACTAGTGCTCAGAACCTTTGGAGTCTGGGAAAGTGTCGTCAGTGTGTCCCTGCTCCAGGTAGAAAGACTAGAAGGCTGGAGTGATGTCCACATGACCTGTGCTAGCTCCTGTGTGTGACAGGTAACGCTGGTTGGCTGGGCCTCAGCTGGGCTGGCAGGCAGCCACGGTAGCTGTAGCTGGTACCTGTGTGGCCTGAGTTTCTCCGGAACAGAGGCTGGGGTTCACGGTGAGTTCCCAGGGGCAGGAAGCGGAAGCTGCCAGCTTCTCGTGGCCTGAGCCAGGACCCTGGGTGGGGTCTCTTTCACCCTAGTCTGTTGGTAGAACTGAGATGGGGCCCAGATCCAAAGAGGGGGACATAGATCGCATTTCGCTGTGGGAGGAAAGTAAAAAAATTGTGGGACTATTTGTTTTTAAACTTCCATAAGTACGAACGGTACTGTGATACGTTGTTATATATTCCCCCATATTAGACACAGATGATATCTCAAAATAGTATTATATTAAACTACCCAGCTTACAGTGGGTGTCAAAGCAGGCTTCTCTTCCTCCCCTCTCATACTCGATACCATACTGATTTTGCTGTCTTGCAATTTGCTTATTTTAAAAAACAGCTTTCAGTATCAATATTCAATTTTTATATAATTTTATCTTTACTTTTTATTGCCCGTATATGACTCTATTGTACGAATGTGTGGATTGATTTAATTAGTCTTCCAATGGTCTTGTACTTATTTTATATTTAAATGACACTTGCCTTGTACCGAGCACTGTCTAAGCACTTCATAAATATCAACTCACTGACTTTTTGTTATAACCTGATGACATGGAGACTGTTATCCCTGTTTTACAGATAATAGCACGTAAGGACGGAGAGGTTAGGTAACTCGCCTAAGGTTAAACAGCAGTGAGGAGTGGAGCCTCGATCCCACCTGAGTCCACGGGACTTCAGAATTCACTCTTTCACCATCACGTTTTGCTGCCTATTGGCAGATACCAGTAGATAACTGATTTACTGATCAATAGCTATTGGTAGATACTGATGTATTTCCTGTGTTCGTTAGGATAAGTCACTCTGTAGGGGACAACTCTTTCTTTTGCATATGCACTTCTAGAAAGTTTAATGCATACATAAGCATACATATTTAAAAAAATTCAACCTGTAACGATATGGCTGTGCACCCAGGCGAGCCCTCTTCCTGGCCCAGGTGCATTTCCTGTGAGTGCGGTGGAGCCGCAGCTTCAGGGCCCCTCAGTCGAGGGGCTTTGCCGATGCTGAGGGTTGTGGGTGTTCGTGGTTGAAGGGGAGACCGGGATGTAAATTCTGACAATTTTCGGGAGACAACTTATTAAAAAAAAGAAGGGACCTGATTTTCAAGACTCCTATACTTTCTTTTCATTTCTTTTCTCATTAGAAATGGTCACTTTTTGTAACCGATTTTGAATTCACGCTGCTGTGCTGTTTTCCTTAAAGGGGGTTCCCAGGTGCACTCGCTTCAGCCTCCCAAAGCCTCGATCTGCCTCTGTCTCCGAGATCAGTTTGTATAAATGAAGTTGCTGAGACAGAAGTCTTATTTTAGATGTTGATAATAATCATCACAACAATAGATAACAGGTTAAAGTTTTTTGTATGTGTGTGTCAGAAACAATTCTAATTCCTTTGCATATATTAATTTATTTCTTACAACATACTACAAGTGGGTATTGTAATTTCCATTTTCATTTGGGGAAACTGAGACATAGCATTTTCACAATTTATAAAGACAAATATTTCCACATTCTCTTCATAAAGGGTTTCTCCAATTCTCCTAACAAGTATAAATAAAGGTGACCGCATAATATTGGATATTTTTATTTTTTAAGAAGCTGATAGTTAAAGCATTTTAATTTGCTTGTCTTGTTATGAGAGTCATTGAGCCTGTATTTATTGCCTCGCTACATTTCTTTTTCTGTGAGTGTAACAGGTTTGGTTTTTTAAAAATTCATTTTTAAATTCAAGTTAACACTATTATTTTGGTTTCGGGTGTAGAGCACAGTGGATAGACATTTATATAACTCATGCAGTGGTCCCCCTGGTAAGTCTTGTCCCCACCTGGCCCCACACCTAGTTCTCACAATATTATGGACTATATTCCCTGGGCTGGACTTTACCTCTCTGTGACTATTTTTGTAATTGGCAATTTGTACCTCTTAATAAATTTTCTCTTACAAAAATCCCAATTTTCTCCTTATTTATAAAACATCGTTAGTGAGGACCCTTAAGGAACATACCCATCAGTCCGAGGGGACTGAGAAGAGGCGTTGGCCTTGGCCTTGTAGAAGGAGCCCTAAGTGGGGTAAGAGGTGAGCATAGCCTCTCCAGTTGAGTGCTACAAAGGTCCCCTCCTGTCAGCCCGAGACCAGCTGCTCTGCCCAAACTGCAGCCGATGAAACAACCACAGAATTCCCTCGGCAGACACAGGCATTCACAAGCCTCTTGTGCAATTCTAGGCCATGTGGGGAAGTACAAAGAGACAGGGGTTGAAGCAACTTGACAGGTGGGGTACAGAGAACGAGAAACAGAAGTAGCAACAGTAGCAATTAAGAGAGACAGTTTTATATATTGCACTTTGGAATTAAGTGAATTCAGATTGTAGCCTACAAGCCAGAACAAAGCTGGACACAGTTGCTTCAAATACCTATAATTAAACATAGATAGACAAATACTGCTAAAATCTACACTGCAAGCCAAATGAAGTAATGTAATTAGCAAAGAGTGTTTTTGCTCAAAAGGTGATAATGTCAAAGATAACTTACTTTAAGACTGAGCATCTATTTTACTATAATTAGAAGGGAGTGAGTAGAAAACTGGCATTAAATGAGAATACACCCTCATCATTCATAGCCCATTAAGCATCTAGTTAAATTGGGGTTGGATCTCTCATGTTGTTATATTATTTCATAATTCATTTATTTGTTTACAAAAATGTCCATGCCCAAAATCATTCCAGTAAGGAAGTGAAAACAGCTGGATTATGTGGACCCCCCAAAATTTCCACTTGTATTTCCTTCCAGTGTGGTGGAAGGAAATACAGTTATCTTCTAGGCCCTGAATCACACGAGTAGCAGTTAAGAACTGAGCTTTGGAGAGAGATTGCTCTTCAGAGGTGAATATAGCCACGTGACCTGCATTTACTGCGCGTTAGGAGACCTTCCATCCTCCTGGGTCCACAGGCTCCTAGAAGTCTCCTAGTGACATGTCCTCTGCTCTGTCTGTGGGCAGAAAACCAGGGTTAGGATGAAAGCCAGTCCACGTCTTAGATTTCTGGGCTACACTCTGCTTATGGCCAAAGAGGTAACTAAAATACATAAAATGGAAGAAATGGAGTTTTAAAAAATGATCAGCTTCAAATTATTACCATTAAAACTATTTTACAATGTGAGATATTTCAACTCTTCCATAATATTACTGAAGAATATAAATACTCTACCTAATATCCTACTAGTGGCCTCTTAAACTCTTAAGTACTTATGCAAATTCTCTTCTGCACCACATTTTCCTAAAACCATTCTGTATTTGTTCAAAAGTAGCCATGTGCTTATCTCTGATACAACTGTGGGTTTTATACAATTAAAAGGTAAATTACTCTAAGTCCACTTGAACTTTAAATCGCTTACTATGATTTGGCCCATGAAAACAATGGCTACACTTACTATTTTTAAAAAATTTTCTTGGTTGAATCTATTCCAGTATGTTAAGCAGACAATTCTTCCAGCTTTATTAATATGTATGGCCTTCTCTGGGTAGGTTTCATTTCCTCAGATTTATGGAGGTGGCTGGCATTAGGAATGAAATAAACAGGTCTGCTTAGCTCTGCAGAAAATAAAATAAAGTGTAATTTCATCAACTTTCTTTTCAGGCATCGGATCCAATGGCCGCTCTCATGTTGCAAGGTTAGCGTGAGGCTGGCTTTGGCACCCTCTCAGGCTGCAGACGAACTGCATTGAATTAGGCATTTAAATATCCTCACACATTACCTCTACAGAGAATAAAACAAAGTGATCAGATTTCCATTTCCTTTCTCTGCCAGCACCTACAGGATTATTTTGCACTTGCTGGAGGCAGTTGGGCAACCCGGCCGTTTTCACACGATCACAATTGGACCTGAGAGCGGTGTAAAAGTATTTATTAAAAGCTATTCCCCTCTGGCACTTGGAACGAAGGACAACAGGAGGGTGCTGGTTTGCTCTCTGGGAAGGGTTCACAGTTGGTGAGTTGATGAAAATTTTCAGTGTATCACACCCTTAAATGTGCGCGCTTGCTCCTGGAGGGAAAAGGAGCAGGTGTTTTCAAAGTCGCCTTAAGAAAAACAATGCCCAGCCCCTGGAGCGAGGATGAAGACGGTTTGGGCCCCAGCCTTGCCCAGCCCCTTGAACCGGGGCTCTCTGCACCTGCAGGCTCAGTGCATTTCCTGGGCCGGTCACCATCTTTCATCCCTGCTTCTCGGCCTCTCAGCCCTTCATGATTACGGGGTGCGTATTTACAGTCTCTGCGCTCCGGCCTCTAAAACCTGGAGTTAGTCTTGTGGGCAGCCTCGAAGCGCCCAGGATTGGGCCGCAGGCCGTGAGCGCCCACAGGCCTTCCCAGCAGCACCTCCCCCAACCCCGGGGATTGTTGGAGCCTCCTGATCGGCCTTTGGCTTCTGTCCCTGCGGCTAGTTCTCTGCGTCCCCCTGCCAGGCAGGCACCTCTCAGGGGAAAATGCACTCAGCTCTCTATCCCCCTGGCCACTGAGGCGGTACCCTTGGAATCCGCACAGCCCGTCCTCGCTGTGGATTTCCGCTGCGATGCTCCAGGGATTGGCCGGGGCTGCAGGGCCTGAGTGAGCCCAGCAGGAGTCTACCTAGCACCCGGCCTTGACCCTGAGCCTGGAGCCGTCTGCAGCGGCCAGCCCTGGGCCTGCGTTGGTGGCCGTTGGCTCCACCTGCCTATTCTTTTCTGTCCTAGCTTCTTGCTCTTCGTAAGCAGCAGACATTTTTGTTGTTGTTGTTCCCAAATACCTGGTAGGTGAGTCTTTCCTGTGATAAGCTCAGCGAGTTCTTGAGAAATGATTCCTGCTTGGCGGGGTATCCATTTTGCGGTGGTTTGGCACCCTTGGTGGACTGAAGGTTTCATTGTTTCCTAAAGGGCCAGTTAAAGCCACGTGGTTCTTAAAAACCTCTCACGCATCCTGTGTTCACACTGTCGTTACTGATCCAGGTCCCCGAGTGACTGTTTTCTCCTCCTCTTTTCTTCTGTAAGAGTGTTTTGCTTTTGGGAAAAGGAAGACTTCATTCACCGCTGTTGCAGCGGGGGAAAGAGGCCAGAACTCAGCCTGAGCTTCGTTCCACGGAACCGAAAGGTGCGAGGATTTTTAAGCCTAAGGTGGGAGGGGGAACACAGTCCACGAGTGTTTGTTAACTGGCTTTACCCAAAGGAAAAGAACACTTTCTGGTATCTTTGCAACAGGAGGTAGTTTTTTTTTATTTTAATAATTTATTTTTTCATCCTCATCCAAGGAAATGTTCATTGATTTTAGAGGCGGGGTAAAGGGAGGTAGAGAGAGACAGACAGACAGACATCAGTGTGAGAGAGGAACATCATGTGGTCGCCTCATGTGTGCCCTGACTGGGGACCGAACCTGCAGTCCAGACAAGTGCCCTGACTGGGAATCAAACCCACGACGCTTCAGTCTACTGGATGACACCCCAACCAGCTGAGCCACGCAGGCCAGGGCAACAGGAGGTGGTTTTAACCTTTGGAGCAAGATGCCCCCTGAGGCATGGCTCCAGCCTTCGCGCTGAATCAGAGAGAGCGCTATCACACCCGCGGTGCCCCTTGCGGAGATGGTAGCTTCCAGGTTCGAGAGAAGGACTCCTGGGTTGAAAGCTGTCAAAAGGCTTTTGAAAACATTAGCATGTATCTAAAAGGGGCAGGGAAATAATTCCCAGTTCCATGATTTCTCAAGTAAATGTCTAAGAAAAGGGAGCTCAGGAAGAAAGCTGTCTAAGGTTTAGTCAAGCTGAAGACACATTAAGGAATTTTCGCTCAACCCCCTTCACATTAGAAGTACTTTATGCATTTATGTGAAGAGATAAAGCCTGGAAGGGTTGCTTTTTTTTTTTTTTTGTAAAGAAGAACATATTGTAAGGTGATGTTAATACTGTGTGAGTATAGCTACCAGTTGCCTCATACCATAACAAATTTACAGCTCCTGTCATTTCAGTTTCTCCAACTTCCGTGTGGGTATTTGGACTTGTCCCCTTGAAGCCCTTTCTGCTTTCTGGTGTTTCATCTGAGTTCTGTTGTTATCCTTGGTTTCCCCTCGTCGTTCCTTCTGAGGCTCAGTTCCTGTGTTTCCTTCCGATGTAAAGAATGATAATAAGCTGTTGGTTGAAAAATTTTCAGGCTTATTAATATGTATTATGCCTTTTGTTAGTCTTTCTCCCAGTTGTTCCTTGAAAGGTGCTTTGGTAGCTGCCTTCTGGCAGGTGTAGAAGGAGACAACGTAGGACCCCAGGCTTGAAGTTGAGAGCAAGCGAATGGGAGAAACACAGCAAGAAAATATTGGATCATTACAATTTTCCATAGTTGGTTCCTATTACCTTATACTGCAGGGGTGTCCAACCTGTGGCCCACGGGCCACATGTGGTTCAGGATGGCTATGAATGCAACCCAACACAAAATCATAAATTTTCTTACTTACTTAAACATTATGAGATTTTTTTGTGTGTGATTGTGTGTTGCAGTACATTTAATGTGTGGCCCAAGACAACTCTTCTTCCAGTGTGGACCAGAGATGCTGAAAGGTTGGACACCTCTGCAGTATTAAGGTTATTCAAAGTCATGTTAAAATGGGAAAATGATATAAAGATATTGATCCTAATTTAGCAGAAATAACAAGAAGAGAAATGGATCTTCTCTGCACTCAGGACCTGGCATTATTATTGGAAGGAGGTTGTGAGGAAAAGAGCAGCATCCTGGGTCTCTTCCAGGAGAGATTATAGAGCAAGTGTGGTCTGCAGGAGGGTCGCATCGGGGGCTGACGTCACTCATCAGCTGACGTAGGACACCACACACGTGCTTCCCCATTTTTGAAAGTAGTTAGTGTTGAAGATGAGATAATGAATGAAAAATGCGAGGAAGACGTACGTCTAAGGCAACGTTACTGAGAAAATCATCCTGGGATCACTCTGAAGATATTTGTACAGGTCAAACAGGTAACCGAATGTTACAGCTTCTGAGGAAATTTGCCAAGATACGTTAGTTGGACTTAATGCCCATCTATGTTTTAAGAGACAGTGATGAAAACTTAGGTTTAATTTGAACTGCATTTGAACTGAATTCTCTCATATTTTCGGATGAAGGAGAAATGTCTGAGGAGTACATAGGTTCTTTTGGATTGGTGTTTCAGGGCTCTTAGGGTATACTCCCAGCAGTGGAATTGCTGGCTCAAAAGGCAGTTCCATTTTTAGTTTTCTGAGGAAATTCCACACTATTTTCCACAGTGGCTGCACCAGTCTGCATTCCCACCAACAGAGCACTAGGGTTCCCTTTCCTCCGCAACCTCGCCACACTTGTTGTTTGTTGATTTGTTTATGATGGCCATCTGACATGGAGATAACGAACAAACTGACAGTAACCAGAGGGATGGGGGGAGGGGCATAATGGGGGAAAGAAAGGGAAGGCTCATCAAGGAACAGGTATGAAGGTCCCGTGGACAAAGTCAAATGGGGGAAGGATTGAGGGTGGGGGGTGGGGGTGGGTGGGCCAGGGGAAAGTGGTGGGGGGGATATGAGACAATTGTACTTGAACAACAACAACAAAAGAAATGTCTGAGGAATATTATATGTTTTGCATTTTCTCTCAGCGTTCCTTGATTCACTTGTACTCATCCATCTTTCCAATCATTTGTTGAGTCTATACTAAAAAAAAGGCTCAAATCTAAGGCACGGGCAAAACAATAGTCAGCCTCAAGAATTTATTCTAGAATGAATTGGGATTTTCCAAAAAGCAAAGTATTGGGTAACGATTCTAGAGGTGAGTGATTTTAAGACAACCTACTCTGAATGTTTAGTGATGGAAATGAGATTGGCGTCCCTCGTTTAACCACATGCTGCCTTGGTGGCTAATTAGCGTTATACTTCCTATATGTTCTGCTCTAAAACTAAGCTGTAGACTCCTTAAGAACAGGACTCATGTTTCGTTTTGTAAACCAAATACCGAACACCCTTTCTGGGACACATTAAAAGTCAGCACCTGTTAAATAAGCAAGTCCGACTTCAGGGTGCATTGTGGGTTAGGACCCGAGTGGTGATTTAGACCTTTCAGTCTGCGGAGCAGTAGTTCAGCTGCCTTTAGCCCAGATCCATCAGCGGGATTCTAGGGAATGTGAATGTATCCTTAATTCTCTGCAATATTGTACTGTAACCCATGAAGAGGGCAGAAACACTGCAATTTAGAAAGAGAAAAAGGCTGTGAGAGTTATCTTGATAATTAAATCTTAGCCTTGATCTTATGTCCTTAAATCACTGCAGGCAAGAGTATAATAAAGTTGAAGGGGATTCGATCGAAGGGTGTAACAGTGTAAACATACTGCATTAACCTGAAG
This sequence comes from Glossophaga mutica, assembly GCA_039655065.1. NCBI lineage: Eukaryota > Metazoa > Chordata > Mammalia > Chiroptera > Phyllostomidae > Glossophaga > Glossophaga mutica. Next base: position 91,908,114 of record CM077313.1, read on the forward strand.
AATTAGGGGGTGTAAAACACTAAAAATAAATGTGTGTTTTCAAGGATTCAAGTTTCTTTTGGATTCTGCAGCTCCTCATTATTTTCTCCTAATTTTAATTCATGTGATAGACAACAATGTAAATGGCTTTAAAAATAACAAGAATAAGATGTTTCAGATGAGACTAAAATGTTCTCAGATTTGCTACAGTTTAGAGATATTTTTGCTGATAGAAGGGCTAATTTACCATAAGATGATTTTCGGTCTCTATTAATTTGCAGAATATGTGGCTTTTACAGTCCTACAGGCTTTCATTTATCAGCCCAGCTAATGAAAGTTGGCCTAAACTCTCCCATATTAAATGGGCAGATTTAAACTTTTCTCTTATTAATATAAATTAGATGACTTTTGTCCTTGCCTGAAGTGACAATGTCAATGTCTGAAGCCTACATCTTTCATGACTATCAGCTAATTGAAATGCAGGGCAGCGTTAAAGGTCTCATCCACGCCTCGTCATCCTGGATTACGTCCACTGCTACCATGCCTGCCAATCACTGCGGGGGGCGGGGGGCAGCTAAGGTTCCCAAATCCAAGGATCAGCAGAGTTTCCTCAAGAATCAACTTATTTACACCCCTCCTCTGGGGCGCTCACCCCTTTCTCTTATCCTGGCTTTCCCAGACCTTGTGGGAAGGGCAGGGGCCAAAAGGCTTCCACCCCCACCTCCTCTCTGTGAGGTCCCTGCAAGCTTTGCGCACTTTCCCGACTGCCCTGCCCTGCCCTGCCCCAAACTCCCCGTGTTCTCTGTCCTTTACTGTCGGACACTGTGTCCTTCAAGTTCCCGAAATGCACCTCCAGCCCTTTCTCGCCACGCCTCCGCCCTGCTCTCCTGCCCCAGTTTCCTGGACCCCCACAGCTGGAGGTTCTTCAACACACCCCGTCAGGAGGCAAGTGCTGGGCTTTATCTCTGCTGTGAGTGTGCCCCCTTTGAGGCACTCCAAGGGGGCTCACCCTGTTCTCTGCCCTCTCATTCGATTCTACCTCAGAGGGCAACTTTCATTATGGCCATTTTTTTCAAATAAACAGACCGAAACCTGCAGAACTTACGCTTTCCCTAGTATCCCCCCAGATAAAAGGGGGCACATTTGGGCCTGGAATGTTGGGTCGAGTTAAATCCTGTGTGCACCTCGACTCACACTGAAACCAGGCCCCAAACCTTGTCGGCTCCCTGGAGAAGTAGCATCTCATCTGAAGTCCTGCAGGAATGCCTCGGTTAGGAGAGCCAGTGTTTTTTTCATGAGCTCCTTTGTTGGGTTTTCTTGCTGCTGGGGCAATAATTGCAACAAAAATATTCGGATCAGGTGTAGCTTCATAGGTTTTGATTTTGCGGCTGGTGAATATTCACCAGGATGATTTATAAGGCATCTGAATGTGTGTCTCCGTGCTTGGTGCAGAAGAGGCAAATCAGAAGCGTTCTCACGCGTTTCATTGTCTTCTCTGTGACAGAAAAGAACCAGCCATGAAATGAAAGTTTTCTTTTTTAAGGGAAGTGTTGCTGCATTCATATTTGTCTTGACCGCTTTGCTTTGTTTTGTTTAAAACCACCTTAAGTAGTTGAATATAAATAGAATGGTTCAGGAAGTGATAAAAAACACTTCTTATTTTTTAATTTATTTTTTTACGCCACCTGATCACCACTGATATTTGGTCTTTCGGGAGCAACCGAGACAAGCCAACCCTTGTATTCTCTCAGTGTAACAGACACTATTCCCAGTGGCCCAGTTGTAACCCCCTGAACAGCTGGAGGGGACATGAGTAAGTGTCCGGGCACAATGGCGAGGCGTATAAGGAAAGCCTTTTGATTCCTTTAGCTCATTTAAAGAATTTCATACTCAACTCACTGCCTGCAAAGCACTGTGTCAATGCCATGACAGCCTGGGGCAACCCTGGGGTTTGGGCCACAAATTACCCTTAGCAAGAAGTCCGTATGGCTTGATTCAACCTGTGTCTCCCAGGAGTGACCTTGCCTGAGTTTAACTGTGTTTGCTTTGTTTTATTTGTTTCCGGAGAGAGGAGAATTTGCATCCTAATCTTCAGAAACATTTTGCTTGCTACATGTTTTACTCTCTGAAACAAGAAGTGAACATGTGTTTTTGAACTTCAAACCACTTCTGATATTGTCCCGAGCCTACCTTGACTCTAGGAATGTCTCTAGTTAACACTAGGAAGTCAGATGTTTGAGCAACACTGTTGTTTCCTGTGCCCTCTGTTGGGTAAGCGATCTTTTCCTGTGGCTACCTGAGCAACCGGTCTCCTCTGGACGCCTGGCAAGCTATGGCTTTTAGTTGGAACTGATGGTCTCTATTCTCGTTCTTTCATGTCTCACTGCAAAGGAGACTTATATTCATTTATTCTGTAGGATAATTCATCACTGACATAGCCCTTACGCGAAATCTTAGATCAGATCTTTAAAATGGTATTTATAGTAAAATGGCATAGATGTAAAGGTCCCAAAGTATCATTTTAAAATGCTGGCCATATACTTCGATTTTACAAGAATAAATCAAAATAGCATTTTGAACAAGCTAAATTGTGTTTTCAATATTCTTAAATGTCATCAACTAAATAAGAATAATTCAAATACAGATTTAATCAAGTGAACCTAATAAATGCTACTAAAGAACACGATGAGGAATAGTAGGAAACCCAGCAGTTTTGAATTCAAATGTATGTGGTTTCAAATATCAGCGTTGTCACTTTCTGGCTCGGTTTCCTTCAAGAAATTAAACTTACGTGAATAGGATTCACTTTATGAAAACTGAGAATAATGATGCCTATCAGCAGAGGGGTTGCCAGGTTAAGGATAATGTATATAAAATGCCTGTAACATCTAGGGACTCCATAATGTAATTATCATTATTGCAAAGGTTTTTAATACCTTCATTTCATGTTTTTACCTTGTGCCTGAAATCACATTAATTAACCCTATTTCATATATCATTAAGTAAATTCACGAATCATTTGCCCATAAGTATATTTACGGCAGTGCAAAGACTAGAAACGTAAAGATGGGATAAAGATTTATCACACCAGAGACTCAGGGCATTTGCGCACGCCATTCACATGATCAGTTAAGCCCGTCCTGTTTCTCGGTTCCAAACACCGCAGTAGAAGTACACTTAGTGGAAGTGAAAAAGACAGTTCATCTAATAAATTACACGCATTTTCAAGAGCCTCCACAGTGTCTGTCACCGTGAACTTTTGTAGAGAAACTCAACCTGTGTCCACCGGTAGGTCCCCGGCAGGTGTGGCCTCCCTGTGGGATGTCGCCCATCATCTGTTTTCACGTCAATAGACCTCTAAGGCAAACCAGTTTGTATTTAAAAAGGACTTAAGCTGATTCTTCTTAATATCTGTTTCTAGCTTCCCCCCGACTTTCGAAGATCATTTTTTTCATGTGAGTATTGACGGGCAGCCCCGTTCAATCAGTCCCGTAGGAAAAACCCCACCATCACCAAACCACCGGGTGGGTGTGGGAGAGTAGGTCTGCAGCGCGAGTCCAGAGCCTGGCCGAGAGGGTGTCCCGGAAAACTCTTACCTGTCAACAATAATTTACAGTGACTGTGGGAACTGGCTCACAATGACTGAAACTCCTGGAGAGACCCTTGGAGTTTTCACTCTGGGTCATGAAATCGAAACGCGGGGGAGGCGACATCGACTGGGCATGAGTCGCCACTTTGGGTCGTTGGGGTCTCAGTGGACAGGGCTTATTTATTTATTTGTTTATTTATTCATTCTTAGTAGCAAACCCTGATTTCGCCCTATTTAGTTGAAAAGCCAATTTATGTGAAATATGTGTTACCTTTTCTTCAGGTCGAATTTTTCAGTATTCTTCTAACATTTAAAAATTCAGTTTCCAAGCCTATGGGTACCATTATTCTCCTCTGAAACTCGGATAGTCGTTGGCCCGGAGAAAGCCTACTCTGAGGGAATTTAAAAGGCCCCGAATCTTCGCTGGTGACTCATCTGTTGGAGTCTTCATGTGTTTTGGGTTCTGTGGTCCTTTTGCCTTTTTCTTCTGGGTCCATTTCTCGTAAAGGGTTGTTCTTCTTTTGTTCTTGGGAAGAACGTTATGCTGGAATCAAGGTTCCATTCATACAATTTTAGGGGTTTTTGGAACACTCCAGGGGAGGCCGCAGGCGTGAAGCAGGGTGCTGGTTGTTCACCGATGGTGCCGGCCATGCAGCGCACCTGGGGACCGACAATGCTGGTCCGGAATTCACCATCCTAGAATGAACCGGACCTTTCCTAAGGGAGAACGCACCCTTGTTCATCGCTGGGTCAGTCTAGGACTGGATAATCTGGGCCTAAGGTTGGCAAATACTCACTCCATGGGACATGTTTCTGTTGAAATTATTCGTCGTCGTTGTTGTTGATTTTCTCGGTCTGACGGCTCTGTCTGTGGCTTCTCTGACGCTGTCAGGAGTGCAGGGCAGAGCACAGGTGCGGAGAGAGGCACGGGCGGGGGGGGGGGGGACTTGGTGAACTGCCATGTGGGTTCATCCCCTGCTTGTTTATTCATGCTGAGTACGCCGCAGAAAGAGCTGCCGACGCACAGTCAGACAGTGTGCGGAGTTCTGTTTGTGAGCTCACGGTGTCTAGGTGAGGTGTCTTCAAACTGTAGTGCGGGTCGGGGCCACCTGGCAAGCTCAGTAAGAGCCTGTGCAGGTTCTTAGCTCTACCCGCCCCCACCAGTTCTAGAAGTGGAACCCTGAAATGTGTGTGTTTCGCAAACACTCCAGGTGACCTTGAAGTAGGAGATTCCAGGAGCAGACTTCTGTGAGCGCTGCTCTGGGTGGGGGGTGGAAGGGGACCTCGTGCAGACATTACCTCAAGCCTCATGAAGTCGGTGAGGCTTTAGACACTGGGATACCGTGCGATTGGAGTTCCTCTACAGCGTTAATGCATATTATGGAATATTATTGTACTGCACAGATTCCTATTTTTTGTGTGTGTGTGTGTACTAGTTTCTTTTTTTAATATATTTTATTGATTATGCTATTACAGTTGTCCCATTTCTCCCCCATCATTCCCCTCCACCCTACCCACCCTCTCCCACCCACATTCCCCCCTTTAGTTCATGTCCATGGGTCATAAGTTCTTTAGCCTCTACATTTCCCACACTATTCTTGCCCTCCCCCTATTTTTTCCCATTATCTATGCTACTCATTCTCTGTACCTTTCCCCCCTCTCTCCTCCTCCCACGCCCCTGTTGCTAACCCTCCATATGATCTCCATTTCTGTGGTTCTGTTCCTGCTCTAGCTGTTTGCCTAGTTTGCTTTTGTTTTAGGTGTGGTTCTTGATAGCTATGAGTTTGTTGTCTTTTCACTGTCATAGTTTTATCTTCTTTTTCTTAGATAAGTCCCTTTAACATTTCATATAATAAGGGCTTAGTGATGATGAACTCCTTGAACTTGACCTTATCTGAGATTCCTATTTTTAAATGAAAGTGTGTTCTAATAACACTGACCTGAGTGCACTAGCAAGCAGGAACTGGCTGTGAGCACCTTAGCTTCTGGAAAAGAGATTTTCTCCAGATTTCTGATCAGGACCTCAAGCCAAGTGAAGCGTGACATTCTTATAAAGCCGCAAGGACCTCTTGAGCCGCAGTCAGGTCTACGCCAGGGTTGCGTATGAAAGCCTCTTTCTGGGAGGAAAAGGTTCACTGTGTTTCATAGGGTTAAATGCAAGGACCTGCACCTACCATTTTTCAAACCAATTCTATATGTCAGCATAATGTTGATGGCACTGACGCGGTGCATGCAGGCATTGCTCTATTAGCTGTTGAACACCCTGGCCATTGAATCCTCCACAAAGTCAAGTCAGAAGCAGCAAGTATTCTGGGAGGGATGCCAACAACAAATTGTAGTAATCCCGCCTTGTTGTTATAAAAGCATGAATCAGGGACTCACGGTCTTGCTGAGACAGCAATCACCTTAACCTTATTGTACTCCTGAGATGGTAATATGAGGTCTTATCAATATGGTAGATGTGGCTCTACAAGGAAAGCTGGGGGTCAAAAACGGCTGGAATTTATCATGGGCAATGTCGCTTTGTGAGATGCACAGCTGTAGAATGGTGACAACCTAGTAAATCCTCTGAGAAGTTAAAAAAAAAAAAAGTCCACCATCTGCAGGATAAAGGAAGGGGACAGAGGCGGAATCAACAGTGAAATAAAACTGGGCAAATGAAAAGAGAGTCTTGATCTTCATTTTAAAGATGAAAAAATGGAGGCCTGGACGTCTGTTTTTGAGATTACCCCTTAGGCAGCTTCTGAAGGAATGGTGATAGCTCCAAGCCATGGGAGAGTAAAGGCTCTCTGGGCGGCCGTGTTTTAAATTGGGAAATCCTTTCGAAGAGGTTTTGTTCTTGTAATCAAGTCTAGGCTCTATTCTTGGGAAAGACAAAGTATAAATGACCCAGCCCATTAATCGCATTTTAATGAGTATACAGAAAGACTGCTGTGATCTATGGTGTCTATTTTTAAACTGAGCTTTATCCATCAATGTTCCTAGAAAGAAGTCAAACCAAACCGATGCCAAGACCGCAGAGCTTCCTTAAGTATTAGTCTCAGTATTCAGTTCCAACCTCGTGCCCTCCAAGAAGGGAATAATAGGCAGAGTGTTCAGAAGCCTGGGCTTTGAACTGGGAAAGACCTGGACGTGAATCATAGCTTTGTGATTTCTAACGGTGAGACCTTGAGTAAGTTGCTTAACTTCTCTGTGCCTTGGTTTTGTTAGCTCTGCAATGCAGGTAATGCCAGTACTGGCCTCATAAAGTCTTTGCGAGGATAAAACGAGAGGAATTAGGCAAAATATTTTCAGCAGTGCCTGGCACATGGTGTGTACTCTATAAATGTTAGCAGTGGGGAATTTGAGATCCCCCACCCCCCAAAAATATTGTACTGCTCTTTCCCAGACAGTTTCTGAATAATTTGGGAATGTTACAAACAGTAAAGACGCAGGCAAACTGTTTGTTGCCTTGTTACCTTGCTGAGAAAGGTTGGAGGATGCAGCTTAGTGTGTGAGTTCTGTTGGCCTGCTAAGTGCCTGACTTAGGTAGACCCGCTCTATCTGTTACAGCAGCCGCGCATGGGCCAGGCTTCCCACAAAAACAGGAAGAGCAGAACAGGCTTGTTCCTACAGGAAGCTCTTCTTCAAGAATGACAGAACTGGGCTGAGCACTCGCAGGCATTCCTGCCGAATTATCCAGAGTCATCATTCCGTGTCAGCAGGGCCTGGGTGATGGGAGGGGCTGGAGGGAGAAGGGACGTGTTAGCTGCAAGTCTTCCTCATGGGAACGATGACCGAGGAGAATGCGCCCATTTAGCATAAAAGGCTGTCATCCTCATCAGTAATTCATCTGCTTTACACTTTGTTCTATTGCTTACTTTGATGTTACCACCAACTTAGTGGCTGAAACAGTACAGTTTTACTCTGACCATTCTGGAGGTCCAGAGGCTACCGGCCGTGTTGCGGGGCTAAAGATAACATTGGCCAGGTTGATTCCTTCTGGAGACTCGGAGGGAGAAATCATGTCTTTGCCTTTTTAGCTTTCAGAGGCCACCTGCCTGTGGTCCCTTCCTTGCATCGTTCCAACTTCTTCTATTATCCTCTCTCCAGCTGTCTTTGACCTTCTTGTCTTTCTTTTATAAGAACCTTTGTGATTATACTGCAGATTCCCATATGATCCAGGATAATTTCTCATCTGGAGATCCTCAATCATAACTGCAAAGTGCTTTTTACTATCTAAGGCCACAAATTCACAGGTTTCGGTGGCTAAGACATGGATATCGCCAGGGAGCTGTTATTCAACCTGCGACAATGACATTTTGACTTGTCTGAATTTGCCTTGTAGCGATTTTTCATGTTCTTGTATACAGCATTCTTTTTACTATTTCATGAATCAGGTTGTAAGTGCCTCAGAGGTAGATATCAGATCTTCCATGTTTTTATATTTTTTCCTACTTCAGTATCTGACATGTTGAAAGTAAAAGAATGCTCATAACAGGCCCTCGGTAAAGCCTCTTGATGTAAATACTTTTAAATCACAAGCTCTCCAAAACAGGCATTGATGAGGACTGCATGTGTTTCTGGAGAAACAAAATTTTAGCTTTGACTTTTGGTTCTACAAACATTCAGACTATGGGAGGAGTTATGCGCTCAGAGTGAGGCATGAGAATGCATCTCAATTTCCAGAATTCTCATTGTTAGACTGTAAAGAGACTTGGAGGCAGTCTATTAAGTGTTAAGATTTACCAGAAAATCCATGGGATTTTTCTTGCCACACTCTCCTTCCTTAGGATAAAGAAAAGAAATATTGCGGTTCTTATGAGTGGCTGTGAGGACTTTCACTGCGCAATTTAACTTGCTTTCCCGTCAAATGTTGGGAGCAGATTCTTTTACGAGGGAATTTGTTTCTGATTTCAGCTGCCATGGTTGATAAAAAGTGTGCTGTGACTTATGGTGATTAGGGACATGAAATAATTCTCTCAGGCATGGGTACATTTCAAACTGCATGATTGTGCATCCTTTCTGGGGGGAATTAGGAAATTATGGAGACCAATATGTAATTTTAAGGTATACAATTCATGTTAATAGATATCTAAGTGAACCATAGAATTAGCTTTAAAATGTATAGAGTACAGGTCACACTCATAATTTTAAAAGTTAGTGATGATGTGTATAGTAGCCTTGCATATAGTATTTTTGTTGTTTATTTAAGAGGAAAAGGTTATCTTTGTCCTCAGCCTGGAAAGTTTGCACTTGACCTTTTGTTTTTGACCTGTGCTACTTCCATGGGTCCTCCTTCTGTCCTTGAGTTTTCTCTGGAACCGTCAGACTGGGCAGGACCCCAGAGGACGTCTTGTCAATGTAGACATTTTACACCTGAGAACGTAGTTCTAGAGACATCAGTTGACTTGATTGGGGTCATACAGTTATTGGAAGAGCTTCGTTAAAAACTCAGATCTTCTAGTTCTCCGTAAAGGTATGTTCTCCTGCTGTCTAAATAAGATGACATAAGAGTGGAGACGGACAAGAGAATAATCAAGTTGTGAAGCAATGGAGGAGGAGGAGACTTTGCAATTCTGGCGGCTGAAAGGAGACACGGTTCTCAGTGAGTTTTCACTCTTCTCAGCTACTTCCGGAGCTAATCACCTGTCAGAGCAAGAGGGAGAAAGAAGTGCTTGGCCTGGAGGGTGGCAATGAGGCTGCAGGCGACGGTCCGATTCTGATGGAGAGTGCTGGTGGGCCCCGAGAACCAGGGTCACAGGCCTGGAGAAGGGTTACAGTGATGCACTGTTTGAGGACAGGACTTCTTCTGAGGAACGCATTGTCGGGCAGTGTTGGTATTGTGAACGTCACAGGTGTGCCCACGCAAACCTGGGAGGGATAGTGTACTAGCAACCCAGTATAGCACATCCCATCGCTTCCAGACTGCAAACCTCCGCAGCATGATATCAAACAAAACATCTTCCGATTAGATCAAACGCAAGAGAAAAGGATGCAGTCGAGAGACACAGTGAACACGAGATGTAAGAGGCTGCTGCTGAGTAACCAGCACACTGCGGCAAACACTTTTATCTGTAGAAATAGCAGCCTCCAAAACAATGATCAAAAGGTCTAGTACAGCACATTCATAACTCAGTAACACAGTAGTTTGTTATCATTAAGAATACTGTGAACTCTAAGTGATGGTATGCGGTGTGTGTACTTTTATGTGACTGGCAGCGCGGTAGGTTTGTTTATCCCAGCATCACCACAAATGCGTGTGGAATGCATTGTGCTCCATTCTTAGGGAAGCTATGACATCACTAGGTGGTAAGAATTTTTCAGCTGCATTATAATTGTAAGGGACCATTGATGTATATGTGGTCCATCTTTGACCAAATCATTATCATTTGGCACTTGACTATATAATAAATGGAGGCATCAAAGATACTAGGCAATTACAAAAAAGAAAAAAGAAATACATGGTAATAGTAGAAACTATACTAATAGTATGAAAAGAGATTTGAAAAGTTAAAAGTTAAAAGATTTGTAAAGTTAAAAGATAGAGAGGAGTATTCTGTGCTAAAAAGTCACAAAATAAATAATTTATAAGGACACCATAACAAAAGCACCCAGAGACTGCATGTAGTTAAATATCAAAAGCAGTGTCTATTAGATATACAAGAATAAATTACAAAACTCCAATTACAATGGGAGACTTCAGTACAAATTTTTAGAATTATATAAAAAATAAAACTATAGGGGAGTGGAATAATGGTATGAATACATTTTCTTATGTAGAGAGAGAAAGACAATAATAAAAATTCAGAAATCCATTGAATAGAGAATATAGATTACTTTCTATATCCATGGAAACTTTATAAAAATAGATTGTGTAAATTGACCATGAAGCAAATTTTGATAATTTTTTTATCCTTACCTGAGAACATGCTTATTGATTTTAGAAAGAGGGGAAGGAAGGGTGGGGGGGCAGAGAGAGAAAGAATGAGAGAGAGAGAGAGAGAGAGAAAGGGAAAGAGAGAGGCATCAATCTGTTGCCTCTTGTACCTGCCCTGACTGGGGAACAAACAGCAACCTAAGTATGTCCCCCGACTATGAATCAAACCCATGACATTTTGGTGTACAGGATGATGCTCCAACCAAATGAGCTACATTGGCCAGGGAAAAATTTGATAAAATTTTAAAAGCAAAACTTGTATAAGCTGCTTTCTCTGACCATATTAAAATAAAATGAGAGGCAAAGCATGGGTGATCCTCTTATTTCCCCAAATAGTAACTACTAGGAAATTAAGGGTGCACTTCTGGCTGGTCTATGCATCGGAGACCACAGGAAAATGGAAATTACAAACTACCTAGGAAACAGTAGAAAAGGATGAGTACCGAAACCCACAAACACAGCCAGAACTCAGAGAAAAAATTTCTAACCTTAAAGTCCTTTAAGAAGTGCTAAAGTAAAAGGGAAAGTGAGTAAAACATATTCGAAAATCCAAAGAAAGTTATTGATTTCCCAGCAAAATAAGCATTACCAAAATTGATAAAGAAGTGCAGAACTAGAATAAAACAAGTATGACCAAAGAAGTGAAAAAGGTGATTAAAGTGATACCACTCTTATTAAAAAGTCACTCTGCACCCTTTCACGTTGCCGCAGAGTGTAACTGTGCAGTGTCTGCGGAGATGCTCTCGTGGTTCCCCAGTACTCAAACACGGACCGTGTGACCCAGCTCTCCTACTTGTGGGTATTGTCCACCTAAAATCGAGAAGCTGAAATGAGAGGCAACAAGTGTTTATTTGGGATCAAAATTGCCATTCTGGGAGCACAGATTCACGGAGAAACCCCAACAGTGTCTTAATTACTGGGTAAGGGCAAAAGGTTTTATAAGAAAAGGAAAAACTAATGGCGTGAACAGGACAAAGAGATTCCTCCTGTTAGAGCTAACGCTGAGTTACTCTTCAGCTAAACATGACTGGTTACTGATTCTATCTTAAGATAGAGTCCATAATCAAAGGTCCTAATGGTCAGGATGCCTATTTCCTGCTGATTCTGCAAACAGTTGTTTGTAAGACAGTGTGGGTTGGGCCCACTCCAAAGGTCAGGCCCAATTCATAAAGTCCAAAAAGTTCAAGGAGCAAGACATGCAAGGCAGCCTCTGCGGAGGTCTGTTCTGGCTCCTTTTTTTAAAAATATATTTTCTTGATTATGCTATTACAGTTGTCCCATTTCTCCCCCATCATTCCCCTCCACCCTGCACACCCCCTCCCGCCCATATTCCCCCCTTTAGTTCATGTCCGTGTGTCATAAGTTCTTTAGCTTCTACATTTCCCACACTATTCTTGCCCTCCCCCTGTCTATTTTCTACCCACCATCTACGCTACTTATTCTCTGTACCTTTTCCCCTCTCTCCTCCTCCCGGCTCCTTTTAAAATGGCTCCGTTTACATCCACAGTTTCTTTTCTAAAGAAACTCGGGGCAGAGAATCAGGTACTGTATTCCTGAATAGTGGCATTCTTCACAACCACCAAAAGCTGGGAACAACTCAAGAGTCCATCAGCAGATCAATGGAGAAACTAAATATATGGGGTATACACACAATACAACATTCATCCTTAAAAAGGAATGAAATTCTGAGGCATGCCGTAATGGAGATGAACCTTGAAAACATTGTGCTAAGTTAAACAAAGCGGGCATGAAAGCTAAGTATTTTGATTGCACTTACAGTGCAAGTTCTTAGAGATGGGGAGCAGGGGAGAAGTGGTGGAATGTGGGGTTCCTGGTCACTGGGCACAGAGATCCTGTTTGAGATGATGGCAAATTTCTGGAAATGGATCGGGGCGATGGCCGTACAACGTTGTCAAAGTACTTGGCACCCCTGACTGAGATACTTGGAATGGTTAAAAGGGTAAATTTTATGATATGTATATTTCACCATACTGAAAAGAGAGATGATGACCAGATATTTTTGTTAGTTCTAACTAATCTCGAAAGAATTGATATTTCTCATGTTACTTAATCCATTTACACAATAGATGAAAATGTAAAATTCTTCGAATCACTTTTGAAGCCAGCACAACTTCCATATCCAAAGGTATTTCAAAATTGAAAACTATAAAGCAATTTCACATATCAGTATAGATACACTAACATTTAAATGTTTTGCAAATAAAATTTGGAACTGTAGCAAAAGGAGATTTGTTAAGACCAACTAGAATTTATCCGGAAATGTAAAAGTGGCTCAGTATCAGAATATCTTATTATAGTTTATTCTAATTAACAAACTAAAGAAAAATCCTTATAATTTCAAGAGAAGCTGAAAGCGCATTAGAAGAAATTTCAAAGAATACCCTAAGTAAAATATCAAGAGAGAATTTCTTCAAAACCTTGAAGTGATTTTAATTTAAATTAGGAACTAGATGGAAATGTTCATTATTACCATTAATACTTAACACTTTTGGAAGTTATAACAAATGCTATAACATGGATCATTTGATAAAATAGTGGAATAAAGAGACTAAATCATCTCTTCTGATTGATAACTATGAATATATGTTTAAAAATTCCACAGATTCTAGCACAAAAACAGTATGAATAAAGTAATTTTGTAGGTAAATAAATAGAAGGTAAACTAAAATAAATGAATAGGTTTTCTTTAATAAGTCCTAAAAATTAAAATATGGGAAATCCATTAAAATAATAATGTGAGCATAAAATATTTAGAAACACATTTACCAAGAATGGCATAGGATTGTTACAAAGAAAACTATAAAATCTCTTTGAATTATACATTAAATGATATTTAAAAAATGGAAAAGACATTCTTGGATGAGAAGGCATAATAAAAATGTCAATTCCACTTAAATTAAAATAAGAATTCAATGCAGTTTTAATTAAGACTCCAGAGGGTTTTACTTTGGAAAGGATTTTATAAAGAGATATTAAATATGGATTATTAAATACCCGAGTCCATCCGTGAAGAACATAAAGAAAGGAAGACCTAGGATAGGGGACTTACCATTGTTGGAAATATAATAGTCACTGTGGTAAAGATCAATATGACATTGTCCTAAAGCTAGAAAACTCAATTCGACAAAACAATACAAATTTGTTAGATGATTCTAGTGTACATGAGAGTTTAATGGTAGAGTAAGAGTGAATTCAGTGGTGAAGGATGAATAAGCAACTTAACTGATAAAGGAGCAAAGAGTAAAAATAAACCTTTCAGAGACGAGAAAATCCAAATGGCCAATGAACATCTGAGAAGATGCTCCAAGTCACTGGTAGTCAGAAAAACGCAAATTAAATTAGAATTAGTGTTATTTACACCCACTAGATGGTGAAAAATGTTAACAAATCATAACATTTATTGCTGCCTGTGTGTGAGGAAATGGGCACTTTCATATATTTGAAGATAAATTGAGTTTTGCTTGGGAAAGCATTCTGGCAACATCTATTGAAATTAAAAATGCATGCACTGTTGATCCACAGTCTTACTGCTGGAAAATCATAGTAATATAAATTACTATATTGCTATATATAGAAATAAAATTACAAGCTTATAAAATTGTATACACAAGAATTATGTATTATAGAATTTTCCAGGTAGGCAAAATACTGAAAGGTGATAATATCATAAATGACCCTAAATAAATATTGGTTTGTCCACATTGTGAAATGTTTTGCTACTATGCATCCATTAAAATAATAAAACAATTTTGCAAATTAGGATCAATACCCACTGATTTAGAGCAATGTACTAAAGATAGTTTTGAATGAAAAAAGAGGCAAAGGAATGCGTATAATGTAATAGAATTTTTAGAATCAATTTCGAACCCCTTCTCAGTGCAGAGGTATGTGTGCACGCACCTGTGTGTGTGTGTGTGTGCGTGTGCGCATGTGCAGTTACGTGAGCTGAAGTAGACACATGGCAGTAAGAATCCACGTTAGCACGGGCTCCCGGACTGCGAGTGGGGAGACGCAGTCCCTCTGCAGGGGTTGGCGGTGAATGTTCAGGAAGAGGTGAGATGGGAGTGAAGCAGGAAGGGGGCCGTACATGTTGGTACGTTTGACTTATTGCAACAGGCACGTGTTAATCCAGAATTTAAAGATCTATGTAAATTCTCTGATACTTCAGTGAGTGGAACTGTCCCCGCTTCCCCTCCACGGTTATGTCCACTCGGAACATGGGGATGTGATCATCTTATTTGGGAAAAATCATCATTGCAGATGTTATTACTTTAAAGATCTCCAGAGGACACATTCGGGATTAGGGCGCACCCTGAATCCATGACCAGTTTTGATAACAGCAGGGTAGGAGCGCACGAAGAGGAGAAAGCCATGCGAAGGCTGAGGCAGATTTGGACCGAGAGCCTTAAGCCGGAGAATGCCCAGGGTGACCAGAAGCAGAAAGAGGCAGGGGTTGGAGTCACCACTGGGGACCCTGGAGGAGGACAACCCTGCAGACACCGTCATTTTGGACTTCTGGCCTCTGTATCTTCGAGAGAATCAATTCCTATTGTTCGAGTCACTATGTTCATGGTCATTTGTTACCACAGCCCCAGGAAACCAATGCAAATACTAAACTCCTGTTTCCATGGAAGTTTTCTGGGAATTACAATACGCAGAAAAATTAGAGCTGTTCTCCCTGCCCCACCTGCCCCATCTCTGAGTTACCATGGAAACATCAGGCCTGCCCAGAGCCCCGTGTGAGCATTTCTGATTTTGGCCAACCCCTGCTCTGTACCAAAGAAAAGAGTGAGCTTGAAGAGTGTCACCCACATTTTGACAAGCCAAGCAAACTTGCAAACTCAAGATGATTTGATGCTCTTCCTTAACGTATTCATCAGAAGGCCCTGGGTCCTTCTGAGTCTCTATTACAGCTGGGCGAAGCTCAGTCCGCTCTCCTCCCAGCAGGACTTCGACAAAGCCATTTTTCGGCTTTTCACAAATGCATTTCACTGCACACAATCAGTCTTGTAAAGTTTTATTAACTTTTTAAAAATGTGTCTACATTTTCTTAGGAAAGAGTTTTGCATAATGTGCCGGTTTCTTGCTGAAAATCCCAAGATATGTATCTTCCACTTGAAATATGGATCCCTGCTGAATTCTTAATTCTGGGTTTCCGGCCCATTGTACAACTAAGCTGAAAGTTCCCTTCACCTCACTGCATGCAAAAATCCAGGATATAAAAATGCTTGAGGGGCAGGACGCTAGGGGTGCAGGGGAGGAGGACAGTGGTGAAATCAGTGAGGGGGGGGGAAATGCTGAATAGTTCACTGAGGTTGAGGCTCTGTCTCCCAGCACAACACAGGATTCCTGAAGAATAAGGAAGTTTCCTCAATGTGGGTGTACCTTTATTTCTACAAATAAGAAAAAGAAAAAGGAGAAGGAGAAGGAAAGAGGGAGGGAGGGGGAGAGAGAGAGAGAGAGAGAGAGAGAGAGAGAGAGAGAGAGAGAGAGAGAGAGAGAGAGAGAGAGAGAGAGAAAAGAAAGTGAGTTTCCTTCCATCTCCAGGGCAGCAACACCAGGAGACTGAGAAGTTCTGATGGGCTAGGTGAGGTGTGGAGAGGTGGGAAGAACCACTTTGGGGAAACCTGGGGGCCATCATTTTGTGAAGCTTCTGTGGGTCTCCTTGAGGTTGGAGGTCAAGATATGTCCTGTGCACTAGAGGGTGGAGTTAACTGGAGCTGAAAATGTAGTTTATAAAGACCTTCTACTTGACTCTTCTGCTATCATACATTGATACAGTGAGAATTTTAGGAAAGGAGGTTTAAAAAGCCATGGTTGTTACACACTAGTATGGGTGGAGCACGTGGAAAGCACAGGATGAAAAGACAATGCAAAGTCAGGATGATCCAAACAGAAATAAACACAAGAAATGAATGGTGGAGTTTTCTGTTTATCGCAGTTAAGTGTTTTACGTATTTATACCGAGGAGGGATACAGATGATATCATAATTACACTGGGAATCTGTATAGTTTATGTATATCTAGCTATCACATTTGGTCAACTTTTTAAAAGCAGATTTTATTTATTTATTTTTAGAGAGAGGGGTAGGGAGGGAGAAAGATGGAGAGAGGAACATCAGTGTGGGGTTGCCTCTTGTGTGCCCCCCACTGGGGACCTGGCCTGCAACCCAGGCATGTGCCCTGACTGGGAATCGAACCAGTGATGCTTTGGTTTGCAGGCCCACACTCAATCCACTGAGCTATACCAGCCAGGGTGGTAAGCTGTTTATAACTGTTATTCTATTTGATGATGTGGGTTCAATCCCCCTTGTTGAGTTTCCAGAGAGTATAAATATGCACCAAATATTGCACATGACCTACGTATACTAAAAAAAATCTGAAATTCAACTTTAACTGGGGATTCTGTGTTTTTATTTACCTAAGTCTTGGCAACTCTAATCTAAGAAGTTGTCCATGCCCCATTATTAAGACAGGAGACTTATATACTTGTCATAACTAAACAAAATTGATATTAGTTATTAGTAGCATAAAATACGAATTGTGTGACTGCTCTGCTCCGCACACAGAATCTTCCCTCCGCCGGAGCCTTTCACAGCATCCGTGCGGATCCAGGCTGAGGGCCCCGTGGGCATGTGAAACATCTGTCAGCAGGGTAGGCAAACCGGGTAGACACCCAAGTGAGCTCCCCCGGAGGATCGGGGAACATCGAGCACGTTAGCAGCTCTGCTTAGGGCTTGAATCAGGCTTTTCCCCAATGTTCCATTAATGTGGTCTTTTATGTTTCCACCTCGGTTATTAGTGCTGGGAGATCCAGTCAGAGCTCCTTAAGAACCTTCCACTGGTCGGGGGAGGGAGGGGGTCATTCCTCTTGGTCGTTAATTAGTAGCCCAGGAGCGCAGCTTTCTCCTTCCCTCCCCCATAATGGAAATGTCGGCTGGGAGCCTTTAGCACCTTTCCCGTCAGAAAGGAACCCTGAGGTGTCAGGTGATTTTTTTCAATTTTTTGAAGGCTTTATGGGCGCTAAGGAGATTTTTTTTCCTTTGGTGATGACTCTGTTTGTGTTTAATAACCTTTATTTTGGAATTGCTTTGGTTTTTATTAAACGCGAGGGTTTCTAGTCCTCACCCCACATAAATGTGATTCAGTAGAACTCCGATGGGCCCCGATGTCGGCATTTTAAATAAGGACTCAGCTGGTCTAAGGGACACACGGACCTGGAATTCTTCTTTCACGGGAAGTCCATCGACCTAGGGTCCCACGCGCCACCTCTCACTCCCTGGTTGTAACTCCATGAGATTGACTGAAAATTACCCTCTACGTGGTCAATGTAACTCTGGTTAACCAGAGTGCACTTTGCCCCTGAAAATGCCCCTTTCTTTTTTCCATGGAATAGAAACCCACCCCAAGGCAGTGATTCTCAAAGGACCCCCACAAGAAACACCACGTTGTTAACCTCCTGGGCAGCTGGAAAAGCAGCATAAGCCTGGGCAATCATTTATCTTCTCTTCTTGACTTGACACTGAGATCTCATCGAAGTTTCTGTCTCGTTTAATATCAGCTGTGGCAGGATCGCTTTTCAGATGCGACTGGTCTTCGGGCCGGCGCCGAAGCTGACAGCTGATCGAGCCTGGCGGGAGGAGCGCGGTCCGGCCCCTCGCCTGTGAGCCGGTTCGCCTGCAGTCCGATGTAGAATCCGTGATACGCGGCTCCACGACGTCTTCATGTCCTGAAACACAGATGCTGGCAGCCCCGGTTTATTTTTTGTCGCTTTGACAATCTGTCATGGACAGTGTGGCAACTTTTAGCTCTATGGTGTCAAAGAAGTTGCCTGAGAATTGGAGCGTCCTGGTGTGGTCCGGTGTCCTGTCAGTCCGAGAAACCCGTGCCATAGCCGCAGAAAGGTCCCTCTGCCTGGGCGTTAGGCTCTTGCTCAGATTTCCCAGGTCTGCCCCCGACCTGAACCTTCGGCGTCTCTTTCGCCTCCGTGACTTCCTTTGTGGGCAGAAGGTCTTGTCCGCTCAACTCTGTCCCCTGAGACAGAAGGGTCAGCCTGTTGGTCAGTCACTTACTCTGGAAGGGCTAGACCCTTCTACTTGGCCAAGCCAACCAGACACACGCCCAGGGTTTCTGGCTCCTTCTATCACTTCAGGACTGGGGGAGGCACCACACTACGGGGTTGTGGACAGAGGCCTTCCGATAGGTGCTGAGTACATGGGAGCTGACTCCCCGAAAGGTGCCCGCTGGGAAGGACGTTGGGAGGGACCACTTGACTAATTCCTTCAGCTTCCTACCTTGGATCAAGTACTTCACAGCAGTTTCTCTTTGCATTTGGCCCAGAGAAGACTTGTGTCCTGAGTGGCCAGCCATGTGGATTACGCCACACTGGGGCTTGTGCGGAGGTGGCAGCAGTGCATAAAGCCTGTTGGTCTGTACCCTTTCTTGCCCCATTCCCTGTTATCATTGTTGCTGCCTTGTTTTGCACACCCCCAAATGAAGCATCAGCCCTTGAATCCTCGCCTAGGCTCCATTTTCCAGAGAAGCCTGGCTAAGATGTGTGGCAAACGCAGTGAGTGGATTGCATACTTTTCACAGCCCTTTGGGTGCTAAGCAAAGGCACATCTTTTGAATGTCTAGAGGGCTAAATATAACACACACACACACACACACGAATTTGTTTCTAATCATGAAACACACAGATTGAAATACTTGATTTCCTGATTGCCATTTGTTGTAATGAGGGGAAAAGTGTACCCTAAGTGCTAAAAATCAGGTCCTTTATTTCATTGTCGAGACTTGATTTCAGTGAGTGCTTTGGGTACATTCTTGTGCTGTTCTTGCTCCTCCTGGTGCAGCAGAAAGGTGCAGACGGTCACCACATGCTCTCTTTTCTTCTCCTGATTCAAATCTCATGTACAGTTTTCTGCTTTGTACTGGAACTGAGGACAAATGAGCAGCCACCAAGTAATGAACCTATTTTTCCCCTTAAATAGAACTTTGGGGGGTTTAGAATTGCAACTGATAGACCTAATACAATAGCAGCTTGCAAGAGAATAATTTTTTTCTTTTCTGCATGGACTCTGGAGCATAAGAAAGGGAATGATATTTCACCACAACGAAAGTATTTTCTCGGGCAAAAGGTCAAAGGCTGGGGAGAAGAGGAGCAGAATGGCCCCTCCAGGTATTCACACTGACACCGGCAGGCAGTCGTAAGGTCGCACTGGTAAAGGATGTCTCTTTTACTTCTCTTTAACTCTCACGAACATTTGCCATTTTTAAGTCTGTTGCATTTCATCCCCACTGAGAATCAATGAACACATGTGTATTGATCCACTCTAATGGTTGAGCTTGATTGTTCTGTTTCATAATCATTTCAATAGTAGTGCTTTTCAAGAAAGCAGCAAGTTACTTTTCATTTTCTTTCAGCCTTGAAGCCGAAACAGGCCAATACAAAGCTAAGTGCCACAATTTGTCAATCAGAGTTTAGTTTCCGCATTTCAACTTTCAAGTCACAAACAGCAAGAGCAGGAATTCACTTGGCCTTATATGCACCGACACGGGCACACACATCACACATGCGTTTAATCTCGTGAAATATGTCACCTGTGGTTTCTGTAGCTGTCCCCATAGGAAAACCTCATCAGGGGGACTCAACTAATTGGGTCCCCAGGGCTTACCTAGATCCTTCCCCTGGTTTATGAATAGCTACATTCTTGTTCACTTTCTGAACACTGAAAACCCAGGTTAGGTTTTTACCCCCTTAGTTTTTTTAAGCCTTGTTATGTTGAACAAAAAAATGCGACACTTATTTTTTAAGAAATGAATTTATTTTGCATTATAATTTTTCTTCAAGAAGTTGATGCAGTTCTTTAGTTGAATAGATAATATCTAGTGTGATTTTAATTTCTGCCTTTAAAAATGTGTCTAAAATCTGCCAAATTTGTGCATATCACGTTGGGAACTCTTTCTATTTAAATACACATTTCAAGTAATTGGACACATGGGCTAGAAATGGAAACTATTAAATTTTAAAACTGCATTGTGTTTTCCATTTTAGAAAACAAGTCCTATTTCTAAAATAAAATTGGGTATAGGCATTGCATTAAAAGTTTGAAAGCTGGATATGCTCCGAGGACAGTGTTCTTTAATAAACAAAAGAATGGTGTGAAATTATACTACTTAGAGACACAGTCTATACTGGAGATATTATTTCCTTTTATTACTGGTTCCTACTAGAGAGAACTTTAATAAAGGAGATGTTTACCTCCCTGAAAATGGAATGAGGTCCTGCAATATTTGATCCAAAGAAAACAAGTAGAGGAAGCTACTGCTACCGATATCGTATTTATCTCTTGGGGTAGAAGAAATACTGTCCTTCGGTTATTTTAAAATTTGTCTGAGGGACTCTGAAACTTTGGATGATGGAGCATTCTGTCCATAGATGATTCTGTGCATATATAATCACCAGTAAGCTGTTCAGAAAAGACTTGTAGAGACCATCTTGAGACTCTCTATTTCCCACATCACTAAGATAAGAAAGGAGTCACTACACTTGGGACATGATAATCTCGTGCCCTATGAGTTACTTAGAAAACATCTCTAAATGAAGGTTATTTACATAGTAACCATAAATGAGATGAAAGCATGACCTAAGATGAACTTAGAGTTGCATACTTAATTCATTTCTTTATTCTGCAAATATTTATATGATTTTCCAGTGCAAGAGTAGCAAATTTAACAACATCTTTCAGAAGCTGCAGCATGATATGCTACCATTTTGAATGTCTGAGATGTGGCATTAATTAATTGCTTACAATTACTGAATTCTCATTGAATTGAGTAACTGGACATGCTCAAATGAAGCTACTTTCTAGCAAGCATCTCTCATGTGTAGTATCATTTTTACCAGTTAAATGGAACCTTCTGCGCCTTCTTTGAAAATCAACTTTATTAAAAATAATAAAGTAACTTAAATTATTTCGATTTGCTATCAGTGTCTTATTAGACCTTGAACCCAAATGATTAATGATGGTGATTTAATATGCTTCAGAAGGGCTCTGATAATAAATATCAAATGCTTAAAATTTTTGCTTAAATTCTGGTGGTAGCATTCTCTTTCCATTCATTTTTGCTGTATCAGCTATTTAAATGATGGAAACATTGAGTAAAATGAGTACAATTTAATAGTAAATTCATATTCTAATATTTTCAATAGATGTCTCTCTCTAGGTATTACCACCTGGACCAGTTTGAATATGTGTATCAGCTGCCATATTTTGAAAAGAATATGAGTATACAATAAAATTGACAGAATTTAGACTTCTATGCTACTTACTTTGCAAACATCTAAGTAAGTACAATAAACAGATGTTTTGCTATTGAACTTTTTGTTATCTGCCTAGTTTACTCTTCAAGATAGCTTACAGATGTTTAGGCCATGTTGATTTGATACACATATATAAGGTGAATATTACCATTTTATAAAACATTTCAAGTCTGACATTTGAATATATGTTGTCATTTGAATCATCAGATATGAATATGTTATTAAATTATAATGGTTGAAGTAATAATGTGATACCAAACAAGAATATAAAATCAGTGAAAATGTATAGAAAGTCCTGTAAGAAATATGGAGGCTATTCAATATTAATATGATGAAAGTACTATTTCCAATTATATGGAAAAGGAAAGACTACTCAGTAACAATGTTTTAACAATAGATTAAATACTTGGCTGAAAAAAGATGGAGATGTGTTTCTGCCTTGTATTCTATACCAAAATAAGTTAATTATTTAAAAGTAAAAGTGAAATTAAAAACTACAGGAAAATAGGATGGAATATGTTATCTGAACTCATATTTGAGACAAGCATTCTAATCACAGCACCAAAAGAAGACAAAAATAATGATAGCTGGGTAGGTCTGATGAGCAAAATTTGAAAACTTTGTTAAAAACATTATAAATGATGTTAAAAATATGAAACAAAGGGAAATAGCAAAATAGATGTAAGGCAAGGATTCAATTTATTAAATGAATAAACAAATTTTATAAATCATTAAGAATAAGAAGAGCATACTAGCGAAAAGGACAAAGAGTATGAAAAATGGTTGGAAAAAAAAGAAGAAATGCAAAAGGACAATAAACTTGGATAAAGAAGTCCAAGCTTACTAATGGTCAAAGAAATTCAAATTAAAATAATAAAATATTCTTTTTTGTCAACTTTACAGAGCCTTTAAAAAAATTTGTTAAGCAAGCATGCATGGCCAGTGGGAGTAGGGTAACAAATTGATATAATGGTCCTGGTGGGTAATTTGAACTTATCTTTCAAAAAACCGTATTACCATTTAAGTAAAAATAGGAACTGTCTATTATGTTCATTATATGTACCTAGTATTCACAGTATCTGTAGCTGATCCTCAAGTTTTTATGTATTTCCAAAAGTTATACAATGAATATGTTTCATGTTTACAGTTAGGGAAAGAGACATTAATATTTAAAGTATTTTACAGTATCATACATAGATTCAGGATCAAAACCCCCAGATTTAGGTACATCAGATTTCTTTTGACATTATTTTAAATTGTTTCTGTAGCTCTTGATACACAAATCATTTGGAAGTTACAACAAATATTCTGATAAAAACATATGGATGCTCTTGGATCTATTTCCTCAGTGTTGATATAGTCAGGCAGACGTGAAAATGTTTCTGACAAGGATTTGCTGAGATATAAACTAAAATGTCTTGCTTTATAAACTCCACAAACAAATCTACAAACAAATGTGTCTCAGTTCAAATTAGGTTAAACATCTTCTGAAATTATGTTTTTCTCGCCAACCTTGAAGCTATTATTCTCTGTGAGTCAAGAAACGTGTATAAAGGACCCCGGAACAAAGACAAGGGGGGGTGGGATTGAACGTGGGAAGTTGGAGGTGGGTAGGGCAGGGGAGAGTAATGGGCAAAAAATGGGGACAACTGCGATTGAACAACAATAAAAAACCACAAAAAATAAAATCAGACATTAGATAATTATCTCTAAAAAACCAGAATTATGCATCCGGCCTCTGGCAAACATGTTTTTATCTTTTAATGCTCAGCCGAGTGCCCTTCTTACCTAAGACACACACACCCTCCTCCCACAGGTTGAGTTGGCCACCCTCTCCTTGAATGTTTTAGCCTACACAAGTCTCTTACTCAATGGCCAGCACAAAGAGGGCCATCGCCCCTGGCCCAGAAACTGGAATAGTGTTGTTGGATGGCTAAATTACTATTGTTTGGATGAGCTGAAATAAAAATAATATCTTTTTATTTCAAGTTCATATCTAGGAATTTTGAAGGCTGTTGCCTGGACCAGTGGAGTTTGAGGAACGATTAGAAGACAATTACCAATTGTCAGTTTTTATGTGGGAGTTTATCCTAGAATGTCAGAAATACCATAGATAAGCTATGAGTTCAGGACTATGAATTAATTATCACAATCTCCCAGGAGAAACAGGGTGATATTACAGCATATTAAGGTACAGCATAAATGAAGCACGTTAAGATTTGAAGGAAAGAAGAACCTGAGTAAAGATGGTTTGAAAAGCTGTGTTCCGTCAGAACAGAAGAACCTGTCTCTAAAGCACTCCTTCCTTCAGAGTTCTCTTTTAGAAATTGGCGGTAAATCTTGTTGTTTAGGTTTTCACAGTGCTTAGTACATTTCTCCAATTATGAGCTTAGTCACGGACTTCTGAGCCTTCTGATTTATAATGCTTGTGTTTTTACTAATCACCTCCTGGATTTTCCACATTTAATTTACAGTATTAATGTATGAGAAACTAGCACCATTTCTTAATGAATTCACTGCTATAAACTATACTCAAGAAGTACCAAAACTTATATCAGTGTATCAGAAGGATGTCAAATTTGCCCATCCTAATTCTGTTGTGTTAATTGAACCTCACTGGACTGGACTTAAGATGAATTTGTAATAATGGGACTCATTCATTCACTCACTCATTCATGCACTCACTCCTGCTGTATTGGACTTCACAGGTTGCCATAACAAAATACCACAGGCTGGGAGGCTTAAACAATAAAATTTGACTTTGTTGTGGTTCTAGAGGCTGAAGTCCAAGATTAGGATGCTAGCAAGTTAGTGTCTGGTGAGTCCTGTCTTCTTGGTCTCCTCACTGTGTTCTCATGTGGCCTTTTCTTGTGCTGGAGCTTTGGTGTCTGTTCCTCTTTTTATAAAGACACAGTCCTATTGGACTAGGGTCTCACCCTTATGGCCTCATTAACCTTAATTACTTCCTTAAATGCCTTATCTCAAATACAGTCAGGACTGGAGTTGGGGATTCAACATATAAATCTTAGCGCACACAATCAGTCCATAACACCTGCTGACCAAGAAGGCTTGATGTGTTTCTCAGCTTCTTCTTGTCTCTAGGCCCTGGCCTACCTTTTCTTAGAGCATTTGCTTTAGAAACTTGTAATTTTGAAAATCATTCCTCTACCCTTTTGAGATGTAAATCTTTTTAAAAGCCTCTTGTTAGATTTGACACCTGGGGACATCCATCCCAAGGGCCTGGGAGCCTTGTCTTTGAAATGGAATCATTGGGAAAGGTAGTGTCCTTGTCTGTCTGTCTCTGTGGGACAGTAGGAACCTCACTTCAGCAGGTACCTTGCTCCAAGTTGTAAAATTACCCCTTATCCTAGGCTATGAGAAAACTTCCTTTTCCTTTGGGTAAAAACCAATTAGCGAACATAGATGTTGTACATTTTACCCCACTCTCCTTCTCTCTCTGCCAGCAGGTGTCTAAATGTTGAGGGGAAGCATCTCTTAGTCAATGTTTGCTTACTCTTCATCAGCATAGGTACCATTATTTTATTAATTATTTGTTTTTCTTCCATTTTTCTATTTTTAACAGAGATATATGCCTTCTATCTTAGCTATATTCCTTAGAAATTTCTTCAGTGAAAATACTGTATAGCTTTTGTATGAAAATGTCTTTTGTTATTATTATTTGACATACAGTATTATTTGATAATAGTTTCAGATGTTACCCTCATTCTTAAAATATTGTTCTGCTGGGTATAGAATTCTGCGCCAACAGCTATTGTTCTCTTAGCCTCTCAGTTGACTACATTTATGGGTGTGTATTTATGGGATTTCTATTCTGATCTGTTTTTTTCTTTTTTTACTAACACCACACTGTCTTCATCACTGTGGCTCTGTATTGAATCTTGAGGTCTGGTAGTATCAGTTTTTTAACTTTGTTCTTCTTCTCTAATGTTGTGTTGGTTATTTTGTCTCACTATATAAACTTTGAATCAACTTGTCAATATAACAGAAATAGCCTTCTACAGTGTTGATTGGAATTGCATTGAATATATCAATCAATTTGAAAAGAAATGATGTCGTGACCGTACTGAGTCTTCCTCCCAAGAACATGGACTATCTCTCCATTTATTCGCTTCTTCCTTGACTTTATTCATCAGAGTTTTATAGTTTTCCTCTTATAGATCTTGTACATATTTTGTTAGATTTATGTCTAAGTGCTCCAATTCAGGGGTGCTGGTATAAATGGTATCAGGTTTTTAATTTCAAATCCCAATTTTCCATCGCTTGTATGTAATGCAGTGACTGACTTTTGGATTTTAAGCTTGTATCTTACAGTCTTGTCATAATCACTTGTGAGTTCCAGGAGTTATTTCTGGTTATTCTTTCAGATTTTCCATAAGACGATCATGTCATTTGTGAACAGAGACAGTTTTACATCTTCATTCTCAATCTATACCTTTTATTTCCTTCTCTTGTCTTATTGTATTAGCTAGCACTTCCAGTACGATATGTTGAAAAAGAATGTGAGATAAGACATCCATGACCTTTTCCTAATCTTAGTAGAAAAGTTTCTAGTTTCTTGCCATGAAGTGTGAGGTTAGCTGTAGGTTTCTGCAGATATTCTGTGTCAAGTTGATACAGTTTCCCTCTATCCTGAGTTCATATTATGAAGATAAGTTTTTGAAATGTGAAATCCATATCCTCTAAATGGTAGTTTTAGATATGAGACCCTCAAATTTAGTTGTGGAAATTGTTAGCAAATAGATGACATTTAGAGTCAAAGTTCTGGTTGCAATTAGCCAGGGAACGGAGATAGTGAAGGAGAGCCCAGAGCAGGGCACTGTTTCGGAGCTCCGTGTTTGTAAAAGGTGAACAGACTCTGTGAAATAACAAGCGACCTCTCAAATGGAAATCTCAGGTTTCTCCCTTACTGCAAACAAAGTCTATAGTTTGGTAGGTGCTCTCTACTGTCAACTCACAATAGTAGAGAAAGATAAGGATGGAGGAGACACATTGGATCTTCACCGCCTCATTCTGGAAGAGATTCATGTTCTGTATACTGATAGTTCATTGTACCCCATCCCCATTTTCTCAGCAAATAGGCTTGGGGACTATAAGGGAGCACTTGTGATATTTGATGAGCACTATCTGTCTCTGTCGGAAGAATGACCTTTGTAATCCTGATGCCAATCTGACACCTGGTTTCATCATGTATTTGCTACATGACTTTGGCCTAGTTACTTAACCACACCACCCTTCAGTTTTCCCTGTAAAATGGGGAAAATAACATAATGAAATTTAAATGTGTGACATATAACAAGCACCAATAATGCTACTGCTATTATTATTACGATTATTATTAGTGAGCACAGAAATAAACTGTCAGGAGGAGGCTCATAATTGGAATGACCCCAGCGAGGGAAAAATAACTACCAGCAGGGAATTCCATAGTCTCCCTTTCTTCCCACGTGATGTCATGTTTCTCAGAGTCATAGCACTATGGGTTCGTTACTAAGGTCTTTCTAGACTGTGACAAGAGACTTTTAACATTTTTTGCATCGTAAATGGGCAGAGAAAGAATTGACAAATTTTCTAAACGAAAGGTTCTAGAGTCTGGAAGAGCCTGTCTAGAGGTTATTCAAACTGAGGGACACGCTGAGGCCCCTTAAATGAGGACAGTTGAGGATGGTCAGGGTCACTCTACTGTGACTTGTTTCCTGCTCTGCAAAGACACGGGACTAAATCCCTGTTCCTTTGCACCAGAAGCTGCCACATACTTGGGTGTTTGGATCACCTGTTTTTTTTGTTTAATCTCGTCTCAGGATCATGAAATGATGGCACCACAATGAAAGATATTGAACAGGAATTCTGTAAAGATTTAGACTATATTTTGATAAAAGAGGGAGTGCTCAATAACTACTCAAAGAAAGCATTTTATAATCCAAAACGACTAGCTTCTCATATAATAGCAAACTGTCATAAGTAAACGTGCCATTCATGCTGAAAGCGAATGAAAGGAAGACAGCAAGAAACAGTAGCTTCAGGAATGAAGTGATTTACTATTTCACTGAATGATCACTTTGGGGAATGATATAGGCCGATAGTGAAGCTTGGGCCAGTTTTGCCTTGTGGTGTGAAAAGGGCAAGTCTTTAGGAACTGAAATGATATCAAACTTGTTGTCTGTTTTCATTATTTGTTGTTAATTTCTGTAGGCAACAATAATAGCTAGAGTTATTTAAGCACGAACCAGATGGGAATCTATCCGAAGGAAAAACTAATGTTTTCCCATATTCCTCATCGTTCAGTTTTCCTTTGGAGAAATCTCAGAATGCAGGACGAAAGAATGCAATAGTTTCAGAAAAAAATGAAACAAAACCTTGTGGACATATTAATGCTTTGTGGAGGGACTAATAGTGTTTAATGTAGAAAAGAGGTTTTGGAGGATGAAATAAAATGTGGTACAGTTATTAAGGCCAGGCTTCCTTCTAAATAAATGCTTTAATTTAGTGAAGCCACATTTGGACTCAGGTCCAAACTGTTTTTTTTTTTCTCACTTAATTGCCTCATATGTGCGTGCCTAGAGACATCATATGGAGACCTGGGAACACATATTTACCCCAGATGGCAATGCTAAGCTCTTTAGGCAAAATCCAGGCATCCGGCTTTATATGACATAGAATTATATTCACCATCTACACAGGAGGCTGGTAATACAGACTGAAGAGAGCATTTTGGGTGATTTTTCTACTCGTGGGAAATGTTCCTTTTAGATCACACTATCTCATTTTCTCGCCCATCTGAGTGTAGGATTTCACTCAGATGTATGGGCAAATTTTCCTCTGATAATTAATCATTTGGGCCTTAGCAATCGTCAAAGAAGGTCTTTGGGATAACAGGCATCTTCTGAGAGTTCCTCGATGTTGCCTTTAATATCGTATTAATCTAACAGTCGTTCTGTTCTTATTTTCTGTGGTCCCTGCTGCCTCCTTTCATGGCGAGGCCGTTGTGATTCACAGTCCTCCACACCACGCCCTTTTTGCTCACTCACTACCTTAGGGTTCCACTCGATGGGTTTTGCGTGGTGTGCGGTGGAGGGACCGGTAACTGGAGCATTTGCCCCAGGTTTACTCAGAAATGACTTCAGAATGTAGGATTGTGAGCTCTTCCCCACATTAACAACTTCAAAATTTAAAATAGGTCATTTATTACGTGACAGTTGCTGAACACCATTTTAGCCTGAGGCCATGTTCAGATGATCTGTGTCTCATCCACTGGTTCCCAGAGGGCCTTCTGTTAGTCACAAGTCCTCGCCCAGTTGGGTATTTCTGAGGGTAACACAAACCTCTCTCACGTATCCATCCTACATTTTCTTAATGGCAGGTTCTTTAATTAACTTCTAGATTACAGGTTCAGTGCTGTCTAAATGAGAATGTGATCATTTCATTGAGAAAATAATATGGGGAGGCATGGAGTCTGTAAAAATGAGCAAATGGCCAATAATAATTTGGAAAACACTATTTTTTCTCTTTCTATTTTTTATGTGGTATATCTGCAGTAAGACCAGGAAAGGGAAGCAAAGAACTAGATGTGTGTATTATAAACTCTTTGTCTTCAATCTACCTCCTAGGAAGCAATCATTAACATAGGTTACTTTTTAGAAAGACTCGTTTATTTTGTTTAGGAAGGCGATTGACTTGCGTGCTCCACCTATAATCACTTTGGCACGCATGTTGCACTGTTTTTGTTGTCTTTTTAATAAAGGAGAAGTGGGTATGGAGCTTTGAATAAAAGATGAAAACATTTTCAGACATTTCTGTGATTCTTAGCATCAGACATCAGATTTTTACTGTTTTCAGGGGGCTACCAAAGGTGGCCAACTGAGCATATAACTGACCTACCTAGCTATAGCCTCCGCATGGCAAAAGTTCTCTCCAGGATCAGTGTGTTTTGTCTATTACATTGCTACATTAAAGGAGGATGCATGGTAGTCCAAGGCCTTGCCTGGAACTTTTAAATGGACTTAGGTCAGGCAGAAAAACAAAGGGATTTGGCCTGGCAGTGTGAAGTGATCAAACGCTGATAGACAAAGAAGTAAGGATGTTTTCCCCCCTAAAGCACCAAAACTTGGGCTAGATCTTTGTGCCCTGGTATTTGGATTTGACTCACTGAAGCTGAAATTCAGTTATTTGTAGGCCAGAGCTTGGCAGTAATTGTATGAAACATCACAGGGTCATGCAGTAATCCTTAACTGAGTGAGAATAAAACGCAGAAGAAGCAATGGTTAGAGACAATCTAAGCATTTTGCAAGAGAAAACGTTCTCTGTTCCAGGGACAACATGTCAGGTGTCATACAGTCATGACTTTCATTTATTTGTATTTTATTTTGTATCAGTTCCCCCATGATTATGAACCATGTTCTGTGTGCGACTGGATTATTAAAGGCATATTTCTAAGATGAGATTTATTTGTGGTTGAGAAGGCAAAGATGCTGTTCAATAAATTAATTGGGGAAAGATAAAAGAATTGTTATCAACTATTAGGTTAGGGTACAAGGACCCAGGGAAATAAGTAGGTTGTGGTCCCTGGGGATTTGGGTTGTGTTGAAAAGACTGACATAGGATAATATAAAGATGCGTAGAGGCCTGTGAGTCCCCCCAAATTGGACCAGTAATTTTGGGTATACGTGCACATTTCATATGCACATTTTTTTTCTGGAAAAGAAGAGCCATGTATTTCTAATTCAAATTTACAAAGTGATCTATGTAGAAAAAGTTTAGAGCCAACTATTATTTTTGAGCCATTGTTTTTATAAAATTTTTAAATAAATTACTGGGAAGGAGAAATATTTTAATTTCACAAATAAACTTATATTTTCCCAGTGTATTTCAGGCGTTATCTGATATTTTAGGAATTGAGTACATAGGAATTAGAGTATTAAGCATAATTTAAAACAGAATTATAAGGATTAAATGAGGTATTCAGTAAATATGGGTTCCAACTATCCAGATTTGCCTCCTTTTAGGTAGTCACACCACGCTCGTTTGAATTTGGCTAATAGGTTGATTAACTGACTGAGAAGCTAAATAACCGGTTACGTTACTGGGTCTGATGAGCCATCATACACTTAAGTCCCTCCTGAAACCAGTCTTGTCTTTCTGGGTTGGAGTGCTGGTGATTTAAGCTGCTTCTGAGTAGCATGTGGAAGAGGCAAGTTGACGTGAAGCGTCATTGCAAATGGTAGGCAGAAATACTTCTGCTCAGTGCCCAGAGCCCTCTTGATCCTTCTCTCTCCACCCAAATTTATTCAATGGGTGAATCAGTTAAAATGAAAATCAAAGGCATTGTGTAAAGGAATAATAAGTCATCACTGATGGCCTGTGGGGCACACAGGTGACAGCTGGAGAGTCATCCCACCTACATGTCTTGAATGACAGTGCAGTGGTTACAGTTTTAAGAACCTTGAAAAGTTTAATTCCTTCTCTACCTTCTACCATATTGGTCAACTCCCTGAACCACTGCCCAGCTAACTGTATTATAGATTCCCCAAAATATTGGTCTTGAGTAAATGTGGCAGTAAGAAAGTGTAATAGTGTTCTAACACAGCAGATTTTACTTCTTTTGAAATGTCAGATATTTGAGTTATCCCTGAATGTTGGAAGTAATAATTTTTTCAAGAATAGCAGCAAATATCAACTGACAGTTGCCTGAATATATGAGTCAAAATCTGCTGAAAAATAGGTAATAGTATTTGTTAACCATATCAGATATACCTCCCATCCCACATTCATGATTACATCATCATTTTCAATATTCCATATTTCTGAGTAATTATGGCTCAGTGTAGACAAGATACTTGTAAACTTTGCTTGATATTTGCAGTGGTCTTGCTGATGCACTGGCTAGACTGAAGGTAATAGATTGTGGAAAAGTGGAGACTGAGAAAAAATTAATTTCTGAATTTTTTGGACTGTAAGACACACCTAGGTTTTAGAGAAGGAAAATTGGAAAAAAAATTTGAAGAAAAAATGTGGTAAAATATTTAATAACATAAATAACATAGGCCACCACCCTTCCCTCCCACAACGAGCTTGGTAAGCTACATTTGGACCATAAGATGCACCCCTACTTTTCCTCCCAAATTTGAGGGGAAAAGTGTGTCTTATAGTCCGAAAAATATGGTAGTTGTCTTTCCAAAGTTTATTTCAGGAAAAAGTGACTCCCTCCTTGCCAGACAAACACAGTAACAATATCTAGTGTGACTGTACATTCTGCACAAGTGAAATAATTACTGTGTCCAAGTATGTGACTTTGAGCTTGAAGGTTATGGTAAATATGAAAAATGTTGGGTACATGGGAGAGAGATACAAATAGTGTAAAACTGCAGGTACATAGCCATGTAGGGGTGGTGTTGCTTTTGTTGAAGATGGTGTTTTCCTGCAACGGAAAGGGTTTGTATTTTCTGTAGCCAGAGAGATGATAGATGGAGATAATACAAGGATGTTAAACATGGTTGTATGTCATCTAGATCGATGGGAAGCAGAGTGGGGGACAGCATCCTCTCACCTTTGGAAACTCTACTGAGTTACCCACTCTCATGAGAAGGAGGTCGATCATTAGTTTTATAGCGAGATGGGAAATGTAGGTTTTCAAATTACCAACATATAACATACGATCATGGGCAAATGACACATCAGGTGGCAACTTAGAAGCTAACAGTAAGTAGACAATGGTGTGCCATTTGCTGAGCAAATTGTCTTCAAAAATGGCTGAAGCAGCCACAATAATCATCACGAGAAATCAGACTTGGCTTTTGTAATCGTAGAGAGGGACTCAATGCTTCCGCACACGTTTTTCAATACACAAATACAGTCTTCCTACAATTTCCACTCATCGAACAGAATCGTCTTACTTCTGGCCATAAAGAGGAAGCACTGCAAACAGGTACAACCACTGGGGGGAGTGATTTAAGTGGAAGGAGCACAGCCATGAAGGTGGGGTGTAGCGGTGAAAGGCTTTGGTCTCATTTTTGTGAGTGTTTCACTCAGAGTCTTGACTCACAACATTAGTGTCCACCGATTGCCTTACTCCGGATGAAAACAACAGGTCCTTTTAATGGACTAATTGAGTCCACATATTTTTAACAGTGATTTTTATAGAGTGCATCTTATTCATCTCAGAGTTGATTAGCCTGTGTCTGGGCAGTATAGGGGCCCATGGGGCTGTATTCTGGAAAGAGATAAAGCAAATGAAGAAGTCGGATTGGGGGAAGGAGACATCGAAGAGTCGGGGAAAGTGCGGGCACAGCGAGCGTGGTGGCGGCCGTCCGTGTAGGACCCTGTGCTTGGAGTTCACGCTCTGCTGTTCGCTAGTTGTCACTCCCCCTCGCTGACTTCAGTTTCCTCTTAGAAAATGAAGACTGCTGTTGCTTCGTTCATGGGATTGTTAATTTGAAATGCCACGCAACGTACGTAAAGTGCCTTGTGCAGATGCTAGAACGGGAAAGTGCTGAATAATGGCAGATCTTCTACTGGTATTGCTTTCACGGTGTGAAATGACTTGCTTCTCCTAAGTGGGTTTCATGGCTCAGTGTGTTAGCTGGCTCCTATGTTTGCTGTGATCCACTGGGAAATGCCAGCTGGAGGGATCCAACCGAAGGCGATGCGGATGAAGTTGACCCCCACCTAGTTCTTTTTCTCCCACGCAGAAATCTAATGCCATGGCGAGTCGTCCTTGCAAAAAGTAGAAATAGAACTGCTGACGTAGGCTGTTTCTGAAGTCAATAGATCTCCTTAGTTTTGCAAATATGCCTCTTTTGTTGATCTTTTTGTATTATTATTTTGATTTCAAAAGAGGTAAGAGAAGTATAGTTTAATTGAGCTTTTGATGGCTTGGATGATGTCTCTAAAACTAAGGTGCTTTCTGCCTATTTCACCAAGAAATAATTTATAAGCACTTATAAATTCCAACTTCTTGCTTTAAAAGCTAAACTTTCCTACTTGTTGAAGACACCTCATTTCTAACCTTTTGTAGGAAGTCAAATAAAGTAACTTCCCATTTCAGCACACCTAGAGATCTACTTTACAATTAATAAAAAATAAAATGCCCTTCTTCAAATTGACCAGAATTTAACCTTATTTCAGTTCATTTTAGCACACTCTAACTTATGTACTTAAATAACATAATTTGAAATATAATTGCAGTGCAGAAATTAAATATAATTACAGCTTGGAATTAAAGGCCCATTTATATGTATTCTTCGCTGTGGAGTGGTTTTAGATCTTTTGTGTTGCTTTTCTTGTACCTTTTGTTAAAAAAACATTTTTAATTGTGGTAACAAACACATAACATAAAACTTACCATTTTAACTGTGTTTAAGTTTTCAGTCCTGTAGTGTTAAATATATCTACAGCGTTCTTCAACAGCCCCTCAAAAATGCCGCATTGTGCAAAACGAAACTGCCCAGGACACAGCTGCTCCCATTTGCCCCACCAGGACCCTGCCAACCGCCCTCTACTCCATGTCTATGAACTTGACTGCTTTGAGATGCCTCATACAAGCTGACTCACACAGTAGTTTTTTTAACTGGTAGGCCCAAATTTTTAAAGTTAAAAAAAAAAACTTCAAAAAACTTTGCCTATCAAATCGCATATAATTATGTCGGTCTACGATACTGGGAAGATGGCTATTTTCATTCCAATTTAGAGAAATTATTTTAAATACGCCTAAGCTCATATCCAACTATTTACATTTCTGGATGTCTTAATATGTGATACTAAGGAATTGTGAGTTGGTAAAAATACAGTAGTTTATGTAAATATGTCAGTCATACAATATATAAAGCTTCTATCTATCAGAAGTCATTTCTAGATATTGTTTCCACTAAAAATGCCTCTACTTAGAACTTTGACATTAATAAAAGATTTTCCTTATAAAATAAAAACAATCCCTTCATAATAGGAAAAATAGAGATATAAAAATTGGGCTTCACATTTTATTTTAAGAATGAATGGTGACATTTGAAAATAAGGAATTTGATATTTATACTTTTCCATCACATCTAGCAAAGAGGCAGAAGGCATGTTTTGCAAA
Organism: Glossophaga mutica; assembly: GCA_039655065.1. Taxonomy (NCBI): domain Eukaryota; kingdom Metazoa; phylum Chordata; class Mammalia; order Chiroptera; family Phyllostomidae; genus Glossophaga; species Glossophaga mutica. The sequence goes on from CM077313.1 coordinate 91,943,035, forward strand.
AGACAGAATTAATTTTTAAGGTATACTTTGTCAAAAGCACATTAATTTTTAAGGAACCTTGGTGAAATCAGTTGTGAGTAATATCAACTAAGTAGACATTTGTGAACATGTTATTTAGGGAAATATTGAGAGGGCCAGGCCTGGATCTAATTTGTAGTACAAACTAAAGTACCATGTCTCTAGCTGGTCTTCAAGTGCTTCTTTTCTCTTTCTTTCTTTCTTTCTTTCTTTCTTTCTTTCTTTCTTTCTTTCTTTCTTTTCTTTCCTTCTTTCTTCTTCTTTTTTTAAAAAATAAAGATAGTCCCTTTCAGCAAAGGAAGATCAACCTATTTATTACCCAGTGATGTCTGTGCAGAGAAGAATGCAGGCTCCCTTCACTACCAGAGTTGAAGCATTTATTATATTACTAGTGGGCCTGTATCACCTTTTATTTGTTTACTTATTTGTTTGTTTGGCATGGAAATGTTCTATGCTGTTGCAGATTTGAAGACACTGTAAATCAAGGCACAGTTAATTTACATTCAATACAGATCATATCATCCGATCAACATTTTCAGTAACTTTGACAATGAGTAGGTAGAATTTGATTACATGCACAGATTGTTCGGTAGCTCTTACAGTGTCCTTGAAACTTGATAACAATGACATGAAAATCCAGACAGGGTTTCAGCTCATTGACAAATGTGAAAGAGATCAGGTTGTGCAGTCACTCCTGGGGCTGGAGAAACATCTCCTGGCAACGATGACAAATGGCTCAGAGAAACTTTCCTCGTGGAGTAAAGGAAGCATGGAAGCCCCACTTGGCAGGCGATGGAGATGCCAGGTGGGTGGCAAGGACCGAACAAAACTGACGCAAACGTTAAGCAGAGAGATCAGAAAGGGAGGGTGGGGGCTGGAAAACTTTGCTGCCGGAGCAGGCAGGATGAACCAAATACCCATGAAAATCTCTATATCCCGTATTTTATTCAGGTGGTGGGGTCACCATGTGCTAGGAGGGAATGCTTGATGATGTCATCACTCTCCCAGTAACAGGATAAAAAAGGGCAACGTGAAGGTGAAAATCCTCTTAGCAGGACCTGATACAGAGACGCCAGTGATGAGGATGGAGGAAGCTGCTTGCACAGTTGGGATTGCCATTCATGACAGAGGAAGAGGGTTGGTGTGAGAGATGCTCAGCTGAAGATTGGTGGTAGGAGAAAGGGGGAGGTACTGACCACTAGGGGGCTGCAGGGTGCTAGCTGTGGCTTTGGTTGGTGCGTGTATGGATGGGGAGTTCATGGAAATGATGGTAGAAGGAGAGGGAGGGTCCGGTGGAGAGAATGAGTGTTAAGGAGACACACCGAAAGGACCAATGTTGGAGTGCAGTTGAAATTCTGCCTTTCCTGAGCACGTTTTGATACATTATGGGCCACCATGTGTCTGAAAAGGAGAAGAGAGGGCATGAGATGGTGGCCACAGGGGCGGGGAGTGCGAGTGGAGAAGATAAATTGTAAGTCACGGTGTCGATGGTAGACCGAATTCTTAAAGTGATTAAGGAGTAAGGGCTGAAAGGACCTTCCAGAATTTAATCTTGTTTTTACTGCTCTAAAGGCAGACTCTTCTTACTAATACTTATTAACTGTTTACTTTATCCCAGGCTCTCTGTATTTTCTCATTTATTTCTCACAACAAACCTTTGCAGGAAGTACTAATATGTTCCAAATTTATGTTGAGGAAACCAAGGTTAAGTATGCTGGACCCTGTTACACAGCTAGTGACTGTCACAGCTGGGACCCAACCCAGGTCTGCCTGCCTGCAGAGTCTCACCTCTGAACATGCAGGATTGAAACAAACACTCTTTCTGATTTCATTTGACTTGTGTGAGTGTGCATTGAATAAGTTCTTTGGTTTATCACATGTTGTCTTCTCTGCTTAACTAAAAGCTTTGTGTAGAGGAACCCTGCCTCATTTGTATTAAGGGATGCATTTTTATTGCTAAACTGCAAGCTCTTTCCACATTTTTGTTCTTTACAAAAGGTCTTCGTAGGCATTTATTGTCACTAACTAGAACGAAGCACTTCCTTCGCCATGGATGTCAGAGCAAGCTAGAGGTCACCTGCACCTGCACGATGACGGTCTCCTTCCTTGTCTTTCATGCTGTCCTTGGGTTTAGTGGTCCCTCCATGACCTTTGGTGGCATTTCTGAGAATGGTCAGCATCACAGAGATATCTTTTTTCCTCCAACTTTATGTCATTATATAAATTAAATACTATCAAGTCCACTTTGCTTTCTTGGAAAGAGCCTATTAAGAATTTCTCCAATGCTCCACACATAAATAACCTGGAGAAGTTAGTCACCAAGGACTTTCAGATACTTTTAACAAATCTACCCCCCCACCCATGCACACCACCCTCACTATTCTGTATCTGTATTGAAATATGCTTAGGGATTGAATGTGCCTCAGACCAGCATCAAAGTCAAAATCCCATTTTGCAAGGGATATAAATCTCTGAATTTGAAATAGCTTTTGCAAATGTTTGGAGTTTTAATTTCATACTTGCGTAATTTTAATGTTGGTCAAGAAAATGGAATATTGAATGCAACTGGTGGTCGGAATAATGGGGTAGCACCTACTGCAGAGAAAAAAAAGGAAAAGAGAGAGCATCCATCATGTATTTTGAACCCATATGCGTAGAAGGAAAATGATTTATTGGGCTGATTAATAAAACTGCATTGTTTTGTTGAGGTTAAATGCTTCGTTATTAATTGACGCTCATGATTGTTACCAACTGCACAGCTTCAACTCACCTGTTCTTTACCTGCCGTTGCTTTGCGGTGCCAGAGTTTGCCGCTCTGACTTTGACCATCTGCTTCTTTGTTTCCTCTTCAAGGTTCTTTGTACTTTTGTCCTAGCTGAGGAATTGCTGTCAAGGCTTGCCCTGTTCGTGCTTCATCCTTGCTGTTCTTTAAATTATAGTCTCCTTCCTCTGTCCCGTGGAAATCTCCCAAGGACGTCGAGGCTAATGCACAGCAATGCGTTCCCGGGCCGCAGTTACTCAGGAGAGCTAGGGGATGATGATGCGCGTGCTCCCTGCCCGAGTCGGGCAGTGCCGGCTCAGTTGCCGTCTGTCCTCAATTTGATCAAGTTGATTGACTTTTAAAATTTGCTTGGTAGGAACAGTGTTTTCCAAGTAGATGAACAGCTCAATATGTTCGCTGTAATTTGCCTATACAATTCTTACTGTGGACTTCAAGGTGTTCTTCTTACTTTGTAGTGACAGGTGGTTGATCAGAAGGTATACAAGGGCATGCCTACGATGCCGTGCTAACCCCCTTCGGAACAGAGCTTCTATCAAATTTAGCTGCGTTAGGATAACAACCACCAAGCGGTTCGTGTAAGGGGCAAGTGTAGGAAGAATTTATTGATTCCATGGCAACACAGAGTTTCACATCACTCTGCGTTCTTCCGGAGAGAGATGTTGCTTGGTGGGATTCTCTGTCTCCAGGGGGATTGTGGGGACCCTGATTTCACTGCCATCTCCTAGGCACAGTGGCTGCTTATAAGGATCAGACTTAGCTGAGGGTTCACCATGAGCATCAGTGACAACTGACAGGACCGTCATGACCCTCCTCATTCCCAAAAGCCTTTCCCTGCACACTACTTCAGGCCATGGTGGGAAAATGCAACTAAAGAAGAGCTGTGCTAATGATTGTTATTCTCACCACACCTACATTAGCATTCTGTGAGCACCAGTCTCTCAAGACTGTGAACTAAATGTCGAGAGTGGTTCTTTAATCTCCTGTTGGTGCCCCAAGTAACCGCTCCTACTTCTAAGCCTCTCACCCTACAATACCTGAGTGTCAACAGAACAAATTTCTCCTAATATGTCAGTCAACTAAGTTTGCAAGTAATTTCAGGTCCTCCTTTGAGGATATGTGAACTGCACTGGCTTCTCTGGGTTCTGCCAGTGCTGGCGGAAAAGCAATGAAGCCAGCAAAACTGTCTGTCTCTTTGAGGCACCTGGCAAGTGTAGTTGTTCAAAGTGGCTTCTTCTTGTCCACCATGTACCCCTGCTTCCTAACGTAGAATTCTGTTGTAAATAATTGGGTCTCCTTTTCCTTCTTAGTTGACAGAATTTTGTCCTGGTTCATGGCCATTTGTCATTTTTGGGTACCTTGTATAGCGTCCTCCCTTTCCTCCCGAGTTTCTGGACCTTTCTGTGTGTCCTTGATGCTGTCGTCTGATGAAAGAATTTTCTCCGTAAAGCTCTTGGTGAGGAGGTATTTTAGGGGAATCATAGAAAACCAACATTTATTGTTGAGTGTAACTCTGTTTTATTAGCTAATCAAAGTGCTTACCCAGAGTCAGGTCTCTATCATTTCTCCTGTAGGCCCAACTAGTAGCCTTTAATTTTCAGAAACACTTAACAACAGAAGACGCAAGAGCAGCAGAGCTAGCTTGGTTGATATTTTACTTCAGGCTGAAAAGCTATAATTACCCATAATGATGTAATATTTGAAAATTAGTAGCAAGTAGAGTTTATCTTAATATATGAAAGTGATAATAGTGATTCAAAGTCAGAATAATGTTATTGCCCACCCCCCACCTCCCCATCACCTTGAGCTCTCCGAGACAGACACACCGCCCCCCGCCCCAACAGGAGTTATGAACTTTTGTTATTCCAAACCTGGTTACTTCTGTGACTTTTAAAATATTGGTACGTGTCTCGTGGCATAAATAGAAAACATCATGGATTTTGTTTAGCAATTAGGTTTGACCCATATCTGAGCCTTCATTAGAAATGCATCTTTGGGCAAGTGATTAGATGACTCTGAGCTTCAATTTTCTCATCAAAAATAGAGGTCATGGGTCATTTAGCTGTTTTTGGACAGTGCTCCGTGTTAGGGGAGACTTGTCTTGCTAGCATCTCATGAGCGCTGTGGCTTATTCTGAGAGATTTGACTACTAAAGTGATACTTGGTCATGAGGAAGACATGACAGCCCTTAAAGAGTTGGAAAGTAGGTTGATTTGTCCCGAAGCTGTAAAACAAATTTGTAACAGCCTGAGGGTTTTACTCTGTCACTAATTCCAGTCATGAACTTGATGAGCTTTGCGAAAGTCTAAGTTTTATAAAAGTCCCTAGCATCATGCTGAGGTTATAAGCCCAGACCCTCCTTTCTAGAACCTTTGCTTCCATCGTGGGACCCAAAGCCTTTTCTAGCAGCCTGGGCTCAGGTGTGATACACACTCTGCTTCTCATGATAAGTGACCCATATTCGACAAACATCACCGACACTTAATACGCAGGTGGGGCAAAAGTAGGCTTACAGTTGTCCATGTGGGAAATAATGCAGTAATTAATACATAGCGGCACAAGAACTAACTCTGCATTTCATAGCAGATTTTGAGGGCCTAAAGAGCAAAAACAGGCATCGAACAGGCTTTCGAGAAAAATACATTAAAGAAATGGATGAATTAAATCACGTCTCTTAGAGGCACACTGATGCAGTGAGTGGAAAATACCTAGCTTAGGCTTATTCCAGGCTTTTAACCCATAACCCTCCCCCATGAGGGGGGGCTGGAACAGCCACTGCTGTAGGAATGAGCAACACCCACCAACACCCCACCAGGTTCCCTAGAGGAGATGCTATGGAGGGAGGGTGGTGTCGCGTACGCATTGTGCATGCATGTACACAGGTGTACACACCTCCAGGCCGGCTGGGGATGGTGGGAGGAATGGGAAGTTTAGTCAGTGGGACAGAGGAGGAGCCCAGGAAAGCTCTATGCGAATTACAAAAGTTCATAAAGAAGGATCACTTCAGCAGAGGGTGACTCACAGTTAAATGGAGCTTTTCATCTATAGGCATCTACCGGTAACAGCTATCATGTTCACAAATGAAGCCGATACGCAGCAACAACGTAACTGCAGTAATTTTAGCTATGATAAAAGCGTGCATAGACTTCGGTCTAAGCATATAAGAACCCGCAAGACATGGCATTGTCTCAACAGACCTCTAGGTGGCGTTCCGGGGGTAAGCATGGCACACCCACAAGCCTTTGATTTACGAGGCATTTATAAGAAAACAGCTCACTAACATCACATTTGAATGGACCCTTAGGACATGCTGTGGTTTATATATATATATATATATATATATATATATATATATATATATATATATATATATATATATATTTTTTTTTTTTTTTTGTGGAGAAATACCTAATTTCCATTTGTCTTTCTCCAGAACATTTTGAAATTACTCAGGGCTGGTAGTGAAACTGCTGATGAAGTAGGTTGCAAAGAGTTGCAAATTTAGAAAAGAGAGGGCTTAAGATTGAGAGCCATAAATGTGATTTATACAGGGAGACAAAAGGTAGAGTGGAAATTAAAATTCTTCCAAGTTGTATTATATGATTTAAATAGAGAGCGATTTCCATGAACTGGAGGGAAAAATCAATATAACACACGTTTGAAATGCTAGGAAATGCTTACACAGCACGCTCCCTGGGTCGCCCTGACCCGCTCCTTTCCGAGGTGGAAAGAGTGATACGAAATCATGAAAGAACACCTATTTCTCCCAGGGAAAAACGCTGTGGTGATAAAGAACTGCTTACAAGTTCAAACGGATAGATTGCCGGGTTTAAGAATTCAATATTCCCCTGGCTTTGTAAATGAAGGGAAGTTCTAATGTCAGCCTACGGGATTTTCCAGTCAAATTTTAAGTTGGGGGACATGTGAATTTCAGTACGCGTGGATTCTAGAGAAGCGCACGTCACCTGCATTTTGGATGCAATGGAACAAAAAAGGAGTGATGTTTCCACGTGAAGAAGTCTTCCACTTTACATTTCATCATAAGTAGATTACATTCGGCTGCGACGCTGTGAGCACGTATCTCTAAACATTGTATTAGAACTATGTTTTCTATCCCTTTCTTCAGTAGAGGTTTTAAAAGGCTACAAATAAGACATGTTTTCATTGCTAAGGCAAGTATGTCCTTCTTTCTAATCGTTCTAAACTACGTAAGTATAAAATAATACCTTGAAATCTCATTATTATGCATTAATACTGTTGATAGATGAGCAACGGTGAATTATTCTGAAAATGCGCAGGGCTCTTTGGAGAACACTGAGAGGGTTTGCGTTCTGGAGTGCTGGACCGTTTTCTCCTGAAGCGCGCTACGCTAGAGAGAAAGTCGTAATTGTTGAACCTTTCTGCATGAAGCATACACTTTTTCAAATGTGTCCTGCATCGGTATGTTTTAAGAAAGATTTTGATTTGGCTGCATAATTTGAGCCTTTGCTAGGCCCATGGTGATGATAAGTTTGAAAAATAACTCGGTGTACTGCTTGCTCTCCTGCCGCTAAGATTTTTATCACAAACTGCTAGTTTGTGAGAGATTAGCTGTTGAAATGCTCTCCTGATTAATGTGCTAATTAATTAATGCAGCTGCTAAATTGTACTACTGATTAAAATACGCCGCACAGAGAACACTGGAAAAGCTCTCGAAATCAGTCAATCATTCCAGGTGAGTTTTTACCCTGGGAAAAACTCAGATACTGAGCAGACTAGGAGGACCTGTGGCCTGCTTTTCAGAGCCACTGGAAGACCTTTGATTGGGTCTCCTATTTTTTGACCTTAGTTCTGACCTTGACCTGGTGTTCAGAACTCAAAGATGAGGCACAGACAAGAATTAGGATGAGTATTTTTCTTTTTTCCTATAGCAAGTTAATGTTCTCTAGAAGTGACCGGTGCAGTTCAGGAGCTAAATTTTGCTAAGGTGGAAGAATTTGCGGTATACACGCTGTGTGTGGAGGCAAAGCCAAGTTCGGACTTCACTTGGTCAGCTCTGTGGCAGTTTGGAGCAGTAGACCTATCTTCCGGGGGGCTCCGCGGGTGGTATTCTTACTTTGAGATCCACTTGCTGCCTAACAAAACCGGAATCCCAAAACATCTACCACGGGCAGGGCATACGACGTTTTAACTTTCTTCAAAAATTTCACATTATAGTTTCTGGAATAAGGCATGCACTTTCGAAATGTTTTCAAAATGGTTGTTGCCCTGGCCAGCGTGGCCCAGTTGGTTGAAGAGCGGTCCTGTACACCAAAAGGGTGTATTCTCGGTCAGGGCACATACCTGTATTGCTTACCTATGTCGCATACTTATGTCTGACCTCCGGTCAGAGTATGTTCGGAAGGCAACTAATTGATGTGTTTGTCTGTCTGTCTTTCTCTCTCTCTGTCAAAGGCAATGAAAAATGTGCTCAGGTAAGAATTGAAAAAAAAGAAAAAATTACTTGCCATTATATATATGGATGAATGAAGTTAAAGGACTCAGTGTAAGATAAAAGCAAAAGATGACTTATATTAAAATATGCATTATATATTTTAAATTAAATACATTTACATTAAAATAGATATAAATATATATAATATATATTATGTATGAATATGTATATATTTTATATATACTCCCCCCCAGTATCAGGTTATCCAAATAAAATGAGAAACTATCCTTGTTGCCCTCACCTAACACTTAAAACATTGGGGTCACACTGAAGCCCTAAGTGTTGGTTTTGGTCCATGGATTTACATTCTTTTTACTGGTGAATTCAATCTGCTCACTCTCCGAGGGGTACAGATCTGACTCGAAGCAAAGCACCCAGGACCCAAATCGAAGGGAAGATACGCATGACTCAGCCTAACATGATGGATGGGGTGCTCGATGCTGAAGTGGCTCAGAAGGGATCACTTTGGATTAGGTGGAAATAGTTATGGGGCATTGCCACCTGCAAATTTGTTGAGGGCTTTGCCTGAGTTTACAGCTGAGCATTGGGATGAAATGTTCTTAAACATGATTTATCAGCGGCATCAGAAGTCTCCATGGGGTGTGCACTAATTCAGCCAGGAGTTTCTGCCTGCTGAAAAAGAATCTAAGCACCGCTTTCCAAGGGCATCCATGATGTTTACAGATGAATTGAACAGGTCACTTCAAAGTTAAAAAACAACAAGAAAAAAGGCATTTTCAAAGCCACTAAAGTATTTTTAATTTAAACTGCAGTCTCATTCACATAATGCCATGTGACAGAAGTTAGAGTTGGCTTCTTTCCTACTTTCTGTGATATGATTTCTGTCACAGGTTTATTTTGGTGAGAAGTCACTTTGTCTGGGTTATAAAATCTACTCATCATATCAGAGCTTCATTTTAGGCCAAGGTAGGGGTTCCATGGGAGACAATTAAGATACTGCCAACTGTGTAATCAAACAATTTGTTGCAATTTTAACTTTGTGACTTCCGTTAATTGTCAAGAAGGGCATGCTGCTCTCTTATGTTAAGGGAAGGCTGGAGCTGTTGGGTTAAGTTTGAATTCAAATTTGAGTTCATTTTATCAAATGCTCAAATGTTACTCGAATGAATATATTTAATTCCATTGGGGGTTAATTACATCATAAATAAAAAGGTGCATCTATATGTATTACTACCTTGAATTTCTAAAAAGCTTTCTTCTACTTCAGAGTGCTTTCCTTATATGAGCCTTCTAGCGATTGTATAAAATAAATAGGTCAAGGAGAAATTGTTTTATTGCTCTTGGACAGAAGAGAAGGCTTAGAAATCTTCTGAATGACTTTTCCTTGTAAAAGAACCTAGTTCTTCCATGGCCCAATTTACATAATTGCTTGAATTGTAATAATGGGAGTGTTCGGGAAAAGGTCAAAGTCAAAAAACACATAGGCATCCATTCCATCTTCTTTGTCTTTGAAAATCCTAGCAAAAGGTCCTTCTGAGTGTAGAAATCAGTTGGCTTTTAATGGTCAGCTCTCTTTTATGAAGCCAATGTTTGACGGAAAGGGGGCTCTTCTTTGGTGAACATGATGAAGGGGAGACTTTAATTCTATGCACCGATTTCCCTTGTGTCCCTATGTAGTCAGAATAGTCTGGGTTACACCGCCGTGAAAACAACCCCCAATTTCAGGCCCTGATCATAACAAAGTGCCGTGTCCACACCCCATCAGCTCTGGCTTTGCTTCCTTTCTAGTGTCACCCTGTCAGGCTAATGGCACAGCCTCTCCCTGGGTCACCAGCAGGCTCAGGCAGAGTGCAGCCAGACGTGGCCGTCCACACATCACCTCCTGAAAGTTCTAGTTGAGGTGACCGCATTTCCCTGTTGGAAAGAAGTTGCAGAGCCGGCTGATGCCGTGAAAACAGGGATGTGTGTGCGATGCTGCTGCTGGAGAGAAAGCTAGTGATTGTTCATGTTAAAATACGCTGTAATCTTCAAAGGGTCATTGTGAATTGGGCAAATATATTACAAAGAGCCACGTACATGCAGTCATTTATTTTATCGCAAAGGCGACGCTGAGTGCAGGGAGGAAACTCCCTAGAATTTGACAAATTCAGTACGTTGGATTTCCATGTGAAAAAAAAGGAATGTTTACATTCTATCTCACAGAATAGACACAAATTTAAGTTAAATGTAAAATAAAAACAGTAGGACTTCTAGAGGAAAATTTAAAAGGAGAGTTTTATAATGTTAATAGCATTCACGAACCAAAAGGAAAGACTGATAATTTGGACTGCGCTAATTTTAAGAAAGAGAATCAAAAGATACATAATAATAAAAAGGTAAACCATAAAGTTACAGATTTTATATATGTGGCATGTATAAGATTTAGAATATATATATAATATTTAGAATCTAGAAATTACAAAGAATCCCTATGAATCAAAAAGGAAAAGGAAGGCAATAAAGCGGGAAAATGGACAAAACACCTGAAAAAATATTTCACAAAAATGCTCAAATTCTCCTAAACATATGAAAACATGCTTTGATTTCATTAGTAATCAAACATGCAGATCGACGTCAAAATAAGATGGCGCTGCGCACCCATCAGAATGGTTGAAATTGACAAGATGGGCGGTGCCAGTTTTGATGAGAACGCTTCTGCTCTGCTAGTTTGGGTATAGAATAATACAACTTATTGGAAAAATTGCTCGGCAGAATTTTTTTATCATTTGATGAGCAATTTTATTTGTGTGCCCAACAGAAATGTATGTAGACAGACACCAAAAGACTTATTCAAGAAAGTTTGTAGCAGGCTTATTTTTGGTAGCCCTAAACTGAAGACAATCTAAATGTCCATGGACAGTAGAATGGATGCATAGATTGTGGTATAAAAATACAAGCAAATACTGTGCACCAGTGTGAGTGAATGACTGCTAGCTTGATGCGACAACCTGGCTAAATCTCACACACCTGATGCTCCCCAAAACAATTCCTGTAGAGCTCATACCTTATGTTAAAATCCTGAGGCAGGAAGAACTAATCAATGGTGATGGGAATGAGGGTAGTTTCACCTGCGGGGAAGGAAGTATACTGATTAGGTGGGATCATGGGGACAGTGTGAGGTGCTATTACTGTCTTATTCTTGACCCGTGTACTAGTTACACTGCGTGTTTGCTTTGCAAAAATTCATTGAGCAGTATACTTGTACATGTCATACCTAGATGAAATTTTACCTTAAAAATTAATGTTTGGCTCGAAGCAACATTTTTTTAAGAGCTACTTAGTGACAAATAGACAGAGTGTCCTATGTGGAATGTGTTTCTGATTCCCTTCTCATCTTACTCCTTTCTTTTGCTCTGGAAATAGAAGCTTATTTATTTTCTCCCTCCATTGCCAGAAATGTGGCATGTTTAGAATAGATGGTATCTTCTTTTCTCTGGATTAATTTCTCTTTCTGTAAATTACCCAGACTGATGCCTTTGAATGTGTACACCATGTCCATGGAAACAATAAAAATGAAGAAAGGCATGGAATGAACCAGCTTCTTTTCACTTTGTAACTTTTAAGAATGTTAAAGTGAATCAGCAAGTTTTTGAGGTGAAATCTCCTAGGAGTGGCTTCCAGAAGATTAAGGGGCTTCTTCTAGGAGTGGAGTCTTCTAAGAATAACAAGAGCAGGATGCCAGTGCTACAAGACATTCAAGTGCGCGCAGAGGAAAAAGAAGTGAAGAATGATGCAGGATTCTGAGATTTGCTTTCTCCAGCATGGAAACTGCCAACAGATGTCAGGACATATTTTCCTGCTTTCTAGGTGAACCGTGTTCTCCACAGTGGCTCTGTGGCAAATCTCACATCCAATTTCTACTTGAAATCATCACTCAGAGAAGCCTTTGCTGGTACACTTGGTTGTGTAGCCTGCAGCTTGGAGAGCTGGGCAGGGGCAGAATGCTCAGGCAGAGGGTTGTCTCTGAGCTAGAAAGGGGCAAACCCAGAGTAGGGGGTACACGCTATCCCCCTTGTCCTCGTTCCCCTTCGGCCTTTCTTACCTGTCTTATATTTTGGGGGAAACAAATTGCATCTCATGCGGCATCTACAATGATTACAATATGGTGAATGCACCGAGGAGCAACTGATGGGGGATGGCAAGGTTGACTGAGGCCCATGTTTGCCTGTCTGTGCTGTGGTCACTATCCAGAGGGTCCCAGTGTGTCCAATACATGACATGGCCACCCTAAATCAACCTCATCGACCTTGAATGTGGACTCCATGGGAGATGGGGCTCCATGGGAGATGGTGCTGCTAAGTCAAGGAGGAAATAAGCTGTATTTTGATGCTGAAAATAATAATTTCCTAAAAAGCAGCAGCCAACTTGTTGTAACAGGAAAATGAGGAGGTTCTTTACTCAAGTAATAATAGGCTTATCTGAGTGTGATCCTCACATAAACCCTAAGACTGTATAAATATAGAAACATGCAGCTGTTGGCACTTGTAGCAAAGGGAGGCCACGTGTTTATGGGATCTGTGTAAGCTTTATACACTGGCAGATATTTAGGAGTGTAAAGATAGAAAATCTATGAAAATCAAATGGTGCACTTGAAGAGGAAAGTCTCAGAAGTCCAATATAATTTTCTTAATTTGTGAAATGCCACTTACTGCATATCTGTTAATGGGCTTGATCCAGTAAATTAATGAGTTGCACTTCTGTGGACTGAATCTTTCAAAAATATCGAATGTTCTCGGGTGAGGTTTGACAACATGGCATGACATTTCTTTATTTGCCTCTTGTTTCTTTCTTTTTTTTGGTCAAAACTCAAACTAGAATGACCTTTGTACAGCTGCTATTTGTACAGAAGCAGTGATGCTTATGACTATGAGGTGCCTCCCCTCCTTGCCATTTAGTCCCCCACAATTTTTTAACAACCCAGAGATACACTCCACTTTTGGATTTCATTCAACAGCTACTGGTCACCCACTGGGCTCATATACGGTGTATGGAAACGCGTGTGCGCGCATTCCCTGGGGGCCTCAGAAGAGCAAAGGCAGCATCTGACACGAACTTTTGGCTGAAGGAGGAAGGCAGAAGCCTTGGTTGTTAGCCTTGGTTTGGCCCAGTTTCAACAACTGCCTATATTTCTTCCTTTCTTCTCCCTGAGCCGACTGGCCTACGTGCTGATGCAGTAAGGATTTTTAGGTTTAAGAAGAGGTACAAGGTTCTATTAGGGCTAGTCTTCTCTGCTTTATGGTCTTACGGATGTAAGAAATCTCCCTGGTGAGCGTGCTGTGGTACCCATCCACACGTGTGTTCACACACAGATACACACTCCAGACACTTGCCTGGTAGCAGACACCATATGTAAAGAGTGTAGGTGCTCTAACATCCACTGATGTTCAGGAATTCCCTTTATTTTGTAGGTAAAGCAACAGCTTATTGTGGCATTATGACGACAGTGCGAATGACTGCTTTGGAGTCCGGCTCATTTTCTACATTAAATATAAGCCAAGTTCAAAAGCGGAAGGGAGCCTCGTAGGCAGCTGCAGCTGGCTGCCCCGCCCCCCCTCGCACCTCCTCCTCGGGATGCCTCTCCTGGCCCGAGCGGGTAGAAGGCTGCCCTTCCTCTCACCTGACGGAGACGGGGAGAACACAAGGCAAAAGGTGGAACTTTTCCAAAACCATAGGGAAGAGAAAACAGAAGTGCACTGAAATGGGTGAATCTCAAAAACTTCATCTTTTTCACCTTGACCCGAGGTGACCAGGAAGGGGCGAGGCGGGCTGAGCTCACACGGCCGCATCCCTGTCTCCTTCCCCGCAGCACGTCAGCTCTGGGAAATACCAGCTGAGGGGGTGTCCCCAGCCCATCCTTCAGCCTTTGAAACTTTCTTCACCACCGTCATTTCCCCCTCCTCCCACAGCCCCTTAGCTTAGTGGGGAAGATGATAATCACCCAGATAGCCACCTTCCCCCTCAAATCCTTCTTTCTTTTCCAGAGAAGAGCCTAGAGACACACATTTAAAAAAAAATTATTAAATGTATTGAGGTGACCTTGGGTGATAAAATTACATGGGTTTCAAGCGTGTAGTTCTATAATACATCATCCATATAAAAGCCACACATTCTTAATTATTAAATTAATCTGTGTTTATTGAAGGGAATTTGGAAAATCAATTAGCATAAAGAAAATAATTCACCTTCCTCAAATAATCATCAACATTTAAGAAATTTATCTGTAACACAATGACCACTTTTCAGGTCGATAAACATTATCCTAATACATTATTTAAATGCCTTGCCATTCTACATTATGCTGATGTTCCATAATTTAATGTACAGTAGTAGACATTAGTATTATTTCTAATTTTTCACCATTAGAAATGACGTCATAAGGAATATTCTTGCACAGTAGCCTTTGACCTTTAGGAGGCATGCCACCTGTGTATATTCCCGAACGGTGACACCAACTCCGTTCCTGCCAGTGAGTACAGAGTAGGTTTGGTCCAGCTACATCTTCAGCAGAACTTCCTATTTTTAAGTACCTATTTTCCAATTTGATAAGTAAAGAATGTGTATACCGATGTCAAGAGGAAAGACTTAAAAAACTCTACTGACTATTTGTTTACTTTATAAAGTTTCTGGGTTTGTCCTGTGCTTGTTTACAAAAAAGAGTTCAGTGTATTTTTAACCATCGCTATGTATTTCTTTCATCCACCTGTTTTCTTTCTCTGTGTCCTTTCTTCTCCCACCCCAAGGTAAACACGTTTTATTGGAAATACTTTTTGAAATAACATTTACGAAGCAGTGCTTCCTGAATGAAAGTGTTTCTGTTGAGGTGGATTACAATTCGGAGGAGGTTATGGAGCTTGCTCCTCTCACGAAACCAAGTGGTTCCTCCTCGGGGTGTGAAAGAAAGAGATTGAAACTTAGCAGTGCCTTAACTTTTTTCCTTTAAAACATGTGGTTTCCTGTTCCCTGATAGTAAACCTCATAATTCTTACGCTGGAGAGATGTATTTTTCCCCTTTCTTTCTGCCTGCTTTGATTTATGCGGAGTTAATACAGTAGCTGGATTCAACAGTGCCTGCGGCGATGAATGATAGGACGAGAGCAATGACGTATGTACTCCATGGGACAGGATAGAGGACGCGGAGATGCAGTCGAGCCTCCGAGTGTTTTCTCCGATGCCCCATCCACCATCGGCTATGGTGGCCAACTTCACCTATTTTATTGGTAAAGACATTTGGAAACCTTACTTCATCTTTCTGAGGCTTGGCTTTCTCCAACACAAAAGGAGGATCTTCACTGAGCCGGAAGTTTTGTTTGGTTTCCCCCTACTTTTAAAATATAATTGCAGGTTCTTAGGCAGTTGTAAGGAAAGACGCAGCGAGGCCAGACACCCTTCACTGAGTTTCTCCCAGGTGCAGTATCTCGCATAGCTCTCGCACCACGTCCCAGCCAGGAGAGGGCGCTGATCCTGTGCACTGACCCCATCCGCTTTTCCCCAGGTTTTTGTGTGTGTGTGTGTTGGGGGGGGGGGGGAAGGGGGTGGGCAGAGGGACGGTTCTTGTGCAGGCTGGGAGTTTTTAATTGCCTAGCACTTATCTACCATGTGGTAGTTCCTCAATCACTGTTTTTTTCAAATTACAGTTGATATTCAATATTGCACTAGTTTCAGGTATACAACATAGTGGTTAGACATTTATATAACTTATGAATTAATGTTCCTGATAAGTCTAGTACTCACAGCGTATGCAGTTATTACAATACTACTGACTATATTCCCTAAGCTGTGCTTTGTATCAGCTACTGTTTTGTAATTACCAATTTATACATCTTAAGCCCTTCACCTTTTCTCCCTGCACCCAAGCCCCTCTGCTATTTGGCAACCATCAGTTTCTCTGTATCTATGAGTTTGTTTCTGTTTTGTTTGTTTATTTATGTCTCAACAACTCTTTAATAACAATCCTTATCTCAGTAGTCTTTCCCCTCCCCTTTTCCAAATAAGAACCTCTGGGAACTCTTAGCCTTCAAAGGCTTATTACAGTTAAAATGATGATTTGTTTAATGATGCAGAACTCACACTCAGCCTCTTAGTCTGCTCCCAAACGTTCATAAAAGGAAGCTTGGGGTCGTTGAGGAGCAGAGCTAGGGCTTGACCTCGAAGCAAATGCTGACTCCCTCCATTACACTTGTTTCCTAAACTTGTTAGAAGAGAAGAATAATGTGGGCACAGCTTCTCACGCTTCTCTGTGTGTGCAATCCTGGAGATCCTAGTAAAGTAAAGATCTTGATTCAACGAGTCTGAAGTGAAGTCTGATTCTTTGTCTTTCTTACAAGTTTCTAGACGATTGATCCTCACCACCAACCCCTTACGTAGCAAGAATCCCAGGCCCTGGCTACAAAAGCAGACTTCTAGTGCCTTCTTCCCAAGATTCTTGTGTAGGAGGGCTGGAGCGAAGCCTAGGAGTTTGCATTTTTATCTAATGCCTTAGTCCATTCTGAAGGTAAATCACTTTTGGGAAACACTGGGCATCTCTTAAATTTTCTGTTCAGGGTTTCTGAGGTCCCCTGCTTCCTTTTACACATGCACATGTTACTTACCTTAATACTATGATTCGAAGAATTGGTGCAATCAGTTCATTGTCATCATCATTTTGCTTCTTGCTTTTGTCATTGTTTTATTTGGCTTGGCTTGGCTTGGCTTTTGATTTTTTTTTTTTTTTTTGGAAGGCCAAAAATTCAGAAGGGGAATCAGACTCTTTTCCTGAAAGTTCAGTTTAACTCCTAAGAGCTTTAAGGTGTTTGAATCATTTCATTGCCATTCCATTCGACACACAGAGATTTTATCGGCGCTTTAAAAAGTCTTCCTAACCTGTACATAACAGCTCTCCTTCTGATCTAAATAAACAACACATTGGATCTGCAACCAGAAATTTCTTATCATCTCCGAATTTCCTCCTCTCAGGTCCAGATAAAAAGTAGTGCTTAATCCACAGAAGACCCAAGCAGTCGTGTGAGCCGGTCATATTGATAAAGGGGACCTGCGACCAGAGAGGACTGACGGCTCAGCCGTAAAACCCAAAGCTGTATCAATCATCAAATAACATGGGAATTGGAAAATATCATTATAAGCAACTTGTGTGAACCCCCGATGTTTTAAATTAGCCATGAAATGTGACTTGCTTTGTAATATTTTGGAACTTCTTAAAATCCCAGCTTTTGAATTGAACGTTTCCTATTTGGCAGCAACATAGCAGGCCCACAAAATAATTTATATCCATTTGCTTTGTTAGTTTTCCCTTTTAAGCAACTCTCGAGGGGGAAAGACACATTAATCCCCATTTTATGGGTGATGGATTTGAGGTATTAAGGGGATTCGAGGCTTTGATTCAGCCAAACACTTGCATTTTTTAGTCTCAGTCCAAGGCCCTCGAATTCACTGATGCCAGGGTGCATGCTTTTATTATGTTGACTTATCTTGATGAGGAACAGGCACTTGATTTTCAAAAGTTAACTTGAACCACTTAGAAAAACTGGAGCACCCGGAGCCGCAGTGTTCTCTCCAGTTGATGGGAAAATGGACCTTATTTTTAACTTTTGCCCATTTTCAAGTCAGTCATGTGTCAGGGCTACTAACTTGGAGGAGCTTACTTCCGCCCTTTTCAGCACTCAGGGTAGACACTGCAGTTTTAATTGAAGTGTGGGTTTCTATGTCATCACCTACTCCAGCAAATTCCCTTAACGTTCGTGTTCTTTAGTAAAACAGTTGACTTTGGTGTGTTATTTATTTTTTCTACCATACAGATATTTAAAAATCGGTCCTGTAACCAGGTGTAGTCCATGAAGCAGATCTTCGACGGCGAGGCCCACAGGTGCCGTCAGAAGCCGCTGAGACGCAGGGCCGGGGCCCTGCTCCCGGCCTCTGTGCCGGTCTCTTTGTTTGGCGAAGGAGGTAGCTGATAGTAACACAGGGTGCGTCGACCCCCTCCTGGGCTCAGGGCACGGTGTGCTGACTTAGTTTACGTGATCGACTCGCCAAGCGCGGTGCCCAGGTGGTCGCCCTCACAACCACCGCAAGTTCCCGATTCAAAGACAGATACGTTCCGCTAGGTGTACCTAGGAGCCCCTGGAAGAGGATTTGGAGGGAGCGGTCTTGGCATCTGCACTTTTCCGAGCTTTGCCAAGGGTGTTCGTGCGCAGCGAACGCTGAGGTCCACTGCCTTGGGCCGAGAGGCTTGGTCTGCATCTGTCCGCAAGCTCTGCTGTTCCTCCCAGAGCTGCTCGAGACCTGCGAGCAAGGGCGTTGCTTTGCTGCTCGACAGAGTGGGCAGTGGTTCTCCGTGTCGGTCCAAGCACTTTCGTACTAGGAGAGCCATCTGGAGCACAACCGCGACAGGGCACGCAGTCCAGGTTGGCAAGATGGCCGAGAGTTTCCGAAACCTCTCGCCTGGTGTTTCTGGCCAGGTGGGCGGGCACCTGTAAAGGAAACGGTTCTGTTCACGTTGCACACATGGGGTTCTCCTTAGGTTGGTCCTTCCCACTGGACTTTCTGGAGGTAACTAATGGCGACAGAACACCTGTTCTCGTGGTGGAGGCTGCAATGATTTTTCTTGGGCAGGCAACATCTTTAGGTACCCACATCTTATAACCTTATTCCAAGTGCTGAAGTCGATGTGTTGTTGAAACAGCATGAACATTTTAGGGGCCCTAGGACTCAGCCACACAATAACCCGGAGCTCACAGTGGGGCGCAAAGGGCCACTCTGAAGCCCCTACTGCTTCCGCACATTCTGCCAGACATAGTCCTAGTCCTTGTCCTTCCAGGAGGTCATGTTCTAGTTGCCTGGAGTGATACACTACGTGGAAAGAGAAATGTAACACAGAATTTTTAACATCATCGCCGAGAGATGCAATGCCAGGTAAAAAGGCCTCTTGTTTATGTTTGCTTCGAGGAGCAAAAGCAAGGAATTTTTCAAGAAAAAAAGTCCTAACGTACCAGATTTCACAGTTTTGAAATATGGTATGTGCATGTTATTGCCTCTGTTTTTAAAATTTTTCTAAGAGCTTTTTATACAGAAAATTATTTCTATTACCTCTCCTTCCATTGCCAATATATATTCTTTGGGCGTCTTAGACAACGGACTTGGGTGATACTGGGCCAGCTGCCTAAGAAATGCCCAGAGGTTTGCTGGACCTAACAAAGAGGAAGGGAAAGGAAATTTTGGTGTGATCTGGGCCAAGCTTCTCAAGCTTCTCGAATGCTCCTTCTATAAAATGAAAAGTATTGTATTAGATTACCTTTAATGTAGCTACCAGCTTGAAAGCAATGAGTCTCAATGAAACCCATTAGAAGGGGGAAAGTAGAAAAGAAAAAAGAAAAGATTTTCTTAGAAATAGAAGTGATAAGAGGAGTTAGGAATAAAAGGAGGGGGGAGGGAAGGAACAGGCAAAGCCGTGGTTGAGCGTGCATCTTAACTCCCCACCCCGCCTGCGATTCTGAGACACTGAACTGCGCAAGGGGCGCCTGGTCTGGTACGCAGAAGAATTACATAAACAGGTAACTAACTAGATAAACCATGAACATCCTAACTAGCTTTCTCACAGTTAAAAGTGATTTGAAAGTCCGCTTGGCCTGCGATTAACCCTGCAGTCCATCCGGGCATGTGGAGTCCCGGATACCATGGGCTGAGTCACGCTTGGCCTGTGCAAGTCCAGTAAATTGGGGGCGGTTTATGGGTGGAATGCTAAGGGTGGCTGAGATAAATCTGCAGTGTTACTTCAGTTCATTTACAAAGCCTCCGAAGTATAAATGACAACTCCAGTGTGAAGGGTAGGGCACCGATCCTATCTGCTTTCTCTGTTTGCTAATAACAGTGAATATTAACTGTCCCCTTTAGAGTCACAACATTTATAAATAACAACGGTACACGGATAGGCTCTCTGCCAAAGTGAAACTCCTTGACTGTGTTGTCTTGTAGGGATTCTACCTGCTAAATATTTTATTAGAGGATAAATGAATATGGGTACTTAACAAGGTTTTAGGAGCAATCGACAGACATGCATTTACTGGCTGAAGTTAATTGTTAGAAGGGAACGCAAGTTGCAGGGAACAGGCTCAAGTTCAGACTCACTTGTATGCAGGGAGGAGCAGCTGCCAAGGGTGATTTCGAGGGGAGTCAGCCAGACGGACCACTAGAGGGAGCTCTCACTTCACAACAAAACGGGAACTGAACCCTCTCTTTGTTCTCCGATTTCACTCGCAGTCCAAGGACACCCCCTCAAGTGGGAAGCAATACCACCTACGAAAAGTGCCTGGAAAAGAAGAATAGGTTTTGAAGGGGCATCGCATGCCATATTTACATACAAATAAAAACAGGACCACTGTTTACAACCGGCAAAATGTTAAACAAATAAAAAATACAGGATTATATAGAGCCTTCTAGAGAGTTCAACAGCACCAAAAATCTAGGGATTCTGCTTCCCACTCCAGGGTGCTGTCCAGCTCACCAGCCAGACTCCCAAGCACCAAGTGTCCTTCACAAAGCTCTCCCACCACAGGCGCAGTTGAGATGTTGTTAGGATGGGCCCAAGACATCACCTACACCTCTTTACAAAGCCCACCCTCCTGCTGCCCGGAATAGAGCACTCAAGGGCTTCTTCCACTAATTCTGGGCAGATTCTGCGAGGCTGGCTTTGATCGTAGAGCCTCTACATTGTTGTAGCAATGTGGGACATATTTTTCCAAGTATTTTTTTCATACAAAGTGTACATTATTAAACATTATTAAGAGCTTTCAGATGGTGACGACAGATCGTTAACTGAATACAGGGCAATTTTGAGGGTGGGGCCATTCGTGAATCAGGGTCACATCCCACCATGCTGGTCCTTCTGGTGGTGGAGACCCTGGATCCGACTCCACAGAGGCACAGGACCGGGTTTGCCTCCAAAAGTATTCTCCGTGGTTAAAAAAAAAAAAGATACAAATCAAATATAATAAAACAAAAACCAAGCTATTCCTGCCAGGCTTATTTTTTGAAAGGTGAGAAATCTTTTCAACAAAGAAGCTGTGATCGTATTTGGGCCAATTCCTTAGAAGGTTAATTAGTTAAATGGTTTTGGAAAGAGCATTTTGGAAAGAGGAGCTGTTGAAATCATATGATAATTTTGTTTACAGCAATTAAAGTTTTCAGTGTGAGAAGAGGCAATGGTTTCTTCCAAATTGTATCAAGAAATCGGAAGGCCAGATGGAGATTCAAACCGTGGTACAAAGACTGACAAGAAGTATCTAGGGGGCCTGGCAAAGCGCGCGGTTCTCTCCACTACCCTAGATTCAGAGTCGTTACAACCAAGCATGGGGCGGTTCAACAGTACGATTTCCTTGTGTATTTTCCCTCCTGGGTTCTTGTTATTCCAGTGGGGAAAATTGCCTTGACAGCACATGCACTGAATTGTAACCTCCACTAGGAGATATATATACACACACGTGTGTGTGTGTGTGTGTGTGTGTGTGTTTCAAAACAACTTGGAAGCTATTTTTCCCCTCCAACGATAGTGGTACTCTACACTGGAAGACTTCGTGACGGTGTTCCTTGGAATTCATTCTTATTTGAGCTCAGGGCTCCGAGCAAATTGTGTTAATATTTTCCATCGAGTCTTGTAATTTGCATTGAATGAGACCTGGAACAAGACAGTTCCCTGTCATGAATTTATTTTCTCCTCTCCACATGGTACAACTTGCTGGCATTCTGCCTGCTTCGGAGGGGCGCCGCCGTCCCCCTGGGGCGGTATCTCAGAAGGTGTCCTCTAGCCGGTTACAAGCAGGTCAAGGTTGCTTTAGCATCTCTGCTGCTTTCTTTCCCTCTTCCCCAGCTCCAGATCCTCCCAATCCCTGCCCTTGTCCCTGGACAGAAGCTTGTCCTTTGGGACAGTCTGGAGTTTTCCCTCTCCTACACCAGTCCTCTTTCTCTGTTGAGTTGAAAACGAGCCCATCTGCCAAACTGAGTCACTGCACTGGTTTGTCTGCGAGTGGATGACCATACTGAGGGTACCTTTGCAGGTAACATATTTGCTCTTCCTTGGAGCTTGCTGCTGTCAGAAAACTTAACCAAAATGCAGGTCTGAAAGGTGGCATTTACATCATGGAGAAGGCCCGAAGGAGAGTTGACTGGGGTAAGGAGTAATACAGGGTCCAGCAGAAATGACGCCTGCTTGAGTGTGGTTGGTAGGGTAGTAACATGGGTGTAATAATTTATAGTTTTAATCCGAACATTTCACCTAAAATGTCACATGGTATGCTTGAGGATGATATTGTTATGTTATACTCTTACATGCGTACGATTTTGTAATGAAAAGATTTTGTGATAAAAAGAGGGGCGTTATTTGTGCCAGACCCTGTCTATTGTGACCTTAAGACAAAAAAGTTTCTTACTTTCTACGGTGAAAGCCATCCTGTTTCTTAAGTATTATATCTCATCCCTTTCAGGGTGAGCATGTTGGCTGACCAAGGAAAATTTGGAGAAGTTAAATTTTAGGGATCTGAGGACAGGCCTTCATTATGGCCTTTGCACTCAATTCACGAGGAAAGTTGATTGAACTTGAACTTCCCAATCACACAGCCTCCAGGGCTAATACTGTTAAGATAAACTTAAAACTGCTTTCATCCTGAAATCCATTAGTCATTTCTTTAGCTAACCTTCTTGGGTCGGGCTCCTTTAGCCTACATTTCCTGATTCTGCGGCAGTTTATAGTGTTTTGACAAGGTCTCAAAGAATGCTGTGGAATGCAATCTGGAAAAGCACCCCCCCCACGAGAATTTTAGAAACAAAAACGACTCTGGAGAAAGAGACAATGTGGCAACTGTCGTCTGGAAGAGTTCAGAGCATGCAGACGACAACGGAGGAGTTTCAGCCACCAACATCACCCCATTTGGGGGAAGTCATCAATTGCTGAATTTTAGAAAGCTTTTTTAAATACCAAGATAAAAAAAATTCTTTATGTAAATGTTGCCATTGAACACGTGCTCCGAAGATGGGGAGGAATTGTTTCTCTCACTCTCACAAGATCTTCCCGCAGGCGTATTGCAGAGAGAGATTTCATTTATAGCTGAAAGCCACCCAATTGCTTAAGGAAACAAAGCCCATTTCCACTCAAGAATTTGTTTTACTCTTTTAATGCGAAATAATTATAGGCTTCCAGAAAGTTTGCAAAAATAATATGGAGAATTCCTGTATACCCTTCACCCAGCTTCCCCTAATGCTAACATATTACATGAACACAGTACAATGATCGAAACCAGGAAATTAATATTAGCATAATGCTGTGAAATAAATGGCAGCTGGTATTTGAATTCCAATAATTTTTCCATTAACATCCTCTTTCTGTTGCAGAATTCACTTGAGATATGACCTTGCATTTAGTTGTCACCTCTACTTAGTCTCCTCCAGTGGGACAAGGTTGCTCAGTCTTTCATGATCAGGGTCCTATTTCAAACAGGGTCATTCCCTGATGTTGAAAGAGCAGCAAAATCCCTGATATTTGGGAATTTTAAGGGGAAATTTGTGTATTTTTCTAGAAATATTTCAAATTACTAGGGTTTTTTAAAAATAAATTTAAATGTATGCACTCAAACTTATTCATTAAAAGCTAGATGACTTAGATGTTTCTGAAAGAAAAAAGATTTTCCTTGCACATTGGCCATTGTTTTGTCATGTCCTGTTTTGAGTAATTTAAAGGAAAGTTCCTTTACGAGTGGCTATTGGATTTACAATTTAGAAGAATTTTCTCAAGAAATGAAATTTGTATTATTGCTGTATGTCCTCTGAAGCTTATGGTAGAAAGAAATTCTGTACGTTTGTGATATAAATTGCTTGACCATTTTACTTCTTTAAAGGACTTACAATAAATTTCAGAGTAGTGTAGTCAAATCAAATTCCGCATGTAAACACTTGTGTGTATTTTGTGTTCCCAACTTGAATTTAAGGTCCTGGAAACACTGTTAGTAAATCTGAACATAGGTATACATATATAAAAATATATAATTTATATTTATATATTATATTTTATATTTACATATCATATATAACATTTGTGCTTGTGTAATTCTCTACAGCATTGAGGAATGCTTTACTGAGAGCACAAGAAAAAAACTGCATGCTTTTCAATGAGTTATTTTATGTAACGTAAATGTCCTATTTCATCAGCTTAGAGTGTAAAAGAAGGTCACGATTCTTTTGAAAATAAATAAAATTCATGTGACTTCACTGTCACCTCACCGCTTACAGGATGCCCCCTTTGTGCCCTGGGGCAGCCCTCACAGAGCACTCCCAGTCGGGGGGGGGGCAGGGGGCAGGGGACTTAGCTGCAGCTCAGTCCATGCGAGCCACTGCCATTGGCGCGGGAGCCCAGGTCTCGCCCCTGCAGGTGGAAGAATGCCCTGCTATAGTCGTGGGCCCCTTGTGCTTTGGAATGGGTCCCTGCACCTCAGCGTTGCGCTGGGACTCCTTCCAAGTCCTTTTATATCACCCCTGAAGAGCACACATTCATGGCCTAAAGATTAGTGTTTCTGCTCCTGAGACACCCCCTCAAGCGCCATTTCTGGTTCCTGGGACCCTGCAGAAGGAGGAGCAGCAGACCTGCAACTCTGCCACACAGAGTCACCTTTGCGTCAGGTGGTTTCTCAAGGTCTACTGACATCCCTATCTACTGTCCACCAGTGGCACCACTGCTTCCTGAGTGGCGTGTGTGCGAGTGTGCCTGTGAGTGTGTGTGTCGGGGATGGCTGAGCTGGTGAGAAGTCTTTCCCACCGTGCTGGGTCTGCTATGGTCCTGCCATACCGGCATTCCGTTGGGTTTCTGGTGATGTATCTTCACTGTTCTTACACCCAGAAGAGTGATATAACAGGGCTAGACAGGTTCAAGGAGTTTCCGAGTCCAGGATGGGGCCCGTGAGTTACAAAAATATGGTCTGGTCAGTGGGAAAATTGTCTAGGATTATCGGACATAGTCATCTTTCAATCATAAATTTTAACCTCTTTGAGTCTGTGTTTTTTATCCAAAAGGGAGGAGTTTGGAACATATCAGTTTCAGGTCTTAAAACATGAATGTAGATGCACATACCATAAGGAACTAAAATATATGTCTTCATAGCTATAGAATTGATAGATAGATAGATAGATAGATAGATAGATAGATAGAGCTGGAGGGATACTATAAAACATGCCAGCTACGCAGTCAAAGCAGGGTTGTGTGGACCACAACCCAGTATTTGAGAGCTCGTTTAAAATAAAGGCATCCTGCTGCCAATTAGAGGGAAGAAGCTAATCTTGCACCAGGAACAAATCCGTCAAGTCGTCACTGTTTAGTCAGCGTTCCAGATTTTCTCGTGGGAGAGCTGAGGAAGCAAACGGTGACGGAGCGCAGGGAGGGTGGGATGGGAGTCATCCTGAGCTGCCTTTGAAGAGCCTCCTCCTCCTCCTCCTTCTTTGGCTCCATGCTTATTTAGGGGTGCTTTCTGATCAGACGCTCAAGAATTAGATTACATGGGGACAGGAACACTCTGCCCCTCAAGGAACCCCTTGGTAATCTCAAACCACAGCGAAGTCCCTGTGTTCTCAGCTGACACACAGAAGCAATCACTAACTTTCTCTGCAGCTCAAGGGCTTTGTGCAAATAAATGTGATTCTTTTTTTTTTTTTTTGTTTTGGTAGTAGAAACAAAACTGCATTGTAAGCTCCAAGAGGGTAAAATTTTTCTTTGTTTTTTTGCTATATTTTGAATTCCTCGAACAGTGCATGATCCATAGCAAGACCTGAGTAAATTCTTTGTTGGTGAGTGCAGTTGTATATCCAGCAACAAATTAGGTAAATACAGTATCGAATGCACTATAGCAATTTTTACAGTAGAGTTTTTCAGTCATTCAGATGATGTATACTGACATGGAAAAATGTTTATGATATATAAAATATAATCACAACTTTTATTTATTTGTTCAAATATGTATATTTATAAATTCTTTTTGCAAAATGTATATTATTTAAAAATTATATTTGGGCATATTTACATGCAAAGCCATAGACTTGGATATAAATACAATACTCAATAAGCGATAGCATTTAGATCAGTTGAACGTAACTACGTGTGTGGAGTTTAACTGGGGTCAATAGAAGTGATCTTTAAAAAATAACAATAGTTGGAAAAAATAACAATAGTTGGGTAGTAAAACTCCATAATAACTCTATTAATATTGATTAAAATGATTACAATTGAGCCACATCTGTGGTAGAATTTATTAGAAATTTTGGCCTTAAAACAAAAGTAAACACCCTCACTTCTATATGTGTAGAAATAACAAAATATACAAATAGCACTGAAAAGATTATCAGATTGTTTTCCCCAAGCCAAGAAAAGTGACATGTTCGGTCAAGGTACAAAACTGTCTTGTAGGCGGTGTTAATGTCAGGGGCGCTGCATGACTGCTATCTAAGATGAGGTGCTGTGGGGAAATGTTCACATTATTCCTTCGCCAAAAAGTTTTGGATAATAATTAAAACAGAATGTTCTATTTTTAAAGTTGTTAACTGTCATTTTACTTAGTGTGCAGAATATTCGGTGAGTGGAAAATTTAGTTCCTCCTGAAGTTAGCTGTAAACACACACGTATAAATTCACTCCTTTGCTTTCTACTCTTCTTTCAAGTTGCCCTGCGCGTAAAACTAACATGGCATCCTATCTGGATTTATAGCTGTTTGTGTGAAAGCCCTTCTCCCTTTAGATCATGCACATGATATCAGCACAGGGCAGGCACTTAATAAAGGCTCATTGAACGAACTCTTGATTGTCTAGGTTACGTGGGAAATGGTGGTACAGACATGCAAAAATAGTAGCAACTGGAATGCCAGCAGCAGAATTAGGGGCTCAGACTTGTCGTGGCAATGTAGACAAACATGAGAGTTCCTCACCTTTTGCTAGCTTTCAGAAATTTCCTCTCGTGCTTGTGTAACTTTTCTTTGCATACACACTTAAATTGTTTTGTCTCCCACTGTTGGGGGCAGTGATAGTTACTTTCCCTGCAAACTCGAGCTCTCGGTAGACGTAGTAAAACCCCAATTCTGCCTCACCCTCCAGCACCATCACCAGCTAATAGAGTTTTACGCAAAGGATATATCTCCTCATCGCTGTATTGAATTTTTAGAATTGCTTCCTAGGCGCAGTTGTATGGCTCTGAAAAGTTCTGTTTGTAGAGTTGGTGATTGGGTACCACATTCTGAGAGGAGTTGTAAAGAGTCCATGAATAAAAAGAGCAGAAAAGAAGAAAAAGATAGAGATTGAATCTAAGGATGTTAAAATGCAATTTTAGCTTTTGCTCTGATAACACGTTTTTGCCTCTGGTTTTTCTCTACATTTGAATGAGGGACATGAAGAACTGAGCTACTTTTAAGAAAAGCCTTCCTCATGATTGTTTCTTTCTTCTTTTTTTCTTCATTTCTTCCTTCTTTTAAAATAATTAATATAGGCATAGGCATTCTTTTTCAAACTTGAAGTCTTGAAGTAAACACCATATAGCACTTTTCTTCATCTGATGATTTGAATCAGTGCTTCAGATTAGAAAAGAAGGAATTAGTATTCAGTCTTCTTTCATTTTTGCAGTTTGTTTGCATAAACATGCAGCTTAGGTGGGGGTGCTGTTCTGTGCAAGAAATGTGGGGACAGCTGCCAGGGCCATCTTGCAGGAAAGCTGTACTCCACCTGGAGTTTAATTTAAACACTTCATTTCATTACCATGGATTGCAACACTGGGAGTGAGGGCTCCCGTCTTTGGAGTCAACACTGATGTAATCCGTGAAAACCCAATCGCCTCATCATGCTTAGCCTGAAGATTTGGGCCTAAAAGCAGAGAACCATGAACTTTGCTGTGGAGCTTTCTGGAAGAACACTTCTGACTTCTTCCTTAGAGAAATGTTGGTCCTAGGAATTCAGACCACAGAATTCAATTAATTAATGAAAGAATTGTGTTCATTCATGTTCTCCTGCTGCATCAGTAGACAAAAATGCTCATTGACTGACATCTTTCACATGCCACTAATGGTGTCGGTATCAGCCATTTTTGTTATGTTTAGTCACTGTGATCACTGATTTCGCCCCCCCACCTCCCACCCCATGGGCCTTGCTTTTTAGACAGTGTCAGTGGGATCAACAGCTTGGAAACCAAGGACACCCGCTGCTGATTGGCGGCTTTTTAGTCAAAAAGAGGCCCCTCTTCCATAACAAGAATGATGGAAATTTTTCTGTGAAAACATTATTTCCAGAAATGCATATAGTATTATCAGCCAAGATTGTAGGCGTTATTAGAATTATGAGACTGTCGACTCTGCAGAAATGCATTGTCGTTTCTCTTGTGGGGTAAAAACTGTTGTTGCTGTCATTGCTGGTGATTCATGTATCAGAACCTGAGAGGAGGGGGCTGCTTTTCCAATACCCCGCCTCGTCTGGACTTAGATAGGAATTTTAGCAAACAATTTTTGGAAATAATACTTTAACCCCAAAGACTAATTATTATTTGAAGAGAATGATTCAAAGTTGGTGAAGTCATTGTGTTTTTGAAACAATGCTGATTGAGGTCAATTTCTTTGATCTTTGTGGCCAGTTGCTTGTGGCTCAAAGGCCGCATTGATCACACATGAAGTCGTCCCTCAGGGACGCAGATGCGCGTACACAGGCACCCACGGGCTGATACCGCTGCCCACTCTCACCCATAAACCCAGTGGGAGGAATGTATATACTGAGGAAGTGTTTCCGTTCCTCTCCTCCCAGGTAATAAAGAGCTAAGTTCTGTCTTTCATTTTCAAGGGGGTTGAATGAGATGCACCACTACCTCCATCGTATAATTTCCATAAACCTCTTATCATCTGGGTTTAGACAGAGAATATATTGATGGATTCAATATTCAATCCTGAAAACCCAAGCAAACGAGTAAACTCAGCCGTGTAGCTAATCAGTGTGCTTAACTTCCCTGCTGTGATGGATCAGGGCCTTTTTGGGTCTCAAATTCCCTCACTGTCTTATTGGGCTGGACCCCGTCTGCATATTCATGACATTGAAATCCCACTGTGAGATGCAGGTCACCCTTTCTGAGTCTGGGCAACCTTTCCGCTGACAGTTTTCATATTCAATTTGAAAAGCGTTTGCCACTGGCATTGTTTTACCTTCTGTTTTTTAATTACTTTTATTGCCACCTAATATTGAAATTTATGCACAATGTTTAAATGAGTTATAAGTGGCTGGGAATTATGAAGTTATAAAAATAAATGAAAACCACTTCATATTTTAATTATTTTTAATTGGTTCTGAAAGATGAAAGAAAGAAAGGACCACGGAGGTCATAGCTTGGAAAGATGTAGATGCTTCTGCCATTGAGGACTCCCAAGTGAAAAGTTGAGTGGATCATAGGAGGCTGCCCAGTCTTGGGATCCTGTGTGATCAACACCATCTTCTCGTCTATGGGGAGTGGGTGAGGGTGGGGGAAGGCTGCGGCTGTGGGAGTGTGTCTGTGGATTGGTCTCCAAAAATTGATACTATGTTTGTTGCTCTTGAGGAACTCATATTCTAGCAACAGAAAACATGCGAAAAGTATAAGCCCAGAGCAATATTATTGGCACTATATTTGCAAGTCCTAAGGTCTGGAAAGCATAAGGTAGTAAAGGGATTCGGAAACTGGGAAGATAGTGGTGGTCTGGTTATTCAGAACATGCTCTTGAAATAGATAAAGTTTGCCCTGCATCTGAAAATATTTGTTAAGGGAAGGCAGAGTAGGAGGGTATGTCAGAGGAATGAATTTACAGAGAGAGAAAGAGGGACTTCGTATTGAAGGATAATACGGAGATTTTAATGCAAATGAAGATGAACTTAATGCATAGCAAAAGATTAGCGCTAATAAAAATAATACTGACAAGTGATAATATTTGTGGATTGTTTTCCATGGCCCAAAGCATCATGCAAAGCGTATTACATGTGTTATCCGTGTAACTCATGTTTTAAGATTGGTAGCGACTTGTGGCAAGACCACATTTATTCTTGAGCCTCTAGGCAATAGGGGTTAATGTAAATCTAAAATATTTAGCGATTTGATTTTGGATGAGTTAACGTGAAATGGAGAGAAGGCAAGAAGAGCAGCTGAAAGGTTACTTCGAAAATCTGGTTGTTGCAGAATTACACCGTCTTGCATGAAAATAGTGGAATTATCCAGTGGTGTGCCAGTAAATACTTAATGGTGGACTCTCTGAGGGGAAAAGCCCTGATCTGACAAGCTGCCACTTTCTGTGGTGTAAATACTTTCAGGAGGGCTGAGTTCAAGCTGCCAGTGTGAGGTCAGCTGACCCCCTGACTCCCTGAACACGGCAGTCGGCTTTTGTAAGCCAGTGGAAACCGCCTCCCAGGGTGCCACCACACCTCAGGCGTAGAGGAGCTGGAGAGCAAACGAGTCCTTGCTGGTCTGGCTGCGTGGATCAGGGGGAGAGGATGTACACGAAGTGGTACCTGTTGCACAGAGCAGGGCAGGTCCAGGTGTGCCTCCACTGAACATGACTCACGTGGAGACTTGGCTCTAGGAGCTCTCTCTGCCCAGAATTTCCATGGTTGCGCTCATTTGGAGGAGAGAGTTTTCTGCTTTCACACTGGGGAGGGACGTGATGTAGGGGCAGTGAGAGGATGGAGTGGCCCAGGATCCTCAGTCCAGTTCCAGGGTTAAATCTGAGCCATTAACACAGAGGCTAGAGGCTGGTGTGGGAGGACTCCTTCTCACCGGGATGCTCCATGAAACATGCCATTATTTATTTCCCTGGGAGGAATGGTCTGGTGCAGAACAGAGGAAGGAGCGTTCTTTCCACCCATGTGGTCCACGCTGACATTCTGAGAGTTTCAGAGACATGAGACACTCCCTGGGGATTCTGAGAAATGCTTAGGGGAGTCGGAGAAAGTCTCCATCAACGTGAAGTCATATCTTTGCAGGTATGGAGTTAAATGTGAATGTTAACAGTCATAGAACTTGGTACCCAAAGGTTTCTGAAGGCTGAGAAATTTGGACCAGGAGGAAAAGAAGAAGTGGGGGTTTAGGGAGGGAGAGCTGAGCAAGAACCAGACCCGGTTCTATGTGAGATGGTCACATGAAGGAGCAAAGAAGCTACATCTTTCTTCCTTTCCTTTCTTCATCTATTCCAGAAGTTCAGAGCTCCTCCCGAATGTTCCCACCCCAAACCCCACTGGGAACCCTCCTTCCCTCTGGCTTCCAGCCAGCCATCTTCCCAGCGCCTGACAGTGCCTTCACCTTCAAGTTCGCATTTTCCTTCCAGAGTTTTGGTGCAACCTCTAGGCACACAGCCTCTGTGCACAACACACACACACACACACACACACACACACACACACACACATTCCAGCTGAAATGACTGTACTTACCAGGGTCACTGCATAGTGACCCTGGAGAAGACTAGTGTTCCCATGTCCCCAGCCCGTCCGCCAAAGGAAGGACTTGGAACCTGTTATCCCCACTATTCTTTTCTCGGTGACTCATGGCCTCAGGCCACTGAGTTTACGATTTAGAATTAAAAGTATTGAGAGAAATAAATACAACTTCAACACGTGCAAATTGTGTATGTAGATTCATTGCTATTTAACGTGCCTGCTTCATTTTTTAAGTTTCACATTTCGTTTCTTCAGGTCTCAGAATTTTGTTTGTATTTACATCAGACTTTGTAGCTCTTCTCTAAAGGAAGTATGTTTCCTTTGTGTATATTGGTATCTCTCTCTAATGATTTTAAAGTCTGCCTAGTCTCCCAGCTCCATTCCAAACCATTGGTACCATCTCAACTTTTGCTTTATGGATTAGTGGCTCGCTTCATCTTTCTCCGATATCTTAAATTTAAATTCATTTTTCCCACATTTATTTTTTATATACTTGACACCCTTATTTCTAAACTCACCATCTATTTCTAGTTTTCCTTAGATCTGCATCAACTTCCTTATTTTCAGTTTCCATTTGTCCCACTCACTGGCTTTTCTTTCTCAGAGTTAAAAATTCTCATTTCTTCTCCATCTGCAGAAATATCCTGCCTCTTGATCTTGTTAACACTTTGTATATTTATCCATTTCCCTTTCTCTACTTTAAGCCAAACTTCCTATAAGAGTAGCCTCTCTTCATTGTTAACATTTTCCTACTTTTCTCTAATTCCTCAATTTTCAACAATCTGTTTTCATAGCGTTGAGTACATTACCAGTCCATATCCCTCTTGTGCCCTCATTTCCTTGCCTGATAGAGCTGTGAGATTTGACACTATTGATAACCCAGTTCTTTCTGAAATCCCGCCCCCCACCCCGGCCCCACTGGATTCTGCAAGTCAGTTCCATCCTATGCCCTTTCTCCTTCTCTAATCGTGACTCTTGGTCTTCATCCTCCAGTGTCCTGGGTATTTTCAGTGGGGCCAGTTCTTTGGATCTTTTTTTTTCTCTCTCTTTCATGTAGCTAAACAATCTTTAATGAAGAGAATGCATATTGAACATGTATTACCTTGAAGTCATCTGAGTACAGAGAATGCCATTGGGTGCCTCAGTGGTCCTGTTTGAGGGCAAAGAAATGCCACCTTGTTCAAAGAGATTTCAGAGATGCTGGGACCTTTCACTCACTGTAAATTTCCCATTATTCTCCACTGCTTTTGCCTGAGGAATTTATGATCTCCATTGAAATGCAAAAACAAAGGTTCTGTAGTACGCTTCATCTGTTCTCAGCTACAGCTTACATCAAAACAGAAAAAAATAGACAGTCAAATGATCTAAAAGAACACAGAGCCAGAGGTGTGGAACACAGGACAGGTCTGCTTTGTGAGTGAGGGAGAGGACCGAGAGAATGCTGGGCACTAGGAGGCACTCCCTGGACAGGGAAAACCAATGATGTGTCCCCATGGGCGCAGTATTGCCAAGGGCTGGGCTTGGAAATGCCTACATTAGAAAGGCATACAATAAATATTGTAAATCAATCCCCACAGCTGAAGAAGCTCAACATTGAGAAAACAAGAGTTCTTTGCAGAGTCCATATTCTGGTTTGTTTGTTTTTTTTTTCCCCCCTGAATACTCTATGGTTCTCAGTAAATGAATCTGAGTCACAAGAGACCATCTCCCGAGAGGTCCTTGGTCTAATTAAGAACAATAATAAAAATCTCCATTAAAGCCTCTACTCTGGGAAAGCCATTAGGCAGCTACCAGAGTGGCAGCAGTTTTTCTGCCAAGTTCAAGCGTTTCCTTTCCTCTAGTGCAATGATTATAAATGGATATTCTTTGATAGCAGGTAGTCGTACCAGGCATCTATGGAGTGGCCCATGAACTACTTTGCAGTAACAGATGATGCACTAGCCTAACACGGAAGGGGGCTTTTCCCTACTGATGAAAAATTACATAAATTCATCCCTCTGGCACTTCTAGCAAAATATTAGTATTTTCACAATATGGCTGGAATTCGGTAGTCTTGGAAGGTTTTTTTTTTTTTTTAAATTATGAGTCTTAAAAAATTAAGAGCAATGATAACAGGATGATTCATTGAAAACTACCAGTTTCACAGAGTTTTCTTCATTTTAAATTTGCCTTCTGCTTATACTATTTTTACCACAGATCTCAGCAATGGGCTTTTACTAAGTTAGAAATTCTTTGTTATGTGAGGTTCTTACTGTGATATTTATGTGGGGATTTGGAGACCACATATCCTTCTCTGTTTGCATATAAAATTTAATAAAACCTAGCCAATTCTTATCAAAGTGACAGCAATCTTATCTACTGCTTTTCATGTTTAAGGAGAATAATGCCTTTGGAAACAATGCCCTTGGAAAACATCAATAAGTAAAGAGTCTTCCTGAACAATTGCAAGGACATCATTATTTAAGGACTATTTATATAAGTATTCCTAAAAAAAAAAAATAAGTGTATTAACAATGCCAGCCAAACCAGTAAGGCTTAGCTTGCCTCTGATGCCATTTATGGCACATATGGTTCTAGGATGACTACAACTCTCATTTGCATACCCAGCTCTTATTTGCTTTCCCAAATTTCATTTGCATACTCCTTCCATCACAGTCAGGGCACCTTCACTCCTCCCACCAGTCAGGTGCCCAGAGCTTCCTGGTGTAAGCTGGCGGTCTCTCTGTGCTGATTTTCTCACCTCCTTCCTAGCCCCTGGTGGTTTTTTTGTTTGTTTTGTTTTTTTGTATGAGTTCTGTCTCTCAGAGGTGAATATGAATTTGTGGTGCCTAATGACTGACAGGAAGCCATCGCCATTCCCCATCACCTCACCTTATGGTTTGAGCTCCTGCTCCTGAACGGAATTTAAGGGACTATCATAGGTTAGTAGGAGGGATGTTTTGGGATTGGAGTGTTTCTTACTTACCACTTTCGATTTCAAATTTCTAGATCTTTACATGCACTTCGATCCACTGATTGAAGGTGTAAGATAGTTTCCTGGTTTTTGAAAACCTTTTATATATGACATAGCAGATGCGGATGGTACATAAAAAGATTAGAGTTTTTATAATTTAAAGTTTATGGAGTTGCAATTGACATTTAATAAAGACCCGTATTTAAGGTGTACAATTTAGTAAGTTCTCACTGTACACCTGTGAAACCATTAGCACCTTCACGAAGGTGAATGAATCCACTACCCTCAGATGTTTTCTCACACCCCCTTTACAATGAAATGCTTGTTCTTACACTTCCCACTCACCACTCCCAGCTCCCACTCACAACCAAAGAGTCACTGATTTGAAATGCTAAGATTACTTAACAGCAAACTTTCCTGTGTGGTCAAGACACTTAATAAACACCTGCGAATCCCAACCACAAGTGTACCACTTAGGGTTCAATTATTTGTCCCTTAACTAATTGGGTGCACCTGGGTTTGCCACTAACTAGGAGGGCTCTTTTAGAGCAATACTAAGTGGTCAGACCTGAAATATGATGGTGACTTCAACAATTTAGGGGTGAAAAGTAACAAACAAGAATTGTGCGTGAGCACAGACCTGCAGCAACAGCTTTCAAATGTTCGACAACCTTCCGGCCAACATCCTGGCTTAGCAGTTGTTTGCAACTCCAGGGGTGCATTGGAATCACCCTAGGGTCTTGACCCCTGTGGATGCCAGGGGCCCACTCAGCCTGGTTCCGGCGACTCTCTGAGAAGGGGCTCAGCCTGAGCACTCACGATTATTTAGAGGTTCCCAGGTGAGCCTCACATGTAGCTACACTTGAGGATCATTGCTCATGTTTTATTCATAATTAAGCATTGTTTTTGGAGAACCAGAACTAGTTTTCTTCTGGAGCTCACCCAGAAGAATGGAACATTCCGTGTTACTATCGCCTCTCGGGAGGTCGTGGTGCTCTGGTCCAGAAGTATCACTGTTTCTCCAAGGAAACGTCCACGATGACGGCGCACACGTCGCTGTTCTGCGTCGTCCTGCCTTCGCACGGTCTTCAGATCATAATCAGGGCCTCCCGGAGTGTGTAGTCCTGTTGGCCTTTCCTTGGCTGTTTTCTGTCTCCGGATGCGCGAGGCCACAGAAAAGCGGGCGCTGTGCGCCTAGAGGGCGACTGCCCTGTTCCTTCTGGGCTCTCCGGCCTCTGCGCAAAGTCTCCACTTGGCGCCCCGCCTGCGTCTTCCCTCTCTGCTCTCAGACTTACCTTGACCTCTGTGCTCCTTCTTCTTTCTTATATTTAACGTGTCCTGGTTGCTAGATGTCTTGTCTAATACATGTACGTATGTCACTTGCTGCCAGTGTTGGCGTCGGCATCTTGGGTCAGCCACTCTGATATTGACCTCAGCCTGTTGGTAGTGGCACGCTGACCTTGTTGGGGAATTTCCACTCCCGTTTCACGCTGCTGGGGGCAAGATCCGAGGGCAGACGCGCCCGCCTGAGGCCTCCACGTCGCACTGTAGCTCAGTGTTGCCCGCAAAGGAACCGCTCTGTGGGTCGCATCAGCTTTTCATCCCATGAAGGGATGTTGGTTTGCGCACCTTGCAGAAAAGCCGAGCCTCCGGGTGGCGGTGAAGCGTTAATGCTTCACCGTGAGTGAGTGGCATCGTGTCGTTTGTCCCAAGTGTGTCTGTGGCTGAGGTGCACCAGGAACGCGTCCTGCTCGATGACCCTTGAAGGCAAGCTTCCACTTGCGAGGCCTCTGAGTGTCTGAGCAGATTGGGCTCTAAATTAAAGATGTAGGAATTGATTTTTCTCGCAAGGATATCAGATTGTAGGTTTTTTCTCTCCTCCTTACTTAGTTTCAGGTAATTGCTAAAGGCAGGGGTTTGTAAAGAAAAAAAAAAAAACATCTCACTACATTATGTTATTCATGGTGGCTTTGTTCAGAAGAATATTTATGATTGTTCGTATTATATATTCACTTCTAAATGTCCAAACCACATGTAAAGCGATCTAGTTAAATAAAGGCAACCGAAATATGTCTGCATTTGTGAATCACAAGTGAGTCTTTTACATTTGCTTTGTTTCTTTTAGGAGAATTTTATTAGCACATATAAAAGTAGCTAAGAGGTAAAATACTTTCCTTTTGTTTATATGGAACTTGGGAAACATTTTTATGGCTGACCATAAATTGAAAAACTGTGCTAACCACGATTAAGTCAGTTCAACAAGGCAACATTTCTTGGGCACCTGCTATGTACACAGCTTGCTGCTAAAGATTTGGGGATATAATATATTATATAAAATTGGTATGATCACGGAACTTAAAATGTATTGAGGAACAATGTAGGCATCACTATTCTTAAAGCCAACCTGTTACAGTAGCAGACCTAATATGTTTTTATGTATTCGGTATCAGTAACATTCCTAGAAATTCAAGTACTTGAGGAAGCTTTCAGAATGCCTCGTTTGTCAACAGGCATAAAAGGAATCAAGGCAGAATAAAGATGATGTAAAAGTTCAGAGACCTCGGTGAACCGATAAGTACCTCATTCACCTGGGCAGATTGGTAATGAGCTACATAGGCCTCTAACTTTTAAGTTTTCTGCCAGTGAAAGGCCTCACCATTTTTATATTCTGACAGGAAAGAAGACAGTTTATCTGCAGAGACAAAGCTATTTTTATGACATTGCATTCGAACAGAAATCCATCTCAAAAGTCTCAGTGGAGTGAATATCATCCTGGATAATAAAATCAAGTACAGTTTTACAAATAGTAGCAGAAGTCCGTCTGCAGAAATGATTCTAGGTTACGACCATCTGTGAGACAAAGGGCATTGCTTGAACTAAGGGAAAGATTTACAGGAGGAGTTGAGATACTGGAATACGTTTCTTTTTCTTTTAAAAATTGTAAAATATTACCTGTATTTGAAATACATGTAAACAATAAGTAACATCAAGTGAAAGAGACATTCTCTCCTTTCTTCCTAACCCAGCTGTATTTCACATAAGTAATTCCTTTTAACTCTTTCTGTTCATGTTTTGGCAGTTACACTCCAAACACTACATTCTATTCTCATACAGCTATTTCTTCATTTAACAATTTGGATAAAATTTATCTTCTCTCTGTGACAGAAGAGATATAGTATCCTCTCGTTTCCTTTCCTCTTCTCCTGATATTTGTTAATTGCCCGTTTTTATTTTATTTTATCTTATTTTTAATATTTTATTTCTTTATTTTTAGAGAGAAGGGAAGGGAGGGAGAAAGAGAGGAAGAGAAACATTAATGTGTGGTTGCCTCTCACATGGCCCCCACTGGGGACCTGGCCCGCAACTCAGGCATATGCCCTGACTGGGAATCGAACCATGACCCTTTGGTTCACAGCCTGCGCTCAATCCACTGAGCCACACCAGCCAGGGCCCATTTTTATTTTTTGCTACATCGCTAAATTAACTCTCAATTTTTTAAGTCAGTGCATATTGGAATGTCTCTTGAATTTCAATATCACATGGTGGGAAATTTGGAATTTCCACTCATCTTTCAAACTCTGTCCCAAACCCCATTTGGTCCATATAACATTAATTGTTATGTGGCCAACAAAATATTTTCCTGTGCCACTGAACCCGCTCTGGTGGAAGATTCTTCCAAGTGTCATAGCAAAGGGCACTCTTTCTACTATCAGTTGCCAAAGTCATGCCGTACCTTACTTCAGTTCATAATTGAACCATGATTTTAATGTACAACTTTTTGTTTTCCTTTGAATTTCTAGTAGTCCTTTCTCCCATTTGTCAGATACACAGAACATTCCTTCATGTTACCGCTCAGACCCTTCACTTTCTGACCTACGTAACTTACGTGATCCAAGTCATATCCACTTTCATCCTGAAGGTGATCTTCTTTGATCCCTCTGCCTTTCTGTTCTAACAAGAAAAGTTGCTTTCTAGAACAGTTACTCAACTGCCCCACTCACACCTCTTTTTCACGTATCCCAGGTGGTTGTCTTCATCCCAAGACTTCTTTCTCTGGGGTCTCCTTCTCCTGTGGTCAGCATGCTCCTTTCCCTGTGTGCGGCGATAATAACATTTGGTCCCTTGCTTATCTACAAAGTCTTAGTTTTCCTTCACATTTGTTTGATTTTTGTGGGATGGTCTAGTTTTGAATAATTTTGGCTGAAATGTTAAAAGCATCGCTCAATTGTTTTGATTGTCATCTGTTCAGTGACCTACTGATAATTTATCGCTTGTCCCTCAAAGGCAAACTGCACTCCTGCCCCCTAGAAATTGTTTTAACTTCTTTTTATTTTTAATGTTAAATTTGCCACAGGATTATTTTAGGTTAGATCTTATTATATTTCTGCTCTCCAGTGCTCAAGAAATTTTTCAGTCTGAAGATTTGTGATATTCTTTAATTTTTGGAACTGTTTTCTATCATTATTTCATTTTTTCCTTTAATTATTCTTTTTTATTTCTTGTTTTCTATTTCTATTTCTTGCATCTCAGATTATCCTCTATATCTCTTACATTTTATACCATTTTCTTAATCTTTTTGGTATTTTTATTCACTTGTTCATCTTCAATATCTTCCAGCATCATTAATTTTTCTTAGTATTTATACTTTCCAAGAACTCTTTTTAATGCTCTAATTTTAATACGAACTATTCTTATTTTATGGATAAAATATTTTTCTATGTATCTTAGATATTTAAAAAAATGTATTTAACTAATTTACTTACTTTCTTTCAATTTTATTTTGCGTTAGTTTCCAGTGTGCAGCTTAATGGTGAGACAGCCACCTACTCTAGGAAGTGTTCCCCTCGATAGTTCCAGGGGCCCGACTGCCACTGTATGTCATCATCACCTTGCCATCGACTATATTCCCTGTCCACGTGGCTGTTCTGTAACCGCCAATTTGTGCTTCGTACCCCCTTCCCTTCTTTCACTGAGTTCCCCATCCCTTCTCCTCTCTGGCGGTCACCAGTTTGCTCTCTGTAGTTTTCACTTTATTTTGTTCATTTATATTGTTCTTTAGATTCCACATCTAAGTGAAATCATATGGTACTTGTCTTTCTCTGACCGACTTATTTCACCGAGCACAATACCCTCTAGGTCCATCCATGCTGTTGCAAGTGGTAAGATTTCATTGTTTACGGTCTAGTGATATTGCATTGTATATACGTGCCAGTCATCCAGTGATGGGCACTTGCGTGGCTTCCATAGCGTGGCTATTGCTAATGAAGCTACAATGAACATAGGGGTGTTTATATTCTTCCAAACTAGTGGTTTGTGTTTCTTTAGCTAAATACTCAGAAGCAGAATCTCTGGGTCATAAGGCAGATGCATTTTTATTTTTATTTTTTGAGGAAGCTCTTCACTGGGTACCACTGTGGCTGCACTAATCTACATTCCCACCAACGATGTGTGAGTCCTCACTTTTCCTCACATCCTCGCCAACGCTTGTCTGTGGAATTAATAATGATTGATACCTATTCTGGCATACGTGAGGTGCTCTCTCTGTGGTTTTTGGCGTTTCTCTGATGATTAGTGATGCTGAGCATTTTTTTTTTCATGCATCTATTGGCAATCTGCATGTCCTCTTCAGAGAAGTGTCTATTCAGGTCCTCTACCCATTTTTTAATCAGATTGTTTTTGTTTTTCTTTGGTGTCAAGTAGAACTGGTTCTTTATAAATGTTGGATATTAACACCTCATCAGTTGTATCATTGGCAAATATCTTCTCCCATTTAGTAGGATGTCTATTCATCTTATCGACGGTTTCCTTTACCGTGCAAAGCCCTTTCAGTTTGACGTAATCCCATTTGTTTATTTTTTCTTTTGTTTCCCTTGCCCAAGGAAATGTATCAGAAAAACAAAGATATATGTATATATTTTTAATTGTCCTTCGTCTCCAGTATTTTTATGAGGACAAATAAAAATAAAAACAAGAGGCTTAATTACTGCCAGTGGAAGTAAGTGAAGATACTTACTCTTCTCTTGGAGCATTTACTTGAGAAAATTTGTAAGTGGTGTCTGTCCCTTTGAAATGTATATAAATTGTTTTAAAGATAAGGAAGCCTCTTACCAGGTTTAGGATCCAAGGGTGTCCTTCTAAAGGACAAGCATCTCTCTGAAATGGATGCATGGAGGAAGGAGAGGCCCTCCCTCCCAATTCTCTAGGAGGGGAGAAGTCAAGTTCCTAGTGGACCCCTGGCACCAAGTTGTAAACACGTTCCCTGCTTGTAAAGATATGGGAAATTCATTTTTACTTTGGATAAAGCCAATTAATTAACAGATGGTCACCCCCAGTACCAAGTGATACTAAGGAGAATTAAATATGACAAATAGTGCAGTCAAATATTCTTGCTTAAGGATTAGTTGTGATTTATCTTGAAAACATGTATGTATATTGGGTTGCATCTCCTTGGCTATATAAAAAAAGTGAAATTTCATTTTATGCTTAGTAGACTACCTATAGGCAATCATATTCTACATTACATTCTGGTTTCGTGATTATGCAATAATAAAATTATTTTCTTCTGCCTTTAGAGAGAGGTTTGTCTGGGTTGGCAGGAGATTTTTTTTTTTTTTTTTTATTATACTTCCCCAGCGTGTACTGTCCTTCCTCCTTCCCAGGAATAGTTCTGTATGTTTTTTTCTCTACTCTTTCTCTCTCACTCTGGTATTTAATTTTCTCTTCTTGGTTTTCCATAGCTGTTTGAACTCTTTTTTCTGCTGAGTGCTGTTTTTCAATGAAAGGTCATGTTGAGTAATATAGCTAGTTGGCCCAGATTTCCCCCACCATTGTATAGATGTGTAAGTATATTTCATCTCTACTTGAAAGATGACCATGGGCTTGGGTAAGTGTGCAAGTATGTCTCTCTCAGGCATGAAGGGAAGGCTGAAATAAACAGCCTATGTCTTTATTTGCGGCATTCCTAATAGAATACCGCATTCACCTCAGCCCTCACGTTGTGATGTTTATGAAGTGCTCACCCCATTCTGTCCAGATGGAAATCACTTGTCAGGACCTTGATACCTTTTTCTGCATGAAGAGTGGCAAAAAGTAGAAAGAATTAGAGAATCTACACTAGCTCTGTCAAAATAATGATGTATTGAAAAATTCCAGAATGAACTTAAGGGCTTATTAGGATATAAAACCAATTTATCTAGTGTGGGGGAACATTTGAATGTAGATAAAATTATTACTGGGATAACAATAAAACTGTTGTATAAACATTTTGTTATAGTTTCTGTTTCTTCATGAAAATATGAAAGGGACTAAGATGTAAGGAAAATCTGTCAGACCAAAATGACTGCCACCCAACGTATGCCAAGTTGACAAAGTTTTGATTTTAAAGATGATATCAGTACCAGCTGTTTATTCTACCTTTAGAATCAAGACCAAGATAGAGAACGGTTCAGGTTGTATATGTGTGCATAGACACTGATAAGACATACATCGAGTAATGTTTTCTCTTGCACAGACACCCGCTTCGGTGCTGGCACAGAACACATACGCCCTGCTCCTTGTCTGGGTTAAGTACATGACATTGGCAGTGATTGCCAGGAGCTGTCAGCGTTGGGCAGTTGTCAAAATGCCAGGCGTGGACTTGGGACCAGATCAGGAGAAACTGGCAGGCAAGAGTTGCTTCCTGACCTTCCGTTTCTTCTGCAGGGAAACCGGTCTGCCTTTTTTATCCTTCCTGGCTTCTCATTTTTAAAAATCTTTTTTCAACTGCTCTCTAACGTAAAAGGAAGTGAAAAAGAAAACTTCTTTTGTATTTGTGAAAGGTCTTGTTTTTTTTCCTCTTCCATCCTTGTGAATTTCACAAAGCCTCCTCTGATTAGGTGGGAAAGAGGTGTGAAATTTTTTCTTCAAACACATTGACACTAGAAACCCTGAGAATAAATTCAGCAAAATGTCTGTTTGAAATTCACTTGAATATATGCTGTTGGTGGCAAAAGTGTCTGTCTTCCATTTTTCATATCCCAACCATATGCCAGATCATATTAAACATGATGGTTTAGAGCTCATTACCATAGAAGAGGAAGAACCTTACACCTCATCCAGTGAATTCATGCTGAGAGCAGAGTCTGAGGGTAACATTGGCCATTCGTATCAGGAAGCTAGCCATTAGATTTTTGTAAAGATTAAAATGCAGAAGCTCTCTCTACTGGTTTAAAACACTATTTACAAATTTTAGGCAACAATTTTATTTAGATTGCCTTTTAGTTTATTTTTGACACACAAAGGCATGTCCTACCCTGTCAGGAAGTCATACATATTGAAATGGCTTTTACTTGCCTTTGTTTTTCCTGGATAGAGGTAGTTTAGGTTTGCTCAAAACTACCTTCCATTTCTCATTTTATCCACAAGTGCCCAGAGTTGACATTCTCAAGGACCCTGACTGAGGTAGAGGTGCAAATAGTGAATAGTTCTGTAGAATTTTACGTTGTCTCTATAAAGTCAAAAGGTCAACATGGTGATAGAAAAAATATATATTTGTGTGCGTACAATTGACCTGCGTATTTAAGATCCCTTTGGTGACACTGTTCTTGAAGCAGAGCATCTTGAAAAGAAGAGAAATACTAAAGAACTGGGGAACTTTCAGGGCGAGATAACTTTCCATCTGAAACTTAAAAGCACAGGCTCAAGAATTTCTGTCTGCTAGCCTAGGGCTATGGCATGTCCTTTCTTTTCAATTGAGGACAACCACTGAATTAGCCTCCTTTTATGTTCTCTAGGTTTAATACTCTTTTATTTCAAAAGGCCTTTGGCATGGTACACTGATTTTATGTTTGATTTTTATTACAGGTTTTAATTGCTTTTGTAGTTGTGTGTATTTGTGATACTCTAACTATATCGTTCCTTGTAAAATGGCTGGAGTATTTTCTAAGAAGCAGGATATTTTATGAATTGTGATTTTTATGTAATTAAATAATACATAATCTTTATGTTACTGACTCCAACTTCCTAAAAATTTTAGGGCAAATGCAAGGTGTAGCTCATAGATCTGTGAGTAAAATATTTAAATAAATTCCTTCCTCAAATATTTCCTTATACAGAATTGATGTAAAATAAATAAAATAGAATTATGTTTTAGAAATGGCATTAATTATTTCTAGTTGCCTTTTGGGGACACCTTGATTTTTCAGTTTAAAAATAGTTCAGATCTGTTCTTTATAATAAGTCAGACATTACCACTATGTTTTGTGTGGAGCATGAAAATGGGAACTTAAAATTTTCTGTTGAAGCATAAAGTTCAGTAAAGAACTTTCAGTGCATTCAGTCGAAAGAGAAAATATAGGAACTACTTACTTACAGAGCAATGTTAGACAATTAGTTTGTGGTTATAAATCTTGCTAAAACAGATCTTACTAGACAGACACTCTCAAATATGAAAATAGCCCTACTGCCTTAAATATTTGAGATTCATATTTAAATACAACAGTAGCCAAACATGATGTAAGAGGTTGTTTTTTCTTGTTTGTTTTTTTTTTTTTTTTAACAGATTGATTACCTTTCATTAAGGTTACCTTATAACTTTTGTGGTCAGGTGTTCCCACTATTTACAGACCAGGTGAATAATCTGTGGTCAATCAACATGGATACATCTCGGTCCCCACTAGCCCATTTGCATTTTATTTTAGAGTTTATACAAAAACATACTATAGTCCATTTTTAAATGTGAATGATCTCCTGTGTTCGCATGCTTAATGCTGAATAATATTTCATGATATATAAAATTATAATTTCTTTTGCTGTGTGGGCAATGTTTTTTCATTATTTATTTTTAAGTTTTTTTAAATTG
This sequence comes from Glossophaga mutica, assembly GCA_039655065.1. Taxonomy (NCBI): domain Eukaryota; kingdom Metazoa; phylum Chordata; class Mammalia; order Chiroptera; family Phyllostomidae; genus Glossophaga; species Glossophaga mutica. The sequence goes on from CM077313.1 coordinate 91,987,535, forward strand.
ATTTTAGAGTGGGGGAGAGAGAAGGAAATATCGATTTGTTGTTCCATTTATTTATGCATTCATTGGTTGCTTCTTGTATGTGCCCTGACCAGGGATCGAACCCACAACCTTGGTGTATTCGGATGACACTTTAATGAACTGAGCTATCTGGCCAGGGCTTGTTTCTCCATTCTTTAAGGGATGGACGCTACCATTATAGAGGGAGAGAGAGAGAAGAAAAGAAAAGCAAGCTTGTTTAAATGAGTTTGGGGCTCAGGGACATGCCTCTGTGATAAGGTCCCTCAGTCTTGTCTTCAGTTAGATGTTATTGATAATTTAAATTTAATGTGTGCTGCATAATTAATGTTGAGAAGCACAGTCTAATATTGGGTTCAGATGAGATTACTTAAAGTGATATCTATGTATTCTCTCAGTATTACTGAGAATACTGTTTAAAAATAACATAGATTATTTACATAAATGAATTCCATTTTACAAGTTAGAAGTGCACACAATTAAGATTATTTATGCCTCAATTAAAAAAGAAAACTATATGGGGCAGCCAATCCTTGTCTTTAGAACTTTAGTTATTACAATTAAGAATTAATTTTTCTATATTACCAGTAGGAACAAATTGTAAACCTTTTTCAAATTTGCATAATATATTTCTGAAACATTACTCAGTGCATTCACTTAACACTAAAATGTAATGAGGTGAATTTGCATATTTTTCATTAGCTAAAGTTCTTGTATTTCTCCAGGGCCGTCTTAGTGAAATGTATAGTCTGTCCACTTTCCCATTGTCAAAAATCTTAAAATAACGCATGTTGAGGGACCTTCCTACCACCCACTTAGTTGTATGATTGTCTGAATCATCGTAAGACTGCTAACTGATCAAAATCTTTAAATTTTAAGTTCAAAGACAATCTCCTGGAAAACATGTGTAAAGCTTCTGAAATATTTAATTCCTTCCGTGATCTATTCATCTGTGAAATTCTCCCCACTTCTGACTCCCGAGGCTGCGCCTCAGGCCTCGTCTGCTCCCCTGGCTCTTCTGTGTTCTTCAGGTGCCCCTAGGGTTCCGCTCTTTCTCCAAACCCAGACTCATCTCCGCACCTGCCAGTGCTCACTCACCATCCTGGGTTAGAGTTCACCGCCCAGGAATCCAAAGACCATCACTTCACTCTCAACCATAATCACCCCCTAACCTCAAGCCCTACCTTCTGGGTAGATATGAGACACGATTTGCTGTTCCTTCCCTCTGGTACCCCATTGGAGTTTTCCCTCTCACTTCCCATTTTACCGATGTTGTTTTTACCTTTTAGTTCCCAAGGTTGAAACTCTGGATTCTCCTGGCTCTTCCTTCGACCCCGGCTCACACATTCAGCCACCAGGTTTAGTTGGTCATTACTCTGTCATTGCCTCCCTAATGAAATTATTCCGTTTTCTCCATTTCTACCTTTGTCTAGAATTTTAGTTTTGGCAAAATTATCTCTAAGACTCCACTTTACCTTCCTTCTTTTTCCTTTTACGCATTGCAAAACAAAACAGAACAAACCCAACTTTGTGCGCGTCACCAGATCCTAAGTGATACTTGAAGGGTTTTGGACTTGTAACTCCTAGTCCCCCAACCACGCTGCTTTCCCTGCCTTATCCGCACCCATGTACATCGTCACCACGGTCCCGTTTGAAATATAAAGATAGAAGAAAGCCTGGAGTTGATCCCAAAATGGAAATACTCAAAAAACCGTTGCTGTTTATTGCAGTTGACCAAATCCGTGGGCAAGTCCTAAGAACCAGCTATGACTTCCTATACCGAGGAAACAGAAAAATCCTAGGCAGACCGTGCAGGTGGCTTTTCACTGTCTACAAATTCCTTTCGAGTCTAAGGCTTAAGGTTGGGACAAAGAGAAGATTCAGAGCCATTGGGGACCAGGCCACGTGATACCTCATTAGCGTGGTTGATCAGCCATAAAAAGCAGCTGGACCTGGCGATCACCGGGCTCAGAAAGCAGCTACACTGAGCAGAAAACCCACAGTGAAGTGCAGTTTCCACAGTGCAGAGCTGGCCGAGGGTCAGCTCTTTCTTCACTAATTCAAATGGTAACAGTGACTCATTCTAAAGCAAAATGTACTAGAATTCTGAGTAAGTGAAAATGCACATCATTTTTATCTATTTGGGGATGTTATGCTTTAAGCCATAAGTATCTGAACTAATCCATTTGTACAGATCGCCTGAGGGCACGCACCTGAGTATTTTCAGAAACCTCTTCCTGGAATTCTGGCCTCCAGATGTGGTGTCCAGTGGAGACCTGTGGTAGAGGAGGAAGTGGATGGACTTGGGAGTCAGAGGTAAAGGTTCAAATCCTGCCTCTGTCACTTAACTTTTCTGAGCTTCCTAAGCCTGATTCGTTCAGTCGGAACAAGAGTTCCACCCACTAGGAGGTTATGTGAGGTTAAGTGAGGTAATTGTGAAAAAACTCTCCCTTAGCAGGTTCTTTCCGCCACCTTACCTCGTATTTTCTGCAGCAGTTCCTTATATTTTACCAATAACTGTTTCCATATTGTAACCATACCTCTGTTTCCTATAGAAGAATAATTATCCACTTCACAAAACATTTAAAAAATACTCTTAAAAAGTTATGATTTTCTTTGGGGCACTGAGATCCTTGTTATTTGACAAAGAGGCAGGAAGCAGACAAAGCCACACTTCCGCTGAGACATTGCCAATAGCAAATCAACCAGAAATGAAGACACAGTTTATCTGCATGGATAATACAGGTCCATGGAAACTTATACTTGAATTGCTAAATGTTAAATGTTCAATTGACATGTGATTTTTGTTGATTAAATATCAACATATTGGTTAAAGTGAGGTGATTCTATGGCAGAAATTCAAGCATGATTAACTTTCATGAGTCCTCTGAAATGATTAGGATTTGCTAATTGGCCATTGTTTAAATGACAACACTTCTCTTCTACTGATGGACAGTCCCTTTTCTTATGCATCCTACACATTTCTAGGCCCCAGAGCACCTGGCTCCTGTTATAAATGGCTAAAAATGTTTATGGGCCTTAGGTATCGATTGTGAAAATTGTTTGGTAAAGGAAAGAGGGAATTCCATTTGAATAGCCTTATAAAAGAGAAAATCCAGGGGGATTATTATTATTTATATTGACTAAATAAATAAATGGAATTAGTTATATGAGGTGCAGCATAGAAATATATTTCTAGAAATAAAATATATGGCTCTAAGCAAACTGTTCTTTGTGACCTACTGATTTAAAATTAAAACAAAGAATTCTGAAATGCCTTGTTTTAAATTGGGCTCAATTCTTGTCTACATGGATGGATCAATTTAGTCAAAGTCAGGAGATTCTGTGTTTTCATTTTTCTCTTTTTTCCTTTTCTCTTAAGTAATATGGGATAGGGGAACAATGTTTAATAAAGCCAAACATGTAAGGTCCAGAAGACTTTGACAAGAGGATTTAAATGCGAGGCCTTAGAATGTGCAAGCCAAGTTCTACAACAAATTTGTAAGAGTTGGAAAATACCAATGACAATAAAGTAGTAAGGCATTTTAGGGTAGAAGAGAGAAAAACAGGGAACTGGCAAATAAGAGTCCAAACCTTATCCTTCCTTAAATGAGAAACTGAGTTTCTAAGAACTCAGTCTCAGGCCTTGATATTTAGGGAAAAAATGAAATGTTCATTCACATATTAATTTATTCATTAATAAATCTTTTGATGTTGAGGACATGGTATAATAAAACTATCCCAGATTTATTTAAGGCATTACAATTCTTTCCAGAGTCACAAGGTTTGGTTCTTTGTAATCACAGCCCTAAATGCTAAAATTGCTAATGGATAAGAATAAACTTCTAACTAAAAAACATTTTTTTTCCTAACCAAAGCAGTTGACTATGGAAATCATTAGTGTTGTATACTAACAAGTACAAAGAGAAACTGAGATGGTTCTTCCCTTCAATGTAGAACACTGACCTAGTATAGGAAATGATTTTCCTCATCAAGTACACTTGGCTGAAATGTATATGCACACAAAAAGTTAAATACAAACATGGGCTTGAAAATGTAGAAGAAGAAGGGAGAGGGAGAAAAAAAGACACAGAGAAAGAGGAGGAAGGAAGAGGAATAAGGGGAAAAAAGAAGAAGGAAGGAAGAAGAGGGGAAGGATGAGCAGGAGGAGAGGGAGATAATCCTCAGACCCTAATGCAAAGAGAGAGCTCGAAATTGACAGAATTTGAAAGCGATGTATTCATGGTTTTTTTTTTTTTTTCATGGATTTAATCAGTGAATTCCTCTCTGAGGTATGTGTGTATGTGTGTTTGGGAGCTGTTGTGTAGAAGCAAGCAAGTCTCTGCTTGAGGCATTGTACTAACGGAGGACCTGGAATTGAACTTTCTTTTTAAAACCAAGAGCCCTGAGTGATCAGGTTACTTGTGAAATAAGGACAAAGAACGCCTGACCTTTGATCAAGCCAGGAAAGCAGCAAGGAAGCTTGTCAATTGCAGGTGTCAAAGGTAGGAAGAAGGGCTACCTGTGAGCAATAAGGGTTGGGGCCGAATTCATGGGGATTGTGGAGCCCGAGGATACTCAGTCCGGAGCCCTTGATGTGGGTGGGTTCCGGCACAGTGATAATCCTAAAGCCAGGCTGTGGGGACGTCCCTACACTCCGGGGCCTGTAGGAGTCTTACGGGAGTATCTTTTGCTGAAGATACGTTTGTAGTAAAACAAACCACCATTAAAGGTGATATCAGATACACCAAATGGGAGAATTTATATCCTGCGGGCTAGAGAGTCAGGCATGTAAATCAAAGAGACAAAAGACAAAATAAAGAAGAGGATAGACTAAATTACTTTTGGGGGAAAAAGGACTGCAAAAGAACCACACAGAGGTTCAGGAAATGAAAAATGTAGCCCTTCCTCAATGGAGAGGTTAAATATAAGATTACATTCAACTGAAAAAAAAAAAAAAAAACAGTTAATGAATTTAATATGCTGATCCAGGGGATTCACTTCAAGTTCAGTGCAAACAGATAAACATAGAAAATACAAAACAGAAGTTTGAATTGTGGAAAACACAAAGAGAAAAGCCAAAATAATTAAAATAGGAATTCAAGGAGGAGCGGATGGAGAAAACGAGAGGAGGGCTTTATGCGTAGTTGTAATAGGGGAAAGAACAGGGTAAGTAAAACAAATATATCACAGAAACATCATAAAGAAATTGCAGTTTGCTAAAGACCAATTCGGATGTTGAAAAACTTTTTACTGGGAGGGTAGATATATATAAAGATTTCCTATAAAGGAACAGCAAGCAGACTTTTCACAGCCTCTTATCAGTGTCTGTTGCTATGCTAACACAATGGGATGATGCTTCCAACAGTCTGAACAAAACACAACAAAGCAAAACTAAACAAAACCTGTCGACCCACATTTATACTCAGACAGATGATTAGAAAGAGTACGAAGGGAATAAAGACTTTTATAGGTAAATGAAAATTAAGAATTTACTACTCATTTATTTTCCAAGAAAAAAAGGTACTGAAAAATGCATCCAAGTAAAATAAAAACATAACTCAGAAAGAGGAATGAGAGGCAAACTAGAACAGGAACAGAATCACAGAAACGGAGATCACATGGAGTGGGGAGGGGGAGGAGGGAGAATGGGGGCGAGATACAGGGAATAAGAAGCATAAATGGGAGGTACAAAATAGACAGGGGAGGTTAAGAATAGTGTAGGAAATGGAGAAGCCCAAGAACTTGTATGCACGACCCATGGACAGGAACTACGGGGAGAATGCTGGTGGAAATAAAGGGGGATAAAGGGGAGAAAAAATGGGACAACTGTAATAGCATGATCAATAAAAAATATATATATATATAAAAGAAAAATTTGATCAATGTATTGATTGCTAAGGTTAAATACATTTAGCAATTTTTTAAAAAGCTAATTTGGAGGAAATTAAAGAGGAATCAGCAAATCAAACAGCAATAACTGGAGAAATGACGTAGGAGATACAGACATGGAATCCTTAAATTCCTGTAATTCCTTTCAAGTTGGATAGATGAAGAACAAATTTGCTGACTCTGTAATAGTTTAAGAATTAGAAATTATTTTTCATTAAGGAATAGGCTAAAATTGCACATTTATGTAATTACTACTAGACAACCATTAAAATGAAAACCTGTGTAGATTCCACTCAAAACTAATGATGACTGAAAATCACCAGGTGCAAAGAGATGATGTACGATAGCCCTAAGAAATAATACCGAGTATTCCATATGTGAATGTTCTATTTGTTTGAGATGGATGTATTGTCCAATTTTATATACAGTGACAAGAGAAATACGCTCAGTTAACTCATGATAATTGCCTTTGGGGAGGAGAGAGGCAAAGAGACAGGCATCAGAGTTGGCTTCTCCTTTATCTGCAATATACTATCTCTTTTTACATAGAGAACATACTTAAGTGTGAGAAAGGGAGAAGATTAAACCAAAGCATTAATTTAACCTATCCTTTGGCTTTGATTTAAAAAAAAAAGTCATTTTTCCCCTTCTCATTGAATAAAGAAGCTTGACCCTGGAGACCTTCCTGACTTCTTCTGTTGCTGTCCTGGTGTTTGTGTTAGTTTGGGAGAAAAATAAATGTGGGCAGCTTTTCCAGCTTGGATAACTTACTGCTAGCATAAGTCCGCCGCCGCCGCCACAGCCATGGGAAAAGGCTGGGTATTCTTGATATCTCAGTGTGTGCTGAGATCTCCAAATTTATAGTTGGAGATAAAAAGATGCAAAGTTGTGATGTATAACTTGGGAAACTAAGATATTTCAAGATCCACGATTGCTTCAAACAAGTGGTATAATGTACTCTATTTTCTCTTTAGGAGAAAATAGAGAAACTACCCAAAAAGCAAATGCAATTTTGTTTTTGTTGAAACTCTGGACAAACTACACATTTGGAATATATTGATAGCATACTTTTTTTTATCAAGTGGTTTTTCAGCACTTGAAGATTTACGTATGTGCTTGAAGGATAATTTATTTATAGTAATTAGTATGAGGATATTACATTGTTTTTCTCCATTTCTTATGAAATGTATGTAACAAATAAAATAAATGAGAAGTTCATTGTCTATTCTATGTAAGTATTTGGTCAAACATCTACCAGAAGGAATACTAAGATATGTCCTGCTATTTCAGAGGATTTTTGAAAAATTCACATTTGGTGATGCTTTCGGAAAGATAGTGCCCCCACTACCAATTTTTATAAAACTGTCATCCAGTAGCTCATCATCAGAATGGTTCTGTGCAGCCATACCCTTGGTTAGGTGCTCTTAGTTCAAAGCTGAATATACAGATTCTACAGTAAACACAATTGTAGCCAATTCCCAACCTCAAAACTCCACCAAAGGCAGTTCAAAACCAGCCAATTAAAAAAACAAACAAACAAACAAACAAACAAAAAACAGAAAGCAAAATACAGGAAAGGGGAGGTTACATAGTCCCTGCAATAAGCAAGCAGACACAGTTCTGGACCATGATCTATCAATCAAGCTCACCTCTGAATTACAAAAACTTAGGGCCAAACGAATAGAAAGCTGAGAACTGACCTGAATCCCAGTCCCAAAGCTTTGTCCCGGAACGCTGCAGGCCCAGGGGGAAAGGTGCCCCTAAAGCCCCGTGGCTCCTACCCGCTGTCCATCATGCCGGGAGGCTGGTCTCCAGACCGCGGGACGGGGAGCACTTGCTCTTCGTTTCCCACTGAGGCATCACCTGCTCACACAGGCCTTCCTTCACTTGCCTTCCTTGCTTTAGTCAGGGGGATATCACCCCACACCCACCGTTCTGTTGGCCGCAATCCTTTTGCTATTTATCATTTCTAAAACAGTCTTGCTTATTTATTTGTTAACGTGATTTTGGTTCTTGTTTCCTACCAGAATTTAAGTCTTAAACCAGTTTGGAACTTTAGTATCTCTCAAACTTTGATGACTGCCTGACATATAGACAACCAATGAAATGATTTTGAATAAATAAATGAAGTAGTGACCAAAAATACGTAAGTTAGGGGTGAGGCAGGGAGGGGCATACATGAAGAATATTCCTGTAGTAACTGATTTTGACACTGTAGTCTGTTAGGGAAATGGAGGCAGAGAGAAACCACTGTGGCGTGCTGTGCGTAACTTTCTACAGTCCGGTTTCCTAGCCCGGGATGATTTGAGAAGCAAGGTCTGAAATGGAGATGGACCCATGGACACAGAGAACAGACTGACAGCTGTCAGAGGGCGGTGGGTGGAGGGCCGAATGAGAAGGGTGAAGGGATTAAGCAAACTAGAAAGGAAAGTCCCATAGACTGAGCCAAGGGCGTGGTGATGGCCAGAGGGAAGGGGGTCAGGAGGTAGAAGAGGGTACAAGGGGAATAAATGGGGATGGAAGGAGACTTGATTTAAGGTGGTAACGCACAGTACAACATACAGATGATACAATGTAAAATTGTATTCCTGAGACCTATGTAATCTTATTAACCAATGTCACTGCAATAAATGCGACAAAACATAAAATAAATAAAAAAGACCTAACTTAAAAAGACAAAGAAGTTAAAAAAAAAACAAAGGCTGGGGTGAGAGGTCAGAAGCCATGATTACCAGATTATAACAGACAACCTGGGATTAAAGAGATTTATCACATTGGCCCCTGACATGTTAAAAACTCAGGGGAGAGTTGTGTTGAGGGGGACAGAATTTAGGAGAAGACTCTGTGGAAAGAAAAACGAAAACCCTGAAACAAAAATACCAAATCCTTGAGTTTGCCCCATCATTCCTCTTCTCCATATTCCTCACGAAATGCTTTAGTTCCCTCAAAGATGAATAATAAAGGAAAAGGAGGCAGCACTCAACCAGCACACGGATGCAGCAGAGAAACAGACAGGAAAGGGAAAGGAGCAAACGCATCGACAATATGCAGGATGGGCATCCTAAGAGAAGGGACCCAAAGTAGTTAGGAAATAACCCCACTTCCTCAATGAAATGATCACTAACACCAGGCATTAAGGAGCTTCATTCGAGGGTTGCAGTGGAAATTAAAAGCCCAGAAAGAGAGGAGAGTCAAAGAGTTGGAAAGAGACAGTTAAAAACATTACTAACATGAAAGTCGAATGAGAAACAACAATCAATGCAAAAGAATAATCACGAGGAAAATGGCCCTTAGGGAAATGGTTGACATGCTTGGAGGAAGTCCATAAAACCACAAGTGGAAAATAAGAAGGATATAAAGTGGATTTAGAGAGGAAGATACAGGAGAAAGTCCAGTTATATGTCATACAGACTTAACTGCGCACAATTCAATAGTGTAAGAATGTATTCCTTCAAATGGAAATTACATTCTTTTTTAAAAAAGATTTTATTTATTTATTTTAGAGAGGGGTAGGGAGAGAGAAAGAGAGGAAAACATCAGTGTGTGGTTGCCTCTCACATGTCCCCTACTGGGGACCTGGCCCACAACCAAAGCATGTGCCTTGACTGGGAATCAAACAGGCAACCCTTTGGTTCACAGTCTGGTGCTCAATCCACTGAGCCACACCAGCCAGGGTGGAAATTCCATCCTTAAACATGGAAAACCTTGATAGAAATAAACAAAAGCAAACTAAACTACTGGGCAGTGCAGTGCAGATCTACAAATGACAAATCAAACCAGTCTCCAAGGAGGGGAGAGCAATGCTGGAGGGACCGATGATGGAATCCAAACCTCGACCGCAGTACCGTCACTTTCAGAAGTCAATGGACATGGGAGGTGGAGAAGACGGAAATGCACATGTTTTCTAATTCTGAAAGGGAAGAGTCAATAGGTACTGTAGATAAAAACAAAATAGAATGACTCCAAGCTCTTGATGGTTTCTGTAATCATGTTTCTTCTTTAGAAAGAGTTTCGAGAATTTATTATCTTGTATGGTAGAGAAACATGTATCAGCAGTTACATTACATTCTCTTTTTACATATTTTTTCATTAAAATTCAAGAAAATTGCCCATGTGGCATAAGCCATTTATTCTACATTTTAAACCTTTCTGTCATTAGTCTGTGTGTATGCATGGGCTCTAGAGATATAAAGAATTGTGTTAACTACAGTGGCTTTTGCCTAGTGAATGACCTTTTTGTTTTACTTTCTACTTTAATCTATTTGGTATATCTGTTTTATGACACAAGTCAATGCCTTTACAATAAAGTACTGATTAATAAAAGTTCATATCTATATAATACTTCTCTGTGTAGGCATTTTTGATATAAGCTCTAATGTCAGTAATATCAGCATGGACTTGACTATTCCTTATAAATTTTCATGGAGTTACCTGTAATACCAAAGGCACATCATGGTTATGATAAATACATGGATGATATTATTTACATGTAGTATTGTTATTGAGCTATGTCCCACCAAATTTTTATAATGGTAATGGGCTCCTAGGGGAAGGGGGCCAATGATTTTGTGCTTTTTTTCCTGTTCTGAGATTGGTACTCCTAGAAATGTGAATAAGTACGGTTTAAAAGTATGGTGTCTGTCAAGAAAATCTATCAGTAGGTTTTAAATCATTACCCAAACATATGCTATGAAACTGTCAAAGTGCTGTGGTAACTTTATGAGATGTCTTTTTTTTTTTCAATGCCTAAAGTTTATTTATTTATTTTAGGTAACAGATCTGGGATTATTACAGAATAAGTATTCTCTTTTAGGGCTCTTTCTTTCTATTTTCAATTCAGTTAAGAACACTGAACGTAAGTTCCACCCTTTTACATTTTTAGGTGAATAATACAATGTTGAAGTAGATAGAATGTTATATAGCAGATCTCCGGTGGTATTTTTTATTACTAAAACGTGTTTGTTACTCACTGAAAGTCTTCCAAAACATTTGTTCTCTGAAATAAAATGGTTACCTGTTGGGGCCTAAGGGCCACAGCCAGGATACTCCATCAGCTGATTCCAACGACTCTCCTTCCCACTTCCACCTCCCGTTCACTCAGACCGCAGCCTCTGCCCTTCGAAGTTTGCTCAGTTGCTGAACAGACACGCTCATGGCACACCTACCCTGAGTCGGGCCCTGCGGTTCTTTTGGGGAAACAAAGAGATGAATCAGGCTGACTTCCTGTCCTTGGGATGCCACAGTCTAGCGGGGAGGGCACACGTGCCGCAAATTGCAATCGCAATGTGCTAAATGGGAAAGTAAAAATACGAAGAAGGTGCTGTGCGAGGTGGGGTAGCAATTAATTCTGCCTAGAGGGGGTGAGAAGAGCACAGGACTAGAAACGGAATAGAAAATTCTCCACATTCAGTGCAAGAGGGATAGTAGTTTTAGACCTTTTCTTATAGCTAAGACATTTTATCTACCTTCACCCAGACAGGTAAGAGAGTTGATTGAATGCCAACTTGCAAAGAAGTGAAAAGCCTGCTTAGTTCCCCCCACGTGCTTCCCCCCAACCCAGGGAACCCGGGGAAGGCGGGGAGAAACAGGAAGGCAAGGAGATCAGACACCAAGTTCCAGGTAACCCAAGGCCGGAGCTGACCTGCAGTTTGGAAGGCAGTTCAACATGCGGGATTAGGGGGAATCTCCCAAGAACACCGTAGGGCTCACGGCCTACTTTGAAGAGGTGGTCTTCAGCCTTCGGGCCCTGGGAGAAGCCTGGAATTAGATTTTTGGGCCACTTTCGACATCATATCAGAGCAGTGGGGAATTTTGGCAGCAGAAGGCAGCAAGACAGACAGACAGCCCTGAAGGGTCTGTCCAGGCTCCTCCCATTGTGGGCACTGCATTTAAGCTCCCAGTGTGTCAGTAACAGGAAATGGAAGGCATGAGAGTACCCGTGGGCCGACAGGCACCTGGGTTGTAACACAGAACACAGAGCTCTGGCTACACAACACGACTACGGAAAGGAGAATAAATACTGTGTGCTCTATTGTCACAAAGTATCACTTTCAAAGAACAAGATCGAATTCCATGTATTGTCATAGAAGTGTTGCCAGGACATACTGTTAGTAGTAAAAAACAGCAACTTTCAGAATAGTGTGTACATTATTACACCCTTTGCGTTACACATTTCTGTATGTGTGTCTGTGTGTGTCTGTGTATCGATGCACACACACACAAAACTATAGGATACACACCATCAATGTGTTAACTGTGTTTTCTGATGGGGAGTGATGGGATTTGGGATTGGAGCTTGCTGGGCAGAGGTGGGTGAGAAGCAGCGGCATTTTAACTTTGTACTCGACAGACTGTTGAATGATGAAAATACATTCAAGAATTTTGCGTGTGAAAAATGCAGACTTTAAAAGTGGAAAATATACGAAGGTATTAGGGAACGTTGATTAAGGGATTAAAGGCCTGGAGGGGCCTGGAATTTGTAGCACTTATTTAATGCCCTCTTTCCAAAGGCTTATTTTTAGCACTCATTATCTCTCTCTGTTTCTTACCATCAAGTCTGGTGCTTCTTTAAATTATTTTGCTTTTCATTTCTCGTCTCGGTTCCTGTATCATCACAGGCTCTTTGAGCCAAGGAACATGATGCTTTTTCTTATAATTTATTCACCCCCCTCCCCTCAGACACCCCACCCCTGCTCATGGCTCACAAAAGCTGTGCGTGTGGGAGGCACTGTAAATATTAATTAAATGAAAAATTATGTTTAAAAACTTTCATGTAGAGCAGTCTCTCCATTACCCTTAATTCCCTTCCATTAGTGTATAATTTTATAGTTTGAAATCCATTCGGTATACATTACCTCATTTGATCTCACTAAACACAAAGGTCCAGGCAGGGGAGGTGCTATTTTACCATTTTTTTTTTTTTTTTTTTAGTTTCCAGGAGAAGAAAGGGAAGCTAAAGGTCACTTGACCAAATTAAGTGTCAGAGTCTAGAATAAAGCTGTCTTATGACTCCTCATGTAATAATTATGTCACCGCAGGGCACAGGAGCGCAGTATTTTACCCAGAGCAGTCTGCTCAACACTCAAAATAGGCAGAAAGGAATTAAGTGCTTTGTCTTCTGAAGGAAGAAAACGTCACGGTATTCAGACATTTGATCGCACTTTCACAACGGCTGAGACTAAACAAATGGCAGGGGGAAATTTATGCAGCAAAAGTCCTTGCCCAGCTCAGGAGCCAGTGTGTGTGAGTGGCAGCGGGTGGGGGGTGGGGGGCGGGCAAAGTCCTGTGAGCTGTCAGTACCGCGAAGGTAGAGTCATTCTGTCGGTTCAGGGAGGCACACACCTGGAGTTAAGAGACCCCAGCACTGTTCCCTGTCCACGCACAAGCCACCAGTCCCGACGTGGGGTGACTCATCTTCCCTGTGCCTCCTAGTTTAGCTCTTCATCAGGACGGACACGGAGGGTGGGGTGCTGCTGGGGTGCTCTCCCCCAAGTCTCTCGGGGCACCTCTTTCCAGAGACGCCTTCCGATGTTCGCGCCCACCTCAAACGTTCAACCTCTTCCCCAAAGGGTTTTTGATCAGCAGGCCGCCTCTTCTTCCCTTGGGAGGATAGAGAGGGCCCCTATGGCAGGTTACTTTTGGGGCTTGACCAGAACTTTCCGGACTAGTTGATAAAGACTACACTTCTTGGAGAGGTTGAAACAGCAATCAGATAAGCTAGTAAATCTAGGCTGGGCGTCGTGGGCTTGTAGCATGAGTGGTTTAGGGCCTGTGGTTCTTCTAACCGTCTGGAGAGTGTGGCTTTGCTGCAGGTGGAGAGAGGGGAATGCACACACTGGATGGGCGTTGGATGGAACACTCACAAAAAACTGACACGTTAACTTACTACCATCGCTTCTAAGAATGTGCAGTGTGTTATGATGCTAAAAGATTCCTGTCCGTTTTTTCTGCTTTGAGTTGCTTCGAAGTAAAACGGTTTCCATGTCATGCCCCAAGGAGGAAATGCGGTGGAAATTGTTCTATATTCCACGATTTCCCTTAATCTCAGCGTTACCACCAAAGACACGGTAGTGTGGTATTATTGTACCAACGTGTTCTTGTTTATGGAATCACGGTGGTGGGTGACATTTCAGTTCAGACTATTTCACTGTTTTTTCCGGGGTGTGCTTCTCTTCAAATACGAGCGCATTCTGTTGATTTTGTTCATCAGATTTCATACTTTGATTTTTAACTTATAACAGAACAGATAGTCAAAGGCCAGAAATAACAAACTATCGAAACGATTTTTCTGATTTGGAACCCAGAGAACCACATATGGAGCCCCGGTCCCTCTGGGTGTGGGCCAGGACTACCTGGTAGACCCGCGGGACGGCTCTTGCCAGCAGGGACCTGACACTCAGGCCGGCGAGGAAGGTAGACGTTATTAGATCTGTAGAGAGTGGACCAGGTGCCAGGATCCCTAAGGAGGACGTAGTTGGAGTTCGTTTCATTTCTAAAATCTGTTGTTACTATTTGTTTTTTCGGAAGTAAAATAAACTCGTTACTTTGCCAGTATCTTTCACCTCATCTGTTTGATAACAAAATTACAATGCTAATTTTAAAAATACATAAATTATTAGGTTAATATTTAAATACACACACACACACACAAATATATTTTTTGCCAAAAACCATCTTGCTGAGTCATAGAGGAAAACATTAGCAAGTAAATATTTGACGAGATGCTACGTAATGTAGAGCATTTGTATCAATTTCCATATCATTGAGTTAGGGAATGTTAATGCCTGCAAGTAGAATTTTTCAAAAAATCACTGTTCGACCTGTCTCTAGTTTTCAAGTTCCTGGAAGAGTCTGTGAAGACCATGCCTTTGTGCAGGGCCCTTAGTTCTCCCGGAGGCCAGTGAGCGGAGTCCCTGTGGGAGGGCGCTGGAGTCACGTGGTCTTCTGATAAAGCACCATATGCTCTAGAGCGAATTCTCACGTAAGGGCGCCTAACTGCAAGGAAGTTCCAGAAAAGGCCTGCTTTTGGGTTTTTTTTGTTTGTTTGTTTTTAATTACACAAATTTAAATGACAGTTGACATCCAACGTCATATTAGTTTCAGGTGTGCAACGCTGTGATTAGTAGTTTCCATAAAGTTTTCACCTCAGTAAGTCTAGCACCCACCTGACACCGTCTATAGTGATGGCAGCGGTGTCAACTGTATTTCCCATGCTACACTACAGGTCACTGTGACTAATCCGGAACTCCTGATTTGTGGCTCTCAATCCCTTCACCTTTTCCCCAACAAATCTAAGGTAGCAACTTAATACCAGACAAAATAGACTTTAAAACACAGGCTATAGCAAGAGACAAAGCAGGACCCACCCAGCAAGTACTTCTGGGACTTCGAATAAGTCCACTTATTCAAAGAAACGTGAATGCCTGTTTAAGGTCAAGGATGTTGAATAAATAAGATGCTAGGTAAGTTGATATTAGAGGACATGCCACCAGAATCCGTCAATGAGCATGTGAATGACATGCACTGCTTTTCCTGTTACCCTCTCTCTGAAATAAATGGGCCCATCTTCATAAAGGTGTCCTGGGAGAATAAGAGAACCCCAAGGAAAAGGAGGAAGGATTCCTGGGAACACTGGAGGTGAAGGAAACTAGTGTCCGCAGGCCTGACTACTTTATGCTAAATGCCAACCTGACATTATTCATCTCAGCTATAAGGGTCTGTGAATAATAAGGAAATGAATATAGAGTAAGAAGATTGGAGTAAGGCTAACTGTTTCTGATATGTTTCTTGTAGGTTAAGATACTAAAAGGTTCCAAGAAGTAGAACATGATTTATTTAGAATGTAACATTTAATTGTACGTTTCTTTGTTTTTTTTAAAGATTCTTGCTCATTTCCAACTTAATATATTATAATGAGAGGATGCCATATAAAATAAAATGCATGATTCTTATTTTTTTTTTTTTTGATGAGAATCACTTTATGGCATTTTCTGTGGTCCATATTTTCTTAGCTAAGCCATAACTTAACATTCAGGAGTGCATAAGCCTTGATGATGTAAGTGTGTCTTGACACATGTATATTTCTGTGTAACCAGGAAGGTCCATTTTTATAATAAATTATCCCATTCTATGTTGCATGGACATGTGGGTTGTTTCCAGTATGCAGCTATCACAAAGGAAGCAGCAGTGAACACTCTGGGACACGTCTTTTGGGACACCCGTGCATGAGTTTCTCAATGATTATACTTAGGGTACAAGCTGAGGATCCTAGGCTACACACTGTTTCAACTTTGCTGGGTAACATCAAATCATTTCCTGAAGGGACTGTACTTAATCCCATACCTGTAGCTGGTAAGAGTTGGAATTGTCAGACTTCTGAATTTATTCCAACAGATGAGTGTGAAATTGGTTTGATTTCCACTTTTTTTCTAACCAACTTGTGAGATAAAGCATCTTTTCATAAATTTTCTCTTTGTGAAGTAGCTATGAAAGTCTGCCCATTTTCTGTGGGGTTCTAAGATAGCGTAACTTTTGATCCCAGACATTTTATGTATCTTGTATGCCAGTGCATTGTCAGTTAAATATCATGAAAATGTATACTTTAGATTTGCAGTTTCTTACAACTCTCTTGATGGTATATTTAGATGAGCAGAAATTCTCATTTTTTAACATGACAAATTTAGCTTTTTGTGATTTTAAGAGTTCCTTCCCTGCCACAAAGTAATGAAAATTTTCACTTAGCTTCTCAAAGCTATAAAGTTTTTTCATTTACATTTTGTTACCTAATTTAACTGAAATTATTTTTTGTAGATGGAGTAAAGATCAAATTATTTTTTTCCATATGCATACAAAAATAGTCTAGGAGCATTGCCTGAAAAAAATAAAAAACAACAACTCTGTTCTTCTCTTCCTAATCTGCAATGCTACATTTTACAAATACTTACATATGCATGGGTTTATTTCTGGACTCCATTCTGCCACACGGGCTTCTTTTTCTGTTGCTGTGGTTGTAGCACTATTTGAATTACTACAGCTAATAGAGCAAGTTTCCTTTTTGTTGAGTTTTCTTTTGTCCACATTTACGAGTTTTTCTTTTTCTTTTTTTTTTTTTTTTTGCTCAATCCATCAAGCCTCCCCAGGCCCTCTGCCCTGACAGCTGTCAGCCTTCTCTCTACCTGTGAGTGTGCCTCTATTTTGCTTGTTAGTTCATTAAATTCCACATATAAATGAAATCGTGTGGTACTTATCTTTCTCTGACTGGCTTGTTCTGGCTTATTTTACTTAGCATAATGCTCTCCAGGTCCACCCATGCTGTTGCAAAGGATAAGATTTCCTTCCTTTTTATGGCCAAGTAGTATTCCATTGTGTCAATGTACCACTGCTTGTTCTTATTTTTAAAGCACCCCTTGGACCTCTGATTTTTCCACACAAATTTCAGAATATGTGTTTCAAGTCTATTAAGACTTCATTGAATCTGGATAAATTTGGGTTTATACGGTAACTTTACATATTGAATTTCGTAGTCCGTTCATGTTATGTGTCCCTGAAGCACTTTTTTCTTTAACGTAAGGAATTCCATCTCCATTTACTAAAGGATTCATCAAAGACTATATGTTAGGAAGCGTGTATGCGTGATTCAATCTCTCTAGTGCATATTTGCACTGAGCCTCAGGGAATAGAGAAATGTCTATTCTATTGCTTTTAGCCTCTTGCTTCACTCAGTAGCTCTTAGACAGGTAGAGTTGCAAACCTTACTAGGTTGTGTTTTGCTAGGGGAGACGGCTCTGTCTTAAAGGCCAGTGCCCACGTGAGTCGTGGCATCCCTGGCACATTCTTCCAGTATCTGATTAATCAGGTTGCCCTTGCAGTTCTGAGTTTAACCCCATTTCCTTGCAGTTTATTGGGTAACCAGATTTTGGGGCCACAGTTCTCTGCTAGCCAGCCCACAGGAGCAGGAAGACTCGACTCAGCCTGGGCCGAAGCCCCATTCCCCAAATCAGCTTCTGTCAAGCAACCCTGTGTTTTTGCGGGTTTCCAGGAACCTGGTCCAGCCCGTGTTTTATTCTCTTTCTTCCCCTACTCTCCATCCTGCTACCAGTCATGTGAAGAGAGAGAAGTCCAGAAGGGAGAAGGAGGGGCGAAATTCAGGAACGAAACTCTTCTTAATCACCCAGTGCCGGATCTCTCACAGAGCAATTCGCACCTTTACACAATAACTATAACTAATGACATTATTGTTTTTTTAATAATTTATTTCATTGAAGTACAAATATGGCTTCCTTTCTTTCTGTTAAATATTAATATTACCTGATTTTTTTAGGCCTGCAGAGGAAGGTCATAGCTGAATATTATCAAATGCGCGTGTATACGAGGGCTTATACTTTTTAACAATTGTACCACATTGTGTCTGTTTGCCAAATGCTGTTTGCATAAATAAATCAGTGTAAAAGAAGTAATCATAATAATTATGATATGCATTATTCATCATTCTAGGGTTTTAATGAACAAGTATTCATTATCTCACTTGTTTATCACAATTTGCATAGGTAAAGAGAGTATTTTTTTGTTCCCATTTTTATACTTTAGGGAATTGATTGAAGAACCTTGGCTACTAGTCGGAGTGTCTAAGATAAAGATCTGTGTCCACTGTGACTTGAAAACAACAGAGGCAAAGGCTCCAGAATTTTAGGATTAGTAAATTGCCAAATGATATTTTAAATACATTTCCTTTTAACCCAAGAAACTGTGCAAAATTAGTAGGCAGCACAGAGCTTTAGAGTTAAACACAGCTCAGCCATCTGTTAGCTGGGTGACCAAGGACAAGGGACTCAACTTCCTGCAGTCTACTTTCTTTACCTACAGGACATGTGGCAGCCTCTGACCCTCAGAGTTGTTACAGGACTATATGAAAGCCACCAACATGGTACCTAGCCCATGGAAGAGTTTTAAAAAATTGTATCAATTATTTAAATAATTAAACTTTTAAATGTAAAAGTAGAGATAAAACGGAAACCAAGCAAAACTATGTATTCTTATATGCAATCTTAAAAATATATATTCCAAACTTGAATTGAAATATCTCCTCTTTCTGGCTGGGCAAATTTTCATTTCCTTCTGTGCTGAGGGACACCTACTCTGTGATGTCCATTTGAAAGGGCTAACGGTACTTCAGGGCTTGGAGAGAAAAATCATAATCAGTAATGGATGCAGGGAGAGTGGTCCACATTCCTGTCTGGTACTGAAGAAATGGAGATCGCATGGAGGGTTAGCAACAGGGGTGTGGGAGGAGGAGGGAGGGGAAGGTACAGAGAATAAGTAGCATAGATGGTGGGTAGAAAATAGATAGGGGGAGGGCAAGAATAGTGCGGGAAATGTAGAAGCTAAAGAACTTATGACACGTGAACACGAACGAAAGGGGGGAATGTGGGTGGGAGGGGTGTGTGCAGGATGGAGGGGAATGATGGGGGAGAAATGGGACAACTGGAATAGCATAATCAATAAAATATATTAAATTAAAAAAAAGAAGAAGAACTGGTACCCATCTGCTGAAGTCCCTCAGCTGTCACCCTGTTCTTGAAATGCCCTTGGTCAAAGGAGCTGCTTCTTCCAAAGCCTGGCCACTTTCTCAGGGGTAGCCTGCGTCCAATGGCTGGTTGATTCGAGGATAGAAACACTTGGCTTTCTCGCAGCAATGCGGGAGAAGCCTGAAGCACCGCCCCTCCTTCACAGTTCTTTGTGGCATTTGGCTCTGACCCCAGGAGGGGCCACATTTCATCCCACATTTCCCCCCTGCCTCATCTTGCTTCCTTTCCACCCCTTCCACAAGTACTGATCCTAAGAGCACTTTTGAAAAAAATTTCGTGAATGCCATTCTCTATCTCAGAGTATGCTTCCTATGGATCCTAACCTGCAACACAATCATAGTCTGGTTATTTGTGGCTTTCCGAGCCAGATTTTTATAGAGAGTTACCCCTAATAGGTTCTGATTGACCAAGATGGAGGACACAAGCTAGTTTTAAATACGTTGCACCAGACACCGCATTTCACACAGGCGAGTGCAAGTCCTGTGTTTGACTTTCGGATGGTTGTTTCATTGATAATACATTCACCCCATGGCACTAAAGTTTCAAGATAATACATTTATGCCACTTAGGCAGTAAAAGTGAATAGTAGGGTGAAGGAACAGAAAAGCAGGAAAAACGGAGACATAAAATTAAAGAGTGCAGAGAAAATTGGAGTAGTTTTTACGACCAACTTCTCCTGTCACCCCGTGGTCTAAATTTTTTCCGGAAGGCAAGTCCTGGGAGCGGTACGTTCTTTTCACTCTGCACTGCTGCCTCGTCTAGTCTAGAGCAGTGGGAAATGGTAAAGCACGCTTCCCTGAAGAGATCAAACCCTATCTACTGTAGTTTGAAAGATGTCTCATGGCATTACTGTATGCAGGCAGTCAGCTGGGAACAGAAGCGCGACGTAGACACAGACACCCACCGTCTCCAGGTCAGGAGACGGAAGACTGCCTTTAGTTAAGTGCGACTGGAACGCCGGAGGGCTGCGCGCCCGTTCCCAGTCCCGGAGCCTGTCTTCTATAGCGCTGCTCTTCAAAGCAGAGACTATGGACGTGAGGGCGAGTAAAGATGCTCACAGCTGCCAGAACACCATCCTTTTGCGCCATGAGTTTCTCTCAAAAAATTTGGAGAACATCACATTTTATTCTCTTTTAATTTTGTCACACGACTCCTTCATAAGCAACATTGTAAACATACGACTTTTCCATTTTGCTGAACTTCCATGTTGTCTCAAAAGTCTGGAGCATAGAAACTTTTCGTGGGTGGGCAATGACTGGAAAAATACGGTAGTTTTCTGTTATGGGCAAACCCAGTGCTATTAAGACCAGAGCAAAGAAAACAGGGCCAGGTAATGCACCCAGAACAAAATATACCAAGGTCACCTGCCTTCGGGTCCATGTGCAGAAAGGGTACACAGGGCGAATGAAGTGTACACAGCACAGGAAGGAAGGAAGTTCACAGAAAGAATAGAGTATATGAAAATCCACACAATTTGTCGAAAACTTAGCTTTCTCATATCAGTTAAATATCTTGCTTTTTAAATATAATTATAAAGACCTGTTAGTTTTGACCACACTTAATAATTAAAAAAAAAAACAAAAAACTCGTGAACATGTTTCATCAACTGTGATTTTTATAAACCATCCAGGAAAAAAATGTATTAAACAGATATTTGCATAGACGCAGCCGAATGATGACAGACAGACCGCTATGTTCGCACACACACCTACAGCCACTTGGTCACCCGTGACGAATCGGTGAGGGGATTAAAAAAGGCAAGGTCTTCGTAGCAGTTTGGTTATCAAGGGGGAAAATGGTAAATAGCATCAGAAGGACTTCTTTAAAAAACATTACATTTTAAACAAATGTTTTAAGTCAACCAAGTAAATAATCAAATAGAAAATGACTGTTGGATCCTTCTGCAGATATGTATGTACACGGAATGAAGCTGTTTATCAGTTTTTCGTATCATGTCTTAATACCTATTTTTCTTCATTGTCAAAAAGGCACTATAATAAAGGGTAAGTATCTGTCTTCATGCATTAATTCATTATTATATTTATTGGAAAGAGTGTATCAAATGTTTACTTATACAGCATTTTTTTCCAAGGCTGAATACTTAAAATCAATTAACTGCCAGGCACAAATCAAATGATTTCACTGGCTGCAACAGAACGGCTGCCGTGAAAATGATGTTAGAGGCTTGAGTGAAAAGTTGATTGTTGAGAAATGAGTTGTTTAAGACTCTTCGTCTATTTGCATGGAATGACAATGAGAACATTAACAGGAAAGAACAGCAACAGTAATCTTTCTTAACTGCAAAAGACCTTGGTTTACATTCCCCCCCCCCCCCCCCCCGCCCCGGAATAACAGAACCCGATGGGAGGATCAGAGACATTTTCAGCCCGGCACCTGGCATCACCGGCCCTGGCATTTCCATATTTTTTGAAATTTTTATCGACAAAACCCCCAAAACGTTGTGCGGTGCCATTTCTTCAGTGACTTTCTGGGATTGTTTGCTCGTGACAACTAAGACCGTTCAGAAAAAATGAGAAAGAAGGTTTCCATTATCTTCCTTTATTAGGTGAGAATGGAGTCTCTCAAAATGCAACCCTGAGACGAATGGGAAATTGTACGGAAGGTATCAACTCCCGTCAACTGAAGCTCGTTTTCCAAAGTTGACAAAGTCAATGCAGTTGCATTGCTCATTATCAATGAGATGAATATTGAGGTCCACTGATTTGCCAGCTGGAAAATAGCTAAGCAATTTTGCATTCATTCAACAGATATTTATTTATTGGTTGCTTAGCAAGGTGCGTGGCGTTGCGGTAAGTAGGATCCCGCAGGAAACAAACGGCCTTTGTCCTCATGATTATCGATGTAAACAGAAATGTAAAATGGACCACATGGCTCGGTGTGTTTCCACTTTGTTTATTAGATTATTTTGTTCATTAGATTCCACACACATGTGAGATCATATGGTAGTTGTCTTTCTCTGACTGGCTTATTTCACTTAGCATGATGTTCTCCAGGTCCATCCAGGTTGTCACAGAAGGTAAGATTTTTTTTTCTTGTTTAGAGCCGAGTAGTATTGCATCGTGTAAATGTACCACATTTTTTTCGTTCACTCATTCGCTCATGGGCACTGGGGCTGTTGCTAGATCTCGGCTATTGTAAATAATACTGCAATGAACATAGGGGTGCATATATTCTTTTAAATTAGTGTTTCAGGTTTCTTTGGATATATTCCCAGAAGTGGAATCGCCAGCTCAAAAGGCATTTCCATCTTTAATTTTTTGAGGTATCTCCATACCACAGGTGGCACATGCAAGGCCCGCAGGCCAAATCCGGCCCTCCACCTTGTTTCTTCCTGGCAGGAGCGCTGAGCCCTCACTTAACTGATAAGGAGTAGTTACATGTACACAATCCTAAAGTTACATGGGGCCCTTTGAAGGTGACTGCGAGGCTGCCGTGGCCCCCGGTGAAGATGAGTTTGACACCTGTGCTTTCCACTGCTTTCCACCGTGGCTGCGCCGGTCTGCATTCCCACCAGCACTATAGGAGGGTTCCCTTATTTCCCACATCCTTGCCAACACCTGTTTATTGATTTGTTGATAAGAGGCATCAGGTGCTCTTTCCTTGTGGCTTTAATTTGCCTCTCTCTGATCGTTAGTGATGTAGAGCGTCTTCCTATGTCTATGGGCCATCCGTAAACTAGAAACGAATTCATAGACGCGGACAACAGACTGACAGCTGTCAGGGTGGAGGAGGGTTGAGGGGCTGGGTGAGAAAAGTGGAAGGATGAAGCAAAAAATAACAACTCGTAGACACAGGCAACAGTACAGTGATATCCAAAGGGGGAAAAAGGGGGAGATGGAAGAGGGCAAAGGGGGCTACATGGGGGACGGAAGGAGACTTTACTTTGGGCCGTGAGGATGCGATGCAGTGTGCAGATGAGGCGTGTTACTGAGGTGTACGTTCGAAACCTGTATGATTTCATTAACCGATGTCGCCCCAATAAATTCAATAAAAATTCTTAAATAAAAATAAAAATAAATGAAAAAGAAGTATGTCTTCAAGGAAATCTTAAGTTTATAGTGTACCGCTTCAGTCTACATCTGCGGATTCCCGGGTGCTACAGCCCACACTCAGCTGGCTCTGTATCAGGCTCGCTGAACTGTTACCCTCAGAACTAAGATACAGAGAAACACTGCGTCTCTGTTATTTGTTACTTATGTTGTCTACGGCCCACAACTCAGATACAGCCGTTTCCAGGCCCAGGTCTCTTGAGTGTCTAAAGAAGTAAGTCCCAACTTGTTGTTCAGTTTCTACCCCTGGCCCTGGGGCCAGGGGAACATCGGCCACTTTTCCTGAGACCCTAATTAAAGCTCTATGTTAGTGTCAACTTATGGAAGATCCGCTTGCAGTGTCTTGGTCATCTCTTGTCCTGATGGCCTCTGTCTTTCACACTCTGGCTACAGCATCGCTTGCACTGACCAAGTGCTGAGCTAAGAATTGGTGTCAGGGAATCTAATCACTCATACAATTCCTTCACGAAATATTGCTGAGCACCTGCTTCTTGCGAATGAACACAATATACTCCTTGACCTCATGGGACTTAAACTTTAGGAAGAGATAAAAAGGGTCATTCAATCACTTAAAGAGTCATTTAGTGCATATGCATAAGTAGCACAATTGTAAGTTTTAAAAAATATGTAGAATATATGTCTTCCAGTCATCAGAAAGGGAGAACTTTATAAAAAAGACTGTGTTCATTTCTTGTGACTTGCATAAGATATAAGTTTCTCCCATTTCCTTGGACAAGGCAGGAGACATACCAACCTCGTTTTTCCTTAATCCTTTATTCTTCTTGACTTCCATGTTTAATCCACATGTTTAGTTTTTGAAATTTTACCTCAACAAAGCAGCTTTCTGCACTGCATAGCAGACAATGTCATTGACTGTATCTTTTATTTTTGCTTTTCTGGCACCAATGCCTGAAACCATCCATTGTATGAAGAGGCATATATAAAGTTATACATATTTCTAAAAGGAAGGCATACTGTTTACAAATGGGTCTCACCTGGCTTGCCTGGGCAATTAGTGGAGGAATTGCTAGAAGAAGAGACCTGTGACTTCGAAGTTCCTCGCTGTGCTGTGTATTTTCAGGCAGTTTGGTAAAAATATGCTCAATTTCTGAGAAAGTTTATGCGCCCACTTCTTGGAAAACAAATCTCTTTTTTTCTCCAAATTATAGAGTGAACAACAGATTAGACTCTGAAGAAATCACCATTGTCAGGTAGATAGATGGGATTAAATAAATATTCGGCCAGAGACTAAGAGCTGTTTGATGGGGCCGGGGGCCTCCCCAGAGAAGCTGTTGGTGCAGCGCAGGCCCAGAAATGCCCACGCAGGCTGTCCCAGGGACTGAGAAAACACTGGCATCCTGGCAGCCTCACCGGAAGGAGTGTCCTGCTTCTGCAGGGATGCTGAACCATTTGGATGGAAAAGGTCCATTAGGTTAAAATATCCCAGCACTCTCATTCCTTCGGTTAGTACCATTAAATTGCAATGCGATGTTCCATTAGTGTCTAAAATGAATAAGTACGGACGAGAGATGCCAAACAGGGAAGGTCTCCAGGTGAGAGAGATCAGGTGAGGCGTCTTGGGGGAGGTGACGTTTGTCTCAGGCCCAGTAAGGGTGGAGTTCAGGTGGGGACTGGCTGCTCCACAGCAGGAGGTTTGAATTCTCCTTGCCCAGCAGAACCGACCCCCTGGCTTATGCTGAAGCATTTAGATCACCGCTTATACGTTCGCCAGTCATAGAGGGTGGCGTACTGTCACAGTTACTCAGTGCACCCAAACTGCATGGACTCCGTCCAGTAACATGGGACACCCAGGGCGTGGACGTTTCTGCAACCCCAAACGTGCAGCGTGGCGCAAGCTGGCATTATAAATGTACATTTCACAGACGCTTCAAGAACTGAAATTCAAAACGTGTTTATTAAGAATGGTAATTAGACTACTATCAGGAGAAATACATGATTCTGTTTCATGGAAAACTTGGACATTTGTTACTATTTAAAGTCAACCTGAAACAGAGTGCAGGAAGGAAACACTTTTTTTTTTCCTTCCGGTGCAAATTGGATCCGTCAAGTCTACATAACTGAACGCTGTCCCTTATGTGAATAATTATAATCGGAAAACACGTGTTCTGTAGAGGTCGTCAGGGACTGAGAGGAAGGAAGTTAGGGCTGACTACCCATAGGTGCATGGATTCTTTTGGGGTGACGGGAACCTTCTAGAATTAGATTGTGGTGATAGCGCACAACATACGAGTTTGTAGAAGGTCGGTAAAATTATTTAAACCTATCAGGGTCTTATCCTTTTGTACCTGGTAGGATTTTGCTGGTGCCCCCACCCCTTTTTAATGGTTACCGTTCTACTCTGGCTTCCTATTTACTCTACAGTCAATTTTGCTAAGGGTCAGCTTGAAAATTGTTCTTTTACTATAATTTTCTATTTTATTTGCATAATTCTCCATCGTATTTTCTTTTGATGCTGCTTCAAATCTCTATTTATAGGTATGCCCCCCTTAACTTTCCAAACCTTAGAAAAAAATTCTCTCTTAAAGACTGTTGATCCATCTTGCCTCTTGTATCTTTCAGTATTTTAAAATTGCTATTATACAAGTTTCAGGTGTACTTTGTATTGGATGTCTGTGTACACTACAGAGTGATCACCCCTGAAGTCTATGTACTATCCATTTCCACACATATGACTGACCCACTTACTCCTTGGGTCTGCCACCCCTTTGGGACCACTAATCAGTTCTCTTATCTCTGTGAATTTTTTGTTTTATATTTTTGTTTGCTTTTTAGATTTCACACATGAGTGAAATCGTATCGTATTTGCCTTTCTCTTTCTAATTATTAGTGTAACACCTTCAGCTTTCCTCCATGTTATTGCAGCTGACAAGATTTTATTTGTTTAAACTGAGTAGCAGTATTGCACTGTGCGTGTGTGCGTGTGTGTATCGCATATTCTTTACCCATTTACCCATCCATGAACACTTAGGTTACTTTCACATATTGGCTATGGCAGATAATTTTTCTTTGAACATAGGGATCCATACAACTTTTTAAATTAGTGTTTTATATTCTTTCATTATTTGTGAAGCTTTTGATTTTGTTGGTCTTCTCCAGTCTTCCTACTTACGGACTTAGTTTCTGCTCTCACGGCGATAACCTCCTTCCTCTCTGGGCTTCCTCTGTTGGTCTGCCCGGACTTCCCGACTGAACACGCAGGTTCCTGGTTTGTCGTCCTGATTTATGATCTGTGCACCTGAGCTAGACTTGCTATGCGCCGCTGCGGAGGCACCTTCGAGTTCCAGTCTCCATTGCTTTGTCATGCAGTTCTAATTCCTGTCATTTATTATAAGTAATTTTGGGGGCACAGAAGTGTTTCTTAGTATTTTAGTGTGTGTGTTCTATTTTGACTCTTAATTACATTGTGGTGAGAGAAAATATAAGATATTTCTTTTTGTTTCTAGACATCCTTTGTGACCGAGAGTATTTATTTTCTCTTTGTTCCGTGAGGGTGGTCTATATGTTAATAAGCTAGAGCTTGATGATATAAAGTTTTATAGTTTTAGCAGTCTTATTCCTGTTTAGTCTGGTGTTCAGTTACTTATTACTTATTACTATTGGTGTTCAGTTTCTGCGGAAGATTGCAGGAAAATCCCTGTTTGTAGATTTGTCCATTTCTTTTACTGCTTATGTTAGTTTTGCCTAATTATATGTTTTCTTCTTTATGCATATCCCTGTATTTAAGCCATATTCTAGTCTTAAAAATATCTAAAGATAATTAGCATCTTTATCATACTGCATAATAATGCAAGGGACTAAACATATGAAAGCACTAACTTCTCCCTATGATTTTCATGTTATCATTAGCGGGCTTGTTGGACCTATTCCATTCTGTTAATAATCATTATTAATTTGTTTTTATAGTCTATAATAAGTAGATTTATCAACATGCTTACTGATTTCTATGTTTATCACTTTTTTTCATCTTACTCTTACCTTTTGGGTTTACTTTTCTTCAAAACTTTCTTCTTTTCCTCAACAATATTAATTTAAGGCTATACATAAATTGGGTTCACCAAAAAGTTTGTTTAGTTTGTTCCTTATGATGGCTCTAGTAGTGCTTAGTTATCTTTAACTTCATTTGAAACAATCTTGTTAGATTGTATTGTGACAGCTGTCATATCAGCATGCATTTAAAAAAATCAAAATTGATGAATTTTTGTGCAGCCATTTTAATACTGAAGATGGGAGAAAATACACAACATTTTTGGCATATTATGCTTTATTATTTCAAGAAAGGTAAAAATGCAATTGAAATGCAAAAAAAAATTTATGCAGTGTATGGAGAAGGTGCTGTGACTGATTGAATGTGTCAAAAGTGGTTTGTGAAGTTTCTTGGTCCTATTGACATTTGGCCAAAGAATTCCCTGGTGGGGGGCTGTCTAATGCATTGGAAGATGTTCAGCAGCCCCCCTGGCCTCTCCCCACTAGAAGCCAACAGCGGGAGATCACCGACATCCTCAAAATATCCAAATCAACAAATTTATTGGTGACAATGAACAATGTGCCTTTTATTTTATGGAAAAAAACTAAACAGATGTTTTGGCCAACCCAATATATATTCTCATGAGGTTTGTAGTGACAGATAGTAAACATTAACTTAATAAATAGTTAAACTATAGTAAATTATAAATATCCTAAACAATAGAGCAGAGGGCCAGAGAGGAAGGCAGGTTGCATGTTTAAACACAGGAATCAGCAGTGATTGATGGGGAATCAGGCCTTTAAGTTGAAAGGTGGAGGAGGTGAGAGAGTGAGCTATGCAAATATCAGAGGGCAAACATTTCAGGTAGAGGGAAGTAGCTAATGGGAAGACTGGGAGATCCACGCACGTTTGCAGTATCTGAAAAAGATCTAAAGGACGCATGGAGGGCAGTGTGGCTGGGGGAGGGAGGCAGAGGGAAGGAGGAGAGGCGGTCAGAGAAGAAACAGGTGTGACCCCACAGGGATGGCAAGCCTTACAGAGACTTGGACTTCTGCATTGAAGGAGATGGAAGTCACGGTGGAATTCATCTGACCTCATATACCTGTTAATGATGACTCTGGCTGGTGTGTAGAGAATTGATTGCTGGGAGGCAAGAGTAGAAACAAGAAAACTAGCTACAAGGCAGCTATGGACTGAATGTTTGTGTCCCCCCAAATCATATGTTGAAATCCTCACTCCCAAAATGATAGCATTAGGGGGGTGGGGGCCGTTGGGTGGTGCCTAAGTCATGAGGGTGGAGCCTTCATGAAGGGGATCAGTGCAATGTAACTGAGATTCTGCAGAGACTGCAACGTCCCGCCGTGTGAGGGGCACACTGACCAGGAGCCAGCTTAGAAACTAGGAGGCGGGTCCTCACCAGAGCCCAACCACGCTAGCATCTTCCGCCATCCACTTGAACTTCTCAGCCTCCCGAACTGTGATACTTACGTTTCTGCTGTCTCTAGGCTGCCCAGTCTGTGGCCTTCTTATAGTAGCCTGAGCAGACCCGGACAAGAATAATTGCCACGATCTAAGTGAGGAGACGGGGCCAGGTTTGTAGCTGGGAATATGGTGAGAGTCAGTTTCTGGGTAAATTTTAAAGAAAAAAAAACAAGTTTACCTCTGTGTTTGTAAGGAAATCTCTATGGCTATAAGAAGGGATCCTGGTGAGAACTGGTACATGATAATTAATTACAGTAATGCAAGTTTTTAGAGGGTGGTTATATTACCAGGCATCTACCAAAATTATACTTAACATATAGTTTTATTAAACTGTTGCATGAACAAACTCAAAGAGTTGAAAATTCAGAGTGAGCAATTTTTACTGGTTCTAGAATGACAGATTTATTTTATTTGTTACTATTAACTAGTTAGAAAAGACCATATGATATGATATAATAATTAGAGATAATAAGAAAAGTCAGGAAATAAGAGTATGATGTGATATAGTAATTAAAGACAATAATAAAGGTCAAGAAATAAAAATATGAAAATCAGGGCAGGATAAAGAAAATAATGGGAGTAATTTTTAAAAATAAATTATTTTAATTACTTGTGGGTTTCTTTTTGTTTGTATTTGTTTCATATTGTTTGTATTTGTTGACCCCACAAGAGATTGAGCTTGTTAAATTAAGAGCGTTTGCTATAATATGCATAACATGAAGAAATGAACGTTTTAAACTTAATTGGTATATAGATCACATGGAAAGCCACGAGTATGGCTAATACTGTGTGGCAGTGTTAAAAATATAGCCCCAGTATCTGGGCATTTAATAAGGGTAATTGCTTTCTTGTGGCAAACAATTTGAAATAGAGAAAATGGGCATCCATCTTCTCAAACATCACCCGGACCCAGTAATTACTATGGGAATATAAACCTGCATTTTATTAGCAGTGCATTTGACTGCATATAATTTCTGAAGAAACATTATGTACAAAGAAACGTTATGTGCAAAGAAACATTATGTCCAGTTCAGGCTGAGGAGGATGGAACATGCACGATAATTAGTTCAGCAGCTTTGGACCACACCACCAGCGCAGAGAACTGCAAGAGATCAGGAAGCCCGTCTTGGCCTGGTGCTTGTTGAACAATCGGCTCATGGGGAAGAACCAAAAACCGAACACTGGTTTGCAATGTTTGTAGACCTCCCTGGTGTACATATTCATACTGTGTCTGGTTGTAGTCTACCAACACGGCGTGGCTGACCGTGCAGTTAGGAAGAGTCGTGCACAGGCAACCCTTGCGAGCACGCACAGGTCAGGTCTAGCATGGGGTCGCTTCCTAGACTTACCATCAAGGTGCCATGAAAGTCTGGGTAACCCCTGAGTTCCCTCAGTTCTAAAATCAAGAGACAGGACCAGTTGCTATCTAATGGCCTTTGTAGATTGGTCCTTCTTTTTAAAGGATGGTGGTATGATAACTTTGCCTTCTGAAATAAAGCAAAATGGGTAGAATATCCTCACTTTAAAATTCTACATACAACTCCTGGTGGAAGAAATGGTACAGAATCCATTTTTCTATGAATTGCTTCTTTAATATCCTTGATCTTTAAATAGAGTCACAGATTTGGGAATACCTTGTAGAAAGACGGGCATTAGGTAAGTACAGTAGTTCAAATCAGACAAAATTGTCTTAATTCCAATCATGCTATCAATTACAAGTCAAATAGGCGCCTTCTTGGCAACAGAGGATGTGTTTTCTCTCATCTTCTTCATACAACCTAATTCTGTAAGATTCCACCCAACGATCTGCCTCCTGGTATTCGCACTTTTGTGTCACTCCCTCTCTTGCCTGCGGGCTGAATCTCATGACTCACTTCTACTGGGTGGAATTCTTTGTAGTTAAGACTTTAGCTCACAGTTCTCTGTTGAGTCACAAGTCCTCTGGAGACCATGGCCCCACCAAATACTCTTTTCTCGAATAAATGTAATAAAATACAGCATGCTTTTTAAAAGGAGACTACAGTAAAAGAAAGAATTTTTAATCTTAATGTCACAATTACTTTTTCCCCCTCTCAGTCACAAGAACTCTCTTTTCATAACTCAGGAACCCATGTTAAATGCTACCACAAATTCTTTGTGCTTTTCTTATTCTCGTGTAAGTGTAGGCTGATGTCTCATACTCATAAATATACATATGCTAACATACTTTGTCATCAGTATGCAAAATAGAATTATAGTTTAGTTTATGTGATTTTCTATAAACTGTGTTGTTTTCACAAAACTGGCTCATGGATGCCCCTCAGTTTGTTCAGGAGCAAGTAGTGCTCTTGGGAATCAGTTGTCTGTCTGTCCAGGGTAAAACTTTCCAAGGCCTGGAGGGTGGGACCTGCACCTTGCATCTACCTGAAACTCATGTCGCTCCAAGCCTTAGCTGGCAACACGTGAAGAGGAAAAAAAAAAACTCTACTTTTTTTGGAGAATAAATTGTATCTTGGCTTTCAGGCAGACAGTGGGTGTCCCCAGATGAAGAGCTAAGTCTGATCTAGAACCTCCCGCACTTTGCATGCTGGTGTATTTTTGAAGGCATAAACATTTACAAAATAACAAGTCATTTGAAATAAAGGTATTTATTTCACTTGGTATGTGTGGCCAGAGCAGATGTTTGCACAGTGTCCCAAGTTCTCTGGGACCTCACAGTTGTCACCGTAACTAACAATTCTGTCTTCTGAGTGCTAGCATGGGCTATAAACAGAATCCCCAAATTTGTTCAGTATGTTTTATTATTCTATTCCATTTCTTTGTAGAATTTGGGGTGGTTATGTAAACTTTGAGTTTTGCCTGGAATGCGGAAATTTAGGCAGGGGCCCCATCTGAATTCAGCAGTGTGACATTAGCGTTTATAGTAAGCAAAGCGTCATCTGGTGACCTGTGACAGTTTACAAGGACTCGTGACTTGGTGACATCGACAGATGAGCCAGTATGATTCCACTGGTTGATGACCAAGGCTGAAAGCAACAAGCCAAAGGAAGCAGTTGCTTTCCAAATAGTATGTAATCTTGTACCTTACACAGGGCACAGAATACAGTGTGAGGCCTCCCTGGAAGCTCAAAAGCACCCGAAGATAATGTCGCTGCCATCCTAAATGATTGCCATCTTGTTGCACACAGTGATACCTTTTCTATTCCAAACGCATAGCTCACTAAACGCTCATTCTACATTCCTAGAGGGGTTTTGTTTTTGAGGGTTTCCTTTTTTTCTTTTCTTCCCATCTCTCTTTTTTAGAGCATGCTGTTGACAAAACACACGCGCTCCTGCTGTTTAAATTGTGAGGCTCTGTTCCGAGGAGTGAAATGGTGTTCTGCCGTTCGCTCCCAGGTACCGAGGCTGCAGTGTGCAGATGAGTGCTCCGCTGTGGGCGGAGAGCCGTTCCTGGCAGGGTTCACGGCAGCGGGGTTAGTGGGGAGCTCACCTCTTTCCCTGTGGGGGGTTGAACTGTTTGCTTCCCCTGCTGGGGCTTTCATCCTCAGAAATCCGTTTCTCATCTCCTACCACATGGATCACTGCACATTCTTTTTATTGTCTTTTGAATATTTGCTTTGTTTTCTTCCAAAAAAAAAACAACCCCAAGCTGGTATAGTCAAAGACGAAATAACTCCTGACATTGCTAGTTCAGACTTAGTCACTGAGGAGAGTTTAATGTGCTTTAATCTGTTATATTCTAACTGATCGGAGTATTCAAAGCATTTTCTTATTAATATTGACAAGGTTCACTAAACCTCCCACTTGTGTTTTTGATTTGTTACATTTTGAGAGCAAATTCTTCTGGGCCCCAAAGCAAACGCCCTTGATGTCATAGGTTTCATTCATTCGTTCTCGATGGTTTGACTCTATGCCCTGAAATTATTGGGCCCAGGGATGGGTTATCTGTCTGTTCTAAGCAGACTCTACATGTTCACACGTGCCCAGTCTCTGGTACATGTTCACAGTTCATAGTATAATCTTCTAGGACAACAATTGTTTTCCATTTGGGGTGAGCTCCCCCACCACCGATACCATTCCTAGATTTTTCTTTTGACAGAATATACCCTCTTGTAGGTAACATCTCATTTCGAAGAACCATATTTTTCTTTATATCCTTATAATAAAAACTTTTTAAAACTCAGTCATCATACCTCTATTAGGTGCCTAGATATTACAATACTTCTAATAATCCTCAATACTGCAGATTCCAAATCAAACGAAATCTTTGCTTCCAAACAGCTAACGATGTGGGGTACGAAGTCACAAATGTCAACAGACCCCTCCTCTCGTGCTGAGTGATGGGATGACGCTGTTCTACGTGTCTATAAAAGGCCGATAATTATGTTTTTATTTGCATGGCATATCGGGCTATGGCCTATGCAAACTCCATGTATCTGGAATACTTTAAAGAAAATAGCATATAATACCACTGTAACCTATTATAAATATAACATAGAATACAAATTTTGGTGAAGCATTACTAATCAAATTCTACTATAAGCAATTGGATTAAATTGAATCAAAGCTTCAAAGACCAAGGTTAGTCTCCTGATAGGAGTCACACATATGTACCACCTCAGACAAAGACTGATCAGAAATGAGTTTCCAGGTGGGTGTAGACAGAAACCCCTCAAAACAGGCAGATTATAAAAGATGGATCCAAAAATGTTTCAGCTAAATGTATGGGTTAGCTGCAGAATGAATAGTAAAGGAAACCAGGCCTGTGTAGAAGTTTTCGAAGGTCACTTAATTAGGAGAACAACCTGTAGTGTTACGTCCCCCAGGCTCCGGAGGCCACAGGCAGACATGCTGAATCGGGCCGCACAGAGCCTTTAATTGATGCCAGGAGAATGAGTCGAGGTTCACGAGACAAAGGGAAGGACGATGCTTATGGAGCATCTCATAGGTGGTGGGCTCTAGTGCTGGGCCGTAGCTGGTACTAGCTCACCTGAGCGAGCCTGTTGCTAACTTTTCAAGGATTTTCAAGATGGTTGTTAAAAACCTCCGTTATTAAAAATTAACTTTTGTAAATCTGCTCTTAAATAAAATATTAAAAACAAAGACAATAAACACTCAAAACTCCTCCCTTCCAAATTAGTTGTTACGTCTTCACCTGCTCTTGAGGAGGCCGTGTACGTCTCTTGTATCTGTGTGGGGAAAATCCTACGGGACCGGATGTTACCGTAGTCCCAGCTTCCCGCTCAGTGCCTCTGTGCCGGTGGCTGGCATCAGCCGTGGCTGGTAGATTTATTGTTTCATTGATTGTATAATCTTAAGAAATGTCAATCATGCAGAGTAAAGTAGAAAGTGCGTCTTTACGGTTACATTATTAATAGTATAAAAGTGAAGAGATACTGATTTATCAGTTGAAAACTACTCTCCGATGCAGCAAAGATGCCATTCACATCACTCTTGAGCACGTGAGGTTCTGACACACAGCTCGGTTGTTGCGCTTTCCTCTTAACTCTTTAAAGGAAACGACAATATCACGTGGTGCTCACTTCATATATCGGATTTATTGATGATGCATTTATTGCCGAATGAGATGGCAGATTGGGATCCAAGGCCGTTTGTCAAATCCTGGTTGAATGGCAGCCTTCCTTTGGCTGCCGATCCACGAGTCTGGAAAACATCAATGCAGGAGTCGTGTTAGAATCAATGGGCTATGAAGAATTTACAATAATAGGTACTGTGTATTTTACCATTATTTGTTAATAGTGTGCCAGACACCCTTTACGTGAATAACATGTATAGTAAACTTCGGTGCATGTATACACACATGAATTTTTACAGAGCCCGTTGTTTAATATTGTCAGCATGCCACCGGGAAGTATTGGGACTTTCTGCTAT
Source organism: Glossophaga mutica (assembly GCA_039655065.1). Classification (NCBI taxonomy): domain Eukaryota; kingdom Metazoa; phylum Chordata; class Mammalia; order Chiroptera; family Phyllostomidae; genus Glossophaga; species Glossophaga mutica. Next base: position 92,022,433 of record CM077313.1, read on the forward strand.
TCTCTCATTTAACTCTATAAGGACCTCTTGAAGGAGGTGGTATCTTCTTTTCGGCATGGGGCATGAGGCTCGGAGGAGTCTGGGAGCAGTACCAATGACACACAGCTGGCGCAGAATCGAGCTGGAACAGGTCTCTGGTATGTTCTGCCCAAGGCTTGAGCTTTCTCACTGGCACCAGTCTGACCCTGACCTTTATTTCCTGGTTCATGACCTCACTTGGGTCACTCGGGCTCTCCTCCCGCCTCAGTATTCTCCTCCATGAAAGGAAACCCATACTGTTTATGCATTCCATCTCGTTCCGAGGATCAGATGGGAAATAATTTGTGGACTTAAGGTGCTGGAGTAATGTACAATTACTTAGTGGGCAGTTGGACATTTGAGATAGCACGCTGATTGAAGAGCTTTACTATTTTGAGTCTGACTCAGGTGCCATGAAAAGGAACTTTCCCACAAGATACCTGAAAACTCAGACTGGCAAGTCATCTCTCTTGGCAATACTCCTGTTGTAAATTCTAAATATTTTCCTCCTCTGGACTTCTTTGCCACTCGCTAACACCTTTTTGTTTAAGCACAGTGAATTTTCTCCCCATAATAGACTGATGGCTTCTTAAAGTGCCTGGCAAGTCTGTGTGCCTGAGTTTTTATCAGCCTGGAGCATCCCTGGGGCGGCCCATGACCCGCAGATTCTGGGGAAGCAGCCAAATGCTGCACGCCAATGCATGAGTGAAAAGAAAGAAAACAAATTTATTTTTTGAAAAGCAACCAAGTTGTTTGCATTAGAATATTGTTACTAATAACCTTGGATAATCTAAAGTTATTGGAGAATGTAAGCACATTTTAATACCTTCTGATACCTAGGGTTTCGCCTGCTGCATGGATGATGGCTATTTTGCCCTGTATCCGTCTCCCAATGCTAAAGGACTGCCAGATGATGACATTTCTATTGCAATTCTGAATGTTTATAGGACTCACGTCTGCTAGGTAATTATAATATCTACCTTGGCATTATGGCTCACTGCATGAGCTAATGCTATGATATGGAATTAATCAAATCTGAATGAAAAGGTCATTAGAAAGTTAAATTGTTTCACTGGTTCCAGACTAGCACCACATAAGCAAGAATTATACTCCACTGTGATATAATAGATCCTGAAATTTAGTCGTTAGTCTTACCTCACTGGGGATACCTAATTACCTAAGCCCATTGACCACAGTTTAGCATTTCATTACTTATATTTTCAACTCTGAAAAAACTTATATAACATTCTAGCATAAAGTTTTATTTCATCTCAGTTATTACTTCCTGAGATGCTAAATTCATAAAAACGTAGATGATGTAATAAAACACCAGTAGATATTTATTAAATTCGTACTATGTAGGGGACTGAGCATAAGTATAAAGGGAAATTGTTCTTTTCACAGTAAAATAAGTAAATTTCCTAATACATACGAAATGTAGTCACTTTCTCCAGGGAGCTATCCACTGTCCTGGACTAGAAGAGACCAGATTAAGCCTCTGTGCAAGAAAGAGCCTTAAGGAATTCTGAGTTCCAGGTGGAGAAATGGTGCAGGGTTGGCTCATTGCTGAATGTCTACTTTCTCTGGCAGGATAACGTAGTTTGATGATGTAAATCTAACTCAGGATACCTTCACCTCCTTTTACTTAAAATGCTGTATCACACCCCAATATTAAATCTTCAGGGTTTTGGCAAGACCCCAGGCACACCAGCAGCTTCCTGACCTGTATTAGTCATGATAGACCAGGTTAAGTTGCACTAACAAACATCCCCAAGGTTTTGTTGACATGCAACAAAGATTTGTTCCCTGCTTCTGCCACATGTCCCTTGTGAGTTAGCTGCCGTCTCTACTCCATGTTCCTCTGTTAGGGGCTGAGTTTCCACCTGAATGTTCACAGTAGGGGGAAGAACACACCATGAATCACACACTTACATCTTCCCCAAATTACAGTCTGACCCTGGGCCCAAAAGGAAGGGGACGGAGTTACCTGTGCCCAGTGAGAATGACTCTTACCCCTCTCTACTGAGGATGTTAGCAGGAGGTCTTAAGAAACTCGGGTGCATCTGCCTCTGCTCCGTGGGTTCACCTCCTCTCGGCTAGAATTCCACAACCTCTAAGCAGGACTAAATGACATCGATTGACCTTGTGGGTGAGTATGTCCCCTTCGTTTCTGTGTGATCTGTAATCCATTCGCAATGTTTCAGTCTTCCCATCACAATGCCATTGCATCCTGAGGTTCTCACATAGAGTCGGTCAAAACAATTTTACAAATTAATTATTTATATAATTAGTTTCCTAAGTAAAATGGGGGTGGGGTCAGGAATCACAGCTTTTCCATAGCACCTCACTCCTTGGGAGCTCAGAGTAGTCCCAGATTAAATACAGATTGTGTGAACAAATGCGTGATTGAAGGAGTGGAAATTCCAGGTGATTGGAAGGGGTTGTCAGCTGGAAATATTTAATATCTACTTCCATTTTATGTCTGTTCTTCATCATTTCATCTATATTCTTTGGGGTTAATTTGTTCAGTATTATTCTTATTTTTATTAAAGAGCGAGCTTAGTTTTCTTTTTGCTTTTCATTTCCAATATAAGCATTTAAAGTTACACATTTTCTTCTAATCACTACTTCCCTGCACTCTACAAATTTAGATATGCTGTGTTTTCATTATTATTGAGTTCAAAATATTTTCTAATTTCTGCCATAATTTGTTTTTGGTCTATGTGTTATTTAGAAGTGTTTCTTTGATATGCAAGTATTTGAGGATTTTTTGGCCATCTTCTTGCAAATAGATATAATTTAGGATCATTATTTGATAATTATAAAGACTTACCTTCTGGCTGAGCATATGGTATCTTTATGAATTTTCTCTGTGCACTTGAAATAGATGGGCATTATTTAGTTGTTGTTATGTTCTATAATAATTTGCAATTAGTCAAATTGACTGATAGTTTTCAGATTTTCTGGTATCTTTACTATTTTTCTCTACTTGTTCTATCAATTAATGAGATAGAGGTATTCAAATATCCAAATATGAATACCTCTTTCTTTTTTAATTTTAATTTTAGCATTTATTAAAAATTATAAAATTATATATGTCATTAGTAGCAAATGGTTATTTTTCCTTTTATTTTATAAGGAAGATCTTTCCCTCACTCATAGTCTTTTATCTTTCTTAAGGGTATCTCTCTGGATGTATTGATTTTTTTAGTCACGGTGCATGAGCCATTAGGATATGTTTGGGAATATGGAATTTGTTGTAAATTTTACCTGTGGAAGTATCTTCAGGTAATCCTCCTCATCCTTTCAACGTGCCCTGCTTAGCATTCGAACACAGCTTTGATCTCTGATGCAACCGAATGTTTCGGGCTCACCTTTTATTTCCCAGGTCCCAAAACTCACATGTCTTAGTTGGAAGCGACATTTAAACCCCAGCATCTAAACATTATATGTACTCATTGCTTTGGGTGACATTTCTTCTAAATCCTCGCTAGAAGAGTTTGGAAGTATATATTTTTAAAAAATCATTAGTTCATGCCGATACCTTTAATTCAAGTCTAACAGCATGGGGTCCCCCTCACGTGTTTCCATCCCATGACTGCGTTTTCTTATCTCAGCGCATATTGATTTCCATGCAGCTTAAAATCATGTAGAAGGGATAAATGGAATCATGACTACAAAAAAATCCCTAAAGAGGGAAGGAAAGAGAGCTAAAAGCGTGGCATACATAGAAGACAAATAGCAAAATTTAGACCTATGCCTAATTATATCTGTGCCTATTTTCAATTTTAATAAAGAAAAACTGCAATTATAAGGCAGAGATTACCAGAATGGATAATAAATACATAGTCAAACTATGTGCAATCTACAGATGCACATGAAATACAAAGACAAGGTAGGCTGAAAATAGTGGCATGACAACTTATATGCCATGTTAAGAGTAAGCACAAGAAAGATGATGCTTCTATATTAATATCAGACAGGGTAGACTTTGATACAAAGAATAATGGTCTATGTAATTAATATTTGGAGAAATCAATCCCCAACAAATTAACAAGAATTGTTGCCCAATGTAGGCTAAATTCACTTATAGAGCATTTAATTGGCTGTTAAAGAAATATAATTAATTTTAAAAAGATTGAGATCATATAGGACATGTTGGCTTGCCACATTACAATTGCATTAAAGGTTGATAAATAAGGCATGCATAATCTCCTAATATTTGGGGGGGGGGATGACACAGTTCTAAACAACCTGTGGGTTAATGTTGATATCAAAAGAGAAAATAGAGAACATCCAAAACTGAATGACAAAAATATAATATATCAACATTTATGAGATACAGCCGCAAGATACCATGTAGAAAACTCGTAGCTTTAAATATTTTTAATACATAATAATATAGTTAAAAATCAATATTCTAAGCAAGCTATGACCTTCACAGAACAAAATAATAATAAGAAAACAAGTCAATAGAAAAAAATTTGTATGATAGGAATGAAATAATAAGAAAATTGTTCAAAGTTCTTTGAAAATGGTTCTTTGAATATATTAATAGAATTGATAATCTTTATGAAGGTCGATCAAGAAATAAAGATGAAATAAATTACCAACATTAGGAATAAAAGAGGGATACCACTATAGATTCTACATATATGATTATAAAATATGAAAGAGAATCATAAATTTGACAACTTGTGTGAAATGAACAAATCTTTGAAAGTCACACATACTAAAACTAATCAATAAGAAGTAAAAAAATTCTGAATAGCTATATATCAAATCTAATAATTTTGTATTTTAAAGCCCCGTACAAATCATCTTGGCTTTACAGGTATATTCTAACAATCATCTAATGAAGAAACAGTAACAGTATTGTACAAGTTTTCATAAAACAAAGAAGGAAGGATGATTTCTCTAGTTGTTTTATGTACCCAAGACATCAGAGACAGCAAAACCTAACTCTTGTTATAAGCAATTTAGAGAACAATATACATTATCAGCAAAGACACAGCATTTGTTAACTAAACATATCAAATCAATCTAGTATTACAGAACAAAAGATAACAAAATTATGTCAGGATGAGCTAAGGTTTATCTCAAGAATTCAAGGTTAGTTTATCTTTCAAAAGTAAATCAACCTAAAGGAATGATACTAAACAATAAAAAGAGAAACTATGGATGTGTACAACAGCATGGATGAATCACGAATGCATTACACTAAACAAACCAACATTATAATGTTCTATACTGTGTAATTTCATTTATTTGACATTTTGGGAAAGGCAATAATATAGGAAGCCAGAAAAGATTGGTGGTTGCCAGGAGTTCAGCTGGGGGTAGGTTCTGAATACAAACGGGTTTCATGAGATCATTCTTTGGGGTACCGAAATGTTTCTGTATCCTGTCTCTGGTTATGGTTAGAAAAATCTATGCACATGTCAAAACTCCATCTAATGGAATATATAAAGGTCTACTAAAATCAATGATAAAAAGACTAACAGCCCGATTTAAAAATTGACAAAATACTTGAACACCCATTTCACAAAAATTTCTATGAGTAGCTGTAAGCAATGAAAATGCAAATTAAAACCATGTGGACATTTTATTCACAACACAAGAATGGGTAAAATTGAAAGGACTGGCAATACTAAATGTTTCCATTTATTTGGAGGGCTAGAGCACTCATACATTGGTGCTGAGAGTACAAATGATTTAACCATTTGGAACATTGGCCAGTTCTTAAGACATTCAATATAGGGCTACCCAGTGACTCTGCAAATTTACCCCTAGATGCTGACCCAAGAGATAGGAAAGCATGTCCACCGAAGAACTGCACAAGGAAGCATATAGGAGCTTTCTTCATAATAGCCTAAGAATCGAAACAACCAAGTCCCTTTATAGGAGAATGGGTAAACTTATTGTGGTATATTTATAAAAGCAATACTTCCCAGGAATAAGAGGGTTTTTTTGTTTTTGTTTTTAAAAACGAACAAGCTAATGATTCAGGCCCCATCATAAGTGGAGTTCAGTATGGAGTAATCATGTAAAAGAATCCAGATACAGAATTTAATATCCTTTTTATAAATTCCAGAAATAAGCAAAAGTTGAAATGTAATGTGTTAGAAATCAGAAAACGCTTGCTTTTCAGAGGGTGTGGTTTTAGGGGAAGATGGACGTTTTCTGGGATGACGAAAAAGTGCCTCCTTTAAGTGGCTTGGTGGTTGTGCAGGAATATACATGGGTTAAAAGGTATTAATTTGAACACGTAAGAGCAGTGCTTGTTAATTATACTTCAGCATTAAAAAAGACTTGGCAGTTTGCAGAAGATAACCCGCATGGCCAAAGAGCACGTGAAAGATGATGCTCTGCAACTTCTGCCCAAGTCAGAGACTGCCGTGGCACCTACCAGTTAAGGAACTGTGAGGTGACAGGGCTATGGCTTCAATCCACAGGTCAGGACAACACATCAACAAGCCCCACTGAAGCAGTGGCGCCGTCGAGACGCACGAAACCACTGATGGGCCACTGGAACGTGGAGTCTGGCCACAGCCCCTCCCGATTTTCATGAGCAGGGGCTGCATACTCAGCCATGATTGCGGAGAAAAACAAAATCCGTGTCTCGGTGCCCTTGTTTTCCACAGCCAAAAGCAGCCAGAAGCTGGCCTTTGTCCCATCTTCACTTTCGCGCTTGCTTACGTACATGTAATTAATTGGTGGAACGATGCATCTTGAACACAGAGCTCTAGCCGGAAGCGAGTATGGAAGATGCTGTCATTTTCCCGGTCCCCGGAGGAGGGAGGCCCACCGGAGAAATGTGGAAATGGAGACCTAGTAGTGCCCAGCAGGCGTAGGTACCATTATTATTCACACTTTGCAGACACCCAGCCTTAGAGATGCTATTTAGTTTGCTGTGAAGACTGCAAACTGAACACTAAATTTTAGATCTCTATCCACTAAGCTATATTTAATAAGATACAATCAACTTCTCTTTGCATCTTGCTTACCTCACCTCGGCATTTTGGATAATCTTTGGTTCAAGGTCTATGGTCCGAAGAACAATGGCATTGAAGGTTTTGCTTGAAATATTTGAGAAAACTATCATATGAGGCTTATTTGTTTTTGGATCCAAACATTTTTAGCTACACATTTTTTAAGTGTAACCTCCATCCCCATGCATAGATATAGAATTTTTATTTCTTTTTCATTGGATTTATTGGGGTGGCATTGGTTAACAAAAGTGTATTGGTTTGGGGTATACAATGCTGCAGCATGTCCTCTCTACAGTGTACTGTGTGTTCCCCACCCAAAGTCAAGTCTCCCTCTGTCACCATTTACCCCCCCTTTACTTTCTTCTACCTCCCCCACCTGTCTTTCCCTCTGATAATCACAGTCCCGTTGTCTGTGTCTATGAGGTTTTTATTTTTATTTTCACCAGAGGACATGCTTGTTGATTTTAGAGAGAAGGGAGGGGGGTGAAGGGGGCGGGACAGAAACATTGATATGAAAGAGAAACATCGATTGGTTGCCTCTGGTAGGCACCGTGACCAGGAATTAAACCCACAACCTTTCAGTTTATAGGATGACACTTCAACCAACTGAGCCACACTGGCCAGGGTGAGGAATTTTGACGTTTTTTTTTTTTTTTCCATTTTCCCTCTGCCTTCAATTAAATGGAACATAGTTATATAATTTGACTCAGATGAGCTGCAGGGCAAGTCACCAATCTAATGGAAACTAAAAAATAATTAGAAAGCCTATCTTTGATGCAAAACTGTAGGGAATATGTACTTTAGTTTTATTAGCACCTGCAAAGGCAAACTCATTGCTGAGAATGATACTGCAGAATTTGACTACACGTCCTGAGTCTATACGGCAAGTTAATAAAGGAGTTCATTCCGGGCCCCTCAAAGTTACATTTTAATTTGCAAATTACTTCAAAATTTATTCTTTCATCTTGGCGTGAGACTGTTTCAGCCACCTGAAGGCTATCAGCAGTGCCTCTGAGCGACAGGCTCTGCACTGGAAGTTAAGGCTTCTCAGGTTTAGTTTGCACTATAAAGCATTCGTCTGTGGGTGGGAGAAGCCAAAGAGGCCTCCAGAGCCCTTTCTGCTGCGTTGGGTCTGAGCTCTGGACTCCGCAGCGCTTGGCTGCTGTTTGTACTCGCTGCCAGCTCTTACGGGTCTTTAACGCCCTCTGACTCATCCAGCCGCTTAGGAAATTAGAGGGAAGTGAAGGAAGCACTTCTCCTGCTGCTAAGAACTGCTCTGTGGTTGTCCCCTGTGCGGACAGGGTTCCAGCGGGGAATGTAAATCCCAAAGAAGTTGGGTTTCCTGTCACTTGTCGACACTAACGAGGACTGAGTTGCCTGCTGGGGTTCTGCTTTGTTTTACATTTTGATTTTTAACACACGGCCTCTCTCTACCATTCATCAGTATTTTTTCACTCGAAGAAAATTATTATTGTTTTCTAGGGTGAGACTTGGTATTACCTTAAGCAATTCCTTAATTTAGGAGCTATTTGCTGAATTCCTAAACCAGGGGTGGCAAAGAAATTTTGTTGAGAAGGAAATTAGTGCACATAAAATATTTATGGCTAGCAAAAGTATTATTAAGTGCATAGAATACAAAGTGCAAAATAATATAACATTTAATTAAGTGGCCTGTGAAAGAAGAATGAAGACAAAGGCGTATGAGTAATTATTCATTAATTTGTAAACTGTGTGGACAGATGTGCCCTTCTGTGGGTATTGTTTCTTCTACTAAGCTTAATGTCTATAAACACAAATATCTACCTAATTGACTTATTGATTTCTGTATAAGCCAAACTTTCCCTTATGTTTTTGGGGTAAAGCAGGCTACCGTTAACTAAACAGAAACTTGTGTAGTGTTTAAGTTTGAGTTTTAACACATTTGGTGTCTCACAGAAGCTCTGATCAATCAGTAGTCAGTGTGTCAATTGCTCTACGGGGATGGATGTCTTGTGAAGCCGTATTTAACCCCCACAAGAGCCTCCTAATCAATTACTTATGTCTGCAGTGATCATGACTTCTTACCCTGAACAAGACCTTTCAAAATAGATAGCTGCTCTATAGACCCAGGCTCAAGTCAGACTAGGACTGAAAGTATTTGACTTCTAATAGATAGCCCGGGTCTCTCTCTTATAGGGACTGGCCAGAGCCTAAATAGAATAGACAGCCTAAACCCAGACTCGAAGAAGAATCTGAAGTCACATTAAATCGGATGACTCTTGGCTTAGAATCAAAGATTTGAGAAGAAAGATTAATCTAACAAATTTCAGAGTGTTCCCCAGCTGAGACTGGCTGTATGTGAGTATTTCGTTTTGGGTCTTAGGTTTATGGACAGTGTTTTTACTTCTTTCTCTTGGACTTTGGAACATAATGCATACAGAATCCACAGGCTTGGGGTGGGAAACCATGTGGATTCGGGGTGCTCACTTGGGTTCTGGTAACATGGTATCATATAGATACATCCCAACTTTAAGAGAATTTGTTAGCAGTTCTTAGAGAAATAGTTTATTTGATGATGTATTTGCTTTTTAGAAGATGGGCTTGTAGGAAAAACAGGGAGAGTAGTAGGATGTGAGCAGGAACACAGCAGTGAGCAGTCTTCCTGCAAATACTTTTGCAAAGAATCACTTACAATGTAGTTCAAAAGGAAGCACACATGGGCATTCGTAAAATCTTGGCCACAGCTTAGGCACACTTTAGGTCCGGTGCCACCCAGCTTTCCTGTGAAGGTGCAGGTGGCAACTATTTCAGCCTTTGTGTACTATGTCATCTTTAGGACAACCCACTGCTGCTCTGTGGAAGCACCCATGGCAGACACAGGGATGTGGTGGCTTTCTCCTCCTCCTCCTTCTCCTCCTCCTCCTCCTTCTAACAAAAAGCATGTGGTACATCCACTCTGTCCCACCTGCTGTAGTTTGTGGACCACTGTAGTTTCTGGCTCTAGATCACAAACACAGACTCCAAAAAAGTCAGCAATGCACTGGCCTGTCTCCGTGCCCAGCCTGGTCTGGTCCTGTCCAGTATCGGCATTGGTGTGGAAATGGCAGAGTTCCCAATCTCTGTGTTTGCAACATCTTTGTGTTTGGATGTTGTGTTACCAGCTTATGCCTGTTCTAGCATTCAACAACGATATTCATATTTTGATCACCATTGTTCTTCTCATCGTTGTTACCACTTGTGTCAACCTGGGCTTAGCAGACGAAGGGCTACTTGTGGAGGGAGCCCCGCTGCACCCTGACATGCTGGGGTCAGATGGGTAGATGCACATTTTTGGGCCTCGGGACAGAAGAAAATTGCCTTCTGCTCAGAGCACCACTTGGAAGAATTTGTCTGATGACTCGGGTGCATTTTCTTTTATTGCTGCTTCCATCCCTCGTTGTAAAGGCCCCGGGGCCGGGAAACCACCTGCTCTCAGGGCGGCATTTACAGAACGCACTCGGCCATTCAACTTCTTCCCTCCCCCCGCCGCCAACGGGTCATATTTGTATTCCTCGTCATTGGCAGAGCTGGCAGTTTAAGGTAAATGATTTCCTGGCACCACAGATTATACTTTTCAAAAACAGTTTTATCAGGAGAAATAGGAAGCAAAAGCTGAACTTAAGTCGCTAAGTCACTCAGGCTTCATTGTAGCTTGTTCATTCATGCACTCTGAGATAGAAATGGGGGCGCAGGCAGGCAGCGCTTGCCTGCTAATGTTGACCAAAGCAAGATAAAACGGGGCAAGATTTCCTTCAGCCCATCCCTAGAAATGTAATTTTTTACTGGCTGTGTATTCTCCTAAATACTCCTCACCGAGAAATGCATGTTTCTTTTACTTCTTTTGCTGACTTTATTTATTTTTCCTGATAATATAAACTATGTAATTTTCTATGTAATAGATTTAAGAATTTCAGAGTTGGAAGAGGCTCAAGAGATTTGTCATCCAATGCGTTACCTGACATCAAAACTCTCCTGCAATATTTTTGCTAAGTGTCACTTAGCTTTTGCTTGATTACTTCCTGTAATGGAAAACTCACTATATCCTAGGACAGTGCATGCCATTCTCAGTCAAGTCCATAGTGATGATTCAAATTGTTTTTATTATGTTACTTTAAGTGTTGAATGTGTGTAGTAGACATTTACATAGAAAGTTGAAAGATATAATTTGTACAATAGGAATTATATTTACTGAGATCTTGAATGGTTATGACTATGTAACTCTGGGTCATTAGTGTAATAAAAGTTTATTTCCTTCATTGTTTCAAAATGATTCAAGAAACCTCCAACAATAAACATACCAAGCAAAATGAAAAGTAAAGGGAGTAAAGAAAACCAGCCCAAAGGAAAATTAAGAGAGGGAAATAATATCAACTAGATTGTTTATCATAAAATTTGTGATATTAAATACTTTGTATTTACTAATTCAAGCAGCCAAAGCAAAGCCAAGAGAGAGACAAGATCATTTAAGGTTAAGGAAGAGCTGATGTTTTCCGTGTTAAGCAAACCACGAGTCTTCATAATGGCTATGAACTTTGATGACCAAACAAGTCCTTGGCCATATGTGCCAGTGCACATCTCAGAGAAAGCTTGCAGATAACACATGATAAGCGATCAAAGTGTGGTTTTGTAAAGCTTGTTCAGTTGTCCTATCAAAGACAAGAATGGCCACTTCGAGGTAGCCTGGTTTGACCCAAGGATAATTTTAAAATACCAACAAGGACAGGTAAACTGAACATCCTTCAGTTAATACTCTACAAAAATTCTATAACTGGACTTTTCATGTGAGTAGAATAACAGAAAATCCAGAGTTACATTCTCTGGTGTGAATCAAAAGCACAGAATTTTGAAGTGGCTAAATTAAAGACCCATCTAAATGCTCTGAGAATCAATTAGGCAACAGGGAGAGCTGATACCATTTCATCACGAAAAGGAACTGAATGAAGACAAGCACCTGTGTAGACCGTTCTCCGTGAATGAGTCTGACCGTGTGCCTTTCTGGTGGGCCTGTGATGCACTGTTTCACCATGCTCTCCAGAAATGCTCTCTGGAAACTAACCAGTAAACACTAGACTAGTGGTTCTCAAACTTCAGTATACTGAGGGATCACTTGGGAACCTGGCCAAACACACAAAATGCCCACTTCCAGATATTCTAATTTCTGAGATCTGCGTGGACCATCGTGATGAGTCTGCTTTTGCCAGTGATCTGTGGACACATTTTGCAAAACGTTGCTCTAGGCGTGGTGAATCTCCATGCTGGGGTTGAGATGGCTGCAGTGATAGACGAAGTTATCAGTGGATGATTATCAACCAATTTTGTTTCATTGAATGTTTCCCCCTTTGGAGAAGGAAGATTGTCTCTCTTTTTCACGGAATTTTTATGAAACCACCTTCGTTCAGTTAAAGCTCAATGTTAGGAGTGAGATGGAAGGGATTTCCTGGGTGACACAAAGCTCTCCCTCCCCTCTGCCCCGTAGCACCGGGCAACAACTTTCCTGTTACACTGTACTGATATAGTTCCTTGACTTTCAGTATCATCATTCTTGGAAACTTGTTTCTTGTTCCCAGGATGCCTCAGGGAGACCCCGTTATTTATAGCTGGGTGGTTATAAACAGACTGGGAGACAAGACCGGTGTCAGTAACTACCAGCAGCAGAGAGGACGGAGTTTCCTTCTGGCAATCATTTATCTGCCCATCTGTGCTGGGGAAAGGGATCATCTGGCTACCTGCTTGAGAGGCTCAGGCGAGGCATCTGCCTGTTTTAGCTCTTCTGCAATCTGGGGATGTGCCTCCTTAAAAACAGACTTGTTAAAAATAACACCATTCTTAAATTCACACCAAGAGCGACGGCAGAGAAGGAACTCCTTTACCTATCTTCAACTCTGGATTAATTTACCTCATCACTTTCCACCTTCCATTTCAGCATCGGACAGTGAAGAGTGTGAAGCTCTTTGACTAAAACAGCAAGACACATACGTGTTCCTTCTACTATTTGTCTGGCCCTGTGTCCGGTTCTGGGAAACAGGAAATGAAAAGACAGGCAGTTTCCCCAAGGGGTTGACACCTGATGCCCTCGCCCCCTCTCTGGGCTCTCCACTGCTTTAGCTCACCCTCTGTTCACTAGGTAACTTTTGACTGCAAGGTCACTGGATAAGGAAGTCACTTCACCAGCTCACTCTCTATAACCTGGGGTTTAAAAATATTTTGCTTTGGCAACAGAGCATTGTGTTTCTACTATCGGTGCATAGCGGTAGTAGATGAAATCGGATTTTTAAAGGAAAATATCGGGAGGGAAAAGAGGAGGAACAGCAGCAACTCGGTGGCTGGGATTTTCTTTCCACTCGGGGAGAACTTATTCCCAGGGGTTTTGTGCTGCTTACGTTGATGTTCTACAGAGTTTTTCAAAGCGAGTGAGATGCTGGCAGGTGTGTCCGGAAGTAAGCAATTCTGAGAATACTGAATGAGGGGATTTCTTTCATTAGTTGAAGGAAAGAAATGAGTCCTTCCCTGCTTGAAGGAGTGCCCTCAAAGGAAAGCCCCCAAGATGGCTTTAGACACAAACACAGTTACAGTTTCTGTAGAAAAGCCAAGTTTAAGAAACATCAAACAAGACAGCATGGATGGAACTGGAGAGCATTATGCTAAGTGAAATAAGCCAGGCGGTGAAAGACAAATACCATAGGATCTCACCTTTAACAGGAACCTAATCAACAAAACAAACAAACAAGCATAATATAACCAAAGACACTGAAATAGAGAACAGGCTGACAGTCACCAGAGGGGAGAGGGGAGGGAATTTCAGGGGAAAAGGGGAACGGTTTAGAGCAACAAGTATAAAGGACACATGGACAAAAACTATGGGGGGTGGAAATGGGAGGGAGGTGGGGAGGGCTGGGGGGGTGGGCTGGGGTGGGAGTAAAAAACAGAAAACTGTACAAGAACAACAATTAAAATAAAAAAATTCTAGAAATTGTTAAAAAAAGAAACATCAAACAATGAGAACAGACTTGGTGAGTTAAAAAGGGCTGCTCTGTATTCTAGCTGGGTGGCAGGGAGTACAGTTAGAGCAAGGAGTAACTAATAAATGATGTTAGCAGGAACTGTTAGTGAGAACAATAAATACGTATCCTCAGAGCGTTTAAAGCTTTTTCTGATTTATATATCATCCACTTCCATATTTTTCCATGATTGTATGGTGTGTATTTGTTTCTGTTTCATTACATTGTTTTATTGACGGGCAACCAAACATGCAGAACCGAGTTCAGAAACCTGACATAGACCTGTGTCTTTGCCTGGATTAATCACATCTTGGCTATTAGAACAAAGGAGTACAGGAGGGGACTACAGCTTTAACTCGCTAAGGGGTGCCGGAGGAAAGGGCTTTCAGCAGGTTGGTTGTGAGGTTCCATTAAAAAAACACCTGCCAAGCCTGGCCCCTTCCGCTGACCCTCAACATGTAGGCAGGCAAAGGGCGCCCTTCCCAGACTCTGATTTCTCTCCTTGTTCTCACGGGCTTTTCTTGGAGAGAGTCTTCCCCACGCAGGCTTTGTCTGTACTTAGCAGTCACAGTGGTTCCTTCCTCAAAGCCTCGGCTGTGCAGCAGGGACACGTGGGGGAGTCCTGCTGCCTGTTTCCCGATCGCCCCTTTCCTTCTGGGTGTCCCAATGCACTGGCTTTTTGCTGTCTCTGGGGTCCCACAGAAAACGCACCCAAAGGACAGGCGGATGTAGCCTCTCCCTTCGCCACCCGCAAGTAAACGTAAACGAGGCATGAGCATCTAACTAGGGTACTAAGTAGGTCACAACCTTCCAGTCCGTCCTCCGCCCCCAGCCAGCCACGGAGATCAGGCCTCTCTGCAGTCCGCACGTGGTGTGAAAAGATACAAGGGAACGGTTTAGAGCAACAAGTATAAAGGACTCATGGACAAAAACTATGGGGGGTGGAAATGGGAGGAAGGTGGGGAGGGCTGGGGTGGTGGGCTGGAGCGGGGTAAAAGACAGAAAACTGTACAATATCAACAATTAAAAAATACTGATTTAAAAAATATTTTTTCATTTAAAAAAAAAGATACACTGGAACACATTCAAACCTTCTTAGACTCTGTTCGAGCAAAAACAGATGGGGAGGGGTGGGGGGTCAGACAGGGAGTGGGTGGAACGTGTCCAAGGTCAAAGGCCAGGGGAAGGCACGTGGAGACGGTGCGGAAGCAGAGACCCCGGAGGCCCGGAAGCCTGGCTCGGGATTGACCAATCAGTCCGCCCGCGGGGGAGCGGGTTGGCCGCCTCGGACTTCCCGAGCGCGAGACACTTCCAGGCGCGGGCGGTGCGTGTGTCCCTGGCCGCCCCGGGGAGAGCCCGGACCGCGGTGTAACTAACGGTGACCTTGTGTAAGCAGCTCGCCTCGGACGACACCTGCTCCCCTGCGGAGGGAACTGATGTGACAGGTGAGGGGAAGGGTGGAACCGTGTATTGTGACCTGTAACGTGCCGTTCGGCGTGGGGGCTTCCCGTCCTTCCCTGTCACCCTGGCCTGCGCCAGGCCCCTGGGCCTGCCGCCTGTGTGGCGGTGCTGGCCTGGCCCTCAGAAAGCCTCCCTTGGTTAAATGCCCTGGGGTCACCACCTTGAACTTCTTAATTTTTTCTTGTAACTCGTAAGTGAAGGCCCATGGGAAAATGGAGCGCAGCTGGAGATAAGTGTACACACAGGCCCGCAGCCCCTCGCAGCCTCCCCTGTGCTGTGTTGGGGTGGCCAAAAAGTTCGGTTTGGTGTTTTCCATCTGATGGCTGTAGTAGCGCTTGGTTGTCTGTAACTTCATTGGAAACAATTTGGTTACACTGTATGGTGACAGCTGTCATATCAGCATGCATTAAAAAAATCAAAATTGATGAATTTTTGTACAGACATTTTAATATTGAAGAGGAAACAAAATACACGACTTTTTGGTATACTATGCTTTATTATTCAAGGAAGGTAAAAATGCCACTGAAACGCAAAAACAGATTCGCGCAGTGTATGGAGAAGGTGCTGAGACTGGTTGAACGTGTCAAAGTGGTTTGCGAAGTGTCTTGTACTCTTGACATTTTGGGCAAACTTCTCTGCTGTGGGGCTGTCTCATGCATTGGAAGATATTTAGCACCTCCTCTGGCCTCTCCCCACTAGAAGTCAATAGCGGGAGAGAGCAGACATACTCAAAATATCCAAATCGATGAAAATGAAAAGTGTGTCTTTTTTTAAAATATATTTTATTGACTATGCTATTACAGTTGTCCCATTTCTCCCCCATCATTCCCCTCCACCCTGCACACCCCTCCCACCCACATTCCCCCCTTTAGTTCATGTCCATGTGTCGTAAGTTCTTTAGCTTCTACTTTTCCCACACTATTCTTGCCCTCCCCCTGTCTATTTTCTACCCACCATCTATGATACTTATTCTCTGTACCTTTTTCCCCTCTCTCCTCCTCCCACTCCCCTGTTGCTAATCCTCCATGGGATCTCCATTTCTGTGGTTCTGTTCTTGTTCTAGTTGTTTGCTTAGTTTGTTTTTGTTTTAGGTGTGGTTGTGTGTCTTTTATTTTATAGAAAAAACTAAGTGGACTTTTTGGCCAACCCAGTACATAGTAGCAGAATTCCATTATCCTGATGACTAAACAGTGCCATCTCCAGAGTGAAGATACTGAGGTCATGACCCAGTAGGGGTGAGGTGGGGGTCCTGACCACCTGGAGGCCACACCTCCCTGAGGAACCAAGATTTCTTTCTCAGACAGAAGGAAGGCAGTAACGGTGTTTAAAAAACATGAACACCCAGGATACGCTCCTCACACCCTTTCTTAACTTGTTAGTTCCTTACAGCAGCCAACCACTTGCGCTGAAAATATTTCAACGGGAAAATACGGCTTCCAGTCCGTTTTCCTTTCAGTCTGTCCTTGCTTACACTTCAGTCCATCCGAGATACTGTTGGTAGAGTGTGTGCAAATCGAGAATGAAAGGTGGTGATGATGGGAAAGAAGGCACAAGTGAAAATTAGAAAAAACAATGGTGATGCTTGCACAACAATGTGAGTGTGCTGAGTGCCACTGAATGCACCCTCAAAAACGGGTAAATGGTGTTACATTGTGCTTTTTTAGCATAATTAGAAAGATTAAAAATTATTTTTAAAAAGAAGTAAGATGAAATCAGCTGAGTTAGTTTTGTGGCATGTTTCTGCTGTACTGGTGAGAATGAAATGCATGTATGCATACAAGCTAAGGTATATGAATTCTATAACTTTGGGATGCTGTGCGTGAGCCAACTCATCTCCTATGTTCACTTAAATGGACATTGCATGATAACAGGTGAAGAGTAAAATCCATATGATTTCAGGTTTTCATAAAAAACTAGAATTATATTAAATAATAAATAAATACCATGACGAGTCTAGAGAGAGACTGCAGGAAAAAATATGCATATTCTTTACTGCTTTTAAAAGCACTGTTTTTTTTTTTTTTTTTTTTTTTTTCTGCTTTTCAAACACAGGGCCGCACCGGGCCTTGCAAATGTAACCAGGTTACTTGCAAAATGTAACCTGCCCTAGTCACCTGTGCTGTGTTTACATTAATGAGGGATGTTGTGGGAATGTGAAAGGTGCCGGTGACCGCAGGTGCAGAGTTCTGTGAGCACCAGGTGTCCAGTGGAAGGCTCAAAATAGAGACCTGCGCTTTTAATTGGCGGCTTTGGCCCGTGCCATGTTGTTAACAAGCTTATTCTGAGGGTTCTCCTGTGTTCCTGTTTCTTTGATTCATTTCTTGATATTTGTGCTGTTTGAGAGACGTATTCGGTGCCATTAATTAGTGACAGCATTTAACCTTGAAAAGCTAATGAAGCAGGATGGGTTTTAATTGTTCATAACCATTTTCGTTCACTTTTACTAATTGCTTTCTGGGTTTTCCATGTATCTTCTTTAAGTTAAAAGGATTCTCCGAAAGAAAGGAAGAAAGAAACACTTTCGAGTTCTCACAGGCCTTTTCAAGTTGTTCTTAGCCATTCCATAGCGATAAAGAGAAAAAAGGGATGTTTCCCGCAGCTGCGAAGGCCGCTCAACGCAGCGCTGAGTTCGAGAGCGTTGTCCTGCCCCCTGTGAATCGCTCTTTCCATCTTCAGTCCCTTATTACGACTTTTCTTGCCCAGCGTATGCCTTTAAGTCTCCTGCATGCTCATGTTTTCATGTCCTTGATTACCCATAGGAAGAAGAAAGAAGCACTTAATCAGGTCCTGTCTGCGTTACATTTCTCTTATTTATTTTACTCCTCCTCGCCTCCCTTCTTGCACCTGTATCACCACCTCAAGTGCTTGTCATCTTCAAAGCAGGTGTGAGGCCTGTGTCACAGCCGCAGGGAGTCAGGCAGATGCTGAGCCTTAGAGCCTTGCTGTTCTTTTACAAGCGAAAGGGTCACAAAAATCCACCCTGTTGTCCACTTGGTAGGTCATTCTCCACTTCAGCTGTTATTTTTATTTTTAAGGGATATAAAATATGCTGCCTTCCATATTAAGAAAGACCCTATTGTCCTCTATCAATAGAGCCCGCGCTTTGAATTATATTTCCAGCAGGAGCATCCATGTTCCCTTTTAGGATCCTCCCGGGGACCCACAGCCCGCTGGGAGGGGTCCATTTACTGGGGTGATAGGTGCAGTCCACTAAAATACTTGACTTTGATACCCTCGCATTTAATGGACACTTTCCTGGGCTGGGGCAGCGCCACGCTCTGTCGTCTGAACACTGACACCTGTGTTTCCTCTCGGTTTCCAGATCATCGTTCCCTGTTCTTCATTCCGGTCCCTGTGCTTGTGTGTCTTTTCCAGCTGCTCCTTTCCTCCGTCCCTTCCTTTGAAGCGCCAGCGTTCTCCCCAACAGGGGGTTCTCAGCCCTGTTGTTCTTTTCCTGTTTAATAGTCTGCCTTTGTGACCTCATTCAAACCTGGAGCTTCAACTGTTTGTCTACCCCGTTGACCTGTCTCCTGCCTAGACCTCTTGGGTTGTTTTCTGCATATTCACTGAATCTGTTAGGATAGCGTTGCCTCTAACAAAATCTGACAAACAGCTGGACAAGAAAATAGGGCGTACTCTTTTTGCATACCGAGTGATAAGCAGAGATGGTCAGTCCATGCTGGTGCAGAAGGCCTTTTAGTTATTAACGATCCAAACCTGATCTGCCTTCATGCTTCAGCACTGTTGGCGTATCGCTTTTGTCCCGATGTTTGTTGCTTTTTAGTCGTGTAGAGGCTGCTGCAGCCCCTGACATTGTATCCATGTTATTCTCTTGTGTAAGAGAATCTGGCAGGCTTTCTAAAAATTGTAGCGCTTCTACAGGTTCTGTGTGAACCACATTGGTCTTCCAGGAAAGGATGACAACAAGTGAGCAATGAGCATCAGAATCAATGAAACTGCACCTTAAATCTTATGAAAAGCAATATGGGGACTTTATAGACATTCCTGGAGGGAAATTCTGAGCCCCATGGTACATTCAGGAAACTCTTTAGAACAAAAACACAAAGGGGAGGCCCAAAACCCTGGAATTATCTTCTGGAACTGGAGGCCCTTTGTAGTCTAGGCTTTCCCCATTACGTGAGTGTTCTAGGAACCCATCTTATCAGTGGACCTGCTGGTGGGGTTGTGAGAGGCTGCATTCGGCTTCAGTGAGGTTTTTTTGAAGACTCTCCACGAGTTTGTCCGTATCACAATGGGTGATTTATGAACTCACCTGCTCACACTGTGCTGAGTGTTCAACAGTTTTTGACCAAAAAGGGCATGACCCCCAGGCCCCACCATCCCCATTCACCTGATCTCACCCTGAGTGACTTTTTTGTTCATTTGTTTCCCTGGATAAAAAAAAAAAAAAGTCCTTGAAGGGAAATGTTTTGCCCACCTGGCAGAGGTAAAACAAAAAAACAGCAGAAGCAGTCAAACGCATCAAAATCAACAAGTCAAAAACTGTTTTAAGCCATGGAAAAAACTTCTTCATAGGTGTACTGCATCAAACGGAGAGTACTTTGAAGGTGACTGAAGTTTGAACATGGAAGAACAAGTGCACAATATTTAATAAGCAAATTCCAGGTGTGTGGGGTCCTCCCTCGTACATATGAGCCTATGCTGGACGTCTAGATGGAAATTATAACAGCATCTGGTTGGCCCTGTCTTCCTCGATGAGTGACACAGTACGTGCAAGTAGCCATAGCAGGGTGCTGCGAAGGGGACGGGTGTCAGGGTGAGGCCAAAGGAGACAGAGAAACACTGAGCACTGCCTTTCTTTGCCAAAAAAACATGGGTACCGATAGCAATGTGTGAGCTCTGTCCACACGTGTGGCTGGCCTGGACCACACATGCAGCGATAGACAAAACGATGTTAAAAATGGAAGAATGTGATCGAGAGTTAAGCTCTGCAGGTGAAACGCTTCGTATCCGACCGAGTTAACTGCCTGCGTTTTCTGCTAAAACAAAGACACCAGCTTCTTCAGAACAATATAACAAAAACCTAGAGACTGTACCACATAAATTGCGTGATGCTGAGGGTCAAATCAGTTTTTACTTGAAATGTAAAGAACCAGGGAGATGTGACCAGGTTCAGGGGAAAAATCATCAGCCGAGGCAATCCCTTGGGTGGTCGGCATTTTTGATTTTTCAGACAAGAACTTTAAAGTAGCTATTGTAAGTATACTCGATTAATTAGTGAACAAAAAGCATAGACACTTTCAGTTGATGAATAGAAAATATAAAAAGGCAAGAAAGGAATTCTAGGCCTGCCAAATATCTGAAAAAATTCTTGCCTGGGGTTAGAAGCACAGAGAATGAATAAGTGGATTTGGGGGAAAAAACAATCGAAAGAAAATGTATTAAAAAAATAAAGAGTTTCACACACTTATGGAAAAATTTCAACAGATTTACAATACAGCCAATCAGAATGCAGAATGAAAGGAGAAAGAATGGATTTCCAAATACATTTAAAGAAATAAATAGTGGCCAAAGCGTCCCAAAGTTCTTGAATAAACACGGGATCCCTAGGGGCCCAGTAGGTAGGCTGCTGACTAGGGGGCTGTTAAACACTCTCGTTAAATGCTCACAAATAGTGCGAAACAGCAGGAGTAGATCACCAGAGGCGGGTTTGCCGATAAAAAGCCACCAGCCTTTGCCCAGGCACTTGGGACAGTTTTCAGACCCAGAATCCACTGACTAAGGAGGCGACAGTGTCCGCAGGAGGAAGGGCCCTATAAAACCGTGGGAAATGTGCTGAAGTGCTGTGATGGCACCCACGGTCCTTCCCTAGCGGGACCGTGGCTACTGGGGTAAAGCCTTCAGGGGGTAAGCGGAATACCCAGACGTTCTGGGGATCAGTAGACACAGGATTTCAGTCGGCGTTACGAAGGGGCTTGAAGAAATTTGGGAGGGTGATAGAGATATTCCGATCCTAATGAAGCTGGTACTTATACAGCTCTATATGTGTGTCGAAACTTAGGGAGTTGAATACTTCCAGGGAGTGACCTTGTTTGTATATATAAACCATACCTCAACGTTGATTTGTAAAAAATTCTACAGTGATTTCCAATATCTTTAGGACGAAGGCCGGATTTTCTGGTCAGCCTGAAAATTCTCTCTTAGCTCCGCCCCCCTCCCCCAATTGCTCTGGCCTGGGTGGACGGTGCCCCTCCCTTACTTATACTCGCCAGGTGCCCCACGCTGCTGCCCTCCCCAGCCCCATCCCTCCTTCCCCACCTGGACAAACGTCCCTCCTTCCCCACCTGGACAAACGTCCCTCCGTCCCCACCTGGACAAACGTCCCTCCGTCCCCACCTGGACAAACGTCCCTCCTTCCTGGAGAACTAGCTCCTGCACAGTCGCCTTCCGAGTGTGGCACGCACACTCACCTCTCATGGAACAGCAGGCTGTGTCGGGTCCGTGGCCTTTGTTCTTAGTTGCGTCACCAGACTTGAAATCCTGTAGCGACAGGGACCACACTGCAGTCACCTTTGCCTCCTCAGTGTCTGACACGGCGTAGATGCTCAGGGGTATGCTACCCCTTTGCTGAAGAAGTTCGCCATCCCCGTTTCGGCATTCTGTTATTCTGTGCAAGTTGAAGGAAGTGGGACAAGATAAGAAACCCCTGGAGGGAGAGGGGGTAGGTGGCTGTTCCGGGAAGGAAGAGGGCTGCTTTGTGAGGTCGGCCCAGTTCTGCTGCACACGCTCTTCTTGTTCCCCAGAGCTCCCTGTTGGCGAAAACGCGCAGCAGGTGGGACCTGGCGCTGGCCCCCTTCTCAGAGGCTCCGTCCTGCCCGCAGCAGCTGCCCTGTCTCGGGGGCTTCTGGTTCTCCGGAGCCCCCTCTCCTTGTACTGAATAGGGCTCTTCACCGGCACTCCCCTCCCCAGGCCGTCCTCTCGAGTCTCCTGGGTCTCGGCCAGCACTCGATGCAGGCATGTCCACTCTGGTGTGAAACCTCGTGCCGTCTTCATCCAGGTTGCTTAATGGAAGATTAGGTAGGGTTTTGGGCCCAGCCCAGGGTGACGGTGGTGCCCGGGGCAGCTGCGAGTTGACGTGTTGGGAACCTGCCGTCGATCCCATTGTCATGAAATCTCATGAAATCACAGCAACGTAAGCATCTTTGGGGCAGCCAAGGCCTTTTAGCCACTGGCTGTGACAAGCTCCAGGCTTTACCCGGCAGAGACAGTGGTCGCAGAAGGAAGGGGTGCTAGGAGAACATCTTCCTGGTGCTTCTCGCCCTTGAACTGAAGTGGTCCCTCTTCTTTTTCCTGCCACATAGGTGATTTGTTTCTTTTTCTGTTTCCAAACTTTCTGTAGTGCGTGTCCCTCTCTTGTCACGCTTCTCTGTCTTTGCCTCTTCCTTTTCTGTTCCCTCTCTTCGTCCTCTCCCACGAGGGCATCCGAAGGTGGAACTCGGAGAGATTTTGATGTAAGCCACTTTCTTGTGTGTGGCTCATTCTTGATAGTGTTTTGTGAAGGACGAAAGGACACAACCGTTGTTATGGTCGGGCAGAATGATGACAACAGGGACGATTGTTAATAATAACGGCAATGATAGTGGACATCGGCATCATTTACCTTCTCGAAGGGGCGATGTGGCTATTGTTGCCCGTTAGTTTATCAAGTGCTCCGCTGAGAAATACTCTCCATGAAACGTAGTACTCGCCCCCAGCATTTGGGCAAAGCACCTTTTGGAACAGCGGTGGGCGCTGTGCACATTTTTTTGTTTTGAGAATATAATCCAGACGAATTGACTCTAGAATATCGCTGCATGAAAATCATACTAGTGGCTTAATTTTTATCCCTTTTATACACAGTTTTGGGGGAGACATGCAAAACCTTTCGTTTCCGGGGCTGTTTGGATTTTTCTTAAACAACTCAGTTCTCTACAGGGTAGGCGCACATGCTGATGTGGGGGAGTTTTCTACGGTCCTCAGTGCAGAGCCCGGTGTCAACCTGTCACTCCTGCTGGTGACAGGACGAGGGAAGGTTCCCGGAGCTGTCATTTTCGTGGCGGACCTGGATGATGCTCTTGCATCGCATACATTTAGAGTCTCCTCAGCTACGAATACCATAGCCTCCCTTTGGCAGATGGGGGGGAATACACAGCCACAATAGCTTCACTCATGCAGTGCCTTGCTTAGGGTGTTTAGCGTTGTGTAAGAATGCTCTGGGGAAGATTTCTGTTTTCTTGTGCATGCAATTTGACTCTGTTGCAGAATCCCAGAGAGAGAAAAGAGGACCATGTCCCCTGCTCGTGTTCAGAACTGCACAAGCTTTCTCTGCAGGAGTGAAATTGTTTCTAAATTAAGCCAAAGATGAAAATGTGGCACCAAAGTGAAAGCACTTATCTTTCAGTTAAAAGCACAGAAACTGAAAAACCCCTCTGTGTAGGAGAAACAGTGGAAAAGGTTATAATAAGGCTTTACCTGGACCATGGGTTGCTCAGCTAATCGGAGGATGAAAGCAAGGATTCATTTCAGGGGAGTGGAGACCTGGGGTGACGGGATGAGGTGCGAGGGTTTGCAGAGGCCAGGACGGTTCCGTGGGTCAAGGCACAGGATAAATCATGGGGTGAACAGGCTGTGAGGGGTCGTAACAGGAGTTCATCTCACACAGAGAGAAGCGTAGCTAGAGTTTCAGTTATCTTATTGGAGGACAAGGGAAACAGATTTGTTAAAGGCAGGAAAATACAGAGGAAATGATGATTTAATACTAAAAGTTACCAACACACTTGTTAAGCCTTTATCCAAGTGTGCATGTTTGAGGGTGGGTTATTCCTAGCCGGAGGTTAAATTTTATGACATATTAATGAACATTGAAAGTAGTTTGTATTTAATTTAAATAACATGTACATGTCATCTTTTTAGTGTTAAAGGAATCACCTGTTTATTTCTCGGGGGACTTTCTTTTCCATCAAAGAGAAACAGTTGAAACTGTCTTAGGGTTTGTACATTCACCGTATTTTATTTGATCTATTTACATGATTTTCTCACTCTCCTGGATTTTTTTCACTGACATTTCCTGTTTCCGTGTGCAGGGGACAAACAATAACTGCAGAGACTGAGTTTTGGAAGAGTGTTAGCAGCCCGCTTGTCTCCCCAGGAGAAATAACCTTATTTTCTCTTTGTCCTCGTTGGGGAGATTCAGCCACTGTTCTTTCCTCTGGGACTTGGGTGAGCTGAGAACAGACCAGGCCGTTCTGCCCCTTGTCCTCGTTCGTTTTGCCAGTTCACACGGGGCTCCTGCTCTGTGCCAGGAGCTGCTCTGGGTTCCAGGGAGAGAACAGACCAGGGTGACTCTTTTCTGAAGGGAAGAAGCCAGTGGTCGGTGCTCAGTGAGTTTCAGGTATTGCTCTCTCTCTCTCTCTCTGCTGTGGAGCATCACGCAGGGGACTGTGAGAGAGCAAGTGGCCCGGAGGACAGGAGGCTCCCCCGAAAAGAAGTGTGTGCACAGCTTCCAGGCCCTCAAACAGCAAGTGAAAAGGCTCGAAGGTAGAAGGGGCTGGGTATGATCAAGGACAGAAGGAAGGCCAACGAACTGAAATGATTCCAGCAAGATAGGCAAGGGCCAGATCCTGGAAGTGCTCAGAGGCCACAAGGAATTTGAATTTGGTGGTAAGTGTAGTGAGGAGCTCCCCTTTGTCGTTGTTATGGAGGTGGTGCTTAGCTCAGTCAGGGTTGTGACATGTGCCGCTGGTCTTTTTCTTTCAAGGTGGATTGGAGAAAGGCAAGAATCAAAGGAGGGACGTGACTTGTTGGAGGTGACTGAGTGATTCCAAGGCAGGATACTGATGGAAGTGAGCGTGAGGGGAGATAAAACTGTGCCAGGTGGAGGACCCTTGAGTGGGCCTGCGCCTTTAGGAGGGAGAGCACGTGGTCGCCTGCAGAATCGGGTTCAGTGCTCACCGTGATGTTCAATGAGCACTTCCCTCTCCCCTGCGGATTACAGGTGATAAAGAAAATCCACCATTTGTCATTCATTGCTTGGACTAAATTCCTCCTTTCCAGATGCATGTAATTTTCTGAGAAATGCTATGTTAAGTCCTTAAAGTAAATTCAATAATCATAGTGTTTCTTATCTGTCATGGAAGAGTCCCTTCACCAGGAAAAAGCAGCTTGGTTAGAGGGCAGGACAGACACAGAGGACCACATTTAAGAAAATAGCATCGCATCATCTCGCACCATTGGTTTGCAGAGATGACCGCATTGGATGATTCTGTAGCCTCTCCATTGCAGCGCTACATTTTAGCTACTGAGAAGATGTTTGCTGACAAATGTCGCTGTGGTCTGCAGCATCCCCATCTTAGTGTAATAATCCAATTCTCCCATGTGATAAACATGTGCCTTTTTTGAGAAGCCTGCTTTTGGATGTTCAACTTTACGCATGATGAAGCACTGGATTCCTTTTCCTGAAGGGTAATCAAAGATGATGATATTTTGGGGAGATTGATTTAAATTGAATTCCTTTGAGTTTTGTTGTATAATATTTGCTCATCTTGCCATATCCCGAGTAAGGTATCATATGTTTTATAAGCCATGGCTTGAAGGAATAATAAATTCAATAATGAAAGACGGAAACACTGGTCAAAAGCAGGGATTGATTGATTCAGTGCATCAGATAGTATTTTTAGCACTTCTTACAGGCAAATATGCTGGGTGCCCTGTGGAATATAAGACAGTGGGCAGGCTGCATATATACTTAAACATTATAAAAGATAAAGTTACATAAGGTTATGTAAATTGGTTGATCCAAAGTGTTGCTAGAGGGTTGAAAGAAATTTAACAGAGTCTGGGAGTGATTATAAGAGAGTCAAGTAGACTTTCCTAGAAATTGTAGCATTTTAACTGGATTCTGCAGGATCCAAGTTGTTTCCTTAGAGAAGGATGACAAAGATGCATGATCGGTGAACAATCGGAATCAACAAAACTGTTGGTTCCTATGGCTTAAATCTTCAGGAAAGCAGTAAGTGGTCTCCAGCAGAGATTCCTGGAAGGCATGTCTGAGTTCTGGGGGCATTTGGGCAGCTCTTGAGAGCAGAGGGACGCATGAGCCGGTACCGGGCCTCTGGACGGAGAATGGCAGCAGTACCTCACGAACACGGCGGTCTTCCTTAATGAGCACAAAGTCAGTGCGAGAGCACGAGCAGGTTCCCGCAGTGGCTCGTCAAGAAACACCGAGTATCGTGTTCCTTTGTCAAATTTTACGGGTACTGAAAACCGGTTTGTCTATGTTTTCCATCTCTTGTTAATCATTTTGGATTTCAGCTTCTTTAAAAAGAAGTAGTCTATGTAGTTACACTATTAAAGGGGATTAAAAAGGTTTTAGCCAGCGGCAGAATTGTTCAAGCGTAGGTGCAAAGCACAGAGAGAGTACATGTTTCACATCGTCTATGCGCCGGTGAGCATGCTCGGTGGTACAGTTTCGTTCTTAGTCTGGTATAAATCCAACTTTCCTCAGGATGGCCTCCCACTGTGGGCTGCGACAAGGAGTGCGGTGGGGAGGAGGTCAGCTGGTTCCCCATCTGCTTGAGTTCCGCAGGCCCTTTCTTTATGGGTAAGAAACACGTATCAGGTACTTACTCTGTTCTCTTCAATAAAAGAAACACTGAATATTGGTGCAGTCCAAATAAAATAATTCTATTAGGATGAAAAGAAAACATGTTATTATTCTACAAATAGTAGCGTTAATTGCTGTTACAGAAAACATCCCACAGAATCCTGTATTTTAACTCAAAAGTAAAGGCTCCTTGGTTTTACTATGTGTGAACAAGCTGGGAAGGCTATACTGGTTAACAGAAACAACTCGTATGATTCACGACTTTGTAAAAGTGCACATTTCTGTAGGACAGTCTTGAGCGATTGTGGCAAGCAAGAACATGTGGATGTAATTCAGATAGTTTATCTTAATTTTGTTACTTTTTATTTTGCCCAAAGCAAATTGAAATAAATCTCCTCTTTTAGGAGCAGCTAGTATACTCATTAAAAGAAATAATACATTTACAGAGATTGTCTAACTGAAAGGTTAAAAGTATATAACTACATTTTTGTTTTTCATTTTGACTCATATTTCAATAGAATTATAGAATTTAGTGTATTTATCCTATTTTTTATCTAGAAAGAACCCAATTTCTTTTTTTTTAAATTATGGCATGCAATAATTGAGCCTTGCTGGAAAAGTAGGAATGTACTGTGTTGAACACTTAATTCAATACTTTTCCTACTGAGTGAATCTTGAGTAATTGCTTAGTGGAATGAATCATGAAGAAAAGGAAACTTATTTTAGAGTAAACTCATTTATTATTTAATATATGTACATTGCCTCTATTATTTCAACAAAGAAAATGCGAATTCCAGTAAAAAGCAAAATTTGCCTGAAGTCAGCCGAAACAATCCTCCTTTTTTGCTTTTCGGCTGTTGCAATGCACTTCCTGGAGGAATTTTGAGGAGTATTCATCTGTTCTTCCTGTAAGCTCTCCTCTCTCCGACTCTGTTCATCGTCTGCTCCAGACCTGGTATGAAATGATTGTCGACAGGGAAAGCCACGTGGAACCACAGCGCAGTGGCCGTGGGTGCAGTGGCCGTGGATGCAGTGGTGGAGACGACGGCACACTGTCCCTGCGCACGGGTTGCTGGGCTCCTCCTGTCTCTGAGACCGTCTTCTTTAAAAACGCAGAAAGAAACCATCTCTCAGTAACCGCAGGATATGTCTTAGGGGATATGTCTTTATGCGTGTAGACCTGGAAACATATCCAGCAAATGATTAGGGTTTGAATGGTAGAGATGAAATGACAACCTAATTTTAGTGAACTACTTTAGTTAGGATGTATTGTTTTTTAAAAAATATATTTTATTGATTATGCTATTACAGTTGTCCCATTCCCCCCCTTTATTCCCCTCTGCCCTGCACACCCCCTCCTACCTGCACCCCCCACCCCCGCCCACTTAGGTCATGTCCATGGGTCGTACATGTAAGTTCTTTGGCTTTTACATTTCCTGTACTATTCTTAACCTCTCCCTGTCTATTTTCTACCTACCAGTTATGCTATTTATTCTCTGTACTTTTCCCCTATTCCTTCCCTCTCCTTCCCCACTGATAACCCTCCATGTGATCTCCATTTCTGTGATTCTGTTCCTGTTCTAGTTGTTTGCTTAGTTTGTTTTTGTTATTTTTAGGTTCAGTTGTTGATAGTTGTGAGTTTGTTGTCATTTTACTGTTCATATTTTTGGTCATCTTCTTTTTCTTAGGTAAGTCCCTTTAACATTTCATATAATAAAGATGTGTTGGTTTTTAATAACCCAGAGTAAAGATGATTCATTATCACAGAGCAGGACAACCTATGCTAAAAGAGTATTTATGTTTTTGTACCTGGCTGTTACTATCTGATGTGAATCAAAACAAGTATAAAATGAAAGAAATATTTTAGGGTAAATTCCTCTAAATTTAAAAACTAGAAGTTCACTTTACAACTGAGCATTGCCAAATTATAAGGTCATATTATGACATTAGGGATTAAAAATATTTGCAAGCTATGGCTTCATAGTATTTTCATTTATTGGTGCTTATATAGCACATTCTCAGAGGCTTTAAACAACAATTTGCAAACAGCTTGGGACCGCTGTAGCACTTTAGTAAGGTAAAAAGTACGTAAATATATTAATTTGGAAGATAGAAAAAAACATAACCAACAAAAATTAAGTAGGAAGTCCATGTCACTGAATAAATTGGAATTAGTGTTTTGAATAACTCCTCTTAAACAAGTGATTTTCACATCACTTCTCTTGAACCTCAGAACTCTGCTCAAGTTAAGGGTCTCACTGATTTGCATTAAAAATCAGTACTTGGCTTGGGGTGCTGAACACACAGTATAATATGCCGATGAGGTATCACAGAATTGAAATGTATATGATTATATTAACCAATATCATTCCAATAAATTCAATGAAAATAAAAAATAAAAGTCGGTAGCTTGAAGAACACTGCTATTTGAATGACAGGCAAAGAAAATACGCCACAAGCAATAATGATAAGCCACTCGAGAGAGGGGAGGGAGACTGAGAGGGCACGGTATGTAACAGGCTTTCGTAGTTTTGAAGGAGTCATGAAAGAGGAAGGAAGTCAGTGGTGTGAAAAGCTTCCACGCCCTTGAGGCAGGTAAAGACTATCTTCCCTGAATGTAGTAACAGGAGCTGCTGGTCAGTCTTGCTGAGTCTGAGTTTCGGTTGAGTAGAGGAGATGGAATCCAGATCGCTACAGTCGGTAAGTGAAGAGGAGACAGAGTATATAGGTAAATAGATTTGAATGTTTAACTGCAAAACAATGGTTAATAGCTGGAGGGAAGTTTAAATTAAGAAGCTACTATTCGAATTTGGAAAAGTGCTAATTTCTGGCAGTAAAACCCAGATATGAAATTAACTGTTTATAGAGGAACCCGATTTACGCAGTGGTTTGTATAGCTGAACACTCGGGGGGTGCATGCTCAGTCAAGGAAACTAGTGCATCCCCTCAGAAATGGAAGGCGTCTAAGAAGCCGCACTCTGCCCAGGCTTCTTCGACAGTATGATCTCAGTCAAGGCTCATGGAAAGCTGGTAGGTGTTTGTAATGGTTTTTAAAAAACCTCATAAAGAGTTCTTTCTAATGTTTTCAAGAACAGTGATAAATATATATATGATTATGTTATATACAATTATTACATATTTATATGTAATTTATTGGGTTGACTAAAAATTCTGTTTAATTTTTTCTATAAAATAAAAGACACGTTTTTCATTGTCACCAATAACATCATTGATCTGGATATGTTGAGGATGTCAGCTGTCTCCTGCTATTGGCTGCTAGTGGGTAGAGCCAGGGCTGCTGCTGAACACCTTCCAACGCATAAGACAGCCTCACAGCAAAGAATTCTGTGGACGAAATGTCGATAGGCCCAAGAAACTTGGCAAACCACTTGGACACATTAGATCCGCCACAGCACCTTCCCCATACACTGCACAAACCTTTTTTTTTTTTTTTTTTGGCGTTTCAGTTGTGTTTTTACCTTTCTTGAAATAATAAAGCATAATGCACCAAACACATTGCGCCTCTTCTTCCATTTTCAATATCACAGTTACCCCCTATGTTCCCGTCCCCCTTCTACTGATTTACTAATCTACTTTCCACCTGTATGGATTTGCTTATTTTGGTTATTTCATGCAAAGGGAATCACGTAATTATGTGGCATTTTTGTACCTGGCTTCTTTCACTAGCCAGGTAACGTTTTTTAAACTGGTCCCAGTTTTAGGTGTACCAACACTTCATTTCTTTTTAGGGCTGAATCGCATCCTGCCGGATGGATGCACCACATTCGGTTATCACACGTGAGCACCTTCAGTTATTTGCACTGTTTCACTATTGTGAGTGATGTTGCTGCGGATGTTTGTTTAACTTTTTGTCTGAACATAATATTTCTATTCCCTTGTGCAAATACTTAAGGGTCTAAGTGCTAGGTCATATGGTAATTCTACAGTAAACTTTTTGAAGAAATGCCAGGTTGTTTTTCCAGAACAGCTGTACCATTTTATATTTCCATCGGCAGCAATGTGTGAGGATTTATATTTCCCTGTATCCTCATTATCGCTAGCTTTCATTTCCTGAAGAAAAATGGTGGCCATTCTAGTGAGTGTCAACTGGTGTCTCGTGGGTTTTGATTTGTGTTCCTCTCATGGTAAGTGACATAGAGCATCTCTTCGCAATGGTCATTTGTCTACCGTCTTTGAGAAAATATCTATTTAAATCCTTTGCCCATTTTTACGTTGGATTGTTTGTCTTTTAGTTGTTTATGATTTTATTCTTTCTATATTCTGGATACTAGACCCTTATCAGATATAATATTTGCGAATATTTCCTCCTATTTGTAAATTTTCCCTTCACTTTGTTGATAGTGTTCTTCGAGGCACAAGAGAATTAATTTTGATTTGATGAATTCCAATTTTCCTATTTTTTTCCTCTTAAGTTGTTTTTGGTCTCTGAACTAAGTATCCATAGCCAAATCCAAGGAAGTAAGGATTTATCCCTATATTTTCTTTTAAGATCTGTACAGTTTTAACTCTTCCCTTTGGTGCTTTATTCACACTTTTGCGTGGGGATACCCGGTATTCTCCCAGGTGTTGCGAAGGCTGCCCTTCCCCTCATTGACTAGTCCTGGTGCCTCGTCCAAAATCAATTGCCCATAGATTGGAGGTTCATTTTTGGATTCTCAGTTTTATTTTGTGGATCTCTATGTCTGTTCTTACACCAGTGTGCTATTGTTTTTGATTTGATGATTCCAGCAACTTTATAGTAAGTTTTGAGATCAAGAAGTGTGAGTCTTTCAACCTTTTCCTCCCTTTTCAAGATGGTTTTGAGAATTCAGGGCCATGTGTGATTACACATGGATTTTAGGGTTAGCTTTTCCATTTCTGCAAAATAGTGGTTGGAATTTTGGAAGGAAATGCACTGAATTTCTTGAGTACTTTGGGTATTACTGACATCTTCAAAAAACAGAGTTCTCCAGTTCATTAACACCAACTGTCTTGGCACTCATTCAGGTCTTCTTCTAATTTCTTTCAACAGTGTTTTGTAGTCTTCAGTTTGCAAGTCTTAAACTTCCTTTACTTAATTTAATTCTAGGTATTATTTATAGTCTTGTAGATGGAATTGTTCTTAATTTCCTCTTGTATCGTTAATTTCTAGTGCATAGAAATGCAAATTGCTATTTGAACTCAAACTAATCGGCATTTTTCAGTACTCTGACATATGGATGATACATATTTCAGATCATGGGAGAATTCTATCCAACACTAACAGACACCTGCTGCCTTCACTGGGATATCCGCACATACACTTTTGAGAGTAAAATGGGGAATGCAGCTATTTTACATCCAAAATCATCTTTTGTTATCAGATTGTACAAAGGATGTTGATTTGACCTATTCCATGGGTGCCATGTTGAACCAGTCCAGAGAGTGTGGGCGTGTGTTTGCACGCACCCCCCAAACTAGGGAAGGGGAAGAATTCAGGCCACCAAGTGGAGTTGTACACAAGATAGGGTTCTTTTTCTTTAGCCAATTACTTAAACTTTTCACTTTCAACAAAGCTGTTGGTAACTTTCACCAAAGTAACACTTCAAAAGATATTTCAGTTTGATATTTGAGTGATAGAAAAGAATATAAAGATTTTTACACAAGGAACACATCAAAATCATATTTCTAAAGGAATGTCTTAGAAATTTCTCTAAAAGAAACATTTCCCCATTTATTATATGTAATTCATGCATATGTAACGCTCTCGGAGGAAAAGGAGAGCCATCAGAAAACAATCCTTTCAAAATGCTATCATTTCAGTTTGTCTCAAACTACTTTGAAAGGAATACGTTTGCAACAAAAAAGTTTCCAGAGTGCTCCACTGAAAACACCCAGTGAAATGAATGTGTGCTCACACGACAATTTTGTGGAGCACCGCTGTCTGCCCATGTTGTTCAAAAAGCAAAACAACGAAAGATGCTCTCATGGAATATCTTATTATCGCAGAACTATTGTATGCTAAAAAATCAAAGTTATAGCATGGCCATCTTATATTTCAGTGTAGAATATTAGGCTCTTTGGTAAGTACATTCTGTCTTTTAATTTTGTATACTTTTTGATTATTGTATTTTTGTAAAGCCAGCACTTTACAGTTAAATAGAATTTTTTGTTTCGATTACTCAATATAAAATAGGACCCACACAGTCAAGCCAAGACGGGTGCTGAAGATTATTTAATAACTGTTAAAGAGACAATTTTGATGCATAAATCTGGACTGCCATCTATCACCTTAATGAAAAGAAATATTATCTTGCATTTTCTTTCTCTGTTATTGATTTGTGGTGCCCCAAGACCATTTTAAAATGATCGGTGTAGTCCTTATCTGTCATGGAAACAAATTCATTCCCTGGGTGGCTGAGCAACATGAGGGGAAATAAATTTCTCAGAAATGTATCCCCTGAAGGTTGCTATCCATTATTGTTACAACTTTGCAATGGAAATGGCTTTATTGCTACATAGAGAATATGATAAAATTTAAAGCTTGTGCAAGATGATTAGAAAATAAATATAATACACATGTAATATATTACTGACGATATATTGCCACAGATGATACATTCATTTATTTAGACAGTGTTTTGAAAATATCAAAGTAAACATGAAACAATTCAAATCTCATTGTTAATCCAAAGAGTAATAAAAATGGAAAGTTTGTGCATGCAGGGAATAGGAAATTAAAGTAGTCTCCCTTTTCCAACCTAAAGCACTTAACATTTTCTACTTGGGTGGCAGGAGTTAGCTCTATAAATGAGATTTCATCATTTGAGCAAGGCTTCATTTGATTCCTGAATTTGAGCAAGGCTTCATGAAACTTTCCGAGAGATCATCTCAACAGAAAAATAAAGCAAAATTTGGTGGAATTAATCCCATCACTGAGTTTAGCCTTACCTCTGTTATCTGTGCCTACTTTTATATGAACCACATTACATAATAAGATTATATTATTATTATATTTAAGTATAATCTTCCCTTGTTGATGTCTGTACAAGAAGATACATATATTCACTTAAAATATTAATCTTTCAGCTGTGTGTGATACATCAACAGGATATTAAAGTTTCCACATTTTATGAAAGGAAATAACTAGAAGAACTTTAATGTTCCTCTAAATGCTCGATTATCATTCCTCTGGATACTGAGATTTTGCATAAATCTAAGTTGTTCTTATATACAATTTTGAAAAAAATCAAATGGTTCTGTTTTCCTTGTGTGATTATAATTAGCGAAGCTAAACTATAGCATCTATAATACATATTACCTATGTTTTTTGATAACATCTTGCTTTCTGACATGATTCTTAGAGGTATACTCATGAAACGAAGGGCAATTCCACTAGAAAAAAAACAACATTGAAGATAATAATATATAGTAATGTAAGAAGTTTTATTGTCATACCAACAAATGCAGTTCTCCAAGTGCACACCCACGCGACCTTGTATGACCTGTGAAAGATTTGTGTGTGAACCTGGTCTTCCCGGTTCTGAAGGTGGGGCAAGACTAGAACAGAACACGGGGAAGCATCCTTTCAATGCCTCTGCAGAGCGTCGAGGGAAGAAACCGCCTTGCCTTCTACCATTTCGGGCCCGCCACCTCTGAACATATTCCAACAGTAGCACTTGAACTTCAGAGAGCGGGCAGAGAGGAGTATAACACAACTAACTGGGACCCATCGGATGCCAAAGAGAGGAAGAAGAATTGCCACAAAAAGAATGCGTGTCCAGAGATGCAGAGCTGCTGAAGGAGAAATAGTGGAACTAAACAACCACAATTAAATTTACGTGAGATGCGGCAGCACCTGTAAATCAAAGAGAAGACAAGACAGCACATTTTCATATCCGGATAAAACAGCTGATCAGATAAGTTAAAGGAGAGAACGTTGGTCTAAAATGTTTTTACTAGGAAATCACAAAGTGGGAAGACAAGAACATAGAAATCAGGATGGAAAAGATAAGAGTTTTGAAGGATGGCGCTGGGAGTACTGATGGACAAAACAATAGGCCTTTGAAATAAACGTGACAATTGTGGAAGTACAATAACAAACAACAGAAAGAATTTAAAGTGAGGTCAAGTTCACAAATTTACTGCTTGCACTGAATTCTAATATGCAGTGATAAGCCAAAAAAAAAAAAAAAAGAATCTAAAAACATTCTGATCAAATTCCCGATAAAGAGAAATTCCTGGTATCCCACGTAAGATACGGCATTGAAAACTTCCAGGGAGAACAACCAAGTTGCCTACAGGTGGCTCAGAAAGAGGTGATAGTGATGCTGATGAGAAGCCACGAGTCAATGGAACTCCATCCGCAGACTGCCGAGGGGAAAGAACTATAACCCAGGATTACAGTGCCCGACCTCGTGACAATGCCACCCTACTGAGTGAAGTAGGAGGAGATCCGTGAGCTCAGCACGTACTGGATGTTCGCCGAGGAAACTACCCAGAAAATGCATCAAAGTCACAAATCAGCCGTAGGGGACATCTCCCCCTTCCTACGCACACTCGTACATCCACACACCTCACACACCAGTTTGCACACATTATTCAATGTGAACCACTAAGGAGGAGTGAGGGTAGATTATTTGGCCGTGGAAATAGAGTGCTTCCCTACGATTCTCAGAGAAGAGGTGCGGTGGAAGGGAATGATACAGAATCTGCAACTAAAAGTTTAGCTGCATCAGCTAAGTCGTAGTTCCTAATGGCCCAGGAAGAGAAGGAAGAGTAGAAACGTTCACAGGGAAAGAAGTTCGGCAGGAGTAAGAGGAGCAAGGGAGAGAGTGACATGTTTTGAAGATCCCGTCTTATGGAAGTTAAACAGTTTTCAGATGAGGGATACAAGTGAGCTCTTGACACAGAAGGCAGTGAATCTTGATAGTGGAAGTATTTGGTATATTTTTACTTTTATTTTTTAAAATTTCTGAATGACAGTTGACATTCAGTATCATTTTGTATTAGTTTCAGGTGTACAGCATAGTGGTAAGAAAAGCATATACTTTACAAAGTATGCCCCAGTTTTTCCAGTACCCACCCGGCAACATACAGTTATCACAATGTTATTGACTGTATCCCCTGTGCTGAACTTGACATCCCTGTGACTGCTCTGTAGCCACCCGTCTGTACTAGTCAATCCCTTCACCTGTTTCACCCGGTCCCCCAGTGCCCCCCACCCTGTGGCAACCACCAGTCTGTCCTCATCTCCACGAGTCTGTTTCCGTTTTGTGTGTTCGATTATATAGACGTTTACAGAGAAGTGTGTTATTGGCTATAACAGCAATGAAAGGGAAGGCACACTTTCATTATACCCAAAACTTGGACAGAACTTCCAAATTAATAAATAATTAGTAATAGCTGACAAATCAACGCAATTTTGGAACATGAAGAAAGAATAATGTGAAATATGTAATAAGCATAAATAATATGGGCATGAAGAAGTTATATAAGTCATTGTGTTACGTGCAAATGAACTGAGATTAGCTCTAATTTTTTTTAAACACCAGTTATGTTTCTGAAAGCAATACATTGTAATAAAAGTGAAAAAAGTTGAAATAAGGCATGGGTGGAGGAATGCTAGAAAAAAGTACAAACAGTAAGAAAATATGTCTGCCTATATTATGTTGAAGAGAAATTAAGCACCGAAGATAATGGAGGCATTGCATAATGAAAAAGGGAGAGCAAAAAGACAATTTATAAGAAAGATGTAACAGAGCAGTGTATACTAAAAACAAGAGCAAAACACAACAGCCCCCAAAATAGCAACTCAGTACATGCAGGAAATCTCTGAGGAGCAAAGAGAAAGTGATTAAAAATGAATCATAAGTATAATGTAAATTTCATGCAACTGTCAAGAGTATTCTAGTAAGAAAAAAAGGCTTGCATGGGTGGAATAGTGTATGCTCACATACCAAGTTTGATTAGTGTAATCTGTCCTTATTACAAGATTGTTACAGCCATATATAGAGAGACAGTCTATATTCATCAAATAAAGACTATATGTTTGTTTTGAGTAATTACTGAAGAGTTTTAGCAATTGGTCATGTACTTGGGTGTTAAAAAAGTAGAGCTTTGATATTTACATTTTCTGCAAATTGTAACTAATAAAATGCTGACAAAGTCTTCTTGAAATTAATGTTAGTATCAAAAGTAAATGAAAGGAAAATTAAAAACCACGTAGAAAGTAGAGAGAATCCAAAGATAGCTATACAGCAGGGTGAAAACTATATTTAATACAAATTTATAGGCTCTGAAGAGAAATAGCAGTGCTAGGAGCTAATCATAAGTAATTATGAAAAACATAAAAGAAACGAAGTAGAGTGCTGTGATCTGAATGTGAACTGTCAAAATTCCTGTGCAAAAAAAAAAATTCATGTGCTGAAATGAATGCCCAGGGTGATGGTGTGAGAAGGCGGGATTTTGGGAGGTGACTGGGTCATGAGGGTGGAGCCCGTGTGAATGGGATCAGCGCCCATTTAAAAGAGAAAGAGGTCCCCTCCCTGGAGAGCTTGCCTGCCTTTTCCTCTATGTGGGCATACAAGCAGTCTTTGTACCTCGAAATGCACAAAGTCAAGTTCTCTGAGTCCTGGAGTACTCTCACTGGCCTCCCAGGAGGTGAACTCCTTACGTGAATGTCGCCACTCTTCACCACCTCTCCCCAAAGAAACCCTCTCTGAGACTCCTCTCTCTTCTGGCTCTCCCTTTACCCACCTAAGTATTACTGATGGAGATGCTGAAGTAAGGTTCACCAGCTAGAATGGCAGATGTCCTGTTGCTGGTCCTTGGGGGGGCATGGTCAAGCCATGCATTTCTGACCCGCTGCTGTGCTTTTGGCCACCGCTGCCCAGTCACCATGGGGAGGAGAGTTCTCTTTTGGAATCCTGTTACATCTTCTTGGAAAAGCTTTTGGGAATGTGTAATGAGAGAAGGTATTGTAAATCAATCATTTCCGAGAATGTTTACCATACAACAAATGATTAGGTTTATTTTTTCTGGATACTCTCCCCTAAATTCATTTCTTCTGCTCCTACTAAAATCATAGATAGACTTCTAGCCCATAATTACATTTCCTTGGAAATTTTTGAGCATAGAAAAAGAACAAAAGGGTGAATAAATTGCACTGAAAATTTGAAGAAGAAAAAAGATAAACAAGAAAAAAAACCCAAAGTCATCATAAAGATTTCACATGTAAGTTAGAGTTACAGTACTATTTTTTTTTTTGACAGCAGTATATCACCTCTTCTTGCTAATTTTTAAATTTCACTTTAGAGGTGCAAGCTGGGAGATTTAAAATTGTCAGTCACATAAATTACTGACTGCCTTTAACCGGCAAGGGCTATTTTCTGGTGTGCAGTGATTATTCCGGAAATACATTTTATAGGAAAGTATGAAATTAAATAGTTTTGCCTCTGAATGTGGAATGCATGTGCTTCTTGTGTTATCCTTAAAAATTAACTATTCACGCTTAGCAGAAAGTGAGATTTATCAGGGACAAAGCGCTGCAGGTGAGCTCATTCTCCCGCTACGTAATGTGTGGAATTATCCCCTCAGGTCCAAATCTAATCAAATGTGACCGCGATTCCTCTCCTGCTCCCTTCCAGGTCTGTGCAGCCCTAACGGTATTACCGTCTAATGAATTCTTCTACAGAGACACCGGCAGTAAACTCTTTCTGTAGCCAAGTAATAGAGAATCATCTTTTCTTCTGAGGCTCAGGGTAGCTTTTTGTGAGTCATCAATATTTTGGGAATTTATCAGGTAGCCTGTGTGCACTGCTAGATGAACTTTTAAAATTGCCTCCAGTGCTTTGCACATTCACAGGAAGTTGAAATAAATAATTTACATTGGAGTAGAAATATAGCATGACTTTGGTTATTTGGCTATGCCATTCGGGAAGTCTCTTCCTTGTTTGAAAGCATAGTTGCACTAATAAGAATGGCCCCCACACGTGAACCTGCTAGCTGAAATGCCTTTATTACAGAGGCACTTTGGGAGGTATTTCGATTCCATGTGTTTTGAGCACTAACTTGAACACCTGAGAAAACCGCCTCAGAAGGAAGTCAAATAAATAACCATAGGACTTTTTTCACTCCCACCTTTATCAAAAACAATGTATCCAAAATACTTTCTCAGTAGTTCTTGTATGTCATGGAAATAGTTCTACTTTCTAACAGTTCTCGTGTGTCATGAATTTCAGCGGTCCGCACCACACCTCACAGCGCACATTCCCCGAAGCCCCTTTGGGATCGTTGCGAAGGTTCGGTCCAGTCAGATCAAACTGTTCAGAACTGTTGGTAGACGTGTGGGATCGGAGCTGCTTCTGGTGAGGTCTGAGAAAGAAAGAAGGAACACGTTATTGGAAAATATGGAGAAGTGTTCTGTGTCGGAAAGCGGCGGGAAGTTTGGCTAAATTGCTCTCCATTGTTGAGTGGAAAGCAGATACTGTAAGCAGTGAACTTGGATATTGTGCAGAAAAATTTTCTGAAGGGTATGGGAGAGACATCTCCTATTTTAAACAATATCTTTTAAATGTTTCTATTCTCACTGAGGACTCTTTGTAGGAAGTTTATGCTATATTCTTCCCTTTTCCTCAGGGATCTCAACCATAATTGTACATTAGAATCAGAGTGTCAGGAGGTGGAATGTGTGTGTTTAAAAAAAATTAAGCGTGTTGAAATTTTTAAGATTACGGAGTGCCCTCACGTACCCATCACTAGCTTCAACAATGAACTTACGGTCAACCTTGCTTCACCTCTTCCTTGTTTTATCTGCACCTCCATTCAGCTTTGGCTTATGCAGAACCTAAGTGTAAGCCACCAGGTAATTTCGTCTGTAAATACTTTATCTAAATAGCTTAGATGGAAAGTATTTTAAAATATAACTGACATCCCTAATGTACACAAAAATAACACTAACTCTTTATCAAATACAAGTGTTCCCCTTTCTCCAAATACTTTGTTATATGATTTTGTACAATTTCTTTTAATTAGGATACGCATAACGTTTATACTTTGTAACTTGAAGATAAGCTTTTGTGTGTTTGCTCGAACGCCTCTTTTCCCTCTTGTTTTCTTCGCTATTTAATTGGTGAAGAAATGTCTTGAAGAGCTCTATGATTCAATATGGTAGCCCTTAGCCTAGTGTTATTTAAATTTTAATTAATTAAAGTTACATAAAAATTTAACATAGAATTAAAATTACAAATATCATACCAAGCACATTGGAAGTGCTCAGTAGCCCTGTGTGGCTACTGCACTGAGTGAGGCAGGTACAGAACAATTCCAATGTTGTTGAAGGGTCTCTTAGAATATCCTTCTATGGAGTTTCCTACAGTAAGTTTTTTTTTTTAAATTATACTTCTCTATTTCATTTTAAATGTTCTGTCCCCTGTATTTGCTGTAACTTGACCATTATATCTGGAGCTTTGATGGATTTCTGTTCCGTGTTTTGCCAACACTCCTATCTAGTTTTCTTGTGCTTTCCTACCAGGAGGTAAACGCAATCTGATGGTCTCTTCTTGTTTCAGAGATCACTGATGGTCATTGCCCAGTTTTAATAAAACAGTGTATTTGGATTACTGCATAACTTTCATAAGTTCTTCTTTGCCTCCACATCATTTTTACCTATATAATCATAGTGCATTTTATACAGTTGGTGCTGATTATTATTAGATTTTTATCTTACCCTCTACTATTCCAGACCCAGTCTTCCTTTTGGGAAAAAAATAATTGGACAACAGTCT
The DNA here is from genome assembly GCA_039655065.1 of Glossophaga mutica. Lineage (NCBI taxonomy): Eukaryota > Metazoa > Chordata > Mammalia > Chiroptera > Phyllostomidae > Glossophaga > Glossophaga mutica. The sequence goes on from CM077313.1 coordinate 92,063,288, forward strand.
GCCACTGTTGGAGATCTTGGTTCACATTTTAAAAAAATTGTTCAAGTACAGTTGTCTCCATTTTCCCACCACCACTTCCCCCTGCCCTACCCACCCCCAACTCCTACACTCAATCCTTCCCCGCTTTGGCTTGTCCATGGGTCCTTTGTACATGTTCCTCAACTTGACCCTTCCTCTTTTTTCCTGTTATCTCCCTCCCTGTCCCCTCTGGTAACTGTAGTTTGTTCTTTATTTCAATGTCTCTGGTTCTATTTTGCTTGCTTGCTTATTTTACTGATTAGGTTCCACTTATAGGTGAGATCATATGGTGTTTGTCTTTCACCATGTGGCTTATTTCACTTAGCATGATGCTCTCCAGTTCCATCCATGCTGCTGCAAAGGGTAGGAGCTCCTGCTTTCTTTCTGCTGCACAGAATTCCATTGTGTAAAATGTACCACAGCTTTTTGATCCACTCATTTACTGATGGGCACTTAGGTTGCTTCCAGCACTTGGCTATTGTAATTGTGCTGCTATGAACATTGGGTTATATAGGTTCTTTTGAACTGGTGTTTCAGGATTCTTAGGGTATATTCCCAGCAGTGGAATTGCTGGGTTAAAAGGCAGTTCCATTTTTAGTTTTCTGAGGATACTCCACACTGTGTTCCACAGTGGTTGCACCAGTCTGCATTCTCATCAACCATGCACTAGTGTTCCCTTTTCTCCACAACCTCTCCAACATTTGTTTGTTGATTTGTTTGTGATGGCCATTCTCACTGGTGTGAAGTGGCATCTCATTGTGGTTTTAATTTGCCTCTCTCTGATGCTTAGTGATGTTGAGCATCCTTTCCTATGTCTCTGGGCCCTCTGTATGTCCTCCTTGGAGAAGTGTCTGTTCAAGTCCTTTGCCCATTTTTTCATTGGATTGTTTGACTTCCTGGAGTGGAGTTGTGTGAGTTCTTTATATATTTTGGAAATCAAACCTTTGTCCAAGGTATCATGGCAAATATGTTTTCCGTTTCATTTTGCTGATGTTTTCTTTAGCTGTGAATTTTGTATTATTTTGTATTATTTGAATCAAGATAACAGAAGCCTACCTGTCTCAGTTGAAAAGTACTTCCTTAATTTTTATTCCTTTATACAATAAAATTTCTTCCAGAAGTTTTATGACTTAAGAGGACAGAAGAAATACATCTACTAATATTGATCCTTTCAAACTTCACTAAAACCACAATAAAGCATTATTTTTTAAAGACCTCTACCCACAAAGACAGGACAGAAGACAATTGTAAAAGCATTTCGGAAGTCAGAGCAAATGGGCCCAAACTACCCACTTAGCAAATGGTCACGTGGAAACAGAAAACAAAACAAAACAAAACTGAGAAAGAACCAAAATTAAAGTATAAAATTCCCCAAACCTAGGAACTGGCAGCACTTATGAAACTAGCGAAGCCATGTGCTGTTACGGAGGCTCTGGCTATATGCAGTGAATTGCTAGAGAATGCCTGCCACTCCCTTCACTGCCCCTGCATTACCCGGGCTGAGCTCTGGGGCTTGGCTTGCTCGCGAAGGTGAAGCTGTTCCTGGACGGAGCTGTCAAGAGTCAAGGTATAGCATCACGAAGAGACTGAAGAACATAACACACACACACACACACACACACACACACACACACACACACACACACCAAGGGGTCTCTCCCTTAAACTGGCTCCCAGGACACAGAAAACCAGACTTCGATTTCCCACCACAAAACTTGAGGATATGTTTCTAGAAAATTTGACTTCCCAGAAAAGAAGAAAACAAATATATCGACATCAAGGTTTTCTTATGACCGTCCACATCTCCCTCCAGTGAAGTTCGAGTTTGCCAGTCCCAGCTTAGAAGCTCGGCGTGTTCCGTTGATTTTGATCTCCCTTTTCCGCTGTTCCTAACCAGGCGCAGGCGGGCAGATGATTAGGTGTTTGGGGGAAGGCTTTAACCAGGAAGACAGGAACAAAAGTAAAAAACAAACAAGGAGAAAAAAACGAAAGCAACCTGGAGAAAACAAACATTGTGCAGAATGAAAAACATAACACTATCCTAAGAATGATCATAGAGGCTCCTGTATTCATAAGACAAAAACCAGATAATACGATGAGAAACATTTACAAATATCACAAGAATTAGAAAAGTGATCATAATAAAAGAACACCTATGACAGTGTTTTAATACAGGGTGGAAGAGAACGCCCAAGAGATTAAAACAAAAAGACAATGCCAAACAAAGACAGGAAGTGTAAGAGAACCAGAGTACCAGCCGAGGCCTGGGGCTTGTCAATGGCAGCGCTGGCAGCAAGGAACAGCGTTTGGTGCCCTCACCTCAGAGGAAGAGCATTTCTAAATGGCAATTCAGTGCCTGGCCTAGTTACCAAGTTTCACTTTAGACATACAGAAGAATGCAAAGGTCGGACGAGGGAGGACATTCAGGAGGCCCAAGGAAGGGAAGGGGAGGAACCTCCAGGGTGCTTGCTCTGCTCTCAGCAGAGGTGACAGCCTGCGAACGTGGCTGCAGTTCGGAAAACCGGTGGCCAAGCATGATGGAGAGCTTCCTGTTCCTAGTCAGCCACCCCACAGAGCGAGCGCATGTCAGTGAAGCTGTCTCTTGTATGGGTATGATTCACACCATGATGGCAGGTGACTGGGCCTGGATGAGAAGACAAAGAGGATGCTACTGTGGAAGACAGTTGTCTCGAACCCTGCTGTCTCTTGCAGCTAACATTGTGATAAGACCATCTGCTCCTCATTCATTAAGATGCAGAAAAATACAAATCTAGCCAAATACGAATTGTCCTAAAGAGAAAAACCCATTTGTACAGGCATAAAGTGCCCCCCCACCCCGCCCAATTCATGTCTACTTGAGTTCTCAGAATGTGGCTTTATTTGGAAACAGGGTGTTTGCAGGTGTTATTAGTTAGGACAGGGTCATACTGGATAAGGACAGACCCTAAATCCAGTGACTGGTATCCTCATATGAAGAGGAGAGGACACAGAAACCCAGGAAGAAGGCCATGTGAAGACAGAGGCAGATTGGAGCAGCGCAGGTACACGCCAGGGATGCCAAAGCTTGTCATCAACCCCCAGAAACTGGAGAGGTGAGGATGGATTCTTTCCCAGAGACTTCACAGGGAGCAGGGCCCCGCCGATGCCTTGATTTCAGACTGCTGGCCTCCAGAGCTGTGAGAGAATGAATTTCTGTTGTTTTAAGCCACCCAGTGTGTGGTTGTTTATTTACAATTAATAGATCTGTTTTCTAGAGTTTCAGAATTTCAGGTTCAAGATATGATTATTTCTATAAAATTTGGGCACTGGGCTTTAAGCATAATTTATTCCCACTTTTTAAAGGACAATCAAATAAGCTGATTTCATTGCAACTCATAGTTCTATGTTGGGAACCACCCTGCCTGGTTTCAGAAGCTGTAACCCCCCATGGCTAGGGCTGAGTAAAAAGACCTTGGAACCATAGCCATTAAGGAGACAAAGCTTATCTTCATTGTATGGGTGTTACCTCTGCCCCATTTTACTTCACCCTGCTTGGCCCAGGGTGAATGACTGGTTAGCCAATGATGGCTAAGATTCCTCAAAGGAGGGACGACCTAAGACAGGCATGGCCACAAAGGGGTCCTCGGGGAAGGACATGGGGGAGCTATAGAGAAAAAGGAGCTGACGGACCCTCACCCCTCAGCTTTAACATAGCCTGAATCCTCATTCTGTCTGCAAGAACTCTCCTAATCTCTTGGCTACCTTACTTCCCCTGCCTGACATAAGCCTGAAACAATGTCTTAAGCCTGAAACAATGCCGGAGGTGGGTGTGGCCCTGTGCTGGAAAGGGTGGGTTCCCTGGGGCAATCAGACCTAAGAAAGAATGCATAAAATCCTACGAGATCTACTTTGCTAATACCCTCAATTTAAATGATACGGGTCCAAGCAGGAAATGAGTTTGTTTCCCCAAAGTTTTATGGCCCTTTAGCTATCTGACCCTGACTCTAAATAAGCCCTCAGAGTTCTTTGAATGTTATCTATTGTTTAATCATTTCTGCCTGACAATGACTGATGAGCTTTACGTATACCGCCCTGTATTCCTATGCAACTAAAACCCAATAAAACCTCACTGAGGAACAGGCTCCTGGCCCTTCTTTTTGGAGAGATTGGCCACCTTTCCTCCCCAAGCAGATCATGTCTTGGTAGATTTATTTTCATCCATGGCAGCTAGGGGATGGGTGCCTGTGGGCAGAGCCCCCCACGGTTCTAGTCCCCAAGTTATGGTCTTCGCTAAGTGTGAGGTCTTTGCTTTATTGCTTGTAGGAAGTCGTGACTGGCTGGCAACACTGGCTGGGAAGGGATGTGGTCCCAGGGAGAACTGACCAGGGAAGATGAGTTGTGATGCGCCTCTCCCATCACTGCCCCAAGGCCCCTCCCAGCTGCCTGCCACAGCCCTGCTGTCTCCTTCTGTGTCTTTCCAGCTAGTCATGTGATGTGACTGAAAATGTTGTTGTACCTCTAATGCCTTCCTGAGAGTTCATTTTCCTTGTTTCCATCGCTCTGAACATTTTACTTTATACACAGGGTGTCTCTATTCTATGCTCTTAAAGTAGTTTTTATATTTTAAAAAGTAGGGAAAATAATCTATAAACTGACATCCTAAATGGGTCAGAATATTCATAGAAAGTGGAGTGTTATTACTATTTTAGAATACAAGGATTTATATGGATTGAATGGTTATAATAGTAAAATCTGTGTTTTTTCTTTTCAAGAAGTAAAAGTTTTAGGCCCATCGTGCGAAGTAAACCAAGGACAGCTCTCAGCTCTAAGTCCCTTGCCGAAGTCACCTTGATGGGGACTTGAAGGATTCATTCTGATTCTCCTGGTGGTGCTTTTCATGTACTCAACTCTGAGTATCCCTTGGTGTCCCTTTCAGAAAAGAGAGAGCAATTATTTTTTTCCCTGCCTCAAGGAACTTCAGGAGGTTTCAGAAAGCCAATGCTTTATCAACCCAGAGTGGCTTAGGGGGTTCGTGGCAAACACAGACACTCGTTGTGCCCATTTGGAATGCCAGCAAAGGCTGCAGTTGCTGTCTGAAGACAGATGTGAAGGATGGACTCTGTTTGGCTGTCTGCGGTGGGATTTACTTGGGACTCATTTTAGTCAGGGGGCCAATTTGATAGTGTGCAGTACAGGTATGGGTTACAGTAAAAGGCCAGAGGGGAGCAGTTCTTCGGTGGGTGGTGACACCGCACAGATCAATGTTCCTGACGTGCTCCCTGTGGCTGCAGCAAACGTCTACACCCTGGGGACAGAGTCGTGTCCTGCATCCTTACCATGGGGACAGAGTTGTGTCCTGCATCTTTACCACCGGGACAGAGTTGTGTCTTCCCCCAGAGAGGTGCGTTTTCTGATAGTACTTTGCCAGGAAGTCAGTTTTTCTCATCAGCCATAGTTTTCTTTGTTTTGGTTTAGATTTTTTTTTTTTTTTTTTTTTTTTTGTCCCGAGAAAGATAAGTAAGCCCACCTGCTGTGTAGAAAAGAGCTGGAGGAAGACGTGTCAGTGAGCTCAGTGGAGCATTTGGCTGTGTGGTAGGTAGACTGGGGTAACCTGGCCATTCCCTTTAGAGGCAGGTGGCCCTGACAGGTGAAGTGTGCAGAATGAGATGAGGAATGCAAATGGATATGGGCACACAAGGGCACAATAGAGAAATCACAGCACTTGGAAGAGATTGAAAAGCAATGGCCAGAGACATACATTAATCAAAGGAGAAAAATGTCATGGAAACAGAAGCAGAAAATTCACGAGAGGGTGATTAGCAGTTATTGTTCCCGAGAACTTAAATAAGGTAGCTGGAAGTCTGCCTATGGCACGAGGTAATAAGAGCTATTTTTGATACAACATAAAGTAGTAACGGGTATTGTTCATAAGAGGACTTCGGGTGTAATGAGATAGCGTAGGCAGGTGGCATGGGGCTGAGGAGTGAATGGGCCATGAGAAAGTACAGAGCAACTGTCGACTTCTCTTGCAATAATTTTCTGTGCAGGGAAGAAGAGAGCATGGCCGTGAATAAGTCAGTTGCGGTGGTGCACGGAAACATAGTAGATACTGTGGGCACAGTGTGGTGGATCCTCAGAGAAGTGTAGCCGGGGAGTCTTTGATCACACGGAGGCAGGACAGCCTGAAGAGCGAGCCCAGGTGGTCAAGGAGAACCTTCCGGTAGGCATGGGCTTAAGAAAGGCTCAGCCAGCTGGGTACTACTTCAGGTTCTTCTGCGTAATACCATTCTAGGCACGTTCCTTATTATTATTATTTTTAAATCCTCGCCTGAGGATTTCAGGAAAGCAAAGGAGAGAGAGAGAGAGAGAAAACATCGATGCAAAAGAGAAACATCAATCAGTTGCCTCCTGTATGCACCTTGACCAGGGATCAAACCCATAGCCTAGGCGTGTGCCCTGACTGGAAGTGAGCCTGCAACCCTTTTAGGTGTATGGGACGATGTTCCACTCATCTGTGCCACCCCGCCAGGGCTGGTTGCTGAACTTCTGATGGCAAGGTAGTTTGACAGATTCATGTGAACATTTCTGTCCACCTTTTCTTTCACGTATCATTTCCCTTCTCTGCTCCCACCCACCACAGCCCGCACTGAACTAGAAGCAGAGAGTAAAGGAAATTGCCGAAATAGCCATGAGACGATGATCCTCTTCATAGACACTTTCTTACACAGCTGTTTTTTTGATGGTACACAGAAATGGCCTGAAGTAAGGGGAGAGAGAATTCTGAGTACCAAAAAAATTTTTTTAATTGGAGAGGGAATATAGTTTTGAGGGAGAACAGAGAATTTTATTAATGATGAGTAGTAGTTGTATTGTTGTCTTATTGCCAAAAATCTGGCTGGAAAGTTGGAAGGGACTCCGAGGATGAAATGGCATCAAGCATGCATGTTCTTTATCACAGCTCACGTGCAACCTGCCTTTTAGCGTATCTGGGCACTGACAAGTCCCCGTACACATCGGACAGGCAAGAGAGACATGGCTGGATTGTCACTGGAATAAGATGGGACCAAGCTTTTGCAGGAGACTATCTCTATAAGCAGGAATGGGTCAACTAATAGTAATCAAAACCTCAGTGCCTTTGTCTATAAGATGAGAGTACTAATATTGCCTACTACATAGTATCATTGGGAACATTAAGTGACATCACATCTAATGCATTTCCCTGGAAGAGGAATGGATGGATTCCATTCGGAAGGAATTGGTATGTGCAGCCTCTTCGATTTATATCCTCTGTCCAGTGGAATGAAGCGTATTCTGTTCATCTGGGCCTAGGGGTATTTGAATTAAAAAGAAAAAGCACAACACTGGTCATCCTGTCTTGCTCTCTGTAAGTCCTGAGCCTCCAGGACTGGCTGCCCTGCTGGAGAGGACCCAGGAGGAGTCCCTGAGATGACAGCAGAAAGCGCAGCTGCCTCCAGCCTTCTCGCCTTCCCCCCAGTGACCGGGCACGTGCGTGGGGCCTCCAGGCAGTGCCTTGCACAACAGAGGAAATGCACAGCCAAGCCTGCCCTGACTTCCTGGCCCATAAACCAGTGTGATCAAAAAGTGGTTGTTAAGCCCTGGCTGGTGTGGCTCAGTGAATTGAGCACCGGCCTTAGAACCAAAGAGTTGCTGGTTCGATTCCCAGTCAGGGCACATGCCTGGGTTGTGGACCAGGTCCCCCAGTAGGGGGTGCGCAAGAGGCGACCACACATTGATGTTTCTCTTGCTCTCCTTCTCCTACCCTTCCCCCTCTGTCTAAAAATAAATAAATAAATAAAGTGGGTGTTAAATTATAAAATTTTGGAGCAGTTCTTTACATAGCATAGATAATTAGACAGGTTGACTAGACAGATAGCAAGATGATTGAATAGGTAAATAAGAATTCTGTTTATCTGTAAAATGAGTTGTTCAAACTAGGTGATCTCTACAGTAATACCCTCTAATTCTTCAGGCTAAAGATTTATTCCAGTGTATTCCATCCGCTTTTGAAGCATCTTTCCTATGTGCTTTGTCTAATCTGCCAGGTCAAAGGAATGCAGCTAGGCATTAACTAGGTTAAAGATTTTTGGAGAGTGTCTCTCAGTTTAAATCAGCAGAACTGTGATTGCGCCCACGATTTCAGGGAGGCCGCTGCCTCGTGTCATGGCCTGACACTTTGAAATGACAGTCAGACAGGAATGGAGCTGCCGCAGTGGCCGTTAATTGCTCAGGGCTGGTGAGTAAGGATGGCAGGAGCGGAGGTTCCTTGAGCTCAAGAGAAATCCTGAAGGTCAGTTTCGAAGTGAGTATTATGAGGTAGGATTAAAAATAGGTCTTCTCTTAGAGAATAAATTTAACATTATTTGAACATTATTGGTTAAATAGGCTTGAAGGTGCTAATAATAACAGCAAATTGTTCACCAGAAATGCTTTTGAGTGTGTGGTTTCTGTTCAGTCTTCACCCCCCACCCGCCCAGTCCCAGGAACTTTTGTTGTAAAAAAGCCCCTTCCCTTTTACACGAGTATTTCTCCATGAAGTGGAGGGAGCCAGTCCTGTGGTGAGCCATCTGAGATGAACTGAGGATTATCCGTGCTTTTGCTGGGGTGCTGAATGCTATCTGTGATTTTCCATAAAATTTGGGGCCCATGTTTTAAGATAGAGAAATAATTTAATTCCAGCTTTATGTTTTTATTAACTATATATATATATTTTCTGTTTTCATAAATAAGGATCAAATGCACAGCTTTTTCTTGAAAGAAATTGTATGTTCTAAACAAAAATGGTACCAATACACATACGAAGCAGTGAGAGATGTTGATTTTAACTTTTGAATTTTTGATGTGTGAGATCAATCCTATTACTGGGTCACAATTATAAATGTAAGATTGTAAACGACTCGCTTCATTTTCTCACAAATGAAATGGCTGATTATTAATGTGAACAAGTTGGAACGTTTGTTCAGAATTTAGCATTTGCACTTGAAAAGCATTTTCCTTTCATCGAGAATGGGATAAAATAAAACTGTCTTATACATTCTAAGAAATGTATTTTGCCTTAATATCAACTCTCTGTCTCTCTTTTATTTAAAGAAACCTGAGGAAAATTGTATCTACCCAGGTGAAAAAGCCGGGAGAGGCTGGACCGCAGCAGTATGTGTCTGAATCAGAATAAGCACTTTACAAGCCGCAAAGGGGACACCTATTGATTGTTTCTGGATGCATTCATAACTAATTTTCAGCCATGATTTATACTTGCAGTCAGAAATTGTTATTTTATTTTTAAACGTGCTAATTTGATTAAGTAGAACATTTCAACATACTGTTAATTCTGATTGCTTTTTAATTAATATAAATATAGGACCTGAGTATACAAATTGAATTTTCACTGATTGATATATATTTTTCATTAGCTACTCCTTCAAATGTTAGCAAATGTTAAATAGGGATAGTGAAAAATATAGTGGTGTGAAAGAAGAGATTTCGTCACCGTAGAACTTTAAATTAAAAGGAAATGCATGGACACAGACAACAGCCTGGTGATGACCAGAGGGGAAGGGGGTGGGGAGGGGGAAGGGGGTAAAGGGGGATAAACGGGGATGGAAGGAGACTGGACCTTGGGGTGGGGACCGCACGGCACAATATACAGATGATGTGTTAGAGAATTGTACCCCTGAAACCTATATACTTTTATTAATTGATGTTACCCCCAATAATTCAATAAAAATAAAAAAATTAGCACTAAAAACATTTTAAAGTTTCTATGTAATATGTTGTTTTAGTGCTTGTGTATTCAACAGGTGAGATGTCCTTAATATATGGCTCAAAAGGACAGATTTGTGTGTTTCACACTTTTTTTTTTAGCAAAATAGGAAGCTGAAGAGAGGAAGCAAAGATGGAAGAAAAAGAAATCACCAAAATGCACATGTAATGGTTTTTTTTCTTAAGAGGAGACCTTGTAATAATTAAATAATTGATAATCTACATGCTATGGTTTGTAAATAGGAACACGCACACACTCACTCACACATAGACCTTTTTGCTAATCCACAATATGAGCAGGGACCCCCCCGCAAAACTGAAATTATCTTCTGGAGGCAGACCCCTTGTAGTGCAGGCTTCCCATGCTGGGCGAGTGTTCTAGGAACACATCTGTATCAGTGCATCAGCTGGGGTTGTTGTGAGAGGCTGCATTCGGCTTCAGTGAATGTTTTCGAGGACTCCTTCAATGTGTTTGCTCATTTTCGTGATGGGCGAGTTATGAGCGCACCTGTCCACACAACGCTGAGGGTTCAGCAGTTTGTGAAAATGGCATGACCCCTGCGCCCCACCCTCCCCATTCACCTAATCTCACCTTGAGTGACTCCTCTGTTTGTTTCCTGGGACGGAAAAAGTCTTCAGAGGGAAGTGTTTGCTGATATAGAAGAAGTGAAACAAAAAATGGCAGAAACACTAAGAGGCATCGAAATCGACGAGGTCAAAAACTATTTTGAGCAGTGAAAAAAAACATCTCACTAGGTGTATTGCATCAAATGGAGGGTACTTTGAAGGTGACTGAAGTTTAAACATGTAAGAATAAGTGCACAATTTTCATCAATAAATTCCACATTTTGGGCCCCCCCCCTTGTAGAGTCAGATGTAGTGTAAAACAAACAGAAACAACTTCTCAAACATGGCAATAAGTCCTCAGACGTTAGCTAATAAGAAATATGGACCTGTAAGATGAGGGATCACAGGAGACAGTTTCTCGAGACAGTTATGGAATATATTCATATATATGTTGGCTGATTGTCTACTTGCATATTTTGCCCAGTTTTAAAAATAGGTTTAGCTTTTACATTCAAGTGTATGATTCATTTTGAGTTAATCTTTGCATATGCTGTAAGAGGCTAAATTAATTTTTTTTGTCTGTGGTTATGCAATTGTCTGAGTACTTGTTTTAACATATGTTGAAAAGACTGTGTTTTATCCACTGAATTTCGTTACCTTTGTTAAACATCAGTTGGCCGTAAATGTAAGCATTTATTTCTGGATTCTCATTCTGTTCCATTGACCTCTCTGCTTCTTCTTTTGCTAGAACTGCACTTCCTGATTATAATAGGTTTACAATAATTTTGACATTGTAAAGTGTAAGCCCTACAATTTTGTTTTTGTTTTATTTTGGCTATTATGGGTTCTTCATATTTCCATACACATATTAGAATCAGTTTGCTATTTTGTGCCAAAAAAAAAAGCCTGCTAAATTTTGAAGGGATTGCCATAAATCTGTGTATTAATTTGGGGATAATTATCATTTTAATGTTTTCTTCCAATCAGTTGATATATGATGTTTCTGTATTTGGGTCTCCTTGAATTTTTCTCAACAAAATTTTATAGTTTTCAGTGTATTTGAAACATATTTTGTTAAGTGTATATGTAAGAATAATATATATTTTTGATATGATTAGTAAATGGCACTTATTTTCAACTACCAGTTTTCTTGTTAGTGTATACAAATAAATTAATTGCTACATACTGACCTTGAATAGTTCACTTCCCTAAAGTTACTTATTACTTCTGGTAGCATTTGGGGGGCATATTCCTAGTAATTTACTTAATGCATGACCGTGCCGTATGTGGATTAAGTCAGTTCAGTTTCCTCCTTGATGATATTTATGGTTTTTCTTTTTTCCTCCTATCGCAGGGGCTGGGACCACCGCTGCTGAGATGAATACCCTGCCCTGTTCCCGAAGTTGTAGGTAAGCACCCTCTTTCCACATTAAATACCGTGTTGGCGTTGCCTTTGCGTAGATGTTCCTGATTGGCTTGCGAAAGCCCTCTTCTTTGACTGGAGTGGTGGGCGATTTTAAACCTCAGGCGTGGGTATTGGATTTTGGGAAAGACTTTGTATGCTGTTATTGAATGGTTATGATTTTTTTCTTTTCTAGTCTGCATATATGAATTACATTTATTACACTTTGAATGTCAAACCTGGATTTCTGAGATCAATCTGACTTGATCAGGCTGCGTCATATTTTTATATATTGTTACATTTAGCTTTCCAACATTTGGTTATGCAATTTTATATCTATTTTCATGAGGAATATCTGTCTGTAGTTTTCTTTTTATGTAATGTCTTTTGCAGGCTTTGATAAAAAGTAATGCTGGTTGCAAAAAAAAAAAAAAACGAGAGGGAAATCTTTCCGCCTTTATTGTTTTCTGGAAGAGTTTGGGTGCCATCTGCTATGTTTTGCTTTGAGCATCCTGTATAACATGTTTTCCTGCCTTTTTTCACTTCCATTTCTAGTACGGGCAGCTGCCCCACACTAGATGTTTAATTCGGTCTTCCTGCCTCGGATAACTGAGTGCCCATAAGTGAGTTGCATTTTTAATTGGTTGGTGCCTCATTTTGTGATTCTTTGGAGCTCATAAAGAGGAGATGGTTGGCAGGTTTTCAAGCAGCAAACTAGCCTAGACTGGAGAGCAAAGCGTCTTCCCCTCTTGTGGAACGAGAGCCCATGGGCAGGCCTTCAGGCCCCCTTGGCCTCGCTGAGGAGCTGAGCTTCTGCCTCGCTGCAGGGCTGGGAGTGGTCAGGGTCCCGGGCAGCTCCTGCCTGTACTCTCAGTAGGCAGGCAGGTGCAGACTGCAGTGGGCGTGGTGGGGACTGTGTGTGTGTGTGTGTGTGTGTGTGTGTGTGTGTGTGTTTATCCAGGCAACAAGGAGCTGCGCACACTCTTCTCTGTAGCTGGTCATTTGTTCCATATTCACAAATCTGCAATAAGTGTCTGTCAAGTGTTGGGAGGTATTCTCAGCACACAGGATGTAACTAGGAGGCCAATGCAGAAAGATGGCTGCGTTCATGTTTATCAGGGTTTGAGGGTGATGAAAAAATAAATATAACAATTTATAAAATGATGTGTTGAACACTGATAAATGTTATTAAAAGAAGAAAAAGTAGAGAAGATAAGGGTAACCTCTAATGCAAAAGTGGGGACAGTTTGCTGTCTAACGAGGCAGTTCCAGTTCTGCCTGAGGAGGAAGGATTTGTGAAAAGACTTGAAGGAGGTGAGAGACTGAGCCAGGTGACTTTTGATGGAAGAGCATTGTGTCCCAGGAGAGGGAACTGGGGGTGCCTGATACAGCTCCCAGGCAAGACTCGTGCCCTCTGCTGTTCCCAAGCCCTGGTGGTTCAGGCTGTGACATCTTTCCTGGGCTGGTCATTCCGTTAGTCCCCAGGGGGAGCTGGGAAGAAGTGGGGCTCACAAATGTATGCAGAAGCTGTTTCCACTTCTCAGATTTCTGCAAAATATGCATGGGAAGCGCTGCCTGAGAAGAAACATTTGGATATCCAGCCCAAGCTGGCCCTTCAACGATTCTAAAATGAGACCCAGAATACACCATTTACTCTGTCGCTGAGAGAGATTATTGCATGTCATTTTATGGTAGGGCAGTCCTGGTGACAAATAGCTAAATACAAACCCAATGGTGATTAGGGTTTGATTTATTGCAAAAATACCTAAGCAGAATAGCTCTTATTTTTTTAACTTTAAAATAGCCAAGAAAATACCATATCTAAATGCAACAATGCATTATTCATGATTAGTTTTTACCTATTTAAAGTTGTCAAAATTAAGGTTTCTGCAGTATCCTTAGTATCTATCCAGAACATTAGGTAGATAAACCTGAAGTATCATTTATAAAATAAATATAATATCGAGACCTTGAATATTAAACACTCTATATACCTAATGTTTTTCTTCATTAAAACATACATTCCTCTAGACTTCCTCCTTAATACCAGATTAATATCATAGTCCCATCCTAGTGGGTTCATTTCCCCCCTCTTTTGGTAACAAGCTGGAATAATTTGTAAATCTTTCAAATTGAGTATACGATATAAAAATGGGATTGCATCATGAAAAATGCAGTAGTTGGTTTGAAAGATATTTTAAAGATAACTTGTATTTTAAAATAAATTTCCATACCTCTGGGTATTGAGTTTTAAATATGAAGTTGTGTCTATATACGTATGAATTAAACATGTTTATATGCATGAGAAAATCCCTGAGCACATTTCAGACCTGGCCTTCCTGTGGCTCTCAGTGATGGTGGGCGTTAGCATGTGCGTACGTCAGTGTCCAGGACAAAAGTTTTCACATTTGGAAGAGGAGTTGTGTTAGGCTTTTTGTACCCTATGATAGAAAAGTTATATATTTTATATGGAGCTGGGCCTATTTATTCTTCAGCAAAGCTTTAGAAGGGTGTGTGTGTGTGTGTGTGTGTGTGTGTGTGTGTCTTACCCAAGTTCTTACTGAGTCCGTTAAAAAGGATTTAAGATTTTTGACTCACCAAGCCAGTTGGATTTAGGAAAGATTTATTTACACAAAGTTTCAAGAACCATAATAGTTGCATTTTTAGAATTCAAATTCAAATAAAAGGATTTCGTGAAGAAGGCATTAGAATGAAATTGGAATCAGATTATCAGTCTCTGAATATTTTGCTGTAATTAGAATAATAGATATTCTCTGATTTTATAATCATTGGGATCAAGATGAAAATAGTTATTGCATCCTATTTTTAAACAAAGTTTTAAGTTTTAAAGCAAAGTGCTTGTTGAAATAAATCCTTTAGAAAGACACGAAAGGGAGGTTTAAAAATTCTTTACATAGATAGTGACTGAAAATTACTTTGAACTTTATTGTATGAATAGAAACTCTGGCTCCTTCATGAAGTGTTTAATGAGAACAGGGAAATGAAAGCACCAGATAACCTACAGCTGAGTGCTGCTGCTATTTAAACCATGTCACAGGCTTCAGGCAAATACATGTCATTAAAGGGCCTTTGTAGTTACAGTCGCATTATTCCTTCATTTACAATCCTTTAGTCTAGAGGAAATAAATGAAAAGCAACAGCAAGCAACCTAGGGAAGAGAACACCACAGATTTTGTATTATTATCACCAAATAACTTATTTAAACAAATGGACAGCTAAATGACAAGTATGTGCTACCCACTGGGTACACCAGCTGAAAAGTTACCCAGCATGCTCTTTATTCAATAAACACTTGAAAAATCGTATCCATTCACCTTCTGAAGAACGTCTTGGTTATTTCCAAATTTTGGCAATTATGAATAAAGCTTCTGTAACCACCTGTGTGCAGGTTTTTGTGTGGACACGATGTTTCAGCTCCTTTGGGTAAACACTGAGGAGCACAGTTGCCAGATCATACAGTAAAAGTATGTTTAATTTTGTCGGAAGCTGCTGAAGTGGCCACACTATTTTGCATTCCCACCAGCAATGAATGAGATTTCCTGTTACTCCACAAGGAAACCAGCGTTTCGTGTTGTCAAGTAATGTCTTTAAAGTCTTATTTCTGGAAAAATCTAAACATAGGAAACCCATTTCCTTATTTTTATTTGTAGTGTGTTTAAATAACATGATCTTAGATGATTACAAAATACTGTTTCTTGGTGCTCGAATATTTTTGGGTGGACTGCCATTTATGCTCCACCACTTCCTTTACTTGAAGATGTTCCTAGTCTAAGGTGCTAGAATTTACGACGGACACCCCGCTCATTATGTCTTCTTTATCCAAGGGTTTTGTGACAGATGTGTGAGAGAGATACCTAAACATACTTCGCCAAGTGGAACAATAAGGCTACCATTACATAAGTATAAAAATGGGCAAAATTTTTGGTAATGAAAAGATTAACAAGGAGACAGAACTCTTACAGTGTTAAAGTAAAAAGAAAAGTAAATGAATTTTTTAAACTACTCACCTTGAGTATATATTAATTTAATTTGGGGGACTGAAGATGAACTGGATTTGTCTGAATCAAGACATTGTGATTAGAGTGTCAGTGCTTAGAGTTCTCACCAAATTCTTTACCCAGGACACTCAATCTATGTGTTATAAGGCCATTCCTTAATTTCGTCCTCAGTCTTGTGATCATAGGTCTCAGGACAAATAATTACTACTTATAATAGAACCCACTCTTAATATTACAAGAAAAGGCTAGCAACATGTGCTCTGGCCGGCTCAGTGGATTGAGCACCAACCTGTGAATCAAAGGGTTACCAGTGGGATTCCCAGTCAGGGCAAATGCCTGGGTTGCAGGCCAGGTCTCCAGGAGGGGGCATGTGAGAGGCAACCACACATGGATGTTTCTCTCTTCATCTTTCTCCCTCCCTGCCCCCCTCTCTAAAAATAAATAAATAAAATCTTTTAAAAAAAACTAGCAACATGTGAAATTAATATAGAATCTGTTAATATTCCTGATGTTTAAGGAGACTAGACATCTGCCTTTTGCAAAACATGATGCAAAACAGGCGTTAGAAATACTTTCCAACTTACTGCCCCTGTCCAGGGAGAGGAGAACATTCTGGGCACCTTTCTGAACTGCATCTAGCGGATTTGTCATTTCCCGATAATTTTTACTGACTTCCTAAATGTTCCATGTCAGTGAACTGGGGCTGGAGAACAGAGCAGGGCGGTGCCAAGGTCGGCATGGCATCTCTTAACAAGCAAACCGCTCCTCGAGAGCGTGGATTCCTTTCAAGCTCCCACCAATTCCAGCTTCCCCAGAAACTTTCATGCTGTTTTTGGTTTTCAAACAGAGACGAGCTTTTAATAATGGTTTCGGGATTCAAAGTGAGGGAGCGGGGAAGGTTCGTGGATGCGGGCGAATGCTTAGGATACGCACCTCTTGGTCTACAAGTTGAAAAGCAGAACATGTGGACCCAACCAGGTGCTGAATTGGTACTCCGGCATCATGCTGGCGGCTGGTGTGCAGAGCAGGGCGTTTGAAGCCTACGCAGTGCTTCCAGGCAATTTCTCCAAAGAGAAGAGATGGGGTGAGAGAATTAGGGTCTAGGACTGCAAGGCATCAGGAACGGGAATGAGGTGCAGGGTGTCCATCGACTCAGTCCATGCAGAAAGCCTCCGCAGACCGGCCTGTAAGGAAATGATGGTAGACGTGTTGTGCGAATCACAAAAGGTATGGAGAACCGTGAGAAGTTTGAATTTGGTGAGAGAAATACCCTTATAAAAATAAAGTAACGTGAAGAAAATGTTAGGCAAATTGTCTTAGAAGAGATGTAGGTATTCGTTTTGATCATTATTTCAAGTCACAGATCAATCTTCAGAAATTTTTTTAACAGGTATATAATTACTTAATTTTAGAGTTTTTTAAAAAATGTAACAATTAATTCTCTCATTTGAATATGACTTATGTTTCTCATTGAGTGATGCGGAAAAATTGTGATGTAATGAAAATTCAGAGCTAAGAATGACTAGGTAGAAAATACCTTTAAAGTTAGACCATTGGAAGTTTTTAATTAAGAATGACGTATTTCACAGTTCCGAGTTGAAAGGAACCATTTCAGAGAGGAAGATTAAAGATCACAGTCTGAAAGAGCGATGGTGTTTTTGCATTTTTTGTACTTAAACGTTGCTAAATGTCTCAGGAATAAGTGAGCAAACACTAATGTCACACCTTCAAGGTGTGGCGAGGCAGAGCAGAGGGGGAGACCTCAGCAGTGCTGAAGGTGAGACCAGTGTGGGAGGAGGGACGACATGAATTAGTCATCATTGGCCTAGTTTGGGTCGCGTTACATTGCTGGGCTCCTGGGAGCTCTAGGAGGCGCTGCTGCGCTTATGATAATAAACAGGTGAACGCGTTTACATCATTCATGAAAGCAGCTCATCCCGTATTTCCTGCAACCTCACCAAGGTTCTTCTGACAATTTTATTGTCAGATACGGATTGGGTCTGGTGTCCACTGATAGGTTGGCAAGGGACAAAGAATAACGTCTGCGTGATGCTCATTTGTCCAGATGGCCGTGTCACTAGGAATTGGAGGGCCAGGTTAACATTTGGCACACCGCAGCTCACATGACTGGCTGGAGGTTCTGAGGTGCCAACACCTTTTCCCTGGCTCATGGTTTTTTTCACCTCTGAGGAGCAAATACAAAAATTGTTTTAAAAATCTGTTCTTCCCACATGGGGTCCCTGGGGAATTGGACCAGTTTTCCCTACCCTGAAAAAGCTACGTGCACGCGTATGGATTGCACAAGATTCTGGTTGTCCTGCAGTGTCTCCTGAGAAGCCTTCGTAATCTCTCATTTGGATATAGACTGTTTTTGATCATCTGAAGAAAGCCATATTCTCTCTCCGGGAACATGCACACTTATGCAGAGACAAAAATCAGTCATACAATTTCCTGCCATGAAATCCTGGACTCATCATGAATCCCTGTGATAGACTCACCTGGCTCATGCACATAACCCTATTTAATAAGCCGTCTTCTCCGGGATGGACCAGGGTGTGTCCCCCGTGAGCCCTCTGGGGGGGTGCCCCTTAGGGTGACTGCGGGGAACACTCTTGGTGCCTTGCGAAGGTCCCCAGTCCATGCCCTTCCCTATCTAAGACAGCTGAACCTGCTTGCTTTGCCTTGGCTGACTGTCCTCAGCTCCTGAAGCTGCTTCACCCTGGGGAGCACCCTTTGCCAGCGACCAGGGCTCAGGATAATGAAGACCCTGCTCGCTGTCCTCAGACTGGGATCAACTCTGAGGTGTAACATTCTCCAGGTATCCTTTGTGCGATCCAGCTAAAGCCTAAAGCCATCTTCAGTAGGATTTTGCATAAACGCTCACCCTCCTTGTCTTCTTCCCCTTTCCTGTTCTGCTTGTCTCATTCCCTTCCAGTTCCCTGCGGGAGCTTTTCCTTAATAAATCACTTAGCATACAAAGCATCCTCTCAGCATCTGCTTCTCACCCCTGTCTAACCATGTGATTTAATTATCCAAACCAGGAAGCATATGTGAGAGGGAATGGGGATGCTCTTCTTAGTTTTGTCGGGAAAGGGGTATGGATAGCGATGGGCCAGCACAAACGAGGACCTGTGCTCAATCTAGAGCTACACAGGTCTGGCAAAGATAGCCCTTGAGAAGCCATGTTTAATTCAAAGCCATTTGAAGAGGTGGCACAAAGCTACGTTGCATTCATTGAACCCTGCTTAACGTTTGTTATTTCTAATCCATCACCAATATGTGCCTCTATTAGCTCCTGGTTTACATTCTTTTCAAGACCGCCCCATACCCGCCCACCCCCCCAGCTCCAAGCCTCCTTTCTTCCCCCTCATTCGACCCCTGTCCCTCACTCTGGGTTACAGCTTCAAGTGCCTTTTCTCTCAGAAACATCCTTACTTCAGTATTTTTGGGGACTTAGTAGCAACCTCAAATTCCTCCTCACAGATTCTTCCAGAAAGCTCAAAAGCACAGATGCACATTGAGTTCTAGCAATAGCTCAGGACGTGCCATATTTCTCAGAAGAATCTAGGCAAATCAGCCTTTGTAAATGGTCACTAGTTACATGTGACTTGCTCTTGTTCTTAGTTTTGATAAACTTTTAATTTTCAGACTAAAGTTAAGGAACATGCAATTATGAGATTCAATCCAAATTCTGATGCTTGGGAATTTAAGAATTATTTGCAGAATTTCTTTTAAAATATTGTCATAGTAGATGATGTATATTCTCAGTGGTCTTGTTAAATTCTAGAAGTATAATTTATGAGTTTTCTATATGATTGATTAAAACAAATACCCTTGCATAGAAATACTGAGTTGCAATACTATTTTTAATGAAAAATTCTTGTAAAAAATTTTACCTTTTGCAAATTGTTATGATATACTTGACACATTTTACAAATGTAAGTGATATAAACAATGAATATAGTATCTTACCTGTAGGTCTAAATGGACCTAGTGGAGTTTTAGAATTATCCAGTCAATTCCAAAGACAAAATGTAAATCAGCTGGTTGTAAGGAAGGCTGGTATTTAAGATCAGTCAGTGTAAGTCATTTCTAGAGGTTAAAATGGATAGAAATTTAGACTCCAGTTACTACAATGTGAAAGTTATTCCGCACAGCAAACAGAACTTAGCTTTTATCACATCAGCATCATAATGCAGTTTTAAAGCTTTTAAGTTTTAATTCATTTGCTTCAAGTAATACAGTTTTTGATAACATTTAATGAAGATGATGTTTGATTTCAAAGCAGTACTGAAGTGACCTGCTCTAGAATCGATTAGAGTCTCATAACCAGACACAACAATTATTTTCTTTTCTCAGCCTGAAGTCAATATCATCTTCGATTTTACACAGCACAGAAAAGTGTTTAAACTTAATTTTGTCCCTGGATTGAGAGTCTTTCCAAAACAAGATAATCATAAACCAAAAAAGAAAGCAATATGAAATAAAATAAATTGCACGTGCAGAATGATTAATTTTCTGTCTCAGAGTCAATCAGCGTGGGACATTGGGGATTCTTGGCACTTTGATGCAATGCTGTTGTTTGGTGCGATAAAGCAATTGATTAAAATATAAAAAATGAATATTGATGATAAAAATGTACATTTTGCCACCAGAAAACTTAAAGCACGTTGTCCTTTAAAAATTCTCTGAAGACCACAGTATTTACACAAAGGTAGCTCTGTGCAATCTTGCTCCTAAAGTGGTTAAAAGGAAAGTATTTTGATTCATTTGAGCTTACATCTGAGCAAAAGCCTCCTAGAAAATAGAATATTTAATTTAAAAAAATTGCTAGTGTATTGAATTATCAAGCAACTAATTTTCTGACCGTTATTACCGTCGTTACCCCAAATGCAGGGCAAACTTTTCTGGGTTGCCTAATATAACCACATAGTGTCATTTCCCATAATTAGATGTTCTTCCGTAGCTGTTTTTAGTGTCAGGGCCTTTTCTCTTACAAAATGTTTATTGTATTAACTGAGTTCATTAACGGATGTCATAAGCTGTGATTAAATGTGTAACATGATAAATTTGAAATGATTTCTAGTAGATTAAAGCAACCACACATTCGAGAGACAGAAGTGATCAGTTGCCTTTAATGAAGTAGAAGGGTTCAAGGCAACATCACTTTGAACCCAGAAGCATGACATTTGAAGGAAGATTAGCTAAAAGTTACAAGAAATCTAATGTCAACTTTACAAGATACTTCTTCTCACTCTGCCTAAAGGACAAGATTAGTCCTCTGTGTGATATTATTTTCACTCAGAAAGCCTGTGTGTCTAAAACTTTGAGAGCTAAGTAAGCTCCTAGAGTTTGTTTCTGATAAGGCCGACTCCTAGTCATTCGTTCCAACTGACTGGAAGGTTTAGCTTCTGTGCTCAGCCTTTCCCACCACCTGGGTCAGGACAAGTGCTCCCTTTCTGCAGAATCTTGGTGTGTCTTGGGAGCTTGCTCACTAGTTCATCGTGTCTGTGTCTTTATGCATCAAATGTGTATTTGGAGCAAGAATTTTAAATACAGAAGCTATCATACAGTCATTGCTTAACAAATGTCTGGTGAATAAATGAATGACTCACTGAAGAAATCTTTAAATTATTTGCTAGGGATATGAGATGCAGTACCTTGATACACATTGTATGCTTGTGACATTCAGCCTCTAATATCTTCTTGGGTGATCTTTTAAGATCTTTTATCCTTTGGAATGCAACCACCTAAAGGTAATTTTCACAAATCAGTTTAATTAATTACAGAATATATTGTAGTCACTTGGGCCAAAATAAATCAATTCCATTCTGGGTTTAATAGGAGATTTGTCTATAAAATGCTTCATGAACGAAGCTATGAAACGAATAATCTTAAATTATACTTTTAAATAAAATTTTGTAATTATGCTCATTGCATTAGAATCATGATGAAGATGGATTATATTTTATTCTTTTAAAGAGCATAATGAAAGTATAGCCTCAATTATTTTTGATCGTCTGTAATGTTATCTTAATTTTATCTGGTGCTCATTAATTTTAAGCACAAACCGGTACAAAACAAACTTAGCAATTACTTGCGTTTGTTTTAAACTGGGTGTTGACTCCAGGAATTGAAGAGAGAGAGCTGAAGGAATGGATGCAGGAGAAACAGACAACGCAGCGTAGGACCGAACGCTAGGTTTCAGGGAGGGACAAAAAGAGGTATTTTCAATCTAGAGGAATAAGGATTAAAGAGAACTTTTTATGAAGGGTAGGATTATCAGTTTTTTCAGGAGAAACCTCTTGATATAAAGAAATATACGATCGACTTTGCAACGTAACTATCTGCCATTTTTTTTTAATATATTTTATTGATTATGCTATCACGGTTGTCCCAATTTTTCCCTCTTTGCCCCCATCTACCCAGTACCCCCATTCCCTCCAGCAATCCTGCCCTTAGTTCATGACCATGGGTCATGCATGTAAGTTATTTGGTTTCTCCATTTCTTATACTATTCTTTTTTTTTTTTTTTTTTTTACTTTCAGGGATCATTTCTATAGTTCGTTACTATCTGCCATTTTTAATGAAAGGACTGAGAATTGGGATCGAGGGCAGTGGTCCAGAAAGTGATACGATGAACGCAAGGTTATTCCCAGCCTGGGAATCAACAAATCCATATTTCGTGTTTACGGCGTGCCAGGGGCAGACCAATGGGGACGTGTCAACGAGAGTGTTTGCAAGGCATTGGCCCTCCAAGCGTCTTCATTTTAGTGTGGAAAATTGATGTGTAAATACATAATCGCACTGTAATAAAGAAAGGAACGTGCTAGGGATATGAATAACAGGTGGTGGCAGAAACAGAAATATAATATTTCTGCCTAGAAAGGGGAAAGGCTTTCCTGAGAGGAAGGCATTTAAGCTGGGTGTTGGGGAATACGAGTACGGATCTGGACAGGGGGGCGTGCGGGAGAGGAAAGGCTATTTGTCATGTGGGAAATCGTGTGGAGGTACTTTTGGTGAACAGACTGCAGGTCGGCTTGTTGGGTACAGGATGTGAAGATGGAAAGCACGAGGGGGAGAGACCGATGAGATGGGCTGGTAACAGATGCTGAGAGTCCTGCTTTAAAGGTGACTGGCCTTCATCTGCGGTCACTGAGCAGCCCCTGGAAGGGCTGACTTAGCAACCCAGATTGGACCTGCACTGCGGAGAGGGTTGTGGGCAGAGCCCACGGGGCGTGGATGTGAGTTGCTGCGGGGGTGTGATCCACACACAGGGCCGTAGTCCAATTTGGAGGTTGGGAGAGAGGGAGAAATCTGGACTTCTGGCCTGCTGATAATGAAGGAAAAGAACAGACGAGCAGGTGGAGAATGACACCGGAGGTAAAATAATGTTTCAGGTGTGGAAAATGGTGTGTTCAGTGCCAGGGAGCCATCTAGTTACAGAGAGATCAGAGAGGCTGAGTGAAAGATTGGCAGACTGATCCAAATATGTGTCAGAAAGGAAGTGAAATTTTAAATGGCTCTTGAAAATAGTACAGGTTTTAATTAATTGAAATTCTAAGAAAAAAAGGAAAGTGTGTTAGAGCTTGAAAATTGTATGAACAAAGGTGGAAGAAAGAAGAAAAACAAGGACAGACCCTCTCCCAGAGGTTTTATATTCTAGCTGGGACCACAGAAGTGTAAACATGTCAAGAATAGAGTGTGCTGAGGGCTACGGCCATGTGGAAAGACCGTGTTCCTGGCGCTCACGTAGCGAGATGCTGGGCTTGTGAGTCTAGTGGGCTTCTGGGTAGAAAGGCACGAGTTGGATTAGAAAGGGCGGTCCTACCCAGGAAAGAGGGTGGGGGTGGATTCAAGGGCTTATTTTGTGTGACTGTGCTGATACAGTTGGCACTGCTTAGCAAGCTCCTTTCAGATCCTCACACAAAGTTATTTTTCATTATGTTTTATTTCAGTCTAAACCCCTACCATAACCCCCATATATCTTCCATTATCTACACTTTCAATCTGAATAATTCCACGTACATCTGTGGGATAACTTGGCCATGGGTTAACTACTTGTTTGTGTGTGACCCTGTAACGACTTTTTGCGTTCTATGCTAATCAAATAACTGTTTCTAGATATCATTACTTGTAGGTCTTACGTGCGTTCCAGACTCAACATATCCTAAAATTCACTCTGTGAATTTCCCTTTGAACTAGTCCCTCATGCCATATTCTGGTACCTGCAACCAGGACTAATCATCCGCCCAGTTGTCCAAGTTAGGGATCTAAGAATCATCCTGTTTAATTTGATCTCATCTCTCATTTCCGACAGTTGTGAAGTCCTGCAGAATCGAACTCCTAGGTAGCTCTTAAGTCAGTCCTCTGTCCCCTATTCATATTGCCATTGCTACAGTCAATCATTGCCAAGTTTGTGCAGTGAGCTTATGCATGGTCTCATGACTCCCTTTGACCCCCCTCCAGTTGCTGGCCTGCTCTGGGGGTTGTGTGCTTCTGTGTGCCTGGCGCCGGTTTGAGAGCTTTACACGTACTTAGTCCTCACGAATCTAGGGAATACGTTTATTCCTCTCTATTGTGCTGCATGTGGAACTTGAGACAGAAAATTTGCTCAAGGTCACACAACCAGAAAATGGGAAGTTGATTTTAAGCCAGACATTGCGCATGGAGGTAACATGCCTTTATTCACTACAGATTGTGTACTCTAACCTTGTACTGCTTTTATATCGAAGCTGTTCTGACCCTTGAACTACAGGTTGCTGATGTCTGAAAACAGCAAACTTAAGATTAGTGGCTTAGAGCCATGTATTCAGTATTTGTTGCCTGCAACCTTTTTGATAGAATTATTTTTACATGTTATTTAAATGGTAATATAAATGAATTTCATGTTGACCTTATTTTAAAACTCTATTTAAAACTCACTGTTTCTTTGCTTTTCTCTCCCTTGACTGGGCCAAGCTAAACCTTTGTTTGTGCTTTTTATCCCCTGGAGATATGCCTTGACATTCTTGTGAACATGATGCTAATAAGAGATTAATTTTGTGCACCAAGGGAATAACATGTTCACACAGCAGGTATCGCATCGTTTTGAAAAATGTTCTGCTAACTAGAGACAAAGAGAAGGGAATTGGAATATAGCTTAAGTGTTTTTTTTAAATTTTAAAGTGATATTTCAGTGTCACTTGTTGGATCGGTGTACCAGCTGCAATAATACCCTTGTGTCTGTGAGTCTACTGAGACGTTCCTCTTTGCATGAAGGTGTACGGTAAGACCACAGCCTGATGCGGTTTCCCTCTTTAACCTGGACACCAACCTGCACCCACGTGCCTTTCCCTCTCTGTATCAATAAAAGACCCAGACAGGGGTATCTTCATATGCTTGCTGACATTGGTAGGACATTATATTAGCTCCTATGTCGATCTTTACGGAGAGCAAACTGAAAGATACTAAAGTAACCTGAAGGAATATTAAACATGCCCAAATCTCTGGCTATCATGTCATCAAAATTATCTTACATCTAACTGTAAAATAACTTGATGTCAATTTCTCTGTCTGATATATTGCTGTTAAAGAGACACTATAGGTACATAGAGAAAAGTACGTAATTGGTCAATAAAACTTTTGTCCTTTTTTCCCACTATGCATTTCTTCCTTTCCTCCTTCTATTCTTCCAACCTTCCTTCAACTATCATTTCTGAGAACCAGTTATGTTCCATAGACTGTGTTATGTGGTTGGTATTTATCATTGAATAAAACAGATGAAGATCCCCGCTCTCATGGAGCTCACATTAATATCATTCTCAGAGTAAAATTTTTATAGGTAATGGTGTCCTGGTCACGAGAGAAGAATGGAGATAGAAGATATATGGGTTTCAAAAAAGGAAAAAAAGTGTGCCAAGAATAAGAAGTGAACATAGATAGTATGTGATAGCGATTTTTATCACTGAGGATGCTGACCTTTGCATGAACACCATAGAGGTTTGTCACGAATAACATTTGTAAAAGTTGAATTCAGGCTGAAATTCTGGAAGCTAAGTCCTGAGAAAATGGCCCAGATTCAGAGAACTCATCCACAGTTTGCAAGCCTCCCCAAGGGAAGGCCTGGCCATTTACAGAACTAACGGATATTTCTTTAAAATCACATTTCTGCGTATCTGAGTTTATCTGTTATTCTGACTTGCCCTGTATGGAAGCATTTTTAGTTCCTTCTTGATAATCTTCTAGTGGTTTTAAATGATGGGGGAGGAGTTAAGTCAAAAAGGCAGACTCCTGACCAGTATCTGAACTACCTCAAAGATGGAGGGTTGAGCTCTGATCCTGCGGTCCCTCCATCCTTTGCGACCCCATATCCGGGGCTGGGTCAGCCTGCTCCTTACTGCTCAGAGAACAAGCTGTTATTAACAGCTCACCATGAGCGCTCTCAGTAGCAGGTCATTAGAATTTTGTCGTGTGGATGAGGCGGAGACTGATGATGCGGTGTCATCATTAGTTGTTTGCCATCATTTAAACGAGCCACCATTTAATTATTAGTATAATGTAATAACTTGAGCTTGTTTTGGTGTCCTGGAAATTAAAACGAGGCACATTAGTAAATTCCACTAAACATTATGACTTTTTTTCAGATGAAATGCAATTAGCGTAACAGTATTTAATAATGTACTAGCCCACTGCTATTTATGGCAAAGCCCAAGTTGGCTGCAGCAAAGATACTGTCTAATATTAGAAAGCAGGAAACACAAAATTTTTGCATTAGGGGGTTGATTAGATTTCAGTGTTAGCTAATACCATACAACAGTGTGTTCTTATGGGACAGGATTCTGGGTTTTCTGGGAAAAATATAATATTCTGGTTACACTGTAATATTTTTCAGGCAACAAGAATTTCTCTGTGTTTTATTAAATTTCTGTGTTCTTTACTTTTATTGGAGATACATTCAAAACTTTTCTGGAAAACATATTTTTAAAGGAATTTTACATAGAACACAATTGAATGTGGAGATGACTCTTTGTTTTCCAATTTCAGCGTGATTTTTTTCATGCTAAGAGAAATATTACAATGAAATAATTCAGATCTTCTGCAAAATATGCTTTGACAATTTCAAAGGCTCTGTAGCATGAAGCCCTTCAGGGCAAGTAGGATGGTTAAAAGTTATACTAACCTCATTTGAAATTGATAGCAGCGTTTCACTCTGAAATACTATTTTCTCTGTTATGGAACTCATTCTCCATTTCAGCATTTGACCCCCTACTATGTGCAAGGCATTGTGCCCAGAAACTTGGGGGACACAAAGTCAAAGGAGAATAAACCAGGAACTATTTCCACAGTGATCTTAACACTTGGCAGGCGATAGGGACAAAGATGACATTTGACTGTGGTTCACGGCCGGCTGCCGTAAATGCTTCCCCTGGAGCCTGAAGGAAACAGTGGGGACCATATCCAACAGGAACTTTTATGTAGGCCTCAAAAGAAAAACCAGATCTGAATGGGTGAATGATTAGGAAGTGCGTCGTATATTGTAGACCAAAGGAGTAGCAAAAGGAAAGGAGTGGGCTTCCTGGAAACAAGAGCCTAAGGGAATTGGAAAACAATCCTTGTGCCTATACACGTGGAGGGGGGTGTGCTGGAAGTCAGAACGCGAAGGTTCTGGATGCCGTGTATTTTACCCATGCTCTAGGAAACCAAGCCTGGGTGAGCCTGCATGCTAACACTGGATGGGGTATTTTGGTTCCAGAAAATTACGAGCATTGGAAAGGGCTAGCGAAGCAGACAGGACGGAAAGCAAATGTAAGCTGTTGCGTTACTGAGTTGTTACCTGTTTTACAGGAAGTCACAGTGGGATGTTTGGTGGAGCAGGTCATCTCTAGAGAGGCCACATGGTACTACAGCATCTCACAGTGCTCCGTCACTGGGCGGAAGGTGAGCAATTTGTCTCCAGGCTGTTGCTCATTCTACCTCTCATCGATCAAACTTCACCCAAGGGCAATGAAAAGGCCTAAAATTAGGTAGTGGTAATGGTTGTGTAACTCCGTGAGTATATGAAAAACCACTGAACTGTATACATCAAACAGGTGAATTTTAGAGCATGTGGATTATAACTTACCAAAGTTATTATTGAAAAAATTCAATCTGCGGGATGCCTTCTGGGGTCCAATCAGGTTGGACATAGGAGTTAGCATTTCTGTGGCTTCTTCCATGAAAGGTGCACCCCAGACTAAGTCCACACCCAGGTCCCACCTTTAGGGACAAGTGAGACAAGTGTGAGAAGAGGCAGGGAATGTGACTGTCACATTAGGGCTTTCACCTAAGAAGTGATTGGATTGTCCCCAGTGGCCACTCAGGCCAGGAAACAGGTAACTGGGCAAGACCCAGAAGAACAGGCAGGGCTAAAATATCTAGGCAGAAGTGTGACTCGGCGCCAGTAAAGGCTTGAAGAGGATGAGCAAATCAGCCTGTACTTGCCGATGTCATGACTGGCCATGCGGTATGAGAACAGAGAGCCGCAGATTCTCAACTCCTCCGTTCATTGAGGGGGAGTGTAGTCGCCCTCCGGTGAATCTGGGCTGGTTTTAGTGATTTTCTCCACAAATACAATGCAAAGAATTGGCTTCCTGAGGCTTTTGAGTCCATCTTTATCTCTTGGCATGCTCGTTCTCCACACACAGTTGAGTTTGGCGAGGAGGCCCCGTGGAGAGGAGCCAAAGCATTTGGCTGAAAGGCCCCCCGGAGCCCCTGCCAACAGCTGGCTCTGCTGTCCTCCTGGCCAACAGCCAGCAGGGACCTGCGTGCTGTGAGTGAGCTGTGAGCTGAGCTGGACACGGGTCCCCGGCACCCAGTAAGCTTCTTGAGTTGACGATAACAGGAGCAGAGACAGCTGCCTGGCCAGGTTTCCCCACCTTCCTGACCTGCAAGATGATGAGGCTACGAACACAGATATGTTTAAGTCACCAAGTTTTGGAAGTCATTTTCTGTGCCATAGTAGCAAACTACAATTGCTATTGATAATTGCTCTCCTTAATCACCCACTTTAGTTTTCCCTCACCACCGTTTGTCTGATCTGTTATTTTGTGGCTGATATCACTCAGACTTTCTGCCCCAAGGTAGCTGAGCTTTGATTTCCTTGTGTTTTGAAGTCATGTTTGCATTAATTGTCCATTGTCATCGCCACCTGGCATAGAAGCATCGGAGAGCCCAGTGCGTCAGCTGGGTTCAGGAAATGCTTTGCGACAAGGAGGATGCGCCTTCAGAATAAGCCCGCTATTAGGCCAGGAGTTGAGTTAATGCCCTAGAGCGTGGCCTGACCTTTCAATGGATCCAAAAAGAAAGGTTAATAATGACTTGGGAGGCCCATGCAGGTCCTTATCGAAGAGTTATTTTGAGCTTTCATGAGACTTTTTTCGTTTCTGTGACCCACCCACGGGAGTCATTCTGAGATGTTTTACTCACATAAAAGAGCGTTCTTATTTCAGAAAATTTTGGTACCTGTTATCTATAGTATCTATTTAATACAAGAAATTTCCTTAATTGTCTTTTAGTTGTCTGGGTAGGTAAATTTTGAATACTTTGTAATCTTCCCTTGGACAACGGCAATTTTTCTGTGCTTTCTGGGACACAGTACTCGGCCTGTAATCTTGCGGCCACTCCGGGGTTCCGCGCTTAGCTTTCTCATCGCTCACATCCTCTCCCTGAGTCCTTTCATTGATGTGACTTCAAATACTCTGCAGGAGCCGAATCCTAGGTCTGTGTTTCCATCGCAGACACATTGGGTGAATTCTGGACCGTTGTTCCTCGCCTGCGTCGCATGCTGCACTCAAAGGTTTGGCTCCATGAGCTCTTCTGTATGGAGCCTGACCTATTTCCATTAAAAGGGCCGTTACTCACTTGCAGTCTTAAGGCCGAAAGCTGTGCTGTCCAGATTCATCTTTCAGCCACGAGTTCTTTTTTCTGAACTCCATCTTATCTGTTTTACCCTTAGCTCTCACTTTTCGTTCCTCGTTAGTCCGCTTGTCATTCTCCCTGCTCGTGGTTTTCTCTAGCTTTCCCCATACCGTTCTGCACAATCGCCACAAAATAATCTTTCAATATCAAGTGAGTGATGAATTTTAAATTGAATTTGATATGTGGAATAAAATACCAATGGACTTTTACAAAATTTTAAGCTGATTATTCCAAATCTTTTTACCAAATATTTCTCATCTGATTTGCGATGTCTATATTACTGTATAATCAATTGTTAAATGCAGTTGAATCTCTGGACAATCCCTTCCAATCCATTCCTATCATCGCTGAGCTGGGGATAGTACTATCGTGTATGACATATTATGTTTTTATAATGAACTGAGTTTTTTAAAACTAGAGTCTTCGCATTAATCTTTTCTGAGTTATCTTTAATTTAGTCACTCATTGATTTTAATTTCAAGACTTGTTTTCAAGAAGTTCATTGAGATTGCTTTGAGTCTATGACATAATATGGGGAAAATTGATATTTTTATGCATATAGTTGCTTTTGAATAACATATTATATGAACCCACTTATTCTTTCAAAGTGTTTTGTCCTTAAATAAAGATGTGTGGTTTTTTAAACAGACAACTACAAAGGAGTAAAAAAGGTCTCCTTTTGCCACTTCCGTTTTGAAGTGAATAATGTAGCAAGCACATTCCCTTCAAACGAGTCTGTGTAATTTAGAATTGTCACAGGCGAGTCAGGTGTCCCTTGGCGCCTCCTCTCTGAGGCACCTTTCCCTGAGCCTCGAGGCCACTCCTCCCCGACAACCTACAGAGAGCGATGGCGTTCCAGGTGGGCACAGGTAGTTGAAAGTCCCCTACAATTTGGTGTTTAACAGAAATATGACCTTCTCATATTTCAAGACAGAGCCTATTAATACTCATACCAGTTCTGAGATGACTACTATATTTTCCCCTTTATTTTGAAGATTTAAAGGAGTCCCCCAAACCGGAAACAAAGCTGATGGAAAGTCACAAAGTCAGTGCGTGTCTGAGCGGAGACTTGGATCCAGTGAGCTCAAGTCTAAGACCTGAGTGCGGGCCGTGGGCTGCGCAGCGCCGCCTGCAGGCGCCTGCCTGGATTGTCCGCTGCCTTTCTCTGGTTCTCCCCTTCCACAGTGTCCGTACGCCTTTCCTCCCCAGAGCCTTTCCCCAGCGTTCCTCCTCCGACCACCTTTCCCTTCTCTCCCAGGAACTGGTGTATGACGGTTAACAACTACTGACCAACCTCTGCTCCTTCACTGACCATTCATTCCCTCCGCCTTCAAGTTTTAAATCAGGTCCGCCTACCGTCTGCATCCCTCTGCGAAGCCGGTCTTCTCCAGCATCCTTACTTTCGTACCTGGCAACCGGTGAGGGTTCAGGATCGGGCTTGTCCTGGCATCTCTGCACTTTCAAGCAGCAGCTCCTCCATCTTCATGTTGACCGACCCTCCCCCCCCGCCCCCGCCCCCGCCCGCCCCAGCGCTTTAACGTTCATGACTTTCAGTGGTTCTTAAACGTGGGCATGCGTCGGAGTGACTGGCTGAAACGGGGCGGGGCTGGGGCCCAAGAGTTGGGGTCTGTGACGCTGATACTGCTGCGCAGGAGCATACATAGAAGTCGTTTTTTAGATTTAGAATATTAAGAATAAAACGTAATGTTAGAGATGATGTTTAATCTTGCATAGAATGAGCGTACCATATTCTTTGTTACTGAAATTTGAAATAATCCTCTTAATTTCACCAAATATTAATTTGACAACGCCACCCCTATGGAAAGCTTCGCACTTGTTTTGCATATTAGAAAAGGAACAGATACTAATTCTAAAATGTCTTTTTTTTGTGAGTAAACTAGGTAATTCATTATTAAAGAGGTGATACACAAATATAAAGTCGCCCTGTTTTGGAATTATTTCCTCAGTTCATTCTCTCAAGAGCCATTTTGAATTTTGTCTTTACAAAGCCTTGAGAAAGAATCTCATGTGTCCTTTTCCTCTGATGTCTTGTATTATTTATGGTAATATTTTATGAGTGGTAGTATTTGAAATTTCTTATTAATATTTGTAGGTCTGCTATCAACCTTTGGCAACTCTTATTACATGTAATCTCAATGATTATAGCATGAACAAAACATTCAGCTAACTTCTGCTTTTTGCAGTGCTTTGCAATTTTCAATTTATTGTTTAGCTACACAAATAAATTACCACTAAGAGCCGAGTTGAGGATGGCATGGATTCTTGTGACAATTCTAATTAAAGCTGGGAATTGTCAGTTATTTAAATGTCGAATGGTAAGTTAAACACTGCTTTCTGGATGAGTACAACACGTGTCTAAAAGATACTTGAGCGCACAGGTGTCAGCGATGGCGAAGTCATTGCTGGTAACCAAAAGAGAGTACAAGATTACATGTTAGTTTGGGAAAATCTGACAGAACAAGGGTCCTAACAAAAAAGCGAGAAAAAACCTTCACCGGATCCTTTCTTATTTTAGTCCACTGAAATGAATTATCCCTGTTTCCGTGTGAAAAACTACATTCCTTTAATTTACATATACCATGGGTCTAGATAAATTTCTGTCAACTCCTGTAGCTGATATAAATATCAGCCTGGCACTGAAATAAACATTACCACACTAATTTTTTTTTTCCTTTGCTGGGGGCACTTTGTTGCCTGGAATAGAAACCAATGTGAGTGAACTTATTTAAAGTCAGTTGTATTTTCATGTGATCGGCCACCTCACAGAAGCACTAGGGTTGCATGGAGCTTGAAATCCTTTACAAAACTACTCACTCCAGCTTCCGGGGGCACACGTTTTCTTTCTTCCTCCTTCTTCCTGAGGGTCAGCTGCATCCTCCGGCTGCTCTCCATGGCCCAGCTCTCCCTGCTTACCTATGCTTGTGTTCTTGGGTCATCGTGGCTGGCCCACGGCAGCCCTAGTCCACGGTGGCCCCAGCCCACGGTGGCCCCCAGCCCACGGCAGCCCCAGCCCACGGCGGCCCCAGCTCATGGCAGCCCCAACCCATGGCTGCCCCAGCCCACGGCGGTCCCAGCTCCCAGGCTGTCAGAGTTTTCAGCTGCACACATTCCAGTAACTCATTCTGTTTCCCAAATGAAAATTTTTGGAGAAGAAACTGAACCACTGATTTCGGATCAGATACCTACCTCTGTGTCTGGGAGAGGTGGGTTGCATATACGCATGTATCAGGCTTGAGATACGGGGGCAGCATTCCTTTTCTCTTTCTTTCTTTAAAAATAAAAAGCTCTGATCCCTTAAGATGTACAGAATCCATCTAACCACCCTCGTCCGTCGTTATCATTATCAGCTCTCAGCGCATCGTTATCATTATGTACGCACAGTTGGTGCACTCAGTCTCAAAGGAGCTTTCAGAAGTGCCAGGCATCCTAGCTTAGCATATTTTTGTACTTTCCTTTATTCACAGCTACAACTTAGCCTGCATTATCACCCTAAGGGAATGACTGTTTCTTATGCATCATAGAGATGGTAACAAGATGGGGTTCCTTCCCTCTCGTTGCAACGAGCACTACACCTCCGCCCCTCAAAGCCCCAGTCCACTTGCACCTACACCGGACTTCGCCTGCAGCCTTCCCCGTGACCTGACTCCTCACCTGCCCCTTTGGTGAGGTCTGGTGCACATCCCTCACCAGCATCGCGCCTGCTGCTGCCATGCCCGTTGAAAAGCATCCGTCACACCCACACGAGCCCTCCAGCCGTGGCCTTGTGTGTATGCTCATTCTTGACAGCCAGACTCTTGGGAGCCTTTCCTTGCAGGGGCAAGGTTCCACTCCTCCTTCCCCTCCTTTTCACCCACTTGAATCTGTCTTGTCCACCCACCACTCCACCAAACAGTGCCTGCTGGTAAACAAACACTGACCTCTGCGTTGCTTTAAAATAATGAGCACCTGGCAGTGTTCTCTTTCCTCGACACTTCACGAGTCCTTAACTTCACTGACATTTCCATTTATTTGAACACAATTTTATGTTGGCTTCCACGGGGAGACGTCCTCATTCTTTTCTGGCCCCTCTTGGTCAGTCATTATTTGTAGCTCCTTGTTTTACATGTTTTATTTCTTACCATGTAGTCTTGGATTTTCATCTTGTATCTGCCTTCGCTATATTAAAATGATATTAACTATCTCAGAGATTTTTAGGGTCTTCTTTTTGACCCACTCTTTTGAAATTTTTGAATTATATATTTTAACAAGAATCTGTTTCCGTATTTTTACTAGATACATGTAAGCTCTTTTAATGAGGAAATATTTCTTGGCTGGCCCTGAAAGTATTTCCTAAATCGCTTACTTATTTTTGCCCTGCTATTTTTTCTGTAATGTCTTCATAAAACTCCTATTATTCATATGTTGGCCATACTTGATTAATGAACCAATTTTCTTATATTTTCTTCTGTTTTTCATTTTCTTTTCTCAATACTCTTTCCTTCTTGATTTAATCTATTTTCTAGCACTTCTAAAGGGTTTCTAATTTCGGCTATCATGTTATTAATTTTCTTGAGCTCCTTTTATTCATCTGATTTTCAATTTGTAGAGCATTCAGTTCCTGTTCTGTGTGTGTTCTGTTTCCTGCCAGGGGGTATTAATACGGGGTGTGTGTGTGTGCGTGTGTGCGTGTGTGCCTCCCGCAGGCTGGGTTTCCTAAGGAAAAGGAGAGAATGTGAGGGAATGGTGCTGGGAAGTGTCACTGAGCTTGTTCACTGATGGGCAAGTGAGGACTCTCCAGGAGTTTCTGAAACCTGTCATTGAACCGAGGGTTTCTGCCACACCCCCTTCTCTGAGCCCTGAAGTTTCCTTTAGGGAATTCCCATTGCCCTTCGCTGTGTGATTTTGTGCGTGATGCACACATTCTTCAGTTCTTAATTTTCTCATTCATAAAATGGGCCATTTTAAGCCCATTGACTTTCTCCAGGATTGCGTATTCTACAATTGTAAGTTATTAGTACCCTGTTTGCCTTGAATATTGAATGTAGTTATTAGAAACTAGTTTCATTTCCTCCTCATTTTCTCTATGTTCTACATTGATTAGATATAAGGAAGGTCTCTCTTCTTGGTGCTGGAACCCTTAAAACAGAGGCAGTTATCATGCGGCCCTGTGGGATTTCCTGTCCTAGCTGTCGTCAAAATTAGGGTAGACTTACCTGTTGGATCTTGATGGACAAAGTCAGTCCCTCAAGGTCCTTTGCAGGGTAGCGGATTCTAAAGCAGGAGAATAGTTTGACTAAAGATATTCTTCATGATGTAGAACAAATCCTACTGAACCAACAGTTCCTATTTAACCAACCATGATCGGGCCATCTGACAAGGCTTACGGCACACTGGGAAGAAATGGTAGTATAACTGAGAGGCAGAGTTATACTTATGTCCTAGAAGGCACGAGAGTCTTTCCCGTGTGTTTCAGACTTATAAATAAACTGAGTGTGCCCTGACATGCAATATGGGCTACCTTATCTATTTTAGCTCATTCAAAGTTCACTGGCTAAAGGGAGCACTTGAGTGTTTCCTTGTTATAGCCGGCAAGAAGTGTCCAAACACTCAGCATGTTGATATTGCTTTTACTTTGTTTGTTTAGATTTTATTTATATATTTTTAGAGGGAAGGGAAGGGAGAGAGGAGAGAAACATTGGCGTGTGAGAGATATGTCAACAGGTCGCCTCTTGTGCACCCCCTACTGGGGACCTGGCCTGCAACCCAGAACTGTGCTCTGACTGGGAATCGAACCGGCAACCCTTTAGTTGCAGGCCTGTGCTCAGTCCACTGAGCCACACCAGCCAGGTTGACATTACTTTTAAAAAGCAGTCTTTCTCAGGTCCATTTTATTTATTCACGCAACACATGTTAGGTGAGAACCTCTTACATGTAGAGAACGATTAATGGTATTTATTATCTGTTTGTTTATTTGTTTAGTATGATACCATAGAGAACTATCACTCCAGACGCAATGTTTTCTTTTTTTCACTGAAGCTTGACCTAATATGTTGTGACTTCTTATGAAAAACTCAAATCTGCAAAACTGAGCAGGAGGGAGAGGCCGCCTTCCTCTGGGAAAATCGGCTCACGCCTCCTGGGGACGGTGGCGTTAGTACTGCGGGTTGAAAGGTGCTCACGCGTGTTGTCGGTGGAGGTAGGAACCTGTGTGATCAGTGAGTCCCGACGCTTATTGAAGTGACGCCCCGGAAACTAGCTCCGTGGGGTCATCGAGTTCGCGCAGGCTCGTTGTTGGGGTTTAGTTGGAACAGTCATTTCTGGGCAGCATCTCACTATCCCTGTCCCCTCGAACCCTGCCTGCCACATCCCCTGTCAGCCTTCCAGGGCCAGTTTACCTGCCATGTCCTGGGGAAGCTGTACTTTGGCACCCTCTACACACAGACTCCTCTTGTATTATTTGCCTACAGGCTTCCATGCAAAACGCTCAAAACCTGCCTAGGGACGAAGGGGCAGGGAAGGTTTGCGCCCGGTGGCTGTCTTCGGTTTGGATTGTCATCATGTCACACAGGAAAGGTGGTCCCCGGCACGTGGTCAGAGGCGGGCTTCTCCACACACAGCCTGACGAGGGCTCGGGACCCTGCGGTGGTCTCGGGTCTGTTTCTGAGTCACTTAATTGGCCACGAGCAGTAGAAGGCTGACTCGGGCTTTTTCCACAGTTGCCTAAGAATTGAGACTCTGTGCTGAGAATCCACACAGGCCCTGGTGCTTCAGCTGCCTGGGGCTCCCAGGCAGCCAGCTACCCGGCCCTTTGTGTGTAGTGATGGGGGGTGGGGGGGTCCGGGGTCTCTGAGCTCAGCTGGCTTCTAGGGGCTGGTAAAACAGAGCCAGGGCGGCGGTGACCCAGGCAGGGTGCGTTTGGCAGTTAGTGATTATAAAGACTTATAAACTGGGATTAAGAAGCTTATTTTTAATGAACTCATCTAGTCTCTAAGCAAACTGAGTCAGGGGCCTTCCAGAAGTCTCTGTCTCAATGGAGAGGAGCTGGAGACCCGGCTGTCCTGGGTGCGAGTGGGCCAGAGCCAAGGCCCCCGCCCTCTGCTCTGCCAGCGACCCGGAGTGGAGAGGCCGTGGCTGCTGGAGAAGACCACCTGCAGGTCTGTGCGCCGGCCTCTCTCCCACCAGGTATTTGACTTGTGCTCATAAATGTGTGTGGGGCTGATTTGTCTAACCTTTTTTTAAAAATTTATTGTTGTTCAATTACAGTTGTCCCCATTTCCCCCCTCCCCCGTTATGTTAGCCTTTTAATAAGCTGGTGAGGAAGTCTTGAACAACGATATTTCTGTGTGGAGGTTGGATTGAGGTTGTTGCGGGTTAGGTTTTTCAGATGCTGTTTGTTTACACAGTTTCATCTTTAGAGAATTTTAATGTGTGTATGACCCAGGTGGAAGATGGTCTGGGAGATATGTTTTGAAAATGGGCCAATTCTGTGCTTTCTGTTTAGCTGTAGAAAATGATGGGATTCTCAAGGTTATGCTGTCTGACATTTTAATATTTTAGGTCAAATCTTGATTTTGTGTGTTGTGTTTTCCATTCTGGGAATACAGACATGTGAACAGACTCTGTCCGTCTGTGACTTGTAAATATGTAATTTTAATTACATTAATTGTTTCCACTGGCAAACTTTTGTTTCTAAACTAGAAAAGTGTCTCTATACTTCACCTATTTAAGTAAAGGGGCTAAGAGACTCTCATCCATGATGTTTAAAAACTCAACATGAGATTGCTGTCTGCTGATTTCAGGGGTTGGGGAAGGAAGAGCTGAGAGTACTTTAAAAGGAAACGTGTCTTAAAAGTTTGTTACTTTCTGGGGAAATTTCTATCCCATGGCAGAAAGGGAAACAGCTTGTTTCAAGGGCTTTTCCCCTTTAGGAAACTTTATATTGTTTTTTTATCTTAGAAGAAAAACTTGTCACCTGGAACTTCCTTTTTTCTCTCAGATGTTAAATGGATGAAGTAGCTATTGAAGCCAGTGAGAAAAGCGTTCCTGAAAATTTCAAAGCAACTATTTGACATTTCTTTTTCCAACTGCACACTCACAACAAACACATCATAAAGACAAAGTTTAAAGGAGAATGCTAGGATTTAATGCTGGTAGCATTATGAATTTTCCTGCTGATGACCCTGAGCGGAACGAGCGGCAGGCAGAAGGCCCATTTGGAGTCCCGGCATGTAGGGTGAGGGCCGCATGGGCCCCTGTCATTTTCCGCAAGACAATTTTGGTCTCCGACATTGTGGGCCTGGAGCTGTGGGACCCCAGCCAACCCTGAGCTTCTCGGGATGTTTCCATGATGCTGACAGGTTCCCCATACAGTTCGTTGAGATCAGATGAAAGGATTATTATGAGGCAAAAAAAAAAAAAAATCATGAACATTAAGGTTATTTTTATACATTGGAAACAGAGAGAAAGAAAGGAATATGTCCTTTTTTTGTCCATTCCCTGCATTTTCCCTGAAAGTACATTTGACAGCTTTCTAAAAGGGAAATGGATATGACCTTAATCTAATTCATATACAGTACTACAAATGTATTTAACAGGGATACAGTAAAATAATAGTTGTCTAAAACATTGGACTTTGCTAGGATCTGATCTGACTGTTTACTAAAATGTTATTTTTAGTTTTCTATCACATTTCACCTTTACTTTTGACCTCCGGGACTTGCTTGGACTGGCTCTGGGCTCTCAGGAAGGGTGAACTCACTTAGCAGTAGCCTAAGAAAACTGTAATGAGAAATATGATGTGTGGGTTGCAGACACGTAATATAAATATAAGAAAGTCCGGAGCTCGCTGTGAAGGGTGTGGTGTCATGGCTAACCTGAACGGTCCGGCCCTGTTGGGGAGTGTTGCCCGCTCTCGTTGGTACAAAATCAGCCCTGTAGGTTGCTGATGACTTTTCCCTGGCACTTGAAGTAATTTCTAAACAGAAGGAAAGAAGGAGTTGCTGAGAGCTTAGAAGGAAAGACTTTCAGAAGTGTTTTTCTCTTCGAGATGTATTTATTCTTATTATATCCCCTCTAGGATTACAAGTACCATTCTCCGGGCCAGTGGGCGTGCTCATATCTGTGTCTGAGCAGACAGACATTCGGGATGCCACAGGCCCAGTTCCTGCAGATGTAGGAAGGGCAAGCAGGGCAGAGAGGGGTCCGTGGGAGGAGGCTGGGTGGAAGTCTGCAAAACTAGCTCAAGGGCGTATTCTGTAGATCAAGGGTCCCAGGCTTAAACGCCCCCAGGACTGTGTGAGTTGAAGAGCACTCACCTCATTGAAGTGGTTTCACTTTCTGAGATCTTTATGTTGTTGCAATACATTATTAGTTCAGTCTCGGTGTTGCCAGGGTGTGGGATTCACCAATAGATGAATCATCTCCTAGAGCAGAACTCAATACTCTTTCACCAGTCAACAAAACAGAGACACTCAAAAGCATAACATTTACTCATGTCTTGCAACAAATAACAACTTTACCAGACAAGCAGATAAGCAGGAAAATATCACCCATAAGCAGGAGAAAAGTTAATCAATAGAAACAGATTCTGAAATGAAAGCTGATGGGATCAGAAGGCAAAGATTTTAAAACAGCTTTCATAAACATGCCCAAAATTAATATAAAGTATTATAAATAGGAGGTTAGTTAAGGTAATCTAATTTGAAATAACATCACCGGTAATGAAGCCAAATGACTTGTTGCCTAAATGGCATCACCCAACATAAGATGTGTACATGTTTTGGGGGAGGGGTGTGTGTGTAATTTGAAATACAGATACAAAATGTCTAAGAAACAAAAGTTTGTTTTGGGCCTTCTGGCTCAGCTGTGAAGCGTATGTGCGTACAAAATATCAGATACAGCACTTTTATTTCAAAGGAAGTGTAGGGTTTCTTTAACATTCCAGCAACTGCTGTATCACTTAAACATACCTACACCCAGAGGTTTATATCTTTTTAGAGATAT
The DNA here is from genome assembly GCA_039655065.1 of Glossophaga mutica. Taxonomy (NCBI): domain Eukaryota; kingdom Metazoa; phylum Chordata; class Mammalia; order Chiroptera; family Phyllostomidae; genus Glossophaga; species Glossophaga mutica. Next base: position 92,102,990 of record CM077313.1, read on the forward strand.
TAAATTTGGAGGATACATGGAGTATATTTGTTTCAGCATTTAAATACAGCAGCCCCTTACAATTATGTGTGTGAAAAGTTGATCACTTAAAAGGTGGAAAAAATACAATAATACATTTTTTAAAAAAGTAGAGGAAAAGTACTGTTTTCACATTCATTCCCCCCCCTTTTTTTTTCGGTGAGAACTTTGTGAACATTAAAGCATTGCTTCTTCAGTGCGCCGAAGAGGGGACAGCTCAGGCCTCGCTGAGCTAAATCCCACGGGCAGCCCCTTGGCTGCTGCAGAGACTAAACTCTCGGGCTGGACAGGCTCCCCAGCCTCAGCGACTTGAATGGAAAGAGAGCTGTGCTTTGGAGGGACTGGGGAGGGGGATTTCACCCTCCCTTCGGTAATGAACAGTAGTTGGGGTAGTGTCTAAACATTACTTCTCATCTTAATGGTCTTGATCCGCGGTATTTACGGGTTCACTTCAGATTAGGCAAACCTAGTGGTTTACGTCATATTTTTTTTTTAGCACAAGTACTGCATCGATTTAGTATAAACTATTGATGTATTACCAAATAATTCCATTTTAAGTATTTCCCAGAGGGAATGTGCTGTGTTCGACTTGACTTTCTAGGGCCGAGAAAAATTGCCTGGGACCCAACCTTCACTTTCTTGCGGTAGAAGAAGTTGATTCAAAACTGTGTTGTTTTGTTCTGCCTGTTTTTAATTTGCTGACAGCATCGTAGCTCTCCCTGCCTCCATCAATATTTTTCAATACTTTTGGTTATCATAGGTCTTATAATGTAGAGCAACTAATTTTTGAGTCATGAGATACTTTCTTACCAAGTCTTCCATGGAAAACCGTCTGTAAAGCAAAGGGATTCAGCTGTTCTGAAAAGCCTTCTTGTCCCAGGGCATGGAACCGAGGCAGCCCCCTGGATCCTTAGGTTCCCTGCCCCCCACAACTTTAGTTTTCTGGTTGGTAAAGTAGGAGTAACACTTCCTCTGCCTGCGTAGTGAGCGGATCGTTTGGAAGGGTCAGAATGAGGAGTTCATGGTCATCGGATGGTAAAACGTGTCCTGCCCTTTGATGAGGCTTCGTGGGGTTGATCATGGTCATTCCGTGATATTTTTTACAAATAGAAAATAAACAAGCTCAGACTTCTTTGTTATTGAGGACCTCGAAACTGTAGAGGGTGATGTAAGTCGGGTGCTTTGTAGAAGAATGTGCCCCGATTGGGGATTCCCTGCTGGTTTTCTGTGACCCTATCAGGGCGATGGGCTGCTGGAGGGGTCCCCGAGGCGAGGTGCCATCTTCACCCGGTTATCCCTAGGGCACAGGCTGTCAACGTGACTTACCCCTGCTGGTATTAACCTTGGACACGTGACTTAAGGTTGTGTCTGTCAGATCCCCTCCTTGTACAGCAGGGGTGTCAAACCCATCTTCACCGGGGGCCACATCAGCCTCGCGGCTGCCTTCGAAGGGCCCAAGGTAACTTTAGGACTGTATACAGTAACTGCTCCTTATCAGTTAAGTGAGAGCTCTGGGCAGAAACGAGGCGCCCCGTGGGATTTGGCCCTCAGGCGGGCCTTGTGTTTGCCCCCTGTGTGGTGAAGCTACCCCTTTTCCCGCACTTCTGCGCTTCCGGAAGAAAGCCACGCTGGGCGGCCTGCACCGAGGAGCAGGGAGGCGTGCTCAGTCTCCTGGAGGGCAAAGCGCCTGCATCAATGACTCGGAGTTGTGCTGCATGAGAAGTGTGCCAATTCCCTGCCCTTTATGTATCCATCCATTTTTTAGTCTCCATGCGGACTGTTTATTTTGCACCGTGGGCTATAAATCAGTGCTATTTTTTTGGACAGATTTTTCCAGGTTTGGCCATGAGGAGTACTTTTCGTTGGCCTCCAAAATATCCCAGGCTCCTTTGCTGCATCCCTGTCTCGGGCCGAGCATCAGCTGTTTCCCCGAGGAGCCCGGGCGCCGTCTACCACCGCGTTACATCAGAAGTCAGGGTCTGGTGCCTGGTGCGCTCGTTGCTGCTGCTGCTGCTGCATTGCCCTGAGGTCCTCCCAGGCTAGCGGTGCTGAAGAGATTTTGTCTGCACTAACATGTGCGTACTCATGTGTCTATCAGTATTTCTATGGGTAGCCACGTATAGATGAAGCTGAGCATGAATTCATACCGATATCTTCCCCCACATTTCTTCGTAAATGTGAAAAGCATAGATCTCCCAGCCATCGCTGTACTAGTTTCCTGTTGGTGCTGTAACAAATTACCATAAGCACAGTGGCTTCTGGGGTCAGTGTGACATCGTCTTGCTGGGCCAATGTCAAGGTGTCCACAGGGACCCTGAGTCTTTATTGAGGTGCTACAGGAGAACCCTTTCCTTCCCTTCTTCCCAGCCCTGCAGGCTACATTGGAATGTTTACAACGGCTTTCCCGTGATAGCCCGTAACTAGTTTCTGTGGCCATTATTCTTTAAACTGGTTGAGTAAATACCTACCAGCACAATCGCTGGATTGTGTATTATTTGTATAGTCTTTTAAGAAACTGACACTCTCTCTTCTATAAGTAGACAGATTATTTTGCAGTTCCTCCAGCAACGAGTGAGATATTCTATTGCTCCACATCCTCGCCAGCAGTTAATATTTTCTTTTTGCATTTTAGCTATTCTTGTAGGTGTGAAATTCTATTTTATTATTGTTTTAATTGGCAGGTCCCTCACGACAAAACACTGTTGAGCATATCTTCACATTCTTATTTGCCATCTTCGGGGATATGTCTGTTCAGAATTTTTTCCTGTTTTCAAATTATGTTTTTTCTTTTCCTTGAGTTTCAAGAGTTCTTAGTATATTTTGCGTACAAGTAATTTATCAGTTATCAGTGTTTTACAAGCGAACATTTTATTTTTAATCTGTGGTTTGTTTTTCTATTCTTTTAATAGCAACTTGACAGAGTAGAATTTTTAAAAATTTTAATGAAGTCCAACTTAACTTTTTAATGGATTGGACAACTGGTGTCTGATTAAGAACGTATCACAAACTCAATGTTATGTAAATTTTTTTTTCTACCCCAAGACGCTTTGTGTTGCCTGTTTTAAGTGTCAGGTGCATTTCGAGTTAGTTATTTAAGGTGTGACGTGGTGTCTGTGACTGTTCCCTCCTCCACCTCCTCCTCTGCACCTTCTTCTCCTTGCGATGGTTCCAGCACCATTTGTTGGGAAAACATGGGTTCAGCTTCCTTTGTTCCTATGTCAAAAATAAGCTTACTGTATTTCGATAGGTCTATATCTGGGTTTTTAAAAATTCTGTTCCATTGATGAATGTGACTATTATTTTGGTCACTATCCCAGTGTCTCGACTCTTGTGGCCTTAAGACTCTTGTGGTAAGACTCGAAATCAGATAAAGGGAGTCTTCCAACTTTCTTCTTAAGTATTGCGTTGGCTGTTCCAGGAGTTCTTTTCCATATAAAGTTTAGAATCACCATTTCCAGAACGTCTTTCAGGGGTATTGGCTGTGATGGCTTTGACTCTGTGGATCAAGTTGGGAGGAACTGACGTCTCAGCAATACGGGGTCTTCAGCTCCTGAACACAGAGCATCTCTCCGTGAACTGGCATCTCCTTTGCCGTTTCCCACAAGCATTGCATAGCCGTGTGTCTCGGCCCTCTACGTATTTCGTTACATTCCTGCATACTTCATTCTCCGAGTGCTGTTTTAAATGCTGTTGTATTTTATACATTTCAAGTTTCAATGGTTCACTGCTGATACATAGAAAGCAACTGCAAAGCTGTCATTTAGAATGGATGGACAGATAAAGTGCTTCTCAGATAAGGTCAAGTTGAAGGAGTTCATCGTCACCAAGCCCTTATTATATGAAATGTTAAAGGGACTTAAAGAAAAAGAAGATAAAAATATGACAATGAAAAGACAGCAAACTCACAGCTATTAAGAACCACACCTAAAACAAAAGCAAATTAAGCCAACAGCTAGAACAGGAACAGAACCATAGAAATGGAGATCATATGGAGGGTTAGCAACAGGGGCGTGGGAGGAGGAGAGAGGGGGGAAAGGTACAGAGAATGAGTAGCATAGACAGTGGGTAGAAAATAGACAGGGGGAGGGCAAGAATAGTATGGGAAATGTAGAAGCTAAAGAACTTATGACACATGGACATGAACTAAAGGGGGGAATGTGGGTGGGAGAGGGTGTGTAAGGTGGAGGGGAATGATGGGGGGAAATGGGACAACTGTAGCATAATCAATAAAATATATTTAAAAAAAAAGAAAGCAACTGACTTTGGTATATTAACCTTCTGTCCTCTAACCTTGTTACGCTCCTTTAGTTCCTAATTGTTCCCAAATTCTAGATACTTTGAATAAAGGGGAAACGGTGGCATATTAATAAATGTGAAATAACAAAAATAAGAAGGGACAGAAACCAAAGTTAAGTATTTGAGTTTAAATTGAAATGCGGTAAGGGAAAGTGGAGAAAAATAAGGGAAGTAATGAGATACTTCAATCAGAGGGCTAGAATGCTGGATTTTGAACAATCTTGGGAGACCCAAGTTTTGTCTTTAGCCATGTGCATTCTAAGAGAAGATACAGCTTGTTAAGAAACAATATCAATAAAACTGTTCTAGTAACATATGTCATAAAATAAAAGAAACAAAGTTTACAAAATAAGCACTCTGCACGTGAACAATTGATAAGTTAGATAAAAATCTCCGTGTTTGCTGATGAGAGCTGCAGTCGCAGACTCTTTGACATCACCTGGGCATTCTTGCTGCGCTGTGCTTAATGAATTCCTATTTGCTTTTCCCGATGGACGTGACTGTGGAAATAATCCAAAATGACTGATTCTTTTTAACAACTGATGAAATTCAAGTCCATTTAGTGGAAAAATAACTTGTTCTCACCCACACAGTGTCAGGGTTAGGACTAGAAGTGAAGTCTCCAGGCTCCATGCTTGAGATGTTTTTCTGAGCCATTCACCACCTCCCGGGAGCACCTGTCATTTCTAAAACCTTTTAAATCAGATGGAATTAGCCTCTTCCCCTCTGAATTAGTAGGCCTCAATAAGTAACTTGCAACATGTAAAAGTCTGGAGAAGGTTTTCCTTATTTCCTCAAGAATGCGGCTCCTCAGTTGGACTTAAAAAGACTATAACCCAGTTGTTAGAGAATGAACATCTTCCAAGTTCAGGGATTTAGGCAGCTAGAAAATAAATATTGAATCTGAAAACTGATGCAAGTACTGCAGTTTTGATTAGCTGTAGAGAGAGTGCTCTCATACACTATGCTTCAAACAAGCTTCAAGAAGAGGGCCCAAAGGGACGCCACCCACGCGCGGGCTGCTCCTCCCGTGTTCCCTTCTGTGACTGTGAACTCAGGGTGGCTGGTGACAGGACGAGGTTGACTGAAAATTATTTTGGAAGGGGTAAGAAAGCAACTTGTTAATATGTTTTTTAAATTGTTGCTCAAGTACAGTTGTCTCCATTTTCATCACACCACAGCCCCTGCCCCGTCCATCCCCCCTCCCCCCTTGACCCTACCCCCTTTGGCGTTGTCCATGGGTCCTTTATAAATGTTCCTGGATGGACCTTCCCCTGTTTTTCCCCATTATTCTCCTCCAGTTACTGGATTATAATTTGATGAATTAATTAGAAACATGCACATACATGGGTGATAGAAGGTTAAACTCAGCTAGAAGTGCTACAGTAACTTTCTTGTTTCTTTTCTTTTTTTGATTTTAGCTTTATTGTATTTTTTCCATTACCATTTAAGGGGACAGAGTAACTTTTCATTTAATCACTGATATCTCTCTTTGAAATTATACTGCTGAAAATTCCAGACTATTTCATGGATGCTTAATTTAGTTATCCCTAAAACTACTGCTTTTGTGTATTTTCTACATTTCAGCACCCCCTAATAAATATTCCTTGCCATCTTATGTGTATTTTATTAAGATTTCTAAAGGGTATGCTAATAACATCAAATTACTTCTTACTGCCTCCTCATGAACTAGGTAGGTTGTGGTTATAATTAGAAATATGATATTAAAGAGTGAGGACCAACAAGCTAAAAGATTAGCCCTGAAATTTGATAGTTAATATTTCATGAATTCTTCAGAACATTCTGCTATTCAAAATGCAACAAAACATACAATAATAATTAACTAAAAAAAAAATAAACCCAAAGATGTTTGAGTTTCTGCTATAGCAATCAGTCACAAATGAAACTCGGGTCTTAATGTTTCTTTTACTTTCTTATTTTCAATGTCATAAAAAAAGTGTGAGACATTCGGTTCCCAACGGGAAGTGCCTGTGCACCAGCCCCCCGCCCCCCCCCCCCCCGCGTCGAGGGGTCAACCCGGCGGAGATCGCGGAGTGTGCCCGCAGCTCTGGGCCGCTGCTCACGCTGCAGACTGAGAGCTGATTGGGAAAGGCTGCGACTCGGCTTCCTCTGGAAACCGCCTATCAAAACGCAAACATCTAAAGCTTTCCCTTATGAAACTCATCCAAATCCCATCTTCTGCCTGTAGTTTTTTTTTTCTCAACCCTTGGCGTTGAAATAGATAGTAACTATTGATCATGAAGGGGTCCTCAGTCAGCTTTGCTAGAAACACAAGGACTTTAAACCAGAGGGCGGAGCCGTCCTGCCCACAGGTGAAGTGGATCAATCCGGGGGTCGCACACCTGGTGAGGTTCGAGGAGTTCTAAATCTCACATACCCCGAACGATGCCGCAATTCGCTACCACCTCAAATTGAATTCCTAGAGTTCCAAATGCTTTATAGAGAAGACTTTATAGAACAGGAATTTTTGGGAGAAATACCAGAATACCTAATGATCACGTATCTTTTATAGAGATCTAAAAATTCCTGGCTACGAGAACACTTTCAAAGTAAAAAAGGATGAGAAAGGGAAGACACAGAGACTGCAGGCTAGGGCGGGGCGGACAATATCACCGAGGACACGGAGCAGGAATGGTTTCAGAATGTGGAAATGCCGCTCCCTTGGCCCCCCTCCCAAGTTTGCTTTACACCTACCTCAGAAGACGGCCATTCCCCCAGAAGTGGGATATTTTCCCCAAAGGGCTACGTCTCTAGTGTATTTTATCACCATCAAGATGTCTGTTTTGAGAGAAGATTTAAGATAGTATTCTTCAGTTTAGCTGGCCAGTTGGAAGGGAGATTATCTTTAGTTAATGCTTAAACTTTTAGGCTGTTGTTTTCTTAAAAAGAACACAAATATCCTTCATGATAGAGTTAAGGCCACATCCTACTCAGCAAATGTTAAGGAAATAAACAAAAACCAACGACTGGGAATTACACTCCATTTCATAATAGCATTTTGCATCCCAAGAAAAGTTCCGCAGGACAGTAACCTCTTATCTTTGTCCTAAACATTGTTGAGGATGCTGATTCTGGTCTGGTCGCGCGGAGTTGGGGTTGCTCTGTTCCTTGACTACTACCCTCTGCTGAACTTAAGCCCCTATCCTGTAGCACCAAGCTGTCACTCACTGGATGGAGTAGTAATGAAAGAGCACAGATTCAACAATATAAACTAATAACTAAAACGGCATACCGCACACCTGAATTCTCCTATTAGATCTACTGCGCATCGGGTGACCTTGAAAACTTCTCCCCTTTTCAGGTCTCGGGTGTCCTCTGAAGTAAAAGGACAGAGTTGCCCTCAATGGTCTCTATAAGTAGGGTGACACAGATCAGCCGAGGGAGGACTCTTGACCGCAAACGAGGGCAGTGTTAGTAATTACGCCTAACACATAGACATGACCCAGGGATCCTCGGGGGAACTGAGATGTGTGGGCGTCCTCTCCGAAATAGAGAGACACCTCTTGGAGCTGTTTCCAGTCCCACATCCCAGGAACTCCCCGATTCCCCGCATGACGTCAGTGAGGGGCCCTCCGAGGCCCTTTGGTGAAACACCATTCCTCTGTCCTGGCCTTTGGTGGTACTGGGGGTCCAGGACTCAAGCCGAGTTGGCCCTTTCTGAGGCCTTCACCTAGGAATTTGGAACTGGAGTGAAAATATTATACTCGCGTATGCTTGTGAACTATAAAGGGAAGGATTTAACCGGTGCATTGTAAGTAAATGATCGTAAACCCAAAAATCATTTTGCAGAATGAGTGTAGAATGAAAGGAACTAGCCACTTGTTTCTCACATGTATTCAGTGTGGTGCCTTCCAAACGATGGGGGATCACTCAGAATACTTCACGTGAGTCTTCTGGTTCTCAGCCGATAGTCAGTGTTTGACTGATTTCGAAAGGTGTTTCTACTCTGATGATTATAGGGTATCTGTTCACCCTATTCCCAATAAGGATTCAGAGTGGTTGGTATTATTAACTTCTGTGTACGTTAAGAGAAAAGTAATTAAAAGCATTAGTGATCCACTTGGTGGAAGGAGAAAAACAAATGATCAGGAATTTTGTGCCAATACCTTGTGGCTTTTGAGCATTGAATATTTATAATGTACATAACATATAATATATGTAAATAAAATATACAATAATATACAGTGCAATGTATATTTGATATATAATATATAACTGTATAATACATAATAAAATGTATAGTGTATATATATATATATATAACTTACTAAAATATATATCTTACTTTCTTGTGACGAGGGAGGGATGAGAGAGGCACTTCATGAGACAGAGAACGGTCCCGGGAGGGGTGGTTGCCAGAAGGCTCTGAGACAGACTCATGGCCCTGAAGGACAGACACCACCGAGCTTGGGAAGAAGAGAGCAGGGAAAGCGCCGGAACATCAGCCAAAGAGTTTTCAGTCCCTCTCTCTAGGCCATGGCCTTTCCCGAGCCCTGTGGCCCTTCATTCAGGTTTAATGTCCTGGACAAGGTAGGACCGATTCAGCGTGGGGCAGACGCTTCTGTTCCTGGGCCAGTTGCCGTGGTGGGGAGCGAAGCATCGTCGCAACACCGATCGGGCCATGGAAGGGTGTGTTGTGAGCAAGCAGCCACCTACATACAGGTGCCAAATACGAGGTTGCCTGCCAGTTTCAAAAATGTTAAAATTGGGAGAACATTGGGCATCTTAAAGACAAATGTCTTAGCTTGCATTTTCTCACAGACCCTGAGAGAAGTATCTGAGTACAAGAAGTGCATCGGGAAGAAAATCTCCGGAAACATCAGTGGAGCAGTAGGGAAGTCTGAGAGCAAAGGGAAGGAGCCCCGTGAGTGTTTTTACCGAGCGACCTACCTCCGTGAGCAGTTAGAGCCTTGCCTCCCCGCCGGCCTCCGAGCGGTGATGGGGGACATGCTCCAAACACGTGAGTGCCACACTGAGCTGTGCTTGGGGCGCTCGCTCTCTTGCGTGCCTGTCCTCGTTGTGCAAAGAAAGCGCAGGTGTCAGCAGGCGGTGGGCACGGAGCCCGCGCTGGCGGTGGGAGTGGCTCTGAGAGCAAGATGCGGGAAGGAGGTGGGGGAGGGGTATGGCTGCGGCAGGAACAGTAGCTGCCACCCAGCAGTTTCCCCGGCATTGTTTGCGGAACTACTTTAATATTGCTACAGATGTCGCAATCCCTGGGCAATGGAGAATTAATGAAGTCTTCTTTGGGGCCTTATAGAATCATTAAGGAATCATAATGAAAGAATTATCGAGTGGCAAAGTATATAAATGGAAGAAAACTTTAAAGGTGGATTTCATGATCTAAAATCGGATTTCCAGTAAGCAACTTATATCTACCCTAAGAAGGCTATTAAACAAACAAAACCCCCAACTTTTAGTTATAGATATATAATAAACTTGTCTTTTGTTCTGGGAGTGCTCTTTTCCCTTATTGGGAGGTAACTTCCAAAATATTACCAGAAGATGAACGCATAGTGGGGAACTATGCTCGCAGCCCGTACTCACTGCGGGATGGTCTAACCCGTCGGGGCCGAGAGTGCCAGAAGCCGGGGTCCTCACAGGGGAACAGTTTCGGACTCTTCAGTGTCCTCCATCCGAGGAGCGAAGTAGTGACATCTGCGTGTGAGACCCTTTGTCCGATTTTGGAATCGCATTGGATCCGGATAAATTCGAGGTTACGGAGATAATACCTGTAAGCAAAGCATCCTGAGGCAGTAGGGAAGAGAGATGGGCAGTGAGCCCGTGGGCACCTGGGCTCCACAAGGGAGAAGAAGTGGAGTGAAGTGAGGGCTGAAGAGACAGAAAGTTCTGTTAGGATGTTCGTGGAACTCAGAGCGCAGACGTCTGTGCCCAGGCCGCACTCCTCAATCGCCTCGCTTTGAAGAGCTTACAACAGATTATTTTAAATCTCATGTCCACTCCTGTGTGAAACGGAAACACAATTATGAAGCCATTTCCAGATTAAGTAGTGGTACTCAGGAGAATCCATTACCAGCGTTTGCAAGTTACTTCATTCAACTAGGGGAACCACACCAAGTTACTAAGTGGAAAGACAATACTTTAAAAATAAAGTTTTCCCAAGTTCTTGTGCATGCAATAAACACATTCCTCGCCATATAGCTGGGGATTGTGGAGAACAGGTACTGCAAAGCCTTGGGTGACCCAGATAGACCTCAAAGACAAACCTTTTTTCTTTATGTACAGAATTTCTGCATAAGTCATGCAGGCTTGAATCCTAGGGCGTAGAGGCTGCTGCGTTCCTGCATGTACGGAAGTGCTGACACCCATAATTCTTTGACATCCTTTTCAAGGACAGCTTGACCTAAAGTTGAAAACACTGCAAGTAGAGAAAAATGTACTGAAGAGATAGTTTTTTGTGTGTGTGGTTATATTTATTATTAAATGTGCAATGTATAATTTGTCATTTTCACAGCAGTCTTTTTTTTTTTTTTCCAAAGGAATTAGGGGTCCAATGCAGCTGAAGCAGACAAGTTTCTTGAGAAATTATGGTTGTGATGCAAAATGAGGATACATAAGAACGCACTTTTGCATCGCTTTAAAGATCACTGTTACTAATGAAAATGAAAGCTTGGGAGAGTGTATGACATTGAAAAATGCATTTTAACATTAATTGTACAGTCACTCTCTTTGCATCCTTCAAAAATATTTTAATTAAGAAGTGCCAGAACTGGAAATTATTTCTTGGTGTTTTAGATAATCTCTATATTTTTAAACAGGGCTCTTATTTCACTTATAATTACTGGCATTCCTCACCTGAGAGGCAGAGTGCAAATATCCATCATTTAAAGGGTAGTAACAGGGAAGAGGAAGGGGCTTTAGAGAATGAGAGAGCACCCTGGCCAGGTGGCTCAGTTGGGTGGAGTGTCATCCCGTAACCCAGAAGGTTTGGGGTGTGACTCCCCATCAGGGCACATGCCCAGGTTACGGGTTTGATCCCTGGTCAGGGAGCATGCAGAAGGCAACCGAATGATGGTTCTCTCTCACATTGACATCTTCATCTCTTTGTCCCCCCATTCCCCTCTCTCTAAAAATCAATAAACAAATCCAGCCCTGGCTGGTGTAGCTCAGTGGATTGAGCGCAGGCCTGCGAACCAGAGGATCGCGGTTCGATTCCCAGTCAGGGCACATGCCTGGGTTGCAGGCCAGTTCCCAGCAGGGGACGCATGAGAGGCAACCGTACATTGATGTTTCTCTCCCTCTCCCTCTCTCCTACCCTTCCCCTCTAAAAAGATAAATAAATAAATAAATAAATCTTAAAAAAAAAAACAAATCCGCAGGTAAGGATACAAAAAGTGAGAGAGCAAAATAGGGCACAAGTAATGAGAGCAATCTGGGCCAAGAATGCACATGTCGCTTTGGAACATCTGATGATTGCTAACAAAGTAATACATAATTTAACATATTCAACTATATATTATTTTGAAGAAAATAGTGATTTTATTTATCTCTCATGTGACATATTAGTATAATAATCAAGTTATTGGTTAATCAACTTAATTTTTTTTCAAAATAAAGACCGATTTCCAAAGGAGAAAGGAAAGGGTTTTAAATGATGTCTTTCTGACTAACTCACATGCACACGCTTATAACACTTTTTCCTCTATGTTAAAATACTTGATTTTTTTCTGCAAAGCAGGCTCTCTCACTCCCTGTGACGGCTGCGCACGGGAAGCTGGTAGGAAACTTTAGACTGGGTCTACTTGTTCTTAGGGGCTGTGTGTGTCTGAGAGGCACACCCTGTTTTGAGGAGTAAAAATAGAGCAGACAACCCATCTGGGATGGTCACTTTTAAAAAAATATCAAAGCATGCGGGGATTTGCTTTAGTTTGGGGGCTTTTCTGTATGTTCAGACCAGCATTATTTCTGGGCTTTTGCATGTGTGCGGAGCCTCGGTTGTCTTGGCTGGAAACGGCCCTGTGGTCCCCGCTTTCATGTCCGCCAGTCAAAGCCCGTGGGGCCGGCCCTGCCACTGTGCATGTACCAGACCTCCGGGCTGCAGGCCGGGGGGGGCCGGGGGGGGCTTTGGTGAGGCCTTGAAATGGTTGTCAGGGGCCAACCACTATAAGCACAGTCCTTGGCTGGAGTGATTTTTTAAAAATAATTGTCACTGAGGAATTTGAATGAAGTCATGTCCAGTTCAAATATAGTAAAACTAGGTAGGTAGTTAGGTAGATAAGTAGATAGATAGATAGGACTGAGAGAGAAAAAGAAAGAAGATAACTACATAGATAGGAAGATAGATGAATGGGTTGAGAATTATGAAATTGTACCAGCAGTAAATATATACAGTGTATTCTTACAAGTTCATCTTCATGTTTGGGGGAATATTCCAATTTTCTAGTTAGAAGTGAGGGTGGTAAAATATGGGTACACTTTCACAACATCTGATAAAATAACAGCTAATAGGAGAAAGAAATTACTCTTCAGCAGTCTTTGTAAATATTACTGCATCAAATTAGGTAATTCCTTTGATTTTTCTCATTGCTTATTTTTTGTTTTGTTGTTTACTGTATCTATAATTTCCCCATGCCTCTGAGTCAACCATTAGCATCCCAAGAATATTTATTTATTTGCTTATTTATGTATTAATCTAGAAACATCTGGATGAATGTTTTTATAGACTGTTATATACACAACAGTTTCCATACACGAATATTTATTTTAATGGGTCAAAAATAGTACGTCCCACACTATCGTTGTATTTTAATTCCATTTCTTAAGAGACAACTTTTACATACACACTAATACTTTTCGCAATAGTCATAACATCACAGAAGGAATTTGCAGCTTAGCTTGTTCTCTTTCCATGGCATCGAGGTGAGGAAGTGGGTCTGTGGTCCCTGAAGTTTCTGCAGACGTGCCCTACCCTGAGTAGAAAAGGAAAGGCCCAGCAGACATCGGCCACCACCCCACCTTCGGGCTTTCCCTTGGGCATCATGGAAATCCATCTGTACCTTGTGCAGGGTAGCTTCAGTGAATGGAGATTTTTTTGTTTGTTTCTTCTTTTTACGTTTCTCTTTATTTTGCTAGGGGACTTAGAAGGAATGGAAATGAGGCGTACTTTGCGAGGTTGACTTTGGAGATGTGAGATCATGGAGGGAGATGCCTTTGAGGATAAGGAAAGAGTGAGGGGGTCTGAAGAAGGCCTTGCCTAAACGACGCTGTGACTCTTGGGGAAAGACGTGTGGCATAATCAGTCACTGCTGGAACTAGGGTGTCATTGGTGCTTCTATGATGGCAAAGCTCGGTTTCTTTTGGCGCATTTCATTTCTTATTGTCGGGTTTGTTTAGCACCTACCATTTCTGTCTAGTGTTTTCGTTTCCCTCCGTCCTCCCCTCCATCACCACTTACCCCGCCACCATCAGGGTGTCTCTGTCTGTCTCTGGCCCTGTCTCTGTCCCTGTCCCTGTCTCTGTCCGTCTCTCACACACACAAAGTATGAGGGTGAATAGCTATTTTTAAAAAAACTTGTAGGTTATTTCCTAGTAACAGCTGAGTAAGGCAAGTATTTATGTATTTAAATTATCTTATGATTTGTTTGTTTAATTCCCACCATCTGTTCCTTCACTCTGTAAATATTTGATTTCTCTTGCTAACAGGCATACATATCTATAATCCTTCCTCTGTAGATGCTGATGGCTCCCCTATATACGTATAATTGCAATAAATATGATTTGTCCCTTTGTTCCTTAATTCTGTTCTTCCTTCTCTTTCTTCCTTTCTTTATTCCTGCCATTCATATCCAATATTCAAAATAATGCTAATATATAGATAACTTGACAGTATACATTTTCTCACCTAAGTGATTATTCATCATTTGGCTGTTATCTAAATCACTTTGATTTAGGGATTATCCTTTGATCTGTGTAGAACATATTCAAATAGTCGGATTTCCTCTAGAAAGAGGAGCATTTGGGACTGCATTTGGCAGAATCAGTAAGATGGATGCAGGAAGAGTGTGAGCAGCACAGGTCTGGTCTGGTCTACAGCCTGCGTCAACGCCCAGTTCTGTTTACGTCTCTGTTCTTTAAATAGCACGTTGCGTATAGGGTGGGCAAAAGCGGGTTTGCAGTTGTTCGTGTGGAAAATAATGCAGTCATTAATAAATAACGATGCAAGGATAAACTTTGTTTTGTGTGCTCACAGACACCTACTTTCGCCTCACCCTGTGTGGTACCTAATGGGCTGTAAGTGTTTTCTAAGTTTGATATTAGTTTTAGCCCTCCAGGTGTCTAGGGAATATGGAAACAATTATTGTTGCTTTTACCTGTGATTGTTTTTTGCCTCTTGAGAGGGAGCTTTATGCTATAAAGTATAACAACATTATAGCTAAAAATTAAGGAAATTCATAGATAACAACTTTGCTACAGGGCTTTTTATCCTTATAAAATTTATGAGTATGTTAATATTCTAATGAAAAATTGCCAAGGAATTGAGATTATTCATAATTATAAATGACTTAATTTAATAAAAATGTTGATTCATGTAATTATTTACTCAGAGCTTTAAGTTTGCTGGAAATCCTCTAGCAAATTTTTTATTAATATCATTTAATAATGTAATCGTGGCACTTTTAATTAAATTCTCAGAGAGGCAACAGTATATTAACATGATTTTTCTTCTATGCTTTTGAAAAAATTGACTTCGCTAATGTACTTGTTGGGGAGTAAAATATAATCCTCCTTCAAGCCTTCTCAGTTCTTCTGACTGGTCTCATAGTGAAGTTGACATGAGACAGATTAACAGGAGTAAATAACCAAATTTACTACTTATGTATATGCGAGCTTCCGTAAGAAGATGAGACTCAGGACAAATCGGACAGTTGAGGCTTGTATGGTGTTCGGGGCTAAGGAGAGGGACATGTGGATCTGGACCTTCAGTGAGAAAGCAGGCAGGTCCCAGGTGATCGAGAAAGAGCACATGTTTGGTGAACAGTTGTGCCCGGACACCCGGAAACCGTGTGGCGCAGAGGGGAATCTCACAGAGGTTGCTAGGTTCCTCCTGGTCACACTTCACGTTTGTATTATGCTAAGGTAAACAGCTCCTTCGTTTAAGAAGATTTTTTTTTATCTGAATTTCTTTAGACAGTTAAAAGGGCAAATCAAAGGTTCTTGCTGTCTCTCTCTCTTTTTTTTAATTACCAGCTTAAAATAATCTGTATTTAAATAGGCACCCCTCACCCTCATTTAAGAAGTCGGAAAATCAAGCACTTAAAGATACAAGATACTCACCCTCCAAGGTTGGAGCTGGGAATGCTTGGTTCATGATTTCAAGATGAGTGTGGGAAAGGGAAATTAAGAAATACATTTCCAATACGGAATACTTTCCAGAAGATGCAGTTCTCAAAGCATAAAGTTTACCTCTTGATGGGAATTCTCTGATGAAAAATAGGAGTTGGTGACTTGAAAATATTAGATTGAAAAATAGGTAGGAAATCAATAAACAACATCTTTGAAACTCTTAAATATCACATTTTCATCTGGCCTTAATGAATGTTTCCAAAATATCGTACCTTCATCATTTAACAGAGTGTTTCTGGGCACCATTCCACTTTGATGTGAGATTCCTATTCAGGCTGATAATGAAGGATGGAGTGGGTTGTTTCTACACCCACAGCACCTGTGCTCACAGGAACTCGTAAAACACACCCTGTGAAAATCTAAATGCTTTTGGAACAACCTCCTAAATTTTCTCCCAACACCCCCACAGAGTAAAGGTATAATAGGCCTTATCAAAAAAATGGCAGTTTTAAATGCCTTTAAGTTTAAGAAACTTTTGTTCAAGCAGAAGTGCATAAATAAAGTGAACACGAAAACCAGGAGACAGCGGATCTGCCCCTGGTTAGATCTGGCCCCTTGGCTCCGAGCTCTACTCACCCCACGCGTGCAGGAAACTCTGATGGAACCTTTGGGAACGAGGCTTGTGGCAATTGATCTACAGGACTGATTAAGAAATGGTTTGGCATCTTGTCGTTATAAAACACATGAGTGGTTTTTCTCTTAAAAAACAACCTTCCCACATCCCCCCGCCCCATTTCTCTCGCTGCTCCATCGGCGTCATTTATGATATCATGAAGTTAAGCAAAACACATGATTTGTTAGGTTATGTATTTTTCTCACGGTGGAGTTTATTTGTAATGTATCTCAAAATTTCTCATTAAAACCAAAGTGATATAATTCCTCCCTCAAAAGAATGTTGCCAAGGTGACATAAAATCATTTTTGAGCGACTGCTTTGTCATATTTTTCCTGGGACAGAATTATTTTTGTAATTACGATGGCAGAGTTGAGCTGAGGAGCCAAGCCCCGTCCCCGTAGCGCCCGCTGCAGAGGGGTGTGCTGCTCTCGGAGTGCTGCGTCTGGCCTCTGTGGCAAGACCAAACCCATCCCCCACAGCAAAAACGGGCAGCCTTGGGGGGGCCTCGCCCCGCTGCCCTGTCGAGTGCTGGAAACAGACAGAACGGCTCTCTCGTGTGTTTGCTTACATCCCTGTGTACTTGGTATTTGCTAGGAAGGCTCAGAACAAAGGATGTGGACATGGTTTTATTACAATGACATGCAGGGTTTGACATTTAAATTCCGGAGCCAGAGACCAGTGTGGAAAAGTGACTTTACGTGTCCTTTGGGCTTCCCGACACTGCGGTGCGGCTTGGCCAGCGGCCGCTGCTGCGCTGGCCTTTCCCGGCGCCCGGCGCCCAGAGAGCTGCGCTCCTGCCCTGGGCGGCTGCTGTCTGCCCACGTTCCGGCCGACCGTCCAACGGAGACACAGTCACAGCTGCAGGGCAAGGCTGGACTTGTAGGAAACTGCGCTCAACCTGAAGGGGAAGCATTCGTCACCCCCAAAGATGCCCTTTTGTGGTATTGATTATTGTAAACAGGTTATTTTTAAGGCCCAGAAGGCTCAGGAAGAACCTTTGATCTTTTTGCTAACTGCCTAAAAGAATTTAAGCTAGAAGTCCGGAAGAACGATCACCGTGGAGGACCACGGGCAGTATGAACGAGGTGTGGTCGGTGGGGAGGACCCCAGCGAGGCCCTTGACCAAGGGAGGCCCTTGACCTGGCTTCCAGTGTCTCTAGAGGGCCCAGCAAATGTCTGTTTTCTCTTCCCGTCTCTCCCTGACTTGGCCTTACTGAACCTTGGAAGTGCCAGACCCGTACCCCCTCCTGCCCATCCAGAATGGCATGTGCCTCGTTTTGCCTGCCTTTGGAATTTTCATGCTTATTTGAATTGTGCGTGCTTACTTATTAAAACCTGATTTTCGTCTGCAAAAACCTGATTTTTCCCTCCCCTGCAAACTTGAATACATGGTTCTTAAATGCAACCCTTAAAGGTATATCCTTAAGATAGAATACCATTTACAAATTAAACGTGATTTTACAGATTAAAGTTTACCAACAGGATAAAGTAGAATTGACAATTGAAGATTAGACTATTTTCTTTAAAATTATCCATGTATCCTTCCATCTTTCTGCTTACTCTTTCTTGGTTTTTCAAATAACAAAAACCAATGCCGGTGCTGGTAGGACAACTCTTTTCCTTTCATTTTTTTTCCTTCATTTTTGTTCCTCCCTCCCTCCCTTTCTTTCTTCCTGCCTTGATGACCTACCTGTTTATAAGTTTTCTGCCACGCATTGGTGTCCCACTCGTTGTAAAACAATGGGAAATGAACATTGTTAGAAAAACCGTAAACTGGTCACAGAGCAAGGCCCATGGGGTGTGGAGGGGGCCCAGGCTGCCCTCGCGTGTCCGGTGAGCGCGTGCTGGTCTCGGCACCCTCCTCGCTGCTTCCCCGGTTGTGAAGAAGATGGTGCCTCGTGCACTAATCAGTGTGAGCAGCTGGGTGACAGGTTATTTACTCGCCTGACACTCTTACTAATTCTTGGGCCTGATAATAGCTTTGCTCCCTCAAGACACCGAACAATTTTTAAATGATTGACACTAAATGTTATTATAGCATTACTGGACTCAGAATTAATTTTAATCAAATGTTGAAGCAAGGGCTTTAATTATGAATCAAGAGTATTGCCTAAATATTGGACCATTTTTTTCTGTAATACAACAAACAACTTAAATTTCGGTGTATAATCATTATTTTGTTTAGTTAACTATCCCTCACAGCAAGAAATAAATTGCTCATTGCATTTCAAAAAGCAGTACATAGGAATGTTAGATATAAATATTTAAGAACATCACATAACTCCAGTTATCATACTAGTAGAAAATGTAAGAACATTTCTAATTCCACCGTTCTTCTCCTCCTCCTTTCTTTTAAAATAATCACCAAAACAATGATTGTCTATATTTAAGAAATGTATTTCTCCAATTTTGAATATTATATTCGCATTTTGTGTGTATTAAAACCCATGAACATCTCTCATGCTTATTGTAATATATATGTGTGTATGTGTATTACACATGTGTGTGTATATACACATATATATTACACACATATATATTTAGAATATATATACACACATATATATGTATATTTAGAATTTAACTTTAAATATGATACTACAATAATTCTGGGTTTTGTTTTTAGATTTTATAAAAGTATGCAGATTTTATTGTTATTTGTATATACCAGTCAGTTTTCTCTTTTTTCTATATAAAATAATTATACTAGAATTAATGATATTAGTAAAAATAAGACTAGACTAGCATCAATTCCCCTTGCTTAGATAAAAATAAGTAATGCCAAATTATAAAGAGCAAGTTAATGTAGGAAAAGCCTGGAGTCTCTTAGGATCCTAAAAACATTGAAAGGAAATAATAGAGGTGTTATTTATTTTAATTTAGCACTTTATTTTTCCTAAAACTCTTTATTTTTACATTTACCTTATAACACCCCATCAAAAGTTTAAGCAGATTTTTAGTACTGAAAAATAAGTAGAAATGTCAAATATCAATTTATTGCATTTTACAATAATGTTATGTGGAAATCAAGTTAATCATGGAGCTCAGTGTTACAATATTAAGATGCAGCATTAATCTTTACTTTTTAATCAGTAGGAACACAACAGGCAGCATTTAAAATATTTCCAAATTTAGCAAAAGCAAATTTGCCTAAGAAACATCTTGAAGACTATTTGCATAATCATATTTTAACCAGAAAAATCCCAACAAACTCAATATCCTTTGAAGTGCCTACAAGAAAATGGATTTTTAGATATACTTTTTCCCTTGAAATGCGCTCATAATTTGTTTAAAATAAGTCTATTTTCTGTGGATAATTTTTTACAGTACTTTAATTCGGGGTTATTTTTATGTTATCTCAGCTGAACTAGACCAGATTAGACGTTCGCATTATCGGCTTGGAGTTCAGCTCTGTGCCAACGAGATACCCCACTTCCAGGGTGTGGAGGGAGTGCTGATACATTCAGCCAGAGGGTTGCTTGAGCCCTGCGAGTGAGCGAGTAGGTAAGCTGAAGTGAAGATGTATCATAGGCCTAAATAAAACATCAAGGTGAAGTCCAACTGCACTCTTATCTCAGCGTGTTCGGCCACCTCCTCCAGAACGGCCGATGTCAACGGATATACATAGGCCTGCTGTGGAGGGCCTGGAATATTATTTCTTGTTTATCAATTTCTGTAACTCCCCAAATATGTCATCAGTTGGTGATGGGTCCTTTGTCCTCTTCTGCCTGGGGTGGATTATACAACTAGATCATTAAATATAGACAGGGTGGGGCAAAAGGAGGTTTACAGTTATGAGTATGCAAAACACAAAGCTTATCCTTGTATTATTATGTATCATGATTTTCCACAGGAATGGCAACCTACTTTTGCCCCACTTTGTCTATAATTAATAGTGAGTTCATTTATGTGGCATATAAAAGAACAGGGAGTTAATAAGACATAAAGACAGAATAATCTTTGCCTGGATTGCAAGCATATTGTAAGAAAAGTGCATAAGAATTAAAATCCCTGAAATACAGATTGCATGCTCAGCACTATCAATTTCCAAACTTGTTTCCATAGTGCTGTGATTTATCGCTGTGTTAGACACGCACTTACTTCTGTCCCTTGTTTAGCGCTTGGTTGTGTCTTATTATTTCTATGTGAGCCCCTGGTGCCTAGCACACTTGTGCAAAGTGGGAAGACTTCAAAACATGTTTATTTAATTGTTAAGGTAATTAACGACCTTTAGGCCAAGAGCTTTTTAAAAATGAATTCCGAGCAGTACAACTTCGGTACATATTCTGTTAAAATGCGTTGGTTATTTGCAATGAGGCAGAGAGAGTGGGAGGGCGTTGGGGGTGGGAGAGACACGCAGGAGACAGAGACCAGACGACCAGGGCAGGAGCATAAGAGGAAAGAAAAAATATGAATGAGAAGAGCTAAGAGATTTTCTGTGCTTGAAGAGAATGTCCCTGTCAATTTTAAGATTGTCCCAGGCAAATAATAACATCTCTGCTTTTAAAACTATGAAAACATACTAAATTTATGGCATTACTTAGTATTTAATGGCCTGCTGAGTGTTTCAGAGCAATTGTTGAGAAATATTGTACTTAGCATCAGAACTTGAAACATCCTGGGTTGGGCTTCGCCTCCGTTTTGTATACATGGAAGCAGTACTGAGTGGTACTGGGTGATGCTCTCCAGCCTCACCTTGGGAATGATCTGTACCCCATAAATGACAGGCCTGAGCTTGGTCGTCTCTGAGGTATTCTGGGTAATTCCATGTCATGAGCGCATGGCAGTGTTAAAGCTGACATGCCTTTTAGAAAATAACTTTCCTCTTTTGAGGACTGGTGTCAAATGTGTCATCTGTGGCTGATTAATTTATCACTTCACTGATCTTATCGCTAATTAAATTATATTTCTTAAGCACATCATCTTCATCATGCTGGTATTCAGAAAAAATGCTTTTGTAAGTGTACGCTTGAAGCTAAAACTTGGCAATGAGGTGAAAACAGAGAGGACACCCACAGACATAGGCATGACTGACCAAGTGAGGGCCTTTACGGTAATTGTGACACGTTCAAATATTTCGAAAATATTGAATCATACTTTTCAATCTCATAAATATTAAGGTAACTAAAATAAAGGGCCCTCTACTGGATAGATAACATCAGAGAACATAATGAGAGGAGATTTTGTCAAGAAATCACTTCCTTTGAAGGCCTGTTTAGATCTAGAAAATTGTTTGGGAGAAGACTGAGGGAGGAGGGAAGAAGAAATGCTAAACTGCATTAGGCAAGAAAATATCAAGAATTTGGGGGGCAGAACTACAGTGAAGTGCAAAAGAGGGGAAGAGATGGGAGTTGAGCAAACAGGAGCAAGGCTCTTTCGTTGAGGGGTCCCAGGAAATGGGGGACGGTTACTTAATCTCTCTGACTCCCTCCTCCACCTTCTGAAACCACATTGAGTATTAAAGATGTCTGTACACCACCTGAGTAATACCGGGCACACAGTAACCGCTTGTCACATGTTAGTTCTCCAAAGTGCACACTGCTAGTAATGAAACAAGCTTTACACTCTGAGCTTTGATATTAGATGAACCCACAATGATAACAAAGTCACGTCCTTTTATTGTCAACTTTATTTTGTGAACACATAGAATTTTAGAAGCATCAACTTCAGCCTCCCCAAAACTCAGTGAATGTCAACATTTCTTTTACATTATTAAGAGTAAACTCTCCCCAGACAAACACATTTTCAAACCACGATATGTACATAAAAGAGTTCACACATTAAGTCATTTTGTAGGATGTGAAGCCCTTCCCCTACATTGTCTCAAATCCCTCCTACTAATCTGAGGTATAGAGTTCTGGGCCAGTGTAGTTTTGGAGGTTGAAAGAACTCAACTCGAGGTGATGTGGTAGAAAAATACGACGTCGAGACTGAAATGCTAGATGATACGTGAGGGCAGACCTCTTTTCTGTGGAAGTAGATGACAAATGGAAAGAACAAGTGAACTAAAAAATAAATTACTAATATTTTTGTCACTGGTTACTTCCCTTTTCTGGTACTACCCTTTTCCATTATCGGCAACTCTCTGAACTTGAACCTGCACCTTGATTCTAATGGATCACAAATCTGCATCTCATACCTTATCTCTTCGTAGTCCTTCGCAGTCTTCTTGCTCTAATAGTCCTTGCGAACTGGATTCGCTTCCCAGGGCTCTTATAAAAGGGGCACCAAGAAGACACCTGAGTTCTGCAGGACTGTATTTCAGGGTACCTCATTCACCCCCACTCTCTTATCTTTCCTTAAACTTGAACATCTTTCGTTCCCCTGTCCCACTGCATTTGCCTCCTGCCCGAGTGAAACACCCAGCTCTCAGCTTCCCTTTCTGTTTTTTCGCTCTCTTAACTTACCCAGCATAATAAGAAACTTGCTGTTTTCCGGTTAATAATCAGATCTTTCTCCATCTGGACAAGGCTGCTGTTTTGAATAAGTCGTGGGTCTTCCGTGTACTCCGACGCAACCCGCAACAGCAGCTCTCCAGCTTGCCGAGGTTTGGGCAGTGCTGGCACTTTATTGCATATCCCTACGGCTGGTGGCACTTCGGTTTATAATTATCCACATGCTGAGTCTAGAAAAGCCCCTTTGGGTGCCTCAGTAAAAAGTCTTGTTGTAGGGTCATGTCTTAGGATCAAAGCGCACAGTAGGGAATTTTAGTTGAGGGAACCAAGAATAGAATCAGAGAAATGTTACTGTAAGCAAAACTTTTGAAATGCACCAAAGATTGAACTGAAGAAACGGATTCAGCTAATAACTCCAAAGAGCAAGAGTGAGAATAAAAAGTGGGAGGGAAATACCCGACCCTAATGCTTAGATGTTCGTGTCTCTTTGCCGGTGACCCTCTGCAGGGCTTGCGTGGGATAAAAGAACCCCAACTCCTGACCTGGCCAACGGCAAAGAGATTTAAATAAAAGCCAGAATCTGTAACATAATATGCAAAATTATGTTGTGGTCTAGGATCCAATTAAAAATAGTCATATCTAGAATTAGCAAAATCTTCACTTGAATGAGAAAGGCAACAGATGTCAACATAAAATTAGCACTAATATTGGAAAAAATTCAAGGATCTTAAAGTAATGTTATAAAAATCTTCCAGTAAGCAATGAAAACACTTGAAAAGTTTAAAAGGTATGTATCAAGAAACAGAAGATACAGAGAAGAACTAAACGGATATTTTAGAACTGGAAAGTATTTACAATAACCAAAATGAAGCTCGTTGTAAGGACTCTATAGAAGGATTGGGATGAGAGAAGTAAGACTGAGTAAAGTTGAAGATAAATCAATAAAAATTATCTAATCTTAGTAAAGAAATGAACAGCATTTCAGCGACCTCTGCACAATAACAATAGATCTGACGTTCATGACATCGGAGTCCCAGAAGGAGAGGAGAAAAAAATGGTGGGCCAGAAAGAAAGAATTAGAAGATATAATGGCTGAAAATTTCCCAATTATAGAAAAACACATAAATCTTTGTACAGATTTAAGGAGGTGGACAAATACCAACAAGATAAACCTAAAGTAATAAACACCCACACAGGTCATAGTCAAATTACTCAAAACTGAGGACAAAGAAATGATCTGAAAATCAACCAGAGAGAGAGAATTCGTTACCTACAAGAAAACATAGTCCAGTTGACAGCAGATTTCTCTCCAGAAATCATGAAAGCAGCGTAAAACTTTTCAATTGCTGGAAGAAGTTACCCCACAATTTTTTACAGAGCGTAAAACCCTCCAGGAACAACGACATTCTCAGATGAAGAGAAACCAAGAGAATTCGTCACAAGCAGTCTGCTAAAAATGAAAAGATTTTACTCCAGACCCTGAAGATATTAGATGGATAATAAGGGAACACTACAAAGAGCTTTACACACAGAAAAATGACAGCTTCGACACAACACACCGATCCCTTGGGGTATGAAAACCAAACACCCACAAGCATGGTTAAAGGAGTTTTTCAACAAGAAGAGGATGACAAGAGAAGGAAACTTTAAAGATCAGAACTGGAGAAATAACAATGAAACAGCAAAAATGTAGTTAAGTGTAATATTCTTCTGGTTGAGTCTTCAAAATTATATTAGGTGCTTGAAAGCAAAATTATGGTAGTAGGTGACATGGTTATCATTGTATGGTTAAATGGGATATTTATGACAACTAAGTAAAAAGAGGGCACAAAAATATAAATGGGGCAAGTCTGTCTTTCACTTGAAATGGTAAAACACCAATATTAGTTAACCATGTCAATTTATGTATGATACTGTGTTAGAGCATCTAATAAAAATATACAGGGTCTGTCTGGAAGAAGTCCAGCCATTGCTAATATCACGAGAACAGTTTGTGTGACATCGATGTAGCCTGGCAGCCAAGGAGAGTGGACTGGAATGCATGTGAGTGAACAGTAATGATTTCACTGTACTAGTCAGTATACTGTGCTGTTGAGTGACCAGTATACTGTGTGGTCATGGCATTCAAAATGACTGAGTGAGTGGAGCAACAAATTGGCATCAAATTTTGCCTTAAGTTTGAACATTTTTCTGCAGAAACTATTCAGATGATTCAGAAGGCTGCTGCTATGGGCAACTGCTGATTGGCAGCTTCATTATGACAATGTACTCGCTGATGTATCACGTCTCATGCAGAGTTTTTTGGTGAAACATCAAATCACCCAGGTGACTCAGCCACCCAACAACCCTCATTGTTCACCCTGCAACTTCTGGCTTTCCCAAAACTAAAATCACCTTTGAAAAGGAAGAGATTTCAGGCCATTGATAAGATTCAGGACACTAAGACAGGCAGCTGATGGTGATTGGGAGAACTGTGTGAGGTCCCAAGGTGCCTACCTTGAAGGGGACTGAGGCATCATTGTCCTGTGTACAGTGTTTCTTGTATCTTCTTTAATAAATGTCTTTTTTTTTTTTTTTTTGGTATTGCCTGGCTGAATACCCTCTGGACAGATCTTGTATACTCAAAAACATGTTAGATAAAGCAATATGAAACATTATAAATGAATCAAGTAACTCATAGGAGGGCAGGAAAAGAGAAACAGGAATGAAAGACAAAGAATATTACAGCAGTCTACACTTCAGAAATTTATGGTTAAGTGAGGGAATAAAGAGCAATGTTTGGATGGAAATAAGGAAAAAATAGTCATGCACTAGATGCTTAATAAGTTCCTCCAATAGAGAATATTTTTGAGGGGGCCTCATCTTAATAAACACTACTGTAACTGACAAGGGTATAAGAAAACGGCTGTGTGGGTGGGGTGCACAGTTTAGGAAAACATAAAATTTTAAATGTATTAGTTACACTAAGAATTATTTCAAAACTATAAATAAAGGGTGATTTGAGCAATTATTTTCTATCTACTTCATTATTATTATTTTTTCTTCTATTCTCAGGGAGAGAGTAATAGCATTACAGAGAAAAACTAATCTTGAGACATAATTTCAATTTGCTGTGAGCATTACTTCCCAATTAAATAACATAGTATTTTTATATTCTAAGAATGAGATTATTTTCATTTGATGCAAAAGTGATCAAAGGATCATAAACTGGTAGAATTGGAAGAATATTTGCAGGTTATTTAGATTAGATTATTGTTAGATTCTAGTCCAACATGACAAATTATAGTAATTCAGCAAGAAGGACAATACAACCAGACAGGAACAAAATCTATAAATTAGTTTTTGTTGTAGTTGGAAAATCAACTAATTAATGAACACTGTTTTATGTTTGTTTTTGTCCCATTTTTTGATGTTATGTTGACTAGAAAGAGCACAAAACAAGGTCACATTTTTATAGAGTGAAATATGATATTATTTGATCTACTCTGCCAGAATAAAATCTGCTGTAGACCAACTTCATTTCCTTTTTTTCTTTAAACTAATTGTGTCTGTTTCTGTAAAACCTATGGACAAAGGTAGCAAATAATTCCCAAATACTCGGGTGGGCGGTAAAGTAGAGCCCTTGTCCTGCGCAGGAGTGAGTCTGTACAGTGAACCAGAAGCCCCGCTTCCCCCCACGCAGGCGCCTCCCAGCGCACTCACCTCTTCTGGGGCCTCCGTTCTCTCAGGGTCTCTGCCACTGAATTTGTTTAGCCAATTTCCAGTTTTTTTATGCCAGTGGGACTAGTTGAATTTCATCCTCTGGAAAATATCAAAAAGTCTTCAATAAACCCATGCCTTTATAGTCAATTAATATTTGACAAAGGGGGAAAACATACAATGTTAGTAAAGTTAGTCTATTCAATAAATGGTGTTGGTGACATTGGACAGATATGAGCACAGCGGTGAAACCAGATCATGTTCTTACACCATACATAAGGATAAACTAAAAATGGATTAAAGATTTAAATGTTCGACTCAAAACCATAACAATCCTAGAAGGAAACATAGGCAGTAAAATCTCAGACATTTCTCATAGCAATATATTTTTCTGCTATGTGTCCTCAGGCAAGGGAAACAGAAAATAAACAAAGGGGACTACACCAAACTATAAAGCATTTGAGTGGCTGTGGAAGCCATCAACAAAATGACAAATGACCCACCGAGTTGGGAGTGATACACCCGATAGGGGGTTAATATTCAAAATGTATAAAAACTCAATACCAGAAAACCAAACAGTCTAATTAAAAAAACGGGCAAAGGACCTGAATAGGCACATCTCCGAAGGACATACAGATGGCCCATAGACATGTGAAAAGATGGTCAGCGTCACTAACCATCAGAGAAATGCAAATTAAAATGACAGTGAGATACCATCTTACACCTGTCGGAATGGCTGTCATCAATTAGTCATCAAGCAAGTGGTGGTGAGCGTGTGTGACAAGGGCACTCTTGCGCACTGCTGGCGGGAAGGCAGCCTGGGGCAGCTGCTGTGGAAAGCACTATGGAGATTCCTCGGAAAGTTAAAAAAGGAACTGCTTTATGACCCAGTGATTCCGCTTCTGGAAATATACCCAAATAACCCCCCAAAACTGATCTGAAAGAATATATGCACCCCTATGTTCATTGCAGAATTGTTCATAGTAGCCAAGATTTGGAAGCAGTCCAAGGGCCCACCAGTAGGTGAGTGGATAAAGAAGCTGTGGTGCATTGACGCAACGGAATGCTCCTTGACTCTAAAAAGGAAGGAACTCGTATCCTTTGCAACAGCATGGATGGCCCCGGAGAACATTATGCTAAGTGAAGTAAGCTGGTCAGAGAAAGACAAACACCATGGGATTTCACTTGTATGTGGAATCTAATGAACAGAGTGAACTACCCAGCAAAATGGGGGCAGACTCGTAAGAGAGCAGGCTGACAGCTGTTGGGGGTGCGGTGTTGGGAGGCTAGGTGGGTGGAGGTAGCGGGGATGAGCACTAAATGAAAAAAAAGAAAAACTCATGCACATGGATAACAGCTGCCAGCAGGGGTTGGGGGGAGGCGATCATGGGGGGGACAGGCGGTGATGGACGGAGACTTGACCTGGGGCGGCGAGCAGATAGCACGGCGAGCGGACGATGGGCTGTGCAAGAGCGCACCTGAAGCCTGTGTAATTTTGTTAACCAGTGTCACTTTGACAAATCCAATAAAAGGGGGAAAAGAAAAAAGGGAAAGAGAAAGAAACATCTGGAATTGTGGTTTTAAAAGTCTTCCACTAACTATAGCTATAAAGCTATGGATTAGCACAAGGGTCTAAGAAAAATCCCCTTGAGCTGAAGTGAAATTCTCTCTGACTGAAGCAGTTTTTTCTTTAAAAAAAAAAAAAAAAAAAAAAAGGCCTGGCTGGTGTAGCTCAGTGGATTGAGCGCGGGCCTGCGAACCAGAGGATCGCGGTTCCATTCCCAGTCAGGGCACATGCCTGGGTTGTGGGCCAGTTCCCAGCAGGGGACACACGAGAGACAACCACACATTGATATTTCTCTCCCTCTCCCTCTCTCCTACCCTTCCCCTCTAAAGATAAATAAATAAAAAAATCTTTAAAAAAAAGGATTTTATTTATTTATTTTTAAAGGGGGAAGGAGGGAGAAAGAGAGGGAGAGAAACATCAGTGTGTGGTTGCCTCTCATGCATCCCCTACTGGGGACCTGGCCCGCAACCCAGGCATGTGCCCTGACTGGGAATTGAACCAATGGCCCTTTGCTTTGCATGAGCCACACTAGCCAGGGCTAAAAATGACTTTTTCTTAAAAATAACTTTTCTTAAAAAATTCTCTGGGACTGCTGCAATTTTTTTCTTAAAATTAAATGGAGATTATTAAAGTTGAGGTTGAAAAGAAGACAGAACACTTCAGTTGTTTTTTATTATGTCTGTGGCTAATTAGCACAGGGGGTCTGAGTTAATGACCAGAAAATTGGCTCACGAAATGCCTCAAAGATGATGTTGGCTGATACTGACCTCACTGATGATGGCGGCCTTTATTTTATGTGCATGATGGACGGCACATCAAAGCAATTAGGCTGATTGTCACTTGTTCTCCAGTATTTTCTTTGTGAATACATGCAATTGTGAATGCATATAAATGTTGGATTCTGTTCTCAGTGTACTGTCCTAGTGAATTTGAAAATGGGCTTTATAGAGCATGATGACAAGATGACATCTTTCAGTTTTCTTGGCCCAGATTCAGCTGATGAAAGTAGAGGAGGAGGTATCCAGAAAGTCCTCAAGCCGCATTTAGGCCAGGCCAGGGCGAGGCTCTGTCAGTGACACAGGCTCTGTTTTGAGGAATCCCTGTGAAGGAAGGGGTCTGATCCTGCAGCTGCGTACTCACGCCCTCCCCCGCAGAGCAGCCTTCTCGGCACAGGGCAGGGACGTTGAGCTGTGAGACTCTCGCAGACCAAGCTAGTGGCTTCTGTGCTTGCAGACATACATACAAACCAACCCAGGTCTGAAAACAGGGTGGTTTCTGGGGTCCTCTGTGGTGTGTTTTTTTTTTTCCCTTGACTTTCCTTATGCATTTTTTGGTTACATTTTCTGTACGTATTCATGCATTAAAAATGAGTATCCATGTTTCTTGAATTGTATTTGAAAGAACCACTCTACACAATGTACTTCCAATGTCTTCATCATGATGAATGTCTCACACACGACTGGTTTTCCTGAAAGTCAGTATTCATATATATATGTGTGTGTGTGTGTGTATAGTATAAATGGTATAAAATAGACATTTATGGTATAAAATTATATATATAGGATAAGACACACAAACTTAGTTTTGAATGGATTTGAGACTGAATTTTTAAATTAGGGTTATTTTGAGGCTGTTACAAACTTTAAATAGTACATGCTTTTATACTTTTTCATGGTTCTATCTATACAATGACAAGTTATCTGTTATCATTCCATAGAGAAAGTAGATCTGTATTTGACCTGGCCCTTCCTGGCTTCTGGATACAAAATTGATTCCGTTGGCTTTTATTGTGCCTGAATGGCAACCTTCCAGAATAATTGGGCTGAAACTCTAAGTGTAGGACCCAGGCATCGATAATTTAAAATTCAAGAGGATTCGAATATGAGGCCAGAACTGGGAACCACAGAACAGGTAAGTTGATACAGAGCCTAGCAAGCTTTTGTCGGCCCTAGAATTGGTTTTCTCAGCAACTTCCACATACACATCCCTTCTAAAAAGGGCCATAAATATGTCTATTCCACATGTGCAGTGAAGGAAGCCAATGAGGAATCATCCCTTCGTTATCTGTAATAAGTGAATATCTCTTATGAAAATGCCTAGGTTTCTAGGCCGAGTTCTAGCAGAGGTGTCCTGTGGCTTTACCCCTCGGGAAGACAAGATTTTGCTTGAAGAGGAAGGTTATTTTCGGAAAACAGACTCTAAACCTGAGATGGGTAATAGAGAGGAAAGGAAGTTTCTTAAATTACCCTGAAGGAATTCCCTTAATTGGGAATGTTAATGAGGAATGTCGTGATATACGTATTTATAGAGATTAAGATTCTTTATGTAACTATCGATGTTTCTTGCTTTCCAAATAAGTCTGGGAAAGAATGTGACATTCTTAGCACCCTTCTCTGGAACCCCGAGAGAAGCAGAGTGCCGGTGACGATGAGAACGAGCAGATGCGGTGAGAAGAGGAGGTGTGAGAGGCAAGGGGGTCTCCCACTCAACGGGACTTTCCTCCTTCAGCTTGCTGGGAGCACAGTGTCACTCCCGTTATCGTCGAATGAGTGTGCAAAGATCAAAAGTGAATTTCAACGAGAACAAATTTTTAAAGCTTGAAATGACTTGGCTTGAAATGATCATGGCATGTTGGCAGAAGGGACTTGGTGGAAATAAGATTCTCCAAAACTGGAGAAGTCTAGAACTTCTGTAGAATGCTTCTCAATATTTCACAGAAATAATGTTCGTTTTTGCCTAATAAGTACTTCATGTTTGTTTGAGTCAAATAGGAAAAATAATTGTAAAACACTGTTTCTTTTAAAAAATTTCTGTCATTTATTTTTAACGTAAAGCAGCGAATGATATCGTAGATCCATGAAATTTCGGTCGGCGCGGTTCAGAAGGCTGCAGTTCTGGGCAGAGGCCGCCATCACGGAAGGGTTTGTGCAGGACAGGTGGCCTGCGTTTGCAGGGGACAGGAGGGGGGAGGCTGGACACAGCGCCCAGGGCGACGCCTCGGCGAGTGTACGGAGACGTGACTTGCTTGCATTTGCATAGAGGGTGGATGAGTTTAAAGCTTTAATATTTAGGGCACTTATTTTAGATGTAAAGACTATTCGGGGGACACTTTTAAGTAAAAATGCAAAGAAACGCCAATGTGTAGTTACAAAAGAGACAACAGACCCCAAACAGAGTTCCGTGCGAAGGTCCACATCACCAAGAGGAGGCTTAATGCCCAATTTACAGTTTAAACCACCCCAGGAATGGAACCTTAGACCAGTCGCCCTGGAGTTACCTGGTCGGTGTAGTGCGGTAGGTAGCAGGCCTGCCGCACGTGGCAAGCTCTTTGCTAGCGGGGCTCTTGTCCCGGCCCTTCTGCCTGTAAAAATCTCCCACGGGGTACCGCGCTCCTCTGAGTTCCTCAATGGGACGCTGCCTCATTCATGCATCACTGAATAAAGCCAATTAGATTCTTTGAATTTACGCAGTTGGATTTTGGTTTTTAACAGGATTAACTCTAGGTCAAAGACCAGGATGAACAGCTTCCAACGCAGAAAAGTTGCTGGTATTGGAAATGAGAATAATTAGCTTACGTCGTATATTTAGGAGTATATTTAGTATTAAAATGAAGACAAGTCACTTGAGTTTTTAAAAATTCAGCTTGAATATTTGTGTTTTGCAGGGGTTAATTTCTAAACACCTATCTGTCTGGTTGCGGCAATTATTCTGCATTTATTCTAGTGTCTATCTATCCACGTATCTATTTGAGAGGATATATGGGTGTATGTGTGGGCTTCTGTGTATGTATATTTGTACTTGTAGTATCGGTGCGTGTGTTAGGAATGCATTTTGTATGACAGAGATGCAAATATATAAGTAGGAGATAGAATGAGAATTAAAGAAGCAAACATCTTTTTAAAGAAAGTTGAGCTGTAGGTTGGTTCTTGGTTTGGCTTTTATTCAGAAAACTCCAACAGTACTATGAGATTTTCCTATTTTTTTAATTCAAGAAATTCTAGCAGTACATTACAGAAACATCTAAAATGATTTCCTAAATTTGCTACTTTTCCAGTCATAGCTGAGTAAGTAAAAGATGTCATCTTTCTTGGAAGAAAATACATATGAGAATTAATTCTCTTACTTTGGAAAATATTTTGAAGGTTTTCCTATTTTGTACCCTATCACTGAAAGTCCCATTTTTTTTTTTTTCTAAAACCAGGTAGGGAAGATGACTCAGTTCAGTGCTTCATGTAAAATTGATGAACTTTTGGTAAAAAGAATCTGGGTTTTACTGTTTTCTAATTTTATGATCCCGATGTGGTGATTTATTTTCATACATTGTTATTTCTAACTTCGGAAGAAAGGATTACAAGTTAAAGTAAGTGAAGGTATAAAATTCCACAAGCAAAACCTGCCCCCTCCCTTTCACTCACGAATAAAATTGTCTAACAAACCAATATGGAAAAGTGGGATGGTCAAAGGAATTTTAAAACCTCTTTTAAAATGCCCGTTAATTCTGTCCATTGGTCTGGTGACTTAACACCAACAGCTGGCCTGGTCATGTGATTTAAAGTAAATAATACAAATTTGAAAAATACTGGCGAAATGGCAAATCTATTTATATAGATTTTAAAATCTATTAAAGTAGATTTTACAATCTATTTTAAAACCTATTTTAAAACCTATTCTCTTAGCAACTTTCAAATATATAATGCGATACTATTAATTATAGTCATAATGCTGTACATTTCACCCTTGGGACTTATTTATTCTATGATGGAAGTTTGTACCTTTTGTGATAGATACACTTAATTTCATCTTAATAGTTGTAATAGTGTGCTCCAGTCCACATTTTTATTTTCATAACTCTCTCTCGATAACATCCATCAGTTTTCTAGTTTCTTTTTTTTTTTTTTTAAGATTTTATTTATTTATTTATTTATCTTTAGAGGGGAAAGGTAGGAGAGAAGGAGAGGGAGAGAAATATCAATGTACGGTTGCCTCTCGTGTGTCCCCCGCTGGGAACTGGCCTGCAACCCAGGCATGTGCCCTGACTGGGAATCGAACCGCAACCCTCTGGTTCGCAGGCCCGCACTCATAGTTTCTTAGGATGGTTTTGTTAACGTGGCATAAAAGTGTTTAGCATCTAGAAGTAAATTTTATAAAATGAATTCTAAGTTAAAAACTTACCAAATATAGCTTTCAAAAATAGTTTTAGCACCTTATTTATTTGTTTGGATACAAATAAAACTTGCGTTACATAGGTACATTATTTCCTTGTAATCTAGTGAGATCCTTAAAATAACATGACCTGTTTTCGTAGCCAATTGGTCAGCCATCTTACACTTTTCTGATGCCGGGCTTAGGAAATGTGTATATCTTCATAAATGGGAAAAGTCAACTCTATAGTTTATTCTTTCAGCCTAAATCAAAGTAGCTATTGTTCTGCTTATCCTCTTCTGCTTATTGCCCTCCAGGATTTTCATCTAATCCTTAAAAACTATTACAACCTAGCTTTAGTAGCACTTAGAAAAAATATTTTTTCCACTAAACTTCAAAAATAAGTCATTTTTACCTCAGAAGAAAAGATATCTGTTTTGAAGATAAGACTAATCACATTAAGTCTTCAACAATCTCTTTTCCATTTCACAGTTATATTTATCTTCAAAAGGTCTAATCCAGTTCAAGGAAAAGATGTATGAAATTAGTTTTATTCCCTAAGGCAAACCCAGAGAGAATCTTATATTTATTTCTTTTAGTAAACTTATGGCTGCTGTCTAAGGCAAAATTAAAAGCATAAATAACAAATAGGAATGGACCTAGAAGCTAGATAAATTGACTTCACAACTAGATTTACATGCTGGATCATCAAAACTTTCCCTGGCCCAACACTTAATTTATGGGTGCTATCCTCAATTTCAGGCTTCTCATGCTTTCCCAGTTTTTCCTCACCTTCCACATGAAAGTACCTTGGCTTTCCCCTGAATTATTAACCCTCCTCTGGCCATTATGTAATAAATAGAGAGCTACAGTTTATTAAATGTTTTCTGCTCAAGATCTTTTGTGGTGTGTACCCTTCCCAGCCTCCTCAAACACATTTTAGGAGAACCCTTCTTAACACTAATGAGGGGGAAAAACACTATATATTTTGTCTCTCGAATATTCTCAAAAAAGGGTTAACACTGCATTTCTGAGATTGACATATCAATGGAAAACTATATTTAAGAGATGTAAAATGTTAAGACTAATTCTTAAATAAAAATTTTAATATGTTGACATTTGAAGTTTAATTTTTTTTAATTTTTATTTTAATTGTTGATCTTGTACAGTTTTCTGTCTTTTATTCTCACCCGAACCCGCCACCCCAGCCCTCCCTCCCTCCCTCCCATTTCCACCCCCCCCCCCATAGATTTTGTCCATGTGTCCTTTATACTTGTTCCTGTAAATCCTTCCCCTTTTCCCCTGAAATTCCCTCCCCTCTCCCCTCTGGTGACTTTCAGCATGTTCCCAATTTCCATGTCTTTGGTTATATTATGCTTGTTTGTTTGTTTTGTTGATTAGGTTCCTGTTAAAGGTGAGATCATATGGTATTTATCTTTCACTGCCTGGCTTACTTCGCTTAGCATGATGCTCTCAAGTTCCATCCATGCTGTTGCATAGGGTATGAGCTCCTTCTTTCTTTCTGCTGCATAGAATTCCATTGTATAAATGTACCACAGTTTTTTGATCCATTCATTTACTGATGAAGTTTAATTTTTTTGTATGTCTATATTGACTCCTCTGGTGGCCAATAATTTTTATACCTAGAAAAAAATCAACCACAGAATAATTTATTGACTAAGATCTGTAACTTATTCATTCAATATATATATATTTTTTTTGCTCTTTTTTTTGGTAACAGGTCGGCCACCTTTCCTCCCCAAGCAGTTCATGTCTTGGTAGACTTATTCTCATCTGTGGCAGATGGGGGGCTCTGTGGGCAAGGCTCCCCCAAGCTCTTTCTCAGTGTGAACTCTCTTTTGTTACAGTACTCTCCTCCGTGTGCCTCCTAGGAGCGCCACTAGCTGAATTTCCTTTTGCTACTATTGCTCTGAATTCCCTTTATTTTTCCCTTGACCCCTATGAATGATAGCTGCCTCTCCTATGTGAAGACGCTATAGAATTCACATGC
This sequence comes from Glossophaga mutica, assembly GCA_039655065.1. NCBI lineage: Eukaryota > Metazoa > Chordata > Mammalia > Chiroptera > Phyllostomidae > Glossophaga > Glossophaga mutica. Next base: position 92,138,115 of record CM077313.1, read on the forward strand.
AATTTAATAATGTCCCTCTTCCAAAGCCTCATTTATCATAGGGTGTACCACCCACTTCAGATATCATCATGTAATGTCATGTTCTACTCATATGTGACACCCACCACATTACTTTTGGTTTCACTGATTTTCTCTATTGTTTTTGTTCCCTGTTTTGTTTATGCACATCTTAATATTTGTTTCCTTCCTTCTGGTGGCTTTGAGTGTAGTTTGCTATTCTTTTTCCAGTGTCTTAAATGTAAGTTGTTATTGATTTAAAAATTTTCTTTTTTAATGTCAACACTTGATCTACACATTTACTTATAAGAAGACATTTTACTTCATTTCATAAGTTTTGGTTGTATATGTGTTGTTGTTTCTTAAATTCCTATCAAAGTATTTCCTAATTTTCCTTTGATTTTTTCTTTGACCTCTTATTTATCTGTCTATCTATGTATCTATTTATTTATTTTTAAGATTTTATTTATTTATTTTTAGAGAGATGGGAAGGGAGGGGGAGAGAGAGGGAGAGGAACATCGATGTGTGAGAGACACATTGACTGGCTGCCTCTCACATGCCCCCTAACCACGGACCTGGCCCGCAGCCCAGGCGTGTGCCCGGATTGGAAATTGAACCAGTGACCCTTTCGTTCACAGGCTGGCACTCAGTCCATTGAGCCACACCAGCCAGGCAGACCCCTTATTTAATAATGTTATTTAATTTCCACATATCTGTGATTTTGGCAGGTTTTTTTTTGGGGGGGGGTATTTAATTTCAACTTTCTTCCTATTGTAGTTATAAAAGGTATGCTGGGTGATATGCTTTGAAGCTTTATTTACGAAGCTTGTTTTTGTGGTCTAACAGATGGTCTATCCTGGAGAATGTTCCATGTACGCTTGGCAAAATATGTATTCCACTTTTCTGGGGTGTAGTTCCCCATTTCCTCTTTGATTCTGTGCCTACTTGTCCTCTCCCTTATTGCAAGTTGGGCACCCATGTCTCCAACTGCAATGGTAGAATTATCAATTTCTCCCTTCAATTTTGTCAGTTTTTTGTTTCATACATTTTGAAACTTTGTTTTTAGGTGGGCATATATTTATAATTATTATATTTTCTTGATAAATCAACCCTTTTACCAATATATGATTTTATTCTTTGCCTTTTATAATAGCATTTTACTCAAAGTCAATTTTGTCTGGTATTAGTATAGGTAACCTTTATTAGTATATTAGTATAGCTCTCTTTTGATTATTTTTACATGAAATATCCATTTCATTTATTTCATTTTTAACCTATTTGTACCTTTGGATGTAAAGTGAGTCTCCTGTAGACAGCATATATTGGGATCATGCTATTTTTGTTCATTCTGCCAATCTCTGCCTTTTAAGAGGAGAGTTTAATCCATTTACATGTAAAGTTGTTACTGATAAGAAAGGACTGACTCTGCCCTTTTTGTTTTTGTTCTTTATGTGTTTTATCTATTTTGTCTTCCATTACTATCTTATTTTGTATTTATTGATTTTTTGTGTAACTTTTTTATTAAAAACTTTTTTCTGATTCTTCTTCATTTCCTTTGCTTATATATTTTAGATATTTTCTTAGTGGTTAATCTGAGGATTTTATTTTTTTTGTCCATGGTACAGAAGTTGTTTCCAAGTTTTGAATTGTCTACTAGGATACAAGGAATGAAAAGTTATCAACAATTAATTTGTGGGTCTCAAACATTTCATTTTCTTTTACTAATATTAAACTACATGTGTTTTGATATAAAAACACACAGGCAAAGGATGCCTGTTTAAGTAAATAATCAGAATTTCAACCATAATTACAAATTATTGTATTTCACTATAACTATGTTGGATAGATCTGGTATTGATAGTATAGATAGAGAGGAATGCTGCATAAGTATAACTTTACATGAAAAAAACTGGTTGGATTTTTATCTGCAAAGTGTGGTCACTGGCTTTTCTATCCTATAAATCTAAAATTATACACTCTAAAGGAAAATGAATAATGCAGATTTGCATAGGTCAAGAAAACATTTTCGAGGAGAATGTTTCAATACTTCCACTTACTAAAATAGACATTTCCTCTGCCCGATCATTTTACTCATACATTATTAAAAATTCTTCTACTCCCTCCATTAAAAACAGAACGCCCTGAACTGGGCGCTTGGTAAAGTCAGAGTCAGAGGAGCAACAGGTTGGCCAAGGCGAGCTGTACGGACAAGGAACATTCCTGGTTTCTAACGTTTGGTTTTGATAATATCGATCTATACGTCCAGTCTTCGATTCCATGTGATGCCTCTCTGTCATAACAGTGAATTTAGCTCTTTTTCTGTGAACTTCCTGTAGTAAATTTATAAACTGATAATTTTACATATGATCAGAAATGAAAAAAAATTCTTTAAAAACAAAAGATTTTCAGTGAACACATAGATTCAGTGAATCTATTTGGAAGGTGAACAGAGAACTTCCACAGAGAAAATAAACTAGCTAGTTAGAGAAAGGAGGTGCATCATAACGTCATACCATATAAAGAGTAGAATTATACGTAATCGCATTTTCTCCCTTTCTTTCTCCATATACATGTTTAAAATCACATGTATGGAGCGCTTCCTATAAATTAAGGACAATGCCAAGTCCTTTAATTGACTTAGTGTTCACAGCTGTCTACTTTAATTATTTATATACAATAACATGAACAATCCAGTATAAAATATTGGGAATGTACTTGTGCTTCTTCTAAGGTCCATAAAGACTCTTAGAATCTTGCGAATGTCTGGTTTTCCGTACTTGGCTTTCCTCCAAGGTTAACCAAGGCAATCAGTATTCTTTTCATTTTATATTGTTTTCTTCGGACGAGACTGCCGCTGCTTCTAGCCCAACCACATCCACACCCTGTGTCCAAGTCCTGCCTGTGTCATGTATCGGACTAGAGGGGCGTTCCCTCTCACCAGGTGCCCGTTGGTGACAAAGAAACACCAAAACCAAGGCAGACTTCTGGGTGGACCCTGAGCTGCAGTATCCGTGTGCACATGTGGTCTCTCCCCCTCTCTCCTCCTCTCTCCCTTCGTGTTCGTGTCTGTGCTCGCTCTCCTCCCCTCCTCCCTCTCTGCTGGGCCTTAGCAAGCTTCACCTCTGGTCTCTGCTAAGTTGGTTTAGAGCAGCATAACCTTGGGCAAATCACAAAATGTCCTTGCAATTCTACATTTCTTTCACTTAAAATGATCATGTAAAAACAGGTGATATCCAGTGTTACTTTTACACCAAAAATTCTGTATTCAGAGACATAATGAAACATCACCTGGGCTTACATAACATGGGCGATGATGAGTTGCAAATGAAGACTTTTGAAAAGTTCTACATTTGCTTGGAATGATGCATTTTACTTTTAAATGAAATGTCACATTAACCAGGTGTGTTGCCTCGATCTCTTTTTGTCCCAGAGAGCAAAGTACTAATGAAGCTAGATTTAGCCAAGTGTTGCTTATTGTGAGGGCATAACTGGAACACAATGGAAATCCACAAAGATTTCGTGAGGCCAGGTCTCATGGAGCACAGCGGGGATGTTCATGCTCAGGCCCCAGCCACAGCAGGCTCACCTGGGGTCCCCGGCAGTGGGTGTGACTCAGACAGTGGCTTACAGACCACGTGACTCTCCTTCCTCATTTATTTTCTTCCTGTCCGCTTCCGAGCACACACGACTTTGGCTCACCATGGCCCCCAGCCTTACTCTCGAGTCACTCTTCGGTCTCTTGACCCCTGTTGCTAATCAGCTCACTTATATTCTCTTCATTCAGATTAAAGAGAGAAATTCTCAGGAGTTGAGTTCATTTTCTCAAACCAAGCTTTGCAGAAGGGACCAAACCTTGGCCTGGTCAGCTGGAGCAGCGCTGTGCCATCAACTGGAGCCATCAGGGCTACAGCTCTCACGTAAGCAGTTACGTGGGTTTCCTGCTCATCCTGGAGGCCGGCATGGCCACGCAGGTGACTCCAAGCATGTTTAGCATACAGTGGTCCACGCATAAGATTAGGAATGGCAACAACAGGCGATGGGTTTACCGCATAAAGGATTCACGACCCTGCTCTTCAGGGGAAATCATCTCATAGGAAGTCTAGAAGTCGTACTGAACAAGGCGGGGTAGAGGAGGGTTAGCGTGGGCCTCCGATTCACAACAAGGTGCACGCTGACTTTCCCTACCAGGAGCTGCTACTCTGAAGGAGACCGGAGTAAGACATCAGAATTCTTGTGCCTCTCTGCCAATTGGAATGGCATAAAGCCTCAAAGGCTTACGTGAGAGCAAAGGCTGAATATCACTTGTAAATCAAGGCATTTTTCAAAGTTATGGTGTTAAAAAGTATTTACCTACTTATTAGCTACCTGCTTTGCTTAGTTTTTCCCTCCATAGTAAAAAAAGTACAAGGTCAAAAGTTGAAACTGACCCATGAATTTGACAGAGAAAAAAAAGACATTTTTGAAGAGAAAGAGCAGTTTGGTGTACCTGGTCTTACCCCTGGTAGTGATGACTGTGTTGGAATTCTCCTTTGTGAGTAACACAATGATCATCTAAGGCATTCTGAAACAGCCACTAACATTATTTTATGTTAACATTTTGCTTATAAACGGGGCCTTTTAACTGGTGTGAAACAATAACCAATTTTTATATCCCATAAAGAGTATACTGTACAACCAAATGCTGAAATTGAGCTGAAATTTATAACTCATTTATCTGAGGGATTTTTTTTTAGTACATGCAATGTATAAAGACATGCATTATTCATCTAAGCTGTTAGCTCATTTGAATTTTCATTAAACAGTAAAGATTATATCACTGCAATGTGAGTAGAATTTTAACTTTATTCTGCTTGTACATGCAAACCCAATTTTTGTGTGTTTAGAACTCAAAGTGTTTACTAATTGACATCTATACGTACATGCACATTTAACATGCACATACATGTCTATGCCTGTAATTGAGGATACATGCAAGTAACATGTCTGATACCCGATGTAGTTGTTCTTCTTTGAAATAAGATATTTTCCCATGTACGTGAAACACTCAAATAAATGAAACATTTCCTTAAGCACTGAAACTTTTCAAAAGTTATTATTGTTTAAAATATATTGTTTCTTTTCAAAAAACCAACTATACAGAATATATTATTCTATTATTGATGATCAAAAGACATAATTTTTATAAGCTATTAAAACTGTTTTATTTCTAAAAATATATGGCCACTAAGACATGCCTTAGAAGTCTCACACATATTTTCTTTATTTTCATATATAAAACATATAAGATAATTTTATAAATACAAAGTACTGAAAACCTGTTTGTGGGCTCTCCCTAACAGGTGGTGAAGAGGTAGAGAAAATGGTTTCTTTCTACTGGTGTTTGTCATCTTCTAGTTTGTTTTCGAAAATTTACTTAGCCAATCAATGGATAAGCAATCATTGATGTTTCTGTGTAGGCACTTACACGTAGAGAAAGAGAAATAGGCACGACTTTGTTGGGGAAGGAGACATTTGATAAACTGGTACACATTCCAGTGAATAAAGATTATTTCTGCTGTTACTAGGGATCGTTTTACGCTGTTAGAATAACAACAGCACTTTGTAATTATCACACACTTCCCTGGCACCAGATACACACTTCTTTGCATGATTTAATTCATTGTCTCCATAAATGAACGTAGGAGGTCTTATTACTTACTCATCATTGTGCGTATGTGGAAAGTAAGGCAGCAATGTTAAGGAACTTGCTCACAGCTAGCAAGTGTTGAGAAAATAATTTTTGAGACAATCTCCTGTTAAGCCAGAAAACCTTGCCACAAAAGTGGGTGAGAAAACGGTTTTGTTGCTGAGGGAGTCCTGGAGCGGAGTGCGGGGCACGTCACAGGCGCTCTGCCAGGAGACGGCAGAGAAGGACAGCGCTCTCACCTTCCACAGAGCCCAGCAGAGACGACCCATCACGTGCAGGTCGCTGGACCTAGTCCTTGAGTGACAGGGCCTGACAGCGCCATTTGTCACATGTATTTGCCCTAGCTTCACCTGATAATCGGGTCGACCATCTGCGTTAGCTTTACCCAAAGGAAAAAGAAAGTCACCTTTATGACAAGAAGTAGTTTTGCCACGTGGAGTATGGTACCTGCCAAAGTTAGGCTTTGACCTTCCAAAGAAAGTGGGAGACTTGGGAGGCGTGGTCCTCTTTTTCCTGATGATTACATGTCAAAGAGATACTCTGGGGTCCTTGAGAAAGACATGCACAGTCAAAAGTCTTGGTCAGCTTTTACAAAAGTTACATGTATTTTAAAGAGAGGAAGAACCGACAACTACCAGTTGTGCAAAGTGAAGGCTCTTATGTTCTTTTGAATCAGTGTTTTGGATTCTTTCAGATATATTCCCAGAAGTGGAATCACTGGGTCAAAAGGCAGATCCATTTTTAATTTTTTGAGGAAGCTCCACACTGTTTTCCACAGTGGCTGCACCAGTCTGCCTTCCCACCAACAGTGCACAAGGGTCCCCCTTTCTCCACATCCTCGCCAGCACTTGTTTATTGAATTATTGATGATGGCCACTCTGACAGGTGTGAGGTGGTATCTCATTGTGGTCTTAACTTGCATTCCTCTGATGATTAGTGATGCTGAGCATCTTTTCATATGTCTGTTGGCCATCTGCAAGTCCTCTTTGGAGAAGTGTCTATTCATTGCAGTGCTATTTCCAATTGCCACTATATGGAAGCAGCCCAAGTGTCCATGAGTAGATGAGTGGGCAAAACAGACTATGGGACATTTACACAATGGAATACTACTCAAATGTAAAAAAGAAAAACATTCTACCCTTTACAACAGTATGGATGGACCTGGAGAACATTACACTAAGTGAAATAAGCCAGTTGGAGAAAGACAAACACCATATGATCTCATTCATTTGTGGAATCTAATGAACAAACTGAACTAACCAGGAAAACGGGGACAGACTCATAGATGGAGAGCAGAATGGCAGCTAGTGGGGGAGGGAGGGTACGGGGGTGGAGGGGCTGAGCAAAGAGGAAAAAAGACGCATGGACACAGACCACAAGTGTGTTGACTGCTGAGGGGAGGAGGATATAAGGGGACTAAATGGTCATGGGAAAAACACAATAAAGATTAAGTAAAAAAAAGAAATGGAAAAAAATAAAGTAAATGCTTTAAGAAAAGGGAGAGGTCACTTCCTTTATACTCAAAAGGAAGAACTAAGCCTCTTATTTTTAATTTGTGTGTCCCTTTACAGAAGTAAATAATGGCATTAAGATTTGAGTCCAGGATATATTGGCAGAAGCCAAGTCCTTAAATATGTCCCTGTATGACATTCTGCTAAGTGTATACTTGGCAGGAGATGATTGTCTGAGTTTGACTTGACACTTACTTGATGAGAAGTCTCCAGGGAAAGAAGATTCCAAGTAGATGAAACAATAAGTCTGAAGACCTTGAGGTCAAAGGGACACAACAAAAATCAGGGGGCCAGATACAGTAGGTGGGAGACCAAAAGTTTAGACATTTAGGGAAGGGTTGAGTCTTCTAGGGCATATTAAGCCATAGTGAGACTTTAGGACTATATTCTAGTGCCAATAAATAGACACCTGAAGGATCTTCTAAGCAGAGAAGTATAATGTAATTTCTGATTTAGATAAATTATTTTTCCCATTGTGCGAAGAAGATGTGTCATGTTCTGTTGGGGTGTTGACTATGGAGGCAAAGTAGCCAATAAGAGACTGTTCACAGTAGTCCAGGTCTTCGATCACCACCGTGGAGATTTGAGTTAAATTTTGCCTCCCTTAGGAGGTAAAGCTACGGAGTTCTGCTGATGTTTTGAATGTAAGGAGAGGGGAAAGAGAAGAATCAAGGGTGATTGTAAGAATTTGTCTAAAGTAAATATTGTTGTACTGTCTGCTGGTATAGGAGGAAGATGTCAAGTCTTGAGCAGATTAAAGGAAGGAGTGGGCAATCAGTAACATTTTAGCCATATTAGGGTGGCAGTGTCTCTTAGATGTAGGTCCAAATGGTGATGGCAACTAGCATCAGCAGTTGGATTTAGGAGTCTGTGGCTCAGGTGAGTAGTCTGAGCTCCAGATGCCAATCACATCAGCATATGAAGAGTGTGTGCAGGTCAGATTGGGTAATGCAGGGTCAGGACTGAATAAAAATGACCTGTCCTTGGGGGGGCAGATAAAGAAGTGTGCTGAGGACAGGAAGCTTCTTGGATGCATATGGAAACTAAAGTTACCTCAAAAGAGTGTTTGGCCTAGGGCAGGGGTGTCAAACTCATTTTCTCCGGGGGCCACATCAGCCTCATTGTTGCCTTCGAAGGGCTGAATGAGGCTGAATGTAATTTCAACTCCTTAACGGTTAAGAAGTAGTTACCTTTATACAGTCCTACAACTATTTTTCGGCCCTTGGAAAGCAACTGCGAGGCCGATGTGGCCGCTAGGGAAAATAAGTTTGACAGCCCTGGACTAGGGAGTTTGGGTTGGCAAATTAAAGGAAACATACCTTTGCGGTAACATGAAAAGAGACAAGAAGGAATTCAAGAAACAGTGTCTTAGCAGTGGAATTGCTGGGTCAAAAGGTATATCCATTTTTAGTTTTCTTAGAAAATTCCATACTGTTTTCCATAGTGGTTGTAACAACCTGCACTCCCACCAGCAGTGCACTAGTGTCCCCTTTTCTCCACAACCTCTCCAACACTTGTTGTTTGTTGCTTTGTTTATGAGGGCCATTCTGACTGGTGTCAAGTTGTATCTCATTGTGGTTTTAATTTGCATCTCTCTGATAGCTAGCGATATCGAGCATCTTTTCATGTGTCTCTGGATCCTCTGTATGTCCTCCTTGGAGAAGTGTCTGCCCAAGTCCTCTGCCCATTTTTTAATTGGGTTGCTTGTCTTCTTAGAGTGGAGTCATGTAAGTTCTTTGTATATTTTGGAGATTAAACCCTTATCTGAGGTATCATTGGCAACCTAAGAACCCTGAAACACCAATCCAAAAGAACCTATGCACCCCTATGTTTATAGCAGCACAATTTACAATAGCCAAGTGTTGGAAGCAACCTAGATGCCCATCAGTAAATGAATGGATCAAAAAACTGTGGTACATTTACACAATGGAATTCTATGCAGCAGAAAGAAAGAAGGAGCTCATACCCTTTGCAACTGCATGGATGGAACTTGAGAGCATCATGTTAAGCGAAGTAAGCCAGGCAGTGAAAGACAAATACCATATGATCTCACCTTTAACAGGAAGCTAATCAACAAAACAAACAAACAAGCATAATATAACCAAAGACACATAAATTGAGAACAGGCTGAAAGTCACCAGAGGGGAGAGGGGAGGAAATTTCAGGGGTAAAGGGGAAGGAACAAGTATAAAGGACACATGGACAAAAACTATGCGGGGTGGAAATGGGAGGGAGGAGGGGAGGGCTAGTGTGGTGGGTTCGGGTGAGAATAAAAGACAGAAAACTGTACAAGATCAACAATTAAAATAAAAATTAAAAAAAAAAAAAAGAAAGAAACAGTGTCAGAACTGAACAAATTAGATGAATCCCAGAGAAAAGCCAAACTTGTATGGGCCCATGGTCTCTGGTGGGATTAAGAACTAAAACACGCTGAGCACCTACTGTGTTTCCGGGACCCATCTTCCATACATTAACTCTTTTAATCCTCGGATGACTTTCCTCACTTACAGAGAGGGATGGATACTTCTGACGTTTTACGGGTAAAGGTCGGAGTTCATTAACTGGTTCAAGAGCACACGCTTAGAACTCTGCTGCGGCTGGATTCAAGCCCAGGAAGTGGGTCTCGGGACCTCTGCTCCTAAAAAGGCGGCTCCCTGGTGCCCTTCAGTGGGGTAGAGGGATTCGCTGTCTCCCCACTGAGACCCTCTCCCCAACACATGCACACGCCTCCCTGTCAGGCTGTGGAAGATCTCTGGGCCATAAGACCTTATCAGAGCTCTTTCCCCAAATATGTAACCCAACACTCTGTCCCCTTGACCCATTTAATATTTCTTCTTACAGTTTTCCAATTCCTGACATTATGTATTTTTCTGGTATCTGTATATCTTTATTTTTTCTGTCTATCTGGGAGCAGGGATCTAAATTTGTTCACCATAATATAACCAGTGCCTAGGCCATGATGTGGCTTAGTAAAAATTACTGACTCATACATGAATGATGAGTGAATCAATCAATGAATGAATGAGCATACCTTTGGTTGTAATTTTGAGTGTCTGGCTGATACAGGAGACCGATAGTTGGATGTTTAGGTCACTAATCCTGAGGGTCATGTCCTTTTTTTCCAATAAGGCTCAGTCACCAAGAGAGCAGGTGATGTGGTTGTGGGCTGGGGTTGGGGACACCGGGCAAACAGAGACAGGGAGTCCTACCGAGAGGGAAGGGAGGAGCTGGAACAGAGGGACGAGGGCTGGGTTGTGATGGGGGGTGTTAGCAGATAAGCAAGGCCCAGAAAGGACTGTCGATGGGATTGGGAGGAAACGTCCGATGCCAGAGCATGGGGACAACTGAAGGGACCGAGAAGCGTTGGAGTAGAGTAGGGATGTCAACGATGGGAAATCGTAGTCAGTTTGTAGCGTGTTAGAACTTAGGTTTTCTTTGTAAATTGCTAACTGTGATCGTGCAAAGGAGAAGAGGTATAAAAATGAACGTCTAAAACTCACAAAAATGTTTCCATAGACTTCCTCACCAATGTTGACATCAATAAAATTTTAACTTTATTGAAACATCTTCTTAGGAGTATAATAATAGCTATAATTTTAAAATAATAGCTTAATTTAATAAAAATGTGCATATTCATATATAACTTTAGGCATTTCACAACCTAAGTTTAAAGTTTCAATTTTAAAATTTCAGTAACTGTTTAAACATTTTAATTAGAGCTGTCTGTACATAGCGGCAGGCCACCAGTATAGGAACACGAGTTTTGGGATTTTCTTTTTTTTTTCCATAACGGAGTCTTTGAAAAACCACCACTTGGCCTACTGCTTTGAACCAACAGAACGACTGTCTTCGGTGGCTGGCTGCAGCGCCGTGTACGTCGGTGTTAGCGCCCCTGCTTTCCTCCTCGCAAGCCTGACTCGGCCTCCACGAAGAGCAGCAACAACTAACAAAAACCAGAATGAGACCAACAGCCGTCCTGAGCTTCCGCACACATTTCACCAATTGTCCAATTCATCCCTACCAACTGGCTCTGAGTAGTACATCACTATCATTTCAAAATAATTAAGATTACATTTGGGGGAAAAAAAAAAAAAAAAAAAAAAAAAAGCCCTGGATGGTGTAGCTCAGTGGATTGAGTGCAGGCCTCTGAACCAAAGGATCGCGGTTCGATTCCCAGTCTGGGCACATGCCTGGGTTGCAGGCCAGTTCCCAGCATGGCTCACACAAGAGGCAACCATACATTGATATTTCTCTCCCTCTCCCTCTCTCCTACCCTTCCCCTCTAAAAAGATAAATAAATAAATAAATAAATTACATTTGATAAAGGATTTGGAGACACTGTGGTTTTTAAAGAGTCCCTTTACTTGTCCTGGAAATGTCCAATTTTGTATTTGAAAAAACAATATTTTCAACGGCATGTTTTGTGATAGAAAAAAGGAGCAAACATTATTTTTAATTCTTCAACTTGAGAGGCCCACTTAAGGCCATGTCGTAATGTTAATAAACGTGAAAACCCGACAACATCTGATTTGCTGGGGTGCTCAGGATTCGCAACGTTGTGGGTCGCAGTAGCGCCCTGAGCACAGAAGGCGGGCACACCGTCCCCAGTTTCCCTGCGCTCCCGTTCGAACAGTAAAACTGCTCTAAGTAGTGCATCAGAAACGGTGATAATGTAGGAGCTGGAGGGAATTCTGGGACAGCTTAAGAAATGTATTTCTACTTCTGCTGTAACAACCACTCAAGGCATGAAGTTCTTAATGTAGCACTTCCAGACTTCAAGGATCATTTAAAATAGAATATAAAACAGTATCATTGTAAAGCCAGAAATCATGGGAAGAAATCCACATTCCTCTGTTTTTAGACATTTGTACGTATAGTGATACATATGGTCCCTCCGTGTCCCCCTCCTTTGCCACAACCACCTCCCCTCCTTGTCTCAAACAAGGATATTTTTATTGCAACCAGAGGCATACGCAGTTAAAATAGTCACTGTAACATCGTACTTCGATTACACTTTGTTGTAACTCGTTACCAGTCGGCCCGAAGTTGGACCCTCACAAGAGCAACGATCCGACAGCTCTATTCCGGGTTGAAAGAGGCTCCACTCGGGAGTGATGGTCAGCTGGCGCGGGGCTCTCCATCACGCCGACGTCTGGGGAAGAAGCTTCACTCCACAGACAAGCCAGGGGTCACGAGAAGAAGGATTTTACGATCCCTTCCTGGCATAGAAAACCATGGAATATAGGTAATTTATTGAGGTCATCCCTGGCACAGAGCTCTAAACCATTAATTCAGGGCAATGAAAAAGAACAAAGGATTGAAGCAGCACCGTTACAACACTGAGAGGCAAGACGGGTGGGTGATTGCAGATTTTATTTGTCCACCTGGTGCTTTTTGTTGGACCCTGTCCGCACCGTGGGCTCCGGGAGCGGAGCTCACTGGTGTGTGGACACACTCGGCTCCAGTTTCCCCGGTGTTTACATTCCAGTCTGGAGAACGGGCACACCCAGGCATGGGGACCGAGTCCAGCTCGGCGCGCTGACTGCTGGGACAGAAGCGGGGTGGGGGGCAGTGCGGGGCTGCGGTCCCAAGGGGTGGGCATGCTTCATGAGTTGCTCTGCGGGTCAGCAAAGCCCTCTTTGAAGAGGGGGCACTGCACTGGAAATGAACTATAAAAGGAATTATTCATGGAAATGATAGTAAGAAAAAAACGCAGGGATAACAGAATAAAGTTCTGAGGCAAGAAATGTTTTAGTTTGGGGCGGAAGGCAGTTTGACCGCCATATAATCTCTCTTTTATTGTTGTTATTTATAATTTCTGTAGTTATTTGACTGATATATATAGTGTTACATATTATATATGTGAAATGCTATTATACATAAGCATTAAATGTATTATTTATTACCATTAAGGACTAGTTTGTGTATATGTTCAATGAATTTTAGTCCCATACCATATATGTGTATATGTGTTTATATGTACATGCCAAGTTTTATGTTTGAATATTGGTTAATTAGTTTGCGCTAGAGACTGGAGTTACCAGACTGAAGCCCTCCACCTTTAAGGATATTATAGTGATGGTTCATCCCAGTTCACATCAGAGTCATCTAAGGAATTAAGTGTTAATTCTCATTTAATGGGTTCGAGGTTGGGCTTGGAACTTGAGTTGTTTAAAAGTTCCCCATTGAAATCATGTAAAAGATTCTGAGTTGGAACCAGCGCTGAGAATCCCCGGTCTACGAGGCAGGCGGAGGGTGCATGGTCTAGGTGATGGAACCAGGTTAGATTTGATAGTGATGGATTAAGGCTATGTGGACGAGGCTTCAAAACATACCTGTGTCATTCTGACTCTAAATGTCTCCCATTGATTTAGTATACAATTTTTTATTACTCTGATTGGAGGTTTTATTTTCGAATAGTACACATGGAATTACAAATTTATACCTATGATCTGGATGTCACATAAAGTGTACACCTTTGTTTTGTGTGATGGGTTATAGATCCTTCTGAAAATTGGTCACATAGGGCCAAGTACTAAATATTAAAGTACCAAGGCAATACGACTGCATCAATGACTCTGTTGGGAATTTGTGGAGCCTATAGGATATTTATGTGTGACTGTCCATCGTGTCTGTGTTGCTAATTCTAAGGAATAGAATAGACTCATTTATATATTGTGTCTGAATATCTAGTCATGCTGAATGAGGCAATTTTTCAAATATTACTAACAGGATAGATGTTGGGGCTAATTTTCTGATATGATTGAAAAGAAATTGATGGTGAAACATGTTTTCATCAACTTCGGAATAAGGACATGTTCAACGGAGTGAAAAGAGCAGTAATCAGAGGTAAATTTTAGCAACAAATGTGTTCATTACTAAAAAAGACAGCAGGCAAATAAGTGGAATAATCATATAACTTTAAACATTGGGGAATAATGAAACAAAGTAATTCATTAATAAAAATTATAGGAGTAATTAATGCACGATGAAACATCCAAACAGTTGAATAGAAATGATTAAAAACGCCATCTGCCATTCTTCAAACACAGGGGACTGAGATAGAAACTCCCAGCCGGGCCAACAGAGCACAAAGATAAACAGCCAAGCACCAAATTAGCTGTGAGACAAGGGACCCAACCACAGATTCAGGAAAAATATTAAGAAAATCATGTGTACTGGGGGTGGAATGAGAAGAGAAAGCAGGCGACAGCATTGAAAATCATTTTTAAATTTATTCTACTGGGGTAACACGGGTTAATAAGATTCTACAGGTTTCAGGCGTGGAGTTCTACAGTAGGTCACCTGTATAGGTGGTCGGGTGTGCTCACCACCCCAAGGCAGGTCCCCTTCTGTCTGTGCTGAGCCCTCCCCCTTTGCCTTTTCTTCCTCTGCCACCCACACTTTCCTCTGGTCATCACCATCCTGTTGTCTAGGTTGTGCATTTTGCTTTTTGTTTTTGCTCAGTCCATTTCTGGAATCCAGTCTTCCACCTTTTTATGGTCACTTAAGAATTTCAGAGGGAATTACGTGCTTAGAAGGCAACAACCAATCAAAGGAATCATCTGTGAGATTTTTACTGTGAGATTCCCCTTCCCCCCCACCCCCCGTATATGGTCTCTTGAGAGATCAACTGAATGTTCTTAGTGGACTTTTTGTCTTGCTTCGTTTTGCCCAGGCAAGAAGCAGAACAGCGTTTTAGAGACAGAACAGCTGGAAAGCCCTTGGGGCGCCCTAACCCTCACCCCACACCCAGACCCTGCCCTGAGGTGCTTCCCTGACCTTCACAGCAGCGCAGACCAGCCGGCGCAGGAGACCTCCGGCCTCGGAGGAGGAAGCAAGCACAGGAACAGGGTTGGGAAGCGAGAATAACTTTTCCAGTTTGCAAACACCAGAGAAGGAGAGCAAAAGCAGTTACCCCGATACTTAGTTTCCAGGATTTAGGGGGTCATACATCTTAGACATCCTTACGATTCTTACTGCTCTTAGTCTTTCTTGAGTTTTCTGCATCAGTTCTTGCTTTCGGCTCCATTTGCACTGCCTTCCGCGCAACACACCCCACACCCAGCTCCTCCCTCTGCCAGTTACACGGATGCCTACTTTTCTTTCTTCTTTGCTTCATCGGTTCTCGTGTCAGCTTCTAAACATCTGTTGATGCCTTCCGTGCAGAGAGAGTACGGGCATACACATAGGTTTACTCTCCTGCGTTTAACCAGAATCCTTTTTTTTTCTAATGATTTTATTAACAGGAGATAGGAAGGAGGCAGAAAAAAACAGGAAGAGAGTAGACAATTCGTGGTAAATGGTGGTGACAGGTTTGTTGGAGGACAGGGTGCATTTTGCCAAAAGATGCAGACCTGGCTGGCCGTGGCTTCGCTTACAGCTCCTTGGGCAATAAAAATTAAGGAGCAGGACGTTGTAAAGAACTCATGTTCTAGGACCATGTGATTAGCCAGATTCCACTGGCGCTGTCTGCGTGCCAGTGAGTGATGACGGTAACCTTCTTAGCTTTGGTTTACTCAGCTGTAAAGTAGGGACACGAATAGTCCTGAGTTCATAGAAATTTTGTAACAATCAAACAGAATGCGTATGAAAATACCAGAAGTGTGTGTGGGCTGTGGAAAAGGTTAAATATTTACTAGTGGTGATCATTATTATCAACCTCTTCTGCGTGCTTGCTAGATGGTGTCAATACTAACAGAGCATGAAGACAACCAGTGAGATAAAATTGAGAAACTTTATTCACCTCAGATGAGTCAAATCCATGTAATTACCTTAATGCTGTTGATATGTGAAAAAAAGTTAAACACACACTTTAAAAACAAGGCATAAAGTTGGGACTAAAATATTTATTTTAAAATGAGAATGAGCATCATACTCAACAGTGGAAAAACTAGAGTTGTCCTAATTAAAATCAGGAGCAAAACAAATATGTTCTTAAGGACTTCCGACCAAGATGGAGGTGTAGGTAGATGCACTGTGCCTCCTTGCACAACCAAAATAAGGACAACAACAATTTAGAAACAAAAAAACCAACTAGTACTAACAGAAAACTGAACTGTATGGAAGTCTGACAACCAAGGAGTTAAAATGGACACATTCATCCAGACTGTAGGAGGGGCAGAGTCAGGCAACTGGGAGGAGAGGGGTCACGGCAAAAAAGCGGTGGCAATGGGTGTGCAAGGCAGCAGCTGACAAACCGTGGGTGAGCAAGTCAGCAGTGGGCAGACCCTGGGCATGCAGGCAGCGGCTGGCAGACCCTGGCTGTGGGGTGGCGATAGGCAGATCCAGCGAGGCAGCTGGCTGACCGGGCAGTCCCACATTCATGCACAGATAAACCAGGCGGAACTGGGGAACAAGACAGACCGAGCAACCCAGGGCCCCAGCACAGAGAAATAAAGCCTAAAAGCACTGATTGAAAACACCTGTGGGGGTTGAGGTGCCGGGAGAGACTCCCAGCCTCACAGGAGAGTTCGTTGGAGAGATCCACAGGGTCCTAGAACGTACACAAGCCCACCCACCCGGAAATCAGCACCAGAGGGGCCCAGTTTGCTTGTGGGAAGCGTGGAAGGGACTGAAATCTGGCAGAGAGCACAGAGCAAGCACCCTTGTTCCCTCTTGGACCCCGCCCCCACATACAGCATCACAACCCAGCGACAAGGGTTGCCCAGCTCTGGTGAACACTTAAGGCTCCGCCACTCATACATAACAGTGGCGACCAAACCAGGAAAAAAAAAAGGCCTAAACGGAAGAACAGATCAAAGCTTCAGACCAAATACAAGTAAGCGACGAAGAGATAGCCAACCTATCAGATGCACAGTTCAAAGCACAGTTCACAGAATTGGTTGAATTTGGTTGCAAATTAGATGAAAAAATGAAGGCTACGCTAATTGAAATAAAGGAAAATGCACAGGGAACCAACAGTGATGGGAAGAAAACTGGGACTCAAATTAATTGAGTGGACCAGAAGGAAGAGAGAAACAACCAAATAGAAAACAAGCAAGAAACAAGAATTCAAAAAAATGAGCAGAGGCTTAGGAACCTCCGGGACATCTTTAAACATTCCAACATCCGAATGATAGAGATACCAGAAGGAGAAGAGGAAGAGCAACAAGTGGAAAAGTTATTTGAACAAATAATAAAGGAGAACTTCCCCAATCTGGCAAAGGAAATAGACTTTCAGGAAGTCCAGGAAGCTCAGAGAGTCCCAAAGAAGTTGGACCCAAGGAGGAACACACCAAGGCACATCATAATTACATCACCCAAGATTAAAATGAAGGAGAGAATCCTAGAAGCAGCAAGGGATAAGGGGACAGTCACCTACAAAGGAGTTCCCATCAGACTGTCAGCTGATTTCTCAAAAGAGACCTTCCAGGCAAGAAGGGGCTGTAAAGAAGTATTTGAAGTCTTGAAAGGCAAGGACCTACATCCAAAACTGCTCTATCCAGCAAAGCTGTCATTTAGAATGGAAGGGCAGATAAAGTGCTTCTCAGATAAAGTCAAGTTCAAGGAGTTCATCATCACCAAGCCCTTATTATATGAAATGTTAAAGGGACTTATCTAAGAAAAAGAAGATAAAAAACATGTACAGTAAAATGACAGCAAACTCACAATTATTAACAATAACACCTAAAACAAAAACAAAAACTAATTAAGCAAACAGCTAGAACAGGAACAGAACCACAGAAATGGAGATCATATGGAGGGTTAGCAACGGGGGCGTGAGAGGAAGAGAGAGGGGGAAAGGTACAGAGAGTAAGTAGCATAGACAGTGGGTAGAAAATAGACAGGGGGAGGGCAAGAATAGTGTGGGAAATGTAGAAGCTAAAGAACTTATGACACATGGACATGAACTAAAGGGAGGAATGTGGGTGGGAGGGGGTGTGCAGGGTAGAGGGGAATGAAGGGGGGAATGGGACAACTGTAATAGCATAATCAATAAAATATATTTAAAAAATAAAAAAGACAAAAAAACAAAAAACCCATATATGTTCTTAATTTTCACATCTATGAAGCAGTGCTCTCAAGTTTTTAATCTCAAATCTAGCAGAAAGGAATAAGAGATAAGATTTGGAAAAAAGACTTTGTTTATATTTGATGTAATTGCTTCCCAGGAAACTTCAGGAATTCAACAAGAAAACTACTAGAAATAATAGAGTGCAGCAAGATTGCTAATTGTAACATACATTTTCTACCTGTCAGAAATAACCAGTTTGAAAATGGAATTTTTAAAAAATAAGGTACTTTTCACAGTGGCAAAAAATTATTGCTATCAGGGGACCAAAGGATATGACAGACAAAATAAAAGCACAGGTGATTAAATACAAGAATTTGGCATCTACAGACATGGACTGACTCTCAAATACACTAGCAGCTCACGTTTATTTACACTTTCTTGAAGCAGATGCTATTGTGAGCACCGATCATGGAAATCAATCTTCTCACAGCTGGATGAGTTGGGTAATATAATGCCTATTTTACAAATGAGGAAACTCCAGTACAAAACAATTAAGAATAACATGCCTAAGTTCACAGCTAACGACTCGTGAAGGCTAGACGCAAAACAAAACAACAACAACAAGAACAACGAAAACAAAAAACATGGTTGCAAAGCCCTTGCCGTTAGAAATCTCAGACTTGTAGTATCTTCAGATTCCTTATGGTAAGATGGGAATAATTGCAGCGTTGTTACACTGATGCATACATCACCTTTAACACAGTTTCATATATGTCCAGTACAGAAAATGGTAACTCCTATATGTGTACACACACACATACACATGTATATACACACATACATACACACATAGGATGATTTATTATATGATAGCCTTTAATTATCTCCTAATTCGACATACGATGCTAAGTGAAATTTAAATGAAACAATAGTTTTAATGCTCATTTAGAAGTATGAATGCCTTTTGCTTCTGGCACTGACGAAGTGCTAGCACAGACTAGCCATTTCAATGTAAAGAACCATAAGACTGGATCAAATACACAAGGCCTGAATTTTCAGGATCTGAAGACAGCCGGCCCTTGAGCACAGCCTAAGAGAAGGGGAAGTCACGCGGTGGGCCCTTTGGGCCTACATCTCTTCTCCTGGGGACGCCGGGTCCGCTCTGGAGCAGCCTGCAGAGGCTCACAGCCCGGGCAGACCCTGTTCCTGCTCAGAGGTGAGGAGGCCAATTTAGCCGTCCCGAGCTTCTGGAGTGGCCTAGGTGGTGGGATGGGCAGTATTCTTCTCGTTGCTGTCACAAACTAGTACAAGTTGAGTGAGACTCATTCTCTTGTGATCATCACCAGAAATCTACAACCAACGGGTTGGAAGGGCTGAATGCCTTCCAGAGGCTTTAGGGAGAATTCATTTTCTTGCCTATTCCAACTTCGACAGCCCACCTGCATTCCTCGATTTGGGAGTCCTCCTTCACCTTCAAAGCCAGCAGTATAATGTTTTTTGTTGTTGTTTTTCTCTTCTGATTTTCACCCTCTTTCTGGTAAGAACCTATCAGATGATCTCACCTTGATAATCCAGGGTAATCTCCCAGTATTAAGACAGGTTCCTCTGCTCATCTGTGAAGTCCCTTTTGCCATGTAAGGTGATGTACTCACGGGTTTGGAGAAGTAGGGCGTAGTTATTTATGAGGGGCATTATTAACAAATGGTTTCTGGGATGCTATTTCCAGAATATTATTTGTCTTAATGTGAATTCACCCCAGTGGAACCGCCCCCCCCCCCCCCACACACAGTGTACAGGTGATACAGGAGAGGAACGTGCGGAAGTCATCCGTACCTGCAAGTGGCAGGAACGACAGCACGCAGCAGTAACCTGGACCCGGCAATTTCCAAGTCCAGCCGGTCCCATGCCGCCATTGCCTTGATTAGATCTCAGTCCTGTTTCCTGGGAGCTCTTGTTCTTGATTCTTAGCTGGTCATCATCTCTATCTGGGCTCTTAATTTTGCATCTGTATAACTTCCTCAGCTTGATTTTTACTTATAAATGGGTCAGGGCCCAACGGAGTTGTTTCATTTTGAACCTTCTCTGTCTATTTTGGTGCAAGCTAACAGTTTGTTTTCCACGACTGTATTCTTTCAAAACCCTTGTGGTTTCCCGATGAATACCCTAGAATTCACTCATTAGACAAAAGTCAGAGCCACAAGTCTCTTTAAATAGGGCACTTCTCTGGCCACTGTGCATCGGAGCTATGCCTTCACAGTCATTAACAGTGTGTTTTGACCACTTCGAGGGTCTATGAGGTGGTGCTTACATTTTTCTGAACTCGTAACGCTGATTCCCACAGCCAGGCTGCTGAGACGGTCGGTACCACAAAGACATTTCCGTTAATGAGTCTGGGAGCCTTAATCCATTGAGAGAGGGTGAGCATACGATGCCCTCTTCAACACTTAGAAACCCCTCCCTTGTTTCTAGTTCCTCCGAGTTTTGCTTGAATATGGAACAAATTCTTTTTAGCTCATTTCTCTGATGGTTATTAGCTAGATACCTCACTATACAGAGCAGTAGAACGACCAGTTGGCCCTTGCCTCGGAGTAGAAATCTTGGCCACACGCACCAGTTTATTGAGGATGTTTTCTAGATTCCGTGTAATCCCAGGTAGCAGTTCCACTAAACGTCCCGTTATCGCATAAAAGAGGTTATCTTTTGTCCAGCGTCCAAGAAAAATCCCCCTACTGTCCTTGTAGCTCCTGTTAATAAACTCGATGCTCTCAGGTCTTCATCAGCCATCTACTGCTAAAACTAATGCCATATAGTTTAAATTTTTTAGTCGTATTACCACATTACAGGTACCAATTTCTCTTCTAGTTATTTCTGCTTTGTAACAAGTCATCTGAAACCTTAGTAGCTAAAAAAAGAAAGAAAGGAAAGTATTATTTGCCATGATTGTGTGGCTTAACTGGGTTCAGAGGAGGACAAGGGCTCTCGGGTGCAGTTGCCATCAGCTAACTGTCCGGACGTTAATGGCTTAATTAGGCTGAATGTCCAAGATGTATCTCGGACGTTACCAGCAGCTAATATTCATTGTTGGCTGTGGTCTCAGCCTGTACTATCTCCTGAAGTGGCTCTAGGTGGGCTCTATGGGGTCTGGGTTGGCATAGCGCTGTGGCTGAAATCTGAGAAGCTCCAGTACAATCCCTGAGTGCGCCGAGAGGCCCAGTCAGAACCTGCAAGTGTCCTTCTGAGCCCGTTTTCCTGGGATCGGCTGGTGAAGAGCAAGTGCAGGGCTGGCAGCAGCTGCGGTGAAGGACGCACAGAAGGACACAGCTGCCAGGAGGTGTGGTCAGCAGGACAGTCGTACGGGGAGACTGGATACCACGGGAAAAATTATTAGTGTCTTAACATCGTGTATTACAAATATGCTTTATGGAGTGATTTAAAATTTTCCAGATGCACATGTAGAAATTTGGATGGATTTTTATTGAGTGGTTTTAAGTTTTCCAAAAATAAGAGCATAATTTTATCATAATTTTCATGTGAATATTGTTGACATTGTGTTTGATCAGAAATTCACATCAACTTTGCGTTTTTATTTTCAACTATAGCTTTAAAAATTATGCATTGCCCTGGCTGGGTGGCTTAACTGGTTGGAGCACTGTCTCGTATATCAAAAAGTTGTGGGTTTGATTCCTGGTGAGGGCACATACAAAGGTCGGGGGTTCGATTCCCGGTCAGGGTGCATACAGGAGGCAACCTTCAATGTTTCTCACATGGATGTGTGTGTGTCTCACTCTCCCCCACTCTTGCTCTTTCTCTAAAATCAATAATCTCATCCTTTGGTGAGGATAAAAACAAATTATGTGTTATTATTCATTTCAGGATATCTTTAAAATAATAATGTTGGCAGGTTTCTTAAGATTCTCTCAAATAATATTTATAGTTCTATCTTAAATAAAAAATATGAAAGTGAAATCACATACTATGTGAAAACATGTAGCATAGTTAGGCACATACTAAGAATCAATCCTTTTAGCTTAAGAACATGATCATTTTTTCCCCATTTTCTACGTTTTAAACTCTTTTTTTTTTTACTCTAACATTCACTGTTACCTTGTAAGTAGGTTGTAAAGATTAATAACTTAATTAAGAGGCATATAGAGGGCATTTTTAAATTCCCAAAAAATGTGATCAAAATGATAATGATAATGGTGTGATGATTATTTTCGAAGGGAATTGACCTTTTGTGAAGTAACTGATTAATTGCACCTACATTTACTCAGTTATTCTTTCTTCCGAAAAGGTAATTCCATTGTTCATAGTATCAAGGTCTATCTCAATCATACCTTCTGAGAAGTTTTTAGCTTCACTGTCTTCTTGATGAAATCTTGGTGACTGGCAAACCTTTTTCTCCCGGAGGTCCAAACTCACTGAGAAATCAGGTATGGAGGTAATGTAAATGGAAAACAACATGTCAGCTTTATGAGGCCGTAGTGTCTTTTATTCTGCACGTATGAAGAGAAAGGGGCCACCCCATTGCTCACGCCTGTCACCTTGCAGATGTCGCCGGTGGTAAGTTTGCCAAATAAAGGACCAGAGGACAGTGTCTGTGCCCTGAGGGCAGTGTCTAAAAAAAAAAAAGAAAGAAAGAAAAGAAAAGGCTGAAGCACACACAGTCAGTTTTTCTCCCTCCAGTCAACAGCTAGGTCATCTGCACGATCAGGAACAAAAGAGGGTGGGGCTAGGCTGGAAGGTATTCTTTCCAGGACCTAACAGAAGGGCGCAGTGCCCGCCCACATCCGACGGAGCAGGGGTATCAGGATCAGAAAATGGCTTTCTGTGCCAGAATTGTGTGAAGGACTTTATACTGTCTGCTCAGAGGATCTAGGTATTGAATTGCTGGTAAGTTAATAAAAACACGAAGAGAGGACAAGGATTGTAAAAATGAAATATATATTTATATGTTCAAATTATTAGGCTACAGCTTATCTATAGAAAGAAAAATAGATGTGTACGATGCATAAATTAGAATTTTTAATGCTATTCTAAGAAAATAAACACTGAAGAAGACTTCAGTTATCAAAAGTTTAATAGTTTTATTAGATGGAGATGTTTTCATATTTCTGGAGTATAAAAAAATTGACAAAGTTTTCTTCACCATATGGCCAATTCATAATTTGAATTCACAATTCAAAATTAGATAAAAGTGTCCCATGATTGCATTCGAAGTAGTGACATTTGGGCTTTCTAAACCCTTTTCCTGTATAAGTTGTTACATTATCAGTATTAGCTTGCTCTTCCTCTAAGCATGTTAACACATGAAATGACTACGTACTGCAACCATTGCAGGAAAAATTGTTTCACAACAGTGTACAACTTTCTCCTTTTCCTGTGTGCTGTGACTAAAGGAAGCAGTTCAGTCAAGGCTCAAAATCGAAGACCAAGGAGAATCTCTTCAACCCTGATGGACTTTTCCCTTCAATAATTTTTAAACAAAAAATTGGAATATTTTTCATAAACTAAGGATTTTTTTTTACTACAGGCACTCCTCACTTGGAGATATGCTTTTTGCTAAATGCATCTCCTACCCCTTTAGAACAAAGGAGATTTGAAAAAGTTCTGTAGCAAATGAACTTTGTTTAATCCTGGGTTAAAAATAATATTCAATTCTTTCAGCAAAGATTACCTGAAGAATATAGATATAATCTATATTTTATATTTGGATTTACCTCACAAAATACACTTAATTTTAGATATGTGATTCTAATTTAATGGTCAAATGTTAACTATGTGGAGATTTACAAATTATTCAGAATATGATATTTGCATTATCACATTTGACATGGTAAATATAATTATTTCACATGATATAATAAGGATCAGTCATGATATCTTTAATTTGGAAGCATCTTATAAATCATTTAGGACACTCCTTTTCCTTTACAAAGCTAAGGTGACTTTTCCAATGTCCCATGGGTACTCAGGGTTCAAATCCAGGTATTCTGGTCTAGGGTATTCCCCCCCCCCCTACTCTCTATAATGCCCGTGACCTTGGCACTCAGTGCTAAGGACAGATTAAGTATTTTAAATGTGCACCGCAAGGGAGCAGGCAGAAAGGCAAAAGGTGAGTGTAGAGAAGACCAATTACTCATCTATAATTTAGGGAACATGTGCTCATTCAATTTCTCATGAATCATGGTTGTTAATAATTTTCAAAAGATGAATGTTAGGTTTTTGTTAAGGATCATAGCATACTCTTGATTATTTGGACTTTGAAATTTAATGACACAATTGCAATCGAAAATCAGCTACATCTCCATTTCAAGATCTGTGTTTTGTAATTTGACCTTCATCATAAATACACAGGAGTCTCGATGCTCTGAGGATTGAGAAACCCGAACCTACGAGGCAGGTCCAGTGACAAGCAAGGGCTCCCAAATGCCAGAGCCGCGGGCAGCAAGCCGGAGGAAGCTGCTGGGGGACATGCTCCTGAAATGATCGCTTCCGGCAGATGGCTCTTCCGCAAGGAGGATGATTCAGTACTTAAAGCGATGGAAAAGATGGGACTTGGCGGGGTGGTGAAAGACACTTACAGTCCCCAGCTTACAGAAAACCTGATATCGATATAAAATCGCAACAGTTAAGACACTAATGGGAAAACATTCCCTCCACCTCTTCTCACAAAATGCTTTTCCCCCCGGTGCGGCGTATACTAACAGCCATTCAGGGTACTGTGAACCACAATTGAAATAGTTTTCTAATTTTTTTCCCAAATACTAGACTTCTTGTTCTCATATGGGCACAAATTTGTTAGCTTCTGATTGTAATATATCCTATGACAAATGCTCTTGAGATAATAGTATGTTCTCTGATGAATTCTGGGTCTCTTGTTGAGACCGTAGTGTGCTAATTAAAATGCACCCAGGAAAGAGTCACGGTGTCAGGGCTTCAAAGATGGTTAAGACAAATTGATGTTGTTGAACCCAAGAGATACATTATAAATTACTCTTTATGCTTCCTTTATTTCTTTCAAGGACAGTTCATCCCCTGCAGACATAACTGATCTTTTAAGTTTCGTGTTGTCTCCTCCTGAGGAGTACTTTCTCATTCACTGCTTAGTGACTTCAGGTGCACTTTTGATGCATTATAAATATCGGAACCCCAAAAACGTAACAATCTGAGCTTAAAAAAATTATGTTGGAAATTAGAAATCAGGAAGAGTTGGAAAGGAAGTAAGTTGTGTTTTAGAAAAAATAAAATAAACAAATTAAAATCATGACTTGATCATTATATTTACCAAATGAATTTAAAACATATTATTTATAAATGCAATTATTAATGTTAGTAATACTGAAGAAATGGCGAACTATTGGAAGATGGAAATTTAAGGCTAAATTTACTATTTTGCGTTTGTTATTAGGGATTCTTGAAATATTTTTCTCTTAAAATAGGTATGAGGATGGTTATAAAATTGTCAATACTTATTCCCTGGAAAAATATAGATGATAACCAGTGTGTTTCTCACTCTCATAACTTGCCAGGTGGAATAGCTCCTGTTCCCCGATTTGAGCAGAGAGAGAAGAATGTAAGCGGGAGAAAAGGTGATAGGAATCAGACATAGAAGGAAACGTCTGTGTTCCTGGTGGGAACGGTTGAGGGCGAATTCTCCGGTGGGCCCTCCGCTCGGGATCTGGAACTGAACCGCCCTCTTTCTGTAGCGCTTCCAGTCCAGTAACCGTGAGCACATGCTGTAATTGTCCTGAGCCTCAGTTTCCCACCTCATAAAATGGAGAATGTGACAGTTGACGTGAGGATTATATGGGGAGTAAGTGTAACCAATGATATAGAGGGCTTAGTGCAGTGTCTGGCACAAAGTAGAGGCTCAGTAAACATTTGCTTTATTATAAGTAGGCAGGCCATTTCTTACTTGAGATAGGCTTGACATAAAACATTATATTTTCAGGTATGCAGCATAATGATCCCGTATACCTGTGTACTGTGAACTGATCCCCACAGTAAATCTAGTTAACATTCATCACCACGTCCAACCACGCATCTTTTCCCTTGTGATAACCACAGTCTTAGTAACTTTCAAATGTTCCACACAGCGCAGTCAGCGTCATTCATCGGAGTCAGTGTGCTGAGTGTCGTACCTAGGACTGACTTAGAAGTGCAAGTCTGTACTTGGTGACCCCTCCGTTTACTTCACACCCTCCCCCGCTCATGCATCCCCGAGGGGTTTTGTTTATTGTCATTCCCCAAAGGTTTTCAGGGATCATATCCTGATAATATACTGACCAGCCATGGCAGCCCCATTTACTGTAGGTCGCATTTGCATGCTAGCTCAGAGTGTTGTATTTTCCATAAATGTGTCAAACTCCGACTTCCTCGCTTGGACTCTGGAGCATTTCCCAGATTTCACAGACTTTTAACCAGCCCTTGGTGAAACTAGGGTAGTTTATATCATTTTAACTGGATCTGGAGTCCTCTGAATTCTTCGTAGCTTGCACTTTAGAGAGAGATTCTGAAGGGAATGGCCTTAAACTCACACAGTGGAAGGTCACAGGAGACGCTTCATGCTGAGCCCTGTATTTACATAAACATCACGAAGACGGCCTCCCCGGAGCTCCCCACTGTGCTGAGAGCCTGGGCGCTGCTTTCCGAACCAGATGCTCTTTCTGGTTTTCTTTCCAGCGCTGCCAAAGTCAAGTCTGTTTCAATTCCATGTGAGCGTGTTTGGTGGAGTTGATTTTTCGGTACTCAAGAAGCGAAAATAAAGAGCATAAAGGATAAATTTACTATGATGTTTTCTCAGTTAGAAATTTCAGAGGCACCCGATTGCTTATCTTCCCAACCCTTCTGTGAGGTGTCGGGACGCCCAGGCTGCCCCTGCCACACGCGAGCAGCCTCGCTCCGAGTCCCCACCTGCGACACAGGTTTCAACCTTTTACAGGATCGTGGGGGAAAAAAAATCCCACAGGAGACAGTGAATATCTTTAATAATGTATCTTTACTGTCCTTCTCTCATACTCTCCTTCTCTCTCTCATTCAATCACAAATACATTGGGCAGGGCTCTTAATTTTAATAGAAACCAACCGTTGCTACTATGAGCTGAAAAGCAGTTTAAAAAGACGTCGGGAACAATTACATTAGCCTGCCGTTGGGCGGAATCACGGAACACAAAGCCTATTTTACAGTCCAGTGTTGAATGCCTCACATAGTTCCTTGTGCATGTTACGTCTGTACCACCTGAACGTCGAAGAACCGTGAGCCGAGCCATGGTCAGTTGGGGACGTCGTGTACTCACTTCCTTGCATCTCTTGATGGTGGTCCGATGTGTTCTGAGCACAGGTGAGGGAGGCTAGGCTCAGGTCTGACGTTCTGGGGTGCGGTGGGTTAAATGCATCTCTGACTCAGGGACGTTTTAAACTTCGAGCGGAGGCATCAGGACAGAGCCCACACTGCGTGCTGAGGGGCAGCTGGGCCCCACAAGCCGGGGGTTACTTCTCTCGAAGGAGGAGGAGGAGGGGAAGGGCTGTGGGCAGGACCTAAATGAGCTTCTGGGGTGGCCGACAGGACGCCCTTTCTTTACCAAGGCACAGATCAGAAGGGGATGGTTTTAATGCTAACTCATTAAACCATAGGTTTGTGGGGTTCTTTTTGTGGTTGTTTTTAAGGCACGTTGTAAAAACATTCTGTGGATGGTCACAGGAGTGTCTGGGGGTGGGGATTTAAAGCTGTTCAGCACGGAGCAGTCTCCAGCTTGACTGTGCCCTGGGGCTCGCTCGCCCAGCCTGGCCAGGGCACCCACACGTCGTAGCCTGCGCCACCGCTGCCGCGGGCCCCACCACTGCCTGAGATTTGGGGTGCTGTATCAAGAACTGCTCCGCCCTGACGGGGGCAGAGAGGGTGCTCCTACCGCTGTCACCATCCCTCTCAGCATGAGCGCTACCTAGCTGTCACTTCACGTCACAGGCCTCCAATGAAAGCTGACGACGCACAGGTGTTTGCATCGAGCTTCCGCTGCGGGAGGCATGTGTGTGTCTTGAATATTGGACTTCCCCGGGGGAAGAGGTTTCCCTCCGAAGGGGAAGGAGTCCCCCACACAGGACTTTTACTTACACGCAGGGTGACCCGACACACGGGCAAAGGCCCGTGCAGCCAGCCATGACCATGAATCCATTCAAGACGGGAGGCTAAAGTGAGTCATTTGAGAATGACAGTTTCAAGCCTGAAAAACTAACACAGTAGCTTTTAAGTTGTTTCTGAAGATAGCGCACTGCTAAAGCATCTGCTCAAAGCCAGCCTTCTGAACGCAGGGCCGTTGGTGCTGAATTTGGAATGGCCCAACTGCGACTATTGACTGGGCAGTACTTTCCGGGTCACCAACACGAGTAACTACTAGGTCGGATTTAGATTCATGAATGATAGTAGGAAACAAAGTGATTAAAGGGGCCAAATTAAATAACACTTTTTCTCGCTTCACTTTAGACATTCTTCAGAAATAAATGTCTATTAATTTTTGTTTACGAGGCAGTAGGTTAACACAAGAATTCTGTTTTAGTCGTTTTGGTTCACATTTAAATACAGATCACCTAAAGGGCTATGATGACGAGATTATAGAATTCACCCTGGCAGGTGTGGCTCAGTGGGTTGTAGTGTCGTCCCTTACGCCAGAGGTCCCCAACTTCCGGGCCGTGGACTGGTACCGGTCCAGGCCTGTTAGGAGCCGGGCTGCACAGCAGGAGCTGAGATCGAATGTAATGCGCTTGGCTCATCCTGAAGCCATGTCC
The DNA here is from genome assembly GCA_039655065.1 of Glossophaga mutica. Lineage (NCBI taxonomy): Eukaryota > Metazoa > Chordata > Mammalia > Chiroptera > Phyllostomidae > Glossophaga > Glossophaga mutica. Next base: position 92,167,052 of record CM077313.1, read on the forward strand.
TGCCTCCCAGTCTGTGGACAAATTGTCCTCCATGAAACCTGTCCCAGGTCCCAAAAAGGTTGGGCACCAAGGCCACACACCAAAAAGTTCTGAGTTCAGTCCCCAGTTGGGGTGCCTGTGGGAGGCAACCGGTTGCTGTTTCTCACATCGATGTCTCTCTCTCTCTCTCTCCTTCCTCCCTCCCGTTCCTCTGTCTAAAATCAATACAACTATTTAAGAAAAATAGCACCAAATATAGCATGAATTCATAGCTAAACTCAGTTCAGAATGGTTTTGAAGAGGTGATCCAGGGATGATGAAGGGGAAACTCTGGAAGTTTCCAACCAACGGTGAAGCAGGTTTTGATGATGATGTTTCAGCATTTCATGAACATATATTTGTGGATAATTGCCTGGGAGAGTTCCCAAAACAAGAACCAGTTTACGAACAACTTCGTGGAGCTAGTGACCCGTAGCCTTTCCGAAATCCCACATCTGAATATTAAACAGAAAGCGGGACATATTGAGTGATTTAAAAATTATTTGAATGAAAAAGTGGACATTCTGAAAGAAAGTGGCATACAGTTCAATTGAAAACCATGGAAATTTTTTATTTCAAGCTGTCGGAGATTGATATAGCTAAATAAAATTGTGGTCGAAGTTAGAAAATGTGTGGCAAAGAGGCAATGGATGGGGTGTGGAGTGGTCAGTGAAAGCAATGAACTGATCAGATGTTACAATTTAGTTCTTTAATTTGGTTTTGAGAAACCACTTTGGGATCTATTTTGATAACTAAGCTGCTGGTTCTTAAAATTTAAAATTTATCCCAAACATTTTATTTGTACTATCATTCTTATTGTCCTTAAGGCTCATGTAACAGTATTGACTGTTTTATACTTATAAAATAGAAATAATAGACTAAAAACTGAATTACTGGTATGCTTTTACCCATCAAGCAAAAAAACACCACTCTTCCCTAATACGGAATCTTATTTCTGTGACCCGGGTACCGCTATAGAGAAACAGATCATTGTATCATAGAAGTTAGAGCTTTTTTAATTTTAAGAAAGAAAACCTTAATGATCAGGTAACAGTTACCAAAGGAGTTAGTCTATTCTTTTGTCTTTCTACATGCTGAAAAAAATTTATGAACTTGATAGAATCTCCATAATTTTCCAACCGTGCCTTGTTAGTGTGCCGCTGAAATGGGCTTGGACACAAGTCTGCAGTGCCCGGTGAAGAGTGTGCCTCTGTGAGCTTGCTCCCGTCCAGAGGTGCAGGGCTGAGAACAGGTGATCAGTCCTTCGGACGTGAAGTGCAGGTGGAGCAAGTCCTTCTGTGTGACCTTGACAAAGTCCTTGAGGATCATGTGTTGCCATGAACGGGCAGCATCGCTGCCTAGCACTGCTGCACCAGCTTGGACACGCTGTCTCCGCACTCGTATCCAGGTCTTACCAGCAGCCTCAGCTCCTCGCTCCGAGCATCCCTGCTGGTTCTTAACTAGCCTGTGTCACTGCAGACTTCCCCGTAACAAACCCTGCTTCCGACTCACGGTCACGGCACCTTCCCCAAACCTTTCCTATCTGGTGCAGAAGAAGGGGAACTGGACAAGTCCTCAGGAAGAGCTGCTCCTCTGCCTCCAGGTTGGCTGAAAGCCTTCCCGGTTTTTCTCTAGACCACTGCCATCTGTTGCCAGACACCCAACCTGTTAGGTAAAGTTTCCAAAGCTTGGGAGACAAGGTGATATATAGAAACTCCCTTTCCCAAAGAGAGAAAGAAGTTGGTCTCCGACTCTCAGGAAAAAGCTCAGGGCAGGCAGCCATTAGAGATGAGGTATTTTAGGATCCACCTTCGGTACTCATTGCCAGCGGCATTGGTAGTAATACAAAGGGACTGAGGGGCATTTTAACAATTAAAGTTCCATCTTGATACCAGTTAGTTGTCTACTGTAATCACACTAAAGCCAAATCTCCATGTGATCTGTTCCGCACTCAGTGTTATTCTGAGAAGTTTCATGCCTGTATCTAAAAGTAATTTTACAAACATTTAGATCTTAAATGTGATCTCTTTCTAAGAGATATTTGTCATGTTCTAAGAAAACAACAAAAGGGATTATTTTCATAATGCAAAGGAAAGATTTTAAAAATTCTACTTCTCTAACTCTTTCTCTCAAAGTCTTACAGTAACTTCAAACCCTTCTCTCTCGCAAAAATCCCAGAAAATTCTTCATCTACTCTAGCACCTACCTGAGTTAAATCTTTCCTTCTCCCCATCTCCCCTCACCAGTGGCTTTTTATACTTTGTGGATTAACAAAATAAAGTGGATTTCGTACCCCTCCATTTTCCAATCATCATCTCGATTCTAAACAATGAAGAGACAGAAATTGAGCTGGGAGTCCAAATTCTCCTTAGTGGAGAAAGAGAAGTGTGAATTATTTATTTTCTTGTCACACAAGACAAGCCCCAGATCTCTCATTTCTTGAGCAAATGAATGTATTGTGTCCCTGTTGACTCTAAAATTGCTCCAGCCTCATTTGAATTCGCAGCTGCAGATACTGGATATTTGACTTTGGGCAAGTGAGACAATTTTCTCTTCTGTCACTGAAGTTATTAATCGTGAACACACAGGGATGTTGAAAGGATTACATGGATAACTTAGGAAAGGTTTCTGTTGTGAATGTCACGCAGCTGGCAACAAGAGCTGGCTGCCTTTGGATAGGGCTCAGATCGTGTGAACAGTGACACGCGGTGATAATTATGATGATGATTAATGTCAACACACATATTTGATTACATTATAAGGCAAATTCAAAAACTTGTCCAATGAGATTGGCCCACTTTTGTCATTTGATCTTGAATTCTGTAATGCTCGTGCTATAAATCATTTTAAATGTTTAATCTATAAATACCAAAAAAAGAATCATGGAGAATATATTTTAACATGGTTGTTGGTAAATTTCTTATTCCAGGTAAAGCAGGATGTTTTCACAAAGGTGCCTTTTCTTGTTCCATCACAATTACTTATATTGACAAAAATCTTTTGAACATGACCAATGCGAAACTCTCACTTTGGATAGTATTTCGTAGTTTCACCTTCAAAAATTAAAAATTACCTTGATCCCTATTGACTTTCATTTGCCTTTGACTCTTTTTGTAGTTAATTTTAAAAGACTAATTCTTATAAATGTGATATCATTCCTATTATTTCAAAAATTTTTTTAGCGTTCAAAGGAAACAATCAACTAATTTTAGTGTTGGCCTGATCCAAGCAGAACAGTTCCAGTGTGTTTTGCATGAGTGCGTTTATACCTGAAAATGAAAGAGCCTGCGGGCTCAGTAGCAAGAGAAGGGGTCTGCAGCCTTTGGAAGTCTTTTTACTGAGCTGAAGAATTTACTTTCACTGAAGCAGTGTTTTCCTTGAGTAACTAGTGGAGTGGACACCAGGATTCTTTCATGTTCAGATGTCTGTGTTTTTCCTGAGGAGTCATAGCTCATGCCAAGGTAGTTGCGAATTGCATTGGGTCAACAAATGGGGTCATGTGGATTGTGCGAATGTGGTCTGGGACCTGCCCAGATTGTTCTTTGTCTGTTTCCAGGCAATAATGACTGGCCTAAGAAGCCGCCAAAATCTTTCTCGCAACAGTGCCCATGAGGGTCGTTTTCCTGCCCCCGAACAATCCAGCTCGTGTCACCTGAGGCGATGAATGATAACAGGGAGCACTTCCTGACTCTTGCTGGGTGTCAGGCACTGGTGTCAGCACCTCGTATATGTTTCCTTAGTTGCTCCCCATGAATCAGCTATGCAGAGGTCCTCTCATTACCTGCATTTCACTGTGGAGGAGACTGAGACACAGGGTAACTACCATGCCCAGCGGTGGCTAGTAAGTGGCAGGTCAGGATGTTGTCGCTGAGAAGACTGTGTCTTGAATAATTAGAAAGGTGGGAGGATGGATGTTGGATAAAATGAGCTTTTGTCTTGCTGGGGAAAAGCGCGATTCTAGCTTGTCACTTCCTCGCGCTGTGCAGTAAACAGCAGCGTTTCCGCAGCCACTTAGGGTGTTGCTGCTTCGCCTTTTCTGTGATTGACGGCAAGTCGATTCCTGCTACCTGTGAATGTTTGCATTTCTTGAGTGATTCCCAAATTTATATGTCTCCCATACCAATTATTGAGTGTAATCCAGCCTTCAATAAGTAAATGAATTAGCTACGGGTATCTGTGAATGTTTCTGATGAAATTAGATTTCCTTTCTGCGGAGTCTGGGGGAGGGATGGTGGCATTGAACCTGGTGAATTATGAGGGCACAAGCTGAGCGTCATGGATTCCCTCACCGTTTCCCCTAGCGTGGACGTGAAGAATGTCGTTGTCACTGTTATATTTCCAACAAAAAAAAGAAAGCATTGAATTTGCACGATTGGAATGGCGGAACAAGTTTGGGTTAGTTTCTTTGTAAGTGTTTCTTACACTTCATATTTAAAATTGCTTATACATACCCTGTTTTATATATTTATTAGCAAGATCAAATACATCTTATACTTTAAGCTAAAAAGTTGGGACATCTGGCTGCCAAACACTCCCCCTTCTTGCTTATACTATATTGGTTTATATTATATAAATTTTAACATTTTATGGAATTTGGCAAGAAAAAAGAACAGTGTTCAAGAGGTACCTTATATAATCTTCAACTGTGAATTTGCCAGGTTTTAAAATTTTTTCTATAATCTTCTTGAATAAAGCTTAGATATGCAAATTTGACTTTTTAAACATGAATTTTTTATGAAGATAGGCAATTCAATCAAACAATTCGATTCGTCAGTCAGTGGACATTAAGGAAACAATTACTTTTTGGTAAATATGGTAAAATGTGTTATCCCAGGGAATTCACCTTCATGCCTCAACCATATAGAACATAGCTGAATAAATCAGAGACATAGATAAGCTCGAAATCAGAAATGGGGAAATACTCAAGTGAGCGTGGAAAAAAACCTACAATGTGAAAAGAAGCAGGAATACAAAGAATGATTTCTGAGTGGACGCCAAGCCCAGATGCCCACAGGGATGTTGAAATGACGTGGGGGCTTGAAATAAGGGGCACGGGGCTGTGTACACGCCCATGGGTGATAATCCTGACTGCTGATTGGAGAAGAACTGGAAGCTGAAGTTGAGTTGCCAGGAGACAACTGGGAGCCTCGGAGGCATGTACTGTGTAACGTGGCCTAGAAGAACGCCACCCTGGCTGCCTCGGGGAAACTGCGAAGACATTTTCTGTCTACTATCTCTCTGAATTCTCCCCTCCCAATCTCATCCTCACCAACTCTGGGGAACTGGAAAGCTGCATCAATGAAGCATTCTTCTGCCTCCGAGCCTTTGTACCTGCTGGCTCGTCTTTGCTCTTTGTTCTCTGCTTTGGATATTCTTTCTCCAGAGAGCCACGCCTCTCCTCACTTCTCTCATGTCAGGTCATTGCTCAAATACCATTTTGTTCGAAGGCATGTCCTAAACGCTGCATAAAATAGCATTAGCCTTCCCCAATCAGGAACACTGCCTGTCTGCTTTGGCTGCTATAGATTTCACCAGAAACACTTCTTACAGTCTTAAAGACAATGAATTGTTTATTTTCCATCTGTCCTCACTAGAATTAAGCTCTGCGCAGACAGGGGCATGTCCAACCACTTAGTGGATGGAATACCCTCTGACATTTAGAAGATACTCAGTGGTTGTTAATATTAAGAATAAGAGGAAGAACATATGGGAGGGAGGGAAGGAAGAAGGAAGGAAGGAAGGAAGGAAGGAAAGGAAGGAAGGAAGGAAAGGAAGGAAGGAAGGGCAAACAAAACATTAGGAAATATGGAGGCAGCGGCATATCATCAAAATGCAGTTGGGGATTAAAATTGACTTTCTTCCCAGACTTCATGATCTTACAGCCTTCTTCTCTCAGGAAAATCGAATTCAGGCATGAGTAAAACTTGAAGACTTTTGGGGAACCTGGAAGGTGAGCTCATAGCTTTAAAACATTATTTATGGCTTTGATTTCTTTGATCTGTCCTGGCAAATTCACTTATTTGACAACTAAGGAGTTTAATCTGGACTTAATAATGCTGACTCCTGAGCCCCACTGAGAGTCCGAGACAGGGCCGACGTGGCGCTTTCTGGACTCTTGAGCAGGCAGGTCCAGGCAGGTCCAGGCAGGTCCTCCGCCAGCAGGGGGCGCCCTGTCTTAGATTTCGGGAGAAGGGGCTGGGTCACTGAAGAAGAGCAGGTGCACTGGAAGCGTGAAAAGCCACCCTGGAAAACCTGTCACCACCAAGATTGTTTGTTTCACCCCAAGGAGCGCAAGCCCAATGATAGCCCGAGGAGTGTCAAACCCCACCCCTCAGTACCCACCCGTTACTCCGTTGTAATTTGTACTGCTCATGCTTTCACTTCCCTCAGGTTTCCTTTTCATTCATAAGTTTTTTAGTTACATGAATTTCCAAGTATTTCATATTAATGAAGTGGTAAAAGTAAAAGTTGTTTATTCAATAAGAAGTGTTTGAGATTAGGTCATTTTCTGGTGCTGCATGTTTTATTAGATGATTCTGGTCCTGTGCCAGCTTCATATTTTCTGCTCCTGGGTGGATTGAAGAAAGTCCGCAGTTCCCTGGGACTTGCTGATGGACCCGTTCCAGTGACGGGTCGTTTGGTCCCAGTGCACGGTCGTTAACTAGATGTTGTCATCATCCCATTGGTAGTCCACTCTACCTGTTTACTTTCTCCTCTGGTTCCCGGAGCCGCATCCCATGGTCTCCGTGAGATGTGGGCCATGTTGAGGTAGCAGCTCACATCCATGTGATGCTGTTCTCTCACCTATTAGAATATTTTGTCACTTTGGAAAATAGGATGAAAGACGTGACTATAGCTGAATTCTATTTTTGCAGTAAGCTGAGGAACACGTTTTAGCTCTTCTTCTCAATGGCCTGCTGGGGCTATCTGCCCTTTATTTCTGTTTTCTTTTTTCTGAAATAACTGTGGCTGCTTCTTATTTCATTCCCTGGCTATCAAGTAAAGAGAAACCAAACTTGCTTGTCTATTTATGCTTACCAGAATTCCAGAAGCTTCTGGGATTGAAAATCATGAGCAAATTTTCTCTGAACTCAACAGTATTCATTTTTAGTAGAAATGAAATAAATAAGCAGCAAGTAAGAACCCTAAAAAACTGTGAGTGAGTTGTTACTAAAGGTTCCTCTTACTACAGAACTGAAAGTCAAGTTACTTGTGGATTAGCAGTATATGGGTTATTTTTACAACCAACATTCCTCTTAATCAAATATATGTTTAATTATAAAATTCATAAATTGATGTTTATATAATAAGTTGCCTCAATCTATTGACTAACACAATCATTATGAAATGTGTCCATAAGGAAACAATTGGCTTTTCCTCCCATAAATATACATTCTCTCCTTTCCAGATGACCCTGCCTCTGCTGACCACTGAGATATCTTTAACCCTTTGTAGGAAGTGCCCTGAGATTTTAGTAAATATTAATTATGCATTTTTAATCTAAGCTTTGTATTTAAAAAAAAGAAGTTCATTTACATGAAATCGGTTGTGCTTAGAATTTTTCCCTGATTGCCTAATTATGTCCAGTCCTAGGCCCTCTTAGAACAGAAGGCACAATAAGGCAACTGGCTGAATGTACGTGTGTGTGTGTGTGTGTGTGTGTGTGAGAGAGAGTAGGTGTGTATATACATATAGTTTCTGTATCTGCCCACATCATGAAGAAAGTCCATGACCCCTGTTCTGCTGTCGATGGCAAACATAGGGGGCTCATGGGACCCCTTGTACTCTATGCAAAAGAAAAATGCAGGAAGCGACCCCCGTGTTCTGCAACTGGTGAATAAACACATTTGGTTACATCCATACAACAAAATACTTCACAAAATTTAAAAGAAGAGTGAACTACTGATGCTCATAAAGTGAGTGAATCTCAGACGCACTGTGCTAATTGAAAGAAGCTAAATCCTAAAGGCTATGTATAATATGATTCCCTTTTTATTGATGTATTGATATGGCTTTCTAGAAATGTCATTGACATAACAGTGTAGAAATGACATTTTTTCCCAAATGCGCTGTATCTTGATTATGACAGGTTACACTATAAAGTGTGAGTTTTACGGTGTGGGAGTTATATCTAAAAAAAGTTCTATACAAGAAAACAACAACAAAAAAACTATTTTGACACTATTGTTAATATACAAGGAAAAGTGAGGTATTTGCAGTGTGTACCATAATAGTATTCAGAATACATAAATATAAGAATAATCAACCAAAATAACCCATCCAATTAAAACCATGTCAGTGATGTTAATAGAAAATTTATAAAAATGAGTATCTTAATGGCCAATAAACAAATAAAAGTATGCACAACTTTACTCCTCATCTGAGTATTACAAAATACAGCAGTAATGAATATTTTTCCCTCCTAGATTAGTCAGATAATACAAATGGTTAATGAGAAAGGGGAAGAAGAGGTACTAGAGGGAAATGTATTCTGACACAACAGAGCAAATCTCAAAAGTGATAAAACCTTTTAGAGGTAGCTTCACTGTCCAGTAAAATTGCCAGTAAGAATAACGAATCACTCAGAAATTTTGCTAAGTGTTTATTCCAGAGAAATTTCTGTAGATTTTGAAAGGAGGTGTGCAATTTATAACAGCATTACGTATAACGGGGAAAATCAGAGTCACCAAATCTGGTGTTATTAAAAACATGTCTGATCCTGCTAATCTTAACATTGATCCCAAGGATTATAATTTACTTATTATTATTTATCCTCACTCGAGGACATTTTTTTATTGTTTTTAGAGAGAAGGGAAGGGAGAGAGGAAGTGTGTGACAGAAACATCAGTGTGAGAGAGACACAGCAATTGGTTGCCTCCCGTAAGGGTCCCCACCAGGTATCATACCTGTCTGGACTGGGGATTGAAACGTTTCTTCCGCCAACAAGCCACACCAGCCAGGGCTGCAGTTTATTTAACTCGTGGTGTTATCCGGAATAAAATATTTAATCAAGGCCTGGAATCCAGTAGGTGTAATATACGATATTGATTATAATCATTGACACTCAGCTTTAAAGACCAAATCAAATGTAAAAGGATTTTTGCGTGACCAAGAATGAGAATAACTTTTGTTTCCTTCTTTGAATCCTGAGGACTATTTTTGTTGCCTTTCTTAAAACCAAATGGGGTCTGACTTTAATAAAGTGGGTAGCATCTTCCATCCCCACCCAACTATGGATTTCCGAAGACTGGACTTAGTAGGACACTTTCTGCAGCAGCTCAGTTGGCCCCTAATTAACTTCTGAATGGGATTGAAATATTTTATAACTCATTTAGCAACTTAAAAATGTAAAGCCACAGAGTTTTATTCTTTTGTACCTTAAATCTTACATTGGTGCAGTAGAATCCCCCTTTCTCCTGTGGCTGAGGAGAGGAGTGATTGTTCTAACGCGTCCTGCAAATTCCCTGGGATACATTGTAGTAACTGCTGCTTCCTTTTCTGGAAGTTTCTAGTGTGTGGAGTACAAAACCCGCATTTCTTCTGCATGCTCAAGGTCATAGTCAAAGTTTGAATGCCCTCAGTGGTCTAAGGCATTCTAAATTCTCAATTCTCCATCCTTACCTGTTGTCTGTACTTTTAAATTTATACTTTTCTAATGCCTCTATGATTTAGAGAATATAGAAAATTAAAAAGTCTATTTCCACATTTAAAACTCAATAAAAATATTTTCCTGAGCTATTCAGATAAAAAAGTGCATTTTCAGACTCATCCAAATCATAATTCCAATTTTCACTTTATTTTGTGTATACCTACCCTTTTTATATACCTTTTAGATTAAATTTGCCCCATTCTACTTTCTGCTAGTTATTTCTATTCCCATAACATTGCCCAAATATAGGACAAACCAATTTATAATGAGTAAGATGGAAAATATAGCTAATGAATATGACAACTGTAAATTACTGTCAAAACAGATATTTTTGAAAATGAAAGGAGGTGCTAACCAGGCCAGACACAGGGACAACTGGTACAAAAAACTAGGGCTATTCTGGGCAAAATGAGAAATATTTATACCAGCGGTAAGTAATTCACCACAAACACACACAGTTCCTGTAAACTTATCGCATAATGCGCTTGCTCAATTGCCCTGTGTTCTGGTGCATGCACTGTCACTTTGGGGGGGGGGCACTTTGTCGCTCCCTCATCCAATCGCATTTGCTGAGTCCAGGATGCGGGCCAGGTGTGGGGGCCCAGCACCAGAGGAAGCAGCCTCGTGGCAGAGCCGGGCCGACCACACCACGCCTGCCTGCTCGATGGAGGAGTTCACACTTCAGGACATTTCCAGCGTTTCAGGATGTAGCACAAGTAGCTCGTAACGGAGTTTTAGGTTCTGTGTTACCACATGTGCAGATGTGTAGTGAAAGGGCTAATTTTAAAAATAACAAGAGTTAAAGGAAAAGCTATGCTTCCAAATGCCAGATGCTTTTCCACTAATTATTTTTGGAGCTCATCTCCAGACAAGTAATGTGTAGGTATATCTTTAAAGAAAAATGTCAAGGATGAATAAAGTTATTAATCTATGTGAAGTGTCTTTGAAAGACAGGATGTTTATCATTGTAAATGTCTAAATATGTGTGTGTGTGTGTGTGTGTGTGTATACATACACTTGTATCTGAACAATGATAGGAATATAAGGTCCAGAATCTAGAACACAAAAACAATAACATGGTTACAGTTAAGATTCCTTAGAATCAGTTGAAAAAGACTTTCAGAATACCCCCCTCCCCCCTATAATCACTTCGTATACTATTCTACACAGCTCTTGATTTGCAGTCGAAATTACACGGAATAATCGCTGTCCAGATCTGTGTTTGCCGATGGCAACGGACATATCCATTCAAAGTCCCTTATATCTTGGATAAGAAATGTCACTGCTACCTCAGAAGTAAAAGTCCCCCCGACCAGCTGCCCCGTACGCAACTGTTTAACGGGCCAGAACCGCCCGCAGCGCAGTACCACGTGCTGCTGTGCAGGCTCCCACTGCGGCCTGGCGTCAGCCAGGACTGACGGCGGTCACTTATCTCCTAACTCCGCCTCTTTGGACCTTCAGTAAGTACGTGTGTGAAGAGGTTGGAATGGGCCTCTAGAATGTCTTCCTACTCAAATGTTTGTTGATTGTTTCACTTTAATGTTGCAATAGAATTTCTCAACTTCTCTCTCATAATTTTCATCTCTTTGCATGTTTTTTATCTGTAGTTTTCAGATTTTCCTTTTTCCTTTCCTTCTTAGAGAAATGTCAGAAACAGTAGATGTAGTGTATTTTTCCACATCTGAAACCCCCATCCACTGACACCTCAACTCTAACATGGCTCTTCTCTTACCATGTGACTGAAATTACTATTTGTTTAAGTCACCAAACACTTAACTAAAGGTAAGTGTGTGAGTTCTTATCGCTCGTAAGCTCCCCGCAGGCCATGAGCTTTTGGGGACATTGTTTTTTTCTCTTCTGAACTTCTCTTTATCCTGATGGTTTTTCATGATAGTATTTATATATATATATATATATATATATATATATATATATATATATATATATATATTTTTTTTTTTTTACTTCTCTAGCCACTCTATTCTTTCTTTCTCTACCTTCTTTTGTAATACTGCTATTCTGCAAATCTACGTTCAACCCTCTCTTTAACTCTACTTGATACTATACAATTTTATCCATATCCAGAAGTTCAATTCCCACTTATTCTTATGTTCATAAATCTCTACCACTTGACCGGATGATGCTTAGGCCCTTTTTCACACATAAACAGCCAACATTTCATCCGAATAGGTAACGAACTCAAATTCGACAAATGCCACAAAGACGAATTTGGTTCCCCATCCTGAATCCGCTCGTTCCGAGCTGTTCCTTATTGTTGCATGCGGTACTAACTACTTAGTCACACGAGTCTCTGAATTTTGTCAACTTTGTCCACTTTAAAAAAATTCTCAAACTGTTCTTTTCTCTTTATACCCAGTACGATGACTTTGGGATAGTCTACTATTCTTTGCATTTATATATTAATACCATGATAAACAAGCCTCTTGTTTTCCACCCCAACTGCTGTCCGAAATGTTGGTAGAGCTTGAGTGTTCTGAAACAATGAACTTACTTTAGTCTTTTTCTGTGGAGCATCCTTTAGCATCTTTGCTTGCCCTTTAAGATAAAGTCAGAATTACTTACCAAGGAATAAAAGCCCTCAGATTTGGTTCATGCTCATCCATTCTCATTATCTCCCTGCAGAGTATGCTATAATCATTCAAGTGATCTTTTTTTATTTTGCACCACGAGTCCCTTGATAATGGGGTCTTTGAAATATCTCCAGAGCCCCAATTCCTAGAAAAGTGCCCCACATCTAAAATATGCCCAAAAAGTATGCATTGTGTAAGTTAATTTTAAAAAAATTATTTACTTTCTTAGAGAGAGAGAAAGGGAGGGAGAAAGAGAGGGAGAGAAACATTCATGTGTGAGAGATATATGGTTGCCTCTTACACACGCCCCCTACTGGGGACCTGGTCTGCAACCCAGGCATGTGCCCTGACTGGGAATCAAACTGGCAACCTTTCGGTTCTCAGGCTGGTACTCAATCCCCTGAGCCACACCAGCCAGGACTGCAAGTTAATTTTTTAATTAAAAGGTAATCAAGTTTAATCAAAGTAAAAATATGGCTAATCTCTGCTCAATGTTATATAGATGAATCCCTCTATCAAGGAACTAGGAACCTAAGTTCTCATCTTGAATCTCATTAATTAGTGTGTGATTTTCACCAAATCGCATCGTTTCTCTGGGCCTCAGTTTCTTAACTCTAGAATGATTTTGTAGTGTTAGATGTCTTTTCCCAGCATCCTCTAGTTCCGACTTTCTCTGTGCCCTGGGACTGCTCCGTGGTTGTACTTGAACGAGTTGTGTTTGATGACTTTGTAGTCCTCAGAGGAGCCGTCTTCTCAGTACTCAGAGTGTTTCCCCTTGAGTGTGTCCCGTGCGTAAGTGTGTTTTTCGCCGGGGGAAATATGCTCACAGCGCCGGGATGGCAGCGGGTGTTTGCTCATTTGCATTAGTCTCGTATGGAGGGGGGCAATGGTATCGCATCTCCCGTGGATTTATCTCCTGCTTAGTTTAAACGCTAAGAAATACTTGAAACTATATCCCCAGTGTCACTGATTAGAACGTCCTGTGGAGACAGATTTTCTGTAAGTGACATTTGAAAGCTTGCTCGGGGCAAAGAACAGGAGAATTTGGCTATGCGATGAGTCATTTTATAAATTCAGGCTGAGACTGACCGTCTTCTGTGATAAATTTCGTGGAACAAACAGGACAAGGTGAGTTTTCCCAGCTATGAGCAAAGTACTTATTACTAATTTTCAAAAGGGAGGGATAACAGTCTGAAAAATTATAGGTTAATGTAAATAACTAAATGTTCTATAAAGAAATATGCCAAGGTTTGGGGACAAGACTTGAAAGAGTTATGAATAAATTAATAAACAGGGACCAAGCTGGATTTGTGAGGCGTGAAATAATTACAGACAGTATGAAGAAGAGCTTTATGTTCATACAAATTGATAGTGATAGCCACTCGTGTTCGCAAGTTCTGTTAATATACAGGAAGATTATAATAGAATAGAAATAACTAAGCAAACATTAGATCCTGTCAGTGTATAACAAGTCTTATTTTTTAAAAGAAGATACTATTGTTGTAACAAAATAGGTTGTATATTTATGGTGCCCAACACCCAATATAAAATTCATATAATCACCGGAATGTTACCTAATTGGAAAAGCATGGATATATGATCACAATCATTGCCTTTCTTTTTCCTTCTAGACTGGCTGCATGTTGAAAGTCATTGTTAAGTGTTTTATATATATTCTGCTTTTTAAAAAATTTAATTTTTGTGATTAGAGAATGGCCGAAGTCACCGGTACGACACATTTTAAATACTACATTTCCAGTCACAGGGATTTAAACTAATTTAGGAAGTGCAAATTTAGGATGCTGATGGTGGTTATTCTCAGTAAGTCTAGAGAACATTCGAATGAGATGCATGTAATCTTTTTGACTGAACTAATTAGCATTTGGCATTTTATAAAACTAAAAAATACATGAAGCAGACAGGTGTGTGACACTCAGAAGAGCCTTCCTCCTGCAACACAACTAAGTCTTGCACAAAAATGCAATGCTGGGCCCTCGCCTGGTAGTTGGGTTGGTTAGATCATCATCCTGACACGCCAGGGTTGCGGGCTTGATCCTCGGTCAGGGAATGTACGAGAATCAACCAATGAATGCATAGATAAGTGGAACGACAATCAACGTTTCTCTCTCTCTTTCTCTAAGTCAATAAATAAAACTTACATAAAAAAGAAAACATCTAATTTTTTCCCCCTCTCTGAAGCCAGGTGGCAAGTGAAGACCATGGGGAGGGAGAAACTCCCTAGAAAGCAGTGACAAACCAAAATTCTCAGACTTTTTCTTAGCCCCTCCCATTCCTGCTGCTTGAACATAGGCTGTGGACTTATGGAGCACTCTGTTCTCAGAGAACTCCATGGAGCTGGGTGTCACTGGACCAGAGGGAGCGATGGAACCAGAGAGCACGTAGAACTGGACAAGTGCGGATGAAACAGCAAAGCTTCTCAAGAGACGGAAGCCTTTTTTCAAAAACGTTCTTAGAAGAAGTGGCACGTTACCAAATAGCAACCGAAGACACTATGTCCCAACCGAGGAAATATTAGAGGCCCTGAAGGTGTATGTGATTCATTCTACGTGCAAAGCCCCCCGAAATGGACAGGCAGGGATGTCAAGGGAGTTGAGGTTGAGTGGCGATGGGGCAAGGCGGCAGTTCACTGGATGCGGTGGGTGGTGTCTATGGTAGAGCGACTTTCTGAGACCTCACGTCCCACGTGCCAGTCTGTTCAGGCTCTCAGGGGACCTGGGGCTTCGCATGTGCCCGGAGCATCTCACTTTTCAAAGCCCCTACAGAAGAGGAAACAGACGAGCAGAGGGAAGTCATTTTAGTACTTTTCTGGTTGATAACAGGTTTTTTTTTTTTTTTTTAATGCTAAGGCTCTTTCAACTTATAGAAAATGCAAATTTATTATACTTGTTTATAAGGTCGCTCCTCTACCCCAGCGAGTGTGTATGAAAGGTCTCAGACGCTGTGGGCGTTTGTGTTGGGCCAGCGATGGGTTATTTTCCCTTTACTTTTCTTTGCTTCTTTCCTCCTTCTCTCCCTTTACCCTTCCCTCCCCCTTTCCTTTTCTTCCTTCCTTCCTTTCTTATTTAATATTTTTGGCTTTTTTCATCTGTTAGATTTAGAACAGAGGTAAATTATGGAAGGAGGCAAGGAACCAAAATGGAAGAAAAGATGCCCAGCATTAGACCACATGTTTTAGGCTATAATATGTTTTCACCTTCTTCTCAAAAAATTTTTTAAAGATTTTATTTATTTATTTTTAGAGAGAGGGGACGGGCAGGAGAAAGAGAGGGAGAGAAACATCAGTGTGTGGTTGCCTCTCACGCGCCCCCTACTGGGGACCTGGCCCACAACCCAGGCATGTGCCCTGACTGGGAATCGAATTGGGGACCCTTTGGTTCACAAGCCAGTGCTCACTCCACTGAGCCACACCAGCCAGGGCTCAAAAATTTTAATACAATCCCAATTTGGAAAAAACAACAACTTCCCAGCTTGCAAACCTAACTTTTCACTTTCTGTTTTATTTTTTATTTTTATTACTGTCTAAATAGGCTCATCTTTGAGGTGATTTTAAGGGAGCAGTTTTACAAAGCTTATGTTTCTTTATCGATGGAAGAATACAGCAAGAGTGCCTTACATCCTAATTGTCCAGAAGGCCCGCTTTAACCACTTGGATTACATTGCTAAGATAATACCAAATTTCTTATTCAAATGTTGATTATTATTTTTCACCTTATTTTATCAAATAAAAGTAACTACTGGTGCCTTTCTATTAGATTGACTGCCAACTAAATGGAATGCCTCCCTGAATTTTTAAGTCATGTGCTTTGTTCGTTGAACCATTTACGGAACAGAATGGTGGTTAATCTGTATGGCGTTTCCCTAAACTGATTTTGTTTACCAGTGAAAAATCAAAACATGCAGAACAAAGCCTCACTTTTACTACTTTATCTAGTTTTCTCCAGTAAACTGTGTGCAATGGTACTGTCTAAACCCGGGGCGTGAAACTCATTTTCGCCAGGGGCCACATCAGCCTCGAGGTTGCCTTTAGGGGGCGGAATGTAGTTTTAGGGCTGTACAGATGTAACTGCTCCTTGACTAGGGGCAAGGAGCTCGGCGCTGCTGCCGCCGGGCAGAAACAAGGTACCTGGCTGGATTCGGCCCGCGGGCCCTGTGTTTGCACCTGTGATCTAAACTAATAAAAGCATTATTTTGCTTGTGAAAACACAAGTTAGCACCATATGTTCATTTATATAATATGGAAAATTTGAATACCTCTCTTTATTACTAAATATTTTTAAATGTCCACATATTTCAGACAACGCCAGTATTTTTAAGAAGCAGTGAGAGTAGACAGGGTTCATACTACCTTTTGGAATATAGTTCAATATATACAGTTGCCTTCATTCGGCATGAAAAATATTGTGATTTAAAAAAAAATGACTCACTGATCCTCATAGAAATTTACATTGGGTATATGACCCCCATGAGCTAGGAAAGTACAAAATTGCCACAAAATGGCAAATGAATTACAGCATCAAAGGTCATTTGTAAAGTTTCTGACGGTTCAGAACATTAGAAGGTCAAAAATCAAAGATACATTGTCTTAATGCTGAAAAACAACATGATTTAATCGCATCCCTGTGTAGGCTTTTATAATTCAAAATAATTGTGCTGTCTATGAAACCTGACATTCAGATATGTAAGTTGCAGTTGTAACAAGAAACGAATCACAAATTAGAGACATTCTACTTTTACTTCCCTGTTCTCTCAAAAGCAAATATAACTTTTCAACATAAAGACATTTTCTTCTACTACTTACTGTTTAATGTTATCTTTGTACAATTGATGTACATTCTTAACGTCAGTGAAATGCCTGTCAAAATGTATAATAACATAGAAGTATAACAACTGTAAATTCAAGGATAACAATCTTGAAATTCAGGTTTTAACCTTCATTGAGTGCAAAGTTGAAATAGTCTGTTTGGAACATTACTTTCATTAGTATGACCACTTATTTATCGTCCCTCACTATCCTTATTTTAAGAATAGCAATTGCTTTATTTCAAGTAAAAAAATGTATGTTCTTTTTTATCTAAAAAGCAAGAGAACTTTAGGGTTTGAAAACGTCATTGGCTGGCCAGTTTAACAATATCGAGTATATTTTAGTGGCGATGAATACATTTTGCAAGAAGTAACGCATGTTACGCTGAAAGACTTTGGAGATTGGAGCCATTTTTGGCAGACCTGCTTCTCATGTGAAACCTCCCGCCTTGTTGGGTGCCGGACATTTCTGTATTCTGTAGGGTGGCAGAGTCTGCACCCCCAAATATGCCCTTGTGGCATAAGGGTTATTTTGAGCTGAAGGCAGCAGGAGAAGAAGCAGAGAGGAGAAGAGGTGTCTGCCCTCTCTCCCATTTGCCGCCCAAAGGCAGGACCTAATTTTACAAAGGTGCCCTCTGCAGCCTCGGCTAGGAGTGACAAGAGTCAATCACCGCAGACAGGTTGAGACCTTTATCGGCTCAGGGAGAACACAAGAGGAGTTTCCCTAACAAACTGGCTGACTAAGGAGACTTTGCCTGCCTGTCCTTAACCTTGTATCTGCCTTCGCTTTCCCACGGTTTCCGGTCCCCGAGACCCCAAGTCCTGTTTTCCGCTCCTGAGACGCCCAGGCTCTAAGCACACTTTAGCGTTCCTCGCCCAGCGTGCTCCTATGTGTTAACAGGCAAGATGAGTGTGAATAGATGTGTGTGTTTTTCTCCTGTTCCACCACCTTTGGCCCTAGCACGTATACTTTTTAAAAGTTAAATTTAGATTGTTTAAACTAAAGAGGAATTACATGTTTAAACGCAGCCCAGCAGTGGGACACTTCCACATGCCCCGTTGAACGCCCTGCTGGGTGTCTGGGCTCGCCCTGTTCCCGCTGCCCCGGGGCTGGTTTCCCTTCACCCACAGGGCGCTGTCACTGGAGCTGGGAGAGTGAAACGTCCCGATTTTCAGCGCTGTAGAGTCCTGATTTGGATGTTTGCCCCTTCTTCAGAGTCTACTTCTTCAATTCAACATCTCTCTTCGTCTAGATAGGTTCTGTGGGATTTTCAGTAGAAATGCATTTAAAAATATGATTGTGATGTATTTACCATCCACGAGTTCTCAGATGAGAGTAGACCACTATTATGTTGGAAGAAAAGACAAAGTTGACTTATTTTTATTATTCAAACGTATTTCCTCCTTCTATAAACTGCCAGTGTATTGTCTTTTAGAAATTATCAAGTAGGTTCTGGTAGTTTTGTGTGTGTTTGAGGAAACTCTGAAGGAAAAGCATCCTTGGTTACGAGATACTGCTTGGTGATTATTCTGTTGTTGTTTTTGCTTTGTTTCTCTTCGATATTTACTTTTGCCAAGGAGACGGTTGTATTCTAATGTACTTATCATTTTTCTATGACTTCTCACATTTAGTATGAAATTAATAAGGTCTTCTTCACTCTGAATTTATGTATTTTTATCCTCTTGCAGTTTATTTTTAACATTTGAACTTCGAGCCCGTCAGGAATCCATCCCAGTTTAAACTGTGCAGTGATAGCTTTATGCATCATTCTCGAGATGCATGAATTTCCCAGGTCCGTGCATTGCCCAATGAGTCATTTTCACTGATAATAAAAGATCACTGATGTCGAATGCTGAAGGCCTGCACCCAAGAGGGAGTGTTCTGAGACCCTATTTCCTCCCGCCTTGTGATTTCTCTGTCTCGTCTTGCACCAGGACCAGATTAGTAGGATTTCCAGAAGTTTACGTATCTTTTTCTTTTCTTCTACCTTTTCTTTGTGTTGTTGTTATTGTTAATGTCTATGTGTAGGAACTTCAAACTTTACTTCTTTAAAAAGTTACATTGTCATTTTTAATGGTAACAGATTATGCTTTAACTATTAATTTAGGAAATTTAACATTTTACTGTGTTGAGCTTTTGTAGCCAAAACCAGCATATTGCCTTTAATTGATTCAAATTTTAATTGTATGTCCCACAGAGAGTTTTAGAGTTTATTTTACATGAATCTTGCATGTTACTTTTAAAATATACTACTTCATGCTGAATTCTTTCTTGTTGCTTTTATACGTGGACTCTGATCGAGCTGGTTTTGCTGGTGAGAGAGGAAGGCAATTTAACTTCCCGTGTCCAAGGGGTCACCCAGGGAGGGGGAACCTGGGGACGGAAAGAGACCTTGCCTGGTGCAGCCGGTGCACGATGCTGTGGGCAGATGCTGTTTTTCTGAGTTCTGTGCTTGAAACCTGTACGGTTTCGTAAGCCAATGTCACCCCAATACATGCAATTTAAAAAGTCAGATAAAATATTTTCAGTTCAGTCACTTAGTTTAGTTTTCCAGGCATGCAATATTTTTTTGGTGAATAATAATCATTTTGCCAGTTTCCTACCTCATTTATCTCTTTTCTTTAATCACAGACGCCACTCTGTCCAAGACGATGTTAAGGGAGCCTTGTCGCAGTGACTCTCGGTGTGCCTGTGCTAAATTTAACAGGAACCCTGTTTGCACACTAGTGCAAAATAAGTTTAAATTATGGGCATTTATTTGACATTAGAAAATATAGATAGAAGAGTAAACATATTTATATATAAACCTAGAACTTACAGTATTATAATACTATAATTACTATACTACACTTTATTCGGTACTTATACTAATACTATAGTATTATAACACTATAAGTATTATACTGTGCTACACACTATACTATAGACTCTAGTTATACTACAGGGTAGAGCAAAGGTTGGTTTGCAGTTGTTCATATGGAAAATAATAAAATAATTAGTAAATAATAATACAATAATAAGCTCTGTTCCTATACTCACAACTGTACACCTACTTTTGCCCCATCCTATAGAGTTATACTTTAGTATTATACTACTAGAAATTCTAGATTTAGATATAAATATATGTTTAGTCTTATACCTAATTTTCTAATATCAAATATATATCCATCATTTTAAATGTATTATGCACCATATAAATCAAACACAGATGTTAAATTTTTATCAAATATCTTTTTAACTTTTAAGTAATTATAAGTATTTTATATTTGAATCCATTATTATTCAAATTATAGTAGTAGAGTCCTTTAATATTGAATTATACCTGAATTCAGTAAGACTATCATTAATGTTGGATTATTATTATTTTATTATGCTCCTGTATTCTGTTTGCTAATATTTAATTTAGGATTTATGTTTGATATTAAAATTGCTATATCATTTTTCTTTGCTTGTCTTTTACCTATGTTTAGATTTGTTAAAGATGTTCTTGAACAATTTAAATAGCATAGTTTTATATGACTTAAATAATTGATGAAATTACATGAATTTTCATTAATTTTAATGAATTGCATGAATTTACATTAATGATTAGTGCCTTATCTTGAACGTTTGTGTATCTGGAGGCAGGAAGTGAGGGTTTGTACTTTGACAAATTTCTCTATTTCCTCATCTATATTAATCTGTAGGTTTCAATTTTTTATGTTATCTTGAGTGAGTTATCTTAGACTATTTTATCTACATTTGCAAATTAATTTTTACTGAGATGAGCAAAAATGACTTATAATTCTTTAATACTGGATTCTGTGAAAATTTGCATATCTTATTTTTGTTTGATGTATTTGTATTTCCAGACTTTTTAAAAATATATATTTTTTATTTATTTTTAGACAGAGGGGAAAGGAAGGAGAAAGAAAGGGAGAGAAATATCAACTGTGTGGTTGCCTCTTGCATGCCCCCTACTGGGGACCTGGCCCACAACTCAGGCATGTGCCCTGACTGGGAATCAAACCAGCGATCCTTTGGTTTGCAGGCCCACACTCAATCCACTGAGCTACACCAGCCAGGGTTATTTCCTCTCTTTTTAAGTTAGATAATGATTTATCTGTTTTATCCTCACTTTTCCTGTAGACTCATTTGTCAGAAACTTAACAAAATCCCATTTCATAGTTCAACATTTTTATTGATCGCTTTGGTTCTCCTTGCCTTAGTGCTCTTGAACTTTTTAGGTTGAACATTCACTGTAATTCTTTCTATTTAGTAATGTGAATTGTTAGACTATGAAATATTTCTCTAAGCACAATTTTAGGTACATAGGCTGTTAAATGTACTATTTTTATTATTGTTCATTTTTAGGCACTCATATTAGTTTAAAACCAAAAACTCTTAGAGAGCATTTTTATATTTTAAAGTTTTGCTAAGGATAGGAGAAACCCCTCCTTTTTTGTTTTTATAAGGTTTTGGACACCCCACTCATATATTCTGCTGTCTCATTGAATTTTTATACTAAATGTGAGAAGTGGACATCTTTACTTACATTGTGTACAGTGCAAAGGGACCCTACGGTATTTAAGTAGCAGGGTACCTCATGGAAAAATAAGAGCGGAAGCTAAAATTAAGCCTACTTCTTCTAGGGGTCCAGTGTTTCCTTTTTCAGATGTACGTGAAAGGAATTCGTGTATTTACTGAGTAACGAAGGGATGCAATTAAAGAAGAAGACCTACCAGGGTGAGGTACCAGTGGGAGAGGCTTGAATCGCACTCCCGGGCGGCTGTGCGCTGAGGGGCAGGCGACCTGGAAGTGGGGAGGGTGGGATGGGCAGGCAGTGTGCCCGGGGACCCTGCTGTGCTCAGCGCCTCGGCGCCTTGACAAACTCTCTAGCCCCGGGTCACAAACAGTGCCACCTTGCCATAAAACTGAGAGGCTTCCTAACTAATTATTATTTATTTTTTATTTTCCCAGTTGAATACCTTTGGGTTGCAAATTTGGGATTTGGATGCTGTGAATAATGCTGCGGAAATGTATGGTCCCAGTGATCTGTCAACCAGAGGATGTGGCCGGGGCTGCTCTGATTTATAGGGCATTAGAAAATTTGAAATTACAAACTTAATTTCATCTGTAATTGAGAGATCCTCCATCTTTAATCAACTTGGGTTATTTACTGGGACACACAGAAGACCTTACCGCAGGATGACACGCATCTTACAACTCAGAACCCAGATCCGTAGCTTAAGAGTTGTGACTAGAAGGTTCTGTGGGATCTAATTACACCCCCTTTCCTAAAGAGAAGGTGGGGAAGACCTGAAGGTCAAGTTGCTCTTGTCGGCCTGCCACTTAAAGAGAAATCAGAACCTTCTAGGCCCCCCAGGCACATTCCCACAAAAGTCTCTCGTAATGCCCTTGAAAAGGGCAGAAGAGCCCCGGGCGGGTGTAGGCAAGGCTAAACTTGGACTTTCAGAGAACATCTCTCCCCTGTGTCGTAAGATGCAGTCCACACTAGGTCCGTGTTAGCTGAACAGCCCAGGAATAGCCACAGACTGTAATAAAAGAACAGTTTTAATGTTTATATTTCATTGGAACCACTGAAAGACTTGCCTCTTAAATTGCTACTAGCCAAGAACTAATGTATCCTACTTATGAAAATTTGGCTGACAAAGCTTGTCCATGTCTGCAATTCCTCGTATTTTATACATAAGAGAAAAGAGGTAAAAACCCCACACATCTGGACACAGAAACTATGCTCCTTCGAAAGCACAGAGAATCTTTTTTTGTAGTGGGTTTGTCTTTTTTAAGGCAATGAAGACACCCAGTTTGTTTTGACCACAACGTAGCAATGTCAGATATTCTCAGTGACGATGATAAACACGTAATTTAACCGACATGTATGTGTTCAGAAAGCAGCGGTGTGTGGTTGGTGAAATGTATGGAAAGGGAATGTAACTTGGGTTGCACTTGTGTGAAGTTACGAATGTATGTGGAATATGTATGTACTGATCTGTGGTACAGTTGTTGGTTATGACTTATTAACGTATTTTAGAAGGAATCACTTATGCCCGCTATTTCCTAGTAGAAGGCAGCTTTATCACTTTTCAGTGTTACATATATTTCTGTGGGATTATGGCGTGGGTGTGGGGACACAGTCAGGCTGTACACGGGGCATGCTGTGTATGTGACCTTGAACGTGAGCGAGTGATGTAAAATGAGGTGTGCTCCTTCACAGGCACAACATTGAATTAGAATAAAATGCTAGCACAAATCCGGTCCGTAAAAATGCCACAAGGGGCTCGGAGATGATTATTTGCTTGTTAGTCTATAAGCGTTTGGTTTTCAGAAATAAATGGTGAGTTTCTACTACGGCCTCACATTCCGATATATCCCTCTCTTCCGAAGCAGCGAGAGGTTGTATGTACTTGTTTTCTGTGTTAGTCAGGGAGGCACTGTCTGCTCCATATTAGGATTTACTTATATTTATAGAATTATTTCAATGGTTTATCTTTAAAAATGGCATAAGTCTCTTAAGATTTTTTAAATTGCAAGCATTATATGACTCTGTCAGATGGGTTGGAATCCTCCCCTATAATAAAATAATCACACAAGGCGAGGAGAGGAAAACGAGTCGAATGAAGCTTTCCACTTTCTCTAGTAGGGAAATAACAGTGACCGTGTAGAAGATCATGGGCAGCCCGCATAAAGCAGCAGCTAGTCACGCACAGGAGAAAGGCACTGCCTACATCACCCTCTTCTTGAAAGTCCCTTCCTCCCAGCCCTTTCCTGCAGTGCGGATCCCGGACCAGAAGCACCGGCCATCCCTAACATTTCCCCTGCAGGCTCGCTCTCGAAAGCAGTCTTTCCGCAGCGATGTTCGCTCCACTCCCTGAACGTCTCTGCACCCCACCACCTCTCCTCGCCGCCATTCTGCCCACCGTCCTCCTCCCCCCTGCCACCAGCTCACCCCTCAGCCCTCTGCGTATTTCCAGGGCACGGGGTAAGAGCCACTACCCAAGTCAGCCCTCCTCCGCGGGTTTGCTTCCCAGCGTATTTTCCATCACGCCCACGTCCTCCTGCGTTTTCGACCCTCCGTGGTACCTTGAGTCTCGCGCTGAAGCCGGTGTTAAACCAACCCCAGGAGCGCGAAGGGATTCACCCACCCCTGTCCTGCTCGCCTCCTTCTACCTTCGCACTTCCACGGTTCCTCTCGGGCGGTTCCCCACCCAGGGCCTTTGCACAGACCGCTCTCACGGCCCGGACCGCTGTGTCCTCCTTTGCCATCCAGGTGATACCTGAAGGCGTCGCACAGTGTTCAGGTCTCCCACCAAGCAGCACAGCCTTCCCCGACCCCCATGACAAACAGATTCCCTGGGAATTTTCCTTCCCAGACCCACCCATAACACCAGTGTCACGTTTGGGCAGTTACTCGGTTCCTGTCCGGCTCTCTCCCTTGCCTGCAGTCCCAGGAGGGCAAAGTTGTGTTCATTCCTCCTAGTACCGTGATATTTCATCCTCTGCATGTAGCTTGGTGCGAGCCGCCTCACTGAATGTCTGTTCAACGAATGCCTGCGAATAAATGAGTGAGACGATGCCCGTTCAGCTGCAGAGACGGAAACAATCAGAAGGTACTTTAGGAGCCGGATACCTTGGGAAGTCGGTCAGCCTCAGTGGGTTCCCCTTCCGCTGCTGGCAGATTCGACCCCAAATACTTGTACAGTCTCAGACTAGCAGCAGAAAAAGAGTATTATTAATCGAATATGTGCTATGTCTTAGGAACAGTATGCACAATGAACTTTATATAGTGCTTTAACAGGTTTGGCCATGATCTTTAAAAGCATCTACAGTGTAAGGAGGTGTCAGAAGTTCCCCGTTTCTGTGACATTTTTGTCTCCAGCAGGCAAAGATATCTGCCGAAGGGGCATCCGTTTGAACAAATGTGTGAGGATTATATTTTGAGATGTAAACAGATGGAAGCTTCTTTTCTTGATAATTCCAACTAGTCCATCTGGCAGAAGGATTAGATTTCTCTTTGGATAGTCAGTGTCAGATTTTCCTACCCCCAGGGTTAAGATTTCTGCCCTGTCCAGGATGAAAGAGAGAGGAGAGTGAGGGGGAGTCTAAAGATTAAACGCTAGTGTGTCTTAGAGGTCCCGGGAGAGAGGTCCCTGGGGCCAGGAGATCAGAAGGCAACTCGGGGTTCCTCTCACCTGATGGGGCCAAGGACGCAGCAAGCACCAGGGTGTCCTGCAGGATGTGGCAGCAGGGGGAAAGTCTGCCCCCTCCTGGCCGGGCCGGGCCGGTGACTGAGGAGACTGGACCCCAGAAGCCTCGCAGCGGAGGCGTTGCTGGACTGTCTTGCTCACTTGACCCCTTATCTCGTGCACAAGAGCCCGTATTTGCGTTTCACCTCCTTCCTGGATATGAATAAACTATTTTTACCACTCTGTAGCTTTAGGAACTCGTATTTTCTGAGGGAGGAAGGAAGTAAAGGAGATTCAGAGGATGGAATGTATTCCCCGGTTTCAGCCAGAGGCATCCCACAGAGAGGTAATGGTTTGAAAGCCGGAATGACTAATACCGCCGCTTAGTACCGTAGGAGTCAAGTGCCTTCTGCAGATGTAAAGTGATAGATGAAACTACATTACTCAGAAGGCAAAATACGTTTTAACTAGAATTCCGTAGGCCAAGAAGGCAAGGTGCTTTAACGAGAGCCAGGCTTGCTGTGTGCGACCTGGGGCCAGAGCAGGGACCCTGCTTGCCTGTGTGAGAGTGCGCGCTTCCTGCGGTCTTTCGGGTTTGGTTGGTGTTCCCTCGGGTTTCGGGGGGATTTTAACATATATATTTAACCAATAGAAGTGAAAGATAATTCCCTCATGATTGCTTCCTCCTTTTTGATAATGTATACGCCAAGCAAGGCATTTTTGAGGATGAGGGTTGCAGCCTTCACACTCATAAATCGCATTATTGTCATTGTACGCATTTTAGTGTTTTTCTCCCAAATAGATCAATTTATAGGTTGAAAGACACTTTTCAAAATTTGTCTCACAAAAAGAAGAACATAATTTGCTTCAGAAATCAAATTTGCTTAGTTATTATTTAGAGGTTTTTTCTTTTATTTTATTACTACCATCTCCATTGGTTTCTGTGGAATAAATATTTGATTGCAATGCAGAAAATTCATAGATTTTCCTCGGTAGGCAGAGTCAAAGTTTTATATTATTAGTTTGCTACTGTTTTGCTGAATTGTAGTGAGAAGCTCATTTTAACATACAACATATTCTGACCTAGGATCAAAGGTCTAAATTCCTCCTGGGGACAGCGGTTGCCCTCCTGATGTTCTAAGGGATGTTTGTTACACAGAATTCATTCCATGGAGAACAAAATGCTACATGCAGCGCGTCAAAGTGTATTTGGTACAGCCAGGATCTGAACTATTAATGTGTTTTTTTCTCCAGCCACACAAAGAGTTCCAGCTGTCCAGCAAGCAAAGAGGTAGCATGGTGCCATTCAACAGGCACTTGCCTGGGGGACCAAGGACAAAGTGTCCCTGATTCTGCCCTAATGACTCTTTTTGCTGAGGGCACCTGTGTTTTGCCTCCCGTTAGGTGAGCCAAAGAAAAGTAATTATTGAGTTCTGGCCAAGATGGAGGCATAGGTGGACACACTGTGCCTCCTCTCACAACCAAAATTAAGGACAACAAAAATTTAGAATAAAAAAAACAACCAGAACTGATAGAAAAATTGAACTGTACGGAAGTCCAACAACCATTTGTCCAGACTGGTAAGAGGGGTAGAGTTGCGGCAGGAAAAAGTGGAGGTGCGGACCTGGGCACACAGGCGGTTGGTGGACCCAGTGAGGCCGCTCAAGGCGGCTGGCTGACCAGGTGGTCCCACATTCGCGTGCACAAATAATCCAGGTGAAGGGGAAGCAGTGGAAGGTACTGGAATCCGAGAGAGAGCGGAGCAGGCGCCATTGTTCCCTCTTGGACCCCGCCCCCACGTACAGCGTCACAACCCAGTGACTGGGCTGCCCCGCCCTGGGGAACACCTAAGGCTCCACCCCTCACTACGTAACAGCTGCGACCAGACCCCCCCCCCGCCAAAAAAAGTAATTATTACTTTCATATCATTGCACATTGAAATTTCTGTTCCTCCTTCTTCTACATACAAGGGAGATATATTCAGCATTAATATACTCCAAGTTAGTAAAAATGAGTGAATGTTATGTGTGCATGTGACTGATCTTCATGAGATTCAACCTCTGACCATTCATTGATTTGATAGTAATTACTGAGAAAGGCAGTGTGGTACTTTTGAGGCAAGAATTAGATTTATATCAGCCAAACCTCAGTTGATATTATAGTCCTTATTAGTTGGGTGAAATTGATCGAGTTTTTTACACACTGGGGCCTCGTCTGGCATGTGAGGTTAGCAATATCTATCCTCATGTGTTGTTAGAGTAACTAAATAAAATAATTCATATCTGTAATGCAATCACCCAGAATGCTCCATCAATGGTTATTTTTGTACAGCAAAAATCCTGACGCTTCACCACGGCTGACGGTTGCTGTGCCTTCTCAGATCCCTGCTGCTGCTTTCATCCCCTTTGGACATTTGCTAAAGATCTGGTGGCTATTCAGCCCCCCGCTCAGAAGGTCTTTATACAAAGATCGCCACACCTCGACCAGGCCATGTGACCCTGCCGATCCCGCCAGCTTGTGCCTGGTCTAGAATTGGCTGACTGAGCAGAGAGCCATAGCCTGAGGCTTAGTGTAAGACTGTGCACCGAAATCGGGAAAGAGATATTTATGTCCCTTCTTTGGAATTTTGTATGTGACACTCATAAAATATATTTTGCCTTCCTTGCTGTTTCTCACTATGTTCTCACAATAAATCCCCATTACTTGAGTTATCTGAATGTGTCTCTTTTCATTCAGTGCAACCAGAAAGATAATACACAAAGCAGCTCTCTCCTTTATTTCACCAATAATGCAATACCTAAGAGATATTTTGAGCGGTCATCAATGTGCCTCCTAAAGAACCAGGTATAAAAGACCATTGTCCACTTTATTTCCAAGGAATGGAATTGCCCCTTTGGGAAGTGCCCCGAGAAGCCCAAGAACTGGAATATGAAGGAGAAAACTGTTCACTGGTCCAAGTCCCCGATAAAGTCGCTGTGTAAGTAACTAATATTTGTATCATATCATTTAGTGTAAGAGTAAATGGTAAGTGGGGAGAAAGTGATGGATTAGTTTAATTGTTTGCAAAATTTAGTACAGCACCATGAAGTAGAAATTTTTGGCACAATCTCTTCCAACAGAGCTAAAATTTTCAAATACCTACTTTGGAAGGTTACTTAATTCATGTTTATAAATTAAAGATAAAAAACATTTAAATTTTACAGTATCATCTAATGTGTTCCAAAGACATTTAATTTATGTACAAAATGACAATTAACAGGTTCTAATTAAACAACGAGAGAGAACAATGGTTTAATGCTTTGATGATAGGGACAGTCTTTGACTACTAGAACCCTAGTTTATTGATCTCAGGCAACCTCAACTCTTTTTTCTGATCAGAATAAATGAAGTTTTCTTTTCATGGGAATTAAAAAATTTAAGATCAGAGCATTTGGTTGTGTCCGGATGTTATCAATGTCATTCATCAATTTTGATAGAGCCAATCAGTTGTCTTCTTTGACTTGTATTATTAAAGAAGTTGTTAGCTCTTATCCTCTTTAACTCTTAAGACATAAAATGATGTAGACCTGTGTAAATGAATAATGACTAGTTTATCCTCATAGTAAGATTGCTGTAATCATTTACCTGCTTACATGTGCTTATACATATGTACACATAAATGAATATGAAAAAGGTTTAAAGTAGGATGTAAAGAGTTGCATATATTATAACGTCTTAAAGGTAATTTCCATGTGTGTCCTTAAAGCAGGTTATGTTGTGAGGGGCTGGGTAGTGCTGATAAGCAATGTCTCTGGGGTGTCCCCACAGTCAACCTGCCGTCTCACTACTTCATGCACCATTACGTACCACAGGCATATTTACCTGCGGGCAGCCAAGTGCAGCGGTGGAAGCCGTAAATCACCTGTGCAAAGTGGGGGTGTTTCTGTCTTGGATAATGAGACATGGTACGTTACAGAAAAAGGCCTCATCTGAACATGGAGGCCGATTTTCATCGCGCTATGTTCTGACTTACCCCAAGGAGTCAGAAAACTGTACTTAACTTTTAGAATAATTTAACCGTACAAGGCCTTAGGGTAAGAGGAAAACTCCAATAGTAATTAGGATCCTAATTATCTAGGATGCCTATACATGAAGTTCAGGATGTGGAATTACCAGAAGAACCTACAAGGAAATGGAAGTTTATTTCAGGTTGTCGCGTTCTCTGAGTTATTATTTTTTCACTCTTAATTGGGGGAGCCGTTGTCTTCTGTATCCCATGAAGGTCCAATTAATCTTCAGGTGGTGTGTAAGTAATGCGCATGTTACTTCCACTTACGCGACGATAATATATCATAAATGACTACATTTGTGTGTGGGGGGGGAAGCTAGAAGCTTCCTTTCATGACCTTTTAATTTCTGTCGTGTTAACATAGCCTTCGGGGAATAAACTCATTTCCTTACGCAGCGATGGAGAGTGGGTGTCCCCCTTAGTCTCTGTGGGAGGTCGCTGACTGAGCCGTACAGTTGCGGGTGTGCGGGAGCCGGTGCCGTTCTTTTTCCGGTGTTCTGGAAGGAGCTCATCACCCTTCAGTTCCAATTCCACACGAGTCTTGCTTCCGCCGTCTCGGGAGCTCTCTGGAGTCCTGAACGTGGACCGCCAGCTGTGATCACTCCTCTCAGTCTTCCTGGATAACACGAGGGCAGCGGATGCTGTCGGCTGGCGCTCTCCCATCGATGCCGTGATGATTTCTGTCACCTTTGTGCACGGCGGTCCCTGTGCGGCTTCTCCCCAACAGCGAGCACTGCATGTGGGGGCAGCCCTGAGATGCCTGGGAGCCCTGGGCCTGAGCACTCGGGGAGCTGGAGGGCCCGGGAATGTGTACCTGTCCGGATCTGTGCTTGACCAGTGACTGACCACCGCAGAGATGAAATTCTCTAGCCCCCTTGTCCCCTGGCTTTCCCAGGTGTGACCCGCACTGTTTCTCTCTCCAGAGACCTCTTGGGCAGGGTTGCCAAATTTTGCAAATAAAAATACAGGGTGCAAGTGTTTTCTGGTATATGTATTTCTGTGCAATATTTGGAACATACGTACACCACATGCAAAAATGGAATTATTATTTACCTTAAATTCCACTGTGACTGCATGTCCGGCGCTTTGTTCGATAAGCACCCTCCCGTGGGCCTTCTCTGGATGTGGCAGGTGTTCCCACTTGGCTGGGCTCCTGCCCCAGCTCTGGGCCCCCTCCCCTACCCGGCTTTCCTGGGAGTTCCTCCCGCGGAATCCCTCTAACCCAGATCAGGCCCTGCCTCTGGAGGGCCTGGGCTGAGGCACCCAGCTCTACCTGTCGCTTTGCCGTGGTTGTGACTCCCTTCTGCCCCAACGCTTTCTGGGTTTGAATGACAGATTGTGTGGTCACTCGGGCTATTATAAAAACATAACTTATTGAGGATATTATGCTGTTGTTAAGAAATGGAGCATAATGAACTGTGCGGTGACTGCAGGGTGGTGCCCTGCAGTCAGGGGACTGAAACATTACGAGAGAGAAGAGGTTTCGCAACAGCAGGCGGGCTTGATCAAAGGCCTGTGGTTCTCAGAAAGGGGGTGATGATGAGTCGGTCCCTTGCGCTGCCCTGGGGAGGTCGAAGGATGTTGCCTGTGTGCTGTGACTAGAGGGCGTGGTGCTGCACCCCGGGGTTCCTGGCCTCGTCCAAGTTCCCTCTGCCTGCCTGTACTGTAAAGAGTGCCGAGCAGTCGCACTGCAGGGGCTCCGAGGGTTTGGACAACGTGCCGTATCAGCAGAGGGCACCGAAACCTGAAGCTGGGGGGGACACTTGAGGCGCTCACGGGGCCCTGAGCTGCGTAGGAGTCAGACCTAACGAAGATCTCCACTACGTTTCCCACTGACCACCAGGGGTGAATGCAAGTTGTAAATGACTTGACTGAAATACAATAGGGTAACTTTTTGTGTGTGAATCCAAGTGTAGGGCTGTACATTATAACACCACATTTTACAGAATTGCGTGATGAAGTTAATAATCATTCAACTACCTCTTTAAATTTTAGTTGTAATCTGTTAAGGAATCAAAATGGCCACCCAAGTAGTTGTGTGTTTATTTGAAACTTGTGATATGAATCTAATTTCTAGATTTATAGTCCAAACACGTACAGGACTATTTTAATATTAACTGGCAGTGATCTCAGATACCCATGGAAGAGAGACAGCTGTTTCAGGGGCAGAAATGCACAGACTTAGCATGTGACTGCATTTGTAGGGTTTCAGATTAAATACTCCTGTTAAATTGTAGTCACCATGCTATCGCGCATTCGCAAATTGAAAAACGGCATATAAATCTGGAGTGAAATGTCTGATGTGCCTTTACTTATTGGAAATATAAATTAAGCCACATGAACTGCATGATCTTAAACATATAAGACCAAAGAGTATATTTTCTATTGCTTTAAAAAATGAGCCCTGTTAATCAACTTCCTTGGCTGCGTTAGTATAACGTGACCTCATACTTTTAAGTGCACTCAATTTCATATCAGCAGTACTTTCTCGATGAAGAGATAAAATTTAGAAATTAGAAGACATGATGAATAGCCTTTATTCTAAGGTCAGACATAAGGTACTCAAAGCTAATGGGGAACATCATTCTAAGCCACCGGCAAATGAGCCTGACCATCGGAACAAACCGTGGGTCTCAGCCTGGAGACCGTCTTGAATGTCGAGGGATCTGCTCTCGTTTGCAGTGTCTCATTGTTCATATAAATACTTAATGAAAATATTATTAGACTATTCAGCTGAGTGAAATAAACTGCTGGCATGGGTAGCTAAAGAAGCGCACTTAATATTCACTAAATGAAGTGGCATAATAATTTATTTGGCATGTCATATTAGTCTTTTGAGAGGTTTTGTACTTTTAAACTTTTTAGCACTCTTTAAAAGGCATCGTTACTGCCATAATCATGAGTTTTTAATATAGTTTTATGGTTATTGAAAACACGGCACCCAGTTTATAGGGAGACCGAAGACGTTCGTCCACGTGGCGCAGGATGGAGATGAGGAAACGCGATTTCGGAGGGTGACTCCCCTTCAATGCAGCGTCACCGACTCTTAACTACAAAAGCTGACTTTCCACCACATATAATTACGCAGTGAGTTTCTCAAGAAGAGAATTTACATGATTAAGTTAATGAGATGGAAAGCTTTTTAACTATCACGTGAGCTTCGAATTCTTAGGAAAACTGGGAGTCACCTGTTCTGAGTCATACATGCTTTTAAGCACTACTTTAGTAAGGCCACGTGAAGAAAAAGGTGGAATCGCAAGTCTTAGAGAAATGTTACACATGCATTCACATATAAAATTTCTCAATTGTCTTTCTAAATGCTGCCTATATTGGTCGTCTTCAAAAATATCATTTAAATATCATGTAGATGTATACAGGATAGGGAAATGCATAGAAAAACAAAGAAACGTATGTTCTCGTATGTTCTTTGGAAAGTCAAAAAGAAAGAAAAAGACTGACTCTTTTTTTAGAAAGTGAGTAGTGCGTGTTTATGCATGCATGTCCTTACATTATTGTGGTATTTTCTCTTTATCCTGAAATTATAAAAGAAATAAATCCATCACATCATTTCTTCAAGGTGAGGCACAGCAAGTATTTGCCCAAGCTTGCTTCTATTCTCAGTGTTTCCCAGGAAAAGAGAGTGAATCCAGATACAGAGAAATGCTTACAAGTGTGTGTAGTATCAGGGTGGCCCTGTAGATGAGTGGGAGAAGATCGTTGTTTCAATAAATGAGACAGCATCAGGTAGATATCCACATGAATAAGAAACCTTGACTCTTTTTTCTACCAAATGTAAAGTAAAAATTGCTGGTGCAATGTAGAATCTGGAAGGCACAACATGAAAGATTTCGGAAGTCATGGAAGAACTTATCTTTATGACCTTGGGTAGAGCAATATTTTTAAACAAGAATCTCAAAAGCATTAAAAATAAGAAGGATTGATACATTAGACTAAATTAAATTTGTGGATCAAAAGTCACCATTGAGAGAGAAAACACAGAATGAGTGAAAATACTTGCGATGCACATAATGTAAAAAAGACTCATGTCTAGAATATACAAAAAAAAAAAAAGAGAAATCAATAAAAGAAACACAGAATCTAAAAAGAAAAGGGGCAAAAGACTTGGGCAAGCATTTCGCAGAACAGGGTATCAAAATGGCCAATAAAAGCAAAAAAGGTGTGCAACGTCATTAATCACTGGTGAAATGCAAATCAAAACCACTACAATACGCCACTAGACAACCTCCCAATGGCTACGGAGGTTGACAAGACCAATACCTATAAGATTTTGGGCCACTAGGACCTCTCATACACTGCTGGTGGGAGTAACACTTAGTATAAACACTTCGGAAAACCATTCTGTGTTGTCTATTAGCTTTGAAAGTAGAGCTTTTTTGTGACTTTAAATTCCACTCTACTTCCCATATATGTGGGTGCACGTGTGTGGCAGGGCTTGTCAAAAGGCACTCATGCAGCGTCGGTTGTGATCGATAAAAACTGGAAGTAACACAAATGACCATGGAGAGTAAATGGACCAGCGATGGCGGCGCATCTGCGCAATGAGACCACCCACCTACCACACGGAGCATCGGCAAACCTCAGCTGCAGGCGTGGCGTGGATGGCGTGTGTAAATGCAATGCTGATTAAAATGCGCTACGCACAAAATGAAACAGTTTTAAGAAGGCATCAATTCAGAAAATCTAATATATAATGTATATAAATAGAATGTAAACATATAAATATATATACGTTTTTGATAAAACTGTTTTTTTAAATAGTACTCTCCTTAGTGGAACACACTTACTCAGGCATTTGTCACACCTAAAAAGCGCTCTGTGTATCACATGTGCCTAGGAAAGACCTGCTGCTTGAACGAATCCATTGGTTGGATAAAGGAGTCGGTGAATGCATTTTATTATTCTAATTGGATGATCTGCTATATAATTCACATCCTTTCAAAGCACTTTTGCTTCTTGGAGCTGATGCAATTAAACCGAAGGTGATAGAAGGGAAGAAAATGAAACAAATGAGAACTTGTTGCAAACTGTAGAACGTTATTGGCCTCTTGAAAGAGATCATCCTTTGGAATGAGTTTTGTACGTAGGGTGCCAGCTCCGAGTCTTCATTTGCTTAAGGGAGGTAAATTGTTTTTGTTAGATTGAAGTTGTTAAATCACAGAAGAAGGCTACAGAAGATGACATGGTCACAGGTACCAGTGACAGATTGGATTGGAGGCATCTAGGAGATATTCTCACAAACTCCTTCTGATGATTCAGTTCAACTGAACTATGTCAGTAAGCTTGACCCTCCCCCCTAAAAGAGAGACCCCGTGTGGTGCGGGGTCAGCGTTCTGTGGGAGGGGGCCCAGCTCAGAGCCACGGTCACCTCCTTTCCCCGTGACTTTACGGAAGGTGAGTAGAGGCTTTGAAAGGCATTGCAGCCTTTTTCTCTCTGAGTGAAACTTTTTCACGGGATGTTACTCTGTATGGCATTTCTCTGTCATACTAACCAAAGCCAAGGGTAAATTTCCTGGGGGTAATGAATGTATTTTTCTCTTGCTTCAGAAAGAATTGCACCCAAAGTTCTAAAGAAAATCAATGTACTGAAATCCAGGTAAAGAACTCATGATTTGTTCTTTAGAATGTCGAAGCTAAAAAAGGATACTAAACTCTCCTCTTAAGCTTAAAAACAATAACCCTGTAATAGAGAATGGGATCTGTGTGGATAAGTGAAGAAATTTATTCCTTAAAAGAAAAGGCTGGGACCAGCATATAATATAAATCTAAGATTTGAGCATTAATTTTGACACGAAGAGAATTTTTGAGAGGATTCTCCTGATTAGTTGTCATTCCTCAGAGCTTACTGATAAAATCCTAAATGTACAATGTCAGGTTGTTCTCTGTTTTCACTGAGGGTATAACTGTAACCTACAGCAGCGTAAATTCAGTAATATATATGGAGGACGGTTTTGACAACAAAGGTCATTGAATTCAAAAACAGACTTAGTGGAAAGAAATCTTTAGATTCTGTTGCTCTGCAGTCATTCGATAGCACTCACCTGCCAGGCATGACTTGTATGCATTTCCAGATGAAGCCAACAGGATGGGTCATACCCACTTTCAAGGATCTTCGCCATTACATAATTCTGCAAGATGGATGGAATGTACTTTAAGCGTAAGTCAAAGATCAGAAGGCAAAGGCATATGTAACTTTGTCAACACAAATCACTTCTGCAATATTTATAGACGAGGATGGATGGTCAACATTGATTGTTTTTCCTCTCTTAACATTTGTCAACCTCGAAGATGAAGAATAAAGCATTCTTACTGAATTAAGCCGTCTGGTGGTTGTATTTTATTCTATAAAATAAAGCAAAATATAATAATGAAATAATTGTTGGCACATATTTAAAATCAGCACATTTTTCTAATAACATGAAATCCCACTTTTGTAGACAAATGTAAACATTTTCTACATGTTTGGGTACCATGCATTGTCGGTACCCAAGAAATACTTGCTAACGTAGTTTGTTTAAATGGTTTCTAGACCCTTTAGATGTTACTGAATGCATCCCATTTTTGTTGATGCATTTAACCAAAATGCATCCCTCTCAAAGTGCTTCGTGTGGTGGAGAGTAAGTATATCTTTTCTTAGGCTTGG
Organism: Glossophaga mutica; assembly: GCA_039655065.1. Taxonomy (NCBI): domain Eukaryota; kingdom Metazoa; phylum Chordata; class Mammalia; order Chiroptera; family Phyllostomidae; genus Glossophaga; species Glossophaga mutica. Next base: position 92,203,027 of record CM077313.1, read on the forward strand.
CATTCTGATCCCAAACGTTACCGCCACGTAGTTGTCGTTTTTTCACCCAAACTTTCAGGATCATGTTTGTTAGTGATACAATGAAGTGAATTTTGAAGACTTCATTTTGTTGCATTATCTCACATTTTCTTTGCTTCTCTGTACTGTTTACCTTAAATTACACTTTTTAAGACAGGTGCCATTTCCTTTCTGTTTCCTTTGAGTAAACATCATGAAAAGAACGAGAATATGTGTTCTGATTGCTCGGCGGGTTGGCCCTTGTTCTGCAGAACAAAAGGTCGCAAGTTCGATTCCCCTGCTGGGCACATGCACTGGTTGCTGGTTCGGTCCCATATCAGGGCATGTGCAGGAGGCAACCAATAAATGTTTCCCTCTCTCTCTCTCCCTCCCGTCCCCTCTCTCTAAAAATAAATAAATAAAATATTTAAACAACAACAAAAAAGAATGAGACTAGGCAGCATCAGAATATTAGTATTTATAGTAATACATGAATTTAAGAACTACTGATAATTTCCATTCCATGTTGAATAAATTCAAACTCATACTTTTTTAATTAATAAAACTTTGAAACACCCCTATGTGTCAGAAAGTGGAACATTTAGAACAATCAGGTGATGAGGTATGGAAAAACATAAGACGTATTGAAAGAAGAAATCCACACAGGTTGTACAAGTATTCATTTAGAAATGAAAGCAGAGTTATCACACAGTGCTTAGTTTTACCTCTTTTATCCACTGAAATTTTTCCTAACTCTCATCTGAGGATACGTTTATTGATTTTAGAGACAGAGATAGAGAGAGAGAGAGAGAAACATTGATCAGCTGCCTCCCGTATGCGCCCTTACTAGGGATTGAACCCACAACTTAGGTATGTGCTCTGACCAGAGGTCAGTCCCACAGCCTTTTGGTGTATAGGATGATGATCCAGCCAACTGAGCCACCTGGCAGAAAACTTGCCATTGCTTTGCTTCGCTTCCATAGGGTTGACCTTTTCTAACATCCTCATTTCTCATCTTGTGCGTCTGTCTGTAATTTGAAGTAGTTCCCAGTAGATGGCAATATAGGTGCCGGATCCAATTGGGTGGGCAGTCCTCACAGCAGACATGCCCTCTGTGACAATGGGTATTGTGGAAGGTCATGGAATGTAGCTTTGGTGTAGAGTCTATTAAAAAATACTACTTATTTTTAAATTGAAAAATGTAACTCAACTAACCAAAGGAGTGTTATATATAAGAAAGAAGGTGTAACAAGCAAGGATTTTAGCAGTGATAAAAATGCCTGAAATCTGTTTCTATTTCAGGCACTTCAGTAAATCTGAATATTCCGACTGAGATATAGAATGTATCATAGCTGAAACCTTTATTGCATAATCTGATTTCACAGATCTCAATCTTGCTGATCACCTGTATACCCTGACTTCTTGCCTTTGATCCAGCCGACCCTTTGAAACTTGCTGCATCTGTCAGCAGCAAAGAACAGCTAGGTCGGGACACTCCCGACCAACTTGCATAGCTTTTTGGAACAGCCTCGCTTCACACCCACCCCACCCACCTTGTCCTACCCCAGAGATCCTGGCCCAGGGCACACCTGCATTTTTCTCACCCTCCCCCAGCCTCTGGAGTTGTACATTGGCTTTGTTTTTCTAGGCTTAGTACCAATATTCTCTGCGGATGCTGACTGACCACCGTCCCTGTTTCTCGGCATCTGGGGGCGTGTGTGGGGGGGCACCCAGCTCCAGTATATTCCCTTGATCTGTCATCGGCTTCCTGGCAGGGTCTACTCCAAATGTCGAGCTGAGGACAACGTTCTCAGTTGTTACCTGCCTAAAACACAGTATGACTAACAAATGATGATGAGTTTGATTTCCACCAGAATTCTTAGAAAGACACTTTCTCCAAAGGTGGGTTAACACTCACGACGTGAGCATCCTCGAATGTTTGTGACTCTCGGAGATCTCAGAGGGCTGGGAAAGCCTGCCCGGGCATTGCTGTTGCCACTCAGGCCTTTCTGATTTTAAATTCAGGCAAGTGCCTACAGGCTAGAAAGCTGAGAAGGGAGATAGCTTTGTTTTTGCAATGAAACATTTCATTTTCCAGCTTTAATTACAACAGAGGTCTCATGTGAAGATTCCTTTATTTGTGCAGAATGCCCTCTACAATGTAGGCTTTCGCTCTCTGAAAAGCCTTTACTGAGGCCAGGCTAGCCCAACTTCACGCATGTCCTTCGACCTCTCAGACATTTCAATTTCAAGTGCTCCTCGCAGCATCTCTCCCTCTGAGCTGTGTGTGCACTCTCTGTCGGGTCTGCGCGAAGCCAAGGGAATTGCCAGGCAAAGTGAGGGGGACGATTGACCAGTCCTTGGCTTTTCTTCTTGAATCTGTCAAGATGCCTCACTAGGAAGGGGATTAACCTTCACACAAGCCTCTCGTATGTCTCCGAGGCTACAGGGCGGACACGATGCATCCTTTTAGGAGGGCTGTGACATTCTGCTCGAAAACCCCTAAAGTTTGATGTTCAAGGTTGGAGGTGTGCGAAGATGGACCGATTTTGTGAAATGTGCTGTAAGGTATTTTCCCCTCTGTTAATTTAATAGGTGGATGGCTTTCTGCTTCCTCTACGAGCATCCCTGTACTTATCTCCTAAGGGGAGTAAGAGGAAAGGCAGTCCCTGTCCCCTTGTCAGTGTTCTGTCTTTTCCCCAGTCTCAGTAGTTTCCCTTTCTCTCAGCACAGCACAGTCTCTTCCCACTCACTTGCCCAAGGGAAGCATTATTTGTTCTTCTTTCTGGCCTCCGTTGTACTAGGATGCCACCAATTACAACGCAGAAACGCTGAGAAGTAGGTTTCCTTATTATATTTCTCTTTGAATATGTAGTGCAGTATTTCACCTAAAATGAGCACCAGCAATTTTTTTCCCAAGACTGATTGATTGACTTACCTTTTCAATATGAAGTGATGTAGCGGCCTCACGAAATGTTAGCGTTCGTTTCCCATATTGCGTTTCTGACAGAGCATGCATTATACAGGGTATTTCCTGCACTGTAATTGAAAACAGGTGTTATAGATCATCCCCGGAAGATTATACGCGTGCATAAATTCATACATCTTGGGTGAGCATTCTCCTTTGCTGGCTAAAGTTGAATAAAATGATTTCTATTTCTTTGGGAAAGCGGAAAAAACACAAAAAGAATTCCATGCAACATGGTAAATACCCAATAGTAACATCAAGTACAATAAGCCTGTTTTTGAATAGTTTCCATTATTACAATGTTGAGTGTTAAAATCTAACTTGGAGAATTGTCAAAATATTCTTTACTAAATTGTATTTAAAAAGAACACTTCCACTCATACATGAGCGAAAGGGAAGCAGAAGAGTGTAAATGCTGCCGACAACAATGCTAATCGTAACGGCAAGACCGTGGAACTTCTTCCCCGTCACCTGTAGGAAGACACGCAGTGAGTTAATGACCTTCTGTGGCAAGCAGTTCTGCTTCACAAAAGGAATGTATGTCTATATATAAAGAGGAGAGATTATTCTGTTATCTGGATAAAATCTGAATTGCAAATTTTAAGGTATCAGAGATACCCATTTTTGGATGTATTTGCACGTTAGAATTGGGAATTATTTAAATTCAAAACTTTATTGAATTTAAATAGACGCATAAACCGGTAACTGACATTAAACACTAGAGATTTTAGATATTCCAATAAAATATTCAAGTTTAACTTGAATAATTTAGACGTTTTCAAACTAACTAGAAACATGGTTTACAGGCAGACCTATAAAGATATACATTTGAAAGATATTTGGGAACACTACTTTTTTCAACAAACTTTACTGTATAGAATAAGCCTGGATCTGAAAAGCTTCTTCTTATAAGAAAAATAGCTAACACTAAGTCCTAATGTTGCCTGTTTTAGAATCTGTTCATACTTACGATATCCAAAAATTGTTTATTTGGTTTCCAAGAATTTAGTGGATTATTTTTTTTATTCAGGGTACTGATGACAAGAAGCTAGTCTTCGAAGAGATACACGCTACAGGAAAGTCCAATGTCAGAGTCAGACTGAGCGTGTCAGTCCAGTAACAGAGTCACACTGACCTCGGATGGCTACGTACCAACCCTCAGCTGGCAGGGGGTGGGGAAGGGCGGTTAAAAAGGTCTAAAGAGGGTGGTTTAATGTGCAAAAGTTTAGAGCTGGAACTCGGATGTTTGGTTTCTGAGCCTTACTAACAAGGTGATTTTGATAAGCCATTCACCTAATGTACTTCCGTTTCCTCCTCTATGAGACTGAGAACATATGTTTACTCTTTAGCACATCAAAAGGTTAGTATAACTGCTTCTCTTTCTGAAAAGGAGGTAAGAAAGGGAACGAGAAGATCGGTTAGGTGGTTACCACAGAGGAAAGGGTACGTGGGAAAATGCCCCGCCCTGGTTCTTTCCCACGGTTGCTCCTCCCATGGAATAGTTCCCTCATTATCCACCGATGGCAGACACGTGTCCGACAACTACCTTAAACACGTCTCTCTGATCCCTTCCCCCCAACTGTGTTCTGTCCATCTCAAGTCCTGTGTACTTTCCCCAAATGTACCCACTTGCCTGAAGTGTCCCTGTTCCGACTCCAGACCGAACTGTCATCATCACCGCTCACGGAGGCTAGTTGAAGGCTTCCCCCTCCTTGTCCCCACTGGCCGGCTGTGTGACCTCCCCCACGACAGCCTCCAGTCTGCCACAAAAACCTTCAGCGGTCACCATGGTGGACAGGATAAAATACGCTGTTGCCAGGATTCTGTGCGACCTGGCTGAAATCCACCACTGCTGTGGTAGTTACAGTCTAAGAGGGAGAAAACAACCATGAATTAAATTGTCAGTAATCAAGATTTGGGAGTCAAACTATATTGTGCACTGGGTAGACCAGTTCTTTATTAGTGAACTGGCAGAAGGAGACCAGTTTTGTAGTGGTGGTGAAGGTGAGCTAAATTAATAAAGTTCCCTGTTGGGATTAGTAAAATTACACTAGAAACTTGGGTTCATCAGGCGGTGCAAGGCTGTCAGCCCAAGGAGTCAGGGAAACGAGCTAAGGAGACCGGGAGCAGCAGGTGAGTGTCACGTGGGAGCAGGAGGAGCCCTGCCTGTGGGGAGCCCAGGGGAAGTTCCAGCCGAGGTAGGTGTGTCGGCGTCCAGCTGCAAATAGATGTGAGCTGGGCGATGGAGGCGGAAGGTGGGGATGGGACCAACAGAGCTGTTGAATACTGGAGCCGGGGAGGAGACCAGCTCAGGGAGCATGAGCAGAACTGTATTCTGAATGTGTAGGTTCTCTCTCCACTGCCCCGCCCCCGTTAGCGTCCCTATTCTGCCATTCCTAATACGACCTGTTCACACAGGAATGAGTTTGGAGAGCATACATATCATTGTTCCCTGTGTTGCTACAGAATATATTTATTGGTTGTTACCTTTTGCCCACATCAGAATCTTCAGAGAAACGTCTGGTATTTCTGATTCAGGAGGTATGGACTGATGCGCAAGAATCTGCATTTTTAACGTGGTCCCAGGTGATGCGGATGCTGGACCAGGAACCATGTTTCCAGCAGCCTTGGGCTACATTAGAGTGGTGGGAAAAAGACAGAGAAGTCGCAATTCACGGAACACCCTCTGGGGAGAGGATGTTATGCATTAGGGGGAAATACTTGTGTTTGTGGAAGGGAATGAGACTCATGAGACTCCAGAATTCATGCTCGACACAGTGCCTTCAAACTCAGGGGAGTCTTGTCCCCGACTGTGAGAAGCCTCTTTGCTTCGCTGAGCTTTGGCATGAGTTGAGGTTTGCATGTCTGTAGAGAAAGACAAGACCTGGATTTAATCTCTCAGCATGAAAAACAAGTTAAAATCGCTTAGGAATAAATGGAAAGAAGAGAGGCCAGGACAACTTTATGCAGAGAAGGAAAGAGAAGCCAAAATAAGTCTCTAGTAATGGTAAAACTGAAGGGAAACCTAGCAAAAGGAAGATGTGTGTGTACGGGATCTTTAAAGAAATTAGCTCTGGATGTGTGAGCCTGTGAGTGACCCGAGATGCTCTGGGGCAGGGATCCCCCCTTCGCAGGCCTGGAGAACACCGCCCTCCGTGCCCAGGGACCGGAGCAGAGGCCGCCGATGACTGGTTCGAGTTGCCTTCTAAAAAACGGCTAAAAGAACCACTTTATGTATGTATTAATTGTTAAAAGAGATTGATTGATTGATGGATTGATTAGAGAGAGAGAGAAAGATTGCTCTGTTGTTCCACTTATTTACACATTCATTGGTGGCTTCTTGTCTATGCCCTGACCGGGGATGGAGCCTGCAGTCCTGCGATGTGGAGATGGCACCTCCACGAGCTACCCAGCCAGGGCGTAAAATAACCACTTCAACATTTATATTATACCTCGGGCTGCAGTCAGAATGGTGTTTTATCTCTGTCATAGTTAAACATTTGCCATGTATGCATAACTTATCGAATGAAATAAACACTTCAATGCTGTCAGTTTAAAGAAAAGTGGAACAATAAATCTCATGGAGGGAAGTACATCAGGTAAAAATAAATATTCCTTCAAATAATGAAAAATAAACAGTTCCCAGTTCATGTGATACCCCGCATTCATAGAGACACATTGAAATCAAGGTCAGGATGTCTAAGAATGTTCCCTGTTCATGGTTATTAATTCCCAGATTTATTCATCTTTGCTGAAATAACAAAGCACTGACCCGGCTGCTTAATTAAGCAAGGAAGATGAGGCATGTTCTGCCAAAAATAATAAATAAGCTGGCAATAGTTGTTTATTTCTTCATAAAAGCATTACCTCCCTTGTAATGTTCAAGTATATACCTTTTCAGGAAAAAAAAGCTGGAAATGTGGAAATTACAAATTATAAAATCACCTGCACAGAGATTTGGTTCTATTACTTAACTCTACCCATTCTCATACACATCACATGCAAAAAACACTTAAAATTCTGTCTTCCAGACTATGTTCCTGTATCATTTTGTTTTTACTTTTACTCTTGTGCTTTAGCTATTTTTCAAATAAACCACATACAATTTTAAATCATTGCTTTTATACAAATCCAAGGGATGTTTTCACCTAATGGAGAATTTAATTATTTTTTGTATGTTGGTATCTGGCACATCTTCTTGTGTATTATTTTATGCTCTGACAATTATTTTAATTAATTTCTAGTATTAATTATATTTGTATATCTCGGTTTTCTATTTATTAAAAAATTAGAGTTTATACAATAGACTTTTTAGAAGATTTTATTTATTTATTTTTATAGAGGGGGGAAGGGAAGGGGAAAGAAAGGGAGAGCAACATTAATGTGTGGTTGCTTCTCACACGCCCCCTACTGGGGACCTGGCCCGTAACCCAGGCCTGTGCCCTGACTGGGCATCAAGCCAGCGACCCTCTTTGGTTCACAGGCTTACCCTGAGCTACAACAGCCAGGGCTATCCAATAGATTTAGAACAACCCATGATTATGATTTTCAAACTTGCCAACATCAAGAACAATTTTATTACTACTGACACTTAATATGTAATAAAGAGTTTAGCAAATATTCTCTTGCTTCCCAATTTCTCTCAATGCAATTTAATCTGCATTGTTATACTTATATAATTATTATTAATTTTTGTCATCATCCTTTAAGAATGAATATTCATGTTTTTGCAATTTTGTTATTATTCACCTTTTTTTTTTTTTTTTTGTCATCATTCTGGTGCTTGGCATAGCTCTGGGAATATTGGTGTTCAAAAACTACCTGTTGAATTAAAGAGTGATCTAAATTTAAGTTTAATTATGCAGAATACCCATCACAGAGATGGTTATTCTCTGTTTTAGAGTTCATGTTTCCAATTAGCACATTTCTGGGGAAGGCAAAAAATACCATTTTTTAATTTTGTGTTCTAATGTTGGACATCCAAAAATCTCTTTAGATTATCTTTACACATTGGTGACAGCTCATGCATGTGTAACAATGAACCAGGATTACATCCCTTTCCCTAAAAATAGCGGTCACTTAATTTTTATGCTCATGTACTTATGATTTTATTTTCTTTGTCATAAAAATTCAAAACCGTTCCAGAATACATCCTACTGAGGTTCTTTCTGCATTAGTTGAACCTAAAATACAGTGAATTATTGTAGTCAGTAGGTCAGTTAAAGAAAAAACACACACTGGGAAATTTTTCAAATATTTTTTTCTATTTTCCTTATTAAGTTTATTTTTTATAAGCGTAGTTTATCTGTGACCTAAAACTATACTCTGTATTTTTCTACACATTTTCTGCTTTTAATCCCCATCATCTCTTTTATCGCTGTCATAACTTAAGAATATTTTTAGTCTGTTTCTCAAATTGCAGATTTGACTTCATGTTTGGCTGGTTCTGTTTTTACCTCACTCATGCAAACATGTTTTGTTTTCATCTTTAATTTTTGCTGTGTATATGCCCTAGCTGTCTTTCCATTGAATTTTATGCTTTATTTCACACAGACCATGTTTTGTAAATCTTTCTGAAAATTCAAAATGAATAGAGTTCTGCACGTCCTACTGCTTCCTGGAGTAAAGTATACGTTTTACAGGTCCACCCCCGCCTTCCGCTCATTTTAAGGAAATGGTTCCATGCTTTTGAGTTGTGGGGTGGTCTGTGGGCCTCATCATCATTTCTCTGTTCAACCCCCCGGCGCCTCCCCCACCCAGTGTGCACAGCCCTGGGGTGGGGAGGTCCGTTCTGACCACGAGGGTGCTGACTGACGGGCTGACTGTGTGCTGCGTGTCCCCGGGTCTTTCCTTCTGAAATTTTAAGTCAACGACTTGGCCAACTGCCAGGCAGTCCCGACTTCACGTTGGGCGTTGAGATCACACAGCTCCGCTGCTCTCGGATGAGAGGTGTGCATTTTTCCTCCCTGGCTCCTGTCCCAGTTTAGAGCAACATGTGTGTCTCCTTTCACAGGTAAACACAGTTCTGTCTGGGGGTGCCACTCTCCGCGCTCGCCCTGCTGTCACGGTATTTGATGTGCCCTGACTCCGAGTGTGCCGCCCAGCCCATCACAGCAGAGGTGGCGTGCGCCTCTGCTCCCGCCCCCGCAGTGGCTTCCGGCAGGAGGAGGGCTGCCTTGAAATAGTGGGATGGGCATCGTGCCTTCACTGTGCCCACAGAAGCGAGGTCGGGAAAGTCTCCTTTCCTTGCTCTCCAGTTCCTTTGTTATTTCGGAAATCTGGATGGGAGTTGGTTTCTTACAACGTCTGAATGTGATTCATTCATTTGTTCAACATTCCGTGATCTTGAGCGTGGTCAAGTGCCTTGTGGTCTGAGGAGTCCTGGCGTTCAGTGGTCTGGGAGGTGGCCCACTCCGTGGCTGCCTCGAAGCCAGGACAGGTGTGAAGCCAGAAGGTCTGACTGAAGAACAACGCAACTCGTGTACTAGACACAACACAGCACTTCTGTGTAAGGAACCCCACCTTTCTCCTAAGAATGGTGATGAACCATTCATTTCCAAAGGGTTCAGATGGGCTGCTTAGAGTCAGTGCAGGGTATTTCCCTTGATGTGAAGTTATGTGTAATAACGCAGCCTTGCCTACCTGCCTGGTACCGTTAAGGCTGTTACTCCCCTCACCTGCTCTGGCAACGCTGCCGAGATGCCCAGTTTGGTCTTGCCCATTGTGCCGTGGGCATGCTCATGTCAATTGTCGTGTGTCTGACTGTTCCCGCCATTCATTTGGAGAGATACTCGGTCTCTCCGGAAAAAGTCCAGCCGTGGTTAATATAACGAGAGTGGTTTGCGCAATATCGATGTAACCTGGCAGCCAAAGTGAGTGGATTGGAATGTGCATGTGTGAACAGTGATGACTTCACTGTACTAGTCAGTGGGGGCGGTAGATGCCATTGAGTGACCATGTGTAGTGTGTGGTCATCACATTCAAAACGACTGAGCGAGTAGAGAGATGAATCTGCATCGAATTTTGTGTTAAACTTGAGAGCTCCTCTGTGGAAACTATTCAGATGATTCGGAAACCTTTTAGGGATGATACAATGAGTGCAGCACAAACATTTGTAAGATGGTCAAGAATCTGTTGAAAGTGATTCACATTCTGGAAGGCCGGCAACAAGCAAAACACCTGAGATGTTGAATGTGTACGGGCTGCAATCAACAAAGATCAGTGACTGACAGTGCGAGAAGTAGAAGATGATCTGGGGATTCCAAACACTACTGTGCTCGAGATTTTGATGCAGATCTTGACATAAGATGTGTTGTGGCCAAATTCATTCCACAGTGTCTGCTGCCAGAGCAGAAGGAACATTGTGCTGCGGTTGCTAGTGACTGGATTCAAACCGCTACCAATGAACCAGATTTCCCCAAAAAGCTCATAACCGGAGATCAATCGTGGGTCTACAGCTATGAGCATGATCTGGAAATGAAGGCCTTGTCATCTCAGTGGAAGCCGCCTGGTTCCCCACCCCCGAAGAAGGCGCAGCAAAGTTGCAGCAAGATCAAGACCAGGGTAACTGTGATTTTTGCTTGGGAAGGTGTCCACCATGAGTATGCCCCTGCAGGCCAAACAATTGATAAGGAGTGCTGCCTCAGTGTCCTTTGTCAGTTGCGAGATGCGATACAGCGAAAACTGCCACAGCTGTGGACACCTGGTGATTGGCAGCTTCATCTCCGCAAGGCGCCTGTGCAGGCATCATGCCTTGTACAGAGGTTTATGGTAAAACATCAAATCACACAGGTGACTCAGCCCCACTACAGCCCTGATTTGGTACCCTGTGACTTCTGACTTTTCCCAAAACTAAAATCACCTTTGAAAGGGAAGAGATTTCAAACCATCAGTGAGATTCAGGAAAATACGACAGGGCTTCTCTGGCCATGCCAACAAAGGATTTGGCAGAGCTTTTTTAAACAGCAGAACAGACGCTGGGAGAACTGTGTCAGGTTCCAAGGTGCCTACTTTGAAGGGGACTAAGGTGTCATTGACCTATGTACAGTGTTTCTTGTATCATGTACCTTCTTTAGTGAATGTCTCTATTTTTCGTATCACCTGTCTGGATACCTTCTGGACAGACCTTGTATTCCCTGATCCTGTGCCTCCCTTCTAAATTATTCTTTTGCATCAACTAGCTATAACTTTCTGCAGAAAAATTTTCTTTGTATGTTTATTGCCTATAATTCCTACTAAAGTAAGCTCTATTCGAAGAGACGTCTTGTTAACTTTACATCTCAAGGAACTAGGAAAATAAGGACAAATTAAGCCCTAGTTGAGCAGAAAGAAGTTAATAACAAAGATCATGACAGAAATAAGTGAAATAAAAACTAAAAGAACTATAGAAAAGATTAATGAAATTAAGATCTGTTTTTTGAAAAGATAACACAATAGACAAATATTTAGATTCATCAAGAAAAAAACATTAACAGAATTGGAAATGAAAGAGGAGACATTACAACTGGTACCACGGGAACACTGGGGATCGTGAGCAACTACTATGAACAATTACATGCCAAAATTGGGCAATCTACAAGAAACAGGTAAATTCCCGAAAACATGCAGATTACCAAGAATTAATCCTGAAAAAAAAAAGAAAATCTAAACAGACAAATTACTAGTAAAGAGATTGAATTAGTAATTATAAACCCCTGAACAAGCGAAAGCTCAGGAACAGATGGCTACGTGGCCAATTCTTCCAAATACTTAACAAAGAAGTAATAGCAATCCTTCTCAAACTCTTTGAAAAATAGGAGGGAACACTTCCAAACTCATCTGAGGAGGCCAGCATGACCCTGAGACCAAAACCCAGACAAGGATACTGCAGAGGAAATCACAGGCCAATGTCCCTGATGAGCATAAAGGTAAAAATCCTCAACAACATATTTGCAAAACAAATGCGTACAGTCAGCCCTCTACATTTGCGAATTCCCAAACATGCATAAAGAATGTCATTTTCAACCTGTGGTTGATTGAATCCAAGCATTCGAAACCCGGGAAATCCGAAGGCCATTGGTATATTTACTGAAAAAATCTGTGTATAACTGGACCTGTGCAGTTCACACTTGGATTGTTCAAGGCACAAGGGTAGTGAAATGAAGAAGTGCATTCTAAGCAGCATTTTGTTCCAAGGAGACCCTCGGTGCAAAAACAATGTGAAGTTTAGAAGATCAGAACTTGAACAAGCCTACTTTTGTCAGGATTTCGCTGTCGAACTCCCTAATCTCTAGGTGAAGAAACTCTTAGGGTTCTAACAGGAGCTAACTGGGGAAGAACCGCACGAAATGAAGACAACAGGAGGACTCCAGGATGGTGAGGAATTAAGGAACACGGGAGCGAAGCAGGTGCGTAGGAAAGCAAATGATGCTTACATCTTGGGTGATGCTAGGCGGGGGCTTCTATGAAAGTTTGAGGCTGGTCACGATGTCTACTTGCATTTGTTGCTAAGCCTGCTGAGACCTTCAGGCACAGATGTGAAAGCCGAGGCTTTGGGACGTCGCTGCTTTCCAGGGTTCGGGCCCATGAAGCCTGCACACACCTGTGCTGGTGTCCACCTGTGTTCCCTGCAGGGTGTGTTTTGGCGTCAGGCAGAAGCCTCTGTTCGAGGTTTTCCTCCTCCAGCTGCCCTGGGCTATCGGTGCCCATTTTCCGTTCCACACACTGTGCAAGGCGGCTTGACAAGTTTTGTAAAAGTCCTGTAGGGATTTATAGAGTAATCGAGGGGAAAATGGTACGTTTACAATAGAGAGTTCTCTCCTACGGGAATATGTTCTCTCTCCGATCATTGAGGTCCACTTTTATGACTTCCAGGAAAGCGTTAGAGTGTCCTTTCCACTTTTTGTAAGTTTGTGAGTTCTCAAGTGCCTTTTGTGTGTGTGCCACACTTCTTTATTCTATTTTCTATTTGAAAAAAATGGTGCATAGGTAGATAAATTATGTACATTACTTTGTAGTTCGTTGGGTCACTTATTTAATTCTTTTATTTGTCTATAGGTGGGAAATTCATTTTCTTGTATTTTCACTGTAGGTAATGAACATGTTTGAAAATAATTGGAATTTTGACTACTTGATCCCAATATTAATATATCTAAGCTAATAAAGTTACCTTTTAATTCTAGCTTGCTAACATTTAAATTATACAAAGTGTTGAATAATGTAACTGTTAATATATTGCATTGCACTGATGTATTTTTTTAATGTTCTTATTTTGTTTACTTAGATCAGCGATTTTCAACCAGTGTACCACCAGGATTTGTAAAACATGCAACACCTGACTATCTAGTCAGGGAGACTGACCTCTTCTCCCTGAGATTGTCAAATTAAAAAATGCTAACAGCCCAACAACAATAGCCATCCACCGTGAATGGCTATTGTTATATCTATATTTTTCATCAGATTGGCAAAAAAAACAAAAACAAAAACAAAAACAAAACAGGGTCTGGTACAAATAGCGCCCCTTCTTTATTACAAACTCTCTTATTACAAAATCATAAGCATGCAATTCTGTAACAAAACAATATCACACTCAATCACAGCAGGTGGCATTTTAGGTGAAATGTTAAAATTGCTGTCCACCTCATGTGAGACAATCACGTACCCCACCAAGCACACTCAGGCAAGCCTTGCTTCTGCCAGACCCTGTGCACTGTATTTTTTTTTTGGTGGGCTGCAGAATTTTAGTAATTAGTTCATGTGTGTCATGAGATGAAAAGTGTTGAAAATCACTGGCTGAGATACCTGGCAAGTTGATGCTGGTAGTGGGTGGGAGGTCAGCCAAGATGGTCTCTTGAAATCGTACACTGACACTTTCAATGCATTCTATTTGTCTGAAACGAAATCAGTAACCTGTGGGCATCGGACTCCACCGTTTGAAGAGAAAAGCATCGTCAGAGAATTGGCGGACGTATTTAAAACCAGCAGAACGTACCTCTGCAAAGCATGTGTGTTGTTGCACATGTTAGTTCTTGTGAAGAATATCATCGTCTGTATATCTTTCTGCTACTTTTTAATTTAATGTTTTGGTAACTTTCAGTCATCCATCTATTTTCCCAGTATTTTTATTCGTAGTTCTACGTGTTAGTTTTGTGAATAATAATATTTATTATCCTGCTGATGAGTTTTACTTGAAGAATTTTATTTTTGATAAAAAACAATGCTTTCAAAGTTCATTTGTGTTTCCTTATGTGACTGTGTGAGCCTTTTGACAGAGTATCTGGGGGAGATTTCTGAGAAATGGTTTTATAATTTCATCTTTATGGACATAGTCAAATCCCTCTCCACAGGCAACACATTAGAGACCTCATCGCTATAAATTCTCACCACATTTGATATCTCTTATCTTCTAATGCGGCCTATCGAAGTGTCTCACACTACTTTTAATTTGAGCATCTCTGATTGATAATGAAGTTAATCCTATTTCAAATGTTAATTTATGAGTTTGGATTTTCTCTTTTGATAATTGACTAGTTTATTTCTTTTACCAATTTTTTTATTTATTTAAGGAAATTACTTATGCAAACAATTTTCTTTTTTTTTATTGTTCAATTACAGTTGTCCCCATCTCCCCCCATTGCTCTCCCTGCCCTCCCACCCCCTCCTCCCACATTCAGTCCCCCCGCCCCCGTTGTCTTTGTCCATGGGCCTTTTATTCATGTTCCTTGACAACAATTTTCTTTTCTTCTGCAATAGTTCTTTATTTTGGTAGTTTTATCAATATAACTTTAATTAAAATGAACACAGTATTGTTTCAGTTTCAGGTGTAACATAATGATTCAACACTTTGATCTTGTGGAATCAAAACTAACACTTTCAGTGCTGACTGTATAAGTTAAGTATATCTTATCATCAAAAGAAAAATGAACCAGCAAACAATAGTTCTTCCTCAAGATTAAAAAACCAAACAAAAAATGTTTAACTTGTCTCGTTCTGGTCTGAAGACAAACAAAACCCCTAACATTTCCTCTAACTTACTGACTACCTGATAAAACCAATTTATTCCTCAACTTTTTCATGTAGCTATTCGAAGATATGTCACAATCTTGGTGGTTGGGGTATCTTGGAAAAAAACGTAATTTCCGTGTGCCAGTGCGGACCACGGCACCGCCGCCTGTGGTTTTGTTTAACGGATCTCTGTAGTTTCTTTGGGCATGCCGTCTGCACAACACAGTCACGGCATCTCAGTACTTTTTGTGTTTTCCCCGTCTTACTTCTCGTCACATCCAGCGCAACGCTGGGTTCTGATGGGAGCGGACAGCACTGTCTCCTTCTCAGCCTTAGGAGGGAGGCTTTCGGTGCGTGACTGCTGCTCGTGGTTTTGCTGCCTTTGTGAGGGGGTGTGTACACGTCAGTAATTCGGCTGTGATTCTGGCTGGCTGGGAGAATGGCAAACCTAAGTACATGCTTTTTTTTGCATTTATGTATGATCATGTGACTTTCTCATTTATTGTTACAGTTAAGAAGTACGTTGTTTGATGCCTTTTGTTAGCGTTTCGTAACTTCCCTCATATTTGCTTTCTATGTATGTTACTAGATTTATGACTAAGCATTTCATTTGGGGGGAGGCTAATTTAAATGCACTGTGTCCATTCTATTTTCTGCTTATATTTTTTAAATTTTGGGACCGTTTTACATCTACGGAAAAATGGTGGGGACAGTACAGAGTTCCCAGACATCCCCCGCACGGTCTCCACCATTGCGGTTATGCTCTGTTGGGAGGATAGATGTGAGCCAGTCAATGCAACAATGTCCACGTATGATGACTCACTAAATCCACACTCAAGTCATGTATAGTCAGCCTTTACCTACTTTTTTCTGCTACAGGTTATCGTATCATATTCAGTCATCGTGCCCGTTTAGACTCCTCAGGGGTGTGGCAGTTTCCTGTTTTTGATGAGCTTTGTGTTTTGAGGAGTACCAGTCGGTTATTTTGTAGAGGGTCCCTCGAGTGGGATTTTTCGCATGGTTAGAGCGTGGTTATGCGCATTGGGGAGAAGATGAGGAAAAGTGCCATTCTCATCACATCATATCAAGGGTACATATTATCAGCATGGCCTGTTAGCGATGCCGTTAACCTTGAAGTTGAGGTAGTGCCCATCGGGTGTCCCCTGTTCTCTCTGGAAGGAGGTCACTACGTACAGCCCGCATATAATGAGTGTGCGTGGGAAGAGACACTCCACCTCCTCGAGAGCAGAGTGTTGACAAAAATGACTTCTACACGGTGAAATCCGTCTATTCTCTCTCCTCTATTCAATTATTCATCAGTATGAGACTCACAGGTGCTTCTTTTATACTGTGGTATGAAACGCAACCCTTTATTTATTTTATTGTTCAAATTACTCCAACTTCAGCGCATCTGACTGGGGAAATCTTTCAGTTGGCACATACCCAGCAACAAAATAGCAGGTCAAGCTGCACTATTTCGGGGAAGAAGAGGCATACCCACACTTTGTGGCACTATAAGATTCCTCAGGCTCCTCTTAGCTATCTTCTGCCCCAATGCTAGCTAGAATCAGCCAGTTTTCAAAAGTGCTGGTTCCTGTTATTGAAGAACGGCAGAGAAACCAAGACCTGAGCAGGAGGTGTGCTCACTGTCCCTCGGCCCACCCAGCCCACCCAACAGGAGATAGATGCATGCACGGTAACCCACGTGTACCCACATGCTTGCGGATAGTTCCACACGTAACCACCCACATCGGCGTTAAGCTCGATCGTGAGTTCATACTGACGTCTCCAGCGCTGATCCATTACCATACGAACATTTCTTTGCTGGTCTGTAACTGCTCCCTTCGACCTTGAGAAGCCTGGCTCTCACCGTCCACCATCCGTTGACTTAACTGTCCAATCCCAGTCTAAACATGCAGCGGTGTTAGACTTGTTCCTCTGTCCGTGCCCCCCGGGGAACACTTGATCAAGCAGACTGCAGGGCTGTGCAAACGTTCTTTACCTTGAGTCCCGAAGACTCGACTTGCTGCCAGAGCCCCTGAGGTGAGCGGCCCTCCCGCACACAGCTCTTCCGTGGCCTTGTTCCTGCACTTGTAACACGTTCGTGTTGTTTCTATGTGTAGTTTCCATGTTTGCCCCCAAATTCTTGTGTTTTTGTGTCCTGACTATAGTAATCGTAGTTTCGTGTTTTGTAAGACAATCTGTGCTAAGCTCCTCCTGTGGTTCTCCAATTTCCGTGTTATTATTGTTGTTATTGTTTTTGTTTAAATGTTGTCTTGTAATATACCTGGTGCTTTTTGCTTGTAAGTTAAACACTGCATGTGAAATGTTTTTGAGACCATTTGAGCTTCTAGAGAATGTTATCTTTCTCCAGAGAGAATCTACTTTTTCTTCTGCAGGCAGACAACCAGTCTAATTAATACAATACAATCTGCAGCTGAAATTGTCGCAGCTGGTCTTCCCTCTCTGGATTCTTTTCAGTTCAACATTAATTATATTTTATAGCCCTCTCGGTCTCCAAACTTCAATTATTTACAAGGCCTCTTCCTTATTGGTGAGTACTGGTTTCCACCCTCTGCCACCCCCCACCCAAGCCCATCAGATGACAGAAAGCTTTGCTCAAATTGTCAGCTTCTCAATCACCGTTTTTTTTTTTAAAATATATTTTATTGATTGTTATTACAGTTGTCCTGTTTCTCCCCCATCATTCCCCCCACCCTGCACACCCCTCCCACCCACATCCCCCCCCTTAGTTCATGTCCTTGTGTCATAAGTTCTTTAACTTCTACATTTCCCATACTATTCTTACCCTGCCCCTGTCTATTTTCTACCCACTATCTATGCTACTCATTCTCTGTACCTTCCCCCTCTCCTCCTCCCACACCCCTGTTGCTAACCCTCCATATGATCTCCATTTCTGTGGTTCTGTCACCTATGAACATGGCAGAAAAGCAACATCGTCTGCCATTTTTACCTCTTTAGACTTCCATTTACTCCTAAATATTGGCTCAGGACTTTCACAGTGCCTACGTGTCTCCTGGATGGGTTCGATGAGGTGGTATTGAAATATTCCATCAGGTTTCCTTTTGTCTCAGCAGAGCATTTTGGGATATGACCTGTCCCATCAGTCCCGGAATGGGAAACGCTCATTTCCCACTCTTCCTGCATCTTCACTTTTACCTCTGGAGTGACCTTCCTTATTCCAGAATCTGTTAAAAACAAAACAACAGGACCAAAATGGAGTCACTTATGCTAAGCCCATGTCGCCAAACTGAGATGTAATTACAGTGTTGGCTCTCCAAGAAATTAATGCAGTCAATCAGGAGTCTCTGATCGGTACTTCTGGGTGTCCGCCTTACAAACCCCTACCATCCTCTAAGGAAGAGTAACCTCTCAGTAGCCAGCCCACCTTTTCCTAGTGTAAGCCTTGCTCTTGGTCCCTGGGCTTATAAGAATCTCTCATTAGGTATGGCTCCTTGGAACTCCCTTCTGTCTGCTAGACTGGATGCTTCCCAATTCATGAATCATTGAATAAAGCCAACAAGATCTTCACAATTCATTCAGTCGAATTTTGTTTTTTAATAAACCATGCTCTTAGACTAAGTATATAGATCTTCAGATGTTTGGATGCATGGGCAGATGCATTTACTATTGGATGGTATGCCTTAGATTGTATTTTCAAACCTCTCTCCTCTTAATGATGAGAAGTCATGAGATCTGGTTCACCAGGCCTGGCAAATACTGTGCTATCAGGGTGTGGGGGGGGGGGTGGCGGGGGGGGGGGCGAGTAGCTTCTCCTTCCTTCTTACTTCTTTAAGCTCCAGGCTTCATGAGATTTTTGGTCAAATAAATTCTAACAAACATAATTTCTTCAGAACCATATTTTTCAGACTATAAGATGCACTTTCCCCCCAAATTTGGGAGGAATAATGGTCATTAATGCTGCTGTTGAGTTCTGTTTACATTTACGTTGGTGAGATTATTTTATTTATGTTATTAAATATTTTACCACATTTTTTTGCTTCAAAATTTTTTTTCTGATTTTCCTCCTCTAAAACCTAGGTGCATCTTATGGTCCAAAACATACGGTATTTTGGAGATTGTTTTCTCACTCCTGTACTGAGAGCCTTGTTACGTTAATGAAACGAAAATGCTTCTTAAGCCCTATCCTTTCTTTTATATTTTTCCCTTTGCATTATGGAGAATTCGAGTTGGACTGCTACCTCACAGGATCATTTTTTAATTTCAAATCTGTATTCTCCACTTCCATTTTCATTCTAACCTTTCTACAATTTCCCTCCGGTTTTCTCTTATTTAAATTGTTCCTAATCAGGATTTCTGTTTCAACTTGTACAGGTGCAGTTTCTTCCCAAATACCACGGAAAATATAACTTACAAATACTCAAAAATTAATTCTGTCCTTTTCTATTTCATAAAAAGATAATTTTAGAGAGTTTACAAAAAGTCTATGTCTCTTTATTTGGTGTATGTTTTCTTAAGTTTACTGAGGCTTTTAAAATTATGCCTTTAAAGAGAGGTTTCTTCTTTGACAGTAGGAAGTTGGCATAATTTCTGTCTAATTGCCTATATTCATGTTCTAATATGTTCAAGTAGTTCAGTCCTAACAAAACAAGTGACAAATATCTGGCTTGGCCATAACTGTACACTGGTAATTTAAAAATACAGAAACTTACTGGGAATGGAAGGCAGGCCAATTTTAGCTGGGTTTCTGTGTCAATTCATTTTGCACTTCACGTGTCACGTGGTAGAGGGAACCAGGTTGCTGTTTACGGCCAACATTAACTGGCACGTGCGCGCCCACAGAATCCAAATTGGGTGTCGCCGCCTTCGTCCAGCGTGTGTCCCACAGGTGAGCAGGTGAGGGAGAGAGATGTTCGCATTGCACGCGCCCCATCGTCTGTCTCTGATTCCAGCTCTTGTTCAGCCATAAGGTTTCCAAGTAAAGCTCTCTTGGGTTCCCTTCCATTTATTTTTCATGTGGTGTGTTCCTGTGTATAATCAGGAGGCAAGTTGAGTGTCTCCTTTCTCCTGTCTGATTGCGGCCATATTAAATCCAGGAGAAATTAATCAGAATTCCTATTCTGTGGATGTTACTCTGATATTCTTCTGGATTTATTCAAATCTAACATTAATGAGTTTTTTTTTAGATGTAGGGGCAGTGAAATTATATAAGTGTGCTCAGGTGTTATCCGACCTGAAAGTACACAGTATCTTTTCAGTATTGCTTTTGTTTAACCTGACGAATTAACGTATCACAGTAACAAAGGTATTACTTTTTGAAGGAAATTATATTTCATCAATTCTGTCTTTATGAACTTATAAATTTTATACTTATTGAAAGACCTCTTTTAAACATATATGTATGGACATATAATCATATAGCATTATTTCCATACAACAAGTATATAAGGAAGCAATTGGTGTTATCTCTAAAATTTCTAAACATTCCATTTTGAATATCTTTGTAACTCAGATGCACGGTGATTTGATGAAGTAATGGGTAACCTCAACCTGCATTTACTGGAACGGTTATTTGCTTGGTTTTCTGCCCTGAATTTGTCCAGCCTTCCCACTTGTGTCATTTGGTTTTCACTTGTGCTTTTACTATGTTCCCCGGACTCTTCCTTGTGCAATTGCCAAAGGAACTTGGAAAACTAAATTCCAATTTGTCTTCTTTCTGTCTACTATTAATTGCGTGCCCCCAAAAGTGTGGTTCTGTTCCTTTCTTGTGATTCACCATCCGCCAATAAAGAAGAGTGTTAGTGGGATATGCAAAACTTGTGCTAAGCAAATCAATTTAGATGTTTGCTAACAATGCGTATTTCTGAGCCTGTACCGTATTTCCTGAGGCAGAATATCTTGGGAATTAGTTCAGAGATCTAAATATTTACCAAGCTCCCTGGCGGAGGATCATGCGCACCGGAGTTCGAGATCCCCTGCCACCCTAATGCAGAACAAGCCTCAGAATTAGACAGACATGGGCTCTAATGAAATTGCTATTTATGTTTTATACGTAGGACCACGAGAATGGACGTAGTGCGCGTGGTTCATTGTATACATCCGGAGGGTAGTGTAGGGTAAACTGTAGTGTAGGCTAGATGTGAGGAGATGGGGAAGAACATACCTAAATCCCAGCACAATTCCTGGAACGTGCTTAGTTCCTCAAATCCAAGATGCCATGGCTTTAAAGACGTACGATTATTTAATTCATAGTGGGGAGAGAAGGGATTACACCAGGCCACAGAACTCAGTAATGGCTTAAACATTTTATTTTATATAAACCAAGTAATCATTTCACTCAAACTGGGAGAGATGTCTCTTTTGGCTCCTCTGCTGCTTCTACTCTTCACTGTATAGACTGCAGTCTGAGTTACTCAAACTGACTTTGAAAGCCCTTGGCCGTCTGGCTCCATGGTCATGCCTCACCTCTGTCTCCTTATGCGCACTTCTGGGAACTCTGCTCAGGTTCGGCTGACGTCATCACAGCCTCCCTCCCCTCGCTCTTCAGACATCTCTCCAGCTAAACTAAATTTCATTCTTTCCTTTTCTTCCCCTCAAGGGTTGCCTTTATCGCAATATCCTCTCCTGTTCTATAACCCTCTTGTATTTCTGTCATGTATTCACTCACCTAATATTTCCTGAGAATATATTATTACCAGGAAAGTGACTAACAAAAGCCTCTCTCATCATGGAACAATCACAGGTGTAGGAAATCAATGAATAAACAGAAGTGTAAAAAATACTTTTAGATACTGATGAGCACGCTTAGGGAAATGAGAGCGATCAGAATAATTTATTAGACTTTATTAATAACTGTCAATTCCAATCCATGGCACATTTAAATATCATGCACTGGATCATTATTTTATTGATATATATCTATAACTTGCTTCCTTAACAAAAGCGTAAAATTGGAGACTGAATTAATTCCTATCTGCAATGGAATTAGCAGTGCATTAAGAAACAAAGCTATTCAAATTTTACTCCTTTTCCCCACACAATGACTTGAAATCACTGGGTACAGAAGCGCATTAAAGCCTCTCAATAAATCAAATATCTGTGACCTAAATCAACTCTTGTGTACCCCCGACCCCATTTTTCAATGGTGGGTGAGGGGTGCTACCCCTCCTTATGTTCTCCTTGAGGATGAGGCAGAGTAGGAATGACTTGAGGAGAACGTGAGGCTTGTCTCTTGCCAGAGATTTAATTGACCAACAATTCAGCCTCAGGGAGAAGGGCTGAGGGCAAACTGCTGTGTTCCCAGTGTCCCCCGGGGTCAAGGACCTCACTAACGGAAGATTCTTAGTGTTGCAGCCGCAGCCCTCAAAGGTCCAGCTCAACCATATTTAAGCTGAGGTTGACAAATCCTGTCAAGTGGTGACAAACTATAGCCAGGACCCAATAAGCAATAAGACAGGGGGAATGGACACTCACACAGGACGATAAACACTACGTCATTGTAGAATGGCATTGACTGTTCAGAGTATAGATCCTTCACCTTTGTTGTCGTTCAAAGATGTTAACATTTTTCCATAAGTATCTAATGTCCTGGCCACATGCATAGTATTAACCTACAATTCTGTAGATATCAAACTTTTAGCGTAATGTTTGCATAATTTTGTAAAAATTACAACTTTCCTTTCATGCTTATAGAGGTAATTAAAGTTTACTTTTTCCTCTTGAATTGTAAGTGGCATCTGTGAATGACTTTTCATAAAATCAATAGAAAGCGTCCGAGTCCTTTTCCCCCATCTCCTGGCTCCTGCGGAGTCTCCATCTCAATTTGGGAACCTATGGTACCCACGGCCCCACGGGACGTTGTGTCAGCCTCGTTGGAACTGGAGATGAACCGTCTCTCCAAACGTTCCCCTCATCAGGGAGCCCACACATGTGAACATCTCCATTCCTCTCCTGCTCTTTGAGGCTTATTCAAATATTCCTTTTGGCAAAATGCTGTCTTTTTTCCTCTCTTATTCCTGAGGTCACCATTTCTCCCTTTTTATTTTTCAAGAGGCATTATATGTTCAACTCCAACAGATGCATTTACCTGAAAATGCCCATGTGAGTTATGGCCATCCACTGATGAAAACAGGTATATGAACAAAATAACGCAAACGAAAGTTTAGAGCAAAATTCATGTAATGACAGTTGAATGGTGCCAATTACCAGGAAAAATTGAAGATGTCAGATTTAGTAATCTCTGAGAGCTGTTAACCAAATATCCTATTTTTTCCCCTCCCTGTTCTCTTTTATTTTCCACTATTTCTACCAATTCAGACTCCGGGATTTTGGCCCTAGATTCCAGCCCATGTTTCCCATTGGAAGTTTTTCAAAAATTCTCTGGGTAAGAGAGCATCTGGCTCCTGGCATTTATCAGGTCTGTGCTCCCTAATCCGTGTAGTTGCTTGGAGACTAACAGCCAGTGGGAACGTGAGCTGAACTGCGGGCTTCGGCACAGAAAGCACACAGTCGTATTCCACAGTCCTTTCCAGCTGAAGCTTGGAACAGGTCCCGTGCAGTGTCCTTTACTTGCAAGGCGCCAACATAAGCAACAACAATATTTATGAATAATGGAAACTGACATCAGATAGCCCCACAGAGCTTAGCATAATGCACAACGGAAGTTCTCTCACGTTTCCAGTGATTCTGTGTGAGAGATTAAGTATGCCTCTATCCCTGGTCACTCATTGCTATTTTAAAATGTTCACAGGTTCTTTCTGGATAAATACTACCTATATCTTCCTCAGTGCACTCATGATTATACCAACACAGTGCCTCATGTATTTATACCACATTATTTGTAAGTTAAACTCACTTACCATAGGCAAGTTTCCTACCCGAGGACAACGAAGCTGCCCTGTTCGCCACAGCCTCCTTCCTCTGGCCTTGGCCTTCGTGGTGCTGGCCCGGCTGACCACGCCCCTTCTTATGGCTATTATTTCAAAGAGATGTCATGCTTTCCTGTGGCACTCCATACGTAGGGCTGTCCCCGCTCGGTGCAGGACTGTGTCTGAGTTTCATCCCTTCTAGAGGGGCAGCCATTTCATGCAAATGGGTCAAATAAGCAAAACTGTATTTTAGTTAAAAATAATTTCTCAGTTTTTATACATTTATTTAGACGCAGAAATACATCTTTAATACAAACAGTGTGTAATTCTTCTCACAAATGCTTTCTATCCTTATTACCAACCTCTCTTTATGTAGATGTGTTTAAAAAAGGATTTCGGGTGGAGAAGAGAGGATGATGCTGGAGAAAAGGACTATGACTGCAGAATTAGAGAGTCTTGACATATACAGATTTTAGGACTTGATCTCTCCATCTTCGACGTTTTATTCTTTAGGCGTGCTCTTTGGGGGAGCTGCGACACTGTGGGAAAGTAGGAAGCAGAGGTTTAGAACACCTGTGCTAATCTGGGCACCGCCTTTCATAACTGGATGTACTTTCACAAGTAAGCGTCATTTTCTGCCCAACCACCCTGACCCCATCCTTCTAGGAATCCAATATGTATGAAAGTGCTTCATAAATTATAAAGTCCTACCTAAGTCTAATCTATTAATATTTATTACTGGATTTGCAAAGTGGCCTTATTTATAGGAAATGTGCGATGAATTTTTAAAAATATTTTTAAATTATAAAGTAATGGTAAATGATTCTGCTCTATTGAAATTTAGTTGGTTAACTATGAGGAAATGGCTCCGCAACATTGAATATCATTTTGTTGCTATTATGTAATAATTTATTTTTATAAGATATGCATTTGTAATACAATAATATGCATTTGTATGTAATGTCTTATAACATCCTTCTTTCTTTTCCTTTAGGAGAAAACATAACATTTTTTTTTGACTTAAACTCTGCCTCATGTGATTTTTGTCAACACTGGAATTTTTAAAAGGTAAGTTTCATTAAAATAATCTACTGTTCTTGAATTTTTTAATTTTCACTGCTTACCACTTGAAATGATTTTTCTACTTCCCGCTTCGTCCCTGTGATTTGGTATCAGGCTAAGTCTCATCTAATTATGAGATTTCAAAGCAACTGCTTAGAATAAGACTTATTTTTTTCTCCTGGTTTTTTTTTTTTCCTGTGCAGAAAGGAAAGTCAAGAAGTAGTCTACTTTCCCACTGTTGCTGGCACCAATCTGGGTTTAGTAGAGCTATCCCAATTTCTAAACCCTCCCTGTGTAATATACAAATATCAATGGCTTGAGTAGCCTGAGAATGTGATCCTATTAACATCTCATATTTATCTGCATTCTTAGGAATCCTGACTAGCCTTGGTGATTACCTGGCTTCTTTGTTATTAGTATCCCTGGTGATTTCACACCCTTCCAGGTGAGAAAATAGGATGTTGGCTCTTCCTGGGCTCTGATAGCACAGCACAATCTCTTTTATTAATACTTCTGAGTTTGAGTCTCAGCCACAAAATACCTAGACAGATATTTCGTTACACATCCATTAAATTAAAAGTTGTCTATGCATTTGAAAAGTAAATCCGCATTGAAACTTAATTGTTGGCACTATTTGAGCTATTCTACTTTGTTTACCATCCAAACCACTCTACAAAATAAAAGTAAATGTATTCCTGTTTTAATGCCCAGTGTACATGTAGGTAATGGAGTCATGTGAACTTGTCACGTGCCCACATCCGTTCAGTACTGTTTAAGGTGCGCTGGGCACCGGAGCACCTGGAAATGCCCAGCCAAGACGCTGCCCCACTGCTGTAAGAGCGTGGGGAGGTGGGTCTGGAGGCACTCCTGTCTGGGGTGGGCTACCATTTTCCCAATCCAAGTTACATTTCTTCATCTCGAAAATTATACTTACTTAACACCAATTGTTACCGTTGCAACAATCAAAGAGGGGGTGTTACCTGCCAGGGGCCGCGACCCGCCTAGCGATACGCACAGCCCTGGGCAGCTGCTTACTGCGAAGTTTTCTTTCGTCTCCCTCCCCGGTCAGTTTCCTTCGGATGCGATGTGCTCCCACCATCTACCGTCCATTCACAAAATCCGCTCAAACCATGCAGTGATGATAAGCAGTGGAAAAAGGCTTTTCAGATCGAATTTACCTGAATTCGAGTCTCAGTGATATCAACACCCTAGAACAATAGAGAGAAAAAACTGAAACTGTGAATCCTGGTAAGCAGGAAGTTTACATAAAACAAAAGGGTCTGATTGTTTACAAACATAAAGTAAAAATGACTGCATTAATAACATTTCAACATGGTGAATTTAGAGTGTCTTAGGGTGAATCTAAACTGCTGTTAAACACTGATGAAGAAAACTTGGAAATTCATGTAATAATCTTCTAAAATCAATAAAACGTAAACCATGAAACTCAACAAAAAAAAAAAAAGAAAACTTAGAAATTCTACACCAGAAGGATAAGAGAAAGAACACAACTTTGAAAGCCCTTTGAATATAACTTTTTTGCTGACCGTGTAGTGCAGAAGGTTAAGGCCAAAGGCAGAGGCATTGTCACTCCGCACATCGAAGGTCAGGGGTCACTGTCCGGAGTACCTTAACAAATCTGCTGGGCCTGGGCTTGGCCTTTAGCAAGACAGGCAGCTCGCTGGGGTCTCGCAGAGCCCTAGCGTGCCTGTAAGAAGTCCAGTGGCCATCTGGAGACCCTGTCCAGGGAGGCTCGGAGGCTACGTGGACACAGGAAGTGGGAGCTGAGCCCGACCCTGCAGCCTTCCACGCTCACAAAGCAGGAGTCGGGGTGAGCTTATCTCAGACCCTCCAGATGCGCCTGTCCCCCCACCGCATACCATGGGCCGGGCCCAGTGAGCGCCATGCAGAGTGGAGGCGCCCTCCCCTGGTCCTGCCCAGGTCCCTGACCCACACACAGTCACGGAACAGAAGAACGTGGAAAGCAGTGTGTGTGTGTGTGTGTGTGTGTTTTAGAACTCCGAGTGAATAGGGGAGCTAGTTACCCATAATAGATAATACAAAGTACAGGTGAAGAAGAAGCATTCCTTGCCTGGTGCGGTTACGTACACAATTATTTTATTAGTTTCACATGTATTAACTGTTACACTAGCAATGTTAAAATAACGGGTCCAACTTGTTTCAGCGGATTAACTGACCCAGAGTCTTATTGCTATGTGTGGATAGTCTTAGCAAGGGTCGGTGGCATTTACAACTTTAACTTATAGAACAAACCTATTGTAAAAATCATCAGGAGACACAGGAAAATCAGGTGTTTAGGGGGGTAGCATATGTGTTTCTAAGAAAAAAAGAAAAAAGAAAGGTTTTTTTATTGACTAACCTGAGATGAAGATGTTCTCTGCTGCACGTTAGCTGGGAGACTGTGGCCTCTCTGGTGGTTACATTCTTCGTTTCCAACCTCGGCTCAGCTGGCCGCCTATCCGCAGGCTGTGTCCAGGTCTCTCTGAAAATCTCTAAGCCCCTGCAGGGGGAGCTGGTCCACCTGGGAAACAGAACCAGGGCCGTGGGCGAGTGGGTGCAGGCAGGCGTCCCCGGCAGAAGTGCCAAGGGTTTCGTTGGTGCATTCCAATGTCCCTGGGTCATTGTCAGGGGAGGGCATGGAAGGGACCTTGTGGCAGGGGCAGCCTCCTCGTACTGGTGCACCTGGTCACCTGAGAACGTACCCCTAGGACAGCCTGCATGGGGGGATGTTGAGGCAGCGAGACAGTGAGAAGTTCTAAACTTCACAGGGCCGTCACTAGACTGTGCTAGGGTCTGCATGCTCCTGTCCCCTAAAATTCACAGTGAAATTCTAGTGTCCCATGGGATGGTGTGAGGAGGTGGGTCCTTGGGGCGGCGCCTCAGTCTTGAGAGGGGAGCCTTCATGAGTGGGGCCAGTGCCGTCATAAGTGAGACCTGAGAGAGCCCCTCGCCCTTCTGGCGCGTGAGGACACAGGGAGAAGGCAGCGAGCAGGCTCAGGACCCTCAGCGGCCTCAGGACCCTCCAGAACCGCGAGGAGTCACTCTGTCATTTCTGAGCCACCCGGTGGGCGCATGGAGTCTCGTCGTGGTGGCTGAAACGCCCCGAGACAGGTGCAAAGACAGGGTCCGGCACAATTAAAGCCCCCGTTTATTACAAACTCTTTTATTACAAAACCATCAGCATGTGATTCAATGATGGCAATATCACCCTCAAGCACTCCCTATGACCTTATAGGTGCAAAGTTCAAATTAAAACTAGACATTTGTGCCCCCATGTATGATTTTACCCTACCCACCACACGCAAGCAGGCCTGACTTCTGCCAGACCCTGTATTTTAACAGGTCTCGAGTAAATTGGTACTGAACCTACGAGCTTGGAGAGCAAACAACTTCTTCCTTCCCTACCACTAAGTAAGACGGTATCGGAAAATGTTGCTTCCCGCACCACATAGGTCACCCTCCTAAGCACTAACCCTTGACAATGCCCCAGCGAAGCTGCTGTAGGACAGGAGGGAGCCGGTGAGACCGCTAGATCCTCAGGTAGGGCACTGTCAGGGGGCGGCCGTGGCGCGGAGAAGGCTTACCTGTGCGCCGTGTCTGCCAGGAGCTGTTTCCTTACTGCTGATGCAAGTGGCCCCGCACAAACATAAATTGTATCTGTCCATTAATTTGGTGCTCTCTCTGCGGTTGTCATGCCTCCAGGTTACTTGTGATAGCTTCCAATTATAATATCATATTTGCAGTTATTTAAAATATGTTGTCAGCTGTGGAAATTCTCCAACTTAATTGGGTTCCCCCAGCCGGTGAGTTTGGCCGGGCAGCCTTGGTGCTGCGTGCGGGTTTCCTCTTACCTTTAGATTCAGGGGAATCAGTTACCTTGTGGAATTCACAGTCGCATTTCCTGTCTCCTTGCCTTCATTTAAGGTGACATTTTGATCAAAGGTGGCAGAGCATGAAATCATGGCCAGCTGTAAAAGTGTCACACGCTATTTCAAAGTCCTCCTGCAGCTGGAGAGGTTCCTGCTGATCCGGGCCCTCCATGGGAATTAAAATGCAGCCTGCCCGACATTACAGCATGTGTTAACAAGAGCGCAATTATATTCCTGCCCTGTTCCGATACAGAGCTGCCTAGTCAGGATTGTTAGACAAGTCCACGGAGGGTAGGGACTGTCACCGAGCATCAGCCACCCAGGAGAGCAAACCGGAATCCAAGCTCCTTCCTCTGTGAAAATCGCTAATTGTATTTTATTTTAAAACGTGTGCTTCTGCGCCTGGAGCAAGCCCTGGGAATGGAAGAAAGTCAGTCTATTTTTAAGTTTTGTGGCAAAGTTCTTTGTATAATAATAACTGTAAGCTATTTCCTCCTCTGTGCATTTTTTTTCTGGGACATACGCAGCAATTGTCACACACGTGAAAAATAAGACATTTTGAAAAATATGTCTGCAAAGTCGCCAGCTGTATTTTTATGAGGAAAGCAAAAATGTCCTTTGTGGGCTTCAACTTTATTGAAAAATATTGATTGAGCACCTACTTTTTTTTCCAGGCTATTTGCGGGCTTCTTGGATATAAGAAAAGCATAATTATGCTTTCTGCTCTCATGGAACTCACAGGCTAGCAGAGGGTACAGAAATGCAGATAATAGCAATTCCTTAGTCAGAGGGAAAAGCAAAAGCTGAGACAATAAATAGTTACCAACCAAAGAGTATTAGTCTCGTGCAAAGTGCTTAGCCCTGACACCAACTGCAGAAAACTTCAGTCTGCAAAAATCAGTTATTCCCCCAAATGCCATTGTCCTAGTAAGGTGAGAGGTACTAACTCATCTATTTACACTAGTTTCTGATGAACACATACCTTTCTTTTCAATTCAGGAGTCCCTTAAGTTTACGAGACATGTTTGACATTGTCACCACCGCAGACAGGTTTCATTTTTAAACCCTAGTTTTATTAATGTTTGGTGGTTGCACCTCAGGAAAAAGAAATGTAAAACTTGTGACACTGCAACAGGATGAAGGTAACGGGAAATCCAAGGCGGGGGCAGTTTTGCTGAGGTGTCTGGCAGCTCCCCGGTGGACAGGCGGAGGCCAGCAGCAGAAGCCCTGCCCCTGTCTCCGCCCGACTCCTCGGGCGCAGCCTGGCATCCACGTGCAAAGGGTGCTGAGTGTCAGCCAAGGTGTGTTTAAGAATGGGTCATACTGCTCAGAAAATTTTGTGTGGCTTGTTTTTCTTACTACATTCATTCCATGAGAGGGTGTTTCCATTTCTGTGGCAAGAGCAGTTTAATCTCATGCAGGTTCGAGCCAAATTTTTAACTTTCCTTGTGCTGCTTCCTGTGGGGATCCTGGTTTCACACAGTTTTGTGGTCAGAAGAACACCAAGGATTCTCAGGTTCTGCCTTTTATCCGTCTTACCGGTTTCTCTCTTCCCATCACCTGGATGACTTGAAATGTATCTCCTTGGTCTATGAACTGAACTCATTACTGTTCATTAAATGTGAGAGCTCTCTCCTGTCGCACATGAAAAATGTGCCCTCAGTTTGCCTTTGTGCACATGTCTGACTCAGGAAGTGCCTGAGCAGCATGTGGCAGGTTGACATCACCCTGCTAAGGCAGGGGGTACGTTACTGCATCTGGCCCCTCTGACAACCACGGACACAGCATCACAGGCCTAGGGTCCTCTGGATTTTGGAGACAGCATATCGCTTTTTTGGGTTTACTACTCTGGCTCATTTACCAACTGACTTGCAAGGAGCCAGTTCTGTTCGGGGGCCCAGGACAGAAGGCTCTAGAACAGGTCCTGTCTGCTGTGCAAGCAAGCTGTGCTGTCCCTCGGGCCACGTGATCCTGCAGACAAGGGTGATTGAAGTCTGGTCAAGTTGAGAGTCAGGGCCATGTGGTCAGGAGAGCCAATTTTGTCAATTTTGTTCATCATGTCAAAGAATCAGCTTTTGGCTTCACTGATTTTTCTTCATTGTTTTCCTGTTTCCATTTAATTGATTTCTGTTCAATTTTTATTATCTTCTTTCTTGTGCATAATTTCGGCTTAATTGGGGTTTTCTTTTCTAGGTTCTTAAGGTGAAGATTAGATTATTTGTTGGAGACCTTTTTCTTTCCCAGAATAGAGCTGATTTATCGATATGCTTAAATTTTTATATGTTGTGCTGTCATTCAGTTAGAAATACTTTTTAAGTTTTTTGTAACTTATTTTTTTTTAATTAATTTATTTATTTATCTTTAGAGGGGAAGGGAAGGGAGACATGGAGAGAAATATCAATGTATGGTTGCTTTTCGTGTGTCCCCTGCTAAGAACTGTTGCTGGGAACTGTCCTGCAACCCAGGAATGTGCCCTGACTGGGAATCGAACCTCAGTCCTTTAGTTTGCAGGCCCGCGCTCAATCCACTGAGCTACACCAGCCAGGGCTTGTAACTTATTTTTTGATGCTTATATTATTCAGAAGTAGGATCTTTGATTATTTCCCAATATTTTTATTAATTTCTAACTCAGTATTTTGAAGAGTCTCAATTTTTTTCAATTGTCTACTTTCTATTTATGTCCTAGCCTAAGGTTTATCCTGAAGAACACATAGAATGCATGTATATATGGAAAGAACGTGAAATCTTTTTTGTCTGGTGGAATAGCTTATAAATATCAGTTGGGTCAAGTTGGCAGATAGTGTCAAATCTTGCATATTCTGACTAGTTTTCTACCTTGTTTTTTAAAAATATATTTTGATAGAGTGGTATTGACATCTCTGCCTACAATTTTAAGGTACGCTTTCGGTTCTCCTTGACTTTTCTTCATGCCCTGTGGGGCCGGGTTGTTAGATACATCCACACGAATGGCATTGTAGTTGCCTGATATAGTGGTTCTTTTGCCGTGATGAAATGTCCCTCTTTCTCTCTGGTAACATCATTTGCTTTATAGTCCAATGTTAAGGTATCCAGTCCAGCTGTTTTACACATGATGCAACCTTTCCTTCCTTCTACATCCAACCTGTCTGTGTCTGTGAACCTAAAGTGCACATCTGCAGACAGACTATCTTTGGATGTCGTTCTTTAATCCAGCCTAATGATGTCTCTTTTTATTAGAGTTGTAATCTGTCCGCACCTGTTGTTATTACGCACTTGATCAATCTCTGTATTTTTGCTCTTTGTTTTCAGTATGCAGCATTTCTTTTCTGTCCCTCTGGTTTTGACTTACTTATTTATTTTTACTAACTTGTTTTGCGATTAAAATGGAAAGCTTTGATTGTGTGATTTTAATTCCTCTGCTGTTTTTCAGCACTTTTTAAAAGTTATTTTCTTACTGGTAGTTATAGAGATCCCAATATAAGTGTCATGGTAATCAACACGGAGTTAACATCTAGTTAGTTTTGGACACAGAAGTCTCCTCCAGTATGGTTTTATTTTTATTTATCTTTTTGTACTGTGACTTCCATGTCTGTTTAATTTATGTACATAACAAAGCCAGCAGCATTGTGCTATAGTTA
Source organism: Glossophaga mutica (assembly GCA_039655065.1). Taxonomy (NCBI): domain Eukaryota; kingdom Metazoa; phylum Chordata; class Mammalia; order Chiroptera; family Phyllostomidae; genus Glossophaga; species Glossophaga mutica. The sequence continues at coordinate 92,235,392 of CM077313.1, forward strand.
TTGGCTTTTGCAATATTATTTATTTAAGAGAAGAGAGAAAAATATATTTGACGTAATAAACATTTATCTACATTTTTACTGTTCTCTTTACTTTTCCTCTAGATTTGAGTTGCCAACTGATGTCATGTACTTTAGTACTGAAAGAATCCCTTTATTATATTTTAAGACATATCTGTTAGCAATAGAGTCACATAATCTTTGCTTATCTGTGAATGCCTTTCTTTTCCTTCACTTGTGATGGTAGTTTTATTGTCCATACATTTTGGGTTGACAGCTTTTGCTTTTTTTCTTTCACCACTTTGAAAAAAGCATCTCGCTGCCACTGGGTTTTCCCGTTTCTGATGAGAAGTCAGTCATTAATCATGTTATCGTTTGCTTGTACATGGTCTGTCGTTGCGTCTCACGGTGTTCAAGTTTTCGCCTTTTTTTAAGCAGTTTGATCACGACGTGTCCAGGTGCAGGTAACTCTTTGTCCCAACTGAAGATTTTTGGGCTTCTTGACTCCGAAGAAGTGCTTATCATCAAATTTGGGAAGTTTTAGGCCATCGTTGTTAAAACAGCTTTTCTTTTTTATTTCTGGGAATTCTGTTTTATATTTGTTGATAGGATTCATGTCACTCCATAGATTTTTGGGGCTCTATTTTTTTTTTTTTAAACCTTCTTTTTTTGCTCTTCAGATTGGATAGATTAAATTGATCTGTCTTCGAGTTTGGTGCTTCTTTCTTCTGCTGCACAAACGGTGCAGCTGGGCCTGTCTCTTTTCTTGTTGGCTACGGGGCTGCTCAGCCCTCGAACGCCTGGGTTTGGTGTCTGTTTCGTGGTTCCCGGGTCCTTCTCGAGATTCCCTGCCCACTGGCTCTTTGACCACATGTATCTCTACTCTTGACACAAGGCTGCTTTGAACTCTTGGACTATTTATGAGTTCTGCTTTAAAGTCTTTGTTATGTTCAGCATCTCTGCACACTCAGGGACCATTTGTCTCGACTGTTTTGTTTCTTGAGTGTCGATCACATTTTCTATTTCCCTGTGCGTCTCATAGTCCTTGTTGAAAACTGGACATGTAAGATAGTAGGTTGTACCTACTCTGGGTTCTGCAGCAGCTGAAGTCTGTGCTCTGTTTTTATTGTTGTTGTTATTATTATTGGTGTTTTATCCTGGCTCCCTGGGGTCACTCCTGTGCCCACATACCTCAACCAGCAGTCAGGGATTAGTTACAGATTGTGATTAAACACTAGGGAGACTCCCACCCTCTGCGGACAGGTCGGTGTTTCATTGGGGAGCACGTGGGAAGTTCAGACAGCTTTCAAGCCTGCCCTGGCCTTGTCTTCCCGAGGCGTCCCCTTGGATGTGCTGCGCATGTGCACGCAGCCTGCCGGCAGCCAGGGCCAGCGACGAGCTTGTCTCGCTCTGAACGTCCCTACATCACCAGCGTCCCCGTAGATTATCGTCCATGGCAGGTGCACTGACAAACCTGACGGGACTTTAGCAGAACTGCAGGCCTTCCCAATGCTTCGTTACTGACAGTGCCGTTCAGCGGGGCTCCGGCCTCTGTCGCGGGGCCTGGCGGTGTCCCGCCCCGGCACTCAGTACCGCCCTGGCTCCTCACGGGCAGCGCTGCAGCCCCGCCCCCCCCCCCCCCCCCCCACTGGGGGCAGGTTTAAGAGTGCAAGAAGCCACTGTCTCCCACGGATCGCTTGCCATGTTCTCACACCGTTTCATGAATAGAGACTGTCCACTTATTGCTTGGCTTTAGTAGTTTCCAGAACTATTTTTTCCCCAATTTTGCCCATTTTTATAGTATTTTTTTTTGAGGAGGTAGTTCACCAACCTGTTTTGTCAGAGTCTCATACATTTTTTTTAAAGTGAGCATTGAGTAGGAACTTGCTGTAACAGTTTATTTAAAACTTTGGGCATGTTTACTATAATTAATACAGTATAAACCTAGAGGAGTTGCAATGCACAGGCCTATAAGTTGAAGTTCGTTAAAGGATCTAAATAAAATATTGAAAAAAGTATGTGACAATGTGTTGCTTAAGTTGAGTGGGAAGAGGGTTTTAGTAAGTGATGGTCGTTTAATAAGTGGTGATAGTATAATTAGCTATTTATCTGGGAAAAAACGAAGTAAAATATTGTCTACCAAAAATAAGTTACACCACAAAATAATACATTTTAGTAAGTTAGAGACTTAAATTTCAGTTGTTTGTAAATAATATTAACAGAAAATTATATAATTTGGGGGCAAGTAGGAATATTTTTAAGCAAGCCTAGAAAGCAGAAGCTACAAATGAAAACAAAATACTTGAGAAAAAAAACGAAAATGTCTCACACAGAGTGAGAAGTGAAATGATACTCTAAGAAAAACATGATAACAAATGAAAACCTTTTACATAAATAAATGAGCAGATAAAATTTGGTGCTATTCAAAATGCACCCAAAGTCATTAGGTTGATGAGGAAAACTATATGAATGGAAAATTACAAGTTCAGGGACCCGTTAGGCAAGGTTGGGGCCTGCCCTGAAAGGGTGACATCAGAGTGGCGTCTCTCTTTTCCTCCCATACTCATCCCTGCTCTCGGCATTTTCCTGTGTTCTCAGGCAGGCTATCACTATGTGGCCGCAATTGGCTGCCGTGGTTCTTAGCAACCGGGATCACTGGGTAGTGGGAGACCCTCTCCCAGACCCGCTCTAGTTCCGAAATCTGTGCTGCCCGGTCTGCTTGAGTTACGTGCCCATCTCTGGGCCGAACACCGAATCCAAAGATACCGAGCGTCATTGCTGGCTCGCCCAAGCGGCTGTGCTGGACACCATCTCATTGACAGCTTCAGCAGGTGAGGCCAGCGCAGTTGTGATAGAACATTAATGATCTATTAGAACAAAGGAGAGAGAGAGGAGAGGATGGAAGGGGAGAAGAATGTGTCACTTGCAAATACGCCTTTTTGGCATAGGGATTATTTAAGGCTGATTATTTTTGAGAGGCTGCAGACACCGGAAGAGCTCTGAAATTCTAGCAGAAGTTGCCTTCTTGGGAGACCCATTTACATTTAGCAGGTTAATGTCCATCTGTATCTGTGAGGGTGTCTCCCTCCCTGTACGAAGAAGAGGAAGTTGGCGAAATCTCTCACTCTTATCAATGGAGACGCTTGGCAACACTCATGCCCTCGTTTACTGTGTTTTTCCTGGTAACCTCCCATAACTCCCCCTGCCATCTTTTTTACCTTCAGCCAGGGATGGTATTTAAGATGCCGGCTTCATCCATTTCACAGAGCACTCGGTTTTCCTGGGCGTCTCCCGGAATTGCTCATTCATTTCCCTTCTGGGTGTTTGCTACTCTCGGATCTGTCTTTCGTTACAAGGGGGTCTCAGCCAAGGACCTAGAAGAGTAGAGGGGAATTATTTTTCCTCCCCCCACAGAACAAGGATAAATAGTCCTTAGGGGGCACGCTTGCGTTTTGGTACAGGTCTTAGAGTACCCCCTTGTCTTATCTGATATGGTAAAGGCACAGAATCTTCACCCAGCTTGACAAAGCAGTGTCCGTCAGTGAACAGTACATTAGCTTGTGTTTGAAAAGTAAATGTGCTCTATGAGGAGTGTGTTTGGTACCAAGATTTCAAAGAATTAGTTCTGGAGAAACTCAAGTTCTATTCATCAGAAAGTTCTGTTCCTGGTTGAGATTAATTTTATGTCTTTCCTTATTGAAAGCAATGTCAGAAAACCAATGAAACTGTAAAGTAACCTTGAACCTTAATAATGTCAAAACCATGCCTAGTACCTGGATGTCCTTTATCCTTCTCGGCAGGAAGTTGCTAAGCTGCACTTGGCTGAATTTGAAGTTATCACATGACAGTTTAATCAACTCTTCCCTTGCCTTTGCCAAGCAGCCATCTGGCAGAGTGCCTTTTTCATTGAAAATGTGTCCCTGATCCAATTTTCGTTTGTTCCCTTGTAGAGAAAGCATTCATTCCAGCGGGGGTCCAAATTCGGGCACTGTTCTTTCCTGCAAGCACTGAGGATGCGCTTTCATTTCATTTCAATGAGTAAATTTTCTTAAGGTTACGGACCGTTTGGCAATTCTTGTTTCGCTACGTTTGTGCGTTCTGCTGATGTGGCCTTCCTGTTGCTTTTGTTTTGTCGTGAACGTTCAAAGGCAGGCTTTTCAGTTCTGACACAATGGCAACCCTTTCTTTCATTACGGTGTGTGAATAGGTAAGTTAAGTAGATTCTGCTTCACTGACACGGCAAATCCACCAAAAACTCCAACTACATTAAAAATAAAAGGAATAGGTGTCTTAACACAGACTTGCAATAAGAGAATGCAGTTTTTTGGAAATATTTATTTTTAAAAAGATAATAAAAATGTTTAATGTCTTTCCCTTTCCTTAGTTCTTTATTTCCAGCTTAACTGACAAAGTAAAAATACATACATGTAAGTTGCACAACATGATGCTTTGACTCCCATAGATGCTGTAAAACGGTAATAAGCAAATCAACATATTAACACTTCGCCTAGTTGCCATTGTGTGTGTGAGACGGGAACTCTTCAAATCTACTCTCTTAGCCAAGGTTAAGTGCACAGTACAGTCCTATGCACTACAGTTGACATGCTGCGCGTTGAATCTCTGGAAGGTATGCTAATCCACACCTGAAACTCTGTACCCTGTCACTGACATCTTCCCACGTGGCCACCTCTCAGCCCCTGGCAACGACCGCTTCTATTATCCGCTTTTACACAGTCAACATTTTTTTTAAAGGTTTTATTTATTTATTTTTAGAGAGAGGGGAAGGGAAGGAGAAAGAGAGGGAGAGAAAGTCAATGTGTGGTTGCCTCTTGCACACACCCTACCGAGGACCTGGCCTGCAACCCAGGCCTGTGCCCTGACTGGGAATCAAACCAGTGACCCTTTGGTTCGCAGGCCAGTGCTCAATCCACTGAGCCGCACCAGCCAGGGCTGCAGTCAGCCTTTTTTAGGGTACGCATAAAAGGGAGCTCATGCAGTATTTGCCTTTCTGTGACTGGCTTATTTCATTTAGCATAATGTCCTCCAAGTTCATCCATATGGTTGAAATGGCAGAATTTTCTACTCTTTTAAGATTGAAGAATATTTTATTATCGATTTCTTTGAGAGGGACCCAAAACCAGAATTTATTTATAAAAATTTGTGTATTTATTCTTACATGTTTAAACTTCAATCACCTTCAAAGTACCCTCCATTTGATGCAATACACCTATCAGGATGTTTTTCCCACTGCTCAGAACAGTTTTTGAACTCATTGATTTTTATGCCTTTTAGTGCTTCTGCAGTATTTTTGTTTCACTTCTTCCACATCAGCAAAACGTTCCCCTTAGAGGATTTTTTTTTTCATTTGGGGAGACAAAAAAAATGTCACTTGAAGCAAGATTGGATAAATAGAGAGGGTGGGGCTTAGGGTCATGCCTTTTTGGTCAAAAACTGCTGAACCCTCAGCACGGTGTGGGCAGGTGTGCTTGTAAATCACCTGTCATGAAATGGGCAAGCACATTGAAATAATCTTCAAAAAAATTCACTGATGCCAAATGCAGCCTCTTACAATGACACCAGCTGGTACACTGATCCAGGTGGGTTCCTACAAGACTCACCTAGTGGGGGAGGTCTATACTACAACAGGTCCACCTTCCAGAAGGTAATTCCAGTTTTTTGGTGATATCCCCTCCTATATCTACATGTCACATTTTTTTACCCATTCACCTTCAATGGATAGTGGTGTTGTTTTCATATCTTGGCTTTTGAATAATGCTGCAATATAGGCATTCTTGTTATATCTGAGTGAGGGGTTATGAAATAAAGTCAATGAATTCAACACAATATAAAATCCCTCACCATTTCTTTACATAAGAAGACAGGCAACCAGGGAACAGGTCAGGGCCATTGTGACAAAATATGAAGCACGAAAGCAAGACTTTTAAAATATTATTTTTAAAAGTTTGTAGTGTGTGGGGGCTCCACCCACAGAGCCCCCCCCCCCACCCCCCCGGCCACCACAGATGAGAATAAGTCTACCAAGACATGATCTGCTTGGGGAGGAAAGGTGGCCAGATCTCTCAAAGAAGGGCCAAGGGCCTCTTTCTCAATGGGCTTTTATTGGGTCATTTTGCACAGGAATACAGGCTCATTAATCATTGTCAGGCAGTAAGGATCAAACAATAGATAATGTACAAAGAACTCTGAGTGCCTATTTTCAGTCAGGGTCAGAAAGCTACAGAGTTATAAAACTTTGAGGAACAAACTCACTTCTTGCTTGGACCCTTATTTAATTGAGAGCCTTCTAAACAAAGCAGGTTTCACAGGATTTTACATATTCTTTCTTAGGGCTGATCGCCCTGGGAACCCACCCTTTCCAGCACAGGGCTACACCCACCACCCTCTGCCATTGTTTCAGGCTTAAATCAGGCAGGATAAGCAAGGCAGCCAAGAGATTAGGGGACAGAATGAGGACTCAGGCTATGTCCTTGCTAAGGTCCATCACCCCCTTTTGCTATAGCCCCCCAAATCCTTCCTTGGGGCCTGCACATGATTTTGCCTGGCTTAGGTCGTTCCCCCTTGGGGAATCTTACCCGTCATTGGCTAACCAATCAAGCACTGGGGCCAGTTATGGATGAAGTAAAAGGAGCAGAAGCGGTGCCCCTGCCAGGGAGATAAGCTTTGTCTCCTCAGTGGCTTATGGTCCGAAGTTGGCTCACTCAGCCTTGGCCATGGCGGGGGTTACAGCTTCTGAAACCAGGCAGGGCAGTTCCCAACATTGTAGTGTGCTGGAAAAATACAAATTAGCTTGCTTGAAAGTCTTTCTTCCACTTCCTGACAAATTCCTCGTTTTGCACAGGCATGCTGGCCCCTTTGTTTTAGCCTGTATATTTTGCTGTTGTAACACTGACCACCTGCCTCACGATCACATGCTCAGGTTCCTGTGTCTTGTTAAATGTGAACTCCCGTGGGATAACATCCATTTCTCACTCTCCTTCTGTGCTAATGTCTAGCATTTTGTGGTTAGTCCAAAATGTACAATGCAGGAATGAAACGATGAATAAAGTAATGAAAGACAGTTTTCTCAGAAACATCCAAAGAACCAAAAATTCTGTAGTTATTTAGAGAGGGGGAGGAAAAAACCTACGAGAGTCCAAAATCTCAGAAGATAGCTACTCATGTAAACAGCCTGCAGGAGCTGGGGTGTTTGTTGGTAAATAAGCACAAGTGTTGAACATACAGATCATCAATTACCCAAAGAGAAACGTACAGGGATTTCAGAAGTAACACTCTACATTTGGCTTGCTAGAGAGAATAAATATGTAGTAAATAAGACGGACCAAACAAGGGAATCTGGAATGAAAATGTTTTAAGCAGTTTTTAGGCAACCAAAGATGCCAGTTAGAATAACAAGCTCCCCCAAGGGCAAGGAGACGACAAACCAAGCATTGAAATGAAACCAAAAACGAGGCTCCACAGAAAGAACATTAAACCTTGAGGAGAAATAGTAGCCAAATATTCAAACGCAGAGAAAAAGGAATGTTCCTTGATTCTAGTGAGTAAACCCTGTCACAGGTTTCTAGAAACAGGACAACTATTTTTAGGTGAAATTTTTAATAAAAATTATAGTTGACTCATAGCTGAGACCAGCAGTTTAACTTAGGGGGAGACCCCTGACATATTAGCTCTCACCAACTTAGGGGGAGACCCCTGACGTATGTGGTTTCAGACACCCAACTTCAGAAATCTGGAGTCTATGCAGCAGAAAGTTATTCTGGGGGTGAGGGATCTAGAAATTATGTCATATGAAAGCAGCCAATTTCATAATGTAACAGTTAGGTGTCTAAAAATTAAAGCCACTCTTAATAGAAAGCAGTATTACAAGAGGAAGTAATCTTTCCATCATTGGAAAAACAGCCTCTCAGACAAAGAGTGACCATCTTTGCAGTGCTAAGGAAGGAACTTGTGCCTTGGTGACATATTCAACAGATGGCTTCTATGATCTTTCTCACCCATAAGATATTCTCATCTTGGGTAGTAAATGTTCATGGATCTTTGCAAAATATTTCATTGCTACCCAGTATCAGAGTTAACAACCATTCAACTAGACACCCAAGTTAAAAATGTGGAAAGCTTTATAAATTCAATTCAGACTCTTGGGAAAAAATACTAGTTTCACCCCTTTTAACATACACCCTTTCCCGCCCACCTAATATTAATGGTGTTTTACTAAAAGTTCTCTTCCCCTCCCAGGGACCCTTGTTTCTGGGGTTCCCAACCTCTACACTGTTCAATAGTAATTTTTGTAGCAAATGTAAAAATCAGCTCATGTTTCTCATCTCCTTAAAAAACATTCAAGGCAAGGACGAGTTCTGTTTGGTTTAATTTTTGTTTTAAGATGATTGTCTAGCCACAGCACCCAGAGATAACTAAATCATATTTTATAAGTCACCTTCTCCTTATAAGTTCCTTGAAGGAAATGTAGCAAGAGGAAAAACAGCAACTGCCAAAAAGGGATTGCATTAGTGCCCGGACTTCTTGAAGCTCTCCATTTGAACTTGCAGCTTGACCAAAATGTCTTTGATCTCTGCAGTTTGACTAACCTTCAAACAGGTTTCTTCCTGACTCGAGGCCCCTGACCTTTGTTTCCTTTGAGAATTTACTTTAGAAAACTTATAATTGCACATTGTTTCTCTGCCCCTTTGAAATGTACACAAACCTCTTTAAAAGGCCTCTGTCCAGTGGGAAGACTCCGGGAATTCCAGGGAATGCCTTTTTCAAAGGCCTTGGGGCCATCCCACTAAAATGTAATCATCGAAATGGATAGTAACTCCCTCTCCCAGCTCTACACAGGGTCGGAGCTTAGCCTCAGGGGGCCCGGATCTAAGCTGTAAAACCACCTCCCATCAGGGAAGGGAGGGTCGCATGCTCTGTGGGTGACCCCCACTTGCCCTGTGGGTGACCCCAGTTAGCAAGCACCAATGGCTGAAGACCCTGGGTCTTCAAAACCCTCCAGCCATTTTTTTTTTAAGTGGAGTTGAGATTATTCTCTCTCCCCTATTGCAACAGTTTTTAATAAAGTCTTCCTTGCCTGTTTAATGGTGGTGCACCTTTATACTTTTATAGGCTTCTGCCCAGGAAGGAAAGAAAGCTCTCCTCTAAAATCAAATTTAAAAATCTTAACATCAGACTTCTGTTGAGCCCCAGCCGTGGGCGTGTGCAGGGAATGATAAGGTAGAGGATGAATAAAATGACATATTCTGCAATTAGCTAGCTCTTTCTGCGCCCGTTTACCACGGAAACAGGGAGAAGAGCAGAGAGTCGCCCCGGGGGGGCTGGGCTGGGCAGGCCTGGATAAGTGTGGGGAGTGAGGGAGGCCCGGCAAGGGTCCGACGAGGTGCACCCCAGTGAATGCAGCTTAGCCAGTGTCCGGCAATGGACGCCATCCCATTGTTACGACTTGTCATATAAAGCAAAAATCAAGGCAGGGGTGACGGTTTGGGAGAAAGACAGACAGGTACCTTCAAAAGTTTCCTGTTGGAGATGCAGTAAAGTCCCACCTCAGACAGGCAAAAAACCTTAAAAGTTTCCTTTCCTCTATAAAGCTGTGATGAATTGGGTCGTTGTCCAGCAGGTACGATTTATTCACCTCTCTCTCGTTCTTGAGGTTTGCATGCCCTCCTGCGCTGACTTGCTTTAGCCAACGGGATAGTGGCAGGTTTGAAGCAAAGAGAGGTCTGAGATGTGCCTACACAACCTGGCTTGTTCTGTTGTGCTAGCATCACGCTCCATGAAAAGAACATGCCCCAGGTGGCCGCTGGGGAGAGGAGGATGGGAGACACACAGCACGGCCCGCATTCAAATCCTGGTTTGGAGACAGGCCCAGACGCTGCAAAGCCCGAGGCCGCGCCCTCGCGTGCAGCCAGGCCTGGGTCTGCTGAGCCTGTGTGCCAGAAATAACCCCTTCTGTTCTAGTCCGGCGAGATTCTCAAACTGTGTTTTATCAGTTAGAACGAATGCATGTGCTAATGTACCACATTCTTAGTGTCGTATGCGTTTCTTTTCTGAACCACGCCGTGGCCATTAGAGGGAAAAGACTTTGCCTTGCTCCTTTTTAAGTCTAAGAGCCTAACACGTCGTCGGTGTTCAGTTGCTGTGAGTGAGATGCACAAGTTTGATTGAACCAGCCACTTGGGATGCTGATCAGACTATTTCCATCTGGCGTGTAATTTGTTATTTTCAAAAATGTAGTACATGTGTTCTTTTCTTGCACGATCCGCCTCAAACATTTCCAGAAGTAGGTAGAATATACACTTAAAATTCTACATATCTGAATAATCTCAAATTCTTTGGAATTAGATGAATATATATTTTTTTAACTAGAAAAGTTTCTGCTGTTGAGATCTTTAAAAATGAAATGAAAATATGTTTTCTGGGGTTTATTTTATTTGTCAATCACTGAGTCATCCAGCTGTCCAGCAAAGTAACACCTTCCTTCCCACTGCTCACCTTTGCGATGCCATTAAAACAAGTAGAACTGAAGCTACCTTGTGACATAGTGACAGAAGATGTCGAGAGTCTAAGGACACGGTGGCCATACAAGTTGAAAACATGAATGAATTATGGATAGAATGAACGTACATGATTTCTTTGACCATCAGCCATAAAACCCTCTCATTTGGCATTGTCACACCCTTATATTTCTTTATCACCCCCAAATTCTTTGGTACGTATTATCCAGGTGAATCGAAACTAGAAATCTTCCGAGTTTTACTGAGGATTACGAAGATCATGCCTAGCGTCCCAGCAGCCCCGACTGATTATTTTTTTAGCATCCTTTGTGCCTGCTCTTTTCATCACAGGTCAGTCTGTCGTTAGAACTGTTCTCCAGTCCTGAGTGGTCCCTCACAAGGGGTTGCAGTGAGGATGTTAACACTTATTGAAGCACAACATATTCAGTAGGCTGTTCTAAATGTCCAAGTGAGAGAGAGTGAGTTCTAGAAATTGGATGGAAGTGGTAGAATCTGGGGAGAGTAGATATAATTCAAATTGATTATTACAGGTTTGCGTGTGATTGCATGGCTGAAGCAAAGCAAAATCAAAAAAAAAAAAAAAATCAAACATAAACCCAAGGTTTTAATCCTTGGTGTTAGATTTTTATGTTTACCAAAAAGTAGGCAGTTAAAAAGAAGAACTAATTTGGGAATAAAAGTTATGTTTTCATATATGCAGGTCAGTGACACAATATACTTTTCATTATTCATGTTTTATTATTTATCCAGACAGAGCTACTAAATTTAATTGGAACCACTATGTCCTATCAAACCGGTACATGTATAGACGTGTTATGGCATACATTAGACTTTAGCTAATTTCTTCCTGCCACCCAAACTCCAAATTTGGTACATTAGACTCGAATACTGTGGAGGAAGAAGAGGAAAAGGAGAATGAGGAGGAGGAAGGGGAGGAAGAAAAAGAATTATCCCCATTTTAGTTGCCTACGTGCCAAGCATTAGCTTATATACATTATGGATGTTGTAGATATTGATACAAATTAGAAAGTATCACATTTTCTTGTTATTAATTTTTCTATACATTGCTGATATGTCAAATGAGGTCAAAAGAGGGCCATGATTAACCTTTGATGTCAGAAACCTGCAGAGAATGCAAAGGTTGTGTGATGAAGGGGCTCATTAAAAACGAACAAATCAGCATTCTGCTTCTCGCAAAGGAGTCCCATTATCCTGGTTAATGGGACTTGGTCTCTGAGCGACTGGTGCACCCAGCGACCTGAGACTTTCCGACTGCAGTCTTCGGAGTGCGGCGCCGGGCACGAGAAACTCGCCGAGGCAACGGGGAGCCTCGGGGGGCCTTGGAGGAGGCAGCCTCAGCCCTGCTCCCTGGAAGGACCCCAGGGACTCGGAGAAAAGTAGTTACACGTGTTTCTACCTCCCACGTTTACTCAGTTAACACGCGCTTAGTGCGTTCCTACTCCTGTGCGCTGAATGTCCAACTTTAATAGGTATGCGAATCCTGCCCAGGTGTTTTAGGGTCTGGCCATATTTTACCTATTTTCATAGCACGTTGATTCCTCAGTTAGTTTTCTCTGACTCAGTGACGTTCTCTCTACCTTGGGGCATTTTTTTCTGCATCAAGCCTAAAATATTCTTGCATTTGACAATGTTAAATTACATCCATGTGCTCTAATTTTCTTGAAAATGTAGAAAACGTTTACATTTGTACTTAGACCTGCTCTTCAATACATTGCTTTACTGCTCTGCTCCTAATGTGTCGTGCTATAATTTTTACTGCATTGAAATAAGAGTGTTCATTAAAATGCTTTATGTGGAGCAATGGGAATATTAAAAATGGGTGATTTCAGGATGACATTTGAACACTGAAAATTATAATCATATAAAAAACCAAAATTATGCCACGTACTCTTGTACTGTAGTGATAATTGTATTGTTCTTCAATGTATCCCTTGACCTTTGGCTTCGGAAGCAGCAACATAGATACGGATGACTGGGAGGGATGACTGACTGACTGACGGTGTCTGCCGATTCAGGCTTCTAGTCTTTGATATACATTCTTGTTTCCGAAGTAAGTAATCCAGTGTGCTGGAGTGGGGTCTAATAGTGAAGTTCTTCACACTCAACATTCTTCAAAATAGTGGACAACTGGTTAAAGACAAGGTTGGTCCAGAAAGTATCCAGCCACGTGCTTTGAAAAATGGACACATTTATTGAAGAAGATACAAGGTACAAGAAACATTGTACACAGGACAATGATGCCTCAGTCCCCTTCAAAGTAGGCACCCTGGACCTCACAGAGTTCTCCCAATCACCATCAGCTGCCACGTCGTATTTTCCTGACTCTCATCTATGGTCTGCAATATCTTCCCTTTGAAAGGTGATTTTAGATTTGGGAAAAGCCAGAAGTCCCAGGGTGCCAAGTCTGGGCTGTAGGGGGACTGAGTCACCCGGGTAATTTGATGCTTTGCCAAAAAACTGCATGAGCCTTGATGGATGAGCAAGCGCATTGTCGTGATAAAGCTGCCAATCAGCAGTTGCCCGTAGCTATGGCCTTCTGAATCATCTGAACAGTTCCCACGGAGGAATGCTCAAGCTCAGTGAAAAATTGGATGCAGATTTATTGCTCTACTTGCCCAGTCATTTTGAATGGGACACCCACACAGTGCACATGCTCACCCAATGGCATCGACCACCCCCCAGTGACCAGTACAGTGAAGGTGTCATTGTTCACACATGCGCATTCCAGTCCACTCTCCTTGGCGGCCACGTTACATCGATGCTGCACAAACCATTCTCGTTATATTAATGATGGCTGGCCTTTTTCCGGACAGACCTTATATAATAGAATTAAAGTTGTATACCACAGAGTGAATGGGCTCAAATATAAGAGCTCATTCTTAATAACTCTCTGCTGTGTGGTAAGAAGTACTTCAACTGAAAAGTAGGTTAGACATTGAATTCGTAGTTACCTCTGTTTGGGACATCTTGATGATGTTAATTTTGTGAAGATGTTCTTACCTATTCTATAGAATACTGTCAAGAGAGGTTCTTGAAAACCCAGGAAATGTTTGAGCCCCTAATCACTGATGGGTTTTTAAAGGGAACCCTGGTAATTACTAGTACCCCATTGTCTATAACAGCTCAGGGTTCCAATATTAATCATTCAGGTAACACACCACCTAAACAGTAAAAAATGGGTCTGATCTTCATGCATTAATCTTATTTATTCTAATAATGATTTCATTTTCATTTATTAATCTGCATATATGGAAATAAGATCCTTGATCTCTTTGACCCAAATAAAATATAGGCAGTTTTCCATGACAACACTCATTTTTATTTTTATAATCCATTAATTCAGTATAATTATATTGTAATGAGCTTAATATTGAGTTAATTCATCATCACAGCAATTAGTTCGTGACTCGATTAAATTGCTGGTGCCCACTGGGAGCGCTGGCACCATGACGGCGCAAGCAGCTGGTGCCCGAGCACAGCCTCTGGGCCCCGCTTCTGTGACAGGCGGCTCAGGGTGGCAGCAGGGAGCCGGGCCCCGGAGTTCAGCCGTGCTGCGTTTGGGCGCCGCTGTCGCACACTCGCCGACCTCCCTGGCCACCAGCACGCTATTGTTTATCTTTCCTCCGCAGCCTCCGTTTCCTCCTCTGCGGAACGGAGACGACAGCCCAGCCCACGGGGCGCTGTGAGGGCCTCGTCAGAATTCCTGGGCCGTGCCCCTAGGGGGGGAGTGCGTTGGCTCCCGTGAGCCTTCTTAATACATGCAAAGTATTGTTACCTGTCCTTTACTGTTGTCTTCTGACAGGTGCAGGTGTTCAGCAGACTGGTCCATGTGGGCAAAAGCAGCACACTGGGATAAAAATAAAATATAAAAAATAAGGAGCTTTTACTTAAACATTTGGAAAAACTCATTGCCGTAATTGGGCAACGTAGTTGGACTTTACCTTTCTCGGTTTCTAAAGTGATATTCCAACTTTTCAAATAACGTGAATCAGTTGCAGGTAGAGGTTGTAGTCTAGAATGGCACGTATACCGATTACTTTCTATCATCTTACTGGGTTAGTAATACAGTGTGATTTGGGCTCATTGATGAGATATGATCATCTAACAGTAACAGGTACCACAGTCAGTGGTCAAGTTCATGAGTCCTTCAGACGTGTCCTGGCATGACATGCGGTGTCCATGTCTGTCCCAGGAGGGGGTCCTCAGTGCGTTTTCATTCAGTTTTTCCAGGTGTAACATGAAAAGTCACCTTTTTCTAAACGGCACGTGTACGCTGCAGTTGGACCTCCTGCTCAAACAGCGGTGACGTCTCACATTCTGGAAACAAACTGCGACATGGACTCCAGTTTTCGCGCACTTTTTACTGAGCCCCTCGTGGCTTTCGGGGGCAGCCACTTGCATTCTCGTGCTGCAGTCAACAGCTTCTCACCCTCCATTAATTTTTCTATCAAATTTGCATGTTAATTGTCTCCAAAGTGTTTGTTTCAACCATTTATTAAGAAGTGGTGGCACTGTTTAAAACAGAGATTTATTCGGCACGGTAAGGGGCCCGTTCTGAACCGAAGGTGGGTCCCACCTGCACAGACCTACTTCCGTTTGATTTCTGTGTCTGAACTTCGTGGGGCTTCTCAGAGGTGGGGCAGGTGTTTGGAACAGCTTCTCTCCGCAGGGAGCTTATCTCCTCGCTCACTTTTCAGCCGGAAGTTCTTTCCGTGGTGTTTAGTTTTCTCCTTAATTGAGTCAGTTTAAAACAACTGATTAATCTTTATAAATCATATTGTTTTGTTAGCGGATTAATTTTTGGTTTGACTTTCTTGAAATCCTCTGTTTCACTCAAAAAACACAGGTGCCTATTAAACTTGTTTCTCTTCTTTGTCCACATAGTTCAGAGCCATGGGTCTGGCCCTCAAGTTAAAAGTTATCTGACATCATATAAATGAGTAGGAGATTAAGTGAACATTATTTTGAAATAGATATTGCACTTACTTTGTAGCCCCCCCACACACACACCGCCACGGGGGATGACCTTAGATCTGAAAAGGCAAGCTATTTCTAGGATCTCTTTGCAAACCTAAAGTCCTTTCCTTTGCTTATAATCCTCTAGCTGGCCTTACCCGCCCCCCTCCCCCCCGACCTTGCCTTTTCTTCCTCTTTTGCTCTTTCTGCGCTCTTCGGTTTTGTGGGCCTGTAGCCACCCCTCGGGCATGCTTCTCTTCACCCCTGAGAGGCCAAGAAGAGAAACATCCGCTGCTCTCTTTCTGGAAGTTTTCCCAAATCTTAGCATGCCTGCACCTTTTAATTCTCAGATTCTCAGGGGCCTTCCTAGGCCACCTTATTAAATTGGTGGTTAAACTGTTCAGCTTCCTAGTCTCCTTTCTCTCACTTTATTTTTCCTTGTAACACTGCCCTTACTTGAAATTTAATTGTCTGTTTACCTATTTGCTTATTTCTCTCCTGTCCAATGGAATAGAAGCACCAAGCGTGTGAACATTATCTATTCTGTGGTCCAATATGTTTTCTGGATCCAGCAGAGGGTGTGTTATTAAATTAGCAAATGAATTATTTCCTTTACATATTATTGTTAACTTCTCAGGTGAGGGGGAAAAAACTGGGTATAGTGTAAATTAAATACATCTGACTATGTGATCTATTTTCCAACTTACTTAAAATATTACTATTCTAAAAACTAGAACTTCTTCATAAAAAACTCATGATAACTAGTGTATTTAATAACAACAATGTAATTCAAAGCTGGAAGTTCCTAGTGCACTTTTATTGTTACTGGAATGTAAGCGCCAAAGGAAATGGAAGAAACTCGGAGCTTTGGGGAAGGCTCTAGGTTTCAGAAGACCTCTCCCCCCTTCCTAAATGAGCTTCTACATCTTTTTTTCAGGAGCATAAAATGCATGTATAGACAGACGCACTGTCATCATAACTTAGTTCACCCTCCAATTCAACCACATACCAACTTTTTTTAGCCTAAAGGCACACATGTTTAAATTCTTATCCCTCACCATATTTTTATTTTCTTTTCAAGATGGTGTTTTACTCCTATAGTCTGCAAATCTTATACCAATGCTATTCAAGTCTCCCCTGCTCCCGTGAGACGAAGCAATTCCTATTTGGACCATATGTCAATGGTCTGGATATACGCGACATTAAGAGTTAATAAGATGCTGATGCATAATTTTTTAGGGTCTAAAACATATGTTACAGGATGGGTGCCAGTACACCTGCCTGTGAATCAAATGGCAGCGTGATCTTAACGTTGGCAAAAGTGAAAAGCGGAGTTACGACTTTATGCTGATGCTGTGAGCTCGATGGTGCTCGAGGGAAGGACCGCTGTCGGCTGATCTGGGGAGGGCAGAAGCCCGTCCCTTTCAGTGAATGGTTCTGAACACGAACATCCATCCTTTTTGTTGGTAAACAGGAGAATCCTTCAAAATTATGGAAAGCAAATTTTTCTTGCAAAGTTTTATCTGAAACAAAGCAATGAGCAACAACATAAAAAAGTGAGAATTTGTCTTTTTTAGACAGTTTTTCATTTATCTTTTGTAACATACAGTGAAAATATAAATGGTTTAAAGTAGGCAACAACCCAAATCACTTAACTGATATATAATTGTTTCTCAAATTAAAGGTCCCGAAGCAGGTATTTTGATCTTGGTTGGCCCAGTCTTGATACCTCAGAGCAGAAAATGGTGCAAATTAATGTTTTTATGTGCATCTAATAATACCAGCTCTTTTGGGGTGAGCTAGGGAACTGGATAAAAATCTTCACTGAAAGAGCAATTGCTAAATAGCCTTACACAACAAAGGATGCCATGATATTTAGAAATGGTGGATAGACATATCGAAAAATCATACATTTCTCTAGAGTATTTTTTAACTGAACACTGGACGGTAATAAAAAGTCCCAGCGCCGGCACTGTGTGTTGCGTGATACCGGGCCCTGAGAGAGAGAGCTCCAAGATCCAGCACACGTCTTTTTACTTAAAGAGTTGTGGAGTCTCAACTAGCTTTAGTCTCCAAGGTAAAGACTGCACTTTGTAACTTCAGCCGCAAGAGTTCACCTCGGGAACTCTTCCTCACTCTTTGGTCTTCCTCCCCGCCCTGGAGTCACGGGCAGATCAGAAGTCCTTCAGGGCTCTGCTCTCTTAGGGGGGACTCATAGAGGGGTATTTGTCTAGATGTTCACAATTGTCATTATCTAGTCATTGAACAATATTTTGTTAGGTGATCTAATGCTTTAAAATGGTGGCCTTCCACTAGTATCGTTGGGGTTACGGTGACTTATTCCACGGGGTACATATTTGTAGATAGATTTGTACCGTCAGCTTCCATATGTATTCTTCCCTCAAACTGCTTTACCTAAAGAACACCTATGACAGAGAGTCTTTCTATCTTCCTTTTCACAATCCCTTTCCTCCTGTTTTACCCCTCAAAAAAAAAAAATTCATACTGTCATCTGTCTTTAAAATTACTATGATGCATTCCCCAGCATTGTAGAAAATTCCAAAGTATATGTACCACAGAAAGATAACTTGAAATATGTGTGTCAGCTGAGCCTGTTATAACCAGGCACCTATCAGCCAGGGTAGAGTATTATGTCTTCCCTTATCTTATTACACACTCCCCACGGGCCCCGCGGTGCTCCCTCTAGTACATAGACGTTTGGGAGTTGCGTGACAGATGGTGGCGAATTTGGAGGTACGTAAAACACAGATCTGTTAGTTCGGTCCGTTCACGGGTATTTCCTATCACAGTCAGTTTGTCATGTTTATACGTTATTCCAGCAAAGAGAACATCAAATGTAAGTGTTACTTGCTTTCAAAGACCTCCTAGGATTTTTCAAAACTTTGAATATTTTATTTCAAAATGTGAGGATGCTACAATGACAAGGCCCTAAAGCAGCGTTGCTCGGACATCCACATTTTAAATCCTACTATAATTTGGGAACTGTTTGGTTGCAGGAAAAAAAAAAGTTTGACTGAGTCCAGATTAAGTTTTGGGTATGTCCCTGAAGCAGTAACTATGATGAAATGTAAGCCTTTAGATTGGCATCGTTGCGACGTGCATTTAGAAATGAGACAGTGGCAACATGGATGCTATTAACATGTTTGCTCTTGTCGCACAAGACAATAAAACTTTCTTCGGAGAGGAAGTATGATTTGACTGGTTCTTTTCAGGAGAACTAGCCTTTCCCGTGACGGGACGTGCCAGGTGTTTTTTCACTTTTGCCGCAGGACCGGTAGCCTCCTCAGTTCTTTCGCAGGACTAGGGTGGGAACTGTGGGTCTCGGGAACGCACAAAGCAGCTGACACAGCCTGATTTCGTTGTGGACAGGCTAACAACAGATCTTGCGGGATACAAACTAAGCATGTCTTGTTAGCAGAAGAACTCTTAGTGTGGAATGCTCTTAGGAGAATACTCCTGGTTGCATAGGACTGCTTCTGACAAACAAACCAGCAATCCATGGGTTTGTGGGGCAAGGCTCTCTGGAAAAACGTCACATTGTCTACCTGTACTACCTGAATGGAAAATGGAAACTGTTGCAGCAACCAAAGGGTTATTCCTACATCAGCAGAGCGACCATAAACCACCCCCTTATAAGCTTCATATGTTAATCTGTTCCAGAAAATGTCAGGTACAGAAGTCGGGGAGCAGCCCAGGGCTTCAGCACACCGCCCTTGCTTTGTGCATGAGAACCTCATGAAACCATCAGAAAACTGGACACTGGAGAAGACCTGTGATTCACGTGAGTCTGACTTTACCATCCAGTTTTTTTGTCTTGTTGTGGTCGGTTTCCAGTTCTTCAACAACATTGAGAAAAGACCTAATCAAAGTATCAGCTGACTGATCGTTAAAAATAGTTGTTGAATTTGGGTGCGCGACTCAGACTCAGAGGTTGTCCGCAGTAAGTGCGTCGCAGTGCTGCAAGCACACGGTTCCCTTTGCAACTGTGTAGCCTGGGGCTGTGTTTTCCGGCACTTGTGGGCAGAGGCGAAAGTGATACATTAACTTCAGACGTGGGAAAGTGGCGGGCGATGGGACCTCCTGCTCGCTCCTCACGTACCTGTGAAGGACACAACAGCACAAACACACAAACAACAACTGGCACAACTTGAGCAGGCGGTTCTTGTTTTTGTTGGAATACAGCTTAATCCTGTTGGATCCAGCCTTCAATTCTCAAAGGACTTTGCAATCGGGTTTAAACGTCTCCTGGAAATCATGTAACTTTCGTTGGTGAAAATAGACTTTTTCTTAAGCATACTTTATTTCCTTATAAAGTATTTACTTTTACTTTTCAAACTAATAAATCCTTTTTCTAAATTTTAGGAAATAAAAATATGTACAAGAACCCCAAACCCCCTCTTATATTATTAGCCACTTATAAATACTGCAGGAACTCAGATGTATTTTCATTCCTTATGTATTATTGTTTATAAAATATTAGTTTCCTCCCCACAATATGGAATTATAGGCCTTTACTTGTTTTTTAAATTTAAATCATTAACATTTCATGTGTTACTAAATATGCTTTGAATGCATGAATGAATTCAAATAATGGCTGAGTAATATGCTATCAAGTAATAAACCAAAAATGCATTTCAATATTCTGAGATGAGAAATGCTACCCCAATCATCTTTCTGAAAGTCGCTGCATAACTCTGACTATTTTCTTGGAGGTTCTCAGAAACAGTGTCCCTGAGTCCCCGCGTGGGTCGCTGCAGCGGCAGGGACCACAGTGTCCACCTCCCACGTTCTCACATCATTTAGGACGATTCAAAAATGCTTTCCACTGTGGTGGGTGAGAGATTGTAAGGCTCCCTCTTTACTTAGAGTTTTGTATGGATTTTCATTTTGGGGGGGCGGGGGCTATGGAATTTGTCCCGCCATGAATTGTGGAGGAACGTAACTGGGGTAGTAATTGTGCAGGCTCTCGATTTGTTCATCTTCTGGGCTGTTCCTAGTACTCAGAAGTAGGAACTCTCTCCCTGTGATCATCTTGACAGACAGGGTTCAAGGGCAGTTGCTTCTGACCCTGCTGCCCTCTATCAATTATTTTGTTCTAAGGAGACTTCCTCTCTGTTCCATGGGAGAGAGGATGAATAGCTTCTACTTGGGCGCGTGGAGATTTCAGGGGCTGGTGGAAAAGACTCGAACTTCCATTTGCCCTGAAAATAATGGGCGGTTGTCTCATACAACTCCTTCTGCCAAATGCTTCTCATGGACTTCTCACTGCCCTACTGGAAACAAACAAACAAAAAAAAACAAAACCAAAACAAACAAACAAAAAAAACCAACCCAACCCCACAGACACACACATACACAAGTGGTATACCACTTATGTAGAATGAGCAGGAAATACAATTTTCATTTCAAGACACTGGAAAAGTTAAAAGATAAAGAGCTTTTCATTTTCCTAAGTGTAAAGGAGACCTGTTGGTCCTAGAAGTATATCCTCCCATGAACTACATATGAAGCATTTGCAAAGCATTTACAACGGAAGCTGAAATCTCCGCACCTGAGACCTGCCAATGCAATATTTCTTGTGGTTGGATTATTTTTAGTTCTGCTGGCTGAGAGCAAGCATTTTCATATTATTTGCATTTGCATTTCTCTTTGTGTTAAATTAGCAGTTGTTAAATTAGCATTGCTGGAGCCAGCAACAGAGCCCACTTAATGACATCAACATTAATTTCCAACAAAGGTTAGACTGTTATTCAGAGTGAGACATTATGTAAACTTCACTTAGCAAAAGGGTCTTTTACAAGTCACTTTGGCAAAGTGTTAATGACAAATATCTGAAGTCGTGTATTCTTAATTTGTTTGAAATGTCATCATTCAGAAATTTACATGAGTTCGTTACAGCAATACAGATCTGTTTTATAGATATGTTCAGTTTTGCATATCTCACAAGGAGTAACTGCATTTTAAACCAGTGTTTAAGGGCCAGGAGATTAAGTACCAACAGAGAACACTTTTTTGGTATTGAGATTTTATTAAGCCACACTAGTAAACGAAGATGGTAGGCCACGTTAAATCACTGTCAGGAAGCTCTCTACGCTGGGCTGACTCTAGTTTGAAAAAGTCATCCTAGGGAAACACAATAACTCTACACCTTGTCAGAGCAGAGCCTGGCTACCTCGAAAGTAAAAACACGTGGCTCAGAGAACGTGATTACTAATGTTTATGACAAAAGTGTGAAGAGTTTTGACAACTCTCAGCTCGGTTTTCCTACAGACATGTGCGCATGTTCTCAGACAAGGTCTCACGTGTGGGAATGCCTGTGAGTCCGTGCGCCCGACGATGTAATCAAACTCACTCGGTGCCGGTGCTGGTTTCCAGGGGATCCAGGCACCCAACTTTGACACGGTCACGTGTCAAAGGAAATGGAGTCGCCGGCAGCTTCGCTCTCTCGACTGTGCCAACCATGTGACAGTTTCCTGGCACGTTTGCATGTGCCACGGGTCTGTGCATTACTCACAAAGACAGATTGTTCGGAGGGTGCAAAGCGTTCCATACGGAAATCAGGACCTTTGGGGGAAACCCAGTGGCTCTGTCCTTACGCAGGCTTCATTCTGATCTAGTCCATGTTCAGGGCGACTTTGCCCACCAGGTGACACCTGGCAATGGCTGGACACAGTTTTGGATTCTGGAATGAGGGGAGTGGTACGTGCAGCTGATGGGCAAGGTATACACGGCTCAAGATTCCCCAGGCCACAGAACGGCTTCCTGGAAGAGCACTTGCTTGTGTTAGTGTGAATGTTGAGAGACCTGGCTTCAGCCCTCACCTGCCCTCCCTGCTGTAGATCAGCTCTGTCTCCCTTGGGTTTGTCTGGCTTACGCCTGCGTGCTTCCACTTAGCGCTCTCTCATCGGTCAGGAAGGGCTTCTGCTTTTCGTTTGACTCGCTAGATCCCACCTGGGATTCCAGGACTGCAGTGTCCTTGTCACAGGGCCGCCTTGGACTGTTCTGACGATCATCCTTGGTCTGAAACTCTGTTTAAAAATTTATGTCGAAGCGAAATTGCACCAAAGTTAGATGGTTAATGGAGACATTATTCAGGACTATTGCAATAGGAGAGAGAAAGTGAACTGAACTCCACTGAAACAGAAAGTAAGCGGTGAATTGCCGGGGTGAGTGAGTGGAGAAGTCCTGGAAGGCGCTGGGGAGGAGAGGCAGCTAGAAGGCAGGATTTGGGATGTGCAGAACCTGCTGAGTTATTTCTGAGCTGGCGGATGGTTTTCTCTGTGATTCTGCTGTCTGTGTTACCTCACCTTCACCACTGAGGTCTGGCCCCTACCCTGCCACAGAGACTGGGAGAGCGGGTGATCTTTCCTTCAATGCCTGGATGTCAAAGGGATGGTTCCCAGGTTCCTGAAAAAGACATTCCCTGGGTTTTGTAAAACTTGCTGAAGACCTGGGAGAAGATTGACACATATCACAGAGGGGAGAGAAGGAACTCACAGTTGTAATATTTGTAAGTGAACGCTCGAAGGAAAGGGAGGTCGAACCCTGGCCCAAGTCTGGGCAAGCTGCGGGGGGAATGTAGACCACCCCGGCCCCCTTTGCAGGAGCCTGTTTGCTATTGCCGTGTAAGAGTCAGCTGCTGCCCCCCATTACATGATGAGCCCCGCAAAGAGTCTTTTCTTTCTTTTAAGTCTAAGCAGAATTGCCTGTGTTTTGTGCACAATATGTATAGTACAGTACACAGAGGTGGAACAAGTACTTTTAAAGTCAGTAATGGTTATGTCTGTCTTGGCATTCGAAATACAAATAGGCAGAAGAATAACCTGAGTCGTTTATCCCAAACTTTATGATGACTAGAAAATAATTAAGTATGACTGGATGCAAACTATCACTTGCAAACCATATACATGTTACGCCCCGTAAGTTAACAATGATAAATGTGACCGCTAACTTATAGTCTAGTTGATGGATAAAAGTGTAGGCTTTGGAATGAAACATAAATAGTGTTGCATCCCAGACTAATCACTTTCTGACTCATTGAAATCTATCTGAACTTCAGTTGGTCCGCTGCAAATGGGTCTACTACACCTGCCTACCCCATAAATTACTTAGAGATAGAGTAGAATTATACAAGCTCTTCTTACTCTATTTACATCTTTTCTTTGGGCGGCCTGACCTACTCCTTTGTGTCAAATACCGTTTAAATAATGGTACATTTCGAATCTCTAATGCAGCTGTGTCTCCTGGCTCAGGGTTCCCACACCAGCTGTCTAACGACGTCTCACTTAGCATTCCCATAAAACCTCACCTGCCTAAAACGTGAGGTGGCACCATCACCTGTCCATAGCTGCTCGAGGCAAGATTGCGGGAGGTCGTCTTGTCTCTTTCTCTCCCAAGGAGACCTGTGTCTAATCCATTGGAATATTTTCAAGTTTCCCTCTCAGCCATTTCTCAAATCTATTCATTTCTTTCTAGTTCAACTGTTCTCTCCTACCCACGCTACCATTCATTCTGCTCTTAATGAAAATGTTTTTGTTTTTTTCTGCCCCATTCTGGCCTCTCTGTAACTTGGTTTCCACCGGATCTTCCAAAGCACATCTGAACTACGTTAGCGACCTGCTTGTTCCCAGAGTTAGGAATATAGTAAGCACTCAGTAGCTGGTAGCTAATATTGCAATGACTGTTATTACTATCCCTATGGATAAAATGCTAATATAAATGTAATATAATAATATATTTACATCTAATATAAATCTGCAAGTCTATGTACCCTAGGTCTAGTGAAAAATTCCCTCCCAGAGAAACCTGTAGAAATGTCTTTCTTCTGCTTTGCCCTGCAGTTCTCATTTAGCTTTCTCTAAAGTGTACTGACGCCTTTCTGTGTAGTCTGCCCTGTTCTTTCCTCCTTACTAGTTTGTACTGGATATTACACGTTTACGTCAAGGCTTGTGTCATTCATTACACGAAACCCTCAGGACTTTTCAGCGCTAAAACGTTCAGCGCTGAGCCTTCATGCGATCAGTTCTCAGCATATTCAGTACCACTCCCTTCCCTCACTTTGAACACAGAGCGGGTACGATAGATGGTCGTTTCTGTATGAGTTATGTCCGCAGTGAACTCTACATATTGGTTCTCTTTCATCAGCCTTGGCCTCCGGGTATGGCAGTCTAATATGGCCAATGGATACTCCTGAAACCCAGCTACATCAGGATCGACCTTGTCGATTTTGACAGAAATATATTTCTGGAACCTAACTCAGACTAATTGACTTAAAAGTCCCCGGAGGTCCCGAGCTGTGTGTTTGAGTCTAGCTAGTTCTGGTATGGTGCTGGGTGGGCAGCCTTGCAGCTGGCCCTGAGTTATGACCTTTAGCTCCAGCACCTACTATTGTGTGATATACGGTGAGTTACTTCACTTCCCTTTGGCTCAGAAATCCCATCTCCACAATGGAGTGATGGTAAGAATTATACCAAACTCAGAGGGTGAAGGTGAGGATCAAATGAACACAGGTGAAATGTTTATAATAGCCCTGGCTGGTGTGGCTCGGTGGGTTGGAGTGTTGTCCCATACACCAAAAGGCTGGCGGTTCAATTCCCAGTCAGGGAACAGGGCACATATTTAGGTCATATGTTCAATCCCCAATCCGAGTGCATCTGGGAGGCAGTCAGTCAATGTTTCTCACACTGATGTTTCTCTCTCTCTCTTTCTCTCCTTCTCTCCTTCTCTTCCTCCTCTCCCTTCTCCTCCTACTTCTCTTCCTCCTTATCCTCCTCCTCTTCCTTTTTCTTCTTCTTCCCTCTCTAAAATCTGTAAGCATCTTTTATAAAAAGTAAAATAAAATACTTAAATCAGCATTTGGTCATGGTCAGCACTCAGACATCTATAAAAGTACTAATAACATATGTTGTTATTACTACAAAGATACATTTTATTGTAGATTGCTAAGAGGAGATATCCAGTATCTCATCTCCATTTTAAATTCCAGCAGTTATTTTTTTATTTGTGTCATTTCTGCAAAAGTTACTGACCTCAGTAGATCAAGACCCTTTGAGTCCTTTCCTGACAAAGCAACTGGTTGCTGTGGGTACCCAGGGTAGTATTAGGTGGGTTCCTGGCTCTCTTTCAGTTTCTCTTGGCTTAAAACGTGTGTGAGGTTCAGGGGGCAATTTCACAAGTGGACCAAGACCAAGGTTTCTGGCAGTAATCATAAGTATATTCAAAGTGCAATCAACAAACTATGGCTCTCTTGGAATCACTTCCTAAGCAGAGAAATCTCACCAGGCTGGCTAAGTTAGAAGTAATTGTTCTCAATTGGTATAACTATACAGTAATTTACTAAATGAGCTGGACTCTATCAATGTTTTCTTGAACAGAGATCATGCTTTAAAATGATTTTGTTTCTTCTATAGCTTCTTTCTTTAATTTCATTGAATTTATTGGGGTGACATTGATTGATAAAGTTATCTAGGTTTCGGACGTACAATTTCTGTGATACATCACCTGTATACGGTGTTCTGAGCTCAGCACTCAAAGTCCAGTCCCCTTCCATCATTGCTTATCCCCCCTTCACCCTCTTCCACCTCCCCCCACCCTCCCTCCCGCTGGTCATCACCACGCTGCTATCTGCTTTTATGAGTTTTTGGTTTTGTTTTGTTTTATTAAGGGTGGGGGGGGGAGTCTCCTATAGCGTCTAAAGCTGTGCAAGGCATGTCGAGAAAATAAATACTTAATCGATGATTGATTATTACTCAAGGATTTGAAGTAATTAAGGCAGATGCAGAGAGTACTTAACTCACAGTGTTTTAAAGAAAGTAGCCTAAGCCCTTGTGAATAATTTAATTGGTGGCTGCACAGTCCCACGGGAAGGTTTTGGCCAGAACCGGTTACTGTCCCGCGCAAACCCCATTCCCGCACATACTTCGTTGTCATCATTTGTTGGCATGTCTTCTGGGTTCTTTGAGTGCAGGGATGGTATCTGATTCATATTGATCCCTTTCCTTGGTCTTCCAAGGACTTCTAGTGTTTATATTGAATTAGGGAACTAATTAGTGTAGTTTTCTGAAGGCAGCACCAGTGCAGAGGTAAATATGTTTTCTCAGAGACTTTCTGGAGGATGGAGAATTTACCACCCCCTCCATAACAAACAGGGCAGCGGTCTCGTAGACTGACACCGATCAGTTAGGCCTGCAGCACTAACAGCCGGTGTGTTCTGTGTGTGTAAGGCTGTGCGGCGACTTTGAGAGGTCATACGTCACGGGAAGCAGCCATTAGCCCCTCTCAACTTTCACACGACTCAAACAAATCTAATGAGATCTAGGTGGATCGAATCCCTCTAAGCGCAATTTTTACGAGTGCTCCCCATCAGGATAGGGCTGTTATCGGGGCGTTTCCATACTTGCGGCATGAGTATTAATAGTGGAGCGAAGAGGGGGCCAGAGGAGGGCACCGCAAGCCCGGAAAGCAGACGGCTCTCCGCTGTGTGAGAGCGCATGGTGCTGCGAAGCAGACGGAGTATTGGGGGGCGGGGGGGTTCCCTGACCCAGCACTTATGAACCAAAGCCCTCTTCACTCTCCCAACAGTTCAGCTTTTTCCAGAGAAAGATACTGAAGCTAAACTGAATTGTGTAGGCAAATTTCAACACGCTCTGTAGGGGAAAAAACACAGATACGGATAGCAAGAAGCAAGGACACGCTTGGCATTGGGCATGTGGAGAGGTAATTTAAGGAACTGAGGTTTGAAGAGATGGCGAGCCATGTCCAATGCCGTGTAGATTCATATTAATTGAAATTATATCTGTGAACACCGATCGTGAGCCAGCTATTGTGGTCAAGGCTCTCCTATGCATTTTCTCATTTCCTTTGCAACGTAACTGTCAGAAGGAAATCCTACGGGATGGATTGGGACAAAAAAGTAGCATCATACCAAAATTGCTCTTTCGTATCTGGAATTGGTTCTGGAGAAACTATTTCACATGAACAATACTTGTGGGATGAAGGAAAGTCTACTTGTTGTCCAACAGGACTAAGGCATTTTCCTTCTCACCTCTAGCTGAGTGAGAGGCGATGCGCTATTCAAAATCACAGCTGGTCCAGGAGAGAATGGGGAGGCGTATTGGTGAAGCAAGCAGCGTTAGTCTCCCGGATTCACTTCTTCATGCACGTTAGTGAAACTGTTAATCCTCGGACGATTGCAGGACTAGATAGGTCTAAGGTATACATTCTGAGATTTCCTTTAAGTCTAAGACTGTAACAACGGATAGAACGCTACTATATCCCTTGGCTCAAAACCAAACCGAGAATAGACGGATTTCTAGAAGGGGAAACCATAAGCATCCAAACTCTGTGTCTCCTTGTCAACAGCAGACTGGACCAGAGGGGCTGGATAAGCCTAGCAGGCAGTTTACAGGGGAGGGGAGGACCCCTGTAATCGATTCTCGGCGGAGGCACAGCGATTCCATGCCAGCTCCGCTGGTTACACTGGTCTGTGTGCAAAGGGAACGGGAATCAGTGAATCAGACAAGCAAGGAGGATGGGGCACACCCGACATGACAATTAGGGCGACCATGTGGCTCTGGGTTCCTGGCCTGCCATGCATCAGTTTCAGTTCATTTGCAGCCTGAACATACTTGGGTGCCATGAGCAACTCCCTATCTTTAAGAAAACATGCCACCCTACCCCCTTTTTAATGTAATTTCTTTCTCCTTCAACCCAAAAGACCCTGGCTAAAACAAGCTCATTTATTTAAAAAATGTTCACTCCCTTAGCAGTGCATTCACAGACCAAATTATCAACTGTTTGACGTTACAAAGCCTCCATACCATTTGGAAATGTCTTACTCTCTTTATTTTACATCTGAAACAGATATCTTGGTTCAGTTGGACTGATCTCTGTAGTCCTTTGATAAGAAGTCTTTCATTACTAAACTTCTTAGTTTTTTATTGCCAAATCTTTGTTATAAGGGAAAATTTGCTGAATCTTCAAAGGATTAACATCTATCCTTATTTTGACTTTGGGGTTGCATTACTTGTGTAACATTTTCTCTGAACTTCAAGTTCAAATGGTTGCTTGATATTTATATCATTATAATCGGTGTAGTCCACCTAGAATTTGTGATTGTTTTGAGGCCATTTTGCCCAATTTATATACCAAGCACTCCAGTAATTTTCCAAAGCAGTTTTCATTGAATAATAGAGATGTCAGAAACCATGTACCTGAATTTCTCTTTGTCCCAACACTTGAACAGCTTACTTCCTCCTGACATCCTGTTCTCATGCCAAATTCGTAGTTTTAATCTTTAAATGTAAGGCTAATACAACTCTGAACAACCTGTGCAAGGATTTAGCATAACTGAATTAATATTTATATTTTCTTGTGCAAGCCACTTGCCCTTCCTGCTAAGTTGACATGAGTTATATCTTTGTGCATTATAGAGAGTTTCTCCCAATGTTTGAGATGAGAAATTGCCCGCTCACTGGTAAAGGAATTTTTCTGAGCCATTAAAAATGTCAGTGTAAGAGATGTCAAAATTGGAATGTCAATGTAGGCACCAAGAAGCAATAATTGCCACAGAAGGCAGCAGGTCAATATTACAAAGGAGGTGAGAAAAGATTTGGGTCCAAGATTCTCAGGAACCCCTCAGGCAAGAACATAAAAGAGGTATAAGATTTGGAGAGGCAAAAGGGTTTTCAAGAGGTACTTTTTCTATTTTTTTCTGTGTGTGTGTTTATGTGTGTAAAAGAGCTTTCAACATACTTTGAATGAAGATTGAAATATAAATTAATTTCTTACAGTGAACACTTCTAACCTCTAAGCTGAGTTGGTGTTTTTTAAATTGAGATAAATCTAGAACCATCGATGATGCTAGATTCACCAGGGAAGCCACAGAGCCATGCACATGGTACCCAGTGGGAGGAAAACAGGCTTCCTCATTGAATGAAATTTAAAATGTGATCCTGTTTGTGTACATCCACAGAGTGTGGTTTTTCAACATGTTGGCTCCACCAATTTTTGTTTAGACAAGCAGGCTGTTGGGGCATTATCTCTGTCATTCCACACATCCATTGATCAGAAAAGGTGGTTAAAAATAAAATAAAAAATTAAAAAGGACTATAACTTCGAGAGATGACTTTTCCTGGAAGCCACCCTTTATCTAGAATATTTTTTTTGTTATTGCTGATGGAGCTGGTACGATGTACTCATCAAATAGCAATAATTATTTGAAGTAATTTGCTGTTTGAAAGACCGTGAAAGTTGGGTGGGACTGCAATATAACGGATCCTCGAACCAAGGCAATACTATCATTCAAACTGAAGGGACGAAAAGAGAAGTTTCAGGCTGCTGTTGAGATTTTTTAAAACAGCAAAAGATAGAAGAGAAGAGCAGTATTTTAAATTTTAGTTCCATTAATATCTAAGGATAAGCTATCCGAGTTCATCTTGATGAGACTATAATCTTTTCAAATGATTCCCTTGGAATGAAAAGAACCAAAACCTTACAAGATTTGAATAAGAATCGGTTGGCTGGGATTTTTAAAACAAAATCTGGCAAATGGAAGCAGGCGGACTGCTCCAAGGCGAGCCTAGGGCGGAACTCCGCTCCCTGGGTAACTGAACAAAATCAGAAATGGGACAACCGCATTTCCAACACTCGGACACCGAGAACCAGGAGGGAGGGCCAGGGAACACAGGCAGACGCCGAGGAGTGACTCCAAGAAGCAGGAGGGCAGGGGCTTTCGTCACTGCGGCTAAGCCCAGTTAGTCAGCAGAGGAAGAGAGAGAAGGAGCCAGCGCACAGCTGTCAGCGCTGGAAAAGAATGTCCTGGTGCGAAGGGGCAATTACCAAGACGCCATTGTCATCTCACTGAATATGCCACTCACTCAACAAGTCATTGTTAACAGCCCATGGGTGACTTTATATAGGTCAGAACCGCTGTAACCGAATTGATGGTGGAGAGAGACAATAAAAGTAGCATCCATTTGTCAAGTTTGCCATCCTGAAAGCACATCCACGTCCACGCAGTGTGAAGCCCTAACTGAAAACAGAGACTCGAGAAGCTGTGGTAAATAGAGAACCACCTTAGTAATAAAACGTAAGTAAGCTTTTGACATCTGCATACCATTGTATTTTAGAATGAGAGTCGCATAAATTCAGGACAGTTGGGGTGTGATGGCCTGAGCTCACGGCCTCTCTGATTCATCCAATTCATCGAGTCCCTGCCTCTCTTCCCTTTCTCTCTGTTGACTTCCCCATCATTTCCCCTCGGGCCAGTAGGCCCATCAAAGTGTGGGAGGAGGATGACAGAGAGGCTGTGAGACTTAGCATCTGCAGGTGCTGAAAGTAGTGTTAAGAGCTTACACCTGAAGAAAGCTTGAATGCACTACCTAAAGTTACATCAGGGTATTATTTGTGGGTTCTGATTATTCATGCAATTTTTTCTCTCATTATATTATAATTGGGAGGTAGCCATTCGTGACAAGGCAGTAATTAGCAACCAGTCTTGTTCTTCACAAACAATAGACACAAAATGCATTCACTACGGCTCTCGGTTTTATTTTGTAGAAGTACCCCCTTTCCGATACACCAGCGAATACTTAAATACAAAAACACCCAGCTATTTCTGAAAAGTAGGAAATAATTTTATCATTCCTAACTTAGGCATATGATATTAATGAATGTTACACAATTGAATTTGCCAAGCCATTTTCCATAACTTTGAACTATATAAGGAATATATTTTTTATAAAACATTTTAAAAATACTGTAGTCTTAGTACTTGAAAATATGCGTTTCCCTTTACAATACCACCCGCTTCGATCTTGCTTCCTAGAGATAACCAACCACTGAAAATAATTACGTATGTAACTTGCCAGAATATTTCCCATGAACGTATAAACATTTACTGAAGAGTCACGATTCATTTAATAATATAACGGGGTTTTGGTTTTACGGCCTCTGGCAAGTACCTCTTCCCTTAAAGTTCCGACTTTTACTTATTACCATTGAACTCAGTATCCAGTACCTGTTAAGATTCTAATATCTATTTGGACAGTTTCCCGTTCTCTACCATGCCCCACTTCCCTGTTCCCTCTCTTCCTTCACGGGCGGAAGTTGGAAGGCAGAAGCCACAGTGGTCTGGTCTTTCACATCCTGGCGCCAGCCCTTGGGATCTAGACGCTGTGGAATGGGATGGCAGAGATGGAAATAGGACAGGTGGAGATGAGGAATCTTCTTAGGGACGTGGGCTCAGCTCCGGTGGTGGTGGTGGGGGGTCCCCAGGTTCGTGTTGATCTGTTGTCCCCACAGGTGGTGGCCCCACTTGGGGGTGGTTTCTGAGTTTCCGATGTGTATGATCTCACAAGGAGGAGGTAGCTTCACCTGCAGAGCTAGATGGCGTGCATCTCGCCCCCTGAGGGAGAACCAGCCACGTCCCCTTTGCCCGTGACCAGCTCTCGATCCTCCTGCAGGGCACGACCTCCCCGGGCACAAATACCCCTCGCCCCTATGTAGGCTCCTTTTCGAAACCCATTTGATTCTCCAGAAGGTGCAGCAATTATACATGGGAGTCGGTCGCCCTCATCTCAGACATACTATCCCCCCAAATCTTTTCCAGCTGGGTGGTGGCTACCCTCAAAAGCCTCTACACTCACAAACCTCACCAAGATGCAGTTTGCAGCTTCCAAATTCATCCCTGCCCCCAAAGCCCAGAACACAGGCCCAACTTTGGCAGAAACTTTGCCACTGCACTTCACTGTTTCGCCCGCAGTAGAGAGAACTCTGTTTCAGCAGTCGAGCAAGCAGGCAGTGAGAAGGAAGATTCCACGCCCTTCCAGAATCCACTCTTGGTATCCGCCAGCCGATTTCTTCAAGCTGTGCCCTTACTTGACCTGAAGTGAAGCGGGTCTCAAATGCCCTCCCCTTTGGGAGGGAAGGAGAGATCCTCCCTTGTCACCACTAACACCCCATTTCCCATGAAGCCCCGACCACGCTGCCCTCCCCTTCTCAGACCTCCTGGTACAGCGGGCCTGGTGGGGGCGGGGGCAGGTTGTTGAGTGGACATACATTTCGGAGGTTTTTCTCGTTCCTCTTAGTAGGCCCAAGGAAGGGACCTTGTTCAATTACTTTCCTCTCTTATTTCAGAGTAGATGTCTTTCACTTTGGTTACATTTATTCGTAGATATTTTATAGTTTTTGATACAATTTGATGTAAATAGGATTGTTTTCTTCATTTCTCTGAGCATTTGTTGTTGGCGATAGAGACACAATGGATTTCTGTATGTTGTTCAGTATCCTGCAACTTTACCAACATCATTTGTTGGTTCTAGTAGTTTTTGGTGGAGTTTTAAAGTTCTCCATGTAAAGTATTGCGTCATCTGCAACTAATGAGAGTTTTACTCCTTCAATTCCATTTTGGATGCCTTTTCTTTCTTTTTCTATCTGATTGCCATGGCTAGGATTTCCAATACTGTGTTTAAAAGAAGTGGTGAGACTGGCCAACTTGTTCTGCTCCCGATTTTGGGGTAAAAGCTTTCAGCTTTTCACCATTGCATCTGACATTAGCTGTGGGTTTGTCAAATATTGCCTTTATTGTGTTGCAACATGAACCTTCTACACCCACTTTTTTAGAGTTTTTAATCATAAAAGGATGCTGATTCTGCCAAATGCATTTTCTGCATCCATTGAGATAATCATGCAGGTTTTATCCTTTATTTTGTTGATACGATGAATTACAGTGATTGATTTATGGGTGTTGAACCATCCTTGCATTCCCTGGGGTAATCTGACTTGATTATGATATATAAATCCTTAAATGTGTGGTTGAATCCAGTTTGCTAATATTTGCTCATGTTCCTCAAGGTCACTAGCCTCTACTTTTCTTTTTTCCTAACGTCTTTGTCTGGTTTGGCATCAGAGTAATGCTGGCTGTGGAAATAAATGAGTTTGGAAGTACTCCTTCCTCTTGAAGTTTTTGAAATAGTTTATGAAAGGTAGGTATTAATTCTTCTGTGAATGTTTGGTTGAATTTACTTGTGAAGCCATCCGGTCCTGAACTTTTATTTGTTGGCAATTCCTTTCTTTTTTTATTACTGCTTTAATTTCATTGCTACTAATTGGTCTGTTTAGTTTTTATATTTCTTCTTGGAAGATTATATACTTCTAGAAATGTATCCATTTCTTCAAGATTGTCCAACTTATTGGCAAATCATTAATTATTTTTTGTGTTTCTATGGTGATAGTTGTAACTAAAAGCCTTTGTTTCTCGCATGTATGTTATACTTACATAACTTTTTGGTCTTTGTGGAAGCACTATCTAACTTTAAATTTTGATGTTGTTTTTCTGTTTCAATAATTTAGATTTAAACATTTTAATTTTATGGCTTTAACCCACTTTAATTATCATTTAATTTTATACTCATTAGATTGCCAAATTCTTGAGGCCCAGAACTGTGTAGTTTATCTGCACGTCCTCAGTGACTAATAGAAATTCTGGTCCATGACCACATCCAGCTAATTGTTCTCAAAGTGAATGAATGATCCTCTATCTCTTCATTTTCTGTTTGTCAACTTATATTATGATTCCAGGTCAAGAATCAACACAGTCCGTATTAGTCCTCAAAACTCCCAAGTTTACATTGTTTTTAATAGCAGTTTATAAAATAAATAAGTAATTAAGCACATTTCTAATTATGTAGAAATGGTTAAATTATAATGCTAAACTCCTCAGAATATTTCATACACTAATTCAGAAACTTAGTTTCAGAACTGTAATTTCTAGATTTTTCTAAAGCCATCAACCAAATCGCTAGAAGTAAGATTTATTTGGAATAAATAATAGGAAATAGTTGCTATTTATCCAGAAAATGATCTCACTGAGCTGTTGAGAAGAATTTTGAGAAGACAAATACCTTTATGAGTTAATTTACAAAACATAATAAATTCCGTTGGGAATCAATACTCTGGAAGTTTTGACACATACCTTAATAGATGAGTTATTTTGATATGAATTTAAAATGTAATCCTTAAACTGAAATTATTTTGCAGTTGATTACAAGCTTACATAGAGTTATTTTGAGTGACATATATTAAATGTTACTTTTTTAATTTTGGAGGTAGTGAAATGTACTTACATAAATTACTTTGTTATAATAGCAGTTGGGTTAAAGCAATATGAACTGTAAGACACTTTTGAGTGGATGCAATGACTGGGAATATACCGACACATCGCCTTGAAGACAGGCAGACCTCCGTGCACTTTATTGTTTTGCATAGATTACTTACACACCTAAAATTGAGGTTGTTAGTATGTAAAATGAGCGTGCTGCACATACTGTCTTTCAAGTACCTATGAGAGTGAAATAAAGAATGTAAAAAGATTAATATTTACTTAAACTTAGTAAATATTGTGACAAGGCTTAGGGCCCAGATCACTCACCAACACCTTGGGAAAGAAGGGAGAAGTCACAGCCTCCCCCACTCACACCTCAGGCACCCTCACTGACCCAGCAGAAGGGCACAGGGGGGAGCAGCGACCCCCGCCCCTGGTCCTTGTGATGGTATCGTCCCTTAAGATTCTCCAGATGTTAGGGTCCTCAAGACTCCAGCCTCTGATATTTGGGGCTAATCCATCCCTTTACTTTTCAGGCTTACACATGAATAAAAATGTCTCCTTCCATTCCTCCCCAACCCCCTGAGTTGAAAAAGTAGAAACGATTTAAATTTTTCAAAAAGACATTACTGAGGCAATAAAGCAAAGAAAAAAGAGCTAATAAAAAGATTATAAAGCCCTGGCTGGGTGGCTAACTTGGTTGGAGCATCAGCCTATATACTAAAAGATTGTGGGTTCGATTCCTAGTCAGGGCACATGCCTAGGTTGTGAGCTTAATCCTTGGTCAGGGTGCAAACAGGAGGCAACAATTGATCAATGTTTCTCGCTCACATCAATGTTTATTTCCCCTCCCTTCCTCTCTCTTTAAAAATATAAAAATAAAAAAATACCCTCAGGTGAGGATTAAAAAAAGATTATAAAATGAAACATTAACTTTCAGTGCTTTGTAAATTCTAATGAGAAAAAGGTGAACATTACTCACAAATCTGAGTCCCTTTCTCTAATCCGTCTCTTGGTCTTTGCCAAGAAAGTGTTCTTGTCATGGGAATAATTACTCCTGTTCATCTCCTTCTCCCCCTGCGTGGGCCCCAGAACAAGCCAGCGTGTGAGTTCCCTAGACGGCTGTTTTCAGGTGTCGTGGGCGATAGTAGGCTACTCTTCAGCTCATGTTCAGAGCCTTCATTAA
Organism: Glossophaga mutica; assembly: GCA_039655065.1. NCBI lineage: Eukaryota > Metazoa > Chordata > Mammalia > Chiroptera > Phyllostomidae > Glossophaga > Glossophaga mutica. The sequence continues at coordinate 92,271,207 of CM077313.1, forward strand.
GTGCCTTGGAAATTCCAGAACGGACCCTTTCACAAATGTGCGTGTAAATCAGTGCATGTATGATGCGTTAGTGACTAGGTTCGGAAACTCCGCTAGTGAATGCTGTGTAGAAGGAACAATGGTTTACACTCCAAACGTGCAAGTTTACTACTCTGTTATCTTACTCTTCCTGCTCTTCACAGTTTCATTTCTAAATCTGTATCAAAGCCTGGGCCTTAATAAAAGATCACTCATAATTTACACTGAGAGTTTTTATATGACAACACATCCTCTTCCCCCATCCAATTTCAACAAAATAATGGAGTCGTAATTACTCTGATGTCATATAATGAGTGTATGAGAAAAGTGCCCTGATAATCAATGTAAAAATTGGGTTTTATTAATATGTCATCCCAGGTAAAATTTCCTCTGTGGATGGGGAAAAAATGATACTTTCAAAGCAGACCTAGAGGTATAAAATTAATAATTCCAATAAATATCGTTAAGATAATGAATCAGAAGTAATACATTTTCCTAGCCATACAGCAAGAAATGATTAGGAGAATGAATATCACCTAATTTATTGTGGATGATAATAGGGGATACATTTTAAAAGTATTTTTAAATGAAATGTTGGTAGTAATTTGAAGGAGGTAAAGTTATTATACAATGAAAGCAAAATGTTTCCTCTAATATAAAATTACTTTGACAATCTTCTACACCGGAGTACTTATGAATTTACAAACTAGGCTTTACTATCGCCATCATCTCTATTTTCATTTAAGCCTCCTTTAAAAACTAAGACCAAGTCTCCCTCTGCCTAGTTCCAGAACCTTTCTCCCCTAAAACCCTCTACCACGCAGTGTGTTGGACGTGGGGCACAGCCCCTAAAGACTCCCGTCCTGGGGCTCCCCGTTCACCCGCATGGACTCCGCACCCACCGTTTCTCCTTAGCACGAGGATGTGAAATGTTCGGAAGCTGCTCCAGTTGTCGTGTGTCCACTCGGAGACGGAGCGGATCTCCGGCTTGTGCAGAAATTAGTCCAGGACGGTGGCAGTGCCGCAGGCTGGTGGTCCTGATGCTGACATCATTCCCCTGGGGTGCTCTGAGGAGAAGGCACAGCTGCTGCAGGGAAGAAAACGAAAACAAAAGTTCCCGTGTAAATCTCTGGTGGGAGGAAGATGAAGGAGGCTTCCCCTTACCCAACGGAGACTGCTTCAAATTGTGGGTGGGCAGTAGCTCCAGTTCAAGAGTAGGTTACCGAGAAACTCTAGTATTTCCTCAGAAGGTAGTTTTTCAAAATGGCTCAGACTGTTTTTCTAAATTGTATTAAAACAGAGATAAGTTGTTTTGAATTTTAGTTTGGCAATCAATATAAATTTATATATGACATTGTATTAATTTTTGACATTTTACAATATTAATGATCCTAATTTATTCTAATAGAGCAATAGTTATATAAATCTAATAAATTATATACCCTTCTAGAAAGAATTGGTCTTGATTTAATGAATTCATTTATCCTTATCATTTGAAAACACCAACAGCACCCACAGTAAATACTACACAATCGACATTTTCTTTTAAAAATACCTGCTCCATTTATTCAATTATATTTTAAAGCTTATAACAGCACCAAGCAAAAACCAATGATTATTTTGTTCTGCACCTAAAGTCAGCATGCCAGCAAACATCGTCAGTCTACTGTCCCTCAAAGAAACTGTTTCAGAAATTCCCTGACAGGGATGGCTGTCCTGCTCAGCTCAGACCCCTTCTGTCGGAAGGTGTGTTCTCATCTGACTTACTCCCTGTTACAAAGTATCATCCACTCGCTCACCAAGAAACCATGCAAGTTTAAGGGGGATTGTTGGGGTCTGTCTATTTATCTATCATTTATCTATCTATCTATCTATCAATCATCTATCTATCTAGTGCTTTATTTATTTGAGTAGTCTATCCTCAGACATAATTGATTATATAGGAGGTATAGAAACTACGTAGAAAATAACTTTCCCTCCGAATTTTAAAGACATTTCCCCCATAGTCTTTTATAGTTCAATAGCACCACCAGGAAACCGATTCCGTTCTAATCTTTATTCCTGCGTTGCTGTCTAATCTTGTGTCCGTTGGTGGGTTGGTTGCTGGGCGTGTGATGTGGTTGTGTGTGTGTGTGTGTGTGTGTGTGTCCTTTTCTGAGTCTCTGGGAACTTGAAAACCCTCCGTTGACCTTCAGTGCCCTTGAATGTCACAGTGGCGCACAACCATGCCAATCTGTTTTGCTACGTTATTAATTAGGTTGGGAGACAAACTCGGCCTTTCAGTGGCGACGCCTGTGTCTGTCACGGATGGGATTATCTGGTACTTCTCTCCCCTTCATTTCTTAAAGAAGTTTCCATTTCAGGGTGGTTTCAGATTTACTGAGCAACTACTCAAACGGTGAAGGGGCTTCCCCTATGTCACCCACTCAGGGTCGCTGGCTATTCACATGTTATGGTAGTGTGGTGCCTTTGTCCTGATGATGAGGCGATATTAATACACCTTGGGTAGCTGGCGTCCACGCTGGGGGGAGATCTCCCTTATGTGGCCCAGTGCCCCTTCTCTGTCCTAAGACCCATGTGAAATACAACTTAAAGTTTAGTTATCTTGTCTCCTTAGGCTTCTCGTGGTGTAAAAGTTCCTCAGACTTGCCTCGTTTGCGATGATCTTGACAGTTTGGAGCACTACGGTCAAGTACTTTGAGGGATGCCCCAAAGTCGGGCTTTTTCTGGTGCTTTCTGACCCCTAGACTGGGGCCATGGGGTTTCGGAGGGGGACGGGCGGAGGCGAGTCACACCCAGGACGAAGGCACCTGCCGCCAGCGCGGCATCACTGCTGACGTTCATCTTGACCACCAGACCGGGGTGATGTTCGCCGCCGAGACGTGGCATGCCCTGCTCTCTGAAGGGCGGTCAGCAGGGGTGGACCGCAAGTACCGAGTGGGGGGCCGCGCTCCACCTCGGAGGGGGAAGAGCGTCTATCCAGACAGACGTCTGGCAGTCTCCGGCTTGAGCGGTCGGTCCCTCCTCCGGATACATTTACTCGGCTTCCTTGACCCGGCTCGGACTCGTGCACATGCATTTTACACTTGAGATTTCAGTCCAATGAAGCCTTCTGGGCCGAGTTGCTCCAGTCGCGCCGCTGTGGCCGCCACGGGGAGCTCTGATCTTTATCCATCTGAGCTCCCTGCCCCTGTGATGCGCACCCCACCTCCACACCCCACCCCTCCCCCCGGCTTCACTGTGATGTTGATCGATCACTTCCTTCCTTTCGGGCACCACCAGTGGCTTCAGGCTGATCTGGTGGATTCCCTGCCCCGGGCCCAGGTTCAGCGGCTTGTTCAAGTTCCTCTTCCTGGAGAATGGGGCTTAGAGGCCCAGATCTGAGCTCCGTTTACTTCGTACTGGTGTGCCATTGTTTCTGTGACAGGGGAAGGAATAGCAAGTGTGCATACCCATACAGATACTTACATTTATATGTAAAATATTGCCACATGTAACCATGGGGATCTGTAGGAAATTAACCGGGAGGTCATCCTGAGGTTTCCAGCGCTGATCCGTTTCAGGCGCAGGAGTCTAGCCTGCTGCTTTTGTTCATGTGTAACCAGTTGGGCAATTAGAAGCCTGGCCCTCACCGGCCATCCCTGAATTCACAGTTGAGGGCGCGTAGGTGCCGCGCTTTCAGAATTGTCTGTCCTTACCTCCGCGGCCTGACTTCTTAAAAATGTATAATAATTTTTCTTTTCATCATGTTTTCTTCCCTTTCTCAAAGTTTCAGTTAGCCAGCATGGATTCATCCTCTCTACCTAATTTTGTCTATTTTCTTCTATTATTTTCTCTTTTCTGTGAGAGTTCTCAATTTTTAATTTTCAAAAATGTTGTTGTTTTCTAACTTTTTGTCTTTATTATATCCTCTTTTTTATTATGAGTGTATCATTCATGTTTGTACCTTTCTATAATGTAAATGACAGGTTATCGAGTCTGCCTGTGCGCTCTCTGTACTACTTCTGTTTTTTATTTCCTCCTGGGTTCTGATTTTATTTCCATCTATCCCTTGTTTTTGTTCTATGGCTGTTTACCTTCCGTATCTGTTCAAAATTGTGAGTAAAGCGTTAACAATTTGATTGAGTCTTAGGTGGGTGGTGCTTCTGTGTGATCGGTGTGTGCAATTTCCATGTGCCCGATGCAGAAGCATCCAGGGGTAGCGCACCTGGGACTGGGACAGTGTCCAGGGCACAGGCAGGGGTAGAGCAGGTACGTCAGGACTGCTCAGTGCCTTTCTGCATGGGAATGGAGAAGTTGCCAGAAACTTCTTCATGTAGAAAACAGACACTCATTGAGCCCCCTGTCTTAAGTCCTGGGCCTCCCTTTGCCCTCCGCCCGCCTCATGGCCTGACATTCAGAATTTTCTTGTTTGGTTGTTCTGGAAAATCCAGCCCTTTCTGATTTCAGTAGTTGAACATATGTTTACAATTCTGTTTTTTTTTTTTGTTCTTTTCTTTTTGGGTCTCTTGCCATTTTGGACAAATCCTTTTCTCCCCCCTTTTCTAACTATAATTTCAGTAAATATTTATTGGGTGAGGAGAGAAACATATGGTGTCAGTGTATTTACGTGGAAACACATATTGGGCGTTAGCCACACCCAACGCTTTGTTGTTTCATTCACAAATATTTATGGTGTGGCTCGCAGTGTGTTTTGTCGTTGGAGTACATGGACATAATGGTAACCACATTAGGCAAATTATTTATAATACCAGGCTTCAACCATAATAGGAAGCTGAAAAGTTGTAGCTTTTGTAGGATGGGAAATTAAATATGCCACAATAAATGGCCCTCGATTTAACTGATATTTCATATGTACGTATATGTATTTTTAATACATTTTGTTCTCATGGCTTTGGATTTACCACTTCTTAAAAAAAATCGTGAGGTTGGATTGTATTCTTAATCAAATCAGACAGTCTTTGAATTTTAATAGGGGAATTTAATCCATTTATAATGGTTGTCATAACTGTTAATTTGGTTGTCCATCATGTATTTTACATTTTCTATTTTTATTCTTTTTATTAACGTGAAGTATATTTTGTAGGCTTTTTTGAGAAACTTTAAAGGCATAAATAACATCTCTCTCTTAATTTACTTTTAAAACTAATTGCCTCTGCATTCAAAACAGATTATATAACTGCCAGGAATGAAAGAAGTCTTTATTTTATATCTCATAAAAAGGTGAAGTAAAGGTTATAAGTCCAATTTTACCTCTGTGCCATTTTTTCCACACCAGTTTTCTTGTTTTTTTATTTATGCACTTTGGAATGTTAGACCCTTATTAGCTGTCTCATCTTCAATGTTATATATTTTGATTTTAGACATTATTTTGACATATATATTTTAATGTTTATAAGTTATTTGGAAATCTCTTTAATATATTATGGACATTAAAATTGTCTTTTTATTCTCTAAAATTACATTTGTTGAATTAATTAATTTTATTTATGCCTTTATCAATATATATATATATATATTTTTTTAGTAAGAGTTTCAGAAAGGATAAGCTTGTGTATTCTCCTTTATATTTGTAAAATTTTTATGTCTGGATACTTTCTGTGTAATTTTATGACATCTGTCCTTAAGTACTGAATTAAATCACCTTGCTTCAAACCTTTCTTACTTTAATTTCTTCTCTCTCCATCACACTTCTACTCCTCCATGTTACGTCATCCATTTTTTCTTTACCTTTATAACAACACAAAGGAGATGTATTTCTACAATGTATTCCTCTTTCCAACAGTAAATCTCTATCACAAACAGGCTTGGCGGTGCAACCCGAGAGGCCTGCTGTGTCCGCTGCGCCGTGGTGCGCTTGGAGGTCCTCCTCGAGTGCTGTTGATGAGGGCTTCCTTGTTGAGGGGCTGCTGTCAAGGTGTATGGATGGCTCTCCCCAGGTCTGCCTTCTCCGGGGTCGAGCAGCTGTTCATATCCTGTTCTCAGGCCCAGACGTCAGTGTTCAGTAACATAAAGGCCTCTGAAAAAACCTAAAAAGTCAAGTGACCATCTCTCCGATGTGTCTTCTTTTTGTTGCCCAACTTTATTGAGATGAATTATAATTGACATACAACACTGTATAAGTTTAAGTTGTACAACATAATGATTTTATATATCTATTTTATATATGTAAAATATATACAACATATATAATTATATATGTGATCATCACAATAAGTTTAGTTAACATCCACTGCCTCATATAATTATAATTTCCCCCTAGATGGACTGCTTTCTCTGACTGATAATCTGATTAATTATGACTAATTGATTCAGGTTAACCTAAAGATCCTTATTTCATCAGCCTCCAAATACCCACAAATGCTATAAAAGCCAGGACAGGAACAAAAGGTACCAACTCTTCCCATCATTAACAAATGGCATTAATAATTACTGTATTTGAGAATTTTAATAAATATGTTTATATAAGCACCTTGGGACTTTATCAACAGTAATATTTATGAAAAGATTTTGGAACTAGACCTGCTTATAAATACAGGCATTCCCAAAGTCCATAGATTTTATCGTGGACCGAAGAGGAAATAAATGTAGACTACTTAAAGTCCACTGCTTGCAATATTTTTCCTCTATTTTTTCAGCTATCTATTTCATTTTCAGTGGTTAAATGTACCAATAATTATCCAATTCCAGCCCAAGTCATATTGCATTATTGAGAATTATGTCGGAAATAGCTGTAGAGCAGAGACCTCAATGACAGAATTGTGATGGAGAGAACTTGCTTGGATCATCTCCAGAGGACTGTTCTGTGCCTTGTGGGTATGGCTTCCCTCTCTCAAACCATGAAAATTCCAGGTTTCCAAAGTGGAAAATCTCACTGAGTATAGGGGAACCTTTCTTTAGTTTTCTAACTGACCTTGCTATTCTATAGACTTTACACACTTATTAGTGGGAATTGTTCTTGATGTTAGCTGATTGTTGACTGATATTTCAATTTATCTGGTATGATTTCACATTTCCTGTTTCTCTTTGGATGATTTGATGAGAAGTTGGAGGAAGTCAAATCAGACAACACTGGCTCGTTACTACCTTTACTGTGAAATTTGAAGAAAACTTTTCAAATAGCAATACGCGGTTCCAACACATTGAAGGTTGCAAAATGATCTGTACACGCACAAGAGTTACAACAATTTGGCAGATGTTAGATGAATTATAACAAGTAGGACAATGGCTACCCAAGAAAAAGGGGACTTGTTTTCTTTCATGTCCCTTTTTAAATTTTTCAATATATTTTTATTGATTAAGCTATTACAGTTGTCCCATTTCTCCCCATCATTCCCCTCCACCCTGCACACCCTCTCCCACCCACATTCCCCACTTTAGTTCATGTCCATGTGTCCTAAGTTCTTCAGCTTCTACATTTCCCACACTATTCTTGCCCTCCCCCCGTCTATTTTCTACCCGCCATCTATGCTACTTATTCTCTGTACCTTTTCCCCCTCTCTCCTCCTCCTACTCCCCTGTTGCTAACCCTCCAAGTGATCTCCATTTCTGTGGTTCTCTTCCTGTTCTAGTTGTTTGTTTAGTTTGCTTTTGTTTTAGGTGTGATTTATCTTCCTCACTTAACCTGCTCATCTCTTAAAGACTAGAACTTTCCTTTTTTTCCTAGCAATTTTCTAGATAGAGATGTTTTCACTGCCTTGAATATGAAGGTGACTGTCTGCTTTTTTTGGTGCAAAAAAATTGCCTACCCTCCATGTGCTACCTAATACATATTTAGTCCCTTTGTGAAATACATACTTGCTCATCATGTTGCCATTTCCACGAATGGGCACATACATGCCTCCTCACCCCCACTATCTCTGAACACTGGAGAAATCTGGAGGAGTTAGAAGAGACCGAGATACCCTGGGATTACAGCGACTTGGTCTTCTAATAGCCGTGAGCATATAGGCCGCAGGTGGGAACAGACTCTTGATCAAGGGAAGAGATCCTTATTTTGTGAATAATCACTCAACAACACATTAGTTTGAAGAGATGATCACTTTCTTTTTTTTTTTGCCAAACTCAACACCATCTATTCCACATTCTAATTACCAATAAAAGAAGGACCTAATTCACAATTGCATCATAAAAAAATTAGGTGTGATTTAAATGCATTTGTTTATTTTTTATTTAAGGAAGTTTCAATGATGTATGTTATTCACTTTTCAATATTTTGGCACAGATTGTAAGAAGATACTCACATAGGTATATAGCAAGCAAATGTGCCAAGTTCCAAAGGGACAATTCCTATGAGTATATGGGCTCTAAGAACCTGTGTTGTTAACCATTAGATTAATAACTGAGTAAAGGGAAATTACAGAATTAATGGATATCTTAAAACAGCATTTACATTTTTTTAAAATTCAAATTACCTAAGAAACTGTATCAGTCAATTTAGAAAGTAACATATCTCAAAAGGAACCAATCAATACATTTTAGGGGGTGCAGAGGATTAGATGAAGTCAGGGAGGCAAGCTCGCAGGAATGGGATTGGTGTCCTGATGAGAGCCAGGGGAGAGGCTCCTTCCTCTCCCTGATCCCCGAGCGAGGACCCAGGGAGAAGCAGGCAGTTTGCAGCCCGGAAGGGAGCCCAGGGGCACTCCAGCACGCTGGCCCCCTGCCCTCCAATGGCAGGCTCCAGGACTGGCTGGGACAGTGAGCTGGCAGCTTCCGGGCGCCCGGGAGCCTCTTTGAGGCTCCAGGAGGAGGACAGAGACGGGAGGCGGAGAGAACCCCAGTGCCAGCCTAACTGGTGGGCCAGGCCGTGTGGAGAACCAGATTTCACTTGAACGAGCTGACGATCTAATCCAGCAATTTTATTACCTATGCAGGTTTATTTCAGCCCATTAGCTTGCAAATGGATTTATCCTCGTTAATCCTAGATTAAGTGAGAGTTAATCAACTCAGAAACAAAGTACTTCAGCCTTGTACACAAATCATTCATATAAACATTACTTGTATTACCATGAGTTTAGGAGTGGCAAAAGATATTTTTATATTAATTTCCTGTTCTTCATTCTTACATGATGTATATGAGGATTATAATATTACTGGGAATCATCACGGGATTACATTTTTGGTGACATTTGTAGGCTCTGAATACAGTGCTTTCTGTACATTATTCAATGTAATATCTTGCATACAGTGCTCTCATTTTTACTTCTTAAAATTTGTTTTTTTTGAGAACAGTCTGACAGTGTCCAGAGTGGGAGGGGAGGGAATTTCAGGGGAAAAGGGGAACGGTTTAGAGCAACAAGTATAAAGGACTCATGGACAAAAACTATGGGGGGTGGAAATGGGAGGAAGGTGGGGAGGGCTGGGGTGGTGGGCTGGGGCGGGGTAAAAGACAGAAAACTGTACAATATCAACAATTAAAAAATACTGATTTAAAAAAAATAAAATAAAAAATGGAAAAAAAATTTGAAAATAAAAAAAGAAATTATAAACTAAAAAAAAAAAGAAAGAAAGAAAATATTTCAGTGTAAATATAACAACGATGTAAAAATTACTGAATGCCTTAGCCACCATTTAACGTTACGCCATTTTCATTTCACATATTTTCAAACACAAACATCAGTATCACCGATTAAGGAGCTGTCCCCAGTCTCAGCCCTGTTGATGTTCGCCCAGAGGGGGCCATTCCTGTCAGTGCCTGTCCTGCCGTGGCTGGGTTTTACGCTTCCTCACGTATTTCTATCTAAGAACTTCCCCATGGCTGGGTAGTTAGATTTTTAAATGCTATAAAATTGCATGATATTGTGTGAACCCTTTTACAACTTAGCTTTTCTTTTTTTACTGTCCACGATATTTTGGAGACGCGTCCACCTCTTAGTTGATTCCTTCAAAGTGGCTGTGAAGATGCCCACTTATGCACGTGCCACCATTTATCTTCAACTGTTTTTTTATCTCAGCATCACCTGTATGCCGAAACATTGAAAAGATTACACAAGAAAGTAAAATTACAAGCCAAACTCATCGAATAACTAGATGCAGAAATTCTTAAGAAAATATTAGAGGACCACAGGTACCAGTGGAGTGATGGGATAAAATGCCATGAAAAAGTTGGGTTGATTCTAGGAATGTAAGATTGTCTCATTTTTAAAAACCAAAGGAGTTTATGTTTTAGCAAAATAAAGAAGAAAAACAATCAGGTCATATTAATAGATGAATAAAAAGCATTATATGAATTTTGTTATTCATCTGGGAAAAATAAAACTCTGCCTGTAGTCCTGAAATATGCCTGTAATACCAATTTTTTTAGAACATATTGCTTTCTGCCACCAAGGCATGCAAAATGCAGAAATAAATTTTACAAGGATTTTCATGCAAGAAATAAAGTCATTTTAGAGGACATTATTATGATAATAAATTTTTAAAGAAAATAAAAATCAATGTATGGGATTAAAATGATTTACAAAGTTGCCAGGCACCAGATCAATATACAAAACTCACCTACATTTCTATCTACAATCAACAAATATATTGAAGTAAATATGTTTACTATCTAAAATGACTTCACCAAAATCAAATATATATGAACATAGCTAATAAATAATACTATGCTATATCACTAACATAAAAATAAAACGACTAAGTAAATGCAAGGAGATTCTTTGTACATAAATGGGAAGATAATATCATAAAGATGTTGGTCTTCATAAATTGATTTACAGATTCTGTGATATAATCCCAATAAAAATCTCTACAGGTTTTAAGGGAAGTCATGTGTGTATTTTTAGAAGCTAATTCTAAAATATGCATAGAACAGGAATAAGCATAAAGGACACATGGACAAAAACTAGGGTGGGGTGGAAAGGGGAGGGAAGTGGGGAGGACTTGGGGGGTGGGCTGGGATGGGAGTAAAAGGCAGAAAACTGTACTTGAACAACAATTAAAATTAAAAAAATAAAAAAATAAAATATGCATAGAAACCCAAAGGGCGCTGTGTAGCAAAGACATTCTTGAAGCAGAACTGGGTGGTAGCGTAAGTTGGGCAGGTCTGTGTGGCAGAACAGAGAGCAGACACCACTGCGCACACAGACAGACACCTGATGTATGACGAAGGGTTACTGCGGACAGGAGCCCGAGAACGCAACGGTCCGTACAGAGTGTGGGACGGTAGGATATCTATAGAACAAAGAAAAAGGCTTGATTCTTACTGGATACCACACATAAAATCAGGTCAGATGGAGGAGGAGGAAGCGGATATCAGTGCCAATGGCAGAGTGATTAAGATTCTGTAAAATAATATTGGAGGTTATTTTCATGACCTCCATGAGAGAGGAGACTTTGGAAGTCTCCAGATGGAAGAACTTCTTAAATAGGATCCAGAAAACTCTTTTCAGAAAGGTAAAGGTGGCTAAGAGGGACTATATTGAAATTAAGAAGTTATTTTCTTTAATGGAATCCATAAAGGAATGGAAAGATAAGCCAAGAAATTGAAAAATAGATTTACCCCGTATCTATCCCTGATATATAAACTACTACTGTACCTTTCCATTAAGGGAAAAAACAACAACAGAACAATGGATTACATAATGGGTACTTTACAAAGGAGGATATCCAGGTATACCTAAGTATACAAAAATACGCTCAACTTTATTAGTAAGAAGGAAAATGAGTTAACACTATAATGAGACACGTCCATAACACTCAGCAGAATGGATGAAATGAAGAAGTCCGATGAACGGCCGCTGTGGGTGAGGGTGAGAGTCGTGGGAGCTCACATAAACTACTGGTACGCGAGGGAAGTTGAGCACTTTTCACTATAGTTTAAGCTGCGTGTGCTCTAAGAGGCAAAACCACACACCTAGTTATTTAGCCAACAGCAAACCATGCACATGTGTGCCAAGAGAGGTGTCAATGAATTTTCCATAGCAGCGATCTGTATAATCAGCTTCTGTTCAATTGTCCAGCAATAATACAATGGAATGATGTTGTGAAATAATATTCAGCAACAAAAACGACCAAGGGCTGCTACATGCAACAACGTATTTAAATCTCCTAAAGCCAATGTTGAACACCGGAAGCCAGACAAGAAGTGGGAGCACTGTGTGACTTACTACCATGTGTAGACACATATTCGGTGTCTAAAGATCCGTCCGGCTTTATGGAGAGAAGTCGGGAAGCACTTCCGTGAAAGTCGGGTAGCGGCGACCTTAGGACGGAGGGCGGGTGGAGCGGTTTAGCAGGGCCACCTGAGGCATGTGCTCTCCGGGCTGCCATGTGCTCTTCTTTCTAGGTGTGGATTTTTCTGTTGCACAAACTTCATTTTGAGATAAAGCACTGCATAGAACAAGACAAAACAAAACAAATGCATACAAATTCTCAAGCCTTACTTCCTACCAAAACATCCATTCGGCATCACGTGGCTGGGAATGGAATGGGTATTTTGGTGAAGAGGTCTCAGGATCGAACGCAATTTAGTCTCTTTGGTCTTCTGTTTTCAGCAGGGACACGCACTTCTGATTGAAGTGATGGTCTAACGTTCCTCCCATTTACACTTGTTAATGGCCGCCGAGCAGCAGCCTTGGGCAGCCTTTCACTTTTGCTCAGTGATTAAGAGAGGAAACTGTAAGTGACCAGCAGGAAGTAAATTGCCTTTCCCTGAAAATGAAAATGTGTTGCCTTCACTTGGCTAATGAAATTACTTTTGGCACCAAGCCACAGAATAGCTCCAATTCCTACCGGGAAGCTGAAGCAAATAAATATGTGTAGATGATGTACTTTGATGCTTCTGGATCGGGACCATCTTCATTGTTCCTAAATAATTATATCTCAAAAGGCTAGGAAGTCCTTTGTTATCGGCAAATAATAAATAATTTGTAAAGACATAGGTGCTGTAGTAAAACAGCATATAACATTTTGAATTCCTTTTGTTAAGCAAATTTTCAAATCGTGAAAACTAATTCAGGAAAATATGCCTCAGTTCGTTGGTACCTCTTCTTAAGGCAAAATATTGACATAACATCCTGTGTTTTCAAATGCACACGTTGCAATATGCTAGTATTTGTAAACCTTCCTGCTTGCCTGTCTGCTTTGATCCTAATGATTTTTCCAATTGAAACGATGTGTCCCTTCCCCACATTTTTTTCTGTCTTCCTTATTCATGGGCTGGTCTAACTTAAAACTGTCTCTTCCCAGATTCTTCCCCCTTCCTTCTCGATCTGAATGAAGAAACCCATTCTTTGCACAGAGTATCACGGTCAGCCAACTCTTGAGCTGTCTGCCTGTGTTTCTATGGCACCAGATTGTGAAATTGTTTAAGGACGGGGACAGGTCTTATTCATCCTTTATGTCCTGAGGACACCAACTGGGACCTTAGAAGCTTGGGGAGCACTGGTCGAACTGAATTTATGGTGTAAGATGGATCAAATTTCGTGTTTTCTCCTCTCAAGATAAAGTCATTTTCAGATCACGAGGGAATGCATTCCTGCTTAGAGGCAAAGTCAACTACACAGGTTCTCAGTGGTCCGTGCTTATAGCTCTGTTCTTGGGCAATGTGAAGTCCAAGCCAGTGCTTTAAGGAGCCACATGATACGTGATTCAACCCAGGCTGTGGCTCCTCGGATGCCTCTCCCTTTTCAACAGTTAGCATTTATTAAGCACTGCGCGCCAGGCCATCTGATAAGCACTTCAGTTGATTTGTCTCTTTTCAGTCACTCCAGGGACGTGAGGATGGACTCTTTTATATCTACTTTATAAATGGGGAAACAGAATCTCTGAGCCACTCACTCGTAACTGGCACAAAATAGCCGGCTGGTCAAGGGCGGGATAAAACAGCAGGTGAGGTTGTGACCTAGAGTTTGACATCCTGAGAGAGAAACCCATTCCCCTACCAAGGGCCTGAGTAATGCAATTCAACGCCAGTGCTTTAAAATGTTATGATCAGCCCCTCTTGCTAACTGCATGTTGTAAAACTTCCACAAGTGGCGTTGGCCCCGACATCCAGATTTCTGAATTGTTTTTGCCTTGGTAATACCACTGGTGTCAAGAGGTTTTATTGAAAGACAAATCCGTATGTCTGAAATAGGTAAAGGTAAAGCAAAAAGTGCCAAGAGAGACATCAATAGTTCAAGAAGATAAGAGAATCATGCGTGTAACCTTGATTAAGTATCACAGTGTAATACAGTGAGTTCAGAGTGAGCAGTAGCTTCGGTTTGCCCTGTTACAAACTTTGGAACAAATTACTTGAGCGGTAATGCTGAAGCAATGATATTTTAGGTCATATTTAGAGGATTAATGAATTAATATTTAAAATGTCTTTAAAGAACCTTCAAGTTCAGGACATATATGAAGTTATTGTATTACAGCATGGTCCTCCTATCAAAAGCAGCTCCTAGGATGGCAAAAATGAACATGTTTTTTACTTAGGAGTGGAAGAGCTTCTTTAAAACATCGGTTCAAAAAGAGCTGGCATAGTCTTTGCTGTCAGACGTCTTCTTCCAGTTTCCTTAGACAAGTGGGTAAGAGACGTGCCCTCGTGAGAGTGTGTGGTGGTGCACACCTTTTCACGCCCACCCAGTGACGTTCGCTGAAGCCCAAGTTGGAGTCAGTTACTAACTAGAATCACTTGGTGCACCTTCCGCTGCTCTTCAGGAAAGTGATTGCGTTTTCAAACTAGCTTCCCTTTGAAGCGCTGAGTATACATAATGCTCAGTACATAGTGAGGTCTCAGAAAATGTTCTAGAATGATCCCTAAGACAAGGAGTGGGGTACAGGCAGGATGAGCGCTGTGGCATATAACGAGGGTAGACAGAGATCTAATGAAAAGTGGGAGAAATCAGTCCCTCTTGCGGTCTCAGAAGTCAGACTAAAGCAAGTGGCGGGGGCGGTGGGCGAATGCCACGGTCGTCTTCGTCCTTAGTCTGGTGTCTTCTGAGGTCCAACGGCCCCTGCTTGAGGCTCTGCAATCCTGCCTGTTTCTCGCAGGCTCCATAGTCCAGGATCAGGCTCCTTATGCGCGAACTTCAAAGCACAATACAGTATTTATGAATGACTCTTTCAGCAGCTTGGTTTATTTAGAGCATGTCAGAAGCCAGTTCAAATCAGTAGAATCTGGGAGGATCCTACACCCTCAGAAATTGTTCAGGTAGAACGATTCTAGGTCTAGTCTCTCCAACCCAGAACACACGATCACTGCTTAAATTAGACACAGCTACCAGTCCGGCTCCCCAGTAGTGCAGGATGGACACTGCCAGGCAGTTGTGTTCTAGTTGAAAGCAAAAATACACTTGCACAAATGCGCAAAGAGTCCGCAGTCAGCTGGCCGGCCCTCTCTGGCCGTGTCCTTCCCCGTGTATCAACATCTACGTGATGCAGGAAGCCAACTCCTGTTGCTCAGAGTGTCTGGACATCCCATGCTCCCCAGTGGCACCAAAACTTTTTACTTGCGTCTCTCGTAAAATGCCCTTCACTGTACAATATACGCTTTTTTACAACTCAAGAAAGACTGTAACCTGGCCAGGTGGCTCCATTGGTGGGAGCGTCGTCCCATGCGCCAAAAGGTTGTGGGTTCCCTTCCAGGTCAGGGCACGTACCTAGGTTGCAGGTTCGATCCCCAGCTGGGGTGTGTATGGGAGACAGTCTGTGGATGTTTCTCTCTCACATGGATGTCTCTCTCTGTCTCTGCCTCTCTCCCTCTCTCTTTCTCTTCCTTCCTGTCTCTCAAAAACCAATAAGTATATCCTCAGCAAGGATTTAAAGGAAAAAAAAAAAGACTATAAAACTGAAATGGCATCATACCAGGAGCCTGTCCTAAAATATAGTGAAGACACAGAACAAGATTTTTAAAGGTGACAAATCAAGACAAACAAAATAAAACCCAAGTGCTAGCAAAGGAATGGAACTTTCTCTGAATGTAAGACAGATAAAAATTAGAGTTTGGGGGAGTACCTGGGGCAGGGAGGTGATACGCTCCTGTTACAAGCACACCTGCTTCTCTTTGCGGAGCGGAGACAAGACTGCCCAGCCAAAGGCAGGCCGGGAAGAGACACTCCGTGTACCAAGCCCCGCCCTGCGCCGTTGCCAAGGGACTCTGGATTCCGAAACCCAGAGCCCAGCAGCGCGTGGCCTGCTCTCTGTCTCCACCTTTTGGATGCACTGCGTACTGGAGAGCACGGTCCTCTGCTCCTCCACTCCCCTGTTCTCAACCCTGAACGCTCTTCTGTGCAGAGACCTCAGGTCCCTGCTGGGCACAAGTTAGAAGCGTGTCAGGACCCGGGAGAAGAGGAGCCACGCGGGGCGGTGCTCTGCAGGACGGTCGTCACCATTCCCGCTGGAAAATGGCAGTTTCCGGGGGCGGGTGTGGAATGAACTGGGGAGGACAGCACGCACAGCTCCAAGGAGGGCGTGGTGGCAAGCGTTCATCCAAAACGGAATGATCAAAAAAGTGGAGCGGCTAGCAAAATGTTCTTGAGGTTTCCTTCTTAAAAATAATTATGGTTACATTTAAGTTGCAAAAGTAATTCATATTTATTGTAGAAAAGGCCAAAAGTTCATAAATTACAGAAAAAAATATGTTGAAAATTGTCTTTACTATTCCACCCACAAGAAACCTTTGAGAATATTGAAGTTTTAGAATTAAATTTAAGCATCTTTGATATTGATTTCTATTTTGCATTGGCCATGAAATATGCCCTACCCTATTCCTATGTATACATTTGAAATATTGCATGTAATTCAGAAAAAATTATCATCTCCATTTATGGGAAGCATAGGATTTTTTTATGCCTACTTGATCTCATAAAAACAACGAAAAAAGCCCTCCTACCACCCATCCACTTCCCTTCCAATCTTCGGTATGCTAGTAAGTAGCCCTAACATTCACCCAGATGATAAAAAGTAACCAAAAACCTTTCATCCTTCCCTCTTTGCTGTATCAAGCCAGCAGCAGCTTTTGCTAAAAGACTCCTGGGGATGTTCGGGGGCCAGTCTTTCAAAACTTCAGCAGGCAGTGTGTGGCTCCGCCCTATGGGTCACTGTCTGCTTGCCTGGAGCCTTGGGGTCAGCCAAAGGTGACCCTCGGGGTCAGCCAGAGGTGAGCGGAGGAGCCTCCCAGGTCTGCACCCGAGCACAGGCAGAGCTTTCTCCCGATTCCCTGTCTCATCAAAGGATGTTTCAAAGGAGCCTCAGGACAACTCATTCCTCAGTACGTCCTTTTAAGTTTTAGGGGAAAAGCCTCTTGTTAGTTTCCATTTTGATACCAACTCAGGAAGTCGTGATGTTAAACAATTATTCTTTATTTTTTATTTTTTTGAATCAGTACTCTGTTGTTGGGGCTGTTCATATAAAGTGAATCCTGAATAAGTTCAGATAAAGCAAGGCCCTGAGCAGGAGCTTTTTTTTGAGCTTCAGCAGGACAGACGGTGCCCATTCTCCAGGGACGAGGCTTTGCGGGGCTCCTAGCCCGCTCTGCTCTGCCCGGGGCTCGAAGACTGCTGTTCCTCGCAGCTGCCACGCTGGCCTGTCTGTGGGTTTTTAAAGTGGCCGCAGAGCTGGGGAGAGGCGGGTGGAATGACAAGTTAAAAAGGTCACCATGCTTACTATTTGTACGGAGATTTGGCCTTTTTTTCCTCAAATAAGTATAACTCAAATTGTTGCAATTTTAAAATTAATATCCAGTTCTTTCAAGTCGATTGTTACAAGCTGGTTTTGGTAGTTTTTGCCAAATATTCATTGATTTTATGGAGGAGTGGATTTTCAGAGGTCATTCCTACACTCTTCTGAAAGTCGAGTTTCAACTCCTCTTTCACTGCAAAAAAGCGTAAGTTTCAGTTTGATGCTTTAAACAAACACCTCCTTGACCCAGAGGATGTTACAAAGCAAATGATTCATGAACTATTTTATCCTTGTATTGGGTTTGGGTACACAACATAATGAACTGAGACGTTCTCTGGTGAGAAATGAAATTACAAATCAATAACTTAAATGGAAGTATCCAAGTTGTTTTCCATTAGAGGTATTTAGCATTCCCCTCACTTGAAAACATGGAGCAAGTTTTTCAGAAAACAAGCAAAAATGCTAGAGAGTAATAATAGCTCAACAAGAGTCTAAGTGAACTTTTATATAATAATAATAATAATAGCAAGATGACTTAAAAAGATTAGTAAACGCAATAGACAAATAATTCCAGAATAATAAATTCTTTGACATAAAATCAGAAAATGTCACAGTGCTTTTTAAAGAATAGTTAGACTTCAGTATTCTAGAGCTCTTTGTTTTGTAAAATCTGAATTCGGGTAAATAACATAAATCTTCTTGAAAAAACATTGAGCTTAAAATAGTCACCAGACATCTAGTCAATGGTCAATTATGCCATGGTATTGGCTTCCATGGTAGAAACAGCAAAGATACCACTTTCCAGTGTACCGAGAATGGTATATTGGGAATCTAGTGCACGAGGAATCATGTTTTAATGTGTGAATCAGACTTGCATGGCTAGATTATGTAAACACAATGATTACATGGCTGATGAAGGAAGAGTCCTGGGAAATATTTACAAAAAAATCTGGGCAGTTCGCACAATCATCAGGTTGAAGATGTCACACAAACAGAAAACTACTCTAATTGCAATGCCACATGGATGCATTTATGCGTAATTCATTTATTCACTTCCATTTTTATTTTTTAGTGATTTCTTCCCATCTATGGGCTCCCAGTGGGCCACAGAGTAAATGTCAATCCTTGGGTTGCTCTAAAGGGAGCTTCGTCTCCAGCTGAGCCCCCCTCCCCCACCGCACACACTGCCAGCCTCGTGTCGATTCCCATCTGTCCCCATCTGTCCCCGAAAGTCCCGAGGCTGCCAAGCCGTTAGCCAGACCACACTGAGGGCCCAAGTGCATGCAGGCTCCGGCTTCCGCGGCTTCCTGCATGCCGTTTCTGTTTCTGGAACCACTTTCTGATTCCCTGCCTATGGGACTCAGTGGAGAAGGTACTTTGTGAAGCTCCTCCGGACCTTGGGGAAGTCGTACAGTGTAACAGTTCAGAGTGGAGACGCTTACACCACTGAAACAGTAGCACCTCCAGTTCTCTGTCTGAACAAACGGAAATAACAACAGGTCTGACCTCCCAGGTGTTTCGCGGGGACTGGTTGGGCGGATGCGTGTGAAATTGTCAAGAAGCACCTGCAGCGGCCACTTCTGTCACCAGCACCGCCAACGCTTTCAGGGGTGAGGGGCACAGGGAGAGCCGTGGGCGATGCACCCGTGAGGGACGGGAGGTGGCAGGCGGTTTTTTGGTGGCGTCTGAAGGAGGGGATTAAGAGGCAGGAACAGGCTGGGGCACCAGACGTGGACCCAGACCAGCGCTGGGCGGAGCAGGGTCTCCCGGGAATGCTGGGCAGGAGCTGTCGGGGCCTGGATTTGTGTGGCGGCGGCGGCGGCTGCTGGTTCTCTGCACACAGACTCAAATTTATGGTTATGGCGTCTCCAAAGGCGTGTGTAGCCACACGTTTCCATTACACCCAATTTAGCCTTATTTAAAAAGGAAGCACAGAAAAGGTTTCTATCACGGGCAGGGGGGGGGGATGGGGGGAATGAGTGTACTGGCAGCATTTTTCACAATACGCTCCTTGGGGACCTGGTTCTCTGTGATGGACCTGGGGGGAAAAGAGTTGAGAAATGTCGTATTCCACCAGATTATATCCCTTTCTTGGTAATTCCCACATTATATTCAACTGCTGAAGAACCCGAGCAAGCCTGTAGGGGAGAATCCTGCTGAATTCCTTTTAACTCAGTGTTTCCCAAGATTATGAATCACTGAAAATCATGCTCACCTCTTCATTTAATTTTTGATTATTGTTTAACACCACTTCGCATGTTGTGTGAAAAGAGATTTTGCGATGCATAACCTTTAAGAAAGATTTTTTAAAAGACTTTTCTGGTAGAGATTTTCATCTGCATCACTCCAAATCTCCCATTCGGTCTGAGTCCCGGCCAAAGCCACGTCATAATATGACTTGATTTCTCTGGTTTTCAGACTGTTCTCAAAATTATTAAAGCCTGTAGGCCTTAACATACACACTGGCAAGCACAGCAAGAGTGTGATGCTTAAATGCACAATAAATACCAAGTTCAAAGTTGAAGAAGTCTGGCAAAATATAATACGGTTTGCAATCTTACTTTTACATGTACTGCTCAACTTTTATCTTAGACTTTCAATCTCCCAATAAGATCAATAATCAATAACCAACTCACTCTCCACATAAAAACAAACAAACAAACAAACAAACAAACAACCATGACTGCATTTCTGGAGCAGCCTGAGGGGATAGCACATGTTCTTTGGTCCTTACTGAGCCATTATGCCTCCTAGAAACGTCTGGTTGGTTTCTACCTCTCACCAGACAATGGGGATCTAGTTCAAGGGCACCTCCTCCGCCTCCCTCCCCCACTTCTGTTGCCTCCAGACCCCCTGTTCCACCCTCACTGTCCCAAGCATGTTTCGATCAGCACTCAAGTATATTTAAAGGCTTTATAGAGACACACCTGGAATTTGGAATTTGGTATGTAATCAGTCATCACATCTTTAACTCTTCCTCATGAAAATTCTATCCTTTAGAATAATTTGACGTTTTGAGTGTGTTATGTCACCTGAGGGATGAAGGAAATGTTGCTAGACTTGAGTGGACACCATCATGCCTTGCAAAGACTGAGTTCGCAGCCTGAGTGCACAGATAATGGCCTGAAGGGTGGGAGCGACACCTAGAAGTCTCGGGAAAAGAGCGAGAAAGATGCGGGTTCTGTGTCAGGTCAGGGTAATCCCACACATTGTCACTAGAGATTCAGTTCAGGGAAGCACAAAGTCTCAGGCCTAGGGACAGCAGGTCTGGGGCTCAGTCCGGAGCATAGCACACGTCAGCGGACCTCACGGGAGGTTTGATTCCCAAATTACAGCTTCTCTGCTCCTCAGTGTCTTCCCAGGACCATGATCGTATTATTCCTGCCTATCTTGTAAGGTTGTTTCAAGGAACAAAACACCCAGTTTTTTGCAGATGTCTCATCAGGATAAATACTTCTTTGATACTTCTCTCTCCCTTTCCATCAATCTTTACATTTAATTACACAGAGAGAGCTTTTCATTAGATCTCGCTCAGACTTAGCTCTCCGATGTGTTTCAGGTATCCTCAGTTCTCTTATCCCCTGTCCGTACTAAATGTCAAACCCCAGCACTGGACTGATTCAGTTGTTACCTTTCTCTCTTCCTTAGCCAGGGCAACGGAGCCCTGCTAGAGAAAAATCACATACGTGCACACATCAGGGCTACAGTAAATCCATTTCCTTCAGCCCCGGCCAGACCCCAACACGGTCCAGCATCTCTTTATTTCCCGGGTAGTCCACGGTGGTATGTCCAAACTGTGTCCACTCATCTCAAATACTCAACTCCGTCACTCTTCATTTTTGTGTATTCCGGCACAGAAAAGTAGGAACGCCCACACGGGAAACCACAGAGCTTTGTCTTTGTAAACATTGTGCAACTGTAGAATCAGTTACCTCATAGCTCACCTGTTCCACGCTTCTTAGCTGACCTGATGGGCAAGGTGGCCTTGCTCTTACCAGAAAGTACCTGTGCTTTGACGCTCCCCAACTCCTGCTTTTTCAGCGGCCTGAGCCTGCTCATTGCCTCTCCTGTTTTACATGTCCATCCTCTTTATTTTTTAAATAGAATGTCTTTGTTAAAGCAGTTTGGGTTCACAGCGAAGTTGAGCAGAATGTGTAGCAACCTCCCACATAACCCCAGGCCACCACGCCCACACAGACTACCCCATTACCGACCTCCTGCGTCCGAGCGGAGCATTTGTTCCAACTGATGGACCCACGCTGACCGTCCTCACCACCCAGCATCCGCAGTTGTCAATTGGGTTCATTCTTGGTGTTGCACCTTTTAGGGGTTTTGATAAACCTAAAATGATAGGTTTCTGCCATTACAGTATCACATAGAGTAGTTTCACTTCCCTAAAAATCCTTTGTGTTCTGTCTATTCATCTTTTCGTCTCTCACTGTCTGGCAAGAAGCGCTGATTCTTTCACCATCTCCACAGTTTGACCCTTTGCAGAGTGTCGTGGAGTTGGAAACCTACAGGACACCGCATTTCCAGATTAGCTCCTTTCACTTAGTAATATGTCTTTCTTTCTCCCGTGTCTTTTCGTGCCGTAATAGTTCATTTCTCTCTTCGGGCAGTCCTCTCTATTTTTACTGTCTCCATCCTTCCCTGTGAAGCAGACATTCCTTTATTTAAGTACTTTCAAATCTCATCAATCTTTAAAACCAACGAACTAACGACCCAAATGTTCACACCGAATGTTCCATCCCTCAGAGACCATCCTCTCCCAGTTTTCCTACCACCCCGCTTCTTACTTCCTTACTTCGTTTATCCGAGTCCCTTGCAGATGCTCTTCCTTCTTCATGGCACCCCCACTTTCCTGGGCCACTTTCTCAGGCTAACTCCTACTCATCTCCCGGTTGTCTCCTCCTTCCTGAGGCCACTCCTTGCCCTTGGGTCTTGGTTTTCTCTCTTTTCTGCATGCCCCGCACCACGCCATGCAGCAGTATAATCCTCTGTGTGTCCATTTTACTCCTCATCCTGCAAGCTTGATGTGGCTATGTGTGGACTTGCAATTCCATAATTATTATTGCATGAATCAATTAATAGGTGTACCGTAGGAGATACTCAATGCAGCTTAAAGCATCTTTGCAAATGCTTTAAGAATGATAAGTGACCATCACTGTAAAGTACTGTGTATTTGCAAATGCTTTAAGAATGATAAGTGACCATCACTGTAAAGTACTGTGTATAACGAATGCCAAAAATAATAATTACATTTAATTTTATTTGATTTAAATGAGATTTCCTACTATTTACAAGACACTGTATTATGTAGAAGTAATAAATAAGATGGTTAAGAAGAAATAACTACTGCCCTCAAGGAACTTACATTAAAAATAATTATATCTAACTACCTAAAGTAGCTTTCTGAAATGCATGCATTGAGTTATTTGCGTGCCTTAAAAAAATTAAGGCCTAGAAATAACGTAGTCAATGCTGTTTATATTGCTTTAATATCTTTCTTTTATGTTAATGAAATGTTGGGAATCGTAAAACAATGCACTTTTGAATGAACATAATATGGACCCCTCTGATAACAAAGAGGCATGGTTTGTTTGGTTATTAGAAATTTTTTTACCTTCTCAAGTACCCATGGACATTATGCAAAACTCCAAACATTTATTTGTTATTCTATTTATTTAATATTCATGCACATAATATGAGTACAGGGTTTGGCAAAGGAGGTTACAGTTGTTCATGTGGAAAATGACACAAGAGCTAATAAATAATAACACAAGAATAAACTCTGTGTCTCGCATACTCTCGACTGTAAACCTGCGTTCTCCCCACCCCGAAGAGCAGATCTGGTACTAAGGCCCCAGCCTGCAATTTTAATGCAGCAGGACACCCGAAACAGGAAGATTTTGTGGTCATTTTTTGCAAGAGTGGCCATCGGGACAGGAGATGGTGCTCAAACCTCCTGGGGAACTGGAGACATGATGTTGGACAGAAGGGAAAAAGGCAGCACTTCCTGAAAGTTCTCCCCACCTGCCTCGGTGGCGAAGGCTTGAGGGTACTTGCTCCTCAGGGAGCTGTAGGCTGGGCGGACACCAGACAGCAATGCGCCCCCCTGGAGGGCCGACGCGTTGGGAATCAGCACGACAATTTGAGAGGTTTGCTGGTGTCTCTGAGACCTCACGAAGGACTGCAGAGGAAGAGTGACTCCCTTCTCCTAGTCACGGCTTGTCCATCGTTGGCTTGGTAGGGGCAGAAATCAGCGCGTGCAGCAAAGTCTCAATCTCCCCCTTACAGTGGTTGGGAAGGGAAATGTTTGGAGCTGATGAGCCAATAAAATATGCAGTTCTCAAGTGTTGCCAGTCTTAGAAAGAATATTCTAGAAATGAAATTCTAAAACAAGGGCAATTTAACACTAAATTTTGAACATGTTGCGTCCCTAGAAAAATAGACTGACTCATCGGACTAACTTATTAACAAGAGAGACTCTATTAAAGCAAAGTGAACTTTTTCATCTTCAAAAAGCCCTAGTTTTTCTTAGGCTGGCTTTGAAAATCTTATATATAAAGTGAAAGAATAAATCTAAAAGTTTGATAGATTGTGGAGCTGTTTGAAACTGACTACTTAAATAGATGAGTGGAAGCCATTTCTTAATTGTGGTGAAAAACACACCTTTCACCTTGTGTCTGATGTGGCTCTATGTATTGAAATATTTGTATTTTGTTTTTTAACTTAGGCTTTTGCCGTTATTAAGAAAAAGTACGTAGAGAAACCTATCCTAGTGAATAATTATTAGAGATTCTATATAAAGTAACTCATACAAGACCCACATATAGGCATCAATGATAGTCTTATCTCCATTGCTTTAGAACATGGTATTTAGCTATGTGTCAAAAACAAGAAATTAGCATTTGTTATTTGGTTGCAGTAACAGTCTTTTCAGTAAAGTGTGCAGACCTCAGATGTTAGATTGTGGATCCTGACAAACGCACATGCTTGTGTGACCCACATTCCACTGAAGACACAGGGCCCTTGTCACCCTGGAAGCTCCCCCATGGCCTGAGCTGGCGTCTCCCCAGCCCACCCTGCCATAGGCAGCCCCTGTCCTGAGTGACAGATAGCCTCAGGCATCCGCTAAGAAATACCTCTTTGGAAGTCTCCCAGTGGAACAGAAGCGATGGTGAATGCATTTTATAAAATGCTGTCTTAACAAAGGCCCTCTAAATTATAAGACAAAAAACTTCATGTAGGAGAGCTATCCACTGTGGAATAGAGGAGGAAAGAAACATTTTATTTTCCATTTGATTCAATTTAAAGTACCTGCTAATTAAATATCAAAACAGTATTTGTTTTTGTTTTCAAAAGTGATGTGAATAACAATGGGCTTATAAAATTAGTACGCAGACCTTTACCCCGTAAAACTTTCAACAAGCAGCTCCTTTCCACAAAGACAAAGGTGCGTCCTCCATAGAAGACGCATCGTTTTGGAGTGAATGTTGACTATGTAGGAATATAAAGTATATTCAGGTTCTGAACTCCAGAACCACATATAGCGTCTCACTTTCGAATGTCCTACAGGCCCCAAGCCAAAGAAAATAGCGGGTCATCAAAAACAATTGTTGTCCAGATATTGTTGTCCGAAACACTCGTTGGTGTGAACACTTTGCAATATCTCCGCAGCCTAAACAAATGAACGGAGGAAGGAGACCTTATGTTGGAACTCGTAGTAAGTTCAATGGGCAAGATTGATTCCATGTGCTGGAGTTAGAGCATTGGCATCATCTAAATCAAGGGTTACATCCCCAAATGTCGAAAGTGACCAGGCTAATAGTGTATCAGAATGAAACAAGCCTTGTGGAACCAGTGAGCACGTGACTATCTAAATCGGGCTGCCTCTCTAATCAGCTGTAGTCAATGGTGGCCATCAAAACTTGTTACCATGACGACCCATTTGCCATGGAAGAGGGGGCTTCTTACAAGATTTGTAGTCTAGTAGGAATACAACGGCTACCAAAGGAAGGTACCAGAGCAAGGAAGACTTTTAATTTCCCTCTCCTCCTGCCCTTCCATGTCCTGTGGTACTTCCCAGGGGCCGACTCGCTGGGTGACTAAGAAGGTAAGGGGTTCGGTGATGCCCTCACAGGAAGCAGTCAGCCATCCCAGACTCGGAGCAGGGTGGCGGAAGGCAGAGAGCAGGTTTCTGGTACCAAAGAGAATACAACCAGCACAAGGGGTAAGCATTTCCTTTGGGACAGTGAGAGAAAAAGTATAAATCACTGGTAGTGCTGCATTTCTCTATCTTGTTCTATAATTAGCAGCTACACTTCATTTTAGATTAAAAGGATATGTAATATTTGAAACTGCGTCAACACTCTGAAGCAGGTGTATGTGATACTCAAATATGAGGTGCACTCTTTTCAATTTACTAAATATTTACATTTCGACTACTATGTACCAAGCCTGCTCTGGGATGACTGGATAATCTTCTCAACAATCAATGACAGAATAAGGGATCTGCTTAAAGGGCAAGATGAAGAATATATCGTTAGTGTTAGTAAGAACTGTGACATTGGATTGCATATTGACCTTTCTCAGCTGATGTTGATTGGTGCTGTCTGCAAACAGAGCTGCGAAATCAGTTTTCTTCATTTTTTTCCTGATGGAAGAATGATGTTCATGGAGAAATAGAAAGGTTAGAATTGTGTAATTCCTGCTCACAGCTCCAAAAAATATAATCTATTCATAACGCCAATTCTTGTGAACAAATGTCATAGAAATAAATAACTTTAGAATTTCTTCCTGTAAACACAAGCAAATAAATGGCATTGCGTGTCAGTAATATATGCTCCTCTGCGCAGGTATGGAATCACTCTGTGGATTTATTTATGCATGTCAGTGTCAAAACTGCATCCAACAATAGAGGCAATCTCCAGGAAAAACGTTTAAATACTATACTCTTGTTTCTGTACTTTATCATTTGTGACTGCACTACCAATGAAATGGACTAGTCTTTTTTCCGGTCATCATTTGAAAAACATCCCAGAAAGATGCCCTTGCCACCCACATGAAGAGTGTATTAGTTTTGAAGGGCTGCTATAACAAAGTACCACAAACTAGGTGGCTGAAAATGACAGGAACTTCTTCTTTTTTTTTTTTTTTAAGATTTTATTTATTTATTTTTAGAGAGGGGAAGGGAGAGAGGGAGAGAGAGAAACATCAATGTATAGTTGCCTCTTGCATGGCCCCCACTGGGGACCTGGCCCACAACCCAGGCATGTGCCCTGACTGGGAATCGAACCTGCGACACTTTGGTTCGCAGCCCGCACTCAATCCACTGAGCTACACCAGCCAGGGCTTAGGACTTCTAGTCTTCCCGTTCTGAAGGTGAAACGTCCAAACCCCAGCTGTCCTCAGGGCCACCCACTCTCTGAAACCTGCCGGGGAACCTGTCCTTGCTGCTCCTTTCTTTCTGGTGGTTTCCAGGCAGTCCTCCAAGACATTATCTGGCTCGTAAGCGCATAACCGCAATCTCTGCCTTTATCGCCCCATATATCTATGTCTGTCTATCTTTACGTGACCGTCTCCTTATAAGAACATCAATCACATTGGATTAGGGGGTGACTCTACTCCATCAGGTTGTCATCCTGACTAACTACTTCTACATCATGAAGAATGGACAGTTGTGACTTCGACATACATTTTTGGGGTGACGATACACAGGATAAGCAATAAAATTTTAAGCACATACCTAGAAATGCAAACCAAGGTGGTTCTTATAAAACTGTTCTCTTATCATTCTATGTTTCTAACCAAAATAAACCCTATTTCTAATATTTACTTAAATACCTTTGGTTGTATTTAATTCAGATATGGCCTGTTGAAATGTAAACAAATGAAACAATAAGTATTTTTATATGTGTTCAGTAATCAAAAGCTACTTTGATTTTCTACTACACACCCTGTTTTATCGACAAGTTGTCACGCTATGAGAAATCATTTATTTAGCAGTTAAGGACAAGTAATCAGAGTGTAAATTAGGGTAGGATATTACCGGAGGAAGAAGGTTGGTTTGAAAGTAATGCTACCGTTCACGCTAGAGATAATGGGGCCTAACTTCCACTCAAACAAACAGGAATGGAAAGGAGGCAACTTGGCGTCTGGTGCGGGCATTTCGGTGTTGATGTCTCTACCGGTTCTATTAAAAGACTGCGCAGTAGCCGGGATCTTCGAAATTCCCAAATTCCACTCTTGACCATTGTTATTTTTGTTCCCATATTTAGTAAGAGGCTTGTAAGTGGCAGTTGAGCGCTTATAATTCTTTACCACCAACACCCAGTTTCCCATTTGTTCACCATTCTGCCTGAGACTGCCAACTGAGGTCAGTGTGTGGCCACTGTGTTTTACTTTGTCTTTCCAGTTATGTCTGAATCAAAAGGCACAGGAGGACTTCCACTTTTCTATTTCCATAAACATACAGATATGCTTACTTTTACATAAATAGGGTGGAGCTTTGTATGTGAATACCCTGTCTCCCTTACTTGCTGGCTGCGGGTAAATAGAACTACCTTGGGACAGCCATGCCTCCTTTTTGAACAGAGCACCCCACGTGGTGAGTTTGGTAACAAAAGTATCTTTGTTTAAAGAAACTGTATAGGAACAATTGGATGTTGGTTCCGGGGCGGGCGGTGGGAACCTGACCTACTGAGAGTACAGATTTCCAGTTATAAGATGAATACGTTCTGGGGATCGAATGCACAGCGTGGTGCTTACAATGAACAATACTGCATTAGGTACCAGAAGTTGCTAAGACAGGGGATCTTAAATGTTCTCACCACAAACAAGGAATGGCAATAATGTGACGTAGTGAAGGTGTTAGCTAAGGCCACAGTGTATCAAATCAACAGGCTGTTCACCGTAAGTTTACACATTGTATGTCAATTATAGGTCAATAAAGCCAGAGGGCATAAAAGCAACCTGCCCTAAATTTTATACCTTATGTGCTGTTAACTCAAAACACAGCACAGGTCTAAGTGCACAACACACAATAAAAAATTCAGAAGAAAATGTAGGAGAAGTTTTTTATGACCTGAAGGTAGGTGAAGAGTTCTTAGATACGAAAAGAAAAGCATGATTCACAAATATTTTTAAATTATAAATTGGACCTTATTAAAATGAAAACTTTTGCTCTGCAAAATGCGCTGCTAAAGGGGTAAAAGGCTGCAGACTGGGAGAAAACCCGCGAAGGACTTGTACCCAGAATGCACATCGGCATGTTGGAAACCCCTCGAAACTCAACAGCGAGAAAGCAGACAACCAGTTTAGAGGTGTACAAAATATGTGGCAGATTTTTTCCCCCAAAGTATGTGGATCAAAACAAAGCACATAAAAGTATGTGCAACATCATCATCCACCACGAAGAAAGTTCACATTGGAACCCTGATAAGTATACACTGTATACTTACTAGAATGGGAAGAATACATTTGTACTTAGAAATGGCTAAAATCCTGAAATGCCTTCCTGGGAAGGATGCAGGGCCACTGGGACTCCCATCCACTGGTAGCTGGGGTGCAAACAGGCATAGCCATTTCAGAAGTTTCCTATTTTGTTACTTGCTATTTACACTTTTAGCTTAATAGGCATAGCTGCCCAAAGAAACCACAGTTTCTAAGATCCGTTTTACAACTTGGATGACCCCAGAAGTCTGTTTATTGAGCCTAGTCGCCACCCGAAAATCATTGCTTTAGAAGCCGCACGCGGTCCAGGATGGCTATGAATGCGGCCCAACACAAAATCGTAAATTTACTTAAAACCTTTATTTTTGCTCACGAGTTTTCATTAGTGTTTGTGTATTTAATGTGTGGCCCAAGACAACTCTTCTTTTTCCAGCGTGGCCCAGAGAAGCCCAAAATGTTGGACACCCCTGAGTTTTTTATGTGTGACTCAGAATAGGGACACTGCGGCTTCCAGCTAGTTTCCCTCCAACCTGCGTAAACGCGCAGCTGTGCCAGGGAGTTGTAACAGCGCGCACAGAGACCGCTGCGTCGGCCTGATGTTAAGACAAAAAGCGTAAAATCAGATCTAGCATCCGTCCCGTTATTTCGTCTCTGAAACATCCGGACTGGAATTAAAATGGCTTTCACGTTGGGAAGGTAAATGATCGGTTTGGTTCCTTAATTCAGTAGGTGCTTTATCGTTTGAAAAGACAAAGGGACAACCAGACCAACGGATTATTTGTGTCACTTCCAACTCAGTGGAGTCTTGGAGAGAGGCCCCTGGAGGATGCGGCTTGGGTGATGAATAGGGACCTCAGGCCTCGAAGCGCATGTATGGATTCTAGAATTCTAGCGTCTCTAATTATATCCTCTCTACTGTGTGTTCATTTATAAATCTCATAGAGAGCTATAGATAAACTCCTTGGTGAACATTAGAAAGGAAATCAAGGAAACCACCACAAAGCAGATACCACTAGCTTTTTATTAAGTTGCTGAAAATAAAAGGACCAGGCGAAAGCTTTATAGCCCCTTCATCTGGCTACAAGGAAAGGTATTGAACTGTAGGCCCGCTAGTGACTTGGAATTAACACGTTTAGTACAATTTCAATAGAATTGAAGGAGAGAAATGCAAACCTGAAAATGCCCATTTCTGCTCCTCAAAACATTTAGAGAAAATGACTAGTAAAGAATCCACATCACAGAAAAGGAATTCTGTGTTTTATAACCCGTTCCATTGTGTTCGCGAGTTATTGTGAGGGGATCTTTTCCAACAACACAAATAATCAACAGGAGGCACTTATCTGTAAGAGAAAAAAAAAAAGAATTTTCTGGTGAATACTTGGAAATGTTAGAATTACAGAGATTCTGTTCTCTAATTAGTTTGTAAATCTACACCAGCATAAGAGTGTACCACATAGAAATGAAATGGTTTTGCCCTGGCCAGGTGGCTCAGTGGCTTGGAGCATGTTCCTGTGCCCCAAAAGGTTGCGGGTTCAATCCCTGGTCAGGGCACGTACAGGAGACAACTGATGGATGTTTCTCTTTCTCATTGATGTCTCTCGGTCGGTCTCTTCCTCTCTAAGATCAGCCATGGTCACTGAAAGTTAACATTAAATGCATGGTTAGGTTTGAGAGATCAATGCATTTTGTAATCTAGTCACAGTTTTGAAATAGGAATTTAAACAGCTAGCCAAGGTGGATGGACAAGAGAACTTACAGAATAAGCTGGAGCCAGATGGAGTTTCCGGGTTTTTTTCCTTCTCTTTTATGTCCCAGCTGGATCTGAGGGTGTCCCCCTCAGGGACGAGCACAACGAGCGTGGGCTGCAGAGTTCTCTGGTGACCCCTGTCTTTCTGGGGGAGATGGGGATAAGGGGCCTGCGCATGCCGTCCCCAGGGGCCACAGGTAGGATCGCCATGAGTCTCCTTTGTCTTCCTCTTCCGGCCCTGCTGTGGGGAGCCCCGGCCGTAGATCCATGGTGGGGTCATGGGAGCAGACCCAGAAAACCCATCTTTCTGACCAGACCAACAGGAAAAGGACCAGGATGTCCAAAGAGTGACGGGACAGGGACCTCACTTGTTTTCTTTTTTCTGTCAATGTTTTTCCCGAGGAAGACCCAGCCATGCAGAGCTGAGCAACCCGGTGGGTGGGCAACACTCATGGGGAAGCTCTGTCTTTCTGTCCTCGGGGTCCCCGGAGGCTGCCCAGTGGGTGAGACGTGCCGCGGAGAAGACAGCGAGGGAAGACGCTTCCCCGTCTCTATGTACGACGGGACGTTAATTCCACAGTCACCCGTGAACTGGGCATGCGTGGAGCAGACCCAGAGCTTCCCATCAGAGTCTGAGCACCAAGCTCCATTGTGAACCTCGGTTCTCATCGCCGACTGGCCCCCCAGGTGCGTCCCGAGGCGGACCCAGGGCCTCGGAGCAGAGACCTGGAACGTTGAACCCACGAGGGAAGCACAGCTCGAGGGGGGAGACGGACTCTGCCCTGTGGACCTGACCGGGCCGACAGACTGTTACTGCAAAACGCGCTCTCTCCCCCCAGGAGGTGCACTGGGTTCAACAACATGATGGACGAAACGGCCGCGGCACCACCTGAAATCAACCCCTCATCCCACAGCGGACCAGGAAAACGTGGGCCTGTCTCAAGGGGAGAAAGACAGCCAACCAATCACGAGGCGACATGAACGTTAGCATCATCCAAGACGCTGGAGGAGCCCTTGTAATGGTGCTTCACGAGCGGATGTTGAATTCCCTTGCAATTAGTCAAAACTTAGTATTTCTCAACAGAGATAAAAATTATTGTAAGAACTAAGTGAAAATAGAAGAAGAAAAAGGAAAATATCTGACTTCTTTAAAAAATTCACTAGAGAGGCATAATAGCAGAATGGAGATGACAGAGGAAAAGCTCCAAGAACTTGAAGACAGAAAACAGAAATTGTTTAGTGGTAGAGGAGAGAAGAAAAATGGACAGAATAAAACTCAGGGACCTTTGAGATAATAACAAGTTTGAAAACTTTTGTCCGTTATGTTTAATTTAAAAAAAATTTTTCCTGCACTTTTAGGATTCCAATGACACAAAAATTATATTTTTTAATTGTGTATTGATTATTATTTTATAATTAGTTTTATAAATCCACAGGGCTCTAAATATTTTATAAATATAAAAGCTCATTTTAAGAAAATTATCATGTCTCCATAATTTAAAAAATCCAAGTACATCATTTTATTTTTTAAATGATTTCATTTACTCATTTTTAGAAAGAAAGGAAAGGAGGGAGAAAGGGGAGAGAAACATCCATGTGTGGTTGCCTCTCCCGTGACCCTTTGGTTCTCAGGCCAGTTCTCAATCCACTGAGCCGCACCAGCCAGGGCTAAGAGCATTATTTTAAAGAATAGACTTTGAAATCCTCTCAGGTCATAAGCATTAATCTTAGAGAAAGAGAAAATAAAACCAGAGTTTCGCTTCTGGCCCCGGGCAGCTTAGACATTGACAAAAAGAAAACCTAGGAATTCTGGACAAAGTCAAGAAAAGATCCTTTTAAGTGCATGGTTAATCTTGTATTGAATTAGGGAAATCTCCGGAGTTTGGAAAAAAAGTTGCTTAGAATCCGAAAGCTTTGTTAACTAAGCCTGGTCGTAGTGCTGCTTCAATATCGCCAATTAGTTATTGACCGCTAATTACTGGCCGGGGACAGCAGGAACGTCCGTGGGCGCCGTGGGCGCCAGTGTGGCATCTGCAACAACCGCTTCAGGTCCTGTCCTCCAGCAAGAGAGACTAGATTAGAAAGAAAATCATAACCCAGGGAAAGATAAGTATTCTTTTCTTCTGTCTCTGAGATGTGGCTGTTGGAAAAAAACATAGTGTCTCTTAAAAATTACAGCAACACGCCTGCCCTCCCACTCAACTGGGAGCCTGAATTTACACCACTTACACTGGTACGGAAACCTCAAGCTGGTAGATGAAAATAAAAACTGGGCCTTTTTCAGTAAGTTTCCTGTGCACCGGGGGATGTCGATAGTGGATTTGCCTTGACCCGGACCGATGGGTACTCACTCGGGCACATGCCACATTCTTCTCTGTATCTTTTTGTGTCTCCACAACAGATCAGAACTGTATAATAATGGGAAAAGAAAACCACAGATTCCATAGCGCCAGGGCTCCTCTGGATTGCAGAAGTCGTTTTCTCTGGGAATGATAATATTCTCTGGCTTTCTCTGTATAAGGAAAGAGAGAAATCATTAAAGTCATCGGGAGATGGATTTGGCAGCAGCAACTTCTTTTTCTTCCACCCCAGCTGGTTGAACCCTAATTCCTAAATCCCAGGATGTGTTGCTGTCCTTTTGAGGAAGTCACGTTATTTATTTTCTACAGACATTAATGGTATTCTGGCACTTTTTTCTCTAGGTAATTACAGTATCTTCAAGTCCAACCCATTATTCATTTGGGGGTTAATAAATCCTTTTGTAGTTTGAACTGCCTTTCTAGATTTGAACCTGCTTTCAAGTGTCTTTATTCTCGTTTCCATCACAACCCTCAGGATGTGTAGTTGAAAGACCGCATACATCTTTATCTCTCAAAGTGCAAGTTTTGATGGTATCTGCACAGTCATGAGCAGAGTGTTTTTGGTACGTACTAACAAACTTTCTTGTTGCATGAATATACACAGTTATATAGATGTGCGCGCATTGTATGTGTGTGTGTATGTATCACAGTTGTGACTTAGGGTTAGTTCAGTTTTGCTTCATTTTAGTTTTTATTTTACCATGACGAGCATTTATAGACTGCCTGTGAGGCCCCCAAAATGTATCTTCTTCCTTTCTAAACTTTCTGCCTCTGCCCACCACCCCTTGTAGGTTCTTGACCTGGATAGCATGATGGCTGATGGATATTGTTACATCTGCATGTGTGTGCGCGTGCCCTTGTTCTTCTCGGCTTTTTGCTCATGTGACTTTGATTGCTACCTTTGGTGTGCCCGCTGTGATGTCACCTCGTCAGGCCTGGCTGCAAATGCAGCCAAGTGATCCCTGACGGGCGAGGGAAAGGGCCTCGCCTCCTCCCTGGTTATTTCAATCTGAGTCTTTGCTGCGACTTCACAGTCAACTATCAGAAGAGACAACCTCTCTAACCCGAAGCATTTAGTTTGTGTGATATGAATAGGGGGTCAGCGACAGTCATCTGACCCACAGAGACGAGCGAGACGGTCGTGTAAGAAGTGGGAAGAGAAAGAGAGGCAGAGAGGGAGCCCCAGACCCAGAACACACCGTTCGGTCCAGTTTGCCTATGCTCAGCCGTGCCTTCGGTCCCCTCCCTTGCGTGAGCGGCTTTTCCTGGAAGTCACTTCAGACTGGGTTTCTGTCACTTGTGATCAAAGGTTCCGAACAATACCGGTCACAATTTCTTGGTTTATACCTGAACAGAGGACTTCCAGCTTCTCCCTCACTCCCGGTGCTGCTTCCAGTCTTCGGTCTTTCTCACAGTAACTTCAATGACATTTTTTTATTTCTCTGAGATTTTATAATGAAAATTTTCATACATACAGAGACTTTGAAAAAGTTGGCGGGGGATACTCACACAACCACACCTAGACGTTACGATGAACGCTTCAGGACACTTGCTTTAGCGCATACCAGCCATCTGTTCATCTCCTTATCCATCATCCGCCACACGGTTCTGTGCATTCGAGGCACGCTGCTAGCTTCCCTACGCTTCCCTGCCAGTTCTTCACCGTGCACGGCCTTGAGGAGAATCCATGCCTTCTCCTGCGGAGAAACGTGCGTAAAATGGAATGGACAATCAATCCTGATCAACCCTTGGACTCTCTCAGAAGCAAATACATTTATGTCTTGTTTTGTTTTGCTTGCATGCTGTTTGGGTGGATTGCCTAAAATGAAACAAAGCCCACCAGAAGGTCGGAAAGAGAAGCCAGAAGTCAACTCTACAAATCATGGAAGTAGTAATTAGTATTGTGCACGCATCAACGAGAGAGTTCGCACACCAGGGGCACTCGGATCCCAACCTGGACGGAGGCACCGACTCTTTCTGCTCCTTCGCAGTCCCTGGTTATTATTATCCTACCACTTTCTTAAATAAAAGGGAATTGGTTAGTGGTTAGAGCCCATTAATTTTAAGGTTAGCTTATGATTTTCAGGGACCAAGTTACCCAGGTCAAGTTAGCCTCTGAAAGCTCAGTGAAGCCTCGTGTGCGTGTGCATGGACTGATTTTATCTGCTCATGGAACGTTCAGACCTGCTCTCCGTTTGTGTTTGACTTAACGAGGAAGGGCGTGCTACGTCCGCTGCGCGTTTGAGGCCGTGACTGTGCCATTTCGTATAACGATCACGCTCTTTTTCCCCTCATTGAACAGCCCAGGAAAAGTCAAGAACACGTAGACTAAGTGTTCCCTCAGACTGTTTCCCCGTGTTTGGTGTTGAGCGGACCTGGACCCTCCATAGTTAGGTAATAATTCTCTAGGGGAATGCCTTCCCTGGTGGCTCAGGTCAAGGACAGGCAGAAATCCTGCATACTCAGGGGTCAGTCTCCCTCTGTTTCAGGGCGCTATTTTCTGCTGCTTTCAATTCGCTCCAACGATGGCCAGGAAAACGATAGGTTGAACATTCGGAAAGGAGCCAGGAAAATCCGTACTCTCTACATTAAATCAGCTCTTGATTTATTGGGTGAATGATTACATTCAAATGATGTGGGTGTTTATTCCCACCTAAGCTCTTATTCTCCAAGTCCCTACCAGATGCGATGGATTTCTAACAAGGACAGTCGGTAAGGGGACGTGTTGGTAGAGGCAGCGCTTTTGTGAACGAGAAGAGAACCTGCTTCACACAGGTCACCAGGAAGAAGAGGGTCCGATGTTAAGTCCTAGAACCTATGTTCGCATCCCGGGCTCTGATCCTCTTCCTGGGGGAGATGCCACCGAAGGGTAGGGATGCTCTGCTTTCGTTCTCTAATGTACCTGGCAAGGTTGTTGGAGGATGGGGTCTGGGTACCACTTCCTTACGGTGTGGTACCACTGAGTATGCTCGGTGGGATCCATTATCGTCCCACAGAATTCGGTCCTGGGGCTACGTTGCCTTCCCAGCCTCTTCTCTGCATCCCTCTGCCTCCAACCAGGGGGGGTGCATGAGTCTCCAACTTCGCCCCATCCGGGCCCATGGCATTGCTTTTTTATGTGGGATATGTCTCGTTTGTGCTTGTGTTCCTATTTTGCCCACACGCAGTCCTTAGTAGTACTTAACTGTCCACAATGGGACTGTGTTTAGTACACAGGGACGGCAGTCAGATTTCACCAACCAACTTGAGTAAGAAGACCCAATTTTCATGTGAGCGTTAAGCTATAAAATCTTCTCGTAATCAAAACGGTCAGAAGAATTGAAAGTTGTAATAAAAAAAGATTTGATGATTGACTGGCTCCAAAACCAGCAAACTCGGATCACCAGGCATTAGAATCCATTCGTTTATTTACCCACCCACTCGGTTTCATCGATTTAATCAGCACACCTTGGTAAGCACCTCCTACGTGTCCAGCACTGTTCAGAGGATGGAGGCTACAAAAGTCCTCAACTTTTTGGAACACACATCGAGATAGAGAACAGCTGGTGCGAAAAGCCTAAGAACAGACGAGCTGTCACTTAGGAGCGCAGAGGAAGGACAGTGGGACACAATGTGAGTATCGTGAGCAAACGAGACAAGGCAGGAGGCAAGGACAGAGGCAGAGAGGGTTCAGCTCTTCCTGAACCCCGAAGGTGTAGGGTCATGGGCTGCGTGTTGTGTGCGCCCCGAATTCATGTGTCAGAACCCTAACTCCCAGTGCGCCAGCATTCGGAGAAGGGGCCTTTGGGAGGTCATTTAGTTCACGAGGCTGGAGCCCTCGTCATCGCGTGGTGGTCCTTAGAAGAAGAGGCAGGAGAGGGTTTGCTTGTCTCTCTGCTCTCGCTACGAGGACACAGCGAGAAGGGGGCTGCCTGCAAACCAGGAGGTGGGTTCTCACCAGAACCCCCAATGCAGGCACCACGACCTCAGGCCTCCAGCTTCCCGAACCGTGAGAAATACATGTTTGTTTTTAAGCCATCCAGTCTGCGGGATTTTGTTCCAGCAGCCTGAGCAAGCTAAGGCACACAGTGAATATTTTGAATTGAACTTGAAGTATCATAAGAAGCTACTGGGGCTCGTTGATCAGGGGAGTCACAAGTGACCTCAATGCAAAGTGACCTTCACGTTCCCCTCAACCTGACCGCATTCTAGACAGGATTCTTCCTGCCTCTAGGCCCCCAGGCTCCCTTTTCTTAGAACATTTACCTTGTAAACTTGTGATGTCTTTCTCTGCCCCCTTGAGACGTAAATCATTGTAAAAGCCTCTTCCCAGTTCTGTAGCCCAGAAACACCTGTCTACTCCATGCTTGTATTTGTTCAAAAGCAAATGATGCCACATCAGTGTGTTTGGGCCAGGAACTGGGTGGGATGTGATGTGGTTCAGTTAACCTTCAGGGAAAATACAACGCCAGGTGGCCTCTGGCAACTGAACAGAGAGGGACAGAGGATCTGTGAGGGTTTAAGAGGAGGCTGGAGTGGTAACTGAGATAAGACGCAGCTAGTCAGATGGCTGGTGGGAGAGGTGAAGAAGAGGGAACACACTTCAAATATTTATGAGGCAAAATAGACAACTTTGGGATAATCAAATGGAGGAGATGAGAGAGGAGCAAAGATGACTCCCAGGCTGGCAATGGAAAAGGAGCCGAGCTGTCACTCACGGAGAGACAGGAGACGCAGCCGCAGGAGGGAGGGCTGGTGACGGGCAGTGGGCAGCGCTGAGCTGGGGGAGCACAGAGAAGGAAAGAGCACAGCCGTCAGCCAGCCGGGCAGGCAGCGGACCCTGGACGTACAAGAAGAGAGTCGGAGTCGTGATGGATGGTGACGTTGCTGCCCCGGGAAGGGAGTCCTGGTCTCTGCTCGCAACCAGATTGGCAGGGGACTCCGCATGGCAAAACAAAACAATCAAATACAACGACGGAAAACAGATGATCTTAGTGACCTGAAAGAGAAAACCACAGGCCCAAATGGTGTCACCTGTGCTGAAGCCCATGACCCCAAACCAGATTTAGTACCTGACCCGGCTGCTGTTTCAAGCCTGCTGAAGTAGAACCTTGATGAACCAGTCTGGGATTTTCTGGTCAGGCATGAGTAAGGTAATCTGTCCCATGGGCCTCTCCATCCCCCGTAGAGAAAAAAGACAATCTGTATGATGATAAAAAACAAAAACAAAACAAAAAAAACCCTTGCTATTCTCATCTCCCCAAAAGAAGCGGTCTTGGTCTAATAGTAATCCTTTCTCTTTTTTTGGCTAATAGCTCCTTTGCTCCAGCCTATTTCCTATGACAACCTTCCATGTTGCCTAACTTCATTGGGCACCCTTCTCGTTGCTGGGTGGGATGCCACCAGATTCACGAATTGCTTAACAAAGCCAGTTGGAGGCTCAGATTTACTCAGCTGAATTTTCCTTTTTAACAGTGTCTTTCATTCTTTTATTCAGTCAACAAACGAGTTTGCTGAGCACCAAGTAAGTGCCAGGAAATTTAAATCTAAAGTTTAGAATCATGTAAGGCTATCCATTTTCCAATGCCATGCGTACTCCCCCATTTTTTATTCATAATTTGGACTTTGTATAGCTCGCCTCTGGGAAAATGGGCTGGCCAAAGAACAGACGTATGCAGGAGCCATATTGCTAGATTTCCACGGTAACACAATTAAGTGCCGTCCTAGTTTGATACATGGGCATCCTCAGCTTAGAACATGTGAATTCACTCCAGGTATGTGGGACCATTCCGGGGGGACTAACAGCTTCCTGAGCTCTCTGAGTCGGAAGGATGGCGATTGGTATACACTCAGGGTTCTTATCCCTCAGAAATGTGTGGGAAAATTCTTTTCCGTGGGCTGGATTCACAAAATGTTCACATCCACATTAAGTGTATTGTCTTGAATGGAAAGCCACCTCAACTGAGCAATACACTGTAGTGTCTACAAATACCCTCCAAGAAGCTTTCTGAGCCATGCCGTGCCTGAGTCGATCTTAAAGTGTTAGGCATGGTTCACTTGCCCCATGGACTTGCCCCGTGGTTCACTTGCTCCACGAAGGCCGTTGCACACTGTTCGGATTCACACTGTCCCTTTCAGACGTCACAGCGACCAGCAGTCAGCCACCTTGTTGACTGGCTCATTCGTCTCCCACAGATGTCTCCAGAATGCAGACTTGATGGACTGCTACCCCACGTGTGGACGGATTATTGGATGTTGTAACGCTGGGTGTGATTTGTCACGGCGTGACCTATAACTGAATAAACAACTTAAAAGCCAGATGCCTACTCACTCTGCGCTTCCATTGATTTTTAGTTAGTGCCTCGTGACATGTAAAAGGTTTTTGTTCGTTTGTTTGTTCTTTTACAGTAGCCCCTTCCGCCACACTGAGGAATGACACAGTGTGAGTCCCTGAGAACCTGTTTTGGAGTGAGGCAGGCCTGGACTGAGTCCCCGCCAGCTCTGCTGGGTGTCACGGCGCACCCGCGTGGCTCCCTGCCCTGCCCAGCGATTCTGAGGGGTGGACACGATGTTTGTGGAACATCTCCACAGTAATTAGCAAAAAGAAAGGGCCTCAGTGCATAAATAAGGAAAAACAAAATTACCGTGAAGGACGATTGTCATTTTCAGCAATAACAGCTTCTGAAAACCTTTTCCGGAAAAGTACCATGATCTTCTATTTGGGGCAGAGGAAGGTTTGGAGGGCCCCAAGCTTATGTGATTTTGGGTGTTTTCTTTTGAAAAAACTCTCAAAGTTACAAAAAGCAAACATGGGTACCAGGCCTCAGAAGAGGCCATAATGACTAAGGAGCCCAGAAGCTTAATCTTTATTAGCTTCACAGTAAGTAAACCTCTAACAGAAGCTGCCTCGGGTTTATAATCTGGAAAATCGGCACCGTGGCAGCAATTAATATTTTCCCTCTCCGGTGTGAAATAGAAGCACACAGTTCAGTGATGCCCATTTCTCCGGGGACGTCCAAGCACTGCCCACGCGCTCGCACTGAGATTTTGGAAGTGATATCGGAACGGAGCACATTTGTCACCTCGCGGGCCGCTGACGCACATGAACACACGCCTACGTAGACGTTCCGGGACTTCAGTGACAGATGTTCACCGGCACAGTCTGGAGAGAGCTCAAAGGGGAAAATGAATGAGAGCGGGAGGCTCCGATCCGGACGTGCGTTCCGATGAATGGGACGGCTCCCAAGGTCATTCGAGCCCAGTGTGACCTGCATTGCTTACTTGGAACCAGATAAACCAAACCCAGGAGATCGGCGGAGGCTTCCTGGGGAACGTGACTTGAGTTTGGCCTCAAACGATGATTTGGATCCACGTGATTACTTTTTCTCTTGCTATCCCCATCCCCCAAACCAGGCTTTCCCCCTTCCTCTTGACAGAGCTGCTGGAGCAACCCCAGATGGTCTCTCAAAGGGGTCATCATACAGGACCCTCCTTTCCCCACACCGCTTTCTCCGGCTCAAGATGGAGACAGCCAGGCACACCGGCCGGCACCGCGCCGTTCACATCACTGAGCACAGGCGACGAGAGGGGCCTCTACACAAGGTCAGGGGAGTGAGGCTCGGGGGCCAGGTTCCTCCAGCTCCCAGGGCGGAAACGGGGGCAAAACCCAGCGTCCCCCGACTCTCTGTTTGCAGAGCGCATTCCCAGTCCCGCTGCTGCAGTTCTGGGACCTTCTGACCCCTTCTCTGCTCCTCTCGCACCCACTGAATATAAGTCACTGTGATTTTCTTAAGTGTTTATTGCACAGGTGTTTAGAAAATTATAGTCTCCATTCTGTTAAGATTTTTTTAGAGACCTATATCTCGCCTTTACACAAGAAACTTACACTCTAAGGGACGTTATTTAAAGTCAAATAATGCACGTTAAGATCTAGATAAGGAAATGTTCTTTTCACAAAGGAAGTATATTGTTGGCACACCTGCGTGTGTTTTACCCTTCCAAAGCTATTTGATCAAGGTGACACACAGACAAGTTTTACGATTATCAGTCGCCCCTCACCGATTTATACATACCTTCACACATGCGCGACATCTTACTACGAGATGCGAGATGCGGCTCAGAGATCATCCTTCATTACAGTTCGGGTTGTGGTCGAGGGCAGTTTTTCAGGATGAAGCGACCCAGACTTCGCTGCCACAGTCTCCCTAGATTTCTGACATCAAGCCCTGAAGCAGTTTTTACTTTAGCAACAATTTCTCTCTTTTTTATTCCCTTTTCTCCCAGCCATCTCTGCCTACTATTTCACTGCGATGAAGAGGGAAGAGCCTAATCTTTACTTGACTGTGAAAAAAAGTCTCTCATTAAAAGTAGGAGAAAATTTTCATGTCTTTGCTCAAGATAGGAAATAGGAATCAGTGAGAGAGAGACAGAGAGAGAAAGAGAGAGAGAGAGATTGGAGATGTTGAAAGAAGAGAAAAATCTGTTATTTGGGGTATTGTATTAAAGCAGTAAACTCCAAGAGGAACTCAGAAATGACCTTGAGCCCTGAACATGCGCCGTAACTACAAAGAAGAGACACTTTCTAATGTAACTCAGGTCTCTCCGAAAAGGACCCTGTGGGAAGCAGGTGATTAAGCAGGAGGGAGAAGGAGAGAAAAGCAACACGCAGCTGTCCCCAAAGCAGACACTGGCCAGGACTTGCTTTCCTTTGGTAGCTGTCTTTGTAGGGATTCGGCTGAAAACTTTACAGTTTTTTTTCCTCTACGCAGTTTTAGAGCAAAAGAAAATAGGTCATGGGGGAAATTATGTAAGCAACAATGCCACTAAATTTTGCAGTAGCTTTGTCTGAGAAAATGTAACATCCTCGCAGAAAAGTGTCTCATTAACCCCAGGAGCTCGCACATGCAGCACGCACAGATCACACTGCAAACTCAAATGGTTCCGCCGTCTCAGCTCACTAAGCCGGCCACTGGAGTTCAAGGGCAGACGCTGAGGCCAGAGTGACGGCCGGGAAGATTACGATGGAAGTGCGCAGCGTGGCTCACCCAGCAGAACGCCCAGAGCCTTTGCCTATCGATTAAATTCTCTGCTTTTTCTAGGACTTAAATAACTTTTTAGTCTGAGTCACAAATGCAATACATGGAAAGCTCATTAATTTAGATTTCAGTGGTTTCTAGTTTTTATAATTTTGAAGGAGGTCATGCAGTATTTCCTTTAGAGTAGCTGTGAAGAAAAATTCAGTAAGCAAATGAGTAGCAAACAAAGGTTGCTAGGGAACTTTCTTGAAATACCTCAGAGATGGAGTTTTTCAATCACTAGCAAATAATCACCCACTTTCTGGCAAAGGCAATTATGGGTTCATTGGAAATCATTCCTATATCTTCATTTAAACAATTTTCTCCAAGACATCTTTCCAAAAGATTTGGTTTACCTGCCTCCGGATACTGCATTTATTACAACGAATGCAAGTATTCTAACATTCTGTTATTCTTTAGTAATCCAGTTGGTTTTTCTTCAAAGGTGCCGTTAGGGAGATTTTTTACTTTTCCCACCATGATCAGCCTGCACGGTACAGCAGCTGTTTCCTCCCGCACTTTTCCCCGACTCCCCCGCTTCTAAAGACGCCCGACGGGGGACTGCTTGTTCGGGGCCCTCGTCACCTGCCTTTTCCCCTTCGTCTCCTTTCTCTCTGTGTTCCGCACTTTCGTGCTGCTGGCCGGTTGCCGTTTTTCTGGTCTGGAGCCTGCGCGACATTTCACGAGATGACCTTTCCATGCCTCATCCCTTGTCAAAACCAGTGACTCATGTCCTAAAGCCTGTCCTTTCTGCCAGGTGACCGCGGGCCGGGGGAGAAACCCGAGCACACCTAATGTCTCAGTCGGATGTTCCCCTCACACCACCGGGGATTTAAGTTGCCACCAAGCAGCTGCTCTCAGAACTTCCCCGGGGGTCTTCCCGGGACACTTGAACACCTTGGGACTCGCTCGTGCTTTTGGTTAGATAATCTTCGCAATGGCCACCGAGCCCCTGGAGCCGTGATCGCTTGTTCTGCCAGAACATAGGTGTTTTGAGAAAGTGGGACGCTGTTTTCGCTAATTCTTCCTCCAGGGGCCCCTCCCACCGCCCACTTCGAATGGTGCATTAGGCCTCTTCCACTGTGAGAGCTTTAGGAAGCAGAGTGCACAGCGGGGGGTCAAGGAGACATGT
Source organism: Glossophaga mutica (assembly GCA_039655065.1). Lineage (NCBI taxonomy): Eukaryota > Metazoa > Chordata > Mammalia > Chiroptera > Phyllostomidae > Glossophaga > Glossophaga mutica. The sequence continues at coordinate 92,314,572 of CM077313.1, forward strand.
GCCATTTTCTTTCAGATTCAGACCACTCTGTCACTTCAGTATGACAGTGAACAGACATCCGAAGCTGACAAGAAAATGGTTAGCATATGTTCAAAGTCAATTCCAAGCAGCAAATTTTAGAAATGTAAAACCACCAGTACCTCCAGCGCCCCTCTCCGTGTCCCTGTCTCTGTGAAACGCAGGCGACCCCCAAATTTCACAGGACTGCTCCGCACCCAGACACTGTGCTTGGAGAAGGTGCATCGCGCACTGTCTGCGGGTTCTGGTCTCTTCTGGCTCCGATACAAACGTGCGCTCATGAACATGCACACTCAGAAAGCTGGATGCGCTTGCGTCTATGTGAAGATGCTCATTTAAAGTAAACGGTGTTTGTATTACATTATTGTGTTTATGTTTATCCTAACGGGACTTATACCGCGCTTCCTACCTGCGAGAAAGAACTCAGATACTTCTGTTGCTATCTTCTGCTTCTGCTTTGTTTTTCTTCTGTTGTAGTCTTTTAATTTATAACCCCGTTTTTTAATGCTTATCTCAGCTTGGAATGTACCATTCACCTTCTGCACCCATTAAACCCCAACACAAATTTTGAAGCTCCGCTCAAAGGCCACCTTCCCAGTGAAGTCTTAATTGCCCAGATAAACATAATTTTCCTTCATCTGCACTGTAGTAACACTTTAGTAGCAATTTCCCTAAAATTTATACCATAGCTAATGATTTTCCAGTCCGCTCTCTCTGGCAGTCATCATTGTGCCGAGAGTATCTCACCGTGAATAGTTGCAGAATGAATCAAACGGTGTCTCCGCCGGGAAGCAGAGGGCAAGGACGTGATAATGACATTTTTGGGGACGCCCCTTAAGACACAGTGATGTTTCCTGCAGCCTGGTGACTGTCTTACAGATTCTTAATCTCCAAAGAGGGCCCCTCCTTTTCCTCTATCTGGAGACAGTGTGTCTTCGTTTACCTAGCCACAAGGCCACCGTGGCTGTCCACATGGATGCAGGCAGGGCTCTCCTGCCGCGTCTCCAGGACGAGGCGTTCCTCTCCCCGAGGCACCGAGCACCCTGGGAGACCCGCGGGGGCAGACACGGGGACCTGGGCACTCGGACCGGCTCCATTCACTTCTGTTGGATTCACGCTGTTAATTTTCATTTTAGAAATAATACTTAATAGGTTCTTAGTAAATACTTTTAAGGGAAGAAGAAACAGGAGATTGGGTGAGGAAAAATGTCCTGTCCTAATAGAGTGTATGGAACTTTTCAAAATAAGCCAGCACCTTGTCACTCCATGCCCTTCGCAGTTGGGTTTTCCCCAGCCCGCTCTGTGCGAACACACAAGCAGGTGTGGGCACACACACACACACAGACACGCCCTACCCTGTCACCGACCCAACCTGTTGTTACCTGGGCAGGCGAGCTGTTTCGGGTGCCCGGGGACCCCATTCAGGCCGGCGTGTTCGCTTTGCGCTGACAGCTCGCTCCCCTGCCCCGGCGCTGAGACTCGAGCGGCACCGGCAGAGCGGCCGCAGACGAGGAGGCTGGACTTCAATTTTCTGGTGATTACCTTTCCTCTGGGCAATTTGAGTCGACGTAGACTTTGTTCACTGGTCAGAGAATTGCGGGCTGGTTGCGAATGCATGGAGCATACTCACAAAGTGTTGCATCACGTAGAAAAATACGGCCTTTCTAGTTTCTTCAAAAAACATAGGCAGTCACCTTAATCGTGCCACTGGAAATTAAATTTATTTATATGCATTCAATTCAAACGAACAGACATCTTTCACATAGAAAACTGGGGGCATATTGAAAAGTCTATGAAATACAGAAGCAACTGTATCTAGGGAATTTAATCTTACCTTAAACTAGTAAACTTTAGAAATGTGCTACCTAGTACATTTATAGAAGTATGCTTTGCAGTATTTTGGTTTTTGGCCAGTGTTCAGGTAATGAGGATCGTTTGCTTTTTATGGGTTCAGAGGCCCATTTTCAAAATGGAAATGACTCTCACAAATGAAAAGTTCTTTCAAGATGAAATAGCAGAAAAGTGTAGAAATTTGGAACACAGGAAACCAGCTCATCAAGTCCCACTTTATTTATAGAAAGCTCTGCATTTTATTTCCCGTGTCCCTTCCTTTCGTCTGAGTAGAAGGGCGTCGTTCACAGCGCTCAGCGTGGTGCCGTGCGCCGAGCCCCCGAGCGTCCTTGCCAGGGCTCCGCAGGACAAAGAAAGGTGAGCCTCGATTGTCCGGCGTAGCGGGCAGGCAGTGACGTGCGTCCCAACCGAGCGGGATGCACGGTCCCTCCGTTCCCTGTGCGGGGTGTCCACGTCGTGCCGCGGCGGCGGTCGCGCCCCAGGGGAAGCACAGCGGGGCTGGGTAACTGCCCGATGTTGGGGCATGGGAATCAAGTGAATTCCAGGGAATCAAGCCGCTCCAATTCGATTAAGCGATTCACTCGAGTTACACAATGCAGCCTACTGGGATGATGTGTGTTTTTAAAAATTTCAACTGAAAGTTTGTTTTGATGGCAGAAAAACAAGGAAAATGAAGGCAAAAATAAAAAAGGACAAAGAAGTAGGGGGAAAGGACGGTACCACCAGACACAGGATAAAATTCATTTTCCAAATATCACCCATACATATTTTCCGTCTTGAGCTTTTGAACATATGCTATAGTCCCATCTTTTTATACAGCCAAAATTGCTACTAATGTTAGATAATACATCCTTCCTTGTTTTCTTGGCTCAGATAATTTTCCCTGCTTTCTAGTGTTCCAAGTTAGTAAGCCTACTATACAGGGAGAGCAAAAAGGCTGAAGATCATAACAGCACTGGGTGTGGGAAGAAGTCCTTCCCATAACACCACTGGGTGCAGGGGGTTACTGTACCACGGCAAGGAAGTGGGTGTCTCCTGCCTGTATTGAAAGGGTGAAGCCCTGGCCCATGAACTTCAAACAGTGTGGATGACATTTGAGAATAGTCGGTCATGAAGGTTTTCTGTCATCAGGGTATGAAATTGCATCCATATAGAGCTATTGGGATGACAGAGCAAGAACTGGTAAAAATAACAATCAGTGAAACATATTATCACACTGACTACCCCTCACCACTTGGCTTGCAGTATATGGGAAGTTGCTAAATCATCTGGTGAGACGGTTTCATTGAAGTCTCATCTCTCCATAATTTAGTAGAGTCTGAGTTTATTCTAGTTTTCTGCCTTTAATTCCCTTTCCCTCTTTTTTTCATATGTTTGCTTCTCTCACAGGGAAGTGGGGACCCTAAGACAGGGCGCAGGGATTGAGAGGGAAACATTTGTCTAATGGTGGAATGACCAGTGACGTGAGAAATCCGGTGTGATCCAAATCGAAAGAAGTAAAATGGAAAGAACAGGTGATTGCTGAGGGCGCGGAGGGAGATGGAGAAGATGATGGGGGGTAAGCGGTGATGGACAGAGACTTGGGGTGATGAACACCCAGTGCAGTGAACCCATGATGTGCTGTGGACTGTGCGCCTGAAACCTGTATTATTTCGTTAATCAGTGTCACCCCAACATATTCAACAAAAAAGAGAGCAATTTAAATTTGCATTGATATTCTAAAAACACATTTTATTTCAAAGCCACTGGGACCACCTTACGTTGTATCACAGGTGTTACTTTTTATTAAAGTGTTAAGCTTTGTTTTAATGTTCGTGTTGAAGTACAAGAGACACTATTACTCATGCAGTAAGATAACAGCTCCGTCTCTGACCGAGCTCATCACTAAGTGAATGTTCCAGGGAACCCATCGAACGAGCTTTGCAGGTTTCCCTTTGTGAACCAATTATACCTTCTCCGTTATAAAATGTGCAAATATAGAATGTGATGACTCAGCTGAATTTATGATAAATTGTATTCCACATTCTGTTGGCCGCAGGCAAACTGGATGATTTTAATTTCTGTTTTATCACCCCCAGTACCAATGTGAAAATAACAGTGGCTCATATGGTGATTGTGAGGGCTAATTAAAATTTATGTGGAGTTTCATATCCAAGTCTATAAAGTTGTGCTTGGGGGTCCTGCTTGTTTATGCAGCTGATGTGTTGTCCAGGGAGAGCCAGGGCATCGCTCTTTCACAAAAGTTACTGTGGTTTTAAGAAAATTATTTCGAATGTAAAGTCCAAGGTCCTGAAGCTGAGTCCTTATGATCTTAGGAGTTGAGCCCTGGAACCTCCCTGGGCAAGTGAGACCTGCCTGCAACCTTGACGTTTGTTCTGTGATGCTGACAAAGTAGCATTGACATGCCACGGTTTCCGGTTGTAAGTCACAGCTGTGGCAGTGTTTGTCGATTCAACACTTCGAGTGGCTATTTAAATGTTCAAACACCGGAGCCCTCCCACAGGTGAGGAGCACGGAGTCTGGCCCAAGAGAGGAGGGTGTGATAAGGCGGTGTGCATATCCTCTCAGGGGGATTCAATCCATTGTCAGTACTCCGATGCCTAAGAAAATGGGAAGGGCTAAGAGTGTAGGCTAGTGCCAGAATGGCAGAAATTGCCTAGATTCTTGCGATTCCAAGGCCAGTCCAAGGATCAGCAACATCAGCAATCATTGACAGCGCTTGCTTGCTTGTTTGCTTGTTTGTCGGTGGCTTTGAGAAATGAGAAGTCCTAGGCCCCATCCCAGACATACTGAGTCAGAATCTGCATGTGAACAAGGTCAAAGTCATGAATTAAAGTTCTAGAAGCGTGGGGCATACTCGGAAGTGTTAGAAGTATTGGCCTTGACCTCACGATGGAGCCGAGGAATGCCTGGTGGTGTTTTGGAATTGGATCCTCCCTCCTCCCTGGATCCTCCTCCCCTCAGGTCTCCCCAGGCTCAGAGCCATCTGCTGGCCCCTGTAACTCGTGACCGGGATATCTAGGTGACTAAGTCACTTGCAGGATTTAGGGTCCTTATGAAAATCTCACGCGAGACGTACATCTGGCCCTACTGCCTACTATTTGTTTTCGTTATTAATGTTCATGTGCAGGAAGATGGGCCACCTTTGCATTGCTGTTTTACAGCTGGTGGAAAAGGTGGTTGAGTCCCAGAGGAGGCATGGGACATCTCTGCTGGAGTGGGGCACATTTTCAGGGCATAAGAGACATGTCCAATGCAGATTCCAAGGCTCCCTAACCCTGAATGCTGACTTTCTAGGAATCTGCATTTTGACAATGGATTGTTCTTCGTTCTTTCATAGATAAGTCCGTAGAATCCAGGTGTATTCCACCTGTAATTGTGCCTGTCTAGGTATCAACTGAATAGCCTGGTCAACGAACACCCACTTCCCATTCTTTGCTATTGGGGTTCGCCCCACTGTGTGTGTGCACAGGGGACCAATGTTTAGGCCAGTAATTTTCATTGAGGTGCATGGACCACTCACAGCTGAAATACCTGACACACTTGTCAAAATTCCAGGTTCCTTGGCCAAACCCAATAAACCGGAATCACCAGGTAGATTCCGCATTGTTTCTATTTCCCCAGGGAGCGTCTGATACAGGACCCAGTCTAGAAAGCTCCTCTGAAGGGCATTCGTTCCTACCCCTACTTGCATGTTAGAATCACTTGAAGACATTGTCAAATTCAGCCCTCCTGGGCCCCAAACCCAGCGCTTCTGGTTTATTATATTTGGTCGGCAGGGTAGGGGTGGGCAGCGATCAATATCATGGGCTCTACAGTGATTCTGACCAGTTTTCCAGCTAATATAACCTGCAACTGGTGATCACACAATGAGTCTCTTTTCATGAAAATAGCCAGGTCAACACCGGTCCTTTGCCATCCTGAGGAACAGGACCTTCTGAACCTGAAACCCTTCCACTCTGCCCCGCGCCATGAAAGTCAAATCAACCCTATCTACCAGTAGAGGAATGTCAGTGTGGGAATCAGAAAGGGAATAGTTCCCCAGTCACACCCTCACACTCTCACAAGTCTCTCGTGCGGACTCGTTAGCCTCGGCCGCTGCTCCTTGCCTTCTCAGGCTCGTCCCTGGGCTTCATTTCGGAGAAGCGGAGCTTTCTGGAGCGGGAGGAACGTCACAGTGAGTGCCGTCTTCAGCAAAATGTCACAGTGACTTCTTTTCATTCATGGAGCAGGTCAGGAACAACAGGAGGAAGATGGGAGATTCTTATCCTAGTGTCCCCCAAGTCAGTGTAGAATCATATTATGTATCTATCCTCTTTGTGAAAAGCAAACAGGCAGGGTTTTCATTATAATTAGAGCAGGAGCACCCTGATGGATGGATGGCTATTGCACCACAATGCTGTATCTCAGTCTCGGAGGGTATTAATAAAGGGAGGGCCCAGCTGGAGGGAAACATAAAAAAGAAACTCTGTAGTTCATTCGTTTGTACAGTGGAAAAGGAAATTGGCTTCTGTTTTTTGAGTACAGGTTCCAGTATATTATGTTAGTATACAAAGAAAGATGTGCGTTTTCTTAGCCTCAAAAATTTTACATAATATATTAGCCAAAAGAGATCTTAGAAATAGTCCAGCACTTATTTGCCTATTGTTTACATGTGAAAAGGCAGATGGGAAGACAGATGTCATGACCTGTGTTACATTATAGATGTTAAAATAAGAATTCACAGGCCCTGGCTAGTGTAGCTCAGTGGACTGAGTGCTGGCCTGTGAACCACAGGGTCGCTGGTTTGATCCCCAGTCAGGGCACATGCCTGGGTTGCGGGCTAGGTCCCTGGTAGGGGGTGCTCAAGAGGCAACCATGTGTTGATGTTTCTCCCTTTCTCTTTCTCCCTCCTTTCCCCTCTCTCTAAAAAAATAAACTTAAAAAAGAAAAAAAAGAATTCACGGGTCCTGACTTCTAGCCAGTGTTTTTCCCTCCCCCACAGCTTATTTTGTCCTTTAAGGACAAATGGAATTAAGTATAGCAATTTGGACATTTAGATTCATACTGTGAAGTCCTATTTTTTTAAAAGGAATGATTATTTTAGGTGCAAAAGATCACTAATGCATGAGCATTTAAATATTTAAATTAGATGTAATAATACTTTTTATTGAAGACTTAAAATGCCCTGTGCTTTTAACATTAATAGTTTTCAAACATCTACTAATAGGTAAGTCAATTCATGCAGAGTGAATACTAGTGCCCTCTTTGAAATAATGTAGAAGTCGAATGTGCTTCTTATCCTTTTTTCCCCCTTTATTCTGAGAAACTGTCTAAGCGGTAATTTGCATCTGGTAACTTTTCCTAGCGAGGCGTTGCTATGGTGGTGCAGTTTGTATAGAAAGCAGGGTTTGAAGCCCAGTGGAACATAAGGAATAAAGTCTGTGGTCAGCAGGACACCGGAATCTGGTTAGAAGGCCAATGCAAAGACAGGGGTTTGGCAAGTTACCTACCCCTCTTATTTCCTAACTTGTAAAATGAGGTTTGTACGAACTACTTCACTGGGGGTGTGGTTAGGATTTTGTCCAGCACTTCCTAAAAGAAAGAGAACGTTCTCCACCCAAGGTGCGGGTGTTATGGCCTCACAGATCTTCCCTCTGTCTCGTGGGCTGAAGGATGTCTTGTGGCTGGTGCTTTGGCCTGGCTCAGGGGCGAAAGCTTCGGCAATTTGTAAGAATCCAGTTCCTAGAGGCATACAAGCAACTGCAGTGGTCCCTGCGACGCTTTCGTTATATCTCAAATGAGTTGTAGTCCCCCCACCTGTTGTTTTGTTTTGTTTTGTTTTGTTTTGTTTTGTTTTGTTTTAAATGCAGTTGTCTGTGTTCAGTCTTGGTAGTCTGGGCATCCAGTAACTTTATAAATGATGAGCTTTTCTCTTCATATTTCCGCACATTTGATTGGACTGAACAGGTGCAACAGTTTTTTTTTTTAATTAATTTAACACAGGGGGCTTGTTGTTGTAGTTGAGAATGAGCTCATTTGAGTTGAGGATGATAGAAATATGAGAACAAAAAGAACCTTTTTTGAATCTGTCACCACTTGACAGTAGCCACATAGATGGCCAGTTGGGTCATGGGGCCACATGTGCAAGATTCTGAGCAATAGTAATGGCTCCCAGAGCGCGGCCACTTTCTGGGAGTGCTGTTTGAATTGGAAACATCCTTCTCTGTGTTGTCATAAGACGGGAATGGCCAAAACTAAGAGACATTTTCTGATTCTTACTGAGAAACACACACACACACACACACACACACACACACACACACACACGGGGAGACAGAGACTGAGAGAATGGATAAATAAAGAATGAATAGGAGTTAATCGGCTACTGATGCTATCACGAATTTTAGTTCTGGTGGCTATAGTGATCAATGACACACTGCAAAATGCAAGGAGATTTCTGGTGTCAGAAATGTGCCCTAGCTGGTCTGCTCACAAAGATTCACGGTACAACATATAAATAGGTCGTCTAGGAAAAAATTGAACAAGGATCGCTTTATATTCATGGACAACAAACTTAGTTCATAATGAACCAAGATTTATTTGGGAATGCTTGTTTCTGATTAAAGCATGAAGTCAAATCTACACCTAGTTTCAAACACGGAGATGAACTAATTTGTCATTCCTAACATCACCAGACACCTTGATTGATCTGGTGTAATGAAAAGAGAACAGAGGCAAGAAAACTAGACCTGTCTTTTGGGTCCTGCTATCAAACCGTGTGCACGTTATTTTACTTTATTTCCCTTAAGATCCATATGTATAAAATGGGCTCGATTCACCTTTATAAAATCAATGAAATTATTATCGGAGGGTAAACAAGCCCAAGTATATGTAAACACTTCGAGGGGAAAAATCCCCGGAAAAATATGTTTTGCTTTTTGTTTTATTTTGTGCTATGTTATTCTGACAACTGTGCAAGTTTCTGGGATGTTTTGCTGATTCTGTTCTGTAACAATAAGTACGGTGGTGGCCCCTCTTCTTTTACAAAAAGAATTTATTTTATATTATTTACAACACTGGATAATTGTACAAATCTCACAAAACACAGGGGAAATAGAAAAGTAAAATCCATAGTCGACAGACCTAGGCAGGCCTAGGAGGAATGGAAAATCACCAGGTGGGAGAACTCTACCATGGGAAACTGCAGCCTGGGGAAACGTCCGCCGACCCCGCCCCGGGGCAAACGGATGCCCGCTGAGACCGGGGTCTGGGCTCGGCCAACCCGGCACAACAGCGTGCAGCTTTAACGTGAGCATGACAAGATGTATCAAGAACAACGGTCAGCCCTGGCTGGTGTAGCTCAGTGGATTGAGCGCGGGCCTGCGAACCAGAGGATCGCGGTTCGATTCCCAGTCAGGGCACATGCCTGGGTTGCAGGCCAGTTCCCGGCAGGGGACACGCGAGAGGCAACCGTACATTGATATGTCTCTCCCTCTCCTTCTCTCCTACCCTTCTCCTCTAAAAGATAAATAAAAATGGGGAAATTAAATATAAAAAAATAAAAAATAATAATAAAAAAAAAGAACAACGGAACGGCACCCAGCCACCAGCTCTAGCCAATCAGACGCTGACACCCCAACCAGTTACCCTTCGAGGGTCTTTGCGCTTAAAAACCCCGCCCTAAGAACAACCGAGTGAGTCCCAGCCTCCCTGGGTTGGCTCCACTCTCCCTATTATTTCCCGCTGATAAACCCCGCCCCTCAGCTCACTGCAGTCTGTCTGGTTTCTTGAGCGACGCCAGCCTAACAATAGTCGTGTCTCCAAAAAACAACAGCAACTCTTTTAATATGTCATGTTTCATTCTAGTATATTTTTCTTTTACTGTCTTTTTAAAAAATACCAATGTTCTCTCAATTTCTGTGTATTTGGTTATATTATGCTTGTTTGCTTGTTTTGTTGATTAGCTTCCTGTTAAAGGTGAGATCATATGGTATTTGTCTTTCACTGCCTGGCTTACTTCGCTTAACATGATGCTCTCAAGTTCCATCCATGCAGTTGCAAAGGGTATGAGCTCCTTCTTTCTTTCTGCTGCATAGAATTCCATTGTGTAAATGTACCACAGTTTTTTGATCCATTCATTTACTGATGGGCATCTAGGTTGCTTCCAAACTTGGCTATTGTAAATTGTGCTGCTATAAACATAGGGGTGCATAGGTTCTTTTGGATTGGTGTTCTGAAAGTCACCAGAGGGGAGTGGGGAGGAATTTTCAGGGGTAAAGGGGAAGGAACAAGTATAAAGGACACATGGACAAAAACTATGGGGGGGTGGAAATGGGAGGGAGGAGGGGAGGGCTAGGGTGGTGGGTTCGGGTGAGAATAAAAGACAGAAAACTGTACAAGATCAACAATTAAAATAAAAATTTAAAAAAAAGAGAGAGGAAAATATATTGGAAATGAACTAAATGTCTATTGACTGAAGAATGGATCAACAAAATGTAGAGAATCCATGCAATGGAATACTCTTCAGCAATGAAAAAATAAAACACGACTACATGGATAACCTCAAAAACATTATTTTAGTAAATGAATCCAGATATAATTATATACATTATATGATTCTATTTTTATGTAATATATCCAAAAAAGGGAATTTTAAACAAAAAGCCAATTAGTGATGCCTAACACTGGAGGTAGGAGTAGTGACTGACTGCAAATAGGCTTAAGGGACTTTTTGAGGTGATGGGAATGTTCTAAAATGTGATTGTAGTGATGGTTGTACAACTCTAAATTTACTAAAAATTATTGGATGCTGCACCTACAATGGGTAAATTTTGTGGTAAATAATTTATAGCTCAATAAAACTGTTTAAAAAAAATACCAATGTTACTCTACAATATCCTTTTAGCAGTGTGACTCTCAGGCACGCACATGTGCGTGCACACACACACACACACACACCCTAATTCATCCGAATTCCAATAGCTTGTGATGAACATAGACCCTCACCTGACATCACATGTAATCGTGCGACAGTAGTAAAATATGATTAGCCCACCGTTATTAAATTCTAGGACATTTTCAAAGTATTTTTGTCATAGGCATTGTCTTGATTTACTTATTCATGTTTCTCTGCTTTCGGGTTGAATCTGACATGAGAATACCAGGCAGAGAATTCTAGACATGAGAGACTTTGTTCAAAATGATGTGAATTTTTGAAAATCTCAGGATATATGGACAGCCGCTTTAACAAACACCCCCAGGCGCATTCACAGTGCCTCCGAGTCTTTACAGGTTTACAGACGTTTGTGAGCAGTCACTCATGCATTTGCACTAATTAATGCTTTTAATTTATTTCCTAATTAATAGATAGAACCGTTTTTAAGTTAATTTCAGCCAGGGGGGTGTTCTTGGAGACTGAGCTCAGCTGAAGGCGGGAAGACAGAAATGTGGGAAAATGAAATGCGTTGTTTTCGGTCCACACCCGGGAAAACCGCCGCGTGGGGGTGCCTGCCCGCAGGCACTCACCCACAGCCTCATGCGGGAGCCCGTCGGTGGGCTCCAGCACCCGGTCCTCCGCGCACTTACCATCAGGTCTCAGTTTGTTTCTGATCAAATTTTAACAATCATGTGCATACCTCGTATCTTTTATTTTTGCTACACATAAACTATTTATCCATTTTTTCTTTATCTACTGCTCATTTGAAAAGTTTCTTCAAATATGGCCTCACCTTGCTTTCCTGACTCACAGATAGCAGGTGCTGCCTTATTACTTGAAAATCAATATTTTTTTATTCTTTTTTTAAATTTTATTGATTATGCTATCACAGTTGTCCCGTTTCTCCCCCATCATTCCTCCCACCCTGCACACCCTCTACCCTCTCCCACCCACATTCCCCCCTTTAGTTCATGTCCTTGTGTCATAAGTTCTTTAGCTTCTACATTTCCCATACTATTCTTACCCTGCCCCTGTCTATTTTCTACCCACTATCTATGCTACTCATTCTCTGTACCTTCCCCCCCCACGCCCCTGTTGCTAACCCTCCATATGATCTCCATTTCTGTGGTTCTGTTCCTGTTCTAGCTGTTTGCTTAGTTTGCTTTGAACACAAGGCAAAGAAATTACCCATCTTTTTCTCTCTCCTGAACTCTGATTCAACAGAAGTCTTTTTGTCTCCAGTTTTATTATCTAAGTATTTATTTGCCCATTTATATTCTTGCTTGTTTGCTTATTTATTAATGATCAATTCATGAAGGCTTTTTGGCCAATTTGGATTTTTTTATGTTGGCTTTAGTTAGTGTAAGGGGATGTAAAAATTCTGAATTACATTGACCTCAGTTCTACCTCAATTCCCAATACAGACATCACAGTAAATGGAACTTACTTTACTCACATATGTGTTTAACATAGTTTCCAAAACTAATGACATGTGATCAGGTATGCTTTTTATGAATGCTTAACACATAAATGCTATGTGTTTAGCACATGTGTGTAGAATGCTATGTAGATTTTAAGATGTCGTACCTACCCCCAGTTATTTTTATAATATCTTCTCATTTCAGCTAAGCAATGTGCTGCAGTTCTGTGGGAGAGCACGCCAGATTTCTCACCAAAGAATTTTCTGGAAGTTAAGGTAAATGGACGTTGTTTTGTCCACTGGGTTGTAACCCATTTCTATGAAAGCAGCTGTCCAGGTTGTCACAGGTAAGAATTATGACTGCTTCTTCCAGGCAGGGTATTACAGAAATTGAAAAGTACAGAAAAGTAAGAAAGAAACAAAAGGGAGTGAAAAACAAAGCAGAAAGAACCGTAAACAACCTCTTTTGATATTTTGCTGTAATTCTTTTAATATTTGTGTTGGAGATGCTGTACTTAATCATTTCCACTTTCTAGAAGCTTATTCTTTGAGCAGCAAATTCCCTTTTAAGTTATTTAGAGCATTTCGAAGGGAATACGCCGTGAAACCCCTTTGCCTTCTGGAACAGAAAAGCGTTGCTTTCTCTTTGATGCTGAGTCTGTACCATCACCACCAGCAAATCACGGCCCCGCAGGGATGCCCCAGCAGCTGTCCAGGTGTGCAGACCTGCTTACCTGTCACACCAATGGGCTCTCTGTTTGTCAGCCAGTCTAGGTGCATGCGTTCGAGCTTTAACTCTGAAATATTATATATATTCACAGGATTTTTCTGAAAATACATTGCTTCGTTCACTCCAACAGCCATCAGAATGTTCACTTCTGGGCTTTTGTCTAGTAGGGATCTGGGGTCGTTATCCATAATGGGTAATCCTAAACTTTCGTTTTCTTGTATACAGAAAAATCTGAGTTTCTTATCTAGTACTGCTTCCCTTAATGAGTATGGAATTTGTAGTGGTTTTGGTCTGTCTCCAGGTAATGTAGGTCATTATTCTTCTTGGTGCCAAACTTCATCAGATACCCCGAGCTCTGCGTTTTAGCGATGAAATGTTACATTAGCTGCAGGACATTAACAAGAAAAACAATGCAACTGCCAACGGAAATGCCTCCCACAACTCGATTCTCGGATGCGTTATGCTAGCTAAGCCTGCAAAGCAGATGGTACAGCTCCGTGTCTGTTTTATGTGAGCTGCTGAAGGGAGGGCTGGGGACGCCGCTCACATCGAGAAATCGTGTGATAATACAACAATGAGACGGGACCCATTCGGGGAGCTTCTAAATGACGCTTCCCTTGGCCGTGGCTCCGTTGGGGTATCTGTTAAGGAGAGCTCCTTACTTTTAAGTTAAATCCAAGGAGGATTCTTTCTCATCCAACAAGGAGCAGAAGTGATTCTTATTCTTTTTAAAACTCCAGGGGCAGTGAGATGAAGGTTTGAGCATTTCACAAATAATCGCACACATTTGGTAAAACCAATTCTCACTTAGCTGAGTGGTAAGGAGAGCTGTATCGCTCTGGGCACATCTACTGACCTCCCGACCAGCGACAAGAATGACTGTCCTCTGCATGCAGGACGTACCTGCATGAAAGGACTCCAACCCCTGAGTCCCCTGACTCTGACCCTGTTTTGTAGATCCCAAGTCTCCAGCTGCTTCTTCCACAAAGTGTCAGGTTTCCCCAGCTGGTGGCTGATGGCATGAAATAACTCCAAACATATCCCCGGGATGCTTGTTTGTTTCTTGTTGTTGTTGGTTTGAAGAACGTTTGCCAAACGACTTCACAGAAGGGATTTCAGTTTTCCCAAATGACATTGATTTCATTATTATCATAGTACCTTACTTTCTTTCTGTGCTAGAAATTTCTCGAGCAGTCACTACGTAATTAATAGATAATGTGGTAATTGATGAGAGAAAGAGCAATAGAAAATATGAAAATTTATCCCATATGATGAGGCAAGTGCTGTGGTCACCCTTCGCAGGTGGATTGGCTCCCAAATTTGGTTCATATGTGGGCACTGATGATGTCGCACATGCACCAAGAAAAGGCGGGAGAAAATTATTGCCTCCGTAATAGGCTTCTCTGGGGAGAGCCAGGCACCTCTCCTGTTGGTCGGAGACGACTTGAGAGAGTCACGGAAGGAGGGCGGCTGAGGGTTTCTGTGCTGGCGAGGCAGTGGGTGTGTGGCGGAGGCTGTCCTGCGCAGCTGGGCCCTGGGTGGTGGGCAGTCCCGCAGCGCTCGGCGCTGCTGGAGGGGGGGTCCCTGGCAGCTTGCCTAGATGCGGACTAAGAGGTAAAGGGAGCGCGATGGGAAGGGAAGGCTGTCGGCAGTTAGACCTCCAGAGCCAAAGCACGCTCTCTATCTCAGGAAGCATTGCTTCGTGAGACCTTTTTTCAGTATTAGGCATGCAAGTGTGTATGGGCTGGATTCTGCAAAGTGTATTATTTTCATTTGTGGTAAAAAAAAAAAAAAAGTTTGAAAACCAGAACCCTAAAGTTATTGAACAGGTGACATTAAATTATAGCTTGACGTGAAGAACATAGACCCACATTTTTTTCCCCCAAGTTCGTCACCAAATTAAGTGTGTTAATGAATGTTAATGGTCTTACCAGGCTCTTACTGTCTTCCTTGTCTTCCATTTCTTATTGTAAGGACTGGGAAATTTAAAGTCGGTTTGCTCACACTCTTACCGCCTGCCACGCCATTTGGTTCACCTGGACTACGTCGGTGAAGTCAGTTACTTTGACCTTGATGACCAGATTCTGCACTGCAGTATAGAGTTAGAGTTCGGAGCCATCTGATGGTTTAAAGACTTGAATCTCTCAGTCATCATATTAATTTTTGATACTTCATTCTTATCTATTGTTCTGAACACTTGGGGAAGGTTTTTTGAGTTTTCCTGATTCACAAAAGCAGAAATTCGGAACTCAGAGGCTCTTCTGTCTAGCCTGCAGAGGTTCTTTCTGTTACCAAGTTTACCCAGGCAGTGGTAAAATGTTCACAGCACACTTTATTACTGAGAAGAATTTCGTACAAACAGACTGAGTTTTGGCCAGCCCGCAAATATGTTAAAACGTGTGCTGTCCCGTGGCTCCTTCTGCTCACCGTCCCCCTGCCCTGACCTTGACTTTAACGTTACCTGATGCGCCCATGCAGTGAAGTGTATTAGCTTCGATCTGATTATCTAATTCTTCCTGTTCCCAGAGTAATACCTCTGAGTGGTAGTTCCATGACTGTGACTTCCGGGGATACTCTAGCTTTCTGATGTGAGTATTATTTAGATTAGTTCCTTTTTATTCTCGAGCCTAGTGTACTTTTGAAATGCATATAATTTTAGCCCTTTCTCTTGCTATTTAAGCAATGTGGATAAAACAGTTCCAACCATACAAACTTGTATGTGTGTTTTCATTAATTATTATTCATTTCATGAAGAGTTCTGCTTCTCAGTTTTCAGTGTCCCTCCCCCCACAGCCATATCCCTTTGGCAGACAGATGGAAGCTGTTCATTAAAATGACATCACTTTCCAATGGTAATTGGACTGCGATTTCACTCTATAATAAGCTTCCATTTTCAAAAACTCTGCGATGTGAGGTGTTTTTAGACACAGCATTTTAGATCTGAACGTGACTGAATGCACCGTCTGCTGGCTTCCAAGGCACACTCTTGCCGGGGACAGCTGAGTCCTGGGGCAGGCTGTGTGCGTGTCTGGTTGTGTGCGTCGGGGCTGCGCGAACGGAATGGCAAAGTCGTATGTCTGCTCCAGCTCTTTCCACCTTGGCACCGTGGAAGATGTTTATCAATAAATTGAGCGTTTTCCTCTTCGTGTTTTCCTTTCCGTGCTTTCTCTCTTGTCACTTCTGCCTTTAAAAATTATTTTCGTATGACTCTTCCTCTTGCTTCTTTTCCTGTCTATTCTCATCCAGCCTCTTAAAGGCTATGAAATCAAGAGATAGAGTTGGGCTTGTGGAACAATGTTGGTCACATCCAGCCTCTTAAAGGCTATGAAATCAAGAGACAGAGTTGGGCGTGTGGAACAATGTTGGTCAGATAGAGGAAGCAAGGGTGGGCCTTTTTTCTCCACCTGGAAATACTCGACATAGAGTTCTGTTATCTCAGTTTTCAGAAACACCTGAGATTTGTCTGAACTTGTATCTGGAAAAGAGTCAGAGGAAATGCAGCGTCTTGCTCACAGCAGAGCAATAAAGATAAATTAACTCAGCCTCGCAGTGGCTGTGCCATATGGTCTTCGACTTCCTAGAGTAAGATTACCTTCGGAGAAAAACACCCTACAGGCGAAAAGGGAGCGGTATCACCTGTTACCGCCGGGTTATCCTTCGCAGAAGCTCCGTCACGTGGCATTCCACCGCACCTTGTGCCCCGGATTCCAGAAGGAACGTGTTGCATTAAAAAACCCAGGCTCGTCTTCAGGGTCTCATGTTATTAACCTTGAGTGCCGTACAAGCAGACAGTCAGATTTGTTATTGTATAATTGAGCTAAAGCTCTGATTTCCAGAATGTTTGAGAAATACAGGCTGTCTCTTAGTATAGACTAATCAAACAATGTGTGGAAAGTAATCAGTCAGGAGTTGCTGTTAAAATTAAATTTTTTTAAGTTATAAATTTGAAACGTCTAGGACAAAACAATAAATTATAAAAATGAAATTTAATTGGTAACAGTTATAAGCAAGTTACACATCACACAAAATAAAATATATTCATACTTTTTCTGTACATCCGATATATTTTTATCTAAATCATTACTTACGATGCTGAGTAGGAGAGATTATTGAAGTATTGCACGCGAGACTTCCTTCATACTGATATAGTTAAAAATTAATGGTTTTCATAATAATATTCAACTAAATATCTCATACTATTGTCTTTCAGCCCATAGGTTAAGCCTAATGTGAAAACTGAGGACGCCAACTAAGGTGCCAAGTGACTTACTAACCTCCTGATACAATAGACAGCTGGGTGTTTCCAGATCTAAGAAAGCTGAATTGAGTTTAGGTGATCTGGGACTGTTGTATCCTAACACTGCGGATTTCTGAGCAGTAGTTCATTCTCTCTTAGAATGTATTGCGAAACATTTTGTTCATACATAGGAATGTTTTAATACCTTTCGAAGGCATGAACAATAATCTAATTCAAGTAACTGAATTACCAGCACAGGGGAAACCGTGTCCCCCACCCTGACCTTGGCCTTCTCTCCTCCTCTCTGTTATAATCCCGCTTTCGTGCTTCTCCTGCAATAGCTTCTTCAAATCCTCCCTGTGTGCATCCTTAAAACATTATTCAGTCTTGCACATTCTGACCTTTATGTGAAAATTACTGTTGGTGATGGACCTTTGGATCGTCCCTTGTTGTCTGGACATTATAAATAGCGCTGCTATGAGCATCCTTTGCTATAACTCCTTGGGCGTGTGAGCAAGGATTTCTTCCCACTCTGTGCCTAGGAATAAACTTGCTGGGCCAGGAGGCTCACATCACCGACTTCACTGGCTGAGTTTAAATTTATCTGCAAAGTGATTTCCCGATTCTCGCCCTGCCAGCTCTTTGTGAGGTCCTCATCGCACCACATCCACAAACAGCCCCTGAAACAGGCAGCATGTTTCAGGTTCTGTCAGTCTGGTTAGTGTGAAATCGTAATTCACATTGCGTTGATTTGTATTTCCCACAGTCAAATGAAGATCGGTGTGTTTTCAGAATTTTATGTTGTGTGTGCCTCTCTCATCTAAAATGCATGGCCTTGGTTCTTGCCCAGTTTTTAGTTTGGCTCAATTTTCCCCCGCATTTGTAAGTGTGGTTGATATATTCTGTATACAAACCCCTCGCCAGTTTTACATGTTAAAACCCTGTGGCTTTTCATTACACTTTTAAAATGGTGCTTTGGATGAACAGAAGGCTTTCAACGTATGCATCTATTCCTTAGGAATTGCACTTTTTGTGTCTTTTTCAATAAATCCTTTCCTATCTTAATGTTACAACATCTCCTGTATTTACTTCTAAAAGCTTTAAAGTACTATTTCTCACGTTGTTAGACTGCTGTTTTCTGGACAGGGTTTTTGCATACAGATCTTTTGCCAAATGGCTACTCAGTTGTCAGCCGTCCTTCCTTGGACAGCCAGTCCCCCTGCCCCCAGCGGTCTTCAGAGGCAATTCGGATTTATGCCAAGATGGGCAGTGCAGGGGAGCCGGTTTCTGGACTCTCGGCACCGGCCTGTTGGGTATTCGCCCATCTGTACACCAGTGTGCTTATAATTTTATAATAATTCTTGTAAGGGTAAATGTAATACCTTTTTACTTTCTTATTTCAAAAAGTATTGTATTGAAACTGTACAGACTTTAGAATTACCTTAGGTTGGATGTTGATTGGAACAGAAAGGAGTGTGTGAATTAATATTAGTAGAAATGTCATATTCATAACATCGTGTCTTCGTTGGGTATATCAGGCTGGACCATATGACATTGCGGACTTTTGACCTGCCAAAACAGAGGTTCCTAATACTTCAGCCTAATAGGGTATCTCTCAGTTTATCTGCATCTCTTCAGTGTCTTTCATTAAACGTGCATTATTTTCTCCAGGAAGTCACATAAAATCATTTGCTCAGTTTAAACCCAGGCACACAGGGGAGGGGGGAGGGGATAAGGACACGTGGACAAAACCAAGGTGGGAAGGGATCGGGGGAGGGATTTGGGGACGGTTGGCGTGGAGGGGTGGGGGGATTGCAGACAACTGTACTTGAACAACAATGCGATTTAATAATATATAAAAAATTAAAAAATAGAAAAAATAAACCTAGGCACGCATTTTCATTTTAACCTATGATTGTGAAATAAATTTCTTTGGAAAATCACGCTTTTGTTTTGCTAATATAAAAACGTTCATAGAGTTCACTTCGATGTATCTTTTCTTTATTAACTTTATTTTCTTAACTAAGTCACTCAGTATATTTAGATGAACAGTGATTGGCAATATCTTTGTCTCACTCAGTGCTTGATTTCAAAAGAAAGGCTTCCGCCATTTCACTGTTGAAGTGCAATGTTTGCTGGAAACTTTTAATCTGTAACTGCAATAGGTCGAGGAATGATTCTGTTTCATCCGAGTTTGCCCATGGGCTTCCTTTTATCACAAATGAAAATTGAATATTATCAGCAGATTTTTCTGTATTTATCGATAGGCGCATGTGAATTTTCTCTATTTAACTAATGGATTATAGTGCAGTGTATCAATAAGCTTTTGTCAAAAAGTGTATATATATTTTTCTCAGTGTCTTTCATGTTTTATATTTTAAAAAGTGAGTATATACGTAGGTATGGTGCAAAGCACTATTCATAAGACTGATGCCTATTCGCATTAACTACCTCAAGAGAGAGACAGCTCTTGACTGTGCAAAGGCTGCTCAGAAATAAATACCAGCCAAGATTTTGTGAGACATAATTTATTCTGAACAGCAAACCGTTCTGCCTCGGAGGGAGATACCATGTCTCCCTTTCTGGCCTGTTTGCTATGCGGGCCTCCTTGGTGGTTTGGGACAAAAGCAGACACCAAACGTGCAGCCACAAGAGAGACACCGGACCGTGTCTCAGCCACCCTGATCTTGGACTTGGACTGGAGTAGCAACCTCGTGGGCTCAGCCTGGCTGTTCAGGGAGCCCTAGGTGTGTCCTCTCCGCGGTCAAGGGAGCGAACAGATATTTGGAGACCAGAAAGGCTGCCTGGGACAAGGACCGGAGGTGGTCGACCCCACCCGTTGCTGCCCCCCATCCTGGATTTGCCCCTGGCAGCCACGCGGGGCCCTGTGACTCGATGGACTGTTGGCTGACAGGATGTCCGCACACTTCCAGAGTTTCTAAGAGGGGACTTCCCTTCCCCTTGCTCTTTTATTTCCTCTGTGTGAGAGCTGGAGGCGAAGAATCCAAGACCTTGGAAAATGACAAAGGTGCCCCCTGAGTAACGTCTAGGCTCCTGAATGGCTGGAGAGCAGAGCCTCCCTCTGACTTCCCTCGGGCTATAAAATAAGTGGTGAATACCGTTCTCTTGTTAAATCCCTGAAATGCGCGAGTTGCTTGTTATAGCCATTAGCCTTTGCTGACGGATAGATCATGATAATTTATAAACACATTTAATTGGGTACTTATCAGAGGAAAGATACCGTGTATTACTATATGTAATTCTCCCACGTGCTTACAATACAGGTTTTATTCTTCCTCTCTGAGTGATGAACTTGCCTCTTCAAACCTGTCACGCCGCTGCTAAGTGGGGGGTCGGGGCTTCTAGTAACTAGTTCTAACTGGGCCCACAATTTGTGCTTTTCACCTGCTCTCTGTCATGCCTGTCATTCCTTAGGTTCCTGGTGTCCCCTCCCCCCCGAAAACCTCCCGCCATACTCCTGGGTAAATCCGTCCACTCAAGCTGTGAAAACCTCGAACCGAAAGGCCCTCCACGTCTGGTCAGTGGGGCGACAGTTCACCGCTGAAGGGGAGGAGGGGGCCCTCGGAAGCCAAGTTTAGTTAGTAGTCACGCAGCGTATCTGGCCAACATTCATCGTTGCTCTGAGTTCATGCAGGACAGGAGCTCTGGCCGTTTTCATGGAGATTCTCTCCCATCATTCGGTCTCCTAAGCTCCCCATGCGGACATATGTGAGTCTGTTTACATGGGTCTAACATATTACCTCTGCTCTTAAAGATTATTTACAGCTACATTTTTAAAGTTTTGAAACAATCTCAAGGTTATACAAATTGAAAATTCTATAACGTTTTAATATAGATTTTAAAACTAAGTGTTTGACCTTACACCTCATCACTCCCGAATCTCTTCATGCACTTCCCCTAACAAGAATGCGCTTCCACGTTAATGCAATATGACCATCCCTCTTTTTCCTTCTTCCCTCCGAACCCCCCCCCCCACACTGACGCGACACACACCCGTCTGTATCTGGCTATGTATTACAAACCACGTGCGTTCATATCCGTGCCTCCAGTTCTCACCCAGAACCACAGAGTTTTGCCCGCTCTTCCGCCTTTGCACATTCATTACCCCTCCCCTCTCGTGAGAAGCCGGTGTTCGCCATCCTTCACAGACACTCTCTCTGCCCCGGCCCATCTGCTTCCCCTGCGTGGACGCCTCGCAGTCTCCGTCAGGCTCCAGCGCCCTGAGCCAAGCCACTCCCCCGTCATGGACGTGCTCCTGCCCTTCCTGGGCTCTGACAGCTCGCACGCGCCCTCCCCACCCATCGCCCTGCTCCAGGCCGTCCCTGCAGGGACCTTCTCTTGGCCCTGCCCAGGCACAGCTAGACAATTCTGTCAACTGTTTCTTTTTAGCTCTCAGCTAGGGCTTTATGGTTTCATCCTCCATAGTTTGGTCTTTAATATCTCCGTCATAGATTTATTTAGTGTGATTTCTGGCGAAGATTTTAATTATTTATTTTCTAAGTATAGCATAATTTCCCCAACATTATCAGTTGAATGTTTTTCATTTTTAAAATATTACCGTATTTTTTGGACCATAAGATGCATCTAGGTTTTAGAGGAGGAAAATAGGGAAAAAAATTTTTTGAAGCAAAAAATGTGGTAAAATATTTAATAAC
The DNA here is from genome assembly GCA_039655065.1 of Glossophaga mutica. Taxonomy (NCBI): domain Eukaryota; kingdom Metazoa; phylum Chordata; class Mammalia; order Chiroptera; family Phyllostomidae; genus Glossophaga; species Glossophaga mutica. The sequence continues at coordinate 92,336,421 of CM077313.1, forward strand.
ATAAATGACATAATATTTCACCAATGTAAATGTAAAGCTATATTCAGATTATAAGACACACCCCCCCTTTTCCTCCCAAATTTGGGGGGGTGTCTTATAATCCAAAAAATACGGTAAGTTATTATACATATATGTAGTACCCATTTGGGAGCAAATTATTTCATTCTATCCTCTCTTCAGGTCTTCTACCAATATCGCCGTGTTGTAATCATGATATGTTTAGATAGCCAATAGACCAAGTCAGTTCTTTCCACGCATCTTGAAAAGGTTCTAGACACAATTTCGATGTGGTGATTGCAGGACCCCATACCAACAAGCAAATCGAGTGTGAAACTTTGATTCAGTTCTGGCCCTGGCTTCTCGAGGTGGCATCAGACTTCATCAGTTAAGGATTCGGGCACACGGGACCGCTGCCCACCGCCAACCTTCAGATGCCACGTTCTGTTACAATCCCCACTGTCTGTCATACAGGGGAATTATTGATTTGTGTGCATTTCTCGTATGTCAAGGGATTTCATCCTTTGTACTATAAATATTATAGCATGTTTTCCTTGGTGTTTGAGGAACAAAATGATATTGCCAAGAAATATCCCTTGTGTCTTCTCCCAAATAAACTATATTCACACAAATTTGTTGGTAAATTATGAGATAAATTTCCCCAGCCTCGTTCCCCTCTGGGGAGCGAAGTGACGTCAGTGATGCCTCACTGCAAAACACGCTCTGTCTGGGCTTGGGGAGACTTGAGCTGCCGCAGTGCCCCTGCCCTGCAAAGAGGTGTAAATGTCTATTTACGTGTATATTTTTATTAATACAAATAATACACAGTAGTAATATGACACGGTTTATTTTAACTAAAAGTATAGCCTTCGTATGTCTTCTAAATCTGTGACTCCCTTCTGTGAGTTTGCACGCAGACCACTCCTGAACCTGACCTCTGATGGTCATGAACTTCGTGTCAGAGGTACTCGGGGATATACCGGTGCACACGCATCGTGAAATAGCAGAGGCTTTAGGAACCCCGGTCCTGAACTCCAGGAAAACTCAAGGACTCTCTGAAGTGCATCTTCAGCAGGAAGATGCCTATGTCTTCCTGGAGTGATCAAACAAAAACATGTTGGGACCTTGCCTTGAAGATCAATCGGTCTCAGCTGACGCTCTATTTACTATTCAGGGAGGAAGGATATGGCCCCCCCACCCTCCTCTCCGCTCTGTTCTCAGTTCTACTCTGGGCTGGGCCAGAACAGTCAGTGATGAAGTATATTACCCAAGGATCATATCGATTTTTGTAATCTGGTGGGAAAATGTCTTAAAATAGCCCCGGCCAGGTGGCCCAGTTGTTTGGAGCATCATCTTGTTCACCAAAAGGTTGTGGGTTTGATCCCTGGTCGGGGTGCGTACAGGAGGCAACTGATCGATGTTTCTCTCTCGCATTTTCTCCCTCTCCTCCCTGCACCCTGCACCTGCTCCCTTTATTCTCTGGTTAGGGTAAAGAGAAGTGTCTTAAAGTAACTTATTTTTATTTTAAAATAATGTGCTAATAGAAGAGAGTGACTTATTTTGCTCTTGTCCGAATAGCCGAAGCCTCATGACGTGGGAGGACTCTTACTTCCGCGAGAACTCACTGTCATCCGTGGAAACACAGCCTGTGGCTACGAGAGCGTTTGTGCTGCCCGGTGTAGGAGCCCCTAACGGGCTCCCTGGCATTTTCTGAAGATAAATGTCTATGTCTACATACTTTGTGTCTACTCCGTAAACTTTTACTTAGTCCTTGTTTTGCTTCCTCGGATACGTGGAGAAACTCACTCGTTATCTTGGAACGTAAGTCTTGGGGGGTGGGGAACCTGGTGAACATTTCCGTGGGCAGCACCACTTTCCAGCATTTCCCAGGAGGTGGGACAGGCTGGGGTGGTAATTTGGCTGTTTAATTCCTACCTGGCATAAGCAGATATGCGGCATTCACTCCGGAATATTCTTCCCCTCACCTTCAGCAAGATGTTAAATGCCTTCAAATGGCTCTTCTGCGCTGTTTTATTGGTGTTGCCCGAACTGTCGTGGTGTCCTCGGCCATCTTTCAGGCCATTGCAGCTCCATTTCCACAGCAGGCTTTGTCTGGTGACCAAAAATGCCATCAATCATAGTTGTAAGCATCATCTTTAGATGATAAAATCGGTGGTACCATTGAATGACAAATTCAAAAGTATAATAAGTCTCTCAAACAGATGGCAAATATACCACTGTTTACATTTTTTAAACGAATGCTACAGATGGTAAGAAATGATTCCACCGTGTTTAACAGGAAAGTTCCACAGCATTTCTGCAAAGGCAATTTTCTTCTTCCTGCGAGGCAATATATGCAGTAATTGAGGTTCCAGCCACTCTTTCGCCTCCCAAATTGTGTATTGGCAGCATATGGGGAAGACACCTAAAGAGCCAGTATTCAAATTTCCTTTATGTGCCCTTAAATTCACTGAGTAGTAAAAGCATAGGAGTGAGGAAGGTGTGTGAATGCATCCATTCTTTACGAAAAAAAAATTCTTGAAAGTATTTTTTGGTAATTTACTCATTCAGTTACAATATGTTTGACGATTAAAAGTTTTTAGCTGTAAATAAACCATTAAAATGTCACGTTAACATTTTAAAGAACATCATTTTTTAAATACGCCAATAGTTTGGATGGTATACTAATTTATGCTTATTTTTGTGAAATGACGATATAACAAAATGTTTTGAGCAACAGGAATAATTCAGAAAAATTAAAGAAGCATTTGAAAACAGGAATCTAAATGTTCTGTTTGGTTACAAACAGGATGATCGTTACAGCCGCTGAGGAACCGGAAATGGCACTTCCGAGTAAAGCGATTGCCCACACCTTAGGGTGGTTCCTTCTGTTCCCCCTGTGCTGTGCACTGTTCCTGGGGTGGCAATGAGGGAATCAGCCCCCTATAATCAAATGCACTTTATTCGACACGTTCTAAAAAGAGAAAAATTTAATTCTAAAATGAGGGTCCTTTGTAGAACTTCAATATCATTGTTACCGTCCACTTTTGAACAATCCCTAGAACTGTCCTCTATTTCAAAGGAACACTTGGCTTTTAAAAATGTAGTTCCGACCTATTTGAAGATGCACACGATCACATTTCTCCTTCAAACGACCTTCTGAACTGTGGCCCGGGACATCTGTCCCTTCTGGAAGGACTGCTGGTGGGGCGGCTCTGGGGTCCCACCGCGTCTGGAAGGCGACTCGTCACATTTACCTGAGAAGAACTGAGCGCGGTCTTCCTCGGTTTCCATTATTTGCTCTCCCGTTTCTTCTTTATGTCGACATTTAATTCAAAGCAGGTAATCGTCGTCATCAAAACAACACAGAAACTCCAATGAAGGAGAGGTGAACTTAGACACTGAGACTCACTGGTCCAAATTTGATCATGACATGGTATCCCTCGTGTTCTGTGACAACGTGGTGGCCTGAGGCCTTCCAGAGGCGGGACAAAGACAGTGCCTCAGTGTCCTGACACCGAGGCCATGTTAGAAATTATTCTAAAGTCTTGGTCTCTGTTCTCCAAACTGTGGTTCTTGGATATGGTATCAGAATAACTTAGAAGGTGAGTTAAGACCAAGATCGCTGGGTCCCAGACCCGGTGTTTTGGACCCAGCAAGTCTGAGGATGGCAGCGGAAATGTGCGTTTCTGAAAGGTTCCCGGTGAGGCCGTACGGCTGGTCTGCAGCCCACACTTTGAGGAAGACTCGGTGAGCACCAAGGCTGGGGCAGGAGGCAGCGAACTGAAAGGCTGCATTCTGATCGCAGTTTGCCAGGAGCTGTGCGATCTGGGGAAAGGCATTTACTATTCCGTGTTTACAGCGTTATCATTCTTCAAATAAGAGTGCTGGTCTTGGTGATCACTCATTTTCTTGCATTTCACCCAAAAGTCTAAGAGTGTAAATCAAGAGCCACGAAAGAGCATACAGTCCCTTTCATTAGGTTGATCAAAGGTCTTCAAGGAAGCAGGGCTCTGAAAAGATGTTTCAGAATTACAGTGGGTTCTGCCCTTCCTCCCTCCTTCCTCTGCAAAGGTGCCTGAACTTGAGCTCCCAATGCGTCTGTCTGAGCTACACATAAACAAGCCAACAACTAAAAACATTCTCTAAGGGGTATGTGATGCTAAGTTCAACCTTCTGTTTATCATATCATGAAATTATCACGAAGGCCTCCACAACGGGGTTGCTAGAGCTTTCTCTGCCTGGGCTGCTGTTGAGGTTCAGTGCCATAGAAACCAGTTCTTTAGCGCCCTGTATTGGTTTAATATTCGGGGGTCCCTGCGGCCCCTTGCCAAGCCACCTCTGTGATAGGCTGTTCAATAAATACTGTTTTCTGTTTGTTGTAACTGTGGCTCTTCCCTGTATTTCCAAGACTTAAGAACCCCTGAGCTGGAGAGAGTCGGGGAGGGTGACCAGGGCCTGGATACGCCGATGATCTCTCCGTGGCGGATCTGACTGGGGTCTCCGTCGGTTGGACTTGAACTTTCTCGTTCCATTTCTGTTACAGCTGAGACCATTTCCGTCGTTAATGAAAACAGACTGGAAAGATGACAGGCTGTTCCGAATCCATAAGGAGTGTGAGGGAGAAACAAGGTGTCAGGTGACTGGTCCTCTGTACGTGTGTGCCTTTCTGAGGGAGATTCGCATGGAAGGCGCAGCCGGGGTGAGCTGCAGCCGGTGGCGCCAGCGTTTGCCCTTCGCTCTGACCCCGGCGTTGGTGTGAAAGGTGGTTGCACTCAGGCAGCCACATACCGATTCCTTCTGCTCATCTCAGCATCCTCAGTGGGTCTGAGAACCTCGACAGAAGATCTTTGTGTGTTGGTCTTACAAAAATAGTCCCAGTTGGTCATTCTTTAAAATTACTATACTGTACTATCGTGTGTTTCCTTCTTAGAACCCTAATACCCTTCTCTTTTGAACCATTATTCTCCTGTAATTAGCTTAGGTCATTCTTTCAGCTTTCGTCACAATATTATCGGTGAAGGACCAGTGGATTCAATGTCATTAAATCTAATGGAATTAAATTATCACCTGTGACTGATGATTTTCAGTAGCAAACTATCTCTGAATTCGTCACACAAATTTACACTTGTTTAAAAATAAAGAAGTCTAAATCAGCTCAACCAAGAAAAGTGAGAAAATATTTTTTATTTGAGTAAAATGTTGCTCTTGGCTGTAATAAAAGAAAATGTGTCTGAACTGCTGAGAATATTTGTTGTATTATAATTTTAAGTATTTCAGCAACTCTTGCTCTTACGTTTTCTGTTATTAAAAGGTGTTAGACTCAGCCTTCCTTTTGATAACTAGGTATTCTCAACATTGACAACCAAAATCCCTGTCACTCATTCTGTTTTGAAAAGGAAACATGAGCGTGGCAAGTGTTATCAACTGTAAATCTAGCATTTGTTGGGGAGATAAATGTAACATACACAGACTGAATTCCAGTACACAAACCCCTGATTTAACGCAATCTAACACATTAGTTTCAATAGCTCAAATATATGTCACTCTGAGTATCTGAAAATTTCTTTGGGTAACAAGGTAGTTATTGTTTGGCTCTCAAGTGGGGAAAGAGTTCTTCAACTTATTTCCAACCATTTTCAATCTTGACATATTTGGCACAAGATGTAAACTTCTCTTAGGTCTTAAGAAGCTTTATTTTATTTCTCCATGCCACAGAGGCATGCTTAAATTGAATTGTGTGCCTGCTGGTCAGAAAACAGAATTTTGAAGGCATCAATGACTAATTTCCCCAGTACCGGATCATTTTACCTGTGGTGAGCCGCCTCGGCTCACCCCGAAGCACAGCATCACGATGAGGCTTAAGTGTGAACCATGTGTCATCTGCAAAGAATACCACGGCTGAGTAGTGATTGTTGCAGGAAACATTTTTTTTTAACCTGCTTCCTCTTTTAAACAGAACTCTGCATTGGCTTTGAGGACCTGAACAGTATGTCATTTTAAAAAGCTACACATCTGTTACTAAGCCAGTCAGTTACATGTTATCCCCAAAAGACAAATTTGGACAATGCTGGTGATGCTATGTGTCCACGAAAAAAGAGATGCAGGCGAATTAAAGAGAGAACCTTGCCTTTTCTCTTCTCTCTTTTCTCTGTGGAAAACCCTGCCTTCTTTGAGTGAACCTGGTGAAACGCATGGATTATAAGACTGGGTGGGGGGGGGGAGTGTTCCCCAGGATGGGTGTAGGGTTTTCCTCTCCTTCTTAGTTAGAGGAACGCTGGTGCCCTTTCTAAGCCCGAGAAGAGGAGGGATTCGTGATGGACCCAGTTCCGCCTTCACCCGATCGTGCAGTCCGCTGGCGTCAGAATGAAGGCGTTTTTGAAAGTTCAGATTAGAGTATAATTCCCTTTCCAAATATTGGATGACTCCTTAGAATATCAAAATAGTTCTTTTCCAGGCGCCAAAATACAAGCATTTCTTCAACAAACTTTACTTGGTAGGCTGTGTCTATAAGAAGGAGGTTTGTGCGTTTTTCACAAACACGGTTCATCTGAAGCTCATCCCAGTGCTAGGACAGTCCGTTGCTTTGCTCTCGGTCACACGTTATTTGGCAGGAAGTCTCTTGTCGCTGCGGCATTTAGGCTTTACGAGCAGGCCCGTCGTACAGGAAGTCGTGGGAGTATTTTTTTTTTAAGAGAAGCTATATAATGCATTTTAGCGTGCCCGAACGTGAAGGTGTGTTGTATCTGATGGTGCCAAGCAGAGATGGCATGGGCTGGCGATATCCAAACACATCCGTAGTCATTATACAGTAGCCAGAAATGACAGACAAAACGCCCCCTCCTCCAGCCCCTGACATCTCCGTGGGGACTGGCTGCTCAGTTTTGTGCTGGCTTGTCCAAACATGGGCAGAGTTCTAGAATGTGAACCTACATGCGCAGAAAAAAAGGCTATTTACTAATATATGACTTTTTCCATGGAAATTGCCTAATTTTTTAAATGTAAATATGTGAATGGAATTCTCATGATTTTAATTCCCATCATCAAAGCTATGTTATCTAAATTAAATTTGATCCTTCTATTGAAAAACTTTGAGCTTTAATGAGTAATTCACCCCAATTGTCAGAAGTAATTTAGTCAAAGGGAAAATCATGGTAAGTTTCCTAACAGAAATATTAATGTTTGCAAAGAATATTCAGTTGAGAATCATGGAGAGTAATTTTAAGTATTTAATAAGTAATCGTTTGTCTCATTATGTAGTGAAACAACTTTAGTAGTAATCTGACACATGACAGAGAAGACTGAGTGCTTCTTATTGCCTTTACTTAGAGAAATTAATGCACGTGCGATTCTAATAAAGTTTTTAGTTTAGAAGAAAAGTATGTCATTGCCATTGCATTGTATTAAAAAGTCATATGAGCATGAAGATACCAAGTTATGCATTTGAGCACAATTGATATTATAAACTACTTGTCAGGCTAATGATCCCATTAATCAAAGAACATGTAGTAAAATTATGAAAGAATACCACGTGGGTATTTCACAGACTCAGTAGCCTAAGAACCTATGAAAACAGAAATGTACAGGTATTCCAGGGTATCCTCCATCATTCTGCCTGAATGGGGTGTGCTACTTTTATAGAAGGGATCACATGGATGAGTAAAGAAACAAACTATCAGACAGTAAGTTTACAATTTGATTGAACTACAGCACTTTGAACTTCTGCTGCTAGTACAACTTTCATGTGCACTTTACCTTGGACACCGAGAGATCCCCAGCATAGATTCAAGTCACCTTCACCCAAAATGATGTTACTTTACACAACAAATCCCTGCGTGGGCCTTAGATCAGTGAACATTTGAATTAACAACATGCTGACACATTAATTATTGGGATATGCAGTTGAGGTTCATTTTTAATGCAACTTTTATTGATTAACCTATCATAATACCAGTTTATTTAGGTTTCAAACTGTAAATTATATTAATTAAAACACAATAAAAGATGAAGTGATGTATTAGATTTTGTATTAGATTGTACAGTTTCCAAGGAATGAAAACAAATGACTATGTTATTAATCCTAGAAGTCTGTCACTTTCATTTTCTAATTTTTCTTTCCAAATCTATTGATGTTTAGTCTCAGTAAAAATCTGGGACAGATACAACACACTCCATTATGATTACCTTTATTGGCAATATATTTCTTATCTCAAAGAAGGGGCAGAGGTAATTCAGTATAACATTATGTCATATTTGGTTACCCAGAATAATGTGATACATAGAGCATATGCCTGCCTAACAGTATCATATTTATTTAATGAATTTTCAAAGCCTTACCATTCCTGAGTGCTGTTAGGGAAGTATGGCATTCTTTCTAGACGAACCATATGAATGGAAATTACACACTTTGGAAGGAATTTTTTTTTAACGAGGTCATGCCTATGAATACTTTAGCTCTACATAAAGACTTAACAGATTCTAAATTTAAAAATATACTATCCAAAGGAGCTTTATTATTTTTATATCCACCAAATAGAAACCAATGGCTTAAGAGAGATGAAGACTTTTTCTTTAAAATTTCAGAGCAAATGTAATGACCAATGTTTTAGGTAATAAACTAAATAATCACAGGAAATTCTCCAGGAAAATGTGGGAACAAAGGTACTTGACAAACTATCTCGAGGCCATTAAGCAAGACTAATTAGCGTAGTAAAAAGAGTACAAAATTGCTTTGTGGGATCATATTAAAAACAAAGAAGACAAATAAAAGGAAAAGGAGACATTCTTGGGAACTGATGATCTATTCGGAGGGGGAAAGCCAATAGAGACACATAAAAGAGGAGCAGATATTTGGTAAGGAAACTGAGGGACAACAACAGCGAAAAGCCAAAAGAGGTGGCCAATTTCAGGTGGAACCCCACCCAACAGCACTTCAAGAGTAAGACTCATGCATTCGGTGTGTACATGGAAGTAGAAATCCGACGGGCAGGCTTACTCAGCAGCGTCAAAGCCAGTGTGGAGAGTGTGAGTGTGCGCAAGACAGGTGACCGACCCCATGTGCCAGCAGCCCCGGAGCACGTGGACACCATCAGCGTGCAAAGAAGCGGGCCTGTCAACCCAGCTGTGCCCAGAGTTCCAGGAAGACTGGACTTTGCAGATTGGGTCTCATATACCACCGGTGAGTGGGCCAATTGGTAACTGTATTGGAAGTAATTTGGCGTTCATTATGAATGTATACGTGTGAACCACTGCTTTCCAGAGTCCAACTCCGAGGTGCAAAGAGGAATCACCACGCATGGGTCAGGACACCCACAGGACCACGTTCGTTATGGAAGCGACCGCAAAAACACCCCGCATCTTTATCAGCAGGATAAATGATAAATGACATTCTGCACAAGCAATAGCATATAACACAGCCTTGGAAATGAGTGACTACGGTCTCGTGCGATACAAAGAATGAGTTTCAAAAGCATGTTAAGCTAAAAGGGAAGCCTCAGAAAAATACACTGTTACGCCATTTACAGAAATTAGGTAGAGGCATCACTAAATAATATATTGTTTGCGTCTTTGTATTTATTCAGCAAAACCTGTTTGGGGAGAGAGGCGGTGTGATGGGGTGGAGGGAGGCGGCAGTGGCTTGGATCTGGCGGGCGGGGGACTCGAAGTGGTGTGAGCGCTCTCTTCTTTAACAGGCAGGATGGCAACGGAGCTCACATCGGCGTTCTCCTTTAAGCGCCCCGTGTAGTCTTCACACACGTTTTACGTAAGGCATATTTCATTATTAAAAAGTGTGAAAGGGAGAAACATCTGTGTAATCAATGCAGTATTTTTAAAGTACTGTTTCGTATTTGTTTGCTGATGCAAAGACCATGTAACTATACAAAACAGAAGTCCAGATCCTAAAGAAATAAACGATTAAGTGAGCTATTTGTTATGTCCGAAGTGTGTTCCTTCAAAATTCACCTGTTGAAGCCCTAACCCCAACATCATGGTATTTGGAGGTGGGGCCTTTCGGGGAGTAATTAAGGCCAAAAGGTATTATAATCTGATTTAAGCTTATCCGATTAGATGGGGCCCTAATCTGATAAGATTGGTGACTTTGTAAGAAGAAGAGACGCCAGAGAGGACCCTCTGTCTGTGTCTAGATGGGTAATTAACAAGTCTGTGTTGTAAAATGTTATCAAGGTCAGATGCAGTTTTATTAGCGTTTGAAAACATACCCAAAACAGGACAGAGGAGGACACGTATATCTTACATTCACGTCTGTCCTTACGAACACCTAAACACTTCTGATAACATGGCATTTCTATGTAAAGATATGTATACGTGTAGCTTATTCTTCACACTGCTTGTTGCACAGGCGCGCAGAGCATCCCACGTTTGTGAACTCACGCCCTGTTACAGTTTTACATTTTGTTGTGGGAACTCGCCAACGGAATTTGTGTGGTGTGAAACCCAGGAACATTTTATTCCTGTCCACTATCAGTGACACATCACACAGGAGATCCACCCACTGGCCCCTCTTGTCCGGGGTTAACGTGTAGTTATGAAGTAATGAAGGATTTGGTGTCGGAAACACACCTTTGCAAGCCCTCCTTCTAACCTTTGAGCTGAAGTGAGAGACCGGGGTCCTAATTATTTCCCAGTTGTAGCTGCTCTGTTGGAGAGTCACGTCCTCCAGCATAATCAGCTCAAGCTTTGACTTCTGAGGAAAGTTTACCTGCTCCCTGGCAAAGAAACCTCCACTAACAATGTTTCAATTCCCAGTCCAACGGAAGTACTGTATTTCTCCCATACAAAATAGATCTTTCTTTTCCACACTGATATATGTGAATTAGATGCACTTTCTAAATGCCACCCAGCCTTTCTGTAAACACACAAGTGAGAGAGAAGAAAAGAACAAATGGAACAAAGCGAGGCAGTTTTATAGATCATTTGATGAAGTTTCCCACTTTGGAAGAATTTTGGAAAATAATGACTTGCCTGGATGTTTACAGACAAAAATGAATGATCCTATTTACAGCATAAATGATGCATGCAGGATCTTTGCAGACATTATTCAGATAGATAACGTTTTAACATTAGATCAAACTGGCATTTTTTAGGTTAAAAACTAGTCCGATAGCAGCAATTTCCTGCCGTACGACCTCCTTCCTGCCTGCTTTTATCTTTTTATCAGTGTGCAGTCAGTCACACTGTTCTGTGTTTACGATACTGTTTCTTACATGAAGGACATAGTTTTATTTCTGTAGCAATCGGTCATAAATTAACCTGCTCATGTCTGTTGTCTCAGGGAAGCATGTTATGGAAGCCCAAGTCAGTTTTAATGGCTGCAGTTTTCTCAGCTCAGATGATTATTTCTTGGCAGTGGCTCCCACGACACAAGAGCCACAGCACATCAGCAGGAAGTTCCGGCTGAGCACAGCCCACCATGGACCGCGTCCCCAGGAGGTGGCAGGGGCACCTGTTGCCAGCACTCCCCATGCCCGTGCACGGACTCCAGCTGTTTGCTCACCCGAACTAGGAGTCTGTGCCTCTCGCAATGTTTGCCGAGGAGCTGACACTCAATTTGACACCAGCTTTGTTTTCCCTGATCCCTTTGAAGCTCAATGGATAGCAAGGAGGGGAAAGGAAACAGACACAGGACTGAGTGACCGATGACTCGCGGGACAAACACACAAACAAGCCTGTGTCACCTCAGTCCCCAAGGGTCCCTGACAACGAAACGCCCCTAAAGTTCTCAAAGGGACGGGCCGGGGATATCACTTGCACAGACATTTTCAAGAGAACCTAAGCTTTCGTGTACAACTCAGTTTTTTCCCCTTCAGCCATCAGTTTCAGTGGTTACCTACGTTTGTCCTCCACGCGCGCCTAAGAAAGTGCAGAGGGAACAGCCTTTGGAAAATCGTTTATTGAGACATCGACTGATGCAGGCTTCACCTTTGTGTGACAAGGCCTGTCCGAATGACACGGTGACGGTGACGGGCCGGTGCTGGAGCAACTCACGATGCAGGCTTAGTCTGTCACTCGAGCTTTCGATCTGATGGGTCCCCGCTGAACCCAAGCCAGTGACTGACAACGACAGGAGTGATGCGTCAGCTCAGCGCCTCCTGTCCCAGCTCCGCGGCCGGGGAGGGAGTCTGCCGGTGGGAGTCCTGACGGGGGTGGGCCCTTGCCCTCCTTGGATATGGTTTTCAGATTCCTGACGTAGCACTTTGACATGTGACAGAGCAAAGAAGAAAAAAAATGAAAAGCAAAAGCAAGATGCAGTGACAGCTAGCCACGATCTCTCCCCTCAAAGATTTTGAAGACTCGCCTGAGGAGAGCTGACTGTTAATTAGAGCTGCTTTATGAACGCTACAAAATCAAATCAAATCTAATCTGGCTTATGTCAGCTCGTGTTTGCGACAGCGGAGCAAAGTCATCAGTTTATTGCAATTAATGAGGAGCTGCCTCCAGGGCGGTGGAAACCATCGGCCTCCAAGAAGGTTTGAAATGTACCCTCAGTCGAGATTGTTAAATACCGCACCACCGAGTATTAATACCTTCAAACACGTGTGCGGTCCCGTAAACTCAGGCTGTCCTCCACAGCCCTCCCCAGCTGAAACCGGTTCAGACGCAGAATGCCGTTCATCCTGAAAGTCAGGTACAAAAGGGATCGTCGGTGGCCGCTTTGCTGACGGCAGAGACATACTTGAGTTTTGTGGATAAGGTGACAGGAAGCACTGGCATGCTTTTCTGAAGTCGTCTTAGGTCTTTTGCAGAAGAACAGATTGTTACAGAGACGGCGTCCCTGTATAAATTCACATAAAAGCAATAGAAGCCCCTCCCAGGAAATGCTGCATGAGGCCCCCCAGGGAGCACACTGCGCGGGGGGTGGGGGAGGCGGGGATGGAGGGGGGGGATGCTGGCTGGGAGGGGGACCAGCTGCAAGGCAGCCAGCACGCCCCTCGCACCCACGGCCTCGTTCCACCCAGGTCCTCCTTCACCAGCAGGTGCACACGGTTTTCCTTCTTCATGGCTCACAAAACAGTAAATGTGATTAAAAAAATTATCTGCCTTTTCTTCTTGGTTGACTAATTTTTTTTTAAATTTCCCGTTTGTTCATTTCATGACCTCGTTTTCAGACACGTGGCCAGGCCAGGCCTAGGTGTGTGTCCTTCTTAGACACCCGTTCACTCTCGCTGACACGTGTAGGGGACAATGGGAAGTGTCACTCGCGCTGACGTGTGTAGGGGACAATGGGAAGTGTCACTCTCGCTGACGCGTGTAGGGGACAATGGGAAGTCCCGCCCTTCCACATGCGTTTGTCAGTGTCTCGGACCTCCGCCCGCAGTCCCTCGCTGTGTGATTCCTCATGTTTTAACTTAACCTATAACGTGAAATTGTCTTCAGTCTATTTTCATTTTGGTTTTAAGTGCCGTTGTTCCTTTTTTGGCCTCTCTAATAATAATCAGCCTATTTACTGAAACACTTTGCTAAGTGTTCTCTACCCTGAATTCCCTGCCATTCTTCTAATAGTTCTATGGGGTGGAGGCCATTATTGTCTCTATTTCATGAATTAGGCACAGAGAGGCTGAGTTACTTGTCCAAGATCACGCAGCAGCAAGTGATGGAACCAGAACTTTGGACCAAGGCCATTAGGTTTTTGACTGACCGCTCTGGTTGGCTCCCCCACACACCCTTCCTTGCCGTGGTCTGGGCCTTAACAACTCATGGTCTAGCTCAGCAGCCTTCCGCCCACGCAGTCACCAGAGCCACGAGCTGTCTTTCCTGCCCCTGCCCTACAAGCCTCCGTCACGTGCTGCACGCCCTCAGAACGTGAGGCAGGGAGTAGGAGGCACTTCCCCTGGCCCCTGCAGTGACCCCAAAGGGCAAGCGAGTACTGGATGCAGGGAGTGGCCAATGCACCCGCCGGTTCCCAGGCGGTCCAGGCTAAGGTGGACCCTGTTCTCAATCTCATGGAGACCAGTTTACAACGAGGAAAATGCGTGATGGCAAAATGGGCAATTACAGTTTTGGCTAATGGTGGATTTAAAATTCGTAAAGAAAGCTAGACATTCTAAGAATCTGCTGTCTTTGGAAAACACACATTTCACTTTATTTTTATCTTTTTCCAATCCTCAACTGAAAATATTTTTTCATTTTTTAAGGGGGGGGTGGGCAGGGAGAGACATCCATATGAGAGATAAATTTCTGTTGGTCGCCTCCCATATGTGCCCTAACTGGGGGTTAAACCCACGACTTAGTTATGTGCCCCCACCAGGGATCAAACCCACAACCTTCTGATATACGGCACTGTGGTCCAACCAGCCGAGCTACCCCAGCCAGGGCAAAAACACATTTTATGGCCTAAATAATTGTGCATTCTGATGCATTCTGATTTGTGTGTGTGTGACTGTGGACACACTCACATATATCTGTGTTTAACATTGGCTTGTGCTAGTTATTAAAGAAACTGACTCTCATTTAATTGAATCTGAACAAAGATCCCTTGAAGTTGGCTTTATTAATATCCAAATTAATTATCACAATTAGCTCTAAAGAAAACAAAAGTGGGCACATTAATACAGCTGAAAGACAGCAACAATCTGGAAGGAGACAAAACTCGTGGAATTTAAATTTGGTTTTGTTATCTTTCTTGTTAGGATGAAATTTTTAAACTTTCCACAGTCACCGCAGCAGAAAGAAAGGGTGAAAATTACTTCCCATCTCAAGTTCAAACCTTTTCCTCTGGACTCCTCATTGTATGTCATCTTTATGGCCTGTGGCCAGAAGCCCTGAGCAGGATCCTGAGACGATGTCTTGCCCACTGTACAGCATATTAGAGGCTACACTGTGGGCAACCTAAGCAGCTTGGGTGCTTTGCCCGAGGCGCCTCCACGGGTAACTTTTCTACACCAGTATCATGCCACCGATAAAGATGACAACCTGAGTTACATTCTTTCCCTCTTCAAGTTCAGTCGGCTCTGGACATGCATTCCTTGTCTTCTCCGTAGAAAAATAATTGACTCCACAAGTGCATAGAGATAGAAGAACAAGCTACTGAGGAAACAAGGGTCCTCATTACTTCTTATGGGATTTGATTTCAGACGATCTTGCACTACGTGTTGATATGATTGGTGGGCATGATCGTTTCAGAGTCAAGGGTAAGTCAGGGCGTTTCCGCAGTATTGTATGTTATCGTTGACTTTTTGAACGTCCCCTCTTCGTTTATTTACTTTAAGAGACTATCTTTGCTCTTCATTGTTTTATATCTTAGTTTTTGAATCTCCCTTCACCCTAAACTGTCCCTGATCTGGTGAAACCACTCGAAGGCAATCTTATCAGTTCAGGGCTGGGATCAGTGGGCTCATTTTTGTAGAGGTGTATCTACCATTAAGCAAAATAGATACATGAGCATTTTCATGTAATCAAAGGTTATTTACTCTCTTTACAGAATAATTTGGCACTTTGGAAATCAATGTGCACAATTTCTTTGTGTATCTTGCCACTCAATTGAGTTTAAGGTGTGGTTTTATTGCAATACATTTTTTTCACACTTTCTCAGGGAACAATACACAGTAAATCCAGCAGGTGCTGTATCTGAAAGTAGATATTCATTCATTCATTCATTCATTCATTCACATGTAATTCTGTTGCTGGAGCTCCAAGGATGTAATTTTACAAAGTTGATGGGTGCCCTAATATGTTCATTTAATTTGCTACAGACAGGTAAGAGTTGATTCTGAACTCTGTTTGACTACATTGAAGTTGAATTGCTTGCGGTGATCTTCTAAAAATTAGTTTTGTCATTTTTTGCTGTCAGAACAGTCAGAAGAAAGTCATTTGCATTTCTCCGAGGCTTGTTTATGGACCCTTCACTCATCAATTTTTTTCTTTGTTAGTCTTTGGATCGTAATGTATAATTATTGACAATCAATTCAATAGATGTTTACTCTGTGCTAACTATGCATTATGCATTAATCTGGAGAGTGGATTTCCAAAGATAAGTCTGGACATAAGGGCTTATGTAGATGGGCAGACACACAAGTAAAGGGCAGTTGGAATGCAGTGTAATAATTACAGTGTGAACAGCGTGATGCGGGATCACAAAAGGGGGCTGGACCATCGCTCTGGTGAGAGCCGTTTCAGAAAGCTCTACAGGGAAGACCACGCTGGACTGGCTCTGGGCGTAGAAACAAGAGATCGTCGCTCCTGTTTTTCGGGGTTTTGTCTGTTGTTGTTGTTCCTCAATGTGTTTACTGTGGTAAAAGACACATACCATAAAATTTACCATTGTAGCCCTTTTTAAGGGTACTGTTCGATGGTATAAGGGCATTCGTTGTGCACCTGTCACCCCCATCCATCTCCAGGACTGTCTGCCTCTTGTAAAAGGGAAACTCTGTCCCCATTAAACAAGAACCCCTCGTTCTGCCCCTCCCGCCCCTCCACCCACCAAGCTGCCATCTGTCTCTGTGAATTTGACTCCTCTGAGTACCTCAGTTAAGTGGAACCACACAGTATTTGTCTGTTTTGAAGCTGGCCTGTTCTACTCAGCCTAATGCTTTCAGGGTTCATCCATGTTGCAGTATGTGTCAGAGTTTCCTTCCTTTTTCAGGCTGAATGATATTCTATTGTACGTGTGTAACACACTTTGCTCGTTCATTCATTCGCCCCTGGGCAGTTGGGTTGCTCCCACAATTTATCCGTTGTGAATAATGCTGCTCTGAACACAGATACACAACTATCTCTCTGAGATCTACTTTCAGCTCTTTTGGGTGTACACATAGAAGTGGAATTATGGGTCTTATGGTAACTGTATGTTTAATTTTTTGAGGAAACTCCAGACAGTTCTCCGCAGCAGCTGTACCATTGTACAGGCCCATCAGCAGTGCACAAAGGTTCCAGTTTCTCTACATCCTTACCAACATCTCTTCCTTTCTGCTTTTTAAGGTCTTTTGAGGAGATACGAGGAGAGACCTCACTGGAGTTTTGTGTTTGATTTTGTATTTTATAAATTTGGTTTGGATGATTTGGGGTTGATTTTCTTTAGATCAGTGTAACTTAAAGTGTATTCCGGAATCACAGGACCAAAGTCAACCACAGTGTTTGCTAATAGTGTCCCGAAAATTTATTCAACAGTTGATATTGTATGCAGAATCCTCAGGCGGTTTTTTTGGCACAATAACTTTTGCCACAGAAACAAGTGAAAATTATTCCCATTGCATCAAAATTACTATCATCGCCATAATCATATTGTCTACTACCATCAACTCCAAATTGTGTGAACAAGGTCAGATATTTAAATTTTATTGATATGTTACCTGCACCCCCCCCCCCGCAAGATACCTGGTTTATTTAGAGATAAGTCAGATTACCTGAGGCCAGGCTCCTGGCAGCGGTGGGTGATTCGTAGGTCAAAGGAGCTGCGGCCCCATCTCGTCCTTAGGTCTTCTCGGCGACAGCCTGCTGGGTTGTGCAGCCTGGACCGTGTATTTGAACCTGCGGGGCCCTCCGTCAGGGGTGCATGTAAACCCTGAGTCTCCGCAGGGTGTTTGCTCACGTTTCACATCCGGTCCACGTGCCTCCTCCATGAAGCCGTCCTCAGATGAGCCCAGACACACAGCGCTGACCCGTCCTCCATTGCACCAGATGGGATAGGGCTTCTCTGGGGCACTTGACACGACGTGGCGATTTTGGTTGGCAACGCTGCTCTCAGCTCCTTGAGAGTAGAAACCATCCTAATTATTATTATTATTATTATTATTATTATTATTACTCATTATTATGGCCTAAGGTAGCGCCTTACAGCTGGTATATAAAAATACATTCCTTCTTTGCAACAGCATTGTAACCAGTCTTAATGCTCTATCGGCCAAGCAGCCATTGCTACATTGGTATTGATGATAACATTATACACACTGAGGGTTCAAGATGAAAAGTTATTAGATCTTTTCAGGTTGAAAACTATTAGAACTTGAATTTTGTGAATAAAATAGAAAGAGTCTAAATGACATATGTAAGAAAAAATGCATTTCCTTCCTAATTCTTTTGCAGTAATAAGCAGCAGATTATGTTAATAGGTGGGAAATAAGAATAGAACGATATCTGAACATTTTCCTTTGATGCCACATGCGGATGGAAATACCTTGCGTGTAAGATACTAACACAGCGATCCCACAGTAGGTCGTGTAGGACTTCAAGACTAATAATTAATCCACAGGGTTTTGGTAGCAAAAGTGTTTCAATTATATAACACTGATGCAATGTGTTTCTGAGACACTATTTGGAGACCATTTTCTAAGCCGTAAAATGGAAAAATAATTATAGGAGACTGATCTCACTGGCAGCTGGTTGTGTTTTAGAGCACAGTCCAGTCCTGGGGCCACGGAGCCTCCCCCCGGGGACCCGCACCAGCTCCGCAGACGGCCCAGAGCTTCCTTACCTTTCATCCCCTCCTGGTTCCTCGGATTATTAGTTGTAGGTGAAATCGATCCCTGCTTCCCCAGGGCTTCCCATTGCAGTGACAATAAAATAACCCTTTTCATTGTATTTGCTACACTCTCCGTTCGCTTTGGTGCACGGGTCCAAGGACTAGACAACCCGAAGTACTTGGTTATAAAATAACATCAACCGCAAAACCACCATGCGATCTTTGTGCCCATTTGGAAGTGCGAATCTCACGCGTGGCCACAGATAGTGCACCATCCATTCCTGAGCCACGCCACAGATAGTGCACCATCCATTCCTGAGCCGCATTAGCACTGAGAACACCAGTTGTGAGTTCTGGAGACAGGTGGCAGTCTGCTGGCAGACCAGTGATTGCGACAAGATGGCAATTGACCAGGGGCTTCGACACAGTGAGCCAAGCTTTTTCCAGAAAGCCTAGGGGAAGCAGAGGTCAAGGTCGTGCTGATAATGAGGAAGTGAAATGCCTGTATTGGAAATAAACAAACATACATGTGATGCATTATCAGGTGCAACATTTTCTGCAAGAAGTCCCTTTAAAAATCAATGCACATTGGCCTTTTACCTTCAAATCTGCCTCCTAAGAAACATCTGAGGGTTTTCAATGTGAGATTACAAAAAAGAAAAAGGAAAGAAAAGGAGAAAGAATGACTTAAAAAAAATTTAGTAAAAGTTCTCATAGGTGCCTGTATGCGAAGTTCTAGGGCTCCTTTGGGCCACCTCAGGAATGTGTACATTGGTGACCTTCAGGATGCCAGCTCGGCTCTGTGCCTGTCCTGGCCTGCCCCCCTTTACCGTGTCCTCGTCCTCACCCCCTTCCTTCCTCAGTCTCCAGCTGGGACATGGGGGAGCTGGGGATGCTCCTGACCTTTGTCATCTGAGAGCTAGTGGAACTCAGAGCTATTGTCTGTCATAGAGTGATATCCAGAGAAAGAGTATAAAATGATGGCCCCTTTGCCAGGGTGTTGAAAGGTGATGCTAAAATTCTCTGTCCAGCCCTTCTGCAGACTTCACACCACGTGGGCAGGGGAGCCAGTCTAACGCCTCACTCCGTTGCTCCATTAACATTCTGTTCCGTGGGGTTAATCCTCTGTCAGACAAAGTTCTTCCTTCCCACCCGCAAATGGGGGGTGTGAGAGCGATCATCGGTTGGGACCTATTGAACATGTTGCTCGTCCTCCCCTCCGGGACGTCAGTCATCTGGCCACGATGGGCAACCATGCTCTGTGCTCATGTGGCTTTTGAAAGATGGACAGGCAGAGGCTGCAGGGAGCTTGAAAGCACCTACGACTCTGTCATGCGCCAAAATCAGCCTCCAGATTGGTGCCAGCTGGGGGCGAATGCGGGGGACAGGACCCGCGAGCGTGCCTGCACCTCACTCTGCTCCTTCGGCCCACTTGTCGTTTCCTTCCACTTGGGGCTTCGGTTGTTTCTGAGTTCTACACGCTGTGACGGGAGCGCAGGGAGGAGCCCATCTCGGAAGCCCTGGCATCTCCCTGGAACTGTGCTTTGTGGGCCCGGGAAAAGCCAGCCGGGTGGGCGTTGCGGGGAACGGACACCTGCCACTAGGGTCCCGCGGGTCTCCATCTCTCCGAGTGTCTTTTCCTTCTCGAACTCCCTTCGGGAAACCATAAGACCCGCCTACTGATAAGCAGATTTCAGGCTTGAAGTGGGAAGGGTGATATGTACTTTTTAGTGATCACGGATGTAGGAATGAGTAAGGAAAGACCCCGTGGAATGTGTTGGTTCTGGCTGTGTGACGACGAGTCTAGATGTTGGGTCTGCGGAGACAGGGTGTGCGGGTGGGCTCTGCCCCGCCCCTGTGCTCAGCCCCTCTGCTCACACGCCACTGCCCAGAAAGGACGTCATTATACATTCAAGGCACCGTGCTGGCTCCTCTCATGTTTTGAGGCCTCAACAGAACTCAGCCTTACCTATGCCGGCTGGGAAGGGCCAGGGAAAGAGTGCTGGGCGCACAGGTTCCGCCTCGGCGTCCTCAGGAGCCTCCTCAGGAGCCGGGTGGGCCCCAGGGCCGGGCTGGATGTGTTTCTCCAGGCTGTCAGAGCGGCCACGCTGGAACCCACCCGGGTCTCCTCTAAAGGGCTGCACCGCGTCAGCGTTGCCCAGCAACGGCGTCAGCGCGCTGCTGCCTCCAAAGGCTCAGAGCGGACCCTGTTGAGCACACGTGCCCCGCCCCGGCTGCTAGAGTTATTTTCCCATAAGTGTGAGGGCTAGGGCGCCTGGCAGGTTACACTCTCCCACCCCGACCCCCACCCCCTCAGCTGGGCCCCCTGTAGCCATGACCCGCCGCTGGAGGAATGAAGCCCACCTGTCTTGCCTGTGAGCAGGGCACCTCCGAGGAGGAGGTGACCGAGTTCCCATGAGGGACCGGGCTAAACTCCTCCCCAGACTTTGCCTGGAATCACTCTTCAGCTTGACACTTTTTCCCCAACTCCCCCCCACCCCCACCTCAGCGTTTCCCAGGGCTCATCAGGAGATCACTTGCACAAGATGATCCTTAACCCAGGTTAGAATCCTGTTCCGGACACCTTGACCGAAAACGTGGGTCAAGGGCGAAAGTTGCCTTAGACCAAGAGTGCTCTTGGTCACCAGGCTAGCTGCACCGGGTGCCTCGGTTTTCCCTTGTGAGACTGGGCATGCTGAGCACTCGGCGTTGGGTGGAGGTGTCGATTACCTATTCCTGGGACAACGTACCACGTTTTAAGTGATAACACATTCGCGACCTCCAATCTCTGGGTGCCAGGCATCCTCCCCGTCAGGATCGCGTAAGCTGCAACCCAGACTCAGCCGGGTGGCGGTCACCTCGCGGAGTATCTCGGGTCAGACCCCGTCCAGCTCTCTCGGTGGCTGACGGCAGGGTTCTGTCCTGTGGGCTGTTGGATTCGTTGCTCGCTGCTGGGCCGAGGCCCCTCTCCCTTCTTTGCCACACAAGCCTCTTCAACATGGCAGCTTTCATCTGCAAAGTGTGTGTGTGGAGGGGGGGCAACCACAAGGCAGGGGTGGGGGGGGGAGAGAGACAAGGTCTTTGTAACCTGGTCGTGGAAGGGCTGTCTCATCACTCTGCCATCGTTCTCTTGCTAACGAGCAAGCCGCCAGGTGCAGCCCCCACAGCAAGGAGATTGCGCAGGGTGTGCATATAAGGAATTGGGGAGCGGGGCTCTCTCCCCCCCTTCTGGATTATTCCAGCACCTGACAAAAGTATCCGCCGACATTTGTGCACATTCTCACTTGTCACTCAGTTTCCTTCCATTAAAACTTTATACCTCAATGATCGTATTCAGAAGTAAATTCTGTAGACTTCATTATTCTCTATAAAGAATTAAAGCAACCATTGACACATAAATACCACTTAAATGTCAGCATAAGGAAGAAATACTTGTAGTAGTTTTATCCTTGGGATTCCTTGTAAAAAATAAAGCAGTTGTTCAACCTAAATCGTGCAGTTTAGAAACTTAAAAAATCTTTGCTGCCACTTGGCATTTTTTTGACATTTTCTGAAATGATGCTCAAATAATTTGCTTCTGTGCTTAATCTAGCTTGACAACTGGAAGGTGTTTTATGTTGGTCTTCCGTGAAAAACCCTGTGTCCACCTCAGTGGCTCCAAAAGGAAGCCGCCTGTCTCCTAGTTATGAATGATTCATTGAATCTTATCTCCTCATGCTGGCTGCTGGGCTCTCAACTTGCTAATAGAATGATTTCTAAACGCTGCACCCAGATGTTCCCCTAGGATAAGCAGGGCAGGGAATACAGGTGCGTGCAAAGACAAAGTTGATTTTACCGTGGATTTTTAATTTGAAATCATCGTAGCCATGGCATACAGTTAGACTGTGCTAAAGCCTTCCATGCAGGGAATCAAACAACCCCTTCGTCTCCACTCACATGACAGTATGTTAAAATTTATATGTAACTTATAAAAGAATATATGCATACATAATTTGCATCCATGTGTTATATGGGTAATAAGTAAGGTCTAGGGCCTGCACAGCAAAGTTGCCGAGATAGCCATCACTTTGAATGAGGCCTTACACCTGTCCGAACTTTCAGAGGAGGTTGAGAAGCGCCCGCCCCCACCACTTGAGGAGAAGACCAGGTGGCATTAGAAGCAGTGGGCTCCCCTGTCCCTCCGCCTCGGGAGGCCCCTACGCTCAGCGGGTCTGGAGTGAGCTGTGAGTGACCGCTGACAGGAACGGCGAGCTTGCTGCAGTATCAAGTATGCATGAAGGTTCTCTCTCTGGTTTCCAAAACTTTCGTCCATTGCATAATTGATTTTAAGTTGAATCGCCATTGTGGTTAGTCATTAATTTTAAAAATATGTATATGCATTTTCCAAAAATTGCAATAGCTAAGAAAAAGCCTTGCATTGTGCTGGAATGTTGAAAACGCACGGGAGTCACAGGGCACTGTCCGTGAGACGGCCACGCAGCTGCACAAAGTGACAGAGCCTCGCCACTCACACAAACACACGCCAGCGTGCCACTGGAAGCCCGTTATTTTTCTTGCAGGACACTTCCTGTCACAACAGGAATAAAATCTTCACAACTGTTCAGTCAAACAGAGGCAGCTTACATTGTGTCAAGGCCCCCAGCCCTGGATTCGGGAAGAGTCAGATAAGCGAGAAAGCTCTTGTCTCCAAACCGAAGCCTCACGCTGGCTTCCCGGCCCTGTGTGCCACTCTGGACAGATGCATCGAGGCGAAAGTCAGATCTCCATCTGCCGTCGGAACTGTCCCCAGGGAGACCGTGTGCTTGCTGAGCAGGAAGCAGACAACACCTCCTGCCTGAGAAGACCTCTCGCAGCCACGTGCAGGGGGCGGGGATTTGGGCGTTTGGGACACCAAGATCCTGCGGGCGTAGACCAGAGCCTGACGCGAGATCTGGACTATTTTCTAAAATCTAACAAATTCTGATGGAACAAAGTATGTTCCTATTTTCAAAAAACAGCATAAATCCAGCACTTAACATAGAGGTACGTCGTCCAAGAGTTAACACACAGAAACATTTTCATTTACAAACGCATGTGTGTGTGTACCCACACACAGAGGCACCCTCACAGCACCCTTTTGAAAACCGAGGTCACCCTGTACCTATTGTTTGCAAACTGCTCCCTGAACTCTAAAAGACACCAAGAATATCTTGCAGATCGTGGCAGAAATTGTTGGTTACGTAGGACCTGGTTACCTAACCTTCACTCCCTTTCTTCCTGCAAAAGGGCGCAGGGCGGGGCTGGGGGTGGGGATTGCCCACGATCCACTCACAACGATCCTGTTCCCTGCTTTTCCAGCTCCCTCAGCTTGTTGGGTAAACACTTGGTCCAGTTCCGAGCAGTAAGTTAATGAGACAGGAGTTGGGAGGGTTCCAGGAGCCCTCATCTTCTGATTGGACAAGGTAGATGCACCTGGCTTGGTTCTTGCTCCTCTCTGACCTGGCCTCCTTCCGAGCAGCCTACGATGTGAAGGCTTACGTGCTAGTAGCCATCTGAGGACCACGAGAGAAAGGGAAGGAGATCCCAGAGCAAGCAGCTCGAAGCCTAATCCACGCCACCTGTGCTAGACTCCTTTGTTCCTGTCAAGTTTATTATGAGAAAAATAAACAAACTACTAAAGCTGCTGTGATTGGGTTTTCTGTTACTCGAGGCCAAATATGTGTCTTTTATTTCTAATATACCTCAAGTTTTTCTAAATGTAGGGTACGTATTGCTGATGTTATGATTATAAAATCTAATTATATGTTGTTTAGAAGAGGGCACTGAATAATAATTAATCATATAACAACTTTATTCCACTTTCTCCTTTATCTCAACTGTTCTGTTCATTCTGATAATATAAGGAAGAGGGTCTCTTACTATAGCTGAAACAATCATCTAATTTTCACTAATCGCTCCTTTAATAAAATACCCTAACAAGCTTATCTAGCTCAAAAGCAATACTACTGTTTTGAATGTATTTATTTTTTTATCATTACTCTTCATGTATGTTAAGAAATATTGGTGCCTACTTTTGAGGAGACTTGGGGAAATACATTTGGAAAATACTAATTTAGATGGCCCGTATCTATGGCGAAAATCTTGACTATGGAAAAGGGAGTGACTAAAGCCGGGACACGTGCCGCTGCTCGGCCACTTTCAGTGGCTGGATTCTGTGCTCTCAGGGGTTTAATTCATGGTTAACGTTTAGAGAAGGGGGCGGCTGGTGCATTCCGGGCACCCACCATCCACCTGTGGCCATAAAGCTGCTTCTCCGTCCTGGTCGTATCAACCATGCGTTGCATCAATTAACCCCTTGTCCATCATGATGTTGTGAAACACTAGTCATTAAATCTCTGCCAAATTTATTTGACAACTAAATATTTGACTAATTTCCTCAGGATAAATGACTGTAAGTTAAATTTCTGGGAAACAAGCATAAATATTTTTAATCTTTTTCATATGTATTTGCATAATTATCCTCAGAATGCTTTTATACCAATTAGATTTCCACAAATGTCATAAAAGATGGCAATTTTTTTCTGACTCTTCCTGTCATGCTTTTTATACCACTCAAAATATAGAGGAATATAAATGAATAATAATAAATTCAAATTAACATATACAAATGTACTCACACACTTTCTTTTATTTTTTATTTTGAAATGGGCCTACTCATTCCTAATATTACTCACTTTGTTTTATTTACAAAATATGATGTCATAGCAATCACCCAATTCAATACAATTGATTCAGCTAATTTCAAACTTTCAGTCTATTTTAAATTATTAAAACCATCTGTGCATTTTCTAATAAGCCAAATAATGTAGAGGTAGGAAAATAAAATGGTAATAATCTCATCCTGCCTTCAAACATAGCTGCCTTGAATTTATCTTTTTAGCATAAATATCCCATATCTTCCTCTATGATGGAACCCAAGTACAACAACATATATAGGCATAGATAGGGACTTCAATTACTTTTTAGAAAAATGTAGTTTTATGAATACAGTGTTCCATTTTTTGCTTTTAGTATATCATTTATATCCTTCCACATCAATGGTAAAGAAATATAACTCATTTTTAGTAGCTAAATTTTCACAATATTAATATTTTATAGTTAATTCAAACATTACCCTATTGGCATATATGCATCTTCTTTCAAAATCTTTTACTGTTTAAAAAGAACATGTTCCTGTAGATATACAGGCTAGAGCAGAAGTAGGCTTACAATTGTGAGTACACAAAACACAGAGTTCACTCTCATATCATTATTTATTAATTATTGTATTGTTTTCCACACAGACCATTGTAGACCTACTTTTGCCCCACCTTGTACACTTGTGTATTTCTATTGGTTTTTTCTCTAGGTTAGGCTCCCCCACCACACACAGAAATAGGATTTGTATGTTAGATTATGTATATTTTTACCTCACATTTGTTAAAGAATATGTGAGCTCTCATTTCCCCACAGATTGCCCCAGTATACATTTCTCCATTTGATATTGGAGGTTACTTCTCTTTTAAACTTCGGTCATCTGAGCCTGTATCAGGCATTTGGCATGCAATGGCAAATTGTATGAACTGTCTATGATACATCAAAACTGCACATGTTTGCTGATGCTATTGCTTTTTCACACCTATTGCCTAAGTTTTAAAACCACTTAATAACTTGACGGATCAAATATGATTTCACTAAGGAAATATTTATAGTGCATACATAGTCCTTTAAAGCCACATATTTAAATTCTACAGACTACACCCCGATAACGCCAAAAGGACTTAGAATCTACAAAGCTCTGTGCGACTTACTTCGCTGCACTTTTTAGATAATTTTTCACATATCATGGAGCTAAACTCTGCTTGTAGGTTGGGAAACTGTTGGTCAAAGAGCATAGGAAACTTCGTAGGCCATTTAAGCTCTTCTCAACTGGACAGAGTATTTACATGTGCCTCATTGGCTAAAATATTTAACAGAATGAGGATAATTCATTACATACATAATTTTTCCTTCACAGATTAACATTGGAATTTGCTGCACGCAGCCCCCAGGATGACATATTGATCCAGTCATCAGCTTGTCAAATACCAGGATGCATGTCCCGCCCACCTGATGGAACTTAAGACCCACCTGTAATTAATGAACTAAATAGCTATGTTTATCTACGCATGCAGTGATTCTGCAAAAATTATCTCACTTCCTATTGTTCATTCCTTGTTTTCCAGAAACCAACCATACAACACAACCCTTAATTCCAGAGCATTTTAGATTGTCAGCTGTTCAGAATTCATATTACAAATTAGCCTATGTGGAATAGGAACTGTAACCATTGCTAGCATGCCTAATAAAATGTGACTATGGTAGAGGATTGATAAATATCTATTTGTTTAATTGATATTACATTGTATATGATCAACTTGGCCAAAGGGACAAATGAGATCAGTGATTTATATTAAAATACAATAATTGCCCTATATTTCAAGCATCTATAATTTTTCCTAAAACCTCTTAAGTACTGATTTGACCTCTTGTGTCAAAAAGTAAATGAATAAAAATCAACTAAAGTTGACCCTTGAACAACATAGCTTTAAACTTTGAAGGTCCCCTTATATGCAGATTTTTTTGATAAATACATACAGTACTGTAAATGTATTTCCTTGTGATTTTCTTAATAATATTTTCTTTTATCCAGCTTACTTAACAACCCAGATTATAATACACAAAAAATAACATACAAAATATGTGTTAACAGGCTATTTATGTTATTGGTAAGGCTTCCACTCAACAGTCGGCTCTTAGTAGCTTAGTTTTGGGGGGTCAAAAGTTCTATGTGGTTTTTTGGCTACACAGGGGTCAGTGCCCCTAACCCTCACATTGTTCAGGGTCAACTGTAGTCATCTGATGAATGACTTACATTTACACACTATTATTGAACGGTCAGGGAAAGGACTGGTCAGTAAATATGTAGAGAGGATCATCCATGTCAACATGTACAGAATGTTAATCCGGTATTTTCTTGGAGGTAGTTGAGTGGCTCTTTCTTTTATTATTATTTTATTGTTATTATTATTATCACTTATTAAAGGTGATATATAGATCAATAAGGAGAAAAATCACCTTGAAATACGTGAGTTTCCTTGGACCTACAGGATTTTTGCAGATGCTAGTGTAGTGTATTATTGATGGGTGTATGCATTGGGGCCATTCTTCATGGTTATTGAATTTCCTTAATAATACTCCTGTGTTTTAACAGACCCCCTTAGGCACCCCAAAATACTGACTAACTGACTCAGGCACTGTTCTCCATTCGTTCTCCTATTCAATTCGGTTCTTTCCCCCATGATATCCAGGCTCTTTTAATAAAGTCATTATTTTAGTTTCCATTGTTCTTCCTTAAGAAATCAAATGGAGGGTTACCATATCCATGTGCAAATGCTTAAAACATAGAGAAGAAAACTAAACTGGGCATTTGGACCATAATTGTTGAAATAGGTCCATCGCCGAGACTCTGTCACTGATTCACCAGTGAAACAGAGAGAGGAGGAATAGTTTATTTAGTGCCCCCTTACCTGGACAACTCTTTTATTATTTTAAATATACTTTCGGAATGCTTTGTTGTTGTTTTTCAGAAAACTTTTTATTTATGCTCTTTTATTTTTTACTACACTGTCTCACCTTGGAAAAATGACTGAGTTTAAAGGCGCACATCTGTCCTCTGTTTTAGGATAGCCTTACTGTATTTCATCCGGGATGTGATATGATAGTTAACATCCCTGTCTGGAAAACTGGTCCTTTAGGTGCTGCAATGTGTGACTCAGGGGATCTAATATATTGTGATGTGGCTTTCATAGTTTATCTTACTCACCGTCCCAATTCGAGGGTTTGCAGTCTTCATAGGAAGTCATCTCAATAATATCAGTGTACTTTTTAACCAATTTGGGGAGCATGACATGATTTTCATACAAGAGCAATGTGAAAGTGTCAATTTTCAGTCTTGATCGGTCAAAAAAGGTTGTTTTCTGGCTCTAAATCTTCAACAGATGTATAAGTCGATATGAAGGCTCTTAGTTCTTTCCTCCCATGCCAGGAAAATCCTGGGACCCATGGGGAGAGGATTAGTGTGGTGTCCCAGATGAAGACCAGAAGGTGAGTAATGTGAAATTTCTCTGGACAGGGTCATCAGTCTTGCAAGGACTTGCTGTGGGCCTCTCTTGAAGTTGCGGGGTGGTACCCCTTCATTCCTCTGTACAGGTTAGATTTTGTAGGCCAGAGGTAGCTGGGACATCACTCAAATTATGGCCTTGGGTCCAAACTGCTTCACAAGTTGCCTTTGAACTAGAAGGCAGTGTTGGTGATACGGATTCTGAAAGCGAATGCTTTCTTCTGAAGAAGGTTGATTTTTGTTTCGCTGGCCATTTTACTGGCTTAAGTCTAAGCTACACTGTCTTTGTTAGCAGCTGAGACCTCTCTCTTCATTCAAACACCCCTCTCTTGCTTTACACAGGGCGCCTTGGATTCTTTCTGGCATCTGCACAGTTTTGTGATCATGCAAAGGCTGGGAAGAAGTTGACTTCTTTCTTGCTACAATTCACCCTTTCACATCCCAAACACTCTGGAAGCCTTCATCTCAAACCTCCAGCTTCTTAAGTCCGTAAAATGGTGGATTCCAATTTAAGTTCCAGCTTCTTTTATATCAAAAAACCTTTTAACTCCCATTTTTTCCCCAATGCAGTTTTTCTTCTTTTAGACATTGAGTCTCTTTCATTTTGTTAATGTTTTTTCTGGGGAGTTCCCGTTGCTCCACAACCTGCCTCCATTTAGGGTTCTCAGTGCCCTGGATTTTGTCCATTCTAAGAGGTGGGTAGTGGTACCTCATTTTTGTTTTAGTTTGCTTTTCCCTGATGACATATGATATGGAGCATCTTTTCATATGCTTCATTTTTTAATTGCAAAATTATTGTGAAACACTTTGAGAGAAAAGCTTAGAGCTTTCCCTTACGTGCAATGTCAAAGTCTTCAAATAGACAATTTAAATACAAATGTCTACATTTGACAGCATGTAATTATATATACACTTATGAAGCAAAGGAAGATAGGCTGTAAAAATATATAAAATGTGGCCAAAATTTGTGACAATTTCCATTAGCTTATAAGCAGTTCAATGTAGTTAGTGGTAAAGGGAAAAATCGGTGCTTTTTGTATCCTCTTTCCATGCCCCTCATTAATCCATCTGCCGATTGAGTACAGTTTTGAAATGTCATGGTTGATTTGTGAATTAAAGGACACCGTGCAAGTTAAATGCTGGATTCTGCCCTGAAAATGCTCGTTTTGGACACTTCTTCCAGTTCAGGTGGGGCTTTTACTTATTCATGTGACTCTGCAGGAATTGTCATTAGTTTAATGGTCTTTAGAATGTGACAGTTTACTCTGTGATACATGTCTTATTACCATTCTCACCGAGCTATCTGCTACATGATTGTCACCTAATGGGAAGAAGGCAGAGGATGCCTGGGGTTTGGCAATGAAAAGAGCCCCTTACACAGCGGAGACCGCCGACGGCGCAGCAGCGCTGAGAACCGCTCTGTTAGAGACCGAGGAACGAGAACTCCGAACGAGAGGACGGGTTGGAATGGATGTAACCGTGCCCTGTTCGTGCTCCCTCATTACGTTCTTTTCTATTTCCACCGGGACTTAAGAATTCGTGTAGCTGCTTTTTTGACTTTGTGCTTCATACGTACTAGGATCTTCCCGCCTGTAAAGGCCTTTAGATAACGAGGCCACACTTTAGACACTATCTCCGACCCTCGCGAAGAATTAAGAATGCGAATGTGGTAAATGCGGTGAGCCCGTTGCAGGGAGGTTGCGGACCGGATCCTTCGGTCCCCCAGCCGCACTGCTATTCCGGGAACACTAATTGCTCCGCGTGGCCACTCGCATCACACACCTGTCATCCAGTTCTTCCTGTTCCGAAGCTAGCTGATGGCAGCAGCTGTCCGCCCAAACCTCGGGGACTCATTCCATTTGAGGGGAGAATGGGGCTGTGGCCTTCTAACGCTTCTCAGCATTATCGGGCTTCTGTATAAATGTAAAACATGTTTGTTTTTTTTTTTTTTATTTGTCTTTAGAGGGGTAGGGGAGAGGGAGAGGGAGAGGGAGAGAAATATCAATGTAGGGTTGCCTCTCGTGTGTCCCCTGCCGGGAACTGGCCTGCAACCCAGGCATGTGCCCTGACTGGGAATCGAACCGCGATCCTCTGGTTCGCAGGCCCGCGCTCAATCCACTAAGCTACACCAGCCAGGGCCTGTTTTTTATTTTTAAAAAATGTTAAATACTCCCATTGAGTAGAACCCTCTGCCCATTAAGCAGTTTGTCCCCAATTCTTTCTCTCTCCCCATCGCCGTCCCCAGGCACCAACCGGTCTGCATCCTGTCTCTGTGGATTTATCGATTTTGGATATTTCTCGTAAACAGTATATAATATGTGAGTTGTTTTGTGTCTGGTTTCTTTCATTTAACAAAATGTTTATGAGGTTCATTCATTGCAGCCTGTATCACTACTTTGCTTTTATGGCTGAATAATATTCATATATACATAATCACAATGCATTTATCCACCCATCTGTTGCTGGACATTTGGGCTGCTTTCCCTTTTGGCTTTTGGGAGTGGTGCTGCTACAAATATGTACAATTTGTACATGCACTTATTTGAATATCCCTTTTTAATCCACTTGGATCTATAGCTACAAGTGAAATTGTGGGATCATATTGTAATTCCACGTGTAACTTTTGGAAGAACCAACAAATGCTTTTCTGCGAGACTAAACTGTTTTACATCCCCCTGAGCCATGTCCACCGGTTGCCATTTCCCTATATCCCTGCGGACACTTCCTTCCTGTCGGTTTGGTATTGTAGTCATTCTAGAGGATGCGAAGTATCGCCTGCTGTAGTTTTGCTTTACGGCTCTCCATTGACTAATGACCATCCTGAGCACATTTTTAATGTATCTGTCAGTCATTTTGGAGAAATGTCCATTCAAGACCTTTGCCTTTTTTTAAAAATTGGGTTGTCTTTCTGAATTTAATTGTTGACTAGTGAGAGTTCTTTATGTACTCTGAATAATAGACATTTTCAGTTATATATGACTTTCATGTATTTTCTCCCGCTTTGTAGTTGTCTCTCTACTTCCTTGATGATGTCCTTTAAGATACATTTATTTTTTTTATTTTCATGAAATCCAATGTATCTGTTTCTAAAAGGTTTGTTCTTTGGGTTTCTAAGAATACCTTAAGAATTCATCACTAAATTCCAGGTCACAAAGATTTACCCCCATGTTTTCTTCTAAGCATTTCAGGACCTTAGCTCCTCCAAGGCGCTGATCCATTGTGATGGTGAGAGGTAGACACCAAATTTCCATTCTTTTCATTTTTTCCCCATATGGACGTCAAGTCTCAGCACCGTATGCTGAAAACACTATTCCTGTTCCAGTAAATGGTCCCGTGGCACAGACTATGCTAGCCTCAAAGAATTCGTTAGGAAGTGCTTCCTCCTTTTATTGATGAAGAGTTTGAGGGTTGGTGGCAATTCTTTAAATATTGGTATATTTCACTAGTGAAGCCATCTGGCCCTGGACTCTTTTATTTGGGGGAGGGGACAGAGTTTTTGATTACTGATTCAATGTCTCCACATGTTTTAAGTGTGTTGAAATTTTCTTTTTTTCTTGAGTTAGGTAATATTGTATTTATAGAAATTTTTCCATTTCATCTAGATTATTAATTTTCTGGCCATAAATTTATCATAAAATTCTCTTTTAATCCTATTTATTTCTGTAAGGTTGATAGTAATGTTCCTACTTTCCTTGTATCCCTAGTGGACCTGCCCTACAGGAAATGCTACAGAGAGCCTTTTATGCTGAAATAAAAGGACACTTGGTACCTCTTAATTTAATTAAGCACAGTGTTTTTATCATAGTAGCCAATATTATACTTTAGCTTCCCCCAAATATTTTAAATGTTTATTGAGTAATAGTGTTCTTTAAAAAGTATTTTTATAATGGTTGTGGCTCTTATCAGAATCGTATTCTTTCTTTTTTGAAAAGCCAATAATGTATTACAAAATTTCCTGACTTAGAAAGTGAAAGCAAAGCTCTGTGTACCGGGACTAGCAGTATTATCAACTACATACATTTTAATGTGGGAGTCTGCCTTCCGTTGTTTAAATCCTAAAATACAGGAATATAACTAAATAATTCTAATTACTCTACACATCATAGAGCTCTATTATCTACAAAACCTTGTTAAATTACTTCTTTTTCATGTCTAAATAATTTCTCAGAGTAATAAGTTCAAATTATGGTATAAAGTAGAACTTCGTACAGTTGTCCTAAAAAAATCCACTCAGACAGTTGCAACTGATTTGAAAACAGCTGGTCACTGTGACTCTCTCAGGATTCATGGGGAAAGATTATAAGATAAAGAATATTAAAGGGCTTTGTGTGCTTTAGATTTGGAAGTACAAGCATCGTGCTTACAGGGGCTTCTGAAATGTGGTGAACACATCCAGTTCTCTGTGGTTTTGTAGATACAACTCACCGTCTTCTAGCCTTCATGATGCCAAGATCGAAACCTCAGGTTTCTTAGGTTGCCCTCTCAGAAACTTCAGTCAAACTAGTATTTATTAGTGCCCTCTCTCTGCCCGTCACCTCCCTGGCACCAGCCAGAAGGACAGAGCAGAGTTCTCCGCACCCCCTTTCCGATCTCATTGTCGCTTACTCCGTGCTCCTAACAGCCGACAGTTCCCTCCTGGGTGCGTATGGTGCACCTGGGACGGGGCAGCGAAACAGCAAGAGAAGGCATGCCCCATTGTGAGAGGAAAATAAACCCACCTCTCCGTGTCCCTCGAAATAGCAATGAATGCAGCAGCCCACAGTAATTTCATTGGGACTCATGTCCATTAGGAGAAAGAGATTCTATTTCTAAATACCTTGTCCAATTCTCTTCCTTTGGGTTCTTCATATTATGGTGCCTTCTTTCCTCCTTCCTGAAGTATAATGAATAAATCTCTGCTCCCACAAATTAGCTTTCCAGTCTTGACCCATAGCCTAGTCCAGTCAATAAGTTAATACACTCATGTGAAAACATGGGGAATAAAAATACCATGCGTGGCCCTGGCTGGTGTAGCTCAGTGGATTGAGCGCGGGCCTGTGAACCAAAGGATGGCGGTTCGATTCCCAGTCAGGGCACATGCCTGGGTTGCAGGCCAGTTCCCAGCATGGGACATACAAAAGGCAACCATACATTGATATTTCTCTCCCTCTCCCTCTCTCCTACCCTTCCCCTCTAAAGATAAATAAATAAAAAAATCTAAAAAAAAAATAAAGATCATTTTAAAAAAAATACCATGCGTGGATAAAAATTGGGCGAAGGGGAAATGTATATACTTTTGGGGCGTGAGTGCAGCACCTTAAACATCGCAACAGCCCCCAACCCCGCCCGGCTTGCCCCAGGGCTGTGCTCGCTATTTGCCTCCAGCAAGCGGTCGAGTTTCTTCCTCCACAGACACCGGGGCAAGATCTTACCTCTGTCGTGACCCAAAGTGGGTGTGTAGCCTCTTAAGAACACAGCGAAGCTACAAAGTGTGCGCAGGGCAGCCAGCCCGTTTGTCCTGCCTGCGTTTGTCACTGTAGACCTCACCAGCAGCGTGCGCTCTCACGATTGTGTGCGTGAAGGAGGTTGTAAGTAGGAGATTAATGTATCTCTTACCAAACTTGGACGAGAGGACAATTCGAATAGTGATCCGAATAGAAGATGGTCTAAATCACCTGGAAATCCACATTCATGTTGCTTACCTTCTCATCAGTTATCACCATCAGTAGGAAGAGGCCAGGTATGTAAAACCACTGACCAGATCTCTTCCCACCTCTCCGTGTTTGAATCTCTGAAGGCGTGTGAGCTCTGCTGAGGAAGGGCTGACTCGCCGTGCTGTGACGTCGGGGTTCTCCCGCAGTCTGGTCCATCCCTCGGTCTTTCCAGCTTCTCTTTCCGATTCAGCCGGTATGAGCACGGACACTGGGAACTAAAGGCACATTAAATTTCACCTCCAAACCTGTGACTAGGTAAATAAAACAAGTCTGTCCAGAACAATGACTTGTTTAACAATTCCGTTGTCTCAACACCTCTACTTGCTTAATAAAGTTGTTTACAATTCTCGACAGTTTTTAAAAAAATGCTTACAACTTCATGGACTTCTCATATCTGATTCCCGCCACGTTTTTGCTCTTGCTATGTCTTTGACACCAAATTGCTGAAGCCATTCTTTTCTAGGCCAAATCATTTTTCAAAGGAAAAGGCAGTGTCGTGGAAGCAACCAGTGACCCTACGTGGAAGGAGTAGTTGGGCAGGGCTGGTTGAGATGGGAAACTTAAAATGCACCATTTGAAATGGAAGACGTTTAGGTCACGCCGTTCTTTTCCTCTCCTGGTTCCAGGAACAGGCCACTAACTCCGGGATCTCGGCAGCATTTCCACATTCACTGTCCCAAAAAGAGAAATGTGAAGGATTTAGCTGCAAGTAGATATAAAATGCAGAACACCCCTCCTTAACAGAAATCAATTGAAAAGTTACCAGGAACACGCTCTTAAATAACATGCAACGAGATACGAAGCATCTTCATGCTACCAGCACATTTGGCTGCGTTAGGAACCTCCTCACAGCACTACTCCTTAACAGACCCCAGCATTTCCTTGGTCAGGCCTTTGGATTCCCGTTCCTCCCACCGGCCTAATCACCAGGTGGCAGTGTAGTAGCACTCATCCCTGTCTGTCTTTGAGAAGCCTCAGAAAAGTGCACCACAGTGATTATTTTCTCGCCGTGGCATAGGTAGAAGTGTGGGTTTAAAAAATTTTAGCGGTATTCGCTCCCAGTATTAAGATGGACTTGCATACCTGCCATAAAATGCCTTTTGCTGTGAGTACAATATAGATAGTTCCCTTCTCTAATTTTCTAAACTAGAACATCTGAATGCATATAAATGAACAGTTCTTTGTTGTCTTATCATTTTAAATGTGAACATTCTCTACATTAGAGTTGGACGTGAATTATGGGATTTTTTTTTTTTCCCATCCAGCACTTTTCAGCAATTGGATTAAGGCAGGGTTTCCCACAACTTCACCAGAAGCATGCGCCTGCTGACTATAAACCTCCACGACAAGAATTCTGACACTTCATTTTTCCTTATCTAAACTTTTCCAGCTGTCATTGTGCCATCGGAGACAAGTTTTCAGTCTCTAGCACGATGCCACTGTATCAAATCCTCTGTGTTTGCACAATGCCCATGCAGCAGTTTAACTGCAACAAAGAAACCAATTTCGACATTTGGTTTCAGATACCCAGGATTTATTATGTATTTAAGGTATGTGTGCCTGGCTTCTTTTTTGCAGATAGGGATTCAGAGACCTAGATAATGTCATCTGATCCAGTGTCAACTTGTGGGTATAAGACAAAACCCAAAATGTGCAACATCTATGTTTTCTCTCTGTCTGAGTGGTGCGTTAAATCATCCCCAGATGCTCTTGATGGACTGGGAGGCTGTTGGGGAATGCCCCCCAAGCCGTGCAATGTAATCTTTTCTTTTATTTGGAGTTGGAAGGAGACTACCTTTACCTACGGATGAACTATGCAGGTACCACATGGGAAGCATAGGACATGCCTTTTTCTGAAAGAACTGGGTACGGCCCTTTAAACGTGGACCACCCAAAGACCTTTAGGAACAAAAAGAAAGGGCAGTACTCATATGTGACCTCAGAATTGCGAGGGGTGGGGGTCTTAGAGAGCCCATCTGAAGCATATTCAGATTTGACACGGAAACCTTTCTCCTGGAGCAGTCCTCCTCCAGGGGCTTTGGGAACGATGCGGCCATAAAATCATGTGGGGTTACTTAGCAACAATTTTTTACGTGCTTAAGTTTATTGAGTTTATCGTGGAACATTTTGTGAAACATGTTAACAGTAAGTTAAAATGGTCAAGGCCCAAAATGAGGATCTTGAGTTTTAGCTTCTCAACTCAGGTCCCATAATGAAGTTTGTTGCCCCTCCCCGAGGAGCTCTTTGGTTGTACCCGATTCCACGGGCATTAGGGACAAGAGTCGACACTAAACTGCGGTGGCCAAAGCTCCCTGCTATCCATGTGGGGAAGAAATGCATGGATGGGTCTGCATATTCAAAGGATGACCACTGTCGAATGCAAAGGCATTTTGAGTTATTGTCTCCCAGGATGTTCCTTCCGAAGTTCTTCAGATTAAGGCTAGTATAATGAAAATACACTAAAATCAATTCAACCTACGTGATACATACTCAGATGGAAATCTACCTATAGCTAACGGGTGGGAAATATTGTGAGTAATAATTTTAAGATATTAGATCTTCAATGTTTCAGTTACTTTTTATAACTAGTAAACTTTTAGATAGAGTCATTTAATTATTTCAGTAACTGGGAAGTCATATTCTTAAGAATAATTTTATATAAAGTATTTTAAAACACATGTTAAATTAGATCTTAAGCAGTGACATTACATGGATTTTTTTTTCTTACTCGTGGTGTAAATTTACCAATAAACATTTCTAGAGATCTTATAATTTGAAAGAATTTGAGAAAGTTCCCTAGAGATATTCCAGAAAAGCATGCATATTTTATAAATTCAGGAATGGAGACCCATTAAGTAAGTGCCTCATCTAAAATGATACAAATAATCAGTGGTGAATTTAGGGTTAGAATTCTGATCTCCCAAGTCCAGTGCCTTCAATAAAATTGTCCAACCTTTTTTAATAGAAATACCTAAAGTGTTTAATTTCATTCACGTTTGGTATTTTATATGTGCAATTCCTAATGGATTTCAGAAGCTTACTATGAAATTTAAGGCACATTTTTCCTCAATATTTTCTTAGGAAAAGTTACTATTCTGGATCATTCTTGAGATCAAAGTAATTGACTAAATGTAACAAATACAGAAACAAATAAGCCTGGACTCAAATCTCAGCCATGTCTGTAACTAATTTTCGACAAATCAATTAACATCTCTGATCTTTAATTTTGTCATTTAAATAAAAAAAATAAGAATTGTGCCTTTCTCCAGGCTTATGGCAAGGTTAAAATAAAAAACGTATTAAGTGTTTGGATTTAGTTTTGCATTTATTATAATTGTTATAACAACAATAGCAATTATGATTACTATTGTTATTATTAGAATGTTAAAAGTTGTCATCTGACCAGCAATAGGTTTAAATGACTGTATATAATTTTAAAACACCAATTCCTCATGAAATCCAGTGATTAGTTCTAACTCTCAGTTGACTTGCATGCAATATATAGGCATACATTTTTTTAATTGAGAATTTATGAGGCATAAATACCACACAGATTGGAGAATAATTCAGTTCCATTCCTGAGGCTAATAGTAGTCAAAAGATGTGAGGAATCACAGAAAATCAGTGGTCAGATTTGGTGAGGAATTTGAATCTTTTACCTCCAGTCAGCGCCCTTCTCTCTCCTATTAGTGGTTTTCAGACTGTGCTTAAGGAACCGTAGGGATTCTTCAGAGGCGTCTCAAGGCCGTGACGTGGAGGCCAGGCGGCTCCCAGAAGCTAGGGCACCACGAGGCTCCCTGACCGCCCTGCTTGTCAGCTGGACCGGTGTGGTGGGTCTGATTCCATCCAAACACAGCTCTGCTGTCTGTTCACGTGCGACTGCCTGGGTACGACTCTATCCGAACAGCAGCATCAGTACAGAGACAAAATGGTCCCAAAAGCCTAAAATATTCCCATCGGGGGGGCCCTTTTAGGACAGCGTGCCAGCCGGCGCGCGATGCCACACCTCCGACGACAGCCTGACTGAATGTATGCTGCATTCTGACATGTTTGTCTGCCGGCTCTCTGGGAGCTCTGTGAGAACAGATGTACCCGTCTTTTTCAAATCTTTACCTCTGCCATTGTGTATGTTTCCAAGAACATAGCAGCGGTTTAAATGAATCTTGTTTATATCTTGAATGAACAATATTAAAAAATATTTAGATTTTGCGGAGGGTTGGCCGATTGCCATATCATTCAAAATGCGGGCTGCTTCTCTGTGGGCAGGATAACTCCCTACTGCGTTAAAACCTGGCCTGGCCATGTAGCACACTCTCCTGGGGAAAGATTGGACCCCCACCCTTCATGGCTGCTGCTGGTGAATTCGGAATGGTTACTTGACTGGATTTGGCCAATGAAAGGTGGGTAGAAACACGAAATGTCAATTTTTGAGCAGAAACTACAAGACCCAGCTCTTGGGTCACCAGCTCATTCTTTTCCCTTTGCCGTGTGACCCGCAAGGCT
Organism: Glossophaga mutica; assembly: GCA_039655065.1. NCBI lineage: Eukaryota > Metazoa > Chordata > Mammalia > Chiroptera > Phyllostomidae > Glossophaga > Glossophaga mutica. The sequence goes on from CM077313.1 coordinate 92,375,209, forward strand.
CAGCATGGGCCCTGCCCACCTGTCTCCAGGTCTCAAGACCTGACTGAACAGAGTCATTTGGGACATGTTGTTAGAAAGAAAAATAACCGTTGTTGCTATAAATCACTGAGATGAGGGGGGGTTGTATGTTGTTCCAGCCCAACTTAGTCCAAATTAGTTGATACAGAAAGCATGGAGGGTGTACGGTAGAAAAAAAAAGGATGGTTGTTAGGCCAACGCATTAAACCTTCTTCAAATTACATAGATGTGTTTCCCCAGCAAAGAGTGTGCCGCTCAACACCTCTGTACTAATCGTGGTCTCGCATCTCCTACAATGGAGAGCAGATGGCTGCGATGATTTTTCAGATGATGCTCTCATGATCAGGGAAACATCGAGCCATCTCGAACCATCTTGAAATTCTTAAGAAATAATTTATTATTTTAAAAATGAGCTGCAAGGTATTTTTTTTCTCCAGGAATGGCTTCGCATAGAGAGTACTCATGATTAGGGAAACTATGCCACGGAAGACAGTACGACTCAAGAATCCTAAGTTTCACCTGCATTTTCTTTCATATCCGTGTTGAAATATCTGGGTTGTAAAAACGTTCTGAACATTAAGCAGTTCCTGAATAAAAGACATTGGAGACTGAACCAGTGGAATGTTCCAGCGTTCAAGTGGAACGGATTCTGGGGGCGGCGTGCAGAAGGCTTTCCCACACGGAGATGCAAGGCAGGCTTGTGAGGCACAGGAGCCGAGAGGAAAGAATTAAGCAACGTGATTGAGCTCTCTAAATCCTTCTGTACAGACAGATGCAAAAAAAAAAAAAAAAGTAGCAATAAAAGTACACTGAAAAAAAACCCCTCCAACATCTAGAAATAATGTAAAGATGAGAAAAACTTCATTTTTCTCATCCTTGGTTTGCTCTCCTACCTAAGTTTTGTGCAGACAGATGAATGTTTCTATCCTGTTAACGAGATGAGGAGCGCAAGTGACTATGGGAGCCCACTATCCATCACTGTGGACCTGATCTATAGAAAACGCTCAAGTGGGCGTCATGTGATTTTCCTAAGGACCCTTTTAAGAAATGATTTCATTAAAATCAGTGATTGCACAGCTGTTGCGTAGACCAGAATTTTGAAAAGTGCCCACTTCTGCCTGATTAGCCATTAAATACAGGTAAAAGGAAATGCTACTTTTTCGCTGCTGACCATATAGGCACTGGTACCATTTTAACTTGAATAATTGTACAGTTGTGTGTTCCTGCTACCTGGTTCAAATTTTACTGTTATGACTACAGTAAATGTATCTTTGACATATCCTAACTTATAAATATGTATCTTAAAATAGATATTAGTATTCTTTATATGTAATTCTTCCACCTGAAAAAAGAAATATTCAAATCGTTTCACCAAAAAGGTACTCTACAGACCACATGCACTTGGAGGATGCCAGATTGAAGAGTTAAATCGGTTTCTGCTACAGAGGAGTTTTTAGAGCCTGGAGCCGTGAATCTCTGAGAAGAGAATGTAGCAGGAAATCCCCCTGCTGCTATTTTTATCACAGAATTGTACGTGTGTGTGGAAGGCATGGGATGTGTGTAGAATATGTAAAGTATCCTGAGAAACACAAGTGTTCCATAGAACATAATTTGGGAAAATAGTCCACAGTCTCGTGCGGATGGATACCTATTGGTCGCTAACCATGCCCTGTATGTAGACACCCTACAAAATGTAATTAGTTCAATTGGATAGTGTACCTGCCCCCTTGTCTGCAGGTATGATGACCACAAGTACTTCGATCATTTCTCCAATGCTGTTGGTCATGCAGACTCTAGGCAATTAGGTCCAGAAGACACTCTGGTAACTAGTTTATTTCTCAGAAACATGTACGTAACTTCTGGGGTTGAATTTCAGACCCCTTGAATCTTCTCAGAGTACAGACAGGGAAAGGGGCCACATTCACCACAAGTTTTGGGGGGTAGGGGGTGAAATCTCTGCATTATAAACTTAAAACATGCGTGATTTTGAGAACCGTTCAAATTTAAACCCGGGAGTCGCACATGGAACTCTTGCCCTGCGGCCAGAAGAAACGAGAAAAGAACAAGTGAGAGGGGGTGAGAAGGGACTCGTGGGTTATACTAACGGACAACCAGAACCCCGGCCCTCGAACACGCAATACCTGGAGCCCCCATGCATGGAGTCGATGCACGGGAGCGCCCCGCAGAAGCTCTCGGTCGCACCGCGGCGGAGGGGTGGGGTGAGGGCGGTGTAGGAAGGACATCAGGAGCCGAAGCAGGACTGGGAGCGCAGGCTCTGGATGTAGACAGCGCCGCTGAGCTTCTGACCCCAGCAGGCCTACCTGAGCGACTCGCGTGGCCCGCTGTGTGCCCGCTGCCTCACCTGCAAAAGGCCGGTCTTAGACCAGCTCATTGGGTTGGTGGGCTGTCCCAAGGAGTTCAGTTGTTTCAAGTGCTTTGAACGGTAGCTGGTACGTATAGGTGGAAACACAGACAGACGTATGTATCACTTACTCTTTGCTCTTATTATCATTTATTTTGTTTTATATCTAAATAGATGATTTTGCTCAGCGGAAGATCCTTAGCCTATGACTGATAACAGTGAAGTTCATGTCATGTCTGTCTCTCTAACTCTGCATATATAGGAGCGTTTTCCATGAAATGCTACAAAAGACGATTTGGGGGATAGATTTTATCATTAGCAGGAAACTTCAAAAGGCATTAGATAGTCTTGTATGGCCTGGCTTGAGAACATTACTACCATTTATAAGAGTATTTCTAGGAGGAACGCTAGTCCTACTGTAACGACTTTTGTATAACAACCTGTGCCTAATGAGGACAGCTTGCCACATCTGCGCTCTAAGCCTCACATTAAAATAGACTCTTGGATAATCTGAGTACACACGTGTTCTACTGAAAAAGACAAGTGGCAGACCTGGTGCTGTGTGGGGGAAGGGCTTTGAGGGAGAGCAGGGTGGAAAAGTCTCCCAGCGGCTGGGAAACTTCTAGCTTAAGACGATCTTAAATCATAGTACATTCTCCTGCCCATTGTTTTTCAAATGATCACTCTGTTAACTTGCAGATTCAGAGCAAGTCGAGCAGGAAGTAAAAACTGCCGGATGGGCTGTGTCATCGGAAGCTGGATGGGACTATAAACAACATGTCCAAAAGAAGGGCTTTGCTCTGGGCTTCCCAGTTCCGGCATTTTTCCGATAGGATTTCATTAAACATCAACAGACAAACACATACATTAATTTTGTATGGAATGTGTGGCTTTGGCTCATGTGACTAGCAGTATTTGTTGTTGTCCAAAGGACACAAACATTAATTTGTTCCTAGCATGTAAACTTTTGTTTTTTGTTTTTGTTTTTTTTTTAAATATATATATTTTTTTAAACTTTTGAATTTTAATTGTCCTGTTCAGTGATAGTTTGCATTCGATATTCTTACGTATCAGTGGCTAGGAATTCTATTAGCAGGGCTGGCTTGCAACCCAAACCATCTGGGGTCACATCCCTGTGGTATAGGTCACCGTCGTTGACCCTGGCCAAATGCTCTGAGCATCCTGGGTTGCTTCATCAATACAATGGGAATGACAACCCTTTCTTACCAGATGGTTGTAGTGAGTGTTCGATGAGAATGCATGTTTTAAGCACTGAGGAGAGAGCTTGGGAAATAATAAGAACGAATTTTGACTTTTCTCCGAGTGGATCACCGGATTGCGTATAAACTGAGTCCCGAGCCTTCGTTATTCTGTCTTTGCAAGCTTTCTGCCCCCCAGCCCACACTCGTGAGTTTGGCCTGATTTTCGGTGAGAACAGATTCCTTGTCGCAGTGTGAAGACATTTAATAGATGCGATTCCCACAAAAAGAGCGGCGAGCTGTTAGTGCAGCGCTTTCGGACTCTGCCAGCATTACTTTGCATTTACCGAGGCTGCCGCTGCCCAGTTTGCAATCATTATTGTGCAGCTGAGTGTGGAAGGGAGTGTTTAGCTTCAGTAAATCACAGATATCGCTTACACGCAAAACTAAGGTGCCAACTACGTCTGGGAGCATCCCTGCACATTTCTATTAGTGATCTGGTGCACGGGCTGACGGATCACTCGAGTAATGACACTTGAAATGCACCCCTTGCAGAGGCCCCACAGGTAGAGGTCTGAGGGGGCTCCTTCGGGGGAACTCGGAAATGCGTAATGGGAACCGAGAGCCATTAGACTCAGATGTTGCAATATTATGAAACAACTCAGCGCATGCGCACAGTTCAATTCAGTGTGTTAAGGAGCAGAGAGGAGAGTGGAATTGGACCTCAGAGCACTTCCCTTAACAAGAGCCAGCCCGAGATGGAGGCAGTACTTTACATAATCAGAACCAGTTCTCGAAAGAGAGGTACCAAGCAGAGCCTTCCTGTTTGCATCACTCTCCAGCAGTGGTCAGACGGGCACTAGCGCAGAAAGTCCTCGTTACCCTTGACATTGGTAAAGATCATCTATTGAAATGCCAAACACTTATAAGTATCGTTAGTGAAGTAAGCAGCGGCAGACATCCTTAACTACTACTGGCGAGTACTGGGAAACAGGTTACCATGGGAATCCTGCCTCATCTGAAGATCCAGGAATTAACGCACCGGTCAGTGTTGGTGGAAGACCTCAAGCATACCCAATGTCCAGGACAGCGTGGTATCGCCGTGTTCATTAAGGAAGCACAAAGCTTGGCTAATAAGGACATCTTTTATTTTGGAGACGCCAGTTAGAAACGATAATTATCTATTCCTCTCCAACGTCATGTCAGCAAGATGATACTCTCCAAAAGGGTATTCAGAATTTTAGAGCAGACGGACCTTAAAAGAAAGGGAATGAACACTAACTGCTCCTGTATTAGAGTTGAAGAAACTCGGTCCGCCGAAGGGCAAGTTGTTTGCCTGAGACTAGGTGCCAGGGAGCCTGCCCCCCAGGTCGATGAGGATAACTCTGTTGCTTCAGTACTTCCTACATATCCCTCATGGGTTTCGTTTTTCCTTTCTTCTTATTCCAAGCAGCGTCTACCTGGCATCAACATCTTTAGGGAACTGCGCATCAGAAATATTTCCCACTCTCCATCCTGGATCCCCGCCTACGAGACCCTTCTGGTTTCTGCCGTCAGGCGTTTAACAGGGGAGAGAAATGCCTGGGTGAGGAGATAAGAAGCCACAGCCCGAGTAGCGTTTACTGCCCTGGGTGGCACGGGGGTGACTTTCAGTCCTTGTCCTCTTCTGTCTGGCCTGGGCCGGCACTGCGGGAATGGCTCTGGCTTCTTCGACAGAAGCTTTTCTGCTTTCATCACAGATAACACCTAGAAACCATCCATGTACTTAGAGTTGTTTATCATTGCTCCGGGAAAGGATCTAAGGAGGCTTGCCTATTTTCCCTCTAAAATATATTTGCTAATCTCTCCTGAAGTGGTGCGGGATTGGACCATCAGGGACAATTTCTAACTCATAGCCTGAGTCTCTAAGAATTGAAATCCACCCTCGTCCGTGATGGTCTTCTTTACTCTTTTTTAAAAAACAGGATGTCATTCAAGTTTTAAAGTATTGCACGCAAAACGAATACTAATAAATATCTCATACACATCTAAATTTATCAAAATTTCTCTTGCCATATTTGATTTCTAATGCATTTATATTAATATATCTATATACTAATAAAGTATGTAGTATACGCATGTTTAAACTTTGAAACATTGCATCATCTTGTACTCTTTTCCCTGTTAAGTATTGTTTTGCAATTCATCAACATCCATAGATAAAACTTCAGTTTACTACCTACTGCATATATAGCATTTATTACATAAAAATATCACAATTCATTTATTTTTTTCTACTCACTGAAGCTTAAGGTTGCTTATAATTTATTCCCATTGAAATGTTTCAATAAAAATTACTAACAATTAAGCAAAGGAAACAATCTCATAGACACAGACAGCAGCCTGGTGATCACCAGAGGGAAGGGCAGGGAGACAAATGGTGATAGAAGGGGACTTGACTTTGAGCCGTGAGCACGCAAGGCAACATACAGATGATGTGTTATAGACCTGTACGCCTGAAACCTGTGTGATTTTACTAACCACTGTCACCCCAAATTAATAAAATAATAATAAATTCAATATACATTTTGTAAACATTTTAACTGCTTTCCTATTTTTTTTGTACTTATTCGTGTCTTTTGTGTACTTGCATGAGATTTTCTTAAAGATACGTACCCAGAGAGTGAACACTTTTGTGAAGTAATTTCTATTTCTACCAATCAGATCTTATCAGATTGTTCTTCAAAATAATTGTAATAATCCAGTCACTAGCAAGCAGGTGATGAAAACATGTTTTGCTAGACTCTCTCAGAACGTGTGCTATTGTCACGCTTTCTTTCTTTTTTTTTTTTTTTTACCAATCAACAGATGTAAAATAATGTTTCATTGTTTTAATTTGCATTTTATGGATTGCTATGAAAATGAACATCTGTTCATATGTTTATTAGCCATTGGGTTTCACATCTGTGGTATGTTTGCTGATGTCCTGTATATTTTTAATGGAAATGTTTGCCTTTTCTTATTGCTTTTTAGTGGTTCTTTATATATTCTGGATACTTAGTCTGTGTTTACGGTAGACACGGCAGGTATCTCTTCTGAGTCTATGGTTTACATTTTCACGTGGTAGTGGTATATGTTGGTGACCTCTGAGTATTGTGTTTGTTTAGGTATACACAAGTGGATCACTGTTTTCCTCCCTTGGTTTGCTAGTTAACTGAAGGGTTAAGAATCATCAGGTACAAAACAAAAGCAGCTATTAGCACTAGGCTGGGGACGAGTGGGCATGAAAAAACTGAGGACTTAGAATTTGTTCTCTCCTGAGGATGAGTTCTGATCTCTTCAAAGAGGGGATGGCACCCCAAGACACCCAGGGTGCCCCCAGCAAAGGAAGTCATCAGAGGGTGTGGGAGGGAGCTGCTACCCAGAACTGACCAGCCGACTGCGGAGGCAGCTGCCTGAGAACATGCTGGAACTGTGTGACAGAAAGGGTCTCCCTAACTGAGGGTGTGGCTCGAGCTGGCTCGTGCAGGCTCCCCGGCCCCATGCTGTGTTGTAAAGGAAGGCCACACCCCAGAAATGGAGGGCCTTTCTGGGGCCAGTGTCTTGAACCCTTTGTCCATCAGCCTCAGCTGACAAAGGCTAGCGTCGTGCCAGCTGGCAAAGGGCAAATAACCTCAAGGTTTGGCTCCAATATCACAAGTTTGCTGAAACAGCCCAAACTGTCCAACAAACTGGAAAATACATATAATACGCTGATAGCATATTAAGACTGTTGTCGTGTGATGTGAGTCTTTCACCTATATTTTCCTTTTACATTAAATGGTCATAATATGGCTGTGTGAGATTTGCTAGTGAAAGTGATGGTATTCTACATTTAGCAAATCTCAATGAACAGTGACAATTAAATGTCTTGAAGCATGAGTAACATTAACTATGAGATAGATTCAAAACGTTAAGCCTCTAATTTAAAGATACTTAACTTGTGGGGTCCTTGTTAGGTACTAAAAAAAATAGGGGATGTGTTTGTCTCTGTGGCTTTAGTTTTAACCCAATTAAGTTGGTTTTTCTATGCTAAAGCTTTTAGGAGCACTGTTTTTAAAACCAAAAGAAATATGCATAATGACTGTCCTTAAGGATTTCTACACAATATAGTAAAAGTGGAATGTTGTTTTTGATCATCAAATGCATTATTTCTAAGGAAAAGAAATGATATATGTTCCTTTTGACATCGACGAGTTTTTCTTAAGACTGGTCTAGGACACACGGACAACACCAAAGTGGGGTGGGATCAAGGGTGGGAAGTGGGGATGGCTGGGGTGGGGTGGTGGGGGGAAAATGGAGACAAGTGCACTTGAACAACAATAAATAAATAATAGTCTAGGGCTCCTTTTCAAGAGAACAAATCTAGAAATTAGGGTCCTTTGATCATGAGGAAGAAGCAAGGATATTCACTACCTCACCACCTAAAAGTAAGAAAATAGGCTGTGGTTAAGATCCCTAAACTTCAAGCAGCCTCATGCAACCTTGCGGACCTCAAGAACCGTCTGCCTAACAATCAACTGCATCGCATACCTACAATGGCCGATTCCCAGAGAAATCAATCCACAGGCCACCTTTTCATTGGCCCTTAAGAGTCTGCTGTGTCGACAGTATTCATTTGGCTTACGGATTTGGCCCTTCTGAAAATGTAAACATCTTGGGAACAGAAACACCAAGGAAGTCATCTCTTCTTTCCATTTTCCTGGTAAATATGATTTAAGTATCTTCCTGATAGGAAAAACAAGAAGGAAGGGTAAGCCCACCGGCAGCCATGGAGAAGTAGCGAATACACACTGCGCCGTGGGCGGGCCTTAGTTTGAGAATCAGGAGGAGCAGGGCCGGGAAGGCCAGCAACCACTGGACAGGCGTGTCCACACGCGGGCTCCCTTCCAAGCCCGGTAGCAGTTGTGAAAGTAATAACGCCAAGTCATGTGCATATCTCCCCTGAAAATACGTGTAAAAATTTAGAGAAATGAGCACATTGAAGAATACAGATATTAATCTTTTTCCTAAGATTGCTCACCCCAGCTACAAGGTGCAACAGACATGCTCATGCGTGTTTTATTCTTCGTCCCTCGTAACGCTCGGATCTCTCCAAAGCGCTTTTACCTGGAAGAGCCAGAAGCTCTTTGAGTGATTGTTTTCATAGTTCTGGGGGAGAAATGTGGGATTTTTTTTTTCTGTGCGACTCTCAGGTTGATGAAAATGCTCCCTTTGTCTGTGAGTTTCTGTATCTTATTTTACTTTAACTCCTTTGGTGGGACACAGAGAGGAAGGCTGGAAGTAGAGGGTTAGAGACTGAAGACAAGGGCCCGGAGCTGGAAAGGGAGGCGTAGAGGGAAGGTAGTGCTGGCTCCTGGCCAGCTGCTGCTGCCCTGTCCTTTAGGCTTCAGCCACTTTTGTCCAAACTCTACCTCCTCGGTCTGCCAACACCGGGGCCGCTTCACTCCTCGGCGCCTGGGGCTCTGCCCCGTAGCCAGACCCTGCGCTTTCCTTCCAGCGCCAACATATTCCTTGTGAACCCTCCCTCAGAACCCCCGGTGACAACTGGTAGATGGATGGTTGGGCTGTCCCAGGAGAGAGACCCAGGCCTCTTTCCTGGCCCCGGGTCTCCATATTTAAATACCTCTAGAATCAGTGCTCTGTATTAGCTTTGATTCAAATCAAAACAAACAAACAAAAAGACTAACTGGAGGGAGGAGAACGTTGTAAAAACATGAATTTGAACAAAGCTGCCCGGGGTCAAGCTCCAGCTGTCCATTGTTGCTGTCCATTGCTTCTATGCTGGACTCTTACTCAGCATCTGAAAATGTAAAAGTGCTTCAGGGAAATGCCCTGGTGATTTTAAAAGGCTAACTGATTCTCCAGAGTCATAATTATGAAACTCAGTTTGAGAATATATTTTTGAAAGTTTAAAAAAATTCAGATGGTGACTTTTCTTGGGATGGATAGTTAATGCATTTGTTGTTAGCTCTAGGAAGCTAGCTAACCTCAGGGGGAAAGATCCTTAAAATGGATGGCACTTTTGAATGCCAGGTAGAGAAGAAAGCAGACTAGATTGCTCAACATAAAACTAAGTTAAAAAAGGATGTTATCAGCAATTAACTACAAAGCTCGATTCTAAAGAAAACAAGGAATCAAAGTGGACACATTTTGAAAGAGATGAAAATGCTACTGGGCGCTCCATGGGGCCTGGGTTTCTAAGAGGCGAGAACCAATTCATATTTCCTCGTATCGGGGCAGCATTTGGCTCTCAGTTGTTTTATGGACACGTGGAGTTACACCGCTGGGAGCACATTTAAAAACCGGACTCAGCCGGAATGAGCCCAGAAGTTTCATCTCTCCTGCTTTCTCTCCTTCGCCCTCACTGTGCATTGCAAATAAGTTATCACCACAAGCCCAAAATGGAACTGGAACATCACAATGCAAGGCTTCATTAAAAATCAAACACCCTCCGATTGCTTGCAGTAATCCTGACAAGACTTACGATTAACTGCTAAGTCACTCAAAAGAGGGATGGCCTAAAGAGAAATAAATGTGCTGGCTGATCGTCTAGGGGAAGAAAACACCAAGTCAATAAACAAGCAGAGTCTTGTTAGAGATGCTGCAAAAAAATTGCTTGTGTCAGAAAGAAATGATTTTTCTAATAAAATAAGAAGCCTCGTATTTGCCGGAATTTTCACGAAGTCTTCCAGTGGCACATTTCTGCCTCATCTCAGAGCGGGGAAGCTCGCTGTGGTCTGCCATCTGCCCGGGTCCGTAGTGGGGCCAGATGCGGAGCAGAAAAAAACGGCACAGTGGGGAACTCGGGTCAGGTATTCGGAAGAAGAAAAACGTCACAGGCTCTCCTTAGAAACAGGTTGAATGTCTGCAGATTTGACATAGATTTGGGTAGGAGTCGAGCCGTGCGTCTGCAATCAAACTCTCCAGGCTAATTTGTTATGACGCAAGTGTAACGGTCTCAGGGTTTCTTTCATGTTCTCGCGCCTACGCAGATCTCTCGGTCTGTCAGCGTGCAGACAGACAGAAGGTCTAAATTTGTAATTGCAAATTATGGTTAAGAGACCCAGAAAAATGTGGAAATTTAGTAGCACATGCCACAAATAATAGTTGTGCTTATTTCTTGCATTTCACTTATTTTTTCCAAATGTCAAGACGGTAATGGAAAATCACTACTCTTAATAGCCTCTTAACAAACAGAAACGGCAAAGGAAGAAAATGTGACTCATCCTTTTCTAGTCTCCTCTTCTTCTCTTGCCTTAAAATCCAGAAATTAACCACGTCTCAGTGCTTAAACCTTAGGGCCGAGAACATGTACTCTCCCTCTTCCTTCGGTTCTGTCCTCTTTCAATGAAATTGTGCGGCCTTTTTTTCTGGATATAAGCCACTGTCCCTTATGGACTAGCATACAGCCACACTAGAAGATGACTGCATCTGTTAAGTGAGGGTGGCTTTGATGTTACAGAGTAGAGGAAAATCAGGTCCTGCCTTCCCGTGGAAATTCAGTAATGCTATTGCGTATGCATGGCTTGGCAGATTTACAGGCGGCAGAAATAAAAGATTAATTGTTTGACTTTAGTTGTGCTTGGAATGGAACTGAGGACTAAGTACTTTGGTTCCCATCAGTAATCTGTTCTCTATTGTCACTTCCCCACACCTGTCTTTCTGTTCATTCATCCTTCTGCTTATAAATGTAAAGCACCTGAAGGAAAAACATCTATTTTTTTAGCCGCTTATCTTGAACTAGTAACTTGGGAAACTTTCCTCTTTTTATCTGATTTCCCCTTAGTAGGAAACAAAAGACACATTTTAAAAGACTGCGGTCGGCCACAGGAATTGTTTTTCTCTCCCTAAATTATCAAGGCATAAGATAAAGAGATGGGCGAGGGTAAAAGGACACAGAAAAAAGAAAACCAATAAAAATAATGGTGACTTCTGTAAAACCTCGCCTCCTTGGCCATCTTCTGCAGGCTTAGCCTGGTTTAGGAGCCAATCGCAGGGATTATTGACATGTGAAAAGATATTCTGTCTTCTTTTTCCTTCCTTTTATTAATCCAAAGTAGGCAATTTTTCTGATTTGAATTCTTTTTCCCCATCTTCAATCTGTAGCATTTAAATATCCAAATAATACCAAAGAATGCCAACCGTTGTATCTGCCCAACATTTCCCCCCGAATCCTGCACCAGGTCCGTAAAGAATGTGCTCTCCGTGGGCCCAGGAGGGGCAGCCCCAACACAACGCCTGCTTGTTCTGTTGGTCACCGCTATGTGGCCGGGAAGTTCTCCCTGCTCGCTTAATAAACTCGGTATTACCTGCAAACACAGCCTTTCAGCAAAGGGCAAGTATCCTACATATCAGGATGAGACACACCTACTGTCGCCACAAGCTATTTGTCTTTCTCGAAGAGCAAAGCCACTTCTGCTGGTCTCCTGCTCAGACCTTACCAGTCTTTCTAGGTGAGTAGAATGTCTGACCAAAAAGAAAGAGTTAGGACTTTATGCTGGGCGCTATAGGCTCTCCGAGCTTCTGTGTCCAACTTAAAGTTTTCTTTTTTTCCATCTTTCTCTTATTTTCCTTCTGAAGGTATATCTTTTACTTTTACTTCTGTTTTACCCCTGGGTGGGCTGGATTGTCAATGTTAGGTCACAGACTGTGATGAGTGGGGGAAGTGGGGAGATGCAGTGAGCCAGATGATGAGAGATCACGTCACAAAAAGGCGGGTGTGATATACGCAGTGTGGATACTGTCTTAGAATCAACAAGGAACAAATGCTATGTGATTTTTAAAGCCATAAGTGATCCCATTTGTGATGTGGGTAGATAATATCAACAGCGGTAGGAAAGACTAAGTCGTGTAGCAAGAAGAGGCTGTTGCATAATCCAGGCAATAAGTATGGAGAGATTCCTGTAAGGAAGCATAATGTGAACAGAGAAGAGGAAGTAGATTCTAACAGCGTTGAGACCATCGGCTTAAATAGAGTAGGTTTCCAATGACTTATGTTTTAAAAAAGAGGACTAAATCAGAAATAACCCCCAAGTCTCTGACCTCTATTCTCAGAAGGTGACCAAGATGAGAAGCTTTAGTGATGAGTTCAGTTGAGGAGGGTTGACTCCAAGGTTTGGATAGCCAAGTGAAATAGGAAGTTGTATATTGGGGTATATGGATTAGGAGATAGGAGACCAGTATATAGACTTGCAAGTAATTAGCTGGTATGTGGCCATGGAAACCACATCTGCTGGAAGAAATCATTCAGAAGCTCTAATGATCATCGGAGCTATTCTCCGATCCTCTGGCTTAATCTTTTTATGCACAGAATAGGATGCTATTGACCTTTCCTTTTGATATCAGGTTTGACCATGATACTCACTTTGGCCAACAAAATTAAGAGGAAGAAATGTATACCACTTTGGGGCAGAAACTTTTTGGTTGATACACTCATTTCCAGTGACCAAGAACACCGCAGGTGGGGAAGGGTGTGTTAGCCTGTGTACCTGACTGAAGACAATGCAATGGAGACCCTCGGCTGAGCTGAGAGGAGCATGTTCTATGAGTGAGAAATAAAGGATGATTGTTTTTGAGCCACTGTGATTGTAGGGGTTGTTAATTGTACCTGAGCTTGTCCTGTCCTGATGGAGTGACAGAGCGATTAGGAAGATTCAGGGACGGAATCAGAGAAAGCAGTAGCTTGTAAACAAGAGATACTGAAAGAAGAGTCTACAGAAAACATGAGGATAAGCAACAGAAGAGGTAGAAGGAGAAAGAAAAAGGAAATAAAAGTACCTGAAGCTTGGTTCCCAGTGGGAAGGAAGACCAGATGCTATGGGCACCGACTGGCAACCCGGGCCCGGGCCATTTAGATGGAGCATGATGGGGGCAGAACCCAGACGGTCATGGGCTGAGGAACAAAAGAAGGTGAAAGGGAAGTCTGCCTTGTGCGTTGCACTTTTGAGTAGCGTGCTTCTCTTTGAAAGAGAAGAGAGGAGTATTATGTCAGTACAGGGGAGAAAAGGCTTGGGAGAGGATTAGGTTTTGTCGTTGTTAACAGAGGGCAGCTCCACAGCACTTTTATAAGCTCAAAGGAAAGGGTAGAGGGAGAGGTTTAAGGGTGTTGCGGACCGTTCAGCCTGGTTTCAGGAGTTGTAACCCTCACCCCATGGTGGGCTGTGTAAGAGCCAAGGGACCCACTTCATCTGGGTCTGTTTTGTCACAAGGACGAGCACTGCTTCTGCCTCATCCATCTCTGGCCCCAATGCTTGGTTGGCAGTCAATGACGGGTAAGACTCCTCATGGGAGGGGCAACCTAAGCCAGACGCGACCATTTGGAAGGCCTCATGGAAGGACTTGGGGGGTTGCAGCAAAGAGGATGTGATGGACCCTCGCCCCCCGGCTATTCTGACATAGCCCGAGTCCTCATTTCCATCTGGGAGATGTCTCCTGCTTCCTAATCTGCTTAAAGCCTGAAACTGTGGGGGTGAGTGGTGCAGCCCTGTCCTGGCCAGGACGGCTCCCTGGGTGATCCGGACATAAGAAAGAATTTCTAAAGTCCTGTGAAACCTGCTTTGCTAAGAGTGCTCTTCCTGAGGTGATAAGTGTCCCAGGAGTAAATGAGTATGTCTCCCGAAGTTTGGCAACCCCCTTTCCTGACAAACACTCAGATTAAGCCCTCAGATTTCTTTGAAATGTTAACCATTGTTTGATCCTTATCTCCTGACATACCTGTATTCCGGTGTATTGGAGCCCAATAAAAGCCTAGTGAGGAAGGGGCTCTGGGTCATCCTCCTCTGAGAGTTTGACCCCTTTCCTCCCCAAGCAGAAAATGTCTTGGTAGTTTTTATTTTCATCTGTGATGGAGGGATGGGGCTCTGCGGGCGGAGCCCCCCCCATCTGGTGCCCAGGACAGGGGCCCCCCGCACAAGGGGAAGGTCAGAGAGGGCAATGAGTGACCTCTCACACATTAGAAGAGACTAGAACACTTGCTCGCTTGAAGTGAACACGCTGCCTCTGGAAAATAATAAAGTGAAGGAGTATATGTCAACGCCCTGAAAGACAGTGCTCATTGAGACTTAGTTATCATGAATCCATTCACTAAATTCCCCTACACTGAGTTCACTCTGGGGCTTCGACCTGAAGTAGATCGAAATGTATAAGAATACCATCTGCAATTAAAAAGGAGAGGATGCAAAGCCATGATTGCCTACATTGGCATTTAAAAAAATAGTGGCTATTCCATATTTATCCTATAACAGTACAGAGAGAAAGTGGGTTTATTTTGAGATTAACTGCGTGCTTGCTCCATTTCTTTCCTTACAGTGTTTGGCGGCGGCAGTGGTGGTAAGGTACGGTGATGTTTTCTTTAGGATTGTGTACCAAGTAGGCGGATTATTTTTGAAGTTCTTGCTGATATAAAATATCAGCGCCTCGCTGATCCTAAGGGAATGCATGGATGAAGCATTAAATTTCTCTTTAGAAAATTATCATATTATGAATCTCTGATTAGGTTCAGTTCTTGTCCTCAATATATTATGCTCTTCCCCGGAGGAGTTATCCACTCTGTCTATTTGTTATTGGGAGAGATACACTGTGTACACAGTAAGGCTATTTGGGAAAAACATACTGTGTGCCTGTTTGTTTGCATTTAGTGCTTTGATGATATTTGTGCTGATCTGATGTTTATAATTCTTTTAGATAAGAATTAATGAGTTTTGGGCAAGGGCTTGAAAATTTCAAAGTTCACTTTTAAATGTTCTTTTATGAGTTGGTATTTACTATCCTAAAATAATGATTCTCACACTTTCTCAGCTCTATAATTTTGATAGATGGTCTAAAGTTGCATGATTCTTTCTCATTAGATTTGCTTTTTGTATTATCTTAATACCTTTTTAAAGATTCTGTTTAGGTTTTGGAAATACTTTGGATCTGACTTTGCACACGGTACAGAACAAACCAGAGCGAGCCAAAGCCTCTTTCTTGTGTTGTCATCGGGACACTGATGTAATTGACTCCCTTGTACCTTACCCTTCCAAAAACAAGGGAGAATGCCAATATCTGACATAACAAACATTATTCATTCCGAAATGCCCTGATTTCTTGTTCTATGAGTATTAGGCAGTAAAAAGTGTACAATGACAAAGCTAACCTGGAAACTTGATGTTCAGAAGTAAAGTAGTAAATATTGCAGAGTACCTTACGTGAGAAAACTTGTGTGCTGTCTTGCCGTTTCCAGCCAACGTCCCCGTTTATTTTACTGCCATGTCTAACATTCCTCCCAGCATGCTCTCCTGCTTGACAGGGACTACCAGGGAGGGAGGTGCTGTGGGAAGAATCCTGCTTCAGGTGTGAGCTCGAGGAGATGATTCCAGGGTCCTGCCCATGCCACGACGTGATGACTCCCTGAATTCTAACAATTCTCACCATTCTCAGTCCTTGTCTGACTCTCTAGCAGGTTACTCCAGACTATTTCAGATTTTTTGACTCTCCCTTAACTGTCTCCCTGACTTCAGCCTTGCCAAGTTAATTACTCAGTGTTGGTCCACATTATTAAGTTTATAATTTAGGGTGGTAAGCTAGAGCTGAGTTATTTATGCAAAGTAGGCCAGAACATTTTTTTGAAAGCAAAAGCACAGAATAAAACATATAAAATTAATAAGCCATCCATTCCAACCTTACAGTTTAACAAATGGTACTTCAAAAATGCTGGGAAGTTCTTCCAGAATGGCCACAGAAGTTCCTACCAGACTAATCTCCCTGCAGATTAAAAACTACAAACTCTAGATAAAATATAATAGCTACTCAAAGGTTCTAGAGTCGACAGACCCAGAAATGGCTCAGGGGTGTCCAATCCATGGCCCACAGCCCACATGCAGCTCAAGATGGCTATGAATGTGACCCAACACAAAATCATAAATTTACTTAAAACATGAATTTTTTTTTGTGATTACATGTCACAATGTATTTAATGTGTGGCCCAAGACAACTCTTCTTCTTCCAGCATGGCCCAGAGATGCCAAAAGGTTGGATCCCCCTGGCCCAGTGCATGGGCCGTGCTACCTACAAAGGCTTACCTTCGCCCACCACTGCCTCCCTGGGGTCTGAACTGCTTCTGGGTGGGGGAGGGGGGAGGGGCAAGGGAGCAGAGAGAACCTGCCAGAGATTAGACTTGGCATGTGGATGTGAAATTAAGATAAACTAAAATGAAGTGGAGGCTCTTCGAGATGATACAGGTAGATCCTGACTGCAATGCCAACCACTCAGTCCCAGCTCCCTAATAAGGAAGAGGAGGTTTCTGGGTGGCACTGAAATAGTCACCGAACGCAGGTACAGGCCTCAACATCTAACCCGTGAGGACATGGTAGGGGAGTCATTTTCCCTAAAGAGAGGTAGCAATTTCTCTTTTAATATGTTATTCCGCACTCACAGAAAAAATACATATTTGTAATCACCCACAATAGCTATTTAAAACTTTTGGGTAAATAATATGCATTTTAAACAGTGCATCTTTTAGGGAATTCAAATTATGAATTTTTATTTTTTTAAACAAATGTTTGTATTAAAGGAAAAATTGAAATTTCAATAAAGTATTTCTTTACTTCTCCATTTAAAATAATATATCCTTTATTGAATAAAATATGTATAATTTTTCATTAAAGAAAGTATGTCTGCAGAATTATTAACAGAAATATATTAAAGTAGCAAACCTCCTAAAATAGTGTCAGTTCTTAAACACAGTGCCCTGATTTAGAGGGAAAAGGCCAATGTTATTTCCTCATTTTTTTTTTAATGCGATGCAAGCCCTTTCCTCGGTCAAGGTACATTCTTTATAATAATTGTTACATTATAATCACTCTACGCCCGCCATTTTTGTGTCCTTGCCCTTTTAAAGCTGTTGCCCTTCAGGGACAGCCACTTCTTGCCTTGATCTTTCTCATTGGTCCTTTCCTTTCTGACATGGACTTAATTTTAACTCTAAAAGATCCCTGGTCTGCGGGACCATGGCTAACATTCTCCACAGAACACGGAGGAGGCTGGGGTATGATGCTGCCTCATTTCCAGTACTTTCTGAGGGCTTGAAAAAAGTAGCGACCTTTGAAATAACAAAGTCAAGTACACACCCAGAGGCCCCTGTGAGCGAATGAATGAACAGTAGCTCCACCAGCTGGCAGTATGCTCTGGGAGCCAGGAACACATTTCCCCAAACCAGCACATCAGCACCGACGTGTTCGGTTTCCAATGTTAGCTGGCCGTAGGGAGACAGATACTTTACACAGCAGCTTTAAAATCCCGTCATGCTGATGACATGAGCCAGAATTTCAAGGCGTCACTTCCTCTGAGCTACTTAGGAATCCCAGCAGGTAACATGCACCTCAGTGAGCCACAACACGCCACATTCATGAGACTGTGCATCAGGCTCCTGCAAACTTCTTCTCACCATCCTCACTATTATGGGGTCAAATGCAGTTATTTCTTAGAGTTGATCACGCCTTATAAACACCCTCACTTGACCACCATCGCAGCTGGAAGCAGGAAGAGTTGAGATGACTAATTTCGCTAGTTTAATCGACACAAATTCAGGTGCTGACTAATCTGCGGACCTTATAATTTGATGTAACTCTACACCAAGCTAACTCCAGTCGAAATTGTGATGAGGTAACATTTTTAACTTGCTTACCTGCCTCCACCAAGACAGATTTTTTTTCGTTCTTCCTCCTGATTTTGCCCCATTTCCTTCCCAATGCCCTTTTCCTGAATTCCCCCTCCTGTGCTGGTTCAGACATCCTAAAAGTAACGAACTAGTCCCTTCTGAAAAATAATTTATCTTCTTATGAGAATACATTTTACTTACATGATTATATTTTATTTGATCCTCATACAAGTTTTTCATGTAATCTGCATTTGCTATTTCTTAGACATAAATAACTTTTTT
Source organism: Glossophaga mutica (assembly GCA_039655065.1). Lineage (NCBI taxonomy): Eukaryota > Metazoa > Chordata > Mammalia > Chiroptera > Phyllostomidae > Glossophaga > Glossophaga mutica. The sequence goes on from CM077313.1 coordinate 92,393,726, forward strand.
AAAGTTGCCTATCGAAGAGTTCTTAAAAGCTCTGAAAGCTACACTCCCCCATGCATGTGCTTTGAAAAAACAGGTGTCCAGGGGGGTGACGTTTAACACAAATGAGAGAAAGTTTAGAGTGGGACTTTATGCTGCGAGATGCTTATTATTGTTGTTATTATGACTCAGAGCACCAAGTGGCACGCCGACCTTAAGCTGGACCACACAAGTGGGTCCCAACCTCAGCAGCTTCAATACCTAATTGCTCCGCCATGCGTGATACTGTATTTTTACTCTTCTTTTACTCGCACATTACATGGGAGAGTTTTGAAAAAAAATCTCTCAATAGAAGAACTTTCTGTTTTGATTTTGGTTTTAATTTCTAGCTTTATTGCATTGCACTCTTTTGCAAAACCTTTATTGAATTCTGGGCCTCTAACGTATCTTTATTTTCTCTGGCTGCTTCCTGAGCTCCTAAGGAGACGCAATATTCTCCACTCTCACTGAGCAAAGTGCCCGTATTTGCTGTGTGGGTCTATCCCGTGCCTTCCACGGCCTTGGGTCTTTCTGTCCACTTCATATTTAATGTGTTGATAAAGATGCATTAGAATTTCCTGCTGTGTTTTCTCTATCGATTTCTCCTTTTATCTCTTATAATTTCTGCTTTCTGAATGCTGCTTTGCACACTACATACACGGCCACTCAAGGCTATTATGGATGTCCAGGGAACAGAAATATTTCAGAAAGCTCTTTCTTATTCAGAGTACTTTCTGGCCCGAATATCAATATTCACCATGAATACTACTCTGTTTTGGCTTATAATTGATTGTTATGTTTCTCTTCACTATTTTTTTAACTTTACTTTTTTTAGAGCAGTTTCAGGTTCACAGTGAAAGTGAAAGGGAAGTGCAGAGGTCGGCCATGTATTCCCTCCCCCCATTCATGTGCAACCTCACGCACTGTCAACATCGTTCCCCAGAACAGCACATTTTTACAAAGTATGAACTTGCATCCACACATTGTAATCTCCTAAAGTCCACAGTTTACCTTAGGGTCCCCTCTTAGTGATGTTTATACTGTAAGTTTGGGCCATAGCCTTTTATTTTTTTATCTTTAATATTTTATTGTTTACGCTTTTACAGTTGTCCCAATTTTCACCTTCAGCACCCTCCCCCCAACCTGCCCCCACCACCGCAGTCAGTCCCCACACTGTCGTCCATGTCCATGGGCTTCATGTATGTTCTTTGACAAGGCCCTTCCCCTTACTTCAGTCAGTCCCTACCCCTTCCCTCCCCTCTTACAGCTATTCCATGATTCTAGTGCCTCTCCAAAATATATAAAGGACTTATACGACTCCTCACCAGGAAGCCAAACAATCCAATTAAAACGTGGCCAAAGGACCTGAATAGACACTTCTCTAAGAAGGACGTAGAGAGGGCCCATAGACGTATGAAAGGATGCTCAGCATCACTAGCCATCCAGAGAGATGCAAATGAAAACCACAATAAGATACCAGTCAGAATGGCCATCACAAACAAATCAACAAGCAACAAGTGCTGGCGAGGATGTGGAGAAAGGGGAACCCTCATGCACTGTTGGTGGGAATGCAGGTTGGTGCAGCCACTGTGGAAAACAGTATGAAATTTCCATACCCTTTCATTGTTAAGCTTTATGAATCACTTTAATTTAAATCCATCTTTTCTAAAGACAGTGCTCTTATATTTGGTGATATAATTGAAAAATATTTTCCCCATAACTACATTAACCCACTCACCATTGTAGATGTGACAGATAGATTTGATCTTAAATCCACCATACTATTTTTTGTGTTTCCAATATTTTTTAAAAGGCACAAGAATTTGTATATTCAATACGAGTTCCTTGCTCTAAAGTGTGTGAGTGTGTGCACACATGTGTGTAGATAGGAAAGAGAGACAGAGAGAGAGCACATGAAAGCAAGGTAGACAGGTTTTGTTTGTGAAGCACTTTTTCACTTAGCACATTTTGGGCATATTTGGATATATTAAATACATTTCAGTAATTTTTAAAGTATGACATCATTTCCTTCATGATATCCCAATATGTAAGTTATGGTCATTTATTTATTTGCGAGAAAAGGTGATTTCCAAATGTTGGATCTTATGAGTAATATCCTTATATTCAAATCTTGGCCCATATTCTAGTTAGGACGTTACAGCAGATTCTGGAAGGAAGAATTAGCGCCCTCCATAGTAGGGACATCTTTAATGTTCTGTACACGGAGCAGCATGTTGGTTTTTGGGAAACCTGCAGTAATTTCTGTTTTGTCAGTATTAAATGTAGCTGCTTATCTTCCAGCAATGATTTGTGCGTATATGTTTGTTTAGTATCTGACAAATTGTCAGGAGAAAAATTGTTCTTATCTTTTAGTTTGTCGTGGCTTCCGTAACAAATCATGTAAGTTTAGGGGCATAAAAATACCTTCGGGTTATCTCAGAGTTCTGTAGGCCAAAGGTCTAGGCCCACCGTGGCCCAGCTGGGCCCCTTTCATGAGGCTGAGATCAAGGCCTTAACAGGGCTTGCCTGCTCTCTGCAGGCTCTGGGAATTAATGCCTTTCCAAGTTCACTGAGGTTGGTGGGAGAGTTCAGTTCCATGTGGTTGCTGGGCTGAAGTTCTAGGTCACTTGCTGACTGCCAGTCCTCTCCTTTTAGCTGCCACTCAGATTTTTTGCGTGGGTCCTTTTTCTCCATCTTCAAAGCTGGCAAAGGCAGGCTGAGTCCTTCGCATGTGTTCTCATCTCTGAATGCTCCTTGTGTATCAGCTCTTGTTCCTTCTTCCATCCCATCCCTCTGACTCTTTGGCTTCTGCTGCTGCTCTTAAAGGCCAGTATGATTACATTGAATAATGATAGTTTCTTATTATAGTTTTCAATTATATGGATAGAAGAGAAATGTATTTCTTGCAGTTTTATTGGTTGACTACATAATTTCTCTTTTTTGTGAGTAGAAGTTTTGTTATTTTCTACTTTTCATTGAGGAATTTTATTTATTTTTATGTATTTATATACAATACATTATTTTGAATACATGTATATAGAATGCATATTATGTAGAGTAAAAAATTTATATGCTATATAAATTTCATAGTAAGGATAGTGAATCTTTCTTGTTCTTATAATAATGTTTTAGAATTAGCATTTATGTTTTTGGTTTTATTTTCATGTTTGTTGCGAGGTAAGTGTCAAGGATAATGACTTCAAATAGCAAATTTTCCAAAAATCCTTTGTTGACTAATTGATGCCTCATTTAACACAAGTATTTTCACATATATTTTGAAGTCATCTTCTAGAAGTATCGATCCTGTGCCAGTGATCTGTTTATTTCTTTTTACAGCAATATCATTACTTGTGAAATACTGTAGTAGTGTCCCCAGTAAAAAGTTGGAAGTGTTTCCCCATCACTTTTGTTTCAAATTTTACAATGCTATTTTTCTTTAATTTTAATTCCAGAATTATTTTCTTCTAAAGCAATCTATTAGATTAGAACTTCAGTGGGAGCTTCCTTAATCCTAGACATTAATGTAGATAATCTGTCCCCCTTACGGTGTTCCTTTCCTAACTTGGTCCTTTTAAGACTGTGTACATGGGCGTGATTTTCTCTCTTTTTTATATGTAGTTTCCACGCACTCCCTGTTACGGTTGTTCTGAGGAACTTTGTTCACAGTACTGCCCTCGGGATTTCTTGCTTTTCGATAAGCCAGTTTGTGTGTTTGGCCTTTGACCTGCCACGTTTATAAATGTGTAAACTTCGGAATCATTCTACCACTTTTCGATGTCCTATGTATAGGTTTATGTTCTCTATAGGAGCCGTGATTATTTTGATTATTGTGACTCTTGCTTGCTAGTGATTGCATTTGCATAAATTGATTCTCACTTTGTGGTGATTATACTTCTCATTTATTTTTCTTGCTTATTGCAGGAATATTATCTTTCAGTATGATAAAAAATTAATTTTTGCAGCCTTATTATTACATTGTGAAATCATCTGTCATCATTTACTTTGTCTACTTCTTGTCAAAAAGCTAAAAAGGTGTGTTAAATTAATATACAATTATGTTTGTATGTTTGCTTTACTTTTTAATATTCTTGTTATTTAAGCCATAATGCTTCATCAATATTACATTTTCTTCATACATTGCACTTTTAATGAATATATAATCACCTTCTTTCTCATGTAGTAGTGTTTAATATGTATTTTATTTTGCATAAAATTAACAAGACTTATTTTCATTTGGTTTGAATGAAATACATGAACATATTTCTACAACAATAAAGTTAATGCCTTTCAGATGAGTAACAACATATCAATATTTTAGATGTACTTTTATTTAACTATTTTAAATGGTCACCGCCTATTTAGATATACTACTAATTTTCTATCCTTGGGTTCCTATTTAAATTCAACTCTTAGTTGACTGAGCTGTTTTCCAATCATTATTTTCAAGAATTACGCATCAACTGTAATGTCTGAGTCCTTGAGGTTTTCGAGATTGTTTTAGCGTTTCCTTGAAATATCGAAACCAATTATGCTGTTACAGAGTTTTGGGGTCATCAGACTCTTGTTTCTCTAAAAACTATTAGCTCATTCATATTTTACCGAAAATGGAAAACAAGGAACAGCTAGATTTTGTTCTTTTGTAAACAGTTTGAGTGAGTGTAGCATCATTTTTATTAATCTTTTGTAGAAAGTTTAAGAGGATTTTTCTTTGTGTCTCTTTCCATTAATTAAAGTTTAATGAGCTCTTTTAGTCTGCATATTCATGATTGTTTTAAACCTCAGGAGAGAGTCTTTAAACTATTTTATCATTGATTACTGACTTTTTAGCAGGTTCTGCTCTTTCATAATCAGACACATCTTTAATTCTTAGTTTGAATTCTGTTCTCTATGTCATTCTTATCATTTTGCAGATAACATTTTTTTCTTCGGGTCCACATAGTAAATAATTTTTAGAAACCCACAATTTTAAAATACCTTTAGTACACTGATTTACTGCTCCTGTTCTTCGAGAATATTCTTTATAAAACCCATTTTTGTTTTTCCTTTTTTTTTAGTTTGCATATAATTCAATAAGGCAACATTTGCATAGATCTGTGCTGTGCAATACAGCCACCAACGGTCACCTGGAGCCCTTTATATTCAAATTAATTAAGATAAATGAAAAGTTAAGTTTTTCATTAATGAAGGTAGTTATATGAATCTGCCATATGTTAAAATTACACAGAATGTTGGGACAGCTAGATAGCCATTGGTAAAAAGATAAAATTGGTCTCCTACCTCACACCATATACAAAAATTATTATATATCTCTATTTAATATACTTTTTAGTATTTACATTTATTATGTAAACATTGTATTTTGCTTCTTAGAACTGGTGATAAGACACCTTCAAGTCTTTAAAGAAACACCACCAGTAGACTATGAGGCCTCAGAGGACTGAGAAAATGTCCTGAAAATAAGGCTGCCTTTGGTTACCCTAGGTAGATTTGTGGTGGGGGGTGGCAATAACTGCCTTCTTATTTAGTGGGCATTTTTGCATTCAAATGTCAATGCAGAAACATAAGTAGAAAGCCACCTGACTCTCCAAAGCAGACCCTAATAACGTATGGATTTTTGTCCAGCAGATTGGTCGAGGGCCTGGGTTGTCATGTTTGAGATCAGTGCTGTAGACAGGCTTCATTCTGCTGCTCAGGGTGGTTGACAGTGTCCTTAATCAAGTACCGCGTGAGGCAAATTGGGGGAGGCTGGTCCTAGCCTCTATTAGTCATATTAGTCTAATTGAATTAGTGGAATTCTTCAGTGGCAGACGGAGTGTCGTAGGTATGGGAAAATTCCCCAGAAGCCCAGGGAATGTACAGATGAGGGATGGTTGCTGCTGGAAGACAGTTCTCCCTGGGTCATTTCCGGTTTTTTATGCCTAGCAACCAGACATGCCAACTTCCTTTGTTCCAGACAACAAGTTCAAGGATATGTCTGCAAAAGGGCTGTATCTGTTTATTTTGGCTTGTTGTTACAAAGTACAAAAACTAGGTGGCTGAAAAATGACAGAAGTTTAAATTACACATTATATTTTCAGGGCTAAATCAATCTTAATTTTATACCATTTTTCATAAAGTACATGATAAACTCATGAGTTGTGCCTCTGTATTGGGCAATCCTGATATTAATCCATATCCACCATCTCTCTCATTCAGAACCTTCTTTCAGATGCGATATGCCCGGCATTTGGGATGCATAGATATTTAGAAGATAACATTGATCAAACTCAGGATGCTGTCCTTAGAATTACTCTCCGTGTACTAGGTTACCAACCATTATAACTCCATATAACAGTGTTCCCCAATATATCTGATATTGAGTGTGACTTGGATTAAATTAGGTTCCCAGGGTTTTGTCCTGGGCATAGTTATCTCTGTCTCTAGCTCCTATTAAAGAGAGGGCGATGTGACATCGTTTTTAAAGTTCACCTTGCACTCAAATTGATGCTGAGTTCAGGCTGCTCTTACTAAGAAAAAAACATGATGGTTTCAATGCATTCTTAAGTGCTACTTTCCCCAAGGTTTTCAGGGATAAACATTTATTTTTTGATATTGACGAATAGATGTTTCGTCCCTGAACTTTCTGCCCAGCTAAAAGGAGACCAAAGTCCTCGACGCCGAGGCACTGCAATTGCGAGCAGTACAGCCCTGTTGGAACAAATACAAAAATAACCGGCCGCTCCCTTGATGGGAATACTGCACAGGAAGGGGGATAATGCCTTCACATCTTTTACGTGGTGTCTTAACTATGAAAAACATATAATTGAAACCATTGAAAATGAAAGCCCATGACTTCAACACCATCAGGGTCAAAGTGGATGTAGGTAATTTGGGGACCAAACAGCTAAGGATGGATAAACTTACCTGTCATGTAACTACTTTCTTATTCTGGATCCTTCATCTTGACATTAAATAATAGTAAAAATAATTAATCATAATAACAATAACCTTAAGTACAATGATTCTCAAACACCTCCTCAGTCAGAATGGGTTGAGATTTTTTTTAAAAAATGATGATTCCTCTACTCTGCTTCACAACACTAGGGTTTGAAAGACTGGGCTGGAGGTTGGGAAATCCATGCTTTCTGAAAACCTCACCAGGTCATTCCAAGCTCGGTAACCCCTGTGAAAAGGGAGCTGCCCGAGTCTCTCAGCCCTGCCAAACGTTACCGCAGCTTTGTAAGAACAGTAAGAAAACGTATCAGTGTTGAAAAGTGACTAGCTTTCCAGCTAACTTTCCTTTAACAGGCATTCTCTTTAACTTGAAGATATTTTTCTCGGTGTAGACATGCAAATGTGTGGGACTGAACGGTAATTTAAAAACGGCCAAGGAGGAAGCAAGGCCTACGTCGTGCTGCAGGTCAGTCCTGGACAAGCGCCCTTCACGGATGATGAAGTCACGGACCTGCAGGAATCAAACAAAACGCTCTCACATTGGCTAGTTCCAGCTGCGATTTTCTCCTAACCCCTGTTTTATTTTTGTTGTTGTTGTTGGAGCTGGTCCTCCACAAGTTCTATTTTCTTCCTTGCTTTGAGTCCCTAGTGATATGCAGACTCTCAGTGAAGTCGTCACTCACACGAGGTAGTGACAAACCCACCTAAAAGTTCAAGTGTGTGGTCATTCTGATTTTGGAGAAATGCGGTATGGCCCTTACGACGGGTTTGAACCCCGATGAGCCTTAAACTCAGAATGGATCTGCACCCCACCACCGGCGTTGTCCCGTGGAACTCCCAGCTGTGCATGGGGGTGGCGCCTTGAACACCGAGAGCACGAGAACCAAGCTGAGAGAGCTCCCTATGGTGAACGGGGCTGTCCCCAAGGACAAGGCAGCCATCTGCTAGAGAAGGGGTCACAGCGGGAGAACTGGGCAAAGCACTGCTCGGACTCTGCGCCATCCTCCGGGGCAAGACAATAGCCGGGCAGGTTAGGAACACCGAGAAATCCCTCTCGGGTCTCCTGGCGTTCACGGCCCACACCTGGGGTCTTCCAGTGGCTGGGGCAAGGCTGGGGATGACTACGTGGGACCCCTCTGCTAGTCTCCAGGCCGTCTCTGAGGCGCAACAGATGTTTCCAAGGGCGGCATCTGTCTGAGTAGCAGGATGGAAATCACCCAAAGGGCAGAAAACTGGATAGTGGAACTGGGGGACAAAGACAATGCCCCCCAGTTGGTAGTCAACCAGACAAGCAGGTGGAACTCTTCCAAGGTGTGGAGAGCCGGCAGCTCCGCTCTACAGAGATGCACAGACTGGGGCTACTACGCAGACCCGGCGCCCTGCCCAGGAAAGGTAGGACCACGCCCACAGTGCTTTCGCAGATGGTGGTGAGATGAGTGCAGGCAAAGCTGCAGCAAAATCTGGACCCAGATCAGCCTCAGATTAGGTTCACTCATCCTCACATACTCACGGTCTAACAGCAGAACGGGTACGTAGCTAGTGGTAAATAGCATGTTATCTTCTGTCTGTTATTCTTCCGAAGATCACATCTAACACGCAGTCAAAAATTACAACATGTGTAAAAATGCAAGAAAATGTAAGCATGTGGGGGTTTTTTGCTCCTAATTTAGAATCAAGTATAATGTGAAATTTAAATGAGATCTTTCATGTGCATTTAATATTTCTAAGTCAATGAATTCTTAGTAAGTAAGGTTTTTAAAGAATTGAGATCATCAGTTTAGCATCATAAGAAGGCTGGGCAAAAGATATTGACTTAAAATTAGGGGAAAAGGAGAAGATAATTTTGGATGATTCACCAGACATGTAGCCCTGCGTTGCAGGTGAAACCCACTTTGGTTTACATAATTAAGGTAGCTGTTTCTGTCTCCCATGTAATAAGATTAGTGTCTTTCTCTAGAGAGCCCTGTTATGCCATTTGAGAACTGCTTCATCAGTGGGGTCTTTCTCTTTAAATACACAAGCACATTGATCTAAATAATCTCTCAAATGTATTTAAATCATGTCATTTTAACAAATAGATCAATATCACGGAATCATCATATATCAACAGAGAGGATAATTCAATTGGCTTACTCATGACATCTGATGAATCCTCACACATACGAAATCATCATATTTTGTGATATATATGATATTATATATATGATTACATCAGTCTCCATTTACATGCTTATGAAGCTATTGAGGATTCACTAAGTCATAAAGAAACAAAATAATCTGAAATACAGCACAGACTCGTGTCTTCAAAATCACGGTCCATGGCTTACTGATCTTGAGAAATACTTAGTTAAAAGAAATGAAAATGGCTCATTATCAAGTACCTTTAGAAAATGCATTCACCCGCTGGACGTCCTTATTTGTCCCCAGGAAAAAATAACTATTTAACTCAATATTCCCCAAACATCTTTTACCTTGAGAAGCTTTTACCCAAACAATGACGTGAGCTAAAGTTCTGTGGGAAGGTATTTTTGAATCATTGGCCGAGAGTAATTCCTGGAACCCAACATGGCTTTTGGGAGGCAGAGCGACGTGGAGAACAAAAGCACCGACTCTGTTGTCCGCAGATCGGTCCGAACCCGGGTCCGCCACCCGCAGCCCGTAGCGAAGGGTTGGCGCCTCTTGAGGCCCACAGTCCCTCACTGGTGAGAGGGGGAGCAGGGAAGGCGGGGCCGGTTAGGGTGACCGGCTCTGGCGCTAGAACGGCCGCGGTTGCCTTCTTCTCCTCCACACACTAGTTGTGTGATCTTGGTTGGACGTGGCCCGTGGGCCACCGGCGGCCCAGGATGGCTGTGAATGGAGTCCAACACAAAATCGTACATTTACTTAAAACATGAGATTTTTTGTGTGCTTACGTATCGCAATGTATTTAAAGTGTGGCCCAAGACAACTCCTCTTCTTCCAGTGCAGCCCAGAGACGCCGGAAGGTTGGACACCCCTGAATCTTTACCCTATTCAAGCCTCGTGGATAACCCTAGCACCTACCTCAGAAGACCATGGGGTTAAGTTCTAAAATACACGCAAAGGACTTGAGTGCATACTTGGGAAAACAAAGCTGTCCGTCATAAAGCCGTTGTTATAATAGTTTTCCTGGCGGTTCTGATGGTGAAATGAGACTATTTAGGAAATGTTTAGAGGAATGCCACATGTCACTGGAACTAAAAGTACATAATATTCATTCCTCAAAGCAAGGGGACTTGGACCTGAATCTCCCAGGTGCGGTAGAAAGGCATTAAGTTCACGTTTACGAGAACCAGTCAGGACACGTCACAGTTTTACACCACCAAAAGTTGTTAACCTGTCCGTAAGCGACCATTTCCATAGATTTGAGCTCAGCGTATTAATATGTAGGCTCAGTATGAGCAAGAAGTTAGGGGAACATTTATTTATTTCATAGAATTTCTATTCCAATTGAAATTAGTAAAATTAAAAAATCTTTAAGAGCACATTTAATATTATCACAGAAACTTAGTTTTGATAAACCAGAACATTAGCAAATTTATTAGCAAGGTTCTTAAATGTCATATTGATGCTAAAAACAGTAATAACAGTGATATTAAAACAACATAAAAGGATATTTTAAGAAGTTTTTTTTCTTATAAGATCTCTCAATGTACCCCAGAAAGTGATGTTAGCAAACTCAGACTCCTTTTCTCTATAAAACACAAGCTGTTCATTTCAACATATAATTTAATTTCCATTCTGAGTAAATGAAATTCCCGACCAGGAAATATTGCAATCATTAATCTAGCATAATTAAAAAATGATTTTCTTTAAAAGCTACAGTGTGGCTAGATAACATAATTTGAAATTAACTTTTAAAAGAGAATAACAGCTATACCAAATCGTAGTGGGTTTGCTATGGACAGGAAATTAATAGTAAGATGCTGGATGGGCATTTGTTTGCAACCCCAGAGGCACAGGACAGGGGGCCATTGGTAGGAGGGAGAAACCTGAGCTTTACTTCGCCGTTGCAAGAAGTGAAGAAAGAGGCAGACTGGGCTCTTTCTTTATATCTTCTTCTTTTGAGCATGTCCAAATAAACAGGAGTCAGAAGTGCCATTATTATATTTAGAATCTGTCATATGCTTGCCAACAAAGGAAAGGACATACTTCGCAATTAACAGGAAGAAAATAAGAGTCTTATACAACAAGTAACTGGTGAAGAGGAGGTTTGGGCTACGTCTCCTCAGAATGTTATGAGGCTCCCCAAATTAACATTTTGTAGTTACACTGGATATGGACATCCGGATTGTTTTATTCATCAGGGTACCTAATTAAACTACAATAGCTGGCTTATTAATCTAGCCCGACGCTGGATGGAAAGGTCACTTGATTTAAGTTAAGGGGGTTATGTTACTGTTATTGCTAAATGTTTTTGAAGTAAACCTGTCATGTTGCCATGTTTTTTCATCTTTAATTTTAATTCAATGGGTGTCCATCAAAAATCCTCTTGTGACGAGGAGAAAGGCATAGAAACACGACAGCCTTCTAGAAAGAAACACTCTCATTCTGCAGACATGGGCTAAACCTGTGGAATAATCATCATACGCTGCCTGGCGTCAATACTTAATGAAGTGCGAAAACAAATTCCACAGAAAGTGATAGCCAACAAGCATCCGAAAGGGAGAGACCAGTAGAGGGTGGAGCAATAAACGAGAGCCCGGTGAAGGAGGTGAGACTGGGTGCTGAGCTGTGGCCGGTGTCTGGATAGGCTCAAGGCAAGGGCAGAATGTTTGGGGAAGGAGAAACCTCCGGGAAGGAGGGAGGGAGGTCTTCATTCCAGGCGAAGGCACGCACTCGGGGCCTGTGTCTAGCTGGAGCAGGCGGTGCGCACCCAGGGAGCTATTTGGGTAGAGAGGAAGAAGCCAGTGAGCGGGGGTGGGGGTTGTTGAACAATGGGATGCAAAGTTGAGGCCTCTTTTTACTTGCAAAGGAAAGAAAGCGTTAAGGAAAATAATGTGGTTTCAGTGACCTCCGCAGTCACTAGCGTCGCTCTTCTCAAATTAGTTTTCTATCAGAATTTTCTAGAAGACATTGTAGGGATGCTAAGGTGTTACCCCTCAGGAGAGTTGGGTGGGGTTTTTGGAGCCTGAGCAAGTCTGATCTGACTCTGAGCTGACTTAACTCATAGAGTCGTCCAAATATCAGCATTTTCTATGGGGGCCATAGTGGGGGAAAGAGTGAGAGACATTGCTTCATAGCATAGCAGCCATGTCGAATCCATATCCTGATTTCTTATTCATTCAAGAGACGTTTTCCTTTAGAAACATTTGACATGAGGATTTCCGATAACAGAGAAGGCCTTAAAACGCTCCCCTTAGCCTCACTAACATAGATGGGTTTCTTCCTGACCTCCTCTTCCTTAAAGCATGTAGTTTAGAAAACCTATAATGATAAGTCCTCTCTCTGCCCATTAAAAATATACATCTTTTTAGCATCTCTTGCCAGCATTACAGCCCAGGAACGCCTTTCTCAAGGACCTGGGAACCATCTGTTGAAATGTAACCATCATAACGCCCTACTCTCATCTTGCTGGGAGGGTTGGAGCCTGACCTCAGCAGGGGCTTCTTGCTTCAAGTTATGAAGCTACCTCCTGACACAAAGACAGAATAAAGTTTACTTTTCTTCCGGGTCCACTCGGTTGGCAAATGCAGACAGGCTCTGATCTGCCCCCTCATCCAAGGTCTTGGAAAGCCCCGAAGACTTTCGTTTCGGTGGGGTTGTGTTCCGGCTGAGTTCTGTCCTCACCATGCTGTTGGCGGTAGCCTTAAATCAAGTCTGCCTTGCCTGTTTCACACAGTCCAGTGCGGTTTTTGCTTTGACACTGAACCTAGGATTCCGCCTTGCCATATAAACCCTGACAGATCATTTTCTGTTGGTCATGTGTTAAGAGGAACCGCAGGTGACAGACCACAGGCTTGTATCTGAGTTATTGCTACGGCCGTTTCAAAGGAAAAAGTCTTACTCGCTGTTTTCTTCATTCCTACTTTATCATAGAGCCACAATTTAATGCCTTAAAACAGGCTTTTATTAGATAATACAATACACACAAAATAGTTCGTAGCAACGATCACTGGATGCATATTCTTATGTATCTATTTAATGGTAATCTTATCCAGTCCTGTAGTTTATCAATAGGTTTCCTCTAAATTCCATACAAATTATGGCTGTAAAAAATATTTTCCTTGAGTCTCATAGGAAATACTTATGATACAAGACTGTACCTCATCATAATTCAGCCAGAACATGAAAAGATGAAAATACATGGTTTGACACCTTGCCTTTTAAATTTACTGTTATCTATTTTCGAAAGGAATCAATTTTCTATATTTTCGGCATTATTTTTATAGATAACATCTAAATATTCATTTGCATGGCTCATTTCCCAGCGTGTTCACCCATTTTCTGCAATACAGAGGTTTTATATCCATAGTAAGGGAAATATTTTAATTTGTGGATGAATGTTATATTCCATAATGAGTCAATTACTGGCTGAGCGTATGTTTCCTTTAAATGTTACTATATCATTTTAACAAATACACTGTATTAATTTATGAAGAAACGTACAAATCATCGAAACACCCTACAATGACATCATAATATGCTTCCGAAATGCTGTTTATTCACTTTATTGCTTTATTTATATGAAGCAGCAGTGAAATTTGCAAACCAGCTGTAGTGATACCAGGTGTGCATGCCCTCTGGATATCCGAAGGATATATTCACTCTAAGTGGTAGTCTAATCACCCAAGCTCCATGGAAGACTAAATTTAAATCAGATGTTAATTGCCTCCAGAGTTCAGCTGATCTTTGCATTCAATTATCTCCAGGAAAGCCAAATGGAAAAAGACTTTGACTCAGGAAATTGTATATGAAATTCACATCTGCTCTAAGAACAATAAGTTGACAAACTATGTCCATTTAAAAAGAGAAAAACCTTCCTCACTTGCTCTCAAATCTGATACTGACCCTGCTGTCTTTTCTGTCTTGTCTTCATCAAATAGTTTCTGTAAAGAACTATACCTAAAAAAAAATCTCTAGATTATATAAGTCTATCTGGCATGACTAGGTTCTTTAAACAAGGAACTGAGGTTTGGTCCTGTTTTTATTGGTCTGTAGCAGTTCTGGCCTAACAGAGTCTGTTGTCTACAGAAGGTGTCCCACGCACCCCCAGCAACCTCCCTTAGGCAATTACACCATGGGCCTACACTTGAACAAGGTATTTTCTCAGCTCCCTCTTTCTTCAGTTAACTTAGGTTCTAACTTTTCCAGCTCCTCTTCCTCCTTCCTCCCGTTTGCTTTATATGTTCCAGCCCTGCCCAGCTGGGACAACCCAGTGGCTCAGTGGGTTGGGCATCCTCCCACAAATGCAAAGGTCGCCGGTTCGATTCCCAGTCAGGGTGTGTACCTTGATTCCCGGCTCCATGCTCTGTCTCTGGTTCGGGTGCGAGCAGATAGCCACCAGTCAGTGTTTCTTTCCCTCTCTTTCTCCCTCCCTTCTCCTGTCACTAAAATGACATTTAAAAAAAAGAATAAAGAATGTGCATGTGTGTGTATTCCATGATGGACGAGTTCTCAGGACTGCTCTGCTCTGTCTTCGGTCTCTCAGAGACTGGGCCAGTTTATCTAATGTCACCTCTGTGCAAACATGACTTCCAGATCTCTGTCTTGGAGTTTGGTACCAGTGTTCCGACTCTAGTTTGGCCCAGCAGGATGGTCTCTCCGGCAGTCTAATTCCACCCACCACCTCCCTCCCCATCCAGACGTCCGCCTCCTTCCTTTCTCTGTAGAGCTCGTCTTTCACTGTTATCCTAACGGGTATGGGAGTTAAGACTTTCAAAGGAGATTGAGCCCCTCACTCATTTCCTGTCATCCTTAACCCCCAAATGATCCACCTTTTCTTAACCTATTCCTGCTTTCTAATTTCTGATTTCTCTCTCTAATACAATTTCTCGTCCTGTTGAGCTTTGTACAGTTGTTGCTCTGTGAGGAATTAGCGTTACATACCAAACTTACATTTTCAAACATCATAGTGGCCGTCGCTCTGGTAAGCGAGAATCCATGACATGCCCCTACAGACTCCGATCACATCGGTTTTGATTTTCTTGTTTTATAGACAATACCAATGTCAAAACACTTTTTAATTGTCCCAGGTAATGTATACTTTTATTAAAAATGAAGGGAGAAAATCTGCTTTAAGTTCAGAACTATCGGAGTCACTTCTTTACAAAGGAGGCTGCGTGAAAACTGTTAAATTTCCAGGCAAAACAAAACAAAATCTATACTATTACAAATGTCTAGTCCGATGCTAAGCCAAATTAAAAGCCAGGAGTTGCAAATATGCAAAAAAAGAAGGATCAATCAACTCACTTGTGGAGATAAAATCGATTGATGAGCGCAGCGGTGGTGCTGAGTGCCGCGTGCCACACAGTAAGCCCTGATTCAGGCGTGACGCAGACGGCTCTGCGAGAGAGAAGAAAATACGATTAGTTGGAAATCCATCCAATTACCAGAAACCTATCTTGTATGCTTGGTTTCTCTCATGAAATTCATGTCTGTAAGCCTATCTATTTATTTTATTATTATTATTACTTTTTAAATTCAGGCAGGCATTGAGTAGAAGGAGCTCAGATGTAATTGAAGACTAGAAATGCTGTGGGTTTTTTTTTTTTTTTTTAAATCCCATAACATAAAACAGGCAAACCAATTTAAACTAGATTTAGAAAATAAAAAGTTGCTATCTACCTAGTTTAATCCCAGCGAATTTTATATCGGAACAATAAATCTCTAAAAATGCAGGCTTCCAATGGAACCTTGTTAAATATTTAATCATAGGCACTAGGCCCATAACCATAAGCCGTGCTCCTTATTCTTATTTATTTCAACAGTAACTTTTACTCTTTTGATGGAAGAGATCAAATGATGAGGAATAATCTCTAATGTGAGCTTACCAATACCCATCATGGAGAGACTGCTGCATACAGAGTGTGTGTGCAAGACTGAAATTACCATAATGACTACTTCTGCAACAGGAAGACAGGGCGATCGCCCCCCTCCGCGCTTGCTGCTTGTGTGAGATTAGGAGAAAAGCGTATCTGTTTGGGGTTGT
This sequence comes from Glossophaga mutica, assembly GCA_039655065.1. NCBI lineage: Eukaryota > Metazoa > Chordata > Mammalia > Chiroptera > Phyllostomidae > Glossophaga > Glossophaga mutica. The sequence goes on from CM077313.1 coordinate 92,409,843, forward strand.
TTTAGGTTTATATTAAAAAAACAAAAATGCTATTTTGAGCTCTCGGAAGGCATCAGGTTAATGCTCGGGTGCATGTAGCACCCACACAGGAGGCGCACACACGTTACGGTGACTTCTTACCCACCTTTCAGAGCTTAGCTTAAATGTCACTTCCCTAAGAAAGCCTCCTTTGACCCTCACCCCCCGTAAGCCTATTCTGGCCTGTGCTCTGCAGAGCCCTCTGTTTTTCTTTCATCATACGAACCTCAGTGATGAGGGCTGCCCAGTTAGATTCTGCTCCCCGTGAGGGCAGAAACCTCACCCGACCTGTTCAAGCCTGCATCCCCGTGGCTGCCTTGCTCTCACGCATTACACACTCTGCAGGTAGAGGGCACAGGACTGCGTTCACAACTGTGAGCCTGGCGAGTGCAGTGAGTCACCAGTGACTGAACAGCTGAGAAGCAGAGCTCCCGATGACTCAAAGGAAGCCTTTAAGCCCCACCTGGGTATGGCCGGGCCCAGGCTGCAAGCTCGGGCTGTTTCCTGTGGAAAGAAGAGATGACTTGGCACACTTCCAAGTCCAGTGGGAGAGCAGGGAGTAGAACTGGACCCCAGTCAAGGAACTGGTGAGCCGCAGAACTCCGGCCAATTTTGGAATTATCGATGATGAGTGACAGCTGTGTGCCTCCCGCCACTCCTCTTTAAATAGAAATGTCACTTAGGCTACCCTAGGCCTGATGATGGCTGCATGCTGGGTGATTCCGGGACAGGTAGCTGATCTCTTTAGTCTGCAGGTCTTCAAATCAAAAGGCATCGTACCAGGGGGCCAAACCCAAGGTCCCCATGCACACCTGGACCTGGCGCAGGTAACAAGGTTCTGACTCTTGAACCTGACTTTCTAATGAGATGAGATTTCTTACAGAGGTCTTTGGTAAGAAGCGTGTATTTTGATTTGCATAGTGGAAGAAAATAATTTACGGCTGCAAATTCTTTGGTATTCTTCCCATTGAGAGATGGAGGCTTAGGCCTTATCCTCTCGAGCTTGTGATGGCTTAAACAATAGACTAGGATAGAAATTGTGCTGTGTCATGGCAGAGGCTAAATCATAAAAGGTCATTGAGCATCTGCCTCACTTGCTGTGACGTTTACAAGGACGTTGTTTAAAATGCCCAACCAGCCTGATGCTGCCATGGCATAAGGAACCCGAGTTACGTGGAGAAGCCAAGTAGAGACCTGCCAGTCAGTCATTTCAGCTGAGCCAGACTTGAAGTCATCCCAGCTCAGTAACAAATGAAGATGAGCGATTCACAAGTTTAGTCCACAAAACTCTAAGAGCCATTGAGATTCTTTCAAGGAGTCTATGAGGCTGAAACTATTTTCTTAATAATGCTAACCCACTGCTTGCCTTTTGCACTGTGTTGGTGTTGGAAGCGGTGGAGAAAACTGCTGATATCTTCTATGAGTCAAGGCAGAGCCGTGACTCGCACTACATACTGGCATCCTTGGCGTTCTTTGCCACCGGGCACTTGCAGAAAAACAAAACGTCATTTTCACTTAAGACTATCCTCGGCGATGTAGAAAAAACATACCAATTTCCTCAATGCAAAGTCTTTTAGTGCTCATCTTTTTAGGATTCTGTGGACAAGACAGCCATAAATATGCATAAAGTTTACTGCTGCATTCCAAGTGTGGTGCGTGTCTCGAGGAAAAGCAATCGTGTGATGGAGCTGTGGGCTGAGCAGGGTGCTTCTTTCAATGAACAACATTTGTACATGAAAGAATGACGAAAACTGTGGTGATTCATCACTAGATATTTGGAAACTCGTTCCCTAAAAAGAAAGAAGTATTTCAAAGAAAAGCCTGACTGTGGACTGTCGATGATACACTTTTAGTTTGTATCTGCCACTCTCAGCCTCGTAGCTTCCCAAGACTTTTCTGATGAGATGGGTGAGGATTTTAATAAATGTCATTCTTCGATTTTTATAATGAAATATATCAACATTTGCAAGATCTGCATAGCTCGATGAAATAGGGCTTTCCTAATGAACTGTGCACGTTATAAAAATCAGTGATGGGTAACAATTCCATTCAAAATGGAGGATATATCAGTGGATTTTAATGTGTAACAGTGCAAACTGTTCACTAACACAGTTTAGATTCCTCTGCAACAGAACTTTAAGGAAGTACGTCTTGTCGAGTTCTGGTGTGGTACTGAAGGACAGTATTCACATTTATCTGAAGAGGTGATTAAAATACCCCCCCTTTTCCAATTTTACATCTGTGTGCAATCAGATTGTTCTTCACATATTTCAACCAAAACAAGATATTAAAACAACATATTTCAACCAAACAAGATCACTGGACCCAGAAACAGGTGTGACTATGTTCTACTGAGTCCAAACTGAAGGGAGTTTGCAAAAATGTAAAACAATGTCACTGTTTTCCGATTTTGTTTTTGTTTTGGAAAAATATAGCTTTTAAAAAATGTCATATATGATATCAGTAAAAGAGCTTAGCATAGCTACTCTCAATAAATTAAAAATAAATCCTTTAAACATTTCTGCTTTAATTTTTAATACGGTGACTATGGATGGTTGTAACGCACCTAAACAAAGACCCCCTGAGGCCCTCGGTCCTCTTTTACACGTGTGAAAGTGATCCCAGGTGGAAAATAAAGCGGCTCCAGATGATTCCAGACGCCAGGGGCCCCACCCGACCAGCCGTTCAGCTCTTAGGGCCAAGGCCACAGCCCTACAGGGGCAGACAAAGGCCACTCCTGGGGGCCTCTCTGGTTCCAACCTGCAGGAGCCGTGACCGAGAAGGGACAGGGGCTGTTTCACTGTTCAGCGGGAGGGGATTACTCTGCAGTGATAGCTACGGACACCCTGGCCCTCTGTCCCCAGCTCCTATCTAATCCTCAGGCATCTAGCCTCCCGCTGGGACTGCTGTCTCTGGTCACCTGCACCGGGAGGCTAGAGTTTCCCGAGATTCCTCTCTGCCCCTCGTCCCATTTCCTGGGCCTACCACATTTGACAGATTGTACCTATTCGGTAGCTTGTGAAGCCCTTCAGTGGCTTCAGCTTTCATAGCCAGAAGTTTGTATCTGTCACCTAAAGATGGTGACAGCCTCTAATTGGATTTCCCAGCACCAGTTGCCCTTGCTGCCGGACTGGTACTTTAGGTCCGGAGTACTGTGATTTCCTTTTAAGAATGTATTGGCATTATTAGCTGCCTGCTGAACAGCCTTCAAGTAGCTCGTCATGACCTTCAGGATACAGAATAAACTGAGGTCACGACACGTAGTCTGATGCGTACTGTCTGTTTAGCATCACCCCCATCATGAACTTTTCTTAAATCGCAATATTCTGCTTCCAGAATAAACCACTCTCTCTAAAAACTCTGTGTTTGTGTGTTAACCTTTAACTCTGCCCTATCCTACTGAACTCTCAAGATCTGTGTTAATGACCATCTCTTTTTGGAAGCAACATATGATTCTAGAAGAATATTCGGTTTTCTCCCCATGTATTTATATCACAGCAGTTTGCGCCTGCATTTTTACATTTATCAGAACGTATAACTTCATACTGTACTGAGAGCTCATTAGAGGTGGAATTATGTCCTGTGTTTGTATCTTGGAAATGCTGTTATCTATCACAGTGACAAACAGTATCTGTGCAATCAGTAAAGGAACCGCTTTGCATACAGTAGATGTTCTCCTCCAGGATTTGAACATAATTTAACCATCTGTAGTGAGAATGCTGTATTAAACGAAGTTCAGAGTTAAAGAGTTGGAAATTTTCTTTACCAAGTCAAGAACAACAACAACAGAAGTTCATTCACAGGCAGAGTAAACGTTATTAGCAAGGATGTACGACAGATTCTATTAATTTTCTTGCACTCTCTCTTTTTACTCTTTAATATCTGCTCAATCTGGCATTCCAGAGCTGATTAATATCTTCATGCTTTTAAAGATATAAAACTACATAGTATCAGTTAGCCACTTAATTCTATGACCAAATATGCTTTCCAGTGCAATATTCATACTTCATATAATTATACAGTATTTTAGTTTAGCACAGAACAGTGATTCTTTGTAAACTGTCAACTGAGAACCAATAAGCCTCCTTAGCAAATGGGGTACCTGGGAAAACCATCAGGTGGAACGAGGAGGATTTTGACCGGACAAACCATCTGGTCTAGCTCAGCTTTTACCATGATCGTTCTGGCTGCTGTTCCGAGATTCGTCTTTAAAGTTGTGCTGGTATCTTCCATTCTCGCCTCCATGTGTGTTCTCCACCTACTCGGTGCCCCAGGAGGTCACCCCATCTGAGTGGCATCAGCTGACACCCTGTCGTCCAGCTTCTAGTGGGACACAGCCAATAGAGCAGCATCACATACCTTTCGAGTCCAGCCTCGCAGTCTTTTTTTCAGCAGCAGTTAATAGTCCCCCACAGGCTTTCCTCACTTACCTTCAGTGCCCTAGACTAACCCTCACGCGATAGGGGATGGGACCGGGCGGGCGAATGTCTTTCCCTGTCGCTGTTTGGTTGACACATCTGAAAGTCATTCAGTGTGTTATGAGAAGTTCCAAGAAGGATCAAGCTCCAGCTGCCTCTGGAGGGGATCCAAGCCAGAAATACACACTGGCACTGCCTTTTCATCTTATTTTGTTGTTTCCTCTTCCAACCTTACACTCCTGGGTTACCTACTAAGTGGTCCGCCTGCCTGTGAGCATGGTCTTTGTTTCCGTCTTTGCCTCTAGAAAAACTCGGGCTAAGACCCTGGTAGGGAGGCGCTCACGGGAGATCCGGAAGTTGTAAGGGGAATGAGGTCAAGAGAGCTATTTCTTTGGCTTCTCTGCCAAGTCACTGTGGGTTTACTGCATCCTGCTACTTAAGGGCAAATACAAAGTGAAAATAGGAGATGTAATTCTCGCTGTTGAAAATAAGAGTTACCTTCTTTTCCCTTTTCTTAGACTATTTACTGTAGAAACTTACAAGTATCAGGTGGAAAAAGGAACTGACTCGTAAAGTGCTTAAGGTTGTATCAAAAAAATATGTTTATAATGGCCTGGGGTGATGAGGGATGGAGCTGCTGATGAGTAATGGCCTCATTAGAGAAGAGATACTGTGTCAGCCCAGAGACAGGGAGACACACCACCAAACATACCACCAATGGCTTTGTGACTTTGGGTAGATCACCTTCCTAATGCTCTGTTTCCTCGTGTGCGACTGGAAGATGGTAATTAATTGAGATAATTTTAAATTGTTTATTACAGTTTCTGTCGCATTGCAGATATGCAATAAATATTCATTATTCAGATCGACTATAAGCATTCATCTCATAAAGTTGTTCATTGCAGCCATTTTGATTGAAATCACATATCTAGATACGATTTAGATATTAAAATTCTGTAGCGTTTAAAATGTTGAAGTCCTCAACCATTTCTGGATAGCTCTGATCTAACGTTACATTTAGTGTATATTTACTACATACACCTACACTGCCGTCTGTGCTTTTGGTGGCATATCCAAAAATCATCGCCAAGGCCAACATCAAGGACTTCTCCCCCATTTTCCTCGAAAAGTTAGATGCCTTTATGTCACTCTCTGTGCACACACTCCAGTGACTCCACTTCCCACTCCGAGTGAAAGCCAAGGGTCCCGCAGTGCTCCCACGATAGGTCGCGACCTGTCTCCCCATTCCGTTCCAACGTCTCTGCTGACTATTTCCACATGTTTGCTCCGGGCCAGCCTCACCTGCCTGCTTGCGCATCGCTTCCTGAGTGGTCCACTTGGACCCTCGTTTTAGATTCCTCCTACCCACACCTTCAGAACACCGTTATTATTTTCATACAGTTGTCATCTTCTAAAGTACCATGTCACGGAGGACAGTTTTTCTCTTCCTACTAGAATATAAACTCGACGGGGGCAGAAATGTGCTGCCTTCTTGGCTCACTGATGGTTTCCTAGCACAGAGAACATGGCTTGGTGCATAGTTGCTGTTCGACGAGTATGTGTTGAATCAGTGAGTTCGTGGTTTGAAGATTGAGGATGTTTGTTGTAAAATGCTCTCTAGTAATTTGTCAAGTAGCAGGAGCCCCTAACAGAAGGGAAATGAGGAACGGTCCCTCTTCGGCAGCCTGAAGACTCTATGTGAGTGATGACTTGTGAATATGCAATCCAATGGCAGTTGCAACTACAGGCAAATCACGTGGTCACTCTGGAGGTCCATCTGTCCTCTGTATCACAAATAGTTCTTGAGAGACTACTCACAGGGGTTATCTTCCTGAAAATGCAAGCCCGCATGTCTCTGCCTTGGACATCATAACTTCTTTCTTTAAAGCATCTTTCAAGAGTAGGTGCAACAGTTTCTGTAAGAACATGCCTAGTGGTCGAAAAAGAACACCTGTCAAAATTGTTACCACATGCAAGTTCGCAGACTTCCTGTCCAGAGACCATAACAACAGAGTGTTTTGGGCTTCCCAGATCTTATAGAAGATGTGGGTTCTTCGCTGACATACCTGACATCACGTCTGTCCTTTGGACCAGTTGTTGTGTTTGGCGCAGAAAATAATTTTTAACATCTCTACGCATTTGTGCATATGAATATGTTGATTAGATTTAAGGAGAAAACTCATATCGCTCAGATATAGCAGCCTTTGGAGAAAGAAAGGGCATGCCAGTGAGTTAACAGAATGGACTCTGAAGGCAACTAACTTAAGTTCATGTCCCAACTCCACACTTAGTAGATATATGGCATTTTACGCCATGTATTTAAACTCTCTGTGCCTCATTTTCTCAGGATGGAAATACTAGAAACTATAATAACAAACTTCATAGAAATGTTGTTAAAATTAAATGAATTTCATTTGGTTAGAGCATCATCTTGATACCCTAAGATTTCGGGTTTGATCCCCAGTCAGTGCATATATAAGAATCAACCAATGAATACATAAGTAAGTGGGGGGAAAAGTCTCTCTTTCTCTCATCAATAAATAAAAAATAAAAATATAAACAATTCAAATTAAATGAGTTAATTGGTAAAGAGCTGCGTATGATACATGTCCAAAATATTTATCATGTGAGCTCTTAAATTATTACTTTGTTGTTGTATTGTCAGAATATCCCTAAAATCAGTGTTGTGATGAAAATCTTCAACAGCTGGATAGCTGTCAGAGGGGGTGGTGGGGTTTGGAGATCTTGGTGAAACAGGTAAAGGGATTAAGCAAAACAAACAAACAAAGGAACAAACCTGGTAGACACAGACAACAGCATGGTGATTACCAGAGGAGAGAAAGGGGGGTGGGGGAGGTACAAGAGGGGGAAGGGGAGATAAATGGTGATGGAAGGAGACCTCACTTTGGGTGGCAAACACACAGTACTATATACAGATCATGGATTATAGAACTGTACGCCTGAAACCTATATAACTTTATTAGCCAATGTCACCCCAATAAATCCGATAAAAACTATATTAAAACAGAATGATTTCTAAAGTGGAGGAACCAAAGATTGTGGCAAAATCTCTGGTTCAAGTTGACGTATGTACAGTTTTGAAATGGACGGGGTGCCTGAGAGCAGGTGGAAGCTTGATTCTTCGGCAGTGTCTTCTAGGACACCGCCCATCTTTTGTTTCCTGCCTGCTTTTTCAAATTTAATTCCCTTGCTGCAATAAATCTTTATCTTGTGTGTGCGCTGACTGCTAAATACAACCATTGATTGCTCTTGTATGTTCTACTAATGAGCCATAAGAAATCGCTCTCCTGTCGCTTGGCACAGCTGACTTCGCCCACACTGCATGAATGAACACCTGAAAACAAATCACTGTCAGCTCTCATTAATAGGTACCAGTTTTCAGCCTACTGTTGCCACAACCAGAACACGTATTTGTTGGTGAAAAGTGAGCATTGAAAAATGATGAATTTCTTAGGACTGTATTCCGATTACCCCTTTCAGCGAAGTGAGTGCTGGAGACAATACGGTCAAGTGCACAGCACCAGGGGGAAGCAGGAGACTTGCGCTTGAACACCAGACCCTTCCCGTTCCTGGTTATATGAACTTGATGGGACAGTGAACCGCCCTGAACCTCCAATGCTCTCGCTATAGAACAGAATTCTCTTCTCAAACCTAGGCTACCCAGGGCAATCAGAAACCCTATTTTCAATTTGGTAGGAAGCAAAATAGTTTGCTGAGCACGGAAATGAGGATGTTACGGTCCCGAACACTTGGGGTTGGTAAAGCGGGCGTAGAGGGAGGGATATGTGGTTTGCCAGATCTCATGACCTAGAAGGAGGTCCCTGGGCCTCTGAGTTGTCCCTGTGCACGCTAGCTGGCTGTCCCCAGTGTCCACGGCGGCGTCCCTGGGCTGCCGGTCCCTGTACCCTGCACTTGTCGCTCATGCCCGTCTGCTCTTCGACGCTGTGCTGGGCTCCCGGGAAGCACAGGCCGCCCCCCTTTGCTGAGGGCGGTTCCCCTTGACTCCTACTCACTTGCAGACATGTAAGGATGGGCACGAGCTCCAGCTAACTCAGCTAACATGGTCTGCCTTCCACTTCTGCTGCCAAATGTTTCAACTCCACCTTACCGGGCTCCCGACAGACTTACAGGCTCCCAATTCAGAGTGTCAAAGGAACTGTGGGGGTTCAGGTGTGCCCACCAGGCCGGACCGTTGCCCTGTTACGTCACGTCATTTTGGAGTGTGGCCTCTACTCGGAGTCTCTCCTGGTGTCCTGGAACAAGGCGAGGGCTCCGTGCCTTCCTTCCTCCCATCATTTCACTAATACCCGTGCAAAGGAGGCCCCGACACTCTAACCCTCAGAGTGCTCAGTACAGAGCCCCTGGCTGGCCATGGATCTCACTGCAGGGGCAGAGGGACAGTGCGGGACTTCGGAGTCAAGGCCAGAAGAGGCATGGCAGCTGCCACCCCAGTCCTTGGGGATTCTTTTCCAGGGGCAAGCATGTCCCTCTGGGAGATATTTGAGTGCCCTGCAAGTGCCCTGTGACAAAGCCCACGCTACCCGTGTCTGGGGATCACGAGGAAACAAGTGCTCAACCAGGGTCAGTGCATCCAGACACCCTGGGCCGGGCCAGGCCAGACACGTGGGCGAAGGAGCCTTCCGACCCTCCCCCCTCACTTGATTGCAACCTCAAGAGAGAAGTGTCCTGTTCGAGACCATCCAACGGCATGATCTTCAGTACTCCTTGCTCCAAGACGATGCGTTTTGGGGGGGCGCGCTCTGCAGCTGGAGAGGAGCAGAGTGTATCCTCGCATGGAAAAGCCGCAGAGGGAAAACTGGGACACAATCTGCTCTCCTCACACTTCTGTCTACCTCTCTTCTGTTCCTGTCTCCAGGGGCTATAAATACAGGGCTGCAGGCAGGGTCACGTGGTGCCGAGGACGGAGGGTAATTGGCGCTGGGGCGTTGGTGCTGGCGGGTTCGCATCATCCCGTTTCAGTCTTCATAGTTCATGGATTTCCTTCCTCACCCCAAAGGTCTCTGAACTTTTTTTTTTTATCGAATACTCTTCTAAACAAGAAAACATGTTGAGAAGCCACATCATTTAAGGAACCCGCACTCAAGGGGAAAAATCATTAGAGAATGAAAGAGGCAGAAGGAAAAAGAGGGAGAGGCCGAGCAAAAGCGCGATTTCAGACAGTCTTGAGAACGCAGCTTTCGTCTGACCCTGCAGAGCCGCCCGGCGTGGGCATTACGCCTCGAGAGTTGGTGCCGACTCCAGGCGGGGAAGCTGATCTCTGATAACCCTGTCTGGTCCTAGGCAAGGGCTTCCTGGGGAGCGGGCGGCGCGAAGACAAACCTCCAGAACCTGGAGCCCTGAGTTCCAGCAGGCGAAGGTGCTCTAGCAGCAGCTGTCCGAAGGTAGCCTCAGGTGTGCGCTGTTGCAGGAAAACACGGAAGCTGGGGAAGCCGAACACAGTACGGGGAATCCAAGGGGATGTCTGCGGCACCGCCAGTCTCCACTACGCCCCCCAGTGGGGAAACGTGGGAAGACGTAAAAGAGATTCGAATCTGGACTCCAGGGGCACACCGTTTAAGTTTTTTTACTGATAGATGAAATTCAAGGAGCTTGGGAAAACTGCTTGTTGGGGTAAAGGAGGGATAAAGAAAAAAGCAAATTCTCATTCTCGTTTTTAAGAAAGTCTATTTTTCTCATCTTCTTGTAGATGCCAATAGGTATCATTCCTTTACTTCATAATATGGTCCACTGTGTATTCCTGTAAGAAATAGAAATATCTATGTTGTCAATCTATGTCGTCAATTTCTTGTCTGTTTTGTGGTTGCCATGTCCTTGCATTGCAGGTATTACCTTCAAGACATGGCCTTATTCCATAAATTGTTTAAGCAACCTGTGCATTTTGTAAGGAGTGCATCTGTTGGAAATGAGAGGTAATAATTTGTGCATCCACTTACCAGGGGCTTATCACTGCAATATGTCACACCATGCTGAAGCCAAGCCAACTGGTGAGGACATCGTCCTTTGTGACAGCTGCACCGAGGCCTGCTGAGTAGCTCCTAACACGTCGGCGACATCTGACCCTCTAACATGAGACAGAATTAACACACCCTTTAAAATCTCTATGTTAATAGTAGTAGAGTATGGTAAATTTATTATTCAATAAATATTACATGCCATATTTTCTTCCTTCACCTACATCAAATTATGTTCTGTAACTTTCAGGGAATATACAGGGCCTGGCAGAAGTAATGCCTGCTTGGTAGGGTAATAATATGGGTGTAATGATTCATAGTTTTAATTTGAACGTTTTACCTGAAATGTCATACGGTGTACTTGAGTGTGATATTGCTATGTTACAGAATTACATGCTTATGATTTTGTAATAAAAGAGAGGTATTGTTTGTGCTGGACCCTGGATAGATAGATTGATTGACTGATCGAGCTATATCTGTACCTATCTATCTGCCAATCCATCAAGTTATCTTTATCTCACTCTTTTTCATACCCTCTTTCTTCCCAATTCTGGCCAGACCATGCTGGTGAGCAAGGATTTTATCAGAATCTGCATTATGGAGTAAACTCTATGAGCCTAGTGCTTCAGGTCTGGCACTTGACGTACTAAAGCGATAAAATAATTTAGCAAATCCTCTCTCTCTCCAATGTTTGCTTTCAAGGTTTTGTTTTGTTTTGTTTTGCTGAAAATCTAGTGAATGTATTCATCCTCATTTGTATTTACTTAAATGCCTCTTAGGACTAAGGGCCTGCTGTAAAACATGATTTCAAAAGTGCTTTTTAGCCTTTCCTGCACAGCAGAGTCACCCGGGGAGCTTCTGGAGTCCCTGACGCCGGCCCCGCTGCACAGACGCTCTCGTGATTGGCTGGAGATGCGGCCTGGGCAGCCGGAGCCCTCCCGGGCTGCCAAGGGGCGCTGTGCGTGCAGTCAAGGCTGAGTGCCGCCGATCAGGAGGGCAACGTTAAAATACTGAAGTTTAATATGTGCAAAAAATACCATCCCCGGTGCGACATCTGTTACTCCCACAAACCATGTTCAAGAGGTCATTTACTGCCATAAGTTCCTTTTCCTCCCCCCACCCGACACTCCCCAGACACTCAGTTCGTGGCACAGGGGCCTGGTCTCATTAATTTGTCAAAACTTTGAAAATGGGAAAGTACTCAGATTCAAAGTGCCCCCTGCCCCGTACCTCCCGTATTCCGAGAAGGGACAGCAAGCGGGGCTTCCTACCGCTCCCACTATTAGCCTCCCGTAGCTGCTCTTGCTCCAAACACTATTGTCGTGATTGCACAGAGCCACAGACGAAGCCCCGAATGGCGTACAGAGCCTAATCCCCGGGGTCATGTTAACGGGGGATCTTTTTTTGAGTTTCTGTGTGTGCATACAGTACAAATTTGTCACTTTAACCAGTTTTTAAATGTATACTTCAGTAGCATTAAGAATCTTTGCAGTTTTGTGCAACCACTATCATTATTTATGTCCACGCATGTTTCATAGCCCCCAAAACAAAATCTCTGTAACCATCATGCAAGAGCTGCCCGTGTCTCCCTTTCCCCGTTATCTCTGATAATCCTTGATCTTTGTGTCTCTGTGAACACGCCCCTTCTAGATACCGTGTGAGTGGCATCATGCAGAATTTGCTCTCTCGTGTGCGTGTTCCCTCTACACTAGCTGGGGTTCTTACTTTTTCAGGGTGATGCTTCTTGCTGGCCTGCTTGTCCCAAGCCCCATCAGCTCCTTGTTCTTGTTCTCGGCAAATTTTCTTTGTCTATGTAATTGTGAATTCAACTCTTTATAGTGTTATGCAAAGCATTATGTACTCTAAAAATACACAAATGCATGCATGGATGAGTAGAATCCTTCCACGATCTATTTTAAATATTGCGGTATTATACTATCCATTATGAAATGAATTAATTGAGAGAAAAAAGTGCCTTGCTCACAATATTAATTAATGAAATAGCACATTATGCTTATTTGCATATCTTACTGCTAGCTGAAACATGCCAATTGAGTGATTATCTTAATGAATGGTTGTTCAGCGAACCACAGGGTTGCAGTTCATAAAGAATTAAGATAGAGCACTGATTGTTTCATTCTCTTTAGTTTTGACACAGTTACAAATCACACTGAGCCACATTAAATAATGGCAAAGTTGTATACTCACAAACACATACACACGTGTGTGTATATATATACATGCATACATATACATACACATATATATCTGCTTATTTAAAACATAAAAACGTATTATGCTTCAGGCTTCTGGTGAGCCTCAAAGAACAAAAACATATTTAATAGAGTAATTATATTTATAATTTTAGTGGCAAACAACAAAATGTATTTTTTCTTTCCCAGCAGAAAATTTAGTCTATCAATTTACTTGCCTACTCTGGAAAATACATAGCAATTTCTTTGCAAAATGAAATTACTGCCTGTTTTGCTTAAAATTTTGACTATAAATTAGGAAAAAAAAACAAAAACAAAAAAAAACCAAACAAGCCTTGGTCTTCGGAATCCCCAGAAATGATCTGTTTTCCCTGGAGATAGGTTCATGGCATATGGTCAGATAATAACCAGATAACACGGCCATCTCAATGACAGTAGACTTATTTGTCTTCTGGGGCCATATCTTAGTGTGTATGTCGTTAGACGTTTGGGGGTCCTCTGAGTTTTGCAGGACTAACTTCAGTGACTCATTCTGGGTCTCTTCGACCGTGAATGCCCACCACCCTAGAAAAGAGATGCAGTATTCCCCCTGCGGGGGCGGTGTGAGGCCGTCGGGAGGGCGGGTCCTGCCTCTGTTGCCATGGTGGTCCTCTGCGTGGCTTCACGAGAGGGGCACGTCTGTCCGCCCAGTGTGCTCTTGCCCAGCCAGGTGCGCCCGTTGGGGTGTGCGGTGCGGCGCTCACCCGGTGCCTGGAGCTGTGCGCCATCTTTTCACGCCTTTTCTCACGGAATCCGGATGACTCTTTGAAGTCGGTGGTGGTCGAATCGACATCGTCTTCTTTTTAACTGGGCCTCGGAGACGTGAAGTGACTTGTCCACCGTCACAATCACAATCACAATCACGCACGTATCATTTCTGAGAAGTTGTAGGACTGGAGGGCAGATGGTTTCTGCTAGACATCAGGCAGCTGTTACCAGTGCTGATGAAAAGGATGGGGCTCAAGTTAGTAACTTTTCTGCCATCACTTCTCCATTTCGAAAGGGGGTATGCTTTTGTGCAGCGATAATCTGTTTAAATGTATAAACAGTGGTGCAGACTATTTTAGTCCTCCGAGAGTGCAAGCAAGCTGTGCAAATAGGTTGCACTAACTTCTTAAAAGTCAATATTAACAATTTTCCCTAGATTAAAAAAACCCTCAATCATTAGTTTAACATATTTGTCTCTGACAGTATATACCATAACCTTTATACTAAAAATATGTATTCCCTAAAACTCTGAATTATGTAGTATAGAACATTGCCCTTCAAAATATTATACGTTACATAATATTCACACATAGGACATGTAAGATCAAGTTTTCCTTCCCACTGCCTTGCCTCCTTTTCAAGCAAAACAAGAGACATACCTTTAGACAATTGATAATAAATGGAGCCCTTTCAAAATGGCATCAGAGTTGCCACCCTGAGGAAAGACCTTGAACAGCTGGTTCCGGGCACCTTGGGGACTCCGGAGCCTGTGGGCTGAGCCAGAGCAGCGCGGTCCCACGGACGGCCGTCTGCGAAGCTGGCGGGGAAGCAGCCGTCCTGGCCACGAGGGTTGATAGTTACGAACATTCTGTGGACTCAGTAAAGAGCCGCGTGCACCTAAAGAGTAGCTTAGCTTATTAGCACCAACGGAAATTCCTCTCTCCTCTTCGTGTCGTTATTTCCTTTTCTTTTCTCGTAAAACCCCATGCCCTCGCCTCATAATTGGGACATAAGTGGGGATCCTGCCTGAATCTACACCCCACCGATTGAACTTCTTCTTCTTTTTTTTTTTTATATCTCAAACGCATGCTGGTGCATCTCACTTTGGCCTTCCATTTTCAGGTTAACCCCTTCTTTGTTAATGTGCTTGCCCAGTCTCAGCTCCCTCTGCAAAGGTCTGGTCTTCCTTCACTGAATAGGCTGACCTATGAACTCCCTGTTGCGTTTGTTTGTCTATTAACTTCTCTAACGCTGCCCTGCTTTGGAACGTCAGATGCGGAGCAAACCTGGTTGTCCTCATGCCGGCGACGACTCATAATACTCCCTCACAGCGGTCAGCCAGAAAGACCTTGGGGGGTGAGGGTGCGGATGAGGGAGTCAGGCCGGGCTTGGGGTAAGCAGTGAGACAGAGAAGAGGCTGCCCAGACCGTAACTAAGAGACTCCAAAATATTGCTCTGGGGAAAACGCATCTACCAGGACTCTTTGCAAAGCAATACTGCACATGCTGGGAAGGAATACTTCTATTGTATTATTTAAAAATTTATTAAATGTATTAGATGTCATTGGCTAGTAAAATTATATAGATTCCAGGCACACAATTCTACAACACACCATCTGCGTGTTATACTGTGTGTTCGGCACCTCAAGGCAAGTCTCCTTCCCATTTATCCCCCCTTTTTCTTCTTCTACCTCCCTGACCCCCCTTCCATCTATCTGGTAATCACCATACTGTTGTCTGTGTCTGTGAGGGTTGTTTTTAGTTTTGCTTTATTCCTTCCCCCTTTTCACCCAGCCCCCACCCACAGGGAAAGAATACTTTTAGAGGCTGTCTGGACCTTAGAGTGGAGGTGGGGGCAGGGAAAAACACCCCTTCAAGGAGCATGCCCTTCACTGCATCCTTAGGAGGAGGCTGCTACAGAAATAGGCCAAAGACGGTCCCTCAGCAACAGCCTAAAATAGCCCCTGGGTTGTGCACAGCAGGCTAGGAACCGCAAGCGAGAGCACGCGGGTGCCAAACTCAAACTCTCACACTCCAGTCGCTTCACATGCATGAAGTTTCGCTGTCTAGAGCCTGCTTCCTTGACACACTCCTGAAACTTCGCCCTAAGTTGCTAGCAATCCATTCGACAAACAGCAGCTCGAAAAGACTGCCAACAGCTGTTGCCCTTGGGAGCTCTCTGCCCAGAGACTCCCTACCTTGCTGCTGAGCGGCATCACCGGAACACACAAGCCCCTCTCTGTGCTCCCGCTCTGGGCGGCGGCCTTGCGCTTCTGTTTCTAAAGGGTGTCGTGCTAGGAGGGACGTCCACTGTCTTGGAATCCTGTCCAAATGCCACCTGTACAGAGTGCATGTTGCCAGCTCTTACTCCTGGCTCTTCCTGGATCACCCTTGACATTCTCGGGCTCGCCACAGGTCACTCGGTAGACGGAAGTGCTTTCGCCTGCTCTGCTGGGGATACGAAGAAACAAGGAAACGAGCAGGATCAGCTCGACAGTCCTTGGACCCGTAACAGAAAAGAACCAAACTCGACCCACAGAAATGTTCCTTCTCCTCCTGTCCGCCACGAGTCCCTTCACGCAATAAACGCTGAAGAATGATTTCAAGTGTATTGCTTTGATGCAATACCCCAGTGTTAGCAATTTACTCGCTTGGAGTACCCCTGCTGGTGGGGGCACACAGCGAACGTTCCTGGGCCGTGAACAGGGGACAGGAGGGCTGTGGGTGCTTTGGGGTGTCGACGGGAGATTGTGGGGAGACAAACACAAAGGGAGCCACCCTAACGCTTGAGCAGGTACCTGTGGCTAAACTCAGGTAGGGCCTTCAGCTTGGTGAACACCTCAGTTTGTTCGAGATCGTCTTAGTTCATCTTCTGTTAGCGTGTTCCTTCTGTATGCTGTCGATTGTGTCTGCCGCATCAGGTACTGCAGGGAGAATTCCAAAGTGCATACCTCTCGTTTTGCCTGTGGAGACGAGCTAGGTGCTGATATTTGCAGCAAGATAAAAGGGCAGGTAGGCTCGTCTCTCTCTGCCGTGAATGAAGCTTTTCTTTCTAAACTCTCTTGAACCAGGATTTAAAAACCTCCTTTTCAGAGGGTAAGGTCTATCTATTTCTGGATTAGAGATTTCCCGTTGAAAGGGGAGAGGTGCCGTTTCACTAAGAATAAAGCATTAGGCCTCACGTGCTAAAGGCGAATGGCAGGAGGGAGGGTGCCGGGGAGAGCTTCGAGGAGAGGTTTGGCAGGAAATTAAATGCTTCGTCTCAGCTCACTTATCATGCACTCACCTTTAGCTGTGACACATCCCCAGTAATGGTGACATTTGCAAACTAATTTAATTGCATATTCTTTTTTTAGGAATGATATTATAGGACATAACTTCTAAATAATTATAAAACCATATTGATCATTAATTTTGGTTGTTTTGTATTCAGCTTTCCACATATGTATAGTTACAGTAGATATCAGATGAAAACTAATTGGTCCAGATGAGTTCCTAGAATGCTCACTTGGTGGGGGGGACCAACAGTACAAGGGGCCCACCCTCCATAAATAATGCCCTTGTGGGGGGGTTCCCTCCTCGTATGTGTAGAACTAATAGTCTAAGGTCCACTGCTATTTAGTCAAGCTCCTGAACCCACCAGATATTCAGCTTTCGAACAATAGAGACTTAAGCTCAGCTCTGCAGATGGATACATTTTTTGAGGAGACCAACCCACCCTATGGTGACAGTTTGATTCCACTGGGCCCCTTCCACCTGTAGGGGGCAATGGGTCCTCTTAACCAGAATCAACACACTATTCAAAGAAAGTTTTGCCTGTTATGCTCAGAGGGCCTCAGCCAGTGTCACTCTAAAAACCGATTTAGCCCTGGCTGGTGTAGCTCAGTGGATTGAGCGCGGGCCTGCGAACCGAAGGATCGCGGTTCGATTCCCAGTCAGGGCACATGCCTGGGTTGCCAGGCCAGTTCCCGTCGGGGGACAAACAAGAGGCAACCGCACATTGATGTTTCTCTCCCTCTCTCCTTCCCTTCCCCTCTAAAGATAAATAAATAAAATCTAAAAAAGGGAAAAAAATGCAAAAAAAAAAAGCAAAAAAATAAAAAAATAAAAACCGATTTAAAAGTGTTTGATCCACTGACCGAGGTTCCCATAAATTTTTGCGTAAAGAGCACTCAGGTGACGGCCCCTGACCACCAAACTCACCACTTCCATCACGTCCGGGGCCAGCCGTGATTTCGGATAACTCGGAAGGGACAACCCAGCAAAGCAGCTTCCTAGCTATCAGCTGAGCAGTGAGGCGCACACTCAACCCTGTGCAATCATGCTTTTTGAATCCTCTGTTCTGTACCAAAAACTTCCTGCAAATCTCTGCCTCAGAGTCTATTTCCTACCCCCCAATATTCAACCCCGCTATTGCAAGCCTAGAAAAACAAGCAAACGATGGGGGAACTGTTTTGCAGCTCTGCAGATCGCCCAGCTTCCTCCAACCAGAGCACGCTACAGCTTTGATGTGAAGTGTGGCTCATCACACATCAAAGTCCCGGACAGCAGTGTAGCTAAACTAAATTAACACAAATAAATTCCTTTCCTCATCATTGATTTAATAGGGTAAATAATAAGAGGGTTGAGGAGAGCTCTGTTTATATGATGCAATGCAATGTAAATGAAACCGAATAAAGAATTTCATTTGTGTCTTTATGAGACGTCAAATTAAAAGGCTGATGGGATCGTAAATGAACTGAAACAGGAGAAAGAGTAAAAAATCCCACATTAGTTTTTGATTGCTGGTCACATAAACATTGTAGAGATTATCAGAACTAGGCTTTATTTAACAAGCTAATCAAAAAGAAGCAGGGATAAATGAACATTAATTGCATTTGCATTGGAAATCAAATACAGAGAAAATATTTTGGGAAAATGGGCAATACCAGCGATCATGTTGAAGGAGCTAAAGACTGTTTTCCTAGATTCACCTTCCCTTGATGTCTGAGATTGCTCACGTGACCAGTAGACACTAAGAATCTCCCCACTAAGAATCTTCAGCTATGTTACAGCTGAATCTGCTCTTTAGTGTAGCTTCTTCCCAGGCACAATTCTAGTTGTTTCGTTACTCAGGCATGAATTGTGTCTAGCATTAATATAGCCTAATCCTGATTTTAATCACCTGAACAGTTACTTTTGCTGGGACCTCATAAGCATTTTAGCTCAGGGTCATTTATGATCCAGTGTTTTTACCTCCAGCTAGGAAAGCCTTTCTTTGAAATACAAATCTAATATCCTGTTGGTAAGGTTTTGCCATCTTCGGGGCAGACAGAGGATGTTCAGTGCCCTAGGAAGGTCTCTGGACTTACATTCGAAGAATTCAGGAGGGGAACCTCTTTTGTCTTTTCATCGCAAATTCCTTCACTACACCATCCAAAGTCACCCTGAAATCAAGCTACATAAAATACTCTACGACTATGGTGAGCACGCCCAGGTGTTTTTTTTTTTCCTAGCTCTACCCTGAGTAAGTCACATCATCGTAGTCTCATCTGTAATAAAAATAACACGATAGTAAAGTAGGTCCCCCCGAAAGACTTACCGACATATATTAATAAGAATGAAAAAAGTTTAAGTGCTAAATGCATGTTCTCAGTAAAAACAAAACAAATAAGAAAAAAAAAAAGAAGAAGAAGACCCAACCCCAACTATGCTGACAATCTTAAGTGCAGTAGAAGGGCACCACAAATACGCAGGTGCACAGCCATCACAGTGGAAGCATCTTTCCCCTTTGGGACCCCAGATTTTGGCCATCTTCTGAGCGCCCCCAGCAAGGGGCAGGGCAGGTTTCCTGGGGCCATCCTTTCCCCTTCCCTCACAATAGAAAGGAAATCAAGGCTTATACTATAATCACAATCTCAGTCTTCTAAAACAGGGTTAGCCCAGTGATCGATTATACAATGGGTGTGGGGACAGAAATGCTTTCTTAAAGTATATATTGAAATCTTGGGAGTTTGTTTTTGCCTTTTGCTTACCACTCAGAGGCTGTGTTTGTTTTCCTCATCGGTGTAGGGCCATTTATTTATTTAATAACATCATTGAGTTGCTTTTCGATCATGCATTTTCAGTTTAATCCAACCAAGGGGAAAATTGTAACCAATGGTTCATAGATCATTGCCTCCCGGTGCTGTAGCCAGGTAGCACGAGCGGGCAGAGAAGTTGTCCGTTCAGCCTCCGGGTGCAGGCCTGCAGCCAGAATGCCTCATGCCCCATTACCTCAGAAGTATTGCTTAAACACCTTTTTTTCTCCTCTTTCTTTTACTTAATGTTTCTTTAAACCGTATGCTTTCAAGCAGTGTTTTTTAAATACAGTGGCCTAGAAAAGCAACAAAATCCACCGAGTCATTATTTGAACATCCTTAGTATCCCTCCCCATTCACGCAGCATGCTGGTACTTCCACCCTGTGCCAGCAAACAGGCTTGCTCTTCGAAGAAACTGTCCCACAGACTATAGTCTCTGCTATGAATGACGCCAGTCGTAGCGGATGCGGTTCCACTCTAATATTGGAATTAAGTGACCGTCTTCGGGTTCAACGGGGAGACCATCTCACTGTGGCAGCATAACTGCTTACAAACTTCATCTCTTAAATCTGACTCTCCTTTCCTTCCTTTTGATTCAGAGAGGCCTCATCCAGCGCTCTGCCTCACCCACCCCCGCCCACCCTTTGCAAGTCCAGGAGTTTAATCCTTGAACCCTCGGGACAATGAGATTCTGGTCTGCATTAAATAATCTCAGGAACAAAGCCCCAAGCCTCAGGTCTCTCAACCACAGAGACAGAGTTTCGGTCAAACTAGAGATGACATCCAGGCCTCAGCTGTGTTTCAGCTCCAGGCCCAGAAAAGTGGGCAACCAGATGAAGCGACACCCTGGCTGACATGAGGACCAGACGCACTGATCAGCTACCTGCTACCCTAGCGCCAACCAGTCAGGAGAGACCACAGCCCTGACCATGTCCCTAGCTCCCTTAGGCACCCCGATTAATGATTTTCTCCCGTAGGTAACCCACCCCCTGGAAGTCGCTGGGGAGCCAGGTTTTTTGAGTGTCAGCTCACCTGCGTCTGCGGGCATGGGCCACTTCCTAAAGTAAACCCCTATTTTCTTTGCTGCAAACTTCTGTTTGTGTCTCATGGGGATTTGATGTATGCAGGCAAAGGTACCTCTTCAGTCCACTAGCAGCAGTTAGGGGGGTGCTAGATGCCAGGCTTACAACCCCCAATGGGGGACCAGAGGGTCCTTTCAAAAGAAACTGACCCTAGAAAGAGGAGCTTCAGAGGTTGACATTTGCTATCTCCCAGAAGACAACCGCCAACTGTGCTTGGATGGCAAAAGACTCAGTCAATGACCAGTGAAGTCAGCCAGTGGATGGTCCCCTAACATTAAGGACGCCCCTTCATACTTCACTTTCAAATACAGAGAGAGCTGAGGGTTACCAGACTTCTGATGGAGCCTCCAATACGAAAGACAGAGACCAAAAGAAGCTAAAACAAATGAACTCAAGGGAAAGAGCCATCCAGAGGAAAAAGCAACCTGAAAGAAAGTTGAGCAACAGCAACAACAAATTATAACCGATATCATCGAAGAGATGAAAGAAGATACTATGGACATGAGATAAGGGGAGGTTTTCAAATGGAATTATAAAAATGTAAGAAGATCTTGGAAATCAAAATGACTTAATTTTTTAAAAAATCTATAGACGTTTGGAATATGCACTTTACAATATGATTTTGAAATAGGATTAAAAAGACAAAAGCTGGAAAATAAGAGCAAAGAGTTAGGAAGGTCAGAGGGTAAATCCAGGATGTCTATTATCCTAATGGAATTTCCAAGAACATAGACTTTGAGGAAGAAAAAGACAATAAAAGAAAAAATGTCAGTGACAAAAAGCTGCATAAACACACATCATCGTGTGATTGTTAGGTCTCCAAGTCTACAAAGACCATCCTAATAATTCTCATGGGGAACAAGTGTTGTACGGAGAGGAATGAGAACTAGAGCTCACCATACATCCCAGCACCAACAGTGGAAGCCGGAAGACACCGTTCCCTGCTTGAAAATTCCGAATGAAAATATCTTCTAATCTTGAATTCAGCATGCCCGTGTTCTCTTTTTGCCTTCATCAAATGTACATTTTTAAAGCATTTTCAGGCCAGCAAATGGTCCCAAAGTATATTTCCGTTCCACTCTTTTGACAATTCCACTGGTGATTATGTCCCACTAAAACAGGGGGTAAATTAAACAAGAAAATGTGGGGCCATGAAAGCATGAGTCTCGGACCCGGGAGAGAGGTGAATAGGATTTTCTGGGTGACGGCAAAAAAAAAAAAACACACACAGGAAAACACTTGTTAAGAAGCAGAGGTCTAGACTGAAGCAGGGGTGTAAATAAAAGAAATATAAATAATAAAGGGAATGGCATAGTTGGCCATATTGAAAGGCACTTTTACAGATTTCCTTTACAGCTTGGCTAGGGATGAGTGATAGCTAATTAAAAAGCAATCAAATTATAAAAATAAAGCAACAGTAAACGAACACTTTCTATGCTGGTCAGGGTGGTAAGCTATCACATTTTTATGTTATATGCTAAAAATAGCAGCTGCAATTTTTCAGTCTTCTGCAAGTATGCCAAACATATTTTCTCTCTGATCTTTGAACCTTGAAAGTAAGAATTATCATTATTATACACATGAGAAAATTGACACTCAAAGAAGCTAAGTGACTTAAGTCACACAGTTGGCAAGAAGTAAGCTGGGGTTCAAATCTACCTTCTAAAGTCTATGCTTTTTCTAGCAAACATGTTTAATTAGCATGTTGAGAGCATAACATGCTGATACGTGTATATGCGTGTTACATACACAAAACGCAGTGCTGCAAAGCAAGCTGCCATTGGTTGCTTTTGTGTTCGCTGGTGCTACGCATGTGTGCATGCAGGATGTAATTTTCTCAACTAGATTATGAGCACTTTAGTAGAAATAAATTACATATTCTGCACTCAAAATTACTGTTTTTGTGGGTCCTTTACAACCTAGCAGAGAATGTTGTAAACAAGCTTCCACATGCTGTTCAACTGCTAATATTTTTCTGAGCTCTAAAGAAAATTTTTAATGTAAAAAAAAATATATATATAGCATGAATAAGTGAAGTAGCCATATTCTTATATGTGTTTCCTTTGGACTTTATTTGCAAGGTATGTTTACCTTAAAAAATGAAGCACAATGAGTAGGTAATGGCTTTTATATTTGCGTGTGCTGGGAAAGGCATAAACGCTTCCATAATGGAGTTTCAGCACCAACTGGACCATGCTCAGCATTAGATGATGCAATTAGGGGGCCAGGTTTCAGAAATTTGTAAATCTAAGGAACGACCAGAGAAGCAAGAGAAAGAGTGCCCACCCACAAAGAAGTCTGGTGTTACAGAAGCTCGGAGAGGTTTTCTAGAAAGAAGTATTACCTGACTGTTAAATAGCCCTGTAACGATCCCAGAAGGTTCTACAACATGCAGACCTACGGAAATTTCAAGAGCTGGCTTGGGGAGCAGGGCCGAGGAGGGGCGAGCCATACTGTTGATGTTACAACTTCCCACCAGGACGGACGGAAGCTGCGTCAGGACCCGATTTGGATTTGTTTCTTTTCTTCCCGGGGCTGTCTTGGGGGCCTGCTGAGTGCTGGGCGCAGAAGGCGCTCCGCATCGTTCTCGTTTAGTAAATCGTAAGCACAGCTCTACGCCGGGCCCTGGGCTGAGGCGCGGAGAGCTGGGACTTGAACAGAACCAAACGCAGTATTTACGCAGCAGATTATACAGGGGACAGTGCGTTCTACGGAGCAAACGTGGGTGGGGAAAGAGCTCGGGGAGTACAGGCGTACAGCATCATCAACGTGCATGCCGCTGAGGTCACTTCTAGATACGTGGTTGTTCGCACAAAAACTGGAAGCCACTGGGGAGGGAAGCCACAGCTAAATCTGTGGAGAGAGCATTCCACCCAGAAGCCAAAGAATATGCAAAATTTTTGATGTGAGACTCAGCCTGGAATGCTTCAGAAACAGCAAGAAACAAATGATTATTATAATCACTATTAATTTTTTTTCAAACACGCTATGAGGTGATTCCTCATTCCAACGTGCGAATGATGGCATGCACATTCGGAAAAGGACCCCGGCAAGTCACAGCTCAGTGTCCTTCCACAAACCCACAGCGCTTGCTGTGGCCACGGTTTTTCAGCAGGGGCCTGCTTGGTATTTGGGGTTAGGTAAGTCTTTGTCACGGACTGTCCTGAGCATCGCAGGACTTGACTGGCTCAATGCCAGGGGCGCTGCTCACCACCCCAAGCCCAAATGACAATCTAACCTTCCTCTGGGCATTCTTAAATCTCCCCTGGGGGTGCACAGGGTGAAACCCCGCCCCAGCTGAGAACTACTGCCATGCGCATGCAGGGAGCAGACAGGGTGTCATTGTGAACGACTTATTGTTGACTTCAGCCTTGTTTTTAAGAATTAACTGAATTAGTTGCAGCCCGGTGGTGGTATATAAGCCTATTAATGGCCATTTTAAGCATAACTGATTGACTGAGCTACGAGGCCATTTGAATTGGTTAGACAGAGAGCCCCAAACACCAGCGGGACCAGAGCGGCCTTGGGCTTTGCGTTTGCGGAGCCACTGTTCCTGCGGCCGGTGAAACTGACAGCTCGGTGTGGGAATTCTGAGCACTTTCGTTTCATTTTAGCATGAGAATATTTATGCACGCATTTTATTAGCCTGATTCATTTTATTAGAGCATAAAAGGTATTTTATATTCCAAGGTTTAGGACAAAGCTCTCATTAGATTTTATTAATTTTCCCAATAAATCAATCTCAAGATTCATGGACTCATAATGAGTATGTGCTCACTTTACAGGATTCTGAGCTCTCTGATGGCAGTTTATATGTCTCACGGCTAACCGAGTCGGTGTGTTTTAGAATACTGTCTGCGCCAAGTTCCTGCGAGTGTGACATGGTCATATATTACCTGAGTTTACCTTGTATTTTTCCTTAGTAAGGAACTACATCATTGTGAATTAAGGGGGCTCAACTCGCGTCACTTAAGGAAACATATATAACTTGCCGTTGCTTTATAAAAAGGCAGGTGCCCATTTCTTCATTGGGCCCATCCTTGCCAAAATGAGCGTCAGTATGAAAACCATTTAAGCAGGACAGCAGGCAAAGCAGCCTGAGCGCATTCAACATGGGCTGAGGAAAAGCGGGCGAGGCTTTTTCCTACTTTCCTCAGACCAGCCCTTACCTTCCTGACTGCGCTTCTGCCCTGCGCCCTGAGTGGAGCCTATGGGTGCTGGGCCAGGCAGAGGAGTGCGCCCCCAGTTCTGTCTCCCCCACGGGCACTAGGAGCTCTCGCACCAGACTGACGATGCGCGAGAATGTCAGAGAAGGGACTGGGCGCTGGAGGTGTTGTTTACAACGTGCTCTGGAATAATTAAAAATGACAAAGACGAAAGTGCATGGAGGGCTTCTCAAAGAGCAAATGAGAATTCTAATGCTGTTCAATCAAGCCCCAAATCGTGAGCTGTTTCGGGGAACGTTGCGAGCCTCTGACAGCATTTATGTTGGAATGCTTACTGTGAGCCCACGGTATTCCTACACGTAAACGTCATGAAGTGTGTCACTGTGACCTTAAAGCTGATTTGAGGAGCTCAACGTAACTGAGACATCTTTCTCGTAGCCAGACTGGTTTACACGGCAAAGTTCATGACGTCAGAATTGTACAGGACAATGATCTCTCTTAGATTTCTCAAAATCTGGACCCCCGTCCTACTGATGTACACGCAAGTAAGGTTCCTTTCTCCCTAAAGGATACTTATTATTTAATTTGAGGCCATCTAGTAATGCTACCATTTGATCATTTCAAAAAAAATAATAATAATAAAATCCCGATATTTGAATTTAACACAACAAATTCCTTTCATCATTTCTACCAAGCACAATTTTTAATCTAATCTTAACTGCTGCGCTCTCTCCTTTTTTTCCTTTATTTTTTTTCCGGCCATCTCCTAGAGAAGACTGTAGTTGGACAGAACTCCGTATCCTTAATCAAGGACTTTGTTTATTTTTTCAGTATGCCCAAAGTTGATATTTTAAGTAAAACCATTTCTCTATTCGCATTGTTGATTTATCAATTAATAAAATACAGAGAGAAATCGGATGTGGGTTGTGAAAATAAAATAGGATTTGGAGCCAGAGGGTCATTTCTGGTTGTGCCAGGTTCATGAGACACTGTACAGCCCAGTGACTCTCCCAAGGCCAACGGCCCAAGCCTGGCACAGGAAGTTCCGACAAGATCCACTCACGTTTCAAGCAAGTGCCGCTTCTATTACTGTTGCAGTAAACATGGTTACTGCCAGCAGGGTGAGGCAACCTGGCAGCCTTTTTATTACACTCTCCCCAACCCCTTACCTTTTAAAATCCATGTAAACAAATGAGAGCTATTTTGGTAACAGATCACATGCATATTTTTTTCAAATAATTCACAAACTTTTGTTCATTCTAGAAGAAGAGGTTTAAATCTGGACTGCTTTTGGCAATTAATGAGTCTCACTCTGGATCACAGTGCTTAGTAGGAGTAAGCAGTTTCTTTTAAGAAGCTTCATTGCAAATTAGTCTTTAGCACGAAAAGTGTATGCTAAGTCCAAGCTCTCGGTTCTGTGGTTTCTTTTTCAGCAGTACTGCAGAATTAATTTAAGCATGTCTCATCAAAACTTTCAACCGAGAAAAACAGTTTGCTTTTCTACCGCGGTGTTATTCTTCAAGTGAATGTGAATGGATGTTTGTACGCCCGTGCATGCTTGTGTGTGTGTGTGTAAGAGAAAGAGAGACACGGTGGCGGGGGGGAGAAAGGGAGACACAGAGAGGTAAAGGTTCCAGAATTTCTTGAAAGGTATTGGAATCTGATAAAGTCACTTGTTTGGACGAGACAGTGCCAGCATTCCTGGAAGGTACTTCACCGAGCACTGTAGGGCACCCTCGCTGTTTCTGAGAGGAGCGGAGGGGGGCGTGGCCCTGCAAGACTGGCCCGAACGCGGGCTGTCCAGCCAGCAGGTGCAGACTGGGCAAAGACTGCTCTCCGGAAGCTGCACAAACGAGTGGGACAAGGTGCTGTGTCTGGCGTTACACCCTGAGATTCACCTTGTTGTCACCTCCACAATCAAAGGTCCATTCTCTTGGGGCTGTGACAGTGACTGTTGGACAACTGGTTGGTTCCCCTCTGCTATTTCTCTTCAAGTGGACACAGCAGGAGACAGGAGGGCCTTCTGCCCAGCCTCACCTTCACACCGTTACCCCCTTGACTAACCCCAGCAGACATAGGTCCGATATCGGTGATTGCGGACATTCAGCACCGAAGTTCACGGGCCAGGAATGCCATGTTTGCGAATTTAACTGAATATTGCAATTTGAACTTATCCATAAATAGAATCAAAGCAGCATCTTCGTTTTAACATATCCACTCACTTCTATAACATAGTCACAGTTATTTATGAAAAAGAAAAAGGGAACTACCTAAAATAGTTCCAATGCGACTCAAATGTTAACTAGGAGTCTGATCGAGTTCCTTCATCGAGGTTGCTGTTGCCTTAAAATAAGCCTGTGTACAGTACGGTGAGTTGAGCTGGTGTGTCTGGGAATGCACGTGACCCACGTTAAAGGATACGGTACCACGTGCACCACTTAAAGGGACTGAACCATCTTTGTCCTCACTGCGTGGTGACCTCACCTGTGAATTCAATTGAAGTTAAAAGTGTCATTTACTTTTGTCCTAATATTAAGTACTCAGAAACGGTTCTCTTTCTTCTGATTGCAAATTAGATGGTGTGCTCACAGCTGATTTCCTTTCAGATACAGCAAGGCTTTTCTCGTCATTTTCGAAGGTGGGAGATCAGTATAATTACAGTTCAATGACACTTTTGTACTGTGGAGAGAGGTAGATAATACTTCAGTTAATACCTGAAAAAATTAATTATCTATGCCATTAAAAGTGCTTCTCAATAATTTCCAAAGGTAAAAACCATTTTTCTGTAAGGCTTGCCTTTCACTTTTTAGCTCTATTTTATGGCATTCACTATGCAACTAGAAAAGCTGATTTCAAAAAAGAATACTCAAATATGTACTGAGCTTCTATCACATGTCATGCAGTGCACTAGATATTTTTTTTAAATAAAAGAGAAATATGAGATAATTATGTGGTCTATGACAGTCAAAAGCAGATATAATAAACCATTTTTGATAATCCTCACCCAAGTATATGTTTTATTGATTTTAGAGGGACAGAGAGCGATACATGGGTGTGAAAGAGAAACATTGATCATTGTCTCTCATATGCTCCCCGACCGGGGATCCAACCCACGACCAAGTATGTGCCCTGACCAAGGATCGGACCCACAACCTCTTTTGGTGTACTGGACGATGCTCCAGCCAATTTAGCTGCCTGGCCAGGACTGATAAAGAAATTTGTAATGAATTTTTATACGTGCATTTTCTTTTCTTTATTTGGCTGATAGCTTTATAAATGCAAGTCATTGCAAAATGCATCCCACATTGCCATAACGTAGTCGCCACGATTCGTTAAAAAAAAGTGGAAACATTCTTTATGACACATACCCCCTGACTTTTATTGTATTCCAAATTACCCTAAAACCCAGCGGCTCCAAAGAAGCCATTACGTCATCTTCGCAGATCCTGCGGGTCAGGAACTCAGATAGGGCCCAGAGCGGGTACGTGTGTACGTGTGCTCCGAGTAGCAGATATCCAGCCAGAAGGACTAAGAAGAGCGTGTGCAGCTGGGTGGCTGGGGCTGTGCTCGCAGGTCATGGACTTGCAGGCCTGGCACAGGCTGCGTGCAGAAACTCCAGGACCACCGCTTCGAAGACCCGCCTGTGGCTTTGCCACCTCATGGCAGTCTCAGAGCAGGAACCTTCTCACACCGTGGCTCAGCGCTCCGGTGGGGACTGTTACTGGGACCAAGAACTTGCAGCTGTGACCGTGTAAATGGGAGCACAAATGGCACAGCACCTTCAGGCATTTCCAGAATATCCAGCTGCCCCTGGAATATGCTGAATTCCGTTCCTATTATTTGCTCATTATGTCAGTTTGCATAGTTTTCGTCGTGGTTTGAGTTTTCCCCCTCCGTGGAAGTGGGCTTTAATAGTTTCTGGTTCTCAAGTGAAACACATTTATTATGGTGAATTATGAAGCTCGAATTCTAATTATAATCAGTCACAGGTTAGCGTTATTGACCTAAGTCAGACTTGCAGTTTTCGATCTGCTTGGAGTGAGCAAACGATGAGACCCTGGGCTCTGAGCTGATGCCAACAACCAGTAGCATCTTTCTTAAGGCAGTGGGCTGGTTCCCTTGCCTTTTCATCTCTATCCATCAATACTGCGACTGCTGTAACAAATCAGAACCATTATTGGGGGACACATAGCCAATATTTGGAATTTTTTTTTTACCTAGGCACTTCCTCATATATTTTACTTATCATCACATACTCTTCTTTTTAGTAACCTCCCACTTACTTCCCATAACACAAAGAATAAAATTAGTCTGTCCTATCACAGCCTAAAGAGCCATATGTGTTTTTTATTTTGTTATTTGTTGATATTTGAATGTAGTTTTACCATTTATCTCCCTTAACTGACTGTCATCTGCAGGAAAACTGGGACATCCCAGAGCTGTTTGCCATGCCGCCCCTCCCCCCAAGTCAGGACTTGCTTTGGAAGAGAGAATTCTCCCCTGGGTGGGGCTGGAGTGCTTGCATAACTCTTCACAGCGGGAACTGGGTCCTTCTTGGGTTTCCCTCCCAGTTATTTATCTAAATGTTGATAGATGTTTTGAATGGAGTTTGCCAATTAAAAAGCCTAGAGCCTTCCACCAGCAATTGTAATATTCCTAAACTTGTCACAGACTCTCTTCATGTATTGCTGATTAACCTCTCATGTATCCAATAGCAGTGCCAGTAACTTTCTCGGTCTTTATGGTCTTCTCCGTACAGATTATAAGGAAGATTCAAATCACGCTCCTTTTCATTTTTATAGGGATGATATAGTCTCTTCAAATGACTGCCAAATTCTTTGCAAGATCCTGGCAAACCATGACAAAATCTGAGCTTAAAGGAAGCCCAGATCATCTTTTAAAACTCTGTTTATTGATGCAGGCTACATGCTTTTAGTGGATATTTGCTTCAAGGAATAAAATGATAGACTCATTTTCTATTTTAAAAAAGAACCTAAAACCACAAATCTAAGGTGAACTCTCAAAAGTAAGTGCTTGATGAACTATATGCCACTGAAGAATAAGAATATACTTGATTTTCTCAATTAGGATAAATAAACCAAGTTTAAATTTAAACTATCTCCAAATATTGGTTCTTATCTAGTACATGTCTCAAGTTCAAAGCAAAATTATGTCAAGAATTAAAATTCAAGAAGTGATATCTGATCATTAGCTATCTAAACTGTAAAATCACATGATTCCATACATTTTATTAATCAGTTTCTAGTAACTTTATAATTTTAAGTTTTAAAATAAGAAACGTGATCTTACTTTCTTTCAGCTTTAATTAAGGATGGAATATTCAGAAGTGTAGAACACCTGCCTTATAATAAGTAGAAAATTATTTCAAATGCCAGATGGACCAATTAAAATACTCTTTCAAATGATGCAACATCCTGTGACGTAGGTCATTTTTCAAGTCCAAATTCAAGCATGCACTATAGGAATGCAAACCTACCTAGGTACATGTTACTGAAACACCTTCATTTGTACCCTGGAGGACGTGCCAAGGACTGAGCCACTTTCCTTCTCCTCCGGCACGCCCTCCTCCTTCTCTCCCTCCAAGTTCACAGCTTTCACACCTGTGCTCTTGCTTCCCCGACCAGTGATGCTAGAAGCAACTCAGATTTTATGTGGAAACGAGTCCTCCAGAACAAAGGGTGAAGTGCAGGTTTTTAACCCACAAGTAACAACATTAAAATTGGTAGGAGATAAAAACCATGAGAAGAATACACCTGAATTCATACATGAAAATACTTACCAAGACCATACCCTCAGCTGGCTCCAAGGTGAACCATGCTGACACATTTTGTTCAGTTCACACAGTAGGAATCCCCTTCTACCGGATTCACCCAGTAGCTTCTACCGGAATCACCCATCCAGCACATATTTCCAGCACGTTCTATATTTTCGGACAGTTTCATGCAGAGTCCCTGAGAACGCTTTGTTCGCAGCCCCAAACACCCACCTTGCACCCAGTTGTAAACAGCTGATTCTGTGTAAAAGTGACGTAAGACAAGCCTTGGTAAAGGAGGATTGAGAATGGTGGGGGGAAACATAGAATAATTCAGGTTGCAATCCTGGGTGATAGAAACATGCTTCTGTCCTTAACAAAGCAACGATGTTTGTTTTGAGAGGTAAGAATGTCTGCAGGACAGAAGCTGAGTCCGGGGTCATGAAGGGGTTACCCAAAGGGACATGACCCTGAACAAGGGCGAAGTTACGGAACTGCAGATCAGACCCGTAGATGGGTGTGGATAATGATGCCTGAATAAAAAGGCAGGGGTTTACTAATGGGGGGATATTGATGACGTCAATATCACGGGTTCCATGGCGGGCGACAGACAAAGCAGATTTAGGGCAACAGGAAAAGAGAAAAGCAACGTAGGTCAACTGCGTTTAAACAACAATGTCAAGAAGAAATAGTGGAAAATGTGAGTAATAAGAGATATTTTTTGAATGCACTACATTCAGCCAAGATGTTACTCATGAGTGAAGATAAAAAAGTTCCTCCTCTTACATGCAAGTCCTTATAATACACTTGGGCTACAGATACTCTGATGAATATATATCACTTGAAATTTCACAATGAGTGAAGATCACCTGTAATCCAGGATTTAAGAATAGTGAAATGCCAGGAAAAAGAACTTATCAGCATTGAAACTCTTTAAACATGGGGACACATCAAAAATTGTACGTGCATATGTAAATCTACATATATTTATGTACATGTTGTATCGATACTCCCAGAGCTTTTAAGAGAGTCATGGGAAATTACTGAAAAACTGACCTGCATCTAGCGTCCAATGAGTCTAAGGAGAATGAAATCAGTGCAATATCAGAATCTTTCAAAGATGCTCCTGAGGCAGACTCGGAGTCTTGGGCCTCACAAGGCCTCTTGCCAAGTGGGGGCAGGACACCCAAGTCAACCTGCCAACCTGTTGCTCGTCCACGGAGGACCGTGGCTGCTGGGTCCTTAGCGGAGGGGCAGGGCCTTTCATAAAACGTCCTGTTATGTCCAAGTAAAAGAATGAAAGCAAAAACAGGCAATTTGAGAGCTTGGACTACAGTTTACTCAACTTGGGTGTCCACCGTAGACTTAAAACATAGCAGGATCTCAGTGGATAACTTTTAAAAGAATTAAAGAGCCGGGCCCTTTAGCTAACCATACTTGAGCATTACAGTGTTTTTGCAAAAGTACCATGAAATTAGAGTCCTTTCTTTTCTATAATTGATTACAGCTTTAAAATTCTCTTTGTGCATTTTTTTTAGGTGATGTGGCTAACACCAAAGGGAATATTTATTTGGGGAATTTAATGACATAAAATTAGTTTCCATCGATCTGATTCTGATTTAAAATTCAAGGACATCTGAACAGCAGGTTTGTGAAAAGGGGCTAAAGGCCTTCTGGCTGTTTCTTTTATCAGCCTTTCCCCCCCTTCCCTCCCCTGCCTCCTATCTAGCAGGCCGGCCGTCACAGGACCAGGAGTTTGAAAAATAAATGATCGCAGCTGTCAGCGCCGACCGCCTGCATCCTCGGCTCCCTTTATGAATACTTGGGCCGCACAGTGTTTTCGGGTAGCAAGCCATTTCAGGAGGAGACATGATGGGCCTTTCATGTTAATGAGTTCCTACAGCTGGAACTTACTCGCTTAGCCCGGGGCTCTTCGTGGTGACTTTTGCATTTATTTAAAGCAGAGCATTTTGAAAATTAAAATGCATTTCTATTGAGCTTAACTTGTATTGGAGACAGCTGGAAATTATCACTCGATCTGCATTTTCAAAACAACTAACAAACACGCCCCTCTTAAATGCTGGCTCGGTGGCTATTTCTCCACCGGAGCCTGGGGCACTGCTTATCTCCCTGGGCTGCTTCCAGAAGAGCCCTCCTGCCCTCTTCCCACTTCCCTTCCTCTGCTGTTGTTTTTTCCCATTAACCCAAGCGAACTTTTACTCGAGCACATGACCTGGCCCGAATTTAAAAAGATTACCTTTTGAGTTGTTTGGAAATTCAGGCTTTCTAAAATTGCCGTGAACACCCCCAGGCACTTTATCCTGACAAACGGCACACGCTGCACAAAGGAAACATTTTTTCCCTGACTTTTATCTAGTTAATCTCAAAATTTCATCAACACTACTGACCTTTACAGAATGCACTCTAATTGTTTTAGATCCAGAAATTGCCACAGTCATTGCAGCCTGTTTATTTTCTGTATATAATCTTGAGTTCTTTCTAAGAACACGAAACCTAGTTTTATTATTAATGATCTGATTCACATTTGGAAAGAATTTCTTTTCATATAGTAAAATAGCAGACACCCTTGGGGAATCTCTCTGTGGTGCTGAGACTCATCACCACTGGAGAAAGGCCTCTGCTGAAGACAATGACGACTCTTTATTCCAGGAGACAAATACCTGTGGACAGAAAACATATGACTTAAACTTGACCGGTAATGGGGAACATTTCATCTGCATGGATATACAGTGCTTTCAAAAGATGATCACCTTTCAGTGTTTTGTTTCATATGAGAAGTAGAACTTGGGGTTTGGAAATCGGGGGAGCAGGGTTCAAGTCCTGAGACCGCTATTGCGCTGTGTGCACACAGGACAAGTTCTCCAATAGCTTTGAACTTCATACGTATCATAGGGAAATGGGCAGGGTAACAGTCCCTACTTAACAGGTGTGGGCAAGATTAAATGAGAAACGCCTGTGGAATGCCTGGGTAGCACCTAGCAGACTTGCGTGCTCACTGAGAAGAGAGGCTCTCTGTAAAGAGTTGTACAGTGACTGCCTACGCGGGTGTGTCCGGCTGTGCACTCACATCTACGTAAACAAACACTGGGTGAGCTCATCCCACGATTTTCCATTGAAATCGTGCGTCCGCCTACATGTCTCTATGTACAAATTTATTAAAGGTAAATAAACATGAGACGTGGCTTCTGGACAACTCATCTCTGGAGAAAGGTATCCGAACTAATAACCGGGAGAGGACCCTGGTGTCCTGAGTCGTACTAACAGTCGGTGCCTAGGGAGTTATGACTGACTCTCATTGTCGCTGTAACTGCTGCTGGTCCCCAGTCACCGGCGTGTCTGAGTGTCTCTGCTGACACTGGCTGACATTCGGTTGGATGCGATATTTTAGGTGCTGCCTACCCATGCCCCTTATGTTCTGTTGGGCCACTTGCTCCCCTTCATCTTTTTTGTCTAAGAGTTTACACAAGCTCCTGGTATCGCACAGAAACCCTCCCTCGCTCTGTGCTGAGTGCTGTGCGGTTTTCCCCAAATTGATCCTTAGCCTGTTGACTCTGTTGAGGATTTCTTTTACTACAGAAGTTCCTACCTGTGTGACCTACACCTCAGGGTCCTCCCCTGTGAAGCGGAGATGACAGTGGCAATGACCGCATAGCGTTGTTGAGAAAATTAAGGTGCATTCGGAGAGTGCTTAACCAGTGTCCCCACATCGTGAGAGCTAGTGCGTCTCCCTAAAGTGGCTGCGATGGGCCAACTGGGCATCTCTTTTCCCACAAAAACCCTAAATTTTCAGTCAGTAAAACAACGATAGCAAAACCTCTTATGTTTGTATGGTACGTCAAATTTTCTATATGTTCTGCAGAGAATTTTTTTACTTTATACTTCACAGAGCTTTATTTCCAGACACCTAGACAGGTACACTAGCGCTGGTTGTGACACAATCTTGTTTTCTTACTGAGATGAAATGCCATTCTTGTCATTTAATAAATTCGTACATTATGGGATCTACTGTCAGATTCTGTTTTCTGTACCTCTGCTCCCAAGCCAACACCATCTCGATTTTATTATAGTGGCTTTGTAGTTGTTTTGTGATATTTATCCCGTTAAATTATGCCTCCTTTTACATATTGTTTATTTGCACTTTTCCTAGTTATTTTTGAAAGTCTGTAATTTCATATAAATTGTAAAGAATTTGCCAAGTTTTCTCACAAAATCTAATTTGAATTCCAATTAAAATGCCATAATATACGTATATTTACTTTGAAATGGCTATTGAATTTCATTGAATTCATTTTCACCATTTATTGATATGATCGTGTAATTTTTATTCTTTAATTTTTTGATATAATGGATTATATAGGTTTTCTGATACTAAAATACCCTTTCATTCCCGGAATAAACCCTACTTGGTCATAGTGCATGTTTTTTTGATACATTGCTAGAATACATTGGTTTATATTTCAGTTAAAATTTTGCAGTGTAAGTGAGGCTGACTTATATTTTTTCTTTTCTCCTATATCATGTTTTGTCATTAAAATGTACTGAATTCGTAAAATGAACTATATACTTCCCCACATTTTTCAGCTGCCTGGAATAATTAGAATAATGTTGGAATTACTTGATTTTAAAACTTAAAGGAAGTTCTGCTATGAGCTCATTTTACCCTGGCTTCATTGCTTTTCCTTGGTAATTGGTCTATTTTTATTTTTTTCACTTCTTGGGTCAGCTAATAAAAATATGCATTCTTGAGGTTTTCAAATGTGTTACCATAGAGTAATTCCAGTATGCACTTATAATTATTTCAGTTTCTCATACATATCTGTAGTCATTCTTCTTTTCTTTTCCAAATACTGTCTACTTTTGCTCTGCCTTTTTTCTTTACTTGCATATGAAAGGGGTTTATACGCTTTATTGCATTTTCCAAGGTAACAGCTTTCTACTAATTTTTGTTGTTTACATACATTCCATTTGTTTTAGCGCTGATCCTAATTGTGTCTCCCTCTATACATTGTGTTTGTTTGGATGTCCTTTGAATATAAACTTCATTGAGTTCTCCTCTTTTCTCTTTATTAATGAAGATGTTCATGGCTACAAACTTTCTGTTTAGAGAAGCTGTCACTGTACCTCACAGGTTTTGAAGTGGTGTCCTTTCATTACTTTCCAGAAAGATTTTTTTAAAGATTTTATTTATTTATTTTCAGAGGAAGGGAGGCAGAAAGCAATGGAGAGAAACATTAATGTGTGGTCGCCTCTTGCACATCCTTTACTGGGGACCTTGTCCAAAACCCAGGCACGTGCCCCAGCTGGGAATCGAACTGGCGACCATTTGGTTCACGGGTTGGTGCTCGATCAATTGAGCCACACCAGCCAGGGCTGGAAAGTTTTGATTTACATTGTCCTTTTCTTTTTGATCCAAAACTTATCCACATGTATTTCTTTGTTTCCAAGTAACCAAATACGTGAATCATGTTTTTATTACATATATCTATTTTCTTTTATTACGATAAAGCTATATACCTTGGAAAAGCTCTACTTTTAAAATATTATTAAGGTTGTCGTGTATTTTATCAATTTTTAAAGTCTCTTGGATATAACATAAATAACACCTACTTTCTGTCAGTAACAGGAGGTTCTAAATGTGTCCAGCAAATCAACTTTATTTATTATGTGATTTAATTCCTCTAGCCTTTCACTTAACTTTAAAAAAAAATCTGTATTAGTCGTGTCTACATTTAAAAGAAATATATTGAAGACTCTCATTATAATTGCATATTTTTTAAGTTCTTGCATTTCTAATAGGTTCTGGCCTGATATTTTCCTGCTAAATTGTTTGTGGCTTTCAAATGGTTAGGTCTTTATATCTTTTATCATAATCTAATGCTTCCTCTTATCCTGTTTAGCTCCATTAACCTTGGAAACCACCTTGCCTGGCACTAATGCTTTGACATCCGCCTTCTTTCTGTTTGTGCCCAGAAACTCTTTGTCAACTCCTTTATTTTCAACCCCTCGCATTTTGGTTTAAATATGTTTTATGTAAACAGCTTATAGCTATTTTTTAAATATAAAAATGTTACTAGAAATATTTCTGTAATTTTGTTTCTTGTTCAGTTTTTACAATAGTATCCTCTCTCATACTTCCTTAGGTCACAAATACAAATAAAACCTTTACTAAAATGTATAAAAATAGTAACTATGTCTATTTAAACAACACTAAATTTCCATAGCTTTAAGGAAATATTAGAAGTATTTCAGGCATAAGCCCTATTTTAAAATCAGATACACCCCAATTTTAAATACTACCTCAAGCAAGCTTAAATACTTAATTCAAAAAATTTTTTAAAGTCTATAGATTAAAACATGCACTTAAAAATAATTAAGGTGTTTACATCATTTAGAATAACAATGAGGTTTTTGCTAAGAATTTTTAGATTTGCTTCTAAAGACATTAGCAGTAGCAAAATATCACATAATTTGGATCCATTAAATAATCTACCACTTAATGGATTATTGTGTTATTGCACTAAATGCGGAATTGAAAGAATTAGTGGAACTTCCTAAGGAAAGCAGCCTACTCTCGGGGGGATACTATGGGCTCGAACATGGACAGGGGCTTGGCGCTCTCTCCTGCTCCCTCCACGAGGACAGCAGCTTGAAGGGGGCGAACTGGAAACGTCGGAAGTGTTTAGCACTTCCCACAAAAATGTTTCTCAGCTTTTTGCTCTGTGTACATTTCTGTTGTCATATTTTCACTTTAATTTATTTCAAGTGAGACTACCTGATGTTCACATTTAGTCAGTAAGAATCCTCTCAACATATAATTTTAGAGGTTAATGATAAAATAAGGCAGCAACCATCTGCACGTCAGCTTTCTTGGCAGATTCAGCTTCTAGACCAGCTCCCAGGTGTTAACACACACAGAGTTGCTGGGGGCACAGTATAGCGATGACATCGTCACGCAATGTGGTGACACATTAGCCGTTCTGCGAAACAGCCTAACAGAGGCAAGACAAGAGAAAAAGTTCAGAACCTCAAGTTAACTATTATTTCCAGATGATCTAAGGATGATTTAAGTTATGGAAGGAGTGAGGTTATGTTTACAGCAGAATTCAGTCACTCAGGAAATATTTATTGAGCAACTACTACGTGCGAGGCAGCATTCCGTGTACTCGGAAGTCAAAACTGAAAGCTCACTGCTTCCATTCCCATCAGGGCTCACTGTCTAGTGACCGACTACCGGCCTATTTTTTTCCCTCTCTTGAAGGAAGAATTGGATGACCATCTCATACTGGTTTTTAAAGTGACCTTCAAACTAACTGAGCCCAAAACTACAAGAAGAGGGACTGACAATTCTACAGGTGATTTTCTAGGGTCTATTCTTGATTCTCCCACCTGTGCATTCTCGCAACGGGAAAAGCGGCTGTTAGTGAACCCCACGTGGCATCCTTAAGGGGAGTAGCCTGGGCTTTGTAGAGCATAAAAGTGACGGAGTGAAACATAAGGAGATTTGTTTAATTATCACTGTGCCCTACCACGGATTTAATGCATTGCCCAAACGAATTCAAGACATGAACATGAAGCCCTTAAGTGAAACAGTTGCCTCGGCTTTCAAGGATGTTACTACACAGTTGTATGACCACACGTCTATTCCCGTGTTCACTTAACATGAAGAAGAATCTGCACTCACTTCTCCCCCCAGCCCTGGTTGAGCAAAGGTTCAAGGTCAGACATGTGGGCTCAGCATCCAGAGAGGGACCAGTGATCCGAGGCGAAATTCCCGTCCACGCTGAACGCCCCTGTGACTTGTCAGTTTCCTTTCCTCGCCCACTGCTGCTGCCGCTCTCTCCATTTCTTCATTCCTTCGAAAAGTTTTCTCTTCACCCTCTCGGCTATGGCTGCGTTTGAAGCCAGTCAGTAGTAATCAGTGACGCAGACTTTCTACATCTTTTTTAAAAGATTCAGTAATGAAGAAATGGTTCTTTAATTTTACATTGATCATCGTAACCTTTCCATATAGACCCAAGTTGCTTTTGTGGCCTTTTCCCTCAGTTTCATTGGTATCAGGAAATTTCTGGTGAAATTACGTTACCTTGGAATGTTCTACGTTTACTGTTGACTTTGGCTCCCTCATTTTAGCGTCGCATTGCATTCGTTCCGTGGTCCATCAGACTGCCTGGGAAACTCTTAGATAAGGGATGTCTCACAGATCAGCACGGGAGAGACTGATTTCCTCCACCATCCATGCTAATCCCGACCGTGCAATAAAAACCTACAGGTGGATTGTGGGTTACCTCCATGACATTCTAAAGCTTCAGTTTCACCATTTCTTCACCCTTGTCATTAATTTATAAAACAGTCTGTACAAATTGCCGTGGGTATAGACTGTATGTTTCTTGTAAGTATTTTTTTTTTCAAATACCAGAAATGTAAATCAAAATCTTAGTTCTGAGAAATCCTATACACGAGCCCACAGGCAAGTCATTTCCATATTCCTAACCTTCAATTTCTTCATTGGTTAAAAGAGGAATAATTATAATAGGTGAGGAATAAGCAATGAGGGTAGATTTTCACGCTGCACATTACCACCAAGCAAGTACATGGGAAACTTCTCCGTCCCCGCATTACCACCACCTCTCTGGGCAACTGGGAGCTTCATGTTGGCTTGGGAAGAGTCGTGAGTGCAGGTGGGCACCGGTCAGCTCAGACTGCAGCGAACGCTGTCCTGACATGGACAGGCATGAGCCACAATGTCTCCGAAGGTCCCTGCCCGAGCAGGACAGCTGACCTGACTGGAGAGCAATGGATGGTTTCCAGGTAGAGGTCTAGGCTGCCAAGCCCCTTCCTGGCATGCCAGTTTCTCCAAAGCTAACCTCTTCCTCTTCCCCCCTGTGCTGAGCAGAGGAGGCACAAAAACCCTTTGTAGTCATGTTGGGTAAGTGTAAAATAGAATTAATTCGAAACATATATACGCAAGCAGAAAAGCAGCCTCACGCTGGCCATCTCTCCGTTTCTTCTTTTCAAACAGAGAAGCCTGCCTCCGTGAGGTTTACTTGTAAGGGACATACTGAGAAAGGGTTCCCCAGGGCACGACGGTTTGAATGCTACGCACACTTGTGGGAGGAGGCGTCAGGGAACACCGTTCCTGCTGGAGGAGCTAGCTTTGTCTGGCAGGCGGAGCCTCTGAGGTCCGCAAGGGAGTCTGCAGGCACTTCTGAGATAGGGTTCCTGGTGAGACAGCTACAATCGATGCAGCTCCGGGAACTGTCAGGAAGAAAGCACAAACACCCGCCACCGACCTTAGAGCTTACACCAGACAGAGACCAGCTCCATCCAACAAAGCCACTGATTTCACCTCAGGTAACCCCTGGCCTCATTATACACTCATTGTAATACAGCAGCGCACTCAAGGACGCACCCCAAGCTGCTGGCGCATCGGAAAGAGAAAGCCCGCAGAGGGACACAGAATGGCCAGTGGGGCTCTTCTGGGAAATCTCCACCCCTTTCCTGAGAGGATGCTGAATATTACTCCCCCCAGCAAAGGTCCTCGCCCCGAACTAAATGGACCTTAACCCAGGAAGCAAACCCCACGGAAGGAGCTGCACCGACCGTGGAGCAGCCTGTCTCTGCCTCTCCGCTTCACTCCCGAGCGCACTTGCACGTTAAACTCTGTGCTGCCCCGAATTTGAATCCGTTCCTGCATGAAGCCGAGCACCCACCGTCGGGGCGGGCGGTCCTCAGTTCCCTGACCCCCAGAACACCTGCATCCCTTCTCCGAGCTCACGCAAACGTTCGGGGACAGACTGCTACTCCCGTTCTGAAAGGGAGAGGAAAGGTGCCTCCAGGCGAGCCCGTGCCGTTTCTCCTCGCTATTCTGGCTCATCGACCCTCATGGTCTACAGGTTAGGGAAGAGCACGGGAGAAGAAGCCACCAGTGTCTTCTTTCCAGGGTTGTATTTCCCATCTTCCCTACCAACTTCCATTGTGGCCTACCCCTTTGATTCTCAACCGTCTAATTAGATCTTTTTTAAAAATACACAAAGACCGATAGTTTCTTTTTAATTGCATTCTTCTCAAGACAGTGCTGGAAGGGGCTAGACATTCTGGAAAC
The DNA here is from genome assembly GCA_039655065.1 of Glossophaga mutica. Classification (NCBI taxonomy): domain Eukaryota; kingdom Metazoa; phylum Chordata; class Mammalia; order Chiroptera; family Phyllostomidae; genus Glossophaga; species Glossophaga mutica. Next base: position 92,450,435 of record CM077313.1, read on the forward strand.
AAGAAGAGCGGGAAGATAAATATGTCAGGATCTTATCTTGCTACTTCTATTTCACACAGTTTTTCTTGAGAATTAAATGAGATAAAGTATGGGAGGCATTTATCCTAATGTCTGCTAAGTCCAAAGGAAGGGATTGATTTATTGAGCTTCATTTAGGGAGCTATTAGTTAGAAGTCAAGCCTGTCAGGAAACGCCCTTTATACAGAAGTTAAAAATGAATACAATCGCCCATTTTAGGCACATTTCAATAGAGCACCTTGGTGACGCCCACTTCTTCCAGTTCAATCACTTTAAGGAGACTTGTTGAGTTAGGTGCTTCTCTGTTAATTTTCGGATAAAACCAGCTTTGTTATTCAGCCACTAACACTTCTATTTATGTTCATTGAAATGTATGGAATAGGATACAATATAGAGCAATGAATACACCAGTTAAAACTATACTAGCAATAAAAAAGTTGGATAAGCAAATAAAATCTACTTTAATAATACTTCTAATAACCTGTTGAATTTTAAGGATTATAAGTAAAATACATTTAATATCCTTAAAAAGATCCTACATATTAGGTGTGTTTAGCTCCATTTCTTGTGGGGGGAAGCAAGAGTAGCACAAAACAAGTAATGACCCAAATACTACCTAACTACCAAATGAGAGGGTCAAGACTTGAGTTTAGGTCTACCCCATTCTCTAAATTAAGCACTCGCTCTTAGACCAAACTGCCTGAATCATTCACTTCTCACTTCCCCAGAACCAGCAGCTTGGAGAAAATTTCACTGGCTGTATGAACAGTGTGCTTATTTTCTGAGAGTTATGTAAAATGTCTTATCCTTGTAGTTCTTCTAATGGAAAAAATAAACCGATGAAAATGCCATGGGAATACGAAAGGATATTTATCTTAATTACTTCTCAGCTCTTGTGGCTGTAAACAAGCAAGGGCTTTCTCATTCGAAATAAGAATTAAGCACCCAGTTAACATCAACAAACAATAAAATGATGCCTGAACCTTAAGCAAATTAATGAAGCCCCATAACTATCTAATCTACTACCCAGTGGCTACAAGGTATGGCAAAATTCGAGTCAAATTTAAGTGAATTTCCATTGATTACTAGAACAGCAATATTCTTTTCCTTCAACACTGTCAGCCCAGATAGGTTACATGGCTCAGAACTTTCACACCGAATAAATCTTACATTCAAAAATTACCTTAGTTTTTGCTTTAAAAAGCAAGCCACAGAACACCTGTGAGGTTGCTAATACTAAAGGCTTAGCAAAGGGATTACTCTAATAGCTTCTCATAGCATGCAACATACAACCACCACTTTACATACTGAATAGATAGAAATGAATACCGTAGAACATGGGTTATGTGCATCAGTATTTGGGAGGAAGAAACCTTTATTTTTGCCAAAATGGCACACGTCACACAGGCATTAAATGGTCTACATTGTCCCTGCTACATTAAATTCCTATCCTGATTCTTCAGTCAGTGCTTCAAAGATAGTCTTCTGACCCAGTAAAATAAGTCTCACAATCAGGGGGCCAGTAACAGCATTAAAGACCCTAAGAAGGAGAACAAGAAGTAAATCGTCTTCTCAGTGTAAAATAATAGGCTGAAAGAAAAGGTATGCTAACTTCAGACTGTACTAAAGAAGCAAGTCTACCTTCAATGTACAGGGTCTGGCACAAAATAACACCCCTTTTTATCGCAAAATCTTTTATTACAAAATCATATGCGTGTAATTCTGTAACATAACACTACCACCCTCAAGCAGACCCCTATGACATTTTAGGTGAAATGTTCACATTAAAACTATAAATTATTACACCCATATTTTTACCCTAAGAACCACACTCAAGCAGGCCTTGCTTCTGCTGGGCCCTGTATTTCATACATTCACTCAGGTCTGCCTTCATCTAGCAAACATTTATTTAGCCCTTACTTGTCTGCAACAATATGCTAAGCTTTGGTGATCGAGCAGGGAACAAAACAGGCAGAGATCTCTGCACTCTCCGGGCGTGCATCCCAATAGAGGGTGGGGTGGGACGATAAGCACAGACTGTCAGAGGGTAAAAGAAGTTAGAAAATTCACACAGGAGAGAAGGGCCAGGGTGGGGGTGAGATGAGGTGGGGAAAGGCTGCTTGTACACACAGCCATCGGGACAGGGGACCCTAGCAAAGGAAGGCAGCCTGGGAGGCCTTGATTTCCTGAGATGATTGACGGAAACCGCAGTAAACGACACCGTGGACATAGTCGCGCGTTAGTTCTCGGGTCCCCCGCGCTGGGTGGTTCCGGTGCAGCTGGGAGGTGGGGCTGCGGCAGTCACCGCCCCTTCCCGGAAGGTGCAGCTGGCGCAGGTACCTCCAGCTCCTGCTGCCGCTGATGGGAAGGTTGCCAGAGGCACGGTCACTTCTGGGCAGAGAGAAAGAAGGTAAAAATGCCGCTTAAAGTTATATAAATCAATGGAATACTTGAGAGAAGGGAGACATTTAGAAATTCAGCTGTTGGGGAACTGGCAGAATAATGAAGCTTCTTAAGACTGTCACTCTGAGTGATGCATAGGTTGGATGTAAGTGAGAAATAATGGGGCAAATTAGTGGGCGTACATGGAAGTATTGGAAAGGTAAATTCTTTCTGCAGGAATGAGAGTTTACTGGTCCTGCAAACTTTTATTTAAAATATAGAGTGAGCTTGAATATCTGTTAAGACTTTTACCAAGGTCTAAAAAAGTCTCAATACAAAGAGTAATGAATGTATGTTTCAAAGAGTAAATAAGAATTTCTGTCTCGAATCTTCATGCCCTTTCTTTTCTTAAAGGAAAAAAGCCCACTAAACAAGGCCCTTATGTCTCCCCAGCACTGCTATCTGTTAACACGACATGAACTTGGACTCATTTCTTACACCCTGAAAGAGGTCATCACTGGACGCAGATTTAACGTTTATGCTGATTTGCGGCTACCAGTTAGAGGGGTTTTGAAAACTTTAGGAGGATCTGAGTGACAATATACAATTTTCTGATTAGAAACAAGTAAAAAAATGTCAACACTCCTATTTCACTGTTGACATAACTGGAAAAAAAATTTGGGAACAATCTAAGAAAAACCAACCAAGTAAACCAAATACTAGATTTACTGAGAAGTCTGTAACCAAAGAACAAGAAAACAACAAAAGAAACAGGCAAACAAACAAAAGTACATATAGATGCATGCACTTATACAACAAAAATATCAGCCTTCTTACTTCCATGTTTGGATATCTGATACGCTTGTATAACCCATGTGACACCATACATAGCTGTTAGAATATTATCGGCTATATTCTCCATGTTGTACTTTACATCCTCGTGACTATTTTGTAACTACTAATGTGTACTTCTTAATCCCTTCACCTTTTTCACCCATCCCCCTACCCCACTCACTCCTATCTGGCAACAGTCAGAATGTTCTCTATATTTATGAGTCGGTTACTATTCTGCTTGTTCATTTTTTTTAGATTCAATTGTTGATAGGTATATACCTATTGCCATTTTATCATTCATAGTTTTGTTTTTTTTTTTTTTCTTTTTCTTTTTAAGACCCTTTAACGTTTCATGTGATACTGGTTTGGTGATAATGCACTCTTAGTTTTTTTTTTTTGGTCTGGAAAGCTCTTTATTTCTCTTTCAATTTTCAATGACAGATTTGCTGGGTAGAGTAATCTTCGTTGAAGGTCCTTGTTTTTCATCACTTGGAATATTTTTTGCTGATCCCTTCTGGCCTGCAAAGTTTCTGTTGGGAAATCATCTAACAGTCTTATGGGAGTCATCTGTCCATTCTAGGTAACTAGCTGCTTTTCTCTTGCTGCTTTTAAAATTCTCCATTTTAATTATGATGTGTCTTGGTGTGGGCCTCTTCAGGTTCATCTTGTTTGGGACTCTCTGCACTTCCTGGACGCTAACTTTTATCACAGATTTTCCCCTGGTTAGCTTTTGATTATGTTTACAGTAAGTGGCATTGTTTACTGCATCTTCTAATTGTCCATGCTTTATTAAAACGCAAATGACTTGTGCATGGGTCTTATATCTAAGTAGCCCGATAAAGTCACTTAAAAATTATGAATATATGTAATTATATGTAACATGACTTTCATACAATTCTGACTAAATGCTTATATCACTATTCTATTACTATTTTCCAGGTCTTTATGTTTGTATCTAATTAATATCTCTTAATACCTCTATTTTGGATGATTTTTCATAAATAGACATACTAAAATTCAGTAACTTTTTGCCTAAGTTTAATCATTGTTTAATCTATCAACTAAACATGAATTTAGTTATGCATTTTTAATTTCTACCAGCACTGTTTAGTTCTTGTTCAAATCCAATTGGACATATTGGTATTCTCTGGTTCTTATATTCTATGTTATCATTTTAATCATACTAAACATACTTATTTTATATTTACCAGTAGCATCCAATGTATCCTGTATCCCTAGTTCCGGTGAGACTGACTCTGACAGCTTTTGAACTGTCACTCCCTGTCACGGCTTGTTCCCTCGCCTATTCAGTGCTTTTTGATTTTGATTATGCATTTCTCGAATTACATCTGTGAGATTGTTTTTCTTTAGGACTAGGTTTAGCTTGTTAATTTACCTCTATCTGGTATGCAGGAAAAATATTGATGTGGGTTCTCCTTAGTATCTTTGTTCAAGGTTTTCAAACACAGCTCATGGGATTCTTTCCCCAAAGGAGCATGAGTGTAGGTTAGCAGTTACAAATTTTCAAGACATACTTTTCTTTTTTCAGCCTTCAATTAAATTCAGGCTCAAATGAGGCAGACATTATATTAGATATAGCTGCATGATATGTTTCTCGTGTTTTTGGTTGTGTAGGTGATGGGTACAGTTTCCTCTCACTTGTTCCTCGCAAAACTTAGCAATGATCCAACCGCACATGAACTTAAAGCTGATCTTTATCGGTATATACAGTTCATTCAGCCACATTGTTATCCATGAAAGGTTCAATATTTTCAAGAATATCCATTTGTCTCACAATGATTATGTTTGACTTTATTTGCATTCTACTTCACTTTGTATTTGACTTCCTTATTTGTGACTTGTACTAAGGTTAATGGGTCAAAATTTTAAAGTCAGAAATGAAAAAAATTGATGAAGTCAGAAATGCCTCTAAGCTCCTTTCTGTGTACATATTCTAGATCAGAAAATTAAGTGACTTTCCTAAATGTCAGCCTGGTACTTATCGTCTACTTCGTCCTCTTCCATTGGTCTGGGATACTGTCCTGACCCCACCTCCACCCAGCCCGATGTGGTAGAAATCTGTGATAGCCTCAAAGCCCAAGTGAAACAGAATTCGAGAAGAACCTCCTCACTGTCTGCTCCCACAGTCATACCATGCTGACAATAATTATTTCTTTTATCTATATATTTTGAACAGTAATAAAAATTACTTAGCCTTATTCTAGTGTTAAATCCATGATTAAAGATCTGATTGGAGAAATCTTGATCATACTTACTGTATGTTAAAATAATGTGGAAAATATGTTTCTTCAGATAGGAGAGTTCAGAATTCAAAAAATTATATATAGAGGAAACAGAATCTGCAGTTCAAAGAATGAAAAATGTCTAATGGCACAAAAAGGAAATCGATGGAGAGTGACTCGAAGTAACAGCTGTGTCACTAAAAGTCTCAGGTGTGCACCTAATGAGCACTCTTTTTTTTTTTTTTTTTTTTTTTTTAAACACAACGCAGTTTTGGAATAACAAAAAGAAATGAGACTTGGATGCAACTCTTTTCAACTCTGGCTCTGAGACATACGCTACTTTGAAAGTGGAAAAGTTACATTTTGTAGTAGAAAAACATGAATTAGCACATCTGATGGAATTACCCTAGAGATGTTAACACAGAGAAGTAGAAACCAATAAATCACCCTTCAAAGGGATGCACAGCATAAAGCCCTCTCCCAGATGTGTGTTTGGAAACCAGACCTCGCGCCGCACAAGCGCACACCTGAAGGAGAAATGGAACCCGCGTGCGATTTAACTGATTGTAGCAATCTCACGATGCCAAACGCGGCAATGGCTTTTCATGAAAATTTATAAAAAGAACTACAAGGTTCCAGACAGTTCATGGCTTTAATGTGCCTTCATTACCCTCTTTCTTCACCTTCCTTTCTCTGCTGCTTTTCTGTTTCAAACGATATTCGTTTAGCATTCAGCCAAAAGAAACACGGGGGCTCTCTTGAACCTGCCACCGATGATTTATTAAGCTCATTTTCTATTCATTTGTTTATAGATCAAACGCAGAAAGAAAAGCTCAACACTATTGAACATATTTAATAAAAAGCACACACACCAAGTATTTAAACTTTGCATTGTGCTAGGTTAGACATTTTGGAAGAAGACAATAATTACACATAGGCAATTGCTTCGATGTAGCCTCTGAAATCGATACAGCTACTTAGCACAAGGTAGGCATTCATGCATATTTAACATTGGCTCTCCTTCCAGAGTATGACATTTCAGGTGAATGCGCTTCATTGCAGACATGGGGAAACAGATAAATGAACTTCTTATTGACAGCCTTTTTCTCCCTTGCTAGCCTTTATAAATGGGATGTCATTAATCTCCCATTTGCTACAACAGCGGTCTCCAAATTGGTTGACTGTGCACCCCATTAGTAAAAAGTTTTTGTTTTGGCTACTCTACAGTATTATTTATAAGCAATAAAGCATGTGTCTCTATGTAGATTATAAAATGTACAAAAATTTCCAGAAGTAGACATTTTAAATGAATGCCATAAACACTAGCAGATGCTCCAATCTTTCCCTTCCATACTTCGTGGTGCACTTGGTTCACTCCCTGATGTCTGCACGCATTGTTTTGAAGACTCTCATTTTAGAGCATCTACGCGTCCTTGTGACAGACAGCAAATGATTGATAGAGTAAGTACCTACAGAATGTAGAGAACTAGAAGTACTTTTCCGAGAGTTTCCCGTAGAATCTGAGGGTTCTCACTGAGTAATCTTCATGTTTAATGAACATGGTGAGTCTTTAACATCATTTCCACATAACACCCCATTCATCGAACAGATGCAAAAGCAAATGGCTCACCCATAGCTGGTACTGCAGAGTGAAAAGGCTGGTCTAAGGTCCAGGGTAATTATGGGATATTCACTACAGTTTAGCTTATTTTTTATGACGCCATTGTTTAAATACAACGATTCATTTATCCACTCTGCAAAAGGAGCTCAGGCTATATTGTCAAGCTGTGCTCCCTGGTTCTGGTGTATTTAACACTTATGTGTGGGAAACGAGGGTCTCAATTTTGATATTTATATGATTCTACTGTTGGTTTCAATTCTCACAGTTTGTTCTATATGCAAAAGTATGGATGGCAGCAGTCAGCTATATCTGTTCCCCCTTCGTAATGAGGACAGAAAGTAAGGTTATACACTTGAATTATTATAGAAGTACATCTGCCTGGAAATAAGTTTAAAACTCCATGTCCTCAAAATCTGAATTACTCCAATAAGGGGCTTTAGCGGCTGGTGCATTTGCACTAACATCTCCCTTCACTTTGTATGCCTAAGAAATGGCAGAGTGGTGACAGTGTGTGCCATTTAGAGTATTCCCTCATTTTAAACTCAGTGTCCTGCTTCACGTTAATAGTGTTGCTTTTTCATGATAAAAGTAGATCAATGATTCAGTACAGATCATATGTCTTCTTACAGAGGCCAGGATAGACTATTACAAGGTCTACATGATTACTGAAAAATTCAGTTTAACCAGGCAAAGTGTTTCAGCCAAAGAGAAATATGGATTTAAAACTGCATTCTGACACCGACGATGCAAAGCTAAGCAGGAAAAGGAGGAGGAGCATTTTGTGTTGTGTGACCATGTAGAACCGTGGTGACGAGTGTTCAGTTGTCACCGTGGCGAGTTTCTCTCATGCAGGTTTGTGCGTGAACACAAATGAGTGTGGGAATGAACCTCAACCTCTGAGGGAGGGATGAAAGTCAAAGACATGATTTTAGGATGCATACATGATGGGATTATGATATTATGGGGCCTATTAGTCTTTTTAGGGAGTACCTAGAATTCTAGAAACTCAGAATATAAAGATCAGTACATGCATCGATTTAATTCAATGTTCCTTTGTTTTTATAGATGAAGAATTGGGGGGTAGATGGGTGAAATGCCTAACTCAAAATTGCAAAGTGAGGCAGCACAAACCAAGGCCAAACCCTGGATTCCTAGTCCTTAGTCTAAAATGTGCTTTTTATTAACTCAGCTATAGCATATTTCCTAGACTATTACATGTTTTGTTTTATAACTAAAAAGTAAATTTTACTCATTTTAACAATGAAAAGTCACCTTAACTTCACTTTAGGAAATACGGTTAATATTTACAAAAGAAAGTGCTCTAACTATAAAATAGAAAAATTATTTCCTTCTCATTGTCCTTGTTAGAGGATGGCTCCAAAATGTTTGGACAGAAAGAATAACTATGTTTATAATAAAATATATAGAAACAAAATAAAATATGAAAATTAAAACCGAAAATAAGAATATATAAATAAAATAAATATATATAAATTAAAATATATAAACAAGTGTATATATAAGTATGTGTAATACATATATACACCTATGTACATATCCACATATCTATTCATAAAGATTACATTGATTTGAGTCATTATATCTGCACATTTTCGAAAATCAGGTTTTTATTGTTCTATACTCATTGCCTGTGAAATAAGGAATGATGAATTTCATTGACAGGAAAATCTCAGACATTCCATGCAGCAACATCTTCACTGATATGTTCCCTAAAGCAAGGGACATAAAGGAAAGAATAAACAAATGGGACCTCGTCAAATTAAAAAGCTTCTGCATGGCTAAAGAAAACAGCATTAAAATGAAAAGAGAACCGACTGTATGGGAAAACATAATTGCCGATGATACCTCAGACAAGGGTTTGATCTCCAAAATATATAAAGAACTCACACGACTCCACTCCAGAAAGACAAAAACCCAATTAAAAAATGGGCAAAAGACTTGAACACACACTTCCCCAAGGAGGACACACAGAGGGCCCAGAGACATATGAAAAGATGCTCAGCATCACTAGCCATCAGAGAGATACAAACTAAAACCACAATGAGATACCACCTTATACCAATTAGAATGGCCATCATAAACAAATCAAACAAGTGTTGGAGAGGATGTGGAGAAAAGGGAACCCTAGTGAACTGTTGGTGGGAATGCAGACTGGTGCAGCCACTGTGGAAAACAGTATAGAATTTCCTCAGAAAACTAAAATGTAACTGCCTTTTGACCCAGCAATTCCACTACTGGAATTATACCCTAAGATCCCTGAAACACTAATCCAAAAGAAGCTATGCACCCCAATGTTCATAGCAGCACAATTTACAGTAGCCAAGTGCTGGAAGCAACCTAAATGCCCATCAGCAAATGAGAGGATCAAAAAACAATGGTACATTTACACAATGGAATAGTACACAGCAGAGAGAAAGAAGGAGCTCCTACCCTTTGCAACAGCATGGATGGAACTGGGGAGCATTATGCTAAGTGAAATAAATCAGGCAGTAAGGGACAAATACCATATGATCTCACCTTTAACTGGAACATAATCAACAAAGGAAAAATGCAAACAAAATATAACCAGGGACATTGGAATTAAGAAGAATCAGAGGGGAGGGGTAAGGGGACAGAGGGGAGAAGGGTTTTCAGGAACTACTGTAAAGGACACATGGACAAAACCAAGGGGGAGGGTGGAAGCAAGGGAGGGAAGTGGGTTTGGCTGGGGTGGGGGTGAGTGGTGGGGGGAAAATGCAGACAACTGTAATTGAACAACAATAAAGTAATTTAAAAAAAGAAATGAATTTCAATCTATGACACATTGCAACACAAACAAATATATGACAAGGTACATGACGTAATTATTTACAAAGCAGGCTGGACCAGAGAGGAAAGGATGAAAACTGATCAAATAGTAGACCCTCCTTCTGATTGGCAAGAAGCTCCAAACTGTTCAAATGAAGCAATTCTGGAAGATCTTCTCTGTACCACAAATTATACTTTTTAAAAGTTTATGACTGTAATTGTGGGAGCCTTTTTGCCAAAACTGAAGCAAAATAAGGCGTCCTTTTGCAGGTTGATGAACCTCCTACATGCGCAGCAGTTTGGAGGAAACATAAATAAACAGTCCTGTAAAGTTTGTTCCACCGTGATGTTTAGCTTGATATAATTTTATTTGAATGTCTGCTTTGATTCCTTCCTTATATTCCAGTGAGATTCATGGCTTCCTTGCAGGAAAGCCGCATGATTTGTTATTGTCCTGCCTGTGAAAGTTAAAGAAAAAATATACTGTTTCAACCAGAACATATCCCCAGGAAGGAGTCTGAAAAGAAAACATTGCATACATATATTATGTGTCAAGGGGATTGTATCAGAAAAAGTAAATAAAATATTTGTAAGGATACCTAGGTTGTTCAGAAGGAAAACACCGCCACCTTCATCTAAAGACAAAAATCCGAACAGATGAATGAGGCACATAAATTAAGCTTTACAACCTTTGCCTTCTAAAATTAAACCAAGGAGCCTTGGCCAGGCGGCTCAGGTGGTTAGAGTGTTGCCCGCCACGCCAGGATTTCTGGCTGGGTCCCCGAATGCATGAATAAGCGGAACAACAAATTGATGTTTCTCTCCCTTCCTCCATCTCTCTAAAAATCAATCAATAAATTAAAAAAAAATCAATATAATTAAAACCAAGGCTACAAAACAGTATTTTGGTAACGTTACCGAAAATGTGGCGCACCCCCACAATGCTGAGCGTAATGGGCAAGTGCTGTGAGGGAGAATCAGGTCCTGCTGGGGACACTGCTGCCGGCGGTGTCCTCGGCCGCCTGGCACGGCTGCCCGGCGTTTAATGGGCAGAGCACACGCATTGCTGGCCGGGTGCTTTCCAGTCTCGGCCCTTCGCCTGGACCGATACTCAGCGTGACGCAGGGTGCCATGCCTAGCCCACCCCCCTTTCAACACTATTTTATGCTGGGAAGATTTTATGGTGTATTGCCCTGGAATGTCCTCAAAAACGCCTCAGTCCCTAGGTTGTTCTCCATTCAGGAAACTTATGAGGTCTGTCCAGGAGTATCCAGACGTGTAATGTGAAAAATAGAGACATTTATTGAAGAAGATACAACGTACAAGAAACATTGTACACAGGACAATGATGCCACCCACAGTCCCCTTCAAAGTAGGGACCTTGGGACCTCACACAGTTCTCCCAGTCAACATCAGCTGCCCCATCGTATTTTCCTGAATATTATCAACAGTTTGAAGTCTCTTCCATTCGAAGGTGATTTTAGTTTTTGAAAAAGCCAGAGTCGCAGGGTGCCAAATCTGGGCTGTAGTGAGGCTGAGTCACCTGGGTGATTTGATGTTTTGCCAGAAAACTCTGCATGAGACGTGATGCATGAGCGGGCCCACTGTCGTGATGAAGCTGCCAATCACCAGTTGCCCACAGCTGCGGCCTTCTGAATCATCTATACAGTTTCTGCAGAAGAATGTTCAAGCTTAACACAAAATTTGATGCAGATTCACTGCTCTGCTCACTCAGTCATTTTGAATGCAACAGCCACACAGTACCCGTGCTCACTCAATGGCCTCTGCTTCCCTCACTGACAAGTGCAGTGAAGTCGTCATTGTTCACGCATGTGCATTCTAGTCCACTCTCCTTGGCTGCCAGGTTACATCGATGTCGCACAAACCATTCTCATTACATTAAAAATGGCTGGGCTTTTTCCGGACACATGTCTCCATATATACATCCCTTTCCCTTAAGCGAGTAACAGATCTTTAAGTGCTTTTGTCCACAATTTCCATGTAATACAATTACTACTAGGAAAATTGTGTATTGCAAGATGATTTCAGCGTGACATTCGCATCAAAAACAATACTTTGAATTCAGAGAATCCAGACTCTCAAGAACTGATTAAATGAGTTATACATGCCAATTAGTCACACTGTGGATTGATTTTATTTTCTAAAAAATTTAATAAGGACTTTCATATTTGACCTTTTAATCAATGGACATGTAACTTCTGGTCATGAATTCTTTTGCCCTGGGAAATGAAAAATTATTGTACATAAAATATTATGATGAAGAATATAGGAATTATTACTGCTCCACCAATGCTATCCATTATTTGTGTATTTAGTATTATGTGAGAAATTAAATATTGCTCTTCAAGCAGCCCATGTTAACTAGAGAAATCAGAAGACTTAACTGAGACTTATCTCAGCTTCAGTCCTGGTCCCAATATTAACGCATGGAAGAATTTAGATTTTACGCTCTGCAAAGCTTTGCTTGTTTGTGACTGCAGCAATACCAGCTTGGTTTGGGAAGTAGGACTCTTCTCAAGTTACTTTCTTGCATAGAAACAATTCAGAGTTCATTTTTAAGATACGATCCTTATTTTTATTTCTCTGAGGGTCTGCAGTGAATTAAGACTCATTATATTCGAAGTTAGAGGACAATGCTTCCTTTCTAAACAAGTTCATAGAAATTGCTCAGGCATTTTCAAAAGATGTTTTTTTCTATTGAAATGCATAATTGCTTTGTGAACTTTCAAATTTATGTTGCTTTGCAAACACTATAATATTTATTTCTTAGAACTCACTTCTAGGTTCTGTGAAGCTCAACTTTAGATTAATTCTGAGAATCTAAGCAATTGTCTCTTTTTTGTATAGTACTCTACTTTAAGATAATGTATAATTAAAGTTTTGTTACTAGAGTATTTTATGGCAATTTATTCACAATTTTGAAGAACTGGGATAATTTGGAACAATGTATGCAGAATCATTTAATTAAACACAAGCATATATTGGAAATTCAAGTTCTATAACTATCAATTAAAATAGTTATGCAACACCCTTCTGCTTAAAAAACTGATAAAAATCAAATAAAAAGTTAATTCACAATGTTAAATCGACAATAATTCTTATACATTGTTGGAAGTAAAGAAACTGACATGCCAAAATAGTGACTATCTTAGAGGTGAAATTATTGAACTGTTAATCTTTCTGCTTTGCCAACTTTGAAAACATGGTTAGTAAATCTGTTAAATTTTATTTTCAGGGTAATAAAGCTATATCTAAGGTAATTCCCTGATTACAGAATGTTCTGGGAATGATAATCCTTTAGGCAGGAACAGCCACATTTCTGGAAATCGTCCCAACTCAGCACAGCTGTAGCTCACTCTCCTGTGCCCTCTGCTACTCTTGCTGGTCCTGATGTTCTTTTCACTCCCAGAAGCCTCCTGCTCCGGAAGGAGGATAAATTGGACATGCGGGTAACTAAGTGAGCATTTTTCAGGATAAATTAGCTCCATTCAAGGTTCTGTCTCCTACAGGTATTAAGCCTTGAATCAATGAAGACTTTCACTTTGATTCTTTTAATTTCTCATTGCGAGATGAAAAAACAGCTCTCCATCAGAGAGACTTTGGTGATGGCTCTGCTGTAAAAACATGCAGGTGATAGTGTTGCAACCTCAAGACATTCATGCTTCACCTTAGAAAATTAGATACAGTAGACAATTATGAAATGGTGCGAAAAACACCAAAATAGACATCAATTTAGAAGTTCTGAGCACAACAAAGCCAACTATTTTCCTTGGGGAGTCTGCGTAAGAGCCTGGCACTTGGGAAAAGGGAGTGAAAACAGGGATCCAAGGCAGAGGGGAACACCGAGGCCCAGAGGCTGGGAGGTGGGGACCACATCTCAGGGAAGGGGGTGGGCTGCAGTGATTGAACTTGATGCAAGAGGTAAGCTGCCGATGAGCTGGAAGGGCACGCTAAGAGGTTGACTTCTGTGCTATGGAATTAAAAAGCAAAGGTACGTCTTGGAGGTAACTAAGGTAATTAGACCCCTTGAAATCCTAACATTCATTAGTAAGTGAGGTCTTTTAGGGCTCCAAAGAGCTCTATGAAAGACTGCAGGGGTGACCGAAGAGAGGTGGCGGAACACAAGTCTGGATCAGAGGCTGTACAACTCGGTGTGGTGCACGGCTTGTTCCTACGATGATGGATAACCAAAGAGAAACTTCCGGTCATAGCCGAAGGGCACCTGGAGAGGAAGAATGGTGTGCCTCTCAGAAAACTCTTGGAGGAAATAAGAATCAATTACAACACAGATGTTCTCATTGGGGAAGGTGGGTCATTGTTTATTCCCGTAGGTCAAAGTAGATTACATAGACCCAGACAGGGCAGACTCTCTTCTGAGGCTGCTCCAAGGACCATGTCAGCTTGGGAGTGAGAGCCAGGCTGCGCAGTACCTCCCACAGTTGAGGCAACAAAGCAACAGGGAGTTGTCGGGAATCAGTCTGGTGGTGGTGACTGGGAAGCACCAGGAGATTCGAAAACTTAAGGGCAGCTGCGGATTCTCACGTCACTGGCAACTGGACTAACACATGCCATGTACTTGGTAACCATTGTTCTAAAACACTACGTATGTGTGCTATTCATAAAATATGTCAGTCCAGAATGATTTATTCATGAATACTTCCTGATAGCGGTTCCCATCTATGATACATAATAGACTTACCTTTCTATAATCACCTAGCATGTCCACTTTTACCATGTGCTGTTACTTAAGGAACTCCATGAATTTATGAAAGAATAGAGGAACATGTAAATATCCTGAACCACGTTTTTTGCTTTTCCAATTCATTGAATTATGGATAGGTTGTTTGGCAAGTACTCTCTTACACCATAAAAAATATTTTTTAATTGGAAGCTAAAAGCTCTCGCTCAATCTTGGCCAATGTAGGACGCCATATAATTCACTATTCAGTTAAACTAACAACTTTGAAATATTTATAATAATTGTGCCAAGGACCTGCCAGAATCATTTTGCTCAAAACTTTCAGCCTTTATTTGTGTTTAGTCTTGTACAGGATTTCTGCAGCAGATGGAGTCTTAAAATCATTATTGATTTCCCAATCTTTTTTAATATGTATGTGCTAACAAAAATTGTTTCTGGCCAAGGGAACTAAAAGCTGAATAAATAAGTTACAAGACTACACGAATCTCCTCACTCCCCTATCTTAGATACCTTCAGTCTTCCGAACCTCACTCACACCTTGTCTTTCGTAATTTAAAATATTCAGCTTCATGATTCCAGTGACAGATCACAAAACATTAAACGTTTTCAATTCATTAACAAATACCACAAGGTGACTGATTTGACCATATGGTATGAATTGATAAAATCCCACCCAAGGCAACACCAAATGAATAATGATTCTAGTTTGCAATAAAATGCATTTTCAAATCGTCCCCATTTGTTTGTAAGAAATGAAGTGCTGAGGGTTGTTGCCTAAAGTCTGCACTCCAATTATAACTTTATTCGCCTTCAACTTAAAAAGTAGTTCGATTCTTCCCCTTGACATCCTCGATATGTACCTTTATTTCAGTAACACAGATGTTTTTATAGTGAAATTTTTTATTTATTTCATTCCTTCTTTCCACTTTTGCTACACACACACACCAGCACAAACAAGCACTAACACACACTCAAAAACAGATACGAATAATTTCTGTTTGAAATAATAACATTTCGATGAGACTCAGGTTTATTTTCTCCTCCTTACGTCCTGTCGTCTTTTCCTATGTGGAGCGTGAGTTCGCAAAACGAAAGCGTGCTCTGAGAAGTCTAGGAGTTGTGAGTTCGTCTTCTGGTTATATTGTCAATGACGTACAGGTGGATGAGTTTTAAAAATAAGTTCGAATCTGTGTTCTCCTATGTAAAATGAGAATATATATGACTCCTTCTACTGATGCTTATGAAAAATAAATTATCCAAGGTTCCCAACTTTTCCCTCCTGGTCCTCCAAAGACTGAGAGAGTGAATGGAGAGGGGCCTCTGAATGGAGAACCAAAGATGAACTCAAACTTTATTTGAAGTATTATATTTTACATTAATATTGAAAGAGACAATATTAATATTTGAAGATTCTCAGACTCCTTTATCTCCTTTGTGATTATCACCTCTCCTGCTCTATGAGGAATAAAAGATCAGAACCTTTGAAGTGTATTTTACTTGAAAGGCAATCAGAACAGAAGAAATATTGTGCCATACACTGGCTAGGACAGCTTCACAATGAAGAATAAAAAAAATTGTAGGAAGCGTATTATGCATAACTCTGTGTGAAATGAAGGAGAGAGTTGAGAGAAGGATAGACTGTGGGGACATTCGGCCATGGTCAAGAAAGCTCTTTGAGTTTGCAACTCCCCGGAGCACGAAGGTGCTAACGAATGGGCAAGGAGCCCGGGCATTCCGAGTAGTGATGTACTAGTGTTGTGATGTTGCATTAAGAGTTGTGACATCTACAACACGTGAAGACACCTGGAGAGTTAGCCCTGTCCAAGTCAAAGAGAAGGCCTGAGAAGCAACCAACCCTGTGGGCACCCTGATCTCAGACGTCTGGCCTGCAGACTTGTGATAAAGTGAATTCCAGTGGTCTAAGCCCCCACTCTCCGCAACTGTTTTATGACAGCCCTAGCAAACACTACCACAGAACCTAAACTCCTTTAAGTGGCAGCGCAGTTATTCCTGACCCATATCACAGAGCTCCATACCAAACTGCCAGCCAGAGCTATAGATGATTGAGTAGATCCATTAGTAAATTCATAGTAGATTAGTAGGCTAATAGGTGCATTAGTAAGTCAGTAGACTCTGGGGCTTTTTAAATATGCCGCTTATTTGAGAGACAAGGTTTGAAAGCCCATGGTTCTAAAATTAAAACAAGTAAACACTCCACAAATGTTAGGGTGACCTCTGCAAGCACAGAGCGCCTTCACCCCTCACAGCGCCACCTCGCACTTGGCTGGAGGGAGTCAGAAGGCTCCTGAGGGAATGACACAGAATGGCTTGATCTTTATGATCTGATAGTGAAGCGATTGCTATTTCTCATTTCTGGGGCAGCTGGTCCTTTTCCCTTTAAGAGGAAACAGTAAATATTTGAATCAGTTTCTGACAGCCCTCCTAACATCAAACTAGATTTTATTTTCCCAGGTTACTATTCCTACTAAGGTTTATAAAATGTTTTGAAGCATTTAAGAGCCTCGGATGTCACATATAAGTTGCTCATGTATTGAGTGCACCCAGGAAGACAAGCGATGCCTCATTCCAAAACTTTTATAGGAAGGTTATTTAATGAAGTAGCCTTGAGTGTGGGATTATCTCACACACGCGCATACTCACACACACTCACAGGTGTCTCAGAGCATCACAAGGTGGAGTTCAAAAGCCAATTTATTTAAAATGTAAATAGTAAAAATTTGTTTTTATGAGCTTTGCAATTTACTTTACCATTGAGTATATACCTGCAATCTTAGGGAAGTTTTGTTATCATTTAACAGAGCTACTTTAAGTAAAACTGCATGCGAAATACAGAACTCTACCCGATTTCTTCCCAGTTGTTTTTCAATAAAACTTTCTGTGCTTTTGTTTGATGAATATCAAACTAGTTTTCAAATATTGATATAAATAGCGTATGCAGTGAGCTCCATAAATAAACCTGAAGATATTTTAGGTATCAGGGAATATACCATATTCCAACTTCATACACTTTATTACTTTACTAAGTGATTTTATTTTTACTGTCACCAATCTCATTTTTCTGACGCTGAAT
Organism: Glossophaga mutica; assembly: GCA_039655065.1. Classification (NCBI taxonomy): domain Eukaryota; kingdom Metazoa; phylum Chordata; class Mammalia; order Chiroptera; family Phyllostomidae; genus Glossophaga; species Glossophaga mutica. Next base: position 92,468,152 of record CM077313.1, read on the forward strand.
TACTCCTCAGGAAGTCTCCTGCTTTAAACACCCCTTTACACTGAAAGCGTGTCTCCCACCACATTCTGCTTTCTTCGGAATATTAGCTCCCAGCTCCATCTTAGGGGGGGTTAAAAAACGCATGCTTTTGTTTACATTTTGCATGAAGTTAATGACCTCTTATACTGCTACAGTAAATTTGAAGCTTAGAGTTCATAACTGGCATTCTGAAGTAGGTGTAGAAATTTGAACTTTCATAGTGGGGTGTTTATCGGAACGTCTCCAAACCACCAGACCAGCTATCCAAACCCAACCCGCACTCGGGGGTTCGAACGCAGTGCAGGCAGCAGCTGGTTTCAGAATAAACCGTCCTGTCCAGGCTGTTACATACGACGGCATCTCCCCGACTTTCTCTCGTGGTGGCGCCTGCAGATCTTCGTGACCGATTATTAGCTTCCGAAAATTAGACATAGTGCTAAACCTCTCTGTGTGCTCTTTTGCGAACTTACTGAACCATTTCTATTAAATCACTTAACCTCTCTGAGCATTTTATCTTACTTCCATAAGAAAATCCCTTAAATAGGTTAAATAAATGTGGGTTAATGTGTTTTAAGATTGCTGAATAAAATGTACAAAGTAATTCTGCACAGAGTTTATAATTAAATTCAATATAATTTAATCATGGCCTGTGTCCGCTCAAAAAAAAAATCCTCTAAGGGGAAAAAATACAGATTTTTTTGGCTTTTACCTTCACTTTCTCAACAAGTAAAATTTTTACACTGAAGATTTATTTATGTAAGTGCTTTTTTTCAATTCCTGTTGTCTCCATACAAGCCAAACATGTAGTATCACTAATTTTGCAAGTTGTTTCAAATTTGATATAAAAATTAATTCTGGGGAATGCATACACTAATGTAGACATTACTATATTTGTTGAATAGATGATTACTATCTAATCTGACGGCTCAAGAAAGAAGTGGGAGAAAAAGCAAAGCTATTGTAGAAACGAAAGTTAAGCCGAAAGGAGTAGTCCCGAAAACAAACCCTGGCGAAAGCTGCAGTAAACTAAATAATTGATATGAAATGAAATGAAAAGGAAGAAAAGTTAAAAGTCACATGAATCAAATTTGAATTATTTGAAGAATATTTATGATCGATCAAAGGTATCAAGTGAAGACAATTCCATATATGATTATGAAATAATCATAGTGGTGATAAATATTTACAGTTATAATTAAAGGAAATGTCACGGAAGTGAAAGAAAACATAAATCTACAGCTTGCGAAGAATGTTATATTTGTCGGGAAAATCCGTCCGAGAGAGAGGCTGTTACCAGATTGGGAAAAGAACAGAAATAGCAGAGGATGCGTGGGGTTGGGAGATGTTGAGGTTTCAGTCTGGTAATCCAAGAGTTTTGTTTTTCTTTTTTTCTGATCACAAGACATTGCAGAAAAGAAAGTAAGATGACCTGGGTAGATTCCCTTGCCAACAGGTCGTTAATATTATCTTGTGGAACACAGGCAATAGGCCAGCTCCCACCTGTGGAATGCATTTGGCAGAAAGTACCTGGAGATACTAAGATGGCTCATAAAAAACAATCCTGGAATTGACGGATTTATGGGAGGCGACTTCTTGAAATAATGTTACTTGTGGTTTGTAATTTTTAGTTAATAAAATGGGGATGTTCGATGACCACATTAGTTCCCTTTTATGTAAGTGATGTCCTTTATGAATAACTAAGTCACTCAGACGTTAAATGTGGGTGGCCCAGCATGCCTTGTCCCTCTCTGTTCAAGGACTTGCACACTTGAAGTGATCCAACCCAGCCTGATGCTGGGTGAAATTTCTGACCCATATGAATCTGATTTGACAGTCCAGCCTTCGTGTTAACTCCAGTCATCACTGTGGGCAGAGTTTTCTTTCAGTCTTGGGACTCACCATGGCTAAGCATTTTTGACAAAGCAAAGTAAAGGCTAAAAGAAGCCACCAGCATTTGATGCCAGGGTGGCTGTTTACCTATTCTTTATACAAAAGTAGCCAAATCCTTTGTTTAAATGAGCAGAATCTTAAAGAGGCAGGATGTGGGGATGAACAAGTCTTTCCAATGGGATTTTGAGAAAATCGACCTGGAAACGGGCACGACCTGGAAACGGACCTGGATATGCAGAGCGTGCAGGACAGAAGGAGAATTAGTGAAGATTTCTATCACCTGTCTTTTGCTAGCAGCCTCGATAAAACCTGGATCCCAAAAGTAAGAAGCTGAAGTAGTGGAGAAAATAGTGTAAATATAATTTTTCCCATCTCTGGAAAATCGTCATGCTTCAGTGGCTAGCTGGCTAGATGTGACTTTCACTCACAGATAACTCAAGGCCATTGACTAATTAAACAAACAAACAAACAAACAAAACACAGAACTATCCAGGTTGTGGGAGCCCCAGCCAAACCAAATACCCATGGAATTCCAAGAGTATAACAATAAATGCGAAGGTACTTTATAAAAGATACCAGCAGAAATATGGTTAAATCATTATTGGCACAAGTTCTTAGAATTAATGATTGAAGAGACCATCACAAATTTTAGAGGCTCATAAGTGGTAACAAGCTGTGGTGAGGACAGCCTCTGATGGTGTGGCAGCTAACTGGCTCAAATGGGTGAAACTGGGGGGGTTGGCCGGCTGACCCCGAGAGGGTGTCTTCCTGAAATGCGTGTCCCCGGCACACACGAGCAGGAGAGCCCTTCTGTGTGCAAAGCTGAAAGCACACTGTGTCTGAGTCCTAGCTTTCGGTAAATGTCACACAAGCTATGCAATTATAAAAGGAAGATGTGTAAGGATGGAAAGAGTGCCCTTTTCTGTAACTGATGTCCACATGCATTATGTAAAGACCCCAGGTGTGAAAACCAGACCGGAGCAATTCCAATGCACAGACCTGGACCCGGGGAGGTGGCTTATGATTGCGGCACCTCCATGCTTTCTCTATGTCTCACCCACCTGTGTCTTTAAAATATTAGCAAATGCTGGTATTTCGTGAGATATCTTTTCTTATGAGTCTGATCTGACCCTCCGATCATCCGTGTTGTGGAATGAGCCAACCAGACCTGAGCTGCCCTGTTCACATACCATGCATTCCACTGAGACAAGAGAGGCCACGCCTGGGCCAGTGGGATCATGCCCTAGAGGAAGGACTACTGAGACCCGTTCTTCCAAACAGCTTGCAAAACTTAGTTTAAGAGAGTTATTTTTTTAGTTATAAGCATGTCCAAGAATCTTGCGGTTACAAAACCAGGCATTTACGAGAGCCTTTTCAAAGCCCCACATTTTGTATCTTGTTCAGATATTATGGCTAAGTAACATTTTTTAAAATGTGGCTCCCTTGCGTGTGTTTTATTTCTACTCATTTAATAAAACAGTATATTGAAATAATCACACCACTATTATTTTACCTGAAATTCTGTTAAAGATACTTTGTGGCAGCTTGCTTCCTCCTAGCTCTGCTCAGCATAAAACATTAGATTTTTAAGCACCTCCAGGCTTTCAACAGCTCTACGTGCTGTGAAAGTATGAAGTGGCACATTTAGCCTAACGCTATTGATGCACTTAAGCCAAGGAAGCAGTGAATCTTCACTTACTTCGCACCACGGCACACAGCCCTGCATTATAGAGCCGCCCTTCTGCCAGGACGTCATTCCTCCAGTCCCTGGCCCCTGGACCACAGCTCTGCGCACACTGGCATTGTCCTGGCAGCTGCGCCCCCGGCTGAGATGTGGACCCTTGGAGTTTACACACCACACGCTGCCACTCTTCTTCCCACGACATGACGCAGCTCGTGCGCCACCGACGCTCTGAGAACAAGGCAGGATGTAGACGTTTAGAAACAAAGGGATAACCGCTGTGTTGAAGGAGACGATTAGTGATCTCCCGCTGCCGTGTTCACATGAGTAAGCCCACTTGCCTAAACTGTTAATGGAAAAACTGGCAGTCCACACGTCTTTCATTATCTGTCCCTGTGTCCTAGAACTAGAAATATGCCCTTCCGTGTGTTATGGAATGTTCTTGGCTTTAAGTGGTTTTGTCCTGGTTTTCAGGTTTATAAAGGTCCCTGAGACAGACATTTGCTAAAACCACAAGAAAAGGCAAGGGCAACCGTTACGCCAGGCGTGGTGAGCGCTTGATAGCAGGAGTGACCCGGTCAGTCTCTCTGGGTCCGTGTGCCTGCGTCCTTGCCACAGACATTCGCTCTGTGGGAACGCGGCTCTTAGTCGCAACTTCAGTTTAGTGAGTCTTGCGTCACATGCACCTTTACAAGGAACCTCCAGGTTGTTTTCCACAGTTGGTGCCGCTGTACCTCCCACCAGCAATAGTGAGGGTTCCAATTTCCCCAATTCCTCCCCAGCACCTGCCATTTTACTTCTAATCATTATCACAGCTATGCGGGTGAGTTTGAAGTGCAATGTCATTGATTTGATTTCCATTTGTCTAGGGACTATCACCGTTGGGTGTCTTTTCTTGTGCATATTGGTCATTTGTATGTTTTTGGAGAAATGTCTGCTCAAACCCTTTGCCCATTATATACTTGGGTTATTTGTCTTTTTATAAAGTTGTGACTGGTCTTTATATAACCTAGCTCTTAGACCCTTAGAAGATATTTGATTTGTAAATATTTTCTCCCATTCTGTGGGTTGTCCTTTCACTTTCTTGATAAGGACCTTTAAAAGGCAAAAGTTTTAAATGTTGTTGAATTCTGAGTTACCTGTTTTTCTTGGTTGCCCACGACTTTAGTGTCAAATCTCAGAAAGCTATGGCTCTTCCAGGGTCGTGACGATTTATTTACCCCGGTGTTTTCCTTCGCTATATTTATAATTCTAGCTCTTACAGTTAGGTCTGTAATCTATTTTAAATACTTTTTTGCATATGATGTGCAGTAACAGCTCAGATTTATTCATATGCATATGGATATCCCAGTGCCACTGGCTGAAAACACTGTTCTCTCCCTGCCGAACAGTATTAGCACCATGTCCAGTGACCGTGAATGGGTTTGCTTCTGGACTCTCAATTATATCCCATTGACCTATATGTCTATCCATCATCACACTGCATTGGTTACAATAGCTTTGCAGTGGGTTTTAAAACTGGCAAGTGTGAGCTTTGCAACTTCGTTCTTCATTTTCAAGATTGTCTCTGCTGTCCTATTTATAGGTCAGACTTTCTTATTTCCTTGCATGTCTTATAATCTTGTTGAAAACTGGAGACTTCGGCTAATGTAATGTGGCATCACAGGAACTCAGATGCTCCCCATCCAAGCCTGGTTCATGTTGCTACTTACTACATCACTGTTGTTTGTGAAGTGATATTTCTGAACCAATCCTGAAAAGACTGGCTGTTTGTCAAGTGTGGCCACTAAGGTGTGTACTCACCCTGCTTAGTGGTCAGTTAGTAAGTAGACGGAGATTCCCTTACATATGCAGAATCGATGAGTCTCTGAGCCTTTGCTGGGGTCTCAGGTGGGTGTTGAGCTATGCTTTCCACACTCAACCAGGTAATTTACAATTCTCTCTTAGCTTCTACCTCCTGCCCATAAAGAACACCAGATCAGTCAGAAGGAAGGGCTTAGACTCTTCTCAGATCTTTCCTGAGCATGTGTAGGGACTGATACATAGGCATGGTCTTCCAGATTCCCAATAATATTGGAACTTCACAAATCTCCTATGAATAACTTCTCCTCAGCTTTTCCTTTTAATTTTTTGGGGGGTTAGTTTATTGTTTGCCCCACTATCTCATAAAGGTTCAATGACAGACATCCAACAAAGGCCCTACTGGAGATGCTTTGCGGAAAAGTCGAGGTCAAGTAACGACTCCTTTCTCAGAAAAGACTTTGAGAAAGTTCCAGCTGTGCTCTTCCAGGACTGGGGGACACGGGCTGTTATTCTTCAAGGCTGCTACAGAGCCTAGAGCAGGGCATTGGACTAGGACTAGTTAAAAGACCACAAGTTCTCTGATTTTGGCAAAATTCAGCCAGTTTTCTTGATTAAATGTGCCCTAGGTGGATGCAAGTCTTGTCAATTTCTAGCGTTCTCTAAAAGTGCATTCTGACCATTTTTGCCAGGTTTTGCTGCTGTTGCTGCATGAAGGAGTTAATTTTTCTGAGGTCTTTACTTTTCTCTTTCCACTGATGCTACAACTGGTAACTTTTTATTCATTCAAATAACGTCTAGACTGAATCTATGAAGCCAAATATTCACCTCGCAGAGGCTAACTTGAAGGACATCAAAGTCTTTGTGAGTGTAGAGTATATATAAGTAACAATGAATATTTTAAGCATTTTTATCCAGAATAAATTTAAAAATCTAGAGATTTTTATTAGCATTGTCATCTGAAAAGATCAACTATATTCAGCCTGCATTTGGATAATATATTCAGAGACTCTTAGCGATGTTCTACATAAGATGTTTATTTAGTAATAAATATTTTATCAAAGCCAGGCATGGGGTTTTTATGAAGAGGTGCAGGAGAGGCACGTAATTTCCACAGGGGACTCAGAATCACTTAAGTGTAATTTTGTCTAACACTTTCTCTGTCAAATTATTATGTATGCCAGAGGAATGAAATATTTTACATCCATATGGCCCTCTGAATTTTTTTTCAATTTCTGAGTTATTACATGCTGAGTAAATTGTCATCTATGTTAAATCCAACCATACTAAATGTATAAAAATCATATGCAGAACCAATAGATTTTCATACTTAAAATTGACATATTACAATATATATTGGGGATCTTGCAGAAAATCCATTTCAACATTTTTCTCTCCTCCTCTAAGCTTAGGCTTGTGCTCTGAGCTGAATATGTAATGATTGCCCATACAGGTGGTACTTTCTGAGAACTTCTCAATGGGAAGACAGGAAAATAATGTTTTTTTTTTAAAATAACCAATTTTTATAGGCATTCACTGAACCCTAGCTGATCCCAGGGGAAAGCGTAACATCAAGTCAGGAAATACAGCACAGGGATAAGACTTTTAAACTAAATTTTGCAAAATGAATAGAAATTTGTCATCTAACATGAAGCCAAGTGTATTCCAGAAACACAGAACTGCATACATATGTAAAATATGAGGTCTGTCTGGAAAAAGTCCAGCCATTGTTAATATAATGAAAACAGTTTGTGCAGCATCAATGTAACCTGGCAGCCAAGGAGGGTGGACTGGAATGCACCTGTGTGAACAGTGACGACTTCACTGTACTAGTCAGTCAGATGCTGTTGAGTGAGCATGTGCACTGTGTGGCCTTTGGATTGTAAATGACTGAGTGAGCAGAGCAACAAATCTGCATCAAATTTCACATTAAGTTTGAAGATTCTTCCTGGAAAATATTCGGATGATTCAGAAGGCTTTCAGGGATGCTGCAATGAGTGCAGCCCCAATAAAAGTGGGGCACAAATGCTTCAAAGATGGCCGAGAATCTACTGAAAGTGATCCACATTCTGGAAAGACTACAGCAAGCAGAACACCTGAGAATGTTGAACTCAACCCCCCTATAGTCCTGATTTGGTGCCCTGCGGTTCCTGGCTTTTCCAAAAAGTAAAATCACCTTTGAAAGGAGAGAGATTTCAGACCATTGGTGAGATTCAGGAAAATACAACGGGGGAACTGATGGCAACGAGGAGAACTGTGTGAGGTCCCAAGGTGCCTACTTTGAAGGGGACTGAGGTGTCATTGTCCTGTGTACACTGTTTCTTATATCTTCTTCAACAAACGGCTCTATTTTCCATAGTACCTGGCTGGAAATCTTCTGGAGAGGCCTCAGACGTATCACTAAGCAGGTGTGTCCATTTGTATGCCTGATGAGACAAAAGCTAATTATAACTTTCACCAAGATGATTTGATTTCCTGTGGAACAGAAGTTGAAATTAATTCTAGTAGGCCATGAGAACCCCCTTTCTCTGTCTGAAGCGGCTCTGGAAAGCCCAGCTGAACTGCAGCCGCCCCCTCGGCGGCAGCCCCCCGCGCCACGCCCTGGCGCAGAAGAGCCACCGGCCCGCCAAGGCCCCACGGGGAAACCACGCGCAGTCTCGGTTCCGCTGGAGTAACTGATGAAAAACGAAAGAGATGTGACACCTTTTGACTTGTGCCCCCAAATATCTGAAAAGCACTGTCTCACCCATTTAAAATATTCAGATACAGGCTGTCCCAGAAAGTATAAGTCATCCCCAAAATGTCCAATCACAGCATTTTTCTCTTAAAGATAACGTGGAAAATATACATTCAGACAACTTCAAAAAACTCGGTATTACTCATCAGCCTAAGTACTTAACTATTTTCTTTGCTTCTATGACAGATGCGGCATTTTTTTTTTTTTTTTAGGCATTAGAATAGAGTTTTGAATAAGTTAGTGAAATCCCTGTGCCTATGGGCTTTTAGATTTTATCATTAAACAGATGATAACACAATTATTCAATTATGATATTCACGAGTATAGCAAGAGAACGGTAAAAAATAATTTCAGAGCATGCTGCGGTCATGGAACTACAAGGGTAGCTGGGTGGGAGAGGAGCAGAAGAGAAGATACTTGCCCTCCTCAGTCCATCAGAGCCGAAGTATGGCATCAAAACAGTTACAGTATCTTCAGCACCTGGGAAACTTCTCCTAACCTATTTTTAATATTTTTCTAGCTCCCGAGCTGATTATGGAGAAATAGACAAAAATATTTTCCTGGACTCAGTAGGTATCATAAGTCTTACTAAAATTATCCTTTATAAAAGTGAGAAATGATTTATTATACTCTTGGAAATAAGTAGCAAAAAAATTTCTATCTGGCATCCTTCCAGTTTGCCAACAGAGTAGTAAAGTTTAAAAAAATGAGTCTCTCGGTTAGTAATTTTAAATAAATCACTGCTCACTGCAGTCCAATTATAAGTGTACTATTTATAAGCAGCACTTTTATTTAAAAAAGTGATTAAAATTGACAAAGTAAATAAATGGTAAAACAAAAGATTGTTTCATTTGTTTTTCAAAAAACATACTAAAATATTTATTAGGTCTTTTTGAAATAGGACTAAGAATCTTAATGAAACAGGACCCTGTACACACACACACACACACACACACACACACACACCACAGTGCTAACTCTCTGTGTGTTAAAAAAAGAATATTTTATTTATTTGATTTGGTTGAAAATGAGGAGAGTGGTAATTTTGATTAAGACTGGGGATGCTGGAGGAAACATTACAGGTATTTGAATGAAATTGGGAACAGTTATTAAAGAAGGTGGGAAAAATGAAAAAGTATCTTTAGATAATTAGAAATATAAAATAGCTACCTCTTGGATAGAGAGATCAGGGTAACAATAATATGTGGTAAGAAATGGAAAAATAGCGCCGAATGAGAAAACACCAGAACAATGGACACTAGCAGAATCGCTAACACACACATAATTGCCGAAACAATAGAATGTAGTTACAAATGCATCTGAAATTTTAGCAGGAAAAAGAGGCTTGTAGGCCAAGAGGATGTTTAACTCTAAAGACTGATTGCTGTCCAGGCAGAACCTGTAAATCCACCACTAATTCTCTCAGTCCCATGGAAACTATTCTGAAACAAGAATAAATTGCTGCTAAATATTCTTCTTAAAATTCACAATGAACCTCTAGGCACCTTGACAAAGGGTGGTAATGGCGCACAACACTGCCCCTCGCTGATGGATACTCACGCCCAGGGAAAATGGCAACTCGGCTGTTCCGTGAGCTCACATCCATCAAGATTTAGAGCTCTGCAAGCGATCCTGCCATTTCCAGAGCAATGTGACATGGAAAACCTTCAAATTAAAATGCTCTCTATTTAGCAGCAATTATCTAATGGATTGCACTTCCATGGATGTAGTCCAAGTTTCTTATTTCTAAATGAGAAGTGTGCGGCGCGATGCATCCCTGGGAGATCGTGTGAAGTCGGGGGCCCTGCTGTTTTGCTTCTTTGAGCAGAGTTCTGAGAAAAGCATTTCACAGGATGAGGCAGGAGAGGGTTGGAGCGGTGCGTGAGTGTTAGTGATTGTCACCTGAGCTGGATTCTCTGTTTTAGCTGTACTGAATAATGCATGCCTGGAACACAGTACAGACCAAAATCCTGATGCAAGGCCCTCACTCTGTATGTAATTTAGTTCAAGCTAAATTAACTACCCCTCTTTTTTTTATTCTCAGGCAGCAATCCTACAAATTGAAATATGTTATTAATGTGGTGTATAAACCGTACATTCAATTCCATAGAGATTTTTTCCCTTATTAATATCAGAAGCCTTCTAAGCTGACTACCTAATTTGGTTTTCTATTTTTAACAGAAGTAATAATTAGAAGAATCATAAACCCTTATTAGTTCAATCTCTTGGTAAGAGAAAGGTGAAGCTTTAAATTTAATGCTCGTCTTAGTTTGGCGTCCCAGGAAAACAGAGCTGGAAGGGAGAGCGGATGGGATGCCACTTTATTTGGAAGCATAAACTCAAGACAACAAGAGTGTGCAAAGGGGAATTTGAGGTGTGGATAAGTGGAAAGCCGTGTGCAGTTGTGAGCTACGATGCACAGCAGGTCACCCGGCAGAGACACCCCCGGGCCTCACTGTGGTCCCTGAGAAGGAGGAGAAACGCATCGTAGCTTCCTGACTCTCCTGTCCTCTCGTCCCCCGCAGGTGGAAGTTTGGGCCGTTGGAGATCATTTCCTTACACCTCCACGTTGCCCCCCCGGCCCTCTCAGCAATATTTCAAAGGTCAGATCCCATGCTCTACAGTATGTCGTTCCATCCAAACCCAGAAGAAGTAGAAGGGGACGGAACCCCAGGGCCTGCGGCTGACCATTGTGGCTACAAGGGGGCCAGCTAAGGAGCACAGCACAACACTCTAATGGAGATGCCCGGTCAGCCCCAGGCAGTGGACAGCGGGGCTGTAGGAGTGGGGTTAGGCATATGAAGCAGAAGAAGTAGCTGACAAGATGCCAAGCATCCCAGAAAGGACCTAAAGTTTGAGTCTGACACAGGACCGATAAATGACAAATGCACAGCGCTCATCGATGATAATGAGGACGAATTCGTACTTAGCGAATGAGAAGGAAGACTGAGAACTCGGCGTTGCTGCACTATCAGGATGTGCCGAATAAATGATAAGAGCAAACAGACCTGGGGGAAATGGTTTCTGAATCAGCAATAAAAACACAGTGATTTGCTAACTCTTCTTTTGATTTGCAGGGGTGACTGGTGAGCATATTCTAGTTGTTTTATCACTCAACATAGGGGTTTGATTGAAATGTTTAATGGGAGGAATCACGAGAGAGGATAGAGTAGCTTTCACCTCATGGAAAATGATAGTTATAAGTAATTCAACTGCAGCACAGCTGTGAAAATAAAAGGGGGCAGTCACCAGAGAAAACCTCTGTTATAAAAATGCTTTCATTTTCATCATTCGACAAAAATGTGCTGAAATATAAACCTGCCAGGTTAAATACCTCACAGAATTCTTTTCAGTCTTGGCACTGTGTTGGGATTTCACTTCCACATATAAAGTTAGTTTTGTCTTATCTAGTTGTGTATTTTTCCAGAGATAAAGTTAGAAATAGAAAATTGTATAAAAACCTTCACTTGACTGGCTCCTGTTCTAAGCCAAAATAAGAAGTGCTTTCAATGTGTATATTTATAATGAATTCTGTTAGGATATTTTGGAGGCAGAGAAAAGAACTCTCAGAAAATGCGTAATATATCATTAGAAATTATAGCATACAGTAGAACCTCATTATTCACAGGGTCCATATTTGTGAATTCATCCACTTGAAAAATCTATAACCCAAAAATCAATACTCAGTGTACCTTCCTAGGCGTTCTTGGACATACAGACCGCTAGAAAATTTCAGTTGCCCCACACGTATGTTCCCAGCTGAGGCCAACACTCTGTCCTTGTCACCACCTGTTTAGTGCCACATATTGCACTTTTTGTGCATTTTGTCAGTGATTTCATTGTTTTCAATGGTCTGTCACTGACCTGCCACTTTGAGCCACCAAGAACAAAAAGGTGGTGATGTTAAATAAGATTGCGTGTTGATTGGTTCACATGTTGCAACCAGAGGCTCATAGGAACCCAACTCTGAATTTTCTTTAGCAGCAGTCATTCCGTATTTGATAATTCAGTGTTCCTGATGACTTTCGGAGCACAAAATTCCCATGAATAATGAAAACTGAGGGTACTTGGAAAGGAGAAACAACTGAAAGTCACATTAAGATTATCCTGTACTCTATGTAGTAGAAAACCTGATTTGGGTTAGGATCTGACTCTGACAGCAGACTAATAACAAGGAGTTAAACTTCCCGTCAATTTCATTCTTCCTTCACTCCCTTCTTTACAAAGAGTTTATGGGCTAATCAACAGAAAATACTTAGGATAATGATGGGACAAAGAAGGTACAATAAAGGATATTCTTCCTAAGTTCAAAACTAATTGAGAAGTTGACATAAGCATCAGATAGAGCTCAAAACGCATGCCCTATTACTGACAAAAGCTACACAGAAGGACATATATTAGACTCATTTAAAGGTGCTTTTAGTATTGAACTCAGTTCTGGAACTAAACTCCAGACTTAGAGGCATACGTCCACCCAGGCACCGGCAGTGCTGATAAGGGGTCCATTGCAGGGACCCTTTAAACAGGGTCAGAGTCTCTTCTGAAATTTTTAGGCTGGAAGAGAAGAGATGAGGGCTGCTCCTCTAAATTAAATGAGTGAAGAGTAAAAGCCAAAGGGATGCTGAGCTAATTTCGATCCCATCAAACAGATAATGCATTCCCCTTTCTCCCCTGGGGAAGAATGCTGTGAGGTTCTGGGAGTGTTAGTCCTCCTCCATGAGGAAGAATGCTGTGAGGTTCTGGGAGTGTTACTCCTCCTCCATAGGGAATAAGGAAATGAGGAAGAGGAGGGCCCTGCCGCACCCTATGGAGCCATACACTGACTGCATCGTAACAGGAAGTTTTTTAACAACACTCCAATTGCAGGGGGGTACCACACAGGTCTGCTGACCTGTACAGAAAAAGCTGGCAATCAACACAGAAAAAGAGTCATGTAAAACCAACTGTCTTAAAATGCCAAGTCTCAAATCCATCTTGACAAATGACAGACTGTTACACAGAAATAATAAAAGCCAGAAGACAATGGAATCTCATGTTCAAGGCACTTAAATAGCATCCAACCTTTAATTCTATTTCCACACAAAGAAAAACTAAGAGAATATCTAACCAGGACATTTGATTGTATTTAATATTAAAGGATTTTTTCAGGTCAAGAAACTGCCCTTGCAGGAAATACAGAACTGTAGTAAGAAATAAATAGAAACAGAAAAATAAATAGGAGTTTGATTCAAAATGAGTATTGGCTGTTTAAAACAACACTAATGTCTAGTCTGAGTTTAAAAATTATATGTAAAAATGTTAACTTTTACTCCTAACACATAGGAGTTACTCTGTGAGCAAAGCTCTGTAGTCTGAGTTAAATCCCTGAGGTATTTAGCAAGACTCCTATGTTTTGAAGAATCCCTGAGACTTAATCTACATATTATCTAACATTGTGAAATTTTACATATATATACATAAAATTATATTTTTATCCATATATGTGCTATTTTTACTTGTTTCTTACAGCATCCCCTCGCATCTGTAGAAAACAACAAATATGCCAGGAAAAATTGTGAACAGTGTTTGGGCTCATTTCTATATGATTTCCCCCTCATTGATATTTCAACCCCTGGAAATCCTAGTTGCCTTGCCTGCCTGGAAGTCCCTGCTCTGCCTACTTACGAACACCAAGCAACATGCACTTGGATGGACTTTTAGTCCCTGCATTAAGAATGATCATTTTTCTAAGAATAAGAAAATGCATGTAAGTCCTGACCAAGTAGCTCAGTTTGTTAGAACATTGACCCAACATGCCAAGGCTGCGGATTCAGTCCCCCATCAGGGTACGTATACAGATTGACCAACGAATCCGCCGATAAGTGGAACAATGAGTCTCTCTCTTTCTCATCAAAAAATGTTTAAAAATTTAAAAAGATAATATGTGAATATAAGAATCATTCATGAATTTTGCAGAGAAGAAACCCTTCAAATACTGGCTGCTATAGTCCCTATTTTCAGGCTTTCGAATAGCATTTTTGTATGTGATGTCCTGCTGTTCTGGCCCCCTTGTGAAAGACCTAGTCGGACACAAACCCTTCTGCCGTGTCTGGAAGCAGAGCTCTTATTATGATATGTTCATGGTCAAATTTATTCCAAACAATAATACAGTGAATCACTTCAAATTTGTTTAATAATATTGAATAATAATATACCTGAAGAGAAATCTAAGGAAAGTAAAAGGGATTTTTTTATTTTTACTATTTTTATACTATCTGATTTCCCAACTATCTAAAGTAAATGGATGCCCTTGAGTTGTGGGAGGGGTGTCAAAATAAAAGAGATCTCATTTTTACCAATCGAACATCATAGCAATTTCAATAAGCATCACATACTGTTATTCTATTCCATTTGTTTGAAATAGTCAGAGTCGGTAAATGGGCAGTTGCCAGGTACTGGGGTAGCACAGAGTGTGGAGTAAGTGCTTGAGGGGCCTGGGGTTTAATTTAGGAGTGACGATAATGTTCTGGACCAGATGGATGTGGTGGTGGTGTGACATTGTAAAAGTGCTTAAGGTCACGGAATTGTTCGATTTAAAATAGTTACATGAACTTCACCTCTAAGACAATTAATGTACGGACATATAGTAAAACCATTATTACTTTCAAAAATTAAATAAAAGGAAGTGCTTTTAGGAATGATAACATGTAACATGTGACCCAAATCTGAAAAGCTACAATAATTTTAGAACCGTAAAGAAAGTATACAGGGGGACATTTTAAATGAACTCGGCTTGAAGAAAAAAGACGAAGTCCCCAGGGCAAGGAGCACAGGCGTTCCCCTGAAGAAGGGAACGAGGGTAACACAGCCTGACGCAGACCCTTGGGTGGGTTCCGTGGGAAACAGGGAAATGTCGGTGTTTGCTGTCGTTCAGAGCCTCCTTATCATTGCTTACACATTATAAAAGGGCATTTAAGCTTTCCCTTGACCCTTCTTGTTAATAAGAAAAACTTCCAGGGAGGGAGAATACGGCATATTCGGCTTTGTCTATATGTAAACTGTCTTAATACAAGGTGACAGTAAAAAAAATGTGAAAAGAAACCACGATTGAAAATACTCAATCAACTTCCACTATTTCCCTATTCCCTTTCCTACGTCCAATGAAAACCCAAGAAACCTACCGTTTAGGATTTCCAAATGACCTGGATTTTATGAATGCTAACATAGGTTTTACATGCATGTGCATGTGTGATCACGCTGTCACACAATCAGAAAGCAGCAATACTCATTCTTATTGAAGTGCCTTCCAAGCACTATACAAATGGACTCCTTTGCTACTCTTGCCCAAGAAAAATTATTAAGTCAAACTACAAATTGGCACAGACGCAGATGTAACAGTCAATCCAAAGACAATGTATGGGAAGACTTAGAAGACTTTGGTTAACTCCCTAGAGAATTTAAGCAAGATAAATTACAGGGCTGTGCAGAATGCATTAGAGATGTGTCAGCTTTCAGCAGATGCTTCTAAAACGAAGGGCTTGTTCAAAATGAGGTATCTTTGTGACACAAAAAGGATGCCAAGTAACACCACTATGTCCTAAAATTGCAGACACTACTTTAGTCTCAAGGGCAGGAAGAGCTGGCTTCCTGGAAGATCAGTGGTTTTATGAAAAACATTGTTTGAAAATTATGCGGGGAAAGAGCACAGTACAACATATTAATGCTCACCATATGACAGGCCACATGCCATCTGCGGTCCTCACACCCCATTTCCAAAGGATGTTGTTAGTGGAACTGATGGAGAACGCTGTGGCTCACTTCATGCAGGCAAACTCACGGAACCAAATTTTTAGTGGTTACCATGGTTTCGCTACTTCAAGGATGCAGAGCAATTTGGTAATAACCTACCATACTCAGCGTCTATTTAAAACTCAAAACATTTTTCATCACAAAAACCCGGTCTTGTCATGAATTTCAAGTGTAAAAGTTTTAAAATTAAAGGTTTAAAATGAAAGGAAAAGACCACCAGGAATCAAGTCATCTGCTTCAAGTCCTTGTTTACTTCAAATTCTCACTGAAGTCACTAGAGAAATAAAATAAGAGGGAAAATCTGTATTCCATTCTAAGCTGAGAAGGAGGACCATGAACTTTTCCAATACTTGGAGTTTCACACAGTTGACCCTTACACAGCACTAGGGTTGGGGGCACCAACCCCGCATGCAGTTGAGAGTCCCAGTATAACTTTTGACTGTCCCGAAACTTTACTAATCGCCTGTTATGGACTGGAAGTTTTACCCATAACATAAACAGTGAATTAACATGTATTTTGCATGGAAATGTATTATATACTGTATTCTTACAACAAAGTAAACCAAAGAAAAGAAAATGTTATTTTAAAAAATCATAAGAAAAATACATTTACAGTTTGGTACTGTATTTATTGGTACAAGTTTATGGTGTCTGTTTACAAGATAAATTCTCTGTCAGTGCCCACATCAGTGTGGTCTCATACAATACAAAACACTGTAGATGTTACACATATTTCTAACACTGGACCTCAACAATGAACAATGTGAAAAAGAAATTCATGTTTACTTAAAGGAAGGATGACTCATGCATTGATAATGATAAAGAAGCCATATGATTGCTCTATGGTAACCACATGTCACTGATATGGAGTAAGTATGGAGGAGTAAGGAAATCTGCAAAAATCTTCCAAATTATTTATTGGAAAACACCTGCAAATAAGTGGACCTGTTCAAACCCGAGTCGGTCAAGGTCAACTGTACGAGTTTTCCATCGCTGGGTCACAACTTATGCACCAATCCAGTGGCTTGAAAGGGCACCCGTTTGCTGTTTTCCAGTTTCTTTGCTCTGAGTCTGGCTTAATGGGATTCTCTGCTCTAAATCTCACAAGGCTAAAGTTAAGCAGTCACACTGTCTTCATCTCCTGCCGAAGCCTGGTTTCTGTTCCAAGCTTATTCATGATGCCATCCTCCTGTTCTGGGTCCTGGAACATTTCTGCAGGAAGTTTGCAGAAGTGTCTGCCCCATTCTGCTAGGTCAGCTGGAGAGGGTCCCTTTAAAGGGCTGGCCCGGTTAGGGTTAGGCAGCCCCGCCCAAGTTAATCTCATTTTGTTTAACCCAGAGCTAGGTGATGGCCTCAGGAGCCACAATCCATCCTATTTACAGGTATGCCCACTCTAAAGGGGGATGGGTGCAATTGGATAGGGTGTGTACCGCATCGTGTGGGAACCCTGGAGGATGTCTGGGAATGCTGACGTCCACAGGGGTTACTACTGAAGGGTGCAGGGCAGGTAAGACAGCATTTAAGAAAGCGTAAGTCTTGAACTCCTTGCATTTGAAATAAGTGGAAAGAAATGGCACCATTAGAAAACTTAGCTGTGTAAGGAACCATCTATAAGAATATTTGGGAGCCACTACGAAGTACACCGTTTGCTAGGGCTCGAGGACACAGAGAGAAAGGGTTCCCCAGGGAAGTGCAGTTTTTCCTGGACCCTCAGGCTCCAAAAGGAAGGACAGGGCAGACGAGGCCGGGTTACTCTAACGCATTCTCCTGTCTTTGCTTGATGCCTGGCCACTATCACCTCCCACATGGTAATTCAAAGAACCCCAATTTTTATGTCTTAACTTTACGATCAACTTCCTTGCTTTAACTTGTGCAATTACTTTGGCAAAGGGATGGATAAAAGTGATGTTCTAGCTTTGATCCATGTAGTCACTGGTTGATTACGGTAAGATTGCATGGGTGAATGCAGATGATGGCTTATTAGGGATAACTCTAAAATGCCTTTGCTTAGGGTGTGCATATGAATGTTTCAGAGATTTAAATTTAGAAAGATTCATTTCCATACTAAGCCAATTAAATGTGCCTGGCCCTTCAATAATCCAAGATCCAATTAGCTCTTTTAGCTATTTAAATAAATAAATAAATAAATAAATAAAACCTCAGATGTCAATATATCAACGTATTATTAGGGCTTAAATTGAGAGAGGACTGATATTTATAAGTAGATCTTATTTAAATCAAAACCCTTCAATCACTTCTTTGGAGAGTAAAAAAAGAACTATTTTTTTCTATCATCTTATGAATCTCCTTTTAGAAAACAACTATAGTATTTGAACTACTAATCACCTCAGTTTTGTTTACAAATACTCTGTACAAAAATTTAAATAATAGATGGATAATAGGATGATCTATTGTTAATATCGTCACATTACAGAAACAGAAGGGCAGTTTGGAATTATTAAAAATAATCTACTTCAAATATCTCATTTGCTGTAAGAAAACAGTTTGTGAGTAATGGTAAGTTCTTCAAATGAAGGCACGGATATGAAATCAGAGCACATATATGGAAATTATCCATCTAAATTGTCTAAACAGAGTAATCGTAAGATACAATGAATTTTTTTCTTTCTTTTTTATTGAATTTATTGGGGTGGAATTTCTTGCATTTATTGAATGTATGGATGGTTCACAAATCCATAGAGGTTTCAAGTGTATAACTCAGCAAAACATCATCTGCACACTGCATCATTATTTAAAAATCATTAGAATTTCTCATTCTAAAAGAATTAGCATTTCCTAGTACCGTTTGGATCTGGGTTGGGGAAATCTGGCCCAGGGAGTATTCAGATCAGTGTAGGGAAATCCAGCTTTTCCCAGGCCTCTCCCAGTTTGGTCTTAGCATCCAGTGGTTCTCAGAAGCATGAAGAAAATGAGAATAAGTTGAGGGGCCCTGGCAGGGCAGCTCAGTTTGTTGGAGCATTGTCCTATACACCAAAAGGTTGCAGGTTCGATTCCTGGCCAGGGCACATAACTAAGTTGCGAGTTCCATCCCTGGTCAGGGTATGAGCTGGAGGCAACCGATGGATGTTTCTCACGCCATTCCCTCTCATTCTCAAATCAATGAGCATATCCTCGAGTGAGGATTTTTTAAAAATAAAGAATAAGTAGAGGCATTCAAACTTGGCTCGATTCTAGCCTCTAAATAGTGGCGTAAGTGTATGTTTTGGGCCAATGAGCACAATTTTGCCACAATTCCCCATCCCTCCAGCCCTGGAGTGAACCCTGCTAATGCCATCGGAAGTGGGGCGGGGGTGATGGGTCTTCAGACGGTCCAGGCCCTGCTGAGGGAGTTGGGCAATGAAAGGCCCTCTCAGGAAATAAATTCATTTATAGTGACTTGACTTTACTCGGTGGCACAACAATTTTGTGAGACAGCGAGAGGGTCCCAGGCCACAGCTTCTTTAACCCCTAAAGGTTATCTGACATCCTTCAGAGACACCTCAGGAAGATCAGCAGCAGCCATCGCATTGGAAAGATTATTCTTCACTTTATAGGAAGAATCTATTTCATGCTCATTTCACTTTTCAAATAAGAATGCATAGTACTTAGACAAAGTCAACTCTTCTGAAGGATTAAATATTTGTGTGTGTGGTTCTTTATCGAACTCATTTTCAAAAGGCCGTTTGATTTCTAAGCCACAGTTTCTGTCTGGTTGCTTTTACATGCAATGATTTATCAGCTGTCACGCGCCCCTCAGATAAATTTTAAAACTGTTCCCTGCAACAGGCAGAGCCTTATTTTTAGCAGAAATAATTGAAAAGGCACCAGGGGCTCCTTCAGAGCTCTGTCTGAGCCACTGCGGGAACACCATTTCCTGAATCAAGTCAGTAAGAGGGCAATGTGAGAAATAGGTTGCCAGCAATGTAATTTTTCAGGAGAGCAAGTAGGTGCCGGTGCTGTTCAGAGAGGACTCTGCAGTCTTCAGAAAAAGGTAGATACTAAAATGTCCTTCCCAGCCAAGTCCAGCTGTTGACCAGCGTCATTGTAGGGCTGCAGTCATCACAGAAAAGCATGAGTGCCCTGCTCGTTGAAATTCCTGTTTTGCTACATGTGACAGTGTTATCTATGCTGACTGGTCTGCTGCTCGTCCACGCCGACCTGCGGGGCAGTGCTAACTGCCCCGGTACCAGGCCTAGGTTCCAAAGAGCACCGCTGTTACTTTAAGGCACGCTGTGTGTTTTTTCTGACGCCTTCCTTCAGCTACTCAAGCAGGTGAGCATGCACTATAAATGCAATGAGGAGAATGAGCTTATTTGAAAGAAAAGGTGATGTTCTGAAACAAAGCCAGAGAATGAGTTTGTTCCCGCGTACTTAGTTATTTCTATGAAGGAAAACGTGCATTTGAGACAATCGGCCATGGGGGCAGGTGTAGCAGTATACGGGAATCATAATTCTACCGCTGCAGCCGGAATAGAAATTGTATTTATTGACTCTTGTGCACCGAAATCTGTAGACCTTGATTTGTTGAAGATCATGCCTTGGGCCGCTTGTTCTGTTGCTCCGGTTCTTCTTCCTTTCCCTCCACCTTCCTTTTCTCCTTTTATTCCAATTTTCCTGTCTATTTCATTGTAAATTCATTACTGGGAGAGAAGATTGTAAAATGAAAAGTGGTGGAGAGAGTGAGAATAGAATTTCTTTTGCTTCCTCAGGCTGAATTGTGACTTCAGAGTGGCTCAGGAAAAAAACAAAAACAAAAAAAAAAAATAGGAATACCTTGTCCTTGTTTTCTAGGAAAATTGCTTTGGAACATTTTCTGAAACCAATTCATTAGTAGGAGAGCTTATTGAGAAAGTTTTTGCTACCCTGAGTCCATATTCTTTTAAAAATACAAATGAAATGGCTTTTCAGTCTGAATTTCTCCGGATAACACAGGTAAATTATAAAATTCCTCTTCCTTTTAATCTGTTTTTGTACAAACAATGACAGTAAAATGGCTCACCGAGGACATCAGGGGAATAACATGTCCCCTGGGACTCTGAAAATAACCCTTTCCCCAATATCTCCTAGTAATCGCCTCTCAAATGATGCTATTCTATCATGCTGAGACTGTTGCAAATTGGACAACTGTACATTTTATTTTAAATGGCATGTTTAATTTATTTTGCCTTTTAATTGGTAAATTTTGATTATTTAATTCCTTACGGCGATTCCGTGGCTATTTTCTCATTCCTAAATCGTCCATGCATGTTTATATGGAAATGGAAATAAAATGGATGACAGGAAGCATATTGAAGAGACTCCCAGTGACTTCGAGGATATGTAAATAGATAGCTGAAGTGGTTTCTGACCATCGCGATGATAAATTATGTTCTTATTCAAAGGCTGCAGGCCAAGTAACCAAACTTGTGTTTGCTCCATTTCTTCTCACATTTTGGCTTCCTCCTCGTAAGTTCTCTGTCATCTTAGGAGAAGGAACATTAGATCATTCCCTTAAATCCAACTAAACCAAGTTCCAAATTGTATTTTGTCATGGGTTTTCCAGGACTTTTATAGAGATCCGAAAGTGTATTTATACATATCCATTTTTTTAGTTGCATATATTACTTTTTTGTTGGGCATTCTCTTTATAGCCACAACCACAAAATCCCTTCTTATTTCTACTAAGGTAAATGTCTGCCTATGCTATTTTCCTATAAAGCTGTGCTTAACCTCAAGTTCTTAATCATTTGTTATTAGTTAAAAACAACACTATTAATAAAGCCACCAATATATGAGTATTTCATGCAGTACATAACAAATATCAATAGATATCTCACTGATCCTCCTAACATCCACACAATCTGAGTAAGTAGATATTATTATATATCATTGTATGGGAAAGAGAACCGAGGTTTTAAGAAGTAAATGTCACTTTTCTTAAGGTCACTTGGTGCTAAGTATCAGAAAAAGAACCCCAGTGCAGATATTCAGACTTGGGGTCTTGGTATGCACCAGCCTCTGAGAGGACCTGGAGCCTTAAGGATCAACGAGATGTGTCCCGCCCTCCTGCAGCTCACAATCCACTGTCAGAAATGTTCTCAGTGTTCTGGGGGTGGGGACAAATGGTAGGAGCTTTGAGTTCACTGTGACCTAATCTGAAAGGATGGACGACTGAAAACCATCATCCTGAAATGAATCTTGAGGACTGCAAAGGAGTTTGCCAGGTCAAGTCTACAGGGATGGGATCGGGTCTATCTGAATTGCTGCTCCAATATATCCGGTTGCCCAGTAAGAGAGGGTGATAGCCCTCACTAGGGAAACAGCATAGGACTGGAGAGGAGAACATGCATTTGGACAAGCTTCAGTGGGAAGGAGTTCACAAGTGACTGGACTTGGGGATGAGAGGCATGCGGATTCAAGGCTGATAGACTGAATGGAAGACAGTAAGCACCCAACTGAGTGCAGAAATGCAGAAAAGCCAGCCGTAGGCATTTCATTGGGGCCAGAATTAGTGATGTGAAACAAGTTCTTGTGAATGCAGGCCTTCAGGACAGCAAGCGAGGAATGGGCTCTGTGGGTGTGGAAGTCACCTGAATGTCTGCGAAAATTAAAAACAGGAGTAAATGTCATCGTTCAAGGATTGCCCGTTATGTGAGAAGAGTCATGAGTGGACAAAAGAAAGCTGAAGAACACTAAGAGTGAAGGATCCGAGCAGGAAGAGTTGAGAAAACTAGAAGAACCAATGGCATGGCATCGGGAGGGGGAGTCGAGAGAAAGGCGTGGTCACCAGCCTCACGTGCAGAAATAGGCTCAGGAAATGGAAGTGATACTAGCATCTGGCAATCATTGGAACTTTCGCTGTTGATGGTAAAAGTAATCTTCAGAGGTATGTTTTTCCTTGAAGTCCTCTGGAGAGGCACTTCTTTTCACTAGTACCACAGAGTCGGGATTGTTCTTTTTGCTTCATTAATTCTGCAGTGAGGTGCAGAGAAGGACAACACAGAAATGAGGGTTCCCGGGCCTCCTCACTGGCCCCTTGGGTCTCGGCTCTCAGTTAGAATCCTTGAGCAGACCAGTAACGTCAAGCAATGTTTTAAAGCAAGCCAGGGAGGAGATGCAGCCTGTAATTCATCTCCGTCTGAACCGAGGACAGCACATCCTGAAACACCCTGCTCTAAGTGCCCTTCTTGACCTTCTGCTTATGGACCAGGTTCTCTGAGTCGACTTTCCCTCCCACGAGGTGCTGCCGTTGCACTAACACTTATTTCTGTTCCTGGTGGTGGCTTGTGTAGTGAATCTATACGGTGCCTTTTTATCGCCTAGACCTACAGCCCCTCTTTGAGATGGGACCTTCCCTACCTTCTGAATCCTGGGAGAGGCAGAGCCCATAACTCTGGATGAACGGGACAGTTCTAGCTTCCTGCTCTCCGTTCAGGGGAGTTGCCAGTTTTCTCGGATCCATTTTCCTGCTTTCTCTGCTGACCTCTGTTTTACAGGAAGCTAGGACAGACTTCTGGGGAGGCTGGGTCCATGCAGGCGGCGAAGGGTGTTCGGAACACAGGAGCGATGGAGTTGCTGGACAAGGTGTTTGTCTCTCTGTTCAGGGGGCACCTTGGCTGCCTCTCCCCTAGGCCTCTCTCTCCTGGGCCAATTTGTCCCTCGTGGTCCCCGCATTCTCTCGGTGTCCCTTAATTTCATCTCCCTCTATTCTGGGTTCTGGGAACACCCTTTTGTCCCCCAGCCCCAAGAAGACTGGAGTTTGCTCTTGTCGCTAATCTCTGGATGGTCTCTCTGTCCTCTGTGGGCTGCTCCAGTCCCCCATAACCTTGTGTTTGGTTTGCAAACTGAGGTCCAGATCGGTGTGTCTAGCTTCAGGGATATTTCCATGGAACGTTAGGAGATAACTTGGCCCTGCTTATCAGCCGCAATGTCCCCACAGTCCCCAGTCCCTGCAAGTCATGCTACAATAGATTGTTCTTGTGCCTGTCTCTCTGACGCGACAGCGAGCTCCTTAACAACAAACACAATGCCACTTTGTTCTATATTCTAAGACCTAACAGACAACAGGGAAGATGTTCAGCAAATATTTACCAAACAAACGAATGGGTCCTGGACAACCAGACCGAGAAACTAAAACTGTGTTCTGTTTTGTTTCTGCAAATGCAATCACGGCATGTAGAACATTGTGCTTCGAGAGAGCACACTGTGCATTTAGTTCAGCTATTTTCCAGCCTCCTCCAGGCCTCTTTCCTCCTGTCTGTTGATAATGTATCTCCATGACTGTTGCTAAAATGTCATGTCCGGGAAACTTCCTTGTAAAGCATCAGTTATTATGTCCTCTGTGGTGCAGTAGCATTCTGCACTTAGGCTGGTAATGAGAATGATTACCTTGCACTGTGGTCACTTGTCCAATTGTCTGTATCCTCTATTAGACTTCGGCTGTTTCAGTGACCAGAACCATGTGCAGAACCTGCCTCAATCCTTTGCAAGATCTCAGACACATTTTAGGCCTGAGGCTCTTCAAAGATTACTTGGAAGGATTCACTGAGGCTAATTTTTAATGCACGCAGTACCCATGCAGATGCATGCAATTTTTTGAAGGAAATATTCATAGGTGTTTGAAATGTGTGTTTAATTCAATCAAACTATATATTAAATATATTTTTGTTTTATTGTATTTTAATGTTTTGCAATACATTTTGACACCATCAAATCTGATTTAGTGTTGTTTCCATGGATACTCTTTCCATAATAAAGTATAGAAATTTGGAAAAAGGGAAGAGAAAGAAAAACAAAGAGGGAATGATCTGTTCCTCTAGAGAATGTTCTACCCAATCTCCTTTTACTCTGCTGGACAAGAGACTTCTCTCCACTCTGAGCCGAGATGTTACCTATTACAGAATGGGAAGGGAAAAAAAGCATAATGGCTCTGAAATAATAGTTCTGATGATTCCACTGAGGTATTAAAGTCACTTCAATTAAATACTGCAATTACAAATATGTCGCTGATTTTTCTCACCAGAATTTGTTCAGTCCACAATCCTTTATTTACTTGAACTTCTTAGGGACAGATGGGTTTTTCAATGTTGGAATTTTTTAAATTTTAGTTTGACTAAAATAAATTTACTGCATATTAAGCAGCACCTTAGCAAAATATGGGATACTCCACCAAAATTTAACACACTTTAACACTTTAATGCTGTGAGAAAGTGTATGGATGGTCAAATGAGCGGGATGAAGAAAGACCATCAATAAACATCATTGTAGTCAAATTTTGAAGCCAAGTAGTTCAGTTAAGTCAAGTTTTGCTGCCCCCCCCCAAAAAAAACCCACCAATTGTCAGAGTTATCTGGATCTTGGAATTTCAGACTTGTATGCAGCTTTCACTATGAGAATCTTTATTATGCATTTTGGAATTGAATTCTTTGTCTCAAACTGTATCCTCTTTAAACTCATAATGGAGCTTATGAAAAGCTATCCCCTCCAGAGGAGCAGTAACGAGTACAGGAAATCTGGAGCAAAGAAACTCAGCATCATCTTAAATCGGTATCTACTACAAAAATAATTCAGAGGTTCGGAATTGATGTACATACATGTGCCACAAACATAAACTCAAATGCATGCTCACACGCACCAAATTAGCAACAGCAAGCAGAGGACATTCCATGTCCTACAAGCCTGATCAAGCAAGGTGAGTTTGGGTGCATGTACAGGGTGGGGCAAAAGGAGGTTCACAGTTGTTCCTGTGGAAAATAATACAACCATTAACAATGCCAGGGTAAATGCTGTGTTTCCTGAACTCACAACTGTAAACCTACTTTTGCCCCACCCTGTACATCTTGGTGGTTGAGTGGTGGGTGGTGGGAAATGGGATACCGAACAATGAGATTTTCACAGTCTTGCCGCCCACAGCCCTTCAACCTTCCAGAAGGAGAGCAGAGAAACTCGTGGAGCAGTTAAAAAAATAAAGGACCCCCAATTTCTGAACAGGGTGGTGTTCAGAACCCCTTTGCTCTGTGTGGACTTAGTGGTTAAATGGATTTGGGCAGGCCGACAGGTCAGACATTCTAGTTAAAGCCCTTCTTTTCTTTTGCTTTTCACCAGGGGACCTGCTCAGACAGACACCTTTTAAAAATCATTGGGACGGGTTTCACTGAGAAAGTAAGAGGTAAGCCATGGAAGGTTCCTATTAAAAAGTAATTTCAGATGAATAGAAACAAGAAATACCCAGATGAGAATGTGAGAAATAAAAGAACGTTCTCTCACGCCCATCATAACCATTTGCTATCAAATGCTCGTCTCTTATTAATAGTTCTTTCAACTGTAGCAGCCCCCTTAAGAGCATATGAATCAACACACGGGAGCCTAGGTCACGTATTAAAATGTTTCATCATCAAGACAACATGTGTCATCTACCAATTATTATCGGTTGTAATTCATAATACAAATAAACTTGTTCAGTCAGATATTTAGAAAGCAGGTTTAGCAAAGTCATTCTTGGTAGTAATGCTCTGAAAAAATATTTCAAAATCACAAATATTCCTTCAGTGGTATCATGTGCCTGGAATGAAACTAGCAGCCAGTGCGCGGGACATAACCGAATTCCCCTGCCTTCTTACAGAGAGTGAAATAGACACCTGGGATATGCTTCGGACCACGTGTTCCACCGGTAGACACAATTTTATCCCCAGTAGTCACTTTCTTCCTGGGAATATCCCGCTGTACTCTTTGATCATGGATTATTGAAGGAAACCTCCCTGGGGAAGCAGCAGTACCTGTCAGGTCACTGGAGCGGAGTGGCAGGTGGTACGTGTGTCCCGAAGTTTCTCCGCGTAACGCAGTAGCTGTAGCTGACGATGGCCGAGTCTCCCACATTTTTCGCAGGCAATACTTCTTTCCTCTTTAACTCCTTTTCTTGTTTGCTGTCGCCACTCCAGAATTTTTACTCTTTCAATTCCCTGGCTTTCCACTTCTCCTTAATTTCAGACCTCTCATTCTTCCGCCTCCTTTAGAATCCAGTCTAGGGCCAGTGGATTAGAAAGGAAAATTTAAATACAACTGTGTTAGAAAATAACGAAATAAATCAATATGGCCTCCTTAAATGACAGTGTACTTGATTTAGAAACACTATAAAATAATAGACAGCTTAATGACTATAGTCATCTTGTTTACATACATAAGTAACATGTATACAATGTATGAAAGTCTTCACTTGAACTAGTGTTCCCTACAAGCCAATATTACTAAGCGCTTATTAATCAGAATACCTTTACTGGTTTGATTAACAGTTCAGCTCAGTCATGTCCTATTAATCCAGCTAATAATAATTTCTATTTAAATACTTTCGGACTTTAAATACGAATTAATACAAAAGAGAGAACTAGAGAGAGATTCGAGAAAGAGAAAGAAATGCGGATGGCATTTATAAAGAAAATGGTTAGCACTGAAACTGTTACTCCATTTTATCATTTTGAAATCGCAGGAGATGCCACTGCTGGCCCTAGCCCCAGAGGCCTGGGAAACAAAACACTTGGGAGCTTTCTGATGTGAACTGATGCAACATCGAAGCTTCTGAAAATTTCTCGGTGGAACTGGTTGCTTCCCAGCCCTTCTCCACAACAGGTGTTCATAGCGTACAAGAAGCCGTTCCCTGTTAGCTGACAAAAACAACCGAATCATCGAACTCATCGTTTCAGTTGCAAAACGACGCATCTCTTTCCATAGACTTTCTACAGACTCCAGTGAAACTTTGATGCAAGAATTCAGGCAGTTCACCAATACAAAACTGAAAAAAGAAGGTGAAATGTATTTTGAGAAGGATAAAAATATACCAGGCCGAATTAACAGAGAAATTTCTATCTGCTGTGATCAGGGTCAACTACTTAAAAAATACTTAGAAATTCATTTTTAAATTTCTATGGCCAAGATTCGTTTCCACAGCTACTACTGACCATAACGACAGGTCTGCAGTCTGCCCTTGGCTCACACATGAGCAGACTCTCTCCCTTTACTGGGCCAGTACAACAACCGGTTAATGCCTTTCTAACATAATTTACATAGCGTTTTATTCTTTTACCTATTTATTACATAGCCTATCCTTTGGTGGTCTAACAAGAACAATTAATTTAGTAACCCTCACCTCTTATTAGTATTTCTAAGTTGGTTCTGATTCATAAAAGATCACAGAGTGCCTGCATTAATTGAATGCATTTGTATTCAACAGTCTCATGAGACACTGTGCAAAACAAATTCACAATCATATCTCCTATTTTATATTCCTGAAAGGAATCAGCCGCAGTGGGAGGAACAGAGGGGTCGGTGAGGAACAACTGCCCACGTTTGAGCGATGCCAGTGAGAACAGGTGAGTGACAGAGTCTCTTTGGATTTACAAATTTGCCTGCAAATTACATTACCATTAAGAAAACACTTATTTTAAGATACATATTTAAGACTCAGGAGGATAGATCCTGAAATATTTTATAAAGCAAATTTTTTTAAATTTAGGAGAATAAGAAAATTTTTAAGTTTAAGATAACATGTTTGTTCCATGTTGCTATTTTTTTTTATTGGGACTAAGCTATGCTATTTGGATTAGACCATGGAATGAATTACAATTTAAATGTCACTACTTATTTTCATAATCCTTCTTGTCAGTACATAGCACCGTTTTTTTTCCACAGTAGGTACTTCTAAATATTTCAAAATTGAAA
The DNA here is from genome assembly GCA_039655065.1 of Glossophaga mutica. Lineage (NCBI taxonomy): Eukaryota > Metazoa > Chordata > Mammalia > Chiroptera > Phyllostomidae > Glossophaga > Glossophaga mutica. The sequence continues at coordinate 92,496,756 of CM077313.1, forward strand.
TCTGTTCAGGGAGTGAGAGATGTTCATTTATTATAAATGGTCAGAGATGGAGAGTTTTTACAGATACCGTGTGTATCTACGTGACTAGAAAATAGAATCATCTGAAAAAATAAACTAAAAAAGAAACCTTCCTGGTGGACTAATTATTGACCGAAAGGCAACTTCTATATACTCTCTTCTGTGACTCAGGATGAGAATCTACAGACTTTATTTCCCAGACTCTCTGGAAATAGAAACCACTGGAAGGAACGTTGACTTTCCTCCCCTGGTTCAAGAGCGCTCAACAAAACTGTTTGTAGTTGTATTTCATCCCACTTAAAGAAGACAGTGTCCTTTTATGAACATGAACTAAATGCTTTGTCTGGTTTTTGAACTTTATATGAATTCAAAATAAGTTAGTGAAGGAGAAAAAGAAATGCGGCACCCTGGGAATATTTTTTAAATTGGGCCTTGGCAGATTTGGATAAAAAAAATATCAATTCTGCTATTAAATGTAAAATTCTGTGCATTCTAATTAAAGTGCAAACATGTTAGTAAGAATTAATTAACAATGAACAGAAAATAGTTTTCCCAAGACATACAAAATGGATTTAAAATTTGAGGAAAAAAAAGAAATATGCATAAACGAACTAAATGAAAGCTGGTGTAGCTATATCCATATCAGCGAAGAAGACTTAAAAAATGTATTAGTAGGGAATTTAAAAAATCCATTTTAGACTTACTGATGCTGTTTTCTTCCTCCCGAAAGTGATGATCTCTTTTTCAGCAAGTAATTGCCTTGATTAGGCTCCAGCTGCAATCTCTGTTTCACTTAAAATAGGGAACAACCCAACTCTCAAGATGAAAAACAATTTTCCCGGTCAGCCAGACGCCTGCATGTGCTGCGGGTCGATCAGCACAGCCTGGGCAGTGGGCGCACCGCAGCCCTGGAGTCTCCTGCGCCCCCTCCTTGTGGGGAGACGCCTCTCTCTGCTAACATGATGACGACCACTGCAGCCTCTTTCAACGGGCTGCACACATGAGCCATCCCCAGGACAACCCCCCAAAACTGAAACTCACCCACCTTTCCTCACGTTTCAGCTGCTCCCCCAAATCTGCCTGCTTTCTATTCTCTGGGGCCCTTGGGTAGTAGGTTTTTCTTTTCCACATTCATCCAGGAGTGTTCATTCCTAATAGGAATGAACTAATATGGGGTGGGATGACCAGACTATTAGATCTTTATTTACCCTGACGAATGGTAACAAAACTTCACGCACTCTCTTTTCAATGCCATCTTTTATTTCACTCAGCAATTTCATTCTAAAATTTGATGACCATCTCTTTCGTTTTCAAATCTTTTGTTGCTTCCTTCCTCCTTCTTGTTCTTCGTTTCTAATTGGTCTGATCTTTTTTCTTACAGTCTCTTACTCCTTTTTATATTAATGATCTATGGTTTTTAAATCTATATTTTCATTTCTCCAAGTGATTTAAAAACAATTTTACATTCTATATTAAGTAATGCCACTGTCAAGAGTTCTTAAAAATAAAGGGAGATTATTTGAACTTGCTTCTCTGTGGCATGTCTTCCAATTCTATAAACTCAAGCCCTCTTCAGTTGCCTGCTTAGAATTTTCTGAACCTTGAAATTAGAATAAATTTAAATTAGAATTTATGTGAGGAAGGCCCTATGGTTACAAATTCTTAGAGATTTTGTTTTCCCATCTTGAATCTGCATAAAATAGACAAGTTGTCATGTCTTCTTCCTTTGCTGGAAGGTCAAAATTTCTATCACCCATTTATGGACATCGTAGCTCTTTGAGGGTCCTTGCTTTATACGTGGGTGTCATTTCCAACTTGTCACTCTAAGAACTGTAGATATTGTATTAATTTCACTACAGAGCCTTTAAAATTCAAGTGTAGTTCCTAGCAAAAGCAAGTGTGCCAAACCAGTCACAGATTCTAGATTTGCATACTCTTTTGGTTACATTTCTCATTTAAAAAAGAAAATCAGCTATTAATGTTACAACCTATTTGGTTTATTTTTTCTGCCCCATAAGTTTTATAACGATGGCACTTTTCAGAACATCTAGCCCCTGATGTCCGTGGAAGTTCAGACTCTCTGCCCACACTTACAGCTTAGTGCTTTCCTCGTTCCCTTTGAGTCTATAGAACCACGTCATGAAGCTAGATAAATGGTCTTACTCAAACACTCTCTAACTCACTGGGGATCGCCTTTTCTACTTTCCTTAAGTTCCCAATTCCTTTCAGCAGATAATCTTATCTTACTTTTCTCTGAGAAGACTATCCAATATTAACTGTTTATTCTTCCCATGTCCCTGCCTCAGATTATCTGTAGTTCCACACATTCTCTTTGCTTTGCCCTCAGGCCACAAGATGAACTTTGACACTGTGCCTGCCTTTTGCCCTTCCTGTCCCCTTCAGAACCAGTAGGCTTCGGAGGTTATTTCAGCGTGCTTTGGAATAGCCAGCCTTCCCATGCTGTCTCACTGCACGACACAGTCTTCACGCTCCTTTGAACTTACCACTCCTCCAAGCAATACATTCCCCTTCCTCTCCTGTCATACAGTTTCAGAAAGCAACATTTCCCTTCATTATTACCCACTTCATTTGAAATCTCATCGACACAAATTCACCAATGATTCACTCCATTTAAGCTTTTTGCCCTTTTTCGCGTTTCCTTAAACTTTCTACAAATTACCTTACGTAAACTACATGTCATTAACTCTTCTCCCTTTTGGAAATCTCCTCACTCACTACGTTCCTCATTCATGTCCTTATCTAACGTGTAGGCAATGCTCAAGGGTCCAGGTTGTGTTGTCAGGCTCCCAGCCCCACACCTCTCCACGCTGCATCACTTACTGATCTCATCCTGTGCTTCAAAATACTACCTCCATAAAGTCAACCCACACATTCAAGGTCCCAAGTTCCTCCTTTTCTAGCCGTGCGTTAAGCAGAAACTGCCTCAGACATTCTTTATTCCTCCCTCCTTCAACCTGGCCATTAGCAGTTGCTCCACTGGGACAGCGGTCCTCACACGAAGTGTTCTTCATTCCTGCTGACATCACTTTACGTTATAATCGCATCCCCCAATTAGCCTCCTAACTTGTCTACTGGACTTTCTCCCCTCAATCTGTTCTGCATACTGAAGCTGAGTTAACATTTCAGGAATATGGCTCTGATCATGTCACCCCCATGCTGCTCAGGAACTTTCTTTTGCTGTTCCCGGAATAGAGAAACTGACTGGCCCCAGGGAATTCTGTCCTCTGAGCCCCATGAGACCTCACAGTTCGTAGTGATTCACAGCGGGCACTCCGGTTACCAACCAATCTAGACTCACCACGTGATTACAACACCTTAGTCAAGACTCTGACTTCAAGGGATGGAAACCCACTCCAGCCAATTAAAATATGGGAGTCTACTGAATTGGTAAAGGGTCTTTAAATAGGACCAAAACAGAGTTAAATCACATGAAACCTGAAGATCAGACCTTGGGAAACTAAATATTAAAGATGGAGGCGATCTCTTCTAAATTTCTTTACTGCTTAGCGGCAAATCTATCAGATATCGCTTCCAGTGCCAGGAACCTAATATACTTCTGTGAACTATTTCAGTGCCTTTGTTCCTTATAAATTTTGAAGGATATGGTCTTATTGGCAGCTGGCCAACCCACAGTAGAGCTCCAGGTATGTGCCATGTCCAGAGAAGGAGTCTTAAACTAGGCAGGCAATCAACAATCTAAAAACAAGAACATACCCTGTTTTCCATCTCTCAACTATTTTTTATATTATACCTTTTACTTGTGGTTGTATGTACTTCCCTCGGGACCCCTCCATTTTTCTAACTACCCAGAATTATTCATCCTTCAAGGCCTTGCACAAACGCTACATGCTCCTTGTGACCGCTCAACTGAGACAGATCGCTCCATCCTGTAAACTCGCGTAGGTCTTCTTTGGACTCCCTGTGGTACCCTCTTATCTCCCAAATTCAGCCGAAAGCAGAAACCGTAGTGTTTATACCCCTGTGGTGCTTAGGTCAGTACTAGGAACAGAATAACCACTTGATACATGTTTGCTGACTGGCAAGCAGGATTCTAAGGATAATTAAAGGTGTGAAGTACTTCTAGACTTTAAACTGAACTCTTTCAGAAAGTATGTCATGTATTGTCACAAATGTTATTAAAAGAAAGAAAAAAATTATGGGCATTAGAATATATCTCAACCAATTCATTCTCAGTTTTTAAAAAAAAAGACCGCTTTTATGTCCAAAATGATAGATTTACTTTTAAGAAGGAAAAAAATAAGAATAAACAAATAGAAAAACACTCAATCATCCAACAAGAATTCACTGGAGACTTGGAGGGCTCCAGTCCTATGTTACAGCCCTACTTGTAGGAACAATATTCCTTGTTTCTCATCAAGAAAGGGAGTTGGGGAGGTGGAAGTGGGCAAAAGGGAATAAATGGGGACTGAAAGAGACTTTGTTACCATGGATAGTTAGCTAGTTATTAATAAAAGAAGAAAGCAAAGGGAATCAGACATAGTTGAGCATAATCAACTCTGGAGCGTAAGCCTGTTGGCTTCATCAGGAAGCTGCAGCTTCACACACTCCAGGGGATCACGGCGTTGTCCCGTCAAGGATAACCCCCCTTCCTTCCCCTCTCTGGTACCAGATTTTCAGGGGAGTGCGGGGGGAGGTGAGCACATGTGCAATAGAAGTCCAAACTGGCACAGGAGGAGGTGCTCGACCATAGAAGCCTGTGATTCTAACCCGGGGGTGGACCCATAAGAAGCCCACGAAAGCTTGGGAAGTCGATTGGTTATTTTGAAAAAGCTTCTGGTCTGCCCAAGTCTGAGATAATATAACCTGGCTTAACAAGGAAGTATTCTCTCTCTCTCGCTCTCTCCGTCCCTCCCTCTCTTCTCAGCGACCTGTGCCCACCCTGTTCCTTTGCATGCTCTCTTCACAGTCACCACGTGGGTCTAGCAGCTGTGCAGCCAGCAGCCACCCTACACTATCTCCAAACGTAGGCTCCAGGTGGGAGCGTGGGTGAAGCAGCACAGCTGGGAGTAATACTAAGCTACCCCGATGGGGACTGAGACTGCTTAGCAGCTGCCTGTGGGCTCTAAAGGACGACGCTTTCGTATGAAACAAAAACTCCCAACATTGGTCTTTGGTCTGGCCTTGCTGAAGACACGGTCGGATATCTCCCATGACAGCATAGACTGAGATGGGACACAGGGACAGCCTTCCATTTCCACCCAAATAAACGTTGCCTCACCATAATCTCTCCTGTGTGGACCCATGAGGTGCTTTTCTCGGGATCCCGTGAAGGAGCCCCACTTCCGCCAGCAGCAACTTAACTTTGGGTGGCAAGCACACACCGATGCCGCGTGCAGACAACGCTCTATTGAGTTGTACACATGAAATCTGTGTGATTTCGTGAACCCATATCACCCCGATAAGTTCAACAAAGAAAGGCTGTGATGATTAGTTAACCATTCAATTGCCTTCTCCTACATAGAACAGTTGCCGAGCGCTGGCGAATGGTTCGTCGTCGATCGCCTGTAGCAAGAGGCAATGTAAACGTGCCACAATTCCTTAGTGTCTGCTAGCTTTTTAAACTCGAACTTGTTTACACTTATTATGCAGTTATCTAAGGGGATGGTCTAGATAGAGACCGTCCAGGCCATTGTTCAGCAAGGGCTACTTAAGCATCTCTATGCCGAAATGCTAAGACTCACTGAATTACTAAAGTGTCAGCTGTTCTTGTACATGGGAGCGGGGGCAGCACACGCCTGTCCACTTCAAGACAGGTGCTCAGTCCCTCTCTCGCGCACAGTCGACAAGTGGGCTGGAGTTCGGTGGAGCATTCTGTTAGCTTTTAGGATTAATAGTTTAGCATGACTTGATCTCTGCAAAGTTCATTCTGTTCACTCTGCTATTTTTACTCAATATTTTACCTCCTTATCCAGGTCCCTCCCTGGCTTCCCGGAGAAGTTTATCTTTCTCACACATTTTAAACAATACTTTTGAACTGTACACAGTGAAATGTATTCGTGGTCCGTATTCAAGGGTTTTGACTGTGAGACCCTTTCTGTATAATTCTTCGATAAAGAGAAATAAGTAGTCTTTCAGGGGACCATTCATGTATTTACAATAGTCCCTGTGCTCCTGGGAATTTCTAATGAAATGATATTCTCTCTTCTTGCAAAGCTTTGTGTTTCCCTGTCTAGACTAGAGTCTTTAGCAGAATTATTTTCAATTTGTTTGTATTTTTTCCTAGACAACATTTCTCCATGGGAGTCTTTTACATTGGTCCTAGATTACATTGGTCCCAAATATTATTTGTCAAATAATATTCCAATGTGATTCTTGTTTGATTTTTTTTCCTTAAGTAAGTTTTTTGATTAGAGTCAATGATATCACCAGGGTATGACTTTAACCCCATACACCTCCTAAGGGAGCCTCTCCAAAGCTCCCTCTTCCGAAATAAGCATACAATATAAGGATAAATGGCAGCTTCTAGAAACCATTTCTTGTGATGCTCCCTTTCTGACTGGATTATTATCCTTGCCCCTCACACACATGCATCTTTTCTAATACAGCTTTCCATGCACTCCTTCCTCTGAAGAAGGAAGAGTTTCATCCAAGCTCACGCCTGTCTTTTAGCATCTGTCACAGTCAGGCACATGTACCGGATTCTCAGTGGCTGTATGATGAACAGAGCTACTTTGCAGAGGTTCTTGTCTGCCTTCGGGCGGAAAACATTTGCATATGAGATGGTCTGTGTGCGTGTTGACAGTTTGATCACTGGATGGTGTACTGAGATGTGATTATAAGTTGATTCAGTTTTACCTAGATGTAATTGAACGTAAAGATGTTTAAACTTTTCCTTTAAAATAATAGTGAAATTGATTGTTTCCCCTAGGCATAGCCTGCATAGGTCTTGGCCAGATGTAGCCCTTTTTCCACTATTAATATGTAAAGGTACCGGTGAATCTTTAAGAGATGTTAAAAAAATGAGGCGATGCTTCAGAATTAAGTGCGGTACACCATTGCGCGTGACATGGTGTTACCAGTCCTTTAATTTTTTAGGCTGGGTCATCCTATAGACTTATATGAATACCAAGCAGAACCCTGGAGTCCTGAAAAATTCACCTCAAAAATAAGAATTTCATTGTCATTGGTTTTCTTGGCGGCGGGGGGATGTTTTTCTGCCGTCAGTGCCCTCTGCTTGCTTTTTCTTTGTGAGGAATAATTTAACCATCCTATTCTTATACTTGCAGACCCTGTTTAAAAATCATCTACTTCAAGAAGGCTTTCTTTGTCCTTTATTCTCATCTTTCATCATCTTACCTTCACCAAACTGTGATAGCGCATACATATATTTTATTAAAGTTATTTTAGATATTTGTCTCATTAAACCAGATACTTATTGGGATTAGTGACTTAGTCTCATTTTCTTTGTATTCCTAAATCCTCAACTTAGGCCTGGACAAAAAAATTAAGTCTCTCTCTCTCTGTCTCTCTCCATATATACACACACACACACACACACACACACACACGTGTGTGTGTGAATATTTTGGAAGGTTGCTAATACTGTATCTGTGTTTAAAGCATATGCACATATTATGACAGTAGTCTTGTCAAATGTCATTTTGGAAGCACCGTGACAACAAGTGTCAATTGTCAATTGTGGATTGCTAGCTCAGGAGTGATTTCTGATTAAGACCATTTATCCTTGTCATTGCAAGGTCACTACTGTACATTTCATTTGCATATTCTTGGGTTAATTTCTTTTCATTCTTTAATCACTCCCAGTAATACTTTGAAAAGGTGACCTTAGGAGGTGATTAACATATATGTTTAGAATAACAGAATAATTAATTGTTGATCAGTGTAGTGTTTGAACAAATAAGCAATACGTTAACCCAGGAAGAATGCTTCTCAAACTAGACAACTGGTGGGCAATGCTAATCTTAACTATGTTATCTTTTAAAGAACAAGTAATGTACTTATTAAAACGTTAAAGGAAAATACCTTTTGGTATAAACTGCCATTCAACAGATAGCCCTCCTATAGCATTGCTTTATCAGCCTTTGTCTCCTTATATTTTCCCTTCGTTTTCCTCCTTGATTTCTGTACCATTTCTTCCTGAAAATACTCGTCTGTACCTTAGGCTCACCCCCGCACTTTATCAATGTATTTTGGTAGAATTCCTGTTGCTATAGTTTCCGTAGTCTGTTTTCCCTCCTTTCTCTCTTTCTCGTTTCTTCCTGGTCTAGTCCTTCTAGATTTCTTCTTTATTTGTACATCCCAGGATGCTTTTCACTTTTCTGATACCCTCCACATCATTTGTCATGTCTTTTTCTTCCTCCTCCTGCACCACAACCTTCATGATAACTTGTAGTTCTATTCCTATATCTTGTAATTCATTCGGATTCATCTGAGTCGGTTGCTTCTCATACTCAAACTTCTAGTTCAAGTATGACTCTAATTCAGTCTCCCCTTCTTCTTTAAGGGGTCACACCTAATTCTGCTGTAATTGCCATCAAAAGAGGGCTTTGTACAGGAATCTTCCACATATTTCACACACTTGAGTGTTTCCTCCATTTCTGATAGAAAGTCAGTTCGTGAATTTGAGAAGATTCATCTGGACCTCGTGGTAAATAGCCTGTCTTCAGTAACTTCCTATCTCTTCTCTATTATTTTCATTTTATTGCTCAGAATACAATAAACCTAATTAAGAAGCTGAAAGTTGTTTTTTTAAATTTTAAATTCAATGATAAAATAACACTAATCAACGCTAAACAATTTAAAATATACTGAGCCTATTTGATGGCAACTTATCCATTTTTATGAAAATAAAATTGTCACATGTAGTCAGGCACACTCTTTAACATGAGATCTATTCTCCATGGGCTATCAAATGGCAGTGGTTATTTTTACAAGAGCCGACTTTAACAGAACATTTGCTCTTTGCCAGGTGCTATCCTAAAAGTTTCAAATGTATCAACTGAATAAGTCTTCATTATGACATTATGAGGTATACATTATTTTTATCCTCTTTCACACAAATGTGTGGCATGGATAAAAAATATGGGCATAAAAACTGCTATCAGTTGCAAAGCTATTAAATAATAATATGTAAATATTTCCATAACTTTAGTTAGTAAGGTAAAATTATGATGCATTTCATCCCAACCCAAGACACTCAATGTTCAAACAGGAAACTCTGAACATGCAGCAGCATACAAGCTCCTTGTATAAATCAAAGGAGGAAAGGATGACTCCTTGACTCAATAGCAGATGGAGGTAGGTGGAGAAGGGAACAAAGAAATCATCCTAGGGAAGGAAATAAAAATCCAGAGAGCCAAGGTGATTGACTTTCAGACTGGTAAGCCTTTTGGGAGGGACGTGGTTATTTTGCACTTAAATTGCATTTAAAAATAGTTATAACAGGAAAAAAACATTTAAAGCACAAAACCAGGACAAAGCCTGAGAGCACTTCGGAATACATGAAACTGGTGCAGGCTCACAGCAGAATGAAGTGCCAAAGAACCATCTCTCTGTACGTGCCTCTCACCTGTTTGAAGCACAAAGCAGACGTGCTAACACGGGGATTGGAAGTTGCGTATCATATTCTTTAACCAGAGGCCAATGTCTTGAAAAAACATCATGTCTTTGCCTGGAACTAAAGTATAGTATGTTGTTTAGAGCTGAGTATTAGCGCTAATCACTCTCATTTTCCACGGAGGTGAACGAGATGGGGAGAGGCTGACTAACCAAACCTTGCTCCTCAAGGTAGCAAGGTACAGAGTCGGAGCTTCACCCCAATCCTGTCGCACCTCAAAGCCTGTGTTCTAAAGAACGGCGCTATGTATGAAGAAGATCCTTGTTTATGTCCGCCGCCAACATCTGCATGATAAAAAAAAGAATGACAAGGTTTTCTATCAAAAAGTAGGGTAAGAAAATAATCCAATTTGCAAGGATCTGCTGTGTATGTACAGGTGAAGTCAGGAGACCTGTCTGGTGACCACATTAATACGAAGGTGGCCCTCCCTGAAATATTTCCATGGAAAATATTCTCCTGCTAATGCTCATATTCTACCACTTGACAGTCTTCCAACTGGGTTTAAGAGCTTTCCCCAATGTAATGTATTCTGGGGTAAAACCCAAAGGAAGCAAATTTTAGCATATATAGGAGACATAACTAGGCAACGCCTTTCCACGGCAGCGCAGGGGAACGGATGCTGATGGATGAGTCACACGGCTTTCAGTTCCACCTTCGCCACTTACTGATTGGCATTGGTCATGTCACTTGACCTTTCTGAGCCAGGTTCCTTTATGCTGTGCAGGGGACGATGCCTTTCCAAGTACATTGCAGCATTGCTGTAGAAAATTCCATGTAATAATGCAAGCTAATGCATTCTTAAAGCTACTTGCCCCATCCATTTGCAAGCTCTTAGGTTTTTTTGGGTGGAAAGGGGATAGATTCATATTCCAAGTGCAAAGTTTCATTGAAATAGGACAGAAAGTGGCCTCTAGGTGCCTGATGTCAGGGTGGGAATTGAGAGAAAGGTGCTTAAAATCAGAGAGAGGAAAGAACAAATTAATGTTTTACAGTTTCGTTTCCAGATGGCCATGCCATTTAATGTACAAGAAAATAGAAGACTAACTAAATAAATAAAAAATAAGATGCACGTTCTCTTTCATATGTTGTCTAGAATTCTCTTATTTTACTTACTCTGGAAATGGGAGTTCCTTCAAAATAAAAATTATTTTCGCATATTGTTTACATGTATAAATCAATTCTAAGATAAAGGCTAGAATGGTTCTAGGAAGAAAAGACAGGAGTGGGAGAAAGGGGGGAAAGTAGGAGCAAAGAAGGAAGAGAGGGAGGAAGAGAGAGAGATTTAAGTATGAATGCTACAAAATAGGCAATTTCTTATTTAGTGTCCCTGCTGGGAACTTTGGCTTTAAACTTCTGCCTTCACGCTATTCCTCCTGTGTCCTGGGGTTTTACTTGCCAACACCCATCCTGAATGCCGAGCCATTTAGCAATCATTCATTCATAGCTTGGAAACCAAATAATGTCAGAACATTTTCAGAGTAGAGATAAATTATGACTGCCATCTTACCACAGTCACCTCGGCTGGACTGCAGGATGAATTTAAATTAATCTGTCACTTTAAACCGATAGAAGATAGGACTCAGGCTTTTCTGCAATAAAAATCAGTTGCAGAAAAAATGATTTTGTTTCCTTAGTACACAGCCATAACTTAACAACTATCCAGCTCCTAATTAATAAGCAGTGACTCATCCTAAAGGCACCCAGAGCACAAGACAAAGTATGGCGCCTTTTTTCTTCTGGATTTATTTCAGCATATAACTAAAGTCACTGATAATTTTAAGGAGGTCATGTAACTTGTGAACATATCTATCGCGTTGTATTTACTATCGCTGATGCTTTTACTTTGTAATACCAAAAATATCCCTAAACTTAAGAAAGATTTAAAAAATTGTGAAATGTTAAAAATACCTTCTTTAGAAACTCATGCTTGTGGTGAGAAATGAGGGAATATTTCGTTCATCGTGTACTTCCCACATGTCATTATCGCACAGCAATTTATTGATCGACCACGCATTTAAATGCCTGCTGTATTGGTACCTGTGAACTTTCCCTCTGCCCTTTCTCTCCCGATTTCCTTGAAAAAGCGTGCAGACCTAAACATAGAGTAATCTTTAATCGTTCTTGCAGTTTTGGCTGTATGAGTGGTACTTAGAGAAATGAAGGGCCCTCCCGATACCTAATAAGAAATCAATATAGAAAATTGATAACTCCCCGAGTAGCTTTTGCTCCTTTAAACAGGAAGAACAGACATATAAGAGGAAAGGAGAGATTTTGTTGTCCAAAGATGCCAGTTAGAGATTGTATTCGTAATGAATATACAAAATAGTAATTGATTAAAAAGGCCCAGGGTCTGTCCCCCCAAAGTGTCCATGCGTGGCCCCCAAGGCCGGGTAATACTGGTGGATCCCAGGATCACCACTGTGTTCAGACTTGGCCATTCTCGTCCCCCCGGCCGGTAAACCTGCCAACTCGAACAGCGACCCCTAACACACGTGACGCGCCCCTTCTCGCTGCACGCAGACTTCCCTTGCCACTGGCATCCTTGTGTCTGCAGGAGTGTGAAACAAAACCCCAGCGGTGGCACGGTGACAAAATCAGAGCCTCTTTAGGAGTACACATGGGAACATTCCCTAACTTCATACGAAATTCCTTATTTCACACAGAACTGAGGTTATCATTAATTTCAAAGTAAAAATCCGAGTCTACAAACATAAAACTCATATGTATTTGTCTTTCAATCATATACATATATGTACTGCATTTGCAACATACAATATACACATAGTATAAAAATGTGAAGTGACATGGGCCATTTTTTTATGGTTTTTGAATGTTTTTTCCATCTCCATAGAGTTCAAATCAACATACTTGATGGCATAACATGTACAAATACTATCCCGAACTATGATCCAGTACTAAGTGATTTTAATATTTCCCAAAACAAATAAAAAAGAGTTAACAGCTTTGCAAATAGGTTTATTGGTTATTAAGCTTGTTTAATATGGATTTTTCTGCCAGAATTTGGGCAATAAGTGGGTTATCATTTTTCAATATAAAGCCTATATGAATTTTATTTAATCTTATAAATGTCCATGTACTATTATGCATCATTCTCCAGAGAGCATTATACTGATTTATCCAGGGGATAGCAATTTTTAAATAGCTTTATTGAGGTATAATTGACAACAGATAAATGGCATATATTTAATATGTATCATTTGATGTTTTAATATATGTACACAATCAGGATAATGAACATATCTACCAACCGCCCTTCAAATGATACCTCTTGTCCCTTTATAACTCATCCCTTCACCCCACCCACCTCCACCCCTGCACCCCCGTCCCCAGGCAACCAATACGCTGCTTGCTTCCACTACACATTGTGTGCTCACTCTCTCTTTCTCTCGTCCCTCCCCTTCACACGCATGCGCACACAAACATCCTGCCGGAAGCCTCTTGCTCTTTTAAGGTAAATTAGAACTAATTAAAAAAAACCTGTTACAATATCTGATCAGCAAACTGATTTCACTACGGAGGGTTGTAAATCACTTTATGCCCTGACTGGTGTGGCTCAGTTGGTTGGACGTCATCCTGCAAACCTAAGGGTCACCAGATCAATTCCTGGGCAGGGCACGTGCCTGGGTTGCTGGCCAAGTCCCTGGTCGGGGACTTGCAAGAGGCAACCTATTGATGTTTCTCTCTCACATCAGTGTTGTTCTCCCTCCCTTTCTCCCTCTCTTAGCCTCTCTCTAAAAATAAATAAAGAAAATCTAAAAAACATAATTTACATCTATTTAGGTTTTCATAGCCTTTCAGATTTCTCCCTGTTCATCATCCATTTGATCCACACAAGCTATTATCACGTTTATAAACATGTAATACCTATTAATGATTCTCTGACAAAGACCAATACAAATCCTTCTAACATTGCGCAGTAATTTCTAATTAACTCGTCAGAGACCTGTTTTTATTGTTTTGCCACAATCCGTTTCATCCTCCGTTATTATGTGATGTGTTTTTGCCTTCTCAGACTGTGCTGTAGAGCTCATTGAATATTCATATGGTTTATACATTTTTGCTGTTGGAAAGAGTTGGAAGTTTGAGAGTGTTAGCTCTTCATTCCTCGCCCTTTCCTTTTCACAAAATCAAAGAAATTTCCCCATAACTGTAATTTACACACTTCCTCCCTGAGCATGAATGGTTGGCTTTAATAGCCGTTAAAAGCCTTTTGAAGTAGCACAGTCAGATGCTAAATGCCATCCTGTCTTCTCTCTCCTTCATTCTGGCTGAGGCTGTCCTCTCCACCCCCAAACCTCAGCTCCCCTCACCCGCTGCTCAAGCCCAGGCAGCATGCACAGGACACCTCTGCTGCCCTGCACCCTGCACAGACACCAGCCTAGCAGGGGTGTTATGAAGACTAAGTAAAAAAACACATGTATAAGTACCTCGCGCTAACCGATTGCGATTGCACCATGCAGCAGAAAGAAGGAGCTTCTACCCTTTGCAACAGCATGGATGGAACTGGAGAGCATTATGCTAAGTGAAATAAGCCAGGCAGTGAAAGACAAATACAATATGATCTCACCTTTAACAGGAACCTAATCAACAAAACAAACAAACAAGCAAAATATAACCAAAGACACTGAAATTGGGAACAGGCTGACAGTGACCAGAGGGGAGAGGGGAGGGAATGTCAGGGGAAAAGGGGAAGGGTTTACAGGAACAAGTATAAAGGACACATGGACAAAAACTATGGGGGGTGGAAATGGGAGGGAGGTGGGGAGGGCTGGGGTGGTGGGCTGAGGGGGGAGTAAAAGACAGAAAACTGCACAAGATCAATAATTAAAAAAATAAAAGAAAACACATGTAAAAACAAGAATCTTGGACACTCAGTGGTTAATAAATAGCAGCTATTAATTTATTACACTTGCTGTCCTGTAAACATATTTTAATAACTCCATTCACAAAACTCATTTTCTTACTTATAAGCACAGGTATATTTTAAAGTTTTCTAAGTAATAGTTCTCTGCCTTTCCACACTTTTCAGTACTGCAGGATTCATTATCATTATAATGTCTTCATCATGGCTTGGCTTTTTGTTTTAAAACCTTCCAGTTAGTAGAATGCTTTCTTTTTGTATCTTAATAACAGTAGGAGGAACCTGACCTTGAGCAATCGCTGCCTTAAGTTATTTTCTGCCTTAATATTGAAAAGCCAAATATTGGACCCTAAAAACAAGTCCACGTCAACCAAGCTAACCTGTCTTTCTTCTTGTGAGGTGATCTATTCTTTTATTCAACAAATATTTACTAAGCACCCCCCTTGTGCTAAGCCTGTTGGGAAATATAGATATGACCTATAAGCAGGTACTGCTTGCAGGGCACTTGCCATGTAGCAACTATCTTCTGCTTCTTCTCTTTTTAAACAATTTTTATTGTATTTTTTCCTTTACCATTTAACCCGCTTATACCACCCCCACTCCTGCAATCCCCACACTGTTGTCCATTTTCACAAGTTCTTTTTCCTGTTTTGCTAAATCCCTCCAGCCCTAAATATATAGACAAGGTCCCGAACAACAGGATACATCACAGTGAGAGGATTAAATCGGGACTCTCGGTCATAACCTGGAACGTAGCACCTGATCGTTAGAGGTCGGGACTTTGCTGCAGTATCAACACATCCAACCCAGGGCATGGGGCGAGACCTCTGTGTCTTGAGCCACCAGTACCCCTAGTAGTTCAGTGGGCATCTGGAGAGGAGCTTTGCTTTGAGCTTCAAGGATACCCAAGATATATCCATGGTAAGTGGGAGCAGAAGAGAAGCAAATGACAGCAAGGGGAACAAGAAAAGGAATTCCCAAGGCCCATGAGATGCCCACCGCAGATTTCTGATGGTTTGGGAGGCGTGTAGCCTTGTTGATGTTCAGGCTTTGTCAGCAAATAAAATGAAATAAAATGCTGGTAGCTGTTGCTCTGCCCCAGTCTCAGAACTTGCTTTTCTTGAGATAGCACAGTAAACACCCTGTGTGATGTTGGATTTCTCCTAAATACAATAAAAAAAAAAACCCCAACAACTGCATCTTCTGTATCCGTCCCTCATCCATTTCCCCCAGTCTTAGTAAGAGAAGCTCTGGAAACATCTTTAATCGCTGCTTGAAGTTGTCAAAGAGCCCAGTTTCTAGTATTCTCTATTACTAATATTAAATATCACTAACATGAATTGTTTGAACAGTCTTGCCATCCTGTGCTGGAAACAGCACCTTTCTTCCAGGTGCCCAGAAGAAATAAGTGTAATGCCCAGCTTCAGATAGTTTTCATATTTTCCAAATTCAACTTTAAACGCAGTAGTTCAGTTTACTGAAAGTGCCTGGAAGGTGTACCACATGGTATTGTGAAATAGGTTTTGAAGAGGTGACTTCTAATTTAGCAAGTATATTCTATCAGGGCTTTGACAGAGAATACGGAGAAAAACCCTGGCCAGTTTCATTCAAAACTGTGAGACTTCCTGCTCACTGATGAAACAGATGTGGCTGGATAGTGGCTGGTGGGAGATGCCAGTCGCGCACACTGATATCCGCAGCCATCATCCTGTCTCCAAAAGAAGCCGCCGTGTCCTCCTAACTCAGGAGACAGTCCTCTCGGTGCGCCTCAACCTCCTTAACACATGTATCTTTCTGAAGAGAAGATGTTTTCTCTTTAAGATTTTATTATGGTATGGCATGTATTGACTTCCGTTATTTAAAAACAATAGGGACTTCTTTGGCAAAGCCGAAGAAGAAATTTTGTCGGGGCAGTGTAGCTTCCCCACGTGCATTATATTCCGATTGGTATAAACACCGATCTAATCCGACTATAAATCCCCCAAGATACTGCATTTTAGTCATTTGAGTGAGAAGACAGATTTCGATGGCTTGTTTACATACTGCAATTTCAAATATCAGTGAGTAGATGGTATCATCCATCTACTTTTCTTCTACACATTTATAAAAATGCCCCTGATACCTCTACAAAATATTTTGTCTTATGCCACAGATTTACCTCCCTTATGCATTGTACGTGTTTTTGCCAGACCTAATTTTGATGGATTCCTTTGTATGGTTAAGCACATATGGTGCTATTTCATCACATATTATTTACCAAGTATAACAGACAGCCAAATGGGACTTTATATTTATATTTATATTTTCATGTTGCACACTGTAGAACATATTGGTGGTCTGTGGGAACTTTGGGAAAGTCACCTTGAGAAAAACCACATGATTTCTTTAGTCTAGAGGAGGAGCTAGAACGTGTATGTGTATGTATGATCGTTCAGATACTGTCAGGCACTAAAACTGTAATTTTCTGACACTCAGGTCTTCCCAGTGTTGGACCAAGTCATGCTCCTGCAGGCCCCATATCACAGTGAAAAGCCTTCTTTTAGACATCGTGAGCTCTCTTAGAAACAGAGGCCAGAACAGCTTCAGGAAGGTTTCCTTTTACTGTATCCCGTGATGTGGTCCCAGCTTTTAGTAGGCAATGTAAATAAACCTACTGAGCAACCGGAAGATTCTCCACGTCGGGCTCCTATGTCGTGCAACAAACGTTATGATGGAGAGGACCAGTGGCAGCCGCAGAACTTCCTGTCCCTACTAGAATGGTAAGCCATGGCTGCCCCACGTGCCTAGGGGAATTGGAGAGGTAAGAGCCACCAGCAGAAAGCAGATGGATCTCAGCTAGTAAATATGCACGATCATACCCTTAATCAGGTGAT
This sequence comes from Glossophaga mutica, assembly GCA_039655065.1. Lineage (NCBI taxonomy): Eukaryota > Metazoa > Chordata > Mammalia > Chiroptera > Phyllostomidae > Glossophaga > Glossophaga mutica. Next base: position 92,514,148 of record CM077313.1, read on the forward strand.
TACACTAATTACAACTGCTAGTCTAGAAAGAGTACATCTTTATTGGAGCCAATTAGCAAAGCCTCTGGTACTCTGGGATGGGTGTATTTCTCTGCGTTATTCTTTCAAAATCGGGAAGGTGGGGAGGCAGGAAGCCATTTAGGGCAGTAGAAAAAGTGACAGGGGGGAGGAGTTGCAAGCGTGGTGAGCGGAGACCAGGGAAACGTTTCCCTAGGGTGCGCTGGCTCCCGGCAGGTAGCCTGGGCGTCCTGGCCAGAGGCTTCCCGGGACAGGTGCAGAGCGAGCCGGACTCGGGTCTCTTTTCTGCTCTCGCCCCGCCAGGCTTACCCCCTCAGTGCAGAACACAGCAGGCCCAGCGCCTTCTTTCGGCTTCTCCTTTTTTAAGATGAGTGACAGTATGCCGACATGAATTCTGCTAGAAAGAGGCGGGCAGACCAGAGTTCGGAGGGTGGGAGGGCGGGAGGCCAGGCTGCGGCCTTCCGTCTGGGAGCGAGGGAGGGCTGATGGGGTTCGTGCTGCGTTCCCAGGGCGCTGCTTGTTTCAGAGCCGCCGCGGTCCTCTGACCCCCACGTGCGCCCACTTCCCCTTTAAAAAAAACCCCAAACATTTATTTAAATGACTCGTGTACAGAAGTTACAGATCCGCGATTCTGCCATTCAGCTAGAAGGTTTCCCGAAAGGCCTCCATTTCTTCCTCCATCCTGTTCCTACAAATCATGCGAAGCGCCTGTCTGCGCGTGGAAGGTTAGAGCCCACCCGCTCGCGCAGGTGCAGTCGCAGGAGCCTGCAGGGAGACAGGCCGCTGGAAGGAGCGGGAGGGTGGCACGTGGTCTCACGGGACAGCTAGGAGATGCCGTGGCTCCACCCACAGGGGAGTGCGTGGGCGGCAGGACTGGAAGTCAAGTCAGTAAACTGTGCGCGTGCGCCGTACTGCTGTTGAGCAGCGCGACCTCCTGCCGCAGCAATCCTGGTGTGGCCAGAGCCCGAGGCGCAGGGCTGTTTGGCTTCGGGTCCAGGTGCCTGGTAGGCCACCTTGCGTCGGGCAGGTGCGCTCGTGCTCTTCAGCCCCTGAGAAGGGCTCGGGGAGAAGGCGGGTGTTACCTCACTGGGTTGAAAGATGCTTGGAACCAAGGTACTGCTGCAGTTCCCCGCCAAACTCCAGTCTGGACAAGTTTGGGTCATAGTGAAATCCTTCGGAATCCCACATTTCTGCACCACATCGATGACATCACGAAACTGGACCTGAAGAGGAGGAAACAGGAATCGCCTTAGGTGACTTAATGGGACACGTGAGCCAGAAGGTGGGAGGAGAGGAATCCTGTGAAAATACAGGGGCTAATCACTTGGTGACATTTCTGGGATGTGGTTGGTTGGGAGATGCCCTCCAAGTGAAGATAAATTACTGCGTTTCCACTTTTTCAAAGTAGGTGGAGGGCTGGCGGTCTCTCTGGATTCCCGAGGTAGTGTATGCCACTTTGGAGTGAGCTATTCCACCATGAAGTTAACGGTTTTGAGTGGCGCCCAGAGCCAGGGAGGGGCCTGAAGTTTGCCCCGGTTTTAGTGCAAGTCACACCGCTTCCTGAGCCTGTTGACGTGGCAGATCTAACCGTGCGTACAGTGTCTGACAAAAACAGGAAGCTGCAGGGGTTTCTCGTAGGCCGAATGCGGTGCCGACGCCCAGGGACTGGGAGGAAAACCATGTGCCTTCGACCGAACCGCCCTGAACGCAGCTGAGCTCATCTCATCTCATCTCGGGAATAAGACCATGGTTCTCTTCCACAGGAAGCGATTCCTTTGACGACTGCTCCTTCTGCATTGTCTCTTCTCCCTCACGCTCCATCTGTGTCTCCACGGAAGGTTCCAACGACGCACTCAGCGAGGAGGAGAACAACTCCAACTTTTGTACACGTTTCTGCACTGTGTTCCTGGAGCCAACCGGAGGGCTTTCGTAGCACCCCCGTTCCATCCAGCAATGTCCTCCAAAACAGTCTGGAAGAGAAATCCTCCCAAGAGGAGAATTTGGAACCATGCCTTTGACTTTCCACTTCGTCTGGGCCAAGAGAGAGCCCGCGCAGGCCTCTGTTCTGGTGCGTGGGCAGTGACTGATGGTGGGGCCGCGTTGTCAGGAACACGGGGCCAGGCTGGAAGATTCCCGAGAAGAGGCAGGCGGATGAACTTGAACAGTGTGCCCAGAGTATAAAGATCTTGGAATCCCGTGTTCGTGCTCCTTAAAGGGCATCCACTGTAGATGCGAGTCTCAGGTTTCGGGTGGAAGGGATAACACCTTCTAGTCCTGCCAGTCTCCTTCCGCAGCCATCCAGCACGTGCCCAGGCCATCTACATGAACAGTACCTTTGGGCCTGCCCTGCACGGTCAACCCATGAACTTCTCCTCCTCTGACCCTTTCGTGGCTACGGTTGGAAACTTAATCTGCCAACATCAGAGACCAGAACGGGCCCTCATTCCTTGGGGGTGCCTGGAAGACTCAGCCAGGTACGTTTTGACTCGCTGTTTACTTGGGCTCTGCTATATAATGCTGAGGCTAAGGCTTCTACCAACAGGAGGACCCAGCCGGAGACTGCGAGGTAAGAGGATGGAAACGCCCCCTGCTCCATCCTGGTTGCCTCCTGCTGGTCGGTAGCATGCTAGCCATGGCCGTCCGTCCTAGAAGCTGCAGTCAGTTCCCAGTCCCTGACTTCTTTGGCGACCTTAGGGCACCCCTGATCCCAGACCGTCAGATGGGCCAGCAGCAGCCAAAGGGTCCCTTCTCACGGGTCTGAGCCCCAGCTTTGCAGGGTTCTGACCCCTTTGGTGTCTTGGCAGCAACAGCCAGGCAACAGCCACCCCTCACAAGTCTGCAGGCCGCTCTGTACGGGCGCCCCCTTCAGGTCTCTGACTTAGGATACTTTCGGCTTCTTCCCAGTGGCCCCCAGTCTTCGGGGTGGTAGCCTCTTCAGTCGCTCGTTGGTGACAGGGTTCCCGTCAGTTTTCCAGTTCCCCAAGTACCGTTTTAACCAACACCCCATAGTACAATTCTTCCTGTGGAAACGACTAACGTGATTTCCATTTTTTCTGACTAGAACTTGACCATGCAATGAGAAAGTACGTAATTACAACCTGATGTAGGATCATAAGGTTGAAAATCTGAAGTATCTCCTTGACTGTCAAGGTGAAAAAGGCTTTGAAAATAACATAGTCTTCATTTCACCTAAGGGAATCCAGATATAATGGGCACACTGTGGGTGGCATGAATGTGGGGGCCCTTTTACCCAAAGCCCGCCCGAAGCGGTCCTCGGCGAACGTGAGAATACAGAGGGAGGAAGGCCTGCGACTGTCATCGAAGTGCTGGGAATCTTCTCATTAAAAATTAGCAAGGGCACACCAGGGAGGAACCCGGTGGAGGTAGCATGTACGGGAAGCCCTGCCAACTCTTGGTCCTCAACTTTGTTACAAATGTACAAGCAATCATTGTAATAAAAGCTTTCACGTAAGAGTAAGACGCTTTAAAGAAGAGAGCACAGAGCAGGGAAGAAAGGCGATATAAAAACTAAGTGTGGGAAGTCCTTCAGCAAGAAGCTCCGTGTGTCATCATTTCTCAGAACAGTCACACAGTAACCTCTTGGGGGCTGCGGGGCTGGTACTCGCTCGAGTGACCCCGGTGGGAAGGCCCTGTGGGAAGGCCACGCCTCTTCACGGGGCGCTGAGTTCTGAGGACCAAGCGTGGGGTCCACCCAGAGCCCATGGCCTCCCGTCTGAAACATGCTGCTTGGACCTCAGACCTCATGACCCCCCGGCCGAAGGGCGTGGGGCCCGTCCTGGGGCCGCAAGGGCTTGCGCCACGGACTCCTCCTCCTGCGGTGATCCACACTGCCGGCGTGTCCCCGCTTTGGTGACCGCAGGGAGGAGCTTGGTTGTGGAGAGTCGCACGGTCCTGACTTGCCCCTCCCAGGGCAGCAGACGCTGGCGATGGGAGGAGAAGGGACGGGGAGCGCAGGCGCGGAGGGATTCAGCCGTGCCAGCGGCGGTGCCAGGGAGCGCAGGAGCGTCAGTGCCAGCTCCCGTGAACGGAAGGGCCTTGAACTAGGACGGAACGCTGCACATGGGGCGGTTTGAGTGCCTTCCAGAGTGAATTAGAAACACGTGTCCAGGAGTTCGTACCCAGGGAAAATCGTAATACGATGTTACAGGGAAATACAGCTTTTCTCTTAGGTAGAATCTTCTGTTGGAGGTCATGTTTCAGATGCTATACCAGCTACTTTATAGAAAAAAATTACAGAATTTTTTAATTAATACATTTAGTCCCTGTGGAATATAAAGGTATTCCAAAGCAATTGAATCATTTTAATAATCAGATAATGTACATTAGAATACATACTTTCCCTGGGATAGAAAGAGTTTCTCTAACTAAAAATACAGAGGTACTGGACCTTTTGTTAATCTGACATAACCATGACTAAAAAATTAATATAGTAAATAATATCTTATCTAGCACACATTTATCAAGACTTTGTACACTCGTACCACCAGTATAGTATAATACACATTGGAAATAAAATAATACTTTAGAAGTTTAAGCTGTCAGTCCACAAACTTTGTCTCCTATTATTTCTTTGAAAATATAAATTTAGTTCTCACATTTGTAACTCAGTTGTCCTTTCAATTAAAAAAATGTTATTTGGGGTAAATTGCAAAACAAATGGATTTTGTGTGAAAAATATTCAGTAGAACATATCAGCAAATTGGAAAGTTTCAGGGCTAATATTAGGTTAAGGGCATTGCTGGGAAGCAGGTATTTTCACGGTAAAGTTTTTGAAACACGTTTTCCTGAAACCTGGGTTAAAGAGAAGTCTTGGAAATTCGGAGGTAAATGAATGAAGAAGGGCCCCAGGGAGGGAAGGATTCAAGACTTAGCTCTGTGAAGGCGGGGTGGGGTGCGAGATGGGGCCTAGAGCTCTTTCGGGGGTTGGAACAGGGCGGGGACTTGCCTCGCCCCCTCCAGTGCCTCCAGGTGGTGGTTCACGTTCTAGAGCCGCAAGTTTCAACCTTTTCCCCTCACAGCACGCGCAAGCTAATTCCTAAACTTCTGCGGCCCACCAAAAAACATATTTTTTCTCCCAAGCTGACAAAAGAAAATAGGTATAATTTTGATTCGTTCTCACCAGATGGCTGTTGTTGTGTGGGCTGTTGTCATTTTTTATTTGACAATCTCAGGGAGAAGAGGTCGGTGCCCCCGATTGAATAGTCAGGTGTTGCAGGTTTAGAACTGCACTCAGCAGGGTGCCCTGGCATCCGGGCTGAGAGTCAGGGCTCTCAAGACAGGAACCCAGACCATCTTCCCTCTCCCTCTCCGTCCAAGGAGAATCTGTTTACCCCAGGGAGTAAAGACGGCTCTCCCTCTGTCAGGAGAAGAGAAAGGCAGTTCCCCTATCCGAACTCCGTGGGTACCTGGGAGGTGACACCTACCCGCCTTTCACCGCCTCACCCAAGAAGCGGGGAGTCTGGGGCGGAGGGAGCCAAGGCAGCCAGTCATCGCTCTAAGTCACAGTATCGCCCTGGCTCGGAAACCTTGTGCGGTTTTAGGAATAACACAGATAAATGTGGGCATGAACATCTAAGGGGTATGACCTTTCTACTTCCCATTCCAGATCCGCTCGCGTTCCATACCTTTTCGTTGACGGGGAAAGACCTTTGGAGGCCAGAAGGAGAGGAAGAAAGTAGGGGGAAGGCCAACGCCAAGAAAAGAATTATAGATGAGGCTGCTGGCCCCGTGGGAACAAAAGCAATCGGAAAGACAGGAAGCCTTTTAAGATTATGAGAGTTATACTGCTAAAAATAATCATAAATTTTCCTTTACAATGCCTGTGATTGTTCAACATTTAACATCCTTGGCTCCACAGTTCTCCAAGGGGAGGAACTAGACCGACAAAGCTGTGCAGCCAGCAAAGAGAGTACACCCAATGCGAACACCCATGTCAAATATGCCTAAAAATGGGGAAAAATAAATAAACCTTATCATGAGCAAACTCCAGGAGCCTCACACTCAAGAGGAGCTCAGGGAGCTCAAGGAGCCTGGTCCCAGACTCCCGCACTCCTGCCCGGAAGAATTACAGAATTGCTTCAGGCTGGGGGTGTTTGGTGCTGCCAAAGGAAGCAGAGACATTCTTGGCCACCAAACACCCACGTGTTGCCCCAAACATCCCCCAGCCCCCTTTGCAGTTCAGAGAAGTTGTGTTAGGAGTTGTGGCTGACAGATGATGAGGAGGGTGATGTGAGTCACCGTGGGCAGAAGCATTAAGATCATATTCTCTGTTTCTTCGCATGGTCACCTGAAGGCCAGACGGTGTTTGTACCTGAGACGAGCCACCTGTACCCCACAATTTAGAGGGAAGCTGCCCTTGAGAACCGTTGGACTTCCTGCAGATTTTGAGTAAGAAGTACGTACGTGAGTTCACTCCTGAAATGTGGAGGGTTTTCTCTCACAGCGTGGCCTGTCCCAGTTCTGATGCGGGATGATTTCCCCCCACTGGAGACGTTTGCCACGTCTGGAGGCATTTCCGGTTGTCACAGCGGAAAGGGGTGCTGCTGGCATTTGCGGGTGGAGGTCAGGGGTGGTGCTAAACATCCTACAGGGCACAGGACAACCCCCAGAGCCCTCCACACACACCTCCCACGGAGCTTTGTGGCCCAAAATGTCAGTAGTGCCTCCACTGAGAAACCCTGGCCAAGCCTAACCTGCCCTGTACAGTACGTAAGTGGTCCATGGCATTTTGTTGAGTGAAAAATGGCAGATTTATTCTGATCACCTTTACACAGCGTTTTAAGACTGTGTGAATCTTCTTCCATCCACACGTACCTGGAGTCTCCGCTGCTCATGGTAGCCAGAGGGATCTTTCTGGACAATACAAAGCAAATCGCATCGCTTCCCTGCCCAAACCTTCAAGGGCTTCAGTCATGTGACTGAAGCACAGTTAAAAACAAAACAAAACAAAACAAAAAAAACCAACTCTGTACCTTGGCATACAAGGCGCCTGCCCTCCTACCTGTCCAACATCACTGCTGTCCCCGTAGTCTGTCCTCACAGGCCCCTGTACCGTCCTTCTAACTTGCCAGGCATACCGCTGCGCTGGCCATCACCTGGTTGGTCCTCTAGACTTGGGGTGGCTTCCCTGATGCCCCACGGGGATGCATTCCTACCTCCAGTCATTCTCGATGCCTTTATCCAGCTTCGCTTTCCCACACAGAACTCAGGCTTCCCTGAGATTTTGCTGCGTATTTTTCGGTTTGTAATTCCCCTCACCAAAATTAACACCGCAAGTAGAGGCTTCCTGTTGTCCCCGCATCTAGTAGGTCTACAATCGTGACTAGATGACAGTAAGTACACAGTACGTGTTTGTTGCACAGATGACTAAATGAATGCATGTAAGTATCTTGAGAGACAGCTGGAACTGTGCCAAATGTTTTAATAACAGTCATCCTCGGGTTGGACAATTTCAAGGGATTTTCACTTTCTTTCTTACAGTTTTATACGTTGCTTCATGTCCTACCTATGTTATCTTTAGAATTCAACTTTTTATTTTAATTTTTACAGGAAAAATGCAAACTTAAAGGTCACATACGAGAGGGTTGACTTTTGGAGGCAGCGTTTCTGTTAGATCCATGAATGGAGAGATTTGTAATGACTCTCCAGTTTGGCCCGTTTCACTCTTGGGATCAAATGGAACAGCCCAGATTCTTCTAGTTTTGTATTTGATAAGGACTTTTTTGTTGTTGTTAATAACAAGTCCATCTGCCAAAATATCAAAGTAGAAGGAATTTCCTCTAATACCTCAAAGGGTTTCAACACAAAGTACCAGGATCAAGTTAAAAGAAAGTCCCACAAATAACATGTGTTTGTGAAATAATGAATCTTACCCAACCTCATTGATCAGAACAGCCCTCAGAAACTAAGGACTGTCCTATATCCATCAAGAATGGTCTCTGAATGAACTGCAAAACAACAATAAAGAAAACGTGACTTTGTCCTAATGAGAAACTCTGAGTACAAGCCCCATTTGAGGTAATGAAAAAATAATGGGCATTAAGTACTGAGCAGGATGGTAATCTTTGCGAATGAATGAGACTGTATTCTGATGTTATAATTGAAATGCCTGTATTTTCTTTTTGGCACAATGAGCACAAACAAAATCAGAAAGCTTTAAGATGGGTTTGTGAGTCTAGTCTGTGCCTGTCTCTGAAGAAAAACCTATAGTGAATACAGGCAGTGAATAAAAAAGAATGTGCTTCCTTTATATACTACAATGAGAAGTTTTCAGGAAGTAAAAATAGATACTGAAACACAGGCATTTTATGTTATCAGGTTACAAAGAGTTGTAATGAGAGAAGGGGAAGGAATTAGCCAAAGAACATGTATGCATAACCCATAGACACAGACAGCAGTGTGGGCGTGGCCAGAGGGAAGGGGGGCCGAGGGCTGGGTGGATGTGGGCAAGGGTGGGGGTATGGGGGGACATCCATAACAATGTCAACACTAAAAATAAAGTTACAAATAATACTGTAACTAAAGTTTATAAAAATGAAAAACTTCAGTGTTCTTTATCTCAGTGAGTTCATTTTTTAACTATGTTTAATAGGAGAAGAAAATATGAGTGAACAGCTAGAAAGCACTTCAGACTTTAAAGGTAGATTTGAATGACAAAACTGATACAGAACTTTGAATAAATAATATTCATGGTAGTACAGGTATTTAGTTTGGATCTTAAAGAATATAGCCGACCAACTGAATCATTTGTAAAAAAAAAAATCTCCCATAAAGAAATAACATGCCTCTTCATATAAATGACTGTTCAATCAAAATGGAACAAAAATATTGAGATTATATCTCCGTGTATCTGGAGAGTGGGTAATGAAATCAAGAGCAATAAGCCAGTAATGTGACCAAGTTCTTCTTAATAGATTTTCTTTTACTTAATAGCTTTACCCAATTAAAAGATGTAACTATGAGCAGGGTACAATAGATGTTTTATGTTAAGCTTTCATTAATGACTTTGACATGATGTCCCCTGATATTTAACTTCCAAAATTAACACAAATTGGTTTGTACATAAGCATAATCCTGTAAATAGGAAACTGCTTTCTAGATTAAGCTAAAGTTAACCACAAATTAATATTAATGAGCCCGTTGGTTGAGTCTCCAGTTGGCTGGCATAGCAATGAAATCGTGCACTGGAAGGCACTGGGTTTAATGGTAAACAGCATGTTGAATGGAGTGCTTACGAACGGGTAAAAAGTGCATTTAAATGGGAGAGCAGTGGAAAATGGTAAGGAGGTGTTCTGCTGGGCTTTGGCAGGAGCGAGGTTCTAGGTGTGCGGGCCGGGGATTTAGACAAGTGTTACTTGGGCTTCCATCGCAGGGAGCTGCTCCTTGGGTTTTATGACTAGTTACGTCTTTCTCTCCCAAGGCAACCACTCTCTTTCTTTGCCTGAGGAGAGCAGCAACCCCAAAGGAGTTGGCAGGTTTGGAGATTCATGATGACTGTTTTTTATTCTGTATTTTATAAGTTCACAGAAGTGATCTGAAACCAGAAGTTATTTGACAGACTTTGGGTATGTGAGAGTGGTCAAAATGGATAGCCATGAAAATATCATTCATTTATTCATTCAACACATGTGCACGGTGCTCCTAACCTGTGCAGACGTCACTCTAAGAGTTTCCCGTGTCTGTGAACGGAAGAGAGTCATCTTCGCCCCTGCAGAGTCGACCCTGCAGTAGAGCCACTCCCTCCTGGGTCTCCTTCCCCCCCTAAGGGTGACACTCTGCAGACTGTGATGAGAGAGTGTGACGGTCATCCTCGAGGCTCACGCACTGGCGAGGGGGAGGAAGGCATTTGCCTTCGCGCAGCACCTGCTGGTTTTCTGTGCTGTGTCTTGGGAGACGCAGAGACAAGAAGCACCTACAGCTACTTGGAGAAGTAGATAGGGGTGGACACGGGGCAGGGGCTGCGGGAGGCGTGATGGAATTCCTCAGGCCAGTACGTGAGGGAAGAGAGACCTGGACGGCAGGGCCAGCCCCTGAAGAGGGGCCGAGGCAGGAGAGGAGGGTACACGACAGCCGGGTCATAACACATCATAACGTGTGCTGTGCGATGAGTTGGGAATGCGGTCACGGGGAAAGGGGACTCACTGAGGGGTTCACGGCAGGGAGACAGGGTCATATTTACACATGGCTCATTTATATGCGGTGACGAGGAAAGGCGCTGAGGCACGGGATGGCCAGGACACTGCAGTCGCCCTGGGAGCCGACGAGAAACCTGTGCTGACGAATACGGGGCTACCAGTCACGTGTGCTAAGTGTAAGGTGAAAGGGATTGAAATTAGATAAAATTTAAAAGTCAGCTCTTCCATCGCATGGAGCAGGTCTCAGATGCCATACAGAGCGAATGCAGAGCACTGCTGTCATTCCAGAACAATCTGTGGCAACTTCAGATGCCTCCCCGTGGACAAGACGCCTCCTTTTGGGGAGAAAGGGAGGAGGTTAGACTGAAGGAGGAAAACAGGGCATTTGAAGGGGAGAGAGCTTTCTACTTTAACTAAATTTACATGTTTTTATTTTACATAATGAACCCTTTTTTAATTTTAGAAAAGGAAAGATAAAATATTCTACGACTCAAAAGTGGATACCTCTCCTGTGATGTGGGGGAGAGAACTCAGGCCCCACGATCCTTTGTTTGAGAGGAAGCCTTTGCAGAAAATAATCCCTTCAGAGTAAAACTCAAGGTCTTTTCGGAACACCACTGCCCCAAGTGGAGTATTTCCCCGTGGTCTGCTGGCTTTTCCAAACAGCGTGCCCGCCCATTTTCATCCGGTCAAGGTCAGTGGGTGTTTCTGCACCTCCAGGGCCATCTCTCGCATCCCAGACCTGCTGCCATCAGAGAGCCACACCCGGGCCAGACCCGATAGTCCTGCTTTCCAGCAGCAACAGCGGGGCTTTTGGCTCGTTCTACCTGGACAGCCGGACCATGGCTCCTACTTAGCCTGAAGGTCTGTCAAACACACCTGAAGTCTAAGGACTTCTGGACGCCTGCATTTAGGCTGATTATCACTCGCTGTGGATGTAAAGGGGTTTCACAGAAAAGATTAAATATACATTTTTCACACTGATAGGCAATAATATGTGTGGGGCTACATAGATGATACACACACACACATTAGGTTCAGTTTCTACATATTTATGTTGAACTGTGGATGAGCACTTGGCTCATGTATATTTATAAACTATGAGCTATGATTTTTAGGAGCTTACAGTGCAACTAGCAGGTCAGCCAGCTTAGGTCTAAAAGTTGTCCAGTGTCACTTTATTTTTGTTTCCATGCGATGGGATATAACTCAAGCCTAACTGGGGGTGGGGGGGGGTCGGGAATCATGGGGCAGCTAGTCAAAATAATGAATGAAGTTTCCTGTACAAAGCTTCCTACCATTTGTTGAAAACATCTAAATGATCAATTCTGATTTCCCCCCAATTCATTCACAAGTATGAATAACTTTTCTTATTTTACATATAAACCAAAGCTTTGACGTTTTGTGCTGCTCGTTAACTTTACATTTATTTAGATATCTCACTTGTTGAGGCTTCCGTCCGATTAATAACGGAGACATTCTTTAAAAACATGCATGTTTTAGCCACTCTTAGTCTCACCAAGCCCAGAACGTTTCCTGAACCGAAGCGAGTGTATTTTACATCGTGCCGTTCGCAAGTTCCATATCAAAAAGAAAAAGCAAGAAAAAAAAACTGAAATAAAACTGGAAATAACAAAGACGCCATAAAATAAGTTAAGGAAAGTAGGAGATGAAAACCGAAATGAAATTTCAGGGTTAAAATGATGTAACTCTGTTTATACTGTTTGGTCAGATGGACCTTCTAATCACTAAGCAGCATCGTGTGCTACTTTCCCTGCCCAGTGTTCTCTTCCTCTCGTCCCGTGGCTGCACACACACTCACAAGCAACATGTCATCTCGTTCGTGCTCAGCTTCCCCATGCCCTGTTCCCTCTCCGCTGCAGCCACAGCCCCGTGCAAACTCCCACCCTATCCCTACGCCCCCCTTCCCATCTGTCTCCCGGGCTACAGCAGCTGGGTCTTCGCCCTCAAGCTGCACCTGAAGCACATCCTGTCCCGAAACACCACAGTGAATAGTGATTCCTGTTCCCCTTTGTCATCACACCGGGTCTTGGTCAGGTGCCCTGTGGCCCCGCTCGCTCGCTGTTCTGGCCGCACATCAGAAAAAGCCTGGCAAGTGTGCCGCCCCCCACTCCTGCCGCATTTCCCGACTCCGTGTCCGCCCCACCTTGCACGCTGCTCACGTGCCCTGAGGCTCTCCCTGTTCAATGACCTGAAGTACGGACACAGACTCTTCGTGTTCGCTGGCTTGGACTAGCCCGTGCTCCTCGCTGAGCGTGAATGGGGCATGCGTGTCCGCCGTGTGTGCCAGCGCCCAGGGAGTCACAGCGTTTCGGAGCTGAAGAGGACCTTAGAGACTGCTGGGCAAGCCCAGTCCTTTCTTTTTCTCCAGTGAGGCTCCTTAACCAGTTATCTCAAGTAACGTTCCTAAGGTCACACAGGTAGTGACAGATCTGGTTCCAAAATCCCAGCTTCTTAACTCGGAGCCCGCAGTCTTCCTGCCCGGAGATGCGGGTCAGGTGGGTTCTGTGGGACTCTTGGACGCCCTGGCGCTTTCGACCACCTTGCTCCTCCCTGCGCTCAGCCTCCTCCAGCCCCCACTTCCCCAGGTTCCCCCTCCCAGTCACGTCCTCCCTTAACTGTTCCAGATTTGAGTCACTCAGGTCCTGGTAGCGTTTATTTCCTAAATGCCCACAGTCTTTCATTTACATGTCTCCTGTTGAACTTAGCGCACATAGTCGTTGTTTATATTCTTGTCGTGTTTTGCTATTAAGAAGTCAGTTACTTGAGAGAGACCCAGCATGTCTTACAGATTTTTGGGGCCCTTGTGGTTCCTGATAAATCAGTGTTCGGCCGAATGCGATTGCACCTATCACAGTACGCTGCTGGATGAGAGGCAAATTGGTTATCACTCCACATTTAATCTATCTGATTTGCCATGGCTTAAGATTTTTTTTTTTAAGTTCAGTCCTTCTTATTCTTTTTGTTATTTGCAGGACTACAATAATAAACTAGAAATAGAGCAAATAGAAACTGAACTTCTTCAGTCACATCCAATTCAATCAAGTTGTAGGTCAGACGTTCCCAGAAATAAAGCATCTCTTATTTCCCTCACTTCGTATCACCTGTAACACGGCCACACACAGAAGAGGTTCTGGGCTTATGTTTATGTTGATATTCATGTTAATTCAGGGACAGGAAGCCACGGGGAAGCTTCGGTTCAGCAGGACCGGAATCACAATGTTAGTGCTCAGAATTCTCAGTGATGAGACAGAAGTTTTACTTTGTGCTTGTCCTGACTGGCAGGAAAAAAAAAAACAGAAATGACCTCAGTCTTTGGCTTTTCGTTGTGTTGTTTGACTATTACGTGGTTGCCCAAGGTTCGCTCCAAGTGATCACAGTTTGAGCATGTGCACAGTGAGGGCTGGTGTGCGGGTGATTCTCAAGGCAGGGTACATGAATGGCTCATGGACTTAGTTTACACTAGCCCATCCTTGGGCTTACCCCTGGGGTGTCATCTTTGATACTTATTTCCCCTGTGAGAAGGGGAATTCGGAAACGTAGATTTCATTTGCTTTGTAGCAGGAAAAGGAAGGTAAAGCAGTTGTTCTTAAGCACAGCAGCTTTTTCTTTTAGAACAAGATCCATCTGACATACTTTCTGTCTGTCTTCACAGCGTTCCTGAACAATCATCTTAGTTTCGAGTTACGCTGAAGAGCAGAGCACACAGCTGCTTCAGGACATACCCTGACGCTTACTTACCTATGTCAGTGCCTCGTGATCTCAGCAAAGTGTGAGTAACCCTGTAAGAAAGAAATGTTCTGTCGCGCTCATAAGCCAGAGCACTACTTATCTTCAGAGCCAGATTTTCTGGAAAAAGGAAAAAAATTACCTAGGAGGAATTGTGCTGTGAACAGCTCACATATCTCAGATAGTGAGAAAATATGAAATATGCTCAAACTGGTTTTTGATGGCCTATTGGAGTTTGACATGCTTATTAGCATATGCAAATGTTTTCAGCATCCGGTTGCTACCTGATCCTGCTCTCATTCCTAGCTGTGGGTTCACCTATCACTACTGTGGTTTTTGTGGCTCTCTCTGCACTTGGTGCACACATCTTACTTTGCACAAAGTAAATTTGAGTGTGACTTGCAAGATAACAGCCCCATAAGCACTCACGAAGGGAACACAACTCAAATACTTACAACTTGGGCTCATGCTAGCGACCTCGTTTGCAAGGGGCATTCCACGCAATAGCGAAAGGAACTCAGTTACACATATACGGCAGCCCAGCGTGGCGAGTCTTAACGCAAGTCATTCTGTGCCTCGGCGCCTCTACTCCATTCTACTCTTCCTGTTCACATGTTAGATACCCGTTTCAGGAAGCGTTTAGTGGGGTGCATATCAATGTCGGACACTGCGCCCTGTATTGAAACAGAGTAGAAGTTCCGCGATAGTATATATTTAGATCACTTCAGTAAAACAAAGCCCCTCTTTAAGGTAAACTTCTCTTATAACAGAAATCTATTCAAATATTATTTAGGAGAGCTTATTAAACCAGGGATATTAGGTTTTTACACTCATGAATCTGATATATATATAATCATATATAATATATAATCTGATATATGAATAATTTGATATAATCATATACATATATCAAATTATACATATCAGATTACACATATACAAAATAAGGATATTTTATATATTGTATATAAAGGTATTATGTATATAAGTGTGTGTGTATATATGTTGTGTGTATGTATACATATATAAACATATATATAAAATAAGGGTAAGAAATACCTTATGTCAGATGGTGCAAGCAAAATATTTATTCTCCTTCGGGTTTTGTAATACCTTTCTCCAGAATTCATTTTCACAGCCCTATCATTCTTCATACACACATACAGAGCCGTAGAACTGGTAAGAGATTCTACCAAGTAGCCAATGGATTTCTGTAACAAGGCTTAGAGAAGACTCAGTGATAATTCAACCTAAAGATCTTCCCTGGGGGTTAATTATGGGACAATGATACCTGCATCCAAAGAGCCTGTGGAGATGCAAGAATGGGTTTGATTATGTCTAGAATAACTCTTTGAATTGCTCAGTGAATAAAGCCATAATAATCTGCAGCAATATTGTTATTATCCATTGCCATGAGATTGTTCACTTGTGTTTATATAATGTCTTCCTTAGATTAATTGGAAATGCTCCATTTGAAATCAGAGCAGTCTCTAGAGAATGCTGCTAAAATGTTTTATCCATTAAAAATAATTCAAAGCCCGTTAACTGGCCAATGAAAAATTTAATGCTTAAGGAAGTCCCTTTGAAACACTTATTACTTTGGGCCACCATGCATGCATTTGGCCTTGGAATTAACCCTCCGTGGAGTGCTTTCCACGGTAGGCATGGAACACCAGCAGAAAGGAAGAGGCCCTGTGTGATGATGCGAGGGATTATCACCATGACTGAAAAGACCCATCCACTCTTCTTGGTATGTGTCCATAGAAGCAGCTTGCTGGAATTGGCCTCAAAAGGAAGCCACCACCTTCTATTTCCATTGTGTTGTATGGCAATAAGTGTTAAACAATGTGTATGTAATCCCACGGGCTCCTCAGTAAAATTCTATGAATCCTCATAAACGATAATAATGACAACTGTGATTTATTCAGAAACCGCACCATGCCAAGCACATGCTAAGCAAATGCACAGGTCCGTTTCTCTAAGACACCTGTGGCGTGCCACCAGACTCCCTCTCAGGAACAAGGCCTTTACTCACCAGTGGCAGGGGGTGTTAGCTTTGAAGCTCCTTCCTAGAAAAAGGGCTGCCTGCATCCAATACATTGTTGAAGAGAAGGTCCAGAGGCCTGAATCACTTACCCGAAGACCCCTTCCTTCAAGAGCCCTCCCCCCATGAATCTGGCTCAGGTCCTTGCTGTCACTGTATGAAAGTCAGCTTCTCTGGGTGCATCACTTCTTCACAAATGCTATTCCTGAGAGCACCGCCCCCTTCCCTGTGAACCTCTGCCATCCCAGTGTCTGTTCCCTGTCTAACCTGACCAAAGACACGGACCTCAACGTCGTGGTTGAGGAAACCGAGGGTTGGAATGAACACAGGGTATAAGCTTCGAACACAGAGCTTTTTACAGCTCCATGCTGCCTGGCTGAGAGGACACAGTTCCAAATCCTAAAAGGTCCTATTTCCTAATGAAGGGTTATTTCGACTATAGGGGTGGGCAGACCTATGTCTAGACCTGATAAAATAAATTTAAGAATCTTAAAAGAGAAGGAAATCTTACCTTTCCTGACAGCATGGATGGACCTGGAGAGTATTAGGCTAAGCGAAATAAGCCAGGCAGAGAAAGACAAGTACCATGTGATTTCACTTACATGTGGAATCTAGTGAACAAAATAAGCTAACAGAATAGAAATAGACTCACAGATACAGAGGACAGACTGACAGCTGTCAGAGGGGAGGGAGGGTTGGGGGTCAGGTGGAAAAAGTGAAGGGATTAAGCAACAACTGCAACAACAACTAATAGACATAACAGGATGGTGATGACCAGAGGGAAAGGGGGTGGGGGAGGTAGAAGAGGGTGAAGGCGGGTGAATGGTGATGGACAGAGACTTGAGTGGTGACCACACAGTACAATGTACAGATGATGTGTTATAGCATGATACACCTGATACCTGTATAATTTAGTAACCCCAATAATTTTACCCCAATACATTCAATAAAGATGTTTAAAAATCTTAGTAAATGGAAAGGCTGTGAAAGAGTTATCCACATAACCTGTTTACAGTAATGATTAACTCTGTACTCAATTTATTTATGAAGGTAGCAAATTTTAATTGATCCATGCACTATTCCATTAATTTAAAATTTTAAAAGGTCTAATACAAAGAAGTATAAAGTAAGGAAATAATGAAAATTTGTGCTATCTTGAGATGCATGAAGAAAAAAATAGTCAATGAATGAACAAAATACATCTCAAAAACCTAGAGCTATTGGTTGACATACCATTAAGAACAAATGACGGAACTTCACTTATTTTCCACTTTTGCTTTCTTTCTTTATGCTTATTTAGAGAGAGCATTTGTTACTTTGTTGATATAAGTATTTATTAGTAAAGCAAACTAAAAATATCCCTTTTCCTACAAAATCTACATTCAAGAAACAAGAAACTAAAATACACCTAGCATCTTGCTTTGCACAAAAGTCACGGTCCTGTATAAAGTAGGGCTGAAAGTTCTACATAACACCATTGCTAACAAGTTGGGTTTTTTTTAAATTCCAAAGTTAGAGCAGTAAACGTCTTCCACAGCGGTGAGATATGGCAGTATGCAGGTTATTTGCATAATGAACTTGGGAATGCATACATTAGATATTTTTATGTCCTTCTAATAACACTACTGCTGTACAACACGTGTGATTGCTATTGGAAGTAGTTTGTATTATAACTGACAAAGGGTTCTGTAGTGTACAGGGCCCAGGGCCCAGTGTGAGATCAAAGCCTCCCGGCTCCAGACAACGTCTTCTTGGTCATCGTCTTCCTAACACGTCACGTGTCAGACCTCTGAGCCCCGCTTTCTTGGGATTCAAATTAGGGAACGTTAGAACAGCAGTGCAGTTAGATAATTTGGCTGAAAGCTGTTTGATTTTCCCCCCTATGTTTTCCTGCATTGAAATACAAAATTGTAATATACGCCAGAAAGTGGAATTAGATGAGGAAAAGTCAAATACACTATAAATCCTGAATGAAGGTTCAAAATTTGAAGGATGCATTTTGCCAAACCACCTAATCACTTACCAATCTCAGCCACTGATGGAAATGAAGGATAGAAAATACTCTAAACCAATTTGTCATTTCAACCCCATTTTTACCCAAACCAAACCAACAATGGTGACCCCAGTCAAGCACCGTGACGATGGCTCAGGAGCGGTGTGCCAGCTCCAGGCACCGGGGCCGCTCACTCCCGGAATCTGGGCACACGAGACACTTGATGTAGTCGGGGGGTGGGGGGGGGGGTTCGCCTGTACCTGGTCAAACCAAAGAGCTACTTGGAAGAAATTCACTCATTTTCACTTAATGGCACAAGTTATTAAAATAGACTGAAACTCGGTGGGAAAAAAAAAAAAAACTATCCCAGCTGATGAATGTGGCTACTAATGACTAGTCACTGGTCAACAGGCTGTACAAGCCATAACTTGTGGAAGAAACCAACGTTTTGGTACAATCGCCTGTGCTGGGAAACTTACTGAGAACCTTCCACTCTGGGAGGCCTTGATGAGTGCAAGGAGACGGACACCGGCACTTACGGCAGAAACAGATGTGAAACCCACGTATCGCTCGTCCTTTTTATACACTCGTTAAAGTCGCCACAACCTTAACGGCCACAAAATGAGCCCGTTAGCACTGGGGACTTTCTCCCAGGCCTGAGCTCCATGGTGCCAGCGACGCTCACAAGATAGTATCTGCTTACATGAGGGAAACAAGCACAGTGATTTAAGCAAGAAAAGAGCATTTGTTGCTGTATATTAAAACACTATTATACTTGCTTTCCTAATTAGCTCCACCAAGAAGACAAATATCCTCATTAGGGTCTGGGCTGTGAGAACTGTTGCTGGTAGGAGGTAGCTTGCAGGTCACACAAATGGAATGCAAAGCTGGAGAACCTCTGAATTCTTGAAGGCAAAGCCAGGGCTTCACCGAGGGCAAGGAGATCCCCCCGTCTACATTCTGAAGACCATTTTAGGGCCATGTGGGTAGAGCTGGCACGGACGAGGACACACTGAGCCTGGCTTCATTCAAGTTCAGTCAGCAAGGGTCCCCTGCAGGTCTCCTTCCCATGCGCTCTGAGTCTTCGCTCTTTAATCATGATGTGAGAATTCCCAGAAATGACAGAGGCATGGCCACGACACCATGTTGTCCCTGCCGTGTGGTGTCCCCTCGCCCCCTCTGTCAGCCGCTGCCCCCGGGGCTCTCAGAGCCTTACTCTGTGTCACACAATAACCGGAGAGTAAGGGCAGCAGTGACATTGCCCAGTGGTTTTTGCTTGTTTTTATCAGGCTCCTTAAGGGAATCTTCTTCCCAGTGGGCGCGTTTTCTGAGCAAGAAAATTGCCTACATTCATTTCAGAGAGAAAAAGAGAGAAAGAAACAAAATTACAGGAGCACTGTCCTCAGGGAATTCCTGCGGCTTGTCAGCCACCGAGTCTCTAGGAGCAAGGGCTAGAGAGAGCCGTTCCCCACTCAACCCGGGGAGGCCAAGCTCCGGCCGCTCGGAGGTCACCAGTGTGCATTCCCACTAGATCTTGTCTCTCGGTCCTGCCCTTCTGTCCTCAGTCAGGCCCATCACGCTTTATGGCTGCACGTTGAAAAGAGGGCAGGGGGAGGAAGAGGAACGAAAGGATAAGAGACCTTCACAGGCTTCTCCCCTGCTGCGAGGCATGCAGGACCTCGTGCCATGAGAGCTCTGGAGAAATCAGGAACACCTGGTTCTGCCTCTGTACCAGGCGCTTAGTACTTGAAAGAAAACAAAGGTGCCCTCCGAGAGTTCTCCAGCAGGCAGTGGATTAAACGAGTAGGATATAAAAATTATATATATTTTTATCTGTGCCGTGAGGTCAGGTAAGGTCCATCAGGAAAGCATCAGCAAGGGTTTGAGAGGAGGTGAGGTTTAAGAGCAGCTACGTGTAGGGTCGGCTTTGACAGGACCGGCAGGTGCTGGGGTTGGAAGTTTGGGGTCGAAGGGGAAAGGTGAGTGAGGGTTAGAGAGGAGAGAGTGCAGAATGGTTTTGAGGAAGCAGGCGTGACGGAAAGACTCTGAGAGCAGTACGTGTGGTAAGACATCAGAACGGGAGCTATGACCAGGGCCCGAGTGACAAAAAGAGAAGCTCGTCCCTAGGACAGTGCTCGGGAAGGCGCTGAGGACGAGACAACAGAAGCCGTCACTGAAGACGTGAATGGATGGCACCGTGTGTCATGGATCGCACAGCAGAGAGGGGGACAAAGGGTCCAGTGGGGGCAAAGCAGGTCAGCCAGGATGGTGGCGTAATTAGGAAAGGGGGCACCGGACGCAGAGGGCCCAGGCCTGTGACTTGTGCGGCTGGTTGGGGCCCAGAAAGCACAGGAGAGCGCGGAGACAAAGACGATGCCCAGGTTCCGAGCCGGGCTTCCTCAAGCACGCGGGTGGCCGGAGGACGAGGAAATAGCTGAAGTGAAACAACACATCCAGGTTTTGTTACGTTGCTATTGAAGGGCATTCAAAACAAATGGTGGGAAAGGTTCAGCTCGCAACTGGAAATTTGGAAACGTCAGGCTCAGTCTCGTGGTCACAGCAAGTCTATGTGCAGAAGTAACGGGTAGAAGGTGCAGAAATGAATGGAATTCCCGGGAGAGACAGTGCGGAGCCGTCCACACCGGAGGGCCGGCTGCGGGACCTGGGCCATGTGTCCACTCAGGAGGCGGGGGGTAAGGAAGCCGCAAACGAAAAAGGAAGGTCCACAGGAGAATGAACCGGTGAAGAGACGCCCTATTTTCATGTACACGGGACTCAGTATTGAGGACAGTGTTGGTGGCCTTCCAAGCTGAAGGAAGTAGAAATAAGTAATGGTAAACTAACGAAAAAGGAGAAAGGACCAATCGAGACCAGTTACTAAGTAGTACATTCATATATAGGAAAGTAGCCTATGCTTATTTCCCCAGGTCTGGCATCTATTTGGATTTTGACCACTTACATTTGCGGAGAACACTAGGACAAAGTTTCCATGAAATATTCGCTCCTCCTTTTCATTTCTTATTAGCGATCCACAGGATAGATGTCTGAAGGAAATAAAAAGCATACTTTGGAATAACAAGATGTGCTCATTTATGTTTGTCTCTTCAGGAGAAGGTAGTGAATAACATTAGAAAATAGCATTAAATGAAAAGTAATTTAGGCCCTGGCTGGTGTGGCTCAGTGGTTGACTGCTGGCCTTCAAACTAAAGGGTTGCTGGTTCGATTACCAGTCAGGGCACATGCCTGGATTGTGGGCCAGCTCTCAGGTAGGGGATGCATGAGAGGCAACCACACATTGATGTTTCTCTCCCTTTCTCTCTCCCTCCTTTCCCCTCTCTCTAAAAATACATATTTTTTTAAAAAAAGTAATTTAGCATTAGACTGGATATGCAATAGGAGGACAACGAATTTGTTGTAAATTTAAATTTTCTCCTGAAAACTACGAAGCCGCAGCTCTAGGAAGGGGTTGTGATGAGATTTCACGCTCCGTCCTCCACTGAGGTGTCGTAGAAACCAGGTGAGTCCTCAGAGACATGTGAATTTTGTGACCACCAGAGACTCTCATTCAAATGCACAGGACAAAAGGAAAATTTTGAGAAGATGCAGACACTCTGTGGACCAATTACCTATATTTCCCTGCAGTATTAGCCAACATTTGGGATGCGTTTTCTGACAATGTTGCAAATATCAGCAGTCTTTTGACTTTGATAGGAGGGTAAAATTTGTAATTAGCATTAACAGTCTTTTTAAAACACTCTCCCATGATATTTTATGCTACCCTGGAGGACACCATTATGGTGACATTGTCTCCTAAAGTATTATTTAAATCTACTTAGGAAGAATTACACAGGGCTTGAAGAATATCTAATTATTTACAACTCACAAAAAACAAATATGTGCAGCTACCTGTGAAAATACACTAACAGGAAACGGAGCAATGTATTAGGAAGAACACCTGTGACGTCAGAGTCAGCAGGTGGGTGAGCAATAGTCCACTTTACAGAAATGGACAGAAACACAAAAGCATCAACATGATACAACACGATTCTATCCATGAGAAACCAGTAGGAATGGTGAGAATAATTTTAGAGTGAATTTTATAATTTGCTCAAAGCTTAGAAACTCTGTCTGTGATACCTGGTTGAGAGGGGCAGGGGAAGCTTCCTGCTGTCCCATTCTTCCCAAGTTCAGACTGGCAGGAGAAAACATCCGTAAGAATTAGACTGTTGGACTGTGACTTGTGGGTTCGCTTTCAGATGCCTATGGCTTAAGGATCCCTTCTCTCCCACGGAGAGCTGGTGCCTTCTCCATTGGTCTCTTTTGTGTGGTGGGAACGTGGCTTGGTGACCATCAGGCAGGAGCCCCGAAAATACTGTTGGACAGAAATGTGGGCTCTACCCCACTTGTGGCGAGGGCCAGGTCACATCCTGGAGTTGGACATAAATGGCGATGCTCCAAACTGTCCCCTGATATGCCTCT
Source organism: Glossophaga mutica (assembly GCA_039655065.1). NCBI lineage: Eukaryota > Metazoa > Chordata > Mammalia > Chiroptera > Phyllostomidae > Glossophaga > Glossophaga mutica. Next base: position 92,536,586 of record CM077313.1, read on the forward strand.
GCTTTCTCCCAACTTTAAAAGCAAGCAAACAAACACAGCTGGCTAGTGCTGGCCGCGGTGTCCACAGCTGTGCAGAGCAGCTCAGCTAAACACTAGGATGAGTGGGTGGCTCCCAGCTGCGTGCAGATGAGGAAACTGCTCAGACGGTGGTTTGCTGGTAAGCAGGCAACAGCAGGAAAAAAAATTAAAAATCCCTGATGGGTTGCAGATTTTTCCCTGCGACATAAATATTTCCAGCTCAGCAGGTGTCAGGCTACTACTGTGATTTAACTGAGTCCCCAGCGGGGAGGAAACGCAAATCAGCTTTGGGGAGCAGGCCAGGCAGCCCCAGCCCCCTGCTGAAAAGCAGACTGTCTTTTCACCTGTCTCCTTATTATGGAGGCCCCTGGGCTCTGGATGGCGGCAAATGGAAAGAACAATTGAACGGGGGTTTCCGCACAGGTCGTCTAGACGGTGGGTTTCGACGTTTTTCATCTCAGGGCACACAAACTATTGAAATCCTGCGGCCCATCGGACAAAAATGTGTATTATTTTAATTCATTCACACCAGACAGCTATTGTTGTGTTGACCATCATTTTTTTTGGGACAATCTAAGGGAAAAGAGGTCAGTGCCCCTGACTAAAGAGTGTTTTACACGTATTGAGTGTTTTACAAATTTTTACAGGACACTGGTTGAAAATCTCTGATCTAAACCTAAAACCTTGAAAGGATTAATGCAGAGCAATTGAAAACCAGTAAAAATATAAATACAAACTATAAAGACATTCTCCAGGTTTAGTATAGAGCACAAACCAGAAAAAACAATAGCTCCCCCTCCTTAAAGGCAACACAGAAATGCCCAGGCACCTTCCTCCCTGTGGGTGTGCCAGGCTGAGGCCACCAGCTAAACGGAGCCCCCAGCACCCGGCTGTCCGCCTCCCCAGGGCCGTCCGCTTCCCAAGGAGAGAAGAAAATCACTGCAGAGCCCTTCCCAACCCTCCTCGCATCCCAAGTGCCTCTTGAGAACCTCAGCTTGTCACCTGCTTGTGAGTTCTCATCCTTGGCCCTCAGGAAATGCATCTCTGTTTTCCTTCTACCTAACAGCATCGTTATTTCTTCCTGGCCTCTGGCTTATCTCGGGGAAGGGAAACTTTAATCTTCACGGAACAGGGGAAGGATAATGAAGGAAGGAGAGGAGGACACATCCCTTTCTAGCTTGCACATGTCTGCACAACACCCCCGGGCCTTTCCAGACACTCGACTTTTCTCTCCGCTCCCAGCAAAAGCAGGAAGAAGCCGGCAACCGTGCGATCGTCGCTCTGTTAGGGTGGAGGATGAAGCAAGGGCTGGCTCTGTTGATGTGTCAAGTTCACAGTTGGCACGCACATCATTCATCCGATAAATAGAATTATTTAATGAATGGGTATTAGTCACATAAGCTCAATAAATAACTTTATAGAGATTGCAATAAATACTTTGACTCAGAAATGTAAAAGGAAGAAAAATCTGCCAATTGTAAAATATGTTCCCTATCCATCTTGACTTCCACTTTCTATGACAACTACCTCCGACCTGTCTGGACCACTGACTGAGCTGCAGCTGTGCATAAAGGTAACGTTCTCAGCCTGGCCACCGAACCCTGTATGCTAGCATCCTGGTCTTGGATGCTCACCTTGAGCATCCTCTGTTTGCCTACCTTATCTAGTTGAACAGACATCATCGTGTTGCCGATAGAAGCATTGCATAGAGTATGTCTGAAGTAAGCTCGTGTTAGCCTGCACATTTTCTTACTTGGGTTACGAATAATAATAAAGCCACACGTGACCATGAACATACCTCACAAGTTCCTTGAGGCCAAGAACTACGTTGCGGCTTTTTACAGACGCGTCTGCAGTGACTGAGGACCTTGGACTAGTTAACACTATTGGATAACTTGGAGAAGCTGAATCTCCCGTACCGTCTTTATTTTGGTGGGGGCTAACATATTATTCAAAATGCTCATTCCTTGAAATAAACCTATTTGGCCTTGACTCTTCCCATCCATCATGTCTCCTGCAGTGACCTGAGCACAGGTGTTGCTGAGGGGAGCTGCTTCTGTTAAATACGCAGTTTCTGTGCTGTTAATTCAGTGTTTACAGAGGTTGACTCTGGGGATCTGGATTTAAGGGGTGCCTCCCCAGTGCCGGGGGTTTCTATGATCTGGTGAGTTTAGGAAATGTCGCTTTTTCAGCCCGGCTTATGGTAACGGCAGCAAGCAGAGAACTCTGAGGGAAGGAGGAGAAGGTGGATCAGAAGGGCTGCTCGGCCCTGGTCGACCTTGTCGGATCTTGAGGGCGGAGCAGAAACCAACAGCCGGAAAGGGATGATGCTCTTCACAAGGAGCAGTGATGTCACCACAGACCACCGCTGTTCTGGGCCACCGTGCTTCTTCCTGCGCACGCCTCTTCACCAAGGGATGGACACTCTTTCCACTCCCCCAAATCCCCACTCGTGCTTATATCACATGTGATGCTGAACGTGCTGCTTTTTATAGTCTAGGTGCTCGTTACCTTCCACTGTTGACCCCTTGACCAGCCATCAAAGTCTGCTGACATGTCTAGGAATCTCGGGACACCCAGCACTCAGAGCCAGGAGGCGGGGCTCTGGAAGAGGGACTGCGTCCCTTCTGCCACAGAGGCTCTGTCGGCTCCTGCTGGCCACCGCGTGGATCTGTTCCAAACTTCCCAGCTCTTTCCAGCTTCCCAAAGAGGATCATATCCATCCAGACAGGATCGTACCTGCCCTCTCCTCCTCCAAATTTCTTTCGTTTAAGGTGTGTTGCTTCTCTAATTACAATTTGAAAGCAAGATATCCTTGTAACAATTCCAACATGTAACGACAGTTTCTGTGGTGTTACCATCTTGTGATTATTTGCAAAGTTTTCCAGAAAATAATTTTAAAAAAGAGTACAGATTTGCTTATAACCCTGTGAGGAGCCGTACCCCCCAGACCCTTCCCCTGCAGCCTTCAGGGAGGAGAGTCTGCGTAAGGACCCGAAATACAAGGGAACACCAGCTATTGCACTAATGCATACAGGCCACTGCTGGCCGAGCCTCTGTCTCCCATGTCCATCACTGCTCCAGGCCCCTGGAGTCTGCAGGATGGCCTGTGGGCACCGGCAAACAGACTTACCTGAGACAGTCGAAATGCTTCAGCAGGAATTACGTCAGCCTAGCGCGGAATTTCGGCACTTCCGAACGGGTGCTTTCAGAGTGAAAGGTCTGTTACAAAAGAGGGAAGGCAGTCTGACCGTGATCTGATTTTGCCTCGCTGATTTTTTCTGTGAGTGGTTTTCTCCCTTATTATTGTTCCTAATGCTAATGGGGTCACGCTCCTCTCATCTGTCAGAATCCCATGAAATGGAAAGAGAAGGTTTTTACCTGTTTATTTGTCGATTGGCTGTATCAACTTCTCTCACTAATAGGCTATCTCAAACTACAGCTGGCTGCATTTGATAATATAATCAGCAGTGTGTTCCTACCTGAAAATTGAAGAAGGAAGCAGATGACTTGCTGTGCTCCCCTGTCTGGCAGGGGAGCTTTGACAAATGTTAGGCTGGCTTGTTTGAATTTCAAAACAAGGACGGAAAACTGTGTTTTTTGAAAGCGTCTCTCAGGAGGAGTATGAGGTTGTGCTACTCTGGGGGTAAATGAGAGTGATTTTAAATGGTGGTGGTTGCATAAGGAAAATGAAAAAATAGGAAAAAATTCAAAAGCTTCCTATTTTGTGATAAACAGGTAATTTACAAGCTAATGTTTAATCCTGAGCCAACACCAGTGTTAAAACCAGCTTGAAAAATCATGGCCTTTGTTCTTGAATCACACCAAACTGTTCGCAGCTTCCTAAGAAATATTTACTTAAATCTACAAAGTGGGGGAGGGGGGTGTGTTGTTTTAACTGTCTGAGAGGAACCACAGGAAAAATTAAAGATATAGTTGGTTCAATGCAAAATTTTTGAGGAACTCTTTAAAGGTCATTAAATGTAGTTTTTAGGATAAGATTTCAAAGCTTTCATCAAGAGAAATGATTTTAGCACATTACTATCAAGCTTCATTATCCATAAGCGAGGAGGGGGGGGGCAAAGAGCTAGGCAAACAGCTCGGATGATGCATTTATGGCCTTGTGGGGTGATGGAACAGCCCCCACCGAGACAGTTAAACTCTGACCAGTCAGGTTGTTTGGGTGAGCAGTGAGACATTTCATTTCCAAACCACTGTTCTCCTATTGCAGGGACATAGAACCAAAAATGTGATCTTATGGATACGTATACGTAGTATTACTTAGGAGGCTAGAAATACATGCAGTGATGTGTTTAAGCAGGTTCTATTCTTCATTAAATCAGGGTCCCACCCAAAATTTAGATGCAACAAGGAAGTTGAAAAGGGTCAACTTCTACTTTCTATGCATCAGATTTATATGCGTACCTCCTTCAAATCTCTTTCTCTTCGTCTTTTTCTTTTCTGTGATTGAAAGAGAGGGCTTAGCGGAGTAGTCAGAGGCATGTACCAATCATTTGTCAAAGGACTGATGAAGGTTATCGCAAGTTACTAGCGAGAAGTCTCGACAAAAGAGTAACACTGTATTGATCCCGTACCTGGGACTGTGTTCCAATGCTCCCCAAGCATGAAAGGCACTCGGAACCTTATCTTAACTCTTACTTTTGAAATATAAGGATTTCTTTATTTAACAAATGTTTATTAGAATTTTTGTGTTTTTATTGGTTAAAGCAATCCAAGTCTATAGTTTAAAAAAGAAAATAATGGTAAAAGGCTTTATAGAATTGCCGTTACCTAAAATCTTAATCTTCAAGACTCTTACAGAATTTCAAGTGTTTGACCTTGCCTCTGGCTGAGCAGCACTTCCTTTGGGAATGAGCTCGTAACTGGAAAAAGTGGTCTGGAGAACCGGAAGGTAATAGGTTATAGGTAATGTAGGTTATAGGTAATAGGTAAGAGGTTATAGGTAATAGGTTATAGGTAATTCATGTATAGGAAATGTAGTCGTGCCTTCCTGTATCGCACTGTTTATGAAATTCTAACGTTGAAGAGAAACGCTAGGCCCAAGGAATGTTCCAGCACATAACCGGAGTGTCCAAGTGCAGCGTGCACCTAAAGGTGGTCCTGCTGGGGGGGAGTCACGTTTCCGGGGAGTCTGACGTAGCCTTCACTTCTCAGCATTATCGTCATGAGATAGTGTCCCTCAGCGGGTTTGAAAGCCTGGACGCTGCAGCCGATGACAAATCGATATGCATAGGCTTCTGAATTATTTAGAGAAGTGAGTCAGATGCATAATTTGTGAGCATGTTTATAACTGATGTCATTCTCAATCGGTTATGCACCTTTGTCAAAACAGCAACACGGGAACCAGCAATCCTTCACCTCCCCTTGTCTCCTTCCCCCGTTCTTGTTAATACGTCCTTTTTGTTGTTGCCATGCCGGTATCTGTCATTTCCACTGATGTGGCTGTACATGTACAGCCCACCGCTGGTCCACGTGTGTGCCCTGCGGTAGTACCTTTATCCGTACATGGCGTGCTGCTCAGAGAGAATAACTCCTCTTGTACCTTCCATCTGCTTGTTTTTCTCCAAATCTCTTGCAAACTTCGGACCTCAAATTTCCGACAGTCTATCAGCTCTATGTCTTTTCTCCTGTCTTCAGGCTCCTGTCTGGCCTAATTGTCTACCAACTCTGCTTCTAAGACCTTGGAATGCCTACTTCTCTTCCCCGTGTTGGATCCCTTGTTTCCTGGACCCTATATTTTATTCTATTTTTCCTTCCTCAGTTTCGTGGAGAAAATCCTCAGTGGCTTCCTAAGAAGGGGTGCAGAGAAATGTGGCATTTTTGACAATTTGATATTAATAAAATGTTCCACTGTTACCTTACTACTTGGTTGATACTTAGACTGGGTATAAAAATTTGGGTTAAAACCATTTCACTTAGAATACGGAAGCTGATATTCTATTTCCTTCTTGTTTCCAATACTACTTTTAAGAAATCTGATGCCATTATGATTCCTAGTTTTTGTGTGTGATTTTTTTTTAAATTTCTGTGTTTATCTCTGATGATCTCCCATGTCTCCAGGGAGAGCTTTGTTCTGAACCTTTCAGAATGTATAACTATAGGATTTTGCTCTTGACAACTTTTTGGGGTGTTATCTTTATATAATGCCCCACCCATTTCCTTACTTTTCTCTTTGTAGACCCACTATTACATGGATTTTTGATCCTCCAAACATACATCATAAGTATCATTTTATTTCTCTTCTATTTTTCTCTCTTTCGTTTTTATTGAAGGTATCGATATTTTCAATGAGAAAACCTTGAAGTACAAAAATATAATTTAAATTGTTACATATTGTCAGAATGGGAACAGAGATGATGGGAAGAAAAACATGAATCACTGTATTGTCATGTGGGTATACTCCTGATAGGTTGACATTTGAACAATATAAAATAGTGGTTAAAAATAACTAAAATGTATTTCAAACAAAATAAAATGAAGAGAAATTCTTGATACATGAAAAACACTATACAAATGTTACCTATGACTTTATGAGTCAGAGACCTGTCAGAAGTACAGAAACCTCACTAGATATTTCAAGTAGTGTTGTGGACCGTCCAGCCTGGTTTCAGGAGTTGTAACCCTCACCCCATGGTGGGCTGTGTAAGAGCCCAAGGGACCCACTTCATCTGCGTCTGTTCTGTCAGGAAGACATGACCTACTAAGGAGACAAAGCTTATCTCCCTGGCAGGAGCACTGCTTCTGCCTCATCTATCTCTGGCCCCAATGCTTGGTTGGCAGTCAATGACGGATAAGACTCCTCATGGAGGGGCAACCTAAGCCAGACTCGACCACTTGGGAGGCCTCATGGAAGGACTCAGGGGGTTGCAGCAAAGAGGATGTGATGGACCCTCTCCCCCCAGCTATTCTTACATAGCCCGAGTCCTCATTTCCATCTGGGAGATGTCTCCTGCTTCCTAATCAGGCTTAAAGCCTGAAACTGTGGGGGTGAGCGGTGCAGCCCTGTGCTGGCCAGGACGGCTCCCTGGGTGATCCGGACATAAGAAAGAATTCCTAAAGTCCTGTGAAACCTGCTTTGCTAAGAGTGCTCTTCCTTAGGTGATAAGTGCCCCAGGAGGAAGTGAGTATGTCTCCCAAAGTCTGGCAACCCCCTTTCCTGACAAACACTGGCTCGGATTAAGCCCTCAGATTTCTTTGACATGTTAAACTTGTATTCTGGTGTATTGGAACCCAATAAAAGCCTAGTGAGGATGGGGCTCTGGGTCATTCTCCTCTGAGAGTTTGACCCCTTTCCTCCCCAAGCAGATCTTGTCTTGGTAGTTTTTATTTTCATCTGTGACAAATGGGGGGTTCTACAGGCGGAGCCCCCTGCAAAGTATAGGAACATATTCAAGGAAATGGGTTCCTAAAATTAAAGATTATGAAACATATAATAGATCGGATAAAGCCACCCCTAGCTTTCAGGAAATAAGGCAGGCATGGGATGATCTCAGAAAACCATGATTGATGTCTTCAACACCAAAGCAGTGTTCACAAGAAGCTGCTCAAAAGCCGCTGGCAAAACTTACACCTGCTGCCTGTTAAAGGCAGAGGCCAGCCTTCCGACCCTCAAGGTGCCGTCACGGCTTCGGTGGGTCTTCTGCTTTCCGAATCTGAATCATGAAAGGGCCTCTCCTGGGCATGCCACCTGCTGGCAGAGAGTTTGAGAAATGAGGCTGCCCCACTTCCAGCCCTGTGTGACGTGACGGGGGAGAGCATGCTGGGGGAAGCGTGGCTGAAAGGCAGTCTGACACTGTTATGGTTATGACGATGTTTAGATCAGTATTTTCTTTTTGGAATGTTATGCTGCTCTTTTTTTCTCTGTTTAAAGCTCCTTTTCGTGGTGCTGTTGTTTGCTTGTTCTCTGACGTGCCCGGTAACTCTTTCTCCGTGAAACACTGGGAGCCCCCAGAAGCTCGGGGTGTGGACGGGCTCGTTTCCAGGGGGATGGAGTCTATTTCCAGATGGTCCGTTGGTGTGCACATTTGGAGAGCAGGTGGATTTTACGCTGGGAAACACCAGATGCCAGTATCCTCCTGGAAGTGAGCGCAGCTTCTCCACAGGTAGGCCCTCCAGACCTCTCAAGGGCATGGACGACGGCCTAAAGGACAGTCAGACTGTCAGTGGGGACAATGGGATCGGTGCCTCCCCGTTGCGTATGTAGATATTAGCGTAATTTCATTTTTGGTGCCATGCTTCCCCCCCGCCTCCTCTCGGCTTGGTTTCCTGAGCTTGGAGACTCTGCACAGAGCCAGCCTTGGGGCCGCAGCAGCGGTGCAGCTGCCTGAGGCACTCCGAAGGGCCCCGTACTTGCTTGCATTCTCTACGAGCCATCTTGAAATTCTTCAGTTTTGAACACGGGTCTGATGTTGTCATTTTGCATAGGGGCTCCACACGTCATGTAGATGTCCTTGGCTCGGTCTGAATGTCTGCGGTCTGTCTCCTGACTTCCACAGGGCCCGCCAGTGGGGAGTTGCCCACCTCGCTCTGGAGACGGGAGAGAAGAAGGGGGAAGGGAGAGCAGGGTGCTAACCGCTCCATGCACAGCCTTTCCCCAAGCACTGAAGACAGCCTCACGTTCAAGTCATCCTGACGCTGCTTGGGTCACCCCCTGCTCCGGCCCTGGGTTGTGTTTTCTGTTCATTGCATCATGTGACAATGCCATTGGCTCTCAAACCCTCTGGTTAGGGATGCTGAGGTTTCCAAGTTTCACTGAAAATCAGCTTTGTTTCTTTTTGGCCGCCTTCGATATTTTGGAGGTCATTTTACAAAGCAGATAAGAACAGAAATTTCTTATTGCTGCTACCATGACACAAGATGCCCACATAATGTCTTCACCATAGGCTCTAGAAATGGAAAACTTAAGAGGCTTCCTCAAGCTGATCAGAAGGCTAACACTTATGGTTTTGAAACCTGTAGCCAAAAGGTGAGGTCAATTACCTTTTTTAGCATTTCAACCCAAACCACTACTTGTTCAGTATGTTGTAAATGCTATTTTCTAGACATCTTTATTTATTGAAGTTAAACAGCTAACACGTTGTTGACAAAGAGAAGCATTTCTCCCCCATATTCCAAGTGGTTTCTGCTAGACGTGCAATTCATTATTTCCTTGTTTCCAAACCAAGAGCTTTAGCCATTTGTGGCCATGTATATTTTATTATGTCACATGTAGTCCGCCTCATCGAAACATAATTTAAAATATTTATGATATACAGAAACAGTAAAGTCATTTAATAAAATATAAAATTATGTTCGTAGAAAGACTGTGGGAGATTTAAGGACTTAAACATCTCCAATGATGGATCATCACATTAAGATCTGCATTTCCTGAGGACCAGGGCAAAAGAGAGAAACAGTGAGTTATATCACGGTTCTAATTAGTCGCCATTACTGGAGACGATTCGCTGTGTGTGCAGCCCACTCCACTCTGGTGTTTCTCAGCGATGCCTAAAACCCCGCCCCACCCCCGCCCCACCCTCGCCCTGCCATGGGAAGGACTCTCCATTCCCCTCTGTACGAAGTCCCAGAGGGCCGCGCTCCTCATTGGCTGGGTCTCTGAGCCAGAGACTCACACTCTGATGGGAGCTGCTTGCTTCAGTCTAAACTCTTGAGTTCTTTTCTTTTTTTTCTGTGCAGGTCTGCACCGAATTAGTTTGGATTTTTAGTATGCCAGTAATCTTTATAGAAGATCAATATACACGTCATTAACCCATGCATTCCATCTCTGCAGTTACTTGGTTATTTGTCATATTGTCGCAAGCACTCTTTCCAAACGGAGTCTGGAACCTTAAGAATAATAGTCATTTTACCATAGAGTTCATGGAGTAACCCCTTCTGACTCGCCCTCCGGGCCCCCTGTAACCCGAATCCTGCATGTAACATTCCCTTGCTTTCCTTTGTTTAACATACTACAAATATGTCTATTCCTAAAAGGTGGGGCATAGGGGTCGCTGTCTGTGTGTGTATTTGTTGTCGTAATTTTATAAAAAGTTACGCTATAAGCAATCGAGGGTCATTACAATTTCTCCCTCATATTATATTTCTAAGATTCATTCATGTTTCTGCACGTTTCACTCACTTCTTCACAACCATATGATGTTATATTATGCCAATATTCTGCTTTGCCCCTTTCATTCATTTGTTGGTTCATTCATTCAGGCAATATTTATTGCATGCACTCTCTCAAGCACTCTATATGCAAAGGTAAACAAAACAGCTCTTTTCCGTAACTTCAGATCCCGGCTAGGAGACCGATGTGTCATGCCTCCCAGTTCCTCTTCCTCTGTGCTGATGGAAATTGTCCTGTCAATTCATCAGACTGCTCATCTGTTCATGAGCAATAGCCCAAAGCAGTGCCGTGTTGAAAACGGACTTTCGGGTGCTGGCGCCGGGGTGGGCGAGGGGCTGAGAGCAGAGAGTTCTCGCCACCCTTCACAGCCCAACACCTTTGGGGTCCTCGGTGCCATGCGCTTTTCACAGCCCTGCCCAGAGCGGTCTTCCCATTTATAAAGGGAGTTGGAGCTATTTCTAAATTCAGGTTATGTTTATGAACTATTGGAAAACATGTAATCCCTCAATAAACCCTCAAAACTGAAAAAGGGACTTTGAATCTAGCGTCCAACGTGTAGGGCAGCACGTAACCATTCCTGATAATGTGAGCGCATTTCAGAATTGATACCAAACGGGAAATAGGAATCATGAACAGTGTATGTTCCTTTGATGCCGAAGACGTCTTTCTTTTCCCCAAGCCGTGTGAGTGTGCCCTTCCCCTTCCTCCCTGCAGGCCAGTGTACCCCAAAGAGCATGCTGCACCCCAGATGCAGCTTCCAGGCATTTCATCTGAACGGCCCTTGTTTTTCTCCTGCAGACTGGAGCTGTGTTTACTTCAGGCGTTAGCTTCTACAAAGGGAAAAATGATTAGTGGATTTTACTCCCTTAAAACTCATATTTAAAAAAACACATCATAAGAAATTAAAAGGCAAAGCTTTGACTTGGGAGAAGATATTTGCTAATATATAACTGTCAAAGGATTCGTATTCAGAATTTATAAAGGGCTCCCAAATTCAGTAAGCAAACAAAGGAAAATGATCCGTTAGAAAAATTTGAAAATTATGAGAACAGGACATTCGTACAGGAGAGAATTCAGAAAAACTTCATAAGAAATCTGAGGTGTACAAGTAAACATACACACACACACACACAATTTTTCAGGCCACAGATCAGCCAAAATAAGTCAGACAAAACAAAGTTTCGGAGAAGTCGGGGAGAAATGGAAATTGGCTGCAGTGCTGAGGTGTTTGTAAGTTGGCGCAAATACGGAATGTATTGATAGCAACAAAGCAAATTGCATCGATGCATTTACCCCTCTGGGCACTTAGTGCAGATAACTCTTATACATCTATACAAGGACACTGGTTACAGGAATGTTCATTGTCATATTATTTCCTAATAACAAAACAATGCTTTAAAATAAACAGAAGAATGGATAGATTATGATATAGCAATACTGAATACAGCGATTAAACTAAAGTTACGTAAATTAACGTGCTAAATCCCCAAAACATAAGGCCGACGACAAAGAGCACATTGCTGAGCGGTGGACTCAGTGAACCCGCAAAGCGAAGTCATATAACTGTCTGTGCGTACATTTGAATTTCGTATTGACACAAAGCATGGCTAGAATGACAAATACCAAATCCAAGAAAGCAGCCGCTGCTTGGAAGGAAGAATTGGTTTCAAGCAGGGTGTTCATGAGGGGGTCTCAGTACTATCTGTTATGCTTCAGTCTGTGCAAAAATTCCGAAGCAAATAAATCAAAATATTAAGATTCGATAAAGCATCCGAAGGCAAAATGAAATGGGCATGACAAACCATCAAAGTCAGGTAGGGAGATGGAATCAAGATGTGCATTTTAGTACAAAACCCAGAAAACACGAAGCAGTTTCTGACAGAAGTGGGAAGTGAGGCCAGGAGAAACTCCCCAAGGCCTGGGACATGGACCACAGGCTCCTTGTGTAGGTTACATGCGACCTCTGTACGTAGGAGGTCCCTCTGCCATCACACCTACAGAGGTAAGGCGCCACCTCTGTACGTAGGAGGTCCCTTTGCCATCACACCTACAAGAGGTAAGGCGCCAGAGGCCTTGGAACGAGCCACACAATCATTGTCATTGGCCCAACGTTTCGGGAGTTGGAAGATCAGGCCCCTGTTAGGGCGCCTCTGAATGCCTGGGACAGGCTGGTGTCAGACATGTACGATCACTGCCCGGGTACAGTCCCCTGATTATACAAGAGCTGTGAAGACCTCTCCCATAGGGCAGCCAGGACAGCGGGAGGAGTGGACCGCAACTTACTCCATCACAGCAGCTGGTACGGAGGGAGGGCAGCAGGCCATGTGTCACTGCAACTGCCCAGTACTGTCCCAGATGATATGAATTGAGGCAGAAAGAGAAGACTTTGAAGGATATTGGTACATAATTCACCAAGCTCATTTCCACATATCATATACCGTATACCTGTTCTGCCTCCTTGGGTATCACGAAGGCCTGAGTTATTTGTGTGGTGTGGAAAGGCCTGGGAAATATTAGATTCCTACTAATCTTTGTTTTCTCCAAATAATCTCTTCCTGCAATGCACTCGATGAAAGCCTCTCCCAGAGAGATGAATGAGTTGGGGAGATGAGTGAAGTCATTTATTTTTCCATCCCATCCTGAAAGGGTTCAAGGTTCCTGCTTTCAGCCAGCAGCCCGCTGATCATGTGACTGCGGAGCATCCCTGATCCCCTCTCAGCGTATCTGAATTTATTCATGAAGGCAGAAAGCATCCTAAAAGCCTTGGGTGAGGCTGCATGAAATTCGCTAGGCCTGATGATTCCTCCCTTAAAGCTGCACACGGAGTCTGCGGGGTAACCGGTAACCCAGAGGAGGCACAGTGTGTATGAAGCTCTGGTCCGCGCTGCCTCCTCGAAGGGGCTGGCGCCGCGGCCGCAGTCACGTCCCGAGACCAGAGAGCCCCGGAACACTCTAAGTGGAGATTACTGATGCTCTCACGATGCCTCCAGTCCTGTAGCTAAACATCTGTGATTCTGTCTCAGTAGGTATAATTTAAATTGGTTTTTCAGAAAATATTTCAGGGAAATCCACAGGAATGTTGATATTTTTCAGTACATATTTTACGCTCCTCAGTATCTAACGCAGCCACAAAATGTGGCTATTTACAGGGGTCAAATATTCTTGAAGACTGGCCTTCCTTCCAGATAAAAGACTTTTTACATTCCTTCTTCCTCAGGAAATTTCTATTTCATAACCAGGCAGCAAAATCCCAGCTGCTTCCTTAAATGCCTTTTAAACGGTCGTAGGACGAAATCTGTGTTGCTGGCCCTTGATTGTTTACTTGACAATTAATTTTCCTTACTTGACAATTTCTGTTCCTTGGGTTTCATGGCAATGGGAAGTACCACTAAAAAAACAGTCATTTTTCACACAGGTGCAAAGGTTAAAAAAATCACATTTAACATGAGAAAATCCCAACCATTTCCATGGGTATGAATACTCACCCATCCTGTATTCCCATCAACCATTGGGGGGGTGAAATATTAATCTAAAGGTCCTCAACATGGCTAATTGATGGGGAAATGCAAATTAAAACCACATATGAGATACCACTTCATGTCTTTAAAGTGGCTATTACCAAAAAGACAAGAAATAACAACTGTTGGAGGGGGTGCGTACTGTTGGTGGAAATGTAAACTGGTACAGCCTCTACAGAATTCAGTATGGCGGTTCCGCAAAAATTTAAAAATAGAACTACCATACGATACAGCAGTTCCACTTCTGGGTCTTTCTCTAAACAAAACGAAACACTAATTCAGAAAGGTGTCTGTATCCCCATGTTCACTGCAACATTATTTACAAAATCTAAGGTATAGAAACAAGCTGACCACCCATCGATTGGATAAAGAAAGTGAGGCACATACATAATGGATTAATATTCAGCCATACAAAAGAGGGGAACCTTGCCATTTGTGACAATATGGATGGAAATTGCAAGCCTTCTGCTGAGTGGACTAAGTCAGACAAAGACAAATACTGTATGATCTCGCTTATATGTGATAATCGAAAAGCAAAACAAAGCAAAAAACAAGCTCAGATTGGTGGTCGCAGAGGTGAGGATTGGGGGTGCGGACAAACAAAAGGGGGTAAGTGGGTCCAAGGGTACAAACTTTCAATTGTAAAATAAAGAGCTAATGGGGATGTATAGCATCCCCCAATAATAGCTCATGTACAGCATGAGGACTATAGTCAATGATACTGTATTGCATATTTAAAAGTTGCTAAGAGAGTCAATGTTAAAAGTTCTTATCCCAGGAAAAAATATGTTGAACTATGTATGGTGACACATACTAACTAGACTTGAAGTAATCATTTTACAATATATAAAAATATTGAATGATTATGTTGTATACCAGAAACTAATATAATGTTATATGTCAATTATAGCTAAATTCAAAAAAGAAAAAGATGAACACACTTGAGTTTCTCCTTGGTTTTGGCCATTCTCTAATGATTTCAAGCAGTTTTTAAATATTTTGCCCAGAGTTATAATTGTTATCTGCAGGAGGACTAGTCCAATAGCAGTTTCTATGATATTTCTGGAAAGAGAACTGAGCTCCAAGTATGATTTCCTGTAAGTGATTACGCTGGCAGTTTTTAGTTGCTTCAGCCTGTGCTATGTCTTTTGTCAGTTTTAGAAATTTTTCAGCTTAAATGATCTCTTCAAAGGTTGTGTCTCTGTTGGTCTATCTTTCCTCCTCCTTTAACTCCGTTGCACAGATCTCTGATGGTGTCACATGCGTGCCCTTTACTGGTCTGTTTTTAATTCTCCTTCTCTCGGCATTGATCTGGACATTTTTTTCTGACCTATCCTCCGCTTCGCTAATTCTCTCTTCATTGTGCCTGAATTGCTATTAAATCATTTATGGAGGTCCCAACGTCCAGTATTATATTGCCCTCTGGTACTCCGTATAGTTCCCAATTTCCTGTAAAGTTCCTCATTTTAGCGTATGTCTCTTAAACATATTTATAAGTTATTTTAAGCTATTTGCATAATCACTCCAGTATTTGGCTCTCTCACGTGTCTGTTTCTGTTGTCTCTTTTTTCTCTTGGATTTTGGCCAGTTCTTGCAATTCTGGATATTTAACATGTCTTTAATTCAGTCTGAAAAATACATGTTTGAAAAATTGTTTAAATAACAGAAGGCTCGCTGGAAATAACAACGGAGATAATTCAAGAAATACTAACATGTACCAGAGGAGCTGTCTAGTTTTTGATCGCCCTCCCAGGTTGTAGCCCTTTGGGTCCTGCCCCGTAATGTTCACTGGGCCCCGCATCCTTTCCGAGCCCACCAAAGCCCTTGGTCAGCTCGTCAGTCTCTCAGCTGCTGCATTCACCCCGGCCAGTGCTTTAAGGAAAAGCGGGAGCCAAATGCCATCGCCATCTCTTGGTTTCTCTGATGTTCAGGATGCTGGCCCGGCAAGCCCTTGGCCTCGCTCACTAAAATAAAGTGCTTGGATTTCCAGTGATAGTTGGCAGAAAGGTTGGTGCACAGAAGGTGCTTCTGTGTCGCGCAGCCTGGACTCTAAGAGGGTTGTGATGCGTGTCACGTGGGCTCTGGAGAGGGCTAAATGCTGGCAGGACACGCGCAACCTCCCCCCCCCCCGGAGTTTTGCCGTCCAGAACAACATGAAGGCATCTTGTCCTTCATATATGTAACTTGTTTATGTCTTGTCTGATGCACAGTGATTATAAGAACAATGTAAATTTTATGTAATGTGATGTTCAAAAGGTTAATCGATGTTGATATACATTTTATATCATCCTAGATAATCAAAGGAATCATATTTAGCAGATATTTATTTTAAGTACTTCTATTTCACATTTCTTTGGTTTTATGTGAAATCAGATCAAATAGTTATTCATTTGACTTGAATATGAATGCTGACTGTGTGCCAGAAACTACTAAATGATGGGTAGTTAATACCGGTGGGGGGGGGTGTGTCAGAAGGGATAAAGAAAGGCAGGTGCCAACATGTAATATTTTTAATTTGCGTAGCTAAATAATTCTCACTCGCTGTTTCTTCTTACCACAGGTCCTAAGAACTTCAGAGCAGAGACATTGCAGTAACGCATCGACGGTGGAGTGAGCTGGTGGAGCAGTACGGAGGGCGGGGTAGTTACAATAATTTATTTACGGGCCATTGGGATGTTTTATGCTGCTTGTCCCACTCATCCGCTCTTTTCTAATAGCGAGGAGGGAATCAAGGTTGCAATAACTGTGTGTGGTGACAGAGAGTCACTCAGCTTCTTGTGGTGATGACTTTGCAAGGTATGTAAGTGTTGGATCACTGTGTTGCACACCTGAAACTAATATGATACTGTGTGTCAGTTAGAATTTTAAATAAGTCAATTTAAAAAACTGGGAAAAAATAAACTCAGGTCTGCTTGACAATAATAATAATAATAATATAATAATAATAGTTTAAAAAAGAGAGAATCCAGGATACCACTTATATAAAAAAAAAACTTTTAAAATGCAGAGTGTTCTGAGTTGAGGGCGAAGCAATGCTTTTACATTGTTTTCATTGGAAAAAATGTAAGTGTTGTATTAATATTTTAGCATTTTGAATGCCACTGAACAGGTATCAAATAGTGTTTTTAAGTTTTTAATCTTATTTTAAAATGATAAGAAATATCTGACTTTATAAATCGAACTTAAACTCCTTACATTACAGTTAAGTAAGTTAATCTAGCATCAATGGAGAGAAGCCATAGGATATCCATTAACAAACAGGGAACGTGTTCTCGAATGTATTGCTTTTAGAAAGCGGTGCTGATAATGGTCGGACAGCATCCCTGGCCCCTGCCCTTCAGCATCTTCCCAGAAGTCCTTGCAAATGTAATTTACCTCAACGCCTATAGGTTCACAAGAACTTTTGTAAAAACGAGCTGATGTTCCCTCCCTGCTTGCATCGCACAATGAGTGATCACACCTGCACCATCTCACCTCATCCGCTCCCTTTGTCCATTCCTCATTACCATTCCCGCGGTCAGGCCATTTCTTCTCAAAGGCTGCCCGTAATCAGCTCCATTCTCACCCTGTTAGGAAGCCTTCATGCCAATTGATTACAACTCTTTATTACAATTCTACATTTCCATAGGTTGAAGCCCAAGGAAGATAGGAGCCTTTGTGTTTTGTATAGTTTTAAGAGCAACAAAATACTTTCATTAAGTTTATGTCAGAGCCTGCTCTAATACCTGGATTATAGGCAGATTATATATACATACATACATACATACATATATATATATATACATATATACATATATATATCACCATAGGAATTCTTTATTTGTCTGGAAATATTATTTCAACTAAATGAAGAGGTTTTAATATAGTTCTTCTTTCATAAAAATTAGCAGTTTTTTAGAGACTTAATAAGAGTTGGCTTAACAGGTTAAACTTGAGGTATATGGGAAAAATATCTTAAAGTGGCTGGCAGAGGGAGGCACTAATAAGGCACGCAAACTGACTCTGGGTTACGTCCTGACAGAACAAATTTGAAAGTCACTTATTATCTGTGCTTTAGACTATTCCTCCTTCAGATGATAAGCTATGTTCACTCATTTATCTTCGTACACTCACTTCCAAGTGGCCCGACATGGATGCGTCAGAGATTTCTCTTTCATTTTCAGATTTAAACCACTGATAGATTGTGTCAGGAATGCGTTTTCCTCCAAAGTCCTCACTGCCATGTCCCTGTGCAGTTTCTGTTCTAAACCTCTGACCATTCAGTGTCTAATTGCACAACAATTAAGCAATTCTAATATAGTTGAGATTTACATTTTAGGGGATTACTTTGCGTTATCATCTGAATAGTCAATGTCCTTTCAGTAATAATAAATGAAACGAATGACAGTAGAACTTCTTTTCTTTCAAAAATTTCTTCCCAGGTATTGTTTGATCAGGAGTGGATATCATCTTCACATAAATTGTTACTGAATAAACCTGTGGTTTTATTAATCCTGTATTTTGGCCTTTAAAGATCTAAATCCTTCATGTGCTGCTATCATTTGATTAACATACTTTTGATGAGACTCTAATTAAAGAAATGGATTTCCCTTAGCGCTCATTTAGTCTCTAAATTTAAGTGCCTACCTCTTCCTAAGAGTGAGATTTTTTTATATCTCCTCCATTTTCCTGTTGCGGCCACACATACTTTAAATCAAATTTGGAGACCTTTATAGCTAAACCTTATTTTTCTCATTAAGTTAGGTAGATAGGAGCACACATTAATTTTTATTGAATTTAATTTTTATATGATTTTTAAAGTAAGGATGTTAAATCTCCTAAATGGGATCAAGTTGCTGAAATTATATGATGGTCTGACATATGCTTAGTGGATGAGATAATTTAACTATTTGGGCCTTTTAAATCCGAGTTTTCGGTTTCTCATTACTTCTGATTCTCCCTTTGAGAGAAAGGATTGTGATTTCTAACGCGTTGCCTTCTCTCCTGCGTAATTCTCTCGTACTCGGGCAGCCAGTTGGATTTTCCCCACAGTTATGGCCGTGGAACAGCACCGCAAAGGGGAGCTGGGCCTCTCGCACCCGTTTGTTCTCCGTGACAGAGATCGGTGCTGTGTGCTGGCAGCTTTCATGGAGTAAATTCACTGGTGAAGTGACGGTGACAACGACAACGGTGGCATTGATGGCGGTCATTGTCTGTTGAAGGCCTCTCATGTGACAGACACTGGAAGTGATCTTCAGATATCACACAAACTTCCCAACAAGACCTCCTGAAAAGGTACGTTGCTGTCCTCACTCTGCAGTTGGAAAGGGAGAGTCTCCCAAGAAGTGAAGATTTGTCCCGGGTCACGTAGTGTGGACACCGTGGGACCAAGAGGGGCTCCCATTGTCCATCCGGCCCTAACCCTCACTGTCTTTCCTCTATTGCAGTGGCTTTCCAGTCGGAATCATTGTCACAGTCTGCTGGGCATCTTCTCTTTTTAATAGAAATAATTGTGGACTCCAATTCCATCATGAGTTCCAGTTCCATCCTGGCTTCTAATTCACCTCGAGAGTTGCTTGAGGCAGGAGCAAGGAGGTCTGTCTCCCAGAGCTTCCAGGAGCTGCTCTCTTTCTTCCGGGGCTACCCCTGGGAACACACGGAGACTTGCCAGGAGGCCTGGGGCATGCACAGTTTTAGGGGAGTCACTTTCCATTCTAGCACTTCCAAAATTGCTCTGCTCGCCTTATTCCCACTCACAGAAGAAAGGCCTGCTCTACCAATGTCATAGTATGGTGCACTGCTACGCACTATCAAATCTACAGGCCAAAGAATTTTTAAAAATGGAAAATTTTAGGTGTTGGAAAGTGAATGAGTCTAATAACGAGGTATACATAATTTTGTGATTCTTACAACAAAATTGAAGGAAGTCATTTCTAATACGTTAAACAAAAGCAAGCCCTAACTTAGCCGTCAGTTATTTTTTTCCCTTATGACTTGGATGTTCAAAGACTTGAACTCCTTCATGTAAAAAAAAAGGTGTTCATTCACATTTATTTATTTATGTGAGAAAGTTTCTGAATCTTTACATATATGAAATTGAAAAACAAAAATTGAATTTGTGGTGAGACTTGTCTTATTCTGCCAATAGTATTTGCCTATAGATACATGGAATACAACCTATACAAGATCATTAAAAGATACATTTCAAAAAGATTTTACTTTTGACATTTAACAACTATGAAAACTTGTAAAATATTATTGATTTCATTGTGTACTAGTAGTAAATATGCTAAATACCCAGTTCAGAAAATGTGTTAATATCCATAATCTATGGTTACAAGAACTAAAAAATATATATTTATATACATAGCTATATGTCATTTTAATCCATGTTCACTGAAGTTTAGTGATAGCTCTAAAAAAAGAAATGTTTCATGGACTTTTCAAGGTTCAACTTTTCTATAGTTCAGCTGCCTATATTTGTTTAGTAGGAAAGGCATTTAATTTTAAAGTTAATGCAAGGGAGTTCCAGAAACTTAATGAAGAGATTGTGTAGAATTCAATTGCCATTTTGACACTGCTCTTTTGTAGCATTTTAGCTTCATAACTGCCGTGATCACAGTCACAGGCACTGGGTCACCCAACCTCACTGTTATCTACTCGTACACCTTACCAAAAAAGGGCAAAGCCACTCCACAGTGTGAACAGCAGGTACCCTTACCTGTGTGCATGTCCTCAAGAGATGAATATTTCTCAGCCTGAAGTCTCCTAAATTACTCTGGTGGTTGGCAGTGATACCAATATGAAAAATACATATTGCCATTTTCACATTGTACAAAATCATTTTCCACAAAGTCTTTGTTCCTATTATAATCACCTCCAAAGACCACCACAGATACTGGGCTAGCAAGAAAACAAAAACCTCTACCAAAAGGACTGTCTTAATAATATCTTGTTAAAACTAAAAGGAAAGGACTTGAGGACAAAGTTAGCTTTGCCGAAATTAGCTACGATGTACCAGAGATAGCCGTTCTTGAAAAGTATTTTTCTTTGAATTTCTAAAGATGATGTCTGAGTCATTGAAAATACACCCTTAGCAAGAAACAAGTTGTTTCTTGGAGAATAAAATATAGAAAACCTAGGTATTTTATTCTAGTTCCCACAACTTATTTTTAAAAATAACATTATTTATGAAGGGGCTGTGTATACAGATGCTCGTTTGTTTATTTAACGATATTATCGCATGAGAGAAAAATTGTAATGGATGGAGTTAAACAGAAAAAGACTTTATTCTAGACTATTGTAACAGGAGCAAATGCAGTCGTAGCAGAGGAGAGAGACTGAACCCAGCTCCCTCGAGAGAGAAGGCAAGATGGGACAGTTCTCCAGTGTTGGGTGAGCCATGGGAAAGCGCTGGAAAACGCGAGAGGGGTAGCTGGTGGGTTCGATCAGGCCGCCTGTGTTTGCCTGTCAGTGCTGATGAAAGTGGCACTGTTCCTCTCCTACCCAGGTGGGAAACAGGGGCACCATCTTTCTTGATGACCGCATTTCAAAGGGATGGCTTCTGGTCCCGGAGAAAGACATGCCTGGATTATAAGACTGGCAAGAGTCTGGGAAAAGAGCGACATCAGAGGGACGGAAAGGAATTCACGATGGCGAGTTCTCTAAAGTAAGTGCGCTACGAGAAGCCCGGTCAGGGCCCAGAGTTAGGGAGAAACCTGCCTGCCTTGGTTTCACCAAGCCGAGGGGAATATCGACACTGTCTCGGTCAGTCATGACAAGCGTGATTTGGACTGTTGAGTAAGGCCAACGAAAATACTGCTGTTCACCCTTAGAGAATTTAAAGAAAGTTGACATCACATTGCGAGTGCTGCACGGGTTATTCCCCAGGGTGGGGGTGAATGCATGCCTGTCCCTGGAGGACCTGGTGCTCTGAAGCATGCTGGTCACTCTCACCAATGCTGCAGAGTCATCCAATGCAAGAACGACAGTTCCGGAGCCAGGGGTCTGTGAGCTGTCCTGGCGCAGGGCGAGCCAGGCGATCTGCCTAGTGGAGCCGGGGAGTTTTCCCGGTTAAAACTGGGCACGCCGCTGTAACGTGCCAACGTGACCGGCTCGCCGAGGGCGATCCCACCGGGAACCACCTGTGGGCCTCCTGGCCCAGAGGAGCTCCGCACGCTCTCAGGCAGACGATGGGTTCGGGCCCGAAGCGAAAGCACACCCTGGCGGCTCAGGGATGGTAAGCCAAGCCTGGACCCGAGACCTCCAGAACCTGCCCCAGTCCACGTCCTCCTGCCACTACTATCTAACTTTCCCTTGTGACGAAGCTGCTCAGTGACTGTGAGCCTGGTCTCGTGCGTCCTTTCAGCAACTGAACACTTAAGGTAATTACCATGTGATTAACACATGCCGTATATGTAATGTGCGCATAAACATTTTAATTTATACAGAGAAGCCATTGCATGTAAATTAAATAGAGAGCATTCATTTTAATCACTAGCATTTATCAAAAGTTTCCATCATGTCGATAGTTGATAAATTGTTTTTCAAATTTGTACCATCTATACATGGGTTAATTTCTGCACACTGACTCTAAAATACGTGTGTATCAGGGCCTAAAAATTTAGACAGAGTTTTATAAACCAGAGGCCTCCAGGTCAATGTTAAAATATGAGTTAATTTTTTAAATTTAAAAATGGGGAGATTTTACATATAAATCCGGATTGCCTCCTTCATTCGAAAAAGTGGAAGACCGGGCCAGCTGAATATCGCCACCTAGCAACAACCAGTTGAACACTGGCTTCTTTCTCTGCACCAGACGTGGCGTTTTCTGTCTGTCGTCGTCCACACTCAGCCTCCTACACACACTTACAACACCATCCTGGCTTAGAACCACGGGCAGCTGTGAGATAATGCCACTCAGAGGATCATGGAAAGAGACGGCATGTTTTACACTCGAGGAACAGAAGGCTTGGGAATGGCATGATCACTTTCTTCAAATATTTGCACATGGAAAAATGCAATACGAACATTTCGTGTGACTCCAGTGACAATCCTGACACTTAAGTCTCCATAGAACCTTATCTCATTTATTTCTCTTAGCCACTGTCTATCACAGAGACCAAAACTCTGAAACCCACTTGATAGACGAGAAAATCCAAAAGTATTACAGAGCTTGGCCGTGGTCACAAAACTAAGCAAGGTGGAGAGCTGGGGAACGAACTCAGTCCCTTGCCCTCAAGGCCAACCAGGGGACACAGAACTTAGTGCTTCAGGGACCAGCTAAATCACACAAGTGTGTGGAGGAGCAGGAGGGGACAATGGGGAGAGTTTGGGTGGAACGCTAGAGGACAGCTGTGGCAATTAAAATTTAACCTAAAACAGAAACAAGGAGAACAGGGACCGTGAGCCTTGAACTTCTGTTCTCTACCATGTGCTCCCTAGCATGAATGGCGGATGCTACTTCATAGCGGAACGATCTAAAAGTGAGGGCACTTTGAACCCCGTAGGGATGCTGTAGCTAGGATACAAACTCATGATAAAGTAGGTGACTTAAAGCCTTTCCTGACTCCGACTCTGTGAATCCATCTTCAAAGACGTGCTTCGAGCATTTATAAAACACAGGACGGCCAAAGCGAAGCATGCACCCCGTGGAGGCCCCGAAGGGATGCTCGTGTGCCGCTGGGCAAAAGAAGTCCCACCGACACGTCCCCTAGGCGGTGTGGCAGCCTCCTTACCCAGCCTAGGGGGCCAGGCTGTGGGTGCTGGGTAGTCATGCCAAAGAAGGTAACGCTAGCTGCTGTAAGAGAGAAATCCCAAACTATTATGACCAAACGCAACAGAAGTGCCTTTCTCCCTCAGCTGACTTTGGGGAGGGGAGCGGTTCTGAACGGTGCTGGCCCTTCCCATGGCAGAGATTCAAGGACCCATATCTTCGGGGGACCCCACCACCTTTTGGATCCCATCACCTTGTTCTGGTAACAGTTGAACCCGTGAGACTCATTCCTTAGCTCTTGCCGTACCAAGGGCCTCTGGAGGAATAACAAGCTAAGCATCTGAAATACTTCCTTTACTCTTTGTGGAAAAGCAGAGCTGGTGGCTGAACTTCCCAAAGTAAAGAGAGGATAGTTTCCATCTTCAAATGGATCATTATGTACACATACTCTTCCCTCCTAGTCCAGAAATTTCAATGCAGGCAACTGGCGTTCTCACCATCGATTGGAACCAAGTAGACCAAAGACCGAACCACGAAGCTTCCTTCCCCTTTCCCAATTCCTCCCTTCAGCTTGCGTTTCTGAGTTCTCGTTTTATAAGGCAAGACAGGAAAGATAAGTGTTAACCTGTGACATGGGGAAAGTGATTACAAGAGATGTTATTCATTGTGCCAACTCCTGCCACCCATATTTGGTCCGTGCTCCCCACGGACCCTGAGCACTGATCTTACTGTGACTCGGGGCACAGCTGGGACTCCCCGTCCCATGGGCGAGAGGACAAAACCGAAGTCCTGGGTGCTGAGCGCTTTGAAGGAGAACGGTGCAGGGAAAGGAAGCAGAGGAGAGTGTAACGGGGAGCACTAGGGTTAGGGTGTCTCTGAAAGGTGCGTCTGACTTGACAGACCCAAGGGAAAAGTGCTTCAGGGCTCGGGATGAACAAGGGTTCCAGTTCTCAAGTGGAAGGAGCTTGTCAAGTTTGAGAAGTGGCAAGAAGGTCAGGGTGACTGGAGCTGAGTGAGGTGGCCGAGCGGGGGACAGTGGTGGAGACGAGCGGACAGAGAGGCCGGGTTCCATGGCAGACTGCCTTCTCTTCTCAACCACCTTCTCTTCTTCGGAGCCGGTCCTTCGTCTTCTCTTCCTCCTCTTTGCAGAGATCTCCCGACTCCGGGAGCAAGGCCATTGTTATCTATCTGCTGTATGCGCCCCAGGTGGAAACACTTCCACCTGCGGGGAAAGGTACAGCACTAAGACAAGACACCCCAAGCTGTAAGCTGGAACTGCAGAGCCATTGGTATTGCCGAGTGTGCACCAGAAAGCTGCATTTTAGGTCTGCGCTGCGTTGCCGCGTGTGGGTGATGAACTATTACTGTGCTTCCGAACTCAGCACTCCAGCGTTTATGGTTGAAAATTACTGTGACCTTTGAGACGGAAACAGCCTGGTGTCCTTCCAAAGAAATTACATTA
This sequence comes from Glossophaga mutica, assembly GCA_039655065.1. Lineage (NCBI taxonomy): Eukaryota > Metazoa > Chordata > Mammalia > Chiroptera > Phyllostomidae > Glossophaga > Glossophaga mutica. The sequence goes on from CM077313.1 coordinate 92,561,407, forward strand.
CCGCAAATATGCATTTACAAAGCGTGCCTTCCCCTCACATTCTCTATCAGGTAAAGTGAAGTCTTTAAAAGGTGATGCGATGAGGAAGGAGCCTTATAAAAATGTGCATAGCGATGCGAGACCTTGGGCCACCCTCTCCGATCAGAGGGCAGTGCCGCCACATGCTCAGCTGGCTCGGCTCCAAACGGGCCGCTCCACACCCCCCCCACCCCCCCCATCCAGGCCGGGCTGCGTTCAGCACGCTGGGAGCTGGGGAGCCCCTGCTTGGAAACGTCCACAGCACTCGTCCGTAAATGTGCCTCATTGTCATAACTGCATTGCCTATGGAAGCATCATAAACATTGTGGGAAATGATATTTTTCCTCAAACATTTAGACTTAATGGAAATTTTAGAATAGAAGAAAATTGAAACTTCGACTCATGTCCTTACGAAAGCTTTCTCCCCTTAATGAAAAAGGGCTCCATAAAGCTGATGTTTTTCTATCACCATTTACAGCTCTTTCCCGAATTGTTGAAGTCTGAGACCCCCAGGCTGTGAGACTGCTGTCGAGTAGGAAAGGTACCCAACCCGGAGCCCTGCCCGAGAGCCGGGACAGCCGCTGACTGCCTTCCTAACCTCAGGCCACCCTGGGCAAGACACCAAGGACACCCCGTGACACCATCAGAACTGCTCTGTCCCCCTCAGGAGCTGGTGGGGACGTACGTGAGAATAAATGAATATTTTCCTCTTCGGAGCTTCCTCCCAGCTGCCCGGCTGACTGGCACACAGGTCCGTCTCCCTGGTGTCCGCTGTGGGTTTGAACCGCACTCTTCATCTGAGCGGTTTATTCTCATGCCACAGCCCCCAACCTGCTTGTCTACAGCCAGTTCTTCTAGTCGGCTCTCCTGAGCTGCAACATCTTTCTTTAATTCGTCACAGCAATTAGCCCGTTGTCTATCAGTAATAGTTGCTTTATAAATAGGTTGAATCCAATACATCAAAGATTCGACAATTTGCGTTTACGGTATAGCAGTCATTTGCTAATTATAAGAAAGATGCTGTTTCGCTACAAATCTAGGAGCTGAACTATCCTCATCAACTTTCCTCTCCAGCTACCTACCCATGGATGACCAGTAGAACTTTCTGCAGTGGTAAGAATGTTCTGGGTTTGTGCTGGCTGATACCATCATCACCAGCTTCCTGGGGTCACAGAGCACCTGAATTGTGGCTGCTGCAACTGAGGAACTAAATTTTTAATTTTATTTACTTTTAATTAATTAAAATTTAAGTAGCCACGCAATTAATGGTTCATGTACTAGACAGTGCAAATCTATACTGAAGTCACAAAAATATTTTTAGGACCAAGAGAAAGCCCTGGCCAGGTACCTCTTTGGTTAGAACTTCATCTCTACACGTGAAGGTTGCAGGTTCAATCCCCAGTCGGGGCACGTACAAGAAGCAACCAATGAACACATAAGTAAGTGGAACAACAAGTAGACGTTTCTTGAGTGTGCTCTCTCTCTCCCCCTTCCTCTCTTTCTAAAAGAAATAAATTTTATAAAACATTTTATAAGGGAACCTCCCTGCTTATATAAGTTGTGAAGGTGTCTTCACATTAAACTCTAATTTCTACAGCCGTCGATTTCCTTCTTAAATAGTCTACACAGAGCAGACTAGACACTTACTTACTGGTTTCAAGCACTTTCCCTGGGGTAGTCAGCAAAGACAATGTTTCAGAGGTGAGATGTCTTCCAATAGCTGAAGCTTCCATTTTCAGGGGCAACATTATGAGCATTTTAATGATCACCAATTCTCAGAAATGACTTCGGAAAATACTTTGAATTCTTAGACATCACCACAAGTGAAGAGAACTTAAATGATTTTCCAGCGATGCCACGGGGTCAGCGCGGTTATAGGAACCGAGGAAGAAATATTTGAGCCTGAGAGTCAAACAGTATTTTCCAGTGAATTCCTTTTTTATCTTCGCTGGGAGGAAGTCACACATGGCGAGCATTCAAATGTATGTCTTTGTGACTGCATTCTTTCTTTCAAAAAACAGTCAACTTTAAAAGCCGTGGTCTTTTTAGATAAGGCCACTTCAGCGTGTACAACCAAAGCCATGATTGAAAACAACAAACAGAGATGAACCAAATACCCTGAGCCCATGAGAAACTTGTAACATGATGAGACTTGAGTTTGACAAGAGCGGACCCAGTAAATTCAGGATCAACCAGACACACAGTGACCACACACAGTGAGAGATTCTCCAAACCTGGACATGTCGATTGTGAGAAGGGGCACTCTTAGTGATTACACCTCAAATGGAGGTGGAAATTGGAGTGAATGCTCATGTCTGGTCACCCTAACCTTTTGGAAAAATGTGTTCTAGGTCAATATTTATTGTTTGACAGCAATTATTAATGGTTATAACAACCCTGCTCTTACAGAATGTTCTGGTTCCTTTCAAAAACTTCTGTTTTCAGAATTACCAGGAACTGGGTTTTGAAAGTCGGTAACAGTTCCAGAAGTCCCGGGTGCAGCTGCCTTTTGAGGAATGACCTTCATAACCATAAAGCTCTGGTTGGGCAGGAGCTGGGTGGTATTTTCAGATCAGGTATCAACCAACTCTTTTCTGTAGAGGGACAGATAGTTAATATATTACTTTTGGTGGCATATGGCCTTTTTTGCAGCTACTTGGCTCTAGCTGTAATATGAAAACAGCCACGGGCATTATGTGAATGAATGGGTGTGGCTGTGTGCCAATAAAACTTCATTTACAAAAACAGGCGGGGAGCCCTTTAATCTAGAATAGACCCTAGCATGAGAGACATAGAAGTCAGATCACAGTAAGGTTCCCTGTATTGCCATTAGCTCCTGCTCACGCACATACAACCTCCTTCTTCCTTTCGTCCTCCATTCCTCCCTTTCTCCTTCCTTTCTTCCTTCAGCCCTTATTTTATTCCTTCTTCATTCTTTAAGCAAATATATATATTAAGAACCAACTCTACACCAGCAATTGGAACTTCAAAGATAAATAAGATATGATACTTCCTGATTTTTCTTTGAATGAATTTCCAACATGCTGGGTGAACATATCTGACTTGGCTTAGTGTCAGAGAAATGGGCCAAGGTCATGAGGCAGTTGCAGTAGGGACAGTGCTAGACCTCACCGACTGATTGGGTCTACTGCGCCCTCCTTCACCGCTGCACCCGGCACAGGTCCGTGTGATCGAGAGAAACAGTAGACCAACATCAAACTATTTTTATTAGCCCCTTTCATAACTTACATTCTAGGCAGAGTAGCACTTCCTCAATCTCCCAAAGAACTTGGTTTTGAATAACCCCAACATAAAATTAATAATAAATATGTTTTCTAAATGGTACTATGTTTTTTTTTTTAATCAAAAACCACTGTAAACATATAAAACAATATAGTGGCAAAGTAATTCACCCAACGTTTTTATAAAATTCAGTTAAATACTCAGCTATGTGATAAGTATACGCTAATTAATAGAAACATTTATGCAAAAACGGTCAGTTGTTCTGCCATTCTTTAATTTTTTTTCCTAAATGGTATTTATCTTAGAGTTGCATATTTTCCTTAGATCTAATTCCTAAAAATAAAACCAACTGTATTTAGATGTAAAGTTGCAGTTGACTTTAGTAGAAATTACTTAATTTCTGTGCTGCAGTTGTACTAACCAGCGTGCTCAAGACTCCAGGGCCACCCCTGTGACTTTCCTCACATAGCACATGACTTGCGCTGAAGGGCAGCTTCATGTTCAGACAGAGTGAGCATCTGCAGCCCACTGTACTTTACTGAACTTGAACATAAGCTCTCAGAGAAATCTCATATAACATCTATAGCCATGCACCTTCTTCTTCTAAGTTTTCAAGGTAGCCTCAAGGAATATCACAGCATTGTCCTGGCATTTATGAGAGTAACCGTGATACAGGATAGGAAATATTTGTTCAACTTACCCTAAGTACAGAATTAATTAGGATATTATATAGAATAAAATGCCAGACTTTGTGTTAACATCTTCCATAATTCTTATTTAATCCTCATTAAAACCATGTGATTATGGAGAAATAAAACTTCCCTGGATTTTTCAGTGCTCTTGTGAAAAGCCCTCACTTCCTGAGACATCTTTCCCTTGATAAGAAAAGAAAAATCATTTCTCCTCGTCCCTCCCCCTACGCAGTGTCCAGCTGCTCACACAGGACAATGGATTTGGCTTCATCCAATGGCTGTAGGGTGAGGACTAGGGAAAGAGGGGTGGAATTACTTCTTACTTACTGCAAAGTTATAAGAAATCTGTCTGACTCAGTGTACATTCAGGATAAAATCAGTATGAATATGAAAAATCAAACAATGGGACAAATTCTTGATACAGAAGGGAAGATGGGTGTTTACTAGCATATAAGAAAGTTTAAATTAACAGTCCAAGTGTGGAAATTGAAATCCCTCCTGTCTTCATCCCCTTGGGCTGCTGTAACAGAATACCCAAGCCTGGGTATAAGACAACAGAAACTTGTTTCTCACAGTCTGCAGACTGGGGAGCCCACAGTGTTCAGTGAGAATCTACTTCCTCATTGATGGTTGCCTTCTCACTGTAGCCTCTCAAGGGGGAAGGGGGAAGGGGAAAGGGGGAAGGGAACCTTCTCTGGCAGCTCTTAGAAGTTCACTAATCCCACTCAGGTGGGCTCCACCCTTATGACCTAATCACCTCCCAGTGTCCCACCTCGTAACACCATCTTTGGGGGGTTAGGTTTCAACAGATGCATTTGGGGGCAGACGAACATGGAACCATAGCACCTGTGGACACTGAGAGTGCACTGTCCTTGCTCCTGGCTGTTGAAGCGACAGGACAGTTCCTGAACCAGCTCTGTCTTGGCTCCAGTTGCCTGCCCTTGACCCAGGGCTTTAGCCCCCTGGACCCCTATCTCCCCCACCTTCTCCTCCAGTACTTTGGGCCCTGTGGGGCGCCCTTGAGTGTCAGGGGCGCTTGCACCTGATTCCTTCCCGAGTCCCTCATGTTCTCGGGCCTTGCGGTGGCGGAACTGGCCCCACTGTGGTTCCCTCCTCTCTGCATTGTTGCACTTTCCTCCCTTACAAAAACGAGGGCCAGTCAGCCATCAGTCTTCATTCAGCACAAGCCTTCGCTGCTTCTGCTTCTGCTTCTGCTTGCTCACTTTTTTTTAAGCCTTCTACTGCCTCTCCGCATATTCCCCTCTTTACGGTTCTGGTCCTCCACATCTTATCCACAATTCCACATCTGAATTGTCCTCATGACTGAGATTCCTTTGTTGCTTGGTTGGTCGGTCAGTTGGTTGGTTTTGACCTATTTGACAGCAAAACTCACCTGACCTGAGCTCATTTGGAGCACAGCCTGGCCCAAGTTCATCAGAGGTTTTTAGAGATCGTTTCCCCAACCTGGTGTGAACCTTCGTCCATTCCCTGGCAGCCCCTTGAAATGCCGGCCTCCGAATTGCCTCTGGTTGCCTGGCGGTGGGAAGGGAGTTCTGTAGTCTGTACTATGAACCCTCCATTACCATTCTAAAGTCACAAAAATATTTTGACTTGTAATTTTTCTATCAGTCACTTATTCTCACTCAATTTAAAGACGTAAGTGTGAATTAGTCCTTAACTCAGTATACTAAGTTTATTTTTAAAGAGAAGCAACTGTCTTGTTATAAAGTTCATTATAATGCACATTTAATGGTCTTTTTAACATAATAAAGAAAATAATTTAAGTGTGTCTCCTTGGGCAAGCGTATTTATGAATTCTTTTGGACCACAAATTTCCCTAAAGCAAAACTCTGGCATACTCAAATGTACTCTCCTATGCTTGTCCAGTGATCTCAGGAATTTCATTCGGAGCACGAACAGACAGTGGCTGCCCACGATGGAAGATAATCAGAAACAGGTGGGCATTGGGAGTGAGCGTGGGATTCAGGAGGTAAGAATGGAGCTGGAGCTCTGGGTTAAGCCGGAGTAGCACCTGGCTGCGGCGGAGGGCCAGGGAAGGGCCGTGGTTTCAGCACTGCCTCCTGCGTGGTGGAGGCCAGAACCCCGAGTCCTGCAGGAGGAGCGGGTGGCATCAAATCTGGCGATGCAGCTGCATTCTAGAGGCTCAGGTGAGTAGCCTGTGTTGAGGGGTTTAAAGTACACCCCATTTACTGTTCAGACCGGTGCGTGAAATACCGTAACACAAGCATGCGATCTGCGGCATGGAGTTAATTCTGCAGCTACGCAGTGGAGCTGGACTTGGGAGATGGATGCTGATAACTTAACTCATAAAATTAGAAAGAGATGGATCTCTGGGAAGGACGAAGAGACGAGCGGAGATGCAGCGTGAAAGAAAACGCCTCTCACAGTGCGTAGTTCCCACAATAAAGTGCAATTGTGCTCACCTGTTTCTTTGATGATCAATAAAAGGAAGACCCTGAGCAAAGGATTATATAAAAATTGCACCTCAGGACCAGTTATTACTATTTAAGTAAAAGTTACCGATAGCATCTGTATTTGCTGTGTGTGGAAGTTTTTATTGTTTTAGATTAGCAAATGTGTAAGACATTTTAAGATTTTCTCTTATGATCTTAGTCATTCTATCATAACTTATCTCAGGAAGCTTTTCTGTTCTTCAACCTGAAATTCTCGCGGAATGGGGGTTTCAGGAATGGAGTCTCTCCAGCTGCTCTGCGGGTTGGAGGCAGGAACGCTGGACGTTGGATTTAAGGAAATGTGAAGTCCTTTCCCGGTCCCGAGTTCCTGAGAAGCAGTTACCTAAGTGTCATGTCCGTGCCTTGAATTATGGAACACTGGCTGTCACCCATACAGCCCGGTAATTCTCAGACCAGGGTACTTGTGTCAAAGTTGTCTTTATAGTGGTCTGAAAGCTTCTTCTGGGCAATTTCTTCTGCCCTCTGAAGTGGCGAAAGAAAGAAATCTATGTCCTTTCCTAACAGGTGACAGCTTTTATGTGTGTAGCCAAACCCCTTCCTTAGTAGCAAGTTCCCGTACATACCCTTCACATACTTCCATCACTGTAATCCCATTACATCTGACCTAGCCCAGCAGTTTCACTTCCTCTCACTGGATCTCTCTCCCTGCTCCTTCCTCCTTTCCCTTTCCCCACTCCGGTCTTTCCCATTCATTCTCCAGCACTTCTTTCCACTCTTAGAGCCTCCGCTCCCCGCTGATTACTCCTTCTTTCCTGCAAACAAGCAAACAAAAGCCAGGCCTGGGACAAGCTGGTTTCTGGGTCAGGGAGAATTATTTAAACTGCTGTGGCTCATGGCCAACAGCCCAAGCAGAGGAGTTTCCCCCAGGCCATGCCTCTCAAAGGCCCCACAGGGAGCTGAACCTGCCAGATGGGACTGGAACCCAGGGGACTCCCCCCACATCTGAGCCTGGAGCTCGGAGGCCCCGGAGCCCAGAGCTGGAGCCAGAGGAGCCCAGGGAGACCAGGGGAGTGTTTTACAGTGTTTGTACACTTTGCATTTGACATGCTTTCTGAATGTGGAATCTCTGATTTTTACAAAAACAGATTCTGACACTTAAAAATAATGCAATCTCAGTGGCAATCCTGGCAGATCAGTCTTGTGACAAAGAACACAAGCCCGCTGCTCGGTGAGGGCAATGTCCTCTCCTGTTGAGTCGCTGCACCTCCAAGGGGCCTTCCTGCCAGCAGGCTTCACTCCTCCGTCGGTTTCTTCCTCTTCCTCTTCCTCTTCCTCAATGGCAGCGTCTCAGGCCCATTTCCTAGCTACTGCGTTTGAGTACTAGATAGTAAGTTTGATGTCACTGACTTTGGCATTCACCTAATAAAAACAGCTGGTAGACATTCATTCAACAAAGACGAGTGGCTAACGGCTGGGGTTCCACAGTGACTGAGACAGAGGGTCAGCATGGGGCCAGGGTTAAGTCTGTGGGCTGACCACCTTTAACCCCGACCCACCACTTCCCAGCTCCTGCAACTCTTCTGTCCGATTTCTGTGCCTCGCTTTCCTCATCTATCTGCTGGTGATAAGAATAGGAATTACTAGTTACAATTTAATTGTTCATGAAAATGTAACAGGCTTGTAAGGATTTCTTTAAAGAATTTATTTATGTTTAGAGAGAAGGGAAGGGAGAGAGAAAGGGAGAGAACCATCCATGTATGGGAGATACATCGATCAGTTGCCTTTTGCACACCCTCAAGTGGGGACCTGCCTGCAACCCAGGCATGTGCCTGACTGGGAATCAAACCGACGACTTTTCAGTTTTCAGGCCAGCACTCAATCCACTGAGCCACACAAGCCAGGGCAGGGTTGGGAGAATTAAATGTCTTCATACCGACACCCAGAAACCACTTAAAACAGCACGTGGCAGCTACTGAAGATAAAGTGTGCCCTCAAATCCTTTATAGTTTAGTAGAGAGAAAAAAATTCTAATGGACAATGATAAACTGATTGGAAACTTTGGTCAAGATCATTGGATCATCTAAGGTTTTCCCAATAGCTCTGCTTTTCGGCTATCATTTTTTATTTCTCCATCTGGTCCATAAAGATATCTTAAGGTGGGCCAGTGACCTTCAGGTGCCTTTGCTGGATATGTTACGATTACCAGTATTTGATGTAGGACAGAAAGCATTGTGGTCCTTTTGAAAAGGCGTATAGTTGCAAACATAGAGCCTAGCTGGTAATTAAGTTTCTATAAAAAGTTGGGCAATGTCTTAGCTTGGGTTCTATAACAAAACACCGTAGACTATGTGGCATAAACAACAGACACTTATTCCTCACACTTCTGGAGGCTAGAAAGTCCAAAATCAAGGTGTGGGCAGATAAGGTTGCTGGGAAGGGCCCACTTCCTGGCTTGTGAACGACTGCCTTCTGGCTATGAACTCATATGCCCTTCCCTCGGGGCTCACATGTGCAGAGAGATTGCTCTGTCTTCCCCTTCTTGCAAGGGCTAGCTAGCTTCATCAGGTGGCCCACCTTCAAAATCTGAGTTCTGCCTACCTGTGACCGTAGATAGCGAATTATTAATAAGGAAGGAAGCAAAGGGAATTGGACATTGTTGAGCCTCATCGAGCAGGGAGCATAAGCCTGTTGGCTTCACCAGGAAGCTGCAGCTTCACACACTCCAGGAGATCGCAGCGTTGTCCCCCTGCCAAGGAGAACCCCCCTACCCTCCCGCAGTGCTGGATCATTGTGAGGGGCGGGGGAGGTGAGCACACCTGCAACAGAAGTCAAAACGGTGCAGGGGGAGGAGCTTGACCATAGAGGCCTGTCAGTCTAACTAGGGGCGGACCCATCAGAAGCCTGGAAACACTTGGGAAGTTGACTGGTTATTTTAAAAAAGGTCATGGCCCTTCCCAAGGTAATATAATCCCAGGGAACAAAGAAGCTGTCTCTCTCCCATGCTCACCTCACACGCTTGCTTGTTCTCTCTCTCCGTGGCCATGCGGCCTTAGCAGCCATGTAGCCAACAGCCACACAGACTACAAATCTGGGCTCCAGGCCAGAGCTTGGGTACAGAAGCATAGCTGGGAACAGTGCTAAGCTACCTGCATGGGGATAAGACCACGCGGCTGCCACCTAAGGACTCAGCTTTAATATGACACAGAAACTGCACACTGGCCTTGGTTTTGCGCTCGCTGAAGACACAGCTGGGTTTATTCAGTGGTGGGATGGATGGAGAGGGGGCACGGGGACAGCCCTTCCCCTCGGAGAAGTGGTGCCACAGCGCAGGCCCCCGAGCCTGGGTCCCTGGGGTGCCCTCCTCCCAGCATGACCACCTCTCCCACGTCCTGTCTCCAAACACAGTCACACTGGGAGTTAGGGCTTCAGCATACGAATCTGGGGGGTACGCAAACATTTAGCCCGTAACAGGCAAGTTACAAACGTACCGATGACTACAGATCAAATTCGTCCCCAGTGGAGTGAAAACCCACAATACCAACGCTGCCTCCTAGGACCGGTGCGGGGCCGCAGTGAGCTGGTGGGTCTAAAGCCCAGTGCTCAGGGTCTCGGAGGGCCTTCTGTCCGGGAGTTAACAACCAGTGTGCGCAGAGATTTCCAAGAATACACATGAAAGCTGGAAACAAGTATTCTATATTAATTTGCACTGGATAGATGGGTAATCTTTAACTCTTCTTCTGGCATTATCTTTCCACTTGATTTTTACAAGTATATCAAAGGATTATGGTGATATTCCAAGGGGACCACGCAGATATCTTTCGAGAGCACAATCCTATTTAGTGGATGGCAGCTGAGAAGCATTTCGGCGATTCTTATCATTCAAACATTGTCAGATAGACTTCTCGTTGCTCTCAAACATTGTCTTTCATTTGTGGGTTTTTTTCTTGTTTCAAGAAATGGATCCTTCGCTCGGGAAGCCTTGGGCATTATTTAAAACACGAAACCAGGCTTCTCGTGACTGCTGGGAGCCAAACAAACATCCTCAGAAATGCCTGGCCTGGCTCAGCGGCTGCGCCGTGGGTCTAAAGGTTCCCACCCACAGTCAGTGTGGTCCTGTGGGAGCGGCGGGCCAACGGCACCTTCCGGCTCGGGAAGCGTCTGTGAGCGGCAGGCAGCCCGTGGGCACCCGGGCAGGATGTCGGGAGGATCACCCATGGGGCCAGTTTCTGCTTTTAACGCAGATGTCTAGAAGGCACGCACACACGGCGTGCAAACCCTTAGGAGACCGCTGACTAGCATTCAGATGCGCGGCCTGGCTCCGGTAGACGCGTGTTCGGTCTTGTTTGAAATTCTAGCCTGTGGAAATGCTTGTTTGCAGTAACATTTTGGCCTTTTTGTATCCACCAGAAAAAAAAATCTTCATTGCATTTCGAAGCAAAACAGCATGTAAGGGATGGCCAGGTTCCTCCGCCTGGGGGTCCCAGCTCCTCCACGTCCACGCTGGGCTGTTTAGGTCGAGGCGCTCAGCCTTGTGCCGCCCCGTGCCCTTGTGTGTTACGTGCCCACCCGAGAAGGCTTTTGTGAAGACGGAGGGGGAGGGGTCGCTGGAGGCCAGGAACGCTGCGAGTGCTCTGGAAACAGCCCTTTAAGTGGCAGGCTGGAGGCGCAGCCCAATGCCATTGTTTATTACTGTTTCTGTTCAGTTTGAATTTAATTTGCCTCCCCGCCCCCCAAGTAAAAGCTTTTTATAAGTTAGGGAGCTTTAGGCTGCACTAATGGAAGACCTAACTAAAAGTGTTTTAAATAACAGATAATTTATTATCTTACCTAACAAGAAATCTGGAGGCTGTCAGGGGGGTCGGTTCACTCGGCAGGGCAGTGATGTCATCGGGGCTTGTTTTCTTTCCACGTTCCCCCCCGCCCCCATCACCAGCAGGTTACATTTAATGCCTGCCCCCTCCAGATGTCCTCTCTGTCCCTCCTGTCTGTCTCTCCCTCCATAAACCGGGGAGAGGAAGGGGCAGGCCTACAAACCACTGGGACCTCCAGGAATCTGAACAGTGTTGCGAGTTTTGCTTGTTAGCCAGGAAAGGAGCCATTGCTTTGAGTAGGCAGGAAATGGCAGTTGAATAGGCAACCAATTTTCAACTGTTGCCTTTCTTTGCATGTCAGTATTATTCAAAATAAAGTAGCAAGTGGGAAAAGAGATCAGCGTTTTCTGAAAGCAACTGAAGGGTTTACAGAGGAACGCTTAGACATGAGGCACAAAGCTAACTGTAGCAGGGAGAGAGATGTGATGTGTTTGCATAGAGGTAACAGGTCTGGTGCCTAGGAGCTGGAGACTCGAGTAACTTTGGAGAGCTGCTGGGCTTTCTCTCCTTCGGGAAACGAGATAGGCACATTCTCTGAGGATTGGGAAAACTAGAACGATGAGGATGGAATGCTGACCTACAAATGTGCCGTGTGTCTCTGTTCGGCATCATTCAGCTCCTGCACCGGGAAAGGGAAGCTGGGGAAGTCAGGCTAAGGAGCTACCCCCGTCCCTGTCCTCGTTCTCAGATGCCCGCAGGAGGAGACACCCAGGAACCAGGCCCGTCCGAGGTGGAATAGAAGCCACCAAGAGCCTAACTTCTAGGAAAGCCCAAGAAGTGGGGAGAAAGATCCCAATGTTTGACAGGTAAAGGCCTTATAATCACCCTTTCAGCATTTTTAATACTGCCAGAAGATAATGAGACAATATCTCCCCCTTACAATTAAAGAGGGACATTTATTATGTATAGGAAAAAATTAATGGCCAATAAAATCTGTGAAACCTATTAGCATTCTAGGCTCAGATGAGAGGGCTGGGTAGAATTTAAGTGTTGGCTTCAAGTACTGAAAGTGCTGTTTTGCAGAGAACAATAACGTCTGGTTGCTTTTATACCACATTTAGGTCATGGGTAAAACCTGAGTTTACACTAAGGTAGAAGAGTTTGGAAAATGTCACAAAGAAGGATTTCTTGAGCATCTGTGCTTTTACAAATCAGTAGTTAGTTGCTGGTGGAGGCTGTATCCTATTTCTTTACCAATTTCCCTCAAAGAATGCTATGTCCGTTGTTTCAGTTTGATTCAAGAAGGTCAGGTCAGGTTACGTTTCATGCTTCCGGCTAGTCCTTTAAAATAATTCTCAGGCATTCTAAGGCTTCTGGGGGAAATTCGAATGCTCAAGGTTTCCTCCGTGAACAGTAGCGCTGGCATTTGAGTGGTGAGTGCCCGAAAAACAATGTCCAGAAAGAAGTGGGTTGCTTGCCTTTGAACACACTGGCGAAGGTGTGCTTTCTCCACACTCGTTTATTTATCTTTCCCGACCATTAGGCGGCTGTGTCAGCAGAAGCCCCGTGTGTGTGTGTGTGTGTGTGTGTGTGTCTTTTGTACAACAGATGATAGGTGCCGGGCGAGGCGAGGAGAGTTGTCTGTGGAAAACTCAAAGATGTTCCATGCAGAGCACATGGCTGACCACCCTGGAAATTTCTCTTGGTTTTTAGATGGCACCTGTTAGTTATATTTAGGAATGATATTCTTAAAAAATGAAAACGGAAACTGATGGATAAGAAAGGAGCCTACTTCAACTAGTCTAGTTCATGCCAGAATCGAGATTCAAAATATCTCAAAGGGGTGGAGGAAATAAACTTCCAGAGGGACTGACTTCGAACCCTTTATCTAATATTCCACTAACAGAACCCAGGAAGTAACGCACTTACAGGAAGCTCCTCCCCTGTCCTTCTGTGGGTGTAAGCACATTTCTTATGTTTTTTAGTTTCACAGACAAAAGGTGGTGATATGAATAAAACTAATTAGCTACCAGGGGAAACCACAGCCATTCCTTACAATCAAAGCTCAAGGGGGCTCGTTCCAAGGTGTAGTCTATTGCAGGCCCTACCGACGCTTTGAAAAAATGAGCTGCATAAATCCCATAATTAATTTAGAAACTACAGTCCATTTTCTGCTTTGAAATTACGTACTAAATTTCAAAGGTGAGACTGGCGTGGTAATGAAAAATCAGACACACAAAGGAAGTAAACAGGTGTTTTGCATGGTTAGGAAAATGCCGCTGAAACCACGTGATCCAGAAAGTTATGATCTGAAAGGACGGTACAGAAACAAAATCATCTTAGTTTCTAGAAATTCATTGTTTAAAACTCAGACTCCAATGATGTAATGCTCAGAGTTTCTATAGCCTCTGGACTTCATTATCAAAATGAAGCTCTAATTATAGCTCCTGGTATGCCCTTGGTAATTAATTTAGTAGTAACACCGTTCATTCACGCACACTATGGTACTTTATTGTATGTTATACTCTGAAAAATTAATTTTGCTGGTGGAAGAAGACCATGCTTCAAAATACTAGGCCAACGTCAGGTCTTCTGAGCTGGGTCCCCCCTAGTTTGTGGTTTTCATCAAGGCTGCCTCCCATGTGGAGAAAGTGAAATCCCTAAAGGCAAGCCCCCCAAGTCAGAGATGGGTGAGGACCGCAGCCACGACACCCTCCCTGAGCCAGGCGTCCAACCCCCATCTGTCTCCCGGGTGCAATGGGAGGCGGGGAGCCAGACCCCACGTGACCACGCAGGTGGCTGCCGCGCGTGGGAGCCGGAGGAAGATGGGTGGCTGGAGAGTGGCTGGTTAAGCGCCTTCTCTGGCTTTCCAACAGAATGGGCTGCCATCTAGATCTCTCAGGGGACCCCTGAGCGCCCGCCCCCCCGCATTCCCACTCCCGGATCTGCCCTCACCGGGTGCCTCCCTGCGGGCCCAGCCCTGATGGTGGTGCTTCTCTGATGCGCTCCTCTCCCCGCATGGGGACAACAACAACTCTGGCGGGCGGGCCTCTGCGTCCCCAGCCTTTTGCAGAGAGGCGTTCCCTGCCTCTCCAACTGCCGCTGGCTTCCCTCGCCCTCGCGCTCTCTCGCCGGGACCTCCTGAGCACCAAGCACAGCTTACAACCATGTGTTTGTTTTTCCAGAGCTGGGCTGTCCGCTGTGGTTCCGCACCAGACTCCCGAGTGCTTGGGCCGTGCCTGGCCTGAACCGAGACGCGCCGTGAGTGTAGAACCCGCTTTGACAACCTCCTGCGTACACAGCACGTGAACGATCTCATGGGCTTGAATACTGATGACAGAGTAAAATTATGGCGTTTTGGATATACCATTGTGTTAAGTAAATGCACTACTAAATTATCCCCCCCCACCACTTTTTTTTTTAATGTGGTTACCAGAACATTGAAAATAAATGCAATCTTTCTTGCCCTTTCCACGCCAGGCTCGGGCGACCCTCCTGGGCCTTCGGGGTTCCTGCCTGGCCGCGCGGCTGCGGTGCAGCGTGTCTCCCAGATCCCGTGTTGCTTGGCTTGGTTCTCCTTCGGAGCATTTGCCCTTGCGCCGCTGCTTGACTTACCTACGGTATTGCGGCCGCACCCTCAGTGCCTTGCGTGGCTGTTTTCCTGGCCACTGCACCCTCGAGGCACATCGTGGGCTCTCAGCAGCTGCTCGGTGAAGAGGAGAGCAATGCAATAAACGAGTCCCGGGCCTGGGAGGCGAGGCGCGCTCAGATGCACACTCCTTGCGTCTGCGTCAGGCCCCGTTCCTGGGCGCTGCGCGCACCACCAGCCGACAGGATCGCCTGTGTTTCCAAACGTCTCTCCAATGGGGTCCGTGAAACCGGCCTCACTTCCCCCTCCTGGAGTCCCACTCTGGAACCTCCTCTTTCTTTCCAGCATGATTTCATAAGGAGCCAAGCCGACTTTCGCACATGTTACATGTTTTGAGCAAGAAAACCAGGTGATGTGGCAGATTTACTAAAGGATGAAACAGAAAATTTGAAAGCTTTCCATTTTGATTTTTTTTTTTACTTTTCATTTCCACAGAATTTCACAAACTGATGTCAGTGGACTTGAGAGTTATTGCAGAATCCAGCCACATGACAAGAATCAGCGTCAGAAATGCTAGAGTACAGTGCAAGTAGGCCCAGTATTTTATCATGAATAACTTCAGTGACTCTTATGTTAAACGTAGTCAATAAACGTTCACTCCTCCAGCTGACTCGTAGCCACAGTGAGCAATACTTGGTTCAAGCCCTGTGAGGTCTCATTCGGGAGCTTTGTCTTTAAGTACTGAAGAGCTGGTGTGGGACGCTGAACTGGTTTAACATTCAACAACCAGGCTGAAGAGCTGACTACTGTTTGCTGTGCTGGGACATCCAGACTCCATGACAAATCTTGGTTTAAACTTGAATGTGACACTTCGTAAATAAACAGGGAATACTGCGTAATTATCCTAAGCACACGTACTTGCCCAAGCGATACTTTACCACATGTAGCCTGGCTGCAGTCTGGACAAAGAACATCTTTAAAACTTTAATGCAGCATCCCAGGGATGGAAAACTAACCATTACCACGTGGCTAAAATTGTAGGTTTCCCCTATTAGTAGGGAAACAATTCTAATTAGGCCAATGGGAATTTGCGGTATGGATTATCTATAAAAATGGGAAAACAAGATCCGATATTCCTTTTAGGTCACTTAAAAGTAGTGCCCCTCCAAAGTGGGCAAGAGTGAGTTTATGGATCACTCAACCCAATTCAACACGCTCCCCCAAATATATGTGCGTATGTATCCACGCACAGACACACACTAATGATGACTCACTATTATCATAGCGACAGTTTGGGAAGATGGTATTTTCCCTTTCTTTAACACTACCCCCATCGTCTTTGTTCCGGGGAGTATCTCTCCTGTTTATGTATCCAGAGGGCTCCCCCTGCTGATGGCAGAAAGGAATCCCCTGGCTACTTGGTGGGTGGGCGGCAGGCACCTGGGGCGGGGGGGGGGGGGGGGGGGGGGGCGGGGACATGGGTCGGGTCTGTCAGCTCCTTCCCCTGAGTGAGACTCCAAACCTGGCAGATGATCCCAGTTGGGGCAGTCCCATTTCCGTGTGCGGACTCAAGGTCAAGATGTGGAAAGGGAGCTTTTTCTCTTCT
Source organism: Glossophaga mutica (assembly GCA_039655065.1). Lineage (NCBI taxonomy): Eukaryota > Metazoa > Chordata > Mammalia > Chiroptera > Phyllostomidae > Glossophaga > Glossophaga mutica. The sequence goes on from CM077313.1 coordinate 92,577,801, forward strand.
CTAGTCATAAGCTCTAGCAATGTGAGGCAGATAAACCCCCGTGGAGAAAATTATCTGAGGGCATGAAGCCGACAGGAAGATTCGAGAGGTTTATAAAACTTCAGCGAAAGCTGTCTGAGACCTGGGGTTGAGGCCCTGGGGTCAGGTCCACTTCTGCCTTGTCAGCAGATGGGTTACACCAGCCGACAAATTCCACATCGCCCACACTGGCTGGCTCGCGTGGGGTTTCAGCCGTTTGCCACTGACACGTCCGACTCACGAGGCAGCAAGCGTGCTCGAGTCCAGAAGCAGGGAACGTGGCTGTGCCATGATCTGCTTTTCTCCAACACAAAACCAAAACACACGGACAAAACCTACCACAAGACTGTAATGAACCCCTATTCCTAATGAGAAGTATTTTAATTTAAAAAAAAGATCACACATGGTATTTTAAAAGAGCATTTTATTCAACCTACACTCTCAAATGATCCTCCCTCAGAAGCAGTCAGGACTGTCAAAGATCAGTAATACACTGTCGGTGTCAAGAGGGATTTGCATCCGAATAGTCTGCTGCGAGTTGCCAGCAGCATTTGTCCTGATGTTTTTCAAATGCAGTCGCCCTCAAGCAGCAGCGTCCTCCGTCTTGGCTTGTAGGGGTTTCCTTGCCGCAGTATTAAGAAGAGACTTAACTGACAGTCAGTAGGAACCCAAGGGAACGGAGCTCATGAATCTCATATTCCAAGGTTTTTATGTAAAAAGATTTTTGTTCTTTGGTGGCATGGAGCCATCACCTAAACCCGAGTCATTTTTATTTCAAATCCATATCACATGAGAGTTCAATCATCTTTCCCCCCATCTGAAATCTTCAGAACTTGACCAGTGCAGAGAGTTACCAATATCAAGTGTGATCGTTGCAGCTGTCAGAGGGGAGGGGAGTTCTGGGGCTGGGTGCGAAAGGTGAAGGGATGAAGCGAAACCAAACAAAACCCACAGGCACAGACAGAGGTGTGGTGATGACAAGAGGGGGAAGGGGGGATACATGGTGATGGAAGGAGACTGGACTTGGGGTGGGGAACATGTAACTCAGCAAAACAAGGAGGGGTCAGCTGCCTGTCACCACAACAGCCACACTGGTGAGGCAGATGCTGGCGCAAAAGGAAAGGAGGTGCTACCCAGGGGCTGTGTGAGCTGGGAGCACAGCAGACTCCGTCTCCGGCCCAGCTCGTCGTCCCGCCTTGGAGAAAGTCCAGCCGTCCTCAGCACAACCAAGACGAGAGCCAGTGTGCAGCGTTCCTTCTCCAGCTTAAAGCGCAGTCCTTCGCAGCCCACAGGTGGACGCTAAGCAGTCATCGTCCTCCTCCAGGTAGCTTCGCTTGTCCCCTCCTGCAGCCTGCGTGCGTGTGGAGCCAGCGCCACCGTAGGCCATGTGGCTTCTGGGGCAGCAGGGTCACACACGCCTGGGCGAGAGAGCTCCTGAACGCCCTGGCCTGTGCGTCACCAGGTGGGCAAGTAGGAGCGGGGGAGAGAGGTTCCCCCCGGAGGCCGAGCGGCCTGTGGAGAGCACAGCCCAGTGCACCCACCACGGGAGTGCAGGTCACCAGCAAGAGCCTCTGTGTCCCCCTGGGGTGATACCAGTTTGGGTGTGGCAGGGACTGAGTCCCTTCTCAAGATGACCAATCAGCTTCCTAGACTTTCATGTGCTTTGGGTGGGTCCACCTCCCAACCAATCCCTTCTTTCCCCAGGCTGGACTGCCGGGCCTCCTTGGTCAGCACCTCCCCCTGCCCCATTTTAACTTCTATGGCCCATGTGTCTCCCCCAGTTCCGTTCCCAACCTGGTACCAGAAAGGGGGGAAGGGCTTTTTCCTATTCAATTACCCTGCTAGCTTTCCACCCTTGGACCCCATTCATTGATATTTCTAGATTTCTACAGCTCAGTGTAAGAATCTCCCCCACTACCATCTCGGGCCATAGTGGGGACACCCTGGTGGTTGGACAGATTGGCTACCAGTAAGAAACACAATATATAGGTGATGCATTATAGAATCGTACACCTGAAACCCATATAATTTTATTAAACAGTGTCACCCTAATCAATGTTTCTAAAAAGTTGAATGCAGCCATAAGGGTGTAGCCCTAACCTGATAGGATTATTGTCCTTTTAAGAAGAGAAACGGTTAGAACGGCCCCCACCCCCACCCAGCACCCTGCACCCTGCACCCGGCAGGAAGGCAGCTGCCCGTAAGCTGGGTCGAGCGCTCTGACCGGAAACTAAATTTTCTGACACCTTGGACTTCTAGTATCTGTAACTGACAAAATAAATAAATGTCCGCTGTCTGAGCCTTCCAAAAAGAAGAAGAAAGAAAAGGAGTGACTGTTCCTGTCTGCAAACTCTTTCGTGAGTACTCCTCTCTGATAGAAGGTTCTTAAAGGCCCCTCCGCACACCTCGCCAATTCTGTGCTCTCACAGTTGCATGCTGGCAAAGAGAACTCCACTGCGGGGACGAAATTCTAGCACCGTCTTTTCTGGATTCAAAAATCATTGGACAGCGAGTCTTTGCTTGAAAGTTATTTGTAGCAGAGATAATTCAGTTTATCAAAGTCGGTCATTTTGAAAGACGTGATTGATAAGGTATCAGGGAAGAGCTTGGATCATCCACGGGGAGTCCCGAACAGCGTGCTCAGGTGGTGAAGGCCGGCTTTGGGCTTGGGAGTCCGACAGGCTTGGGTCCGAATCTCTGCTCTGCCTTCACCCGCTGGGTGACCCCAGGCGGTTTTCTTAACTCTTCCATTTCTTGGTTTTTCAATTGAGCGAGGGCAGTAAAATCCTCACAGGATTGTTCTAAGAATTACGTGAGAGGATGCTGAGGAGGGCTTAGCACAGAACGGGGCAGAGTGAGCATGCACTGCTTGGTGTTTCGGTAAGAGCACATCCTTCGCCCCCAAGGGCTTCTTTGCTCTACCTCAGGATCTCCCCGCCCGGGCCCCGCTGACCACCCCGGCGCCGATGTCCAGGCAGCCGGTGATCTGGTTTCTGTCAGGAATGTGACCGAATTGTGGAGTTTGCAGTCCCCTGAATTTATATAAATGGAGTCACACACTCCATGTTCTTTTTGTCTGTCTTCAGTCAATATCATCATTTTAAAATTCATTCGAGTTGTAGTGAATATTGATAGTTCATTATTGTATGGACATAGCCAACTCGTCTGTCCACTCACCTGGAGAGGGGCACTCGGGCTGATCCCAGTTTGGGGGTATTTCAGATAAATCTGCTGTGCGCACGTACGTACAAGTCTGTATATGAACGTATGTTTTCCTTTGTCCTCGATAAATACCTAGGAGTGCAATGGCTGGATTCAGTGGTAGGGCTACGTTTAAATGTTAAGAAACTATCGAACTTCTAAAAAGTGGTTGTGATAGCGTGTCCATTAGCAGTGTATAACACTGCCCATTGGTCCACGTTGCTGTCTGAACTTGGCATACGTAGTCCATCTTTTCAATGTCAGCCAGTCCGGGGGATGGGGAATTGTGTCTCGTCGTGGTTCTAATTTCCACCTCCCTCCCTAATGACTAGCGATGCTGAGCATCTTTCCACGTGCTCATCTGCCACCCACGTACCTCCTCTGTTGAAATGTCTGTTGAAATCTTTTGCCTATATTTAAATAAGCTTTTTCAATCACATTGTTGAGTTGTAAAAGTTCTTTATATATTCTATACACAAGTCCTTTGAGGGATGCATGTTTTGTAATGATTTTCTCCCAGTCTGTGGCTTGCTGTTTTATATTCTTCACAGTGATTTTAAAACACAGAAGTTTTTAATTCTGATTAACTCCAATTTGTCATTCTCTTTATGGATCACGCTTTCTGTATTGTATCTAAGAAACTTTTCCCAAAGTTACAATGTCTTCTCCCAAAAGTTTTATGTATAGCATTTTTGTCTACCATCTATTTCTGAGTTAATAATTTTATATAGTTTGAGAAATGGATTACAGTTTTGTTGTTTTTCTTTTCTTCTGGATGTCAGCACTGTTTCTCGAAAAGACCATCCTTCCTCCACTAACTCACCTCTGCAGCCCTGTCAGGTCGATGGTTCTTGGGCCCTGGAGGAAGAAGTGAAAGCTGAAAAATCTGTGATGTGGAGACTCTGGGTTGCAGGATAGAGAGCTTTTAATGACTTCCCTGTTTCATAAAAACCTCTTTGGCCAAAGACCAGGGTTCTCCTGTCAGCATTTATTATAGTCATCAACGTTGGGACCCAGTGTCCGAGCTGCTTTTGAGTAGCTCGCTAATTAAAGTATTCATTTCCTTTGAAGCACACGCCAAATGTCGGTCTGTCAGACGGATCCAGGCGACAGTGTGGCCTCAGCCGAGGAAGCCCTGGTATTACACCCGGAAAGAGCCCATTGAGATCCCCGCTGACAGGGAAGTGGAAGGGGCCTATGCAAACAGGAGCATGCAAGGCTTGATCTGATCCAAGGCAATCAATATAATTTTCTGGTTTAAGGTAAAATTGCTGAAATGACAGTGGTGCAGGGTTTGATTCATGAGGATTTGGTTTCAATCCTAATTTTAAAAAGAAAATCCTCAGCAGAATGCATTTTTAAAATAACTCATGATAGATTTCCTTATCATTGTTCATCATTATTATCATAACAAGGTGAACTACATTGTAGGCAGCACAATCATCACTAAGCTACTGATACCAAGATTCATCATCCGTCTGCTTTCTGATTCGAGAAGGGATCACTGGCCGAGACCTTGCGGTTGGGCATTCATTGTCTCTCGTTTGGAGCGGAAGAGCAGTTCCCTTCAGCTCACCCTGCATTAGTACAGTGGCCTTGGTTTACGCTTCTGTGGTGGACAAGAAGGGACATGTGCTGTGTTTCGTGACACTGCTGTTCCTTTGTCTCCAAGAGGAGAGATGTGTCCTCTGTTTAGGCCAGAACTGCATCCTGCCTGAAGGAGCCGGACAGCCTCCTCACCCTGGAGTCCGCAGGGACATCGCAGAGCCACAGAGATGTCACGCCAGATGTATCTTCTCCTCCATCCCTTGGAGCATCTGCGGCTGCTCTTCCTACAGGGAGGGACGATTATGTAATCATGACCAAGGGCTGATTCCAGATTTGATTGAAGACACCTCAATAATTTCTATTTGGAGAGGAGCTACGTGCCCCTTAGGGGCAGAAGCCAAGTCTAATTTATCCGGGTGTCTCCAATGTCTACTGACGGCGAACAAGCGCTTGCTCTACCTTTATTAAAAATCGTGGGCAAATATCGCAGACATTTTTGACCAACTGACTGGGACTAGATTAGTCTTCATAGAAGATGATGAGGAATGTCATCAGATTTAAATCATGTACGCCTATTGTGGGTTTGACTTTTAGAAATGGCAATTATGGAAAATTATTTGGGAGAGTCCTCCTTCCAGATGTACTGGCTGCGGCTATTTTATCAGCCAGCTCTCGTACTTCATGAGCAGCTGGTTTACATAAAAGCAAGAATCGTCACCTTATTAACGAGTCTGGACCCTCTCTGGCGCCTGTCCCTCTCTGGGCTTTGCAGTGCTTCTAGCCAACTACACGTCGTGGGAAGCTCGACTGAAGCTAGCCTGCAACAATAGGGCTTCTCTGGTCATTCAGGTGCTGGCTGTGGTTTGGCTCAAAAATACCAGCACTCTGAAGCGACCTCTTTGGGACTGGCCCTCCCGTCATGCTCCCAGGTTGTCACATCCTCACAAAAGAGTGTCTAGAGCAGGTGCCCGGGGTGGCACGAGGTAGAGCCGCTTCCTCACCTGCCTCTTGTTTATCCAAGAAGGGAACACCCCGAAGTCTCTGTCCCCTCTCGGGCTTTCTCGACTTCCCTCCTACCTGCAGGGCCAGACCTGGCTTCAGGCTCCTGCCCCCTCCCGCTGGTTCAGGGGCTGTGGGGCACTCCGCACTGTCCTGTCCCTGATCCTGAGCAAGATCAGTGAAAAGCAGGTGGTGTGACGTGGCTTTCAGATAATCAGCAGTGTCTCCGCCTCCGCCACACAGCGCGGGCCGTTTGCTCACCTGGGAGAGGCCAGCCAGTTTGGGAAAGGGTGCTAGTTCATCTTTAAGTTCTAAAACTCTTTTAGGTGCTTTGCCAGGAAGTCCTCAGCAAACTAATGCAAGAGATTTTCAGGGTCATTCCGCCCGCCGTCACCCTCGGAGGGTTTAATTCTCTTTCACTGTGTCCTAACCTCCACCAAACACACACACACACACACACACACACCCTCATCTCTCTGTCCTTTCAGTGTGGGTGTGTCTTAATCTTGGCTGTATCAGTGTAGTGCTTCTATTGTTATGACTATAAAAACCATTTACGACTGAGCCGTGCGGTTCGCTCTGCATCATCTTCCTCCCAGTGTAGCACTTTGTTTGCTGTGTTTGCTGAGGCATTTTACGAATTTCATTTCATGAAGAGCGCTCAAACCCTTTGGGGTCCTCCGGCCATTTCGGTTGCCTTCTGATTCTGCACAGAGATATTGTCATGTGACCTCCCTTCACTGTCGCCCTGGAGGGCATTCACACCACATCTGAGTTCAGCATCCTTCGGGGACCTCCTGCCTTCCTCCTCCTTGGTTGCTTCCTTGCTTTGATGGAAGGTAGCCTTCAGGAGATTCCTGAGAGAAGGCCACCTAGGTCAATAAGTAGGATATTGGGAGCCTCTGAACATTTGAAGAAAAACTAGTTTCCACCTTCCCAGTTAACTGATGATTTAGATAAGTAAAGAATTTTTCTTCAGAGTTTTTAAGAAATTGCTTTATTGGGTTTGGTTTTTATTGTTGTTTTTGAAAAGTTGTGTCCTTCTTATTCTTGATCTTTTGTATGGAAAAAAATATATATATATATTTCATGTCCTCCTCCCTAGAAACTTGTAGGAATTTTTTATTGGTTTCCAGAATTTAGAAATTTCATATTGATGTACATGGGGGAAGGAGTATTTATATTTCTTTTTAGTAGTAATTTTATTTAGATAATTATAGATTCAGAGACAGTTGTAAGAAACAATATGGAGAGATTTTGTATACACTTTATGTATACTCATCACAGTTTCAAATGTTAACATTTAGAAAAGCAATAGTTCCACTTCACATGTAGAATATTGACATTGACACTATCCAATGATATTCAGATTTCCCAGTCTTAGTTGTATTTTATGTTTGTATTTCTGTGTTTCTGTATTTAGTTCTATAGAATTTGTTCAGGTGTGTATATTTGTGTATCTGCCACCACAGTAAAGATACTAAACGTATATATTATATATCTTTGGAGAATGTCTATTTAGATCTTTTACCCATTTTAATTGGGTTATTTGCCTTTTCATTATTGAGTTCTATAGTCTAGATACAAGATCCCTCACCAGATACCTGATTTTCAAATATTTTCAGTGTGTTGAAATCTTACTTTCTTTTCACTTTCTTGATGGTTTCCTCAGAAGCACAAAAGTTTTTTTTTTTTATTTTGATGAAGTTCAATTTATCTATTTTTCATTTGGTTGCTTGTGTTTTTGGTGTCAAATTAAAGACACCTTTGCCTAACCCAAGGTCAAAAAATTGCAGTTAAGTTTTTCTTTTGGTAGTTTTATAAATTTAGATCTTACATCTAGTTGATTGATTTTGAATTAACTTTTTGCGTACAGTATGAGGTGGGAATCCAAATTCATTCTTTTGCATGTAGATAGTCCGTTGCACCATGATCATCAGTTCTAAAGATGTTTCTTTCTCCACCGAGTGATCTTGGCAGCTGTGTTGAAAATCAAGGGCCAAAGATGTATGGGTTCACATATTTTCTATACGTAGATAAATAAAATAGACTCGAGGGTCCGGAAATATGTACGTCTACCTTGTGCTGCTAGCACCCTCTTTTGGATTACTCTAGCTTTGTAGTAAGTTTTAATATGAGGAAGTATGAGTCCTTGAACTGGGTTCTTTTCTAAGATTGTTCTGACTATTTGGAGTCCCTTGCAATTAGTGACAAATTTTAGGATCGGATTTTTTGTTCGCTGCATAAACTCTGACTTAATCCTTGTTCTCAATACGGGCCCCATACCCTCCTGTGTGCCGGAGACCGTCTGTCCACTGTCCAGGAGAGGGGTCTCCAGTCCTGCTCCCGGGAGCAGCTACCTGCATGGAATCTAAAGAAAATAAATTCTGAGAAAAAAATTCTTGAGCCCAAAGACTTTGAGGTTTTGCCTCTAAATGCTTTCCTTGTTTGCATTGTCATTAAAAACATTTTTTTAACTGCCTCTGCGTCCGAATTCCAGTCCATCTTTGCATGTGCAGCGCCTCCTTTCGAACAGCTTTGTGGGTACTGGGTGCCAATCGGTGCCGAGCCTTCCCTGCTCTGGATCCAGAGGGAAACCCAGTTGCTATTGGTTCTGCCCATTGTTGGCTCCGGGCTCTGTTTTCTTTTCTTGGATCCGCTGAATCTGTGACCATATTTTTATCTGCTTGCTGTTGCCACTGTTGCCTCTGTTGTCTTTGTCTCGGTGGGTTTATTTCTTTAAAGAAAATACCTCTTTACTGTCATATTTAGACTTCAGGAAGGAAGGGGGCCTACCTGCATGCACCCCCCATCTGCCCTTGGCTTGTTTTACTGGAAGTCTCCTTCGCAAGCGTTCCTCCGTGTTGTACACTGAGAACTTTCAACGTGACTCAATTCTTCTACACAGTCTTTAATAGCTGCAGCATGCTCTACTGTGGGAATATACGATCATTTACTTAACAACTTGCTTTCGTGTCATTTTTAGCTTTTCAGTTTGAGAAGCAATGCTGTGATGAACATCTGTGTGGAAAATTTAGTACTTTCCCATAAGTATTTTCCTAGAACATTCCTAGAACTGGTATTATTATTCACTCATAAGGTCTATACGTATATTAAGGATTTTGATATATATTGATAGCTCTGAAGAAAGGTTTTATTTATTTCATGTCTATGAGTTGCTTATGAGAGTATTATTTTCCCACACACACTTTTCAACGTTGGAGATTGTCATTTAAAAAAATCCCTTATACTTTCATTTTTAATTTTTTCAAACCAGAATTGGACTCAACACAGTTGGTTTCGCTATAATTGATTATTAGGAAGAATGGCTTAAAACCCACTAACCTAAAACTGAATATGTTATATTTGTATTTGGTGGAAGTCTCTAAATTTAACTTCATTTATATTTAAAAAATAAAACCCTCCATTTTAGATCATTTGGTTTGGTTGTTTAGAAGTATATATTCCTACTAATTCTTTCTAGCAATTTCAATAGGACACTTTCTTGCTCAATTAGATATTCACTGAGGAAAAATGAGACATTCTTCCTATGGAGTTGGTGGAAATTTTATAAACCTTAATTAGATAATTTTCTGCACTACTCACTGTAAGGAAAATTAGGGGGAAATCAATCATTTATTCATAGTTGGGACTCTTTTTCTTATACGTGTTAATTTGGGGCGGAATACTTGGCCTTGCCTGAAGGAATTCTTCTGACCACGTGTGGGTAGCTCAGGACAGGGCCCCAGAGAACAGGGGGCTGCCTGGCCAGCAGCCATAAGGAATGAGAAAAACGGTCTGTATCTGGATGTCCCAGCCCCCTCAAGGCCCCTGAGTTTGTGACAAAAGTGTAGGGTTTTTACTCGCCACTCCCTCCCTAACCCAGGCTGGAAGCAGGGGTGTGGTCTCTCCCACCGGTGATCAACGTGCATCCCCCGTAACCTGAGTAGTAACCAGCGTGCCCACATCTTGCCGGCCGGTCCTCGGCTGGTTTACTGGTGACATCACAGACAGAGGGGCAGCTCCCCGGTTTGGGGCCCCTGCGTTACACCATGTCAGTGGAAAAATCGAGAGCCCACCTACTCAGGGGAAAGGCTCATCAGCTGCTTCAGAGTGGAGTCCAGTAACGTCGGCCTTGTCGGCGGTTTGCTGGGTTGTTAAAGACCGTGGAGCTCTCTTAGTAGCATTAGAACACGCCTGTGCGCAAAGTTAATTCTCGCCTGTTCCCACTTACTGAAACCTGAGGGACAACCAGTAATTATGAGAGATTGTTTGAATGACAGGCAGTTCATCCATCTCTCATGAACTGTGACTTTCAAATGCCTGTTAGCTGCCGAACCTTTTCTTTACATGAAAGTCGAAGTCCTGTTTGCTTGACTCTCTCTTACTCCTGATAAGGTGAGCAATTTCCATCAGATGGAGATGCCAAGAGCACTTCGCTCGCTCTCGGAAAGACGGTGGGTCACGGGATTGAATGTCGCCCTTGTATAGTCACCTCGACGCTGGGAACCAAATTCTCTGACTACGTGTCTGCTTCCCAAAGCTCCTGGGGCCATCCGTTTATTTACTTCTCCTGTGGTGAAACACACATTTATATCTATATTTTTCCTTTTATTAAGTTATTTTGTCAGCTCCTAATTCATTGAAATACAGGTTGAGAAACAAAGGAAAAGGAATTTTTTTAAAGGGCGTGGGCAGTGAGAAGCCCTTAAAGACCCCTTTAAAAGCATGATGAACTGACTGTATTTGTAGTGTAGAAAGATGTCCCGGGTAACACCGTCACGATAGGCCAGAGAGAGGTCAGACTGGAGGCAGAATGTCAGACGAGAGGTCAACCAACGTCTCCAGGAGTTCACGGTCCTCCACGCGAGCCAGGGCACCACCAGCCAACACAAACCAGGCTAGGCACCCCGGCGGGGGGAGTTCAAGGACAGACACTGTTCGCACAGGGGTTGGAAGAGCTGGGAAGCCAGACGTGAAGTTGGGAGGCAGCGGAGTTGCGGGACAGGTGCGCCCCCCACCGCTCTGAAGGGCGAGGAGGGAAGCAAGGACAAAGCCCAGCCCTGGGCGACTCGGCGAGAGCTGCCCCCAAGGACAGGGCTGTCGGGAAAGCCTGCAATTCCCGACCAGGGGAGGCCGTGTGACTAACGGTAGCAGGGAGAAGATGCAGCTGCAGCGCCACTGGGGGACCAGCACCGTACCCCGAGGGTGATGGGGGGGCGGGGTGGGGGGAGAAATACCCTGGCCTCTCCCCACCCCCCACGTTCCACTCATCCGCTGTCTGCCTCTGCCTGAAACTACCTGAGGGTCTCGAGTTGACCCGCAACTCGAGGGAGGGAGATGGAGTGTGCCTACCAGGCAGGATGGAGCCCAGGTCTGACAGCCAACAGGCAAGAGGCTGGTCCTGCCTGCGCCCTAAAACGAGGGTGAGCAGTTTACAACGGCGCCGGAGGGAAGATGGATTCCCGCTGGGCCGAGCTGCCGCTGACAAACACCCGCAGAGAACGATGCGTCTGCACTTGAGTGAGAGGGCTGATGCGGGAGCAAGGAGAGCAAGGCTGATTATAAATATAGCCGCCCCTAAATTTTAACGGGTTCCGTTGTCTTACCAGAATTTTAAAGGAGACTGAGACCTTAAATCCTTTGATTTTCAGACATTTTAAAGTCTGCAGTCAATTTTCGTATGTAGAAAAACATATGGAAGTTGTGTTTAAAAAAAAAAAACGCGATGAAGATTTGTAAATATTCAAAAGGCAAATGGCTGTTGGAAATGACTTTTAGCCCTGCAGTGACGGGGGACCATGAGCTGCACTGCCTGCCATTCGGGGGGATTTCAGGAAAGGCTGAGTTGTGCCACCGAACTGAGACTTTGGGTGGAGCCCTCAGCACCCCCCTCCCCAGCCCCTTCGGTGCCGGCAAAGCCATGGAGCAATGCTGGGTGTATTCTAAAAGCCCAGCATTTACACAAGAACCTGAGACTAAACCCAGTGAAAGCACCAGACTTCAGACTGCGTGCGGAGCATGATTCCCGCTCCAAAACTACTCCGTGGTCCTTAGGCACCCCTCCCCCCAGATACAGACACCAAGTCCCTTCCCCTTGGCTTTGACCAAGCTGCCTTTGGCTGCTACTGAATGCCTTGGGTTTCTTTGTTTAGGAGCTTTTTGTTTGACTTTTAATCCTGAGACAGAGTTGTCCCATTTTCTAAATATAGATAACATGCACAAAATTATTCTTTTTTGACTGTTTATTTATATTGGGTGAATCCATTGTGTACATGACTCTATTGAAGACCTGAGTAAACTTCTTCATGTGTCTCCATACCTATAAAGAGGAAAATGCCCCAACCTTTGGGTCTGAATGTTTACAGCATCTTCTTCTTTTTCTTATATTCTACCCCACACGATCCTACGCTATCAAGAGCCCAGCATCTGATGTTGCAGACCAGAGCGTCTAGAATGTTTAAGGAGTCTGTTTATTTCGTGGGTTTTTTTAACATTAAATGTTTGAACACATATGTAAGATTTCTAAGGTAATTGGGCTTGACAAAGATAACACCATCATCCTGACGTAAAGTAAATTTTAAAAACCTCAGATCTAGTCAACAGGCAGATGTCCAGACGACTCCTCTGGTGAAGCCTGTTCTAGCTCCCCGGCTGGTCCGTGACCCTGGCACCAGCCCCCGGGGCCTCGGGTCAGCGTGCAATTGCGTGCCGAGCAGAGCCCTGGACCTTTTACACCGGCAGCGAACCTTCTAACTGGCGGGGTGGCCCCGCCTGTGTGCGCGGGGGAAGACAGTGGAACTTTTTCTATTCTATTTCTGAGACATTCTCAGCAGACATCCTTGCCCCTGGTTTTCTTTTCATGGTTTATAGAGAATGTCCTGGAAAAGAGCCTGGCGTGGTGTATTCGCCTCTCAAAGTGACTGTTCTTCTCTTTATCAAAAAGTCACCTTCGAAATGAAACTGTGACATACTCAACACTGTTTAGCCGTTTGTCTTAAGCCAAAAGAAAAAACTTTCTACAGCGCAGACACACCTGGGAGATATTGCAGATTTGGTCCCAGACCATCGCAATCAAGCGAGCCTCCCAAGAAAGGAAGCTGCAGGTTTTGCTGGTGGAGCGTCTCGTCTTCGGTTTGTAAAACTGGCACCTGTGAAGCGCCACGAAGGACCATGCACGAGAAGGAGGCGTGCCGGTGTTTGTAGTCTCACTGTCAGCCAGGTGAAGCCTCAATTCTTGATTAGGAATTCGATCAGTGGGAACTGTAGACAGGACGGAGGAATGGGAGTCTAATCTCATCAAGCGGCTCAGACTTCTTGACACGTGAGCCTCATTCTCGCACAGGAGCCAGAGGTGGGGGGCAGAGCCAGCCACTCCCCCTTTCCTGGTGAACAAGAGCACTCCAGACTGTGCTTGGACGCAGTGAGGGCTCTGGGCGGTCCCTAAACACCCCTCTGCTACCCCCCACCCCCCGCTTCTTAATGCTTTCCTCTCTGCCTCCCACCCTTCCACCCTCCCTAACAGAAAGCATATACAAACTCAGGCTAATATTGACTTATAGCAGCAATGGTAAATTTCATGAACCTTGTAAAAATATAAAAGTATGACATCGGGGATGCTGTTCTTTGCTGGGTACAAGCAAACATCTCACAGGCCTGTAGGCGTGAGCACAGCTTTGCCAACAGGATAGTGGGAATAGTGGAGCCAGGCCCGAGGCACTGTCCCCCGAGGAACCCTGAGCAGGGGTCTCCAGGGCTCACAGGGGCAGTGGGACTGCGCTGATGAGAAACACCGGGTGCCTCAGGGAGGGCGGTCCCGCCTCCCAGCCTGGCCCACACAGAGTCTGGCTTACACCTCCCACCAAGTACACCGGACCCTCCTGTTCCCGCCCCCTTGCTCAGAGACCCAACTGGGCAGCCACGGGGCAGCCACACGGAATAGGGAAGGCCTGGAGGCGGCTGCAGGGGCTCCTGGAGCTGAACCCCGAGGACGCAATCCATCCGCTCGTCTAGTAAGGTCTGAAAGGCAAATGTTTTCTTCCTAGAGCTCGCTGGACATTGAGATTTGTTATGGTCGGCAGGGCCCTGTGGTAAAGGAATTACCACTCAAAATTCCCATTAGGGGTACCTTCTCAAAGAGCTAAGAAATGTCCCTTCTTAACGAGCATTGCACCCATTTTGCTCCCCCCGCCACAATTTTTGCATTATTGTGTCTTTGCGCTGTTCCAGTTCTCAAGCGCTCAGGGGGGCCCAGGTCTGACCTAACAATTCGGTTAATGCTTCGGACTATTACCAGTTACCACCTTCGTGTCCCGTTCCAGCCTCTCGGATACTTGCGGTTATTTCCCATCTGGCTGATGTCACCCCTTTTGTCTTTATTGGTCTACACTGTTTTGTTTCACTGCTGGATTTTTGTTGTTCCTTTTGCTGGTTTTAATGTTTTTATATTACTTTTTAAAAAGTTACAGTAAAATACGCATAGCGTGAAATTACACCGTCAACCATCTTCGGCGCACAGCTCAGTGGCACGCAACAGCTTTGCGTGGCTCTGCCGCTGTCCCCACGGGCGGTGCCCGCCCACGACTCCTCCCCCGGCGAAACCGAAGCCCCGCACCTAGGGAGCGGTGTGGCCCGCAGCCCCGCCCCCACCTGTCCGCTTTCTGTCTCCGTGATTTTGACTTGTCTGAGCACCTCATGGGAGCGGAATCGTACAGTATTTGTCTCTTTGTCATTGGCTTTTTTCATTTAGCATAAATTTCATCCTTGTTGTGGCATATGTGGTAGCATAGTCTTCAATCTCCCTTATTTCTTGGGTGGGGGCTTAGGGGGTGGACACCTGACTATTTAGTCCCAAGGGGCCAGAGGTGCTATTCTCTCTTTGGTTTATGCTTTGAGCATTTTTCCCCTTATATTTTAAGTCTATGACAGTTTCATTGTTTCCCCTGCCCCCCACCAGCAACCCCACCCCAGAATGCTGATTTTCCGGGACCTTCTTAGAGCCCCTAACCATGTCACATGCGCCACCTTCCTTCCCATCTAATGTCCTCCCTGTATTTATCACAGTGCTTTGCACTCGGTTGTTTGCTTCGCTCCCTTCTCTAGTCCCAGCGCCCCCTAAGTAGGTGTTGTGAGAGTGGTGGCGGGGAGATGGACAGAGGGACAGAGGCAGAAGAGGAACAGGAAGGCTGTTACCTCTTCTGCTAATTAAAACAAATTGTTTGGTGGCAGAAATCTCCTTATTACTGTTGGAGGCCTCATTTTATATCTGCAAACGTTAAACAGGGTTGCATCACATAAAAATTGTTGTTGAAGTTTACATAGCTATGCATTCGCTGTGCATGCAATAAAGGGAGGAGGAAAGCTTGGGTACCTCTCTTCCCCTCAGAAGCCTTCTCTTACCTTCTAGAACTAGACCTGTAGTGTGTGACTCTGCGTGTGGTAGTGGCTTTGGCAGCAGAGCAGAGTCCGAAGATGACTTCATTAAGATGCTGGGGCCTCACTTGGGGCCACTTAGAGACCTATTGGCATCTTTGTAGAACAAAGAAGCTAATTTCCTCTCACTGAGCTTGAGCCTTTAACCTCACCAGCAACCATGGTCTAGAAGGATGCGGGGTGGGGTGGGGGGTGCCCCAAGGACCAGGAAAACAAGGGGGCTGTGAACAATGCCCAAATCAATCTTTCAAATGCATCCTGTGACTAAGAAACATTTTAGTCTTGGACTCAGTACAAAATTTCAAAACTTAAGCTCAATGAGCCATAACAGGACTAATCATAAAATTCTTAGCTGTAACAGCCTTTAATTATATTGCAAGCTGCAGCGACGCTTTGTAATGCTAACAACAATGAGCTGCTACAACGCTGTCTTTCCAAACAGTAGAACTAGTTCAAGTGCCCTGCAAAATAATTACACTCCAAAGTGTTCCCTGGGCTTGGGCCCAAAAAAGAAAAACCAAAGTAGCATCATACAAAGACAGAGAGCTTTCCCCTTCTATAGGATTTTTTTAAATCGAAATTTATAGATGTGATGTGATCATTGTAATTGAAACTATCGCTGAATTCCATCATTTCAGGTCTGGGAAACAAAAATTCATAGCCTTATTCATGTTAAAACTGAGAGCAATTTGTTCAAAATATCCTAGCGAGAAGAAAATTGCCTTATGTCTTTTAGGTGTCATAATAGTTTTCTGGGTCTTCCATAAACCTGGTGCAGGACATAACAGGTAACTGCAAGCAAAAGCTGATGGCAGGGAGACCGTTGGTACCAAGGTTAAAGTGGGGAAGGAACAGGTCTTTTAGGTTAAGTGGTGCTGTTAGCACCAAACCCTCCCGTGTCCGCATCTAATGCAACACGCACTTATGCTTCCCCTTTAAAGTTTCCATCTCACTTGTAACTTGGATACCTTCTGAGAAGATAGAAACAATTTTTCCACAATGAACACTTTTCTCTGAAAGCCTTTTCCCCTCGAGGTTAAGCAAGCGGCTGTGTCCTGACGGGAGGGCCAGAACGAACCCGGGGAGAGACCATCGTCACCGCCAGGCCCGAGTTTACTTTCTACCCAGTAAAATGAAAGCGCATCCCTGGTGTCAACACTGCGGAGACACAGGCTCGTGACCGCAAGCCTGTCAAACTCATGACAGGTGTTAAGTCTGTTTTCACCTAGACCTTGAAGGAAAGAAATAGGTTGCTTTTTAGCCATTTAAAAAGGAATGCCTTCCCTCATCCTCCTCCATTTCCATTTTTTCCCTCTCTTTGCGCCCCGTGCTTGTCCACGGTACCTTTTGTTCCCTGTCTTCCCTCCCATCGTCCCTCTTCTCCCTCGACCCCCCCCCCCCCGGCTCTCCTTCCACCTTTACGCAGCTCTCTGCTGGAGCACAGAAACAGAGGCATCGAGTTATGTAATGCTTACGCAAAGCCTTGCTGGCAGCTGTGTCTTCAGTTCTGCCTAAAATTGGAGTCGCTGAGAAGACCCCATTCTCACCCCAAGTCCCTCCCTCCTCCTCTGAGGGAGTCTCCAGGGGTTCCCATAATTACTGCGGACTAAATTAATATTATCATATAATCACATCGGCCTCCTCGGTGGACTGGCTCACTCTGGTATATTCCCTCCCATGCAGCCCGCGTGCTGCCATGGAGATTGTTCAGGCACGCCACGGGGACTTTTCAGAAACGCTCACTGGGTTCCCGCCCCCCACAGAGATGCCAGCCAGCTCCCTCGGCGCGCCGGGCTCATCACCGGTGACCTCTGCCCGTAGGTCCAGTCCCTTCTCCCTCTGCCCCCTGCATGCTGACCCCTCCCGCCCCGATTCCTGTTTTTCTTCCTGCTGTCTCGTTCCTCCGTCCTCTTAGCCAGCTCTGAAGCAGTTTTCAAATTTCAGTCCAAGTTTGGACTCCTGTCTGTTGACTCTTCCCTTCTTCTGTAATGAGAGAGTTAGCACAGATTTTTCTTTTTTTAATTCTTCACAATGTACCACATGGTTAGGCCAAGGGCTGGGGGGGGCGGGGGGACCAAATAACTACTATCCGAATAAAGCAAAGACAGATGCGAACCTCTGTTTTTCTTCGCAGGCCCTCGTTTAGAAAGTTGTTAATGCCGGGTTGTTTACAGGAGCAGAATGGCCACTAACAGCATCCTTGTCTCCTTGCCGTACGAAGGAAGTCGGCATCCCGAATATTACACTAAGGCTCTTTAAGTGGTGCCCGGAGCCTGGAAGGATTGGCTCGTTTCTCCTACTTCTTAGGAGGTTCTGGTTTCCTCGAGCTGCTTGACAGAACGGTGTGAATGTATAGTGTTGTGTTCCCTCTTTTAACAGAACAGGAAGCGCTGCACAGAGAGTTTGCTGAGCAGACGCCAGGGTGTGTGGCAGGCCCCCGACCCACCCACTGGGAGGAGCCTGGGCCCGGGGTCGGGGGCTGGGTGGGCAGGAAGCGGAGATCGTGCACTGTGCTTCCTGCTGGTAGGTAGAGCTTGCACGTGCTGGAGGGGAGGAAGGGAGAGACGGATTAATTTAACCGATGCAAAGTAACGACCAGCGAATGGGGGCGCTGACAACTGGAGCATTTTAATGTGATCCTGTGTTTAACCGTCGACAGGGGGTGTACGTTTTACTTCTAAGGGAGAGCTTTTGCTCCATGGCCCTTCTGCTTCCTACCACCAAGAAGTGCCGCTTTCAAGGATGAAGTCCCTCCAGCAAAAGGGGTCTATTAGCACGAGAATTCCTATCCAAGCTGAACCTCCTCATTTCTATTACTGGTGGCATTTGCCAAGTGTTTCACAAACTAAACAATAAGCCAGTTAGCAATTAGGCATTAATGACTCACTGTGGTAGCTCTCACAGATAATATATTTTCAAATTTACAGGAGCTTTCTTTAATCAAAATATTGGCTGTCGTGGTGGCAATTAGTGCCCGTGCGGCAAACCTTTGGGGGAAATGGTTTCAGGTAGACTGGGCTTTTGAGCGCTCTGCGTGAAGCATTGTGACGTTTGAGATTCGATCCTACTCGCCAGCTACCAAGTCAGCCCATCGGTTTCACGGAAGCTGGCAGGACGTGAGATTCCTGGGCGGGCATAAAGGGCAACGTCTCGCAAAGGCCTTATGGTAACAAGCTCATAGCAATAGCAGTCACCAATCCCAGGGTTTTCTCCTGCTGCTCCTCGGTGCGAGGGTGCCCGCCTACCTTGATGGGTCACCTGACAGAGGAACCCTGAGCTTGGGGAACCCAAATCTTTTATACTGGACTCCAGAAAACCTGCTGGAACTCCGTCCCAAAGGGAGACTTTCTCTTTATGATACTAGATAGTAGGCAAACCTGTCCTCAGCTCTAGAGGGAGACGCTGTCTCTGTTTTCCTATTGAACCTCCTTGGAAGGCAGCCCAGCCGGATGGACAATCTGCGCCTGCGCACTGAAGACGGCAGAATCGGCCTGCACCCGTGGCGCACCGCCTCGCGTTCACAGGTGCTTTTCTGCAAGTGTCTCTCTCCTGTTTACCACGTGCGGAGCTACCTTCTAGGGGCATTAGAACGTGCTCGTAAACATCCTCATTAATTCCCCCACATGGTCTTTTGGAAAGCATTTTATCACTGCTGTTTTATGCCCGAGATGGAGAGAAATGAAGTGTCCTGTGTATACGTAAACAGCGAGTGCCATCGATGGGATGGGTTTCACCCGGGTCTCGGACTCCGGGGCCCACGCCCACGCCTGCTGGTTTTGCCTCCCCCGGTGGGTTTCACTGATGATGGCGCAGAGCAGAATGTAACTTACAGGCCCTCACGCAGAAGGTGACTACGTAGCAATTGCAACAGAGTAGCGGTTACCGTGTAGCAAGTTGTGAAACTGGACAATGATACCAGTCTCCGCTTACATGCTCCATTCTGTTTTAAAAGGGAATTAGTAAACAAACAAACAAACAACAACAACAGGCTCAATTAAGTACAGAACCTCTGACATAAGCCTCCAGTTTGCTTCGCGCTCTACTAATTCCATTGTTAGAGAAGAGTGTCTGCGGTAAATACTGTCTTATTTTCACTTGGTTCATTGTTTGGACTCTTTGGGACAGTTTATCACTATCGGGAACTTGATGGTATGGTGAGCCTTACTTTACTCACCGACTGCTCAGTACGGCCTGTGTCCTGGACCCCTACCTTTCCCACCTCTGCAGTCCCACCTGGGGCCCCACTGTGTGCGTACACGTTTGCACGCACCACTCCTGGGACCGGGGCTGGGAACGTGAGTCCCTTCTCTGGAGCATGTAGGTGGCCCTTTCTGCCTCCTGTGCTCGCTGTCCCCAGGGCATCAGGATGAGTCAGTCCCCTGCCGTGAAGACATGCCTGCTCTCTCCGACAGGGGGCAGTCCTTCCTTGAGGAATTCCCCTCACCCCTGCCCCAGACTTTGGTTTTCCTTTTCAAGAGTCATCTAAATGGCGCATCTGTTTTGTCCACCCACACACTGTGTAAACGTCCTATGGCAGTTCCAGGCATCTCACTTACCTTTGCACAGTGGTGTAGTGCCTAGGTGATAGCTGACGTAAGATGCAAGCTTCGGAGGAGCTGGCGGAAGATTCCAGGGACCCAGAGCTTGGAGGCTGTCTCAGTGCCAGGGGTCCTCAGGGGTCCGGTCCTTGGGCCGCAGGGAAAAGGCTGCCCGCTCGCCCTTCCGGTCTGGGCCTGGTGCTCCAGTTTCACTGCGGTTTGCTTCCTGAATGGAATATTTCCTTCTGAGACCCCAAGGGGAGCTCCTGCGTGTGTCTGGCCTTGTCTGAAACCTTCCAGGTCTTCTTCAGCATGGCTTGTCCTAGAGTCTTACTACACGATTCATACACCAGGTGGGAAAAGCATCTGTTCCCAAGGTTGTCACGCTTGTTGTAAAAACCAAAAATAATCTCTTAATAATTGGTACCACTGATTAGTGTTGTGAGCAGATGGCTTTCCGTCTTCTTCCTGCTTAAAGAAGAATATGGGTTGCATTTCAGTTCCCTGGATGCCACGGTCTCTATGTGACATCAGCCTGCATGAGTACAAATTAGATGGAACGTGTATATTCGCAGAGATAGAAACATAACATGTCCCCATGGCCTTTTTGTTTTCCTGCTGCTTGTTTCAATGATGTGTACTCAGTGTAGTTATGTGTATTATGAGTACAGTTTACAGATATCCGTGGCATAATGTAGACATACACACACATATACCTCAATTCCAGTGTGCATATGTTCACACATTTTTATTTATTTATTTATTTTATTTATTTTTAGAGGAGAAGGGTAGGAAAGAGAGAGGGAGAGAAATATCAGTGTATGGTTGCCTCTCATGTGTCCCCTGCTGGGAACTGGCCTGCAACCCAGGCATGTGCCCTGGCTGGGAATCGAACCTGGATCGTTTGGTTCGCAGGCCCGCACTCAATCCACTGAGCTACACCAGCCAGGGCATGTTCACACATTAAAATGTGTCTGATGCCAGCATGCTTCTTACGTTGATTTTTCTATTTAATAAAGTGCTTCTCTCTGAAAAAGCTATCATTAACTGGTGGTGCATTTTTACAATTGATGATTTATTTAGTTTAAGGAGTTATTTATAGCAGGAAGAGGCCATTTGAAAAAAAAAAATCACCCTAGCATCTGGTGGAAGACTCGGAGGGCTTCAGCAGAGCTGAGCGCCCAAATCTGATGGTTGCCCCTCGGGTTTCTGAGTGGCCCGAGAGGAAGAGCCGGTGTTTGGCTGCAGTGTGGCATTCGCAGGAGACGGCCAGCTGTCCCGAGGACACTGTCACGCCTGCGACACCGTCTTCTGCCTAACGTCACAGTCCTCTTTGCTGGCATTAGCACCGCCTCCTGTCTGGCAGAGCCGAGACCAGCAGCATCAGGAATCAACAACCATGTGACTCCTGCAAACAGGGCCTGAGCGAGGAGCACACTTCTGTCCCGAAGTTTCCAGGGATGATCCCGGCGCGGCAGGTGGCACAAATGGAGAGGTGGAGGAATCGGGGTTTTTTCTGAATATTTTTCAAGCTCAGATTAGATTTTAAGGGATGAACCTTTTAGTTTAAGCTCAGCTGTTTTGATTAAGTAAATAAATAAATAAATAAATAAATAAATAAATAAATAAATTCCCTGACCGGGTAGCTCAGTTGGTTAGAGCACCGTCTCAATATGCCAAGGTTGTGGGTTCAATCCTAGGTCAGGCCACATGCAAGAAGCAATCAACGAATATATAAATAAGTGGAACAACACTGATCTTCCTCTTTCTTTCTCTACCCCTCCCCCTCCCTCTCTCTGTCTCTCCCTTCTCTCTCTCAAGTCAATAAATAATAATTTTAGAAATAATAAATAAAAGGAATTTATTTCCTTCCCAGGTACAGGAGTTGCTGCAGAGGTAAACTTTGCCGAAAACTTTGAACAAACCCTGTTATGCTGCTTGGAAAACCTGCTTTATTTTGCATCTACGCACCTGTCATACCACACGCCTATTTCACTCACATTGGGAGAGACAAAATGTTTTCTTCTGAAATAACATTCTTTTCTTTTTGTAGAAAATGGTTACTTGGCAAGGAAGCCCTTTCTGTTTCTAGGCCTCAGTTTCCCCATTTTAAAAATGGGGAAAATAATAGTTCCTACTTCAAATAGTTGTTTTAGAGAGAGCAATATCATGTCACTCAGACGGTGGCCTGGTGCCTGATCGTAGCAGAATTTTGGAAAACAATAAGTGGTAAGTACACGCTCACTGCATGGAGATACTTTTCTCAGTTATACAGTATTTTAGGTGCCCTCCAAGCCCACCCCCCACCCAAGTCAGGAGAGTGTGCCGGCACGAGCCCGCAGAAAGTGGGCTTGGGGTTTTTATCTTCTGGTCCAAGCGTCCCCACCCTCGGCAGACATCTTCCCGGATTCTGTCTGGGAGGGGCTTGTTTCTCAGTGTCCAGAGACCACGGGCTGTCACTTGCACCACGCCGAGGGCTGGTTTCGGGGTGTGTTCTCACAGCCAGCCGAGCCGCTGCGGTCGGAGCCAGGCTCACAAAAACTCTGTTCAGCTTCCGTTCCATCTCCTGGCCCTTGTCCTTTGTGTGATGAGCAGCACCTGCCACCCTGGCCACCTCCGAGGGTCACTTTCCATCCCAAAGCACAGTGTGACTTCTCATCTCTGATCTCCCCACATCGACATGAATTCTTCTCACTCTTGTTGCTGGTGGAAAGCGAATTAAGTTGAAGTGTGAAGTGCAGCCGCCCGTAAAATGACTCTCTTTTTTTGGTAAGCAATGTCATCAGCCAACAGCCAACGTTTCTCTTCCTGGCTTTGTTTATTTGAAATTTGCCTGCACTTGGTATGAAACTTGCACCTGGAAAAAGAAGCTGACAGTAAGAAGCAGATCGTGGGTGTCCCGCATGCAAATGTCTTTCCTTATCTGTCTCCGTTTCTCTGTGTGGAAAGCAAACGCCCCTCTATCCCAGCCAACGTTTGCACCTGGGCCTAATAGTTCAGAGGCCAGCCTCCACCCAGCCTCTACCCAGCCTCCACCTGGGGCAGCTTCTTCTCTTCCACACCGCAAATGTCATCAGCACGGATGGAAAAGGAAAAGAAAAAGGGCCGCCGGGGACCCAGCATGTCCTGACTGCCATTCATGTTCCATGAACCAGTTCAGATGTCTATATTCTTTAAAAGGAGCCATCACAGTGACGTGCCTTCAGACCTCTGGGACCGCTGCAGTGTGCCACCTGGGAAACCCTCCCCTCTGCAGAGGGACACCCTCACTAGTGCTGGGACAGCCACCAGGGGCCCAGTGGGGTGTGGCAGAGTGTCCCTTCACAGTCCCTTTGTTTGCACAATGAAAGGGCTGGGTTGGTCAATTCTCTCCTGAAGGCCACAAGTTTGACGAACCCTGGAGCCAGGGGAGGCGCCAGCCAAGCTAGGACCCGAGTGAGTTTATCAGTGATGTCGTGGTTTTATTCTCACTCATTTAAAACACTGGTTAGGTGATGGATGAGGTTGGGAGGGTTTTCTGATTATGATCCTTCCCACCTGCTGCTCACTGTGGGCCACTTCCACCCTCGCCAGCGTTTCCTGGCTGGGGAGAGTGAACACGGGGACTGAAAGAAGCCCATCGAACGCCTTCGTTAGAACTAGGAGGAAAAGGCTTCAGGGGAAAAGGCTGAAGCCTTTGATTACAGTGAGATCCGGGACGTGTTCAGATTCTGAGGAGGGTTGAGAATGCATTTTTCCACTTGTGTGTTCTGTTGCCACTGATAAGCAGATAATGGCTACAGTAGAAAGAAGAGTTTAGAGTAAGGGGATGTGAAGCTCTTCCATACATTGAGAGATGTGTGCACAGCCTTGACTTCCAGATTTGTTTGATAAGGACCGAAGACTAATTACCGTTCCCGAAGTGCCCGCATGGCTTATGGTTTAGGGCAGCAGGTGGAAGATTTCAAATGTCTACCAGGACAAGGCTTTTCTTGGGAACTTTGACTAGCCAAGGCTCTCCTCATAATTAAAGAGCTATTATCGTTATTGTTATCCTAATTAACCGCATTGTATACTTACCAAGCACACGCAAAAACCCCACTTGGGGAAGGAAAATACCTCTCCTCGTTCCTGTGTGCCTGGCACGTTGCCTCGTTCATTATATGCTTTATTTCATTTAATTCTAAAAAAAGAGCAGTAACGTCAACGGTGCCCAAAGGTACTATAGTCCTTGAATGCCAATGGGAAGGCCATTGTTCTCCTCCGCACTTATTTTTTCCCTTTCTTCTATTCATTTCCCTTTATCTCTCTCCCCCTGTGTCCAAGTCCGCTTTCTTCATTGTCTTTTGCTGGGCTCCTTGGTACTGGTGGCTGATATTCATTGCTTTTCTTCTTTCACTTGCCTTCCCTGCAGTCTTGGGTCTGCCCAAGGCTCCCGTGGGTGTCCCCGAGCTGCACTGCAGCTGAAACTGATGCCGACTGCTGGCTTAAGTCAAGTCACATTTGGCAAAATGTGCGTTATGTATCTGGAAACTGGGTTATACTGGTCCTGGAGCAATTAACTAGATAATTGCTCTGGCACCAAGACAGCCTTCTACTATTCTTGCAACAAAATAGATAATTTTAACTATAGCTCCTCCGAATTCTTCCAGGAACTGCTAAAAAATCTGGCCCATTCTTGTTTTAGCTGCATTAAATGTCTCTGAAGCTTCTTCATCTTCTCTTCCACAGGAATTTTGTGGGCCTTAATCTCTGCATTATTTTGAACAGGGAGTCAGTCCTTGGTTTCTCATGAACTAAAAGCCAGATGCTTTTTGAATTAAGCAAAGCGTACATCGGAAGGTGTAAAAGTTCATCACCTTCTTCCTTTAATTTCCTTTGGCCGGGCTGCTTTCCTGGTTTGTTCCTGGTTTAGACCAGTCCCTGCACAGAGGGGAGTGAGTCCGCACTTGACAGTGGAAAGCGTTTCCCAGAGGAGAGGGGGAAGGGTGTCCCTGGTCCGCCGTTGGTGGGGTTTACACCAGGAACCGGTCACTCTGCCTGATCCGACAACCAGCCGCGTCAGGAGAACCTGAAGTGTGTGCTGCCCCACACACGGGAAAAGGAGCGTGGCGTCCAACCCCTGAGACGGGGCAGGCAAACCCATCTTCGAGGTCCAGTGGCGAGTGTGGGCTTGCATTGCTGTTTGAATTTTGTATTTTCCTGGCTCTGTGACCTTTCCCCAAGTCTCAGGGCTGTCCTCTACAACGTGAGGATGATGATAGCACTCACCACTCAAAAGATTCCTGGTGGTACTCGTCGTTCACTCGAAGTATGATTCTGAGCACTTAATTCCAGGTCCTGTGCTAGGCTGGGGGACATAGAGGTAAACATATTGGACACATCTTTGCTTTCAAGAAGCTCAGAGTCCAGCAGACTCTAAGCTACGGTACATAAAACACTCCGCACAGTTTCCGGCTTGCAGAAAGTCTTGGCTGTCCGTGACTGCCCGCTGGCTGCTCTGGTCAATCCTGGTGACCCGAGTGGGGAAATGCAAAACAGAAGAAATACCTCCACTCTTTCTTCCAACACAGTTGCACCTGCCAATGGTATTTTGCAATTTTACTATTCTGTATCAAGTCATTAAACCTCTTTGAAAGCTTCGCAATGTAGTGTCATAATAAACTGATTGTTTTTTTTTTTTTTAATTTATTTATCTTTAGAGAGGAAGGGAAGGAGAGAGGGAGAGAAACATCAATGTGCGGTTGCCTCTTGTATGTCCCCTGCCGGGAACTGGCCTGGCAACCCAGGCATGTGCCCTGACTGGGAATTGAACCGCGATCTTTCGGTTCGCAGGCCCGCGCTCAATCCACTGAGCTACACCAGCCAGGGCAAACTGATTGTTGATATATGGTTAAGTTAATGCATTAGGAATAACTCTACCCCTTGACAATAGGAGTTCTGAAGTCCTCAGCCAGCCCCCGGAGAGCTTTGACCTGAGGGATCTCCTCAGAGTTGTCCCCAGCTGGGACAGTGTCGGCAGGCTCTTCTGTCCCCATGTTGATCAGTCATGGGAAGGCGGTTGTCCCAGGAGTAGGGCATGGCCTTGTGCGAGGTAGCTGTCTTCAGCCAAGGTCAATCCGGAAGAGGGCTGGCAGAAGAGTCCCCATTCCTGGCGAGTGGTCAGTGTGGTGCCTGGCACCGGACACATATGCTCTCTGAACGGTCAGTCTCCAGCTGAGATCAAAGCGGTTCGTGGCTGTCCCATTCCCCCATGAGGTTGCCCACGTCTGTGTAGAACAGTTACGGAGTCAGCCTTCAGGTCAGCATCTTGGGCCCTCCAAAGGCCTCCATTACAACAGAAACTGGATGGGATAATGTGACTTGGATTTCCTGAGATGCAGAGCTGCTGGGGTGAGGGAGGAGGCTGGGCGTTATCCAGATAAGTGGTGCCTCTTTGGAACCGATCGTCCCCCCACCTGTGGTGATAGGCGTGATACGGCCGAACCTGTGGCTCCCTGTTTGGAGCTCGCGCTTGGGTTTCGAGCCAGCGTTCTCTCGCGAAAATGTTGTAGTCGAGTTAGGTAGTCGCCTGTCATGTACTGCCTTTGCTACCGCATGTGTATTCTTCTTAATCTTGTTTGTATTAGTAATAAATAGTTCCTAGAGATGATAATGATACTTGGATTGCCATCAAGCTCTGTGAGCGCTGGTTTGGTCACATCGCAATACATCGCTGTGCTGAGCTCAGCTAATGACTCTTGCAGCAGTGAAATAAACTCACAAACGAGGGCTTATTCCATTTTCTGTGATTGTGGGTTCAGTCTCCCTGGAATGCATAAACTATGAGGCCTTCTGGGTTTACAATTATTTTCTTGCTTTTAAATTAATTTAATCTGTTACCATATAACTGATGTATTTTAATTCTGATACAGAGGTTGAAATCTTATATTGTTTAAAGACTTTTTCTTTAATGTGGTTATGTTTTCTAAAAGAAAAAGAACTATGAGGTAATACAGTGGGGGGGGGGAGTAAATTACACATAAAAAAATCCATTTCCATACTAATGAAGTGTGTTCTAGGAGATGCTACATGCTTTTAGGGAGAAAATAGACATGCTCCAGAAATTTATTTCCTTGGGTAAAAGGTGTTTGTTAAAAACATAAACCACGAGCTTTCTAGTTTACATTTTTCTGTTTGTGTGTTAAAGAGAGTGTTTTGTTTGAAATTACCAGGAAAAAACATTCCCAAACAAAACAAAATAGATTAATGGCCAGATATAGACTTAGGACTCTCCATTCCTTATCTTCTGTAGTTAAACCTAAGGCGGTTGTTTTTAAACTTTTTAAAGATTCAGAATATTTTTACTCAAATAATATAAGTAGAAAAACAAAATACTC
This sequence comes from Glossophaga mutica, assembly GCA_039655065.1. NCBI lineage: Eukaryota > Metazoa > Chordata > Mammalia > Chiroptera > Phyllostomidae > Glossophaga > Glossophaga mutica. The sequence continues at coordinate 92,604,895 of CM077313.1, forward strand.
ATTTTATTGTACTAAGCAAGGATTCCTACCCCTTACCACTAGAGTGGTATTTTTATCCCTTCTTCTCTGTACTTAAAAATAAACTTAATATGAAAAATTCAAATACATACAAAAGTATAAAGGATAAGATGATAAAACTTCTATGTATCTATCACTAAATTTTGGTAACTTCCAATTCATGTCCAGCCTTACCTACTTATCTCTGTCCTACCCGTATTACTTCAATGTTATTTAATTTTACCTGTAAATGTTTTATATGTACTTTGATACTGACTCTTTAAAACTCAGAACCACAGACTTATTATTATACTTAAAAGTCATTGCCCAATAGCATCGGATACCCAGTAAGTGCTCAGGTTCCCTAAGCATGTCCAATTGTGTTGTTTCAAATCAATATATAAATCAGATGTTACTACTGGTCATGTAGCTCCGAAGTCCCTTTTGCGATATAGGTTTCCTCTCCATCTCTAATTTTTTTCTTACAGTTGCTTTGTAAAGAAGCCAGGCCATTTACTCTGTATAGTTTCCCACAGTCTGGATTGTGTCGATTGCAATGCAATGTGACAACCAATTAACAAGTTCCACTTCCCCACTATTTCCTGTAAATTGGCAGTAAGATCTTGAGAATCGATCAGATTTAACTAAGTTTCTGACAGAATGCTTCAGAAACTCTTTTGTACTTCCATCCATCAGGAAGCAGGTAATAGCCAGGTAACTGTTTTTTTAAAAAAAAATATTAACAACAGCCATTAATGATTATTACCTAGATGCATTATTTATGGTTTTAAAATATTAAAATTTTTTTACTCCCACTTCATCTTTCCTTCTGTAAAGAAATACCTCTTATCAGCTACTTAGCCCTCCTGAGGTATAGTTTGTATACAGATTCAGTGTTATTGATTCTTTCCCTTTATTTACTGGTTTTCAAAATAACAAATCTGTTCCCAGCATTCTCTAGATATACCCAGTGACATTTTTTATTATTTCTACCACACTTTTGTATATTGTAGATGTTACTCTGTTGCAGGTATTTGTTCAATTTTTCCACCTTCGGCCAGGGCAGCCTCCTTAAGTGGGTTTGTACATCTTTTGGACCCCTTTGCAATGCTGGTGAGCAGCTTCCTGATTTTCTGGGGTGACAAGAAGTCCCAGGTTAATTTTACATACTTGATGTCCCAGGCCGTGAAAAAATCATGTCCCCAGAATTTTAGGAAATGGTATTAGAAGTAACGCTGTGGAGGCTAAGGGTTCCTCGCTCACTGATAAAGTCTATTTATTGCTCTTGGGTTGGCCGTTGTAGCCAGGTCTCTTCAGCAAATAGAACTTTGGTTTTTTGTCTTAATAATTGACACCACCAGTTCTTACTGATGCAATCTACTCCCTTTTAAAACTATGGGGGTTTTATTTAACTGCACTGATCTCACATGCGTATCTTGTCTCATGCTGAATATCTCAGTTCTCAAAGACAGCGATACATCAATATAACCGTTCGTTCACTCTGCCCCCAGCACACACACAATGGACTCAGTAAAATACAAGCCCCGCCACCAGTAGGCAGCATGATTGATACAGTTTAATACATGCATTTTTGCAGTTCTTTGGTACTCAGGCATATCTCACCGGGCAAGGTAAAAACCGCCGTGTTTTAAAGTCACTTAAAATAGTTGTCCTATTTGGCTATAAACTCAGCATATAGTTGGGTTCATTTTCTTTACTTTGCTTTAACATTTTAAAATATTTAAATAATGTACAATATTTTCTGTGTTCCAATGTCAAACTATAAACAACATATATTCAGGGAAGTCTAGCTTCTGTCTCTGTCTTCTTGACCCCCTCCCTTACCTCCCCACAGGTAAACACTTCAAAAAAAAATCGGTTCTATCCTCCCATCGATTATTTTAGATAAAGGGGAACTACTTAGGAAGGCTTGCTTTTTCTTGTTCTAACGATCATTTTGTACCAATGCCCTTGTAAGCACACTTCCTTTCTCTCTGGGTGGTGTTGTCTTTAGGTTCCCTCCCCTACTGAGAGGAGCTAATGACCTGTTCCCCCCTCCCAGCATTTACTTGAAAGCATTATCTTTTTCAGTTAATAGTCACCAGGTGATGGTTAATGTCTGTCTACTTTTCATATATTCTCCCCGTTCTTGCATTTTCTGATAGCTGTCCATAAGAACATACAGCCATCACATACTATGATTTCTGTATTATAAACGCCATTTAGCTTTTTCAGGTGAATATTCATTCAGTGTTCCTCACTAGTCACTCTGGTTGTTTTGGTTCTTGAAATCCTATTCTTAGTAAATGCCTGAAGGAGAGTTTATAGACATGATACGGCTTTTGCCCTCCGAGTCATCGGCGCCAAATCCGAGCTCCTTGGTCCATATTCCTCCCGTATTTTTCAGTCAACACACTGTTGCCTGTCATGAGGTGTCCCTGTGGATGAATTGATGACAATCTCATCTTCCCCCTTTTATTAGTGACCTGTTCTTCTTCATGGCTACCCCACGGATTTTGCCTTCTTTATCTTTAAGGTTCATCGTATTCGTGGATTTTTCTCTGTTGGCTGTTTGGTGTCATTTCAAGTTTTTGTTTGTTTCATGGTGTATCAAATTAAAAATTTTAGTATTGGATCTCACTATGCACTTTATATACAGATAGAGAGCACATCTATATGATGCTTTTTAATTTCACTTCCTTTATTTTTATGAGCTCTTAAAGTTTTATATATCTTCATTTCTTTTAGTTTTTAGTATTTTCTTTTCTATGCTATTTCTCCTCATATATTATCACTAATGTTTACTCACTCCTGTGTTTCTTCTAATTCTTTATCTCTGAGATAGTTTTCTTTTTATTTATAAATCTTTCCTGTATGTTTCAGCTATTTTTCAAGTGTCTCTTTTCTCAACGTAAATTCTTAGCTTCTCCACATCAGATTCATGTCATTCTTTCATCATTATCTGAGTTGCCTGTAGCTGATTATGAAGTGTTAGACTGCCATTTTCACCTTGTCAGGCACACAGTTATGGCTCGCATTTGTTTGCTTACAGGCTCATTACCCGCACCTTATCCTGTGTTTTTTAAACATACATTATGAATGAGGCTACATCATCATCTGCCTCCCTGAGTCCTACGTGTGATCATGGATCTTCTCTTCTTGCAAGGAGATGGGCCAGGATAGCTTCCCTACCACGTAGCTTCAGAAATGCCTCTTTCGTTATTTTCACAAAGGGTTAAAACCATGACCTTGTACTTTCAAGGTCATCGAGGCTTCCCTTCCTCACCTCCACTTTTACCCGGCCCTCCCTTTTTCCCTGTTGTCCCTCTCTTGTCTAATTTGGATTCCAGTTCCACCAGTTTCTGCTTGGCGTGGACCTGCTCCTAGAAGGAAGCTTCAGCTGGGCTGGTGTCCAGGGTGGAAGGGGCCCAGGGCACTCTCCACAGTCTGGCCTGATAGTGGTTCTCTCTCCCACCGCCCTGCGCATCGGGGCTGTGAGCTTCTCTGCCCGTTCGGGCTGCTGTTCTCCGTGTTGCCTGTGGAGGATTCTGATGAACGCTGCTTGTTCTCAGCATCTCGGGCCGTCCTCTGGCTGCTCGCATTTTCTCCCTCACTCGCAGCTGCAGCGTCCACGTGGCTCTTGCTGCTGCCGGGCCTGGTGACTCCCTGTTCCTGTGCTCAGCTTGGGGGCACACTGTGTGGCTGCTTCACTGCACATGGACTTGGCGAGATTTTGATTTCACTTTTGTGTGTGCTCTCTAGGTTGTTACGGACGGGGCGGTACTGACACAGATGCTCCCAAACTTCCCCGCCTGCTATCGTCCTTCCCCAGGCCCAAGTTCTACTCGCGGTCTCCGAGATGCAGAAGCTGCATGGGAACTTTCCATCAAAAGCTGTCTAAGTCGGAGATAGGTAAGTGATATTCCTATTTGAATTTGCTGGAAAAACAACTTCTGTGAAAACAGTGTTCTACAAAAAACAAAAACAACCCTGAAACATATGGTTATAAATCAGCCTCACATTTTAGCGAGGAGGGGTGGAAAACCCACGTACAACGTAGTCAGACTTGGATTTGCTGCCCCCGGAAAGTTCACCACTAATCACCTTCCTCAGTCTCCATGCCGCGAGGACCTCATGGTAGGACCTAACACACTTCATGAAGGAATAATTGAGTTAATTTGAGCTCTGGCACCTTCCTCGCCAGGTCGTTAGGGGACCAACGAAGAACGTGTGTAATCCTCCTCCTCAATGACATCATTCTCCTTAGGCCTCCTAATGACAAGGAGCGCAGATGTGAGCACATGTGTGTGCACACGTGAGGGCCTCGCTCATGTGTGAGTGCACACTGAGTCCACGTGTGAGGCACCTGTGTTCATGCATGAGGGCACCACTCATGTGCATGCTACCGCCACCCCCGGTACTAACAACCTACGCTCATCATTGCTTTCCGTGGGGATATTTAAGTGAATCCTAGGCTTGACAAAGGGTTACAGGTAAGCGCTGATGACTGACTTACTCATTTTTGAAACTTCTGAGGTTTCTGTGATGGGAGGGGGAGCCCTAGTTATGAGGTTATCATTTGACCTGAGGAAAAGCTCAGACAATGTCAGAAAGTCTTAGAGATAGCAAAGGCTCTTATCCGAGGCTCTTGGTGCAGGCTTAGCTGGAACAATGATAAGACAGCGATTAGGAACAGCTAGAAGAAAGAAATAGCAATTTTTAGAAAAGATCAACCGTGACAACAGTCCAGAAGGTGAAGACGGACAGGCAGCTGATTGCTTCAGTCACCCTAACCGTGAGAGCAATAAAACCGGATGGAGAAAAAGAAGTGAGACGTGCTCAGGCTGTGCCTAATGAAGAGAACAATCCACTTACTTGCCAGAAATCAGGATTATCCTTTCTCTTTCTCAATAGTAGGTTCCAGATTCATGGTCCAGATTCGGATCAAGCAGGAAGCTGGGCAAACTGCTGTTGATGGTGGACCTTCTGCTTGTTAAGGTAGCAGGTAGCAGGTCACCGTCCTCGGCTTCATCTCTAAGCTTCTTAAATCCATCTGCAGATTAATTTCAGTAAGTGAACAGAGTGGGAAGTGGGGAAGATTGATGATGCTGAAGCATCGTGGCTGCAGTGAGCACCTCAAACATGCCACCATAGGTCAGCGCTAAAGTGTGAATCTTGAGTTTTATATACTCCATGATTTTGAGGCTTTGGAGATCCAAAAATAGGCACGGAGAAGATTGTACTTAGCACTGCGGAAATATAAAGGTGAATGCTTCAGAAACGCTGGGAATGAAAAACAATCTGGGCCCATGAATTCGCTTCTGACTTGAAAGGAGCCACAGCACCCAAGAGGGAGTTCAGTGCAGTCATAATAAATTGTCCATCTTAGAGTTTATTTTTTTCACTTTTTAGTTACAGTTAATATGCAATATTATGTTAGTCTGAGGTGTGCGGGGATTAGACATTTATGTAACGTATGCAGTGATCTTCTGATAAGTCTAGTACACCCCGACACCATGTGTAGTTACACGACAACATTGCTGTGTTCCCTATGCGGTACTTTACATCCCACAACCGTCTGTAACTACCAGTCTATACTTCTTAAGCCCCTCAACTTTTTCGCCCATCCCCCCAAACCCTCTCCCATCTGGCAGCCATCAGTTTGTTCTCCGTGTCTGTGAGCTCCTCAGACACGAGCACCTGCACTTATGCACGAACACATGTGCCCTCATGCATAAACACATGTGTGCCCTCACATAGTAACATGCTCATTCGTCATTAGGAGACCTAAGATCAATGATGAAGGTGAGGAGAATGATTACATACACACTTTATCGTTCTCATAATAATTTGTCAAGCAAGCTACTAGTGCTCAGGTGAATCCAATTATTCACTCATGGAATTTTTTTAATATGCCAATAAGTAAATGGGAAAAAGATAAATAAAGAACAACTCGTGCCTATGGGGAAATAATTCCATCTGTGTAGAGAACACATCGCGAAGAGTGAGCTGGTGCCCGGATTCACAGAGGAACTAGGAAGACAACATCCAAAGGTTCTGTTTCTTCAGGACTGTATTGGGAGAAGAGGAGAGATTTGGGCGACAAGTGCAGCGAGAGGAGAAAAGGAGATGGTGAGGTGATTGCGAAGGAACAGAAAAGGCAGTAGCAGAATTAAGACCCGCAGTGGGGATGACACACAGCAGAACATGGAAACTGACGTCAGTTTTAACAGGCAAACTTCTCCAAGAACATAAAGGAAAGGCACCTGTGTGCTTGTCAACCGCATGACAGAGACAATAATAGAGACCCCAAGACTGGTCTCGACAGTAACCAGTGTCCCTGAGTTAGACATTAGAATAAAAGCCATGTTTAAGAATACAGTTGAAAAGCACTTTACGGAGCCACATAAAATCTGAGAATGCAGATTTAAAACACTGCCCAAGTCGACGCAAACGTCAAGCACAGGGACTCCTAGCTGAATCCCGACTGTCTGATCAATTCTATATGGTACCAAAGTGCAGTCCTCACAGGTTCTGGGATGTTTACATGTGTTTCTCGATTGGCTTTTCACATGGTGGAAGGCCTTGGGCTGTACTGATACTTCCCTAGGAATTTGGGGGGCTCTGCTCTGCTGGCCTTGTGCTACCTGCCGAAAGTCTGAAACCAGCCTGATGCTTTGTGTGTGCCCCTCCCACATGACTTGCTTTTTCTGCCTGGATACCTGGGTATTTATAGCTCTAACTTTTGTAACTTAACTTTCCCCACGATTGTATGTGTAGGTCTTTTTAGGAATAATTTATGTGTAATTACTCCTAAGTGGCTATTGCCTTATCTTCAAAAAGAAGGTACGGATTCGTTGAAAAATAGCAGCGGACAGAGGCGGGGAGGAAGATTTAGCTGGAGGGTGTTTGCAGTTGTCCCGCGGTTTATTGTGTTTTACGCCTGGTCACTAAATCTGCTGTTGCTTTGACGCGGGGATACATTTCATGTTAATTTCCTCTTGCGGCTCACAGCTGAGCCTTGTAGATCACAGGGTCTCGAAAGAGCACTTGGTGGTGGCGGTTTGGAACCTGGGCGCTCTCCCGCCCTCCTTGCCTTGCTCGCCTGTGGTCTCCCTCCATCAGGAGGAGGCAGGGTGGTCGATATAAATGTCCTGTTTCCTTCCCTTCATCGTCAGCTCTCTTGCTATTCAGCAACGGCGAATCTGTTCTCCGCAAGGACATACCCACTTCCCGAGGCCCGTGGTCTGTGTCTCCTGGGGCGGCTCGGGGAGGAGTGCGCTGGGGACTGGCAGGCCCGTTTCTCAGTCCCCGGGTTTCTCTGTCTGTCACCAGTGGGCTCCACGCACAGCAGTTTAGGGTTATTGTAACGTTTGCATTACATCTGAGAAAGGGGTTCCTTCTTGTTTTTCATTCTGTGTTGCTTTTCGGTGAGTATCAGGAGAGGGAAGTGGATAATAAAGTAAATTCCGTCTTTATTATCCAAATTCACCCCTGCGATGTTATCTCTAGTTAGGGAATTAATTGCACGGGAAATGTCCAGCTGCCCTGCCTAGACGCACGAGCCTTGTGAGGACAGGGACCTTGTCCTTTTTCGTTTATGGGACTCAGTTCCTCTCGCCTTCACGTTAGAACCATCGCCCATCCCAGCCTGTGAGATTCCAGTTGTCCATCCTCGCAGGTCCCTTTGTCCCTCTCAGGCCCCTCTGTGAGGGATGGAGTGGGTCCCAGAGAACCTTGGACACCTACGCAGAGGGTGGGGGCAGGGTGCTGGCGGGGCTGTCGGCACATGCGCAGTTCCGCTCTCGCCACACCTCCCTTCTGCGTCCCCCCCGAGAGGAGAAGTAGGGGTGGAACTGACCCTCGCCATCCGTCAGGCTTTCTCCTGAGGCTCCTCCGCTGGGCTGAAGGTGAGTGGGCAGGCGGCGGTCTTTCCCGTGGAGGAAACGGCCTGGCCGGACAGTGCCAGCGCTCTTTAAAATAGGTACAAGTATGTGTTTATGCTTACAAAGCTCGCTCTCTATGCGTATTTTTATGTGCATTCTATAAATCCCTTAATATATAATCTCTATTATTTCTCCGTGTAATCTCTCTGACTATATGTAAAATATCTCATATTTTATAATATAGAATATATTTAGATTTGTCTAAAATCTTGTACATGTAGATGTGTATTTAGATATATTTTAACTTGTCTGTACCTTTATTATGTATTAGTTATATATTTGTATAATCTATATAGTATCTATAAAATCTATATAGTATACCACATAGTATATGCTATATCCTTATATTTTACTTAGGATATTATATGTTTAGTGTATAATATATAGTTATGTAGTATATATTACAAACTGAACATATGTGCTAATGTAATAGATGAATGTACTATATCTGATATAATCTTTGTATATAGATATGACATATTTTATATAGATTATATTGTCTCTATATAGATTATGTCATCTTTATCAAATAATTTCTCCATCAGCACTCTATATTTTTGTCTCGGCAAACTGCTTGAGAGTAATTTACAGACCTTGTGACACTTTATCCTGATACTTGGTGGACCTTCTATCTGTAAGGATGCTCCCCTCTGTAGCTATGAAGCAGTTTCACACTGAAGGAATTTGACACTGATCTAATACTGTTACGTAACATGCAGCCTAAACCCACATCTATTAAAGGCCAGTAATGTTCTAGCTCGGCTTTAAAAAATCAGACTAGAATAATAAATCACTCACTGAATTTTGTCAGATCACCTTTGATCACGGCCCTCCCACTCAACTCCTCCCCCTCCCCCGTTTTAAAGACATTTGCCATTTTGAAGGCCAGTGGTCTCGACTTATTTTCTCAGGTTAAACTTAAAGTAAACTTTTTTGAAATAAGCACTACATAGATAATTTCTGTAATATCACACTAGAAAAACAGTGTTCCTTCATCTCATTATTAGGGATGCTCTATTATTTATTAAGGGGGCACCTACCCAGTCTCTCTATTGTGTGATTATCTTTCTTTTCATCATTAATAGGCAATCTGAGAGTTCATCCTTTAGCAGTGTGAATAGCCTGATGCTCAGTCACCTTTCACCTAAATGTTAGTGTCCACTGACCATTCTTGCCCACGGTGACGGTTGAAATGGTGGTTGCAAAGGTGTTTCATTCTTTTTCTTCCATCAGTAATCTAGCCTTTGGGTTGCAGGCACTTTGGCACCTGTTTCTGGGTGTTAGCTTTGAGTGTATTAGCCTAAACTGATGCAGATAGAGTCTCAGCATAGCATCCTGATACACACTGTTATCAACATTTTTGGAGGAGAGACTTGCTAGTTTTCCTCATCAGCACTTCAGGGCCTAGCAAAATCCCTTCAAATGGTATGTGCCCCCAACCCAAGTCTGACTCAGTGTGAAAAATACTGTGCATACATGAACATGTCTTTAGATTAGAACTTCACACTGGTTCTCCGATGACCGAAAGCCTTTAGATTAAAATAACACAAGAACTTGAGATTTTAAAAAATTTACTTGATTGTGCCTAAAATATTTGGCACTTGAGATGTAGTGTCATGCACTAGTTCAGTGCCAGGTTGAGACTTAGACAATCTGTGTGAACTTCAGCGTATTCCTGAAATTCTCTAATTTCTGTAATATTTAAAATGGAACTAATAATATCCACATGTCAGGAACCTTTTAAGGTAAAATGACATAATGTCTAAATTGTTTGGCATTGTGCCTAACCCAAGGCCATTCGGAGCAGGGCACCTGATAAACGGTAACCAATGTTACGTTTGCTTCTGAATTACAGGAGTAAAAAGTGGTACCTCTCTGTCAAACAGATTGGTTACTGAAGCTTTTGAGTGTGTACAAGTACTATGTATAATTACCAAAATATAAACCGACTGTCCAAACTCAACGTTATCTGTTGGCTCTTCCGTGATGTGGGTGTTTATAAATATTCTTTATGAACTTCCTTTATAGCAGATATTTAAAAATTGCTTTGTAATCACGTTGCAGCTTCCTAAAATCACAGCTCGCCATGTTTCAAGTCATGGTATGCGATGTTTCTCCAAGGCCGTTCTGGAGAGACAAATGCAGGCTGTTTGGGGCTGATTTTCCCGAACGCGGTGTCTCGTTTTGTCTGGAAATTCCCCAAGCCATCAAGCCCTCGTTAGTGTCCTGACAGATCGCACCATTAAGGCCTGCCCCTTGGACTCTCCTGGTTTAGCTCCCTCTTTCTTACTCAGACACTCAGGTTCCCTTTGTCTATTCCCCCAGGCACACGGCACTCACAGATCCCTATAGCTCTTCCTTGTTTAGCGATCTCACCTTGCCAAGCTGTGGGCTCTGCTCTCCGAAGGGTTAACGCAAAGTCCATCTGGTGTCTCGTAACCACATGCCTTCAGTCCATCTTCATTGTATCATAAATGATCTCATCCTGCTGCCTTGCAGCGTTCAGCCAAATTGAAACTCGCTCTTTGAAGCCCATCCCAGGTTGTCTGTGCTTCATGGTTTGGCCTTTGCTTTGAGCAGGGGGCGTCTACATTCATGCCAAGTCAGCTTTGAAGCCCTGGAAGGTTTGATGACTCCTAATGCAATACAGATAGTTCACTATGAAAGACTTGCACGGTAATATTTATACAACTCTTATCTGAATTAAGCTGGTTCCTCAGGCTGGGAAAAAACCTCCAAGAATCACCTCTGCCCCTCTCCATCTGCCCCCCAGGGGTGATTATGGATGGGAACAACCCCCGCTGCTGGCTGCCTGCTCATAGGCCCAGGTGAGGCAGCTGTGGCTGGGCCACTGAGTGAGTAATCTTGGATTGTGCTGAACAGCTGGGTCCTACTGTGTAGGAACCTTTCTCGGCCCAGAGCAATGCTTTCCAGAGGGGCCACTATGTGCTGTTGAATGTGAAAACTTTGGAACGAGAAGCCGTCTTTTCCATTCAGTCGGCTTAATGATGCTGAGCTTGGCTTTGCATCTCCGAGTTGGCTTCAGAAAAATCTGCTGCTTGGCTTCCCACCTGTTTCTGACGGAAGTATGGTTCGCCATCCTGAGGCCGCAGTTTTGCTTAAGGTTTTCATGCTCAAGTGCCTCTGTGTGGACAGTGATCCAAGAACAGTCACCAGTCACCTCGCACAGGAGCAACCTCGGTGGTCAGGTGGGGACACCCATGGCACGTTGGGTAGGCTTTGCAACTTCCTTGATTTCAGCTTCCTCGGGGACGGAGGAAGAGGAGGGGGACAAAGGCCGGAGTTAGGGTGAGCTTGGGTCCGGCGAGGGGACATCAGAGGGGCAGCACGTTGGCTGTGGTATTCCTGCCCATGGGCCTATGCCCAGCCCAGCAAGCAAGCAGAGAGGCTGCAGCTCAGAGTAGCTGGCATGAGCCTAAGACGTTGCTCGTCTCCACTCTGCTCCGCGCTGGTCTCTCTGATTGAGGCGTGGAGTTGAGTTGATCGCTTCCTCCTCCTGTCCCCATTTGGTACACCCCTTTCTTTCTCTGCTCCCAGCTGGTTTTCACGTACGGCTTATTTTATGTTGACTTTGCTCATCTGCACAGCTTTAAGGTTTTCTTCTCTCCGGTCTCTGGATCCCGACCTTCATCCACTTTGATAAGCCTCACTCAGAGCCTGGCTGGGCAGCTCCCTGTTGCTCCCCGAACAGGGAGTGTGATGCACTGTCTGCTCACCCACAGACCTGCTCCCGCTGATCCGGTAGAAACTGGCGTTGCTTGCATTTACATCGCCAGAGCTGTGAAGAAGACCCAGATGCTATTCTCCCCCTTCACTTACTTGCAGAGAGAAATGGGTTTTTCAGAACTTGTGGTAATCCTTGCCTTTACTGTAGTAATTTCTCCTAGGGTCTGGTGTTGGTCTTTATGCTATGTTGGATTATAATCGGTTTACGAAATAAAATAAAAATTTGTAATAGTTCCAAATCTAATGGACTCTCTTTGGCCTGTTTCTTAGTTAACTTCCTATTCCCTTCTTGGGATACTTTTTCCCTTGGCTTTTGTGATAACGCTTCCATGTTTTCTTCCATCTCTCCTTTATCTCCTTTCTCAGTCTCTTTATTAGCCTCTCACCCGCAGCTGGAGCTTTATGTAGGGTGCCTGGGCATCGTCCTGGGCACTCCTCTCTCTATTCTCACTCCCTGTATTGTTTCCTCATGTCCTGTGGCTTTGCATCCTTTCTGTATGCCCATGGCTCACAGATTTACGTCTCCAGAACACATTGCGCCCTTGAGTGGCTTGTCCTAGAACCTGAATCCCCAAATGCCTATCTTTCCTTCCCCACCCGTGTCTAATCCACGAGCAAGCCCTGCAGTTTCTCTGTGCACTTCCCCCTCTGCTGTCCTGCTCGAGCCGAAAACACCATCATCCTTCTTCTAAGCTGCTGCAGGTCTAATGTGTTTCTCCCTTTGACTTTCCCCTGGACACATGTTGATGTTTTCAGTCAATATGACAAGGGAGTTGCAGCTCACATACATGGAGATCCAGACCCCTAAGGTGCTTCACGGGACTGCCCAAATGGTAGTTGATACATTCTGCGCTGGACTCAAGGGTCGTTCTTTTGTGGTGCTCCAGAAGTACATCATGTAATTGGATTCGAAGTGTGTCTCACTTCCTTTCGCCACTTATTCTAGAAGAAGCGCCTGTTAAGGTGTGGGGAAATGTTGTTGTCCAGGAAATTAAAGCATATAAGCTTCTGACTGCAGCTTCTTTAGAGCAGGAAAATAAGCTTCTTCTTAGTTAGTGGCACCCAGTACTCTGGAGGGTATTCCAAGACAGAGCTGGTAGCACACAGAATGAGCAAGCAGATGCAGGACTCAAGCAGGCCTTACTACGGTCTTAATGGCTTTTCAAACGAAGGACGAGCAGTGACAGGTTGGAGTCGGGCCCCAGCTGAACTGGCCACCACTAATCACCAGGTAATTTGTGCGCACTTGGCTCCTGTACAAATCGGGTCGCAATGTGCCACCGCCAGTCCACTGCATGCTCAGATTCCACATTTTCCAGCCCTGACAAGCCTTCCTGTGCTTTGATCATCATTCCGCTGCAGCTCAGTGCCCATCTGTCTGGGGGATGCTCGCGGAGCCAGCCTGCTTTCAGGCTCTGAGGAGGGATACGTATTTCCTCGGGGCCAGCACTGCCGTTAGTCCACCCCGTGTTTGCTATTTCTTACTCCTGAGGGCTCAGGGGGCTTGTGGATGGCTGGTAGGTTATGTGGCATCCGCCACCGCTGCCAGCCGCGTTCGTCTCAAGAAAAAAAGAACAGCTGTCAGGGCATTTTATTTTCTTTCCCATACCTGGTGCTTCATCCTTTTTCAGCTTCTTCAATCCGTCTCTAATGGATCCTGGCGAACTTAGAAAGTAGCGGTTAAATATAGAAGATTTCAAGGGCGAAGAAGAGAAATGACTCCAGGTTGGTGAACGTTATCTGTCCTAAATAAGTGAGAAGACGGGGCTTGACACAGACATGCAAATAACATTTAGGAGTCCTGAGCACATTCGAGATGATGGTCTCATAGGTGGGAGAAATCGCCTTCTCAATGGAATTTGAAGGAGAGTTTCTTCCTACTCTTGTATATTTTGCAAAAACAAAGAAAACAATTTCCGCCATTAATTTTTCATATGGTGCTTTGGAGGTAAACGCCACATGCAGTGAAATGCATCTCTCTTCAATGAAGGCTTCAGTGAGTTTTAATAAAAGTCCGTATCCATGTGACCCACACCCTATCAAGATACAGAATGTTTTCACCAACCCAGAAGTGCATCCCTTCCTGAAAGATCTCCCGCCTTGAAGAGGCACATGCTTTTCTTATTTCTAGTACTACGGATATGTTTTGTCTATTCTTGAACTTCCTGTAAGTGGAACCATTGCTATACAGTGAACTATGTCTGACTTTCTTTGCTCAACATGAGCATTTCTGAGATTTATCCATGCTGTTTTATGTATCTAACTTCTGTTCATTATTATCGCTGAGTAGTAGCTTGTGTGAACACAACAGGTTTATTTTTAAAAATTATTCCGTTGATGGACATGGGGGTCAGTCCTAGGTTGAGCTGCTTGAACATTCTTATGCGAGTCTCGAAGTGTCTGTTTTTTCATTCTGCCCCAGCAAACACCCAGAAGTGTGATTGCTGGGTCAGAGTAAGTGCACGCTCCACTCTGTAAGAAACTGTCAAACAGTCCTGTTGCTATAAGTAGTGGTGGGTTTCTTTTGCTCCATGGAGGCTTCACGATAGCATAATTAGCCATTCCAGTGAGTTTTTTTCACATTCTGACAGTTTTAATTTGCATCTCTCTGATGACTAATGCGCCCACTCTGATGGGTGCGGGAAGAAGGGTTGTTCATGCAGATCGCTCTCCCCTTTCTCCTCCTGCATTTTCTAATACGTTTAGTTTGGGGTGTATTAGTTGGAGTTGTAGCGCTGGATTTCGGGAGAAGAGCTTGGGAGATGCAGGGTTAGAAATCCGCGATAGGTTCAAAGGGAAGGCCGTCCCACTTCCAGTAGCAGAACCCACGTCCAGTTTTGTAATTCCATGTGTTGTTGCAAGATAACGCTCCCTGGCCTTTCTCCTCTCTCCACCCCATGGAACGAGAAACCATGTGGTCAGGGAAAGAGAAAGGTCTTTGTGTTGAGGATAGGGTCTTTCCCCTCCAAAACAGAAGAGGCTTGATATCAGTGGTGGTCTGTAAAGAGAAAAGGGCCTATGTTTCCCGAAGACCACGACCTATCTAACCTAAAAAGTCTGGGTGTTCATAGTTATTTCTTTCCAAACCTCAAATTCCCATGGAAAGAAGACCTACCAGAAAAAGTATGCAATTCTTTCTGGTTTGGGCTCTCTGGAAAGTTCTAGCGCTGGTCACTGTCGTCTTTCTGCAACCTTACCGCTCACCCACAGAAGTCCTTACTTTAGGAAATTGGTAGATGAGTGATCCTCAAACTCAGCATCTCAACAGATCCCGCGTGGTGCCTGGGGTTCCAAAGGAAAAATTCACAGGCCTCCAGAGATCCCGATCCGCCAGCCGGGGGACCGGATCTGGGAATCTCTGCTTTAAATCAAGTGCCACAGGCAGTTCTGAGGCAGGTGTGCTGCAGAGACTGCAGGAAAAACAACAATTGATAAATAGCCCTTTTAGCTCTAGTCGCCTCTTCCTTATGCATTCTTCTTTTTATACTCGGGGTGTGAGAGTGAGCCCCACGGGGTTTCATACCCTGTCACCCTATTTACCTACAGTCCTCGCCATATTGAAATGTCATCTTCCCTTCAGACTTACAGCTCAGGGCCGAATGCACAATCCAGTCCCCCTACCGCAGGGCCCCCTCGACAGGTGTAAGTGCACCTGTCGATAGGTGCAGAGAGCTCAAGGAAGCGATTTTATTTCTCCTGAGCTTGACCTCTCCAACCACCAACCTTTCCTTGGCGTATTCACACGGGATTGATTATCTGTTTGGAACAGAACCACAGAGGTGAGAGACAGCAGAACACGATACACCCAACCTCTGCGGAAAGCGTCCGCAGGCCAAATACTGGAACTAAATGCTTATGGAGGAGTTGCAGTTTATGTCGTTGCGCCTCATGCAATGATGATCTCAAACAAGTTTTAAAAAGTAGCACTTGTTTAGCTCATGCACCTGTGGGGAGGCTGGGCTTGGCTGATCTGGACTGGTCCACCTGGACAGCTCCACGTCACAGGTGTCTCCTCTTCCTCCTGGGACCAAGGGCGGTGTAGGCAGGGGCTTCCATGGCCACAGCGGTGTACGAGCATGTCACCTCCTCTCGACTCCGTGGGCCTATGCAGGCCACATGGCTGAACCCAAACAAGTCACTGGGAGAAGAAATAATCTACTCTGTTAGAGGAAGAAATTGAAATGTCGTAAGGACAGCTGAAGAATTAGGGCCAATAATACATTCTGGTACAGCCATTAATTCTGGCCACAATTCCACGAGGTGGATATTCTTACCTGTTCCAGGTTAGGGGCGGTCTAAGGGAGCCCCCTGAAGGCAGACAGTGCTAAGTCCGCTACTGGCTTGCTGCTTCCTAGCTGTATGAGTTTCAGCACGTAACCCTTTTGTACCTCAGTTTCCTCATGTTAAAATGGAGGGGATATTTTCACTTGCCCTGTACAGTGTCGCCAGGAATAAATGGGTTTATGTGTAAGATGTTTAAAATGGTGTTAGAGGCGTCGTGAGTGGTCGCTGGATGTTACTGCCACATTGACCGCTAACACTCCTGGAGAGTCAAACAGGCCCTGAAACCATGTGACTCAGGGTCAACAATAACAACGAACAGGGCGAGTGATGCCTTAGATCATATCCGCTCTGGCTCTGTCCTCAGAATCTTGGGTACTGTTCTCCTCCTGGAATTCACAGCTAGCTTTTTGTTTTTTCACTAAACAATATTTTGAAAACCTCTTTATAGGTATTGTTACATTTTATAATAAAACAAAAATACAGCTCTGTTAGTAAAGGCTATGCATTAATTGAATAATAATGATTATTGACAAATTTCCAACAATTTCACTGTCAAACAACTTTCTGGAAATATCATTTGATTTTCACAAAAAGCCTTATCTGCAGAAAATGTGTTCATCATTCAAATGATAGATTTTTTAAAATTTCTCTAGCTCAGGTGGACCCATTATTCATAAGTATATAATGTGGATGCTTCAAAGTTGCAGGAAAGGTATAAAGATTTAAACCTGAATATTCTAAAATCTCTCACGAAGGATTCTGTATTTGAGGAGAGATTGTTTCATCTCATGACAAAATACAGAACCAGATATTTATTCAGTCACAACATATTATAGACTTTCCACTCTCAGGAAATTGGGCAGGAGTCACAGGGCACACAGATGATTAAAACATTGTTCATGTCTTCAGAGAGTTTACAGTCCGATGGAGAAAATCTTTCAGAAGGTAAATGATTTCAGTACAGTGTGATAGGCTCCAATAATTGTCAACACAGTGTTCTGGGCATCTTAACCAAACAACAGGAAATTCGGAAAGCTAGCAGTGAGCCAAGCAGAAAAGGAATGTGCAGGGCGGAAATTACGGGGCCCGTCAGGCGGTCAGAGGGAGCATCCGCTGCAGGGTTCAGGGCTCCAACAACAGAACAGCTGGGGACGGGTGGAGCGACGAGTTATTAGAACGGGGATGACGTGGTGACGCTGGAGAAATGGGCAAGGTGCAGGTCTTCGAGGACCTTGGATGCCGCTGTAAGGATGGCGGACTTTATTTAAAAGCATTGGGCAGCCAACGAAGGTTTTCAAGGCAATCTCATGTGCTCTGGATCCTTCTAATAACAGCTGTGTGGGCAATGAGCAGGGGAGAAGGCAAGGGCAGGCAGGAGGCTCTTGCCTCCAGGTGAGAACGAACAGGGCCAGACTTAGGATGCAGCCAATTAGAATGGGGGGAAGGGGAAGGATTCCGGAGGTATGAGAAGAACCTGGGCTTGGAGCCATATCCTCCATGTACAAGGAGCCCCTTCGGGGACTTGCTCTCCCTGCCTCCTAACCTGGCGAAGTGAATGCATTCAAATACACCCATGTCAATCGCTGCTCCTCGGTTCTCCCAATTGTTTCCTGTGGCTCCCTGGAGAAGGTTTCAGGCATTTAGCGGGAAGCACTTGCTGCCGTGAGCCAAGGAGGGATGCACAGGCTGTTCAGGAGACACAGATCTGTCAGATGACTAACCTGGCCCAAACCAAAAGTGCTTTCACTTGGTTAAATCTGGCCTATTAGCATTTAAAGCTAACCACACTCACCCATTGTTCAGATGAGGACGCCGAGGTCAGGAGACATTAGGGAGTTGTCAGTGAGAAAGTGCTATTCAGTTTCAAGTAGTCTAACTTATTTTGTCACACTTTCTACCATACTCCACTGCTCTTATTTTATTTGTGCATTATCTTTATTTGAATTAAACTGTTTTCCTTGTAATTCTTAAAAGGGTCATTAATGATGTGCTTGTATTTAGTTTCAACATTTTATTCCTACTCATTTTCTTTCAATTTGTACTTTTAGTTCCACTTGACAATGTTCCTTTAATGGGATAAAATTTTAGCTTTACTTTGTGCTGTAGAAGAAATGGACAGAAATAAAACTTTTCAAAAGAATAATTTAGCCTCCAATGCTCCCCACAGAAATTTGATATTAGAGTACTTTTAAATAAATTATAGTTAATTAAGCATGCAAACACACTAACTGCTTTAAGTACCCAATTAGCTACCTTCACTGAAATAATTGTCCTGAATTGCATATTTTTAAAGGCATTTTCCAAGATACTTCATAAATCTTTGTCTCTGGTGTGAAAAATGTAATTATATGGCAGCAGTTGATTGTCCAGGAATACAAATGTCACATGAACAGTAGCTTCTCTATACCCTGGCGTCTTCATCTATTAAAGTGCCTGACCTAGAAACGTACAAAGGTTTCCCACTTCCCTACAGTCTTGTAATCATTCGTCCGTGAGCTGTGGTCTGTGGCTCGTTTTATCTGCGGGATCCTGTACATTCCCCGAAGTCTGACTTCAGAGGAAGTCAGCAGCTACACCCGCACCACGCCTCACTCTAGTCCTCTTGCATCTCATTATTTTCTGTGTTCCAGAAAATGGCTAACCTCTTGGAGAGATTATTTCATTATCTTGAAAAATATCCCTCAAATTCTGACCTGAAGGTATATCCTCTAGGGTCTTGTTTTCTGTTGTTTAATTTTCGTTTTCATTTCAATCCCCTTCTAATAAAAGCTTTCTGGATTATCTAGAAGATCCCTCATAACCGGTGCTGCTGCCTGGTTCCGACGCCTGTGTTCTGTTTTTAAAGTCACACGAAGGAAGGGTAAGGGACACCCTGTCCCCCTCCACCAGGGCTTGCATTTTGTTTTCATTCTTTCAGTGTTTCCTTTCGTGTTCAGCGGGCGTTCTTGTCGTGATACACTCTAACATCCACCATTATCTCTGTCCTTCTCCGGAGCAATCTAAATCTATCACAATGCTTTACTACATGGTCTTTAACTTGTTCTTATATCGCATTTTAGTTCTACTGATTTTAAAAATCAACTTCCGAGCTACAATTTATATATCATAAAATGCACACACATTAACTACACCATTGGAGTAGTTTAAGCAAATAGACATATCCATCCATTTGATTTTTAACACCCTCCAAGTTAGTCGCTCTTGTTAGGTTGAATTATATATATTTATTGATAGAGTTCGATCTAGTTTTTATTACACTTGAATTTAGATTCATTTACAGTACCCTCCATTCCTTCACTCCTTTCATCCTACTCTTTGGCTCTGTGTTCAAATTTTTTTTTTCCCAGAAATATGATCTTCAGTCTCCTGCATATAGAACTGTAGTGTTGCGAGTTGTCTTTTAGGACATTAAAGCTACCTTTTCCCCTGCTCTCTTCCCTTGTCATTGTGAAGTCTGCCGCCAGTTCATTGTTATTCCTTTTAAGTGATTTATCCTTTCTCATTGACTGCTTTTAGGTCTCCTGCAGTTTTACTACAATCAGGTGGTGAATTTACTTTTATTTATTCTCCTTGGGATCTACTGAGCCTCCTGAATTGGAGAACATGTCCATCAACTCAGAAATTCTTGTCCTTGTTGCTTCCAGTAATACTCTATCTTTTCTCTCTTTTCTCCTTTGGTGTCTCCTATTTAGCTTGGTATTAGGCTTTATTTTGTCTTTTGTGTCTTTTTTTTTTTTTTCCTCTTTAGAGGGGAAGGGTAGGAGAGAGGGAGAGGGAGAGAAACATCAATGTACGGTTGCCTCCCGTGCGTCCCATGCTGGGAACAGGCCTGCAACCCAGGCATGTGCCCCGACTGGGAATCGAACCGCGATCCTCTGGTTCGCAGCCCGCGCTCAATCCACTGAGCTACACCAGCCAGGGCTGTCTTTTGTGTCTTTTAATCTTTATTTCAAATCATCATCTGTTTATTTCTCGGTGCTGTATTCCAGGCATAATCCTCAGTGATATACTGGTGTTGATTACTTACTTGGTCGTGTCTGACATGTCTAACCTGCTCATGGAAATTTTAATTGATAATATCTGCTGGGTATTATCTGGAGTTTGCATCTTAGTCTCCACGTAAGATGAAGTATGATGGTTGCCATCCCACATCCTGTCAGGCCAGGCAGACTTCGATTACACATCAAGACTTCTGTCGGTCTGTCGGCTATCCTTCACCCTTCAGGCTCTTGGATTCAAGTTCATGGGCCCCGCAAAGCAGTCAAATGAAGATTAGTGTTTAAAATTAATACGCAGACACTTTACCGCACACTTTCCCTTTATTTCCAGCTTCATGTCCAAGAAAGAGGTGGGACTTTAGTGGTATTTAGAATGAACCTCAACATAATTCTGCTCTCTGCATACAGAGGGGTTTTCGGAAAGCATGCACACAGTGACAGAAGGCTGGGCCCTTCCTCAGACCGCCTACCGAGTTAGAGCATCCACCGACTCACGACGTCTCCTTATGTCCTGCAGTGAACGAGTTAGAACCAAAGAGTATCTGGAAGTTGCTTTTTTATTTTTTTATTTTTTGACCACCACACACTGTGTGTGTACGCACCCCAGGGCTACAGTGCCTCTGATTAGCAGTACTTTATTTTCTGTTCCTGTTGGATGTGATTATAACATCATTGTGATATTGACTATATCAAGGGAAGCATTGATCTAGATGACCTGGTTGGAAGACTCTGCTCCCAAAGTGTTATTCTTGATCAGAAAGGAAGTTTTTTCCTTGCCAAAGAAACTGTAGTCATTTCACGCCTTGCAAGTTTTGCTATATCTCACAAACCTACCAGGAAAACAGAAGTAATATTTACTAAGATGAACTACTTTCCATTAAGCTGTGAGGAAACCAAAACCTTAGGAAAGGATTTATTCTTAACACTGTGGTATGAAGCTCAAATACCATTGCCTTATTAATAAATAGTGGAGGTATGGAATTATATAGTTGCTCAGATGACTTATAAGTGCTTAAGCAAGGATTTGAACCTGGGTCGGACTAAAGCCTGCGCTGGGGGCCACTGATCCTGTGACTTTTGATTTACCTCTCTAGATGGTGCAAAGTATTTCTCTACTATGTAGCTTGACATCTACGTTTGATGGAATTTGTTCTTCAAAAATTTTAATAATTAAGTTCCTAGTAAATAAGGCAAAGTTCCATGAAAAACTAGGTATTTCTTCATTCTGTCTGAACAGGTAAAGATCTTTCTGGAAGCAGCAATTAAAAAACAAACTGGTGTATATAAATCTAAATATAATGAAATTTCATTTCTGCAGGATGGTTGACAAAGACAGTGTTGTTAATAATTTTCTAGAACTCTGTATGTTACAAAGCGTTCTAATGCATCGTTCAGGATTCTCAGAACAGACCAGTGAAACCAGTTTTCTTGCCAATTCATAGTTTAAGAGACTGAGGCACGTCAGGTAATTGCTCCCTGCACCCCTCTGGCCCCCCTCCCCCGCCGTCTCATATTAGCATGACCTTGGCACTGAAAGATGTAATGCTCTTACACTGATGGGTTGGAACAGCTTATCAAAGAAATAATACCCAAATTGTTGCCTAAGTTTTAATCTCCTGAAATCTCCCAAGTGATCAATTTTCTTTTCCTTATAGAATGATAATTTTTCCTTCACAGAGACTGAAAACTTAATTAAACTTTAGTTGCTGTTTAGCCAAACTACAACACAATTTCATTGATTAGGAATGATGAATCATATTCATAAACTCAATAGCATTAGGAAATGAAAATATATAATTCAATACTCCAGGAAAAGTCACTTTTATGAAAGGAGAGCAGTACACCAAAGGAATTTCTAAAGAGGAAAATTGTATAACATTCATTTGACCATTTTGTTTGTTTACTAACAAGTCAATATCAACCTAAAAACCCATTTCCTATTGGGTGTTGGTATTAAGAGAGCCCATCCTAATGGCCCATCAGTCCATATGAGGAGCTCCAGACCAAGAGAAGGGTAACGTGTTGAACACGCAGTCCGGACTGACCACGATAGGCGTATGTAACAATGCCACCCTCGGAGTGATCCTCGTGTTCCTACTCCTCCGAGGACCAGGTCACCTGCAGAGATTCATGGACGGCTATCTTCAGATTCCATGTCTGCGCGGTGGCAAAGCTTCGCTCACATAAAAGACGCGCTGCACTGTTTAGAAAAACATTTTAACATTATGTAAGAAACAGATGAAAGATACTTTGACATGCTTTGCATACTTAATTCAGAACTATTTATAGAGATTATACATATTAAGTTGCAAAAAGATGTAACAACTATATTTGGTAGAATTCAGTGGGAACTCTGGCTTACGAGAAGAAAATGACTAGTAAAAAAAATTATAATGTCTTTTTCATCAAAGTGAGAGCATTCTAAAAGATGAGCACCTTCAAAATGGTTTTCCTTTGATTTATTATTTGCATTGGAAAGGAGCGTGACATGAACTGTCAGAAAGGAAGTGTGACGTGACTTGGGGCTTTATGTTAGGAGACATTAGTACTTTGAAATAGAAGTGCCACCCCTTACTCTGCCGCTGGTGTGACTTTATTCATTGGGAAAGGATCTCCTGGGGGCAGGGAGGGATGCTGAAAAGGAGTAGAATTACCATGGAGATTTGAAAGAGAACAGAGAATTGCTTTGTAGAAAAGGCTGAAATGGAACCCGGGACCAGCCACACTGTCCATTTGCTTCAGCACCCTGAAGTCCGCAGGGCGGAACTCAGTGGGACCGGACTTGCGTTCATCATCCCGCCTACAGTTCCGGAGGGAGGCGCACGTCCTGCAGTGCCACCCAGAGAGGTCAGGAGCGGTTCGTGACCCTCAAGGACCTGACCTTCTAGTTGAAGGATAAGAAGAGGGCAGGAATAAAAGAATGGAAAGCACAAAGCAAGACATTGCTCAAGAATTATATTATGTTGCACAGGGTCAGAGGAAGGAGAGATTTTTCTCAGCCTGGAGGACCGGGAAGGGTTTTCGAGAGGAGGGAGCTTTTGAGACTGGTCCTGAAGGACGGGTAGGCTCCGAGTAGGAGCGTTGCATTTGGGGAGAGCTTCTAGGCTACAGTGGATGGGCAGGGATGGGAATTCTGAGGACAAAGGTGGGTTGAATTGCAGGCTCTCGGAGGCGAATAGGGAGAGGCGAGACTGGGAAAGCCTACCGGGGCTTTGCCGATGGGGGAACAAGTGCCAGGCGAGGAAGGCAAGCAGAGGGGCCTCAGTGGCTTCGAACAGGCAGCAGACTCCACCCACAGGCACGGGCGTCTGATAGAGCTCGACGTGCATCCACGGTCTGTTCTTCATGCTCTGGGCTTCCTCGAGCAAGATTAAGATTCCTGGGACATTTGTGTCCCTTTCGACCATAAAAATGATGACTTTGAGTGCCTGCCCCCAGAAGTTCTGGGAGTCGAGAAAGATAAGGAAGCCGCTCCCTGTATAGTGATGCTCATCCTGCGTTTATGATTGGCATGGTTATGGGTGCCGTGACGGAGGGAGACATATGTCACAGCCGTGTGCTCGGCGGGCTTGGTACGGACAGTGGGAAGGCGGGTGACGAGCTAGGCAGAGCCAAGCAGTGAGGAGACAGCATTTATGGGATTTAGAAACAGGATTTTATATATCATGAAAAGAGGCAGTCAAAGGTAACTTCAAAATTTCATCCCAGGTTAGAGGGCAAAATTCGAATGCCACGTAGGTTTTCCTTACAAGTAGGCGAGTTGGATTTATGACGTGCTGAGTGTGCGCTGTGGGTAGGTCATTTCGATATTTACAGGAGGCGGTCGAAAGTCCAGTGAGTGGGCTGAGCTTGGGAGCCACCTGCTGAGGGGTGTCTGCTGGCCCAGGAGGCAGTGAGATCAGCAACAGCTGCCACAGAAGAAGGTTAAGGACCACAGGCTGAGGATCACCTTCACGTGGGGCCGAGAATGGGGTGGCGGGGGGGGGGGGCATCATCAAGGCCCAAGGATGACACAGCAGGACAAGCCTGATAACAGTCTCTCGGAAACCGCTCGGTGAAGGGAGGTGCAAGGAGGTGGTCAGAGAAGGGACAGACATGCCAGAACGAGCATTCCAGCGACCTCCCTCCCCAGTGAGCAGCAGGCCGATGCCAAGAGGCTGCCTCCTCGCTCCAGCCTGGCAGGCCTGGGCTGTAGCTGCCTCTCTCCCCTGTCACTCTACCTGGCCTGGCCCAGCCCCAGGGGAGGGGGCGAAGGGCTCCCTGTGCTGTTTGAACTGCAGATACCTGTTCCTTTGGTCCCCTTGCCTACACTCAGTACAACCTAGGTCTACAAGAAGAAAAAAAAAAAAAAAACCTTTCTCTTTCTGTGAAAACATTTTTAAAAATCGCGCCTTATGAATATTGAGGCTCCCAGGTAGAATCTTAGACTTGCAAGTGCCCGCAGAGGTGGTCTGATCTCACCCCTGATCGTAGCCTAGGGCGCTGAGCTATTACCTGCTGTGGGCCAGGCGGTCTGGGAATGGGGCGGGGTGTGCGGCTCCAGTCTCATCTGCCCGTTGGGGAGGTGCCAGCAGCAAGGACACGGCTCTAGCAGCGGTGTCCACAGGCATGGGGCGGGGACCAGGGGTTCCGTCCAGGCAGCACCTAGCAAGAAGAAGGTGACCCAAGGAGAGGATCCTAGGATATCCAACAGCTTACTAAGGGACTTGGACATGGAACAGGACAGGGATTTGGTAGCTATTCTAGAACACAGATGAAATCTTTGGAAGTCAAGGGTCTGGTTAAAAGCATTGCAGGCCAAGGCCAGGAAAACAGAGCAAGGGTGGCTCTGTGCCAAGTGCTGGGTTTGTTCCCTGCGTTCTTGGCCACCGTTTCCCAATAGCGAGGCAGGGAAAGTAGTTTCTGGGTCTCGGTTACAGGCGAAATGATATTCACATGTTACCTTTAGCACTTACTGTCCACTTGGGAGTTTATTCAACATCTCGTTCCCTCTGTTTGCTCTGTGCATGAGGGAGAGATAAGAATGGCACATGCTCCAGAGAGCTGTTGAGAAGATTAAACTAGCTAATGCGGTGTAAAGTGCTTAGAACACCTAGTCAGTGCTATGCGTTAATTTATTAAGATCATTTATTGATGAGATTTATTGATGTTGACCATGGCTACCGAGATCAGCTGCTAGACAGAGTTAACTCATGGTCCTCGTGTGTGTGACACGGTGGCCAGAGTCATTCTGGGGAGTAACCACCATGGGCTCCTCCTGTGTCTTGGGCAGACATGGCCGAGAGACCATGGAGTTCTTCCTTAGTGAACTGAGGTGTAGCTTCTGACCTGTTCTCTGTGGGGAGGTCTGGGCAGTCCCTCCCAGTCAATTAGGGCTGGACGCCAATTTGACATCTCTGTTCAAATGTTTCAACTCCCTCACAGTCCCCGAACAGATGAACACTGAGCCTCGTGATAAGCCTTTCACTGTCGATGAACTTATTGCCTCCCAAAGCCATCTGCTTCGTTGTTAGATACCCTGAGTCTTCCACAGTTTTGGCGGGCCATCTCTGTCTTCCTCATTTATTGAATAAAATTAAAAAATAAAAGTTCACAGTTTATCTCAAACTCTTAACAAGAGATTTGTTTTTACTATCATATGCACAAGGGTATAGTAACGTCTTATACAAACTATTGGCCTTGTGTGTGTATACTTATATTCAAAGAAATTGTCAGATATTTCTTTGTAGATGTTCATTTTCATTTGGCAGCCGGCCTTCAATACAAAGTTCAAAGCTCTTTTTGTAGATATGGCCTTGACATTTATTCTCATCAGGGTAAACGCTATTCTGTTGCTTTCTTTTTCTTTTCTTTTCTTTTTTTTTTTTTTACAGTATCACATACATATAAAAGTAGTAGTAGCAGCAAAGAAATGAGCTCAACTTCCATAAAATATGTTTGAATTGGAATACCCTTATGATTGTGTAAACATGAATTTCTTCTTTAATCATGAGGTTTAATTACTACTTAAAAAAACCCTGAAAACCGAAACTTCAGTGATGACAGGTCTGAATATTTTGGTGGGAACTAACATTAAGGACAAACATCTCTATGCTGGGTTATCGGTTTCATTCAGATAAAATTGTTAGGACTTCATTAAATCGGAAACCAAGGACACATATATTTTTGCTGCCGTTGCTTCTTCCCTCCGTTGTATAGACTCCTAGCTCTGCTCTTCAAAGATTTCAGGGAACATATGGGCGAATGGCCATTGTGTTGTGGTTTGGGGGATCTCTTCATGCTGGGTGTAAGTTTCCAGCATTCAGGCCCCCTTCTGGCCCCGGCCCCCCTTTGCCTCCTCCGCACAGAGGCCGGCGTCTGCAGGACTGTGGTGGAGCCTACTGGTTTGACTGCTGAGGGAAATAATTTCGGGTCCTGTTTATAATACCCCAAACTAATAGCAGATAAAATGATTCAAGTTAACAAGCGGCTATTGAACAACTTTTTGATTCAAGTTAACAAGCGGCTATTGAACAACTTTTACATGTCAGGAGATTATATACTTATCTCTAATTATACTTTAATCCCTCTAAAAGACCATTCGTGTAATCCTCATTTTGCAGCAGGGGAAACTGAGGCTCCGCATTTAAGCCGCTTGCCCAGTACCTCTCTTCACTGAGCGAGAGCCGGTGTGTGAACCCAGGTCTGCTCAGCCTTGCACAACCCGCTCGCACTCCCCCTGCGCCTGCCCGGCTCCCAGCGGCGGGGAAGGCTGGTTATTGAGAGCGTACTCCAGGCAGAGCAGGCCCTTCCAGGCTATCATCTCACGTGGGAACCACACAGGCCGAACGCCTCGTTGCATATGTCATACTCATGAGGAAAAAACTCCTAAAAGGATGAAATACTCTAAAATGGAAGAAATGCGTACCGTGGAAGCCCTGACATTCATTATTTTCTCAAAGCCTAAGATCTAACACAGAGCCGGATGCAACTTTCCGTTTCCGCGCTCCGATCGGAGAACCGCCCTTCCCCTCGGTTCTTTCCACGGCTCGCCGTCGCCGGCTCCGCGTTTGTCCCGCTCTGATTGGCCGGAGCCTTTAATTCTGGTTAGGTGAATCGATTCCTGGGAAATAACAAGCACAGGCGCTCTTCCATTGGCAAAAGTGAACATTTGTGCAAATTTAGATGGCCTTTTTGGTGTCCCCCCCCCCCACTGTATTTATCCTGCATGCTAGTCTCCCATTTCTGTGTCATTTGTGTCTTTCAGACTTTATGTTATTAGTGGTAGAACGTGACAGATAGAAAGAAGGTACGAGGTCGCTTCATTGTTTTTAATGTGTTTCAGACACATCAGTTTCTTGGTTTAAAAAAGAAGATCTATTTGATAAGTTGGCAGTTTGATCTTCCAGTTTAAATGCCTCCTTTCCTGATGTGAGTCCTGCAGCTGCTTGATTGGGTGGAAAGGCAATGCAGGTATTGAACTCCTCGTTGAGTCTTCTGCACTTTCTTTTAACAACGTAGGTTTAAAAAGTCAACCCCCCTAGCTGATGCTGGCTGGGGTGGTGGCACTGGTGGCAGCCCGATTTGGGGGGTCTTCCTGAATCCCCACATGAAAACAGAGACTAGGAAGACAAAAGCCGAAAGCCACCCCAATGTTTACAGCGACACCAGGTGTCACCACAATGCCAAGGACCCTCAGGTCCACGCAGGTTGGGATCGGCCACGAAGAGCCACAAAGGCTGTGTGCAGTTGGCATCTGTGCCCAGGGAAGGGAAGGGAAGCCAAGTAGCCAAACACAGATGTGCCCCTTTAAGTTGCCCTGCTGGAGACAGGTGATTGGCTGTTAACTTCCTTCCAATCTGCTTCACTTTTGAACTCACATCTTTTGTGGGGGGGGGACCCAGCCACTGGTGAAGTGGGACTGGGATGAAAGGTCTAGCCATTCCCACCTGGAAGAAGCACCTCTGATACAGATCTCGACTGCAGATCTGCACTGTGGTTTGGTGCTGTTCTCGCCCAGTCTCGCTTCCTCTCCCTCCCTTTAAGAACGTTATCCTTTTGCATTTGTGAGTCTCAGCTTCTGAGGCACGCTTCTGGCACGGAAGAGGAAAGGAGGCAGGGAGATGGGGTGGGAGGTGGGATCGCCCCTGGCACAAGGTGAGGGACCAACTGCCACAGTGTTCCCCGGTGTGGTGTGTGAGGATGTTTCAGTGGAGGAGGCTTGAAGGAGCAGTGATTCGGGCTTTGAACATGTGTGGGGATAACAATGTTCGCAAAGACAGTGGAACTGGTTGGTTGGTATGTTTCACTGATTGCTTACAAAAGATGAATGGAAAGCTGAGGACAGTGAGCAAACAAAACTAAGTATGTAATCCAGAAGGTTTCTTCGGTAGAACTGACAGGCCGGCTTATATCTCCTACAATACGAAAGCTAAAAGCAAACCCATCCCTCAGGGAAAGACACTCCATCCCTCACAGCTCTGAGAAGCGCCCTCGGGATCACCTCCTCCTTCCCCTTCTGGCCCCCAGATCAATAACTAAGATTAAGCTGCAGCTTAACTCAGCCAGGGACACGCGGGGCCTGGTAAGCGGGGAGCGGAGCGGACCTGCCAAGGAGCTGCCGGACTTCGCCGGCGCGAGGCGCAAGGAGCACTCGGAGATGGATGGGGGGGCACGGGACCAAGGGGACCACGATGAAGACTGAGTAAGGGAGAATGTATTCACCCCAGGCAATTCTCCTGGGACGTGATGTGCAGCACCCTGACAAGGACCTCAGAAGGCGGTGCAAGCTCATTTCTTGGGCGTCTCCTAGAAACGGGGGGAAAGCTGCTGCCCGAGATGAGAGAAATGGGGATGCCTGCTCTGCTGCAGCGGAGGCAGAGCAGGGGGGTTAAAATGTTCGTGAGAGTGGGGGTGCGCTGGAGCGGCCACAAAACCGACCGGGGGTTCTCAGAGGACACGCCCTTCACCAAGGCCCTCGGGCACGGGGGAGGGAGAAGAGGTCCAGCTTCATCCGGGCATGCACTGGTGGCTGTCCCCTGGATAGCAGGGCTGTGCTGGTAGGAGAAGGAGTTACAGAGCTTGGCTTGTGCATAGCAACAGGGACAATGGGGACCTGAAGTGGTAGAGGCCAGGTGGTGGCACTGAACCTTTAGACGTCGTGAAGGGGCAGCCAGATGGGTGGGCCCTGCAGAGCGTTGTAAAGATGCTGAACCGACATGGCGATCGCAGCGGGCAAAATAGAGGTGCATCCCATGAGGTCACCGCTGGATGTAAGGGATGAACAGGGAATCGGCGGCAGGAAGGAAGAAGGGCGGGCCAGCAGGCTGATTGCAACGTCCCTCGAAAAAAAATCACGATCTCTCTCCAGATTCCCAATGCAAACCACTTTCCAGACCTAGAATTCATTGAGCGGTGTGGTAGCTGGGTCTCTGAAAGGAAGGACACAGAGACAGGAGTGTGCTGTAACGACTGTCCTAGCCCTTCCCTATAGGACCTAAGCGTCAGTGGGGTTTGGGTCTAAACCAAGGAATTCGTGTTCAGGCAATTCCAAAAGAACTCACCGGTGTTTAAAGCCACACGGCCCACACAGGTGAAACCAAAACCTTGTACGTAGCTTCCCATTTTGGTGCCAGAGTGGTTGGTTCCATGACAAAATAGTTCGTGGATCGAATAGACTGTCACATGACTCAGTATGCCACCTTTATAACCAGGCGTAGTTCTCACCAAACGCTGGCAGTGTGTCCTTTGTCCTTTCTTCTGTCTGCCTTCATCGTCGTGCTGAGTCTACAAGTGGCTCCTGCAGAAGACGCTGGTGTTATGGCAGCTCGCGATGGAGCAAGATGTTCGAAGCCTTGGCCTCAAGCCAGTGTCTGGTGGGCCCCGAGCTCTGTGCAGGCTCCGAGTCTCTCAGCCTTTCCCCGAGCCTCGCTTGTTTTTCTTCCGCCCCAAAATTGAAATTCATTTTCTATCTCATTCTGTTTCTGTCGGGTAAGCCTGCTCCGTTCTCTCATCGCTCATGGGTGGGAGTCCTAACTGGGGTTTGTCCCACTAAGATAGTCTGGTTTTTGTGGGGGGAAGGGCAGGGAGTTTGTGCAGTTTTCAAGCCTCCCCCAAGTGATTCTAAATGCAGGCAGGGTTGGGGGTTGGGGTGTGGAAGGGCCAGGAAGAAGTGGCCTTCCTGGTAGAGATCTCCCTGCATCCAGTGTACAAGATGGGGAGCCCCCCGAAACTGGAATTATCTTCTGGATGGTGGGCCCCTTGGATTACAGCCTTCTCCCGCTAGGTGAGTGTTCTAGGAACCCATCTGTGTCCGTGGACCAGCTGGTATTGTTGTGAGAGGCTGTGTTCGGCTTCAGGGAATTCTTTCTGAAGAGTCAACGCATTCTCCCATTTCACGATGGGAGATTTACGAGTGCACCTGCCCACACTGTGTTGAGTGTTCAGCAGTTTTTGACCAAAAATGGCATGACCCTTGCGCCCGACTCTCTCTATTTGCCCAATCTCTCCCCTAGTAACTTTTTTTTAATCCCCGGATAAAAAAGTCTGCAAAGAGAAACATTTTGCCAATGTGGAGGAGGCGAAACAAACAAACAAACAAATGTCAGAAGCTTTTTGAGGCACCAAAATTGATGAGTTCAAATTTGCTTCAAGCCATGGAAAAAAGTCTCAGTAGGTGTATTGCATCAAATGGAGAGTACTTTGAAGGTGACTGAAGTTTAAGCATGTAAGAGGGAATACACAACCTTTTATAAGTACATTCTGGTTTTGGGGGGATCTCTCCTCATAGAGCAGAGGCTGGTGCTGCGGCACCGAGAAGTTCAATGGGGTGCAGCGCTTTCTCAAGACAGCTGGTCCAAGAAGCTTGGCTGCCCACAGGAGCCCAGGTCTGAATGTGCTTCTCACACTGAATTGTGAAGCATTGAGCTTTAGTGGGTGACTGAGATTTTGGCAACTGAAGATTGGGTAAGGGTTGGAAAAAGTGTTTTCAATGCCCAAGTAGTAGTAATTGCTTCCGTTGAACTTAATTAACTTCCTTTTTACCCTCAGTTGTTTGTTTGTTTTCTTTCTGGAAGTTTCCAGCTGGTCTGTTTGGGATTAGATTCTTCATAGGATGTATGCAGAATCACACTGAAGAGGAAGTGTTTCCGTTCAGATTAGAAATCAGCTGAACACATTCTTTGAGTTTTCTGTGTCTAGGTCTACAAACAGACCCGAACTGGGTACAGGACCATAAAATCAGCTTCGGAGAGTTCCCTAGAAGATATCCCCAGGGCTGATGAACAGCAATTCACTTCCGTTCCTCACCCCCTGGCTTGATTGGGTGATGGCATGTAGCGATTTGACGGACCTGATTTTGCTAACCGGCCTGGGGATGGTATTCACCGGCATTCACGCAGAATCACACGTGGGAGCCCATGGCAGACGTGGTCCTTGAATCAAAGCATCCTTTCACGCTGCACCCAATGTGGCCGCAGAGTCTCCGCAGAGAGACTGAAGGTCACAGGAGCAGTTGGCCAGAAGTGCCTCACCGAGTGCTGTGTAGCGTGGTGGAGAAAAAAATTCAGGGAAAGCCCTGGCTGGTGTAGCTCAGTGGATTGAGTGCAGGCCTGCGAACCAAAGGATCGCAGTTCAATTCTCAGTCAGGGCACATGCCTGGGTTGCAGGCCAGTTCCCAGCAGGCGACACATGAGAGGCAACCATACATTGATATTTCTTTCCCTCTCCCTCTCTCCTACCCTTCCCCTCTAAAGATAAGTAAATTAAAAAATATCTTTAAAAAAATTCAGGGAGAGAATGGAAAAGAGCCCAGGTCCCCTCTTGGGGTTTCGTGTCCCCCACACGTGAAGTGTGATGGCTGGTCCCTCCTCAGTGAGCTCTCGGTGGTGTGCGGCTCGGCTGTCCCAGTAGTTAGGGGCATTGGTTAACATCTGCTGTTCAGGAGCTATAGAAATGTCAGCCAGGTAATTCCATGCGTGTTTCTCCAAGGTCTGTTTCAGCTTGAAAAGCGCACCATCTTGACCTTACCCACCGAGTGGCGATAGGATGGCTTAGGCTTCCGCAGCGGCAAGTACATTCGGAGACGGCTACAAATAAAGGTACACGATGCTCCCAGATGCCCTGTCGGGGAGAACAGCTTCTCCCCGAGACAAGGAGTGGAGTTCCTCAGCCCTCAGGCCTTTTTCATTTTCTAAAATCAAGAATACTGCCTGTCCTACCTTGCACTTGGGCTGGCACATTTTCTCGTAGCGTCAGCTCTTAGATTGTTGACCGACTTCCAGACGGAAACTTCCGAAGCTGCGAGTCAGCAACGTGCACGGCAGGATGGAAAGCCAAGGTGGGACCAGCAGTTTATCAGGAGTTCCTCCCGCTTCGATTAACCAGTGGCCAGAGCTCCCCCTGCCGGCCGTGGCAGCGCGCACCCCCGGTGCGTGGTTTGAGTGAGTGAGGCGCTGGCCGGGCAGGGGTGTCCCATCGGGTAGCTGGCTCTGGGCTGGGTTCGCCGTCTGCTTCGACAACCTAGACTAGACAGAAGGCACTTACTGAGAACAGAGTGTTCTTTTTCTTCTCCCGGAACCGGTCAGCTGAAAGGCAAAAAGAAACCGATCGGTACACTCCACTTTCCGCCTCCGCTTCTGCTGCTGGTGAGGGCAGAGATCTTAAAGGGCTAAGACCTTCCGTTTGTTCTCCCTTTAACCTGCAGGACCCACGAGCAATCCTTTCTTGAAGCTGTAGTGCGTGAAGCCAGTGCTGTGCTCTTGGTGGGTGTTTTCCAAAGCGCCGAAGGTGTTGTTCGTCATTCCTGTTACTGTAGAAAACGCTGCTCCCTCTCTCGGGCTTTCCTCGTGGTTATAAGAAAATCTGTGGATGGAGCAAAAGGGCAAGAGGGTGGCATCTGGCGCAACAGACTTTCAAAGACGGTTCTGGCGTGCGGCCTGCATTAAACAGCAGAAGCAGGGGGAAGCCTATCGCACTGAAAAGAGGAAATGAGGACACGGCAACACTGACTCCGGATCTCTAGCAAACCTGGTTAAAACCGGTGTGACCACTCTGTGGTTGTTATGGCCCGAAATGGGCCGTCACCTCTCCTATTGGCTCTCAAGGATGGGGCACTGTGACCATGTGATATTTTCCCAAGGGGAGGAGGCTGAACCTCTTCCTAAATCCCCAGCCAGGGGGCCCTTGACTTTGCCACCCCACCCCCGCCCCACAGCGAGTAACACACAGAAAGGTCCGCATTGCTGCACGATCTTCCTCACTTGACCTGTTTGGATACGTGCTAAACACAATCTGCCAAGGGCTGCTTGAAATAATAAAGAATAGATTTTTGTCTTTGACACAGCAGTGGCATGGAAATTGTGATCCCTGTAGCTTGAAAAGAAAATACTACACTGCTTGATACAAGCAAGGAGAAATTAGGATAAAGTTTCTAAGTCGTGGAATTACTCGAGACCCTCTGTGGAGAATTACCTTTGCAGGAAGCGAGTTTGAGAGTACCAATTTCATGGGCCCCCGTTTTTCTCAAACTCTATTATTTTGCCTGTATCGTCTCAGCTTGAAATGGAGAGGGCGGGAGGGAGGGAGGGAGGAGGATGGCTATTCATTCTGGGTGACCAACAGCCTGCTCTCACCAGCTCCCAGGCTGTGCTTTTGCTGGGTTCTTAGCGTCCATCCTTCGGTTAGTTCCGATCTGAGCGGTCTCAGTCTGTGCCTGTCGCTTTGCTGTTGCGCGCATGCCTGCAAGGTGATCAAGCCATGGCAACAGTTCTGTTAAAAATCAGCCTTTGCGTTTGACCTCGGACCCCATTTAATTACATTGGAGCTTGAACTTGACCGATGGAAATCCGTATGCCTTCGCCCTAGTTTCCCACGTGGAGATGAAAGTGAGCATATTATCCATGGAGTGACCTCAATCTGCATATGACTAGATCTCTGTGGGAGTCTGGCATGTGAGTCGGGGGCACAATATGGCCTTTGAGGGTTGTTTCTACATAGAACCTTACTTGATTTATAAAGCCGTGAGTCCAGAGATAGAGCCATATTTGTTGGCTGAGAGAGAGTAAACTATGTTGACGAATAATAGTACGCTACTTTTACATACCAGCTCTATAAAAGCCTTTCTAGGGGAGAGTCCTGTGGCCAGACATTAAATTACACGCATTTTTTCTCTTAATTTCCCATTAATTCTCATACAAACAGTTTAGGCCCCCTTATTCGGTCATTTTAAGTAAAGAACACTTACAGATAAAAGAAGACTGGGGAGAAAGTATTAACTGGAAGGAGTGTGAGATGCTGAGAGCTTCATTTAGAGGGACCGCTTTGAGCACTAATGAGGAATTCAATTCTCCTGAGTGTCGTCAGATTGACATGGAGATAAAGGACAGTGGATTTAAAAACTGTCTCTCTTGTTTACCTGCAAGAGTGGTTACTCCTTTTATGCATCACCTAGTGTCCCAGCACTTTCCCTCCACTGTATCAGACTGGGTTTGGACATACGAAGAGTAGATCCAACATGGAAAAGAGTCTGCCTCATGCACAGAGGGGTGTGACAGCTTAGAATTAAGGAGGAAAGGGAGAAGAGTGAGTGAAGGCATCGACTCTGAAAGCAGATGGCACTTCCGGTCCTATTCCAGCCACTCACTAGCTCTATGAGTTATTACAACCATGTTCTCTGCAGTAGGGGGATAACCTGGATGGGTATGGTGGATCGGTCCTCAAAAGTCCTTCTACCCTCTGTCTTGTCTGCCTTCCTCTCTGTAGTATAGAAAACTAGACACTGCCCTTCTGAGCTTCTTCACTTCCCTCCATGAAGGATTCACTTTTATAGGAATTGTTCTTCTACCATAAGCAACTAGAAAGATAGACAAAATTCATCAAAACAAGTGTTTTCACAGTTTGGACAGCAGGTACCACAGACTGACCCCTGAGAGAAGGGCAATGAATGTAGTGCCCCGAGATTCGTAGCTGACTGCCAAGAACATGGCCTGGGTCGCAGCACGGGGAGGAGAACCAAGGAAAACCCGGTGGCCTTGCTCATTTGCGAAGATGGAGATTGGAGTCCTGGAAAGCCAAGATGGCTGTGATGTGCAAGGTCAAACGCTAGAAAGGAGAAAACCGTAAAGAGAGGGAACACTCCAAAGGTGGGCAGAGGGGTTCCGTTTAGGCTTTGCTGCTGTAGTAACCACGAGGGGAAATTTTATAAGGCTGGGGTGGGCAGTGGGGGAACACTGGCAGTCAGAAGGCCCAACAATACTAGGAATACCTCCCATTCTTCCAGCCAGAGCGGCTATGCTCCATAATGCAGAAGCCACTGGATAGAATCTCCAGAAACGTAAGGCTTCGGTAGAGGACATAGATTATCCCAAAGGGAAGGCTGTTATATATCTGTCAGGGAATTTAAAAAAAAAAAACGAATACCTCAAAGGTACAAAAGCATCAAACCAAACTGAAAAGTCATGTTATTTTAGGCCAGAACAAAATTGGACATTTTAAAAAGAATATAATGAAATCCAGCCCTTATTATCTTTAAATGCAACAATAGCTGGTGTCAATGAAAAAAGAACTGGGCAGGCAAGGAGGTATGAAAATGTTATCCATGACCAAGAGGAAAACCAATCGAAAAAGATACATAAGTGATGGAGATGATGGAATTGACAGAAAGGAACCCTCAAATGGTTATTAGGAATCTTATAAAGATATTCAAGTGTATAAAAATTGAGAGATGAAAAACAGGAAAAAGACCCAAGTAGAATTTTAAGCAACGGAAATAAAATATCTTCCATGAACTGCAGGGGATTAATCACAAACTAGACAGCACAGAATAAATGATCCACGAACTTGAAAACACGCCTCGAGGGCTTATTAAAAATGCAGCCTGGAGAAAGAAAAGTCGGACCATCAGCAACCTGTGGGGAGATGTCAACACGTCTACATGTCCACTATGAGCCCAGAAGGAAAGGGAAATGGAAGGGTGGGGGAGGGCAGAAGACAGGATTTGAAGTTAATGTTGGCCAAAATTCTCCAAAGTATGAAAACTTAAACCCATCTCAAGGAAGCCCAAGGAAGCCCAAGCCAATTGAAATATGGAAAGCTACACCAAGGCCAAAAAAATAAATAAATAAAAATAAAAATCAGTGTCATAAAAAATGTGATCATGAGAACGTCTTAAAATCTGCCAAAGAAAAGACACAAGATATTGTTTAAAAATGATGGCAAAATAAGATATTTTGTAAACAATCCGGAAGTTAAGAGAACGGTTTTCCAGCAGACACCTATATACCACAATGAATGTCGAAGGAATTTCTTCAGGCAGAAGAGAATTGGTACCAGATAAAATCTGTGTGTGTTTACAGCACATGGAAAAGATCCTAAAGTGCTTTGCACTCACTTTAATTATAACAATCTCATTACCGGACAACATATTTTTGATGAAAATTAACTATAAGTTCCCAAGGTCCTTAACCATTAGAAGAGTGACATTTTATTTATTTATTCATTCATTTATTCATTGTTGTTCAATTATAGTTGTCCCAATTTCTTCCCATTGCTCTCCCCTGCCCCACCCACCCTCCCCACCCCACTCCCACAGTCAGTCCCCACGCTGCTGTCCATGTCCATAGGACATTCGTACATGTTCCTTGACTAGTCCCCTCCCCTTCTTTCTTACCTTATCTCCCTCCCCCACTTCTGTTCTCTATCAGTCGGTTCCTTGTTTCCATGCTTCTGGTTCTATTTTGCTTGTTTGTTTGTTTTGTTGATTAGGTTCCACTTATAGGTGAGATCGTATGGTATTTGTCTTTCACCACCTGGCTTATTTCACTTAGTATAATGCTCTCCAGATCCATCCACGCTGTCCTGAAGGGTAGGAGTTCCTTCTTTCTTTCTGCTGCGAAATTCCATTGTGTAAATGTACCACAGTTTTTCGGTCCACTCATTTACCGATGGGCACTTAGGCTGCTCATTTTTAAAGCTCTTTTTAATGTTTGATTTATTAAAAGTCAGGTAAATTCTCATTTCTGTTTCAGCTTTTGATTTGCTGCAGTATCAAATAATGTAGCCTCTAGAAAATGTCCTTGAAAATTTATGAAAATGAAAGTGAAAAGATGCATGGTTCATGTTACTTTAGAAACGATTTTGGCTTCAGTGATCCCTAAAAGGATCTCTGGGACCAGACCGCACTTTGAAAACCCCTCGTACAGATCAATGGAACAGGATGAAGTCCAGACACAGAGCCGCTAATATAGTCAATTGATTTTGAGGAGAATACAAAAGCAACTTAATGGAAAAAAGATAATCTCAACAGATGATGTGGAGTCATTGGGCAAGCGTACCTAGGAAATGAACCTCCGCCCTTCCCTCACGCCACCTAGCGAAAGGAACGCGGAATGATTGCTGCAGTATCAAATAATGTAGCCTCTAGAAAATGTCCTTGAAAATTTATGAAAATGAAAGTGAAAAGATGCATGGTTCATGTTACTTTAGAAACGATTTTGGCTTCAGTGATCCCTAAAAGGATCTCTGGGACCAGACCGCACTTTGAAAACCCCTCGTACAGATCAATGGAACAGGATGAAGTCCAGACACAGAGCCGCTAATATAGTCAATTGATTTTGAGGAGAATACAAAAGCAACTTAATGGAAAAAAGATAATCTCAACAGATGATGTGGAGTCATTGGGCAAGCGTACCTAGGAAATGAACCTCCGCCCTTCCCTCACGCCACCTAGTGAAAGGAACGCGGAATGAATGGATCATAGCGTTAAACACAGGGCTACAACCAGAAACCTTCTAGACGCAATTCTTTGTGACTTCGGGGTAGGCTAAGACCTGTTAGATAGGACTCAGATAAAAGCATAAACCATAAAAGGGGGAAAAAAAGATAAATCAGACCTCATCAAACCTTTTGCTTACTGAAAGAAATTGAAAAGACAAGTCACTCACTAGAAGAAAATATTAATCGATCATTTCTATACAAAAGACTTTTATCTAGACTGTGTAATCAATTACTGCAGCCTGAAACTAAGCAGACAAATCACGTGATTTTAGAAATGAAGATAACACTTGAGCAGATTCTTCACGCACAGCGTTATGTGAATGATACATAAACACTGTTCAGCACTATGAGTCATTAGGACCATGCAAACTGACCGGCAACCACGCAGCACACACGCTAGACCGAGAGGAAAAGGCCTGTAACACCAAAGGGCGAGGACGGAGCCGCGGACTGGAAACAACCTCCACGGCCACTTGCGTTCACAGGTGGACGAAGCGTGAGAGCCACGCCGGGCAGTATCGCTCGGCGTCAACGAAAGACACACCACGGCCGACCCAGGCAGCCCCGGCCGACTCCGAAGCCTTAGACCGAGGGAAGAGGCAAACACGAACGACGGCATGATAGGGGATTCCATTTCCACGGAGTTCTCGAGAAGGCCAAACCAGACGGGTCGGAAGTGGTCCGTGGTTGCCGGGGGCCTCAAGTGGCCGGCCATGACACTGGGAGGGGACGGCAGTGGACACTGAGGAGGTGGTGACAGTGCTCTCTGTCCCGATTGGGGTGGCAGTTCCATAGCTGTGTGATTTCTCTAAGTTCATTGAGCTCTATGCTAATAATGGAACGCCTCTCTGGAAATGACATGCCAATAAAACCAATGATGAAGCTGCCTCGCGCAGTCCCCCTGGAGCGAGGGCTCCGGGTGTGCTAGCCCTTGCCCCATCAGATACATTGTTCGGAAAGGCCGAAGTGACACGGATGATGGGCTTTGCAGCTTCGGCTTCTTCTGCTGACAAAGAGGGACTGGAGGCGTTTAATTTGTTCTGGGACAGCCTTAGACTCAGGTTTGGGAGGAGAAAAATCGACAGTCGACTTTTTGCTCATTGTCTTAGTCAGTTTGGGTTGCTATAACAAATTACCACAGACGGGGGAGGCTCTTCAACAACAAAAATTCCTCACCGTTCTGAACACTGGAAGTCCAAGGTCAAGGTGCCCGCCAACCTGGTGTCTGGTGAGGGCCCCGTTCCTGGCTTGGAGGGTGCTGTCTTTCAGAGCACCCGCACGTTGCAGAGGGCAGCAAGCCCTCCCGACGCCGGAAACGCCAGCCTTCGAATGCTCTGCCTCTTGTGTGCTAAGTTTGTGTCCGCCTCGGGGAATAAACACGGAATACTTGGTCGGACTCCTGGGGATCTGGCTTCCACATCCTAGGTAAGTTCAGGGTGTAGGTGGCTTGCACCCACCGATGCTCAGAAAGCCTGGAGATGGGATTTTCGGTGTTTGATAGATTACAAAGAATGTGAGATGTTCCAGAAGGAGGAAGGGTGCAAATACCCTACCAATTTTTTTTTAAATAGGGAAAAATTAGATTTAGAAAACTAGAGTCCTAAGGTAAATATCTAGAAAAACTAATGAATGTATTACATGGGTTTGGGTGATT
This sequence comes from Glossophaga mutica, assembly GCA_039655065.1. Taxonomy (NCBI): domain Eukaryota; kingdom Metazoa; phylum Chordata; class Mammalia; order Chiroptera; family Phyllostomidae; genus Glossophaga; species Glossophaga mutica. The sequence goes on from CM077313.1 coordinate 92,644,272, forward strand.
CGAAGGAATGAATGGTATTAGCAAGAGGCAGCTTTAGTTTACAGAGAACAAGTTCAGTCAAGTTCAATGTGCTATTTCTTTTTAAAGGAGGGTTGTATGACTGGCAGACCAAAGGGAAGCTGTAGACATACTTCTGCAAGGAAGCTGACAAAGTTACTATATCCTTAGGAATAAGAGGGGGGAACACGAGCGGGCTCGTAACACAAGGCAGTGACCTACCTGCCTCAGCGTATCTAACGGGCCCATTAATGAGTGCCCACTGGCAGGCTCAGCCCCACCTGAGGGGCTCTGAGACCCTATCTGACCCAGGTCAAGATTAAGGGCAGGAATTCAGTGGTTCCGCTTGCATGTCGGCCTGGTCCCTTGTTTTCCCAGACATCCTGCTTGAAATCTTGATATGGGACCCTGGAGTCCTTCTTGCCATCCCTCCCCCTTCCTACGTTCATTATCTATTAAACACTAATTAAATCTGTCTTCTCCCAGTCATCCCACCTGCCATATGTTTCGGTGTGTGTCTCCTCTTCTTTCAACTATTGCGACAGCCTTCTAACTAGTTCTTTCGCTACAGCGGCTCTGCTTCTCCCAACTGGTCCTCCAGATTGTTGGCACGTATCTCCCCCGAAGTCCAAGCTGTGTCACTCTCCTGATTCAATATCCTCAAACAAAATAAACACGTCTTCGTAATCTGGCCCTGATCTGTACTTCTAGATTCATTTCCTGTGGCTGTCTGCTAGTACACAACCCTCATGTTCAAAAGCACTTCAAGTTCTCTGCATCTTGGGCCTGCTAGTTCCATTGCTGGTCTCATCTCCCTCCTATCCAATGAGCCTGCCCTTTTCAAGGCCACTGAGACTTCAGGGAAAATTACACCACGAATCACGGCCAAGTTTCAGAACTCCACAGTCTCCATTCACAGCTTGTGTGAAGGATTCAGCCCACAGCTGGTGTGGGCAAGCTCTTCGCTCAGAGTTCAATGTGATTGACAGGCCTGCAGTTCAGACACCGGGTGGCCACGGATATGCCAAGTCATAATGCTGCTATGGCCAAATTGCAAACAGCACAGTTAATCTCCCTTCATTGTTGTATATGCCCCACCCCTTCCCTTTCCAGGAGTGACCCTATGAGCTGTGGGGTCATAGTAAACATTTTAGATCTTCTAAGGTATTTGCTCAAATAAATAAGTGCACACACAACGTGTGGCTTTTTTCTTACGGGAATGCGAACATAATACACATTTTGTGCTGGGACTTTCTTGCCAGGCCTTTCGTAATGCCTTGGAACGTGCTGCTGGGCGATGTATCTCATTCCTTCATAAGTTGATTCGTTTGTCAGGATTCAGTTCAAAGTGTCTACATTTTTGTCAAACTCCTTGGCAGCTCCGTTACCATGAAATGGTTATGAAATTTCTTAACACTGCACATTCCTCGGTATTACATATTAGAATGAATTATAGTTTTGTCTCCAGGAGTCTTTCTATTTTCTCCCTAAGTAAACTCTGACATCCTCAGATAGACACTGGGTGTTGGGAGAGTCGAGTGGCTTGGAACAATTTCTGTGGATGGCAGTTGCGTTCGAGTCTTCCTCACAAGCCCGGCGGCGCGTGGTTAAGGCAGCGGAAGCCCGCAGCACGCTTCTGCACAGCTCTTTGGACTGAAATGGTTAATTCCTGCATCTTTGACTGTCCACGAAGGGGTATCGATTACCTCATTTTCTGGGCCTTTTGAAGGCTCTCTTTGGTACCAGTTTTGGAGCATTCTGTAATTTGTTGTGAAATGCGAGATGTCACCGTGAAATGAAAAACTTGGGGGACAATTCCCATGCTCCAGGCTGACAGCGCCTCCAGGCCCTCGCTCCGTGCACCAGAGTCCTCTCCTGGCCCACCTCCCCCTTTGCAGATGCAGAGTAAAGCTCCCAGAAAAGCCTGTTCTCTGTTCCTTTCCCTGTCCCTTTTATTGCGGTGTAACTGACACACAGCATTGTATTTGTTTCGGTGAACAAATCAATGATTTCATACAGGTATAGATGAGCTAAAACAATCGCTGCAATAAGTCTACTTAACCTCTACCACCATACATAGCTACGATTTTTTTCTTCAGGTAACTTTTAAGCTTTATCTCTTAGCAACCTCAGATATACCGCACCGTGTTGTTAACCATAGTTACCATGCTGTACATTCCCCCACAACATGTATTTTATGCCTGGATGTCTGTACCTTTGCCCTTCTTCACACCCATTTCACCCACCACCCACCCCCTGCCTCTGGTAACCCCTGACCTCTTCTCTGTATCTTTGAGGTCATTTTTAATAATTTTATAGATAAGTGAGACTATATGGTATTTGTCTTTCTGTATCCGACATGTTACTTAGTATAATGCCTTCAAGGGCCATCCATGTTGTCTCAAGTGGCAAGATTTCCATTTATGGCTAAATAATAGTCCTGTGTGCGCGTGTGTGCACGCACTCGTGTGTGGCCATACTTTTTTATCCATCAATCTGTTGATGGACATGTAGTTTATTTCCATACCATGGCTATTGTAAATACCGCTGCAGTGAATATGAGGGTGCAGATATCCTTTTGAGTTGGTGTTTTTTTCTTTGGATGAATATCCAAAAGTGAAATTGCTGGATCATATGGTGGTTCTGCATCCAGTTTCATTCTTTTGCATGTGGCTGTCCTATTTTCCCAACAGCATTTCTTAAAGAGACCATCCTTCCCCCACTGTATATTCTTGGCTCCTTTATTGTAAGTTAACTGACCATACATATGTACATTTATTTTGGGGCTCTCTATTCTGTTCCACTGATTGATATGTCTGTTTTGATTTTATAGCTTTGTAACGTAGTTTGAAATCAGGGCACACAATGCCTTTTCCCTTCCTTTTCAAGATTGCTTTGTCTGTTTAGAGTCTTTTGTAGTTTCATACACATTTTAGAATCGCTTGTTCTATTTCTGTAAAAGTTGCTATGGAATTTTGATAAGGATAGCATTGGATTGTAGATTGCTTTGGGTAAAATGAACATTTTAACAATATTGATCCTTCCAATTCTTAAGGATAAAATATGTTTTCATTCATTTGTAGACTTTCAATGGGTAGTGAGTTTTATGCTTTGTTAATTATATATCAATAAATATGTAATTTAAAAAAAACATTTTTTTTACCAAAAATTTGAAGAAAGAAAAGCAAGAGAGCGAAAAAAAGAAATGCTCTTATAAATTTTTTCTCCTTAAAATATGCATGAGAGTGTGGAGTACAATAAGGGAGCATGAATATTGTTTTTAATGTCAGCTTTCTACTAAGCAATTTTCCCTGGCATCTCATTGAGGCAGAAAGATGCAATCTATCTTCAATAAAAAGTCAGGGGAAAACCATAAAAAAAAACCTTGAGCAAATCATCCAATTCCCCGCAGAGGCAAAGAGGCTTCCTACGCTGTTATAACAGCCTGCCCCGCTCAGAGGAGGCCCATCCTGTGGGCGTCACCCCAGCGCTTCCCATGGTGCGTCAAATCCTGGACTTACGGGGTATCTCCAAGTTTCAGCTTCCTTCGAAGTGAGCACAGAATTCCAACCTAAGATCCTCTCGCTCACACATAAGGCCAGTCGCTGCAGCAATATTTGCCAAGGCAGAAATCCCCCAATATCCATCAACAGGGGGTTTGGATAACCCCCCCCCCCCGTTGGGTTTCGGTTGGTAGACTGTGCTAAATACATACAGCATCTCTATGCAGAGGGAAAGATCTATCCCCAGGGTACGCTCTTAAGCAAAAGAGACGCCAGTGGAAAGGAGTGTGTGCAGTTTGCTACCACTTACCTGAGAAAGAGGGAGGAGGCTCCCTTTCGGAGGAGGGGACTGAGAGGTAGTAGTGTGATTTGGGGATAAATCTTCTGTTGTAGATGTGACTTTTGAAATGTCACAATATTTTGTATAATTCTGAAGTTAAATTTAGAAACCAATCTTAAAGATTAAAATTAAAATTAAAATAATGGGCAGACCATTTAATTGTATATAAAAAAGTTCATCATGTATTTTTTTAGATGATGGAGGGAAAAACAAAAACCACTTGACCTCAGAGAATTCTAGTTAGGCCTTTTGGGGCCATGTCATCTGGTTTTGTGCGATTTGTTCAATGACCTAGAAATATCTATTAATGCTTTCATTAATATTTTGTAACTTTTATACCAGACTTATCATGTAGCTACCTAGCACTACAACCTTCACTTCTCATGTAATTTAGTCCCCATGAGGACACAGACAGGTTTGGTCCGCTCTGACAGCTGTGACCTCTAAGGCTTCCCGACACTGAGTGACCTGCCCCAGGTTGGTTTGACCCACCCAGGGTAGGCAGCTTGCCTCTCTCATCTGCTGCTCTTAACCATGGCTGTGTTACTCTTATTAAACTGATATCAATGTAAAGGCTATATAAGCATCACGATAGGAATGAAGTCATAGAAAATACATGCTTCACTTTTAGTTTCTCTTCAGGTGCATATTACACGTCAATTCCAGTAAGAGTTCACTCAGTTAACTCTTCTGTCATAAAAGAAGTATGATGTTCGAACATATTTTTAACATTCAGAAGCATTTTCACTTACGTCGGCATGCTACTTTTTACTTAATATAAAATCATAATTTTATAATATATGATATAAAATTTATATTAATTTATTATATAAAATTATGTCTCAGTAATATAAAAATATATAATTAAAACAAAATAGTATTACTCTAGTAAATTATTTTTAATTACTATTTACTGTGAAGTACAAAGGGATAATTTTTGCCATTTCTATTTTTTTTTTCCTTTTAGATTTTATTTATTTATCTTTAGAGGGGAAGGGAAGGAGAGAGGGAGAGAAACATCAATGTGCGGTTGCCTCTCGTGTGTCCCCTGACGGGAACTGGCCTGGCAACCCAGGCATGTGCCCTGACTGGGAATCGAACCGCGATCTTTCGGTTCGCAGGCCCACGCTCAATCCACTGAGCTACACCAGCCAGGGCAATTTTTGCCATTTCATAGACTTTTTGATTAAACTCTCAGGGGCAATGTAACCTACTTTAAATGTGTATTCTCTTAACACTTATCACAGTGTTTAATATATTCTAGATAATAAGGGTTTGTTCAGTTAATGTCAGAAAACATGCCACAAATAAGAACAGAATCCAGATTTTGAAAGAAATAATAACCACCTTTTAAATGGGTCAGGTGACAACCAAACTCAACGTCAAATTTCCTCCCTTGGGAGGGTCCATTTGCTTCGCGTGCTCGTGCCTTCCGCCACCGAGTGCGGCTCGGCGCGTCAGCCGGCGGCCTGCGGGGCTCTGCACCACGCCGGCGGTCTCCCCGCTCTGGAGTCCTTCAAGGACATGTCCACAAGGGCGACCCTAACCAAAGGCGCAGTTTGCTTGGCTGCCTTCTTCAGGCAGAAATCACCAGCTCAGATGTCCATAAGGCCCTGTTAGAAAATCTAAGTACGTTAATCTAGGCAAGGAGGCGGCAGGGCCTGGTGGGGTCCTTCCTAACAAAGCGGGATTGCACCATCCAGGCCCTTCCGTTTCAGGCCCTTCCGTGGGGCCAGGGTTACCGGGAAGTTTCCATCCAGGGAAGGTGGGAAACTGGATTTTTATTTAAAATATCGCTACCTAGAAATGTTGACAGTGAGTGAAAAAAATCAAATTACAAAGGAAAACGGTAATGTTTAGGACTCACATGTGAGCCCTGCGTGGTTCTGGCTGAGTAGAACCAGCTCCCTGACTGAACTTGGCCTGTGGACCAGCACTGGGTGACCGCTGCCTCACAAGGTGTGCTCTGAGGGTCATCTCTCCCCCCGGGGGGGTTGGTGATGGGCCTCTTTGCACCTTTCAGGAAAGGCTCCAAGTGCTAAGCAGTCTTGGCCTCATTCTACAATCTACCAGGACAACGGCCTAAAACACAACCTAAAGTGCCGGCATCTACACGAAATGTACAAATTTCTACTGCAAGACCCAGAAGCATAATCCAGAGCCTCTTTGCATGCCTGTTTTGCAGTTGTTTCTTTCTTTTATGTTGCTCAATATTCCAGGCTTGCCTTTCAGTCATTTGTACTCTTTCGCCTTTGTGCTTGACGCCAAACACACTCAAACTCAAACCAGAATTTTATGAAGAAGAATAGTTTTGGAATGCATCAACACTTCTGGGCCTGTGACTTGATTTTTATTTCTTACATGTTTCTGGCAAAGGCAACATCATTCTCTTGGAACTAAGACGTATGACTGTCAGTTTTTAGACATTAGGAATGTAGTTGGTTCTTTGAGCTCACAACTCAACTCTCAGGACCCATTTGCTATCACCTCGGGACTGGAGTCATAGGTTATGATGGATTTCCTTCTCATGGCCTCTTTCTTGCATAAAATGCTAACTGTGGAGCTAGAGTAAAAAATTTGAACTTTCAGTTCCTCCTTTCCCACTTCAGTTTGGAGCGTATTAGAATTCAGGAAACAATGCCTTAAGAATGGGGAGGGGCAATTAATCTCTGAAAACCACTGGTCAAGGAATCAGTATCCCTGGTGGAAGGCATCGTGGACTTTATTACAAGAATATAGGTAGGACACTGTGGTAGGTATCGGCCCTCTCAGTGCCCACCTCAACCTATTGCGCGTGTACTTCCACACCGCAGAGCCTGGAAAATGAGAATTTCCTCCATCCTAGGAATTGAGATATAATGTGGAGTCTCCCAAGGTGATGTGCTTTCATGAGATTCACATTTGGAGGTGGGATGAATGTAGCAGAGAAACGTGGTTCTACAGCCAGTCGCCTGTCATGGTGACACCCTAAAACCCCAGGAGCTTCTCACTGAAGCAGGGGCAGAAGCTCCCTCAGGGGTCCTATTCTGTAATGACGTTTTGCAGTTATTCCTAGAAGCTCACACTGGAGTCTTCAACCCTCTTAATAATTCTGTAAATCACTTGAAGTTCTGTAATAAACCCCTTCCATATAGTTAAGGTGAAGAGTCAATCCCCTTGCTGATCTGCTAGGTTGTCCTAGAGCCAAACCAAACATTGAGCTTCCAAAGAAGTATCATGCCTCCGTGTCTGGGTAAGGTACGAGGTAGCAAAGGAACATTCATTTGCAAATGAGGGGAAGAAGCTTCAAGGAGAAGAACTCCTTGACCAAGCACCTTACTACTCCTATCTAATCACCCAGTCATGTCTAGGGGACTCCAAACTCCCCAACTCATAGGTAGTTCCCCAAGAGATTTACAGTGGCCTGGAGATGGGGTTCAGGTGGGTTCTATGATTATGAGTCACCAGTGACTGGCTGGTCATGCACCCACCAAATCCCCATGTGCTGTCAAGTTCAGAAGCTCCGGAGCTTTTCCTGTTTCATAACACTGTAGGGGTGGCCTGCAGATCCAAATGGAGACCCGTGCAGACCCAGTGGATGGAGCTCGGGTTTCACCTGAAGCCTCAACTCACATCACCCCTGAGAAAACATTCATGCTCAAGTTGTATATCAAACCTTGAGACAGGGGGTCCCTCTTTGTTTCACATCCTTGCCACCCTATCATCTAACCACCGTACAAAATGTAGTTCCCTTTGCTCACCTACCATTTGTTCAGAGTCTAATTTCCATTTCCTATGCTTTTTTTTCCCCTCTGAGATTCCCTGTAACTGATTCCTTCCTTCACAGTCTTCATATCAATTCCATCTGGAATGTTCAGTTAGTGATGAAGGCACTCCTACATGGATTGTCTTTTCAACCGACCTCTGCCCCAGGTGCATAACCTGAATCTAATCATGAGAAACAGCAGATAAACTCAAACTGAGGAACATTCTACAAAATAATTGGCCCACAGCCTTCAAAAAATAGCAACTGCTGGAACTCCAAGGGAAGACGGATGGCTTCAGATAGAAGGAGACTAAAGAGAAATGACACCACTAAATATGTGTGATCACGGACTAGACATCTTTTGCTACAGATGACATTATTGGGACATTTGTTCAAGCCTGAATGAGGTTTGATCACCAGATGGGAGTCTTTTATCAATGCCAGTTTCCTGATTTTGATGGTGGCTTTGTAGTCATGTAGGAATCAACAAATAAAACAAAAAAGTTTAATGTCGTCGTATTTTATCCTCAGTGGCTAGTAAAGCCTGGATAATTGTGTTAGAAACAGTTAGCTGCGCCCTTTGCTTCCAGGTCTTTATCTCTCATTCATTTTAACACACTGTGATTTTCCCTATTCTCTTCTTTCTTCCGCTCCCTCCTAACTGCTCACCGAGTACTCCAGTGAACTCTCAGTTGACCAGACTTGAGCCACTTAGTGTCAGTGTGGCCTTACAAGCTTAACCTGCTCACAATTCAGTTCACTGTAGTAATTAATTACATGGGAAATAATACAATTATGTTCAAGATTTAAACACATATAAAATGCCAGAATTGTTCTCGGCATATATGAAGTGCTCAAAAACAGCTGTCTGTTCATTATTATCGCAGTTATGTCCATCCCAGAATTCTTGCCTGTGATCCATGCATATACATTCAAGTGCCCACCAGACATTTTGACTTGGGTGCCCCACAGACGCCTGGGCCACAATTCGCCAAAACTGAGCCCTGCAGACCGGGACTTGCTCCTGTTCCCTTGTTCCTTACCCTGGTGAATATTTAAGTCAGAAGCCTGAACACCACCCTTGACTTTCCCTGTGGGTTTTTTTGTACACATCTTATTCAATTTATGGCCAAACGAAGTGAGTTAATTCCCTTACTATATTGTTATTCAATCCCCTCTCCCTCTGTCCGCGTGGTCCCTCTCTTAGTTCACCATCCCATGGCCTCTCCTCTTACTGACTGCCACCTGCCTGCTCTTCCTGGTTACCCTCGACCGTCTCCAGTCATTTTTCTATCCAGCCTCAAAAGTGATCTTTCTAGAGTGTAACTACGGGCGAGTTCACCCTTCTCCTTTTAATGAATTCACACTGTCCTTAAGACACCCTTCGTTTCTTCTTCTTCCTGTGGCCTCACTGCACATCTCCAAACCAGCCAGGTGCCCACGCCTGCCGACTAGCGCTCTCCCGGATCTCCGTGTGAGCTCTGCTCTCGGGTCGCCATTGCCCGAGTCTGCGAGCTGACCTTCACTCTCTCTTCAGAGGCGCCCGCTGGGCCTGAGCCTGCACTGGTTAGACTCTCTTCCATCCTGTGCTTCCTTTGCAGCCCTCAGCACGTGGTTTCGTACGTATAGATTGTCTGTGCCTGAGTTACACCTCAAACAATCTAAGGCAGGGACTTGGGACGTGAGTGAATGTATGTCTGCTCATCTCTCAGCGCTGTAGTCCTAGAACCTAGGACATTGTCTGATGCCAATGGGCATTTTCTAGGGCACTTTTCAAAGATTATTGAACAAGTGGTTGACACTACCTGTACTAGTGACTTTCCCCCTATTTCTACACTATTTTAGACGGATGTCTATGTATAGTATATTGACAAAAGATCATGTGATTACAGGATATTGACAAGTTAGTCAATATTTACTTTCTATTCTCAGCATCCAGCTTTCAATAAGTGCTCAATAAACATCTTTTACTTGATAAATATTTTTAAATTATTATGCAGTTTATAGTTAATAACCAATTAAATAAGCTATTAAATCTTAGTTTATATTTTTCTTCAAAATGTATACTTTTCTGTCAGTCAGATGTCTCTGCCTATAGTATATGACCTTTCTAGAGCTTTAAGATCCCCACAATTTTTAAATATCATCTGACTCATTAAAGATGACAACGTAATGTTTCAGGAGCTCTATTGCTACTATGCATGGCAGTGGCATTGGGACAGTTTCCCCACTGCAGCAGAGGCCAATGAGTTATTTTCTTTATATTTCCTATAGATTTATAATCATCCAAACCTCATATGATCCCCAAAAGCAACCAAAGTATTTTATACCACAGGAGTTAAGAGTCCATAAAACAATAAACATAAAAACAATCAATAAATCCTAAAAATGAGTCTCTTGAAAGTCACAAAAGCTCTGAGGCGTACCTCCAGGTACCTGCAGACATTGCTTTTAGAAAGTTCTAGATTTCTAGAACTTCCTTGGTTATGAATGAAACCTCAGTGGCTTTAGCTCATGTGACTGAATCAGACATGACTAAAGAGATTTGTTTTTCATTTCATACATTTTTGTGACCCTGAATTAGCATTATTGGTGTCTAGTTTACAGGGTGGAGTAAAATGTACTCAGTGTGGAATCGCCAAAGACTTCCCCAGTGGACTCACGTCTGGCATTTCTTTCCAATGATATACAAAGAGTTGATAGATGAAGTACCTCCACATCCATGATTCTGTCAGTGTTCTTATGAAGGGCTGATTCCACCGGTTAGCTCTATGCTGCCATGGCAACAGAATCCACCTGTCTACATCCCGGGAACAATGAATCCCACTGAAAAATGATCAGGAAGTAGCAGGACAGGCCTTCATTGAGCTCCATGCTCTGAGTCCCATTTACTGGGAAATGATGCCTCCATCACTCACATACACATTGAAGATTAATGTTTGTCTTGGGACCTGAGTGACTAGGACACTAGGTCACTTAAGACATCAATAGGTCACTGTAAAAGCAAAGCTTCTGGAGGAAAAAAGGTAGACACTGTTGTATTTAATGATCCTTGTCAGCACAGCAAGAATCCCAGGGTTGGAAGGTTAACCATGCTTCACACACAAAGGACGTGGCCGAGAGGAGTTGACAGTCCTTTGGCTTTGGAAGGATTCTACAGCCAAAGGCCACCACATGGAGCCCATTTACATGGCCACTAGCTGCAAGTCCTGGGTGTCACTTCCAGAGAGAGAGATGGTTAAATTATCAGAACCATCAGAAGGTGAAAGAGCCCAGGATTCTATCACAAAATTAAGAAAAAGTAATTTATAAAGAGCAATCAGAAAATAGGTTAGATCATCTTTAATGTCTCTTTCTAATTTAATGCCCTAGGTCGGCCCAAGTACCCACAATGCCTTCCTAAGAATTTCCACATTTAGGTAGAAGGTGTTCAATAGATTTAACTCGGTGACTTCAAAGAAGTCGTTTTCTCTCACTGACACTCAGAGGCCAAGTGGGACTTGGTAAAGTGGAGTCCTTAATGTGTATTTCAGAGGGTCTACTTATGTGATCAGCACCTAGTGAGTGGTAGCCTTGGCTTTAGTAATTCTCAAAACCCCATGGACCATTGGGAGTACGTATTATCTGTGTAAGAAATAGATTGTTGAGTAATTATTTCCACTAACTTTTGCCATGTATACACATGTGAGCTGTTTGAACAAATAAGCAAGTGGTCGGTGCAACTACAGGAGGGACACTGTATTCCACATCTACCCAAAGTGAAACAGGCAGGAAAACACAACAAGATGCAAAAGAGAAATCCATTTTTTACTTTAAACCATTTATTGAAATCTATCTGTGAAGTGCTGCGGCTCACGTCTGCGGAGCAGAGAGGGCGTCCATCTGCGAGTCCGCAGTCGAGTGGCCAAGACCGGGTGCTGCTGTGATAAACGGAAGATATAAAACTTAAAAACACTATTTTTTCTTGTTTTATGTCGCAATCCCCCTTCTGCAATATGACTAAAGTCCGCTAGGGAACAAATTATAGTTCATTTCGTGAATTTTGCTGTTTAAAAGAAATTCCAGCAGAAGTGATGACTATAGTTTTTAAAGAATTATGGCAAATTTGGTAAAAATTAACAATGGCAGAGAGTGTGAATCATGTACTACAGTCAGGCAGAATGCATAATTTTTTGGTTGAAGGGCCTTAAACAAATAACTCATATATACTGGCTTTCAGCCTTCTGGTTCCTAAAGTATAAAAGTTAGTGAGAACACACAGGATTAAAGGGATATGTAAGGCGAAGGCAGGGACAGAACGCCCTGTAACATAGATATAGTATAACATACGAGGCGATGAGAATCTCGGGAGATTAAGTAGCTTCTGAAAGGCTGTGCAAGGGAGTGGTGGGATTATGCCAGGGCTCATAAACTGTCACTGCCATTCCCACCTGGGAGGTAAACAGGAAAGACAGCTACTGGGTTTGTAGTTTGCCATCTTCGCAGTTGCACGTAGCAGCTACCGTCTAATCCCTGGCACAGTATCAGCGCAATGGGTCTATCTAACCGTGCATGAGGGTTATCTGGTAGGCTTGTTTAAAATTCAGATTTGGGGATACCCTTAACCTCCCATACCAAGTCACTGTATCTTGTGATGGACCCCAGAACCTGCATTTTTCACAACTGCTCCCCAGGCGATTTCATTGCAGGTGGCCCATAGATCACATTGTGAGACACGGCGATCTCCAGTCACCTGGAGGGTTGTAACAGAAAAGCAAGATGTCGTTCAGTTTTCCCAGAACCTAATATATCGACAGGGTCTCAGTTCTATAGAAATACCGAGTTCAATACTGGGTTGGCCAAAGAGTCTGTATGGTTTTTTCCATAAAATAAAGGCACATTTTTCATTTTCACTGATAGCTTCATTGACTTGGATATTTTGAGTACATTGGCTATCTCCTGCTATTGGCTTCTAGTGGGCAGAGGCTAGGGGTCCTGCTAAACATCTACCAATGCATGAGATAGCCCACAGCAGAGAATTATTTGGCCAAAATGTCAATAGGACCAAGAAACTTCACAAACCACTTTTGACACATTCGATCAGTCACAGCACCTTCTCCATACACTGCACAAATCTTTGGTATTTCAGTTGCATTTTATCTTTCTTGAAATAATAAATTATAATATACCAAAAATGTTGCATATTTTCTTCCACGTTCAATATTAAAATGGCTGTGCAAAAAAATTCACCAATTTTGATAAGTTTTTTAAATGCACACTGATATTACAGCTGTCACAATACAATCTAACGAAATTGTTTTGAATAAAGTTAAAGACAACTAAGTGCTACTATAGCCATCATATGGGCAAAAAAAAGTAACTGACTTTTTGGCCAACCCAATACGTTGCATTAAGCTGAAATGACCTAACAGTTAATCTGCTCCAATGTGTACTTATTTGAACTAAGCCTCCAAAAGGATTAAATGCATATAATTATGTGCACATGTGCAAGGTAGAAGCTTTCTGTGCTGGAAGAAAGTAGGAAGTGATAGCTGATCAAAGAGTATTATCATTCACAAATGTTCAGCTAGGTTTGATGTCCTTAAGGGAAATCTATGCTAATTAGGTAATTTAAAAAGTCTGTAGATTTAATTCTATACAAAAAGACAAAATAAAGAATTTTAAGGCCAGGAGATAATCTTTCCACACATCTTTGCATAATCCATTCTTTAGACATCATAGAAGATGTTCTATTGATGTTTTCATAAATCTACTGTGTCTTTTCATCAAATTGACGTCAGTCTAAATGGGCCCGCTAGGCATATCCAGTCCCTGACATTGTACCTATCACTCTCTGTCTGATCTGGGACTAGTAATAAATCAATCCCTTGGACAGAAGGGGTGCATGGCTTCCATCAGGTTGGTGAGCTCCTTGCCATCCCTGTGGGCGCCAACACCAAGAAGCCAACGCTTTTTCTGCTTGCTTGTTTTTAATGCTACAACGACAAAATATTTATGATATTCTTGTAACATTTAAGAAGAATATTAAGTTCAAAGACAAAATACGAGGCCAGACGAGGGGTTTTTCTGCTTGGATCAAAGGTCTGGAATCTTTGAGACAGAGCCTTTGTCTATGTGTCAGAAAATCAGATTTTTTTTTTTCACAAAACCTATTTAGTGTCATTTGCACTTTGTGGGATTTTGCACAATTGATGCACGATGTGATGACTGGGGTACCACACTTTGAAATACATTTTGGTAACAGGTATAGATGTTTTTTTGGAGAAGAAAAATACCAGTGTGTACCAATATATATCTGAAGTCTAACAGACTCAAAGTTAGCAAAGAACTTGAAGGTCACCTGCTTTCATCTTTCACCCAATGATGGGTCTCTAGTCTGCTTGGCTGCTGCTTTTTAAAAATTCAAACCCCGTGGGGGCTTGGCTTGTAGTTAGAAAAGCATGTGGCTGAGCCTCAAATTTATTTTAAGAGAATTTGTATGTATTTTAGGAAAAATCTAAAAGAGGTAAGTTTTTTCTATATTAATATATCAACATATTTCACCTCATCTTTCACGCTGCTTAGAGGAAGCAAGCTTTGTGTAAAGAATTTATTAAGAATCATAGCAACACTGATTTAAATTCAATTAACCAAAAATAAAGGTAGAAAGAGTTCACAGTTAGTGCATGATTAGTAATGCCAGCCCTGTGATAAGCACTTGAGATGCATTCCTCTCAACAGTGTTAGGAGGGGAGTGTCATCACCAGGTCTAACAGAGGAGAATGCAGAGTTTTTAGGAAGCGCTGTGCAACTTGCTCGACTTGACGTGATCAGTAAGAGACAGAACAAGGCTCTCACCATTCCTGCTTGATTCGCAAGCCCATGATCTTTCTCACTGAGTCCTTCGCTCCTTTCATCTGTGCTGCTGGCAGAGAACTCAGCTGAAGCAAAGCCCTGCATTGACAGCTCTCACCCCATCCCCCACACTCATTGGGATGTGTCCTAAGGATGTCACGGAAGAGAATGGGCTTGGAAATCAAACTAGATCTACTTAACTCTTGGTGTAGCTTTGGAGAAGGTATTTACCTTTTGCAGTTCAATTCCCCATCGGTAGAGTGAGTGTAAAATAATCAGCAGATGTCAACAGCAGATGTCCGTGTTGCCTTCTTCATCCTTCAATACAAAATGAAAGAATGGTGGGGGTTGGCCAGCTATATACAAGTAGGAGAAAACTTATTTTTCCCACCACTAACTTACATGACCCATCCCCAGACTCAAAGAGCTGCCTTAGAAATATCTGGCTGAAACAGCTGAACCTAAGACATTACAATCTATTACAAAGACAGATGAATGTTACTAATGAAGAAAAAGAACATTCTGTAGTTTTGCTTATGAAGCTATTAATTTAAGTCACTTCTATTATTCTTGGATATTAAATCTGTAGAAACACATTCTCCCAATTCAACCAATGCCCTGTATTGCAAATTTTCAAGGGAATTTTCAAGACTTGAATATTGAACATATTTTACCAAGAGGACTCTTGGCTTAAGAACAACTTGATTGACTATTCACAATATATATTATTGTATCTTTACTTCCAAGAACATAAGCATATTTTACTATAATCAAAACATTAATCACCATATTGATTCAATTATTTTGAATAAGTTAAGTGAGGTTTGTCCTATCATTTCTTCATGGAACAACATAACAGTAGATTAACACTATGTACATTTCTAACTTCATGTTATTCTTGTGGTGCCAGTGTAATTCACCTTTGGAATTCTCCTTTCAAACTGCATGTTCATTTCTGTGTTTATACTTAATCAATCATTAAACTGAGTTTCCCCTTATTTTTCCTTAAGATAGATGTAATCTTTTTGTGCTGTTGGTTTTATTTTCACCTAACCTTTTTAAAGATCAACACATTTGTCATGTCTATAGCTGAATGCCAAGACCAGCTGTGAATTAAGCAGAGACAGTGCATTCTGTAGCTCAGACAGCACAGCCACTCAATTCCCATTGTGGGGGGTGGTTCTGCTCCGAGGGCAGTGTGTTTGTGGAGGAAGGATGTTGAGAGAAGCTCTGGGTTTGAGGTGATCTAGGTCCCAATTGTGGTCTTGGTACTACATGTGTCCCTTTACTTTACAGGGGCAGGATTCACTTATGAAACTGGAAGTTTGGGTTGGATTAGTAGTAAGTTCCTCTCTACTTGGAAAATCATGGGATTCTATGGCTTTTGAGGCTCCATGTAACTCTTTAATATCAATAAATCCTCATGGACACTCTAAATGTATTTTGCTCTACTCTATGTGTAGCTTCTGTCAAGCATTCTTCGATGTAGATGGATCTGGCATGATTTTTAAAAATGCTACCTTACTAGTACCTCACTGGGCTTGGGTGAGGCTAGTCCCGCTGGATGAGAGACAGAATCTTGAATGGGTGGGTCAGGATCATCTGTAGAAGTCCTCACCAGTTTCTTTAAGAATGTAGTATCAGCCCTGGCTGGTGTGGCTCAGTGGATTGAGCTCCAGCCTGTGAACCAAAGGGTCGCTGGTTCCATTCCCAGTTAGGGCACATGCCTGGGCGGTGGGCCAGGTCCCTGGTTGGGGGCGTGCGAGAGGCAACCAATCCATGTCTCTGTCACACATTGATGTTTCTCCCCCTCTTTTTCTCTGTCCCTTCCCTCCTCTTTACAAATAAATAAATAAATATATTTTTAAAAAAGATTGTAGTATCAGTCACTTTTTATTCCTTGCTTAGTCTCTTCCTCCCTAAGACATGTGATCCCATACCTAGTGCCTAGCTCAGGACAATGATCCCATTCAGGGAGAGCCTCAGAGGATAAGTCAAGGTGCCTTCCTCCATTCTGCATGCAGGGAACACGAGGCTGGGAAGAACTACTGTGGGAACCTCTTGGAGGAAGGGTGGTGATTGCTTACGTGCTGTAGTACTATTATTCCGGGGTTCCTTTCACCAGTCATTTATGTTGCCCTTAAGTTTTCAGTATGCATCATTCTGTTTTGAAAGGGCACACACAAATACCAATATAATGGTGTCTTGGTTATTTTTCTCTAATTTCCTCCCTCCGCCTCAACCAGTTGTAATGGCTTGTCTCTGTCGATGTTGACACTTTTTACTTTAGCATTAACAGTAAATTTAATGAACATGTTGTTTACCCCCATTCTGTGTCCTTAATAAGCATCTCAAATTATTGGATGCAAACTACCCGTGCCTGACCTGGTCATAACACATCCCTTGAGGAGGAGGATTCATTTATCATTGTCTTTAGACGTTGACACGTTTTTAAAAACCGTGCATCCCAATGCACTGATATAAAAATGAACAGGCGTGCATTGCTGAGAGTAAATGCAGCCTGCTCATTCCTCATTCATTTACGGTATTCTAAATCCATATATTTCCTTTTACTACTGTTTTAATCCTTTTTTCACTTCCTTTGCTCATATTCAGAGGATATCATTTACAGAAATCCTCACTCAAGAAATTCTTGATGACTTATAAATTGACAAGTAAATAGTCAGAAGAACTATGCATTTTCTTTATATTCTTTTTTTAGATTGCTCTCAGTCATAGCTGCGCTCATTTTCACTGATGTGAAAAAGCAGTAGATAAAAGAAGGTTGTCAGCCCTTGAGGACAAAACAATGCCATTCATTTGCATTCTTCACGGAGGTTGGACTAGCAGATACTTCATTATTTCCTGCAACCCCCAGCAGACGGTGCGTTCCACCGGCGTGAAGAGCGCTGTGTACAGGGAACCCACAGTGCCCGCATCGTGTTGGCGGATTGGCTCTTTCTGTCTCTTTCTTTCTGTCTCTTTCTCTCAATCCGTGTGTTATTCACATAAACATAGGCTTATTTTTAATTATCTTCATTGATGCATAATATATTTTCAGTGAAATGCATAGACCTTAAGTGTAGAATTTGATGAGTTTTGACAAATGAATACACATTGTAATACACATCCTATCAAAATGAGTTTTCTCCTGCCTCCCCCCAGCCCAAACCCCCCAGCCCAAACCCCCCTGCCGGCAGCAGCCGCCCTTCGAATATTTAGTTGGCAGAGACGACTTTCCCTGTTACAGCGCTTCAGACGGTAGCTTCAGATTGCGCCTGGCTAATTTTACCCGTTTTTGAGCTTTATCCACGTTGCTCTTCCATTACTAGTTTGTTTTTTCATATAAAGGGGCATTGAATATACCAGAATTTCCAACCCACCCTCCAGTCGTTGGAGAATCAGTATTAGTTTGAAACCATTAGCATTGTTTACCATTTTTTGTTGTGATAAAGTGAGCTACCGTGAACGTTCTTGTACAAGTCATCCGTGTGTATACGTGTGCCTGTTTTTATTTCTCTTGGACAGATACCTAGAAGAAGCAGCATCGCTGGGTCAGAGAGGTGGGCATATGTTTAAACAAATGAGAAAATGCCAGATTGATTTTCAAAATAGTTGGATCATTTTGTACTCTTACAAGCTTCGCGTGAGAGTTTCAGTTCCTCCTAGTTCTTGCTGACACTCGGTCTTCTTAATTTTATCCTCTTGGGAATACGTACAGTGGCTCAGTCACTTTGCAAAACCGTTGGTGGTTCATGAAAATGTTAAAGATAGAGTTGGTATAACCTGTACTATTCTATTCCTGGGTATGTCCCCAAGAAGAAAGGAAAGCATGTCCTCACAGAAACTTGTACATGCATGTTCGTGGCACCCTCATTCATAATGACCAGGACATGAGAACAACCCGAAGCAATTCATCCAATAAACTGATAAAATATGAATGTGATGTAGTCACTCAACGGAACATTAATCAGCAATAAAAAGGAATGAAGTACATATTATAGCATGGATAAGTCTTGAAAAATTATGCTAAGTGAAAGAAGCCAGCCGCAAAGACTACACATCGTGTGGTTCTATTTCTATAAAATATCCACCGGCAGGAAAATACAGAGTTGGAAAGTAGATTTATGGTTGCCTAGGGCCTCTCGGGGGTGGGTAAGGAGAAATGAGGAGTGACTGTTAGTAGCTATGGGGTTTCTTTTGGATGGACAAACATGTCCTAAAATAGACAGTGGGGACACTTGCACAACTCTGTGAATATATTAAAAACCATTGAATTGTAAACTTTACATAGGTGGCTTACCGTATTTTGCTGTGTACATTGCTCATCACGTTTTAGTGCTGATTCCGATGTATAATGCGCATCCTTATTTTTCCCTCAAAAGTGTGGGCAAAAAAAGTGCACATTATACACAGTAAAATGCAGTGTATCCAGTATATTATATTATTTATATGGGTGAATTGTAGGATATGTGAGGTATATCTCAATTAAGCTGTTTAATGTTTTTTTTTTTTTTTTTTTTTAATAAAGGACCTCATGCAGAGGGGGTAATAAGTACAAAGGCCCTGTGGCAGGAACACACTTGGTGCGACAAAGGGGCAACAAGCATCTCAGTAGCCTGAGTGCAGTGACTGCAGCGGAGAAAGTAGTGGAGGTGTGGTTGGAAGGGGGGCTGGGGGGGCCCAGGCCAGACAGGGCTGTGTAGTCCGGGGAAAGGAATCTAGATTTTCCGATGTGCGTTGTAGGGTGCGTACATCCATGTGTGCGTTCATCTGTGCATGCCCTTCCTGAGAAAGCAGAAGCTGGCTGCGTTATTTTAATCCCTTCTAAAGGAACAAAATGCTACTTGGAACAGAACATGGTCATCTTTTTGCTTCTGTAAACTTTTATCAGTGATTCGTTAGATGTGCATATTCAGATAAACTCAGAGAATATTCTTAATGCTGTTGATGTAAGAAATGCACTACCCCTAAGTTTCAAAGATTGTGTTTTGCATACGTGGTGGTGGTCTAAGAGGGGGAACGCTCAGTGGACTTGCACGCCTCCCGGTGACGCGCTCATTCTGTGGGGCTGGATGGAGTGTTTACGATTGACTGTATCTCACTCATTTTTTACTTACTGTTTAGAGGACTGTTGATGTTGTAGGAGTCATTTCCTGTTAAGTATTTCTGTAGCCATTTTTTCCTTTCCACCTGGCTTCTTCTTAACATCTTCCATCATTTATATATTAGAGCCGATTCTATAAATCTATGTCCTATTTAAATTAAGCCTTTGTTCCCTTTATGTAATCATTTCATGGTTGGCCTCTTTGGAGCAACACATTTATTTTTTGAATAGCAATTTTTTTTAAGTACAATTTACATTGGGAAAAAGTGTCAGCCACGTTTACATTTTGTACTTTAAGTGGCCGTTTATTTATATGCACATTGCACCTTGCCTGTGTAGTGTGAAACCCAAAGAACATAAATAGTTAGCTAACCTCAAAATGTGTCAAGTGCAAAAGCCACAGTGAGCTATACTATAAGCCAGTGTATTTGCATTAGGGTATTGAATTGCATAATTATGCTATTGTTGTTGAGGGGGAACCTACCATACAGGTGCCTGTAATTATTGCCCAAGACTGCTATCAAGGTAAATGAGAGTCTTAACTATTCAAAATAAATCAGCCATTCTGGGACTCTTCAGCGTTGTAGGTTTGCATGCGTTTCAGAAAAATTCCTTTATATTTAACACACATTTCGGCTTCATCTTTCTATTCTCCTGGCTCCCTCGTGCGTGAAACAGGAAGCCTTTTCAGCAGGACCTCCTTCTGGTCTTCACGACAGCAAAGAGTTCGTGAATTCCCAGAAGTGGGTGACATTATCAACTAGCATTCTCATCCGCGAGAGACATTGGAAATCCAGGGATGTCACCCTGAGTCATTCTCTGCGGGTCGGGTGTGACTTGGCAATCCATCGCACAGGGCGGCTGGCACGAGGCTGCCCAGCAGCAAGTGCCCCGGGGCCCCTTCCTCCAGCTCTATCCTTGTTCCCACGTCGGCAACACTCTTGAAGGATGAGGAGTCCACGGTAGCGGGTTGTGACTCCCAGGGCGTTGAAGCAAGAGCTGCAAAGGCGCTGCTCCTGTTCCAGGGACAGACAAAGTTGGGGCCCTTTCCTGCTGCCCTCAAAGAATTTTAACTGGCGCTGGATGTCTGAGGGCAGAGTCCATCCCTCAGCGAAGGCAGGGCCTGGGCATTTGGAGGTGAATACTAAATAAAGGGAAGGAAAACTTCCGAGAGGGGAGGAGGCATAAGGGCAAAGGGGGTGGTTGCTCTTCCCTGTGAGAGGACACACTCCCCTGACCCCGCACATCACTGGGGGCTGCAGATCAACCACCATAAACACAAGGGAACTGCTGACCAGCTGCCTGACTTCAGCAGAACTCCGTCTGTAACTGCTCCTCAACGTGAGCTGTATTTATTGTGGCTTTGTTCCTGTGTTCAAACTCATGCCGTCTCATAGTGGAGATAGGTTGCATTTCCTTACTTGCATAGTAACCATAGTAACCATACAATTGGAGTCAGCAGTCCAGGGTGCAAACCGATCAGCTTGTCCCAGTGAAAACAGTTCTAACTAATCCGCAAGGCATCCGGCTCTGCTCCAGCTTGGGCTCCACTCATACTCTCCACTTATAATCATTGCATCATATGCTGCTAGGTCTTGACTATTGTGACATCGGTCCTTATGTAGGTACTGTAAATGCCCATCAATTGGATGAGAATATAAAAAATAGCTGTACATTTTCCAGCAGCTCTATACTATTAATAATAAACTATAAGTGGAAGAAGTGGTCTTGTTAGTGCTTCTCAACTTTTTTCACCTGATGTGACATGTATGAATTAATCTATCTAGCCATTTGCACTTTTATAGATGCAGGGAAAGCAATCATAATAGGTCCCAAAGTATCAATTATTATTCCAATTATCATTTTTATCCAGTGAGTGAGTTGAGTGAGAGGTCAGAGAACAGGGCTTTGGACTTAACTTTTAAACAGAGAAGTTAGGTGATAGAATTGAAAGTTAATGAACTTTCAGTGTTTTTACCAGGAGTAGAGTCGACCTCTAGAAACCACTTTCTTTGCTCATCCATGAGAATCAGCTTCTCATCCACGAAAGATTGAGGATGAGGTTGCAGCAATTCGGCCACATCTTCAGGCTCCGTTTCTTGCTCTCTTGCTGCTTCCACCACATTGGCAGGTACTTCCTCCGCTGAAGTCTTGACCCTCGGAGTCACCCATGGGGGTTGCCATCAGCTTCTTCCAAATTCCTGCTGATGTGGATGTTTTGACTTCTTCCTATGAATCTCAAATGTTCTTAATGGCATCGAGAATGATGAATCCTTTCCAGTAGGTTTTTAACTTACTTTGCTCAGATCCATCAGAGGAAAATCTCTTCGTGGCATCTATAGCCTTGTGAAATATAATTCTTAAATAATATCTGAAAGTCAAAATTACTCTTTAACCCATGGTTTTCAGGATGGATGTTGTGTGAGCAGGCATGAAAACAATATTAATCTTGTTGTACATCTCCATCAGAGCTTCTGGGGACCAAGTTCATTGCCGGTGAGCAGAATCGTTTGAAAGGATTTTGTTTTTCTGAGCAATTGAGCAGCCGATCTTAACAGTGGGCTTAAAATATTTAGTAATCTATGTTGTAACAGATGTGCCATCATTCAGACTTCGTTGTCCCATTTATAGAGCACAGGCAGAGTAGAATTAACATAATCCTTAAGGGACTTTCAGGATGGTAAAGGCACACTGATTCCAACCTAAAGCCATCAGCTGCATTAGTCCCTCACAGGAGAGTCAGCCTGTCCTTTGATGTCAGAATAATGATTTCTCTTTTCTGTGAAAGTCCTAGATGGTATCTTCTTCCAATAGAAGGCTCTTTTGTCTACACGGAAATTCTGTTGTTTAGTGTAACCACCTTCATGAGTCAGCTTAGCTAGATGTTCTAGATAACTTGCTGAAGCTTCCACAACAGTACTTGAACTTGGATGTTATGGAGACGGCTTCTTTCCTTAAACTTCATGAACCAAACTCTGCTCAAACTGCAGCTTCCTCACCTCTCTCCACCTTCAGAGAGTCAAAGAGAGTTAGGGTGTTGCTCTTAAGGAGGCTTTGCCTTAACGGAATGCTGTGGCTGGTTTGATCTCCTCACTAGACTACTAAACTTTCTCTGTATCAGCAATAAGGCTTTTCACTTTCTTATCATTTGTGTGTTCACTAGAGAAGCACTTTTTTTTTTTTAAGATTTTTTTTTTCCTTTTAGATTTTATTTATTTATCTTTAGAGGGGAAGGGAAGGAGAGAGGGAGAGAAACATCAATGTGCGGTTGCCTCTTGTATGTCCCCTGACGGGAACTGGCCTGGCAACCCAGGCATGTGCCCCGACTGGGAATCGAACCGCGATCCTTCGGTTCGCAGGCCCGCGCTCAATCCACTGAGCTACACCAGCCAGGGCACTAGAGAAGCACTTTTAATTTCTTTCAAGAACTTTTCCTTTACATCCACAGCTTGGCTAACTGGTACATGAGGCCTATCTCCTCTTTTGTCATGCCTTCCTCACTGAGTTTAATGATTTCTACCTTTTGACTTAAAGTGACAGACCTGTGATTCTTCCTTTCACTTGAACACTTAGAAGCCATTGTAGAGTTAATAATTGGCCTAATTTCAATATTGTTACGTCTTGGGGGATGGGGAAGCCTGAAGAAAGGGAGAAAGACAGGGGAGCAGCCAGTATGTGGAACAGTCAGACATACAATATTTATCAATTACATTTGCTGTTGTAGATGGGTGCATTTTGTGGCACCCCGAAACAGTTACAATAGTTAGATGAAGGATGACTGATCACAGATTACCGTAACAAATATAACAATGGAAAAGTTTGAAATAGTGCATACACTGCCAAAATGTGGCACGGAGTCATGAAGTGAGCAAACGCTGTTGGAAAAATGGTGCCAGTAGACTTGCTTGATACAGGGTTGCCACAAACCTTCATTTTGTGTTTGTTTTGTTTTGTTTTTTTAAAGCCCACAGTAGTGCAATGTGCACTACAGTGAACTGCAGTGAAACAAGGTGTGCCTACATTGTGAGGGCACCCTAAAGACCGGGACCCCTGGACGTTTCCTCTCTCAGATTTGCTTGTTCGGAGCCTGACAATTCATTGATTATAGTCCAGCATCTCCCAGCCAGACTTTGGTGCTGAGGCTGTTTCTGCCGGTCGATCTCTGCTCCTGGAAACCACAGATTTCTGTACCGTCCTTTCTGCTCTCCAGCCTGTAGACAATCATTTGCCCTCCCCTCTCTGATGAATCGATGAGGAGTTGTCAGTTTTCAGTGTATTCATGTTTTTACTTGTTATTAGGACAACTTCTAAACTTTTTACATGTGGAATAAGAAATTGATGATCATCTTTGAATTCTTTTAATATAAATGTAAGAGTTAGAAAAGATAGGAAGGGAAGCCTGGCCAGCCCTTACTAGAATGGAAACAAGTTCGGGAAAGATGCGTCCATGTGATTTTTACTTTCAAAGAAATAAGAAGTTAACCATAAGAAGGTAGCCATCGAGAGAAATGCACAATAAAAATCCCTATATTTAGAGCTGAATGAGTCAATATTGAAAGCTTTTTATGGGCAGAACCTAGATATTATTTCTTTTGTAGACTCCTATAACATAGAACAGACAGTAAGTCAATATTGACTGGCAGACTGGAAGAAATGTATTTTCTCTCAGCCATGGAGCAATGAGTTGAAAGTACCTAAAAAAGCACACTTCCCTATAAGGAGGAATTCAGCCGCAGTAGGTGGGACAGGCAGCATTGTGGGGTCAGGTGTTCTACAGTCTGGCTCTTTTCCTGTCTTAGACCAGCGGGGAGCAGCTGGGTAACATGGAGGCCATGTTATCCGTGTTATTCCATGTTAACATGGAAGCCGGAGCGGCCCATGAAGTGGCCTCACACAAACATATTGGGTCCGTTAGGTTCTACCTTTTAGAAATTTGGCCCAGGAGATTTTTGTTGAGTCTAAGGTCTTTGACGAGGGGATTAAGTTGACGTCATCAAGGACATGAGGTAGGACAGGAACATAAGGATTTATGATGAACCAAAGGCCTGAGAGAGAGGCCAGGCATTCAGCAGAGACTGTGAAGGCGGAAGGACACACAGCACAGGGAGCAGGTGTTCAAGGGCAGCAAGAGGAGAAGGCGACAGATTTCAGGAGAGGAAACGACCGTTCACCTGTTTCTCCTGGTGGGATTCCTGGATCGACTCTGGGTCCAGAATGCCCTTCTCCACAGGTCTAGGTCCCCTGTGGCTCCTGTTCCCGAAGTTCCACCTCACTGGTCACTCCACCTGCACCTGCCATCCAGCCCTCACTCAGCTGCCTCCTTGCACCACAAGGACCTAAATAAAGCGATGCGCGCCAGCTTTCCCCATTTTATCTGTTTCATCTAGGCAAAACTTGGCTTAAGTTCACTTCTCCACTAAGACAAAAAAAGATGATGGTTTTCCATCACTCGTCTAAAGTGAAAATCTCCTTTAATTCAGAATAGTCGAATAAAATTTGACCTTCCTTTGAACCAATTTTATTACCAACTTGTCTACTTAATTCATATTGCTAATGAACATCCTTCAGGCTCGTTTATCCCAAGGCTGAAGGATTTGATCCCAAAGGTTTTTTTTTTAAAAAAAATTAGTAGCTGGCTTATGAATTCTTTAAGCCTTTCTCAGAAACACTAATAATATAATATTAGTATAATAGTGACTTAAAATTGATATATTTAAATTAATACCATAATTATTAAGTTCTTACTGAAGCTAATCTAAATTATACACAGTAAATTTACTTTATTTTTGTTTCTACTCTTTAAAAATGTAAATACTGAATAAAAATAATTATATTTTTAATCAACAACTCTCTTTATAATTAAAGTAATTCAAATGTCATAAATACAGTACCCGGATGTTTCTATAAAATATCATTTGGTTAATAAGATTCCTTAAACAGTAGACATCTACTCTGGACTAGTAGTTTTGACTGATATTATACAGAGTCAGTACAACAGCAAGAAAACAAAATGTTCACAGAAGTCTTGATTTATCTCACAGGCTGGTTGCCTCATTGTCAAAAGCAGCTGAAGGAAGGAGAGATGCTTAGGCCAGTTAGTGACCTGATGGAGAAGACAGAGGAAAAGGAATCTTATTTGTTCAAACACGGGAGATTGGGGGTGAGATGAGAAGAGGGGAAGAAGTAAAGGGGAAAGCTGAAAGATTTGGAAACAATTAGAGAAAATCTTAACAAAGCGAATACACTTGACGCAAATAATGTGCTACATCCGCAAGCCTACCCCACAAAAAGAAGGGAACAGCGTGGTTCGTAAATGCGGTGGTCAGGCTCTCGCCCTGTAATTTTCTAAGTACTTACGAATGCAAAGTACAGGAGGGGTGGTGATGTTCCAGCTCTAAAGGAGAATATAGACATCCGTTTATGTATAGTTACACAACGATAATAAGAAACTTGTTGGAACACTATAATAGTTCTTTTGTTAACATTGCATAAAGAAAAAGTGATTTTTTTCTCTTTTAGTCTTATGGCAAAATAGATGTTCTCAGGACAATTTCCTGTATAAAACATTATGTTTCGTGAAAATCAATCATCTACTTGAAAGTGTCATGGATTAGAAGACTCCAGAGTGCCAATCACACGCAAAAGCAAATTCTCATGGAATATAATTTAAACCATGCATTCAAGATTACTATAGATTTAATTATTTAATGTATGGTTTTAATCTTAAAAAAGGAAAAAGCCACTATGAGAGAAAATCAGAGGAGAAATTTAATTGTGGAATTTGATCTCAAAGAATGTTAGATACTGAAATGCTTATAAAGTATTTTTTTTAAATATTAAGAAAATATGTAAGAAGTAAAAAGGCAAAATTGATAAGATGAACAAGAGAAAAGAGGCTGTCGCAAGTAACCAGGCAAATTTGAAAAAGAAACACTTATAACATTAAATATAAAAACATAAATATTGACACTTAACACAAAAAAAAATGGTTAAACAGTAGTTTAGAGAGAGCTGAAGGGAAACTTCATGAACTGGAAGATAGGTCCGAGGAAACTGGGCAGATTTCAATATGGAGAGAAGAGTTCAAGTTGATAAAAGAGAGGGTCAGAGTCAGGGGGACAGAACAGGAAGTTCTTGCGTGTTTCCCAAGGTATCTCTAGGTACAATATGGAGGACGAGCCAGTCAACATTCAGAGTAACCTTTCCAGAATAGATGAAAGACGTGGCTATTCATTTCTAGAAAGCACCGTCAATTCCAAACAGGGTAAGTGAAAAGAAAGCTATTTCCTGGCTTGTAGTAAAAATATAAACAACGAAGACAAAAAACTGAAAAACTTAAAAGAAGTTAGAATGAAAGAATAATTCCTTCGAAGTAATAACAATAACCTGAGAGGAAGCTCCTCGGTAGTAATAAAGGAAGCAGGAAAATAATAAAAAAAAAATTGCCTTCAAAATATTGAGGAAAAATAAGGGTTAACACAATATCATATACCCATAGTCAGTTATTTTAAAGGAAAGCAAGATTAAGTCAGTTTTAGAAAAATAACAATGAAAGAATACCAGCAATTGGATCTGTAAAGTGTACTTCAGAAAAAAGGAGAAATGATCTCAGAAAGGTGATGTTAGACGCAAGGAGGAATGAAATTCATAAAGATACGGAATGAAATTGGTAAATCAGTAAAATCACCATTAAAATGATACCAGTATTATGAAAAATGTGAAAAAAAACTTTAAAGAGACATTGAAGTTTTGAATAATTTGAAGGATTTTAATAAAAACTGGAGAGAACTGCGACGTTGTTCAGAAATCCCGTGCGGGACGGGAGGGGGCTACCTGGAGCCAGAGTGTTCGGGTTTCTCGCACGCACGTCCCGGCGTTGTGTGGAGGAAGGCGGAGGCGTGGACTAAGTGTAGATCTTACATTAAGTGTGCAAGTGGAAGTTTTAAGGGCCCCCGCACAAAAACTGTAACAGATTAGAGTTTAGGACTGTGAGCTGTTTTATCCGTAAAAGCCAGTACATACGTCCAGTTCTGGTGGAGGTGTGGTCTTTGTCGGGGCAGGAAGGTGGCCACGGACCCTGTGGAAGTGAATGAGCGTGGCTGGGATTCAACAGAACTTCATTTACAGAAGCAGGCAGGGGCCAGACTTCACCGGTACGTGGTTTGCTTACCCCCGGAGTTGAGGGCATGATTGTCAAACAAATGGCAAGAAAAAACAAAACTTAACAATAAGGGATCTAGTAAATTTTATCAGTCTAAATGTGGGAAAGAAAATTGAAAAGTAGCAAGATTGGAAAATCAAATGGATCCATAGTGATATAAGTAAACCAAATGCAACTCTGTAGTAATAACAATAAATATAAATGAATTAAAGTACTTAATTGAGAGAGATTACCTAAAAGGAACAAAACAAAATCTAATTATTTACTTATTTGCAAAAACCAAAACTAAACTCTTAAGCCACAGAGGGTTGGAAGTAAATGAATAGACAAAGATATACCAATAAAATACTAATCAATAGAAAATTATGATATTTGCATAAATTTTAGAGGAAATATAAGAGAAGTAAAGAAAAGTCATTATGAGTTATAAAAAGATAGTGGTGATAAACTATGAATTCATCATTAAGATATAACACTTAATAAATATATATTGAGCAAAAATGACAGAATTATTACAGAAAAATGGACAAATTCACCATGACAATGGGAACTTTTAATACTTCTCACTCAGGAATTGTTAGAACAATCAGGAAAATATTAGCAAAGATATAGAAAATTTGATTAACACAGGAACGAGATGTATCTAATGAACAATTATCGATCTTTGTTCTGTGAAATGGTAAGACCTGTCTTTAAAAGCAATTTTCAATAAAATTTAATGACGTCTCATTTGACTACAGTTACTCACCTCAGTGTAATTGTTAGAGATCGACTTGATTGCACAGCCTTGATAACAAAACAGAAAATAATTGTTAATCATGCAATAATTTATATAGTCAATGTATTGGCTATACATGTTAATCTATTAACTGGACAGTGGTCCTGCTAGCCATTTTCTTGAAACATATAGAATCTAATAAAATGTATATGGAAAAGTATGAGCAGTAATGAC
This sequence comes from Glossophaga mutica, assembly GCA_039655065.1. Taxonomy (NCBI): domain Eukaryota; kingdom Metazoa; phylum Chordata; class Mammalia; order Chiroptera; family Phyllostomidae; genus Glossophaga; species Glossophaga mutica. The sequence continues at coordinate 92,672,911 of CM077313.1, forward strand.
AGCTCTAAGAAATAAAAACAAAAGTTCTTTCCCAGAAATGAAGACTTATTATGAAGCAATGGTAATCAAGACAAATTGACCGAGTAGAACAGAACAAAGAACCCACAAATAAACCTATACGTATATGGACATTGAATGTAGAATGCAGTATCACTCCTGATCATTGGGGAGAAATGGATTATTCAAGAAATGAGGTTGCGAAAAGTGGCTAAAACTGCATTTCTACGTCACAGAACACACGGGTGCCCGCAGACATGCACACGCAGTAATTTCAAGTAGATAAATTACCAAGGTAGGAAAGTCACATCTTTCGGTATTTTAGAAAAAATATAGGAAAAGAACTTCATCTTCTGGACTCATGGAAGTATTTCCCGAACTCTGAACACTCGATGACCCTCTAATATGGACTAGAACTAAGCAACCGAAGGCGCCTTACGACCACGCGGGGTAACTGCCTGAGGCGGGAGCCCAGGGCCAGGTGTGTCTGACCCCTTCCCCCTGCCGCACCTCACAGCGCCCAAACAGAGCCACTCCCTGCTGTGCCCTGAGGCCCCCGTGGAAAAGACAGATGGTTTTTGTAAGCAAATGTAAGCAGGTGGTAGCAGCACTTATTTGTAGACAGCTATAAGGCTTACGCGTATTTGACAGAAGATATTTAAAGTCTCAACCTTAAAATAACAGAAGCCGAGCCACAGAATTGGCTGTTGCATAGGTCTCCTCCTGGACGTTGGTAAAACCCCAGCTAAGTTCCAAACAGCAGGGTGTGTACTTGCTCTCAAATCTTATGAAGCCGAATCTCTGTATCACACTCAGATGGCTTCTGCAAGTAGAAACGAGCTGGGAGGCATGGATCGGCCCTGTGCTGGGGGCTGGCTTAGGGGGCTTTCCCTTCCCCTCCCCACCCTGAGTGGCGGAGGCTCCGAGAGTCAGAGGTGCCTGCAAGAGGAGGAGACCGGCCTCTCATTTCTTGCCTGGAGGCCTGCTTCTGCAGCGCACCTTCTGCTTTTCTGCGCATGTCTTTGTGGATGCCGGGAGGGGCGCGGGAAGAAAACGGGACGGGCGAGAGCTGGCAGGTCCAGGCTGGGCTCAGCTGCGGAGCCGGCTGCTCCCTTCTACCGCTCGGTATGGTGGGAATACAGAACCTCCCATGAGTCCCGTGGCCACCGCGGAAGGAAGCTGAGTTTGACGCATTTTTGGAGGTATGTCAGTTAAGGGCGTGGACCGCTAGGCTGGATGAGGCTATCCCCTGAGAAAGACGGGGCGAGGGAAGCCACTGGCTCGGGGAGAAGTGGTCAAACGGGAGAGAATCTGCCAGTCCAGGGACAAGGCAGAGGAAAGGACCTCCGGACAGGAACGCATGGCTGGTCCCCACGATGTCTGAAAACCCTATCCTTCCCCACCCCATGCCTGCCCCAGGCCATTGGGGAGTGCAGAGGAAGGAAAGAGGACCACCCAAAGACATAGTGAGGGCTGTATCTTACTAGCAGGCGACGTCCCCCAAAAATGTGAGCCAAAATTGAAAACACAAGACAGACATTTCCATCTGACCAATGGCAGATTCCAAAAGAAGAAGACAGGAGAGGGGGAAGGCAGGAACTACAAATAATTACAGAAAAATCTTCTCTGCTAAAGAACTCCATGTAGAAATTCTGGTTGCAAATAAGATATTGAGGAATTCAGAATCCCAAGAATAAAAATAAAAATGGCCCCAGAGGTAAGTAATAGGTACTTAAAAAGAATATCAGACTGGAATGAGACTTCTCATTTGTACATTAGAAGGTAGAAGACCACATAATAACAGCTACTAGATTCTCACACGAGCAGTTCTGAAACACAGGAATTCATTATTCTACTTAAGATAGCATTCCTCTATTAAAGAAAAGAAAGATGCTTATTAATGTACAATATTCAAAAATTACTGGTATATCAACTACATAACCCTATATGAGAAAAACACTTGGGAAAATATTCTAACCAAGTGACAACTCCCAATGCAGACACCGACAAAGCGGGTGACAGGAGAAGAAGCAGCGTCGGTGGCAGCGACCCCATCTCGTCACTTGCAGGTAGATGAATAAGTGATAAGTAATGCTGAGTCACAGCGCAACTTGATAAACACCGTATCGGGTTGATTAAGGAAGAATGAAAAAGCAAGAGAGTAAAAAGTTCACTTGTTAAGTAATGAGAAAATGCACAAATATTAAAGATAATAGGTTGAAATTTATGGCAAGAAATTTTAAAAATTAAAGGCAATGATCAAACATCACCCTGAAAAGAAATGAATGACCATAAAAGAGATTATAAAGATGATTAAAGATTACCATTAAAATGAAAGACTAGCATAGTGGATTCATGCCTAATTTGTATCCAATTTGTATCTAAATTTTAAAGATACTTTTGATGTTACTTAAACTATGGCAGATTATATGAATAATTTTCAATTACTACATGAAGGCTCTATAACTTCAGTATAAAAATAACATATACAATGACCTCAAAAATGGATAGACAAAACTATACGATGCATATAGTTGAAAAGCTTTTTTGTAAGGGTGATTCAATAACTGAAAATATGTCAACATAACTCAAAATATCACCCTTATTGTTGGAGAGAAATGATGTGATTATACCAGTATAGGGTAGAGCAAAAGTAGGTTTATAGTTGTGAGTACACAAAACAGAGTTTATTCTTGTATTATTATTTATTAATCAGTATATAATTTTCAACATGAACAACTGTGAACCTACTTTTGCCCCAGGCTGTAGTTTCTGAAAAATTCTTTGATAAAAGTCAGCGGCGATGCCTAATAATAACTTCAATTAAGATAAAAATAGAATTAGACTACTTAAGTATGATAAAGATTTTTACTTATTCATATGCTATAATCGCCATTACTAATATTGCTATCAACTGGCAGGTATCTTTCAGATTAATTAAAAATAAATACAAAAGATATTTACCTTTACCTTTCTCTGATGCTCTTTTTAGTTTTCTTCTTATTATTGTTTTGGTGCCCGCCCACATTTCTGATATAACATTTCCTTCATTTCTGAGTGTTTCATGCTGCTCTCTTCTTGCTTGTGTGGTTTCTGATGAGAATGTCTCTGTAATTCCCACCTTTGTTCCTCTGTAGATGAGTCATTTCCCCTCTATGCCCTCAGGCTTTTAAATATTTTCTCTGTCTTTGCTTTCTAAAGTTGGAATATAATACGCCTACCTATGTGGTTTCTATTTTTGTTCTTGTTTTTGTTTGGTATTGTTCTTGCTTTGTGTTCTCTGAGCATTGCGAATCTGCAGTTCGGTGTTTGTATTGATTTGGGGAAGTTCTCAACCATTTTTGCTTCAAATATTTCTTCTGGTCTGTTTTCTCTTTCCGGTGTTCCAAACACAGGTACGTCCTGTCTTCTGACATGGTCCTGCAGTTCGTGAGTGTTCTGTTTTCATCCTTTCTGAACTTCATGTCGGGAAGTTCCCATCGACCTGTCTTCATGCGCGTGAATTCTTTCCTCAGAATCGGCGTCTAGTCCATTGGTGTCCCCCGAGGGTTCCAGTGGTCTGGATCGCCAGCATTTCTGTTCACTTCATCCTCAGAGTTTCCATCCCTCTGCTGACTTTACCCATCTGTTCTTGCCTAGTTTCTCTGTATTCCATTAGAGTTCTTAAAATACCAGGACTTTCGGAAACACCTATTTGCGATCTAGACGGCAGCTAAATGGTGCTTTTCTGTGTAATACAAAGAAGTCTTACAGATACACAAGATAAAAAAATAACCAACAGGCATGTGGTCAGCTCACAAAAAGCCAACGAAATAACAAATTCATGAAGAAGTATTAAATGAACTGAGAGTTAAGGAAATGCAAACAACAGTAACAAAACTTAAGGATGAATATTAAAAATGGGTACGCATAAATATTCAGGTAGAAATATGAATTGTTGCCACCTTTTGGGGAAAGCAACCGGGCAGTCATTACTGAAATAAAACCCTGCAAGCCCATAGCCCTAGACAACTTGGCCTTGCGTGTCTCCCGCATCCCGATAAAGCAAATCAGTGTGTGCATACGGATGACGATGGCATACAGCTACGGAGTGGATGCTCTGTACCAGGAAAATGCTGAAATCAATTATGAAATAGCCGAGAACTGGAATATTTTGCACTCATTTACATGAACAGATGAATCTGAGCTATGCCAGTTGACTAGGAGGGATTGCCATAAAGTATTTATGAAAAGTAGAATGTGGAAAAATACGTATGTAATATTGTTCAAATTCTGGAAAAATGTGAAAAAACATAAATACTTATATCTACTTCAGTATCTTGCCAAAATTGCAGGTTCTTTATATAGTGTGACTTTATTATAGCAAAATAAACAACCGAGAAAAGGAAATGTTTAAAAACTCCCTCTCTGTGTGCGGAGAGGCTCGTGTAAGTTTGAATAAGCAAACTGGGATGTATGGAAAGATTCACACACAAGACTCCAACACAGACTGGCTCCGAGGAGGCGGCGGGGAGGGGGCACGGGCGGGGGTACCCTCTTTCTTCATACATTGTCGTGTTCTTTCACTACTTGCAAGCTTAGAGTAAAGTAGTAATTTGAAAATACCAAATATGCAAACTCTAAAGAAAAAAGCACACAGATGACTCCTGTAGAGACTTTACTGAGTGTATCCGTCGGGATTTGGTGAGGATAACAGTTATAAGTACTACAGAAGTTTAACACAAGAGTTCAGTGTTACGTGGCCCTGGCAGCAACTGAGGGCCTATTGCTCTGTGAGGCTGTTTCCGGAAAATCGCAGAAAGTTACTAGTCACTCCTGCAAAGCCACTGAGTCCAATGCCCTGTGACCTCCCCAGCAAAATGTTTTGGTTTTTGTTTGTTTGGTTTTTTTTAATTTCACTCCTGCCTTATCTTTACCCTAAGTCCTTGTAGTCACAGACCTGGTTGGACACAGTTTCAGCCTTAACCAAGTGGAGGTGGTGCAATCCAACAGTCCACGCTTTTGTCAACTTGGCATTCTTTTAAACTTTCAAATCAAGATAATGGCCACATTGTGCATGTAACTCACATAATGCCCCTATATGGCGACTGCGTATACATGGTTACCAACATAATGCAAATACCTGCACACGTGTGTACCCATGCAGGAAAATTAACACCACCGTCCTGGTCCTCCGTCCTTATTCCTGCATGTGGGCCCGGGGCCAGAAACTGGTGTTCCTTCTTCCTTCGTCTGCCCCCCTTGCCACACACACTTTGTCCTCAGCAAGTCCCTCCCTTGCTTGTGATTCGCCGAGTAGGTGGTGACCCAAACTTTTATTCCCGAGGAGGTTTATGCCACCAGCAGTCCTGATTCTCTGGTCGTTCCCTACTCAGCTTTGTCACTGGAGTGTTAAGAGGTGCCCCAAAGAATCTCCTGAATGCTGAGCTATTGCTGTGTAACGCATTGCTACCAAACCTAGCAGTGTGAAAGAGCACATGTCTACTATCCTGTAGTTCCAGTTCCTGTGGGTTTAGGAATCGGAGACTAGCTTAGCTGGATGCATTGCTTCAGGGCCTCCCTAGGCTGTAATAAAAATGTTGACTGGAATGAAGTTATCTCCAGGCTCAGATGGGGAAGAATCCATCGTTAAGCTCAGGTGGTCATTATCAAGATTCAGTTCTTCTTGCACGGTTGGACTATGGGCCTCAGTTCCTTATTGCCATTTGTCCAGGGGCTCTCCTAAGTTTCTTGAGAAGCAAACATAGCAGCTTGCTTCCTCAGACTGTGTGAGCTGATACGAAGGTAGAGTCCAACAACACAAAAGTCCCAATATTTCATAACCTAATCATGAAGTAGCATCACATCGAATGAGGAACTAAATCCGTTGCTGTGTTCTGCTGGTAACTAGTACATCACTAAGTGTGGCTGGCCATCAAATGAAGTGGATTGAAGAAGGACATAACTATCAAAAGGTAGGAATCGTTGGGGGCGATCGTAGACATCTGCCTACCCCATTGGGCATCACTCTTTCTGCCACCATTGTGATTAGCAACCCATTGCACCACACACGACAGTCACTGCCTTTTGTGCGTGTTAATTCCAGGGCACGGGAAACGCAAAGTGGCCCAGTGGCATTCTCAGCTTTTAGTTTAATGAAACCGATGTTTCATCTCTTCATGAAATCATTATTTCCTTGGAAACGAAGAGCTCCAAACCAGCAGAAATGTTTTGGGCATGAGAGGACATTCAACCAGCTTAGGTGTCTATCCCAGTAGGAATTACTGCTCCTTTCATGAAAGAAGTGTGATTAACCTGCCATCATGCAGCTCTCTGGATGCCCCGTGGACTACTGTTATACTTGGGGCTCACAGTGTGTCTCTACGGTCGGCAGGCTGGGCACTCAGCATTGGTATGCTGTGATCAGCCTCGTTAAGGGGACACCCATGTGTCTATTCCAGCTCTTCAGTTTAGAGGTGGGAACACGACGTGAAGATGGCTTGAGGGGCCCACCGTAGATGGTTAACCATCTACATTAGTCACCAGCCCCCATGAGCCTCCTTTCTGAAAAGTGGCTCACTGTGCTATTTTGTGTCTCCAAGAGTTTGTGTTAGCTCAGAGCTCGTGTCCACTTATCCCTAAGAGTGTGGGTTCTTTCTTTCCCAGAAGCACAGATACCCTGGTAAATGGCTGCAGGTTCTTTTGGAAAAGGCTAAATGAATAGTGTACAATACACACTTTTGGCAGTGTAGCGATTCCCTTCCTCAAGGGGGTCACGCCTCCTCCTCCTGGAAGGTGTGGTTCTAAGTCTGCAGACCACTCAAGTCTAGGAAGTGGGCGAGGACCACAGCTCTGTGGAGCCGCTCAAGTCAGGCCTCTGGTCACCCGTCCCAAAGATCTTGCTGACGTGAATCAAGTAGGCCTTCCCTCTGTGGTAGTCCCAGGGGTATAATTACTTAGCCACAGACAGAAACCTCTACTCGTTGAACTAGGTGATTTCCACTCCCTCCCTGCTACCTGTTATGGTAGCCATGCCCACCTTGACCGGGCTAGGTAAGGGCCAGTAGCAGTGAAAGGCTACACAGGGCTCCTGCCACTCCAGTGTCCCGATATCCCTGTTGTTTTCCAGAAGTCTGTTCCACTCCCAGGGTCTCCCCTGTCATGCGGACAGGCAAACAATAGCATTAAAGAGCCTTGCAGGGTTGCTTGTGTTCCCCTGGTCAATGCAGCCGTGAAGAGCCTGGAGAAGCGTGTGAGTGTGTGCCATGGGACACGAAAAAGCCCTCCTTGATTCTGTAAGCCTTTGGATAATGCATTCCGCGGTTCATTTTGGCCACCGCAGAGACTCTGTCGTAGTCAACCAACCAACCAAGCTGTTGCGACTGTACCCACCCGTTCAAGGTAGCACATCCACCACCACGCATGAGCAGGTCCCACAGACCCCACTGTGTACTCTTCCCTCCCTGTGCTAACATTCTGAGAAGCCATCCTCCCCATCGCCACTGAAATTCAATTGTCAAAGTAAAATTCAGATTGTCAAAATATTTCAGCTCTTTTTGTGTGTATAATGTTGCCTCCTGAGTCAGACTCAGTATTTTTTTAAGCTTTGAGTCCAGTGAAAGGTTCAGACTCAATGACAGGTGATGGAGCGGGTCTTCACAAGCATCAGCTTTGCCCCACGAGCCACAGGTTATTCACTAAGAGAAGGTGAATCTAGTCAGGGGAGCGTCCTACTAAGTGGAAGCTGGGGGTCCCAGGTCCCCAGCTTTAGTGTGATCTAGTCAAATACCTCTAAGGCCATTTTTAGGCTTTTATTTCTTCCCGATCAATATCGTAGATATGCTGTAAGAGACCCTGAGATGTTATGAATCCAATTTACATCTTAATTCTGTCAATCACAGTATCCTATTTTTTGTGGTTCTCAAACTATTCAAACCTGCAACTAAAAACAATAGATAATTTTTCAAGATAGTCATAGATGTTTCTGGTTTGTTTATTTGTTTGTTTGTTTGTTTTCAGTCCTGTTAAAATTGCCAAACCACCTCCCTGTACGTAGGCCTAACATTCCTTATCATCAGGACAATGGTTTAAGTAGGTCACCGAAAGCTATAGGTAGCTGATTCCAGGTGATACTTTAAGAAACTAAGTTACAATTGTGTCTCATACTCTATAGGCTTCTTACCACTGCCAATGAGGTTGTTAATGCTTTTTAATCTAACATTATGGGACCAAGTCCAGGTTCCTATCTTCACCCTTTTTTTTTTTTTTTTTTTTTTTGCCTGCAACCACTTTTAGTCCCCAAAGCTCTAGCAGTCTGGGTTTGCTCAGGGAAACCGAGCCACTACAAGCATGATGGGAATCAGTGGTTTAATACAGTAATGGGGGTTTATACACACTCGCTGTGTGGCTGGGTAGAGACTGGTCAGGAAGGCCGGAGGACCAGAGGAACCTCGCTCTGAAGCCCCGGCCTGAGGGACAGACCTTGCTGATGCTCGTGAAGTTATGCACGTGGAACCTCCCAGTGGGAGCCCACAGGAGCGCCGAGGAAGTGCCGGAGTGACAGAAGTTTGATTCGTGTTCAAGTCCCTTGGCCTCCAGAGAATCAAGGCTTTCCTGGGCCTTCCGAGGCCTGTGGGAGGCCTCTCGTTGGCCAGCTCCCACTTAAAACCACGCAGGGAAGAGGATTCTGAGAAAGGTGTCCCAGACCTAGCTGGAAAGAGTGACTTTCGTGTCAAGTTGTCAACAGACAATCCGGAGCAACCCAGTTCTGTCGGTCTGCCCTGCCTCGGACATAGTCTAGCCATTCTCAGAAGCGCTCTGTGGTACGGCCTTGAATTCAACCACCAGTTTTTGAGTGCTCTGTGTGTCAGGTGTTGTACTAAAATGTAGGGATGCAAAAACGAACAAATCACAGTTTTTCAAGATCTGATAGGCTGGCAGGGGAAAAAATATATATGATAGCATAAAAGCAGTGTTTATTTGAAAGATACTTTAATAGTGGGTATAAATCCACCCAGTAAGAGTGAGGAGTAACGGATTTTTGTCGAGTGAGCAAAGGGAAGGTCATTCTGAGAAAAAAAGAACAGGATGTGAGAAGGCCTATGTTCTGAAAGAAGCAGTGTTTAGAAGAAACCCAAGCGGATTTGCATGGCTGGAAAGTTAAGATTTCAAAGAGACACAGGGAGAGATTAAGTTGGAAAAGCAGGCAGAGATAAAGTCAGGAGGAACATATACACGAGGGCTAACTGTTTTCTGTAGGAAATTGAAACCAATAAAAAGTCTTAAGCCCTGGAGACGTGGTTTATATAAAAATCACTCTTACAGCATGATAGTGGAGGAACTGGAATGGGTCAAGGCCAGAGGTAGAAAGGTACACCAGGAGTCAATTGCCATAGTCTAGGTGCAAATTATATAAATGTCATGGTAATTGAAGAGGAGGAAGTGGTTTCAAAAGGAGGTTCCACTTAATTTAGTGATTGATTGATGGGGTCTGGAGCTGCGGAGGGAGGGAGGCTCTCTCATAACCTTCTCCGTTCTGGTTTGGTTGACCAGATAATTAGGCGAAGGCTATTAGTGGAAACATAAGTTCGAACTAGTGTGTTCTTTATAAGAACTAAACTATGGAGAAATATCTTGATCCGTTTTATTACTTTGAAATGGAACCACTTTTAAAAAACTGTACAAAATGTTCCTCTATCTCCATGATACATAAAAAGAACATACTTTAACATGTCAAAATAAGAAATGTAATATATGTGCAAATTTAGATGTTCAACGTGACCTTTCATATCTGTCCATTAGAAACCCTTGTAAATAGTATGCTGTGAATGTCAGAAAATGTGGGCAGCAATATAGGACATTTATGGGATTTAATTTGAGCCATACAAAGTCGAAGCATAGTATAGTCTTCTCTCTCTCCCTTTCTTCACTTAATTTGTAAATTTTGAGTTAACAGTACACATCTTCATGTTACATTTTTCTTACCACAATAACTCATATATTTCTCTTTATAAGTATACTGTCTGAATAAATAAAATAATCATTTAGTTAACAGATGAATCAAATGAAAATAACTATTATCTTAAAATTATTGCCTTAAAACAACGGTTACAGCAAAGAGTTAGGTCAGGAGGTCTGGGTCTTGGACTTGGTTCCAATACCAGGGTGGGTGACCTAGTTCCCTTTTAGCTCCTGTTCTCTCATCTGAATGATAGAGTACTTCCACCTTTTCACTTCTGGGACTATATTTTAATGTGTTTATATATAGGGTAAGGGCAAGGGACAGGGTAAGCAAAGTCTCCTAGTCATTTCTGTAGTCCTGACAATTAATCCAGTATCAAGCTTATGGTAGATGCCGAATGAATAATAGTTGGAAGATTAAATGATTGCTTAATTATCAGGAATGTGAAGGGAGATTAAGCTCTGGATCATGGGGTCCAAACAATATTTAGACCAAAACTGAGGTTTGAAAGAACAATAACAAATCAGTAGTAAAGACCCGGGAAGTGTGGAACACCCAACTCCGATAGAGCAAGCCAGCTCTTGGGATCGAAAGCTAGCACTAGGCTTAATCCTGAGCAAGAGTGATTTGCACGTGGCCCATTTGGGATTTTTAAACCAACCGTGAGAAGTGCTAGGTTTGAGAATATAATGCGCAAAACCATTAGCTGCAGATTCGCTGCTTCCAGGTCGTTTTCGTGCGTTTGGTGCCGGGAGCGGGTGGGGGTAGTGGTAGTGAGTGTTGGATGGTTAATGAATTGCACTAGGCTGTTTTTCTTTAAATGTTTATTTCAAAGAGCGTACTCTTCAAAGTCAGAACTAGTCTGTGGGTAACAGCCTACCCAGGCTCCCACGAATACTCGTTCAGATCATGCCCTCCTAATGGGGTCTGGCTGAGCCTTCAGATTCTCCCTCAAGCTCAGTCCGCCGGGTCAGAAGCCTGCGCAGAGGAGGGGGAAAGGCAGACACTGGAAAAGCTGTGATTTCAGTTGATCTGCACAAGGGGGACCGGTTTCTAATTTGCATTGGGGTGCATCTGTCCTGGTCCCAACGGTGCCAAAAGCACAGCCAGTCACCGGTGTAAGTTCTGACTACATAAAGTATCCCAGGTGACTCTACATAATGTTTCTATTGTTTGCCACCTGGCAAGCTCCACAGACTGAAGCTGGAGAGGTCAATGAATCGCTTCCAGTAACTTCATGCACAGCCCCCACTTTAGAACTTAGCACTGAAGACATTCTTCTTGAAGGATCCACAGAGAAATAAGAAATTCATATGTATGCAGTGACCCGCTGCCATGGGCTGTTCCTCCTTGATCTTTGTAAGAAAGCTTTTCCTAATTTCCATACCTTAGAGACATAATGAATGGACAACTGATTAGAATATTTCTTATTGAACTGATGCACCCCCTGAAACACTAGCGAGGTTGAAGGCTCAGACGCTACAGAATACGGATGTTTTAGAGACTTTGGAGGTGGGGCCGGTGTGTAAACACCGTTCTCTTGGGTTCCTCGCCTCTATCTCGTTTTCTCCGTCTTCCATTCTGATTTTTAAAAATAGGGCAGTGTTGAACCAGGCAAAAATATCTGAATGTCCTCAAATACTTAAGCCAACTTGTGATTTGGTGGTGGGTGGGATGGTAAAGAGGCACTAGAATGTATCTGTTGAATTCCTGTTCCCGACTAAGACCAGGACGGTTTGTTCTGGGAAAATCCTAGCGGCCCTGCTGTCCGCCTTCCCAGTCCTCAGAGAGCTCTTCCCGTCTTCTGCCTGACCGCCGTCTGTGAACGGAGCGGGAGGAAAGGATTCCTCTGTTTCCTATCTGTTCTGAGTCGTTGGATAGCTGGGATCCCCAGGAACTTACCCTGATTTTGAGCTGAGACTCTGCCTTACTGGGGACCTGTTGCTTTAGGTTCATTCTTACGTCTCTTATTCTTCTAACCCAATACTTGGCAATATTCTAAACAAACAAACAAACAAACAAAACAAAGCTAGTATTTTACGAGGTCAAAACAGTTCTAACTCAAGTTTTGTTTCTTCCAGGCTGATCGGCCCCAGGTCTGCTGACCATTCTGTGCACCATCTAATTTCCCAAAATCCACTCATTTCTCTTCCTCCTGTCATTTCTTAGTTTTGCTCCCTGTACCACGTAATCTTCTAGGTAGCTGTGAAACATCGGTGAAAAAAACCCAAAGTTTATTGCTGTTGTGGAAATTATATTCATTCTTATGACAGTCTCTGGAACATAGTAAATGCTAATTGATATTATTTATGTGTTTATATGTTTATGTCCATTAGTGTATGAATATGATGACCACATTAGTCCAAATATATCAAACATACTCTCACTAGTGCTGAATATATCAGGATAATTACCTTCTTGAAATTGGATGAATATTTTTTAAAGCCGCATAAAAGGCTTTATTAACAGGGTTGATTATTGCTCTTGCGAAGGCTAAGTTTAGCTGATGGCTCCTATCATTTTTAATAACACTGGGTGCTATTATTAGTAAGCATAAAGACTCATCAGCCTGTGGGGTGCAAACACATGGAGAAGACTGGAACCTGTCCTAAGTGTATGTCCACACGGACCGTGCCCTGGCCTCCCCCTGCCCGCTGCGAGCTCGCCTTGTCTGTCCGCCTCTCATCCTCCTTCCGCCCGCTGTCCTCAGCCCAGGGGCCTGCTGGGGCTGGCCTGTCCCTGCTGTTCAGCCGATTGTTCAAAACTCAGGAGTTTTAGAAGCTGGTGTTAGTAGCTTAAAAATAGCCGCGAAGAGAGTATTTACACCACAGAAATCAGCAAACCCTACACATCAAAACATTTTTTTGAGCCAGCTCCAGCTCGGAAATACCTGACCAAGTGTCTCATTATTGTGGTTTTGGTTGCTGATTGAGTTTGACTTGACTCTCTGCCAATAATTAGACTTTGGGCTGACACATGTTCAACTGTACTTTCCATCAAGGATGTTGGCATTTTCAGACAGGGTTTTTTTAAAGATGAAAAGTCTTGCAAAGCCTATAGAAAAAAAAAAGCTGCGATGAGGACAGGAGTCATCATTTTTGCTCTGCATGTATGTCATCCTCGTTGAAGAGGACGCTCATGCAGTACACAGTAGGTGTTCCATAAATGCTGTAGAACAAATTAATGCTTTGCCTATAGTAAGTAATCTGGAGTAGCAAGTAGTTAAATGACAGGTTATGCAGCTAGGAGGGAGTGAGGCTCAAACTCAAAGATGAGCACTCTTGAAAGGTTTCTTGGTACTGCTCTGCTTTTCAGAACGGAAGGAGTTACAACAGCTGGCCTGGGATGTATTCACATTCCATCCCGGGCTGGTAGCTACTCTGAGGGGCAGAGGAGGCAGGTGAGCCCACGGAATCTCAAAGAAGATGCAGAGCGATGATATTACCAGCAGGGAGAGACCCCTGGTGGGGCATCACTGGGAGGAGGCTCCTCGGGGGCCTGTGAAGCCTTTGGCCAGCGTGCTCTGGGGATGGGGGTGGGGGGGCCCTGTGCATATGAACGATGTAACTAAGTAGCATACTAAATGACTGGGTACATGTGAGGGATGCCTATGTGTTGATGACCATTTAGAGTATTGGACAGAGGAGCGGCGCTGAGGCATTGGTTTGCTTTCTGACCGGACTACGTGGTGATTCCTCACGGTGTTTGGGCAGCGTCTCTTTTTGTCCATATGGAGGACCCAGGCTCGTCGTGTTCTTGCTTCCCCAGTGGTCCCTTTCTGGCTGATTTTCTATTTCCCTCACGAGAAAAAGGTAGTCGTACTGCTGTTACAAGGTCGCGGGTCTCCAGGTCCTGTTTTTGTTGAAACTACTTAGCTCTTTCGTCTCTTGTAGAGTCATCACTTAAATGATGTACATTTTTATACTTTCATAATGGTAGTGGCATTTTGCCCCTTCTAAATCATGTGCCTTTATTTATTCAGAAGCAAAGGTGGCTGCCCACCAGTTGACAGTAGGGGGGTGATTTGCATTTACATTTTAAATGTTGCTCTGGAAACAGGCAATTAGTTACAAGCCAGGCCTGCTGCCGTCATTTATTGATGAAGGAACGCTGGTAGTGTGTTCCTTCTTTTGTAAATGTGGGATGAGCTGTCCTCCCAAAGACATCAGGATGAGAGGGGGCCCAGTGCAGCGCCTTTTTGACGGGCCGGGCTCTCCCGTGCCTTTGCAGGTCTGCTCCAGAGAGAAAACCACCAGATGCTCCTGCCGATGCGGATGAACTACAAGGGAGCCGGCTTGGCCTAGGGCCACAGCCAGCCTGTTCAGTCCTGGCGGACTTGCACGCGCCCTGTTCTAACCAACGCCCCTGCCCTGCAGGGGGCGCCGTGGGGACAGCTGATCCACCCCCGCCGTTGGAAGTCCTTGCTATGGCCCGACTGTGATTCTCAGACCCACCAAGGAGGATCCGGCCCGATTTCTCAGTCCTGGAAGGTACTGTGAGCTACTTTCATGCGTGTGTTTTCGGGATCTGACTATTACTGGGAAGGGACTCTGTTCTGCGGGGGTGGGACACCAAGGATGATTCAGTTGCCCCTGGATGACTTGGAGAAAGGGCTGGTTCATGTTAGAAGCTGAGAAAAAGTGATGCTTTTTACTACAGATACTGAAACATTTCAGAAACGGCTCAGGGGGGACAGTAATACAATGTGTACCACTCAATTAGCTATAAGAATGTATCTGCAATGACCTCAGGCCAATGCCTGTGAGGCCCAGCAAATGGCCCAAGTCTCACGAGATCTCTGTCCCCCCCCCCCCCCCCCCCCCCCCCGCCTCCTCTTGTACTTGAGAAGTCACTGACTCTGAGACTGGCTGAGAAACAAACGTCACTCTCTTCCTTATTTTACTCTCTTCCTTATTTTCTTAACTCTCCTCTCCCCTTCCATGTCAGAAAATACTGAGCATTTTCTATTTGTCATTATGTTAAAAAAAAAAAAAAAAGCTGATGCATTTTCACAGGCTCAGTCTTCAGAACCAACATGTAAAAACCATAGAGGTGATTGTTTTATTCTTCAGTCCGTTTTTTATTCTTAAAGAAAAGTCAATGTTGTTGATCAGCAATTAAAAACAATAAAAAAATTAACCAAAAGATAATTGTAAGAGAATGTAAGGTAAGCCGCAGACTATGGTTACTTATGTAAAATAAAGGTCAGGATACTGAGGGATTATTAGAATAATTAGAGAATCAAAAGAATGAGGTAATAGTTGAACTTTTTCCTAGTAAAACAGAAATGTTGGTATGTTTAACTTGCAAAATAACCTAGATTTTCCTGCTCTGAAGCCTGCATGAAGTAATCTGTGACAAGGTGTTAGAAGTGAAGGTGGCCTGCCTGCCTGGATCCGGAACTTGTTCAGTGCTAGCTAATTGTTGATGCAGGAATTATGGCCTCTGGCTTTTGCCGTTCTGGCTAAAGATGAGATCCTACAAATGCAGGGTGTGTGCAGCGCCTGATTTATCCTTTAGGGTTATTCATAGGGTGTGAAAAGACAAAAATGCCAAGGATGCTGACACTATTTGCACGGCTGTTGTGGTTTTGTAAATCGCCCGGGCTGCCGAGTCAGTGGCGGGCCTCCACGCCCTTGGTGACTAGTACTAGGACCTGTGCGGAGTGAGCCGCTCACAGTCAGAGGTGCAGGGGCCTGCTGGGCGGAGTCAGTACAGACACGGCGGGGGGGGGGGGGGGGGGGGGGCGGGGCGGGGTAGAGAGCCTGAGTGAGGCTAGAGAACCCCACGCCCCAGAGGGTTACAATACAAGGGCGCCGACGGTTTTGTTTTGTTATTCCACGTTATTCCCTTCTCCCTTGCATTAATCCTGTTTAGGAGCAAAATGCGCGATGAAGAGGTAACAAGAATTAGTTCCCATAGTCTTTTGGAAAATTACTAAAAGTGATTACTTCGTTTATTTATTACTTCCACCCACAAACCCACTGGAGGGATTTCAGTAAGGATGTGCTTTGTGCCAAAATTGAACCCTGGAAACAACGCACTTCTTAAAAAGGAAAATATCAGTTTGACGAAGAAACCCTCTTGTTTCTCTTTTTCATTCGGGTTATTAATATAAATTGATTATGGTTTCCTGGACCTGGATTTTATCTGGCTTTAATTTTTGTTAGCATAAGGAAAGAAAACAGCTCTTCCTAAATTATTTATCTCGTTGTTTAATGAGTGCGGGTGCTGCCGAACATTATGGCTCCTGAAAGTCCATTAGTCTATTGTGAAATATATAATTATAGATGATTATGAAAATAAGAAATTTTTACTACACATATGCATTTGACAGCCTGCAATTAGTTTAGGCTGTCTAATTAACATATGTTTTACTTAATGGTGAGTGATTATAGATTATCATTTAATTATGGACAATTTCAAATTCTCATCCTTTTCTTTTTGGTGAATCTTAGCATAAAAATAAACATTTGTCAGGAGCAAAAAGAGTGTGCTTTTCTGCTTTGTTTTAGTCCAGCACCAAGAATTACTATGAAGAGAGCAGTAATAAAATAGCTTTCCTTTGAGTAAATTGCTGAGGTTTTTTAACTATGTATGTCCTGCTATATATGATATTTATGAATGCTGCTTTTTTATATGAGTTATTCATGAGTAATTTTTCACATCAAGAAACAATCAATAGGACAAAGAGCTATAGAAGCTGTTGTGAGTTGCATTAATTGAATAGCATTTTTTTTCTGAGTAGTCATTCTAAACACTTGAATTTCATCAACCTACCCTAATTAAAAGAATATATTTGTATAATCAGGTTACAGAACAAATTATACTTTTAACGTACTAGTACCTGACCAAGTTTGAATAGTTCTTTTACATATATATGTACACATATATATGATGAAGATATATAAATATATATATTTACATATACAGCAAGCGAATAGTTCTTTTACATGTATATTTGATGAATTCATAAATATACATATATGACTTTGATGAACTCATGTAAGTTTTTCTACTTGGTGGTTTTGTTACACCTCACAGATAAATTTCTATGATAAGAAAAAATAACATAGTCATAGGAAAAACAGGAAGCATAAGAATCCTCCAGTTCTCCCTCTGTATATCAAAGGGACATGCCATCAAAATGCAAGGCCTTGAAATTCTCTTGTTTGTTCTTTCTACAAATCCAGCTAAGTGGAATTAATGAATTAATATTTCTAAAATCAGAATCTTTATTGAGGTTTATAAGCATGGGAAAGATATCTAGTAGTTGCTTCCTACATCTTTCTTGGTATTTATGATTTAATTTTCATTATTGACAGAATACATTGCTTTAAAAAATTCACGTTACAAAATACAAGTAGATATAAATAGGACTGTAGTTAAGTTTGGGCTGCGTAGATGTTCAGTGAAAGTAACTAATGTCCTAAAGTAGATTTTGGAAGGAGGGCCTAGGATGACCCACTGTTGCTGTGTTTGAAACAAAAGGGGTCTAGACACATGTACTGCTTCTGTTTGTTTGGATAAAATCCCAACTCGCTAGAGGAGCAGCGCATGCTGGTAACTCCTTGTGGTGGGTGGAACAGCAGCCCAGAGACGTACGTGGCCTAACCCTTTGCACCTGTGCGTATCCCGCTACCTGGGCAAAAGCGGCTTCCCAGATGCGATGACATTTGGGTGGTCTGAGGTGCAGAGCTTATCCTGACTTTTTTGGTGGGTCCAATCGCAAGGGTCTTTGAGAGTGGGAGAGGGGGAGGCAGAAGAAGAGAGTCAGAGGGATACGTGAGCAGGGAAGAACAGTCAGAGGCACATTTGGTTTTCCTGGAAGAGGCCTCGGAGTGAAAGAATGGGGCTGGTTTCTAGGCGCAGGAAAATAGCTTCACCCCCAGAAGCTCCAAAAAGAATTGCAGCCCAGCCCGCCCCTGGACGTTAGCGCAGGGGGCCCATCAGAGTTCCCACCTGTTCACATCTGTTTTTCTACTTGGTAAGATGAACCATCAGATAAGAAGTTGGTGCTGTTTTTAAGTCACCAAGTTTATGGTAACTTGTTACAGCAGCAATGGAAAACTAATACACGTTAACCACAACCACAAGGTTATGACAGCTACTAGAAATAACTAAACAGCTGGTATTTCCCGACCTAATCGTGTGCCTGCAGCCTAGGAATGTTGCAAAAAGTAATATAAATCACACAGCAAGTGTTTGGGGTTGGTACTGTCGTTAGCTCCATTTCAGAGATGTGAACACTGAGCTTCCAGCAAGTCTGACCGCAGAAACTTCTCTCTGAACCACGGCCTGTGTCCTCCCTCTCTGCTCAGGCATGGGCTACCCAGAATCTTCTTTCGGTTCAATTCCAGTTATTGGAAATCTTTCCGAAAGACTTCCTAAATGTAATACTCACTGAAATTTAGAAAATATAATAAACATAATTGAATGCTTTATTTTTATAAGCGAGTGCCTTAGAGTACCTCAAGGGTATCATCAAACCCACCAATTCGTGGGGGTGGGAATGTAGGGAGGCCAGCGCCAGGCCTGGGTTAATTTGAGACTGGCTCTAGGGCATAGGTGAGCCTTGAGTGTTAAACGAATCATCATTTCCTTGTCCCAGTTGAGTAGAATGAAGTATGTCCCTTAACCAACTTTTATATGATTTAGATTTCCATCATCCAAGACTGGAATTCCCTGTTTCCATTCTCTGCCTGATTCCATCCTGTCTGCTTTTACCCCTTATTAATTTGAAAAATGCAATCTATAACATGTTATTTACCTGAGATCAATAAAGCCATAGTTATTTAAAGTGTATCAGGAATTCTGTATTTCTAGTAACTTTCTCTGCACAGGAATTTTCCTTTTACTTCATCGTCTCTACGTTGTTCTTAAAATCTTTACGTTGTTAATCCTTCCAGAGTTTGCCATCTTTCCCCGCTTGTCATTGCCCTCTGAATCTGATTAATCAGACCTACATGCTTTTCCTAAATAGTTCTTTTTCCCCCTGGGTATGTAGTAAGTGTAGATTGTGGGCTGGAATTATTTTTCTTAGGCTCGTTTCTTACTTTCTCTGCACTTTTTAATAGTAATATCACTCAGCCCCTTAGGTTCACTGATATACTACCTGATGAGGATGGCCGTGGTTGTAGGATGGTCCACAAGGTCATTTGAAAGGCATTGGGTGACTGCTCCGTGTGCTCAAGACAAGGTCTGTGGCTTGTCCTCATCTGACTCGAGCTTCCTCCTCAGAGCTGGCGACCCCTCCATGGGCTGCAGTATGCCCTGTTCCTCCAGACCGGAAGCCAGAGAGAGGGCAGGCCACCTCGTTGGTCTCATTCGAAAGCAGTTCTTTCACATATATTTTTCCCCAGAGTTCTGGTTGTGTATATGGGTTAGGCAAAACCAAATCACTCACTTCAATATGGTAAGAGCTTAGAAAAGGGCATCCAGTGACAAGTCTAGAAGCTTCTTTTAATGTCTGAAAGGGGCATCAGTGCCAGATCTGTAGGGGGCACCTTCAAAATATGCTTAGCAACAAACAGGAGAAAAAAACAGTTATTTTATATGTGTGTCTCTCCAAGTGCAGACTATTTGGTAGACGAGGAATTTGGGTGAGAACGCCCTGCAGAAATTCTTTTCAGTTTGCGTTTACAAGAGAAAACCGTATGAGCAGAAATAAAGGTCAGGTGGCTACTCTGGGGTTTGGCAAATTCAGGGGAGACTGATCCCCAGAGTCCTGGATTGAATATGAGAGGAGTGGGCTCCTTGTGTTCGGATTTAACTCCCCGATGAGTCAGATGTGGGTGGTTTCGGCATTTACATCACTTCTGCCAAGTTGCATAACGTCTACTGGGATTTCCGCTCACATTTCGATGCTCTTTTAACCTCTCTTTCTACTTTGAATCCCTTGGAGTTAGTATTTCTGGGGGTTGGGGGGTGGGAGGATCGATACAATCTCTGAGAATTTTAGAATAATGCTCTTCCGTGGACCATGCCTCGAGGGACAGGAGTCAATCAAAATTTTTTTAAATCCTCACTGCCTTTATCTATACACAGAAAGCGCTGAATTGGAATAAATCTTGGGATAATCTAGCTTGGACAGCCTGTGATTCTGGCCTCTGAACTTTTGTCTAAGCGACCTGCCTCCCTCCCTCTCTTTGTTTATTTTAATTACTGTCCGGGGCCCAGCTAGGGTTCTAGCTCACCTGCTACCTTTGTTTTACCTGCTCTTCTGAATCCTTAAGCCATTTTATGACTTACCCATATGGATCACATTAATTCATTACATATTTTACAAATTATTTAATGCATGCAGTGTCTTATTTCTACCTTCCTGCGTATGAAGGTAATTACTATTCACTTGTTTGCTCATTCATTCAAGTATCCAGGTAGACCCCTGACCGGTGCAGGCACTGAGGTAGGACGCAAGCGCACTGGTGAGGTAAACAGCTGTGCAGGGTGAGGTAGCAGAACGAGGCATCAAGCAAAATACATGCAAATGTATGCCTGGCCGAAAAGTTCATTGGATTTTATTCCTGTAAGATGGCTCTAGGAGCGCTTAGATGCCTTTAACTTCCTTTGAAACAATTTTATGGGACTGCATTGTGACAGCTGTCACATCACTGTGCATTTTTAAAAACTTATCAGTATTGGTGAATTTTTTGTGTAGCCATTTTAATGTTGAAGATGAAAGAAAATAAGCAACAATTTCAGCATATTATGCTTTATTATTTCAAGAAAGGTAAAAATGCAACTGAGATGCATTGAAAGGTTTGTGCAGTGTATGGGGAAGGTGCTGTGACGGATCAAATGTGTCAGAAGTGTTTTGTGAAGTTTCACGCTAGCTAGAGATTTCTTGCTAGGTGATGCTCAGTGGCCAGGGAGACCAATTGAAGTTAATAGTGATCAAATTGAGACACGAACTGAGAACAATTGATGTTCTACCACATGGGAGATAGCCCACATACTCAAAATACCCAAATCGATAACGTTATTGGTGAAAATGAAAAATGTGTCTTTTATTTTACATAAAAACCCTACAGACTTTTTTGGCCAACCCAATATAATAATAAGCTGCGGTAAGTTCCTTGATAGCAGGAAGTCCTCTATAGAAGAATATCGAATGAGGCCTTAAAATTAGCGTTGAGTGGTTAGGAAAGTCTCTCCATGAAGGGGATATGAAGAATAAACGTGGTTAGCTCGGCAAAGAGTACGGGGAAGGACGTTTTAGGGGTGAGACGCAGCCGGGTATGAAACGTGGGCTGGGCTAGAGGAGAGCCTGACACAGTGAGGAGAGGGGAAGACAGAGCTGGCTAAGCCCAGCTGACCTTAGTAAGGGGAGGGCGTGGCAAGGAAGGCGGAGGGGCCTTGCAGCCACGCCATGGAGTTCCTTGTATTCTCGGATCTATAGAGTTGCGGGATCACTGTATTCTGAATGGAGAGGAGCCCAGGAGGCAGAACGGCACTAACAAGGGGGAGGACCTCCATCCTCCATCCTCAGGAGTGTAAGGCCAAGGAGAGGATGTGAGAGGACATCCGAGTAGTGTTCAGACTTCAGTGTGAATTAGAGTAATCCGTATACTTATCAAAAACGCCGATTTCTGGCCCTCCACGGCAGAGATTGAGTCACTTTTGCTGCATTTGTATGGCTGCCAAAACGATCCTTTCACAGGTGGGTAGCTGTGACTTTGTTCTGGGAAATACAGGCCTAAGCAGTTAGGTTTTTCTTTTAACAATGTTGTGGCAACCATGAAGCTGAGGGACTCCAAGAGGAACAAGTAGAAGTACAGACAACCCAAAGGATTAAAAGGCGTAAGACATTTCCACACCTACAGGGATTCATTGTGCAATGGAATATGGGCTAAGTCCTGAACTACTGAGTTCAGCTATTAAACTCTAAGTCACAAAAGTTCCAACTTGGTTCCTCAACATCAAGGACTAGGTGGTAATATGTGTACCTTTGAAGACTGTGATATGCCTGATAGAACTTCCCATCCTGCGTAGTAATTGTCACGAAGTTGGTTATTTGTTTGTGTTGAATGCATGGATGCGTGCATTAATGAACATTTTCCTGATACCTCTTATCATGCTCTGTTTTTCCCCCAGCTCACGTATGGCCTTTTCCACACAGCTTGGGGAAGAGCACAGCCCTGATAGTTCTAATAACTGATGTATTATTGCCTCTTGGGATGATTTGAATAATGTGTGGAAGAGAGCAATGATTAACCCAAAGCAAACGATCTTCAATCTCTGTCCTCCTCGCACTTCATAAATGTTTCTATTAAGTAGGCATATATAAAAAATAATCACAATATAGTGTAACATATGCTATTTCTTTCCCATTGGACTGTGAGCTTCTCAAGGGCTGGGACTCAGTCTTTTTTATCTTTATTTTGTATAGAGTCATCTACTATGTCTTCTTTAAGTTGGTGCTAAAAAAAAAAATTATGTTGAGCCCTGGCTGGTGTTGCTCAGTGGATTCAGTGCCGGCCTTCAAACCAAATGGTCACCGGTTCGATTCCCAGTCAGGGCACATTCCTGAGCCTTGCTCCGCTGAGCCCTTCCTTAATCATCAGATTACAGTGGTTGCAGGCCAGGCCCCCAGCAAGGGGCGCATCAGAGGCAACCACACATTGATGTTTCTCTGCGTCTCTTTCTCCTTTCCTCCCCCTCTCTCTAAAAATAAATAAATAAAATCTTTTAAAAAAATATGTTGAATTGGGCTGAATTATAATGATGGTGTTGTAAATATTTTGGCAGCTGGATGGGGACAGGTCTTGCGATAAAGAGGCCTTTTGATTCTTCCTAGTTCTTAGGTTTGCACCAAAGTTGACCACACAAGCCCACTGATGGGGAAGAGCAGTGTCCCCCACCCCACGCTGCTCTGGGGTCAGGGTTGGTGTTAGTGACAGAGTTATATGCCACGAGCTGGGATGCCACATTTGAGTGACCTTCAGACTTGTTTAGAAACCCAGGTCAAGTCCGACTAAAGAGATGTTGATTTCTTGACAACCGTGGTACCAACAGCGATCGAATAAGGCAGTATTCCATGGCAATTGAAGAGCTGATCTCAGAACTGAGCTGGGTGTTCTAGGCAAAGTATCAGGAATGATTTGGGAGTTGGATCCTCTGAATCCAGAGCTCAAATCTGGCAATGGTGGCAATGAAAATAGAATGAGACGTATATGGCGGTCTCCAGTTCCTAACCCAGGCAGGGGTCTGAGGAACCCTTACAGTGGTCCCTACTCTAAGGTGTGGGGACCAGAATCCAGCTCAGGTGGACATTGTTAGGAGAGATGGTCTAAGTTATGGCTCATGCCAGGACCTCAGGTTTAGAAGAGGGGTGGGGCGCCAGGAGACTAGGCAAATGGAGGAAGAAATTACAACAAATCAGTGTCTGGCAAAAGACTTCTGGCTAATCTTGCATCCTCGACATGATGATGTAAGAGTCGTAGCTCTATGTGTGTGGACAGCTGCCGCATGTACATACACAATTCACTTAAACCGCACCTGACTTTATTCTTATAAGGCTGACCTCACCCATTTTGAAGCAAGCAAGAGATAGAAGCAGTGTTAACTTGTTTGGTTAAGAAATGCATTGCCCTGAAGGGCTTGTTTTACAGAAAAACTCCTCTCCCAAAAAGATTATTTGTAAAGAGCATTTTTACTTTCTCTTTAAGAACATCTTCAGTGGACAATTTTGTTGTCAGCTGGTGCCTGGCTCTTAATCAGCTTCTTTCTAAATTTAATTTTCCTGTTTCTTTTTTCGCTCCACTGAGCCCTTCCTTAATTATCAGATTACAGTGTTCAGCATGATTCCTGGAATTGTTCGCTTTGTCAACCAGAAAGAAGACAGACCCCTGATATAGGTAAGACTGTGCCTTCTCATTTAATGATTCTCCAATTAGTGTCCCAGTCAATCTCGGGAATCACATCTAAAGCACCCTCACAGAAGGGTGAACAAACTCCCTTCTGTTCAGCTCCCTAATCCCTCCTCCACGACCTGCTTTATGCATGAACTGTGATGCAGGATTTCGGTGGAAGGGCCAGCCGTCCAGGCTCCTGGGAACTTCAGATCACTGTGCTCTGTGCTTAGCTCTCTCTTTCGGTGAGTCTGTCCTTCTGCGTGGAACTCAGCGAGTCCAAGTCCTGGCCTTGGCCCCTGGGCCTGGCAGTGCTTGGTGTCATGAACTAGATCAGTAGGTGCTCGAGGCTGCTGAGTGCGCCGGGAAGTACCCTGGCTGGCATCTTGGGTGCACACCCTGCAGAGCCCGTGATCAGAAGGGCCTGCCTCTGACTACATGCTTTGGTGGTGCTGTTTCGAAACTCTTAACACTATGTCTTTGAACTTGTGTTTTGTCAGTGAAATTTGGTGGGGCAATGGAGCATGCGTGTGAGTGCAGGAGTACAGAAAGGTATGCCCACCTTTCTGACCACCTGATTGGCGAAGCCCCGTGAGCATGGAATTCTGGTGGACTCACAGGGTATGGATGCTCAGCAAGACACGGAGTGCAGAACAGGCAAGTCACATCTACAGCTGAGTAGGTGGGTGAAGTGATGCTCTGGGTATTATGCTTTCCATTTGAACCCAAGTTGCTTCAAATTGAAAAGGGGGCAATGGTGTTCTACAAAGTATAGATAGATAAATGCCCTGGCTGGTGCGGCTAGAGATTTGAGTGCCAACCAGCAAACCAAAGGGCTGCCGGTTTGATCCCCAGTCACATGCCTGGGTTGCGGGCCAGGTCCTCAGTAGAGGACGTGGAAGAGGCAGCCACACGTTGATGTTTCTCTCCCTCCCTTCCCCTCCCTTCCCCTCTCTCTAAAAATACATAAAATCTTTAAAAGAAAGAAATATAGGTAACAGTGAAATAATAGAAAATACAGACACCAGTCTCTGCCCCACAGTTCCTGGCACAGAGGTCCTAAAACCGTTGGAACTTCCTATGTGGGAGCATCATTTTTTCTCTATTTTTGGTCTTAGACTCCAAATCCTGACACAAGAGTTCCTAAATCCCTTGCAATGTCCTGGGCAATGAGAGTCTCTTTTGCGCTAAGTGGTATCTCTGGCTACCGGCCAGTCCCCAGAAAGACCCTCCATGATTAGAAGCTTGGAGTGTGTGGCTGCACCCCTCGTGGCCCGGGAAGAGAGTGGTTGGCGGTTAACGTAGGATTGATCACACCTACGTGATGAAGGTTCCATAAGACGCCCGAGCGCAGGGCTTGGAGAGCTTCCAAGTTGCCGAACACATTCCTGTGCGGGGGGGTCGGAAAGTGGCCCACCCCTTACTCCGCGGGACGGAAAGTCCTTGCCTTAGGATGTTTTTAGACCTTGTCCCAAGCATCTCTTTCATCTGGATATTCATCTGCATCCTCCATCATATTTTTAATAATAAACCAGTAAACATTAAGTGTTTCCCCGAGCTCTGTGAGCCATGGTAGCAAATGATGAAGGCCAAAAAGGGGTCCTGGAGACCCCAGTTTACAGCCAATCGGTGAGAAGCGCAGGTGACAGTCTGAGGCTTGTGAGTGGCACTTAAAGTGGAGTGGAGACTGCACGCTTAACCTGAGCGTTCCCCTGATAGTGTGAGTGAAATTACAGGACATCCGGCTGGTGTTGGGGAATTATTGGGGTTGAGACCCTGACCTGACGCATGCACTCACGAACACGCATGCTCAAGTGGACAGCCCGAAGTGCCCTGCGTGAGTAGTACAGGCTGTCTCTCTCTGTCCCGTGACCGAGGAATCGCACCAGGTCCTTCCTCACTCGTGTCACTTCCCCGACTTACCGACCCCAATGCTGAAAGGGCTGAATGGAAGGAAGGGACGGTAGAGAAACCCTGGTTTCTGTCCCTTCCATTCTCCTTCACTGACCAGGGAGCTTCACGTGGGCAGCGTCCATAGAGTGGGTGCGTGCCGAGTGGTGAGATGAAGAGTCGATTGACTTTGTGCTGCGTTTGTCCTGCTCTGCGAGGAGCAGCGTGTTGTACGTGGGCGTGTACAAGCTGCAAGGTGTGACTGTGTGACTTCTGTTGATTCTGCCGTTGAGGTAAACGCTCTCCTCGATGCCCTTAAAACAGGCACGGTACAGTATAAACAGGAATGCTACAATCCGTGCTAACAATCAAAACCTGGAATTTTTCTTTACTTGGAACGACGTTCAGCAGCAAGTTTTAAAATGTCGCCGCGACAAGTCAGGAGAAAGGGAACTTTGTGTTCGCACCTTTGGTGGCTCCTTGTTCCTGTGGATGCACGGATCCTGCGTGTCCCTGTTTTCCTTCTCCTCCAGGCCCCACGGGATGTTCTCGGGATCGCTTCTGTGTTTGCCTGCCTTTGTCGTGGGTCCCCAAAAGTGCCCATGGCTGCAGGACGAGGCTGAGCGGCAGGCTTCTCTGTGACCCACCGTGTCAGGGCACAGCGCACACAGGCCGGCTCCTCCGGCCCCGGGGTTGGGCCAGCTTTGCATCCCTTATCTTCCAGAGACGGCGACTCTGCCGGGGCAGGCTGGTAGCATGTGTCCTTCTGCCTCCTGCCCAGATCCTTTTCTTCACTCACAGCCGGTGGTGGCCCCACAGCGCCTTGGTTGCCAAGAACTCCTTAGAGTCAAACATGGAGAGAATGTTTTGCTTGTTTCGAACGATGCATCGGTTCTAGGTTAGCGGCAGCTAAGAACACAGGGTTGGCATTTTGGTTGTGAATGTGGCACAGTGTGGCTTGTGACGTCATGGCTCATGGCAGCATCACTGAGTGGGGGCGACAGGGAGGGAGAAAATACGTGTCAGAAGATGGGGTGCTGGCATCATTTTTCTTCCTCTCCAGTCCTTTACAACTAGCCTCCCCAAAGGATCAGAAATTTCTGAAGATTATTTTTTTTGAGGGCCATAGAATATATACTCTGGCTTTTAAAATGTTGATTTCTTCTGATTATAAAATAATACAGGCTACTTTGGAAAGTACAGAAAAAATATGAAGATGAAAGCAACCTATGATTTGATCGTGCAATTTAACAGTTCGGTGAATTTTGATTTCGTCTTTCTTCCTCCTTTCCATTCCCCTCTGTCTCTCTGACCTTCTTGTCCTTCATTTATTTTCTTTCTTCTCTCTTTCTCTCTCCGTATATATATGTATATGTATATGATATGATATATCGTAGATATATTATATCCATTGGATTAAGTGATGATAAACCTGGTATTTTCTGCAGTTTTAAGATTTAGATGGTAACACTGTGACTTTAACCAACTGTGCGGTGACTGAGAATTTTAAATGACCCTAACCGGAACAGAATCAGTCAGTTTGATATCTGTGAATAGGAAGAGCTTTCATCATTACAAGATTAATCAGTAAGGTGTTAACACACACCAATAAAGCAGAGAGATTTCAGATTAAGAACTTCTATCATTTAAAGTCGCACCCCATTATCCTTGCCATGAAAGTGCCCTCAGGCTTTCAAATTAACGGCGTGTGGTTTAAGAAGATTTAAGATGAAGGTGGCACACTCGGCAAACTTGACCATTTCTATCGTAGTTTAATTAAGCTCTTTATTCAGGTCACTCAGCACCTGAATCAAAAAAGTAAAATCATGTTCTTTTGAGTTGAGGAAACAATTGAATTACAAAGTAATCCGATACAGAACGATCAAAGTCTGCAAAACTTAGAATTCCTAGCAAGTGCACCTGAACGGAAAGTCCTTTTATACCAGGTTTTTCATGCTTCTGTGGCAGACTTTTCTTCCAGGTTCCCTGGATCCTGCCCTTAACCCCTTGGGGTTTGTGAACACAAAGCTTTCTGCCTTTGACGCAGAGCTTAGGCTAGCATTCTAAAAATGACCAGGTTTGCAAAGCTGTTCCTTTTTTAACTCTGTAAGAATTTAAGGCTCCTTTGGAATCCAAAATCCTCTGGAGACAACGGGAAAGTGTTCTCTTTTTCATAGTGATCCTTTCCTTGTAGACTGGAAACTTGGTTAGATTTTAAGTACTTGTGAGCCCACATTCACTCACTTACCCTAAGAATATTTATTGACCACCTACTATGTGCCCATCCTCCTAGACCAACAAATCCTGTAGCCTCTTTCCTCTTGGAGCTCATTTTCTGGGGGAGAAACAGACATTAAAGAATCATATAATCAAAGTGAAATAACAAACGTGAACGATGCTGGCAGGAGAGGTGGTTGATGCTAGAAATGTAGAAATGCCTACAGCAGCTACCAGGCCAGGGCTTCTGTGAGATGGGAGGGTGAGCCTGTGCACCCCCCCCGAGAAGGGGCAGGGGAAGAAAGAGCCTTTCGGGAGAGGGGACCGCACTGGCGAAGGCTGTGAGCAGAAGCACCTACCGAAGGTCACACTGGTGACAGTGAGCCCAGTGGAAGGGCCGTGAGATCCTAAAGCTCAGAGCTTCTCTGGGTTGGCGGTGAACTCCCTAATGCAAATGAACCTCAGATACGACACAGATTAAAAATGGTAAAGCTGCCCTGTAGCACACCGAATTATTTATAGGGGATTTTATTCAGAGAATGAAAATAGAAATGCAAAGAAAAGAATTGAAGACTGCAGCATTCAAGGCCCTAGGGACAAACTGCAATCACAGGGAAATAACTTCCGAGGGCTGGCGCACAAAGACAAACACAGCGGCTTCAAAACGTTCCCCTCAACAGCCGCCATGTCCGACCAGGGTGGCGGTGGGGGCCCCCGGTTGGGGAGAGGCGCTGCTCTAGGAGCCACGGCTCCAGCGACAGACAGGACGGGGTTGCTGCTTTCAGGGAACTCAGATCTGGTGGCGCGGACACAGGGGCCAGTCCCACCTGCGCAGTGTGACATGCTCAGGATAGGTGAGCACCCAGGACCCAGGCCACAGAGTTCACGGGACAGAGCATCCGCTGGGCGGGCCCTGGACAAGGTGTCACGGGGGGGAGGGTGCTGACTCTGAGTGCCGAAGGAGACTGGAAATTCTCGAGGGAGATGTGAGCGGGAGGTACCGAGGGGGCAGAAGGAAGAGGGTGGCCGAGGCCTTGTGTTACGCTCAGCAGGCCGCTCCGCACTGCAGAGCCCCGTGGTCCAGCAGCGGGTCTGGGGTTGCACTTTCACGGGTCCCTAACAAATTAGAAAAGTGAGGATGGCCAAGGGCATGCATGAGTGTTCAAAGGCTTGCCACTGTCCCAGGCACCGGGAATATAACAGTGCACCATCTCGGCCTGTGTGATGCTTCCCTTCTAATGGGCCGACAACTTGTAAACACGTAAGTGGCAAGTGCTTTCAAATAGAGAGAAGCGCTTTGAAGGAAGGGAAAGCTGGATGAAGGAAAGCGACTGGAGACGGTGTTCTAGGCGCTGTGGGAGGCATTTCTGCCGAGGCGACAGGCAGGTGGGTACCAGGGATACAGTGAGACGACGAGTCACGGGATACATACGTGTTCCCAGCAGAGGGAACAGCACAACCTAAGCTCACAGGCAGGAGCAGGTTTGGATGTTTAAAGCAGACTAGGACCAGTGGAACCAGAGCGGACGGGGTGGTAAGGGGAGGGATGAGACACGAGTCTGAGAAGAGAGCTGGGCCAGATGATGCAGGTCACGTCTCTGCCTCCCATCTCCCGGGGGGCGTGTCAGGACAGGGAAGGCGGACGCCATGCCGTGCTGGTGGAGAACGCATCCAGCGCTGTGCTTCCCTGAGGGTATTATTAGGAACATCTGAGATGAGAAATGCTCTTTTAAAAAACATGATAAAATAGATCGTGAAATCCAGCATGCTGTACTCCCCTGTGGCAGATTCACCACGAGTCTAAGCAGGTTCTTCTCAAAAGGAAGCCCGGGACAGGATGCAGTTGCTGGTTGTTTCTTTCGAGAAGCGAGCCTCAGGGACAGGCCTGAAGGATGGGGGAGGGAGCAAGGGACGACGGGGACGTTCGGCCGAAGGGGCGTTGCTGAGCTGCGAGCGGAAAACCGGTACCGAGGACTCCGCAGAAGCCCGTCTGGGGGATGAGCCGGAGCATGTGGTCTCTTTAGTGCTGGACATTCTTCTTCACGCCTGACTTAGAACAACACTGTTTCCTGGGGTGGCTTTGTAGTTTTGAGCTCAGCGTCTACGAAAACACCCCAGTCTTTGTCCCCTGGGTGGCAGTGTGCCTATTCGGTGGCATGAGGCTGGAGACCTCACCTGGGTGGCCTGGGCACTCCTGGCGAATAGTCTGCTTTAGTCAAGTCATTCTTCACTCCCGCACCTGTTTCCTCATTTGCACTCGAAGCGCTCGCTCCGAACGGCCCTCGGTGGTCGTCGTCATTCATTTGGTGTCTGTGTGCGATACTTCCAGTGTGCGGCTTGTCCTCTGTGCTTGGGCAGTGCTTTTAAAGACCTGCGAAGGATGAGTGACCCAATTAGGCTGTATCTTGTTGGAGTCCTTTTATGGCATTTGGGGTCTTAGCTCTGATACCGTGGGGATCCTTGTGCCTCGTAAGCTTATTACACCTGAAAATCTCACCGAAGACTCTGAATGTTCCTATTCAAGACATTGATAAATGCAGGGCATAGATGTTCTTTCACAGTTTGGTCCTGGGGGGGGGGGTCTAGGGGACAGGGAATATGACATTTCCCAATTCTGAGTACTACGATGAAGCACCCAGGGATGGAGACAGGCAGGCATCAGTGTCTATTGGAGAAACAGATGTGCTCAAATACCAAGGCAAAGCATGGAAACAGCTTCAAATGCTCAGAACAAACAAGTGGTAGAGGATTCTATGGGAGAGCAATGTGTGTGTTTTTATGAATAAGCGTTTGTGTGAGAGCCAGTAACAGATATTAAAATATTATCTAATAGTTTGAAATCTAAGAAATAGATTTCTTTTTCTTCAATTCAAACTTTTTCATACTATGTTTTCTATTAGAAAGTGAGGTGTTTTTTCCTTAGGAAAAAAAAAAACCAAAAAACAAATATAAAACAGTGATTAGTTGAGTTTAATTACCCTCCAGAGCCTAGTATCTCCCCAACAGCTCACTACTCCCTTAAATTTAGTTAGACCCTCTGTGAAGCGCCAATATGCCTCTCCTAACCTCCGGGGCAGTGGAAGGAAGTCTTCCATTAATACCTTTTCTTAACTACTGCTGGAATTAACGTCAGAAGAGCTGATTGACAGCACCCGGGCTCCATGAAGAAGAGGACGATGAAGTAGCCATGAAATAAAAGCGTTAATCTCGATACCCAGCAAGCTGCTCAACAAGACACACTTCGAGTGAGTTCCTCGTAGGGGTCATCCCGCCCAGATTCCGGTGCAAAGCAAATGCCCCAGCAGAAAGAGGTGAAGCTGTGCCTCCCCCCATCACGGGGCTTTGCTGAAAAGAGCGCAGCAAAACCGGAAGTGTTTGGGCAAAGGGCCAATGAAAAGAAATGAACTTCTCCTCTGCAGGGCATATCTTCGAACATCCCAGAGGCCCTTAGAGGCATCTCGGTGATTCTGGCTTTGCTGCAGAGTCTTCTCCCGCCTCACAAATCAGCACTGGGAGCAAAGCTGGTTCTTCCCACTTATTTTGTGTCACCTTCTTAGGGACACTGTCCCAGGTAGATTTCACCCCACCCCACACCCGGGAAAGTCAGTTCGTGACAGCACCCAGCAAATAAAATGAAAAGTTCTAAAACTCTCCCAATCTCGCCTTCATCCTGCGTTTTAGGATTATAGCAACACCTGCTGAAGAAAACCCAGAATGTAGAAGAGAGAAGAGAGAAACATGGGCTGTGGTTACTCGGTGAAGACAGAATGTGTAGGTTTTATTTTGAGGAAAGTACCGCCAGTGTTCAGTGAAGAAGTCACCATGTGTAATTTTCCTTCATCTGCCTTCTGAGAGCTGATGAGTTTGTAACAATTTCAAATTCCTCCTCTTTGAATTCTGCCCTCCTCGTCTGGTGCTCTGCGAAGGAGTCTTAAATTAGGTTTCTCTGGGAGAGGGTCATCACACATGGGATTTTCAGAAAAATCCGCATGAAATGCTCGTTTGGCTTAAGGCACACAGGTTGTTAGGCTTGAGGCTGGGGACCATCCATACATGGAGAAAACGCAGCCCCTCTGCTCACGGATACAAATAGGGTCAGTAAGGGAGACAAAGAAGCAACTCAGCCAAGATAAAGCAGAAGGAGCTAAGCAGGGTAGCAGACACAGCCTGTAACGGTGGCAAATTGTGAGGAAGGAGGCACACTTGGAGGCTTCGGAAGGGAAGGACAGGGGAGCAGGCCAGAAAAGACCGGGGTGGGAAAGGCCAGCTTGAGTAGAGAACCTCTCTCGGAGGCAGAGAGGCCAGAGAGTGTCCACCAGCTCAGCCCGTGAAGAAGACCGTGGGGGGCAGGGGGTGCGGCGTGGAGGGGAAGAGGTGGGAACCAGACCTGGAGACACTGGCTGGGTCGCCCGTCCAATGAGCTGGAGCGAGATGATGACAAGCTCACCGATGGCACCGCAGGGACAGGGAGGCAGACTTTCCGTCCTGGGAGTGGCATGCGCAGAGCCATGTTGTTGGGGGCGGGGGTTCACGGGGGGGGGGGGGTAAGGCCTGGCTCAGAGAACAATTGGGCAGTGAATGGAGTCGGGTCAGGTGACAGCTGGGGACCATGGCAACTCGAACACTATAACGTGTCTCAGCTGAAGTTATGTTACTTTACAGGCCTGACAACCAACTCCACTCTAGAAGGGGCTTGTGAACCCTGGAAGGTTATAATTTTTTTATCCTCAGGGACAGGAATTTCTAAAGATTAAAAAATGTTCAGATGTCTTCCTTATTTTCCTTGCAATCATTTTAAAGGATCTCATTTTCTAATAGGCTCTTTGTATCAGAAACAGAGGCAGCGTGCCTTTAAGTATTCAGTACCTGAATATCGTAGCTCACACTACAAGTGCGGGCCTTCTGCTGGTTGGAGGGGTCTCTCTTTTCCGAGCGGGAAGCATGAAGCACTGTTCCGATCGCATCCTGTCTTTGCGAGAGCAGGCTCATGGGTGTTCTCTCCGAGGCCTCAGCATGGTGCCCGCGGTTTACTCGGCACAGCACCGCTTGGTGAAAGTCACATGCCACAGGAGTCCAAGAGCAGCAGTTCAAGTGACATTGATTGATTTGGTGCCGGTTGCTGTGAAGAGACTATTTTGCCCCTTTCAGTGGTTCCATTCATGCTAATTTAAGTGCTGATCCTTAACTTTGTTCACAATTTAAACCTAAGTAAACCATCCCAAGCTTTCATTAGGGAACCCAACCTCAGGATTATAAAAGATGACTAATGCCATATGGTTCTTATTTAAATATTTGTTCTGTGGATAGGCATTGAACTGAATCTGTTTCTGCCATTACAATGCGGCAGGATCATCGTTCCCCGGAAGTTTCAATTAAAAAGCTGGAAGTGGACTGTTAAGCATTGGCTTAGGGCACAACAACCCTCATATCAAATTAATTTAATCATCAACGTAAGTGAATGGAAAATTAAATATGATGTTCAATATGCTGTAATTCCTGCGTTAATACATCTTACGACTATAGATTTTCTAAAATGGTTAATTTTATATAATGGCATGTCACACTAGACAAAAACTCTTGTTTTCTTTCGTAACTTTTACTCTGGAGTAGGAATGATCTAATTTCTCCTCTAATTAGCATATTTATGTATGTATGCATGTCTGTTTTAACTCTGTCTAAAAGTAATTCTTTCATGACTGAGTATTTTTTTCATCTGAGGGAAGAGTTAAGGCACAGTTTGAAAAAGCATAATCAGCATTATATCACTCTAGCATTAAAAAGAAATGTCCATCTATTGGTTTCACAAGGGAACTCACTGACAGTAAAATTGGACGAAAATCTTTTTGGTTTGGTGGGGAGACACAGAAAAGGTTGATTTCGACCAAAGGTGTGACCTCCTAAAATGGGTACCAGGATCTCTAAGAGTTAATGAAAGTTTTATGCTTGCTTATTCAAAGCAAGTATACACAATGGTTGAGAATCCTGATGGACTCTCAGGGAATACTTCCGGAGCATACATCAAAAAGAGAAGAAAAATCTGAGACTCGAAGTGCCCAGATCTCTTCCATCAACAGTTTCGTAAGCAGGGGATGGGCACTGTACGTTTACATTCCAGTTTTGACATGCGACATGCCATCTAGGTAGCAGAGACAGACCAAGTCAAGGCATTGTCTGTCTGTCCCATGTCATCGCTGGCTGACTGTCTTCTTACCCCTCATGCTTTTCCGTCAGTTTGCCCTGCTTTAGATATGATACCATAATAAAAACTACGGAGATTATTTTCTTGCCTTTCTATGGAAAAATATCAGAAATCATGCAAGAAAGTCCATCTTTTCAAGTCAGTTTACCCTACGTGATAGACACAAAGGATTCATTCAGATGGCTCAAGAGCTAAACGTACATTTTCAAATCTAAGGCAATCTGTGGATGGATCTAGGTTTGCCTCAGCTTGAACACACTTCATAACCCAAAAGCTATAGTTCACATACAGATAAAAATCTGATTATGAAAGAGTGCTCAGTGAGAGGTATTACTTGGATATGCTCAAAAGATTATTTTGACTAAAGGGGTGTGTGTGTGTGTGTGTGTGTGTGTGTGTGTGTATCTCCTGGTAAGATGGCATATTGCCATCAGAACAAAATAATTTGGCTGTATTTTCAGTTTATCTTTGGGCCTAGTCCAGGTAGTTAATTTGGTTAGAACACTATCGATACACCAAGGTTGTGGGTTTGATCCCTGGCCAGGGCACATATGAGGAGCAACCAATGAATACATACAGAAATGAAACAACAAATCAATGTTTCTCTCTCTCCCTTCCTCTGTCTCCCTCTAAAATCAATAAAATTAAAAAAATCTTTCTTTGGAGTTCCCCAAATGAGTTGGGTGAAAGATCATAATTGTAGCTGGGCCTCTCATGACTAGAAGTTTTAATTCATTTCACAGATGAAAACAAACCTGGGTCCAAATCACTAAAGATTCAGAATTGCCGACTAACTTCTCCAAGCTTCACATGCTGGTGAATGAAGACTATTAATGCTTTTAAATAGGTCTTCAAAATAAGTAATGTAATCATACTTAGATTGTCCAAACCAGGTGGGAAATCAGCATTAAACTAGCCTCTAAATACAGGTATATAAAATAAGATAATAGATTTTTAAACAGTGAGTTGTAGATTCTCTATCAGTAAGAAGATATCAATAATAAAAGACTCTTTCCACGTTAAATTATTCTAATTCAAAAAAAAGAGTATAACGCTGGCCCTAGTAACCTTGCGGATGTGTGATTAGAATGTAAAATGTATGGATAATGGGCATGTGTCAAGATTCGATTATAATTCACATCCTAGTCCTCTCATTCGGCGTGTCGGCCAAATCCTTAAACTTTGTCCTGCTTGACTTTCCTTTTCTGCCAGAAAACGTTTCTTCATAATTTCTACTCACCGATCACGGGGTTATGTGCTACCTGACTGTGATACGTGGCACCAAGTAGGTCCTCAGCCGACATCTTCGAAACACCAGTGGACACACGTGTCGGAGGAGGAAGGAAAAGCAGCATGCGCATGCTGTCTGTCTGAGTATTTGCCCGGTGGTTCTGGAGTGCGGAGTCAGACCAGCGGGTGGCTTCAGATCCCCGAGGCCCCTTCGGGGGTTTTCTCTTAATTTCGTATTTGAGGCAGCGGCCGGGGAGCCCGGAAGGAGTCCCTGCTCTCCCGCAGGCCCGCGTGGCCGCAGGGCGCACCCGGCTCCCCGCCACTTCCTCTTGGGATCCTGCTTTCGGGCGTCGAGTTCCGCGATCTGTAGCTAAGGTTAATTAATTGATGTTCCTAAGGCAGTTAATTAACCCCTTGCCTGTTCCCATCTCAGCATGTACACGTATACACACCTGTTTATTTCGCATGCTCTAACATGCGAAAGCCAGGGTCAGGAACTACAAAGGGTCTAGATTTTCATCCTCTTTGAAAACCAACAAGACAGGCTGACCACGGTTCATGGGTGTTGGCACACCACGGGCACCTCCTGGGTTGGAAAGCAACATATTATATATAACTCGAGGTGCAGCGGGCTCCCAGAGCTGTGTTTTTACATCGGTCCCTTTGTCCCGGGTCCCACGGACGGGAGGCCAAGGTGGGCGGATCCAGGGGGCTGCAGGGCTCCCGGTCACCCCTCGGGAGCCTCGAACTTTCAGAACAGGGCTGCAAGCCCGTCTGTTGACCGTTTGCCTCAGAGGGAGACACTGTGTGGGACAAAGCCTGCTGGTGCCCCTGCTTCCAGGACGTGCAGAAATGCAAGGCCCGCTGACTCTGGGTGACAGCGGGTGGCAGGTAACACCCGCTTCACCTGAGGATGTGTGTCTCCAAGACTGAGGACGTTCTCCTGCACGGCCATGTCACCACTACAGCTCCTAAGGAAATTAGCGTCTGTCCCTCTCTTTTTCTTCAATTTTTGCTCGCTTTCCTCTTGTACTAGAATATTAGTATTTTGGGTACAGGCGAGTATATATGATGGTGACTAATTTACTAATTCATCATGTTCTCTATAGAGTTCTGCAGCAAGAAGCAATCACTGTAAATATAGTTAAGATCTCAGTTGTAGCCTATGGGATAATGAGAAAAGATTGAATAGGCAAAACTTGTTTTTGCTGGAGAAGAAAAAGGTGTGATATTGAAAGGTGTGGTTGCAAACACAATCACAGCAACACCAAAATAGTAGTAGCTGGCACTTATAAAGCTCTTATCATGTACTAGGCACTATGCCAAGGCTTTGCACCATTTATTTAGTTCATTGTTATGGCAGTACCGTGAAGCTTGTCTCGATAAACAAATGGACTTCCTCAAGGTCAGTGAGTCCCAACAGAGGCAGGCCCTGAGCCCAGGTGGGTCCGATTCTACAGGCTGGGCTCTCCAACACTGGTCGATGTCGCAAGGCCATCCTCTGCTGCTGTGAGGTTGCCACTGTGAACGTGCTAGCCCAAGTCATTTCCACAGCGCTCTGCGCGCTTCAGAGGTGGGCCGATCTATGTCTTGGCTCTGTGGTTTCCCACGCCAGTTAGAACCATCACCAAATTCCAGACTTGAACCAGATGGCAGCAATGGCCATCTGAAGGCATCACTGTCACGTCATCAGCCACCTAAGTCTTGGAGTCAGACAAACAAACTCCGCAGTCTGGCTTTCACTTCGGTTGTGTTGGAACTAGGCAACTAGGCAGGGCAGTGGACCCGTGTCTGACTACTCTTCTGGGAAATGGGGATGACAGTGATGCTTCTGGCCTAGGACAAAGTCAGCATCAAAATAAGTCATCGATGACTTCACTCAGCTCCACCCTCCACCCCAACTTCCCTGCGGGGAGCAAGAAAGAGCCCAGGGCAACCTCAGCCCCAGGCAGGGAAGTTGTCCGGGTTCTGGATGAACATGTGTACACAGGGCTCCTGACGAGTGGGTGTCCCCTCAGGCCAGTCCTTGGCTCCCTCCGGGCGGCCCTGAGGACCAGCAGCACCTGGGTCCTGAGGCAGCGCTACTTACCCACCTCCCACCCTGACTCGGCTGGGCGGGCCGTCCCCCGGTGTCAGTACTCGGGAGGGCTCCCGAGGGCCCTGCCTCAAACATTTCTCCCGTGCACCTTCCTTCTTTTTCTGGGTCAGACACCCTTTCCTGACTGCCGCCTCGGAGCCTGCAATGGGGCTGCAGCCACCGCTGATTCTGCCTCTAGCGCATGTTGACTTCAATTGCCTGCTGCTAGCCTCCCAGAACCACCATCCTAAGATCGTGGAGGAGCAAGGGGGAGGCAGGTCCCCTCCACACCCCGCCCTGTGACAGTGTAACCGAGATTGGTCTGCAGGGAGCGTGACTCCTGTCGGAATGTCAGACTCCCACCATGTTCTGGGCCATCCTCGCCTCACCGGACTGCGATCTCTCCAGCGGGCACGCTGACAGAGCCCTAACATTAAAATAAGGCAAAGCTTCCCTATGGTCTGCCTAAGGCTGGGCCTTTCCCCTCTCCTTGTCTCAGTACCACACAAGAAGGGCTTCTCCTGAGCGCTCTCCTTTGGGTCTGATCTCAGCCTCCAGTGGCCACAGAGGATCCTAGGAAATGTCTCTGCAGAGAATAATTTCTGATGGATTCTCCGGTTGTCTGTGATTGGAAGGAAAACGCACAGTGAGTCACCCCAGCCTTGGGGTGGCTCATGCCTCTGTCCTGCTGGTTTTTCAACCTCACGGAAAATCAGATGAGGAACTCTTTCTCAGAAGACCACATTCTAGAACTTGATGAGTCTGATATGTTGGATTATGCCACTGTTTTCTTCCACGAGATTCTGGAACACACTACAGAGGCCAAGGACATCACACCCACCAACGTGAAGTCCCCACAGCAACTTCAGGTACGTCGTACGTGGCCTACATCCCATCCCTTGGATTCCAGAGTGTATATAAATTTGGAAGGTAAAATGGGATCAGTAAATCCAATAGTTTTACATTCTTTTTAGCCATATATTCTGTTGTTCAGAGAAAATAGGCCATGTGGACGTTTAGCAGGAAAAGGATTATGGAAGAGGCGCGCGAACTGGAGCAGGGGTCGTGGTGACGTCCGCCATGGTCGGCACCCTCCCCCACCATCCCAGCCCTTCGCCCCATGCCAGGCCAGCCCTAAAGAGCTCCTGGAGTTCCATGGGGCACAGTTTGGAAAGGCTCAGCTTAACTAGTTCTCTCCGTCCGCTTTCAACTTACCAGATACTGGCTGAGCCCCTGCCATGTTGCTGACGTGCCCACGAGGTGCTTAAGCAGGAGACAGGTGGCTGTGGTTGCAGCCTGCGAGCATCGAGCCGTCTAGAGAGGCTTCGTTCCATGGCTGAAGGTGTTCAGTGCTGTGTTCTTGAAGTTTGCCGGAGGCACGTGGGGCCGTGGACAGGTCACTAGGAAATGGAAACAGCACTTCCTGGAGGCACTGCTCTGAGGTTGACTGGCTCTAATGAAACCATCTGGGAGACATAACCGGGGCACAGAGCGCATAGGCCGGCGTGGAGTTCAAGGACTTGGGCTTTGGAGACAGGCTCACTGGGCCTTCCTCCCAGCTTGCCATTTGCCAAGTGCACCAGCGTGGGCTTGAGAGACATCACCTCAAGGTTCCCCTGTGAAGATCGCACTTGACTCGGGGTGCTCCCCATATCAACAGATGTACTGCAACTGTTTGAAGGCTCTTGGGCTATTTAATCCCCTCCTGACTCAGGCCCATGACGTGGGGCAAAAGAAAGCCTCGTCTCCAGGCTTAGCGCCATAAAAAAAGGAGACCGTGCTTTCGAAAAAATATCCTTATGGTGCTGCTGTTTCAAAATTTGCCACTTCGTGCCCTTCGGGTCACTTCAGCTTCCAAAAGTGAAGGCTTCTGAAATTGCTACTGAACATTTTCAGCATTTGGGATTTCTTTTTTAACCTTCCCTCTAAACTTGGTTGTAAGCCTGATGGCGTGCATCATTTCTGCAGGCTTTTCTCCTGTCATTTGCAAGGCACCAAAGTCCAGGAACAAAGGTGATCGTGATGAAAGGAAGTGAGGATTGATACACACACTCACACACACCCAGCCATTGCTTCCCGTGGTTCAGCCGTGAACACGTGCTCCTCTTCCACGACAGAACAAGTTTAATTTCTACATGTTGTAGTCATGTCTGACATGGATGAAACTGCTTAACTGCTACCAGATTTCTCGTTTAAAGAAACTATGCAGACAAAGGTAACACGTGGACCAAAAGGCCTGTGTTTCAGACTGAAGAAAGAGTTGCCACTTTCTTGTCAGGTATTCGAAGTTTATTACCGTGATCCAAAGGAAAATTCTGCAAAGGAGACTCCCCCTGATCTCCAGGTGTGGTGATGAGTGAGGTTTTCACGTTGCCCCTTTTCATGTGTCTTAGGATTGACTGATGAGGATTTCATTTGCCGTTACGCTTTTCTCCCATTCCCATCAGTTTGAAATAGATGTTGAAAGACGCCCCTAGGTATATCATAATTGTTTTCCGTCAACCCTTTTTTTGCCTTTGGGTTTCTGTGCACGTCCTTATTAAATAAATGTTTGTAAAAATAACCTCACCATCCTGATTTTCCACTGCGACTTTCGCAGATAGATTCTTCATCATTTATTATCATCTACAAAGCATGCCTCCAGCCTTTCGTTTAAATCTGATGATGCTTCTTGCTCAGGGGAGAAATAAATGAACCTACTACTAAGGGAAGCTTTAAAGGGATTCAGCTTGCCAGGCAGCATGATTCCCTCTTTG
Source organism: Glossophaga mutica (assembly GCA_039655065.1). Taxonomy (NCBI): domain Eukaryota; kingdom Metazoa; phylum Chordata; class Mammalia; order Chiroptera; family Phyllostomidae; genus Glossophaga; species Glossophaga mutica. Next base: position 92,713,070 of record CM077313.1, read on the forward strand.
TGCTTTCCAAGGAGGAAGAACAGCCTTGCTCTGGAGGGAATTACTGCTAGATTTTAATTTTCACCCACTCCCAGAATGCCTTGGAATTCACACATTCCTCACCCAAGTTTTTCCAGCTATGTTTTAAAGGCTTGGCAAAAAAAAAAAAAAAAAAAAAAATAGACAAACTCTGCTTGTATTTTCTTTTCTGGCTCTATGGTCCCGCCTCAACGACACAGAACAATATGTTCAGGGGCTGTCCTCGCAAGTTCCTTTCACAGTGGACCACGCTGGGCATCCAGTCCAGCACCATTTCAGATCCCCTTTCATAGTAGTCTTCAACGTTGGATCCTGCGGGAGCAGTGCAACTGGATTCGTTCCAGCCTGTCCCAGGAAAGGTGGCTCCAAAGCATTAAGTGAGCAACCAAGTACCCGTTTATAGCAGATGCATGATTTGGGAACAGTTGATGAGCACGGTCCAAGCAGAGAGACAGGAAAACATTCTGGTGGGGGAAAGAAACAAACATGTTCATTCAAGAGGAGGATTCCTCTCACTTCTCTATAATTCCCACTGGGGATTGTTCTGCGAACTGGGTTAACTCATTTCTCACAGCAAAACTGTGAGCAGGACCAAGTTCCAGAGTTCCCGATTTCGTAAGCGAGCACTCTGCACTCCAGAGCGGGTCGGTTGCCCTTTCTCTTGTGGTTGCCCCGCCGAGTCGGTGGTGGTGGTGCTGTACTTGTTGGAAACACGGGTGCAAGCCAATCAGACACCCTTCTTAAGAGCCTCCTAGACATCCACTTGTTGGGTGAATCATTTTACAATGAGGCTCGTTATGAACCTTGGAAGTGAGATGTTTTTCTATGAACTGGTGAGCATCTTTGATGGTCTCGTGCACTTGGGATTTGTTTTAATGTTTTCTCTCTTTTCCCATAATAGACGCTGATGTTGGCTTAGTAGCCTTTGGGACTTCCTGCTAACATGCAGTGAAAGGACACCAGGGAAGGAGTGTCCGTTAACATAATAATTATATTCATTCCTCCGTACAACAAACTGTGTTCAGTGCAGACCATGCATGTACTAGTCACTGTACGAAATACCAGGAGAGCGAGGCTGGACCCCACAGTTTTCTTCCTCTGGGATCCCTCAGGAAGAGAGAGACCAGATGAGCCTGGGGAGCAGGGCAGCTGGCGCAGCCTGGGGGCTTGCGGGGAGAGATGACACTCATCACCCAGAGACAAACCGGTGTTGTGGGGCTCGTGGGGATAACAAGCTTTGAGATGATGCAAACGCTATAGAACGGAGTGGATGTGGTGAAAGGAATTGGAAATAAATGGGAGTTCGAGTTGTCAGAAATGAGAGGGAGACAGGAGCCAGTTCGTGACAGGGTAAGAGTGGGGTTTAAAGACTTCGTGTATCACCCTAAGAGCTCCGGGAAGGCCCCAGGGTAGGTTCCCTCCCTCCCTCCCTCCCTCCCTCCCTCCCGTTCCATCCATCCATCCACCTATTCGATTGATCTATCTATCTATCTATCTATCTATCTATCTATCTATCTATCTATCATCTATCTATCTTCTTTATTAGATATAATAAAAACCACACATCTTTAAAAAGTACCATTTGATAAAATTTTTTACAGATATACATACCCATGAAACTATCAACACAATCAAGATAATAAATATGTCCATCACCCAAAAGTCTCCCCCTGCCCCCTCGTAACCTGTTTCTTCACTGAAGATTAGTTTGCATTGTCTAGAAATTTATATTTTTTAAGAATGATCTGTACATATTCTGGATCTAGCTTTTCACTCAGTGTGCTTATTTTGTATTTATCCATGTTGTGTTGTATACTATTCTATTGTATGAATACACCACAATTTGTTTATCCACTTAAATGTTGATGGACATGTGGGCTATTGCTATTAGAAATAAAGCTTCTGTGAACATTTCTCAAATATTTGTGTGCAGATATGATTTTATTTCACTTGGGTAATTACCTAGCAATGAAGTGGGTGAACATTATGATAGATGTTTACTTTTTTTTTTAAGAATTTATTTATTTATCTTTAGAGGGGAAGGGTAGGAGAGAGGGAGAGGGAGAGAAACATCAATGTATGGTTGCCTCTCATGTGTCCCCTGCCGGGAACTGGCCTGCAACCCAGGCATGTGCCCTGACTGGGAATCAACCGCGATCCTCTGGTTCGCAGGCCCGCGCTCAATCCACTGAGCTACACCAGCCAGGGCAGATGTTTACTTTTTTAAAAAATGTCAATCTGTCATCCAAAGTGTTTTATTGTACATTTCCTCCTTCATGTGAGAGTTCTAGTTACTGCATATCCGTGCCAACACTTGATATAGTCAGTTTTTAATTGTAATTATTTAACAAATGTGCAATAGTGTATCGTTTTAGTTTTAATTTGCATTCCTCTGACAACTAATGATGTAAAGCATATGTTCTTATTTACTATTGCCACATCACCTGGGACAAAGTTTCTGTTTAGGTCTTTTTTTCAATGGCTTTTCCTTTTCTTAATATTGGTTTTAGAGAGTTCTTCGTATATTCTGGATACAATCCATGCATCCAGAGGTGCGATTTGGAAATCTTGTCCTTCAGTTTGTGGTTTATCTGTTCATTTTCTTAATGGCATCTTTTAAAGAGCAGTGTTTCTTAATTTTGAGTTCATTTTATCAATATTTTATTTTATCTATTATGCTTTTGATACTATATCTTAGAAGTTTTTGCATAAATCCAGGTTACAAAAATTTTCTGCTATTGTTCTTTAGGAAGTTTAAAATATTTGCTTTGGTATAATATTTAGATTAATGATTGATTTTGAGTTAATTTTTATATGAGGTACCCTTTACAGGTTGAGAAGCTTTTCTTTTCTTTTTCTTTTTTTAGTTGTCTGAGAGTTTTTATGAGGAATACACATTAGATTTTGTCAAATGCTTACTTCTGTATCTGTTAAGGTAGCTATTTATTCTCCTTTGTTGATATGGTTAAATACATTGATTTTCAACATTAAACCAGCCTTATATTCTAAGATGAACCCAATTTGATCATGTTGTAGTACACATTTTATATATTGTTGAACTTGGCTAAACTATTAATTTCTACATCTATATTCATGAGAGATTTTGGTTAATACTTTTCTTGTAACATCTTTGTCTACTTTTGATATCAAGGGCCATATTGTTCTCTTAAAATAAATTTGAAAATATCCCCCTTTTTCCTTCAATTTTTCATTCGTATGGATTTGATATTATTTCTTTCTTGAAGTTGGTTAGACATCACAACTAAATCCATCTGTACCTGGAGTTTTTTTGTGGGAAGGGTGTAAATGGGAAGTTACATTTCCTTAATATTTTTAGAGCTGTTTACTTTTTTAAAAAAAAATTATTTCTTTATTTTTAGAGAGAGGGGAAGGGAAGGAGAAAGAGAGGGAGAGAAACATCAACATGTGGTTGCCTCTCACCTAGCCCCCACTGGGGACCTGGCCTGCAACCCAGGCATGTGCCCTGACTAGGAATCGAACCGCGACTCTTTGATTCACAGCCCACGCTCAATCCACTGAGCTACGCCAGCCAGGGCTAGAGCTGTTTACTTTTTAAGTCAGATTTATTGGGGGCGCATTGGTTGATAAGATTATATGGGTTTCAAGTGTACAGTTCTGTGATGCCCCATCATCTGTATATTGTACCGTGTGCCTCATTCTTCCTGAGTAAGCTCTGGCCGTTTGTGCCTTTCAAGCATTTGGTCCCTTTCACCCAGGTGACCGATTTTTTGGTGCATGTTTGTTTACACTGTTTCCTCATTATCTTTTTGATACCTGTGGGACCTGTCATGATGTTCCCTCTCTAATTTGTGACAATGTCATATTTACTGTCTTTTCTTCCGTCTGGTTAAAACTTTGCAAATATTGCTGATCTTTTCAGATAACTAGCTGTTTGTTTTATTGATTTATTTTTATTGCTTATTTGTTGTTTAGGTATTGACCTTTTTCTTATATTTATTATTTCCTTTCCACTATCTAGTTAATTGGTCTTTTTTTCTCTAATTTCCTTTTCCCGCCCAAGATTTTATTTATTTATTTTTAGAGAGAGGGGAAGGGAAGGAGATAGAGAGGGAGAGAAGCATCCATACGTAGTTGCGTCTCGTGTGCCCCCTACTGGGGATCTGGCCCACAACTCAGGCATGTGCCCTGACTGGGGATTGAAGTGGTGACCTTTTGGTTCACTGGCTGGCTCTCAATCCATGATCCACACCAACCAGGGCTTTTACTCTAATTTCTTAAGGTCGATGCTGAGGTTACTGATTCAGGATCTTCTTTTTCAGACTTAGGTATTTAATGCTATAAATTCCTCTCTATTGTTTTAGTGTCATCTCACAAATTTTATGTTGCATTTCCATTTTAATTCAATGGAAGAAAACTTTAAACTTTTAAAAAATTTCTCCTTTGATCCCTGAGTTATTTTGAATGTGTTGAATATGTTGTTCAAATATCTGAGGATTTTTTTTCAGATATTTTTCTACTGTTGCTTTCTAATTTAATTATACTTGTTCTGAAAATATAATTTGTTTGCCTTGAATAACTTTAAATTTCTTAAGATTTGTTTCATGTCCTGGAATGGTCCATCTTATGAAAATGTTCTGTGTGTAAATGGAACAAAGTGCATTTCCTTTGTACGTGGTGAAGAATTCTGTGACATCAAGTTGGTCCAGTTGGTTGAGAGTGTTGGTCAAGTCCTATTCTATCCTTACTGACTTTTTAATCTACTTAAACTATCGGTGGACAGAAGGACATTGAAGCGTCTGTCTATGATCGTGCGTTTGTTTATTTCCCGTTGCAGTTCCGTCGGTTTATGCACCGTGCATTTTGAAGCACTTTTGTTAGTGGTGTTTCTTTCAGTTTCTTAGGTTCTCTTGAGGAATTGATTCCTGGAGATAAAGACGGAAGGAGTGAAACATGGGTTTTCCGACATTTTATCTGGTACATTTTCAAACATACAATGAAGTTAAGGGAATTTTACAGCGACCACACGTGCATCCACCATTAAGCGAGTTCATACTATTTTAGCCTTGTTTTAGTGTATTTGCTTTATTACCTCTGTCCATCTATCAATCCTCAGTTCATCTCGTTTCTTGGTGTTAATTGAAGGTATCAGCTCAATTCCTATTAAACACTTCAGTATAAATATCTTTTAACTGCAATTTGTAATTTTAACAGTCTTATTAAGATAAACATCTCCGTGCGTGGAAAACACGCAAGTGAATACTTACTGATTTTTGACAAGTGCGTACAGCTGTGTACCCCAAACTCCTGTCAAAATATGGAACGCCACTGTCACCTCAGAAAGTTCTCTCATGTTCCTTTCTAGTCAGCCCCCTCCACCGCTCTCCTGGGGGAAGCTTCTCATTTTTTTCTACTACAAGTTAGTTTTAGCTGTGTTAGACCTTATTATAAATGGGAAGGTAACTATTCATTTGTATAAGGGTCTTTTCCCTCAGCATGCTTTGAGATCTATCCATGTCACATAATCAGCATTTTGTTCTTTATCATTGCCGAACAGTATTTCATGATGTGACTAGTCCGGCTTGTTTATCTATTCTCCTTTGGAGGGACTTCTGGCTGTTTCTGGTACCAGGCTATGGCGAGGAAGCTGCCAAGAACACCCCTGTGGAATTTTCTGGGTGGGTGCATACTATAATTTCTCTTGAGGAAGTGCCTAGGGGTGGGATCACTGGGTCATAGCATAGTCGTGCATTCGCTTTTATAAACAGCCACAGAACTTCTCTCTCCAAAGTAGTCACACCGTGTTGCCTGCCCGCTAGCGAGGAGTCAGCTCTCCAGTTGCTCTCCACCTTCCGGTGGTCCCGGCAGACTTTTTTGTTACAGCGGCTGTGTAGTCATACCTTATTGTGGTATTCATCTGCAATTCTGCGATGCTTTATAACATTGAGTATCTTTTCAGGTACTTAGTGGCTATTTGTATAACCTTTTGAAAACTAGCCCACTTTTTATGGAGCGGTTTAGATTGGACATTGAATTGTGGGAGTTCAAACTAAATGACCAATATTAAAAGGAAGACACATGTTATGCATTGTATTTCTCCAGACCAGCACAGGGTCTTGTACATAATAAATGCTCAAAATATATGCTCCTTAGAAAACAGGCATAACCTGGGACTTTGAACTTTGAGAAGTGCTTCCCATAAATAGTGTGTCCACCACTTACCATACCTTGCTCTCCAAAAAAAATGTACAGAACTGAATTGGCTTACTCTCCCAGGGCTCAAGAGAAGTCTTTTGCTTTCGCTTTTGTTTGCCACTTCTTTTGAAGAGAGCAAAGGGGGAAAGAAGCTGGTTTTTAGGTCTCGGAGCGGACTGTGCCTTGGGTGGTAACTTCAGTGTCCCTGTGCAAATCCTGCAAGGGGGACATTTTTGCAGTCAGCTCCTGCAGCACCTCAGGACAGGTGAGGTGCTAGAACCCACGGAGAAGCCTGGGAGTCCTCCTGAAAAGACAAGAAGGTTTGGTTTGCAGCGAACCCTGCTCATCTCCACGGGCCGCTCCGCTGTAGCCGTCATGAGCAGGGCACACTTTAGAGGCAGGGTGTGGCCACAACAGACCTGCGAGGCATCGGTGCTCATCCAACAGTAGCAGGTTTCAAACGCGCTTTGCTGGTTTGCTGGCTTTCTCTTTTGCCTTTTAGAAGCCTGAAGGACCAACAAGGATGACGTGATGTTCAGTGATACTGGTGAGACTGCAACTGAGACAGACAGGCCTGGAGACAAGACATCCGCACCTGTCTCCTTAATCTGCACCGAGTTAGAGATAAACGAGTTCATCCTGTAGCCTTTCTTCCTTCTCCAGAATCCAAATCAGTTGCCATGGACACACTCTCTTCCTCATCACTGTGTTAATTCCTCCGCCGCCTCCGTCTTGCTCCCTTTTGAGAAAATCAGCACTCGGAGAGCCAGCGGCCCTGGCCACTGACTTGCTCTGTCAGCGTTCTGTGCTCCCACGGGATCATAAAACCGGAGGGAACGAGAAAGTGTACCTTATCAGAAAAATGCAGGCTCTCCTGTCATGTAAAACCCCGTTCAGGGTTGCAATTAAGCCTGGCTTGAGGGGTGAGGGATGTTTCACGAGGACCGGGGACGTCTTCCCTAGACAAGACTGTGGTTTCTTTATGTTCCTGTAAAAGCAGAGACAAGAGAATGTGGGATGAGCACGTTGAGTGATCAAGAGGCAGGGAGACACCCCTGTCTCAGGGGTCCCCCCTCTGAGGATTTCCAGAGCTGGGGTTTGGGTTGCGACATTTTTGAGCCCACTGCTGATGGACTGCCACGGGGGTATCTTTCCTCCAGTGCTTAGGGGTGAACCCTGTCTCTGTGTTCTTGCTGGATGGTTGGCTCTGGGTGGGGGCCAGCAGTCCAGACACACAGGCCAAAGGTCAGCACGATTCTGCCCCACACATACAGGTCAGAGGTCAGCATGCTTCTGTGCATCCTTCAGCCCTCAAGTGTGTGTAGGGAGCGGGAGAGGGAGGCAGGTGGTGGGCGTCTGCTCGCTTGCTCCTCCCCATCGTGGGGTCAGCGTGGGTGCACCAAAACAGTTCCTTCTGATTCGCCTCCGTTCACAAAGGTGCCACTTAATCCAAAGCAAAGCTCTTTTAATAATCCAACTGAAAATTACTGCGGCCAATAAAAGAAGAGGTTAATTCAACCAATTTCTTCCCAATACGTAAAACTGCAAGTGCTAGTAAAATTGCTTTTTCCTTCTTTATATCTTTTAAAAATAATATGAGAATTTTTTCCAACATCTAATTATGTTTCGTAGGATTGGGAACAAGAAATCTGCTGTTTCGTTTAGTGACCCAGAATTTGCTATTATTAAATAAGAGTGACTAAAAGAAAGAGATATGCCGTATGAGGTAGAAAAGAGTAAATTACATGTTAATTGGGCCCTGTGCTTTTAGTAGTTTTGCCTAAAGGATTCTCGAGCTTAAGACAAAACAATAATTTAGTCATTAATCTGGTTTCCCTTTTCACCGTCTCCCCTGCCTGGAAGTGTAGGATCTACTAAAAGTGATTAAGTTGCTAAATTAAACATCTAAATGTTTAATAAAGAAAATTTCATCTGTAAACATGATATCAGAAAATTATATTTCCAAAAATAATAATTAAGGAAATAATCTCCTTGGAATTAAGATGATCCAAATGTTGCTTGGCCTCCTGACTACTTTCTGGTCTTCAACAGTAGCAAATCCAGGCGCGTCCCTTTGGGTACGGAAACAGAAATGCGTGTTGCTCCAAGGCCAAGATCATCCGCCATGGAAGCACTGTGTTAATGACCTTCTTCCTAGGAGGAGCCATCGTCATTTGTTCAGAGGCACCTGGCTGACAAAATAAGGAAACGTTTGAAACGGGGAAAAGGGAGACTGAAGCCCGGAGACAGTGGCTGAAGCTCCGCTGGGCCTCAGGTCCCCGCCAGGTGCGTGATCTCAAAGCGGAAGGAAATCGGGCAGGTGTCAGGGATGACAAAGGAAAGGGTCATGACCCCTTCCATGTCTCTGCCTCTACAGCTTGGGATTCTAATCAGTCTCATGGTTTTTTGTTGCGCTTTGCCGTTCAGAAAATACTCAGTTTTGAATGTGCAGAGACATTTGTGACTCCCAGTTCTCCGTATCTGGAGAAATAAGTACAAGACTAAGTCACGAGTACTGCGCCTTACAAACAGTTCCTGATGCACTCCTCCACACTTGCCCATGTGCTCGTTTTGAAAGAGTGGAGCTTTCTTCTAACTTTTAAAGTTTATTCTACAAATTGTGAACGATAAATACAAGGAACCACCCGTGATATTACCAGTAAGGAATAACGGCTATTACTATTTTGGTACATATCTACTTCTGGTCTTTCAGGGTTTATGCGCACAGAGCCATTTTTTAAGCAGCCCAAATTTACAGAGTATCAACGTGAAACCTTTGGGTTTTTGTTTTTTTTTTTCTGTTATGACCTGTCTCTTGGACTATGTTGCTTAACCCCCTAACAAAATCGTGTGCAGGTTCCAAACCCGTTGGTCACTTCCCATTACGAAAGCCAATGAACAGCAAGGGGCCGAAACAAACACAGACCCCCGTCTTCCCAAGGGGAAACCCGCCGTCACACCCCCCCCCCCCGCGCCCCGTTGAAAGCGCTGTGGGCCTCTGTCTCCAGGCACGTTTTCAGATCGAGGTCTTGGGGAGAGGCGTTCTCCACTTCTGCTCCTTCTTCCCACCCCCCCTCACCGGGCAGTGAGAGGTGTCAGGGCTGCTCAGGTCCCCTCCTCTCCACCCTTGCCCCTGGGAACGCATATGGGACTGAGCTGTCAGAAGGAGGGAGACGAGGCGAAGCGGCCTGATGTCACTTAGGGGTGCACACCCCTCCACCCACAGAGCCTGCACCCCTGAGGGCTTTCTCAGCTCTCGCGATGTTTTGTTCCTTTTTCGTTCTTCCCCTTTTTCCACTTACAGAGACGAGGTGCTGGGGGGCTAGGGGCGTGGTTGGAGCTGCGGAGTTTCCTCGGTCATCTCTCAACCAGCTCCGAGGGACACAAGCGGTATCTCTCTTCGGGAAGAGAAGGGATTGAAGACACTTCAGGGCCGGGTTTTGGTCCCAGCCAGCAATTCCAGGAGTACAGAAAAAGTTCTGCTTAAATTCCTGTGGCGTGTATACATACATAGGAAGCGAGTGTAAAGTACTGAACATATTAGCACGCTTTTCTCTCTCGTTTTTTGGTACATACTCTCCTCCAGGCTGAAGGCACCTTCTGCCCATATTGGTGGTTGTGTGTGTGGGTAGAGAGGTTGGGATTGTAGACTTTAAAATTATACTATTTCTTACAAAGTGTTATTTAAAAAGCATCAAATTTTATTCTAATTATCCACTAATACAATGCTGTGTTTAATGATGTTCTGAGAATGTATTTATGTACTCATGAAGAAGTATCTTCTTAAGATCTATGTTTTAGACCTAGAATTCCTCAGCCAAGGGTTATATGCATTTTCAGTTTTGGTTTGTTTTGCCAAATCACCGATCATGAAGACTGCACCTGTTTTCACTGCTCATGGCATTTGGGGAGCACACCTCCTCCCCGCTCAGTGTTTTTGGCACTGGCCCATGAACTTGAACATGCTCATAGCCCAGAGCCCAGTCTTTACCTTAGATCCCTAACAGAGAAATCCTTCCGTGTGTTTACTGGGAAACACGCACGGAGAGGGTCACTGCAGTTCTTGAAATGTGACATGCTTTGTAATGTGAAAAATCGGATTTAAGCCAACTATCCATCAATAGTCATGGACAAAGGTAATGCGTTCAAACAGTGGGGTGCTGTGTAACAAACAGTTAGGGTTTCAAAAACATCATAGAGGATAAAAAAGTGAGTTTCACGAAGTAACCCACTGTACGTTATTTACAGATGTGTGTGTGTTATTTACATGTGTGTATGGTATTTACAGGCGTGCATGTGTGTTAGGAAATGGTTGGGAAATTGTTGGGGCGGTGTTCACCCGGTGAGTGACGGGAGCTGGGCGGTGCCTCAGTGGTGGGGAGGGACGGTCTGGCGGACTGTACCAGCGGGAATTCTACTTGGTCTGCTGTCTTCTGTTTCTTTATTATTACACAGCATCCGTGTTCAACAAAATGGCATTGGCCTCGCCCAGTCCTGTGTGAGAGGTATGCAAATATTGATTTCGTATACATTTTTTATCAAGAGAAGAAATGCAGGTCCTTTGGTTCCTCCCCTCTTGGGAATATCCTAACCAGCAGCACCCGAGTCCACGCCTGTGAGGTTTACACAATACACACATATAGCAGTGGCGTGTTTAAATTCGCCGAAGTCCTAAGGCGAATATTAACAATCGAGTTTTCCCAGACTGCTCTCTTTCCTTGGGCTGCTTTTCCTTGCCCCAGTGAAAGTCAGAAAAACACTTTGAAAGTGGTTGGTCATTTTCCACTGTTGGTTAAACCATCGGTTCTTATCTCCTTTGCAGCCGTACAGTAGTAATGAAAAATTGCTTACTCACGTAGTCTAGAGTCAAATTCTCACTGATTGGTTAATGGGCAGAGTTAAATTTTTAAAAGAAAAGTCTGTAGCCAACCAAAGCAGGTCTGGGCTGGAAACCAGCGGTGGCAGGACCCTGGACGTGGCATGGCCTGGGGCATCCGTGTTGGCAGGTGTGAGCATTCTCTCTGCAGTTGTACTACGTAATAAACTACCAATTGCGCTGCTCTATTACATTTGACAGAACCACCTTGTCTTACGTACATACACCGTTGGAGCTAGTGACGGAACTGTTAGAAACAGACGAGACACTGAGACCCTAACTTAATTTGAAAATGCTGATGAGGGAGCCCACAGCCCTGAAAGGACAGCTCAGCTGGGGCTCGTAGGTGGGCGTCTCACCTGTACCTGCAGTATCACCTGAGCCCTGATGAGTACGGTGTCAGGTTGGATTTACGGGGCACACAGAAAGACATGCATGGTACTGGTTTAAGGGAAAAGCCTGAGTTTTGGAGATACACAGGTGGTTAGGACCAACCCTCCTCTCCAACAGCCCTCAGCCCTCACCCTCAGTTCTGGCTGGATTGCTGTACGGAGCCATGGTCCCCCCGGCCTGCCACCTTCCTTAGCATTTGGTGATTCCGACTTTTCCTGTCGGCAGCCAGTGCTACGTCATTCCTGTTTCACCTGCCTTTCCCTCGTTGCTAATGACATGCAGCTCCTTACGAGCTTATCGGCCCCTTGGTTTTCTCTTCTGTGAATTGTGGCTTCACATACCTTCCCATTGGTTTGACCTTTTCTTATCGATGTGTAGTTCATTGATATTCTGAGAGAGAATCTTTTGATTATCGTATATATCGCCAACTGTTCGTGCGGTCTTTAAAATGGCTTTTAACTTTGCTTATGGAGTCAGGTGAAATTTCTGAGTTTCAGTATTGTCAACCTTATCAGCCTCTTTCCTTGACTGGTTATGTTGCTCCCTGACGAAGAACTTCTTTCCTATGTCGAGGTCATAGAGAAGGTCTTCTGTAATTTCTCCTGATGGCTTCAAGACCTTTTTATTTTGTTTTTCTTTTGTCTGTTTATTTTCATTTTCGTCTTCAGATTTCTGGATCTCATGCCAAAGTATAGTTTTAGATAAGGATCCATTTTCTTCTAGATGGAAAGCCAATTAACAAATGCCATTTACTAAATAGCTAACATTTTCCCATAATATTTAGTTCCATTTCTATTACATGTATACTGAGTATCTATATATTTATTTTGGTGGTTTATTTTGATATATGTAATTTTATAGCTTTGATTGTGATTTATTCTTCAACCTGTGTACTATTCAGCAGTGTGAGTTTTAGTTGCGCGCATATTTTTAAGCAGCTCCGACACTGGCTGTTTCCAATGTGATTGTTCTGGGATAACAGGATGTGTCCTGTGTACCAGCTATTCGAGGGGGGGTTTCTGAGACTTCCTCCGTGGACTAGCAAGTGGCCACTAGCAAGTGGCCAGCTTTGGAGAAGTTTTACGTGCCTTGCAAACTAGCTGGAGGTGATATTCGAAATGTACCTAACAGACACCGTGTGGCACTGCGTGTCGTTCGAGTGTTCGACAGTCAAGCCAGCCTTACGAGGGTTCGATCTGTCAGTTTCTGAAAGGTGATTTGAAGTGTTCTGCTTGGATAGGGGACTGCTAAGTTACTCCCCGGAATGCTGTCCGTTTTTTTGCCTTCTGTGTTTGGCACAGTGATGTTAGTTGCATAGAAATCAGGATTTCTGTATCTTCTTTGTGAGCAAGGTGGAGCAAAGAGTAAGTGTACTGTTGTGGTACATGAAGCACAGTTCATTCTTATATTCTCATTGATTAATTGTGTTACTTTCGGTACAAACAGCTGTGAACCTCCTTTTGCGCCGCCTGTATCATTTACTTCATTGCTGTACATGGCGTGCTTATCTTCGGGGAATGTTTCCTGTTTTCCTTCGCACGTTGTCTATCCAGGTGAAGTGCGTCCTACCAGGTGGTGTCCCATTCCCCTCACTCTGGCGAGGCAGGTGCCACCATTTCTGACCTGTTGGGATGTTACCTCCCGGCCTTGGGTCTCGGTGAATGACTTCCTTTGGGAAGTCCACTCTCTTGTGCTTGATTCCTTTTTTAATCTGTGGCCTTGTATGAACAGTAAACTCCATAGTGTGTCCTCAGAGTCAGTAGGTGGAATCTTTCCCAGGTCAGGTCCCTCCTTCAAGCCCTTTGTGTGCCTTGGTTTCAGGCTGCTGGGTCACCAAGCACCAGGAGTAATCCGACCGTGAGTGCAGGGTCCCTCCCCACTGCCCCTCGAAGTTAGTGCTTGATGCTAAGCGGGGGTCCTCCTGGGCAGGTCCGCTAACTGGGGCCAGGAGAGAGACAGGTGCACCTAGCATGAGCACACGGACACAGAGACACCCTCCTCGGCTCCAGACAGCTCAGTGGCCTTCAGAGCAGTAACTGTGTCTTCCTGCGCCTGACTTTTTTCTTTCTTCTAAAAAATAGGTCATTTGAAATTGGTGGTTTTTAAAGCTGTTTCTAACTCTAACATTGTAAAATGGAATGACACAGCTTTGAGGACAAGTGAAATCTGGTGGTGACAATAAACTGCGCCCACTTCATCATTCTCACGTTCTTTATGTCTCATTAAAGTGACTTCTTGTGATCGCAAAATAATTTCTCAGCTCCCCAAGGAACAATCAGTTTACCTGGGTTTTGTAAAAACATTAGAAAGAACAGAAATCATTTCCAAACCAAAACAGGGGTGGGGGAAAGAGAGAGAGAGAGAATCTCTGATCTTGAGATGCTGTTAGTCAAACAAATGAGAAAAGAAATAATTTCCATACACTGTAGTTCAATTGTACTCAAATGTATTAGTGCATATATAAAGTGTTTTGTGGTGTGTCGTTACAATTGCTATATCATGTATTACCAGGGTCACGGCTCATACCAGAATGTACTACATCGTCTCCTGTTTCCAGGGAGACGAACTCCCAGTGACACACGGAAGCCTCCAATGGCAGGCGGTGCTGCTTCATGTTCAAAATACTTCACAAAAGATTCCCCAGTCAAGAGAGCACTTCTCAGCATATTCACCTGTGAATAGAGATACCTCGTGCATATGAACTTAAAAATGTATATATTTATATATAATATATCATATAATTTTATTAGACAATAGATTTGTAATCTCATTCATGGCTGAGTAGCTGAGGAACTTAGAGAACAATTTCAAGTACAACTGTCTATTCTCCTTCCAAGATCTATGCGTGCTCGGGTAATTATATCACGTACGTTGACTTCTAATGACAGGCATTCTTTATTTTTTTATTTTTAGTAGTTTATCTTTTATTGTATTTTCCCATTAGCATTTATCCCTCTTATACTTTCTTCCACCTCCACCCACCCCTGACAGCTTATTTTTTTAAAAAAATTCTGCACATGTGTTTTCTGTAGTTTGAAGAGCAGGGGATATATTTGGTACAATGGCAATATAGTCTCCTTTTGAAAGTTAGCTGCTCATTTTAAAAGCCTTTTTTTGAGGATGAACTGACATAGTAAGCAATTTGGAGATTAGATTAGTATAGGGAACCATGTTGAGTGGTGTGGGAGTGTAGCTCAGCACCCCCCCCCCGCCCTTGGAAAGGCCAGTGGGGAGCGAGTCGGCACACAGGAGCTGAGCCCACGGATAGGTTCTCCTGTGGGGAATCAGGCCTGCATTGTACCTAGGCTTCTATGAGACTTGCTTTTGCTAAAACTCCATCACCCTGAACTGAGGCCGCAAATGCTTACTGCAACTTCCTGAAGTCTGTGCTAAACCTCCCCAGGATGGAGTGTAACCAGTTAAAACACTTTCCCCTCGATCTGCAACATCCTTCTCTTTGAAGTAGTTAGCAACATTCTTTTCCTTTGTTATCTGTAAAAGGTAACCACCTGCAGCCAACCTGTGCCTAGTAAATCAGGACCATCCTGCATGTAATGGACCCAGAAAAGCAATAACGCCTGTCCAGGCGGGGGTCAGGCCCTCTCTCTCACTCAGAGAGTGGCCATGGCGTCCCTTTTTCTCCACAGGACTCCGCAGTCCATGTGCATTTGTCTCTATGGCCACAACACACAGATCCTGCTGGCCAGGATCCACATCTGGTGAGAATTAAAATTTAAAATTTAACATAGTAGTAGTTAATAATTACCCCCTTCGATGATTGTCGGTGGTTATGATTTGGGTGGTAGAGACTTTGGCTGTATCTCTGGCCTCAATATGCAATTCCATCAAACATCGTTTGTGTGAATAGGGTCACAGCATCTTAGTTTGGGTGGCTGGAGAGTGGACTGAGGCGGATTTACCGGCAGAGAGTTCACCGGGCGAGTGTTCTCGGGGGCTGCATGCGTGAGGGGGTCAGAAAGCCAGGAGGGGCCAAGGAGGAGGGGAACTGTGGGTCAGCGGTGGCCGAGGCCTTGGCCAAGTGCACAGGGACCCTCAGAGTTGTGAACCGAGGCAAGGGGCCATGTCTTTGGGCCCCACGAGGACCAGCCTTTGGGTGTGGCTTCCCCTGGAGAGGAGGTGCAGACCCAAGGAGGCAGCTCACTTCTGCAACAGGCGACTTCTTCCAAGGGAAGACTGGGACTATTTTGTTCAAATCCTGATACCCTGACACAAGGATGGTGTAGGGGAACCAGCGTTTTACAGTGTTTTGCACAAAGTACGGCAGTCACAAGAGAAATGGTATAGAGAGCGCGAGTTGGCCATGCCAGAATCTCCACTTAGTAATTGCATGCAAGGGCTAAAATGCATTCTAAAAGGAGGTGTATAGAGAATACACTTCTCCTAAGGAACTCAGCAGTTAAGTCATCAAGTTTGCTCGATTCGAGAGGGTTTCTGCTCTGGGATAACTAAGCGGAAATACGCAGCTGAGCAGGGAACACGGACGTGGGCGGGGAACGAAGGTGAACTGACGCGCGCTTCTCCCTCCGCGTGTTTGCCGAGGACACTGCGTATCCCGTGCGCCCGGGGTGTCACGAAGCGCTTCCCGGTGGTTTGTCTGACCCTGCGTCAGTCGGACTGAGGCAGCACGCATGTAGGCATCTCTCCAGCCCCCCACCCTGTCCCCCACGTTCACACCATTCACACCGCGGGGCCAAACCCACCACCTCTTGGCCGGGTGCCCGGTGCCCCTACCTTGCTCTCAAAGACTGTCATTTCAGCACATCAATGTGTGTCTCACTATTAAAATGCGAACAGGACCAGGGACCACGTTGCTTGGAAGCCTCTCCCGGCTTCCTGTCTCACTCGCCGTAAAACGAGTCCGGACTGAGGCCTCCCAGGGCCCCAGGCGGTCCGCCACAGGCCCGGCCCCCGCTCCTGCTGTCACTTGCTGTGCGCGCCGCCTCTCCCGTTTCCTGCTTCCTGAGCGCGCCGTGCGCCTCCAGGACTTGGCACCTGCTCGTGTCCACATCCGGAGGGTTCCTTCTCCGGACGACTGCATGGCCCGCTCCCGCCCTTCCTCCAGCTACTTACTCAAAAATCAGTTTCTCAAGGATGCTTTCCGGATAGCCTACCTGACACTTCAAGTCTTCTCCTGCCCCGACAGGCCTGGCTCTTTTTTTCCTCCCAACACGTATCATTATTTAGCAAGGAACCCATGTTACTCATTTTCCTTGCTTATCGTCTACCTCCCCTGCTGGCACAGAAATGCCAGGAGGGCCGAGGAGTTTGATTTCTTCACGTGCTCCTTGCTGGCGTGCAGGAGCTAATGCTCGGCATGCAACAGACACTCAGCACGTTTTTGCGGTGTGAAAGCGGGTTCGGATGACAAATGTGCTCGGATCGTGCTTTGACACTGTTGGGCCCCGGTGTCAAGTTGCTGCAAGACAAAGCTAACGTTGGAAGGAAGAGACGAATTTCTGTGGGGCCCGCATCTCTGCTTTCCCCAGGTATTCGTGTTTCGGGACCGTAAGAGAGTGTCTTAAATTAGCGTTGACGAGGCTCTGGGCCTTCCCATGTGAGCTGATGGGCAGTCTGGAAGGAGAGATGGCTGGCTGGACTGGTGTAGGCTCATTTGTGCTCAACTGTGAATCCGCGAGACAACACACTCACCCCCGCTGTCCCAGGGGTGTCAAGAAGAAGAAACTTAGGGCTGGTGAGAGCACTAAAAATGTCATATTGGCTATTAAGAAACTATATCTTATTTTGTTCTTTACAAAGTAACCATTCCCTGGCTCCTGTTTAAAACAGGAGGAGGAGCTCAAAACTCAACTTAAAAGAGATCAGCTGTAGGTCAGACCCACAGTCGGCTCTGTATAAACTACTCCCCGAATTCAGTGCCTAACCAGAGTTTCAATGTCATCCGAAGCATGAATGTAGCAAAACTTCTTATGGACAGTATAACAGAGTGGCTTGAAGAGAGTCAACTTCATGTTGACCTTTGGTTTTCAGTTTGCATCAGAAGTTATTTTTTTTTTTTGCGACACCATTGGGTGTCCAGGGCTTACACGTGACGTCTGTCCATTTTGTAAACCCTTAGGGTCTGCGCTGCCAGAGGTCAGCTCCGAGGACCAACACAGCACCAGAGAAACCATGTCGCCCTCACAGCGGGCCACCTGCAGGCGCAGTGGGCCGTGGCATGCGTGGCCATTGACCGTGTGCAGCCCCTGCGAGCTCTCCCTGCTGCCCATGGTGTCCCAGAGTCCCAGCCCCCACAAGGACCCTAACAGTGAGGAACTCCGTGGCTCCATCAGGAGTGCCACAGGCATCCACCGGCCCCCAGCCTCTTCCTGCAACGTGGCTGTGGATGCTGTTCTGGAGCTACCCCAGGCAGCCTCGCGAGTCCATGCCGACAGCAAAGCGGGAGAGCTGCTTCCGGCACAGTCCTCCTCCTCGGACTGAATACGAAATTGGGAGCTTGCTGCTCGCCCCCTGCGCTTTCAGCATGCCCCAGGACGACCGGATCAGAGGATGGCCCATTAGGACGCAGGTGGGATAGGATGCTAAGCACCTCGTCACAGTGGCTAAGTGCCCGGGAGCAAAGTCATGATTTATACATTTCCGTGTCGTCTTCGACTGCAGACTTCTGAAGTCTGGGGGCTCAGCAGAGACTGGATGTAGATAAGCACCGACGCCGACTTGCTGTTCACATGCCTGCGAATGTTCGGTGGTGTGAGAAGGCCAGGAAGCAAGTGGTTTTATTTTAAAGCCGGAAAGATAAACCATCAAAAGGCTATCTGGCTTTATTAAAAATGGGATTTTAGTGCCCAAGGGTGGCACTGGAGGGGGCATCCACTGTCTCTCTGGCAGCGTCTGTGCGTGCATCCTGGTCTGTGGGTACTGCGGTGGCATCCTGACGGCCCAGGAGGAACTGAAGTTGTGGGGGGGGGTGGTCTCCATACCCAGGCACAGGCCCCTCGAGGGCTCCTAAGCCTAAAAGCACCGTGGGCCGACATCTTTCATTCTGAGGTCAAAGAGGGTGGGTGCTCTGTCTTTACCCTGCTCAGCCCTCAGCGGAGTCACCGCTTCTGTGTGGGACACGAGCGCATCCCAAAGGAAAGCCAACATCTCACTCGTTCTTGCGGCCCTCGGTCCACCTACCCCCAAGTTCCTAGAGTGTGCGGTGCAGTGCCTGCATTTCCGCTGCCTCTTCGTTGAATAACAAAGTCTAATGGCACCAGACGTGCTCGTCTAAGGCATTCGGAGGCTCAGGTGGAAGTGTCAGAATGCCCATACCCCTTTCCAGATCTCGGCTCTTCCCCAGGAAGCCCCGGACTGCTCACAGGAGCCACGGAGCTGGTCCCTCTTTCTATTGTTAAGCCCAGGGTGCATTAGCCAGCGAGCATGCCCCCAGCACCCTCCTTTCCCAGGCCACCGAAGCACCAGTGCAGGAGAACCCCGTTCTGAGCAGCACGGGGCAGCGAGGCAGAGTCCTGCACGCTGGATCCGCATGCTCCGTGCGCTCTGGAGCCGAGGGGAAGCGTGGCGCTGGCAGAGCAGGGAGGCTGCGGGACTGGAAAGGGCTGAAATGAAGCCTGGCCAGGAGGGTCCGGGAGCCACGGGAGACTCTGACGGGAAAAGCATCTGAGAACACCCACGGTCTCTCCTCCCGGGCGGCGTGGACAGTGTTTCCACGTTACAGACTCCATGGAATTGGGGAGGGAATGTGCCTGTGGTTTGCAGAAGGCAACGAGGGGTCGTTTTTCTAATGTGGAGAGAGTCTTCACGGTACCTCACCGTGCCCCCCATCATGCAGCGAGCCTGACATTTCTCACCGCGCCTCCGAGG
Source organism: Glossophaga mutica (assembly GCA_039655065.1). Classification (NCBI taxonomy): domain Eukaryota; kingdom Metazoa; phylum Chordata; class Mammalia; order Chiroptera; family Phyllostomidae; genus Glossophaga; species Glossophaga mutica. The sequence continues at coordinate 92,732,376 of CM077313.1, forward strand.
GGAGGGCTCACCGACCGCCTGGCTGCGGTGTGAACATCTCCATGGAGCTGCTGAGAAAACCTCACTGTGAAGCACAGACGACAATCTCAGGAAAACAAATGTTTCTGAGTGCCACGGACCGGGTGGAAGGTGGAGGCATATGTTGCACTTTGCCCCAACCTGGGGCGGCAAGGCCACCCAGGGGCCAAAGCTCGAAGCTATATCTGTGTTCGAGTAACTCGGAGGCATCACCCGACAAGGAGATAACAACCCGCAATAAGACAGCGAGGGCCTCTCGGGGAAGACTGGCAGGAACGGGATGGGGCAGCGTGCAGCACAGACGGGCGCCGGCGCTGCCTCTGGCGGTGGTGATATTGGATTCTCTTTGCAGACGGGGGAATGCTTGCTAAACTGCAATTGCGTGAGTTTGCTATTTGTTTCAAATCAAACGGTAGAAGGAAGCATCTGGTAGATGCTGTGGGACCGGTGATTTTCGACCCGTGTGCTGCAAGCATCTGTAAAACATGCCGCACCTGAGTGTTTAGTCGGGGCACCGACCTCGTTTCCCTTAGACTGTCAGAAATAATGACAACAGCCAATGTAGCAACAGCCGTCCGCAGCGAATGAATCGAAATCATACCTATTTTTGTCAGATCGGCAAAAAAATGTAATAGTGTGTGTGTGTGCGCACGCGCGCGCCGCAAAAGTTTTGTAACTCGTTTATGTGTGCTGTGAGATGAAAAGGGGTGAAAATCGCTGGCCCAGGCCGCTGCGGGCTCCCCAGAGGCAGGCCCCCCTCCTTCCGGAGCACACGCCAGGCTGTCCCCCAGCTCCAGCCTTCGTCAGCGCCGTTTGCTTTCCTGACAGGCTTCCCCAGCCCGTCCCCCTGCGCGTGCCATCCGTGGCCCGCAGGGGGTTAGATCTGCATGCATTTCATTCACCTTAATCCCGATCATAGCCCCTTAAGGTAAATAGTATTATTTTCAACATACCATAGTTAAATTGGTACCATGGAAATCCAGTCTTGTGTCCACGGCCAGGCAGTTGGTGAATGGAGAATCCGGATTTGAATGTAAGCTCTCGGGCTGCACCTGACCTTGCTCTGAGCCACAGGGCTACACTGTTTCCTGCAACAGACCAAACACCCTCCCACGTTCCATGAAGCCTCCGCGCTCAGTTTTCGTCCATAATCACAGGCTGTCTTTTCATTCCAACAGCACACGGTGTTGGTGACGTTCAACCCAGTGCTCGACCTTATACTATACAAGAAAACTCTCTGAGGCATTTCCTAAATTTTTTCCCATAAGGTTGCACATTCTCTAAGAGCACTGTATATGTTTAATCTGCCTCCATATTTCCAGTGATGTGAAGTCCAGACAGTGCGCACTCAATCATACCTAGTACTTGCACTGCATAGGCCCAGTAGCAGAGATGCAATAAAATGAGAAAACGGGAATATACTGCAGCCACCGTTCTGAGGTCCGTTTGTACAAGTATCGCTCTCTCACGGCCACGGAAACCTCCCCCACACTGACATGACCCCCCCGCTCAGGTGTCAGGCGGATGAGAGTCGTGGAGGAGTCCAGCTCTGTCGTGCAGGTCGGGCAAGGGTGTGCCTTCTGGAACGACAGTTCGGTGGCGAACGGGTCAGAGGGCTGTCAAGGAAGAGACACGCAAGTGATGTGCTGAGAACAAGCCGGAAGCCATGCAGAAATCAATAAAGACATCAGAGGGGCAGCCGGGGTGACCAGACCCCCGGGGCCGGCCTGTCAGGCACCTCTGATCCGGTGCCTCCATGAACCGACCGGTGCTGCCTCGACCACACAGAGGCCACGCAGCCGGCGTCCGGCCCCCTCTACCCTGGCTTTGGGGAGATGGAGCGAGATAAACACGAATGTGTAATCGATGCTTCTGCGCTTGCTGGTTGGCGGTAAGCCTGGAGGCGGCTTATCAGCCTGAGCCTCTCAGGGGAGCACCCTTGGCCCGGAACAAATAAGAGTAAGGTGACTCTCGGAGGGGAGGCTCCAGAGTCTGGTGATTAAAAAGGTGGACGGAAAGGAAGCTGGCTGCTTGACCGCCACTTGGATGTGAGAACTCGCGTGGGTCATCCCCGCCGCTCCGGGCCTGCTAGCACAGTGGAAAGCCGGCGTGTCACCTTAGCTCCTTTAAATAAGGTGACGCATGTGAACGCACATCCATTTCCGAGCACAGGGCCTGCGAGTGGCGGTGACGCCGTGAGGGAGAAGGAGGTGGTGGCAGGCGTGGGCGGTAACGGGAGGAAACCCTTCCTTTATTGCGTCAGTGTTTACTGAGTCTGCTCAGGTACCTGTGCCAGGTACAGAACTCCGAACAAAACCCACCTGAGCTTTACTTATTGACCCAGGGGAGGAGACAGACCATAAAAAAGTTTCAGAAAAATCACTGTAGTATTAAGTTGCGAAAAGGGGCTATGGAGGGAAGTTAGACAGCTGAGAGAACGATGGGAGAGGACCTGTGGGATTGACTGATTTATTTTAGCAGTGACTTTGGAAACAGTGTCTTGTTTATTGATTGGCTGAGAGAGAGGGGGAGAGAAACACCAATTCGTTCCACCCGTGGACGCATTCACTCGTTCCCTCTTGTCTGTGCCCTGACGGGGGATGGAACCCTTCACCTGGAGTATTGGGCTGATGCTCTAACCAAACGAGCTACCCTACCAGGGCAAGGACCTGTTTTCCATTGGCTGTCAGGCCCACCTCCGTTGAGGGAGTGACCACATCTAAGCTGAAACCTTAAAGACGAAGACACCAAACATACTGATGGCAATGGAGTGGCGTGTGGAAGCTGTTCGAGCAGAAGGAGCCCCCCGGCGAGAAGTCCTACGGAAGGAGGGATCTCGACCGGACCTGTTGTCCGCTGAGAGAAGGCTGAGGTGGTGGGCAGTGGAGTGGGAGTGGGTGGCTCGAGGGCCTGGAGGCGGTGTGCAGGCGGGTGCGGGCTTGTTCAGGGCGTCTGCAGGCTGCGGTGAGGAGTGTGCATTCAGTTACACGGGCAACGGGAGGCAGTTGGAAGGATCCAAGGTCGGTCGTCTGCTTCGTGGGACACGGAGCACAGATGAGAGCAGGAAGACCGGTCGGGAAGGCTTTCTAGTGGTCCATCTGGGGGCGATGCTTCGGCGTGGGTGGGGGCAGCAGGTGAGAAGACAGGTGGACGGAATTGAGGTGTGTTTCAGAGGCAGCATCAGTAGGCACCCGTGGGAGAACCGCATTTATACTGGATGTAGAAAGGGGCGTGGATTGGTGCCCCACTAAAATGCATGTCAGTTTTACACAGCGTATTAATATAAAGATAGCTCGTAAGACGCTTGGAGCTGGAGCCCATCGTATTGAAAGGCTATCAATTCTAAGATGCCATTTTAAAGTTTCGGTCTCTCTGAAATCACGGTTATTTTATAATTGAAGACAGATGAAAGGAAATGTTATGCTTGTCATTGTTCCCCCTCCCCCAAACAGCATGAGACGTTCCCAGGTTTTCAATTTTTAACATTTCCATCCATGTGTAACTGTAAATGCATCCGATGAAAGCTTCTTTCAAAGAAATCTTCAGGCTGCAGCCAAACAGGCCCCCGAGGCTGCGAGAGTCAGAACCCCGGACATCAGAGCCCGCGCCAGGCTCAGGGAGGGGCGGGCACCCTGCGCTCTGCTCGAAGGTGGTTTCCATCTGCTGAAAAGGCGGGATGGATGAGCCTGACAACCGAAATGTAGCACAGCCCGCAAACGGGAGGTTATTATTTATTTCTCGTTACACAATTACGCAGCAAGGAGTACAATTTCAAGGTATTTATGAGAATTAGGCTGCCACATCCCCGTGTGATGTTTCGAAATTTCACCCACAAGGGTTTAACTGCATTCTTAACAGCACTGGAGTTATTTGCTGGCTGACTTCAACCCACTGGTCAACTTTCAGCAGTGTTGTCTTCTGCATCGTGAGTCACGATCGCCCGTGACTACTTAGGAGACAGCTCACTAGTCCTGGTGACGTGAATCCGGTTGCTCTGCCAGGCCATCCGGCGGCATCGCCTTCCGGGTGCATGTGAGGTTTTCCAGAACCGTGGCCTGGGAGCTTCCCCACATGCCTCTCACCCGAGAACGCACCGTCTCCCACCAGCAGAACACTGGGTTGCCGCTCCGGTGATTCCAGCTGACGGACCCCCCCGCTGAAAGCCATCACAGACAGAGAATTCGTTTTAAGCAAATGGACCGTGAGAGCCAGGTGGCAGTGAACAATGTGGCAGTCCAGAGCCAGCCATGCATGCGGACTCAGTAAGATGCTGCCTCTCGCTAGGGCTTGAAACATCCTTACAGAGCCCGGTCTGCGGGCTTTTCTCATTACTGATACAAATTGATACAGGCCTCCATGATGTTGCGCCTATGAGTGACATTACTGGAGGCTCCACGAAAATGCATGTTTCTTTGGGGGAATTGTTTTTAGGTTCCTAGGTCATTCTCTACACCACACAACCAGCTCCCCAAAAGTGTTTCCGCCATCCTTGGGTTGTCCAAAGGCATTATTCTGAACTCTTATTTAATGTGACTTGCTTTGCTTTTATGCTTTTTTTTTTTAATTTGCAGATTTAGTTCAGGTCTTCCTTACAGATCTGGGGCTTACATAAGAACAACTATAAAGAGGCCTTTCACATCTAGAAATAATTGTAGTGAGTCACTCTATCAGATAATAAATACTCTGAGCATCGTCTGGCCATGAAGGAAGAGGACAGTGTTCAGGTATAAGTCGGTGAATGTGGTAGAGGAAGGAAAGTCGCCAAGAATGAAATGTTAGGGGGTTGGGGAGAGGAACGGGTGAGGGTAGCAGGCTGGGACAGTTAGGAGATTAATCAGAGGCACCAACCGGCTCCCTGGAGGACATGTTGTTTAATTCAGAAGTTGCTAGAAGAGCTACGTTGGTTAGCGTTACTTTTCAATCACCATGTAGCTACTTGTGGGAGCTACAGAAATATTTCTGGAAGGCCTATAACTGGGTGGATAAAATCAAATATGTTTGCCAGTGTTTTCTAAACTGTGTTATTTTAAGTAATCTTCTTGATTACTTACGGAATCTGGGCTTCTTGTCAATCCTGGTGATATCACCACATCATTTTCTACGGTGTTTGGAAAGCCCCTCTCAACGACAGAAGTATCTTATACACTGCTCCACAGTGGGGGTCTTCGAGGGCTTCCAGGATGTTTCGACAGAGTCAGTGCAGTTGGAATCAGGAAACGTAACGACACCTGCCTAACCTGAGCCGGCAAGCTCCAAAGCACCTCGACAGGCTCACAGCGGGGGAGGGAGGGAGGTCTCGGGGGTGGATCTTTCCCCTCACTGAGGGCCCTCAGGACGCTCCAAGGACATTGGTGATGGGCGACTGCCTGTCGTGCAGGTGAATGAGGACCCCAGGCCTGCCTGCATAGTAAATATTAGCAAAACATTGCTTTTATATTGTCACAGTTTAAAATGCGTGTCCTAATAGCTTCTTCTTCCGTCCTCCAGTTGGCGGGCTTGCTCACCGCCTGGGCCACCTCCAGCCCGTTTCGGAGAGCTCTCGTTCTTATTTCCAGGAATTTCAATTTCAGGTCTGATCTGCGGCAGGCCCGCCCCCTTCTCAGGGGAGTGTTGTTCTTTAACACAGGGCCGGGCAAAGCCACAAGTGGAACTCTCTTTGCCAGCGGGACTGCTTCAGTTTTTCCACCCCGTAGGCAGATAGCACTCCGAGCTTATTTTTAACCGATTATAGCAGAGAAAAGTTTCTGGAGGGAGTAATCTTGGACCTGGATGTGCAACCAAACAAAATGACAGAGGCGTCCAGAAAGAAAAGAAACAACATTCCAGCAAAGTCTCTGTCAGAGCCACTTTATTTTATGTGACAAAGACTTGAGGTGGCGTCGCTACTTTAAAGTGTACATATGTGTGTGCGCGCGCACCATGCATGATGATCTTCCAGAACAGGCAAGTGCAGAACTTAGAAATTAGGTACGCAAGAAACTTGCCCCAGTTTCTAGCTGTACAATGAGCAATTCTACTGTTAAATTAATCACATTAAAATGCACAGTTTCTTTAATGGCTATTATCCCAACATTCTTACCCCAGAGAGCATAAAGAAAGTGCCTAGTGCAGTGGGTGCCTGACCCGTGTTTTCAATAGACAGTAACGGCCACGCCTGTGACATCGCCGCCCCCTATTTCAGGGAAGGCACAACCCTTGTTCCGTAATTAATGTTTCCTTTTAAGCAGACAGCAGTGCAAAAGTGCTATTGACATGTAATAACAAAGAAATTAAAAATGGCAAGCAAAAATAATACATTCAGCCACACGTATTTAAGAGAGAAGTACAGCAGCCCTTTGGGAATGTACTAGAAAATTGAACGATAGGAATCTTTAATAAAAGAGAGATCAAACGATTCCCAAGAATATGTAGGAAGGAGCAGAATTTCATATTAACAATCAAGTAGGACTTTGAGGATTGTTAGTGAAAAAAATCTTACTAATTTGCATCATAACAAGTACAGTTGAGTGGTTGGTTCCTAAGCTTCTGAATGTTCTACTGTTTACCCCATCGGGGCTTTTTAAAGAAAACTTCCCAGAGATAAAATATGCCACAGATGCTTAAGGAATATCTCCATCTGGCATCGTAGTTGGAGCCCTGAACAGTGCCAAGCCCTGGACATGATAAAAGAAGAGTTTGCAGAACCGCCTGAAAAGGAGGAAGTGCTGGTTTGAAGGGAAGAGAACAGCCAGCAGGAAGGCACGATTTCAAAATGTTCCTAAAGTGCTGGCAAGACTAAAATTTGTTCGAGAACTTTGGAGAAACTTGTCAGGACTCTCAGCTCCAGGTGACTATAAATTGACCCTATGACGCAACCACTCCATTCTGAGGTTTGCACCCAACATCAACACACACACACGGGCTCTGAGAGACCTACGGAAGGATAGTCTCAGGGCCACTGTGACTAATAAAGAACTGGAGACAATCCAGATGTCCACGACCAGCAGGGCAGACGCGTTCGTGGTGATCCAGTTAGACAATAAAAGGCCGGACAGCAGTGGAAACACACTCCCGCCATGCGCCACAGGGGGAGTGATTTTCCAAACACAGCACGGCGTGGAAGAGTCATGGATATTCTAATTCCACTTCTGTGCACTTCCAAACCCTCCAAACTGGTTCTGCAGCTTGAAGTCAGGGTCATTTGGGGGAGAAAGAGGGGTGTGTAATGATTAGGGAAACATACTCCTTTGCTTACAAACTCTGGGAAGGCTAATGGTGGTTGAAATTGCGGTTGAGACCCAACTGGTTAAAGCATTTATGCTCGACAGTACAGTGTACAGTCTCAATAATAAAAATGATTATTTAGGATCATAAAGAGATTATAAGCATGTATTCGCACATGCCTACACAGCGAGCAGTATACTAAGCTGTTCATTGGAAGCAGACATGTGTGTGCAGGTACGTAGGCCTCAGGATTAGTGAGGGTCCTCTAGAGAAATGGAACCTGCAGCATATGCGTAAAAGGAGAGAAGGAGGTTTATTTTAGGGAATCCACTCACGTAATTATGAGGGGTGGCAAGTCCAAAACCTGCAGAGTAGGCCAGCAGGTGGAGACAGGAGAGTCAATGGTGCACAGGAAGTCTGGACGCAGTCTGCTGAAGAAGTCCTGCTTTCTCTGGAAGGACAGGCTTTTTGTTCCCCTGGGCCTTCAGCTGATTGGATGAGGCCCACCCACACTAAGGAGGGCAATCTGCTTTACTCAAAGTCCACTTATTTACATAATCTCAGCTAAAAACATCCTCCAAGTTCATTAACCATCACAACCCTCTACATTTAACTACAAATAGTCTAATGTATGTTTCGGGGGCATTAATGTCTAATTCCTACCTATGAAGGAACTGGTTCCATATTTGCACAGATGTGAATAAAACAATGTGCTTGTCATGTCCCTAGTGTTTTCATCTGGTTTTGCTTCATCTTTCTGCATTGTTTGCAAGCGTTGCAATTTCATTCCCACGTCTGCTGCACTCTACTGCCCGCAATGACCATGCACTTAGGAGGCACATTACGTACCGTCTTCTCCGACTGTATTTCTCAACTTCCCGGGCAACGCCTGCACTTGTAACTATGGCACGGTGCTCTGACACTGTGACAACGCCCGCCACTGGGCATGCCTGGTCCCTCTGCCTCTGTTGTCATGTTTATAAGAGGGATGAGCTGTTTCAGCCTGTGCTGCCTCTGGATGGGAAAAACAGTAGCTTCTCTGAGGTGCTGGCGCTACCCCCCCGCCCCGCAAGCCAGCTTTCCCTCTTCACTCTCATCCTCCCCCAGGCCTGGAGAGTCTGTCCTCATGTGGAAAGCTCAGCTGTGGTTCGAATACAAGCAGGCATGCCTGTCCGAACACGTTTCTTATGGGATGGATTTGCTGGCTTAGCGAATCAAGGACAGGTGCTACCGTTTCTCATGACATCCTTGTGAACAAGAGGGAAAAAGTGAGGGTGAAGTGTGAGTGTGGGTATAAGAAATTACAGTTGAATGGATGGAACTGGAGAGCATTATGCTAAGTGAAATAAGCCAGGCGGTGAGGGACAAATACCATCTGATCTCACCTTTAACTGGAACCTAATCAACAAAAGAAAAAAGCAAGCAAAATATAACCAGAGACATTGAAATGAAGAACAATCTAACAAAAGCCAGAGGGGAGGGTGGAGGGGCCAGTGGGGAGAAGGGTTTTCAGGAACTACTGTAAAGGACACATGGACAAAACCAAAGGGAAGAATGGAAGCAAGAGAGGGAGGTGGGTTTGGAGGGGGTCGGGGGGAGTGGTTGGGGAGAAAATGTAGACAAGTGTAAATGAACAACAATAAAGTAATTCAAAAAAAAGAAATTGCAGTTGATCCTGAAAACTCATGATCAAAGAGTATTGATTAATGAATTGATGTCATTCCAAGTGTAAGCTGCGTGTGTGGCTGGTCGTAAGGCTCCTGGGCCTTGTCTGGCGCGGTGACAGCTCCGCCTACGCCTGAGGGAGGCCTGTTCAGGACGCCGCGCCGTATGCGGACGCCCGGAGTTTAGCGGGACGCAGTCTCTGCGAAGGGTAATTGTTGAACAGTGTTGTGGGTACCGCGGCCGAGGCACAGAGGTGTGGGTGCTGCGGTGGAGCTGAGGGAGGCGCCTCCTCCACAGGGGCCGTGGTGAGGACGAGGAATGGGGGTCCCGAACAGCGACCTGAAGTACGCGAATCCCTAATTCTTAGTTTCCGACTCTCAGTTTCTGCACGTCCGCCGCTTCTTACAGGTGCTTTCAATCAAGTCCCTCTTTGGGAGGAGGTTACCGGAGGGTATCATTTACAGAAACAAACAACCCTTCCCTGCCCCCTCACTGGCAAATCAAGGTTGAAATAAGCAGGCAAAGACTGGGGGACAGACAGTGATAATTGTCGACGGTAGTAACTGGGAACGGGACCTGGGCTGGGCCATTACTTCCTCAATCAGTAGCATTTTTCTCTTCTGGACGCGGAGATGACTCCTATCACATCAGACATGCTGATCTTCTTTCCCATTTTAAAAAGAAGTAATCTGTAACCACATACTGGATTAAAAAGCGAGCTGCTCTCTCCCCCTCAGTAAAAATGCTGTAAGCTACCTCGAGTCTTTAATCTCACGGCGTTCGCACGGCTCTGGGGGACGCTGAGGGCTGGCCCCTGAGTGCGCCTCATCGATTGGTCCACAGGCAATCGGTAGGGCTGTTCCAACTCATTTCTGAAACCTGTGAAATGTGTGTGTGTGTGTTTTAAATAACAGTACTAGCTATGGAACTGCTGGTGACGTGTTTAGCCAAACGTCATTATTTTTAATTGACCAGATGCAAGTCCTCCCCCTCCTTCTTTTCTGAGTCAGGGCCCTGTGACATGTCTTCAAAGCACACCTGATCCGCTTTGGAATTTCGTGTTCATTAATGCTAGTAATGCTAGCTTTATTGAAAATTATTTAGAGCAAATGATGAGATTCAGAGAAGTGTTTCATTGTCAATGATATTCTGTAACATCTTGTTTTCATTTCTCCCCTTCAAAATACTGATTGATTTTTTTTTGATGGGTTCACTAGATTAGCACCAAGGAAAAAAAACTAGATTTGCCCGACATCGGCAATAATAGATGAAAGTCAAAATGCAATGGAACTTTATTCTTGTGAGAGCTAGAGGTAGCAAGGAGGTGCTGGCCACTGTTGCTATTCGCACGACTTCTTCACTTGACTTAAAAGCACAGTACCAGCTCCACCCCCACCCCTACCCCCCATTTCATCCCACCCCTCCAGAATCTGCTTTTCACACACACGGAGGTTAAAAGACTTTCTAATGGTAACTACCCCTCGGTGTGGTGACTTTCCCTTGCCCAGTTTGGAAGCCTGGCTCTCCAGAACTTCCAGACGAGGATCTCTTACGTCCCAGTGAGATATGGCGGGACAGTCTCTCACATATTTCTCAGGGGATCGAGCAGGAACCCAAGACACTGGTGGGCAGTAGGCTGACAGTCATCGGTCTCCGTCTGTAGAGGGCTTCATAGTGCTCTCCCAAAAGACCTGTCTGACTCCCAACACCTGTAAACGTTGCCGAATTTGGGAATAAAGGCTTCCCATGATGGACCACCAGATGAACGCCGCCTGGACTTCAGGCACCAAGAACCTCCCAGAGGGGAGAGGAGACCAAACTGGGGAAAGTCGTCACTGGGGAAGCGTGCGCTGGAGAGAAGGCCAAGGGTATGGCTGGGAAACCTTCTGCCGAGGGGATTAGTTATGTGACTCATGAGTCCAGCTGGTCCTTACAGCAGACACCGGTGATAAAGATGGGGCTACCCAGGAAAGCTCCGTGGGGCAGCCTCTCGTTGAATGGTGAGGGTCCCCTCGACATAGAGGGTAGGCTCCAAGGTTTCTGAGTGCATCATATCAGCAGACACATAGTCAGTCTGGGCCGGGGGACAGAGACAGGGACCCAGAGAAGAAGGTTGTGTGACGGTGGAGGCAGAGGTTACGGTTATTGTATCGGGAGCCAAGGAATGCCAGGAGCCGCCTGAAGCTGTGAGAAGCCAGGGAGGTGTCCCTTAGAGCCTTCGGCAGAACACGACCCTGAGGACGCCTTGGTTTCTGACTTCTGGCCTCCCAAACCACGAGAGGTTTCGTTGTTTCAGGCCACCTGGTTTGTGGTCATTTGTCATGGTGGTTCTAGGAAATTAATGTATCTGTTACAGTGTGTTCTCACTTAGTGTTACATACAGGTTCTGCAACATGAAGCAAAACAACGTAGAACAAAACCAATTTTACTATAAGGCTAGTTGATAGAAGCAAGAGTTAAATTGCTACTGCATCTCATCAACATTACGACGAAGCAACATTGAAAGATACTAGTGCAGTCCCCGCTGCACTCTCCGATTTTGCCAACTCGATGATTGGCTCTCGTTCCCCTGTGCTCAGACTCAGGGGGCCTCTGACCCACTCCCACCTACACCTAGGCCGACCTTGACTGTGCAGAGGGAGCCACCTCAGCCCCCTTCTCTCCCGTCAACTGTGCCAGCGAACAAAGTACACCACGTCGTACATCCTGACAAAGCCTCCCAGGCACCCCCACCCTACCACCATCTTGTCAACAGAAGTCATTTAATTAGATTTAGAAGTTGTCTTAAGTGTTTCGGAAGACCTTTAAACAATCACAGTCATGGTGATTAAATAAAAGACCACAGATTCTTGTACATGTCCTGTTAGGCTCTCGTTGTCAGGCGTTCTTGGCAACTGCGAGTGAGTCGATGTGAGACTCCCGTGCTCCCCATTTCAAACGCCCTTCAGCTTTGGTCGGGGAGGGAGAGAGGAATGAGAGAAAGGGCTGGGGTGTGGGAGAAGGGTGGTGAATCTCAGCACTAGGTTGTCTGGGTGTGCTTACATTCTCTCCCCTTTTAAAATAGTGTATTCCGAACTCATGCATGAATACGCCTTTGACTCCTAGAGCGCATGTTGTGGAAAACAACCTAATGCTAGTTCACTTGCCGGCTTGCGTCGCACATCTTATGCACATCGTAATTGTGGCAATGGTAATGATCTCCACTCATGTTTAACTTCATGGTTTGCAAAGATTTGTTAATGAATTATGTGTGTAAGGCGCCTACGAAAATGGATTCTTACAACTGCGGGTGGCACGGGAGGAGGTGGGTATGATCCCATCTCACAAACAAGGAAACTGAGGCCCAGACTTTGCAAGTTCAAGAGCGTGTACCGAAACCTTGCCCAGAACCCAGGCCTCCTGATTCCAGCCAGTAAGCTTTTGGGTTCTTTCTGCTGACAGTGGGAAAAACGACCAGATGACTTGGATCTAAACAAATTATAGATTTGCATATTTTTATCTATTCCTATATAATGAGTTGGAGTTTTATACCCAAGGAAAATGATGCGCAACCTCTTTTTTTAATGGCTTGTTTCTCTGAACATATGGCTTAATAATGAAATGAAACAAAGGGTGGAAATGATATATTTAAATGTATTTATTTCCTTGTGAAAATATGGCATGCTACTGCAAATATATGTGATTCAAGAAGAAAATGCTCATGTTGTGTCGGATGTAGGGTGGCGAGGTTTTTATGGCAGGAGAGGATTAAGTAGATTGATTGTATTTTTTATGTTATCTGGGAGCCATGGGGGAAATGAGGTTGACCCAAAGGGCAATGCATTCTCACTGGAAGGCCAAGGAAACTTCTAGGAAATAATTTAAAAATATGTATACACCGAGTTCCCCTAAATCCTTAAGTAAGGAGAATGATTCATGGTCCAGTGCGATGAAAGACCAATGTGTTTTATGCCAGTAATTTGGCAGGTTTACAAACGTAACCAGTAAGGTTTTTTTTTTTTTTTTTCCTTTGAATTGAATGAATATGGACACATTTTGAGGGAACATTTCAAAAAAAGTCCTTTAAACTTAATTATGCAGTTTTAAAAAAACATTAAGGAACTAATCATTTAGCTAAATTGATACCTGGAAAATAATCTCCATGCAATAGAAATTTGCTTTAATGAAGAATACTTCCCAGAAAATTGCTAAAAGTGTAATAAATTAAGCGTACTCAATTCATATCTATTTTCTCCTTGCTGTTTTTGATGATGGTAGAATAACATGTTTCCAGAATAACAGATTTTCAGAATACCTGCAACATTGGTAAGTTGACAACGTATGTCGGTAGGAAGTGTATACTCATGAGTCCGAAGGAACTGATCAGTCACACACGATGTGATACTTTTTTATCTACCTATGTGAATGTATGCAAAACCAAAATGAAACACCTACAGCATTGGGATGTTTACATTGAAAATATAAATGTGAGCATCGAGAAATACAAATGTTAACGTATCAGATTTGGCATCCGTGGTGTTGCCTAAGGAGCTTTTCCGAGACAACTCACTAAGTGCAGGCATCTCGAGGCGGGGGTGGGGGTACCTAGTGCTGACCTCAGGGACAAGGACTGTGACCGCCTGGGGTGCAGACATGCCGGAGGTACCAGAGGGATGCCTGGAGCTCTCAAGGACATGAACTGACCATCTTCCTTTTCCTGAATCCTAATCTGGCCTTTCTGTCCGACCATGAGGAGGGACCACTTAGCATGTCCTGGTTGAATCAGCGTGTTCTATAAAGTTAAACTCAAGCAGTGAGCCCTGACCGGTGTGGCTCAGTGGGTTGGGTGCCATCCCACCAAAGCAAAAGGCTGCTGGTTTGATTCCTGGTGACGGCACGTGCCTGGGCTGTGGGTTCAGTCCCAGTGGGGAGTGTGTGGGAGAGGCAAACAATCACTGTTTCCCTGTGAGACATCGATGTCTCTCTCCCTCTCTTTATCCAATTAAAGCCGCGATCGTAGGAAAAAGAGAAATGGGCCGTTGGTGTTCATGGGTTTTTAAAGACCACACTGGCCATCCCAGCTTTGGTCTGATAGACATTGCGTGGCTTTGCTTTGCAAAAGGATGCAAAGTTTCAAAGTCAGAGTCATTTATGACTTGCTACTTTATCGTAGTTCCTAATTGAAGACAGCTGTCTCCCCTTGTCCGCAGTTTCATTTCCTCACAGCGAACTACAGGCTACAAATGTCAAATGAGCAGTTCCAGAAATGAACAGTTCATCAGTGTTAAGTTGCACAGTGTTCCGAGTCATGTGAGGAGATCCTGTGTCCAGCCCGTCCCCTGCCCAGGGGTCCCGTGCTGTGGACACGCCCACCCTTTAGCTCCTTGGTAGCCATTTAGCTCGCCAGCTGGCCTGTCCCGGCACCGAAGAGTTCATTTACTTAGTCATGGCACCAAAGCACGAGAGCAGAGGTGTCGGCAATTCAACGTGCCCCAGAGAAGCGGGAAAGCACTTCCGTTAACTGAAAAGGAAGGTGCAGTGGAACAACGACAGAGGCATGCATACGGTTTGGGGCTGCCCACAGTTTCATGCATCCAGTGGGGGTCTTGGTCCGTACCCCTGAGGGTGAGGGGGTTTGCTGTTTGCCAGCAGACAAGACGAGAGCCCGGTTTAAGTTCTCTAACCCAGAGCACTCCGAAAGAGATTCAGGGCTCCTCTCTCTAACGCGTCCGCTCTCCGGGCTGTTGGGCGAGGTCCTGCTGCTGTTTCTCCTCCTTCCTTCTCACGCGCGTTTCGTCCCTGGCCCACCCATCTTAGTTGAGGCACTTGGACATCACTCAGAGTCTGCGCTCTTCCTTCTGTTTCTGTTTCTGCCACCCAAAGCCTCTCTCCAGGGCAGGACTTTCCTGTTCCCCTGTGTCCAACTTCGATGAATTCACTCTGGACACACGACTCCCCGGGCAGCTTTGCGTGGTGGCCGAGGGGGGGAATTGGTGGGAGTGTGCTCAGGACAGGTCATTGTTATAAGGCATCGGGATGGCAGTCCTGGCTGCTAAAGGTCTTGATGGGGAGGGAGTACCAGAAGGTGCTCGCTCACAGGGGCCCCCGAGCTCCTCGGCAGACCGAGCCCCTCCCAGCCCGCCATTCTGAGGGTCTAACGGGGAAGATGCCCATGACCCCCACACTCTTCCGATGCTCCTCCTTGACTCAGCCTGTGTGTGCGCAGCTGAACAAGCGGGGCACAGAGCTACAGGCACTCCCATCAAAGGGCTTCCCTCCGCACGCTGCCACAGACACGACCGCCCCTTAGAAAGTGCCCGCATCAGCTCCTCGTGCCCTGTGTCTGGATTTCTGTCGGTCACACAGAAAGCCGGACGCCCAAGTCACCCCATTGTTCCATGGTTGTGCATTCTCAAGATATCCTATAATTGGCCTCCACCCACGACCCTCCGCAGCCCCCAAACTCTCCTTCTTCACCCTCTGGGACACACAGTCGGTCACTGGAAGGGACCCTTTGTGCTTGAGCCCTCCTCAGACCATGCCCTCTGCCTCCGTTCTCAAACTAAACTCTGCCTGTCCCTTCAGGAGTCTTCCCACGCGGGGGGCAGGGGAGCTTTCCCTCTCATCTCCCTCAGATGCCAGGCTCTGGAGTGAGATTCTCGTCTTGCCTGACTCTTCCTGCCACTTCCAGACCTCTGTGCCTCCCCTCCTCCCCCAGCCCCCCGATTGCCTTTGACCCTGATACCAACAGGTGACCTGCGGCCCTGACTTACTGCAGTTATTTATCGAGGTGACACCCTGACCACTCGTCTTCATTTATTGAAGATTTTATCACATGATTCACTCCACCACTACATTTGTTGCAGTTTTGGGCGGTATCATTATCCACGCCAATAATCATGCCAATCCCCTGACTTGGTAGAGTTTTGTGTGTGTCGGGGGGGGTTCCTCTCTTTTAACTAGAATCTTGTCCTCTGCTTCACACCAGCGACCCACTCTCACGGAACTACCCTGGACTCTGTCGTTACTGGCCGCAGCTCTCCCTCCAACATCTCAACCCCAAGCCCCTCTCCCCAACCCACCCTCACCCCTTTCTGAGGATTCCTTCCATTCCCCACCCCCGAACAATGCAGGGACCCATCGGAACCTTCAGTCCGCTGGTCATACCTCTTTTTCACCGCAGGCATTTTCTCGACTCCCTCACTCCTCATTTTCCTTCCTCCGCACTTAGATTCTGGAGTCCATTTTTCATCTTCCCTCTTGTTTCCCACTTGGCCTCCTTGGCCCTTTCCAGGGCATCGTCCACATGCTTGCCAGACTGAACGCTGGTCACGTTCAACTCTCAGCCTGCTCTGCAGCGACAGGGTCCGGAGAAAACCGTACACCAGTAATCCCTGATCTTGTCTTAAGTAAATGAGCATTATCCCTAAGTTGGGTCCTTGTTCTGCCCAGCAACTCCAGTCATTTCCTGCATAAATTTCCTCTTCATCACCCAGGTGACTATTTTATACCTTCCTCTCCATTCTCAGACATCCATCCCGGTCACCCTCTTCTCTCTGAGCTAACAAACTTGCTTTCTGTTTTACTGAGAACATAGAAATAATCAGAAGAGAATAGTCACATACTCCACCACCAAATGTACCCAAGTCCATGGTTCATGATGGTGGAGGAACTGTCAGTGGGTCCTCAAGAGGGGTGCTGGGGTCCATCCTTTTGTGCTCACCCTAGGGCGCAGCTCCTGTAAGAGGCCCCCTCTCCTGCACCACCCATTTCCCCTGCTTCTCGTTCATTCCCATCAATAGATAAAGAAGCTAGACTATCTCTCATCTCACAAAAAAGACCCTACTTCCTTATTTCTCTCAACGTTACCACTTACACAGGAGTTACCCTTGGCCCCTCCCTACCCCGTTGCTGCATCCAGCCAATCAATCATGCCTCTTTCATCTGTTGTTTCTTGCTGCCACTTAGTTTGGTCCCTTATTAAATACCATCTCACTGAACGATTTGAATGCACACCTATTACCCCACTTTTCTTGGTTCTATAGCCCAGGCAAGAGTATTGTGTTAAATCAACATAGGAACAAATGCAGGTTTCAGTAACTGAATCTTTTATGAACTCTTTGTTACGTTTAGTATGCTAAACATCAACTTACATTTTTTTTCCAAAGACTTCATAAGGCTGCTTGCTGCTTGTTGAACAAGATAACGATTTCCTGCTCTGGTAATAGGAGTCCACAACGATACTTTCTGACCTGTGTATCTTGATGGCTTTGCTGAATTACTGACCATTTCCTCCTTATGTCCTGTGGACTTCCTCAATTCCCTTTCTATATCACTATGAATTGATCCTTTTTCAAAGTAAAATAGAACAATCATTAATAGTAACATGTATAATAAATGTCTGCATTCTCACCATTGTGAGTGAAAGCCAGTTAATCACCTCTTACTCCGGACTTTTTTCTTTGTCAGGAGAAAAGAAAAAGCGTTGTAGCGAGCGGTAGAGTCCTTAGCCACCACCTCGAGTCACTTTCTCCCACGTCGCCCCCCATACGCACACCATCGCCTGCATGTGTCTGGATTCTCTCGTCTCTCTTGCTGTCCACCTGTAAAAATTATGCGATTGAATGTTTTCTCAACTTTTCACTTTTCTGGAACGGAATCAAAGGGTGGGGAGGTACGAGGGCTGATTTGTGCTTGAACTGACCTGCCATCTGGACAAAGGGCCCTCTCTGCACCCTCCAGGGCCCAGACCTAGGGCTGCCCCACCTCCCCGCCATGCCTCCCCACCTCCCCGCCATGCCTCCCGGCGTGCGCGGCTCCCACGCCGGTGCATTTGGAAATCATGTTTACGCCACGTGCCATGTGAGTTCTACAAACATACAGTCATGCACTGCTTAATGAGGCGGGTGTGTTCCGAGAAACGCATCGTTAGGTGGCTTCCACCTTGTGCGAACGTCACGCAGTGCACTCACCCAGAAGTAGGTGGCGCGGCCTGCTGCTGTCACTGCTGTGCCTGCTGGGCGCAGCGGGTTCCTTTCCACCAGCATCACAACGAACACGTGAGGAATGCTTTGCGCTACGATGTTATGAGGACTGCAGTGTCACTGGGCAACAGGAATTTTTTTAGCTCTAGTGTAACCTTATATGACGAGCATTGTATATGCAGCCCAGCATCGGCTGGAACATCGTTATAGGGTGCGTGACTGTGAGTGTGCGTGTGTGTGTTATTTTAAAATATATATATATAACATTTAAGTATAAGTACACTTGAGATTGTCACTGCCTTTTGTCACTTTGACATTATCTTTAGGTACCACCACCTGCAAATTGCCTAGCAGAATGTACACACACCCACACACACGCCCTCACAGCCTCTTCCACACACACCCACATGCACATTCTCCCCTCCGTTCACTTCTCCTGTTCCAAATATATAAGGGGATGAACAATAGAATGCTTGACGAAGGAACACGTAATGCTTCAAGTTCAGCAGGTGCTCATTATCTAAGTGATGGGCTGCACCGCTAATTCTTCATCCCTTTATTACGCGTGGTGCTAGTAAAAAGTGATAAAGGGCTCTTAGCTACTCCAAGTGTTCCCATAACCCATAGGAGCATCGTTTGTCTTGGTGGCAGCCAGGAAAGGAGCAAAGAACAATTTGTCTTTTTTTGGACTCATATTTCCACTTAAATGTAGAGAGATAAAAAGCAAGAGACAGCTTGTACTAATTAGGAGGAGAAAATTTAAGGGAATATTGCTCTTGGCAGTGTTCAAAATACCAAGGTCAAACATGTGTGTTCTGTATCTCTTTGCTTCTCGACAGGGTAGCACCGTGGGGGAGAGCGTGGGGGCGTCCTTTCGGTCCCACACCAAGGTCCTGGCAGCAAAGAGTCAAGAGGTTGCATGCTCATTTCTTAAATGGTCGCTGGGAAACTGTAATGCCCTGTTTATTCATTAAACACAGTTATTAAGAATATCAGTCTCAGCTTGAAAGATTCATACATCTGAGTCTGTTGATCCCTTGAGATGCCATCTAGTTACTCTGTTGCATAAAAATGGCTTAGCCCATGGGGCTCAAGGACTGACTCCCCCTTCCACCCTCTCCACTTATCCAATCATGTAATTAGGCAATGGCACGGTTTGTGGCTGACCTGTGACTCATTTGTACCAGCTAACCATGACCAGTGACCTAGTTCTTGCCTTCACAGAAAACCACACCTCCTGGAAAATTCAGTCTGTTCAGTGTCTTTCAGTTCTTTACTGGCAGATTAAGAAATAAAATAGATATTGCATAAAGATTTACTAATTCTTACTTTGCTTATCTGAAAGTGCAGTCATTCCCATGAGGTTGTTCATCAGTCTCATCCATTTCTTAGGAAAGAATTAACCAATTTTCTGAAATTTTCTGCAAGATCAGTAAGTACACTACCAAAATTAACTAACTGAAGCCAAATTGCACCTGTCAAAATAAACAGAATACACTTTGGAATGCAATTTCTACATTTTGTACTGTGCACATTCATTGAATTTCTGATTTGCACATTTTGATGACCCACAATGGGTCTCTTAGGCTCTCCCTTCTAATCGTCGAGGTCCCTGCGGGGATTATTAAACCCTAAGTAAATTAAACAGAGGTTTGCTTCCCATCTAAACAGTTCATCAAGGAGGCTTTCATTCAGCTCCCTGACTTCACCTGTGTATGTGTGTGCGCGAGCACCTGTTAATTTGGCCTTGCGAATTTACTGCAGTGTGGTTAGGTCTGACTACACCCCGTAAGGACAAGATCCTTTTATCGTGAACACACAGTAGTTAGGGAGTTAGGGCGGCACCTCAGCAATGGAGCAGGCCTGTAATCACCCCACACAGAGGGAGGGATCCCACAGCAGGGGTGTCTTGTGTGTCTTAAGAACCAGCCTCTCCTGAGTGTAAGCTCCGTGGGCGTAGCAGCCATTTCCATCCAGCCTGTTCATGACTGTTCACCCTTGTCTTGTCCAAAACTTTATAAATAGATGCTCAATAAACATGACCAAAGAAGGGATGTTTCTGACCTTGTTTTACTCAGCCTCAATGATCCAAGGTCTAAAATAAATGTAAGTATCTGGCCTTGAGTGGTTTATGCAGGTAACTATTATCTGTGTTTTTTTCTATGCTGACCCAGACCAGCTGACCTTCCCCTTCTGTGTGAAGCATCGCCACGTTTCGGGTTCTGTCATAATTCATCCACCTAAACTCACGTGCGAGAGACTGCACTTTTGAGGTAAATCAGGCATAAAGGAACACCTTGCTGGGTGGGTGTCCTTCCTTCCTCGGTCTTCGGCTGGAAAACTAAATTGCATCCTATTTCGGTGGGTCAACAGGCAAAAGAGTTGAGCTCGTAACCGAGAGCTGTTGCTTTTGTTCACCTCGATGTTATCCCCGGATCCTGCCATTTGAGATACATCGCAATTCTCCTACCTCCTTCAGGCTTTTATTCAGGTCCTCAGATATCTGTGTCTGGGGTGTTGCCTGACACATTGCATTTGACTTTTCTTTAAGGAACCAGCTTTTATGTTTTTAATTTTTAGCAAATTAATTGGGGTGACATTTGTTAATAAAATTATGTAGATTTAAAGTGTGCAATTCTATAACGCATCATCTGTATGGTGTATTGTGTGTTCACCACCCAAAGTGAATTCTCCTTCTGTCACCGTTTTTCCCCTTGCCCTCTTCCACCTCCCTGAGTCCCCCTCCCCTCCGGTAACCGCCATACTGTTTTCTGTGTCTATGAGTTGTTTTTTGTTTTAATTTGTTTTGTTTTGTTCTGGGTGGTTTTTTTTTTGGCTTAATCCCTTCTCCCTCCCCTCTGACAACTGTCAGTCTGTTCTCTTTATCTATGAGTCTCTTTCTATTTTGTTTGACTACTTTGTTCATTAGATTCCATATATAAGTGAGATCATGTGGTATTTGTCTTTCTCTGGCTTCTTCCGCTGAGCTCAGTACTCTCCAGGTCCATCCATACTGTGGCAAAAAGTAAGACCTCCTTCTCTTGCATGGCTGAGTACTATTCCACGGCATCAACGCACCACAGCTTTTTCATCCACTCATCTACTGATGGGCACTTGGGCTGCTTCCAAATCTTGGCTGTTGTAAATAACATTACAATGAACACAGGGGTGCACATATTATTGCAAATCAGTGTTTCAGATTTCTTCAGATATATTTCCAGAAGTGGAATCACTGGGTCATAAGGTAGTTCCATTCTTAATTTTTTTGAGGAAACTCCATACTGCTTTCCACAGTGGCTGCACCAGTCTGCATTCCCACCAACAGTGCACAAGGGTTCTCTTTTCTCTGTATCCTTGCCAACACTCGTTTGTTGATTGATTGACGGTAGCCTTTCTGACAGGTGTAGTGATATCTCATTGTGGTTTTAATTTGCATTGCCCTTATGATTAGTGATGCTGACCATCTTTTCATATGTCTATTGGCCATCTGTATGTCCTCTTTGAAGAAATATCTATTCAGGTCCTTTGCCCATTTTTTAATCAAATTTTTGTGGGGTGTAGAGTGGTGTAAGTTCTTTATAAATTTTGCATATTAACCCCTGATCAGATGTATCATTGGAGAGTATGTTCTCCCATTCATGGGTCATCTTTTCATTTTGTTGACAGTTTCCTTTGCTGTGCAAAAACCTTTTAGTTTGTTGTAGTACCATTTGTTTATTTTTCCTTTTGTTTTCCTTGCCCAAGGAGACATATCAGAAAAAATATTGTTACGAGAAATGTCTGAGATTTTATGGCCTATTTTCTTCCAGGATTTTTATGGTTTTGAGTCTAACATTTAAGTCTTTAACCCATTTTCAATTTATTCTTGTGTGTGGTATAGGAATGTGGTCTAGTTTCCATTTTTTTTTTTTTTTGCAAACATCTGTCAAATTTTCCCAACACCATTTATTGAATAGGCTATCTTTAACTCATTATATGTTCTTGCCTCCTTTGTCAAATATTAATTAACTATAAAGGTGTGGGTTATTTCTGGGCTCTCTATTCTATTTCATTGACTTATAGTTGGTTTTTATTCCAGTACCATGATATTTTTATTACTATGACCTTGTACTATAGATTGATTATCAGATAGCGTGATTCCTCCAACTTTGTTCTTCTTTCTCAAAATTGCTGTGGCTATTTGAGGTTTTTGGTGGTTCCGTGCAATTTTTGGACTATTTATTCCAGCTCTGTGAAATATGCCATTGGTCTGTTGGTAGGAGTTGCTTTGAATCTATAGATTGCTTTGGATGGTATAGACATTTTAATGATGCTAATTCTCCCTATTCATACACGTAGTATATGCTTAGGGAAGCAACTTTTGAGACTGCCACAGACTCTATCTTTTCCTGCTATATATAGAAGATAATTTGCTGCACCTTCTTGGATCGATTTTGCCATCTCAGTTGGTTTGTGAGAGATAACCGACATTCTTTGTGCGATGGCAACTGTACGTGATGGATTCGTTCTAGTGGTTGACACCGGTTAGCTTCCTATCAATCACAGAATTTCACAAGCAACCAAATTCAAAGTCTATGCAAGACACAAGAGATTTCCAGGACAGCTAGACTGAACTTTACTAAAAGAGCAAACATATTCTCTATCTGCAGAAATCTTCAATTTTCAAAAGTCATGAAAAAAGATGAAAGTTTAGTAGACTATTAGTATAACACTATCTAATTTTCAGCTTGTATTATAATTGGAAAATTTCAAGATATGATTATAGCTAAAAATTGTGATACTTTTATATTAAAGCATTTGAATCTGAAAATAAATATTTTTAAAACCACATTTGCAAATTAGTCGAGTATAATTTTTCCTGTAAAAAACAAGCTATTTCAAAAAGACACACAAGGAAATACATTAGTTATGTTTAAAGGAGTGTGTGTATATATATATATATATATATATATATATATATATGTATATATATATATATGATGGGGGTATATTCTGCAGATGGTTTTTCTTGTCTACTTAAAGATTAATGAAATACTCATAGAAATAGTGTTGTGTATTAAAACATTGAATGGCAGACAGCATATCTATGAAGGTTAATACATTGTAAAGGACCTTAAAACTTTTACCTTGCATTTTCTTTTGTGATCATTTACCTAGTTATTTATCTTCTCATATTGTATACTCACAAAACATGTTTTCTTTTAGTATTCCAAGTTCAGCTATAACTTTAAAACCTTGTCTCTATATCCTTCAGAATAGATGCCATCCATTCTTTCCCACATAGGCACCTTAATACCCTGGGTCCCCCCAGCAGTGGCCTGAGATTGCTGCATTTCCCCTCGTGTTGTCCTTTAACTGAGCGGTGATGGGGCTAAAGAACAGAATCTGCATGCTAGTGCTGGGAGAGGAACCACCTGAGCCCCTGAACTCATGTCAGCACGAGGCCAAAATGCCCAGTTTCAAAGCACAATGTGTCCCCCTGAAGTGGCCAAACAATACGGAGAATAGTTTACTAAGATACAGGCTCATTATTTAAAATGGATCGATTGTACTTAATGCATTGCTACAGTACAATTCTTACTGTGTTTCTGTTTCACTTCCAATTTGGCCAGATGATTCATTTTCACAAAACTTGAGAACCATCTTACTAGCCTTTTTTTTCCCTGCAAAACTGTTTACACTCAGACTTCATGGGTCCTGATTCCTATGACTGTATCTTTGGCCACCAACCATATTACTCTGTTTGACTGAACTGCATCGCTTAAAAAGATTTTCCTTACTTTCCCATATTTTCTAACATGATTTTTCAACTTAACTCTCCTGCTCCTTTATAAGGGTAAACATCTTTCCTCCTTTCTCTCTCTCCCTCTTTCTCACTTATTTTCCCCTCTCTTTCTTTCTCCCTTTTCTCTCCAATCTTTTCTCTCCCTTCCTTCCTTCTTTCCTTTTCCTTTTCTTTTATCTCCTTCCCTTCCTTCTTTCCTTTCCTACCTCTTTCTCTCACTTCCTCTGTCCCTTTCTTTTTCTTCACTGTTCTGTATTCAGTTCATCCTAACACAGGGCTTTTTGTGCCAAGGCGTTTTCCTCAAAAATGAATTCTGACTTACAACATTCTTAAAACTATATACGTGGACTATCTTTTCTGTGTTCAGTAAGCTACAGAGAGCAGTATAATTCACTCAAAATTACAGGCTGCATAATTTAGCCCATGGTGGCTAAATGAGGCTAAACATTGATAAGGTTCATTTGCTGAAAATTTCCTCCCTGGGAAATGATTGATTTGCCTAATTTTACAAAATAGTCCCTTTGGTGAATTGCCCATTCTCAGAGGCCTGTCTATTGCAGTTATCTCACTTTTTATTAACAGAGCAGCAACTGCTATATTGGCCTATGTCAGCATGGATTTTATAAAGGTTACTTTTACAATGGATGCTGATTAACCAGCAGGACCCCGGCGAAAGTGTCCACACAGCAGAGAGAATATGAGTGTGTTTTGCAGATCTAATGCACAGCATGAGGGCTGCAGTCAGTAAGACTGTACTGGAAAGGTGAAATTTGCTACGAGATCTCACGGGTTCTCAGCACAAACAAACACCGCCGGGTCAGGTGAGGAATGTGTCCATTGGCTTCACTGTGGTCGGCGTTTCACAATGCAGAGGTGTATCCATTTATCACGCTGTCCACCTTAAGTACATACAGGCTTTATTTGTCAGTCGTACTTCGGTAAAGCTGGGAAAACGTCACCAAACCTTACAGAAGCAGACCTTGTGGTTGTGGATGGAGAGGTGTACTCAAAGAGGGGCTGGGCAGAACATACTCTGGGATCAAGAAGGGTAACCCTGAATTCAGAGGTTATTGTAGGGTGACTACTCTTCTTTCAGCAGTAAGAGCTGGAGAGAACGTTTGAGTAACTTGACCTTGGGTGCCTAGAGAGAGGGAACATTGTAAAGAGTGTGAATAATTACACAGAGACACACAGTGAATGCACATCAGCGAAGCACAGAGGACGGAGGGTGAGTTGTCAGTTGCCAAGAAGAATAATTTCAGCCTCTGTCTGGACTGGCCAATCAGGATATCGAGATGCCCCTGAGACTCAGACATATGTATAAACAGAATCAGCTCAGGTGACTTAGTTGTGGTCACAAGGATGAGAACTTTGATGTCCTTTTAACTTTCCTGCCTTGAGATTCCTCGCCTAGAAAATTAGGTAAATTTCTGTGTCCTAAACACAAGCTGAATGTGAGGTGAAATCACCCGTTGACTCTAGAGACAACAGAATTCAGACTTCATCGCCCTCTCTTGCTGGCCCAAGACACATAACTTGGAAAATGAAGCACTGATCTCAGGAACGGGTGACTGACTAGAGGCAGCTGAGGAAATAAACTTGGCAGCTTGGGCTGGGTGGGAACCAATGTAACCCTGAAATGAGCGCTTGCCTACCTGGCTTGGGGAGCAAGAGGAAACGTGTCCTAATTAACCACCCTGAACAAGACGAGGGAGCTTCCTGTGTTTCCCCAAACATCATCACTCTTCCTTCGGTACCATCCACCTCAGCGAGGGGAGACCCGGTAGTAACCTGGAGGCTGTGGCTTCTCTCTCTCCCATGTTCCCCAGACTCCAACTCCCAAAACACAAGGAGCTGGTCCACGTCCTTACCTCCACCCCCTCTCGAACTCATGCAGCACGCATCGTGCCTGGGTTCCTGAAATTGTCCTCAAAGTCGTCTTTCTAACACGTGCTCGATGCTGCAGCCAGAACGGTCGTTCTGAAAGGCAAGAAGTCCTTATGACCCTCAACGCTGCTGTTGTCTTCAAAAGCCTGGCCACCTGAACGCTGCTCTGCCATGCCCTGCGCTATCGGTCCCCTACCTGTGTCCCTGCCCTCCCCCTCCCCAGCCCCCCTTCTCTGGAGTGAGCGGAATGCCCAGGCTTCCCCACCTCCGCCCCTGTGTTCGGACACACAGTTCCCCTTTTCTGTAACGCATTCCTGCCTCCCTGGCTTCACCCACTTGTCATCTAGGTCTCAGTCTTCCTCGGTCCTTGGACTCGGTTAGGCTCCCCCCTTCTCCCCCCTTCCCCCCTCTCTTCTAGCCCTCACTGCACAGGGCTGCGACCACTGTGTCGCCGTGTCTGCACTGTGACCATGGAGGTTTCGCAAGGGCTCTGGCAGCAGGGAAGGAACCTCAGCTTTGTTTACTGCCATGTGTCTGTGACTTCGTCACCTTCATTGAACATGGGCAGCTGAGAAGTGGGTTTTCCTCTCCTTGTCTACCTGCCCAGTGCAGGCGGCGTCAACCGAGTGTCTGTCCTGAGACTGGGAGCCAGTGGAGCTAGCTGCCCTGCTGAGAACGTGCCAAAGGGGCGGTTCCAGGGCTCTCCATAGGGACTTGCCTGCGCTGGGAGGCTGGAAGAAGGCTCGCATCTCAAACAAAGGGGACCGAGCAAGAATTTACAGTGACAGGTTTTCTAAAGTGAGTGCTCCCAGAAAAGCGGGGTCAGGCACCCGCAGTCAGGAAGAAACCTGCCTGAAATTGAGTCAAGCTGAGGGGAATTTTAAGGCCATGGAGGTCAAAGTGGCACTGGGGGGAGACTTTCAGGAAGTGGGGGAGGGGCGCTGCCCCCACTCCCAGCCTGAGCACCGCAGGTGGGTTCAAGGGCAGGTGGAAAGGCCACTGGGGGCCTCCTGCTGGAAGCCAGAAGCAGCCGGGTGGGAGGTGAGGCCAGAGGGCAGGCCGAGGCCCAGCCGCGCAGGACTTCCAGGGAAGAAGTCCGGGGTTCACTGGGAGGGTCCTGGGGAGCCATAGGAGATGTTACAGGAGCGAGTTTCACAACCCGCATGGGAGAGAGCATCTCGGGCTGCTGCGGGAGAAGTTCAGGGTGGAGGCTGGAGCCGAGGGATGCGTGAGAGGTGGAGCTGGAAACTGGGGTCATGTGCCGGGCGGCGCGGGCCTGCTGAGCACGTGGACAGTCAGGGCGCAACAGCCGGCGTGCTGAATGTGTTGGAAAAACTGAACTCAATTATTTCAAAAATGTATATAAAATACAAATAACTGGGGAAAGTAGAATCGTACTGGGTGTTTTCAGGATGTGTCTGTCGATGAGACAGAAGATACTGTGATCTTCATTCTAAATACTGCCGTGACCGGGCTCTGACCTGGGCACCCGCCTCTTCAGGACACAAACGTCAGCCCCTCCGGTTCATGTTTGAACGTTTATTTCTGAATCTCTTCCTCGCAGTACACAAAGCAAAAGTGACTGCGCATAAATGAAGGATGGCAGTCCACGCCCACGGCGGCGCCTTTAGCTCTTCATTAACTCTAATCAGTGGTGGGTGCAGCTCGGGGGATCGTGAGCCGGGACCAGACCCGGGCGAGCGCCACGAAGACCCCCTTCCCGGGAGCGCTCCGCGGTTCTGCGCTCTCGGGTGGTCGTTGTATTTTTGCGTTCTTCTGCCGCACCCTTGCTGAGAGGCTGTCACACAACGTGAGGTCGGCGGGGACACGGAGTGCCCTCTCTGTGCCGGCCTGGTCCTGCGGGCGGTGAAGGGTGGGGGAGGGGACATCGGTGTTCGTAAAAGGGATACAGGTACTTGCTCTTATTGAAGCCGAGAGACAATAAGTAAAGGAGCCAGCCGGCTTTGTATGCACGTTGATGGTGGATGCTAAGAGTGTTCGCGACTTGGGGGCGGGGAAACGGGGAGTGCTGGGCGACGCGGGGGCTGCTGTTGTAAATGGAATGATCGATCAATCAGAGGTCTCACTGAAGGGCTACGGAGCAAAGGTCTAAAGGAGGTTAGGGAGCCAGTCCCGCAGACTGTCCTGCAAAGAGCTTGCAGGTGGAGGGGATTTCGAGGCTGAAACACGCATGTGGCTGGAGAGGCGTGGTTCCGCAGCCAGGTGAGGGCGCTGGAGAGCAGGAGGAAGTGAGGTCAGAGAGGTAGAGGGGGCCAGGTGGCGCGGAGCCTTCGAACCACCGTGGCTCTGGGGCCTTGCCGTTCCACCGGAGTCTCTGTGGTGCCAGCAGGTGTCGTCACCAAGGACCGCACCGCAAGAAAACCGGGGGAAGCACAGCCTGCACTGGTGGCTCAGAAACAGCAGCGCGGCGTCGACCCGCTTTACTCAGTCACCCCACAAACCTTCACAAGCGCTGGAGTGTGCCGGGTCACTGTGTGCCTCACTTGGGGGTCGCAGGGAAGGTTCTGGAAAGTATACTTGTTTATGTTCTGGGTCCGGTTCCCATTTCTGATCCCGACACTGGCCGCTGCTTTCCCCTCTAGTATCAACTACACAGGAAAGAAGACATTGACCAAAACCACCGAAACATTTGCTGTTTCCCATTTGTTATTTGTAAATGCTTATCTGGCTACATTTCTGGGGTTCTGTGTCTTCTGGTGTGAGCGTTTGGTGCAGTTCTTGGAGTGGCGACTCATCTTGTGAAAAATCCATCAACGCACTGAGTAACCCTGACATTGAATTTGTTGAATGTGTACAAGGAACGACTAATGGCGCTACCACAACTTATTAAACATGTTTTCAACCAAAACATTACTTTTACTAAAACTGTGGCGGGGCTCCACCCGCAGAGCCCCATCCGTCCGTCATGGATGAGAATAAATCTACCAAGGCATGATCTGCTTGGGGAGGAGAGGTGGCCAATCTCGCAAAGAAGGGCCAAGAGCCTCTTCCTCACTGGGCTTTTATTGGGTCATTTTGCACAGGAATACAGGCTCATTAATCATTATCAGGCAGTAAGGATCAAACAATAGATAAAGTGCAAAGAACTCTAAGGGCCTATTTTGAGTCAGGGTCAGATAGCCAAAGAACAATAAAACTTTGAGGAACAAACTCACTTCTTGCTCAGACCCTTATCATTTAAATGAGAGCACTCTTAGCAAAGCAGTTTTCATAGGCCTTTACGAATTCTTATGCCCGATCACGGGCAGGGGTGGGGGGGCACTCTGGCTGGCACAGGGCTGCACTGCTCTCCGTCATAGTTTTAGGCTTAAGTGGATTAGAGCCAGGAAGCAAGAGATAAGGAAGACTTCTCCCAGACGGAAATGGGGACTCAGGCTATGTCAGGATAGCCAGGGGATGAGGGTCCATCACCCCCTCTTTGCTGCAGCCCCCTGCCCAGTCCTTCCTTGAGGGCCTTCCAAGTGGTCATGTCTGGCTTAGGTTGCCCCTCCCATGAGGAGTCTTAGCCGTCATTGGCTAACCAACCAATCATTGGGGCCAGAGATGGATGAAGCAGAAGTGGCGCTCCTGCCAGGGAGATAAGCTTTGTCTCCTTAGTGGCTCAGGTCCTCTTGGCAGAACAGACCCAGATGAAACTGGTCCCCTGAGCTCTTACGCAGCCTAGCCATGGGGTGGGGGTTGCAGCTCCTGAGACCAGGCGGAATGGTTCCCAACATAAAACAAAACCTCTGTGGTGGTTTGGCACTACATTGACGCAAACCAGTGGAGAGGGTCACGTGAGCTGACCCACAATTTGAAAGGCCCGCTCCGGCCGTCATTTGAAGAAGGTATCGGGGGTTGGGGCAAGAGCGCAAGCCAGGAGGACTCTGCGAGGCCGCTGCAGTCCCGCAGGGGAGCGGGGACGGGCAGCGAGGTCCACAGCAGTGACAGCGAGGCTTCCCTAGAGCTGGTTCAGAAACACAGCTTCTGGTGGGACTTGCTGAAGGACCGTGCATGGGCTGTGAGCAAAAGGGGCCAAGGATGACCCCCGGTTTGCAGGCTGGTAGAATCAGAAGAATGGGGTTCCCCTTGACTGAGACAGTAGGCGGGACAGGTTTGAGGATGAAGATCAGGGATGTGCTCTAGGACGTTTCAGCTGGCTATGCCGGTGAAGTGACTGAGAAGGCAGTTGGATGCCTGAGTCTGGAGGTCAGGTGAGGTCTAGGGATTCTCTGTTTAGGATTCGTACACCCCTAGCTGGCATTTGAATGAATGTGTGTGAGCAGACAGGCTGTTCCGGGACAAGCCAGGGGTGCTCCACCCATGTTTAGAGATTGGAAGGATGAGGAAGAACCAGCCAGAAAAAGTAATGGTATGAGGAAGAAATTCAGCCGAGTGGTGTTCTGGAACCCAAGTGAAGGAAGCTTTTGGAGGAGAGGTGGTCAAGCGAGATGAGAATGGGGCACTGAACAACATGGGAGCCATCAGCGGTCTGGACCAAGCCATTGTGCGGGGACGGTGGGGGAGAGGCCGCAGTTTGGGAGGAAGCTGGAGGAGAGGGGGTGTTGGCATCAGTGACTATCGATAACTCCCTTGAAGAATTTCGTTGTGAAGAGGAACAGGCGAAACAGACCTTGACTGGAAGAACTGATGTCAGTAGGGTTTTGTTTGCTACTTTTTTAAAAAGATTTTATTTCTTTACTATTAGAGAGAGGGGAAGGGAGGGAGATAGAGAGGGAGAGAAACATCGATGTGTGGTTGCTTCTCATGCGTCCCTCACTGGGGACCTGGCCTGCACCCCAGGCATGTGCCCTGACTGGGAATCGAACCAGCGACACTTTACCTTGCAGTCAAGCTCTCAGTCCACTGAGCCACCCCAGCCAGAGCTGTTTGCTACTTTTTTGAGATGAGAAAAATGTGTGTTAATAACTGCAAACTGATTATCAAGGAGAGATGGATATATAGGTGTTTCGGGAGACGGGGAGTGGGGGAATCGCTAGCATACGGGCTTGAGCAGTAGCTTCTCCTGGGGTTTAGTGCTCAAGTAGAAAAAAAAAATGCCTTTAGCTGAAACACGGGACCCAGTCTCTCTCTCCTCTGCCCCTTCCTTCTCTGCCCTTGCTCATCCCTCCCTCCCTCCCTCCTTCTCTATAACACACACACAGACACATCCCTTTTTCAAAAAATGATTTAAGGCGTCCTACTAGAAACTTAAAATACGAGCATATTAAAAATAGGGTATGAAAATAGGGAAAAACTACAAGGAGCTTGGCTTCTTCAGCAGTGAAATGAGAGTGATAACCTTAGTGTCTCAGATCCCTAAAAGTTAAAATCCCATCTGCTTTTAATGTATTAATTTAATACATTTATTTCATCTCCTATGAACTACTTACTATATGTTGCATTTGATTCAAATGTACAATGCCTACTTCCACGAGTGTATGAGTGTGTGTGTGTGTGTGTGTGTACGGTACCTGCCACTCACTTTCTAGATGATCAGAGTAAATCCATCCCATATTCCATCACCGAATGGCTTATCTGTGATTGTGATGACATTTATTAGGAATAGCTTTACATGGGATTTCAAACCTTTTCCCTATCAACCCACTCATTTTTTTTAATTCAGATGAACTGTACAACATGTTGATAGCAACACAACTGAACTATGCATAAAAAATAATTACCCATGGAACTTTAAAATTATTTCTTAAATGATTTTATTCCATTTTCTTCTGTAACTCTCCAGGAATAGGAAGCTAACGTGCCTAATATTGGAATTCAAATTCCTCTGAAAAACCAAAGTGAATGTATGAATTCTTTATTATATGCTGGAATCTAAAATAGATGAATTTTTATCATCCTTATCATCCTTTAACTGTTCTAAACGGTCCCTCTGAGGCTCTGCTCTGTCTCCTCTCTCTCTTTTCCCCCATAATGAGCTGTGAATCCTATCATGTCTCTTTAAAACTATCTCATGTTTTATGAATTTTGTTACAAACTTAAGACTTTCTTAATTTACTGAAATCACCAGCAAAAAATTCAATTCCGTGTTTTATTTGCAACAACCCAGCCGCGCCCACCACACTCTGAGACACCCCAGTGGGACACCGTTGGGTGCTCTAGACGACCGCTGGACAGTCGGCGAGCCTCTTGCTCACGTGAGGAACACGGCCCCCAGCACGCCAGGGTGTATTGGCTCTTTAAAGCTGAAAGCCTGGAGCACTTCCATTTATTCATGTTGGCCCCCCATGTAAATGCCACATAACTAGGGTGGTCGTGCCCAGGTTGAAGTGCACAGGGTGGTCGGTTCCTGAAATGTGTTCTGGGCATTTCATTTACACTCCGAGATCGCTCGTTACAAACCAAATGAAAACCGAACCAAAGAAACGGTCTCTCTCAAAATCAGGCAGCCATGACCGCCCTTCTCCCCTGCAAAGCTGCCGCCCCCACACGCTCGGCCAGGCGGCCCCCTACCACTGATATCTGACCCACAGACCTCCCTGAGGACGCTCCTGTCCTCCTCTCCCTTGTCACCTGGGGGAAAACGTGACCAGAAAACTTCCATTGTTCTGGATACATCGAACCAAAGGCTTCCTCCCTCGGCTCTCATGACCTAGGTGCGCTTCATTTTTTCTTCCCCTGTGGACACCTCCTTTATTTTCAGGGCCCACTAATTCTGCCTTTTCTTAAAGAATGATGTCACTCAGGATTCCTCCTGCCTTGTCCCAAGAGTGACCTCAGAGGTGCTGACGGAAGGTCGGATGATGGCCGGAGAGCTAAAACCTTAGTTGAGTGGCAGCAGAATGCAGTTAGAACTTCAGTTATAGTAGGACAGACAGGAGGTCCCTGGGAAGAGGATGAAGCAAGGCACAGATGAGAGGATGCTCAGCGTGTGTCCGCAGGGAGAGGTCATCGGCTCAGCCATCATATAAAATCAGTAATGCGCCTGACCGCTGGTGGATTGGGCTGTTGGATCCCGCTGTCTGAAACTCGAATTTACGATGTAAAAACTCTGGCCAGTATTTCATAGTTGTTACATCAAGAATTCCAAAATCTAAGGACACTCGTTTGTCTAATTCGTCACCGTATAGTGAGAGCTCTGTGCACACACATGCTGTTTTTCTCTTGTTTTGCCCATG
Organism: Glossophaga mutica; assembly: GCA_039655065.1. Classification (NCBI taxonomy): domain Eukaryota; kingdom Metazoa; phylum Chordata; class Mammalia; order Chiroptera; family Phyllostomidae; genus Glossophaga; species Glossophaga mutica. The sequence goes on from CM077313.1 coordinate 92,765,036, forward strand.
AAACGCTGGCCCCAAGTTCATGTTTGACACACAGTAGGCACTCAGTCCATGAACGAATGGAATAATAGGTAAATAGATGTCTGAGCGCCACTGGGAGGCTTCAGATGGCAATTTGGACTTTTTATTAAAATAACTATTTCTAATGCATATGTGAAAATAGCCCCAGAAGGAGAAACTAATTACCCTGTTATTCAAATGAAGTAGCAATCTAATCGACTCTCATATGTAACTTTCGTGAATATCCGACCCACGAAGCACCAGCAAATTCCCTAATTCTTTCTTTGCTGGTAAGAGCCCATGAACTTCATTCGAAAGAGGGTTTGCTGCCAGGCTCCGTTTGGGGGTGAGCTGCTCACTTTACCAGCAAATGTTTTCAAAGGGCGTAGCTCAACTGAAACGATGAGGCAGGTTCTCTTGGAGCCGTTAGCCCTGTAATTGTCTCGTTTGGTCAGTCACGACCAGAGAGGCAGCACATGGACTCAGGTGGTTGGAAGAATTTCTTAAATGGGAGATTCAGAAGGTAGACCTTTCAGAACTGCAGTGCACTAGTAAAAGAATTTTTCATTCACAGTATTTTACATTTTATTCTGGCAATCATTGTAGGGGGGTTTATTTTTTATTTTTTAGATTATATTTTATTGATCGTACCATTACAATGGTCCTGATTTTCCCCCTTTGCCCCCCCTGCCACCCAGCGCCTCCCACTCCCACAGGCCATCCCCCCACCATTGTTCATGTCCACAGGTCATGCATGCAAGTCCTTTGGCTACTCCATTTCCTATACTGTGCTTTACATCCCCATGGCTGTTCTGTAACTACCTATCTGTGCTTTCCAAAAACAAGTTTTATTCTTGTTCAACTGCAGCTGTCCCCATTTCCTCCCCACCACTTTCCCCCACCCCACCCACCCCCTCCTCCCACCCTCTATCCTACCCCCCATTGTCTTTGTCCAAGGGTCCTGTATACATGGTCCTTGACGACCCTTCCCCTTCTTTCCCCCATTAACCCCCCCTTTTAAATATTAACAGTATTGTCATGGGAGATGCATAAAATTGTGATACAAATGAAAATTGGGTGGTTACATACAAATGATACCTGGTAAATTGAGTGTAACTGGCTTTAAAAATCTGAGTCAATTAAGCTTATTTATGCTTTCTGAAGGGGCTTAGAAAAGGCCTCCCCAAGAAGCGTTACTTTGGCACATCGATTGGTAAGAGCCAAAGGCAACCAAGCCCCTGAGGGCTCAGGAGGAACTTCCGCCCTTCCTGCAACCTCCTACAAATCTAAATGGCAAGACTGCCTTGCCCGTAATAGGAGCTATCACCAGAAATAACTCTTTACGACCCATCTGTAGGGCAGGGCAGACGCCTCGTTACTGAACAGCTGCTCTTCCTGGCGTCTCGCGGGTGACCTTCCTCCCCTCTGCAGCCTTGAGGCACCATATCTCCCCCTTCTCCGAGAGTGTCCTGTGGGCCCCGTTTTCACTTTCTCCCCCGCAGACTCAGGTGTGGGCTCTCCGACTCCTGGACGCAGGGTCCCCGTACACACAGACGCAGTGAAATTTGGTCCTTTTCTGTGGTTCATCTGTCTCGTGTCAACTTGCTTATTAGACCGGCAGGAAGAACCTGGAAGGGTAAAGCAAAGTTGCTCCTGCACCTGCTGTCTCTCAGACACAGGACTGCGTAAGGAAAAATGAATGGTAACCTCTTCTCTCTCTGACGAAGTAGGGAGAATTTTTGTCTGAGCCGAATTACCAATGAGAAAACAATCCATGAAACAGGGTAGATATTGCTGTCCTATCTATATAATCATTTTGACGGAACTTTTAAGCTCATTAGTTACATGGCATAATGTCAATCAAAACAAAAATATTTCATTTTCCGTGTTTCTCAGCCGGCTGGTATTGGATATTAACAGAACCCAGGACTGTCACTCACAGCCCCCAGTCACTCCTCTGGTGGCGTCTGGGGCAGGGTCCTCCTGACAGTGGGCCGAGCACTGTTGTCCATCTGTTCCATGAGTGTGTAATCCTGTGACCTGTTCTTTACCCGGCATTATTGCGGGCGCTGGGGGCCGGTGGGGGGTCTTTTGCAAGGCTACAGGTGACGGCTAGAAAGGAGATGCGTACAGGTGATGTGAGTGGTGAAAGATGGGGGCAGGGCGCCCTGAGGGAGGTCAGCCGCAGACACCGCCCTCCAGGAGCCAAGGTCACGGCGTCCTTGCGCACTCTGTCCCGGCTGCTGCCCCGCGCTGTGGACAGAGTCCCCTCCCCAGCACCCGCAGCGCTGACTCTCCGGCGCCCCCTGCTGGGCAGGCTGCTCCGGGAAGGCGAGCACCTGGCCGTCTTGCCCTTTACTTTCTACACTGAAATGTCCTCCACGTGCGCTTCTCCATTGGAGGACTGGCCGCTGACTGCAGGAATACTTTGGTACTTGCTCCGGCATCAGGATGAGTGGAAGTGTCTGGGCTTTCCCGAGAACACCTGTGAGTGTGTACCCAACGAGTAGGAGACCGAGGGTCTCTGGGGCAGCGTGGCTCAGAGAAAGCGGCGCGGCACTGAACCTGGGAGTGTGGCGCTTACTTTACATGGACAGAAGTAGAGAACTAGGCACATAAGTTAGATTCCGGGTGGTTTGCAGGGCCTGCTTAGCAGTCCTGTGCATTCAACTGGGAAACACAGGCGTGGAGAGTTGTGGGTTTATCTCAGGAAAAGGGGTTCAAGGCCAGTCACCATGCTTCCCGTCTGACACTGCATACGTTTCCGACACCTGGGTTCCTCCCTGACAAACCGGGAGAGAAACGCGAGCTCTGCCGAACTCTCTGCAGACTGTGAGGTTTCCGACAGTGCGCCGCACACTGATATATTGTTCTTTCCCCTAAATTCAGAATAAAACCATATTAATGGGGCTCAACCATGTGCCAGGGTTTACTCAATGTGGGCAAAGTTGTCCTCATGTTACAGATGAGGACACTAACAGAGAGAGAGGGTGATTTCCCCAAATCACGTTGGCAACGAGTGTTGCCCCAATGACAAATGATGTCATTTGGTACAATGTCCTATTCTCTTCCTCTTAAGTGAAGTAGAAAAATTTACAGTGTAACTGCTACTTCATTTCATTAAAAGATTGGCATTCAAATGTGTCCGGCCGGTGTCCCTGGAGACATGGAACAGACCTTGAGGATGGCTTGGCGCCTGCTCTTAGCCACAAAAATGGACCTCTTTTCTCCGGATGTTCATGCTGTCCTCTTAACATTTCTTTTAAATCAAGAGTCCTTAAATTAACATGGATTTTAAGTCCTTAAAATGAGTGAACGAATGAATGGATGAATGCCCCTCATTCTGGCTATTGTGCATTTAAAAATTATTTTTTTCTTTTTTATTAAATGTATTGGGGTGTCACTGGTGAATAAAATTGCAGAGGTTTCCGGTGTAGAGCCCTACAATCCACCATGTGCATATTGGCATGTCTCCCACCCAAAGTCAGCTCTCCTCCCGTCACCGTTGTCTGAAAGCTGGGCCGGGTAGACTCCTGTGACAGTTCCCTAAAACATCTGGAAAACACCCAAGCAGAGGCGTAGCACCGTTGGCCGGCGTGTTCAGCACTGTGTCTAAGGAAACTCCCTCACTTTATTGTGCAGGGGTGATCCTGTAAAGAGACGTGTTAGATTGCATTAAATATTCACTTGCTCATTTTAACATCTGGATAAAGATAGTTTCCACACTGTGGCAGATACATATCCAAAAGAAACGTAAATTGTCTTGGTGAACTATCTTTCTCCCCAGAAGAAGGATAAATAAACTGGGACCGTACATTTTCTCATATTGCAAAAACATTAAAAAATGCCATAAAGGGAAATCACAGTAGTAATGGATTGGCAGATCTGCTGAGATAGTTGTCATATTTTTTTTCAAACACTTTAGCATAGCCATATTGATTTTCGATACATATGTATGCAGGTGTTTACAATCTTGCTATAGTTTGTAATGAATTTTAGAGGCGTTACAAACAACAGTAACACATGAATGATTAGCATTTCAAATCCGAGGCGGAGAGAAGGTACGATGAAACAGTAAATTATACTTTTTAATAAGTGCTTTGTTCTGCTGAAAGAGGTGATTGTATTCACCAGCAGCCAAATCCGTAGTGATGAATTGTTGTTTAAAAGCCTTTTCCCTATGATATTTTTTGGTAAGCAGTTAACAACTGCTTAGCTAATTTTTATGTATGCATTTATCAATCTTTGCTTTAGTAATATTTTATACCAGGTTAACTGATAAATGTTTTTGATAGTATATTTATCTCTTCTACCTTCACTTTCATTGAAATTTTCCAAAGCAACATAACTTTCACAATCGTGAAGAAGGGGATATAATGTTAAGAAAGGGCTGGATTGGGGGCATAATCTGGATGGGTACCCATTGTCCTTCTCAACCAGAAGCGCTGGTTTCTTTCTAGAACTCCATGGTTACCTCATCTTTGGCTATTGTCACATATGTCAGGGTCTCCCCAGCTGTGGTTATCTCAAGACCAGACTTCTATTTTATTTGGTACCTCTTTTATCTTCAGGCCTTTAAAACTCAAGAAAAATTCAGCCCTGACTGGTGTGGCTCAGTGGGTTGGGTGTCACCCCACAGACCAAAAGGTCGCTGGTTCAATCCCTGGTCAGGGCGCATGCCTGGGTTGCAGGCCAGGTCCCTGGTGGGGGGTGTGAATGAGGGAGGCAACCAGTTGATGTTTCTCTCTTACATCAATGGTTCTCTCATACGTCCATGTTTCTCTTCCTCTCTTTCTCCCTGCCTTCCCCTCCCTCTACAACAATAAAATCTTCATTAAAAATTAAAAAAAAAAATAAAAATCAAGGAAAATGCTTCTACTTCTGTATCTTTTTTTTGACCCCAAGGTAGATTAAGCATAAAGAGAAAACAAGCATTTTTTAAAATTTGAACATACATAAAAATTTGCATTGTATCCGAGTTTGATATATTCTATTTTATTAGTTTAGTGTGCCCATCAGATTCCACATATGAGTGACATCATACGGTAATCGTCTTTCTCTGACTGGCTTTTGTCACTTAGCATAGGGCTCTCCAGGTCCATCCATGCTGTCACAAAAGGTAAGACCTCCTTCTCTTTTACGGCCGGGTACTATCCCTTGGCTTTTTCACCCGTGCATCTACTGAGGGACGCAGGCTGCTTCCAAATCCTGACTGGGTAAAAACGGCGAAGGAACTAAGCCAAAACAAACAAACAAACAAAAATCCTCATAGACACAGGCAACTCTACAGTGATGACCGGAGGGGAAGGGGGTGGGGAGGTAGAGAGGGTGAAGCAGGGATAGTCGGTGATGCGAGGAGACTTGACTTGGGGCAGTGGACACGCAACACAATACACAGATGACGTGTTATGGAATTGTACACCTGGAACCTGTATAGTCTTATTAACCGATGTCACCCAATAAAATCAATGCCAATGTTTTTGAAAAAAAAATTTTTTTAATTTTTTTTTAAAGATTTTTTTTTTATTTGTCTTTAGAGGGGTAGGGGAGAGGGAGAGGGAGAGAAATATCAATGTACGGTTGCCTCTCGTGTGTCCCCTGCTGGGAACTGGCCTGCAACCCAGGCATGTGCCCTGACTGGGAATTGAACCGCGATCCTCTGGTTCGCAGGCCCGCTGTTTTTGAAATTTTTATGTCTTCAAATTGTCTGTGCTCATCTTAATTGTTTTAAGCATCTACTGATGGATCAGTCATTTTAGGATTAGTCGCCCACACAAGCTGCTTATTTTTGAACCACGTCGCTAGTGACAAATGGGCGAAGTCGGAGAGGATGTAGCTGGATTGAAGGCACACAGGCAGGGCGCCCTGCCTGTGACACAGTCTGCCTCAAAGACCTGAGACGTGCAGCACTTGGGGTCCATTGTTGTTATTGCTATTTTGGTTTTGAGAGCTTTTCTGTGGACGAGAAGCTCCATCCAGCCAGGGGAGTGGAGTCGGGGCCAGAGGGGAGAGGAGGACCAGCAGAAGGAGGAAGCTCACGTGGAAGCCGCCATGTTCAACCTTGAGATGGGGCCCCCAGGTGCACGGGGTCCGCAGAGAACCCCACATGCTTGGCTGGACCATGCGGTCCTCTCCCTCACATCCAGCTGTTTACACTCCGTGTCTTCAAAATGCGTCTCTTGTGATGAATTTCTGTTATTTACCGAGGGGCGATTTCTATCTCGAGTTAATAACAGAACAGCAGTAACTCTTCTTTTACTAAAACCCGTTTTGTTATGTAGTTTGGGACAACAATGGCTGATGAAAGGGTGCTTGAAGAAGTTAACAACTTTCTGGCCTCACACCTCACCAATGCCTTCAGATTCCCACGTTCACAACTCCCCGCTACCTGCAGACAGAGTCCTGAAAGGACTATTATAAAGCCCACCTTGTAGCCTCAGCAAATTAAGAGTCTACTGAGTTTTTAGCGAATGGAAGGCCACACTAGTCTCTTGCCATGTGTAGTGACTGAGCCGCTTTCTCTCGACATTCATTTATCCATGGTATGCATCGAGCGTCCCTGACTTGTCACCCACGTGACCAAGGATACGTAACAGCACAGAGGTTTTGGTGTACGGATTTTCCAGACTCTAAGATGTACCCCCCCACCCCAGATTTGGGAGGAAAATGGGGGTGCGTCTTATAGTCCGCATGTAGCTCGCCTGGCTCGCTGTGGGGGGCAGGGCGGGCACGGCGGTGGAGCGGGGTCACGGGAGGCAGGAGCGGGGTCACCGCTGCATTTTCCTCCCAAATTTGCAGGCGGGGAAGTGGGTCTTAGAGTCCAAAAATACAGTCTAGTGCTTTCTACGGTGCTTGCCTTAGAAGAGTCCGGTCTTGTGTGGGGATGGGTTATTTCTTAGCTAGTAAGGCCTTATGTTTCGGGTCCTGCAGGAAGTAGTTTGGACTCACCATTCTATGGATTGTTGTTCCCCCGGAAACCTGTGGGACTAGGGCGTAAAGTGACGATCTGTGACCCACGGAGCTGCCCCTTCTTCCGGGCTGTCCACTGGGGAGGAGCGCTGTCTCCCCTTCCCCCTGGTAGCTCTCGCTGATCTCCAGAACGGCACGGAGGTCCCAGCTGGTTGCTGCAAGTCAGCCAAGCCCGCTGCTTCTGGGAGGCTGCGTGAGGCCAGCCTACGTAAGCGAGTTTTCACTCACAGAGGAGATCCTCCGCCGGCCGACGAGCCCAGCCGGGGCACCGCTGGTCACTGCCCTTGGGCCTGGGCCACAAAGCTTGTCAGCGGCAGAGCCAGTATTGAAATCTAGGCAGTTTTCCTCCAGAGCAACATGCTTCGCCACTGTGCCACACAGGTAAATATAGGAGTAAATCAGTAATTGCAACCTCTGATAGATGCTGTAAAGGAAATGGAAACCACAGTCATATGAGAGGGAACACAGGTGTGGTGCTCCTTCAGACGGGGCGCTCAGAGAAGGCCTGCCGGAGCGAGGATGCGCCGTTCGGGCTGAGGCCCGTGACTGGGCCCAGTAGTCCTGCAAACACCCAACCCCCCCCCCCCCCGCACCCCGCCCGCCGGCCACCCACACCGTCCTGCTCGTTCTCGCCTCTGGGCCTTTGCCTGCGCCCTCCTGCTTTTCTGTGTCACCACGTCTTCTACCTCAGAATTATCCGGTGGCTGAATGATAACTCACCTCCCTCTTGCTCTGCGGTCCTGTGACCTATGACAATTCATGTGTGAATTGCCTGACAGTTCCTTGTCTTGTATTTGTGTGTGTGTTTATAACTCACTGAGCCACCTAAGCCACCAAAGTCGGCGACATCGCCTCTCCCCGCATTCTGAGGGGGTCATTGCCTTCATCGGTCACGCCACGTGAGGCCACCCAGACATCACCTTGCTGGCTACAGGTGCTGGGGCCCAGGATGGAGCCTTGAGCTGAGCACATGGATGGAGCCTTGAGCTGAGCGCAGTCAGTCTCGAGGCAGCCACGTGACGGGGGGACAGGGGACCCCCCTCCTCCGGACACGCTGTTCTGGTCATCCACTGTTTGAACCAGCCCTGTTCTCTCGTTGGGGGAGTTTAAACACAACATGGAGAGGTAGGAGAAGGAGGTTATTAGTTTTTTACCTGAAGACTCTGCAGAAAGGCGAGAGGAACCTTTCTGCAAACACTTTTGTTGATCAGGGAGAATCAACGCTGGCGGGGAAATGGCAGACCTGAGAGAAGCACAGATCTGTGACGTATCGGAGGGGCGGAGCCACTCACGGGGAAGTGATTAAGATCCCAGGGAGGGTCCTGGCGCTGAGGCTGACCGCAGCCCTGGTGCTGCGGGGACAGAAAGAGCCTGATGGGGAACTGAGGGCCATGGTCATCTTGGTGATTGAAATATTCAAGTCACGGGTAATTGTAACGCAAAGCCATGGGGCATTACGTGGTTTAGAGCTAAACGATGTGTTGCATACAGACTTCAGAGGTTGCTTTCTCTTATTCTCATTTCTTCTCTCTCTCTCTCACTTTCATTATCTCCTTCGCACGCATAGGAAACACACCCCACAAAGGCAAATGGACAAACACACATACCTTGCGGGAGCACGCACACGCAAATGAAGAACACGGGTGTGTGTGTGTTCGTGTGTGCACTGGCCGGTTAGCTGGACTGTCTACACGCCCCCGCTTGTGGTGGACGAGACCGCAGCAAGAATCTAGAAAGCGAACGATGAAGGGGAAGTACAGAAGGGGTGTCGGGAGGCCAGGTGCTAGAAGTGCTGCACCCCAGGGCCAGACTGCGACCTGGCCCTCAGCGGGAGGGGCTGTAGCCCCGTGTCACACAGAAACGAGCACGCGGAGTGTGGGCCTGGCAGGCACCCGCAGACCCTGTGCCCTGTCACTCGATAACAATGAAAAGAGCACCCACCATTTCAGCCGGGGAACCAAGTCCCTCCCTCCAGGCAAGCCTCCCACTCACCCACAGGGGGCAAAACTGCCCCCTCGTCAGTACAGCGTTACAGATTTGAGATAGACCGATGACGAATTCAGAACTAAGGTAGAAATGTCCTCTACGAATCGGTTTTCACATACCTAAACCCACTAACGAAAGGCCCAAGTCGTTTTTTGCTTTCGTGGATGTGAAACTCCTTAAACGAAACTCCTCTCCGGAATGCTGAGCCCTCCTTTGCCCAGCGTCCCCCCCTCCCCTCCCCTCCCTGGCCATGAGCTCCGCGGCTGGTACCCAGCACTCCGCTTCCGTCTGCGCGGCCTCCGCGCACCAGTCCGCCAGCGTTCCTGCTCTCTCGTCCCTGCGGGTGTTTCATGCCCCGTGCCTGCCTAGCTGCCCCAGAGCCCCCTGGAGGGACCCGTTGTGTCCCCAGTGAGTGCGGTCTGGTTGCCAAGTAGCCTAGAATGGGAAAGGCCTTCCCGGCCCTAGTGTTCCCACCAACCCTGCCACTTGGGCGGGACTCTGAAGAACGTGCCTGGTCGGGGAATCCCTGCGTTGGGTGACAGAAGGCGCCTGCCGGTGAAACCTGGCCGTGCTTTAGCGGGGGAGTCGGGACTGTGCGCGGAGACAGCAAAAGCAGACGACAGGCACCGCGCTCAGAGACGCACGCAAAGCGGGTTTCAGCTGTGTCGGACTCGGGCTGGGTTGTGTTCCGGCACAGACTCTGATGCCGCAGGTCCGCACGGGCTCCAGACCTTGCCTTTCCAACACCGGCAATGCTTTAGAAGCCCAAAGGACGGGTAGCAATCCCAGGAGGCACCCCCTGGGCCCAGGCCAGTAGGTGGCATATTTTTACTTCCGGTCGTGATGCGTTTTCCAGACTCAAACCTAACCAGGATCTTTACTAAAGTTTCCGTTTGAAACTTGTAAGTAAAAAGAAAACATTTGCCCAAGGTCGATGGTCCTGGTCTCTCTCTCTCTCTCTCTCTCTCTCTCTCTCTCTCTCACACACACACACACACACACACACACACACAGGGAGCTTGGTTTATCATCTGGCTGTTAAATTATTAATATTCAGAAAGAGGTTTTTTCCTTGATCTCATGCTAGGAACAAGTTGTATGTAACCTTCTAATGTCTCCTGGCTAATGTCAGAGGAGGAAAGATAACCAAGTCCAATCACTTTTACCGACTAAGCGAAGTGCGTTTCTTGCCTTCCCTAGCACTTGACATTTCACTCCCACTTGCCGGGTTTTGCATTAACTGCGATGCGTCTCCAAGGCCCTTCAGCACGGCTAAAGGGTGCCAGGATAGTGTCAGTTGGGGCGAGCATTTCAAAATAAAGTAGGACCTGTAGAAGCCTACACATAAATCTCTTCTGTCAATTAAAAATTTTGAAACCATATAGCATATCCACCGACATGACATGGATGTTCGAATGCACTGCATGAGTCCCCTCTGGACAGAAGATAAAATAATAGTGATGGAGAGTGATCAGTGGGTGCTCAGTGATCATTTGTTGTGTTGCTTGACGCAGGGGAGCTGATCCAGCTCTCGGGGTAACTTACTGAGCTGTTATAGTAACCTCATTCAGAGAGGAAGGGGCCGTGGCTTGGAGAAGGGAAACCAGTCAAGCATCACGCGGCTACGGAGTGACATGCCAAGGCGCGAACCGAGATTTGCTTGAGTCCGAGATCTGTCTTTCCGGTCACGCAGCTCTCAGTCCATTCCGAGCCATTACCATTCGGGGAGGAATGACGTCTGATGTACATGTCATGACAACGAAAAGCGCAGGAAACTCTCTTTGGCACACAGCCCTTCCTCTTTGGCAGTACCTCTGGTCGATTCTGGAGGTACGAGGTGTGCGAATTTCAAATAAATAAAATTTTCAAATGCCTCTGCTCACCCCCAAGTCTTCTTAAATCCCCCCTGTGTTTTTAGAGGAGTGCATGCCATCAGTCCGTGACGGATGTCCTCGAGTTCTCGAGGGTCTTTGTCCTCTGACAGTTGAAAAGTATCTGGAGAAATATGACCCTCGGTGTTTGAAATACCTGGTAGTATCAGGTGCCTTTGATTTGAACCATCTCATGGGCTTTGGGTGAATTAGGCAATGGTATGAGTATAATGTGTGGCTTATATTGACTCAGACACAATTATGCCCAGCCTGTTAATGTTTGGAAGCAATCGGGGATGAGCTTCTCAAAATTAAAAAGACCGTCTTTGCCATGCAGGAAGAGCTGAAGAAAAATAAAACCAGGCAGAAAAATCTCGGAGGTCCCTTCCTTCAGAGCAAGAAGTAGCTGTCCACTTGCTTCAGAACGGCATGGTTTCTGACTGTGTCCAGCTGTTGGGGGCTGCGTGGACGAGGCGGCGTGGAGACGCTTCGCCCCCAGTTACACCATCTTAGTAAACATTTCTGATCAGAAGTCCCTGCCAAAAGGAAATGCCTCCCAGAATCGGTACCGAGGCAGCGTGAGCAGGTGTCACGCTTCGAGGGCATTTCTGATGCCGGTAGAGATTTCACGTCATTCGGATCCTTTATTAGAGTTGCGGCTTTTGTCCAGACTCCAGTCACAGAGTTCCAAAAGCCCCCATTGTCTTTCCCTCCGAGTCCTGTCCCTCTTCATTCTCAGTTCTGCGGAATGGGCCATTGTTCACCACCAGCCTGTAGGACAGGAAGTCACGTCGAAGCAGAGAACAGACGTCTCTCAGAAGTGTGGTGGTTTTGTCCTTAGCAGGTGCCCGAGACGATCCTGTGTGGCCCACGGCTGCTTCGTGCGCGGTAAACGGCTTCTGCAGTTGCTTGAACAAGGCTGGCTAAGCCTACAAGTACGTTTAAGGTGACTTTGTAATGTGGGGCGTGTGGAATTTAAAACTGCTAACCTTTTGCAGAGACATTCCTGACATCTTTCCTTTTTTCTAGATTGTGTGTTTGAATTACCGTTTAGAATCAGTAGTATGTTGCATTAGCTTAGGTGTACGGTGTAGTGGGGAGACAGCATCACTTTTTTTTATCCTCACCCGAGGGCATTTTTTCACTGCTTTTAGAGATGGAGAAAGGGGTAGGGATGGGGAGGGAGGGAGGGAAGGAGAGAGAGGGAGAGAGGGAGAGAGAGAGAGAGAAACATTGACACAAGCAAGAAACAACAGTGGATGGCCTCTCGTAGACTCCCCAGCAGGGGATCGAACCCTTAACCTAGATACACTCCCTGGTGCGAAATGAAGCCCACAACCTTTCAGTGTATGGGAGGAACTGCCAACCAGCTGAGCCACATGGGCCAGGGCTAGACACCATCACTTTTGACATATTAAAATATGCATTTTATATTGTATATAAAATATATTACATTTTATATTATATTAGATTGCTCCAGAAGGCATTAATAAGGCCAAATATAGGTAAGAAATAAAAAGGCAGACCCACATAAGGAATCTGCAGAAGAAAAAAATTCTGAAAATTAGCATTGTCACACACACAAAAAAAATAGAACTGTCCATGAGTGGATTTGCTAGCCACTCAAGCAGTGAGCTGCCTGTCACTGAACTCATTCTAACGGAGGTGGTACCTACAACATTCAGGGTGTGGAGCGAGATAAACAAAAAGTTATTTTCTAAAATAATCATCATCATTTCTTGAATGTTAACCAGGTGTCAGACCCTACACTAAATGTTCATCCTCATTTTCTACATACTGGATAAATAATTTTATCCTCAGCATATAAATGAGAGTAAAAATATTTCATTTCATAAAAATTGAAACATTTGACATACTTAGTGTGGTCGATATCAACTTGCCTTATTTTAAAAGGAACAAAGGAGAAGAAGAAATGTAAAGACAATGTAAGACAAACCAGGCAGTGGCTTTCAAATTCCTCAGGGCAAACATGAGAATAAACACCGCTGAGTGAACGAAGGAATTGGGTGTTTTGTGGTTGCTCTTTAAAACAATATCCCCAAACCATTCTTATGATTTTATATTCCCATCGACGTACTGGCCCGTGATTTCTGTTCAGACCTTCATTCCTTGTTACCCGAGTTCTCGGATTCTCTCGTTCTCATCAGTGAACTCCCTTCATTCTCAGACTCTGCTCTCGCCCTGGGTGCTGTTGACAGCTTACCTGCTCGCCTCTGGTCCTGCCCTGTGGCCAGTGTGTGACCTGTCAGGACTCTGTTAACCTCAAAAACCCCGAGCTCTAACCACGGCTGTGAATAAAAATGACAATCGATGCTGACTCGATCGCCTGAGGACTGTAATTGATTTTACTAGTGTGTTCGAAGAATGTGAAGTGTAGAAACAATCCAGGAACTTCTTGGGGTACGTACGTATTGCGTCACATATGCACCAGTTTGGATCCCGAACGTCAATATTTGTGATGAAGACGGAGCTAAATGGAATTGGAATTTTGCCTGGAACATCTGAATCCAGCGCACAGATTAATCCCATTTACTGCGTCATTTGGTGTGAAGGAGTTACATTACGTATTCATATTGACAAAAATGGAAAAGATGAATTTGTAAGTGATAGGTTAAAGTGAATAGCCTTCATATTCAGGATTCTGAAACTTTTCACCCATAATCATTCAAAAAAAAAATCTATGATCGATTTAGGATTCTGAAGCTGTGTGGGGCAGTGATGCTCATGGAGTACCTCTGGGTTCTCCTGGCGTCTCCTGCCGCCTCATGGGGAGATGAATCCACGTACATTTCGGTCCAGTCAGTGGGCTTTGGAAGGGAAGTGATATTGTGCTTTTGAGGCCATAAGATGCCCCTTTAGGTTCTGGATCTCCTACCCTCTCCCCCCACACAGGGGTCTCAGCCTGTCTTCCAGCCGCCCTCTTCATAAGCTTGTTAAATGCAGATTCTGACTTGGGTCTGTGGTGGGGCCTGAGACTTCTCATTTCTAACCAATCCCTGATGATGTCAATGATGCTGATCGAGAAACAATGCTTTAAGCCGCAGGACTCGAAGTGAAATGGCTTCGGTGCATCAGGACCGTTCCCAGCCTTGGTCCCCGAATGACCCTGTGGAGCAGAGCCTTACAGTGAACTTGTAGTACACGTGTGACATAAACGTACTGGGCAAATTAGGCTATCAGGGCAGGCTCTTTCTGAAGAAACTGGATTTTGCGAGTAATGTAGAAGCCAATAATAGATCTCTAAATTAAAAAAATAAGTAAATCTAGATGTGGGCTCATCAGTTGCAACAAATGTACCCCAACGATGCAAGATGTTTTTAATATATTTTATTGATTATGCTATGACAGTTGTCCCATTATCCCCCCTTTATTCCCCTCTGCCCTGCACACCCCCTCGCACCTGCCCTCCCCCACCTCAGTTCATGTCCATGGGTCGTATATATAAGTTCTTTGGCTTCTACATTTTGTATACTATTCTTCACCTCCCCCTGTCTATTTTCTATCTACCATTTATGCTACTTATTCCCCGTACCTTTTCCCCCTCCCTCCATATGATCTCCATTTCTGTGATTATGTTCCTGTTTTAGCTGTTTGCTTAGTTTTAGTTTTTGTTTTTAGGCTCCGTTGTTGATAATTGTGAGTTTGTTGCCATTTTACTGTTCATATTTTTTATCTTCTTTTTCTTAGATAAGTCCCTTTAACATTTCATATAATAAGGGCTTCATGATGACGAACTCCTTTAACTTGACCTTGTCTGAAAAGCACTTTATCTGCCCTTCCATTCCAAATGAAAGCTTTGCTGGGTAGAGTAATCTTGGATGTAGGTCCTTGTCTTTCATGACTTGGAACACTTCTTTCCAGCCCCTTCTTGCCTGTAAGATTTCTTTTGAGAAATCAGCTGATGGTCTTATAGGAACTGCTTTGTAGGTAACTGTCTCCTTTTCCCTTGCTGCTTTTAAGATTCTCTCCTTCTCTTTCATCTTGGGTAACTTAATTATGATGTGCCTTGGTGTGTGCTTTCTTGGGTCCAACTTCTTTGGGACTCTCTGAGCTTCCTAGACTTCCTGGAAGTCTATTTCCTTTGCCAGATTGGGGAAATTCTCTTCATTATGTTTTCAAATAGGTCTTCAACTTCTTCTCTTCCTCTTCTCCTTCTGGCACCCCTATGATTCTGATGTTGGAATGTTAAAGTTGTCGCAGAGGTTCCTAAGCTTCTCTTCATTTTTCTGAATTCTTGTTTCTTCATTCTGTTCTGGTTGAATGTTTATTTCTTCCTTCTGCTCCAAACTGTTGATTTGAGTCCTGGTTTCCTTCCCATCACTGTTGGTTCTCTGTACATTTTCCTTTATTTCACTTTTCATAGCCTTCACTTTTCCCTCTATTTTGCAACCATACTCAACCAATTCTGTGAGCATCCTGATTACCAGTGTTTGCAGCTGTGCATGTGTTAGGTTGTGTATCTCTTCATGGCTTAGTTGTATTTATCCTGGAGCTTTGATCTGTTCTTCCATTTGGGGTGGGTTTTTTTGGGGGGGGTCTTGGTGTGCCTGTTATGTAGTAATGGGCGGGGCCTTAGGTGTTCACGAGTGCAGGGCAGGGCAACCCACATCAGTAAGCAATGATGCTGTCTGTGGGGGAAGGGTCCGAGAGGGAACAGTGCCACTTGCTCAACTCTCAGCTGGCTTTCAGTCACTTCCTCCACTCCCTACAAGCAAAATTGGGCCCTTCTGGTGCTGATTCCCAGGTGGGTGGGTTTATGTACATTCTAGGATCCTGTAGGTCTCTCCAATGAACTCTCTTGTAAGGCTGGGAGTCTCTCCCACCACCGCCACCCCCACAGGTGTTTTCAATCGGTGGTTTGAAGCTTTATTTCCCATGCTGGAGCCTTGGGTTGCATGGTCTGTATCGCTTCCCGGTTTATCCGCATGTGAATGTGGGACTGCCTGGTCCAACGTCAGCCACTGCCTCACCTGCCCCAGTCCTCTGGCCGCTGCCTTGCTGCTCATCCTCTCCACCTGGCTGCCAGTCTTCACGCCTCCCACCTAGGATAAATGTTTCTTCCTTAGCTCCTCGGTTGTCAGACTTCCCTACAGTTCCATTTTTCTGTCAATTCTGGTTATTTCCTATTTTAAAATTTGTTGTTGTCCTTCCTTTGGCTGTGCAAGGAGACACAGTGTGTCTACCTACTCCATGATGCAAGATGTTTATCATAGGAGAAATTATGTGTGAAGCAGAGGGGGTTGGGTGGCAAATTTTGATACTTTCCACTCAGTTTTTCTGTAAACCTAAACCTGCTCTAAAATAATCTATTTTTTAAAAAAATTAATTAAGCCCCCTTTTTATCTTTTCCCTTCTCTAAAGAATACATAAGTAAATAAGAATCAAATGCTAATTTGATAAATGAAGTGAAGATAAAGAGACACGTTCTAAGATTGTGATTTTCTTAGTAAGGCAATAAATTCAGACAATTTAAAGAGCAAAACTCAAGTTTTGCTGTAGATCAGACTTATTATATATTGTAGGCCAATGTCATCTTAATATCTGAAACAAGAAGAGAGCTGTACAACTATCCCTTTACAGAATATTTTCCTCAAAAAATTACAAAAATTAAGCACAAATAAAAGAGAAACTATTAGTTCAAGTTGAAAAAGAGAGTAATTTGTTGTATAAAAGTTATGTAGAAAACATAGCTATAGGAATAATTTAGAAATACTTTCAGATTTCTAAAAATATATATTCTAAATGTTAAATGCTTCATACACGCTGTAGCAAGTATGAATCGAATGTATTATCACATATGAGAGAAACTAATTTTTGAAAATTATTATTATAAAGTAATAGATGTAACTGTAAAAAAGTTATAAGTATGTAGGAAAGTACATGTTAAAAAGGAAAAGTCTCCTATCACTTCTTGCCCTTTTGGATCAGATCAAGTGTAAAAAGTACAAGCCCATTCTACATTCACTTTAATTCTTCTTCCCAGTTTCACTCCCCAAGTTTTGAAGGTTCCATACCTCATAATAATACATTTATGTCTAAATTGATGATCAAAATTAGGAATGAAGAATTTATTACATTTACATTACCTCACCTGCCCTTCCTCCTAATTTTGTCATTTATATTATTAGTTTTCACCTGATTGAAAATCAGGAATTTCATATGGTTCAACCTAACTATGAGGGCCGAGGGCTCATTTATTCAGGGCGAGGCAAAAGCAGGTTTATAGTTGTGAGTATGCGAAACACAGAGTTTATTCTTGTGTTATTATTTATTATTGTATTACTTTCCATAGGAACAACAGCCAACCTACTTTCACCCCACCCTGTACATGAAAATATACAAATTCAGCTTTAAATTGAATATGGGGTAGAAACTGTGCAATTTAGAGCCTAACCTTTGGGAACACGTCCCAGTGCTCTAGATGTAAAATTAGGAGAGCTGCAACCCTCAGGCACACCAGCCTTCCACTCGCTCCTACACCTCATGGTTTTCTTAGCGGGACAACATTTTAACCTTGTGCGGATGGATGACTTTACGAGTCTGCTCCGTGACTCTAATCACATCTGTGAACTAAATACGGGGTCTGGCAGAAGTAACGCCCTCCTGAGTGTGATTGTTAGGGTAATAACACGGGTGTAATAATTTATAGTTTTAATTTGAACATCTCACCTACAATGCCACGTGGTGTGCTTGGGTGTGATATTGTTATGTTACAGAATCACATGCTTATGATTTTGTATTAAAAAGGGGTGTTGTTTGTGCCAGACCCTGTATATTCTGTAGTTTAATTTTAGAACTTAAAATCAAATTAATAGACTTTTTTAAAAAATGAAGAAATGTTACCTTTACAACATTGTTATCCCCATAAAACCCATTGCGGCGCATTTCAAACACCGAAGCAGGTAGAGTTATTCTCCCACTGTAGGAATGCAGGGGCTGAGACTTAGAAATGTAAATAACTTTCCAGTGTTACATAATTAGATGAGAGGCAGAATGGGACAGAAGCCAAGTTCTGTCTGCTTCTGAACTGCATGCTTTCACCTACTCCGAGCTCAACCATTCACGTCAAGAACACGCCGTCTAGCCCTGGCTGGTGTAGCTCAGTGGATTGAGCGCGGGCCTGCGAACTGAAGGATCGCGGTTCGATTCCCAGTCAGGGCACATGCCTGGGTTGCCAGGCCAGTTCCCGGCAGGGGACATACAAGAGGCAACCGCACATTGATGTTTCTCTCCCTCTCTCCTTCCCTTCCCCTCTAAAGATAAATAAATAAAATCTAAAAGGAAAAAAAAAGTACTTAAAAAAAAACTTAAAAAAGAACACGCCGTCTAGCCCTTCAGTGGGTGTCCCTTCGCAGGCAGCACTGCGGTACCGTCTTGATAGTCTCCGAATTTTCTTTGAGCTCCAGCAGTGTGTAACTCTGATTCATTACCTGTTCTGATTTAGAAACAGTTACCGTTTAAACATTGCTGTGGACTCAACTCGATGCTGCAGGAAAGAATACTGTGTTTTGCCATGTATAATGTGCAATTTTTTGGCCTAGATTTCTGAGGGGAAAATAAGGATGCGCATCATACATGGCTATACTCACTGATCACACACCATGGGTATGATAATCCTGTGTATAATGCACACAAAAATGTGCGAGCAAAAGATAGTAGCTCCTTGAAAAGGACATACACCACAGGAGGACTTCTTTGTCCTCCTTGAATAGCGGAGTATGTGATACTCAATCGAAGTGCAGCATATGTTATAGGCTATATTTATTGCACTCATACAGCTACAAAATAATTTTTCTTATTTCTACTGACCTGCCAGTTATAAAATTATGTTTCCCAAGATGAAGGACCAGCAACAGATTATGTAGTAAACTTCATAAAAGATACATTAAATCAACGATTTTTAAACATATAGAACATTGGATCTTTGTGATATTTTCCTATTTTTTAAAATATGGACCCTTGGTATAGTTTCCGTAGCATTAAAGTTTCCGAGGACACAGTGCCATTTCAGGGTGGAAGGCTGCGTGGAAGGGCAGGAACGGCGTGGAAGGGCAGGAACAATGGTGGGCGAGGCCCAGTTCTGGAGGCAGGAACTGGAGGCGCAGCTCAGGTGGGTGGGAAGCTCTCGATTCCTGCAGGAGTGACGGCTGCCAAGACCCCCAACACGGTGGTTCATCCTCAAAAACACATGCGAGTCCTGTGTTCTGCCTTCTAATACAGGCATGGTTCTTTGAATATAAGTACACATTGTAAATTACCATCAGCTCAAACTGACCCCCCCAAAGAGTGTGTTATTTTGTGTTGTGTGTTTTTCAAGAATGGTTGTTTCACATACAATTAATGCTTGATATTTGTTGGCTAAATACTTTTTTAAAAAAAGAGTCTATTTCTTTGCTCCTTCCATAGGAGTGACATCACCTGGCTTCTTTTCCCTCTTGTGAGCCTCAGAGAGCCTGCGGCAAAAACGTTCTTGTTCTTGTCCAGTTGCTACGGGTAACTCTCAACTTCACTGCTTTGCTGCTAATCAGCCCCTGAAACTCCAGCCTTCCGGTGCCCTTCTGGATGCTACCCAGGCTGCCTTTTCCTGCACTGCAGAAGCCCCGCAATGCAACGACTACAGAAGTGCAGAGAGTGTAACAAATTATGGTGGAAGTGTGGACGTTCTGGGGGGAAGCACAGTGCAGTAAAAAGAACGCTGTGCCAACTAGATACTAAATATAACTTTTCATCTAGTCTACAGGGAATAAATTAAATCGATCAAAGGTTTCCCTCATTGGAACCTTGATGTTTCTCTGTCTAATTCGACCTCCCTCCCTCCCTCCCTAGTGCTTTCTGCCGAAACAAGAAAAAAATCATTTTACATTTTTAAAAAATCTACTCTTTGGTCTGGCTTAATAGAAGGCAGCTGGAGTGTCAGATGTACTTCTGCTTTCAACCTATTTATTGTGCATCACGTCGCCTCTGGAAAACTCCACTTAGACTCAGAGGCTGAAGAGCGACAACGTCTAATAATGCGTGACTATTATTAAGGAAATAGATTGGGACTTGCAGATCCCTCAGTGGTCTTGGGGATCCAGCAGGGTTCTCTGGGTCACCCTTTGAGAGCTGCTGGTAGGGAGTATTGAAAACAGTACCTGTCACAGGGTGAATTTAATTGTACGACTGAGATCTCAGTGTTGACTTTATTTCTAAAGCGAATAGGAATGTGCTGGCTTCTATCAGGTCACATTTTCCGTACCCCTGCCTGTATCCATTCTCGTATATTCTCTGCCTTCCTGGTTTTTCTAATTTAGCTTCTTTCTTCGGCTCTCCTTTTCAGTGTAGCTTTTCAAACTCGGAGATTTTGCTTCCCTTTGACGTTGCGTCCATCACTTACCTACTAGTACAAATATGTGTGAGAGGCGCCTGGCCTTTCAACCCCATCCCTGGGAACTCACGTGGGCCTGCCATCTGGTCTCCAACTCGAGGAGGAAACTCTGACCAAGAAGGGAGTCTGGATAAGTCACCCGAATGAAAGAGCCAAGGCACGTGTTAGGAGCTATAGTGGGCCTATACTGGGCCCTCTCTGAATTGGACCCTTAAGATGATAAGGACTTTGCCTGGGGTTGATTGACCTCCTCTACAGTCTGATACAAGGGCTAAAACAAGGAAGAGGAGAATGGCAAAAAAGGGAAAGTGGGCAAATAGCAATGGAAATGCTAACTAAGTATTTACGACCTAGCATTAGGCAAAGATTTCTTGGATGTGACACTGGATGCATGATCTATAAAATTTTAAAAAATAAATTAGACTTTATAATTTTTTTTAAAAAAATGATTGCTCTGCAAAAGATCTTATTAAGAAGGTGAGAAAGCACAGAGAATGAAAAGTTCCACAGCAACTAGGAGAAAATATTATTTGCAAAACATGTACCAGGCAAATTGTTTGCATACAGAATATATAACAAGCTCTAGAAACTCAATATTGAGAAAACAAACAACCCAGTTAGATCATAGACAAAAAATAATTGAACAGACACTTCACCCAAGAAGCTCTATGGATGGCAAATAAACACATGTAAAGATGTTCAACATAGCTTGCCTTTAGGGAAATGAAAATTAAAATCACTGTAAGCTATCAGTCCACACCTATCGGAATGGTTAAAATAAAATTAAAAAAATACTCGTAGTACCAAATGCTGACAAGGATGCAGAAAACCTGTCTCTCTCAGACACTGCTGGTGAAAATGTACAGCCACTCTGGAAGAGCAGGGTTTTTACGAAAAGTTAAACACAGCCTTACCACGTGACACAGCACTTTCCTTCACCGCACCCCCCCACTTCTTCTTCCTCTCCACCTCTCCCCCCCTCATTCCTTTCCCCACTCTTCCTTCCTTCCTTTCCTCTCCTTCGTGATCAGGATTCAACTGTTAGGTTAGGTTATTATGTCTTGGCCAGATAGTTACGAAGTAACTCTAACACACGCAAGGTTGTTGTTTTTTTTTTTTTTTTTTAATGGGCATCTATTTAGCATGTATCAGAAAGATGGTGGCTTCAAGTAACAGAAGTATTACTCATAGAAACATGTCTAAATGGCAAGGTTTAGGGCCAGCAAAAATTCAATGCCTTCGGCTCCATTTGTTTGTGGTCCTTTAGTTGTGCATTAAATATTTCTATTTTTCTTTTTAAATATATTTTATTGATTATGCTATGATGGTTGTCCCATTATCCCCCCTTTATTCCCCTCCACCCTGCATGCCCCCACTCCAATTCCCCACCCCTTAGTTCATAACCATGGGTCATAGATAAAAGTTCTTTGGCTTCTCCATTGCGTATACTATTTTTTACCTCCCCCTGTCTATATCCCACCTTCCATTTAGGCTTTTTATTCCCTGTTCCCTTTCCTCCATTCCCCCTCCCTTTCCACGCTGATAACCCTCCATGTGATCTCCATTTCTGTGATTCTGTTCCTGTTCTAGCTGTTTGCTTAGTTTGTTTTTCTTTTCACTCTTTATTTAGGTCCAGTTGTTGATAATTGTGAGTTTGTTGCCATTTTACTGTTCATATTTTTGATCTTCTTCTATTTCTTAAATGAGTCCCTTTAACATTCATATAATAAGGGCCTGGCAATGATGAACTCCTTTAACTTGACCTTATCTGAAAAGCACTTTATCTGCCCTTCCATTCCAAATGAAAGCTTTGCTGGATAGAGCAGTCTTGGATGTAGGTCCTTGCCTTTCGTGACTTGGAACACTTCTTTCCAGCCCCTTCTTGCCTGTAAGATTTCTTTTGAGAAATCAGCTGATGGTCTTATGGGAACTGCTTTGTAGGTAACTATCTCCTTTTCCCTTGCTGCTTTTAAGATTCTCTCCTTCTCTTTCATCTTGGGTAACTTAATTATGATGTGCCTTGGTGTGTGCTTTCTTGGGTCCAACTTCTTTGGGACTCTCTGAGCTTCCTGGACTTCCTGGAAGTCTATTTCCTTTGCCAGATTGGGGAAATTCTCTTCATTATGTTTTCAAATAGGTTTTCAACTTCTCTTCCTCTTCTCCTTCTGGCACCCCCATGATTCTGATGTTGGAATGTTAAAGTTGTCGCAGAGGTTCCTAAGCTTCTCTTCATTTTTCTGAATTCTTGTTTCTTCATTCTGTTCTGGTTGAATGTTTATTTCTTCCTTCTGCTCCAAACTGTTGATTTGAGTCCTGGTTTCCTTCCCATCACTGTTGGTTCTCTGTACATTTTCCTTTATTTCACTTTTCATAGCCTTCACTTTTCCCTCTATTTTGCAACCATACTCAACCAATTCTGTGAGTATCCTGAGTACCAGTGTTTGCAACTGTGCATGTGTTAGGTTGTGTATCTCTTCATGGCTTAGTTGTATTTTTCCTGGAGCTTTGATCTGTTCTTCCATTTGGGGTGGGTTTTCTGGGGGGGGTCTTGGTGGGCCTGTTATGTAGTAATGGGCGGGGCCTTAGGTGTTCACCAGGGCGGGGCAACCCACGTCATTGTGCTGTGATGCTGTATGTAGGGGAGGGGTCTGAGAGGCAACAATGGCGTTTGCTCTGCTCTCAGCTGGCGTTCAGTCACTTCCCCCACTCCCCACAAGCAAATGGGGCCCTTCTGGTGCTGATTCCCAGGTGGGTGGGTTTGTGTACATTCTAGGACCCTGTGGGTCTCTCCAAGGGACTCTCCTGTGAGGCTGGGAGTTTCTCCCACTGATGCAACCCTTAGAGGGTTTTTTTCAGTCAGATTTTGAGGCTTTATTTCCCCAACCTGGAACCCTGGGTTGTGCGGTCTGTCTCTCTCCCCAGTTGTTCCTCCTGGTTTACCTGCACATGAATTGGGACCACCTGCTCCGCCAGCCACTGTCTCGCTGTGAGTCCTCTCCACCCAGCTGCCTGTCTCCGTCCCTCCTCCTGGTCTGGATGAATTTTTCTTCTGTATCTCCTCGGTTGTGGGACTTCCATACAGTTCAACTTTCTGTCAGTTCTGGATGTTCTTTGTTTTTAAATTTGTTGTTGTCCTTCTTTCGGTTGTGTGAAGAGGCACAGTGTGTCTACCTATGCCTCCCTCTTGGCCAGAAGTCCTACATTGGCTATTTTTCTATGGCTTGACAACCACTCACCAGGATGCCGAGAGGAAGAGGAAGAGTTGCTTTACTGAACTCTCGTACAAGCGAGAAAATATCTTTCTAGAAGAATTCAGGAAACCTCTCCTTGTTCTCAATGTTCTGGAATGAGTCACATTTCCATTTCTCAACCACACTGCCTGTGTATAGGGAAGCTCCAAGTCTGTGCGTCCTTCAGTGAAAGATTTTGTCCGGGCCCAGGAAGTTATCTGGACTGCGGTCAATTAACCGCAATTGACTCACAGAGCAGGGAGTCAGGCCCTCTCCTGCCCCGCACTGCAGCATGTGTACAGATAGCGGCCCAAGTGGCAATAGACATAGAAATGAAAACCAGAGTGTCAGCTATACAACAGGGACATCATATCTTTTGGAGAAAGGAAAGCCATTATACGGATTCATGTATCTACATTTTAGAAGATGACAAAAATGTTTAAGCGTGTTCTTCAAGCTGACATAGTATTAGTTCTATTAAAATACTATGTTTGCTTATGTCAAGCCAAGAAAAGAGACATCACACAATTAGTGTGAAACAGTCACCCATTGAGGATTCTGTAGTATCTATGCCATTCGCCTAGGTAGCCCTTAATGATTTTGACAACTGAGATGTTATCTTTATGGTAATATATACAATATAATTTTCTGCAGCAAGTGCAATTTTCTGGCTGAGATATCCATCTAGAATCGTTATTGAATGATGATAAGAAAAGATTGCTTTGTAATAATAAGGCTCTCCTTGCCAATTCTTTCGTTTCTCTTTTCCTCAAGTCATAATAAATGTGCTTAGAAGCATTTGTACGTGGGGCCAAATTTTGCCTGGATTTTCGTTCTGGCATGAAGGTTGATAAAAGGCTTTTCCTCTTCCTCTTCCGATGGCTAGCTAAACTCAGTGATCCGGGCATTCCTTGCTCTGAGGTTCAGTGTCGGGACTGATTTCCCGCTGGCTAAGATGACAAATCATATCCCAGTAGACCTGCGACAGCTAGCTGGGTGAACAAACCTGTCTTCCCTTGCGGTACCTTCCAGAAGATTAACTACCTGCCTTACCTCTGCAGCCTCTCTATGCCCCCCTGGATTTCGGCTAGGTTGAGTCTTTCACTATTCTGTTTGTCACGGTGCCTGGGGACTAGACACAAGAGCCTTGCTCTCTAAGGTTCCTTGTGATACTTGTGCACACACGCACACATGTGCACAATGAACCCTGAGGGAGACTCCCGGCAGAAATCTCCGCGAGGTTGGAGTCACGCCCAGGCAGGCGCGGCAGTGAAACGGGGCCTTTCTCCTAACTACCGTGGGCATTTGCGGCCCGGCTGCCTTGGCTGCCTGTGACCTTGGGTCCCTCACACCACCTCCTGATCGTCTCATTGTCCACTTTGTCGTGACTTCCTCAGTCAACCTCTCAACTCTACAAAGACAGCCACTACATCTACGCGAATGACCTTATTTACAAATTCCCATCTGATCTTCTATATCAGTGATTCGTTCTGTCGATATTTATTGAGCACTTCTGTATGCAAGATTCTGGGAGATTGTTTTAGAAGATTAAACAAATGAGACATACACTTCAGAAAGCTTAGCTAAGGGTGTTTTATTTAAGGCAGGAGTGTCAAACTCATTTTCACGGGGCGGGGGTGGGGGGCATATCAGCATCATTGTTGCCTTCAATGGGCCGAATGTAATTTTAGGATTTTTAAAAAAATATATTTTATTGATTATGCTATTACAGTTGTCCCGTTTCTCCCCCATCATTCCCCTCCACCCTGCACACCCCCTCCCACCCACATTCCCCCCTTTAGTTCATGTCCATGTGTCATAAGTTCTTTAGCTTCTACATTTCCCACACTATTCTTGCCCTCCCCTGTCTATTTTCTACCCACCATCTATGCTACTTATTCTCTGTACCTTTTCCCCCTCTCTCCTCCTCCCACGCCCTTATTGCTAACCTTCCATGTGATCTCCATTTCTATGGTTCTGTTCCTGTTCTAGCTGTTTGCTTAGTTTGCTTTTGTTTTAGGTGTGGTTCTTAATAGCTGTGAGTTTGCTGTCTTTTCACTTTCATATTTTTGATCTTCTTTTTCTTAGATAAGTTTCTTTAACATTTCATATAATAAGGGCTTGGTGATGACGAACTCCTTTAACTTGACCTTATCTGAGAAGCACTTTATCTGTAGGATTGTATAGATGTATCTACTCCTTAACAGTTAAGCGAGAGCTCGGAACTGCCACCGGGTAGAAACAAGGTGCCGGGCGGGATAAAACGAGGTGGAGGGCCGGATTCGGCCCTCAGGCCTTGTGTTTGCCACCTAGGATTGAAGGGTTAAAAACGAGAGTCCCGGGAAAGGAGCAGACAGACCGCTCCGAGCACTCAGGGAGCCAGAGCGGCTCTACGCGGGGAGATAATGGTGTCGGAACTGATCCGGCCTGGTCTGCTGTCCGTGAGCACAGGCAGCCTCTTGCCCTCGAATATTTTGTGCTACCTGCTTTGGATGCTTCTGCTGCATGGAGCCACACTGCTATCCCTCTTTAACTGTAGGTTTGATCTTTGCTGAACTGCTCATTAACACTTAAATCCTTTCTACCTCAGGGCAAACAGCTAGGTGTGAGTCATTTAAGCCCTCTTTCTTCCTCCCTCTCTCTGGCTGCAAATAGAAAAAGCCTGGAACCTTCGCCCTCTGCTTCCCGAGTAGCTTCAGCGGAGTGGCTGCTGCTGTCTCGTGAGCCTGCAGCCTTCTGCGCATTCTCTATTACAGAGTGCGGGCCTGTTGCTGTGGCTGCCTGTTGAGACATTTATCTTCCTCCGGAGATGGTGAGTCCTCAGCGGCTGGGGCCGGAATGTAGTAGGTACTCAGTGAATGAGCTTAACCCACTGCTCAGTTACTGAAACCTTTGACCCAGAACACAGGGGGCAAACACAAGGCCCAAGGGCCAAACCCGGCCCTCCGCCTTGTTTTATCTGCCCGGCACTTTGTTTCTGCCCAGCGGCAGCGCTGAGCTCCTTGCCCCTAGTTAAGGAGCAGTTACATTTACACAGCCCTAAAATTACATTCGGCCCCCTGAAGGCAACCTCGAGACTGATGTGGCCCCCGGTGAAAATGAGTTTGATACCCCTCACCTAGAACGTCAGGATACCGAGATAAGATGAATGATTAACATCTTCAACAGCTCTTTGCGGAGCCAGCTGGGAGGGGCTTGGATTGGTGGACAAAGCAAGGAGTCTCAAAGTTAGTCTTGATGAGTAAGCTGTCTGGTTGGTTCCGTCTGAACTTCCAGAACAGTTATTGCAGCTAGGTTATTTGCACGGAGTCCCCAGTATAATTTAACCCTAACCACCTCTAATCTTCTCTCACTCTCGAGATCTTAACTCTTTTTTCTCTTCACAATCTTTAGCACATCCTTACCCACAGGGACATCTGAGTTAGGAAAGAAGGACCCTTTGTGACTTAAACGACTATATCTTGTCTCAGAAAGGGAGACTTCTTAAATCATACACATTGCCAAAGCCACCCACTTGCCCTCTGTCTTTGTTAATTTGTTCATTGTCTCCCGCACCTTTTTCTCATCTCCTTCGCTACTTCTACTCACAGCTGTATGCTTCAGACGTGAATTCCACTGAACGACACCCACCTGCCCCACAGAACAAATGAAGGAAACCAGGCATGAGGAAAGAATAAAATATTCTAAACAAATACGAAGCACTCTTGGAAGCTTTTTATAGAAAAAAGCTTTATTGGAGGTCTTTGGTGGCCTTCACGCAAGAAGTTCCAGTTGAGTAGGAGGGGCTGAAGCCTAGGATTTGGTTTCAAAGGGACTGCAGGCAGAGCCTGTGGGCGCCTCTTTGCAGGTGTTCACAATGGAGAGGAAGGAGCTCCAGGACAGTAACCTGAGCACCAGGGGGCGTGTCAAAGCAGGGCAGGTAGATGCAGAAAATCACAGCACCTGTTTATGCCGCTAGAGGTGACTATGGAGGAGGAAAATTGGCGCTATCGAAGAAGGGGGTTCATTACGAGAGAGATTTTCTTGACCAGGTGAGAGGGTTTGGATCTAGTGCACAGTGAACGTAAGAGAATTCCTGCATATACATTTTTTTTAAGGAAATTGGTACCGAAGTCTGGATAGACGTTCAGCCTTATCTTCTCAGTCATTAATTCTATTGTGTGAAACGAAAAGGTGCGTTTTAATTAATTCATGCCCAAGAACAGGCAGGAAGCAGCGTGTATGCGAACAGGCACAGGCAGGTTGCTCTGTATGATGCGGCCGGCTGGCTGGCGAAGTCCTCTTCTTGTTCCTTTACAGGCTCATTAAACTGGAAGCAACGCCATCAGCTGAAGGTGAGCATTAGGAGAAGGTATCAAGTCTTTGTGAGAGGAGAAAGCAGGAATCAATCTTCTGAGAGGGCGAGCAGATGATACAGATAGATAGAGTGGGAGAATAAAGATGTGTTGTGGTTTTGAATCGAGACAGCATTTTTATCTACGACCTCTCTCCAGAGAGTCGAGTCTGTATAAAGAAAGCAGAAACTGAAACAATCGGAGAGAGTCGGTGAGATGAATTTCGTTCTCACAGAAGGAGTGGGCTTGGGAATGACCTGAGGGGAAAATACATATGTTTAGGCCGCCGCTCCCCCCTTTGACCTTGCGGAAGTAATGTTTCACCAAAACGGAGGCCGTACGTTCCGGGAGAAGTGAACAGTCAAACGAGAGGCCTGCGTTGGAGCGTTGTCAGCGGGGCCTCACCACTGCGGGGCCTCACCACTGCAGGCCCTGGGCGCTGGCCGGGAACGAGCCCTCCGCTCAGGGCCCTGTGCCCGGACTTCTTGCGTGTGTGCTCGCTAGAGGGGGGATTGTTTTTTTTTGCTGCTGGGGACTGGGTACCATCCTCCTCTAAGGCCCCTGCTAGGGCTGGATAAAGACTCACTACGCTCATGGTTAGCAGCATGCAAAGTGGTGACCACGTTACTACAGCTTCAACATGAGAGTCCATGAGATCAAATTAATGTGAACCCCAGTGGCATCTGTTACCATGTAAACTGTTTGACATAGACTCGGTTCCTCCTGAGTTTTGTGGATAGTTGTGAGTCCATGAAACACGTGGTTAATTAAGCTATTGTAATAATCACAACCTGCAGGTGTTCCCCAGGTGACGTGGGCGCACCCTTCCCTTTCAGACCCGTCAGGTGAAAGCTCCCCTCTGCGGTCTCACCGGTCGCCTGTACAGCCAACGCGTGTAACGGGGTCCTGCATATTGGAAGTTGAACAGCGGAGTAAGGAGCTGATTTTGAGACTGAAAAGCGTGTATGGTTTGTTTTCCAGTTTGGCAAATGGAGACGTTAACCTCTCAAAGACGGACGTGACACTCTCGGGCCAAAGCAGAGCTGACCCGCAGGCCTCCTGTAAGCTGCACTGGGACCCTTCTCCAGATGGACTAAGCTACAGAATCAGGGTAGGCTTGGTGATAGGAACAGACCGCAACACTTCTGTTGTGATGTTACACAACAGACATTTGTTTCTTGCTCACTTAACAGTCCCGGGGCGGGGGGGGGGGCGTGCAAGTCGGGCTGTTTTCCAGGCAGCCACTCAGGAGGCTGTGGGCGTTACCCTCAGGGCCTTATAACCACCACCACCCGATGGGCGGACGTAAAAAGAACCTAGAGGGGCCCCGGGGTGATTTTACGGGTCAGGCACATTCCTCACTTCAGTCATAATATGAGTGGCCAGAACTCAGACACATGGTCAGAACCTCAAAGGAACCTGAAAAACACAGCTTAGAGGTATTTCTAGGAAAAAGCAAGGAAAGATTTTGTTGCAGTCTCTCCTGTAACAACAAAGGAGAGGCGGGCTGTGGCAGGGGTGGGACGTTAGTGAAGATTTTGTTTCGGGCTCCTGGGTTGGTCGCTTCTCGCCACGTCCCCGGGGTGGTGGTGGTAAGATCCCTCTCTCCATCGGTTCATGTTGAAAGTGGCTGATGCTGTCACGGAAGCGTGCGTGCCAGGGAGCGCAGTGATCACCTCGGCCTGGAGGTGCAGTTTTGAGGAGGAAACCTAGGAGCTGAGCGGCTCGACCAGCATGAAGTATTAGTGCTCCTGGTGACGTGCTAGATGGCTAAAGAACACAAAATTAAGTAAAGACAGCACTTAGCTTTTCTCCGGAGATTTATAATCTCGCATTGAAGTCTGAGGAGGAGTTGACACAGGTAGTCGATCAGGTAGCGAGGCTGAAACCAGCACGCCTTCGCTGCAATGCCAGATTCTCCCACGGCGGTGCTGCGTGCCGGCCACTCCGAGCACCCCTCCGTTTGCCGTCTGCCTTGTCCCCCGCCATTACTGTCCCCCCATGCCCTCATCCGTGGTCCCCGGGCTTTCCTGTGGTCTAGCAACTACAGAGTACATACCCGTATGCACTCGCCGTTTTACACATAATCCCAGGGGATGCACTTGGCCAAGAGTAAAAACAGCGGCAGGCCCTTACGTAGCACTAAGTATCTGGCAAACTGCAGTGAAAGGCCAGCGCGTGAAGTTCAGGTTGGGGAAGAGGGCAAAATGGAGTTGAAGAACGGCTGAAAGTAGTGAGGAGCCAAGGGAAGAGTTTCAGCAAGTCTTCTTTTAAAGCCTCCATTTCGACCAGTCCTAGCATTGGCATTAGTACTCACCGATGCTTGGTGAAGGAACTATTGTGATGATGAATTATTGTTAGTAACATGTGTATGTTTGTGTGTATTTTTGCTGCTGTTCCTCCATTCCTGTGAGCTCGTGAGTTTGAGAGGCAGCTGGCCCTTGTTTGGGATCCCGTCTGCCGATGACAGAGGGAAAGGAGACGAGTCACACGGAGGACACTGGTTCCGGGACTCAGCTGCCATCAGCCCAAGACTCTGATCAGGGGGCGGGACGTAAAAAGAAGAAAAGCCTCATAAACAGAGACTCGCAGGCTGGCAGTTTACCTCATCTGCACAATTACAGAAGCTGTTCGCTCATATTGCAACTCTTGACAATGGGTGAGTTCAGCATGGGAGTGAGGAACGCTGAGAAATCTTTGGGGTAGAAATCAAACTTGGTTGATCTGAGTGATTTTTTTTTTTTTTCTCATTTCACTTAGGACATTTTACCAAAGAGTGACCAAATATTGATAAATGGGTTTACTCATCAATGTGAACAGTCATGAGATCACTCAGAAGTTTTTTTTAATTAAAAAGGGCCAATAAGAAAGGCTTGATTGTTTGCAAATATTGATAGAATTGGTCCCCCAAAGAGACAAGATATTCCTCATTAATGGATACACAGGTTCAATGACAAACACCCACCACGGTACCTGAGCAAATCAGTGTTTATTTTTACAGCAGCTCCTTGTTCGTCCCAGCTGGCAGGCGCTGCCTTGTAGACGCTGTCACTTCCAATAGAATTTCTATCAGTGTGCGCGTAACACGCTCCTTCGTGCTTCATCTTAAGAGTAAATGACACGACTCAAGCAATAACTTTCATCAAATATTCATCTTCCTAGTCTTTCAGCAGCAAGCACCAGAATCAAAACTCATCAATAGACTAAGTATGCACAGCAAAATCTCAAATTTATCCCCCATAAGCCTCACGGGAATAAAATGTTCGTAGTCCCCAAAGGTCAGCTTTTTTTTTCTTTTTTTTGACATAGAACAAGAGGGTATTACAATTAACCACAAAATCAGGTGCCATGTAATACTGTTTAATATTTTAGAACTCTCTAATCATTTTCACGTGACGGCCGTGTCTCCTGCGCCGCGTCGGCGCCGTTGCGGGCTCCTCGCCTCCGGCCGTCGGTGCGGGTGGGGAGCCGGGCGCGCTCATTCCTCCGGGCTCTGAACCGGCAGGCGCTCGGGAGGAAGCACGGACTCCAGCTTCCGCCAGCGCTCGGGCGGCCACAGGATGTGTGTCGCGTGGGCGTGCAGAAGTCCCAGGGAAACCTGCATCCACGGGAGACACAGGGAAAGCCAAGAGAAAATTATTTTGTCAGGGTCGCCGTTAATATCTTTTTTTTAACCATTTTGTTGCAGAATCTTTTATTGGTGTTTATTAGCTAAAATATAATATGGAACTAATAAAAGAAAGTAAAAAAGTACTGTGTGCTGGAGGACCTCAAAACTGAAGGAAATTTAAAATTAATAATACGGATCTCTTCTTAGTAAAAAATATTAACAGACTGATAGTCTTACAAATGGACATGATTGCCCAGGAGGCCAAAGTAAGCAGCGGTGTAAGGGTCACCATTAATATCTTGAAAATAGAACTTGATCCAGGCCTGCGGGTCCCTGGAAAGATGCTGTTCCGGATTCAACGTGGAAAACACAGGGTGCCTTTCGGGGTGCCTTTCTATCCGCAAGCCCCTTTAACCCGCCAGCCACCGGAAGGAGGGACCAATCTGCCCTCCACTTTGCACATGAGAACCCTAAGGTCAGGGCGGGTCAAGAGCCTCTCAGCAGCCCCACAGCCACCCAGCGGTGGAAGCGGGCTTCCGTGAAGGGCTAGCTGCTCAGCTCCGGGGTCTGCAGCCTTCATGCCGTCCTCAACAGTCTGCTTGCACGGACCCCTGGAGCTGGTTTTCATTCTCAGAATTTTCCACCATAACTCAGAGAGACATGATTTTTTTTTTTTTTTCCTGAAGAACGTTGTCCCACCTACCCGATGGGCAGCAAGAATTAGATGTGAGAACAGGTGGGAACCTCCACGCAAGCACAGGGAGCAACCCGGCAGGGGCGAGAGGGGGAGAGCCTGCCAGGCGGGGTGGGGAGCTCTGGGAAGGACTCTGGTACAAAGATCACTGCGCAGAAGCCCCATCTGCCGAGATGCACCGGAAGGGACAGGAGGAGACTCCCCCCAGAGAACGGAGGGCTGAGCCCTGGGAAGGAAGGAGCCCTTCGAGTCGTCCTCCTGGGCTCCCTAGGGGCCTGGCCTGTAGCTACAGAAGGGAGCAGCAAACCTGGTTTGAAGTGCACATCAAAAGCCCTCTCCTGGGACGTGACCCTTCAACACCTGTGCCTTTGCTATTGTTGTTATTAGATATGCTAATGATATTCAGAGGCTTACAAAACACACTCCTGTTTAAGCACATATTCATTGAGTGGCAGCAATGAGGGAGCTATGACGTGTCCATTTTATTTTCAATGTTTTCCCTGTAGATTGGAGCTCCTTGCAGGTTAACGAACAGTACTTCTTTTACTGAAGTTATCCTACGCACTAGCATGTGCATTCGGAAAAACCACATCGCCCAGAAGCTCAAAGGAAAGAGCGAAGTGTCAAGGGGGGGGAGACTCCACCAAGAGAACCCGAAACCCATTTCTTAAAGAAGAAAGGAAACCTTCACAACAACTTGATGTACAAACAAAATAAACCCAAAGGGCACCAAGAAGCTTGTGGGCCCAATAAAGAAATCTGTCTTCGGTGTGTTCCTTTGAAAACCAAACCTGCGGAAAACTGGAAACGCGGCACAGAAAAGCTCTGCTCCCTGAGACGCGCCTGCGGTGTGCGTTTTGCCACGTTCACCCCTCTTCCATGTGCGGGGCTGTTATTTGTACACGCACGTATTTTTCTGCGCCGACTAAGCGTGGCTGACAACATGCTGAACGCACCCCTAAACAAATACTTCTACGTGTATCTGCTAAGACTTTTCCTGCATGGATACAGTGCATTATATGCCAGATAGTTAATATCGATACAACATTTCTTATTATAAGCCCCTATTTAATTTTTTCCTATTGCCCCAATGTCTTCTATAGCTACTTTATGTTTAAAGTTCTTGCTCGTGGATCACAAACTGTATCATCGCTGTCATCATTTGGCTTCAGTTCAGTGTACGTCTAGTTCGTTTTAACGCGGGGTCCGGGCCAGCTTCCTTGTACAGTGTCCTGCACCTGTGAGAGCCGACTTCCCCTCCTGAACGCACTCAGCTGACAGTGTGTCCTTCCCGGTCTGGCACAGAAGGAGGCCCAAAGTAGCAGTGTGTCCCATCGTTGTGATATAAAGTTTAATTACTTGATTAAAGTGATGTCGGCCACATTTCTCCATGATAAACGAATCACTTTGCTTTGGTAATTAGTAATTAATCTGTAGGACACGTTCTTCCAAGTACAGTTGACATGCAATGTTATATTAGTATATAGCGATTCGATATTTGTATAACTTACAAGGCGATCACCCTGGTGAGTCTAGTAAGTAGTTACTGCAATATGATTGACTAGTGTTCCCTATGCTGCACTTTGGCATCCGGCGGGCAGCCTTCCTGAGCCCCGCTCTTCCCCCCGGTGCCAGAGACACGGGTGTGGGCAGCTCTGCACCCCCCACCCCCTTTCCACAGACCTCCCGTCTACAAGACACTGTTCCTGTCCTTGGTGCAGGGAACCCTCACTTGAAAGGACAAGATAAGGACGAGCAAACGCACGAGAGTCCAGAGGTCGGATGGAGGGGTCAGTGCAGGAAAGGAGTGAAGGAGGGAGAAAACGTTACTGGGAGCAAACGACAGTAAAACGTTCGGAACTAGACCCAGGACCAGGAGAGGACCAACGTGGGCGAAGAGACGGGTTCGTGTGATTGAACGGGTCCCTAAACAGGAGACGCAAACACAGTTTATATGCACTATCAGTACATAAAATCTCTGATGAATTTACTTAGCAGCCTAAGAAGATGCAGGTTTCCTCATAGACAAAGCAGCGGTCAGATGATATTTATCCTGCCGTGTATTAAATTATCTACAATTATCTTTGAAAGTCAACTCAAAGGGGAGCAACATTCGAACTTTGAAGAACACTTCAATAAGAAGCCCGGGCTTCCCAAAGCTTACAGTCAGCCAGCCCCCCAATCGGACATCCGAGGCCTTTCCTTCAGGGTCCCCTCTCCCCACACTCGTCCTCGAGACTCTCGGCGCCAGCGCTCTCCAGGAAGGGCCCGGCATCAGGCGCCCAGCCGTACCCTCCACGCCCGCCTCCCCGCTCCCCATCCAAGCAGCCCTCCCACACCGTGATGCGCCTCCTGTGCCTCTGGGGTGCTCCTCAGAAAACAGTGTCAGGTGACGGGAGAGCTTCCGCAACCTTGGGTGACGTGCCACAAGGAAACGGCCGTGAACTAGTGCTGCCGAAGCACGGGTGCGGTCCCAAAGGAGCTTACGAAAGGGATGGGATGGGATGTAGAGCTTATACATGTGATTTAAGTGCACAGGTTGAATTTGTATATTTCCTGAATCTTACAAAATTTAAAAATATATTACACGTGCAAAGTCAACTGTGGTGACTGCGGTTTGCCTCCAACACAAACGAACAGTAGTAAGGAGAGAAACTTACTACAGCAGACGCCCGGCCTCCTGGGATGTGCCCCAGTATTTACCTGGGTAGCTGATCGTTATTCTGGTTGCATGTCCCCTTCCCGCACTAAAATTTCCCAGAATACACCGCTCTGCTCACAGATTAGCCGGGGAACACCTCTCAGTGCTGCTCTGACCAAGTGCTCTGGCACTCTCCAGACTAGGGGATACGACGGGGCACGAGCCAGCAACCCCAGCGGAGTGCAGGGCCGGGCGTGGTGCAGGGACACAGGCCCTGCCCCAGACCAGACTCTGGGCCGGTGCTTTGGGCCCGTCTGCACCACGCTGCGGAGCCGCGCCGGCTATCAACCTGTGCGCATATCACCAACCCCGGGCAGGGGGCCAGACGGGGCTACAGCCAGAGGAGGGCAGCAAAGAGCATCCCAGTGCCACCCACCAGGAACAGTGTCGGGGTCACCAAGAAAACCAGCGCAGTCAGGCACTGGGAGGGGCAAGCATTCCTCACAGATGGAGACAGGCTGGCTTCAGCAGGGGTGTCTCAGGCACCGGCCCCACAGAGCGGGAGGCCCCACCTTCCCGCCCCAACCTCTGCGCTCAGCAATGACCAAACTTCCACAGACACACCTTCAAAAACAACCTGAAAGACAGAGAGGAAAAAAATAACCGAGAGAGACAGAGAGAGGGGAGAGCATAATAATTCCTTTCGCAAATGGCAAAAAAGCGCGCGCCTCTGTAAACAGTTGCTGAAAGAGATGTGTGGTCTCAGTTAATCAAACAAGACTAGAAATAAAGGCGGGCGAGAACAAATATATAGGAAAACAAGCAAGGGAACTGTTTAAAGATCTAAAGCACAGGTTTTTAAAAAGACAGAAGAATGGAAATGACGCTACCTCCTTTAAAGCACGGATGAACACCCACAGAGCTGAGCCCGCCACCCTCATGCTTTGATTCTGTGGATGAAGGTGACGGAGGAGAGGAGGGGCCCATCGATCCCCTGCACACGCTCCCAGATGCTCATCCGTGTAAACATCACTCTCCGAACAAAAACACGTGGAAGCCACTGCCCTTCTAAGCGAGCTCTGTCCAGCAGCTGCACAAAGACAAACTAGTAAGAGCCGAGCTTTTGTGGAACGAGAGGCCTGAGGGCCATGTGCCGCAACCTGTGCAGGAGGCAGAGGAGGACAGATGGCATCTCCTAGGAGTCGGGCTATAAGCAATATATACGCGGAGAAAGGAGGCTCTAGAAAAATGTGGACGTCGGTTAGACCAGAGGGGGAGCAGCAGGTAAGGTCGAAGCCCCCAGGGCAGTGGTGGCCCCTGGGAAAGAGCTTTGGGTGCGGAAGGAAGCGGGCCCCTCCCTCGTCCTCCTGCGGGGACCACGCTAACAGTGCCAGTTATGAAACACGTCCCCCTCCACAAACACCCGGCACCATGTGCTTCCTCCTCGCTGAACCGACAGGAGGAAAGGCCCTGCCTCTGTGAACGGGCCCGCAGGTGCGCCCCCCTCCTGCCTGCAGGTACGATGCAGGCCCCCAAAACCTCACCTGCAACTGCAAAATCCCAAGCGCACCAAAGCCAGTCAAGGTGTTTGTAACTCTCTGGCAGCAAATCCTAACCTGACCCAAGCTGCTAAGAAATTACAGTCATTCTTTATCCCACACCCTGTGCCCGGTCATGATTTCTGCTGTGGGAATTCTAACGTGCTTCATCAGAGAAGGTGCCCCGGGCTCGGCAGGGAGTGAGCTGTTCCATATGGCACAGCCATTGTTCGCAGGTGCTGTTTCTAGACACTGAGCTCACCTTCCCAGTAGTCAAAAAGCCAGTGTTCTGAAGCCCATCTGCCCTCCAAAGTTCCAGACACGGTATTAATCTCTTTCAATATCGGCAAGGATGAATATTCACCGAAGGACAAGGTAATCAGTTACGGGCTTAGCCCTTGGCGGGATGGGCAGCCCGCTGTGCTAGAAACAGATGCACACCCTCGAGACAACCGCATCCTCTGCGACTTGGGGATCCATCCGGTGGGAAAGACAGAGTTTCGAGAAAATGCCAAAATGCACCGGGACTTGCTAGACGCAGGGAACTGCCAAGTCCCCCAGGAGAGAGGCTGCATGATTGAGCCTTGGGAAGGCGCCCCGGAGCAGATGCATCTGAGCTGGCTGCAACAGGCTCTGGAAACAGCTCTCTCCCATGACACCCCCTGCCGTCTTTCCTCTGGAACATTCTCCTACTCCTCCTCGCCCACCACCAAACTTGAGACAATGTGATAAGATGAGGCAATTCGATATTTCGCATCGAAAAACCATCTGCTTTGCCACAGATTCAAAATGAGACTCTTTTAAAGGCCTGGTTCTGGGACACATGTGTTCCTTCCATGGTGACAATTTTGACTTGAACCGTTTCAGTGTCATTTTCCTGTTCGAGGCCTGGCTTGCATCGACACGCACGGCCAGGTCACTTTGTGGCCTCTGCGTGGTTTTCTCCAGATGACTACAGAATCACGCATAGTCAGTCCAGTTCCCCAAGACACCTCAGGAAGTAGGTAGGTCACCGTTTACGGGAAAATAGATACCAAAAGGGCCTCTAGGGCTACCCGCAGCTACTTGTCATGAATTAATTTCCCAGGATTAATGTTTACGCACCAGTCCTTGTACCTCACGATCAAATCACTGTTGCTGAAGTGGTCTACATGCTTTATTTTGCAGCTTGATCAAGTAGGGGATGAAACACTTGAGCATAATTTGGATAGTTAGCGACTCACATCCCCACGGGGAACCAGGTGGACGGATGACATTCTGGGTGACTCTCGTTGTTTCCTGTGTTCTCCCTACAGCTCACGTCCCACCTGCTCTTTGTATGGAGGAGATGAGACGGCTCAGATAAACACAGGAGGACCGAGGTGTGGAAGTCTTGATCGTCGTTGGACGTTGCTTTAAGCCACATGAAGGCCGTCAGGGCGGAGAGCCGCTGAGACAGGGCGGACTGCCACGGATGAAAGGATGTGGGCGAAGGCACGGTGGACACCGCCCCTCCTCTGCCCTGGCCCCCTGGGTTCACACCAGTGGTTCCCTGACATCCCATCCCTGTCTGACCATGTCTTCCACGTCCCATCCCTTTTTTACCCCTTCTTCCAATAAGAAATGAGGTTTACACAAAACAACCAACCTGGGACAAAAGATAAATAAAAGTCACGAGGACAAGGGTTAAGACAGTTGCTGTGGAGAGAGCCACACGGGGGACCATGCTTCCGCCTCCTCTCTGGCTCTCCGACAGCCAACGCCACTCCCCCAGGGAGGAGGAGACCTCCCAGATGTTAGCAGGACTTAGCTGTTAACCGATCAGCTTGCTACAAGCTATTTTTCACAGGAGGTCTACCACAGGGGACTCGAAGCATCCCTATGGACAACGGCCACTGCAGGAGGGTCCCCCCAAAAGTCAGAAGCACAATCCAGCTTGCTGGCAATGAGGCGAACAAACATGGTTCTGCACGAGGCTAAGGCAGTGTGGTCCTGTGTGTGATGCGGAGATGGAACGCATTCCCAAGACGGGCACCCGGGGCGCCCGGAGGCCCGGGCAGACAGGCTGCGCGGTGACTGACCTGTTATAAATACCACTTCTTTCAGCAGCGGCTTGCATATACAGGAGCTGCTCAGTGTCGTTTGCGGCTGGGGAGACGCCCTGGCCCCTCGCTCTGGCTGCGTCTCTGCAGGGGCTCAGGCGGTGGGGCCCGTCCTCACGCGGGAGCCAGCTCAGTGAGCAAGGCCATGGCTGCTATTCCGGGGTGTCTGTGAGAAGCTGACCGAACCCTAGGACCTGCGTTGGTAAGGAAACTACAGAGTGGGCGGGACTTGGAAGAGCGGTCTGAACCCCAGCAGAGCGGGCTTCTCCGGAAGAAGCATCTCCCAGGCTCCTGGCGGGTCTGAGCATGCGCAGTGAAGCATGCGCAGTGAGGCAGGGGCTCATTGGTCATTCAAGTCCTTAGGGGCGTGGGCACGGCCCGGGTGGGATCCCCCGCCTTTTGGGGTTTAAGTATTCTAAACTCATTGGTTTTCCTAAGTTTACAACCCACTCAAAAAGGCGAGAGAGTGGGCCCTCCAGGCACATTCGTTCGCAAGCACTAGAACCAGCCCGTGAATAGGCATGCGCTCCGCGGCGGGTCCCTGCTCAGAAGCGGTTTTTGTAGTCTCTCGTGGGTGCTCACTAGCAGGGTGAACTGTGTGGAGAATAAAGTGAATAGACTTTAAAAGTCGAGATTAAAGATGCTTGAAGATTCAAGATGAGAAAGTGTTTTAATAAAACTTCCTTTTGTGATGATGTTAATGTAAGTTGCAATCAGATGCAAACATGACCTTGAAGTGTATCAGTGAATTCTTAACGGCATGGACTTGGGAATCGGACGGACTTGGAGGCCTCCTGGCCCAGCCTGGTAGCAGTGGGTAAGTAGTTTCACATCTCCGTGCCTCAGTTTCCAAGTCTCTGAAAGGTGAGTAATAATAGTGCCTGAAAGGCTTAGTGTTGTGGGCAGAAAGGGGTGCTGTCGTAAACCTAACCCAAAGGGACCTTAGGGGGGATCTGATCGCAGATACCTAACAGCGCAGGGCGTGGGGGGGCCATCACACCCAGGCCTGTAACTTCTTTACTAAAAGGCTTACCTTTGCCAGAAGCCAGGCCTGTCCACCGTTTCTGTGCATCTGGGTTAACACCCGTTTGAAATAAGCTCTAACTGCCCTCGAGAGAGCTCAGAATTTGTTAGCCATCCTGTAATCCAGTCCCCATCTTGCCTCCTCCCACCTCTACTGAACCTTCCTTAATTTCCCTCCTTAATTCCAAATGCGTAAAAGTAGCTGCCAACTGCATTCTGGGAAGCAGTGTGTTCGCTCCATTGGGATCTTGCTTCCAGGTGTACGCTCTGTTTGGCTCAGATAAACTCAGAAGTGTTTCTACAGGTTTGGACATCCTTAGGCCGACGCCATGGTGATTAAACAAAATATAAAATACTGGTGGTACATTGTAAATTTTAGTATGTGTGCTCTTTATATATGAAAAAATTATTTTTTCTTTGTTTTACTGACCTGAAAATCAACCGCTTTCTTCCTATTCCTTTTGTAATCAGCTACTTAAAAAGAACCACACGAATGGAAAAGAAACAATAGCCTAGGTATGAAGTAAGGAAACTGACTTTAAAAAGGTTTCCAAAATGCATTTGTTTCCTTTAAAGCATCCAAAGCCTTGGAGAGGTTTACGGAAGAGCATACCATACCAACCCTGACCTTATCAGGTCGAAAAGGCAGGCAAAAATGGAGCCCTTAGCAGACCACCGCACAGCCTCCGCTCCTTGCTCAGTGATCTCAGAGCCCTTCTGAACACTCCATTTCAGCCTCCTGCACCCTCACCCTGCAGATTAGCCCGGCTTCTGGACTTCTCAGCCCAAGGCGAGAGCAAACTCCCAGCCTTCTATGAAAGCCTTTCCCTGCACAAAGGCTCACGTCACGCTTCGGGGACGTTTGGAGACCCTCAGTCAAAGTTGCCTCCAAGTTTGCCCAGGAGTTAACAGAGCCCTTACGAGTAGATCAGGTTACCCAATGACAGTTTTTAGCGAAATCTCCACAAAACGGTCTTCCTTAAGGAGAAACCCTCTCTTCGTAGCTCTGCTCATTCTATTCCCACAGGAAAACTTCTTGGGGTGATAGCACACCCTACAGTGGAGACCCAGAGAGAGAGAGAGTGGGCCACCTCTGCGCTTCGCCCAGAAACTACTGTAGCATGAACCCTGAGGCTCCAGCTCCATGGACCCTCTGTCTCGTCCATGGCACCTAGAAGCACAGTATCATCTGAAAATGGGCTTGCCACTCCTGGCCACCGCGTGTAAAAGAATGAGAGCTGCCGCCTGTCAGCCTGTTTGCCCAGGACCAGCTCTGCATGTCTGTGAGCCTTGGGATGGCAGTGTCCCGGCCACAGGCTGCTCCCCGAGCCGGACACACACCCCCCTCGCCCGGTCCTCTCCCCGGCCTGCAGCTGAAGGCGGGGCTCCTGAGCTGGGCCAGGCCCCTGGACACGAGCAGGCGAACACACAGAGACCATCGGCGATTCCTCGCAGAGCTGTGAGTGCCAGGGAAGTGTCCGGGGACACCCGCTGCCCGATTCATCCTCCTGCTCCTGTGTGTGACCTAAGGGTGCCCTGGGTTGCCAGCTGTCCAGTTCCCAAGCCTGGTTTTCATCCCATCCATTCAGGGAAATGTCCCAGAATTCTGGCAGGGACATGTTCCTGCTTAAATCAGTCAGGACAAAAAAACAAAGGCAGGATGGGAGATACCCGATTGGGGCATGGCCATGAACGTACCGGAGCAAGAATATTGTTCACAATATTAATTAGAGATTAATTCCCACAGCCAAGGAGACAGGCTCAGAACGCTGCCTGCCGTCACTGGGCGAGCCAGGGCTGGGACTCGTCCTCACCCTGGCTGCTAGTCCCAGCCCTTTCACCCCACCTGTTGCTGGCACAGGTGGAGAGCCCTGGAAACGGTAATGTCTGGCACAGGGCCCTCCACCGATGCTTCTGAACCCCCTTCTACCGCAGGGGAGCCAGGCCTTCCCTTTCCTGCAGGAAAAGCAACCACCACGCGCCCAGGGCGGTGCGTGCCGGCGGCGACCAGGAAGCCAGGGCTCAGCACGGCAAAGTGTGTATGTCCATGTGCGTCGAAGACCCCGGGGAACGAAGACAGTCAGGACAGCCCTCAAGGGCTGGATGCCACACACAGGGCAGTAAAAGCCCAGTGCGTGCCAGGCACAGGGTAAGGTGCTCCAAATCCACCGAGATGCATGAGTCTCGCGCTCTGGCCTTCGAGACCTTGTGACTCAGGGGAAGACAGATGTCACAAGCCTGATCCATGCAGTGTGTCTGGCAGAGGGGAGGTGGCAGGAAATGAGAGTAACCTGGTGAGTAGCGCAGGCCGCTGCAAGGGGAGGAAGAGAGCCAGGCTGCACGCTCTCAGGAGGGGCACCTTGGACCACGATCTGGAGACGAAGGCGAAGGCAACAAGGCAACGGGACCCGCGGGAGGGTGTGGCGCTGGCGCCGGCCAGACGCACGGTGCGGGCGGGAGAAGAGGAGAGAAAGGACGCCGTGAGGGTGGAATCCAAGTCTCCCGGCCTGGTCGGCACGGC
Source organism: Glossophaga mutica (assembly GCA_039655065.1). Taxonomy (NCBI): domain Eukaryota; kingdom Metazoa; phylum Chordata; class Mammalia; order Chiroptera; family Phyllostomidae; genus Glossophaga; species Glossophaga mutica. The sequence goes on from CM077313.1 coordinate 92,806,919, forward strand.
CCGTCATGAAGGCGTGTCTGCCTCATTTCTGAGCACTGCACACGCACCCCTGAATCACTGCCTGCTGGGCGCTCGCTGAGAGATGGAGAAGGTGCCAGCCTGCTTAGCATGCTTGCCTTCACGCCGCCCTCGCTGCCACCTCCAGTGGTTCAGAAACTGCCGTGACCTGCCAAGGCGGAGAGGAACATCCACACGGCACCTGCGGCAAACCTGCCCTGCCTGCCCGCGAAGTCTTTTCGGGGAAATTCCGGCCACGTTGAGCCCACTGCCTCCAGCACCGCCTGGCACTAGAAATCACTCTTCCAATTAGCTCTCCTTTTCCCTTAAGTGTTTTCCACCCCTGCTGGCTTTTCCACGTCCCCCTTTAACCTGAAAAGACAACTGCTTTGTTGCTTTAAAGGTATTTTTAACTCGAGAGGGTGGAGAAAGTATCTCAGTCCATACTAATGACACAGAGAGAGCATGTCCTGTTGTTGTCGCCAACCCTGAGGGCGGGGCCTCAGGCGCGCACCACCTGCCCCCACTCCTGGGGCACAGACCGGCCCGATGCGCGGGGGGGGGAAGGAGGGAACGTCGGTGCCAGCGCGCCAGCAGCGAAGTGTTGGAATCAGAAAACGGCATCGGGTTCCAGACTCGGAATGAACAGCTGCGCCATCCTTGGTGATTTAATTCACTTCTTTCAGTCCGCCTTTTCTCTTGGTGAAAACCCGATCTGCAATTTCAGCTCTTCCAAGTTCTTAGACCGGATGGTGGGTGGGGGAGGGGGTGGGTGCCAAGGTCTAGCAGAGGGCCCGTTCCGTGCCAACTGCTGGACGTGCCACGGGAAGCCCGAGGTGTTGGCAACAATGCCCAGGGCTGAGAACACGAGGTGCTGACGAGGGCTGCATTCTGGTGTTCCCGGTGCACTGTGCACGGCCCAGCTAGGAGGTGTGTCTTTGAGGAAAAGTGCATGCGGTTAGCGCGTGATCCTGGTTTTTAAGTATAAAGATAATTGCAAGAAATCTTGTTCCAATACATTTTCCTAGGAACTCTTCATGCAAAAGCAACGGAACACGGTGGCTGTTACGATCCGTGCTTTCACACGGAGCTGAGGTTTGAAGGAGCTTCCCCATGTGCCCGGTGCGCTCAACAACCGCAAAGCCCTTTGGATTAAGGTCTCATCCCTGACAGGCATCTGCCTCTGCCAGAGACACCTGCATTGATGAACAAAGGTAGAGTGGGGGACGCCACTGCTGCTTTAAATGACTCGTGTGACAGATCACAGACATGGCTTTCCGGTACATGGGCAATGTGTTCTTGTTTGCCCCCAGCTCTTCAAGACAGTGAAAAGGTCCGTTGGAAGAATAAATTTTCTTAGCAAAATTACACTATATAAATGGTGCCAGTTCTGGCCACAGACTCCCTCTTGATGCCCTGCTGGCTTCTCTTTTCACGACTTAACAGGATCATGTCCTGAACGATCGCCAGCATCTGCAGCAGCGGCCTGTCCTCAATCTCCCTGGTCCTCCCCCGCAGTTGGCCCTGCTGATCGCCCCCTACTGGGAAGTCGCCCGTAGTGCGGGCCTTACTTCTCTTCCGAGGGTTCTGAGCACAACAGGGGGTTCTGAGCACAACAGGAAGTTCCGCTGCCTTGTCATCTCCCACCTGTTTCCCGAACTTCCCTGACGTTAAGTCGTCTATATTTTTCTCCTCTCTTCACATGCTCTTCTTTGGCGAACGCATCTGCGGCCACATCTTCAACTCATACCACCCTGCCAACACCCCTCAAACCTGCACTCCGGCCTCAGCCTCCCTTCTGACCCCCACACCTGATTCTTTGTGGCCTGCAGGATGTCCCCAGTGGGGTTCCCTCCTCATGGCACAAACGTGACCCACCAGCTCACCATCATTCCCCCAGGTGAGTGCCTTCAGAAGTGCCCCCCTCAAAAACGGAGTCTATTTCTCCATCGGCTTGACCGTGGTGGGGTGGGCCCAGAGACTGCTGTGGTCAGGTCTGGGCATCGCATTTAACCGGCCTGGCAGGTGGCTTCCTGCCTCTTGGACACCAGCTGTCCTATTGGCACGGTGGCCCTGTGAGATCACGGGCCATGAGAAACCCGGGCCACACCGGGAGGCCCTGGAGAATGAGGTGCCCCATGGAACCAGAGGTGGTGACATGATTTTGGAAGTATTGGCTCCTAGCAGGGACAGAGCACACTCTCAAGAAGATAAGCAAGACAGCATTTGGCAGCAACGAAGATGTTGCAAACCTAGATAAAATCAGATACAAAGGAGAACGGATGCAATGGAGAAAAAAAGAGCCACAGAGGCGGAGAATCCAGGAAGTCTCAGGAGAAAGTCAAGGGAAAGAGAACTGAAGTCCAGTATTTAGGGCCCGAACTGCCTGTGGGTCACAGGACCGAGTGCGGCCCCCTGGACACCATGAAGGTTTTGCGAGCGGTGACTCTGGATGGGGCACGTGAGAGAGATCTCTGGGTGGTTCTTTAAAAAACAAACAAACGAAAGAAACCCAACCCAGCAATTCTAGTCTCAGGCATATATCCCAAAGAATCAAAAACAACTACTTGTTCATGAAGGTTCACAGTAGCGCCATTCACTATTCTGTACAAATTAAGTCGGTCGTTTGGTCTTGCTCCTTCATTATGTTAAAGTGGAAACTGACATTGATTGACTTTTGAAAGTTAAACAACATCTCATTCCTGGGGTAACCCCCGCTTGCTCATGATAATATTATCCTCTTTATATATCATTGGATTCAATCTGCTACTATTTCCATAAGGCATTTTTTTAAATTATGTTCATAGGAATCCTGACCTGTAGTTCTCTTTCCTTGTAAGTCTTTGTCTAATTTTTAAAAAGAGTTTATTTATTTATTTATTCATAGAGAAAAGGAAAGGGAGGGAGAGAAACCTCGACGTGCGAGAGAAACAGCAATCTGTTGCCTGTCGCATGTGATGCGACCAGGGCCTGAACTTGCAACCCAGCTGTGTTCCCTGACTGGGACTCTAACAGCGGCCTTTCGGTTTACGGGACAACACCCCACCAACTGAGCCACAGCAGTAAGGGCAAGTTTTTGTCTTATTTTGAAACTAATTCTTGCCTTCTCAGATGGGTTAAGAAGTATTCCTCTTCCTCCTTTTTATGGAGTGTTGTACTTAAAAATAAAGAACAACAAGAATCCTGAAACACCAATTCAAAAGAACCTATGCACCCCAATGTTCATAGCAGTGCAGTTTACAATAGCCAAGTGCTGGAAACTGCCTAAGTACCCATCAGTGAGTGACTCAAAAAACTGTGGTACATTTACACAATGGAATACTACACAGCAGAAAGAAAGAAGGAGCTCCTACCCTTCACAACAGCATGGATGGATCTGGAGAACATTATGCTAAGTGAAATAAGTCAGACAGTGAAAGACAAATACCATATGATCTCACCTGTATTACAGTGGAACCTAATCAACAAAATAGACAAGCAAGCAAAACAGAATCAGAGACATGGAGTAAAGAACAAATTGACAGTGATCAGAGGTGGACGGGGTGGGGGATAATAGGGGAAAGAAGGGGAAGGGTCAAGTCAAGGACCATGTATAAAGGACCCGTGGACAAAGACAATGGGGGGATCGAATGTGGGAGGTGGGGTGGGTGGGGCAGGGGGAGCAATGGGGGAAAATGGGGACAACTGTAACTGAACAACAATAAAAAATAAAGTAATGGGAAGGATTGATAAAAAAATAAAATAACATAAAAATCCCAGAGTTTGGTAGAATTTACCAGCATAATTTCTGCTTCACTTCCCATACTTTTATCCCCCAGAGATAATTCCTTTTACTTATGTGTTCTAAAACCTTAGTGTTTAGCTCATTCATATTTTAAAAGAGATCAATATACAAAATTGGTTTACCTTGTAGAAATAATTTAGTAGAAGTATGAGCTATGAGAAGCAATGGGGAGCCAAAAAAATCATTAAAAAACTATATTATGTTCAGAAAATAAAAACTGATGTTTTCAAATAAGTCTTTGTGTGATGAAGACCACTGTTCATATAATGACTAGGTTTCAAAATAAACATGTAACATAGTGAAAAGCTTACTGGATTCTAATTATAGAGAAAAGGAGAGTTTTATAATTGCTCCTAAACCCTAAAAATTTACCATAGGCAATAGGAAGGTTTTAAGAGTAATTCCCTCCAATTCTTAATAGGTTTTATAATTTCTAAAGAAAAGAGTCAAAGCAACCATATTTGTTAAATATGTATAGTGGGAAAATCACCAATTTAATGTGTTAATAACAGCCTTAAGATCGCTGAATAAGAAAAATCAAGCTTAAGTTAGTTCAGGTTGAGCAATTACCCCTAGGAATATCACTCCTCCCTTACATTTGAGTTTTTCTTACACTATTATCACACCTATTAAACAGTGTAATTTTGCAATGCAATGTGCAACTGTAAACTATTTTCATTAAAATTTATTGTTCCCGTGTCTTAACGGTTTAGAGACGCTCCCCTGGCCATTTAGACGGGTGGTGAATTCAGCACCATGGACAGCCACTGCTGAGCCGAGGCCCGCCCAAAGGGGCCCCACCGGGACTCCGATGTAGACTAGGACACGGAACATGAGACTCCGTGGTAGCTCCTCCTCAGACTATTAACTTTGTCTGACCCAGTTGGTCCAGTTTCTGTGGTGTAAATGTCAATCTCTATTCACTTAATTTCTTTTTACTTGCTTTTGCTAGACTGAGAGTCAATTGCCTTTTTCAGGGAAAAGATAAGGAAGTGAGACTACCTGGAAAAGTAAACTCTGAAGTCTCCCGGGGAAATGTTAAGCACTGACGAGACCCATCGTTAAGTCAATTAGGCAGTCGGGGAGGCTATTGAAATTCTCTCTCCATCCCCTTCGTCCAGCGCTGCTCCTCCGCCCCGACTTTGCACCTGGCCGCCCTCTGCCCTTCACCCTGATTCCACGGCACATGTCACATCTGAGGAAACTTTCCAGGAAAGCATTTGCTTAGACCAGATCAAATGTCTTCTTTTTGAAGGAAAAAAAAAAGTCAAGCTATTCTATAATCTAATGATAGGAAGTCAGTAGTCGTCGTATATACCATCGGCTCATTATTATCATTCCCATCAGAACTAATCATGGAGAAGTATGAAGAGATCGATGCCAACAGACTTTCTGTTCTTTAATAGCAGAGGCGTCACGAGGGACTTCGTGATGGAGGACTTTATAGCTACCGGGTGAACAGAGCTTAAAAGGATCTGCGAATGTCTCCCCTCCATGCTGATCCCTTATGAAGGATTATCAAGAGCTGGCTAGAATACCCCCACACCTCACCAAACATCATTTTCGACAGTTGGCTGGGTTGAAGGAATGAGGCTGTTAAATGGCTTCTAGTAATGTTTCAAGTGAACAAGAAGGAAATGGCTGATGATATCTCAGACTAAGGAAAAAAAAAGGCAATGGTGCTAGTTACTGCGAGTGGCAACCCAGAATCAGAAGGTAGCCTGTAGAAATGTGGGGTGAGAGGTCAAGACGGATGCCCGGAGTGAAGACACGTTTGGGCGTGTAAAGAACGTGAGGACTGCTAGTCATTGAAGATGTGGGTAAGTGTCTGAGAGACCGCTGGGAATGACAAAGAAGGCAGAGGACGGCCTCTAGCTGGTCAGCAACATCTAAAAACAACATTCGAAGATGGGAGGCAAGGCCCTGCCCACAATACGGAATCTGCAGGGGGCGAGCTCTCAAAGGGTGGGCCCCGTATGCCTGCAGCACCCACTACACTCCCTGGAACACGGCAGGTAAACACTTGTTATGTAAATGAACACAGCGACCCAGAGAGTAACGCTCTGAAAACCAAATGCAGAGAGTGCGCCACGGGGGAAAACATTTACAGTAGAATAAGATGTGACTATCGGATTTGGCAATTCAAAAGCCATTAAAAAAAACCTGATCCAGATCAAGTTCTTTGGAGTTTAGGTGGCAGAACCCAAGTGGGAGTGCGCCCAGGAGCAAAGGAATAAGATATTGAAGGCTGATCTCTCTTTCAAAAACACCGGCAGAGAAGAGCAGGAATTATTAACGGATAATAATGGAGGCAGACACACGGTTTCCTACACACCGTTGTGGGTAAACTCTGCCTTAGAAAACATCAAAGTCAGAATCTGGGAAATCAAATGACAGGGACAAAGCTCAGCGAGTGAAGAGCGGGTGGTTCGGAACAAAGGTGGTGGGACTGGACCCCCTGCACCCGCCGGGCTGGGTCTGGGTCTGTGACTCCTTCCCAACTAGTCTGAGGGCCACCTGACCCGGACCTGAGCTTACATGGACCAGTCTGCACAGAAACAAACGAATATGAGGTGACATTCAGAGTCCCCAATTTCAGTAATAGGTATTTTAAAGTGATTAAAACGTAAGGTTTTCTTCCACTAATTTTCATGACTCACATATTGCACAACCAAGTGTCACAGGCAACTAATCAGGAAGTTTCAAAAAACAGGGCATATAAAAGCTGTAGAGGCTTTACAAATGAATTAATAGTGCTCTGGGAACAAATCCAACTTCTCAAAATGTATCCTAACCTTCTTCTGTTCTGCAATTGCACACACTAACAGGAAGTTCTTTTAAGTCTGGGATGTTTATAAGGATAACCTTTTTGTGTGTCGGTAAAATATGAGACGCTTTATTCTGCTTGGACATCTTTGAAGGCAAGATCAAAGAAACTGCGTGTCATCTGCATCGTCAAATGACCTTGGTCTGTGCTCATCACAGAAAACAATCAGCTTTCCATGAGAAGAATCTGTCAATTCGGCCATATTACAATAACGATACAATACATTCTTCACGCACTCTCGTCTGAGGTTCTGAAGTAGAGCACATTTTAATGTGGTTCCACTGTACATCACTACCCACTGTTTTATGGCATCTGTGCACTTCTAACCAAAATATCCAACTAAATCAAATTGGAGATGAAATATTTTTGGCTTAAACCCATTCAATATATTCTTGCTTCTGGCAGCTGTAAAACTGAAGAGTTATTTTACATCTCGGTGCTTGAAGTCTAAAGATCACAATTTTGGATGACTGATGTACGTCAGCTAAGATTCTGGAAATCTCGGGATGTCTGCGCTGTGGACTGACAGCGGCTGGGTGGCAGCGTTGGTGCTGGACGAAACTCACCGGAGGGGGGCCGTTAGCTAAGAAGCTCACAGCAACACATAGGAGGACAATTTGAAGAGCTACTCAAAAGTGGAATTAAGGAATGGCTGTTAACAAAATGATAAAAGAGAGAGATGTTCTGCGTGATTCTAGAAAGTCAGCTGAGGATAAAAGTCAGAGCCCCAGGTGAATCTGGTAATTATTCTAACAAAACATTTATGTAGAAAGTAGCTGTGCTTCTTCAAGGCAGTTGTAACAATTAGTAAAAGAAATAAAAGAGGACCAAAAAGAGGAGCTAAAGCCAAAATATAAACAACTGAACAGTTGGCCGCCACAGGGGAATATTGTCGTAATTGCTTGCAATTTTATAAAGAAAGATGGCTATGTCGTATTATCTTAAAATAGTTCAATGCCACAGGATGACTCATTCTCATGCACTAAAACAGTTTACATTTTGGAAAATAAGATGCACTCTAGCTTTTGCTCTGCCGCCTTGCTGCTGACAGGCTGCGGGTGGACCGAGGAACGGGCGTGCGGCCCTTCTGTCCTTACGTGAGCTGCCTCGTGTTTGTTGGAATACGCCTCTTGGACACTCGGTATCTACACTGCACATTTACAAAATCTTGCATGTGCATGCTTAATGGTTACGACTGCTACTTTGAAAGAGCAAAGAAATACATTTGGAGTCTTGCCACTCTGTTTTTCCAGAAGAGCTGAAATGCAAAGTGCATTTTCACTCGCAGGTCCCTGGAAACCTAGATTCCTCCTCTGCGGCCCCGGGTGGGAGGCCCCTGCAGAAGCATGAGGTGCCCCGGGACCCCCTCCCCCCGCCCCCGCTCTCAGCTGCCTGGTCCCGCGGGTTTCCATCGAGACCGAGATGCGCTATGTGAAAATAGCGTTTGTTACACAAAACCAGCCTCAGAAAGATTCTCTCACTTCGCTCCAACAGGATCACGGCCCCCCAGCCCCCGGGCACACCAGTGACAAGCTGAGCGGGACAGGCACCACCTCACCCTGCGAGTGTAACCTTGGAAAACTGTTTACCGCCCAGTCTCAGACTGCTCACGGTGGTTACAAGGACCCCGAGAAATAACAACGCCTTGGGAAGTGCTCGGGTGGTAGTCGGGCAAGTATGAACGCTCAGCGAAGGGCAGCCGGCCGGTTTTACTGCAGTTGTTACCAGTGTTATTACCGCTTCTTTCAAGTTTCCCTCGCAGAGAGTTTACCCAGAGAAAAACCTGGCCAGGACGCAATTCCGGACCGGGAGGCTGGTGACTGCCGCAACCTTGTCAAAGCTCCGCTCTGCCAAGGCCTCCTCAAAAATGTCTTTGTTCCTAGCATATGGCACGCATTTGCTAAAACATATACAACAACTCTAAGCCAAAAAAAAAAAAAAAAAAAAAAAACATACTGTTTTATAAGTGATAAAGAATAAAATGGCCAGTGCATCAGTGACTGAAGCTTCGGGCACTGCACCACAGGTGAGGGTCTTGAGTTCTCCAGCGACAGGCACAAAGTGTGCATGTGTGGGCTGTGGGTGTCCAGCCTGTGGCCCGTGGGGCACACGCAGCTCAGGATGGCTGTGAATGTGGCCCAGCACAAAATCGTAAATTTACTTAAAACATCATGAGATGTTTTTGTGATTACGCATCCTGAAGTATTTACTGTGAGGCTCAAGACAACTCTTCTTCTTCCAGTGTGGACCAGAGACACCAAAAGTTTGGACACCCCTGGACCAGTCCCCTCCGAGCCAGGAAGACAATGGATGTGAGTGTCACTCCGGCTAATGGAATAAACTCCCAGCTGTCCTATGCAAACCTTGGCCGGGTCTCTGCCCTGCGGCTGGGATGAGCCTGCCCCAGGTGCCCCTGCTCACAAGCAAACTGAAATCCACGTGTGGGGGTGTCCACGTTGAACTTTGAGACTGATGTTCTCACTGACCTAAGGGAATAAAAGGTAGCTGGTAATGACTCATTCTTTGGGGTTTATTTTTTTAATTCTCTTAGTGAATTTTTTTTCCAATTAGAAATTGGAACAGTTCTCAAAAGTGACTAATGAAGAAAAAGACACAGTCCATATGTCTGGCAATATGTTTTAATAAAACTCTTTGTAAAAAAAATCATAATATCCAATTAGTATATTGAGAGATACTAACGGGAATCTTTATTTTATAGCCTCTGCTTATGACCGTGGAGATGAATGAGAGACAGAATACAGGTGACTATAGAGAGATGCTATGAAACTCAGCTACAATCTCAAACGATTCTCACACCTAAGAACAGCTATTATGGAACAGTAAAAACAAGGAATCTAAGAGAGAAATACTACTCATGAAATATTTAGCGGAAACATTTGCAAATGCTTGGTAGAAAGAGCTTGTGCATAGTTTATATGAATTATAAATACTTACTAAAGGGTTTATGCTAAATTTTGAGATCTTACTTTGATGAATATCTTTCCTGGTTATTTTCTATTCTTTATGTAATTCTTCTTACCAACAACCCCTTAAAATATTGTAGAACACTATGATTATCTGAACTGATTTGTGACTGTCAAAATATCATTTCATAGTTTAGGCATAAGTAATATTTTGAGATTTATTACTCTAAAACAGACTTTAAAAGGCAACCATTTGTTTGGTTTGTGGTTTTAGTTGGTAGAGTTTTTCATCTGAAGTAGAATTATGCTTCAATAGAGTTACAGGGGGAAACTCCTGCGTATATCCTGTACCAGATCCAGTCTCCCAAACTTGGCTTAAATTGGGAAAAACTAGAGTCGTAATTAATGCCTCAGCTTCCAAGCTGGGACAAGTCAGCCTTGTAACACACACCTGTGCAGGGAGTCTACTCTGGTGCACTCAGAAGCATTCTGGTTTCCGTTGGCTGCAGTTCACGGACATGCTGCCAGAGTTTCTTTAAAAGTAGTGATACAGGCTCCCTGAGGAGCACTGGGGGAGGATTCTTCAAGGTTGCCAAGGATGGAGAACAATGCCCTCAGCCTTTTTTGTACGCATGTGTCAGAAAAGAGACATTTTATAAATTAGATCCAGAAAAGAGAAGAGGCATTCCAATAATTCTAATAGCTTTGTGTGTTTTCATAAACACGGTTCTTAGCCCTAGGGGTCTTTTAATGACCATCAACATTCGCAGCCACTAAGCCCCTCCCACCAGCGATCCCCTGACCCTCCTCTCCACGCAAGAACCACTGACACCAAGGGCACCGTGACCTGGGAGAGGCTGTGAGGGGTTACACCTGCATGACCTTGACTCAAGGACGAGTGCGTCCAAGTACACTTCCCCTCATCGCACCGCCCTGCGGGAGGACAGGTCTGCGGCTGAGAGGTTAGGAGAACAGGGACGCTTGTGGTCCCCTGGGGCAACAGCTACAGTGAGGCCGCACCCCTCTCAAGGACACACGTGTTCTCGCCAGTGGTGGGGTTTGCAGCGTCTCTGCTCTGGGAGCCGCATGGATTACGCCGACCTGGCCTTCTCGCTCTTGTCGCAGAAGCTCCATCTTACACACAGGAAACCAGAGACGGCAGTGTCTGTGGGCGCTGGAGTCAGGCCCACGGTGGTCATTCATGCTAAACAAGTTCTTGCCTGAAGATTTCGCTTTTCTACATTTTAAAGCCAGTATCTTGGTAATTTTGGCTTTTGTTATTATACTATCTGTACTGAGTATGTTTTCTTGGTCTAAATCAATTGCAAGTATATAGCAGGCTTTATTAATTATAAAAAATCATTTTCTTTTGATTTACATAGTATGGACCTCCTACATACAAATTATTAAAATACTACATAATATCCTTTCTTATAAATTCAGTTTTTAGATCTTCAGGGTTGGTCGAGCACTCGATGGCGAGAGGGGAAGAAACGAACATTTGCTGACCACGTCTCCGGTGCGTCAGCACCGTCCCCAGCAGCACGAGCGATGGCCTCGAAATGAAGGCGACACGCTAACGCTGACCTTGGTACACCTGTGACGAGGTGGCAGTAAAGAAAACAGTGCAGTGTGCCCACAGATTACAAGCTCTCGTGTCCCGATGGGGATGACCCCCATAGTAGGTGACATTTAAACCGAACCTCTCAGGACGGTGGCAGTAGTGGTGACAATGACAGCTAAGGCTGCCCCAACTTGCACCGCACTTGCGAGAGGCCAGGCGTTGTTCTAAGGGCCTTCCACACATCAGCTCATTGAATCCTCACAGCAACTCTGCAGGGCGAGGAGTAGCAGCACCCCCCCCCCCCGCCCGCCCTGCAGGGGGGAGCACTGAGGCTCGTTTAGGTTACGCCCAAGGGCACACGGCTGGTGAGTGCTGGGGCTGGATGGACCCCGACCACCCGCCCAGAGCCTGCAGCTCACAGCTACTACATCCAACCGCCCCTCATGCAGAAATCCACGGAGGACAAGGGTCCACAGGCCACCCCACGCAGGGAACAGGGACGTGTCGTGAGCTCCACGACAAATGACTGGGCTGCCTTGGGTCACCGGGCTTCTGGCACACTCCCCGCCCCCACCAGCTGCGCACATCTGTGCAATGCGCGGCGCTGCTCCACTCCTCCCCCCACGGTCCGCTTGAGGAGGAAGGGACGGAAATGGAAGAACAGCTACAGGGACATGTAAAGGGGACACTTCGGGAAGAGCTGCCTGTGCGCAAGGAACATTACATGATCAAAACATATTTTATGACATGAAAAAATGTCCATGATACAATATGAAATGGATGCAGCAACTTCGGAATTCACACACACACACACGCACACACACACACACACTCCTACCTACGTTACTCAGGTGAAAGCCTAAAGGGAAGCAGACCCAACACCTAGAGTTATCTAGAGCAGGGGTGTCACACTCATTTTTACCAGGGGCCACATCAGCCTCGCGGTTGCCTTCAAAGGGCCGAATGTAATTGCAGCTCTTTAGCAGTAAAGGAGTAGTTACATTTATACAGTCCTCAAATGATTTTGTCCCTTTGAAGGCAACCGCGAGGCTGATGTGGCCCCGGTGAAAATGAGGTGGACACCCCTGGCCTAGAGAGTCATATCAGGGATGACTTTTAGCGTTCTCTATAGCTTCCTGTATTTTCCAAATTCCCCAGCGCAAATACGTTCCATTTGTATAATCAGAACTCAATGTTACTGAAAGTCAATCTTACTGAACATTATCTTCACAGGAAAACAGACGTAGGTAGATCCTCGGAGTGACGGAATATGAAGAGGCAATCTGTAAGGTACGCAGTGCCAGGGAGTGGAGAGACTCCGGGTCCCTGGGTCAGAGAAGGGACATTCGGACGGGACGGGGAACATGCAAGCTCTAATTGAGTTAGCAATTATTCGTAGTCTAGCAACAGTGCACTACCAAATAATGCATTTGAATCTGATATGCAGAAGCCATATCCATATTACGGAGAGACAACTTCCAGTGCTAAGTAAAAGTTAAACCAATCGGCTATGCTGTGTGCTTAAACAGTCACATTAAACACCTGTCAACATGTTCCACTCGAGACCAGAGCAAACCCTTCACAGCTGCTGACTCAGCTCCCAGAAAATAGGGGTTTGACTCGGAAAAGCTGCCAGGGCCAACCAGAACACCATCAATCTGTCACCAACAGAAACTTCCTAGTAAACAAACACTACAAGGATTACCTGGTTTAAGTCCAAGTGCAAGTTCCATCTGCAATGATATTGCCAAAGATCTCTGTGGTGTAAAGGATTTAAAAAAGAAAAAAAAAACCTACAAAGAGAGTGTAGTTCTAGCTTCTCACCGATCTGGGCCTTCGGAAACACATCAATACACTCGGCGCAGAAGGCCCGGCCGTAAGATCCCTCGTCAATACAGAGCAAGGTCACTGCATCAGAGGAAGACTTGGTGTTGTTTAGTTTGCATCAGTGAAGGGACAGGTCAAGGGCAAGTTCTGAAAGAATGATCCTCTGGGGCAATGAGACCCCTGGGGGGAAGACAGACAGAGAACCTGGGGAAAACTCTGAGTATCTACTGGGGTATTTGGGGATTATGTTGCAAACAGAAGCAAAGGTATATTTTAGATTGTACATATTTTCCATTTATCTTTATATTATTAAAAAAATTTATCCTCACCCAAGGACATTGTTGTTTTCATTGTTCGAGAGACAGGGAGGGAAGGAGGGAGGAAGATCAACGTGAGGGAGAAATATCAACTGGTTGCCTTCCATCCGCACCCGAACTTGAAACCCAAAACCTTCGTATGCGCCCTGATGGGGGATCAAACCTGCAACCTTTTGGTTTATGGTACTACACCCCAACCAACTGAGCCCCACCAGACAGGGCTACATTCATACACATTTTAATTAAATGTTCTTATTTTGCAACAAGAGAAAGGAACATGAAGGACAAGAAAATAATAAATCGATGGCAATGAAGGAGCGAATTTAAAATAACAAACAACAAAAACTTAGAACAATTCAATGGTGGTCAGAATTTTCACCTAAGGTGGCGAGGGCGTCCTCTCCGCGGGCTGCTGAGACCAGCTGCTGGGCCCACGGCCTGTGCCGCTCTGCGCGGGGAACACACAGCAGGGAAGGGGTCAGTCTGGGGCGGGGCCACGTGGGCATCTGCCTCAGGCGCCACATTTAGGGGGCGTACACTCACAAATCCCCTCACTAATCAAGATAAACAATGAAATATTTCAAAAGTAAAGCTAATGAAGCCTGAGGTGGGGAAAGGAATGGGCGTGTTCCGCAGGGAGAGCCCCCAAAAATCGTGTCTTGACATCACTGGAACAATGCGTTCAGAATGAGAGAAGGTAAGTCTTTTTTTGTGTAGAACGTCTTTGTTTTTAATTATTTACTACCTTTTCAAAATCCTCGCTCGAGGACGTTAACGCAGAACACCGTCCAGAATATTTCCACTTGGTCCCTTACTAGGAGACTGGAAGGAAACCACGGATCTTCGGAGAAAAAATAAAAGCCATCGTGGACAAGTAACACGGTATTTGCGGAGCAAATCTCATTATATACGATAAGTAGTCAAAACGGGGAAAAAATGAAATCATTACGATTTTCCTTGAAAAACACGTATATTACATTTGGCTAGCATCCTTTTTTTCCCATTGTCCACACATTTCAACTGGTCTCCTCAAGCCTTTTACCGACTGTCTTTTCCGAAGCCGGCATTCAAGCATCTGGAAGCGGCCTTGCGGAGGCGAGAGGAGACATTCACGAGAAACAAGAGCAGGGCAAAGGCCCAGCCCCGGCGACAAGCAGCGGCTGAAGGGTGCTCCGGGGAGCGTCTCGGGAGCGCTGAGCGAGACGTAGCGGCGACGTGACCCATCGCAACGCGGTGAAGAAGGTAACCGCGTAGCTGTGCCGCACCAGATTAATAACCAGCAGACTCTGATGCTGAGTGAACCAAAGTCCGGGCTGTGTAAACCGTGGCTGTGTTCTAGCTTCTTCCAAAGCGTCCCGTCATGACACGTCACATTGAGATATTCTGCACTCATTTATATGACAGGTTTGGAGATTTTCAAAAGTGCATGGATACTATTTTAAATACGTGGATAGATGGACATGACTTTAGGAGGTTGTATGGATTTAACACGTTGTTTGGATTAACTTCTGAGCAGCTCTGTTCCAGTCTGGTGTCGTCTGGCACGCTGTCAGCCCCTTGGTGGGAGATCACTGAAACTGCAGCTTCCTCAGTCAGCCCACATTCCATTTTCTCAGTCAGTACTTCCAGGGCCCCAAGGCTAGAACGCAAGAAGCCGCGTGTTCAAGAGGCGCCCCAGCGATGCTTCCATGTGCGAGTGTGAGAGTCCCTGCCAAGCACAGTTTCAAACTGGACTTCTCAAGACAGGTCAGGGTGTTACAAGAGGCAACCGATGTCTCTCTCTCACACTGCTGTTTCTCTCTCTCCCTCTCTGAAATTAACAAACGTATCCTTTGGTGAGGGTTAAGAATTGTAAAGCTAGTAACAAAAGAAGAGCATAAATTAAAGTCTCCATCAGACTTGACGGAGAGCGCCTGGGGGACCCATTCTGAGGTTCGGTGCCACGGAAGTGGGGCTCGGAGACACTCACAGGGTCTCCTCTCGCTCAGCTGGACCGAGGCTGCCCCACAGCCATCACGATGGCGTGCCCGGGGCTGGGGCTTGGCCCTCCCTGCAGGAACAGAGCCTCGGAGGGGAGCCGGGAGGCCTCGCTCCCCAGTCCTGGAAGGCCTCAGCGACATCGCAGTGCTCCGTGGGGTCTTTTCAGTGTGACAGTGTCTTCCGTGATGGAAGGATACTGCTAGCTTCTTTCCCGTTGATGCGCACATATTTATACATCTAATGATTCAACCTGTACTTTTAAATCCTGGTTTCCATCCTGCTAAACAACAGAAAGTGACTGGGATGCTCTTTAGTGTTAATGCTGCTAGTGGTTTGTGGCTGTTTTATACTTTATTATTTAAAAAAAAAAAACCATTTTTACTTTAAATTACAGTTGATGTACGATGTTAGTTTTAGGCGCAGGACCCTGCCATCGGACATTCACGTAACGTACGGAGTGGTCGCCGTGATGACTCCAGCCCCCGCCTGGCACCACACAGAGTCATCACAACACTGCGGACTGCGATCCCCGCGCCGCACTTTGCACCTGCCTCCCACCCCAGCATCGCAGGGGCTCTGGATCCTCCGCTCTTCTCCGCCATGGCGACACGGGTGTTCTGGCGTCACGACCACGGGGACACGCACCTCCCCTTCCCCCTTCAGGGAGGCGGTGTTGGTGGCAGGCAGGCAGGCCCGCCTCGGGCCGGTCGAAGAGGAAACCTCCAGGCTGGGACGTGGGTTGGAGAGGAGGAAGCCGAGTGTCTGAAGTGGAGGTCGGGGGCAGAAAACACGGCAACGCGTCTTGCGGGAATCAGAAGGGGCGCTGAATCCGCAGCAAACCCCGCGTCATCGATTGCAGAATGCGAGGGCTAGAACGGGTTGGAGGGAGCAAAGGAAGAAGGCCCCCTGATCTGCCCAAGACAGAATAAAAGCAGGGAGAGATTAAGGAAGGCATGCGGTTCCTTAAAATAAAAGCTCTTACGCAGCACCCCGGTAACACTGTTTATGAAGCTTTTCCTCCCTAGTAATTAAACTCTATGGGAGATGCTTGACTGAGCTGGAGGGTAAAGGAGACGGGAGAAAAAAACTGCAAAGATCCCTGAAATTCATTACTTTTTCATAAATCAACAGTTACTTTTTGAATCTCTCCACATCTTTCTGCCTCCAATCCAGTTAAGGAGTCCAATTAGCTTGCCAGCTACCTCCTCCAGTAAAAGACTCCACTCGAAAGCCTTAGGTGTGAGAAAAGGGAATACAGGGAAGTATGAAGGGCCCATGCTGATCGGAACACTTCCCATTTATTAATTCATAGCCACGCAACTGAGATCCAGGGTGTTTTCACTACGGAGCCCTGCAGACGGGCCCATGCCTTCTGACGCCTAACTCTCGTGACAAAATCCCACGTGAAGTCACAACGGAATCATATACCTACAAAGAAGCCCACTTTTCAGTGAAATGTCGGGTCCTACACCATCGGAGCAACATTAAGACCCCACCATTTTCTAACGATCATGGGCAGAAATCACAACTTATTCGTGACGGATGGCCCTTGGATGCGTGATCTCACTGGTACGCACCAAGGATGTGGGGTAGCACCTCATGTCTGATCTTTCAAAGGAAAACGGCCAAAGGTAAATGGCCACAGAGGCAGGTGGCTCTCATTTAAGGAAAATGTACGTACTGGAAGAGGAACAGAGATAAAATCGGATGAGAGTGCCGACCATGGGAGGAAACCGTGTCTGAACATCACTGTCATAACTGCCCTGATGTGTGGTGTGATCTGGAGTCACTTTGCAATGCGTGGGGGCTGGAGCAATGGAGGCCCAGTTACCTAGACTTCCGGTCGCAAAGGTTTCGGGGTGCCACCCAAGCCCTCCAGGAGACTGGCCCCGAGTTTCCTCTTACAAAACCTGGCACAGAGACTGAAACCACCATCACACGTATTTCTGTGTCATGGAGATTCTTCTCGCTAGCGTTCTTCCCAAGCTTCCCCCCAAAGCTTGCCGATTCCTGTCAAATAAGGTATCTCTTTCTGAAGCCTGTCCTGAAGGGGAGGGGGGGTCAAAGGGTGAAACATATCAACATTCAGTTCACGGCACCTAAGAAGAAAAGTAATGTAAAGCTTTTCCAGTGTTTCCCAGACTCTAAATAATCATATTCCCGTTAATGTAACGAGTGGATATTGATGGTACCTCGAGGTAAACATTGCCTTATTTCAGAGATGGCTAGGGTTAGCTCAATTGCCCTTGTTCCGGAAGTCCAGATTTAGTAGCCTGTAGAGTCAGAGTAGAGGCTTCCCATCTACGGACTGCACTTGGGTAGAGAATTCTCGGCTTCACTCAGCAGCTATCGCCACTCAAAGGCATCGCTTCTGGATCAAATGTCAGCCCCTCTCTCCCCTCTGCCGTGGCGGAGGCAGAGAGACAGTGTGCAGAGAAATGAAAAGTTATTTCGGGGCCTAGTGACATCAACTTGGACTTTGAATGTTAGAAATTCTATTTAGGATTTTGCAAGTGTAAACATATGCTTACTGCTTAGTATAAAGCTAATAATAGTCAAGCTCATGAAATAATGTTATAAAAACTAATATGCAAAAGGAAATTTTCATGGTACCATAACATATTTGCAGTGAGAGCCTTTTGCTGGTAATTGGAAGATTTGGCTTCACTTCGCTGTTTAATCACCCACGGAACTGTTTATGGCTCTATATATCCCTCCAACGAGAACATTATCTCTTTAATGTGTCCCTCAGAAAACCAGGGAAAACCATGGTTATTGCTCATGTTACTCTTTTCACCAGTAGAGCCAAATTTAATCTAATCACCAGGCTCCGACAATGCGTTCTAAACTTAATATATATTTAAATCTAAATGAATTATTACTTGATGCCGAACTACAAAAATATGGTCTCAACATAAATAGTGTGTCTAAAATACTAACTTTAAATAAATAGGGTTGATAGGGTGGACTACACAACTGTAATTTTTTTTAAACGTCTTAAAATGTTTGTTCATCCGTGTGACTAAGTATTGTGTACTTGCGTATTTTCATTTAGAGGGATACGTTTAGTTTTCTTCTTAAAGCTTTTAAATAAATTTAACAATTGACTACTATTTTTTATTTTAAAATCAATCTCTTCACAATCATTAGGGAAAATAAAACTAGCTTCCTTTAGTACCTTCTGGACAAAAGTAGATTTGTTTAAATTATTGGTTGAAAGACCTTATAACTTAAGTATTTCAAATGATGATTCTGTCATTCTAAACTTATAACTATTGTGTATTAGCACCTAAATCTAAAAGTAGCACCTGTTCATCCAATTTATTGAACACCTACTACGTGCTGGTCACAGCGCTAGGTACGCGGATACAAAAATAAAAAGGTGTGACTTCTCCAAAGGAGCCCAGAGTCCAGGGCACCTAAACAGATGTTCCCAATGGGCCATGCAGGGCTGTGACAGAGTTATCACACGTGCTGTGCAGGGCGATAATAGAGTTGTTACAGTTCCGGCAGAAGAGAGAAGGGAGGGAGGTGGGTCTGAGGAGGACCACACCTTTTCTGGGGTTATAGGGCAGGGAAGCCCTCTCTGTAGAAGGAACACTAGGTGCTCGGGCCAGGAGAGGCATTGGAGACCATGGAGAGGACTTGGTTGACTTGAGTTCAGCATCAGCCATTGGGAGCTGCAGATGCTGATTAAACATCTACGCTGTCACGAGATAGATGCGAGACGCGTTGTCATGGCAATCAGGGAGGAGAATGTTTCCCCGAAGGAAGGACGGGGGTCTCCACTGTGTCGGAGCAGCTGAAGGCTGGTTAGAGTGAGGGTGCAGAACGGACCCCTGAAGTCAACAACCTGGGGTTTGCCGACAGTCTCCCTGAAAGCCTTTCTGTGAGGTGGCGCAGTGAGGGCCCGGCTGGAACAGGCCCGGCTGGAGTGGGCCTAACAGGGCCCGGAGGAGGGGAAGTACCCGCCGTGAGCAGAGGTAACTTGGTGGGAAGGCAGTGAGGGCGACAGCAAATTGCTGAGGGTCAAGGCTGAGTACAGGCGTTCGCTATCAGGAAGGATCTCAGAGTAAGGAGCACGTCGATGGCACGGGGTGGGGCTGGGGTGGGAACTGTCAGAGTGCGTCCTCGTAGGTCAGCGCGGATGGATGGGTCCGCTGTGGTGAGGATGACGGACCAGCCTTAGCCACCAACAGGAGAGTCCTTAGGGCATGTGACACCGAGCTATATAATGAACAATAAATCATTCGATACCGGCGCTTAGTTGCCCCACAATAAAGCCTCCTGACACTCGGTGAACAGTTAGGGCATCAGTAATAATGAAGATCTTGAAATTTAATCCACTCTTTTGTCGCTGATTGAGCTCCAACCCCCAAACAAGACATCCGACCTTTGCATGGCTTAGTTTGTCTGTGATGAAGAAACACAGTATCTGCTGGTGACTCTAGTGCTTGGAAAGTTCATAGGTTATGTAACTGACCCTTCCCAGCCACCGCGTCCCTCGCTTGCTGGCGGCTACGGAGTTGCCGAGAGAACAAAGGGAAGGTGCCTGGAGAGCCCTTGCATCAGCTGCCTGGAGGCCGTCTCCTCGTGTGGCCTCGGTCCTCTTGCACAGATCCTCTTGATTCTCCTCCAAATGGAAGATGTTTGCTCATTATGTCTTAACACTCTCTATAATTAAGTTTCATTTCCGAGAAGACTTATCTTTTATACAAACAGCATACGTTTGATCTCCCAGCTGCCATTATTTCTGTAAGAAAATTGCATGTTAAGCTCAACCACAGGTTCTGAGTACGCCCGTTCAACCTGGGAGACAGGGCTCAGACGGCACTACCGCCGGGAGGCGTTCCTAGGTCCCCCGGGGTCAATGTCCCGGTCTGTGTCCCTGTCACACCCTGTTCCTCCCCATGCTATGGCACTGATCAGCCTGCCTTGGAACTGTCTGTTGACATTTCTGTCGCCCCCACCAGATGCTGAGCACCTTATCTTATTCCCCTGGATCCTCAGGAACTTGCACAGAATAGGTATGAGATAAATATTTGCTGAATGACTGAATTGAAGTGTATAAATTTCAGAACAGAGGCTCATCAGAAAAAATGTCATGATAGAAAAGACATGGAATAAATGGAGACATTCACAGAAGGTCTGTGTGAGCGTTCATGAGAAAAGGAGGCTACAGCCCTGGCTGGTGCGGCTCAGTGGACTGAGTGTCGGCCTGCCAACCAAAGGGTCATGGGTTCGATTCCCAGTCAGGGCACATGCCTGAGTTGAGGGCCAGGTCCCCGGTGGGAGGTGCACAAGAGGCAACCACACATTGATGTTTCCCTTCCTCTCTTTCTCCCTCCCATCTCCCTCTAAAAGTAAATAAAATCTTTTAAGAAAAGAAAAGGAGGCTACAGTACATATACTTACTGACTCCGAGTATTTTATAGAAAGAACCTTGTTTTCAAGGGCTGCGTCGGGAAACAGAGTCAGGAAACAAGCTCTTGAGTAGGCTTTTTCCCGTGAGACACGGGTTTCTGAGCTGCTCCTGCCTTGGTAACGAACGTGTTATTCGGACATGGGTTTGCTTGTTTCCTTAAAGAAGTACACGGACGCCCTTGTCAACTTGTGTCCTAGGGGAACATTGACGGCAATGAGCTCCCGAAGCTGTGGTCTGATACTCTCAAGTCAGAAGGCATACAAATGAATGGAGTTTACATTATGTGAATTTCCGGCATTGAACTTCCCGGCGTTAAGTTGCTTATCGCCATTAGAGTCACTCTTCCCCAGCCTGGTTACTCTCTTCCCCTGCTGTGAGGTCTCTGTCTCTGAATTTGCTATTCAGCTTTTTTAATAGACAATCTGCCTCAGCACTTTCTGAGGAAACAAGCAATAGCTTCCTTTCCCCGCCCCTCCCCCGACAATGGCAGTTACGCCTCGCACTTAATACGAAATCAAGTGAAGACATCTGTGCTTTGTCATTGAACAAGAAAACAATTTTATTTTCCTAATTATTACCCACTTATTATTCTCTGCTTAGCAGCCTCGGGTTCAGAATTCGCTGGCCTTCACGCCACCTTGAAAATTCAGCCTTGATTCCCATGGGCAGGCCCAGGACGGAGTCACCCGCCCCTGCCCGCGCCTCTGGGTCCCTGCCTCAGAGAGCTGTGTGCGGCCGATGGTGGACCACCCTCCACGCCAAGTTTAAATTGCAAACGCTTTTTTCTGATAAAGATAATCTGTAGCCCGTTTGTCTTCAGGAAACTGTACCAATTCAGTGACAGATGAGAATGTTTCAAAGCTGTGGAGGGCTTTGAAGCTAATGTTTTCCCCATTTTCAGCTGCTGCTGTAGGTAAATACATTAAAGGCCAGAAATGAAATGCCCGCACCAGCCACTAAGCAGCGGGCCCTCATCCGTGAGTCTCTGCTTTCGGCTTATACAAGAGAGATTCTGCAGTGCCCAGAAACAGAGCTGTCGTCCCCGACTCCCAGAGGGCAGCTGCTGGGAAGGCGAGAAGTGCCTAGAACACAGCAGGCCACAGAGAGAGCGGGGGAGGGACATGCTGGTTTTGGGTTCATCCCAATGCACCCCGAGATTGGATCTCCGTGCGTGCTTTCTCCGCTCCTGTGGTACGCGTATCGGGAAATCTCTCGGAGCACGTCAAGGCCTGGAAAACTCTCCGAAGGTTTGCTGACCATCTCAATGACCCTGACTAAACACTCGCTCCTCACTTACCACAAGGGAGGGCCACCACAGGGGACAGGCGCACTGGCATTCGGGAGATTCAGGGACACTCCAGAGCAAATGGGGGCCCCAGGGGCCATCCCACAGTGAGAACTGGTTTCTAAGATGGGCCTCCTGGGTGGGGGGTGGGGGGGAGCAGCACTGCAGGGCCACCGTGGCGAGGACACCGGGGGAACTGAGAGTACCAGCTGTCAGACGCGGCACATGCTGGTAGACAGGGACGGGGGACTGGTGGCATCAGGGAGCTCTCTGCCTGGACAGCTGAGTCCAGGGTGGTCCAGCTTTCAGCCAACCAAATGGCAAACTTCTGGTCTCTGCAAGTCTCGCTAACATAGTGGCACTCTAGATGGCCGTGCGGAGAGGTTTCTCCGTCCGGAACACCAACTAGCACTCCGCCGGAGAGGCAAGGGGCTGGTTGCTGGAAATCGTGACATCCTGAGAATGAAGGTGGTACAAGGAAACAAACAAAGACACAAACAAACAGGACCGCCATTCCTCTTGACCGAGCTCCCATCAGCCCTGCTCATTAAAGTGGGCATAAAGCTTTCAAAAGATGAATGATGTCATTTCCATGACAGAAAGCTCTCGAATTCTCCACCTAGACTGAGATCTAATATTAGGGTAGAATTAGACCCATCTCTACTGGTTACGTGAAATCAGAAAGAAGATACCAAGTCCTTCCTAATGACCCTCAGAATCCAACATACTCTTTGGGAAGAGTCATAATGCCGGGAAATTGAAGTAGATCCATCAAGCAGATTTTAAATCCGTACAAAAATAACCATTCCCATTCATCAGGTGCTTGCTCCAGGCTGGGAACGAAGCATGTACAAATGGCACATCTAATGTAGTCCTCACAACGACCTCAGGAGGTGAGTGCAGCTACGAACCCAGCGTCACAGGTGAGGGGCCTGAGCCTTAAAGAGTTGGGACGAACACCTGCTGTTGCCCAGAAGCCCAGCTCGACCTATCTGCTGTGCTGACGGTCTGTTGCATCCTGCTCATTTCTAATGACAGCTGTCAGGGTTACGGAGCACATCCCCAGAGCCACACACTGACAGCGGAGCCCTCCCGGCCAACACAGGTCCTCCTCCCAGCCCCCAGCGCCTGGCAGACTCTGAGCCTCAGACCAAAGTCCTACACACAGAGAATTCTTCCAATTCTTCCTCCTCTACCTTCCACGGAACCATGGAACTACTCAAGGTATCTAAAAATATTTAATGGTGACTCATTTTGTTTGCCTTCTAACGTATTTATAAATTGTATTGCTCCTAAAAGTCATAAAAAATAACTTCACAGAGTTTTTACCAGGAAAAGAGACTTTTTGTAAACATACCACTTTTTTCAGCATTAATGAGCTTCGAAGTGCTATAAAATGTACAAAATACTTGAGCTATAGCACAAGTAAATTCTAATTGGTACACAATGGTGGGTCCACAGAAACTGTAAATCCCGCTCGTTCAGTCCATGCAGTTGGAAAAACGGGTTACAGTTTCTTTGGTAGAATCACCACCGATGTGGAACGCAGGGCCTGGGTCTGCGCAGACCCCAGGGGGAAGCACTCACCACCCTCTGCCCCTGGTCATCAACGCCGCTCCGGACCCGCCGCGGGGCCGGCGTGACCCTTGCTCTCCAAGTCTCCTTTGCTTCGAAATCTCGTATTTATCCCTCACTCTTCTGAATCCTTCCGGACCTCACCACGCAAGCACCAAATCCTATTATTTTTTCTTTAAGCAGCTTTGTCTGGAAGGGCACAGGTCAGACCACATGGGTAGAGATGGACTGGTGAAGTCTTCTGGAAGTCTCGAAGGAAATCTTGTCTGTGGATTTCGTTAATGTCCACTTGTATTTTGGACATATGCCCAGAAGCTAGTAGATAGCCAGGTCTTCTAGAGGCAATATCATTCCCCCAAACAGAAAGCAACATAAAATAACATAAAATAAAATAAGATAAAACAAAAGGCAATGTCTGCAGAGCAAGCATAACCCTAAATATGCATCGTATTCCACCCTGTACTTAATTTTGAAAGCATTTCCCTCGTTTCTATTATTAATCAGGGACTTTTAAGTTTAATTTTAATCATTCTCTTTTCCTCGTAACGCTGTGTGCAATGAAACCCACTTCTGAGCTGGGGAGTTGCACTCCATGGAAACGGATTCTCAAACATCAGCAGAGGACGGGGCTTTCTGCGTGATCACGGCTCCAAAAGGGAGGAGAGGAGCTGCTAACACTCCATGCTGGGCCTCTTTCCTTCCGCGGGATGGCATCCTGGGAGAGAAAGCCACAACCTCGGAGGTAATTGGGAGGGAAAAGGGGAAATAAAGTCAAGTGACAGACCACGCTTGAAATGCTAAGAAGCTGGATATGGGATTTCGAGGCTTGGAATCAATCCTTTATTTTAGCTCCCTAAAGAGATGAAAAAGGCATTGCTTATTCAACAGCGCAGAAAAGAACCCTCTACACCTTTATGCCACATTTTCCAGCACAGACTGAAATAGATTCACTCACTCACTCACTCACTCCAACCTCACTGGGTGCCTGCTCATTGTAAGCAAAACCCTGTGATGGGCAGTGTGCCCCACTGTGAGACTGATACAACCACCACCACCTCGGCGAAAATTACTGCACAGCATCTCCAGACAATGGAGTAGTATTCAATGCTTAAAAAAGGGAAACGAGTTATCAAGTCACGAAGAGACATGGAGGAATCTTAAATGCATGTTACTGAGTGAAAGAAGCCAATGGGAAAAGGCTACATACGGAATGAGTCCATCTAACGACCTTCGAGAAAAGGTAGAACCATGG
This sequence comes from Glossophaga mutica, assembly GCA_039655065.1. Taxonomy (NCBI): domain Eukaryota; kingdom Metazoa; phylum Chordata; class Mammalia; order Chiroptera; family Phyllostomidae; genus Glossophaga; species Glossophaga mutica. The sequence goes on from CM077313.1 coordinate 92,831,676, forward strand.
AGATGATGAAAAGACCCAGGGTTTCTGGGGCGGGGGGTGGGGGTGGAGCGGAACAGGCAGCGCCCAGGGGCTCTTTAGGGCAGAGATGAGACTCTATGACATTATAGTGACGAATACACGACATTATGCACTTGTCCAAACCCATAAAATGCACAGTATCCAGAGTGAACCCTGATTTAAAATACGGACTGTGGGTGATTATGGTACATCAATGGAGGTTCATCCTTGTTCTTAAAACACACACACACACACGCACAAACACACACAGACAGACACCACTCTGGTTGACGATATTGACAATGAGCGAAGGTATTCATGGGTGCGCGTAGGGAATACGTGGGAAGTCTCAGGACCTCCCTGTCAATTTCGTTGTGAATCTAAAGCTGCTCTAAAAAATAGTCTTTAAAAATAAAAAAAATAATTTTATACATTAATAATGAACGAAGAGAAAGAGAAACCAAGAAAACAATCCCATTTACAATTACAATTAAAAATAGAGTATTTAGGGATAAATTGGATAAAGTGGTAAAAGACCTGTACTCAGAAAATTATGGGATATGAAAGAAGGAAATTGAGGAGGAGTAACAAAGAAAAAACAAAGAAATGGGACTACATCAAACTAAAAAGCTTTGGACAGCAAGGGAAACCATCAACAAGATACAATGACAGTCCACTGAGTGGAAGAGCAGATTTCCCAATGACACATTTGGTGAGGAGTCAATATCCAAAATTGATAAAACACTTCCATAAATCAACGCCCCCAAAAACAAACAACCCTATTAGAACATGGCTAAAGGACCCAAACAGACACTCCTCCAAAGGGGACATACGGATGGTCAACAGACATATGAAAGACGCTCAGCCTCACCAGCCATCAGAGAGATGCACGTTAAAATCACAGCACGCTGTCACCTCGCACCTGTCAGAATGGCCGTCCTTGAGAAATCCACACACCAGTGTCAGTGGACACGTGGTGGGGGGAGGGGAGCCCTCGGGCACCGCTGGTGGGAGTGCGGGCCGGTGCGGTTGCTGTGCCTGCCGCCTTGGGCCGAACCTCAGTAGCGTGGCGTGGCCGGGTTTAAAGCAGGATAATAATGAGCGAGGGAAGTGTCGGGGTGGCCAAAAGGCCCATTATGTCACCTTTTTCATTTTCACCAATAACTTTATCGATTTGGATATTTTGAGTATGTTGGCTCTCTCCCACACGGTATAATGTTGATCGTTCTCAGTAATGTCTCAGTTTGATCACCATCAACTTTAACGGGTCTACTTGGCCGTGGAGCATCGATCGTCCAGCAAGAAATCTCCAGCACGAAACGTCGCAAACCACTTTGGACACATTTGATCAGTCACAGCATCTTCTCCTCACGCTGCACGGATCTTTTTTTTTTTTCCATTTCAGTTGCCTTTTCACCTTTTGTGGAATAATAAAGCATAATACACCAAAAATGCTGCATATTTTCTTCCATCTTCAATAAATGGATCTATAAAATGGATCTATAAAAATTCACCAATTTTGATGTGTTTTTTTTTTTTAAGATTTTTTTTTTAATTTGTCTTTAGAGGGGTAGGAGAGAGGGAGAGGGAGAGAAATATCAATGTACGGTTGCCTCTCGTGTGTCCCCTGCTGGGAACTGGCCTGCAACCCAGGCATGTGCCCTGACTGGGAATCGAACCGCGATCCTCTGGTTCGCAGGCCCGCGCTCAATCCACTGAGCTACACCAGCCAGGACTAATTTTGATAAGTTTTTTTAATGCATGCTGATATGACAGCTGTCAGAATACAATGCAACAAAATTGTTTCAAACGAAGTTAAAGACACCTAAGCACTACTAGAGCCATCTTGCTGAAGAAACATAACCGACTTTTTGGCCAACCCAATATTTCGCATAAGGGCCATTTTAGATTCTCATCATTGTCTGCTGGACAGAGGTGGTCCTTAAGAACTCCAACGCTTTCCTGTATTTCCAGTGTCGAGCATCCTTAGCTCAGCGGTACTTCTCAAGTGCCTCAGGGTGTCGAGCGCCTTTTGTTCTTCCAATCTTGTTTGCACCGTTAGTTTGGTGAGTGGGTGAGCGAGCCTTTCTTTACAGATAGCAGGACGTAAACTTCGGCCCAGCACTTTTCTAAGTGATTGCATCTTCTGAACAAATGGGGTGCAGATTAACGAGGTTTCACTCTGCCTTGAATTCACGGGAGCCTTAAGTAAAGTGGCACAGCCTTGTTCCTGCTTGATGGAAATAACAATCAGGGAATGTGAGTCCGACCAGAACGCCGAGGGCCACCACCTGGAACCCCGGAAGCACCTTTGAAGTGTCATCTCCTGACAAACCGAGAGGGCTCTGACCGCCTCGGACAATGCCCACCGTGTCAGGAGGAACAGGAAGTCAGACATCCCCTTGATGGCAGTAAGGCCCACAGTATCCCGTAAGTACGTGCAGCCATACGGCATATTAACAGTAACTAAGAGGATTTCTGATGTTCAGGTGGTTATTTCACTTAAACTGTAAAGCAGGTAAGAGTCTCCCTTGCCACATTCATTTCATCAAAAACAAAACGAGTAGATGAGACGAGAGTTCCACAAAGCATTTCCTACAATTTCAACCCATCTCACTGCTGGGGCGGGGGGGGGCTTCTCTGCACAAAGCATGTTTAATTTCTTTTCAACAACACTTGTGTAAAAAAACTTGTGAACTTAGCAAATCAACATCTATTTAGAAATGATTGCTCATAAAGTAGCACTTAATTACAATAATGAAAAATTCAGATGTAGGAGAAATTAGTATGGCAATGAAAGAGAGTTATGACCCCAAAGCAGGGGATAATAGCTGGCTTCTTTTCTGTTACTAAATTACTTGGGGACAAAATGTTAGTCTTTAAATGTTGCAGCACCACCCTTGAACGCAATCCTCATAAATCCATCAAACTCAAAATAAATGCTGTGATTCTGCTTTGGATCTCTTAGCCAACCTAGATGTTATTATACATTAAAAACTACTTAGGTTATTGTAGTTTCTGGTGATGGTTCCAGGTGACAAAGGGAAGAGCTTCTGAAAACTGCACCTATCTGGTGAACAGGCTCAACCCCGAACCCCAAACCTCAACCCTTCCATCTATAAAAGGAAGACAGGCATACTGCTGACCTAGACACTGTACTGTTATATTCTTAGCAATCTGCAAGGGAAAACCTAACATCTGTAATAGAGTGAAAAATGAAGGTCTGAAATATTATGTATATTCGAGGGTTGGATAATTGCTATGCAAAACTGAGTAGAATAGGAGGAACAGTTTTCCTTTCCCGTCATAAAATATTATATGTTTATAACAAATCAAATTGCTGAGGTTAATGATGAATAGAAGTTTCTAACTAGAAACGTTATCACAGGAAATTGAATGGTTATTGAGAAAAGTGATAGTATTTATACCACAAAAGACAAGATTACTAATGAAATCTCCAATTTGTAAAAGTTGTGGGAAGGTTGAAGCAGTTATCGTAACACTCAACATATGCCCACTTAAAATAACCAAGGGACAGCTACGTAGAGAGAAGAGAATGCCAAATATTTTTGAAATCGCTCTCCCAGGTATTTTGTTACATACGTTACTTGGCCTGTAATTAGGGTATGATGCCACTAGGGAACAGTTTAGAGCAACAAGTATGAAGGACACATGGACAAAAACTATGGGGGTGGAAATGGGAGGGAGGTGGGGAGGGCTGGGGTGGTGGGCTGGGGCGGGGTAAAAGACAGAAAACTGTACAAGATCAACAATTAAAAAATACTGATTTAAAAAAATAAAATAAAAAATGAAAAAAAAAAGAAATGGTTAGGTAAGATCGCTGTGGATAAAACCATTCAATAAATTTTTAAAATGCACACTAAACACACTATTAAGATTCTATAAAGCTCACTTTCATGACAAATATGTTTTATTAATAAAAGAAATTACATAGTCCTAGAGAACAATTTTTTAAAAATCCAAATACTGAGATTCACTTTCATTATTATTGACTTAATCCAATTCCTAATCATTCTTGTTCATTAATCAAAATATCTTTAACAACTATTTTGAAGCCTTTTTTAAAAAAAGATTTTGGCTCTTTCCATGGTTAATTTCCAACTCTGGAAACAGTTTCAACGATTTTATTGAGTGCTAGAATTTGTTGTGGCTGTATTGGAGTTATCTGGAAATAGTATAAATCAAACATTTCCAAATAACAGAGAAGATTTAAATGAATTAACTGGTGAAACATTAGCTAAAGATAGGTTATTTCCAACTATTTTCTGGCTCTTAATAAACTTACGTTTTACTCCAACTCTGACGGGTACTGTCAAATATTAGTGACATGACGTGAATGTATATGACCTCAAACAATAAAAATGAGGAGAAAGTTTATCATTTCCTACATGGGGATAAAATTTCTTGGTGGGGCTGGAATCACACTTTTATTTTTTAATCCCTTTTCAACTATATTTCCCTTGGAAACTGAGCACTCACATTTGTTCTATTTTTTCAAGGGAGCTTGCTTATATCTGGCTGTCTAGTCTCCTGTAAAATCTACAGAATCATAGCTGATTAGATTCTAATGAGGTAGGAGAAGTGCTTATCGGAAACTTCAGCAGCAAGTACTTGAGGGTGGGACCTGGTGTGGGCGATCCCAGAGAAGCTTCTGGCAGTTTTCACACCTAACTGGGTCATGAATCCTGGCTGCATGAGGGAGGAAAAGGAGGTCTCGTGTGGCATTTTAAGTGACTTGATGAACGACTACCTGGAACCATTCATTTCAGAGTCATTACAATGCTGTCAGTATTTCCTGCTTTTCTTCTGCTAATATTTATTTTGCAAGGTGCAAAACTGACCTTTTAGTCTGTCACATAATTTACTTATCCTGTTACACCACACTGTTGTTGTTTGCAAGTCGGGGAGCCCTGCCTACATAGAACCTGACCTACGACAGACAGACGCACTTCACCTGTTCTAGCAGAGCTGAAAAGGTGGGCCAGACACGCAAGGAGACAGGACCAGAAGGAGACTCCACACACAGGGACAAATACTCTCAGATCTAGATTTTTAAAAACTATATACTTTCAATCTTCAGTTTAGTTCACCAATGTCTTGGAGTTTTTGTCGTAGAGGTGGGTTTACACTGTTTTTCTTTTTTTCTTTTAATTTGATATTGAAGGTATGTGCGAACCCCAGAACTCCCTTTCCACCCTCTCCTGCTCGCCCTGTCCCCTCCGCTTCCTTTGCCTCCTTGACACCTTCTATTTGCTGACGGCGCACGGGTCCAGATTCCTGGACACGGTGCTCCCTGCTCAGGTGCACACCTGCCCCTCATTGTGCTGCCTGCTCCCCCCGCCTAGGCCTCTCTAATCGATCATCAAGTACATTGTGTTCTGTCTCAACCTCAGTCCTTCCGGGGCTGGCCCCGAGGTGCCGGTCAGCACCTGGGGTCAGGGAAAGGCTGTATCAATCTCAACAGTGTCCTACCTAGTCTTTCTGCCCCAAGTTCATGAGTCATGCCACGGCCGGGGGATTCTCCTGAAGTCCACACTTCTGAGAATGTCCTACTCTGCTTAAAACATCTGCTTTCAGGCTAAAGCCCTGAGAGTGGTAGTAATTTGTGAAGCCGAGCTCTGCTCATGCCCCTACAGGTCTCGAGAGAGAATTTGATGGAACACCTATTCTGTGCCAACCACTGTTCCCAATACCGACAGTAAATTAGTGTCCAGAGTCCCTGCCCACCAGGCCTTACTGTTAGTGGAGGGAGGGGGGAGACATGAACACATTTAACCATTTCGGGACACAGAGGTGTTATGAATAACATAAAATAAGACATAGCAGAGAGAGCTTGGAATACTGCTTTGACTGTGGGGCGACTGGAGAAGGCCTTCAGGAAGGGGTGATGCGTGCCTGGGGTCTTGAATAATGAGCAGAAACTTGAAAACCAGAGGGACTCTGAATTTAAAGACTCTGGGACTGAACTGAGCTTGATATGTCAAAGGGACAGGAATTTAAGAAAACTAGTAACGAAGGCAGAGCAAAGAACATGAAGCCAGGGTGTTAAGGAGCAAAGTGCACAGCGCTCTACAAGGTACGGTCAAGTTTTGAGTCTATTCTGCTTGCCTGGGAAGCCACTGGAGGGTTTTAAGTAGAGAGAGGAGTGACCTGATTCATAACATTAAAACCTTCCCCTCTCCAAAAACTCTAAGACATTGGTGAAATAAACTGAAGATATGAATAAATGGAAAGACACTCTGTTCATGGATCAGAAGAGTAAACATTGTTACAATGTCCACATTACTCAAGGCCACCTGCAGATTCAATGCAACCCCTATCAAAATTCCAGTGGCATTTTCACAGAGATTAAACAAACAGTCCTGCCCTGGTTGGTATAGCTCAGTGGATTGAGCGTGGGCCTGCGCACCAAAGGGTCCCAAGTTCAATTCCCAGTCAGGGCACACGCCTGGGTTGCAGGCCAGGTCTCCAGTAGGGGGTGTGCAAGAGGCAACCACATACTGATGCTTCTCTCCCTCTCTTCTTCTCTTCCCCTCTCTCTAAAAATAAATAAAATATTTTTTAAAAAATCCTGAGTTCATATGAAGCCACCAAAGAGACCTCATTGCCAATGAAATCTTGATAAAGAAGAACAAAGCTGGAGGCTCGTACTCCCTGGTTTCAAACCATATAATAAAACTACAGTAATCAAAACAGTACGGTACTGGCATAAAAAGACACATAGATCAACGAAACAGAATCAACAGCCCATGCATACATGGTCAACTAATGTCAGACAAGGGAGCCAGGATACTTGATGGAGAAAATATAGTATCTTCAATGAACAGTGCTGGGATTATTGGATAGTGTCATGCAAAGAATAAAAGTAGGCTCCTATGTTAAACTACTCAAAGTTTAACTCAAAATGAATTAAAGACATAAATGTAAGATGTGAAACCATTCGATTTCTAAAGAAAAACCTAAGGAAAATCTCCCTGATGGTAGCCTTGGCAATGACTTTTTTTAGAAATGATACCTGAAGAACAAGCAACAAAAGCAGAAATAAGTAAGTGCAACTACATTAGACTAAAAAGCTTCATCAGAGCAGAAAAAATAATGAAACAGGAGCCTGTGGAATAGGAAAAAATATTTAGAAATCACGTATTACGTAGGGGTTTAATGTACAAAACAGATAAGGAATTCACACAACTCAACAGAAAAAAACCCAATAACCTGCCTAGAAGGATGATGGGTGAAGGACCTGAATGGACCTTTTCCCAAAGGCGTACGGCCGGCCACCAGGTACAGGAAAAGGTGCTCCGCGGCACCCGTCATGAGGGAACTGCACGTCAGACTACAGTGAGGGCACCTTGCACCTGTCAGAACGGCTATTGTGCAAACGTGCACACACACACACGCACACACACACACGCACGCACACACACGAGTTCGCTCACTGTTGGTGAAAACATAAGTTGGTGCAGCCAGCGTGAAAAACACACAGAGATTCCTTGAGATTCAAAACAGAACTGCCCTGCGATGCGGCAGTCCCACTCCGGGTGCACAGATGCAGGGGATAAAATCGGTATGTCAAAGATGTGTCCACCCTCCCATGGTCACTGGGACATAGAATGTCCATACTGGTCAAGACACGGACGCGATGGAAGTATCCACGGACCAATGAATGGATAAAGCACCTGTGGTGGATGTGGCCGAAGGACTATTACTTGGCCACACAAAAGAAAGAAGCCCTGCCCTTTGTGACAGCCTGGATGGACCCAGAAGGCATTCTGCTGCGTGCGCGAAGTCAGAAAGAGAAAGACAAATACTCGGCGTGGAATCTGGAAGCAGGAACTCGTGGGAACAGAGTGGGATGGTGGTTGCCAGGGGCGGAGGGGAGGGGGATGGGGAGACAGTGGTCCAAGGGAATGAACTTTTAGGTGTAAATACATTCCGGCGCTGGTCCGCAGCCTGGGGACCGCGGCCGATGGTGCGCGCTGTGTACTTGAACGTGGCTGAGAGACAAGAGCATTAATGTTCTCACCGTAACAATGACAAATAACACGTGATCATGTGAGGCGGTGGATGTGCGGACTGACCTCATCACGGCAAACATGTTGCCGTGCCCACGATCACGCTGTATACTTTAAATGTGCGCAATGTCCTATGTCAATATGTTTCGAACAGCTGGGGCGGGGCATCTAGAAGCTATAAAATCCCTTCTTCGCTTCCCCCTCTCTCGGGCTGCGCTGTGGCCAGACTGAAGTACGTCTGGCTTCCCCAAGTCGCATGCTCTCTGGCCAGGCCTCCGCACATGTTGGTCCTTCTGCCTGGAGCATCAACATCCTCCCCACTCTCTCCCCGCTCCTGCCAGCTTCCCTGTGCCCTTCGGACCCTCAGTCAGACATCGCTGCCTGGAAGAGGCCTCTGCTCCCTGCAAGCCTGAGGGAGGCGGTAAGTGCCTGAGCATCGCAGCATCAGAGCACTCACTGCCCCATGGAGTGATCTGGCCGGGTGGCTGGCTCTCTCTGTCACCGCATCATCAGCTCCTGGGAAACGCACCGCTCGCCTGATTCCGTGTTTATCCAGAGCTAGCACAGCGCCCTGACGGAGGGCAGGCATTCAGTACTTTCCGAGTGAGCCAAGGGGACCATCAAGTGCTCACCGGGTCGAGGTGGCTTCACGGAAACAAGCAGAGAAGAGGGATGCTCACAGTTTGTCCGAGAAAATAAACAGCACGCTCGTACCAGCCTCGGGAACGCCCCGGTGCCTGCGCATCTCACAGCACGATTTCCTAAGAACCTCGCTCCCTGTGCGCCGGTCTTTTGACTGTATTTTCACTTGCTCAGCACATACTGTAAAGCGCTACTCTGCATTCCCCCACTCTTCTCTGCTAGTCTCCTACATTATTTTCTTGACGGCTGGTGCACCTTCCTTGTCATTATCATCATCTTTTTTTTTAACTTACCTAGACTAGTACCTGCTCTAGCCTGGCTGCACCTTGCATTTTGTGCCCAGCCCCTTCCGCTCATACATGTCCGCATTCAGTTCCGGGCCATCCTGGGTTCACTCAGCACCGCAGGGCTGGCCTCTTGCAGTGAGAACACTCACGCAGCTCTGAACCCCCTCCACTTGCGCGCAGGCTTGTAACTTAGTATTCAGCTAGGTCCCCCCGATTATTCCGGGACTGACTGTCCAATTGACAGATCACCTAGGTCTCGTCCTTCCCACTGTCCATCTGTGGCCCCCCGAGTTCTGCATTTTCACTAGATAACATGCACAGGTGAAGAGTGGAAGTGAAATGCAAATGAATCCGTTTCTATCATTTCAAGCAGCTTCCATGTAAAGATCCAATAGAAGACAAGGTTGAAATTATTGGCTCAGTTGAGATGTATAAACTGTCAGTGGATGTCATTATTCATGCTACTTCTTACCATCACGTAACATGGATGATTGGAAAGAAAATGAGCAGAAGGTAGATGAAAACAAAAACTAGAGAGAGATGAAAAGTAAGAGGAGAGCTAGAAGTTAGAGAGAAGGTGCACTGTGTTCGCTCAAGCACAGGCCGGCCAGGGCCCCCCCCGGATCTGGAGCAGTGGCCTCTCTGTCTCCTGAAGGGCACAGTAAATGCACAGCCCAGTAAACACCCATCACACCGATTATCTGTCACGGTACGGACTCAAAAACGAACACGTGGGCTATGTGAGCTGCTCCGCTTTACCATGCTCGTCTTTGTTCAAGCAGACACCGGCCCCTGAAGAGGCCCCAGGCCCACTGTGCCCCCAGGCTCAGCCCCATGCCCACGGGCACACGACTTAGAAGGCACAGAGCTGTGCTTTCCCGATCCCAAAAGGGCCCAGAGAGCCCAAGTCCTCCTTAAGTAGATCTATAAGAAAAACAAACTACCAGTGCCGCGAAACCTCAGGCACCTGGGCCGAGCGGTAGCTAACTGGTGTCTGTGGAGAACACGTCGGAGATGGAGAAGGCTCATCCTTAGTTGCCTTGCAGCTGGGGAGCCTTCTGAGCGTGTGCAGGCTCCGCACGCAGGCTGCCCCCCGGTTCTGCCGAAACGCCACGCTCTGCACGCAGGGTGCCCCCCGGTTCAGCGGCACTCTCAGCGAACGTGAAAACACTTCTGTGAATATATTAAAAAGGCTAAGAGAAACTAGCCTTTGTTTATAATTAGAAAATATCAGTGAAATGTATTTTACTTCATGGACTTCTGTGAATGCATTAAAATTAACGAGGACGCACCCTCCCCGCCCACCTCCCAAACTTCTTCAGAGAAGTTCAAATCCATGCGTAGTCACGCACTGTCTCGTGGAGGTGTTTGGCGGCAGCAGACGTTTCGAGAGCTATTTTTAGGCATACAGTATGGCAGTGTTCCTTTGGAGCGGCTCTGCGTCTGCACGGGAGGGTACTGAAGGTTGCATTTATGCTCTTTTGGGGGGCAACTGTTACCTTAGGGAAGCAGAGAAAATGGCAGTTGCGGGGTAAAAGAGCTTTCCCCGAAGGCGGCGTGCTGGGCGGGAGATGCGGCGCTTCTGGGTCAGGCTGCCTGACCCTGCGGGGACCTCCCAGGGAGAGCTGGCCCTGCTGTGTGGCTCCCAACATTGAGTACTCAGCTAACTCCCGGTGATTCTGGGGTTCGCTGTCCCGTGGACAGACCACCGAGCTCTCCTCCTTCTGGAAGACCCCCTCCGGCATGTAACTGACGCGGCTCCCACGGGGCCGATTTGTCCCTGTGGGATCTACATGGCCCTTGCCCCACCCAGCCAGTACCACCCGCCGCGGACCCTGCCCGGTGCTCCTGAGTGGCTCTCCTGCCTTGAGCCTGGGCTGAGTCTGTCAGTGAGGAAGGGGACTCCTTCACGGGCAGGAGATCGGCGCCCCCTCCAGGGTGCACGGCCTCACCGGTGAGGGGGAAGCGCGGCTCAGCCTTCCCTGTCCTCCTCCTGGAGCCTCGGCTCCTGCCCGCTGGGCTCCTGAGGACAGCTTCCCCGAGACAGGCCGCCGGCGCTTCTCTGCACACCCGACACGACTCCACGCTCACGCTTCCGTAGCCTCCCCCTACACCAGCCACGGCCAGCCTCGCCGAGGGCCCCTTCCCTGAACGCCAAGCGAGGGGTCAGCAAGTTCATTCCCTCCGGAGAGAAAAGATGCTTCTCTCGCGCTCGTGGGCTCAGCTCCCCTGGCTTTGGACGAAGCTCACCAAACCCAGCGTCTACTCAACAGTCAGGACCTCTTGATGGAAGTGAGATGGGACCGAAGGAGCCTCGGCTTCCTGCTGGGGTCGCCTGCAAGCACCAGCCCCCCTGGGGCCAGAGCCCGGGAGAGGGACCCGCAGACTTCCCAGCTCGCGCTGGTGCTGGGAGGAGCTTCAGGCTCGGCATTCTAGGGGCCGGCCCGTCCCTGAACTGGGTCGAGGGAAACCTCAGTGAGACCCAGAAGCTCTACCCGCCATTCTCAGTTTCCCCTTTGCCCTTTCAAATGCGTGCTGCTCTTAAAAGGATTGTGAATGGGGCATTTTAGGAGGTAAATCAATGCACGTGCAGATACCTATACGTGTATATGTACACACCTGTGTGTACACACATGTACGTATGTATATAGATACGTGTGTGCATAGACTACATTCCCGAGGCAACGTATATGTTCCAAATAATAAGACTCAAAGACTCTTCCTCGTCATCGTGGAGCGAGGTTTCGTAAGAGACTATCAAATGGGAAAAAGGTGGTATTTTTTAGCTCAGTCAGTGCATGCTAGAAAACCAAGAATTTTCAACTGTATAAACAAATGAAATGTTGAACCTGTCAATATTGCAAGGTCTCTGTACAGATAAAATGCTCGCAGCCTGCCTGGGGCTACACTGTTGCAACGGCTTTAAGCAAAGAGCACTAAATCTACCTCCTAATTGGCTGAGACACACAGAAAATTCAGGTGTCTCGGAAAACAGCGGGAATGATTCACTAGACAACCCTTATCTGAAGGCATTCTGAACCAACATCTCAACCGCATGTTACGGAGCACTTTCCACGGAGGGTCCTACGTACAAGGTTAAAAAGTCAATCGTTAAGTGTCAGGTACAGAAACAGATGACAGTTGCCACCCTCCATGCATGGGGGATGCGTTCCAAGACCCCCCAGAAGATGCCTGAAACCGCAGATGATACCAAACCTCACGTACACTTTTCTTTCCTAGCCATACACACCTGTGACGGAGCTTCCTTTATAAACTAGGCAGGCGAGAGATTAACAGCAATAACCAACAACAAACTAGAACAATTACAGTAATGTGCTACAATCAAAGTTACGTGAATGCGGCCTCTCTCTCAAACACCTCCCTGCGCTCTACGTGTCGTGTGGGCGCGCTGGACAAAGCGCTGATTGGTGTCTTGGGTTGGATGGAGTGGTCCGGTGTGGGATCTCCTCCCACACGGATGGCCCACGCCTCCAAATGTATGAAGTGCTGACTTCTGGAACATTCCCACTAATATTTTGAACCTCGGTTGACTGGGGTAACTAAAATGAAGCAGAAATGAAACCATCCTTAGGGAAGGGCTGCCGTCGACTTGGAACTTGGACCAAATGCTCTCTTGCGGCAGACAGCTGTAGGAACAATTTTCCATAGGCTGTATTCCCAAAGGGCCGTGCATGCGGAGAAGACTGCTATACCAAGAATGCTGTGCCGATATTATCACAGCACCTAACCCAGCTGTTCTCAAACTGAGCACTCTGGGTGCGGCGGACAGTGTACTGAAACTGCCCCTGTCACGTGGGAGTCAGAGCACGCTGGAGGGCAGGCGGCTCGTGCTCGGAACAGCAGCGGAACAGCTTGCTCTCTGAAAGGCACTTTAAGTGTCTGCACTCGTACACTCTTTAGACTATTTTCCACTAGAGTTCCAACTCATTACACTGGGGATAAAAATCTAAAAATGTAGAGGAGTAGCCATTCCAAAAAGGTAGGTATTGGAAATGGACACTTACTTTTTGTGTCTTTAGAAATGAAATTACTTGCTTTTTGTCTCTGAGGACTGTGGCTGTTTACATCTGACAACGCGCCGGAAGGGGTGGACTGAAAAAGTGCGGCTGTGCCGCGGGAAAATGCTGTCCAGAGTTCTGCAGTTTGACCAAAGTGTAAAACAACTGGTCTGCATAGTACTGAAACAGATTTTTGAGGGAAAAGGATACGGAATCAGTGATTTTGGGACTCCCAGTTACCCCGAGTTTGACGATGCTCTTCGGTTGGCTGGCAGCTGCAAACCCAGCAAGGATGGGGAAGGGCACGCCTCTCGGGTGAGCGGGGTGCTACGTGAGGTCCCGGCTGCCTCCCCAGGCCCCAGAGCAAACGGTCCCCTAATAAAACATAGCATTTTATCTCTAAAGATAGTCTCATTACTTTCACCTAGATGCAAACAAAAAAATGTCACTGCATTTTAAAATAATTTGAACCTGCTTCAAAACCTCATCACGTTCAATTTAAATATATATGCATATATGCACACACTCATCTTTAGAAAACAGATTTTTCAATTGTCAACAAAAAAAATCCTGAGCGTCAAAAACAATGGCAACGCAGTTAAATAAATCCTGGTAAGTCCACAGGATAGAATATTATGCAGCCAACAAAGGTCACATACTGAAAATGCTCATAGCAGGTAAAATGGAAGATATCAAACTTTATATGCAAAATGTCAATTTTGAACTAATGTATGCATGCGGAAATACTAACAGGAAATATTAATGCCTCAAGCATTAACTATCTTTTGATAGTGAAAGTATGCGTTTTTCTTACACTTTCACGAGGTGTTCCACATTTCTGTAATGGGCATGTCATGCTCACGGCAATCATGCGTGTGCACATGCATGGTTTGTATTTGTAGCTTGAAGCGTGAACAGTTTCAGGAACAGAACTGACAGTGGGTTGAATTCGTTGCTAAGAGCGGTGCCACCTGAAGTAGAAATACTCCACTTCTTTCCAAGCAGCTACCTGAAGGTAACCTTAGGAGGGGGCTGCTGTGTGAAGTCCTGGGCGACCTCACCTGGTCGAGGGCACCTCGACTGGAGGGAAGGCCAGGCACGTTGCCCGGGGGGCCTCCCACACTATAGAAGTGATGGTGATTTAAAGTTTCAAACAAACACCTTTGTCTTTAGTTGAAAGCCAATCTTCAAGGAACCCTCAAGGACTTCTCATCTTGTTCAAGGCTATGCTTTTGTAACGGCCAGTTCTGAGTAAGAACAATCCCTCTCGGGTAAACTAAAGGTGGAGGGAAAGCAGAGCAGCCACCCGATCGGGAGGGGTCTCCGCCCTCCCACACAGAACAGGGGCCTGTTTCCCCTCGCTGATGCGCTGTGCCCCCTCACCACCCGGCTCTGCCCGAGCCTGGGAGACAGAGTCAGCTGGCTGCTAAGGAACCAAAAACAAGCAAACAACACACGTGCACACACACGCACACACACCCCATGGGAAATCACTTCTAGAGGAATGAACTCCCAAACCTCGAAGCAGAGTTAAAGCAGTCATACTCTGGCCACTAAGGTGTCTGTAGTTTACAAACAAATGTGCCACAAGCAGTGACTGTGAGCCATCTCTGACCAACATCTGAGCACGCGAACAAGTAACTCCCTCTCTGGGGCAGTTAGCATCGGAGGGCTGTTGCCAGGTGCCCGCACTTGGCAGGTGGCTGCCTCGTACTTCAAATAGCACCTGTGTGTCTGTGCCCCAGTGCGAGTTAGTTGGCTTAGGTGATGTCAAAAGTAACCCTTCTTTAGTAAAACCGGCGCCATTCAGGAGGGGTGGCTTCCTAGAAAGCTCGCACAGGTATCTCCGCCCTCCCACGTATGAAATCGAAGCGCCCAACAGGTCCAGTAGCCAAACGGCACTCCAAGTCGAGGATCTCTTTTAGCTCCGTGCCCCTTTGATGGGGGACACTGTCCGCAGAGAAAACCGGGCTTCCTGACCCTGCTACCCTAAGCCTGTGGTGCACCTCCTTTGCAGGTGAGTTTTCATTAAAGCTCTCAGCCGGCAGTTCCAAAAGGGCAGAGAACCGACTGGCTTTGTGTCGGCGTGCTGATAAAGTTCTGGCAGGATTCTGACGAAGGCCTGCCCTCATTTTCATACTGGGGAGAGCCCGCTAGCTCCCACTTACCCTCCTCTTCTGGAAGTCACCAGTGTTTGATGCAAAAGCCTGAGAACTGTGTGACTCAGACCAAGGGTCATCTTCCCGGCCAAGCCTCCCCTTGCTCCCCGGGTACGAGAGACTGTTACTTCCTTTATGTGCCCCTGTGAGTCCGGTGTCCTGTGTTGATCCTATCCTATTACATCCCCCCACACCCCCCCCCAAAAAAAAGGTCAGTGCTTCGCACGTCCTCCCCACTGACGGCGTGTTTCTCTGCATTTCAGAGTCTGGAGGAGGACCATGTCAACTTCACCCCTGTAACTTCCGGGCTGGTGCCTGTTAATATTTGAAGCTGTATATCTCACTGTGGCTCTATGTTAAACTTGGGTTAAAAAAAAAATTAAAAAGCACGGAAGGCTTAGTTAGCACCGCGGGAAGATTCTGAGACTGCGTCGGATCTTCCCAGCAGCGGCGCACCATCCGGGGCTGTGCGCTTCGTGGGCGGGGCGGCTCCCTCCCGTGTGCTGCCACACACCGTCCCGGCGGGCGTGCCCACCCCTGCGCAGAGCATGCCTGGAAGGCGCGGGCAGGAACTAAATACACGGATGCGGCCCCTCCGAGCTGCGACAGCCCCGCAAGCTACTGCGTCCTGTGGGCGGAAAAGTGGGTTCGTGACCTTGTGAGTACGAAAGATGCACTCATTTGAGACAATCTGGGAGCCACCTTGGCGCGCACACGCACACACACACACACATTTCCTACTCCACATCTTGCCTGGGAGAAAAAAACCGTTTTAAACTTGCTGCTCCAATGTGATCCCATCCATTGAGTAGTAGCCTTTCTAGCCCATTGACTTAATACGAGCATCCTACCCCCGAATAACGCCCAGGAGTGCTGCAGAGCAGGCGGGGCTCGCTGCTAGCACCGGGTGCCTCGCGTCCCGTAAGCTTCGTCCCATAAACACGTTTGGCGGATGTGTTGCTCTGCGTCATTCCTGCTACAATCCGAGTTAGTCTGAGGGTTTGTGCCGGGGGTGGCTTGCAGGCTGACTCTATTAAGACCTCCATATTGACAGCTACAAGAGAAGAAATAATCTCGACACCAAATAAACTGCCAAAGAGGATGCCGTTTGGGGGTTACGGAGGCAGTCTCTCATTTTAAAAGCTACTGCTCTAATTTTAAGATGATGAAGCGTTTCCTGTTCGAAGGCCAGCTTGTTTGTCATTTATTGTTCTGCTCGTCTAAAAAAGGAAACCTAACATTTTCTAACTGGTGGACAGCAGCGGATTCCTTTTTACTCAAAACGCCCACACTTAAAACTTCTTGGCGGTTTTCACGGCAGCGCTGGGTTAGGAGGAAGAGGGGACTATGTCAACTTGACTAAGATGAACATCTGGCTTCCCAGCCGCCAGCGAAGGCAACAATGTAGGATGGGAAACCTGTTTGGTCATGTAGAAATTTTCCAGCGGGGACATCTAAGAGACAGACGCTGGGAGCTTGGGTGGGTGAAAACGAAAAACAGAGTTGATGTCTAGTGTCTGTTTTCACATGTGTGAGTCAATAAGGATCTTAGAGAAAATACTGCTTTTCAGAAAGATATAGCAACTAGAAGACTTGGTACAGCTCGGAATGCTGTCTTCGGGGAAGACCTACTTCGCATCCGTGCTATTGTTGAAAGAAGCACTGGGGATTTAAGATGATGAGAATCTCTTCAAATACGTACGCTTACCCTCACTTGGTTCTGTTGTGAGTTAGTGAATGCATTTATTTTTACTGCTCAGGCTTCGCTGCTGTCAGAGGTAACCTCTTTCAGTGGAAAAAATAACCTAACACAGAACAAAGGAAATTTTTTTTCTCCATAATTTAGAAAGCTCTACGACAGCGGCTCTCAAATTTTTCTGTATAAGGTAATTTCCTTGGCCCTGACTTGGCCCTCAGCTAGTTGGCTGTCGTCCTGAGGGAACTTTCTACCAAGGAAGTTAGTGTGGCAGATCTGGATTTTGAGAATGATTTTTTTTTAAATTGGTTTTAGATAGAGGGAATGGGGAAGGGAAGGGGGAGCGGGGAGTGAGCGAGAGAGGGACAGAGACCAAGACATCAAAGTGAGAGAGAAACACTGACTGGTCACCTTCCTGTACGCTCCCCAAGAGGGAATTGAACCCACGGCCCTGGCCAAGAATCGAACACATGACCTTTTGGTCTATGGTTTGACACTCCAACCGACTGAGCCACGCCATTTAGGGCTGATGTTTTTTCAACCACAGGTTGCACATGAAGAAATACACAAAATTATTTTTCTATAAGCTTTTAGCGTGAGCACTATCAAGAGCACATGCTCTAATGCTAATTAAAATCAGTAGGTCACGTTTTCCTACTGTTTGCACTGCCTTTGAAGTCGTCTTTGACATGGAGCTAGTGACCTGGCTGGCCGGCCTAGGCAGCAAACTACCGAGGAAGCCTGAGGTCGCCTCGTTCCTTTTCCTGCTTCATTTTAACTCCAGTGCCTCCCACCAAAGCTCAGGGCAAGGCTGACCCACGCTGGCGTCCAGGCGGGGAAGTGAGCGGTTCCGTCCCTGTAACTGAGTCAGAAGCGAACCCTCTGGATTCTTTCTCTAGGTAGTAGATGGACAACGAGAGATGTTTAAAAAAGTCCAGTGTTACGGTTTACCCTGGCACTGAGAAGAGAAGAACTGAGAGCTGACCAGTGGCCAAAGTAAAGCATAACCCAAGGAAAAAAGTATCACCCAAGAAAAGAAAAGTATTACCCAAGTTTCCCAATCTCTCTCTCTCTGCAAATGTGGTGGAACCCACTCCCAAGGAGGCATCGAGAGGATACGCAGAAGTCAACGCGCAGACTCCTGTGGACCCACCGCTGTGCGCCCCTCCCACCTCCCATTCCACAGCTCTCCCAGCTCACCAGCCTGCTGACCGCCCCCCCACCCCCCCGGCTCTCGCTGTCGCCGCTGCCCCTTCCCCGGGCAGCCAACTCCATGTTCCCTTCCCATGTGGTTCGTAATGAATGGGGAGTCAATTCCTGGGACAGTGTCCACTGATTAAACGATCTAGAAGTCTTATCTTAAGTCTCCTCTACATTTATTTATCTTTTTAAAGATTTTGTTGTTTGTTTATTTTTGGACTGAGGGGAAGGGAAGGACAAAGAGAGGGAGAGAAACATCAATGTGTGGTTGCCTGTTGCACGCCCCCCACTGGGGACCTGGCCCTCAACCCAGGCATGTGCCCTGACTGGGAATCGAACCAGCGACCCTTTGGTTTGCAGGCTGGCACTCAATCCACTGAGCCACACCAGCCAGGGCTCCCCTGCATTTAAATGAGATGCTTCAGTACCTTAATTCAGGTGCCTAAATCTCATGTAGAGAGGAGGGTGTCCTCAGCCACCTCCTCTGGTGCCCCAGAGTCCGGGGTCACGGCACGAGCCCCTCCCCCTTTGAGTCTCTGCATCTCGAGTTATTTGCAGTCTCTGTCGCCTGAGTTTAGAAGTCACGTGAGACAGTGGCTCCTAGTGTGGGCGTATTACCTGTTCATGCAGGCTTCTCATTAGAAGACGAACATGTTACAAGTTAGGACTTCATATGTATGTGCCCTTCATTAGCCTTGCAAAACTAAGGAAAATTATTGATCATGCTTTTATAAGAGCTCATGGATCACTGAAGAGGCTTTTAGTTATACGTACTGTTTGACGTTAATACAGGGCAATGCAAACTGTGTACATTTTCCTCAGTACTGTATCTGACCTTCCGCTGTAAGAATCATCCTCTTTATTAAATTAGCAGCTGAAGAAATGGGCTTTTTGATCTCCAATAATGTAGAACATCTATATTTACCACACTGAGTAAAAATTCTCAGCATAGCACAATGTGACTTATTCCACATACGTAAATTTAAGCTCTGCACATCATGTTTTTCAGATAATTTTTAAATGATTTAAATGTATTGCTTTCCCTTAATCTCAAACTCAAAATGGCAAAAAATAAATCACCGAATTTTAACTTGCCATTATGGTATTATTATCAATAATATGAAATATTGATTCGCTATATCACTTCTAAGATAGTGACATTTCATCATTTATTCTAAGAAAACTATGCACAGAATATATTCCTAAAATGAACTAAAATATTCATTTTATAAATTCAAATATAATTTAGGGAAGATATACGTGGAACTTATCTGACATGTTATGAATTGTCAAAAATCTTCATCCAAAACAAAACAGACCCATACAAAATATTACCAACAGCCTGTGCCTGAAATAAAACTTTAAAGAGATAATTACAAGGGAAGTCAGCCTACCTAATTATATTTCTTTTAATAACAAAAAGCACATATAAAGTTTCATTATAATTATATACCTCAGGTGATAATGCTATGTAGACCTTCAACTTTTTTGAAACATTAATAGGCAATAGAAATCAAATTCTCTTTTCTAATAAAGGAGAATAATCACTTTGTTCAATTAATTCACAGCCTTACCCTCTGAATATGAAGTAGGGAAAGATTGGTCTGTTACCCCAGTTTCTGTCTAATCTCGTCGTGAGTGGAAGACATGAGCGCTGAAGACTGACTCAGCCCGGGGCCAGCCCTGCGCGCTCCTGGCGTGCGTGGGGTGTGAGCCTGTCGGGGGCAGGCTGGGCTCAGCGCCCCTCGGCCTGGCGCCTGTCGAACTCCTCAGCCACTCCGCCCTCGAATCCCTGCGTGCACAGAGCAGGGATTCCGAGACGCACACTGGATGCGCAGTTTATGGCTGAAAACAGACCTTAAGCCCAAGGTAGACATGGTACAAATCCAATCCTCAACAAGACCCTATTTTCAAAGACAGACCATGCACGTAACGATTTTAAATTAGAATTAATGGTGGGGGGGGGGGTCAAACAGGCTAAGAGTCCAACCTGCCACGAGAGTCTGACAGTTCCAGGAGGCTTAACGTTGGCATGTTCACTTTGACGGCTTCCTTTCCTGACAATAAGTTGCTTAAATGTGTTAATGCAACCTAGTGGGGGAAGGGAAGCAGATGGAAAGGCACCTGTATGAACAATACGAGTCCTTCAAAACTTTATTCTTTCATGCTGTTTCGGAAGTCTTTAAGGCACTGTGACACAGTATTCCCTTGAAGACACTTTCTTGTATGTATTCAGTGCCTTCACGCAAACACTATACGTGTAGGAGAGTTTTGTTTGCATCCATGTAAACCCCAAACGGAGGGTGACATAAGGTGCTCGCTGTGCCCCGGGTAGGTACCTCCACAGGAATTCAGTTTAGAGCGTCCAGCCTTTCGGCATCTCTGAGCCACACTGGAAGAAGAGGAGTTGTCTTGGGCCACACGTGAAATACAACGTGACATGTCATCACAAACAAATCTCATCGTGTCTTACGGAAACGGATGGTTCTGCGTTGGGCCGCATCCCTGGAGCGCTGACCGCATCTTGCACAATTCCTCGTTCAGAGTTGCGCTGACTCTTCAGCTGTGTGCAAAGCTATCACCGGCCTTGGACAGAATTAAGTGGCCAGGTGGTATTTATGGGGCTTACTGCCTCCTTGGACTAGGAGAATAACAGGCTTCAAAGGCCAGGGATATAGAAAAAACTCTGAAAATAAAGCTTCAGAAAGGACCACACTGGGAATGTAATTCCATGACAGAACTTCAGACTGTAGGTTCAAGTCCCGGAAGAAGGAGAAAGAGGGATGAAGGTGCTTTTTCACGGGAGGACATGGCTGGAGATGGGACCGCTCGAGGGCACGGGGTGGGAGGAAGCCCAGGGACGGTGGAGGAGCGGATGGCCAAGGCTCCCTGCTCTCCACGTTGGCGCTAATGAGCCCGGGCTCGGCTCTCAGGGCCCACCGAGAACAGGGGAACCGTGAGGGACGTGCTGCGCCTCTGGGCCAAGCAAACATGACCTTGACAAGGCCCTGCATGAGCCACAAGTCCAATGACGTAGGAATTACTCTGCAAGTGGCCTTCCCCCTGGATGACTCAGTTGTCTAGGTAACCAGAACAGAACAAGACAGGGTCCTCCTTGGCGGCACAGTTCTTCACCTCCTTCGGCCCCACAGTCAACGAACGAAATAGTCGACAGCGGAGTCTATGGGCTTCTCGGCAGAGGAGGGATCTTATTTTACAATCTGGAACTTACTCATTCGGAACTTGGGCACGCAGGTTCCGAACTCATGAAGTGCAGACACTGGTAGCTTGCCTTGGAAAACTCAGGTAAAATTTGCATCTTTTTGCAGCATCCTCCATCCCACGGAACAGAGTCTCGCTGCCCTCCTGCTCCGCATTCCGCCTCCGACCAACACTTCCTCCCCCTAAATGACTCCCGATCCCAGTTGCACCTACCACGAAGCCGTCGCCTTCGAACGAGGCCACTGCCAGAGCCACCAAAGGGTCAGCCCGCCTTGGTGTCTACTTTATTTCCTGCAGTCTGTTCTCTGTGACTTCACCATGGTGATCTTTAAAAAATACATAAATCCGGTCATGCCACATCGTTGTTTGAAACTCTTTAAAAGTTTACTATTGTTCCAGGGTAAAAGCAAAACTCCTTGATGAGGTCCCGGTCCACAAAGTGGTCCTCGTACTTGGCCGCACAGGAAAATCACGTGGAACGCTTACAAAGACAACCTGTGCCCCACCTCGGAGATTCTGATCTACTAGTGTATCGGGGGGCGGGGCTGGACAGCCAGACTCCTGTGAAGCCCACTGAGGGCTCCGCTCTTGCAAGAGGGCCGAGAGCCAGAGCTCAGAGCTATGCCATGTGAGCTGGTGGCCCCGTGCACTTGACCGAGGCCAGTCTGAATGCAGATGCGCTGTGGTGGAGGATGGGAGCGTTGGGCTAAATAAAACACGAACACTGGTGTCATGTCTGCTGACTTTCTAAGGTGGATAATGGAAGCACCAATGATCTGGGTGGCCCCCCTTCTATTTCCACCAGAGAGCACTGCTACGAGCCTTACCTCGAGCCGCAAGGTCCCGCCCGCCCTGCAGCCTGACTGCCGTACCCCTGGCTTTCTCCTAGCTTCCGACAGCCACACCGCTCCTTCCCTCCACAGGGTCTTGGGAGGCTCTTGGCCTCGGCTGCGCTCTTTTCCTTCTTCTTTCTAGTTAACTCTGACTTAGTCTTCACACGCCATGTGTCCCTCAAATGCGCATCTCTCTCTCACTCTCTCTCTCTCTCTCTCTCTCTCTCTCACACACACACACACACACACACACACACACACACATTTCTGAAACTGTATGACGTCCTCTCTTCTATTAGCGAGCACTGCAAAGACAGATGTGAATGCTGCTTTTGCTCCGATGAGCTGGACTTCAGTACCAGCTAAGTAAACGACCCAGCGCAAGAAACAAGCCGGTCATACTAGAAATAGTAAATGTGTGAAACAGGGCTCCATGTTCCAAACAGAGTCCATCGCCGATACTAAAGTAAACGTCAGGTACTGTCCCGACCGGGGCACGCACACTCTCTGCCTGCCCCTCAGCGATGCCCTGGGAGTGTCTAGGCCAGTTACATATACACCATTTATGTTTACATATAGATTTATATATGCGCACACACATGTATTTGTATTAATGCTACTTTTTCATATTTTAATGTTTTAGTCCTAAAATCTAATTATAGAAATAAAAACTTGCTTTTAGCTTGGCAATAGGAACTACGATATTTAGAAAGATACTGAATATTTATTAGAAATATTGCCATATTTTTGTATATGCCTTTTTTAACTAACATAAGTTCTTACATTTGCTCAAATATCCATGATAAAAATGGTCACATTTTAAAAAAATACTTATTTCAGTCCACTGTTCCTAGAGTTATTTTTCTAATAGACTATGTCAAATATAATACCTGGTTCCTTGAATCTTAATACACATCTTTCAATTTAAAAATATCCGATGGATTTTCAGTTGCCCTTTGACATTTAAATGGTAGCAAAACATGGTAATTTGCAGAGTTTAGGCCTTTGGAGACACATAGGAGGGCACACAAGACCCGTTCTACTTTTCACCACGAAGATGCTATGGATAGGATGGGTGTGCGCCGGGCCACAGTTTTCTGACATTGCTACCGCTTCCCTGGAAAACGGAAAACAAGGTACAGTCTGTTTGGGGGGCCTGCCACAGGACGGGTGCCCACACACCAGCCCCTCGATGCTGCTGTTCTGCCAAAGGCCAAAGCTCAAAGCTAAACTCCACGCCGAGAACAACCCCCAAATACAGCATTTCCGTGTACTTGTACTGCAGTGTGTACTACGGTGTGCAAAGGTAAACGAAGGCTCCCCAAACTGGGGAGCAGCACACGAGATGCACCGCAGGGATAGGAAATCACCGAATGCCGTTTCCCTGCCAACTGAGACACGAGGCATTTCCTTCTCGGTGATGCCACCTGCTCCCACCTCGAAGTGACATGAGAAGGCTGCTGACAGGCATGTTGGGAATTAACACGCAGGCTTCCTTCGCATCGGACGCCGCTCCCTAACCCAGGAAGCCAAAACATCACATGGTGGAAAACAACACAGCTCACTAAGTCGTTAGGTGACTTTGGAGTGCTCGCCAAAGCAAAGGAACGTGGGATACAGAGCATGATACCCGACCATGATCGCCCTCTTCCCTCGCTGTGAACCTGCTTCCTTGCTCTAAAGCAGAGAAGAAAAAAGACGTGTGGGAAAATACAGTATTATTTGACATGACAAACCAGTAAGACTGGCTTATAAAGAGGAGAGTGGAGAGGATGTTTGTGTTCGTCACAGCCAGCATGATGACGACACTGTGGGCGCACCGAGTGTCTTTAGCTGGGGATTGGAAAGTGTGTCCCTGACATTAATTCCACATGTTTTGATACACATCCCGTGAAGCATCAGCATGTTATCACGTGCATTTTCCTAACAGGTAAGGCAAGCTAGAGCACGACAAGGTACCATATTTTGCCATGTATAATGTGCACTTTTGGCCCAAATTTTGAGGGAAAAATAAGGATGCACATTATACATGGGTACAATGATGATGCACCATGGCCATAATAATGGGCATAATAATCCCATGTATAATGTGCACGTGGGTGCAAACACTTCTCCAAGAATCTTGCATTAATTCCTTACAGCTATTACCTCCTGATTTCCAGTCCTGTCCTGAGCGACTGGACCGCTGTTCAGGGAGAACACTGGAGGGTGGCAAGGATGAGAACACTTGCTTCACCCCACTTTCTTGTCCAGGGAGTATATCTGATGAAGACCCATTTTCAGAACTCTTCAAGGCACTAAGGATGAACGTAGCACCAGGCAGCTGAGACCCACCGAATGATTTTCCCTTGAAGTCCCACTTTCATCCCCAGAAGTCTCAGAATGATGCCTTAATTAAAAGGTGATGTACAAATCACATCCGAATGGATTACGTTTGTAAAATAATTTTGAAAGGTGCTAAGCCAAAAGAAAAAGATTCATCTAGGAATATGCACTCTTTTTTTTAAATCCTCACCCAAGGATATATGTGCATTGATTTTTAGAGAGAAAGAAAGAGAGAAACTCGCAGTTCGATTCCCAGTCAGGGCACATGCCTGGGTTGCCAGGCCAGTTCCCGGCAGGGGACATACAAGAGGCAACCGCACATTGATGTTTCTCTCCCTCTCTCCTTCCCTTCCCCTCTAAAGATAAATAAATAAAATCTAAAAGGAAAAAAAAAAAGTACTAAAAAACGAACTAAGCAGATTTAAAAAAAAAAAAAGAGAGAGAGAGAAACATCGATGTGAAAGGAAAACATCAATTGGTTGCTTCCTGTACGCATCCCAACAGGGAATCGAACCCTCAACCTTTTGGTGTACGGGATAATGTTCCAACTACCTGAGCCACCCGGCCAGGCATCCTTCCATTACGTTACTCGCTCAAAACCTTTTTCTAAATACCCGCATGTGCCAGTTTCTAGATACTAGCAAGG
The DNA here is from genome assembly GCA_039655065.1 of Glossophaga mutica. NCBI lineage: Eukaryota > Metazoa > Chordata > Mammalia > Chiroptera > Phyllostomidae > Glossophaga > Glossophaga mutica. Next base: position 92,856,735 of record CM077313.1, read on the forward strand.
GGTCACTGAAGAAGACGGGCAAAATCTTCACCGTTGTGGAGCTTACATCCTGCTGGGAAGAGAGGAAACGAATACGTATCTAATGGTGGGAAGCCAGAAGGAATAACAAGGCAGGTTCAAGAAGGGGTCGGAGCGTTCACGGAGTGGTCAGAGTAGGCTCCTCTGAGGAGGGGACACTGGACCAGAGAACGTGCACACGGCGAGGAAGGCACCAAGCCGGTACTGATTCCACCGCAGGCCTTCCCCTCCCGCCCCGCAGGTATCCCACCCCCGTTCCTAATCTTACTCTCCTCCCCCTCCCCCTGCCTCGCCTGCTGCAATTTAGGGACAAGGCCTCCTTGCTCTTCCTTAAAAAGATCCGCACACTTGCCCCAGGACCTGCGCGTGTGCTGTTCCCTCCGCCTGGAATAAGCTTCCCCCAAATACGCATGTGGCCTCTCCCTCCCTGCCTTCAGATCGAGAGTCACCTTGGCAGAGAGGTCTTCTCCAAACAGTCGATACACAACAGCAGCCCTCACACCATCCGCATCACTGTCCCGCTTTACCCACAACTGCACGGTGAGGCACTTGGTGTTTTGCTTAGCTGTATCTCTCCTAGAAGACGAAAGCTTTCTGAGGACACAAGCATTTTCTTATTGAAAGCTCTGGTCCCTGGGACTAGAGTAGTCCCCAGTGACAGTGGGAATTCATTAAATATCGCTTGCTGTTCAAGAGCATTCCAAGCACAGGAAAGGTCAAGTGCAAAGGCCCTGAGATCTGAAGTGGCCTGACTTCTCTGAGGAACAGTGTGACCAGGACAGAGTGAGCATGGGGCCGAGCGGGTCAGACCAGGCAGCCTGGGCAGCCGGCGGCAGGCCGGGCAGGTCCGTGCAGGGTCCCGCGAAGACGGGTGGAAGACACTGCCGGCAGTGATGCGATCTGACTGGCCTTTGAAATGTCACTCTGGATGTCTGGCAAAGAGCCTGCATGACGAGCAGGAAGAGAAGGATGGTTCAGCAGACTAATTCTGAGGCATTTGCAGTAATTCAGTCAAGCAAGAGACGGTGGTGGCTTGAACTTCGGTGGTAAGGGCAGCATGTGTTTTGAAAGCAGAGCTGAATAAACATTACAGTTTGGGCACAAGATAATGAGAGCAATTAAGGATGACTCCTAGATGCTTGGCCTTAGTGAATGGCTAGACAGTGGTACTGTTTTAACCATAGTTTTATTTTAAATAAGGGCCCTGTTTTCATAGCATGAATTCGGGGCTGGCAAGCAAGTTCCAAAGCAATGTTCCATTGTACAATGGCTTAGATGAATGGAAGTTCCAAGAGCTAATGGATAAATCCTTTGATCCTCAGAGAGCCCTGGACACAATACCCAAACATGGATAAAAATACATCAAGAGGTGAATAGCGACGCCTCACATACTGGAGACCCGTGCATGCCACTGTCCTGGCGGCGCAGCCCTGACACCTGTGTGCACAGATGGCCTCGCTGGGCACCCTTGACAGGGCAGACTCGACATCTGGGACGCGGGCCATTGGAAAGCTCCGCACACACGGACTCCCGGCCATGGAGACGCAGCACGGCAGATCACTTACAGACCCTCCGGGAAGAAACTCCACGCCAAGGCCCCCACGCGAAACCGCTCCTGCAAAGAATCGGGTACTTCCCAGCCTTTCTCCCAACATGCACGTGAAAGAAAACAAATGTGCAGGGCAGCCGCTGACCAGGGCTAGAGAGAAAAGTCAAATATGGAAACCGCAAGAAGCGCAGCTCTGTAGAGAGAGGCCGTTCAAGCGGGCGACACCAACTTGCTGCCCGCAGGCAGGAAGAGCGAGCTTCCCCGACCAGCTCTTCTCTTCCGGCAGCTGGTAACTTTCTGAATGTTTCTGTGCGTTCGGTTTCCTGAAGATATTGACAGTGACTTGTCTTTCTCTCTCTTCCCAAAGCGTAAATGAAAACGCTTGCTGTACTACCTTTAGTGATAATTATTCTGATATACATTATATATCTCCATCTTCGGTACTGGGTCCTGCCTATTTTTGAGGTTTTCGGTGGCCGAGAATTAAAAATTATTTTTGTCTCCGAGGGTTTGGAACTGACAGAGAGACAAAGAAGAAGATCAGAATGTCAGCTCTATTATTCAAAAAAGCTGATCAAAGAACGGGACTTATCTGGGTAACCACGGTGAGCCGGTTAATACACCTTCTAACACCTCTCAGTTGGACGGTTAACAGCCATGGTGGCCACATGCTGGCCACCTGCCGACCACCTCCCAGGGGCAGCCCAGCCCGAAGGCTCACTGTCTCCCACAGAGGTGCTGGAAGGAGCGATCTAGGCACAGTCATTTCCTCCTGGTGACTTTTTAAAAAACATAAACAAAGCTTGGAAAAGATTTAGAGGGCTGGGTGGTGATACCACCCACCTCACAGGCCAGGGCCTCCCTCTGACGCTGTCGGCAGGGGCTGAGGAACTGGACAGCAGTCAGGTCAAGGTCGAGGTCTGTGCAAAGAACCGCTCACAATCTAGACCCTAGCATTCGTGGATCGGATGCTCACCGCATGTTTGCCTACAGCTTAGCATTCCAAAATGAAGGTGTACAGTGAGGATATTAAAACCAGTTTGTTCTTAAATTTTTATGTGTCGATTTGAGAGAGAAAGAGGACAGGAGGGAGGGGCAGAGGGAGGGAGGGAGGGAGAAGCGTCAATTTGTTGTCCCACCTGCTTATGCGATCACTGGCTGCCTGCTGAACGGGCATGGCCTGGTGATCCGATCCACACCCTCGGAGTGGTGGGATGGCGCTCTAACACTCACTGAGCTACCCAGCCAGAGCCCGAAACCATTTTTTTAAGGGGGACTGACTTACTTGGTGCAGTTGGCAAGGGGAGCATGCCGGGGACGGAGAGAGAGAGTGAAGAAGTGGCTCCAAGATGGACTCGGCCGTTCCATCACCAGCTAGCCAGCCTCCTCATTAATAGGGCCGCCAGGCAAAGGGCACCTTAATAGGAACCGTAGGTCAAATATAAAAAAAAAAACAAAAAACCTCAATCGAATAAAATCAAAGCAAATGGCGTACAACCTGCAATTCAGTAGACCCGCTTTCATACACGGAGGGCAGCGAGCTATCGGCACTTCCGCCGCGCAGAGCTGGAACCGGCACCTGCCCGAGGTTCGCCCGGCTTCCTGGGTCTGGCTGGACGGTCAGAAGCGTGCCTGCCCTCGGACCCGGCGCCCGCCCACGTCACCTGCTCCCGACGTAGCGGAGGGGCCTGCTGCTGTTCACAGCTACTGCTTCCCTCGGCGTGGGCCTTGCCGCATGTGTGGGCTCTACTCAGACTACCCCGGTTACACGGCATGCTCTGTAGGCCTCGATCGCCAAGCTGGATTTTCCAGCCACGGGCGACTTAAACGTTGTTGTGGTTGTTCTGACAACAACCAAGCTGGTTTGACTGAGACTCTGAATGAGGATTGCCAAAAAAAAAAAAAAAAAAAGTGAACGGCGGATGTCCTTTAATAGAACCCTACGGAATGGGTGAGGACACAATGGACATTCTTGACTCTTTATGCTACTTACAATTCTAGCTCTCGTTAAAAATTGGACAGGATCGTAGAATGTGAAAACAACTTCACTCTTCAATCATTTCCATGTGAATCCTCGGAAACTATAAAAGAGGTAGGACACGGCTAGTCACATCCTCAGGAGTCCCGTCCTGGTCATGAACGGAAAATACCTAGGCCCTGCATCCAGGCGCCGGTCAAGAATAATTCCCTGGTGCTAGCAGGGAGCTCTGGTAAGGCCTGAAACGCTGGGTAATGCACTGGGGACATGCTGGTCGGCCAGCGGGATTATTGCCTTGTCCACTGGTGCCCACGGGCTGGCCGGGAGAAAAGGCAGAGACCACAGTTCTAGGATCCTCTTACTTGGCAGAAATGTCTCATTCTACACGGCAGCCAAGAACCACAGAACTTCGGCATGTTTCCATTAAATCCACGAAGCCCTGGGCATTTACCTGCATACGAGATACAATAGTTTCTTTGCCGTGTTAGATCAGATTTGAACTAACTCCCCGTCAAAGATTTTGCCTATCTTTGAATCTAGGTGAGACTTCTTGGTCCAGTCCAGCGTGGATAGAAGAGTGTGACGATTCAGAATTAAATTAAAAGAGCTTACATTACTGAAAATTATCTTCTGGATTTTCATGGAGATTCAGGGAGACTTGAGGTTAACCTCGTGGTATGATAGAGCAAAAAATCTCCCTATATGTGGCATTATCTGGTCTAATGTTCAGGGTTTCAGCCGACTACTCTAACTGGGTCAGCCCTTGCTAAAGTGGGCGAAACCTTGGATTCAATGAATCAGTTAGTGGTCATCCTTGCTATTGGTCACAGAGGGACCCTGGCAGGACGCTGAATAGGTAAACCCATAAAATCACCAGGAACACAGGGCAAACATATTGCATGTGTTTAAGCGACAAGCCCCAAGGTCAGCGTAGGTTCAGGAGAGTTGATTCATGCCTGTGTTCTGAGGCTCGCCGCTTTAGACCTCACTGTGCTGCCATTTTTCAAAACGTGCAGTAGTATTTTCCATCCATTTAACTCACAGAAACGTGGAGCCATTAGCATGGTAAAATGCATTCAAATAGCACAGTGACTCGGAAGGAAAGTGTGGTACGGATCCAAGGCAGCATTATACCTATTTATTGCCATTTATTCTAACTGTTTACTCTGCAAGTGCTCCATGTCTCAACCCCGACTATCTGTGTGCTTTACAAGATAATCCCATTCATTCTACGTGGAGCGTGACGAATTTCTAACAAATCTTGCAAAAAAAAATATGGTTGGCCTCCAAAAACATTTTTAATTAAAAGGATACTGCACACTAAAATAGCAAGTAATAACACATTTCTGTGCTCAGATCTATGACTGCCAAATTCATGGTTAAATCTGCAATTTAGAAATAGGATCCAATTCAAGGCCTTCTCTTTTTTCCCCACCCCCTTCAGATTTCCTGGCGGAGAATGGCGAGGTGAAGGATGAGAACGTTTTTTTAATCCTGCCAGAAAGTACAAGGGACTCTTAGAAGCTGAAAAGCATCTGAAGAAAGCGTAACACTTTCTTGGGGGCGCGCCGCTGCCACGGGGAGGTGGTCAGCCTCCATCCCTGCGTCCCTCCTTGGGCGCTCTCGAGGAGGCTTGCTCTGGCTCCCAGCTGTCTGTTTCCGCCAGCATGTGCATTAAAGCCAAACACGAGCTCTGATTTGACACCTTCGCTCCTGGCGGACACGCGCCCTGGACCCCCTGTCCTGAGCAGCTGTTTTCTTGGAGGGGATTCCCACGTCCTCCAGGCGTGCGGCCCACGGTCCAGTTGGCAGAGCGCCCCCTGTTCTCAGCCCCGGAGGGCGTGTCTCCAGGAGGCCACGGGAAAGCCAGCTTGAAGGCGTGTCTGGACTTTCCGAGGTGTGTGAGAAAATACTCTGTGTGTTTCACACCCAGCTCCACCTTGAACAGAACAGAGAGGGCACCGACACGCCCACCCCTTCCCAGTGACTTCACTTTGTTAGCGGTCCCTCTGTCCTTATGCGTATCCAGACACAAAGCTGACCCCCGGCCAAAGAAGTGTTTGATGATTTGACATAAATTCCTTAGGATTCACCTGAAAGAGACTGGTATTACTAAAACGGTAGTTTGGGAAAACCATTTGAATACATGTGTACATGTACGAACATATTCACATATGTTTAAAAATGATTAAAACTCTGTATAGAAAACCTTCGATTTATTCTGTTAGTGCTACCTCATTAACTTTATATAGTTATTTAAGGTGTCAGTCGCCCCACCAAGGAGAAAGCAAGTTTTCAATTCCACACGCAAGTCGTGTCACCGTCCCCACCGGACCGACCCCCCACTACACCAGCGCCTCCTGGGGACCTGCCTCCAGGCCCGACGGAGCCGGGGTGGCTGCGCCCAGCAGAGCTGAGGCTCGGCCTCCATGAGTTACGATCACCAGGATTTCCGCAGCTACACACCCCCAGAGGCTGTTGCTCGGGAGAAAGGAGAAGTAAGCCTGCTGAAATATTTTCAAAAGATTTTAACTTTACTTTAAAACAGTAAAAGATTGCCAAGGCGGGGACAGCGAGTTGCAAAATAATGGATGCGCACTATAAGCACTACCTCTCGTTACCTGTTCCTCACTCAACATCTGCTGAAAATACACATTTGGAGAGGGACCAAAGCTACAGGAAAACACGGTCAGGACTGAGAAATTCTACTGAGAGAAACACTTGCCGCTGAGAACAGTTTCATTTGTATTCCGTGCCCACATCCCAGCACGCACCGAGGATTTCGGCCTGGTGGCCAGAGGCTAATAATCCGGTCCGTGCACCGGGGGCTAATCATCTCAGCAAGGCCAGCATTTCAGATCCTTAGCCTGCGGCTGCGACAGGAACAGGGAGTGGAGTCCCTTATTGGAGGCAGGTTTGTGCGTGAGCACAGTCTCTGAAAGGCTGGTTGCACCTCCCAACTCTTGGTGTGTCCTGACTCGGCTCCAGGACTCTTGCAGAAAGCGTATGGTGTGAGACCCGGGCGACTGCATGGGGCTGGGCATGGGGCGCTTGGGGCTCTTCTGCAAAGAAGAACCAAAGGTAGCCCCTTCGCAGCTGCGGGGCAGATGGTTTTCTTTATGCCGCCGAACCCCGGACGGAAACTGCGGAAAGTCTGAAATCATGGCAGACCAAGGGCTGAGCGCTGGCTTAAATGCTCTTTGCCTCTATCAGGGACCAGCCTTCAGAATCCCGGGCCGTTCACGAGACAGTGCGGAAACACAGACGTGAAGACCGAACGAAGCGATGTTGAAATTGTCCCTAAATGTGGGTGGGCGTGGTTTTCTGCAGAGTGACAATGTACTAATTGCATCTCTCCGCAACTTCAATTATGGGTGTCATGATTCGTGATACCCAACGTCACCCGGGGTTCGGGTTTCCTAGAAAACGCGCAGAGATGGGTGAGGCTGAAATCACCCTTTCCCTCCAGGCGGGGCTTTAAAACCACAGAGACGTCAGTTAACCTGCCTTCTTCCTCCTCCTGGGTGGCGCCCCAACACACCATCTTCTTCAGAAATGAAAATGCCCGGGAAGCTCAGTTACCATCGCAACTTCCGCTCCTTCCTGCCGCCCTGGCAGGAAGATCATGTGTAAATAGGAGACTGGTCAGCAGGCAGGAAAAGGGCCAATTCCCCCCAAGGGACGGGGCCGGCCTGGCCATCTTCTAGCAGGTGGTAACAGCACGTGAAGTCCACGGAACACCCCAAGACAACACCATTGAGAGGAAGCCAGCTTCCCCGCGTACATGTGTTCCACACTCCTCCAGGCACTGAGGTTGCGGCAGTCACAACATTCTATCACGCATGCAAATACACACACGCGCTGTTTCATATGTACTTAGAAAGAGCCCCGGAATACCACTTTCAGTGTCTGATTATGGGTAGAATTAAGAATAGGATTATGGCTAGTACTTAGGAAGGCTTTTCCCTAAATTAACTTGTTTTGAGTCAGATGCTCTCTGAATTTTCTAAAATATAAACATTTTTATAATTTAAAAAGTTATTTAAATGACCATGTTGTATCTATCCTTCATTAACAACAAGCAGGTCCCCACCATGGGGTGATAATTGCTTTACATACACTAAGTTATGTACTAGGTGAACAGAACAATTTCTTTCTGGTTCTCAAACCTCCTAGACAGTCAAGTGTCGACATAAAGATCCTCGAAAGCTGAGGCAAACAGTTACTGCATTTCTCCAACAGGACAACCAAGTGCTTTGTCAGCTGGACAGCTCCCGACTTGCAGACAGCGGGACGCGTCCGTCAAAATCGGTTCCAAGGCCCCACCGCCCAGTGGCATCACACCCGAGACAACCTAAGTGGACAGCGGCACGCCTCCTCCCCGACTTGAGGTTCCAGATGCTTCCGGGCCCTTTGGGGAGTAGCAACGCCTTGCATTACCGAAAGGGCAGAGAGGAGCCCTGCTGTGGTTGTGGCTGGGGTTGGGGCCGGGGGCGGGGATGTCTTTCTCCCACACCTGCCCGCTGGGCCAGGCATCCTCACCGCCCTGCCTGGCCAGCACCCGGCTCAGTCCTGGCGCTCAGCCGACAATGTTTGGCTTACCCCACGTTTATCGCTCTAGGCGTCTCCCTTCTCACTTGCCTGCCTTCACGCCACTTGGGAGGCCATGTCCACAGCTGCATCTAATTCACTTACTGGTGCTCAGCTGAAAAGGACCGTGGAGAACCCACGTAGGGCTGCCCAATGAGGGAAAAGATGGTTTCCATCTGAATCCTTCGGCCAGAAAAGTGGAGCTTAATACACCGAGGAAATCATCGCTTAAAATTTGCAGAGTACGTTTCCAAAGGAGCTAATGTTTGGCCCTTCGAAAAATCCTCATGTGCTGGGAGGACTATGCCTCCCTTCCTGGACACATTCGTTTGTGGACGGCCCAGAAAGAAGCGCTGACTTGTGGGCGTGGGAGGGGGGGTTGAAGTCGAACCGCCGCTGCTGCCAGCGCTTCGCCACGAAGAAGGCTGGGGTGGGCCTCGGACCTCCTGAGGAGACGGTGGCTCCTCGGTGGCACAGCTGGAGGCTGGAGATACAGAGTGGACAGCTGGACTTGGCCTGGGAGTGGGGTGGCCTCGCTGAAGGACACCCGATTCGTCATGCAGCACTGGGAAATCATGTGCATCTCAAACAGGTGGTTTTCTCCGAAGTAACGGTGCCACCAAGTCTCTCAGGAACTTGGGGCACCGTGACTCCTTGTCAACCATGAAGGGTTGCCCGCAAATGTGCCGAGACCACTTCCATCTCCATCAGGCCTGCGGCCCAGGGCCACGTACCTTCCCGGGGGACAGGAGAGGCTGGGGGGCGGACAGGGGCTGGGGTGGACGGAATACTCCCACACTCGGGTCCGATGATGCCAGGCTGCACAGGCTGGGAGGTAGGAACCTCCTACTTGCTTGGCAGGTGACGCAGCCAATAAAATGCAATGGCTCCCGTTTGGATCGCTAGACCTTGAAGGAACAGTATTACTTTCTAGCAATTTCCTCTATTCCTGCAACATTGCAAAATGCTTCAATTTTTGCATGGAATCGAGAAGCACCATAAGGTTTAATAAACAAACGTCTTCACTTTGCCAAGTCCAGAGTAACCTTCACCATCAACAAAGACGACATCGTAGAAAATCGGAAAACTCCCCAGTACGAGGCCTCAGGGCCAAGCATTAGATTCATGAGCAATGTGAAAAAAGGCAATGCATTTATAAACAAACATTCAAAAACAAATACAGGGTAGCGACCTGTGACAAACAGCATACTGGGCTTATTCGCCAACAGGTCTGCACCGGTGAAGGGTGGGTGTCCACACAACTTTGCCACATTCTTTGCTGTTACTTTTTATGTTTGTGATTTCTGACATAAGTATTAGTTCAACGCATATAACAATTGGATTAAAACTGAAAGCACGTGCATTCTTGTTTTATTTTTTAAGATTTGCCAGATGGAGCTTTTCGGAGAGCAAAGTCACGCATGGATATTGTAAAGAAATGAAGAAGGGGAAGGGGCCAGCCAAGCAACAGGCCGACAGAACCCACAGACACAGGCAGACAGCAGCGCGGTGGTTGCCTGAGGGAAGGGGGGTGAGGGCTGGGGAGAGGTGGGCAAAGGAGGGGGGGATGGGGACACCTGTAACAGTGTCAACCATAAAAATACAGTTAGAAAGAGAAGTGTCGCCACGGGCAGCAGCTGTATTTCCTGCCCGCACCCGGGACCCCCTCTGGAAACAGCACCTGATTCTCCTTTCAAACTGTTCACACAGGCGGTTTGGGTGGGCCCGCTGCCACCGCCGGGCTTGAGAGTGAGCCCGCCCAATGAGAGTATTCTAACGCTGCGGCCACAGAGCTCGCCTCGGGAATAAGCCAATGACCTAAGCCGCTTACTGAGTGAGGTTCAAGTTCAGAAGTTTGCTACTACTTCTGCCTGTGTTTCTATTCTCCAGGGATAATCATTGATCTTGGTTTGCTATGTTTTCTTCCAGACTTATTTCTGTCATGTATGTTTGTCACTAAAATAAGCTTCTCCATACATACACACACATATGTATACATACATATTTATGGACTGATAGGTGTGTATGTGCCCATATAAATGACGTTTCTACATAGAGTGGAATAGTGTATGAAACTAATTTACCGCCATCACTCACAGTTAGATTACCTGCATCTCTCTTTCAGGGCCTCAGAGGGGCCCCACAACTGCCTCAGGATCGGGAACTTGGGGTTGAGGTCTCAACAGACTCACAGGAGGTGGAGGCTGCTGGTGAGTGAAGGCAGCACCCGAGGACATCACAAGGAAGTGAGGATGGAGCCCTAGGGGACCACCGGCTGTTCACGGCTCCGACGCAGAACACACGGACTCGAGGTGGGCTTTCTAAAACCCCAACTGCCCACGCCCATCTACCTGTTCGATGCAGAGAAAATTTCCATATGTGAACCACAGCAACTAGTATGTCTTCCAGTATCCATTCCTCAGACCAGGAACCATATTTACTCAGTATTACACACTCAAAGTTATACTTTTCTATATACACACCGTATTTTTTGCAGAGTAACTACTGAAAACCAATATCCTTTGCCCTGTACTTCCTCAAGCTTACTGAAAATTTAATTAGCTGCAGTGATTTGTTTAAAGTCCTTTGTTTACCAGTGTCTAAGTTTCTTTGGGACAGAACCACACCTGTGTTACGCTGTCGTACATGCCTAGCACGCACGCCACGTGCTCAGCTCAGCCAGTAACATTTGCTCAATGGGTCCACCCGTGACGCATCGGGGAGAGGAGAGGAGACGGGGGGAAAGAAAGGAAGGATGGAGGAGGAGGAGGAGCCTAGAAAGGAAAAGAAAAAATGCCTTTCAAAATCACGGAATCTGTGGGAGCAACCCATGAAGATGAGATCGTTTTTCTGCAAAGTAACTAAGAAAAAGAAACATCTTGAAAAAAGTGAACTGATAATAACTCCATTTTGGTGTTTCTCCCATTCTCACCCCAAATTTTATGCATAGATTCTATTTCCTTACACATTTCTTCTTTCTTAAAAAGGCAAGTCAAGCAAATGTCAAGCTTATTTTTATTATATCAAAATATATGTATATTCACATAACTGGCATTTTCAAATGGTATTGCCTTTTTCTTATGCAGGCTGGTTTGCTTAATAAATCCCTCAGAAGAGCTAAGGCAGCATGAAACTGAGTAAGAATTATGAGAAATCCGCTGCAATGAAGTGATTTTCCCTTTATTTTTAACTCTATCCTCTCTTTTCAGGATTAAGTCCATTGTGAAAAGTCATGAAAATCAAAAGATACGGAGTAAAAAACAGGTGCCTGAGGGGTTTTTCTATCTTTCTAACCCATATTATTTTTGCTCTTTATTCAATAACTAATCCTCAGTTTCAACAGATACTTCTTTTCCCATTTGAGCAAAAATTGGGGTCAAACTATTTTTCTCCTGTTTGATTGGGTCATTTGAGCAGGAAAAATATTTTTCAGAATTACTTTGAGTCTGTAGTGAGTATGATAATTCTTAATTGTCGGTAAACTTTGAATTATTTAAAGACATCAAATTAAAACATTTTTAAATCAAAGAGGCGCTACCAGGGGGCAATGGGAGAGAAATGTATTACTGGAGATAAAGAAGCTAAAGATTTTAATTCTGCAAGGACACATCAAAAATTTCAAATAAATACTCAAGTATTTCTTCATTTCCATATAGATTCTGCCCTAGGCTAATGCAATATTCATCAAGTCTCTACTAAAGTACATTTTTCGTACTTTCTTATCTGAGTTTAAGATTAAAAAAAGAACACTTTAAAATTACCCATAGGGAAGTCATTTAAGTGGGCTGCTTCCTCAGATAAATTAATTTCATCTAAACTAACTTCCTAGACAGAAAAATATTTTCTATCCTTAATTCAGAACATGAAGTATTTTTATGATTCTGAGTGTAGCCTAACTAAAAACATCAATCCAAAATAAAAACAACTAGCAACCTTGATTTGATTGGCAGGATTGAGCTCCTTCTGCTTGAGATTAGCCAGGAAATGGTTCCATTTCAATTTCACTTTATTCCCTTCAGGGCCAGCTTGAAACGAAAAGGCGAGCAAATTCTAAATCCCACTCCCGGTTTTCCTTCCTGGGGAGTCATTCCTACGTCACGGAAGGGGCACATAAGGCTTTTGTTCCTGGGGACGGCGTGGGGATGAGGCCCCAGGGGACTGGGAAGGGCCCAGCGCGGAGGCAGGCACAGAGGCAGGCACGTCGAACTCCGGGCGCTGCTCTGCCTGAGGGTGGGCGCTGCTGGCTGGTGCGAAGCGTGTCCCTTCAGGAGCAGGCGCAGCTTGCTCAGGAGGGCTGGGGAAAACATGGCAGCACAAGCCAAGGGGCTCCAGAAAGGTGTTGATGGAAAGGTGCTTTCACCCACTTTTTCGGACGTTTCCATGCACGTGGGCAAACCCAAGACCGGGAGATCACCAAGTCACAACCACAGTGTAAGGCCGGTAGATGTTCACTAGGAACTTCTTAAACTACACCGTATGTGGCGTTTTTTCCCTTTTAGTAGGTTAGGTACTAATGATTTTACTAATGAAATGTCCCAAGGCACTACAGAATACCAGCATACCTATGTCCCTAGAGTCTCAGCATCACTGTTTTAAAAATGGGTGAATGTTGTTTTCACTGATGGACTATTTCTGTTGTTTTTATTTGCATGTGATTAATAAGGACTAAAACAGTTTTCGGGGATCTAAAAAATGTTCCACTGCAAAAAAAAAAAAATGTATTTTGAAGCTAAAGGAACTCAGAATGGCAAAAATGACTGTAATGTAAACTAAAAGGAGGAAGACAATGAAAGTCCCAATAATTATAAACTGTATCTTCCAAGCAAAATTACAACTATTAATTTTCATTATGCGCTTAAATTAAGACTGCATAAATGTGTTATTTGGATCATTTCCATTTTTTCTTTTAATTTCTCCATACCATTTAACTAATATTTAGCTTACTGTTCATTTTGTTTTGTTTCATTTGCCATTATTTACCTTAGTTTTTCGTATTTAGGGTCTAACAACCCAGCTATTGTTTGCTTCTGGTAATGCTTGCAAATGGTCCATTTGGCACCACTTCTTACAGGCGGATGATAAAAATCTGCTCGCTTCTAGCACTTCTACCTCACGCCTAAAGTAGCCCGCACAAATCTAATAAGAATCCAAATCTACTTCTCTTCAGGGTATAATACAAAATCCATCTATTTATTCAAGACTTCGATTAACACCATCTATATTTATGCAAGGCCCTGGGCTCTGCAGGTGAGAGTATTTTATATGAAACTCAAGTGTTATTAAATACCATTCTGTGGCACTCTCAGCGTCGTGTGCGAGTGTTCAATACCTTTAGCCCGAGGTCTAATATCTTATGGCTGTGAACTCACAAAAGAAGACAACCTCTTTCTAAAGCAGGAGTTGAATTTACCTAATAAATCAGAAAATATGATACAATTGAAGTTACGTCAAGGAAGTGCCTTATGGCGTCTTGGCATTTGGTTTCCCACTAATACTGGGCCGTCTGCAAATGACTGCTGAGTGACTATTAAACGTTACCGGCACATATAGGAATCAGATTATGAAATTATGTCATTCCTATATGGCCGGATGCGCACACACCCATAGTGGTTCCTGCTTGACTTGAAGTAATATAGACGAAGAGAAACTTCTGTCCACTGGCAGGTTTATTAGAAAAGCACAGCACTTCTAGTTCTATGGTGTATAAGACATACTACCACTGGTTATCAAGAAAAAGTGTATTTTTGCTTAACCTACTCACAAAGGCACGAGGTCTGACTTCAACTTTGTTGAGTGGTAACCAGCATCCCAAACTGATGGGCACTGGACTCTCGGTCTTGTTTTCTCTGGGTCGAGCCCATGCCTGACTGTCTTACCAGTTCCAGGGTTCCCTTCCCTCCCCTGTAAACCTGCTGTGATTATCTGCGACTCCCTCCTGCCATTCGACGAGAGTGGTGTGCTGCTCCTGCCTCCGACGACACCCGCAGAAATACCCGTAACGCACCGGGCTCTAATGGCGGGCCAGCCCCTGTCCTACATACTTTGTATACACTCATTTAGTCTTCCCAACAACCTGTGTGGCAAACACACTGGTGATTTCCATTTTAGAAAAGGGACCCAATATCTTGCCCAAAGTCCAAGAGATAAATGGCTGATATTCAAATCCAGGCCGTGTGGGGCTCGGAGCCCACGCTCCTGTTATGCTACTTCACAATAAATGATCCTGCTTTAGAACGTAGCTGTAAACACAGTCCTTACCAGTGAAGTTACTAATCGCTCCATTTCTGCTGACATGAATCTAATTTGTCTTTAATCGCTGTATCTGGCATTTTCTGCTTGTATACGCAACATTTTAAAGGGATTTCAGGGGGGCTGGGGCATAAGTGAGAAAGGTGAAGGGATTAAGCAGTACAAATTGGTAGTTGCGGAATAGTCACAGGGATGTAAATTACAGAATAAGGAACATAGTCAATAATATCATGATAACTATGCATGAGGCCAGGTGGGGACTTGAAGCTGTGTGGGGACTGCTCTGAAAAGTAGACGGTTTTCCAACCATTTTGCAGTGCATCTGAAACTAGTACAGAATAACACTGAATGTAAACTGTAATTGAAAAAATAAATTTTTAAAAATGCGATGCTTAACACAACACCATGAAGGCTATTGAATAGTTGCTTCTCATTTGAATTTCATTTATGAGAAAATTTGGAGCCAAGGCCCAGACATTTATGAGACTTCCTTACAAAGTGAAGGACTCTTGATACCTTATAGAACAAGAAGAGGCAAAACACTCTGTCACAAAGCCAATATTCAACACAGCCAGATTCGAACTTGCGATTCCTGACTTCTACTCTGTCTACACGTTCGGCATTCTCAAACCTTCCCTTCAGTCTAGGTCCCTCTCCCAGTCTAAGATCTTGATAGATCAGACTTAAGAGAATGAAATGAGGTTCACCATTTTCTTCCAAATCAACTTTTTCTTCCAGATTCTTTTTCCTGATTGATGGTACTCATAATTACTAACCTAACCCAGTAGTCTAGAAATCTCTTCCTTTCTTTCCATCAGTCTCACATCTCCACTCAATTCTAGAAATTCTAGCTTCAAAATGCTGCTCTGACCTACACATTTTGTTCCCACTGCTGTTGCTACAAGTCTCGAATCATTTGCAGGCTACCACAGGTCCTCCGTGACCGAGGACCATCAACACACCATGCCCACACCAGCTCTCCTGCACCCGAGGCTACAGCCTCACCCAACAACTCACGGCTCCATGCACTCAAGCGCAAGTCCCATGACTTGCGGGAATCTCTCTGTTATGAACACCTCCTCACCCCAAGCACTTCCTTTTCCAAGAATTGTTTTCTTAGCTTTCCCAGTCTCCAAATGAATCCCTGGATCTTGTCCATGCCCATATTATGGTACCTTTCCAAGAGTAGATCAAGGGTAATAAACATATTCTACCTGATGGGATTCAGTTCTCGGCTTTGTGCTTTGAATGTGTGCTCTTTGATCCATGAACAAAGCATGAAATGAAAATATTAGCCCCACTTTAGAGATGAAAGTCCTGAAGCACAGGAAAGTTACACAGCCACACAATTCAGAAGTGATGAAACCCAGGTTTAAAACGTGTTGATCCACAAAACCCCACACTCCACCCACTGTACCTCAGTCCTTATTTCATTATGTGTTCACATTTATGGCTACTGAACTCTTAGGATGTGAGAAATACATCTTATTCAGAACTCAGGGATCAGTACTGAGTATACCATCCACACTCAACAAATGTCTGGTGAGTAAACGCATGAGCCCATGTATTGTTTGACTCACTAAACAAAATCCTGTTGTTATTAACTACCATTTAAACAGAAATGTCAGTTTCATAAATATGACTGATGTGCAAAGAAGATTTAAACAACGTTTATGAGTTTTTAATGTAATTTTTATTGAGTTTTTGTATCATAATTCATTAATTAAAGACATAAAGAATCATGCTGGTATGCTTTATTTCCCCATATTATTCAAATTGACTTTTTTCTTTCAATAAGAGGGTTGGGGTAAGTTATTACTTTCTGTTCTTGCAGAAAGATCCATCCAGTTTTCACACAATGACCTAAGTCCTATTTTATAAAAATGTATTTGTATGTACAATATGTGTATAAACATATTGCAATCATATTCTGACTTTTCAAGAAGCAGTACTGGAAATCACCAAGTGATTTTTAAAGGATAAAATGTGAAGTGCTCTTTAAGAAGAAAAATTGTGTCATGTTTTTTAGTCCACACCAACAATTTTCAACCTTTTTCATTTCAAGATACATACACTAGTTACTAAAATTCTGCAGCACACCAAAAAATAGGTGTGATTTTGATTTACAACAAAATAATATTACTCAATTACCATTTTTGTCCAAAGTGTCTTGTTAAAAAATCAGGTTCCTATACTTGTATATTAGGATTTCTGGTACCATGAATTAACCAAGGAGATGAGACCTTACTATTTGACATGACCAATAAGATGCAACTCTGTCACGTGACCAATGTATTCATGGTTCAAGACAGTGCATTCACCCCGGATGGCTATTGTCGTGTTGTTGTTTTTTTAACACCGTAATCTAAGGGAAAAGGCCACTGAATGATCGGGTATTGCACATTTCAAAGCCCGCGTTGTTCAAGGCCCACCTGTATTTTTAATGGCTGCAAAATATATACTCCTTCCCTGCATGGATGTACTTACCCACCTCTATTACGTTGTACCTTGAGAGCCTATTTCTTGTGGCCTGAAGATATTAAATGGGAAATTCCAGAAACACATGGTTCCTAAGTTTTAAATCACATGCAGTTCTGAGCAGCACGATGAGATCTCATGCACCTCCCCCCCGCCCCCGCGCCATCCAGCCTGGGGTTTGAATCGTGTGTACTCTCCCCGCCCATCTGCAACTTAGTAGCCACCTGGGGGGCCAGATGGACTGTCACAGGGTCACAGTGCTTGGGTTCAAGTCACCCTTCTTCGACTTCAAAGAGCACCCAAGCACAAGAGGAGCGACGCCGGCAGTTCCAGCACGCCAGGGGGAAGCCGTGAAGTGCTCCCTTCGGGTGGGAAGGCGAGCGCGGCGCAGCGAGGTGTTCTGAGAGGCGGAGACCGCGGACACAGAGCTGGCGCTACAGTGTGCTGTTATGGCTGTTCTGTTTTATTATTAGTTACTGCTGTTAATCTCGCCTCTGCACGGTTTGTAAGCTGAACTTCATCACAGACAGGAAAGCACAGAAAGAAAATGCAGTGTGCACAGGGCTCCGCACCATCCACAGTCACAGGCGCCCACTGCATCCAACGCAAAGACTCCTCGATATCAAAATCGACTGGTCTTGAGGACCATCTATACTGTGCATTAAAAAACGTCCTCACCGGAGGATATGTTTGTTTATTTTAGAGAGAGAGGGAGGGAGGGAGGGAGGGAGGGAGGGAGGGAAAGAGGGAAATATCTGTCAGTTCCCTCCCATACATGCCCCAACTGGGGATCGAACCTGCAACTGACTGGGAATCAAATCTGCAGCCTTTATTTTTGGGGTACAGAGGGTGCTCTGACCAACTGAGCCACCCGCTCAGAGCCATATGGTACTTTGAATGGATCTTTACCTATGCAGGGTTTTGTAACATCATGTCCTTGTATTTGGAATGGACCAATTCACTTAGTTAGGCAGATATTCTAAATATTGTCTTATTTCATTGTAAAATATTTTAAAATCCCATTTACCTCATCACCAATCTCTTGAGAAATTTCTAAGTATTGAGAAGCTGTCAGACTCATGGCGGAAAACACAAGTTTTCAAAAATTCAAAATATTGCTTTAAAAGCTTAATTCTGTCATTTGCAGCAAATACTACTACTTGTTTTACTTGAAGTGGTAGGCTCACTTCAATAATTTTTGAGACAATATCTGCCAAATATAAAAGCCCAAAATACTAAAGTCTGTCATGATTCTTTAAGTCAAAATCATGTTAGGTATAAAATCATGGCTAGTTCAGCCGACAACTCAATAACAAATATTTTTCTCAAGGTAGCAACTGTACTTCAAGATGTAGCAACACAGGTTTATACATACTTCTCATTTCATCACACCAAGTATTAGAAAGACACTGTACCCAAAGGTCAAAATTAGTAAGATTAGTAGTTTTACTCAATCACCAAGGACACCCTTAAATGCAGATGACGTGTTTTTGCTGTTGTTCCCTGCCTGCGAACCCCGGGAAAGAACCCAACCATTTCTGGGTCCACGTGGCGCCCCGATGCGGCGAGCTGAGGTGCAGGCAGTTTTCCCGCCACCTGCGCTGTGAACAGGGGCATCGATGTCTTAGCTGTCTTACTGAAATAGTTGGGACCTCACAGGCTTCTTAAAAGGCTCTTGGGGATTCTTCGCATGTCTGAAGACCTTAGTTAGAAACCATTTTCTGTATTTTCTCCATTTCAAAGATGAGGAAACTGAGGTTCCAGGATTATGCAACCTACCCCAAGCCCAACAGTGAACCGCACAGCTGAAGTCCAAACCCACACACCCTAACCCCAGGTCCGGGTCTCTGAGGACATGCCACACCGCCGCTTAGGACATCATTCTACTCTGAGGAGTGTCCGACTGTCCCCACGCTCCTTGTACTGAGATTTCGCACTGGTCCTCACATTACTCTCAGAGATGATGATACGCCGCATCCAGCAAGCATTTAGACGTCTCCTGGGATGAGCTGGGTCCATGTCCATCATGGTGCGGGGGGCGGGGTGTGTGCTCAGGGGAATAAGGCATGGTCCTCCCTTTCGAGGGTTTCCCAGGGGGCGGGGGGTGATAAACATGTAAACAAATACCTGCAGCGCTGCATGATGAGCGCTGTAACAGAACCCTGCACAAAGAGTCTTGGGAGCGCAGAAGCGTGATTAATTCTGCCCAAAGAAGGGAGGAGGGGGGGTAAGGGGCTTCGCAGCAAAAGTGCGTTTTTTCGTTAGCCTGGGACAAAAGCACCTCATCCCTTCAGTCACCGGCTAGCCCTCCTCATGTCTGAGTGCCGCTGTTGTGCGCCCTGCGCTCAGTCCCCCCGCTTTGAATTAAGTGTCTCCATTGCCCTCAAGAACGTATTATGAGGATGAATATGACACACAAATCCCCATATCTGAAGGAAATGCCTCCTGAACACGTGTAGGGCTCCTTCTATTGTGAGCAGATATCCCCATTTATTCACGCCAACTGGTGCTTAAGGGTGAGGGGGGCAGACAATCCTGCCACAGCCAAACAGCTTACTCTAAACTGCAGTTAGGAACAATGATGTGAATGAAAGAGACTGTCGCCAAGTGTCCTCACCGGTCTTTGCAGTCATCTTTCTGCTAGGCCAGAGGTCGGCAAATTTTCTCTCCTGTAAAGGAGCGGAGAGTGAGTATTTTCTCCTTTGTAGGCCGACGGTCTCCGAGCGAAGTGTCGGGCTCTGCCCTTGCGGTGTGCGAACAGCCCCAGACAGCAGTGTTCCCATGAAGCTTTTCTTACCAGATAGGCAGTGGGGGGCCACGTGAGCCCATGGGCTCTAGAGCTGGCTGACAACCAGCCTCACAACCAGCTGTGTGATTTTAGGCAAATTGCTTTATCACTCTGGCACCTGTTCCTTGTATCAAATCAAGTATCCGCATTTCACAATCAATAGTGGTCCTTCGTATTGCACAATACAAAGACCTACTGCAAACTCCCTTTGCCCCCTTCCCCCCAACACGCACACCAGTATTCCCGACTCGTTCCATCACAGAATAAACAGAGACGCTGAAGAAAAATAAATGTGGCCTCAGGTGATGCTAATAGGAACAGATATCTCAAATGAAGCGGGGGCAGCTGTGCAAATTCAATTCTGAGTATAACACTAACAGGAGAAAAGCAACCAGGTTCCTTAAACGTTCTACAAGTCTTAGCAAGTCAGATATGCTTCAAAGAATTGGGCAAAGAGTAAAAAGCAAAAATTTAGTGGGCATAATGTTACTTTTTAAATGCTTGGAATCAGACAAAGGTTAGGAGCTAAACAAAATATTTCAGGTCAAAATGACATTTCTGAGTCTTAGGTTTTGACCAAGCATAAATTCTCTGCCTTCTGAATCTTGGCAGTATCTTAAGTCTATAAAGGTATTGTTAGTAACATTGAAAAATATCACGACTCACTTATATTTGTATAGCTATTTAGAGATTTTATCTTTGGACATTACATTGTTTGAGCTTCCTGCAGCCCTATGACATTGACAAAGGTAAACATTATAGCCAGTTTACAAATAAGGAAGCAGAAATTCAAAAGGCTCATTCTCTACCGAGAAGATTCTTGAGTTAATATCATAAAAAGGGGAGGGGCTAAGGCTAAGCTCATCAATTAGCTTAGCCCACGTAGACCAAACACGAAAAACACACACCACCAAGTAGTTTGAGGATCCTCATCTCCTTCACACTCTAAGGGAAATGAGAGCTTGGGGCGGGGGCAGGACTTAACAGCTTCGCAGCTTCAAAGCACTTCAAATTCGGAAACAGTCGCCCAGCGTTTTGCTTTAGCAGTTAGTGTTCGATTTACCTACTTTTCCGTGAAGTGCTTCCACCAGATGTGAATGCCGCATGGATACAGCTCATGAAGCGTAGTGGGGGGGGGGGTGCTGTATTAAAATAACCACCACTGAGAAGGGTTCTATAAGCAAAGGGTATCCCTTTCAATGTGATCAGCCTCATAGACAAAGGCTGTGTCCTTATAAAATTAAAATACAAACAGCTGTGAATAACTGAAATCACTAAAAGACACAGATGGATTAATAGTGTAATGTTATACGTGCCTTTTATCCAGATGCAACTTTGAACATAATGTATTTGGTTTTAGAACTGAAATCCTTAAAATTCTGGGTTTTTAAAAAAATATGTATAATTAAATTCATCTTTGGAGGATCCTGAAGGTTGTACGGGGCAGAAAGCAGCAGCAACATATTTTTATTCCAATGACTCGACGGCGGCGGGGTAGGCTCCGCAGAAAACTATGCCGAGATTTGAGAAAGCAGAGACAGCTACATGACCCGAAGAAGACAGAGTCTTCTTCGTCAGGGATGAGGAAGCCACCCCTCAATTAACGTCTCGATTTGATCGCTGTCCACTTCCGGTCCGCCCGACCGCGGAGCACTGTCCATGGAGACGCCCGCAGCACGGAACTGCGCAAACCACGTCCGACCCGTTCAGTCAGTCCCAGCACCTTCCCCACACGCTGCGCAAGCCTTTTTTGTGCCTCAGCTGTGTTTTTACCTCTCATGAAACAATAAAGCGTAACGTGCTGAAAATGCTGCATATTTTCTTCCATCTTCAATATTAACATGGCCACACAAAAATTTAGAAATTTTGTTTTTTTTTTTAAATGCACACGATAAGACGGCTGTCACACTGCAATCTAACGAAATGTCTCGAATGAAGTTAAAGACAGCTAAGCGCTACGAGAGCCATACCACGGAAAAACCCAACGAACTTTCTGGCCAGCCCAAATCTTACATGGGAATCTGTTTCTAAAAGCAAAAATGACCTGGAATCGAAAGACCCTTGAGAACGCCTTCTATTGTCCTAGAAGACCAGCAGGTGTGATTTTGCGTACGCACAAATCCTGTCTTCACACATAAACATCATGTGCTTGATAGTACGCAGCTTGTATCCCCAAAGAGCCATTCGAATATTTAAGAATTAGAATCGCACCCAGTCTGGGGAGCAACCAATACCACGAGGCCTGCAGAAGCCGCTCCGAGTGCGAATTTCCTTGGCAGGAATGCGGGCCGCATCGCCCCCGCCATTCCTAAGGCCGGGCCCCTCCCTCCTCTTCTGTTGTCACTCTTACTCCCTTCACCCATCTCTCTCTCTCTCTCTCTCTCTGACTACTCAGTCGAGATGAAGCCACTGTGTCTCCGAAGTCCTCCAAAGCCAACTGAGCCTCACATACGTCGGTTTTTATAGCGGCCACAGGAAGTTGCCACAAGCCACAAACATAAAACTACTTAGATCCAACACACATGTGGAACAACACAGGTCATTATCTTACGGTTCTGCAGGTCCCAGGGGGGTCTGACTGCTCGAGGTCCTCTGCTCTGGGCTTGCCAAGGCCCAAATCCAGGGGCTGGAGGCCTGGGCTCCGGGAGACAGCCCACGTGTGGCCTCACTCAGGTACGTGGCTGAAAGCAGGTCCACGCAGGGGCAGGACTCGAGGCCTAGTCCCTTGCTGGCTGTGAGCCAGGAATCCTGCTCAGCTTCCAGAGGCAGCCATTTGGAGGGGCTCCTGAACCCCCTTCTCCATCTTTCAGAGCCTGCAACGGGATTGAGTCTTCCTCCCACTTGCAAACTCCGTACCTCCCTTCACTGCATCTCTCTGACCTTTCGGTTGCCCCTCCGGTTTTAAAGACAGGTGATTACATTGGACCCACCTGCAAAAGCCCGGCTCCCTGCCTGTTCTCGGGCCTGCTGAGGGTTAACCTTCATTCTGCCTGCAAACGCTTCTCCTAGGGGTTCCTAGGTGAGTGTCTGAGTGGATGACGTGGGGCCAGGAATCTCCTTCCTTCCTTCCTTCCTTCCTTCCTTCCTTCCTTCCTTCCTTCCTTCCTTCCTTCCTTCCTTC
This sequence comes from Glossophaga mutica, assembly GCA_039655065.1. Classification (NCBI taxonomy): domain Eukaryota; kingdom Metazoa; phylum Chordata; class Mammalia; order Chiroptera; family Phyllostomidae; genus Glossophaga; species Glossophaga mutica. The sequence continues at coordinate 92,879,506 of CM077313.1, forward strand.
CCTCCCTCCCTCCCTCCCTCCCTCCTTCTTCCCTGAGAAGCTGACCTTAGGAAACCAGCCCAGCAGGAGGAAGGACTAGAAGCCTTTGCTCCTTCCACCTCCTGACCTGTTTTCCTCTGAGCACTCTGCCCACAGTGGACACTGGGGGGCTCCCCACCCCACACCCTACCTCAAGCACAAGATGCAATCCACACAGGTCAACGGGCACTGCTCATTTCACATGGGGTCCCCGGAGAGGTTCTGCATTGCTAACTCCCAATAATGGCAGATGTTCACCCTTCCCCCGCCCCCCAAATCCCCCAAAACAAAGTAGAACTCTCACAGGTCCTCTGATCACTGCACCAAAGTATCTGGAATTGTGTCCTGACGCCCAGGGGTATCTTGGACCAGGTCCGATTTCTGGAGACTTCACAGGAGATTCATGGAGGCAAAACCTTCAGCTCTTTCAGAATCTCAATATTAGAAAGGCCTGCTAGAGCAATGGCCGTTTCTGTGCTTTTTCAATAAAATAACTTACACATTATCCATCATAGTTTATGTTACAAAATGCCAAGTAGAGGGACGCAGGTAATCAATTTCTCCTGGATTTCAGCTCCAGCCCGGGAGTTGCTATGGGGTGTCTATTGCCACCTCCAGCTCTGCTTTTCTTTGGCCAGCAAAGATTTTATTTCAGTTTGGTTTTACGTCCAATTCCTTAGGATGAGACAAGCAAAAGTTGTGTCCTTATCTTCAGTTTACACGCAGCCTCTTCACTCATCTCCTCACTGGCTCGGGCCCTGAGGGCGTCTGACATGGGTAGGAAAAGTCTCTCCAGCTAAACAATGAGAACCAGCTAAATTCAATGTTTTCGGGTTTTGTTATGGATGCCGGTATCTTCAGCATTAAGTTCAGTGCTCACCTACATCTATAAATCCACTTGAAGTCACTTCCAATTTCTTTCTCTTTATAATTTCATTGTTCTGAGTTTATTTCCAATGTTATTGTTACTTACTGCAGTTTTTTTTTTTAAAGATTCCTCCACTCTTCTTTATAAATAACAAATTCATCTTAGCTGTATTCGTGAGGGAGGGGACCAGGTGTGGGCCCGTCTGCAGCACAACTGCGTGGAGCCCTTTCCCAGCCAAGCCCAGGGTCCGTCTGGAAGAAAGGGACACGGGACGTGGACCCTCTGCCATATTAACACCGAGAAGGTTAAGAGCAGCTTCCGCCTACACGCGTGCATGTGAAAAACAGGCCACTTGGGCATATCGATGATTTTGAGCTGAAGGCCCTTAAAAGGCAACTGATGGAAGGACTTTCTGACCTCCCCTTTCCACCTAAAAGCGGGCCGTAAAATCTCCCAGGAGAGAGCTGCCCTCCTTGTACCCAAAAGAGAAGAACACCCTTAGCCCCGGAGACTAGGACTCCACGGCGAAATGCGTCTAACAATCAAACCGACTAAAACAGCCCTATCGTCCATTAGTTTCCCCGTGAAGCCCCGCCTCACTGTCCCACAGCGTACGGCCCCTAACCCAAACTTCCTGTCACTTCTCCACAAATGTACCATTCTTCGTTAAATAAGGATATAAGCTCTCAGTGCTGCCTGCTTCCTTGGGCCTTCATTTTTCTTGTGAGGACCCTTCTGTGCCCATAAAAATGTTATATAAAATGTGATGCTTCTCTTGTTAACATGTCTTATGTCGGTTTGCTTCTCAGGCCCAGCCACAGACCCTGGGGGGGTCAGAGGGTAGATTCTCTTCTTCTACAATAGACACACAGGTTAGCCCAAGTCACTCCTGCGAGGGTGAATCTGATCATTGTTCCAGCCACTGGTCAAAAGGGAGACAGACGCTGGATTAGGACACACCCAACCACCAGGAGGGAGGAATCTCCGTCTTCCTTCCCATGGGCTCCCCAGGTTCCGTCTTAGAACAGGGAACGAAATTTGGGGCTTACAGCTTTTGTGGTTTAGTATTTCTTATATACTCAAACACTTCTCTCCAAGTTCCAGCCAGGGCGAGGATGGAGAAATTACAGCATGTGGCAGTGCAGGGGATGAGAGGTTAGTGGGGTGGGGCTGCCTCCTGCTGCACAGAGAAATCACAGGGATGGACAACAACCCAACAGAAAGCACTGGAACAGTCACTGGGTCGGCACCGGGATCTTCACAGAGGTCCTACCTTTAGGCAGCAAAGCAGAACCCGGCCTCATGGCAGGTCCCTTTGTGAACCGCCCGAAGGCCGCACACTCGCCATGTGAAAAGTCAGCCTCAGAAGAACAGACCAGAGAGAAACACGGGGAGCCCTCTGCGGGGGGTGGGTGTCCGGGAAAGCGCTCACCTGGAAATGGAAGTTTCTCCCCGAATATGGACCTGTCATCTGTGCCATCTGGGCTCATACTGTCACCATAAGGGCACCTCCAGAAGGAGTTCATTACATCTACAGGTGTCTAAACCACTGTTGCTGCTCAGAGCAGGAAATGTGTTTACTTCACCAAAAGACCAAACCAAACCAAACCAAATCAAAAATTCCTGCTGCAAGGGTTCGGAAAGCGGTGGCCCGGGGACCCTTTCTGGGGAGGACCTGAGAGAGCGGGCCCGGGCAGGAGGTGGCACGCCTCCATCCGCCATCGCACGCTCAGGAGTCGAGGTGTGTAACCTGAGACCAAAGGGCTGGTCCGCCTCCTAATGTGGGGATGGCAGAGGTTTTCGTGGACTCTGAAGCTCTTGTCCTCAGAAATCTCCAGTCGCCGAAGACCCTAAGAAAGCCACCACGGAGTCAGCGTCCCTGGCTCATCAACCTGCTCGTTCAAACATCCAGAAAGCCCTGGCACCAGGGATTGGAGACATTACCAGGGGGAGCAAAGCCAGGACCATCATGCTGTTTAGTTGTAAATTTCCAATCATTTCTCCTAACTGACATGCTTGCCTTTGTTCCTTAAAGATAGTTTTGTGCTAAACTTAACATTTTTTCCTAAATCTTTTTTCCTTTCTTTGTGAATTTAAGTGGATAGAAATGAGCTGTATTATTTTTTGCATATATCAAACTATTCAATAAATGCTAAACAGTAGATTAGAAATCTTTTAATAATGCCATTTATTATTCTCATTGTCTGTTTTCTCTTGTACTTATTTAATAAATCTCTCTTCAGATGCATCGCATGGAGCGGGAGCTCCTATCTACCCTGATGGGTCGCTGACCCCGTGGGTCCCGGCGTGTGCTGGACTGAATACTGTGATGACATTGGGACTCGGGGCAGCACACAACTGCTCTCTCTCACTTACGCCTGGAAGCACCTACCAGTGACATATTAATGAATTACAGATCCGGTGGTGAGTTAGCGGGATGACGAATCCCCGCCAGTGTTGCCAAGATTGGGGTGGGGAGAGGCTTTTTGTAAACATACGACCTGGTGGGAAGAGGAATTCCAGTTTACAAATGATAAGGTGGAGTTCGTGTGGTCCCCGTCTTCTCATTGGGCTGTCAACCTACGCAAGTCATGGGTTCCCGCTGGCTGTTTCCCAGGCTTTCTCTGAGGCTAAGATCCGAATGTGCAAGTGGTATTATAATTTGGGGAGAAGGTATACACACGTAAGTACTCATACACCATCAGTCACTAAGGAATCAACACACTCATGGATACAGAGAACAGACTGACAGCGGTCAGAGGGGAGGGGGTGTATGTAGCAGGGCTGCGTGAAAAAGGTGAAGGAACTATGGAAAACCCACACAACTCATGGACACGCACAGCAGCACGGTGATGACCAGAGGGGAAGCGGCTGGGGGAGGTAGAAAAGGGAAAAAGAGGGTAAACGGTGATGGAAGGGCACTTGACTTGGGGTGGGGAACACATAATACGACGTACAGATGATGTGTTACAGAATTGTACACCTGGGACCTGTATAATCTTATTAACCAAGGTCACCCCAGTGAAGTCCATAAGAATTAAAAAAAGAAACAACAAAAAGAATCGCCCCAAACACTGCTGTGCCCCAGCCTTCCGTTTCCGGCCCGTGCACGTCAAGTGGCTGCTGGGGCGGAATGGAATCTTGCTCACGCCTCTGCGAACAGTCCCCTCACTACCCACTCCAAAATTACAGCAGGCACGTCTGCCGCCTATGTCCTTCCGGCACTCGGACGCGTGCGCAGATATGCCAGGAATCCATGAGCGCTCCGTGGCACACAAGAATCAATTAGAAATCGCTTCGCTCTCAGTTTACAGTCTGGCAGAGGAGGTAGCTGTGGTCCTCGGGTATCATTCATTGGCTAAGGTCTGCTTCTTCGACACTAAGGAGAGGTGGCAGGACTATCTTATGAATGTAGGGGGCGCAGAGGCAGAAAACTCCATGGCATGACTTGTTATCGGTATGTTGGCTTGAAATACTTTAAATTTGCATGTAAGATAATGAAATTGTATTTAGAAACACTGTAAAGAAGACTAAAAATGTGTATCACCCTCAAATCTGTGTGTACGCAATGCGGTATTTGAAAGGGCAATTCATATCTGTGCTCCAAATGATTACTTTTACAGGCATATTTGTTTTATGAAAAACTTGCTTATTTCCTATATAAGATTTGATTTTTTAAAACTTCTGCACACTAGCCCACATTCTAAAACTTTCTTTCATAAAATATTTAAAAGTATCTTGTATGAACAAATTCATACATTCTAGCAATTTGGTGGGGATCAACTGATTTTGGGCAATGATTTAATTCTTAAATTAGAACTTAATTATTAGTTATAATAATTTTGGCTGTGCCCTTGTAGTAAGAAGGCACCAAGCTTTCAGGACCACTATTTAGTGTGTTATATAATTCAATCGTCCATTAGCTGAACCGGAAAAAGTAACACTTTAATGCTTATAGTTAGCTTTTGATTTCAAAGCCCTTGTGGCATTTCAGATGGATCAACAAGTGTACAACACACACTTCTCTGTACAACGCTTACTTCAAAAATGTTAATTGACAATTGTATTTTGTCAATACATAAGCAATGGTTGAAATAATTTTTAGAAAGAAGATAGCTCTTATCCTTAAATTTTATCATGGGAAACCTATGCCTGAAAGTGAGTGACAGATTACGAACTAAGATCGTTTCTCTGCAGGAACGCATTTTTAGATAACTAGTAAGGCTGATCTAGAATCACTTAGTCTAATTAGAATTTAGACAAACATTCCCACGGGAATATTTTCACGCTTGCTGTACAGCTTCCTGGCTTTCTTTCATCACAATACATTTGCTGTGCATGCCACATTTTAACGCAAATTCGACATGCCTTTAATAGATATACTATGGAATTGACAAATATTGAAACACCGTTGCTTGCAATCTTCTGTTCGGAATCGGCTTTTAGGGGAAAACTAACGTTTAGGCAGGAGCTGTGGAGTACAGGATGAACTATACCTGGCCTGGCAAACTAAAGGTTCTTAAGCTTTTGCAGAAGTAACTGCAAAAAAACCAATGAGTGCACGATCAAACTGTCTAGGAACAGATGCAAAACTTAAACACTTGCTTTTGTCCCAATAGCCTGGTTTTAAAAAGGGTACAAACGTAAATATGTCTTCGTTAAAATAAAGCCTGGGTCAATAAATCTCAAATTCATGAAGTACACTCAGAGCCTCAAGTGATGCGTTAGTAGTGCAGACACACATTAAAGCTCTTAGCTTGAAAACCATCCGCTGTAAAATGGGGCAGAAGCGCATTAAATATTCTTATCAATCTCAGCGCCAAAAGGATTACAGTCGAGAACATATGCAGGCTCGGTTATGCAAAATAGACTTCCCCAATAATTTTCTCACAGTTTGGGGAAGTTATGTTTTCTGCCTTATGCTTTTGAATCTGATGAACCGGGAGAACAGAGAGAAAATATTTCAATAATCTATTTTTTGTTTCTTTGGCTAGAACAGCAAACCATGAAACACTTCTGAACATAATTAGCTTCTCGGCACTGTGATTCCCAGTCTCTCCGGGTGCGGGGCCTGCGGGCCAGATGGTGCGCCTTATCATGGTGCCTTTGAAGCGGGGGCTTGGGTTCAGGGCCGCAGGCCCCAGGACAGGAGAGGCAGACTGCAAGGGGAAGTGATGAATCCAACTAGGAGGCCCTGTCAAAGGGCCGATCAAATGCCAGCTTCCTCTTGGCTCCAGCTCTCGTGTCTTTCATCTTTGAGGGTGGGGTGGTGGAGGTGGGGGCCACAGTGAGAGATCAGAGACAAGGAAGAGGTCAGGGAGATGGGGACCAGCATCAGTTTCCAAAAACACCCGTAACCTGCTACATGGAGAAGAGGCTACGCGGGCATTTGCACCTGGACCTGCCATTCTTCTGGATTACCTTGTGTACAGAGGGGCTCTGGGAGAAACCTTTCTTGGCTCTTACTTGGTGGCACCGGTCGGTTAGCAGTCTGCCTTAGAACTCGGTGCGAAAGAGCTTACGGGAGAGAAGCCTGACTGCGGAGAAGCCAGGGAAGAAACTCATCAGAAAAGACTTGAAACCTAAAAATGATGCGCAAAGCAGGTGCCCAAACGGAAACTGAGGAATTTACGATGTCTTGATTAGATGTGAAAACCAGAGCTGAGAACAACTCAGCTCAGGTAAGGAAAACAAACCTGCAGGAAAAGGCAGGGTTATTCTTGAGTAACTCGACATGGTCTGGATGGCGTTGCACGGTGAGTCTAAGCCAGCCTTTTTGAAGAGTAACAATGACAAAAGGACAAGGAAGATGGTGAGCACGGCCTTTCCAGAGTATTACATTTGCCCCTACCCCTGGAGGAAAGGTTTTAAGACGATATTTCAATAATTGTCCCCCTGACAAAGTATCTTGAAGAAATCCAAAACAGATGAGTAAATAAAACCTTACTTTCAGCTTTGCTGGGCAAAAACAAATAAGTAAATAAATAAATTCACATTTTACCACGTATTTTTCATCGAGGAGCAAGAAATTCACATGGCGTGCTGTGACTCAAAGGTGCTGTGACTCAAAGGTGGCACCAGTGCGGGCACGGAGGGCCGGGCAAAGTCGGCGGGGAACTGTCTTCACGAGGTGAATACGGGGCATTAGGGCCACTGCACCCATGTGCGCACACAGATACACAGACGGAGACATACGATACTATTGATCTCACTGACACATAAACACTCGTAGGCGGATAAATGCACACACGGACAGAAGACAGGAGGCCTCTGCGTCAGGGACAAAGGCAGCTTACTCCTTGCAGTAGAAGCAGCCCCAGTCCCTGCGTGTCCACATGGTGAGGCCGGATGGCGTGTGCACGTTCAGTGGGGTACCGTACAGGGGGTGACCCTCCCTGCCCCCCTCAATTAGGAAAGCGATCTCATTGGGGGCTGCTAGTGGTCCGCCAACCCTTCGCTGAGCAGAGAGGAAGTCAGGGATACCGTATGTTAGTTCTGGGACGGAAGCAAACCTGGGCCGGGGAAAGGCAGGTTTCCCCTGGGCCCCCTCCCAGGGGGCGGGGCCAAGACACCCCTGAGCTTTCCTGTCCTGGGGTGCCTCCTCATGCAAATGTCCTCGTGTTGGCTGTCATTGCCTGTCCGAGGACCTGGACCATTTAGAAACATGGGATATTCGCGGAGAAGTGTCTCCCAACAGAAGCACGGGCCACGTGGAGGGCCCGGGTGGAGACACTGCAACGGGCAGGCTCGGCCGAGCGCCAGCGTCAGATGCGGGGGCCACCACGTTCTCCCAGGACCGTCCCGGCTGACGCCGCGCAGGGCTGCATGGCTGTCCCTGGTGAGCCCTGCCCGAGACCGAAGATGCTGCTGGTTTTCAGCCACTGCAGTTGGAGGGGGTGGGTCAGGCAGCCACACATTACTAGAACAACACGACCCATTCAACGACAGGAGCAGCTGCAGAAGGACATGTGGAGTTTATTTTCATTTGAACCTACGTGTCCGAGTACGTACATACACCCAGACGTGAACGCAGGAAGACGAGAGACAGAAACACGGAAACACGATGCAGAACAAACGGCTCGTTGGGGCGAAACCTGACATTTCTACTTCAGACATACCAGCGTTAACTGATTTTTTTTTTAAAAAAAGATGTATTAGCTTTATTAAAAAAACCAAGTTTTGCTTTTATGAAATACTGTGTGTGTACCTTAATCTCTGAATTATGCACTCGGAAGTGTTTATTTGCCCTGGAACTGTCTCTCCCCCTTAGTGTCTATCCGGTGTAGGTGCTGAGCACACAGAGAGAGGTGAGGTGACCAGGACAGCAGGCAGGACGCTGTTGGACAGTAGGAGCTGGCTTCCGCCCAAGTGGAAACGTGGGCCGTTTTCCCATAGCCTGGTCAGCATGTGACACGATGGCACCGCTGGAGGGCTCTCGGAGGGGAAGGTGCACCGCTTACCCAGGCAGAGAGGCGGTGCCTGGTCTATGATTATTTTGAAACTTAACCTTCACTCTCACGTTCCTATTGCTCTCTCTAGAAACACGTGTTGAAAACACGCTGCAGCAAGTTCTGAAGATTCATCATTTGAAACTGCAATTGTTAAAGATAAGATGGTGGGTATAATAATTGCATGTAACTTTTTTCATGAAATAAAAATTCACTGCAAGAGAGTTTCAAAGCCTGTAGTCAGTAAGGACTATTTATACAGATTGCCTGGCAAACCTGCAGTGCCTGGGACTATGTAATTTAATATGAACTAGCCAGAAAAGTGCAGCTTCCACGCAGTAAACAGCAACCGCAAAAGTCTATGGACTGTAGTACATATTGTGAATGCTGCTCACACATTAGGCAGGATTGTTTTCTTGTTTAAAAGTGCAGAGTCAGTATTTACTAAAAATATTATATCAAGCTGGAAACGAAGAAATACACTTCTCGCGGTCATCAATAAAACAAAGTCCAAAATACTTAAAACTAATTGGTATTACTCTGGTAGGTACATATGTATCATAAATGCACGCATTCTAATATTCTACACGCGTATACTACTACCATAAATTTGTGAAGAAATAACACTGCCTACTTTTCCACTTAGCACATTTATATTTTCCTTTTTTTTAACTGACAATTGTAATGTATCAGTGGGAAACATAAAGAATCAATTTAATATTAAATATTAAGTACGAAGCACACCCTGCTTTACTAAACCCCTTGGTCGAGCGCCCTGCAGGATAGTAACAGTGAGCACGTACTCACACTGCGTAATTGTGCAAAATCCACAGGAGAGAGCTGGGCAGTTTTTTTATTATTAATATAAAATATTGGTCTTTATCAGTGTTCTACATCGAGGTTCATTCTGTCAAAATAATACCAGTGTGCTTGTAGTTCTTCCATCTTGATAACATTGTAACTTGAAATGTGCACTCCCAAGATTACCGACTGGAACACCGTTTCATGAGACCTGGAACCCCAGGGCACGCAGTTAATTCAGCCAAGTGGAGTAACAATAAAAGACGAACTGATATTACCACTTTCAAACACGTAACTAACCCACACAGACTCCAAAGACAAATACATAGAAGTGGACTAAACAGGCTTTTTATCAAATGCTCAGACCTCAAATTGCACGCCACGATCTTGAAATACAATGAGTTGCCTGAGTGTCTAGCAATTGTCTGCTTAGCCACGTCTGCCCCCTGCTAGACGCTCAGGTTCTGGAAGTCAGGGACTGTCCCAGCGCGAGTGTGAAACGCTGACTTGTCCTTGGGCTCCCCCCCTAAAGAAGGCACGTGCTCCATCCCCAAGCCCATGTTGATGAGGAACCCCTGAAGGGTCGGCTACGCACAGCTGTGTGAGAAGACACACCGAGATGAGAAGAGTCCGCACTAACAACAGGCAAAATGCACCGGTGGGGCCGAGAGTCGAGGTCAGCCATCATTTAGAAAGAACGCTCATGTTCATGGATCACTACAGTTTCTGTTCAAGAAGAAAGAGCTTGTAGTAAAATAATAACAATACTACTACTACTACTAATAATAATAATGGGTTACTGAAGTGACGTAACTCCAGCCCTGCACACTGGACACTTCGCCCTCCTCTGTGGTCTAACGTGTCCGGGGGAGGAGGACTGAATGCGAGGGACGGCAGAGCAGTGCAACGCAGGGGAACACACTTCCTAGGGCAGCGGCGCTTTCTGACTCCGCCGGCCCCGCAGCCGTCCGGCCCAGGGGAAGTCGGCCCGATTCCCAGGGCTGTGTCTCACCACATGCGATGGGCTGGGTCGGTGGGACAACCTTCCACATGCCACACTGCCCCAGATCCCATGCCAAGAACCCCTCTGAGCGGAGGCCGACTCTTCGAAGAAAGGGAGGCAATCCCCCCTCATCTGACACAGAACACTGAGTAGCCCTTGTACCCTTGGCGGTCTGTCATGTACTCAACGTGAATGACATTTCTATTTTCCCAGTGCAAATGTGTCCCTCCTCCAGCTTTCAGAACCCTGCCAAAACTTGTCTTCTCCAAGATTCCTTGCCAAACATCTCACCTTTATTTTATGACTATAATCAGCCCTACAATAGTTCAAGTAGATATGCCACTCCTCAAGCAGAGCAGACAGGCGCTTGTCAATCTGTATCTTAATTTCTACGAGATCCGTCCAAAGATTATCTAGCCATGTACTATGAAAAACAGAGGCATTTGTTGAAGTAGATACAAGGTACAAGAAACACTGTACACAGTATAATGATGCCTCGGTCCCCTTCAAAGTATACACCTTGGGACCTCACACACTTCTCCCAGTCACCATCAGCCACCCTATCATATTTTCCTGAATCTCATTTATGGTTTGAAATCTCTTCCTTTTCAAAGGTGATTTCAGTTTTGGGAAAAGCCAGAAGTCAAAAGGCACCACATCTGGGCTGTAGAGGGACAGAGTCACCTGCGTGATTTGATGTTTGACAAAAAACACTCTGCATAAGATGTGATGTATGAGCAGGCGCATTGGTGTGATGAAGCTGCCAATCACCAGCTGCATATAGGTGCAGCCCTCTGAATCATCTGAATAGTTTCTGCAGAGGAATCCTCAAGCTTAATGCAAATTTGATGCAGATTCATTGCTCTACTCGCTCAGTCATTTTGAATGCAATGGCCACACAGTGCACATGCTCACTCAGCAGTGGCTACCACCCCCACTGACCAGTACAGTGACGTTGTCATTGTTCACGCATGAGCATTCCAGTCCACTCTCCTTGGCTGCCAAGTTACATCGATGTCGCGCAAACTGTTCTCATTATATTAACAGTGGCTGGACTTTTTCAGGACAGACCTTGTGTTGGGTGATGATCTGAGTAATCTCTTCATAAATTATACTTAATATGGGAGCACTAACTAATCAATCAACTTGGTGCTCATAAAACAACGTGGTAGACCCAACAATGAAAAACCATAAGCTTACTGTAACGTAAGGCTGAGAGAACACTTCAAAAAAATGTAAAGCCTTGATCTGCTCCTTTCCACCCACCCCCTCTGAGGTGTGAGCTGCTTATCCTGACGGCAGCTTTCCTTCTGAACCGATGTGCTTTCTTCCCCGACGACCAGATTTATGGAACGTTCGGTGAAAACAGTGAGAAAATGGCATCCAAACTACTACTTAAAAAATTCATCATCCAGTCTGTTCAAGTGAGATTGGAAGAAAAAGACACTATGAGGGACTTAATCTCCCTTCTTAAGGCCAGGGGTCCTCTCTGTGTCAAACTTCCTAAAAGAGTCCTCAGCTATAAAGCAGGTACTGATTTTGAAAGGCTGTAAGTACCCTCAAGAGCCGAGTAATGCTGTTGCAGAGATGGGAGAAAAATGATGTTAATTTCTGGAAGGGAAGCCGATCACCTGCGACGTGCCACCTAGAAATGGAGGCGAGACAGTAAGCCTGGGGATGGGCACCGGGCGTAACATTAGTTTATCTGGTCTAAATTCACGAGAAGGGAAAATCAGGCTATTTTCTTATAAAAGATCAAAAATTATGTGTCTAGAGCAGCTAGCAAGACCTGGCATGTCAAATCAATCTTCCACTTAAGAGACATTGATTTGGAGAAGAGAGAATTTTCACTTTATCTTCCTTTCTGGTACAAAAAAAAAACAGTCATGTTTCACGATCATTTATATCGAGATATACTTCGGAATGTTACTGGTTAACCCGCAGAGGCTGGGACCAGGGGTCTTTCATTAACGAGAGACAAAAGCTCAGGATTTGAGAGCTCCTGAGTGCTAGCGAAGAGGCTTGTCATTCGTCACGTGTGAGTGGTGTTAAGAGACCAGAGTTCTGCGACCCAGCAGCTGTGTGGAAGAACGACTCGCCGTTGACCTCGATGCGGTGGAACTACGTAGCCTCCAGCAGACGTTCCCTGGCATGCACCTGCCCCTTAGCACACGGCAGGTCAGCGTGCTCGGTTGTCTGGGGAACACCTGGCAGCTCCTCGCCTCGGCGGAGGCATCTGGGGACCAGTTCGGGGTCATCCCTCGGGCAGCTTGGATAGCTGTGTATGATGTGGGTGCCACTTTCTCCAAAGATTTCCCAACAGTAGCGGCTTGTCTTGTTTATCACGGCTCTGGCTTGTTTTAACTTGCCATTTGGGTTCATCTGTGACCCAAGTGCTGCAGCAAACTCAAACACTCTTCCTTGAGGAAAATCTGGCCTTGACCAGGAGAAAGCGATGAGTGGCCGGCCTGCCATCCGGCCCGGGGCGTGGGCCTGGCTCTGTGGTGTTCACCATAGAATGAAAGTCCTCCGTCGGCGTGAGTCCTGCGGCTCTGCCCTGGATGAGCACGGCAGAACCCCTGCCATGCAGACGGTGTTCAGGTAGCACAACTTCGAACTCTTTGTAATTCCACCCCATAAAAAATTCTGGCTGACATAAAAGAAATGTTAAAAAGAGAGCCCAAGACAATGGTTCTCGAATGCTAGTTAGACTGGTTGACTCAGACTATCAGAAACCTGTTGAAAATGCAGATGCTTGGGTCTCATCTCAAAATGACTAGAAGGGACAGCCCAGGAGTCGAGCCCCGGAACCCGCATTCTTAGCAAGGGCTCCACGTGATGCGCATGAAAACCACCAGTCTGAGTCAGGGACTGAGCGTCCAGTCCGTCCTCAGGGTGCTGAGGCTCCTCTGTTTCTGGGCTGCCTGAAACTTCTGCAGGGATGACCTGCTGCTGCACAGGTGGAATAGTAGCTTGACTTGTAAGTGTTTTGACGTTAAAACATCATATATTGACCATGATCACAGCCATGGCATTTATGCCATGACTTTGCCATGAAAGTGGGAAGAAGGGTGCTGGAGTCCATTGCTCAGAGGTACTCTCTTTCTAATCAGTGGTATGAACTCCTCTTCCTAATCATAAGAACTATGCTGTCCGCAGTATCTCCATTTTCTCCTGGGGTGCCAGGGAGCTCAGACCCAAACTGCCAGTAACCCTTACGCCGAGCACGCGTGTTTCCTTCCTTCTCTTCAGTCTCTTTTCCCTTTTGATGACATTCGTATAAACAATTTTTCTTTAAGTAACAACAACATGCTCCCAAAGTTCTCTTCGATTGCATCAGGGAGTGAAAAAAAAATCTAAAATAAAAATTACAGTGGCTTCCTGATTTTTATCCTCCTTGATTGACGACACGCATTGGTAGCCATTTGGGAATGGTGGATTCTGTTTCTCCCCAGACACTGTCCTGGACACGCAGTTGGTCTAGATTAGTCACATGGCATCTTGGTCCCTAAGAACTCGAGAGGGATGATTACTGTGTCCAGACTAAAGTTTTTGGAAGATTCTAAAATACATGAAATTCCTTGAAATAGCAGAGAGGGGGGAACAAAAACTAAGCATGAACCCACTGGCGATCCAAATTCATGGCTCGGAACTCAGCGCTGTGCATGAACAATAGCTGGAACCCACAGGCCGGGCTGGGGGGGGCCTGCTGGAGGCCTGTGCCATCTTGGAGGAACTTCCAAATCACTTCCTCCCGCTTTCTGATCCAGCCTCTAAAATCATCAGATCCACCGTTTGGGGTACAGCTAGCCCACAACAGATGAATGAGTGGCTGACATTCTCTTTCTTTATTGTTTCTTTTCCCTTTCACTGGAAATGACTAGTTGACTAACTTCTTTGATTAATGTAAAAGGTAAATGTGAGAATTCTATAGGCTGAAATGACAAAACATGATAAAACAGTGAGCTCATAAAAATTCTGAGGATTTCAAAGTCTCTTTAAAGTCTTTTGACTGAAAGAACTGGATTAGAAGAGAATTTAGAGCTTTCAGAAGTCTTTTTTTCCCTCAATCTTTAACTATGTCAGTCCGATATCTTTGCCACACACAAAAACCTAAATGCAAAAATTATGGAAATTCAAAGACAGTTCTTAGAAAAGATTTCAAGGCAAAGTATGAGATTAAAATGTTTCTTCCACATATTGATTTTTGCCAATAAAAAAATTGTTATGTCTGAAAATGGTGTGGGAACTGGCTATCCAAGGCCAAAAGGTGAAACTAGACAAAGACTTTCTACCCTTTACAAAAATTAATGAAACATGGATCAGAGATCTCAATGTAAAACCCCAAACTATAAAACTCCTAAAGGATAACACAGGAAAAAATCTACATGGCCTTGAGTACAGAGAAAATTTTAAACACTCCACTAGAGCCGCGATCCATGAAAGAAACAACCGATGTGCTGGATTTCATTAAAATTAAAACTCATGCTCTGATAAAGATGCTCTCAAGAGAATAGGAAGACAAGCCACAGACTAGGAGGAAGTACTTTCAAAACACGTATCTTATAAAGGACTGTTATCTTAAATAGACCAAGAACTCGTAAAACTCAACAATAAGAAAAGCAGCCAATTTACAAATGGGCAAAAGATGTCAACAGACACTTTCCAATGAAGACACGCTGATGGCAAACGAGTACAGGAGAAGTCGCTCCGCATCACATGTCATTAGAAAGTTACAAACCCAAACACCAATGGACGCACACCTCTCCAAATGGCCCAGATCCAGAGCACAGACACCACCCGATGCTGGAGAGGATGTGGAGCAACAGGGACCGCCATTCATCGCTGGTGGGGGTGAAAAAGCTCACAGCCACAGCGAGGTGGTTTCGTGTGGAACTGAACATGGCCTTACCATGCAATCCAGCTATCGCATCCCCTGGTATTTACTCCAACGAGTTGAAAACTCGTGTCCACACAGACACCTGCACACGGATGTTCACGGCAGCTTCAGTCACAATTGCCAGCACTCAGAAGAAACCAAGAGGCCCTTCACTAGGTAAGATGGATGCACCGTTGTGCCTCTGGATGATGGAGTATTACTGAACACCAAAGAAGGGACCTAGGAAACCTCGGAATGACGCAGACATGACTCAGTGAAAGCTGCCCATCGCGGGCGGCTGCGCACCGTGAGATTTCCAGTGTCCGACCTTCTGGAAAAGGCAACGCCGTGGGGACAGTGCGAGGGTCTGCGGTGGCCAGGGGCCGGCATGGAGGGAGGGATGAGCGGACAGACCACAGCGGGTTTTCAGGGCGGGGAAACCGTCGTGTCCGACAGTGGTGAACACGGGCTGCCCCACACTGGCCAGGACCCACAGAATGGAAGCACAACAGCAAAAGTGAACCCCACTGAAAACTGTGGGCTTGGGGCGATGGTCATGCCTCAGTGGGGGTGCACTGACTGTAACAAACGCACCTTTCTGGCCGGGGATACTGGCCGTGGGGGAGGCTGTGTGGGTATGTGGGCGCAGGGGCTACCCAGAAAATGTCCGTACCTTCTGCTCAATTTTGCTGTCAACCTAAAACTGCTCTAAAAATGAAGTCTATTAAAAATGTCTTTAAGGAGTAAATGTCATGCAAATAAAGTGTGAAAACCTTCTCCTTTGCCAGTGGTACAGTTTTGCAATTCTAAACTTGAAATAAGCAAAGTACCCAAGTTATGAGAGACAATCCTTCACAATCACACTTATACAGAATTCTGAATTATAAATTTATTACTTGATCCAACCTCCTTTGAACATGAATGGCTGTTATATTTTTAGCTTACAGTATTAGGAATTCATGAACTAACATGAAACATGCATCACTGTTTACTTTTGCCAGCGGCATCATCACCACCGAGTCCATTCTGGATCGATACAGCGGAGATCCGCATGGTAGGACGGTCAGAATAAGCAAAGCCACTGCTGGGCGGCACCGCGGCCCATTCTGTAGAAGGGGCAAAGCGAACTGAGTCGAGGCAAAAGGAAAAGAGAAGAGGGTCGGACCACCTAACTCACGAAGAGCGCATTTTCCGCTCTCCTTCACGTCCCCAAAGTATTCCGGTCATTTGACTGTGCTATCACGGGGCTGTTACGTTGACAGTAAATGTGGTCTCCTATGGAGAGGCATTTGCAGAGATGGTGTGTTCTTGGATTCCCTAGGATTAGTTAAAAAGCAATGCCAAGTTGAAGGTAATATTTCTTTGAAGATTTTATTTATTTATTTTTAGAGAGGGGAAGGGAGAGAGAAAGAGAGGGAGAGAAGTATCAGGGTATGGTTGCCTCTCACGTGGCCCCCACTGGGGACCTGGCCTGCGACCCAGGCATGTGCCCTGGCTGGGAATCGAACTCGCGGCCCTTTGGTTCACAGTCTGCGTTCAATCCACTGAGCTACGCCAGCCAGGGCTGAAGGTAATATTTTTTATTGGCCAACTCAGTGTAGACAGATGTGCTTATAGAACTGAACTACGTACTTCCTGGAAGCCAAACAACACATTGCCTATTCCCTGAAAGCATGTCTGTCCCCGATGCAGTTAGCACCCCGTCAGCACGGTCAAAAGTGTGGCTTTGAGACTCAGGAGCCGGGCCGGGCCAGTCGCACTCCCTCCGGGCCAGCGGAGAGACTCCAGGGCTCTTTCCATTGGTGCTGCGGCAGCTCGGGCTGTTCCCTAACATGGAGATGACACTGAGCCGCCGCCTTCACATCTGCGCAGCTCTGCGACCAGAGCGAGTTCTCTTCCTAACGTGCTGTGTGAGCGAGCTCCCCTACTTCCTCGGCATTGCTCTAAGCCATTCTGGAGAAAAGAAAACCTAAGAAAGTCAAACACAGGTTGACTAGA
Source organism: Glossophaga mutica (assembly GCA_039655065.1). Classification (NCBI taxonomy): domain Eukaryota; kingdom Metazoa; phylum Chordata; class Mammalia; order Chiroptera; family Phyllostomidae; genus Glossophaga; species Glossophaga mutica. The sequence continues at coordinate 92,896,521 of CM077313.1, forward strand.
TTTCCTTGTTGGTTGAAAAAAACTCAAAACAGACTTTCGGTTTTGAAAGCTCAAACAGTCACGCTTACATGGAATCAGTCAAATAATATTAAGGGATAAAAGTGTGTCTCATGGATTCAAGCAACGATGCAAAGATACATGTTTTCTCATTAAAGTGAGTTGATAAGGTATTTTGAAGAGTTTTTCTGTCTCAAAGCCAAGGGGAAATAGGATGGCTAGTATCAAAAGTTGTTTTAGGCTGAGCTATGGATGGATTGCTGTGGGTGTGAGCAGGATCTGCTAAAAAAAAAAAAAAAAAAAAAAAAAAAAAAAAAAGATAAATGAGCAAAATCACTGTGGCCCATTTAGTTCCCATTAAGAGGAGAAAGCAAATATAGTTCTACCAGGACAGCGCTGTTCGGCGGTTTTCATTAAGGATAAATATAGTTTTGTTTTGTTTTTTTAATTAGAAAAAGCTTTCTATGCCAAAACTGGCAAACGTTAGGAAGGTAATTTTCTCACTCTAATTATTAAGAGATTGGATTTGACAGTCTGTGATTAACCACAGGCAGAAAGAAAAAAACAATCAAAAGTATACTTAAAAATTTCTCAACTAACTCTAAAGAGTTTGACAAATTGTAAGCGTATTTCTAATTTAAAAAATAATAAAATGACCAGAGTAAAGTAATACAATATGAGAACATAAGCATTTCTTTTGGTAATATCCAAATATCTATAGCATATTCAGAAGATGAGAAAAAAGTTATTAATTCAAATTAATATTACACTATAAAAATTATAAATTGTGTCCACATGACCAGCATAATTTGTTTCTAAAATATCTATCACATAAAAATGCATATGTATTTTATGTGATAAATATGTACAGTAATGTCCATTTTAGAAATTCTTTCTATCTCCAGTATACCATGTGTCTTCTTAAATAAAATGTGTGTGGGCATCCGAACAACATACATCACACACTCAGACCTACGTGTGCATGGAGCTTCACACACCCCGCTCCCCAGGAGGGAACAGACACTTGCGTAGAGAAGCAGGCTTTTAAAGTGGAATTCAACAGAAAAGGAAAAACTTTACATTGGATTCTTAAAATAACTAAGCCTCACCCCTATGGCAGTGCCTCTGTTTTCTGAACACATCAATTTATCTTTGTCTCTTTTTCAGCAAAGAGCAACAATTCCATTTTATAAATGCACTGAATAATAATGCAAAATAAGGCAAATACCTACTTTCTGTCATGAGAATGTGACAATCTTGAACATGTTCTCCCTAAATTGACTAATGTCGTAGTTTGTTCTGCCTCACTGTTCTTTTGCATTAAGCGAGAAACTCGCATGAAAGCAGCGAGACAACATTCAGCCTGGAGGAAATACAGAGGACAGAAGAAAAAAATTATATTGGATCCCAGCCTTTGGAGCTGCAAAGGGAGAGCCAACAGTCCTTAGGTCCCCCCTTAAAAGAACAGGAGAAAGTCTCGTTCGCCACCCACTCTGGTGTGTGCCACCTTTTGTCCTTACTATTTATCTGTGTCATCTCCCCTGTCTTCCAGGTAGAATGGCAGCTCCTTAAGAGCTGGAAGGGTCCTCAGCATGTAATACATACATGTCGACCCAACGCTAGTCAAGAGAGTATGTCTCTACACCTTCTGGCTTCTAGGATCAAATTACCTTGGCAACTTCAAGGTCCTGGATAAAATATCCCTGTGACTCACTGCATAGAAACTGTGGTGATGTTCACCCAAATTAATGCTTTTCTCGAATATCTATTTCTTTGGGAAAAAGATTATTGATCAATAGCATATTTGCTAGATCCAATCCTCTTTCTCTGTGGACAATAATTTTTAAAAATAAAATGTGATTGCATTCCCTATGAAGACTGGTTCACTTTCTTCTTTTACAAATTCTCTTGGCAGGATATGGGTTGAATTTTATAGTATTTATTATAGTTATCACTTATATCATCTGTGTGATAATTTATGAACGTCTCTTGCCCCCAGAAGCTCCATGAGGGCAGATGCCCCTCCTGTCTTGTTCACCTCCCAGCTCTGCATTTGATTGACATATATAAAACTTCACTACATCTCTCCCAAAGCAGCCCAGGCCAAATTAACTTGTATGATTCTGGCCCTTCATGTTCCATACACGAACTCTCAAAAGAACGTACACGCCCACTGACTTGAAGGTGTTACTTTGTTCTTAGAACCCGAGATGCTGTAGGGCTGTGCTAAATGCCCCTGCCCTAGCTTCCCTTGTAATGCCCCTGCCCTAGCTTCCCTTGTAATGCCCCTGCCCTAGCTTCCCTTGTCTCGCTGCCTCAGTCAGCAGCAACACTCTCTCCCAAGTGGACTGCAAACTATAAGCAGCTGGCAAGAGCCCAAATTTAACAAAGCACACAATAGATGGGAAAAGAAATTAGGTTCCAAAACTGCGGGTGCACAGGCAACCACTTAGAAAGCCAGAGATGATTTCAAGACACAAACGTGTTTAATTAGAAAACGACCTGAAAAGGCCTACCAACCCAGTCTGTATCCTTTCCGTGACTGACTTACTGGACGGCTAAGCTCAGGGGCTTGTCCAAATGCCCTCACCGTTTCCTAAAGGCCAAGTGCACGTGTAGGAGACGGATGATAATTTGGTTGGCAGTTTCATAGGTGGTTAAACTCTCACACCCAAAGGGCATTTATGGGTGAATGGCTAGATATCAGCTGCCACTGGAGGTTTTCCTTGGCTCATTCTTTGTGGATGTTTCCATCGTAATGCCGTGGAAACCTATTTGTCCAATTTAAAGTAATAGGTGCTGGTGGGTAGGAGCGGGCTTGAGGGGCGCTCCATGCTTTGGAGCCCAAGACCCCTAGTTTGAGTCCCAGCTCTTCCGATGGATAACAGTATCGCCTTTGGAAAACTATGTAAACTCTCTGGAGTTTAGTTTTCTTATATACACAAAACAGAAATAATAAGAATTACCTTGTAGATAGAAGTTATATGAGGTCCGTCCAGAAAAAATCCAACCAGTGTTCATGTAATGAGAACGCTTTGTGCAACATTGATGTAACCTGGCAGCCAAGGAGAGTGGGCTGGAATGTGCATGGGTGAACAGTGATGACTTCACTGTACTAGTCAGTGGGGGTGGTGCAGGCCATTGAATGAACTCGTGTGCTGTGTGGCCATTGCACTCAAAATGACTGAGTGAGTAGATAAGTGAATCTGCATCAGGTTTTGCATTAAGCTTCAACATTCCTCCATGGAAGCTACATGGATGATTTAGAAGGTTGCAGCTGTGGGCAACCAGTGATTGGCAGCTTCATCACAACAACATGCTCACTGTTGCATTGCGTCTTGGGGAGAGTTTTTTTTTGTCAAACATCAAATCACCCAGATGACCCAGTGCCCCCCTATAGCTCAGATTTGGTGCCTTATGACTTCTGGCTTTTCCCAAAACTGAAATCACCTTTGAAAGAGCAGAGACTTCAGACAATAAATGAGATTCTGGAAAATACAGTGGGGCAATTGATGGCGACTGTGAGAACTGTGTGAGGTCCCCAGGTACCTACTTGGAAGGGGACTGAAGCATCATCATCCCGTGTACAGCGTTTCTTGCATCTGGTATCTTTTTCAACAAATGCCTCTATTTTTCACATTACATGGCTGGGCACCTTCTAGACAGACCTCGTATATGAATTACTAGTACTGCACGGTGCACCTATATAATAAGCACTCAATGAATTGTTATTCTTATGATAAGTCAAAAAATAGAAGCATTGACAGATGTGAAACAGTTAAAGGCAAACTTCCGGTGTGGCATGGCACCCAACACCTGTTGTGTTTGGTGGCATCTGCTAGGTTACTCCGCCCTAAGAACCGTTGGGAGACAGTCCCCATGCGTCTCTTCATTGCTGTGCATTGCATGAGCAGGGGCACAGACTGTCTTTGTTCCAGAATGTCTTTCAAGGGTGTCTGCATAGTAACCAGCCCTGGAAGATGAAAAGAACACCTCTCCCTTTGGCAAAGTAGCCGTAGAAGCCAGAGCTGTCTCCCTCGGAAGCCTTGGGCTGGCATGCTCACCGCCCCTTTTAAAAGTCTCAGACTCTGTCGCTCAGGGCTCCTCTCCTGTGACACGTGCCGTGTGCGTGGTCATTGCTCGGAGCTCTTCACGTCACCCTGTGGGAAGTGCAGCTGAGGAGGCAGCTCAGATTCTGACACCGCAGCCGCTGGTGCTGCTGCTGCTGCAATAATGACCGGCCCTGGTCTCCGGGCCAGGAGGCTCGCCGCCTCTGCCAGCCTCGAGGGCCCTATCCCGGGCTAATTCATGAGCTCACAAGCAGGGTGAAGTTTTAGCATCTCTCATGTTTTCTTTTGAAATTTTCTGTTGTTTTTCTCAAAATCACCTACAAGAGTTAGCGGGCTGTCCGAGGGCTCTTTGTAACTCTTACCCTGGGTCGTTTCAGGCGTGACTTTCCTTTCGCCATCTTTTCATCCAATAGCCTCTTTGCGCTCATTACCTGTGCATCCACCACACGCCTTAGGTTCTAATCTGGCAGGAAACAAACACGCTTCCCTTTGAAGCCAACGAGCCAATTACAAATTACCCACTTACTCCATACGCTGACCTACAAATCAGAGGCCACAACTTCAGAATTCTAAGAACAATGTCCATCGATTCCATGACACCACACCTTTTTGCCCTTAACTATTTTCTCTTCGATTTAACAATCCCGCAGGACTTGATTCACTGGTCGCATCCATCCTTCTTAATGTGGCTGCGTTCTTTCCGCTCAAGGGATATTTTCTAAATTATCTCAATGTTTAAACAGCTACATATTTAATATCTAAATATATTTATCTATTATCATGCTATTTACCTAACATTATCAGGATATTCAATGATTTAACTGTTCTCATCCACATTTAACAGAAGGGCTTATATTTCGGTGTGTGAAATTTACATATCTGAAGATAAATTTTAGATAGTTCCTGCATTACTTATTACCTTAAGGGTCAAAAAGTGCAAACACATATTTCTTCGTTCATTGTTGGGTCCAGAAGTATTGAGTGAAAAGACAAATTCTGTATATTCTAACCATCCTCTTGAGCTAAAAATTAAGGCTGAGACTTCCCTCAATTTTTTTTTCAAAAATAAATGTAAATATACTTCCTGTCCTTCAGCATTTTCATATCTTGTCCCAACTCCCAGTTTTGTCCTTCATTTCATTCTTACCCCCTACACTCAATCAGCATTTACTCTGAATTCCATTTCTTAATTAGAAACAGTTGTTTGAAGTCCTGGCTGCGGCTGCTGTATTTTTACCTTACAAGTGCTTTTCTCTTGGACTTCCTGCGGGTGGAATGTTCGTGACAGATGGTGGGGCTTCTTGAGATAGAAAAGGAGACTCTTCATATCAGTGTGAATCTGACAAGTGACTTAATCACAAAAGACACTCTCTTTCAGAAGGAAATCACCCAGGCAGCGCTGATGAACCCAGAGACAAAGTCATCTTAGATACAGGCTTCTCTGAATTTTTCTCTTTTTGTTAATTAGGCAAGTTCACAGTGAAGGCAGCTTTCCATTTATAGCATTTGGTGTGACCTCATTTCTGTTTCCAATGGGAGAAATAAAGGAAGAATCCTGCATTTATTCCTCCAATTATTTTTTTTTCCAAGGAGTATGTGGGCATCAGTGCACTTAAGTATCAATTAAATACTAATACGAAGTAGAATTACTTCCAAATTCATCTCAGTACGTCGAGGTGCATCTGAGTATTAGGAGCTCTGGGGATAAAGGGACAGGGACACAGCAAGTGTGTCTCTGAGAAATTCAATTAAAGGACTCTGGGCAGCGGAGATTTCCATAGCCCTTGGATAATATTTTTAAGGACATAATTGACATGTTAAAAAATTTTTGATAGCAAAGCCTGATCACAAATCCTTATCCACGAATAGCTACTATATATATTTGTGGGTTTCCTTCAGATGTCAGGCTTTTTGCTTCTGTGGGGCTGGAAGTAATGCATCTGTGGGGTAAGAGGAAGGAAAGAGGAAAACCAGTTTCAGCATGAGCCCGAGTGACAAAGGGACATGCAGACAAGCACAGTGTAAGGGGCACATGAACGTCTGTGATCGGCTGCTGAGACGGGAGTGAGAAGCGCAGCATGAAGCGGTGGTCTGAGCATGTTCGGGTCTGAGAGAAGGAAGGCTGTCTGCGCCGAGCGGAGGGGACAGGGCACGGTGCAGGGGACAGGGTGCCTCCTCCTCTGGGTGGAACCCTGCCCCCTCTTCCACCTGAGCTCTGTGGGGCCAGCTTCTCGCTAGCCCTCCCTTGAGGGCGTGTGTCTGGTAGGTGGGCAGCTGGTTAGGCAGGAAACCCAAGAGAAGGGGGAAGGATGGCTGAGCTGATGCAGTCAGGGAGCTACAGTTTCTCAGACACCCCAGGGAACAGCCAGCCCACTCTCCATTGACGGGGCGAGGGAGGAACGCAAGGGGGGATTCCTTGATGGAAGCATGTGCAGTAGAAGCTAAAAAGGCCACCATAAAGGGGAGGAGCAAACCTGGGAAAACCTGGGGGAAAGATCGGATAGGATGAGGAGCAAGCAGGAAAATCCAGGGAGGAGGCTGGATAGTGGAGGGAAGCTTGCTCCCTCCCACGCCCAAGGACATACTACAAAGAAACAGGTGGCTCAGCCTCCTGTTTGGCCACCACGCCGGGTGGAGTGCCACCAACCTAGGTGGCCCACCAGGGAAGTTAAGTAAGTAGTGCAGGGTCAGCCTTCAGGTCCTGGGGCCAGCGATTGAGCTCTGGGCCCTGCTGACCTCCCTGGGCCTGGACTTCTCAAGCCTGGGAAGCTGGTGGCCGAGGGGCAATGCGACCAGCAGCTGCCTGACCCGGGGGAGGTGCCTCACCCAGGGCACCCTCGTAAATCTTGTCACTGTGGCCCCAATCCTCCACGTGGGCGAACCTGGGTCCAGACCGGTCGTCCTCCACGCTGTGAAAACGCCCTATTCCGCCCTCTTTTTCTCAGAGCCTCCACTGTCCTTTCTAAAATAACCAGATGCCGGTCTTAAGGATCATTCCGTGCTGAGAAAAAAACAACAGGAAAGTTGCAATGTGTTGTCCTTCGAGGGGCATCTACATCCTACCGTGGGTTTCTCAGAGACACAAAGCTTTCACCCTAAAGGAATGAATCTCTAATCTAGGGCATCTCACACGGACAGATTCGTCCTTGAGAGATTCCAAGGGTCTCTAAATCAAACCACCAGCCACAGTGGGGTGGTTTTGTTGTTGTTGTTTTTACAAGAAGTTCAAAGAAACTCGAGTGAATGCAAAGAATTTTGAATTTGCAAATAGCAAAGAAAGTATACTTCTACCTATGCTATTGGTTAAAGGACATTTTATTAACATGAGCTATTTTTATATACGCCCTCCTCGACCAGTTACCATTCAAGGGGGTACCTGATGATTGCTATGCGAGTACATCAGTCAGCTCGGCGGCCAGAACAAAGTAGCACAGGCCGGGCAGCTGCAGGCATAGAAATGTATTTCCCACCATCCCGGAGGCTGGGAGTCAGAGGGCAGGGTGCCTGCCTGGTCAGGCTCTGGTGTCTCTCTGATGAGGACACTAAACTACTCACAAGGGCCCCACCGCCCTCACGACCTCATCCACCCTAACCACCCACTAAAGGCCCCACCCACAAATAGAATCCTGGGGCCGGGGTGGGGGCAGAGCTTTGACACGGGGATTTGGGGAAGCCACGGTCCAGCCTGCAGCTGTGAGAGAGAGAACACTGAAAACGTCCCTACAGAAACACTCCTGAGCAACAAGGTCATACAGGTGAACGTGGGGAGAGGACAGGTGAGAAAGGAGGACGCAGTGACCCCCTACCCCATGTCTTACCCTGCGTTTTTATTGTAATGAGCTCTGGGTGGCTCTCCCTTACCCTCATCCCCAGATTTCGCTTCGGCTCAAGCTGAAGGGCGGTGCCCTTCCCTCCCAGGTGAAAGCAACCACCCACCCAGGTTCCTCCGGGCTTCTGTTGGGAAGCTCTTTCCCCCAGTCGGTGAGCCTCGAGCTCTTCCATTTCCAAACTAAGCATGACTACATGCAAGGGCCACGCTCCGTCTGAAACGCCTGAACTCATTATCCTCACGTGGCGCTTTCCGAAGCTGACAGTTCCCAGCTGCTCCGGCGAACCGTTCAGTCGTGGGCTCGGCCCCCAGGAGCTCCCCTGGGGCTTCTGGGCTCCAGATGAAAACAATCAACGTACTGAGCAACAGCACAGAGCAATTAACTGAAGGCAGCTGACCTTCCAAAGAGACAGACTCAAACCGAAAAATTTGTCCGCCATTCTTTTTATTGTAAATATAAGGATTCTTGTGAGTGACAAAGAAAACGTCTACTGTCTTTCAAGTTCAGTGATACAGACGAGTACGAGGCACTGGATGAGCAAGGCTAAATCAAGCTGAGAAGGACATCTGGAATGTATTATTTTGCTTAAGGACTTGTCTCTCTTATGCCCCCCAGCTGGTCTGTTTTGTTTGAAGCAAAAGCAGCAGGAGATGCGCAGATTCAGTAATTACGGCAACGGTGGCTGTGTTGGGTCAAGGCGGCCCTCTGAGCTAGCTTAGCCACCGGAACCGCCGCCTATCACCCCACGTCTAACGGTGGCCCGGTACGCTACGCAGTTACAATGTTAATAATCATATCCGGGCCCAGGGGGCTGGGGGTTCAACGCATCGTACTATCATTGCATCTCGTATTCCAAACTAGTCCAGTCAAGACATTCACGAAGCCTTTGAGTGCTGGGCGTCACACGAGGACGGACGTGGAAGTGCCGAGACGGTTTCTGCCCTCAGGGCATCTCTAGCAGCAGCCGACCGAAGCGGCACCGCGCAGGCGCCGCTCTGCGCGCACAAGCAGTCGGGCAGCCAGCGCCTTCCAGTAAATCCTTTCGACGAGCAGAAGACCCCACCAGGCATGGTGGTTGGTACTTTTTAACGGCGCCCTTTGCCTCAAATCAACTAGCCTATCTCCATTACTCTTGCTGCAACTGAATTGAGAGTTTCTTGTTTTGGAAAAATAGCCACATTTTAACAGTTCCGGAATTAAATGCAAACACAAACTTCTGAAACAAATAAAATTCCCAGAAAGTGAGGGGAGGGTCGAGTAAAGGAGACTCTGATTATTTTAATAATCTCTTGAAAAAGGAAGCTCTAAGTTTTACCTCTGTAGGTACTGCAATCACCTTTACCATTTTCACAACTTACACAGTTTCTTTAGTTGTCACCTGCTCACAGGTGAACTACTTAAGCAAATCACAAAGGGCGGGCTTCCTGCTCCTGGGGTCCAGGAACATCGGTGGGTGGGGCGCCTGCAGGTGGGGCCATCAAGACTGCTACTAAGAGAAACTCCATATTTAAATAACTCTCTCCCATTTCATCCATTTAATGTTCCAATTGAATGTCCAATTCTCTAAATTCAAATAATTTGTAAATTATCTGAAACTAATTACATTTTTCGAAACGCTACAAAAATAGAGAAGGCAAGAGTTTGCACTAGTGTAATAAAAATGAGACTGTTTACTCCATAGAATAAGATGGGTCTGAAGTTCCACTATGTCCACATAACCAACAGTTAAAAAAAAAAAAAAAACTTCAAGCACTCACAATACCGTGGAACTGTGTAAATGCTATGTGAGAGCAGCTAGAACGACAAGCCAGCGCATTAGTGAATCAGGCGCATTAGCTCGACTCGGTGAATACTCGCTGAAACGCAGCACCCGCAAGCCCGCACACGTTTTACTAATCAGGGTCTGAAGGAGGCCAGGAAACCTCTATTTTTAACAAGCACCCGGGGGACTCTGACACTCACTAAGTCATGGCAGACACTGCTCTAAGACTTTAGTCCTGGATAATAAGGATTCTGTTTAGAGACGAGGGATAATAAGGATTCTGTTTAGAGATGAGAATAGGATCGGAGCTGCGGCCCCACCCCTGTTCTACCCTCCCAGGGAGATGTATTTACCTCCCGATTGCAGGCTGGCCTGTGCTGAACTGGACTTTGCCTTCTGAACCTCCCACTGATATCTTAAAAGCACCAATATCTTACAGTTCTATTACTGGCTCTCTAGATAAGGAAGGAATTCTTTTGTGTCCCCTAAGATTCCTATCACCCCATTTCTACTCTGCCCCTCCTCCAGGGTTCAGCCAGTCTGGGCCACCGACCCATCACAAAAGGCCTGGCAATACTGAAAAGAAACCCTTCCCTTAGCCATCCATCCTTGTCCTGTTGGCTTTGATTGAATCATCACCTGTTTGGGGTTTTTTTTTTTTTCCCTTTGGTTAGCTTTTATTGTTCGTTGAGACCATGCATTTTTTCAGGGCAAAGACCTGTTTAGCTGAGCTTTATTTTACTTTTCCCGATTATCTTTTGTATTTGAAAAACTTGAGCTTTGTTGAGGTATAACGGACAAACTAGGAGGAGGTCCATCGCATCGGTGTTGGCAGAAATGGCGGGTTTCCTCCCTCCGCACGGCTGGGCAGCCTTCCACTGTACGCGCCCACCACGCCTTCTCCATCCGCGCCTCCACAGCCGGACACTCCGCGGCCTCTCGGTCTTGGCTGCTGCCAGTGATGCTGAGTGCATATCTCTTGGACGTCCTGTCTTCATGTCCTTTGGATACACACCCCCGAGCGGGGTGGCTGGATCATCCGCACGTGTTTTTAAGGTGGAAATCATCTCACTCTCTAGTCTCACCAAACGCTCCCTGCAGAGGGCGCCATGCCACCAGCCTCCTTCTGGTTTCCACGGGCCCCTGGGAGCACAGGTCAGTCTGTTTCCACCAAGGATGTCCTTCCGTGTCCTCCCACTAACTTTGGATTTCTGAGCCGGGAGGCTCCCTCGAACTGAGCTCATTCACCGAACAGAAGCGCACGTCCACTGAACCCAGGTGGAGGAAGGGCCTAGTTTGAGCAGGCACTGCTTTCCCGCAGTGTCGCTGGTCTCATGAAGCTTAATTTCTACCGGAAGAGATGCAACTAAAAAAAGGGAAGTAAATAAAGAAATGAAATAATATAAGGTAGCGCTAAGAGGTGTGGAGAAACCCACACAGTAACGATAGTGATGGCGGAGGTGCGCGCGCTCCATTTTACACCGGAAACACAGAAAAATCTTCTCCGAAATAGGGAAAAGAAGGAGCCAGCTACACAAAAAACCAAAGGGAAGAGAATCCAATGAAGAGAAGCAAGTACAGAAGACCTCTGGCTGCTCAAGGGACGGAAAGAAGACCAGCATGGTGCAAGCAGAGAGAGAGCAACATGCAGGGGACCCGTGGCAGGAGGTCCCTGAAGGCCATGGTCAGGGGAGTCCAAGAAAACTTTCCGGAGGAGGTTTTTAATTCTAACAGCAACAGAAAGCTTCCGAGGTGCTGCACGGGGGAAGGGGACCTGGTGTGAGGGCAAGATGAGCCAGCCGCTATCTAAATACTGGAATTAAGAAGAGTAGGGGGGAGGGGCTGTAGTTAGGACGCTCTGGCCGTGAGCTGTGATGACGACTTGAACTGTGGAGGCTGCGGTGGGGATGGAAGGGAGCAGATGAGCTCGGGGCGCAGGGCTGTGGCCGAGCTCACAGGCCGCTGTGGGGGCCAGAGGCGGGAGTGGTGCAGCGAGACACAGGGAGGCGTCTGACTCTCTGACCTGCCTAACAGGAGAGACGGTGATGCCGTCTCCGACGACGGGCAGAGTCTGAGAAAATAACGTGGCGCGGGAAGGAAGGGAGCAGAGCCTCACGTCAGACGTGCCGCTGAACACCCAAGTGTGTTAAGACCTGGAGACAGAAATCTGAGCATCAGCGCATCAGAACATCATCTGGAGACACGGGGTCAGTTCTCTTAGGGAGAGCTTTGTATGGAGATGGAAGTTCGGGAGGGAGCTCAGGCCAGGCCAAAGGAGAGGACTGGCAGAGAAGGATGAAATGCGAGCGGCCCGGAGAAAGCGGCCGGTGGCCCACGTGGGTTCAGAGAGGCTCAGGGCAGCAGATTCTCGCAGTGTCGGGAAGAGGCAGCGGGCCACCGCATGGAATACCAAGGAGAGGCTGAACAAGAGAACACAGGGAAAAGCGCGCTGGTTTTGGCAACATGGAAGTAACCCCGGCAAACCCGAGCCAAGTGAATGCATTGTGCCTTCAAAGCCCAAGGCAGGCACCCGGCTGAGAGGCCAGAGGAAGCTGCGGAAGAAAGGAAACAATGGTGAGAGGAAAAAGAGGAGGATGCGAAGAACCTCTTCCGCCAGTCTCCGAACTTCAGTGGCTTTCCATCGTAGACAAACGACAGCAAGACGCAGATGCCGCACGGGAACGACTAACGGTAGCATTTTCAAACGACAATGAAGCACACTATCTGATGCACATTAAATCAATCCACACCCCGATCTTAGAATTTATGCACATGGGGTAACCGTGGTGTTATTACTCCCAGTTCAGAAGACATAAGGAGAGGTTTTTAAAGACTTAGATTTAATTATTTAACAAGAGCGGCCAAGCAAAGGCTACTAACACAGCCACTGTGTAAGGCACCCCAACGAGTGTCCACTTCTCCCCTCTCCGCCGTCCAGAGCAGAACGGCCAAAAAGCTGAGGACGGGTCCCAGCCTCCCCTGTGTCACGCAGCCCATATCGCCCTGTCATTTAAAGCGCTCTGCACTTGGACTTGCGGAGGTTGCCAGCAGAGAGCAGAATCTCACAGCCACGTAAAGTCATAACCCTTTCTCTTAGAATAAATGCATTAGTCTTTTCTGGCACTGCCCCCCACTGCAACCACGGAGCGCCACGCTACTTTTCGGGTGAGTCATGCTGTACGACGTCCAGTTGACTGCTCCACGGAGGGATGGCACCACATGAAACGAAGCCCACGTCAGCTGTGGAGGCAAGCGAGCCTGCTGGCCTGCCTCGGGCCATCTGCTCGGCTCTGACTTCTGGTAAGTGACACCAAGACCAGGCTGGCTTCCAGAGCTTGGAAGGCTCAGCGAGTTGCCAGGGTGAAAAGGGCTCTTTCATGCTCAGAGAATTCTTAACCAGTTTCTCCGAGTTACTTCCCAAGGGGGAATTTCTCAAAGTGTGGTCCTGTTTGCACATCCACCTGGTCACTGGTGATGTCCAAAAAACAAAACAAGAAAAGCAAATCCCAAAGCCCCACTTCCCACGGAGGCACCAAAATCTCCGAGGGGCAGACACAGACACTGGACACCGCCTGTCTCAGGATGCTGGAGCCCCTCTTCCAGTTCCAACGCTTCAAAACACTCTCCTAGCTCCGTCAGTCACTGCCTCCAGGCACAAGTGATTGCTCTGCCAGCCAGCTGATCGCCACTGTTCTGCTATTCCTTCTTTCCCTGGTGATGCTTAGTGGAGGAGAAAGACTCAGGCTACATTTATAAAGAGTTGAAAGTAACGTTTGCAAGAGATGGTCTCTCTCCATCTTTGTCTCCCTTCCTTCCCTCCCTCTCTCTCTCTCTCTGACTCTCCGAAAGGTTATCAGACTTCCTCCTTTGGAGGAAAGGGAGAGGAAAAGAGTTGGAGAGAAGGGGATGTGTAGACTCCTAAGGCAGAAGGAGGGGCTGCTGCTGCGGGTAAAAGAAATCAGGGACTGAGAACACAGAATGTGTGATGAGCCGGGAAGACACTGTGATTTATCCCGGGCCCAGTTTACATTGCATCGAGCATGAAGGATATATAGAGTGATTTTGCATGCATCTGTAAATACCTCTGCCTTGCATGATTCATGATGGTTTTGGCTGGTTTATTTTTAAACTGGACTGAAGTTACAGAAAAGCACATTTGAACAGATACACTAATCAAAGGATTGTGGCAATAGTCCCCGTGGTCCTGCCAGAGCCTTTCAGGGATTAGAAACAGAAGATACTAAAAAAATAATGTTATAAAAAGGGCAGCCTTCCTGCACATAAAGGATCGTGATATATCAATTAGGGTAATGGCCTTATACTCAGGCCTATCCTGTTTAAATCCTTTTCATGGTTTTCTTTAAAAAACTGAATACTCAATTTACTTTGCTGAGACAAAGAAAAGGTATTGTGGATAATGAACTCCAAATGGATTAGGGCTGAGACAGTTAGAGGTAATGACAGGGTGGCAAGCACTTACTATAATTTCACACTAATACAATACTGTGATAAGGAGCCTGACCTAAGGGCTGGAGAGGGACTTCCCTGCAGACAGACACTTGGCTCCTCCAAAGGGGAAAACGCTTCAGCTAAAGCATGGGGAGCCCCCCCCGCAACCTGCCCAGTTCAAATATAGAGAAATACCGTGTGCCTATAATAAAACCAAGTAAGAACTCACTCTGGAAAATTTATTTAAGATCTTATATAAAGTCTACTTTTGTGACTCCATAGTATAAATACTATTTGAAAAGATACAGTGATTTAACCAGCAATGTCCATCTGGGAAAAAAAAAAAAAAAAAAAAAAAAAAACAAGGTTATTTAAACCCCATGCACTTCAATGAGCGACCTTTGAAACGGCCTTCCCATCGGGCACTGTTAGGGTTCCGAGATTCGGGGCCATGCATTAAATCCGCAAACACAGGCCCGGGGAGCCGTGCCTTTTGACTTCAAGGACCCACTCATTTAACGCCGTTGCTACCCCCTCTTCAGCACACACGTTTTCTTTGTTTGAAAGACCGAACAAATACCTAGGCTTTTTGTTTTGGGAGGGTTGTTTTGTTTTTCAGTGTCAGAAGAAACACACAGTTAAGTTTGCTTTAAAAGCCTCTGGACCAAATGTTTTAAGATTAAAAGTTTTCCTTGGCCAGAGTCCACATAATTCCACAGTGACTTGTAGAAATGACATCATTTATCATCCTATTATGTTTTTCGAAGTGAAACTTCGTTTCTATGAGCAAACTGAATGCAATTACTGCTCATTTGAGAGGAGTGTTTCGCTGCCGGCTGCTTCCCAGGAATAGGAGGCGGATCGACCTGAACACCTTGGTGGGAAAAAGGAAAATGCGCAGCACAAGCGGGGACCTTTCAGCAGCTTCCAGCCGGTTTGGTTGCAGCCCTTCAACTATCAATACGACCAGTGGATGTCAAAGTGCAACTTTAGCCTCACGCGGCTTTTAGCAAAAGTAGATCCTAGTTAATAGTTATCTTTGTTAAATCAGGTGTCTTGATCGAAACAGCAGGACTAATATTCCACAACTTGATGAAGCCTGGTAATTCCCCTCCCCTCCATGGATCGTATCCAAATTTCATTCCACAATTGCAACGTACTTATTTTAATACAGTAATTTCATTGAGAGAAGCAATTAGTTAATATAAATAGAAAATAATAGTTTCTTTTCAAAAAACATTTTAATTTAAAATATATATCATATAGCCCTGGCTGGTGTAGCTTAGTGGATTGAGTGCTGGCCTGCTACCCAAAGGGTCACTGGTTCGATTCCCAGTCAGGACACATGCCTGGATTGTCCCCAGTAGGGGGCGCATGAGAGGCAACCACATATTGATGTTTCTCTCCCTCTTTCTCCTTCTCTTCCCCTCTCTCTAAAAATAAATAAATAAGATCTTTTTAAAAAAAGAAATTTAAAAAATATATAGATTTACACTTTAGATAATAACTATAAATAACAACAAAAATGAAAGAGGGAAAGTTTAAACCTGCTTTTCTATCAGCCAGTTAGTTTAACAATCGAAATGTCCATTGCCCTGGTACAGTTCCTTCTCGTTTACTGCGAGAGTCTAGGAATCACCTTTACCTTCTGGGACACGGGCGAATTTCACACAGGGAGCAGAGGGGCTGTGAACAGGTGGGCAGGACCCCAGCAGTCTGGGATGCCGAGTGTAGGAGAACAGTGTTCTGATGGATTAGCCCCAGCCTGTGAGTTCCCAGGAGTCGGGAGAAAGCCTCTCCTGTTCTTCCCCCAGGCAGGACCGCGGTCCCATCGCTAGGGGGCAGCCCAGTTCTCGCCGGCCAGTCCGCACCGGTAGCCCACGTATCAGCCCAAGCACTTGGCAACCTAAAGAAGCCTGCAGACATCACTTTGTCCCCTCCATCCAGCTTTCGGTCTTCCACATAAACATGACCCCCAAATGCCATTCTGACTTGAGTTCCTCGTGCCTAATTTTAAAGGTGGATCACGCGGAGCTGAGCGTGAAGGCAGCTGAGCGTTTCAGCTGGCTAACTTCTCTGACAGATGCGGCGAGTCCACTCCGGGCAGCAGGCTCTAATACATATTCGGTCAAGTTTTGGTTCCTAAGGACCCTCACATCCATCCCCTTCTTCACATTTGCATCACTGTCTCCTTAGTCTGTGGCCTCACCGTCTCGCACCTGAACCAGCACTCTCATCCAGTGACTGCGTTCTCTACCTGTAGCCTGCTGGCAACCTGAACTTTCGGTCCCAGTTTTCCCAGATCAGTCTGGATGACAGGCCTCTTCTTATTACCCTCCTGTCCAGAAATGGAAAGGGCTTCACGGTGCCCCTTAAATTTGCATGTACGTAGTTCAGGACACAGAATTAACGAAGACCGCTCCTGACTCTCTACAGGAACAACTACATGGAAACTGAACTCGCACCCTGTATCTAGACTTATTTTTATAAAACCATGTAGTAAGAATTAATTCTTTAAATACTTAATGATTTAGTTTTATTTAAATAATTCGATGTAACTTTTATGTTCATTAGTAGTCATTTTTATTTTGCCTTTAGATTTTGAAAGGTACTCTTGATGTTTTACCAAAAAATTTAGAAAATTTAGAAAAAATGTACTTTGTAATTTTTTACATTTACTTTTCATTCACATTTTGATAAATGTATGTTATGGTTTTCTATACTCTTAATGCAATTAACTATTATTTTAATCCTTTATATAATTATTGCAAGTAAATGCAAATTAGGTGGAAATCTTTACTGTAACAGCAATTTTGCAGAAATGGAGGTCAGAAAATTGTTATGAATAAGCATATAATTTGAGTTATAACTGCTTCTATGAGATTATTCTTTCCAACATCACAGGCCTTTCAGCAGACCATTCAGACTTCGTTAAGGATAATTAAATTCAGTCATTTTATATGTTTGCTGGTTTCAGCCATATAAAGGTATATTTATTATTTTAGGAGAAAGGGACATATTTCATTTGGCAGTCTGTTAACCTGACGTCACTGCTAACGCATTGAGGTAAGGGCGATGTAGACCCCCACGCCCAAGGCCCCACAGACATCGGGGGAAGACCTGCTGTGAGTGGCGTGCCGCTGCTGGTGCCAACTTTGAATAGTTTTGGCTCATGTGGTTATTGACAGTGTTCTCCCGTGTGCCGGGCAGTGAGGGTACCAAGCCCAATCCACTGAGCACCTGTAGACCCATCCCCTGCTTAGGCGGTCAGAGCGTCCGGGCTCACCGCTCCCCAGTCACCCCCAGCCCCTTCCCTTCCGGAAGCACCCGCTGTCCCGAAGTTTTTACCGCTCCTCTGAATGGCAGATTCTATCAAGGGCGATTTGCTCTTTGTTGAGGATGTCCAGACATGGGTTGTCATTGCATGTGACAGCTCTTTATGTTGCTAGTGCAGTGGAAGAACAGTTTTAATATTTCTGCACATTCTTTCTGGGTTTCCTAGGTAGGCAATCACACACTGGAGAGAGAGAATAACAGTTTGGAATCTTTCTTTTCAATCTCTACATCTTTTATTTCCCTTTCTGGCCTTCACCTACACTGGCAATGACCATTTTAGCACAACGCTGAACAGAAGTGGTGAGAATGGATCTTTTCATCTTGTTTCAGATTTAAAACGGAAGGCTTCTAACATTTTTACGTTAAGCATGATAGGTGCTGCGGGCTGATGAGACTGTTTTAAGAAGTGGCATGATGTGATCGAAGTTCTTTTCAGCAAAACTCTGAGGGACAGGAGGAGGGGTTGGAGCAGCGTCACCCAGGAGTCACGTGCGAGGAATCCCTGTCATTTATGCTAAAGCTACGAGGTCTGTGACGTCCCGTCCAGAGGACACGCCACAGCTCGGCTGCTCTGCACAGTAACAAAGAACCGCACTGGATTCGACGAGGCGCATGCGTTTCAACGCACCCCAGAGCAGCGGGGGCCTTACAAAAGGTGGTGCTTAACACGGTGGTGACTGGGGTCTGTCATGGGCCCCGCCTACGGCTCTGGGACGCAGGACACGGCCACCAGGGCCGCTGACCATCGCACCGACCTTTAAGTTCCCCTGTGAGTCATTTCGATCAGTACACCCAACAGGGTGTTGACGCAAAGCAAAGTCATCTTTAAGATCACTCAACAAGCTTCAGGAAAATTAAAATTTTCCGAGGAAAGTTATCTCCCGGGAGCTGAGCCAAGCGACAAGAGTCATTTTCATAGTTCGGTGTTTGCATAGGAAGAAAAGTGGAGAGCAATCACCCAGCAAATATTTTATAAGTAGATATCCATTTAAATGAGGCGACTCGATCTCAGACCTGGAGTCCCGGCGTGCTGGGTGGCAGGCCCTCTCTGCTGGTGTCGTCCAGGCAAAGCAAGAGCCGACTTTTTCCCCACTTTTGAACCCCCTGGATAGTCCATTTTATTTTCCCTATGCACTTACTAGTTGCATCTTACAGATAATATGGGTTTTTCGATCTCATTTTTTAAAAAGTCCTGAGATCTTATAAAATGGCTAAATTAGTAACATCGAACATATTGGACTAAATCTTGGCTCCTGACCCCCTGTCAGGAAACATGCATTTCTGAAAAATGAAGGTGCCTAGTTCTGTAACTAAACAGCCCACAGGAACAGCGGCTGCCATGGTAATGAAGTCTAATGACAATCCTGCTGACGTGTCTCCTCTCTGACAATGAAATCATGCGGAAAATGATTTCTACACGAGCAGAAAGATAAAGAGGCCAGACCGAATTTGATTTGGTGAAAATGGAGGCTGAGATTGTCTCTGCTCTCGGGGCAGGGTTGGGGGGGGTGATAATTAATTACGTCACCACTATTTCTGGCTGCCATTGTCTGCCCATGCTCTCTTTTTTAAAGTAATGTGCTTTTTCATTATTGTTGTTGATGTCCTAAATGTAGAGTAATACCTCCAACTAAAGGTGATGCTGACCCTCGGCAACTCTGGGGTTCTTTCGGCAGTTCGGGCATTTCTGGATTTAGAATATCGCTCTGGAAAGTGGGCTTTGTTTTCTTCCGAGAATGACCTGTCTTGGTTATACAGATATTTTCATGACAGTGGCTTTCTTTTTGTTGCCTTTGACCTTTTCATGAAGTGCCTGCCTCCGTCATGTCTATGCCAGCCCGACGGAAATTATACCTAAATAAAATATGCGGGGTTGCTGGTTTCCAGCGTGGTTTAAGGGAACTCTGAGAAACACCCAGAGAATCCCCAAAGGGAGGTTCTCTGATGTGGCGATCCATAGGACTGTTGTTACCATGAACTGCATATAAAATATTGATTATTTTAGTTCCCAACAAAAAGCTTTAATGAACAAAAGCATGTCCTACAAGAAAAGAGGACCAATTAAAGTCTGAGCATCATTTTTTCAAAGAAAATGTAGATGGAACACTTTATTTGGCTCCTCTCAACACAGTCTAATGACCTTTCTCTTTATTTGCAAATGGCTGCTTTTAAATAAAAGTTACTCTAGCTGCTCCAGAGAATTTACACAAGGGAAATGCTACACTTCAAAAATAAATCAAAGGAAATGTCAGTGCATTCACACATGTGCACGAGATTGTCCTGTGTGGTGCAGGCAAGGCGCTGCCCGGGCAGTGGGGCCCGTCGGCCGGCCCCGGCATGACCGGCTCCGTTCGCAGAGCCTGCGGCATCGAGGGTGTTTCATACAGCAGGAGAACTTATCCAGTCCCTTTTGTTTTCACCCGTTTCAGAGTACTGGTTCGCCAAAGCCGTCCAGGAGATTGCACCGTTTTCTCCCGTGGGTTTTCAGCACACGGTTTCCGCTCCTACCAGCGGCCCTGTGCTCGCCTCGCACAGAGAAGGCACGCTGTATTGCGGCTGCCTGGCGACTGGCCTGCCTCCCGTCTGGGCTCTCCCCTGGGGCAGGCAGGGCCTGTTTCTCCGTCCTTGTATCTACTGACTCTCCTCCTTGCTCCTCCGAGGCACGGGGCAGCTCTGAGGCACCAGGGACAGAAGGACTGGGGAGACTCACTGGGTCAGCGCACTGCTCATCGCCCGCAGCCTGAATCTCCGAATCTCCGCCCGTGTTGCCTCTGAATCTTAAACGTCTCCCCAAACTCCAACGCGCTGTGCCGTGTGGTCTCAAGAATATCAAAACTTCCAGTCCTTCCGCTTTCTTTCACTGACTTGTATCTCTGAGAATTCTGTTGTGCGGCCCTGGTTAATCACGTACTAGTGATTTCATCTTTCACCAAAAATGCATAAAGTTGGGAAAATTTAAAAACAGGCATGGCTAGATGGTAAACCTCCTAAAACGTTCGTTTCCCACACGTCTTCCCTAAACTAGCCACCTCTGTCCAGTTAATGCACCCTTGTCTCCCCGATCCCTTCCACCCACCGGAATCCAGCACGAAATCATTGTGGGAAATCACTAAATGCTGAAAAATGTCTCGAAGACCTAAAGGAAAGGCTTGCGTGGTACAAAAACATAAACTTTACTTCTCCTGTCCTTTACTTTTTCACTAGCTTTTTTTAAAGGAAAAACTCTTTGAGTTTCATTACGTTCAAAAGAAATACTATAGAATTTTAACCTTCATTTTGATGTTTTCTTATATGTCATCACTTTCAGACCATTAGCTCAGTCAGTTCATTAGAAGTAATGTTTCTAAGACACACGGATTCGAAAACTATCATCTACTAGGCATTTCTGCTTCAAGAAACTATTCTAGCGGGCTAATATTTTATCTACTTATGTATCCATGAAGCACATGACTAGCTCTTTCCTGAATGACTCGGAACTCGGAATCCCTACCGAGTGTATCATGCAGCTCCGGTCTCGGGAAGAGGCGCTACGCCCGGTGTGGTTTCTGCGCACAAAGTGCTCGGTTCAGCTTCACGGTTCCTGGACCCAAATTGTTCACAAGGTGGTGTGATGGTCACTAGCCTAAGCACCTAAACACTTTCATGCATCCTGGAAAGGTTATCTCCGCCTTGAGCTATTTAAGGACAAGTTCCGTCCCCCTCAATTGTTCTTTGTTCGGTGAAGTTAAAATACACTATTTCTTTTAGATACCAAATAACTACGGTGCCTACGAGAACATGCATTCCTTGCAACAAGTCGGTATACCGCAAACAGTGGAAGTACAGTGTCTTCCTGGCTCCTGACTGAGAACTAGATAGGAACGATAGACCCTCAAAGACAGAAAACACACAGCCTACACAGGGGCCATGCAAGGAGTCACATTTGTGTTTCTACAAACAGGAATGAATTCAATAGATGGTCTCTAATATAAGTACTGGAATGAATATTTGTAATAAATGGAAGAAAGGAACTACGGCATACCTTTTTAATTGAAGCAGAGTCTGCGAATTTGAAATAAGTAAAAATCGCTATTGAAAAACCACTATTCACAGCTATGCGTGTATACCAAGCAAGCAGAAAAATCCATCAATATTTGTTCTAATCAGTTCCTTCTAGGTGCTGGAAAACAACAACAGAGCTACGATAAACAATGTTTCAATGCCCCTGACAAAGACGTAGGGCTGGTGAAGGGAAAATCCTAAGTTGTTCCACAGAGCCAAGAATTACAAAGAGAAGAGCTTATCCAATATTCTAAGCAATCATAAGCCTACATTTCAGAATGATCAGATATCTTTAATATATAATCCAGTAAATGCACTGAAAAACACTTCCAGGAAATTATCATCATTTTGAAGAACACTTACAAAAGGTATTCCCAATATTAAGAATCTAAGTAAAGTCATATATTAGTGAATTGATATTACGAGAAGAAAGGACATTTCCTATCATCGTGTGATGAAGATACATTCACGAAGGTTAGGACCAAGACATCCCATGAAGATATATTCATAATCGGAACATTCCCTATCCAGCCCCTCCCCCCCCACACACACACTCTCTCTCTCTCTCATTTTATCAACTGTTTACTTAAGATGGATTCAAAGAAGAGAAAACGTCTCCATTTAGACATGAGGAAATGCAAACCCACACAAACGGAGTGACTGCCAGGTCTGTGACCAAGGTTATCCGATTTTGTGCGTTGTTATAACGTGTCACCTGCGATCCTGAGTGTCTGCTGGTCTCTTTGCACAACACGACACAGTAGAAGGACAGGCGTGGGGACTTGTTCTGCTGCAATGGGGTCCGCTACTAAAACGTAATATCGCTGTTTTAAATTCATATTCCATCACTGACCTCCCACTCGTAAAACTACGTAATCCCATCTAGGACCTACATAAAGTGGCAGTAAGCCAAAGCAGAAACGCAAATTCAAATATTAGGAAATAAACAGGACGCAGTAAGTCATTCTGTGCCTCAGACTCATGCTATTGGTTCAAGGTAGAATAAAACGGTAGATTTCCTTTAAAAACCTGATGTAAACCAAACGGAGGTCAAGCGCCACACACAATATATTTGCCGATGTGTAGCATACTGTAGTTTTTCAGTGCGGTAAACACAATGAAATTGCCCTTCACACACGGTTCTTGCCTTCGCCCGTTTTAAAGAAGAAGTGGCAGGGCCGTTCCACACCTGCCCCCCTCTCCCACGTGAACTCGTGGTTCAGGGCTCCCAGGTGACGTGCCCCGAATCCAGCAGAGGGGCCCTGAGGCCTGGGCGCGGGGCGGGTCGCGGGCACCGGAACCCCTCTTTTCCTGTCCCAAACGGGACCACGGGTGGGCTACTGTGCGCGGAGGGTGATACAAATGACAGAAAGAATATCTCACTGGCTAGTTTGTCCATAAAGAAAAAGCAAACCAACCCCACGCTTCTGTCATACGCCCCCCAACTGATCGCAAAACATTTTTTCACGCTCCATTTCAGAGTCACTACAAATGAAAACCCAAACTGACGTGAACTAACGTTTTTAATGCTGACGTGGTCCAAAATGTGATACATTAAGCAGATTTAATCTTATGGATGAGAGAGAAATAAAAGTGCTTTTAGGTGATTTATTTTCACTTTCAAGTTGTTGCTGAACTTGCTCACAGGAATCACTTTTATACCATAGGTGACGCACAGCACTTCTAATCTGCTCATCCGGCCTTTGGTGCACTCTACAAACACCAAATTGTACTTTTGTGATAATTACCACTCAAAAGCAAAAGAGGTCTTAGACGTTTTTATCATCATTGCAAGCAGAAAAAAGGAAGTAGGAGTAGCCTTCTAAATTTTTTCCCACCTGCCCCTAATTCCAATCCAATTGCATCTCTCTGTAATTGTGCTTTTAGCCAAAAGTGAGTCAAAGAAACTGCACCCAAGGGACAGCGACTGGTCCCTGGTAACGCAGAGGTTGTCACACAGACGCGGCCAACATTCAGTTTTAGGCAAAACCACGTGGACGCATTTTTTTTTTTTTGCAAGCCTCTCTGAAAGTGTTCAATATTAACTTACACACAAATATTAAGTATAGATAAGACTCATTTGAGGAAAATCTAATGGGTGAAGATCCACATTTTTAAACAGACATGGGTAACGAGAGATCAGGTACAATTTCCATGAACTAAAAGGTTCTTTGCTTTATATAATGATTTACGTTAAGGGTTCATAAGTAGAGAATTTCTGTACATATTCACAATGAAAAACCATATATAAAATACCAGTTAAGTCACATATTCTATGTACCATGAATTTGGCATAAGGAATGTCTGCATTTCTGCTATCAATTAAATGCTGACGAAATGTTACTTACCCATGTGATTTCCACAATACTTGTGTTTTTAATAAATGACGTAGAAAACTAAGGCCTACGGGTCTTTCACACATTATATCAGTTAAATAGCTGAGAAGACAAGGTACCACGCTGCTCTATGGGGGGAAACGACTCTCCCGTTGGGGCCAGCAGTCGGCTGGAAGGCTCTTTTCATGCTTTAGGGAAGCGCCCGTATTCCTTTCTATGAAACAGACAGACATGTACACACACTGGCGCGCGCGCGCACACACACACACACACACACACACCTGGATGGCTCCAATGACCCATCTAGGACACTTGCAAGGAAATTTCCAAATGTAAATCATTCCCCTGCAAAGTTCGTGATCACTCCTGGGTTACTTGAGCAAACAATCTGACACACTCTTGTCCCTCCCTGTGAATTCCCATGACCTCGGCGATGGGGTGACTTACGGGCCCGAAGGCGTTGCTGTCAAAGCTGTGGCCGTGGTGGTCGCCTTCCACCCAGATGTGGCCTCGAGGCACCTTGACGTAGCGGTTTTTGTGTCCGATGGTTCTGGGAAGAAACAGCACAAGCAAGGAGGTGAGCACAGCCAGGAAATCAAGCAGCCGGGTGTGCAGGGCGAGGACGGCAAAAATGCTGTTGTGGAGATGCCAGCGACCCTCGTGGGCTGGCTGCGAGGCATCACCAGAGCCTCCATGGGAAGGAAGTAAGACGTGGTTAGGATTCGGCACCCTGGCCACGCTACTTTATTCACATTTCCGTAGGCAGGAATCTTGTGCTTACGTAGAATGCACCAGCACCAAATACCACGTTTTCATACTTACTTTTAATTCACAATATCCTAAATATGTTTTTACAAAATTCAATAAGCCCTAACGAAACACTAACCCATTCAGTTCACCTAGCACATGCTGGTAAGTCGATGTTCAACGCTTGGTCAGCTGCAATCTTCATTTTGTTCAGACAGAGGAGCTTCTCAAACCAACTAACTGATGGCACTTTTCATGACCACTTAATTCTCTAAAATTCAGGATGTATAAGCAAAAACAACAACAACAACAAAAAAAAAACCTCAACGGCCTCATGTTAGACACAAACTATTAATGTCACTGAAAAAGTTGGATCAGCACTATGTAACTTCACATGTTACTCTGGAAAACGAGAAAAGGTTTAACCATTTTGAAAACGATTTAAAGAGCAGTGGTCAGCGACACACACTTAGAACAGCACGCGGTGTCCCCACGGCGGTCAAGGGCAGGCTCCGGCCCAGGGACGGCGGCCGTGGAGAAGGGAGCAGCTACTTTTTCCTACTTTGCCAGGTGGGCCTAACTTTTTCAAATTTATTTATCAGGCTAAAATGTTCATCACTTTTGACCTAGTTATTCTGCTGGTAGAGGTCCACAGAAATAATCAGAAGTATGAACAAATATTTTTATGGGGATATTCGACATAGGCCTTTCATGTATTATATAATGGTTATATACACAGCGATATTTTACATATATATTATATATATATATATATATATTCCTAAATATCAAAAACATAAGATTGCTTGAAAATGTCATAACCAGTTAAATTAAATTAAAAGGAGAGAATTAGAATAAAATACTATCCAATTCTATAATAAATTCTTTAGGAGGCAGAGACTGTTTCTTTTTCTTTCTTTTTCTTTTTTTTTTTTTTTTTTATTTCCCAAAGCCTTCAGGAAAGTGCCTGTCTAAAGAGGCTTTTCAATAACTGTTGGCTGGATAATGAAATGAATGGACGAGTGATTGGCTGGTCACCCCTGGTCTAGAGAGTTAAGCCCAGAAACGGAGCTTTGTACCCAGGTCTTTGAGGTGGAGCCCCCCAGACCATTCAGTTACCAAGTCCTACATGTGCAGAAGAATACACAAGAAGATGCTACAGAAATGGAGACTAGAATGGGTTATTATCTAGAATGGGTTCTAATTTTCCAGACAGTTTCCATGTTGAACTACTTTGTTTCCGATCAGTAAACATTCGTGCAAGGAAGCGATGCGGTAGCCATTGGAAGCCTAGCCACCCTAGCCACGCTATTTCAGCCGCGCTACTGAATATTCAGTGGCCACACTGTTGAGGCCGACAGCAAGTTGCCCACAGCTGTCTATTCGTAACTACTACTGGGAAGAAGCGCTCGGTGTTTCAAAGAACCACGAAAACAAGTTGAATGCATCTTCCCGTCACGTACTCCGGAATGCAAGGGTTCAGTTAAAATTAGCCAACGAGCTCTTGACCTCACTGTGCCCCTCCCCGCAGTTGCCTCCCAGAACCGACGTCCCGTACCAAGTGCGACTGGCGCGGGGAGACCCTGGCTTTCGCTTAATCATCAGCAAGGCACACTCTGCTAGGAAGCCCGAACGGTGTTCCCTCTTTAAAGACAGTTATTCTGGATAAGGACTTAGAAAAAGAAAACAATTTTGTCTCTTGGAACAATCATTCAAGCCGAATTATGAAATAAAACCAGCATAAAATCGATTCTGCACTGAAAGGGTAAGATTCCAGTCAAACACAAACCAGAAAAATAATATAAAACTCAGATTCAGCTTCAAGGCCATACAAACCGAGATGTCAGTTTCAAGGTCCTATAGACCAAGATGTCGAGATACATGTGATAGAAAATGACAGTATCATAGAATGACCCTGGCAGTGACATACGTCCCTGCATTGCGCATCTTCCCTTCATTTTCTAGCCCCTGACAACGCTTTGCTTTTCTCCCTTGCGCCGACTAACGCTTCATTTATTGGTTTCGTTGCTTGTTGCCCACCCCTCCCCACTAGAATGTAACGTTTGGAATGTTGACTTCCCTGTTCACTGCGGTATCCCCACAGCTCAGAACAAGGCATGGCACAGGGGCTCAGCACACACTCGTTAAATGAATGAATGAATGAATGAATGAATGAATGAGACATACTGTCACGGAGGCAGAATGACATAGTGGAAGTTTCAGAAAGTCCAGGAATACATGAACCCATTTGAATCTTGATACTGTTGACCACAAGGAATCTCGTACAAGTGACTGAGTTTTGACTTTAACTTGCCCATCTTTAAAACAGGGTGCAGGGGACACTCAGTAAGTGGGCTGAGATGAAGGTTAGTGGTCAGAGGAGAGCGCAGTGGAGAGGCAGCTGGGCCAGGGGCTCTCCTCGGTCTGCTGACGTGAGACTTGCACGTCTGACTTTCAAGTTCACGTGATCTTGGCAAGGGAAGGAAACTCTATCTCAGTGTCTCATCGGAAGAATAGGGCGACCACCAGGACCTAACTCTAAAAGTTCCTCTCTGTATAAAATGGCATTGGCTATACACTCGGTAAGTGGAGTCTCTTAAAATTGGAGCTGTTTTTTAAGTAAATACTCAGGACAGTTCTAATGTATATATAGTAAGAACCCAATCAGTGCCAGTAATTATTACTGTTGTCTCCCTCTGTCCACTGTTTTCCTTCATTCCATAATTCGGAATACGTATGTTCAGCCTCCTCTATCAGCATTAGTCTCGTCAAACTAGCTGAGCTAAACGCTTCAGTAATTTCTCTTCCCCACAGTTGCACTGTGCCTCTGGACTATTTTTAATGCTACAATGTATCTTTCTTTTTCTTTTATTCTTATGCCACTCCAGGATACTCTAAAACTCACGTGTGAAAGCACTATCTCTTTGTGACTGTTTGAATAGGCAATGCGGTGTGCGTCTCACCTACTAACCACTTCCATGTCCTCACGTGGCGATGCTGGCAGAGCACGGCTTCTCTAGAGACCAGACAGGTGGGGGAAGAGCTATTTGAGTTGTACAGCCCTGGCGACATTCACACCAGACCCACGGTGTATATTCTATGCCCCAGGTTTCAGTCTCACTTTTCCAAAAACAACCCAAAGTAGCTTTAAAAATATACAATGATAAAATATTGAGCTGGTTGCTTCTAGGACTGCCGAAGAAATATAACTCTCCTAATCGAATTCCTCTAGGGATGGAATTTTAAACAGCTTTGTGCTCCTGAATTCACATAAAAGAAAGACAAGATAATCTTTTAGGTGATTTAACAGTTAAGCGGGGTGTCAGCCTACGAGTTTGTATATATCTATGGCCTGCAAATAATTTGGGTTTTGACAGTCAAAAATTAGTTCTGTATACTATTCTAACTACCTGTCTACAGAAAGGCATTTTTAGTGCTAGCTTTACCAAGACAAGTTACCTGGGTATCACAAATGAGAGGAGGAGTGATTGTCTCCAGTGTGATCTGACCTTGAAAACAATGGTTGTTTTTGTTAAGTCCCTGAATCTGCTGAGTGTCATCAGTTGAATACAAAATTATCCATGTAACCCTTGAGACAACAAAAAGGAACAGGTTCATAGTCAAAGTATTTCCCAAATATATATGTACATGTGCATATTTACACATTCTTAACTCGGGTAATTCATATTTATAAGCCGTGATTGACTGGAATGTTTTATTTCTTTATGATTCAAACCATTCCTTTGGTTCTTCTCCTTGTCCAAAGCAGTGGGTGCCCTGACCTGGGTCCTGAACCTCCGGGTTTTGATCGTCCTGGAGAGACCAGATATGTAGGGTTAAGGATTCGGGGAGATCAGGAAAAGAGTTAGAATGAGATCTTCTGTCATCACTGACAGACTGGACTCTACCAGAAAAAAGGAATTTACCATCAGGAAAGAAAAACGGAAGGGACATTTGTCCATCCAGGGTCAGTATCTGCAACCAAAAGAAAATCTCCCCTGGAAATCCGCAGCGGGCTCCCGGCGCAGATCCCGGCTTAAGCTCACACTTTGTGTGTGTGATCTGGGACAGGGAAGAATGGACTTGGATGGGCCCCAGGAATCTGGCAGAAGACAATATAACTCTTCAGGGATAACACATCAGATCAGAGTTTTCGTGTTTCCTATAGGTAAGTCCCGGTGAACAGGCACTCAGAATTCAAAACAGCAGAACTCACAAGAAAACGGCCAGTGTTGACGAGTCGGGATGAGCGATGAAGAGCAGAATTTGATCCCAGGACTTCAGGTGGTGAATTTATCATGCACAGAATATCCATTATACATATTTAAATCTTTTTAAAATTAAAAAAAGGGAGTTAAAAAGATGTGCAAGGAATACTATCCTATTTAAAAATAGGACACTTGAAAAAGAATCAGATAGAACTTCTAAAATTTAAAAAATATAATTAAATAGGTAGACAAAAAGTAGATTAGTATAAACTAAAGGAAGAGTAATGAACTGGCATACATAGCTAAAAAATTACTTAGAAGTTAGCACAGAGAGGCAGAGAAATGGAAACCGTATAGGAGCTATTAAAGACACACAGAGAACCTGTTAACATGTTAAAAAATATTAAAAAGTGTAATCGGAGTCCCCAAGGAAGGGAATAAAAAGAAACAAGGAAGAAGAAATATTTGAAATGAGGAAGACAGGGGTAGAGAATGTTTCAGAGTTGACGAGAGCATGAATTCACAGATTCTGCAATCGAAGTGACCACAGTCAATACACAGAAAGAAACTGCCGCTAGATGACATTGTAATGAAATTGCAGAACACTAACGATGCCTTCTCCCCCCCAAATTTTTGTGAAGCTGCCCAAAGGGGGAAAAGTAGATTATCATCAAAGACATAAGAATTAAATTCAAAGCTGAGTTCCCTTGTTAAGGTATAATTTACATGAAGTATAATTCAGCCATTTAAAGCATACAATTCAATGATTTTTTAAAAATCTATACAATCACATAATCACTGGATCAAGATATAAAACACCTGAATGATCCAAAAAGGTTTCCTTGTACCTCTCTGCCGGCAAACCTGCCCTCACCACCATCCGTGGCCCCAGGCGACCACAGCGGGACTGCCCTCTGTCACCGCACTTTTGCCTTTCATCTGGATGGGATCATTCCATGGGTGTTTTTCTTTTTTCTTTTTTCTTTTTTTAAAGATTTTATTTATTTATTTTTAGAGAGGGGAAAGGAGGGAGAAAGAGAGGGAGAGAAACATCAATGTGTGGTTGCCTCTCACGTGGCCCCGACTAGGGGCCTGGCCTGCAACCCAGGCATGTGCCCTGACTGGGAATCGAACCTGTGACCCTTTGGTTCACAGCCCGAGCTCAATCCACTGAGCTACGCCAGCCAGGGCCCATAGGTGTTTTTCTTATTTCTGCCTTAACTTAGTCTAATGCCCGAGATCAATCCATGTTGTTGCATGTATTAGCAATTTGTTACCATTTCTGCCTAGTAATTGACTATTATACTGACATACTGCAATTAGTTTTTCCATCAATGATTCATGGACACGTGGGCAGTTTTCGGTCTTTGGCTGTTGTCAATACAGTAGCTATCAACAGTTCAGTGAAAGTATTTATGTGGATACGTTGTCCTTTCTCTTGGGTGACTCTCTGCAGGTGAAAAGGCTGGGTCACCTAGTAACTGAATGGTTAGCCTTCTAACAAACTATCACACTCTTTCCCAAAGCAACAGTGCGAGCAAATGTAGGAGTCCCAATGCCCCACGATTCACCGACACTCGCTAATTATCATTCCTTTTGGTAACATGAGCCATGTTGGGGCATGGAGTGGTTTTAATGTACGTTTCCCTAGCAACTAGGGGCTTTATGCACTTTTTGTGATTTGCCTTCTTCTTTGGTGAACTATTAAAGTTTTTAAAAATTAAATTTGGTGGTTTGTCTTCTTATTGAGTTGTATAATTTTTTTACATAGTCTGGAAGAAGTTGATCAGATTCATGTTTTTGTTAAATACCTTCCTCTAATGAACACTTCAATTTTGATGAAGTCTAGACAATTTTTTCTTTTCTGGGGTGTGTTCTTTATACCATAACAAACTGTTCCCTAAACAAAAGTCACAAAGATTTTCTTCCTAGTTTTTTTCTTCTACTTTTATAGTTTTGTAGTTTTTGTTAATATTGTAAAAAAGTTCAAGTTCATTTGTGCGTTAGTTCATTCGTTCTTTCCTTCCTTCTTTCCTTCCTTCCTTTCTCACATGGATATCCAATATTCCAGCACTATTTTTTGAAAAAAACTATTCTTACTATTTTTGAAAAAAAACTATTCTTTCTTAATTGGATTACTTTGTGCTAAGATCTGAGTTGTGTCTCCTCTAAATTTCTGTGTTGAAGCCTGTTCCCCCAGGATGAGGCCTTCGGGAGATAATCAGGGTCAGAGGAGGTCGAGGGGGAGGGGCCCTCATGGTGGGATTGGTGCCCTCATGGAGAGAGAGAAGTGCTTGTGCTGTCACTCTGTCCATCTGTCTGTCTCCCATGTGAGGACTTACACCAATAACATGCAGAAAAAAGTAAAGTGATTGAAAATAGTTTTCCTAAGGTTTTTAAACGTTTCTAGCGCAGAGTAAAGATATTTAATATCATTATTTTTTTTAAAAAAAAAAGAAGGGTAGAAATGTAATCTATAACTTCCTAACCAGTAGGAAAAAATAGAATTTAAAAATCTTAGTTAAAGCAATAGAATTCAGAAAATACAAAAAACAAGAAAGGAAGAAAAGCAGGACTAATAGAAAGTACAAATAAGATGGCATTGAAATATATCAGTAATTACGATAAAAGTAAAATGAACAAATCTAGCTAATTTAAAAAAAAAGCTTCTCCAATTAGGTAAAAAGTCTAGTTATGTGCTGCTTATAAGAAAGATGCATAAACAGCTCTGCGCAATGGCAGGTCGTAGCTGCTGAGGTTTATCGGAGGCACGATTATTGCTAATTGAGAAAGATGCATAGACAAAAGGACACAGAGAATTTGATAGTAACAATAAAACAACAAATCAGGAAAATAATAGCTAGATTAGCACCAGACAAAATGAGAGCAGGTCTGTGGAATGGACTGAAGTTTCTGCAGAAGCCAATCAGGAAACGCCACGGATGTCTCTTCATCCTCTGGAAGGATTTTAAGCAGGGAAGTGAGGTGAATTATTCCTTAAAACCCATGGTCAGAGTCAGCGCCGTCGGCCCTCCAAAGACCTCACTGCTGTCACCGCAGTGCTCAGCGTACTCACCCTCTCCCGGATTCTGAACGCTGCCAAGGGTGTGTCTGCTCAGTAACCAAACGCTGAAGTGGCTTGCATTGGATGGCGGAAAAATGTACGCAATTAATAGATGATGAATTTAAGCAAATTTGGTAACAGTATTTCTAGTAAGTGATATCACCCAGAGCTACCTGTGATTACACTCCCCAGGATCGCAGCTGGAGATACTCCAGCAATAATGTAATATTGCTCCTCTTCCCCCAGCGAATGTGGAGACGAAGCATTTCGGTGAGGCCACTGACCGAGCCAGAGGAGGGCAAAGGCTGGTTTCCACAAACCAGACTCCACAATTGCCTTCCCACCGCGCCACGGCTCAGAACTGGAGGTTCCCCAGAACAGGTCTTAGCATCTTTTCACGAGAGAAAAAGGAAATGTCATTTTTAAATAGACTGGAGGCTGTTGCTAGGTGATCGGGGCAACTCTATTTAGTTCATTTAAATTAAATGTTAGATTTATACATATTCACAATCAAGTTGCGGAATTAATTTTGTGAGTTTGATATGAATGCTCCTAGTACAGTTTTCTCTTTTCAGTGATGCATATTCCTGACGTTTATTTTTTTCTCTAAATTAGGATTATAGGAGCTCAAATATGACAATTTCCTTAATATATAGAATATTTTCTCCTGTTAAACATACATCTTAAAACTACCTACAGCTGCCCATGCAAATCACTGCAATTGTATTGAGAATTTGATAGGATGACAATATTTACCAAACATTAGATTCCATCCATGCTGTATCAGGCCCCGTACACGGCACATACTTACTTGGGCTCTGCTATTCGCCCTGGGGACGGGTGGCAGAGTTTACCTGTGTGTTATGGTTAGTTTATGAGGATGAGTTTATGAACTCTGTGACAGAGGAAACTGCTCTGTCTTCACTGGTATGAATAAACAATTGCTGAATGACTTCTACGTGAGACAGTATAAATGGTACGGGGTCAGATACTGTTCCTTCTACCAAGATCGTAATTTAATCCATGATTCAAAACATGAGCAACAAAGTGAACTATAAAATATAGATGGCATTCTAAATTTCCACAGACAGAATTTACAAGTTGGAAGCATCTATACGGAAATAGCGGGAGGAATAGAGGAATAAATAAATGAATAAGTGACAGATTTTGCGAACTGCGTTGGTGTTCAAAGGATGGTATTGTTTTAGGCTGGACTAGTCAGGAAAAGCATTATGAATAGTCGAATCAAGTTATAAAGGGCGGATAAAAGGTACCAGGTAAAGAAGGTAGTATGGAATTCAATTCCCATTTCACTTCCAGAATACGTGTGTGTGTGTGTATGCATATATGTGTGTGTGGTGTCTATAGAAATAGATAAATATATAAATAGGCACCACACACACACAGACATTTCTCTTTCTTTAGTACATCATTTCCTTGAGACATGCAACCATAAATTAAGGGAAATACTTTATAAGTCACTTGGTAATGAAGATACTCGGTCATTATAATTGAACAGAAAAAATATATTGAATTTTATTCTGACGACATGGTTATTAACTTTTTTCTCTTATTTTCTTTTGTGGATTTTTTGTTATTGCTTTAAAAGGCTTTCTCCTCAATTTTAATCTGTGCATGTAGCTTCCCGATTCTTTTGTTATTATTTAAAATGCTGACATTTTTTAATGAGTTGCAAAATTAAGTGCCTTTTTCTTGGCTGAAATTCGGGGGGTCGGGGAACTGTACTAATCAAAGGCTTTGTTCACTGCGGCAGGACTGCCCAGTGACGACCATTTCTGTTTAAGTGGTGGCACTGAAATGTCTTCACGCACAGAGCTCCAAAGAGCTTGGCATTCGCCCCACAGGGCAGGAAGGTACGGGGGAGGCAGACTTGGACCTCGCCCTTTTAAAGGTTCTCAGCTGGGCCCGAGAAATAAATGGACATAAACCAGATTAACCAGAGAAAGTACAGCAGGTCCCTGAATAATGTTTGATTCACGTTGTTTTGTTAGAACGTTAATGAGATGCCATAGAAACTTAGCTCTGGTTTGTATCAATTAGCCCATGGCGAAATCGATTTTGCCATACACTGTTTTGCTTAAAGTTTTAGAAACTATGCACAATAATAAATAAGGACTTAGTGCATACACAGTTATACAAATTTTATGTGACATGAGAGCCCTCATACGAAATAAAGACCTTCCCCCCGCCATAAAAAAAAGAAAAGAAATGAAGACCCAGTGACAAGGCAGAACCTACATGTTTTGATAATAGGCAGAACAAAGAGAAGCAATTATGGAAGAGTAACTGAATTATGTGGGGAGGCTAAAGGAAGATAAGAATGACTTTAGAAGGCCTGCTTGTGGAGAATATTCTCTGTCTCAACTTCTTGTCCTTGATGATAAGAATGTTACTTTGTTCCTAGTACAAAGAGGATGACTTTCCCACGAGAACTTTATCTCCTGTTTTTAAGAAAAAGAAGGCAATGGCATTGGCCATTTCTCTAGTCCCCGTATGTCAAAATAATTCTTGTGCCAATGTGGAATATTTGGGGGTAGCATATCGGCCACCCTTCAAAGGCCAATGCCAAAAAAAAAACAACACAAACACCAACAACACAAACACAAAACCGAGTAACAACCACCACCATGTCCTCAACTTAGCCAGCAGCTGCTCCCCATCTGTGACTGAAAGGAAGAGAGGGGGTTCTACGAAAAGGGGTACCCACTGATGGGCTGAGACTGCTCTGGTCCTTCCCCACATAATTCATTAGGAATCAGAAGATGCTCTCGCACTGCAAAATCAGTTTTTCCTGGCTTCATGGCAATTATGGAACTTAGACACCACCCTACGTGGTCACTGGAATGAGACCCCTGATCTCCTTTTGGGTGGGAAGTCCTGGAAACCTGTCCTATTTCAGATTTGATGATTTGCATTTTGAAGCCACTTTCTAGGCCTTCTAGGAAACAAATTCTCCTCTTTAATCAGGCACATGAACGGTCGGCTTCTTTTCTTCTGTTCCATATGGACACCTGTAATTTTATTTTCTGAGAATTTGTTTCTCTGTTAACTCTACTCATTATCGCCGACGATGGTTATAGAACTCTCTGATCTACCAAGTGTAGCAGGATGCAGTGACTTTCAAACACAACTTTTTATTCTGCATTTTAATGGTTATTTTTAAGTTTTATTCACCTACCAATAACATTGCTACACTTCTGTATAAAAGTACATCATCAGGCCTGGCCAGGTAGCTCAGCTGGTTAGAGCATCAGTCCCCATATGCCAAGGTTGTGGGTTCAACCCCCCAGTAAGGGCACATACAAGAATCAACCGGTAAACGCATACCTAAGTAGAGCAACGAATCTTTCTCTCTCTCTCAAATCAATTTAAAAAAAGAATTAACCAATGAATGAATAAATAAATGAAACAAATAGACGTTTCTCTCCTGTCCTCTCTCCCAAAAATCAATAAATAAAAATGTTTAAAAAACTACATCACAAGAAACAATTAGAATCTATTGAATTTGCATTAAAATTCTTCATTTTATATGATCAATATTGCAAAATAATAAAATCACCTAATTAAAGTCAGCAAGAATTATCTTAATCATCATTTTTCCAACCAGATATTCCTTAATATGCCTTTAATGGTTTCATTCAAATAGCATTATGGAAAGAGAACAGAATGACTTCTTAAGTGTTCCCATACTAGATTACACATTTGACAACTCCTGATTATATCTCACAAAACATAAATGTGAATAAAATAGGTTTTGTAAAGTACCAAACAAGGGGTCTTGCTAATTCAAGCCCAATTGCTTCAGCCTTTAGGAACCTGTATTATAAGCCCACGTCGCAACGTCTGGAGTGACAGCATTCATACACAAAGAGGAAAGTGAGTTGCTACAAAGTCAGAAAAAATCTGTGTCCCCTCCCCTCTTCCCAGACGGTTCCCTTGTGACAGGCCTCTGCCCAAGACCCGTCTGGGCCGCAAAGCATGAAAGTCACTGATCAGACTGCCTCGCTGCCACGCCACTTCGCTGCAAACGTAAAGTGTATGGAAGCTTCCTAGGAGTTGTTTCATGAGTGTCTTCGAATGTTTGCTACCGGTGACTTAGCCTCAAGTAAATACAGAGCAGTTCTCTCTGCTACAGGTAAGGTTCTGAGGCTACACGGGGGACGGTATCATCGAAACATATGGTGTTTCGGCACACAGCAGCGGGTGGTGATTTGTGACATGGTAAGTAAGATACATTTCTATCCATTGAACTCAATTCACATGTATTAAAGTGAGCATCTAAAATGGACATTTTGGAGGGTTCAGGGGGATCAGACGGCTAAGAATGGCAAAGCCTCCGACCTGCAGACCCTGATGATATAGCTCATCCACAGAAACTGTAACGCACAGCGGAACGCAACACGCTGCAGATTGGAGACGCAGTGACGGCAACAACCTACTGTGTCCTGGGTACTGACTGCGGACCGTGTAGTGTCGACTGTGACGGTAACTTAGGGCTTTTGTCAAACAAGGGGAACAGTGAAGGGTCTGCATCCAGATGCACAAAAGCCTGGACACTTAACCACTATCCTATCCGCCCGTAGCATGATGACTCATTCGGACTGGCTGATCTTGAGCTGGGAAATGAGAAGAAAATAAACATGGTCCTGAGTGGTACAGACGGTGACAGGAGGTAGGTGGATGCCAAGTCACACGCAGGGCTCATGTTAGGAAAGCTGTGCATTCTTTGGTGTGGCTGCGCTGCGGTTTAACGGACGCCAGCAAGGCGGGCTGCAGTTGGGGGTGGACGGACAGTGGAGAAAGTTAAACAGCAGTGCAGGCGGCACGTACCGTACTTTGCAGGCAAAGGGGAACACTTGCAGGCTGTTGATCAAAAAAGTGGCATCATTATCCTCAAAGGACTAGCAGCCTGGACGGCAACGTGGACCGAACAGATGGGGCAGCGGCCCGTGGAGACCATTCCCCCGGACACATCAGTGCAACCGGTCTCTTCTAGAGCGAGCCCTGGTTTTCCACACACGCCACCCTCCCGTGCCCGCGGGGACAGCGTTGGGTGTGCATCGTGTGCGGCCACTTCACTTTGGGATGATGGTTCCTCCTGAGGCCGAATGCTGTTCGGCTGCCCCCACCCCCCACACACAGTTTGGGGGCTTGCTGGGCGGCGCCCCCAGGGAAGCCACCCTTAGGCTGCACTGCTGTCCGCCAGTGAACGTGCAACTTGGGGGACAGCCTGTTCCCTCTTGCGCACCAGGGCCACTTCATTAACATCATCTCCGTATCTTAGGAGAGGCCATCCAGCTCGTTCTAATAAAAGCACTTCTGTTCCACCCTTATCAAAATCATCCCACTTAGAACATAAACGCTTACCATTATATTCTCTTCAGGATTACAAAACACCGCTTTGATGAGGTGAAGCAGGCTTACCGTGGAAACCTCTGAAACCACCTAAACCTGCTTTGCTGTGCACTGCCTCGGGCGGGGGGGGGGTCTCGAGTTTGGGGGCATGCCTTGTCGCGCCTGTCACTGACTGCTGTCCCTCCTCCAAGTGATCAGCTTGACCACAGCTCCTAAACACAACAAAACTGAACACCACGTTCTGGGGGCTGCCCGCTCCCGAATCAAAATTCTGCCTGATTCCCTTGCCGTGTGGGTTCTCTCCTCAGCAGCATAACAGTCTTCAGGTCACGGTCAAGTCTGGGGCTGCCCTGCAGGTTTATCTTGGATAGGATACTAGGGTTAGAAAAGTTTGTTACCTGGCCTTATAATTATACTTTTAAAGACTGTCCTGTAACATCTTCCTCGTGAAAGCAAATGGAATGTGAAAAGGATGAATATTTCACCATTTCCTCTAACTTTTTAATTAGAGGGTTTTTTTTTTTTCTGAGTAGGTGTTTCTGATAGTCATTTAGGAGAACAGGTAGACAGCCTTGGGTGTTCTGGAAAAAATTACAGAACAGGTGATACTGAACAGGAAAGATGAATCAAAGTTAGTAAAAAAATAAAATAAAAGATTAGGAAAAGGCATTTCAGGCAAAGGGAAAGCACATTCAGAGGCAGAAAACAAGAGCCCACAAAGTGCCTCACAGGTCAAGGTCAGAAGAACCCTGGGTCCTGGGTTGGCTAGTTGCTGGAGCACCGAGCTCTGGGGTTCCAAGATCCAAAGGGGCTGGAAACCCTCTCGCCCAACACAATCCAGAGTAATTGTCATTAATTTTGTAAGTTGGCAAGGCATGGAATTATTTTTTAAAACGTTCATTTTTTCAATTGTATCATTGTATTATAAAATATACAACGCACCATGAATTCACCTTTTGAGATGAGATGAGAAGCCGCTTTCTTTGGGTATAAACAGGTCCGCGGGTCGAAGTTCCGAGAGTCTTGCCTACGCCACACTCACGCTGCAGTGTTTATACTTCTCACTTGGAGTCTCTCTACACTGCAGTGAAAACTCACAGGCAGTTGTGACGAAATCTGGGTACCGACTCCGAGACTTCCTCAAACCTCCCCTGCGCCTTCGCAGCTGTCTCCCCACACTTGACAGCCATTTAGAAGGAAAGACTCATCACATGTTAGGTTTTCAAAACAGTTGACTATTTCTCTTACTCATGTTTCATGGATCTGTACAATATTTAGCTAAATCACATGTACACAAGACGAGGTACGACTAGCACGACTGTGCGTGGGAATAACCACCGCCGATCTTTTCCCGGGCGTGTGTTTTAGCTGGTAGGGACCGAAGCACACGGCCTTTCTGCTGCTAGTGAGCGTCCCAGGTGCCCGGCGTCAGACAGGTGTTGTGCGGAAGGAATCGAGTGCATCCAGGAGAAGGATTCGCTTAAGGGAGCGCCTGTTCCATCCGGTGCCACGGCAGGGTGGGACAGGAGGAAGCCACGGCAGCGGAAACTGAGGGCAGACAGGGAGGAGCCAGAGCAGGGCTGAGCCAGGCTCCGCCGTCGGGGAGCCCATTGGGAGGCAGCCTCGCCTGGAGGAAGAGCCTCACCCACGGAGCCTGCAGCGCCTTCGCCTGGGAGTGCAAGCTGCTGCCTCGCCTGGCTCACTAGCCTTGGCTGCGGGCAAGTCACTTAACCCTTAGTGATTCCGCTCCCCCGATTTTAAAACAAAAATTCTGGAACTTCTGGCCAAGATGGAAGCGTAGGTGGACACACTGTGCCTCCTCTCACAACCAAAATTAAGGACAACAAATATTTAGAAACAAGAAAACAACCAGAACTGATAGGAAATTGAACTGTACGAAGTCCAACAACCATTCATCCAGACCGGTAAGAGGGGCGGATTCGAGGCAGGAAAAAGCGGAGGTGCGGACCCGGGAACGCAGGCAGCAGTGGCTGGTGGTTCCCAGGTGCACAGGCGGCAGCTGGTGGACCCCGGGCACAGGGGGGCAACTGTGCAGACCCAGTGAGGTCACTCAGGGTGGCTGGCTGACCAGGGGGTCCCACATTCGTGCACGCAGACAGTCCAGGCAAAGGGGAAGTGGCGGAAGAGACTGAATCCAGGAGAGAGTGGAGCAGGTGCCATTGTTCCCTCTTGGACCCTGCCCCCACATACAGCGTCACAACCCAGCAACTGGGCTGCCCCGCCCTGAGGAACACCTAAGGCTCCACCCCTCACTACGTAATAGCCGTGACCAGACCAAAACCAAACCAAAACAAAACAAAACAAACAAAAAAAAAACACCAAAAATGGCTCAAACCGGAGAACAAATGAAATCGCCAGAGCCAATTCCTCTAAGCCATGAAGAGACAGCCAACCTATCAGATGCACAGTTCAAAGCCCTGGTGATCAGGATGCTCACAGAATTGGTTGATTTTGCTCACAACTTAGATGAAAAATGCAGGCTACAATACATGAAATGAAGGAAGATGCATGGGGAACCAATAGAGATGGGAGGAAAACTGGGACTCAGATCAATGGGGTGGACCAGAAGGAAGAAACTAACAACCAAACAGAAAACGAGGAAGAAACAAGAATTCAAAAAAATGAAGAGAGGCTTAGGAACCTCCGGGATATCGTTAAGCGTCCCAACATCTGAATTATAGGGGTACCAGAAGGGGAAGAGGAAGAGCAACAAGTGGAAAACTTATTTGAACAAATAATAAAGGAGAACTTCCCCAATCTGGCAAAGGAAATAGACTACCAGGACGTCCAGGAAGCTCAGAGAGTCCCAAAGAAGTGGGACCCAAGGAAGAACACACCAAGGCACATCATACTTACATTAGCCAAGATTCAAATGAAGGAGAGAATTCTAGAAGCAGCAAGGGATAAGGGGACAGTCACCTACAAAGGAGTTCCCATCAGACTCAGCTGATTTCTCAAAAGAGACCTTCCAGGCAAGAAGGGGCTGGACAGAAATATTTGAAGTCTTGAAAGGCAGGGACCTACATCCAAAATTGCTCTATCCAGCAAAGCTGTCATTAAGAATGGAAGGGAAGATAAAGTGCTTCTCAGGTAAGGTCAAGTTCAAGGAGTTCATCATCAGCAAGCCCTTATTATATAAAATGTTAAAGGGACTTATCTAAGAAAAAGAAGGTAAAAATATGACAGTGAAAAGACAACAAACTCACAGCTATTAAGAACCACACCTAAAACAAAAGCAAACTAAGCAAACAGCTAGAACAGAAACAGAACCACAGAAATGGAGATCACATGGAGGGTTAGCAACAGGCAAGTGGGAGGAGGAGAGAGGAGGAAAAGGTACAGAGAATGAGTAGCATAGACAGTGGGTAGAAAATAGGGGGAGGGCAAGAATAGTGTGGGAAATGTAGAAGCTAAAGAACTTATGACACATGGACCTGAACTAAAGGGGGGGAATGTGGGTGGGAGAGGGTATGAAGGGTGGAGGAGAATGATGGGGGAGAAATGGGACAACTGTAATAGCTTAATCAATAAAATATATTAAAAATTCCTTATTCATGGGGTGTTGTTTTTTGTTTGTTTGTTTGTTTGTTTTTAGGATGAGTTAACATTGTAAAATATGTGTTCAGAACAGTGCCTGGTCAAAACACTCAAGTGATGTCAACTTTCTCATTACACCATCATCGTAACTTAGTTGTACAGAGTCCTCTGAACAGTGCCTGGCGTGTAACTAAACTCTGGTACCAATTTGTTGGTGTTATTGTTGTGATGAGCCACTTCAAGGTTTTAATGAAAGAGTGATCAGATTCGCATTCTTGAAGAAACCAGGGCAACAGTGAGAGGGAGGGGTTAGGAATGGCGGGGTGGGGAGGCTAAGGGAATACACCTGATAGAAGGAGCAGCTCGGGAGGGGCTGAGCGAGGACATCCCCTAGAGGGACAGGTAGCGAACAGGTGGAGTCGAGACTCAGGCACGTGGCAGCACGAGGAGGCGGGGCTGGCTACATGCCCGAGCGAGGCTCAGGGGTGAGGCAGGGACGGGAGACCTCTCCCGAGCATGGCATCTTCTACGCAGCTGCCCTCCCGTGCTCCATGCCTTGGGTTGATCAGTGAACTCGGGAAAGCG
Organism: Glossophaga mutica; assembly: GCA_039655065.1. Classification (NCBI taxonomy): domain Eukaryota; kingdom Metazoa; phylum Chordata; class Mammalia; order Chiroptera; family Phyllostomidae; genus Glossophaga; species Glossophaga mutica. The sequence goes on from CM077313.1 coordinate 92,937,880, forward strand.
CTAAGACGGTCAAAGCAGGTATTTCTAAGAAATTCACAGAATCAGCTACAAAAGGAGAAAAAAATCTTTATAAACAATATGTCTGCATCCAGCCACCTCAGTGTCCAAAATAACCTCACCCCTTTTGTATTAAGCTCTCAAACCTCTCTCCCCTCCAAAATTCTTTCCAGTTTTGGATCCCTAACCCAGGCAGGTGGTTTTGTTTTGTTTTTGGTTTTGTTTTTAAGATCCAGGCATGAAAGTCTTGTGGAATCATTCTTCGAACATCTTTCCCTCAGCGTGACCTTGCTGGACAGCTGATTCCGTGTCTGCTGTACTGAGAAAACCCTGCCCAACAAGCCCGAGTAAAAAAGCCACCGAGCTCCTTCTAGGGAAGCGTCAAGGGATTACAGACGGTCTTAGTCTTCCCTGGAGTTGGGCAACTATGGGCACTGAAGATGCACCCAGGTTTCCAAAAACCACAGGGAGGGAGAAGGATACTCCAGCCTTAAAGAACTGTCAACATGCCCTCTGTAACAGGCAAAAGATTAATGTTTGGCTAAACAGATAGATGGCTATGTAACTACAGAAGCCCTGTTTTCAACAATTTATGCATGCAGGCTTTTCAGGTGCATTTGGATTCGTTAGTATTTGAGAGGGTTCAGGCAGTGGGGGACGGCAAGGCTGCAGAATAAAGCTTCTGTCTGTACGGAAGTGAAATAACAGGACTCACAGGTGAAATTTAATAATTCTCCGTTCACTTACTCCGATAAACATTGATTGAGCACCGTGCACTGGGATACGAACATGAGATAAAGCAGATGCAATCCATCTTTTTAAGGAACTTCATATCTAGTGGGAAAGATGAGCATTAATCAAGTAATCACTCAAAGATGTAAAGCAGCCAGGCTCGGGACTGTGAGAGACAGGTGCTGGGAAGCCACACGTGCGCGGGAAGGCTGGCCTGGGCTGAAAGAGCCGGGGGTGCTGAGCAGAGAAGGGACGGGACGAGTCAGGCAGGTTGAGGGCAGGTGCAAAAGTCCCGGGTCCCCAGGCAATTCCGGACATTTGAGGAGCCCAAGCAAGCCCCATGGGCGGAGGGGCAGAGCGACACGGCAGGAGGACAAGGCGGTGGCGGGGACCAAGCTGCGCGCACTTTGCAGGGAGAACACAGGATGCCAGCCCGGCGGCGCTGTTCATTCTGGTGGCGAGGTGCCTGACCGACGGGCAGTCGAGGCAGACGAAATCATCGTATCTTCCGTCACCAGAAAACTGAGTTCCTTCCACATGGAAATTCAGGAGCCAGTGGCCCTGAATGAAGTCCCAGCTGAGACAGGACTAGGGACCCTGACAGGGCGCGATGAGGTTGCGTGACTGTCACCCAAAGACACCTGCCCAAAGCTCTAACGTGCCGACAGCCAGAGGTCAATGCCACGAGGCGACTCTGCCTCGGCGGCCCAGGAAACGCTGGCCCGCTGAGTGAAGGCGAGGCTCTGCAGAAGGCAGTGGTCCTCACAGCAGCCTTCCCCTGAGCTTCCTTTCCTTTAGGAGGCTGCTGTCGGGGCCGGACACAACTGCCCCCCCTCCGCAGGCTGCCTGGAGCCCCTCTCCACGGGGCTGTCCCCCTCCAGCCACTGCCCCCCCACACACACCGTCACCCAGCCTTGGCCTCCTGCTCCATCCCTCCAGCTGATGCCCGGGGCTTATCAAACCCACCTGCCAGTCCCACCGGTGCATAAACTACGCCCGCATCCTTCACTGGAAGAAAAGAGTGGGCTCGTCGATTGTGAGGTGGGAGAAGCCTTTCGTTCAGGAACACTAGCAGGGTTAAAAAAAAAAAGAGAGGGTGCCATGAAATTAATCGGGGTGCCCAGGACAGAGACACCGGGGTGCGCCAAAGCTGAGAGGGGAGCTTTAAGCACCAGGGCTTCGGCTGCCTGTTGGGCTTGGAGGAGTCTGGACAGGGTGGGTCACTGGAGAGGGGAAACGTGGGCATGGAACCCCGGAACAAAGGGGTGACCCGTGCTGGGCTTGGGATGCAGTGTGACACGTCAGGGCTCGCACGCCTGCGACGCAGCACTCAGAGAGAGCAGTCGCTCGAGCAGGAGGGCAGGGGCCCGCGGGGGGAGGAGTCGGGCCTTCCGCTGGGCCGGGCGCGCCCACGGGGAAGCTGCTTGATGGCGGCTGTCCTCTAAGGGATTCACGCAGTAACTCTCGGATTCGCCCACTCACTCAGTGCGGAGTTATTCGGCTCCTCCGAGGCCCCCAAGCACAGGCTGGGTCCCAGGAGGGTGGGTAGGTGGTAAACCAGGAGGGGGACAGTTACTGATATAAATGTGGAAAAGTTTGAGGCAGGCTGGCACCCTCGCGGAGGAGATACTTGGACGTTTTTTATCCCAGACGAATGGTGGAGGTGAGAGAGGGCATCGAGGCTGACACCACGGTTTGAAGTCCACGAGGTGAGGGGACAGCTGTGTCAAGCACAGAGCTCGGCCACATTTGGGGGGTGGTGCAGAATCCCAGCTATGAGATTTGAGGTTCCAGTGACAAATGGAGTTTTCAGTGGTGTGCGACTTCGCCAAGTGGAGAGGCTCCGATGACCAACGGGGCTCAGGCACAGAACGAATAACCGTCTCTGCCCACTCCTTATCCCCGGCCCACGATACATACTTCTGGTAGGCGGGACAGATAACACGGTTCCTACTCACCGGGGAAGATATTTTTGATTCAGGAAATGTCTTTATTTTAATATTCTTCTGCTGATGAGATTTAGTATAGTAGGAAGTAGCTAACAGGAGGATTGCAGGATGTGTGAAAATAAAGATATTTAGGAGAGAACATTATAATCTACTCTTAAATATACAGAGTCCAGTAGAAGTAATACCTGCTTGAGTGTGCTTGGTAGGGTAATAATATGGATGTAATAATTTATACTTTTAATGTGAACATTTCACCTAAAATGTCTTATGATGTGCTTGAGGGTGATATTGTTATTTTACATGCTTATGATTTTGTAATAAAAGATAGTGTAATAAAAGGGGGATATCATTTGTGCTAGACCCTGTATATGAGTATCCATATATGTACATATACATTTATATTTAATTATATATACATGCATGTATCTTTAAATATAAACAAGTCTCTCTCTGTGCATACACACACACACACACGAGAGACGTCTGTCTGGAAGAAGTCCAGCCATTGTTAATATAACAAGGATGGTTTGTGTGACATCGATGTAACCTGGCAGCCAGGAAGAGTGGTCTGGAATGTGCATGTGTGAACAATGATGACTCCACTGTACTAGTCAGCGGGGGCGGTAGATGCTGTTGAGTGAGTACATGTACTGTGTGGCCATTGCATTGAAAATGACTGAGCAAGTAGAGAAATGAATCTGCATCAAATTTTGTGATAAGCTTAAACATTCCTCAGCAGAAAAACTATTCATATGATTCAGACAGCCACAGCTATGGGCAAACGGTGATTGGCAGCTTCATCATGACAACATGCCTGCTCATGCATCATGTCTTACACAGAAATTTTTGGTGAAGCATCAAACCACCCAGGTGACTCAGCCCCACTACAGCCCAGATTTGGCACCCTGGTACTTCTGGCTTTTCCTAAAACTAAAATCACCTTCGAATGCAAGAGACTTCAGACCACTGATGAGATTCAGGAAAATACGACGGGGCAGCTGATGGCGATTGGGAAAATTGTGTGAGTTCCAAGGTGCCTACTTTGAAGGGGACTGGAGCATCATTGTCCTGTGTACAATGTTTCTTGTATCTTGTATGTACAAATGTCTCTCTTTTTCATGTTACATGGCTGACACACATAACGTTCACAATCATGTGTATGTACATTCACATGTGTGCATGTTTCTTCCCACAGAGATGTTATGGTGGAACTTTTCAGAATCAAGCAGTAGAAGAGACCCAAACATTTATTCAAGACACAGTTCAAGTAAACCATCTATAATTCTAAGTGTACATTTAAAAGGTTTGAATACCTTTTGCTATTTAAGACCACTCATAAATATGAGTGATTAGAAATTAAAATTAGAATATACGCACAGCCACAGAAAAGGAAATTACTCAGCTAGGAATTTCATGCTTTCTCACCACTGTTTACCTAAGCTATCTTGTATGGTAAGCAGTTTAAATCTAAAAGACAGAAGTTATAAAAATGCATAAATTCAAATTCAGGTTTAAAAAGTAAAATTAGAAATACATTACAAAATGTAAATCAGGAGCCATTAATGTATGCTAACACTGCCTTTCCCTCCAAGGGTGTTTTAAGCACTCAGCAAACTTGACTTTAGCAGTCTGGCTCTGATTTCAATTATGTGGAAATTATTCTTTCATGGACATGAAAACAGAAGAGTAAAGAATAAATGACTTGTCCCTGTTCAAACAGCGCACCAGAAACTGTACAAATAAAGGGATTCACACGTGTAAATGCTAAATCCTCCTAATAAACCAAGTTGGGTAAAAGAGGCTGAAAGGGAGTCCGGGAAAGTCCTCTGGGGGTGGGATGTCAAATGCATTCTTGTTCCTGAGCGGAGCCCGGAGGCTTATATCCCCTTCTCCACAACAACAATACCCCTGCTCTCTGCGCCCTGCTGTGAACCAAATACTTTCTCTAGCTTTACCCACACTCATGAAGGAAGAAAGAGACACACATTACTGCCGTCGACTTACACCTGTCTAATCCTTCCGTTTCTATTCAAGACTTCCTGGAAAATTCAGGTATTTCTTTCAGGCATGTGATGGAACAGTAAATATGTATCGAAATAATTTCCTCTATGGAAATCGCAGTGAATGCATTGAAAAACGTCTCCTCCTGGAAGGCAGAAGTCCCTAGAAGAAGGTTTTTGGTAGTACGGGCGATATTAAAAATATTGGTTAGGCACCCACTTCCCCAAACTTCAGTGCAGCCTTGACTGATGCGCTCCTTTCCGGTATCAGGTTGAAATGCAAAGGAAGAAACGAATATGCAAACAATCAAACCGAAGACAGGAACTCTCCAGCATGCAGTCAATGAAAGAAGGCTGAGTCACTCTTCCCTCCCCTCCTCTTCTTTAAACAGGCAATTTGGCTGCACCTGTTGGACTTTAAAGTGTGTGACTGTTTTGGCCCAGGAAACGCGGTCGGTTGTCTGCCCAGCCGAGGCAACTGCGAACGGCACAGGGACAAAGCAAAAGCAGGATCACAGTGCCATTATCTGTAACAGCGAAAAATGCTAAGCACCGGAAGTGTTCCACCATAAAGAGCTGGCTTAGAAATGATAACTCGATTAAACTGCGGGGCGCAGGCCATAGATTACAAATAATGAGCTAGACTTCTGGTGATGTGATGTTCATAATGGACCTGGATTTAGAAAAAACAACAATAAAATACATACAGGTACATGCATATACAGTCCTCTGAGCATTAGAAGTTGTAGAAGGAGACACATTCAAGTGTGAAGATTGTTCAGCTCACAGACTAGGATAATGAGACTTTTTTTTTTTTTAGGAAGTGAAACTCTTACTTTTATTGTATACAACTCAGAATTTCGGTTTTTACAATGTCATGTAAAAAGGAGAAGGCAAACAAAAAGGTTGAGGAGAAGCCAGAGACGTTCTGGGAAGAGGCTGCTCTTTGCTCCTAGCTGGACAAACAAGGTTCACAACCGCCCGAGGTGGAGGTGGGGCCTCCCCTGCCGCCCAAAGGCCAGGACCTCGAAGGGGAGCCCCTCCCAAGCCACACCACGAGAAGCTGTCACCTGCATCCACGCAGTGGCAGGCAGGGCAGACCCAGCTAGAGAGGGAATGGATCGTGGGGCATGACTTTGTGGAAGGTCGAGGTCATTGCCTGGTAAAGACATACACGTGAGGCAGAGTCAGGACCAACTATGGGAGCAGTGCAGTCGGAAAGCTGTCGTTTTTCATGTTCTGTTGTCAGAGAAACTCTGGAGTCTGACTTAAGATGCTGAGGACGTGTCTAGTCTTCCTCATAGCCTGATAAGAAGCAAGGAAGAGGAGATGGCTCACTACTGCCCAGGAAGGGCCTGACCGATGGATCACCACTCGGCATTGGACAACAGGCGAGGGGCTGTGGCCTGCCCTGTGGCTTAAGATGAGCCAAGGAGATTCAGCGAGCACCGAAGGGCGAAGAGCGAACTGTACATCCTGTTGGTTCGCAAATACGAAACACAGCCAACTTTCACCTTCCCCAAAACGCCAGAACACAAACTTGCAGCATTGAAAGTATTTTATTGCGTGTGCAGAGGACTTAGATAAGGGTGAAAAGCTTAATCGCACATTGTATTTACGAGTGAAAATCCTACCACGTCCTAAAGCGGTCCTGACACACAGGCTGAGCAGGGAATTAAAAGTACTAGGAAGGCATTTCTTGGTGCGAGGTTAATTGTTTAACCCTGCCAATACTTTCCGAAATTCTGCCAACTTAAAGAAACATGTTCGTTAAAAGGCGGACATCACGTACCATGTCTCTGGCACCCTACCACCTCCACAAACATGTTGGTATCACACAAGTCAATGGACTGAAAAAGAGAAAAGGAAATCAGGACTAGAAATCAGTCCACGTGCAGGTCTGTCCCGCACCGATGGCAGGACGGTGCCGGGCCTGTGACGGCGCCGTGGGCGAAGCGCAGCCTTCGCAGCACTAGGAGCCTCCGTTTGAACGCTCGTGAGGCAACCATGGGTTTTCCCTCTTAGAAATAGCGGTGCTTTGAAGCAGTCATAGGGATTTCAAACAAAAAATTTAACACTTTCTCTACTTCTGTTCAAAGATATAGAGAAGGTACATCTGATGCCGCTCTATCTCCCATCTTTTTTGTGCGGTCACGGACTGAATAAGCTATTGTACCAGGAACGCAACGGAGCGGGATCTCCACTGGGACAGGAAATTAACAACAGAGAGTCAAGGTCAACCTCTGAAGACATGTCAAGCCAATTCAAGTTTCTGTTCTCAAGCGGGATTAGATTTCATCAACGTATTTTTTTTTTAAACCTTGGCTCTATTTCCTTCCTTCTCCCCACACTCATACAGATACAGAGCCAAAGTGTGGCAGGAAAATCAAGTAACTATACTTTGCAAAAATAATTTATTTTTCCTGACTTTGTGCTGGTTTTACTACCATCAGTCTGATAACTTTATACTGCTTCCATATTGGCAACATTATAGTTTTCAATATATTAAGGGTCCTTGAGAACACATTTTAAATTAATTATTACACAATAAATTACAAAAAGACATTAGTAATGGGTTAACTTGTATGCCCCCAAAAGTATGTCCACACCCTAATCCCCAGAACCTGTGAAGGGGGCCTTATTTGGAAAAAGGGTCTTTGCAGATATAATCAAGCTTACAATCTCAAGAGGAGACCATCTTCATTAGCTGGGCAGGCCCTAAATCCAATGTGAGTCCTTACAAGAGACACACAGACGAACTCTGTACGTGTGGAAAAGAAGGCAGAATTAGAGTATTACAGCTGCCGGCCCTGAGCGCCCGTGGACCCCACCAGAAGCCGGCACAGGAAGAACAGGGCCTCTCCTGGAACCTCTGGAGGGGAGGCAGCCCTATGAATGCCTCGATTTTGGACTTCTGGCCTCCGGATTTGTGAGAGAAGACACATTTGTTGTTCTAAGCCACCAAGTTTACGGTCATTTGTCCTGGTAAGCCTGGAAAACTAACACGACATTTTTTCTTTTCATGCCCCTCCATCCTTCTGTTCAAAGGTTATGACTTAATCGCACTCACTGGCAATCTCTGCATGTCAGAGACAGTGATAACATTCTTACAGCCTTTCGATCATCTAGACTCCCCCACAACCCTGGGAAGGTAACACTAGGATGAACTCAGATGGGAGAGGCAGAAACAGAGCCAAAATTCATACCCCAGTCAGTCTGAAGGCAGTCCACGCCCCTGCATGTAGAAATGCGAGAGAAAGGGCGAGAGGGGAAAGTAAATGAACACTTCCGGGCTTGCGCTTGTGCTTGCACGTTAAAACGTCTCCAGAAAGAGGCGAAGAAGAGGAAGGTGGAAGGAAGGCAGCGTGGGAGGCACCGCTCATTGGACGACACTGTCCAACCCTCCCGAACCATGTCAGTGCAGTACATACTGAAAAAACGGGTAACAGAAGACTCGCCTGATGAAAGGAAATTTAACATCACAGATGAGGGAAAAGTGATAAATGAGAACATAAATCTGTGAGCAACAGAAACGGTTTGGGGAATATAAAATAATATCAGACCTAGCGAACAAGGAAACGTGTCAAGAAAATATTAGGTGACTACTGGAGTGATGTTGACCTTTCTGCTGTCCTTTAAATAAAAGTCAACTTTTCCCAACAATATGTCCTGACCCTTGCACGTTCCGCCTCTCTCATGAGCATCCTCCTGAGCACCGATGACAGGCCAAGCGGCTATTCCAGGGCTCAGAGCACACGTCTCTCCCTCAGGCAGTGCCCGCCCCTTCTATTTGTGTTAGTTCGGCAGAGTTGAAAACATAGCCTAAGACAGTGTATGAATCAGGTGTCTTGGCCCTGGCCAGGCAGCTCAGTTGGTCAGAGTGTTTTCCCGATACACCAAGGTTGCGGGTTTGATCCTTGATCAGGGCACATACCACAATCAACCAGTGAGTGTGCAAATAAGTGGAACAACAAATCGATGTGCGTGTGTCTCTCTCTCTACTCCTCCCTCTCTTTCTCTTACCCTCCATCTCTCCCCCTAAAATCAATTAAGCAAAAAAAATAAATAAATTAATATGTAGGCTGTCTCAAAACACAGATTATGAAATTATTACTAAGGGAGTTATAAACCCATACTCTCTGGATGATATTTAAGAAAAATGCAGGTTTTCTGTCCTGAGCGATTTGCATTTAGACTTAAAATTAGGAGAAGGTAATGTTTATGACCTCTGACAGCTATTCTTGAACATAAAATTCTAAAATGTTCATGCCTTTCACCATAATCCTCTTCCTAAAATTCTTCCCAAATAAGCCTTTCCTCTTTTCATTAAGAGAGAATATAACAAGTTTCCCAAAAATGAAATAAATTTTATCAACGCATTATTCTCAATTAGCATTCCAGCAAATCTTTACGACAACTCAATAAGCCATTGGGAGGCGGTGCGTCATCATGGGAGGCAGAGACACCTGCAAACCCCAAAGGACAACTGAGCAGATCAGAGCGAACGCCCATAAAATCTAGTCAGACTCAACAACCTTCGGACCGCAGCCGCCACGGCGCCTCCTGAACGCCCCAGCACGAACGAGACGTGTCGATGAAGCCAGAACGTGTGCAGGACCTTCCCGGGACGGCCAGGGTCCATCCGCTGAGTTGTGCGTGACTTTCTTGCCTTACTGTGTCAACTTCCGAATCTAACTTTTACTTCCCTACTTTCAGGAGACTGTTGAATGTCACCAACAGATTCCTGGTCATTCATTTTTGACTGATGCGCCCTAGGATGACTCACCAAAATGAGCCACGAGAGACAGAAACCGGCTCGGGTAGAAAACTTCGGCGAAGGTACACTGAACTCACCCACACCACCAAGGTCCCAGATCTCAATCTGGGAAACCACACGGGGAACTCAGAAAGAGCGGAATCAGCGAGCATAGAGAGCCTAGGCTACGCCAGCTGTTCTCAGAGAGGCGCCACAGGTTTGGGGGATGATGAGTCTTTGATTCTATGGAGCAGAGAGGGAGGGCACACTATCGAGTGCCCTCAAGGTGACAAGGGCTTCAGGGAGTGTCTGTCCCATGGCTTGTTCCTCACTTGAACTCTGGGGAAGACAATAAACCACAAGTGCTCGTCCAAAAAAGGTTTTACGTACACACGTTTTTTTTCCTGATGATTGACTTCAATGATTCCTTGAAAGAAAATTCTATGAATGCCTATTGTAAGCTAAGCTATTAGGGAAGACCACAAAAATTTAGCTTCCTGACCTGAGGGGTGGGCACCCCAGTTAGGGACACGGCGGGGTGCGCCAGGGGCTGTAGTAGCCGGTGGGGTGTCGGGGCGCCAGGCACCCAGAGAAGAGAGCGGAGCAGATTTATTCGGGACAGAAAGGCATTGAAGAGCTAGTCCTCTGAAGATTTTGCCAGTAATTTGGCTTTTTGCTTCTCGTAGACAGAGTCTCCTGTCATTGACCCTGTGGTACTGAGAGATGGCCTGATACCAGGTAAACATGGACGTCTGAATACTAGGCATTGAACATGTGTTCTTGCAGTTTTGAAAGAGTATTTTAATATTTAATATGCTTTCCTAAGCTTCTAGCTGCCATTCTAGTTGGAGGTTTGAAAAGAATTATCATCATGGGGTACGGTCACACTATCACAGATGTTACTCATGCCAGCCCTCCCCCAATAACTGATCGGAGCCTTTGTTTTTTAAAAAAAAGTAGTTTGAGAAAATTATAGACCTGGAGAGAATGGTAATAACAGCAGAGGGAGTGGCCCAGGCCTTCCCCCCAGATTCCCCAAGGTCGACATCTCACAGAACCCCAGTAAGTGGTCAACACTGAGAAATAACATGGTTTCACACTATTAACTCAACTAAAAGCTTCATTCAAATTTCAGCAGTGCCTTTTTTTCTCCCCTGACATCTTGACTTAAAAAATAATAATTTAGTGAATAACCAGTTATTTTGAGAGACAGAAGGGACTAGGAATTAGAATAGCCAGTCTTTTAAATGAGACATCCATGAGTAAGGATATTTTTTTTGTGTGTTAGGCTTGAAACATTAGCTTTGTTCAACGGGATGAACCTTGTTCAATGTAATTTTTTTTCTGTGTAACCTTGGCTGAACTCCGACACATAATAGATACAGAAAAATACAGTTTTCGCAGTTCTCCTCTGCACTTTCTCCTTTTCTCTAGCTCGGAGGCAGCTCCTTCCTGGGGAGAGAAGGTGTGGTCCCCTCCCGAGGTTCCCAAACCCTTGCTGCAGCTGCTGCAGCAGGAGGTGGGAACGGAGCCGCCCACAAGACAGAGGGCGGTTGCCTGCTAACGACAGGCATCCCCCACACTGCCTCTCATCACAGCAGAGGCCATTTGTCACCAGCACCTCTGCACGTTGCTCATTTTTACCTCTGTATCACTTCTTATCTAATTATCCAACAGAACAAGGTGCTTTATTTCAAATCACTCTCCTTTCCGGGGCTGTATTGCAAAGTGCACGGAAGAAGTGGAGAAGCCAGGCCGGGGAGAGCGCGGACCGGGCTCAGAGCCCCGCCTGGCTTCTCAGACTTGGGCTCTGGTTGGGGTCACACTCCGTTTTCGCTCACTCAGTAACCCGCAAGCTTGGATCTTAGAATAACAAGTGTGCTGAACCGCCCGCGGCACGCCCCAGGGACTACTTTGCCCCATAGGAGAAACCGGCCGCGGAAATGGCTCTGGTGCAAGGACACGCTCCATCTCTCCCGGACGGGAACTGTGGACCACTTCAGTGCAGCGGGTCAGACACTGGCTTTGGGCAAGTCCTCCAAGGTCACTGGCATTAGTCGGACATGATCTTTTTCTACAGTGTCATTTCGAGTTTACTGAAGAGCCCTTGTATATTGCAGAACTCACAGGCAAATTACAGATTTGGTTCATCAGCTTAAAAAAAAGAAAAACGAAACGTCAATAGCTACAGATTCCCCCCCCCCCCACACACTAAGTAAGAATCAGCTGCAGTCCCCGTTTCCCCCCACCTCTCTGTGACATCCGCGGGGCCCAGACGCTGTGGAAACGGTAATCCCACTCCGCTGTGGAAGCAGAAGCTTGTACAAAACTGCGGAAATAATTGTTGCTTATCAAGGAGGCCCGGTGCTCAGGGGAGGATGGATGAGCTGATGTTTGTGTAGAGAAACAGGCAAACTTCAGGCTTTAGTGAAATTCTTCTCCTTTATGTCTTCCACAGACGTTTGCATGTAAAAGCCCTAAAATGCGAGTCAATTATTTACTATCTACAGCCCAAAGGCCGTTGGGAGTGTCAAGTGATGCCGAAGTCGACGGTTATATTTAAATACAGTGGAGAGATATGTATACGAGACATAAAAACTCCAATCAATTTCGAGCTTGCTGTAATTGAATATATTTTAGGTTTTTCTTATTGAAAACTTACTTAAACCATCTAAATCCATTTGATATATACACATCCCTAGAAGAAGATGTGAAAAATGAAATGACTCAAACCCCACAATAAAGGTTTGAAGCTTGAAAATGCTAATTTTTCTCCTTTCCAATTACTCTGTTGGCCAGGATAGGCCGAGGGGTCCAGAGACATCGGGAAGACGCTGGTCTAACACTGTGTCTTGCTTTGCATGCGTGAAGCAGGACGCAGAATGAGGGAGAACGCGGCGGCCACTGTGAGAGCCCAGGCGCCGCCCTGCTCCACCCACGGGAGCAGCGGGAGCCAACAGCACGGTCTCCGGCTGCAGTCTGGGCGCCGTGATTTCCTCCCCAGACGGACTGCGCCGACCTTCATGGGTGACAGGATGGAGGACGCGAACCGGTGCAATGAGATCGATTTTCTGATTTGCGCCCCCCGCCCTGCATGGCGCAGTCAGCCATTCGACTAGATGAGTTGTTTCGGGGTCTCCCCAAACCAACCCTCCTCCAGGGATGAAGCCAGCCTGCGGCGGTTGCTAGGTGACCATGAGCCGGGCTGAGCCCCCAGGCGCCGTCACGTGACCCCGCCAGCAATCACCTCTATGGAATATCAGGTTCGTTGACTCTAATAAGGAAAAGGAACGCGTAAGAGCTGAGTCGTGGATGGATCGCCAAGCAACCTTTAGTGATAAACAATGACCACGACAATTCTTGATTTTTTTTTCCAAGAAAAGGTGGTTTTATATATACTATTAGAGAAAACTTCTCCATTGGCCAGAAATACAGGAAAATGACAATTTCCTGTTGAAAAGCACTGTTTTGAGAATTCATTAAAATCAAGCATTTGATAGGGTTACTTACCCAATAAATTACCTTTCTAGACAAAAACTAAGGGCATGCATCTGGTGTCATTAATGTCACAGGAAAGAAACAAACCACAGTGAACTCTCAACAGAGAAGGAAGCTGGAAAGTGCTCTCATGAAAAGTGGACTCTCAGATACCACGGATTTCCCCTGAAAGGAGGTTTTGCCCTCATTTTCCCTCTAAGGGACAGTCTACCCTTCTGTTAGGAGGACATTCGAAATGCCTTCTCTAAGCCTACCATAGTGAGGCATTCCCTTTCATAAGGACACTCTATCAAATGAACTTTTCACATAAATATTAGGTCACAGTTCATTTATTGGTTAATAACTGAAATGTGTTGTCAGCGCATTAGTTTGATCTAAAGTATGACTCCAAGATCTCACTTTCTAATTAGAACATTCCTCTTGTCACCACTTTAGTCTGTATTTATGCATCCCTGAGAGCTGGACGGAAACTGATTTCCGAGAGAGCCTTGGCTAAGGACCGAGCTGCAGCCCGGTGAACTCGCCATAACCTCCCCCCCCACCCCCGCAGCGCGGTGTCTGCTGATTGACAGCACAAGCCCTGATTCAGCCCAGCCAGGGGACAGTCCTCCCTGGATGGACAGGGGATTAGAAGCCTGCCCTCCTCATCGACTTTACGGGAGCATTCAGCTCACCTCGGCACTCAGAGCCAAGTGCACCTAATGGAGTCTAATGTGTGACAAAGTAACAGCTCACAGGACTGTTTAAAACCCCGTCTTCTCGCTACAGCTCTCACACAGCTCCGTAAAGCTATTTGAGTGGCCAGCCTTTATCAGCAGGAAGCCAGCTTTTGGCCAAGGGGGAGCGGGACTGTTTCCTTTCCTCCCCAGTCTTTCTTCAGCCCTCCTTATTAAATCGGAAGGGGGGACAGGTTTCTGGTGAGAATGGCCATAGGTCTGCAGGCAGATAAAACAGTGCGAACAGGGATTAGGACTTGCCGATTTGTATGCCCTTCCTACTGACTTACACTCAATACCCGTCCTCAGGGAAAAGGTCTCCAGGAGGGTGGACGGCCTCTGGCCCCTCTGAGGCCGCAGCACGTTGCACCCTGCCTGTGGGGTCCTGTAGAAGACGCACGGGGACCCATCATGGTCCCCGTTACTTAGCGTACGTTCGTCACTGTGGGAGACTGGACTGGCTGGTTTCATTTCAAATATTGGGAAATCCAGCAATGCAAGTCAACAGTGGGCAATAGGAGTAGGATTCTCAAGCAGGAGAGAAATTCGCATACTGTTGAACTTTTCACTTTCCATCACATCTGTGTCTTATCATTATTGCCCCCAAGCAGAACTGGCGCAGAGCCGATAAACGAGTTCCGAGACACGCTCTTGCTCATGCCTCCACCCCTACCCTGCCCCTTCGCACACATCACTCAAGGACAGGTGAAGGACATTTTCTGCAAGAGAAAGAAAACAAAGGAACAGTTGAAGAACAGGAAGGACACCTACGAATGGACAGGGAAGGGAAGAAGACAAGGAGTGGCTGGGAAGGTGGTCTTTGAAAACCTGCATCGCTGGGTGAACCACGGAATCAGGGCCCGGGATGTGGGCAAAAGATGATAAGAGACACATTAGGGCTAAAGAGGGGAGGCAAAGGAAGGCCGGCTTTTATTTTTCTGTATGGGGGCATTCCGATGTATAAGCCATGCTATTTTCCATAAGTGGAGAGAGCTGAAAATAAGCCGTTGTGTGTGTGTTTGGGTATTTAGTCTTAATGAGCTAACTCTAACTTCAAGGGCATGACCTCTCACGATGACCTCCGTCTTTCAGGCACAGAGTACATGGGGCTCCGTCTCTGAAAATGAAAACCAGCCCCTCAAAGTATCCCTTCCCCTGGATACTCTCCGAGCTTCACTCGGCCGTACACTGTTGAGTAGGTACGGCACCCAGATTCCACGTAGATCTACTGACATTATGTCTGAGGGAAAACGATGCTTGAAAACGATATTCGGAAGTCCTTTGCAGTTGCTTGTTTTATTGGGTAGCAGTAGGAAAAAATGTATAACAATAATCAACAAGGCTACTTAAGTGAAAGAACATTAAAAAGCTGGCAAACTTGGCTTTCTACAGAACATGCCACGCAATTAGCTTCTTCCCATGCATCTCAAACTCTGTCCGACGTTACTCCATGGCAGAGAAGATCAGAGCGCTCGTGGGCACGTGGGCTGCTAAGTGTGTAAATGACTGAACATCCTGTCCTCCGTCCACGAGAGAGAAAATACTAATGAAGACGATAGGAAGAAGGTGAAATAGGAGGATGGACTCAACCACAGTGTCCATCAGCCTCCTAGCCAAACCTGATTTAAGAACAGGTAGTATGAGAACAAGGTGCGTGGAATCCCACACTTGACCTTCTCGTCTTATTCACACTCCAATTATTTTAAGTCACATGAGACTTAAACATCTTCAGAGAAATGTTAATGATGAAAATTGACTGCTGTCATTAGTTTACGTGTGAGGATGAGGGCTCCAGAGTAGCTACTGGACACCTGGGAGGGGCTGGCCCCGAAACCTGCAAACGGCCAATTTTAAGTTGATGCGTTTTCACCCTCTCTGTGCCAAAAGTGGCTGTTTATTTGTCTGACTTCATGAGGGGGAGCAGTGCACTTACTTCACCTAAGAATTAAATACCGACCTGTTAAGAGCTTAAAAACCCCAAGACCTGCCCCAAACTAGCAAAGATTATTTTTACTCCTGGTTCTTGCCCAGGCATAGAACCTGATCTCTTTAATGCCTAAATCTCCTTAAAATGTTTTATCATAAAATATAATATTCATGGGAGATTGGCTGAAGGATGTGTAGTCCATTAATTTTTCTACAGTCTTCAAGTTTTTGCCTGGGTTCTCTTTAATACATTAGATGCTGATATATTTGAAATAAAGCCTTTAGCAATTTGTAGAATTGTTTTTGTCTTTTCCTGAAATACACCTTGGTGCTAGCACTTAGGAATGTGGTAATAAACATCTCTGTGAGCTTTGTCATTGCATTTTCTGTACATATATTGGTGAGACTGTCACCTTTTATGCCACACGCAGTGTCCTTTTATGAGACCCATGAACAAGATTTTATTTACTCGTTACCTCCAAGAAAAGCTGTTCAGGGGACACTGTAAATCTGCGAAGTGGCCAGGGTAGTTTTAAAACATGTCTGCAAATTCTTGGACACTCCTTCAGCGTAAGTCCCTGTCCTTGACTGTGCCTTGCTTTAGTGACTCAAGTCTAATGAATCCAGCGAGAGAGAAGTGGTGCCGTATGATTTGGGAGGCGAAGGTAAAGAGAACACAGCTTCCAGCCACGTCTCTGTCTGTCTGTCTACCTACCTACGCTGGCATCGCCTCCCACCCCTCCCTGGAGACCTTCATCAACTACATACAAAGTCCCGCTGCATGAGCCACTCTGCTGGGTGGACCACATGGAGAGACCATGCAGACAGACAGAGATGCTCAAAGAATGCCAATGGGTCCACCCTGGCTCTCCGAGTGTTCCCAGCAGCAACAGACAAATGTTTGAGTGCAAAACCCTTCAGATGATTCCAGCCCCAGCCTTCCACCCAAGCCGGCTGATGCCAGATGGTACTGAAATGAGCTGTCCCCATTAAGTTCTGCCCAAATCACAGACTCACGAGCAGAATGGATGCTGCAACTCCTGTGCAGTGGGCAGAGTAACAGTCCCCTAAAGATGCTCATGTCCTAGTCCCCAGAGTCTGTGAGTATGTTATGTTACATGGCGAAGGGAAATTAAGGTTGCAGACAGAATGAAGTCTGCTAATTAGCCGACCTAAAGATAGGGAGTTTACCCTGGACTCTCCAGGCGGCCCAGTGGGATGGATCATAAGGGCCCTCAAAAGGGGAGGAGGGAGGCGGATGAAGAGAGTGGGAGTGAGATGCCAGGGGAAGAGACCGCCAGCCACGTGCAGCATCACTGGCTGTGAGGGTGGCAGGAAGGGCCATAGCCACGGACTGCAGCTTCCGAAGGGCCCGGGGATGGCCACAGGCCTCCAGACGCTGGAAAGGCAAGCAGACGGACGCTCTCCCAGGCCTGCGGAAAGAAACTCGGTCTGGCCTGACTGTGGCCTGACGCGATCGGAGAGGGGCTTCTGACCTCCGGACTTCAAGGTGATACATTTGTGCTGTCACCTCACTGAGTCTGCGCTGATTTGTCACAGCGGCGATGGGAAACTGCGCACTCTTGTTTCCAGCCTCCGAATTTCGGAGGGTTTTCTTATCTAATGCTCCGTAATTGGAACGGTGACCTTAACTCTCAATCGTGGTCTACAGGAAATTCAAAACAAATCAACGAGCCACCTTTGACAACCTGCGGAATCTCATATCTGCACCCAAATTCTCACTTTTCCTTGATTTATCTTCTCACTTGTGTTACGCTTACTTTGTTTTGGTACTATCTTAAATCCTTTTAGAAAAGGGCCAGAAATCAATAAGATCGCTAAAATAGTATCTTTATTGTGACCTACCAGAAGTAATGAGGTGGACAGAATAAAAAGTTTCTTATCCCGGTCTCTGTTAAAGCCGAAACCAAACTTCTAAAGCAAACCGACAGCTATGGACCCTTCCAGCTGAGGACAGAGCAAACGTAACTGGTTTAGTGCTTTCCGAAACCAGGGAAAGAAGGTGTTTATCTCTTAAGCGTTTCGATTTAAGAAGAGGAAGTAAGAACTTCTCACGTAAAATATAATAAAAATGTGTGTGTGCATGTGTACGCACACACAGTGCACACGTATGTACCCACACCAACATGTACACAGGGTGCCCCAGCTGTGCATCCTGCCCACTCAAGGAAGTGAGCACAAAGGAAGAAGCAGGTGAAGACCAAGAGTTAACGGAAAAAGCCACAGAAACAGGAGGGAAAAGGAGATGCTAAAAAAAATAGCTTGGGAGAGAGAGAAAGCCAGATACTTCCATGGCGCGTGGGAAACGGAAATTCCAACGGAATGCGTACGGAACACATACGAAAAGAGGGACGCTGGGCTAGAAGAGAAAGACAGCCCCGTGTCTCACGGTGTAACTCACCACCGCCCTCCCCATCCCCCCCGCCGCCCGCCGCCGTGGAGATCGTCGTACGGAGCATTCTGACATCGCACTGGATCTGAACATTCTGCAACAGCGGGAGGGACGTTACCTCTCCCTCAGCAGTCGCCCTGTGGTTGGTGAACCTGCCTCCCTGAGGTCTTCTCCGCTTCGGAAACCATGTTCCCTGCAGGAAGGTCGGCCTGGCCCAGCTTCCCAGCCAGAGGCACCTATGCACCCAGGGCAGGAAGTGAATGGTGGAGGCCACTGGGATCCTTCCTGCTGCTTTCGGTGACTCTGCTGTACTTGTCACTCCCCCTCCCTGCCACCTGGCCACAGCCATCTCCATGGGGATCGCACCCATGACCCCAGGCTTCTGCTTGAGGGACCCTTGTGTGCACTCCCTCCCAGCGCACGGTGGCTGGAAGACCCGGGAACGGCCTACTTACCAGTACTGGCTGGCCCTGCACCAGCACCTGTGCCCCAGGTAAAGCCACACAGGTAGTGACCTGGTCACAGCCTCCTGCTACCCTCCCCACCCGGCTGCCATCTCCTGCTCCCTTCCAACAGCACATTTTTGGATGCCTTATCGGGATCACTAGACCAGCTCTGGCCCTGCATAGTTGTCTGTGAAAGAAACGGCAGAGGATTCCCCTCGCATGGGGGCAAAAGCGAAGTCAGTCTGCTCGTCAACTGCAAGTCAGAAAAAAGAGCAATAAGAATGATGCCTAAGTGTCTATATGGTCCCATCCGCAGAGAATGTGGGCTAGTAAAGTGACTCATCCATTGGAGATCAATATGGAAGGAAGACAAATTTCTCCATTTGCTCCATTTGCAAAAATAAAGTCCCCTTTAATCGTGGACCTCCATAGGAACTCCTCTTTACCCTTGGGCAGCCCCTACCCACCCACATGGTCACATCAATGTTACATACCTGCCCCGTTTTCTATCAGTTGATCACCCCCCAGTTAACAAGGTGCTTGTGTATGAATCCTACAGAATGAAGTCTCCTTCTGTCCAGGCTGTTTCTCTATGACTGCAGAGTATTGTTTGCAGATAATTTGCTTCACTGAGCCTGCATTGAATTGCTCACGCAACAACTGTAAATCAAGATTGACTTTCTGAACTTCATTTTCTATGATTCAACCAGCTACTCAGCACCCTCTGCCTGAGCAGGCTCACGACTTACAAGGACCAGCAAAGCTAAATAACTGGCCACAACTGCCTCAAGCCGATTACATGACAGAAAGGCTTTGCGTTAACAAATCTTCACTGATCAAGAAGTGACGGAAAAGGTGCCATTCACAAAGGGAAATGTCATCAAATGATTGGATTGTGAATTTCTTCGAGTTGCCAATAATAAGACGAGGACCAGAAAAGGCGGTGGCAGATGGGGAAGATGAGGGCCCTGAGATACCAGTCTGCCGGGAGAGAAACTTGTCCCGTCTCCGTGGTGGGCTCGGTCTTGGCACGAGCCGCTGCCCTGAACCGCGCCATCATATCTGAGTCTCAAGGGTGGAGGTCAGAAGCCCCGTGGTGCTTCACTGGGCTTCACTGTCGGGCTGAAACCTTCGCTTCCTTTTCCCCTCGGGCACCATTCCTTGGAAAGACGGGACCAGCTCCTCCATCGAGTCAGATGCCTTGGCTGCCTCCTGGTTCTTTCACCTTTTCCCCCCGAGGTCAGCCCCCTGCCCTTGCGGCAAGGTCACGGGCAGTGGTAGACCTTTTGCCACCACCGTCCCCCCAGCTCCAGCCGCTCCAGGGATGCACCCGTACCCAGAAACGCTCCTTGTGTCCTCTGCCCCTGGCAGCAGGTGGTGCCGATGACAGGGAGGGGGCGGAGGAGGTGGGGGGGAGCAAATAGCTGAGGACTTCTTGGCCTGTGCTGGACAGTTCTTCCCACACATTTGTCATGGGAGCCATGTAAGTAGGTTATATTTACTCCCATTTCACGGAGGAGGGCTGCGAGGTCTGGAAGACAAGACGTTGGCCCAGGGTCACAGCAAGCGGTGCGGTAAGGGCGTAAACCGTGACTCGAACGCCAGTGCACTTCACCGCACTCTGACACTCTGAATCACTAGTGAAGTTTGAACCCGCAAGGAAAGGTCAGAATTCCCACCGCATCACCATGACCGCAGTGCGGTAAGTAATCGCGCCTCGCTGCGTGGTAAATTTAGCCCTGTGGTTTCCACAAAGCTTCATTATCGAGTATCATGATTTAGTTGTTTCATACGATTGTGTTTCCTATCTGTAATTATATCCCAAGTTCATGAAGAGCAACAGCTATGCTTATACAAGTTGAAAGTTCTTGTTTAGTGCCAAGCACAATGCAATTCATAAAAAGGATCGCTGTATAATGGTTGGATCAATTATAAATGGTGTGATCTCAAAACACACTCTGAGGGACCTAAATGGTACCTAAAATCTAAAATGTAATGCGTGTAAAATGAACTCTTTCCGGGGAGTGAGAGACTGGAGGGAGAGTTATCACGGGGCCGGGGAAGAACTAGGTCGCGGGCTGAGCGGTGGGGCGCTGGGCTCAGGTGGGGCTCAGATGGGGCGTGGTCGACGGAAGGGGAGCGTCAGGGCTAGGATGGGGGCCCTGGGTGACAGATGGGGACGAGACACCCTTTCCTTCAGTCTATGCTCTACAGGAACGGAACGTTCCAAATGTTTCCATGGGGACAAAAGAGCATCGGGAGTTTCCCTGACTGAACCATTAAAGACAAACCAACCAACCAAAAACGGTGTCACTAACCCCTAAAACGACAGCAGCAAAAGTAAGCCTTCTTAACTGAGTGCGGTGCTCCAGTGACTTGCCCCTCACTCCCGTCACCTCACTCCCATCTGAGGTAGTTGCCCCTCCTCCTCAACGAACCTCCTCCCCTGGACAGAGTGGCTCAGACCAGAACCCAGGGGCCACCTTCGAGTCCCCTCTGGCCCTCGGCCTTTACCGCTAACACTCAGCAAGTCTGCGGACTGGATGGTCTCGGCACCCAGGCTCCACCCCCTGCAGGCCCTTCCCAGTGTTCTTCTGTCACCCCGGTGGGAGAGGCCACCATTCCTTGTCTGGGTTACTGTGCCCCCACCTCCCCTACCCAGTGTCCGCCGTGGCTCTTGTCCCCTCCTGTTAGAGTTGGATATATACCAGACTCACGACCGCTTAGGCACCCTGATGAGGTCACATCCCTCCCTTGCTTCAAACACTCTAGTGGCCTCTTACCGCCCTTAAGATGCAACCTGAGCCCTGCCGTGGCCCTGGGGCTTTCTGGGTGCTCACCCCACCGCCACTCCCCATGCCACGGAGGACCCTTCGTCCTTCGCTCCTTCCCTTGTACGTGCAAAGCTCACCGGCGCCTTAAGGTCTTGGCCTTCCCTCCACCTTGAATTCAGAGACTCTGTGTCCTCACAGGCCTACCCCTTTCTATTCATCAGGTCACGGCCACCTCCCCTGACTGCTCGAACCCTCAAACACTCATCCATCCACGAGCCCAGTCAATAGATGTCCCCACACCCTCTTCTATCAATGTCACTTAGTTACTTGCATGCCATCCGTCTGCAGGTCCCATTTCCGACCTTCACTTCCTCACACCACAGTTACATGCAGACTCGGGGCGTGGGAACTCATACCGACTTACCCACACTGCCTGGAGTGACACCAGTTCCCCGGTGAAGCTCAGCAGCTGTTTCCAGAACGAGTAAGTGTACACACATCACAGTAAAGGCCCTGCGCTTACACGAATCCCTTTCGGAAAGCGCTGCTTAAGAATTTACTTTCTGAGCGCGCTGAACAGTTTTTACATTCTCAGACGATATTTGAAAAAATACTTGCTATTTTTGCCTTTGCGAAAAAGGGAGGCATGCCATGCTATTTTCCTTGTCCCACACTTTTAACACGGCGGCCCTCCGTATGGAAATCTCACCTCAGGGCTACAACGTGGGGATGAAAGGGATAATTGAAAAAACAGTGTAAAAAAAAAAAATCTCATGTTGCCTTTCTGCGGAATGCAATCGAACGTTCAGGCGTGATGTATGACTGCACACACCCTCAGTAATAACCTGTGACACCGCCGCCTCGGCGTATCACGCCGGGGAGAGCTGTCTCTTCCGTTCTGCCACAGGGTTTTTAAGATTGCGGTTCCTGAGCTTACTTGGAACGTAATCACAAACGAGGTGCGGAAGCGACAGCTACATTAACTTTTCCGTGGACAGTTAAGGATGCAACACACTTGGCAGAAATGCTCCTTCGCTTTTCGGGTGCTACACAGGGAAATGGACCTGGAGGAAGGTCCCGGTGGAGACAGAGCTGCTGGGAACCCGAATGACTTGGGCCAGACCGCGGGGGGCGGGGGGCGGTGATGAGACATTGATCAGACAGCCGGTTCTCTGGCTCACCCAGGTGGAACGGAGATACAGCCCCTGGAAGTGCCAGCCCAGGCAGACAACCCGAGGGAAGGCGTGGTTAAGGCCGGGCCCACCTCTTCCTCTCTGCACCCAGGCCTGTCTACTGGAATACGGCAAATACACAGCAGGGGCTGTGGGGGGTGTGGCAGTGAGCCCTCTCGTGAAGACAGAAACCGCATGCCGCTGTGATAAAAATAGGTGCTCTGTCAGCACAGGACTCAGAAGACTTCAGGGTCTCCAGTCTCGCTCTACACGTCTCACCCTGGATGCTAACACTCCAGACTCTGTGACTGTCGGTTCAGGAAACGTCCCCAGCCCTGCCTCAAACCTCACTCCACAGGAAGCCCTTGGGGCTTGCCTATTTCAAAGGCTTGCCTGGGGCCCAGGGGCTTTCTCCATAAAGGGCAGGGGCGGATTCTCCCTCCTCAGACTTCTCTTCCTAATTCACAATGAAAACAAACACAAAAGCCAAAGACAGTGAAAGATGGCGGAGGTGACGGCCCCCGCTTGGGCTGTGCATGTTATTAGGCCACGGGGCTCTCGTTCAGCCCCCCGCGGTGTGCCGGCGGAGGGGGCCACAGCGGAGAGGACGCCAGCTGGCATAACACAGGTATCAGGCAACTGCTCCCGTTGGACCACCCTTGACTTCCCAGATGGCCCTACTGTGGGGCTCAACCGCGCACAGCTGGGGCTCACCGTGGGGGTGGGAGGAAGCTCACTGGCAGACTCATCTTACTGTGAGGAGCCAGTTCAGCTCAGATCACACCATCAACTGGCCATTTGTGAAAGCGCAAAACCCATTTTGTACTTCATCCCACGCCCTGGCAGAACAGACAGGTTCACGGTAGCTGGGCCCCTGGGTCCTCCCTCAGTGAATCTTGTCCAAGCGTCAACTGTGCCGAGAGGATGTGTACTGTGGGTCCTACAGTGTGGATGACAAGGGGGCGCTGTCATAAACACAGAAAAGGGCCCTCACAGGGGGATCCGATCACAGATTCCTAACAGTGCAGGGCATGGTGGGTGGTCACGCCCCAGGCCTGTAACTTCTTTACTGAAAGGCTTACCTTTGCCTGAAGCCAGCCCTGTCCATCATTTCTGTGCATTTAGGTTATACGCCCCTTTGAAATGAGCTCTAACCGCCCTCAAGAGCGCACGCTATCTGTCAACTATCCTGTCATCCGACCCTCACCTTGCCTTCTTCCGCCTCCAAGTCCTCCTCCTTAGTGCCCCCCTTCCTTCCAAATGCAGAAGAGAGGCAGCTGCTGTTCCCCAGAGCACTGACATCTTGCTTCCTGGCAAGGCTGTCCGCTTGTCTGTACGTAAATCTAAGAAAAATTCTCTACCAGTCTGGAGGTATGTGTCTTTCTTTCATCGACACACACACCAAACGTTTGAATTTAAAAGCTTACTGAAAAGTGGGGGCGGCCTCTGCAACCCTTCGGCACCCTGGACCCTTCCCCTTCCCCTTCCCCTTTTCTGCCCCTCAAGCCCTCACTTCCAGAACGCACTCCCTGTTGCCTCCTCTCCTGAGCTTATCGGTCCAGCTCTTCCCGCCTTCCGGTCTCCCAACGTCCCTGCTATCTTCTGTTAGGCAGAGGTAAAACAATCTACCAGGAATTACTCTCCTTAAAAGGCAGTCCTGCTGGTACACACCAATCTACCAGCCTGGGGACAGCACCGTGCTGAGTGCAAGGGCCTGAAACAGTGGCCTCCAAATACTTCTGCTAAGGAGTCCCGTTTAGTTGGGTAGGCAGACGCTGCAGGGTAAAAGCAGCACAGTCCAAGCCTCCTCATGGAGAAGTGCTCCGTGACAGCACTTCCTGGGGCTGGCTGACCTGGAAGTAATAACACGTATCCTTTCTAAAAATACCCTCCCAAGACACACCTCCCTTTAAATGAAACAACAAATTCAAACAGTCCCTCCAAAACTAATTCATGCATGCATGCCAATGACAGCTTCCACACTTCAGTAAGGTAGGCATCAATAGAGTTTTGATGAAAAAGAAAATTGATTTTTTTCTAACGATCACCTAAGAAGAAAAATATCCCTAAATATAATATGCAGTTCTCCCAGAAAAGAAGACAGCACTGAGTAGGACTGAGTGGAGCCCTGCGCTTTTAGATCACTCTACATGCAAATCAGTTTCCCGGAATCCATCAGAAAGTCTCCCTGTACCAGGAAACCCAGGCTCCCAACAGAGCAGATTCTGCAATGACGTGGAGACTACCAGCCCACTTCACTCACGAGCATGCTGGATTGGCCAAAACGACTGTATTTTTTCCATAAAACAAGACACATTTTTTATTTTCACCAATAACTTCATTGGATATTTTATTTATTTTTTTAATTTTTTATTTTAATTGTTGATCTTGTACAGTTTTCTGTCTTTTACTCCCACCCCAGCCCATTGGATATTTTGAGTATGTCAGTTATCTCCTGCAGAGTAGGATGTTGATAGTTCTCAATTAATGTCTTGATTTGATCGCTATCAACTTCTACCTGACTGTGGAACATCATCCAGAGAGACACCCCCAGCAAAACTTCGCAAACTACGTTTGACATGTTTGATCAATCACAGCACCTTCTCCATATATGACACAAAACTCTTTCTTACCTTTCTTGAAATAATAAAGCATAACGTGCCAAAAATGTTGCATATTCTCTTCCATCTCCACTATTAAAATGGCCACAGAAAAATGAACTGATCTTGACAAGTATTTGTAAATGCACTCTGATACACGAGCTGTCACAATACAATCCAACAAAATTGTTTCATATGAAATAAAAGACAACTAAGTGCTACTGGAGCGATCATATGGGGGAGGAAAGAACAAACTTTTTGGCCAGCCCAATACAAATGGCAGGCAGGGATTCTTCCATTTGCTCCTCAAGAGAGAAGTGGACATGGCTAGACCCCTGAAGCAAAAAATGAACGCTGAATTCTAGCGACGGAAGAAAGTTTACAGCAGCGATTTGCAACCTGGGCTGCGCATGCGCAACCCTTGGGGAGCGCGGAAATGCTGGATGGGGGTGCAGGGAGCGCCGCCTGCCTCGGTGAACATTTGATCGGCCTGACACGGGACACAGCCGTGCTTTTAAAGGGTCCCAGGCAAGTTTTTACAAACGACACATTCCTGGGCTCCATTCCTCAGGGCTGCCAATTTCGTTGATTGGGGGTGACTCCCAGGAAGCTGGGTTTTGAACAGTGTCCTCGGAGCTTCCGTGTTCGGCCAGGTTTTAACACCACGGACCTAACTCGAAATTACAGAAACAAGAGTCTTTTGGTTCCAAAATCATAAAAGCTAGCATGAGGGTCAAAAAATAATGTACCGACACTCCTCGTGCTACAGGACAAAGGCTGTGCTCGGCCCCAAGGACCTCCCAACGTCCTGGGCTGCCTGGAAAGCAATGGTGATGGAATTGCATAGCAGTGAACCAACCTCCCTTCTTGGACCCTCGGCCCGAATAAGGTACATGACCTCTCCTCTGCCCCATTTAAGGGGAGACAACTGTATCCTCCCCTGGCAAAGCAGGCCCACGGTACGCAGCCATACAACCAGGCATCGTGGCGACCCCAGGGGTTACCTTTAAATGGAACGTGCCCACCCTTCTCACTGGACTCGTCAGCGCAGCAGAGAGACCCAGCAGGCTGTCAGAGACGCTGCCAGGCCCCACCGCGGAGCCCAAGGGTGGTGACGGAGATGTCACACAGAAGAGACCGTCGGGACTCCCCGCAGACTCCCGCCAGAGGAGGGTCTCCTGCTGAATCTTGCGGAGAGGTGAAAGAGAATCCGACCTTACAAAAGTCCCGGGTTCAAACCAGAAGCACAGATTAGGAGTCCATCACAGGCCTGAAGTCTCTCTTGAAGGGAGCTCTCGTTTCAGAAGTATTATCATGGGGGACCATTTGAAATGTTAAAAAATGACAAAGATTTATGTAATAACATAGAAAAATAGAAATAAAATGTCGTGTATGCTTCATTGGAGGTTATTTAATAGAAATCACAAAATTCTAGAATCTCAGAAATGTAATGGTCTTGAGAGATCTTGTTCAGCCTCTCGTCCACCCCACAAACCAAGGGCAGCAGGACCCTTCATCGATTTCCGATGCATGTCCTCTGATCCAGCTTGACTGAGGTTAACAGAGCTGAGTTTCAGGTCCTTAACTAGCTACATAAACCAGGGCAAGTCACCTAACTAGTCGGGTCTCAGTTTCTTCATCTATGACATCAGTGAGCAGAACTTGATCTCTGAAGTTACACAAATATCCATCACTCTATTTTAGTAAATTCGTAAGGAAACAAAGACAAGAAGCATCTTTATAAGTGTGGGCCCGCTCAGCAGGCTTCCTGGGGAAGCCAAACATCCGGGTGCAGCACCTGATTCCCAGGAAACACCTCAGGTGTCATGAGGGGGGAAAACCACAACACTATACTTAGATGACTGGATGTCTCGGGAGTAAAAAATGAACGGACTTAGAAAGGCTTTATGGCTAACACGCTTAGACACAGTGTGTTCATCACAACCGCATCACCTGCTGACGGTGTGCCGGCCGCACGGAGGACTGGTGTGGAGGACCTGATAAAGTGCTCGGGGACCTGGCCTCACTCTCGCCCTCCACCCGTCGCTCCCTTGGGGAGTTCCGTTCTGCATGATCAGTAATGCCACTGCCTTGGAAATGGAAATCAGAACCTAAGGTAGAGGTGCCCTTCCAGGCTGGATGCGTCTCTCAGAAGAATGCTTTCTGCACCTCTCACCTCCAGCATTTCATCCGGTGTCCTACCGGGAGCAACGCTCCATTTTCAGGGATGCTCCGTTAATGAGAGTGTCATGGCTACCCAAAACGTCCACTGACGCATCATAAGATCATGTGCCACGCAGTCTTCACCGTTGAGCGTAATTTATTTCTAAATCTCCTTTTCCTTGCAGCTCCTGTGACTGGAAAGGTTTAGATGGTCTCGAATATCCTCTTGTTCTTTGGTGGTGTTCCCATTGAACTGTGCTTGTCACCCTTTGGGTAGCCAAGGCAAAAGTGGTCTTTTCCCTTACAATTGAGCAGGAGTGTGGAATTTTCATAACGACGTCAATGCATTTAAGCTGGTAGTCGCTGCTTAATCTATGGCTCCTAGTTCCATCTGGAGAATAAAGCAGGGCACTTAACTCTTGAATGAGAAACAAGATGTTTAACCTTGTGACTCATTTAAATAAATCACAATTTGCTTCTATTTATTGCATTCATTCTCAGCAGGCTTAATTGAAACATCTCTCTGCTTTTAAAGTTTCCCCTGCGTGTCTTCCCTATTGAGAAGGTACAATCTCAATCCTTCCAGGGTTCCTTCACAGAGTCCACGCACAATAGAGCACAAAGGAAACCCACGAACTCATTCAATAATTGAACGCATCTGGAAGTTTCTTAGGGTCCAACAGTGTAACAACAGATTCTAATTTATTTGGTTTTTTTGTTCCTCCTTCTTCACAGAATCACGGGAACATAATTCTGAGTGCACTTTTGTTAAAATAGCATAGCTACCCTTTAGTTATTTTTGAAAAACCATAACTTGGTTAAAAGATTTAAGAATAAGCTCCAAAACAATACAACTGAATATTAAATCTGTTGATCAGCCTTGTTTTGGCATACAGAATCTCCTGGTAATCAAGCACTTTATTAAGAAACAGTGGGTTTCTCTGGATTGTTTTTGTGGCTTATGTAACAAATTCTATTTCCAAAGAATAAATTCACCATTTATTCTCATCGACAAATTCCATTTTATTCAAGAGTTAAGTTTCTCGCAATAAATATTAACATAATGTGGAGAGACGTTGTAATTTTCCGACTGACTAGGAATCCTTGACATCCAAATCCTGATCTTAGCTTGCAGAATAACCCGTGAAAAAAAATATGCAATAGCAGAGTCAAGATTTACAACAAATATGCTAGGAGTGCTTTAAAAATTAATATTAAGCTGCTATGCTTGGGTTAATTAGCTTTCTTCTTCATTTGCAAAGCATATATCTGTCTGGTTTTATGAACTTGGTCTCCAGTCCCCTTTCCTACAAACGTATTTAATTAAAGTTCAACAGCTGTGTGTGCTTTGGAACCACCAGAATGATTTTTCTCCCTTGAAATACTTAATCCTTTCTTAAAATATGATCCTTCTGAATATATGCGCAGAAGGCAATGGACGAGAAATAATCCACAACAGAAACCCGGACGCCTCGGAGAGGCAGCGCCGTGTTTCGGCGGGCAGCCAAGGGGGCGGTCCCCAAGCCGGGGGCTTGGAGACCCACGCAGGCTGGAGCAGATGTTCGTTCTCTGAGAATAAAACAATAGCTACATAATAGAACAGGCAGTAAAGGGAAAATCAAATAAATAGGCAGACAGGTAAAAAAAAAAAAAAAAACCACTATGAAAGTACAATACTTAGTGGGTTTTGTAAGTCTTCTGGGGACCACCACCCACATCCAGCACCCAAGGAGCAGGAGCGATTAGGAAACACCAGGTAACATCACACACGGAAACATGTATCCATTCGATAATTATGCGTATGCACATATGTTGCATAGATAGGTACCGTAAAATGATCTGACATGATGAAAAAAATAGAAGTGCAAATAGATGTATGAACCTTCCAACGGTATCCTTTTACGTGTAAGATTAAATAATAATTATTATTATAATAATAGTAAAAAATAGGAAGCTCATTCAGGGGTCAGCGCATCAGCTACCACGTGGGATTTCACGCTATCCCAACTCCAGCTCTCTCCCTGGCAAACCAGCCGGCCCACGGTGCAGGCACAAAGCGTGGGTATTTTTAGGCGCCCCCCACGGTCAGTTCCTGGGAAGAGTTGCCGGTCTACCACGCTCCCCTCCCGTGGTGCTCTCTTTGTGGTACATGCTCAGTTAAAGTGCGTGGGGTGTGCACGTTGATGCAAGAGCCAAAATCAATTCACGTTCAAGAGGAGAACTCTAAGAGGGACTGGTAACATGGATTTGTGTTGAAAGCATGTGCTTGCTGCCCCAGAGGGAGGCTGGTGCGTATCTACCCTGCCGAGCCCAGTCTCGGCCCCACGCCCTGTCTCAGCCAACACCGCCTGAGTGGAAACCGTACGCGCCCCTTCCGAATCAAAGCCCGCAGACGCACCGAGCGCACCCTTGCTAGGCGAGACTGCCCACGCAGGGCTGCGCTGGACGCGGGGCTCCAGGAAGGAATGGCGTTAAATGGGTGGCGGCGGAGAAGGGTCTGCCACGCCCGGTATCCAGCACGAGCAGGGAAGTGTTTTCTAACCTGCCCCCAGCGAGTGCCGTGCCCGTGCGTGGGCATGACCGGGAGACGGTGTGGGGAGGGCATGGGCGGGGAGAGCCGTGAATGCCCGAATGGAGCAAGCCCAGGGCAACGGGGCCCCAGCGGGATCCAGTCTCGCCCACAGGTGGCTTGGAAAACAGATGCCTGAACTGAATCTTTGGTTTACACACACACACACACAAACACACACACTCGTGCATATTTGTGCCGTATGCATTTACATGCCTATACATACAATACACATACGTGCGTATTGCACGTGTGAGAGAGAGAGAAGGGGAAGAGGAAGGAGGAGGAAGAGATGATGAAGGCAGAAGGGGAGGAAAGTGGGGGCGGGGGAAGGGTCAACAGTCTTTCCTGACGGCACACTCCTGCAATATTAGAGAGGGTGGAGTGGACGACTCCCCCACACCCCTGACCCTCAGGCCCTCTCTTGCCCTTCGCCACGAGCGGAAGTTACACATCCACTACTGCCTGCTCGCCAGTTCGGATGGCAAAAAGAGTGGGCCTGAGGCCTGAGCAAGCGACTGGGGAGGGAGAGGTGACAGGGGTCGGGACACCCGGCAGCCCACTCCCAGACAAGCACGGGTGGGCGTGCGCACTTAGGCACCCGCCCTTTCTTCCTCGCTGTTCCAGGCTGCTGTGTTGTACGAATGCCCCCAACGCCCCGATGACACTAACGTGCACTTAGAAGGTTTCAGGCTTTTGCTACAGTAAACAATGCTGCACGTGACCCCTATGACTCCCTTGCGTTCCTGTGCAAGTCTCTCTACCAGATAAACACCTACAAATGAAGTGAGGAGGAGTCAGCCCAGCCCAAACAAACGGCAACCGTATGTGACAGGCGCCAAGCTTCCAAGAAACTGCCGCTTCTCTGTGTGGCGGGAGAGACCCCCAGGGGCCAGGTCACGGGGGGCCGCATGAGCTGTGTTCCTGAGGGTGGGAGGCACAATGAGACGAACAGTTTGTATGAATCATTCCTGTGCGAGTGTGAAGGATGGATCGGTCAGTGCGAGAGAGGAACTGAGTGAGGGTACGGACGCAGATGCAGGGAAGAAGTCACGAAGGCCTGGTGACCCATCTTCCTGGCACTGTGGCAGTAAGTCCTCACTGCTTGTCTCAGGAGCCTTTTCCTCGTGGGAGACCTCCGGGGCCCACCTGCAGTCCAGGAGCCCGCGTGGAAAGGGCGGCCGTGGGGAACGACCCAGGGGTAGGCTCCACCCTCCGCCCTGGCTCGGAGCATCGGCCTGCCCGGTGCTCATCCGCCCACAAAGAATTTATGTACTGACGGCTTCCCTCTTTTCTACATAATAAATAACTGTAATGGAGTCTCGGCTCGAGCCCTGTTGGAAATCATTCAGTGAAGGGTCCTCCAATTTATCATGAGCCGCTCTCCGTTTCCCCATCGGCTGGGCACTCGGGGAGGGCTGGGTTTACAAAGGAAGTGGGAGGGAACCTCCAAAACCAGTTGGGGCGGAAGTGGTGGTCAGGATCAGACACTGTCATTAAAGGACTCAGAGAACACGGGGACGTGGCAGCACCCCAAGGTTTTGCCACCAAAATTCTTAACTCGAATCCCAACACCGGGAGTCTGGGCTTAGGCAGGGAGGCGCCGCGGCCAACACGGTAAAGGGCAGAGATCCGTGATGCGAAACGTCACATCTGTCTGCGGGGAGGCAGCCCCGCGCCATGCCCTGTTGGACCAGGGAGTAACTTTGTACTGCTCACTTCAAGGTCAAAGTTACTTGGTGTTAGACCTTGTCTCAAATTGCAGCTCACATCGGGATGGCCTGGAGGCTTATTCAAACAGAGACTGCTCACTGGCCTCAGCCCAGGAGTTTCTGGTTCAGTAAGGCAGGAATGAGAATCTGCATTTCTAGAAGGTTCTGGGATGATAGATGTTCAGGCCCAGAGTTCACACTGTGAGACAGGTACTGCTAGAACAATCTACCTCCCACGTGTTGTCTATGGAAGGCATACAGACATACCCATGGTTTTCTACAGTAAAATATTTCTACATTTTTAGAGCTTAAACTACTATGAAAACCATGTCACAAGCTTTGTAGGGGGTACCTTTTCTCTGTATTTGTAAACTGCATAGATTTGCACCGACAACTAATGACATTAACTCACAATGGATAAATGTATAAAAATTATGTCAAATAACTCAGTTTCTAAAGTTCTCTTTCATGGACCTTAAGCTACCAAAATTAGATTAAATGACAAAAGAAAACTTATTTCCTTATATAATCTATGGGAATGAAACTAAAAGGTAGATCACAAACTGGAAATATATTTGGTCTAAGTATGACAAACAGTTAACATACATAATATATTCAAACCGAGAAGAAAATATTTAACACCATTTTAAAATGATGAATTCTGGAATAGACAGTCCTTAGAAAAGGAAATAAAAGGTTGGCAAATGTCTAAAATATTATTCATATCAGCAATGAAAGTGAAATAATGTAAGTGAAAACAACTGTAAGAAATACTTTTTTTCACCTTTCACATTGGCACAGACTAGGATGATGTTAATACTCATTACTGGCTCAATATGGTGATATTTTCACACATTCCTGGAAATGGGGAAACTGAAACTTCCCTACAAGTTTTATCATCACATCTGTCTTGATTTCCGCCACTTTATTGCTAAAGATGTTGCAAGTTTTAATTTTCAAAAAGCATTATTTTTTGAAAGTCATGTGAGGCAACTTGAGCTCAGGACTTTATGGAGTTAGAAGTCATTTCCATTTCCATCAGACAGCAAGCCTTTTCTTGATTTTAATGATAGCTGTATTAGATTTACAATCAGGCTTGATTTACATAATCCCCCAAAGACAGCCCCAGTAATCCATTACAGGTCACCTTACTTTCCCATACATATTCCTAAATTGTAATAATCCATTCAGCCTTCCTCTTCAATTATCCTATTCCAGGCTTTTGTAAAACCTACTGCTTATTACATTTTCATCTCAAATAGAAAATCTTTTGGGTTCGCCTTTCTCTCCTCCTAAACTCCATTCCAGCATGTGTTACTTGCTCCTCTTCATGTTATAGTAAAAGATGACAGTCATTTACTTTCTGATGCATGTAAAATTGAAATCCAGACTCCAGAAATGTTCCTTGGAAATATCAATACACCGAGAGGTGCGGCAGCGGGGACCCCGTGTTTGTCACGGCCTGCTCCAGGCTGCACGTTGGAATCACTCTCTCCTCACGGTCAGGGAGTAGAATCTATTGTGTAACAAGCAAAGTAGCAATCTCCTTGGTTCCTCAGGGTCCAGGTGCAGAAGGCTGAGTGAAGTTAATGACTGGCTACTCATCATACCCCAAATATGCCACCTCTGTGACATAATTTACTCTTTTGAAAGAAAATATCTACCACTGTCAGCCCCTAATAATGACAAATATTAATTACAGTATTTTTCACTCAAATTCTCCTTGGAGTTGCAACTACAAGAATGATCAGGTTCAAAATCGTATTAGTTCTGCTGGCATAAGCTATTTAGCATCTCTGGTAGGATCACTTTGCAGGGAAACGCTAGACGACACGTCTTTTTAACGAACGATTTACAATTAATATTGTTGTCAACAAACATTTTCCAGTTTTGCAACACTGCAAACGCAGACTTCAGTTTCAAAATCGACACTTTAAATATGGGAATAATTAGTGCTTGTACCTACAATGCTATCATATGATGTACATAGGTATCCGTCATAATGATGGGGGAGCTCCGTGATGGAGAATTTCAGTTTTAAGCAATACTTAATAAGCTCAGCAGTTGATGCATGTGAAAAGATCAAGACGGTATCTGAGCCACTGTGCTCCAGTGTGAGACATGCTGGCCATCCAGGACATGGGACACAGGGCGCAGATAAAGAATCACCCAGGACACCGATGCCCAGGGCACAGATAAACAATCTGGACCGCAGCGTTCATCTGATTAACCTCTTTCCTGAAATCCAAAGCCCTTACCTACACTTTTTCCTCCTTATAAAAAGGCTGGCTGGAAAGGAAATGTAAGTCAGGTGTGCTAGGGTACAAACCCACTGTCTTCTCAGACCGCTGGCCATCTGAATAAAACGTCCACAAAGATTCAATCCCTGTCTCCATTCGTTGGGTCTGGTGGTGACAGGCAGCAGGAATGCATGCTTCTCTGGTTTCAAGAATAAGTTAAATTACATCTGAATATTTATCATAACAAAACGAATGAACTGAGGAACTTAGTTACTTTTTTAAAAAAGTGTTCCCCTAGGACATTAGCTGCTGCTTCTCTGTATATTAGTTTGATTCCCACCCCTGCTCCAGGCTGAATGAGCTAAAAAATAGTAGGCAAATGATAACCGGAGTTCTGATGTCGGCTTTATAAAAGGAGCAACGAACAGCACGGGGTAGCATTCTGACCTCTCCCAAGTGCAATTCCTTCCATATTAAGAAGAGACTACGTAGGTGATGAGATGTATTGTGCTCTGTATGGGCACTGCGGGTGCTCTTCGGCGGGAAAGGGCTGCGGAGTGCGATCGCTCTTCCTCACCCGGCCTGGGACAAATGTCTCCGCTGGCCGGATGCGCCCATGTGACTTCTAACAACTCAGCAGAGGCCTCGCTTAGAGGGGCTGCTCAGCAGTCCTCCTGCTCCCGCCCTGTTCCAACCCACAAACAACTAAAGGATCCCTGGTTTGCGGGCTCGTTCTTCTTTCCCATTTAAACAGGTAGCCAGGGCAGGAAATAGGTTTTGTATTTTCCACGGATTTCCAAGTTAAGGGAATCGCAGTAGATCATACAGACCAAAGGCTGGCAAACTATGTACCATGAGCCAATTCTGGTCCAAACACCTGCCTTTACAATAAAGTTGTATTGGAACATTCATTTACCAGTTGCGTTCACACTCCCGTGTCAGACTTGAGTGCTTTCTTTTGCAGAGACAGTATGACCTGCAAAGCCAGAACTGTGTATCACCAGCCATTCACAGATAAGGCTTCCTGATTGCGGCCACAGACATAACGAGGAACAAACACCAGCAAGAATCAGGAGCACCGTATCTTGCAACAGGTGACAGTGGGCAGGGGAGGCAGGCCTGGCTCCCAAAGGCATGGGGTCAGCATTTCAGTGCGTGCAAGCGAAGCTTTAAACGTGTCTTTCTTACAAGTTTAGGGTTCATAAAATATGGACTTGTACTTTAATCTAGCAGTATAAGCGAATCATTGCAACTACCACCAAAACACTGGATAATGTACAGTGGGCAGGGAGTTCTGCTAAGCTCTTGCTGAGCTCCGCACTAACCAAGCCACAGCCATCGCCTCACACAGAGCATTAGTTAATAACGCAGTGGACTTCGATGGTGGGCTGAAGGTTACAAAGGATTGCTACGTGCATTATTTTTCCTAAGTTTGTCTTCTAAATAACTCTGAAAACTCAGAGTGATCAGGAACTTTTCCAGGTCACACAGCTTGCGAAGACCAGAGCTGAGACTAAATCTCTTGTCACCTTACTCCGAGAGTGGTACTCTTCCTACTACAGGATGCTACCCTTTTTTCCCTTAGGCATCTAAAAAACTTCATACAAAATTTTTTATAAGAATTTAAGAGTGTCCGCAACTAATTAAATCAATACTTTAAATGTTCCCTGCAAGAAATTCTTCCTCCAAACATTTTAAAAGAGAAAGCACGGTCGATTTTAAGTTTAAAGAAGGTTAACTGGAATTGCACGAAAATGGAAGAGCTATCTGTTCCTTAATTATTAATTATTCAGGCTGAAATAGTCTTGAATCTTTCTGGCATGCTTCTTAAGCTTAGTTAAAAAGGTATTTTGAGACAACCTTTTTAGCTTCCTACTGCAATAATTATACTTTTACATCTTTTCAAAATATTTGACAGACATTACTGAGAGCCAAGAAAAATAAAAAAATCAATATTTAGTTCAAAGGAGTGTCAAAGGTTAGCATTTCTCTGTATTTTTACTTGGAGTTCACAACTTCAGAAAGTTACACTCCTAAGAAATGTAATTAAGGCAGCAACAAAACAGGCTAACACCGCAGCCAGCCCCCGCCCCCCCCGACCCCGTGAGACTGCGCCTGCTAGGAAACAGACTCCCCAAGTCCAGTCCCAAGGCCAGCCGAGAAGACAGAAAAGGCGCTTAGTCAAAGGCATCAAAGTGATGAACTGAACACCACTTTGTAGAGCCAAGCAAGGAGATACATTGAGTTTAGTAAGAAAGCAGTGAATAACGAGGACATTGTTTTCATATTCATATTTGTGTTCTTGCCTTTAACTTCCTGTAAAAGGTTTTGTCGAGGTGTCACGGCTACCCACCCATGTCTATCTTTGTGTATATCACTCCGAAGGATGCCACGTACTATTTAGGCACGAGAGAAGCACCCCGGAAGTGCTGTGCATTTGGAAAGCGCTGGGTGTTTGAAAAATACGTGCCTCGTACGCCAGCCAGGAAGACCGCATACTATACACCAGGGGCGTCGAACTCGTCGTCCCCGGGGGCCGCATCAGCATCACGGCTGCCTTCAAAGGGCCGGATGTGATTTCAGGACTGCGTACGTGTGACTCCTCCTTCACGAGGGGCAAGGGGCGCGGCGCTGCCGCCGGGTAGAAGCAAGGTGCCGGGCCGCATAAAGCCAGGTGGAGGCCGGATTCGGCCCCTGGGCCTTGCGTTTGCCGCCTGTGCCATACACGCCAGGCAACGTCAATCCTTACAGATACATCTCAAGTACATGTGTTTTTTTCTTTTTGGAATATTCAAAGAAAAAAACTGCCATTGGATAAATAGGTTTCTAGCCCTTTCCATCTCCCACCAGGACACACAAGTGAGATGGATGCTCACCAGGTGGGCCTCGGGGAACCTGTCCTCTTCTCTTCAGAGGCTCTGGCAGGGTTTGAATTTGCCATCCCGAGCCAGCCTTTCACAGTTAAGGGGGAGGCTGTGGATTTCCTTCTCACCCCTAACTTGAACCCAGAAGTTGTCTCCAACACAGGCCACCTCCTCAGGTGGGCCAGAAGCTCCCTTTCCTGAGCTCCAGGGGCCGTTGGCACGCCCCCTAGTGGCAGTTTCTCGTGGCACTGCATTTCTTCGTTCCCTTGGCTGTTTCTCTCCAGAAGACAAGGACTGACTGCGGCTTTGGATGTTTATAATTCTGGGATCCAGCACGGTGCCTAGCATGCAGCAAACACCCAAGCCACTCAACACACAATGATTAAATCACCGTGTCTACTGCTAATAACAACACACGACATGGCAAGCTGGGGTCCAAGTCAACGCAGCCCGAAGTTACAGGTGATGCTCACGACCTCTACGCCAAACCACAGGGGTAAATGCCTGTGTGTGATGAATGAACGAGGGAGATTCACATATCTAAACTACAGTCCTTTTCATCAGACAGGGAGACTAAGGTGGAAAATGAAACCAGAGAAACCATTGAGACGGCGGGGTGCGGGGAGACCCCAATAATAGGCGATGCCATTATTGGAAAAAGCAATTTAATCTAAATGGCCCGGTGACTTCCAGCAGCTGGCGAGTCTCCTAAATTCCTCTTAAAAAAGGAAGGGCATGCACAGCCTTTTTCGTGGTGCCTCTGAAACCTCCCTACACTGCTCAGCATATGACAGAGATAATTTGACTTTAAAAAAATCAAGATTATCCCTCCTACATATAAATTTAAGGTGACTATAGCTCCGATGTTTAGTAAGAAATACCTATGGCCAAAGCAGATAGTCTTCATTAACAATTCCATTTTTCTTCACTGATACATCAGCAGTGTGATAAATGATCACCTCCAACTACATCAAAGGAAGAAATAGTTCCAAAACAGTCATGGGTTCCCTACCTACCACTCTATAATTATTTAGTAAAAATAATAATTACTATTCCTTAGCAAGAAGGAGGTAAGGATGTCCAGATGATATGAGTAACTTTTCTGGTTGACATTAGAGGGAAAGTGATGCTTTTCCACAAATGCCTCTTATTTAGTGGTAACCAAACCACCAGGCAGCCCCTGGGATGCTTAACTTCCCTGCTCAGGCCTTATTTACTAAAGGATCGCAATGGGAGGACCTCAAGTACTAAACAAGGATGAGCCACAATTTGATTTGGAAAAAGGCAGGTTCAAATTAAACCAGGCCAAGGGCCTCGGAGATTTCTGAAAACCTTCGGTTCAATGGTCCCTTGTCCAAGGCCCCAAACTCGGCCACCACCAGGCCCCCACCAGCTTCTGGAATCCAAAACAGTCTATCCTCCTATCCTTTGCAGGGTCCTGAACACAAGTTGTGTGTGTGCGTGTGTGTGTGTGTGTTTCTGAGTTTCCTTTTTATGCTGCCTTTCCATTTAGGACAGCATGCATTCCTAATTCTTGATCTACCAAAACGCATTAAGTGAAGGCACGGTTCTCAAAGACAGCTGTGTAGACGCACGAGGCTTCTCTTACTCAAAGCTACTGTACCAACCATCAAAAAAAAAGTTAGTTACTCTGTACTTTGCCATGTGTAATACACACTTTTTTACCCAAATTTTTGACGGAAAAATAAAGATGAGCATTACACACGGGTATAACAATCACACACCATGGGCGTAATAATGGGCATGATAATCCCATGTATGATGCATGCCAAGACATGGGTGCTCATTGTACACGGCGAATGCTACATATTGGGAAAAACTCAGTTTGGTCCTGTCTGTCTTCCCACAAAGCTTCATCTTCTGCTGAAACACAATGTGATCCAAACATCTGTGATAAGCTGATATTGATTTCCGTATCTTCAACTGCATATTTAAAATTGACAAGGTTTTCAGTGTTTAATGTCCATTTATTCAATGGATTTTGCTTTTGCTAACACCAGAACGCTATTTTTAATGAATTAGAGTGTTTTGACATTGTACAGTACAGTTTCTAGACTTGAAGAATTATCATTCGCACATTTTATCATGAGAATTCTCATGCTTCTCCACCCGTGACGACCCCACAGCACCCACAGCTGCCGGAGAGAGTGTGCACCGAGAGCAGAGTGCGCGCCCCCTCAACATCGATCCTGCCGACCACAGTCCTCCCCGGTGGGCAGTGGTTCTCAGACCAATGCTGGGCATTCTCCCGAACAAGGCGGGGTGCAGTCACGGTGTAAACAAAATCAAATCACATGCAGTGCTTTACAAAGTAGATTACATTTCACTGGTAGGGTGGCCATTTGTAGCGGCTTGCCTCGGAAGTCCAGTTTATGTCAATACGAAAATCATCCCTTTCTCCTCTCCAGCGTGTCCTACTGCAGGTGACCTATTCTGTGCTTACCCTGTTCACTGGGAACGAAAAAGACTCTTCTCTTTCTTCATCAAGGTCACTACCTACACGGAACCCCAGGTTCCAAGCGTCTCTGGAGCATATTTCCCCAAGCAAGAGGAGATGCAAAACAAGGCCTCGTTTCGGACAAACCAGTGAAGCCAGAATGCAAGGTTGCCAGTGAAACACATGGACGCCTTAGAATGTTTGATGGTGGGTCGTTCACAGTGACCACCGGCATCTGGGGCTCTGTGCTCTTTTTATCCTTTTCTAAAACCCCGCTTCCATGCGACTCATAAGAAAATCGTAAGAAAAAGCAGAGAACTACGCAACATACTTCGGTGCCATTAATGGGGCAGTCTAAATACCACTGCCATGGGCTTCTTACTGCCCGTGTCGCCGAGAAGCACATGCGCTGGGGTTAGCGTCATGAACTGACCGCATCCCTGACGAAGTTACCCAGAGAACCAAGCGAGCGCCGATGACGTTAATCAATGTTGATGTGAAGATAGAAAGTTCAGCCCTCCGAGAGCCCCCTCTTTAACAATCCGAGGGATATTTAGCTGCATGTTCTGAACCACTGCTTCAAGCCGACTTTTCACCTTGTTAATGAAGCTTTTAAAAGAAAAAAGAAGACCCAGCAAACATTCATAGATGCGACCCACACAAATCGCACCTCAACAGCCCCACTGACACCACACGGGCTTCTGATGAGCAGGCCGTCTTGACATGAAAACTGGGGCCACTCGTTCCGCACCAGCAGCCTCTCCAACGGCCTCTCCAAGTGTCAAGCAGCCTCTGAGGGCTCCTCGACACTTTTAAAAATAATTGAGGTCTCGAAGCCGTTATGTTTCTGTGGATACTGCCTGCCAATGTCAACCATTATTAGAAATTAAAATGGAGAATTAAAAAAAAAATCTTTAGTGATTCCATCAAAAATAACACTAAACCTGCATGTTAGAAAGAAGAACACGTTTTGTGAGAAGCATATTTATGTTTTGAAACAAAAGAAATAATGAGAAGAGTGGCATTTTGAACAGCGTTGCCAGTCTTTTCAGTGCCTGGCTGAGTAAAAACAGCCACGGTCCCTCTCTGCCACCGCTGCGGTCAGTTTGCAGGGGTGACCTCACACCCCAGGCAGCCTAGGAAAGTTCCCCCAGACATGCAGGAAACTGAGAATGGAAAGGACAGACACCCTCTGAGTATTATTAGGAAGGAGTCTGATCCCACAAATCCCCACAACAGGTCCTGTCCCTCCCGGAGATCCCCGGCCATCCGTGGAGAACGCCCGGCCCAGACTCTGCCCTCAAGCCCGCCGAGGCTCACTTTAATGAGGTTACCTAATCTGTGCTGTCATTCCTGCGGACACTTTAGAACTCAGCTTTTCCAAAAAGCATGATCAGA
Organism: Glossophaga mutica; assembly: GCA_039655065.1. Taxonomy (NCBI): domain Eukaryota; kingdom Metazoa; phylum Chordata; class Mammalia; order Chiroptera; family Phyllostomidae; genus Glossophaga; species Glossophaga mutica. The sequence goes on from CM077313.1 coordinate 92,978,263, forward strand.
ACACTTTCTGAATATAGTTGAACGAGCATTCGGACCCCCACGTTGTATACCCCTGGCTACAATTTATTTAAAGATGCAAAGTGAGACACCACGTCAACTTCCTTGTTGAATCTCCAACACTGTTCTACCTTTATCAGCAAGTGGAATAAATATGACATCAGTACACGCTGTTAAAACACCCAATTGCTACAATGCTATTTTCTAAAGCTGCTACTTTGTGGCTGATTCAGAAGTTTGTTTCACATTTTTTTCCCTATTTCCCCCATCCCTATAATAATAAAAGCTCCCCCTTAGTTTCTGTATTTGCTTCTAAAATAACCAAATGTTCTTAAATATGTCTAACATGAACCTTTACATCATAATCTAAAACAATCATGCTAATTCTCATATCTGAAAAGCAGTGATTTAATGGTCATTTTAGAAAACATGGTTAATTTCAGTTTAATTACGGTTTATTTCTGCTGTGCCTCCCAGTTAAAGGGCAGTAATAGGACCAGCAAGTTCATGCATGTCTTATACCCCGAAACGGTTGAGTGTGTCTTCTCATTGGGAACGTCTCCAAAGCTTTGGTCCTCTTTGAAATGTACTCCCCATGTAATGTGACTTGAAACTCAACAAAAATGTAGACACGTGCAACTGAACTCACACATGCCAGTTTAAAGTACTTACTTTACAATGTCTCCTTCCAGAGCGATCACTCTCTTAATGATCTTCTGTCCTGGGTTTTTGGGGGACCTGGAATGAGATGAGTGTGCAATCAGTTATGTCTCTGTTGTTTGAAGAAAACAAAAAGAAATCCTACAACCAAATGGTCTTATTAAAGGTATGACAGATTCACGAATCACGAATCCTTGACGTTAGCACTACTTAGGCCCCAGGTGAGACGGAGCTACTACAGAAGGAATTCTCTGGAGGGGAAGAAGTCATGCTGAAACTTCATAAAAAGTACAAATAAAGAGTGATGCAGAATTGTATTATTAAAGCTAAGTACTTAAAGCAAAGCAGATTCATACGTAAAAAAAAGATCGAGCATTTCTTTAAAATGGTAACGTACTGAAATTTCTTCATCCCATTTAAAATGAACAGAGGAGTTGGATTTAAATCCTCAAGAAAACCCCGAGGATGAGGGTATTTTTTGAGAAAATAAAGACTTAGGAAATTCCTTTAAACTCTGTACAGGGTCAGCCATTTAAAGATGATGCAACTCAGAGCGCCAAAACGAGGCTGCGGCCAGTCGGAACACGCGCATGGCTTCTCAGGCATCCGGTGCAGGCATCGTTTATTCTAAGCTACGACCAATCGTGGACGGTGAATGATTACGTAAAGAAATACCGTTCACGCTAAACGAATACCCCCCTCTCCGCCTGCCCCCTTCCCTCCTCTCGCACTCCCCGCTCCTCCCTCCCCTCTGTCTCATCGATCATCATTCTGGGGGAAGCCCTGTCTGTGTCCCGCAGACCTGTGGACCGACATGCGGTGAAGAGCTAAGGTCAGCCAAGCATCCCATGAAGGGACCTGGAAGCACCCCCTTTGGCCCCAGTCAAGTTCTCAGGGTGCAGCTCGGGCCAACCGCTGCACTGCCATCTCAGGAGAGACCCTGTGCTAGACACCCCCCCACCCCAATTGAGCTGCTTGTGGCCTTGTGACCTCAGAAGATGTGTGAGACGCTTGTTTTAAATAGCAACAGGCAGGTGGGGTAATGTCACCCAGCGATGGGTGCCTCAGTCTTAATTTGTCCCATTTCCTGCCAATAGCCTTTTAAGCCTCTTGATCTAACAGACCTATTTCGCATAAATGATTATTTAATACGTATCTGAAAATCAGGGATAAGTTAATATATTTTCAATTCAAGTCGCATTTGAATTGAATTACTTTTTTTAAAAAAAGGTAAATGCACAGAAACTGAAAAGATTAACTATATTCAAAATGTAATACTTCATTCAAGGAAACAGGAGCATCTGAAGGATGAGTATTTCACATCACGGCCGGCAGAGAACACGAAGGTGCCTAAACCATTTGTGTGCACTTGTGACAATCAGTCTCGGGGTTTTTTACTCCGTCAATTGTGTTTCATTCTAAAAGGAAATCTGATTGTGTTTGAACTGTTCCCCTCACTGAACTGACTGAACATTGTTACATTTCTACGAATTCAGTGTCCCCCGTGTACAGCCGCAGTGAGGGCACATCCCAGAGGACCGAACGCAGGTCCTCTGCACCGGGCTGCTTTCCAAAAAGCCCCCTCCCGCGTCTTTCTCTTTAGATAGCCAGAAACATAAAAAAATAATAATAATTCTACCTCACCGATCACCAAAGAGTTATGCTTTAACACAGTGGAGTACCATTTTCCTATATGTTGACAAAGAGATAATATTAACAATAGTTTGTTGTTGAGGGTTTAGGGACAAGAATAATCTGAATATTAAGTGTGCCGTCATGTAACATGCCTTTCTGTGAATATGTCAAGATTTTAGATTCTTTTTAACATACCAAGGACACTTTTTGAAATTTATGCTAATGAAATGATTATGAACATATGCAAAAATTTCACCTAAGTGGATGTTGTCTATCTCTTAAAGGTAGAAAAAAATTCAATAAGAATAGATTGGTGAAATCAATTACAGCTCATCCACATCATCAAGCATTTCTCAGTCGTTAAAAATGATGTTATGAAAGGATTTTTAATGATGTAAAACTATCAACAGAATGTATAGACGGCAAACACCAGCTAGCTCTGCCTCGACCGCACATCTGCGGTTGCAGAGCGCATGCGCAGGCTGCGGTGGGGGGGACGTCAGGAAGGCCGTAAACCGACAGGCGGGGTGGGCTGGGGGCCGGCGCGTGCGCGGTAGCACAGCGCCTGCATCTTCGGTTCCGATTACGGGGAAGCCCCTTGGCAGAGGACAATTGTGTCCCGTGACATTATCTGAGCAGAAACACTCCCAGGTGGGTGTGAGACCTGAGCCAAAGACTGGGTGGGTTCCCCCACCTAATAGCGATGCAATATTAATGTTAATGAAACAGTAGGAAAAGCAACCCATGTCAGCCTAAAACATCTTCTGTGCCAACAATCTTGAAGCTTTTGAGATACTTGAAAACTATTTTATATATTTTTTAATATTTTAGCTATTTATTTTTAGAGAGAAGAAGGAAGGGAGGGAGGGAGAAAGAGAGGGGGAGAAACATCGATTGGCAGCCTCTCGCACATGCCCCCAGCCAGGATCTGACCCACGACCCAGGCATATGCAGTGACTGGGAATCGAACCAGTGACCTTCCAGTTCATAGGCCAGCACTCAATTCACTGAGCCACACCGGCCAAGGCAGAAAACCATTTTATATTTTAAAATAATCTATGTCTTAAGTTCACAAAGCAAAATAGAATATGCAAAGTGGGCTATCTATATAATTAAAGTCTTATGAATTACTACTTAAGTATATCTACAAAAATATCTCTATAAATTTTAATGAAATATTAAACTTGGATCTAATCAAATGATTCAAAATGAAAAAAAGCTATTACTATCATTAATCTCATTACTGCTCAAAATCTATATTGTAATCATTAGGCTGCTGAAGTACATAGAAGTGATATGGAAATTATTACAGATTTACGTTGTGAGAGTCACTGAACTTCCCTTTGTCTAAATCTCCCTGGCTGCTTGCAAATACGCTAGGAGGTGAGGTGTAACAAGTGAAGGAGTATGCCTTACTTCAGGGACACAGCGCATCCCTGCCCCATAAATACTAACATTTGCGTTCAAATTTGTCATTTGAGTGTTTTCCTAATAAGCATTGTTTGACAATATTTATTTCTGGAGCCTGGGTTTCAGTCGTTCTGTGTTAGGCCAGGATTTAATCGGGCAAGGGTCCTCCGGGGGCCCGGGCGAGAGGCCTAGAATTTCCCTGTGCTGCGTAGGGCGGTTTGGTTTGGCAGAATTTGTCTCTAACGAGCCTGGCTGTGGAGAGGGAACAGTTATAAGATTTACGATACTTAATATTCTCCCTGAATTTCATTTCCTATCTTGATAGAAAGGCTGCCGTTTTTTTACCCCGGGACAGGCCAAGCAGAGTCACGGCTTAGATCTCGGGCTCTTTCTAACTGATTTCACGTTCTGCTGTGTTCCTGAAGGTGGTAATTCTGCCCCTGGCTGGGAATCTGGGCAGGCACTTCAGAAAACCCCAAAGAGGCAGCTCGTGTGTTTTGTGGGGCGAGGGGACCAGCAAGAGCCCCACCAGCTCCGTGCCTGACCCCACGCCGGTCCTGAGGTCGCACGGGCACCTCACCCCCTGTGTCGAAGCGCTCCGACGCCTCTCCCATCTAGAGCAGAATCGTCAACCCTCCCTCTGCGGAGCGTGTCAATTTTTATATTTATAACCACGGTTCAGGGCTGACCCAGGTTGTCATAGAAAATCGCAGGCCTACAGGTCACTTTAGCCAAGCCTAATTAATATAAACATTGATCCCTCAAAAACACCACAATTACAGGACACTAATTGCACTGCATACATTACAGCAAGCTCTAAACTTAACTCTTCATGAATGAGGTACAAGTAAGAATATTCTGGGGATACCTTACATCAGAGAGCTGATTCTGTACTGTGCTTAGGGTGGTCATGCATTACATCACATAACTGGACACCATCGTAATTTAAAAACGCAAGGATTGCTGTTTTAACCATCAAAGTAAGATTTAGAACAAAAAGTCCACCCAACACAGTTATAAAGACGCATATAAAAAGTCATCACACGACAGCTTCCCTTGTTTATTTGTGGGCTTGTTTTATTTCTGGATTTTTTTTTTACAAGACTGCCCAGGTTTGCCATGATTTTCACAGCATCTCTCCCATTCCCCACAGCCTCAGTGCATCTGCGTGGACCCCGTGGGCCCTGCAAATCCCACGGACTTGGGCCGAGGAAACGACTGGCACTTTCCCATGTGGCCACAAGGGAGCTGCTGAGTGCAGGCAGCTCCGGAAGCAGGTCGGGCTGGATCAGGGGTCCCAAACCCGGAGCCAGTGTATCATCACATCGAGCGGGTAGAAACGTGTTTTTTGGTCTGCACCTTATTTGCGTATTTAGTTTTTCAATCTTGTGCTGGCCAAGCAAACAGGGGCCTTCATGTAAAAATTCTAATTTCTTGTTTTTGTTGAAAGAACAAGAGGAAGACCCAGCGGCCCTAGGTTCACGTACAAAGTGGTCCCTGGAGCTGAGAAGTGCGTACTGAGCATGTGCCGCGGTCCCCACGGTTTGTCTACAAACATCTGTGCCCAAGGGCCGGCGAGCCTGGGCACCTCTGAGGTGTTGGCAATTTCTCCCACCCCCAGCATCGAACGAGCACTGAGCAGACAGGAAGGGAAGTTCTGGCAGAGGGCCTGCCACGTAGCAAGTACTCGGTAAACTTTAGAGCCATCCCTTCCCAAAATAAATCCAAGGATAAGGTCAATTCAAGGGCCCCGAGCATATCGTCGCGATCCTCTGGTTAGGTTTGCAAAGACAGAATATTAATTTCAAAGATCCCCCAATAAAAGGATTTTCAGAGTCGCATTAGAGGGCAAGAAGGGCATCTTCAATTTTTGGTCAAGTTTTATTACACAATTAACTGAAGAAACATTCAAACTAACTATGATCGTATTCATAATGGAAAGTCACAGGTTAACTTTAAATTAAATGGGTGTTATCTGTGAAATCAAGATGAAAATGAGTAATTTTCAGGGCTGGATTCTATTCGCACGGCCCCGTTTTTAACGATTCGTTTTCTAAACTCAATGTAGTTTTATTCCTCGGCACCCTCGAACTTGTTACCGAGGCATTTCGGCTACACACTCGCCCCTTGCGGACATCCCCTTCCACCACGCGACCCTCCTAAACTCAAGCAGAAGAAACTATGCGGACCCTCGACTCTTCTCATTCAGAAAACTACCCGTATGTGGTCCCTAAGAATTGCTTTGGTCCTGATATCTCCGAAAATGCCCCCATCCGAGGGCCTCAGGATCAGCAAAGTGAACTCTGGAAGCGGTGACAAGACCCCCCCGGTTCAGGTCTTCCATACCAGCGACTCTTCTCAGACAGGGGGCAGGGCGGGGTGCGGGGGAGGGCCTGGGAAAGGGTCCCCACTGGGCAGGGGCAGACTCTGGTGATGTGTCCAGAAGCGGGTCCAGGTTCAGAGCCCTGGGGCCGATGGGCCAGGGAAGGGAGGGTTTACCCATTTTGTCTTTTCTCTCAAAGCCCACCCTTCCGGAATCAGGCCGCTGAGCAGCAGGAAGAGCGGGCTACGGAGGACCAGAGGGGTCCCAGGCAGGGTTCAGCGATCTGGGCAGGCAGCGGCAGGAACGACAGGGCCAGGCCTCAGACTTGTCTTCCGGAACTACTTACCTGCAACCACCGGCAACAGCAGGGCGGTCCCCAGAGGGCGGGGGGTGGGGGAGGTGGGGGGGGGAGGGAGGTGGGAGAGGGTGAAGGGGGATAAATGGTGAGGGAAGGAGACTTGACCTTGGGTGGGGAACACACAACACAGTATACAGATGGTGTATGAATTGTATGCCTGAAACCTATGTCATTTTATTAGCTAATGTCATCACGGTAAAGTCAATGAAAAGTTTTTTAATAAAAAATATAGAACATAAAAGAGTAAACTGTGTTTTATGGTTAAACATTTTCTTGGTTAAAATTCACAGTGTTTCACTGTCACTATGATTAGAAGAGATTTAATAAGCAAACAGTGACAACTAGTCTTGTTAATAAATCAGCCTTGAATATGTAAAATCAATTAAATGTGTATTATGATTAACTCCTGTAATTGAAAAGAGATGCAGTAGTTTTGCACTTGAGTGTTTTGATCCTGAAAAAATAAATGTCTTCACTTAACTATGAAAAAAACGAAGGGATTTAGTATACTCTTAACCCAACAGATACTTTCACTAATATTTATTAATTCAAGAATTTCAAAACACAGAAGATTGCAAACATCTAGTAGCAAACATCATTGCAATTCTATTTCAATGCCCAGAACAGTCTGCATATACATGAGTGTGTATAGCACATGTATGGAATATATAGTACACACGTCTATGTGGATTCTGCATATATAAGAGTATATACAGCACACATATGAAATATACACACACACACACATCTATGTGGATTCTACCATGCAGTATGGAGTCGTGCCATTTACTGAAATTTCTCTGACTATAAAGCAACTTCTGGGCTGAAAAACATATTCCCTGATTTATTTATTCTATAAATCTAGGTTTTCCCACACTGAATGTGCTTAAAGTTGAGCACAGCTGCGGACCTGGAGAAGATGAAGACTTACACACATACAGAGGCAATATTTCTCTAACGCGGACTCCCAAAGTACAGAGCTTCCCTCGGCGATGCTTCTCCTCTGCTCCCAGTCCGAGGAGCAGGGCGTGCCCTCAGAGGGGGTGTCTGACTTGTTCTTCTGCCGTCAGGGAGGGTCTGCCCTCCACCTGCGCGGTCGCTCTGGGGATGCCTTTGGAACAGAGTTCCATTTAAGGCCATCGAATAAAACAATATTAACTGATCTTCAAAGGAACTAAAACACTGGTCTGGCCCTATAACCACAATGCTGCAACTGAGCTGACCAGCTTTGTATTTCCGGCTTCCCCCAGGGTGGGAAGGAGAGCCCCGCATTTGCGGTCGGCTTGAGGAATGTACAGCAGCTGCAAAGTGCAAGGTGCTGGTGTTTTCTAGGTCAAACCGTACCACACCCGTCAACGTGGCGCAGAAAGGGCTCGGCAGCTCAAGAAGGGCACGGACGCGAACCCTCATGTGCAGGAGCTGAAGTTTCCTAGTGAAATCAGGGATGTGTGGGGAGAGGTGGAATCCCACATGAGTAGGGAAACCACCCTAATCTCTCTGAAACAGCCAGTCTCCTGGAGATGGGCGGCAATGCAGAGGTTAGGATGAAAGTACAATAGGGCTCATTTCTGCTCTAATCCTGTTGAACCTACTGGTGTCTACAAGTCAGCACCAGTGTTTTGTGGGAGCGCTCTCAGGCTCCGGTAACCACTCACGACGTGCTCCCTTGAAAAGGTCAGCTGATGTCAACTGCACGCCTCCAGTAACCGCAGGCGGAAGAGTCCTCGCAAACTGTCTTCACAGACAAGGACGTGAGGCTGGGGACCCCGCCTGCGCCATCGCAGCTGCCCACCTGGGAGAGCAGCGTGCACCTGCTCAGCCGGAGAGCCGTTCACACGGCTCTCCCTGCTGCAGGTTACCAGAAACTTCTGTGCGTCTCATTGTCTGCGGTTTGCACTGCAGAAAGTTGCTGCTATGACAGTTTATCGACACTCTAAACTACAAAGATACGAAGATTAAGTTAAATAAAATGTCTGACGCCTATTCTCAACGGGACGCATTTGTCTCCGGGTCTCCTAGTAGGGCTGCCCGCCTCTGCGGCTGGGAGCTGCGGCCCTGCAGCGTGGGGGACTGGCGAGTAAGCAGGTGCAAATTACAAATGGGTGTTGAGTGGTTGAGAATAAATGCCTTTCAGCAAAAGGAGGCAAACTGAGAGCAGTAAAAAATATACATGTGCATATATGTATATATGGGTATGTATATATGTGAACATACATATATGTGTGTGCATACATATATACACACATACACACATACACATATACATACACATATACATATGGGTGAGGAGTCAAAAAGGACTGCAAGAGACTGGAAGAAAACCTGGGGGACAAGAGAAAGACAACGGGGGAGACCGTTCCCAGGGACTAACCGGAGTCACCTCCCGAGGGTGAACCAAGTCACAGAGGTACGCAGCAGTGCCCAGAGGGCGGCAGAGCCGGGTCAGTCAGAGAGAGTGTGGGGTCAGCGGCTTCCACCCCGAAGGGCTGACGCCCCGCTCGGTTGCTGAGTTGGGTTCCGACCCTTTAACGAGCCCCAGAGTCGCAGAAAGTCGGCTGCTTTGTTGCAGCTCACACCAGCCACGTCCTTTCCCTTGTTACGTTGTCCTGGGAAAGTCTCCTTCTTGGTAAGAAGGCCCAGAGGTCAAATGTTCCTAGCTACAGGGGACATAGGTCTAGATAGATAGGTAGAGACAGAGATACAGATCCAAGGACTCCCTTCCCCAAATCTTAACTGGATCTCGACCTGTGATACTAAAGATTCTCTTGCCCTTTTTCAGCTGATCGGACAGTCCGTTATAAGTGTAGAGAGTCGTCAGGTATGTCTTTATCATGAAAGCTTAGTATGTTAAAGATACAATCTGCTGGGCGATTTAGCCCTTTCTATCACCGTTCTGTAGTGTATACACATGGCGGACACAATTTTACTCCAGACAGTCGAGTGCCCACTTAAAGTGAAACACACAACGTCCGCCCGCACGCATGGTCCCCGCAGGGAGTCCCGCTGATTCTGGGCTGGAGGGCGCTGCCCAATGAGAAGGCTCGCTGACCTCTCCGAGCACTGGCTTTGCTCTCTGCGCACACACGATGGACTGGAATCTCCACCGCTGTCACCTCCATCTCCTCGTGAGCTGTCCCTTCCGTGGACTCAGGCATGAAGGACAGCTTCCCCCCGCCCCACCCCTTCCGGAGCAGCAGTGAGTGATCACGAAGTCAACCTGAGAGCAAACCCGCACGGCTGTGTGCACGGAAAAGTCACAGGGGACCGGTTCCCACAGGTTCCCACCGCTGAGGCTCCGTCAGCGCCTCCCAGACACCGGTAGGGCCATTCGGCGTGCTCAAACACCTCTACAAAGGAGCGCCACCACCCAACGGAACCAGGGAGAGCGATCTCCAACCGGCTGTCCACGCCTGCCGTTCAAACGCATAAAGGAGGCCTGGATGTAAATGAAGCAGATTTCAGGAACACACAGCCCCCACCCCCATCCTTCCCCTGAATGGTAGGCGCGCCAGTTTCGTGCCCCTGCGGCAGGGGATTCGCCGAGACAGGAGCCCAGACGTCCGAGATGGAGGAAGGTCCCCGCGGCTCTCACCGGCATCCGGGCGGATGGAGAGGCAATGGCGCATGTTGTGGGTTGACCAGGCGAAGAGATGTTTTGAGCTATGCAACATTGTTCGACTCTGTTTTGGACTTTTAAATAACCTAAGCCTACTCCCTAAAATAAAATGCCTTTCTTGAGAAGATATAATAAAATCGCCGAAACACACCCCACGCACATCCTCGGATTCAGCCTCATTTAAACGCCTGCAGCCCCAGAGCCTCTCGGAGGCCAACCCTGACTCTCCCACCTGCCATGGCTCCCTCCTCGCCTGGGCCATCTGCTCGCCTGGCCGTTCCCAGCACGGCGGCGCCCAGGCCTCCAGGCTGGTCACCACCCCCGGTTGTCTCCCTTCGGTTCTTTACAGCGCAATCCAAGGCGTGCCCACGGGGTGCTTCCCAGCCCTTCTTCCCACCCCTGTGTGTTCTGGACAGGCATCCTTCTCGGATATCATGTTTCAATTCGAATACATGCAAGTTTGCTTTCGGCTTTCCGTGTTCAGCACAACTGTTCCCTGTTGTATTGTTTTGTGTTACAGAAAACTTCCTGAACGCCTCATCTTTTACAATTACTGTTCCCTAAATCCTTAGAATTCCAGGCTTTGAAGATTTAAGTACAATATTCAGAGAAGCCCTATGAGGAAGAAATTGTTAATTCAAATGTTTCTGAAGGAGTCATATTTCCTTTTCTATTAACTTTAGTACTTCAAACTCTATGTACTCATAGCTATGCTAATCTAATCAGGTAATCAATACCTGACCTCAGAATTATTACAAATAATTTAATAGGATTAAAAGAAAAGGCAAGGACATGGAGCACAAAGGTTGCGACTCCACAGAACAAAAAGCAAGGTTAAGTGACCATATTTGAATCTCTTATAGTACCTCTCGAACTGTATCCCTACCCTTCTAAATTAAAAGCACATTTTCATTAGTTCCCAGCAATCCATTCTAATCGCTTTGAAGTCAGAGCCTTGGCTCTTTAGAATGCAGACTGTGCCATGTTGTGACTGTGTGTACCTGACCTCCTGCCTGTTAACAAAGGGACTCAATTAATTATTTGCTGTTGTGAACGGCTATTTCATTTCACCTCCACCTTTCCTTAAGTGTTAAAAGGCTCAATTACTTTATCACCTTAACCTTAGCTCCGGAGAATGCACGCAGAATTTCGTGAGTGCCAACGGAAAAACCGTCTCGACCCAGAAAAACTCATTTTCAGGACCTTGCCTCCTGCGGGCCTTTTGCTGAGTCAGCCGCAGGAACAGCCGGACCTGCTGACACCTCAGTTCCCAGGACAGCCTCTACCTCCTCCTGCGTGGCAGCATCGAGCACCAGTGCTGGGGGATCCCTTGAGGGCACGGGGACACACTAGCCATGGGCTCTACTGTCACAGTTACGGTGACACACTGGCTTCATTAGAAATCCTACCAAGAGCAAAAAAAGGAATGCTTTTGGCATAAACTGAAGGCGTGTCTGTTAACAGTGCACTGTTTTCCCCTGTGTAGTTAGTTTCCTGTATGCTTTTAGTTTCCCTGAGCCTGGTTGCATACCCTCATGTTTAAACCCTAAAACAACAAACCAGAACGAGAAAACCACTTGGAGGTGACTGTGAAAACCGGTTTGGAATGCAGAAGTGCGGTGGGCCCGGCGAAGGGCTGGCTGTGAAAAGCTACCCACGGAGCCGAAGGTTGGAGCCCGGGGTCCGTCACGCACCTTCCCACCTCTCTGGAATTCTCACGGCTCCAAGACCACAGAACACTGCAGAGGCTCCTTTGCCTGCTGTTTGCTCATTTATACGCTATTCCCATCTCCACAAGGAGACTCTAACACGTGAAACTGGTGAGCGTCTTAACCCCCCTGCATCCAGTCCCACGTTGGTTACTTAATTCACATTAAGTGCCAGTAATAAGTAATAAGTAGCTAATGATCATTAGATCCTAAGAAATGTACCAACATGTCACCAGTAGGTATCACACAGAAGTGGAGTCACAGTGTATCCGTCCCCTGTGTCCAGCTTATTTCTCTTAGCACAATGTCTGCAATGCCATCCCACGTTGCTGTGCGTCTCTGACTTCCACTCCTCACAATTTGCACAACTGATATCAGTCGCTGTTTCGTGAATATCCAAGATAACTTGTCAGCCTAATGGCAATTACCCGGTATGTTTCTTACGATCTAATTTAAAACTTTGGGGGGAAAGTGCACAACTCTTCAATTCTTTCCAAGAGAATTTATACTGACATGAAAATAAATAATTTTGAGTGTGCAGATCTTCATATGCTGGTTAGCGGTCCTGAAACTTTAAAGTCTAGGGCTGAGCCCTGGGAATCAGAAATCCACATTTTTAAAAGCATCAGGGCGCTTCTGATGCAGGCGGTCCTGCTCACCTCTGACAGACAGACACACTGGGAGCCCTCCCAGGGAGATGCAGCGAATCGGCTCCCCACACATTCAATAAAGACACAGGCCATGAAAAAGCCACAATCTTGTCCCGAAGTGCACATGACCCACGATGCTGATTTTAAACCATGACCAGAATTCTAAACTAGTGGGAAAACACAATGTCCTAGTAGGGAAAAGCCCAACATTCTGAAAATTCCGTATTTAAACTGGAATTGGATCTGCGAGCGGCATGGAAGCGTGTAACTCAGAAACGAGTAAAAACACCCCATTTCCAGGGTTGCTGGGACTATAAATGCTCACTCCCAACAGGCACAATGATGAAGAAACTAAGATGTAACAAAGGCTATGGTACAGAAGAATTTATTGCTTACAGTCATGCATTCATCCAACAAACACTTGCAGAAGGACAACCAGGCGGCAGCACCCTGAAAGGCGGTTATCTGCAAGACCAACCTCATTACACCGGTGGCCCTGGCGGTACTTTTGATTCAGGCCCAAATGCTAGTAGCTGTACGGCCTTGAGCAAATCATTTACCTCTCGCAGCATCTCTCTTTCCATGAGTGAAAACAGGGGATGGCAAGTGGTCCAGGTGACCCTCCAATGGTGCAGCAAGGAATCAAAAGAAGTACTGAACACAAGCTTCTGAGCAGCTGCTGTTATAGACGGAGTCGCAAAATGCGATAATCAATTATGTCAGCGAGCTCGAGCTCCCGGGGCCCAACTCCCACCTCAAGAAGGAAAGAAGCTGTGGTCTCGGAAACGAAACGCACAAAATGCTCTTCTCACTACAAAGATCAGGGTGACATTCTACGATGGCTCTGTTGTGCTCTGTCACAGTCAGACAGCCCTCCGGCCACCACGTAGAAAGCTTGACTCTACTTCCAAATTAATGTCAAATACTCAATACTGCTCTCTCTTTTACTGTCTTTCTTCCTTTCCCTCTTTCTTCTCTTCCTCCTTCCCTTTTTCCTTCTTCCTCTCTTCCTTTTGAGAACCTTCTACATTGGACATTGTTCATTAATTAAAGATGGTATACAGATCGACTAAGCCACTTCTAGGCCCAGTCATTTCTTGATTTCCGTTTTTCATTAGTCTGTGAGCTGTTAAGCTTGAAGCTAAATGTATTCTTACTGTTTAATTGCTCCAGTGAAATGCAAAAGTTCAATCAACCGATTTTGTGTGGAAAGTGAAGGGAATCTCATTGTTCTGTCTGCCGTGTACTTAATTGTTCCTCACGTGAAAGCTAGGTAACAAAAACAAGGATATTGTATCAAAAATGTCCAGGAAATACAGGGCATAGTTCCTAGAATAGCTTTGGTGCACAAGCAGACAAGCCGAAAGCCTTGCGGATCTTCAGAACACAGCCCTGGAGAGCCAGGAAGTGAGCCATTTGTTGCTTTTAGCCTCACGGCATTTCAGCGTTTCCAGTATAATGGCTGTGCCATTTATTAGTGCATTTTTTAGGGTTTTATTCTGAGTATTTGCAAATGCTCTAGTCAACTTAATTCGGGGATTTTAAATAGTTTGCAAGAGTGAAGTATTGGGTGTCTACATTTTACAATAAGAAAGGCATGCCACAGACCAGTGGGCATTGTCTCCCAAGCACAGAGCAGAGTGTCATAACCAAGACCGGCAGTATGCGCATCAGGGTGTCCGCCTATGACTCAGAAAGTGGTGTCATCGATTCTCACACTGGCCATTATCATGTGCAACAGGGCTTCAGCCTCGAAGACCAATATAGAGAATGTGTAAGTAACAACAAAGAGAAATGAATGATAGCAGCCTAAAATTATTTTTATTCTTTCTAAAAGTTACATACCCACAATAAACTTTGATTTCAGATAAACAGATCACACTGTTGTCAACAGAAACGCATCCTATTTTAAATAAAATTATTCTCTATGCTAAACATTCCATAATTTCATATGCAAAAAAATCATTTAATCCCAGTTTGAATAGATTAATGATTGATACAAAGTCCATGTAGAAGACACCTGACCCTTTGATGTCTAAATTCTTTGATAGATTGTTCTAAGGTGTATATCAAAATATAAAACCCTCTGTTAAAGAAAAAAGAAAAAAACAATATTTTTGCTAAATTTAAACCATTTTGTTTTAACCTTTGTGTGACTTAGAAAAAGAATTAGAAATGTATAATTTTAAAATTATAATTCTTAATAGCAATTTAAATTACTTAATGGGAAGATCTACAGAGACATTTAAGGCAGTTTGCTATTATTCATATTTTAAAGGTCAGTAGTTGGTATTACACTTAGAGACAGTCAAGTGTTGGACGAACTGTTTGGCCCAATAAGGTTTTCGTCTTGAGCTTCACAGGATTTACACACAACTTCTCCCCAGTACTCATGCACGTGGACATCCATGCGAACCCACGCAGCATACGCTGATCCTCCCTGCGCTGCGGTGCGCCACGCTGTCTGGCCGTCCCCACAAATCTCTCCAAAGACTCCCCTGGTGCTTCTGGCTTCTCACTATTTACGTTCTTCCTCCCCGCGACCCGGAATCGCCCTTGTTCCCATCATCCAGCAGTAACTGCTGGAAACATTGTGGAATTTACCTTTTCTCATTTTTAAACACACTCTACAGACCTATTTTCAAACAATGAAATAGTATACAAGGTTTTCTAATCTGCTTTTTCCAAAATTTTGTCGTTTCTTAAAACATGTTTTTCCAGTTCTTAACTCTCCAGAGAGTGAGAAGTTTCAGGTAGACTAACACAAATTACAGATGAAAGATTTGTGACTGTCTCATTAATTCTATCAATACTGGTGGTCAATGAGAGACTAACCCAAATTAGGGCTTGGGGAGAATTGAACTATTGGGTCCGGCAGCGGCCACGCGGTTGAAATTATGTGGGTAATTAACGATGCTTGCCTACAGTCCGGTCTATATTTGGCCAATC
The DNA here is from genome assembly GCA_039655065.1 of Glossophaga mutica. Lineage (NCBI taxonomy): Eukaryota > Metazoa > Chordata > Mammalia > Chiroptera > Phyllostomidae > Glossophaga > Glossophaga mutica. The sequence goes on from CM077313.1 coordinate 92,993,570, forward strand.
CAGCCAACAGGTTGTGCTTTATACATCATTTAGGAAAACCTGGTTCAACTTACTACTGAGACTGGGCCCGACGAAATAAACAAGCATAACTACTCTCCCGGAGCATGACAAAATGTTTGAGGAAAACTTGAGGGCTGTCTCGCTGCCTTTTCCCTAACTTTTACCCCCGCATCTGGCCCCGTCCACTTCCGCCACCTCCCTCGTTTCTGCTCCGTGGAGACAGGCACCGCCCACAAGCAACGCCTGCCACTTTGTCAGCTATTGAAACCACCGTACTCAGTGTCTGGAATAAAAGTACCATCTCTTAACTTTTGTTCTCGTTTCTTGGGACATGAAATGGGGAACTAAATACATAGGGATTCATTAAAAAACTGATAGTGGGCATTTAAAGTCAAATACTCAAGGCAGGATCTTTTTCAAAGTCATTGTTTAAGTTTTCTTCTTTTAGGGTTTAATTTCTTTATGCTGATAGAGAGGAGAAGGGAGGGAGGAAGAGAGGGAGGCAATCAGGTATGAGTTGCCTGTCGCATGTGCTCCCACCAGGGATCAGGCCTGCATCCCAGGCAAGTGCCCTGACCAGGAATCGAACCAGCGACCTTTCACTGTGCGTGCGGGACAATGCCCAACTTACTGAGCCACACTAGTTGGGGCTCAAAGCCATTTTTTAATGTTCAGTGAGGATTGTTTGTGTAGCAACTGTGCACACTAATTAATACCTGCATCTGATTCCAGGTTCTAGTAAAAAAACAACAACAAACAAACAAACAAACAAAAAAAACCACAGTGATTTTCCCTGTGTAATTGCCATGGTTTTGAAAATATGACAGATACATTTGAGCTACTATCCTCCCAAAGTCAGACCCTGCTGTGTCCCTGAGGCGAGGGTACAAAACTGAATCAGGCCACGTGTCAGGCACACGCCTCCCTGAGGAAGCCATTGATTTGGAACTCCCTATGCAGGGCACCTGGCCCTCGCCAGATCAGTAGTTCCTCACAGTCAAGTGGTCCGAGTTGAGTTCTGACTGCAGAAGTGTTCCTACGAGGGGGGAAGATACACAGAACATCAAAATTCGCTCCTCTGTGGGCGGTCTCAGTGGAGAATCCTGGGGCTGAATAGACATGAAGACCAGGCAACTCTCTGATCCCGGGAGGTGGCCCTGCTGGGTCAAAACCGAAGCGAATCCGTGGGCACCGTGAAGGAGCAGTCACAGGGGGGTCTGCGAGCTTCCTGCGAGGACTCTGCTGTGGCCTCACACGTCTGCTTTGAGAGAGCTAATGCGAGCTTGAAAATACACCAGCCACATTAATTTTTTCCTAGAAAGTAAGGTTTTCTTTATTACTCTGAAGTAAAGAATCCACTTTCAACTTCATCAAGTAGATAAAGGTATTTTTAAAGTAGAACTTTTGCAATGTAAGTCTTTTGTGGAAATGGCAGTAGTGAATATTCATAAGTTACATGATTTTCCTCATCTGATTTGTAAAGTCATATAATGCAGCTATTACCTAGGGCCCTGTAATCCCACAAAACAAAAAGCCATTGGTTAAGGACCATTAACTGAACCCTCTTAAGGCCCCTACCCCTCCATTTAGGACTACATCTTTAACGTTATTCTTGTCCTCATTAAATATCACACATGCGTAATTTCAATTGTTTTTATACCTGTACAATTATCAGTTAACAAATCCTCCATGAAGTGAAAACATCTCATGAATTCCACATATATTTTATTTAAAAACATAAATAAATTGGTCAATTCTGACATTAAATAGAAGTTTTCGATAGTTCGATAAGAAATGAACAAACAAAAACAAAACTGTAAGTGCTGACAAGCACTAGAGGAAGAAAATTATTTGACCCCAGACTTCAAGGAAGCCTAGCAGCCCACTGTCAAGGTCAGCACACATAAACAAGAGCTTTGTCCCCCTTTCCAAGAAAGAATGGATGATATAGTCTTAAGGCTCTTGGTTTGGTGGATTGACAGTAAGCATGGCTTCTTGCAGTAAATTTTAAAAAACAGTCTCCTCAAAGTTCTATCAGAAATTACTGCCTCTACATAGCGTTATTTTCCCATCACCCCTTAGACATTTAATTACCAGAATTCGGAGGTGCAACATTGTCACCCAGGGTCACAGACGAAACGCTTCCAATGCATATACCACTGCAATCTCTCGCAGTCCTACAGGTACAATTAAAATTCACTGGGTTCTACCTGCTTCGCTCAGATTGCACAAAGGACTAGAGGCGAAATCCCAGGTTCTCACCAAGTGTCAGGATAAAGCACTGCCTGGTTAGAAGGCAGGCAGGCTACGTTACCAGCACACACTGGGTTCGGCTACGCACCCTGAATAGGTCTAGGCCTGTTCAGGCAGCACTGGGCGAAGAAAATGGGGGAGGAGAACGCCTCCTCCCTTACTGTTAATTTAGTTACTAAGAGTTAAGTATTTAAACTTTGTAGGTTTTCAGCTTCCCGGTCCGCAATCACTCACCCACCCCAACAAGTAAAACACCAGATGCCACATTTACAGGCTAACCCTTGACCCCTGCCAGGCACAGCAGGCCTGAGCAAAGGTCCCCTGGCACAACCTGGAGGAATTTCCCCCCACGGGGATTCAGAGGTACAGCCATCTCCGTGGCTGTGTAACAGACAACACAGGATCAGGAGATGCAGCTCCGAGCTGCGGTCGCGGATGGCAGCACCTGCTCTGACACCATGCACCCTGGTTTGGTGGGAAATAGAGAAATGGGCATATGAGATACCAGATCAATTTTACACATTCACTTTTTGCATAAGCTACTTGGGAGGTTTAGTGCTCTTATCCCCAAAATGGCCTGGATTCTTAAAGAAGGAAAATTAGTAAAAGCAGACTCCCCTCTGCCTTTAAATCAAATTCAAGAAGAGATTTAGGATGATCACACCAAAGCGATGGGTGTTTTCAATGCGGTATCTTAGGTTCCACCTGAAAACACTAGAATTGTAAGTATCCTCCGGAAGAGCTCGTGATTTCAGCCGCATAAGAGTGGAAACCATTTATAATGATGACTAATCGGAAACAATTAGTAGTCATTTTACTTAAGTATTCATTTTTCTTTAAATTTTCTTTGAGTGATATTTCATCTTGTATAAAATGAGTGCGCTTGGTTGAGTTAAGACTTTTGCTTGACTCTCGTAATAAGAGTATTTTTGTTGAAAAACGAAGACTGCTACTACTTCCCTCAGGCTCCCAGGTCTCTTGAAAATCCTGCTGCAGAGATTGTCTGCTACTATCCCGAGGGAAGCCTGCCCCAGCTAGCAGCACTGTTAACAGACGAAGGAGAAGCCACGTGGTCTAGAGAGGAGACGGCGCAGACTTCGGAGTCAGAAAACTTAGTTTGGCGTCCTGGTCAAATCTCAGAGCATCTCTGGGCCTCAGCTGGGTTGCTTTGTAAAACTCCGCTGGCCCCCCCATCCCCATCCCAGAGCTGTGACTATGGTGGGTTGAAGTACCTCTTCGCAGTTGACAAAAATCAATCGTCAATCAATCAATCATTCAATCAATCCATAAAATAAAAACAAAAATAAAAATAAAACAATAACACTATCCCCTTCAAGAAAACTCCCTAGGGCTTTCTGTAATGCCCCAAAGGTTTTCATTTTTAAATATGTTTCCTCTTGGATTGCCTGTTTTCCTAAAGCGAAGTTCCTCTGGCATAAAATTCCTCTGGAATAGCAAAAAAATGATTAGCTCGAATGACAATAGCAGAGTAAGAAAAAAATACACACCAAACTAGTGGAGAGGGAGGATGAGAGTTTAAAAGCCGCCGAGGTGTCCCTTTCCAAGACCGCCCCATCGCTGTGACACCCACCTGCAGCACCTGAGAGGTGGAACCCTAAAAGGCACGGAACGGAAAGCCTGAACAGCGTGACTCACTGATTCCAATACCCTCTAATGTTTACAAAGATGCCAAGGAAGAAAACAATATAATGAATGCGCGCAGCAGCAGTGTCCTGGTTATTTTTAAACTCTCCACCGAGGAAAGGATAATCAGAGGTGACAGATATTGACAAGGAACTGGGTTCCGCTCGGTGAGCCCGTCTCCGAAAACACAGCGACATCTCTCCTTGAGCCGCGCCACTTCCCCTCCTAAAGCTACATGCAAAACTCTAAGGGTTCCTTCCATCTGCTTTTTTGTTAACCGTCTCAGAGGCGTCTCAGGCCACGGCATCCGGGCATGGCATTCCCCCGGCTGTGTCCCAGGGAGCCTCTGCACGGCTGGTTTCCAAGGTGGGAGTGGCAGGTGCGCTTTGGAAACACTGGGTTAGAGAAGGGAGGGCAGCTTCCTTGCTGCGAGGCTGCTCAGGGCCCCGGTAAGAACAGAATCTCTTTTTGCCAAAAATGCGTTAATGTCTCACAGGTGGTATGCATGAGGCTGTTCTGCAATTTAGTTAAAAAGCATTACATTCATTTAAAGATATTAATTAAAAACTGTAGTTGCTTCTATCAGTGAGGGTTCTCTTACACTTATTTGTACCGTCAAAAAATAAAAACCTATTTCTGAAAGATTAAAATTAATCCAACCATCAAAAATAAGGGAGCAATGAAAGGAATTTACAGTGTTCCTAAAATAGAGGAGTATATACACAATAAATATGAAGTTGTGGAACAATGTCTGAAAATTTGGAAGGATTTTCACAATATATTAAGATGTATGAATATTTGATCTAATTTTCCTAAACACTGATATGGTTATGAGCATATGGAAAGTGCCTGGAAGGAGAGAGATTGAGATATTATTTCTGAGCACTTATATTTGGGTATTGGGATTAGAGAAAGTTAATTTTTAAATTTTTATCTGCTATTTCTCATTTTTGAAAAGAAATATATATAAAGACAAATTAAAAAGATGCTGACAAAGATGTGGCGAGAAGAGAATCCTAAAAACAGAATCGCAGAGATATCTACATCCCCGTGTATACTGCAGATTCGCAATAATCAAAATATAAAAACAACCCAAACGTCCAAGTATCGCACACATATCGCACAAACATGGCGCACTGGAAATTTGGGAAGAGGGCGTTTTGTGAGCGTGTGAACCGTAAGAGGAGGAAAGGTAACTATGTCAGATGGTAGGTGCAGTGACTAACCCAATCGTGGTAATCGGCTCACAAAGCACACTCATATCGAACCGTCGTGCTGTGCACTGGAAGAAAATACAACTTTATTTGTCAACTTTAATTCAATAAAGCTGGAGAAAATAAAAAGATAAAAAAAAGAAATATATAGTCTACTGACAATAAATATTTCTAATGAAAAATATTTATAAGCAACTAAATACAGAACACTGGCAAAATTCTGAAACTGTATTATAGTAAAAGTAAAAACAAAATAACAAACATATCTTATTTCTTGACCCATGAACATCTGATGAGAAAATTCTTTTAAGACATCAGGAAAAAATTGTAAATTGATGGTAGTGAAAAAGTGAATAACTTCAACATTTGTTGGAATCTATTTTTGTATTTTATAATCTCAACAAACCACAACATATTTCTGAGTGCCCACCACGACCTACGTGGACAAAATCCAACGCTATTTGACCAACACACACACCAGCAATTCCTTTCATCAACGGCCTTGATTGGTAAAAACCCTCACGTGATTTTCCATTTACTGATCTCAATAAGAAGCGTACAGGGATGAGTAGCAAATAAAGGTCTACAACGCAATGATTCAAATACATATAACGAACTACACAGCCACATGAGTACGGCAGTTTAGGAACATGTATTGTGACAATGTCCCTAATGCTCTATAACTCTAGCTTATAATTATCTCCCGTAATCATGAGAACAGCAAGTAACATTTAAGTGACTCTCTTTGTGAACTTGTTTAATAAGACCTTAAAATTCATGGCCATTGCCTCCACCGATAATCCTACCCAAAATTTCAGATGTGAATATACTGATTCAGTCAATTCACAGGAAATCTGAAGGGACCATATTTAAGACCACAGATGAATATATTTTTATACCTACATCTATTACCTGTGCTATAGTCATAGTTACACTGTTTCTCTAAATATCTCATCGCAATTGGTTTAGTTTTATTCTAACAATGGGTAAGTACCAAGGGGACAGGATGCCTACTTTTTTTCAGGAACAACCTGGAACAGGAGAAAGACCCAAGTAGAGTTTGGGGCCAGACTGACTGGTTTTGATTTTTGCCTTGGAGAGCCTCCTTCACCGTGTTATTTTCCAAATACAAATACTTTATCACCTTGAAGCTGGGTTTTCGCGGAAACCTAACCGACCTCCCTAAGCTGTCTGCCCCTGGCTAACCCAGGCCTGAGACTGGCGTTGACCCACATCAGCCTGGAGACCTCTTTCCACTTTACAAACGACGCCGGATCTGCGGTGACGCGATACGCAGGAAGTGAGACCCGTAAGACCAGGTCCCACCGTCACTCTCAACAACGGCAAATTCTGAGATGTCGCTGGATGCGAACGAACACACGTGCGTGTGTCGACTTTTTAACAATAGTGCATTCCAGTGCTCTTCCTTTTTCTCTCCCTTGGAAAGGAAAATTCTGTATTTCCCATGCAGAAGGATGCAAATGCGTGTTTTATAACTGAAAGTCAATTCCATGAGTCCCACTGGATCAGCACGGATCCCAGAACCAGCGTCCATGGTACCTCACTCAGGACGATGGAAGCGAAGCCTACAGAAGACGCGTGGATGGTGGTGCTCCATGCACATGTTATCGTGTGGATGCCGCGGCCCTGGCACAGCCTCTCAGAGGTCGAGAAAGGCCCAGGCCTTTCCATTTCACGGACCTCTCAGCCCATTAAAAATGGAGAAGGGCCAAAACCAGAACGCGTGTAGTCTGGCTTGTTCTAACTGTCTCTGCGTTAACAGATTAACATTTTCAACATTAACAGTTCAACATTATATTTAAAAATGCAATATAACATAATTCTGCCTCACGCAAACTCACTTAGGTTTGCCATCATCATTTCGAATACTGTCTAATTTACCAAAGGCGGTATGGCTCAATAACAAAAGCAAAGCTTGACGTTATCCGATGACCAATTTTTTCAGTCTCGTCAGTGTGCCCGCATCCCTATATGAAAATGTTAAAATCTCCTGTTTCAGGCTTTTCTGAATGGAAACCCGGGTCCGCAGGCTCATCCTGACCCTCCCTGTGGTGGGGCTGCTGCTCTTCCCCAGACACAGACCCGAGGACCGATCTTGTCAAATCGAAAGGCGCACAACTCGGAGGGCCTGCTGATGGCGTAGGAAATCCACGGCTCCAACCTCGACAACCCTCACGGTGCCTTCCTGTCACCTACGGGTAGAAACGCCAGTGCACACCTTCTTCGAGCTAACGCGCCTTCTGTGATAACTCTCCGCCGACCCAGCCGGGTCCAAGTTCAGGTCACACGAGCCTCCCCATTGCTCCGGCCGAGGCTGTGCACTCGGCCTGGAAAACGCCTCCTCCCCTCGCTGCCCCTGGCGCTCTCTCCGCCGGCCAGGCCTCCTCTCAAACATCCTCTCTTTTATGCAACTGTCGCTGGTGAGCACGCTTCTGCTTTTTGTAAACCTCATCAGGCTTCATGTAGTTTTCATTACGTAAATTATAATATACGTTACAATGATATGTGAACTTACTTTATTTCCCCAAGAGACTGTAAGCCTACTGAGGGCAAGGGGAATCCTGTATTCACCCCCACATTGCCTGTGCCCCCTAGAATCAGGCATTACGCATGGTAAATGCTGGGTCAATATCCAGGGTCCAGCAGAAGTCAGGCCTGCGTGAGTGTGGTTGGTAGGGTGATAATACGGGTGTGATAATTTATAGTTTTAATTTGAACATTGCACCTAAAATGTCTTATGGCATGCTTGAAGGTGATAGTTATGTTACAGAATTACAGGCTTATCATTGTCTAATAAAAGATTTTGTAATAAAAAAGGGATGTTATTTGTGCTGGACCCTGTACATTAATTAGAAATTACAATAGCCACAGATTTTTGACAATGTGCCTACTGAAGTGAATACTTCTAGTAGTTTCAAACTTAAATATCAAACAGTATATATATTAGCTGAGTTAGTAAATAACATGCAAAATAATTATACATTTGTGAGCCATATCAAGCATGCCAATAAAGTGTGGAGTTCATAAATATTAAACAAAGAAGTATAATGATAATGCATCAATAATGGGCTCAGCCCTCAAAAGTACGATAAATCATAGTCACGATCTAGTTTAATTTTTCAAACAGAAGCTAAGCCGTATTTGAAATTCAAATAAAGATGTATTATTATTTTCTTTAAATTCACCGAGCTCCTAAATGTCTTGGCAAGAGGTTTCTAATGCACAGCAGAGTCATTAGGAAGCTTCGTCAGATCACGCAGGCATTTTTTCATATGAAGAGTTCATCCAAATGGATCAAAACTCAGCCAATATCTATACAAGTATAATTAAGAGTATATTCAGATATGATGCCATAATTAATGCTTATTCAAATTGCCAACTTCTTGGCAAATAAATTCATGTCATCCTTGCGGGCCACTTGTCTTCAGCTCCTGCAGTTAGAATAACTTGGCCGGACTCCACGGCGTATCACTTTGGAGGGCAAAAGACACTTTCCTTAGTGAGAATTCGCTGCGTCAAGGGCGACACACTCCATGGAAAATCATAACCTACCTAGACTTGCTGAGTTACCAACCTGCTGTCAGGCAGAAACAGAAGCGAATGCTTATTTCTAAAATCACAGGCGGGGGGCGGGGGGGGGGGGGGGGAGGTGGGCACGCGACTACGGGAAAAGGACGTAGGATTACAGTGTCTCATCCGAAGACTTGGAGAGCAGAGGCTCAGTCGCCCCACGGCTGTGCCCCCCTTCAGACCCGTCATTCTCGCAGCAGAGAGGTGCGCGCTGCTTCACTGGCTGAGACACACAGAAAAAGGCAACGCGGCCTAGCGCCCGCCTCTCCTCCCCTGTGCACCCTGCTGGGGCTCACACGTACCCTCGGTACCCTACAAAAACTCACCTTGTGAGAGTGGAGTGATCTCCCCATCAGGAGATCGCTGGGCTTGTTCCCTCACCCTTGTTTTCTCTGGCAATTCTACCCTGGGGCAGCTCCTCTCCTTCCTGGCAACCTTACCAACATTAATGAAGCTTCATGGGTTTGTTTCTTAAGTTCTTTTTCTCACTCTTCTCACTACCCCTCAAAGAATGGGTCCTCCTCAGAGTTGGCCATTTTCTCTCTTGGCCTGGGCCCTCTCGTGCCTTCAAGGGTTAGGTCCCTACTTCCGCCCAGCAGGCTGCCACACTCATCAACAGGCCACCAGATGCTGGGCTGACACCCCAGACTCAAACGGTCTAGAGACGAGGACGTGGCTCTCTCTTCTCCGCCACTGCCACGAGCCCCAAGAAAACCCATGAGACGACCCAACGGCGACACCCCTGTCTGTGCCATTTCTCTTACGGAAGGCATGTCCCTACTAGGGGCACTGCTTGACCCCTTGGCTCGAGAGCTGACTGCCCGCTGCCCCCCTGGGCCCATTGCAGGGCCGTCCGCCTTCCCGGCATCCCTCCGGTCTGCCCTGGCGCTGCCCTTGCTGCTGCCCGCACGCAGAGCGGGCCCGCACCGGCTCTGCACGGGATGAAGGGAACCAGCATCTCTCCATCTCTCCTGCCCGCCTCCCCTTCCTGCGCCCAGGAACGGCCCCGACGAGTCGCTCCTTCCTGAAATAGCGACCATTACCTCTTCATCAGGACGTTCTTTTTAGAGAGAAATCACACCTTGGGTTCTTCCACCCACCCCCGCCCCGAGAGCCTTAATGCAGAATGAGCTGAGGAGTCCCTAAATGTCCACTCTCACCTTCTTCTTCTAACAGCAGAAACGATTGAGCCCCCAGCTAAACCCTGCCTTCCCCAGGCTCCCCCACTGCAGACTGACCTCAGGACCAGATTTTGGACAACGGGGGACGTGTTCCCCAACGGTGCCTTTCAAAGGAAGACACGCGCCCTCCGCTTCCCCCCACTTTCCGTCTTCGACCACGCAGACGCCAGAAACAGGTGACACACGGGGGACCGCAGGGACTCTGCCTCCTGAACAACCTCTTTGAGGGAAGCCCTGCCCCCACCCCCTTTTCCAGACCACCTAGAACTTGGCTGTCCGTGTGCGAGAGAAATGAACGTCGGCCTTGTTTAAGCCTTTGTGATTTCTCTTCCTGTTGAAGTAGCCAGGACATCCGGCTATCGAACAAGCAGACACCACCTAATAAGCAGACGCCATCGCGTCAACACCTGTCCCACCTGTGAACAACGCCGACGCGACGCGCACGGCTCACGAGAGCCTGCGGGGCCAGGGGTTAGGGACAGGACTCCTGGGCTTCCGGTGCCAGGAGAGAGATTTAATTGCTGTTACACAGAAAGAAACATGGTGCAAAAAAAAAAAAAAAGAAAGAAAGAAAGAAAGAGCGACATATTTTCAGTTTGGCTTTAATAAGACAATAAATCTTCCTAGGTAAAGGCCCGCAGCTCCAGCACATTCCAGGCGGGTGAGAAATTGGTTGGGGGCAGCAAGCACACCCTTTCTGTTGGAAAGAGAGGGGGTGTTTGGAAAAGCGCAGTAGAGAGAAGTAAGACCGCCGTGGACATCAAGCACTCGCTCACCCGGAGGCGGAGGACTGGGCAGCGAGGGTCAGGAAACCCAGGGGGCGCAGGCCGACGCAGACCGGCGTGGAGCGTGTGCGTTATGGGGGCCACGGCAGGGGAGAAGGGGGCTGCGAGAAGGCAGATGAGGAACTCGGAATGGACCGGACGGGTGCTAGAGCAGGCGACGGTTTCACCACAAGGAAAAACCGGAGTGCATCCCTGACCCCCGCTGAAACGTATTTATAGTTACCTAAACAATGACCACACTCGCGTTTATGGTGAAGAGCCGTTGTGAGAAAACTGCTTTTCCCAGATGCTGATCAGCAAGAGCCCGGAAATGTGATCAGGGACACAGTGAAATCACTTTGCTTCTTCCCTGAGATAAAAGGTGCCTTGTTGTTACTGAGTTTGGTTCAACGGCAAGGAGAGTTCCAACATCCACCAACAGTCCTTGAAATGGGCATGCGTGGAGCCTAGATTTGGTATTTTAGTTCTCTCTGGTTCAAGTTTCCAAGAATCAGGTGCTTTCCCATGTCTGGCAAGATTCGAAGTGTTCCTGCAGCATCAGAAGCAGCTGCGAACCGCATTAGGGACCCCGGATGGAGGAAAGCCAGGCTGAGACACGCTCCCCCTGCCCCTGGTTTCTGCGGGCATCTGTACCCTTAGCCAAATGAACCACAGGCTGTGGGTGCGCTCCCTGCCTATCTCTAAGCCACTGGAAGTCCTACACCAGCAAAGAAACGCAGTTCTACAGTGGGTGGGTGCAGGGGGAGCAGTGTCACTTTCCACAAATCCTTTCGCTGCGTGTAGAAGATCCTGAAGGAGAAATTCCCTCCAGGTGGGACGCATGCAGGATGCCTTAGATGTCACCGCGGTGAAAGCCTGGGGGCTCAGTCTCAGCCCTGCCACTGTAGCAGGTGGGTCGCTTCGGGCCCCCTATAAAACATCTCTACACGCCGGTGCGTTACAGTTCAAAATGAAGATCGAATAACGACACCGACAAGCGTACAACTGCACGTGTGGTAGGTGCTACGCTAACACTGCAGGAGGGTGGTACAAGCCACTTGACCTAGTCTGGATAATCGGGGAAGGCTTCCCTGTGGAGGGGATATTACAGCAAAGAGAAGGCCGCGGGAGGCGGTATTTGGTGGGAGAAGGCACCAGCAGCTGCAGCACGGGGGCGGGGGGTGGGCAGCTCAGGGGATAACGTAGCTGGAGGGGTGGGCGGGTGTCGGCCAACGCAGGGCAGCAGGAGCCGAGCCGCCATCCAGGGAAGGGTGTGAAACCTCGGGGTGACGTGCACAGGGACCCGTCCCTCCTTCCAGATCGGCACCTTTAAAAGCCTTTTTCTGAGCGGGCTACATAAAAACACACAGGTCTTTTTTTTCTTGTTTTTCTCAATTTTTAAATTTTGAAGACCTGTAGAGTCACATGCAGTTGTAGAAAATAATACAGAGAGATGCTGCGGACCCTTCATTCCAACGGTACCTCTTGCAAAGCTACAGCTCAATGTCATGGCCACAACACTGCCACCCAAAGGGTCCCCTGACCTTGTGTAGACTTCACCGGGTTTGCGGGCCCTTACTTGTGTATGTGGGAGTGTTTTCTATGTACTTCGACCCTATATGTAGATACCTCCATATATATATATGACTGTCACCTCACATAACAGAACAGTTGTACCGCAGGGAGCCCTTGGCTCCCCTTTGATCGCCCCGCCCCCTCCACGCCTCCGTGAGCACCGGCAACCACTAATGCGTTCTCCATCTCTGTGATTTAGCAATTTCAAGAATGTGATCGAAGTGGAATCATAGTAAGTGCACCTTTTTGTTATTTCTCCTCCTGAGCACAATCCCTGCACGATCCACCCAAGCTGCTCCGCATCCCCACAGGTCACTCCCCCTGACGGCTACGGTGTGCTTTCCGAGACACAAAACCTTTGTCGGACACGGGGTTTGCCAGTATTTCCTCCGAGTCTTTAGCTCGTCTCCATAGTGATGATAAATAATCATCAGTATGCATGAGCCAGGAGTTAGACAGGAATACACGTGTGACACACTCAGAACTCGCAAAATTCTTCATGTGCAGGACCCTGCAGGCAAAACTATACTTTGCGGCATGCTCTAGAAACGCAAAAGGGAAGCTCTGTTGCACTTTTTGAGTTCACGTACTTGGTAATCTCGACTCCGCTCTTTCAAACTTCACACGTGTCAACTGTTCCTCACGCAAGTGGCGTTAACTCAAAGATGGTGTCACAACGGGCAGGCTTGGCTCGGGGGGACAGTCCGCTGGATGGCCCAAGTGGGGTCACTTCCAGAAGGCAGCCATGGGGCAGCTGCACTCTCCACGGGGTGGCCCCGGGGTCCCACGAAGAGCCTTCCAAGGGACAGGGCATGAACGCTGACCATTTCTTAAGGCAGCTGGCACAGCGTCACTTCACAGTCCCCAGCTGGTCACGACTGGCATGAAGCCCGCTCAGGTTCCAGGGAGAGAGCAAGGATGGCCTGTCTCCACGAGAAGATTGTTAAAGAGCTCACAGCGACCTCTAGTCTGCCCCCGGATTTGGGGGTGCATTGAAAGAGACACGTTCTGAGTTCTTAAATACCTGAAAATACCAGGAGAGAAGGCAGACACCCCTTCAAGCTAAAAAAAAAGAGATTTTCCCTCCAAACCAAAACCAAGGCTCGGCCTGTGGTGACCGGCGCTGTATCCCCAGAGCTCAAGGGAAATCTGCTCCGTGGGCTTTTTTAAGGTGTGTTGTTTTTTCTCTTGAAAGTTTTATGATTCCATGCTCATCCTTGGTGTTCTGACAATTCAGTAGCTTGGTGTGGATTCTCGTATAAGCACACTCAAGTGACAAATTTCCTTCTTCAAGTCTGGGTTATTGTCTAATACTATTTTCTCATTAAATATTTTCTTTATTTTCCATATCATGTTTGTAATTCCTATATTGCCTAATAGCTTTACTTTTTACACTTTTCTCTCTCTTGTCACTCTATTTTTTTGTATGATTTTATCAACATTTTCTAACTTTATCGGTTTAATTTTGACAATCATATTTTTATTTTCTGAGAGTGTGTCCTTGTTTTCCACGGCTCCTTTATCAGTGTATCCCTAAGTCTTACTTTATACTCTCAGATCTTTGATTCTATCAGATGAATAAAAAAATACATAAGCTATCCATGTTCCCCGAATGTTCATCTGGGGTCAGCGTTCTTCTGTGCTTATCCAACCTTTGCCTGTCCTGTTGTTGGGCTGGGAGAAGTTGCTGACGGAGGTCTCACCTGCCGTGGTGACAGAGGGGCTTTTCCCCGAGCAGCTGTCCTGACCCGGAGACTTGTAGGGCATAGGGCGTCCTGAGGGAGGGCACCGAGGGCAAAGGGTTAGCCTGGGAACTTGCAGGTTCGGAGAGCAGGGCCGGGAGCCGGCTCTGGACAGATCCAATCGGCCCGCTCAGCTGGCCGACGAGAGGGGCTTTGCTGCCTGTGCTGTGCAGCCTCAGCACCCACGCGGCAGCCTTCGCCTCCCCGAGGCCATGGTCTCAGCATCTTTACCAAAGACCCGTCCGCTCTGGTCCTGGGCCATGGCTCCCCCCGATCACTTGCCATACGACTCTGCTCAGTGAACAGAAACCAGGGTGAAGGATGGGGGTGTGGTGCTCTCAACGCATCCCCGTTCGTAGCTGCTTCTTACCGACAGCCCCCTATTCTTGCGGACTGTCAGCCCCAAGTTCATCGCCGCTGTTAAAGGGTTATCCCTTTTAAATATTTCATGAGGCAGAGAAGGTGAGCACAGTATTCCTGGTCTACTGCCTCCAGCTAATCTTTTACATTTAGTCTCAACTCCAACGTGATAGCCGTTCTTGCCTTTGCAGGCAGAGAGGATGACAAAACTCAAAGGCAACGAGGTGATAATCTACTGGGGTGAAGGGGGCTTCAATTTGTAAACACCTTTCATTATATACCATTTACAGTGTATCTGTTATTAAATTCTCATTTAAAAAAACAGATGGGTGATTCCCCTGTGCAAACTAAAAATATGGAACTTCTCACCAATATCTCGACACCCTTCTGCTTGTTTTGCAAATTCACAAAAAATATAACGAAAGAGCTGAAAAGGCCAAAGTCAGTGGGAAGAGCACTGAACAACTGCTGATAGACAGGCTGTGTGGACAGCGATCGTCATTGGCCAGTGCATCTGCCTGTCACAGTCGGTGGAAATGCGTGGGCCAATAAAACGTGAGGAAGCCTCTGCCAGTGGAGCCAGAGGGGAGGGACTCCGGTGACATACCGGGTCTGCACAGACGTCATTAAGTCTCTAACACAGGTGCGGACACACCTGTCGGTTATTATTGTGCGAAACATTATTTTGTTCCTAGAAAATGAAATAATACAACGTTTAATTATCTCAAACATCTTTTTAGGCCAATCTTCTATGAGGGTCCCAATATAATTAAAATCCACTGAAGCACAACTGCAACTGACATATTTTTCATCCCTTTTATTATTGTATTCAATCAAGTATAAAAGTAAGATAAAAGTATAAAGTTCTTACATAAATATAGTATGTCCTTAAATAATGTTTTGACAGGTTAGGTTTAAAGATATTAAAAGAAAACATCAGCTGCTTTTATATCAAAAAAGATCTTGTTTCATTATAACTGAGTTTTTTTATTTTAGTCAATACTTTATCATAGGAAATATGTGATTGACAAAAAACACATGAAAAGACGGTTAGCATTATTTATTCGTTAGGGAAATACCAAGTAAAACCACCTCTAAATTATACTACATACTTAATGAAATGGTTTCTAAAACTGACAACATTGAATTTTGGAAACATGCAAGGAAATGGAACTTTAATGCACTGCTAATGGTCCAGTCACTTTGCAAAAGCACTTTGGCTGTTTACCTACTAATTTGGAAACTAAGAGTCAGAGCTCTGAACTCGCCAGAGAAAACGTATCAGCTGTGGAGATCTTCAACCCACGCCTAACTCAAGATCTGCTCTTGCCAGTACGCTCCGCTACATTTCTCTCTCTCTTTTTAAACATCAGAATCATTTTCTAAATTTATTTTCATTGTATTTTTTTCCATTCCCCCTTAGACCCTCTTTCACCTCCACCCGCCCTCACCGCAGCGCCCACAATCACCATTTGAATAACCACTATTGTGAAATCTGGAAGGCAGTTAATTATATCTCACATGACTCAATTAAAGAAAAATTTACTAGAATCTTGCAATTAATCTGTCAAAATCTTTCATCGCTAAAAGGTGGCAAATACGGTAATTAAGTGTCAAGCCAAGTTCAAATATGAACAGTTAACAGTGAGCGTTAGTGCCAGACTAAGGTCAAACTGTAATTCCCGATTTATAATGGGCCCAGACTCTATTCTCACAAAGTCACCGAGGAAAGCGGACCTGCCATCCGTTGTCATGTGGGCGAGCCAGCAGCAAACAGCCAGAGGCCAAGGCCTACAGCCACCAGCTACAAACCCGACCCCCCCCCCCCAAATCCCTCCAACACGCCAAAGCGACACACACAGGCGCTCGAGGAATCACACTGGAACACGGCAAACTGCCGGTGAACTTCAGCGCCTGCTGGTACCTGAAATATCAATGCTATCGTTAACAGCTATAGCCTTTTCTCCTTTATTTTAAAGGTTATTAGCAAAACGAATTGAACTTCCCGCTACTGTGAGAGTCAAGTACAGGGAGTACACAGGCACAGACCCTGTGAGGTACCAGCAGAATTCTGGAAGTGGAAGAAACTCAGCACAGAGTAGAAGATGTCAGATAGAGGCCAAAGGTAGCCAAAATGACAGAGCCCCGCTCAGGCGCAGGGAGGGAGGGGCCAGTCTGCGGTTACCCAGTTCAAAGCATCACCAGGAGAAGGGGCGTGCAGACGGGTGGGGCTGGTCAGAAACAAGAGCAAGGAAAAGCCATCAGGGAACCACCGAACGGACCGAAGTTTTACCTAGCTGAGTGCTCGGGGAAAGAGAGGATGGATTTGTGGGCATGGGCCCCCCGCCCCTCTTCTCTAACTAAACACGTGTGTCTGTTTCCAGGCAGACTTCCTTCTTCAGGACTCTCTGTGGTTCAGACAGGTGGTTCCAAACCTGAACCCCGAGTTCGCGTGGCCCCTTCAGAGGCGGAGGTGGGGAAGGGGGGGGTGGAGGGAACGAAGTGACTAGACCAGTTCTGCTTGCTCCTGTCATGCACTTGACCAAGGGACCCACGTCTAAAAAAATGGAAAAACTATGATTTAGCTGAATTGCTTGAGCTATTCGGATGGCAGCTTCACCCCTGGGTGCTCCCGACACTCCTTCCGCTTCCATGCAGCCTGACTCGGGAAATCACCCAGGACAGCAGTCACAGGCAATGTAGGTCACCGGGAAGAAGGCTCCTTTCGGAAATGACACCCACGGTTCGCTGTTGCTCTCAGCGTCTCGTGTGAGTTTGGAGAGGGTGAGCCTGTGCCTAGGAGACAGGATATCCTGGAGAATGTGGGCAGTCCCCCCAGGTGTGCGCTGGGGGCCTCAGTGACAGCGCCATGCAGGTGGTGGCTCTCAAGCTGTGCTCTTGGTGACACAGGTGCTGGAACCTTCGAATCCCAAATGCCTTTTGGGAGGATTTCTCCACGGCCACACCATTACTGTCAGTATTCTTATCATTCTTTGCTAAGGTCAGCATTTTGTCACACACTGAATCGGGACGACCGGGGCTTACCCTGCCTCCAAAACTGTTACATCCGATCATTCGTTTGGCCTAACTTGAACCCTAAGTGGAAATGACACAAATACATGTCCTCTCCTCTCTGTCTCAGGGACTTGTGTGGCATAAATGCCAAATACTACGTTCTTTATGAAACAGCATATAAGCTGTAAAACTTATACTTACTTATTCCTCATGTACTCACTCACTCACTTGATCATAACATCATCAAAATATTGCTTAGATAAAGCCAGAGGTCATAGCAAAATCATTTGCATTTATAAACTACAAAGTACTGTGGAAATCAGAATCTGCTATTACCATCAATATGTTAGTGTGAATTTGTAAACCGCAGAGTTGAGTAGAAAAGAACAAAACAAAGTTTGGTAAAATAAGAAAAAGATATCTATGTGAGTTCATGTCATTCTTTGAAAATCAAGTGCTTTGCCCCATTCCACTGACCACGCCTCTCATTTTATAATTGGAAATTCCACTTAAAATAGATTTTCAGAAAAAGGTTTATTTAAGAAATGGAGATGTACCTCTTTGTAAATTCTCAACGAGTGCATACGGGTAAGTTTTAGAAAGAAAGTGGTGGCTCATCACCAAGCATCATGGATTCAACGTGCAAAAGGGTGACAGGCAGGGCATCCAGGACCCCCCGCCCCCCAAGAGGGCTCAGTGCAGACTGAGCCTGGGACTAGACTGCACAGGTTTCCATGGTGTTACCCCCTTCTGTCTTACTGATCACGCAAGTGGTCTCGGCTTCTGTAGAAAAGGAAATGACATTCCAATTCCGTAGGGTGGCCACAGGGCTAACACGATTCTCACACGGCCCTTCAGTCAGGGCTCGGCCCTGAGTCGGCCCTGAGCAATGTCAGATGATGGGACTGCTGTTACGGTCTCCGGTGTCCACACCTGCCTGCTTGCCGAGGTGTTCTAAGGTCTTCTGGGGAACGAGTCATTACTCCCGGAATAAAAGCAATACCGCAGCCCCTAAGATGTGCTCAGAGCTGAGTACAAGATGGAGCGTCCCGGCCACCACGCCCTCCAAGGGCGCAAGGCCAAGCCCTGCTGGTTCCCCCTGAGACACAGGCTCTGGGGGCCAAGCGTCTCGGTTCCTGTCTCTGGGCACGTCACTTTTTCAGTTTATGCTACAGGGGCAGTTTATTTCCTTACCTTCCAGCAATAAACACATTACTACCACAACCGGGCACTGGGGAATGCAAATAAGAGTTGGATTTTGAAAATCTCAAGGTAGATGTGCAAAGAAAAATATTCTCACTGCCACATCAAAGCTGTTCAACCAGTGCAGCCACATCCAATTCCCACTGTGCCGGGTGGCGACAAGATCCAGCGCACAGCACAGCCACTACGTCAGGGACGACGCGGGAGCCCACGCCACAGCAGCCCGAGGGTCATCGGAAGGGTGCAAGTTTGTGACTCAACACTTACAGATCCGGAGAACTCAGGCCAGTGGTCCTGTGTATGAGAATGTCTCTCCCGTGCTTCACTTCGGTCCTTTCCAAGTTGATGGTAGCATTTAGAACCCCACCCATCTTTTCTTCGTAAACCTCACCAAGGATATGTCTACTGACTTTACGGAGAGAGGAAGGGGGAGGCAGGGAGAGAGAAGAGAAACATCGACCGGTTGCCTCCCGTATGCGCCCTGAGCGGGAATCGAACCCACAACCTTGGGGCGACACTCCAACCAACTGTGCCACCTGGCTAGAGCTGGGCTCCTAGACCTTTCACACTGAGAGAGATTTTTAAAAGCAACCACTTTAATCCCCTCAAGCAAATGCATGTTTCCCCACAACAGCTGTTTATTTTAATCTTCATTCATTCGTGAGACATGTATTAAGCACAAATCTTTGACAGCTGCTCTGCTGGGGAGAGCCTACTCCTCTGCTTTTCCGTTTCTTTCGAGCGCAACAGTTTGCTCTAGTGTCCCAGATTCCAAAGTCCTTGTTGTCATCGGGTGACTGCCACCGGTCCCTTCCAGGCTCTGAGCCTCTGATTGTTTCAGCTGTCCCCTTATTTGATCCACTGTGGCCAGACTCCCACCCTTGGAGTCCACTTCCTTTTTTTCCGAAAGCCCACTGCTGCCAGGTATCCCCCAGGGCAGAAAATCACCCCAGGCATCCTCCTCCGCTCTCTCACTCGCTTCCTCGGCTTCTGCCAGATTATTCTTACCAACCACATCTCTGTCTTACGGCTCAGGTCCCCAATTTCTCCCAGACTGGACTGGGACTGGGGTCACCTGGACTGGGGTCTCCACCACGCCACCAAAACAGCACCTGCTCAGGTCAGCACCCTTCAGCAGAGCTGGCCACTGTCTCCTTGGAATGCGCACACACTTCACTGGGCTTCTGAAATGCGATCCTTAATTGTGTTTCTGCCTCATCAGCTGCGCCATCGTCACCCTGGCTGATTTCTCCTCCTCTCCCTGACCTATAGATGTTAGAATTTCCCCAGGCTCAGACCTTGTACCGTTCGTTCTCTGCACTCACTCCTCAGTTCATTTAGTCTGGTCTGCTTGCTTAAATACAGCTCACGTGTGTGCACGCACGTGTGTGCGTGTGCCAACAAAGACTTAGGTACAGAAGCACATACATGTGCATTTATGTAAGCAAACGCACACACATACAATGCATGCGTGTGTACACACTCATTCCAAACTTCTCTGAGTTTCCAATTCATACCCCCACGTGCCCACTTGTCACTTCCGCTTGGATGTAGCACACGCATCTCAAACTGAACAGCTGCCTCACCAAAAGCTCGGTGCCCGCTTTCCACCCTGTCCCCTGCGCAAGCCTTCCCAGGCTTCCACACTGCACTTAAATAGCAGCTGCATCCTTGCAGCCTGCACGCCCGAGGTCTGTGTTTACTGCTTCCGTTACTTCTCACCTACGTCCGATTTATCAGCAAGTCTCCATTGCTCCCCCGTCAAAGCAGAGCTGTGCCCCAGCGCCTGCCCACCCTCTCACCGCCATCGGCCCCCGCCGCCGTGGACTCTCTGTGGACGCGCCGCCGCAGTGGCCTCCGACCCTTGCCCCATGTCTTCGCTTGTCCCTCCCCGTTCTCTGTTCTCCACGCACCGGTGGGAATCTTGACTGTGCCAGATCGGAATGTTCCTCTGCTCACAGCCCCCTGGGGCCTTTCAGGCCCAAGGCGGGGTGGCTCCCAGCACTCCCCCGAATCACCCCCAGCCCCGCAAGCCCGCTGCTCCACTGCCCAGGACGCCGGCTGTCTCCCTGCACTCCTCCGAGCGCTGCTGTCTCAGGGACTTTGCACCCACAGTCCCCTGCCCTGCGCCCTCGTCCCCAGACACCTGCATGGCTCCCGCCCTCGTTTCCTCCAAGTCCCTGGTCAAAAGTCACCACATCAGAAAAAACTTCCCTGGAAGTCACGTGACACACACCACGTTCAGGCTCCTAGGCATGCTCTGCCCCTCGTGAACCTTAAACGTTCTCCACACCACTGGGATGTGGCTACACACACACACACACACACACACACACACCCCGTAACGCAAAACGCTGCTATTACCGCTTCTTGTTGTGCCTCCTCCCCACCCCTGCCTACCCGTGAGCGTGTGTGCGCGCTGACGGGGACTTCGGGCGGGTGCTGCCGCTGCATCCTCAGAACGCAAAAGTGTTCGTCGTGCGAGCAGCGAGCAGGGGGCCAGCCCGTGGGCAGGTCCGAGAAACGACCAGGAGGACTCCGCGCTGGCCTGCCTTCAGTGGTGAAGAGTGAGTCAGCCATTCCTAGAGGCGAAATACAACATTCTAAACCAAAGCAGGGACCTGCGCTGCTCTTGGGCCACTCTGGGCCGCCTCAGGGTCACTGTGCGCGAAGACCCTCCCAGCACCGAGCCTCGGCTTCCTCCCACTGTTCTCGCAGCCAATGGCTTCCGCTCACGTGATCCATGTGTAGTCTCGCACTCGCTTCAGTACGGCCTCACGATTTCCCCGGCTGTCCTTTTAATACAATCGATCAGTATTTACCGCTTATCTGTGCGCCTGGCACCACAATCGGCCAGAGTCTCTTGTCCCTAAGAAACGATAAAAGGCTTGGCTGTCAGGCCCCGATGAGACTGTTCCGCGTAAGTGGATTCTGTTCACAGGCCACTTTCCCGTCGCCAACCCCTTCTTTCGATTAGCCGGAATGGGCGTCCCGGTATTTGGTAAAAAGCGAGGGGTTGCAATGCTTTCGTTAACACCATACGAGCAAGTCAAAGTAATTTCAGATTTAATGCAGAACATATGATTTTCTCCGCCCATTCTTTTCATTTCAGTTTTCATCCTAACAATTTCCCTAAGATGGAAAATTTCAAGAGGGCGGAGACTGTGTTACCGGGGCACCTAACAGAGTGCCCCCCCCCCCACAGGCCCTGAAAAAGTGCCAATACCGATGAGCCGCAGCATGAACCACAGGGGGCGTCTTTCAGAGGAAGCCCTTCCAACTTAAATCCTCAACATGCGACAGTGCAAAGCTCTGACATACTGAAAATGTGCACGTTCTATATGGCTCTCGTCATATTGATTTTTGGTTTTGTTTTCAGTCTGTCTTGAAAAGAGAACAAAAAGAGAAAGTCAAGCTTTGGCAACACTGTAAGCAGAGAGTCACAAAGCCGGTTCCCGTCATGTCCACGCTGCCCCCAGGGAAAGGGACTCAGGGTTCCTGGCACACCCTGAGCTGAAGCCGAGGAATCAGTGTTCTGGGTTGGAGGCTGCAAGAGAGAAGTGAGACGGAGGCTCTGGACCTCATTCTCGTTCGGTTTGGCAACGGTGCCTCAGGGCAACGCTCTTACTGGTAAACGCGCACCCTCGTTTACTCAGGAAATTACCAAACGAGCTCCAGGGGCATCGTCCCCACGACGGAACAGCCCAGCCATCGGCTGACTTACAGCCCAGTCCTAACTGAACAGCTGTGGCTTGAACTGCATCCGTGTATCTGCAATTTCCTTTGATAAACACTCCGAGCATTTCCCATCGATTTCACAGGCAGAAAGAAGAAGAGAGAGAGAGTCTCAGGGAAGACGGGATTCTGAGGAATACTTTGCACCGTCCTCTGCTTATCTTTCTTAGTTATATCTTGTTTCTGACACATATTTTCAAAGACCTGCTATTTAAAATATAAATGTTTCCATTAACACCGAATGGAAGGCTTTAGAGAAATCACATGGTCTTATGCCTTTAGTAACTTAACAGATACTTTAGTTGAACAATTATTTATACGGAGACAGATCTTAACTTCCTCTCTGGCTCTTCTTCCGTCTAGAGCCACTAATCACGTCTAATCATTGTAATGAGCTCCTCCACTCACGGGCTGTATAGTCACGCAGATGCCTGCCGAGGAGGGAACGCACATCCTCACAGGTACAGGGGGGCAAAGGTGGACACTCCGCCGCCCCCCAGGAAGGGAGACACTGGTGTGCTGCCCTAGCCCTGCTGGGTTGCTGAGGCTGAGTGTGAAACGGCCCCCTGCTTGCTGAGAGGGGCCGTCGTCAACACCTAACCGGGGCGCACGGCCGGCTCGTGCGGGCCTGGCTGCTCCCCTGGAGGAGTCCTGCTCGGCCCGTTCCTGCAGCCCCGTGTGTGCCGCAGGGACGCCGGAGCGCCTGCGGGTTCTCTCTAAAGAACAGACACGAAAACACACGCTGAAGGCCGTCTTCCGTCAGGGCCGTGGGACGTCTGGGGAGCGGCCCGCTGAGGACGAGCGGTGTCGCGCTGGCCACGGCGGGTGCGTTTCAGACCCACGCATCCCTCTGACATGGAGCCCGGGCAACGGAGGCAGGAACTGGGGGCCTCCGGGACAGAAAAGCTTCTTTTGTGGACCAAGGTCGCTTCCTGGATCTGGGCAATGACACTTCTGCGCACGATGTCTCTTTCCCGAGACCAGGCAAGGCACATGTTCTTTGTACTGAAGGCATAAAGGCAGACAAAGGCGTCCAACAGCCCCCTTCGCCATGAGGGATCACTGAGTGGACGCACAGTGAGCGGGAGGGGACGCTGCCCGCGCGCTTGCGTGACCTTGGTGCCCGAGAGAGCACTGCTCACCGGGAAGAAACCGTCCTGGCACGGGGACGGCATGGTGCACGTTAATGCGGATCCGGCCGCCACCTGTCTGGCAGACGAGGTGGAGCAAACCTCTCGGGACCTCAGCTCCCTTCGTTCCGCAGCTCCTCTGGGACTGCAGAGCCTGGCTGTCACACTGGAGCTGGCTTCTGCCAGGTCAGTTCGACGCCCCCAGTGGGAGGGCGAGTGAGCAGGGAGGTCGGTCCTCGGCCCCTGCCTGTGTCAGGTGGGGTAGGTATTCCGTGAGTCAGAGCGGGACACAATTCACAGGGAAACAGAATTCTTTTTTTTTTTTTTTTAATTTTCCCCTCACCCGAGGACCTTTTTTCATTGCTTTTAGAAGGGAGGAAGGGAGGGAGGGAGAAGGTGGAGGAGAGAGGGGGTGGACGGGGGGGACATTGATTCAACAGAGAAACATCTGATTGGTCACCTCCCACATGCACCTGCACTGGGGATCGAACCCGCAACGTTTCGGTTTATGGATGATGCTCCAACCAACGGAGCCACACTGGCCAGGCCAAAGAGAATTCCACTGGGAGAAGAGCTAAATAAAAAGGGTTCTGTGGCTGGCTCGGTTCACACTCGGTCTGGCACATTCTAAGGCACCGCATCTCTGAGGAGCTGCACCAGCACGAGTGTTCCGAGCAAACAGGGCAGTTACTTCCGTTGTTCCTGGGGATTCACATTATGCTCTTCCCCCGAGGGGCTCCAGCACCCCGTGCAATGTAACAATTGCCCCCGGGAACCCTCCCCAGCGCTGGCAGTGCTTCGTCCTGGTGTGGTGGGCGACAGAGACACAGGCGTCTGTCTCACAGAGGCCAGTGGGTCCGAGCGCAGCCACTTCCTCTGCCTGCCTGGCTTCTCGGTGCACGGCGAAGGCGGTCACACACAGGGACGTTGACACAGGCGTTAACAGGGCGACAGACCAAACACAAGTTCAAAAGGCACACGCGACATTACAGACGTGGAAACGAATCTTGACAGAGAGTAAGCTTTGGAAGGCAAATGAATACAGATTTAGAACTAAGCTACACACACACGCACACACACACGCACACACACAGGGTTCTGTACAAACAATGCCCCTTTTTATTACAAAACCAGAAGCGTGGAATTCTGCGACACGACACTATCACATGCTACAACACGTCCTATGGCATTTTAGGTGGAATGTTCCAACTGCTGTCCATTTCGTGTGAGACGTTCACATACCCTCCCAACCACCTCGATGAACGGCTTGAATACGGCACCGGAAGCACAGGAGCCAAGAACGAAAGCAGACAAACGGGACGACGTCCAACCTAAAAACTGCGCATCGAGGGACACAGTCGACAGAGAGAAAAAACAGCCCACGGAATCAGAGGAAATGCTGGCAAATCCCATGTCTGAAAAGTGGCTAATACCTAGAATTTTAAAAGAATTCCTACAACACGACAACAACAAAACCAATCTAATTTAAAAATGGGCCAAGAAACTGAATAGACATTTTGCCAACAATTATGTACACAAATGACCGACACGTGCATAAAAAACACTCAGCATCACTGAGCATCAGAGAAAGGCAAACCAAAGCCCCAGTGGGAGGTCACCTCGCACCTGTTAGCACGGCCACAGCAAAAACAAACAGAAAACCACGCGTGTTGTTGAGAGTGTGGGGAAATCGGAAGCTTCGTGGGATTGTGATGGGTGCGATTACGAAGAAAAACAAGGTAGAGTTTCCTGAAAAAATTTAAATGTGATCGAGCAACCCCAGCTCCAGGTAAATCTCCAAAATCCTTGCGAGCAGACGTTCGCACGCGGATGCTCAGAGCGGCACCGCTCACCGACGCCGAGAGGCAGAAGCGGCCCGCGGACCGGCGAGTGGACAGACGGAGTGTGGCGTGCACACCGGCGAAATGTCAGCCTTAACAGGGAAGAAAACCCTGCCACACGTTAGTTACCGCGTGGATGAACCTTGAGGACAGCGTGCTGAGTGCAAGCAGCCGGTCACCCAACGAAAAGTCGTGTATGGTTCCACCTCGAAGCGGCATCTAAAGCAGTTGAGTTCGTAGAAACGGAATGTGGAACCCTGGTTCGTAGAGGCTTGGGGGAGGGGCGACAGGAAGCTGTTGAACGGACACGGAGTTTCAGTGTCTCGAGATGAACCGCTCTGGGGTTAGCCTCACAGTGTGCGAGAGTGCTCAACACTGCCGAACTCCACCTACGATGGTTACGGCTGCTATAAAGAGTCAGTTCACATTTTGCGTTTTTAACCACAAAAATGACGACATGTTGTATGGTTCTCTTTATGCAGAATGTTGAAAACAGGCAAATGCGTACAGACGGAGAGCTGCTCAGGGCTGGGGGGGCTGGAGGTCAGTGACAATGACAGCTAACAGGGACAGGGTTCCTTTGGGGGGGCGATGAAAGTGATCTGGAGTAAAATACTGGTGGCAGCTGTAGAACTGTACCAATGTATTTTAAAGCGTCGAACTGTCCAAATTTTGTAGGAAGGGCTTCTTCATGCCTGTGATTGACACACCTGTGCTCTCTCTCTCTCGTACAGCCTCTCCCCCTGCCAAACCCTGCTGAGCTGTCCCAAGCTGCTCAGCACCCCCTTCACGTGCTGAGATGATGAAGTAGTTCTTTCAGATACCTGCATATTAAATTATTTTCTTTGAGTCACTGCATTCAACTCCCTAGGAGTTCTAAGGCAACAACTAGAAGGCAGCATTAATAACTGAAAACAATGGATTATGCCAGAGAATTTCAAGAAGAAAAATAAAAAAGTCCCTTGCCCGAGATTCAGTATACATTGCAAAAACAACCGTATTGATCAGGCAGCTTGGATAAGAGGTTTTGACATCTTATCTCAACATCTAAAATTAAAACTACATCTTCAATTTGCACTAAAAGCCTGGTGTTTCATCTGGGCTAAACTCAGATAAGAATTTAGTATGGAGAAGATTAGTTATAAGAATGCTTATTTGTCTTCTTTTTCTCCTCAAATTCGAAAATAAAGCTCAGTAATTGGTAAGCATCTTGCAATAATATAACTGATTTTAAGACATACTACTATGTTTACACTTGAATAACGTTTCAAGCAGAAAAAAAATAGTTGAAATTTCACTGAGATGAGAGCAATCGCTTCATCTCAACAGACGTTCCATTATAATTATAATCAATAGACCTGCAAATTGTATTTTCTAAATATATCTGCTTATTTTAACTCTCCTGCTATTACTTATTTTCCAGTAATCTCCAAAGCCCAGGCAATGTCGTACCTCTTACTTTAAACAGAAATTACTAAGTGGGTCTGGGTAGCAGGGTTCTCTGCACCCCAATCCTGTGCCTGGAAACCAAGAAGAGCACAGATCAATGAGAGAAAAAAAAAACGAAACAGGAAGCTTAAACGCCCCAGGCCCGCTTCCAGAAGCCGCCTTAGAACTTCCTCCTTCTAGTGGCCTTTCTTTTCACTCCTCGTTCAGCTGACTTCCAGCTTGCTTTTATGTAGGATGTGATCCCCTTTCCCAGTCGCAGGGACAGGGACAGGCGGGGGTCTCTCTGGCTTTGACCTGTGCAGCTGTGCTCCTGTTCTCTCCCCAGGAGACCCAGCTCAGCCCCACCCGCACTCCCCATGCCTGCCCCGACCGACCGTGCACCACCCAGAGCTCAGGCTGGCTGGGACCAGCCACCTAGAAGGCGGACAGACATCGGAGGGGCCACCAGAGCGGATCCTACAGAAACAAGGTCAGAGGAAATGCCCGCTGAGCAGAACAAAGGCTCCTGACTTTACCAAAAAACCCCAACACTCATTCTGACTGACACAGAGGCCACGTTTTCCAAAGCAGCAAACCCTCCTCACAGTATTTTTAGGGCAAACGGCGAGTCGCCGAGGAGAGTGGAAGGCGCAGGCATCTTCAGGGCGATCGGACGCTAGCACGGAGCATCGCTCGCACGGAGCATCGCTCGCACAGGGCCGCAGCCGCTCGTACACTATTTTTAATTCTAAGGCAGAATTATCACTTATTTGAACTGCCGTGGTTTCTCAGAAGGAGGAAAAATTTAGTGATTTCCTACAAACACATCCTTCTGAGAGGTTGCAAGACGAGTCTCGCGGCTGCCCGGTCGGCCTGGCTGTCGTCACAAGCACCAGGCGGCGCAGTGGGCCCGTGTTAACGGGGCTCGAGGCTCGCCGCTGGGAGGAACCGGCGCTGATACTGATGGCAAAGAGCCCGCGGTCGCGTGCAGAAGGGACCTCCGGATCCTTCCCTCGTGCGGAGTGAAATGGCGCGGGAAGGCAGGCCCTGGAGCACAGCACAGCTCCGAATGAAGAGAAACATTTTCTCCTGTGGCCACGGGGAACTCGACTCCAGGCTGCTCTGCAGTGAGGACCTGACGACGTGTGCAAGTATGCCCAGCAGCGCCTCACTGCGTAGCGCTCGGTCCGTCCCAGCCGCGGTGCTGTGTCCTTTGCGCACCGTGTTGATCCCCGAACCACCACCGGGCAATCCCAAAAGATAGGGAACGTCACCGTCCCCAACGTGCATAGAAAGAACGTGGGGCTCACAGAGGAGGCAGGACTTTCCTGATACCACACGTCCCAGCGAACGGAGGCACCAGAATTTGAATCGCGGGCTTTGTCTTCAGGGTCCGCAATTGCTTAACCAATAAAAAAATAGCATGGGTTTTTTTTCAGGTGTTGCTGTTCTTTATGAATACCCACTTCACAGTGGCATTGATTTTTCTGTAAAACTACATAGGCCACATACGCATGATCCTGTGTGTCCAATAAGCGTGCTTGGGTCCTTCGGACAAAAAGCCACCTGAGTCAGGGACCAAGCTCAGACCCGCTGGGGGCGCGAGCAACCTGGAAGTGACAGTGTCCACCGAGGACAAGCGACTCAGTGTCCGCACACTGCACAGGGAGCTCTGCTCTCTGAACATGGAGACGCCAGCCTGTCTCCTGGGCATCCCCAGCCCGGTGCGGGCACTCACCGGGTGTGTGGAAGGTAAAGCAATCCCCCTGCAGAAAGGACGTGTCTGGGGGCTCCAAGAGGAAGCCCCTGGAAGAGGAAAGAGGAGCAAGGGGGAGGAGAGCGCCTCTTTGCATCCTTGCTCTGGCTTCCTCCCTCCGCCCAGCGCCGTGATCCAGGCTGTGCTTGGAAGGCCCGGGGGCCCAGAGGAAGAGCAAAATCAGAAATCAGAGAGCATCCTCTGTGGGGAAGCCCTGTGGCAGAGCCCCACGTCTGCCCGGCCAGGACCGCTGGCCGGGGCGGGGCATCTGGGGATGGAGGGGGCAGGCAGCAGGGGGGTCTCCACCTCCTTTTCAAAAAACCAAGAAGTCAGGCTGACAGAACAGAATCTCGCCTCCTCTTACTCAGGGTCTTCTGTCTCGCTTTGAAGATGACATTAGAGAGGAGGCGGGGTGGGAAGGGAGCACAGGACAGAGTCGGATTCACGCCTAGAGGGTGAGACCATGTTTTCGGGGCCAGAGTAAACCGGCGGTGACCGCCTCGGGCAGGGACGCGCCAGTGCGGGGTTCCGGAGCCTGGCCCGCTGACACCATCAATTATTCCCCAGAAAAAAGTGCTGGCAGCGGGGGCGTGCGTCGGAAGGGAACCCCGGGACCCTCCCCACCCACTTTCCTGAGTCTCGCTGCCCCCTTTTTCGGGAACACTGCCGCACGGCACCGCATCGGAGCCGGAGTGCCATCGTTCCATGGAGTCCATCCTTAACATCGGAATGACATTTTCCCTAGGCAGTGCTTAGCTGTCACCTGTGTACTCTGTCCACTCATCCACACACACTCATTGCAGGTCGGCCAGTGTCCTGGGTACCGGTCCAGACACCCGAGACCCAGTGGGGAACGAGACGGAAGCAGATTCCAGCATCCAGGGAGTGCTCACCCTGCTACGGCACACTGCGTATGAAATTGGAGTTTTCACACCATGCATTGCCTAGTTTCATAGCCTCTGACTGGACAGGAAATGTCACAGCCCTGTTCCGAGTGGCTTGTGCTTTTGAAACCTCATCTTGCTTCTCAGCACAGTGTCTTGCATAGAGCAGGCAGTGCTTTAAAAAAATCAGTTGAACCTTTTGAAATCAATAGCAAATCTATATTTCTGTAGCATATTAGAAAATGTTACCTTCGACGGAACTGCAGGAGAAAAGTCCACCTTTGTATTTGGCGTAAATTCTCACAGTTTATTACCACATATTCTAGACACTCAGAAAAAGTGTAAATATATAATCTTGGTCAGAGAAAAGGAAAAAGTCCATTTCTTTTTCCAGTGTATTGAAAGTGACATAACAAAGGTTTCAAAGACAAATTTTGAAGACAATGCGATGAAGCTTCTACGTCCCAAAGGTGTGTTGGCTACAAGAAGGCAAGGAAGGAGGAGAGAGGAAGCGATTTTCAAACCAGTGGAGAGCATCGTTCACATTATCTTCCTGAAGTGCTTTTCAAATTCCTGCTAGTTGTGAGAAAGTGTGACAACCTACGATGACGAACACAGACCCACTTCTTTCGCATCTGATGTTCATCTCCGCTACACTCAAGGGCACTGAGATAAAGCACGCAATACATTTAAGTCAGGACTAAATCACTTGGTAGTGAGCACGCTGTTGAGATACCACTGATCACTACGGATCTTGAGTTTACGAAACACTATTATTTACACCAGAAAAATCACAAAAGCACTTCAGGTGGAGCTTAGCCACACCCTGGGGGAGGTGAAGCCACTTCTATGGCCCCGCCCACCTTTCCTCCCTCCCTTCTCCCTCTTCTCATTGCCTTTTCCCTTTTATCTAGCAAATGTGGGCTTCTTCATAAGCCTCGGAAAATTCTAACTGAAAGCCAGCAGGGTGTACACGATAAATACTCTTCACAATTGGAGTGTTCAGCCGCCCCAACCAGTCGACGGCATTTCTGAAGAAAAAGGACCTGCGTGGACCATGACGCTGCCCACCTCCCAGAGGAACGAAAACCGGCCGGGCCCGACCAACAGAGCCTGGTCGGAACGTAGAGCACTGTCTAACCCTCTGAGTTTCTACCCAGGGATGGGTGGGCTTAGCTTTCAGCCGTCCTAGGTAAAGTAGGG
This sequence comes from Glossophaga mutica, assembly GCA_039655065.1. Taxonomy (NCBI): domain Eukaryota; kingdom Metazoa; phylum Chordata; class Mammalia; order Chiroptera; family Phyllostomidae; genus Glossophaga; species Glossophaga mutica. The sequence goes on from CM077313.1 coordinate 93,024,089, forward strand.
TCAAAGAGAAGAACGCCGGGTGGCGTGGCAGAAAAGCACCCCTCATGCAGCGTGATTTCAGGATCCAAAGGTGCCCTTGGAATGAAGCTCCCCACCAACCAACAAAGGAAACGACACCCAGGCCTGAAGCGCGGCTTCCGCTGCCACCCTTTTCTGACGGAGTCAGAGTCGTGAGTCATTCCACACCGGCGGTTTTCAACCTGGGGTGTGGAGGAGAATGAAGTCCTCCAGGGGTGCTGGGAGGGGCGGGACTTTTTACATACTGCCCAGACATCCTGAGACACCCTGCTCCCTTAAACTTGGTAGGGATTAGCAGCTGTTGATGGGTATGTGCAATGCCCCTGTGAATGCTGAGGCGAAGAGGGACAGAGACAGAGAGTGAGAGAGAGAGAAACAACTGATACACACTCAATAAAAACCTTGGCTAACCTCAAGGAGAGTCTGTATATCCGGGAGCTCCAGGACCAAAACCAGAAGCAGAGGGGTCACCAATTCACGTCATGATGACATCTAATTACTGGCTCACCATATTGGCTGATTCCCTCCCCGATGCCCTAGGTAACAGACCTGAGGTGGCCTTTAAAAAATAAACCATCCTGACCCCTGGCTGGTGTGGCTCTGTGGATTAAGTGCAGGCCTGCATACTAAAGGATCGCTGGTTCGATTCCCAGTCAGGGTACATGCCTGGGCTACCAGCCAGGCCCCCACTAGGGGGGCATGCGAGCTGCAACCACACACTGATGTTTCTCTCCCTCTCTCTCTAAAAATAAATAAATAAAATCTTTAAAATACATCCTGGAACTGTGATGAGAAACAAAGTTCATTCATGTTTAATGTTTTTTTGTTTTTTTTTTAAAGAATTTTTTTTTCCTTTTAGATTTTATTTATTTATCTTTAGAGGGGAAGGGAAGGAGAGAGGGAGAGAAACATCAATGTGCGGTTGCCTCTTGTATGTCCCCTGACAGGAACTGGCCTGGCAACCCAGGCATGTGCCCTGACTGGGAATCGAACCGCGATCCTTCGGTTCGCAGGCAATGTTTTTTTTTTTTGTTTTTTTTTTTTAAATGGGAAAGCGTAATGATTTTAATAATCCCAGTGAGCCTGTATCCATACTCATGAGAGACAGACAGGGCGTGGAGGGAGGTTCTGATGCAGAAGTGGACACACCCAGCAAGGAGACAACGTCCACCCGTCTGGCAGCCCGAAAAGAAACCCAAATCCAAATCAAGCACAGTAATCCAGTCGCCTAGGCTATGTAGGTATCACATCACGGGGTGGCCTCGTATCCAAAACCATGAGCCTGAAAACATAAAGATTGCACTCACTACTGTCTGTTTAGGGGCCGCGGAGCAGAAAGAATTCCATCTCAAACAAGTTGTGCTTAAATAATCAGCTTGTAACAACCTTGGAAAGGAAAATATTCAGAACCATGCAATTCTTGAAAGTGGGAAATAGAGACTTTCTTTGAAAATCCTGACCAGAGGCCATGCTTATGGATTTCAGAGAGAGGGGAAGGGGGTGGGAGGGGTGGGCAGTGGAGATGACAGGAAGGCACTCCAGCCAATGGGGCCACACCAGCCAGGGCAGGGGGCAGCCGATTCTCTAGTGCAGCTTCCGTTCGACTGCGCAGTGGCTTGCAGATCTAACGACAAGGCGGCATCCTGCATGAGGTCGGGCTTGCAGATCTAATGACAAGGCGACATCCTGCATGAGGTCGGGCTTGCAGATCTAACGACGAGGCGGCACCCTGCATGAGGGTGACATGAGGCCCCTGCTGCTCTCCCTGCTGTTGCCCCCCCAGCACCCAACCCAACGGCTGGTTCAGCTGGCTGGGCGCAGGCACTCACGGGACGGAGCGGTGGAGGTGGATGGCTAGAGGGATAATTAATCTCATTTTAACTAGTCTAGGATTGCATCTTTAAAAAGAAATACTGCTTTCTCCAGAATAAGATTTGAGATTCCGGTATCTTTTACTCAGATCCCTTGGAGCTGGAACATTCCCTGATTTGTAATAGGTATATAAGCTCCCGGAGTGTGTAATGCAGTTAAATGTCCTTGCCAACCCGATAGGCCCTTTGGCTAATGTTTTCTCCAAAAGAACACAAATTAGAAAAAAAATGCAAAAACAAGCAGATTGTTCTGGTGCCATTATTACCAAAGTCTCAGGGAGCACACATTTTAAAAGACGAAATTCAGTAACACAAAGTCTACAGCAGCCAGAACAATTGTACAATTTTACTTTCATTCTATTACCTGAAGCAAATCATTTAAATTCCTGTCCCAGGCAGTCAGAAGTTAATATCTTTCTGCTCCCAATAAAGCCTGGCAGCTCTGCCTCAGATGGTGTGTCACAGAAGAATTTCGCCATTTAATCCTGAAAACAAAGTTTCCCGACGGGTCCCCTTCCCACTAGAAGAGTGATGTTGACTTAGGATCAAACAGTTTGCCCTCCACGCCACTGGGAATGCAGAGCAGAGAGTTTGAAAAGGTGCAACTCAGATGAGCTTGCTGGCTCTGGGGCTCTCGCTGGGCCAATTACAGAAGGCTTTTCATTTACATATAAATAGCTTGAAATTCCAGCACAAATGTGCTTGAAGACACTGAACCAAGTAGGTCAAAAAAACACGGATTAGGTGCACTTCAGTTTAATTTTAAGGTACTTACAACGAGCATGCATTCGAGTAAATAAAATAAATAGAATCAATTTTTCTTACAGAAAGCAACATCTTTTTAAATTATTGAAATGATTCCCACACAGCTCTGAAACCCTTCAGCCAGGGTGTCTTTGGCATGGCCCTCATCTTTTGGGGGAAAGAAAAAGAGAGGATTAAGTAGTTATTTAGACTTCCGTTGTGATGCTTTGGGTACATCATGCAGAGTTTTTATTCTCTCTTAGGTTTTGTCTGTCTAATGTCAGACGGCTCGTGAGCTGGCTAGCACCTTATGAAATACAATCTCACTTATACGTGAAATCTAACAAACAAAATGAATTCATGAACAAAACAGAAACAGAGGCACAGACACAGAGACACAGAGAACAGACTGACAGCTGTCTGAGGGGAGGAGGGAGGCAGAATGAAAGAAGGGGAAGGGGTCGGGCAAAGAATAACAGGGCGGTGATGGCCTAGGGCGGGGGGGGGGGGGGGGGAGGGGAAAACCATGGGCAAAACAACCATAATAGAGTTAACAATACAAAATAAAGGAAAACTTCTTTTTTAATTTTAAAAAGATGTAATGAAATGAGCTGCATTTTTCTAACATACCTTGCTTTCTTCTTCACGTACAACCTGGTTTAAATGTTCTGTCCTTGCCACATTCTCTCCCGCTCGAAGATGTTGTGTGATGAGTAAAACCTCATCAGCAATCTCCAGCCACTACCCCGCCCACCGCAGGCTGACCCCCCACCCCCCCACCCAGGCGCACTCGGTCTACTGCAGTGATACCACGTGCTGCCGGAGTTTTGTAAAGCACGCAGCACCTGCCTGTTCCACCAGGGACACTGACCGCCTCTCCCTGAGATTGTCAAATAAAAGTATAACCACAGCCAACACAACAATAGCCGTCCAGCGTGAATGAATCAAAATTACGCCCCCTCCCCTTTTTCTGTCAGATCAGCAAAAAATGTATTTTTTCGGTGCGCCGCAGAACTTTAGGAAAAGTTTCTGTGTGCTCTGTGACGGAAAAGGTTGAAAATCGCTGGTCTGCTGGACAAAGGGCCACCTGGACTCTGGCCGCAGCTTCACCAGGGGGTCTGACGGGCAGTGGGACCACGGCAGAAAGCAGAGCTGTAGGTGCCCGGGGTAGGGGCTGGGGCTGGATTTCTCTGAGCTGATCTGTGGGTCTAGACAGACACACAGGGAAAAGAAGGCTACTTGTGCTAGCTACTCACACAATGAAACAACATCAATATTGTTTCATCATTGTTTTCATCATAAACAACATTGACAGTGTTTATACTTTACAACGCATGCCAGACTAGTCTTGTCTTGTGTAAATATCTAAAAATATTTAGTTCACAGATAAAATGCCACAGGCTGAAATGGTTGAAATGTCTCCTCCAAGTAACTGTGTGTGTGGCGTTGGGTGAGGCAAGGGAGAGAGAGAGAGAGAGAGAGAGAAAGAAACTGCAGACCATTCTGTAACCGGGACGGCTGAGGCCCCTGGCCCCACACGGAACTCTGGACGGTGCACACGGCAGAAATACTGACACGCTGTTGAACCACAGACACAGCCGACGTGTTTGCTAAAAGGACAACTATGGGAAGTTCATCTTCAGTGACGAACCACACACAGCTGTCAGTACCCACCACGCGCGAGGAAGCCTAATACTCATTCTCTGTGAGTTAGACAGTTCTCACAGAAAATTAAGAAAATGAAAATCCTAATTTATATTTCATGAGGTAGAAATCCAGGAGAGGGAAAAATCTAAATTCATAGGCTAAAGTATCATTATTATTATTATTATTATTATTATTAATCACAAAGCCTGACAACTTAGAGAGACTAGGGAAAACGTTTTTGTTTTGTTTTAAAGACAAAAGCAAAATGAAACAAATATTTGTCGAACAGGCTTGTACACACAAAGCAAAAATAAACCTTGTACATTGCAGAGAATTTCTTAAAGTTTATAGTTTAAAGGTTGGTATGCTTAAATTTTTTAAAAATGTCAAAAACAAACCACAGACATAAATTTAGAAAAGAGTAATGGTACAATTATTAACCAATCTCTGCTAGTTCACTCCTTTTACAGGCATTTATACAATCTTAAAGGGTAAAACTAGCCTTCATTCATGTTTGCAAATAAGTTGTGAAATTCAGCTTTGAGAATGAGACTTCTTTGAAACCTTAGCCCAAGTTTGGCAATGTGGATTTCCATTGTCAAGTCCAGTGAGCATAAACTCAGCGGCTCTGCCCTTAGCTCTCACATCAGACGCACTCTCGCGCTGCACAAGTGGTCGGTGATGGGCGGCGGATACTCGGCCTGGCCTGATTACTGATTCCTTGTTCTCTACCATGGTCTCCCCCTTCCCCTTCTCCCTACAAATGATGCAAATTACATTTTGCATAGGGAAATCTCTGCGTGCCATTACTGCTGAATACATTTAATATTCATCTCCTTTCTAAACAAAGATGATAGCAAAGGGCTATGATGGAATTTTCATGCAATGGAAAAACTATATAATTTGTTTGTAATGAATATGGCACAAAGGTCTGAAACTGCTTACTAAATATGCTATCGAAAAGAGGCTCTCCGGAAAAAAAAAAAACAAACCACGCTGTATTTCAATACGGGCCTCATTATTTGAGAACTCGTTTCTATATTAGCTACTAGATGCTGCTAGCATGTAAGCTTTTAATTAGTATTCTGTGGTTTTCCTTGCTCTCTCCTTTTCTCTCGTAACATAACAATTTTTGCTAAGGAAAAAGGCTACGTACTCAAAAAGAATCGACACATATTTACAACCTAAAATGGGTTTGAAATAGGGAACAAAAATGTTACGAATGGTACTGTTAAAACTCAGCTGGAAAATACAATCGTCAAATGTCACTGGAACCTAAAAGCTTCCTCTTAACGAAAATCTGAAACCTACCTGATGAAGGAGGAAACAGAACACATTGACTGAAATTCCGGAATCTACACGAAAGTAACTACTACTCTTTAGGATGCACAGGCAATGTTTAGATAAATTTTACAAGTATTTCATATCGTAAATTGCAGTAAGCAGCTTTTATTAAACAGTCTTCTGAAAACTCACTATTTAAAAGCTACTAAAGCAACCATTCTAACAGAGTGATTTTGAAGAAAGCCGCTATGACACTTCCACGTCGTCACAGGTGATGGGGTGTCACTCACTGCCTGAGCTGACCACAGACTGGAAACTCGTGGGCACCGCCGACCCAGTTCCCACGGACCCGTGGCAGAACCCGGGTGCGGGAACAGTGCGTGACAACTCCCACAGAACGTGGTTCGTGGTTCAGGGAAGGCCCCGGGGAGGGTTATCTCGGGGGAAGATGGTGGGCCGAGCTGAGCTGAGAGGAGGCCTTGTCACTTCACTTTCCAATGCCCTCCCGAGCGGTAGGGTCCCCCGGAGAGATGCTCTCTCCGTTTCAGAGATGAAAAAGCTGACATATAAGGAGGTCACAAGTGACACGTTTAGGTCAAACAACTGGTAAGTGGCTAGAGAGACAGAGCTACCAGCTTCTCCTCTGGCCACAAGCTCCTTTCAAAGACCTGTTTTGTCCCAAGAACCAAAGGATGTAAATAAAATCGCCTCACCTCAGCAGAGAATGAACTATCCCAAATTGCCCCTGTCGATACCCGGAGTCCACAAGTAATGGGCAAACACCTTTTGACTCTCACAAATCTAAAAACACATATAAATTTAAGCCTACCAGGTTAGAAGAAAATAAAATGACTGTCATATTTAGAAAATAAGGTATTTGGGTATTGCAGTGGATTGCTCACCCCTTTCTATACTAGCTATAATTTCAGCCACTCCAGTCCAGACACACATTTCTGGAACGACGGAATGAACCTGGTATTTCGGATCTTTAAGAAAACTATTGTTAGTCAGAGAGAAGAACAGCTTTTTAAAAAAAAAAAAAATTAACAGCCTCCGAGTGCTTTCTGGCAAGGTTCCCGGCCAGGTTTCGTGGGCATCATGAGAACAGGAGGAAGAGGCAGCCCCGTGCTGGCGCAGGGCCGGACTCACCGTCACTGGGCAGAGACCCAGCCTGCCGGGCCCTCCTCCTCCCGAGTCAGGGTCCCGGGGGAGCCCGCTCCCGCTCCTGCTGCTGCCGAAGGGAGCTTTGGTCCTGCCCGCTGACGTTCTACCTCACCAGCCGAATGGCAGTGACAGGAGGTGCCCAGTTTGGGAGGAAACAACGGCATCTCATTGTGGAAAGGAAATTTGCCAGTTAAGGCAATTACTTAAAAAAAAAAAATCAGGCCCCTTCCACAATTCCCCATCATCTGAAGTGAAGAGAGTAACCGAACAAAACCCGTAAATGTGCTGAAAGTTGGTGCCCCTCCAAAAAGCTTTTTTTGTACTTTTATTAGACAAACCTTTATTTCCCCATTTAATGTGAAAACACAGGATCAGATAACAAATGTCAGTAGGTGACGTAGTTCATTTCATTATCATGAAATTTTTCTCCTTTTCCTCGTATGGACTTTGTATAGTTGGAAGGATCTACAGAATGAACTGGGGAAGTCAGAGAATTCACCAGTTTTGACTCGGATTAAAGATTTAGGTTTGCAGCTCCTAGAGAAATCTCATCGAATTATCCCTGAGACTCAGGCCCAGGAAACCCTTTGCAGGGGTGGGGGCGGGGACCTACCTAACTTATCAACTACGAGTCACGGATAAGAACAGTATTGACCTCATTTACGTTGGTGAAAAACGGTTAGTGACAGAGCCAACCACTGTATTTGCCAGGCTGACCAGCTGAACTACCCATGGTGAGAATACCGAGAAAGAAGCTTAAGAAAACCTTCAGGGAGACTGTTTCAATTTTATGACATGACCCTCCTGCTGAAACACTGACTTGATAACCGACAAATATTGCCAGTTATTGGTAATGCCCCGGATAACTACCTTATATTTTTATAGCACTTCCCGATAGAAAAAAGCATCTTCTTGTACATTTTCTCCTTTCCACGTAACCTGATACTCTTTCATTGGTATATTTTGCATGGCTGACTCTCAAATAAGGCTGATAAATAAAGTACATAAACTTACAAAACGCTAAGAATTTTGAGAGGAAAAGGCGTCCAAAGGAAGATAAAAGCAAAACGGAACACACGTGTGTGCACACACATGCGCAGACATGGACTGCATAACTAAGTGGGTGAATGGCGGGCCCCGGGGGCTGGGTTTCTCATGGTTTAAGTGGGAAGTCAGAGGTGAGCCAGGCTGGGACGGGGGTGCAGTGAGAACGGCACGCATGGTGACAGGTTCGACTAGGAGACGTCAGGAGGCGCTCATGTTTAGTTTACTGCAGTGCACAAACATACATGTGTATCTATACATACCTACATATGTACACATACATATAGACATGCATGTGTGTGTGTAAATAAAATGTTTCTAGTTGTGTGTGCAGCCAGAGGTTAGCGACACACAGATCTATATCTCGGCTCGATCAGGTAAGAGACGCTAGAGGCACCTGGCCCCGGGGGGCAGTAAACAGGCCCAGTGCTCAGATCCCGGTTCCTATTATCTCTCCGGAGAACCCTAACTAACACAAGCACACACACACAAAATATAGTCAAGATCTTCATAAGGAAAACTAAAACTCGGATGAAAGACATTGAGTAAGAGCTAAATGAACAGCAAGGTGCCCCGTGTACGTGGACAGAGGTCGGCGCTTCCCAACGTGCTCCACAGAGCTGTGCAGTCCCCAGCACATCACAGCACGTTCTGCTGTGGACGTCAGCAAATGGACCGCAAAGTCTGTGTGGACGGACAAAAACCCAGCATAGCCAACACAACACTGAAGAAGAACAGACACCGCTCAACTTCAAGCTCACTGTGCAGCTACAGCAACCATTTCAGCATGATATTGGCCAAAAAAACAAAAACAAAAAACAAAACCAGACAACTGCATTAATGAAACAGAATAGAGAGCCCAAAAACAGACCCAACATATACAGTCAGCTGATCTTTGACCAAGGAACGGAGGCAATTCCACGGAGAAAGGATGCTCTCTTCAACAAATGGTGCAAAACGACTGGACAGCCACTTGCAAAAAAAAAAAAAAAAAATGCATGTGGAAAGAGACCTTACCCTTGTCACAAAAATTAACCCAAAATAGATCACAGATTTTAATGTAAAACACGAAATAATAAAACTCTTAGAAGGTAGGAGGAGAAAAGCTAAGTGACCTTGATTTTACAAGGATTATACAGATACAACATGAAAAGTACAGCCATGAAAGAAATAATTGATAAGTTGGACTTTATTAAAATTAAAACTTCTGCTCTATGGAAAACACTGTTAAGAAAGTAAAATACATAATCCACAGACTGGGAGAAAGCATTTGCAAAACACGTATCAGACAAAAAACTTACATCCAAAACACACACACAAAAAACTTTTAAAACTTGATAAGAAAATGCAATTGATTTTACAAAATGAGCAGAAGATCTAGATAGAGACCCCAACAAAGAAAACACACGGATGGTAAATAAGCATATGGAAAGACGTTCAACATGGTACGTCATTTGAAAAATGCAAGTTGAAACAACGAGGCACCACTACACACCTCACAGAATGACTAAAACCCCAAACCGACAACACCAAGTGCTGACAAGGACGTGGGGCAACAGGAGGTCTCACTCACCGTTGATGGGAATTAAAAATGGTGAAGCTGATTTGGAGGACAGTTTGCCAGTTTCTTACACAACTGAACATACTCTTGCTATACTATCCAATGATTGCAATCCTTCGTCTTTACTCAAAAGAGTGAAAAACATGTCCACACCAAAACGTACACATGGATGTTTATAGCAGCTCTGTTTATAATCGCCAAAACTTAGAAGCAACCAAGGGGTATTTAATTAGATAAATAAGTAAGAAAATGTAGTACAGCCAGACCATGGAATATTTTTCAATGCTAAAAAATAATGAACTGTCAATTTATGGAAGAAGGCAATCAGAAGAGCTACATGCCAAAGAATTCCAACTGTATTACATTCTAAAAATAAAAAATAAAAAAAGCAAAACTATGGAGGCTGTAAAAATATCAGTGGTGGTCAGGGGCTGGGAGCAAGGAGGAAGGAGGGTGGGATGAACAGAGAGCATTGTGCACAGGGCATGTTTAGGCCAGTGAAGCTGTTCTGTGTAACACTGTCCTGGCGGTACTGGCAAAAATCCACAGACTGTATCACACGAAGAGCAAAATCTCATGTGACAACGCACCATGTCAACAGGATGAGAACAGTAGGGGCAACTGTATGTGTGGGTGGAGGGTAACAAGAATGTGCACACTCCGTACTTTCCATTAATCTTTTCTGTAGGTCTGAAACAACTCTAAAAATAAAGTATACGGAATTAAAATGATTACATATACGATAATAAAAGCAAAGTGACAATCCAATGTAAACACTAATATGGTGAGTGGTAGAGATTATAACTTAAAATTTAGAGGAGGCAGGAAACATTTGCAATGAGGCTGATTAAGAAAAACTTCAAAGAGCTGAACTTTCCGCTGGTCCCTGATACATAGGTGGTGCTTGGGATGGAAAAGAACCACTAATTATTAATTATTAACATGCAATCTGTCTGAAACAAAATTAAATTACATTTCTCTCAATATGGCTGCAATATGCTTTGAAGTCATTTGTGAAATGTTATTCTGATAGATGTGAATCATTTCATGTTGCCACATGACTATTTTTCATAAGTGGAAAGCTGTTGAATCTTGATATAGCAATTTATGTTAAACTACAGAAGTGATTAAGAAAGTGACATTTTTTCATGAGGCTATACAAAAGGATGTGCATAGTCTTAGAATTAGTTACAGATGTGCCCTCTGTTGCAAATAACAGCCATATAGTCTCTGTATTTAACGAGTCCATTATTTTCTATATTAATTCCAATGCCATGATCATTTCATTAGATTTTCAGCCAACTATTGAGCAACTTCATGTGATGGTGAGAAATGCTGACAAAGTTGATCTAACCCTGCAGAAGCTGGGGAAACATGGATGCGGTGTTCACCAAGGCAGCAGAACCTTCTACAAAGCTTATCAGACTTCTCAATGAAGAGTAAATTATGATTTCTTTACCCTGGAATTGCTAAACTTGGCCTTGGCTGGGACCTCCAGGGCAGTGTTGATAGTACAGTTCAATGGTGAACAGAAGAGAGTAATTAAACGGGACACCCTTTTCCTGATCTTCGACGGGAAGTGTTCGATATTCTGTCACTGAGTATGAGGGTATTGATACATTGCATTTTTCCCATGGGGTCTCTTTGAAATCCAGTCTGCAGGGTTTCCTTCTGTTCATAGTTCGCCCGTAGTCGTCATCACAAACGGCTGCAGAATTTTGTCAATGCTTTATCTGCGGCCACTGAGATGCTTGTACGTTTCTTCTTTTTTACGCTATTAATTTGGCAGATGGCATTGCATTGTTTTAATGTCACACTACCCTTGCATTCCTGGAATAAACCTCTCTCAGCTCATAATATAGTATCTTTTTTATATATTAATTGATCTGATTAGCTCCACTGTTATTAAAGATTTTTACACCTCTTTGATGAAGGACATTGGTCTTATTTTTTTTCTTATAACTTCTTTTTCATCTCCAGACCTGCACTAAAAAAAATCTTTAAAGAAATTCTTCAGGCAGAAGGGAAAATGACACCAGATGGAAATGCAGATCAATATAAAGAATGAAAAACGCCAGAAATAAAAATCCTAGCAGAAACTGACAACTTGATTATACCATTTATACAGATGTACAAAGGACTTAGAATAGTGAAAACACTTTTGAAAAAGACAAGTGGACCAAGGCACAGTCCCTAACTTTAAGATGCCCTGTAAAGTTATTTGAATATAGGCAGTGAGCTTGCGGCACAAGGATAAACATCATGATTAATGGAACAAAACAGTCCAATAAAAGGTCCCCTTTTATATGGTTGATTTATTTATTTTTTACAAAGGAGCCAAGGCAATTAAATGGGAAAAGAACAATAATCTTTCAACAAATTGTACCAGAACAATACATATGACAAAAAAATAGAACCATGTCCCTTATCTCAACCATATGTAAAAATTACTCAAAATATATAGAGACCTAACTGTAAGGCCTAAAGCTATAACACTTCTAGAATAAAACATAAGAGAAAAATCTTTGCCACATTATATTAGGCAATATTTACTAGACAGAAAAACAAGTGTACAAACCAAAAAGAGACAATTGGTTTATTATACTTGATTTAATTGAGATTTCTGCCCTTTGAAAGACTCTGTAAAGAAAATAAAAAATAAAGACTGTAGAAAATAATTGTAAGACTTAATCCAGAAAAACAAGAGCTTATACAATACAATTACCAAAAAAAACCCCAAAAACCCAAAACTGAATTTTAACAATGGGTAAAACATTTGAATACATACACCAGTCAATAAGACATACAAATCACAAATAAATGCATCAAAATCATTAGTCATTAGAGAGATGCAAATCAAACCACAGTAGGATACTACCACACACGTGTTAGAATGCCTAAAATTGTAAATGCTGACCAATACCAAGCTGTGGCAAGGATGCAGAACAAGCTGAATTCTCATGCATCACAGGTAGAAAATGCAAAAGTCTGAGCCACTTTGCACAGCATGGAACATTCCTCATAAACTTAAACATACACTTAACCATAAGATTCCAAAATGGCGTTGCTGGAAATTTACTCATTAATGATGAAAACAAACATCAATATAGAAATGTGTATGCTAATATTTACAGCGATGTTACTTATAATAGTCAAAAACTGGAAATGACTAATTGCCCGCTCACAGTTCAATGGATAAACAAATTGTGGCATATCCGCAAAATGGGATACTACCTGGAAATAAAGTAAAACAAATCCCTGATGCCGCCAACTATGTGGATGGGTCTCAAAAAGCACTGACCAGTCAAGGAAGCCAGACATGTGCAAGTGCATGGGCAACGCTGGAAAAGGCCCAAGGAGGCGAGGAAGAGTACACTCATGCTCGTCAGGGGCCAGGGGGCTGGGGAGAGGGAGCACAGCGAGTCAGGGGGGCGTGTTGGAGGTGATTAGAATGTTCTTCATCCTGATTTTCTTACCGCATACAGAACTGGACATTCAAATTCAGCGAATTTCATTGTATGTACATATGTCAATAAATATAATTAAAAATTAAAAAGCTACAACATTGGAGGGATAAATAAGTGCTCAATTCAGCAGTAATGTGTTCGGTTCTCGCTTGGCACAAGGCATTGTGTGAAGGTTGAAGTTCAAAGACGTGTTAAGCACCATTCTAGCTCTGTAAAGAATTCACAGCCTAGTGAGGAAGATACAGATACAGCTAAGAACGATGCAACTCCAGTAAGTCCAATAATAGAGGTCTAAACAAAATTTTGCAGGCACAGAGGAGAGTCGTTACATCTAAAACATTCAGAGACACCTTGACAAAAAGGTGACAACTCTGCTGGGCCGTAAGAGGTCATTAGGATTCAATGACCTAATGATATTAGGTGATATTCCCTAACTAACCAGAAAGCATACTACACCGTTAACTTCCTATATATGTCTACCCATCCATCGGCCCACCCATTCCCTCATCTTTCAATCATCTACCACTGTACTTAGATGAACATTAACTTGTTAATAGGTACCCTGTGGCTAAATAGGTTTGTGCGTGACATTTGTTAATTAACTACTTTATCCATGAAACTGATAAAATTAAATCTTCAGATTTACATATCATTAGGGTTGCTAATAACTATCCCGGTTGCTCAGGACTTAAGGGTTTACTGGGATGTAGGACTTCCAGTGCTAGAACCTGGAAATTCCAGGCAAACAAGGAAAGATCAGTGATTCTAGATTTACCAGAGAAGAAGTTCTAACAATAGAGCAAACTTTATGAGTACAGCTACCTCTCCATAACTGGTTATTAAACTTCCATTTGTTTTGATAGTACCTTATAAATCATTATTCTAAACTTTCAATATACTTAGAGTTTTAGACTTTCCTCACTATGTTCTCTAGCTATTACCAAATGGCCCAAATAATGGTTTGTTTTTCACTAGCTAGAACTTCTAGAATGTGTTTAACTTATACAGACATAATTTTAAATGTGTTCTAATTATTTCATGACAAAACAAAAGGGGAGGAAGGAGGGAGAGGAAGGACAAAAGGAAGGAAAGGAAAAAGCTCTAGACAACATTCTGTATTGTGGAACAGCAATACTCCAGTTGGCACCATGCAAATTTATCGTCCTGGGTTGTACTCTAACAGTGTCTGTGGAGCAGGCAGAATAAATGTAACGCCGCACATGCGTTCTACCCTCGCTGCAAACACTTGCCCCGGACCCTCTGAGAAGCTCGCCTCCTTTGATGTGTGAGCTGCAGTAAGGACAGGCCCAGGGCCCCAGCGGCAGGCACAGGCTCCGACACCGGCCATGGGGCCCGCACTTTGAAGGAGCGGCGTAAATTGAATGGAAACGAAACAGATGGCTGACTCTAGTTTCTCCAACCACCCAGGGGAAAGTTCCATATGCAACCCCCCTATGCTTCCATTGCAGATCCCACACAACACTTTTATTTTTACTATTTCATCAGTCAAGTGAACAACAGGACGTTAAAAGAAACCAGGAAACATTAAGAAGGGGCCCGATGCTCCCTCGAGAGGATAAAATAAAGTCCCGCTTCTCCTCGCCTACAGAAACGGCAGTTTAACCGGAGCGACTCCCAGACTCGGCCCGTCTTCTCCGACCAGCAATGCTGGCCGACACCCAAAACAAAAGGGCCCGGAGGAACACGCAGGTACCATCCCTCAGCCCTGTTCCCATCTCCCCACGCAAACAACTGGTGAAGTGGACAAGCCGCGTAAAATTGCCCAAAGCAAGAAGAAAGAAAAGATGACGCACAACTGCAAGCAAAGACACGGAGCGACCTGAGTTAGCAGTTGGCCCCTGGACATGGGGTCGCGCAGTCAGAGCCAGCCCTCGGACCCAAGACCTGGCGGTACACAGTGGCTGCCTCCACAGGTGTGACAGATCGCGAGCGAAACGTCACACACACGTGACCAAGTCACTGAGCTTCTTGTCTCAGTCACACACATGCCGCCGGCATATGGAAATTCTAGCAATTACATCCAATAATCGTGGACACGAGCTGCGGCTGGATTACTGATTACTCCAAACAGGTGAGGGGAAAGCGGACGGAAATCTTAGATACAGCCGTGTCGCAGAAGGAATTCCAGGTCGTGCTGGTTTACAGAAGCTCTCCCCGTGGGAAAATCCCTCAGCATAGTGCCTCCTCTACCGAATGAGGTCACCGGCCACTGATGGGGCCGGTCACTCGCATCCGCCTTCTCTCGCAGCCTTCCAGGTTTGCTCCCGGGCAAGCTACGTCCCGGGACCTCAGTCCCTTCATCTGTTAAACGGGAATGAAGACAGCACGGCCCTCGCACGTTACTGCGCGGATGAGATGGGCCGGGGGAAGGAAGGGCTGCGAGCGGGCCTGGCACGCAGGAGGTTCTCGGACTTTTAGTCGTTACGGTTGCTACCACCTCTCAGTCTCGTACGCTCCCATCGGTCCCTCTTTGTGTCCCTCTCTGTCAAGAAACACGGAGTTTCAGAACTAGAAAAACCCTAAAGCGAACACAGGAAACCAAAATCTAGCTCTATTCGCTGCTGTTTCTAATGCTATTTCCTGGAAGCTCAAGATGAACAATTTCCCAGAATCCTCCGCCTGCACAAACCTAATGTCAGCGAGAAAACTCTGCAAATTAAATTCTGGTCTCAGCCGTGCGAAGGCCGGCAGGTGAGCCCAGGTAGGCCGCCTCTGCTCTGGGGGTCTGGCTGACAATTTCTGGACCAGCGCTGGCACCTGAGGATTGCCAGGCCCCCTCTAGTTTTAATATTCTGATTCAATAAACCCTGTAGTGCTCTTTAATATGTCGACGTGACATTATAAATTTGGCTTTTTGACGCTGAAGAATTTGTCTCTAGACACTTATTAGATCATAAGCACCAGGATCCTCCAGGGCAGGCTTTTATTCTCCTTTTCCTTTCCCTCCGCAGCACTTTGCCCCTTTGGAAATTAAATGATTAGCCAAAAACTGTCCAGTGAGTAAAAAATAAAGGATTAACAAAGTCGTCAGCACTTCCAGAAGCAATCTGGAATTTTATTGATATTACACTTATCTTTTATTAATGCTACTATGGATTAAAAACCTGTTCAAGTCCCTCATGCAAAAGGGTATTTTTAAGGGCAATGCACCCATGGAAAAGGGTAGTATTCAAGGTAGTTTACAAACCACATAATTACAGAGTTTCTGTAGCTCTGGATAGGTGAATCAGGGCTTAACACGTTCGAAATTGCTACCACCGATTTTCCTAATGCATCCATTATGACTATAAACCTCTCCTTCGTATGGTAAGAAATTACCATGTGGGAGTTTTGCAAAGAAAACATTTTTGTTTATTCATGTTTTCAAGTGGGAATGTTTCGCAACACAATAAATATGCATGGGGACTGAATGTCAAGGACCAATAATGAGCAGTCAGCTGAGCAAATCTCTATGCAAACGCCACGGTCCAAGCTCATGCAGACGGCCGAAGAAATATTGTACAAGGAAAATTTTAGTTAGCATCTTTGTGGTCATCACACTGTTCTGCTGTAAGCTGATTTTCTTCATCGAGGTCTTAGAAGCTTGTTGTTTACTAGAAAGGCTAAGATGACCTTCAGCCACCAGATCTACTAGAATGGGACACGAATCTCAGGAATTACGCGTTCACATTGGCAGAGGGGTGACGGTTTTCAAGGCAGCTATAAATAGACACAGACTCTTCCCAAAGCAGAGGTTCCTGAAAGATCTGGACCTCAATCCAGGGTACACGGCCACGCCAGACAGGAACCAGAGGAAAAGCCAGCACAGCGCAGGAAAATCACGAGTCCCAGGCCACAAGCAGAAGCCGCTGCTTTGCACCGGCGCCGTGGATGGCTTTAAAGCCCACCGCAGATGCATCGGTAAGATACTGTTCTCAGTTCCGGGTGCCGTGATATCAAACGGAGGCGGCTTCGCAGTGAACGAACCCTAAGGCTCCACCTTGTGAAAGGGGTCATTTCAATTTCACAGTCTTCATTACCCAGCCAGCTAACTGAGTGAACTATGAAGTAACATTTACAATAGAAATAAAACTCCCTTGTCTTCCAGCAGGAAATTATTATTCAAGTATTTACTTTCTGGGTTATCTCATGTACTGTGATTTACATGGCAGAATTTTGACCTTTTCAATATCAGACAAAAAGTAAGCTTTTCTAAAACAACTTAAGGTAATTAGTTATGTGCGACTTGAAATAACCTCACAAAGGGCAACGAAAAGAAGCTAATCATTGGCAGAAAATACAGAAAATGAGATGGATAGGCACTAAAGTTTATATGTGTATTTCCAGATGACAGTTTAAAATGCACTGCATTTTATTTAGAAGTTAAAAAAATGGTTATGATGTGACCACCCTACCCTAATATCTGCCTAAAAAAACATCCGTCTATCACCCAAAAACTCTCTCCCGTAGGTGGGTAAGAGACTGCTGGAATACTGTTAAAACATCAACCACACCAAAGCTAGCAAATGTTGCAATGAAGAACCCTAATTTGAAATTCAAATATTTTTCTCGGTGGTAGGTATAACATTGTATCCTAAATTAAGAGAAGAGCTTGTGTCCAGCTAAAAAACAAACAAACAAACTTACAGAATTCAAAAGGCAAAGAAAGGGAGTGAGGGTTCAAAGATGCTTCCTTTTGCAAAAGCTAAGTATAATGACTCAGAATTCTTGGGTAGCAAAAAGTGAAAAGATGAGCAGTAGATTAGCGGACAGTAACTTGGAAGAGCAACATAAAAAGAGTTAACACCCAGCACCACCTGGTTTATGGTTGAGATCGTCTCCTCATCGGTGACAGGCCGTGAGAGGGAGGGAGGGAGGGTCAGGGAGGAGTGAAAGCCATCCTCTTTTTCCCACCTGCTGGAGCCGTCTGCTGGTGGGAGGCTACGGGGTGGGTTCCACGGCCCGCCTGTAGGTGAGCAAGCTCACTGAGTCCCACCATGAGTGGTGTGCACGGGGCAGTCATGGTGACCTCGAGCATCTACCCAAACTGGAAAGCTGAGAAGGCAGGTGCCGGCTGCGTCAGGAGAACGCCCCGGGGCACTCAATGCCACTTCTAGAACGAAATGGGGAAGTAAGTCATCGTCACAGGGCACACCTGTGCTGGAGCTGCGTGCGTACGGAGGAGGGCACCCTTTTTCAACACTTTTCTGGAACTAATTTTGTATCTAAGTTAAAATGAATCACAGTTTAAAATCAAAGGAGATCATCCTCATACATCATGCTATTAATAGAGGACGAATTAAGAAATCTGCAAAACAGGATATTGGCAACCTTCCAAAGCATAAGTAATAGCTAAGGTCAGTCCTCAGAAGGGTAACTCATTAACCAAAATTAAGGTTTCCACTTGTGACCCCGTATAAAGAAGAAGGAAACAGAAATATATTTCTAAGCCTTGAAATTGAGGTTGTCCTTTTTTTTCTTTTTCATCTCTGATGTAAAAATACTTGGGAAACAGGTGCCATTTCCTTTGGACTACAGTAATTTCTTTCCTCAACTTGGATGACCACAACGCACAGAACAGGATGGTCTGCTTGAGTGACACGAAGATGACCTTGATCCCAGAACTTCCATGTTTACTTTTTATCGATGAGGTCACTGCACCCACTAGTCCAATCATTAATTCAAAGCACGTGCTTCACTTTAACTTCAGAAAACGTAACATCTCAGGTATTCAAATGACAACTGTGGCGAGAAAATACAGTAGAGGGCTCCACTTAGGGAATCGTAAACATCTCCAAAACAGCTGGCTTCGTTTTAGTAAAAACAGAACATACTTCTCTGGACACAGCATAATGGAACCTGTTAACCCTTATGATGAACACACGTGTACGTTTTAAAAGGACACGGTCAGCAGCTGCGTTTGGCGAGGCTCACTGGTAGGGAGGGAGGTAGGTGTCACCTAGAAAGCGGAAGGTCATTTTTAGCATCGACAGCCCAGCAGGAAGAACGTCCTACGAATCCCGGTCCGTGAGCCTTCCCTGTGTGCTCTCTCTCCGGTCCTCGGCCTGCACCGTGAAGTGTCCACATGGCAACAATTTAAAAGGGGCAACACCAACCGCCAACACCGACTGCACTCGCAACAACGGGGGAGTCGGCGAGCAGTTCCAGCATCTCTGCTCCTTCCTCAGTCGCACACGTGTTTTCCCTACGGAACAACCTTCTGCCTCCCCGGGGCTGTTGCCACCCCAGCCCGCAGCGCCCGAGCCTGGATCTGTCTGTCCGAGGGCACGGCCACCGCATCAGCTCGTCCCTTCCGTGCACAAGGACTGGAACCGAATTTCCTAAAGCACCCGAGTCGACAAGAGTTTGATCTTTCGCTAAATGGCTAAATTCCTCACGCGGTTATGGGAGTTGCCGAAATGAGCGACCGTAATTCACGAGTTGGGAAAATCGGGGCACAGAGAGGGGTAACGAGAGGGACCTTCCAGCCTCGACTCACGCAGCTTGAGCTGCCATTCGTACTGAAGCAAAGCACCAGGTCGGGGACCCTTCCTCCCCTGAGTTCAATGAAATGTGTTACGCCGAACAATTACAGCGATGAGAGCATTTAGGCCAAGGCACCTAACGGTTCGTTCAACACGCTGAAATACCTTTTCACCGCCCACGCTCTCTCCTTACTGAAAGAATCCGTGAGCGCCCCCACAGTTTAGGACAGATTCTTTAAGAACGGCACGCATGTAAGAAAAGATTTATGAGACTTTAACCACAGCGATAAAGTGTTGTATGATAAATCAAGTTTTAGTTACATCCAAAAAATATCATAAATTAGTACTGATGCCATTGCTTGGTTCCAATATTGCACTGAAGGGAAATATCGAAATCATTCACTCTAGCGAGCAATTTGATTACAAATGTACAGTGTCATCGCAGGATGTGGGCTCTTCTGAATTATGATTCACAGCTGTGCTCTGGCACAATGAATCTTCCAGGGGACCACCCCGCGTGGGGATTACGGGCTCATTCTGACAGCCTTGAACCACCTAAGGAAAGTTAAATAATTGTTTTCTTCAGGCTCATCAATTTTTGATATCCCTTTATTAAAGAAATATGTAAGTGTCTGTAAAGGAAAAATATGTTAAGCAGGGTTGTGGTCAAAAGCGTAAGTTTATTGGGGAAAAAATGCCTTGAAATCCGCTGAATTTATTTCCCACATGAGTAACGAGTATGTTT
This sequence comes from Glossophaga mutica, assembly GCA_039655065.1. NCBI lineage: Eukaryota > Metazoa > Chordata > Mammalia > Chiroptera > Phyllostomidae > Glossophaga > Glossophaga mutica. Next base: position 93,044,119 of record CM077313.1, read on the forward strand.
ACACAGAAAATCTAAGCCTGGGCCTGCGTTCCTTAGAATGTGCCTCTGCGGCCGCCCATTCGGCCTGCTTCCCCACGAACGCCACCCGGCTCTGGAAGAACGCAGCACTGCCTCGGTTCCCGCGAGAGCACAGATTCTGGAGGCGGAGCGCCCGACCCACTGGTTGTACAAACCTGAGCAAGTTGTTTGACCCTCTGTGCCTCAGTCTCCTTATCTGTAAAGCAGATGATGATCTTCATTATCATCGTCTACCTATCGGGTTGCTATGCGGGTGAAATGAGCTTAGAATGGGACCTGGCACATAATAAGTACTAAGTACAGTATTAGTTCCCCCAAAAAAGAAGAGACACTATAGTTTAAGATTCTTGAAATACGTCTTATGACATCCTGATGTGCGCTTACATTTGGAAGGCCATGTGACTTGGTTACAAAGCTGGCCACCATACAGAACATGTAAGTCACTGGTCTCCTGCAAGGGCTAAGCCTCCGGTGACTCCTAAGTTCGAGGCACTTGGGGAACAATGAGCTCAACCAGGAAGCTAGATGCCAGAAGCCTCGGGGAAGGTCAGGCCAGCCAGAGAACAGCTCCATCTACTTAATTCTCTGCCTGGGATCTCGGTGAGCACCGCGGACCCTGGAACGGGGCGTCTCCCCTGCTGGAGCAGATGGCTAACATCGAGATGGGGATTTGGGGATTTTAAGAAGCTTATAAAGCTCCGCTTTCCCCCTTTGTCTCCAGTTCCTGGTCATCTCTCCTTTTCTCATGCAATAGCATTCCAGGCAGACGAGAAGCAACACAAAAAGTGAAGGATGACCCTGCGTTTGGAATGGGCCAACACCGTGTCTGGTTCACGCACCCCGCCACCTTGCAGGGCCTCTGGCATACAACTGAAATGCGATCAATGCTTCTTGAGTGGAAAATAAATTTCCGAAGTGAAGAAGGCAAAAGAAGTCAAATTCCTGTTTTTACAGCTGCTGCCACTGACGCCACCGGACTCAGAAACGCCCATGTCCCAGGCTGCGCCCCACACCCCCCCCCCCCGCCTGCCACCCGCACACCACACCCTGGGAGCCCCCACGGCAGCAGCTGACCCCCCAGCAGGGGCTGTGCACTGCAGGCTGTCTCGGAGGTCTGCCTTTAACGTTCGAAATGTGAAATAAGAAACAAATGCCTCCATAGGACCCTTTCCTACAGGTCTCTCCTGAGTTCGACACAGTCGGCAAGTTGGTCATTTGAAAAAGCAGCAAGAAAGTGACAAAAAGTGTGACTACAATACAGGGATGTGGAATTCCAATCGACTCACCAAGACGCCTGGGATTTCATGGTTACTTAACTACCCTTCTTCTTACTTCTCCCCCTCCCCACATTAACATTTTAACAGTTTATTTATAAAGTACCTGAAAGTGCCTGTAGGAAAATACACAAACATTAAAGGAGATGCAAATTTGACATCTGTCATTTCAGTCTTGCAGAATTTTATATTCTCTCTCTCGGCTAAATTTGCCATTCTTCTTTAGGTAGGAACTCATTCCCTTGTCGATTCTAAGGGTTAAAGTTAGATATTAAAGAAGAGAACAAAGAGAACAGGAAAAAGTTGTGTTTCGATACTGGAAAATGGCAGTCTTGTTGTGCGATCAGACAGGATGGCCTTTTTAATCTGAAAGAGACGTAATTACATCTGTGGCCTTCAGGCCTTCTCCGCAGAGGTGCAAGGGAGATGTGTGAATGTGGGTATTCCAGACAAGAAAGCAGCTTAGGGTACGATGCTTTTAATTAGGAAACATGAGAGAGGAAAACAGTTGTGGACAGGAATATTAAAGAGAGATCATCGCTGCACCTTCAGTGGGAAGAGAATGACTAATTACTTGTCAGCCCTTTTGTCAGCGAGGGGATTTGAGAGAGATGGGTGAGAAAGTTCATGACCCAGGAAGGAATGAGCCTGCAATAAAGGCAAGAAAGCACCGAGGCACCCGCCGTGTTAAGGCCTGCATCTCAGCACCAATCAGAGGACACTCTGACGAGCAGTTGTGCCTCTGAACCCTCTTCAGCAGAGTGAAGGGATTGGTACCCAGATGCTTTCTGATCTGTTTGCAAATTTCCTCCCCGTGATCTTTAAAAACAACATCACCATCTCTCCCTCACCTGCCACGGAAAGTAGAGAATGGAGAAAATGAAACGAGCACGGCCTTGACCGCTGGACACTCAGAATCTAGTAGCGTGCACCCTCCGTAACTTTGGATATCTTTGTAAACCAACCCAATCAACTGTCCACCAAATTATTAATGTCTTATTTCTTAACTATTTAAAGTTGCCTGATGAGGGACGGAGAAATAAAGCAAATTCCGATAGGTAACACAGATGCAAAACCAGAACAACTGACGAACAAAACCTAACAACTGATCACATCTGATACTTTTTTTGTAGCATCAACAAGCAATGCTTGTGTGTGTTAAGTGACGTTATCCATGACGATCACTGTAAGGGTTACACATGTGGACAGTGGACAGTCGACAACTCAGGATGCCATCTGGTCATAATTTATTCATGTTTACTTATAATCTCTTTATGCCCTACCTTGATTTAAGGCAGTTTATAGAGATGCAGATCATATATTGGGGAAACTTCTTCCAAGTGAGAAAGAGCGTGGAGAGAATAGAAAGAGAGGAAAGTGAAAGGGGCTAATACGGAGACTAACACACAAGGGACGGCGACGAAGCCCTGCTGGAAGGAAGTGGTGAGAGCAGCTCCCGGACCTCGCCCTCTGCTTCCTGACACCAGGGTGACAACTCGGTGAGGGAGGGCGCGGCCAGCTTCCCTGCGGAAGGCGACTTGTTTGCCTCGCTCCTTCGTGACACAGGCAAAGCAGCAAGGGCCATCCTTGATTTCTCCTTGTCCTCTGCTGCCCAGACTTTTCTACTAGTAAACCCTGCAGGCTTTACCCTCCAAAGATGCCTGCTGTTCTCCACTGCAAAGGTGCCACGCTCTCTCATCTAGACTCCCCAAGGGCCCTCCAGCTGGTCTTTCCACAATGCGCACTTCCCCCTCTGGGGAAAGCAGGGGCGCGTGAAAACACCCATGAAGCCTTGTCACTCCTCTGCACACCACTACCTGTGGCTGCCTGTTGGACTTGCACGGAATTTCAAGCCCCCCCCCATGACCTTGGGGATCGGGACCTTGAACGCGGCTCCTACGGCTCTGCCCCTGGTCCACGGGCTCCAGCTCGTCCTTTCTGTTCTTAGAGAACACACTTGCCAGGCTCAGCTCTGCTCCGGGGCTCTGCGCTTGCTGCTGCCCTTGACCAGTCTTCAAACCGTAGCCTGCCTAACACCTGTCGTCGGGGCCCGCTGCTGCTGTCACCTCCTCAGCAGGACCTTTCCCAAAATCCCCAAAGAAAGGTGCTCGCTCCTCTCTCTCTCCCTCTCTCTCTCCCTCTCTCTCAGTCATATAGCCCAGTTTTATTTTCATCACGACATTTCTAAATGCAATCACCGTATTAACGTCCTGGGCCGTCCGTGGTCCATTTCACCATCCCCAACTGCAAGGTATGTTTCGTGTGCGGGGAGGACATGTCAACCCCGTAACACGGAGCCAAAGCTCAATGCAATAAAAGCAGCAGAGGCACTGGGGTTGGGAGACCCTTCAGAACGAGTAGCAGGTTTTCTCCCTGGTGCGCAAGCCGACCCTGGCGTGGAAGCACGTGATCCAGCAAAATCGACTCTGCAGGGGAGGGAGAGGCAGAGGCCAGCACACGCATTTCTGGCCTTCAGCTCTCCGTGGTCAGATGTCGCCAACAAGTAGATCTTAAGAGCATCTTGAGTGATCTCTAAACTCCATACCATCCAGGAGCTTCTGCTGTTCTGAGACAAAACTTCAAAAGGAGCAGCAAGGAGTTCAAGAAGCTGTTGGCTTACAAGACACAAAACGCAGCTACGCCGGACAAGAGGGCACAGTAATAAGGAGTCTGCCCTCAGCAAAACCAGGAAAACAGCCTAAGCTCACTCACAGTCCCAGCTGAACTAAGGGACTGACAAATAAACATCCTGGAAGATAACTTGGGGAAAATTTCCAACCCAGATGACACTGATTTCATGCCTGGAGGCCCTGCCTCTGTGAAAAACTCAAAGCAACCAAAAAATGAGAGAAAAGAATTTTTTTAAAACTTGCTTTGTTAAAAATAAATCAACATTTCAGCATAACCCTCCTAGCCCTTCCACCTACACAAACATCTCTATTGCCAAAAGGAATTAGCTTCACAGCTTCAATTTAAATGGTACCCTTTTGAGTCGTCCAAAACAGCTGTCAGGAACAGAAAAACCAAGCAGCCAAGGAGTGGGGCTTTGGTCTGCTGGCCCCCGGATCCAGCAGCAAGGAAAGGCAGCTGGCAGTTAATAGCAGCACCCAGGAGACTGGTTGGGGGCCAGTGAGACTCCCACGATGGTCGGCAAACATGGTGGGGTGGTAGGCGAAATAACGCCCCTGGAGATAGCCGTGTGCGATTCCCGGAACCTGCGAGCACAGCACATTGCACAGTAAAGAGGAACGAGGTTTCGCACGGAAGCCAGGCCGCTCAGGAACTGGTCTTAAAGCTGGAAGAGCATCCAGTGGGCCCAGGGACTAGGCTCACACATGTAGAAGCAGAAGGCAGAAAAGTCCGTCTCAGAACGATGCAGTAGAATAAAGACTCACAGGGACATCGCTGACTTTGAACATGGAAGGGGCCTTGAGCCCAGGATGCCAGCAGCCACTAGAGGCTGGAAAGGTAAGGAAACTAATTCTGTCCTCAAGTCTCCAGGAGGAATGCAGTCCTGACCTTCAGTTCAGGCCAATGAAGCATACGTCAGACTTCTGACCTACAGGACTGTGAGACAGGAGGTTGGAGTTGTTTGAAGCCGCTAAGGTTGTGTTAATTTGTTAGATACAAGAAACTAACGAAGATGACAATTAAAACTTCCTACACAGGATAAGAACATAAACAATAAAAAGTTCCAAAATGCATTTAAAAGGAGTAACGATAAGAAGGAAACCACATTTTAAAAACTGGGAGTAGTTACCAGAAAAATAATTAATACAATCTAAAATAGTTCAAAAGTGCAGTTTAAAAACCCAAGTAGAAACAAGAAGGAACAAACCATACGTGTACATAAGAAATTTAAAATAGTCAGAAATGAAACAGCAGGAAGTACATATGAAAAGGAACCCATTAGAAATTGGGAAACAAAAATATAAAGTTACTAAACTTCTTTTAGAAAAACAGATTGAGTCGCCTGTAAACCTACCACTGCTGAAGCGAGAATCGGTCGGTTCCACGCCGTACTGAGAAGAGACCCCCAGTGCATCCTGGTGAGTCAACGCAACTGGAGACGGGGGCTCAGCCCACCAACACGCGGGAGAGGCTGAGAGGCTCCAGTGACAGGGACACCAGAAGACAGAGAGGAAAAGGCCGACCAACGGCATTAGGAGAGCGCATGAATAAGAAGTTTCCAGAACTGAGGACAATTACGTGGAAAAGTGTCCTCTGAGGACCAAGCAAGAAAACAAAACAGTAAATCTACCTGCAGAACCAGCGTGGGGAAACCGCCTACGTCACGGTTGAGAGAGCAGCTCGGTGGCTTCCAGAGAGAAGAGACCGGGTCTAGAGGACAACTGGACTGGCAGCAGCGTCCTCATCAGCTTGCAGGGGACTATTACAAATTCCCTTCGAAATGTTAAAGGAAGGAGACAGAGCTCTCCACCAGCCAGACTATATTAATCAAGAGGGAGCCAAACAAAGGTGAATGGCAGCCAGAGGCGGGTTTAGTGTAAAGTAAAACTTCAGCTCCCAGCCCTTCTTTCTGCAAAGCTAGGAGCTGCTGGGAGTTTTAGGGTTCCGGACCGAGAGGGAACACGCACCGGTGAGGCCGTTCCGGAACACCACCTACAGAGACCTGCGGAGGAAGGGACCTGAATCCCCAGGGCTTCAGGCGTAGGCTTGTTTGCCACACGAGGTATGCAGAAAGCGTGCGACCCAACATCTTAGCAGGCAACAACGTGCCCCCCGGGCTGAGACTGCATGTACTGTGCAAGTCTCTCTCGGCAGTGGACTGCTGATCTGTTTAAGGAGGAAACGGGGTAGGTAGAGCAGGCTTTGGCTTATCTGCCTGAGGACAGTCAAGAATCCTACTGCATCCAATTTCAAAACGCAAGGAGTCAGGCAGTGACTACCTGGTGAGCCACTTTCCCAGTGGCCAGACTGAAAAAAGAAAAAAAAAAGGCTTCTTGTATTAACCACTATCTTAGCATTTATCCCAATGAACTGGAACAGCCTGTGAGTTCCTCAAGACCACGGTGGCCTATGACTTAGTCATAAATTATATTCCCAGTACACCACAATACACGGTAGACAGGTCGTGCTAATAATAAGCATAGCATTAGTAAACAAAGAAGCTAGCCTCTCTAGAGCTAGAACATCCTTTGTAACCAGGGGTAGTCGCCAACTACAATACATGTAGTTACCGGTGATTCTTGAGCTACTGTGAGGGGGGAAATCTATAAACGGCCGCAAGTCATGGTACTTGGAGAGACGGCAGGGCGTTCTGTTAGAGCAAACGACAGAGCAAGAGAGCTGGTGGCAAGGCAGCCCGGATCTAGCCCTGGTTATCGCTTCTTTTTCCAGGAAGTATTCCTGGGGCCAACCCATGTTCCTGTTCCGCAGTTCGCTTAGAAATAGGATGGAAATACACACCCATAATCGACTGCATGGTTAGTTGGAATGTTTAGTAAGTTAAGTCGTTGAGCCAACTACTTAGAAACTACTCCATAACGACTGGAGGACCAATAAATAATTAAGTTAACGGTTTTCCTTCAAAGCCTCCATTTTTAAGAAGAGTATCAACGTCTGAGTGTCTCGGAAGCAATGGCTGGCGGCCTCGGCTGCCCACCAACCTGACCCCAGTGTTCCAACACTTCTGGTGTGAGCGCAGAGGTTTGGGCAGAAGGCTTTTCCGAAGCTCCCCAGGTGCTTCTAATGCAGAGGTTACCAAAATTGCCTGCACGCTGAAATTATCCAACAGGCACTATTGCCTGAGCGTCTTGTCTTCGGCAAAGCCACTCGAAAGCACCACAAGGGACACGAAGGTGGTCCCTGTCCGCACAAGGGACTTAGAAATACCCAAACACTGTGCGCGTCAGTTCGAAATCTAAGCAGCACTGCCTACTAAGTGGACCCAGAGCTGTCACGCTGGCGTGTCCAGCTCCTCCAGCAGAGACCAGCTTAAGCAGCAGGCTTTGCCGTGTGCAATGCACTCCCACGGAGAGTGCACACCCACGTGTTGGGGCCAGGCCCCAACTGTCGCTTTCTGTTTTTAAGACTTTTTATTTGTTTATTTTTTTTAGACAGAGGGGAAGGGAGGGAGAAAGAGAGGCACCCATGTGTGGTTGCCTCTCATGCGCCCCCTACTGGGGACCTGGCCCACAACCCCAGCATGTGCCCTGACTGGGAATCGAACCAGTGACCCTTTGGTTTGCAGGCCGGTGCTCGATCCACTGAGCCACACCAGCCAGAGCTGGCCGAAACTTTTAGGGGGAAAAAAAATCTTACATTTTAATTTTTTAATTCAATTATTTATCTATTTATATTTAGAATCAAAACCAATTATTATATTCTAGGATATTATTTTGCATATGGATAGCATTATTGCTTTCTAGCATTACACTTTTAATACATAAGCATAAAAGAATTAAAAACATTTATATAGATACAGAATTAGTACTATCCAAGTATAATGAGCATCCTTATTTTTCCCTCAAAAATTTGGGCAAAAAATTGTGCATTATACTTGGCAAAATACAATATCCACCATTGTATCTGACAGTGAAATACCTCCAGGACATCTTTTAAAAATCACAATATTAAAAAAACTGCTTTATTCTAAACCTAGGGCAATGATTTAATGATACTTCTAAAGTGTTATGAAATATTATGACTTTAGTGCATATTAAAGTGACTTTTTAGTTGTAAAATTCTTGGTGACCGATCACTCTTAGTAAGAACCCAGTCATCACCTTGGGATACCTGTTCCCTCTGATCCATCTAAATTCTATATTACTTAGGTTCTTTCTTTGTAAAATAGTATCTAACAATAGGATATTAAATTGGGTGTTTGTGCTAGTTTATCTGAAGCCCCAAAAGGTTGAGAACAAAACTTGTCAAAGTGCGTCCAAAATAAAGTACTCCCAAAACAAATTTCGAAGTACAAGAAAATGCTAGCCCTCTTTTGCAAGACTGTAAAGAAAGTAGTCAAAAAAAAACCCCAAACAAGCAGTTTTTCAGCTTGACGCCCAGCTCAGAAATGGAAGGGGATGAAAGCGGAAATTAGAAAGGTGAGATCCTTCTGGAAAATCAGTCCGTGTGCTGTGATTCCCACCCCTTTCCACGAGGGAGAGGGGACACTAAAGGAGTCACTAGAATACGCCATCTGGGAACCCAAGGGCACAGCGCTCCGACACCCCACTGGAAATCTGAGACGCAGAACTTCTCTCTCCCTGCTCAAAGGTTCGAGTTCCGAGTTTCCTCTGGGCCGGATGTGAGGACGAGTGCTCGTGTTGGTGAAGAAAAAATTCTACTCTGCCCTCCCGGGTTCTTTCAGCTGGCCTCATAACGGAATCCACATCAGATGGGTAGGCAGGAGAAAAGAACCAAATATAATTACAGATGTCCATAGGGGACCCCCACATACGGGGGGGGGGCTCAGAGACAAAAAGGTAAACTGAGGTACACAGGGCATCCTGTGTCAAGGAATAAGGTACCGTGTTTTTCAGACCGTAAGACGCACCCAGGTTTTAGAGGAGAAAAATAGGAAAAAAAATTTTGAAGCAAAAAATGTGCTAAAATATTTAATGATGTAATATTTCACCAATGTAAATGGAAAGCTACATTCGGACTATAAAATGCACCCCCAATTTCCTCCCAGATTTGGGGGGTGCATCTTATAGTCCGGAAAATACGGAAGACCCACGACTCTTCGAAGGGAAAGAGTGTGATGTTCAGAACGATAAGAGCAGATGTTCGGTACTTAGATGTTTGCCTTGCCACCTGGGTCACGCAACGTTATTTCTGGTGGTGACACTTACTATGGGCAAGAGCCCCCATTCCAATTCTTTCAGGGGGAGGTAAATGTTTCTCTTGAGTCCACAGGGTCTCGATTACCTTCAGCTCTAAACAATGCACATGCTACAGTGAGACGTCTCAGCCAGGCCTGTCCTGCACCCCGTGGAGAGGAAGAGGGCGGGGTACGTTCTCAAATCCTGAGACTTATGTTATTGTACTCATGCCAGCAAAGTAAGGACGACTGTGCCCCAACAGTTTTATTCCTAGGAATGCAGCGTGTAACGCGCCATCAATCAGCACTCCTTGGACACCCCGGCTTGCCCGTTCCTTCCCTGAAACCTTTTCTAACCCCCTCAGCTGCCCTTCCCACACTGGCCCTGCTGTGCTGAGGCTGCAAATAACCTTGTACATTTGGAAGCCAAATTCACCAAATTTCACATTGGTGCACTGACATTTCCGCCTTCTAAAGCTTCGGGGAAAAGAAAATTAACCTCTCGGCGGAGCTCAGTTCTCTCATCTCTAAAACAGAGATAATGAAACCTAGTTTAAGGGCTGTGACTCAGAGAGAAAACCGCCGACCACATAATTGCCGATGGCACGGAAAACCTCAGCCTGCCCGCCCTCACCTCCGTCCCCTTGACGCGGTCTCCTGGTAGGAATGCTAACGTTCCGTACTCTGGTTGAAAGTGAAAACCTCTCTTTCCACTCTTCGCCTGGCACATTGCCAGGCTTCTCACACAGATTTTCCCAGATCCGTGAATCTGCTGTGTGTGGGTTTCAGTAAGTTAAGTCTCAGTTTTATGGATGACTCACTGTTGAACCTAATTACTGCCTAACTACCGAGGCGAGCCTAGGAAATATGCCCGTGTGTTTAGCTCAGACACATTTGTGCCAGAGATGTACCACATCCTTTCGAAAGTGTATCTATCGGTGCATTGTTTACCCCTGCAAACACCCGTCTGCGGTAGCCATGGGGTCTCCCAGAGGTGTCAGCGCTGGGTTACTTGAGAGCATAGGATACGAGTTGCCGAGTCATCCAGCCTCTTGTCTGGAAACCTCGGTAAGAGCTGAGTGAGCCGATTCCGGGAAAATAAATTAGCAAATGAGAAAGCTGACTTCAGAGCTATTGGAAAACAATGGGTGGAAGAAAAATATGCAGCACTCTGCAAAGGGAGGCCGTGGAATAGTTTTTTTTTTTTTTTTTGAATGATCTGAGTATTTTTGTACATCTTTTCTACTTGATAACAAAGGCAAAGAGGCTAGCATGTGACTGTTTATTTCTATTTTGTCAGCATTTTATCTAAGCCACTAAGTTATTTTGTTCTGAGACCACTAAAGGCTTCCCCTGGGGAGCCTGAGAAAGACCCTAGGGAACATTCCGAAGCAAACACTCCCAGCGAAGAAACAGGACGAAGAAACCCAACATCAGTCTTGGTTCTGTGCTTCCTGAGGACTCACATCTATTCTCGTTTTTATCATAAAACATTTCTAAAATGTTCTGAGTCCCTTAAATAAAATTTTCTCTATAAATACAAGGCTGCTCACATCAGTATAAAAATACAGAGATTCACTTTCATACCTGAAAATCTCCTGGGAGACAATATTTGAGCAGTGTCTACATTTTGAAATATAAGGTGGCTCTAGCAAGAAAAATGGAGTCACTCTGATTGGGACTAATCACAGAAGGCACAATGAAAAAAATCTTCAAAGCAGTTACATGTTGAAACATTCTTGTGAAAAACCTTAGACTGTACCATTTAAAAGCCTCGAGGCAGATTATATTATTAAACGGGCTCTTTTGGAGTGCAGGTGACAAAGAATATTGGGAACTCTCAGCAGTCTGCTGAGAATGGAGGGGGACGTCAGCTTGCCCCTCAAAACAGGCGTTTCTCCAGCTTAAGGGCCTAAATTAACAAGCAGCTTCTAGGTTTGGCCCCCTGCTCTTTCTCCCTAATGGGCTTCTGTTCTCTCCACCCAAATTCAGCACCATGGAAGCTTCGCTGTGCATCAGAAGACAGACAATAAAATATGGTGGAGAAATGATTCCAAGAAGCATACCACGGAGAAGAAATGCGATTCACTGTCAAATGTACCAAATGATCTTCTGATAAATAAGTATGTCTGCTGAACCAATTCCACAAGACCAAGCAAGAGGGAACTGTGTCAGATTATGGAATATTAAAACCTAACTGCTAAACAAATTAATCATTTTGTGGTTAGTACTTTAATTTAAATTAATAGAGGTCTTTATGGTAGTGAAGGAAGGCAATCCAGGGAGGAACAAATCATCTTCAAAGAGAAATTAGATTTACCGAGAGGAGAATCAGCGAAGAGGTAATTTGCAATAAAAGGAAAAATTTTTAAAAATGGGTCACTAGGAAAAGAAGCAAATGAGTGCACAAAAATTTCCAAACCACTATCTTCTTGGTGAAAACCTATTTTTAAGGTTGTGCTTTAAAAGAATTCTATTTGACATTTTTTAATATGTAGGCATTTAAAGATCCATCCATAGATACAGATATCTCGGTTTTTTAAAAAATCTGTCTCGAAACAGATTTTTTTAATCATTCTGTTGTTTTGACTTTTTAAATGTCCTTTCCTCTCAGAAATTTTTTCACCATGATAAATGGAGCCTCCCTGTCTTGGAGACATTTAAAAATACTTCGTTTTGAAGAAACTATTAAAGGCACACCCACTGGCTGGCACCGAGAGGCGCTGGCAGGCCCCCCGAAACCACGCACGATCTTTGCGCAAACGGAGAAACACGCAGGGAGCGCCGCCTGCTCCACGTGCGGAATCCGCTTCGGCGGTGAGTTCCGCCCTGAGAACGGCGCCCCGTCCCCCTGCAGGAATTCCCCACCCCAGAAGGGAAGCGGGTTTTCAGGCTGAACAGGATCTGGAGAGATGCCTTCTTCACCCCAGGGGATGCGGTCAGAGGAAAAAGCCCCCCCCCCCCCGCCAATGCCCCCCTCCGTGGGAAGGGGGACTCCCCAGTCGGGCCATAAAACCCCCTACTTTTTCCCCTTTCTTTACTGTACACTTCCCCAACGGTTCCCAAAGTCTTCTCCGGGTGATCGGTTTGAAGGAGAAAATAGTACAGGCTGCAAGAGAATTACTGGTAAAATTTCAGGCTCAACATGTAAGTTCTCCGTTTGAAAAATTAAAAATAGCAATACAGTAACAGGAAATAAAACAGTGGGCTGGCTCAACAGTGGCGGCCACGCAAAACCCGGACCCCACGCACACTCCCTTCTGCAGCCCCTGAGCTGGTCGGCCTCAGGGTGTCATTCCTCAGGGAAGCCCCGACCTCAGAGGCAAGAACTCTAACACCTTCCCTGTCTTGACTTCCTCTTTGGGAGCTTCTTTCCGTTGCTAAGATATCTGTGGGGATTCCCTCCTGAAGGCACAAGCCCTCGCCTGGGCCTCCGCACTCTGCTGCCTTCAGCCTTTCTGCTGGGGACTGGGTCCAACTCTGCTCCGATCAGACCCTGGAAACACAACTCTTTCCCCCTCTTCGAAGCTGAGTTGTTCCTGGTTAAGAATGCAGGGCAGGCGCTGGCCCAGCTGGTTGGAGCGCTGTTATCCCAGTGCGCCAAGCTCCTGGCTCCGCCCTCCGTCAGGGCACGTACAAAAATCAACCAAATGAATATATAAATAAGTGGAACGACAAATCAGTGTTTCTTTCTCTCTCTCCCTCTTTTTCTCTCTCCCTCTCTCTCTAAAAGTCAATAAGTTTAAACATTTCAAAAAAGACACGATGACATCTGATTGGAAAGGATCCATAGACGTCAAAGGACACGGAGGCCTAAACGACAAAGGAATTAGGAGAGACGGCCGTGACCTGCACCCCGATAAACACCGGCCCGGCCAGCAGGCGCCAGTAACATGCAAACGTGCCTTCTGATCACCGGCAAACGTGGCGTGCACATTCTTGTGGCTGGTACAGGCTAACACCAGAAATCTGTCAGAGGGGTGTATGTGTGGCAATAACACCCACAAGTTACTGCTTTGAGAACTGGCATATTTTGTAAAAACTCACGGCATTTAACAGTTTTTAAATATTGTCTATGATTTTAATTTTATTAATTAAAACCTAACTTATCAATCAACCATGTTGTTTTATTTATTTTTAAGATTTTTATTTAGAGAGAGAGGAAGGGAAGGAGAGAAACATCAATGTGTGGTGGCCTCTTGTGTGCCCCCAAGTGGGAACTTGGCCTGCAACCCAGGCATGCGCCCTGCCTGGGAATCGAACCAGTGACACCTTGGTTCGCAGCCCCAGCTCAGCCATGTTATTTTAAACTCAACTCTAATTTTCTGTTCAAAGGTGCATCTCTGGGTAAGCTGTTTATTTATTTAAAGAAACAATGTGTCCTCGAGTATACTCATACCTATTTGGCACAGCACAGCATTGAACAGAATTAACATTATTAATGAAAGTCTTCTAGTAAAAGCACAGTGAATAACACTAATGCAGGCTTTATCGTCTACAGCACATCCAATTACGCAAAGCCCTCCACTAATGGCTCTCTGTCAGCCACGCCGGCCTGGGAGACAGCACTGACAACTTTGCTCAGCGATCTCTTCGTCCTGCCTCTTGGGCCTGGAGCCAAGGTGAAGTCTGTGATGTCAGAGCAGCAGAAGAGGAAGCTCTTGTGTTTACTGGATTTACTTGGAAGCTCCTCCCAGGGAGTAGCTCACAGGGAGGAAGCTACTCACCTCTAAGTATTCTCATATATCAACATTGTTACGAGTAGCTATGCGCTGTAGATATTTAAACTGTTTGAGGTGGGCCCCTTTCATAATAACTATACCAGAACCCCCAAATCGACTTAGTAGAGTTAACCGTCTTCAACCGGATTTCACTTCCAGCTGAAATGACCTGGAATTGTTTCTTGCTCATGGATGCAATTTTTGCAAATTGTGAATAACAGCGTTTTCTCAATTCATGGAGGGTGTGAGCATTTTGGCTTGCGTTGATAGTAACCAATTGAAGAACCTTCTTCCATGAATCGTAGTCCCCCCTCCCCCACTCTGCACTTCTCAGCACCTATATCCGGTTCACGAGCATTGTGCAGGGGTGTCAAACTCATTTTCCTCGGGGTCGCATCAGCCTTGTGGCTGCCTTCAAAGGCCTGAATGTAACTTTAGGACTCCTTAACAGTTACCCGAGAGCTCGGTGCTGCCGCCGGGTAGAAACAAGGTGCCGGGCCGGATAAACAAGGTGGGGGGCCGGGTTTGGCCTGTGGGGCCTCAGGTTTGCCACCTGTGGCCTGGCGAGTCCGCCTGGTGCGGGTGATGGGCCCGCGGAGGAGGAAGCAGCCGCCTACCTCGTCACCCACCTCCTGAAGATTGAAGGGACTGACACCGCTTGGAGCTAATCGTCCTCAGGGAAGGAAAGGATGGCTCAAGTTTGCAAATAGTGATCTGTTTAACTGCGATTCTCACTCATTACAGCCCAACATCGAAACGAGTCTCACTGAAGAGAAATGTAACAACTCATGAAATAACATGACAAAAGGGATCCCTTGGCTAATAAATAGCCTATGGGTATTTACTTTAAAGAGGGTTCAGAAATATTTACCATTCATGGGAATCCACATACGTGGAACTGAACAAATGGCAAGTTGTAAGTCAAGATTTGCAGTGAAGTCACATCTGCCTGTCGCACTAGTACCCTTGAATCAAATGAATGTGACTTTTGGGATCACGGATATCAGGTTTAACCCCTCAGTCAAAACTCCCATCAACTAGATGCTCATTAAGCATTAATTATTAGTGCTTTCAAACCAGAGGAAATGCCACCTCTAATTCTTCAACAGTGGAAAGAAAATAATCAAATAACCACCAGAAAACTTCCTTTCTTAATATACATGGCCACCGTAAAGCACTCTTACTTGCCCATAGGACAGGTCTTCAATTATACATCATATACACACATAACAGTCACGCACACATGGACCTCGTGTGTGTGCATCGCCCTCGTTCCACAGGAAACATCAGGCAGGCCCTCAGCAGACCCCTCGCCCTCACAACACACAGGCCCCAGCTGAGTGACACTTCCATTTCCGCAAGAGGCAGGGTTTGGTCTCCTGGAAATTGCAATGCCTTGGATGTCCCTAAACCCCCGGTGGCCTCTTTCTTCCTCTACCAAGCCACAGAAATGTGGACATGGGGTGGGGGGGGGTGTAGAGAAAGCTACAGCCTCTCTAGCAGAAGCTGTCACCTCAGTGAAAGATAAGTTCCAGCTACCAGTTTAAATAAAGACAATGAATAAAAATGTACCTATACAGATTGACACCGTGACTCTACAAAATCATAATGCGCATTTTAGGCTTACTTGTGAAATACACGGGCTAGCCCGTTTGAAATGGTCAAACTTCAGATATAAAACAACAAAGAGTTCTTGTAAGAAAATAAGCTTGAACTAAGACGTGTTCTTGGTGTTTAGAAAACAGAGTGTGTTTCCATTAAATACGAACTCAGGAGGCAATCACGGATGACCTTACAACGACAGAGAACACAATGCTTCTTGTCGTACATATTGTACATATTTCAATACCTTCCCTGGTATCCGTGAAAATGAGACTGTTAAGAGCAGAAGAATAAGTCTCCATGATTCAGTTTGCCACACTACCTTCTAACCCACCTTTGTTACGTATGAAGCTTTAAGAAGTCTCAAAATACACCGGCTTGAAGAGAACCAAGAACAGTTGTGCAAATCCCTGCCCTCTTCCCTGCCCTTCAGAGAGACCCAGGAAGGCTTGGGGACGCGGGCCATCAGCAAGTGGCCCGGCATGAGCTGACGGAGCCCCACCACCGCATGCCTGCCTAAAAAATAGTCATAAATCCTTGAAAACTGAACTACATAACTGGAGTCAACGTCTTGATTTTGCTTTAAAAAGTCATTACATTTTCTCACCTTGAGGCTTTCTCACCAGGTTCCTGCCTTGGGGCTCCCTTCTCACAGCTCAGAAGTGGCAGCTGAGGAGGCAGGGCCTCCGCCGTTCAAAACGGGAACCTCAAACCGGGAGGAAATTAAGCAGGCTGCATAGGGTGTTTGTTTTTTGTTTTCTGGGGTTTTTCTAATTTTTATTTTAATTGTTGATCTTGTACAGTTTTCTGTCTTTTACTCCCACCCCAGCCCACCACCCCAACCCTCCCAACCTCCCTCCCATTTCCACCCCCCCTAGTTTTTGTCCATGTGTCCTTTATACTTACTGCTCTAAACCCTTCCCGTTTTCCCCTGAAATTCCCTCCCCTCTCCCCTCCGGTCACTGTCAGCCTGTTCTCAGTTTCAGTGTCTTTGGTTATGTTATGCTTGTCTGTTTGTTTTGTTGATTAGGTTCCTGTTAAAGGCATTTGAGTGTACACGTTCAAATACAAGGTTCGGAAAGACTGAGGCTCCTTGAATTGCGCCAGGGACCTTTCAGCATCGCTGTCTCGGCAGCCCACCACCCAGTCACAGCAACCAGCATTCAGTCCCCTAAGCACTTCTTCCTTACGGACCTGCCTTCCCTGCTAGACTGGATGCTTCATGAGAGGAGGAGCCTATCTTTTCATTGCCTCTCGTCTCCCGGGATCTGAAACAGTAGCCAGAGCAAAAGGCACTCCATACAAGTTCAGTGAAGCGATTTTCCATATTCGGCACAGACATTTGTCCTTTATGGAGTGTGCTGAGCAAGCAGGACAGACACTGAGCGACTGCTCAGAGCTTCAGCAGGAGACCCCAGAGCAAATTCTCCCCAAGGCTAAACCCAACACTCTCACTTTTCCACGTTGGGGACGTCGAATTACAGCCATCTACACGCCGTCAGAAAGCTGCGCCTCCGTTCAGAGTATGGACAGGTACATACATTTTTCACTCTACAGCATATCGTAATAATTTTAAGATTAAATACCCAACCGTGAAAAAAAGAGAGCTGTTCTTGCCAGAACCCAGTCCTGTGAAAGTAGCCAACCCTGTCTCATTAGTTAGTGAGCTAATGGGAACGTCGCCTGCATCTCTTTCCGTGTCTAGAAAACAGAGCCCGCAATGTGCCAAGTCTTCCCTGATTTATTTTTGTAAACAGCAGGCTAATCAACCCGAGGATGCCAAAATAGCGAATTTTAAAAAAATAAATATTCATTTGCTATCAGGATGAATACGACCTTTATCCCCAAGCCTATTACCGACAACCCAGGGAGACCGTGCGAACCGGCCATTCATCTTGACCGCCCGGGGAAAGCAAGGGCCACAGCCAAGTTTAGACAAGCCTTCGGTCCTGCCTTCCTGGAGCTTTTACAGAAGAAATCGCATTACTTCTTCCCACATACCTTATTATTTTCTGACCTTTCGGGAAAATCTGATAACATAGACCTAAAAATTAAAATGATATGCAAGCATTCCGCTTTTCCCCCTCAGTGTGCCTGCACTTAACCTTGAGTTCTGCGCCCATGGCACCACGTGGGGCTCCATGAACTGGCCCATCGTGGGGTCCCGAGCAGGGCGTGCTCCGGAGCCGAGGTGTTCGAGTCCCGGCACCAGCACTTACTGCTGTAAGACTTGGGGGTGACTTGTCTCAGTTCCCTAGGTCTCAGTCTTAAACCTACGAAATGCAAATCATTCTGTACCCATCTTATTATTTTCTTCAAATGACTGAAGGAAGTAATTCATGGAAAGCACTAGGATGATGCCTGTGACATGTTATGGACTCAATAAAAGTTAATTAGTACCATGATGTATTGATGAGGACCACTGATTTAAAATTGAGCTGTTTGGAAAAATAGACTCTTGTATAGAGTTTCAGAGATTGCTTGCTTTGTCTTTTCTGATTCAAATAATGTCTTAGAAGTTTAGGTATTTTACTTAGCTGAATTTTACTCTCACAAACTATTAGAAAAAAAAAAATGTATGGCCCTGGCTGATGTGGCTCAGTGGACTGAGCACCAGTCTGTGAACAAAAGGGTTGCTGGTTCGATTCCCAGTCAGGGTATGTGCCTGGGTCGTGGGCCAGGTCCCCAGGGTGGGACGTTTGAGAGGCAACCACACATCGATGTTTCTCTTCCTCTCTTTCTCCCTCCCTGCCCCTCTCTAAAAAGAAATAAATAAAATCTTTTTTTTTTTCAAAAAGGAAAAATGTATGGCATATTTTCTGGGACTCGGACCAAGTTAGGATCCAAAGCAGAGGATGACGTAGCATCGATTAATTTTCCGAAACAAATCAGATTTCAGTGGTGAACACCGCAGACAGAACCTGGGCAAAGTCAGGGTCACGGCCTGGAGAGAAGCGGCCTGCTCAGAGCTCACCAACAAATCCGACTGGTTAGGGAACCACGCACACTGATGAGGAGGTGACCCATGAAGCAGGGCCACGCTACAGAGGGCCTTCGCTGGCTGGCTGAGTCTGCCATTCATTACTGGGGCTGGGAGGATGGGTGGACTTGGGCAGTTGGGATTCCAGGGATGACCGCCTGCAGGCACCAGAAAGGAGGAAGCGGCGAGTCTACGCAGAATCTCCTCCAACTCGGAGACAGGCACCGTGCAGGTGCTGACAGCGGGGCGGGAGACAGAGCGGTGGCTGGAGTCACGCTCCATCCGTATCTCCCCCTCACATTCCCGGGCGAGGCCTGTCAAAACCACCTCCGAGTGCATCTCAAATCCACAGGCTCTTCACCATGTTCTCCTCCATCGCCCACACCACTCTCCTCTTCGACTGCTCCCACAGACTTCTAAGAGGTCTTTTGGGTTCCGATTTGTACCTGTCTCCTACTCCATCCACAAACCACATCGATTCTCCACAGTGCAGTCAATGTAATATTTAAAAGTATAGGCTGATTAATGTCATTTACTTGCATAAAGGCCTTTTTATGACTTCCCTGTGATGCTTGCATTAAATCTACGTTCCCTTCACGCACATAGCTCCCAGCCACATGTACATTCTGTCACTTCCTCATCACACCAGCTCTGTGCCACCCCAGGAAACATTCTCTTTGCGGAATGTTCCCCCCACACCACCAGGTCATGGCAGAGCTGCCTGCTTCCAACCATAGCACCTCAGCTTTTACGTCATCTCCACCCCACCCAGCGGGGTCCCCCGCTACTCTCGAACTCTGCACCCTTCCCTCCCCTTCCCTTAAGATATCTTCTATAACTTCCAGCTAGTCCTACTTTTTGTTTACTTGTATGTGTGCATGTGTGTGTGTGTGTAGTTGGTCCTGCTCTTGTTTGCGTCCCACAGTAGGCTGTGAATTCTGTGAGGATAGGAACCATATCTGTATTGGGATAAAGTGAGCTCTCAAAAATACTTACTTAATGAATAAATTCATAAGTAAACGAATGAGATTTTAAAATATGAAAATCATTAACTAAAAAACCAAAGGGGAAGTCACAGGAACATATGCTTTTTTTGAAGTAAAAGCGGGTTCAAATGATATGCTTAGGAAGGCAGCATTTGAAATAGACAGGGCTCCGTGTATGCAGGGGGTGCTTTACACTGGTTATTTTTGAAGTATGTTTTTAACTGTCACCCAAGGATACGCTTATCGATTTGAGAGAGAGAAACACTCACTGGTTGCCTCCCTTATGCATCCCAGCCAAGGATGGAACATTCCGTCTAGGTCTGTGCCCTGGCCCATAATCAAACCCGCAACCTTTCGACGTACAGGACAACGCTCCAACCAACTGAGCCACCCGGCCAGGACCGAAGTAGCTCTTACAGAAAATGGGCCAACGGCTAACTGCTTCCCAGCCACATTCACGCTCCGCTCGTTTCCGCTGTGTACCAAAGAATCAAACTCACCCAGAATGGGGTCTGGCCTGTGCCCTCGGCTTCTGGAAAGGAATCCCCGTGGGTGAGATGTGAGGAGAGTCTTTGCCTGCCTGCGAGCCTCGGGTTAGGAGGGGTAGTCTAACCACGGGATATCGGGCAGGGGCTGGCCATGCCAAAGAAACCAACCACGTGGCCTAGGGTGGGGACTTTGGGTCACATCGTCCTCTTCAACCTAGAGACTACGATCAATGACTCGGGCAACCAGTCAACCAGCCAGTCAACCCTGCCTGTGTCATCGAGTCCCAACCCGAACTCTCGCCACGGCTCAGGTGAGCTTCCATGGCAACAGCACGTGACAGCTGCCGCATGCTGACCCCAGGAGGAGAGCGCGTCCTGACTCCACCGGGACGGGAGCGGGGAGCCCTGGCGTTTGCTCGTCTCTCGGGCCCTGCCCTAGGTGTCCGTTCACTGGTGGGTTTCATCGGCATCCTCTCCCCGCAGCAAACGGTAACTGTGCACCTCATAGCTTTCAGTAAGTTGCGTGAGTGCTCCCAGCAAATTACCAACCCTGAAGGTGGCTCTGAGAAGCTGTCAGGAGCCTCCCACACGGGAAGCATCATACCACTGTACAGATGGGAAAACAGAGGCTCAGCAGGGTGACGGAACCCATTCAAGTCCCACAGTGAGGGTGAAAGTGAGACTTGACCCTGGCCAGGTGTGTCTGTGGGCAGACAACACGCTCTGCCATCACGGCCGGCAGAAGAGACTGGACAGAGGCGACAAGGAAGGCCAGGGAAATTGGCAGAGCAGCAGGGACAAGCGTGGTCTTGGTCTCTAGCAGAAGGATTGCAGCAAGGGATCGGGGCTGTGGCGGGCAGTGGGGGTGGAAGACGCACCATCCTTCAGAGAAGACGGCCTGCATGCTTCGCAGCCCCTGAGATAAACCAAAGTGACAGCGTCTGCCGTGTGAACCAACGAACGCACACACACGTCAAATCACGCACACGGTCTGAGGTCAGTGTGAGTGTGCACACTGACTTGCACACCCACACAGGCTTCTGTACAGGGAGCGGGGAGAACACAGAACACGAGCAGTGTGCGCGAGCACAGATGGCTCAATTTATCTCGTGGATCACTAGTAATTTTGCAAATATGTTTGTGACTGACAGGCAGCATTTTTCATCGTGGAAAAGGAACATTTCACAATGCACTTTGGCGGTGAAGAATGTATTCTGTATGAAATAATTTCTCACATTTCCAAGCTGATGTAAATTAATATGCAAACAGCACTAAGGGAAAAAAGTGATTGATCTTCTTTGTTTCATGAAATCAATATGCAGCTTAAATTTTTCATTTTATGAATATTTTGTAAAACAGCCTTTTTAATTCTGGGGGGTAAAATGACAAAATACATGAGGTGCAGGCTGCAAAATTTAGCAAAGTTTCTTGAGTTAAGAATATTTTCGAGGAAAAACAATAAATTATCTTTCCAAGTTATTTTTGTCTCTGTGTTTATAATAGCACATGCATCAACTTTAGGCAACAGGAAGAAAAGCCTCTTTGTGCTGACAAAGACAATTAGAAGGTTCCCTCTCATTTCCAGCTGAAATTTAATCTTGAGAGAAGCAATGTTGAAGGCGCCCTGTCTATTCTCCGAACTTCAGACTTCCCAGGAGAAACCAGGAGGTCACCCTCATTTCAGAAACGGCATCTCCGAAGTCTAACTCAACTCCCTTTTGTCCTTTTGTTCAGTGAATTAATGGGCTAATCGGGGGGTAAAGCCAACTATCTCTCTGCCAGGAACAAGAAGAGAGGGATTCCTTGAGAGCATTGCTTTGTGCTCAGCACTTGGTGTGGAACTCAGCGAAGAGGACAGGCTGGGGGTGCAGACGCACCCCGGCACCGAGTCAAGGGGTCTGCTCGGCAAGGGATTCCTTCTGCAATCTAAGCAAATAATGGCACCGTTATTTTTCTTTGATCTTCTCTTCTTTGAATTGAGGAGACTGAACTAGAAGATTCCTTCCCTTGCACTAACTCCTTTTTTACTATGAATAAGTGCGGGGGGTGGGCAGGCAAAGGGGGCCTTGTGCTTCATAGGAAGGGGCATTTTGATCAATTAGCAATGTCTGAAGGGGGGGTGGCATTGGACGTGACGTTTATTTGACCAGTGCTTACCACCTGTCCTTTCAACTCCAATGTTTGGTACAATGAGGAATAATGACAACGGACTAATCTATAATGATAGACCACAGAGAGCACTGAGCCTGAGTTTTTTCATCCATAAAATTAGAACGTTATCATGGACAATGCCCAGGCTGTCTCAGAAGCCCAGGTATTGTGTTTCCAGGTGGAAATGTTTAAACATGTCTGATTGGTGCTTGGGAACTAATGTGTGTAATGAGCACTGACGGCCGCATTGAGTGGCGTGGCGGCAAGGAGACAGATGCACAAAGCAATGACTCCCTCGGGGCCCTTGGCAGTGCATCGCACGCATCCCGGTCCGATGACCACCGAGGGCCTAGATGCCCAAAGGAGGTGGGACCATCAGGGGCCGGCCTCCTTCCTGGAAGGACAGCTACGTTGGAAAAACAGGTGCACCGATTTCAGAGGACCTGCCTGCCGGCTCTATCTATCCCGAATGTGCTACTGAACCAGGTTCTAGGCCCAAAGCTGCTTCCGCTCCGCAAATCCATGAGGGAACGAGTCATGCTGCAGTCCCTGGTACAGCCTTGTGGGAGCTCCCTTCCAGGATGTGGGCCATCCCTGCCCGTCTCCAGGGAGAGTGCACACAGTCTATACGTATAACAGAGTGGAGCAGAGCAAAAGGACAGGATGGGGCGGGAGGAGGGCCCCGGGGCTCCCAGGGAGAATAATGCAATGGTCAATAAACAGGAACGCCGGAATACACTCTGTGTTTCGTGGACTCCCGACTGTACGCCTACTTTTCCCCACCCTGTATGATCCAGCACCTCCCAACACAGATTTATAGGTTGAAAGGAAAATAGTTTTAAGAAAAGTAGTTTGCATTTTGTCAAAAATATAGGACTAGATGTAAAAGCACAGTGAGAAAAACACCTACCAAAGGAGCCTCTCTTTTTTTGTTAAAAGAATTGTATCGGTTTCAGGTGTACGATTCTACAATACATCATCTGTATATTGTATTGTGTGTTCGCCACCCCAAGTCAAGGAACTTCGAATGCTGAAAAGAAAGCTATAAATTCCACCGGGAAGAAACACCGAGTGCTGCGGAACTGGAATGGGCTGCCGGTTCCACTTCGAAGGGGACGTCAGTCCCTCAATGTCCCTTGAACCGCCCCACCGGAGTGTAAAGTCACGCAGGCCAGGGCTGCCCACTGAGAACGCCATGGCAAGTAGCGATTCGTGTTCAGCTGATGCAGAATGGGGAAACAATTATACATGGAATAATGACTAGAGAGAGAGATCATTTATTTATGTATCGGTTAAAGAAAAATGTTACCTGTCTAGAAAGCAACTGGTGATCAGAGAATTTTTGATTAAGCAAATCAAGAAGACTGGCCAAAAACTTAGCCAGGTGAAGTTGTTTTGGCAAATTAGACTTCACAACTCTGCCAAACTGAGTCTCAGTAGGAAATACTAATTGAGTGTAAAATGACTTCCCGGTTGAGTTCGGACCACTGACTCAGTGGGTGCTCGGTTCCAGCGCGCCAGCCACGCTGAAGCTGCCTCCCACGGCAGGTACAGCACGTGAAACGCTCGCTGAGCCGATGCGCTTACAGACGGGACCAGCCTGCATTTCTTAGTTATACATATAAACAGGCATGTCTCCGGACTTCAGTAAAGCAAGTAAAAAGGATTTCTTACTAGAGAGTTTTCTTGACACTATTGTTAATTCACATCTGTTAATTTAAATTTCGCATCAGGAAAAAAATCATGACTTTAAAAATACTTGTACTTTTTAGTTTTTAAATAGTACGTTATGTATTATTGTAAGTTTATAACCAGTAAAGAACTCTGACAACTCAACAACAAAAAACCCAAACAACCCACTTCAGAACCCGGGCAAAGGACGTGAATATATAGCTTTTTCTTTGAAAGAAGATAAACAAATGGTCAGCGAGCACATGGAATGGTGCATGACACAGGCATTAAAGAAATGCAAAAACTGTAAGACGCCGATTCACACCCACTGGAAGGGCGAGGATAAAACAACGGAAACTAACGCGCGTGGGCAAGGAGGCAGAGAGCTGGTGGGAAGGGGAACTGGTACGACCACGGCAGGAACCAGTTGGGGGCTCCCCAGAAAGGGGAACACAGAGTTAGCATGTAACCCCGCAAGGCCGCTTCCTGGTGTGTGACCCCCAACACTGAAAACGATTTTCAAACAGATACTTGCTCATCAGTGTTCGCCGCGCCATTATCCACAACAGTCAGAGGCGAGAACAACTCCAATGTCCCTAAGCGGATAAACGGACAAGCGAAACGTGTTACATCCGCACAACAGACGACTCCCCAGGCGCAAAACGAATGAGCGCTGATGCAGGCTACAATGCGGATAACTCTAGAAAACGCTTGCCGAGTGGCAGGACCCAGACACAAAAGGTCACGTATTATATGACTCCATTTAAATTGAATATCCTGAGTAGGCAAATCCGGAGGCAGAAGCAGGCTGGCGGCTGCCCAGAGCCGAGGGGCGGGGAGCAGACAGAGCGGCGGGCCGGTGGGTGCAGCCCCCCTCGGGGCTGCGGGGAATGGCTGATGGAGGCGGTACGGGGGTGGCCGCGCCGCACCGTGCGTGGACGGAGGGCCGCTGAGCTGCGCGCCCCATACACCTTCGAATGGTTAATGTTCTGTTCTGTGGAATTTAGTTCATTTGTTTAGGTTGACGGCGGACTGCTCAGGACCGCGCTGACGGTAAGTGCCCACAGAGAACTTGACGGGGTCGCGACAAATGGGTGAGCGGACACTCTGAAAGGAGAAGTGCCCACTGCCAAGTCTGGGACGGTGTAAGAGTCACAGTGAATAATGATGGTGACAGCTCACAGCTCACTGCGGGGAAAGGAGTCCGTGAGGCCTTACTGGTACTGAACGAGATGGGGGGAGAGAAATGATTCCTGACCACGGGACGCCAACTAATAACTCTAAGAGGAACGGCGGAGTTACAAATAACCCTTCTGCCACATTGTCGGAGTGCTTGATTCGGGCGAGACTCACCACTGCATCCTGAAACTCCTGCACGAAAGTTGCCGGAGATAGAGCGGCCCCCCTACATAATGACTGAAGTAACAAAGGCGAACTCGACAGGGCAGAAGCCCGGCACTCACCGCCTTGCCCACGGGGTCAAGGCTGACATCACGAAAACGGCAGCAAACTGATAGCCTCTTGATACGATGTACTTACCTTGTACTATTTTCCAAATCTAAAACCCCCAAGGCAGACATTAGGAAACTTTAGCAAAACCTGAAATACAGGACATTCTACAAAGTTAAAAAAAAAAAGTCAGCGTCGTGAAAGACGAAGGAAGTCAGAAAAGACAGGACAATTCCAGGACACAGGTGATGCCGCGCTGGACCACTGGTCAGGACAAAGTGCTGGCTCTACAAACAGGATTGGGACAACTAGTGAAATTCAAACGTGGACTGTGTATTAGGTAATGGCAGTGTACTGATGCTAAAATCTTGAATTTGATTATTGAATTGTGATTATGTAACAGAAAAACCACTTAAAAAGGATTCAGGGCTAAAAAGGGTCTTCAATCTGCAACTGACTTTCGAGTAGGTCAACAATAACGATAGCGCTAAAAATGACAATCATATGTGCACATGTGTGTACATGCGGTCACCTACATACTACACATGTATACGTGAGGAGGAGATCGGAGATTAACATCCCAGAATGTGCCTCTTAGGGATACCGATTATTTCAAGCTGGTCATTTTGTAGAAATGCATTTAGGCAGTGAAGAAATCACTGCCTAAAAGATGTCAGACAGAAGGTGCGTCCCAGAGGGCGCTGTCCTCACAGGTGTGACTCCGGTGGAGCACGAACCAGCTGTGACAGACAGGGAGGAGCCCCGTAAGGTCCCTCTGCTCCAAGTCCTCCCCGTCTCCCACTGTCGGAGAGGCCCCAGCAACCAAGGATTCACAGAACACGTGCTTTCCTGTCTCCACGGCAACTGCCTCCCTGCCCTTTGAAGCCCTGAACCACACCCCGTCCGCCCCTTCTCCCTGGTTAAGACGGCACGTAAGCCTTCGCAGCGGGCTACGTCTGAGGTCTTTAGGGTTCGTATTCTTACAGAACGCCGGCGTGCACATAAGTAACAAGTTTGGTCACTTTCTCCTGTTAATCTCTCATGTTAATTTGATTATTAGTCCAGCCTGAAGAACTCGGAAGGGTAGAAGGCTGAGAGAGAGAGAGCACGCAAAAATGTTATTCATTGTTGAGAATATTTAGGAATTCATCATACTGTTTGCAACTTTTCTGTAAGTTTGGACTTTTTTTTTCCAAAATTAAAACCTAAATTTTTAAAAATTGTCTTTCTGAGATCCATTTATCTTTATCCGAGCCTGCACGCTTGCATAGACCTGAGACTGTGTTCTCAGCTATGTTCTCTCTTAATTGCCATTTTCCCGTTAAAAATGTGGCAAACTGAAATGAGAAACCCCATTTACTTATCAAGTCTAATTGCTTGCTGGTGCGAGATTATCCCCTGTGGGTTCACTTTTACTGCTATTTTGGGTCCACTGTTAGGAACCCCCGACATGTGACGTGTCCGCCACCCCTTCCTTGGGG
The DNA here is from genome assembly GCA_039655065.1 of Glossophaga mutica. Lineage (NCBI taxonomy): Eukaryota > Metazoa > Chordata > Mammalia > Chiroptera > Phyllostomidae > Glossophaga > Glossophaga mutica. Next base: position 93,070,726 of record CM077313.1, read on the forward strand.
GCGGGGGGATCTTCTGTTAACCGTCTTTTGTGCAAACAGAGATCTCCCTTAGGTGCTGCCTTGGTTGTGCTACCAACTTTGCAGCAGATTTTGTCACTCAGGAAGATAAACACTTATTTGTGATGGTGTGTACCCCCAACTTACTTTAATTATTAAGCTTTGGCTTCTTTGTAGGGAAATTGGAGAAAAACATTGTTATGTGGAAAGACACACGTTTTTACTGGTCTGGCTCTGGCCTGGCATTTGGATCTAGGACAAGGTCAAAGCTCTGATCATTGGTGTGCAGGAGACACTTCCTGGATTCTACCTCGTAAGCTGGACTAGTCTCTGTTGGAACGATAGTCTCTGAAAGCTGGAACGGACCTCAGAGACAACCAGGTTTAACTATCTCATTTTATAGGTAGGAAACACGGTCCAGACTTGTTAACCCAAACGAACACGTTAAACTGAAGTTAGAGCTAGAATAAGAAACCTGGTCTGTCCACGCACCATTACGCCACGTGAAATAGTTTAGGGTCTTTCTTTTAGCTGACTACCTCTTTAAGTGTTTGAGAGAATTTATAGAATACTAATTTGTGTTTCATAAACAGTACGCTTGCAATAATCACTCAAAGCAACATTCAATTCTAACAAAGCTGAAAGAGCTTTATTTCCTAAGGTTTGGAGCAAAACCTAGCCAATCTTGGTCCTATGTTAAATACCTGGGCACATCAAGCACACCTTTATTGCTCCCAGTTTTGGACACAGTTCTACCTAAATGTGTGCCCCCTGCCAGCTAACTAGAAAGGGAGTCAGCTCACAGAGATTTCACACACACAGGTGCTGCTAGGAATCGATGTTCTGATGTTCTAACATTCTTGCAAAAGGGGCTTGATTACAAAAGGAGAGGGTTGCAGAGTCCCAATTTTCTTTAAACTACAAGGTTTTTTTTTTTCCTTCCCAAAACATCTGAATGCCTGTTCTGTTTTTTTTTTCTTCCACTTCTGGTTCTGGCCAAGAGGGCAACCACGTATCAAATCTCAGCAGTAACAATCATTTTGTAGTACTTTGTGCTATAAAACCAACCAAAGAAAACCCCAGAAATGGAGACTCTGACTCCATGAAGGTGAATGGTAAGAACCATTCTGTGGGGTGACAGAGACCAAGAGCCAATCGGGGGGACGAGGTCCTGGAAGCCAGGACGTGGGGGTAAGGGCTAGAAGGTAACATTCTCAGAAGTTCCATTGTATTGGGAGCAGGAAAATCTAGATACATATTTTAAAAACCTTGTTTTCAAACTCTTAAAGGTCTTATTAACATACATCGTAAATCCACACCAGTGGCTGCCAAGCCCAACGGTCCATATTCTGCAGTACCCCCGATCACAGGGGCCTTTCCAACAGCCGTCCCTCCTTCCGGGGGCCCTCCGACACCCAGCTCTGGGGCTTCCTCCTTGCTGGTTGCTCCTTCTGCCCAAACGCAGGCGGCTTCTCCCCTTTGGGGGCACGGGAAGGGACCCTCGGGTCAGGTCTCCAGGCCTCTCCATGTCCTGCGCACGCCTCCGCAGGGCTCCCACCTGAAGACAGGCCGAGGACTTCTGAACTCTGAAGGCAACACGACCTCTCCTCCAGGCCCCAAGGCCCAACATCCCAACGCGAGGCGGCCGTTATCCTACCAACAAGCGAATGAAGCTAGACCCACTATCTGTCTGGAACACACAGAGGAGAGAAAAGTCCTGCTTTACTGTTATTTACGGGCAGTGTGATTGTTTGACCTGGCCATTCACTTGTTAGCTGTATGAAGATCAAACGGACTGCACGTCCTGTCTAGTTTAAACTTGGTCTAGTCTCATAATTTGAGAAATCCCTCAGATGACATTTAATTTCTCCCTAGGGAAAAAAATACACTTGGTTCTTCCAAGAGCCTCCTGCCCCCACAATGTCAGTGGGGGGGTGGTCTCCACAGCCTTCAGAATGATTCCATGCGTACACTCCATTTGGCCCACTAACAAATTTAGGTCTGCCAGACCGGACTGACTTCTCCAAACAGGAGGATGCTCGGTGTCAACTGAAATGTACCACTGTTCCCACGGACTGCAGGTATGACGGCCGCCGGCAGACACAGAACTGCTGGGATGACTCACGGTGCCTGGAGACACTTGGAGAATTCCCCATTCAGAGAATGAGATACAGATACAACCACACAGACCTGAAACAGCACGAGGCTGCCTGACGGACAGATGTGACTCCGTCCTCTCGGTGTGACGTCATCACGCGTACACACAGACTACTTCACAAAGAGCGATAGGTGACTGAAGAGACGCAGACAGTGTATGAGCTGGATGTTAAGTCGAGTTAACCGTTTGCTGTTTCCATCATCTGGGGCTCGATGAAGCCAAAAGGACGGTCATTTACAAATGCCGCGTTGGCGTGTTGGTCTCCTCTCCGACAATCCAGTTTGGTCTCCTCTCCGAAGGCTCGCTGTGCGCAGCACATGCTGCGTACCGACGCCGCCAAGGCACGCGCAGCCTGACCCTTGCCCCACCTTGACAGCACAGCCAGTAAGGGCCAGGTACACACGCAAATGAAATCAGAAACTCCACGATGAGTCCTGGCCTTGGGATTCTCTCGTCACCAGCCTGGACGGCGGAAATGCTGACAGTCACGTGAAGCGGGAAGTTCGCAGGCCCCTCCGATCAGGGACGGCTGGTGCTTCAGGCTGTGTGTCTCCAGAAGGAGTGAAGGCTCGTCCTCAGAGCCAGGGAGGGTGTTACCGGCAGGATCTGTGACCATGGACTTCCACAGCCTCTCTTTGCAATTGAGGGCCCTTTAAATGGCGCTGGGGCGCAATTAAATTCTAGAAAGCAACTCAGATTATTGGCATTTCTCAAACTTGGTCGGGCAGGGAATCTGAAGAAGACAGCTACCTGAAATATACGTGTATTAAAAATGCACAACTGCCAATACATTTAAGTCGAAGAAAAAGGAAACATTAAGAAAAAAAAGCAAGACTTTCTGACAATGCTGCTGGCTTTGATGTCTATTAATTTTACACTTATTGACCTTTAAGAATCCATGAAGGAAATAAACTCATTATGCTTGTGTTTGGGTTTTGGACTGGTTAGCAGCTTCAGCAACACAGGTGTTCCCAGGAGGGACCGGCGCACTTTCGCGCACACGCAGGGGCTGCCCACAGCACACAGGATCCAAGCTGGACCAGAATCCAAGGGTAATGTCTGCTCACTTACTTCCATGAAGACAAGTTGCTTCGCTGCTAGGAGTGTCAGCTAGACAGTAACACAGCAAGGAATCCATAATTGTGTGTTAATTCCTGCTTTGGAAAGTAATTGCTGTATTGATACAAGGAAGATTCCAGGAACGCAAAATGGAGCTAATAACGCCTCCGTTGCCTGCGATGGTGACTTCCGATTGGGGTGTCCTCGCAGCACTGGTACGTACCTGTCAGAAAATGTCAGCTGCCTCTATCAGAGGACGGGGATGCTGGTGGCGGAGACTACGTTGTAAACAAAGTTCCCGCAGCATACTTTCCAGGGAGGGGAAGAAAGGAAGATCATCATCTGACTTTTCACCAGGAGCAAGAGAGCAGAGCAGGAACCTTCTAGAAGCAGTGTTTTCTTACTTCAAAGCTGAACTGGATGCTCCTTAAAGAGCACCGAGCACCAGCTTGCAGCGTGGCCATTCTGAATGTAATGGTGACAGTTTGGAGGCTGGACATTTTGAAGTCTGATTCCGCACATTTTTTAAAAATTTTTTATTGGCACAGAGATGGCACTATGCCCTTTAATTCCAAAGCCCAAGGAAGCAAACCTGGATCACCATGAAGATCCATATCTGGTCCTCCCTGTGCTCTATGACACACTTCTGAGTGAGACCCTGGCAAGAGCAGGAATTAAGAACAGGTCAGAAGAACATCTGCTTTGCTTATTTTCATTACATGGAAAGGCAAAGGAATCTGCTTCTGTAACACCAAAATAGCTTGGAATGCGGCAAAAATAAACGCACCTTCTGTCTCCTGGAATGTTATTACAGCGGGATGCTTTGTGAATGCTTGGTGGCACTTTCGAACACTTTTTTCTCCCCTCATTCCTTTCTCAGCTCCATAACGGGATCCTCATGGTCTGAGCACCAGACTTCAAATGAGGTCTATTCAGAGTGCGTGCAGACAAAATGAGCCGTTTCCTTAGCAATGGGGACTGTGGGGAGCCCCCGGCTGCCCCTCAGGCCAGCCAGCCAGGGTTCTCCCTACCCTGCAGCCCACACTCAGCTGGCAGGGAGCATCACCCCACTGGGCAGACCCCCAAACCTGAATATTCATTGCCTGTTGTGCTAACACGTACCCTTTACAAAAGGCTAAGAATGTAAGACATACTCTTACCACTGAGGGTTAATTTGCTCATTTTCTGCATCCTGGCTATGGAAGGGAATGGAAGATACGAGGTTCCACAAAAGAGACACGTGATGCTTTCATACGAATGATTTTAAAGAATTTCCTTGCCTTCAGCACCTAAGCCTGTCTCATCCCTTTTCTGTCTCTGCCTAGAGACCTCGGCTTCCGCGCTCCAGTTTTCTCTAGAGCGATCATCTTTGATGAAGCTTTGAAATTCTGTTGTTAGGAAAGTCTGTACATTTTGCCTTTTTATGGTCACAAATATTTAAAAAATGCAACAGTAAAGTAGTTTTATGTATAGCTATGTTCAAGCTTTATGTATGTTATCTAGTAAGCCATTATTTTCATATTTGGGGGGTAACACGACACTTAGAAGAAGAGCTGACGTGTTTAATAGAGTAACACAATTGTTACTCATTTTAAATATTGACTCTAAAAGGCAGTCCACTATCCTAGAGTAAAAACCAACATGAAATTTTTAAAAAATTATCTGAGCAGATGCAATGCCGGCCTTTGAGGATAAGAGTGGATAGACACGTTCACGCTACATTGAAGTCATCCAGTGAGAAAGCAGGAATACAGTCAAGGATTTCAAAGTGAGAAAAGTGAGCTGCAGCTAGGTTATTGCTGGTGTTCTCCTGTGAAAGTGCTGGGTAGGTTTAGTTACAAATAAGCAAACACAGGAAGCAAAAGCTTTCCCGCAGAACACGCAAAGAGGAGGAGAATGAGGGGGTCTCGCACGGTATCCGAGGGGAAGAAACCTATAATTCTGGCCGGAGCTCCTCACGACCCGTGTGGCTGCAAAGCTGGCGGACCTCTCTGAACCTGGGTTTCCTCCTCTGTGGGAAAGGGCAACGGCCCCACAGTACTGCAGAAGAAAAGCTGGGCGCGCGCAGCACTCGCCCCATTCCTGGGCTCTGCACGTAGTTAACACTCAACAAATGCTATTCATTACCCTTCAAGATACTTTCATAATCGCAGCGTGCATAATTGCTGCATTTGCAAAGTGATGTATTTTTCACATTCTGATCTATTCCCAGGTCCTTTGTGGATAGTTCAGGGAAAATCATTTGTATTTTCCTGAACAACTGCAATCATAAATGTAACAACAAAAATTAAAATGTTAAGCTTGCTACCAAACAGAACACCGCTCCCCACCGGTGACGTGTTGTTGTGACGTAATGTTGTGAGGTCTTCTTTCCAGAATTTGTGACGGGCTCCTCCTCGGGGCCCACGTCCACACCCCAGGTCTCCGTGTGACCCAGACCGGGTGTCTCTGACCAGTGAGCCATAGATCACGGCCAATGGCTCGCACATGAACCAAGGCAGCATCCTGATCTCAATCTACACAAGTCTTCGTGGCCACGATTGGAGATTTACAGACAGAATGCTGCCGTGCTTAAACACGCTGTGACGTCCCCATCAGACCTCTACTCCAAACCCACTCATCCACCGACTCGGTCATGCATTCGGATCAGCTCATCCGCACTGCGGGCACAGAGAGCGCCGATCCCAGCTCTCCGGGCAGGGGACGGATGTCCCGCATGAGGGAAGAGTGGACTGAGGATTGAAGCGTGAACGGTGGGAGGCTGCCTCGCTACAGCAAGGCGGGGCCCTGGCTGTGAGGAGTGGGGGCAGCACTCCAAGCGTCCTCGACGGAATCAGCGAAGACCCGGGGGAGAGAAAAACCAGCATGGCGCTCGAGGGACAGGAACTCGGTGTACGGCTGGGGCGACATGGGACCTGTGGGGGGGCTTGGGCCTGAGAGCCAGGTTATGGGGCGTGAAATACTCTTCTGCTTATCATAAGAAACACATCGGTGGTGCTTTTTGTGTATTTCGTTTTTTGTTTTGCTTTGTGGTTAACGTGGGATGATCTAGGAGCTGGCCTGGAGGGGATGAGGTTGGAAGAAAGTTAACAGCAAGTGCAGCAACCAAGACATGAGAGGACGGAGACCCGGCAGATGGAGAAAATGACCCAAGAAAACGTGGAGATAAAATCAGCAGCAGTTACCGACGGGATGGATGGGTCCAGGATGTAAGGCCGAGGAGGAAACGAACAGACCCTGAACTTCTCTGGGTAAATAGGCGGGACCACAGCAGTCGAGGTAAATAACAAAGAAATGAAAACCAGTTTAGGGGAAGCTTAAAAGATCAGCTCTTCGCTGAACTTCTCTGGGTAAATAGGCGGGACCACAGCAGTCGAGGTAAATAACAAAGAAATGAAAACCAGTTTAGGGGAAGCTTAAAAGATCAGCTCTTCGCACAGACAGTGTGAGATGCCAGGGGCTCATGTGTGTGGGGCGAGAGCGCCATCAAACAGTTTGAGGAGTGGGAAGCGCCTTACGGAGGAGCGTGAGGGGGACGGCTCACAGCTGGTACCGGGAAGCCGGAGGAGGCGAGAACGCGAGCACCCATGGATACTCGTGTGCACGCACGGGCAGCCCCGCACATCCTCGGCCCTCGGGCATGGGGAAGGGAGCGCTCTCCACACCCAAGGGTCAGGGCAATAATCAGGTCCCGAAAGGAAGTTAGATTTCAGCTGGAGGAGATGGAAGAAGCGGCCTGGGAGACCATGGAAAGGACGGCAGACCTGCTCAGTGATGAGTAATGGGCAAGTGAGAAGACTTGGGAGGTTTTGTGCGGAGGCGGCCAGGAGATGGAATGCAAGTGGATGCCAGAGGCCTCCTTCCGCGGGTGGCGAACCCCACGTGGAATGAGGAACAGGCTGGGAAGAGCCCTGCCTCAAATGTCCAGTCACCCACAAGTACAGCAGAGGGCCAAGTTTCAGAGAGCAACTTGACCAAGGATCTGACTCGGGGCTTTGATCTCAGCTAAAGGCCACCTGCAGTTCAGGGGACAGCAGAAAGGACCAGGCCCAGGCCACCCTGCCCGCTGGCTGCACGGCTGGGCCAGGAAGCAGAGGTGTGCTGGCCAGACTGCACCACTGCGCTGCAGACAAACCCAAGGGAGCGCTCATGGATAATCTCATCAGATAACAAACAGCACAATGCTCAACGCAGTGTGTGGTTCAAAGCTCAGGCTTGGGACCAGTGGCTTCTGACCCAGGCTCAGCCACTTACAAGCTGTGCCATGGTAGGTCTTCATCTGTGAAAGCACCAAGCAAGATCTGCCTACAGTAAGAAGGCAGGAAATGAGAGCTGCTGAAGTCAAGTGAGTATTAGCCCTGGGCCTGGGGCACAGTGTGTGGCGAATGATGTCTGACGTTACTGCATTGTCATTGCTGTTGGACTGCGCACCTTCCCTTTCTTGGGCTACTTCTCCCCTAGTTTGGCCGGGGAAGGGGATAAGAATGACAGAGAATACTTTATCCACGGAGAAGCAGATGGCCTGAGTAGTGCTCGTCAGAGATCTCCCCCCCAGATTTTCAAATCAGAACTAAGAGAAAGGGATAGTCTGTCTCTGGTGGCAAAACCGAGGTGAAAGACTTGGAGGTCTTGATGGCCAGGCTGCCGGACATGTAAAGAGAGAATAAACCCAACACTCCAAGAGATGCAGACAAGGGAGAGGAGAGAAACCATCTCCAGTATTTGAGTCCACGGCCAGTATGTCTCCGAGGCCCAGTTTCTCTCTGCCCCGATGAGAGCATGTGAGACTGCATGACCCCGAACTACTGAGGCATGGTAGTGTTAACCTACGTTTAACCTAAGTTAGTTTTAACCTAAACTAGTTTAAATAGGGAGGGACTGTTTCCCTCACGGCCAAAAGCATTCTGATTACTACGCATACTTAACATGGACAGCTGCTTACACACTCCAAACGGAGGAGAAGGGCAGGGGCCAGTCCGCTTACTCGTGTCCTGACTGCTCAGGTATGCTCTGCCCAGAGCAGAGGTCAACGAATGCCACCGACAGGCCCCCCTTGGATGCTGTCCAGCTATCCATACGCGTTGGACGTGATTTCAGCATTCTCCGTACTTCCCAAAACTTCTACCCTTTCCAGCTCCCGGAATCAGAAACCCACCGATGCAGAGGCTGAACCCGGGAGAATCAGGCCTGCCTAAAGTACCAGGTGGTAATAAACAGGGCAGTACCCCTGAAAAACAAATCTGTGTGGAGTACTTGCTACGTGCCCAGAAGCACCTCTACCTGATCACCCAGGCAACTCATTCCCAAAGGTAGTCCGATGACCAAAGATCTGAGCATCCACCCCCCTCAGAAGTGGCCCTACCAGAGCACAGTAGGATGAGAAGGTGGAGTGAAGGTCATTTTAAGGTTTAGAGCTGGAATGCCGGCTGCAGCATCGGTGCAGGCGAAAACCACTGAAGCCCCCACCTCCTCAGCCACCTTGCCGGTGCAGTAAGATGCCTCCATTCTGGAAAACGCCTGCCCCAGGCTAAAGGAAGGACCCTACGAACAACCACTGGAGGAGCGGACAGAGAACTCCAGCCCTGGACCTCGCGTGCTCTCCTTCAACGACAGGTGACAATCAGCCAGAAAGGGTCTCAGTCACCTTTGGTCTCCCATCCAGTGGAAGTGGAGCAGAAGTGACACAAAATACTCATGAAAATTCAAATGAGCCGTCAGCTGCTAGACGGTGCGATATGACCAGACGCATGAATATTTTACTGACAAAAGAGTTTGCTTTCTCTCGCTCAGAAATCACTGCCTTGATCTTTTGCTTAAATATAAACTGATAATTTTCAGTAGCCACCTTTACAACAGAAGCCACATAAAAGCAAAATAAAAAAACAAAAACAACAACAACAAAAAAACCCCATGCAACAGATTCTGCACAAGCACTTTGGACAAGAGGCAAAATGTCATCTCATGCCATCTTGGTCCTCGGTCCTTTTGTCTAGAACTTACATACCATCTTGGTTCTCGGTATTTAATGCTTGCCTAGAACTTACAGGAACCCAACTGCATTTAGTGTGTACTAAGGAAAGAAGATGAAGAGAGGCGGTGGTCAGCAAGAAGCAGGCTGCATCAAAGAACGCACTGTTCTTCCATCAACAACAGCTTCCTTACAAGTAACCTTCAGCGCAACCAAGGTCCCTGATCTGACCCAACTTACCCGCTGTAGTGGGAGGTCTTTTATTAACAAAGTGATCCTCTGATTTTACTCAAATGTTTGGAGCCAACCAGAGCACTGAAGAGGGTAGTTAATTACTCCTCAGGCCACCCAGTGAGCTTTAATTAACCAAGCCCTGGCCTTTCATATGCAAACTGCACTTATTAAGCGTAACACGAAGCAAAGAGGATCTATTTCTGCCTTCAAGTTGCTTACCTTCTAAGCACAGATAAACCATAAATGAGAATACGTGTTGTAACAAGAGAAATATGGTAATAAAAAGTAAACTGAAAATGTAATAAAATAAGCAAAGTGCTCATTTTCATCGAGATGAGGGAGCTTCTTCAAGGATGGGAGTTCCCAGCAGAGAACTGGCAAGCCTTGTGGAACCGGCATGCCCGTAGGAGGAACAAATGGGCAAGACTGGACCACTCGGGATCCCTCCAGGACAGGCTGAGGCCCTGGGTGTGGCGGCAGGGTGGCAGGCACTGGGGTCAGGAATGGCGAGAATGACGGGACAGCCACACGGGCCGCGTACCAGAGTCTTGGTGTACAGTGGTCACACCTGTCAGCCTTGGAGGCAGACACACTTTGGTTTGAGTACCAGCTCCCACGAGCAGCGAGGTGAGTTTCTGCGCACTCAGCCTTCGGTTTTCTGATCTGTAAAATGAGACTAGTAGCTACCTAGTATTTTAATAGAGAGGATGGACTGAGACAGTTCATGGAAAACTCTTATCGGACTAGCAGGCAAAGCAGGGCTCAATAAATGCTGTACACTGTTGCCATTGCTGTTTTAATTATTAAATCATGGATGGAATAGAATACTAAGTTGAGAAGGTTAGGTATTCTACTAAACAAGATAGCACCAGTTATAGAAGTAAAGTTCTACCCAAAAGAATTTCATATCTTACCTTTAAAATAATAGATATTGTTTCTGATTATAAATATACTAATACATATTGACCGTAGAAAGTTTGAGAAATATAAAAGAAAATAAAACCTCCCTACATCCCATAAAAGGCAACTACCACCAATGGTTGGGCATAGATGCTTTTGTGATATATTTCTTTTCCACTATTTCTGTGCAACTTACAAACTACCTATCTCTCTAGCTACTTACCTATCTATCTACCAACTATACATACATATATTTTTTAAATTACTTTACTATTTCTCTAATTCCATGGCCAAAGAAGAAGTGAAAGTCAATCCTCTGAAAGAAAAGAATGGAGAGGTGCAGAGACAAGCCAAGATGGGGGCTGGAGCTGCAGAGACAGCCAAGGGGGAGGAGAGAGGAATCTGACGAAGAGACACACGACAGAGACCGATCCCCTTGATTCTGGCATCTTTCTGAGGCTTGGTTGTGAATTTCCTTGAGTGGCGAAATTACTTACGTTCCACAACTGCAGTCACATCCCTCATTAAAAATAAGATGCACAGTTCAATGAGAAACCCCTTGTTTTCCTCTGGTTCTTTTAAGAACTCCATGAAAAAGCAGACAAGGATCCGGTCCAACTTTCTTCAGCGCGACCTTCCCACACGAAGCCACCACCACTCACCTCCCACCCTGTTTCTCGCTGGAGAGCTTCCTGGCACAGTGTCAGCCCCTCCTCATCAGTGGCCATGCGCATTTATTTTGCTTTCCGCATCCCGCCCTCCCCACCCCGCCGCTAGGCACCGCATGTCTTCAGAACTCCGTTTCCAAATCGTGCCAGCAGTAAAAATCCTGTCATCGACACCGAACAAGCAAAACCCACTGTCCCACAGATGGGAATGAGAGCACCCACTGTCGAATGCATAAAATTCATTCCTTTAAAATAGTATTTTATTTTTAGCAACCCTTGCTGCTGACTATATTGAATTGGTTGGCTTGGTCATCAAGCAAGCATTTATTTACAAATAAATATTGAGTGCCTTGTGCAGTAAAAAGAGCTGCAACTCTGTAGGCAGTTAGAACTCCGTTCAAATTTTAGCTCTATTATTTAATAGTTTGGGGATATGGGGCAAGTAACCTAGTTTCTCGGAGCAGATGTTTCTACACAGTCAAATGGGAATAAAAAGACCTATCTTAAAAGATGTTGTGAGGTGTAAATAACTTTTAAAACATAGTTTTGATTCAACAAATGTTTTCGCCTTGTCTTTATGTGCTATGGAGCTTAAAGATGAATAAGAAATAGATGCCCTCCAGGAGAACCTTATAAGCTAAAAAGGGAAATGATTCAAATTACAGAAATAATTAGAATACATTTGAAAAGTGATTAGTGATCGAAGAGATAAAGAATGCTATTTGGGGTCAAATAAGAGATCATATCTGGTTAGAGGGTCTCAGAAGATTCCACAGGGGAAGCAGCTGTTGAACCAAACTGACCGACTTCGGACTCGGTGGACAGGTAAGAGGCAGGCCCTTGCCGTAAGAGGTAGAAAGTGCTCTCCAAACACAGAGGACGGGTGGGACCAATGATGCTGAGGAGATGACAGCGATGACGATGACAGTGGCAATAATGGCAACCGTGCTGACGTCCAACGCTCAGTCCGGCTGAGGGTGTTCCGGGCACCACGCTAAGCTTTCACTCATACACACTGCCCTCATCCTCATCATGACCCTGGAGGAAACTGAGGTGCAGAGACGTGAAGTTCTTGCTCAGGGTCACAAAGCTAGAGAGCAGCCAGGTAGCATTCAAGGCCAGGCAGTCTGCCCTTGAACTCACCCTCGGAGCCCCTACCCGGACCACTCTCTAACAGCAGCAGCAGCACAGAACGCATTGCCCTGGAGTCCACGAAATAACAATCATCTTCACAAATTAATAACTTCAACCTTCAATCAGTGAATAAATATGTACTTTACTCCTATATTTTCATATCTGATAATGAAGGCAGAACACTTTCAACATCATTAAAGAACTGTAATTATTCATTTATATTTTAAAATGATTTCGGTAAATTGTAATTGGAACTGACTACTCATTCAGGAAACCCTGACGACATTTACTACGCGAGGTAGCTGACAGGTATATCCAGGTATCACAGTGCATTTCCAAGGGTAATCTTCTCTAAAGTTTCAGTAGATCCTAGAGAAAAAAACCCTGAAAAGGACGAGAAAAGGGGAGGGAAGAAAAGAAGAGAAGGCAGAGATCTGTCAATGACCCAGTAGATGAGAGGGTGATATGGTGGGAAAAGTCTCAGAAGACCTGGGGGCTCTCATTCTTGCTCCCCCCATCAGCTGCGGACACTTTGACAGGTCTCTTGACCTTTCAGGACTCAGGGCACTAAAGTTTTTGGTTTTGTTTTGTTTTGTTTTGTTTGTTAATCGTCACCCAAGGATATGCTCATTGATCTTAGAGAGAGAGGAAGGGTGAGAGAAAAAGAAACATCGATGTGAGAGAGAAACATCAACTAAACGCTTCCTGTACCGCACGGAGACCAGGACCGAACCTGCAACCCAGGTATGTGCCCAGACCGGGGCCTGAACCTGCAACCTTTCGGTGCAGGGGTGATGCTCCAACCAACTGAGCCACCTGGCCAAGGCAGGGCACTACCTTTTTAAGATTCTCTGGCTCTAATTTGATGACCACTAACAATTGTACAAATGCAAAAGCCCTGCAATCTGTATCAGTCACAATTTAATGTCTTCATTTGATACTTCATTAAGACGTGATGACTTGGTAAGTTTTTAACATATCTTTTCAGAGAGTCACTTTTCATATTTGCAGTGAATGAGAGCCCTGACTGACAGGTGACAATCACCTGAAACACCAATTTCTACTACGCTGCTGAAGCTCTTGCAGCAAAAGGAAACCACAAGCAAAGAATACAGTTCTCACCCTTTTCACCCAGCGCCAGAGTTGTTTGCTCTCACACACTGAAAGCTCATTCCTAATGACTTCCATGACCTTAAATTTATAAAAACAAGTCTGAAATCTTTTGAATTTATCATAGCTATGCCTACATCAAAAGAACAACTGCAAGAAAAGTAACCCCATTTCCTAGATGCCAAAAAAGGTAACCATTTAGTTAAAACAATGCCCTGTGCTGTGGCACAAGGTAGCATTTATAATATTCCACTCTCACAAAGTTACAACTTGGATATTTTTTGATTCCTGAAAGAGACTAAAACTTTAAAGATTAGGTATCATAGCTGGTTTCATTTAGAAACCAAGAAAGTAGTTTAATCACCTGTTTGATTATCACCACTTACCTTCATTATGAAAGTACATTATAATTGGTTTGATTACTGGATTTGTCAATTACACAATCAATACCAATCAAGCAAAATGAAATGCTTAAGGAACCAGTGGCAGAAAACTAAAATTCTTTTTCTGAAATAATTATCACAATTTTAATATAACTGGTTCGTATGTGGAAATAAAACCCTGCAAGTGTTGAAATGACTTGAAATATGCAAGAAATTGAAGCTGGAAAGAGTGGAACTGGGGGAGGGGTGGTGAGGATGGTCGCTTCCATGACCCAAGGGCATTTAGTTCTGAGTGGACACCCCGTCACCACCCCCCAACGCTCCACTGGAGATCCCTCCCATTCACAGAGTAAATGCCAGCCTGCCTGGTAAGGAACAAAAGCTTGCAATAACAGTCTGAAATAAGGATTACTAGATTAATCAAGAAACTACTTGGGTCTTGAATTTATTCGTATTTCAAAGTTCGGGAACTCTTTGAATACATTTTTATATAAGGAAAACATAAAGCATTTGGAAACTTTTTAAAGAAAACTACAGAGTAAAAACATTTGGTTGTTAGAAATACCATATTGTTTTATTTAATTTTCTGGTATTGTGATCATCATAACTGCAGACTACTGGTCCATGACATTTCAGTAAACACTTAGGGAGGAATTAGACACCAGGCTTCCCCCCCCCCCCCCCGCGCCGCCCCCCCCCCCCGCCCCCAACATAGGAATAACACAAAGTGTCATTTCTTTCTGCTCCACTAGAGGGTAGTCTCTCAAAACTAGGGCTCCATCATGAATTTAGCCTATTTTTGACCTGTTGATAAATTAATCCCATGTTTCATTCTTCTCGATAACATGGTTTACTACTATGCTAATTAAGGTTATACAATGAGCATGTTTAAAAATTGTTCACTGTTTACTCACAGAATAATTACTCAGAAATATACAATGTTACGCTTTTCAGAGTTTCTTTTCTCCAATTTCTGATAATTCAATAAGTCTTTTACCTAATTCAGCATACACAGCACATTTTCCTGGAAAATATACATTCAGAGTTAATAGGTCTAAGAACAAAGAAAAATCATTTTCTTGGGTATTTAATATACTACAGTTGAAATGCTGCCCCGGAATGGTAAAACATACACCCTAAATGCACACGCGCACACGCGCACACACGCACACGCACACACCCAACACCCCCACATGCTCTGGCTCCTATGTGGCTGGCAGGTTAATTCCATCACATAAGGAGAAGTGAGTGAATGTAACTGGAAATACGTATTTTTCAAAACACCCCCTCATATGCCAATGCTGTGAACATGCTTTATTTTTAAAAATCTGGTCAACCCGGATAGAAAATGCCATTGCTTTAAAGACAATGTTGCTGAACAGCAAGCACAGACGCGGACATCGGGCGGACCCACGGAGAGGCCAGCGCCACGCCAGCAGCCCCAGGCGGTTCTGCTCCGACCCAACGATGCGGCTTTGCCTCCTCTCCCAGAACTTCACGGAGGAGTCGGAGGCTCTGCGACCCTCCCCGGGGGCTTACCATTGGGGAAATTCTTGTAAGTAGTGTGCCCAGCTATTTTCAGAGAGAAACCAGTTTCTCTGAAAGACTGATAACCTAAAAAAAGGAAAAACTTGTCCAAAAATTCCTCCCCCTCAAAAATAAGGGGGGAAGGGTGGAAAGAAGGCAGGGAGTCGGGGGAGGGAAGCAAGGAGGGAGGGGCGCCGATCCCCAGAAAATGTGCAAACCTGTTTCATTTATTTTATCCTAAGCAGCAGCGACACAGAACAGACAGGTCGTTTCAGCCAACCAGGCGGGAGCAGCTGCGAGCGCTCCCTCCCGGCAGCCCGGAGCCATTGGCTCCTCTCGGGGAGTGGAGGTGCTCCGTTATTAATGACCGCCGAGCTGGCAGCACCATGTCAGCGCGACAGCTGATGGGGTGAGCGATGCACCACTAGCCAACCGCCATGGAGACGGGGAGCAGGCCCGCGGGCCCCGGGGACCGGTCCTCCCGGCGCGGGGAGCCCCAGCCGGCCGACTGAGCGCGACTCCGGGACCGGCGAGGCCGTCCGAGCGGCAGCGGCCCGCCTCCCTTCCCATCGGGGAGCGCCGAGCTGGAGGCAGGCGTGTGGGCGCGCGTGCACACCTACAGCACATGCCTGTGTGTACTCGATCACACACACGCACCTCTTCACGCCCGGCAGGAGCACGGCCATGTGATGCCCGCAGCTCCGGAGCCGGGCGATCCGCACGCAGGGGCGCCGGGGTGCTGCTGTGCTCGCCGCGCCGGCTTCGCAAGGTAAGTTGGAAGCGTGCCTTTCTTTGGAGACGGGCTCCGCTCCCCTCTACTTGATCTGGCGTGTGGTTTTGCGGCTCGGTTCTGCTGGGCTGCGTTCTTCCTGCCGGGGTTCCAAGAGCCCTGCTCGTTCGCTTTTACTTTGGAGAAGAAAGGGACACGCAGAAGCCCTCGGGCTCTGTGCCTGCCCAGCCCGGCGTGTGCGCTCGCTTCTCCCACAGGCGTTTACGAGAGCCGGCGGCCCGCGGAGGACGAGTGCGGGCGCAGAAAGGAAGTGCCGGCGGGAGAGGAGAGGCAGGGAGCGAGAAGGGGGCCGGGGAAAGGAGGGAAGGGGAGGGCGGGGGGCTGGCCGGCTTCCCCCTGGCCCCTTTTTCTTCTCGGTATTGGTAAGGGGGAGCGGAGCGCCCATCGGTCTGGGCTTGGAAACCCATCCCCCAAACGGGGCAGTTTTTCTCCCAGGCACCCAGTGGCTGCAGATGAAGGCGCCGCTGCTGTGTGTCGAGAGCTGGAACCACAGAGCGGAGTGGGGAATGAGAGTGTCACCAACAGTTGCTGAATTTCTGCCAGCCCACAGCTTGCGGCTTGGGGTAAATGACTTCCCTTTAATAACACCCCCTCGCTGGTGGCTGGTCGGAAGGGACGGCGCAAACGTCTGATTGCTAATGCAGCTGGAAGTGACAACACAGCGGGTGAAGCCATCCCGGCAGCCGGGAGAGTTCCTATGTCCCTGGTAATGAACAGCCTCCCCGCAGGGTGGCTTTGAGGCTGGGTTCCGATTTAAGAGGCTTGTTTGCTCAAGCCCACTGCTCCATTCCCTTTGCTGGTATCGAGCCAGATGGCTTCACCTGCCTCTAATTCATTCCTTTTTAACAGTATGTCCTTGTTTTCGTGCCTTGAATTTCAGGGGATGCAGGCTTACGAACATGAGTAGGACCTCCCTAATTTGGTGAAAGGGGGATAATATGAACAATGAGAAGGGAAGAAGTAAGGATTTGAAATATCCACCTAGAGAGCAGTGCGCCCCAGTCCTGGAACTGAGGTCTCTCCTTGCTAGTTTCAGACGCGATTCCTGGGAGACAGAATTACTCTCAGTAAACTATGAGCATCCATGATTCATGGATGATTCATGGGACACGGTGGGGTTAATTCATGCTTCCAGTCTCGTAAAAGGGCGCAGCGACTAGGAGCATGCTTTCAGACAGACAAGGCCAATTGAGGATGCTCACTGCCCCCTTTAATAGGCCCTGTAAAGACTCGGACACTGAGGGAGAATTTGCATTCCGTCTCTGAGGCTCTGGCCTTCCTGGAGTCCCACTAACCCAATAGTTAATGGAGTCGGCTTCTTTCAAACTGCAGGGGATTTTTTTTTTCTACGACTGTGATTTCTGAGTTATCATTGGTTCCCTGGTTTATGATAGAAGCCAAAAAAAAAAAAAAAAAGACCCCAAAGATAATAACCAGCCACTTAGATCCTGCCACTTTCCCGTAAATGTGTCAAAAAATGAGCCGATTTACAATATGTAATGTAAGAAGCCAATTAATTCCAGTGACCTTTGTAAATGGTGGCAATACGGCAGCTCTGACAGCGTGCCAGCAGCTTCGATTTCCCTGTGCGGAATGCACAAGTTTAGGGAGAGGTCTCCGGCTCCGATGAAAAACGGATGGGGCTGAGGCTTGGGCTCCCGGTGTCGGCAGGCTCGCTCCGCCTGCCTCGCACGCACATGCAGTTTATAGAAAACCCACGGTGATTTATTGCAGAGAGGAAATGCCGTTTTATTTGCTTTTCGGCTCCTCATCAGAGGTGCTGCGTTGGCCGCAGAGCAGCCCTGGTATTCGGAGGTGCCTCCTAAGTTTCTAGCCTGGAGGAAATGCTTGAAGCAGACCATCAGCCTCCCGATTTCAAACTCCTGTCGAATGTAGCATTGCAGTATTGATTTCAGCGTTTCTTAGACCTCTTCCGGGGAAACTTTCCATACCAAACACACGCATTCTTAAATCCTACCCAGCCTGTTATAAAATTGCAGCCAATGACACCAAAGAACAGCAGATGCACGCACGCCTTAACCTTGGCAAAGCTCACATCCGTATATTGTGGATTGCAGAGCTCAACAGTGTGCCCACCGGAGTCTGAGACACGCAATCAGTCCAGGCCCCCGGGGCTGTCACCGGTGTGTGCGCCAGTGAGTCTGGCGATCCGATCGACACCTGCCCATGCCAGGTGATGAGCATGTGAGCACACCTGGGAGACTTGGCTGGAGCCTGCCCCTCCCCCCGCCCCCCACCCGTCGTCACATAGCTACAACAGAAATAATCGCTTTCAGGCAAGACAGGCTTCAAAGGGCCATCTTTTCAGGATGTCCCTTGTCACAGGCAACATGCTGAGTTGGAATACTGATGAGTACATGGAATTTTTTCTTTGGTTGTGGTTGTTGCTGTTAACAGCCTCATGCATAGTATTATCAGACCTCTAGGCTGGCAATTTAGGGACCTATGAAAAAGATGACTAACTTGTGATTCACTCGCTGTATTTTATTATTTCTTTGTTCTTTTTTTACACCTACTGCTCCCCCCCCCCCCTTGGCCACAGAACGGGTTTGATGTTCTACTTTTCCTCGCCCCCACTCTGAGTTTGTTCGGGGGTCAAACTGCTCTGTGATGTGGCACTGTGATATGCGTGGTAACTAAGGTTGGTCAGAAAGGCTGGGAACCTGAGTTAAAAAAATGACACCTCTGTAAATTAGATGTTACTGCTTAGTTAGTGGTCCCTGAAGATGGTCACAGATGAAGTGTGTGCTGACGAATCGGGAGATCACTGAAAGGGAGCTAACGGCATGCTAAATATGGGCCCCTCCCTGCAGCCTCAGGAAGGGTGCCCCCAAAGCATCCCTGAAACTAATACCGCTCCAGCCAATCTGGAGAAACACCAGACAGGCCCGCAGCCCACTCAGCTGGTCCATGGAGACCTGGTTCTGAGGGTTTACCCACCTGCGTATCCCTCCTTGGTCCCATGAAACGAAGACGAGCAGATGAGCGCGAGGCAGAACCTCAGAAGGCCTGCGCACGCTGTCACAGAGGAGGCTCTGGCACGGCTGTGCGGGGAGCGCTCGGGGCAGCGTCCCGGGCGGCCACCGCACCCAGGTCTGCTCCGAGCTGGCGAGCCCCTCCTCGCCTCTTCTGATCAAGTGCTGTCTGCTAGGACACCTGGGCAGTGGAACGGGATCGCAATGGTCCCTGAGGCTGCAACGTCAAAGGAAACCAAATTCTAAAGCAAAGAAAGTAGGGGGTGCTGGAGGACAGAGAAAGTCACAGGGAGAAATCCCAGTGTTTTCTGTGACTTGATGGAAGGGTAGAAAAGATCCCAGGAGCTGCGACCCAGAGGCCGCTGAGTCCAGGGGCAGCAAGGAAGACAAAGGCCCATCTCCAACCTTAGTGAAGAGATACGGTCCCCACCACACCACCGACCGTGTCTGCGTACTTGTCAGGTGTGTGTACGACTGCTTACTCTGGTGTTCATTTCTCTTGGGCTGTGATGAGGGAGGGTGATATTTTTAAAGGTGCAGTTCATGAATGTGCATCGCATGGCTTCAGTATAGGGGAATGAAGACCGGGAACAGGTTTTCACTTAATAATTGAATTCTAGGACGGAAAAGGACCTCTCATAGTTAGTCTAACGCACTCACTTCACAGGTGAGGAGCCGAGCCGAGGGGCTGTGACGCCGTTGCCCCAAACCATACAGCTTTTTCTTGGTGGCCTGGGGTAGAATGCCTTCGCGCGCTCCCACATCACCCCACTAAAATGCTGCCTACTCGGTCTTTCAAAGACAGTATTTTTTTTCCGAAAAGGGGGGAACGAGTTCATAGATATATGCCAAAATAAAGTAAAATTTGTAGGAAATATCTTTAGACATGCAAATATCTAAAAGCAAAAGCACACATTCCACGGCAGTAATGACGGGCTGGGTATACGACACCCGAATACCAGAAACCCATCATTCATCTTTGGATACAGTCCACTACCTTCCGTCATAAAAACTAGAGCTTTGCCCTGTTCTGAAAACACCTTAGTAACAGTGGTGCTATCGTTCTGCTACAGAGACGCAGCTACGGACCGTCCCCTGGGCGTTTCCCAGGGGTCCTGCTCACCGCCCACACCCTCTCGGACTGGGTTTCACTGCGAAGCGCTCCCTGCGTCCTCGTGCCACGTGCCACCCCGCCCCCCTGCTCGGGACCCCCGCCGCCCTTCCAAACCGCACTCGCACTGGAGAACCGGGAGGGCGTTTTCAGGACGGCGCCCCTCTCCCGGCTCTGTGTCCCCCACCCTACCTCGCCTCTTCCTTTCCAAAGCTGGAGTGACAGTCTTGTGGGCACCTCCTGAATCTCACAGCCCTGTTTTTTTTTTTTTTTCCTTTTTGGCAAATGGCTCTCCATTTCTGAATATGCTCTCCAAATTTTACTTAAGATGATGGCTATGAACTGACTCAAAAACTTTGGGCAAGTAAGGAGGGACACACACACACACACACACACATACACATACACACACACACACAAACAGCAGCATAATTGTGAATATCTGTTTGGAGCTCTGCCATTTAGAGAGCACAGCACACCAACCCGGTGAGGGAGGTGGGACGATAATCAGCTTTGTTGGAAGGCTGGAGAAGGGGGTTCTGCGAGGTTGGAGAGACACTGCAGTCAGGGGGCGCACGTGGGGAGCACGGGGGTCTTCTGACGCCCGAGACAGGCGCGGCACAGGCCAACAGAGGCCCTTGGTGAGTCTGTCGGCAGGGATGCGTCCCTTGTTCCCGAACGCCCACTCGGTACTCACGCCTCCTTTGCGCCTCATCGCACTCTGTGTGGATAGATTTTCACAAGGAAAAATCTGTACTCCTCAAACCACAGCTAATGATATGCCTGAGTTAAACAAGACAGACACAACCAACATCTATTCTTGGAGAAGAAGACTGCATCTTGTTCTACCTCCTCATCCATATGTTTGTCTGACAGCATTAGCACTTTGATAAACAGATACTTGGCAAAGGTCTCCAAAAAATGGATAAAATGGGATGAGGAAGTGATTCAGGCGCGTTCCAGGGTGCGGGAAAGTTTTGAACATGGTCCTCAAAGTCACTGGAAGTTCAATTGCCTACAAGCAAAGCGTCCACATAAAAGCCATTTCTTTGTCATCTCCTTCCCGGTCTGTTTGTCTTGGGGAGACCCACAAACACCCCGAAATGCTGAACTCACTCACACTATTCTGAGAGCCCTGCCTAGGGGAGATTTGGTCTTTCAACAGTGACGTTGTCCTCGGAACAAATGAACATCCCTCAACTCCATGTGCCTCAGGCTGTCGGGTCAAGCTTTCCTTCCAGAAGGGGGGGCACACTCCACAGACAAGCAGCCATTCTGCTTGGGAAGGAGTGCAAACCTCCCCATCCCCCGGGTGGGCACTGTGAAGACCCCAGAAACTGCCGAATCGATTCAAGGACAGGCAACCGTCTCCATTCCCAGAGGCCTGAAGCCCTGGCCTCAGTCCCTGAGGGATGGGAGGGGAGGCAGGCACTCCCGACTTGCCCGGCAGGAGCTCCAGGTGGGAGAGCGTGCTCCCCGGGGAATGAGCCCGCCCAGGTGCCAAAGCCACGCGGTGGCCCTCAAAGACTCAGGACGCACCACTCTTCCCGATGACATCAACAGTATGGGGCAGTTTTCGGAAAATACGTAGGGGCCTCGTTTCATTGTGTAGAGAGGATTGATCTGTGCTTATGAGAGATCGTCTCTAAAATTACTAAATTAGTAAAATGACTATAAAGACACAACAGGCAACCACGTCGGTAGACTCATTCCACTGGAGTAAAGTTGGCTCCATAATACCTCACAGCCTCATAACGCTGATGGATCGAGGCATTTAAATTACACTGTCAACTAGTTTGCGGTTTACTATTGTCAAGGAAAATAATGAAAACTCACAATACGTTAAAAAACAGACGTGTGTTTTTGGCGATACGATTCATACTGGCCTTTGTGTCAGTGGAGTATTTCCTCATCACTGTGTTCTGACACCCGGAACTCTCGGGTCTCCTCTTCGTTTGCTAACAGTGCCTCCGGGCTCCACGTTTTGGTCTGCTTCCATCGGAAATCTATCACTCGGAAACACCAAATACCGAACATACTCTACAAAGGGCACAGGGGACCACAGTGGTCTTTACTAGTCATTGGGGGTAATTTTAATATACCTCTAGGCAGATCGGATTTTGATTTCCACAAAGGCCCAGAGGTTAATGCCTCCCAGAGCCCATGGCCCAGGCGCTGGCAACAAGACCCCAGGGAGGAGAACGCGTAGGGCGGAGTCTCAGGCACAACGCGAAGTCAGGTAAGGGACAGCGAACACGATGGGGAGAGAGAGCCCGCGCTACCACCCCACGAAAAAGAAACACATTCTGAGCCCTTCTAAAACCGGGGAGCTCCGTTCCTAGGGAGTCTTGAATGAAAATGAGACAAAATGTCATTCTAGACGTGAGTTTACAAGGCTGCCTGCACCCAGCGAGCCGCTTGCTCGTGTGAACAGCTGAACCGATTCCCTTACGAAACACATCATTTATATTTGTTCCTCTAACTGTAGTTTGTCACCCACGCGTTTTTTACACAAACACCGCAGCCACTCAGAGTGTCATAGGTGATGCTCAGCCAACTTTTTAAAACCAGTGAGGCATGTGCCAGACTACCATTTCCTGTAATGAGCAAGCACATTCCGTGTGAATACCAAAGTCCCGTTTTTCATTTACATTACGGAATGTGTCACAGTGCGCGGCTGTTGGACCAGGTGGTCAAAGGAGCGAAGACTGAAATGTGTAATTCAATAACATACTGCAGGCAGAGGCCTGAGGGGTTCAGAGCACAGGATCTGTGGCAGACAGCCCTCTGCTGGCTCAGGGGATGGGCGCAACACCAGCAGGCCCCACGGACTACATACGAGCATTTCTGGGCCACCATTATGCTAAGCACTTCACAGACATTTCCTCGCTGAATCCTCATAATAAGCACATAAAGCAAGTGATAGTCTTTTTTTTAAATCCTCACCCGAGGATGTGTTTATCGATTTTGCAGAGAGAGGAAGGGGGAGAGAGGCAGAGAAACTTCAATGTGAGAGGGAAACATTGATCAGTTGCCTTCCACATGTCTCCGGACCAGGGATCGAACACGCAACCCATGTATATGCTCTGACCAGGGATCGAACCTGCAGCCTTTTGGTGTATGGGACGATGCTCCAACCAACCGAGTCACTTGGCCAGGGCAAAGCGAGTAATATTCCTAACTCCGTTTAACAAATGAAGCAAACCGGGCTTAGAGAAGGAAAGCAACTTGCCCCGACTAAGTCAAGGCACGAGAGGAGGAGGCACCCAGGGCAGGTGGCTCTGAAGCACAAGCCCTCGTACAGGGGGCAGAGGGCACCGCCCAGCTGTGGCCGTCCACACTGCGTCCCAGAGCCAGGTGCTCCCTCAGGCTACAATCACGCCACTTGTCGTTTCTGCCATGCACTCTGCTCAGACTAGGACATCATCTCTTTGCAGGATCCATTCGGTTTCTTCCTTTTTTGTTGTTTCGGAGAGAAGAGCGATGACCTATTTCCACTTAATACCAGCATCCATGTGATTAATTAAAAGGATTCTTGCAGGTGGGTTCACAGCCGGACCTGTGGCCTGGCCCTGTCCCTCCCCTTTACTCACGCTGTCCTGCGGCTCCGCCTGGAGTCAGGCAGCGCGGTCCCTGGCACAAGGGAGAACGCGAGTGTAGCTCGTAGCCCTGTGTCCTTATGGATCACAGCCCCCTGAGAGTCCCCCTCCCATCCGTGGGTTCCTCCTTTCCTCGAGTATTCTCCTTTAAACAAGGAAGGCACAGCAAGTCTGAATATTTCACCTCTGGTAGGATCATCCATTTTCAGCAAAATCCATCACGCCCTCTTAGTATTAAGGAGCTTTTGGCTCCTCACATTAACTGATGAAAGCTGTCTCCCCTTTCCAAACCGATCAGGCTGAGCCAGACCCAAAACTTCCACAGAAGCGTTCCATACGGGCTGTTTGCACAACTTCTCACTGGGCGACTTCCTCCAACGGCTACCAGGGGAGCGTTCAAGTCGACTGTCCTACATACAAAAAGCCGAGTGGGAAGCCAAGGCTGAAATGTTCCTGAGGATTCTTCCAATGTTTAGGGGTGGGGTTTAGAGAGCTCAGGCCCGTAAACATTTTCTTTTCATACCAAAGTTGTTCTTTTTTAATTTAAGTCATTGGACAGCTGGAAAATAACATGTCTGTGCATCATGAAAAAACCAAACTCAACACAGCAGAAATAAAGAAAAACATATAATTTTAAACTTTTGGACTGTTTTCCCTGCTACTTCTTATATTCACATACAACACTGAGGAGGCAGAAGAGGGGGAGGGTTACTGGCCAACAGCTGCTCATCCGGGACCCTGGTCAAGCTCTGTGCCCATGTCACGTCACCGAACATCACAGCTCCTTGAGGGAACAGAGACAGGACAGGAGGCACGCACCCACCTTCCCAGCACAGCTGGATCTGGACTTGAACCCGGAACGTCGGACTCCGAAGCCCGTTCTATTAAAACCGTGCTATCGTGCCCCCGCCCGGAGCACATGTTTCTTGGAATTAGCACAGTACATTTCTCCTTTGGGAAGCATTTGACTTATTTTATGCAGAAACAGCCAACAGTGGGCCCTTTGTATAGTATTAAGTTCCTCAGCAAAGTTCAGA
Organism: Glossophaga mutica; assembly: GCA_039655065.1. Taxonomy (NCBI): domain Eukaryota; kingdom Metazoa; phylum Chordata; class Mammalia; order Chiroptera; family Phyllostomidae; genus Glossophaga; species Glossophaga mutica. The sequence goes on from CM077313.1 coordinate 93,095,397, forward strand.
AAGCTTACATAATAATTAATCAAACTTCACAGGGTTACCACCACATGGTGCATTAACCTGGTTAGTATGTCCTGAATAATATAATGAACACTTAATACAATTCAACTAATCTAAAACAAAATTATGACTTGCAGATATTCTACTTAAACATTCTCACTAATCTGTGAAGTTTCAGAGGTACAATGTGTAGGAAAAATGACCCGGTTCAATTCCAGAAGGACTTGTGAATGTCTCAGTCCTTTGTTGTTTCTTAGGAAACAGAAACCAGGAAGGAAGCAAGGGGAATTTTCTCCACCATAAATATCTTGCAAATTGAACACGTGTGAAAGTGTTTGAGCCCTCTCCTTCACTCCTGAATGTTACTCACCATACTTGGGAAATAGCTGAAACTTCTATTTTCCTAAAGGTGATACACTTAGGAAAAACTATGAAAAGGTTGTAAGTTCAAGTCTGCCCCATAATTTTCCAACCCCTGGCTCCGAACTCCTCCTTGACCATGACATCCTGCCTCCACTCCTAACCACACCACATGGAAGGCAACGGTGTCTCAGGTTCTCAGCCTCACTTAAGCACGGGGCGTCCCTTCTGACATAATTATGTTTAATTCTAAATCAGTGTACCACTCTGCACTTTACCTGATAGAGACGTCTATGAAACTTTGAAAGGAAAGATACTCTAAAGTAATGTACCACTCATTTAGATACAGCACCTCAGGGTCATTTAACCGATAATCAAGGCCGCACCGCAGTCGATGACACGAACTTGAACTGCCGACAGGAACGATGTGTGTGTGAGACAGCAAATCTTTGCCTATCTATCTTAATTTAAAAAAAAACCTTTATCTATCTATCTTCATTTTCTCACCTGAGCATGAGCCATCCTGATTTTTTAAGGCACCACATTTGAAAAGTTTTGCTAAACACATTCATTACCTAGACTGTATATATACTCATTTTAACATTAAAAAGTTTATTAAGCTGTATCTGGGATGACCTACATCAAATGCACTTGGGTGTTTATTTTTAACATAGAATCTCAGACTCTCTGAGAGTGATACCTAGGAACCCCAGGTAATTTTCTGCAGTTTCAGAACAAGTGGTTCATAATTCAAGTCCTTTTCCCTTGTCCATCATCTGCCATTTTTGTCTTGTTTTTAGTAGAAATTGTGTATTTGTGATGAGGAACTGCTTGAACATATACAGAATAAGCACACAGCAGGTAGACTAAGTTCTATTTCCCCCGAAGAAGACTGGGAACAGGATACGGCTGCATGAGTTAGAGGCTTGATTGTGAGGGGTCTGCCCGAGACAGTCAAGGGGATGCTGGTAGCTGCTGGGGGGACTGTGGTTAAGGGCACCCCCATCCCCAGTACCCCATCTAATGCAGTCCACCATCACAGTCATCATCCTGTGGCTCGCAGGCAATATCTATAGGGCGGCAGGGTACACATCCTTAGGTATGCGTACCCCAAAACAAGCCAAACCCCCCCTTTTCCCACATGTTCACAGACTCCTATGTTCACACATTCTACCACCATCCACGTGGGACTCAACTGAGGGTCACCCAGAAACTGCCACAGGCATGATGGATGCATTCTACCCCGATTATGGATTTGCTTCAAGTGCTTTGGAATAATTTAAGGAGTCAGAACTGGTAGGACAGAATTGTGACACAGGGAGCTTTTTAAAGGCAGTAATCATATTTTTTATCTTCTTTTTCTTAGATAAGTCCCTTTAACATTTCATATAATAAGGGCTGGGTGATGATGAACTTTTTGAACTTGACCTTATCTGAGAAGCACTTTATCTGTCCATCCATTCTAAATGACAGCTTTGCTGGATAGAGCAAGTTTGGATGTAGGTCCCTGCTTTTCAAGATTTCAAATACTTCTCTCCAGCCCCTTCTTGCCTGTGAGGTCTCTTTTGAGAAATCAGCTGACAGTCTGATGGGAACTCCCTTGTAGGTGACTGTCCCCTTATCCCTTGCTGTTTCTAGAATTCTCTGCTTCATTTTAATCTTGGCTAATGTAATTACGATGTGCTTTGGTGTGTTCCTCCTTGGGTCCAACTTCTTTGGGACTCTCTGAGCTTCCTGGACTTCCTGGAAGTCTATTTCCTTTGCCAGATTGGGGAAGTTCTCCTTCATTATTTGTTCAAATAAGTTTTCCACTTGTTGCTTTTCTTCTTCCCCTTCTGGGACCCCTATAATTCGGATGTTGGGACGTTTAACGATGTCCCGGAGGTTCCTAAGCCTCTCCTCATTTTTTTGAATTCTTGTTTCTTCCTCGTTTTCTGTTTGGTTGTTAAAAGACAGCAAACTTACAGCTATTAAGAACCACATCTAAAACAAAAGCAAACTAAGCAAACAGCTAGAACAGGAACAGAACCACAGAAATGGAGATCACATGGAGGGTTAGCAACAGGGGAGTGGGAGGAGGAGAGAGGGGGAAAAGGTGCAGAGAATGAGTAGCATAGATGGTGGGTAGAAAATAGACAGGGGGAGGGCAAGAATAGTGTGGGAAATGTAGAAGCTAAAGAACTTATGACACATGGACATGAACTAAAGGGGGGGATGTGGGTGGGAGAGGGTGTGCAGGGTGGAGGGGAATGATGGGGGAAAATGGGACAACTGTAATAGCATAATCAATAAAATATATTAAAAAAAATAAAAAAAAATAAAGGCAGCAATCACTTGCTCAAAGTGGCCTCACTAGTTCGACCACCTCTGGTTCGATTGGAACCAGAAAGCAGATGGCTCCCTGCTTGCCCTGTGGTCAGTTCACCCAGTGTTGACTGCACTTCAGCAAAATGGGACCGTACGCTCCTATCAAATCGTTCCTTTTCTTAAGCACCATTATGACCGAAAGCTCCCACCTGGGCCTCCTGGAGGAACTCCGCAGAGCCTCCTCTGCAAAGGGCCCGGGTCTGTGCACATTCTGGGCTGCGGAAGCGCAGCAGAGGCCCATTCACGGCCTCCAGTCGCGTCCCAAGGTGCCTCTGTAGGGCGGCATTTTACTGACAGTAACACATTGCCTCTCCGTGCGTCCGGGTGCGACTTTCCTGAAACTGGGGATTTGAATGCGTGCCCTACAGAAACTTCAACTAAGAGTTGTTTTGTTCCATTTTTAAATCAGACAAATGAGAGAGAGAGAGAGAGAGAGAGAGAGAGAGAGAGAGAGGGAGAGAGAGAGAGAGAGAAATTAAACTAAATGGAAAACCACAAATGAAAAGAGGACCACTGTACAAAAAGCAAGTTTCACATGTATCCGAACTGGAGATGGAAGGCTCCAGGTCTTTGCTGCCCGCCTGTCGAAAGGCCCCCCGACCTCTCTGCCCCCGTCCTCCTTCCTGGGACCTGAGGGGCTTTCTCGCCAACACCGAGTAACTACAGTTGTGAACTTATAAACCTCACGACATACTTACTTTTCAACTTTTATAAAACTCTTGTTGTAAGCCCCCCCCCCAAAGAATGTGGTGTATCAGAGTACAGAATAATAAGCATTCAAGGCCTGAGTTGTTAAAATACAATTTTAAATTGCTGACTATAACATGAGATGCTTTACGCCCGTAGAGTGTCCATTTATCATAATGACTTATGAGTGTGTGCTCATTTTTCTCTCGTTTGGAAAGTGCCCCCGGGGAGCACTAATGAGTAAGGTTTCCATTACCTTTTAGCAATCTCTGTAAGCCTTTGTTTCTCCCCACATGTAACCATATCTCAAGAAATGACAGCTGTCCTGTGCCACCATCTTAAAAGACTTGTGTTAGAATGTTTGTAGATCTGTAGTTAACAAAGAGGTTTCTATAGCGCCATCTAGTCCAGCGCCAGCGTAACACAAGTGTGCATCCACTTCCCACACAAACACTGGACTTTTCAAAACAGGTGCCAACTGTTAACAGTTCTTAATAGGTTACGAATGTTTCGCTGAAGGCTAGCCACACTTACTTGTAGCTGGCTTCCAATACCTTGTCTTCTAAGACTTGCCACAAACTGAGAAGACAAATATTGTGGTGCCCTTTAAGAGTTCTTTTCAGGGAAATAGCCAGAAAAAAAAGTGCAAGTCAAGTAAAAATCTACAACCGTCTGTGGGAATCAGAATCGAATGCCATTCAGGCAGCTCCCTCCACGCACACACGTACGTGTCTCCATTCCGCACAGCCTGAGCTGGCTCTGCGAACTTGGAAATGAGGAACACCCAGGGCGCGGAGGGACAGAAGTCATACGATTCTTGTTCTCCCTCCCTGTGCCCCGCTTTGCCCTAAGTGTATAGTTCTGTAAGTCACTTTCAGGATTTCTCCAGAGGCTGACGCGACTTGCCTGGTCACCTGCTTTAGACTGACCACACGCCACCCTTTGTTTGAGAAGGGTTCTCACGTCTGCTGCTAGCGCCCCGCGTTTGTGGACTGCGAGTGTCTGTGTGCTGTCCACTTAGTCACCAACACCGATGCCCCACTGGTGGGCGCTGGCCCCCCTTTAGAAAGGCAGGAGGCATACCAGACGCCAACTAGGAGTTTGCCACAGTGCTAAGTAACAGAAAAGTCTCGTCACTTATCCCGACCTAGTCTTTTTGGGGTTTGGATTTTTGAAACAAATGCTGAAGAAATATTTTTTTAAATTTATTATTTATTTATCTTTTTAGAGGGGAAGGGTAGGAGAGAAGGAGAGGGAGAGAAATATCAATGTACGGTTGCCTCTCGTGTGTCCCCTGCCGGGAACTGGCCCGCAACCCAGGCATGTGCCCTGACTGGGAATCGAACCGCGATCCTCTGGTTCGCAGGCCCGCGCTCAATCCACTGAGCTACACCAGCCAGGGCTGAAGAAATATTTTTAAATGTAGGGGAAAGGCGGGCCGTGAGTTGGGATGGAAAATGTGGAGGGTATGCCACAGGCAGGGAGGGGTCGGCAATGTGTTCCAATGAACTGGCCCTGTTACAAGCCCGCACGCAAACACCCCGGTCCCCATGCCACTGGAAGTGGGGGCAAGTCTCCCCAGAGTGACAGAGTCATGGTTTCCGGGACACGGGAGGAGAGGAAAGGCGAGCAGAGGGAACGGGGCAGCCCCACTCACCGGAGGGGAACCCAGGAGGGAAAGAGGACTTGCCTGCGGGCGCAACACTGTTAGAGGCGAGTTGGGTCCAAATGGGGGGTCCGCTTCCCAGCACACGGAGAGCAAAACCATGACCCTGAACTTCCCATGCTCCCAGGGCAGAGTGCCCTCTATTTTCACAGCAAAGGGGTCATGGGGACGAAAATGGACTCCTGTCTATAGGTTGAAAATAAGTATTTTCAAAAAAGAAGAATAACTGCAAAAACTTTCAAAGTGCCCTTTAAAAACTCCTTTGGTCCTTCTCCATGAGATGAACCAAAGAGTCCATGTGTGCGCATGACAAAACAGACGTCGAGTACCGTTCACTTTGCACCCACCACCTTCTCGGAGTCTGACCTCCCCTTATCCCAGTAAACAGCATGTATGAAACAGGAACGATGCGGCCAGAGAACGAAACCTCACTCGGACAGCACGGGGAGCGGATGAGAACGAAATACCACAGAAGTATGTAACTGGCCAAATGAGACTGCGTATGTCACCATCTTCTATGACAACAGAAATTTAGTGACTGACAGTTCGCATCTGGTTTTGCACCCTGATTCTGCAAGTCACAAAAATGGGTTGCCGTGGCAACTGCCATGTGCTATTTAGCTTGCTGGGAGAGACCAGGAAAAAGCCCTCCGAGCACCTTCTCTGACACAAACACAGCATGTGATTCTTCTGTTCCTCCCACCCCAAGAGAACAAACCTCCTGACGGTAGGTGTTTTTTCATTGCTTTAAAAGTGGGCCTGCTTTCTGTCATTTGCATTTTTATTACGTATACTACCAATTTATGCAAATGGAAAGAAAAACCCATAGAAATATAAAAGAGATGGATACAGACTGCCTCAGTCACACGGATGCGATGGGGCTGCTGTCTTTTATAGCTTCCCCACTTTTATCATCGACAGCTCTTTGAGCCAATTTATAACTCCTCTGATACATGCGCCGCGCCCCGGAGTGATGCCCCGGGAGTACACGGAGAGCTCAGGGCTCCCAGCGTCAGCAAGGGCACGCTCATTGGCCTGGACCGGAAACAGGAGCAAGGTGCAAACAGGGGATGGCTAATGGTCTTGGAAGCATATTCTTAATCTCTCAGCAACACCTAGCATGGTCTGCTCACAAGGATGCCGTGCAGGACCTTAGAACACATCTTGTAACCAGTCCCTGTGCACAGCAGAGCGAGCCGATGTACACCTCCAAGCAGAGTGAAATGGGAAGAGCACTCATCTCCTACCTGCTCACTTCCCAGCTGGGACTTCAACGGATGGAGGTGAATATGTGGGACTTTTAAGGCCCTGAAAATGGAATGATTGAAGGTGGAGTCATTGTTCTCCTGATTCGATGAAGAGTTTGACAACTCCTTAAATTCTCCGGGTATGGGTCTGAAAGAGCCCCGTTACCAGCCCTTGGTGCAACAGAAGTCTCTGCTCTCTGGAAGCTCACTGATTTGTAGGAAGCTCTCTAAGGAAAATGGTCCACTTAGAAAACAAACAAACAGATAATGTCTTCGTCACCGCCATACGCAGACCCTTTCTGGAGCTCACGTGCACCGTGCATGAGTTTAGGACTCGGTACTTTGAGGCACGGACTCAGACAGGGAGGGTCTCTGCAGCAGGGCGCTAAAAGATACTACGGATGTGCAACGGAAATGCACTACGGTGACACAACTGAAGTTTCGGCGTACGAAAACGCTGTGTCTCCAGGATGCAAACAGAAGTGTCCTTTACAGATTTGGGAGGGGAAGTATCAGACCATCTCTGTGTTGGTCTTCTGCAGCTCCATTCAATTATACTGAAGAAACAGAATGAACACACAAATAGATTTTTCCCACGTGTCCTTGGGCAACAATAGAGAACAATCAATTTAAAAATAATTGGAGAAATTTGTGTTTTGCTCAGAAGAAAAAAGGAAAACATTCGTTCAACAGTCCCACATAGAATCATTTGCTTAATAGCAGTTCTAATATGTTATGCATTTATTCAATCCACTTCTTACTATATTAAAATGCAAAAACAATTACGCTGGATGTAAATCCTAGAAAACAATCAAAGTTTCTATTAAACCAGAGAAGACACGGGTAAGCTTCAGTGTGACTTGTACATGCTCATGAATAGACAATACTTAGAGTTTCTCTCACTAGAAAGTAAAAAAAGAAAGGCAATGGAGATTTGGAGATTCCTCCCCTCACTCCCTTCCTTCTTTTTCTTCCCCCCTAATCTCTCCCCCCACAATTTTCCTTCTTGGACTCCGAATAAGGAGAGTGTCTTTGTAGAAATTCCGAGGATGTGGACATGTAAAATCGCCTCTGTTACAATACCAGCCCTCCGACATGTAGAAGCTTCCTTTTGACCTTCTGCTACAAACAGTTGACATTCCACTGATCGGTCACAGGAGGACACTGGCAGGCATTCCAGGTCCTGTGTCATGCACATTAAAAGATGCCTGGTTTGTTTTTTTGTATACTGGCTTTAAAGCCATCTCTGTTTGCATTAAAAATGCAAAATAAGCATGTTCAAGAGAAGGCAGCCAAACATGAAGTAATGACTAAAACAATTCCATGCATGCGTAGCAAGCATTCTGTACGTGACTTTGTCTGAAAGAAATTCTTAAAACCCTCATGCTTTCACTGGGGCAGTACGGAAATAATCATCTCAAATATGAGGTTCTGTAAATGTGTTTCATGCTCTGATTAAATGTCAAGCCCATGGATTTGTTATATCAGATGTAGTGAACAATCATTTTGTTGGGTAATAAGGAACTCCCGAAGGTTTATTTGCAACACATCCATTTCAAAGCTCTGAGTTGTACTACATACTCCTAATTCTGCTGCTACTATTGCAGAATCTAGTATACAGTACCTGTAATACGGAAACTTACATAGAGCTTAAATTTCCAAGGAAATGTTGCTCATTTCATATGCTCTGTGTGGATTCTGGGTCCTTCTGCTGGAACTTGGTACCAACAATAGCTGCGCAATCTTGACTACAGCAGGCATCGTTTTGGTTAGCCTCAACTTTTTCATTACCAGAGCGTATATATATGAATTTCTGTTTAAGGAGGGTGTTTTTATGCCCTAAATTAATTAGGACACACACTGTCTCCTCAAAGCAGAGACGCTTGTGGGAACTTCACAGGTGGTTGACATAATGACCGCCTTCCACTGGATCACGTAGTGGGGCGTTCAGGAAGATCTGGCCCCAGCCTCACCAGCCTGTGAACACCCTTCCGCTGCAGACAGGAAGCAGTGTGAGAGAGCGCGTGCAAGGGTCATAGAGGGACACCCTGAGCGTGATCTTTGTGGGTGCAGATGATACATTAGCGTCTTTACAATATTTGTGCTGTGACAGCCCATACTAGTCGCACCTGTGAATGTCTAATATACAGTTATTACCTGAACTGTTTTGTTGATTTCAAATGCAATATATCATTAAAGTCCCATGTTACATCTTGCCACTGGAATAAAATGGCATTGCCACAAAAAAAAGCAGCAGCAGTAGCAATTTCAGCAAGGGCTTACATTGCCCGCTAAAGCAAAATTACAATTTGATAGGCATCACAAATGATACTTCTTTCCCTCTCAAGAAAATGGCCATTTAGTCTCTTTTTTAGCTTCCTCTTTTAACTTTGGTCCCTTCTTATTCACCACGTAAAGGCCAGACTTAGTTCTTTCTCATGCCACCGTTTGGGGGAAATCTCACACTCCCCAAATTGTTCGTTACTCAGATGTAGCCTAATGCTTAAATGGGATAGTGGTCAAATACCCCTGGAAACTTACTGAAGTAGAAGTCATCATAAAGCCCATTCTGAGCAAGTATAATGTGAACCAATTATGTCCTCAGGTTAGTGATAACGTCAGTGATTTCAAGGGGCTCTTAGGCAGCCACATCCTGCATGATTGTTTAGGCAAGGCGGTCCTGCACACTAACCCCAGGTAAGGCGCTGTCTCCAGCTCCCATCGAGTTACGCGGCCATCGCTCACGTGACAGGAAGAGGGACACGCACAGCCTTAACCTGCATCTAGCACCTTCGGTTTCCCCACCAGAAATGGCTAATAAAGCTCCTGTGGCCTTCGGTGAGTCAGGAACTAACTCGTCTGCCTGCTCAGACTTCTTCAAAGTACCACCGTGTCAGGTCGCACCTGCCACTTGTCACCACATGCTGTGGGAAGAGCCAGGACCTGTGCAGCCATGCGTTTTTTCTTACAGAACAACACGCAGCCGTGTGCACGGACTTGAGAACTGCCTCCGTGCCTTGTCGAGAGGATTTCTTTTGAAACTCAAAACCATAATTCGGGAAGGTGTTTTCCAGCTTTCGAGGGAGTTTTTGTTGTTCTGTTTACAAATCTTCCGAACAGACCCTGGAGGCAGACACAGTGCTGCCATTTCAGGCGGCAGTCAGGAGTACAAGGGGCAACCAAGGGCACGAGGGAACTCGGCACACTTTCCAAAAAGAAATGGGCCAACAATTCCACACTCGCAAGGAACTGCAAATGCAGACCGCAGCAAGCGCAACGTGGAAGTACCGTCCCTCAGCGCCCTCGTGGTGGGCACGCGCTGACCCTGGACACAGGGGACGCGTCGCTACGGCTTATTCATTCATTCTTGGACCCTACTTCAACTCCTTCCAAAACATGTTTTATTCTCAAAACTCTCGGTAAAAAACATAAAACACTGATATCCGTGCTGCTCTATTAATATATGCAGAACAGACACTGGACTACCCGGAGACCATGGACTCGGGATTCCCATCAGCAGTGCTGACATGTAGATCCGGGTTTCCTGAGGTAATTCTGTAACTCGGCTATCCTCTGTCTTCTGTCTGGAGCACGCCCCTGGACTCTGGTCCTCAGGCTTCCTCACCTCCTTCGTGAACCACTGACCTTCCGTTCTGCTGAGTCAGTGTGTTGAAATGCTTTTGCAGCCACGTTTTGATAGCAACTCTCTTCTACGGGAACCATCCCTCCTGAGATTGGTATAAAAGCACTTAGCTGTGACAACCAACACAGAACGAACTTTTAGGGGTGGTTTTTGGTGGATACGCCCATCACGCCCTCCCGTGTGCAAGACCCGAGGGAGAGCAGTGCGTGCAGATTACACGCACACGAAGCAGCAGACATGGGCCTAGAATCAACTCCAGCTGGAATCACCATTCCTTCTTTCCTTTTAACTACACCAGGGAGGGGGACCGTCTGCAGGTGGCTCAAAGAATGGGGACTTCAAAGACTTAGGGGAGGGTGCTTAGCTGTCTTCCAACGAAGAAGAAAATGATGTGAAAATTGCCTGGATCATCTGGGTAATTAGCCCACACACTTTCCTGTGAAATGCAGGTAGTTCAAAGAGGGTCCACGGGAGACATGTGTTTCCATCTGCTGTACAGCAATGCGCCCCCCACCCAAGTATTCCTCCTACCGTTCAAACAGGGGAGTCTGCTGGAGAGACTCTCCAAGTGCAGCCGGAAATGCTTTTGAAGATAAAATGATGTCACTTACAAATCAGTCCACCTCACTCGCTCCCAAATAAACCAGAATTGGACAATAAGAATAAGCTCTTAGAAATCTACAGTTTCGAGGAAAAGGAAAGCATATTTAGGGAGACAACTCTTCTTAGCCCATGTGATTGCTATAGAATACAAATTGATGGGTGACTAAATCAATTACCCAGAACCTCTACGAATAGAAATAAAAACTGGCATAAAATGGGAAATGTTAGCTCATAAGTTTAGTCAATCACAGGGAGAATTTTATCAGCAGAAGTAAAGGATCTGAGTGTACACACACATGCACATATTTTGCCAAGAGAATAATTATTTTTCTTATAAAACAGACATAAATTGTCCATGATACACAAGCAAAAAGAATCTCCCAGTTCTCCATACTTTTGAACAGGTCCTAAGACTCCTTCTAGAGACTTCTAATTCTAGTGAAATCACCACCCTTGTCCATATGCCGCAGTTTGTCATACTGCACATGTAAAGCATGTGAAAAAGCATGATAAACCCTGAAAATATCATGACATTTCTGGGTAAATTCTGTCAGTAATACTGTGCTACATTTGGACAAGGAAGTTTAGTGAAGCAGTTTTGAGCTTCCCCGTTGGAGGTTATTATAAAAATTAGGTAGTTTTAGAGCCTGAAGGCACCTCCCATTTTAGAAGCAAAGCCACCAAAGGGCACGAGGTCCTCCCTACCTCTTGGGGCTCCAATCTCGGCTAACACCCTGCGCCAGAGTGCCGCTCATCATGCACAGAGAGACCTGTAGTCCCTTACAACATGAAGCAAGTTCTCCATGTTCTGCTCCCTAATTTGGAAAATAAGGTGATTACACTTCAATCTAAGATGAGTGAACATTAAGAATAATGCAGAAATGAGTGCTTCCCCCACAGATGCCTATGCATGCCACTACATACATGCTAAATAACAAGGAGGCGGTGAAAACGAAGGTAAAAAAGCAAAGCAGGCCACCAACACACACTGGCTCTCACACGCAGTGAAGGGAACTCTGTGATGCTGTAGTAGAAACCAGTGTCCCCGATACATGGAGGGCTTCTCCTGGAGTAGGAGACAAGTACAGGTGTAAAGAGACAAGTTCTGGCACAGACATACCATTTGTTTTGCTGCCCATGTACAAAAATCACCGGCACAGATAATGTTATTAATGAAGTGTTCGGTTGAGATAAAGTGATCATTAAAAGTAAATACAAATCAGAATGCTTTTCACAATCAGAAACGACCATCACGACAAGCTGGTAATTTGTGGGTGCACGAAAACCCGACACCAACATGAACCACTCCCGAGTCGGGTCTCTCTCCCCACTCTCCAAAAGGAAATGAGGAGCAGGGCCCGCCGCGCTGCAACCGCCCTTCCTGGACGGAGCCATGCTCGCTGTGGCCAGCTCCCCTCCGCAAACCTGCTGTTCGGGGGCGCCCACGGAAACCAGTGTTCAAGGAAACGACGCTGATCCCATTTTATGTTATCCCCGAGGCACTCCCTGCACAGCGCCAGGCTGAAGTCTGAAAATGATAAAAAGTCCAGGACTCCCTCAAAATCTGCCCAAATCGTATTTTAAGAGTCAGGAGAATAAAGGAATTCTGCTACTTAAGTTACTCCCAGTTTCTCTAAAAGAAACTTATTGCAGTGATTGCATTTTCATCGAAGGGAGTCCTCAGAGCTCAGTTTCCTGAGGGAGGAAAACAGTCCATGAATGGCTTCAGATTTTCACCGATATTCTCTGTGTTCAAGTATAAGGGCTCGGACGTGACAAGGGCACAAAATAGTATCAAATGTTCCCTCTTTACTTCTTTTTACCTACAGTATTTGTATCGTAACGATAGGAGATGCTCTTAGTCAGTTTGAGGACCTCAAGGTATCTGAGTTGAGACTCTGAAAATATCAGAATCTAAGGAAATCATTCTCAAAGCCAGTGTCCATTAAATGCATGGACATTTAGGGACATCACATACATTTTGGTGCATAAACACTGTATGATGACAAACATAACTTTTCTCTGATAAATAAACTTCTTTATAATGACGATGCTATAATAAATCGCTATGGGGTTTTCTAGAACATGAACAATCAATTTGGAAACAGTGAAAATTTGGTCCAAACCCCAGAGGTTGTGGGACTCTAAGGCTGAGAGCAATATGATTTAACTGAACCACACAGCAAAAGTTGGCCTAGAAAACAGGTTTTCTCTCCCAGGTTCCCCTTCTTTGCCTCGCTCAGCTGCCATCTATCTACATGTTGTCTGAGTAAGGCTCTCCTATCAAAGGAGAGAAAAATGATGAAAGCTCTCGGACCCATTCAGCCGGGGGAAACGCCCTTCTGAAAAAACTCTGGACGAGGGTCGCCACGTTAAGAAACACAGGAGAGGAAGTAGGGCTATGTGTTGGTCAATAAACTGAGAGAGATTGAAATGCTAAGCATTTATTTGAGCAAAAATTGGTCTGAACAGGGCAGCGCCGAGCCAGGCGTGGTGAGGCGGCCCCGCAGTGAGAGGCAGGCGCTCCGGAGAGACTCCCACGGAGAAAACGCGGACACGAAGACAGGGGCCAGCGGGCTGGCCGGAGGCTGCGGGGGGCGCCGTGTCCCGCACTTTCCACTCGGGCACCTTGAGCCATCCCCAGGCTGGGGTTCGAGTCGCCTGTGACCGAAGACCACCACCGCAGTGTGACGGCCTCCCTGTTTAACTGACGCTGGGGAAGTCCGGGCTCTTCCGAGGCGTAACGAAGGGCTGTGGATGCCCATCTGAGGAACGAAGAATTGGCACGCCACCCTCCTGGGCTTCGCGACAGAAGTAAGGACAGCAGCGGCGGCTGCCGAAGGAGCCGACGACGTGAGGACCACCCGTAAGAATCCCTGCGTGTGCGCGGCCGGTGGGTTATTAACTGCTCCGGCCGCCCCGCGTCCCCTCCCTGCCACGGCAGTCCCGTCTTCCCTGCCATCCCGCCGCGGGCCGCCTGCCATCCCTCCACACCCTGAAGGGCGGGAGGCCGACGCTGCGCGCTCAGCCAAGGCCAAGGGGAACAGACCTCGCCTCGGCGGGCCTGGCGACCGAGATGAGGGCGGGAGAGTCCCATGAGAAACAACACCTACGGTTTCTCCAAACTGTCAGCCCTCCTCCACAACGAGCCGCCTGGCACGGGCCGTCTGAACTCCAGCACCTCATTTCTAAGGGGCGATGGGAGCAGATGGAAGGTTCAGAAATGAGCTCCTTGGAGCCCCTCCAGGGTCAGATGCTCGGGCGGGAACTCCAAGCTGGGCGCCACCTAAACCCTTCCAGATCCCTGCCTCGCCGTGTCCCCGCCCCCACCCCACCGCCGCACCCACCGGGAAAGATGTGGTTTCCCGTGTTTGCCTTGCTGTGAATCCAGGGGGAGGGCGGGGGGGCTGCGTCTGAACCAACGGCTTCGCAACTGAAAGGAGGTTGAGAAGCAACAGATCTGTACATCCGTTCCTGCTAAAAATGCCTGTGACGTGAAAATGATGCTGATGTTCTGTGGTACCAAATTTATTCAGGAGGTTCAAACTTGAATATTATCAAAAACCTACATTTTCTCGGTTTAGCAAAAAATCACAATGGAGCTATTGTTCGCCTATCAGTATTAACAGTTACTGACACCTCATTGTTGGTTCCTTTAGTCCATCATGGCAATTCCCTTACCCAGTGGCGAGTTTGCCTTAATGCGATGATGAAAGTGACTCTCGTCCTTATTCCTACTGTGTACAGATAAACATGAAGTGAAGTGAGGAAAGTGGCAGGTGATTGATCTGGGAGTGTTTAAAAGCCCCATCATGACTAAAATTCGCTGGTCCCAATGTGTTGATGACATAGAACTACAGTAGTAAATACAAACTTGTGATGAATTAAATAGAAAGAGTAAAACTGGACAAGGCAGTTTACCCTCAGCCATATTTTAGATACTGTTTGAAAGACCGTTCATGTTTGTGGAGTAATATCATATACGCTCAGAATGTGAAGAAACCTTAATAACCATATAGCCAAGTTGTACTTAAATGCTCATACCCTGACGCAAAGGAATGGGAGGTGTCTGTTCTACAATCACACAATTGTCTGGTAAACATGACCCATGTTTCAAAACAAAAAGCAGATTTTCTTCCCCTTTATCAAGTTTGTATAAACAGATGAACACTTTAAGACAGCATTCACCAAACGATTCTGTGCAGTCACCATCATCCAGTGCCTGAAAGTTGACAGACTCAAACATTCAGTTTTGAACAACTGGAAAATAAGTATTTCCCAAGGGAAAAAATAGCTTTTTATAGGAAGGCATTTAGTATAACGCAGTACCTTTGGGATATGGAATCTTCAATTAGAAATGAAGACTGAGTCTTACAATGAAGGAATATGAAGTCAGACAATGAGAGAAGAGAATTCTTTCAACAAACGAACTTAGCAGTTTGCTATAGAAAGAAAAAAAAAACAGGTTTTCATTGTAGCCATGGCAACTTCCCATCTTTACCACTTTTTGAACCTAAGTCAACTATCACATCTTTCTCTTCTTCAGACTCTGTGGTCTTTATAACACACACAATGAGGCACAGGGAGGAAGCCACACTTTGTTCTTGAGCTTCAGCATTTTAAAATGTCATCTGAGAACAGTGGGCTTTACATCTCCCCACCCACACGGTGCCCCGGTAGATGCAGCCGATTTGAATGAGCACTGTAGAAGAACACAGAACATTCCAGCTGCTGCTGATGGATGCTCAGAGCTCGGTATTCCCTCCTGTGGACAGCCACGGAGCAGGGCACATGCAGCTCTTTCACTGAGAGGCAGCTCTGCTGTGCCTTCCACCCCACGGTCTACTCCTCCGATAGCCAAGACCTTGGCGAGTAGCTAGTTCATCTCATTTACCGCCGGCCTTCCTGGTCCGCAACAGTGCCTTCCAATGCGTAGGTGTCCGTCCGTCAATGATGAGAAACAAACGAAGCTACAGAACGAAGATCATCTTATCAAATAAAAAGCTTTCACCCTCTATTTCCACATACCCAGAAACAATTTCTGTACTCAGATTAAAGAAATCGCCAGTTACAATGAGTGTGCATAGGTATTAAAGATATTGTCAGATATGAGGATTCTTCAAATCACTTCCTTTTAATGGCCTAGACCGCAAGTTTCAGGCCGGAGTATAATTCCACATGTATTACATGATAATTCAAAACACAGAAAATATTCAGGTCTTGGACGCTCCCTCAGGCAAATCCACATGGGGGAGCCCGTAAGAAAATCAAAGCTACCATGGAAAAAGTTCAGAAAGCACAAAAGGTCATATGTATTAGAACATTCCACATCTTAAAATGCTTTTTTTTTTTTTTTAAGATTTTATTTTATTTATTTATTTTTTTAGAGAGGGGAAGGGAGGGAGAAAGAGAGGAAGAGAAACATCAATGTGTGGTTGCCTCTTATGTGGCCCCCACTAGGGGCCTGGCCTGCAACCCAGGCATGTGCCCTGACTGGGAATCGAACCTGCGACCCTTTGGTTCGCAGCCCGCGCTCAATCCACTGAGCTACGCCAGCCAGGGCCTTAAAATGCTTTTTAAATTTTTTTTTAAAAAGTCCTCTGAATCAACCCACAAAAAAGCCTAAAGTTAATGGCCAATGAAGAATAACTTTTAATCTTTCAATTTTTAAAAACTGTATGAAGTAAAGAGATGAGAAATAAAAGTGCAGTGACTGACACAGTAGGTCCTCAACAAACATTTATTGAAAGGCTGAATGGAAGAATAAATGAAAAATAAATGAAAAACCTAATAAGGGCTGACTTCGAACTTGGGTGAGTCATTCGTTCAAACCATTTAAGAGAGTCTTGATATAATGCAGTAAGATGTCAGTTTTCATTCCTGGTGAGATATCATTAACATCATCTTCTGAAATTTACATAATAATGTTCCACTATAATTTTTTTGCTTTAATATATGAAAGATTCTGTTGCCTTTAAAACTAAAAGAAGATATAAAAACACCTAAAATAGTTTTACATTAAAACAAAAACAACTCAAAAGGCAGTACTTATGAGTTGGCTCCTAGCTCCTGAGAGTATGCGCACCCATCTGAATATTCACCCCAAAACGGAATCATTTGATGAAAATGTATCTACTGCTAGTAACACTTACTTGCGTAGAGTTTATTGACCACATTTTAAGGAAGAAAAGCAATGCATTTTACCCACAAGTGGTCTACTTTACATCCACCCATTCAACCACCATCCAAATACGTTCATTGAAGGCTGTCTGTGTCCTAGGCCCTCGGCTCAGCTCCGTAGCTTCTTCCACAGCACGAGTCCCAAAACCTCGAAAACCCAAGCTGAAATATCGATGTTTTGAAGTAAAGTTTCCCTACTCCTATTTTAGAAGGGGAAAAAAATCCCAGCAATTGCTGGAATGTGGGAAATTATACAAGTAGAATAACAATTATGTAATTTAAGTTTCCTTAGCTGGAAAGCATTTTTTAGAGATTGATTCTTTTTCTCAATGTATTCCGAAAGGAAACTCGGGAGAGGTGAAGTCGGGGAGAGAGAGATACAGCGAAAGCGACAGGGTGGAGAGCACTACAAATGTTCAACACGTAAAGATGGGATTCAGCGGGTCAATTAATTTTTAATGGTATCATTATTTTTATGTTTAAAAAACCACACAGACACATATGAAAACAAATAGAAAGCTGTCCTTCTGAAATAAACACTGCTGCTACGACTGTGAGGTGGGCCAAACCCCTGAATGGCCAAGGGCAGAGCCCGCACGGTCGGTGGTGATGCTAAGGGCCACTCTCTGAAGATCAGCGACGTTTTCCGACCGGTGCCCAGAAAGTGAGCACTTCGTAGGACAACTGGAATATTTCCACTTTGTCCCCACCAGGCAATAAGAAAAAGATTTCCTCACAATCTGGGGGCCATGCCTTTTTCTCTTTTGTTTTTCCCTGCATTTTTTTCCTACTGTCAGTGACTTAAGAAGGAAAAGTCACTTTAATCACTATTCCACATGCTGTCCTCCAACGGAAATTATATACGGACCCGTTTGTGTGTGACCACTGAGCACACGCTTGCTGAATGACCGCTGCTTTGGAGGTGCTGGGCTAGGTGCTAATCAACCAAGCCAATGAGCCGATGTGATCAGATCAGAAGTGAGTTCTGCAAAGTCTCTAATAGTAAAAATCTCATCATCTGTTAAGGGACTCATAATCGAATAACTGCATGTCTATTAATGTAATAATCTAATAATCTCATGTCTAACAATTTCATGCCCAGCAAGGGAAAAAGAAAGGTAAACACATGATTAGGACACAGATGTGGGTGACCAAGAATGAACCCAGGAGCAGGGTCCCAGCACAGGGGCCTGGGGTCCAAGGTCACGCCAAGGGCCCTGGGGCTCAAGAGCCCCCATTCCTGTGACGACGCTCTCTTTACTTCAGCGGGTATGTCGGGCTTTCCTGACCATGACAGTGAAGGACTCTGATCTGACTTCCCACCTCAGATTCTAGACTCAAGAGCCAACCGCAAACTCCTGATTTGTAATTTCCAGGTCCATGTTTTAAGAACAGAGCGAAAGCACTGACCAGCAGAGTCAGGTGTCCACACTCTCCGACCGCCACGTTTCTTGCCGCAGGGCGGTGCTAGCGTTTCGGTTTTGGCCCCTGTGAGTTTGGTTGGTGTGGGTCTCACACTGGTCACTGCTAGTAGACGGATAAAACTAGTTTTCCAAACTGGAAGAGCTGAAAACCAAGGAAATGCCAGCCCCGCTGAGACGGAAAACAGGTGACTTGGAAAAGTCATTCATCTCTTTTCCACGTACGTGTGCAATGCGGGTCACTAGACAGAGCCGCAGTCCGCAAGGCAAAACCTGGGTTCTAATCCCACAGCATCATTTTTAGCTCTGTGACTTCAGGCACGTGGGTTTCCATACCCTGACCCCCAAAAATGGGAACTAAAGTACCTCCCCACACCCTCAGAAGGTCATGATTAATACAAAATAAACAATGAGTAAGAAAGGGCTTTGAAACCCATAGAGCACCGCGCTGTAAGAAGTTAGCACTGCCTCACTCTCCCGCAAACAGCCCCTGCCAAAGAGTCCATTAGGGAATCAGCATCACCAGCTCAAAGACACGAGAACAAAGTCGGCATCACCAGGAAGACAGGCACCATGTCCAGACCCTCTGCTGTGCTTCCCGGGCTGACACTTTCTTCCCACGGGCCTGGGGAAGCAGAACTGGAATCTGCTCACCACTCTCAGAACTCTCCTTAGTTCCGAAAGCCTCCAGGATAAACCTAGTTCAGACGTGGTTGTTTCTGGCATGTGGCTATGTGGTGATGAAAGAAGGTCAGAAAAGAGTTTCTAATTAAATGCAGATATGTATTTCAGAAAATGCTCCCAGGAATCATTTCAAAATAACAAGTGGCATTGTGAACTGCTCCGCCCCCGCCCCACACCCCATGTTTCATCGTTAACATCTCGGGTGCTGCTGCTGCTGCTGACGCAGAGGAGGACGGGGCGGGGGGGGCAGCTTTGGGCCCTGGACCGAGAGGACGGCACCCATTCACGGGCCGTCATGACGTCCCTGGGCTCACCCGAGGCCTCCGTGGGAACACCCCAGAATGGGCTCAGCCCTTCACGTCTAGGCTTTTTGTCCGCATTGGGACTGAAGAGGCAACAACAGACTTCTGCTGTAGCTTTCTCGGGGGCAGCCCGCTGTGCTGGCATGCCCACTCCGACACAGAACTGCACCCACCTGGCCCCCGTGTCCCCACTGATGAAGGGGAGAGACCAGGCCAGCTTCCGGTCCTCGCGCTATCAGATCTCTGCCTGGGAAACAGGAGGTGCTCGTTAAAGGGGACTGCGCAAGTGAAGGAAGAAGCTACACTTCTGAGATGCGCTTTGTGCTGAAGTGCAACCTCCCTTTATATTACACTCATACTTAACCTTTGGATTCAGTGACGTCGTAGCTAACACATTCTGTGTAAGCAGTACACTTATGCAAGTTAAAGCAGCTAAACACTGAAATTAGGGAATGAAACAGACTAAACTGCCGAGATTGTGTGAGAAAGGTGACCGCGGTACATGTGTCCATGAATTAACATGATTCGTGTATGGGTTCACTGGAAACATTTCTTGGGCATCCACTGTGGCGTGGTTTCCAGGCCCAGAAGGCGGGAAGAGAAGTCAGGCAGGCTCGCGCTCTCGGGCAGGTGGGCGCTGGTGAGGGACAGCACCCAGCGGATGCTGTGGTGGGTGTGAATCTCAGGGCAGAGACCGCCGTGGAGGGCAGCTGACAACAGCTGGGGTGAGAGGGCACACAGAGGGCTCCCCAGAGAGGTGATGCTTGACTGAGGCACAGGCGTTCCAGGAAGAGAGAAGGTCTGAGACCCCCTTGGCTCCACCAGCAGAGAGAAGGCTGTGCGCACAAGACAGGCAGAAGCGGAGGACAGACAGACAGGAAGGACAGGGACCGCAGGTGGCAGGCGGCTCCGTGGGCTAAGCATCTCTCAGGCACCTTCAGTGAGGGAGGAGCTGTCTTAGATTCTTTCCTCAAGGGACCCAGAATCTACTTTAAAAAGTTATTAAGGAGTACTAATTGGTAGTGACAGAACAGTTACAGGGAAGTAAAGTACAGCGCAGGGAATACAGTCAGTAATATTGTGATAACTGCGCATGGTGCCAGGTGGGGACTGGAAATATTGGGGGGAACTCCGCAACGTGTATGACTGTCTGATCACTATGCCGTACACTGGAAGCACACACAAAATAGTGACGACTGCAGACTGTTATTGAAAAATAAAATTAAAAAAACAGACACCAAGGGGAGAGGGGAGGGAACTTCAGGGGAAAAGAGGAAGGGTTTAGAGCAACAAGTATTAAAGGACACATGGACAAAAACTATGGGGGGTGGAAATGGGAGGGAAGTGGGGAGGGCTGGGGCGGTGGGCCGGGATGGGAGTAAAAGACAGAAAACTGTACAAGATCAACAATTAAAGGAAAAAAAGAAAAACAAAAACAGATTACAAGTCCTAGCTGAAGAGTCAGTTAAGAAAATGTAGATAAGCAAACAGGAAGGAAAAAAAAGGAAAGCAGACACTTAATTCAAGATAACTTAGTACGTATCCGAACTTCAAGATCTGGCTTTAGATAAAATCACAGCTCTTAAAATAGAGGATAAGAGGAAAATTAGGTGTGACTTTAGGAGTTGTACATGTTTTAGAATTCTGAAAGACAAGGGATTTCTTTTTTTAAATAGAAAAGAAGTTTCTCTTTCTCCGTAGAGACGGCGTCTCCAGTTGTATTAATCTCTGCCGCTGAAGCCCCAGTCTTACAGTAGAGTCACTGAGGACACCTCCAGAGTGTAACTGCAGGGCAGAGACGAGAGAGTGCCCGTATCTGTGCGCCAAGCACAGAGCCCCAGGATGACCCGCCCGCCCTGCCCCGAGGCCGGAGCCAGGGCACAAGGGCCTCTCCTGCAGTCCCCTGAAGCAGCATGTGTGTGCAAAGGTGGTGAGGCATCGTCAAACGCAGCGCATATTAAAGCAGCAACTTGGTTTTGCATTGCTTATTTTTATGTGATAAAGACATCAGTATCCATTTAAAAGAAGGAATAGCTAAGTGCCTGTTTTAGTGCTGTAATAAAGTTACTTCTTTCACTGTTAGTGACTAATAGAATCTAAGTTATTTTCAGGGAAAAACAAGACAGTAAATATTAATCGGAATTCCCCTTAAGAATGGCAACATACAGGTACATCTATGGCAAGTGAGACTTCGTCTCTTCCAAATACGGCAAGTGAGACTTCGTCTCTTCCAAATACGGCAAAAGTGAAGCCACTTGATACAGAGGCCACCATGGAGAGAAGTATGCATGAAAACGGGAAGTCCCGCCGAATACCAGGACTTCCAGTTCACATCGCAGTTGGTCCCCGGGGACGGGACGGACTGCGGCTAATGCATTTGCTTGTAACTGAACAGTACTGTGTCTTTACACCCTTTAATTTTGTCTGTGGAAGAGGGGCAAAGGCTATCGGCACTGAAAGGCTTTCTTGTCTTCCCATTAACTAATCGTCAAAGAGAATGAGAAACATAACCAATACAATTGCAAGGTACAAACGAGTGAAATTTGGAAATAACAGAAATATTGTGGAAGCATGTTCGTTATGTTTACTGTCATTTCAGCCTTCTAAAGAGTCCATTTCTCAGACTTCCAATGCCTGGGCCAACCACTACTGAGGCTAAAATCACATATTGAATTAAGCATCAACTCTAAGAGTATATGTGAGGTCACCATAATTAGTTAATGGATATTAATGAGGGTACTTTTTTCCTTGAGACTAATTCTCTTCCTTCTCTGTTTCATATTTTATTTTATTATGGTTAGCGTCACGCTGCTCTTCCTGCGAGTACCGAACTGGCACGGGATTTGAACATGACGCTCCTCGGTAAATGAATTGCTCGATTTCCTGGGACCACCTAGTCGCACTCCGCCTGCAAGGCGCGTCTCCGTCTGCCCCCGTAGAGGCGGCAGCGACCTGCTGTTGGCCATCATGTCTGACATCTCCGGACAGGGCAACTGGGGCGCCGGCACGTAGTCCCACGGCCGAAGACGCTGCAGGTCGACGGCGCTCCCCGTGCCACGCGTGCCGCCACTCGCCCCGTCAGCCAGCCCTCGCTGAACTCACTGGCAGTGACCGCGGAACCCTTCCGGGCCCGGCGCCGTGCTGAAGAGGAAAGCTAAGATGAAGGACATGCCACTCCGAATGCACGTGCTGCTCGGCCTAGCGATCACCGCACTCGTGCAAGCTGTAGACAAGAACGCGGACTGCCCACAACTATGTACGTGTGAGGTCAGGCCTTGGTTTACGCCCCGCTCCATCTACATGGACGCCTCTACCGTGGACTGTAACGACTTAGGTCTCTTCAGTGTCCCAGCCAGGCTGCCTGCGGACACGCAGGTTCTGCTCCTGCAGACTAACAGCATTGCCAAAATTGAGCACGCCATAGACTTTCCGGTGAACCTTACCGGCCTGGACTTATCGCAAAACAATTTATCTTCCGTCGCCAATCTTAATGTCAGAAAGATGCCTCAGCTCCTGTCTGTGTACCTAGAGGAAAACAAACTCACGGAGCTGCCTGACAGATGTCTGTCTGGGCTGAGCCACTTACAAGAACTCTACATTAATCACAACTTGCTCTCTGCGATTTCGCCGGGAGCCTTTATCGGCCTACACAATCTTCTTCGACTTCATCTGAATTCAAATAGATTGCAGATGATCGACAGCAAGTGGTTCGACGCTCTTCCCAATCTGGAGATTCTGATGATTGGGGAGAATCCAATCATCAGAATCAAAGACATGAACTTTAAGCCGCTTATCAATCTTCGCAGCCTGGTTATAGCTGGTATAAACCTCACGGAAATACCAGATAATGCCTTGGTGGGGCTTGACAACTTGGAGAGCATCTCTTTTTATGACAACAGGCTTATGAAAGTGCCCCACGTTGCTCTTCAAAAAGTCGCAAACCTCAAATTTTTGGATCTCAATAAGAACCCCATTAACCGAATCCGGAGAGGCGATTTCAGCAACATGCTGCACCTCAAGGAGGTGGGGATAAATAACATGCCCGAGCTGGTTTCCATCGACAGCCTGGCTGTGGATAACTTGCCGGATTTAAGAAAAATAGAAGCGACCAACAACCCCAGGTTGTCTTACATCCACCCCAACGCATTCTTCAGGCTGCCCAAGCTGGAGTCCCTCATGCTGAACAGCAACGCCCTGAGCGCCCTGTACCACGGTACGATCGAGGCCCTGCCCAGCCTCAAGGAGATCAGCATACACAGCAATCCCATCCGGTGCGACTGTGTCATCCGCTGGATCAATATGAACAAAACCAACATCCGATTTATGGAGCCAGAGTCGCTGTTCTGCGTGGACCCACCCGAATTCCAAGGCCAAAACGTCCGGCAGGTGCATTTCCGGGAAATGATGGAAATCTGTCTCCCTCTTATAGGGCCTGAGAGCTTTCCTTCCAACCTGGACTTAGAAGCTGGGAGCTACGTTTCTTTACACTGCAGAGCTACGGCGGAGCCACAGCCTGAAATCTACTGGGTAACACCGTCTGGTCAGAAGCTCTTGCCTAACACTCTGGCGGACAAGTTCTACGTCCATTCGGAAGGCACGCTAGATATAAGTGGTATAAGCCTGGCAGAAGGGGGGTTATACACTTGCATAGCAACTAATCTGGTTGGTGCTGACTTAAAGTCTGTTATGATCAAAGTGGATGGTTCTCTTCCCCAGGATAACAATGGATCCTTGAACATTAAGATCAAAGATGTTCAGGCCAATTCAGTTCTGGTGTCTTGGAAGGCGAGTTCTAAGATTCTCAAATCCAGTGTGACGTGGGCAGCCTTTGTCAAGACAGATAATTCCCAGGCCGCCCAAAGTGCTCGCATACCTTCCGATGTCAAGGTTTACAATCTCACTCATCTGAACCCATCAACTGAGTATAGCATTTGTATCGATGTCCCCACCATCTACCAGAAACACAGAAAACAGTGTGTTAATGTCACCACCAAGGGGCTGGAGCCTGATCAAAAAGAATATGAAAAGAATGACATCACAACATTCATTGTCTGCCTCGCGGGCTTGCTGGGGATTATCGGCATGACAGGTCTTTGCAGCTGGCTCTCTAACAAAATGAACTGTGATACTGGACAAAACTACATGAGGAGTTACTTACAGAAACCAGCCGTCACATTCGGTGAGCTTTACCCTCCTCTGATCGACCTCTGGGAAGCAGGCAAAGAAAAAAGCACAGCGTTGGAAGTGAAAGCAACTGTTATAGGTGTGCCAACAGATGTATCTTAAAAACAACTGACTAAATCTACTTCAAAGAAAAGCTCAAGAGTGTAGCTGTGCTTGGGGGGGGAAAGCATAGAAATATCACTTTCTAGAAGAAAGTTTAAGCTTCGCCGATGCTGCTCCTGACCAATGGAAAGTGTACAAGTTCAGCATTTTAATTTCCCAGCTTCAAAGGGTACTGTGGCAACCAAATAAGATAATTCCATTTTCTAGAACTTTCATGTAACTTTTATGTCTGGACTGCAGTTACAGTGGACAAAAACATTTCTGTATTTTTTTTTAAGTATATAAGAGTAGTTGCACTGAGCAATACCTCCTACTGTGTTGTATCACACATATTAGCCACGAGTTTTCGCGGTGACCAGATAGACTTGAATTGACACGTGGTGGAATAAAACGGACAAATTCTGTAGAATAGACACAGTGAGTATGTGGACCTCTTTTATAAGAAAAAATACATTTTGGATTAAAATCAATTGCTTTTGTCTTGTTTTCGTTTTTAAATAAAGAATAATTTCTGGGAAATGTCATCTGACCAGATATCATTTAAATGACATTTTTAAAAAAGTGTTTTTCTATAATGAAATTTGAAATGCTAAGAGTAACACTCTTTTACTGGGTTCTGTTACTACATTTTTATAGTGCACAAAAATGGATCGAGAAGGCACTTTATCGATATTGAAAGGCAATCATCACATTGTATTTAACCCTTTCACTAGTGATGAAAAGAAATCCCCTAGCAAATTATGTATTCATTTAAAGATTTTCTTTTCTTGACAAGAAGCTTTTGTGGTGGATTTAATCATTAAGTTCACATAATGTAAATCAATATCTGAGGAACTGAAAGCCTTATTTTGATAATTAGTAGTAACTCAACTTTAAGATGCTTGCTTTGCAGAAAATATTGCCAAATTTTGGCAGCACTTAAGATCTAGATGTAACCTTCAAATCTTTCTATGCTTCTAAACACTCAATGCACTTTTACTTCAATACGAAGCAAATAACCCAATAATGTTCTGTATTGCAAACACAGCAATGAACCATGTTCTACAAAATCCCAAAAGAAGGACATTTATATACTTATATAGCGACTAACCTTACAAGTGTTGACTTGAAGTCTGATCAAAGTAGATGGTCTTTTTACCCCAGAATAACAATGATTTTTTAAATTTTAGAAAACTTGGATTTTCCAAGACTAAAATTTGAGAATTTACCTTTAAAATCTACTGAGAAGTCATAGTAGAAGTTTATAGGTTCCATCTTATGAAATTCTCCCTTTTACATACTTTCCCCCATTATAAAAATGGCATGAGCCAGATAATTCCAGAGTTCAAAAGAAATTTAAAAGGATAACTTTCTTAATGAAAGGAAAATCTCAGAGAAATTCAAAGTGAAAAAAAATTAAGTGCAGTTCTCTATGACTCCATTTCAGGCACCTAAACACACAGCTTTAAAAAAAAAGAGAGAATCATTGAAATTAACTGCCAAGAACGTAACTGATTATTTAAGAGTCTTATATAGTAAATATGTAACTTTTACTTGAGAAAAAAACCCAGCCATTATCTTTTAAGGTTTTAGTTGTATTTACAAACAAAACCCAGAGCCATGCAAAATAAATGTCCTTGTGTATAAAGGAGATATCCTAAAACAATGGAAAACCATCTGAGATAATAAGCCAAGCTTTTTATAGGCAAATCACTTATCTCTGCAAAGCTACAAGGTTTCCATGTTAATTGCTCTGTACCTGTTCCTAATCAAGTGTTCAATTTTTCTTACAGTAGCTTGCTGTATAATATCAACATGTCATTGTCCTGTAAACATTTCCAGTACTGTAGTCATATCAATTTATTTGTTAATACTAGACATTTGCTTTTGTGACAGCATTAACGGTTTCTAATTAAATCCTAGCTGTTTTTCACAAAGTGGAAGGTATTGTTATGAACTCTTTGAAATGAAAAAACAAACTGTGTTAATGTAACACAAACAAAATTTGAGACTTGATAATTCAGTGTGTTTCCCAAACACAGGTTTTACAACCTGATGAATCACTATCACACAGTGGCTGACATTAGAATTTATCAGCAAGACATGCTCATACATCATGAGAAGTTTCAGCACCACGGACAGAGCTTTTTTAAAGCATCAAGCTATTTGTCAAAATAGAGGAGCTGAAGTGTGACCTATTAGGATGCAGGTATTGTATAGATCAGCAAGAACTTTCTCAGGTATCTGGTACGTTTCTTTCAAACCCATCTGCATAAAGAACTGTAACAAACACATCCTAAAGCTGAGAATCCATTTCAAGCTACATTTTCTTAGGGAAATTGTAGCAAATAAGCACTCTGAATAGACATTCAATACTGAGTGTTGAAAGGAAGTATTTTTGTTACAGCCAAATAAATACAGCAGCTCAAAGCAAAGCATGATGTTTACTTGATTAAATTTTAATCTAAATTGACAGTCAGAGAGAAAAAAACACATTTGCTTCAACAACAAGAATGGCATTTCATGCTTCCTATGTTTCCCTCTAAATCTCACGTAAAATCGGCTAAGCCCTGGCCACAGTTCTCAAGGCACGTAACTCACAATTCAGTGACACCACGTGGGTGTGATGGCAAACTTCAGCTATGAGAAAACCGTGAAATTCATACCTTTATGAGTTCCAAAGTCATCGCCTCATCTGGTATGGAAGAAAACATTTTTTTTTTCACAAAACAAATTAAAAAAATATATGTCTAATTTGTGCTACAAAAGACAATTCAATTTTTTAAAAATAAGTTTATCCAGTTGAGTGCAAGAATACATGAAGCGCTGTGGAGAGAAATGTGTTATTGTCAGCAAGGCCATGCTGCCAATCACATGCAGATCATTTTTACAGAAAAAAGTATGAAATATATTTATGGCACATACATCAGCCTTTTGATACTGATTTCAGTTCTTAATTTTTTATTTTAATTAACGTGTTAAGTGAAACTATGTATCAGCAAGCTTAAGCTTAAAATTATAATTCCTTCATCTATTCGTTGAACTATATTTTATTTACATTCCAAAAATATCCACGCATGGGTATTAGTCACTGGAGACACAGAAGTGAACAGGCAAATTCTTCACCATTCTGGGACCCATATTCTACTGGATTACACTCTGGTTGTACATTGCTGTTTTCACAAGCATGTCTTAACTACGTGACTTACTGGGGCCCCAGCTGCAAACCATACTTTCAAAGAAAGCATACTTTCATACTCAGAAAATCATAGATTTATTTTTACTTGTTCTAAAATGTTTCACTTATCACAACATATTGATATAGAAACTTAATTCAAATTTATTATTGAACTCTATTATTTATTATGCACTATAGATAGGAATTAGCCTAATACCACCCTTAGACTACTTAAATCAAGAAGCATGTCTACTAACCATAAGCTATTTCTTGGCAGAGAAATATGGATAAATATATGTTTCCTCTACTTTAAAAACAGAGATTGATCATATGAGAAATATAACAAGTTAAATTCAAGAAGGCAATCTAGCATTGACATAATGTTTATTTACTTTACAAAGAGAATGATCAATTCTTATAAGATCTTTCAACAACTATGAAAACCTTCCAATTTCATGGGTTAGCTTTTTACATGAAAAATCAGAAGTGATATGTCAGTAATCAATAAAGTAAACATTAAAATCAACTAAAAGTTTAAAAGTACATATTTGCTGAAAAGAAAAATTTCTGATAAAATAGTCCAACAACTACCAAAAATAGAAGAAAAAATTCTCACTGCATGAGGGGGGACCCCCAAAAAAACCAAAATTATTTTCTGGAGGGCAGGCCCCTTGCAGAACAGACTTCCCTCATTAGGTGAGTGCTCTAGGAACCCATCCTGTATCAGTGTACCAGCTGGCGTTGTTGTGAGAGGCTGTGTTCAGCTTCGGTGCATTTTTTTTGTTTCAAGCCTCTTTTGATGCATTTGCCCATTTTATGATGGGTGATTACAAGTGCACCTGTCCACTCCACATTGAGTGTTCTGCAGTTTTTGACCAACAATGGCATGACCCTTTGCCCCACCCTCTCTATTCACCTGATATCTCTTCCTGAGAGACTTTTGTTTCCCCGGGTGAAAAAAGTCCTCAAAGGGAAACATTTTGCTGATGTGGAAGAGGTGAAACAAACAAACCAAAAAAGGGCAGAAGCAGTAAAAGGCATCAAAATTAATGAGTTCAAAAACTGTGGGAAAAAACATCTCAATAGGTGTATTGCATCCAATGCAGAGTACTTTGAAGGTGACTGAGGTTTAAACATGTTAAGAATAAATACACAGTTTTATAAATTCATTCCAGGAGGGTTTTTTTGGTCCCCCCTTGGATATGTCCCCATTAAATGTTGACTTGGGCTTCATTCCCCCTGGAAATGAGGAACAATGAATAGTGATTATATAGCAACACTTTTCCTTGGATCCAATCTTTCTCACTCTCTCTCTCTTTCTTTAGCTTCCCAAAACAAACTATAACAAATAAGAGCTGTTCGGGTTTGGTTTGGTTTGGTTTTTGAGGAAAATGGTTGTTGTAGATACGTTCACGATATCCAACACCCCAAACTGTCATCTGGGGACAAAGCGGAACAGAAAGACCACCGTGACCTTCACGCTCAGTTGCACAGCTCCCACTGCTGTCATGGCGTTCCACCCCGGCTGAGGCACGGCTCGCTAGGTTGTGGCCTGGGGGGATGGCCGTATGGTCCTGGAGGAGGAAAGCCACATCTACAGTCAAAATGCTACACTCAGCATCACCGGGTTCCGGGGAAAGACAGAAACGGGCTCGTTTCAGTACACCTGTGCCTGCCTTTGTGTGTTTGTCTGAAAAGTGAGGTCGCCATCTGTGGTAAAAGCTGACCACCCACTTACTCTATTGTATTTACACCTCTGAAGCAAGAGAAAAATAAAAACACTATCTGCAGGCAGACAGGAATAAAACGGCAAACTCAGAGTTAATTCTAGTAGTCACACTCCATGTAATCAATGCTTAGAATAAGATAATAAAAGATGTTAAAAAGACTCTTCCAGTAAAATATAGGTCATTTTCTAAATCTGGACTAAATATTTCATTAATGATATAACAAAGCTGCTCTTGAATTCACTAGTAAGCATTCAGTATTCTCAGGCGAGAAGATAAAGCATACGAAATACCACACAATTCCTTTTCATTCCCACTGAGAATAGACAAGCCCACAGATTGGAATTGACCTGTTCCAGTTCACTTAGTTCATTTTACAGTAATACACCTCAGAGGGCTCTTAGCTTATCTTTTAAATAAGCCATACAGTCAATACCAACTAAGGAGTTAGATACATCACAGACATGTCAATAGAACTTTCTCTTAAAATCAAACTGGGGCATTCGAATAAGCAATAAAGTGACAGCAAATATCATACGTATATTCAGTAACTCCCAAATTATTATAGAAGAGTGACCCAGAGTACCAAAGCCTCACAAAGAGAATTCAGGCTGACCTTGGCACGCCTTTCAGAGGAATGAACTAGAACGACATTTGAAGACCTCACAGTAATTTGTGTTTCTATTTCTATTTTCTGAGCCAAATATGTTTTCAAGAAGCCGATAGCATTGTGAAGCCATGGCGAGGAAAATCCAGCTTCTCGCTAAAACATATGGCTCCACGTCTGAAGTTACTGATCCTAACCCAACTGCGGTGCCCATTGATAACGTTTTGCAACAGATAATAGAGTGAGGCAGGCACACGGGCTGACGCCCCCAGCCCTGGCATGGAGCGAGCCGCCGTGTAACATGCTCCCGCTCACATGTGACGCCAGACTCCAGGCTGATCGAGACAGGGTCAGTCGTAAACCACACCAGGGGACATGATTTGAGCAATATGGTCAAACGCACCAAAAGAGTTCTTTAAAAGATGAGTCAAAAACAAACAAAAACAAAACCCCGACTTTCAGAACTGGAATTAGAGTGCGAGGCCTCTGGTACACATCCCTTTCACAGAGGCTTCGGAGAGGACTCACGCCTTTAACAGAGGACAAGAAACCGCGTCTCCGGAGTGACTTTAAGGCTCCCAGCATCTCCGTGTCCTCACCGGTTTATCAATCAGCCAACGTTGTAGCGTATATATTCTCATATTAAATCATGCATTTCATCCGATTTAAAACACACATGTAAATTTATGCATTTTGGATGTAAATAAGTATGCCATTCTTACTACCCAATTCAAGTCCTTGAGTGTGAAAATAAAAATACTTAAAACCATGAATATGACAAAGAAAAGGTATAAAAACAGATGAGAACATGCATTTCTTTCTACTAACAAAATCTTTGCCTACACTAATATACAGGAGTTAATAGATGGCATTTAATGAAGGAACTACACCAGAAACAATTGCGTGAGGATAAGGGGAGTCACTCCCCGATGAAAACGAGTCGTGTGTGTGTGTTTCAGGCCAGGCTCGGCACCGAAATGACAATATGCTGCTTGAGGTGTTTCCCTGGCCTGTAAAAGGCATAGAATTAATATTCTCAATATAATGTTATAGCTGAATAAATATACATTCATATCTACTTTTTAAAAGATTGTATTTATTTATTTTTAGAGAGAGGGGAAGGGAGGGAGAAAAACAGGGAGAGAAACATCAATGTGCAGTTGCCTCTCATGCACCCCCAACTGGGGACCTGGACTGCGACCCAGGCATATCTACTTGAATAGCAACCTTAAAACCAGGGAGGGAGGGAGGGAGGGAGGGAGCATCTACTGAAGACTACAAATGCGCCAGGCTAACCATCTGCTAATTTGCTATGGTCGTAATAAATGCATCTTACTATGAGTCCGGTGTACTGGTTTCTCTCACCCCCCTCTCTGATAGAGTTTAGATTTGTTGGATAACTTCTCATAGAGTACAAACCTTGGGGTCTGAGTAGTTCTATGTTATGAATTGGAATTTAAGAACTGGCTCT
This sequence comes from Glossophaga mutica, assembly GCA_039655065.1. Classification (NCBI taxonomy): domain Eukaryota; kingdom Metazoa; phylum Chordata; class Mammalia; order Chiroptera; family Phyllostomidae; genus Glossophaga; species Glossophaga mutica. The sequence continues at coordinate 93,126,802 of CM077313.1, forward strand.
GAGGAATTCCATGAATGAATTTGTTCTAGGAGAACCAAGTCATTTAATATAGGTTAGATGGCACGGACTGTTTGTTGATTAACAGGGTAGCAAAAAATGTTAAATTAGAACTTGACACTCTCCAACCTATCCCTATGATGCCCATGTAGGAAGCCGGTCATCTGTGCTTCCCAGGAGAAACAAGACAGCCCATTAAAATAAGCAAACACTTTCGTAGGGTTTCGAGCTTCTGTGAGGGCAAACTGGCACGCAAACACTAATTTCACGTGCAAAGAAGTTCCTCAGCGTTGGGTAAGTACTAATTTTTCTTACAAATATTTGGAAGTCACTAGGCTGAACCACATTCCTAGTCCAAATGATAATGTCCCCACCTTAATTCTTTAATGAATTGTCTTTACGGTAGAACTCCATCCAAAGAGTGAGATTGAAAAACTACAGTAGCCAACTCACAGAGAAGTAAGGAGTGGTCCGTGTTTTCATTCGTATGTGAATATTATTCATTCACCCTTCATTTGCCGAGGACCTACTATGTGCCAGACATGATGTTAGCTACTAGAGATTCACAAGCACTGTGGCAGACAAAATTCCTGGCGTCATAAAACAGCCCACAGGTAGGCACCAACACACAGCTCTGGTATCGACAACATAGGCTGGTAAAAATATGTTAAGCATGGGGAGAGCATACATATATTTATTCAGGGGCTACAGTTCATTATAAAGAGGCCCAGAAGAAGTTCTGAGAATGGAGACAGTTTTTACACACTCTCCCAGTTGGGGAGCAGAGCAACGTTGGGTGCAGGTGAGGGGCAATGTGAGGACAGCAAGAGGCTGCAGAGTTTGAGGAGCAAGGGAGCACTAGGGAACTGCGTGGAAGTTCTGGAGACAGAAAAGGGCAGAGCTGGCTTCAGAAAGAAACAATGGAGAGATAGGTGAAAAATCATACTGTGCTGCTCACCATGGTGGAAACGAACCTCCCAGTGGAAAAGGACCAGACCGAGTTTAAAACGCCGGGACTAAATTGTAAGGCCGCAAACACCAGATGGCCACGTGTCCCCTCTGTCTCCCTCTGTGGCCAAGTCCAGTCTGCCATCCAATCCCTATTCCTCCAAGGCTGGGAATATGAGACGTCAGAAATAAAAAAGGACGTAGACGCAGGCACAGCTATACCCTACGCCCTCAGACCTTCCCTAACCTGAAACCACACAGACACACGCACACACACACACGCGCGTGCACACACTCAAGATGCTCACAAACGTATATGCAGACACTCGTCCTTCATGTTCAAGGTTAGTAGAGTCCATTATTTGCCAGCTAGCTTAGTTTCAGATTGTTTCCCCGGTTTTCCACTGTACTTTATTTTTTAACTTTTCCATCACAGTTTACATTCAATGTTGTTTTATGTTAGCACAGGGCACGCGGCCTGGTGGTCAGACAATCCTGTACTTTACCAAGCGTCCCCCAGTGCTGCCGGCACCCACCCGGCACCGCACAGTCACCACAATATTACTGACCCTGGTCCCTGTGCCGTCTGCCACATGCCTGTGACACAGCTGTCTCGTAGCCGCTGGTCCGTCAGACAGTTCAAAAGTCCCTCTCCCACGAAATTAACAGAGGGTGACAATGTGACTCCAGTTCCCCACTGTCTCCTCAAAGCGGGAGAAAAACCCCGCAGTATTCTGGGCAATGTACAATTAGAGTCTATATCTTTGAATTTAATATGGGTCTAGTTCTATGTCCACTATCCACTGTGTTTCTGTTTCAGAAACTTCACATCTATGTTACATAGAGCTTACTAAGTAGCTAAGTATAAAAAGAGATGTAGGAAGAGCAGAAAAAAATTGTGTCTCATTTCTTTGGGTTATGTTTCTACTACACCAAATATGGTTCTAACAGGATCTCGTGGTATCACTTTCCTCAGACAATAGGGGAAAAATCACCCTCTATTATATTTTTACAGTTGAGAGCTTGAACTCAAAATAGTTCAAAGTATAAAAGAGTATTCGTAGAAGTACTGACACATGAATCAGACACCCTAGAGTTTCCAGAATTTTCTCACCACTGCACTCTCTTAAGAAAACAAAGTTTTATTCAGATTGTCTAATATCAGTCTAATAAGGTTTTAGGGTAAAGGAGTGCATTATGTCACAATAATTTAAAGTTCAATTTTCAAAATGCACTTAAATAGTAATAGAGGAGATAAGCATTAATAGACGTAATAAACATAACATATAATATTAAATATAATATAAGATAGAAGCATTAGCATAAATATTTGGAGATACTTTTGGTATTAAACTTTCTCAAAAGTGTTTTTGGGGAATTGTGTTTCCTAGACTATTAAATGAGCTATGTTTCAATTCTTCAATATTTTTTGAAAACTTTGCTGGAGACTGTCACTTAAAACCAAGGGGGAAATTCCACACAGAAAACAAACCAGGTGAAACCACACCCACCCCCCCGTGACATTTCGGACACCGGCGTCCGGGTGAGCTCAGAAAGACCCACAGTGTCCTGTGGTGGGCTCCCAATGGCAGGGTGGGCCCCCCCGCCGTGGCCGACACCCCCCCACCCCGCCTCTGGCGCAGATACCAGGGAACTGGCGGGTGGCCTTCAGACACGATGGTGACGAAGCACAGCCACGGGGTGGTTTGTCTGTTTTAATCGTGTTGAGAGGAGTAACTGTGCCCAGCGCCGGGCTCTCGTGCTCGGGCCAAAGGGCCCTGGTGAGAGGACTCAGAACGCCAGGGAAGGGCACGCATGCGTCTCAGCACAAACTAGCCTGACAGAACAGGGCAAGTTATGGCTTCACTGAGGCCAGGGTGTCTGAGACACTGGAAGAACTGTACGATCAGTAGCCCTAGATTTTGGAACCAAAGTTAAAATCTTCAACTTGCGGGGATGTTATAAAATTCTACTGATTACCCATCTGTGCTTGAAGATGTAAGCTGTTTTCAGGTGCGTTGCACCTGGCACGTGAATGCATTTTCCACCTCCACTCGGACGTCAGAGGGATTAGGCTAACCGACCTCGATGAGTTACTGGTTACAGGGAAGGAGACAGGAAGTAAAACGATCACCAGACACATCCTCGAACCCACGGAACCTTTCTACGGCTCCAAAGTGAGCGCTGCCAGAGGTCGGAGGGCACCTTTCCTGGTGGCAGTGGGCGTATCAATAAAGATGTTTGCTGCATTCAGAAAGGCCAGCCTGCGATCTTGAAATACTCTGGCTGCGGAGACGAGGTTTTCTATTACACCTCTCCTACCGTGTTCCTGGACTTGTCATCTCAAACTTATCCTCATGAGGTCACATTATCCTGTTAAAACATATTATTATAAAATATGACATGATTATCTATTTTTAACTTAACATATATTATAAAAATGAAGTGATTATTATACAGAATTCAAGAAAATACAGTCTCACATTCCCATGTCCCTCATATATACTCATAAAAAAACCTGTCACTTTGCTTTTCTCACATTTTATATTATTTCTGATTCTGCTACCTTAAATCTCAATCCAGCCTCGAGCTCCGCAGACTTCAGCAGCAGCACCAACGGCCCCCCAGCTCAGAACGGAAGAAGACTGCCTCTTCCCTCCCAGCCCCAGAACCTCCCGGGGGCGTGATGGGTGGAAGTTACCATCCTCCGCTAGACTGGTCCCTTCCATACAGCCTGTTACGTTTTGAAAAGGTCTCGTAGTCCAAACATTTCCCCCTCGTGGTAAACTGAGAATGTGCTTCTTTCTAACCAACACCGGTTTCATTTAGGGAGCAAGGGAGTAAAGGTAAGGGAGACTCCTCGCTGCAGCTCCGCTCAGCTATGGCATCCCCGGGGCGTTCTCTGCCCCACAAGGGAGAACCCCAGGTTCTTAAAGCTAGTCAGGCCCCTCTTCTCCAGAAGCAATCCAAATCATTAAATCCTCTCTAAAAACACAGCCCTGGAAACAGAATCAATCATCTGGGTGTGCTCAGCTTGAATCTCTTCATTCTCTTGGGGAGCCAGGCTAACTAAATGCCACAAGCAGGGCCACCAGCAGGCGGACACGGCTCATCACCCTTATGCCAAGCCTCGTGGTCACCAACACCTCCCACGTCCTCATCACCAGCAGTTCGTCCATGCCAGTCCCTAGCACTGAGCCCCTACAGGGAAAAGTCTATCAGGAGCCATCTTTTAAATGACAGGTGAGAACGTATAGGTTGAGAAAGTGAAAGTAACCAACCAAGGCTTCCGTAGTAAGTTTCTACGGGCCGTGGTGACGGGATTTGGCCTCCACGTAGAAAAGCAAACTGACAGCTTGCTAACCCCTACTGTAAACCGTGGGATTTCTCGTAGGAACTAAGGTGGCCTTGCAGGTGCACGTGATGCAGCAGGTGGTGGGTGGCTCTCACCACAGCTCAGCATAGCGAGTATTGTAAGGGCGCAGAAGTGGGAATAGCTGTCACCGGAAATCAGACTTCCCTGATGGCACACTTCTGGAGTAAAGCCAGACACGAACCATGAGCTGGCGAAGAGAAGCAGAGCGATGGCATCATGGGGACGCTACAGCGTGAGAGACCCCGACAGAGCTCCAAGACATCGGTCACCACCAGAGAGGCAATCTGGCTGCTCCGGAAGCCAGCTCAGGAAAGAGACCCCACTTTTGCCCTTTACCGCCTCCTCCCACCCCACGGTGACGCAGGGAGACTTGACTTGGGCTGGTGAATGCACGATGCAATTCGCATGTGATTTATTACATGAAGCTATGTGGCTTCTAAGCTTGTTTTTAATTATGCTTCGCATTAAGATAAATATAATGCACTGTGACACACACATGCAAAGAAAGTAAATCTCACACGCACATGTAGAACATGATTCTTAGTCTGGGCACTTGGAACTGATGTTTTCTATTTAATCCTCGTTCTGGTTTTCAAAATGCTGGATGCTTATTAACTGATTTCTTTACGTCCTAATGAGTCGTAACCTGCCATCTGAAAACCACCCCTTGGCAGCAATGAGCCACAAGGGGGACAGTACCCGTGGGGTCACCACACAGCTTCCCTTCCTGCAGTTTTTAGCGCGAAGCCAGCTATCGTTTCCGCTCTCGGGAGGACGCCGAGGGGAAGTGGCAGACAGGAAGGGACGGCAGCGGCGGTCCCTGGGGAGAGCTGCGGGAGGGGGCAGGAGAAGGTGAGCGTGTTCCCTGTACGCCGAGGCTCGGAGGAGCTGAGTCATGTGCCCCCAAGGAAGGGCTGGGATTGAACCGGAGTCTGTCTGACTCCCGCAGGCGTACTTTTCCCACTGGTTAGAGAATGGCCCACAGGAATCTAATCAATATCCCTAAAACGCATCTAAAGATGCTAAAACTAAAAACCGCTCAAAGGGTAGAAAAAGAGCTGAAATGTACAAAATTGGGAGATTTTCAGATCAACTCCTGTAGGTTTCCTGGCAGGAATGTCCAGTGGCGGACCACGCGCCTCTCAGCTGGGACGGCGTGCTGTGTTGGCTCCCCAGGGCCGCCCGTGCAAAGCACCGCCCCCCGACCCCCACAGGTCGTCATATCTCTACACCCAAATCTCCCTCCCCGCTCTCTCATTACAGGTGCCAGTCATTGGACTAATGCGATGCGGCCTCACCCGAACTTGATCACAACTGTTAAGGCCCTATTTCCAAGGGAGGTCGGCTTCACGGGCCCGGGGTTAGAACGTGACCACGTCCTTCCTGGGGAACAACTCAACCCACTTCGGGCAGAGAGAAATGAGTAACTCTAGAATGCCAACTACAGTCCAGGTGAAGCTGAGCTGTCGCAAAGTCACCACAGTGGCTCAGTTCAGCTCCTCATGGGGACAGACCACAGGAGGTGGGGTGTTAAATTTCCTCCACCTCAGCTCTTTGAGAGCATTTACAATGGCGTAATAAAAATGCAAACCAAAAAAAAGTGAAATCAATTTTCCAGAAGGATTCATTCTATGGTCAATGTATACTAATCACCATGCTGGAAGAGACATTTAGACGCCTTGTAAAGTTTTTTTTTTTTTCCTGTTTGAAGTAAAAATTTTTAAAAATCAGTGTTCATTTCATTGCTGATGATTCATTTCACCATTTCCTAACCAAAGCAAAAAAAAAAAAAAAAAAGATATTAAGCCAGAATTACAAGTTTTTATTATGCAAAACAAAACTTACACAAAACACTGGCATATTGCTTTATGTGCTTAGGAAGATCAATTTTTCTATTTCACACTTTCAGACCACATTTCTCAAAGTAAGAAAAGGCAAACGTAATCAAGCTTGATAAGCCAAGAAGCCAAGCAAATGATGGGGGGAACAATAATTTGATTTGAGGGGTGAAGATATTAAATTACCACCTCGGTGCTCTGAATGATGAAAGCAGAGTCAAAAGCAGTTCAGTTTCTTAGAACCAAGCGGTATTCCAGCAGCTTTTCCAAGGAAAAACAGAAATCCGTGTTGAACGTTTGTGAGAACTTTAATATGAATGAGTTAGCAAATCATACTTTAAAAATCGCATTGCAAAACACCGTGGGAATACAGAGGGACTTGCCGCACCTCCGTGGAACTGAATTTTAAATGGCCAAGAGGCGCCCCATTTATTTATCTTTTTCCACACTCCTGCTGAAGGTGGCCGGCGTCCGGTGGCCTGCAGTCCTCTGCTGCCTTTGGTCCAGCGGGAGAAACAGGATCCTGCAGCGAGGCGGCCTCTTCGTCTATCTGCCCAGCACCAGCACGAGGAGGGGGCCGTCTCACCAAGAAGCAGCTGCAAAGGCGCGGCTCTGCCCAAGGACTTGGCCTCCTGGCCGCACTGACACCCCAGCCCTGCGTGAGCTCCTGGGGCCGCAGGGCCCACGTCGGGAGGAAGCACTACCCTCGTGTGCGGTGGTGGCTGCTCCTTTTCACCACATGAGCCAGACAAGGGTGGCCGAAGTAGGCTTACGGTCCTGAGTGCGTGAAACGGAACTTATTCTCCCGTTATTATTTATGAATGATTGTCCTGTTTGTCTGTATTATGCAAGCCTACTGCTTCCCACCCGTGTCATTCATTGCTTCTTACACCGATAACTGCTTCATTCATCGTAAGTTTTAAAAGGTGAACGATTTACACCATCTGACTAGAAACCAGAGTAGGCCACCTTCGTTTCAGTGGCCACCCGCAAACAAACAACACCGCTTATTCCAGGTCAGGTGTAAGGGAAAGGCAAAATTACTTACAATAAATTAAAGTGGTCTGGTAAAAACCATGGACACGGCTTAAAAAAAATTAGAGATAAGGCTGCTGATACACAGTCCCCCCGGTTCTTAATTCATCTGAAGTCACGCTCAGACCCTGCAAGCCTGGAAGTGCCATGAGTGGCTTCGTCAATGGAGAATGCCAGGAATTACGTGGCTGGTGCCCCATCAAATAACGTGACGTACTTGTAAAACCCTTTAAGGCAAAAAGGGAACCGCCTGTATCTAGGAAGAAAAAAATGTTAGAATATTAAGCACTAAAAGTCCTGATGCTTTAAATACCACAAATACAGCAGAAAATACCATTTTGTGTTTCTCGGGTAACGTGATTTTAGAGATCATCTCCGCTGATCCCTTTATTTAAATTTCTGTTTGGTTCTTGTGCGAATAGGTAAGGAAGGGAGGCATTCGGTGTCCACTGGATGCTAGTGTTTTGCCAACAGAAGGGACAAAGCTTGAATTTTCATCTTTGCCCTATTTACACTGTATAATGAAGAAAATTTTTGGAACCGAGCTAATGAAAAGACTAAATTAAGACACAATTTTACCGCTCTGGGAATCTCTGTGGCACCATTACCCAGAGTCCAAAATCCTAAATGATGCTAATAAACTAGCACAATGGCCAGGGACTAGACTAGTTTGCTGTTTTTGTGTCCAATAGTATTTACCAAGGAATTAAAACATTAGAAGCTTCAGGGCCTGTGAAGATGGACCAGATAAGCCCCTGGCCTGCTAGAGTTCAGAGAGTTATCTATGGCAGAAAAAACGCTTTGGAAGGGAAGAGAGATAAGGAATGCCAGAGCAATTAAGTAGCTTCCAGATGCATTTCGTGAAAACTCCAGATAATAGGAATTAGCCTGACCCTGACTTGCAAGTTAATCACCTCCATCTAGAAAGCTGTTGGTTTTGTAAGAGAAGACAGAAAATAGTGTCTATCCTCTTTCTACAAACAGCAATAAGTCTCCATTTTCTAAAATAAAAAAACACAACAGACATTTTCCCTCTGAACTAAAAGTCCTTTTTGAGCTGGGAAAACAGAATACCTATCAAGATATATCCCACCTGCTGAAAATCTGGGGTGTCTCCCAATTTCCCAGCGAAAGGAAAAACTAGAAATATTCTCTCTGACAGGATGGCCTTGTGCGCTGGCATCACAACTTCTTCAAAAACTGAACCTCTTATTTATTTTATTTCTACAGTTACTTCCACGCTTTCTATGGCCTCGTCTATGGAACTCGTGATAATTACAGTTCCATTTCCTACTTAGCTTATTTTCTAAGTAGTGAAAGCACAGTGAACAAGAGTGGGAAATAAGGAGCAGAAAATAAAGAGAAACACAAACAGAGCAAATCGGTCTCCCAGAAAGTGAGACGCAGAGACTACAAGGCAAGGCGAGGAGAACAAAGGAACAGGCAGCAACCGAGGTGGGACCAGCTCGAGAGGCAGACGGAGACTCGGGACTTGAGAGGAGAGAGCCTTCCGTCCCCGTCACGTGCGTGCTGGTCTGACCTCATGCAGCACTGGCTTGTGCCTGCCTGCTCTCTACTGCCCTTTAAGAAACCGGCTGGCAGAGGCAGATGCAACATGAAACGGCAACGACCTGACCGATGGGAGCTTTTTGGATGGGATCGTGTACTTCTGAGCCCAGGTGAGTCAAGCCCAGATGTTATCTGCTGGTGCATTTAACCTGCAGGGTTCTCACCTGCATGAAATTCAAAGCAAAGTCTTTGGCCCTTCCAAGATACTCTACTTCACCTGACGTTAAACACTCACTTTTCAACGAACTTAATAAACATGTGGTGCACCAGTGATGAGAAGGGTAAGCAACATCAATGGGCGGAGGTGAAGTTAAAGGGGCAATAGCACTTTGACCAGATGGCTTCTGGCCATTTTGGAAATGTCTGAACTTCTCACAAGTGTCATGGGGTGGGAGCACTGAAAACATTTACATCTGCCTAGAGGGACCCCTGCTCCTTGCTCATACTGATAATTCCGTGCCGTTCTCCAAGTTATTAAGGCTGGTGGGCTTCTTGAGAAGAAACACTGCCTGTTCTTCTCCTGAAAAGGTCATTCTCAAGCTACTCGGGTCAGTGGCTGAGTGACGAAGTGAAGCAAAAATTAATACCACTGAGAGAGCTGGAAATAGGAAGTGCTAGAAACAGGCGCTTCCTGTCCACTGTGTTTACCACGGAGGAAAATCTCGTGGATGATGCAGTGGTGTAAGAATCCGGGAATAACGGGCCTCTAATTGGAAAATGCATCGCGGGTTGGTGGAAGGATGGGGCCAGCACTCAGGCCTCTGGACGGCGAGTCCGGTGATCTCTCCACTCCGGATCCATGAACCCCGGCCTGGCTGGAGCAGGGAGAAGGCAACAGAGAGACATGTGACTGTAGCTCAGCTCCTTCTGGTGCTAACACCGCATGCCACACCTACCCCCTATTAAAGTCTCAGACAGCATTTCCTTACCAGAAATGATGCTACGAAGAATGAGAAGTCAGCTCCCTCATAGTCCTCACCATTCTTCCTCTCAATCATTCCTCAACTATAATGTCACTGCAACTTTTTGTGACATTGACATCCAGACACACACACGGCTGTGGTCTCCTAGAGCCGAGCCACGCAGGACACTGTGGCTATGATCAGATTCTGTTTCTTGGACAATTTTGCATTCCCTGTAGATAATCACTGTCTCATTCTTTTTTTCACTTCGGTAATTTTCCGTGCTGCTGAAACAGCTCACTGCCAGGTTCTCCACACAAGTACAAATGAGCTGACACCCCCGGTTTAATACAGAATGCTTCTCATTCTCTTTATCATTGTGGGCTGATGTTTCCCTTTCACTCCGTATTGGTATTTTCATGACATTTCAAGGAGAGAAGATAAACGCATTTGTTCAATCAACCATATTTAAAAAGGAGCTGGAGATTGATTTTTAATACCTGTGTGCAATATTGAAACATTACCAGATGTTAACAAATGCCAAAGTCGTAAAGCACAGAGTATCAGCACAATGAGTAGGTGTGGAGGAAATTATCACTACAAATGGCTCCTGATTGTTGAGAAAAAGAACCTCATAAAAATCAGCCAGAATTTTCATCTTCCTTTTTTTCCCAAGTAAATGGCTTGGATATTAGTTTAATAAGGAATCTCCCTCACCACCTCCAAGTTTTAAAGTCTCTCAAACTTTGATGCGCACATGACTCACCTGGGGAGCCGGTTAAACTACAGATGGCAATGAAGTCTCCAGTTCCAACAAGCCCCCAGGTGGTAACAGTGATCTTGGTCTGAGAACCACACTTGGAAAGTTCCCTTTAACCTTGTTACCGGCAGTACAGGAGCTGGGGGAGACCTACTCACATACGGAAAATATCCTTGGCTTGCATCTTAAGTTGCACGTGGCCAACACAAGGCCCGAGGGCCGATTGTTTCTACCCGGTGGCAGCACCGAGCCCCTTGCCCCTGGTTCAGGAGTAGTTACATCTATAAAGTCCTAAAATCATTTCAGCCCTTCGAAGGCAACCACGAGGCCAATGTGGCCCCTGGTGAAAATGAGTTTGACACCCCTGGGATAGAGGGATTGAATGAGGTGATCCCTGACTTTCATATTCTATAATATTATATGTGTATAAATTCTACTTTATTTATGTGCCCAATCATGGAGTGATTTTGTCAGTGGCCAAAATTATCGCCTCCTAGATTGGTCAAAATGAGGACCACCACAAACATCCTTGTGGTGTCGACAGTGAAATTACAATCCAATAGTCACATCGAATGATAAAACGGGGGAGGGGGGGTTTGGTATGAACTTGTCCTGAGCAAGCAAATTCCATTAAACTCCATTCCCTAAAACTAAAAATTAACTCAATCTACTCGCTAATTATACAGAGTTAGAAACAAACTTATTATCATTTTATAAGATTTTACTGCAGACATTATAGATTTGGAGTGAAATCCAAATTCCATAGCCATCTGTGTCCAGGAAGGCAAAACAATATGAGAATATTTAATCCACCATAAATTAGGAACATAAAACAGGAAAGAGCCCTCTAAACTTAATTACCATTTATCTTTCATCTGTCTTTCTCATTCCAGCTCAACTAATTGTTATTTGAACAGCCAATAGCTTAGTATTTGAAATAAGAAACTCGAGCGTTGCGTCTAGTATCGGAAGCATGACAAAGCCGCCTGCATGATTCCCGCAAATGTAATCACTGCATACACATGTTGAAGAAATCAGAAGATATACGGCGAGCAGGGTTCCTCCTGAGAGTTTTCCTTCCCGAACGGGAGCAGCAGATCACTGTAAATGAGCATCTGCTGAGACTTTGCAGGGATTCGGTTAGAAAGCGGTTCACCTGAAACCGAGGTGAAAGTGTCATTAACAGACACGGAGAAACTGGGCCAGGCAGCGAGAGAATGAACCTGAGAGGTCAAGTGTGTTAATGAGGAGAAAGCATTTATTAGCTTGCGATGTAAAATATAAAGCCCTCCTCCCTCAACGGCTTAAAATGGAGCAGTATCCTGCACCTGAGGACCAGGGAAGGCGGCGCCCTCGACTGGATGAGCAACTGGCGCAGCCCCCCATCCCAGTCTTCTGGGGACACCGAAGGGTGTCCTTCTGATTCTACTTTTAGACCAGGACACCTTCGTCGTCGTGGACAGAAAGCAGAACGAAACTTGACTCATACTACTGCCTACACCGGAGAGGTGTGTACCTTTTCTTCCTTTAAGTTTAAAAGACGTGCATCTTTTCCGAGTACGATTTACTCAGCAGGGAAGCGCCATTTTTCCTCCCAACTCTTCTGAGAACTCCAATGAATGTTTTACTTTGTATGTTTGTTTTGAGGTCAAAAAAGACAGAAAATGGTTGCAAACATAATGACATTTAAAAAAACCCATCATTAGAAAGAGCCATTTTATCATACAACGGAGAAATAAGCAAAAGCACTAATTTAAAGAGGTAATATGTTATAAAATTATAATACTATACTACTACTAAGAAGCAACTTACTTCTCTGATATATATCTGAGGACTCCTGCCCCCTCGCCCCCCACCCCCGGGGTCAATAAGGAAACACCCATGAGTGCAGGGGATCAGAAGCAGCGAGGAGGCGGGACAGCCATGAAGGGAGGGGCCTGCGGAGGCAGCGGGGTGCAGGAGGGGGGGCACCAGAGAGAGAGCGCCGCCGAGAAAGACAGCTGGAGGAGTGGGCCCGGCGAGGGTATCAGGGAAGGCCTGAAAGACCAACCAACGGAACGGGGTCTTATCTACTGGGACAGCGATTTCCAGCCTGTGTCCTGCAAGAAGTGTTACCACATGTGACGCCGACTCTTCAGTCAGGGGCACTGCCCGCAGCCAGCACGACAGCCATTTGGTGTGAATGAATCACAGAGGTGCCCATGTTCTGTTCAGCTCACCAAAAACGTTGTTTTTTTTTTTTGGTATGCCGTAGAATTTTAGTAATGAGTTCATTGTGCCGTGAGATAAAAAAGGTTGCACAAAGGAGCTGTTTTGCTAGTCTATATACGGAGTGCGCATGAAGGCAGGGACTGAGAGGTCCTGGAAAACAGAACTAGGAAGAAGACGTACTTTCCACTGTCCAACCTTTGTGCCTTTTGCATTCCGTCGTCGTACTTTCGTTGCCTGTCTCAAAGGGCGAGTGCTAACTACATTCACGCCACCGGCACCAAGAGGAGGAGCTGACGGGGGGGGGGGGGGGGGGCGGGCGGCGAACACCAAGGGAGCCCACAGCAGACGCGGCTGCGGGCTGGGTGAGCCCGGGTGGCGGTGCAGAGAGGAAGCAGGTCGGTGTGACGTCGGTTTCGGAAGGTGCCACGCACCATCCCTCCTCACGAACCCCGTAATGCAGACTGGAAGGAGAACCTGCCGGTGCCGGGTCCCAGATCACCGACGTGCTCCCGTATGGCTGGCGGTGCCGTTCCTGGCAGGAAGCACTTCACTAATGATTAGATGCGGGTGGAAACCCAGCGTTTCACCTGCGTGCAGTTGAGGCGCCTGTAATGCATCCAAGTGGAGATGGTGAGCATGGAAAGTGGAGCAGAAAGGAGTGAGCCGGGCCTCCGGTCAAACCTCTGAGAGCCATTGACACACCAATGGGAACTAAGCCCTGGGTGTAAACGACACCATCCAGAGTCCTCCCCTATTCAACTTGTTGTTCACTGATCAGCATTAAATTGAGAGTAGCTGGTTCTTCTTTCAAATAATTAACCTTTCCTAATCGACCCTGATCTTGGTGCAGTCTCGTCGAAAGCAGAGGGAAGAAGAAACTGTGCGGTGCCCGGAGTTGAATCGGCGTAGGGTGGGCGCCAGAGGGGGGAACCTCGTATTCACAAGTCACAGATGGCAAATATCCACCGTGAGTGTCAAAATGAAGGGATCTCCCAGGGTGCGTGTAGGAATCGGCCGGACCGTCAAAGCCAGCAGACGTCAAATAAGATGTTCCAGGGGCGGTGGTCTCCTGGATGAGCCACTGGGTGAACTCACGCACTCACGTCCAGGCTGTCACCGCAGTGTCAGGGCGAGTGCTGAGTCCGGTCATCACGGACAGTCCAACAATCGCAAGGGCCGGGAGGGGTCCTGAGCTACTTCTGACTTCAAGAGCGTAATTCGGCAAAGCAAAATCGGGGGAGTGCGAGGAACGCTGTGTAAGACTCACGGGCAATTCCAAACAAATGAACAGAATGAGAGCTTTGTCCAAAGGGAGGCTTTGGGAAAGGAGCCGCTAAGTGACCAGGGTCAGAGCGCTCGGGACACGGCGACTCTGCTCCGAGGTCGGAGTCTGCACAAGGATGCAAGCCGGGACCGGGAGACCACGACGTGCCAGGAGAGACGGAAGGAATACCAATCGAAGATAATTAAAAAAAAAAAAAAATTGGAAGCCTAGTAAAAGCAGATGAAGTTACAATGTGCTATAGCCCCAGAGGAGTGTAATGGCTGAAAGTATGTTTTAGATAGCGAAACATGTTAACTAAAAACACGAAAGCTCTTCATTCCCAATGAGTGGCTCTGAGCCATTCTCCCGAGCAGGGACTATAAGCGGCCGTTCTTGAGAGCTACAGGAGCCCTTCGTCAACCTGCACGGAAGGGTCGGGAAACATGCTGGCTGTATCGGTGCGTGTCCACATACGCGGTGGGGGGGGGGGGGGGCTGCCCGTGGGTCGCTCAGCCACAGCTCCTGTTCCCTCCGTTTTCTCTGACGTTGCGGGGGTGCAGGCCAGCTGGGTCTCAGCCCCGCCTCGCCCTCAGGCACCTGACATCCCACCGGAGGCCCGGGCCTGCCCCGTGTCAACTGTCTGCGTGTCAGCAGATGGGGCGCCACCCCTGGAATGGCAAACGAAGACCCTCCAAACACAAACAACTGTCCAAATAAACTGTTTCAGAATTCTAGAAATTCACCCATGGCTTGCAACAACCTGAGAACTCACGGAACAGAAACAGATGACTCTTGCTAAAGACAGTGAGCTTCATGGCACGTGACCCAGCGAGTCCTCGCACACGCGTGCCCGCCACACCGAAACCTCACCACCACTGTTCGCAACAGCAGGACTCACCGGGGGCACAGGGGAGAAACTACGGAGTCTCCATCAACCCATCGACAGCCGGCTGGGTGAGTAGGGCGCGGTCTACCTCTGCAGTGGACCTGTCCTTGGCAGTGAAAACGACGGAAGTTCTGACACGGGCTACAACTGCAGAAGCTTTGAACACAGGCGGAGGGAGAGAGGCCACTCACCGCAGGCCACGTTTCGTGTGACTCTCTGCACGTGGCGTGGTCAGGAGCGGCAGCTCCAGAGAGTCACAGTAAAAGCGGATGCGGGCCTGCGAGGGCTGCGGGGAGGAGGGCGTGAGGAGCGGATGCTGGAGAGGAAAGGGTCCCCCTTGTGGGTGGAAGACATTCCGACGCAATGCAGTGGCGGGAACCGCCCCACGTGGGGAATGCACCGACACCCACGGAACTACACCCTTTGAAAGTCTGGAACTGACAGCGTGTGAGTTGTGTCGCCGTAAAGTTATTTTTTAAAACATTTCAGCAGATGGCGGTTTTCACTTGCGGCAAAATACTATGTCATAAAGGGACCTTAACATGAGAGTTTTAAACAATTTCTGCATTTTCAGCTTAATAGACATCACCTGATAGATTTATGTGTTTCTGTCTTTATTTGTTCTAGAAATTATAGATGTCTGTGTGGGGGGGAGAAGAGAGGAGATAATGTTTATTATCAAATGGTTACACCTGGTCCTCCACATCCAAAGTGTCTCACATGGCATCACTCACTGAATTCTCAAGCTACCCGAGGAGCTTGGTGCTGTAGGAAGTCCAGAGCAAAATCAAAACAGAGAGGTTAAGTAGGTCAAGGTCACAGATGCAGTGAGACATGGAGCCCTCCCTGAGTCCAGGCTGATGGGCTCCCCACCTGTAACCACAGGCCAAGCTGCTTCGCATTGAAACCTTTAACGAGCGTGTTAACAGCAATGTAATAAGTAGTTATGTTGCAGACATCACGAACGTGTCCCACGGGGAGAAGGGAAAGAAACAGAACCCAAAACAACTGCCTCATTTTTTTAAATTGGTGCTTCCAGCTGGAGATGCAGCTTCCACTGAGAACGCCACGTAGGAGTCAGCGCGACAGGATAGAGCGTGAGGCGGCTGGCTCGCCGGGAAATGACTGGAAGAAAGAGTCAGGGGAAAAACCACAACTTCCTTCACGAAACGTAGCAGCCAGAATATGATCTCTCTAGACCTCAGTCCATACATTAGAGATGTGATTTTAAATAACCTGTAATACAACTAACAAAGCAGAATGTTACAGGGAATGCTGAGTCACCGGTGGTCACTTGTGGGAAAACACAGGGACCCCGCTGTGTCCGAGGGAGTTTTCCTCCGGAGGCTCCCGTGGCCCAGACGACTCACCAGCACCTCTGTCCGAGCCCCGGAACGCCACCTCCCAGCTACTCCCTCACTCCGCGGGGCGCGACGCTGTCAGTTCACCGGCAAACATGGATGTGGTTGGAAAGCCAAGCCTTAGCAGACTTCACCTCACTTTCTATTTGTTATTTCATGTTCTGCACCAGTTGGATGTCGTTAACTTGGTCTCGCCTGCCCTTAATAGGTGGTGACCGCCAGCCGGGAAAGCTTTGGATCTCCCCGGGGCCACGAACACCAAACAAAACGCAGCTCGCCCCTTCCAGGGCGGGCGTCAGCGCGCAAGCTCGAGAAGGGCACTGATGTCTGTTTTCAACTTCCACATAAGGCCTCCCCTCATCTCTGCAAAGGGCCCCTCAGTTTCCCAGCCACCCAGGGCACCGGGGTGCCCCCCCCCAGGTAGTCATCCCGGGCCCCCTCTGACCCCATGGAGACCACGCGCCCTCCACACCCGCACCCTGCCCACCACCGCCGCCGACCAACTTCCTGGTGTGACCGAGGACATTACCTGCTGTTGCCATGAGGACCGTGGAACAAACCACGCATCTCGATGGCCCACACCTGGGCCACACCTCCACCTGAGCCTGTGCGCTGACTGTGACAGACCCTCGCTGTAACCGAGGCTTCGCCACCGAGCTGACTCTGCATCGCAAACATGACACCCATCCAACTGAGGAGGCGCGAGGCTCGATGCCTTCTGCGCTTCGTTTTCCCACCATGCCCTCAAAATAGTCACTGCTAGATGATTCTGCACTCTTGGAGAGAAAACAGTTCCGATATAAATATGCATCGGTGGCTGCATATAGAAGTAGGTATACTTTCATTTTCTGGCAGAAATGCAAGCCTCATTCTCCTCCTGTCTCAGGGAAATAATCGTACTTGTTTCGATGACTCTGCTAATCTTTCTTGCCTTCAATTCTCTCCGTGGCCTCCTGGCGGATTGTCCGAGGCGCCCTGCTCTCTTGCATGACCTCCACACGACCAGCTGCACATTTCATCAGCCACACCGCACACCTGAGGCCTGGGGAGACTGTAAACACTGATGGCATCTCCTCCTTAGAAAACTGGTCCTTGCCCGAAGCCGCTGTCACTGCCTGAGCTAGGGTCGAGATGTGACTGCAAACTGTCCCAGGGAGCCGTGAGCAAGCCGGCCAGTGTTGGCCAGGGTAGCAGGGGGCTTACAGGTACTCATGAGTGGAACCTGAATTTTCCTGATCTGTAAGATGTCCAGGCACCTGCCAGAGGACTCCCGCAGAGGGAGGCCTCCGTCGGCCTTCGTTAGACTTTACCAGTGATGGGGCGAGAGAAGCCCTCAGTTCTGCGGGTCTAAGAAGATCCCATTGATATTTTCACTCTTTTCCCCCAGATCTTCGAAATGTCTAGAAAGGTCTAGCTACCAGCTTGTCTGAAATACAGAGCATGCAGAAACAGGAACAATGGCCTTACGGAGATTTAATCAGCAACATCCAACGTGCGAGAAACCTTCTACAAGACAGCTAACTAGGTTTCTTCAACGAACAAATTTTAATGAATGAGAGAAGGGCTCGGGGAAAGGCTGACCAACCTCTGGCAGCGGGAAGTCCTCCGTCTGTTGTCCACCCCTTGGCTCCTCCCCACGAACAGACAGAAAGGTCATTATTTCAGCTCCTCTGAGTTGCGCTACGAAGATCATCTATCCCTACTCACTCCCTTATAACCCCATCTCTTCCGTTTCTCTCTTTAAATTATTATCTGTCTCTAGTGGACTGTGAGCTAACAGGTTCGGAACCAGTCAACTGTCTTCCCAGCACACCCCAGGGCTCAGAACGCGGACAGGTGACATGGTGGGTAACAACAACAAAATCAAACAAGCCAACACACGAGAAACGCGTTTAAATAATTCAGATGGAGGAATATCAAGCGCTACGGTAATAGTTTGTGTCTGTGTTTCTGAGTTGAATAGCACGGTTTTACTGTAAAGAATTCTGAAAGCCTTTATGTATGCCAAAGAGGAAAAGAATCACGTCTCTTTAAAAGAGGATTTTACATGTTTGCGAGTACTGGCTCGCAGCCAACAGCTTTTAAAAGAAAGCTCTTATCAGAGCAATATCTAAAAGTCATTGTGACTTTGGGGACTTGAAAGCAGATTAATTTACAGAAACTCAGACTTCTCTGTCATTAAAATGTCAGGAGAGGGCATTATATCTGCTAAAGGTGAATTCTTAGTGTCACAGACGGTGACAGGCTCCGGCGATAAACACTGTGCTTCTACATGGCACTGGGGCTATCGTTTGATTCAGGACACACTCAACCAACAGTCTAACTTTCTGGTAAGCCGGACTTTGTAACTTTTTGAATTGCCGAAGGGTGTCGTGCTTTGCAATGGACACCACCCTACGCCAGGCCTATCCTGCTCAGGATGGAAACTGGCCAGTTTGTGCATAAACCCAGCTCGGCGAGGAGAAATCAGTGAATCTGGAGCCATGTCACTTCTCGCCACGGCGCTCTTGTTAGGAACACAGTAAGAGCATCTAAAACTGCAAATAATAAATGCTTAAGCTTAAACACGTGTCGCATACAGAAAAAAAAATGTGTTTGCCTTTTAAGGAGAATTATGTATTTTTCTTTATGGTACTTGCGCAATAAGCACACAAATTTCCAAAAGTTACCAAGTCGAGGACACTATGAAAATCAATTTTTCATTGACTGACTGCTCGCCCCCATTCAGCACGAATTACTGCCTTCCCGGTACCTTTCCTCACTCACTGTATCGAATCCAGGAAGATGCGGCAGGAACACATGCGTATTTCCTCCCACTCACGCACGGTCTCGGAACTGGAAGCGGCGCTGCAGGCGGTCTTCACGTCTCATCCAGTTACCCTCCCGGCCCGGTTCGCGCTGACCAGGGCTCTCGTATCCGTGCTTTCGGCTTTAGATGTAAAAAGAAAAGGTTCCCCACCCATTTCACTGCACAATGATTCACTCATGACTTAATGTCGTTTCTTAGTCAATTAAAATGAAAGATGGGTATGCCTTGTTTTTCCCCACGATTATTATATTCAATAGTTAGCTTAAAAAGTATTAAAAATGGAACGGAAACTACTCTAAAATACGTTTTATGGGTGTTTCCAAAACCCGACTGCCTCATCTTTTCTGATCGGCCGTGTACTGACGGGCTAGCACACTTACTTCTCACTTGGATTTGTCGAGTTCTGTTACGAACACAAACCACAGTATATACGGTGCGTATGTTGTTTAGGATTTATCCAGTGAAAACTAAAAGCATCAAATCAGCAAATGGAATTTTATTTTTGAAACATAGTAAGAAAAACCCTTTGGGGCAGCAAAGTCCTTAGACCTGACTTCCAGATTAATTTCAGTAAAGGGACAATTGGTGATGGTTGGCCAAGGCAGACAACAGCATCAGCAACCGGGGGCGTCACCTGGAATACAGAGCGAGGGGCCCCTGAATCCCAGCGCCCGGAGCTCGGGGTGACCAGCAAACCCCTTGGTGGCAAGTGCGGCTTGCATGTCACATGGAGGCTCTTGCCAGGAAAATCACTGACAGCTGTCACTACACCTCCGCCGGGGGAAGAGAGCTCTTCCAAGATGTAGGGACAGTGATTCCACCTTCTGCTCCAAGAGAGCACGGCCTTTCCGTTTCCGAGTTTGCACACGAGTCTGTGGAATGGTTCCGCACGCAGAAGCTCACGTCTCAGTCTGCTGTTTCTTTGAGGATGGTGACGCCAGCCCCGAGGACAGCAGGGAGGCTGCAGAGCTGGATCGTGACACACAGCTGCAGCTGGCTCTGGGTGGGGGGGCCTCATGGGAGCCTGCTTGTCCACCAGGAAACCCAGAGGCTGAGGGACAGCCTCTCCCCCAGAAACAGCCCTTAGGCCTGTCCCTGGTAGGCAGCGCCCTCTGTGAAGTGCTCTGATGTGCTAAATAAACTGATATTTCCTCCTGAGTGAACCGCGGTCTCTTTCGACCAGTCCCCCTGAAGAACCAAGGAAGGTGGCAGGACCTGTTTCTTTAGAGAGCCATGCACCTAGGTCCTGTCTCTGTCTGTCTCTGTGCATGTAACCGCATACAATTTCCATATCGAAAATTATGGACGCGTGTCACTGTTCTCCTCTGTATCACCTACATGGAGAACAACAAAAGACAGTAGCAATTTCCCGTGGTATAGCCATAATTAATTTACCTGGAAAACAGACACACGGAGGCTGGCTATTCACCGCTAATCTTTGTTTGTTTTTATAGGGAAAGAAAAGATACTGATCTTTGTATCCTCTGAGGACCTGACACACAGAAAGGAAATAACAACTCCTGAAGAGAGCGGGGCGTGAGCGTGCTTCGTGAACAGTAGAGAAGGGGCAGAAGCTTGCCACTGACGATCCTAACCTTTAAGAAATTCACAGAAATAGGGACTGGAACCTCGCCCTCGCCGGCCAGGGCGAAGGCCCCAGGTAGCCCGTGAGGGGACGGAACAGCAGAGACGGCGCGGCCTCCCAGGGCCTCTGACTTCTGGAAAGACACAGTGATTTACTCTGATTACAGAAGCAACACGGGTTCACTGTGAACCCAGTTTGGAAACCACCTACAGTTCCAAACAAGACGAACAGCATGCTGCTGTTGCCTAAAGAGAATATACCCAATGTTAAGATTAAATAATTATGATGTAGTTGGTGCAATTTTTTCTCATATAAAATTGACGCCATACAGGATATATTTATGGTGATCATTTTATTTTACTTAGCATTATATTTTGCCACTTAAAAAAGGGTCAGGAGATCTTCAAAATGACCATGTAAATAGCTGCACAGCAACAGCTTATATTAGATGTTCTATAATTATTTTTTAATGAATCACCATTTTTTTCCTGGAAGTTATGTTGTTTCCAACTTCTTGCCATTTAGAAATAAAAGCAATATAAACATTGTTTACAGTGATCTTTGTATACATTTTTGATGATTTCTATAAAATAAATTTATAGAAGTCAATATTAACCTCCATGATAATGCTCAGTACCTGTCGAAAAATTGGACCAGTTTATCCTCCCCGCTAGAGAACTTCGAATCTTAAAAAGAGAAGTACATTTGCAATCAAAGCTTAGAAGACAAAATCACGGTATCAAACATTTGCATGTGTAGGTTATTCTAACAAAAAATTGCTTTGTAATCTTTGAAAGGGTTTTATCTCATGAGCCCCAGATAGATTACGGAACAAAATATCAAACTCACTGCACTTTATTAACTCAGTCCCATAGAAGTACAGAAAGACTCACATGAATATTTAATATTTATATTTATATTGTAACATTATAGAAAAGGACATAAAACCACTTATGTTTCGTTACAAATATACAGAGATATTTCTGCCTCTCAATAGCAGGTGGATGATAAGACTTTTGTTGTCTAACACACTTACCCTCCTATATTCAAAATGACCCTGCCGTACACTGTAATGCCTACGGGACTGGAAATGCCAAACCTTAGCATTGATGGAAATTATAGAATTGCTCTCCTCAGGAATAATTACAAATGGCCAGAATGCAGGCTGGTGCATTTGCAAAATCCCTGCTCTGGCCAGAGGAGTGGGCTTTGGCTGTGATTCAGAACAATTATTCAGAAACACCTGTGTAACTGCATTTTGCCCAATGAATCTATCATTTTCTAGAATTATCTCCAGGAGAAAATTGCTTTAAATGTCTCTCTTAATTTCTCTCCTAAGTACCTATTAATGAAAATTGATTCTCCGTACGTACAAGGCAGAACACACCTCTCAAAGGGGGGAAAGATAAAAGTTTACAGAGTGACAGAAATCTACTTTCCACTTTCAAACCAGCATTATATTCATAAAGTTGTGAGACCCAGTAAAAGGAGAAGAGCATCATTTCACAGGAAACGCATCTTCCGGAGACCACCTGTTGGTCATCAAGCACTCGGATTGCTCTGTCTGCCGTGTGGCTGCACGGCCAGGGAGCGGTCCAGCCCCAGCAATGACAGCACAAAAGCATCACTCTCGGCGCGGCGGGCAGAGTTTTCATCCCAGCTTTCCAGCCTGGGCGTGCTCTCCGGCCCCACGTTCTGGTTATAGAATGAATACTCTGTTTGCGCTCTTCACTGTTCAAGAAGCAAATATGCATCTTGGCACAGAACCAGGAAATTATTAAATAAGATTACTGTGGGGTTTTTTCACGCTGAAGAAAACTTATTCCAGTATTTTCAACTCTTCAAAGTGGTCTGATGATAGACAGACAGACAGATAGACAGATTCACGCTCACAGATAAACGCCATACCATGCTGTGTACAACAGAAGCCAACACCAGTGACAGCCACACACCAGGCAGGAGGGACTCTGAATTGGGTAACATAACCCATTCAGTCGGTTTCAACTACAGACTATTCACTCCACACAGGGAGTGGGGGCCACTCAGCTCAGAGGTAATTACATGCTGTTACGATGGCTACGTGTAATTTTAGAATAAAACACTGTTATGAACGCAAATTTAACTTCTATCCGAAATGCTACTGTTTCAGATCACGCTGCCGTCAGTTATTTTAGGACATGGCCATATCTGTGGCTGCCATGACACATGCTATATGGCGTGGTTCCCAAACAGGTAGGAAGCCACACTGTGTGCGCGTTTTCTCAGAGGGGCGCACGTTCTCATTCTGTTGGATGATGGGGTGGTAGGCAGAACTGTTGATTCTAGCTTTCTAGAATTTTCAAACAGAGGAGCAAAAAACTTGTTCTGTAGAGTAGATTGTAAGCTTCCATTTCAAACTCGTCAGCCCATGGGCAACACAAAACCTAATTTGAAATCAGAGACTGGTCTAATATTTCTCCACCAGATGTTCTATCAATCCACCTAAATGTGTGCTTTTCAACAAAACGGGCATGAGCAAAGTTGAATTGAGACTTTAATCTTCTTTAATAAGCCCATATGCTTAATATCTACATACTTACACCTCTGGGTCGCATACTGTACCTTTAGAAATTCTAAACATGGTCACTTAGAATTACACCTGTTTTAAAATTTAAAATATTCTGGAAGCATTCTACTCAGAAACAGTATTTTCTGTTCGGATTGTTGCTCATGATGTTTATAACTGAAAACATTTACTGGGTTCACATGTTTTATGGGAGCAAACAATAGCTTTTCCTGTGATGTTTTATATCAGCTCCAAATTCAGAGGGAACTCAGCCAAAATCAAATTGTGACACAGAAGGCAAGAGAAGGAAACAGACTACCTTTCAAAACAGACAAGCACCTGAGCCCGGGGCTCGGGAGGCCTCCGGAGTCCGGTTTCTCCGTCTCACCAACCTGCCGTACGCGGAGGTTCGCTGAAGAAATGAATGCCTGCATCAGCACTGCCCGAGAGAACTCACGGGTGAGCCACACCGCTACTTTAGGGTTCTAACAACCACATTAAAAAAGTCAGAAGATACACCTAAAATTAATTTAGATACTTTATTTAATCCAATAAAACCAAATATCATCACTTCAACATGGAATCAACATATAATTGATTGATGAGGTGTTTTGATACTCATTTGTTCCTACGAGTATTTCAAAACCCAAGGTGTGTTTTTCATTTAGGACACATCTCAATTCGGACAAGTGGTATTGCAGTGCCCCACAGGTGGTAGTGCAATGTTGTTTACTGCATGGTAGTACTAGTACTACCGTGCACAGCAGTGCTAGTACTGTGCACTGGTAGCACCGCATTGCACAGCACATGGAAGTACTCGCAGTACTAGTACTACTGTGCATAGCAGTGCTAGTACTATGCACAGGTAGCACCACATTGCACAGTGCGTAGGAGTACTCACAGTACTATTACTACCGTGCACAAGCACATAGAAGTACTCGCAGCACTCGCACTACAGTTCACAGCAGCACTAGCAGTATGGTGCACTAGCAGTACCACGGGGCAAAGGACCTTGGTTCTTCACTTACTGAACAATAGCATTTGTAAAGGCTATTTTAGCACTCAGTTTATAAAATTCTAATTCTGGTTAACACTGGCGAACAAGGACACGATGCAAAGTTCATTCTCTCTCATGAATACGCACGAACGGAGTAAGTCAGTGTTAAATGCCTTCACACAAATAAAATGGCAAACTGACTAAAGTCAAATTTCTCTCACCTTCATGAGATTACATCATAATTATGTTTACTTGGAAGTTTTTCAAAGTTAGAAAAAAATGTTCAATAGAATTACTATATTAGGTAAATTAGTAAATTCCACTAACAAACCTCTGAGAGGGTTTTTATTTGAATTTATACATATCATTGTAGTCCACTTCACTTCCAATATTTTACATTGAGATTTATAAGAAAATTGTTCTAAGACTCAAATTTAATCATACATATTTTAAGACTCATATAGTAAGTCCCTTTGCTTATTTATAAACCAAGGAAAACTAATAAATATCCATAACCAACTGACTCTTTATTCATTATCACATATAATAAGAGAACCCTTGGTTAGAAATTTAAAGACATATTTTTTTTTATTAAGACAGAAGAAAAGCTATACATTCATGAGCTAAGTACTATACTGAGGAAGTCAAACAATGAAAAACAAAATAAAATTAGTTGAGGAAAGGTAATAATAAAAAAAATTAAATAGAAAATTAAAATTAAACAGGAAATCATTAGCCCAAAGTTAATTCTTTGCAAAAGCTAATAACTCAGATAAACCAGTGAGTTAGAAAAATTAAAAGAGAGTGGAGAGAGAGAGATCAAATAAATATTAGAAATGAAAATAAAATGCAATAAGTAAATAACAGAATTTAAAGATATAAAGAGAATTCCAAGAACAATTTTTTGCCAGCATTGAAAACTTTCAGGAAATGAATATATGTTTATAAAAATATAATCCTATATATCTAGAACTATTAAAGAAATGAAATTTATTGCTTAAAAAAATCCAAGTAAGTTTATCAGAATCAGATTTTTCAGATGAAAGTTTTCTCAGGCTTTCAATAAATAAAATAGTTCAATCATTCAACTTCCCAGAGAATAAAAAAAAAAGAAAGGAAGAAACAGGAGCGGAGGAAAGAGTGATTTATTTCCCAGTTCTGCGAAGCCTATATAATCTTGACAACAAAAGCAGAAAGGGACAAGGGAACAGAAACTCACATGGCCATCTCACTTGGGTATATTAGATAAACACACCAAAACATTACAAAGCCGAACCCCATGACACAGAAAAACATCCCTGCTGGTTGACTTTCAGGAATGCAAAGGGGATTGCTATGAAAAGAGCTACGAGTGCCATTCATCACAGTAACAGGTGAAAAGGGAAAGTTACAACCATCTCAACAGATGCCGCAAAGGCATTTGATAAAGTCCGGTGCCAATCTTGTCAAAAACTCAGCGCAACAGAAAAGGGGAAGAGCGCCTACCCCAGACCTCCAGGGCGATCATTCGGGATGCATCGTCAGACATCCTGCCCGGGGGTCTTCAGGCTTCACAAACTACACAGACGTTAGTTCTCCAGAACTAAAGAATGGGAGCAGGCAGTGCTCTGAACACGTGGATACCACGGAGGGACAGGAGGGACACCGAGCTGCTTGCCGCAGCGGGAGACAGACTCCAGCGCACTCAATGGCTGTAAAGGGCTGGGTTGTCTGTTTCTTTTCTAATTCTATCAAACTGTGTGTCTTTTGCTAGCAAAGAAGCAATCATGCATTTGAGTTGTAAATACTTTCACTGGCATCTCTATGTTTAGGATAATTCGATGGCAAAAATGTTTCTGCTTCAAGTAAAGGACCACACTTTCATGCTTCATGTTTCATGTGAGAAAATTGCCTTCGATGATGTTCCGAGGCTGGGTCTCTACAGTATCTGGGTACGTGTTTAACAGCTATTAGAAATTCACGTCCGTCTGGAGGGTGGTCTGGGCTCTGCGTGAGTGCGCTGAGATGGAGTTTATAGCAGCATCTCGAAACCAGTGGTTGCAAACAAAAAGTTAGTTCACACCAGTATTTCACACTCGCTGGTGAAGTAGCTCTCCATGATGGACGTTTTATTAAACATTATGTCTTCTCCGTCTCCCTTCACACCTGCAGGTGGCTCCCTTCGCACAACCACGTGGTTCCCTCCACACCTGCAGGTGGCTCCCTTCGCACAACCACGTGGTTCCCTTCACACCTGCAGGTGGCTCCCTTAACACAACCACGTGGTTCCCTTCACACCTGCAGGTGGTTCCCTTAACACAACCACGTGGTTCCCTTCACACCTGCAGGTGGCTCCCTTCACACATGCCTTCACATATGCACATGGTTCCCTTCACACACACACATGGTTCCCAAGGGGTTTATAAATGTCCAAGAATGGAAGAAATAAAGTTTGAAGAAATTAAATAAACTTTGATTTGATTAGATTAGTCTTGGGATTTATCCCTAAAATCACCTCAAGAAGCAATGACCTTGAGTAACCATGTGCTCTTCATAGTCACACGGAGTAAAGATGTTGGCATGGGTAAAAAGGTGAAATGTGGCATTTTAAAATGTTGGCGAGCATAACACTAATACGGTAAACTTTGTAAACGTGTAGACTCACCACGTGCGCTCAGCTAAGGGAGGTGCGGTCTTCATGGGGACTAGTCCACTGCTGTTTTTACACTGATTTTCTCTTTACGGAAGTCACACTTGTGAAGCACAGAAGATTCTAGATCTTGAGTTACCAGTGGTCTTTCTTACCCATCGCGGGTGCTCTCGACCAAACTCGACTCGGGAATCTCTAAATCCTCGTACCAACCAGGCCTCAACCTCGGCCCATACAACGGCGCACCTGCAGCGCAAAGGGTCTGTGAGCTCCACGCTCTGCCCCACCCTGCCACGCACGCACGAGACCTGAACAAACACTGGCATCGTTTATAAGAGTTCGAAGGCGCATGCCTAGGATGATGCTGCCCCCTCCCCCAGCCCCCAAAGTGCCTTTCTGGAAAAGCCCAACACTGCCCAGACAGCTTAGGTTCATACATTTAAAAATTTACTCTTTGTGAAAATAAAGTTTTCCCCTCTCTAAGTTCATTTAGGTATACTTAAGGAATATTAGATGCTTAAACCTTCCTAGTGAAATCTGAAAACTGATTTTCTGTTGGATATGTTTTCTTCAAAAATACATTTGAGTGTTAGAATTATTTATGAAAATAGACTTATTAAAAAATGAAAAGCATATACTCTAACTCTCTGAACAGTTTTTACTTGTGGGCTTTTCTTTTCTTTTTCTAAAGGCTTAATCTTTGCTTTCATTTGAGCATTCCTAACTCATTTAGCTGGAAAACCAAATTCCCTGCAGTCCCATTAAGTATACTGCTGAGAGAACCGCCCTCAGCATCCGTAAGCAGGCGGTTTAGATGTCGACCAGACTCACAAGCTGGCAGGAGGTCAGTGCATCTGAAGTCGGGGCCAGTCGTTAAAGAAGAAGGGAGCCGGGCGGCTGGCCCGCTCACCTCTCTGGGCAAACACACACACTTACTGACCTGGGCTGAATTTACTTCGCTTCTGACCCCTGCCTTTGAGGCATCTTTCATACTGTGATACGGATTTGACTTAACAAGGGCTTCCTCGATGGGAAAAACAGATCCAAAGAAAATCTGAACGATCTATGTGGATACCTTTCCAGTGAGGCTGTAAATAGTTTATAGCCTTTCCCTGCATCCTTTCTACAGGAAATCATTTGCCCCGAAGGCATCATCTAGACTCTGCACCCGACCCCGAAAGCGAGGTTGCTCTGCCTTTTTAAATGGATACTGGACTCTGTGTCACCGAAGTACGCCTGTATTAGTTTGCTAGGGCACTACAAACTGAGTGGCTTACACAGAATTCTTTTGTCTCACAGTCTGGAAGGGTCAAAGTCCAAAGTCAAGGTGTCTTCAGGGCTGTGTCCTTCCAAGGGCTGTGGGTGGGAATTTGAGCCACGCCTCTCCCAGTTCGAGTAGTCTGCCGGAGGCGGCAAACTCTGGCTTCTCTTGGCCTGTGGAAGCAGACGGCACGCTGCCTGTGTCCCTGTTTCTGTGTCCAAATGTCCCCTTCTTCTCAGGACCCAGCCAGATGGCCTCGTTTTGACTTAATCATCTGCAAAAATCTTTTTTTCCCCCAAATAAAGTCACATGCACAGGTAACTGAGGGTTAGGAGCTCCACCTGTTTGTTGGTGACACGACTCAACCCTAAACAGAAGGAACTCACGGAGAAGGGCCACGAACCACCCTGCGCAGGAGCACTTCCAGGCTGGCTGGACTCTGCTGTCACCTCTGTTTATCGTTGTCACTCACTTCCTCGTACTGATTGTAAAGGCACCTGAGTTAATTCAGGTTTGGAAAGAGAGGCGCATAGATTTTACACTCCTGAGGACACACATCATAAGCAGTTTTGTTATTATGCAGATTTTAAGAACTGAGTCTAAAGAGCATCCCAGGGTTTCACAGGGAGAGTGACTCACATGGATGCACTACATATAGGAACGTTTGTGGATTAGCATCAGGAAATACAAACAGCTAATCCTACAAATCATTTCCTAAAACAGACAATCGAGCCTCTTTTTTGGTTCACCAGGGTTAGCTTTGGCCCCCAGGAGACCCAGCTACTCAGCTGAGAAATCAAGGTACCTTCCGAACCAGGGAGTTCGGACGTGCAGCAAACAGACAGGTTGGCAAGAAGAAGGGGACGGCCCACGGAAGCACACCGCTGCTTGCCTCTGCAGCGGCCTGCGCTGTCCACAGCAAGGGCCAGTCCAGGGCGACAGGCAGGGACACAGAGGCCAGAGGGCTGAGGCCAGCAAAGGAGCCCGGGGTCAAGAATCCGGGTGCCCCCGTTGCAGAAGGGACGCCTGGCGCAGTCATTTCCGGAAGAAACTGACGGCACGGGAAACAGATGGAGAGGCAGAGAACGCAGACGGGGCCGCTGGAGCCCCGGCCGTTCCGGAGACCCAACCCCGCACCGGCGCAACTCCGGAGCAGAGTCTGCGGTCTCCTGTCACGGCCGTCAAGGCTCCGGCTCACCAACGGTGTCCTGCTGCCTGTGCATTTATTTTCCTGAACTTGGAAAGATTCTCGACACCGAAACATGAAGCTCGAGATACACGACCCTAATGTGTTCCAGGGCACAGGGACCCTGTCCTATCATTAAGGCTATTCGGATCAGTTTGGGTCGCTAAGAAAGCCTCTGGAATCGGTATAAAAATCCAAAACTTTTCTAAGTGTAAGGCAATGAAAGCCATCAACTTTTTCATGAGCACTTTGACAACACTTATCTGAAAAAAAAATGATGCCCCTAACACACACGGAGAGATAGAGAAAAACATGGCATACTTGTGTATTTTAAATCACCAAGTATATTTTCCCATGAGGCATTTTCGATTCTGTACCATCCTGAACTTACTAGAAACTCACTAGGGTGGCACAAAACCACAGTTGGGAATCAGGGATCTCAAAGGACATGATATTTGAGTCTCCTAATTTTATAAATACCACAAGAATTTGTCTCTAAAACCTAGAGAGGCAGAAGAACCACTAAGGGACAAACTGTAGAACATAAATCATTTAAAGCTTCCTCACTTCCACTTCCGAGGGTCAAGATTCCAAGGTTCTGCCTCAAAAGAGAACATGGCCGATCTAACACTTATGAAAAATACCATGATCTCTCTGGAAAAAGCCCAGGCATTGTTACTATAACAAGAGCAGTTTGTGTGACATCGATGTAACCTGGCAGCCAGGGAGAGTGGACTGGAATGTGCATGTGTGAACAATGACAACGTCACTGTACCGGTCAGTGGGGGTGGTGGACAATGTTGAGTGAGCATGTGTACTGTGTGGCCATCGCATTCAAAATGACTGAGCGAGTAGAGCAATGAATCTGCATCGAATTTTGCATTAAGCTTGAACATTCTTCTACAGGAACTATTCAGAAGATTCAGAAGGCCGCAGCCATGGCCACCTGGTGATTGGCAGCTTCATCACAACAACGTGCCTGCTCGTGCATCACTTTTCATGCAGTTTTTCGGCAAAACATCCAATCAACTCAGCCCCCCATACGGCCCAGATTTGGCACCCTGTGACTTATGGCTTTTCCCAAAACTAAAATCACCTTGGAAAGGAAAGAGATTTCAGACCATGGATGAGAGTCAGGAAAATATGATGGGGCAGCTGATGGCGACTGGGAGAACTGTGTGAGGTCCCAAGGTGCCTCCTTTGAAGGGGACTGAGGCATCATTGCCCTGTGTACAGTGTTTCTTGTACGTTGTATCTTCTTCAATAAATGTCTCTATTTTCATATTGCATGGCTGGATACTTTCTTGACAGACCTCTTTATTGCACTAACGTTAGATGTTTAAAGACTATAGTCATAATGATTATAATTTTAAAATTCTGGAAAAATGCCTAAAATCCTGAAGGAAACATACGAAGATCCTGGATCAGGCCACAGCTTGCTAAGGGTACATGCTAAGATTCTTGCACAGAGTATAACATAAACAATTTTTCTTTTCAATTAAAGTCCTGCTGCTCAAAAAAAAAAAAAAAAAAAAATCAGGTAACTCGCACTAAAAGCAGATAGAACTACAACCAAAAATATTAAATCAAGAATTCAAAACATAGGAGCCAAGTAACAAAGTGGGGTTAGAGATGGGAGATGGAACCACCACAACGAAACGATCAGTGATTTGAAGGACAGATTTAGCAGAAAACCGTGCGGTTGGTGAAAGAACAGCATGGGCATCCGGCAGCTCCTGCTCCGACTTCACAGAAACCAGCCCTAACGTCCATCGAGAAAGCAACGTACGCCCAGAAGTTCTTTGGTACCGTGAACACCACTCTTCTCAAGGCTAGTCTGGCAGGCAGAGACACCACCGCTATCGCGGGCTAACTCCGTCTGCTAAGAGGTGTAAAATGTCGGGGAACTGTCTGACACAAGCACCCACCCTGTGCCTGTCCCCCCGCCTCGCCCACTCGCCTTCAGGTTCTCCGCAGAGAGAAGAACGGAACCCTAGCAGCGCGGCTCGCTGCCGACGCCGAGTTCCACGCTGAATTCGCTCTACCAGTTTTACCAAGTGCACAGGCTCCGCGATGCAACTCCCGGTCCCTGTCAGTATTTCCTCCACGTGGAGTGGTGCGTAGGATAGATAGCAGGGAAGAACCTCGTGAAGGCAACGCGCCGTTATGTCAGTTAAAATCAACCTGGAAATGCCAGGAAGGCAGACAGAGCGTGCACGGCAAGGCATCGGCAAACCCGCCGCGCCGCAAACGCCTGTGGACCACAGAACCCCTGTTCCCCACACGCAGAGGGGCGGCAGCAGCTGCCGAGGGGCTGTCACCGGGCCGCACGCCGTAGACCAGCGAGCGGCACGCGCAGCCGGCGAGAATTCCAGCAAAGGAGAACCCAGAGTCTGGGTCGTAAAAGCCCCGCGGATGCTAATCACCCGGCAGATGGGCGTCTCTCCAGGCATTGACCGAGACCCTGCAGCCAGAGAAGGGTTTCTAGTCACTCTAATTTTCTTCTCCAGAGTTTAACTTCATTAGATGGGGGTGTCCAAAAACTTCGTCTCTCTTTAGGAAAAAATGCACGGCGATTTGCCAAATAGTGCATTTTCCTGATAAATTAATTTGTTACAAAATGAGTTTTGAAAGATGTTTCCAAAATAGCTTTCTAGATGAATAAAATGTTAAGTATTCACAACGTATAAAATTAAAAACCGATGCAAAAAAAGAAAATCAGGGAAAAAAAGATTCGATATTGAATTGAGAAGTATAAGGATTACATAAGGTAATTTTTATATTCTATTTTTATATTTTACATTCTACTTTAATTTTTATATTCTATTTTTATATTCCATGTTTATATTTTATATTCTATTTTAATTTTTATATTCTATTTTTATACTTTATATTCATTCTATTCAACCATGCTGTAGTTAATTCATAACTAATAACTATCGTACATTACAAAATACAACATGAACAAAATAATCCCTTCACTTAACAGACCAAGAGTCTCACGCCCACATAAATGAACTTGCCAAAGGCCCTACTGCTCACAATTGGGCTCCAGGCTGCTTGGTGACAATGACATTGTATTAATGTCCCTGAGGGTCCCAGGTTAAGAATAATGCCGGGCATCCAGCGGAACCAGTGCCCGATCCATCCAGAGTGCCTGACTCTTCAGGCTGCGTCGTCCCGGAAGGACGGCAGGGTTCCCATCTCCACGCCCCCGCGGGCCCTACTCCAAACCCAACTCAAACAGAAAAGCTGCGGACACGCCTCCGCGCTGACTGCTGTGCCGCAGGCTGCCGCTCCCCACTAGTGACGTGGAAGAGAGCTCGTGCATCTTCCAAGAGAAGTATCATTTCTCTTCACCCGCAGTTCAAACAAATGACGAGAGCGCGGCATAGCACAGTGACGGGAGCTGGATTCTGGAGCGCCTGGCACGTGGCTCCGGTGCTTCCTGCCCACGTGACAAGGCAGGTAACTTCTCTTGGCTGTGCTGCCTGGTCCGCAGAAGAACAGTGAATGGATCACATGACTGTTAAGAGAGGGACAGAGCTAACGTGTGTACTGTCCATAGGACACGCCTGCCACGGAACTCGATGGAATTCCTTGGAAATCAGGGGCCGCAGCGCGCGCGTTCTGGGGGTGCGCTGGCCCAGCTGGGATGAACCATGTCGGCGCAAGAGTCTGAACAGTCTTTTACAGCCTGTTACCGAGGACTGGGCCCCAGCGCTCGCGAGGGAGAAAACGCGCTGTTGCAAGTTAAACTGAGGTCACCTGAACCGTGGCCTCACCTGGCCAGGTCTGGGCCTCTCTCACTCGTTCTGCGGCACCAGGCGGATGAGCTACGGAGCCAACCGTCTGAAGAGGCTGAGAGTGGGAAGCCTGCGGATGCGTCCCAGACAAAAACGCTGCCGAGAAAGCCTGTGGTTTCCACACATTGCTCCTAACCACGGCGACGGCCTGGGGACGTGCGCTCCCCCCGTTTCTCTGACGGACGGTGAACGGCAAACTGTGGTCTGCGATCCCCTGTAACAGAGCAAGAATGAGCGCGTGTCTGCCCATCCTGAGCGGACAGCAGGTATAATGTGCCTCCTGTAACATTTATTATGTTATCAGGAGAACAGGCCAGGAGGGAAACGCAATCCATAGAGTAAATGAGAATAAGAAAACCTAAGGGCTTATCAATCACAGAGCACATCTATCAAGAAATTTTACGTCCAGTGCGGAGAAAGGAGCTGAGAAGGTCGTCATAAGATTCAGGAGAACCACCAGTAAGAATCGGCCTTTCTCTGTCCTGTCATTTCATGGCCTTTTGTCTCCAAAAAACGGAAACAAATCTAAAATTTCAAACAACTCTAAAAATATCTACCTTATAGTGAGAGTAAATATATCAAGGTAACAATCTTAAGCATATCTTAAAATGAATTCTAAACACCAACGCTTCTCATGAATGTGAACCACCCCGCCATGGGCTATAAACACACAGACTGATGATAATCCCACCTCGCAACCTAACCAGCTGGTGGCTTCCAGTCCTTTCACAGAGTCTCATCGCACACACTTCCGATGAGACTGGCCAGGACACTTTACAGACCAGTAGACGGAGGCGGATGAGGGTCTGGCGGCTTCCTCCAGGTGGGCAGTGGCAAAGGCTTGTCCTCTGACCTCCGACTGAAGGCATGTCAGCTTGCATGCACACAGCTGGAATCCCACACGTGTGACCTAGAGCCCTCATCTATATTTGCATTGTATGTTTTCTTAATTTATTGATTTTAGAGAGAGGGAGGGCGAGAGACAGAGGCACATGGGTTTGTCGATCCACACCACTCATCGGTTGATCCTTACGCGTGCCCTGACTGGGAATCTAACCTGCAACATGGCCGTAATCAGGATGATGCTCTAACCCACTGAGCGCCTCAGCCAGGGCCTGTACGTTTTAGTTTTGAAGCTCCCACCTCACCCAGTGCAGAAACAGAGCTGGTTTCCAAGTTCATGGTGCTGACAAGAAAGAGCCTAAATCCATTGGCTCTTGTTTGCTTCTTTTTAAATTCCACTATGACATTCTCTCTGCTTCAGAAAATTCTATTACTGTATGAAAATCTATTAACCAGCCTCCCATTGACTCTAGTAAAACAATTATTGGAAAAAAAACAC
Organism: Glossophaga mutica; assembly: GCA_039655065.1. Classification (NCBI taxonomy): domain Eukaryota; kingdom Metazoa; phylum Chordata; class Mammalia; order Chiroptera; family Phyllostomidae; genus Glossophaga; species Glossophaga mutica. Next base: position 93,161,109 of record CM077313.1, read on the forward strand.
AGCCCCACAAAGCATGTGCAGAGCAACAACTACAGTGCGTTCCTGGCACAGACGCACACGTTCCAACTGCTGAGAAAGAGTCCGAGATCAATACATGCGCAGCAAATGGTTGCAGAGAAATGTGAAGGCAGGGAAGGTATACATAGATAAAACTTAGTATTAAAATAATTCCTCTAAGCAGGCTGGATTTTCCAATAAAAACATAAAAAGCCCACAAATCAAAGATCAATAACATCCCCAGTGAAATACTAGGCATACAGTAGGCACTTAATAGTTTCTTACTGCTGCAAAGAGCCTTCATATTTTATGAAAGCAAATACCGAGCTGGTAGATGGAAAAGGCTATTTTCAAAATGCGTCAGAAATAGCTGAAAATCGAAACAAACGACTGCCTTCCCTTCCACACGGCGCCCTAGAAATTTCTTGCTTCCATGGCTGGCCTCAGTATGAGCGCCTGCAGAAGGCCAAGGAAAAGTCTCACTAAAGCAGCCGCCCTTTCTCCGGCCTGACGAAGACCTTTCTTTCTTCGCCAGCTCAGAGGAGGACGCCGAAGGGCCCTCCTGACCTCTGTGTGGTGTCGCGTGGGGAGCTGCGTTAACACCGATGCACCTGGTGTGTGGCGCAAAAACAGACAGCGTTCGAAGCCACCCCTCATATTTACGAGATTAAAAAGTTCACCTTACCAAGCAATGGGATTAAAAGCTTTCCTCCTTTTGAACTTTTGTAAATTAAATTTAAAATCCAATTCTCATTCAGAAGAGATAAAAAGTCAACAAAAGCCAGCCTGAATGAAAAACGTCTGGCCTTTCCTCCTGGCGACCGATGTATGCCTGTAAGCATTTCCCTGTGTTGATCTCCTCTTCTCTAAAATGACGAACATAAGATTATCCACCCTAAAGGAGTGACACAGAGATTGTGATGATGTGGCATAGTAACAAAGACGCATTTGAGCTTTGTCTCTAGCTCCTGGCCAGAGCTTCTAAAACCTTTGTAACCCGCCCCCCCCAACATGATAAAAATGCTAAGAGCATCTTTAGTTCTAATGGTTGATCTTCAATCCTCGATCTCGACACAGAGCGTCTAGAACCTTGGGATTTCCTGTGTGGTGGGTGTCTCTGTTGGAATGAGGTGGCTCTTGGGGGGCTCCGGCAGGCCTTCAGGAACGCCACGCCACGGCGAGAACGTGGAGCCCATCCCTGACCAGGGCTCCACCTTCGTGCCTCCTTGGACCCCGACAACCTCCCAAACGCCCCATCTCTGAAGTCCACCCCATGGGGATTAGTCTCGAACTTACGATGTTGGGCGGCATGCACTACCTAGGACTTTCCAGTGGTGCCCCCCTTCCGGTATGGGCCACTGTCCCCCAATCCGGTTTCTTTTCTGAACGCACTGCCAGTGGGAGAGAAGAGAGCCTGTGTCCCCTCACTGTTGCCCCTTCACTTATACAATTCTTTTGTTCCTGAACAGGCAATTTTTTTTTTTTTATGATTAGCCATATTCAAGTTCACTGGTGAATGCGGATGAAAAAGGTAAGAAAAACGCTGAATGTGGAGAGTGCTGGTCGGGGAGAGTCTGTCACCACAGCAAGCACTCGACTCGAATTGCCGAGTCTCAAACCACCCTCCTTCTTGAAGAGGAGTCCTTTGTTCCTCGCCCTTCCCTGTCCATCGCTGTGTTGTGTTCACCCCGCTCCGAGTACAAAAGAAGCAAGGGTCAAACAGTGACAGAGAGAATCCGTCCGCAGCTCAAGGCCGGGCAGTGCTGGTGCGGACGAGTCATTGTGCCTTCAGTCCGTGAGTTCATGGAACAGAAAAGTCCCTCCAGCGACCTCTGGAGAGACCCAGGCAGGTAATTCACCGACATGAACCTTTGCCCTGAAACGTTCCCTAAAAGTCAGGGACCTGGGAGAGTTCTTTACCCACGTGCAGGCCAATCAAATATGGTAGGGAGATGGGTTTGGAGGCTTCACGTCACCACGAGCGGAAGGGCCTGCAAGTTCGTGGAGTCGGAGAGCAGGGAGCTCAGGCCCGACCCCCCACAGCCACCGTGGGCAGTGGCCTGGACCCTCCCCACTTCCTTTAGCTGTGAGAATGGGGGTCACACTGACAACCCCAGGAGAGAAGAAATCACCGGACACCATGAGCAAAACAGTAGCTTGAGTAAGCTAATTCCTTTTCACACCGCCATTCCCAACTAGCTAGGGGATGTCTGCATTCCTGAAAGAACTGCACGCCCTTGGATCAGAGAACCCAACTATGGCATTGGGCTGCAAGGAAATGCACCGATTATTTTCAGTGCGATTACGCACACCTATTGACAACGCATCTAATTTTTTCTTCATGCTGGGCGCTTTACACAGGGTATGTGCCTTATTGTCTAAATTAAGAAAAAGTTTAACATGCTGCCTATTAAGTTGCTGTATTTCCAGGATAGAAAAATGTTATTTTCTAAAGTTAAACCCGTCATGTTAAAATAACATATATTATGGTGCTTGGCTGATGCTACTGAAAAGAGAAAAGAATATTTAGCTTTTACAACCACCAAATATTATACCATTATTTCCATGCTATCTATTATACCACTGTGACTACATTATCTTAGCATTATTATCACTGTATGTAGACCTATTTAAATATAACTAGGAGTATACCTTACCCAGTGTCCTTATTACCATATTATTTTTACTGCTAGTAAGCAACATGCACGTATGTTTAAGATCCACATAATAAGCCTGTCTTAAGCTCACAGAGCCCTGCTCTCAGCTGTGGATGGCTGGACAAGAAGCAAAGTGATTTGTTCACAGGGGTTTCCAAAGCAGGAGTGGACAGTATTTCCCCTAAACACGTCCTCTAAAACATGCTTCCAACGAACGTGTCTGTATGTTTGCCGCCCTTTGCACCGCTCTGAGACTTTCTCCTTCACAGGCACTGAAAGAACGTGAGCCCCGTGACCCGGGGTCCCCTCTGTGCATCCCTGTGCGAGCGTGTTCTCAGCGCTGCCCGAGACGGCCTCACCGCTCAGTGACGAGATGCAACGAGTGAGCGGATCCTGGGTGTGGGCTCCCTGAGACGCTGGCACAGTGGTGGTGCGAAAGGAAGAGGTGGAGAAGCTGATGCACACATCCTGGGGGTGTCCCCAGCTTGGTCCACACGCTATGGCCCCCCCGGGCACAGCTCCTACTGGGGGGCCCGGCAGTGAGTGCAAACCCAGCTGGTCCACTTAGGGTAGAAAAGAAGGCTCTGCTTCCCTAAAAACACCCGCTGAACTTTGCAATTCTGAACAAGGGTACTGGGATAGATGCAAAGGTTTCATATAACTCTAAACAAATGACCAGCCTTATTCAATCTGGTTGTATGCCACAAACAATAACAAAACACTGCTCTTAACTCTTCCAGCAGCAGGAGGAAAGCTAACACAAGAATAAGGAGCACCGAAGAGGTCTCTTTGCGCCTTCCACGTTTCTGATTACTTCTTATAGCTGAAACCAATAGCTATACATTTTCTGGCCGGCTGTTCTGTCACTTTAGATGTGCTCACGGCTTGCTTACATGTCGAACAGGCATTGAATAAAAGTCTTTGGGTTCCAAAGCTTTAAGAATAAACATTTCAATATGCACAGCCATTCTGTACTTCAATAAACGAAATAAAGGATAAAAATAAACAAAAAGAGATGTTTAAGCTCCTCTCCCATAAGTAAGGGACAGAAAAGGAAAGGAGGGTGGAATTGAGATATAAAATGCAGAACCTTCTTTTTTTCCCTTCCAAGCCCCATCCTCGGTAGAGTCCATTCCGCGTAAGCCTCCATCACGTAAGACTTGGAGCTCTGTCACGCAGCATGCTCAGTGGAACTCGGGCCCACCCCACCCCGGCACATGGCGCTCATGGAGCTAAACCCACTGCTTGCTCCCCAGTTTCTGCTGCCCCCAGCGATCAACATTCTGGTCCTGTGAGACACTGAAGGCTGTCCTGGGGTCTCCACAGGAATCAGTCTCAGGGGGTCTGGTCCCTTGCGTTCTGTGACACAGTACATTCAAAGGGACCTTGGACTCGAGGTAGAGTTTGTCAGTGTATTTACCAACCGAGAAAGAACAAGGAATACAGTGTGAGAAAGGAGAACTAGAAAATACAGCACAAAGTACCCCCCAGGGATGAAAAATGGGGTTAAGGAAGCAGGAAAAAAACAGTCATGTTCACCTAAGAAAATGGCTCTGGGGTGGAGGCGGGTGGGGCATGAACCTAGGGCAGCCAGGACTTCAAGAACTGCTGTGTTGCAAGTGAGACAGAAAAGACCCGATCCTACAGGTCTATCCAGTGGCCCTCCTTACAAGCAGAGACGTGAGAGAGAAAACAAGGGAGCTCAGGCTTCTTCCTCAGCACTTCGGATTTTCTCAAGTGGCTACATAAATCGAAATGTGGAAGTCAACAATTCACTAATCAAATCAACCCTTAATTTGTACTATGATGTGAACGCCAAATCTTCCAGCCACGGATTGGCAGTTTCTCCTTAAATGGGTGCCTCGCTAGATTACACAAACACTTATGTGAACAATTATTTTATACTAAAAATCTGGAGTACCACTTATATTAAATGCAAAGACATATTAACTATTTAAAACTACATCTTACATGTTTATTCCGTGGCTGTGCCTAAACCAAAAAGTGAAGAGAAGCCATAATGTTCTTTCTACTTAACCCCATGCTGCCTCCAGGCAGATTATGTGGCATTTCAAATAAGCAATGATGTGTAACACTGGGTTTTTATAACATGCTTGTGAAAATTGTGCCCATGAAATATCCCCCATCCTGGAGGGGAAGTAAGCCACTCTGATGGATGCTAATGTACACCTCCATAAGGGATGTTAGTCACACACTTGAATGTAGCTCTGACCACAACACAAAACTATGCTGGAAATTCCATCAAGGTCAAACTCATGAAAGCCCTTAATCGCCTCTGGCTAATGATGGAGCGTGGCGAGCTCGGTGAGGAAACCAGTTTTGGAGGAGTTTCTATCTGAGGCCCCAGCATCCTCGGCCTCACTGTCCAGGGAGCCCCTCCCGCCGCATCACAGTCGACACAGCACACCGCCCACAGACACTTGTGATGGGGAAGGACCGCACAGGACGGGGCCCGGCCCGAAGCCGTGCGGCCGCTCCCGGACAGCGACGCTGGCATGGCTCCCCATCAGCGGGGCCCCTGGTGGGCAGGGTCTTGCTTGCTGCTGTCAGAACGCCCCCCCCCCCCGCCCCGCCAGCAGGTGTGCGTGTAGGTCACACTGGCCCTTCCACCTCAGAAGGGCCGAATGCCTGAATCGAGAAGTAAGACATCCCTGTGAAACCTTCGCCCCACAACAAGACGGAGTTGTAGGGGTAGAGGGAAGAACAAGGACTCCGGAGGCCGACGGATAACGGTTTTCTAAAACCCAGGAGGCAGGTGTGTCTGGGAGAACTGGACTTTCTCTCCGTCTCGTTCTCTGAATTTATAAAATGAAACCATACCATCGAGTTGACACTGTTGCCACAATAACAGGGGAAATATAAGGTGTGTGGCTCATTTGTGAAAATAGAAAGCGCCCACGAAGGGTAGTTATTATATTTTATATTCGATGAGTTACATTTTTTTCACGTTATGGTTCACCACTGATCCCAGGTGTGTGAGGAGCCACAAGCAACCTGAGCGTTCTCTGGGGTCTTCTTGAGGGAAATTAGGGTTCTGCCTGAGGAGTAAAAGCGTGATAGAGGGAAGCAGTGCAAATTGAGTCAGTAAGAAACGGTCTCCTATGTTCTTTAATCGCCACTTCAGATTATTTGCAGGGCCAATTTCCAGCCCCAAAGGCTCTTATTTATAAAATTATATTGTGCGGAATAAATTCCATTTAGTCTTCCAAAACATACACGTCTTGATAACGTGAAGCGGCGACACGATGACACCAGCCGATGCTGCCGCAGTCCGTCGGACAAGGACGCACCCGCTTCGTCCTCGGAAGCACGGAAAACACGCCCCTGGAGAGCCGGTTTGGGGGTTCCAGCGGGGAGCGCAGCTGCTCGGATGCCCTTGACCGGAGAGCCATCCTCTCCTCTGGCGGGGAGGGCTGTCTGGGAGGGACACCCGCCTGGTCGGCCAGAGCAGCCCAACTGATCCTGGCGCTCAAGGGAGTGACAGATGTCGCCGCCCGTGGCTTCTCCTGCTCCAGGGCTTCTGGCCTCACTACCGCTATAGAGACCACTAGGAGCAGAAAGTTCCGGAAAGCTCTTTCCAGCTGCAGCAAGGCCGGCATAAGAGCGCCATGTGGGGGAGGTTGCTGAGCAAACAGAATGCCAACAGCAGCGTGAATCCCTGTGTTCTCCTGGATGCTGCCACTTCCCGGCTGTGCCACCATCGACAACCATCCACAGATGAGAGTGTGTGTGTGTAAGAGTCTGTCTGAACTTCGGCATATTCTGTGAGCTCACAGAAAACCACTCTGTCCGCATCCCCCACCCCGACCCCCACCCCAAAGTGACCCCGGAAAGGCCCCTGTCTCGGTAACTATGGAATGGAAACAATGCTTTCCTGAAACCCACTGTTTTTCAGGGAAAACGTGAAGTGCTACAGGCCAGAGAGGAACTTAGCTCCCCTTGAACGACCAGAAAAACTGCACTAATGCTCAATAAATACGCAAGTCTCTCGAGAGCTCTTCTTTAATGCTGTTCCACTTTACTCCTAGATTCTCCTTTCACTGCCCTCTCGCCGCTAACCCAGATACAGAACGGAAGTGAGACAAGAAAGACGCGTCGCCCCCACGCCTAACCCTCCGGGCCCTGAAGCCCGTCCGGCCTTCCGCCACAAACCAGGACAGCGATGCGCGTGGCAGGGTCGGGCTGGCACTTTCCGTGCAGTCAGCGTTCAGAGCGGAGCCATGGTGCGCAGCGTTCCGATCTCAAACGGGCGGGGCTGAGGGGGGTTCCTGCACCTCCCACCCCGCCCTGCACCCGCACCCAGGGGTGGGGTGAGCAGGACCTGGACTGGAGAGAGGGCTCGCTCCACCTTTTAGGACACAGGATGCCTTCCCTCCGCTAGATGCCAGCGCGAGCCAGCGGCTATCACGGCGTAGCATTCCCACATCAGTTCGAGTGTAAAAGGTTCCGTAGACAGGACAAACCTTGGAGGGGTTACCGATGTCTATGTTCCTAAGGTGATTTTACCCGTGCGTCCGGCGCCAGTGAACGTGATCAGCTGCCAGTATATCAAAACAATAACGATGAAAAACTGTCCGTGAGGGGGCACGCGTTGCAAAGCCGCGTCCTGGACCACTTTTTCCCACCGAATGAAATGCCTGGCCAATAGCTAAAATCCCTGCGCGTGGAGCAGGCAGGGGGTTCTTCATCATTTCCTTTTATTTCCAGGGCAGCAGGATGGTTATTATTTCTTATTCCTCTAAGCGTTCTGACTGCTCACTCTATTTTTCATGTTCAAGGTAAGCGATGACACCTACGAAGAAACAAGGTTCCCTCTGATGCCACTGGTCCTTCAGGCTTCCACTTAAAATTAAATCGAGCATCACTGTATCACCGAATTCGGATGACACGGCTTCTTCATTTATCATCAAAGGTGCATTTAGACTCGCCGAAAGCGAAAATTAGTTTTGTTTCCCACAAAATGTGTGAAATCGATAGCAAGGCGCAGGACCACGGGAACTACGCCAGTCGTCGGGGTGCCGCAGAACAAGTGCAGAAGCGGGGGGTGAAGGGCCCTGGTTGAAAGACTGGGCTCTGCGGTCCCTCCCACGCGGGTCCCAGTCTTTCTCGTGCACTTGTCACCAACTATACGTGACCTTGGGCAGGGGGACACGCTCCGCAGCCCAGGTTTTCTCAAACAGTCTGCCTTCTAAGGCCACGCCCTTTACCGCTATGGCAGTGACCTTCACCGGGCGCCACGAGAATGGTTAAAACACACCACACCTGACTGTTCGGCCAGGGGCTCTGGCCTCCTCTCCCTCGGCTGGTCGGATTAAACGGCGATGACAGCCCACAGGACAGCAGCCTCTGACACGAACGCCCCGTCCTGACCCACGAATGTAGGTCATACGACGGAGCTGCACTTTATTGGTCATGTCACACCTGACTTTTTAAAATGTGACTGGAGCGAAAAGGGCAGGTAATTACCATTATTATTTTTTGTAAAATATCCGTCAAAATCATACCTATTTTTTGCCAAATCAATAAAAAAAATTTTTTTGGTGTGCTGCAGGATTTTAGTACTTAGTTTACATGTGCCATGAGATGAAAAAGGCTGAAAATCGCACACTGCTGTGGACGTGAGACGGGGCCATGAACCTTCGTAGGCAGGTACGTAGGTACCTGTGTGCATCGCAACGGGATGTGAGTGACTTTCATGCCCCTGCCCACCAGGGAGCCTGACTCACTGGGGTCTGAAGTTGGGGAAGGACAGCGGGTGTCTCCAGTTGACAGTGATCTTGTCACTAAACGGGAAGCATGTGAGACATCTCCCCCAAAGTCCGACACGGAGCAAGCCCCTGCCACGCTCCCTCCCTTTCGGAGCGGGCGGTGAAGGACAGAGGGGAGTGGCCACAGCGGTGACAGCTGCAATGTGACGAGGTGGGGAGAAGGAGAAGCCACGCAGGCACCCTGCCACGGCCCATGAGTTTCCAGTTTAATGCAATTAAATGACCTAATACAATGTACAGGACACTAGTTCTCATTCTGAAAATTGTGAAAATATTCTTTGCAAGTATTCCTCCCCCAAACTGCGAGTAAGAAAACTCAGGCAAAAGTAGGTGGCCAATTTTACTTAGCCTCGGAGAGCGGCTGAAGTCCTGCCACAGCACACAAAATGCGTTCACTCCGTCACAGCACATGAGCTAACAGAGTAGCTCCAGAAACATGGTTAAAAGCTGCAAGTCGGCGAAGCTGCCGCTTCAGTACTCACACGTGTGTGCGCACACATGCACACACACCACCCGTGTGCTTTTACTTGGAAACACGCTGCCTGGACTGGAGTAACTGTATTTTCCTTCTTCCTGGCTTGGAAGCACGTTCGGTTAGCAGCACGGTGCCGCTTCCAGGGGCAGACGAGTCCAGCACTAACTCCATTTCCCACCCGTTGCTGTTTAGGAAGAAATGTGTTTGTTCTGCAAAACAAGGGTATTTGGTTCTCATTGTGCAGCCGGGAGCTACGCGGCAGAAGCGCCTGAGGAGGGTTGCTGGCCGAGGCCCGGGAGGGAAGCGGCCCCAGGAAGTGGTGGTTTATTAAGATGGGGCGGAAAGTAACTGGGACAAATGGATGTCACACTGACACAGCCAGCTCACTTCTGGGACCACCTGGAGTTCGGCTGACGGACTGCGTATGCAAGCGGAAGAAGCTCTTTTCCCACGAACGGACCCACAAGCCCGCCAACTCCGAACACGCACAAACTACAGAACCCTCCTCCACCACGGCCCGGTGGCCTGGTGGCCCTGCGGGTGTCATGAGGTCGCATACCCCTACGTAGTTCATTGAAATAAAAGGCAAATAGTTTAAAATAAAAATGTTACACTAAGATACAAGAAACTACAACAAAATCCTGTTTCCTGTGTTTTAAAACAGCCTACGTAAACTTTTCCCCAAATGTTGAAATTTCTTTCCTGCCACACTAGCGCCCTAACTTGGCATCCAGTCTGCAGACTGAATAATTAATGCCGTCATCAAGAAAAATGCATTTTCTTCTCACCTCTTCCAACAGAATTTGATATCTAGAATATGTAATCAATAAAATTGCATGGATCGTGTGTTATTTAAAGGCAGAAATCTTGATTCTAATTGACAACAGCTATAAATCAGTAAGCAGTTGGAAACGGACCCAGCGGGGGGTGCCCGGTCCACCCAGACGGAGTTCCCAGTGCAGACCTCGGGGGGGAGCTGGACCCCAGCCCTGGATTTCGGGGTCCCGCGGGCAGTTCAACGAAGGAAAGTGAATGGCGGACGGCCCAGGGGGTTCACAGTGTAGAAAGGAGGGAAAGCAGTTTTGACAGCAGGGAAAGGGTAGAAGCAACGACCCAAAGTAGCGCCAGAGGGAAGAAGAGGGACGGAGTAGGACAGCTTGCCTGGTGCGGCGGACGCAGTGTTCATAGAAGATGCTGCATAAACTGACTAGTGACTGAAAACAACCATTTAACGATGCAGAAAGAAAAAGCCTTAGTAAAGTTGGTGTAAGGAGTTCCTCCTTTTCAACCTTTTTTTTCCTTTGAAGAATTCAGACTGTTAGGGCGAAGAGGAAGAAAGGAAAATACAAGAGAGCACAGGGAAAGCCTGACTCCTTGCAGCGAGCTCAGACGCCTCCTGCTCACTCCAGAAATGAGCAAGGCGAGGAGGAACGAGCGGGTGAGCCCACGGAAAGGTGCAGCCAAACTGACACCGAGGGAAGGGATGTTCGGGGGTAGAGAACTGTGGACACGATGTACGACGGAAAACAACCTAGACATGGTCGTAGAAAACAACAAAACTTGGCGCAGCCATCTCCAACCTCATTAGAAGAAAAGACGGTTCTTACTTCACCCAGGTTTCCTAATTCTGGAGACGCATCATACGAGATGAAGGGGAAGACGGGCGTGCGATGGGCTGCCTGCGCACAGGAAATGCTCCGCATCCCGAGATCTCACTGGAGCGCTGGCCAGACAGGAGGCCGCCTCCCTCGTGGGAGTGGGCAACGACTCGACCACCAACAGGAAACCCCCCAGCACACTTACGGGATGAGCGGACGCATTAAGAGAATCTAGGTGGGCTAGCCAATAGTATGTGGGGACAGCATGATTTTGATTCTCTTTCAATATCACTTAATTGTACCTATTATTTCATGATACACTCTCTGGACACATTATCCATCAGCTTCTCATTATTTAAGCTGTTTCCTACCCATTGGCTGGCTGTAAGTCCTCAAGACTATGCCATGCATCTGTTTTTGAAATATTGATTCCTTAAAATTTCTGTCCTCTTTCCTGTCAGTCCATGTTTAACTCAGTACTCGAGAGGCCTAATTACTTAGAAAGTCACAGCTGCCTCTGCTCCTCTTTGAGACTGAGCAGTTACACCCTGGCACTCAGATGGCCCAAAGGCCACAGCCCTGCGTGGGGACTCTGCCTTGGGGATGGCCCCCCAGCACTCCCCTGTGGCTCTGGGAGCCCCTTCGGGGCGGGACCCGGGCCTGCTCAGCTCCCTTGTTCTCCATGGCCACCTCTGGTCCCCTGCAGCTGGGCAATAAGCATTTAATGAACTGAGTAGCGCCCACCTATGCTGAGTATGTTTGTAACACTGGGACGAACACTTAGCTAGCCTCAGTCTACCTCCCCACGCTGCTCAGCCTCATGCACCCCACTTTGAGCACGGCCTCGGAGAGGCCCTTATGACCCCCGGCAGAGTCGGCCCCTCCTTAATGCCACTGCCTGTGCTCAGGGCACTGGCACCCTGCATCACGGTCGCTTGCTTTGAACGCTCCCTCCCCTTTCACAAATCAGTGCACCATGGATTCGAGAACCGAACCTTCTCTCTCACCGACTTCCCAGCACAAGGCCTACCACCAGCAAGCACCCGGTGAGACCGTGCCAACGAACGCCACTTCTCCCGTCACATCCAGTAACACGCGGGTAGCCAAAAAGAAGTTCATCGTTACTGGTTTCTAAATAAAAAATGGACACCTAGAACACAAAGCATTTCCGTTACAAGATTTCCTGTATGAATTATTCTCACGTTACGTTACAAATCACAAAATCACCTACCCAGAATGCACCCTGCCCAGCTCCGGTCAGGGCCGACTTCTAGAATTCTCTCTCCCAGGCAGACACTAAATTTCCAATTTATTTTGCTGTGCAACTAAATTATCAAAAAGTTGCAATAAAGTAATTTTAACTTACTATTTTTGTAGGTGATTTCCATAGACATAAATATATTGTTTATGTTTTTGTAGGCATAAGAAGCTTTGAAAAATGCCTTTCAGCGAAATGTCGAAAAAGAACAAATTACTTTAAAACGACATGACGCTGCCGGAGTCTGGTGCGCCATGTAACATGTCAGTGTGTGCTCAAAGATGCAACACGAAGCTTACGCTGTCAAGAGTGTGAGCGATGCACCAAGTAATAGGCTTCTGGCTTCCATTTATACTTACGCACAATTACAGAGATGTAGTAAATCTGTTGGGTGAACACAATTTAATTTAAAGTAATAAAAACAGTAGAAACCTAAAGCTCATTAACATCTTTGGAAGGTGGCATAAGACACTGGAAACGCTTTCTGAGTAGCCTAGCTCTGTTTGAAGTGGGGCCGGTTCCCACGGTCACGTGACGTAGTGCACTGGCACTATCGGCGGCCCCCGAAGCCTGATTTCCTAAACGCGCAAAGCGGTGTGGAATAAGAATGATTCTGGCCGGCAGAATGCAAGAGGCTCACCAGTGGGAGCAGACCATGCATATTCAAATAAGGGTCAAAATTCAGCCCCAGCTGGTGTGGCTCAGTGGATTGAGTGCTGGCCTGCAAACCAAAGCGTCGCCAGTTCGATTCCCAGTCAGGGCACAGGCCTGGGTTGTGGGCCAAACCCTCACTAGGGGGTGCACGAGAGGCAACAACACATTGATGTTTCTCTTCCTCTCCCCCCCGCCCTCTAAAAACAAATGAATAAAAATTTTTAAAAAGGGTCAATTCGGTGTGAATTTTCAATTGCGTCACTTTAACGATTGTCAGGTAACCTTTCATATTATATAAGATTTTTATCATTAATGGAGTTTTATTTTTTTAATAGACAAATATTTTTACTGAAGGTCTACTATGTGGCCAAATCCTACTTAAGGATGTTTTACACATTTAATCTCATTTGTTTTCATTTTAACTACCTATCAGACAATTTCACAAGTATATAGGATTTCAGAACTAATGTACCTCCTGGAGTATTATGGATTTAATGTTTAGAAGTTATCAGGGAAATATAAAATAAATTAAAACCAACACACTCATAGAAGCTTACCTGAGGTCTTTCCAGACCTGTAAATCTACTCTGACAATATGAATAGAATGCTGCAATGCGCAATCAAATTTAATTTTCTAACCCAAGTTTAACTCTGGCATCATGAGATCTAAATACTCGAGATAATTATCTTTTAGAATGAATTAGAAGATTATCTTGTTCACTCAAAACCAAACAAAATGCTTCACCGCAGCGACTTCCGCAGGGCACCAGGCAAACACAGGCACAGCTCTGCTCTGCATTTTCAGACTCAAACCACGAAATCGAATGACAAGTTTTAGACTAAAACAATGGGGTACTTTCCTCCAGCTTTCTTACGATTACTGTAAATCAGACGATCATGAATTTTCATTCAGAAAAGGTGTGGAGGAGACCACAGAACAGCCTCCTGTGCTTCCTTTTCTAAGTAAACGGGCACTTCTCTAAAAAGCATTTCGGTTTTCAAAGGAATACACGCTTATTGTAAAAAGAAAGAGAAAGAGAGAAAATAAAGGGAAAGAAATCAAAGCAATACAGAGAAGCAGAAAATGAACATGAAAATGCAAATCCTTCTCATTTTTCCTAGTTTCTTTTCCCAAAAATAACCATTGTTAATGGTTCCTTGGAAACCTTTCACAATTTTTCTCTGTATATGAGCTTCTTATTTATGTATCGGCACAGTTGTATCTTCACGTGAACGAACCCATACCATTTGTGTTCTACATTTTACTTTTTTCCACTTAAAAATATACCTTAGACATCTCTTTAACAGCACAGACGAGCCTCGCTCACTGGTGCTCACAGCTGTGCAGTATTTCATTCTACGGGTATTTCACATTGATTTCACCGCTACGAAGGGTGACCTGACCTACTTCCAGTTTTTCACTATTATAAACAAAGCTGCCCTAAACTTCCCCAAATTCTCTAGAACTAATAAGTCTTCCTGAAACACTGAGAAACCTCTCACATGACCCAAGGGACGCTGGGACAGTGGAGGAAATACAGCAGTGGTCGCAAGAGCCCCCAGCCACCAACTGTAAACGATCCATGTATTTATAGGAAAAGAATCCTCAGAGCAATGGAGTCAGTTCTCCAATTAAGAAATTTCCATACAACTTTTAAAGGGTAAACAAAGGTAAAACTGTAAAATTGGGCTTCAGCAAACCGACGTGAAATATGTGGTCAGTTAAAAGTAAAGACGACACTTTTGCTGTATGATCGCCCATTCCAAGAAACCTTAAAGGAGGTATCATCCGCTGGAAGAAGAGGAAAGTTAACCGTACCGTTTACCTCTGTGTGGGGTGGGCTTCAAGAAAGGAACGGGAATAAATGCACTTTTACTCTGCCACCATTTCCCAGAAACCCAGCCTCAGATCTGGCACCAGTCAACACGACCTGTGCGTGTTAACTCCAACCCTTCCATGTCCTCGTTTAAGCAGCAAGTGTCTGTTGTTTTGTTTTTTTTTTAATTTATTTTAATTGTTGATCTTGTACAGTCTCTGTTTAAATTTGATTCTAAAACTAAGAGTAACTGGTCCATCCGTCACACCACCATGTTTCCGTGTGCACTTTAAAACTACGGTCGCAGACACAACCCTGATCGATGAAAATAACATGGAAATATGTGTATGGAATATGTCAAACAGAATCAAATACAGAACGTGTAAAAGTTGAAATCACCAAAAAACAGCAAAGACTAAGAGAGACTGTTTTTTTTTTCCAGACATTAAAAATATGCCCGTACCTGAAAGAAAGAAAAGGCCAATGGCAATCGCTAGCGATGTTGGCGTACACAACTGGACTCGAGCAAGAATTTCACAGCGTGATAGGGTGACGTCACGCACCAGTTAGCGGGAGCACAAGCTTCACCTTTCACTATGGCTCTTGTTTCTTGAAGGAACTTCGAGTGGTAATTTACTATTGTCATTAACCTGATCTGGCTGCATGATTATCGGAAGATGCCAACTCGGCTAAAATAAAAATTCTAATCTTCTCTCATGAATAGATGTCCATTAGGGATCATGTGAAAACCGCCAGCCTCATTTGCGCAGATATCCTATCTCACATAAAACGCGTTGCTAAACATAAAGTGTCACTGGTTTACCTCCAAACGATCCGGCCCCTTCAGGAAACGGGGTGTAGTTTTAATAAAATGGGACTCATAAGTTTTTATTACTTTTATAATGAATGCTTTTCAGTTTTATGGGCTCTTGGAAGGAGCAATTTAGTTTCTCTATTAAAACATGGCTTTACATCCCTCACAACTCTCAGGTTTCAGTTTTATGTTGCTACCACTCTAAATATAAATGAAGATATTGAAGTTTTAATAAAGGGACAGAGTTGTTTTTTACGGATATGTACGGGATGCAAGTCTACAAAATTATAGGGAAAGTACAGAAGATTAAGTCCCTTTCTAGTCTGATTCCTTCTGTATCCTCTCCATCACATAAAACCTCTGAAAACCAATCAGTGGTTATATCAAGGTATGTAACATATTCAGGTATTAATAAAGAAGAACCCTCAGTATTGCCTTTTCAGAATAAAGTATAATAAAATCCTTTTAAATTGACTTATTGGTGCAATGAAGAGGGTGACATTGTTTAATTTTTCTTCTCGGATATTTCATAAGTCTATTTTTTATATCTAGCACATCCGCATAAAATCTTCAGACGCGCCGGCGTTGTTTACGCCATTCACAGTCTAACTCTGGCCTAACAGCAGGCATTATTACAGATGGACCAAAGGTAGAGCAAATTTTGCTTAAGTTTCCAACTAAGAAACCTACCATATACTGCATCCCCATTAAGGAGCTGATATTAAAATAGTGACGGGTCCTGGCCTGGTGGCTCAGTTGGTTAGAACATCATCCCCCTACACTAAAAGGTGGCAGGTTCAATTCCCAGTCAGGGCACATATGAGAGGCAAACAATCGATGTCTGTCTGCCCGCCTCTCTAGCCCTCCATAATGCCTCCTCTCTTTCTAAAATCAATGAACATATCCTTGGGTGAGGATTAAAAAATAATAATAAAACAAAATAGTGACTAAGGCATCATCTCTACTCATGAACACTCACTACCCACTGAAAGATGGACAGAGAGAGGAACAATCCGATGCTTGGTGGCATGGCCACAGAGAGGATGTAACGGACATCTCTACTCATCTACAACGGGTAATTCAGAGCAGTCACAGAACCACTCGGAAGATCGACCGACTCGGCCTGGAAGCGATGTTCCATCGGGAAATTGAAAGACCGCAAGGAGTTCGTGGAGCAGACAAAAGACACAAAAGCAGCACAAACGATACAAAGAACCGCAAAGGTGATGGCTGAACCAGCTGACTGCGTCTGCGCCAATTCACATTTCAGTTCTCGTCTTGTTTATTCCACAGCAATCTCAACGAAGATGCAGTGCTACCACCAAAAAAAAAAAAAAAAAAAAAAAAAAAAAAAAAAAGGACGCTTCCTTACACGTTTTTAGATTAAGTCTTCCACGAAGCAAAATCTGATCCCTGACATTTGTAGGATCCCTGTCACACAACCCTGAGTCTCAGCTTCGCTCACTCAAGTGTTTGGGAACAATTCTTATCTACTCCTCTAAGAAATTCATGTGAACATCCCAGCATCCCACGCAAAGGCCTGGAGGGGTCCAAAGACATCTTTTAAACACAAACAATTCGTTAAACAGATATGCAGAGCCTGTCCACGTCCTGAAGGTGTATGATGAAAATCAACGTGCTGACCCCAACCAGCATTTATCATGTCAAATCCGCAGGCAATTGGCCCAGTGGCAGGAATCCAATCTTTATGCAATTTTTTTAGAATTACACTCTGTCCAATCCATGAGAAAACTAGATACTAATCTCGAAGCACATCTGTCGAGTGACAGCTTCTTCACTAAAATGTTTCCACTGTTGTGATAACAATGCCACTCCTAGGATCAAGCAGAATTGTTGCTGAGACACCATCAGAAGCCAAATGAAGGCTTCCCTTCCTTTAATATCATGCTATTAATGTCATTGCTCCTTGCTGGCAGCAGAAGTCCCCTCACGGAACCTCAATTTTTCTCAAATAGGGAACTATTCACCAAAATGCTGGCCCCTGAGTCCACCTGCCCAACATTCTGATGACAAGCTTCAGGAACCAGAACATGACTGCACTCGGCACGCACGCTGAGCTTCCTGCCACACACAATTCATTGTTGCAGAAGTGCTTTCCCCTTTCCTGTGGAGACCTGTCATTCGGACAGATCTACTCCAAATATACCCACGGGGCAGACACTCGAGCCCCCAGCCAGTCCTCCTCGGCCTCTGCTGGGCTCGGGGGGGTGCCTCTCCACTGATGGACGGTCAGAAGGGTACACAGAACTGACTCTGCACAGAGACTAGCTAGACACAGCCAAAACACAGCATCAGGGAACAAGATGATCTGAGCAAGAAGGGAGTGTGAGCAAACGAACTAGTACTTCTCTTTAGGAATGGGATGAAGAAATGGTGAATGATTTCACTCTACGGGCTAGTTAACCTGATACGGATTGATCAGCCGAGTAGAAACAGATAGGAGTGTGCAGGGGACGCTGGGGATTCGTGGATGGGGGGCCTCTGGAAACGCATTCGGGAAATTGATGACAGAGACCGCCAGCAAGTCAGCACACGCACAGAGATCCGCAGGTGCCGCCACGCCGGGGGACCGAGCGCGGCACAGACGACCTGAGAGCAGGCTCCCCGTCCAAGCCACCGACAATGACGGCCGTGGGGGAGCGACTGGCCCTCCGCAGAAAGGCCATCGCTCTCTGTAAAATCAGAAGTAAAAATTAAAAACCTCCCAGGTAAGGACTATTCAAATAGCAGGAAAAGGAAATGGTTAACGTTTAAAGGGATATTTCATTGAGATGAATTGAGTCTTGAAACAAACGCTTCCATGAAAAGAACTACTCGATCATCTTACAAAGCAAGGCGTAGGTTGGTTTGGTTTTTGGTGGGTTGGTTGGTCTTGACCACATTCAGGCCACAACAATGGACTGCAGGCACCTGCTTGTCCAACACTGTTCTGACCCCGGATACAGAAGAATTTTTATTCTGATAAAGAAGACAGATGACAAATACACCAGAGAAAAATACGTAGTACAGTGTGTCCAAGAGAAGGCCAGAGGCCTGAGAATATTGTGGACGGTGACTACAAATAAAACGGTCAGGGAACGCAACACATAGGCTTTGAAGGAAAGGACAAAAGTAATAATGTTTGGGAAAGACTAGGCTAGGATTACACTATGATATTAAAAATCAGTAGTTTTTTTAAAAAAATTAAAACTGGAGAATAAAAAAATCCCAAGAAATGAGATTTCTAGTGCCACCTGCTCTGCCTCTGGGGCTGTCAACCTCAGGTGACATAAGTGACCTCTGGCTTCCTCTTGTCATTTTCCAGAGAGGGGGGACATTATCTGATAAGATGCATCTGGACTGAGGGGAACCTCAGAATAACGTGCGGTACAGTCAGCAGCAGAGCTAAGACGACAGCTCCCAATTATTGGGGGAGAAAAGGCAATACAATCTTAAATCTCCTGGAAATGATTCCCATGTCTTTGGAACCATGTCACGGGGTGTGACCCTTATAAGAACGTCGTTAGGAAGAGGGTTAAGCTGGTGGCTTGAATAATACGAATGGTCTGCACACCGTCGAACTGCAGAACAGATCGGGCTCACTGACTTGTCCCTCTGAAGGTCTAGCCACCACAATCTACACTCAGAGAGGACATCTCTCTTTAGCATGGCCACCTACCACTTTGTACAGCATCTGCACTTTAAAATATTATCCTAAAATAATATCATCCCTCTAGTGGATGAGAAATCACTACACCCTGTCCAAGAATCGTGCGGTGACTGCGACAAAGCCTGCCGTGAGTAGTTTGGAAAGCACAGGGCCACAGCGCTCACATGCCAACATCTCAAGAGAGGGATCCGCCCTCAACATGCAGCTTACAAGCCCCTTCTGTTTCCATGAGTTGTAATACAAGCTGCATGGCATAAGTCAAAAATCTGCTTTTAGTCTGTAATAAACTGCAGAGCTCACAGTTGCCTTTGCATTACGACACATGTGAGATAAAAATCTCTGATTTAATAATATCCTGTACAATTCTCCACGCATACTAAGCGTTCAGTAATGCTGACTAATGCATATTATGTATGTTAGCACATGAAGTAGCTATACCTGATGATATTACAATAATTTCTAAGCTCTCCCTTCCCATAAAAAGTACAATACTGTATTTTTCTATTGCAATTACAAATATCCAGTAACCAACGATTCACACACACACACCCCTTCTGGGCCACCACCTTCATGGAGGTATCGTGCAGAACGCCTTCACGCAAGTCATTAGCCTTCATCACAGCCATGGTTTCCTGTCCCCACTTGAAAGAAAGAAACTGCGCTCAGAGAAGGTAACTGCCTCCCCAAGACCACAGAGTGAGGGCCTGGGATTCACACCCCGGCCTTTCAGAACCAACTGCTATAATCCCTCTAATCAAAGAGGAAAACAAACAAGCAAAAAAACAAGCACTGTAGGACAGAATTATATAACTGACGCTATTTTCTCATAGAAATAGAAGTATCATATGAGACTGTAATCCTTACCAAAAGCCCGGAGCGAAAGAAATCTGGAAAAATGATACACCTTTTTTAATTAACAATTGTATAGGCTACAAATCCCACAGTCCTGAAACTTCTATAAGTTGACCTAAAAATTATAATAATCTCTGTTATGCATCTTACCACAATAGAAAATTTAATTTAAAAGCACGAAGAAAAGAAAAACAATAATCTAGATCCAATTCTATTTACATTTCCTTTCAGAGGTCCTCCCCCGCTATTTCTACCCTCTAAAAGTGCATCTGACTTACTTTTATGGAGACAACAGGGAAAAGCATCAAAAAGAGACACACACACACACACACACACAAAACCCCTCAAGGACACCCAACTTAGAAGGGTATTGCAGGGAGACCCTGGGAGTCAGATACCTACTAAACAGGAAGTATTCTGGGCACCTCTCTGTACCAGGCGGAACACAAGGCAGGAAGAGCCACAAAGAAGAAAGCAAGGTTCCCATCTTTGAAGAGGTCTCACCTGACAGGAAGGAAGGAAGGAAATGAAAGGAAAGGAAGGAAGGAAGGAAGTGAAAGGAAGGAAGGAAGAAAGGGGAAAGGAAAGGAAGGAAGGAAGGAAGAAAAAAGAGAGAAGAGAAAAAGTCAAGTGGTGAGGGACAAATACCATCTGATCTCACCTTTAACTGGAACATAATCAACAAAAGAAAAAAAGCAAACAAAATATAACCAGAGTCACTGAAATTAAGAACAATCTAACAATAGCCGGGGGTGGGGGAACCTGGGGGGAAGGGTTTTCAGGAACTACTATAAAGGACACATGGACAAAACCAAGGGGGAGGGTGGAAGCAAGGGAGGGAGGTGGGTTTGGAGGGTGTGGGGCAGAGGGGTGGGGAGAAAATACGGACGACTGTAAATGAACAACAATAAAATAATTTATATTTTAAAAAAGAAGAGAAAATCAGAATATAAAATAGGAAGTGCTATCTATAATGAGTCCGTAAGGACAGAGGCTTTAGAGAAGATTCTGGGTGAAAGAGACAACAACAACCTTTAAAACGAAAAGTGTGTCACACGCACCACAGTCACTTCCTCCAAGTCAGTTTCCCTGGAGTTGGAGGGCGCGCCTGGCCTGTGCGGCCTGCCCTTGCGGACTCAGGTCTCGGGTAGAGGCCAGCCCCCGACGGCGCCAGATTGTCCTTGCTTTGAGCTCTCTCACTTTAAGATTTCCTCACAATGTCAAAAGAAAAAAACAAAAAATCTTTAAAGCTTTGACTTGAATAATGGCAGATATCAACGGTACAAAATTGACACAACCAAGCCTTGCTATCCCAGCAAAGAACTCACTCACTGGCGTAGCCGTTATCGCTGGAAGGCCCACTTCTATTGTCATCTGGAGGGCGGACTGGGGTGTAAAACCCGACTATAACCTGCTGGCATGCATGTTTTTCATAAATACATCAAATGCAACACATACATATAATACACCAAGACCTCGTACCAAATGAGAGCAGCCCTTCAGAGTGTCGTTACTGAACAGGCTATCTACGCACTTCAAGGTCACTGTCACAGCCACTTTTAGAACGTCTCGAGGGGACTGTCACGGAGCCAACACACCAGGTCCCCGGGGAACCCGGTCCCGCTGACGGTCACCGCGCGTTAAAGGTCAGGAGCTCTCTTCTGCTCGTCGAGCACATGGTTTCTCCTTCTTTGCACCTTTACCTCTTTGATTTGATTCCAGGAGTGAAGTTTACAAACTAACCATTTCAGTAGGAAATCAATTTAAAAAAAAAAAAAGAAAACAACAACAAAAACAGAGTTTTAGACACTCAGCAGAAGATCCGGTCAGGAACCGCGGACTGGTCTGCCCGGCTCTGCTGAGCCGCACGTGCTCTGCAGAGTCCTAGGGCAGGTCCCGTGGGGACAGGAGGCGGCTGCCGACGCGGGGGCTTATTGGAGTCCCATCAGGGACCAGGCGGGCTGGGGCGAGTCCATCCGCTCACTGCTTGCGGTCGGTGGTGTTACAGAATAGCATGGGCGAGACCGGCTGGAGGCCTCCGGCATCCTCTGGACAGACGGCTCCAAACCGAAGCGCGTACGTCAATCAAAATGCGCAACGACGCACCACGTCGCACGCCAGAGGCAGCCCGATGACACCCGATCTGCTCTCCTAGTGACGCACCAGACAGTGGTAAAGCTACCGCATGCACGGTCTTATTCTTACACAACGGCGATTGAAGAAAGGGCTACACAGTCCTTCAGGTCTCACTGCTAGCAAGGTCCGCAGGTGTCCCATCACGCCTGCCTCAGAACGCGAGACCCTGCTTGCTTTCACTTAGGCCTACGTCCCCTCTATCCACCCAGAGGAAACCCACGGAAACAGGTTTCTTTTAATAGCCCTCCACGCAATGAGGTCTCCGCTGATTTCCAGGGTGAAGCCACAAAAGCCCAGGCTCACGGGGCAGTTTTCCAGGCTTTCCGCTGGTTCCCCCTAATCAGCAGCTCAGACAGCAGTAAAGGTCGGGTCTACGTTGGCGTTCTGTCTGGAGTGCAGTAACCCAGTCCGTGACTGACCTTCAGGCCTTTAACGTGAGAACACAGCCTTGGAAGCTTATTCTCATCTTTCAAGCAGGAGAACAGTAATGCAGAACAGAGCAAAACAAACACACAAACAACAAGCCTCATCTGGGGAGACTTACTTCTCCAGGGGTGTGGCTCTTGGGGTCCGGGTGGCCACGCCAAGTAAATGTTTCAAGTGAGTATATGCAAGAAGCCCAATAATCGCCATTAGCCACTCACTGTTCAATTCTTTGGGGATAAAAGTACTTTTTACAAAAAATACTAAGGTTTCCAAGGAAACCTATGATTTAACCTTGGGGGTCTGTCTCTGCTCTGGGGTGTATAAAGTAAAACTCTCCATGGGGCCCCCATCCCCCCACTTCATAATAGTCATCTGAAAACCATTATTAGTTTGGTAACCATCACCGGGATGAAATATACTTAGCGTGGCTCTCCATAAAGTTTACCTTTGAGAGGGTACAGAACGGCAGCCGAGCCCTGTGACTTTGGAATTGGGCTGCGGGTTATACACCTCCGCTCAGGCACTAATACAGTAATCTGCATGCCTCAGTTTCTTCATGGGAGACTGGCCTTTTTCCCTGAGTCCCAAGAAGAACTGAGTTCAGTCCACAGACACAAAACACGTATTTCAACTCCTAGAACAAAGAGCTGGGTTGATGCTGGTCACTAGGATGCTGAGATCACAGCAATCATTTGCTCACCCTTGTCATCCCCGAACTTCCACTATATCCTTAAAAACATACAAAACCAACTGATTAATTCCTAGCAAAAGATAGAGCCTTTCTGTGTTAAAAGGTTAATTTTATTCCATCATTAGCTTTGAGTTTGTTCTCAGCATTAGCTTTTCATCCTTCAGTGTTCGGAGAGTGACTGCTAGTTAGTCCGCCCCCATCATACCTCGTGGGCACAGTACCCACCACCCAACACACTGCCTTCCTCCTGTGCACCAGTGCAAAGGACTCACCCCCCTACCCCCGCCACCAAAAAGGCTATGATCCTCCTCCAAAACTTAGTTCCTGCTCTTTTTCTAGTCTTCAACTGGGAGTTAAAAGCCTCGAACACAATCCCTTACAATGTTCTCTATGTGGCTGATATCACTCAGCTTGGGTTTTAAAATCTCACAGCAAAACATTCATTTTGACCATAGCCGATGTGTCGGTGTGCTATCAGAATCCTTTCAGGTGATTAAATCGTTCCAGAAAAGCAAAATTTTCATTGACGTGGTTTTATTCAATATTTTTAATAGTCCAAGTAATGAGAATGGTGAAGGCAAGAAAGGTTTTCTCGGTAACATAGCTCACTATTGATTAGAATTGCAAAACCAGAGCAAGTCCCTAATTAATAACCCCTTTACATCATTTCATTTGGTGACTGAACTTCCACACGGATACTTACTCATTTAATTATGTCCCGGCCCAGAGAAGTGACATTTTTCCTGGCAGGTTATGAAATGTTTGTTAAAGCTATGATGTCTAATTACACAAGCCTTCTTTCAGGGGCTCACAAAGGGTGGAGGAGAGGGGGGAAAACGATCTCCCCGGAGCCAGAAGAGGAGTTACAAGGCAACTGAAAGCACCCCGTGTGAAATCAGACGACGGGAACGCACGCAGGGGCGCAGAGGGCACGGGGACCGGGGGCTGGGCCGAGCCGGCGGAGTGAAGAACCAGAGGTTGGGTCTTGGGAGGAAATGTTCCCATAGTTACTTCTTTTTTTTTTTCCCCAAAGGGTTGGCTGCAATTGAAGTTTCATGGTTGCTAATATGTTATCATTACTCAAATAATTAGACTGGGGAGCAATGGATTTTTTTTAAATTAGCTATCTCACACCAAGTACCATTATAATCATCTAATTATCCTCTGAGGCAATCTACAGGCAGAAATGCTTTAACCATTCACTACCTTAACACCAGGGGTGCTGGCTCCACATGCACGGTTTGGAAACGATAGCATTTATGAACACAGAGCGAGGAGAACCTAACAAGCGCAACTTATTTATTCTTCCAGAAATTCTAAACTAATGTTCAGAAAGTAAGCAATCACTAATCGCATTTAAATTCAAAAATTAATATGTAGTTTCAGTTAATAAAAGTGGCAAAAGTAATATTCATTTCCAATTTATCCACATACCAATAAGCCTAAAGGTATTTCTTGGCATAAATGCCATTTAGCTCTATTCAATCGGCGAGATTGCTTAGCTGGATGAATAATCATCCCCTTTCTCAGGATATGATGCGCTCCTACAATAATGCAACACCTCGGTCAACCAGCCTTTAAGAGCAAATAATGTTTTAGAAGACATAATTACATGAAATAAGTCTCCAAAGAGCATCCCTACCTGATCAGCAATGATACAGAATGGTGTTTGGCCTATAAAACAACGGGTCTTCGTTTATCTTTATTGTACGCACAGGTATAACATTAAGAACCTCACCTCCTCCCGCAAGAAATAGACCAAAGGACACCTACTCGTGGACCTGAGGGTTTGAGTCAGAGAAAAAACGACCCAGGTGGGTTTTGTCTCCCGGCCTCTCCTACCTGCCTTGAGACCTGTGCCAGGTACCTGCCTATCAGCCGGGCTCCAACCTGCACAGGGCCGGAGTGTAGTCCCGGCCCTTGAGGTTCCGAGCGAGCGAGGCAACCCTTTGGAGAGCGAACCGCCCATCCCTCCCCGCCCCTCCCTTCCAAGAAGCCGCTCCTCGCTGCGACTCTGTTTCACACGGCCTGGACTCCCAGCTTCATCCCAGTTCCACTGACCTCGGCCTCGGCATTTCCACAGGAAGGGGCCCCTGGCATGGAGACTACTGCACATGTAGCTGGAATATCTGTCTTCAAAATTAGAAAGTTTTTTTTTTTTTTTTTTAATAAGAAAAGTCTTTTTAAAAAAGATTTCATTCGTTTATTTTTAGAGAGGAGAAGGGAGAGAAACATGGCTGCGCGGTTGCCTCTCGCACGCCCCCTATCGGGGATCTGGCCTGCAACCCGGGCATGCGCCCTGACGGGGATCAGCACTGGCGGTACCCACGCTGGCCAGTGCACAAGGGTCACCTCTCCGGGCGCGAGCGAGGAGGTGTCCCCGCGTCCGCGAACGCGGGCGTCTTCACATCCTAAGGCCCGAGTCACTGCATCCAGCAGGCCTCCATCTAGTCTGACTTCAAAACGATACACATCCTTTCCTCTAAAGTCTCACCATACCGCCCCCGACAAGGAAAGAAAGGTAGGCACAGAAAGTGCAAGACCGCCCATTAACAGGCACCTATTTAAAAAAAAAAAAAAGATGTCAATCTTGGGAGAAGCCTCAGAAGAAAACTTCAACAAACGCAACTTTTCTCCTCCTTTCAGAACTTCTCTGCTCAAACTCCAGGTTCACTCCTCCCAATCCGAACCCAGCGCTGGCTCTCACACACAAGTGTTCGTCTGCAAACGTGCTCATCAACTTGTCAGCCAGACTCGGCACTTAATCCTCTCGGCTGAAATCTCCTCCCATCCCGTAATCATGTCCTCTCTTGATGACTGTAATTTCTTCTTTATTGTCCTCTTGAAATTCATCCTCTTTCAGTCATGGATGGTCAGAATATGTGGCTAAAATAACTTTTCCCCACGCCTGTCTTTCTTTTTCTCTAATGCATCTATCTTGTCTCTTGGAAAATTCCAATTTACCTCTAAATCACCTGGGCACCTTTCTGTCATTCGGTTCTCTGTCACTGGAGTATGGAGCCGCACAGGACCAATTCTGCCAGCTTATTTTCCTTCCACGAGGTCGGAAGCAGATGCTCCTTGAGGTAAGGTATTCCCATTTCAAGAGAATTATTTTATAACATGGAAAAGCGGGAAAACACAGAAGGACTAACTCTACTTACGTTTTCTTTTCTCCCCTGGGGAAGAAAAAGTGCTTCAAAGCATATCTCACATTTTAGATTTGCTTTGAAAATTAATTTTTGGGATATCATTTCTAACAAATTGGAATTTGCAAGTAAATGGTTTCTTAGACTCTTTGGGGCAAAAGATAAGAAGTCAAATTCTACTATAGGAGGCACTAAAAAGTGCAAATAATTAGAAAACTAACTATATCATCAAAAGAATGCCATTTGAAGCAATGGCTCTTTCAACTTCAGAAGGCTTAGCATTATGATTTTATATCCAGTCAGCCACATAAGCATTTGAAAGTAAATTCAATGAGAAAAACAAGCATCTTTGAAGGGGAGGGGAACAGCAGAAAGGACCATTTATCAAATGCAGGCAGCTGATTTGGTTCATACACATATGTGAATTAAAACCCCAAATGGAACATTTTAATTTTGCCTTTGTAAATTTCTAAAAAAACAAAACAAAACACGCAGAGGTACATTCCTCCGCAGGATATGCCCCACCTACAAATCCCTCTCCCTCCTGGAGCCCCTCCCACAGTGAAGTTATGATGTCCCTGGTCGGGAACAGCTTTCTCTGCTCTGAGATTCATACTGAACGTTCACCTTAAAGCCACTTGTCGTTCTCATACCAGGATGCAGCTAGCAGCCCAAGAGGGGAGAGGAGCGTCAGTTCCGAAAGCTCTCGCGGACAGAATACCGAAGACCTTTCCGGACAGGTGCCAGGAGCGCTCACCCACACATCAGCCTGCTGAAGTGGTCACGTAACTCTTCCCACATGAAACTGTGCCAGGAAAGGAAGACAGTGCCCTCTGAGTCCAATCAAACGCCCTCTGGCAGCCATGACTGCACTTGGCCTCTCCGGAAGCATCGGGCCTACAGGAGCACAGAGCAAGCGTAGGAAGAAGTCAGGGCACTGTGAGGACAGAGGGAAAGGGGATGCAGAGTCCGCAGCTACACAACGTCCACCGATCAGAATGAGAGCTGTAACTAGCTCCTCCTACTCCCCTCAGTTTTCATACAACAAAACCTGCTACCTCTTGATTAGAAGCAATCACAGCAGTTTTAGGAATCCATTAACCTCAAATCACGACACTAAAGAATAATGCCTGTGAATGAAATGCCAATACAGGGCAGAAAAACTATTAGTGATGAAGTAACAATCAACCTCCCCTATGTATTCTAGAAGTCCTGTTTTTAATATAAAATTAAATTTAGCATCTTTGGAACGTCCCCATCTCTGCTATGAACTGAAGGCCTTAGACAGTCCTCCGGGGTGGAGGGAACGGGCTGGGGGCGCTCAGGAGAGCAACATGGTTTTCATTTTCTTCCCTGTTTTTTTTTCTTTTTTTCCCCCAAAAGAATGAGCTACAGGAAATGTGACCACCTCTTTATACCTTAATGAGCAATAAAATTCAAAAGACCCTATGGTGGACAGAAGACTTGAATTGTAAACACGGTAATAGGAATTCATCTCTTTCTTTATTCTTTGGCTGTGTGAAACTGTCCTAACCTCGCGTGTATGGGCTTATAAATAAATACCAAAATAGAAACCAAGGTTCCCAAGGGGGCGCTAAGTCCCTGCTCCCGCTCTGAAGTTTCCCTGTGCAGGCACGGGCCAGGCCTGGCGACCCCACGTGGTACAGGACCAACGACTTCTGCGCACACCCGGTAAGCGGGTCAATCCTTATACATATCACATTTCTCATGAAAATAAACGTCTTCCTCCTGAAAGATCTGTAGATTAGGTATCCGTGTACAAGTGCTACTATGTGCTCTATTTGCTACAGTGAATAAAGCAAAGGGGTAAACGTTCGGCCTGTTTTCAGAAGTTTGATCAGTTGATTCCACTACAAAGTTAGATGGAATCGCACCAATAAATCTCAGGCAAAGTACATAAAATGTCCCCCATGTAGTCTTAAAAGAAATCACCGCTGGGTCCAAGGCTCACACGTGCAGCTGGACCTCAAGTAGTTTCATGAGCCCGACAGGAGCTGTGAGAGCCTCTGCTGCGGAACGTCGCTCCTCAGCCTGGTTCAGAAGCCACAAGGTTTGAACTCAGCCAGTTACCGAGGTGGTCGCTGTTTCGGACAATGTCAGGCTGGCAGTGGTGGCAAGACCTACGGACGCCGAAGCCACTCGCTCGGCACAGCCACGCCCTTTCCTGTGCGCAGCTCCGAAGTCTGGGCCCCCGGCTGACAGCAGTTACTGCAAGAAAGTAGTAAATCCTGGAAACCAAAGGCCTGTCTCTCCTGACACCAGACAGTGAATATGTAAGAAGCCAACTAACCCCGGGCTGTGCGGCAGAGCTGAAATCACAACCACTTCCACAACCCAGGAGGTCTGTACACGTTAAAACGCCTTCGTGCGCAGCCACTGGAACTAATGAAGGGGCTAAGGAAGTCGGGAAGTGCTTCGGAAGGGTAAGAGATTCGGCACCAGTGGGACCACCGCACCTCTGACTGACCGCACCAGTGTATTTCTGTGGTTTGTTTGGTTTACACATTCAGCTGTTCGCTATCCCAAATCCCATTTCCGCGGAAACCTTTAAGGGACCGTATTTCAATACCAGACTGCTGAAAGTGCATTTTTGTACTGACCCAGTCACAATAAAGTCACTACTGCCTGTCGTTTCAAGCACGTTCTGGAAGCGTGACCCCAGGGCCATCCACAACGTTCAATATGCTGATACCAGGAGCTTCCCAAAACCTCTTGAACCATGGTCCTGGGAACGAGGGCCCAGGACCCCAAATTTCCCAGTTATTTTTCACTTGTTTGAGCTGTTGTGTTTCTCATTGCATCATTTAAAAAAAAAATAATAGAGCTAGCCCAACACAAAAGTTAGACCTAGTGATGACAGGAAATTATTCAAATTAAGTATTGATTCTTGCTTACATATCATATTTTTGTTAAACTCTCCAAGGATGTTTCCTCTTATGAAACATATGATAAGATCTTATCGTACCTAGTTTGATATGGTTGTCTTTTCGACTAACTCACGAAGATAATTCTGAAAATATGATGTCAGGTGGGAAGACACGGAGACGCTCGCTAGGAAAACAGCACGCCGTTGGCACTGAGACGGACACACGGACAAGAGGGCAGGGACAGAGCTCCGTGCTGGCCTGGGCACCCGCGGGGGGTGGAGGCGGCCCGTCAGGTGAGTGCAGGAAGGTGGGAGGAGCGGGAATTCCCAGCTGACACCAGCCACAAAACGCCACCAGTGAAGGATTCGACCTGCATGCGAAAAGCAAGATATAGGAAAGTATGCCTTTGGATCACAAGGGTAAGAAGAATCTCGCTTAATGAAGAAAAATATGTTTTGTCTAACAAAACACAAACACAAACACAACACTGCTGCATTAAAATGAAAATGTCTGTGCAAGGGAATAAACACAGCAGCAAAATGAAGAGAAGGCACCGGCTGGAAGAAGATGCCACCCACACTCATGACTGATGGGTGATCGTGGTCAGAAGATGAAAGGGCGCCCACAAGACTGGAGCAATTTTTGGAAAAGCTCCATAACCAGGTAGAAAAACAGCAATAGGATACAAAGAAACGTTTCACAGAGGAAACCAAAAGCTCACCTCAGCAGTAACCCTCCAAGACTGCCATATTCAGATTGATTCAAATTGGCAATCCAACAATATCAAGTGCTTGTGAGATGAGATGAAACGGAAATATTCATATAATGTGTAAGGGAGCATAACATAGCAGAAATCGCTTTTGAAAACAGTTCGGCGCTAACTGGGGCAGTCGAAGAAGCACAAACCCTGCCTGGCCGCTCCATCAGTACCGTGGGCTCTGAAGGACTATTGCCCACGGGCCCGGGACGTATAAATGAGAACACCCACTGGGCCGCTGTTTCTCACGGATGTGACGTAAGCAGCAGAAAGTCCCCACGAGTCACGGCGTGCTCCTTCACAAACACTGCACGTTGGGTACGACCCAGAGGGACACATGTAGGGGTCACTTCAGAAGCGAGGTTATGAGGGAAAAAGATGCCTGTTGCAAAATAGTACAGAATTATAACGAATTTTATGAAGTGAGGAAGCACTACATATTTATCAAGACGAATGTATGTATCGAGATATAAAAACAAGCATTACGCAAATGAGCAGTAATCGAGAATGACCACGAACTCTGGGGAGCGGCCAGCGCAGTCAGACAGGGGTGCGCAGGGAGCTTGGGTTGTCTCTGCCCTGTGCCGCTTCTCCAAGAAAAGCAGCAAATACAGCGAAACGCTAAAATGTGACAAGAACTGGACAGTGGCTGCGTGGGTATTTAGTATCTATTATTCACGGTGTTTCAGCGTATTTTCTAACAAACTTTAAAAAGGGAATTAAAATTTTTCGTTCAAGTGAATGCTAGGACTCATTTCAACCTTCTTGATCGAAAAAGAGTACCACAAAAAACATTATAATGTTTAATTAGTTTCTACAACATGCACACACTCTTTGCTGTTGTAAACTCTTCAAAGACCCTGTTCCACTAATTCGCACCAGGCACTTCGGCCTTCGTATATCATTCCCGGCATATGAAGACAGATTAGCCAGTCGACTGCATTCGTAACGTGCTTTGCTGCGCAGCAAAGCTCCGTTCTCGGCACTGTTTTGCCTCCTACCAGCTGCAGAGTTTACGTACATCATTTCCCGCTGCTGTCCTTGAAAGAATTCTGAGCGGTGTCGGGCCTTCCTTCACGGAGATCCTGGCTCCATTCACCGAGTTCCCCCCTGAGCCCGCCCCCTGAGCAGCTGTCACGTGAGAGGAAGTGGTAACAGAGGCAGGCTGCGGAGACCCCGGGGAAACAGACGAAATGCCTGGGAAACTGTGACGAGGAAAGGAACAGCACTCAGCCTCTCGGCTCAGCCCCGCACTCGCTCCCCGCGGCCTGGGGCCTCCCGCATCCCCTCTCGCACCCTGGGCTCACTCAGGTGGGCGTCCTGGCGCTGTCCACCACCCTCACGGGATGGGGGTCGGGGTCAGGCCTGAGACAGGGCACACGGGAGGGCGCTCTGGGGACTGTAACGCATTCCGAAACCACAACGTGGTTTAGATCCACGCGGAACTAGAAAATACCTGCTTGTGAAATGCACGCAGCCAAATGCCCAGAAGCCCACCGAGGAGAAGAATGAAGGCGGTGGCCTCAAGGAGCTGCGGTTCGGATGCCAGTGAGCGTAACTGTTAAGGGGCAACGTCCGGGGGAAGAAACGACTGCTAAGGGTGTCTCAGGCGGGGACTCTGCTCCCAGGAGGAGTGTGCAGGGAGGGAGGGGGAGGACGTCTGGAGTGCTCTTTACCCTGCTGACGCGAGGACACGGTTACAGAGGGATCGCAGGTTGTGTGCGACATTTACAGGGGACGCTCCCCAACGGGAGTGGCAGGTGGGGGGCGCCAGGAGTCGGGGCTTTCCGTAAAGCAGGGGCTCCTGAAGTGGGCTCCCCGGACTCCTGGGCCCCTGGAACCTTCAGTCCCATCTTTAGACGGATTTTGCCTAAAACCACACCTGCCCGCCTCTCCTGTTCTGTCCTTTCCCGTCCCATCAGTCCCCACCTGGTTTCGCGCTTTCTTGACACACCCTGTGCTCACAAGTCCTCGTCTGGTGCCTGCTCCTGGAAGCCCCAACCTGAGACAGCGAGCCCAGATTCAGCGCGATGCTCTCCGAAATGCTGGTGCGTCTCGGTTAAGTGGACTATCGCAGCGATGAGAAGGCTAATGGTCGAAGTCCCTTCACATCAACGTCATTCCAGCTCGGCGTGGGGTGAGACAAGAAAGAAATTTTAACTCTGCCGACAGAGAAACACATTCTGGTTATGATCTCTGGTTTATTTTTCAGAAAAGGTATTATTGGGTATAACGCTGAGTCCACAACTTTCTTCTGGAGAACTGCCTTAAGAAAACAAAAATATCACAAAACTACGAGCAGACAGAAGGGCAGAGAAAAACCTAACAGCAAGCTCACAGGTCGGGGCACTCCTAGGTGGGGAGGACATGACTGGAAATGCTGGGGAAAAGATGGAATTTGGAAAGGACAAAAATAAGACATTGAGCTATTGTGTCAGGAAAAGGACGAAGTGGATCTTCAAACGGGGCATGAAGAACCCGGATGGGTCAGATGACGAGGCCCCCGGTCGGCTGGGGAGGATGCGATTTCCTGAGCAGCGCGCTCTGCCCAGTTAGCTCAGACCAGGGGACCCATACGACTGATCATCGATGCTGTCGATAAAATGTGACTTCTTCATTACTGTCAGTACTACTTATGGAACAAGGGGAGAAAGCCAGTGAAAAGAATGAAGTACACTCAAGCAACGAAGACTTTCAAATTGCCTTGAGGGACAAAAGCATTCTCAAGACATCACTTGGGACCATGAAGCAGAATGGAAGAGGAGTTCGTTTAACAAACAAGTATGATGGAATCTGCTGTTGTAATAACAAATATCATCATAAAGTAGATCATGGTTTTAGGCAACGGAATAGCTAAGGAATTACACGAGACACACACGAAAAATACACTGGCTTCCAGCAACTCATTTCGATGAAAATATGTGGACCACGTTGTCAGTTCAAGGGTCCCATGTTCCCACTGTCCCCTGAAACCATCAGCCTGGCGCACGCTGAGAAGCCCCCAGGCAGACGTGACTTTTGTTTCACTGTAGCGGTTTAGAAGAGCCGCGCTGAACGAGGGGTTTCTGCTTTGCAAGAAATAACTGAATAAAGAAACAATGTGGAAATTGACTCCATCCTGCTTTCTTTACTTTTTTTTTTTAAATCCTCACTGAGGATACGTTCATAGATTTGAGAGAGAGAGAGAGAGAGATGAGAGAGAAACACTGATCAGTTCACTCCTTCCCACACCCTGACTGGGGACAGAACCGCAACCTGGGTACGCACCCTGACTGGGAATTGAACCTGTGACTTTTTTGGTGTGGGACGACATTCCAACCAACTGAGCCACCCCGCCAGGGCTCCACGCTGCTTTCTTGAAGGTAACATGGTAAGTAAATGAAAACTTTCAAAAGATATTCTCAAAGCACATTCATAAAAAAAACACAAGGAAGATTTCTTTCAAAGAAAAACAGGTCAGTGGGTAAGCAACGCGGGCCCATACGCACACAACAGAGAAACATTCGCGGCCCTCAAAGAGCTGTCCGGGGTCCCGTCAGCGAGCACACTCTGCGCCTGCCTGCTTTCCGCAAGCATTTAAAAGCTGACAGCCAGCTGCAGCAAGCCCGGATCTGCCTCCCCTTCCAAACGAAGCCAACCCCCTGACGATCACGGCATCGTCCACGCCCCCGTCACCGCGTCCTGCTACTGCGGGCAGCGCAGCCATGCCTGGCGGCCCTCACCGCGCACGCGTGGAAATGGAAGGGGCAGCGGCCTTCACTTGCACGTTCCGGGCGGCTCGTCCCTGACTCCTCTGAGCGGCCCGGCCCCTGCCCTCCGCTGGCGTCCTCCCACATCTTCGCCCAGCTGAGCAACGCCTGAGCGTCCGTCAGAGACCTTTGCCAAACGTCACTGCTCCCGGAGGCCCTCCCCGCTTGCCAGTTGCAGCCCTTCTCCCAACACGCTGCGGTTTTCTTCACACCAGCTGTCGACTTAGTGTGCTTGCTGGCTTAATGTCTTCCCCGACCCAGTGGAAGCCCCCGGGGGGAAGTCTCCATGTGTACTTTATCCACCAAGAGCAACACATGCGCTAGAGCCTTAAAAAAAAACAAAAAACTACTAAGTAAAAACGAATGAAGAAATGAGTGATGACCGAATGGATGGATAAAATAAAGTCAGAAGACCGTGAACAAGTACAAATTAGGATGCTCATAAAAATTTAAAGTTCTATAAGTAGAGACACTTTGAAAATAACTGAACTGCTCCTTGGAGAATTTCTCAAGGAATCTCATATGATACAAGGCAAGTACATCATTTTTCCTGTAAGGAACATCGCCAAACTGCTATCTACGATGTCAATTTGAATCTTAAGACAATTCAAAATGGAAAACGGGGAGAAAAAAACTCCTCACAAATAAAAACTGTTACTGAACCAAACCACTTTCACACACACAAAGACTCAGGATCACACATGACGTCGAAGAAATGCCCAGTAAATGTGAAGCGAACGAATCATCGGCCAGCATTCCCGCAGCACGCGCTTCACCACCGTGAGTGTGCAGACCAGCGACACGGAGCGCATCTCACACTCAACATCATCGTCCTCCCGACGAACTTGAGAGAGAAGGCAGGACACAGAAGTGCTGCCACATATATTTATGTCTCCAATTTAAAGAACTCACAAACACCAATAAAAATAGCTAACAAATCCCACTGGCGTGCGAATTATTTTCAGATGTCTCCATGTAGACTCATTTTGGGGAGAGGTCTTTAAAAAAAAAGAAAGAAAAGAAAAAAGCACCGTTCAAACCACTTCGTTACCCAGGGACTCCGGAGCCACTGAGGGGGGCCCACCCGGCCAGGGGCTGGACAGGCGGGTCGTGAAGCCGGCCGCTTCTGCTCCTCAGACCCCGTTTCCCATGCCAGTGAGTATATTTCTCCCTTCTTCCTTTTTTTTTCTTCCTTCTGTGACTTGCTGCTTTAATTCTGCATCTCAGGGCTTCACATGCAGCAAGCACTCAGTAAGTGTTCATAAAAGCTAGGATGACTGGCAAGGAGGAACGCATCCGTATGAACTTGGATTTTCACAAAGCGGGACTAGATTCCAAGGTCAGTCTGGGAACAAGTCAGCCCAGGAACATCCCAGCATCTGCCTCTCGTCTAAGCTCCCCTCCTCAAATAACCTAAAAGAAGTGTTTTTGAGTGATCAAGACCTCAGAAGGTGAAACATCCATGTGCAAAAATAGCTTCGATGACATATGCTGAATGGAAAGCAGAGCCAATACGGACCGGTTACACAGAAAGATCTATTTCTTTGTAATTTGTATGTGGAGAAATCAAGGTTTTGCAATCAGACCTGTGTGAGTCCCAATTTTGACACTTATTAGCTGACTAACCTTAATTAAGTTCCTGAAAGTCTCTGAACCTTAATTTTCACATCTGTAAAAACATGCATAACAACTACCTTTCAGGATTATTCAAAAAACTAAATGGGAATGCGTGTGATGAACTTTCCATAATTGCAATAATTGCAGCTTTCGTGATTGAAGTGGAGGCGCCCCTGAGATCAGGCCCCGCCTCCAGCCAGCGACCAGCGGGCGAAGATGCTCCAGGCTTGTTGTGACTCCACGGGGCGCCCACCCCATCAGACCTCAAGGCCAGCATCCCCTCTCCTCCGCACTGATTTCGCCAAGGCCTACTTCGTGCTAACTAGACACTGCGCCACTCGCCACGGTTAACGTTCACACACGTTTAGAACAATCTGAATCTAATGTTCGCACACTGAATGGCGAGACAAAGACGATCGGTGCAGGAATTATTACAAACACCTCCTCGGCTGAATCCACCCTGTTTATCAAAATCTGGAAAACAAAAATAACTCTCTCTCTTAAGGCAAAGGCTCCTACATTCGGTGTGGTTGATGACGATGGAAAACAGGGAAACGCAGCGCAGCGCGTCGACCTGCAAGGAGCAAACCGACAGTGACCGGAGGGGAGGGGAGGGGACCTGGGGAAGCAGGGAAGGGCGCAGTCCAGGACCGTGTACAAAGGACCCGCACCCATGGACAACAGGGTGGGGACTGACTGGGGGGGCGGGGCAGGGGAGAGCAGCTGGGGGCAGGAAGTGGGACAACGATAATTGAACAGCAATAAAGAAGAAGAAGGATGGCTATTTCTGGAGCCTCTATCGCTCAGGATCCTCTGCAAAACCCAGAGAACTTCATCTCCCACGTAGTCAACTGCTTGTTTTTTTCCTGCCAAGTCCCATCAAGCTGGCAAGTAGAGGAGGGCAGTTATTGCCAGAGAAAATGTGGGAGGAAACAAAGGAGCCAAATCAACTGATTTTGTCTCGATAGTCTATTTGGTCCGCGCAATGATAGAGCCTAAGTGCTCCCACGAAGTGTAATTAAGTGGTATTTTGTAATTTTAGCTTGAAAGAAAAAGAAAGAGGTCCTGTCTATAATTATACACCTTGTGTACTTAAGAAAGATGGTAAAAATAATTGCTAAAGTAACAGTTTGGGTTCAGCATGCTATTCTCACATCTGTAATGAATGTTTTGACTTTGACAATGAATGGGCTGCCTCATTAGTACAATCAAAATTCCATTTGGACAAAGTTCTGGTGGTGGCTTTTGAAAAAGCAAAGTACGTCGATAGTGCAGAATGTCCCCTTCAGGATACATGGTTTCCGCTGTGTCCCCATTACTCCGAGTCAAAAAATCAATGTCACGCTCGGCCGTAATGAAGAGCTGCCTGCCAGCTGTACTTGAACTGCCTGAGATGCACCATTCCTTCAAAATCTATTCTTCCAGCAAGGACTTAATAACTTGATTTATTTACGTGCGCAATTTCATTCAAACATAATCTAACCACGCTCTGGAAAGCCTTGTACCCATGAGGGCAAAAGGCTGCGCCTGTCATGGTGACAGATGCCCACAGCGCAGCGATGTTCAGGGTGGGGCAGGCGCTCCGGCCAATTAGAGGGACTGACCCCCACCTGTTGTTCGTCGGGTTTCGACCCCCTAGGTGTGAGACTTAGTCAAGGCCAATGAAAACGAAGAAGGACCAGCTGCAAAAAATGATTTTGTTCTCGCACGGTAATTAAACGGAAAAGCCGTACAATGTGTTGCGTCTGGGACACTTCCGTCACGTCAGGTCAGGGACAGCCCCATTTTCTCTAACAGATTCGCGTTGCTGCCGAGTCCATTCCAAGGGCTAGTGCTCAGGGGTCTGGCCTTGGACCTAACGTAGACGGGCAGCCCGCCCAAGCCCCTCCCCTAAACTGCTCTCTGAGGCGTACCAGTTTGGTGCCAGAAAAATTAACCATCGTCAGCCTCCTGCCACCGCCCCCGTCAGCGTCTGCCGTGACGAGCTGTCTACCAGAACCACGCCGGGCACCGGGCCTGCCCAGAGCACCGTCTCAGCGCCGCCGAGGCGCTGCAAACACGACACGCTGCAGCGTGTGAGCACAGTCTTCCCAGAAACGCCTGCAGGTAACAACGTCTCACGTTTTTATGTCTGAATCAGGCCACACGTAACCTACATTCCCAGCTCCTTTTCTAAAATCTTTTCATTGAATATGCTTTTGACTATTACTGGTAAGAGCGTATCCATCTCAAACTTCTGTTAATTCACACCACATCTCTGAAGGTGTGCCTCATTTGAGGAAAATATACAGTAATTCTAAATGACAAACAGATCTTTGCCAAAAAAAAAAAAAGCAGTCACTTTAAAACACATTCACCACTGTTTTCCATTGTAACAAATTGAAACCATGATCTGCTTTCTAGAAACTTTATTCCTACGCAAGACAGTAAGTAAAGTAAAGTTACAGTCAGCAAGGAGCTCGGGGGGCGGATGCAGATTCTGGAGCTCCAAATTCCTAGCTGCGTGCTTTGCCAAGGGAAGTCATTGAATAGTTCTAAGCGTTAGGTTTCTAATGCATCAAAACGGACAGAACATTTACCCCAAGCTGAACAGCATGTGTAGAGTGTCTAGCAAAATCATCATCATCATCGTCATGTCGAACAAATCCATGGCAGCCTGGCCTGCACGCGCGAGACGAGTCTCGCTGACGCACAGTGACCACAGCAGCGTCTCTGGCCCAGGAAGCGCTGCGCTGCAGGGGGCCGGAAAGCATGGGGGCCTCACCGCACGCGGGCCCTGCGTCAGCGCTGCCTCCTCTAAGGACAGGTGTGAACGATGCTTTGTATGCGTGTTTCCCACCAGGGAGGAAAACACCAGCTCTTCTGTCTCCAGATGATGGATGCGACCAAATAACTCGAAACAAAATAAATATATTTTAATGGGGAAAAAAAACCAACATGTGTAAAGGCAATAAAAAGAGGCATTTGCAGGTATTGGTAAGGCATGTGAAGCCTCTGGCAAAAACGTGCTGTTAAATTTTAAAACATCCTAACACTGCGTGTGAAAAACACAACACAGCGGACCCGTCGAGGGAAATGCCCTCAGCCAGTCCATGAAACAGGTTGTCCTTCCAGATCACGACGAACCGCTCACGGACAGCGCTGCGCATCGCAGAACTGACTTTCCTGAGCAGAGGCTAAAATGAACGAGTAACTCGGAAAAGCGCCTGTTTGCTCCCTTCCCCACGCACTCTCGCTGACTCTGCTCTAGGTCAGCAGGGATGGCCACGAGAGCAGGGGCCTGTCCCCCAGGCGACCGCCCCGGGACGCTGGTTTTCCCAGACGGCTGACAGATAACCGCTAGGAGAGAACGCAATCGTTTCCGAGATTATTTATGACAAAGTGTCCCCCCAGAGCACCATTTGTTTGTGGCACCGCAGTCACCGCGGTGCAGCTAAAGCAGAAAGGAGCCTGGCGCTCTGGGCTCCCAGTCTGGAGCGGAAGGCAGGGGCGGGGCCCCGCAGCCAGCAGCACTGCACCGTGGGGGCCGGGGACAGGGACCAGCGGTCCCTGGAGCGCCAGGGAATGTCCCAGGTACAAAAACACCTTATGAACCAGAGCCACCCGTGTGCCACATGCCGGGTGCATCAGCTGGGCTTCACCAGCTGGCCGGGTCCTCTGGCCCACAGGACCTGGCTGGAGCTTTACTTCCTGACCCCTCGTCCTGCAGGCTTCGCGCATCGCCCAACCCAGGGGCGCCGGAGGGCCCCGCAGCCCGCTCTCCCAGCACCACCCGTGGAAGCCTTCAGCCCCAGCACATCACCTCTGCTGATGCAGGAGCAGAGCGCGGAGGCTGCGGGCAGGCACGTGTTGGGATGACCCCAAA
This sequence comes from Glossophaga mutica, assembly GCA_039655065.1. NCBI lineage: Eukaryota > Metazoa > Chordata > Mammalia > Chiroptera > Phyllostomidae > Glossophaga > Glossophaga mutica. The sequence goes on from CM077313.1 coordinate 93,199,968, forward strand.
GGAAATGTGCATGCGCATCTCCCCCCCGCCGCCCCCCCATGCGCTTGGGCCCCTTTGGAAGGACTCGGTTACATCTGCCACCTGGCCTCTCATCATAACTGCTTCCTCATGTGCTTTATGTACTAAGCTGCATTGTGCTAGGGAAGAAAAAGGACACCCGGAGGTATTTTTCTGTCATGTAACAAATCTGTTTGTGCACTTTCCTTGGGGCTCAAATGTTTGAAGGTGAAGAATGTTGTTGCTAAAAAGAACGAACGGCCTTTTTCTTTTTACCCCAGGTAAACTGAGGTTGTTTTCTGAAGAAACAACAGCAATTTTTAAATCACAGCATGCAGTTGCCTTGTTCACTGGACGTTCAACCCTTCCAGGGATATTTATCACTCTGAACATGCAATATGTATTTATTAACCTGCTGAATTATGAAGTATATGTATTGTGCTTGGAAAGTCCGCCATCACGAGCAATCATGCCCCGCCATCCCTCACAGAACCGAAAGCTGCGGCAGAACGGACGCGCCCGCACAGGGACGCACGGCAGCCTGGAGAACCCCAAGCGGTCCAAGCGGATATTCCTTCCCGAAGTAGCCACTTCCCCGTCGGCAGAGCTGGGAGTCCCCCATGCTCTGCCCTGCGATCCCCTGTGACAGGAAAGACCTGCGCTTCAGAAAAGCCACACTTCCACCTGCGGAGAAGCGAAGGGCTCCAACCAGACCCCCCGCTTCCTGACACTGAACCCTTACAGTCGGCTTCCCGGAACGTGGCCCGGTCCCCGTGCACGAAAGCACAGCTCGTGCTGACCGTCCACCTTACTTCTCAAGATGTGCCGTCACTCTGTCCCCTCTTTGGAGCTTGCATCCCCAAACAAGAATGGCCACCGAGTGAGTCACGCTGCCCTCGCAAAACAGGCTCGCCTCCGTGAGAACTGGGACGCGCACAGAAAGGGGAATCCGCGTTCGCCAAGGGAGAGGACAGCACTTCTGAGAATCTCGCCAGCCAGCACCTGTTAGAGCGGGTCGTCCAGGGCGGCAGAGGCATGCTCCCCCCGGCCGTAAGGCCCACGCTCCAGGCTCTCCCCCCGGAGGGATTCCGAGGAAGCCACGGTTACTCAGCGGGCGGCACAGAGAGGGCAGGTCGGCAGCATCGAACACAAGGGGAGCAAAATCCAGATTTGTGAGTGTGCACGTGTGTGCTCACGTGGGTGTTTATTGATGCTGGTGTGCAGGGCTATCTGCGAGCAACAGGCCAAGGAACAAAATCCTGAACAGGGCCGTACGAACTCAGACCTTTGCATCTAGAGATGCAAATTAGCGTGACAGGTGAACCAGCTCCCCAAACACTGTCACACGACTGTTTAAAACAGCTGTCCCATGATTTGAGAAGGGCAAAGGGACATTGCCTTGGAAAAGGGGAAAGGGACAGGGGTACTTCGGGGGAAGGCAGGCGAGGAAATGGAGTCCCGGCCCCGGACAAGTACCAGTGGCTCCGGTGAGGCATTAGACTGAACGCCAGCAGCACGCTGGGCTTTTTGAGCACTGCAAACTCAAATTCTACTTTTAGGAACACACGAAGTAGTAACATTGGCATAATATGCAGATGATTATTCACACATATTTTTGATATTGCTTCAGATGCATGAGCTTATTTTTTTGAAGTCTTGAACGCTGGACGATGGAGTTTCCTGTTGAGCACTATTCGAAAACCTGAGTGTCTCGCCGGAAGCCACATTTAAAAAGTTGTTATAAGTTTCAACTCTGTGGTTCCATTTATATCTGTTTTTCAAAAATAAATACTATAAATGTTTTAAAAAGTTGTTAGGTTCCAAGATTGACAATGACAGTGTTTAAAAGAACAAAGACTCAGCTCGTGTGTCTCTGAAATGCTTTCTTAAGCAGGAAAACGGACAAGAGTTAGGAAACTTTCACAAATTTTCCTAATATTGCCTAGGCTTCTTCTCATTTCTACAAATGTTTCCACTTTTATCATTAGTAGAAAATATGGTAAAAAAGAGATACGGAAGATAAAAGACTCATTGCAATCCAACCAAATTTTAGGTGACAGAGATCTCACTGAGAATATTTATGGGGTGGAGGGGTAGTGTCTGTTAATCCTGGACTAAAATCAACATTTCCCAAGATGTAAACTCTCTAAAGTTCAAGGCTATGAGAGAATTATCTCACACACACACACACACACACACACACACACACACACACACACACAGCTTCTCAAGCACCATTTACTGCAGAAGACTCCAGGGGCAGCCAGCAGGTGGAGGGCGCAGGGAAAGAGCAGAGAGTCGCAGGTTTCTAGGAACCACAGCCCCGTGGGTGGGCCACGGGGGTGGGCGCAATGACGTGGGAGCCCGATGACCAAGGGCGAGAGAGCACTCCAGGCAACAGAACGCGCAAGGCTCAAAGGTGAGAGGAAGCCAGGTGGGATCTGGTCAGCTGTGGGGGTGGCGAGAAAATGAAGTGCCTGAAAGACAAGACCAAGGCCACGGAACACAGTACCCAAGGTCTGAGGAGGGTGTCCCTGGAAGGGCTTTGATTAGCATGCCTCAAGTCCATGGTTCAGAAAGATCGCGCAAACCAATTGGGGTCAATGTCTGTTACCAAAGAATCTCAAAATGTGTATCATTGTGTATGAAGGCTCCCAAACCCTGCTGCAAACGGCTTTCTCTAAAGGCAGAGGAGTTCTTAGGCCAAGTTCACAGAGCCAGGCAGGTAACATGAGCGAGGGCCCAGGAGGGCCCCTACTGGACCGGGGAGACCGTGATCGCACGCCCCCCGAGAACCACAGCATGGCCCCTCTTACGTTGAAAGGAAAACCGAAAGCAAGATTCCTCGGTGACATAGGCTGATTCTTAAACCACAGCAACGACATCAATGTTTTACACAACGGTGACGAACCAGACAAAATACCTGCAGAAATGATTTAACTCCATAGAGTAGGAAGGCATTCAGAACACATACACACTAAGACACGGAATTAAGTCACCTCTGATCTGGGCCAAGTATCCCCTGCACCTCACAGACACACAAACACACAGACGCCCATGGGGAGAGATTTCTGAGTGATAAGGCGGTAAAAACCTTCGCTTTGGTGGCGGGGAGTGGTAGAGAAAAACCAGTTAACTAGTTCTCGTGGGAGCAGAAATCTGTTTGCCTTTGTGTGGTTGGGTTTGGCCCAATTCAGAGGAAAGTAGATGGTCCTAAACCTTCTGGAATGATCCCAAAACTCTGATATACACAAATCTTCCAAGGGGAAAGCTTACAAATATGGACCGTTAGGAATACAGAACAGTTTTGTTTTTACCTGATCTGGGGAACAGAAGTGAGCACAGGAACACTGCTTCCTGGGTGAAGACCTCCCCAGAAACAAGACATTTCACGGCCTGATGCTGTTCTCAAGGGCCCACGTCCATTCCCCGAGTGGCCAGTCAGCATGCTGAACACTAGACCACTGGACAGCTGAGGAGCCCGTGTGTGGAATATTAACGGTTTCCAAGTAAAAAGAAAAAAATCAAGATACACACAAATGCTTGTCTATAAATATTGTTTCTACAAAAAAAAAACTGTCAGCTTTTTAATCAATGCTAATTCTTACCCAGCAAACATATATGCAACTTTCCAATTTAATTACCATTGTCCCAGAATCGGATATACATCACCTACATTTTTAATCTACATTCCAAACCAGCACAGAGAGTCCCCTGGGACCGATGGCGCTGCCAATTCTACAGTGGTTCCCCTCCACGCCAACAACCCTATTATTAGGACCACCACCCCCAATGCACTGTTTTCCATTTCCAGACTTTCGTTGACAAAGACCAAAATATGATAATAACTGGATAGACTTTTCCTATAATACAGGTCTACAAATGAGAATGCTGGGACTCTACTGGGGAATAATATTTTGCCTGATCGGGATGCAAAGTGTGCTTTACCTATCACCGCAACTGACTGCAAATATTCACAATTGCATTCCTTGTTACTTACCCAAAAGAGCTGAACTTTATGTCCATAAAAACTCTGCACATGGACATTTACAGCAGGTTTACTCATAGTCGCCCAAACTTGGAAGGAACCAAAATGCCCTTCGGTCGGTGTGTAAGCAGAGAAAGTTCGGTCCACCCAGCAACGGAATGTTACTCGGCACTAAGAAGAAATGGCCGTGAAGCCACGGAAAGACAGGTAGGACGCAAGCACACACTGCCAGGATGCTTTCGGAGCACTTCTTCCCCACGGTGCTGGGGACAGGCGCCGTAGTGGGAGACCGGTTTTAATTCCTCTACCTAAAAGTCCTGCAAATATCAACATGGAAGAAAACAAATAAACCTCAGCCACGAATTAAACTCTGGCTTTTTCCATGAGGCGCGAATGCATTCTCAGACATACCCCAAGCATGCGGTCTGAGCCTGTGTTTGAGAATCGGAGTGTGCACGGGCAGGAAGGCCCAGGGATGGTGGGGGAGGTCAGGACACGGGGACCTGCTGCTCGTGCGCCTTACACAGAAGCTCCCTGCTTAAAAATGACTCTTCTTTACAGAGAGCCTTCTAAAAATACAACGATGATACACAAAAATATCATAGTGTATACGTAACACTAACAGTCACGTATACGCCACCCCGGTGTAGTAACACCCGGTGGCGTATGGATTATGAACGCAGCTTACAAGGGAAAACAAGGAGAATGAAAGGCAGACAGCAGGACCAAGATCTAAAGAACAAAGGAGCCACGGAGGAGAGCTGAGATTTGAACTGAGGTCGGCACACACCAGACCCTGTGCTCTAGTTAGTTAGCACCGGCATTTCTAGAAGTCTCGGAGTGCGGAGACTGCTCTGTATTTACTACTGCCCGATCTTTAACTGAACATTGCCACTTTTTTGAGAGAAGGTTATCTATCTATACACTGTTTCTAACCAGAAAATAACTCCCACAGACTAGCTTCAATTGTATACTATTATTCCAAGCAGCAATTACCAAGGAATGTTTCTAGAAATAAATGCTTTTGATTTTCTTCTATTATTCAGATATTCAATAGCTGTAACGTTCTAAAGCCTTGTCATTTGAAAGAATAAACCATGAAAAATTCTCTCTCCAAAGTGAAAACTAAAGCATTCAAATTTATACAATACACTGCATGCTGCTTCTTTGGAAAAGTGGGATTGCTTTTATATAAAACAAAAGAATTAGTTACTTGACTTAGAAATATCCTAGGGAGCTCATAAACAAATCTTCTGCTCTTTTTCCTTGTGTTAAAGTACTATGCGAAGTTTTTTTAATACAGACACATTTAGTTACCAAAGTTACAGATCTACAAAGCAGCATACGTAAATATAAAACTTGGTTCGCCTTTAAACCAAACAGATTTAAGGCACCACATCTGAAACAATTGCACATATGAACTATAATGCTACTTTTTAAATGGAAGACATGATGTTTGAATCTAATATTCCATATTTTCTAAAAATACCACTTTCATAACTGCAGACCTCAGACGTGGAGAAGAAATGCAGTGACGTTCCTCCCCGCAAAGCGCTTACAGAGTGGGACTCTTGGGACCCATCTCGGCTCCCTGTGTGAGACGGCGTACATTACTTTCTTCCTCCAATTCGGTTTCGAAACCAGCTCCAAACGAGTCAGACAGATCAAGGAAACATCCCGCGGAGGGGGGAGCCGGGCGGCAGACGGCACATTTACATGTTTGGAAGGCGCTGGCAGCTTCTCCTTCCCACCCTGGACGGTCTCGGTGCGTCCCCTGTTCCCAGGGCGCCATGCTGCTGAGGGGGAAAGGTCTTCCTAAATGAGTCAAGGTGTAAAATGTGTCTCCACACCACAGGATAATCGCGAGACCCAGGACCCCTAAAGTGAGGCCGTAACTCACTCTCCAATAATTCCCGTCTCCGCCCAGAACTGCCACCTGACACTACCGCACACTGTGAGGTCCCGCCTTCTGAGAAAGAAGCTTTCAAAGCACCCAGACTGCCTAACAGACAGAAAACGGTGGCAAGAATCAGCTTTGGGTACGTAACTAAAAAGTATCTGGGTAAATGCCAACTCCGGAGAATTTTTTTTTTTTTAAATAGGAGATGAGTCCATCATGTTAAATGACCTACAGCTTATAAAACTAGAACTGGACTTGCAAAATTACATTTGTGTAAAAAAATATAAACACCAAGTACCAAAACCTGTTTCTCCTCCAAGCTCTTTACTAGACCCTGCTCGTCACACAACCCAAGCAGAAACACAGCGCTCTCTGGGGTTCTCTGAAGACGAAAGGAGGTGCGGACTTCACCGGGTCGGCGGCGTCCGCGTGGGACTCTTCATTCCCACTGAAAGCTGTCATTTCTCTTACGAAGAATAACGCGGAAGAGACCACATGATACATTAACAGGGGTGGTGATTCAGTCATTTCGTTTCAACCGAGAGTTAATCCGAACGCCTACCGTCCTACCGTTCCGTACGGCGGATTGGTTCAGGCCGCCCGTCGCTAAATTAAACGTTTTTCTGCTGTCGCTGCGCCTCGTAAACATGCATCTGAGGTTTGGACACGTCAGCGCTTCCTTCTGCACGGTCACCCAATCTGTTCTCGTTCACAGCAACCTGATTTGGCCCGGAAAAATGCAGGCGGCGTCCGTTCTGCATTACCCTCGAGCATTAATTTTTCACAGAGTTGCCTGCTTTCGTCCAACAAAAGCTAGTTCAGCGGGGACTTTGCTCAAGTGATTCTTCAATTAATATGCGAGGCAAATTCTTCCAAGATGTTGCACCTCTCTGCGCCCTGCTGATTGATCTCTCCATAAATTCAAAACTCATTATGAGCTTATTGGAACCGGCTTATTTGCTTAAACACCACGGTGAATGATTGCCTTGGTACCAAATGCCTGGCCTGTCCATCTCTGAAACACCTCTTCCCCAAAGAACATTTGAGTCAGTAATTAAACAAAGCATGTTTCCCTGGCACGCTGATGTGTAATTACTGAACCCCACAACTTTGCATGAAGGCTAATGAAGAAATTCTTGGAACATCAATAAAATAATGACAACTCAGAGCTGTCCTCGGATGCTTCCTTCTGTCACAAATTTGAATGAAGCAGATATTTGGAGAAATAAATTCAAAATCAATTAACCTCATTCCTCGAATGTGGACTGACCAGGTGAGAAGAAAAAAGTGCACCTGATTGAAAACAAGAAGGCCAAAGGTAAAACACCAAGCGTGTCCACAAAGAGGAGGAAGAGCTTCCGTCACTCACTCAGTGTCTCCCCTTTGCGTCACTCCCGTCTGTCATCTTCCACACGACGGCCAGGGCAGAACAGCCCCCCGTCGCGTACCGACTTCATGCAGGAGAGTACATGTCGGAATTCCATCTCTCAGTCCTTGTACTTGCGGTCACTCTTAGACAACCGAGGAAACGACACAATTTATTGCAACATGAAGTCTACAGCACTGAGATCAAGCTCCGCTGGCCTCTGGGCCACTTCTCTACGGCGCAGAACATCGTACAAGGTGGGTCATTCTTGAACGTGGTCAGAGCGAAGTCACTGAAGAAGCAAAGATGACGGTATTTGGGGGCAGACTGACCAGGGAACGTGACAGTCAGTCCCTCTCTGTAAGGGGCTCTGCCCGACAGTACGCCTCTACGCCTTATACAGGGATTTCCCAAAAACGTTTGAATCAGGACAGATTGCATTCCTCTGAAAATGGAGAGGAACTAGTTGTTTTTATGTGAAACAGAAGAGGAAGGCATTGTTGTCCCACAGGACTACGCAACTGCACCAGGTATTACAAATTACAGGAATGTAAATTATACTTAAAAATGCATGACAATCTAGAAAACCTATCAGGTTCCCCATGTGTATCAGTTTTAATAAAAACACACCAGCCTAAATTAAAAAATCAGTAGATAAACACTAATTCTAAAATCATTATTTTTATGAATCTTGATTTCGGCGCAAACACCCATGGGAGTAAAAACAAAAAAACCTGAGGTGCCAGACACGATAAGTTTAGACATTTAGAATCAAGAATAAAGTTCTGGAAGCCAGCAGTTGTGAATCTCAGGGGAAAATGCACCCTTCTCTAGCTGACGCTTGAGTCACAGTGTAATATAGCGAGGTCAAGGGTCAAGAAATCCCTGTTAACTGCGCAAAGTCACCCTATTTAATAACATGACAAGGATTTGATTATGATGAATTCCTCCAGAGCCTCCGAGTGTGGGGTAGAGAGGGGCGGGGCTCCTCCTCCAAGTCCCCTTCTCGAAGCTCTGCCCTTTGAAGGGAGCACACGGCATCCCGGTCCCCGGGCAGGGCGCCGAGTCCCTCCCAGCCGGGGTCCCCGCAGGGACGCGTGCGGAGTCGCCGCTCTCCGTGCACGCGGCTGTGGGAACTGACGAGGGAGACACTCTTCTGGGTCCTGGGTGACCAATCAGAACTGGTTTTTGAAAGCTAGTACCTTTGGTTTGGGGCTTCCTCCATTCAACGTATTTTAAGGTCCTGCTGTGAGCCAGACTGCGAATGTCTGGGAGATACCAAATGATGGGACCCAGGAAGCTTGAGGCCTGGTGGCTGGGGCCGGCACGACCAAGGACAACTATGACACAGTGCGTGAAGCTGTGGCAGAGGCGGGCCCTGCTTGTTACGGGAGTCCCTCCATCCAGACCACGGGGCAGCAGATGAAACGTTGCATCGAGGAAGCAAGAAGCCACTTATGCAGACGACTGGGATGAACATTGTTTTTACGCAGAAAAACCCAGAAGCAAAGTGCAGGGGGAAGGCACACACCCATGAGGGAGAACGAGCCTGCAGTGAGGATGGAGAGGAAGGCAGGACTGTGGGGTCAGGCTCGGAAACGATCTTTAGAAAAGATCGCACTGGAGACGACACGCAGAAGTGTACGGGGAGGAGATGGCCCCAGCAGTCGACGTGAGAAACGATGCGGGCGTGCGGGGGACGGGCAGACCGAAACCCCTCCAGCTGCACGGAGAACCCTCCCGCGGGGCCCACTCTGGGCACTGGAGACGCAGCGGAGAGCAGACACCCCCAGCCTCGTGGAGATGGTGTTCTCATAGCACAGGCCATCTGTAAGCAAGAGGCAGAAGTGGAATAGTAATACTTCAGACAGAAGTGCGGAACGGAAAGAGAAACAAATCCCTGAAATGCCAGCAGCAAGCTGTCCCTCGCTGCAGATGACTGACAGGGTAGTATGACGTGCGTCTCCCTCCTTGTCCCACACCAGGTGGATACCAGGCCTGCAGCGCAGGCACACACAGCTCTCTAGAGTCCAACACAGCTGTGTTTCCTCACCGACACAGCCCCTCCGTTGGCGGTCATCTCATGAACTACTCTTCAAATGTCACCTACTCCAAGCCAGAGGCTCACAGCCAACGTGGAAGGGCCCTGGCAGCGGCCTGATGTCCCGGACCCCTCTCTGGCTCTTCTAAGCCTCTGGTGGCCTGTGACCTTGATGGCATTTAACAGAGTAACACTATGAGAGATCCCTCACTCATGCCGCTCTGATTTGCCCGGGGAGCGGTGGTGAGGAGGCCAGTGGGGCGGGGGCACCGAGGCAGGTAATGCACGGCAATGAAAGGAGAGTCACGGAAAGCTGAGTCCAGCGTGGGCAACGGGGGACCGGGCCCGACAGTGCCTTCGGAGGCGCTGCAAGGCCTCGGACTCACACCTGGAGGCAGAAGGGAGCCCAGCACGGGGTGCGGAGGAGAAAAGTGACGCGGTCGTTCTCCCTGGTGTTTCGAGAGAAAACGGTAGCGTGCCACGGGCTGGAACCGGGAGACGGGTTGGGAGACGGTAGCGTTTTGAAGACAGAACCAACATGGTGTGTGGGCGGATCGGAGGCGGAGCATGAGGAAAAGAAAGGAATCAAGCAGGAGCCCGAGGTGCTGGGCCCGAGAACCGGCTGCAGGAGGCGAGGGTCAGAGAGCGGTGGCCAGGACGTCCGCTGCGGAGGCACCGGAATGCAATTCTACTTGCACAAGTAAAAGGAAGTGAGCCACGGACCACCGGGTATGGGGGTCTGCCGCTCAGGAGACAAGCCTGGGACAGAGATCTGCCTTTGGGGGCCCTCAGCAAAGGAATGGCGTTAAAAACCAGGACTCTAGATGAACTCACCGACACATCCAGCGTTATCGAGGGAAGGTTCACGCCCTGGGCACCAGGGCAATCCAGTAACTAGGGATCAGAAATAGGAAGAGGAACAAGCCAAGACCGAGGAGAAACTAGGGGAACAGCGGGGAGCCCAGGAGAAACGTGGCCCCCCACGGAGCCAGGAGAAGATGTTACTTCACAGGGAAGCTCGTCAGTGTCGTCCTCGCTGGCAGTCAGGAAAAATGAGGATTAAAACATGTTCACTGGGTTTAGCACCACGGCGGCCACTGGGATCCTTAATGAAAGACATTTTAAAGGCAGAAGGCACAGGTTTTATCCTCGGTGATCCCTAAGGTTCTGGCCAGGGTGGCTAGGCGGGTGACGGTAACACCCACAGACAGATGTACGGAGGACAGTCACTCTCCACGCTCACCTGAGGAGTGGAAGGGACGTCCCCAGTTGTATTTGTAACCAGTGAAGTGCCAGCACTTTCAGTGAGGTATCAACAGGTATTTTTGCAGAAAGCCTGACAATGAAAGTCTCAAACAATAAAAGCAACCTGCTTTTTACCTGCCTCTGCTTAAAATGAGGCCGTGGCCATCCTGGGAACACAGGCCCTGGGCTTGCCTCTCATCCCCTCCAGAGAGGAGAGGCGGGTCAGGGAGCTCGCCCCGCAGAGCCTGCGCCTGTGGGAACGGAAGCGGCTCCCAAGTCGTTTCTGCCAGCAGCAGGGCACAGACGGACTTTTTGTTTGCTTGGTTGGTTGGTTGGTTTCATAGGCCCCTGCTTGGGATAACAAATTTGGGGCTGGATGCCAACCATGAATTGTTAGTAAACCAAAAACTGAAACAGACCAGAGACTCACTAAGTGGATCCAGGGAAGATGAGACCGCAATGTTGGCACTGGGGGACAATTCACACGGCCAACCGAGAGGCCCGCCCGGCCCCCCAAGGCCAAGGACACCGGGTCTAGAAGCAGCTCTCCCCTCCCAGACTGTTCCCCACGGAAGCCACAGCTCCCAGGTCACCGCGAATGCGGGCCCGGGGAGAGAAAGCTGAACCTCCCAGAGGCGACCTTGGCACCCTCAGCCGTGCACCGCAGAACCGGAACCAGCAGGCGTGGACCCATATCCTGAAGGGACCCCTTCCACCTCCCGGCCTCAGAGACCTGCGCCTGTTACACAACCAGCAAAAGGGCTTGTTGTTTCAAGCAAGTTTATTTACAGATCACTGGAAACGATTATTAACTTGATGAGCTTCACGGGGCTGTGGGGTAATTTAGCACCGACCTAGAGAGAGAGACAACATTTCTAAGACATTGCTTATTTTAGCAGGAAACAGAGTAAGGCAGACGAGTTGCCACAGGAGTCAGCGGGCCGCCCGATTCCCACGCACATTCGCAGGAGCACACGCCCTCTCCAACTCTCCCTGAGCATGGACCAGGCTACAGTTCTGAAAGTTGCTTCCTTTGCGAGGCAGGTTTTATTAAACACACTTCTCGTATGCCTTGGCTACACTTTCATGCGCAGTATGTTGAACCCAGATTGAAATCCTGAGTCCCCATGAAAGCTGGTAAATACCATTCGGTTGGATTCAACAAACCCCACGGAGCGTACCGCGTGCCGATAGGCATGCTGGCGCAGACAGAGACTGGAAGGCCCTTCCTCACCTTCAGGGGGGTCTCCGGACTGGGGGCGGGGGTGGGGCCGGGGAAGAAAGCTTCAGGAAAACCTTGGAGGAAAGATGGCCCGGCAGAAGAGCACTCCTAAGGAGAGAAACGAAGAGCAGACACGGATGGAGAAGGAGGGAAGGCGGGAGAAGGGGCAAGGTCACCACGCCAAGAACGGAGCGCTCTGGGGGAGACGCTGTGGCCAATGAGGAGGCACCGAAGATTTCCGAGTGGGGAAGCGATGTGACTCGGGCCTGATTTCTCGAAAATAGAGTGGCAGGCAGGACAACGGAGGAGAGGGAGACCCGCAGGGAGCGGAGCGCGTCTGCGGTCCAGAGGAGATGAGGCGGCAGGCTCCCGCTCCTGTCACAGACACCGGGAGGGAGACTCTCCGAGTCCAGGGGAAGGGCCCATCAGCCGGCCTGTGAGGCCGTCCTCGGCCCCCTGTGCAAAACGCCATCAGACCCCGCCACGCACGGCCCCGTTTTTAAAGACTTTATTTATTTTTAGAGAGGGGGGAAGGGAGGCAGAAAGAGAGGGAGAGAAACATCGATGTGTGTTTGGCTCTCAAGTGTCCCCTGCTGAGGACCTGGCCTGCAACCCAGGCATGTGCTCTCACTGGGAACCGAACCAGCGACCCTTTGGTTCGCAGGCCTGCACTCAATCCACGCAGCCACACCAGCCAGGGCTGTTCCCATAAACTTTCATAGGACCTCACAGTTGTGGGTGCTGAACTTTTCTTCTCTCTAAATACAAGTTCACCATCAGAACATGCATGGCCCCACCCCACAGCTGTTTTCTTGACACTGAAAAGAAGCACAGTGATTCTGAATCAGAGGAAATTTAAGCAGTTTGAACGGGTTACAAAAAATACCTGTGAAGTCCTTTGGAAACAGGAAGTTACCAAGACATAGTCAACACCATGATTTCGACATGCCTACTTTGTTATTTTTTGCCATTCACATTCCACTTGGTTAGCATCTCGGCTCCTGAGCTGTAGGGTGATGGACCGGCAGGCCAGCTGCCTCGAGGCCAGCAGCCCTGGTGTCCTCGGGCTGCTGATGGTGACTGTAACACAGCCGCAAAAGAACAGTCACTCAGCACCCTCGGAGGCCAGAAACGTGCATGTTCCTCTTGCAGCTCTCACTGAGGTACTGGGCAGCCTCTTAGCAAGAGGCTCTTGACCTTGAACTAGCTCTGTAACCCAGTCTTTCACGGGCTTCATAAGGGAAACATTTTTTTCCCCTCTCGAGCTTTTAGATTAGATTACATTTCTTTCTATATACTATTGTCCCAAGATAATATTACTTATCACCCACAAAGGTGTGGACTGGGTTAATTAAAATATGGTTCCAAGACAGACCTCCAACTGAAATGCTAAACAAGGGTCATCCCCTCGTGCCTGTGAGTTCACGAGCTGCCGTATAAAACAGGCTCCGTTCACCCCTCTCTCTAAAAATAAATAAACCTTTAAAAAAAGTCGCGGTTCATTTTTAATGTCATTACAGAGTGTCACCTTCAAAGATACTTTGTACATTATCACAGTTAAGCACAGTAGTCCAAGGGATTTTAACTGGCGCTGATTATTAGTAACCCCAGTTGTACCCACAAAGGCAGAGGGAGCAGTCACTTGCACGTCTGCTATAGAATCAGAAGGTGTCCGCCCCCCAATCCTCACTCATCCACCCCCCAGTGGTGTTTTCAGCTCTCCACCAGAGACTGATTTCCGTGTCATGTATTATCACCCCGACAGTCTCTTAAAGAGCTGATGTCCCTGGGAGATGCAGGGTATTAGGGTGCAATCCATCACCACCACTGCGTGCAGCGCCCCCCGCCCCCCAGGCAGGGGGACGCAAGAGCATTAGGCGTTTGGGAGCCAGTGGAGCTGGAACAGGGGGGTCGTGGCTGCCGATGACAAATTCACCTATTTCACGGTTTTGCCCAGAAGCAGGCTTCCAGTAATGGGTTTCGGCTTTGTGGTGGTAACAAAGGAGAAACACATTGGCAAGAAAGTAAACTTGGTTTCAAAAACTCAGGCTGGACAAAAAAAAAAAAAAAAAAGAAAGAAAAGAAAATAGAAACGGCATCCCTAGGGCGGAGGTCGGAACAAAGCTTCCCATTTCCACGCAGAATGTCCTTGCCGGCCCCTGGTACCTGGGAGGCATTCCAAGTCCTGTTTGTTCCTCGTCGCTTCTAAAGCAGGTGAGCAAGCCCGGTCCCACGTGAGGCCGCAAAGCCAGGACTGATCGCACGGGAGAGAGGACCCCGGGCTCCGAACACCAGCGCCAGGACAGAGCTCGTCCGTGGGCAGAGCGGCCGGTGTCTGGGAGCCGACGCCCAGCGTGTCTGATTACGCAGCAGGACGGAGTCTGCGGGGACCAGGGCGGCTCCCGTGAAAAACGCGCACCGTGAGCTGCATCTGCCCAACGCCTTCTCACAACACACATCATCGCTCTTTCTCGAGTTGTTGTGGTTCTATATTATCTCGTCATCCTCAAAAAAATGCATAAATAAGCATTCGGAAATGCCGTGTGTGGGGGGGAAAAATTATTTCTAGGGCGAGGCTGAACAGATGACAAACCACATATGTATTGTCTTGAAAAACATGTAAGTGTGCAAATAATTCTAAAATCCAAGTAGCAAATACAAAAATAATTGGGGCTTGATAAATACTAAAGCATCTTTCTGCAGAGTGTCACTTATTTCATTTTACAGTTTAAGAATAAAAAGACATATTTACTTAAAATGATTGCTGTAAAGGGATCACACCCTAAGAATCCTGAAACATCAATCGAAAAGAACCTGTACACCCCAATGTTCATAGCAGCACAATTTAGAGTCGCCAAGCCTTGGAAGGAACCTAGGTGCCCATCAGTACACGAGTGAATCCAAGAACTATGGTACATTTACACAATGGAATACTACACAACAGAGAGAAAGAAGGAGCTCCTACCCTCTACGACAGCATGGATGGAACTGGAGAGCATTATGCTAAGTGAGGTCAGCCAGGACGTGAGAGACAAACATCATATGATCTCACCTATAAGTGGAACCTAATCAACAAAACAAACAAGCGAGCAAAAATACAACCAGCGACATGGAAATAAAGAACAAACTGACAGTGACCAGGGGGGAGAGGGGACGGAGAACCATCAAGGAACATGTATAAAGGGCCCATGGACAGAGCCAAAGGGGGGTAGGATTGAGGGTGGGTGGAGGGGGTGGGTGGGACAGGGGAAAGTGGTGGCAGGGAAATGGAGACAATTGTATTTGAAGAACAATTAAAAAAGTGAAAATATAAATTAAAAAATGATGTCTGTGAATTATTTTAAGTCTACAGTGAATACAGCATTTTCCTTCTAAGCGAATCAGGTGAACACCAATTTTAACTTCCAGTACATGTACTGCAGTTGAATAAACAACAACCAACGCTCCCACCACAATTGAAGAGGTAGCGAACTACGGAACAATACGATCAAACTACAGAATTGCGGGTTTGCGTCCTGCTACGCCCCAACGCTCCATCGGGAGCAAGACCTGGAGAACACGGACACACCGCGTGGAAATGCTCCCCCCAAAGTGTGTCACCAGCCACCAACGTGTGGAATCGCTCAGAAACGTCCCTGCAGGTCCACCATCCCGGGCTCCTGCGGCACCTCTCAGCGCGAGCAGGCGCATCTGGCATCAGTGCCCGCCCGCCTGCCCGCTCGGGGCTGGGTCCGCCCGCCCCGCTTCCCTCGGGGACCTCCAGTTCTGTCCCCTGCAACCTCCCTCCCTCCCTCTCCCCTCTGCACGTACCTCCCCCACTGATATGAAAACCACCAATCTGCTTTCTTCGGGTGTCTACCAGGTAGCTTCCCAGTAAATGGGGCAAGAAGAAGCTAGCTTGCCTTTCCAAAAAAAAAAAAAAAAAAAAAAAAGCCTACTTCATTCAAAGAAAATGTGTCAAGTGAATGTACTACGGCATAGATTCCATTACTTGGAAGTTATCATTGCCTGCCTCCCATTATGATAAATAAACTTCAGGGCCGCCTTAAAGAAACCTCTTCCACTGATCTGCTTCTCATTTTTTACATAATGTTCAGTATTATTCTTGAGCACAGTGACAGAATGCAATCCCAGACCGAAGAGTCTAAATGCATTCCATTTGTCATGAGCATTGTATTTAGCAAGCTGGATTCTTTTTATGCAGATGTAGGCCATCAATTATCTCGTATATTCATCAGAGTTCATTATAAGCGGAAAAAATTCTTTTAAAAAATATGAATCACAAGAGAAGAAACCTTATGCTATTATGTGAGAAAATTAGCTGTCAAAGACAACTTTAAAAGGCTCACCAAATAACCTCCTACCCTTTGGAAAGTAGTTTCCAAGGTAAAAAGTTTAATCGAAGTAATTTCTACGTGACACCTGTATTTCAATAATTTACAGACCGTAAGTTTGACCTGAAAAGATCTCCATCTAATGAAAACACAAGTATTTCTTTGCTTATTATCTTAAGCACACCATTTTTCCTCAGTCCTCTAGAAAGTTACAACTGGATTTCATTTCTGTTATATATAAGGAAAAAAGCACCTCTAAAAATAGTACTTACCCCTTAACTTACATAAGCAATTTTAAAATTCTTAATGCAGTTTCAGTACCTCATAACTCCTGTTGTGAACCTCACATTCTCCGCTGACACGCCCAGCTTGGAAAAGCCAACCACAGAATACCGAAGTCCATCTCGAAGTAAGACTGCTTTTGGAGTAAAGTAACGCAAAAATCCGGAAGCCCTCGGCCTTCTTTCTCCCCTCGGTCTACCTGGCACTACCCTCTCCAGTGGTCCTCAAGCCCCTTATACACTGAAGCATGGGGATGGCCAACTAATCCAAAGTCCACCATCACAGAAGACCAGATGCCTCCCGCGGAAACGAAAAGAGCCCAGCACTGCTGAAACCTCAGGTAGGAAGCCCCAGGGAGCGGGAGCTTGGGCTGCAAGATAAGAGCATAAGAACGGGGGTCCGATCACAGGCAGCCTTATCTGACTTGGCATCGGAAGGGGCCTGGACTTTGTCCCCGTGGCTGGTGCCACCAGTGTAAACACTTACGGGGAAGCCTGCCATGGTCAAATCTGCACTTGGGGAGTCACCTCTAGGGGGTGGTGTGGAGACCCAGGGCACAAGACTGGGCGCAGGTGCCGAGCAGGTCACCGTAGCCACTTAAGAGAGGCAGGGAGGGCCTCGCTGTGGTGGCGGGAGGAGGGGGTGGGGAGGGCCCCTGAGAGGTGAGAACTCACAGCCTGATGGGGCAGGTCTGGAAAACCACTGGGTGTGGGGTGGCTCAAAAGTCCGCTCGGTTTTCTCCGTGCCATGGCTCCAGTAGTGTGTAGCTGTCTTTAACGACATTCTAAACAATTTTGTTGCATTGCATTGTGACAGCTGTCCTATTAGGGTGCATTTTAAAGACTTATCAAGATGGGTGAATTTTTGTGCAGCCATTGTAATATGGAAGATGGAAGAAGAGAGGCAACATTTTCGGTGTATTATGCTTCATTACTTCAAGAAGGGTAAAAGCACGACTGAAACACACCAAAACGGATCTGTGCAGTGTACGGAGAAGGTGCCACGATGGGTCGAATGTGGCACAGCAGTCTGTGAAGTTTCCTGCTGGAGCTTTCTCACTGGACAGAGCTCCGGGGCCAGGCAGACCAGTGGGCAGTCGAGAGCAATTAAATCGAGACATTCATTGAGAACAATCAATGTTCTATACCATGTGGGAGACAGCTGACATACTCAAAATCTCCAAATCAATGAAGTTATTGGTGAAAATAAAAAATGTGCCTTTATTTTATGGGAAAAAAGCCACACGAACTTTTTGGCCAACCCAGTAAATGTTACGCTGCGTGATGGATGAGCTGTAAGTTAAAGGGCCGAGCTGGGGGTCAGAAGGACAGTTATCTTGGCCTGGGTGTGGGGTCCCGGCGAACAGGGCGCATGAGCCTCTGCTTTGAGGCGGCAGCGCGGTGCGCACACACCACTGCCAGCATCCACTTCATTAGGAAGCAACACCCCCCCCACCGCAAGCAGCTGGACCTGAAGGGGTCTCAGGATCTGGACACACGGGGTTGGGGTTAGAAACATTCACGACAGCACCTTGAAGGTGCTCCGGCTCCTGCGAGAACAATTACGGGTGGCCGGCCGCCAGGGGGCGCACGGGGACGGAGAGGAACGGGGAGATCCGAACGCGGGCCCAAACCCAGTACTGGCAAGGTGCGCACGCCCGGCCAGCTGTTTGACGTGCAACGAACTCCGTTTTCCTTTGAGTGCTCCGAGTACATTTCTCAGAATCTTTGAAAATTATTAACTTCACTCACGTTTCCTCAGCCAACACGTAATTTTGGAAATCTTTTCCTGGGAAGAAAATGTGCTTCTCTGACTTTTCCTTTATTTATTCTGCCAATATCACCCCAAATGACTGCTTGCTCCTGGCTTTTACCCATATCTGTTTTCCCCAGGGAAAAAATTAGCTCAAGTCAAAAATGCAACCAAGTAGGTAGCTCTAAGATGTGAAATTAGTGAGAATGGCCAAGCAATTCCTGCAGGAAATATTTACAAGCATTTGATCTGGTCGTGCAGCCTTTTAAAAAGCAAAAAGCCAGCATTACATAACATAAAACATTAAAACTTCCATTAAAAGGAAGGTGAAAATGAGTCTTAAATAAGATGCACTCATACGAAAAATTTTCCTACAGCACCCGACAAGAATCTTAATTCCGTTACTTATTGGAACCTCTCGGAAAACCTCCTTGCCAGGAACTTGGGCTTGAGGGATGGAGCCAATAAAGGAGGGCCCTGACGTGAACACTCCTCCCTCCACGCCTGCCCCTCCCGTGGCCTCGCCATAAGCTATTGTTAGATTCATTTACAGTGAAATGATGGCCAGCTCCCGCAGCGAGACACATCGCAGGTTATCTATGGTCCCGCAGAGGACCGTTGGGCTGTTTTTAACAAGCATTCTGAATTACAAAAGCAGCGCTGGTGCAATTAACAAAGAGGCACAAATCACCGATCCAGTTATAGCGCGGCAGGGAGAAGGGTGCTCCGAAGCCCACGCGGCAGCTGTCTTCTGAACAACGGGCGGGCAACCATAAATTCAAAGTCCGGTCTTCAGGCAAACAGGCATGTCCCGGGATGAGGGAATGCAGAGGGAAAAGCTATTCCCCCTATCCCCAGCTGAAAGAGCCACATGGTGACCGTTAGAAGCTAAGACAGGGCAGGCAGGAAAGATCCAGCCTCCCTGCCCAGGTGGGGAGCACTCGGCACCGGGTGGGGAGGCAGCTGCTGGGCGTCTCTGGTCCCAGGTCCCCAGGTGACCACCCAGGCATAGCTCCGCTTCCCCGTGGATGCAGACCTTCTCATCTTGAGATCTGTCAAAATGAAACTGGGCAAGTTCCCAGCCTGTCTGAATCCCTCCGTGTTTGGAAAAATGCAACTGCACCGATCACATGTTCATAGCAGTCCTGTGGAGGCTCCGAGAAGATCTGCTCCGAGGGATGTGGGGACCACAGGTCAGCGCCTGTCAGTCACGGAGCTCGCAGGGCCACCGGACCTGGGACGGGGGTGAGGAGAGCCCCTTAATGAAACATGGGCATGGCCCACACAACTCCTTCTATGCAAATGACAGCGAAACACTCTTAGAGAAACAGTTCTAAGAACAAAGTCAAATATTTCTGAGGGGAATCGGCTTGTTAAAAAGGAAGTTTGTACTCTGGATTGAATTCCTAATGGCTTTTGACCAGAATCGCTAACAGAAATGAAGGGGAAGACAGAAAATGCAACACCAGCAGTTGCAGACGTCAGTACCCCGCTTTCCGTGTGGGCGGGGTGAGCAGACAGAAGACCCAGAGGAAAGAGAAGGCTGGAGCAACAGCGGAAACCAGCTCACCCCCAGCGACAGAGCACACGGTGTTCTCGGCACCCACGACACTCTCCAGGACAGACCACACGGCAGGCCATGTTCTTACATCTCAAAAGATGTGAAAGAACAGAAATCATACCACATAGCTTCTGAAAGCACGATGGACGATGGCATGAAACTAAAAACCAGTAGCTCAGAGGCTCTGGGGAACTTACACACACATGGAAATCAAATGCCACACTCCTCCCTGTGACCTGAATGTGTGTGACCGCGCCCCCCGACAAATGCATGCGGGACACCCTGATCCCTAATGTGCTGCAATGAGGAGGCGGGGCCTTCCGGCGAGGATCAGGCCATGAGGAGGGGGCTCTCCCGAATGGGGTGAGAGCGTGTTCCCCTCCCGCTGACCTCTGCCACGTGAAAACCCAGACAGGACGACAGGCCCAGCCAGGACCTGGCCGCACGGGCACTCCGGTCTTGGACGTGCAGGCTCCGGGACCGTGCAGAGCAAATCTCTGCGTTGATAAGCCCCAGCGTGCGGGTTTTATTCTAGCCACCCAGACTGATTGAGACACCCCTCGATAACCAACGGGCCCAAGAAGAGCTCAAAGGGAACCCTGAGAAAAAACAACGTAACCAAGGGATGGCAGGGGCTCCGGGAGCACAGACAGCGTGGAGGCTGCTTCTCTCCAGGAACATGCGCGTCAGCCCCACGGAACGGAGGAAGGGACATTCCACTGGGTCCCGAAAGGTCAGTGGGAACTGACGGGGTCGGCCGAGGGGGAGGAGGGGGAGGACCAGGGAGCAGCAGCTCACCAGAGCCGGGAGGCGTCGGGGTGAATTCCGGAACGGGAGGCGTGCACGAGAGGCGTGGCAGGAGGGCGCCGGGGAGGGAGGGGAGGCCCGAGGGCCACTACTCTGCGGAGCGTGGGCTTGACTTTGGGTCACGGGACATCAGGAACCCTTGTAAGAGGGGGCGTGGCACGGCCAGGTTGTGGTTTTTATCGCACCCTCGCTCGCAGCATTCATGGATAGGACCGTTTTCTCTTCGGCGTGTGATTGACAAGCTTTTGCTCTAAGTTAGATAAGATACCCTGCCCGCTTCCGTCTCCGCCACAAGTACCTGCGTAAAGCTAGGGGCCTGGCAGTGACTTCATCGAAGGTACTTTTTTTACTGCCCAAACTGCAAAATTCCTAGAAATATTTTGCCCATAAACTGAAGAATATATATATTTTTTTTTATTTTTTAATTCAGTGAGCTTCGCCGGCTACCCAGCGTAGCTGAACGAATTTCGGCTGAATTGCGCTTCCTTCCCTTTTGATGCTGCTGGGAAAGAAGCCTTCCTCTCCTCTTCTCCTCCGTGCAGGAGGCAGTGCGAGAAGCAGCAAAGCACAATAGGAACGAGGCCAGGAAGGCACCAGAGCGGCGCTGTTGTTTATGCCCACAAGACGCATGTGCATCTGAAGACCACGGCAAATCTGTAGCGCAGCCATGTGCCAAATACATTAAGTGTATTGCAACCATGCTGGAGAAACACTGTAATGAAATGGAAGCGCACCGGTTTAGAAGCCTCCCGGCAAAGCTCGTCCGCAGGCAGACAGCCTCGGCACCATCCCCTCCCGAGACACCAGCCCCCGCCCCCCTGAGAACCTGCAGTGATGCGCTTGGGGCCGGGAGCCATGGGGAGGTCAGGCGGCCCCGCGCTCCCTTTGACTCGGTCACCTCGGAGCCATCATTCTCTCAAGCAAAGCTTGCCGGCCTGAAAACAAGAGCGGCTAAAGCAGAGGGCAGAGGCGGCCTGGGCTTCACGCATGAATCCAGGAACAGTCAACAAGAAAGAATTGTCAAGGATGCTAGTGAAGGCCTCGTGACGACCGCTCCTCATGGGGTCAGGCCAACGAGGCCAAGACATGGATGGAGAGAACGGACTGAGAGGCGGACAGAGGAGGTCGGGGTTCACAGGACAGGGGACCTGGAAGGGCGAGTCAAGACCCTTGCAGGTGAAACGGTTTGGGGAGGTGCAGTGGGGACGTTGGAGTGACGAAGGTGACTCTGCTCAAGGGTCCACGAGCCCAGAGGGCATAAAGGTCAATAAAGTTGAGAATGACAGCGAACCTGGGCGATGAGAACGCCACCGAAGGGCGAGGGCGCAGCCCTGGGAGGCAGGAGAGCGGTGAGTGAGGAGCGGCCCTTCAGGGAGAAGAATGAAGCCCAGGAGGGCAGAGCCGGGCGGAGGCCGGGACGGTGGGTGGCCGCGCCAACGCAGGCTGAGAAGAGCTGGCCGAGGGAACGCGGTAAGTGATTTTGCAGAACAATGTTCTGGAAATCGTAACGCATAGGAAAAAATATGACCTACGCCTCTATTTTCAGGAGAATAAGTGGGCGTAGGAGAATCACCCACAGAAGACTTTGGCGAGAAGTGCCAGGGGCAAACAGAAGGCACCCGCAGCAATTACAGGAGGGCGGGGCCCCTGCCTTGTTCACGCAGAGACTCGAGCCACGTTCCTGAGCTGGCCGTTTCTGGCTAAAAAACTACCAAAGAGGTGTTTTGAGAAAAGAATAATACCACATTATTCTAAAATTAGAACTCATCTTCAGCTAGCTTCTGGAAGATCTGTCACCTAGATGGACACTTTTCAGACTCGGTGTCCGTAGAAATCACCCTTCTGCCTCAACAGGTCAGGAACTGGACCCGGGATCCTGGACTTCCGGCAAGCTCCCAGCTGACCCCAGAGCTGAGGGCACGTGGGACAGCAGAGGAACAAGAGCCCACATCTCAGTTCCTTCAAAATACATGTGACGTCGTGCACGTGCTTTCGAGGAATGCCCCTCGAACTCCAGTGAGTGAGGAAGGCTCTGTGGAACTCGGCTGAAGTGCAGATGGCGGTCCCCTAGATCTGAAGTGGGACCACGGACCCCACATTTCTGCACACCCCAGGGGTACGCTCCCTGCGGGCCACAGACTCCACCTAGGTGGCAAGGAGCTGGAGCGAATACAGTGAATCCCCAGGTTTTCTTAACACAATTCGTGCCGGCAAGGTCTACCTCCCACCACCCCGAATATTCTGGATGAAGCATTATAAACTCAGAGCTTCTCTTGACATTATTTTTCAAAAGACCAAAGTATTTGCAAAAACAAAACACCAGGAATCACAAAAATAAAGCCATTTGCCTAATGACATGTTGCCTGGGGGGAGACATCATAAAATGAACTCATCACAGGGCTCCCAGCCACCGCCTGCCCTTGTCGAGCCACCAGGTGTCTAACTCTCAGCGAGACCTGAAGCCAAGGGAACGTCTAGGGAACGCCAATGTAGCAATTATTTTAAGAATTTGCAAATGGTGCCTGCTTTCTAGCTCGCTGCCGTGGAGTCCCCCTGCTATGCAAGAATTTATTTTTGATTTACGAGGCCATTGAAGACACGAGACAGAACTGAAGGGTGAATACGTGTGCACCCAGTGTTAACGCGAACACGCAGTCAAAACGAAAAAATAATTAGAAATACACGCATGACCACAAACACCTAAGACCCATATTCTGCGGAGGGAAAGACCTAGGGTTTCTACGAGGAAATGAGGAAACGCGACATCTGACTAATCCATTTGAATTTCCCAAGGGGGTGTCCACAGACAGAAAAGCACATGACCAAGTTCCCCGTGAAGAAGATTTCAAAACTCAACTTTTCCGCAAGAGAAAAGTCATTTCACGTTTGCCTAGTTTTGCACTGATCACGAATAACGCAGGGAGGGGGGCAAAAGGCAGTCGGTGGTCCTCAGAGGCCCTTCCTCCCCAGGGCTGCGCTCGGTCAACGTGCGTCAGGGAGTGGAGAGTGATGCTCGGCGCTGCAGGCAACGGCAGGCCGGGAGGTTTCCGCTCGCTGCACGAGTGCAGGGACACGGAGAAGGGCACCGAGGAGGAACACACGCACCCCGCCAGGCACTGGGGGGGGTCGAAGGTGACACAGCCTCGGCCTTCAGAAGCTCCGGGCTAATGGAGAGGGAGGCATGGAAATGGCACTGCAGTCATCGGAGAGAGGACGGGACGGAGGACGCTGGGGGCCAGGTCAGGGGTCGCTGGGTCGAGGGTGAGGAAGGGCTTCGCCTGGGAAGGCTGGGGGGGGACCTGCAGGGAGAACAGCCTGCGACAGGAAGAGGCCACGGCTGACCCCAGGACAGGAGGTAAGGTGGCTCATGAGGAAGTGGGGAAGGGCCCCGGGGGGGAGAGCTCAGCAGGTGCAGACCCCGAAGGATCTGATGCAGCGCCACAGCCTCGGAACCACCGCCAAGTCGCATGCTCTTCCAAATGAGACGCTCTGTGCGCGCGGAAGAGCTCAACGCACACGTAAAGTAACCAGAAATCGCACGTAACAAAGCATTGGTTTTTACATTACACAGCGTGTCCTTGGGTAAGATCTCATTGAACTTGGGAAGGTCTAGAGACAAGCTTTTACAAGGATCTGAAAATAAAGGG
This sequence comes from Glossophaga mutica, assembly GCA_039655065.1. Taxonomy (NCBI): domain Eukaryota; kingdom Metazoa; phylum Chordata; class Mammalia; order Chiroptera; family Phyllostomidae; genus Glossophaga; species Glossophaga mutica. Next base: position 93,224,110 of record CM077313.1, read on the forward strand.
AGAAGTTAACATGTCAAGACAAACTGTCAAGAAGTACGGGCTAGAGAAAACTGGAGTCATAAAGTCGTGACATCAATAAGGGCTTATTCTATAAATTTCAGAGCTTAGAGGAGAATCCTTGAAGCTTAAGGGAGAAAGAAAATACTTCTGAGTCATGCAAAAATTACATAAATGTTCATGCAACTCAATTTGCAATGCTCAGAATAGATTTCCCCCAGGTCGTGTCCCCGGGTGGTGCCCTGCTCACCCTTCCAGACCAGCCTGCCGCTGTCCCGAGGCCCTCGCCAATCACAAGTCTTCCCTCCCCAAACCTCCACGGCATGTGGCAGGCTTCCTGTGTTTCTCCAAAACGGAAACCAGTTCCCAAAGACTAGGGAACCACACTTCACTCCCATCTCTTTACCCAACAGAACCCAGATTCAGTAAATGCACATCTATTTCCTGCCAAAACGCTCACGGGGAGCCTACTGAACGGGGAGCACTGCGCTCGACACTTCTGCACAATAAAGAAATGAGAAACACAACCTCTACCCGGAGAGACCGCGCATCCGCTGGGACGTTAGGTAAGGGAACAAGTCTCTGTAACACCAATCGAAGAAGGAGGGACCATTAAAGCATGCATTTGTGTCATTTTTTCATCCATTCAAAAAGGATTTTTGATAGAAATATTGCATAGCACTAAGAAGATTGGTTATTGAGGTAAAGAAAAAACAATTTTCAAAAGCCAAGAGGGAGAAGGCCGTTGACAAGAAGTCTGAGAGAAGTCTGGTTACAGACAGGCTGCAATCAGGAGTTAGAGAATTCTCACCGACAGGTGCTCGGGAGAAGGTCAGCTTCTGACCTTGACCGAGAGAACTGAGAGAACTGAGAGAACAGTCTTCCACAGCGGTCACAAAGCCAACACTGCGTGGGGGGGGGGGGGGCCAGGCCCTCACCCGCCCCGCTGCAGAGGGCAATGAATGATGCTTTCCTGCGGCTTGCTGTTGGCAATGTCCCTCCGGCTGGCCAATGGCCTAAGGCCACACGAAGCTCAGCGAAAGCCGTTCTCCAGGAAGACAAAATGCAGCTCTCCGATGGCTTGAGTAAAGGATAAGGACCCAACCTCCAGCAGAATGAGTAGTTTGCATATTTCTCAGGAGCATTCCACAAACATTATTTATTAGGACTGAGTTCTGACCAGGGCCAAGGAGCACGGAGTTTGAAAGTCTGGTCTCTGCGAAGATACAGAGGCCGATTAAGAGGAGAGGAGACTTGGCCCATCAGCGAGCGGGCTGATAACCCAGGACCGCAGCACCTCCCGCAATCCTAACACCTGCGTGCGGACATCACCACCCTCTTAAGCAAAAGCAGGCTGTGATTTCCGTGGGAAGATGGGCCTGGGTCCTCTCTCCCACTCTCCCCCATGGGACTGCGAGGTCCCAGAAACTTGGAACCTGGTTCCAAAGGCGCCAGGATGCACGGCTTCCGAGAGGGGCGTCTGGATCACCTTCCTGTACAAGAACGCACCTGACATCTGTAGAATAACGCATGTTTCTCAGCATTTCAAGACGGCTTTGCAAGCACCCTGACTTCCCTGGATGAGGAAGGTGAGGCACTCCACTGGCCTGCCGGACGCCAACTGCCGAGTGCCCCAGGGCGCCTGCCGCTGATGTTGGGGCGAGTGTGCGAAACCGGTCTTAACGACGACGACTGGGTATCAGACACGGTTCACTTCTGAGGGTGCCCCGGTGTGTGGTGATGAATCCGCAGCACCAGCACGAGAAAGGAGTGTGTTCTTCTCTTCCCTCGTGAGAAGAACGGGGAGAAGGGAACCCCAGGATACGGACCGTGGCCCAGCGAGGGGCGTCAGGACCCACTTCCACACGGTGCCCAGGGGCAGACCCGTCCGGGCCGCCACCCACGGGCTGTGGGCCTGCGCAGCAACGACGGACCTTTGCTGAGGGTGACGAAACGCACGCCTCGGGGCCTCACGAGCGGCACATTGTGTCAGTAAAGGGAAGGATGCGGCCGAGCGACACGCACTCTGCCGCGACACCAGTGCGTGGTGTTGGTTTCACTGTCTTCACAGAGTGACCAGCCTGGCCACTTTCCGTGACCATCACAGCGCCAGGGCACGGGTCGGGAAGGTCCTTTCCTTCCCGAATGAAGTGCAGCGTGGAAGACGAAAGGCTGGTCCAGAGAGGGAGGATGAGCCGATGCACTTAACTCTCCACACAGGGCCATGGAGGGGAAAACAAAAACCAGCGCTTTCTGAAAGCCACTCCTCCGAACCATTTTATAGGAGTGACGGAGCGCCTAGAAACGGAACTGGAAAGCTTCCCAGACTATTCAGAGATCATTCAGTCCTACCACTCCGTTTCACTTTATACAGGAAGAAACCCAGAGAAAGTTTGGGTGACTTTCTTTACCTGTAGTCACAGGACAAGCTGGCGGCAGTGGCAGAGGAGAGCCCACGACTGCTGGAAGCAAAGTCATCTGAGAAATACCTTAAAAGGCCCGTTTCGCTTTGAAAGTGAAAGGCGATCCCAGCAAGAGTTATTCCAGGAACGCGGGCACGAACTCGAACTGGCCTGAGCAAACCAGAATGTTTACTGCCGACGGCTGTAAACCAACCACAACTTGCCCATCAAGCAAACATGGGGGGAGAGAGAGCCGTGTCCAGCAGAAGGCTCTTCTTTCCAGCAGGGCAGAGCCGTCGGAGCCGACACACGAAACCATAAGCAAGGTAACAGCCCCTGTACCTATGCTATCGGTTTTTCCCTCCTTTGTTGGTGTGCCCGCAATTTAAACACTACACAACCAGACAAACGGGAGGAAGAAATACACACTTGCGCAAACACAGTGAAGACACCATCGGGAACTCGTCAGAGGCTCGCAAAGACTGCTCCGGGCTTGCCAGTCTGACACCGCAACTGTCGGGGCGAGTCACCCCAGGTTGCTGACAGGTGACGTCATGCACGCCAGACGCAAGAGCTTGCATGCAAGTGGCAATTTCCATAAATATAACTCCTAACGAATACTAATATTCAAAGAACTTAGCGAAGAAAACTTAAAAAAAAAAAAAGGAACATTTTCTTTTCACACGTAATGGTTCCTAGTCAGCACTTCTGAGCAAAAATTAGCACAGGTATTTCTTACCCCAGGTAAACATCGTGTAGCGATGAATGCGCTGTTCAATCCGTGAAAAGACACCTGATATTCTAGCCTATGAAATCATTATGTAAATGCAATGGTTTATACTGGCCCTTATGACTTACAGCATCTGTTCAGTACACATTTTCCTTGTAATACATGCTGATTCAAACTGCATACTGGTGTGGTGCCGCAGATTTGTAACATGATGGTTCTGTCCTTCACCACAGGGGTCCCCAACCCCCAGGCCACAGACTGGCCCGGTATGGGGGCCGCACAGCAGGCGGTGAGCAAGCCTGCCGTGAAGCTTCATCCCAGCCCCAGCGCTCACATTACCGCCTGAGCTCCAGCCTCCCGCTCCCCTCTCATCCCGTCCCTGTGTGAAACCTGTCCCTGGTACCCAAATCCGCGGGGGCTGCCGCTTTACCAGATTGAGACTTTTAAGGCGTGACCTGTATTGAGGCCCTGAAGTTACTGTTCCTGTCACCATCTACTCATATGTATTTTCACCTAAAACTATATAGCACTCATACCTATCTTAGAAAATCGCCCTCACCCAAACTGGCAGTTCATTGTATGTACTAATATCTCACTCCTCTGACGTCACCCACTCAACATCATGAAAAATAAAGAACAAATGTGAGAACCAAAAAAAAAAAAGATAAAAGATAAAAGAGAGGTCATTGGGAAAACACGTATCATAAAGCCCAGTCACCACCTTAAGTCTGCAGCCCCAAGGCCGTCACTCGCGGCCTCGCACTCAGAGCTCAGACACAGTCTGAACCGGCTACGAGGCCTGCCCCTCCACGCAGGACCAGATGAGCACACGGGGCACGCGTCACGAGGCTCCCGGGGAAGCATGCTGCAGGCGGCACCCTGCGGAGCAGGCGTTTGGGAGCAAGTGAGAAGGACACGAATCTTCTTACACAATTCTTCGTAAGAAGTCAAAATGAAAGAAACAAGAACTCTTCTGCCACACTAATGAAAATAGAAAGGTGTGCAACCTTTGTGCTAGCAACGTGCAGGCACTGAATGAATCATATGTTTGCCTTAACACCCAGCAATACTCTTCCGAAAGCCACCTGGAGTCCGTATGACAACGTGTCATCAGCGCTATTTGTGCTACTAAAACCTGAGCAACAATCCCTAGGGGGGTGGACAGCACAGATGTGGCACGTGAACCCAAGTGAACTCTGAATCAATCTTAGACCTACAGGTCAAACCCACTGCTGTAGAACTTCTGGGCGAAAATGCTCAGGGCCTCTCAGCAGGTAAGGATGGGGTTACAAAGGAGGCAGTAAAACACTAACAATGAAAGAAAGGCGTGGGCGCATGGAAATTCATCCAAATTACAGCTTCTCCTCCAAAGAGATCGTGTCAGGAAAATGAGAAAGGCCGGTCGTAGGATGGAAGACAGTATTTACAATACATAGCTCTAACGAAGGATTGGGATCCAAAAATAAGTATCTTGGAAGTCTATTAAGACAAAGAAACCTACTTCAAAATGGGCAAAAAGGAGTCTGAGAAGACACTTCACGAAGATGGAAGACTGACCACTATGTATGCGAAAAGATGCTCAACTCCGAATTTATCAGGAAAACAAAACCCAGAACTACGGTGAGAGGCCCGGACATGGCACTGGACTGGCTGAGACTGAACGCTGACGCCGCCGCGCACGGACAGACGCTCCCGGGGAGAGGACACACGGACGGTGGGCACGCTCACGCACACAGGTGGAACGCCATCGGCCATTAAGGAAATGCGGATTAAAACCAAAATGAGGTATCATTACACAGCTATTGGAGTGGCTAAAAGTAAAAAAAAAAAAAAAAAAAAAACCAGCGACGCCAAATGCTGACCAGGATGCGGAGAAACCGGGTAAATCGGACATTGCTGAGGGGAGTATAAAACGGCACAACCTCTCAAAACACAAACAAATGATTTCACATGCCTGACTGGGCGTCCGGCCGAGGAAAATGACTGACATCTGCACAAAAGTGTGTACACAGGAGTGCACGGTAGCTTTTTGTAATAGTCTAAAAGCGGAAACTATCCAAATGTCCTTCAACGGGCAAATGGCCACACGAGCATGCGACATCCATGTTCCTCGGCAATGAAGAGGAAAGAAGTACTGGTACATGCAGCCGACATGTCAGATGCATGTAAAGGGCATGATGCTGAGTCAAAAAAGAGAGTCCATCTCAAGAGGTTATACACTGGACAACACTCTTTCTATGACGTTCTTGATCTGACGAAGTTACAGACGTGGAGAACACAGGCGTGACTGCCCAGGTTCCACAAAGGGAGCTGGAAGAGGTGGGGTGGGGGATGGGGAGGGAGTGAAGGAGGCGGGTGCGACCCGAAGGGGCTGGCATGAAGACTCTCGGTGGGGATGGGACACCTCTGCGTCTTGATGGCAGCGGTGGTCACGTGACTGCCACACGGGACGGAATTCTGTGGTGGTCTGTGCACAGCGGTGCACGCACGCAGAGCTGGTGGGCGCTGAGCCAACGGGGGGTCACTGTCCCCACGTCCACAGCCCGGCTCTGACCCTGTCCTCAGGTCACGCGGCACCTTACCACTGGGGGGCATGGGGTGAAGAACACAAAGGCACTCCCTGTGCTCCTTCTGCCACTAAGACTCTACAATTACTTCAAAGTGAAAAGCTACAAAAAGAAAAGACTGGCAATGCCAAGAGTTGTCAAGAATGTCGAGCAACTCCAATGCATATTACTGGTTGGAGCGTGAAATGACACAACCGCTCGGTAAAACATTTTGCCAGTTTGTAACACTGAATACATACTTATCCAGAAGTCCATTCCTAGGTGTTTGCCCACAAGAAATAAAAACATGTCAATACAAAGATTTGAGCATAGGAAAAAGAAAGAAAGAAAAAAAGGGAAAAAAACCCCAAAGATCTGTGCATGAATATTCACGCCAGCTTTATTCATCCCCGCCCAGCACTGGAAACAACCCAACTGTCTATCAACAGATGAAGGGATCAGCAAATTAAGGTACATGTGGCCCGTGAAAAATTGCATCATAATAAAAAAGGTAACCTAACTGATTCGAGCACAAGTATGAATGAATCCCCCAAAACATGCTGAACAAAAGAAGCCAAACTCGAAGAGTATGTATGTATGATTCCACTTACTAAAAGCCGAATACAGGGAAAAAACTAACGTGACAGAAAGATCAATGAGTGATCAGCGGGGGAGGCTGAGTGGGGAGGGGCCCCAGGGCACATCTTGGGGTGAAGGAAATGCCCCACATATTGAGTGTGATGTTGGCTACAAGACGGTGTACATTTGTCAAAACTCAGTGAACTATGTGTGTAAAATTATTTATTTTATTGTATGATATAATAAAGTTGATCTTTGTATAATGTGGTACATGCTCACAACAGAATACTAAGTAGCAAGCAGAGGGCACGAACTTGACAGACACAGAACAGGAAAGGAAGGGAAAAAAGGGAAAGCGCCAGCCGAGATTTACAGCCCAGCATCTGGGTGTTTGTGTCATAGAGAGGGGGCTTCCTGGAGTGCAGAAGGGTGTGGATTCCAGAGCCGACTGCCCACGTTCAAGCCCTGGCTCCACACCTGAGTCACGGACCCTTAGGCACGTGACCCCATCTTCATGGGACAGCAGGGCGAAGAGCACCTACTTCACAGGGTTGTCGTGAGGAGTGAATACATTAATGTTGGTAAGAGCTTAACCTACATAGGGACATCCATCCATCGAACACCGTACGGCAAAAGAGCAATAACGAAACCGCTACAGCAGGGGGCGCTGTACAGCATCAACAATGAGAGTCTGCCCTGAGCAAACGTCCTGTGCAGGCTCCATCCTCAAGAGGGGGCAGTGCAGTCAAAAGGCACAACCATCTGCGCCATTCCCATTCTTGATGCAAGAAACACCCGGGGACTTCCCTCTTTGTCCTAAATTACCAGAATCATCAAGGGCAGTTACCAAGTGACACCAGGGAGACAGAAGAAAGAGCAAGGGAGACAAAGACAGAGGCGCAGGCAACAGACCAGCGCGGGGTCGAAAGTACGCGTGCACGCACGCACGCACACACGCACGCGTGCCAACTAAATTTTAAGTTTCCATCCTGTCGCACAGATGGGGCATGATGACGACAAACCCTGATGAGGTTCGGTAGTTATGTGTCTCACCAGGGACTCAACAGCCACACAAGGATGGGACTGCCCCCTGGGCTGGGACAGAGCAGTGACTGCTCAGTAGCTGTCCGTCCTCTTCAGCACAAACCACCGAACGCCTCCTGGGCGCTGCATGCGCTGCTGAGCCCAACATCGGAGAACTAATATTGAAAATGCAGCGCAGAATCAACCGGCATCGGAAAACCAAACAAGAGCCTGGCATTTTCAGGAGCAGAGACAAGCCTGTTATCAATGGAGGTTTGCCAGAATGTTCGTTCAAAGCGCAGCTTGAAGCAGCGAAAAAAGAAATGTGTGCTTCTGTACTTTAAAAAGACAAAGAAAGCAGGTCTCATGGAAAATAGTGTATTAAACTTATTCACAAGGCAACAGTCTCCTCTGGTTTCTGATTATAAGCAGAGGCCCTCGAACGAGGCATCGCGTATGGGAACTGAATGCTGGAGTTCTTTAATGGACTCCTGCAGCGACCATGCAAGACGACTTGTGTGCATTCTGTTTACACAGGATTTTATTGCCCAGCCTGGGCCCATGATAAAGAGACGGGGGAATGAGAGATAAACAGCACCCTGCAAGCATGAATAAGCAGGGGCTGCATCCTTGCCAACAAAATTACAGTAACTACGAGTGATGAGAGTAATTATTTCAACAGGTGCCTGAAATGAAAGCTGAGCGAACCCTGGAAAAAACAGTGGAGTAAAACTCACTTTAAATGGGACAGTACCAAGATATTTATAGCCGTAAGGATACCTCAAATGCTCTCGGTTGAGGATGGGACAATGGTGCCCCGGGACCAGGACACAGACCTGCAGAGGTGACCACAGGAAACAAGCGTCACAGGCTGAAGAAGGCACAGCCACACCCTGCGCGGGAGGCCCGGAGAGGCCAGCCAGCAGGCGCACAGCTCCTCAGTCCCGTCTGCGCAGGAAGCCCCGAATGTTTTTCCGAAATCACAAGGCAGAGCCCGCTCCGGCCCAGTTCGATCAGGATAACTGGGCTGGAGGCCGGGCATTCTCTGCTGGTCTTCCACAATAACGTGTTTCAATCAAACTTCTCGTTTTGAGATAGCCGGCGATGCCCACGCACCTGCAAGGAACAGCGCGCAGGCCCAGGCCGAGGCCACCTGCGCCCTCCGAGGTTTCTCCCCGTGGCGCGTCTTGCAGGACGGCAGCACAGGACAGGCGGGAAGGTGACGGTGAGGCGGGCGAGACGCAGAGTAAGCCCGCCAGCACGAGGCCCCCATCCTCCTGTGGACACGACCCCGGCCTCCCGCACTCCAGCCCCCACCCATCCTGACCTCTCTCCGTCCTGACCTGGTCCTCTCCAGAACGTTCTCTACACGGAATCATTCCGTGTGCGACCTTTGCGGGTCGGGTTCTTCCATCCCGAACGACTGTCTGGAGACTCAGCCGCGCTGCTCCACGTAGCACGCCTTTCTACGCCCGGGGCGGGCGGAGTCCGTGGCCCCGAGGCGCCACCTTTGTCCAACAGCTGGCCTCGGTAGAACATCTGGGTGTGTCCAGCTCGGGCTGATTACCAAGGGGGCTGCCGGGAACATCCCTGCACAGGTGTGGACCTGCAGGTGTGCTCCTTCCCTGGGATGAAAGCCTCAGAGTGTGGGGCCCTGCCAGACGGCATGGTGAGTGCGCATGTGCAGGTCCTGGAGCCCGGCGCGGGGCTCCAGGGCAGCGGTGCCGTTTCCCGTCCCGCCCCGCGCGGCGCGTGCCTGATCTGCCGGCCTCGCGTCCTCGCCAGCATTTGGTGGTGTCGCTTTTCTATTTCGGTCGTTCTGACGGGTGTGCAGCAATGACTTAGCGCACTTTTAATACACTTCTTTCTAGCGGCTAATGATGCCGAACATCTTTTCACGGGCGTATTTGCCATCTGTGTGCCCTCTCGAGTGAAACGTCTCTTCATATCTTTTGCCCATTTTCTAACTGGATGATTTGCTTTTTGTAGTTAAATTTTGAGTTATTTACATATTTTAGATACTAAATATGCATATTTACATGTGAACATATGTAAATATGTATTTTTTTGTCATATCCATGGTTTACAAGTATTTCCTCATAGTTTCTACCTTAACAAGGGTCTTTACCAAGGTACAAACAAATAAGGTCAAATGTATCAATCTATTCCTGTGGGTTGTGCTTTTCGGGTCAAGTGTAAGAACACTTTGGCGTAGACACTGAAGATCTCCTTTTTTGTGTTTTTGTCCTAAAAGTGTTATGCTTTCATGTTTCACCTTTAAGTCAATCATTCCTTTTGAACCAACTGTTGTGTAAGGTGTGGGGTTCAAGTCCAGGGTCATCACCTTCCTGTGACGCCCCCACCCTTCCAGCGCCGTTCGCTGCAAGCCTCGTCCTTCCTTCGCCCCGTGGCTTGTGGCCCTTGGCCGCAACCCGGCCGGGCGGCGCCGTGCCGGTCTGCCTCGGGCTCCCTGTTCCGTGCCTTTCATCGGTGTCTCCCTCCACCAGCACCGACGGCCTGGATCCCCGAAGGCCTTAACCACAGCAGCTTTTAAACATCATTAGGCCATGCCGGCGTTCTGCTTGAAAACCTCCCGGAAGCATTCCGCCACCCCTACCACGACACCCCAACCCCTCGCCGGGCTCGCAGGGCCTGACAGAGCCAGGCCCTCGGCTCCTCGGGTCTGCCTGACATCCACGCCACGGCCCCCGCCGACCGGCCTCAGCAGCCTTCTCTTGGCTCCCTGCGCACGTCTGAGAAACCCTTGTCCCCGATCTTCACAAGACCGGTTCTTTGTCATCGTCTCTCCACTGAGACATCACCATCCTGACAAAGCCTCCGGGTCCTGCCCAAGCTGCCCACCGCCCCCTTGGCTCGCTCAGCGCAGTCAGCACGACCCAGTGTTTCTGCCGCTCACGGGTGGAATGCTCTCCCGTGATTTCCCAGACCCAAGCGCAGGCTCCCTGAGAACAGGGCTTTGTCGGCCTTGTTCAGGGGTGTGAGCCCAGCCCTGGGAGCAGGGCTCGGCACACGGCAGAGCTCCAACTAGCATTTGCTGAATGGGTGTATGAAGCCTGCTTATGGAGTCTAGCAATGCACAATCATAACTACAGTGACAACACCAACCGATGCTGACATGCAGCACCGTTTTCAGAGAGCCCTACACACACTCACACACACTCACACTCATTCAGCCCTGACAATAACCGTAAGAGGTGCTGTTACCGTCCTCACTCTGCAAATAGGAAACCGAGGCACACCCAGGTTACGTACCTAACCAAGGTTACGCATCTCGATGGCTGAGCAGCAGTTCAGGCCCAGGCTCTTCCTAATGCCGAGTCATCATGCTGAAAAGAACTAGTGAAATGAAGAACGTTTCCTTCGTTCCTCCTTGGCCTCTCTGACTGAGAATGCGGTACCTGCCAGGATCATCATTACTTAACACCTGTGTCTCATGACGTCCAGCTTTAGTCCGAATGGAAAATGCTGCTCTCTCGGGAGAGGTTGGGGCACAGACCGGATTCTAAGGAGGGTTTTCCCAGTATGGCTCATGGGAGGGGCAAAGACTGTGGCCGCTACACCCCCAGCTGCGCACTTGACTCCAGCGACCTAAGCCCCAAAGAGAGCACTCCTGACATTTTCTTCTCAAACTTAATTGCATTCTACCCACCTTGAGATAGCTCATAACACTGCCATCTTTGCCCCCATCCTTGAAGTTTTAGAAAGCAAAAGATGGCCTTGTATAACCATCATCTGGAAACTGGAAATGGCGTAGACGTCTAAGACAACTTCTAAAAACCGAAATGCATTTCCAAGTACAGAACGTCCACCTCCGACCGTCTTGCCCCGCCCTCCTGCGCGCCCTCAGCATGCGGCGTTTTATTTCCCCTCCAAGGGGACTGTACAACAGATCGGACGGCGTAAACACTAACTAGTCATAAAACAGCCCATCAATAGGTAAACTAGTCCATGTCAGCAACTCCGAAAGTGCGAACATGTCCTTCCTTCCAGGAAAAAAATCGCAAGTCAAAGCAATGAATCTCTGGCAGATTAAGTTAAAAAGCTCAGCCTGATAAAGCAAAAATTTTTATGTACTTACACATACTCACTGTTCAGAAGCAGGCAAGTCTCATTTATTTCTGCAATACTTCTCCTTACCTCTAGGAAAGTGCTTTGGGATTTCAATTCTACGATCGTGACTAAGTGAAGCTAGGGTATTTTCCTGCATTGTCGTCTGTAAAACGACCTGAATTTGGGGAAGAAATAACTCACGGAACTAGCCCTGACCCATTTGTCAGAAATAATAACGGCAAAGAAGGCAATTTTTGAGAAGTGAGTAGATGATGTTGAATATTAAGCTTCCTGAAGATGCGGACTTCTCAATTTCCTTGAACGTTTCTTCAAAGGGAAACACAGAAAACAATCTCAGCCCCTTTACTAGGGTTTTTCCAGGATTTCATAAATGCTTTTCTGAGGGACCTCATCATTTCCGGGGCTGGGGTGGGGGAGGGGTGGGGGAGGGATCAGAGTTGAGGGAACAACTATTAAAACCACAACCCCCTCAAAGCAGCTGTGGTCTGAAACGAGCCAAACCCTCTACCAGGTCCTCTACCAGCTCTACAGGAGAAGCAAACTACATAAAAACTAACCTCACTCGTCAACGGAGAGTGTATTGTAGCGGAAAGAAAATGAATTCCCATCTACTATCAACTCCATACATTAAAATGAACTGAAGAAACTGATTACTCGAAAACGAAGAATGGCTTTGGGAAATTCTGCTGCCTCAAAGGGTTTGGTGGTCAACGCCTGTTGGGATTGTCATCTCGAGGTAAACTAATGAGGGGGTGGAGATGTCGTTAACGGAAGAGAAGCTCCCCCGAAGTGCTAACACTGCCACTTCCCCGCCAGGTGATGAGAAGTCAACGTCCAAGCAAAACGTGCAGCGGAAGCGTCTGCAGGAAGGAAATGCCAGGGATTTATGCAAGTAGCTTTTCCCAAAGCAGAGAGACACTGGGGGTGGGGGAGGCCCAGAAAAGGGGAACCCCAGAAAAGGGGAGCAGCAGACGGTATCATGCCCCACGTGGAAATAAAGTCCACACCCAAAACTGAAAATGTCTAGTTTTTCAAATATTCGCTTGTTGTGCTGAGAGCTCTATCATAAGTGTTAGTATTTTTTAAACTAATTTTAAAGGCATTTACTGTTACTTTGAAGTCACTCTGCCTTGCTTTTTAGTTCCATTTTCTCTAATGCCACTTAGGCACTGTCGTCCTCAAGGCCAGGCAAAGCGTGGCTGTACGCACGATGTTCTAGTATAAAAACGCAACTGGGACACCCACAGTGATCTGTCGGGCGGCAGGTCAAAGTGAAGGTGGCCCCAGGGTGGTACTCACGGCCCAGGTTATATGCACTATGTGCAATATACAAAATTTCACTCTGCATGGAAACAATATATTATAAAATGTATGCACAACATTGTTAATCCAAGAAAATACTTTTCAAGGCTCTAAGCTCCCCATGCGTTCAGTCACACTCATGGTTGACACCGTTTGCCTCGACTCGGTGCCAGGACCGCTGCTGTCACTTACAACCATGTCTACCCTTCCTCGTCGCTTTTCTAACTTCCGTAGGAACCCTGAGTACAACATGTGTGGTGTGTTAGTTCCTGGCTCCGTGCTTCTCGTCGTGACATTGAAGGCCAGTAATAACACAGAAGTATACTCGTTCTACAAAGAAAACGGCACCATCAACCAAAACCAGGCCTGACATTCGAGAATCCAGAGTAAATGTGTGGGCTATAATGGAACATTTTTAGCAACACTGCATTTTAGGACACAGAGAGGCAGAACGGATTGTTCTAGAACAGCTACATGGATGCGCTCCCACCCGGTCTTGTAAGTGCCTCATCCCTGCACCTCTCCCCTTGCCGTGCCGCGAGCAAGTGGGCTCAGTGCCTACAAGACCACGTGCCTGTGTCAGCAACAGTCGAGGAACGGGCCCCACGCCAGGTCCCACCCACACAGGCATGGGGACGAAAGGACCAGCGGAAAATGTGGCAGTGTAATAAAGTAATGAACGCTTAAGAGAAAGTTCCATTTTGTGAAAGTGCAAAAGCGGTGACGGCGAATGTTACAGGTGCTGTAAGGGTGGGGGTGGGTGGAGGCGAGGGACTGCCGGGGTGACACAGTCACGGAAAATCGCCTCGACTTCCCCTCGAAGGATAGCGCTTTGAGTCAGCACTTCCATCTGTGTATAAAGAGCCACAGCCTTTTCCAGGCAGAAAAGCTATTTTAAAACCGGCAACACAAAGAGTGAACTACTACAATGCGAAAACGTCTGACTTCTCTGGACCAATCTGACTTTAAAAGGCATCATCATAGAAAAGAAAAAACTTCACATGGAACGAAGGAAAAAAGGTACTTCTGTGATAAACTTTGAAATATAACAATATCATGAAAAAAAGTCTCAGGAGAAATTTTGGGGAGAAAAAAGTGGATTCTCTGACAATGATTTCGCTTGGCCTGAATGCATAAGAATATCCTTTAGTTTCGAAAACTGCCTCTGCTTTGCTAAGAACCACTCTTTCCTGCCAGCTTAAAATGAGCAAAGACCCCACGGCCACCACGGGCCGTGTTCAGTGGGCAGAGAGGGAGCACGCACGCACGCACAGCGCGCTGTGCGAACAGCTGCGCGAGGGCACCGGCTAAAACTCGGACCGCCGTTTCAGCGGAGCTCGTTAGGGCTCGTTTCGCCAAGTACGAACCAACGCATTGTTCAATTAACCGCTGATTTTCAGACGAAAGCACACAGCCCCACCTGCAAATAATCCAATAAACACAATCATCTTTCAAATGCTAGTGAAACTGCCGTAATTTGGGGTTGAAACTCTGGACAAGAGAGAAAAACCGCAGAAATTATACCGTGGCTATCGTGGGTGCGCAAATACAAGTGTTCTCATTGTCTGCAGTTTTATTTCAGTGAGCTGACAGATGCACAATAATACATTTGTAAATACTCTAGTAAGAATTTTACATCAGGCAATTAGTGAGGATGATTGCAGAGACTCCATCTTTTAGAGATAAAAATTTTAAATGCTATGCAACCAGTCTAGTTCAACATTACAAGTAAATGAGCTTGAACCAGTTAAAAAAATTTTTAAGTGGATGTTCAAAATAATTTTACACTAAAAGGTCCAGGAGGCACCATTTAGTATATTAGAAAAGTTAATTTACTATGTGGTATCTCACCAACCAAAGAGTACTTATTGGCACAGACTCTCTCAGTCTCCTCTCTGCATTATGTTAAAAGATTTTATTTTCCCATAAACTAAATAAAATATTGTACTAAAATACGCAGCTAAGCAACTATGTTTCAAAGACAATACATGTTCATGTGGGGGGCCATTTGTTATATAAATCTATCTAGATCAGGGGTTCTTTAAGTGGGGTTCATGAACCCTATCTACCAAAGAGCTCAACAGAGAGTTCAGTGGGGGGGGGGGGTGACCCACGTATTTAAATGCAAAAGAGATCACTGAAAGAGATTTAAATGTGTGTTGTCACTGGCACCTGTTTAAAGTTCCCTTAATTGAGAATGCAGACAATGAATTACAGTAGCGGTAATAGCACTGTGACCAGTAGAAAACAGGCTTTGAAATATTGTTATACTCGCCACTAACTCCGAAATCACCGCAGTTATTCGTAGCAATGTACATGTTGCTATAGTGATGGTTGTAAGATATTTTTATCACTTTGATTCAGTTGAACTGATTTCCTTGGTAACCCTCTGCAGCTGACTTTGTGCACTCGGAAGCACTCTGTAACTGGGTCCACAGACGCACCAGAAAACCCATCAGGTTCCTCTGAGGTTTGATCCAGCGAGCGAGGTGAGGGGGAAGGGAAGGAGACAAGAAATTCTGGAGCTTAATATTATATTTTTGTGTTAACATTTTGTTTTGGTTAAGTTTTGCTTTATTTTTTAATTCTGGGAAAACAATCATTCTACCCAGCGGGTGTCCAACTCCCAGCTCAGGATGGCTATGGATGTGGCCCAACACAAAATCGTAAATTTATTTAAACCATTACTCAGTTTATTACTAAGCTTTATTGCTTAGACACGTACATCTTCTATATTAGTGAGCACAAACTTGAGGTCTGCTCAACAATTTTAAAAGGTTATCGAAAGGGCCGCTGCATAATTAGGGTTGTTATGTGAGGACTTTTTTGTTTATCTGTTGTGGCGGATCTCATGAAAATTATCCATGAACCTTTTTTTCCTCATCAGTTTTCCTTAGTGTCTGTGTAGTTAATGTGAGGCCCAAGACAACTCTTCTTCTTCCAGTGTGGCCCAGAGATGCCAAAGGTTGGAAACCGCCCCCAATCACAGCTGAAGCCAATGAAATAGAAACCGCCCCCATCACAGCTGAAGCCAATGAAATAGAAACCGCCCCCAATCACAGCTGAAGCCAATGAAATAAACACTGCTTTTAAGCACTAACACAGTCTTTGTCCACCCATTATTGGGTCTAAGAAATGTTCTTTGGTTTTTAAAAAAGAATAAAACTGCTTATCCTTGCTGACCGTCTCCAAATTAACTTCAAACGGGACTGTGCTGTGGCAGACAGCAGACTTTACTGGCCCCGACCGTGGCGGGTGCTGCTTTGCCCTCCCGGTTCCAGCAACCCTGGCTCGCTGACCGCAGGGAAGGGCATGCGGATCCCCGGCTGTCTGCCGCCGAGTGCCAGCGACCAGGGAGGCCGGCTCTAGTACAAAGGTCACATCGGGACAGACGTCTCAACTGGAATCGCAACCTAAATTTACAAAAACACATCAGAGTTCCCCAGGGCCGGTCCTCCTCCTGCGCTAGTCAGTCCCAAGCTGAGCAAAAGCAGACTGTGCTGTTTCCAAGCCCCTACTTGTGAGTCTCACGGATCTGATGGCAGCGCCCAGCTCTGCAGTTCCCGTGAGGCCGTTCTCACTGGTGGCTCACTTTCCCGAGGGGAGAAGAGTTCCCTGGCCGTCCCCTGCGGCTCCAACCTCAAGAACCCACATCGCATGATTCACCAAGCCCAGGGAGACGCTCTTCTGCGAGGCGAGCCTCCGAGAGCAGAACAGGACGAGAACCACCAGCGGCCGCACAGGCGGGCCCTACAGAGTCAAGTCAGGGAGGAGTGGGGAGGGGGAGGGGGACCTCACCATCGGATCATCGGAGGTCTCGCTCTCTCCAAGAACATCCCCCCAGTGCTTGTCATCAACCAAGAGCCACGTCTAGCAATACTTGAAGGAGCTGAGAATGTCCCTTTCACAGGGCGCAGCCAGCCGCTCGGGTAATGGCGGAGGTCCCCTGGGGAGAACTTACAGGGAGATGTTTCAGTGTGTGTTGGCAGCGACGGCAATGGCTTCTCCTCGAGGGGATCCGGCGCCCCCTCTTTACTGCAGGACTCTGGCCTGTGGACGGGCTGCAGCCTAGAGCCTCAGGACAGGCCAGCACGCTCCAGGACGGCGAGCGGAAGCCGGTTTCTGCTCCCGCACCCAGAACGCTGTTCCTGCAGTCCGAAGGCCACACTGAACGGTTGTGCCTACGGTTCAGGGGCAACATTCGATAGGAGGGGCAGCGGTGACTTCACACGGAAACTGGTTTTATTTCGCTCTTTTATTTGTATCTTTAACTCTATCCCTATTACACAAACTCCTCTCCTCCCTTGTTGACTATGTGTTCCTGGGAATAAAGGCCTCTTTTAACAAGTACCCTTGTCATGTCTGTCATTATCCGCAATCCGGGGAGACATCTACTCAGAAAGGGAAGACGAGTCAGCGATCCCCAGGTGGAAGTCACGTGAGGCTTCCGTGACAGCAGGTTCTGCCTGGCCTGCATCCTGCTGGAAGGTAGAAAACGCCTGACAGGTTGTCATTCCAGGACAGAGGCAGGTTCTGTACTGCAAATCCAAACAGGGAGAGCTTCCAGCGGGCCTGCTCACGGGCTCCGGCCACCTGAGACCATGGCATCAGCGTCCCTCCACCTGGACACTCGTATTGGAAGCCTGGCAGTCACACCTGCCTCTTCCAGTCATCCCACAGGCCGCCCACCCAAGTGTCCAAATTCCTGTCACTCCTTGAATCTATTCATTTCTCTCCAACGAACAGCCTCAGCCTTGCCCTACGCATTTCCAAACCAGGTTTACTCAGTCTGGCTCCCGCAAATTCATGCTCCAGAACACAGCCAGAGTAATCGCCCTAAAACCTGTACGTGGCTCCAACACTCTCAGACCAAGTTCACACTCATTAACTTAGCTTACAAGGTGCTTTAAGATCCAATGCATTCACTCCTGCCCAAGCCTGACCTTTACCACTTCCTCTCTTCGTAGCCAGCAGCGCCACGCTGCTTGGAGTAACTCGACCCGCCACACTCCATCAGCACCGAGGCCCACTAATCCCAACTTCTCAGAGCCAAGTTCGATTCTGGTGCTCCAGGACACAACTCAGGCCTCTCCATGTGACCTGTGAACGGGCTCCACAACTACCCCGTGGTTACAGTTATCACACTGTGTGGTCCTGTTTGGGTTTTCCTCCCCCTCCCTCCATCCCTGCCTGTGAAGTCCTTAAAAGAGGGAGCCACTGTCTTCATTTGTCTTCCACGGTGCCTAGCACATGTATTTGGAACACACGAGATTTTCAATAAATGCTTGCTGGATAAGAGAATACATAAATCAAAAATGGGGAAGGAATGGTCCACAAACCTGTTCTTTCTTTGAGAAAATGTGGGCACTGAAATGTATATGAAGTATGCCTCCCCCTCCAAAAAAAAATAAGTAACAGCTAAGAGACTGTCCAAAATTGCAGGACCCTCCCAGTGGGTCCAGGGAAGTTCCCGGAGGGGGAATTTAGGGAGTCACACTGCCTTCAGACCCAGCTTGCCCTGGCGTGCCTCCGCACCGTACCACCGAGGCACCTGTCCGTGCTGGGAGGGTTCTCACTCAGCGCCCAGCTGACTCAGTGTGGGGTTACAGACTCCACTGAAAGAAAGGATTCTAATCAAAACCCTGCTCCCTCCCATGATTTAATCAGTTCACACTGATTAAAGCAACGGCAGTGATTAGAAAGAATGTTTCCCATCCACCCCAAGTGCTCCTGAGGAGCTCACAGCTAACTGACTGCTCAGCTCTCCGATTTGGGAGAATGCACTCAGTGTCCTAAATTAAATGCAAGTATTCTCAACTGGGAAAACGAACGACAAAAAAAAAAAAAAAAAAAATCTTTCTCTGCTTCAATTATTTACCTTGGGGGTTGAGCTTCTCGGTGTTTATAACACATCTTGAGAATGAGGGATGAGGAGAAAACAGTGCTGACCAAAATCGGAGCCCTAAATCCAAAGCTTGGACTTACTATCACGGAAACACACCCCAAATCTCTAAATCCACAACTCCTTGGACCTGGTTTCAGTTTCAGTACCCTCCCAACAGACTCGCTCTTCAAAGGCCAAGAATGAGGAGACACAGTATGAACAGTGGCTTATTTAATTAAAAAGGTGTAAAACTAGATGATTGGTGTGGAAAATTGCAGCACGCCTTTTCAAAGGTCCTGGAAATGCTTCTACAATTTTACTTTCATCTTTGCCTCGGTGACTACCTAACAGACCATAAAATAACTTAAGTTGTGATAACTCAAATCCTCAAACCTAAAACGCCTCGGTTCACACCCAAAGCACGCTGGAGCCCAAAGCATAAGAAGCAGTGTCCCTGTTGGCAGGACTTCAAGTGCGCTCCTTCGCTGCTGACCCTCGACATTGTCTGCGAAAAACACAGCGCCAGGAGACGTCCCTGCAGGAATGTAAAACGACGCCTTCCCGTCTGTGTCATCTGTCCGCACAGGGCGTGTGACCTGAGGACTGGCATCTCCTGAGCGATGACTGATGCACAAGAAGCTGTCCCAGAAATGCCTTCATGCCTGACCCCACCGGAATAGCTCCTGTCGTGTAATGAATGCTCAATAAATATTTAGGGAGGCCCCGCTGCCCCCACGGCTGCTGGGATTCGGAGCGGTGCTCCACACCCCACAGCCTCCCGGAAACCGAAGGTGGGACTCCAGCACGGCCTTGGAACGGGCTGTGCAGAGAGAGAATCCGCAGTCGCTTTCAGCTCCAAACCAACGCACCGCTGAGGCGGAAGGCAGTAACAAGAGAACTCGGGGTTACGGAGCCAGAGACAAGGGAGTTAAGTGCCCAGGTGCCCAGCTACTCGGAAGTCTGGGCAGTAGTGGAAACTGAATCCAAAACACTGGAACTGCACTAATGCTAATGTCAGAAAGTGAGTGCAATCCTGTATTACAGTATAGTAATACTAATATACGAATACACTAATAGCATTCTCCGATCACAATGAAAAAAAGCAAGGAGCATCCTAATAATAATAGTGCAGAAAGAGAAAAGACCTTTTCACCCGAAGATTAAAAAGCGAGCTGTTAACTAGTATCTATAGTAACAACAAAAGCACTTGTCAGAGGAGACTCCGTAGATTTACATAATTTTTTTTAAAAAGAAGTGATTTAAATGTTCAAGTCAAAAAGCTAAAAAAAAATCAAGAAAGTAAAACAAAAGCAGAAAGAAGAAATTGATAAAAATACAAACCAAGATATTAACAAAAATAAAACAAAAAACTGCAGAATTAATGTCATTTATTGCTTGTTTGAAAACAACAAATGAACAAACAAGACAGAAAAAGAAAAAACTTCTGGACACAGACAACAGAACGATGGTTCCTAGAGGGAAATGGGGTGGGGGGAGGGGTAAAGGGGTGAAACAGATGATGAGGAAGGAGATTTGATTTTGAGTGTTAAACCCACGGTGCCACATAAACATTATATATATGTATATACGTATGTATGTATGTATGTATAAAAACCACAGAATTGTGCACTTGAAATCTATGTAACTTTATTAACCAACGCCACCCCAATAAATTTAATGAAAAATCAATAAATCAAAAGCTGGTTCTTTGAAACGGTCAACAAAATGGACAACCTAATTTTTAAAAAGGGAGTGGGGAGGAGGGTGAATGGACAGAAAAACATAACAAGAAATGACGAGTGAGAAATAACCATCGAGCGAGAGAGGCAACACGAGAGACAGACGGAACGAAGAATAGACGTCCACCGTGCACGCAAACACACTGGAAACCATGGATGAGATGCAGTTTACGTGGCAGAAGGGCACCACCACGGAGAGAACGCTACTGAGGAAGTGCCTGCGGAAGGAGGTGAAGCCACACTGTCACCTGCAGACCGTACTTCGTAAGACGCCCCTTCAGTTGGGCTGCGGCGTGTCAACTTACACAAAAGCCGTTGACTATTTTTCACAACATGTGCAGGATCCAAATGACAAAATCCACTCGAGGTTAATGTGTCATTAATGTTGAATTTAAATGTAATTTTTCTACATGAGAAATTTCAATTTAAAAGAAAATAATGTTCAATCTGTTAAAAATAAATATTCAATATCAACAACCATCTCCCTATTTATTAATTCATAAAATATTTAGAATAAAAATTTTTATTCTAAAGAAAAACAGAAAAAGGCAAAGGGACCAAAACTCAACGTGACACAGCAGACCATGTCGAGGACAGTTTCTGGGACGCTGGAATTCTATGGGATTCTATGGGAACATTCGGCTGCTGCACAGTCTGCTTTTGCTTTTGTTTTTTTATGAAATGTGACTAGGATAAGTCTGTCACTTCCATAAAAACATGAACTGAGATTAATATGCAAACAATGGCACCTGTGTGGGATGCCATTTCATTAATTTCAATTCACTGACATTATTGTACTCTCTAAATTTATGAGTTTTGCAAATGCCATTCCATAGAGAATGGAATATTTAGTGAATATTATCTTAGTAGTGTGATATCCAACAATAATTTAATCCACAGAAGAAAAAGAGAATCTGAGGTTTTAGCCACAAAAGAATTTATATACAATTGAATATATAATCTGTGAGCGAATTGTGACAGTTTTAAATGAATATGTAAATTTTTACTTTTAACATAACACCTGTCAATGCTAGAAACTTTGAAAGGTTCAAGAAGTATATAAAAAAGGGACCATTTTAAAAATCTGTAATCTTTAATTATGAGTAAAAATTGGTAATATTTTGTCACATTATGTTTCAATATTCTTGTATGTAGATACTTTTTCTAAAAAACACAAATGTGATGGCTAGCAAAATAAATATGAGTTCCTGTTCCACTCTTTTCATTTAATGTGATTATCGTAGATTTTATCCCGTATCAGTAAATTCCAAAATATAATTGTAAATGAATGCATATTGTGATAACTACATGGACCTATCAAAATATTTCTAATCATTCCATTACTTCTGCATTTAGGCTTTATAAAATGTTTTAGTCATATGAATCCTTCTGTAATAAAACACTTCATGTAATTATTTGTGTAGCTCTCTGATTTTTTCCTTATCAGAAGTGCCTTGAAGTGCCAATACTGAATCAAAAGCTGTATCACTTTTAAATTAAATTTATTGGGATTACATCGGTTAATAACATTATACACATTTCAGGTGTACAACGTCATACTATAACATCCATTCATTATACTGTGTGCCCACCCCCCAGAGTCTAGTCTCCTTCCCACACCATACATTCGACCCCCTTTACCCTCTTCGCCTTCCTCCTTTCCCTCTGGTAACTGCCATCCTGCCACTGGTGTCTAGGAGTCTGTTCATTTGTTGCTTTTTCTCTGATGCATGTCTACTAACTACCCTCCAAAAAGACAGCAGAATCTTACCTGTCACCATGAGGAGATAAGTGCTCCTAGTCCCTGAACGCTGCCCACACGGACACTGGTCCTTGGCATGGTTAACGGAGTCGGTCAAGGGGTCACCGGGCCCTTGATTCCTTGGCATTTCTTTATTGGAGAGCTCGAACCTTGTGACACTTTACTACAGCCATAATCTGCCGAAATGCTAATTTAAGCTATAGTGTAGGTTTGCCTACGCCTGAACAGTGCACAGCAGTGCTATGGGTAATTTAATATTGCTTTGCCGTCACATTTGGTAAAACAGGCTACGCTCAACTTACGCACAGTGCTTGTTGCTGAAGTTCCATTTCACAAAATCGCCCAAACCAAACCAGAGTGAATTTCTCCTCTCCTCACTTCCTATCACTTTCAGGCTTATAAAGATGTGAAGAAAAGTATACTGCATAGTGTTTTTTTCCATGTTAGGTATTTTGAAAGCAATTCGTCCATCATCACACTTCAGTTTAGAATATAAATAGTCCACGTGTAAGATGAGAGTGCAAAGCCACTAAGAATGCTTAACAATTGACAAATTTAAATTTTCAAAACAATTTTCTCAAAAACATAGAAAAAACGTTAATGAAGACCAAAGATTAGGATTGAAATATTTCATCTTAGACATCGAAGTTATCATTCCAAGGTTGCGAACATGCATTCTCCGCGCAGGAGTGAAATTCCTAGAAGGCTCAGTTTCCAGCTGTCTCTTACTCACGCTGGCGGGCTCAGAAATCCTGAGCTGCCACCCTCAGTCCCCATGGGGACTCCCACCTCCTGACCAGGCGGGCAGGTGTCCAAGGGGCGAGTGCGAAGTGGAGGAGAGGGAACTGGGGAGGGGGAGGAAGGGGCTGGACCACGCCCCCTCCTGTGCAGTTGGCCCCACTTGGATTACCAGCAGGGGCAAACCAGGGGCTTTGGCACCACATGCTGCTATGATTCGGTGGGGAACACTCCAACTTCTTAGCAACAAAACACATTCCCTGGGAGAGAGTCAGCTTCCTTTACTCAGTCACAGGCACCAAAACAGGAAGCCCTGGGTTTTATCAAAAAATACGCATGGGGTGGGGGGAGGGGATTGGAGAGGGAAGAGCTGGAGCACCCCTCCAGGACTGGCTGCCCAGGGAGCGAGGGGGCCATCTGCACCCTCTTCCACTCACCCCAGCCTCCCCGTCGCCCCGTCTCAGAGTCGCCGCACACTGGCCCCACCGCCATTGCAGCACAAGGACCGGGGACCTTCAGTGTGTGGAAGGTGACTACAGGCTTAGCCGGGAGAAGCCGATGGAGGTATCACGCCATCGAGGCATGAGGACCAAGGCCAACCTGGAGGGTTCAGGAATGGGAAGACTTGGTGTGCAGATACGTGTCCCCTTCAAAGTGGCCGTGGGTGACAGAACCTGCGCAGGTGAAGGGACCCACAAGAAGCTGGCAGAACCGAGGGCCGCGGAGGCCACCCCTGACACTTGGAGAGCCAGTGCAGGCATCTGCTTTGCATTTCCTGCCCCGATGCCTGCCCCTTCCAAGCAGCTGAAGAACCAGCTTAACCCCATTCACTCTCGACAGGACCTGGCTCTTCTTTGTGGCTGGAGACTCCCTGACTGCGCCCTTTCCCAGGAGGGAGGGCCCGAGCCCAGGAGAAGAGACTCTGCTAGGATCAGCAGACGATGGTCAGTGAGGGGAAGCTGCAGAGGGGCCTCCGCACAAGCCGAGGGAAATGCTGCTGAGAAACTCCGCACCACGCCGGCAACACCTCTCCAGGGAGCCCCGTTTCTCCAGCAAAGGGGGTAGCACATTCTCCAGGGCGCGCTCGGGGAAGCCAGGAGGCAGGCAGTCTCCTGGGGAAAACCTCACCCCACCGAAAGGAAGCCTCGGGGCGTTCCAAGTACGGGTTGCATGCAGCTGTTCCGTGCAACCGCCGGGGAACAAGGTTTTAACGTAACACACGTGGATGCAGAAGAACTGAGAGCCCGGGGCAGGATCAGCGCCTCGCCCGAACTGGCCACCAGCCCCACCGTGGTCTGTCACAGCCCTGGGGCCTCCCGTGGCAATGCACAGAGTGATGCTGCTCCCAACGCTTTGCCGAATTTAGAGGTAACAGCAGAAGGAGGGTAACCTTGGAGCAACTTAGAAAAGTCTTCATCAGCGCATGCAAATTCCCCTTTCACCTCTGCCCAAGTAAAACGTTCAACGTTTGAGTGGTTTCCAAACCTCTTTCAGGGAGTCCATCAACCCTCCGGATTTAGTTACCTCCTACTTGTTACTAAGCTCCTTTTAACAGCTTCCACGTCATATCTTGTATCTATAAACTTCGTACCATCGGCAGCACGCGCTCCCCCCACGGGACAGCGGCGGGTATGAGAAAGGAAGAAACGGCATGTTTGCTGAAGACAGAGAAATAAAACCACCGCCCACAGCAGCCTTCCCTCCAGGCTCTGCGCGGGGGGGGGGGGGGGGGGGGCGGCTGGAAGGAAGCCCCTTCGAGTGAGTGCCGAGGGACGCGCTGACCGGCTCCCAGCGCACGTGACTGTTGAACGTCAGGGGGCGTGGCCGGTCGGCTGTGTATCTGAACCCACGTAGAAAAGAGCCGTTGTTATAATGCTCCCCCCGACCCCGTTTTACTGAAGTGGTACAGACTTTGGAAAAAAATGTGTGAGGCATAACGACCCCGGGAACTCTGGCAGTGGTACCGCAAAGAGAAAACACTTCAACAGGTATTTTGGAGACCCCTGTGGACTGGATATCAGACGACATCACAGAATTACTGTGTGGCAAGGTAGAAGGTTTTCTGTAAGAATGAACTTCTTAAGTACTATGCTTGTTGTCAAATGTCTGATCCCAAGTTGCTTTTCTTTAAACTGAAGTTAATTACATATAGCAATAGTAACCACAGAGGGTTGAAAATGAGGATTACTATTATCTTGTGCACGTGGGGAGAAGCCTAGTATAAATATTTAAATTAGTTAAAATTAACAATAAACACGGTGGTCTAAATACTAAATTAGACACAACTACAGATTATTGCCTTATTAAGTGAACTGACTTAGAAAAGTTTAGAAAGGTGGTTCTTCACATCTGAATTGTTTGTGATTCTTTAGCCCTTTTAAATTATCTAATAGTTTTATGGGGTACAATAACATCAGAGTTTAAACTTTGCTTTGTTGAGATATATTCCCTATCCTGTTTTAAAAGGACATCCTAGTCCTTATTGCAGACATGGTTTAAAATAATCTGCTCCCAGTCCAACACCCTTTGTGAGTCTGTTAGCAAGTGTAGCTTTTCCTTGTTGAGTAAGCAGAACTGTATGAGATTCATCACTGCTTCAAATTCTCAGGCGGCCCCAGGTGTGACTGCAAAAACTCATACAATCCGTGACAGAGGCAGGTATCATTCTCTTTCTATTGTACTGATTTATTTTGTCCTTGAGAGTTTTCTCCACTTGAAGAGATCTCTCTCGGTCAATGCAGTTGCTAGTTGAAAAATACAAAATAAAGATTATAACTTTACACTGTTCACGTACCAATCTCAATCACTTAGAATTTTCAGATGCGTTTGACGTCATATAATTCATAATTTCAGCATACTATCTCAGATCTGAAAGTATGGATCATTTTAGGTGTTATATATGTGTGAACCAACAAAGACTTAAACCTACCTTCAGGAGGAACATAAAACAGCATACTATTTCATTACGCTACCAAAGTCAATTTAAATAAATTTTGGAAAGCAAAAAGAAATAATGGAAGTGTTCAGAAAATCTGTATAAACATGTAACATATGACTTTTACAGAAGCACAAAAGCATCTAGCAAAAATCTTGGGCTGTGGAATTCAGGCATAAGGAAATCCCAGCACTGGGTCTTAGGAGAACTGCCTGCAAACCTTTCTTCTTCAACAGCCCAAAGTCACAGGCAAACACAGAGTGTCATTACTCAGCTCAGATCGGAGATGCCACCCAAGCACTTTAATTTCAGTAACTGTCGCATAAGTAACGGCCTCTTACAGCTGGTCGCAGGACAAATGGGCGTCTGCACATTGAGGTACAAAATAATTTTTACCTTTGGACTCGTAGATGTTAACACTTTGCGTATCTGGTTTTTAATAATGTAGAAAAGTGGAACCAAAGAAATCAATTCTTCACACTTACGTAAGAGCAAGTAGCTCAACAGAATGACTCATTTCACCTGCTTTATCTGAGTTGCTGCTCGGCCCACATGTGAATGGTCACACAGCTTCCGTGACGGTGTTGCGGCCGTGAAATGACGTCTGTGGCTTTGGGAGCGTGCTCTCTGCCGTCCCCTCGCTGCACCTGCCTCTGACCGCCACCCCTGCGGGGCGTTGTCCTCGACTGCCCCGCACCCATCCGTCTGGCCTCACTCCAGAAGACCAAACCACAACCTCCGCCGTCTGCCACATGACAGACATGCGGCGCACAAACAGACAGAAGCTCAGTGAACAGGGGGATATCAGCCCACCTATGCAGTTTCTAAACAAAAGAAAAAAACTGTTAACTGCTTGCACAGGGGAGTCCGAAGACAGAAAGCAGTCTGCTGGTACCTTGATAATTTAAATTCTATCCTCAAATCCCTTGTTGTACCAAGGTAAGTGTGCAGGTAGAAGGAGAGAGCCGCAAACTGCTGGAGGTCAGAAATGGAAGCAGGAAACCATGGACCACAGGACACGGAAAACGCTGCTCCCGTAGGTACGTACAGAGAAGGGCCCGATTTCGGTGTGGCGGTGGGGTTTTAACCAACACGTGATCGATCACCTGTGGGGGCAGGAAAACACAGCCGCTACGTGACGTGTGGGAATAGCGTGAGAACAGAGCATCGCGGAGCAAGAACGGCCCCTGCCTTCCTGCCTTTCCATTGTTGATAACCTGGAGAACGAACAGGGAGCTGGGGTAAGCCCCGCCATGGCCCCTCGGCCTTAGCAGAACCGGGGAAAGCACAAGGAGCCAGCCTCGCTCCCAGGACTCGCACAGTTCCCTAAAAGGGCATCGCTGGGGCGCTCCTCTCAGACTAGTCTCTTGTAAGCTCTTAGAAGTTATTTTGAAAATTGTCAATACAACTGGGGCTCTTTCCAACTCAGCTGCAGATTACAAAGGAGTATTAAAATGCTTCAAAAGTTGGTATCGTTCAGGAAAAACCACTTAAACACCAGGACTGCAATTAGGACACGTCACCGTGAAACCCACGGAATGTTCACTAGAAATGCTTTTCGGGGAGTAGTCCATTTCCCCCAGGAAGGAAGTAACAGTCCCTTCTTGCTCCTAATTGGCACAAAATAATTTCAGAAGCCACAGGCTCTAAAAGCATTACAAAGTTTTAAAAATACAAAAAAAAAAAATGGCCATTAGAAAAAATATGACATTAGATTTTACAAGCCCAAATGCGGCAAGGCATCGATTTAGTCACATAAGACACAGGTGTGGACCCTCTGTCATTGAATAAACAGACATGCCAATGGGCAGGACGCTCGCAACGCTGAAGGACAAGAGAGAGGTGTGTGGCTTCGGAAATGCAGGTAATTGCTCGTCATTAAACAGCAGAGTAATTGCTTCAGCCAATTCCTATGTAACTATTCCACAGGAAACTTCCATGTGCCCTTGGACTTATAATATAAGACCCACATAGCTGCATCAGATAATCTTAGCAAAAAGACAGCAGTCACACTTCAAAAGGAGATCATTCTTTTATCATTTAGCCTCACAAAACACATTAGGGACTTTAAACATTAATAACAGAGAGACAAAAAGCCATTGATTTTCACATTAGTAAGACCTTAGTGAGACCTCAGAATTCATTTTTTTTCTAACCTGCTCAGACTATGTGTCTGATAAAGCCTATGGTATATAAATTTAATAATTCAAAATATCTTCTCATTTTTTGGAAAGCTTTCACGTAGCTTCAAGATTGGGAGCGCATCATAAGCAACATCGGAAACGCTTCAGTCGCTACAGGTTACTGGGTGCTCTCCATGGGCAGAGAAGATCTTGGATAGCCAAAGCGGTGGCCGTGGCGTGAACCTCAAAGTTCCAACGCATCCCGGGAAAAAGCAAAGTAACGCAAAGAACAAATAAAACTACTCAAGCTCGTGACCTCAGCCTATAGGACAGAAACATCTCAACTCCAAATTACTTGTAAGGATAAAAATAAGTATTAGGTCCTGGCAAGATCTGCCCTGTTCTCCTGCACAAAGCTTCACGGAGACCAAGAGTGGTTCGGGAGAAATGACGCTAAAACAAAGACAAGGGGAGCCAATGGCAGGCCGAAGCGTGACCTAAAACCTCTGCTAGAAAGGGAAAGTCAGTCCTGGATGAGCTGAAACTGAACAGTCAACAGTGAGATGAGAGCACTGAGTACAGAGCAGGGGCTTGAAGAGGCACAGGGGACCACATGAGGCTGCTCCCCCTGGCGGGAGAAGAGAGTTCAAGCAGAAGGAACTGCAGGCCGAGCCGCAAGGCGGGGCACGCAGAGTCCCGCAGGACGAAGGAAGATGCAAAAATCGGACTCGAGACTAATCAGAAGCCACGCTAGCTGTCTCCAGGAAAGAAGCAACCCAAGACTTGCCTCCGGGAGAGAGGAGGGTCATCGTGAACTAGGAAGGAAGATCACGACCGTCCGTCCCAAGTCACCAAAAACCCTACCAGACAAATGAAGTAACAGCCATAAACAGAAATTGGAAAATGAGAATCTAAACAGTTTAGCTGGTAAAAAGTCCATTCCCTCCCCACAAAATTGGCAAAACAGAAGAAAACGAGAACATAACACTCAGAGCCGAGTTAAATATCCACAGACCATCATTTGGTAGATGAAACAGAAATTAAAAACTAAAATCCTAAACATAAACCCAAAACATACAATAATATAGATGCAGTTACTGTATATTAAACTCTACCCCCTGAAAACAAAATAAACCTTCCTCCCAAATGCATGGGGAGCACCACAGACCTGATCAGATGTCAGGCCACAGGGAAAATAACAGTAAATTCTAATAACTAGAAATATTATAAGCAATACCGATCACAATGAAATAAAACTGGAAACTATTTAAGCAATTTTGGCGAAGGCTTTTTTTACCTGGAAATTGCAAAAATCTTTTTCAAATAACTCATGGGTGAAAGGGTAAATACAAACTAAAACTAAAAAAATATCCTTTAAAAATACTAAGCTACATTTATGCTGCATATCACATATTTCCAAAGCACTGAACAGAGGAAAATTCATAACCTTAAGCATTCCTATCAATGAAATTGAAAAAACAGTAACACAGCAAATTAAAACCCTGGCTCACACAGGCGTGCGGAATGATTTAAGTGATCCGTAGCAGGTGTCTCTCACGCGTGGGCCCAGCTCCAGGGCCCCGGCATGGCGGAAGTCCGCTCTGCGCTTTCCGCCCGCTTCTCACGGCCCAGGAGTTCCTGGGGCCTGGACTCCCTGAGCAGCTTGGCACCGACTGCCCCAGCGTGTGGGACACCAGGTGATTAAATGCATCTGTCTTCTAGCCTTCACTTTATTTACTCCCTCTCCCTCCATTTTCCTATCAGGTCTCAGTACACAGAAGGAACAGAAAGAGCAAGGTGGGTCAGTTTCAGGCGAGACTGATCAGGTACCAGCGGAAGCCCAGAGACACGCCTGTTCTTCCTCGGGTCTCACGGCTGCTGTGCTGTTAACCATGACCAGCAGTTTCCCTGGGCCTCTGACCCGCAGGCAGGGACAGGTCGAGGGCCACGTCCCGTGAGCTCAGCAGAGATCCCCGCTTACTGACTAGGGCCCTCCTGGAGCCTCGGCGTTAATGCGGGCACAGAGAGCCGGAGAGCCAGAAGCAGACAACCCAGAGCTGTGTACCAGCCTCCCGCACCTTCTCTCTCCAACGGCTTTAACCCTGCAGCTGATGGAGGGATGTGCGTCTTTATGTAAAAGCAAGTACGAGCGTTAGGATGACTGCCAAGAGCCCCTGTTATGACAAGTCCGAGAGTTCTCGGAGCTCAGCTGGACCACATGAAAAGGCAAATTGTCAACAGACTGGCAACATGACAAAGCTAGGTGGCCAGCGGACAGGGAGAAGACGTTGACAGCACGCGTAACAGGAGGAAGGCTATTATTTTTTATTGTCCAGAACAACATAAAAGTAGGCAAAAGTTATCAACATTTACTTAACGGAAGGAACTGAAAAAAAAAACATAAGAACATGCGGTATCCAATATCACTAATAAATTAAATACAAAAATATCAAAATGTCCTTCCCATGGAACTATGAAACTGAACAGCTTCAGGGTATCCAGTGTCAGTGAGAGTGTGGGGGAGCGCACTCTCTCACACGACACTCGTTGGAAGGGAACACAGCCCGACTGGACCGAGGGGCGGCCCTGCCGGTCCCCAGTGTGCCGGCCACCATGTGCTCACCGCCTCCGTTCATCTGCTCACGGCTGATCCCAGAGAGACACAGCTTCGCTAACGATAGGAACTGTTTGCTCACTCTTACAAAAACAAACTGCGTGTTTCCACTCGGGTGCACACACGTTACGTAAATGCTCAGGAATGAAGGGATGCACCGAATGGAGGATGGCCCCCTCCATCCTCCAGGGTGAGAAGAACTGGGGTCCGCTAAGAAGAGTAAAGCGGTAGGTACTTCTACTGTTTAAATCAACACATGCTTGCCGATGTTCGGCTTTTTTAGTTAAGGACGTTGTCGCGTGTACTTGCATAACTGCATTTTTAGACGCTATCTTAGAAGTGAACAGGAGGTGCTGGGAGAGTATGTGTTCAAAGTGTTTTAGGTACTTTTGGTTACGGCAGCACTTCTCCACCTGTCTCTCATTCTCGATGATATTGTTATGCTTTTCTAGTTTTTGATCTACCTTTGATTTGGGGGCTGATTCCCTAATAATACCTTCCAGCGCAAGAATTCCAACGGGGAACGAGTTTTCTCTCGTTCACCGTCTCCGCGGCGGGGTTTCAAATGGACGATTCCCAAGTGGGCAGTTGCTGACCCGACCTTCTTAGCCCCACGCTTCCCTTTCAGGCGCCTGTCTTCCTCCGTGAGGCCTTGCGATGTGTCGATGACAACCAGTTCTTCACTCACCTCCATGCAAATCAACCACCCTCGTTTCAAAATCCCTACCGGAGCCCTCCGTTACACTAAGTGTTTCAGCGGAGGCGAAGCTGACCTACGACGGCCAGCTGGGCCCGGCGCACCACAGGGCGCGGTTCTGTGCACCCGGGAAAGTGACCACCGTAGGGCTCGTCCCCGTGGACACCTCTCGGTCGCAGAATGGTTCTCTCCGGTGCTGACGGCGTTGAAGATCTAGGGTAGACTAGGTTTAGAGACAGCAAACTCTCGTTTGCATGGCTGATGGAACGCTGCCATTCTCGGAAGTGGCTTTCTCCACATCTGTAGTCTGTCGTCTCTGGCGGACACTCGAGGTGGCCCTGCAGAAACCGGCTTTGGTGAGCCGAGCCAAACGCCGCAGAGTGGGGCCGAAAACTCACCGGTGAGCATCACGTGCGCCCCGCCCTGGTCGTTCCCGTCTGGTTTCAACTCCGCCTTCAAATTTTAGTTGTTATTTAGAAGCAAGCCTACACTGTCATCATTTAACGTTTGATGTTCAGCCTTCAGAAACCCTGCGGTATTTTCTTGGTTCAGTAAGATTTTTATAGGAACACTAAAATTGTAAGTAATGCAAAAAGGATCAGCATTTGTCAATTAATTGAAAATGTCATGGTGGTGCTCTTTTTTTAAAGCAAGGAATTGTAAAATCTAATACATCATATTAAATAGTTCATCTCCCTTAGTGACATCAAATTGATTTACCAGGCTTCTGAAATTATTTGAAGATAGGAAGCAATTATTTAGGAATAGCCGATAACGTAATTAGTGTCGTCATCCCCTATTGACTGATTTATTTTTCTGTTTCCCGTGGTTCCTAGCACACGCTGGGCACTAACTAAACGAAGGCATTCAGTAAGTTATTTGGATGGAGAGATGTGTGGCTGGATGGATCAACAGAGAGATGAGAACGAACCACCTATTCGGCAGAAAGAACCAAGTCGGACCTCCAGTTCGTCAAACCTGGAGGGTCTTGGTTCCCCAAGGTGACTGGAGAAGCAGCAAAACCAAGCACCACGCGTACAGGGGCGGACTTTCCTTCTCGTTTAACGACACCGGCAGGAGCAGAAGCAGCAAGGGCACCCACAGGCTCGCTGACGGTCTGCCGAGGGGGACTCTCCAAGGCTCCCCAGGGACCCAAGGAAACGAAAGCGCTGCCTCCGCACGAGTGCGGCTGGGGAGGGAGAACACACAGAGAAGGGGTAGGGCAGCAGCAGGGCCCCGGGCTGAGCGCAGGCAGCTGGAAGGGGAGCGACGGGGGAGGGGCGGAGGGCGGAGCCGAGAGCAGCCCACAGGGAAAGCCCTCGTGAGCAGCGCCCCCTCAGCTCCGGTGCAGAGCGGTTCCCGGCCACCAGGAGCACAGTGGCAGGGACCATGGCCGGTGGGCGCAGGGACAGCGGTCTGGCAGATCAGTGACTGCGGGAGCTGTGTGGGGACACTGTGCCTGACTGAAGAGTAAAAGCAAACTGCAGGAGGCAACAAGGGCCACTTCTGTCTTCTTAGCACATTCTCGTCTTACCAGGAATGTAAATATTTCAGATTAAAATGTAAGACTGCCCCACTTTGGTGGTGTCCCTGTGTCCTTTACTGATGTTCCTGAAAATCCTGTCTCGGGTGGGAAGCGGGGATGGCTGGGGTGGACGGGCATGGTCGGGGAGGGGGGCGGGAATGGAGATGACAATAAAAAAATAATAAAAGCAAGGAAATGTAAGACTAAACTTCAACCGTCCACCCCCATCTCCATCATTCTAATCTCAGTGAACTGTTATCGGGCACAAAACGGGGACAAGGTACTCTGAGTAATCAACTCCTTTAGTAAAAAAAAAGAGTTAACGCATCAGCCATGACCGCAACGACCAGAATGTAATGCGCACACATAACGGGAAAGTTGACCGAACACCCCTTCAGTCGCCTTCGGTGACACAGACGGCCTCCGGCACCTGCCCCCGCCCCCTCCCCCCGCGCAGGAACGGGGCCACCGCTGGTGCTGACTGAGCGCGCGGTGCGCCGGTCTGAGAGCGTGCGCTCTGCTCCAGGGGCTCACGACATGCTCTTGTGAAGTGTGATGGCTCTGGGTTGCAGACAAGGGAACCCAGGTCATGAGAGGATGGGCAACAGGCCTGATTCCGCACCCTTGTCCCTCTGCCACAGGAGGCTGTGTGTGCACGTGTGTGGGGGGGGGGGGCGGGGGGGGGGGGGGAGACGGGCCAGGCAGCTGACAGCAAGCTTTTCCCAAAATAAATTCAGTCAGTGTGGTATTTACCCTGAGTCTCAAGAACACTGTTCCAGAAGTCAATGATTGTACCTTTTCATTCTTGACCACGGTGCACTACAGGTGAGTTCCTCTGAATTTTATTTGTACAAACGATCCTTTCTTCAAACTAAATTACTGTGAAAACACTTACCACAAAGGAAATTGCTAACAAAATCATTATCTACCTCAGTACAAACTAATGCTATTACCTCCAGGAAACAGAGGCAACTGAATTATATAATAGAAATATTAGTTTAAGGTCACCGGATGTCAGAATGGATCATTTTACAGAAGGCTCCTGAGAGACACTATTCATCAGCAATTATAATGCTTAGAACGCCGAGTTCGATCCATGACTCAGCAGAACTCTCTGCTCCCTGGTTCATTTAGCACCAGCGTGAAGTTCTGGAAGGGGGAGGATAGTTATTCTCCCTCTGCAATAGCTCTTTCTAACTGCAAGGGAGAAGAGCGAAAACCAGAGATGCCCACCTAAGCGATACTTCATTAACAGACATCTGATACCCTACAGTAATGTTGTAACATGGAGTACAGCCAGAAATTAGGTCTAGAAGAGATGAGCTGAGTTCCGCACGCTCATTTGACAGAGAAGGAAACAGAGACCCAGTGAAGTGAAGGGTTTACCCAAAGTCACTGAAAGCACCCAAAGTGAACTGGGGTGAACTACACCACGACCCAAACAAGCAAACAGGAAACCAAGGTATGAGAGCTAGTGACACGCTCATGCCCCACCTCATGCACAAACTGCAACTCCACTTTGTCATCTTGCAACGGGCTGTAGGCTGAGAGGTCCCAGGGCCCCTCGCAAGCCTGGTTTGGGGGCTGAGAAAAGCAGCAGCGTTATTTTGCGTACCAACATCAGTAGCAGCAGACTAGTCTCCTAGCCCGCATGGAGCCGGGACAGCGGAATGCATGACTTTGACCCAGGATGTAAGCGGAGGCAGCTCCCCTGGTTACAGCACCTGTGCGAGAGCTCGGAGATGGTTGGCTCCACGCCCCAGGGCCACGCCTGCCCAGAATCACCATGGCAGGCAAGAAAGGCAGAGAACACTGGAGTGCTGGCAGGTGTAGCTGACTGTGGGAGGAGCTGGAAATGGGGCTGACATAGGGAGATCCGCGGGGCAGTTAAACCTAGGTGCAGCGGCCACGTGGGGTCTGACCATGCGGTTCTGGGAGCAGACAGGGAGCTCCCTTGACTGCGTGGCTGAGGAAGCAGGAAAGCGAGACGCAGCAGCCATGTGGAGCTCTCTCTCTCTCAGCGGTTCGAAAGCATGCAGAAGCATTCCCTGGCTTGCCGCGAGGATGCGGTTTTGGATGAGGAACCGGAGATCACAGCGACACAGCTGACGGTGCTGGGAACGGCGGCAGGCCTGCCAGCCGAGCGCGAGTGACTGGGAGGAGCCGGGAGTCGAGCCAGGCTACGGACTTCCTTCTCTCTCCTCTCCGGAGACACGGTCCCCCGACTGGCCTGCTGTGGCCAGGGGAAGCAGGACTGCGTGTGTGTCTGTGGGTGTGTTAAAGGGACTTTGGGATTTAATGGTGAATTCTGCCATTACTCCAAACCTGTACAACTTTTGAATAAATAATTCCTTTCCTCTTTACCAAACTCTGGCCTTAAGAGCCTAAATTCCTAATGCGATGGTAGTGGGCAAAGGCGAACCACATTGGGGAAAGAAGAAAAAGACAGCAGGCGAGGGGGCTTGTTTCTGTAATGTTCTGGGCCTACACTTGCACAATAAAGGAATTCAGTAAAAACTGAGTAATTAGCCTCCAATACATCCAAATACTTTCCAAACACTATACTTGAGAAAACTGAGGTTAGAACAGCGTTTAAAATCCATGCTAAACAAGGACGCTCATGTTTTCAAACACATGGTGAGATTGCCGTACTCCGCAAAGTGCTAATTTGGCATTAGGGAGCAATTAAAATTGCCAAAGAGAGAGCAAACCAATGCTGACCAATGAGGCTACCATTTCGGTACACAGACTACGCAGGCGTAGTTCATTGTAACATTAAACAGAACCACGAACTCTAGTAAATAGAAAGAAGAAAGAAAACCTTTTCTGTCAAATGAACAAAAATCTGAATTTCTTTTCCAAACGCCAACCCCACAGTGTTGTGGTGGTATACACAGGGCAGGAAAAGTCGTGACTGTGAGACATGGTTTGATACAGTTGACCCAATAAAGGTGGGCAGTTGTCACCTTAGGGAGGATGAATAGGATCAAGGAGAAACAGAAGCTAATGTACTTGACAGTCTTGACAAGCGAGAGGAAGTCCAGGACGTTCTGGAGACCAAGTGCCACAGGAGGGTAGTGGCATCAGGAAGAAGCCACATCATAAGATTTTAGAGGAAAGGAAACAAAACAACATCTGAGTCCC
This sequence comes from Glossophaga mutica, assembly GCA_039655065.1. Taxonomy (NCBI): domain Eukaryota; kingdom Metazoa; phylum Chordata; class Mammalia; order Chiroptera; family Phyllostomidae; genus Glossophaga; species Glossophaga mutica. The sequence goes on from CM077313.1 coordinate 93,259,942, forward strand.
AGAAACCCAGGACCGTCAGCTGGGGAAAAACAGACAGGGCCAGAAACAGCAGCAAAGATCAATCCTGGTTATTTCCCATCTCACACCTGATCTTTCCTCGAGTTTTCCCTGCACAGAAACATTAAGCATGGACACCGGGAATGTCCCAGGGGATCACCCAGACGGCTCTCAGACTTTGAGAGTCGGGCAATCCCTCACAACTCCCAGGTGGGTCGGATGTTGCCAAACGTGCAGCGTGACTAAGCTGGGGTCGGGGAAAAAGCACCCACGAGCTGTGCTCTTGCAGCAAACCGACGCAGCGGTGCTTCGTGACAGCTCAGTGCCCTTGGGGCCTTCCCACAGTGGCCTCCAGAGGCAGAACTTGTGAACCACCACTCTGCGACGAGCAGCTGTTTGCAGGACGCGCCCCACGCTGCAGACAACACTCGACCGTCTCCCCGAATTTCCAGGACATTGATTCCCAAAGGCGAGAGTGAACACGTGGGAACAGAAAGGGCAGCAGGCAAAGACCGAAGGAGAAACGTGCGTGGCATTTGATCACTGGAGGATGGCAACTTATTACAGGAGTTGGTCACCACCAAAACCGCGACCTGTCAATGGCCCAGGTGGAATATTCTGGAAAATAACATGCTGTGCAAAAACTGAGTTCACTCGTACAACATCAGAGATGGATGGCACCATGGAGATTAAGTGGTGGGGGGTTCTGGCTGGTGGGTAACAGGTCTGATTCCCTGCTCGGAGCACAAATGTCCCATTTGACAGCCCCCGTCACCACTGAAACACCTGCTACAGCTCTGTCACGGGATTCTGCATAGCAAGTGAACATCTACTTTAACTCTTCAATTTATGCCTCTTGGGTTATGCTGCCTGAAACCAACAGAATAAATCAATTTCATGTTCCACATCCCCACAAATATTTGGAGACAACTATACATACCCTTTGCATCAGTTTCCTCATCTTCAAATTAAGCCACTGTAGCTTGTTCAGCTGTAACATTTGTTGTAGGACATAGTATTGAGTCGCTTCAATTACCTAGCTACTCTCTCCTAAACATGTTGCAATTGCTGTACTGCAGCAATCCTAACAGTAAGAACCAACATCCGTACTAAGTGCTTTGCTCGTCTCGTTGCACTAAATTCTAATAAGGAAGCCATCATGGTCATCATCCTATAACGAAGATACTGAGGATTGCAGAAATAGAAGCACTTGCTTGAGGCAATGTCCGAACTGAACCCCTGTCCTGGACTCCTGCAGGGGCGACTTGACTGGAGCAGGCGGTGGGAGGGGGAGAGGGGCCTCTGCACCCTGCTTCACCCGGATGCTGTGATTTAATGCATGAGCTGACCCAGGTGTTCCACCCAGCCACCTGCAGTACCAACTACGTCTGTCTTCAAAAAGGTGAAGAAAAAAAGGCCAAACAAGACGAGGGTGAGGGTGGCCTTTCCAAACGCTACAGGAAAAAGACCAAACATATCTTAGCATTAGGGGGCCGTGAGGATTTTAGGGGATGAACGTATACATGGACTAGCGTGACTGAGGAAGCTTATTCTGAGAGCAGACAGGGTTGGATAAAAAGGAAGCCGCCCAGAGGCTGCGGGCAGTAAAAAGGCTCCCACCATGGCCCACGCGAGCCCTGGACAGGAGGCTGCACTGGGTCAGTGCCGTGGGGGAGGCAGCACGCACGCTTACAGATTCCACGGAGGTGCCAGGGGCAGGGTGGACGACAGTGGTGACGGTCTGGATTCACACTGTGGTGCACGGGGGATTCAGCGGGGGCTGTGGGCTGAGGCCAGGTTTGAATCACAGCCCCACCTTCACCTCGAGTGGCTGAAGCTGGACTCGGCGTCTGCACTTGGGAAACAGGCACGTGGGCACCCAATGCAGCGAGATGACAGGTGGAGAGAGTGCGGAGGAGTCCCTGTCACCCAACAAACGCTCCCTCAAGGTTAGCGGTGACGATGCAGAAGGAAGAGGAGTGAGAAGAGGGAGAGGAGGTGGTCCAGGTGACGAGGCTCTCCACGTAGGTGACAGGATGGACTCGGAGAGGGAACGCAGGCAGCGGGGCCAGCCCACGGGGGGTGGAGGCAGGAGCAGGCACGAGGTGGTGAGCCTGAGGAGTCCGTGGTTACCAGGGAGTGACGATCGAGGGGCAGCGGGAGAGAACCGGCCGAGCGCAGCGCAGCCCGCAGCAGGACCAGGGCCCCGTTTCCCTAGAGAAGCAGGAAAAGGACGGGGCGGAGGATGGGCGTGGGGGTGACACGCTTACAGCAGGAAACGGAGGGCACTTCTCTCCCAGGCTCTTATTTCCCGATAACCTGAGACCAATTCCGGGAGGAGTGGGGGTGGACCTGGGGGCTAGGGGGTTGGACCTGAGGACGACAGTGAAGAGTCACAGCAATATTTTTAAAAAACGGGAGCAAGAACGACAAAGGAAAAGCACGAGCTAACTATTAGCTTCCGGGGCCCAATTCAGTGGTCATTTCCCACCCTGTACAACACTTGGTTCAAAAAATTCCGTTACAGAAGGTACTAGGGTGAACCCCGCTTTCTCCTTCCACTAGACGATGGTCGGCCCAGCACTGAACTCCCAGTCGCTCTCCGGGGCGCGCTCACTGCTCCCGAAGAGAAACAAGCCGATTTCAGACCACTAACCGCACCTCACCCCTGGGGACTCCGAGTTGTAGTGTCAGAAACCAAGCAACGCCATTTTTAATAAGTAAAACAGGAAAATATACAAAAAATTTTTTCTAGTAGCCAACAGTTCACGTGAATGTGCCCCATGAGTAAGGCAACTGTGTCAACAGGTGCCGTCCCAGGGGCCCCGACGGCAGGATGAGCGTCCTGACTTGCGAGATGCTCTTTAGAACCCGTCACGGTCTCGTTTGATGCTGGGTCCCGGGCCCTCGATGTCCCACCCTTGGAAACGGAACCTCTGACCTCCACCTACCAGCTGACTCCACTGTCCAGGAGCTCTGACATGTGAAAGCAAGGAATATTCTTTTCCTGTGTCCCCCTTATGGGTATGCACCATAAACTCCTAAGGCCCTTCCTAGAATAAATTTAAACAGCAGAGACATCTTTTCTTCATGAACGATCCTTTCGAGTATCTACTTCCCTCCAAGTAGACAGAGTTCTGTGTGTACTCGTTAATGCTTTATGAGCGTGGGCTCGGTGCTGAACACACCAGAGGCCGGCTCATCTCCGGAGGTAGAGTTCCCGCAACTGCAGGGGTGGGCCACGAGGAAGAGGGCGATTCTCGATGCACAACCACGTGGTCAAAACAGAGGGGCCTCCCGGAGCCTGAATTACCACAACCAGAACATAAAATTGTCTCAATTCTATTTTCCTCTAAAATTTTGGAAATGCACAGGAAAGATGAATGGCTGAGAGGAAAGAGAATGAATCAGTTGACAAATCTGAACGAGCGCCGACGCTGGGCAGCTGCTACGTCGGGCCCCGGACGGTTAACCAAACCCCAGGACACGTTCCCCCCGCCCTCCGGGAAGAGCACCGGCAGCAGCGGGGACTGACGTGCGAGACAGAGCAAATGGTTTAAAGAGGCTGAGCAAGAACTGAACCACGGCAGGTGGGCCACTTACACCAGGTGTCCTTGCTTTCAAACTTCCCGCGTTAAAACCCGGCTCTCCCTCCACACTGCAGTGCAGGAGGTAAGTGTGCCGTGGCTTCCAGAGCCCTGAGAGCCCAGCCCACGTGGAAGCCGAGACGTGAGCGGGCAGTCCTCTGCCCAGGCTTTGACTAAGGGCGTGCGCAGGAGGGGAGGGGGGGCCCATGGGGTGCAAGGAGAGCGGAGGGGGCCCCCAACGTACGCTGAGAGAAGAGCCGGGAAGGCCACCTAGGGCGATGGCAGGAGGGGAGGCCAGGGACGCAAAGGGTCTCTCCCAGGCAGCGGCCCCTGCCTCTCCCCACGGCCCACAACAGCCCCTCCCTGTCCAGGTCAGCGGGAACGCCCCTTCTTCTCCAAGGCCGAGTCTCCGCCCCCACCCACCACCCTCCAAAATCATGGCTTCCCCTTCTCCACGTAAACTCATTGTGTTATCCATTCAAAGAGCAGCCCTGACTAACTATTAAAATAATAAAATAGGTTCCATATCATTACCTTTGCATAGACAGCAACGGTGCTGGACTGACTCATCACTGCTTCTCAATTGCTGATGCCTTATATTACTATAAATTACTGGGATTGAGTCCTTGAGGGCAGGGCCCCTTCATGTCCCCCGAACCTCGAGCGGTGCTCAGTAGGTGCTCAGGACGTTAAGACAGGACAGTATTCCTTCCAAAAGTAAAAAGCTCTAGATGTTTACTAGTTAGCTGAATGTGCCACAGTTATTCTCCACATGTGACCACACTTACAACAGTGGGTCTTACCTGAGGTGACTGATTAGGAAGGGATCTGAACTTCACCTCACCACAACACACCTTCCTTTCCTTTCGACAGAGTATTTTACGGAAAATGCGGAAAGTAACATTTCCCCCAACATAACCCACAACCTGTAAATCTCTCTTCACAGGCGCCATGAGGATGTCCGCCTCTCCCCCTCTGATCTGTTCTGAACCGTACCTGAGTCCACACCACACTAACGTCCTCAGAGTTTCCATCGACTTAAAACGAATGAAGAACGCTAATGGCTGGGGGCGAGGAGTCGGGGTGGGGGGGACGTTGACGATGCATTTTCTGTCATTCCACGTAACGGCATTCGGCTCGGTGGCCAACTATTACATCGTAAGAGATGAAAGCACAACACCAAGTGATGAGGAAATCATAATCCTAAAGTTTCTAACAACGGTCAAGTATTGATTTTGATGTACAACCGAAAAGCTTACTTAATACTGCTTCTGGTCGATTCCCTATTTTTGTATTGCATCCTGGGAGGGAAAGCTATCTCGTATTCCGCACCACCCCGTGAAATCAAACCCACGAGGACAGCGCCTACTTTTCCTGCACTCAGCACGGCCACCTGCCAGTTCACAAAGACCGCCGGCAACGGGGGCGCGGTCCCTCACCAAGATCATCTGTCGCCATTCTGCTTCCACGCTGATGCAGAAGAAAAGAAAAACAGAAGCCATTCTTTTTGACCTGTGTAAATTTCCCATGCACATTACAGATAAAAAATGCTCCATGAACAGCTAGAGTAACATGAGATTGCAAACAGAGAGGTGCCCACTGCTGTTCCTTATCATTATCTAATTAGTTCATTATTACGTTAAAGTTTAAGCCACGGTTTTGAAACGAGCAAATGCAGACACGTCACCCGCCGTGATGTCATTCATGTTGTACCACGTGTCCAACGAACTTCACTTTAGACTATTTCCTGCGTGTTTCATGACCGATGCTACACTGTACCTCGATATGTTCTATTTCAGTTGAGGTACTCACATAAACGTGAGTCTGATTAGGCTGAAATTTCTCAGGGAAATGATGTCCACCTACTTCAACATGGCACTTGACCGAATAGTTCCTTTTCCTGCCTCATTTTTAGTAGCATTTTATATTATTCTGTTTCTCATTAAGGCAACAGATGTGCAACCCAAGACTTTAAAAAGGTGGGCGTGCAGACACTCAGCTGAGCGTTCGAACTATGGGCACGAACACCTTAAACGCGATGAAGCCACGTGAATGACCACGGGGTTGTACACCTGAAACTAGTGCGATATCGCACATCAATGGTCTCTGCAACAATAAAAAGTTTAAAAAGAAAAAAATAAACAACCTTTTTATATGTGTATAATAGTAAATTCCACGTACACAAATACAGTCAGTTCCGTGTTCATCAGTTTTGAAAAGAAAACACGGTTTTATCCACACATTTTATTCATATCCCTCCCCCTTCTTCTTCTGAAAACGCTGACCTATCAGGCGCAGCCGGCCCACGCAGGGCCGTCCGGCAGGACGGTGGCGGCGAGACTGCACGGCCGACGTGCAGCTGGCGTGGCGAGGACAGGTGCTCGCCAGGGAGGACTAAGGTTAATTAGGGGTGGGGCACAGAGCCTTACGGTCACGATTAACGGAGATATGAGGCTACACTATCCCTAATGCAAATAATTGTATCAGATAAAACTAAGTTCTCATTTATAAACATGAATGCAAAAATTCCGAATAAATAAAATTCACTTGACAAACACAATTGCAGAGTGAAAAAAATGTCTCCTCGTGACCAAATAGGACTTATCGCAGGAACGCAAGACAGGCAGGATCAAACACAGCTCTTTATGTGACACAGCCGCCCTGTTAGCAGAGAGATGCAAGACGTACCCATTGCTATCCTGATCAATACCTACCTACTACCAAAGTCTGACAGTACTTAGACTCTAATAGCCTTATAAACAGCTAATGACGAAAAAAAGAAAAACAACGACGACAACGAAAAGCCAAGCGAGAATGGGGGGAAGAACCCTACTTTTAATTGCATAAGAGGGGCCTAACGCAAATATCCCATTTACCGGTCAGGAGTAGGAAGCTTCCCGAGGAAGTCCAGAGGAAGCGAATGGAGGTTTTGTCCAGAGAAAGAAAAACGGGAAGTGTAGGGTTTTGCTCGGGCCTACGTAAGAGACAGGCGCAAGCGACTGAAAAGGAATTAGAGTAAGAACCTTCCGAAACGTGGCCAGGATCAAAAACCACACAGTGACTTCCCCACATGCAGAGATAATTGGTCGCAAATTTTGTCGGGGAAAGACATCTTCTGAGAGACAGCAGCGAAAGTCCCCGGAACGAGCAGGGACGACCCCAACACGAAATGTGCCAAGTTCACGTGAGGAAAACTGTAAGACTTCACCCGGCCTTCCTTGATACCGAGTCCGGAATGCGGGCTTTTTAATACACAATTTACAGTTCGCAGGGGAATTCCCATACAAACCATACTATCTACGATCAAATTAGTCACCTTCTGAACTAGCTGAGGTTACAAACCCCGGTTTCGAAAGAAGGGAGGGAAAGGGCTGGCATGTTCGCAGCCCCTTTATTTAACAGGGGTGTCCAGTGCACCTTCACCGGGGGCCACGGCAGCCTCGGGTGGCCTTCGAGGGGCCGAATGGACCTTGAGGACTGCATAAACGTAACTACCCCTTCACCAGGGACGAGGGGCTTGGCGCTGCTGCCGGGTAGAAGCAAGGTGCCAGGAGGTTAAAACCAGGTGGAGGGCGATTCGGCCCGCGGGCCTTGTGGTTGCCACCTGGGCTTTATAAGATTCTTACTGTCTGTGTGTGCAAACCAGAAGGTTAACACTGACCGGTCCAGGGCTTCCTAAACTGCAAATTCATTTTCCCCCTGTGGTGAATCACTAGCCCCTGCACAGAGATGTGGACAGAGACTTGCCTGACATGGTATTTCAAGGGTTTTTGTTTTGGGGTGTTTTTTTTTTTGCTAAATACGCACATCTGTGTTTTTCCGCCGAAAAACTGGCAAGCTGTAAAACCCATTTAAAATCTTTTTTTAAATACCACGCAGCAACAATCCCTTGAGGCAGCAACTTTATAGATGGTGCTTAAACAAGGAATTTTTTTCCAACAATAACAATCTTCTTTAAATTCATTTGCAAAACCTCACCACACAGCATGAGGCCTGCTTTCCTGGTGAGCGACTATAAAGCAGAATTAACTACCCTCAAATGCCAAAGAAATGGAGTCGCCGGATCAGAGGCAGATGACCGCGATGCAGACACGAGCGTGCTCGTTTACACAGCCCCCTCACCAGGTTTAATTGCCACATTAAAAATCCTGAATGCGTTCCCTCAGATGCCAGTCTGTGCTTTCACAACTCAGAACAGTGTCAACTAAATTAACTTGTTTTATCGGAATGGTGCACTTGGTTTTTTAATCTACATTACTGGTAACATTCACCAGCTCTAGTCATTATGCCTACATATTTTTATTAGACGAATTAATGTGATTAACTCCGTCCAACTGATTTTTACGAGGTGAGCGACGCGTTAAAATCCCTCTCTCAGCCTCCAGCCACGTGAGCCACTGTGAAGAGCGAATGGAAAAGTACAGGGCTGTTGTCCATTTCTCTCTGGTACCTTTAACCCTCTGGAACGTACCCCCCTTCCCATGAACTGGGAAACTGAAGGTGAGAGTGGGTGCTGGCCAGCGCTGGGACCACGGCTGTGTCACTCTCCATCGCCCCACCCCGCCACCACACCCCCCAGGCCCCACCAGCCACAAGACCCTTCAGGCTACTCTGATCCTCCGGACACACCAGGAGCCCACTCTCCACTGGGCCGTCACCCACTCGCCCTGTGCGTTCAAGTGCAAAATCGTTTGGCTTGTTTCTGCCTCACCCTGAGGGCGCCTCCCTCACTGGAATGAACGATGTGACTGGAGACCCCGGGATGTGCAGACGTGGCTTCCGTCCGGGACTACACTTGACCTTCCCTCACCTGCACCGCAGCTTCAGATGCATCGCCAGCTACCCTCTACCCGCTGTCACTCACAGACCAGGACACCACCCAGAGTTGAAGAGAAGTTATTTACTCCGCCATTTACTTGGGCAACTCCCAAGCATTAATGAAATTCTCTTCCCATTATAAACTCTATAGAACAACCTTCCACGGGAAGCAAGGCACAAGAAAAGGAGGTGATCCCGACCCACCCCGGGAAAAATCACACAGCATGAAACCCACTCGGTTTCCTCCCTAACGATCCCCTTCGGTTACTGGAACACCCAGGCTTGGTCAAGAAGCTCCTACACCAGGCAGCCAAGTGGCAATGACCACAGATTCCAACAAACTCACACAGCTGCCCTGAAAGGCTCGCTGAGGCAGTTCGCTACATTAAGCAAATTGAGGGACAGCTGAAAAGTTCTACGATTTTCACACTGCAAGTCAAGTCTTCTGCAGCCGCTGGCAATGACCCGCTCTAACTGGGGACTGGACGAAGCAGGGAAACTCCATGAAAAGGGTGAAGGTTCAGATGATTTCTGAGGACAGAAATCAAGGTGCTGAAGCCAGGAGGTGCTGTGGTTCAGTTACTCGGCGATCATGCCTGGCGGCTCTGAACTCGCTGCGTTTCAGCCTTTCTCCGTGTGTACAGACTGGCTCCCTGGCTACGTTCCGGTGGCATCCTTCAGCGCAGGCCTCCAGAGAAGCCTCAGAGCTAAGCTAGAAAGTCAAGGTCACTTCCTGCACATGCCAACAGCGAGCCCTGGACACGAGCCCGTGCCAAGCAGACGGGGTCCGAGTTAGTTAACTTGGTGAGACGGAGGCCCGGCCGGCTGCGGCCACCTCTGCCACTTTTACTTGAAAAGCCATCCAGACAGAAGAAATCGGATCTTTCTGCTGCATAGATCCCAGCGTCCACCCCCACAGTCGAGAATGCCAAGAGCGAGGACCAGCCGCCCACTGCACAGGCATGCGAACTGCGGCAGAGACCACGTGACCCTGCAGCCAGCAGCCGTGAGGGGCCTCCGCCTCCTCCAGTCCCTGCACAAGGCAGACGCTGCCCTCTCCCGTCTGGGCGCCTCCTGCAGCGAGCAGCCCCTCCCCCGCCAACAGAACTGAGCCCGCAGTTCCACCGCGTTTGCACTATGGTGCATTCCCGTCTTCGTTCATGGGCTAGTGCTTGCCCTGACCGATAGACAGCCCACCAAGTACTTGTTAATGAACACACCGGAGGAACAAGAAAGAGGGAGGGAGGCTGGAAAGACTGGAAAAACACATGGAAATCTAGATGATTTTTGTTGCGGACCATTCAGCCTGGTTTCAGGAGTTGTAACCCTCACCCCATGGTGGGCTGTGTAAGAGCCCAAGGGACCCACTTCATCTGGGTCTGTTCTGTCACAAGGATGTGACCTATTAAGGAGACAAAGCTTATCTCCCTGGCAGGAGCACTGCTTCTCCCTCACCCATCTCTGGCCCCAATGCTTGGTTGGCAGTCAATGACGGGTAAGACTCCTCATGAGGGGGGCAACCTAAGCCAGATGCAACAACTTGGGAGGCCTCATGGAAGGACTCGGGGGGTTGCAGCAAAGAGGATGGGATGGACCCTCGGCCCCCGGCTATTCTGACATAGCCTGAGTCCTCATTTCCATCTGGGAGATGTCTCCTGCTTCCTAATTGCCTTAAAGCCTGAAACTGTGGGGGTGAGCGGTGCTGCCCTGTACGGCTCAGGCTGGCTCCCTGGGTGATCCGGACATAAGAAAGAATTCCTAAAGCCCTGTGAAACCTGCTTTGCTAAGAGTGCTCTCATTGAAATGATAAGGGTCCGAGGAGGAAATGAGCATGTCTCCCAAAGTTTGGCAACCCCCTTTCCTGACAAACACTGGCTCAGATTAAGCCCTCAGATTTCTTTGACATGTTAAACTTGTATTCCGGTGTATTGGAGCCCAATAAAAGCCTAGTGAGGATGGGGCTATAGGTCATTCTCCTCTGAGAGTTTGACCCCTTTCCTCCCCAAGCACAAGATGTCTTGGTAGTTTTTACTTTCATCCGTGATGGAGGGATGGGGCTCTGCGGGCGGAGCCCCCCCACATCTGGAGCCCGGGACAGGGACCTGAAACCTGTTTGACCAGAGGCTACGAGCCATCGTCATCGGACAGCACGTCTAAGTGTTGGAAATCAGCGCTTCATCCCCATAGAGACCAAGGGGCACCTTTTGGTAAGGACCCCCAGGCGTGTTACAGATCAGAGGAAAGGTTACTGTTGCCACGTCTTGAGTGGTTTTCTTCTCATTTCCCTCCCCTGCACTAAGGAAGTTAAGGAAAAAATTCTTTTGTTTGGGCGCAAAGCAGGGCTCCGCCGCACTCTTTGCTCCATCCCCCTCCCCGGCGCCGGCAGGCCGAGAGAGCCCCAGTGGCGGGCCGGGGAAAGGGCACTGAAACTGGTTTTGTAAGTGCCGCACTGCGGCAGGAGGAATTTTAGAAAAAGATTTCTTTTGTTCACTAAGGAACGAGCTCTTTTTCGATGGAGAGCAATGTTTTAGGTTCAGCAGTTTGGGCTGCTGTCTCCCACATGAGGGATCTTTACATTTTGGAGGAACGATGCTAGCGAGGCCCTTCCCCCACATCGGCTGTAGCTACCAGCTTGGGCTGCGGGCGCGCGCACAGCGCAGCCCCATAGGGCTGGCCGGCGACTCTTGATGTGGGCCGGAGCTTCCCGTAAATCGCCCGGATTAGGGCCGGCGTCGCAGCCGCACCTGGGAAGCCCGTTTGTGGGGCGACTGGGCGCCAGGGCGCCGGGAGCGCAGCGACAGCACCCGTGCTCTTGCACGAGCCTCGCACCCTCGCCGCCGCGCGGATCCCAGCCGGGTTGGAGTCCATTTCCCTTCCGGAGCTTCTCTCTCGCCCTGCGCGTTGCGTTTGCCGGCGCTGGGTGCTGGGCACGGTTCCGGACCGTGGGGTCCCGGACCGCGGGGTCCCGCCCCGGGGCCGGCTCGGTTTTTCAGCCTAATGCCTCGCCGCACCAGGGAAGCCCGGTGGGCGCGCAAGCGGTCTCGGAAGGGATTTCCAGCCTGGTCATCTCTGAGATAAGGAACAGCAGCTTCCGTGTTTGTAAGAAGCTGCCGGCATGCTTAATTTCAAACAGGAGATTTTTTATTTTTGTTTGCATTTCTATACCTGGGATAGGGGGCATTTCTCAGCCCCGCAAAAGTGTGTGGATTATGTATCTTGCAGAAAGTTCGAGTAAGCCGTAGATGGTCAGTAAAGAAGGAATTAAGAAAGTGAAGGAAAGTACAGGATTGTGTAGAAAAGTAAGAAGAAATAAAGGAAAAAGATAGATACCACGTTCATGTGTGGTTTGGAAAGAAAGTACATTGAAGTGAATAGTTGAAGAGCGGAAATGTAAGTGGAAAGCAAATAAAAGGAATAATAAGGATCTAACTCTTTGAAACACTCCAAAATCTAGACCTAGGATAATTAACTCATTGCAGCTTGCAGGAACAGCAGGAGGCCTGTTTTTCCAAGCAGGCACTTACTCAGGTGTTACATATGCAACCCCCCTCTCTGGGGAGTCAGCGAAAAATATCAGAGCTCATTGACTTGAGGCCTTTAATCATTTAGGATGGCCTCAGCAAAGTAAAACTGATAACAGCCCAGGATATATTGTGCAAGCCACCCAGGTTTTCTTAGAAAAATGGGGAATTTGACATAAAACAGGTATCCCTTGTAACTCTAAGGGCCAAGCAATTGTTGAAAGAGCTCACCAGACCTTTAAAACATTATTAAAAAGGGTGGCCCTGGCTGGTGTAGCTCAGTGGATTGAGCTCGGGCCTGCGAACCAGAGGATTGCGGTTCGATTCCCAGTCAGGGCACATGCCTGGGTTGCAGGCCAGTTCCCGGCAGGGGACACACGAGAGGCAACCGTACATTGATATTTCTCTCCCTCTCCTTCTCTCCTACCCTTCCCCTCTAAAAGATTAAAAAGATTAATAAATTTAAAAAGGGTGGAGTCAGGAATCACCCTCCAGAATGTAAACATGCTAGCAATATATACATAAAAATTTTTTGAATTTTAAGGATAATCTGTAATCACCCATAGTAAGCACCTTGTGCAATATAGGCCTGCCTTCCCACACCATTTGGGTCTTATATAAAGACCCTTTAGGGGAAGGAAAATGGAAAGGCCCAGTTGAACTATTAATTCAGGGAAGAGGGTATGTCTGTATTTACTCTGCAGAAAGATCTCTGGAACTGCAGGTGAAGAAGATGAAGCCATTTCACAGAAAAGGCTTCCCTGGCCTCAACCCACCTCCACCCACTGGACCCTTCTGATCCAGACTTCTCCAAGCTATATGTCATCACACTCCAGTGGAATTCCAGCCAGCATTCCTGGAGCTACGTTCAACATCACCTAACAGGGACCTTTTCTTAAAGGGACAAATTGATAAATTGCAGTTAATTACATTAACAGCTGCCGGACTTTGAATACCACTGGTTGTGTACTGATTCTAATAATGTTTTCTGACTTACCCTTGCTGCATATCTTTAAAGTAACTTCCTGAAGTCTGTGCTAATTCTCCCAAGAACTGAAGTGTAACCAGACCTGTTATTCTTAATGTTCCCTTGCATTTGCAACATTTTTCATTGGACTGAATTTACAAGTTTGGGTTATGGCAACCCTTGGGTGCCTCCTTGTTTTAATCCTTATTTGTGCTTTATGATGTATGTGAAAATTATTTTCTTGTGATTGCATTTGAAATTAGCAGATAGTAAGTTTCACAGGCCTAACAATTACAATTGATTTTAACAATCTAAAAATGGGGGAGATGTTGCAGACCGTTCAGCCTGGTTTCAGGAGTTGTAACCCTCACCCCATGGTGGGCTGTGTAAGAGCCCAAGGGACCCACTTCATCTGGGTCTGTTCTGTCACAAGGACGTGACCTACTAAGGAGACAAAGCTTATTTCCCTGGCAGGAGCACTGCTTCTGCCTCATCCATCTCTGGCCCCATTGCTTGGTTGGCAGTCAATGACGGGTAAGACTCCTCATGGGAGGGGCAACCTAAGCCAGACGCGACCACTTGGGAGGCCTCATGGAAGGACTCGGGGGGTTGCAGCAAAGAGGATGTGATGGACCCTCACACCCCCTGGCTATTCTGACATAGCCCGAATCCTCATTTCCATCTGGGAGATGTCTCCTGCTTCCTAATCAGCTTAAAGCCTGAAACTGTGGGGGTGAGCGGTGCAGCCCTGTCCTGGCCAGGACGGCTCCCTGGGTGATCAGGCATAAGAAAGAATTCCTAAAGTCCTGTGAAACCTGCTTTGCTAAGAGTGCTCTTCCTGAGGTGACAAGTGTCCCAGGAGGAAATGAGCATGTCTCCCAAAGTTTGGCAACCCCCTTTCCTGACAAACACTGGCTCCGATTAAGCCCTCAGATTTCTTTGACATGTTAAACTTGTATTCCAGTGTATTGGAGCCCAATAAAAGCCTAGTGAGGATGGGGCTCTGGGTCATTCTCCTCTGAGAGTTTGACCCCTTTCCTCCCCAAGCACAAGATGTCTTGGTAGTTTTTATTTTCATCCATGACGGAGGGATGGGGCTCTGCGGGCAGAGCCCCCCCACATCTGCCTCCCAGGACAGGGTCCCCCGCAGATTTTAAAAGATTTTCGAGACAAATATTTTCCAGGAGTTAGAATTCTTTGGTATCATTACAACCAGTTTAGCAAATAATAATATATTTGAATTTCTTTTCTATTGAATTCCCTGAATGAGAAGAAACACTTGTTCACAATTTGTATCTTCTTGAAACTCACTTTCTGGTGTACCCCATAATTTTATTTAAATGTTTTGAGGTTAGGATTACAATTTTGTCATAGATTTAATTACACATCTAAAAGTTCAGGAGAAAGTCCTCCGTGATACATGAAGCTCCAATCACACACAGACACCGAAGGAACGCATGTGCAAAACCTGCGCCCCTTTTATCACACGCACGCACGCACGTGGCCCAGCGTAGCAGGGCGTTTGTGACAAGAGTTTAAAGCAGCAGGGTGTGCGGTCTGGTCCACAGACCCCGGAGGGTGGAGAACACTTCGGAGGTTCCGCGAGGTCTCCCTCTTCCAAGCGCACACCTGCGTGAGGGCGGATTTCCTTCCTACACCTGAGCCAAAGCAACACATCACCGCAGGGGGAATGAGGAACCAGGTATGTGGGTCCAGGGGTTTCTATGGAGCCAGATGTTAAGGAGACTTACAAAAAGGTAAGAAATATATTTGGAAATATATTCAGAAACTATATTTGGAAGTACAGTTATTTTTTACAAAAATGCTTATATTAATAGGTAATGGGTTTATTATTTTAAATGAATTAATAGATATGTATTTTTAATTTTCCTAATTTTAATTTCTAATATGCTAACTATTGGAAAAACTAAACCATGTGAACAAAAGCTCTTTGGAGGTCTTAATTTTTAAATTTTAGTAAACTATAAGCAGATTATAAAATCTTGTATTACTGCCAGAATTCCTTTTAGTAAACAATAAATTAAATTTAAATTTAACAAGCTTTCTACATGAATAAACTACTAGGCAGGCTTTCAAACTTCTGTAGGAGAAAGAACAAGGTACTGAATACATGGGATTAAGTACCAGCATCCTAACTTACTAGTGATGTGGGCATCCGGTCCCTGTTATATTCTCACACCAACATGACACACTCACAGTTATCCCAGCAAAATGAAAATCACTGCATGCTGCCCATGTTCTTGAACATTTAATTACCCAAGATTATACAGAGTGACTTTTATATAATTATGTACATTCAATAATTCAACTATCTGGGACTCTACGAGGTCTGTCCAGAAAAATTCCAGCCATTGTTAATATAACACGAATGGTTTGTGCAACACTGATGTAACCTGGCAGCCAAGGAGAGTGGACTGGAATGCGCATGTGTGAACAATGACGACCTCACTGTACTGGTCAGTGGGGGCGGTAGATGCTGTGGCATGAGCATGTGCACTGTGTGGCCATCACATTCACAATGACTGAGTGAGTAGAGCAACAAATCTGCGTCCAATTTTTCGTTAAGCTTGAACGTTCCCCTGCAGAAACTATTCAGACGATTCCGAAGGCCACAGCTATGGGCACCTGGTGATTGGAAGCTTCATCACAACAATGCACCACTCATGCATCAGGCCTCATGAAGAGTTTTTGGGTGAAACATCAAGTCACCCAGGTGACTCAGCCCCACTACAGCCCAGATTTGGCTCCCTGAAACTTCTGGCTTTTCCCAAAACTAAAATCACCTTCGAAAGAGAAGAGATTTCAGACCATTGATGAAATTCAACAAAATAGGACAAGGCAGCTGACTGCAATTAGGAGAACTGTGTGAGGTCCCAAGGTGCCTACTTTGAAGGGGACTAAGGCATTGTCCTGTGTACAATGTTGTTTTTTTAGGTTTTTTTGTTTCTGTTTTTGGTTTTTTTTTTGTAGCTTGTATCTTCTTCAGTAAACGTCTCTATTTTTCATAGTACGTGGCTGGATACTTTCTGGGCAGACCTCGTATTTCACAGCCAACTCACCATTCAGAGTTACATACAATACATTCTACAGTAGTCATTGAAGCGTAACTGAAAACGGCTGAAACCATCACTGAAATGCCCTGAAATAGCCATCTGGCTTTATGGCTTCCCAACAAGGTGAGCGCTCGTTCGAACTCCCAGGCAAACCCCGGAGTTGTCTAGGGTTGCCCGCACCTGTCAGCGACGAAGGGCTCCCCCGAGGGGTCTGGGACACTTGTGTGAGAGCAGAAAACGAATTCTGTCACAACCTGCGTGTCAGGCATCCCAAACCAAGACATCGTCTCTGTCACCACCAACAGACTGAGCACTCGATGAGCTTGCCCTCGATTCCTTTCATCGTCCGATTTTCACAGCGAGTCCTGTTGAGCAAAGCGGGGCCTGAGGAAAGGACTCCAAAGCAATAGCCCTCATTTTCTTCTCCTCCCCTCGTCCCAAAAGAATTTTCTAAAATTCTGCGATTACACTTTTTCAGTTGACATCTAAAATTTCTATCACAAGCTTAAATGGTTGCAGAGGATGTAATTTTCCATATATTGTAAACGTTCTCATTCTAAAACTGTTACACCACTCTTTACAGGGTACCAAAGAAATCTAAATTCACAGCAATTTGATAGACAGCATTGTCTATTTTTAAACATATTATTCAAGAGTAAGAAATTTTACATGGTTCATATTTTCTGTGTGAACTTCTTTATATTCACTTCTACAAAGAACTGTATCTTACCATAACACATTTTTATTTCTGAAAGTTTTTTATTGACTACCCCAGCATACTTCTCTACAATAAAAATATTTGTGTTCAAACCTTATAACTGAACTTTGAAATTTTGTTTTATTTCCTAAGACTGTAAAATCCAAACTAAAAATATGTATTACAACGGAAGTGCAATTCTTAATGAAATGGATGAGGCTAGCATTTCTTTTCTGTTAAAAATTTTCATAGGCCTCTCAATAGTATTTATTGCTAGCACAAGACCAGGTTCCACATCAACTTTTCTATTGTTTTCTCTTTTTATGAAAGGATTGCGAAACTTTGATCAATTGAGTGAGGGGGTGAGAATGGAAAGAGTTTTGTTATAGCAGTGCGACTCAATTCTTCAAAATCACATAATCAACCATATATCAAATACTTTTAATAATCTATCAGCTGATAACTCAATTTCATCCTCCTACACACACCTGGAAAACAAAGAATTGGAAACCATCCGAGTTACAAAAGGATTGGTTACCCGGTAGTTAGGTCACTGCTGTTTTCACAGCCAACACCGGTATTTCTAACTGATCCTCTGCTTAATGCAGCAGGTATTCTCCCGCCTGGAGAGGCACCGTGAGACTCGGAGCGAGTGAGGGGTCCACCAGCATTTCTCCTTGTAACAGGAGAGAAGGGCCGTTGTGAAGGTAGAGACAGAAAAGGAAAACCTGCTGGAGAGACGCCTTCTCGGGTGGACCGATTTGGGGAAAGAAGGGAAATGGAGGTCCTAGAAGCTGGATTCTTTAAAATCAACCACGTGTACCTTGCAAAGTGGTCACGTACCAGTTCGAAGACCTCAGGCTGAAGGGCCCTTCCGCCCTTCTCACAGCTCTTAGTGTCCTAAACTCCGTTCACCTGCGGCCTCATCGCTCTCCCCACACGCACAGCAACCGAAGCCCACTCACAGAGAGCAACCAGAGGAAGATCGCCGCTGTGTTCGCTATAAAACGATCGATGATGGCACAATCATCGCAACAGTGAATCGCTCCAAGTCCTTCCCACAGGCGGGTCCTCAGAACAGCAACACAAGTGTCGGCTGTGACCCTGTAGACACGCAAAACTGGGGGCCCATCCCAAACCTACTGAATGGGAATCCGGTCTAACAAAACCTCCAAGAGACTCACAGGCAGATAAGCAGATAAGCGCAGATCCACAAAGGTGAGAAGTACACTTGGAAATTCAATGTGATGAAAGCATCTCTCGTAAAGGGTTAACATTGCCTCCTCTCTGGTCCCAAGACTCCAGTGGCCCCAGGTTTCCCTGTTTGTCCATCGCGCCAGCCCTGGCCAGCTCCTCGGGCGCGCGCTAAAAAACATCCTGGAGACACAGTTCTTCCTCCTTGCCCCAGACTTCTGCACCATCCTTCCGCCCCTCAATCTAGCCTCTCCTCGCTTTCATGTGACAAATCTGACCACGGCACTCGCCCGTTTAAAAACCCGGCATGGGGCCTCCAGCTGCAAAATAAAGTATTTTCAGGTATGTGAGGACGTGGCGACCTGGCCCGTTTACCTCCCCCGCCTGATCTCCTCACCGCGGTCCACTCCCTGCTGCAATGACTCCTGTAGCTCCCCCACACCCCAAGTGGTGGCCGTCCGGCACGCCGCCCCTTCCCAGGATTCCTGGCCCTCTGCCACGTCCACTGGCTCTCCCCGGCCCTTCCAGGGCCGCTCAGGCACGTCTGTGGGAAGCTTTCCCCAAACGCATGCACGCAGTGGGCAAGGTTCCTTTTCTCCGTATTCCCGCAGAGCCTATCATTTCATATTCAAACGGCCCTCTCCCCAGACAGACAATACAGGTAACAGTGTAAAGCAGGTGATGACTACTGAGTCAAGCTGAGTAAAATTAAATCTAATTCCTAATCGTAACGACTGTAACAGCTCTTACGATTTGCTTGTTTCTTCCCTGCTCTTATACTTCTGGCGCTTTTATGTCATGTCATAGTTGTCATGTTTTGATTGTACTTTTATTTTTTTAATAATCTACCTCAATCCCTCTTTTGCAAATAGGCTATAGGTGCATAAACAGACCATGGCGATGTAACTTTGGTGAAATTACATAATGCATCTGAGTCACAGTTTCTTTATAGTAACAAAATCATGATTACAAGATCATGGTACGTAAGTAGTATCAAATTAGAAATGCCTGTGAAATATTTTGTATAAACCATAAACATTTTATATAGAGTGATTACTTGCTTTTATTAAACTCATATCCAATACAGAAAAATCCCAGTGGTTAGAACTTTAAACCAACAGGAAATGCCTTCAGAACAAAGGGAAACTTTAAATGAGAAGGTCCTGACCTTCTACGCTGAACTGTTACTATTTAATTCAGAATAACGTTAGTATCCTGGAGTGACCTTTGCACAATTCTCCATGTTCACAGTTTCCCATACTTCAAGAAGGATGTAGAAAAGAAAGTGATTATTTGAAATTGTTCAGCCCTGGCTGATGGGGCTCAGTGGATTGAGCACCGGCCTGCAAACCAAAGGGTCACCAGTTCCATTCCCAGTCAGGGCACAGGCCTGGGTCGCAGGCCAGGTCCCCAGTAGGGGGCGCGTGAGAGACAACCACACATTGACGTTTCTCTCCCTCTCTTTCTCCCTCCCTTCCCCTCTCTCTAAAAATAAATAAATACAATCTTTTTAAAAAATAAGCTGTTCAGCTTCCAAAACACAGTCTGGTGCCATGAATATTTTATTTATTGAAAATATTTCCCCGCTTTTCCTCTTCAACAGCCCTGCATCACAACGCTCTGCCTCACCTGCCTGTGACAGGTGTCATCACTAATCCCGCGCCGTGGCTCATTGCACTCGGCATCGGCGCCACTATGGGATGTCCTACGAAGCAGCAGCCGGCACTGACACTCAGGAAGAATGCCTCCACAGGTACAGAGAGGACTATAAACGAGATGGAGAGAATTAAAAGATGATTCTCTTCATAACCTCATTTGGTTATGAAGGATGCATCTTAACTGAAGCCAGAGAAACTCGATAAATAACCAGTTTGCCGGAGGAGGAAAAGAGGGAACAATCAGCCACTGGCCCAAACGCCCAATGGAGCCAGCACACCTGGCACCCACAGGGTGGGTCTTCCCCACCTTTCCTCACTGGAAAGAATCCAGGCTCCTGGGCACGGTAGCCGATTCCAGGGCGGGGCAGAGAGGGCGCCCGAGAGCCTGGGGATCCGATCGTCCCAGGGGAATGCAAGGGGACAAGGCACGCCACAAGGACTCAGCAGCCCCTGACAGGGGTGGGGCGGGCAGGGGAATCACACGAGAAAGCAGGGGGAAGGCCAGCGAAGGTGCGCAGAGCGGAAAGCTGAGAGCCGGTCGGGACAAGTCGCACTGCTGCTGACGGGAGCATCGTCCTGCAACCGCCACAGCAGAGCTGGTTCGGGCGAGAACCACGGGCAGCTGCTGGACAGACGAGAGGAGCGGGCTCCCTCGGGAGCAGAGCCTGCACACGGCCTCACAGCGACTCCCCACGACTGCTCGCCTGTCACAACCGCAGGCAGTGGACACCTCCTTGACCAGGGGGACCCAGCCCTTCCAGATGAGCAAGCGAGAGCCAGAAAAACCTTTCAGACGGCCCCAGTCTCTAACACCAGATGACCCGCACGTTAAACATACCGAGTACGCCATGCAGAAAAGGCTGGCTTCGTTCCATCAGGAAAGTGTCCCAGGGTAACGAGACCCCTGGCGGGTGGACGAAGTGAACCTGTGGCCCTCCCGTGGCTGCCGCACACCCAGCTCCGCTCCCCATCACCTCAGCTCCCTTTGGGGGGTATTTTCTCCTTCACTGTGCAGCCCTGGGGTCAGCACAAACCCAAACACATGCCCGCCAACCCTGGAACCAAAGACGACCCCTGGAGGCCGTTGCTAGCGACCTGCTGCGCGCCCCCCGGTCCAGGCTGGGGAGCATCCGAGCCAAGCGTAGTCGATCAGACACAATCTCGCAGGAGTCAGGGAGTCCACGCACAAGCCAAAGATGCGGTCAGACTGGACTCAGGTCTGCCACGGAGCCCGGGAAGTTGGGTCGGACGTTCCCGCCACCACGGGACCAACCGGGAGGTTCTCTGCTCCCCGCACAACCCCGCAGCCTCCCCTCAATGCTGGCAGCACCCAGACGCCGCTACTAAGTCCCTTTACGCCCTCGCAGCCAGAGCCTGTTTTCTTTGCCAGCGACAGCAACAAAGGCAATAAATGTATGGAATAAAACACAAAGACGAAATGCGTGGAGTAAAACCTGAGGACAGAAGGGGATAAAATTACATAACCGTATTCAGCGTTTCTCCGGCTGACAGCTATTCTTTGCCGTTGCCTTGGTTCACTGGGAAACACGCCGGCCGAAGACCGCGAAGCCCCGCCGCCCAGACCAGGCTGCCCGTCCGAGGCCATGGGAGGCCACTCCAGCTGTCTGGGTTTGCGGGGGTTTTGTCTGCAAAGGAGGTAGTTTTAACTGGTTTTCTTGTACTCGTAAAATACTGCATTTTGGAGAAAGGAGATCCTTAAGCATATATACCAGTAATCTACACCTTCTTTCAGGAAGTAAACACATGCGATGGTTGAATTGAGCATTTCCCATTCTTTTTTGGTACTGTTTTCCACGTACATCCGATGGCACAGGAGTTTCACATGACAAACAAACAGAAATCAAACACCTTCAGACTGTTTCCCTAAGAGGTGACACTGCTGCCTCAGAAGATTTATCCCTAAGGAATGAAAAGGCCCGAAATATTATTTATTACTCCGTAAATACATCGTAAGATCCACAGCAGAAGCAATGCGTCTCCTATAGATTTTTACATTTTCTAATATCACATTCTTCTGAAATATGCTTTCCTTCATGGTTTCAAATGTTGCATCAGCACCAGCCTTAGAGAAATGTTTCGAAAGAACAAATAAGTCCTTTTAAAATTCATCGATGGGTTTGACAGACCCGTTCTGCGAAATGTGCATGAAGTGGGCTGGTGCGCTTGGTAAGGAATACCCCACACGGTCCGAGGGGCCGGGTCTCCTGCCATCTGAATCGCACGGGAGGTGAGGTGAGGAGGAGTGGGAGCCCCCACTCGTGGGGCGCGCGTCCCCAGAGGAGCCGCAGGGCAGCTCAGCCTTGCAGGCCTGGGCTCCTCCCCTTCTCCCCTTTGCTCGTCGAGTAAGGCTCTGCCTGCCCTCTCCCACCGCCTCGTGCGATGTCTTTGTCGCGCTGCCGCCGCCTCCCAGACCCTGCTCCCTGCCTCCCTCTGAAAGTCTGCACTCTCAGCTCAGAGGAGGGGGCGTCCTGGGGCGTGGTCACCGCCCCAGCCAGTGCACCCCCATGGAACAGAGTTCTCACACCCTGGGGCAGGTGCTCCAAGGTCCCCAGGAAAGATGCCTGAGCATGGGCTCTTTACCGGGCAGAAAGACGCTGTCTCACGGGGAGACCGACCTCACAGGGCACAGCCCCCACGTTAGGCCATTTCTTTTTCTTTCTTTCTTTTTTTAGACAGAGGGGATGAGAGGGGGAAAGAGAGGGACAGAAACATCAATGTATGGTTGCCTCTCATGCACCCCCTACTGGGGACCTGGCCCACAACCCAGGCCTGTGCCCTGACTAGGAATGGAACCAGCAACCTTTTGGTTTGCAGGCCGGCGCTCAATCCACTGAGCCACACCAGCCAGGGCAGGCTATTTCTTTAAATACACAGAGGGTACATATACACAACATACACTGGAAACTTAAAAATCGAAATGGTGTGAAGAGGCAGGTATATGTGTGTGCTTTAGCTTCAATAAGTTCAGCTTGGAAAACTACTCTTTAAAGCAAAACAAAAACCTGTGCAAAGAAAACACACTATTGTTTTGTTTCACTATTTTTTTGATGTTGAGTGCTCAACACAAAATCACTGTTTTTAACGTTGACCACTCAACATCAAACATGCATCGCAAAGTGTCAGTGGTCCTCAATTCCTGCTAGTCCATGTCAGCCGGAGTCCCCCAGCCGTGAGACTCAGAATGATCAACAGCCGGCCACAGTTCCCCACGCCCACCCCGTGAGCGTCTCCCAAAGCCTCAGTCCCCTCCCCGCCCCCCCCCCCCACCGATTATCCTGGGAGGGGCAGCTGCACCACACCACCCCCGGCCCAAGTGTTCTGTCCTGGACCCGTGGTACAAACAGCCAGCAACTGGAAATCACAGCGCAACGAACAGAACTCTGGCCTGCAACTGGCTGTTGGGGCTCACTCCCACGAAATCCTGGAGCCTCCCGAAAGAAGGGGATGCCCGTCGCTTGTTCTCCCTTTCCGGTGGCAGGCAGGAGGAAGCACAACTGCGAGGCCAAGCAAGCTGCCGCAGAGCGAAGCGGCTTCACTCAGGAGAGCGGAGAAGGGACGTGGAAGTGAGACTTGATCGACTCGGTCAAGGCCGTGATCACAGCCTCACTGACACCTGGCCCGGCTCTGGTTCTCCCCTTCCATCGGGCCCAAGAGCTCCTTGCACAGGACACCACCTCCCGGACTCCTGGGCCTCCATCAGCACAGAGCGAGGGCGAGCCGGGGGCGTGCCAGGCAGGACCAGGCCTCCCCGAGTCTGCACTGGCCGGCCGGGCAGGGGAACCGAGACGCCCCTCCTGCAGCACCGCTCTCAGTCTCGCTGAGTAGACGGTCCCGGGGATTATCAGAAGGCATTTTTGCAGTCCCGGGTTTCCCCTTTCCATCAGCTCTCAGACAAGCCCCAGACCCCCAGCTCGCCTCTACTTTCTGCACAGCACCCGGGGCAGTGAGGCCACCCCAAGGCCACCAGGGCGCCCCGCCCCTCATCTGCTTGATTCCTTCCATTCCTGCTCACAAATATCTGGTGCGCTAGGAATGCTACTTAAATTCTACGTGTGTTTGTTCCTTCCATGGATCTATGGCAGCTCCGTGAGAGCAGAGATGTCTGTCTCTTGTGTTAACTGATGTATCCCCAGCATCCCCAGAGCACTCAGTAGGTAATTTGTTCAGGGACAAAATATCCAAAAGAGCTGTTTAAAAACAACAACAACATCAAAAAAAAAAAAAAGAAGGCAGAGGCTGTTTTTTCTAGATTTGACAGGTTTTAGTCTTCTGGGAGTAAGGGGAGGCTTGGACTCCTAACGTTTGAAAGTAATATATTCAACACATACAACACTAACGAAAACTGTCTGGCGACCCTGGAACATCTCTTAAACAGCTATTTGGCCTCTTTCAATTTCTATAATAACTTTCCATACAAAAACATACATTTGTTTTCACATCAATAATAATTTTCCAAAAGTAATTGCTTTCCAAATTATTACCAAAATGATTTCTATTGTTCACAAAATAGCTTTCAGAACCAAACATATGTAATCATTTTAATGAGCACGTTCTCTACTTTTTATGGCTTATTTGAAAGCTCTAAAACATTCATTGTCATTCTTTCTGAAGTGTTAAAAAGGTGTAAACACTCACTGCATTTTCCTAAATGACTTGAAAATGTGTCCCTGTGAAAATTTGCACCCAACTGTTTATACCCATGGTTGTTCCTAAGTGTCAAAACGTGGAAGCAACCAAGACGCCCCTCCGTAGGTGATGGATAAGTGAACTGCGGCCCATCCGGACAGCGGGACGTTCCCCGATGCTGGGAGGAAATGAGCCGTGAACCCACGAAAGGACACGCAGGAAGCTCACCGAGCGCGGGCACCGAGCGGAAGCAGCCAGTCTGAGAAGGCCACGTGCAGACTGCGTGATTCCAGCTCTGGGACCCCCTGGAAAAGGCAGAGCGGGAGTGAGAGACCATCCGCCTCCCACGGAGCAGAGCGGTTGTTAGATGAGCATCTCCTCACTGTAACTGAAAATGTAGATAAGGGAGAGGAAACCAGATTTTCCACGAAAAGGCAGAAATGCCGGAGACGGGGAGAACAGGGACACCAAGGGAGGGCAGGGGCGTGGCACCGGGAGGTGCAGGCTGCCGCCACTGCCCAGCGGTGCTCTTCTGAGGACTACGTGGCATGACGTCTGCACGTACACTTGGCACATGGCAAGGGGTAAAAATCCTAATACTGAGGATAGACCTGAGGACAGGAGGGAAAGCTGCCTTTGCAATTTCAAAGTATGGGGTGGCGGAGGCAGTGACGCGGGGAGGACCCCCTGAACGCTGCCCAGGCGGGGAGAGAAGGTAATTGGTCCACTCTGGACCATTTTCCTTATGAGCTTCATGAATGCTTAGGGCTCCCACACAAAGCAAATTGGTTAGCGAAGATTATGAACAGAAAATGTCTTCAAGGGTGGGGGTGATGATAGAATGAATTCTAAGACCAAAAGGAAGGAAAAAACAAGCTAAGGTTGGATTGCATGTACTTTGTGCCAAATTAACTTCTCTGCTGGATAAGGTAGCTCAAAAATCACCTGCCCCCCTCCGCATGACCAGGAAACCTGGGGACCCATCAGGGATTGAAACAAACCCATCCTTAAGTTCAGGAACTCACGTAAGACAAGAATAGCTTATGCTTTTAAAAAAATAGAGTTTTGAATCATATCATAGTTTTTAAAAAATGCTTTTTCCCTCCTGTTTTTTGGTAGGTTTCTTTTTTTTTTTTTTTTTTTTTTTTTTGGTGGGGAGGGAAAGGGAGGGAGAAAGAGGGAGAGAAACATCACTGTGTGGTTGATGTTTCCGTTGATGTACCGGTTTCTAACAGGTGGGGTTCTGCTCCAATATGTTGTAGACAAGAGAGGTCATGTGTCCAGGGCTTTTCGTGACTTGATTAACTAACCATTCCTTCCAGGAGAATAGCCAGTTCTTCCCCAAGGAAACAATCAGTGTTTACAGGTATTGAGTTAAAAAATAATACTCTCAACACACCCCCACCACTAGGGACCTGGCCCGCAACCCAGGCCTGTGCTCTGACTGGGAATCAAACTGGCAACCCTTTGGTTCGCAGGCCAGCACTCAGTCCACTGAGTCACACCAGCCAGGGCCCCCCCTGCTGTTTTAATCATGAAGGAAAACATGCCAAACACCTCTTTCCGATGCCAGGCTCACTCCGCCTCTTCCTGCTGTGGTCTTCAGTGAAGAGCCTGTTCCTGAAAAATGCCAAAGCCTCATCACAGCCTCTACCAGTCCGTGACGAGCACCGTCCAAGCAGAACCCCGGGCTTTAAAAATCGCTCACACGCTGGAGCCTGATGGAGTCCTGAGTGCCTATAAACGAACATTGAATAATGCAAATTGGTAAGCTGTTGACAACGCACTTGCAAAAATCAAGGGAATACCCGTGGAAGAAACTCACATCTGACCTTTCCAACCTTTGCAGCATTGATCATTCTGAAGTTGGTAAGTTCCCGGACGAGGCGGGTGGCAGAAAACCAGGGGAAGGAACACGTGGCGTCCTAGGAGAGGGACTAACACAAAGCGATGGAACTCGGTGAGAGAAGCTGGTTCTCAGAAGGAGAAGATGAACAGGACTTAAGTCTCCTAGAGGAGCTTCTCCATGCCAGTGCCACACCACGTCACCATCGTCCGCACACGGAACCGTCACCGCCCCTCCGACGCAGCCCATGTCGCCGGGCGCCTTGCAGCTTCCATGGTCTCAGGTAAGGCAAGGAAGCCGTCACACAGAAACTACCAACTGAGGAGCGGAGCACAGCCAAACCCTGCGAGCCACACGAGGGAAGAGGTGAGTCGATGGCTGCGGTCGTAGGTCAAGAGTGAACGCGGGTGGAACATGAGTCCGACCCTCTAACAGTCTTCTCTCCAAGCCCGACGAGCTCCGTGAAAAAGCCAGGTAGAGGGGTTATCGCCGGCCAGACACGGCCTGCAGCAGCTGATGGGAGCTGAGGCTCTCCCTCAGACTAGACTTTTGTTTGCAGAGAAAAGAAAAGATGAAACTTTCACAGCAGACAGCCAAAGATTCTATCGGGATCTGTATCGAGAAGACTTGGCTATTTTCGGTTCATGCTTAAATTTCCTCCCAGGGATTCTGCCTCCTCCCTGGCAGAGGTCACCCGGAGTATCGGCAGGTGCTGAGCAAGGATTCTTCCTGAACGAGTAACTCAGCAGACTCCGGGGATGGGAACGACCGACTGAACGAAGTCCTCCCTGCCTGCACACGAGAGACACCTTCGCCGAGCACCCAAGGACACAGGCCGCCGGGGGGGGGGGGGGGGGGGGGCGGGGGCGGGCTGCTGCAGGAGTGCGGACGGGTCGGAGGGCAGAAGCGCAGGGGCCGAGCGTCAAACAAAACCATCGTCTTGTGGGGCGGCGGGGTGTCCGCCCCCCAAGGAGCGGTTCGCATTCCACCGGCTTCGGGGTTGTTTCCCCGGCCTGGCTCTCACCTGGCTCCTTCAGAAGCTCGAGGGCGAAGCCTGGGAAGATGCAGTTTTAACCGACAGCCGGTTGATCCCGAGGCAGATGGATGCAACCCTGGCCAGCCTGCCAGGCCCTTGCAAGCCTGTGCACACATCTCCTCCACCTGGAAAAAGCAGCACCTCCTGGACTACGAGGTCCCCTTGAAACGTGCTTTCCGGGCGGTTGTGGAGGCAGGGAAGACAGAACAGCAGCCACGGCAGCAGCATCGACGGCAATGCAACGCGCTGAGAACCCGCACGGACTGCGGTGCATGATAGCGGCACGCCTGGGAAGTCAGCCTCCGGATTTACAACGGCCTGGGTTCAAATCCAGTACCGCTGACCAGGCCTTGAGAAAACGACTTACCTTCTCCAAGCCCTGGTTTTTATGGGTGTAATACCCAGCTCACCGAGAAAGGAGGAGGAGTAACTAATTTTGTGTTAAACCCTTACCTAAAAATTACAAAGAATGAAGAGTAATGGCAAGAAAATAATGGACAGATCTGACACGTTTAGCTAAAGACACAAATTATGAACACACAGAAAATCATAAGCTTTCTACTTTGAAATATATATGCAGTCAATAAGAACGTAAAAAATATTCATTAGCCATCAGGTAAATGCAAATCAAAACCGCAATGAGGTACCACTTCAGCCCCAGTACGGCGACTATGACCAAAAAGACATCTAACGTGCTGAGGAAGATGTGGAGAAACTGCAGCCTCCCTCCCCACGCTGCTGGAGAGAACATAAAACAGTGCGGCCAATTTGAAAACCAGTTTGGCATTTTCTCACATGCTTCAATGTGATCCAGCAATTTCACTCCTAGCCATACGCACAAGATAACTAAAAACGGCTACTTAAAAAATTGTGCATGGTTGTTCACAGCAACATTGTTCAACACAGCCAACAGGGGAAACAATCGAATCCGCTGACGAGTGGATGAAGAAAATGCAACAGATAAAGCAATGGAATGTTATTCGGCCATAGAAAGGAATAGAATGCTGACACCTGCTACGACATGAGGGGCCTGGAAAATTGTGTGCTAAATAAGCAAAAAACGCCACATAGGATCACATGTTGTATCAACGCATTTCCATGAAATATTCAGAATTAGGGGTGGCTAGGAGCTGAAGGGTGAATCTATAGGGAGTGTGGATGAAATCGCAATGTAGCTATTTTTAAATACGTATACGTATATGTATATGTGTAAAATAAGAAGGGAAACATCCCTCTCTGGTAGAACTCTGACGCTCTGGGTGCCCTGCACCCTGTCCCGTGGGAAGCAGCATGAAAACATCTCTAGTCACACAAACCCTGCAGCAAATCCACCTTCGAAATCAGCGCAAAGGGTTATCAAACCTGCGTTCTTCTTGGCACATGGAAAGCTACAATATCAATGCCATTAGCGCTGAACTCTGATAAAGGTGAAATCAAATTAATTTAACACACCTACTTGATAGACTGGGGATCTTTGCAAACACAAAAAACAGGTAGGTGCAGACCCCTGAGGGTGTGGTTACCCTCCATCAGAAGTAGATGTGCAATGCCATAAGAATAAAAAATAATATAAAATACATTATAGCTACTGCAGCGATTATTCTCTGGTAGATGCTTCCGTATTTATGCATATTTAATTAAAATGATATTTATCTAAAGGCTAATGAGACTATTTTGAATCCTATTTACTGAAAGGCTAATAAGACAGAACGCAAGCTGTTTATTAAACCAGACATGTGACATCTGTACACAGTAAGAGAAGACCAAAATTAAAATAAAACACCACTGCAGGTTTATCACAAACCTCACAGTAAAAAATTCCTATCAGAGACGAGAAAGACCATGGACAATGTCAGCTTCCCACTTAAACCGACAGGCAAAGAAAATTTATATTCCAGTCCAAGAACTGATCTACTGAGAGAATACGAATTATGTACCCATTTTTCAGGATTACAGTTGTTGTAGGTATTTACATACAAACCATCTTTAAATTGCAATGGTGGCCTGAGGCTTACGGGGTGAAGTGAAATTTTCTAATTCTGCACCTTAAAACAATCTCAGGTTAGATTGCTGCACCTCAGAAAACACTGTCACTATTTCACTGAGCCATTTTTTTTTTTACCTTTTTTAACTGATGTTCAAATACAGTTGTCTCCATTTCCCCACCACCACTTCCCCCCTTACCCACGCCCACCTCCCACCCTCAATCCCAGCCCCCCGTGGCTCTGTCACCGAACAAACAACAGCTCCCTTACACCTGCATGGGGTGGAAAGGAGCCGCACGGAGGGGCCATGCAAACGCCCGTCCTTTTCTCAAATAACGAAAACAGTAATAACCGCAACAACAAAGTCTGATGGCTTTCACCTTCAGAAACAAAAAATCCCACAACTGTCAAAATGGCACACAGTGTCAAATTCTAAGTAACAAAATTGTTTAACACGTAATCACAAATGATTGCCCAAACAGGAACTCAGTTTTAAGATTAAGAAAAGTAACAAGTCAGTTCAAGTCTTGAATGTTTAGGTGAAATAACATTCACGAACAACTTTCTGGACGACCGTGTTGGTTAAATTTTTTTCTAACATCAACAACAGGATCCATATGTCCATGTAAGTTTAGGTAAAAAGTAAAATTCATATATACACTGCAAATGTTCTTTTCACATAATTCAGTATTACGAATTATCTAAACAAAAATGAAAAATGTATTACTAGAAGACAGGAAACAGAGCTCATAAAAACTTTTCTGCGAATACTCAACATAAATTAACAAGAAAGAATTAAATCATCGCTAACTTATTTGTCGAGGAAAAATGATCCTTTATTATTGCACCTGCATAATGTGAAAGCACTTCCCAGGAACATGCCTTTTTATTAACACTTATCCAATGGTCGATTTATGAGTTGTCATATTAAGGACTTGCCAAGAGAATTTTTAAATATTTATAAAGAAATATCTACATTCAAAATGAGATTGTACTTAATCCCTTCAAAGAATCTGAACTAGCATATTAGATGTTTGTCGATTGCTGGAACCTGATCCAGCCAGATAACGATCTTGTCAAAACGAGGGCCGTCTAGTCACGAAGCCACGTCCCACACACCTGGATGCAATGAAAGCAAAGCCAGTCACCAAGCAAAAGTGACAGGACTGGCCCCGCTCCTGTTTTTATTTTTATTTAAAACTTAGTTTCTGATCACTTACCGTCTTGAGTTAATAGCCATTAAAAAGCAGCAGACATATAATCAATACCGTCATGTACAGCTATTCCCCAGGCTCTCTTAAATGTAAGCACGGAATTACACAACACAGAAAATACCCAATTAGGTTTTCCTGGGCCAATTTAGCTTGTCCAGCTATTGCACGTTTTGGCAGTGGACATGGTCACACTCTTGAGTGTGAGGGAAAGAAATTAGCCCTTTAATTAGCAGTCAAACCGGTCCAGCAATGAGCCACCTGGCTTCTCTCTGACCAGCGCTGCTTCTGGGTCAGGGCATCGGAAACGCCTTCGCTTGCCAGGCGGACACCGCAGCCTCGGAGCGCGAGGTTAGCCCAGCCCTTCCCGGGACGGGAACGGGCCTGTGTTTCTCAGGTATCCGGGGTGATTGTAACTCAACCCCACCAAGCTGTCCTCACTGTCCCCCAGTTTCCAGGATACCAGAATGAGAGAACACACCTGGCCCCCCATCCAGACCACACCGCCCAGTCCCCCAGACCAGGGCCCGCACAGACTAGCGCTGCCCTTGAACCCGTGTGAACGGCCCTTCTGCCCTCGTGTCGCGTTCGATAAATACACAACACGGAGCACACACGTTGCTGCTGGCACTGGGTTTCTCACTTTCAAGTTTAGAGTCTTTCGAGAAGATAAATGCAGGAACAGATGTGTAGTGCCACCTGGTGCACGTGACAGCAGCCTCGTGGACAGGACGGCTGCTCGTGGAGACGCGTGTCTCCCGAACGGTGGCTTCTGACTTGCCCGTGAGCCACGGGGTCAGCAGAGTCCGCCACCATCAGCTGTTTTCCTTAAGCGTATCGGAATAAGAAACATTAAAGTGTGCGTCATGAAATAAAGCTGTTTTTAACTTCTGTTCCAGTTTTACATGGGTGTGGATTTACCCTCTGGGCCACAGTGCAAAGGGTACTTCTTCCTAGGTACGGTCAGAACACTCGGAAAGCCCAGGTGGGAGAGATTTGCTGGAGTGGGTCAAGGCGGCCTCAGGCAGGAAGCCTGCTCGGCCGCCGCCACCTGAGAGGGCGTGCTCAGGGGACAGGAGGCCCCCAGGCAAAGACCACAAGAGTGCAGGCCAGCTGAGCGCACAGAGGTGTGATTAGGGCCACGTGGGGGACTAGTATGTTGGATACGCTGGATCAGACAAAACAATTAAAATCAGCATCACCTTCCTTTGTTTTCAGCGTGGTTACTGGAGCGTATAAAAACGGGCCGTCGCGCATGGTGCATTTCAGATGGACAGGAGTGAGGCAGGGGGTGAAACGGGGGTGGCAGGCACACCCGCAGGGATGCGGATGAAAAAATGCTGACGGGAAGAAAGGAGAGTAGCAGAGACCGGACGTGGCGACTGACTGAAGGGAAGGAAGTCTGAGATGCTCATCAACGTTCCGGGCTGGGGACCAGGGCGGAGGTTGTTACCACCCACCCCGGCAGCAAATGGAGGAGAGACAGGTTTTCGCTATAATCGAACATGTCAAGAAGGAACGGCCCCGAAGATGTGGCAGTGGAAGTGCATAGGAAGGAACTGGAGCTCAGGGTGCAGGAGAGAGGTCTCAGCTGAAGCCAGAGAGCTCAGGGCCGTTGGCGGCTGGCCTTAGGAGGCGGTGCGCTTGCTCGGGGTTGGAGGGGTGCGGTTGTGCAGTGATGAGGGCCAGGGTCCAGAAAGGGATGACAATATTTGACTAAGGAAAAAAAGAATCAGAGACCTGCCATCCTCATGTCCCCTCTGCTCCAGTCTGTCCACCTCCACTGGGAAGGTGAGCGGGACCGAGTGTCACTGGGGTAAGAAACGCAGTTACGCCTCCAAACCCAAGCCTTGGGGTTCATCAGCCCTGGACTGGACCCCGTATGCATCCAGCCACAGAGCAGCACCTGAGACCCCTGCTGACCTCCGCACCTTCAGCCCAGAACCCCAGAACCCCAGAAGGGTAAGTGGAGAGGAAACCCACCTCAAAACCCCCTTTCCGAAAGCCCTTAGCAACAGACATGTGCTAAGAAACGTGCACCAAGCTTTTCTGCGTCTTCATTTTCCATTTTTCCCTTAGTCTCGTCCTCCTGAAATCGTCTCTCCTACTGTCATATGTTCAAGTCCCTGAGTGTCTACTTCATTTGTCAGCCACTCGAGAAAGTCCCACCTGACAGCCCAGTGAGACTTAAACATTGCTGCCTCATCCGAACTCCCACGGGCCTTCTTCACGTGTCTGCTAAGCTCCCTGTTGGAGCTCCTTGTACATCCCCCGTAAACCGGAAAGAGGTGACGCACCCCAGCGCCTGCCCCGGGGCTCAGGCACGCAGTCAGGGCTGGGCCCCCCTCCGTCCGTCCGCGGAGCCCCGCCGGGGCAGCCCGGGCTGGGCGCCACTCCCAACAGTGAACTGTCGGAGCTGTGACTGCGGAATGCTTGGTCTTCCCATTGTTGTTTTAAAAGAAAATGTCCTGGGCGGTGGGTCCTGGTGGCCGTCTCACAAAAGTCACTGCACTCCACGCTGAGTTCCTTGGCTGTCAGGAGACCAGAAAAGGAGCCACAAGGAGAAGAGCTTTTCGGAAGGAAGGAAAAGGACGAACACCGGGCCGCACCCTCGGGTCAGTGTCTGCAGCTGAGACCGGTAACCCTTTCTAGAGAGGCGTCTGTGGAGTTCACTTAGCCCCTACCCAGCACAAGGAAAAGGTGGGGCGGAACGGTGGGGGGGGGGGGGGGCGTGGAGCAGCAGACTCAAGCTAACAAGTGTTCCCAATGTTCCCTGAGTAACCCTGCAGGACCCCTCTCTGCAAAAGCAAAACCTGCACTGCACTGAGGACATCTCCACGGGACTCTGCTCCCTCCTGGGCCCAGGGTGCTCCGGTCTTGGTATCACTGCTCCCTCCTGACTCACGCACGTACTCCTTCAACTCGGCGAATGTGATACCGACCCTACAACAAGCCGAGTGCTCCGCGTGACTACCTTCTTGAAAATGGCGTGCGAGTGCACATGTATACATGCGCAAAAACACTCACAGGCGGCACACACTGGCCCTGTGCAACCTCCACGTGGGATAGTGTTAAGCATGTCAACTATTCAAATTGAAGTGGGAGTGAGCATGCACGGGTGTGAGTCGGTACCTGGGGGAGAGACACACAGAGACAAAGCGGGGGATGGGACAGGAAGCAACGAGAGCGACTGGAGACAAGGACAGGAGAAAGCATGAAGACTCGTTTAAAGAAAATGAACGAAGGGCGGACTCCCTTCTCTTCCCCAGAACCGCATTCGCGGCTCGCCTAGCACTCGGCCTGCCTCCGAGTGCTCCCAGCCCTCCTCCCGGGGGCGGGACACCAAGGCCTCCCCACACAGTGGTCTGCAGAAGGGCCTGTGCCATCGACCTGTAGCCACACGCAGGTGTATTTCCTCCTCCAAAATAAATTAGACATAAGACACCTCCATAAAAAAAGAACAGAAGAACCAATTCCCAACTCACAAAAGGGGCAAAAGAAGGAGATTTAAGCAAGACAACACCTTAGGTCTCCGTCTTACCATCCATTAATTTCAGGTTTGATTTTGCTTTGTGTATCACAAAGCACGTATTCAAAAATAGTCCAACGATCCCTAGACCCATGTTGTCCTGCAAAAAGGAAAAACACCATTATTTGTATTTCTTGTTCAAACACCACAGAACAAAGGCTCTGTTTTGAGAAATGATGAGGCTCCTGCAGCTGATAACATTCACCCGCGGGATGGGAGGCTTGTTCATGACAGAAAGTGCCCAGCATTTTGAGGGTGGTTACGGAGGCAACGGCACAGAAAAGCCTTTTAACTTTGGCTCATTTCCTCTGACCACCACGCCACCATTCTAAATTATAACCTCTCAAATCTGCGCAGCCTTTAAAACCAGCTTTCAAACTCCTGTCCGCGGTGTCCTCACAAAAGAAGAACATTTTGTTGCCTGAAAATAAAAGCGCAAAATTATCAGGCTCCATAACGGTTTTCATTATTGCAAACCAATAAACAAGACTCAACAGAAATTGTTTTTGTTAATAACGATCGCTCATCGAGCTGCCAAGAAGTAAGGCCAAAGGAAGCCAAAGGCAGATCGTTCTATCGGCATAGATGGTTTGCTGCTCAGACGCTTTCTGCAGGGTCAGAAGTGGCCGCAGTGCTATCGTCGTTGTCATCCGAAAGAAAATCTTAAGCCAAGCACTAAAACCCCATTATTCATACCTTAGAATAGTATTTTTTTAAACTAAAATGACAGAAAGTCCCATTCTCACTGAGTGCTTTCTTTTATGATATAATCCAAACCAGATGCCCCCTGCTCAGCCGAATCCCTCTGCACCCCACCGCACTTGGTGCCCAAAGGGAGAAGTGGCGGAGCCCCGACCCCGAGGGCTCCAGGGCCCCCATCCCATGTGCAAGGTGAGCGGCTGGCTGGCAGAGCCTGTGAGGCCAAGACCAAATACACCACGAGCCGGCTGGAGACGCCAGGGCCAGGCCAGGGGGCGGCCCACGCAGCTAAGAGACAGGGACGCACACAGGGAGCTGAGTCCACGCACACGCACGCACGCACACGCACGCACGCACGCACACACAGAGGATAGCAGGAGCCAGGTCTTTCGGTGTTGGAGAAGGAAGCTGCCAGTCTGAGAAGCGGGAAGGAGACTGTATCCCGCCATCTGGGGCTGGCACTGGAGGCATCGGTATGAACACGCTGCTTCGGACAGACCGGCTGACGTGCACAGACGCATGTGTGTACAGACACGGTGTGAACACACTGGGGAGGGCAAAAGCAGGTTTGCAGTTGTCCGTCTGGAAAAAGACGTGCAGATTTTGATTACTACAGTAGCTTCACCAGCGAAAAGAAGATCGCGCACAACTGTAAACCTACTTTTGCCCACCCCATGTGCCTACACTAACCTCTACTTCCTAGATTTAATCTCTAAGGTGACCTCGAAGCAACACTACCCCAATAGCAAGGGGACTAGACCTCAGATCTTGGTTTCTAAATGTCGTTCTCCACAAAAAGGAGCCAGAAGTCCTTAGTGACCCCAAGGCTGGGGCAGGAAAAGCGTGAGATCAGGCCAGACCCCGCTTTAGCACGATGAGCGGAGAACACAGCCCCGCCTCCGCAGTAATTCGGCTCAGGAGGTACCGTCTGCACCCACTTGTGAGGAAAGACCAGGTGAACCCAGGTAGAAATGCACGGTTTGGCTGCACTCTCCCCAAACATCCAGCTGGCGGCAGATACGGCAAGACCAAGGGCCGGCTCCAGGCAGGAGACCAGACAGCCGGGATAACTGCCGCCAGGCCTGGGCCTGGATGCGGGCCGATCAAGGACACCGCTGGGGCCACGGGGGAGGGAGGAACGGGGTCTGGGCATCGGGCGGTCATCTGTCACCGATACGAATCTCCTGTGTGGAGGGTGACGTTGTAGTTACGTGGGAAAACGTCCTTATTTTCGGGAAATAATAGCGTAGTAAGGGAATATTAAGGCATCGTGTCCACCTCTTTTACGGCCAAACCAAACCAAAAAAATCTTCAAAATAAAACGTAAGAGCAAAGGGGCAGAGAGGGGAGAGAGACAGAGAGAAAACGATGATGCAATTGTAATAAAGTGTCAATAACGGGAACCTGAGTGATGAACATATGTGAGTTCTCTGTCCTACTCTTGGAAG
Source organism: Glossophaga mutica (assembly GCA_039655065.1). Lineage (NCBI taxonomy): Eukaryota > Metazoa > Chordata > Mammalia > Chiroptera > Phyllostomidae > Glossophaga > Glossophaga mutica. The sequence continues at coordinate 93,295,856 of CM077313.1, forward strand.
GGGAATCATTTGAATTGGAAATCACTGTAAGACAAAAAGTTTTTTAAAAAGAAATGTTTGGTCATAGATGTTCATACACTACAAAGAAAAAGCTTAACTTTCTATGAAGGACACAATCTGATATAATTTTTTACTTTTTAAAAAAGTCTACTTTGGCTAGAGACGATACATAGTCTACATAATTTTTAAAGCACTCAAATAAGACAGGAAAGGGGCTTTCAACATCAAGAGGTTTAAAAAATACGAACTGTTCCTCCTTACGAAATACTTGGCTAATTAGCAGTGATACACAGGGTCCAACAGAAGTTATGCTGTTGGTAGGCAGGGTGCGTGAACGTCTGGGACCAAAAGGACAGCAATTTTGACGTGTCACCTGAAATGTCCTACGGTGTGCTTGAGTGTGATATTGTTGTGTTACGGAATTACATGCTTATGATTTTGTAATAAAAGATTTTTATGTAATAAAAGGGGTGTTATTTGTGCCAGATTCTGTATACTGGGAGTTCCAACTACTATGAGGATAAAACTGCAGAAAATCTCCGACATTCATGAGCTAAGAAGACTGGGGGGGACACAGGGTGTCACCCACTCCCTGCCTTGAGGGCAGACCTGCTCAGCACCCCCAGGCGGCAGGGTGGTCAGCAGACTACGTCCAGCTCTGCTGATGTCCACGTCTGCCTTAGCCGCAGGGAGCAGCCCACCCACACTGGGGACAGAGCAGGGGCCACATAGGCCACGCTGAGGGCCACGCTGTCTCCAGAGCCCCCACTGAGCTGGCCGCGGCTTTGTCTACACGGGCACCCAACCTACCGCAAGGCCCTCCTTTCATAAAACGTAGCTCCCTCTGGGCACGTTTTATAATTCTGTCTGGTGAGCTGGTAGCGTTTGTTTCTGACTCTCGAGGCAGCTGTAAATTTTTGTAAGGTGAATTCTGCTTCCCACTCTGGCCCGTTCGCCTGGTCCTGCTGTGTGACAGAGAACTGTACCTCCCCTTTTCCTGGTAGCCAACTATGAAAGATAATCATTGTTTAAACAACACATTCCCCTCTTATGGTCCATTAGCTCCTGCTGCTTGTCCCTGCAGTGAAATTGAAATGTAACAAAACAATTTCCATGGCAATAGATAAAAATCTGGCAAATGTGAATTTCTGGTTTAGCAACAGAACAAAACTGGAGGAGAGGACAGGATGCCGTGGAACTAAATTTCAGTTTCTGCGTGTGTGTGTGTTTAGTACCGCATTTTAAAACAAAGAAAACACAGACAAAAGCATGCTCACAGAACCATGAGCGATTGCACCCTGATTATGGGATAAGCTTGAAAAACAGATCGCGGCCATCAGTTTGTAAACTCAGTCCTCACCGTTACCACCAAAATGCGTTCAACTACCAGAGGAAAAAACGCACTCACAAATTCAAGTCTTCTTTCAACTTTTACATGAAAGTCTACTATCTACTGTCACATCGGTTTCCAACACTAATTAATATGACCCATCATGGTCGTTTTTACTAAGGATTAAAAAGACGGCTTACGGTTAACATGTGAATGAAAGATTCTCGAAGCGCTGCGGAACCTTTAGAAACCAGAGGGCCCGTGAGCATCACGGATACCCAGAGAGCCCACACTTCCCTGTCCCGTGAACCCCGCCAGCTGACTCCCCTGGGCAGGGTGCTGCATCAGCCTAATCTGAGCTGGACTGACCCCGGGAAAGAAGCCCTGGGCGAGCGCCTCCGGGGGCTGAGCAGGGCCGCTGAGGAGAGGACACGGGGCCTCCAGGAACTGGAGCTGACTCTCGAACACGTAATGGACAGGGAGAGGTTCCTTTTGTCTCACTTCTGTTTTGTGTTTCCTGCTTTTCCTGCTCTTGTCTAGACTTTTTAAGCATTTCCATCAAGTTTCAGAATAAGCACACTTTGGACCGAAAGGATTTGCTTTTACTTTTAAAGGGTCTGATGATGTGGTAACATTATGATCTTTCTGAGATGTCTTAAAAATTGAGCCCGTTGTTCTGCATGTGAGCCACCGAATTTACCACAAGTTACGACACGTCTCTGAAACAAAATGCAATTCCGATTTTCTAATGAATATTTACACATAGGTATTTAGGGCAGTATTTTCGCTCAACAAGTATTTTCTGACTGCCCACCTGTGCTAAGTGTTAGGGGCGAGCAAAACCAATTAAAACCAACTCTCCATCTCCAAGGAGTTACGTTCTGCTGAGGTAGAGCGCTCTCCACTCACCGACAGTAATACCAGGTAGAACAGAATGGTTCCTCCAAGAAAAATAAACATGTTCTGTAGTGGCATAAGAGTTGTAGCTTTAAAAGAACATAGAGATGAGCCCTGGCTGCTGTGGCTCGGTGGGTTGAGTGCCGGCCTGAACCAAAGGGTTCGATTCCCAGTCAGGGCGCGTGCCTGGGTTGCAGGCCAGGTCAGGTCCCCAGCGTGGGGGGCGTGAAAGGCAACCACACATTGATGTTTCTCTACTTCTCTTTCTCTCTCCCTTCCACTCTGTCTAAAATAAATAAATTTTAAAAAAATTTGAATACAGAGATGAGTAGACAGGATTGAAACTGTAGCTCTAATGCCCTTCTGAATTCTAATAGTCCTTCAGTAATAAATAAGGGGACACCAGCTGACCAGGCCCTTTCCGAAGGCACCCTGTACATTAAGCTTCCTATGCACGCGTGGAGAAGCGGGCTTGGTCAGGCAGCGGACCAGTGCTTGCTGCACAGGAGACCCCTCTGTGGTCCGGCAGACTTGATGAGAAAAATGTCAGGCAAGGCACGGGCAAAACAGCCATTCAATTGTTAAGCTAGAGACTAGTTACATACGTCCCAGGTGATGCTATTAAGAACAGACTTGGGAAGCTACAGGTTTGTTATCAAACCAGTATTTATTGAGGGCCTCGGTGTGAAATGCTGGGTGAGTGAGTAAAATCCAGGAAAAATGTTATCCGGGAGACTGACTCCCGTGCTGTACCTTCTTGTTTCAAGAAGTAACAACACATTCAGAGGCCCATCCTTCCCCTAGTCACCCTTAAACATCCTACGTGTCCAAAACGGAACGAAGCAGGCGCCTTCCACTCTGGGACTCGCTCGCTATAAAACTCCGCAGCTGGCAGTCCTGGTCCCGCCGTCAGATTCTCTCCTTCATTTCCACAGATGATCCACAAGATGAAATGGAGTCACCCTGTGCTTTAAGGTGCTGTTTGTATCACTTAGCTGCTCAACAGCCTAAAAGCTTCCATTTACTACCAAAGCAAACTGGAGCTCCTCCACGCCCTCCCCCTCTCTAAAACATCCAGCCTGCTTCCCGGCACCTGCCCAACGAGAATCTTCCACTCCAGCCACTCGCCGCCCCACCCCCCACAGTGTTTACTGAGGTCCCTTTAGGCAGAGACACCTGTGGCCGCCCTCACAGAGCAAATCCCCGCCCTCCTGGCGAAAGCTTCGACAGACCAGCTCCCGCACCGTTCTCTCCGGGGGGCGTCCCGGGCCAGCCCCATCCACACCAGGTGCGTCCTTACTGCGGAGGATGCTCGTTTTGGCAATTCATCCCGTGCTGTCTTACGTTACTAGGTTAAATTCTTAAAGTCGGAGAGTTCACCTTTTATTTGTTTCATACTTCCTAGGGTAGTCAGTGTACCGCACGGTAGATTAGTAGGTATTCAAAATATATGTGCTGTTTTAAAAAGCCAATAAAATAATCTAGTCTAACACCTTTTTTATACACACGAAGCAGAGGACAAAATTTTTAAATAACTGCTTCAAAATCACATACAGTGGGAGAGCTGAGCCAAAACCCGATACTCCGCATTCCTGAAATTGTAGGCACCCCTCCCCACGAACACTGTTACCTTTGAAATTGAAAAGGAGGTTGAATTCTGAATGTGAAATTACCATCCTAGTTAAATGAAAAGTAATAATTGGGAAAAATCAGCTCTGCTGTTTTGAAGCCTTTTCGAGGGCTTTTGCTCGTTTATCTTTGTAACGCACATACTATCGTAATGGCCACACCTGGAGCAACCCCCCAACGCTTTCCCTGATTGGCCAAGATGGAAAGACAGTGCCACACACAGCAGAGTCCCCGGGAGGGCGTGGCCTGGCCATCACCTTCACACCTCCTAGTAGCAGTAGTCAGTCCACAGCAGTCAAAGCCAAGGTAGTCAATCTACTGTCTAAAACATTTGAGACGCAAAGGACTGAAATTCATCGGAGAAGGTAACGAACAGTATACCAAGGAATGAGGTTCGGCTCGGTACAATTAAATGTGGGCTCCACGAAACCTGAAATACAGGGAGTGTCAGGGATCACTGACAGCCTTTTAGCAAAAAAAGGATTTGCCCAACTACTATTTGAATGACTGTGAAGTTTTGTTTCTCAATGATCTCATCTGGCACACACTGTATCTGACAGAATATAAATACATTCAAATACAATAGGCACATAGCAATACCAGTTATGAGCCGCTCCCCAAAATGAAAAATGAAAACTTTCGAGCAGAACTCTGAAGTGTTTTTAATGCTTTTTGGAATTCTTGTTTTCCATTTAGGGAAAACCAACTCCACGTAACAGTCCGTGGGAAACTCAAGCACTATCTCTAAACAAAGAAGGTAGAAAGAAAGTCTGCAAACTCCACTTCTGACCCATTGGGAAAAATTAAATTTGAAGAGGACATCACTTCATTCTTAAAGTCTCTGCATGTAAATAAAACTCATTCTCAACGTTCGTATTTGACAAAGACAATAATATCAAGTAGCAGCCCATACTCCCTAAACGAATGATGTCAATTGGTATTTCCTAAATTAATTCAGTGACCTACAGTAGTGTGAGTTCTTTATACACAGTGCCTGCCAGCAGACGATCCAACAGTCCCAGGAACGCCTCTGCTGTCTGAACTCTAAGAAGCAAATGAGAAACTCTACCTTCAGGAGTTCCTTAATTCCTACTTCACCTTGCATCTGCTGCTTAGAGAAAAATCAGAAGAAATAAAAATTGTACCCGGCACAGCTTGCTAGAACTGAGCTCTGCCCGTTGAATTCAAGCCTTACCAAGAGTCCTAGTGACGGCTAGCCAGCCACCCTTCCAACCTGCAGCACTAAGGAGTCTGTACGACTCCTTCCACCGTGGTTTCGGGGGTGCACACCGGCACGCCGTCACCTGTAGCTACTTACGAGGGAGGGTGCGACCACCGAGGCTTCAGAGGTCCCGGGATGCGACCACGCTCTAAAGGGTCCGTCTGTCACCTGTGAACTCTCGGCTCTGCTCGCAGGGTTCCGAGTGCAGAGGCGCCAACGCGGGGACCAGCTAACGGCCAGGACGAAAAGCTCCCACTACAGCATGGTGACAAATAGCCTCCCCATGTTAGATCAGACCCCCCCCCAAAAAAAGTGTGTGTTGCGGACCGTTCAGCCTGGTTTCAGGAGTTGTAACCCTCACCCCATGGTGGGCTGTGTAAGAGCCCAAGGGACCCACTTCATCTGGGTCTGTTCTGTCACAAGGACGTGACCTACTAAGGAGACAAAGCTTATCTCCCTGGCAGGAGCGCTGCTTCTGCCTCATCCATCTCTGGCCCCAGTGCTTGGTTGGCAGTCAATGATGGGTAAGACTCCTCATGGGAGGGGCAACCTAAGCCAGATGCGACCACTTGGGAGGCCTCATGGAAGGACTCGGGGGGTTGCAGCAAAGAGGATGTGATGGACCCTCGCCCCCCGGCTATTCTGACATAGCCCGAGTCCTCATTTCCATCTGGGAGATGTCTCCTGCTTCCTAATTGCCTTAAAGCCTGAAACTGTGGGGGTGAGCGGTGCAGCCCTGTCCTGGCCTGGTCGGCTCCTTGGGTGATTGGCATAAGAAAGAATTCCTAAAGTCCTGTGAAACCTGCTTTGCTAAGAGTGCTCTTCCTGAGGTGACAAGTGGCCCAGGAGGAAATGGGTATGTCTCCCAAAGTTTGGTAACCCCCCTTCCTGACAAACACTGGCTCCGATTAAGCCCTCAGATTTCTTTGACATGTTAAACCTGTATTCCGGTGTATTGGAGCCCAATAAAAGCCTAGTGAGGAAGGGGCTCTGGGTCATTCTCCTCTGAGAGTTTGACCCCTTTCCTCCCCAAGCACAAGATGTCTTGGTAGTTTTTACTTTCATCCGTGACGGAGGGATGGGGCTCTGCGGGCGGAGCCCCCCCACATCTGGCACCCAGGCCAGGGTCCCCAGCAAGTGTGTATTTGGAACAGTGCCCTAAAAATTCTGATCGGAATTTCATACTCGAATATCTAAAGAGTTCTGAGCATTCCGCATGATACTATACCATAACTTCTAGAGAATGGTTAACAAAGGGTAATAATAGTATGTCTGAGAACAAAGAGAGTTAGAATGTTACACATTTAGATTCTTGCATGCAGTATCTGTCCAGTCACCAATGTAAGTCAAGTGGGGGTAATCATAAATAAATTATAACCCAACCACGTTCTCTGAGTTTCGGGCCTAAGATCTCTTCTCTTGCTCTCTCTCCCCTCACAGTCTGGTCTGCCTCGGCAGTCAGCAAACCACCTCCTGTAGGCTGCATCCAGCCCACCACGGGCCTTCACCAATAAGGGTTTGCGGGAACACAATTTTATTGTCACACAATTTTACAACACAAGGACAGAGGGGAGTAGTTGCTGCAGGGGCCGCCAGGTGGCTGTGGCCCTTTATGGAAAAGGTCAGCCCGCCTCTGCGCAGGGGGCCTTGCTCAGACCCAGGGCTGTGCGTCTAGACCCTGCCAGCTCCCCGGAGTCCGTCCTCACCCCTGACCCACACCTACGCCCAGCTGACGAACAGGCACGCAAATTTATCACGTCTAAAACTGACATTTTGATCTCCACACACCCCCACCCGCTCCTACACGTTCCATGTCTCCAAAAGACGTTTCTGTTCATCCGGCTGCCTAGGCCAAAACCTCTAGAATCATCCTCGATTCCGTTCTCTCTCCTATTCCAAATCCCAACAGTCAAAAAATGGTGTCCCCGAAATACACCCGGAATCCGGCCACTCCTCGCGCCCTCCAATCCGACCGCTCTAACTCCACACCCTGGCTCCCCTGGACTAGCGCAGCGGCCTCCTCACCGGCCCCTGTTCCTGCTCTCGGCCCCTGGCGCTCCGCCTGCACAGCGCACCCAGCACAGTCACGGAACCCGCTGCTGAAATGCCCATCGGACCACACAGGGCTGGCCGTCGAAGCTCTGCGCACGCTCGGGCCCCTGGCCGTCCCCCACACGCCACCCACCCCGCACTTTCTCCACGTGAGCCTTTCGACGGGCAAGCCTGGTCTTGCCCAGGGTCTTCTCGCTTGGCTGTTCTGTCTAAAAATCCTTCCCCATGTACCTCGTTGCATCCGTTCCTCATTTCGTTCAGGTCTCTGCTCAAATATGTATCCATTCAAACTAGACAGAGGCCTTCTTCCTTCACTGCCTCTGAATTAGTCACTGCTATCCGCACAGCAGCCCGGCAGTAGAAGCAGATTCCAGGATTCTGAGCTGTGAGGACGTTTGGGCGCGTGCCCTCCAGGACAGCACCTGGAAGGAAGCAAAGGCAGCAGGGCAGGCGAAGGGACGAGCTTCGGCCGGCGGCACAGGCGCTGCAAGGGGAGCAGCAGGTCAGGCCGCTCCAACTGCGGCCAGGGGCTGGAGCCCGGGGCCCACAGATGGACTCACCACGCCCAGGGAGGGAGCGTAACCGGGAGTCAGATGCATGAGAGCGGGCGTGCTCCAGGGAAACTGGGGACAGGCAAGTAAAAACCACCCGAGACACTGCTGTGCACACACACGGATCCGCTGTAGCCCACGCGTCAGAACCCAGGCAGAGCTGGCGAGCATGCACAGGAACAAGAACCTTCGCACGCGGCCGATGGGGGTGTGAAATCTGGAAAAGGCTGGGTGGTCTCTTACACGGCTAACGTAAATTCACCCTGCAACCCAACAATTCCGCATCTAGGAAGCTACTTGAGAGAACCAAAAATAAGTGTCTCCGGAAAGGCTTGTAAAGGAATGTCTGTAGCTGCATCATTCATCGGACCTAAAACCGGCAAAGCACCCAAGGTCCCTCCGGCGGCGAGCAGACTTCCCACCTGGACGACACACAGGCTGGAACACTCGTCAGCAGTCCAGAGGAATGAGATGCAGACACCGTCTGCTCCGACATGGGCGAGCCTCCGAACCACACTGAGTCAAAGCAGCCCACACACTCGCTGTGGGAGTGCATGCACAGAATGTCCAGAAAGGTCGAATCGGTGGGACTAGGACGCAGACAGCTGGTGGGCTGGGGGCAAGAAAGTGGGGGGAGGGGTGCGCAAACAGGCGCGTGGAGCGTTTTTGGAAAGATGGAAAAGCTCTAACGGTGGGTGGGGGGTGGCCAGCCAGCCCGGTAAATCCACTCCACGTCGGTGATGCCTGCACTTACACTGGGTGAATTCTGTGAGATGCAAGTGATCCGTTAATAAAGATGTAAGGAGAGAAAAGAACAAAAAAGATAATTGACTAAGTGATTCCTGAATCTAATGTGATAATGATGTTGACACCTAATAGTTACTGTTTGCCAGGGGTCAAGAATTGTTCTAAGAGTTTTACATGTATTAATTCATTTAATTTCAAACATAATCCCATAAAACAGGACCTATTTCATCCTTCTTTCAGAGGGTGAGGTAACTGAGACACAGGGAAATTAAGTAACATTAAATCAAGATCACAGAAGTAAATAAACTAAGAATGTAATAACTAACTCGTAAAATTAAATCATTCTACCTTGAAATGCTAAATAATAGCATTTACCTGCATACCAGCAAAAACGAAAGGTATCATGTGTATAAACAACAGCAAATTGACCATGAATGGCATATTTAAGATGGTCTAAAAGAGATCAATTTGCAACACTTACAATTATCTCTACTAGCCATTGAAATCAGCCACAAATACATGTTTATTAACAAGACGGTCTGGTCACTGTGAGACTCAATTATCATAAGCAAATACAAAGAATACTCATGACCTAACCTACTGAAACAATGTGTTCGTAGAGCTACAAAGTATCGCTGTGACGCACGTAAACAGAGTGTCATTCCCCACAAGTCACGAATAAACACATACACAAACACACACCGATTTTCCTAGGGCAACAATGTCACAAACCTGAAGTCACATCATTGCTCCTGTAACCGAGAAGCACAATGGGACAAGATGAAATGACAGTGTGTTTTATCATTTCCGTAGTCAAGTTTCATTACAAATGTCACATGGCAGTAAACCAATACAAATGGAAAACTTCGGAAGAGTCAACTTCTCCTATATCTTCCGGTGAAACTCTCTCAAATTTAGAGACAGCTCCGGGCAAGAAAGCTGATAAACGAGCAACCTTGTACACAGTCAGTATAAAACAGCGACAACCAAGGCACCTCGTATAAATAAGCGGCGGGACGATCAGCTCTGACAGCAGTGTGTTTTAAACAGTCTCATAAAGCACAACGCCCAGACTGTGGAGGAAACAGGCTGTGCAACAACCACCACAGTCACCTTCAACACCTTGGCAGGCTAAGACGGAAAAACCCGCATCAGCACTTCCTGTCTTAATGACATGGCAACGCAAAGCCAGAATAACAATGGTGCTAAAATATGGGCCCCTCGGAATAAATGCTTCTAAGTGCTGACAAGCTTCTGTCACTTAAATTGCTTCTATGCAGAAATATCTTTGCCTGTATGCTCCCACTTGTAGTTTTATTAGGAAACTTTGCAATTAATTAATGTTCCAAACTAATAATTAAACAACTTTGCTGTGTGTTGGTTACCCAAGTTAGTAATGTGCATAGTTAAGGCATTTATTTAAAGTTGAAGCAACCATTCCGTAACAGAAAATTAATTCCTGTCCTTAATTCTCTTACAGAATAATGTCTGCCTAGAAAGCAATGCACCAGCGATGAATTTATTCTTCAATGTGGATATTAATCCAGAGCTAAGCATTTGCAGATCTCTGTAGCCAAACACATTGAAGAGTCCTCCTGGGTACCATACAACCAGGAGGAACTCTCGTAAGTCCTCACACACTACGGCAAGAGCCACTACGACAGCTTGTATTCATTTTGAGTCTCAATCCATTTTTAAAACAACGTGTAGAAGCTGTCAATATAATGAATAAATCACCAACTTGCACCAAAAGGAAAAAAGAAAAGACATGACCTAAAGGATATCTTAACCTTTGTGAAAAATCTGTCGGGCTTTTTTAAAGATGCTATTATGATTTAACATTGATTAAGTGATCTTTTGGTTTCTCTATAAAACAGTTCTTTGAAACCCCTGGAAATAAAAACACACATAGCACAATGCTCCCTTTTAAGAGGAACCAGATCCAACACTCATGTTTAGAGCAAGCGCCTCGCTATGATGAATTAAAGCTGTAAAAAGGATTACAAGGGGCTGCTACAGGGCTACCCTCCCAGGTATGAAGCCAGAAAAGAGGGTGAAATATATAAAAATTAACCAAGAGACATCATGTGCCAGGCCTTGGAAAAAGAAGGGCTCAATAAATTTTCAAGTATTGAATATTAAACTCACTCAGAAGACTTTCTTTAACCACAATGGAACTAAACTAGAAATTAATTTTTAAATAAGAGGAGAGATGCCCTGAAATATTGGGAAGTCAAACAATATACTTCTAAATAAGCAACAGAGAAAAGGAAGAGATCACAAAGGAGATTTTAAAATATCTCTTTTCTTTTTCACTTTGAAAAGTTGGGCTCAGTTTATTATAATGTCAAGTAGATTTACAACTACTGTACTTATCACTCTGCTGACAGAAGGCAAAATTTAAGAGGGATATTTTTCGCCAATGAAACTAAGTTTTCATGATCTCTAACATGAGACATTAAAATTGCACTGGGAAAGAAATACACCTCATGTCCTATTCCAGACACACACCCTACTACAGCTTGCTGCAAATGGGAAATTTTACTGGGATGATGTTTTAACAGGGGTGTCTGACCCGAGGCCCACTGGCTGCATGAGGCCCAGGATGGCCGTGAATGCAGCCCAACAGAAAGTCATAAAATTACTTAGAATATTATGAGATATTTTTGTTTTCGTTGGTGTTTGTGTATTTAAAGTGTGGCCCAAGACAATTTCTTCTTCTAGTGTGGCCCAGAGATGCCAAAAGGTTGGACACCCCTGCAAGCCACCCACTTCTCACGAAATTACTTGGGTAAAATCTGACAAGAGTTGTCTTTATATTGTCTTCTTTACCCAAAACATGTAGAAAAATCAGCCCACGTATCAAGTACAACCACAGAACTGGGAGGCAACCTTGGGTCAGGGACAAGGCGGTCACCCCCCTCCCTCCCCGCCGTATGGAAGCCCCGCCTCCCGTTCACCTAACCACCGAGGATTGGCTGCCCCACTTTCCGGGCAGCAGCAAACGAGAGCAAAAGCTAAAGCCGGGCGGTAAGTGAGGCTCTTCTGAAAAACAGAAGAAGGTCTTGAATGAAAATTGAAACAATGTTATCAAAATGCGTGGGGGAAGCTAGTGTAGCGCTTAGACCGGCGCCTCACAAAACGTGCCACGTATTGGAATGTAGGGTTAGAGAACGGGCATCAGTATTCTTCAAAGATGCTCAGATAATTTCAATCTGAAACCCAACTTGGGAGCCACTGGCTTAAAAGAAAATTATCTGTAGAAACCATAAATGTCTACCTTAAGAAAGTGAAAAGAAAAGCAGGCTAAAATCAAAATGCGTACAAAACAGGAGACAATAAATATGAGTAAACAATCAAAGAAATAGAAAACAAAGCAAAAACTGTCTTTATTGAAAATATTTTTAAATGACAAATATCTGCTGAAAATGATAAAGGAGATAAAATAGAGAAGACACAAATTATAAATACCAGCAATAGAAGATACTCTATCGATGTTTAAGCATTAAAACAGTAACAAGGGAATATTATGAACAATTCTATGTCAATATCCTTGATAACTTAGAGTAAATAGATAAACTGCTTGAAAAACAAATTATAAAACCAACTCAAAAAACAAACAAAAAAAAAAAACCCATCATCAATCTCCAAAATTGGATTTCTAACTACGAGTCTTCCCTGAACAAAAATTCCAAACCCAGGTGGCTTTGCTGGTACACTCTATCAAACGCTACACTAAGAACCAAGAGGAATCCAGCACAAACTCGCTCGGAGAAGAATAAGCAATGCTTCCCGGACATACTTTCTGACGCCACCACAACCGGATGGACACCACAGAAAAGGAAAAGGACACACACACTATCCCTCCAGAATCTAGACAGAAACATCTGGAACACAATGTTACCGAAATGTCTCCAGCAATAGATATAACACACAGGGAAAGAGGTGTGGCTTATCTAGGAATGCGGGATTGTGTGAACTTTTTAAAATCCCATCAGTGTGAGTCACTGCATTAACAGATTAAAAAACAAAGCCCTAGGACCTTTGCTGACAGTGCAGCAAACTCTCAGAAAAGCAGCGGCCAGTTACCACGTCGGGCCTGTCAGCAGGGAGGCGGCCGGCCCCCAGGGCCCTGCTCCGTGATCTGGGGGCTGGGCCCTCCAGCTTGTCTTCTTCGCCAGCCGTCCTGACCTTCACTTTCAGTGAGCAGGCACTAGAGGGGAGGACTTCTCTTTCCCACCCCAGGGTGCTTTCTTCTCTCCCCGCCCTGCAGCAGCCAGCAGCACGGGGGAGCCAGCGGCACACACACCCAGGCGGCTTCAGCAGCACCCCACATGAGCACCTTCCGAGTGACTTCTGCCCGTTCCCGAGGGGTTGGCTCACCTCCACCACACCCCACAGGACACGAAGGGAATAAAGCACAGGAACCAGAAAGACAAGCCACTGTGCCTCCTACCCACACGAGGCTCCCAAGAGAATTTCCGCTTCCTGGCAAGTCTCCGCAGGACCTGGGAGCAGCTTCCTCGACAAACGTGGCCACCTGCACATGGACGATTACCCAGTGAGAGGAAGGGGTGCACTGTGGAGCCACAGAAAGACGGGGCGGAACCCTAAATGCACATTATTAAGTGGCAGAAGCCAGCCTGAAAAGGCTACCTGTACCTACTGCATGATCTCCACCATACGGCATCGTGGCAAAGCAAGCCTGTTAGTGACATAAGAAGACGAGCCGGTGCCAGAGGTCCTGGGCGGGGACGGGATGGGGGTTCTGAGGGAGGTGACACCATTCTGGTTGACACCGTAATGGTGGATGCACGATCTCACACACTTCTCAAAACCCAAGAAACTGAACAAGACAAGGAGTGAGCCCTAACGCACGTACCCTATGGAGCTGAGGTCGTCATACGGTATCCATATGGGGTCAAGTTTAACAACTGCAGGAGGAGGAGGTCAAGTGTGTGGAGAGGGAGAGGGAGAGGGACGCATGTGTGCTCGCTGTACTTCCTGCTCAATTTTTTTGTCAACCTAAAACTGCTCCAAAAAAAACCCAAAAATGCAGTCCACTCATTTTTACGACACACAAGAACACATGTTCAGAGTCTCCCATAGGGTCTTTGCGGAGGGCGGGATTCTAGAAAGGCCTCCGAGATCCCTGCCCCCGGGTGCACGCACTGCCTGGCCTCTTCCCTGTGAGTGTGGGGGAGATCGTGATCCCAGCCTCGGTCATTCCCAGTAAGGGGAGGGGCTTGGCAGATGTAAATGAGGTCCCAAAGCTGCCGACCCTGAGCTCATCAGCCAGGGACCACTCTGGGCTAATCAGGTGAGTCCTTACAAGGGACAGGTCCTTCCTGAGGAAAGGGCCTCAACGCCCCAAAGATTGTCTAGTGGAAGAGGAGGGCCTTGTGCTGGGGCCCATCCTAGTGAGACCCTAAAGGGGCCTCAGACAAGGAGAGTGGTCTCCAGGCAACAGCTAGCGAAAGGGCGGGGCTCTCCATCACCCAACCAAAGAAACCGCACTTTGCCAACCACCACAGGGGCATGATGGAGAGCTCCAGGAGATCCTCGCCCCTCCCTGCACCCCCCCCCTCGAGATCTCCATTTCAGCCCGCTGCCAGGGGCTGAGCACAGCAGCGGGCCCTGCCAAGTCATCAGCATAATGCTGGACCCAGGACAACGGTGAGATAATTAATTTATGTTGTTTGAAGCCACTAGTTTATGGCCATTTGCTACAGAGCAATAGAAAACTAATACAGTCTGTTACCTTCAAGCTGACAAACCACCAGAGTCAACAAATTATGCTAAAAGAAGTCATTTGGGGTTTTTCTTTATTCTGAAAAATGAACTGAATTTCACAGTCATAAAAATGTAAATTACTTTATTTTGCATATAACTGGTGTTTGACATTTTGAAAGCCAAGTGGCACAGCATATATGACACAACCATGGCCCATTTAAAAATGCACAAACAAGAATAAAATGCAAGGACAAATCCATCGGAAGGAACTGTTACAGAACACTACTTAGGACTTCTCAAATTGTTACCAAGTGACCATTTGAAAACAAACAAACAAACAAACTATGCAGGTGCTGATCCCAAAGAACAACAGAGGAAAAATAAAATGTTAAATATCTACAAATAAAATATGTCCTTAGTTCTGGATTTATGAATGGAGTTTATATAATTTTCGAAGGCAAAGTCAATGTTTGTTGCTTTTCTATATGAAAACCTCTAGAATATAAAAACGTGAGGGCCAACCCAGCAAAACAGATAAAAAACAAAAAGCTGAATGCCATGAGGTCCACACAAGAGTTTAAAATTCTGGCGAGGCTGACTCTTCTGTATGCTCACTGATCAGGAAGAGAGTACCGGAAATCTAAGATCCGAAAGTTTTGATGACAGGTGAATAAAAAGCGTATTTGACTTTTCTGGTGGTCTTTTCTTAGCAAACATTATTTTTTTAAAAACTAATGGTATCAGTCTCATATATACCAAATTTTCCTTTTCTTCTAGCTTTATCTCTGTGATTCATCAGACTAGATTTAGAGCATGTGCATTAGACTATTTCATTAACATTAAAAATACTTTAAAGGATATTCCATATATGATATTTAGCAACACAAAAGATGAAAATTAATGAATAGAAATGAGAGGGGAAATGAAATATTGGTAATATTTCAGAAACCTAAACCTGAGGAACACTGAATAACTACACACACAAATGTTGATAATCACGGCTTAGGACTGGTTTAAAAAACTACCGGGGGACACAGTTTCCATTGTACTCCAGGTTATCCTAATCGATGAGTGGATAAACAAAATGCGGCGGAGCCACGCGATGGAACATCGTCCAGCCACAGAAAGGAACGAAGCCCTAAAGCAGCTACGATTCGCAGGAACCCTAAAAGCATCACGCTGAGAGAGAGAAGCCAGGCACGAAGGCCGTGTGCTGCATTCCTTCGTTTATGTAACACATGCAGAACAGGACACCCGTTCCGGGCGTGGGGGCTCCTCGGGGGGTGACACGAAGGTTTCGGAACTAAACAGAGCAACGCAACTCTGCGAACGCCAATGACTTGTGCGCTGTAAAGTGGTTCGTCTCGTACTCTGTGTTTCACTTCCATCTTTTAAAGCTTAACCTAGTCCGTCTACATATTAATTACAATTATTACCCATAGACGTACAGAGAACCTGTATTCCCCATTCCGGTCCACACCTAGCGCTGCCCATAAAAACCACCAGCACATGAAGAGAAGATCGTTACCTACCCCGTTAAGGCACATATCGAAACGTTACACACAGCGCTTGAAAGGTCACCTGTTTGCTGCATTGCTAACTAATAGAAATGGCCCATCCTGTGCTAAGCGGATGATGAATAGAATCTGCAAAGTTGTTCAGAAAATTCTATGTAATTGCATGCCACCGCGGCGGTTCACGTCACTGTACGAAACGACACGCGTGTTTTCTCTTTTGTCTGCCAATCGAGCAGTCCCGTGCTGGTGCCATGCCACGGCAAGACGAGGAGGGGCCCGGACTCTGGACTCCTGTTCGGACCACAAGGATCGGTAATTGAAGTGCTAGTCAAATCTGACGGGAAGCATGTCACCAAATAACCGCTTCCCCGTAGTCTTTGGAAACACATAAATTTCCAAAGGAAAAAATACGGAAGTTTTTAACCCCTACATTGAAAACACACATTTTTAACCCGTAATTTAAGATTTTTCAATATATTTTGGCTCAAGTCTATTTTCTGGCAAGATACCCAAAAATTCTAACCAGAACACTTTAAGGGTGTTTTTCTCAGTTTAATATAGACAGAGAGGCAGCGTGACTCTTGTCCGTAATTATGAGAACCGCCTACTTTGCTGAGTAATCAATAAATGAGCTCCGAACCTGCGGCTTCGGAGTCGGAGGTCCTGGAGACGGGGACGGGCGTGTGTCCCGTGGGAGCCGGGACCGGGGGCAGGGGGTGAGGTCAGGGGTGGTAACACAGTCTGCATGTTCCCAGTCTGCAGGAAACTCGTCCAATCGGGACACGTGAAGTAGGGCGGGCAGGGAGTTCCGCTATTTTCTTTAAAAATGACTAAACTTTATGGACAAACGGCTGCAGACATTCTGACATAATTCAGTTTTGAACAGATGCCTCGTCAGATCAGAAGTTTTCACTTAATAGGAACATAGTTCATAACGCTCTTAGAATTACAAATGCATCGTATGTTTCTTTTCTCCTTTCTGGTGGTTTTCACATGAAACAGAGCTCCTCAGAAACCTGTATTTGCAGAGCACAAACCCACGGCAGCTCTGCAAACTGCCTGTCTGGCAGTGAAGCTGCGTGTTTTACACACTTCGACTATCAGTCATAAAAACACCTTTTTATTGGCCAGGCTGCAGGAAAGACTAGTTCGTCTTTCCAATCTCTCTGTGGGAAACCATATTATAAAAGCATTGTCATAGAAAGACAAAATCAAAGACTGACACATTTCTAGATGCAGAAGGAAGTAGTTCAAGAGTTTGACCAGCAGTTTAAAAATGCAATTATTCTAAATGTTGCGGTGATTACGCCATTGGCTATTTTTTTAATATCTGTCATCTGTTGTAATTTCTTTTTTCATGCTAAATAAATACTGACTTTCATACATAAATTGGTATTTGTATTTTTCCCTTAAAGAAGACCCTCCCCCCCCCCGCCGCCATCAGGTCTAGGTTTTAGGTTCTCAGCACAACCTTGACCTTCCCCTGACGCTAGGGAAGCATGTCCTGATTAACACGTATGCTTCCCAATTACCCATCTCTGCACTCGTTTCCACGTTCCACACGTGCTACCACAGCCAACAACCCAGTCCTGTCCTGGCTGCGAACCGGGGATTTGAAGGGTTAGCCAGAACGCATCCCTTCGGCTCACGGTGGACCTTACCGGAGGCTCCACAACCGTCCGCACCAAGAAGCTCACGCCCCTCTCATGCTGACACAGATGCTGGGCGCTGCCAGCGCCTGGGAGGTTCTCGGGACAAGTGCAGCCATGGTTCTTCAAACACCCAATACTGTCCTCTGAGTACAAAACATATTGAACCAAAGGCTGCCCTGACCATACCAATCCATTTAAGGGGGAAAAAAAACAAGCACAAGAAAGCTCAGTCGTCTAATTCCCTTTGGAAAATGTTCTAAATGGCAGCAACACTTTTAACAGCGCCTTTACGTATTATGAAAATGCACTTACAGTGTAGATATAAAGTCGCCTGAGGCTGCAGGCCACTTAGGTGTGTGTTCTTTGAGGTACGTGTGGTTTATGCTTTATTTCATCTCCCTCACGCTTCACTGGGGCCTACTTCCAATAACCTAGTTTGTCACTGCTGTATCGCAAACATATTCTCAGCCTGAAATTACATCAGAGAAATTGCAGATCAAATCTCTGAAAGCCACAGCCATAGGTGGACATCAAAGGAAAAGCCTAATCTCACACGAGTGACCGCGGCTTTAAATAGATGGCCTTTACATAATCGCCTGGGCACACTTCCTCTGCCGGCGCCTCCTCTAGCTGTAGGAGGTCATTCTGATAGATAAGCAATATGCTGGCAGTCAAGACAGAAAGATTTCGGTTGAATGAAAAATTAGAACTCACGTTCAAAAAATTGAAGAGCTGAATTCAGACTTGGACTATGCATGCTGTAGTAGTTAACCCGATTGATACACTCACCACAGTTAGGAAACAAAAAGACTTCTCACAAAGAGGACTGGAAGTAACGAGATAACCGACCATCCTTAACTCACCCTCCGCCCCCCACCCCAAAAACCGTTCTACTCATGGAGATCGTGAGGAGGCCATGTTTGCGCGGGGAAGGAGGGAGGGAGGCGCCGTCCCCAGGCCGCGCCCTCTGATGGGGACAGGCTTTGGGGTGAGGAAGATGTGGAGTTCAGGAGCTGGACAGTGGCCGCGGGGGCACAACAGTGAGAATGTACTTAATGCCACTGAACTGCAGCCTTAAAAATGCTGAAAATAATGTATTTCATGTCATTCGTATTTTACCACAATAAAACTTTTTAAAAATGTATTCGCTGACATTTATTTAACTCTCACTGTGTGCCAGGCCTTTCCATGTGCATCCAAACTTACGCCTCCCAACGGCTGTCTTAGGGGGAGACCCAGTAGGATCCCCATTTTAAAGATGCAGAAAGAGTAAGGAACTTCCTTGGGGTCACACACCTGGCTACTGGCTGAGTGGGGTTTGACCCCAGATAGGGGAACCCCAGAATTGTCCATAAATATTGCTAATTTAGGTGCTGGTCTCAATTGGAGGGAATTTGTTATACCGTACTTATTTAATAAAATGCTCCATCTGAATATGAGTCATAAACTTGGTGTAGCTTCATCCATATGTAAACAAATCTTGAGTGAAACTTGTTCCAGAATCTACGTACAGCTCTGCTAATATAAAGGCGAGTAAATAAACCTAAACACCCCACTTGGACAGAGCGATCCCTGGAGGCTCCCAAGCTCACACCCAGTTTACTCTGTCCCCTCTGCCTGCCCGGGGTGAGTATGGGAGGGCAGGGGGGAAAGGGAGTTTCGATTGACAGTCTCCAAAGAACCCAAAAAAAAAGAGGAATCAGCTAGTATTCCCAAAGATTTTTGAACCATCGTCTTAATTGCCCTCTTGCTTGATTATTTCAAGTACTTATAACAACCACCCAAATAGTTAAAACTAAAAAAAAAAAAATCTTGTTAAGTTAAAGGTATAACTTCACACGCCACAGATACCTTCCACGTACCAGGTGTCTCGCAGTCCGATAAAGACAATGTGCCGTATGTTAAGTGTTTCGGGAATACGGACGGAAGGGCGCTTTCTGGGCCATGAAAAAGGAGTTAAATTCTTCCAGATGGAGCGCAGGGAGGAAAAGACTCATTCTGGACTGAGGGAAATTGTATAATTGAGCATATGACACAGAAGTTTCGCAGCTAAAAATAAGTTCTATTCCTATGGTGGCTGCTTTTTGCGTGTGTCGAAATGTCTGAAACGAATCACATGCATCGGACCCCCCCTTCCCGCCTCACGTGACGCGTGGGGAGGTCCTGCACCCGCCCCATCACCGGCACCCCCTGGAGTCTCTCTGTCACCACCGAGCCCGAGTGAGGTGCGCTCCACTGTAAATCATTAACGGCATGTCCACCTGGGATTCACTACTTCGTAGGAATTCCTTTTCCATAAAAAGTGTTACCTGGAGCTCCCTTTGTAAAACACCGCTCTCAAGTCTTGAAACCCCAAAGGCGAGCACTCTGGGGTTCCGAGGGGCTCCTCCCCCAGGCGGCGTCTGAAAACGCAAGTCGCCCTCACAGCAACTCGGCTGGGCAGGAAGCGCCCACAGTCCGCACATCAAAGCACTGCCTGAACGGTGCACAACCTTAGATATTTTAAATATTTTCCCTCTTGCTTGCTAAGCAGATGGATGCTCACATGTCCTTTAATGAGTAGTTTAACAGTCTAAAAAACTTAAGCAGAATTCTAGTATATGTGGGCTTCCTTCAATGTATCTTATCTGCAAAATGTCAGTACCACCATGTACTCACATGCTGAGTGTAAGCATTAGATACTTTAAAAATGAAAAGCAGCAAGTTCTAGCACTCAATAACTAGTAATAATAAAAATAATTCCCCATATACATATTCATGCATTGCAAATCTTTTATAATCTTTTATTTTTTTATTTTAGAGAGGGGTAGTAAGGGAGAGAGAAACATCAATCAGTTGCCTCTTGAATGTGCCCCAACCAGGAATCGAACGAGCAACCTTCAGTCTGCGGGACGATGCCCAACCGAGCCACGCTGGCTGGGGGCTGTGCAAGTGTTTGATCTGGGCCGGGAGCAGCTATGGTGGGCCAGGATTCGTGCTACCTTTTGAGTCTGGTGACAGAGTCCTAACTCGGTCTCCGTGCATTCCTGACTGCTGCAACGCAAGGAAGAGGTTTTCACTTGCTTCCGTTCAGGTCCAAGCTCCTCCCCTCAGTGCTCGCCCCAGACGAGCACTCTTTACAGAGCTCACTAGCGAAGACCTTCAAATTCTTTCATCCTTTATCTGTTAGTGGCTGAGAATACACATATCACGGGACCTTCACCTTAAATAATCATCGAAAACCATTCCCAGTGACCGATCTGGGTCAGAGGTCCGGACTCCAGATGCTTTGTGATTTGTTCCAAGCTGTTTTCTATGGGCATCGTCATACGATCCTTTGGCTCAACGAGAGGTTTGTTCTGAGGATCTTTGACATAGGTAGGAAAAGTTCTTTTAGGGAGGTTCTTAAGACGGAACGCTGCATTACAATAGAAAATGAAGGGTACTCAGAGATTCCAGGGGAAACAGATTTGTAAAACAAAAATAAATATAAGATCTAATTTCATTTGTTAGTACATATAATAATGCCTGCTATTATTTAATGAAACACTATATTATCACTTTGAGATAGAAGTGAGAATTTAAAGCTATAACTTTGAGATGCAATTAAGTGAGTCAAGTGAACAAATCTTAAACAGAAAGGGACCTTTCTGTACAGAGTTCCAGAACCATCTGCAAGTTTCAGAGCAACTTTGCAAAATAATCTTGGTTACTGATCAGCTTATGACTCTCCATCTTATGTTTCCACTACACAAAAACTAAAGTATTCAGCCCTGGCTGGTGTAGCTCAGTGGATTGAGCGCGGGCCTGCGAACCGAAGGATCGCGGTTCGATTCCCAGTCAGGGCACATGCCTGGGTTGCAGGCCAGTTCCCAGCAGGCAACACACATGAGGCAACCATACATTGAACTTTCTCTCCCTCTCTCCTTCCCTTTCCCCCTAAAGAGAAATAAATAAAATCTTAAAAAAAAAAAAAAAAAAAAAAAAAAACTAACGTATTCTTCCTATTGCCTACTACACCCTAAATCTGGCCCAATGGGTCATGAAGACTTAAAAAGAGCTTGCTGCCAGAATGCCGTAACAGAAGAGACAGAGCCCGAGGCCCGGTTCCACGAGGCCAGTCCACCGCCCTGCCACTGCCGTCTCGGGGACCACGCTGAACTGAAGGTGCAGGCGTGAATGTGGCTGGGCTGGAACGTCAGTCGCCGGTGGGGAATCCCGGACTCCAGCGGCAGGCCGCTGTCCCTCCCGTCTCTCACAACAGGAGAGGCGCCGTGTGCGCTGGAGCGGTTCACTCGCACGCTCTCCTGCCGGCGACCGGGCACGCGGGAAGCTTCCCGCTGCTCTAGCTTTCTATTCGCAACGTTCTGAGAGAGTGGCTGTCTTCGCTGTTCCCTGACCTTGCATTTCAATCTTCAAGAAACTGATGGGGCAATTAGGGGCCTCATTTAGCAAATAAATGACTCGGCCTTCCTCGTCCACATAAATAATAGACGCTTGGTTCCTTAACTAAATGAGAAAGATGTAAGGCAGTGGAAAAAAAGAGTACTGAAAATGTCCAAAGAAACAGCTGTTTCAATAGTACTTTTTTAAGTAATAAGGACTGGGAGGAAAACAATTTAACTGTGTGAAATACCCAGGGGAGCCCCTAGGGCCCTAAAACGGCCTTTATAAAATGGTTTATATGGCAACAAGCAAATCTTATTTCAAAAAGAAACTTTTTTGGTAAGAGGAGTCAAACCTACACTAAAACCTTAAAAAAGTACTTTGAGAGAGTACCTTTCTCCAGAAACGATCAGATGCATAACTCTTTTATTTTGACCCAAGAAAACCCTGTTCTGGTTACTGACCGTGTGCCGTATTTCAAAACCAGAGCGGCACACAAGGTTCGAAGGAAGATTCTGAAGAACAAAAAAGTCTACAACACACCCAGCCACGGCTGAGACGACAACACCCCCTTCCCCAGTCTGCAAATCCACAGAAGCACGTTGACACCCACAAACGAACAATGGAATATTGCCTCACTGAACAGCTTCTGAGTTGCCATGATCCATTCTTTCATTTTCCACCAACACTTAGCAGCACAGCTCCCGATTTTAGAAGAAATGAAAAGGGAGAAAGGAAAACACAAAAGGCTTTGACAAGTAGGGAGTATCCGATAACACATGGCTCGTCCTTCTCTCCTCTCACTGAGGGGGGAAGACCTGCAGAAGTCCTGAAGCTGGGGGTGTCGCTGGGCTTCGGGGAAGGGGGTGGGGGGCCCCGAATGTCCGGGAACTGTAACGGAGGGGATGCGGGTTGAGACGGCGCGCACGTGACCGTGCGTGAGACAGACAGGGGCTGAGCGTGCGGACATCCGGTCAGGCACTTGTTTCGGAAGTGGGGACTGGGAGCTTCTTAAAGGCATCACGACCTACAAGGAGGCTGTGAGGTTCTACCCGTTTAAGCAAACAGAAGGACGGTACGAGGTGGTCTTCTCAAAGCTGAGAATTTCAAAAAAACATACAGACAGACCCACAACTCAGGTCCTCACTGACCATGGAGCTCGTAGCTGCCCTGAACGGATTGGAAATCGCATTGCTCAACATAAGGCTCATTTTTAAGAAATGAAATTGAAAGCCTAAACAGGCACTGATACTTCTCAAGACTTTTAAGACTGCAGACGGAAGCTGGGACACGAAAGCTCAGTTATCAGAGCTCAGGCCTGTGTGTAGGGACAGCTCCTCACAGCACGGCCAGGGCCCCCACGCCGTGCCCTAGGACACCACGCAGGTGCGCAGGACCGTCTCTCTCTGTCTGAGCACACACACACACAAAGGGCCTCTCCTGCTCCCCGCTCTGGAGACAGCCGGCCTGCTCCCTCAGAAAAGCCCACCTGGCCGGAGCATCTCGCCTGTCATCCCCAGAAGGCCCGTGTGCAAAAGAGCCAGGTGGGCAGTCTGGACAGGCTGACGCGTGTCGTCTGGGAACCGGAGCAGCATCTGACTGGCAGATGGCACCGGGCACGGTTCCTGAACTGAGCGCTGCGGGATCACACCCACCCAGGACAAGGCCCCAAAAGTCAGCTAAAACGAAACAAAAAACCAACCCAGCAGCCCCCTGATTTCATGTTTATTGGACGTCACCCTCTCCCGACAGCCCAAGAGAATTAAGGCAAGGGTTTAAAGATCCACCTCTAACTGAACTCCCACCCAGATGCAACCATCCGTGGTTCTTGGACACAAACTGCGACGGCTGACAACCGCCTTTCAAAGTAGCAGAACATTAGAGAGACGGTATCCTGCCCGGAACCTCTCTGAGCTTTTAAAAACATTGATCATGGTGGCAAATAATTTCATGAGTTTCTCTACTGGACGCAGCTCGCACCCGGAGAAAGACAGAATCCAGGAATCGAAATCCCAGCAGGGGAGGGCAGCCCGGTGCTGCGGCGAGGGTGCTGGCCCCGAATCAAATTGCAAGGTGCCTGTGGCAGCTCTGAAACGGCTTGGATGCACGTGAGGCCCTGGGCGAGAACGATCGAATGCAGCACCGTTCAGAGGCTACGGCTGTGCCCACACCACGCAGACATAAAGGAAGGAACGTATTGTATTCTCGAGCCAACTCTACTCCTCATCTGTGTGGCTCTGCCTCGTAAGTAGCAAAGCCATGTGTGAGAGCCTCATTAGAACACCACAACTGGAAAAGTAAGTGAAACGAGAATACATAGGTGAGGGTATTAGAAATTACTAACGAGGTGGGGGAAATGTATTTGATATTTTCCCAATTTCTGCAAATATGCCTCCCAAATAAGCTAAATAACATAGGTCCAAAAACTGCTGCTGTTTTATCTAAAAATGATATACACTTGTTAGTTGTCTTTTCTTTCCTGGTAGGAAAAAAGGTGATTTAAAAAGCACTTGGGCTTATAAAATTTTAAAGAAAACTAAAGATATCATCAAGTATGCCTTTTAGCCTGGTCTGGTATTTTTTTTTTTAATCTGGGTTTAGGCCCTGGCTGGGTAGCTCAGTGATTAGAGCATCATCTCGATATGCCAAGGTTGCAGGTTAGATCCCCAGCTAAGACACGTGCAAGAATCAACCACTAAATGGATGAAAAAGTAGAACAAGAAAATGCTGTTCTCTCTCTCTCCTTTCCTCTCTCTCACAAATTTTTAAAAATCTGAGTTTATAGTAGAATAATTTTGAGAGTATCTGTTGTTTCATAACTATGGGAGAGAGAATTATTGATACATTTTTATACTTTATACCAAAACTTCCTTAATTTACCAGATATTCCAAACTCAAGCCAAAATCCTTACTCAAGCAAGCCAGGTAAAATTAATCACTTAGAAAAGTAGCGGAATAACTATTTTAAACTTTTTTTTTAAATAATAAGCTATGCTTTGAGAGATCTAAGTAGAGTGCAGAAAATAAAACCCTTAGCAGCTCATGAATACTTATATTGTTTTCTCTCCTACTCCAGCAAGTTAGCGGACCATAGACACTATTAAATTTAAATATCCTGTGCCCTTTTTGATCTTGAGGACAGAAGACCTCTGTATCTCAGTAATAGCTATTGCACACGCCGCATTTCCATTCTCTGCTACAGCCTGGATTTGCAGCACTTCGGTCCGGCGACAAAACCCAGAGAAACAAGAGAAGAAATACACTTCTCGGCATGACGACGTACCTCCCTAAACTAACACACTCCGGACTCTCTCAAGATTTCACAAGTCCCTGGAAAAGGAGACTGTCCTCACAAGCAAGTCGTTTTGCTCTCCGGGTCTCCGTCTTCTGAAACTCGAGCCTGTATTTCACTTACCAGTTCTGTTCATCTGTAAGCTCTTCGTAAGCAAAAGCCGTGATGCACTCACGTCCACTCATCCTAGGTGGCCCAAACCAGCGTGAAGAATGCAAGCTCACAAAGCGTCTTTCCAGTCGGTCTGACCTTCAGTTCTGTCACTGTTGAGTCTGATCTTCGGGTGGGTGAGCCCATTAACAGCGGTGAAACCAATGAGAGGGCGAGAGGCCCACCCGGATGTGGGGGTGAGGCGCATGGCAGACCGAGAGCGGAAGCAGCGACAGGCATGGGTGCAGGGGAGCTGGAGGACCCCCGATTTGTGCGCGCAGACAGACGTAAGCCGGCAGGGGGTCACGGAGCCGGAAGTACGATATGCGAAGCTACATCAGATCCGTCAAGTCTTCAAAAACTTTTTGGTAGATATGTTGTCCCAATTTTTGATTAGCTACTTTCTCAAAGAGTTGCGCATCAGACCACCAAAACTCTACAAAAGCCCTCGTTCTAACTTCTATGGGAAATCATAGATGTGTAGTTTCTCTTCCAGAATTTTTCTGTTTTTCCAGTTAAAAACCTTCATAGATGTCTAATTATAATTTGAAATAACTGAAATCAATACTTTCCTAATTTTTATTTTAAAATGTTTATGCTCCTTGGGCAACAAGGGAAGGAGTACTGAGATGTCCAGGTGTGAACCATCTCTACTGAGACACCAAAATACAGAGAAAAAGTGGCAAGCCGCACGTCTACCACAAAATTATCTATAACAGCAAAATTCCAGATATAACTCAAAATTATTAAAATAAGGATGATTACATACATTGCGGCATACCCCACTTCAGCTTCTATTTTGAAGCCAGTCAAAATGATATACATAAAACCCAACTGGCAATATGGAAATTATTTGATAAAAAGAAAAAATAAAGCAATAGCTGGAAGGAAATGCGTTATCCCATTTAAAAAAAAAACAAAACAGTTTTAATATCCAAACAACATAACACAAAGGCAAAATTGCTCATCATGATATTTCATAAACTAGAAAAGTTAAACTAAATAAAGATGCATTTTTAACCAAGACAGATCTGAGCTATCTTCCAATTCTTTCTTCTTTAGTTCAGAGATACATATCACTAAATACTGAAAAAAGAGTTTTTCTCATGGTATAAAAATCCAAATAAAGTCACTCCGATCTTTAAAACCCTGTTTTATTATACTTGGGATCTTGTCACTGATTTAAACAAAGAATGTAACATTAAGTCCCTGCACAAAACTACACGTAATTCTTTTTATGACGATCAGCCAAAATAGATCTTTTAAAAAATCCTGAGTGAAAACAAAGAACTGTGTCAGACTCAGCACCTTAGCAATAAAAGTATGAGTCTCAAAAGATGTATATAAAATAATTTTAATTGTGCCACTTATCAAAGACTTTATTTTTTGATTAGCATTTCTTTCTATTTTACTGCTTCTTCCTGCCAGCTCATCTAAACTAGCCGTCGGGCCATCTTCCCCTCACACTGTTTTAATCGTTTATCCGGCACTTATTTTTATCCGCTCTATTTCTACTGTATTTATTTTTTACTGTCCACGTTGCCCTCTAGAAAGTAGACTCCTCGGGTGCGGGAGTGTGTCCCACCTCGTCGGCCCATGGAGCCGCCTCACCCACATGAAGAGGGAGGACATCGCTACGGTTACGCAAACACCAGCGGCGCCACTGAGCACGGCGGCCCACCTGCGGTCAGTTAGCATCCGTGTCATGAAACGCTAGCGATCTTAACGCTAGCGGTCAGGCGACCCCACTCTCAAAACGTGTTCCAGGAAACACAATTCCTCAGAGGTCACAATTCCTAAATTTTATTTAACATTATTTCACATGAGCATATAGGAACATGTTCCCTATTATTCCATAAAATTTTAAAAAAATAAAATATTCCTGAGGCAGAAACCAGATCAAAAGAACTACTCATTAGAAGCCATCAGAACTCATTAGAAGAGGTTAATGATTGCGTTAAGTTTTTTTAATTATTTTTCAACCAAAAAAATCCACATTGTTTACTTTTCAGTACATTTGAATTATTTTTCAACCAAAAAATACCATATTGTGCCTTGGCTGGTGTAGCTCAGTGGATTGAGTGCGGGCTGCAAACCAAAGGGTCGCAGGTTCGATTCCCAATCAGGGCACGTGCCTGGGTTGCAGGCCAGGTCCCCAGTGGGGGCCACGTGAGAGGCAACCACACATTGATGTTTCTGTCTCTCTTTCTCCCTCTCTTCCCCTCTCTCTAAAAATAAATAAATAAAATCTTTTTAAAAATACCATATTGTTTACTACTGAGTACATCACTTTTTAAAGATAACCTTCTAATTATTTCAAAGAATACTTTTGTGTGTGTGTGTGTGTGTGTGTGTGTGTGAGAGAGAGTGTATATTCTGATGAATTACCATAACCTAATCCATTAGAATTTTAAGGATGAAAGAGATCTTAAACACTAAAAATTATAGAACCCCTTTTTTATAGACTGTCCTATCCGTTTTGTAAGAACGAGGGGTTCTGAGTTTAAATTATTATTAGATTCAGGAGTCCCATACACAGTGTTTCCAAACACAGTTCTTTTTACAACAATGCCTGACAATCCTCTAGAAAAAGAAAATTCCCAGTTTTAATCCAAATTACAGGCCAGCACAATTTCCTGGGAACTCGGACTCAAAGCCAGCATCTCCCCTGTGCTTGAGATTGTCCCGTTCACACAAAGCGGTGGCCGGAGGAAATGACAAAGGAGCACAAAGCCTGTCTCCCGCAGGTCACTGTTCACCAGCTGGAGAAACGGATGGCCAAGAGAAGGCACCGCAAGGCCCCGTGACAAGGATGCACCGGATGGGACACGCTTCTTCCTGGAAGACCGGCGCTGACCAGGAGGACTGCAGGCTGCCACACAGTAACCTCTCCTTATGCCCCCTCCACCCCCTCCCAAACACACACCCGTAAAACACAAATCATACTGTACCTCCTGTTCCCCACGGGCACACACTAAACTCAACAAACTGTTACCTGTGTGCTTTGCGCCAGGCACCAGTAGGGTGAAGGAGGGCTAGAGCACGCCGCCCGCCTCCAGGCGAGCTCACGCGCGCTCACGAGAGAACATCATTTGGCAATGAAGGAGCGTGGACGTGGGTCCACTCTAGGTGGGGACCCACATTAGAATGGGCCCTTCGCAGCCGAGGCCCAGGTGGACTAGCCCACCCCGCGCTGTCCTGCACCCCGGATCTGCGCCTCCTCTGGAACTGGACCCCTGGCGGCTTCTCCCCTTCCCAGCTACTCCACCCACATCCTCCTCTGCTTCCAGAGGTGGCTCTTCCCAATCGCCCCTTCCCCACGCCCCCACACCCCCACTCCAGGGTCCCATCTCAGGCACTGCCCGCCCCCCCAAGTACACCTGACGACCTGGACAGGGTACCCTGTGCCTGTCCCCCCGTCAGAGGAAGAGAAGACAGGCAGCGTGAAAACCCAGCCCGGCTCTGCGCGCGGTACGCTCCGAGCTTTCCGTCACGGCAACGTGCAAACCGCAAGGGACAGACGCCTGTTGGGGAGCCACCTACCACGTACCACCAATCGGTCCCAAGAGAGCCTTCGAGTATTTTTTCTACAGGAAGTTATAGTTACAAACTATCTCAGGCCTTTTGCCTTTTCAGTATGGGTTTCGATCACTGGAAGTAGCTTAGAGATACATGGTCGAGAACGTCATCATTTGCAGTCGACCACCTTTCGACGACACCTTGCGAATGCTGGATTTTACCCCTGTAACGATGTGCTGCCCCCAGTGCAAACTTTCATCAGTGCCCGAATATCAGACACAATAAGCCTGGAACCAGCGGCCAGAACTGAGGATGGTGACCGGGCGCATCACTAGCCTGTCCTCAGGAGAAGGCCGGGGGGGGGGGGGCGCTCTACAGAATCCGCCGGTGTCACTAGTTCCAGTGACGGCCAACTGCCAAGGAAACCACGTGAGTGCCAACGACCTGGGGCTGGATGCAGCTACCAAATAACGCCGCAAGGCTGAGTGTAAGTGCCGGGGCGGGGGGGGGGGGGGGGGCCTCTGCCAATCGCACGCAGGAGGGCCAGTGTTTCCAACACTCGGTCTCCCCGAGCAGTTCGGTGCCGCTGCCCGGGAAAGCCCTGCTAATGGAAAAGCCGAACTGAGCGGGCGTGGCCCCAGTTGTCACTGCCACTGAAACGCAGCAGAGGAAAGCCTCTGCGTGGACCGAGCAGCAACAAAGTGGAGCCAAGGCCTCCCAGGACCCCCAGAAACATCTCCGTGTCCCATTTGCTTGGGGAAAATGGAGGATTTTCACTTCGCTCTTTCTTTCCAGAACACCCAGCAAAACTTCTGAGTCAGTTAATAAAAATACACATGCATCACGGCATAGATTATTTTTTTAAGGAAGAGGTTTAAAGTGTATCTTCCTTCCACCCTCTCCATTTTAAAGAGGACACAAGCACCCTCTTAGTGATTTAAACCCACGCCCCACAAAGCAGTCCATTTTCCAAACAGTAAGCCAGAGAGGGCTGTTCCATGAGTTCCCAAAGTGCCACGCCACCTTCAAGACGGTCAGAGGATTGCAACCGCGTGGAGGAACCGTGCCTGAGCCGGGAAAGGGGGCAGAGGGCACAGGCCTGGTCTTTTCCCAGGAAGCCTGGCAAATCCGCGCTGGTCCAACACTCACCCAGTGTCCTGCGGACAGGGCTGAGCCTGAGCGCTGTGTTACAATCCTTCCCAGGCCAAGATGCACAGCACGGAGCTGGCCTCCAAACAGCCGACCGCTTGTGACAGAACAGTCACAGGGATGTAAGCACAGCACAGGGGACGCAGTTCATGATAACGTAATAACTGCGCGGGGGGCCGGGTGGGTCGTGGGAATATCGGGGAGAACAGTCTGTGAAGTGCATGACTGGGAAACCACTATGCTGTACACCTGATACAAAACAATACTGAATGTAAAAATTATAACTGAAAGAAAAACATTGTTCGGTGGTAAGTAAAAACCCACATATGGAAGAGGGACATCAGAATCCATGTTCTCAAAGTTTCAGACACCACGCAAAAGGCTGAAATCCTGAAAATCTCCAAAACGATCCTGTTTAACTCAACGATCTACATTAAGTATCCCGTTTAACTCAAATACAGTTAGTATGTTTACACGGTGTGCATCGCGCTGCGACCCGTTCTCCGCTGGTGTAAGCGTGGGGATCGCCGCGCAGACCTAAATGAGCGCGTCCGCCATCCTTTCCGGGCAGCCGCAACGGCCAGGCAACGTGCGCGCGTGAGAGGCGGAGTCAGGTCGTTCCCCACCCACCCCGAAGGGCGGGCAGTGGGAGTGGCACCCTGAACTGTAAAGAAGACAGCCTGTGCGTCTAGGCGGCATCCAACTGCAAAGCAGCCAAAAAAGGCTCCAATAACATCTTCAGTGACGTCTCTGTAAACCTCACACAGGACAGCACGTGTCCAGGGTGGGGCCAAAGGAGGGTTACGGGTGGGACCAGTTGTGGGCATGAGAAACAGAGCTGACCCCTGCGTTATCGTTTACTCGCTTTTCAAACATAGCGTTTTTATTTAATCAATCAGTTCCTGTGCCACCTGGGAGAACTGCGTGTGTGAGTTACTGGTTTTCTGTATTCCTCTACTGAACTGGGGTTTCTCTGTTCATTACAATATCCTTCCCCTTGCGTTTTAACATAATCTACATACTCCTATGTTTGTTGACGCACAAATTTGCATTCTAGCTCAGCTGACACACTGGAAAATATGTACACACACCCACGTGTCTGTGTGCAGGGCACACACACACCCACGTGTCTGAGCAGCAGGAAAGTGCTACCAGGGCTGAGGCTGTCCAGCAGGCTACTTGGGTCAGCTTGGCTCAGGCCCTGGCTGGACAAGTCACTCAGCCTCCATGTGAGTTTCCTTCTCTATGAAACAGTACCAGTACCTGCTTCTGAAGGTCTAAATATGACTAAATAACCTGAAATTAGTAAAATGATTAGAATCCTGACTGGCATTACTAAATAGCTGTAAGTAATGCTGGGTTTTTGAAAACTGGTTTAACTTCCTCTTCCTTCTCCTTCTTTTCTTCCTCTTCTCTTCCCTTTTCCTCATCATTGTCCCCATGGCAACATCTACCAAGTGCTTCACGATCCGATCAGCAGTTGAGATGACATTTATATACTCAGAAAATAAACGACAGGCCACAGCTGACTGATGATAATGTACACGCTAACGTAAGTAAGAGGGTACACGTTAGGCATCAGGGACAGAAGCACAGCGCCGGTTCCATGGGCTTCAAACCCTGGCACAGGGAGGCGCCCTGGAATTCCAGGGCGGTTTTTCTAAGGGATAGCTGGGCACACGGAATTTCAAAGGAATCAATTTCCAGCTCCTCACCCTACACGTGAGCGCCTTCCCAAACTGTTATATGTCAGAAAGTGCCTCCCGGCTAGAACTTCGGTGCCCGCTGCCTTCTCACAGCTACTCTTCTACTTTGCAGGAAAAAGCTCTGCTCACAGATCCCTGAGCACCTAGAGTGTATGGTTCTGAGACGGGAAAATATTGGGGCAACACACACTCCCGCGCGCGCATGATTCCTCGTGTCCTTTGCCCCGGTAGGCACTCTCAGCTCAGGTGAGGACTGCCCCGCAAAGTGAGAAAATAGCCTACCTTCTCCCCTCCTTCCTACCAATTTATTCCCCCTCTTTCCTGGAAGATGGAAAAATGGCACAAACACACACCCGAACACTTATATACACATGTTAGTTTCAACAGCTTTAGCCTTCAAAGGAACAAAACCATACAAGGGCATCCAGAAAAATAAAGCAGCACAGACGGGAAGCCAGAGAGTAATGAAAACCGTAAGGTACAAGGAGAGAACACGCATCCAAGCGTGTTCTCTGGACACTGCAAGCATTTTCGGGGTTCAGAGCTCAACTTCGATCATCTGTTTTGTGGAGAGCTGAAAGGGCAGAGGATGCAAAATAGGATTAATTAAGGAAAAGGGAAGAATAAGAGAACGAAGTAGGGAAGAAAGAGGAGAGGAGGCAAGGCCCACCGACTCAGCATTGGAGGCGGAGCCCCTACCCACAGACCAGGGCACACGGGCCACGAATCAATAAAGTGTAATTAGCGATCGAAGCACCTGATCACCGACAGACAATGCCCGAACCCTGCTTAGTCTGTAAGAAACCCCGTGTGTTCTCCAGATGTATCACTACAGCATAAGAAAGAAATCGATGAATGCTTTTTCAAAGGAAAGCTTAAGCGGAAGATAAGAGAAACTACGCAGGCACCACAAAGTACAAAACCGACAGTATCTTTCCTTCCACACAGGCTTGCAGCAATTGTAGTCGCAAACGAGCACGGGGCCAAGGGGGGTGGGGGGGGGGCGCCACGCAGAGGCATTACACCCCTTAGTGACCCACAGAGCAGTTTGGACTTTACTTTTTCAGAAACATTTATATGTTAATCAAGGTGTAGGTTTACAGTCTACTTTTGAGCCTTACTATAAGGTTCTTATCAGCAACAATTTTGTGTAATCTACCATGACTACACACACATCTCTCAGGTTTAGTAGTCAGGCAATTTGTGATACATATTTGAAACTAAAAGCCAGAAGTTAACTATTATTTTCACAAGCTGTCGAGATATGCACAGTTTTGTCAATACAACATTGTTTACACCAGTTTTTCGGAAAAAAAAATCTTAGAAATCCCTAAACAGGACTTCTGGCCAAGATGGAAGCGTAGGTGGACACACTGTACCTCCTCGCACAACCAAAATTAAGGACAACAAAGATTTAGAAACAAGAAAACAATCAGAACTGATAGAAAATTGAACTGTACAGAAGGCCAACCACCATTCATCCAGACCGGTAAGAGGGGCAGAGTCGCGGCAGAAAAAAGTGGAGGTACAGACCTGGGAATTCAGGCAGCAGCGGCTGGCAGATACCAGGTGCACAGGTGGTGGCTGGTGGACCCAGGGCACAGGGTGGAAACAGTACAGACCCAGTGAGGCTGTATGAGGCAGCTAGC
The DNA here is from genome assembly GCA_039655065.1 of Glossophaga mutica. Taxonomy (NCBI): domain Eukaryota; kingdom Metazoa; phylum Chordata; class Mammalia; order Chiroptera; family Phyllostomidae; genus Glossophaga; species Glossophaga mutica. The sequence continues at coordinate 93,329,016 of CM077313.1, forward strand.
TGACCAGGTGGTCCCACATTTGTGGGCAGATAATCCAGATGAAGGGGAAGCAGTGGAAGGGACTGGAATCCGAGAGAGAGCAGAGCAAGCACCAGTGTTCCCTCTTGGACCCCGCCCCCACATACAGTAACACTACCCAGCCACTAGGCTGCCCCACCCTGAGGAACACCTAAGGCTCCACCCCTCGCTACGTAACAGCCCCGACCAGACCCCCCCAAAAAAAAAAAACCCACCAAAAATGGCTCAAACAGGAGAACAAATCAAATCCCCAGAGCCAATTCATCTAGCAATTTAGCAATCAGATGTCTTGCTAAATTTTACTCCTCAACTAGCATTTCGTTTTCCATGTGTGTGTGCTGGAAGAAAAAGAGGGAACTATAGCAACCCGGCTGTCACAGACGACAGTGGGACCAGAACACAGACGCGTGAACAGAAATGCACCTCTCCTCCAACCACGCTGGCCGATGAAGCAGCCTGCCCGCCCTCGCCAACCCGACGGAAGGTCCTGGGGGAAGCGAGAACGGCGCCCGTGTCGCTGGCACCGCAGCTGGGCCAGCTGCACGGGGCGCGGAGAGTCAGGGCCAGCCCACAGCAGGCTTTCCGCTGCGGAGGGCCGAACTGCCCCGCCCGCATTGCCTGGGACCCGGTTCTGCCCACAGAGTTACTGTGAAGTCCCCAAAGGTCACTAAGGTGTCCCTTGAAGCAAACATACAGAATTCTGCAACATATGAAAAACATTCGCCATTCCTTTAGTCCCTTCGAGATACAGCACATAAATCACTGAGTTTATGAATAGACCCATGCTACCCAGATATTTTGGTTTAAGAGATTTAAAACTTAAATTTCCCATATATAATTTTTGTCCCTCTTTTGCAGATATCAGGCCACTTGATCTGCTTCAATCTCCCAGATATAAGTTATTTCTTCAGTAAGTGAATAAATATGTATTTTTGACTACGTGGTTGACAGAAAGCTTTGTGTGAGCAAATTTTCCTCATATAGTTTCTTTGTATGAGTAAATTTCTATAATGTAAATTATTAAATTATTTAAAATAATCTGTCAGTTGGGCCTTTTACTGACAGTAGTTTCAAAATAGCCAAAAAAATTGATCAGTTTTCATAGAAAGTTATTATAACTACCATCAATTATATCGATGATATACTTTCAATCTTTGACCTACTACCCTAAGTAACAAAAAAGAAAATTTACCTTAAGTTACCAACAAAATTATTTCTCCAACCTCTTCTCCTATGTCTATCTCATCTCAAAAACTTCCTTCCTTCGTGCATCGGCATGGTGATTACCAGGTGGCGGGGGGGGGGGGGGGCGCGTAGTAAAGGAGGGTCAAACGTATGGCGACAGAAGATGGTTTGTGGACACCTCCCTGTCTAGTCGCTGCATGGCGCACCGGAAACCAATGTAGTACTGAATACCAGCTGTCACTGAAAAATTTTTTAAGTTAAAGAGAAGTCATTTGCAAAATAGGCAATCCAGAAGATTTCTACCAACCTCCTTTTTTCATATTATTTGTTCTTATAATTAATCCCCACAAGTACGATAAATGATTAGTCAGGTAGTGTGGTTGTCTAAAGCCAAATGTGGTGTTCCATGTTTTCATCACTTTTTTCAAAACGTCATTGAGTTTTTCCCATCATAAAACTAACTAACGGTCAATACAGAAAACAGGGACTATACTGAACAGCCAACAAAAGGGGAAAAAACATCACCTACAACACTGTGATCCAAAACACCATGATTTCCTGTTTGGCCATCTGGCCCTCTGACATCTTTCCAAGCCAAATTTTTGCCCGTGGATTCGATTCTGCATACTTTTTTTTTAAATATATTTTATTGATTATGCTATTACAGTTGTCCCATTTCTCCCCCATCATTCCCCTCCACCCTGCACACCCCTCCCACCCACATTCCCTCCTTTAGTTTATGTCCATGTGTCATAAGTTCTTTAGCTTCTACATTTCCCACACTATTCTTGCCCTCCCCCTGTCTATTTTCTACCCACCATCTATGCTACTTATTCTCTGTACCTTTCCCCCTCTCTTCCTCCCACACCCCTGTTGCTAACCCTCCATATGATCTCCATTTCTGTGGTTCTGTTCCTGTTCTAGCTTTTGAGTTACTTTGTATTCTTTAACATAACAACATAAGCTCTGACTCGTGTTGCCCTGGACTCCCCCCAGTCTTTACGTGGGAGAGCGCCCCATCAGGTCAACACCTCGCAATTCACGTTTGCCTGAACACTGGCAGCTGCTTTCAATGTTTTGCCGTCACAAATTATTCCACAAGGAACCTATCAGGCATGAAGTTTCCCCAGTATTTCAAATTTTTTACTTAAAATACACTCCTCAAAATTAAACTACTATATATCAAAAACAATAATGAAAATTAAAGAGCAATAAAATGCCCGGCATCTGTAAAAAATATGATACAGGGTAGGAATTAGATGGGAGTTAGAGATGAAATGAGGCTGTGTATGTTTCAAATTTTCCAGAATATGTTCCAACAGAAATAAAAAGCGGACTGCATCCTAGAAAAAAAAATATATGTGTATTCATTCTAGCAAAGATGAAAGTTTTTTAAGGCTCCTGAAGCACATTGCCAAATTGCTTCCCTAAAGGGCTGTAATCCTTCTTACTCCCAACATATAGCTTTAAGGTCTATTGTGAAGGCTTTATCTTTCAGCCCACTTTTCTTTGAAGCCTTTCTTTATACACTGACTTCAGCACATCTCTCTAACCCACTGCAAATCTTTTCTGGTGAGATATGCGTCTGAGTTTTCACTTTATTCTGGACATTTGCAATGGCTTTTATGAGGCTCTGTTTTCCTCATGCAAATAGGAAGCCACTCAGAACAAGAATTGGATAATACAATGATCTACCTGCAGGGACATAGATCATCTCGTTGTTTGCAAAGCAAAATGATGCTTAGCATAGCGTTGTTTAGCAAAAATTGGAAGCAATCGTTACTGTATCACTTTCAGGGACTGTCCAATATTCCTGTATTTACTGATATGGAAACAAGGGGAGTTCCCATTATGTCGTTGAATTTTAAAAGTAGGAGACAAATCTTTGTAAGACGTAATTCCATTTTGCGTGCATCATACCATACGCACACACATGGATCCAAACCCAGGAAAAGTCCTAATGCAAACAGTGCCTTCTCAGAGGGTTGATATTACAAGCGATTTGCATAAACATCTTTATCCTTATTTATACGCTTTAACAATAAACATTGCAAATGCATACTTTTTTAAATTATCAACTAAAGTAACTCTCAAAATCATCATTTGAGCAAATTGATTCTGTACGCATGTCAATTTCCAGCTCAATTATATCAACATTCCCCCAACTCGATACACTGAGTCTATAATCACTAAACAATGTGCTAGATAACATGGTCGCTGCTTAATGCTATTTTGCTTCTAAATTTTCAAAATAGAGTTTTATACCCAAAGACTTTCCAAAGCTACTCACACTAACAAGGAAGTTAACTTGTTAATTAATTACACTAATAAGGTATAATTAATTAACACCTGGAAATTAACAATTACAATATTAAAATCTGTAAGTTATAATAAGGTTTTTCTTGACTAAAAATTCAAAGTTTCTTGTATTTGGGGGCCTAACTGTCACACTAGTACATCCATCTCTAACAATTCTTACAGAATGGTAAGAATTTCTTACCCGGGCCCCAGCCCCAACTGCCATTCAGGTTTTGTGGCCTGGGGCAAGTCACTCACGGCCAAACTTGGTGTTTTGCACTTGCTAATTTCTAACGTCTTCAGGAATCTGTGACTGTATGTAAACTTACACAGAAATTGAAAGTGACGTTGGCCATTAAGAAGGTTCATCACGTTGACTTGGGGTGGTGAACACCCAACACAGCTTGCCAGTGATGTAGGACAGAGTTGTACGCCTGAAACCTACAAGTTTATTAACCAATGTCACCCCAACAAATTCAATAAACTTTCTTTAAAAAAGAACTTTCATCATGCTATAAAAGGTATTAGTTTCCTAGAGCTGCTGCAACAAAGTGCCAAGAACTGGGTAGCTCCGACAGGAATTTTTTGTCTCACACTTCTGCAGCCAGAGGACAAATCAGGAGTCCTCAGAGCCATGGACCCCTGCAGAGGCTGGGGGGGGGGGGGGGGGGGCGGGCTCTGCCCCAGGGCTCATGCCTAGTTTCTCAAAGCCACGGGTGCTCCTGGGCTTGGAGATGGCCAGTGTCCGCATCATCTTCCCTTCCTCTGGGCCTATGTCCGAATGTTCCCTTTTTACACGGACCTTAGCTACACTGGACTGGGGCCCACCCTAGAGACATCACTTTAACTTGATTACTTCCATCAAGACCCCATTTCCAAGTAAGATCACCTCCGAGGGGCTGAGGTTGAAGGCTGTTTTGAGAAGAGGCACAACTCAACCCACGCTATGCGGCAAGCTCTCTGTTGGCCGCCAGACCCACTCGTCTTTTCTGCTCTCCACCCAGCAGCTGACCTCTGTGAAGGACACCACCCAAGCTTCCTGGGCTCCTAGCTTCCGGTTGGGATCAGCAAAGGGAGGCACCTGTAGTGGATCACGTGCTAAAAGGAGCGAGAAGGCGGGGCATCTGTCACCATGCCCTGCCCCCACCAGGCTGCCACCCTAGTTCCTGTCCCCTAGCCCCTCCCCGGTGCGTCTAGCTCTCACCTGTACAGGTGATCCCATCCCCTGGCCCCTGCTGGTATGAGGCCATCGTGACCTCCCACTGCTCAGAACAATACCGGACACAGAGAGTGTTCCGTGAGCATTAGCTGCTGTTACGGTATTATTAATTGTCCTCTGATGTTTTTCCCTTGACCTGCGCTTTACATCAATCCAGCCTGAATCATTTTCTGTGGACCTGACCTGCCCCGTCAAACAGAGGCTAGGAGCACACAGAACAGCCAGCTGCGTAACTTTCCCTCGGCAAACTCCCAACGACTTTCAAGGTCAGAGAGACCCGTCACTCCTGCTATAGCCGGGTCCCTGACCCCCATTTGGCAGGACGTGTTAAATCCCCAGCTTTCTTTCCTGTCAGCTCATTTCGGACGGCTGCGCTGTCAGACAAGATTGCAGTTTTCATCAATCGCCCACCTGGGCTTCGGCTGGCTCCACGTGAGGTACCCACGCCCCGCTGCCGCCCTGAGGTCCATTCAGGCCGGTAAAAGACAGTCTCCAAACCGCTCCTCAATCAAGGGACAGCCCTCAACGGTGCTCTTCATCCCCAAATATGTGTTTGGTTTCGTTTACTTGCAGGGGCTAAGAGGAGGGGGCTGGGGCCAGACTTTGCTTAAAAAGGACAAGAAAAATCATCAACTATAGCACCTTTTTAGGAGAAGGTAAGGACTCGGGGAGAAGACCTGAGAAAAGAAACCCTCCTTGATCTTCGCAAGCCATAAGGCTTCTTTTTAAGTTTAAAATAAACAGGCAACTTCATAAAAATGTGCTTACTTGGCTTAGCAGTATATACATCAGCCACAAAAACCAAAATAAATAAAAAGTGATGGTTGTTACTGTAAAAGAAAGGCTCTGAGGCACATTTCAATGTGCTGTATTTATGTATTTATATGTATATCAATACATTAGAAATATCTACACTCCAAGAAAGGTTCAAGTTGGAAATAAGTATACCAGCTGAGAGTTCAGGGTAGTAGCAGTAGAGCTCATGATCAGAAAACCAGACAGACAGACAGACAAACTAGCAGGGAAGCCCAGGGGCAGGTGCACAGCTCCAAGGTCAGAAGTCCCTGGTCTGAACCCTCCCTCCTGCGTTTACTGGTGACCTTGGGCCCTTTACCTGACCTCTGGGGGCCTCGGTTTCCTCACAATGTAATACAGCTCTTTCCCCTCAGGGCTACTGGGAAGATTAAAAGAATAATACATACGAAGCATTTAGGACAATTCCCAGCACAGAGTAAGCTTTCGAAACCTTTTAGTTCTAAATTTTCCCATTGTACCTACAGCCCAGAAAGATACACAGTTCTATAAAAGATGATATTCATTTTAAAGGGGATATTGTGTTGCAATTAAATATTTTGACTTTTTTTCCTCCTCCTTACATGAGTCACACTGACTGTACACACTTAAGCACAATGCTATTGATTTTAGAGAATAAATTTTCAATTATGACCAAGGTTTGCGCGGAAAACAATATGCTGGATTCCGAGTTCCTGAGTTCACATCTGGACTTGCTTGGAATTACAGAGATGCGAAGGTTAATTACCATTTTAAATATGATAATTGGCTATTACCCTTTTTTCTTTTCGAGAAAAGGGCAAAACATTTCTTACTATATGCAAATATATTCCTATGGACAATTTATTCATTGCTGTTTATGACCGCTAGTTTTCTTGCAGATCAAGCAATTAGATTTTAAACAAACACTTGTGAAATAAAAGCAAAAATCACTGCCTTGGCATATTCAGTATTTCTTAAAGGTCTCCCAGAAGTAATGCTCTCCAATTAATATTCATCCTTCCTCGCAGCATCCGTGGCTATGCTGCCTCAGGGAAGCCCGCTGCCAACTCACGAGGTTCACCATAGGATTTGGCTGGCTGGAAAAATGCATTGCATTATAAAGAATGAATAATATCTCATCCAACTGAAATATGCTAGAAAAATGAAGAGGCCAGGAGACAGCCCATTGTATTGGGTTGGCCACAAAGTCCGCTACATTTTTTCTGTAAAATAAAGGACATTTTTCATTTTCGCCAATAACTGATTTGAATATTGTGAGGATGTTGACTATCTCCCACTATTGGCTTCTAGTGGGGAGAGGCCCGGGGTGCTGCTAAACATCTTCCTAGACAGCCCCCCAGCAGAGAATTCTTTGGCAAAAATGTCAACAGGACCAAGGAACTTCTCAAACCACTTTTGACACGTTCAATCAGTCACAGCACCTTCTCCATACGCTGCACGAACCTTTGTGTTTCAGTTGCGTTTCTTGAAATAAAGCATAATACACCAAAAATGTTGCGTATCTTCTTCCATCTTCAACATTAAAATGCACAAAAATTCACCAACTTTGGTAAGTTTTTTTAATGCACACTGATATGACAACTATCACGATACAATCTAACAGAATTGCTTCTAATGAAGTTAAAGGCAACTAAGCACTACTAGACTCATTGTACAAAAAAAAACTAAACGAACTTCTTGGCCACCCCAATAAAAATACTAAGAAACAGGTAACAACTAACACCGTTCTTTCTCACCACAACTAGATCTACTAACCGCCAGGTCCTTCCTACCATTACCTCGGGGGACCTACTGTCTTCCTACGAAAGGCACAGCTGAACCAGGGCATTTCTCTGCGCTTGCTCCCGAGTGGGGAAGGCACAACCGCAAACAAAGCGCCCATCAGTCCTCCTTCCCAGGACGGGAACGGAGGTGCCAGCACAGGGTTCCCCCGCCCCCGAGCTCCCACGGCGCCATGGAGCGGCCCGCTGACCGTGAGGACGGGCCTGCGGCCGGGCGTGCCAGCCAGCCTCCACGCCCGCTCTCTTCCCCCGACCACCGAGAAGCCCGGACTGTCATCGGTGAGACAGCTTTAGGCCTTCGAGGCTGTCAGGGGAGAGGGAAACGGAAAAGACCGTCTGCCATGGACAGGGGAAGAGCAGCCGGGACTCCCGACGCCTCTGCGCGGGTCTCCACACCCGGGAGTCCCGAAGGGCCGCGGGCTTTCCCGCCCGTCTTGCCAGCACTGGCCAGCACTGGCCAGCCCCCGTGCCCGGACTCAGTTGAACACCTTTGCCCCCCGTGCCTTCCCCCCACCCCCACCTCCCTCCCTGCCTCCCACCGCCCGTGGACGCGTGGACTTTGCAGTTCCAGCGGTTGCCTTCTGTGGACTGTTATTTGCGCTGTTTGCCCCTGAAGCACAGGTACTGGACGTGGGAGGTCAGCGGGCACCTCGGCTGCTCCTGGCCACTCCCTTTACGGCCATCGCTGTCTCGTTTCCTGTAACTCAGCTTAGATTCTGATCCACTGCAAAATATGGGCCTGCAGAGATGGGCCGGGAGGGAGGGCCTCACAGCCACATCTGCTGGGCTTGCAGACTGCTCCTCCTTCCCCTCGAAGGGGAAAGTGCCCCCCCCCGACAGGGAGTGGCCGGTTTGGGGCCAGCGCTGCTCCGCACAGAGTGCTCAGAGGGCCTGCACTCGAGGCCCTGCAGGTCTGGGTCCCCGTCGGCTCTGTCTGGGGTTTCAACGGCACGCTGGTGCCACAAGGAGGAACCGGAGGGGTAAGACTCACCGACCTGGTGAACCTGTGAGGGAGCTGGGATCAGCAGACGTTCCGTACAGGAAACGGCACTGCCCACGCCGCGCTGGAAAGAAGTCCAACAGCAGCGTGGACAACGTCTGCGAGGAAGCGGAGTCGAAGAGAGGGGGGGACCACGCGGGACCTCAGCACATACAGGGGGACAGGGGACCCTACCTGAAGCCCTGGGAAGGGAGGAAGAGTCAATAGATAATTCACGAGTTGAGACGAAAAGACTCTGTGTGCAACTGCACGTGGATGGGGACAAAATGGCAGGAGTTAGAAGCGACAGTGCGTTGCTGATTGTGCCTTGTGATGACAGAAACACCAAAACCCAGACGACACCCGGAGAAGACAACAAGTCTGGCATCGGCCGGGCAGGAAACACCACGGAATGTCACCACGCAGACCCACCCAGCAGGCAGCTGCACGCCCAGGCGTGATGCTCAGCAAAGAGGTCAAGGGCAGCAGGCGGAGGGGAAGGGAGAGAGGACCAAGGACGGCATGAGCAAAACACAGAGCTCCGAGACCACGCAGGGACGGTCCAGCGCAGGGACGGGCACGCTCCGGCAGGAAGGACCTGGCGTGGCTGCCTCCGCCGGGAGGGCAGAGAGCCCTGTGCCAGGGCTGCCGGATCTGGCAACGAGCAGGGGTGAGAATCCTTCCAGGGAGTGTCCGCGAGCTCTGGAGGTAGCGGTCAGATTTCAGTGCACTGAGGGAATAAATGAACTGAAGAACTCAGGAGAATTCGCACACGACTTATTCTTTCCAGAAGTTTCAAAATAAAGAAAGAGAACGTATGCCAATTTGGCTCTAAATCCTGAGAGATTCTAGGAAGGGCCAGTCTGCGTCACTAAGGGACACAAGAGGGGAGCAGGGGGAACTGAAGGTGCCTGCAAAGTCCCCAAAGTGGACTCGCAGGTAGTGAGTGCCCGGGGTCCGAAGCCTCAGCCGCGCGGCCCGAGGGAGCAGCCGGGAGCACAGGGAGGCTCCTGGGCCCCGGAGCCGTGGCGGGCACAAGCAGGTGTGCGCTTTCGGGACTTGGTGCTTCGAGATTTAGCGTTTCGAAAAATGTAAAACATCTCGCTAATGTTTTTATTATTAATTAATTACATGTGCAAATAATATTCTAAATATATTGAGTTAAACAAAATATATTATTAAAATTAATTTCCCCCATTTCTCTTTACGTTGTCCACGTGCCGACTGGACACCTGAGAGTTACGTACAGAACTCACGTTACCGCCCTCCTGGACGGCCCTCATCTCCAGAATGAACACGTCCTAGATGGGAGGAAGAGCGGAATTCACAGAGGGCCCGTGGGTGCCAGGTCTTACGTACCATTAGAGTGAGGTTTATGATAGGCTCACCCAGGACAGCCTCAGGATTGCAGAGTTTAAGAAACTAAGGTCCTAACTGATTAGGTGGCTTATTCAGGTCATCTGCCTTCTGAGCAGCAACAAAAACTAGAACTTACCCATGGGCTTACTTCTGTTATTCCACTTCTTAACATGTCAGTGAAAATCGAAAAGTTGGGATAAAAAAGGACAATGGTAGCATGACTGCCATATACCTCTCATCCTATGCCACATCCGATAAAATGACTTGCTTACAGTAGAAATCATAAGCTGCAAACACAGTAAAACCATTCATTCCCTCAGGCATCAGAGCCTCCTATGTTCACCAGTCAACCTACAACTAATGTTTTAAAGCAGCCGGTATGCCAACCCGGGAGCATTTCGCTTCTGTTGTACTTTCGTCGTATGTACTCTGAGTTTATTGTGACCCCATTCCACGCTGATTTCAAAGCGCGTATCATCCATTCAAGTATATATTGCTTTAAAAAAAAAGGTTGCCAAAAAACCTACTAGAAAACATTCCGAGAATTTACTTCTCAGCTCTTGGGTTATTAGCTGTCATTCGAGAGCAGGAGCATCGCAGTGCTCTGAAGTACGATACTCGTGAAAAGTCAAAAATTAGGCAGTTCGAAGGACAGCCACGGTATATGATGACAGAGCATATCTCAAACCCCGGCAGAAGGCTGAGTCCCACTTTGCCAATGGAACCTTCGACTCTCATACGGCCGCCGCGTGCCAGGCCAGCAGCCGCCTGCGGGCTCACTGGTCACTGGAACCACCACCACTGGCTGTGATCCCTTCAAGACTCCAAGTGACTATAAATCTATTTGTATAGCCCCCACGAGAAAGGGCACACTTAAAAAAAAAAAAACAGAAATGAGATTTTCTTTACATGCTAATTTTCCCTGTGACATTGAAAAATAAATTTATCACTTCAAACTGCACATAGTACTTAATTCTTAGAGACAGTTTAATAAGCTAATAACTGCCAAAATCATGATAGTTATTTTCTTGGTATAGTTATTGCTCCAAGACACAGTGCTAAAAATGGGGGGGAAAGATTATTTGATTAGACAGCATGTTTACTTCATTCTGTATACCCATTCAGTGTTTATTTTAACAAATAAACACTGTTACTGGGATTCCCGAATGACATTCCCAAGAGTCACAGAAATGCAGCACACCGGCTTCCACTTTACGAATATCCGCTGCTATCTGAATGCACCATGCAGACTAAAGGGGAAAAAAAAAAACTGAGGCAAATCTGGGTGATGAGTCGGGCAGGCGCTGGGTGGCTGGTGTGCGAAGAGGGGTTCCCCGTGTTCCCCCACACTTCCGCCTCTGGGCCGTGCTGCCCGAGAGCGCGCTGCTGTCCACGGCAGTGCCGTCTGGACTCTGCTCTGCCGGCCCGTCCGCGGGCTGCTGGGACTCCCCTCAAGCACAGAGGCAGGCGTCACGGCCGCCGAGCTTCTGCACGTCGTCCACAAGGGCGTTTCCCAGTTCCCCTGGCTTGCATTTGCCCCTTTCGGGTCACCGCCCGTAGCAGGTCATCTTCGAAGCAGGACCCGGCCTGGTGTCAGAGAGTCGCCGCGCCGGCGCAGCTGGACTCAGTGTGGGTGCTTCCGGCAACTCCCCTGGACGAAGAGTAACTTAGCGATGACAGGCGGGAAACCGCACAGGTGCCTGGGGTCGATTCCATACCAACACGCTGCAAAATGTTCCCCATCGGCAACATCTTAACGGCCTTCCAATTTATGATTTGGTAGAAAGGATTTTCTAAAGTGCCACCGAGGAGTAAGGTCACAAAAACTCAATGACAGCCTCCAGTTTTCCCCGGCCACTGAAACCCTGGCCTTGTTGGGGACGTCACTGGCAGAGGCCAATCCGTGATTTAGACATCGCTCCGCTCAGACGAGGCCGAGCTCTGCCGCCTCGTTCCAGATCAACGGGACTACCTTCCTCTCTCCTTCCACGTGGTGTTTGCTCCTGCCTCGCATGCTTGCGCACGCCCTCGCGCACTCTCCCGCTTTTCTCTGGCCGAGTACCTGCCACCCTGTCTCGGAAATCCCACTTCAAATCCAGCCCCTCTTCCCAGTCGCTCAGTCCCCACATCCTACCAGCGGTTGTCCCTGCGGCCCTGGGCGCTCATCCCGCAGCCCGCGTCTGCGCCTGCGCCTTGTCTCCATGCCGACCGCAAAACACACTCGGGCAGAAACTCCGCCCACCTCTCTGCTGCGCGTGCCACTGACCACCAATAACGTGCTGTCAAACCAGGCAACTTACTGTTTTCCGTTTTAAAGCCTTGATGTGGAGCGTGTCCCAACTCTCTCGCTATAGATACTCCCACCACGGCTGACACCAAGCTACTGACACGGAGCCACTGAAGGCGGGGTCGAGAAGGAACGACAACCGGACCCCTGGGAGCCCGTTCCCGCCCCGGGCCAGGCAGCGCACCCACCTGAGACCTTTTCTGTGAGCTTTGAAAATGCCTGTTTTTAATTTTGTCTCATTCAGGACACGTCCAGTGGTACAGCAGACTCCACGAGGAGAGGCCCTGCCTGCCTGTCTTCGTTACTGTGTCACAGGGGCTGGGGCTGTGCCCCATGTCAGCATTCGGAAAATGTTTGCCAAAGGAAGACACTGTCCATATTTTTAAGTATAACAAAGCAATCTAGAAGAATCCAGTAGAGACTGGGATATGCCTCCCATCCTAAAATAAATGTCACCTGCACGCAGAGAAAAAGGACTGTCAGGTTACAAGGCCCCTCTGACACTATCAGATGCAATCCCGTCATCTTATTTAAAAGAAGAAGGAAGATCCACAGACCTTCCTTGACAAGTGACTTGACACACAGCGTCTTGGTGGCAGAGCGAGCCCAGAACCCAGGACCCCGGGTCCCAGTCCCCATCGCCGCTTAGCAGACAACCCTGCTGCCCCCGGGTCACCGCCCACTTGAGCCCACGATCTGTTGAGAAGCCGCTAGCGTGGTGAAAAGCAGATTTTCTCATTGGATTTCCACATTAATATCTAATGTCCAACTACATTTGATATGGTACCTAATACAAGAAAAGTCAAGCTAATTTTCAGAGTATCAGTGACAAAAGAAAGACTGTAATGATGAGGGGTATGTCGGATGAACTTTTCCTCCACATGGCACCACAGGAGCCGAGATTCGCCCAAAGTCTGTACTGGTGCTGTCCTTAAATCTGGAATCACCTACGAACTTCATTTTCTCCGCTACTTCCCCTTCGACCATCATTAGTACAGAGGTCATGTAAAATTAGACCTTATGTTGATTCCAGAAGTGATTCTCAACATCTTTCCACAATTCAGACATGTAAGATAGCAAACTGTAAAAATGGCCAAGAATCTGCCAACATCTTTATAAGACTTTCATGACATATATATAAACATACACACACATATATGTGTGTGTGTATATATAAAATTATTGGGTTAGAGAGAATTTTTTTATCATTTTAAAATCCACATACAATAAATGTACAAAAGAATTACACCTCCTCAAAGATAACTAAAAACATTGCTCCCTCCATTTCTAGAGCAAAAGTGTCTACGCAAAGATAATTGTAGTGGGTTAAGTTCATTACCCGACATTCCCCTAACACCTAAGGCAGTTTTCCGATTTTTTTTCCAGTGTGATCTTATTACTGCCTAATTATCCATATTGTTTTCCTTCCTCTTTGTTAAACTGAAATTCACTGAAGCCATTTAACCTTTCACTTAGAATCATTAAATATACCCCCTCCTCCACCGATCATTGGTCTCTGTCTTTATTAAATAACTCCCCTCCCTTGATTTATTACAAATCTTTTTTGCCAACTTTGGATCCATTCTGTTAATAAATTCTTTACCTTCTTTCAATTCAATTAACACACTGTCACTTTCACCCAAGCTCCCCTAGTATTTCTTCAAGCTCTTCTGGCTCTTCAAAGACCCTCCAGGAGAATGATGGATTTTTAATAAACCTGCAATATTTTAATAAACCTTATTTAATTCTGCAGTGAAATTAGGTGAGACCTACCACTCACACTGAACCGCTTCCTGCAGTAATCTCACCGTGCTCTGGACGAGCCCTCCAGCGATCCACACACCCACCTTTTCGATGTCGCTCACAACCTCTGAGCACAGAGCGCGCCCTGTTACAACGATCCCACCGGCAGCCAGATCCAGTGGCGCCAGCTCCAACGTGCCGGCAACACCACCATCCATGCGGGGTTTTTTAATTTTTTTTTTTAGATTATTTATTTATCTTTAGAGGGGAAGGGTAGGAGAGAGGGAGAGGGAGAGAAACATCAATGTACGGTTGCCTCTCGTGTGTCCCCTGACGGGAACTGGCCCGCAACCCAGGCATGTGCCCTGACTGGGAATCGAACCGCGATCCTTCGGTTCGCAGGCCCGCGCTCAATCCACTGAGCTACACCAGCCAGGGCTCATCCATGCGGTTTTTAATAAAGTGGCACCCACCTACACTCCTGGTGCCTCAGTAAATACGAAGGTGACCTCTGAATAGGAGTCCACCTGTCACTGTGTTATGCAAGGAGCAGCCTTTTATAACACGGGACAATATGGAAAAAAACAATTATCCTGGGGCGGGGGTGGAGGTTGGTATTCCTGTCCCCTTCCTAGGAAGAAATGTTTTCCTAGACTCCAAAGCGCTGACCGAGTTTGGCAGCTGTCACTTCAACCCTATTCCCGTCCTTATCAGCCAGTGACACCGTTCCCAGCAACAGCCCCTCCACTCGCCAAACACTGCCGTGCGTGTGGGTAAGACAGAGAAAACTGGGAGGGTGAGCACTGACCTTGGGTCCAGCAAGGTTACGTGGGAATTCAGTTTGGAGACTGGCCACGCTCCCCCCCCGCCCCACCATTTCTGGGGCCTGAACCATGGAGCTCCATGGAATCCAGCATCGTCGTTCTGAGAACAAGTGGGCAGAGTGTTCACCCATGGGAAAGAGGTCTTATGTTGGACAAAGAGGAGACAACCGGAATAAGATTACCCACCAGTCTCAAAAGCTCGACTCCAAGAGTGAATTACAAGGAGTAAGGAAACGTAAGATTGCTACAGCGTACTTATTTTGAATCGCTTTAGGCAAAGATGTTGTTCTTGTCCCCCTGTAAAACACCTACTACCAACTTTTAATTTCTCAATTTTCAGTAATTTCCACAAAAGACCATCTTAATAAGCATATAAATTCATTCGATGCCTTTGAGCAAAATGAGCCCTGGCGTTCAGTGTCTCCATCCATTCTCAAATTCCCGTCTAATGTGCCACCCGGATTAGCCTTCTTTCAAAAGTTTCACACCAGCTTTGACTCCAGCTTTAAAGGGATGCAACACTCTTTTCTGATATTCTGAGGGACTGATTCTGATGCCCAGCTTCCTAAATATTCCCTCTCCATCACTGAAGATATTTGTATGCAATTTTTTAATGGAAGAGGCCTCAGAGATCAGCTAGTCCGTTCTTCTTATTTTGCAAATACCAAAACTGACCCAGGGAGTAATTAAGACAACCTGGGCAAGGTCACACAGCCAATCAGCCAGCGATGCAGCCGAAAGCAGGATGTCCCAGAGCCTCGTCCGGGACTCAAGCACCAACGACTTGTCGGGCAGAGGATTTGTGTCATGTAACAGAAAATAATTGTTCATTAAGTAGTCCAGAAATTAAATGTAATCAGTGTTTTCCAAATGTTTGATAAGACCCTTTTGTAAAAGTTCATTTCCTGATACATTTTCAGGTAGCGATAGAACTGTTTGCATTTAACACCACCATATTCGGTCGCTACTCCAACAAATTAAAACAAATGGAAGGGTTTAAAATAACACGTATGTAGCGACTCACCACTCTCCGCCGCGCTCTAGGACAGAAGTCAGGCGTGCCAGCTGGGCACTCTGCTAAGGGTCTCAGAAGGCCAAGATCATGGGGTCAGCTGGTCTGGGCCCTCCTCCTCTGGACATGAGGAGAATCCATGTCCTGGCTGATGAGGTTGTTGGCAAAATTCAGATGTGCGTGGTTATAGGACTGAGGTCCTTCACCTCTACGCTGACCCTCGATCAGCAGTCATTCCAAGTTTCTAGAGCACAGAAGGCAAACGCAAGGCCAGCGAGCCGAAGCCGGCCCTCCACCTGGGTTTATCCAGCCCGGCACCTTGTTTCTACCTGGAGGCAGCACCGAGCTCCTTGCCCCTGGTTAAGGAGTAGTTACATTTACACGGTCCTAAAATTACATTCAGCCCTTCGAAGGCAACCTCGAGGCTGAGGTGGCCCCTGGTGAAAGTGGGTTTGACACCCACCAGGTCTAGAGGCAGCCTGCTTCGCTCTGCCCGTCACCGCTGACCCCCCGAACCAGCCCCCATCTCTGACTCCTGCAGCACCCCCCTCACCGCACCCCTGCCTCTGCTTTTAAAGACTGCTGTGATTACATTGGGCCCACCTGGACAAGCCAGGCTCCCTGCCCCATTTTAAGGTCAATGGGAGGTCAATCTTACCACCTTCGTTACGTCTGCAAAGCCCTTTCAGCCACCCGGCTTGCTCATAGGCACAATGACACATCCTGTCCACTGCCCTGGTGAGCAGGGCCTGGCGTCTTCTTGGGGACCACAGTTCTGCCTACTACGCTTAGCGCTAATTTTATTTAAGGAAATGCGACTGTTCTTTAACAGACCACATTGTGCAAACATGAGGACTTATACATGAGAATAATATAACCTGTCACCCCTCACACAGTAAACATATTTCTAGGAACGGGCTCAGGTTAGGGCTGCGTAAGTCCAGTGCCCACCCCGGCCCCAGGCCAGCTCCCCAGGGCTGTGACAGCTAGTGGCCACACACGGACCTGCACTCAGATGCCCCCCCCCCCCACAACTTGGGGCTGAATGCTCTGTAGCTGCCTTCCTGAAATTCGTACCACTCTCTCGTAAAGGAGTCAGCAGAGCAGCGCAGCGCGTGCTGGGCTGGCTTGTCTGGAAAGAAGTCTTGTTTCCCCTTCTTCAGGGAAGCAGTTCCGACGGGCGCGATACTCGGGGGGGGGGGGGGGGGCGGGTTCTCTTTCCCTTTAACTCTTGTTTCCTGTCTCCCCTCCGTTCCAAAGTCAGCTCTGCTTTCGCTTCTTTGAAGGTCATGCATCTTTCTTCCTTCTAAAGTTTTTTCCCCTTGGTGTTCGTGGGTCGACTAGCAGGGGCCCTAAATGAGGTTCCTCCTGCTGTTTGTCCTGAGGGGGCTGTAGCCCTTCTCACCCCTGCAGGTTGTGGCCGTGTCCCTGAGTTCAGAAGGAAATTCTTTGGCCTCTGTGCAGATACGGCTCCCCGGCCCCTCCCATTCGCTCTCTCCTCTTCCTCTGTGACTCGTTACGTGGGGTCAGGCCTTTTTCCTACGTTCTAGGTGTTCCCTACACTATTCCCTGTACGTCCCATCCTTTCATCCCTCCACGCTCCAGGCCAACACCCTAAATGGCCTATCGCCAGGGCACGCGGCCTCTCCACAGCTGGGTCTCATCTGCAGTTAAACTCACCTGCTGAGTTCCTCGCTTCAGTCACCTTAGTTTTCATTTCAAGCCTTTTTTCCAATTCTCTTCCTAGACTCTGATTCTCTGATGAAATGATCCATCTTTTCATCAATTATTTTAACTGTTAATTATAATTACTTCATAGCCCATGTCTGAGCATCCTAACAGCTAGATCACTACGAGATTCTTTCTGTTATTTCTTGTTTCGTTTGGCTTTTCTCTTGGTCCTGCCTTCTGACATGCGTGGTGTATTTTTATCGATTGCCAGGTGTTGAGTACAGAATTGACAGACACCACACAGCGCCTCTCGCTTCTGGCAAAGCCGGTTAAAGTAAAGGCGGATTGCCTTAAAATCAGGACTGACTTTATAAGAAGCTGCATTTCAGTGTTTGTAAGTTGTGGTCTATTTCTAGCTTTCCCTAACTCCTAGGCTACAGCCCGGCAGGGGTCCCAGTTAAACGTCACCGCCTCCCTGAACTCGGGCTGGTGACCGGCTCCCGAGCCCTGAGAAACGACCCAAAGGTCCGCTCAGTGCCTCACACCTTAGCCGCCGCTGCCTGGCTTCTCTGCCTCCCGTCCTGGGCTGCCAACAAAGCGACAAGTCAGCCCAGGTCAGAAGAGGCCCTGACTGACTGTGGGCTCACCTCCACCTGCTTCTCTTCACTCCGGGACTTTGGCCCCCGGCAGTGCTGCCTGGAGGTAGTTGGTGGATGCGGCATTCGCGTCTCCCTCCACGTGGCCTCCGGTTGAAACAACCCAGTCCAGCGAAGCTGGAAGGGGAAGTCAGATGGACCGATCCCAGGGGCCTCTCCTCACCTGTGAACCTGCGTCTCACTGGTTCTAAGAACACGTTTAAGGGAGCTTGGCAAACAGACAGGAAAGGTTACATGTCTGGGTTGCATTTCCTGCTTGAAACCTAAGCTGTGTCTTCTCTAAAAGTCAGCTATTTATCTGTAGATTATGTGAATGTATATTCAAAAAGCGTTTCCTCGACAGCCTGATGGGACTCTTCACATCCAATATACACTGGGTATCCGGGACCTCCTCCTTGTGTGTGCTTTCTTGCACTGAAAATCAACCGTGGTCGCAGGAGCTGAGCTTTCTCACAGAAAAATAAAAACAGTGAGAAACATAAATATAGCCTATTTCACAGAGTGTTGCCTCTATAAGTTTGCTCTTGGAGAACTTTCAGTCATCTCGCAAAGAATGTAAGAGTCATGAAACGGGTTGGGCTGTGGCTATCTCCTAAGCTACCGTAAAACGTCACCACTTCACAGCCGAAATTTGTGATTGCTGAAACATTTCCAAATGCAACTTTTCTCTAAACTAAAAAAATGTTTTATTGCATAATTAAATGTGCAAAGTTTTGAAGGACGGGTTATTCTAGTAAAGAAAGAAAACTTCCAGGAAAAAAAAAAAAAAGGAAAGCAAGCTAATTAAAGACAACCTTCAGGGCGGCAACTTTGTGTATGTCCATGAATAGCGGTTACAAAGCCAATTAAGCTGTGTCAAATAACAGCAACCATACTTATTCTATCTCATTTTCTTTTAAACTATCCTTTGTAAGTCTCCTTAGGAAGGAATGCAGAGTACTCTTCGTAATCTAAAGAACCAAAATCTAAACCCTCTTCAAAACAACTGCGACCCAGGCACCACCCTCCAACACTTTTACAATTAATTTTTTAAATACCCCAAAATAAAATCAGGTACTTCACTGTGCCCATAGAGCTTTTTTTTTAAAAAAAGTTATTGTCTTTGGAAAGTTCTGTTCCTGAAATGTACAATACTAACTACAACCTCAGAAAAATATTTGGCTACCAACAAAAGAAAATTAGGAATCGATGCAGATAAAACCGGTAAGTATACACAATTATATTCTCCCAGCTCAACAGAAAACTAACCAGCTTTTAACGTAATTATGGGTCATTATTCAGTTATTCTTGCTCTGGGCATTTATTTCAAAACATGCTTTTGGTTTTTAGCAGAATCCAATTAATCTCCCTCGGTGGGTCAAAGGCCCTGCAAAGATTTACAAGTACTCAAGACACCAAGGAACTGGCCCCGTCGCTTTTGTTCAAAGGCTCCTTTCTGTTGCATCCACTTCCAGGCTCAGAGCTTCATAACTCTCTGCTCGCGGTCACTGCAAGAGAGGCAGCCGTCACAGGGACCAGCTGTCTGTCGGCGGCAAGAACTTAGCGTGCCCCGAACCAGCTGCCGGCGTCGCAGGCACACGATGTGCGTACGACGAAGCATTATCGCTGCTGATGAAGGGTTCGTTTCAGGACCCGCCGCTTCAGAAACGTCATTACAGAAAGGGGAAGATGCGGGGACACTGGGGCCGGGATGACGTCCACGTGGAGACCGAGCGAGCGTCCTCAGGCGGCCCGTCGCCCCCGGCCACAGAGGCGCCACCGCGTGACGGAGCTGCTGGGCGGCCCTCGGCCCTCTGCGCCAGCATCCCCCACCTGCGAGTCCTTAAGGCGGTCCCCGCACCTCCCCTCGTGCGTAAAAAGGAGCAACAGCAGTATCCACTTGAATGGATTTCTTAAAACAACGCTTAAGCGTGAATACAGAAGCGTTAGCCCAGTGATTAGAAAGTAATAAGGGGTTAATGAATAAAAGCTGCCCTCACTGTACCCTGCGTGTCTTGTTCCCTTTATCGGGGGCGCGATCACCCCAGCACTGTCACTGGCACGGAGTGCTGACCTATTTTGGGGGTCTGCCTTGCACCGTAACAGCCGCCATAGTGTGGTCCCGCCGGGACCTGAGGGCCACACCTCCCGCCACATCGGACACACTCCAGGAGCGCAGCGGAGGATGGCGGGAGAAAGTTCAGACACAGAGCCTTCCGACAGACAGGCCAAGGCTGTCGCGTGTAATTTCCAAGTTTCTACTGGCCACGTCACAAAAGGAGAAAGCAATGGGTGAAATTAACTTCAGTGAGATACTTGGCTGAATGTATACAAAATACAATCATGTTTAAACAGTGGCTTGAAACCTATATAATCTTATTAAATAATGTCACCCCAATACATTCGATAAAAATTTGAGAAGAAGAAGAAAGAAAACACATGTGTCGGAAGCCGCATTGCAAGTGCTCAGCAGCCACACGTGTGCCTCTGATACCGGACGGAACAGGTTCACAGTCAAAGGGACCTGGGTTCAGATTCTCACTCTATTTCCTCGCCATCCACCGCTAACTCTCAATTTCACTGGGTTAAAAATAACCATCTCCAGGTACTGCTCCATGGATTAGATACAAATCACGGAGCTCCCAGAGCGAGGCCTGCTCTGCAGTGGTACTTGTGAATGAGAACTCCCCCACCCGCCCCGCCCATGAACTTGGAGAACACGGTCTCCGTGCCGCACAAGCCGTGACCTACCCTCAGCGCCCCCTCCCTCTGCCATACACCACAGCCCACCCACCTGCACAGCTCTCCTCCTTGACGCCCAACAGCTGTGAACTTGACCGTGTCGACTTACAGAAGCCACGGACCCTCTCAGATGTGACCCAGGTATGTGGTCCCAAGAAACTAAACAGGCATGTACCTGAGAACATCCCTGTCCTCTGGGCCTGTCCCCTCCCCCTCCCCCACCGTCCCCACCCACCGCAGCTGCCTCAGAAACTGCCGACAACAGCAACGCTTCTCCATCGGAAGGCAGACTCGAAAATTAAACAGGTGGGGGTTGTTCTGCAGAGCCACCGGCCAGGACCTTTCAAAAGTGTCAAGGTAAAAAGGACAAAGAACAACCAAGGGTCTGGTCTAGAAAAGGGACATTACTGGGAAAAGCGGTGAAACTCAAACAAGGTCTGCGGATTAGTTACCAGGACGGCACCAACGTCCGTTTCCTGGGTTCGGTGACAGTCCTGCGGTTGCGCGTAAGAGCGGTGTCAGCGGGTGTACGATGACCCGAGGTCTGAGCACCCAGTGGGCACCATGAAGACTGCAGCCGACGACACTGTACTACGGCCTAGGTGAGACTTACGGAGGGCAAAACTCCGACATTCTCGCCCTCCCCCCAGCACGCGCAGGTGTGAGAGAATGACGGTGCTACGCCGTAACTCGACGGGGAAGCCCTTTCCCAGTGTTCACGCGTGTATCACAGCGTGTACTTCAAACATCTTACCACTTCAGTTCTCAATTACTCCCCCAATGACGCTTCAAAAAATATCAGGGGGGGACCTAGGGAAACCCTCTATACTGTTTTTACAACGTCTCTGCAGGTCTAGGGTTTCACAATAAAAAGTCAATGCACTTTTAAATGCGATTATTTGAGCCTGTCCCAATAGGTCATTCGTTGATACCTCGTTGGAACACGTACGCCGAGCAGACGGCAGTGCGGCCCTGACGCAGGCTAACAGAAAGTCAATTCCAAGGTGCAGAGAATCCACCGCAATCACCACTATTGGTTTGCAAATCCACCAGGACAGTACGAAGTCACCTACGTACTGAATAATACTGAGCGCCTGAGAAGGACCGATGTTCTCCCAACCAGTCCTGTTACTACACTAAGTAAACTTCTTTTGACTCGGCATTACTGAATAACAGGCTGAAACAAGAGGGCCCCTGAGGTCAACTTTTTACAGAAAGAAAGTGACAGGAAAAGCTAAGGAAGAGGGGCAAAGAAGCACGTTGCCGCCTGCACCCCCACCCCCACCCCCACCCAGGCAGCCCGCTCCTCTAAGAAACAGCGCAGTCACCAGGTTCAAAGAAGACCCCAGACGAAATCGGGACCGGTGCTTCTGCCCCAGCTTCCGTCCCTGTAGCTCACGATGAGCCAGGCTCGCAGGCGGGCAGGGCTTCCGCTGAGGCAGGGGCTGCACTGGTTCTTTGCACGTGTGATTTCTTTCCCCCGCAGCACCGATGCTCTGTTTCATTCATAGCAGCACCTGAAGTCTAAGGACGCTGGCACAGCAAGCCAGGAAAGAATCTGCCTTATGCGTTCGACCCTCCCCTCAGAGGTGCTTATTGCTAGGTGAACACTGATCTTAAAGTATATATTATATATGTATCTGTACACAGTTACACACACACACACACACACACACACACAGTGACACATGGCCATGAGCAGAGCGAACACCTCTCTAGTATTAGCACACTTTGCACAAAGCTTGCCACTCTTCTCTCCTCGCGCGTTCTCCAGATGCTGCCCCTCCTGCTCTGCCTACTTAAGCAGCCTCGACCCTTGTTTCCATCGCCTTCCATCAAGCCACCGTCGCCATTTTTGTTTTAAGTAAAATCCTACATGTACTGCAGTGTTTTCTTATTAGAAAGTTCATGGCTTTTTAAGTGCTAGCCTTTTTAATGAAATTGTTATTCTTTTCATTAGTATTCCAGTTATGAAGTTGCATAAGCCCTGGTAATTTAAGTATGAATATGCACACTGGAAAGTGTTCCAGAAATGCATGTGTAATATAGTAGGAATGCTGTACCTGCACATACTCTGAACGGAATACACAAAATGCTATTCCAGGACTATTTAAAATACAAATTGTCATAGTATCTTGCTTCCAAAGATGAATGGTATATCAACGAAATGTGTGCTTAATATTGATTTGTATTTTATACATTTTATATTTAGCCATAAATTCAAATTTTAGTCATGCATTTCTGGATGAGTCATGCATTTCTTAAACAGGATATTCCAATGTAATGCTGACAATTATTGTCTAAGTTAAGACCAGATTGATGCATTTGTAAGAAAAGCAAACATCCAGTGTTTTTTTGATGTGAAATAGGCATATTTACGAGCATTCATCAGGCCAACGTCAATTTTTTTCAAATGAAGCAGCCTCTAAAATATTTAAAAATATAAAGATGTGTCTAGAAAGCATTTTTGCTCATAAAAGCAAAAACGCACTTTAAACAGCATCTTTTTTAGTATGACATCACACTGAAGAAGAATTTAGGATGACTTTTTTATTTCTCAAAGGAAGCAACAATCAATACTTAACCATTTGTTGTTAAATAAGACAATGCCAATCAGTACACATCCTTTTATATAGGAGCTCCTGCGGTCAACAAGCATTGTGAAAGGAAGCTTATTGTTTGTACAAGGCAGAGAAAGCATGTGGCTTGTAACTCCTCAGAAATACAGTTCAGCCAAAGGAGCTATAATGTATTCTCTCAACATCCATTTGAATACACCCTTTTTGAAATTAATGTATATAATGAATAAAAATGCTATTATCCTTATTATATTCCAAATGCAGTAAATAACTATAATTAATATCTACATAAAAGAGCATCGCTCTCTCTCCTTGTCTTCTAAGTAGTATATAATAGGCCAGGGCACTTTCATGGACCACGCGACCCTGAATTTCAAGGAGCTTTCCCCCCGCAATTACCTGTTCATACTCACTAGCTGAGAGACAGTCGGCGTGTTTCTAATGGAAAAAACAATGCACGGTTGTCTGCGTCTAGTGTGACCTCTTTCACTTGGGTGGACACCCCCTCCATCACTGACTAGGTGAGGATGTGCCCTTGTCAAACCAAAGGCGAAAGAATAACGAACGCACAGCAGGCTAAGCCAGCGGGGAAGGGGAGGCTGCGGAGGTTGCAAGAGCAGCCCTGTGGGTGACAAACTAGAGGCAGCCTCTGAAGAGCCGGCTGACAGCACGAAAGTGCTCCAGAGCGCGAGGCGCACTGAACCCCATCTTCGGATGTCGGCCACACAAAACTCCACTCAGATGTGTTCGTTCCAGGAGTCACTATGCAGATTAGGGCGTGGATTTCCAAAGGATGGCTGGCGGAGCAGGCTGGACAGAGACACACTTACAAGATACCTGTTTCCACACAGCACGTGAGAAAGGTCAGTGTAAACCAGTAGATGATGGTTCGCGTCCAGCAAACAATTACAAACATCATCCAACAGGAAACAGCCATTCCCATTCGAGAATCAGAAATAGAAAATGGAAGATTTGCCCAAACAACGGGACTTTTACTACTGTCAAAAGACATGGCGAGAACTACTCGATTAATTGCTTTCCCAGTGCACCAACAGGAATAATATGGAATCACATGAAAACATTTTTAGAAGGGGCTGAAACCAGAAGAAATAAGGCAAGTTCTGTTGCAGTCCTCTCAGTGTGACTTTACTTTGAAAACAAACAAACAGAAAAATCTCAAATCTAACCATGCAGGCACGTGCTGGGACTATGCATTATATCGTTGTGCCAATTACACACACTTTGACATTCCTCTTCGACATTAGGACTGGAATGAAAGGCAGGTTCCTGACCAGCTGTCCTACTTTTGCAGAGCAACAGCGCCACCTTTGGTCTCCAGCAAAAGCCTCGAGCGCAGCAGTCTCCCAAACTTCCTTTCGTCCATTACAGTACTCACAGATATGCCACCAAATTGGTATGTCACCGAATTTCACATCACATTTACCATACTCTAGACATACCTTGTACCTGCACAGCGTAATAAAACATGAGAATAAAAGAGTGCTTCCCAGATGCAAAATTTTGAAATCATCGAAACTAATACCAAACACATGTATTTTAATCATCAGTGTAATAACTTCCAATCAACATTTCATTAAACACTTTTTGCCAAATCCAAGTAGGTCAATCAACTGATACATTTTAAATATAAAAGTAAAACTCTTTTTATAGCATCACTGCATTTCAAAATTGATTTCTGAAAATACATTCAATTCTAAATGTACCTACAATTCAGTAACTGACAATACAGTATCAGCAGGTTACCAGTTAAACCACATCATTATAATTTATGTACAAATACAGCATGTTTCTGATCTACTTACACCAACGACACAATGTCACCACGCTGGACTTCAAAATTCCTCACTTTCCAGTGGTTCAAAAGCACCACGTCGGATGACTGGCTCCCTCCGGGATTCAAAGAGGGCTGAAACACAGGGAGAAAGAAACATGTCTCTCATTTGTACTTTTCAGTCCTCATGGTGCTTCGCACGTGACAGCTCTGTGCAGAGCAATACAATGTCTCTAACGTAGTCACTTTCAATAAACGGCTGCTCTAAAGGAACAGCAAATGATGAGTTTTCAAAAGGGCTCATCGGGATGCTGCAGAGTGAACCGGGGGGAAATATGTGCCCAAAACTGGTGGGGAGGGAGAACGTGCCAGGTATTTCGATCTCCCCTGAACTCGAGTAACGAGGTGTGGAGAGCCTTAAGGAGGATTCAAGAGACACGAGGAGGAATCGAGTCAACCCTCCCGACGGAAGATCCAGACAGGAGCTAATTCGACAACAGCCCACGGCACTGTTCCATGGGGGGAGAGCCATCGCAACCCAACCAGGAAACGCCACGGAGGAAGTGGAGTGAGCAGAAGAAACACACGGTGGGACAGGCGTGGAAAGCGTGGGGATGGCCCATGTGGTCCTCTCTGCCCGAGAGAGCAGGCAGCAAGGGTCCCGGTCCCGGGGTCAGGTGGCCTCGTAAGTGGCCGTCACCCTGGGATCAGACAAGCCTTGACGTGCCCAAGGGCAGGCGGGGCAGGAACAGAGAAACGTTCTGTGCGCGGACTCACCTGATGGTCAGGGGCCACGAGGCGCTGCGTGAGGAAGTGTGACGCCTAACAACCTGACACCCCACGGGGTGCAGCGAAAGGGAACGGAGACACGGCAGCCCTGAGTCGGGGAGGTGGGACGGACGGACGGGGGACACAGGAAGACAAGGTGCCCTTTCCACCATGGACGCTGCGGGGTCCCTGACAGTGTCACAGAGAGTGTCTGTGTCTGCGGGGAAAAGCGGCCCAACCACAGGGCGCGCCCGGCTCTCCCCGGCGCCGGGGGTGGCGGTAGCAGACATGACCTTGGCCAGCGCTCAGCTGGACCATATCTGCTTGCCCAGGGGAGGGGCTGGGTAGGAGTCTTCCTATAGTTTGAAGTTCAAAAGATGAACGGTTTTCGAAAACTGTATTTAAATAAGAGGGTTCGTAAGCAACGCACATTATCCAAACAATGGCTACACCTCTTTCAACGGACACATATTCAAGGTAAGTCGAGTAAGAAAGCCTTTGTTTTGCATCACGTCAGGCGATTTAAGGGTTAGGAGTAAAGTGGAGCAGCGCTTTATTATTTATTTTCCATTATGACATCAAGCTGATCACAAAGGAATACGTTTTTTCTTTACTGTTCATTCAGGAATATGAAGAAAGCAATGTGACTCACACTTATCACAAAGGAACTTCCCTGAACTGGAAAACTCCTGTATAGCACTAATAAAAACTGTGGTTCCTTGTACTTCAATTAAGCAAATTAACACTTTTTAAAAACCACCATTTCCTGACTTTTCCAAAACAACTTTTGAGGAGAAAAAGAATGCACTAACTTCAAAATGAAAAATTTATAGGAAACATTTAGGAAAACGTAATATGGACGGTGCTGTTCTAGAAAAACAAGCAAACCGCGTTATTACTCAGAAACGGCTCACAGCCCGCTTCCCCTGCGGAGACACAGTGTATACTCCAGACAGAACAAGCAATCTTTTCAAATCAAAGAAATGATAAACATGAAATCTACATCAAATCTCATAAACTTCAGGAACCTGATGTAACATCAAACCTCATAAACTTCGGGAACCACAGAGTTCGTATTTTCTGGTTGTGTTGTCAATACTTTCAATCCTAGATTCCCAGGGACTCCATCAAAACTATAACCAGCTTAAAATAATAAAGTTTGGGGAAGTTGCAAACCTCAGAGAATATTTAATCTAGGAGTTTCCAGCTACATTTCATAACGCGTGACTGTGTTGACTGTCGCTGCTAGCAGTCGAGGAGTGTCCCAGCGGTAAGTGGAAAAACACTGAAAAATCACTGGAATTAGCAATGAACAACAAAAGCCAGCCGAAGGCTGCCCCTCTCATCTTTTCTGGGTGACCTGCACCCTCTCCATCTATCCTGCGGCCTCTGCCAGGGAGACCTCAGGTTCAACATCAACCTCAGGGGTCTTTAGGGCAGCCTTGCTCTAGAGATTAAAAAAAAAAAAAAAAAACCACTGTTCTCATCTTGGCTCCATTTCCTTACTTACTAGCCAGAGGACCTTAAATTCTTTAACCTTTCCAAGCCTCATTTCCATGTCCGCGACATGGGGTATCTGGACCACCCAGCTCCCAGGGTGGCCATGAGAACTACAGGAGGAGACCCTCAGAGGCTGGCGACACAGTCCTTGATGCGACGCGGGGTCAACAGCCAGAACAAGATGGGAGGCGGGTGCAGGGACCGCGGGATGGGGGAAACCAGCTCACACGGCGTCCTTCCAGGGAAATTTAGCTCTCACCTTCTGCCCTGCACGTCCGTCATTTTAAACACTGACCTGGAGGTCTCAGGCTCTAACTCCTACCCCTCGTGTCTACACTCTCGGGGGTGTCTTCATCTCTTTTAGGCAAGTGCAGTCAGCACACTTCATTTGGATCTCAGTTGTCCTGCCTCTAGGACCGAACCGCCACAAGCACTTGACTGTGTGCGCAGCTATGGAGTTGCAGCTTCTATGAAAACGTCATGTCCGGTTTCTTTTGAATGTTCATTTTAAAATATGCACACACACACAAATAAAATGACATGCATTAAAATTGAACTTCTTAGCTCTAGTTGACATAATAATTTTCCTTTACTTCCTTTTTTTGAAAAAAAAATTGTTCATCCATAAGAAGGAGGTTATTGTGTGCTTTGCTCTGATCTAAGCACTCTGTCGTTCACTCTAAAAAAGGCAATACAAGTTAGAAGAGCTCGGCAGACATTAATAAGTTATGGTAAAGCTAGAAAGAGCAGGCGTCACTCCTGCTTTTGAAACAGGGCAAGACAGAAGGTGGCCTCCATGCCTCTCTGATCAAAGGCTCTGCTCAAGGAATTTCAACTCTCGTACAAACAAATATTCTTGTCAAGGCACCCTAAATTCTCAGCTCGTGTCTAAGTTGAAATCATACCCCAGTTTTCGGGGATTTCTGCGTCTTGGCGTGGAAAAATAACACTCCCCTAGAGAATTAAACAGAGACATAACAAATTTTTTACCTTGTAAGAGTTAGCCCAGCCACCAATCAGTAAAGGATATCATTCCGGTTTTGATTTTTTCTATAAATTTTTTCTTATTAATTTTGTTCTCGTATTTTCTAATCTAGGAAAAGTTCACAGCGCGCAGTTTGCCACGTACAGTCTACTGGCCCACAAAGCCTGGTTCTCACCTTGCTCCTCTGGCAGTGACACCTTCATCCGTCTCATGCACCCAGAGCGCCACCCACCGGGCTGGAAGTAATCTAAACGGCTGAATAAACGCCACGCTTTTTAAGGAGATGCTTTCGAGTTGCCATGAGGAACCAAGAGTTGCCCTCAAACTTCCTTCGAAAAGTCGTAATATGAGAAAAATGATTGGGGATGTCAGGTGACTATTAGTTTAAAAGTAAGAGGAAAAAACTGAAATACTACTATTTGTTTCACGGTTTTGACCGCTGCAGCGCTGGCCAGGAGGCATGAACTACAGTTACAATAAGTGTATATTCCCTTGATAGAATCATTATTCTTAGACGCCACACTTTGGAGAGACTGTGGATAAAGTGGTCTAAAATACCATCACCGCCTCCCTGCTGTTCGGGGCCCCACTGTTTGCCTGGCACCTGGCGACCTTGAACTTGCCTCACCAGGTACACACAGTCCAAGGACTCCAGCTGCACCCAAGGCCCCACAGGCTGTGGCCAGAACTGGAGCATCCGTCCCAGGTAAAGGGCACTTATTACCCTGAGCCCTTAATGCTTGACCCCTTACAGCGAGCATGCGGCTAATACAAAAATTATTCAAACTTCTGACCGCAGGGCCCCTCACCTGCCCGGGTGATTAAAAGCCACAGCCACACGCACATTACACTCGAGTGCTGAAAGGAGGAAATTCAAGCCATAAAGCCTCTCAGGAAATTTACACATATTAAGTCCCAGTTCCATCTGGCACGTCATTAATAAGCGCAGGATAATGGGCTCCTCACACCTGCTCCGGCTCCCACGGGCGCCCCACAGGAGCACCTGGCCGTTTGCTCAAGTTCCCACTAGGACCCCGTCTTCCCAGAGTCACCTTAGCGCTTCGTCCTAGACGGGTCACCCCGCCTGGCCAGCCAGTCCCGGCAGCCCCTGCCCGCTCACACGCGAGCCGTGGGCAGGTCCCACACGGGCCGAACCGAGACCGATTCTCCACACGCCCGAACTAAAGGACGGCGGAGGGAAAGCACGCCTTCGCTTGAGGGCGCGAGGCTGCACGACCCTGTAGGACGTGACAAGGAGCCGACGGACAGTTTCAATATTCTGCCCCCGAACCCCTAGGCCAGAGCTCTGGGCTCGTGAGGTTCGCCCCGCATATTCCAAGGTCCTGCAGGGGACGGTTCTTCCACCTGCTCCGGTACCAGCAAGCGTGGGCCACCATTACTCCAGTTTCCAACAGCAGCTTCCTCGCCCCGTTCCGGCTGCCAGTAACATCGCTGGTCATTCGTCCAGTCTTTGCCAATAATGCCTCTACCGGTTTTCCAGCCCCAACCGCCACGGGGTTCCAAGACCAGTGACACATTCTGAAGGATTCCGTCAGGACACTGCCTCAGTCATAACCACAGTTTTTGTTTCAGTCACCGCCTGCTTCATGGCAAACCACCCTAAAACTGTGCCTTAACAGAGCAACCGCTTATTTGCTCGTAAGCTTGCGATCTGGGCTCTGCCCCGCAGGGCAGGTCCCCTGCTGGTCTCTCCTGAGGTCGCTCGCATGGCTGCAATCCTCTGGGGGTCACGTCGGGCCCCTCTGGAAAGTCCGAGAGGACCCTGCTTACACGCCAGGCACTGACCTGGGGCTTGTGGACCAGGATGCTCCACTGGCCCCCAGTGGCCCCTCTGGCAGGAGAGCCAGGGGCTTCTTGCACATTCCTATTGCACAAGGGTTTACCAAGTTTCTGCTGGAGTAACAGGTACCCATGCCACGCCGGCTAAAGCAAGTCAGGTGGCCAGAGTCAGCGTGGGAGGAAGCCACACCCATCGGTGAGGGAGCTGCTGCGACTCACCAGGGGCCAGGGCTGAGAACCCCTCCACGCCCCTCCATGCTAACGGCAGGGGCCGTCTCTCTGCTGACACTCTCTGCACTCGCCATTGGTCATTTTAAAGACAGCAGAAATACCTGCCTACATAGGTCAGTTGATCAGAGCATCGTCCAGATACACAAAGGTTGCAGGTTCGATCCCCGGTCAGGGCACATACAAGAATCCAATCAATGAATGCATAAATAAGTGGAAAAACAAATCGATTTTTTATTCTCTTTCCCTCTCTCCCACCTAAAATCAGTAAGTTTTTAAATGTTTAATTTTGAAACTACAGAAATAAAAGATGGTTTATATTGAAAAAAAGGGAGAGAGATAATTAGCTGGCCAAAAAATGAACTAAATAAACACAAAAAATTTTAAAGATAACACTCTTAAGCTACCAAGTACAGAACATGCATTTAAAAATGGAAGAAATAAAAACAAAGGTTATAAAGCAAAAGAAGAATCAGAAGTGTTATAAATTATACCACTGGCATAAGAGATTAGAAAGAATAAAATAAGCTGAAATTAGCACAGACATATGACGAATGACTTCATAGACTAAGGATGGGAAATAAAAACTATATTTTTAAAAGGTATTAAGAGTAGTTAGAATTCAAAAGCTTAATTAAAACACCAAGGCCCTGTGGCTGGTGTGGCTCAGTGGTCGAGCACAGGCCTGAGAACCAAAAACGTGGCTGGTTTGACTCCCAGTCGGGGCACATGCCTGGGTTGCAGGGCCAGGTCCCCAGGAGGGGGCGTGCAAGAGGCAACCACACCCCCTCTCCTTCTCTCCCTCTCCTTCTCTCTCTCCCTTCTCCTCTAGAAAAAATAAAATAAATAAAATCTTAAAAAAAAAAAACACCAAGGTAATCGGGATCTCTGATGCAAAGCACTTCCTATGTCTGGTAAATCCCCAAACAACTGCCCTTCCCCCAGAGTTGGGGCTCTCGGCCCAGGAACAGGCTGTCAAAGGTGAGCACCTGCAGAGCTTGTCAGAATGCAGATTCCCAGGTCCTGGCCACAATTCTGATGCCACAGACCCGGACTAGGGCTCAGGAACCTGCAGGAATGAGGTCCAAGAACGACACTGGCCCCAAAGGGCTTTCTCGGACCACGGCCCTTGTCCTCCGCATGGTCCTGAGTGCTGGCGGCCTTGACGCCAAGCCCGCACTGAAGATTCCAGATCGAAAGCCAACCTGCCCCAGTCCCTCCATCACAGGGCACTTTTGGCAGCCTCGGCCTTTCCAGCCCCGCTCCCGCAACGAAGCAGCATTTTCCAAACTACAGGTGACGACCTCTGCGGAGTCCCAGAATCACATTAGCGGGCTGAGGCCAGAGTAGAAAGTAGCAGAGGGCGCTGCTCATGACGCTGGTGACTAGGGTGGAGGCGCTGTTACAGGGAACCTGCGTTTCAGTCGTCTGCCTGGGAGTGTCTGCGCCGTGCGTGGGCAGGGAGGCTGAAAAATCTCTGCTCGGAAGACGGGGGCCGATGCATCAAGGAGCTGGAAGGTTTTCAGGGTGAAGAGTACAGAAACACCCTCGGAGTCAGGGAGAAAAATTTTAATGATGGTAATTTCACTTTATCATATTTCTGCAGGGTTTAATTATGCAAGCACGTTGACGCTTCAGAGAACGAATTCCGCGTGCATTTATCCGGCACCCCTGTGAGCGGCTAGGTGAGAGGCGAGCGGGCTCTCTCTTACAGAAGCGCACCGACGGAGTGCACACGAACCCGTGAAATGACGAGAGGACAACGAGGAAGACATGTCACCGGGCGTGAAATGCGCGGTGCTGTAGGAGTTCCAGTAAGTAAATGGAGACGTCGGGGAGAGCTGTGGGAAGAGACCAGGGCCCGAGTTCAGCCCTCGGGGAGCACAGCAGGGGGCAGAGGAGAGGAGAAGGGCCCTCACGTCGAGCTCCACAGCCGGACTAACGCCTGTGGAAAGGAGCACGGGGGCGGGGGGGGGCTCGGTGCGCCCCCCAGTGAGTGCGCCCACCGCACCCGCCCTGCAGAGCCCAGGTGCTTTCTGTTCTGCAGACTCTCCATTCCCTGGGGCCGCAGGGTCCCCACCGGACAGCCTGCCATCGGCCAGCAGACAGGAGAGAACAGAGCACAGACCACAGAGAAGGCTTTCAGGGGCCAGGCCTGAAGCGTCACCTCACTCGTCGTCCTTTCAACACTGGCCAGAACCCAGTCACGTGTCACCACGAGGGCCCAGGACCTAAGCGGAGCACTTGCACTCCTCGCCAGCCTCCCCACCTGCTCCGACTCCACCAGGCCCAGCACGCAGCGCAAACGGAGGGAGACTCTCTAAAAGGGGGGAAGAAAACAGAGTGGACGCCGGGACCTAGGGTTTGAGGAAGGACATGGTGGAGGGTCCCCTGGGTCTTCTGTTTGCTTCCCATATACCCGGGGTGGACTCGGAGGGGCAGAAAGCCTGCCGCCAGGGCCCACCAAGAGTCAGGACAAGAAAGCCTGGAGAAAAGCCTGCTCTCTAGCCCAAGGCCTGCAAGAAGTACAGCCAACCACGGGCGGGGAAGGGGCCTGGCACCCTCGTTCCAGTGGGTAGGGGCAGGGGGGACCCCAGCAATCAGGGTCCAGGGACCCCCGGGCGTTCTCTGTACAACTCTCACTGCCTTGCTGAAGCCTCGAGTTACTGCCACATTAAAGGGACAAGAGCATGGTGACGTCCATGCCTGAAGAACAGAGAACCTCGCTGCATCCGCAAACCCAGAGCGTCCGGTTACGCTCCCACGGCGCATGAGGGAAGCCCAGGAAGGGACATCAGAAAGTTACCGCGCACCACCTGCCTCTGCGTCACAAACGTCGGCTGCGATACGTGATACAAACTCATCTATTTGAATTCTCTATCAATGTCAGGCCGCAGACTTACATCGAAACAGGTAACGTCCTAAGGGGTAAAGACCTCAGGTGAGATTCTCAAGCCAAAGGTAACTTGGGAGGAGAGCACAAGGGGAGGCTAACAAGCACTCGAGCACGACCTCGGGGCTGCATTCGAAGCCAGCCCAGCCCAGCCCAGCCCAGGGCGGGGGCCAGAACACGGAGCGGTCGGCACCCCAGGAAACGTGCGCCCGCCCGGGGCATCGGGGCGCCTTGGAAGTTCGCGCTCAGCAGGCAACATCGCCCTCCCGAACTCTGCCTGAAATTCTGCCGCACGAAACACAGTGAGGGTCTATCTGCATCTAGCTTCCTGGAATTCAAAATAATAGTTAGGATCTAGCATGACAGCTGAATATTAAGGCCACTGTAGGTTTCAATTTTTTAAATAAAATAAAATAACTGTGACTGAGAAACACCGAGCACAAGACTCTCTGTTTGCTTTTTCGGCAGAACTTTTAATTGTAAACTCAGCAGGAAATAAGATAATGACCAGGAGGAGCCAGGCGGGAGTCTGAGAGGTTTCTTGAAGCCACTTTCTTCAGAATCATTTGCAGGTCGGGGGAAGTCAAGACAAGTTTGAGCCAAGGACTGCGTGCTGCTGAGGAACAAAGACCTGGGCGCTGATTGAACTCCCTTTTCCCTCACGTTCTCTGATTCTCTAACATGTTCTGCACGTGTCTTCCTCTGAAGTCAGAGCTGGACAGATGGCCTTGGGCAGCGGTGTTTTCCAGCGCTGTCCCCTCTGGCTATGCAGAACAGCAAGAGGAAGACGGTACACGGGGCAAAAATTGGGTAGCAGTTGCTGCGGACACTGGACAACGTGCTTACAATTACTTCCTTCTCTTACTCTGGGCGGTCTTGGGTCGTGATTTCAAACATCGAAGGCACGCGTGCCCCTCTGACAAGAACCGGGGACGCTGAAGCAGCTACTCTCACTGCAATCAAACCTCGACCCCAGGTGCCAGGTCGTTAAGCAACCCCTAGGGCACGTTTTTGCTCTGAAAGCCTCTGTGAGCCATTGAACTTCTAATCTGAATAAGTGCATTCCACCGACGTAAATTCTCCCTGGAGTTTCAACTGCGCTCAGTATCGGTCTTCATTCCTTGCATGGAATTAAGGTTGAGTGACGCGGTGCTTCTTAAAAAAGAAGAATGTGCCCCGTTCACAGTAACTGTGCAGCAGCCCGTAGGAGTGTGCCCCGCACCCGAGGGGCACGGCCGGCGTGGAGGGACAATGAGAAGCCAGCCATCCGGCCAGCGCGCCGTGCACACAGCACAGGAAAGGGGTCCTCTCGCCCAGTCCAGTGGACACGCCCACACACCTCGATGTTTAAAAACCAAATGCTCTACAAACCCCTATTTCCCACAGAATTATATTATTAAAGATCTTTATTTTCACGTATGATTTATCTTCGACTAGCTGCGACTCCCCACGTTGAATCACCTGTAGCCCTCTGGCCAGGCGCCTAGTGCATTGTAAATCAATGTTGCAAACCTACAAAAAGAACCACTGAGGTAGCGTTTAAAAGGTAAAGAATTATTTCTTATAAGAAAGAATCCTGAAAACGAGCTACCATGAAATCTTAAGTCAACAGAATTTGGGAAAGACACAAACATAGCTCGTACAAAAAATTTGGTCTTCAAAGTGAGTTTCCAGGGCAGCGCCCACAGGACTTACTCAGTAAGGTCCACAGGACTGGAACTACCTGCCCCTTTAATGAGATCCTATCTCCCATCCCTTGGATTCTCTTAAATAACACGTCTCTAAGTTACAGAGTGACCTTTCAGAAAAGCCACTCTGAAGAGTGGCCGGGGGCAATTTCCAGCCTACACACGTCTAAATGGATTGATCCACTCCAGCACCGGTGGCTCCAGAGTCAGCCTGTTCCGGTTCCGTCAGCCCCGGGCGGTGAAGCCCAGCGACGTCCTAGGGAGACTCAAAGGAGAAAGGCACGTTGCAGGTGGCCTCTGAGGTCAACACATGTCCTGGGAGTCTCCGTGCCCGTCGAGGACGTACTTACGTATTTGCGAGTCTCCCTGCCCTCCCCACCCCTGCCACGGCTGCCCTGTGGGTGAGACACACTTCCCGAGCCCACTGACTTTGGGCCTGGCCGTGTGACTTGCTCTGATCCATGGAACGTGGGCGGAAGAGAGGCCCTGAGGCTTTGGGGGGTTCTGAGTGTTTCCCGTCACGCCCGTCTCCCGCGATCACCCTCGAGAAGAGCCCAGCCCAGGCAGCCTGGGCTCCTCCTAAGCGACTCCGGTCACCCCATGGACTCGTGGGTGAGAGATGAAGAGCTGCACGTGGGCCGCTGTCCAAGTAAAGGCCAACTCGGTGGCCGACCACGAAAGGGCTCCGGGATTGCTGGTATTTTCCGGTACCACTCTGTTCCAGATTAAAATGGCCAGGTCCACTCTCCAAAACGGTGTGCGGAATCAAGCCCGTTCTCAGTTCTGGAGTCCCTGCCAGGCACCGGCCAACATCCGACAGCTTGGTATCTCCTGTATCCGAACACTCACCCATCGCCCTGGCTTACTGATTCTTGAACCTCCTGTGCTAAGGTCAAAGCACCCTGGAGACAGGCCTGTATCTGACCCACCCGGTGACACCTAAAATAGTGCGTTGCACCTACTGGCCACTGGACAGTGACTCCCTACTCCGGTTCACAGCACTTTTCTTTATTGTCCATGCCCTGAAATGACCTGAGTCACAGAACTGTTCGTACAGCCGAACTGACAGCAGTGACTCGATATGACCTTTCTACCTGAACGCACAGGTGAGCTCAAGTACTTTGCAACGAACGATGCTCAGGAGCGCTGGCCTACACCAGAGTGAACTCCTTCTGCGGGGCCTGCCACCTCCACAGTGTGTACCAAGATGGAGAATGGATGGGGCTGGCCCATCTCTGGCTGTCCACACAAACCTGCCGCACACACGTGTCACCAGCCTGGGCGCAAGTCCCAGGGAGGGCCCGCCGGGCACCTGTCCACCCCCTCCCCAGAGCACTTCCTGTCCTGAGCCTCTTCGTCACTGGTCCCCAGTTCCTGTCTCTCCCGCTCGCTGCCCCAGCTGTCCAATTTTCTCCATCACCCAACTCGTCTCTGTTCTTTTTTTTTCCTCCTCTTCTCTACGTTTTCTTTTTTCTTGCCTCTTGCTTCTCTGCCTTTCTTCACACTTTTGAACCATAGTAAAGGAGGCATCACCAGACGCACAGAGGACGCCTTCCCCACACACCAGATCAACCACCCGCCACGCACCAGAGGTGAACACCAGCCTCCGAGTCGCCAGAAGCAGATGTGTCCCCCGCGGGGTGCTCGGGGACTTCCAGAGACCTCCACGCACCCTGCCTGCGGTTTTAGTCTTTGCATCATTAGGTATATGTGGAGACGGGGGTGTTTTCCAACACTGGCCCGAAATTCTGCTGAACCCCACGGATGAAACACATTCTGTTCATCGAAGCCGAGCAGCAGGGAGGATGCCTCAAACATGCTGACTTCCGTCATAACCGAACCTCATTCCCGCAGTCTCTACTCCTGTTTTAAGAAGGACCTGGTGATAGCTAATGAAATTGTGACTACATTTTCTGTTACACTGAGAAGTAGTCTGTCTAAAATTCCTAACGCGCAGTCACGGCTGCCCTTCCCTCCCAGCGTACCCTTTCCCCTTTTACTCTGAAAACGGCCCCGCCCCCTTGTGCCGAGAACTGTCGCCCCTACGTCACCCCGAAAGCCCATGGAACAGCGGCACGCAACTGTGCTCGGTCACTTTCTCACGCAGCCCGCCCGCCCACAGGCGGAACCGCGCCCCTGTCCAAAGCCGGCCAAACCGATCTCTGCGTGCCCGGGCCAGGGCGTGTGTCCCGAGCTGACTCAGTCACAGTCCTTCCCCGAGACTCTTCCAAGGGACACGAGGAGGAGAGGAGAGCGCTCCCTCAGGCGGTGACGTCATCGGCCACGTTGAGGCTTGCGAGCTGCCAGCAGCCATGCCTGCGCCCTCTGGGGTGAGGACAGCTGGTCGGCGAGAATGAAGCCAAGATGCAGATGGTGGGGACAGAGGAGCTGGGCCCCCCGGCAGCACCCACGGCCCTGGTCCTCCTGTCCTCTGTGACACGCCCTCCTGCCTTCCTCGCGGGTGTGCGCAGCCTTCCCACAAACTCCCCTGTGCATCTGCGTCAGCGCAAGCTGCTTCCCTGTGCCCAGCAGCCAAGAAAGGTCCCCGTCACAGCAAACGCACTACAAGGTAACAAATCCGAGTTCTTGGGAGTAAGGTCTGGGACCACCGTAAGAATCTCTCATGTCTCTGCCACACACTTTGCATTAATCCACAGACCGACATTTATGAATGGCACTACTTGACACTTCCTTTATAAGATGATTGATTTCTTATCTTTCACAGTGAGTGTAGCAAAATGCCTCTTAACAGAAGCCATGAATATAGGTGTTCAGCGGGTAGAGGACTGGAATTCTCCGATGCCGTATGACTCTCTGGAACAGCAAACCCAAGGTCAGGAGGTGTCGTGTTCTAGAAAAATCCATCTCGGGAGAGTGATGGTTGTGTAGCAAAGCCACACTAATGAAACTGGAGAAAACATTATTAATGTAATTATTTGTTACCAAGAGTCACATGCCTATGGATGGACTCGAAGCGATCAAGGACCCAAAACTGGACTTGGTGGGGGGGTGGTGGTGGCGCGTGGATAAGGCAGTTTTCAACTCATACAAAGGTTTTGTTTCAAAATCTCAACCAAGAGAGTCTAGCCTTCCTTAAGGATTACGTCTAAAAGGAGGTTGCCAGGAATTCAAATCTAAAGAGACAGGAAATGTAAAATCCAATCTGCGTTAAACGCATTAAACTGCATTTGGGAATGAAGCCACACGCACGCCTCTAAGTCCCTCTCCTTCTGTGACCCTGTAGTAAAAGAGCTTTGCTTTCAAAGGAAGGGACCAGTTTGCTAGGGGCTGGTGACCGCTGTGGAGGGAACCAGAGAGACGAGGGTCGGGCTCGGAGTGCCCTGCCCAGGAGAAGGCCCCACGTGCTGTCCAGTGACAGAGGCGGAGTCGACGCTGACAGCCCCCCTTGAGAGCCCCAGCTTCGCCCCACCGGCACCCCTCTCTGGACCCCACCGAGTGCCCACACTCAGACACGGAGCTGATCTTCACCGTGGGAAATACGGCGAGAAGCAAATGCATGCTAACTGCTCAGAGCTGACGTCTAGGCCCCTAACGAGTTTTAACTCACTCACACAAACACACACACACACACACACACACACACACAACACTGGTTATTCTCTGTATGACCACAAGCTCTTAGAATTTTGCATAGTCATTATACTTATTTCTTTTATACAGCTATTTAACATCATACATGAACTTAAAACACACCAATAATGGAAGAAAACAAACCATATTACAAAATGCAAATTCTTCTTAATTGCATAAACATGCTTAAACAGCTAGGTTTTAGACATGTACTTTAGAACAATAATGTTTTCTCTAAGTTATTCCGGAAGACTATTTGCATATCACTTCTGGAAATCTCCTTTCCAAAGCTCTTCATTTCAACTCTTCAATCAGCAACATGCTTACAGAACACACTAGACCAGCTGGGACCGGTGCTCTGCACTTTTCTACCTGCTGGATATATATATTTGACCCAGACTCACTCCATATCTACCCTAATAATTTAGTCTTTAAAATACATTTATGTATGAAATCAAATGGGATTAATTAAAATACTTTAAAATCCCAAGCCATATCCACAGCCTATGATATCACTTAGTAAAATGTCTTCAAATCTCCATTTACAATTCCTTTGAAAAAACTAAAGAGACAGAGCACAACCTGGTCATTATTTTTATCCGCCTCTCCTCTGATTATGACTATACCAGAAGGCTTTATAAAGAAAGTTCTTAAAGTTAAATTTCAGTTCAAGATCTTTTTAAAACCTTTCCATTCCCAGGCCAGAAATGATGTAGACAAAGCTCATCTCTAGAGCTTGAGAAATGATGAAGTGTATGCAGCAAAAATGAAGTCATATGAATTATCACCTGCATCGATGCTCCCTCCACTCTTGCCACGCAGGCAACCCGATCGAGGAAGGTCACTGCCACAGGCACTGCCACAAAGAAACCTTTACAAAAGGCCTTGATGTATCTTTTCACCCAGCCTTGAGACTGTGCCATACCTGCAAACACAAAGAAAACAAGTATGAAATGGAGTCTTAAAACGAATATCAAAAATGAGGGAAATAAAGATGCGAAAAGCAGCACAAGAAAAACTGAGTTAAGGAAGAGCAACCTCATCTCAATATATTTCACACTCATCCCTGTAACCTTTGGAATACATTAGATTTAAAATCTCAAAGGCAAATGCATTCACTCTGGTTAACTCTTTTTGATAGCTCCAGTCCACTTGATCACTTTAGTGGAAAATTTTCCCTTACAAAGCAATAAGGTAGAGAAATAGTAAGAATTATCATGGATATGCTCCTCATACCCTCAGACCTGTTCTATTCCACAGTAACAGAATTTTCGACAAGATACTTCAATGGCTGCCCAGCCTCCCTTGCAGCTAAGTGTGATCATGTGACTAGGTGCAATGAATGAGGGATGAGCAGAAATGACATACTCCCACACTGTGCCCTTAAAAGGAATATGTCCTCCCTTTTCTGTGGCTCATTTTCTGATACCTGTGATGATGAGGTGGTGATACGAATAGGAACAGACATTTAAAGTTAACAATGGCAGAGCAACAGAAGGATCCCAGGTCCCCACCACCATGGAGGCAGTTAAATGAGAGATAAATCACTCTCTATCATTTAAAAACTCTAAACTCTACTTCCTATTTTCTATATAAATTTATATACATATATAAAAGTATATAAAACAGAATATCATTTTTATTGTTTTAATCACTTAACAAACACTTATATACCAGTTGTATAATTAAAGTATAAAGAAAGACTTAAAAAACAGTCTTATCAAATGCTAGGAATGGGTAATTCCAGATGTTAGGAATGTAGAGGATGACTATTTTCTTCTTTGAACTTCTGTTGGTTTCTGACCTTTAAAAAAAAAAAGGACCGTCCTAAGAAGTCACAGCGGTAGATAGCTCACTGCGGGGTAAGTCCCGTCTGGGTCTCTCTGCCATCACAACAAACAAGCCACATGTCCTCAGGCTCCCTGCTGCTCGATGCAAAGCACAACCACTGAGTCAGGTTTTCCCGTTCGTGCAGGAATCGACATGCGTGACTGCGTGAGCACACCTGCTGTGTGCGGCCAGCGCAGGCTATGACGGAACGGTGCCTCGGCGTGCTTCTGACAGCATCTTGAGCATTTGAACTTAGAAATTCTTACTTTTCTAGTCACCCATAGTAAGCACTGTAGTTCAAATGGGGGGGAAACACTGACAATTTGTATCATAACCCACCTGACGACTTGCCTATTTTAGGTAGTTAGGTGGTTAACAAACTGGCTGTAAACACACTGTATTTTAATGATCAGGTCCACTAGGCTTAAGCACCTGGAGTAATTATTAGACTCAAAAAATCAAACGGATGGGACAAACGCAAACTGAAAAGCATGCTTCTATACATCTGTGGTTCTCAGAATAAAAGGAGCCAACGTGTGACGGAATGAAAGGATCGTGTGTCCTCTTTGCTGTCCCTTGTGCCCTGCACATGTGGACCTCTGCTAAGGAACTAGGGACACCTGCAGAGTAAACACTAAGAAAGTCTTCAAATAGGATACGGCCACAGCTACCCATCAGGGGTAGCGTGCAAGACTGCAGCATCAATTAAGGGAAAAAAGAGGCATTAACATAAGTTGCATAAATTCAGATTCTGAGAATTTCGAACCTCGCCTTCTTTCCAATATACACTCTCCCCCACGCTGCTACCCCATCCAGTGGCTGCGACACCCAGGACAGAGCACAGCAATGACAGTCGGGGCCCCCGAGGTGGCCTAAACCCAGCTGCATGGCTGATAGGCTCACTTCTGGGCCTCAGCTTCCTCATCTGTAAAAAGAAAGGTCCTTCAGTGTCTCAGGTCCTCCCTGTGCCCAGCATTCTGTATGCCTGCAGATGTTTCAACGGTTCCTCCAGGATTTACGTAGACACCGTGAAGAAAAGCACTCAAGACTGAGAAGAGAGACAGAGCTGCCCTTTCGGTTTGAGTCTTCAGGTGTCAGAAAGAGAAAAGACTTTGTCTTTATTAAACAATGAACGTGAAAGGGAAACGACGACGCTGAGCCCAGCCCAGGTCACACACAAGAACATGAGAGGTACCGGGAACGAGCCGGGAGCCGCTGCCCTTCCCCGCCCCCCCTCCACGTTCCAGAGCCGCCACCGCCTGGCCCAGAGTCGGGATGAGCGCCTCTCCACTGAGACAGCCTCGAAGCGCGCAGGGCAGGTGTGCCGGTGTGAAGGCGCGCAGGTGCTGCCCCCAGCCAAGGGCCAGAGGGAAGCTACCTTTTTAACAGGCAGTCACTCAGAGGTCGCAGTCCAGTCCTGTCCTACCTGAGCTGTAAAGGACCCCTGCCCCTCGTAATAATAGAGCACTTTCAAAAGCTTCTCTCGATCCTAAAAACACTCAAGAAAACCTACATGAATAAAGACATGAACATTATACTTCCAGGCCAAGGTATGAATGCGGCATGCCCATTGTGAAAATGTTCATGTGTTTCCTTTTCGGCATCAATTGCCCAAGAATTACTGGAGTGCTCTGGTCTTTTCTTCACACCTTAAATGTTGAAAGCTACCATGCTAATAAGCACCTAGCATCTGCCTCCTCTGAGGAAATTACCTTTAAGCAATTACCCTGTGCGTCATCCCTGGCAAAAGGGAATAATTTCTCTTGGTAATCTCATTCTTCTAGAAACCATGCAAGTCACCTGAGGTTCAAAGCATTGCTCCTGAGAAAATTACTGCTTAAGTAGGAGGCACACCTGCTTCATTGTTGAAGTTTTTAAACTGAGAATACTTTGAATAAGCTTTCAGATTTGGCTGGAATCCTTGCCACTTGGTGTAGAGCACCTGGACATGAAGGTTCCTTGGAGCTACCGACCTCCGCCACACCCTACCCTGCCCTGGAAAGGAAAGTCCTCTTTTCTGTCCCGACTGGTTAGGGTTTGCCCACGCATGAGCTCATCTAAAGCCATCCGTAAACGCACTTGCATTTTATCCCGCATCAAGGCACCATCACTCATCCGTAGCAGCCGGGCCAATAAATACTCCTCAAGTCATCTTAATTATTATAAAAACAATTAAAAATTGTGTGGGAAGCTTGCAGAGTAAAATACTAAATTACAAGGCAGTATCTTTCAAAAGATGCAAAGCCTTCCGATCACAGAAGCTTGCACGATTGGATAACTAAATCAAGATTTCACTGACTCGCTCAAACTGTATAGCCAACTGTGAGCATCAGAGGACACCAGAACGGGGATCCCAGCACACCTGTCAGGCCCGATGCCTGACTCGCACTTCCTGATCCCCTCCCGCGTGTCTGGCCACTGAGCGGAGGCGCTTCCATCCTGTCTACGGGACACGCCTACTCTACGCCAGACACTGTGCTGAGACCCACCACACCGCAGCCCCTTCCTCCCCAGAGGGACTTGCTGTGACAAGATCATGAGCAAGGGGCAGATGACCACGCGTGGTCAGGTGGGTCTCACCAGGAGCTCCCGGGACCAGTAGCCTCACTCCACAAGCACAGCCTCCGCACGTGCGAAACCCGCAGGCGTTTGGAGACATCTGGACTAACGCGAGGGGAAAACGACCGGTGAATTGGAA
This sequence comes from Glossophaga mutica, assembly GCA_039655065.1. Lineage (NCBI taxonomy): Eukaryota > Metazoa > Chordata > Mammalia > Chiroptera > Phyllostomidae > Glossophaga > Glossophaga mutica. The sequence continues at coordinate 93,371,916 of CM077313.1, forward strand.
CGATTCCAATCCCGTTGGAAGCAGGTGTGGGAAAGCCATCTATGGAAACCAATTCAAAAAAAATTTTCAAGGCCACCTTGCTCTTATCTCGTTATAAATAAATAATACCACCCAGGTAAAGTCAAATTAAAGGGGTTCATCATCACCAAGCCCTTATTATATGAAATGTCAAAGGGACTTATCTAAGAAAAAGAAGAAAATCAAAACTATGAACAGTAAAATGACAAGCTTACAGCTATCAACATCTGAACCTAAAAGACAAAAACAAACTAAGCAAACAATTAGAACAGGAACAGAATCACAGAAATGGAGATCACATGGAGGGTTATCAGTGGGGAGGGGGTGGGGAGAATGGGAGAAAAGCTACACGGAATAAGAAGCATAATTGGTAGGTACAAAACAGGCAGGGGGAGGTTAAGAACAGTACAGGAAATGGAGAAGCTAAGGAACTTCCACGTACGACCCACGGACATGAACTACGGGGGAGGGGAATGATGGCGGGAGCAGGACACAGGGTGGAGGGGGAGAAAGGGGAGGAAAAAAATGGAACAACTGCAATAGCATAATCAATAAAATATACTTTAAAAAACAGACAACTGATAATCTTTACAATGTGAATGCCAACAAATTCTTTATCTTTGAACATGTCTGCCTTAGCAGGTCTCACTGGAAAACTCTCAGAAAGGACAAAATGCACAAAAAAAAAAAAAAATGAAGAAAAACTAGCCAAAAATGATAAAGGGGAGAAATGGGATGAGGTCAGGCCTGAAGTGAATCATGTCTGGCGAAGACCGCCAATAAGCAGTCAATTCTGGCTGTCTGGGGAAGATAAGGGTCCCCTCTCCTGACCTCAAAACGGCTTCTCCGACAGAGATAATTGTAACTCTGTACTGGTAAACAGACTAGCGTCTGGATACGGAGAAGAGAGGTTCAAACTGCCATACTGAAGTCAGGAATACCGAAAAGCGAATGAACCCCCAGGACGCGTTCTATGACACCTGAGACCGGGGGGAGGACAAGCAGGACCTGCCATCCACACAGGCTTCAGAGGCTTTGGTCAGGGCTCCCTGCACCCACCGAGGTCGCGCAGTCCCGGCCACCCGCCGCTGCTGAGTATCCTCGGATACTCAGTATCCAGCATCGGGATACTGACTGAGTAGCCAAAAGAAAAAATCTTTTTTAACTTTTAAAAATGCATTATTTAGCGTGAAGGCTGAGTGTGGCACTGGCTTTAAAGGAGTCTTATGTAAAAAGCATCCTTCTCAAAACACCTCAGAAATTAAAGCTAAGAAACAGGCATGAGTCAGGGGAAGTAAGGAAAAAAGGGCAACTTCGAGAGAAGCTAAGAAATGGAGAGTGCAAAATCCCCAAGAAGAATGTCCGAAAGCACCCCGGGCAGCAGTAACAGGGGCGGTGGGCAAGGGTCCCTGCAGAGGCCGGGGAGACAGCCCCGCCCCGACCTGCCTCCCGACCTCGCGTTTGGCCCACGGTCTAGCGATGCTCCCTACGCACTTCTGACCGACTTGTCACAGCGACCCGACGGCCGCCCGATTTGGACGGTGCCTCATTAGGCCTCAGCAGTAGGTGGAAGAGGCATGTGTCTTTTAAGGAAGTTGAATGTTTTATTGTCCAACTTTCTTATTTTCCTGCAAGGCTATTGCTTCGCTGTATGTAAATGGCACCAGCGAGCGCAGTGCATCGCAAAATTAAGATAGTTCGGGCTCCCATCTGACACTGTGACATCTGACACGCACTCTTCCCCACTGCCAGTTACTTCCCGTGGGAAGATCATTGAGTATTTTGACCCGAAACCCAGAGATGGGTGTAAGCAAGTTATGGTATTCTCTAAGGGTTCAGATGACAATACCATCACTGAGCTGCGTAGCTTTCATAACCAGATTTACCACAGATAGTTTCGGGAATCCTGAATAATATAACTGGAGCCTAGTTCCACAGCCTGAACAGGGAAATGTGAAAAGAACATGGTTTCAGGCTCCCATGAAAATCCTGTCCTGACCCCTCCCCTTTTCATGCCTCAAATATGTTGCTTTGTTTATCAGACTACAAATGCCTACAGGTGAATGTACGACATCAACTCAAAGTTACGTGAAGAGGTCAAAAGCAAAACTATGGCTTTCCCTTTGACTGGGGTTGGGAATAGCAACAGGAAGGGCTCTCGAAATAGCCAAGGCCACCAGACCCTGAAGGGGCAGGGACAGGAGGGCAAGGTCCCAAAAGGCGGGATGGGGAATACAACGTGACCGGCCTGGGGGCCAACCACAGAACAATAAACGTAAACATGAGAAGCACAGCCCCGCCCCCCCGTGCCGGCCCCCACCGCCCGGGACAGGGAGGCACACCAGCACTCTGAGGATTCCTCTCTCAAAAATAAAACCTGCCCAAATCGTGGTCGGGGGTTCCGGGGGGCTGCCGGCAGCCCGCCTACGGCAGTTGCGCCCCCGCAGGGCCAGCAGCGGCAGCTCCGAACTGAGGGATGCCACTGGATGAGGAGGCGCGTCCTCTCGGGCTGAAAGCAACAGCAACTACTGACTTTGGGGGTTGTGGCTCCGGTCCTTTCAATGCATGCTCAGGTGACACGCACGCTTGTTGAAATGGCAACAGAGGTCAGGCTCGCAACGCTCCGTGTGTTTTCTCAAAAGGGGGCTGGGGGCGGCGGGTGGGGGACAGCCAAGAAGTCAAGGCACAGAGCAGCCCCTCCTGGGGACTAGGAAAAGTGGAAGGCGGATCTCTCTGGACTCGGGGACCTGGGGCACAGGGAGCCCCCGAGGAGCTGAGGGGTTGCTGGGATCGCTCCCGCACATGTAAATGCCTCCTTCTGATTTCACCCCCTCGCTGGTGTGTTAAAAGATTCTGTTCAAGATACCTGTGAAATTTCATCAGCATGCAGCGCTCTGGAGTAGCTGCCGATCAAAACCTTTAAAATTACTCATGAAAGTACGAAATCCTATAAAAAGAATTTTTTTATGCTCTGAGCAGGCCCCAGCAACAAAACACAATGACCCCTACCACGTAATTCCATTTCTCAGAGGCTGGGGAAATAAAGCAACTTCACATGTCCCCAGGTTATCACTGATATTATTTTGCATGTCTGCTTTCAGACACTGGACCAGTAAGAGCCAGTGGCTGTCAAATCCAGCAGAGCATAGCCGTATGTGACATCCCATCAGCCTGACACGACTCCTGCAATGAACTGATGCATAAAAGCTGTGCTGTTAGTGCAGACGAGGTCATGGGTGTGAGTGGGACGAGAAGGGGCTGTGTGGTCTAATAATCTTCCTGCACATTCCCTGACAGGACCCTCTTCAGAGGAGCCTGATTCCCATCTGCTCCAGGGCGGGCTGCACGGAGCGACTCGCTTTGAGCAAACAAAACGCAGGACTGGGAAGCTGTGCGTTTCTGCAGCTGGCTGTCCTAAGAGGGGCTCCCTCCTGGCTCCCTGTCCTGGATCCCCACTCTGGGCAATCCAGCACATGTCGCAGGGACAGCCGGCCTGGCGGAGGCCCCCTCCCGCAACAGCCAGCAGCCCCCTGGCCACCGTGGGAGGACCACCTGCAAGGCAGGGCCGCCCCCTCGATGAGGCCTTCCGATGACTGTGGCGTGGGCTGCAACGCGAAGTTCGACCTGAAGAGAGACCCCATGCCGGACTGGGAAGCTGAGCTGCCCCTGAGTCTCCGAGCCGTGCAAACCGTGAGAGATGATGTTTTGGGGGGTAATTGTTTTTGCAGATGTACGTAATAAAGTAGCGAATCAAGAAAAGACACAAACACACTTGGCACATGATGAAGATATTAACACTGAGGAGGCAGGGCTGGGATAACAAATGATTTTGAAATAACCAGCTGCAATTTGGAGGGGGGAATCAAAGATGGATATTTATCATTATAGGAAAATAAATTCTACGTAATTCAAAGATTAAATACAAAAGTTAAAAATATAAAAGTGTTGAAAGTAAGTAAAGGCAGGTAACCTTTCGGCAGTGATCAGAGGCCTTTCTGAACATTTTACAAAACCCACAAAACATAAAAGAAAAATGGATGGATGTGACCATGTAAAAACCAAAACATACCATAAATAAGGTTATAAGATAATCAGCATGATATATAAAAAATGGCAATATACATTAATCCCAAAGGTTTAATATACCTAAATTTACACAATTCCTATAAATTATAAGAAAAAAAGACAAATGTTCTGAAAGATGAATAAAATACATGAAAGGCATTACACTGAAAGCAAAACATGGAGAGTATATAAAGGCATAAAAAGATGTTTGGCCACAATAGCAATAAGTCAAATACAAAATGAAAACAAAGTATCAGCTTTGCAAACTATCAGACAGGCAAAGGTTTAGAAAACAGAACTCGCTTGCTGTCCTGGTGGAGTGAATAGGTACAACCTTTCTGGAATGTACCATGGCCACAGGTACCAAAACGTCACATGGACCCACCTTCTGATGCAGAGACACCTCCTCTGGGACCAAAGACATGCATCAAAGATTTTCAGCACACCACTCTTTATAACGGTGAAAAACGGAAACAACCTGAGTGCCCCCAAATACATAAGCTATGCCATGTACTGAAGTGGAATAACGTGCGATCATTCAAAAGGACATTGACTAGCTATGTGGTTTGACTTTGAGGTTCGAAGGGAAAAAAAGCTGGAAAACTGTAGGTGTAGTATTAACTCACTTCTTTGAAATTTTAGACACGCGCACACATCACGGTCGTTGTCATAATCAGCAAAAGAGGTCCGGTGAGGAAGAGTGTGAGCCAAAATGATGGCAGTCGTAGCACTGATAAGCAGTCAAGGGGGTTTTACTTTCTCCTACACTTTCCCTCATTATTTGAATTCTCAACATTGGATAGACATCATCTTCACGTATTAAAGTGATTTTTTCTGCTATGGCAGATATTTCTTTAACATAAGTTCGTTCACAGGCAAGAAAATGATGTCCTTCGTGTTGGTTTATATATAACTCTGCATGGGAAGTTGTCTCAGACGTAAAGGGAAGGTCTCATCAAGGCGTTTCAAGACTTCCACTCTCTGCATGAAGCGTTCTGAGGAAGCTGAGTGCAGATGAAGAAACGCACATTATTCTCCTGTGGTTAAGTAAAATTAAATTGGTAAGTCAACACCCGGGATCGGGTTTTTAACTCTGACCAAATCAGTCCTCGTTAGAAGTGGTGACCGGGCTGAACCTTCAACTCAAAGGAGGAAAACCCGGATTTGGGGCTGCCTGAAATTCACAGGATTGACACTGGGTGTGAATGCTGGTTGAGATGTCACCATTTTCATTATAACTCATTGTCATTTTTGTGTTTACGTTCTGTTTACAAAATCCCACTGGTTTCAAATCATCTGTTCCTAATTCTATTTTCCCTATACGTCCTATCACTTTTAGGACATCATTTTGCAGAATTAAAGATTTTTCACCAATACACACATGGTATTAAGAGAGAAATGTCTATGCTCTTCTGAGTAAAATGCAAAGATGTACAGAAATATTCCACAAGTAAAAAAAGAAAGAAAAATTAAACTTTACCTTCACAATAGTTTTTTTTTTTTTTTTTTTTTTTTTTTTTACTTTTTTTGATTGGTTGATTTTAGAAAGAAAGGAAGAGGACCAAGAGAAAGAGAAACATCCATTTTTGTTCCACTTATTTCTGCATTCATTGGTTGGCTCTTGTGTGTTCCCTGACTGGGGATTGAACACACAACCTTGGCATATCATCAAACAATACTCAAAACCTAAACAAGATGGAGAATGAAACAGGCATTAACTGTGGCGGATGGAGCAGGGACTCATCCAATTAACTCTTTTGTGTGTGTGTGTGTGTGTATGTCATAAACAGAAATGAGCGTTATTATTTCTTTCACATATAAGAGTTCTAGAAATGGGCATTTCACACTAACCCTACATTACCCATCGTGGCAATTCACTGGCCATCTTTCTTTTTTCAAAGAAACACTGTTTTGCAGCATAGCTGGCAGACAAAAAGCTGTACATCTGTAGCGTAGACAACACAAGTTTGGAGAGAACTATACACTATGAAACCTCAGCACCACCAATGCCATAACCGTACCCATCGCTGCCAAACATGTCCTTCCCCCTCTTTCAACGCCATCACCTCTGGACACAGTATTCCCTGACAGGTGCTCAGCTGGGGTGGGGGAGGAGGGACACGGTGAGGGAAGCAGTTTGGCTTCAGAGACACGGTGGGACGGAGCAGATGAGTAAAGGTGTCGGTTGTGAGCCAGGCGCTCTCTGGGGGCAGGGGGCTATACACATGCTAGGGGGCCTCAAGGAAGATGGGGGGCCCAAGAGCAAAGACCCTGCCTCAGCAATGGCTGTTTCTGTATCTAGTACAGGACCCTGCCGAGAAGGCTCGGCCCAGGGCCGGGCCCCAGAAGGCACCCAGAAGAGGAGCCTGGGCCCTGTTGTCACGCAGCCAGGTGAAGAAGGGCTCGGAAAGCGAGGAACCCGCCTCGGAGGGGCCGGCTGGAAGGGGCTCCCGCCGGCCCAACCCGGGGAGGTCTGACCACGTAAACACTTAACGTCAGTGATGACCACAAACCGCTGAAAAACACCTTCGGACACGCTTAGTTTCTGAAATTAGAACACACGAAAGAACCGGGGTATTTAGCTTCGAAAGGTAAATTGGGCAGTGTTCATTTTAATTTCGTGTGGTACCCTAAAAGTACTTTATGAATCGATGTTTGATAAAACGCAAAATATTAGTGTAACGTAAGTCTCCTTTGGGATCGTTCTCAGACAGGTGTTAGAAATGAAGTCCCCACGCAGGTAAAGAAATCTTTTTTCAATTCATCAATCATCCTTCCAACTAATTTCGAAACTGTAACGGTTGAACTGAGTAAACAAAGCCGACCACTGTGATTATACCTGCCTACCCAATTACTACGTGAATCTGGGATCCAGTTGTAAAATGCAAGCTCTGTGCACTTGAACTATTTAAAATGCACAACGTTTTGTAAACTCCCCTTAGGCGTAGCTCAACGGTCGACCCCCGTGGGTTGGTTAGGAAACAGCCGATGCTGAAATCAGCTAAGCCGAAAGGATGGTGGGAGGAGCCGAGAAATGATTTCCAAACAAGCGGTTTGAGCTGGCCTCCCTCCCTCTGGCACTTAATTCCTTTCAGGTCAGTGAGCGCTCCCCGAGACCTGAGGGTGCCAGGCCGCCTCTCAGCGTCTATCCTGGAAGAACGGGGACTTATCTGTGCAGACACCGAACATTCAGCATTGTTCTTCCGAACCACTCCAGCCTTGCGATAAGGTGAAGAGGACCATAAAAATAACGCGGGGGAGAGAGAGATTTTATCAGAGGGAGAGGCCGGTGGGGACATTACGAAAAGACAAACTGCACAGCATTCCACTCTGGCCTCCCCGCTCTCGGAGTGAGTCTGTCATCCAAACAGCTGCCCCAGGGTCCAGGTGGTAGCCGGCCAAGGTGCCCTGTCCTGAAAAATTACACACCACAGCTTCCTCGCAATACTCTCCACTTCCCACGGGAAGTACTGCCCCCCGCACCCCGAGCCAGCACACACAGCTGATGACAGTGACGCCCGTGTTCCATCCCGGCCACTCCACCCAGCCCCGTGCGATCTCCGGAACGCATCCCGCCCTTGCCTGTCTCCAGGCCCTGCTTCCTGTCCGCCCCTCTGACTTCGCCCCTCTTCCCTCCTTTCTCCACCTTGGCCGGCTCTGATTCACCCTCTGAACTTGCCGAGATGCTGCTCCACCGGGAGGTCCAGCCGGCCTCGCCCAGGGTGGATGAGGTGCCCTCCCAGGTGGGCCCCTAAAACCCAAGCCCCCTCACCCCCAACATAGCAGTCAGCACGCCTGCCTTCCCCTTCCTCCCCCGCAGTCGGCCATGCCTTCTGGGAGGGCAGGGACGTGTGTTCACCGCCCTACCTCCGTGCCTTGCCCCAGAGCATTCGCCGTCCGACAGACTCATGGGAGAAACTGATAAACCACTTTCAGTGACGTGTTGCTAAAACCAATTTTAATTATTTATTTATTTTGGTAAGCTAACCTCGAAGTTTCCCGTCCACGTGAACTATCTGTGTGACGCTGAGAATGTGATGGAGGTGGTGGAGGAGCGGGCCTGACCACGTGTGACACACTGTGTGAGCACACGCGAGCACAGGTGCCCGCGTCTGCCTGACGGCCCCGCCTCTCATCGGACACGCTTACTTGGCAGTTGAAGATATTCAAGAAAGTGCTTTTTTAAATATATAAAGCTCCAAGAGGTTGATTTGGGCGGGTGCCTTTTTCTTCAATAAATTATAGCACACAACTCATGTCTAAAAGCAGCAGCAGTGGACGTTAAGAATCAGGTCATCTCTCATCACCCGTTCAACCACAAGGCATTGAGAAATGTTCGTCCAATTAACAGCTTACTTTCAGGAAGAGTTTAGCTCGTTGTTCCTTAAAAGCAGCGTCTTTCGCCCCGTGCTCCGGTGTCCCAAGGGTTCCAAGAGGCTCTGTGACCAGGGGCACTGGTCGCAGGGACAGAAGGGGCGGGGCTCGGAGCCCCAACTCCCGGCCTCACGCAGAGCCGCTCTGCGTTTATCTGTCCTTGCTCTGCGGTTTCAATAATCGCGTATAAAAACGACTTTCCCTGAAGAGGCATTCCCGACGGTAAACCACAGTGCAAGGTCAGAACCTGTGAAAAGGTCGGGAAGCACTGCCCGAAAGAACCGGTGGGGGCGCACGCTACGTAATTCAAGCACCGATGTCCGGCACGTTTCTGGCCCGGACTGAACTCCTCTGCCAGGTTCTTGGCCCTTATTGGCGCTGAAGTGAGAAATGCCACGTGAATGCGGGGGTGTCCAGGCGGGGAGGAAACGTGGGCTTTGAGAAGCATCGTTGTTTCTTAAGCAGCTATTTCCAAGTGCGTGCATCTTACGATGTTGAACAACTTTATTTATGCGCCGATCTTCCAGGTAACGATTTATAACACAGAATCCCAAAATAATCCAACTGAACCACGGAAAAGCCCGCTGTGAGAGCCAGCTGCTGCCGTTTCATGTCCTGTACACGAATATCTCACAACGCTTTAACAATCTCTTAGCAAAAATCACCTTACATGGGAAAATCTACCAAACTCATGTTTAACAAGAACCTTTAGCTACTTGCCAATAAGGAAACTGCAAGGGAACGAGGTGACTGAAACTGGGGGTGCCCCACCACCCCACGTCCAGAAGCCCAGTGGGGAGAATGGCGGTGCTGGCGAGCCCCCGAGGGAGGAGGCAGGAGCAGAACCCAGACTCTCCCGCAGCAACCTGCAGCCGCTGGTGCGCCGAGACCCCGCTGCGGTGCCAGGTGCCAGCGGGGCGTGCCGCTGTGAGGGGGCTGTGAGCCAGGCCCAGCTCCGCGAGCTCCTAAGTTGGGTGAATCGGAAACCTTTGGAGCTGAATCCACCGTGTCTGTTTATTCAAGAGGTTTATGGAGGTGAGAGTCAACCAGCCTCATCTTCGTCTCTTCCAGGAAACCTCACGGTGCCAGCTGGCAGCTCCGAACTCCCAGGCGGGTGCCGGCCACACCCTCAATCGGCACCAGATGTTGCCCGCTCCCTCCCCCGAAGCTAGACCGCAGCCTCGACCGGGAGGAGCCAGGTCTCACGCCCCTCCACGTGCCCCGAAGGCCTCGGGGGCTGCTGAGCATTTGCAGGTGCGAAATAATGTGCCTTGACAGGTTGTTTCATTTTACATTCGGTTTACATTAACACCTGCTCACAAGGTTGATGGGAAGAGAGTTTGGCGTGGTTGCATCAGACGCTCCATTCCATTAAATGCCAGTCGAGAATGTAAGGGACAAACCAGGTGACCGGAGCGGGCCATCTGAGAGCCAGCCGTGTCGCTCACAAAGAACCGCCTGCCCACGCTGTTGTTCTAGGGCTTCTCCCGGGGCTCAGCACGAAATCGGACATCAGAAAACCTGGCCCTAAGTCCTAGCTACGCCAATGGCCAGACAGTTCATTTCTATTTGGGTGGATGCCTCCAAGGCTCTCTACTCCAACTGTCCACGATTCCAACCTCAGGCCTTTATACCTTTGGTGTCAGAAACCCAAGGGGTGGCCCCTCGACCTGCCCCCGCAGCACCATCATCACGGTCCCTGGGCTCCCAGCCAGTCCTGAGCTCAGCAGCGAGGTCACCACACTCAGGAAATCGGGTTCGCTTCTGGTGATGACACAGTTCAGCTTCCCGTCCGTCTGACCTTGACTTCAGACCTGTGCGCGGTTACCAAACGCACAGCAGGTGGCCGGCTGGGTAGTACAGGGTAACAACGCACTCACTTTGGGGAACTTCTAATACATTCGTGCTTCCGGCATCAAAGGTAAGTGCCCCAGTTGCAAATACGCACCAGTAATAATAAATAAAACTGAACGACTTCCACACTGGTCGGGAAACAAGTTTCTCTCAACTTAATCAACAGCTCAGTAGCCCAGAGAGTAACTCCCTGATCTTTTTAATTTTGTAAGAAACTTATTTTTTATTGTCTCCTTGACATCAAATGATTTTAGAAAACATAGCAATGGGAGTTACAGTAAATGGCTTAGAAAGAAAATCCAGTAACTATTCTGATAGGTTTCAGGGAATATATGAACCAGATAAAAATATATGAGCCATATAGAAATTCAAAGCAGCTTGAATTAATACCTATCAGTTCTAAATAATGAGGAGGTTTTTCAGAACCTAACGTAGCTTTGTCCTGCAAAATGGCTAAGCATATCACTCAAAGCCCTTGCCCCGGCCAAGTCCTTTGCTATCCAACTAATTAAAAAGAAAGGCAGCCACGTGACCTCTTCTCACAGGGCCAGCAAAGAACCATCGTGCAAGTATGAAAAGTCAGTCTTAGACGTGAGATGTCCATAACGGGATCCTGCAGAAAATATTTAAAAAGCTACTTGTCCTTGGCCAAAATTATGCCTAAGGTTTGCTACCTTTGGGGTGTTAACTTCAGCACAAATATTTAACAGTCACATTAAATTTCTGACTAACAGTACAGTGAGGTTTTGTTTTTATTTTTTAATAAAGATAGACTGATGGGCCACTCACAAAATCAATCAAAAAAATACTCTTCCACAAATTACCAAATCCATAAATTCAGAAAGGAACAGGAATTGTAAAAGGCAAAAACAATTTCATTGGGAAACCAATGAAATAAGAATTTCGGTCCAGTAAAGACTATACATTATTTTGTGTTGTCTAAAATACTGTATCACTATATCAATATTATAACAAAATTCTGCTATGCTGATGACCTTAGCTAACCCCCACATCAACTCTACTTTATCCCATTTTAAAAGCTACAACCGACACTCAGAGGAGCTGAGCCACCCCCCACAGGTCACACAGTCAGACAGCAGCAGAGCTGAATCCAGGTGACCTGTCCCCACAGCCTGCGCCCTTGAGTGCTCACGACCACTGCCTGGTGGCCACTGGCCACCCTCAGTGACCACAGAGCAGGACATTCCCAGCATTCCGATGCGACTGACGGGTCGGGAGCTCCGACCACACAATTAACCGGTCCACTACATCGGAGGCAAAGGTGCGAGGCTCACTCATCGTGACTGAACTTCCAAATGGCCAAGGGGGACGAGAGGAGGAAAAGTACCAATCTATACACATCAATTAACAGAAGAATACAATTAGAGTCGTCTTTGTACTAAACAAGCACTGAAGACCCTATTACCCCGTGGTCCCCCGGGCCCTCCGAACTGACTCTGGAATTTGGAATCTCGCTGCCAAAGCAACGCTGGGAGATGCACGCATTCCCAAACACCGCGCCCTTTCACAGCTTCCCGGGTCTTCAGACACGCAGAGCGGGGCACACCGATTCGCCTGCGTGTGCAGCGTGGAAACCGGAATTGCCACAGAACCAGCGTGACCTTCACAGTGTAACAACTCCCACAGCAGGTAGTTCATTCTGGGAAAACATCTTCCGGGGCTGAACGCGTAATCTTCACAGGTAATATTTTCAGCAAATATAGGAGCAAGTACAGAACAAATACCTTAAAAATCAACCCCACTTTTACTATAGAAACGGCAATTAATTTTAAACGACCACTCTTTCTGCAGTAGCTACATCATCTAGTCAGTGAACTTTCATAACCACACTCGTACGCTCTGCTTCTCAGGTGCGGAACTGGTGTGGGTGTCACCCTACCCCAGCCACCGCCTGCCACCGATCGGCCCTTCTGGTTATGGTAAATTTTCCCCCAATCCACTCACAACCGTTTGCACGAAAACGAAACTATGTGCTGGCAGAGGGTCGAGACGAGCCACGAGCCAACAGTTCGGCCCAGGACTCCCCGGTCTCAAGAGCCCACTTTCTCACCTAGCAGAGCCCTCCGTCCAAGACGCTAGAAGCAAAGAGGGCGTTCAGACAGGCGGTATTACCATACAATCACGTTGTGTGTGGGAGCGAACGCACACTTGCATCTCAGATCCGATCCCACATTTGTGAAAGGTGGGAGACATGCGAATGATTGCTGATAAGATGGCAGACGGACCCCGAGAGAGTCACACTTCAGATAACTCACTCTTACAGTTTTTTTAATTCCGTAATCAGGCAGCAATCCTTGGGAATGTATCTTTCTCTTTCGACTTCTTTGACTAAATATTTTCCATAGAAGCAGGTCAGAAAACACTTTTCTCAGCCCTTCCTTTTTTTTTTAATTGTGCAGCTCCCAGCAGGAGGGAAAAATTAGCAAGGCCAATGACTTCAAAACCCACCCCATCCTCCTTTACCCAGAGAGCGGTGTGCACAGGTGTATCCTCCGCCTTTCACTCCTAGGACTTCGGAAGAAAAGAGAGATGGAGGAAACCAACCGAGCAACCTAATGTCTGGCTGTGGAACAAATTCTGCCTTTAAAACCGGGTACGGTTCCCATCAGCTCTCCGGATTCAGTTTGCATTTCTTTAACGCAAAGAGTGAGACGGCATGCACACTGCATGCCGAGACAGAACAGTGAAACGTCAACACAGCCACCGAATCAGACACCCCGCCCGTCACAGGGAAAATCCATCGGGCCCAGGGAGTTTACATTGTGCTCCAATTTAATGGAGGGAAACTCCGGAACACGACGTCTCTGGCTTTTTGGGCGCTAGATATATTCTGCTCCGCTGCCTGGAAGAAATCGTTCATGAGGATGGTCTCTGGCCGAAAGCCAACGAGACTGGGCTTCCTACAAAAGAAGACGGGAGCGAGATGAGGCCCAGTCCGCCTACAGAAAATAATGCCTGCGGGCTTTTTGCAGGCAACCCTAAGAACAAACTAGGCTCGTGGGCTCGGGAAGAAGTAGACAGCAGAAGGACCACAGGAGTCTGAGTGCTTTACATCCCAACGGAGACAAGAGTGAGACCCAGTAGGAACCAGACAAAACCCCAAGCCTCTCTCTTACTGGGAGGGGGACAGAGTAAAAGACAATGCCAAGAACGAAGACGCCTGCGCCCAGAGTTCAGGGACAGGTGCGTGTGCACACACAGGAAAAGGACGTTATTTTACACTATTAACACAAGACCAAGACGAAAACGGCTGTGCCTGGTTCGTTAGCTCTGCCCACAGAAGCTCCCAACAGGCACCGTGAGACCTCTTTGACGACATCTTAATTCCCCGGGCTACACACAGCACATTCAGACAGAACCCGTGCCATCTCGTTTGACAATTCATGGCCACCATAACAAAATGGGCACAACCCCACGGAATCTTTCAGCAGGCTCCTATGCAACCCCCTTTCCTCCCACACTGCCTTCATCCTTCCTACAAACACAGACCACGGCACCGCTCCATTCAAAACACTTGCATGACCAGACAGTGGCAAAGTCTGAAGTCTGTGGCCCAGCACACACAAACACCGAGAATCGCCCGATTCTTTGCCGGCCTCCTCTGGCTCCGGTCTGTGAGTGGGCCCTTCACCTCCCCTCTCGGAGCCTTTCCTTGTGCTACCCACCCCTCGACCCACCTCGAGCCTAGAGATTCTTTCCATCCCTCCCCACCCCGTAATACGGCACTCTCCTCCCAGCTCCGAATATTGCCTCCCACTTTGTGGGGTCACAGGCCACCTCCCTTATCCACATCCCATCCTGGGCCCTGCCCAAGCTTTGTCTGTGCCTCATGTTGGACACTTAGATTACATTCTGAATCTCAGCCATCTATTTGCATATTTATCTCCCCTATTCTACCACAGGGTTCTTTTTTGGGAAGAGGAGGGAATACACACACATACATACAATTACAGTAAAATGCATGATACTAATTTATCATCTTAACCATTTTTAAGTGCCGTATTTTGCTGTGTATAATGAGCACTTTTTGCCTAAATTTTTGAGGGCAAAGAAGGATGCGTATTATACATGGGTAGTACCTGAAATACCTTGTATCTGTTCTTATGTTTTATAATTTGCTACATCAAATTTCTTATACCGTAATATGTTAAAAAATAAATGCTAAAGTTCCTTTATAATACAAAAGACAAGTATCTAAATATAAGTAAATAAAAAATTGAATTAAAAAATTTAAATGGAAGATTTTTTTCCTGAAAGTTTGGGCCAAAAACATGGGTGTGCATTATACACGCAAACACGGTAGACGTATTTTTAAGCGTTGGGTTCAGCAGTGACAAGCATACCCACACTGTTACGCAGACAGTACCCAGAACTCTCTGTCTTGCAAGAGTGAAACTTCGGACCCATGAAACAACTCTCCCCATTCCCTCCCACACGCAGGCTCTGCCCTCGGCATTCTAACACTTCACGTCTCTATGAGTTTGCATACTCATGTACACGGAACCACACAGTATTTGTCTTCCTGTGACTAGTTTAGTTTGTTTACCATAATGTCCTGGAGGTTCGCACACGTGGCAGCGTGTGTGAGAATTCCCTTCCTTCCACAGGCTGAGTTAAGACTCCGCTGTGTGTCCGCGGCTCATTTCGTTCGTCCACCCACCCACCCACCCACGGGCACTGGGGCGGCTCCCGTCCTCTGGCTACCGTGAGCGACACCACTGTGGACAAGGGTGTCAGAGAGCCTGCCTTCAACTCTTCCGAGTGTACACTCAGGAGTGGAATGGCTGGATCGCGTGGCGATTTTATTTTCAGTTCTTGAGGAACGGCCGGCCTGTTTTCGGCTGTACCATTTCCCATGCTCACTAAGCGTGCCCGAGGATTCCAGTTTCTCCACGTCCTTGTCAACTCTTGTTACCAATTTTTTTTTTTTTTAGTAACAGCCATCCTAATGAGTGGGAGGTAGTGGTATCTCACTGGGGTTCTGTTTTCCATTTCCCTAAAGGTAAGCGATCTTGAGCGTCTTTTCAAGTGCTTATCGGCCATTTGTATGTCTTCTCTGGAGAACGGTCTATTCAAGCCCTTTGCTCATTTCTTAATCGGATTCTGTTTTGTGTTAAGTAGTAGGAGTTTCTATATACTCTGGTTACTAACCCCTTATCAGATATACGAACCATGGAGTTCTTTTAAATCCATTTTTCTATTGTATTTACAATTCAACATGTAATAGAGAAATATATTTTGAGTTGAATATATTTCTTCCTTTTCACCCTTTTGTAAAATACAGAATTCAAAGTATCTAAGAAGGGGCGGACAGAGGAAAATAAGACTCCTTCTCTACCCTGTTCTCCAGCCACCAAGATCCAATCCCCTGAGGCATTTTCCATTTTTTTAAATAATTCCCTCCAGAGAGGTCCTGGTCCCGGGCAAGAAAACAGTGTCTTAACTTACTCACTCAGTAACCGGCTCATACCCCAAACAGCAACCCGCTCATACCCCCAGCCTACACCTTACCTCTTCAACAGTAACGACTCAACCTCAGCGTCCGTGCACTGCCTCGCTACTTTAAACGACTGCTAAGTACTCCACTATGCGCGCCATAATTTATTCGGCCGGTCCTCGTGAGGGTGGGCCTGCCGGTTGTCTCCAACAGCTGCCGAGAATATCCTCAAACGTGCATCACTTCACGCGCACCCAAGACCTGTAGGATGCGGCCATCCAACGGCCTGTCGTTGAAGGTGTGATAGCTGTGTTCAAATTGGTTCCAAGGAGCATGCAGACCCCCAGTGGCCAACAGGACACTGCCTGTGTCTCCGCACCCTCGAAGACACCGTGTGCCTCCAGAATGCGTTTCTTGGCCAATCTGACCGGCTAGAAAAGGCCCCCCCGCGGAAGGTTCCCTTTGCATCTCTCACTGTGCCTGTTGGCAGCCTTCGCAGCTTCGCCTGCACTTCTAGTTCACCGCTCGTCTCCCCCCCACTTTTGTTTCTGGAGTCCTTTACACACTCACGAAAATAGCTCTTCGCCTATGATATGAACTGCAAATCGTTTTCCCTAGTTTGTCTTTGCTTTTTGAAATCGTTTTTTAAGTTTTATTCTGGTTTTTTTTTTTTTTGGCAATGCGGAATTTTCACAGTCAAGTTTTATCATCCTTCTTTAATGGTTTCTGAACATCTCTTACTGTCTACCCCTACGATGATCACAGGGAAAAAAAAAAAAAATCCTCACTACTTCGCAGGTGAATCGCAGTTCCCCGATTGGTCTACTTCTCATTATTCCCTCTACCTTCCAACTTACTCTATACCCTTGTCAGATTAAGCTTCTTAAAACACAGTTTGCCCATACGAGTCCCCAGTCAAAAACCCTCCAATTATCCCCTCCCTACTACTTATAGCCCTACTAAGTGTAATATTCAGGCCGCTCACAAGCTAACCTCGATTTATATACCCCACAGCCCCTTACTGTAGCCAGACAGCTTCTCGAGGGTCCGAAGTGCAGGAACAAAGGCACTCCCACCATGTCTTTGTTCAACCCATTGCTGACATTCTGAAGGTTCTTCCTTTTCTTCAGAGGTCAGTTCAAGTTGACCCCTCTGCTCTCCCCCAACCAGTCAGGGTCACATTGATTCAACAGCTATTCGGTAAGAGTCTAGGACACCGCACAATGCAGACAAATAAGTACACGAACTTTGTGCTGTGGGAAGTCAGGGCAGGGAGACTCAACCTAGGATGGGCAGGGGCCTCTAAATCTTTAAGCTGCACCCAGAAAATGAGAAGGTACGACCCAGATTTGAAAAAATGAAACAAAACGAAGGCCAAGGGAAATCAGAACTCGTCGTCTATACGCTAGCCTGCCTGGAGTAGTACAGGGTGCTGAGGCTGAGTGAGAAAGGAGAAGAGGGCTGGAGCGGTGAAGAGGGCCGGGTGAAAGAGGCCAGTTTACCCAAGTTGTCACCTGACCCAAAGGGCCACTGTAAGCCACGGCCACTTTAAGCAGGGGAGTGACAGTCACAAAGGTCACGGATTACACTCTGGAGCTTAATCGGCCCTACAGGTCCAGACCTGAAGCTGATTAGAATGCAGATATGCTTCTACTTACCCGAAACACCTGTTTTAAATGGCTCTGGGACAGAGGGCTGCAGAAATCCAGTGTAAGGCAACGTGCTTTTCCACTTCCCTGCCTGAGGGTTCCCAACAGCGAGGGTCCCCAGTGAACGTTAAGCCCCCGACAATGAGAGGAGTTAAAGAAGAGACTGCTGAGGATAAAAGACAGAGCCGACTCTCCGCGCTCTGCTTTTTTTAATATGAAACCCACAACAGATGAGCAGGGCTCAGACCACGTGAATCTGTGCCCTTCACTCGCCATCCCCTCTCTCCATCGCCCGCAAAGCGAACAGCCGTGCCTGCTCTTTATCCTGCTTTCAGGATCTGGGACCGCACGTCCAGGGAGAGCTCATCCCGACCCGCAGGCATCGCTGCGGGTCCCCACGTTCGGTCCCCACGTTCGGCCCGGGCAGGTCGTGGGAGCCCACGGCCAGCAGGGGACAGGACCCCTGTCGTCACCCAGCTCCCTTCACAAGAGTGACGTTCTCTTTGGTTGCTATGCAGACAAGCTGTGCCGAACAAACGCAGTCAGAACAGCTCTCCTGCGCGCTCTCTAGGATGCTTGCTCGGTCGTCTGCTCTCCGTTCCCAACACCGGGGTCAGACAGCACCTAACGGGGGCCCCTGCGCCCTTCCCTGGTCAGCGGTGCCGGCTCCCTGCGGACTCCCCACGTCTACCTGAGGGGCTGGTCGTTGGACGCTCTTCCACCTGTCGCCTCAGGACACGTCATATTTCTGTCTTTGGCAAAATGATGTGTTTGAAGGTAACGGAAGAAAGTAGCTGCGAAAAGCTGTGACTGCAATACAATGAAGATGTCAACGGAACGGACTGAAGGCGACTATTATACTTTTAGTTTGAACTGAGCACTGTCGAGATGTCCCAAACTCAGAAATGCGAAGTTTTCTACAATTTTACTTCATTAGTCTGTCCCCAGCCGTCCCTCTGGTGTTTTAAACTGGAGGGACATTTTCACTGAACCTAGAAATAGATTAAATATATCACCTGCCTCAGGACTTCAACGAGACTAATTTTTCTCTCTTTCCAAACTCCATCTGGCCCTGGTGACTTCAACCACACAGAGACGGGTCATAAGAGCTTTAGAAACTCGCCTTTTCTTACCATAAACAGGAAATAATGCGCCTCTGACTCTGTACAGAGTGTGGCGATATAATTCATGCTTCTGGAAGGGAGACTAACACTCCAGCTGACAGCCAGGTAATAAATGTGATTTGGAGCCAAGCACACAAGCAGAGGGAACAGCTTTCCTAAGAAGACACAAGCAAGCTAAATCAATGAGACATATTCGGATTAAAAAAAATAGTCGTTTTTTCCTCCAGCACAGCTAAATAATCTTTTCAGCAGTATGACAGGTCCTCGGATAATATTTCGTTCAGCAGCGTTTTGTGATGATGTCGATGAGATGCCTCGGGAACGTAAGCTTTGTTTGTATCATTCAGCCTTTGGTGAAATTGGTTTCATTATACATTGCTTTGACACACTTGCAAAAACGTATCGACGACGGCGAGCACCCACTGTACCGCCTTCTTGGCCTCGAGTCATTGTTTCCCTGTATTCCTTGTCCACAAAACAGAGCCAAACAAAATTACAGAGGTGAAAATAGCAACCCGAAATGACTCGTGAGCCAATAATTCCTTATACTTCTTCATAATGGGTTAAATTTACATAGGATTCTTACAAACAGCTCACACAGTCCCCGGAAATAACCTACGAAGTACATCCCTCCATTTTCCCCAAAGAAAATGAAGCTCACAGACACAAGTTCACGCTCACATAATCTGCGTAACCCCGTTCCACGTTCTTTTCACGCCACATAACCACTTCAACGTCCCGAAATTCAGGGCGAGTGCCTGAATTTCTTTTTTTTTTAAGTTTAAAAATAAAGGTTTGAGGAAATGTTTGGAGTACTGACATCATCATGGGTTCAGATACCCCAGAAGGTCTCACACTGTGACTCTTCTAACACTGTCCCCCGGCGTCCAGACTCCAGGGAGCCTCTCTCACACCCGAGAAACACTGAGACGCGTAACACACCCACGCTAATGGTGCCGATGGCGCTTCGAACCTCCCTTACATAGAAACGATACTAAACAGCCACTTCCTAACAAAACTAAGCAATTACTTAGCATCTGAATCTGACACTAATAAAAATCTTATTAAACAACTAAGCGCTTGGGAAAAAGAAAAAAATGCTTTGTGAATAATCCGCTCCATCAGGCAAACTAAAAATCCAGGGGAAACGGCTCCACACTACATGATTTCGACTCTGGGAAGACAACGCTGGAGAAGACACAACTGTGGAGACGGGGAGGAGACCCGGGGCGGCCGGGGCTTGCGGAGCGGAGAGGGACGAGGATGCCTGGGGCAGCGGAACTAGCCCGCACGACACTGCCATGGTGGACGCAGGTCATCCCACCCACACATACCTCGAACCCACGACATACACCGGCAGGAGGGAGCCCGAAGGTAAGCCGAACCCTTGGGTGGTGACGAGGCATCAGCAGAGGTTCATCAGTGACAGCAAATGCCCCACCTGGGGGAGCGATGTGGACAATGGGGGAGGGGTGTGGGGTGGGGCGTGAGCGGGGAGAATCTGGGAAATCTCTACCTTCCACTGGGCTTTGCTGTGAGCCTAAAACTGCTCTAAAAACAATTGTCTATTAAAAAAATTAAGGCGACTGTCATCTTTTAAACAGTTTATTAAACTGTAATCTTTTTACTAGTCTATTAAAATTGTAATCTCTCCAAGAACCCTTTAAAACTGTAATCTTTTAAATAGTCTGTCAAAAAATTAAGGTACACAAAGGCTACCACAATCTTTTCCTACCGAATACAGCTTTCTAGCTCCACTCTGCCAACCACCCTCGGCTTCAGGGGGACGCTTCTTTGCACACTCACGGCTCCCTGTGGTGCTTGCCCGCTCCGGGAGGCCCACTCGTCCCCCAAGCGGACATCGATGGACTGAGTCCAAAGGCAGGGAGAAAATGAGGTGCAGCCAGCAGACAGAGAAGGCAGAATGTGGTGAAAGAGATGAAGGGCTCCTGAAAACAGACATCTGCACAGGAAAATATGCCAGGGAGAGTGGGACGGAGAAAACATGCCTGAGACACTGTGAATTTCTCGGTCCACGCAATGCAAAAATCCCACGCAATTCAGCCATCCCAAAGTACAGAACGCAACATCACAACCATTCCCCTTCTTTAATAAATGTCCGTTGCACACGATTCCCAAACTAGGACTGGATAATGTGTTCACGACCTGTCCTCCAGCCAAAAACAAGACCATTTTTCAAAAGCTGACCGTAAATGCTACGACCATTTGTCAACAGAAAGATACAAAAAAAAAAAAAAAAAGTGTGTATGTCAAAGCGCCATGACAAAGACCAAGCTCGCAGAATAAACTTTTGGACAAAATTGCAAAGATTAAATTTTTGTGACTTCTGACATAAAAGAAAAATGCGCACTTCCACCTTGCGGGTATTCTGAGTCCAGAACATGCCGTGAGTTACCAAGCCTGGCCGGCATGCAATGAGGCTTAGAAGGAGTCACACAGGAAGGACCGTGGGATGCGGCGGGGTCGGCGGGGGGTGGCGCTTGCTTGCTCTAGTCCTCCCTGCCAACGGGCTAAGCACCTGGCTGCCACATGAGCACCTGGGGCACTCTGAAAATTTCAATCTCAGGACCAGCCATCATCCCCAGAGATGCTGATTTCATTGCTCCGATCGGCCTTCGTCATCAATCGATGTTGAACCAGTGGTGGTACACTCATGGAAAGTTCATACCACAGGGGGAGGAGCGAGTGCTGGTACCGCGTACGTAAGCAGAAACATCCAGATCCCCTAAGAGCTTCCTCTAAGACGAAGATGCCTTACAAGACGACAAGCAGGATAAGAAGGAAGAGTAGGGAAACTCGAACCCTTTCTGCTGCCATCATGGGGCCACCGAGGACTATTTTATTCTCCTGATCCCACATCCCGAAATCTCCACACTCCATCCCTTAACTTCCCAGCAAGCCCTGACTCGTGCGTCACCTCCTTGGGGAAGCCTTCAGGATCGCACACGGAAAGCAGCCCAGTGTCTGCGCCCACCTGACCCTGAGCTCCACCTCTGCGACAGCACACAAGGCACAGGGCGCTAGTGGCACATCCACTGCCCCCACGGACTCCGTGAGGACAGGAACCCTATCCTACTCATCCTCCCCTTCCTCCAGGTCCTTGTAGCGCACACAGCCTTGAAGGCGGCAGATGAGCGTTTGCTAAATTGAACAACTTTTCATGTCTGGTATGGTTATTCCTCCCTTAGTCTCCTGGTACACACTCCTTCGAAAATTTGCAACTTTTAATAAAATAAGGGGACCTTCCCCCAACCCCAACTGGATCAGGCTCCAGAGCACCCTGTGCAGAAGGGCCAGGTGGGGACAGAGCAGGACAGCAATGGACCTCTGACCTCAAAGGGATTGTGTAAATGGGCAACTCAAGGGTGGATCAGGGATGGATTTTTTTAAAGGGAGGATTAAGACAACTAAAGGACAACCTGATTGGCACCCACGAGAAACCGTGACAATCAAAGAACAGTGAGGACAGGCCAGGACACTTTCAACATCTCCCTCCCCTCAAACACAGAAGTCAAGTCTGCAGGCGGGCTCTCCCTCCCGGGCACCTGGAGAATCCCTTGCAGAGCTTTTAAAATTCTGGACTGCAGACTGTGGAGTCCAAATCTCCAAGTCGGGGCCCAGCATACCTCTCACCTGGCTTCCTCATCTCCTTATTACCATGGTCACCCATGGTAGTGTGGCTTCTGCCCCC
Organism: Glossophaga mutica; assembly: GCA_039655065.1. NCBI lineage: Eukaryota > Metazoa > Chordata > Mammalia > Chiroptera > Phyllostomidae > Glossophaga > Glossophaga mutica. The sequence goes on from CM077313.1 coordinate 93,394,170, forward strand.
GCCATTCCAACGAAACCAGTGACTTCTAACAAGCACTTTACAGTCTTCGTCATACTTGATTCAGAGCGCTGCATTTTTTTAAAGTTTTTCTCATTGGTTTTTGAGAAAGAGGGAGAGAGAAACATCAATACTACAGAGAAGCATCTCTCTAGTTGCAGAACCTGCAACCTAGTCATGTGCTCTGAAGGGGAATCGAACCCACAGCCTTTTGATGTACTGGCAACACTCCAACCAACCGAGCTACACGGCCAAGGCGGCATGATGGATCTTAAGTTTTGCTTTCCAGTTTCCCTTCATTCCGCCACACCAGCCAGGGCTGGAGCATTACATTTTTCATTGGTTTCCACCAGAAATTCTACCGTTGGCCTGAAAAGTTTGACTTTGTCTGTTGGCCCTGACTCTCTGGCCGCCCCCCTCAGCCTCCCTCCATCTCTCGTTCCCTGGTTTGTCGCTCTAATGGGGGTGTTCCCTAAGACTTACGTTTAGCCCCTTCCTCTTCTCTTTCTGGGCAGCCCCTGGAAGCACTTCCATGCTTCGCCACCCACGCCTTCCCGGCTCTCCGGATGCACGCACGCCCTCGGAGACCTGCACCCCCCGCCCTGCCTCCCCGTCCCCCGCGACGCACCAGGGTCCAGCGGCCAGCTGCCCCCTGGACCCCTCCTGCCACCAGTGACGCCGGCAAGCCGTCAGCCACAACACGCCCAAACCTGAACCCCTCGGCCTCCCTCGGACCCGCGTCCCCTCCCCCTCCCCCTCTCAAACCCAGGAGCCCGAGCGTCACTCCTGCGTCCCCACTGTCCCGTGCCTTCCGCGTTCGCTCACAAAGACCAGCCGGTTGTCCCTCCTCCTCCATTTTCAACCCTTCTCACTTCAGAGCGTCCCCACGACCGGCCCCTCGTCCGAGCTCTCAAACTCCCGTCCTCCAGACTAGTGCACTGTCCGCCCTGGGGTCCGACCTGCGGCGCCCCGCCCCCACCCGCTCCCCCCGCGACCCACCCAGCACGCGGCGTCCGGGACCTCGCGTGGCACACACAAGGCTTCGGTGGGTCACCGCCGCACGCGGGAGAGAAAGTGGGCCCCGAACCAGCGACCCACCTCCTTCCCCTCCCGACTTGGCCCTCCACACGCTCCTGGTACTGACCGACAGGTCGTCCCCGGCACGCGCGCGGCTCCCAGAATTCCAGAGGGCACCGCAGGCCGTTGGCGCCACCTGGAAACGTTCCCCGCCCGCTGTCCGCCTGCCCACGCCTCCTCGGCGTCCGAGACGCAGCGCAAACACAACCACTGCTGACCCCTTCCCTGGCGTCCCCGCCAGGGATCAAGAGCTCCCGTGAGCCTTCCTCTCCACGTGCATCTCCAAACGGCCACTCGCCCACGATTCCGTACAGGTGTCTATGGTTCTGCTAGACTGTAGACTCCTTGAGCAAGGCCAGTGACTTTTCACCTTTATATCTAGTTCAATGCACCCAGCGCATCATAAAACAAAAATTTTTGAAAGAGGAATGAATGAGCTATAGGCCAATGAAAGGACAAGAAGATATCCTCTGGACTTTGAGTATAGGGAAAAAACCAGATCCTAACGAAGTACAGGCCTCTATTACTAAGTCCCACCCATTTAAAAAAAAAAAAAAAAAAAGGAAATACATGGTTAATCAGGTGGTATAAAAGTGACAAAGAACAAAGCTGATCGTTGGACTGCGTGCAGGCAGGAGGAACAGAGTCACCAGCAGAGCAGCTGACAAGAGCAACCCAAAGTCCAGAGATAAAGGTGGTTCTTTCTCTGAGTCCAGCAATTCACCGACCTACATCCATGCACTGAGAAAAGGCTGGCTTCCCCCTCTCTCGGCTCACCCCTGGTCTCCTCTGTCCCTTCCCCCCACACCCCTTCCCAGTCCCCACAACCGAGTCCCCAAGTCCCCCGTCCCCTACGTGGGCCGGGGGGTTGGCCTGGGCTGTAGGAGACAGGGAGTCTCTGCCCTCGTGGCGAGGGCCTAAAGGGAAGAAGATGAAAGGACTATTTCCTGAGGACTTATTTTGTCCCCGATGTTCTGCTACTTTACAAATGCTCAGTCTGACAGTGATGAGGGTCAGGGCCCCATCACACCAAGGAGGGATCACATAGCCAAGCAGTGACACAGCAGGCCCAGGAATGACAGTCTCCAGAGTGTTTCTATGGCCCTGATGACCTCCAAGTGGAGGGGGATGCGGCCAAGCCATGCCAGGTTGGAACTCAGAATGCATTATTATGCCAAAACACTGTTATCAGCGCAGGTGAGAGTATACAGAACCACTCCTACCTCACGGGGGTCCAATGCGTTAAAAAAGCTTAGGGGCCCTACCCTCAAAATCTAAATGCTATTTGTTATTTTATTCCTATAATTACCCTGATCAACATCACAAACCAGAAAAAACGGACTTGGAAATAAGTTTTGGGAATGCAAAGGGTCCTTAAATAACGCTGTTCTTTTACATTATTTTTCTCCCACACAGGGAGAAAATCACCAAGAATAGAAACTATTCCGCCTTAACTTGCGGGAACAATGACACTGGCAGACACCTGTGGGGAATGCGCTTTTCTGACCAGGTGCTCATTTCCAGCGTGCTGTCCTTTGAATAAAACATCACACTAAATCCTACAGACAAGAACTCATGATGGAGTGCCACAAACCGTGGCGGTGCGGCTGACATGCCTGTAATCTGCCGACAAAATGTACTCCTTAGCGAAGGGAAACCAGACGTCTCCTACGAAATCAGATGTCTGCAGACCTGTCTTCTTGGCTTCTGGAGCAGCATTACTTACACCAAGTACTCAGCCCAGCCATATGATGAAACCCACACCTTGGCAAAATCATGACAGTTCAGACATGAAGCATCAGCGTTTTTATTATCATTCTTATCAGCCACAGACATTTCTGAAACAGAAATCCTAGCTCTAAGCTCTCAGCTAAATACAGCAGTATGTCTTTCTCACTCCGGGCACCGTCTCGGAGCTTTTTCAACGCATCATAGAAACCCCGTCCCTTCCGTTTTCAAGCTGGCACTCTGTGCGTAGGCAAGGGCTGTGGACTGATCAGACAGGGGGAGTGTGAGGCACAGCAGGTGTCAGTCCTTGTCTCAGAAACTCCAGGATTAGATATAAGAGGTGATCGCTGTGAAAATGCAAAAATCCGGGAGGCTTGGCACCCTTAGGGAAGTTAAATACTAGGTTGCTTTTTACCATCACAGGAAAAGTCGTAAGGAAGTGACGGGTGACCAGATGCGGAAACAAAGAAGGAAATCAAACAGGGCCAGGCACTGCTTTTTGCACATGCTCGTTTTAATATGCTCATTGTTCTGTTCTCACGGATGACAAGTGACGGAGCAGAGAAGTGTTAACCGGCCCAGCAGAGCCGACCAGATCGGCCCGGGAAGCAAACCCACATCGGACAAACTACACGTAAAAGGCAGGCAGCGCCTACCTTGGGGGATTTGGGGTGAAACAGGTATGGTGGTAAACAGCCAAAAAAATATGGAGAAAAAAGGCAGAAATTTAGAATTTTGCCAAATAATAATAGATAATTATGCAACAAAAAGTTGAAGAAATCAACACGGTTGACAGTGAGCATGTGAGAGTGAGTTCAAAGGAGACTCACTTTCTACTTTTTATATCCTTGCAAGATTCCACTTTAAAAAACTTTTTTTACCCTTTGTAACCAGAAAAAAACACCTTTTTCCCTCTAATAAAAAATGAGGTTCAAGGTACAGAAACCCATGTGCGTGAACTTTAGTGTCTATTTCCCTAAGTGCGGCACCCCCAACCCTCTGCGAGCTTCCTCATCTTAGGTCATCCGCATGGAACGATTCAAAAAATTATCCTCACCAAATCATGATACTCATACACTATACTTATTACACTGGGGAAATGACTATACTATTCATTACAGGACACAAATCACCATGGTCAGTCAGCGCTGAAAGTTTATTATGAAAGTACCAGAAAATCAGACAAATAACACTGTTCTCCTGCAACACAGACAGACCCACACGCCACATGATCAGCACAGAGAAGGTCCTGGACACGGACACTGAGCTAGTCAGAAAATCCACAGAAAACCGGTGCAGGCCTGACCCAAAACAGCCGTCTCCAACCTCATTCTACCACCCCACTTACATCGATAGATAAATAAAAACCTATTCAATCAGTGAATGAACCCCTCATCAATAAACAACTATTTCCTGGGTTTTCAGAAAGTAAATTAAGTGGTCACCTACCACTTGATTCAAACGAATTAAAAGGCAGGCTCAGGCCACAGCCAGCCAATGTCAGGGTCAGGGGGTGTTCCCATTTTCCTGCCTAAGTAAGTATCCCAGAGGACAGTCTTCCCTGTTCCTCTTTGGGACTAACCCGAACTTTAACTAATTCAAAGCACTGGTTTATGTTCCCAACCTTCTGGGAAGGGCTGGGCTTCATTTCACCACTGGGAGAGGAGTGGGCAGCTATGCTGTAGAGAGATGGAGAATTCCCAGGAAAGGACCAATGAAAGAGACCACACTGGAAATCACCACGGACCTCCAAGGACTTCAGGGGGCTGTGTGGCAACTTTTCAGAAGTGAACAGAATGATGGTGAAGGGGTATCAAAAACAGGTCAAGAGAAAAAGGCCTTCCTCCCCAAAATACCTTCCTCTATAAGCTTGAGAGAAGATCCCAAAAGAAATTCATCACGTGTGATACTGCTATTAACTTTATGCTTTGGAGTTCTCAAGAATTTTTACAGGAGTCCCCTTTTGTCAAAATCCTTGGGAGTGTTTTTCATCAATTATCAAGGAGGACCAGGATTCTTTAATAGTACAGTCCCAGGGATTAGTCAGAGTTAAAAGGTGTAAGACCAATGTTCCAAAGAAGTCAAGGGCAAGGGCAAACTCGCAGCCAACTCTACATTGTCTGTAAGCCTGATAAAGCTCTTGAGCTTGGAGAATGTGACTCTTGAAGTGGGCCTCAGGTTCCTGATGAAAACGGGGAATTGGGCCCAAGATCCCCTGGGGGCAGCTCCCGGGGTCCAGACCCAGTGTCCCGTGCTCTGTCTCTGCACAATCCTAGCTCCCTCCATCCCTGCTCATTCCCTACTTACCCTTTCTCCCGCTCTTCCTCGGCGAGAAGGGGTAAGTGGCTATTGTGTGCCCTCTCCCAATTTGGCCAAAACCCTAAAAGTAAAAAGGACAGAGACAGACACGTGTTTTAAAATTCTGAGTTTCAAGCTTTTGGAACTCCCACCACCTGCCCAACACTTGCAGGAAGGGAGTAGAGCATGCCCACAGCGCGCCCTCCCGGCCTGGACTTGGGGCCACAGAGGTTCCCTTTGGGGAGGGGAGCAGCGGGTTGGCTCTGGGCTCAGAGGAGGCGCTGGCTCCCGCTCGGTGTTTGCCGGAGGAGAAGGCAGCAGGGCGGCCTCCAATCGCCACGCGCGCGCACGCACGCTTGCTCCTGAGCCCCAGCCAAACCGCCCTCTGCTCACAGCAACACCCTCCTCGCCTGGAACCACCTCCCGAGTAGGGTCCGGGGCCCCGGGACCCTCCAACGCTGCGTCTGCGCGCCGACCCCCCACCCCGGACCAGCTCCCGGAGCCCCCCACCCGTCGCCATGGCCCGCCCTCCGCACCCGCCGCGCAGCTCAGCCCAGAGGCAAGCCTGCGTGGCCACGCCTCCTCCGGCGGCAAGCCCCGCCCCCGCCCCCTGCGTGCCAGTGCAGTTGGAAGCCCCGCCCCTGTGTGGTTGCGCCCAAAACCCGGCAGGGCTTTACGACGGATCACGACGCAAGCAGCAGTTGCCAGCGCTTAACCTAAACTCAGCACCGCCTTCGTGGCGGAGGGGGCGACAGAGAGCTGAGCTGCAAGTCGCTGACGCGCTCCGTCTCCAGCCCCGTGCCGCGTGTTACAGCTGGGGAAACCCCGAGTGCACCGCTGCCAACCCATCCTTGCTCCCGCCGGTCTTCCGCCCAGGCGCGCGGAGGCCACCGCTCAACCCCGCTGCTGCGAGCCAGCCAGCGGCACTAATCCGAGACAGGTGCTGTACTTGGCCGGCGCTGACACTGCCTTCCTAACCCCTTGCCTTCCAACAGTACAAACTTTTCACTAGGTTAGCGCCACCCACCAGGAAAGTGGAGCCTGGAACTACCAAAGACACTGAAAATGCTTCTTTCACTTTGTTTTTTTTAAAATCCCTTCCTCCCCAGTAGTATCCCTTATTTTGCTTCATGGTCCTTCTGGATACTGCCAAACTAATCCTGCGTTTCCAGATCATTTAATGCAAAAATGAGCGTTACGTTTTATCGAAATTACAATAATTTTGGTTTAAAATCACAGTAATTCTAAGGTTTAAGAACCATCACAGAGACTTAAACGAACCTGATAAATACAACTCCTGGAGTCTCTGGAGGACCGAGTTGCTCTGTGAAGGGACGTGTGCCGCTTTTGTAGTGTCCCATCTTTGTCCCTGAGATAATTACCGTCCCTAAGGTTTGTTGCAGGGGTGGAGGTTGTTGGGTGGTTGGGTGGTTATTTTTGTTTTGGGGTGGTTTTGTTTCTCTTGGTTTTTTTGTTTTGGGTGTTTGGAGTTTTTTGTTGTTTGTTTGTTTGTTTGCCATCCTTAAGGCTTTAATTCCAAGAGCACTTAGCTGAGAGGACCTGTGTGCACACTAGGACCGTGATTCCATGGAGTTCCTGCCCACTGGTAGCTAAGCGTCTGCAATGTGTCAGGATAAGCAACAAAGACACGTGTGACTTTCTTATAGTGGAAATTAAATAAATGTGCGAAAAGAGTTACTAAGTTGGATCTGACTTTTTCACTAAGGTTCATCAAATGTACCTAAAAAGAAGCTGAGGCCATCTGAAAAGGTTACACACTGTACGATTCCAACACTATGACATTCTGGAAACGGTGAAACAATGGAGACATGCCGCGGTCCAGCTGCAGCAGGATCCAGGGGGTCCCGAAGGTGGGTAAGGCGTCGGCGCTGGGAGACAGACAACTACACAACTCGATGGCGGTGCGGAGCTGTTCCTCTTTATTATCACTTTTAACATTGCTTATATACAGATTTTTTTGGCAAGCATTAACTTTCTGTGGTTACAGATTTATGGTTAAGCTAAGCAGAAAATCATAGTTCAACATACAATGACTTTATAAATTGAAAATAAGTATTTGACTTGCCAGACAGAGTCTCAGTGAATTCCTTTGCCTGTGGTTAATGGTTGATCCATGATCTATGTCTATTTCCTGATTCTATTCTACTAAAATGTTATGGACCGAGTGCCCTTTCTATTATTATGTGTTCCTGTAAGATTATTTTGTTCTACTTACTTACAATGGGTGAACTGATTTAAGTCTTTCTGATTACTTTTCTTCAGCCAACCATCCTTCATTGCCTTTAAACAGATATGGATAGCATTTTCTATAATATGTTCCGAATTGAATTCTTTTTGTTCTTTACTTAATTGGCACCAAGGGGAACCTTGGCGTGTTAGTCGTTTCATAAAAGGCAGACTTTGCCAAGGAACATGTTTTCCATCCTTACTACCCATTCTTATGCCCTTAATATAGGCTCCTGTAAAGGGCAATGGGTGAAACAGTTTTTCTTTACTTTCCCTAATGACTTGAGTGACTATGGGAGGGGGAATTGGAGTAAGCTGTGGTTGCATTAGCTCTGCTTGGTGTAATTTGGTCGTGAATTGTTTAATTGGGGTTTTTCGGGGGGCATTCTTTTGCAACCCTGACTAATAAACTATCAGCACATTCTGGACATTTAGTTGTATTTGCCACAGGGAAACTCGCCATTGGGTTAGAAGAGATCAAAGCTTCCTCGGTTCTCAATTTGTTAGCATTATTCGTAATCCTTCCCAGGTTGATCATATATACAATGAAAATTACGACTCCTAGTAATATAATTCCCGTACTACCAATGATCCCTATGCCGTGTCCTCTTCTGCTTGGTGGACGCTTTCCTTGAAGCTTCTCTCCCCATATCCAGACCTTGTCGGACAACATGGCTGGAAGAGGATGCGGCAGACAGTAAGAAGATCTGTTTGCTCAGGGTTGCGGGGAGGAGGGTGAATAGACTGAGTGGTACTGATGTGTCAGTGAGGTTCATCGGTTGTGAGGGATGGACCAGTCTGTGCTGGGATGCTGAGACCTGGGGAGGCTGCCCAAGTGTGGGGCCAGGAGATATGCGGGAACCCTGCTTTTTGCTCAGTTGTGCTTTAAACTTCAAACTGCCCTAAAAACAGTCTATTAAAAAAAGAGAAGTAGCTGTGGTAAAGCCTCAGAACATCCCACTTTCTTCAAATCCAGCAATTAAATTTGAAACCGAATATTCGGCTTTATGTGTGAAGTTGAAATATGAGTTGTCTCTTTATATTAGAACAACCCTCCACGTGGCATTAATGTCATCAGGGAAAAAACAAACCATATATTCCTGAGGTACAACATTAAATTATGGTTAGACACCTTGCTTACACATTCTATGAATATAGTTATATTCAAATCTATTCCTATCCATACATGCTTACAGTCGGTAAGCAAATAGTGCAGTATATCATGGAGGTTTTCAAATGTTTTGGTCTCCAGCTCTCTTAACAGTCTTAAAAATAAGTGGGATGTACATGTCCACATATACTGTATTAAAAATTAAAACAGATTTTAAATTTGTGTTTAATTCATTTTAAAAGTTATAAACCTATTACATGTTACTACAAAGATCATTTTTTGAATAATGACTACTTAAAAAAAAAACTTAGAAAACTGGACAACAGGAAGCCCACGGGAAACATGTTCCCAGGCGCCTAAAGAGTCCACCTTCCATGTTTTCAGCCTTCAGAGTCTCCTGTGTGTTTGCTGAGTTGTGCCCAGGGTTGCAGCTAGAAGCGGGGAGCCTGGGAGGACTGAGGCTACTCCAAGTTGGCCAGCCCCCAGAAGTCCCTTCGTTAATCCTTGACTAGAAAAAAATGCAAAGAAGATGTGAGTTGTTGTGGAATATTCCAACATGGAATCAGAAACTAACCTAAAATCTGAAATATGAATAGCAGTATCAGTGTTCAAAACCAAGGCCAGTACACCAAAGAAAATGAACTAAAGCAGTTATAAGAAGCTGTGTGCACTGCGCTGCTCAATTTCAAGATGCTTTGGGATGCACTCTTAATTCAACAAATATCAAGGCAAAATGAAAGAAATGTTTGTACACCTACAATATTTGTTATAAACAAAGGTCAGGATTATCAGCTAGGGCAATTCATGCTTTGCATATTTTTCTTATTTTAAGAATGATAATTTTTTCCTATGTTTCAATGCCTTTCAGTTTCTTAATCAGTTATATGTGGTGTTTAGTGTTAAGTTTCTCTCTTTAATTTTTTTCTGTTGTCAGAGATCATTTTTACATGTTATTGAAATATACGCTCTTGTAACATGTATTTATTTATGTCTTTATTTTTATAGAAAACCTCCAAAATATTTAATATAACTCTATCATCAAAAAATAATACTTACTATGGTCACTCATCATTACTTAAAAACACACAAGTATTGTAAAAATACAAAATAACTTTTGATTTGGGAATTCCTAATTTTTTTCCTGAATCCTGAAAATATCTGTTGGGAATTTGGAGACACCATAAAAATGCGAATGTGCTGTCTGCCCTATTAACCAAGGTGTTTTTTTTTTCTTTCTGAATGACAAAGACAATCAGAATTTTTCTTTCTCACTCATAAGTCCAAACTTACTTCCGTGGTCATTCTACGCACACTGAAGCAGAGAAATTATGACATACCCTTCAACACTCGGCTCAGAGGCGAAAATGCTTACGTGAGAGCTACTTTCATCAACTTCAGGGGCGTCCTGAACAAGAGAGATCGCATTGATTCTGTGTGACCCTTGAGGACAGAATTAGGATAAATGAAGTGGAGTGACAGGGGAGAAAATTTTGACTCTCTCTATACATCCATTTTCCAGCAACTAGAAAACTCTGAAAACAGAATAGATTGCCTTCAGAAATGGTGATTTCCTGTCAAGGAAAAAGGTTGGACAACTGATGCAGACTCCGGCCCCCAGGGTCCGCTGGTTGTGGCTGTGGCTGTGACGAACAAATTCACACGGACTGCAGAGTCCTGTGGAAAAAAAGGGACAGCATGGCCGCTCTCTGAGTGAGAGAGAGGGCCTGACCCCCGCCTGGACAGGCGTTATTGCTTTTCTGGGTTCATTACATGCAGGATGGTCCTGATTTACTGTGCACAGGTTCGCTGCAGGTGGTTACCTTTTACAGATAACAAAGGAAAGAATGTTGCTAACTACTGCAAAGAGAAGGATGTTGCAGATGGAGGGGAAAGGTGGTTGAACTGGTTACACTCCATCCTTGGGAGGTTTAGCACAGACTTTAGGAAGTTACTTTAAAGATACGCAGTAAACATGTGCTGCCTCAATTCAGGCTGAGGGGGTTTTGGCAACAAGCAAGTCTCAAGGCAGCATAGGTGCAATGCAGGCCTGATTCCCCAGGGGAAAACCGATCCGTGGGCTGGGGTCCTGTGTGCCCACTGGCTCCCCACCGGCTTTCTGAGTCAGGGGCTGGGCTACATTCTCCATGCCACCCACGTAGGTTCCCTACAGACAACCACTTATCAGGGATATTATCAAAGGGACTCTAAAATGCTTATGATTCTTTCTGTCTCTATTACCTCATTTCATTCTCTTAGTAAGATGCATAGGACAGTATTCAAGCTACCATTTACAGATGAGAATAATGAAATTCAGAGAGGGTATTGCTCAGTATTCTTGGGAAATTATAAAAGCAACTTGAGCTAGCCTAACCGAAAATGAAAGCCTGTGAAAGACTGAGGGGTATTTCAAGGAACCCCCAGCCTGTGCAACGCAGCTGGGCTCCCACACGGGACTGAAGCCGTCGGGACGCTCTCTGGCTTGACTCCACTTCTCTCTACACAGCTGCTTCTTTTCCTATCAGATGTGTTTTCCGTGCCTCCCCCACCACAGGACAGATGGAAGATATTTATTCCAAAGTTCCCTAGTTCGCATCTCTGCCATCCAAGAGACCAGCCCAGAATGACTGGCTGCCTCAATCATTTTGGACTTTGTGGTGCCAACTTATCATACCATTCTCCCTTCTGATTCCTAAGTCAGTTGATAAATAGCCACAGTAAAATGATTGGGGAGTGTGACTCCGACTGGGACCAAAATGATGTTTCCTACAACTTCCCCCTTGAATCGCACTCACTTGGTCACAAGCAACTCATCAAGCAGCGGCATTTCTTGCATCTCAGGAACAGCCCTGGCCAAGTGAGTTCGTTGTACGGCGAAGGCTGCAGGGAGGAATCCAGGAGAGAGCGCACTCCATTTGCACGCGTACAAGAAGGGAAAGAGTACAGTCAGACCCTGTGCAACGACCCTTTCTCCGAACTCCCTGATTCAGTAAGTCATTCCACCAGCTTCCACAGGGATGAGAAACTTCTTCCACAATATTTCCCAGACATTAAGAGTTCTGCGTAATGGGCTAAGGCAGGAATGTGAAGACGGAAAGAGAATAGCCGTCCCACCATTACCGGTTCCTGTTCCAGGAGACAGAGCAATGAATGGGCCCCTTTGAAACAGGTGTTCCCCTGGATCCAACCAACTACTGCTTGAACAGAGCCACTCGTGGGCGGAGCATGGCTGGCTGCCCGTGGGTCACCACTGTGGACGGAATGGGCGATTCCTGGGCGAGGATGGCTAAGCACACGTGCCCAAAAGTACATTCAAAATGTACACTCCTCTCTCCATGTTACAAAGATATTCTCAACATGAAGGTCCAACTACGTCATGTCCAAATACAAATGCACACACACATGTCCATTCGCATATTCTCCAAAGCGGAGAACTAGCACAAAGAAGTGGACGGGTGATCCATTACGCCCAACAGGGACGTCTTGGGGCCACCGGTCCTCTTGTGCACGATTTCCAGGCAATGTCCATTTCCTCCTCGGATTCCATTTTAATTTAGTCCTCACCTTCTTACAATGTATGGACCAAAGTACGAATTTGAATACCCCCGGCACGTCAAATATACAACACTGGAGGGAAACACTCATGGAGAGAAGCAGCAAAAGGAAAAACACATAGAGGCTGGTGGTTCAGAACAGAGGGTTTGTTTCTGTTTGGGAAGATGACAAAGTTATGGAACGGGACAGCGTGGTCAAGGCCGTGGAATTGTAGCCTTAAAAAAGATTAAAAGAGTAAACTTTACGTTAAGTATATTTTACCACAATAAAAAAAAAAATTGGTCAGAAGTCCAATAGGCTTTGAAACTCTTTTAAAGTTCCAAACACTCCAAATCACCTTCCTTCTTCCCTCATTAATTAATTATTTATTGAGAGCTTTTATATTAAACAGTAGGCCGGTCACAGCAGAGAATTCAAAGGAAGGCATCCTTCTTTCCCTGAAATCCATTGTTTAGTTTTCAGTTCGTTTGTTTCTGTTTGGAAGCCTAGGGCTGCAGGAGAGGGCAGGGGCTAAGAAGGGGGTACCATGGGGCGAAGGCACTCGGCCAACCGCTAAAGTTGGGCACCGGTCTTATACCGTGCCCCCCTTTTAAGCCAGTGAGCTGGGCTTCAGTTTTCCCCAGACCATGCACCCCTTGGTCATGGGTGCATGGTAATTTCCCCTTGGTAATTTCCTTGAGAGAAACTGTATTTGCACTGCAGTATCTTGTACTTTATTTGTGATTTAAGAAATGTGAAGGAGAAAATACACAGACGCATAATAACTAACACTGTTTCTTTCCTTCCTGGCTCCAGAGCGAGCCGCTCTAAAATTGTTTGGTAATGTCACTTAGTATAATTAATTATAACATATTCTTTTAAATAAATTGATTCACTGATGAAACTTACAAAAGAAAAATGTTAGTGGCAGAGAAGCAGTACCAGGCGTTAGTGACCAAGCAGGCCAGCACTTGAGTTCTGGCTAAGAGAGGTTTCCAAGCCAAGACTCAAACTATAAGAGAAAGTTTATTTAGAAGGTCACAGAGGTAGAAGGGAGCCAGCTGGGTGTGGACTCAGGAAGTGAGGTGCAGAGGCAGAAGAAGGGCCTTTGGAGCTTCGGAGAGGGACAGACAGGTGCCTCGAGAGTCGAAGGAGGAAGGAAAGGCAGGCTCGAGCTCAGGAGGAGAGAGAGAGCACCTATTGGTTAGTTCTTCCCAAATTGAGATTAAAAGAAAACTTCAGTTTTTTATATGCTTTTGTCTTCTTGGAAAAGGCAATAGGTGTGCTGGGGGGAAAAATTGTTTCACTTCACAAGTAAATCATTAAACAGAGTTAAAGGGATTTTTTTAAAGCGTGGGACTTCTTTAATATGCTAATGTGTACTTTGAGTTTCCCAGACAGGATGCAGTAAACCGATATTCCTAAACTTATTTGATCAGGAATTCTTTGTTCTCTTGCAACCCAGTTAATGACTACCTCACTGTGAGCGGTGCCTGCAGAAGTTGGAGACTAGCCGGGTGCAGGAGTCTCTGTATGTAGGTGTGGCCAAACCTGCTCTGCCATCTGTGATGACGGTGTCAGTGTCCGGTTTATCTTGTCCCTGAGTGTTCCAGAATGTGTAAGTGATTATTTTAACATTGTTTACATTAAAAATGTAGATTAAACATTGAATACCTTTTGTGACAGCATGGGTGGACTTGGAGAGTATTGTGCTAAGTGAAATAAGTCTGTCCGTGAAAGAAAAATACCACGTGATCTCATTCACCTGTGGAATCTGATGAACACAATAAGCCCATGAACTCAATAGAAACAGGCATGAATGCATGGAACAGACTGAGAGCTGTCAGAGGGGTCGGATGAAGGAAGGTGACGGGGTCAGCAAAGAACATGTACGCATCCCCCAAAGTCATGGCCAACAGTGTGGTGACGGCCAGAGGGAAGGAGGGGCGGGGCCTGGGTGGAGGTGGGCTAAGGCAGGGGGAAATGGGGATGTCTGTAATAATGTCAACAGAAAAAAAATTTTAATGGAAAATAAAGTTTGAGAAGCAAAAATATATATTAAATAGAGACTAGAAAGTAATTTTCTGAAGTAATTTCTTACCTCAATTTATAGTTCTCTAGTGACTTTAGATGGCATTTAATATCCCTTAAAAAAGTCATTTCCATTTTGGTAATGGAGATTTTGCAGAAAATTGTGATGACTTTGTTGTATGTAAGTTCTAAACATGTTTTAAATTTTATTTTCAATTATAGTTGATATTTAATATTATTTTATATTAGTTTCAGGTGTACAGTATCATAGGGAGCCTATCCGCATGGCAGTGGCGAATGTAGCCCAGCCCGACTCAGAAACCCGGTGGGGAGCCAGTGGGCACACAGGACCCGAGCCCACAGATCGGTTTTCCCCTGGGGAATCAGGCCTGCATTGCACCTATGCTGCCTTGAGACTTGCTTGTTGCCAAAACCCCCTCAGCCTGAATTGAGGCAGCACATGTTTACTGCGTATCTCTAAAGTAACTTCCTAAAGTCTGTGCTAAACCTCCCAAGGAGGGAGTGTAACCAGTTCAACCACCTTTCCCCTCCATCTGCAACATCCTTCTCTTTGCAGTAGTTAGCAACATTCTTTCCTTTGTTATCTGTAAAAGGTAACCACCTGCAGCGAACCTGTGCACAGTAAATCAGGACCATCCTACAAGTAATGAACCCAGAAAAGCAATAACACCTGTCCAGGCGGGGGTCAGGCCCTCTCTCTCACTCAGAGAGCGGCCATGCTGTCCCTTTTTCTCCACAGGACTCTGTAGTCTGTGTGAATTTGTTCATCACAGCCACAACACGTGGACCCTGTGGGCTGGAGTCCACATCCCAGTATAGTGGTTAGGCAGTTGTATACTTTCCAGAGTGAGCCCCAGATAATTCAGGTACCCATCTGATATCATCCATAGTTGTTACAAAATTAATGACTGTATTCCCGATGCTGAAGTTTACATCACATGACTATCTGGCAACCTAAACATTTTTAATTTAGAAGAACAGAACACCAGTTCTCACTCTTTTCTTGATAAGAGAATTCTTCCTACATTGGGTTCCCATCAACAGCCTTAAGGCCTTGTGATTTTTCTCTGCCTTTGGATAATTACAGTGTGTTTTGCAGCTGTTCTTAATACTTAACTTTAAAAAATGTCTCCATTTCTGATATTGCTAGGCCTGGGCTTCAGGTCATAACCTTCAACAATATACTCCCAGATGCTCTCATTTTGTACCATTTCTTTACTGTTGCACACAGTGGACCAGTTTAAGTGCACTGAGCATCTGATTAAAGCTAAAGATAGAGCAGATTGGAGCCCACTCGTGATATGAACGTTGCTCTCAATTATACTTTGATCAATAGGACCACTTTCATGTTTGTGTCACGCATCGGGCTGTTTAAACAACAGTGCAAGCGCCACAAAGGGATAGAGATGATGAAGCTGCAAGATCAGACATTTCACTGTGAAAGGGAGCTGAGTTTGCCACCCCAAAATACACCCCCTTGGGAAATGGATTATTTTAAGCAGGTTACTTTTAAGAAACAAAAGATTCGGGGGGGGAAAAGCCTTTGACCTTCCCCCTAATAGGCCTAAAAGACTGAACTACCGTCATCAGTAACGGTGTGAAATACGCACCGGGTGTGACAAACAGGGAGGGACCAACAAGGCCCATTTGTTCAAAGTCCTCTCCGTGTCCCCTTGTTAAAGGTGGCCCAGCCAGCGTTTCTTCACCAAACATTTGCTTTGCATCCTCATGTGACTGGCCTTCCTGCTCGCTCTGAAGTCCTACACCATAGCCAACACCTTCTCCTCCCACCTGACACCCACCCGGCCCCCACCCTTGTCCTTAGCTCCAGGTGGCATTGAAGCCCAATTTGTCCTCCGGCCCCATGTTCTTACGGAACTGCACACACACACACGCACGCACACACACGCACATACACACACAATCTCCTTTGTGTTTTCTCTCCTGCGTGCATCTGTCTTAGGTCAC
Organism: Glossophaga mutica; assembly: GCA_039655065.1. Lineage (NCBI taxonomy): Eukaryota > Metazoa > Chordata > Mammalia > Chiroptera > Phyllostomidae > Glossophaga > Glossophaga mutica. The sequence goes on from CM077313.1 coordinate 93,410,179, forward strand.
TTTAATTGTTTGACCAGCCAGAGAGCAAAGAGGGGCAAAGGCCAACTTTCCCTTCTCCCGCACAACTGTCAGGTGGAATCGCCGTGTGCTGGTGTGAAATGCTTCTCAGCGAAGGACGAACACCTGCGTCTAGCACAGGAAAGAGGGCTCGGGCGTGCAGTGGTACCCTGGGCACAGCTGCAAGTTGTCTGAAAGTCAAGCATCCTAAATCCTAGGACTGCCTGAGGTAGGGGAACACGTTATGTACATTGAAAGATGAATTCCCACTGGACAACCACGGAGGACTTCGTGGAGGAGAATGCATTGGGGCTGGGCTCTGAGGGACAAACAGGATTCCCACCAATTTCTTTCAGACTGAGGATGGAGGCTGAGATGTGAAAATCTATGGTGTGTCCAAGGAAATACATTTATACTGAAAAGTATAGAGGGTGCAAGGAATATGGAAGTAAGAGAGACTAGAAAACAAGAGGTTGAGGCCAGATCACTAGTGCTAACAAGTTTAGACATTTTTCTCTAGGTAACTGGAAGGTGAAGAAAGTTTTGGAGCAGAGAGTGTGGTCTGCGTTTGTGAACAATCACTCTAGTGGGCCCAGAGGGAGTGGATGATTCTGGAATGAGGCAGGGAGGCTGGGAAGCTAATTAGAATATTTTAATTGGCTAGTGAGACATGATAAAGACTTGATTGAATGGAAAAGGAGAAATAAATAGGGACATTTCAAAAAGAAAATTAACTGAGCTTGATGAGTAAATCAAGTACAAGTGCATTTGGATGCAAGAAACAGAATTTGGGCTAAAGAGGGCTTACCACATAGAGTCCCATTTTCTTCAAGTACGTTCAGGTCGGTCACGGCTGGTGTTGGTGCAGAAGTTTGGCGCCAACACCCTGGGGTGTTTCTGAGTTCTCTTGGTTTTTGCCTCATGCTATGGAATGGTCCTTTTCTCCACGGCTCACTTGAGGTGTCATTGGCCAGGGCGGGGTCACCTGGCAGCCTCCAGCTACCCCGGAGGCTGGAGAAGTTCAGCGGCACAGGAGTGCCTTTGATTGCCTGAGACTGACAATGGTCTGTACGAGGCATTGGATGTTAGGTGGAGAGCAGTTTGTCACAGTGACCAATTGGGCATAGGGGGAGTAGCGGATTGGAAAACGCCCCCCTAAAGGTCCCGCCCACCTGGGACTTCACCTAGAAGTAGGGTCTTTGCAGGTGTCAGTGGGGTAAGGACTGCGACGAGGTCATACTGGATTAGGGTGGGCCCTGCCTCCTGTGACAGGCAGTGTCTTTGTACGAGTCGGAGAGAGACACGTGTTAGCAGGGAGGCCAGGTTTTAGTCAGCGGTAAACTATGGCCGTAGGGGAGAGGGTCTAGGACTGTGAGCTGAATTCCACTGAAATCTGCGCAGAGGCGGCGGGGCGTTTCCCAGGAAGAAGGAAGGAGTGGGGCGGGAGGACGGCGAGGGTTCGAGCAGAGTCGGAGAAGTGGAAACGTCCCGAGGGTGGCAAGGGGAGGAAGGCAGGCGCGCGTGCAACACCCGTGGGTTTGCTGGCCGGCGCGGATCAAAGTGAGACCCCTGCCCTCCCGCAGAGCCTGGGAGACAAGGGCCCGTCTTCCGCGTGGGCTGGAACCAACAGCCAGTTCTTCAGTCCTTCGGGCAGCCTTGAGCTTTCCCAGGCAGAAACTTAAGAAGACAGCATTCAAGGATGCAGCCTTGAGCGTTTAGAAACTTGACTAGCGTTTGTTCAAGACTTTTAATGTGTGTGTGGCTGAGGGTGAGGGGGGCGGTGGGACAAAATCGTTCGTGCTGGGAGTCTGCAGTTGTTCTGGACCAAGGTTGCGGCTCGTCAAGAAGACTCTGGCTTAGAGTTCAGTCTAAGGAGGGGAGAATCTTTGTCATGCGAGACAGACGCAAAGTGAAGATGGCTGTGGGAAGGCAGAGGCAGTGGCAGAGACGGGAGGTCAGTAACGCCAATGCAAGGGACACCCAGAGCCACTTGCAGCTGGAAGAGGCAAGGCAGGATCCACCCCCCTCCCCCACCCCCAAACACACACACACACACAGGGCATGGCTCTCCTGACACTTTGATTTAGAAGGTCTGGCTTCTGAGCTGTGAGAAAATTAATTTCTGCGGTTTTAAGTTGCCCATTTGAGGCGATCTGTTCCCACAACCCTAGGAAACTAACACGCCGAGTGAAGGAGACAGGCAGCATCCGGGCATAGGAGCCCGGGGGGCATCGGTCTGTGGTCGGACAAGTTCACCACGAGGCACCCGGGAAGTATTTCTGTGGGGAAGTGAGGCGGGGGCTGGGAGGATGGACCGAGGCTTGGAGAACGAGAAGTATAGGGAGTGCTGAGGAAAGGCAAGCACACTCCATCCGACAACAGTCTATGACTCAGAATCAAACTGCGCCCTGCTGCCCCCGCCAACACGAGCATCCCCCCTGCCCCTTTCCAAAGGCTGTTTCCGTGTGGCAAGGACAGAGCTAGCGTCACTGAAGGCGAATGGACTTGGCTCATGAGGACCAATGAATTTCTTCAAACTGAATGTGGGAAGAGTCATCAGTGGTACTTTCATTTCCCATTTGCTTAAGTAGCAAATTTAGCAGCACTTTCTAAGCTTCCCCATGCATTATTCGCCACCGTTTTGTTTTGTTTTGTTTTTAAGAAAACAATAAACACTAAGCCTCAGTGACCCTCATGTAACTCGGCGACATTTCCGGCATTGACATTTGTCCCACAGCATTTTCATCGCCCTTCCATCTCCTGCTCTAGATTGTGAGTTTCTTGCGGGCAACGCACCATTTTTGTTCGTATTTGTATTGCGATCACCAGGCACAACATTCAGCATTGAAGTAATGCACCTGCTTATCGTTGGATGAACTGCAAGAGCAGTAACCGCTGAGGGCACAGGCTCTGGGACTGGACCCCCCGGAGCAAATCTGGGCTCGACCTCGCAGTAGCTGCGTGACCTTGGGCAGAGCACTGAACCTCAGAGCCAAGCACTTCATGAAGCTGAGGACTGCCGTGGAGATGAGAGACTGGCTTTATCTGCAGAGCGGTAGTCACGGAGAACAGGGAAGTTATTACTCAAAAGCCCACACTCCTCGGTGGTTCTCAGACAAGGAATCTCACAGAGAAGGAACGTGAGTCCTCGTGAACAAGGGGTTCAGAGTCATGGGCTGTGCTGATGGCTCAGTGCTCACGCAAGCTTTCTCTGATTTGTCCGGCACCTAGCATCGTCCTGCCTGGGTCTACGGCACTGTGGCCAGGTGGGGTCCCACAGAAAGAGAGGTCCGTAAGACCTCCTGGGACTGTGACCTGGGGACATCATCTTCAGAGCAGAAAGAAAAGGACAGAGCTACACATTTAGAGTAAGCCTTCTGCGACTTAACCGGCCCCAGGACAGGACTGCATTCCAGCAGCTACGACTCTTAAGAAGGGCTAATGTAATCATTGCAATTGCGCGCTACTCTCTAACGCATCTAGCCTCTCACGGTCTGCTGTCGGCTCCACCGCAGACTTTCAGGCACAGCTCGGAAAGAAGGACTTGCTGCTGTTTCCAGCACTAACTGCCTGAGAGGAGGATAATGCAGTGGGTTGTGACATTAGCGGACTCCTTTCCACCCCGTTCCTGCTCGTCGGGGCCGTTTGGACATCGGAATAACTGGCAATAATATCATATTCTTAGGAAAAGGTGGGTCTCCCAGGCGGGGCCAGGGTGCGGAACAGGCTTCCCCACTGTGCGGCGCCTCGGCGGCGTGTTCAATAGTTTAACCTGAGGGAGCCGGCGACAAGGCACGTGGAGGAGGGACTGTCTGACCTTCCCCTGGGCTGGGTCGCGAAGCCCTCACCTACAAGGTGCCCCCCTGCACCTGAAGGAAGGAAAGGAGGACCCTTCCGTCTGAGGACGAAGCCTGGGGCGCGCAGGTCTCGCTGGGCCTCCCCGCACGCACATTCCACGACCCGCAGCTCGCACCGCGCCCTCCGCCCCGTCGCGCCCTCCCATTCCTCACCGAACCCCGCACGGGCACACGCAGGCGCAGCCGTTCCTTCTGCGTTTCCGTTGCCTTACGGAGGCTCCCGGACCGCGTCCAGCTCACACGGAGGAAGTTTCTGTGCTTGTACCTTGTCCGCCTGTCCTTCGTGACAGGCCCCGGGGAGAACGCAGGAAGGTGGTGAGGGCGAGACTCTGTTCCTCCGCTGCCCTGGAATAAAGTCAAATGTTATGTCTTCTCATGTCAACGTTCTCTTTTTTCCCTTTTCCTTCTTTTTTTTTTTTTTTTTTAGTTGTCTTTCTCCTTTTTTCTTTCTTTCAAAGTTTTCTTTTTAATATGACCCATGTAGAGGGAGGATCCATGGTGAAGAATCAGCTGTTTTTAGAATCAGTCCCTCCACTGGGAAACTAAAGGGATTTGTGAAATAAAACGGACAGACTCTTTGGAGCAGTCGAAGGTTCCCAACCGCCACGCAGAGCCCTTCCCGTGGAGTCCTGCCACCGCGGTGTCCCCTGCGCGTGTTCCCAGAGGGGACGGGACCACCTTCGCCGCCCCTAACCTGCCCGCTGTGACAGGCCACGGCGCCACCGGGATCAGAAAGAATGGGCGCTCTCTTCTGCTTCTCTAAGGTCAGCAAGGACAGGCGCGCTCAGGACGCAGGATATCTGTCAGAAGCAGAAGGGGCGACGTGGGAGGTGGCAGTGACAAATCTGTCCCCGGCTCAGCTCACTGTACCGAAGAACGTGTGTCCCTGCTGACATTTATCAAAAGAAATTCACTGTCGTAAAAAGAAGGATGTCAGATAATAGTGGTGGCACGGTGACTGCACGTCCCAGAAGGCCAGGTGGGGGCCAAAGGAAGCCGGGGGCGGCAGAGAAAGTCATGGGAGGCAGGAAGCCCCCGGGGGAAGGTCAGGCCTCGGGTACTTGCAGCCTGTTACTGGTGTCCGACCCGATCACCTCACCTTGAGATCTGCATCCTCACACTTTGGAACACTGCCTTTCATTTTCTGCAAACATGAGGAACGACACAAAGTGGGGGTTTGTTTGTTTGTTTGTTCGTTTGCTGTATTTTTGGTTTTCTGTTGCATCAGGGAAGAAAGGTAATGAGTCCCGGTAAAACCCCACAGCACCAGGTACAAGATGCCCGCCGTGGGCGGGCAATCAATATTTCCCCTGGTGATGAGAATGATTTTTCTCTGGCAGGAAAGGCTATTCTAGGTCAAAAAATAAAACCAGAAGTTGTGACAGAGGTTAGTAAAAAAGAAAAAACACAGAAGTCAGATTAAGATCAAAGGAAGGGGTTCGATTAGGAGGCTAATGATGAAGCTGACAAACTACTGTAACAAGTTAATAGCGGTTTTCCACACTGCATAAAAATACGGGGTTAAGGAACAAATTAAATCTCTTTCTCAGCAAGGGGTTTCTGCAGGACATAACCAATTAGGCTGCCGTCTAGAGAAGGCAAGAAACTTGATTAACAGATCCAAAAAGACAGCAGACAGGAAGATGGTTTAACACCAGGAGGGGAAATACCTACTGTTATGCAGATTGACTTCTCCCAAAATGTGGGATCATTTCAATCAGGGACTGAAATACATGGTTTTTTTTTTTTGGGGGGGTGGGTTTGGGGGGGTGTTGTTGTTTTAAACATCACTGTTCTTTGGCCTTAATTTGGTCCAAGGAGGTTCTTGCTGATGCAAATGTCTCAGTCCCTCTCCCGAGGTGAGCACCAGAGACACTACAGAGGACTGAGCCACGAAACCAGTTTTTGCATCTCTTCATGAATGTTCAAATGCTCCGTGTGTCCTGGCTCAGGGTGGCTGAGCAGCTGGTGTGTAGGACCTCGTGAGGACGCCAGGGACACCAGTGGTGAAGTGCCCGTGTGACCCCCTTCCAGCCCTGTCCACGCCCCCCCCCCCCCCGCACATGCCTATTTGATGCCATCCAAGGCCATCTTATTTGGAAAAGGGACCCTAGGAAGTAGCTAAGTTCAGTCAATGACCCAGTAAGGCTCCGGGCTAAGCTCAGAGGCATTCCACCAAGAATTCAGGGGGCATCCTGACTGTGATACTCCATCCCCAAACTCCCACTTGCTGTCTTTGAGATTTTCAAATTCAAGGTCCTGCGAGTTAGGCAGAATATTTCAAATCTTGCCTGATCTTTCCTTGAGCAAAAATAAATCCAGCTCAATAGCACGTAAACCAGATCCATCTGCTCCTTTTTGTAAGATTCTGAGAAGAATCAATGTCATGGAGACGGTCTTCTTCTACATGGCGCTAATGTAAGTGTTATTGCCGGCACAACTTTCAAGCTTTGAAAATTCACACGAGGCTGGCTGCAAATATTTGCACAATTCATTTGGAATACAGGGAATAAATAACGCATGATCGAATACGCAGAATAGGTAATACAAAATTTTCACCCTGCATCTCAGGGGCCAGCGCACCTTCCCCCTTACGGGCCAGGTGGTCCCTACGTTCTCGTCTGCACCGCGCCCTCTCTCACAGGCTCAGTCTGCTGTGCTGACACGGAAGGACCCTCGGGCCATACGGGAGCCGGTGGGCGGGGCTGCATTCCCACTAAGTGCCATTTACAGTGACAGGCAGCGGCGTCGGGCCGGCCCTGCCCTGCCCTGCGGACCCTTGCTTCACGTCATCTTTCTCTCCCTCCATTCTTTTCATTCGTCCAGCACCACAGAGTCCCAGCCTCGCACTCAAAATGCTGCAAAGCTGGGGCTACAGACCACGCCTTGCAACAAAGACGGCGGTGGGGTCGGGGAGGGGAACCTGAGACTCTGCCACAGATCTGTGCGGGATCGCTAGTGAGAATATTAGGGTTCATTCGTTCCCCACCCGGCCACCTGAGGGGTCTTTCTAAAGTGCAGATTTGATTGGGGATCTCCCTAGCTTAAAATGTCTCGCCCGCAGCAGACAGCCCGGGGCTCCCCATGGCTGACCCCTCTTCCCCCTCCCTGTTGCTGCTCCAGCCACACAAAAGGAATGGGAGAGTCCAGAACGATACCTGCTCTCTTGCCTTCCAGCCCTTGTCCTCATTCTGCGGAAACAGCCTTCCGCACACCTCCCGACCTTGCCCCTGGAGGACTGGGCTGCAGCGTCCCGGTGACCTGCCCCCCGGTCCGCCCTCCCAGCCCCTCTGCCGCGGCCTCTCCTTCGCTTTAGGACACTCCCGCCGCTCTCTGTGGGTGACTACTTCCTGTCCGCTGCTCTAGATCCCTTTAAGTTGTTGACAGCTGACACCGCATTTTCCTAAAGTATGATGCCTGGCATCATGGAGAACGACCCAGAAATGATTATTGACTCCATCAATCAACTCCTCAAATGAGCTCTGGGCCCCTCCATTTCCATCTGTAACGAGTTTTTCCCAACTGTGAGCAATTTATTTTCTTTTGCATATCACCTACAAATGACAACCCAACAACTAACAGAATGAAAAAAAAAATCACTTGATCCGGTAACGCAGTATCACTCATAGACAGGGCAAAAGTATTAGTAAAACAACTTGGCATTTACCACCTGAGATGTGTTCTCAACTGCTAGTCCCAGGAGAGCCAGGATTTATTTGAAGGGGTAATGAAACATTGATGGGGCCTACGGGAGTCCTGAGCAGATGGGTAGAAAGACATCCAAAAGAACAGACTGGGAAAAGAGAAGTTTTGAGTTTCGGTGGAAAACTACGTGTCCTCAGCACGCAGCGCACCCTTCTGGGCTGTTAGAGTCCAGCCGTCCACGGTCTCTGAACTATTTGAGGACTCGGTGCAGGTTGGGAGACATGCGTGTTCTGTCTGGCAGTTTCTCCCACAACCTCTGAACTATTTGAAGACTCTCTGGAAGTTGCTAGGCAGAGTTTCCCTTGGCTTCCCCTCGGCCTGCGGACAAACCCAGTCCTGCCTGCATTTGTGATTCCTTCACCCCACGGAACTGGGAGCCTTCTGACTTTTCCTTTAAACCAATGAGAACATCTACCTGGTTTCCTCATTGAATCAGTCAAGTAAGATCTTTAACACAGGCTCATATTTATATCTGGAAGGGACTCATGATTTTATCTTTTCCAGAAATTCACCTTTCAACAGTTTTGATGGTTCCCCTGAGATACCCAGCAGACTCGGCCACCGGAGCCGGGAACCCTTCCTGGGCCGACAAGGGCTCCCCTGGGCGGTTTATCCCCACGCAGGCCTTTCCTGGGCTCCCAAAGGTGAGTCTGAAACAGCGGTGGCACTTGGCTGCCTCGCTGCTTATCCAACCTGGAGTTCCCTCTCTACAGGTTTCAGGCTTCGTGTGTTGGGTTTTGGAGGGTTTGTGGCCAGGCGTCAGTCCCCAGGAATTGTAGGGCATTTGGTCCCGTCGTCTGATTCCTCGATGGTCTCTGGAAGTGCATTAGCAGTTTACAACAGAGCTCTCTCCGAGGTGAGGGGTGGCAGAGACTCCAGCATGTTGGTCTTTTCTGCTGACTATTTGGAGATCAAATCAATTAAGAATTTCATGCCTACTGGGAAAGTGATACCCGGGCAGGTGGATTTTCCACTTCTGTCTTTGCTCTTGACCCGAGGCTCAAATTTTAGAATGGGCCCTCTCGGCCTTCTCCCTCTCCCTGTGGCCACGTCCGTGTGACTGGGACTCAGAAAGGCCTCTGCTCCTCATCCTGTGAGTGTGCGATTACTGTCTTACTTCCCCATGGAATTAATAAGTGGAATTACAAGATCTCCACCCTGAGAATAGCACGTAACAAGAGCCCTTTAAAGGTCCATTCTGAGATCCCCCGGGAAAATGTCCAGCAAAGCTCGCTGAAGAAGGCCCACCTGGTGAAGGGGCGTTCTCGCTGCACCTGGACCAATCGCTGGGCCACGCCCACTGACACCAGTCTTATCTTGTCCTCCAGTCTCGAGGGGATTTTCGGTCCAAGGGGAGAGGCCATGTGCCGGTGCAACACCCCGCGTTGCCCTCACACAGCCCGTCCGGAGTCGCCAGAGGCTAGCCTTGCGCAGCCGCCGAGGTATCGCACAACTCCTGACAGAGGGATGGGCGCACCTTGGCTCGTCTGCAGAGGAAAGTCTTCAGCACGTGTTCATCTGCAAACCTCCATGACAGTGCGACTTCACCTCTCACTTTGAAAATCAGTTTTCAACCATGCGTTTCAGAACGGGAGAGGGGTGAAGTCGGGTAAGAGGGACGGAGGCAAACGAAGTGCATGGGTGTCGGACGGGTCTCACCTGGACAACGCGGAGACACGCCTCAGAGAGAGCGACCTGCCCGCAGTGACGAACCAGGTCACGGGGGGGGGGGAGATACAGGCGAAGGTGAATGGCAACCCATGGAAAAGGCAATTAAAATGACCAGAAACAAGGGAATGAACGCTGAGTCCCGCAATGGCCTCAGATCCCCAAATGAAACCAAAGGAGAACGTCTTCTCTTACCTGCAGGAGCAGCCAAGACCTGAAAGGGCGGTCCTACCCAGCCCGGGCGAGGCGGTGTCAGAAGCGGTGCCGCCTCCTGCGAGGGTGTGGGACTATGATCTCTGCAGGGGTGTCGTCGGGAATATGTATTAAGGCTTAAACGCCTGTGCTCTTCGACCCAGCAACGCTGCGTCTAGTTACTCGATCGGTGAAACGCTTGTGCAGCTATGGGAAGACACGTCCTCGAGGAGGCGTGCTCCTAGTGCTTTTGTCACAGCAAGTCTGGGAACACCTGGGATTTCCGTCCGTAAGGGGTTGCTTCGGAACCGAGTCTACGGGACGGTCATCTTTCTGTTTAAAAGCCGTACATATAGAATGGCTGTCTCGGAGGGGTGGGACTGTGGGAGTCCTCCACGACACATGCGTTTGGTCTTCTGTTCGTATCACTTGCCCAGTGTGCGAAAGTGATTCAGTGAAGATATAACCAAAAGAATCTCAACTTGACACAGTTGGTTCTGCTGCTCCACAACCGACTGCACCACACAGATTAGCTCTCCTTCTTAACTCGCCCACGGAGTCTTGTCGGTGGGAGTGGCTTGTCGGTGGGAGTGGGGGCGGTCATAGAGCAGCAGCCTGGGCGTGTCCTCTGTGGGCTGGAGGGACACCACTGCTCTCTGAGGGGAGTTCCTGCAGATGCACACGACATCCAGATGAGGATTTAATAAGGACCCACGCACCCTGCCCCGACCAGTGAGACCCTTTACCTGACCGACAAACACAGGTCTTTGGGCAAATAACCATGAGAATTTTACCTGTGTGATTTTGGGCAACTTACGGACTATGGAATGTATATGGTATATGTGTGTGTACATACAAATATATTTTTAAAATTGGAAATGACTGAATGTCTTTTGACTGTGGTGCCCTTTAAAGAATGTAGTTGCTAGATGGTAAATTAATACTAAACGACCTGATGTGCACATCATATTAATGATCACGTGAATGAATATAATTCAAATGGAATTCATACACTTTATCTGTGGAGTTCATTGATGTCAAGCCGCTATACTTCTAGTTTCAAAATCAGCTCACCGGACGTGGGGCCTTTAGTCAGCACGTAGCATATTATCATTCTAAGACTTTAGGTCGCAAGTTACACTAAAATGCTGCAGGAAATAGATTTTATCAGGCCACCCAACCAGATGCTGCGGCCCACTACCCATAGAAACCAGGGCAAATAATAACAACGAACATTTCCCACAGGCTCAGGGCACCGGAATTACTTCTGTCGGCCGCACCTTCAGGCCCCTTGGTGAGGCGGGTTATGATTCTCCTGGCTTAGGGAGCGAGTCCCTTGGGCTCGAAGCCAGCAAATGATTGACTGCAGATGTCCCAGGTGTCAAAGCCGGTGCAGAGACCGATGTCCCAGAGTCCTGACCAAGACATAACAGCTCCACACAAAAAAAAAAAAAGAAGAAAAAAGAGCAAAACTTTTGAAAACAAAACAAAAAGAAAAAAGAAAAAAAATTTAGAAAAAAAAAGAAACAAGGCACGTCCTTACCATTTTTAGATTTTAGAAAGCCACATTTTGGAGTCCTCCACGCATTAAACAGGACTTGCAGGAAATCGGTCACATGCGCACCCACACGATTCCCTCGCAAAGGCCCCTGTGCGCACACCAGAGAAGATAACAGTCTCCAACCGTTCTGTCCCCAATTCACTTGCTGTTCAATATGTCGTATTTTGCCATGTGTAATGCACACTGCAGTGCACTAATTTTTGAGGGAAAAATGAGGATACACATTATACGTGAATTCCATACCTATAGAAATGTTTCAGCTCTTTTATTTATGCATACGCATTAAAAGTGTAATTCTAGAAAGCAATAATGATAGCCACATGCAAAATAATACCCTGGAATATGGTCGTCAGTTTTGTTTCTAAATGTAAATAATAAAAAACTGAACTAAAAAATTAGAATGAAAGATTTTTTTCTTCCTGAAAGTTTGGGCCAACAATGTGGGTGCTTACTACGTACGCACAGGAGTGCATTTACATGGCAAAACACGGTACGTAGTTTCCAACTGCTTTCTCTTCACACGAAAGCCTGAACCGTAAGCAGCAGGGGTCTTGGGGACCAGCGAGCGCATGGTGGAGCGGTGGTGGGCAGCCTCGTCACCGCGCTCCGAGCGGACGGACAGGGCTCTGAACACAGCACGTGGCCAGTGGGCGCTCCTGAGACGCCCACCAGGTCGCAAGAAGTCACAAGGGGATGGCAGAGACCCTATTTCCCGGGAGCCCCCCACAAATACAGGGTGAGGCATGAGGAGGTTTCCAGTTGCTTGTATGGAAAGTAATGCAATTTTAAACACACAACAAGACAAGGACGGACTCAGTGCCGCGCACTCACAACTGTAAACCTGTGTCCGCCCCACCTGTCCGTGTCTGATGAGATGGAGTTCTCGGTGTGGGGGCCGTTGAGGCGGTCCCATGAACAGGTGGAGCTTTCAGGACGGTAATTCTTGAGAAAATACATTCCCCGCCCCCCTTCACCGCTGGTTATTTAAAGAGGTAAAGAGAGCCTCTTACTGGTAGGGTAGTTCTCTGCGCCCCTCCCCCGGCCCCACCCTTAGGAACTGATTTCTGAGTAATTGCTCCTGCACATGCATTTTAAAGGTGTGTAATTAACTGGTAACAGGTTATTAGGTAGCTGATGAGGTGCGAACCAGCCGCTAATTTGTTTTCTTTATTTACAACTTTTCTTGCACTTGGAGAGGGCGGCATGGTGTCTTCCGATCCCTGCTTACTTCGCCAGATTAAAAAGTGATTTGTGGAGCCAGGTGTAATTCCTCAAATCCCATTAAAAAGGAATACCCAGGGGAGCTTTAATCAAGACCTAATAGGCACTAAAATGGGATCGCAGAGCAGCCCGGCTAACAGGGCCCTCTCTCCGCTCTGACGGGAAGGGGCTGCCTGCAGCCCCCTGCACGCAGCCCTGGCACTGACCTACTGCTTCTGGACCGAAGGTTTGCCGATCACGTACTTCGCTGCGTCAGCATTTGTCGTGTAACCCACAGGGATAATTTGTTACAAACATTTCAGCACTGGATTATCACTGGAAGAGTTCGCTTTCCCCTTCAAATTGCCTTGCCTCCTATTTAATAATACATTTTTTCTTTTTTTTTAAAAAAAAAAACAGTTGGAGAAGAATGAAAATAGAAACATGGTGGAATGAGATTGGTGGGAACGCAAGGCTGGAACAGCGAGAACGCAGCCGGAACAGAAGTGGCTGCGTGTGGGCTCGCCAGGGAGCCAGAAGGGGCCCTTCGGAGCCAGGGGGAGTGCTGACTTGTTGGACGGGTTGGAAAAGACCCATACGGGTAAAAACGGTGTCCTCGCATTTCTGAAAAATGCGTGTCTACCCAAAGTTAAGCAATAGGAAATGTGGAGACGGATGTGCAGATAGATCTCCCCATATGCCGTGGATGGACCGTTAGCCCCCGGGCGGCAGGGCTCAGAGGTCAGCCCGGTGGCGAGGCCTCCCTCCCCGCTTGGCAAAGCCCAGGTGAGCACCTGCGTCCCGGGCGGGCGGCCTCCAGAGCGCTATTTTTAAATGCAGACAGGTCTGGAGGTAGAAATTCCAGACGCAGCCACGGGGGCCACGTTGGCGTTATATCACCAGTCAAGGCCTAGTGAGCAGGCGCTGTTTTTCTGGACTTGTAGTGCCTTGTGTTATTTAGCGAAATATATCCAAAAACATAGTAAGTTTAATATTAATTCATATAAGAATTATTAAGGAGATGTTTTACATTTTCCCCCCACGGTAAGTCTTTGAAATCCTACGTGTGCCTTTTGCTTAGACGTCGGCATGTGTGTGTGATGTCACATCTCCATTTGGACCCGCCACGTGTCAAAGGCTTGCCAGCCACGTGGGACTGGTGGTGACCCCTCAACGACCGTCCCCCACAGCTGCCGCAAGCAGCCCCGCCACTCACCCTCAACCACGCTCCCCACCGTGTCTCCCTGCAGCCCTTACCCGGCAGCCTCAGATCACCCTAGTCGTCCCCACGGCTTTTGTCTGTCAAGGTCAAGGCAAGGACACACTGCTTTGAATGGCGCCTGGCACAGGGTGGGTGCTGAGTACATGCGGGCTGTGTCTGTGTCCTTGTCTCAGGTGGCTGGCTTGCCCCTGGCCCCCTGCCCCCAGCCTGGAGCTGCCCGCAGCGCCCTGGCCGCCCTTCTCCAGGCCCAGCCCCTGGCTGTCAGAGCGAATCTGGGCCTGCCCGGGCGCCCTCCCACCCTGGAGTTCTGTGCTCAGCTGCCCAGGGTGTCCTGCCACACGCTGCGGGGGACGCCACGCCCGCATGCTCCCTCCTCACTGAGTGTGGGAGCCAAGGACCTTCGGGCCACGGTAACCAGTGGCTGATGTCTGGAAGCCCGATTCCCGACACTGAAAATCAATTCTACTTTAAAAGGTAATCTTGTTTTAAATAAAATGGATGACCTGTGGGACATCCTTCAGTGTGAATTCATTGGTTAATTAACAAGCCCCGGTTACTTTCTTGAGGCCACAAGGCTTCTTCGTTCCTGCCTCCACCCCCGTTCCACACGCAAGGCCATCGTCTAAAGTCCCACCCCCTCCCCAGGAGGGAGCCAAGGAGCCCTGTCCCTGCCCCTGACACAGCTGCGCACGTGTGTGCTTGTGTGTGACACACGATTTAAAATCTGCTGGCCCCCACCATCTGATATGCTCTGCCAGAAGATGAACCCCAGTTTCGAATCTATGAGAATCCACCAGAGAAGGGACATATTGAATTGGGGGTGAAGGTAGGTGGGTGACGATGGAGAGAGAGGCTCACAGTTGAGTGCCGCCCAGGGACATTAAGGCGGGGCGGGATGTCCAAACCAGGTGAATGGGTGGGTGCCGGCACCTGGATGAGGGGAGGTGGTCAGAGGGGGGTGCATGCAGAAAGAGAAGCCCTGCACAGCACCCCAAAACACACTGAGCCTCCTTCACGCTCTCGGCCAGATCCAGCGCCAGCCGCTCTCGGGAGTGGCCCAGTCCGGGGGCCTTGGATGGGAAAGAAATTGGCATCTTCCAACAGCACATGGATGGCGCCTGATTGTTTTACCAAAAGTGAGGGGGGCTCACAGGCTTCACCACTCTTCCCGAGGGGTCAGCAGCTCAAAAACTGGTTTAAGAGGCCATGCCCTAGCCATGTCCTCGTTATTTTGTTCTTCCGATGCCATTGTTTTTCTTATCCGCCCTCCTCTAAAACTTTTCCAATTTGCTCTTTTGCAAAAACGTTGTATCCCGATCTCTGATGCTGTCCTCAGAAGCACTCCATACAGAATCTGTCCCAGTTTGCAGGGCCTTTGGAAGACTGGAGAGAGACACCCACAGACCAAGGAGCAGGTAAGGCCAAGAGCCCAGAGTGTGAGACTCTCCGGTGAACTTGTTGCGAGTATTTGTGGTGCATTTATTTAAAATCTGCAAAATATTTTACCGACACACCACCTGCTTTTTCCCCAAATGCCACAGAAAAGAAGGAAGAGTCCAAACAAAGACATTAAAAGCACCCCGAGGCCAGCCCAGAGGCCATCTGTCTTGGGCTTCTCCGCACTCACCTCCATCCATCTTCTCCCAGGAAGGAGCGTCTGGAAATTGCAGCAAAACGGTTCTGCGCCCAGGCAAGCTGGTTGGCCCGGCCCCCTGGAAGCCATTGGAGATGCCCTCGTTTATAATGTCCCGGTGGTTTCTTATGATTTAATGTGCCAGCCAAGGGGGAAAATGTGCAGGTATCTGTGTTCCCAGCAGTGCCTGATCACACCCCTTCCTGTGTGAAGGAGTTTAAGAGGGACATGATTACCTGCTTGCTGATGAGAAGGAGGCACCTACCTGTCCCCCGTCCCTCTTAACAAGTGTGCTGGGTTCATTTTCCACGGCAGGTGCTTTTAAGCATCCGACTCCCCAGTCTTCCAGCTGTGCGGCTTCCGATGTAGTGGGAACGCAGTTCAAAACACGTTCAGAATATTCCTGTGATTAGAGAGCAACTTTAAATTCTGTCCACCTGTGCAACTCAGCAATGCTAGAAAAAATTAATGATTCTCTGCGTGACTGTTTCCCACTGTCAAGAATATCTAAGCGAAAAGACCATTTCTTTCCATTTGTTTCTAAACAAACAATGATTGTTCACTTATTTTGTTTTCTAATATAAAATATATACTAAGCTAAAAATGCCAATGCAAAACGCTTTTAGATCTCTTACCATTTTTCAGATTTTCCTAAACCTTTTAATTAGCAATACATATCCTAAGACATAACTCTCACTTGGAGAGTATATAATAAGTCTTCGTTTTTCAAGTCTGTTGCCATCTTTGCTTTTTTTTAATTGGCCAGTTGCTAAAAGTTGATGGATGTTTAATACTTTAACGCCCCTGTGTCTGAGAGGCGATGACATTTCTCCCTCTCTGGGACGGCATTAACTCTTTCATGCTCAGAGAATCCTGTTTTTTGGTTTACCTTTTCTGATAGACTTCCTGGTATCTGGGAACCAAGGTCAATGACATTTCAGCGAGTGAGCAGGCATCTGCAAGGCTAACACCCATCTGAAAACCACTCCCGATGAGGTGTCACGTTCAAAGGACATCTGAGTTCAGCCTGAGGTTGCTGATAAGAAGCCCCTGGACTGCTCTCTGTTGGGAAGGGTAGGACTTTTCTTTTCTAGAGCAAGTTGATATGGTGTATTAAGTTCCTTTATTTCAAGAACTGGAACTCCTCAACTAAAGTTCCTTGGAGTAACGTTCCAAAAGGGAAGGAATGATTTGTACCAGGCAGGATCCTTGCCCAAAAGAGTGCCATTGACATTCTATTCCAAAGGGTCAAGGTTATCGGGGTTCAGGTGGAAGGTGAGCCCAGCACATGGGGGTCGTTTGCCACTTACAGTGTCCAGGCTGGGCTTGGGGATTCAGTGGGAGAATTCTGTCTGTGATGGTTTCGGGGACCAGACAAGCCAGTTTTAGGAGGAGGAAGAGAAGCACAGACCGTCACTGGACCGGCCCAGCCCCCGATCAGGGCACGCACCGCTGGGAGTCGTGGAGTGCAGCTCGCCTCTTCCACGCACCCACGGGAACTCCCCGTCACCGGGGACACTTCCGCCCCCCTCCATGCGTGTCTCCTGAATGAAGAAGACCAAGGCTTCTCTTTGGATCCTCTCCAGACAAGGGCACTTTATCGGGTCGCATACACTTTGCCGTGTATAATGCGCACTTTTTTGCCCGTACTTTTGAGGGGAAAATAAGGATGCGCATTACACGTGGGTGTGCTGACGAGACACCATGGGTCTAATTCTCCCGTGTATGATGCACACAAAATGTGGGTGCACGTCATACACGGCAAAATACAGTATTTTGTGGCTTACACTTAAAAATGATGGGGTTTGGGGCTTGTTTTTAAAATTAAAATGTTGACTATAAAATGTTCCTCCATTATCCCTACCTCCCTGTAAAACAAGGCAAATGACAAGCACTTCTCTTCCTCCCAACTGACTTTACAGCCTGACATTTCCTCATGAGTTCAGCCTTTGGATTAAGACCACAGAGGGACCCTGTTACGGTGTATTTAGGTGGCTGGTACTTTCATGAAGACATCCAAGCAGGTTGGGCCAAATCCCTACTAGGATGGACCTTTGATCGAGTTTTGAAAGGTAGAACTAGCAGAGGAAAAGGGTGTTCTCAACACAAAGCACCAGGAAAAGCAAAGCAGGGGCGACCCTGGGCCTTGGTTTGGGCGGGAGCTGCCTGGAGCTGGCTGGTGTCCAAAGCAGAAGCAGTAGTTCTGGCTCCTTCCGTGAGGTCTTGAAAGTCTCACCAGGGTTCCGACTTCATCCAGGAAACTCAGCTGAGCTTTTTGATCGCTTCGGTAAGTTATTTGCATTCATCAGCAGCATGCATAATTTTATTTTTCCATAAATATTGATCAGACCATCTTGAGGCTAGACCTGCCCAAATGATCTCTTATTCCAAAGTGATGCTACGCAGGTTAATGAGATTTTATTGTCCCAATTGATAAAGCTGCATTAAAGAGAGTTGGAAGGTCACGAGGGGATATAAAAAATGGATTTCTTGTCTTTTCGTATAACGCCGGGCTTGAGAGGATCGAATGAAGTATTCTGTGCTTTTTGTCCCAGATGATGGTCTGAGAACAGGACATTTATGGTCTCTGCTGGCGGCAGTGTCCGGGGAAGAGCAGGAGGTGTGCGGATGGCAGGCGCCAGCCTCAGGGGACAGAATGAAATCTGTGACACAGCTTCCCAGGAGAGGGCCTGTGTTAACTTTCTAGCATTTGACTCTCAGAGGGTCTTTTTAAAATATAAAGATGTATTACATAATAATACTTAGCATCCCTAAAGGGTGTGTTAATTACCCGTGATGAAAGACAATGAGATACGCATCACTGAAGTAACAGTCTTCCGAGAAAAAATTAGTCTTAGTTATTTAGTTATTTAGTTCTTTATTGCCTGAAATGTCCCCTTGGGTTTTCAAAGCCTTACCTACTTCTCTTCCATGGTCTGTTTGGATCAGGAGTCCGCCGACTGCTGAAACCGCCGCCACGCATTTTAAAGCCCGCGAATAACTGAGGTCCAGCCGATGTCAGACGCCGTTCCAGCCCAGCCCCTTGGAATGGACTTTAGGTCTGTTGGGTTGTTGTGGTTTGCTTTCTTTTAATCATGCAGGGAAAAGCTTTTGGTGCTTGAACTGCTGTATTTAATAGTGCCTATTCTAAGACAAGGACACTGAGATATTTCATGTCATTTCTTTTGCTATGTTAGGAAAAAAAAAGAATGTATAGAATCTTCATGCAAGCCCCACCACTGACGAAGTTAGAGTGAAAATGAGTAGGGTGTGAAACTTGCTTTCCTTGGTCTCAAATTGACTTTACCTTTAGGACACCCCAAATGGAAGGCCCAAAACTACAAGGAATCAGTTCCTCAGGTGGAAATTGACAGGTGAGTGGAGAAAACACTATTATTTATGCTAACAGGGCATTGCAGCATCTCGTACTTCAGCCCGGGAACACCAGACGGTAAATCTGATTGGTGGTAGGTATTTAGAGCAGGGGCCCAGGACCTACAGCTGGCAAACTACAGCCTGCAGCCTGTAGGTCAAATGCAGCCCCCCCACCCCCGTCCTGTACTCATGTGTCACGGGACCACAGTGGTGCTCATTCATTCCATACAGCCCGTGGCTGTTTTCGCCCTCCAACAGCACAGCTGAGTAGGCGCAACAAAGATTGTACGGCCGATGAAGCCTAACTACGTGCTGTCTATTCTTTCACAAAGAGTGTTTGCTGATTCCTGGTCTAGAGTATTATGGTGGGGAGACCGCTGAGGCCTCCCCCGGTCTCAGAAGGGAAGACTGCTACGGGCGATCCCCTCCACGCCTGCTATGTTCGTGGGGGAGCAGTGCCGTCCATACATCAGTCTAGTCCATCCCTTTCCCAGAAGCGAGGACGGCATCATGGGAAATGTGAGATCTAAAAGGGTAGGTGCAGCCTCCAACCCCAAGCCTGGTTATCTCCACCAGGAACAGGAAGTTGTTGAATAGTGTGTAGCGAGAGTTGGTAGCAAGGATGCAGAAAGTGATGTCAGAGAAGAGAGATGACATGTCACAGGGGACAAAACTTAGAAAACCAAATCTATCATTCAAAATACAAGTATATTAAGTCCAGTTTTCTGTTCTGTGAATGGAATTACTTGTTGGCAACACAGGAAGTTTGGAGGAAAATTCTGAGTTTATTTGAAGGAAAGAAACAAGCCATCGGCGCAGGCGGGAATTCCTCCTTTCCCCTGCACCGTCCTTCACATGCACACGTATACTCGCTCTCAGCCACCCCCACCCCCAATCAAAGCCAGCGATGGCCTGCGAATAATGACACTTCATTGCACTGAAGCACCGTAGTCAGAACTGGAATATGAAGCCAACTCTCATCTAGTGGCCAGAAGTTATTCATTCAGAGTGAGCTTAAATACACCACTTACAAATGAACAAAGGGAATACTTTCACGGCTCCCTAGATACTGAGGCCTTATTTCTCTACCTCCTAGATTCAGAACAGAGTCCAAGGAAAGACCATCTAAGAGTGCCTGAAGATTTTCAGAATGTGGTGTTAAGGATGCTTGTCAGTTGTAATGCAAAAACCTCAACGAGGGGCAAGATATAAACAACCCACTGATGGGCAAATTGACAAAACAAGACACGCTGGGTAGGCGCCAACATATCTATAGGAAGAAACCAGCCACAAAATCTAAATTTCTTTCTCTGACGCACCGACAAAGGAGAAGGAAGAGACTTACTGTAGCTAGACTTCAGTAAGGCGTTCGATACCATTTCACGATGCTTCTTTTCAATCAACCGGTAACACACAGCCAGGCTCACCGTGCTGTCCAGCGGCTGAAGAGCTGCAATCAGAGGGGAGCCATCGGTGACATCTTGTCATCCTGAGGTCATTTATCAAGTGGCGTCCATCCATAAGGGCTGGTTGTGGGCCAGCGTTATCCACAGGGCGACGGAACTGAGTCTAAGTTCAATAAATGTGCTGGAGCAGCTTCTTGCACTTGGCAAGATGGGAATAGCTTTCAGTGACCTTGATTTAGCGGGGCTGGTGGAGTGGTATGATGTCGAAGCCCAGATGCCAGGCCAGGACACGGTGGGCACGTTTTCTGTGCAGGAGGGCTTCGGGCGTGTGGTAGGAAAACTCAGCAGTATTTCGTTCCCAAACTTTTCGGAGGCACTGCAATTAATTAACGCCTCTCCATGATGCCGAGTGCTTTGCGGCCGCCGTGATCATGCCAGTGTCCTGATTCGCAAAACAAAGACTCGCAGGCATGTCTCACAATGTCTTTACCAAGTGAGACAACCCCTGGGAAGTACCACATGTTATTTTCCTCATCACTCCCCATTTTCCCACTCTTGTTATAGTGAGACCGGTGCTGGCAGGGAAAAGTCCTGAGTTCAACACGCAGACATGTTAAAGGAAAACAGTGCCTTTAAGAGACAAAAATAGTGGCATTGCACCTCTAGGGGCCCTCTGGCATGTCGAAATATTACCCCCTGAGGGTATTTTAACCACCAAGTGGAATACTGTTGCAAGGATGTTCCGAAGTCATCTTAGTGGGTATCAGAATTTTAAGTAAGAAATTTACCTTCTGCCATCATGGGAGCTGGAGTTATTGCTTCTTTGTGGATTTCATAGATTAGTTCCATGCCAGTGGTGGGTAGCCAATAGATGCTTGTTTTATTCGCTTTGGAAGTTGTCAGAAGGAATGATGTATTTAAAAAAATGACAATGTTCTTAATAACTCAAAAGCAGGTGTTCTTAACCCCCTCTGCAGATTAGACATCCCTTTAAGAGCAAGGAAGGAGCCAAAGCAACATCTAGAATGCAGCGTACTTGCAAGTCCTTATCTAAACCCAGGTAGAAAACATCGCGGTGAGTCCTAAGTTGCATTCCCGTGAGTGATCACTGATTCCCTTCAATACGTGGCTGGACAGACGCAGGCACCTGAAGCAGAGGGGTGGCAGGGTGAGCAGTGAGAACGCTGGTGGGCCTTCGTGGTCAAGCTCATGGCGCAACACACTCACAGGTGTCCTCAACTGTCAATCTCTCCGCTGTGGAGGATAAGACAGAAAGGCCCCGGCTCCCAGGGCCTTGAGTTCAACTGCGGAAAACAGAGAGCGAGCGTCAGAAAGGAGAGTTTCCGGCATTTAACATTTCTCACCCTGTCTTCACTCTTGGCTTATCGCTTTTATTCACTAAAGTAGATTGGCCATTTGAAAGGGAGCTTCCCCGCATTCCCTCCGCCCAATCTACCAACCTGTGTGCACCTGTGCCCCAAACCTGCCTCTTCTCCCTCCTCATCCACCTGTGCGCACCGATTCTATTCCCTCTCACCCCTGCCTTACCCACTGCCCTCCCTCCCCCTGGGGTCATTCCTATTAGGTTGCATACATGTCGTGAAATCTAAAAAAAAAAAAATAAAAATGAAAACTGAAAAAACATTTTTAAAAACCTCCCTTGACCCCTCTCTAGCCAACATTGCCAGAGCCCCATTGGTTGGTCCCTTTTCCCTCAACACTCTGAACGGAGTTGCCAGTATTCGTGTCTACGCTTCCTCCCCTCTGAGTCTCCTTGAACAGACTCCACTTAGGCTTATGTTTACTCTGCTTCCTCAAACCCCTATCCCCAAGAATCACTGAACTGCCGCGTTGCTAAATCCAGTGCGTAATCCCCAGCCCGAGTTTTACTCACCGGTCTTGATCCCCACCCCTGATTGGAAGCACGTGCCTCACTTGCCCTCCAAGACCCCACTTTCTCTGGGTTTTTCTCCTTGGCTCGATGCAACTGCTCTTCTGACCTTTAGACATGGGGCCACCCCCCAAGACTTTCATCCTCAGGCATCTCTTCCATTTCTGTACTTACCCTCTGGGGCCTTTCCTCCAGTCTCAGGGCCTACGTACACCCCCAAACACTGACAGTTCCTAAACAGACCCCTTCGGCTCAGACCTCGTCCCTGGATTCGACGCTCACATCTCTGCCCGCTTGACGTTCTGTTGTACTCAGTCGTCTGGCTGACGTCTCAAAGGCAACAGGTCCGCAGCCAGACCCTTAATCCAGCCCCGCCCCCAGCCGCTGCTTCCCCACACGTTTGCATCTCAAGAAAGTCACCCATTCTTCTCGTCGCTCCCGTCAAAAAGCACCGCCTCATCCTCGCCTCCTCTTTACATTCCAGCTGTGCCAGCACTGCCTTTGAGGTACGTCATCTTAGGTGGAGGAAAGCGGACCGTGTGCAACAGAATAAGTTTCTCAAGCGCTCATCGTTCCTCTGACCTGCTCGTGCATTCCACCGACCAAACTCAGCCTGAAGGCAGAATGTAAAGCACCTGCGAGCCCAGTGCATGCAGGTGAGCCTCCTTGAAGCGTGGAGGCCTAATGACCGTGAACACGCTCCTCTCACATCGCGCAGCGTGAACTGCCCGGCGGCCCCAAGCTGTCATGTTTTGAGAAGGGCCGCAGCCCTGTCCTCGGAGCTCGGGCTTCCATCAGGCTGTGCGTGATTTGGAACACGCGCCTTTGAATAGCACTCGCTGATGAGCGCAGACCTCGGGCGTCCTACACGCTCCCAATTATCGGCGTTTTGGTGAAACGGGAGCACCTGGAGATTGGAGCACGGTGGTGTGGCCTGAGCTGTAGTGTCCCCCGCAGTGTTTATAGTTGGAACCCTAACCCTCAGTGATGGGAGGCAATGGGGGGCTGAGGGTGGAGCCCTCATGAATGGTCTCATTGCCCCCATAAGACACGGAGGGCTTGCCTCCTCTGTCTCTGCTCTCTGCTACGTGAGGATGCACGAACTCGGCAGTGCCGCAGGCGGAGGACGGCCTCACTAGGAGCTGACCGACCGAGCCGGCACCAGTACCTCGGACTCGAAGCCTCCGTGAACCATGGGGTTTTGTTGTTTACAGCCACACTGCCTCTGGTGTCCTGTTATGGCTGCCCGGGTGGACCAAGACGCAGCGTACACCATGAGCCTCGCATCCTTCTGCCTGGAGGGCCGTGTTAGGCGGAGTAATGGCCCTGAAGACGCCCGTATCCTAATCCCCAGAGCCTGTGACTGGGTCTTACATGGCAGCAGGGGCTCTGCAGGTACGATGAAGTGACGACCTTGAGGTCGGGGAGGTCAGTCTGTGTTTTCCAGCTGGAGCCGGTCTAGTCACGTGAGTCCTTAAAAGCAGAGAACCATGCTCGGCTGCGGGGAACTAGACACGGGACACATGAAAAGGACTCACTGGACTGCAGACGGAGGCGGGCAGCCTGTCCACCCCAGGAAGGGTAAGGAAACAGATTTGGCCTTGAAGCCTGCAGAAAGGCGCCCCCAGCACCCCGAGTGCAGCCTGGTGACAGCGCTCTGGCGTTCCTGACCTACAGGAGCGCGAAGGCTAGTAGGTTCGTGTTGTTTGAGCTGCTGACGATGTTTGCTAGGCGTCTGGTTTGGTTGCGGGGTTGGTTTGTTTCCATTTTCTTCAGAAAGGAAGCCCCTTGGTGTGTGCATTTCTGGGTGTATGATGACCGGCGTTCAAGGGTTCATCAGGCCCGACGTCCAGCCTGGAAGCACCGGCTCCGATGGGGTTCGGGGCGGAGGCTGCAGGCAAGCGCCCACGTTGTTACTCGAGAGTAAATGGGTGCTTCGCACTTTCGCTCTTGGACTGGCTCCGCCGCATCCCTGGAGAAGGTTTGTTTGGGGGAGCAGTGAAATAGGGAGAGTGGCCTTTCAAAAATGGTCCCGGCACGAGTACCCTAATCCTGGCCGTGTGTAACTGGAGGAACCAAATTAAAAAACAAACGAAAACAGCACGTCCACCATGAGGCTGCCAGTGCCCAGTGTACGTGTCTGCACCGAAAGCCTCGCTTTGGGGACGCACACCCTTGGTGGCGGTGTTGGGGGGGTCCTGATCCACCTACTCTCACCGAGGAGCTAACAAAGCACTGTGTCCCTCAAAGACCAGGCGACTCCAACGGCTCTGTGGAGCCCCACCCGCAGTGTGAACCCAGAGGTAGACACCCCCACCACTGTGCCTGAGGGTGACGATAACAGAGGACCGCAGGGAGGGCCCCTTTGCCCAGGCACCGACGTCGGCTCTCTTCTGCTTCCTGTGTGCGAACATAGCCCGTGGGTGCGCTGGCGGGCGGCCGCCCAGGGGGGACGTGTCCGGGCTCTGGGAGCAGCAGGGCCCCGCAGCGCAGGCTGCTCCGCGGAGCGAAGCTCATTTCCAGATCTTTCCCTCCGTTGTGCAAGCGGCACCGGCGAGGGCGGTGGGAACCTGCCGGTGTGTTAGAACTTCCTCCGCCACTTTCGCTTCAGACATGGTTTCTGAGTTCAAAGTCCCAGGATTTCAGATGTAAGACTCTGAGCATCTGTTCGGGGGGCTCACGATGGCGCAAGGCCCATCTGTCTGCCCACGCAGAGTGCCCACGTGCTGAGGGGCCGACTGGAGCAGAGCCACGGAAAGAAAGCAAGACAGTCAGCCGCGTGGGGAGCAGGGTGGGGGCTTGTTGGCAGTTCACTGGGGCCAAGCGTCAGTTTTCTCCTGGTAGCCATTTCCCAGGGGCGAAAGGGGAACTGTGTCGCCCGACACTGGGGCTCATCCACCAGGACAATGGGCAGGGCTGTCCCGCAGGGGGACGGAGCAGGGAGACCTGCAGACAGACCACCGCTGCCTCTCTGCAAAGGACGCTAAGTTCGCATTTCTGCGTCCTGTCAGAAAGCCTCCTGGTCGTCAGTGCCCTCTTGCCAACGGTGGCAGGTAAACCGCGGACCAGCTCCAGCGTGCCCAGCAGTTTTGTTACAGCTCCTAAGAAGGCCTCCTTTCAACACCTCTCAGAAAGCTTATGGCACGGCCCACACCTGCGGACGATTTTCTCGTGCTGTAGTGTGGCCGGGAGGGGTGTGCCGTGCCTCACGCGTCTGAGCAGATGGAGCAGAAGCAGCCCCATGGCCTGTCTCTGGCTGCATTTTTGGCATTGTCCTTAGGACTTTCTATATATATAATAAAATTCCATTCATAAATAGAGACAATGTTCTTCTTTCTTATTTGTGTGCCTGTTATTGTTGTTGTTATTTTGGCCTAATCGCCCTGGTAAAAACTTCCAATGCTGCGTTGAATAAAAGTGATGGGAGTGGATGTCCTTGTCTTGTTTCTGATCTTAGAGGAAAAGTTTTAAGCTTTTCACCACTGAGTGTGATGTTCGCTCTGGGTCGTCACGTACGTGTAGCCTTTCCTACGTTGTGGTGTGTTCCCTCTGTGCCCAGTGTGTTGAGTGTTTATCACGAACGGATGTTGAATTTTGACAAATGCTTTCCCTGCATCTGTTGAGAGGATCATATTGCCTTTTGTTCTTCATTTTGCAACGTGGTGTATGTCGTTTACTAATTTACCGATGCGGAGCCGTCCTTGCATCCCTAGGCTTAGTCCCCCTGGGTCATGGTGTGTGTGAGCCCTTTAATGTGTTGTTAAATTTGTTTTGCCAATATCTTGTTGGAGATTTATGCAACTGTGCTCATTAAAATGAACAGCTGTTTACCTTTAGGAAACCTCTTTTGAGACATTTTAAGGCCAGTTCCAGTGTGAGCACGAAAAGCAAGTAGAAATGAATATAGACAACAACCCAAATGGTTAAATAGAACACTCTTAAAGGCTCCCCCTTGGAAAGAAAGTTAGGGTGGGCGTGCATGATACATCTGAGCTACCTTTAAGTTCAAATTGTTAATTACCGAATTTTTAAAGTCTAGAAATGGTGCTGTTTATATTTGCCCGAACAATCAAGCTGGCAATGAGGGATCTGTTGAAAAAACATGTCCACCACTAAAACAGGCGGTGGTGGAATAATGTTCAACTAAAATAATATACCCCTTTCACGGTTTTTGCTATATATGTACACTATCTGCGTTATCCCTTTAAATCAGCTCACATTTTCTTAAACTGTCACCCAGCTCCTGTGGCACCACCTGCCACCACCGGGGGGCAGCAGACACAGCTGGGACACGCAGCTTCCTCTCTTTCCCACACATTTTAAGTGGCGTGTCTTCCTCCATCACTCCAGGGGAAACTCCGTCTTATCAGAAGATTTCCTGAGGGGACAGACGAGAACGAAGCGATCGTCTCTCTGTACCGAACGCTAACCGAGGATGCTGCACGCTGACCTAGGTGACGCCTTCCGGGTTGTCCTGGCTGACCTGGTTGGCGGCGTTCCTGCGAACTGCCGGCCTGTTTGTCGGAAGGGCACCTTCCTCCTGCTCCTCGGAGCTAAGTTCACCCGCTCCTGTCACACTTCCTTGGCTCGGCAGGTGGCTCTGAGCCCCCGGCCTGGGGCAGGGTCGTGGGAGTGGCTGGGGTCGTGGGACTGGGCCGTGTGCCGGGGGTGAGACCCCCACAGGGACACCTGCGTGCCAGGACGGTGAGGACAGGGTCCTGCCTGCGTGGGTCTTCTCTGTCGCTGGCCAGCGCTTCCACCCACAGCCAGGCGCTTGCTTGTGACACCAGAGAAGCGAAAACCAGTCAAGGCCATGGGACAAGTGCAAAGGCCTTCTGAGGTTTCTGTGGAGGACTTTCTTGGAAGTGGAGGTCACGCAGCCACTGTCCTGCAGGGCAGGCTTAGCTGCCTCCCCTAGTTCCCGCAAGGCTGGGCCTCGGCCCCCAGCGCTGCGAACCAGGGCTGCCTGCCGCAGTCAGGGGGCCCCTTCGCGGCGGCCACTGCCAGCCTCACCTGGCACACTGCGTCTTCCCCGGGGCGCGGCAGCTGCGGGAGGGTGTGCACGGGCCCCCGAGTGCTTCCCGGGCACCGGCAAGGCTGAGAGCCAGGAGGCGCCGTCTGCCGCAGACAGCGCCCACCACGCCGCTTCGACAGCAGTCCCAGAGCCGAGGGTACATACGGACACTCCGAAGGCAGCTGAGGTCCATGGGTGTCTGGACGTGGACACTTTTCCAACCACATCCCGTGGGATAATTCCCCGTTTTCTGATGGTTTGCTCTAGGGCTGCTCAGGCGACGGTGACGGCAAGAGCAGGAAAGGACACTGAATTTAATTAAGCTGATTTCAAAACATGAGTGAAAAATCAGGCCGGTTATTCACCATAAGAGATACAACCAAGTATCTGCACGTACCGTAAAGAGGGCAAAGACTTGACGGGAAAAGCAGCCGTCCGCCTTTGTCGGAGCGAGCTGAGGCAGGCCGCGGCGGCGTGAGCGGTTCTGGCGGAATCAGCGCATCCTCTCTCCCCACAGGCTCCGGCTCCGGGTGCCGCCTCTGAGTGACAGGAACAAATGTCATGCCAGCCACCATCTCAGCATGCACGGGGCGCCTGCCTGTAATGCCGGTCTTGTCCCTTGCTGGGGTGTTGCAAAGCTTAATTAATGTTTGCAAAAACACTTGGCGAACCTGATGTAGAAATTACCATGCACTTGCAGAAGATCGCTGCGAGGGAGATGCTAGTAAAATCGACTGGGAGAGCAGGAGGGTTGAATGGGTAAATCCCAATGCATTCCTTTGAAAATTGTATCAGACAGAAGTCAATTGACTTTTTAAGTGCCTGTGAATAAAGGGGACTTACCTTAATAATGGTCTGTAAATCTAAGGTGTTTTTAAGCTTCACGGTTCAATTTCATTTTGCTTAAATGCATAATCATAGTACAAACCTAGCCACCGACATGAAAGCCATTTGTTACAGAGATTAACATCTGTGCATACGATATCTGCGTCCTATAGAAGCCCCGGTGCCTAAGGTCCTTAGTTTTCTGTAAAATTCAAACAGCGAACACACCGCAGCCACCAAGACGGTAACTTGGTGAGGCCTTCCCATCACTACGCAGATCCGAATGCCCATGGGCGCTGCCTATGATGTTTGTTAGATTACTTCTCACAAAACTTGAGCAACATCAGTCATGCCTTGTATTTTATTTGTGTGTGTGTGTGTGTTTTCTGAAGCAGGACATCTGAGCTCAAGTGCTTTATCTGATAACACAAGTTCATTAATATGTGACTTGTAGCCATGTCTTCCCCCCGCCCCCAGCCCTTTGGTGGTATGACGTTAATCTTACCCATCAACTCTCATTTCAGGGCTAATGGATTAAGTAGAATCCTTATTCTGTCTAATTCGCAGGAGCCAGGCTTTGCAAACCTCAATTACGGTGTGGCCCGGGGCTCGAAGCCTAGGGGCCCTGCAGCCCGACGCAGAGCTGAGCGTGTTCTCGGGTCCAAAGCAGCTTCTGCCCGCTGGTCCGAGCTGCAGGAGGCAGCATCTAGCTCATGGGGGCCAGCCCAGGGCGGGATGCGGGATGACACCCGGACTGCAGGGAGAACAGCCAGTGGCTGCTGAGACCCAGGGCTCACCAACAATCGTCTTTCCCCAGGAAGGGCTGCCGGTCTAAGGCATCCCCCGGATGGCTCGGGGGCTGTGGCCAGGGGTGAGATCGAAGAGAGGAGGTTATCCAAGAGAACAAGCCAAAACTAGGTTGCAAGGCATGACTTACCTGTTCATCAAAGGGTAAGAGCAACTGCACTGAACGATCGGGTACCTGTTGGATGGACCGGGCTGAACCCACAGGACCACCCTCGGGCCTGGAGAAGCAGCGCAGGGCTGCCTGAGCGGGAGGGTCCCTGCATTCCTGTCCCTGTTACCCTTCTCTTTCCCTTTTCCTCTCCGTGCTTTCGTTTCCTCTTTCCCAACATTCAGGCATTACCACACCTGAGACTTTCTGTAATTCCCGCCACGTCCGTGGCCCCTTGCTCTCTTCATGGGAATCACGTTTTAGTTCACTGATGAGCACTCAAGGCCACTTGATATAACTGTGCATTAAGCACCACTCGGGAGCGCTTCTCGGGACCCAAGGTCACCTAAAAAGGTCACGACAAGACATTCTTGGGGCCTAACCTGCCAGGAAATCGCTCCACACTGGTAGAACAGAGGAATTCAGAAAGACCCCCCTGTCCGGGCTATTCTAGAAGCTGCCCCCACTCGTTACATGCTTTGTGCAAGCTGAAAACCTGGGTTTGAAATTGCAGCTCAGGGCCTGTGGAAAGCCAGGCAGCCAATCAGTCACCGGTGGAGAACTCCACGGGCCACCCCTGACCCCTGACCCCTGCCCTGTCCCTCCGTGACACTGCTGGAGCTTCAGGCTCAAAAGAGGAGCAAACGCCTCGGCTGTCCCTGTCGCTGTGTGACGAGTGGGTGCCCCTGATCTTTTCCTTACATGCCACACACCGTTCTGGTCACTCGAACGCCTTCCCCACTTTACTCTCCGACCTCCTAACTACTTCCAAAGCCTGGCTCTGGGACCCCCTTTACGTCCTTCTCGGGATCCTGCAGCTGCGATTCGGCGCTGACACTGAGCAAGCACCTACTTTCGGGTGATTCACGAGGCCTCGCTCTGCTAATCTTCATAGCAACCTTGGGGGGCAGGTCTCAGGATCTCTGTTTTGCAGATGTGACATCTGTGCTGAATGCAACAGAGCTAGAGACCCCCCCCCCACCCCATGCTGTCCCCACGAATGTGCCCGTGTGTTGCCAGTCATGTCACGGCTTCGTGCCAGGACAGCGTTGCCTCGTAAGTCCCACCTGCCATCTACTCCTAGTGACCGAATCCCATCCGCTGTGCCCATGCCTGATCTTCAGTCTGGGGTCACTGCGGCCACCGCATCCTGAGGTGGCACAGAGGTTTCTTCTCAGCGCCCGTGCCAAACAGTGGGCAGACGCTGCTCCAGGGCTCGGCGGGGAAGGAGGACCAGGGAGACAGGCCTCCCCGGGGCTCGGGAGCAGGGCCGGGCTGCGTGAGCCTGTGCATGGCCATGCCGGGCGCCCTTCGTCCAGAAGCTCGTACGAGCACACGCATTTCCCAGGCAGCATCTCCGCGCTCCGAGTGTCTCCATTCGCCCCAGGGGTGTCCGACCTGTGACCCGTGGGATGGCTGTGAAGGCGGCCCAACACGAGTTATCAATTTACTTAAAACATCATAAGATCTTCTTTTGCGATTACATGTCACAATCTACTTAACGTGTGGCCGAAGACAACTCTTCTTCCTCCAGCGTGGCCCAGAAATGCCAGAGGGTTGGACACCCCTCGACAGCATAGCAGTGGTTCATCTTATGTCTTTGGTATCGCGAGTTTTAGAACTTGAATCCAGTTTTGTGAAGGTTCTGGGGCACTACATGTCCCTTCTTTACCTGTCCCAGTATTATCTGCCCACCTGTTCAGATAAATGAAGACAGGTACATCCTGGAAAAACAGCCAGTGAGACCACAGTCTACATGAGACTTTTAAAATCTGTTCCAAACCGCCGTCACACAACACTCAATACGGTTTTGCCAGTTTTTGTGCTTGTGATTCCAGAATCCAGCGTGATTTGCCCCTGACTGAATACGTCCGATAGTAAACAATTACGTAAATCCATCTGTGATTCCCTAGGTGAAATTTTTCGAAGTTTGAAGACCAGCTTAAGGGTTCAAAAACAACTTTGGTGGTTTGTCTTCAGAATTTCACAGTTTAATTGGTTGGCCAGAATTCAAGAATAGCGATTTGAAAAATTTATCCATGCTTTTCAAAGCACCAAAATAATCATTTTTCTTTCTCCTTACATTTAAGTAGGCCCAGACACCAGTTTGCAAAGGGGCATCTAGTTAATATCTGAGAGGCCACCTTTTCTAATATCCATACAAAGAAAATAAAATCTTTCCCCCTGAAATTTTTTGGATGTAAGTATAGAGTATGTTTGGCAGGAAGGGACTGAATACTTGCACATGTGATTACAATTAAATCGGCAACGTGTGTCCTAGGGTGGGGAGAACACAATTCTTTCCCGCAAAAACTGTCTTACATGTAATTTAAGAGGATAGAGTTCTCCGAACTACTTCACCTTTGTGAGCCATTCATAATCTGAACAATTCATGTTTAGTATTTGCATATGATTCTTTGTAAAAAAATATTGGTTCTGGAAACAAAAATGATCTCCAAATTATAGTCTTTTCTTTGAGAGTTTTGCTTTTCTCAGGCACCCCAACCAAAGGCAAGTGAAGTAAGAGAGGCAGCCTCAAGAGAAAACTCATTTTAATTGCATTGATCCTATTTCATAAGGTTAAATACGATGGTTCCCCAAGTCACATATCGTTTCTATGGAGGTTAATGTTGAGTCAAGATCTAATTTGAACAGCTTCTTAAAGGCGTCTGGCCTGCTCCCTCAGCTCTGTGATGACACTTACTGTCCATTTGAAATTCCAGTTCACAGTGCCTCATTCCACTCCCAAGTAGTTGGATGCGCTTTCAATTAGCTGTGGGTCACAAGAGGAGAACGTGCTATTTAAGAAACCTCCGAAGATTCCCATTTCTGAACTACGGCAAACTCGATAACAAAAAAAAAACAACTGCGGTTCTTCTGAAAGTTTCAAACACATGCCCCCACTTTCTTTGGCACAAAATTGCATCAGCTTAGAATAAAAGAGAGAGAAAAAGTATCAAATGAAAGTAGGTCTTTGGCCCCTTGAACATCTATGGGCAGGAAGGAAACTGAGAACACGTCCCAGATGCAGAGATGAGCTAGTTATCTCAGGAAGGGAAGGACGACCAGAGGGTGGACCCAAGACCCAGCGTGCGGCACCTGGAGTCACGGTACACCATTTCCCAGAAGGCCCTGAGGCAGGAGAGGGCACGAGGGCCTGGCCGTGTTCAGGGGCGCTGCGACGGGTGCCTGCGGTGTGCCCGCTTCCTCCTCTCTCGTGCGCATCAACTGCAGCAAATCCGGGCCTGTCCTGCCCTGTAAGTTGCTCGTGTAGGGAGAGAGAACTTGCCTCTTTAGGGAACAGGTCTGTACGTCGAGAGAAATCCTGTCCCAGGAGCTGTAACCCCAGGAGTCTCATCCACACCTGGCCCTGACTCAGGTAGCAAGACACTGCACTTCAAACCTGAACTTGGCACTGTGGGTGGGTGAGACTTTCAGGAATTCTTGATGGAGGGCAACTGCGTTTTGCACGTGGGAGGAATATAAATACTTGCGGCCCGTGGGCCAGTGGTGGCAGTGTTAAAATATGGCCGCCAATTCTTTGACACATCTCCGCAAGAGATGAGGCGCTACAGTCTCTAATCCAGGAACGAGGCAATCTTTTATTTGTGTTTTCTTCTGTTTCTTTCACTAGGGTCTTATAGCTTTCAGTACACAAATTTTTTTTTTTACTGGTCCAATTTATTTCTATTTTATTGTTTTTGATGCTGTTGTAAATGAGATTGTTTTCTTTATTTTGGATAAGTTGTTGTTCATCTATAGAAACACACTGAATTTTCGTATATCGATTGTGTATCCTGCAACTTTACCGAATCTGTTCATCTGTTCTCATAGTTCCTTTGGTGGAGTCTTCCGGACTTCCACTATATGAGATCACGTCATACGCAGAGATATTTTCTTTCCTGATTTGGGTGCCTTTTGTTGCTCCGTCTTGTTTGACGGCTCTAGAGGACGTCCAGCCCTCCGTTGGATGGGAGTGTAGGACTGCGCAGCTGGCCTCGTCTTGTGCCTGATCTTAGAGGAAAAGCTTCCAACCTCCAATCCTGGGGGATGATGTTGGCTGTGGGCTTGTCATAGATGGCCTTGGTTATAATGAGATATGTTCCTTTACCCAAAAGTTTTTACCATAGATGGATGTTGAGTTTTTCAAATTCTTTTTCTGCATCTGCTGAGATAATTGTATGATTTTTTTAAATCTTTCATTCCATTAATGTGATGTATCACATTTTTTGATTCATGTCGGTCGAACCATCCTTGTATCCAAGGGGTGACGCACTTGATCCTGGTGTATGATCCTCTTAGTGGGCAGTTGAATTTGGTTTGCTGGTGTTCTGAGTATTGTCACATCGGTATTCATCAGAGACATTGGTCTGCAGATTTATTTTCCTGTGGTCTTCTTATCTGGCTTCAGTGCCAGGGTAATGCCGGTCTGGTAAAATGTTTGGGGAGTGTTTCCTCAGGTTTAACTCTTCTATAAGTATTTGGTTGAATTCACCATTAAAACAATCTGGTTTGGGGTGTCCTTCTGTGACTGGCTTATTTCATGAAGCATAATGTCCTCGAGGGTTATCCATACGGAAGCATTTGACAGGACTTCCTTCTTTTTTACGGGGACCAATATGCCACTGTGTGGAAATAGCACACAATGGCACCTATGTGAATTATCTAGAAAGGTCAAACTCGGAGAAACACAAAGTAGAATGGCGGTCGCCGGGGCCCTGGCGGAGGAGGAATGGAGGGTCTCCGTCCAGCGGGCGTCGAGGGCCAGTCATTCAAGAGGGAAGACTTCTAGAGGCCCCCTGTGCAGCATCACGCTCGTCGTTAACAACGCCATGCTGCGGACTTGAAGTGTGTTAAGGGGATAGATCTCATGTCATGTAATTTTTATCACAATAAAGACAAACTCGTAACTAAATAAAATCAGCATTAAAGAGAAAAAGAATTGTTAAGGCACTCAGGCATGCCTGTGCACCTGGAGTTCAGTCGCCGCAGATAAGAGTCTCCTGCGCTCACTGTGTACGACCCCCCATGTCCTGTCCGAGCACGCCGGCACCCCACTCCAGTTCCGATCACGCTGTGGACCGGAATGACCACTGGAGCTCGTCCCCGGGGGTGAGGGACCGGAAGGCACGGCAGACGGCGAGTCTGAAGGAGGGCAGAGTCTGGCCTGAGTGTGCAGACACCGGCCGAGTTGTCCTTGAGCAGAGGAGAGCAGGCCTTGGAGGGTTAGCGGAGCACCAGGAACAGGGTCTGTCCAAGCGCCCAGAGCTCCCCAGCAGGAGCATCCGAGGTCTCAGGAGGGGTGGGCGAGTCAGGCGGCAGTGGGCGGCCATCTGCTAGGGAAGTCAAAAGCAAATTGCTTCCGGCTCCGAAGCTCATTGACTCATTGACTCAGTGACAAGGCTTATCAATTACATTAACAAATTGTTCCATGTTAAGCACCGAAGTGTCAGCAAGGACTCCCTTTATTCATTCTCTGCTCTTTGAGGAATGTCAGCTGTGACTGAGAACTTGGAAAAGCTGTATAAACCATCCTTGGAGACCCTGTGTGAGCCCCTGACCCTGCCCTTCTGCCCCCCACAGCTGGGGCCAGCTAACCTCCTGCCTGGACAGCGGGGCTCTTGAGTCTGGGAAGGATAGAAGTCTACTCCAAACCAGCACAGGAAAATGGGGAATCATCTTAAGTTATAATAGCCCCTTCAAAATACTCAAGGCAGAAAGTATGGCCACACCTAACCAAGTCCACACTGGGAAGGCCACCGCTCAGCCACTGTCCCCGTCCACGCCGTTGTCTCTGTATTTCGCTCCATCTCCGTGGCTACACGGTCTTTTCAGACTGATAATCGGCATCTCAGCTTCATTTTTCTCTCTGCAGATGAGCTTTCTTGGCTGCTGGCATGCAGTGCTGTCTCACAGGTCCATGTGCAAGCTTAGAGCCGTTTACAACCTCCTGAGCTCCTGAAAGAGAGTCTGGATTAGCTGAGCGTGGGTCAGGTGCCCACACCTGCCCTGGATGGGCGGGGTGGGTAGTAGACATGTGGTCTGAGGCTTTGTCTCCATAAGCAGGAGGTAGGTCTCAGAGAAAGGGCAGTTAATGAGCAGAGCAAATACTCAGATGGAGATTTCTTACAATTACAGAGGGCAAAAGAGTTGACCTGTGACATGAACTCGGCATGGAGGTGAGTTGTGGGCTCCTGTGACTAGCCAGGTGGTTTGAGATGCATAGAATTTAAATTTGTGACTCAGCAAAGTTCCAATTTAGAATATCACAAACTTCCAAGGTCACTATTAATAAGTCAAGATTATGATTTTTAAGCTCAGTAATAATGTCAGCGATCTCTTATAATATTCCTCTCCTAAACATTCCACCTGTAAGAAATTAAAAAGGCTGAGAGTTCAATACACGGTTCCTATGATAAAACATTGATTTGTGGTCAAATAAAGTAGGCTAAGCCACTCACTTGAACATTTCAAATTTGTTCCCACAAAATGACCAAAAAAGAATTGAAAAGCAACAGGAAAAAAACTGTTGGCTATGTTTTATCTTTGAAGTCTTTTTTTAGAAAGCATTAGATAAACTTTGGTATTTGACTTAGAATCGATCACCCCCCACTTCTCAGAGAAGCTTTCACCGGGAATAGCGATGTCCTCCCAGCGGGGTTAAAGCGGGTTCAGAGGCGGGGAAACGCCTTATGAGAAAATATTGTCTGTGGTGCTCTAACGTCTGAGCTGATGTGATTTTTATACGGCAAATCCAATTATCGGCATATCCACTCTCTGCTTACCGGAGCTAATTTGAGCTAACATCATTTGATATGAGATTCCTTGAGAACTAGGCCCTTTGCTTCTTAGGTAAGTAAAACTCTTTTTGACTTCAAAGGGGTTTTGCCTACCTTAGCAACCGGATCGCACTTCCAGGCCCGTTACCGGACGTGATCTTTTGCCCATTTCAGCTCCTTGAGGTCTGAAAATTCGGACAGACCACACACATTCATGTAGAGGTGCACCGCCTTTGCAAGGTTCCGTGAACGCCTCTGTCCTTTGCCTCAACTGCTGAGGTCGTTTTAAAGCAAAATTCGGTTGGCACACTCCTGAGCAATCATGCACTGTAATAGAGATAGTAACTTAAAATTTATCAACATGCATTTAAAACACTAGCGCCTTTGTCACATAAGCCCGAGGCGCTGGTGGACACGGGCGTTCCGTGCCCCCTCTACTGCACCAGGACAGCTCGTGAACTGCAGGTGGGGTCGTACAAGAGGGCGGAGAAGCTACAGCGAAGCGTTCAATCTCGACTTTAAGGAATTGATGAGATACACCCTGTTGGCCCTTCCAAGTCCCTTCAAGTGAAAAACACACTCTTCCTCACCTCCCCGAAGAGAGCAGGAGCCAAGCTTTCTTCTCGGCAAGTTGAGGCTAAGTGATACTCAACAGACGTGTGCAAATTGATGTTTTAGATGAAGATGTCTCAAGAAAGGTCCAGAGAAGGCCCCAAACTGAACTTGGTTCCACGGGGTGCGTAGGAGCCCCGGACTCATGTGTCTTCGTCGATATTTCGCTGCGCCCACTGTACATGCATCGTGATCGGATTCCGTCCGAGCAGAGCAGCCTGTCCACACTCCTTGATGTCACGGGGGACCTGGCTGCAGGGCTGACACGCACCTGACACACCTGGCATCCCCCTGTTTGCCATCAGTCACCAGTTCCTTCCAGTTTGGGAAGGTAAAGCTCAGCTCAGCTATGTGGGTGGTTAATGAGTAATTCAGGTCACGTGATCATAACGAAGGTTTTTGGCCACAGAGGCTAGACCAGGCTTGTTGTCGATGACCCAGTAGGACCAGGTGGATTTCCCGACGGCGGAATTTCACCCGGCAGCATGGGTAAAACCTTTAATTAGGGAAACAGAGCAAACGAGCTGACCTCCCGTCGCTGGCATTGCTCTTCCTGGGCGGAACGCTTCAGTCGTTGTGCGTGAAATTGGAAACCGCCTTCCATCGGCCCTGCACAGAACTCACCGGCCGGGACAGCAGCCGGTGGCTGGGTACCTGTCAATCCACTTACAGCTCCTGGACTGGAACCCAGTTTCCGAAACCACTGATGGGGATCTGCACCCTTCCCCCCTCGCTCCAAACCAAAGGGAGAAAACTCGGCCCCTTTCCCTTTGGTCCCATCGGTAACTAGCTTCTGAGCACAGAATCCTGAGGCTTCAAGTGCTGCTTTGCTCTGACAACTGCAATGCCACAGTGTGACGATGGCAGTGACTCAGTGACACAGGCAGAGCTGCTGTCCTGTGGGGAGGACGGTATGGAGGCCTCGCAGGTATGTCCTCTTGCGCCCCGGGGGTGAGAGGATCTGACTACCGTGGAGTCGAGACTCAGCCTCCCACCTCGCAGCACAGCCGCGCATGAGCACAGGTCTGTACAGCCAGTGTGCCAAACTGGGGGCCCCGCACCGTCCCCGTCCCCGTCCCCAAACCATTCCACCCCAGGGGCAACTACTCTCAGTCTTAAAAGTTATCACCTGGTGTTTACCCGATTTCTCTCAATGAAAAGTACTTGGAAATGCTACTTTTTAAAAAATGCTATTCATTTACTTATTTATACAGAGAGGGGAAGGGACTGGGAATCGAACTAGTGACCTTTCACTTTGTGGCATGATGCTCAACCATCTAAAGCTCACTGGTCAGGGCTTCAATTGCTGCTTTAAACTGTAGGCATTATCTATCACCATCTCTACAAGGGGGAGAATTTATTCTCCACACACACACAGTTCTTCCCGCACCCACCCTTTCAGTATAATCACATTGTAACAAGGGTTACTCCCCCACCCATGCAAATATTGTATGTAGCCCACCCCACACAGGCTACTGTAATCACACTTACTTTCTTATATATACGTGTCTCATTCTCTCTTGGGTTAACTCTCGTCACTTGTCTAGCTTCGTAGGTCAGGTCCCTACCTCCTTCATCCCTCAGCTCTCTTACCAAAGTGTAACTTCTGTTCAGTACATTCCGACACGCCAAGCATTGCCTCAGCCCCCTCTTCCCTGGGCGAGTTCACTCAGCAGACTGGCCACCTTGGTTTTCAGCTCCTTCACCGTCTGTGCACGAGAGAGGTGATCTGGGAACAGGTGGGCTTGTGCTTGTGGTCCTTCCTAGTGTTCTGTGCAGTCAGAGCATCTCAGATGCCTTCCTAGTGATTTGTTTCTCCAGTACTTCCGATGGGTGTGTGCGAAATTCTGGTGCCCGTTACTTTGCTGTCTACTTATCTCCTTTCCATTTCCGTTAGAAGCATATCAATTTCCTTAGCACAAGATTTTGTAAAAAATACTTAATTGGCTATTAATATTTTCTCAAACTTTGGGCAAGGCAGCAATATTTTCTTCCCACATAGCGAAAAACACTGCGTCAATAGCCACATCCAATCTTGGAAAAAATGTGGCTGGTGGCTCAAAAGTGGGCACAACACTTTGGGGGAATAATTTGTAAATATGCAAGAGAACTACAAAAATCATCATTCCTTCGCCTTTGCAATTTTAGTCTAGGAATCTATTTTAAGGAAATCAACTGAACCATGGAAAAAGCTGTATCTGAGAATAGTCACCATGGTATCATTTGTACTAGTGAAAGAGTGGAAACCATATAAGGTCCATTAATAGGGGAATGGCTAAAATGCAGAACACATCGTTACTGGTTGCATACATGCAATACTATGGAAGCCAACAGTTCCTGTAACAGTAAACAAAAAGCAAGGGCAGAGTGTCCAGGCGCCCTGTGACGGCAACAATGTAAAAGGCACCTGCTGAGAACTGAGGCGTCTGCTCCCTCCGGCTCATGTGCACGACAGCGAGACTCTCCGGGGAGCCTCCCGGCCAGGCGAACCCCTTTGCTGTTCATAACAGGAACTTCTCCCTGGACCCATCAAAATGTCAATAAAGGCATCAATTAACAGTCCAAGTCCTAAGATTCTTCGAACCCCTCAACTCGAAATCCCTGCTTTGCTCTTTCTACCCACCCTGATCACATCATGATCTTCACCTGATCGTGAGGTCTGTTCATTACAAGACCCACCTGCAACCAAACCTGCGCCTTTCGATGAACCCTGGTGTTGCCCCACATTGCCCCCCGCCGCCCGCAGATGCTGCCAAGCTGTATGGGGGGCGGGGTGCTCCCCCTGCAGCTGCGAACTTGGCTCTGTTATCAACACAGCACCGTGACACTGCAGGCCCAGCACTCGACATCAGAGGGGAGCCCTGCCGTACGTGGCTGGACGCAGAAAGTGACAGTCACGCTAGGGAACTGGCCTCCCGTCCATCTCTCAAGCCTGCCCCATGGTGTCCTCAGGCAGCGGGGCTGAGGTTCTGTCTCCATGGGTAACGAAGAACCCACCTCGGCACAAGCCACCTCTGAATGGGTGACGCTCACAGGAAGGCAGAATGATGTGACTTGTCATTCTCTCCGTTGACTTGCTGTTGCCGAGCAGTCGGAAACCACCCGGGGAGAAGACTACTCAGAGAGCAAGCAGAGCGATCCAGACTGTAGCTGTGCTGGTGGAGTCCAAACGCCGGTGAGCTCGGTTGCAAAGAAAATGATCCAGAAATGCTCTAAAATCGCTTCGAGCATGTTGAGGGGCTATCGGGAGGCCACTGACCAGAGCCTTTGGATGGGTTTTGGTAGTTCATGGGACAGAGGCTTTAGACAGTGGCTTGTGCAGGACCGAGTTACATAAATGTCCCAGACCCAACCCAGCAGAAGAGCATCGCGCCACAGCACAAGCCAGGCTTTCGGAACAGACACTCCGTAGCCGGTGGGCCGTGCGACGCTTCTCAAATACAGTTCTCACCTTGGGCAGTTCACCTGCAGCAGACTCGGATGGTTTGGCTGGCTACATTGGTTCCGGTTCGACCGATTCCCGGCCAGCCCTCCTGGTAAATAAATGTGACCTTCCCTACTGACACTAACCCACACTAGTACCTTTCCAGCCTCTGTTCTTACGGCACAAATGAGCTTTGTAGGTGGAGGAAGTGAATCCACCGAGACATAGCAACAGCAAAGCAGGATCCACCAACAAGGGAGTCCGAACCTTTCTCTGTGATAGAGCCAAGAGATTTACGCAGCTTCTGTTCCGGGAACAGGGGGGCCGGTGACGGGAAGGACGACAGAAATATCAAGATTAATCAGGTAATTTTATTTAAGATTCACCCTCCAGCAGCAACCAACAGAACACCTGAGCTCACAGACTCTCTCGACGTGTCCTGCTTCCCAGCTTTGCCGTGAGCAACCGACCGCTCATGGCGAAGGTCTCTCTTTAAAAATGGCTTCAAGAGCAGATAACACTGATGTATGCTGTGCCCGAGCGCTTGTCAACACATCGATTCAATTGCAGAGGAAAAGGAAAGCGGAGAAGCTTTGTTATCTTACGCATGTCACCTTATGTAAATGGAAGGCTTCACTTCTTTAAAACAGCAGAAATACGGAGGTTCCTATAGGTATCTCTCTCTATTTTTTAAGGAGGAGATTACAAACACGAAGTGTTATCATCAAAAGCAAAAGCTAGTTCAAGAAATTTCTGACGGCAAAACTCGCAGGATACAAAGCTAAAATTTATAGGTTCCTTTTCTCAAGTATGAATACCTCCACTAAACATAAATATTTTAACATATATTAATTTTTCTGACATTCAAAATTGTAAAGTCAATATGGCAGAATTATTGTTAAAAGCACATATGTACAAATATTCTTTTTCCATACATAAAGTATTTGGCATAATTATAACAATTATACTGCTTCCACAACTGTTTGCTTTTATTTTTTACTGTTTTTTTTACACATAGTGGTATCTCTTATTAAAATTAACCAGTTATGTACAAAAATACTTGAACATTTATTATAGAAAACCTCTATAACCAGCCTCAACAGCGTGTACCTGCTGAATGGTTTCATTAGGGGGTATAAAAAAATGGTCACTGCCTTCCAGGTGAGCTACCAACAGCAACACACACAGGTAAACTGAGAGGAGCTTCCCAACAAAACAGGGAAAATATTTAACAGCATGATTTAAAATACAGCTCAAATCTACGGTCAATCAAGTGTTATAAACAGTCAGTAAAAGAAAAAACAGATACAAAATACATTACTACGTACAAGGTGCTTTGTTCATACTCCTACAGCTGTGGCATTTGCCTCCCTACCTATAGATCTAAGATGCGGCATTCTAGAACCTTCTACAGCCGCCATCCTCCAAGGAAAGGGTGACGGGGACAGCCCAGAAGACCAGCTCCGCCGGTGAGCATGGACAGTGGGGAGGAATCTTTTATTTTGTGTGGGATTGAACATTAATGCCCTTGCCTTTTGAAAGTCCTTTTGCCATTTAATCATGCTAATATATTTTCTCTAAGGTTTTTTTTTTCTTTTCCATTTACGCCATTGATTTAACACTGCCCTGTATTGATTCCCGAACTCCTGTTAATGGGACACATTAATTTGTGCCTGTTTACTACACGGGCACCTGCTCTTCTCCAGGTCTGGGGGAGGGAGCAATCAAGTGAGGAAGCTCGAGCTTCAAGTAAACATTTCTCCCGGGGATGCTGCTACCACGCCTGCCGGCTCTCGCCTCCTCTCCGCTCGGAGAGCAAGTTGCACTTTGACAGGAAATACAGCAGACACCGGGGTGTCGGAGAACGAAAGGGCTCACCAAGCCATTCCCAAAGAGGGGTCGTGGGAATGCAGACGGCCGCCGTGGGCCAACGGCAACCTGCGACAGGTCTTCCGTCTCCCGGGCAAAATGACTTCCAGCCCCGTCCGGGCGGCCCCTGAAGTGCACTGTCTGGAGAGCCGGCTTTAACCTTTAATTCTGGGGACGCGCCTCGCCCGTCCGCCTGCCCAGGGCGCCTCGTTGCCGACAGCCTCCCGAAGGAAGGGCCCTGGAGTGCGGATGCGCACCGACCTGATGCGCTTCCTCGGAGGGTCAAGTATTCAGTAGAAAGCACACAACATCGTCACACGCCGTAGTGTTCGACAATACTGTATCGGTTTGAACATTAAACCATGTAAAAAAAGTGAACGTAAAAAGATACAAAAGAAGTCCCGACCGCTGTCTACCGTGCGTGATGACAGGCAGCCCCTCTTCGCGTCCTGGCGTGTCGGGTCGGTGACTCTCTGCCTGCCACACGGTACGGACAAGGTTTTAATGCCACTCACACAGAGACAGACCTAAGGTATTAAAGTGCCTAGGCTAAGCGTCCTCTCGTCATACTTCTTACTCTCCTGTAAACGGCAAGGAAGTCCCCGCGGGCCGTGGCCCGAGGGACTCACAGCTGAGACACCTTCCTGGGCAGGGGCCTGGGCCGCGGGCCGGGGTCAGTCCTCCTGGTGCCGTTCTCCAGGTGGCTGGAGCGCGCGGCCAGGGGCTTGGGGGGCAGGGCGGGCGGCTCGGGGGTGACGGGGATGGACAGGCTGTGAGGTAGCGGGACGGGGCGCCGAAGAGTCCGCTCGTACACGCTGTAGGGTGGCGGCGTCTTGCTGTCCTTGCGCGCGGGCTCCTCGGGCCCGCCGTGGCCCGGCCCTGCCCCGGGCGCCGGCAGCTCGGCCAGCTGGCTCTCGAAGCCCGAGGTCTCCGACGTGCTGCAGCGGCTGAGCGACGAGATCCCGCTGCTGCAGCTGCCCGACAGCACGGGGGAGTTGGCGAGCAGCCCCGGCGAGTGGTACTCCACGGGGGAGGGCGTGAAGGACTGCCCGGGGCCCTGCGCAAGGGGACGAGGAAACAGAGAAAGGCGAGGGGACACAGACAGAGTCAAACCCTGGGGACGGCTGACGTCCACCCCACCCAACTCGGAGGGTGAAGCCCCAACCCCGAACCTCCGACGGGGCTGTATTCGGAGATAGCACGAGGCCCTGGGGTGAGTCCTAACCGGGTCGGACTGTTGTCCTTACAGGAAGAGGAGACTCGGACACACACAGACACCAAAGGCGCGAGCACGCAGGGAAAAAACCAGGGGAGAAACCTGACCAGACCTTGACCTTGACCTTGACCTTGGAGATGGAGCCCCCAGAACAGTAAGAAAGTGAATTCCGTTGTTTGAGCCAGATTTCTGGCTCCTCAGGAAGAACTGGAAGGTCCAGCATCGATGGCTTGGTCTCCCTCGGTCTTTTAGCAGGGTCTGTTCCCTTCGATGGGTCGGGGGTTCTTCTCTGGGGCACGGTCCCCACCAGACCACTGGGAGTCCCACCCGCCCCCTCCTCTCACGCCAGCCGTGTGTCCCGCCAGCACCCGGACCTGCCCGTTCCCTGACTGGGTAAGTGTCTCAAGAGATGCTCTCCGAACGGGCGCTCGCCCTGGGAGACAAGACGCACTGCGCACGTCTCCGTTGGCAGCTTCCAGCCCTACGGTGAAGGGGCCTCAGGGACTCTGGTGGGCTTTCCCGCCCTGGGGACCACAGGCCCTTTTTCTCATTTATCACAAAATGGCCTATGAACCTGATATCCCACGGAACACGCCGTACGTTGCCGTGTACGATGCGCACTTTTTGGCCCAAATTTTTGAGGGAGAAATAAGGATGTGCCTTATACATGGTCAGCACTAATTCCGTATCTATATAAATGTTTTTAATTCCTTTGTTTATGCTTATGAGTTAAAAGTGTAACTCTAGAAAGTAATAATGATATCTGTATGCAAAATAATACTGTGGAATATGATTACCGGTTTTGTTTCTAAAAATAAATATAATAACCAGTTGTTTCATTTCTAAATTAAATTTGATTTAATTAAAAAATGAAAATGATTTTTACTTGAAAGTGTGGGCCAAAAACGTGAGTGTGCATTATACACGGCAAAACACGGTACTTAGGAAACTGTTCTCCTGGACTCAGCTCACCTTGGTCTTTGTAAACAAAATAATGCTGGTGGACACACACCCTTGCGTTTAGTGGGAGCCTAAAATTAAGCATGGCCAACCTGGAGGTCCAAGTTCACTGCCATGTTTGTCAAAAAATCAAGCCCCAAGTTCACAAGGAGGCCAGTGAGCTCAGACTTCTCCACAGAGTTAACTCGGTCGCTCGCTTGCTTGCTGAAACAACACGGTCTCGGTTTCAGGCAGCAAACCGCAGCCTGGTCACCACGGAGCGAGAAGTCCCACTCGACACGGGTGGGGCTGAGGGTGAAGGCACCAGGCACAGGGTGACAGCTGGCACGTACCGTTAAAGACAAGTTAAGGTTTTGTTTTTTTAAATGTCCCTTAA
Source organism: Glossophaga mutica (assembly GCA_039655065.1). Classification (NCBI taxonomy): domain Eukaryota; kingdom Metazoa; phylum Chordata; class Mammalia; order Chiroptera; family Phyllostomidae; genus Glossophaga; species Glossophaga mutica. The sequence goes on from CM077313.1 coordinate 93,453,916, forward strand.
ACCAAAAGGCCAGACTGGAAATGTCCTGAGAGAACACTGGGCCCCTATTTCTTGCCCAGTTTGGGGTACAACTTACTCCCGTCTGCACTCTCAGTGGCTCCGTCTGCGAGTAATCTGCGTACCAGTGGCAGGGGAGGGGAGGGGAGGGGAGGGGGGTCCCTGCAGGGCCGCCCCGCCCCCTCGCCCCTGCCTCACTGTCCTCCGTGGGGCCTGGGCCGATGAAAGCGCCTCACTGATGTGTGGGTGTGCAGGGAGGCGCAGGGGTGTCTGAAGGGAAAGAGAACTTGGCGCCCTCCAGCCTCAGCTAGACCAGGAGCCCGTACCTTCATGGGGGACCGCCCGGCAGGTGAGGGGGACACCGACGTCATCTGTCTCGCTGGTGAGGCTGTGGAGAGAGAGAGGGCACATTTCAGCTCGGAAAGCAAGGTGGCGGTCCGTCTGCTGAAGCCCTCGGTGCGTGCGGCCCAAACGGGGGACCTGGTGCTCAGGGACCCCTGGGTGGGGGTGCTGGGGGGCAGCCAAGGGACGCCTGCCCCAGGGACAGCAGCACCAGGACTGGGGCAGTGAGTGAAGAGTCCCCCGTGTGCGCCAAAGCGATGGCCCCACACGGGGCCACGCCCCCCGCATCTCCGAAGTCCAGACGCTTCTTAGCCGCTTCGCCTCTTCCAAAAGGTGCTGTGAGCGGGGAGCCGTCCTGGCAACAGCTGCTGACCTCGGCCTGCACGGCAACAGGAATGCCGGGTCCCCGGGGAGCGCACGCAGACTAGGCCCAGGGGCACGCATTTGCCCCAGCCCCCCTCTGCACGACCCCACCTGGCAGAAAACCCTTGGCCCCGTCTCCACGAAAGGTGGGAGGTGAGCCCCCTGATGCCTGTACTCGGGGCTCCCCTGTGTCCCGGCGACGGGGGGACGCGGGGACTCCCGGGACCTAGAGTTTGTCGCGATGGCAGACAAGTGCAGTGTCTCGGTTTCTCCCGCTAGGTGGTCAAGCCCTACGTCCAGGGCGCCGCGTGGCGTGCGTGGGAGCTGCTGTGAGCTCCTGCTGGGGCCAGACCGGCCCCGCGGAGCAGAACCACGCCCGCCAACCGCCTGCGCCCCAGCGTCCTCGCGGTGGGCGTGGCCACACTGCCTAACCCCACCCACATGGGGTTCAGCGCCTTCGGGGTTCAGCGCCTTCGGGGTTTGTCCGGAGCTGCTATTCTCCCGGCTGTTACCGCGAGGGTTGTCACTCACAAGGAAACCACAGAAAGGCTCAACCGAAGACAGACAGCGACCACAGATGAGGACAGGGGACAGACGGGGACGGCAATCAGTGCAGAAGGGCGGGCAGCCCAGCGGAGTGGCCTGGCAGGGGCGGGGTCACCTGTGCGCTCCCGTGTCTCTGGCTTTGTTGAAAGACCTCACGCACCTTTCACACCCACTGGTGCCTCGTAGCTTTGGCCATTGTAAAACGAAGTGGGTGGAGCATCGTTTATTTTAAAAAGAAAGTCACTTTTCTCAAGAGAAAAGAAAATAGAAAGAAAAGATGCTGGAAGCAGTGTCCTATCTTCCCTTCCCGTTCGGCAGCAGTACCTGCAAAGCTTCGAAGCTGCTCTGGACACGGGTGAGCACCCGCCCACGGGTGAAAGACCGTCCCCGCCCCGAGGGAAGGTGGAGCCGCCGCAGAGCGGGCTCGGACCCTGGCAGCAGCTGACCGCGCCATCCGCAGGTCACCGAGCGGTGGCTCGGTCAGGAGGGAAGGGGCCCTGTTACTGCTATAACCCCACAAAGGAAATTTCTTAAGAATAACTTTTAGTGGTTCTCAAAATCAAAGTCAACCCTTCGAGAAATGACCCGAATGCAGCCCTCTCTCAGGAACTGTCAGCGGTGAGTGGGCGGGCAGGGGTTCCCCACAAGCCTGCCAGGGTCCTGTCGGCCGGCTCCTATCTGGGGGCAGCCTGCCGCCTTGGCCTCAGCCCTCGGTTGGATGGTAGGAAGCAGCGCCATTAGCAGAGGTTGAGAAGAACAAGGTGGTTTGGGAGGGTCAGCAAGGCCAGGGTGCCGCCCGAATCTGGAGGACGGCGCCCAGCAGGACACCAACAGACCCTGTCCGTGGGGTCAGTGAGGCAGGGAGCCCCGTTTGACCGATGTTAGCAGGAGTTCGGCAAAGAGTGCGGACGCTGTCGAGGAGCTAGGCAGCGGGTACAGTGTCCGCCTTGGACGCCAAAAGCCCCCCTCGCTCCGAGGGGTCCCCACATGGGAGCGGTCAGCACACGTTATTTTACCCAAGTGATGGTTCCAGTGCGTCAGGTACCCACCGGTCTGCGTGGGCCTTGGGGGGACCGGCGGGGAGAGCAGCTTGCCGCTCTCCGCCGCGCTCCGGGCCTCCTTCCCACTGTCCAGGCTCCAGCTGCTGGGCGTGGGGTTCACAGCTGGAAGGGAGGGAGAGCAAGGCTGAGACACGTGTGCCCGGGGGCCACGAGAAAGCCCGAGTTACCCAGAACGGAAGAGCGGCTGGATCGCAAAGCCAGAACCGAACAGGAGGGCTCCTGAATGCCGGCCCTTGAGGCGACTGCCTGCCCCCGGTGACCGCTGACACTTGAGGAGGGGACGCCACGCCTGCCGCTCGCGCTCTGGCACGCAGACCGACCGACCTCGGCACGCAGAGTGTGTGCAGACACTGGCTGAGAGCAACGGATGCCTTTGGGTGCTGGACAGCAGATGGGAGACACGGCCACTCAGCTCTGTTAAAACTTGGTTTTTGGTGGAACTTTCTGGACCCGTGGCACTCAAAAGGGGGAGGCGATGACGAGTTAACATTCCCACTGCGGGGCAGAATTACGGGAAGGAACAGCCACACCCCCCAGTCCTGTCCGCCAGCTCGGGAAAGGCCCCTTCTCCTGAAATCAACATGTTCTGCTGAGGTACGTCCTAAAAAATAATGGAGAATGCGGACACCACGTTCCTCTTCCGTAATTTGCCTGTTGCATGCTTCGGAAAGAGGCAGAAATCCGGCACAGCCCTGCCAGGAACAGGGCCTGAGGCACAAGGATATAAATAGCTTGGAGGCAGCCAGGTTTACAAAGCCAGGCTTTGGGTGCCCAGGCGAGCAGCCTGCTCCCTGAACAGACACTGCCATCTGGTGGCCACGTCTAGGATGCCACCATTTTGCGGCTAAATGACAGTGTTCGTTTAATGGGATGAAAGCACCACTCTCAAAAATAACTTCTTTTGGTTCTTTTTACATCCCTAAATTCTGCAGTCAGAGATCAATGTCTGACCTGTACCATCAGAGCAACATCTGTGTTTTCAAATAACGTGGGCCACGAGCTCCCTGCTCCCGATCCCCCAAGGCCAGTCTGCACGTCGATGGACCCGTCCTCCTCGACGACAACACGGCCCAGTTTCTAAAAGGGCAGTTTAGGTGCGCCTGACGGGGACGTTTCCCGAGTGACTCCGGATTCACCGGCTGTGGGACGCCAGGGATCCGTGAAGCTGGGCCCGGAGAGAGGCCAGTGGGTGACTGGCTAAGCCCCCTGCCCCCTCAAGCCCCCCCCCTCCCCGAGGAAGCCGTCTGCCGAGCTGCACCCGCTAACCCGAACCGGCCGCTCACGGCAATGCCTGTGAGTGCTTCTCCTTTCCTGCGTGACCTTGAGGTGGGCACAGCCCCTTCTGCGCTGGGTTGCCATTCCACCACAGTGCCCCCCGAGTCACCACAAACGGGAGGTGCGCTGGTGGAGGGAGCTGTGTGAGGACCCGGGAGGTGGGGGGGACACGGGAGGTGGGACGGTGCTATTTTCACTGTGCGGACGCAGAGCCGCAACTGCACCCCCGTCTCAGGGAGCCCGGGGGTGGTGGCCTGGGGGACTCGGTGAAGGATGCCGGAAGCCGGCGAACAGAGGGGTCCCCAGCCTGCTCAGGCTCAGCTGTGGAATCGATTCCACGAGACCACCCTTTTTAAAGGTGGAGTCGGGAATGGCTGTCTTTCATTTACCCCTAAAGGGCAAGTGTGCGAGGAACCTCAAAGACCCGGAGGGCCGGCTTCCCCTCGGACACACGGACGGACGGACACTGAGAAAACGAGGACGGGACACACCTTCCGCACTCCCGGGCGGTGGGGGGGGACAGCTTCCCTACCTTTCTCAGGCGTAGACAGGTTCGGGTCGCTGCGTGGGAGGGCGCCGTCTCCAACGTGATTGAACAGCAGCCTCTGGAAAAGGGGCAAGACCCTGTTTGGACGGCCCCACGAGGGGCCACGCCAGGCCTTCTAGGAAGTGAGATGATTGTCGCAGGACTGAAACGCTTTGTTCAAAATAATGTTTGCATGGGATCTGATGCCCCAAGAAACAATTTAGCTATACTTAAAGGAAAATGAAAGAAGAGCCTTAGATTTTGAGAAAGAAAACACACTGTTTCAAAAGTTCGTCTCAGATTTTAAATAGAAACGGTAAATAACTTTCCTGAATGGAGTGTAGGGAGAATGTAAACAGCAAGTAGCAGCTGGGCTGTCGTGAAAGGGGCGGGCGGAATGCAAATGAGAAAGAGAGAGAAGTGTGAGCTCAAAATCTCCAGTGCAGGGTCTGCACCTTCTAAACCCTGGATTAGGTTAAGACATGAAACCAGCGGTTGATGTTCTACAACTTTTAAGCCAAAAAATGTGCGGGTTTTACATGGTTCCACCTAATGTAACGCGAGAACAAGCGCAAGTCCTCCAAGGTGGATGCACCACGGTGGCGCGTGTTACTGACGTTTTAGCAGCATGCACCTTGCTTCAGATTTCACCCAGGGCTGGCAGCATGCTCTCCGAGAGCAGATGGGACGAACTGTCATGGTCCCTTGCAACGTCCCCTTGCCACGTCAAGGGACAAAGAAATCGCACAGGACAGCACGCAGAAATACCACCTGCCAGGGAGTGGCGCCATGCAGACCAGGTGCCCCGGGGGCTTCCAGGCAGATCACATGTCCAGCAAAGGTGACCGCAGAGTGCCAGCCACTAGCGCTCACCCTTTTCCAGAGCAGCCTCAGACCTCTGCCCGGATGTGCAGAAAAACGAAGTCACTCCCAAAGGCATAAGGAGCCCTGGAAGTGCCCCGAGGGCCAAGCCCGGGCCAGCCCTCACTCCGACGTACAGGGATCACTCCCAGTCCAAGTCCAGGGGGAGGTGAGGGCCCAGTCCCTGCCTCCCGGACCTCCCGAGGAGCAAGCAGCTTGGGGAAAGCCCAAGACCCTGCCCCCTTCTCCCTCAACGCCCTAAAGAAGGACAGAGGCAGACAGAGGTGGGCCCGCCCTCTGGGGGGCCGGGGAAGGGAGGGCCTGCAGCTCCCTGGACCGGGCCCAGGCCGGAAGGAAGACCGCTGGGCGCGCCACGCTGCTGCGCGGGGTCTGCTGCGTGTGCCGGGGGCTCTCCGATTCCCGCTGCTCCCACACCCCCTTCCTCACCCACCGGTCACCCCCGGTGACGTTTCAGTGGCAGCCACAGCCCACATGTCTGCCCCAGAAAATGGAAAGTCCCACAACAAACAGGCCCCCCGAGGGCCGTGCCGTCGGAACCCGAGCTGTTCGGAGACACGGAGGCCACTCCCGCCTGGTCTGGCAGGGTCCCCGTCCTGCAGGGTTTACCTGCGCAGGTTCCGCAGGGGTCGGGTAGATGGCACTGCACGGCCTCTCCCTCGGGGACAGGCAGGCGTTTTCTCTGGAATGCTTGTGTTTGTCGGACAGCAGCGGGGAAGCTGGGAGGAGGAGGAGAGAGGGACCGTCAGCGCGGCGGTGGCTCTCGGGGCCCTCCGCTGACCCCTCCCCCGGCACCCACCTCTGGCGCTGGATGGAGCAGAGCTGGTCACGTTGGGCGAAGCCGAGTGGGTGGAACTCAGGCTGGAGGTAGACGGGCTCGGCTGGAAAGACAGGACACGGTCAGCACGGGCCGCCCGGAGCCCACGGCTCGGACGCACTGGGGCCGGCGCCGCCGATGAGTTTGTTTTTTTTTTTTCCCCAAATTGGCCAAAACAGAAAAAAGGAAGGAAAAAGGCCATTGACAGATACAGAAAAGCTCGCTGACTCAGATTGATAAGATCTGTCCGACTTAACGAAGAATCAGAGATTCCAGCTCCTGCAGGAGGAGTGCCCCCGCCGAGCGGAGCCGAAGGCCCCCCCCCCTCCGGGGGGCGGGGGGTGAGCCCCTCGAGGAGGCGGAGGAGGCGCCTTCCCATTGTCTCTGAAAATGAGCCCAAGCACGCGCTCAGCAATAGGTAAGAGGCCCCTTCTTTGGAGACAATGGCGAGGAAAATTCAGCCGTCTCAGTGAATTACTATAAATGCCACACGAGCGGTGTCTCAATACAAGTTTTGTTGCAAGAGACAGTGACTCTGAAATCCCCCAAAACTATATTTTTCTTTGGTAAAACAAAACAGAAACCCCTCTTTATTACAGCGATTGCTTGACATGGACCCAAAACCATAGACTCGTAAAGGAGACGAGGCCACCGGGAGATGCCGAGAGGTGGCTGCGTGGTCACGGGGGTCTCGGAGCGGCCCGGCCCTTGCCCAGGCTCCGTCACCTGCTCAGGGCTTCTCCTCGGACTCAGAGACCACTCGGGGTGCTTAAAGGTCTGCCCTCCGGTCCAGGCCCCCTCAGCACGGCCGAGTGGACGGAAAGGCAGACCAGGGGGGAGGCGGACCAGGCCTGGCCGCGGCCGGACGGGAAGCCGCCCCGGTACCTGCATGTTGAAGACCTCGTCCGAGCTCTCCGACTGCCCCGTGATGTTGCTGACTTCGGCGGAGGCCTGGGAGGACAGCGACGAGGAGGAGTAGCGGTTGACAGCCGGGTAACTCAGCGGGCTGTTTTGGGGGGAGAGAGGGCCGTGAGCTCAGCCTCTGCATTGCACGTGGTCCCATGTTGGCTTGATATAAAGCAAACAGGAAAAAAACAAACAAACCCCAAAACATCCATCCCGTTTGCCTCAGTCCCATCACACGCTTGCAGTTATTTATTTCTCGTGCCGCTGATGCTTTACCAGCGGCAGCTGTCTGCGGCCGCCTGTGGGTTAATTATTTCATTCAGAAATAGCAGAGTTGACACACTGTGCCATAAAGAACAAGAGGGTGATCTCGGATCATCTTGTGGGGACGCCACGTTGTAAGATGATTAAGAGCGTGCCTTACCTACGCCGAGGAATGACCCGGGCCCCCTCTGGGCTCATGGCGGCGGGCGCCGAGTTCCTGCAGACACGGGGGCTCCCGCTGGGGAAGTGGACCGGGCTGGCTTGGAGGCAGGCGGGGAGCTCCTGCAGGGACGGCACGGAACACGCGTGGAAGGCCGGTTAGGAGCGGTGCTCACGGGCTCGCCACGCGTCCTAAGCGCCATGAAATCTTTACAAAGGGCCGTCCGGGTAAGTCTCGGCACTGTCAAGCTCTCTCTCGCTTGCTTGCTCGTTTTCATAGAAGCTGAGCACAGCAAAGAGAAGATAATGCCGTCTAAACATTCAGATGAAATGGTGAGAAGGCGCAGTTTGGCAGAAGAACCAGCAGATGTCGCCGTGGCACGTCACGGGCCCCCTGCCGCGGCCACGGCCACGCTGTGCACGCACCTGAATCCCTAGGCTCGACTTCATCACGAAGAACTGGCCGGCCAGCTTCTTGTGCAGCGGCCTCATGTCCTGAGGTACGAACTTCTCGTGCACGGCCAAACCGAACTCCAGAATCTGGGCCTTGAGAAGGACACGCGGGAAAAAGCCATGTCGGTGAGCATCTCCACAGAAGTCTCCATAGCCCTAAAAACTGGATAACCTGCACGGCTCGCTTCTAGCATCTTCCTCACCCCGAGGGCCACGCGCAGAACTTATTGTGTTCTCTCTGTCCTGGCAGGTCAGTTCCAGGAAACTCCCTTCTCTGTTCCAGAAGCTGTATACTGACCCCTCCAGCCCCCCGACCCTCGGCCACGGCCATTCCCTGTGCCCAGCACTAAGATCTGTGGACCAGGCCCACCGAGCATCAGACATGGACCAAACCAAACACGACCTCACCAATCTCTGATCCGAGAGGGCACGGTGTTCTCTGTTGCTGGCTTGTTTTGTTACTTTGGTTCCATCAGGTGGGAAGGGAGGCTTTGGTCACCCCGTCCCACTCACAGGGGCACACAGAGTCGCCATTTCCTGCTTAGCCCCGCCTCCTGAACATCACGTTGCCTAGCTCCAAGGTTTTTCCAACCGTATCCAGGCCAAAAGCTGTCAGGTGACTCAAATAAACGGACTCTCCAGAGTCGAAAATAATGAGGCTGTCTGTGTCTAGTTTCGTCCAGTCTATAGGCTAAGTCTGCAGTACCTGACACTGGTTTCCAGCCAAGTCTATCGACCGTCCACTTCCTTAATGTTTAAGAAAGACCCGCATTGATTCATTCACTCATTCACCTAGTCATTTATTCTGAGCCCTAAATTGTGATTGAAAAGTCAGCATCAAGCTTACAGCAGGTCTTTAGGGAGATACATTGAAAGGATGTTCCAAGAGACTGGTGAAACTGTTTGTTTTAAGGGGCTCCTCCTCATTCCCCCATGTATTCTTGCATCACAGTGGGGAACGAGAGTAGAAATCAGCGATTTGCAATGCTCTGCGGGTGAACCCGTGACCCCCGACAACCAGCACCAGCGCAGAAAGTCGCACACCCGCGTCTCCGGGGAGGCGTGCGCCGGTCTGCGCAGCAGTGAGAGCGGGTGGCTGGCCTCCGCCCTTACCTGGTCAAGCATCAGCTCCCGTAGCCGCGCGATTTTCTCCCCATCTTCAGGGTGACTCAAGATGTAGTCTTTGACAAAGAAGGCCTACAGAGGGAAGGAGCGATCAGTTTACTTCAGGGGAGTCACACAGGACGTGCAGGCCCCCGTGGTTTTTCCAAACCCAGCATCTTGGAAGAAATGACACCGTCGTAAACCGGGTCTGGTGGCACGTGGAGAGACCCCTAGTGTGGGCAGCTGGTTGGGAGGGGAATAGAAGGACGACCGGAGACTGCGAGAGTATTTTGGTAAAACGAACAGCAAATCCAGGGCATAAGCTGTATGGGATCCCCGATCTCAGGTAAACCGCTGCACCTTGCGATTCATAGGCGCAACATCGGGGCTTTGGCATCCACGCTGTCGTACGAGCCTTTCTGTTCAAAACTAAGAGGGCTAACGAGCAGCCTGCTTCAAGCGTCTGCCAGCCAAGGTCAGACTTTTCCGTGCCCATGAACCCCTGTGCTCAGGGGAATGACCCCAGGCGGGCGTTCTCCAAACAGCACCTCGCTGCTTGTGTCCCTGCAGGGGCGTGTGCCCACACTCCCTCACCCTCACAAGGGCGTGCGCTGGGGAGCGGAGTGGGTCCGCGCCACAGAGGATGACTGACTGCTTCACTTCGCAAAGGCCCACGGCTGTGTCTGTGGTAGCCCCGCGTGAGCGTGCTCACGCGTGTGCGTGTTCCGAAGAGCAGATTTCTGGAGCCCTGAGAAGCCTCACCTCCTGGTACCGGGCAACCCCGCCGTTCACGGCGGCGTCGATCACCCCGTTCAGGCACATGGTCAGCGGGTTGACGTTCTGCATCTGCCGGGCCTGGCACTGAGTGATCAGCGTCTTCAGCTGCTGGTTCTTGTTCTCCAGCACTTCGATCGCGTTCTCCAGAGGACTCATTTCCACCTGGGAAGCAAGGGAGACACACTGGTTTCCGTGGCACTCAGGAGACAGAGTAGATCGTCCAGGTTCTGAACTGCTTGGGCCCCCTGCCTCCGCCCCATCGACCTCTCTACCGGGGGCCGTCCAGCAGAACAGACAAGGATGCCCCTCCGCGAGGTCTGCAAGGGGATGGGGTGATAGCCACTGGCTGCACTGCGGTTTGGATCACGGGGACCCTTATCTATTATCTATTAGCCCTGCGACAATCAATGTATCCCTCAGAGAAAAGAAGGTCACGTGGTGACTTCTGAAACATGTCTGTCTTTCCTTCACCTTTCTAGATGCTGACTGAATGCAACCCACACGGGAGACGCAAAGACACCTTTGCGGGTGCTCCGGTGCCAAGGCGCCTGCCGCAGCCCCACTGGGAAGACGGGACGGGGGCACGCACAGACTGCAGGTGCCCGAGTGCCGTCACCATAAGGCGGCACAGGGTGACTGCCGACTGTCATCCTGTGAGGACAGGATGTGGGCTGCAGGACAGCCAACCGGAATCATAATGGGCACAAGTGCGAGGCTCCGCGGGGCACCCCACTGTGGAAATGGGTGGGCGGCTGTCACCCACGTGCTCCTCCCAGACCAGGTCCGCCGAGCGCTCCGCCGCGGCAAAGCGGCTCGAGCTCACAGTGAGCACACGCACAAATCGGTTCTTCCCGTTGGGGAGACAAAGGAGAGTTTTCCAAGGTCACGGACATGATTTTAAACCGACGGGAAGGTACTTGAATAGCTGGACTGTGTGGAAATTAAGACTGCACCTTCATCCAAAGACGCTGCAGAGAGAAGGAAAGGCAGGCCAGAGAGCGGAAGATGACCGGCCAGAGGCGCGCACACGGGTGGGGGTGGGGGTGGGGGCAGAGCTGCTCCGTGGACACAGAGTTTGTTTTGCAAGATGCACACTTTGCGTGTGTCGCAGGGTCATGCAGTTACCCCACTGCGCTGCACACTTGGAAAGGGTCAGCGGGGTCAGTTTTAGGTTGTGTGTTCTTGAAAAAAATTAAAAAACCAAACTCATACTCACTTTTACACATTCCAATGCTACCAATATGAAAAAAAAATAAGGTAAATAAAATAACCACAGGGAAAAGATACATGATGACTCCGGAAATATTTCCAACCTGTGTTCCAGACGAATTATCAGTTTCTCCGCTGCTGAAGAAAACCATGACCGGTCCCCCCCCCCCCCAAGAGATGGAAAGAACAGACACACAGAAAGATCTCCTCCCCACAGGCAACGAAGGCCCCCAACCAGCCCCGGCAGGGTCCCGCTGGTCTCTTCCTGGGAAGGCTGAAATGACATACGACACCCGGTGTTGGAGAAGATGCTGGGGACATGGGTGTCCCCGAGAACAGCTATCCCTTCCACAGGGCATCAACTGATGCATGCCCCAGCTGACCTGGGAATCACAGGTTAAACTGTGGACCCTCTGAGAGGTCGATTCGCTTCCAGGGAGATTATTCTAAGGAAACAGTCAAAGAAGTGGGCAAAGAATAATGTGTAAAGAGTGTTCATCAAGGGTTATTTTCTCTAGCCCTCCGGGCTGTGATCTTTAAGTACTGTTCACCGCTAGAAAGAACTGGGAGTCGCCGGAGCAGGGGCTGCTGTTGGGGCTGGGGTGGGGGGCGTGTGCGGGGGAGCCGGGACTACCTGTCCTTCCAGGAAGTGAGGGGCAGCTGGGAAGAAGGCACGAAGCCGGGCAGCTGGCCTCCGACCCCCTCCTTCCCGCAGCAGCGCCCTAGGGGAACGGCGGGGAGACCTGCTCTCCTTGTCCGCGGAGCTTCGGGCCAGCAGGCTGAGACTAGCTGCTACCAGGAAGGGGCGCTCTCTGCGGGCTGCCCGCCCGGGAAGCCCCGGCTGAAGGGCTGCTGTGGTCAGTGAACCCAGAACCCAGGAGGCAGGTGTCCCTGGAGAGCGTCCCAGGGCAGCTCCACAGCTCTCCGAGGTACACCACAGGACGCTTCGTGACTTCGATGTGCTTCGCGCATGAGGGACCCTGTGAGGTCCACTTGGGGACGCCCATGTGTTCTCCCGCATGACTAGCACTGATATGGGACCGAAGGGACAGGATGTTTGCCTGCTTCACCCGAGACTCGAGCCTGGGCAGAAAGGGTGCTGTCAGAAATCTAACCCAAAGTGACCTCGCGGGGGTGGGGAGGGTCTGGTCACAGATTCCTAACTGCGCAGGGCGTTGGGGCGGGGGGTGGGGGGGCGGGGGGAGGCAGATCACGCCCAGGCCTGTAACTTCTTTCCTAAAAGGTTCATCTCTGCCTGAACCGGGCCCCATGCATCCTCTCTGTGCATCTAGGTTAGCGCCCCTTTGAAATGAGCTCTCACCCTAACCCTCAAGAAGGCAGAGGGTGGCTAACCCTGCTGTCACCTGACCCCCTCGCCTCCTCCAGCCTCCAAGCCCCCTTCCTTAGTCCCCTCCTTCATTCCAAGGGCGGAAAACCAACGGCATGGCTTTGGGAAGCCTTTCGCAGTCTGCTGTGATCTGGCTTCCAGGCACAGCCTCCGTTTGGCTCAAACGCCAATCAACTCCTTAAACCTTTGCACAAGTTTGGACGCTGCTGGGTGACGAGTTATTAGTAAAGCCAGTTGCCGATCCCCGGTCTGAGCCGACACCCCCGCCCCCTCTGCCAGCGCAGAAACGGGCTGTCAAAGAGACGCAGGCGCTGACGTGAAGCGGCTCCCGACGGGCGACGTGGGACCCCTCGAAAATGAGGAAGAGCGGTAACTGCGAAGGATGCACATGCAACAGTTACGTTTAAATCACTCGGCACCACAGGCAAAACCAGCCGAACCAACCCGCTCCGGGCAACCATCATGAGAAAACTGATACGGACAGGGAAGGAACGGAACTGTCCCTCCTCTTCTGCACCCCAGGGCGGTCCATCGTTCCGAGGGACCGTGCTCTGTGCAGAAGTATCCCCATGGATACGCAGAGGCGTGACAGAGTGTCCCTGCCATGCCGTCCCCAACAGATGCACCCCAGTGCCCGCCCACATCCCCCACAACAACCAGACGCAAGTAACATAGCCTACGAAGTAGTCTCGCAAAAAATAAAACGCAATAAAAGTGACACATCTCATCAGCCCTCTACAACTAACTGCCAATTTGCAGAAACCAGAGACAAAGGCACGTGTTAAATCGGCCCACCGGTGCCCCATGCGCAGCATCCAGACTTAGGCAACGTTCCAGGACAAACCACCTAGTTTCTTCAACAACAAAAACCTCCAAGGAGAAAAGAGTGATATTGCGGGGAGCGGGATGCGGATCGAGAGACTTGGGAGACCCTTCGGCCAATGCCAACGGAGGGCTCTTGTTCAGGTCTGGATGCAAACAACAAACGACAAAGACCCAACAGACGAGCCCCCTGCAGTGAAGTGGGCTGCGGGGAAGTGCAGACGAGCAGTGGCTGGACACTGCTGATGGACGGGCGATGGTCCGTTATTCCGATGGGGCCCGCGCTGGAGGCTCCCGTGGTTGCGTTTGCGTGTTAACAGACACACCGAACTGTTTATGGACCGGATCGAGTGGTGCCTGAGGGTTAACGGGGCGTCCATCCCGCGGCCTGCAGGCTGCGTGCAGCCCAGGACGGCTGTGAATGCGGCCCCACCCAAACCCGTAAATCTACTGAAAACATGATGAGGTTTTTTTTTTGTGATCACGTGTCACAATGCATCTCATGGGCGGCCCAGAGACGCCAAAAGGCCGGACACCCTGCTAGCGTGAAAGAGAACGGGTGAGGTGAGGGTGCAGAAGAAACAAAACTAGCTTTCGGGAGGGCTGTGGAAGCACAGGGAGGGACAAAACGAGGTCACCCCCTACTTTCCGTCCGACCCACAGCAGGTCGCCCTGTACAGAAGGACGGCAGGCACCTGCACAATCCAGGCACTAGGTGGCGCCGGCAGCAGCGGGCCTGTTTCAAAGGGGAGCCGCCTGCTGTCCTGATGGACCCAATGTGACCGGTGAGAGTATTCCCGTGGGCGTCAGCTGCAGCTTTAAAAAAACCATTATGTATACGTTCTATTTTACAGGTTTTTTCATCTCATATAAAATTTAAAGACCAGCTGACTTCCTAATCAGAAAAACATCAACTTTGGTTTCAAAGACAGAACACGAAATCGACTCCCGAGGAGCCCGCGGACAGGCTCCCCGACGCGTGGGCGCCGGGACGACAGGCAGAAGGAAGACAGCGGAGGGAATCCGCTCCGCCGCCAGCAGGCAGCCGCGGGCCTCCCGCGGAGAACCTGGGGCGTCTGCAGCGCGGCGCCAGCAGGCGGCGTGCGGACCCCGGCCTCAGGCCCCGCAAGAATACACGGCACTGGATCTGTTTAGGACGCCGCGCACGTTTTTGCCACCGCAAAATGAAAGTGCCATTAAATCCTGAGCCTGATCGAACATGGTGCGCTGCGGGGGGCGGGGGCGGGCAGGGGGCGCGGCCAACGCTCGGAGCTCTGGCAGGACAAGCCCTTCCCGGAAGACAGTCTGGGCGGAGGCCACCCCACTGATCGCCGTGCAGAGCGCGCCTGCCTGCCAAGTAAGCGCGAGGGTCGGCGGTATTTTCACAGCCCGCACGCTTCCTCCCACGAGAGGGTGGGGGTGCTACACTGGGGAGCAGAAGGGCTGCTGCAGACGGCAGGGCTGCGGCTGACCTCGAGGGGGGTCAGTCTGAGGGGCAGCCGGGGCGGGGCGGGCTCCCACCCGACGTGGCCGCCATCAGCAACGGCTCTCCCTGTCCCCACCACCGGGGACTGGAGCTGGGGGCCTGTCTTTCACCCCGAGAGTTCTTGGGCGCTGAGGTCCAGGTTCTACAATGACACCCCGAGCTCCGGCTGGTGTTCCCCCGGGATCACCCGGTGAGACTAACACGCCAGCGTCCTGTCCCTGCAGCCTCTCACCGTGTGGACCTACTGCGCGCCCAGCGCTGTGCTGGGCCTTCCCCTGAGCCTCCGACTCCCTAGAAGGAAACCGAGGCTGGAAGAGATGAACCCACTGGCTTTGGAGTCAGAAGAATCTGGGATGAAGTCTGTCCTTTCTCAGGGTCTTGCGCTGGGACCTCTGGCAAAAGCCTGTAACGCCAGGGGCAGGAGGGATGAGAGCGCACAGCTCAGAGCTGGGGCACGGCCGTGGCCTCCCCGGCGCCGGCCTGGCACACAGCCATCACTGTGGGGCACACGTCCATTACCGTGGGGCACACGGCCACAGCGATGGCGAGGGCCGAACCCCAGCTCTCCAACTGCAGGCCCGCCCGCTCAGGCCCGTGGCTTCTGAGGACTCCCACCGGCTGGCTGGACAAGGACACAGGAGCGTCCTCCTTACGCCCTGGTCCTGTGGTCGGTACCATACACACGCGCCAGCTTCCTCCAAGGGCCGCCGGGGACTCGGGTCAGACGCCAGTAACCTAGGACGGGACCGCAGGCGGGCAGCTGCGCCCAGCAAGTGCCGAGAGCCGGCTGCGGGCCTTACCACTTCTCGCTTGTCCACCTCGAACCAGCGGGAGATGCCGGGCAGGCTCTGCACCAGGAAGAGCGACGTTCTCTCCACCCAGAGGCTCTGCGAGACACAAGACAAGTCAGTCCCCAAGGTGCCCTCCTTCCTTGCCGTTCACTCTTATCAGGGGCCGTTGCTCCCCGCTCGTCTCCGGCGTTCATCGCAGCGCCTGGGGAGCGGGAAGCCCTTCGCACCCGCAAAGCCATCACAGTGAGATGACAGGACTCGGGGGCGTCTGTGAGCAAGGCCACTGCGTTTCGCCTGCCACCTCCTTCCGTGGGGAAACACACAACCTCCCACGTCAACAGAAAACTTAAAAACGTAAACAGAGGCCGTGGCGCTGTCGTCGTCTTTGCTATTTGTCTGAAATCCTAACTTGGCCTCTCTTAACTCCTCTGGGCGCTGCCACGCTGGGGTGGGAGAGGGAACTGCCCCCCCCCCCATCAGCACAGGAGGGGAACAGTGCCCACAGCAGGAAAGGGCTCGGGGGTCCCGCAGCTGGGATGTCAAGACCCAGAGAGGCGGCACCACCTGCTCCAAGTGGAGCCCGGATTGGCCACCAGAACATCCGACCTCTCCCGGCTCCGCCCAGGGAGCCCTGGTTCCTGGGCCACGCTGAGCTGTGGCCACCGGGGCGGGTCTGTGTTTCAGAGCCAGTCCAGCCAGGCCCAGCAACCCCAGGACACCTGGGACACGACCACCTTTGGTAAGAGCTAAGGTACCTATGCCTCCTTCCTCTCATTTAAACACGGTCCATTCCCAGGGGCATAATAAACTGTGTGAGGTTCCCGAAATAGTGCCATTTGCTCAGCAGCAGCAGCAACATTAAAAAAGGAAAGGCCTCCTGTGAGCCAGCCGAGGTGTGCTGAAACGGCAGGGCGGCGTCCCTGTGACGGGGGCTGGACGTGTCCTGGTGGTGACAGGGGTCAGCAGGGCCAGGGCTCAGCAAGCAGGGAAAGGGCGGCTCCAGGTGCTGAGAGAAAACGGAGGAGGCGGCAGGCATGCACCCCAGCCGGGGGAGGCTGGGCCGCCCTTCTCAAGGCAGGTGACGGCGAGCGGAATCCGGAGGAGGGTGGAGGTGGGAGTTTGCCGGGTGGGGGTGGGGGAGGCGCAGAGGGGGCAGCAGGCACAGAGAGGGGACTAGACTGGGGAGACCCGCAGGGGGAAGTGGGCAGCTGCAGGGAGAAGCGGGGAGCCCCAGGGAGAAGCGGGGAGCCCCTGAGAGAAGCGGGGTGCTGCTGCAGCTGAGACAGGTGGGTGAGTGGTTGTGATGCCGAGGCTCTGGGGGCCGTGTGCTCAGGGATAAAAGGAGCCACACTGATGATGATGATGATGATGATGATATTATTTAGGGGGTCGGCCACACCACTGGTAAATGTTAAAGGCGACGACGACGGGGAAATGTGGTGGAAAGAGCAGCGGAGCAGGTGCAGGCTCTGGGGCCGGGTCCCCCAGTCCTCCGAATGGGACTCCAGGCCAGTCAACGGCCTGACTCGCGTGGAGAGCGACTCTGCTCGCTGGAAGCTCCTGCAGGGGAACTATCGCACAAGCTCTCGATCCTCAAGCGGTTTTGGAGGTCGAAAGGGAAAATGTGTGTCCTGAAGGGCCGGGCAGTAATGGCAGCTCTTCGCAGCAACATCCCGGATCCCCCCTCTCCACTGGTCTCCCAGCCTCGCCATTTAACTCGCCAGCTCCCTGGCCCAAAGGGCTGGTCTCTGTCCGGTCCCATCACAGCTCTGCGGGACCGTCCATCCCAGCCGCCCCTTCCCAGCGCTTGGCTGTGACTAAGTCCTGGGTTCTTGCCGGGAGCGCTGGGAACCAACCCCTAAGCAGAGGTGTGGGGGCGACTCAGCAGCAGACAATCGTTGGGACAGTGTTAGGTTTCAGTTCATGTGCAGACTCGCTGGGAAGGAAGCAGCTAAGCCGAGCAGCCCACGGGGACACACTGGTTTTGCATGCTTTGTTCACAGGGGACGATACGGACGACCGGGGACCTGTCTGGCCTCACCACGAGGACAGAGCAGATGACAATTCATCTCTGCAGTGACCTGGCCCCTTTCCCCCCAGTGGGGCTCTGAGAGGTCACAGCCCTCCCTGGCCGAGCGAGCTCCGACTTTGCAGGCGTAGTGGAACTTCCGAGGACGCAGCACGTGCCAAGGGTCTACGGTTTGCTGCTCGCCGGGGCCCTCTCGGAAACCCTAGCGACACGCCAGCTGACAAGAAACAGCAGCAGAGGACGGCGCAGGGTTCCCCCCGCACCCGCAGTCTGCCCACTGCGCTCTGCCCAGAAGTCCTCTCTGCTCAGCATCCTGTACTCCTCGCCCTCGACTGTACCCGGGAACACCTGCCCCGGGCCTCCCATGGTTGGCTCCCCACGAATGAACGAGAGCACTGAGCTCAACCCAGAGAGCTCAAAGACTGCGTGAGGCCTGCGGCCACGAGAAGGTCGCAGGGAGCAGACGCCAGGGCTTGCTCTCAGACGCACCGGGTGAGAATTCCTGAGCCAGGGAGCCGGGACTCGTTCCGGTCAGAAAGAGCCCCGTGCCGCTCTGGAGCCCCGCAGAGCACGACCACCAAGCAGTCATGGTGATTCCCCCGCGCCCCTCCCGGTTCTCTAGCCTGACGGCACTCTGAGCCCACCCGCAGCGAGGGCCCGAGCCCAGCTCGCTCCCAGCCCGGAGGGGGAACCGCGCGCCGCGCCGCAGTACCTTGAACTCGTTCTCCTTGTCTTTGGTGCCTCTGTGAAAGGGGCGGTCGTAGCGGAACTTCCAGATGTGGTTCACCCTGTAGAAGCTTTTGATGTTGTCGGGGACGCCCTCTCTCTGCAGCACCTCCTGGCTCTCCGGGATGGGGGTCACGGCGTAGATCTGCAGGTCTGGGAGGGAGGGGTCAAGGAGGAAACCGGACGTGCGGGACGCCACTGGAGCCTGGCCGCAGTGGAGCTGGGCGTGGTGGAGAGGAGGCTCGAAGTCATTTCAAACACGCCCAAGAAAGTGCCCAGAACTCTGTTCATTCTGACTTCTCCAACGACAGGCCCTGAGTTAGTTTTAGTTGGGCGATTCTAAAAATAGATCCTTTTAACATTTCTATGACCCATGAACTTATCACTGATTTTTTTCTTTTTTGGGGGGAGGGCCGTGGGTGGGAACTGTTTGGATCGTGGGTACTCGGGTTTGTATGAATTCTAACCCCTGTATCTTATCTTCAGTCATTGTGGAGACGCTCTTGTCTTTGGTCCACGTGTGCCCCTTTTCACATTCATCTGTGTAATAACGTATCAGTGCCCACGACTGGGACCAAAGACCTGCGCTAGCCCCGAGGGTGACTGACATCTCCCTGCACGAGGCTCCAAGTTGCAGCCTTTCTGCCGTAGTACTCTCCGCTCTCCCGAGTCTTGTGCCGAGAAGCAGAGGTTTAGTTGTAGTTGGTATTTTTAAAATTATAGATACTATAATTGCATCTTTACCTCC
The DNA here is from genome assembly GCA_039655065.1 of Glossophaga mutica. Lineage (NCBI taxonomy): Eukaryota > Metazoa > Chordata > Mammalia > Chiroptera > Phyllostomidae > Glossophaga > Glossophaga mutica. The sequence goes on from CM077313.1 coordinate 93,472,544, forward strand.
TCTTCGCATTCCAAGAAGGATGACAAAGTAGTTTTCTCTGTGCAACACAATTACTTGCTTCTGTTGCATTTTAGGTTCTCCTTTGGAATGGTACCCACAGTTATCAGGGGTCTTTGGACCCACCCACAGTTTCAGGAAGAGGCGGAGGGATTCAGGAGGTCCTGGCTGGGTGAATGTCTTTTGTCCCTAATGCCTATGTGACCTCAGCTGAGTTGCTCCTGTTTGGCCCATAGGAGGGTCAGTTACAGAGCATCAGTGTATCAAGGCTGTCCAGGATGCTGTGGCTGAGAGCCCCCAAAGACACTGGGGGACCTCTTTTTCTTGCCTTCCTCATTCCAAAATAAAAATGTCAAGGGGAAAGGGGGTGAATGATACCTTCCGGTAAACATAAGGCTGCCATTTCCTTGAACTGAAGCTGTTTCCACAGGAAATGGCGGAAGAACATTTCTCTAAGGGAAATCACTAAAAAGAGCTTTGAAAGCGGAGCTAAAGATAAAAGTTTTAATGAAAAGGGAAAAAGTTAAACAGGGTCTTCAAGCGATTTCTCTTCAACCGACATCAAGATCCTAAACAGAGTAAGTGTGTGCAGAAGGAGCTGAGCTAAAATGAGCTGACGGGAAAGCGGGGGAAAGCGGCCCTGGCAACCGAGAGGGGCCCGAGGCTGGGCGGCCCGGCTGGGGCCGGCCCTGCAGCCGCGGGGACGGGCGCGCGCTTGCGCCCAGGGGCGGATACACTGCGCCTCCGCCTGGAAGATGGTCTCGTCGGGCTGGTTGGCGTGCTGCATGGCGATGGCGTGCGGGAACTCGGTCAGCATCCGCTGCTGGAAGGCCTCCAGCCGCTCGTAGTCGTGCCCGCGGCACACGAACTCCTTGTTCTGCGGGCGGATCGGAAACGGACAAGCTGAACGGGTAGAGTTGGAACCGACGCGCGGATACAGAGGACAGACTGACAGCTGTCGGCGGGGAGGGGGACGGCGGGGCTGGGTGAAACGGGTGAAGAAATTAAGCAAAAAAAGAAAAAAAGAAAAGAAAAGAAAAGAGAAAAGAAAAGCCTCACAGACCCAGACAACGGGGCGGCGATCAGCAGAGGGTGAAGCAGGGGTGAGCGGTGATGGGAGGAGACTTGACGTGGGGTGGTGAGCTCACACACCAGCACAGGTGATGGGTCAGAGAACTGTACACCTGAAACCTGCACAAGTTTATTAACCGCTGTCGCCCCAATAAATTCAATGAAGAGGAAAAACAAGCAGGGCTCCCGAGCCGAGCGCATCAGTTACAGAGAGAAGCCACGAGCTACAGCGGCACTGGCGGTGAGCGAGCCCATGGCCCCCACCCCCCGAACGGCCTGAGAAACGCCCCCAAACACGGGAAATGCAGGGCAGCGTCTGTCGGCCCTGGCTTCTCAAAACAAGGTGATCGTGGCCCTCTGCTCGTTCACACACCTGCAGGCCAAAGATTTGTTCTGTGAACCGGACATCAAGTTTCTCCCAGAACGCGGAGGAAAAGAAGTGCCATCTAAAAACCCACGGCATGGCATCCTCTCGGAGAAGCTGCAGAGCTCAGCTGTCCTGCCTTGGATCCTTCCGGAGAAAGGCAAGCTGAGTCCACCGGAACCCCAGCTCCCGACGGCACCGCAACAACCAGCGCCGCTCAGCTAACGTTTAGGATGTTCGGGGGCTTGCGAAATGCTGGACATCTTTTTGTTGTTTTCTGTTTTGTGCTGTCTCCTGTGGGTCAGGACTGTCTGGCACCAGGTAAGAAGGGGGAAGGTCGTCCTGGAGGTAGACTGGACGGCTCGAAAGATGGGCCGTTTCCGAAGAGCTCCTCCGTGACTGGGTTAGAAGTGAGGGCGCTCTGACCGGTGAATGATGGTGCCATTGGAACTGACCCAGCACTCAGCCCCACCTTACGTAACCCCCAAGGGAAACGCACACTTAGGCAGCATCCAAACAGCACAGGGTGTCACTGAGAAGTGACTCTGCCCCCAGTCATTCCCCCAGAGAAATCATTCTTTGGATTAACACGCTGCCAGGAAAGAGCCCATCTCCACGAGGGTAAAAGAAACTACTCAGACCCTTCAGTGCATTAATTTGTCTGAGCTTTAAAAAGTACACTGAAGTTGATCAAACAATGAGAGGAAAACTTAATGTTGATATTTGTTTTTGAATTGAATAACAGACTAGAATCTAGCCGATTCCGAAGGGTGCAGTGCCTTTGAAAACCAATAGAGGGCGACCTTGCTCCTTCATTTTGAAAGAAACGCCATTCACATCCAGAAAGGCTGCTTTTAAAAGCCTGATGATGTAGAAATTAGTTTATTCTAATTGACTTTAACAAAATTTATTTTATTAAATGCTCAATTCCCTTTAAAATTATGGCTCTTCAATGACTTTGGCTCTTTTAACTTCACACCTTTAATTCGCATTAATTGCACATGCTAGGTGGTGGTCTGGGGCGCCTTACGGAGCACTCGCTGGCTGAACTTGAACCTGAACTTGGCCAGGACGCATTCTGACTTCTGTTAGTCCCTTCGCCATAAGCGTGGTAGAGATCTACTGTACGGCTGCTCCGGTGTAGAGACAGACACGCGTGCATCCGCAGTGACCGACGTACCACACGACAGAATATATAACAACTTTTTCAACCTCAACATTCACTTTCCTCTTCTGATTTTTCAGAAGAAATTAAAAACAGATCTGTGGGCCACCTAAAAACATCCTGTCTCTAACCACACTACCTACTGTGCGTAATGGACCAGCAAGCCCATTATGTCTGATACGGAAGAAAACGTAATCTCTTACTTGGCATGATTCTGAGCTAACAGGCAGTGGGTCTGCTGTAGTGGGGTCACCTGTGAACCCTCCCGGGGGTCCCCCTGGGGTCTCGGGCCCTAGCATGCCCGCCCCCGCCCGTGTCTCTCCGAGCCTGGTCTCGGCCAGGTGCGCCATGCAGGGGTGCTGACCGCGGCCCAGGCCTGCAGCAGGCCGGCTCCCAGGATTTTCAGCCTTTCCCGTTCGGCAGCAGGCCATTGTCTCTGCTCCAGAACAAAGCCTTCCCCTGTCCTCAGGCCACCCATCTTCAGGGTTAGCTTTGGGACCATCCCAACACTGTGTCTCAACCCAACGAGGAGATTTTACCTGAGTCCATGTGGCACAGGTAAAATCCAGACACACCGTCACTGCAGTTGGTGAAAGATGGGGCCAGCCTGTCATTTGAGGTCTATTCCACGTGATGCTGGAGTGAGCCTGTGTCTGTGGTGTTTGGGTATTTTACAACATGTGTACTACACACTAGCCTGAACCCGAAAGAACACGGTTGGTTCAGGGGCACAGAATCTTAAGCCCCGTGAGCTCCTGGGCACTAACACCTCCCACCAGAAAGGCTGATGAATGTTCACTGAGCGACCATCAATTTTGGTCAGTGTTCTGCTCCCCTGGGCCTCCCAGAACCCCCAACCTACATCTACTCCTGCGTGCTGAGGGCAAAGCAAGGTTTGGGGACGCACGAATACCACCTTTGTCCTGTACGTTGGGATTTAAAGTTCGTAATGAAGTCATTCATCACTTTAAAAAATGATCCCAGGCCTGTCTCCTCAGTTGCTTGGGGAGGTCCATTTCCTCTCCTGACCAAAGCTTTTGTACAAGTTAGACGTTACACATGGGAGTGTCCGGCAAGCACAAGCACGTAAGACACTATTCGGCACGACGTGAAAAACGGAACGAGGGGGGCCAAGTACTTTGTTACCCAGCAGGTGCCTTAGAGCATCTGGACACTTCCCTTCTGTAGAGAGAGTTTACACCGGCAATGGGTGCGCTCCCTCCGCTGGGTGACGCTCACCTTCCCACAAAGGCGTCACGCAGCCCCACGCTGCTCTTCCCCTGGGGCTGCAGGCAGGTCTCCACGGGATGTGAAGTTGCCAGGGTGACCGCAGCGTGGAATCCCCACCCCCAGCCCTGGCCTGCCCCTTTCTCCGATGCTGACTCAGAAGAGGAATGACGAGCAATCACGTCAGAGAAACGACTCTGATGACCACAGATTGCTCATCCACGCGGCAAACTTCAAGACGTAGGGAGCAAAATCAAAAAGTGGTCGGGTATCTTGGGGAATTATTCAGAACAAGGCCCTCTAGGTAAGTGTGGGGTTTGCCGGCTAAAGCGTGAGAAGAGCATCTCATGCTGTTCTCATGCCTGAAAGGGTAAATGCCACGAGCGTCTCTGCTGTTCGGAGTGGGATACCCGCTGGGAGTATGACAGCAAATTAAACAGCACGTTACTTACTCTTAAGAAAAACGGAAATTTCTTCCCATAAAATCCGACTCTGAAGAACTCTGGCTCGAGACGCTGCTGGTCCATAATTTTGTCGTACAAAGAGGCCTCCATCATCTGCAAAGGGAGACACACCGCTCAGTCCCCTCTCTTGGCTCTGAGGAGGACAGGAGAGGACGTCCCGTCTCGGGAAAGGAGACCTCGCTCCGGTTCTCAGGCGGCTGGCGGGCCCCGGCTGAAAAGGGTCAAGGGCATTCTTCCATGTTCTTGCCAGAGAAAACCATTTCTATGCACACCGTCTACGGGGGGAGTACTTTCCTCCCAATTAAATATCATCAGCATGAAGCGAGAGAAGCAGCCCTTTCTGGAGAAGCCTCGGGCCAGGTGTGCGCCCCTGTGGGTCTGCCTGTTCTGGGAGCGGGCCACTCGGGGCAGGGGGCAGGTGTGTGGGTCCGCCTGTTCTGGGAGCGGGCCACTCGGGGCAGGGGGCAGGTGCTCACTGGCTCAGGATGGACAGGGATGAACTGAGCAGCCACCCCAGAGAAGGCCCTCGGTGCCCAGTGCTGTCTGAGCTGGGTGCTCTGAAGTGTGCCTTTGACAATGGTGAACTTTAAATCACAGGATGCTTATGGCTGCCATTGCTGGTATTACTGTCCCTAGAGGCTCCAGCGCACAACTCCTGTTGTACCTGAAATCTGCCCCCTCCCCCCACCCCCAGGCACAGCACCTGGAAGAGCCGTTGGCCTGAAGTGCGTTGCCCCGACTCTGTAAAAATCTCAGTGACACGGCCCCCACGGGCTCTCCCGGGACACACCACAGCCTCCCTCTCTCACAGCGCCGGGATGCCAAGGGCAGCAAGAGACAGTTTTACGTGAAACCGCAGGGCCTGCGGGAGCCAGCCTGATGGACAGGAGTTTCAGCGGGGCGTGTCCTCGCTGGCTTCCACGTCGGGAGAGAGATCGACGCCCCGCCGACAGGAAGTACCGCCAGCGAACTGGGCCAGCTCCCGCCAAGTCACAGTGAGAGGGAGCAGGTGACATGGGCCGTTACAGGTCAGGGTAGCGCCTCTCCAACTGCTACCTCGGAACCACAAGGCAACATCAGCGCCTCTTTTCTTTATAGGTAAACGCTGGTGATCCTGTTTTAGGAACCTGGAAGGACTTAAGGACATGGTAACAAATGTTCATGACCCTAAAGAGCACGGACTCGGAGGGCCCGAGGGACGGGGCTGAGCCTGAGCGAAGGGGAGCAGGAGACCCTGGCGTCATCGACACAGGACATGAAACTCGAGCTCTTGGGCGGGCCCTGGTTTAGGTTCAGCGAACGCAAATGCACTTCTGAAGCTGAAGACAGGCGGTGCCTGCAGAATTGAGCGCCCAAGTATTTAAAAATGGGGTCTGTCAGCTGTTTCTACTATTCTGCTGCTCAGACTACGGCATGAAGAATAATACAGTGTTACACGGATTTGTGTCCAAGGGAGAAGCTGTTTCAACAGTGTGGGGATTTTCCTCGATAAACTGAAAGTACCAATCCTGGCCTCGACTGTGTATTTCCAATGGGGTGGTCAGCCTACACCAGCGATTTTTAACCGGTGGCCACAAGAATGTTTAAAATACGCAACACCTGACCATCTGGTCAGGGTAACTGACCATGTTTCCCTTAGACTGTCAGTTAAAAAAGCAACAATAGCTGATACAACAATAGCCATCTGGCGTGAATGAATCAAAATTATACCTATTTTTCTGTCAGATCGGCAAAAAATATATTTTGGTGAGTCGGGGAGTTTTAGTGATGAGTTCACGTGTGCCGCGAGATGAGAAAGGTTGAAAACCGCCAGCCCAGATGAAGGGCTAGCTCGCTTTTTGCATCCTCGTCAAAAGCATCACGTGGAGCAATTCGTCACTTCTGGGTGTGGCAGCTGAGCAGGCTCGGAGGCAAGGCCCCTCTTCACGAAGCTTCCCCCTACGGGGCCCGTCCAGAGGCCGCACCCCGGCCCCGGTGCCGCCCACGGAACAGGCGCCTTACCCTCATCTTGCTCAGGTTGCGGTAGTCGTAGAAGCTCTCGTACTGTTCCGCGATCTTCCGGCAGAGGATGATGCCGTTCTCCCAGCACTGTGGGCCGCGAGCGACACGCGTTAGCGACCCCCCCACGGTCCGCGCTCCCGCCCAGGGGTCGGACGGGGCTGCAGTCCGGTCACGGGGCTCCCCGCGTCACCCCCACAACCTGCCCCTACGCGAACCCCTGCCACGCGGAGCGTGCAGCCGGCAGGCAACCGACGCGGACACCGGGAAGCTGGAAATGAAGATCCCCGCCCTCTGCAGACCCGCTTGATCAGACTGCCGAGGGTGGGCCCGGGAATCTGCATTCGGGTGGCCGCCTGGGTGTTTCCGAGGCACAGTAGTGTCCGAAGGCCCTGCCGCCGCGGGGGCGGGGCTTCGGCGGCGCTCACCTTGCCCCGGTCGAAGTTCTGGATGATGGCCAGGTGCAGCTGCTCCTTGCGCTGCCACTCGGTCTGCACGGGGTAGCTGAGGAACTCGCGCAGGGGCCGGTCCGACCACTCCAGCAGCTCGTCGTACAGCAGGAGGGTGTACGCGGCCTCTGCAAGTCAAGGGGAGCCGCGGTCCACACGGGGCCCCGCCCGGCCGCCCCCGCAGCGCGGCTGCGTCCTGACACCCAGCAGACAGCACCGTTTTCTGCGCTTCGTGGGACTGAGGAAGGGCGCCCAGGGCACGGGCAAGCGCAGGGAAGGCATGGCGACTTCCCGGGAAGAGGGGACTCTGAGGGGTTTGAGTCTAATCGTTTGGCCCCTTGTAACTCCCTTCATTCACTCGTTCGCCCTCTCCCCTCCCGTCCTTCCTTTTTTCTACAATGCCCGTGTGCGAATGCCGTCATACAAATGTCGAGGGACATGTGTTTCAGGGAGATGCGCCTGTGTGCGCGGGAAGTTCATGGTGAGCCTCGAGCATGTTCCCAAGGGCACTGTAGGGAAGCAAAAACGGTAGCTAAGTTCCCCTGGATGGTCAAAGGCTGCAGGACTGGGGGATGGTGATGTGGGGGAGTCGGGGTGCAGTCAGGGTGCAGGAGGGGCAGAGAGGCCGGAGAGCAGCTGAGAGCACCGGAGAAACCAAAAAACTCCAGGGATAAATGCGGAGTGAGAAAGCACAGACGTGTTCGGTGAGGGGTGTGTGTGTGTGTGTGTGTGTGTGTGTAAACACACCGTTGTGGGCTGAGTGATGCCACACCCCGGTCGTCCCGCAAATCCTCAGTGACGGCGGTGGAAGCTGTCACGAGTGTGGTGGGGCTGGGCCTTCTTGGGGAGACAGGTGAAGGGGTGGTTTTCCGCACACACGTGTGGAAACGGTGGCCTGTGCACTGAAGCATAACGGGCAGACAGGGAGCGTGCCAGCACACGCCCTTCGGCGGCAGCGTCTCCTGTCGCCGAGCCACCACTGCGGCCAAGGAGCTCAAGGCCAAGGAGAGGAGCCGGAGTCCCCCGTCGCTGGTGAAGGGCTGTAACACCTGTCCCCTTGGACACTGGAACAGCCAACGCATTTGCTACCTGAATCCAGTGGACAGACCCTCGTGTCGTTAATCCGGGGAACCCCCGCCCCCAGCTGTCTGTCCCTGTCACGCCTCCCTCGCCGCCCTGGACTCACAGACTCGGGCCCTCTTTCTCTTTGCTCGCCCGTGGCGAGCCCAGCCTCCCGGCTTCTGGGACGCGGGGAAGCCTTCTCGGCCCACCAGCAGTCCCCCCGCCTCCGTCAGTCGGCACAGTCACCAGGCTGACCTTCCAACGCGAACGGTTGTTTCTGCCCCCGATGACCGTGAGCCCATGAGGCTCAGCAGCCAAACCGAATAGAGTCAGGCTTCCCACAGGGATGGAGAAGGCTGGCCACGCCCTGGTCCCCCCCGACCGCCCCACTCCCACTTCCCACTTCCCGCTGTCCCTCCCTCCGAGGAGAACAGGTACGAAGGTGCCGCCGCTGCCTCTCCTAAGAAGCCTCCAGCCCCGCAGTGAAGCCCCGGGACCCCATCAGCAGCTCGGGGGAACAAAGCCAATGTGCCCCCGTCCAGAGGCAGCTGGGGACAGAGGTGCCTTCTATCACGTGGGCGCCGGCCAACCTCGTCCTTCAGGCGGACAGAGAGGCCGCTGGGGCGCGCTGGTTGCCCAGCGGACGCTGAGCAGGGCTGACTGGCCGCGATGTGGGGGTGGCAGGGAAGACGCTCTGGCCGAGGCAGGGTGGGGGTGGTGACCGTACCGCAAGGTCCGGGCTTGTCTCCGCAGCCTCCCAGCACCTCTGTGGCCCCCTGAGCCAGCTTCCTGGTCTTCAGTTGCCCACCTGCCCCACTAATAATGCCAAGCGCCCAAGAAAACCCCACTCGTGCCTCCGTGGCTCCAGCCACACTCTGCTCCCACCGTGGGCCCCTCACACACCCCACGCACGCGCCCACGGGCCCTTACAGCGGTGCCCTCACGCCTGTGGCCCTGGGCTGTGAATGATTTATTTCCACCTTCTCGTAATGAAGCAGCTCAGGAGCCACCACCACGACCTCTCAAATGTCTTCTGTGCACCTGTTCTTTCAAATCCGTGTCTCGGGTCTCTTCGGATATACACCCAGAAGTGGGACTGCTGGGCTGTGAGGCAGCCCCAGGTCTAACCTACTTTTTATAAACTTCCACACGATGTTCGCTGCAGCACTGTTTGCGACAGCCAAGACATGGAAGCAGCCCAAGGGCCCATCGAGAGACAAATGGATAAAAAAGCGGTGGTATACTTTTTCAACGGAGTATTACCTGGCCGTGAAAAAGATCATCATCTTACCATTTGTGACAGCATGGATGGACCTAGGCAGTACGATGCTACGCGAAATAAGTGAAACAGAGAGAGGCGAGTGCCGTATGATCTCACTTACAAGTGGAATCTAAAGGACAACATAAATGAACACACAAAACAGGCACAGACTCACAGGTGCCCGGAGGGAGGGGAGGGAGGAATTAGGTTAGAGAGGTGAAGGGATTGAGAAGTACAGACGGGTGGTTCCAGAACAGTCAGGGGGATGTGACGTACCGTGTAGGGAATACAGTCGTCAACGTGTAATAACTACGGATGGGGCCCGGCGGGGACTGGAAATATCGGAGAACACTTCGTAAAATATATGACTATCTAATCACTATGCCATACACCCAAAACGCAATACGGAATCATATTGACTATAAAGCAAAATAAATGAACAAACAATGTCTTTTGTGCCCCCACCCTCTCCGCACCAGCACCCGAGCGATCGGAAAATACCTTGGAGACGGGCGGCTTTACGTGGAAAAAACGCCGAGGCCCGAGGGCGGTCTTTCCACGGAGGGAAAGACCCAGGGAAGGCAGCTGCCCCAGGGAAGGACGGAGGGGGCACTGAAGGCCACGTCCACGGAGACGGGAGGGAGAGCGGTGGTTCCAGGGACTGGGGGCTTAGGTAGGGTGGGGGCAAGTCATGGCTTCGCAGGCATGGGGTTCAGGCTGGGAAGACAAACCAGCTGCAGCCGCTGACCTGCCTACTGAACACCGGCGGGGACGGTCCTTCTCTGTCATGTACATGTTGCCACAATAAAAAAGGGAAAAAAGTGGCAATGAAGGGTTTCTGGTCCCCAAACTGCTTTCCAAACCATGCTTGCCCTGGGTGGTCCAGGGGATGCTTGGAAGGTCAAGTGTGAGCTGCCCCTAAAAAAGTGTGGAAAACAGGTAGCCTCGGGCGGGCCACCAGAGCAAGCCGACTGATGACGGGGGTGGGATGGGAGAGGCGCGAAGACACATCACACCTCCGTAAGAAGTTAGTTTGGCAAGATGATGACGGCTGCCTGGGGTAAACAGTGTCTGTAGCAGGAAAATCTTACAAGTTGTCTTTAATTGAAACATACAGCTTTGAGGCAACAAAGCTCAGAGCAGAAGATGGAGGAAGATTTTGAACTCATCAGCAAGTTGTAAATGTTTTATTGTAATATGCTGTATATTTTTTCTGTATCTTTGGTAGATGATATTATGTATTGAAGATGGAAGAATGCATTGCATCCAAAGTTTCCAACAGATACTCTCAGATACTCTCTTCAAAAGCGTTTCCAGTTTGAACAAAAGGCATCGCCGCACATGGGGGTGGGGGCATCTCATTCCACCTCGGGGAGAACTGGGCAGTGCGGCGGCCTCTAGACAAAGGAAGTAAGGACACGGGGGAAGGCTGGAGGGGAGTTAGGAAGGAAGACCTTGTCATCAAAGGCCGCAGAGGGCTGCGCATTTCAACAGGATCCCATAAAGACGGAAGAGCTTCTGCATCAATTTCACTTCCTCCAAGGACACACAGAAATGAGAACAGAAGCAAGATGAACAAAATGTCGTGTGGGGAAAGGACTTATTTCTCAGGACTTTGGGGGACATAAAAACTGCGAACAAATAAAAGAAAAAAGATTTCCCAAGAATAATGAGATAGACTTGGACTTTGCTTTAGCGAACCAAAACAGAACTGCTACGTATCTGGAAGGGCTCGTCAGTTGTTTCTCTCATTTCTTTTTCCTTTCTAATGAACTTTAAATAAGACAAGCCTGCCAGGCTTTTTTCCCGCAGATATAAAAAGTAGGTTTGGGGTCAAAGGGCAGGGGGGCAATTGGGACAATTGTAATAACGTAAATGATAAAGAAAATTTGAAGTTAAAAGCAATGCATTTATTTAAATCTCACATTGCCAGGCACTACTCTAAGAACCGAGAAGACTAAGGAGAATAAATTGTCTCTGTCCTCAAGAAATTCGCCCTGTAACTAGAGACAAAGCTATTCTCCTGTCTACCCACCTCCCCACCTCCCCACCTGCACACACGCGCACATCCAGACCTTACGTAACTGTTAACACAAACGGTATGAGGGCGCTGGGGCCGAAACCCGAAAAGTGGCCGTAGGGAAGGACCTGGAGACGTCCGCTCAGCGCATGAGGGATGGGTGGTGAGGGAGAGGGAAGGGGGGTCCGGGGAAGGTGCGGGCTTCACGGACGACCGCGAGGGCTGGCCCCGCGGGGTGCAGAGGAGGAGGGCCGTGCCAGCGGGCAGGCGAGGCTGGACGGACAGGGGCTGGTTCCACTACGGCTGGCCTTGAACAGAGGGCTGGGACTTTCTTGTGTAAGACGACATAGATCGGCAATGGAATTATATCGAGAGGCGAGGGTGGCAAAATTTTCTTGTAACCCAGATGGAAAATAATGCGGGCTTGCAGACCATATGGTCTCCGCTCAGTTCTGCCATTGTGGCGCAAAAGCAGCCACAGACAATGGGAATCTAAGTGGGCCTGGCTGGCTTCCACTGACACGTTCTTTCCAAAATCAGGCGCCCGGTCCAGCTGGTGGAAGGTGGTGGGCGTTGCTATAGGGAGTAATTTCGGTGAGAGCGGAAAAAGCAGCCCAGCTGAGAGATGAGAAAGGCTCATTTACGGCAAGAAGTAGGAACAATGGAAGGAAATTATTCTGAGAGAGTTTCAGGAAGCCACACCAACACCACCTGATGAATGGCGACTTGAGGGAGGTGGAGATCAGGAATAGCCAGGACGAGCTCAGACCTCCTGGCCGAGCAGAGACTGATGCTCTCAGTGGACAGAGAGGAACTGCAGCTGGAGGCACACGTGAATTCTGGGGACACAGGCGCCGTTTCTGAAAGGACCCCCAGGCCCTGGGAAAGGTGAGGGGGTGGCCACGGACTCAGGTGTTCCCTGGAAGAGCAGCCTAACCAAAGATCAAGCTCTGCTGTCCCCAGGTCCAGTGAAAGGCTCTGGTAAGATGTGGTGCGCACACTCCACCCCATTTCCCCCGTGATCGCGATGAAAACGCCCTCAACGGAGCACAGCAGCCACTGCAGGAGTCGGAAATACCGGGCTGGCCCGCAAGTCCGTGCATCTTGTCCGCACGATGACTCCAGCAGTGCTTCATCACCTTTAACTTCGTGTGAAACGATTTTATCGGACTGTATTGTAACAGCTGTCGTATCAGTGTGAGTTTAAAAAAAGCTTACCCAAATTGGTCCATCTTTGCGCAGCCATCGTCATATTGAAGATGGAAGAAGATATGAAACATTTTTGGATTATGCTTTATTATTCCAAGAAAGGTAAAAATGCAACTGAAGAACTAAAAGGATTTGTATGGAGAAGGTGCTGCGACTGATCGAACGTGTCGAAAGTCGTTTGCAAATTTCTTGGTCCTACTGACTGACACTTTGGCCAAAGAATTCCCTGCTGGGGGGCTGTCTGATGCACTGGAAGATGTTTAGCAGCACCCCTGGCCTCTGCCCACTAGAAGCCAATAGTGGGAAATTGCTAAAATACTCAAAATATCCAAATCAATAAAGTTATTGGCGAAAAATGGAAAACGTGTTTTTTATTTCACGGGGAAAAAAAACAACATGGACTTTTTGGCCAACCCAATAAATCAGAGCAGGAAAATCAGCCTACGGACGGCCGCGGAGTGGAGAGTTGCCTGTTTTTATGTTCTGCCTCTGGTACCTTCTGCCTTAGACTGTCCTGTCTCCTGGAAACGCACGAGGGGCCAGCAGGACGCGCTCCCTCCCAGAGAAGCCCCACTAAGCGGAGGACGGCAAAGAGGACCGCCTGTGGGGCGGAGCACGTCGACTGCTCCGGGCCCCTCTGCGCCCCGGGATCGACACTGCGCACAAGCAGTGGGGACAATCGTAAGTGGCAGCAGTGGCTTCCACAGGCTCTTCAGTGTCATAGCTGCGCCCCCCAGGTAGACCAAACATGGGGGTGCCTCCCAGTGTGGAGAGAACCAAACCTCGGCTCTGAGTAGTTCGGCTTCAATCAAGCCAGATGTGAGGGAAGGAGCCCCTGCGAGAACTGAAGAGCAAGGGAGAGACCGAGGACAGAAGGGAGCTGGAGGAAGGGCCTCTAAACCCTGTGGGTGATGTCACAGGCTCACCCCCAGCTGCACGCGGGTAGGAAAGACCAGGCGCAAAAAAAATGGTTTGGAGAAGCAAGTATGGTACAGGTGTCTGTCTAGGTCCCAGACTCCCCCTGGGTGACATCATGTCGGACAGATGAGCACAGTACTGCGAAGGCTTTAAAAACCAAACCAGCATTGGGGTCCTGATCTTTGGAAGATGGTTCAGGACATGAGGTCTGAAACAAACTGGATTGTTTGCTAAAATTTAAAAAAAAAAAAGAAAAGAAAAGAGGTCAACATTCTCCAGGAGATTTTAAACAAAACCTGGAGCCTCATAAGATGATATTAAAAAATGTTCAGGAAACAATTCAAAATTATTTGATAGTCAAAGAAACAGGAAAAACAAACAAATCTCAAAGGGAAAAGGCAATTAACAGATGCTAACTCCAAGCTGATTCAGATGTTGGAATTATAGACAAATAATATGAAGCAGCTATGGTAACCATGCTCCATGGATTAAAAGTGAACACTTTTTTTCCTGCGAAGAAATGGAAGCGATGAGAGCCAGATGAAAATGTTAGATAACACAGTAAACAGAGATGAGTGTTTCACTGGAAGGGCTCGACAGCTCAATGGCACTGACCTAGGAAACTTGACAGCCTTGAAAATGGCTCAACAGAAATCGTCTGATCTGAACAACAGAAAGAATAGAAATTGAAGAAATAAAAATGAACAGAATCACAGAAACTTGTGGAACGATACCAAAAGGCCTAACTCTCACTTCCCTGGAGTCCCGGAAAGGAGGAGAAAGCCCGGTGCAGAAATGTAGTTGAGTAAACGGTCCCCAAAAGCTCCCCAAAGTTGGCGAAGGAAATGAGTTCATCAATGCAAGGAGTTCCACACATCCAAGAGGATAAACTTAAAGAAAACCATGCCCTTTACACGTCATAATCAAACTGCTGAAAACCAAGGATAAGCTCTTAGAAATAACCAAGTATAGGAAACATACAGGGGGCCGATTTAAATGACGACAGATCGCACATCAGAAACCGTGGGGGCCGGAGGAGAGTGGAACAGCATTTTCCAGCTGCTGAAACACAAGCGCAGTCCGCCTAGAACGCCGACGTAGCCAGCAAACACACCCTGCCGCGGGGAAGGGGAAACCCAGGCATTCTCGAGGGAAGCGAACTAAGAACTCCCCACCACTAGATCCGCTTCTGAAAGACCTTGAGGTTGAACGAACAGGGTAACAGGGAAACTGGGGACTTCACGAATGAGGAACGAACAGTAGAAATGGTGAATAATACCGAAGTAACTCTAATTTCCTCTTACTATCTTTACCCTTCTTTAAAAGAGGTGTAAGTGTTGAAAGCAAACATGGTGACGCCCTCCGAGGGGGCCTTCGATGCCGGTCAACGCAGCGCACGCAGCGGCCACCACGCAAAGCACGGAGGATACCAGGGCCTCCGCCGTGGCAGGTGCCACGGTCAACGTGAGGTGGTGAAATACGAACTCTCAGCAGACTGAGAACAGTCAGGTGTGCACTCTGTAACCCCCAAAGCAGCCTTTAAAAAACTATGCAAAGAGATACAGTAATATATATATAAATATATATAAATAAATTAAAATGAAGTACAAAAAAATCCAATTAAAAATAAATTTCAATTTTTTGAAAACAGGGGGTTCTTAATCTGATCCAGAGGTTGGAAACAGAACAGCAAAAGACGGATCCATGCCATAAAAAACCCATTTCAGCTTGAAGTGGAAATGCTTGCGTCCCCAGCCCTAATACTCGGAAGCAGAGGGTGTGTCTTGGTGAATCCATCAGAGGCCGGCCCCCTCCCCGCCCTGCACCGGAAGACAGGATTACCTGTGAAGTTCTGAGCTTTGAGGTGCAGATCGTAGAGTTTGTGAATGTAGCGTATGTACATCTCCTCCTTGTTCAGTTCGGTCTTATAGAAGTTCTGGAAAAAAGAGAGTACAAGTGTGGGCAGTTCCTCAGCAGTCAGGCCTGCTCCTGTCTTCCTTTCACTCCACTGAAGTTTCATAAAAGAGAAATGATACTGTTTTTTCATACAAATGTCTCTAAAAGCATGAAGTCAGGAGGCCCAGGGACACGGTTTTGATTAGCACTGTGTGGGTCCACTCTGACCCAAGGATCGCTGGGAAAGGACCCACTGTGTGGGTCCACTCTGACCCAAGGATCGCTGGGAAAGGACCCACTGTGTGGGTTCACTCTGACCCAATGACCGCTGGGAAAGGACCCACTGTGTGGGTTCACTCTGACCCAAGGATCGCTGGGAAAGGACCCACTGTGTGGGTTCACTCTGACCCAATGACCGCTGGGCGTGCTGGAAACTCTCACAGGCGTTACTGCTGCTGATTAACATTTCTTTCCTGACTTTATATTCTTTTTTTGTTGTTGTTGTTAGTGTAACCATCAACAGACAATTAGCCTATAGTGATATATGTAAAAGAGTAACCTGCTCGTTAAATTTAATTAGTGATGTCAAAGGAGTTTCTTTCAAGTTTCAAACACACGTTTACACTGAGGAAAAATAAGACATAAAAGTAAGGATGAATAAAAAACAATAGAAAAGCATTTCCCCCCTCAAAGAATCCTGGGAAAGAGGGGAAAAGAAAAAACCCTTCACTGATACAGTATCATCTGGAGTTTTTCCCTTGTGCTGGCATTTATATATTTCTACTTTACGTACAAAGCATAAAGGGATTAATAACAACATATTTTGTTTCAAATTATTATCAGAGAGGCAAGCTTATTGAAAATACCGTATTTACTATAAAGACAAGTATCTGGATCTTACTAAACTTCACTAACACATGTTAATGTCATCAAAACTCAGCTGGGACTTAGCCTGGGCACATGATCGTGGCATTCAAAGGTACATCGTCAGCATCCGCCTCCAGCCCTTCACCGCAGGAGACAGGACTTCAGCCCTCGCCGAACTTGGTGAACAGGAGCAAACGGGTGCGAAGCTGGAGGCCAGCACCAGCACGACGCTGTGCAACCCCAGTGGGCTCCCTCGGGAGGGGAGCCCCCGGGTGGGAAGCCCCTGGGGGTCCCGCCCTTCCCGCTGCTGTCGTTCCGACTTGTGCCACTTGGTACGAGGGAGGAGGACAATGGTGGGGGACCATTCTGAGGACCTGAACGAGTGACAGGCTTTTCCAAGGGGGAAAGGCCACGAATTCTGCGAGTTTTCGAAGCTGACTAGCTAGAGAGGGCTGTGGGAATGGACTAAATTAGCCAATGGGGCTCCTTAAATTGAACTTGAGCTTGAAGCCTGAGCACTCTGGACACTAGTACTCTGAGTACGTCTGTCAAGGTCCTCTCTGGATACTTCCTCCTAGGTGTCCACTCCTCAATACGAGGACACTTCCAACCTTGAGACACTGATACATCATCAAATATAAAAACTGATTTTTTCCAACTTATACCATCACCCTCCCCCTTTTCCTCTTGTGTTCTATAGATCTGGGCGTTCTTTAAACAGCCAAGTAACAAATGCTCTTCACAGCTCTCATTATAACCCAAATCATTTTAATTTGCAAGAACTGCTACACCGTAAACACAAATCTAACAACCCACAGCGGGTTTCTACGTTATTGAAGGATGGTTTGCTCTAATAGCTTCCCGGTAAGGCGCAGCCCTCTTTGATAACAAAACAAGGGATCCCTTTCTAAGTGAACAATTCTGAGAGAGAGACAGAGAGACGGCTCTCATCAGCACATGAGAGTATTTCACGTAGTCTGAGAAAACGTGCAACACAGAGAACGAAACCATAATGACATTCCTCGCATGAGCCATGTCCAAGGTTACGCGCTGTTACCAATTTGACACTACAGTTTAACTCTGATGGTGCAAAGAAAGCCAAGGCCCCCGCCCCGAAGTCAAGCTGGAGCTGATCTTTCAAGAGCGAGGAAGGGCCTCTGGGAGGAAGCGAGCGGTGGGAGAGAAGAACCATGTTGCTGTGAGAAAACATCAAGAAACTGCCAGGTGGGGCAGAAGCGAGAAAGACACGTTTCGATGTTGCGTAGCTGCTCCTTTAAGAAGACGTGTTCGTGTGCTAGTGGAAATTAGAACGGCTTTCCAAATGGTAACATTTTCCAGAAGAACTATTCTCGGTCACTGCAAGCTAACTGGATAAATTCTTTGTGGCCACTGATTTTATTAAGTATTTGTTCCTTCCTACAGCAGATGAGAATAAACACATTTAGGGCAGAGTGTTAATTCCTTCATCTGAGGAAGCGAACCTTGTGTTAATCCAGTTGAGGCAATGAACTTGGGGAAATGAACCTGTATTTGTTTCCCTCCAAGCAGAAGGCACTGTGAAAGAAGGTGGAGGCAACAGGAAAAGACTCTTTTGGAAAATGGTACAGGCTTTCCTGTGAGGTTATTCATGAGACTTTGCCTGGAGCTGGGGCGGAGCCAGAAGGAAGGAGACAGACCCGGAGCTTAAAACTGGGCTTTCCTCCCCAAACATGGAAGCAGGGAGCTCAGGCTAAGGATATGGAGTGCAGCGAAAGCCTGGGGGGCGGGGGGCGGGGAACCCTGGGGAAATACAGACAGGAGGTTTACAAGTAGGAACAAACTTGGTCAAGTTCAAGGTTAGAAATGCATGCGAAGAGGGGAGGGAAATGGGCTGACCCAGCGAGCGTGGCCCCAGGACCTGAGGTTACTGCTGAAACTGATGACAAGTTACAGGAGCAAGTGCATGGCAAGGTGGGGCCCGAGGGAGGATGCTCGGGTCTCACTGTTCTTAGAGACTGACGTCGGAGGTGGAGATGTAACAATTAAATCCGAGAGGAGGAGGAAGCGGTGGGTGTGGGAGAGAATACAGGCAAGTGCTCAGAGATGAAGGCAGTGCAGCGAGAAGAAGTTAGGGAAACAGACAGCCGCTCGCAAGGAAGTGAAAGCTCCGAGCCGTGAGGAGGGGCTGTGCGGGGAATAAACAACACCCGACAAAACACAACACGACCGAAGCCGATGAGGGAGACCAGGCCGAATCGGAGTGGGGGCGGGACAGGCTAAGCCCAGGCGAATGCTGAAGTCAGTGCAGGAATTAAGTACTGAGGCCAGAGGGTGACGTTCCATTTACTCCGCAAAACGAGACCAGGAAAGCGCGGTGCTCACAAGTTTAGGAATGGAAAGAGCCCCGCGGTCCTGCCTTTCAGATCTGATTATGGGAAGTCACCAAAGCACCAACTCACGTGTCTGAACACCGAAAAGGGGGGTACAAGTGTGCAGTCATCATTGTGCCTCACGGTGCGAATGCCACTCAGTTTAATCACTAGTTACGAGACATTGAAACGTAAATGTCGTTTTCCCAGGACGGTTCTGGGTGAGCCTGTTAGCCTTCCATGTATTTCATTTTACTCTCAAAAATACCTTGTTTGGGTGGTACAACATACATATGATCATCCTACTTATAACCCAAACCTTAACCAGTAGTGGCCTTGTGGGGTTAATGTGCGAGGAAGCTAGAGAGTGAAAATGAGTGTGTTTAACAGAAAGCTGTCGCTTCGTCCCAGAAGAAGAGCACACTGACATCTATTAGAGGAGGGTGAAAAGGAATGTGCGGAGTCCTCCCTGGGGGCCCTGTGCTCTTCGCTGGGGAGCAGCAGAGGATCTGGGAGGACGGGGCCCGGCCACAGGAGCACGAGGGGGCCGGGGGTCCGTCGGGGCTGCTGGGACCCTAGGGGATTCGGCAGTGCTCGGGGCAGAGCGTTTGCTGGGATTTAATTCAACCCGAAGCTCACTGGGCTTCTTTTAGACAAACTTGGAAACTCGTCTAAGAAACGTCCAGGTAAAAACACACTGTGGACAGAAACCAAACAAAACGTAGTATTTCTGTAAAAATAAACAAACAAACCGAACAGCGTTAGGCTATGGGTGGGGGGGGGGGGGGGCGGTGGATTACTGACCAGAAGGCTAACCGTGCAGCCAATCTTCTTGCCGTCCACCTCCCCCATTTTCATGCAGTCCCTGAAAACAAAACGCAACAGTCAGAACTCAGAACCCCCTCCCTAGGCATGAGCACAGAGGCTGCTTTTAGGGAACGAAGAGGCAAGTGGCTGCTCAGCTAAAGGCTGGGCAGCTGGAGGACCTTCCCAAGGCTGCAGGACCTCAGGTGGGGCAGGGGCTGACCTGACCCCCGAGCACCCACGTCTGCAGAGAAGTTCGCCTCCAGGGGGAGGCGCCCCCTCGCAAGGCCGGGGCTCCGGGAGGAGCAGTGAAGGGGAGTCACCACACAGTGGACCTCCCGGTGTGGGCGAGAGGGGGCGGGCAAGCCTGGCTCTCAACACTGGGGGCGGGGGCCTCGTGCTGGGAGCGAGACAAAAACATCACACATCGGAGTGGACCGAACTGCTTTAACAGTTTAGATCATTCTAAAACGATGGCTACGAAAAGCAGCACGCTGGCAAGATCCTGTGCCCCCCTGTCTTCGCCCTAAAATTGACGGATCTACTCACTGGCTCGCACGGGCGAGTCCAGACAAAACCAGACTAAAGCCCCTTTGATAATGGGATCTGAGAACCCTCTCGGTTCGCCGAGACTTTGAAAGGACCGCTGACCAACACAAAACGGAAAGAAAGGGGGAAACCCTCGTCGACACTCTGTGCCGGCGAGTTCCAAGCCCAGGATCTCCGCACATCAGGCTCCCTGGCCCGACGGCCCCCTGTGTGCGGAGAAGCCTGTGTGCGTGCGGAGAAGCCTGTGTGCACCGCGCCCGGACCGCCTCCCCGGAGCGCGGTGCACTAGAGAAGCGCGGCACACGGCTTACCTGTAATCCAACAGCCTCTCCATCAGCCGGGTCACAGTGGCGATTAACGAAGCCCCACTTTCCCTCCATGCCTCCCGCTCGATTTTCTTCAGCAGACTGGAAAAGAGAGAACCCAGGGCACTTTTAACGTTTATTTTTATCAGTCACCATGACAACCATTTTACTTTCCTCAGCACCTTAAATGCCTTAGCAACCACCGCAACATCTTACAAGGAGCACAATTTGCAAACAACGTCTTACCTAGGGTAGGGACCAAAGAGTGGAATTCTAATCCCGGAAGCATTGACAAAGCAAACGGATTTTCAGATTATCCAAGTCATCAAGCACGAACACATGCACAGAATCACATTTTCAGGACAGACAAGCACCTCGAGCCCACGGACATTTCCGTCCCGGCTCCTCGCTAGCGGGAGCAGGCTTGCGCCTCACCCCCTCAAGGAGCCGTGCGGCCAGCGAGAACGGCAGTACCTGGGAGTCTCCTTCTGAGCACGACCTGGCTGCAGTCAGGGGAAACGTTTTCCTACCTCTCGGTGGAACGCATCCTCGTCCGAGCAAGCCCACTGCAACGCCACGCCGCAGCAAGGTCCTTGCACAGACAGTGTGACGCTGGCGTCTTCCCTCTCACTTAGCATGTGCCCACTCGAGACAGATTGTACTAGCTGCGCGCGCGCTCCCCAGTTTCATTCACTGCGTCACCAGCCACGGAGGGTTCTGGTTTCCCGTGCGGCGCTCACTGCGGACTGTTGCCCGGCCCCCAAACACACGTGCCTCCTGCCTGCCCCCGACCCCGAGCACCTCGGCGCAGAGGCGCTACGTGCGCAACAATCAGCGCCCGCTTTCCTCTCCCCCTGCTTCTCGGCAAATTAACTGTATGGTGGGCAAAGCCTGTGGGACTGAACGTGCCCTGGGGACAGGGGTCAGAACACCGGCACGGCCACGCGAAGACACTTTCCCGTCCCTCTGAACTGAGCGATCACCCCGTGTAAATCTTGTGTCTCCCTCATCTGGGTTTCAGAAACAGCCTAGGAAACAGTTCTCGCAAGTGCAGCCCAAGCCTGCCGTTCCACACAGTGCTCCATGGGAAAAGGGAAGGTAAAGAAAAAAGGCTCCGCTGTCTTTCTCGTTCATTCTGCGCTGTGTCCTAGCTGGGGGCGGGGGGTGGGGTGGGGAGCATATGAAAGGATGCAGCTTTCCCTGACGGATCCGCCCAGGGGAAGGTCCCTTAGTTGGATTTGAATGTGTTTTCTTTAAAAACAAACACGCAAACAAAACCCCCTCGGAACAGCAACTATTTCAAGCTTAAATGCCAACTTGGTACTGAACCAAGAGCTGAAACGAAAGTGCGCCTGCCAAACCAGCGCGGGGTGCCACGGAAACTTCCCCGAGTGACAGCCCACACCTCCTGTGCTTTAGAGGCTGAAAAACAAAGAACTCGAGTTAAGCGAGCGTTCTAAAAATACATGGAGCCTGTTCAGGGGTGTGAGTGGGGTTCCTTTGCACAGCCTCCCGGTACAGGAAGAAGTCGGAGCCTCTTGCAAGAAGAGGCCGAGCCCGGCAGGGCCTGCTTCCCCGGCGAACCCAGCACCCACAGGTGGGGCCCAACTCGTGGGCTTTCGCAGCCAGCTGGTTCCTCCTGTGGAAGCTCGCCCTGCAATCGCACCTGATACAAACCCCAGCCTACCGGCAAGAGGGCAAGAGGGGCCTATCTCTCTAGTTACCCTGGGGGAGGTGGGGTATTTTCATCGGGTCCGTAGTCAAGCCCACGCGTCCCTGTGAGTACACAGGGGACCTGTCTGAGGACAGTGCAAGGCGCTAGCTACTTGGTGCGAAGAGACAGTCAGTGGGACTCCACCGCACTGGGCTGCAGAGTTACAGCGCTCAGCAGGCTTTCATTCTCCGAAGGGATCTTGGGGGCGGGGATTTGACCCTCGACCTACCTCTCTATGTGTCAAGCTCGGTTGTGCCGGGACTGTCACTCGTACATAAAGCACCTGTGTCTGCACGCTGCCTCAATCCTCGGAAAAGCGTCAGCTACCTGCAGGGTGTATCACGGAGCTAAACCTCTGCCTCCAAACTATAATCTGCTGAGATTGCCGAGCAAATCTCTGAAGTCGTCTGGAGTCTTACTGAATGGCTCAGAGCAGCATACAGGGAAAAACGAAGATGGGGGTCACCTCTCCTGGAAGCTCCCTCAGGGCCCCCAAGGCTGGGGTCCCCGCCATGGGCTCCCCTAGCACAGTCATGCCTGCATCCCCAGCCCTAGGAGCATCCTGGCAAGGGCAGGGGCTCAGCCAAGCCCAAAGAGTGCATCAGGACCACCAGGGGAAGCCGGGTTCATGACTGACCCTCTGTTCTGAGAGCTCACACTGGCGTCTGCGATCCGCAACGTCAGCATTGTTGAGAGGGATAAACCCCAATGCTTGCTTCAAAGATACGTGGTACGGGTAGATGGAGACGGTGGCAGGGCTGGAGCAAGATACTCGAGTTCCTGGGAAGGTACCATAGGAGTGGAAGGTCTCCCTGTAAGGCAGCTGCTACTTTTCAGGAAGCAGGGAGTTGCTTTCGGGTCCTGAACAAACTTTCAGAAGTCTCAGACACGCGTTCCAGAGAGCAAATGGACTCTGTACTGTGGGCGTGTAGCAGTGAGTGACTCACTGGGACCACACTAATTCCCCGTGGTTCCCTCGGCCAAACAGCACGTTCCTGCCACCCAAAATTCAGGTAGATTTTCATGTTCTTTTCTGGGCCCAGGGAGTAATGACGATGTAATGATCACTCTAGATTTTATTTATTCCCACTATGCTGATCATCCAAGCATGAAAGAAAAATATCTATTGTAACACATCTCTAGTACTATGCTAAAAAAAAAAATCATCACAAGAATAAAAATCCCCATTGAATAAATCAGGCCCTTTAAATAGTCCTAATTACAGATGCTTAATATTTTAAACATGGCTTTGATTTTCATGCCAAGGCCTATCTGCTTTTTCAAAGTCGTATTTACACACAAGCAATCCAAGTTGCTCGCTATCAGGCCTTTGTTCAAGTTACGAGGCACCACGGACCATGTAAGTCTTCCTTAAGCTTGTGAATTTATTACGAAAATTAATCATAAATCTCAAGAGACTCATTTCACTGAGTGCTTTCTCATTTAGTTCTTTGTTCAAACAAAGGCCCTGTAACTGGCACGAGAGCTGCTTTCAAGAGCAATTTATTACAGCGGATGAGGTTTTAATCAGAATTCTTGCTCAGCTCCAGCTGGTGCGAGAGGCACGTGCTTTGCACACGGGAACGGAGGCGGGCTGGCCGAATCCTTAGTCCGGCTCCGGCGCAGCTCGGAACCCCGAAGACGGTGGTGCTGGTCAGGGTTCGGTGTGAACAGTGTGTGCTTTGTCCCCCCTGCCGCCCCAGGAAATCTGGACACCCTTTCTCGGCTTGCCTTTGCAATACACTTTTCTCAAAAGCTTCCAGAACGATTTTGAATCAGGCAAGTTGAAGTCTACCCATCGCTAGCAAGACTTCTCAAACCTGGATGCGTTTCTTACACCCAGGGCTCTCACTTGTGAGCGCGGAATGAGTGACAGAATTTTGCATCTGCCTGTCAGTGCTAAAGCACCCCTGCTCACTTTTCGGGTGTGACCTGGGTGTAAGAAGCACCTGATAAGTGTGCAGGCTTAACAATGACGAAGGTGCGCAGAAAGCTGTAGAGAAAGCAAGTGCTGGCCTGAAAATCCTGAACACGCTTCCATGTCCCCACGGCCGCGTCCCACGGCAGACAGACACCTAGAACAGCAACGCCTCCTGGGACGGGACGCTTTCTGTTGATGAGGACGATCTTGGTCCCTGGTACGGTCCCTGTCACTTCTCCAACCTCCACACCCATCCCCGACGAGAATTTACTAAGAATGATTTGCTTCTCTGGGTCTCTAACAGGAAACTCTCAGGGAGCGAAGAACCTGCCTGGGCCATCGGCACAGCAGGGCACCACCCAGCGCTGGAGAGCGGATGGAGGCTGGGTCCGCCTTCCCCACAGCAGGGCGGCCAGGTCGTGGGCTCAGACAGCGCCGCGCGCCGACACAAAAACCACACGCTTTGGGTCTTCTCCCACTCCCAACCCGCTTGGCAATCATCCTCCTCCAGCCCCCGTTTGCAAGTTCCCAGGCGGGAAGACAGCCAGGGCTGCCCTGGACCACATGACCTGTCCGGTCGGAGATGAAAAGAAGACGTGTCTAGCCATCAGTACGGGACGGCCCACGTGCTGGGGTCAGGCCAGCCTCCTTGATCTCACCCTCCGCAGAGCCAAAGTGCGCCCGTGGGACCCGAGCTGCCGCGGCGGCGGCGGCACCCAGCCGCACGACGCTGACGCCGGCCCCCCGGCTGGAAGCCACGGCGGAGAAGCGTTACTCACATACTGTTGAAGAGCTCACGGTAGGTTTCGTCACCTTTGCCTTCGGACATCAGGCTGTCCAGTTTGTCGATGAGCCTGGTTTCCACCTGAAACACACCCGAGTGTTACTCTCCGCTCCCCTCCACGGGCGGCATTTCCCAGCGGATGGAGACAGCCCAGATGACTGCGTGTGGGCGTGACACGAGCCGCTGTGGCTAACGGCAGTCTCCCCGCCCCGCCCCGCCCCGCCCCGTGCGCCTCGGCACCCCCAGGGGCTAACTCAGGTGGAGCGGCCTGACTCCCAGCAGCTCCCCGAGGGCTGGCTCCGGTGGCGGCCAAGCATCTACCAGGTGAAGGCAACCCAAAAGCTTGTGGCCCGGCTCCGACATTTGAACCCTTTCCGGAGCTATAAAAACTGGCAAATCCTGTTTCTTTTCTTAAAAATCACTATATGTACATATACATATGAACAGCTAACAGATCCACGAACATTGACTTAAATCTTTGATGGGTTTTCTGTTGTTGTTTTTTTTTTTTTTTCCTCAAACAGGTGGAGGCTGCACAGAGCCCGACCAGCAGGTGAGAGGCACCCGGCCACGCACAGACGGACCCTGAGATGCTCCGTGTCAGCGATGAGCGGGGGGAGAGAAGGAGGACACGGCTCCCGAGCACTGGGGGCAAGGCGGTCCCGTTTCCCAGAAGGGCAGTCCTTCGGGCTTGATGTCACCCCGAGGGCCGAGCTGGCACCCGAGCCAGCGGGAGGGACAGAAAATGAACGACCTCTCCAGCCAGACCCTTCGACAAGCAGGGCCTGTGGAGGGGTCTGACTTTGTCCCAGGGCTTGGCCCAGGCGTTCCTCGGAATCAAATGTCAACAAGGGGGTGAAGACAAAAGGGAGTCAGAGTGCGACCCCCCACCCCCAGTACAGTACTTCAGTGGCCCCTCGGTCAGCTACTCGCTTTCTTGGAAGTAAAGGCAGACACAGACACGGGTGAAAGGCCAGGCTTTCGGCCACAGGATCGTTCTGTGCAGGCTCTCAGCTTGCTGGGCAAGTGGGCGATGGGTTTGCTAAGATGTGAGCAGGGTGTCTTCACTGGGAGGAGACGAAGCATGCGGGTAAGTGCACGGGGGTGAGAGCATGCAGATGAGAGCACGGGGGTGAGAGCACACAGGTGGGGCATGCAGGTGACTGCAGTGCCTGCGAGCACAGAAAGGAGTCCTGGTATCTGCAACCTGAGTGACACGGCAGGGCGGAAGCAGCCGATTGCCGACACAGTCTGGCTTTGGAATAAGAATATGCGTCTTTCCCCAAACTGGACCAGACCTATGAGAACTTACACCAACAAAAAATGATAGGTTCCTCTCCTCGGAACTTCCTTTGGAAGAATTTCCACCACTTTCCCCTTTAAATTAATTCTCAACGCTTCGAGCAAAGAGGCATTACACGCACCGAGCATCAAAGGCTCAGAGCCGTCCCTGAGTACAATGCGCAGACCACTGCGAGCTCAACGATTTTAAGGCTCGTTAACCTTCTGATTCCCCCCGTGCTGTGTCCAACTGGGAGCGAAGACAGTCTCTGCCCATTCTTAAACACAGACGTGGGAAATCACACAATTTTTTTTTAGCTGAAATGGAATGAAATGGCTTTTCAGGGCTCCCCAGAGGCTCAGGGCAACATAGGACCAGGGAGGTGCCCGAGGTTACAGGGCTGGGAAGGGGCCGGCCGGGCTGGAACCTGGCCTGCTGATGGCTAGTTCGGGGTTCACGTCCCCTCTCAGAGTGGAATCTGGTAGCTCAGCAACGCTCAGCAAGAACCCCAAGTCTCCGACCCCTCCGAGGAGCGGCCCCTACCTGTTTGAAGTTGCCACTGCGCCTCTGCTCCCAGTCCATCATGTCGTGGAAGATGGGAATCATGACGTTGCGCAGGTCGGGCTGCGGGATCAAGGTCACCTCCAGGAAGGGGCCGATGAGGGCCGGGATGAAGTGCAGCTTGTGTTCTCCTAAATCGAATGCAACGGTGGCATTGCAGGCTCGTGCGTCTTAGTGGGACTTCAGAAAATTAATATTATCCAATTGGTTTAAAACCACTTTAAGCACCACTGTCTCCATCGTCATTGTCTCCCCAAGTGAGGACACATTTCCCGAAGCGGATATGTAAACAGTAAGTTTCCATGTGCTGATTAATAGTTCTCCGTTTCATTAAAACTAGAGAATTAGTTTTTTCATGGTTATAAAAGGCCCTGAGATACAATTAAAAATGACCTAAATCACCAGGGATCGGTTGTGTATTTGCCTGAACATTCACCCATTGGAATTTCTATGCTGCCAATTTACAAATGAGGCTGGAGGACAACAGATAAAGGTCTTCAATACAATGAACCGGAGAGGGAAGGCACACCTTCCGTACAGCGGAGTCACACTCATCTTCACGGGGGGCCACAGCAGCCTCGCGGCTGCCTTCAAAGGGCCGAATGTCACTTTAGGACTGTGTACATGTAACTGCTCCTTATCAGTTAAGCGAGAGCTCGGCGCTGCCTCCGGGTAGAAACAAGGTGCCGGGCCGGATAACACAAGGTGGGGGGCCGCATTCAGCCCGCACGCCTCGTGTCTGCCACCTGTGATTTCGAACAATGCATGACAGCCCAGAGGACACTCCTGGGGGCCGACCCCAGGAGTTGTCTCCCGGTGGGGAGACTGCAGGAGACTTTTATATACAAAGAAGGTGGCTGCAACCTGTACACATATTTGTTACATAACGAACACAGCCTAAATAACCATCTAAGTGGTGGTCCCAAAGACTAGAATGTATGGTCACGAATTCCTGAAAAGACGACACTGCATCAGCAGTGAACCCAAAGTGGCGAGTTGGCGAGCAAGCGCGGAGACGTGCGGAGCCCCGGAGCGGAGGGCGGGGTGGACGCAGGCTGGGCCACCGCCCCGATCACCCGTGTCACGTCCCCCGGTTTCTCTTTGTGTCGTAAGAAACCCGTGCCCGGTGGAAGGTGCACAGTTTCTCCCGAGCAAACCCTCGGCCTCCATGCGCAGCCGCCCGGGCCGGGGTGGGAGCGGGCGGAAGTCGGCCGTGCTCGTGGGAGAGGACCGTCTGCCCTTCCGTTTCCCACCTTCGACCTTTGGCAACAGGGTCGGATACACACAAAAACCGTACCGTGTGGAGTTACTTAGCCCCTTTGGAATTCCGTACCTTCTCATTGATTTTTGTTTTGTTTGAGCTAGAAGGCATTCAGGCGGCCATGGAGCTTGGATGTACATATAAATCCGGGTGCAGACAGAGTTTAATTTTCCACTGACTTGGGGGAGGGTGTGAGAAGACAGAGAACATGAAGGGAAGGATGTGAAAAGAGGGAAAAGTGTCGGATGCGCTCGGAGATGCGCAGGCCCACATGGGTGTCAGGGAAGCCACTGCTTCTGCGACCGCAGTGCCCTGTGACCGCCCTGCCCGCTTCAGAAGGGGGGCCCCTCCCTCATCCTCAACGCTATGAGCCCGTCAGCAGGACACCGCCAGCAGCCCTGCCTGTCCGAAAGCCCCCTGACCGTAGTCACCGAGGTCACACGGTCCCTTCCTCTCCCTCGGAGGTTTCAGCAAAGGTAACTTCAGGGTCTCTCCCCACCTGTGAGTGGCGCATCCCCACTTGGTGGTGGAGGCGGGACACTGGCTAGTGACTCCTCTTGCTTTCCCACCCTGAACTTTGACCCAGGACTGCTTAGCTGGCCTCGCCATGAGAACACTTTCTTACTCATCGAAAGAAGCTTCCTTAGCAACAGGACCCACTTTTATTTTCCTCCAAAACCAGGAGTACTTTCTCAAGACCAACAAAGACACTGTGGCAGAACCTACACCCGCTCACGTTCCTCTGCCTACACCCTCCCATTCCACCCGATGCACATTTGGGGCAGGTGACCAGCACCTGTATTTGCCATCCTCCCCCTTGGTTATTTTTGTCAGGGTCGAGAGCCGAGAACCTGAGCTCGGTGACTTACTGTCAGCGGTAAAGGCCAGACGCGCTCAGTGGTTGTCCGAGGTGTCCTGGAAGGCAGGTGGAGGGAAGGGAGGCGGGGGGGGGGCCCGCACAGAGAGAAGCCGGCAGGTCCTGCCATGAGCCAGCCTGACTCCTGCTCCCCGGCCCAGCCCCAGCACACGGCTGCAGGGGTTCAAGGTCTCCCACCAATGCTCCGGCACTGCCACCATCTGGCAGAACCACGGACGGAGGATGGAGGCCACCTCAGCACGGACTAATAACCAGGAGGGCCTCCTAGGACACTGTGGAGGGGGATGGGAGAGGCAAAGAATTCAAACTGACGTGGGACCCCGGCCAGCGGGCGGTCCTGCCACACCCGGGTCGGTGGGACAAGACTTAGGGCCACCACTGTGCCCGCCACGTGTGACCTTCTCGGAGCCTGGCAGCCTCTGGCCTCTCTCATGAACGTCATCACCACAGACTTCTTTTAGTCGCCACCAGTCTCTTAAGACTACTTTTGAATCTCTTTTAAAAAAAATCTCTTCCATCTCTAGACAGTTTATGGCCTGATTTTCTTTTCAGAATCTGTTTTACTATGAAAAATCTCAATGTGTACAAAACTGCAAAGAACAACACAACCACTCCTCACCTACCCCTTATCTCGCTTCAATGGTTATCAATATTTCAACCAATCTTGCTCACCTATCACTGCACCTCTCCCCCTCCTGGGGCGTCTGGAGCCGCGTCTCAGCCACCCTCGCTTTTACTTGTACCTATGTTGGCAAGCATCCCCAACAGGCGGGACGTTTTATAAGTATGGAATCACAATGCCTTGATCGCTCTTAACAAAGACCAATGGTACTTCCTTAAACGGATCTGAAAGCACGGCGTTTACAGGTGGTTTCTCCCCGTCACGAGCCAGAGTCCTCAGGCTGCCTCTCGCAGCTGACTTCTCCACCAGCAGGAGAGCGGCCCCGCCTGCCTGGGAGCTGCCGAGCAGGGACGCCTCACCTCCGGGCCTGGCGGGAGCAAAAACGACCGCGTAGAAGAGACAGATGTCCTCCCGGAGCGCAGGCTGAGGACACCTCCCGTCTCTAACCGCCAGCCCCGCGGTCTCGTTGGAAGTATTCAGGGCGCCCGGGACTGGGGCGCCTGGGGTTTTACGTGTGTGCACACGGAGCAGCCGCCGGGGAACGTGTTGATTTTTCTACAGCAGTCACAAGATGCTTTGTTTGCAAATGTGGAAGAGCCCACTTATATATAGTAAGAGTGTTAGTTCAACTAAAAATAGGGAGGAAGAAAACTGAACCTGCAGAACGCTGGAAGCCAAATGTGGGACAGGGTGGCGAGGACGAACCTGTCTCTCTGCGGACGATCCCTGCAAGTGTCTGTGGAAAGGTGTAACATTTCGGGCAGCACACGCACACCTTCTCCCCTCTCCTGGCAGAACATGTCTAGTCCTTCGACTTAGAAAATGAAAAGACTGAGGAGTGACATTTAAGAAAAGGCGCTCACCTGTCTCTGCTAGGTCTTCACTCTTGAAAACTGAACTATTTGATCAACACCACCATGAGACGCCACCTCACACCCGCAAGAGTGGCCGCGACAAAAACGTAAAACAACAAGTGCTGGCGAGGATGTGGAAGGAGGTGCAGGGGCTCCTGAGCACGCTGGTGCGGCGGCGGGGGGGGGGGGGGGACTGGGAGGGGCGGCCACCGCGGGGACAGCGCGGCCCGCCTTGAACCTTGTGCACGGAGCTGCTACTGTTCCCGGGCAAAGCCACACGATCTGTTTAAAAGTGGACCGATCACTGAGTTACCAGTGCCCTGACTTCCCAGTCCTCGAGGACACCAAACAAAGCCAGTTTACTCCTAGCACATGGGAGGGTCCCCACACGTCTGCGGTAGACACCCACGGGTGAACTCCGTGGGCCGGTAACACCGGTGTTTGCAGGCAGGCCAGCCGGTGGTTTCCGGCGGCGGACAGTGCCATTAGTGACGCCGGGCATCCCCTCTCCGAGTTCACTTTCTTAAACTCGGTGATTTCTGTTTCCACTAACAGCTACTGCGGATCTGGATTTATGAAATCATAAGAGTTTATTTGCTTTACTAAACCACATGAGTTTATCTCTATCAAGCTTCCCCCCCCCCCGTAAATTGAAGGAAAATTTTAAAATACAAGGTTTAATAACTAACTTCTCAATGGGCATGGACCACTGTTTTCTTGTCCTCCCCCAAGTCAGTTGCATGTAGCCAGTGCTTTATGAACTACAGTAAATTGAATTTATTAGCCTGTTTCATTAAAAAAAATAAAATCTATAATTATCTAAAATAGTTTCCTTTCGTATTCAAACTACTCGCTATGATATATTGGTAGGTAAACTGAGTTATAACCAATGCATGTTGACAGCCTAAGTAATAAGCTCACTTAAGGTCCGCAAGGGGTGTTCAAATCCTACCTGGAATGCTTAAATTTTCTTACCCCCTTTATAGAAACATATATTGGCAAAGAGGCTTTGACTTCTCTGACCATTTTCCAATTCTAGCTGCTGCACAATAGCAATGACCTCTGAAATTCACCTGACGCTTTGGAGGTCTCAGAAAACTTAGGACACCCCTCTGGGGAAATAACACAGAAGCCACGGAATGCAGTGAAAATTGCCACTCACCGGGCCCTGACCTCCGTCCTGCAGGGGGTGGGGGGGGCGAGTGGGGGATGAGAGGAGACAGGTGGCTGAGTGCAATGGGGGTGACCAGCCTGGTCCAACAGAGCCAGTCTCCTGGGCCGGGAAAGCAAGGACAGGCCCCCACCACCTAATGCAGCGCTTTCCCATCCGAACCCCGTGCCCGAGAGCCGGCCGCAGTGCGTGGAAGCTCAGGGGCTGGGCCCCGCCTTGGGTCTCTGGTCCGGCAGGTCTGGGGTGCAACCCAGACCCGAGTCTTCTCCAAGCTGCTGGGGACACCGTGGCGGGTCCCTGAGCATCCCTGCTCTGAGTTCTGACACGGCAGTGCGTTACAGGGCCAGCCGGCACACGGACTTCTACGTTCTCTAGATTTCCCAGGAAAACAGAGAAGTCGTTCAGCCTAAATAGTTGTCTTTTAAAGACAAAACAGAGAGGAAAAGTTGATGACGTACACGATGACATCTTCTGGTGCCAGCTTGATGGAACGAGCCGGGGCTCCTGGACCCAAGTGCACAGGTATGTTAGGCTGGGCTAGAGGCTGATGCACAAATAACCGTACGCAGCGATGCTAGGATTTCTAGAACATTCT
The DNA here is from genome assembly GCA_039655065.1 of Glossophaga mutica. Taxonomy (NCBI): domain Eukaryota; kingdom Metazoa; phylum Chordata; class Mammalia; order Chiroptera; family Phyllostomidae; genus Glossophaga; species Glossophaga mutica. The sequence goes on from CM077313.1 coordinate 93,504,160, forward strand.
GGTCACCTGGACGACTCCGACCCGGCCTGCTCACTGAGCCTGGACAAGAGCCTAAATCAACAGCCCCCCCTCCAGAGCATTTTCACGTGGCATTCTTTGGAGACTACCTCGCTAAATTAATGCCGGCTGCCACACGGACACTCTGAGGGCCTCGATCTACTTCTGGAAAATGAGGACACGAAGACTGACCGAAACGTGACCACACGCAGGAGCGCTCTGCGAAGGGGACAAAGGGCTGCCCCCCCTGAGCTGCGTCTGGAGACACACCCTGGGCTTCTCGGACAGCTGGACGCTGCTCTCCGGACCCTCGCTCTCTTTTCCTGATAGGACCAGCAGGCGGAGGACACGGAGCTCGATTACCCGCACGGCAAGGCTCCCTTGAATTGCTGTATGTGTGTGTGTGTGAGAGAGAGAGAAAGAGAGAGAGAGCGCGCGCAAGCGCGCACTGCACACACCCTGGTCGAACATCACTCCTGCGCACACCCTGGTCGAACATCACTCCTGCGCACACCCTGGTCGAACATCACTCCTGCGCACACCCTGGTCGAACATCACTCCTACATGAATGGAGGTCTAACGGTGCTGCTTCTATTCTCACGCACAGAAAACGTACCCTGCCGCCTCCAAGCTGTGCTCGGATGGGCCCGAGGGAAAAGACGCCTTCAGGTCACTGCATGTTCAACTCAGAGAGACTTACCGTTTTAACAAATCACAAGGAAGAATACCACGCAGCGGCAGTGAACGAACACTATACACGTGTACAGGGACACACCAAATCAAATAAGTAACACACCAAATCAAATAAGTAAATCACAGAAACACTCTGCCAGTGAGGTTTTAGAATAGTCTCTTTTCCAAATACTGTGATTTTCTACATAACCAGACCTGTGGCATCAGTTTGCTGGAATAATTCCCTCTGCCTGCCGTGGCTGATGAACAGAATTGACCTAATAGTTTCTTAGCAACTGCGGATGCTTTTAGATCCTTTAGCTACAATCTTCAGGATATAGGTCAGTGGTTGTCATTTTTTTAAAGTCATGACACTCAGGTCAGTTTTCATGAAGTTTAACCGACATCTGTTATGATTCACAGCCTCAATTCAGAGTGCTGGAAATTCTGAGGTGTTACGATTTCAAATTCCGACAGGTTGGTGCATTGCTAAAACTGTGTATCACTGGAGTGCTGCTAGATTAGAAAACTTATCTTTCCCTAATCATGAAACAGATGAAGAGAAGGTGGCTTTTTTCAGCCAGACACCAATTCAAAGACTCGGTCGCCCCCCTCTCCAATGCCAAAGCGTCATTGCTTCCTCTAGACAGCTTAGCTGATTCAGACACGCGGTTGCCCGGGCTGTCGCTGGTAAATTGCCCACCCCTCACTTGGGCTCTCAGGAGCACAGTGAGAAGCTGCCAGGCGCAGCTGGCTTCGCTCGTCCTCACTTACCCAGGTTCTGCCACATGCTGAAAACCTCGCAGCCCATGGTCACCCGCATGTCACCGTACCTGCAAGGGAACAGAAACCACTCCTGACACCAAGCCCCCAGAACAAAGAAGTGCGTGTGTCTCTTCAGGATACACTCTCCAATTCTGAGTTAAAAGACAGTATGTGTTTGATCAAAGATGTTTAACGTACATGACTTGATGCCTCTAATTCAAACCTTCATACAAATCCTTTAGTAAAACAGATTGGTCTTACAATTTTCACTTTGAGTGATCTTCAATCCCAAAAGACTTGGGACGGGAAAAAAAAGTTTAAATAAGTTCAAAATACTGAAATTTCCAGAAAAGCTTGCTTCTTGTTCTCTTGGTCATTATCTCTCCGTCGCAGTTCCCAGTTACAGGCGTCTGATTTACGATGTCCATTCCAGCTGAACACCTTTGAAAAGGCACAGCACTTGCTGTGTCTCATATCCCACCTGATCGGACACTGGTACTTACTTTTCTAATACCTTTTTCTTTTTGGAAGGCGTGAACATCTCCAACTGCAGACACAACTGGTTTATAAAAATGACGGCGAGGTAAAAGTAGGAGTCCCAGATCTGAAACAAGAGCAAAGTGTTTGAGTACTACGGTGCTCCAGAAACATTCCCAGGTGAAGGGGCATGGTATCTTGGACCGGCTCCCACAGTGGCAAGTGCGCGGGGATGCTGATGACTGCGGAGGCCAGGTCAGGGTACCTGGGGCCCCTCGCGCTGCTCTCTCCACTTCTCCCCGTGCTCCGGGCCCCCTGCCACGAAGAAGGGGACAGAAGGAACACTGCGTGTGAGCTGCTGCGGTGCGTGTCCGGGCTTCTCGAGCTCTCTGGCATGTGCTCAATGGCATGCACTGTGTTTCTCTTATAAGCTACGTGTCTCCAAGGGGGAAGAAGGAAGAGATGGATCGCAGTATTCCTGTGTGAATTCATTTTTGGAACTCCTTTTAACTCGGAGCTCAAATAAATGCATACGCTTCTTTGGAAATGCTGATTTTCTTAAGTTCAGACAGTATATAACAATTTCCTGCCCAGACAAAGCTTCTGAGTCAAGGTTTTCTTATCCCCCAAACAGCATCAGACAGAGATCAGAATAAAATTCCTGGCAATAAACTCAACCAAAAACATGTAGGATATAATAAAAGGAAACCACTTCTCTACTGACACCATGCAAAATTAAAAATAAACTGGAGAACTATTAGAAAGGATTACTATCTTTCATACAAAAACAGCTCACAAATAACAAAAAAAAAAAAGCATGCTAGAACCCCCACAGGATACTGAACAGAGGTCGCAAACAGACAATGCACAAAATATGAGTTTTAGCCAATAACTGGTCAAAAACTAATAACTAGCAATTAATCTGTAACTAATAACTAGTAAGAAATGCTAATTAGAGCAAAGACGATTTTACCCTTGGCAAACTGTCAAAAAAAGTTGTCTCTTCCAGTGCTGGTGCGGACACAAGGAATCCAATGACTGGTATGACAGGTTAGCTCTACTTATAAACATTTGGCCAAAGAAATAATTAGGGAAATATGCCAAGTTTTATTTTGTAAGACTGTACATAAAAAGAGTGATTTGTAAGAATGAAATACTAGAAACAACCTACGTATTAGAAAGGAGACCTCTGATTATGCAATTTTCATATGCTAATTAAGGTATGAGATAAAGAAATATTATGCAACCATTAAAATTCCACTGGTTTTTACTGTATTTGCCTTTTTGGGGGCAGGCAGAGTCTCTAGTTATCCAATAAGGACACTTTATTAAGTGTTTAATATGAAAAATGTTATTTAAAAAAGAACGAGAGTCTTGGCTGGTGTGGCTCAGTGGGTTGAGTGCCAGCCTGTGAACCAAAGGGTCGCTGGTTTGATTCCCAGTCAGGGCACATGCCTGGATTGTGGGCCAGGTCCCCAGTAGGGGGCACACAAGAGACAACCACACATTGATGATTTCTTTCCCTTTCTCCCTCCCTTCCCCTCTCTCTCTAAAAATAAATAAAATCTTTAAAAAAGAATAAGAAATAAAGATGGCAAAAACACAGGCTCTGCCCACATTTTCACCATTCACCATCTGCCATTTAAAAACTAGGCTATCAAGAATTCTCAGAGACCCAGACACAGCACAGCACATCACAGATGTCCAGAGTTCTGCCTTAAAGAATGTTCCTAATCTTTCTTTTTTTCCCCCATTAATGTAGTCTAAAAAAGAGAAAGATGAAAAATTAAAGGAAGTAATGGGATTACTTTGTACATTATTTTCATATAAACTGTCTTTTCAACCCTGTCTTAAAAACATTATGTTCTAAAGTCCCCTTTGTCATGCATAGGAATCACACAGAAAAGAATCAGAAAAATTACAGTAACAGTCAGGAACTGTCTTCTCCTAAGTACTACGACTTCCACCACGTTGGTAAGTATGATTATAGCCCTGACTTACTCACAAATGTCACAAAAACCCTTCTAATAATATTCACAATTGAAACACATATGGTCCAAGATTAATTTGAGGTAGCTGGAATACATTTATTTCCTTATTATTAAGAGGGAAAAAACCCATGAGGTAATTTCCTGAGTATGAATAGTCACATAATTGACACTTACCTTATAATCGAAATTTTCATTTAAGAAGTTCTTACGGAGCGCATCTGACAGGTAGAGGACCGTTGTGATAATGACGCTGGGGATCAAAGAGAATACAGACGACGTTAGGGACTTCACACCAACGCAAATCACTTATCAGACAGGAATAAAAGGCAACCAAGATAAAGGAAAACTGTGGGGGGAAAGTAAGCCTTCAGGTAAGCTGCATTTGAAACTTAAAAAAAAAGAGAGAGGGAAAAATGCCAGGTGAAAGAAAGAAGGAAGGGAAGGGAGAGAAGGATGCTGGGAGGGAGGGAAGGGGGAGATCTGTCACAGAGGTTGGGTCCCTCGTAAGGATACACAGGAAGATCTATGACTTCCTACGACTCAGGTGAAATATGTGGATCTCTTGATGTTTTCTAACGTTTCTATCAATCTTTGAGCAAAGCAATGATCTGACACAGACATACTATTTGATTAATTAACCTCTAAAAATAAGGCTTGCACACGGCTAGACAGAGGTTGAAACCACGCCACTTCAGCGGTGGCTCACTTTGGCTCACACGGTAACAGCCCCCGTCGGGGGCGGCCCCACGCGGTCCCTGGGAGCTCAGCCCTGAGTCAGTTTCCTGGCACCCAGATCCCAGAGCCAGTTGAAAGCATTTTTGCAGATGGCTCCTTCTCTGTAGTGGGTATCTGCGGTGTTTAGGAATCTTTCTTTACTTGTTCCAATGTATCCAAAATCATGGGGCTCCTTTGATTTTATTCTTTGACTCGTGACTCAGCACTCTAACTCCACAGCCCAGAAAGGGTTGCAATCTATTACTGTAAATGGCCAAATGACTAGAACCTGCCACAGAAGTGCAGGCACAAATTAGCCTGCACAACCACCCTCTGTGGGCAGAGCACGGTCAGATGTACACATGAAAGGCACCAGAAACCAAAGCTGCTGCCCCAAGCTTCCCAGCTGCACCCACACTCTGGCATTCAGGACGTGCCTTTAAACTACACTGTTTCCGCCCTGTAGAAACCTCCTCTCCCATAATCTGTGTTTTTGAAAACCACTGCAGCCCGAGAACCCACGCAGGCCCCACCTCTCTGCTCCCTTTGACAGCAAACTTCTCCCGAGGAGCTGCCTGCCTTGGCCGGTTTGCGGTCTGCTCTTCAGCTCACTCCAGCAAGGCGTTCTCCCGCCACCACCTGTCAAGGCCCCGGTACCTGCACCACAAACCCCAGGGCCAGCTGTCAGGCTGCATCACCCCAACCCCCCAGCCACTGCCGACACCCCTTCCTGCAAGACAGACTTTCTCCGAGGGATTTCGTGCTCTTCCCTTCCCACCTTCCACCCCGGGCTGCTCCTTCCTGCCTGCTGTGCCAGATGCTTCTCTGCCTCCTGACTTTTAAGTGCTGGCGTGCTCCACGCCGAGTCCTAAGTACTTCCGTCGTGTCGATCTACACTTTCTTCCTGGGTGTTTCCAAGTGCAGTCCGCATGCTGGCGACCCTCGCATGTCCATCTCTTGCCCCGATCTCTTCCCTAAGCGCCACGTGAGCATGTCTGGCTCCCTCCTCCACATCTCCACCTGGGTGTCTCACGTCATCTCGCATTCGCGTTCAACACAGGAATCTTCACCTGCGCGCTCCCAAAGCAGCGACTCCCCCACTCTTTCCCCCCTAGATGAATGGCAACGCCGTATGCCCTTCAGTTCAGGCCGAAATCCTAAGGGCCGGTTTCTTTTTCTTCTTCTACCCAATAATCCGCAAGTCTTTTCATTCCTATCTTCAAAATCGACCTCCCCACTACATTTACTGCCACCCGCCTGCTCCATCCACCATCGCCTCTTACCTGCTTGCTACAGTGACCACCTAACCAGTCCTTCCTTGGTTTCCCTTTTCTCTCTCTCCCTCCCTCCCAGTGTCCGGGCCCTGTTTTCTTCCTCTTCCAGCCTCATCTTTCTGTGCTGTCTCCTTCCCTCCTCCCGTTGTAGCCACACTAAGCAGGTTTTCCATTTCTTAAAGATGCCACGTTCACTCTGAGCATGGGGCCTTTGCATAGGCTATTCCTGCTGCCCAGAACCTTCCTCCTGAGCTGCTTTCGCTCTGGGCTCCAGCTTCACTCCCCCACGAGAGGCCCCTCCACTCCCCGTCTGGAACAAGTGCCTTTCACACACATCTCACAGAGCGGTGCTCATTCTCCGTGTGGCTTTTATTTTATACATTAGGTGCTGAACAGTTAGTTGCTGAGTGAATGGGCAGTGAAGGAATGGATGACTTCCCCTTTGATTCCATAAATCCTTATTTGCTATGCAGACATCATCTGAAAGCTAAACTGGTTAAAGGCAATAGTCAACTAAATAATGCAATGTTTGGTGGGGAAAAAACCCACAAACGAACATGTATGGTACATGTGAAGTCAACATGTGCACAAGATAAACAAAAGAAGGCCTAAAATTTCAACTGCAGACCCAAAGACTTCCTACTTTCCTCAGTAAGCAAGTCTGCTAAAAGCGTCATCTCCTTGAAAATGTCTGTGAAGCTGTGACTTTATTTTTGTGCTGCACTTTGCAATGCGAGGGGAAGGGGGTGAAAAGAAGCCCATCTCAAAGTGTCCTGTATTTTTGATTCCTAATTTTCATCTCCCTTATGCTCTTTCTTCCCACCTTGGATTCCACACTTGTCTTCATCTGAGACATCTACCATGAGCTTACTGTGGGTGCAGCATAACTTTGAAAGCAAGCAGGCCAGAGAAGTCATGTTTCTTGTCCTTGTGAAATCCCACAATATTAGACGATCAGGTGGCAATAAACAAAAGAACACGCTAACCCCCAGGGGACTGGTCACGGCTCCTGGCTGGACTCAGACACAGCAGGAAGCCAGAGGATTTGGGACGACACAGTTTATGGATGAAAGTTAAAGGCATTTAACTTGCTTGAAAACACAGAGAGAAAGAACCATCCCATAAAATAATATATATTTTGAGGGATGAGCTGTTCTGTGGAGTTCAAGGGTAGGGCCAGGGTGACTTCTCTGCTAGTTGCCATTAACTCAGCATGGATGAGGCACACAGGCGGGCAGTCAGCGTGGGAGTCGGCATTAAAATGCCTCTCTGAGAGGCCCTGGCCACGTGTTTGTCTGAGAGTCAGTTCCAGGGGAGAAAAGGTGGTGAACTTCGGAGACAGAGGCGTAGCTCCTGCAACTTGTGTCTACACAGTTTAGCAAAGTGGGAACTTTTTCTTTCTGCTGCGTGCTCTTCAACATATTTAATGTATCTTCAACATCTTTCAGAAATTTATTTTCCTACCAATCTTGTAGATGTTATTGTTTTTTGCCGATAAAGCTCAAGGACTTGGAGGCTTACTTCTGGACTAGCTGGCATTTATAAAGCAAGGAAACTCTCACGTGCTGTCGTGATTTGCGTGCGCTATGGCGTGGGTGGATAAGCGGGAGGAGCGGGGACAGGAGGGTGTGGAACAGTGGAGAGCAGGTGGCCTGCTCTGCCCCGGCAGGCGCTACCCAGGCCCTGGAGTTCTGTCTGTGACAGGACTGGCCACGGCCACAGCCACGGGAAAGGGGGACCCAGTCCCTGTGGGTTCAGACTGGGAGGCAATGGAACGAGATCACCACCCTTAGCGAAGGCCGATGGCCTTGGTCTTGACTTTGCCACGGAAGCCATCTCTGTCCTGATGTTGCATGCAGAACCCATCCCACACAAGATCACACTCCATTTCGGTTGACACCGCGGCTGAAAATTTTGACCGTAACGTGTTTACTCAAAAGCAGGGTCTGCACTCCTAGGTCTGCTATCCACTCATGTGACCATGATGTCTTCATAAACAGAGGAGAAAATTTTTCTCAGGGGGGCGGGTTGCAGAGAGAGATGGCATTTAATATCAAAAAGCCACATGGTTGTCATGGTTTCAGGAAGCTCAGGCAGAGCCTGCGTACGTATAAAACAAAATGTCAAATTCACTTGTTTGAATTTCTGCCACCGAAAATTCTAATTCGAGTCAAACTGTCCCTCCTGGCACAGGGCAGGCAGAATGACCAAGTGATGACGCTGCGTAATAACAGTGCAGCGGCCTGGACCCCCTCCCACCTTGCTCCCTGGGTCACCGCGTGGCCTGCCCCACGTCCCATCCCAGGAGACTTCGGTAATCAGCCCAGATACGTGACCAGCAGCTCCCACACAAATCTATAGCATCCGGACGTCCAGATGAAGAGAGATCTGATTCCACTCACAGACAGCAAATGAAACACGCCAAATTCTAGAGGGACCTCTCTGCGGAGGCTGTCAGTTTTCAAAATAAAAAGAAAAAAGCTGCTTCTGTACCTATATAAAGGGTAACAGGCCATGTTATACTATCTGTTATGTCCCAAGGTTTTAACACTTCCTTTTCACACCTCCACATCAGCACACGCGTGCAGCAGCACACGTCGTGCTCAGCAGATCTCATCAGAATCAAACCCCATGCACCTGGGCACCTGGGGCAGCCACAGGATGTCTCTGGCCTACGCATGGAGACCTGCAGCATCCAGTCTTTGTCCCAGGTATGAGGGGGCTGGGGACTGGAGAAGAAGCAAAAGGAGAAGCAGCAAAGGCGGGCTTGAAAGTAAGAACGCTTGTGAGATGGAGCGAAGTGCAAGTGTGGAGGTAAGATCAGGCTGGTTTCCTGGAGAACTTCGTCCGCAGTCTGGATCTTGCAATGACAGGGGCAGGGAACAAGAAGCAGGTAAATCACGACCCCCGACCCCGCTCTGGCTGCGCCTGCCCCCCTGGCTCCTGCCCCTTCAAGCACCAACCTCATATCATTTCACATTTTCGCCGGATATGCCTAATGCAAGCTCATTTTATCAACTCCCGGCAAAGACGCAACTTCACACTCTAACTTCTTCCCAAATGTCTCTCTCCAGGCTGAACTTCCCTTGGGCACTACTTTCATCTCCTCACTGGCCCTGGCACACTCCGGTGGATACCGGGCACTTCAGCGGTCACGTGCCTGACTCAAGGGTCTCGAGTCGTCCCAGCGCTCAGTACATGGGGATGCTTAACGTCATCCGCTATGTCAGAATGAACTATGACACATCAGAAATGCCCCAAGTGTCCAGCAACAGGGCTGGTCAAATACATTGTCTGCCACATCCCTCCAATGGAATATCATATCGCTGTAGAAGAAAAGAAACAGAAAAGAATGAGGGGCTTTGCAGGTACTAATGTAGAAAGACCACCAGGCTTTTGAAGGGAAGAGCCAGGTGCAGAAGGGTGTCTACAATCTGCTTCCGGTGAGGCTCCGATACAGGGACCCTGACACAGGCACTGTGGAAGGACAAGCAGGAAACTAACGACGTGGTCACCGCAGGCTCGGCCGGGGATCCACAAGGGAGGGGGGCATGCGGCTTCTCAGTGCAGCCTCGGCTCCATTGTTCGATTTGTGAAGCATGTGAATGTATCACCCACTTAAAGCAAATAGCAATACCTTTTTAAAAAGAATGAGGGTAGGGCTGGTGCGGCTCAGTGGATTGAGCACCAGCCTGCAAACCAAAGGGTCACAGGTTCGATTCCCAGTCAGGGCACATGCCTGGGTTGCAGGCCAGGTCCCCAGTGGGGGCCACGTGAGAGGCAACCACACAGTGATGTTTCTCTCCCTCTCTCCCTTTCCCTCTGTGTAAAAATAAATAAATAAAATCTTATATTAAAAAAAAAGAGTGAGAGTAGGTAATTCAGGGACAAAGAAAAAAAGACCCCAGAACTTGGAGGTTTTGAACTTGAGATCAGATTACAAACATCATTTTGCCCTCTGCTCGGCCCCCAGATGAGCGATTCTCAACTGGCATGCTGCAAGAACTTCCGAAACCTAAAGCGCTCGATTCCCGACTGTGTAGTCAGGGGCACCGACCTCTTTCCCCTTAAACTGTCAAATTAAAAAAATGACAGCAGCCAACACAACAACGGCCATCCAGTGTGAACAAAGCAAAATTATACCTATTTTTGTAAGGCCGGCAAAAATACGGTAATTTTTTGGTGTGCCACAGAATTTTAGCAGATGGGTTGTGCGTGCCACGCGACGAAGGGGTTGCAAACCGCGGCTGCAGACAATGAGCCTCAAGCCGCGGCACTGTCATCGCCTTACTTGTTGGCCACCAGGCGCATCACGGTCCAGTCCTTCGGGAACATCTCCGGGCGGATCAGTATTCGGAACACAGTGAAGATCTGCAGCAGGAAGTCCTTGGGCGAGGAGGAAACAGACCGTTTTACTGAGTTACTGGTTGTTGGTAACACACAGTGCGCACACAAGCGCTGCTGCTGTCCCCGCCTCTGCCGCAATGACGGGGAAGCAGGGGGCCGCACGGAAACCCTTCACCCCAAACAAATCGCGCCCTCCCCAACCTCAGACCCAATCGGTTGCCCCCCCTCTCCCACTTGCTCCCCCTCTTCCTCTTTCTTGTGCACGGCGGAAATGATTGTCACTTATTTGCATGAGGTCTAAAACTTAAGGTCTCAGAGGTAAAATGGAGGACTAGGAACGGAAGATGAGCAGGCATATACTGTCTCTCGATCGTACAGGGACCAATCAATAAAAAACAAATAAGTAAAAAAAGATAAATAAATCTCACACCATTTGTACGGTAAGGAGTTGGGAAACTTATCCTGAGGGCCATGCGGGGACACTGAGGGGTTTTACGCAGACGCACGAGAGGATCAGACTTGTGTTTCACAAAGATTTTCTGATGATAACGTAGAAAAAGTTGTGTTATATTTATACATGATACTATGCTATCAGGATAGCACAGACACAAATTGGGACTATGAAACACGTGGACTTGAGACCATGAAACGTGAGCTAAGACATCCAGAAAAGAAAGCATCGTGTCTCCCCATCAAGAGCAATGAGCGGGACAGAGCCTTCTACGACCACATGGCCTTGACTTACAACTTAGAGTCGAACGTGATCTAAAAATTTGCCGCAAATTTGATATGTGCAACACCCTTGATACTGGGTTTACATTCAATGACAGGATGTTAATAATCATTATCACACTGAAGTTCATATCCTTAACATTGAAGGCTTAGGTACATGACACAAAAATAGCTCCTAAATGGCCTTCGGTCTCCAAGGACTATAGAACTATTTTTCTGTAATAAAATAAAGACTATGAGTCACAATCATTGTCTAGAAAAAAATGGCCTGTGAAGGACGCTGACATTTATTAAGAGGGTTGATTCATTCAACCGAGATCCATCCATGATTTGCTGTTGTATGAACATTTGGGCTCTCTGCTTAGGACACTGTGACAGTCCCTGTTCTCACAGGACCCAGAGTCACCAGGAACACGAGGGAACAACCAATGATCCCAACATGCCGTTTTGTGCCGTCACCGAGGGAGGGCTGCAGTTAATCAGGGTATGAATCAGGCGATAGCAGTGAGTTGGTGGTAGAACAGACTTCGTAAAGTAGGCCAAAAAAAAAAAAAAATGACTCCAAGGAATTAAAACTTATGTATGTGGCTTGTTAGGAGCATACAAGCAATTTTAAGGAGGCTGGAGTGGGAGAGGTTTGGAAAGTGGTGGAAGACAACGGGGATGGCAGGAAGACCGAGGAGAGGGAAGACCTGACCAAGACCTTGGACTCTGTCCTGCAGAGAACGCTCAGTCCTCATGGTTGAAGGTTGGCTAGAGCCTCGGTCAGATCTGATTTCTGAAGCCGCCAGTGGGCCAGCACACGAGAGGTCGTGCAAGGCTACGCTGACGCTGTACGCAACTTCCAGAACACGCGCAAGCTCGTGCGCTAAAGCGGGCCCCACGGTTCTGTAGGAAGAGTCGCCATCGTCACCAGGGGAGACTCGCTGTCTCCATCTGCACAAGTGCCAGCGACGAGGACAAAGCTTCAGCCCCCAGGAGAAGGTGGGCACGTAATAAAATGTTCCTGATGCAGGAGGAGGAAAAAACCCTCATCGCGTCTCAGCTTTTGCCTTTGTTCATTTCTGAAATAATGCCATGTTCTGGAGGAGGAAAGAATCCAACAGGGCGGAGAGGCGGCCCTCAGGCATTTCTGCTGCCAGTAAGAACCCCCACCCCACCCCACCCCACCCCCGCAAGTCCCCGAGGACCACGAGCAGAACCGGCATGCTGCGAAAAAGCCGTTTCGAAACCACTCTAACGGGACCCTGGGGCAGCCGGGCTCTCTGGGCGAGAATGCGGCTCCCCCTCCACTAGCCTTAGCAGGGGCTTGAGGATGACACTTTCTAAACACGCTGGGATTCCGAGACTCGTTCGTTGGGAAATGCTGGCCCACATCTGTCTTTGAATTGTTAAGGAAAAAGGCAGTAACATGGGGACTAAAAACAGTACAATATTAATCTGGAAATCGCGGTCTATAACTTGTCAGCCTGGTCCGACAGCCCTGCTCCAGGAGTCCGCTCTGCAGCCACGGGGTGTAAATCCGCAGAGAAACAGGCCCCATGATCCGTGTGTGTACCCCCGTGTTCTGTCCACCGGCAAAGTCAGAGAATCCCCCACGCCCATCGGAAAGGGGCTGGCCGCATCGTGGAGCATCGCCAAACGAGGCCGAGAAGAAGGAAGGGGTAGCGGACTCTAATACACCCATGATGTATGGTGCTGTGAAGAAGCACGAGCCTCGTGAATAGCAGGACTGCATTAAAAGCTGTGTGCGTGTCTCACGGCACAGACAACAGTCTTTGGGGTCTCGCGCCTGTGTGTCGACAGAAGCTACCCCTGGGGACTAGAGCATGCGTACGGGGAGGAAGGACTTAGTCCTTCGAGCCAGCCAGGTTGAGGGAGACTTTTAGTGTCTAACTGCAGCATCGGCTGTAATTTTCCATTTCCAACATTCTGTCAAGCTCTACCTTTCCTTACCGACAGTTGCCTTATTTATTCCACTTTGAACATAAATGTATATACGAAACCCAAATAACTCCCCCTCTACCAACCTTCCCTTTCCCAGCCATCCCGAGGCCCCGCTAGAATCACCTCATCGCTCTTCACAGGTTCTCACAGGAAAGGTTATGCGATTTGATAGCGAACACATGGGGTCAGGAAAGTTTGTTAAAGTTTAGGAAAAAGCGGAGTTTCGCTGCCTGAGCCGAGAGCTCAGCTGTTCATGGAACTCGCAGCCCTCCTACGGACTTGCGCGCGCACAGTAGCAGCTGCGCCAGTCTTCATGGGGAGGGGGGTCGTGACGTGAGACGTGAGGTGGGCCCTGCACCTGGCTCCTCGCGGGGACGCAGCGAGGAGGTTGTTTGCACGGGTCACACTCCATACTTAACGCCTTAGCCGCCCTTCCTCACCCTGAGGCGCAGACAGACTCTGAACCATGACGCCCCAGGCTTCTTACGTCACACTGAACGGTTGCTCACTGTCAACACCTGATGAAAGTTAACAACTGCACAATTATCCTCCTCCTTAACCACGCGGTTCTCGATCCACAGGATTTGAATGCTTTTCATCCACTTTAACTCTAAACTCAAGAACGGATGTCCACATGAGAAACGTGGTCTTTGCAGGCTTGCGCGTACACATGCCCATCAGGGACTGCTGGAGAGATCAGGTCTGCCCACCTCCCATCCCTTGTCCCACGTGACTCAGCTTGACCACTGCTCCAAGGTCACTGACAGGCTTGTCTGAGATCGTGCACCCCCCAGGCAGTTAGGAGTCAAAGATAAGAGACGCTCACGCACAACTTATATCTTTAAAGAGGTACCAGTCCCCCCTCCAAAGGCACCAGGAGGGCTTCCAATCATGGACCGTCACAGTGGGCCTGTACCCGCTGTCCCAGCTGTCTCCACCCCCGCATTTCAGGCCTTTCCATAATGATGCCTTCGTATGAAGTCGTATGGAGAACTGGGGACACGGAGAAAAATGAAGGGCAGCAGCTGAGGACAATCAACTTCTAAGCTCTCAGTGAACGCTACGAAGGAAGCATGGAAGTTCCCTGAATCTCTACAAGGGTCAGAGGATATTGAGAAACCCGGCGTCAGTGTTTTTAATTTAATATCAGCAGTGTATTGACTAGCCAGTAGCTGACAGAGTATATCAAATACAGCTCTGGCTCCCCAGTCAGAACAAGGCGGCCAGCCTTTCCTGCTGCGGTCTCAGAGGGGTGACATCAGCCCACGTCTCTGTGACCTGCTGCGTCTTCTGAGGAGGCAGCACTTCCAAGTCCACTTAACGAGAGTCACTTGATGTGCTTTGGTCTCGTCAGTTCTGTTACTGTTTCTGGCCTTATTGCACTTTGATGACAGGTGTTTTAAATCCTATGTTCTTGTCCAAAATGAGAATGAATTACTTTGCATGAGTACAGAAATCTTAAAAAGCCAATATGGGTGAGCAGCTGTGTGGATGAAGCTGAGAAAAAGTAGCTTAGAATATAATGGAAACAGGATAAGCAATTGTCAAGGAACTATCTGCATAATGACCAAGAAGACTGAGAGAAGGTAAAAAGAGGTATTTTAAAAAGTTTTTTAAGTGCCACTTACCCTTAGTTCTTCCTTTGTGTTGAAACTATCGAGAAGCTGTTGGTAATGTCTGTCTGTCATTTGTCGTAGTAGGGATAGGAGACAAGCAACAAACTCCCCCTAATTCAAAAAGAAGAAAGAGAAAGAAAAAGAAAAAGCAGGCACGTTTTTCAGTAAGGACATAAAAGGACATCAGCCATTTACTTTGAACTACCCTAAAATAGAGCACTTGAAAACAAAACAAAAAAAACCCAGTATGATCCAAACTCACCCAACGAAGTCTTCTTCATCTAAATGGACCATAATATCAAAGTCACAATTTCTCCCTGGGATGATTAGCATTTCCTTGTTCTAAGCGAATTTTTAAGTTCAGGGCGGATTTCTTTACTTGGGCGAGAGCTTTCCACTGGGGAAGGAACCCCGCCCACTTCGAGGAGGCGTGGCCATGAGGCCTGGACAGAGGAGCACTTCCGGTACCTTCGTGCATCACCTCGTCGGAGCCTCACATCAACGCCTGAGCTAGGCGGTACAACACTTATTGAAAGCAGGTAAAAGGCAGGGTCAGTGGACTGAGAAACTCGCCCGGAGTTACACAGCTGGACATCAGCAGCGGGAGAGTGGGCCCTAGACCTTTCCGACCACAGCTCTTCCCGCAGCGTCTGAGTTCACATGGCCCTCCGGGCTCAGCCGAGTGCCCACCTGTCAACGGCGGTGTGCGCTGAAGGCCCGGGAGTGCACAAGCAGCGACCGACCTCCTTCTAGGAATGCGTGCCCTGCAACCCTTTCATGCTCGGTGCTACCGAGTGGATGGAACCCCCACAAGGCCCAAAATCTTAAAAATCAATCATAGAAAAAAATATATACACAGCATCACAGAGTTGAAGACCTATAAAACTGCTATCATGTTCATTTCCTAGTGCTTTTCTAATTCAAAGTATTTCTGCATGAGGCAACCCTTGTTTGCTCAGCAAAGAATTTACATGCTTTTAATTACATTTATACAACCTTAATTACATTTAAAACAATACCAACACAACAGGAGAAGCAATCAGTGGTAAATGACTGTAAATTCAGAAATGTAGTTTAATTAGGAATTGGTTTCTTCGACCTTACTGGGAAAGAGACTGCAGGGTCACATATAAAATCGGAGATGAGAAGCCCCGAGGAGCGGGATATTCCAACAGAGACAGCTCAGTCAGGACAGTCAAACACGCCCTCGCCCTCCCAGCTGCAAAGGAGGCTTGAAGATGCTGCTTCACAGCCACGTCTGGATAACCGGAGGTGTGCCCTGACCCCCTGCGTGTGAATATCATTTACACGCCCACAGACACACGAAATAGAATTATCCCTGCAGACTTATCAGGGCAAATATTTGAGAAACTAACCACTGTGGGCCAGCAGAAATATCCTCTAAGCTCAACACGTTACTTTATTAACAAACAAGGACATCCTGATACTGAACACAAGAATTAGAAAGTTTAAGGGCACAATTGTTCATATTTTAGCGCATGTGTAAGAGGGAACAACCCAAGGCTAGGCAAAAACTACCCAGTGGGGTTGGGAGAAGAGGCCCTGGTGCTCACTCCGGACTGGGATGGGAATGCTGCCTTTTCTCACCACGGGCACCACAAGCCTGTTGAGAGGGCTTCAGTTAGAGTGCCAAGCAGGGTCTTTCCTCAGGAGCAGGGAAAAATCACTGTTAGAATAAATGCTGCTCTGATTCTGCCTAAGAAAGTTCAAAATCAAGATGTGAAATGAACAGTTCCCAAGAAATTTATCCTCAGTCCACAGCAAAGATCAACCATATGTTTAGGGGGGAAAAAAAACAACCCAACCCCACCAAGGTAAAATTCACAATGTCTGGCATGCAAATAAAAACCTACCAGGCACACACAGGACCAGTGACAATGATCATATAAATAAGAAGAAAAAATCATCACTAGAAACAGACCCAGAAATGACATAGATAACAGAATCAACAGTCAAGGACATTCAAAAACCTACTATTACTGTATTCTACATATTCAGGAAACTAGAGAAAAAGTGTAATGTGTTCATTAAGAGGCATGGAAGATATCAAAAGAAGCCACATTAAACTTCCAGAGGTGAAAACTATAATGTGTGATATAAAAATTGACTGAATGGGCTCTGCGATGCCGTGTTATTTATCCACCTGTCTGTTTGGGAACTCCAAGCACATTTAACGTTGTGAAGAGGCCTGGGTGTTCAGTAATTGTCTTTGTATTTTTGACAGATTTTAAGTGTCTAGATGAAAACTCTACCCTCACGATTTGTTGAGAAGAATAAATTGATAAAAACCCATCGTTGCCCAACATTTTCGTAGTCTCGATGAGGAATTCTTTACATATAAATCACCTCTGAAACATCACATCAGTGGCCTGTGTCCATTTGATGTACACAGATTGAGAATAATGGGTGTTTCTATCAATAATTGTGAATGAGATATCAGGTGGCCAGAACACAAGTCTGCAAGAAACCTTCTATTATCCACAGGCTCAATTTTTTCCAGAAATTTCTTATGGAGTCCCCCGGAATTCTTTCCCCTCTCCAAGGGGAAAGGCTGTTCCAAGGCTGTTGTGCACAAAATCGTTAGAGAAGCACACCGAAGTGTGTCTTAGACGTGGCCCCTGCTGAGCCGAGTCACCTGCTTCACACATGGCGCTGAATGGAATTAAATACAAAGAAAAGAAGCATTTATGAATGATAAAGATCATGGGAGTCCCATGAGCAATTGGTGATCCATGCTACTTTATAAAAGCTGCCTCCATGTACAGTTAGATTTTTGTAAGTGAATGGTTACAAGCGTGTTTTCTTTTTTTCCCAGCTAGAGAGAGCATTTTAAAGTTCAAAGAACAGTTGGCGGAAGAACAAGAAGTACAATCCCTGTAAGTAGTAAAAATCAGGCTGCAGTTTTCTGCAATTCTGGGCAGCGGGGAGCAAGCCAGGGTACTTTGCAAGGGAACAGCCTCAAATGACAAGCTATAGGAACTGCTTTACCCACAGCATGGCCACCTCTGGAGACACTTGTTCTGTAGGGACTGAAAAGTGCTCAAGGTTGGACCACACACAAAGACTTGCCATTCAGCCCTGGCTGGTGTGGCTCAGTGGATTGACTGACTGCCAGCCTGCACATCAAAGGGTCACCGGTTCGATTCCCAGTCAGGGCACATGCCTGGGTTGTGGCCACGTCCCCAGTAGAGGGCGCATGAGAGGCAACCACACATTGATGTTTCTTTCCCTCTCTTTCTATAAAAATAAATGAAATCAAAAAAAAAAAAAAAAGAAAGAAAGAAAAAAAAAGAAAAGAAAGAAAGACTCCCTATTCAGACAGGTATTCTCTGGGAGAACATGATGGAAAAATCGGACAGGTCTTCCCTGCCCAGAGAGAATGATTTTGGGAATGACTAGAGCATATTTCTCACCATAGAATTCATTACAACAACCCCAAACGATGATTACTTTGCTGCAGAAATAATTACGGTGAGTCTCGTGGCTACCACAATCACCAAAGACTGAAATGGACTGAGATTGTCCAAATATTTTTTCACGGATGTGAGGAAATCCTAGCACAAACTTTGAGATACGTACAATCGCCTTCCCTGTTCTAAAGACAAAGGAACAGACGCTTAGACGGTAACTGGCCCAAGAAGCAGGGCGGGATGCGAACCAGGGCTGCCTGCACTGTCTCAAAACAATCAAAGGTCCCGAGTAGTTTCAGTGTGCGTTTCCTTAGCAAATTTCATCTCGCACCCTTTGAGAGCTGCTTTTTCCCACAGCAAGACGCACAGCAGAGGCGCAGGAAATGTTTCTCCTCGTGTGATTTTCCCCAGATGCAGAACATCAGACGAACACCCCAAACCCACCCACAACCTCGACTCCCTGCCTTCCCCAGTCTCCTCATTCGCACTGACTACTGCGGGGTACGGAATGCACCGAAGGCCCCCCAAATCCAGGAGACCTTTGGACGGGACGGCCCTACCTCCGGATACGAGGCACTTGGAAAAACTGCCTCAGCTTTCCACTCAAGCCGCCCTCACCCACAAGCAGGCTTCGCTGTGTTCTGTTTGCCGGACCATCGTCACTCTAGAATTAGGTTGGGGCCGTGTTGCCGGGAAGCAGCGAGAGCGTTGCCACCTCTGGCTTTTGGTGAGACGGTGTGGATGTACCTGTCCCTGTTCCTCCTGCTGAGCGCAACTCAAAATGGTTCAAGGGCTTAAATGTGAAACATACACGTATGATACTTTCAGGAAAAAAACTGGAAGATAACCCTCAGGATACAGGGTCAGACAAAAAGAGTTCTTAGACCTGGTATCAAAAGTCGGGTCCATAAAAGGGAAAACTGATAAATTGGACTTGATCGAAATTTTAAAATTTTGCTTTAAAAAAGACCCTGTCAAAAGAATAAAAAACAAAACAAAACAAGCTATAGAGCGGGTGGAAATATTTGTGAACCAAGTATTCAATAAAGGACTAACACCTCGAAGATATAAAGACCTCTTAGCGCTCAACAGTAAACTAGCAATTCAATTAGAATCAGGGACAAGGACACGAAGAGGCGGTCTCCTGAGGAGGAGACCCGCATGGCCAACAGGCCCGTGGGCAGGTGTTCAGCCATGAGGGAAATGCAAACGAAAGCCGCCACAATCCTCCCTGTCCTCTCTGAGCAGGTATTGAGAAACGGGATTATCCGCCCGCTGTGGATGGGAGGAAGTAAAATGATACAGCCGCTCTACACAACAATTTGGCAGCTTCCCAAAAAACGAAACATGGAATGAGCGCGCGACCCTGCAGCTGTCCTCCTGGAGCCGGTCCCCGAGGAAGGAGGCACCGGCCTTCACTCACACCTGCGCACAGATGTGCAGAGCAGCTTGGTGTGCAACAGCCCACACCCGGGTGCGGCCCAGAGGCCTCCCAAGGCAGAGGTGCACGGAGGACTCTCCCCAGATCTTTGCAGCAGCCCCCCGCCCGAAGCAACTGACACTCAGACCAGCACCCCCACGCGTGGGCCCTTGGGCCGTCCGCTCTGTGACCGTACAGTGACGTCCTGGAACTGCAGCCGAGTGGATGAGCCGGACGGCTGAGGGCGACTGGTGATCTCCAAGATGGTTCTCAGCAGGGTGTCCAGCAGGCTGGCCACTATCACGTCTATTTCCTCCAGCACAGACTTTTCCTTCGGAGAAAAAGAAACACAGTGTGCGCAGGGAGTCCTGGCTGTGCGGGCACAGTGGTCCCTCTTGAACGGAAAAGGGGGGCAGGGCGCTTCCAGATGCAGGGAGTCAGACAACTCGAGAGCTTTGAGAGACCCCGACCTCAGTGAAGTCACCAAAGTAAATGACCTCCTTTTACAGAAAACAAAGACCCGGAGATGTTAGCAGCGTGCCCACAGACACGGCCTGGCTGTGTATGGCGCCCGAGAGGCACCCACGGAGGGAAGGCCCCGGATGAGCGTGGAGCGCAGCCAGGCAGCCCGTCTTTCTGGACCTGACTCGCCGCTGAGCGTCCTCTGGGTTCTAAAAGACCATGGGTTTTTCTTTTCTCTTTTTAATCTCAGACTGTGCTTACAACTATTCTTCTTAACACTTGAATTGCACAGGTCATTTTCCAAAACTCTATTTTAAGTGCAAATGACTTCCTATAAAAATAATTTTCTTAAAGCACCTCACACGGAAGCGTGTGCAAAAGCGCTGAGACCAGGTAAGTGCCATCAGCTACAGGAAGGATCTAATGCCAGGACCCCGGTGGGGACTGCTTTCCTGAGCAGCGCAGGGAACCCTCCCCAGGCCCCAGCTGAGAGAGGCACCCAGGCTGCTCTGCACGTACTGTCCACAGTGAATTTGGGTTCTTTTACACCCGCTGCCCACGATGAAGCTCTGTACAAATACACGCTCCCTACCAAGGAGATGGGCCCTGCAAAGAAAACACTTAGAAAGCGTGAGCTGGAAGGAGCTGGTTGGCTAGACTGTTATGGTAAACTTCCTTACACTTCTAAGGAAACAGCCAAGGTTGCCTTTCCAGGGCAGAGTTCCTGCTCCGAACTCCTGGTCAGCTCAACCCAAGCGCAGACGGCGACGTCCGCGCGGAAGCAGACAGGAGAAGCTGTAAATGGCCCTCCTCGGCCACGGCCGGCCCTCCTCGGCCACGGCCGGCCGTGTGCAGTGCGCCGCTCACCCCGTGAAGGCGTGCGGGCTCAGCTCGGCTGGACGGAGGGAGCTTTAAGGCAACCCAGTGCCTTCCCCGGTCACCACTCTTTCTTCCCCAGTCCCGGACCACCCGTGGGGCCCGGGATCCTGAGGCTGCGCACAAACCCCGCCATCCAGGCCCGGTCCCCTTGCACCTGCAGACACAGGGCTTCTCTGGTGCCAGCCCTGTTCCCAGGCTGCTGGGGCCTTTTCTCCATCACTTTTCCAGAGCCCCATGTCAACCGACTGTCAAGCCCTTCAGCGGGCCGTCATGAGAGTGACAAAGACAGGGACACGGTAGCACAGTCGTCATACAGAGGCAGAGAGACAGATGTCTCAGCAGTCACCGTCACTGGGACACACGAGCACAGGCTCAACGGACAGCTGTAGACAGCCCCAGCACAGGATGTCCCCTGAGTGTGGACCCCCGGGCCAGGGCTGTGACGACCCCGCCTTATCCCCACGTACAAGCAAGCATGTGATTCTTCTCGATCTGCACTCAACCTCTTATGCAATGGCTTTGCATCAACAGCCAGAAAGCGACAGGACTCCCAAACCCACAGCAAGTCAGTGAGTTGCTCGGAGGGCCGAGCAGTCACAGGGCTGGATGCCCCGGGCTCCTGGGCCTTCCCTGGGCTCCACGGCCTCCACGGGCTGGGCGCACGGGCCGGGCCGCACTCCGAGCGGCACCATCCGGCAGCCTTTCCCAGACCAGGCCCCTACAGGCCCCGGAGCAAGCAGGCGTTTGTTCTCACAGCAGCACCTTCAACATGTCGAGATCAAAGACACTCATGGGAAGCTTCGAGAATTCCAATTTTCCTAACTAGGGACTCAGTTCCTTCTTGAACTACAAGTTTAGGAAACCCAGGGTATTTGGGGTTACAGCAACCCCACAAGGTTAAAAAAAACTCCTTCGAAGTTAAAGCGCCAAGTCCCACCCAGCTGGAATGCGAGAAAGTGGGCGTGTCGGGGGTGTGGCTTCTTTGAAGACAATCAACACTCTGCTTACTCCCAGGAGCCCGTCGGTGGGACGGCGCGTGGCGCTCGGGATTTACTTACAGAGCTGTTCTTCTTGATGAGACAGAACACGTTGCTCAGGATGCGGGCGCAGGCGATCAGGTCCTTCTGCTCCTGCAAGTGCATGTGCAGGTGGTGCAAGACCACGGGCAGCAGGATGCACCGGGAATCTGCAGAGAGAAGCCGCGGCGTCAGCCTGTGTGTCCCACGCGCCCTCGCGTCCTTCCGCGAGCGTTCCGATGAGCGCAAGGACTGACGCGTGATCAGCCCGTGTCCTTAAAAAGGTATTTGTTCTACAAGGTTGATGTTAAAACATGAACGAGCAAGCAAACAGGAGTTCCTTTTCCCAGCCCAGGATTCCTGCACTCAAGGCTTTTTCCCTTTTACTGAAATGGGGCTTTAAAAAAAATGGTTTTACCTACAAATTACGGAAAAACCATGCTTCTCTTGCCGTTTCCTGATTTCCCTTGAGCTAGATCAGCGATTTTTCACCTGGTGCGCCGCAAGAATGTTTAAAACATGCAACACCTGACTATTTAGTTGGGGGCTCTGATCTCTTTTCCCTGAGATTGTCAAATTAAAACATGCCACAGCCAACACAACAATAGGTGTCCGGTATGAATGAATCAAAATTACACTTAATCATTTTTGTCAGATCAGCAAAAAAATGTTGTTTTTGTGGGCTGCAGAATTTCGGTAATTAATTTATATGTGCCATGAGGTGAAAAAGGTTGAAAATCGCTGAGACAGATCATCTACTGACTTCCTACTATGGCACATAAGATTACGTTTATTTTACCTCTTTCTGTTCCCAGCTTCTCAAGAGTCGCAACACAGTTTCTGGCGAAGCTAACATTTGGGGTTTGCTGCCATTCTGATTTCCACCCCTTGTACCTGATCAGATTCTTGCTGGGTTTTGTTCGTCTCCTTTTGAAAGCTTTTGGGAACTATTCCTGGTAATTCGAAATTTCATACTTACTGCTTGCCTTAGTGTTTTCAATCCATAAACGCATACCCTTCATTCAGCTCGGGGACCTCGCCTTGAATTATTTCTGCAATAATTTCCTTTCATTTTTTTCTGTCCTGTGTCTGGAACTTCACCCATATTCACGTCATGAATCTCTTAAACTATCTTCTATTTTCCCCAGATTTTTAAAAAGTCTTTTTGTCCAACTTTCTGGGCAATTTCCTTACTTTGCCCTGTAAGCCTTCTACGCAGTTTTCCAGTTTCTGCTACCACATGGTTAATCTCCAAAGGTCCCTTCTTCCTTCCGAGGCCAGGGGCACGGGCATGCAACCTGGACAGGTACAGGGGTGTGTGCTCGGAAGGGCCCCACTTGCTCTAACGCTGTGACTCCTTTGTGAAGGGCCTGCCTTGGGCTAATATAATGCTTAACCGTGAGAGGCTGAAAGCTTTCTCCTTACGATCAAGAATGAAGCAAAGATGGCCAATTGCACCTGTTCGATTCAACACTATACTGGCTTCCTAGGCAGCGTAATAAGGTGTACCCCCAGGGAAAGAATGTCTGAGACTGCACCCCGGTGAAAACCAGAGGGGATGCAAATGAAGAGTTCACAACTGGGGAAGTGCCCGATTTCTCTCTGTTGCCTTCTTGGTCTGTTGGCAATGAAATCTGGAATCCATGCCTTCAATGCCTGGCACGGCGCTACCAGCCCAAAGAGGTCTGGCCCCAGGTTTACCACCAAAACAAATCACACCAGGAAGACGTATTCTTCCCTTTAAGAAAACAAAGAATATTAAAATCCAAGATTGTGAAATAATTCACGGCGGGCTTCCTTTACAGTTAGCATGACTAAGGGACTTAAATACTTATTTATAAATCAATTGGTTGACAAAAAGAAGGAAAAAAGAAGGACAGGTTAGATGACAGGAGCCGCTGCCTAGTGACGCTGTACAATTAGAGAGGAAGAGAGGGCTTATCTGATCCGTTCCTGCAGCCAGCGGGATTGGATTTCTGAAAATTCAATTTGCAACCAACTGTTAGGAAAATAGCTACCGTGAAAAAAGCCAGGAAGGCAGACAAATCATTCGTGTGCAGCGTCTCTAAAAAGAGGTACACGCCAAGATGGCCTGCGGAGCTGACTTCTCTGCATCACGGGGCGATGCCCACCCACGAAATGATAGAACCAGCGGGCAAACGCCAAACACACTGACTGGTGAAAATGCTAACTCTTACCTTTAAAAGCAGGAAAGACAGAAGGGAGGGAGGGAGGGAGAAAGCCCACAGTTGCGCGAACGTGAACTTGCCATACATTTAACAGCAGACGCTGCTGTGCTGGTGGTGGTCCCACGGGCCAGCACACTCCCAGTCATGTCTCAAGCAAAGACTGCGACAAGGGAGTCGCCCTCTGGTATGTTTGGTTTTGCAGGGGCTCACTTGAGCGGATGGGGCTGGCTCCCATGTATAATCCTCAGTGGGAATGGGGCTGAGAAATGCAGGTAGGTTTCTTCCTTGAGGTTCATTTGGAGGCAAGTCATAACCTTTGCTGCCTCTATCAGCAAAGCTTTAGACTAGCATCACTGGAGGAAGGGTCTGTCCCCGTGGGAGCGAGGTCTGTGAACCTGGGGGTGGCATGCAGGGTCGCCAGCAGGGGCCTGTGGGCAGCCTCGGGAGGTGACAGCGTGAGGGGCTGCACACGGCTGGGTGCAGAGACGAACCAGCCCCGAGGAACACACCTGAAATCAGGAATGGGGCGGGCCGCTGGGGTCAAAGCCACCAGGCACTGAACTGCGACGTCGCAGAGAGCAGCAAAGCCTGCCCACAGGCGCACCAGCCGTCAGACGCGGGAGGGCAGATAGCCCCGGGTGGGTGCGGGGAAGGGGTGCCAGGGACTCCGGGGCTACGACCGCAAGCTGACAGCGTCAGAATCACAGCGAAAAGGCCTCGCAGAGGGCTGAGGAGGACCGCCGGGCAGCTTCCCAGTCTCGCCCGCTGGGTCTGATGCCCGCAATGACTCGACCGCGGAGCACCCTCCCCAGAGTGAAGCCAAAAGGCTGCGGAGCGCCCACAAGTGGGAAAGAGTGGAAGGACACAGACAGACAGACGGCCACTCAGGTGGGGCGCTCAGAAGAGAGACCTGGCCTGGAAAGAAACCTGAGTTACGTCCGCACATGGACCCCTGACCAAAAAGGTGAGGGGGTGGGATGCACCCCCAGGCTCACTCCGGCCTCCCTGCTGCAGCCCCCCCCCCAATGCATCCCCTAGAACGACCACCGTCACATCCCATTATGTGACAACCACTCGTTGAAAGTCTGCTACGCACCAGGAAAAAGTGAAAGAACTATAGCTATGTCTAGCAGCATGGGTAAACATGAGTACAGTATTAGGAAAACCAAAAAAACTCTACATGTCATATAAACACTAAAAGATGAAAAGTAACATGTTTTAGATCTTCGTAATAAAGGCGCGGAGAGCAGGAAAGGGACCCTTGGGGAGCGGGACTTTCTCGGAGGGGAGTCTGCTCAGCTGAGCCTGGGTCAACTGATAACGAGCAGTTTCGTCACGAAAGGCCTAACTCACAAATACCCAATATTGCTAAAGTCTGTTCATGATCCGTTCGTATTGCGCTCTGTTCTTTTCTGTACGTCTGAAATTTTTACAATAAAAAATGTGAACAAAGGCTCGTCCACTACACTTGAAACCCTACTTCACAAATACTCTGCATAGAGGCGTCCACGGGGACAGATACACCCAGCAGATGCTTGTTTTCCCATCTGGCCACGCCGATGGAAGCGCACCAGGCTTTCTAAGAAGGATGCATGCTATCTCAGGAAGAATGGGGAGGAAACAAGAAGCGATGGGGTTTAATAACAGACACGGGACAGAATCACTCAGCAACTGCTACATTAGCCACTTGCTATCAGGATGAAATGAAAGAGGACAAAATATCCGGACGTCCACCCAGCGCCAGGCCGCAGACTGAGGGAGAACTTGCAGGAGACAGACAACCTAGGGTCAAAGCAGGCCCCTCGAAGCTTCCTGAAAGGAAATGTGAAATTTCGGTGAACGTTAAAAAAAAATCTGTAAAAAGAAGGTGTACCATACACCACAAATAGTGATTAAAATCACTCATCAGGAGGGTTTTCTTTCCTTGTAGAAATAAAGTTGGAATAGCCGTACTTTTGTATGGGTTGGCCAAAAAGTGCTTCTTTCCTGTGTTAGCGTTTAGCTGTCTTTAACTTCATTTGGAACAATTTTGTTAGATTGTATTGCAACAGCTGTCATATCAGGGTGAATTTAAAAAAACTTATCAAAATTGGTGAACTTTTGTGTAGGCATACAAACACTGAAGATGGAAGAAGAGATGCAACATCTTTGGCGTGTTATGATTATTTCAAGAAAGGTAAAAATGGAACTGTAACACAGAAATAAAGGTTTTGTGCAGTGTATGGGGAAGGTGCTGTGACTGATCGAACGTGTCAAAAGTGGTTTGTGGGGTTTCTTGGTCCTGTTGACATTTTGGCCAAAGAATTCCCTGCTGGGGGGCTGTCTGATGCACTGGAAGATGTTTAGCAGCACCCCGGGCCTCTGCCCCCTAGAAGCCAACAGTGGGAGAGAGCCGACATCCTCACAATATCCGAATCAATAAAGGTATTGGTGACAATGAAAAACATGTGTCCATTTTTTTGTGGAAGAACCATGCAGACTTTTTGGCCAACCGATACTCGGCTACTCAGTAAACGTATTCTACCAACCACAGAAACACGCAAGGCTTTGGAGAGAGCGGTTGCCCGTTTCCTTGTTCCGACTGCTCCTGCCGACTGGTGGCGACGGGAGGGGAGCGCGGCCCTTCGCGAAGCGCCGCCATGAGGGCACGCCCACCTGGGTCCGTGTACAGCTGGCTCTCCACGGTCTTGCCGATGCACTGCAGCTTCACCGCCTGCAGCGCCTCGTCCACGTGCACGACGGTGGGCAGGCTGCCCAGGGTGTCGTGGACCAAGTTGGCCACTTCCCGGATGTCGAAGAGCTTCAGCAGCTCGGAGTACACGGCTGGGAAGGAGCTCAGAAACACGGCCTGGAAAGAAAGAAGCTGGAGTCAACCCCTAACAGGCCCTCGGAAATTGGCTCTAACGTGTCGGGGAGTTTAAGGCTGGGGCGAGTACTTCTGCATGCTAGGACAATCCATGTCGAATGTGTCTGGGGTCGAAAGCTAAAAGGCTGAAGTTAAAATTAAAAAGGGCGGAAGAACCAGACAATTTTTTTTTGAAATGTGCAAAGATACAACATAAAAACTGGGAAATTCTGGAAAATCACTGACATTAGCAAAGCGATTGGCAAAAGCCCCCACAGAATGAGAAAAATACGGCATGACCAGATGGAAAGAATGCTCCGCTGAGCCCTGGAACGCCCTCACGAATATTTCATTTCTTTCTGGACAAGCTCTCTAAAGTGCTCATTTAAATCTCATTTGCCTTTCAGAAACCAAACGCATGGATTCCCTAAAGCGCCCAATTTAAGATGAAAGGGAAACCAGGGCAGGGCATCAGAAGACCTAAAGGATATATAGTGCTGGCTTGGCTTCTCATCAACCCTGTGACCTTGGACAGGTCATGCCGGCCTCCTGGGATGCGATTCCACCAACTATAAAATGACGCGTTCGTCACAAAAACCCCGGAGGCTGCTTTGAGATTTATTGTAAGCCCAGAAGTGATGTGTGTACTGACTAAGGACAATATTCTTTATGTAAATAAAGAAATCTGATCATTGTTTTTTTAAGAAAAGAAATAAAAAGACAATAATATCAAACCCAAGGGGCATACCTCGAATCTACAGTGAGGGCTATACATCTAAACAAACAGAGAAGCGCAGCCTTTTAAAATTCCACAGGAGGAGGCAGTGAACGCAGGGGTCACCAGCCTCACCTCCACCTGGGGGGAGCAGGCACGTTCCCAGCAGGCTGTGAGCTGAACGCCAGCTGGCTTCCCCCCGAGATCAGACACGGGCGGGCGGAAAGTAGGTCAGGTCTGCAAGTGCTGATGCTCCGAACTCGGACTCCAATTCAGATTCGCAACTGTGGTGTTCATCTACGCAGCTGTACCAGACATGCCTAGCAGACCCACCGAAAAACTAGGTTCTTCTCGACTCTCAATAACTGCAGATTGACTCAAATGAATTTAAAATAAATAATCTGGTATTCCCTGCTAAAAAGTACGTTTATATAACCTTCATTTCACTCTGCAAAGAGCTGAGTCATACGGATGAAGTTAAAAAAGTAAAATAAAATGAGCCCAGCTTCCTGATGATTGAAAAGTCAGGTTGATCTGCCTCAGGGATCCTTTAATTTACTCATTCATTCTTTATTACACCTCTTCGCTTCAAAACAGCATTCGAACAGACCTGCAGTGCAAGGTGCTTATATTGCAAAGGCTGAAGGAACAAACAGCTTGTGATGAGGGCCAAAGGACAGTTATACCGGTGTATCTAAGCTAAGGACTTTTACTGCATTTGGACCTTCCTAACAGCAAGGAAAAATTTTTGAGAAAGATAATGACTCTGAATTTCAAGCTGGGTTTGGGGCCTCAACTCCCCCTGTCATTCCTCTCCTCCTGGGGTCCTCGGGGTTGGGGCCTACCCAGGGAAGGGGTCCCCAAGAGCCACTGTTTCAATGGCTAGCTCAGCAGCTGTGCCCAGGGCGGGGCTCCCTTCCCCCCCCACCCCCCGCACCCCGAGAGTCGCAGGTGAGCTGGGCACAGGGCAGGAGGGGTGCAGGAACCTCCGATGGGGACCACGACGGCCAGGGCTGCGGGGCTGCCATCTGCTGACCAGCACGACGGGCCCGCAGGGTGGCTGCTCTGCCTGCAGGAGACGGAGCGTGCCCTGGGCTGTAGCCCACACGGAAATAATGCAGGAGGGAGCCAGAGAGCCGGGCTTTTGCCTCGAGGCAGCCTAGAAGTTGAACGCCAGCCAACGGCTGTCCGTGGCTCCGGACGTGGCAGGCAGGATTCTAGGACGACGCCCAAGGCCTCATCCCGTGGGCTGTGCCCATGATCGCATCATACCATGGGGTGAAAGGTGATCTGCGGACATAAGGAAGTCACTAAGGAGCTGACCGTAAAACATGGAGGTTATTGCGATGGGCCTGACCCCGTGAGCCCTGGAAACAAGTTTTCTCTGGCCCGGGGGGTGATGGGAAATGTCAGGAGGATGGAAGACTCCACACAGGTGCTGGCTTTGAGGATGGAGGTGCCATGTACCAAGGAATGTGCGTGGCCTCTAGAAGCTGAGAGCACCTTCGCCTCCCTCACCCCTGGCTAAGAGCCAGTGAGGAAATGGGACTCTCGATCCTACAAACACAAGCAGACTGATTGCTTCCAAAAGCCTGAAAGACCTTGACAGTGAAGGGTTCTCCACAGCCCAGCGAGGTCCTCGGAGACCCAGGGCAAAAAATGCAGCCACTCCTTGTGACCTACAGAACTGCGGGCTATTGAATGGGTGATGTTGTATGGGCATCTGTTAGGTGGCAATGAACAAGTGACACATTGGTTCAAGCACAACGTGTGAGGTCAAGAGGGAACCCGGAAGGGGAGGGGGTGTCCCCCTCCCATTCCTCCCAAAATGCAGAGGGACAAACTCCCCACTGCTTGATGGAGGAAACCAGCCACTGCATCGTCTGATCTCAATTTCCTCTTAGCATTGCACTAAAATAACACGATCACATCCAAATTCACAAGCGTGGATACTGCAGGGGAGAGAACAATTCCAATTGAGTTAGCAGGGGGGCTCAGAAACTGCGTGTGCGCATTTTACACGTCCCCCCTCGACACAACGGGAATGTGGTTCTATGAGGCACAACAGCTGCCTCGCTGTGCTGACTGGAGGATGGAGCTTCGAGGATCAAGTCAAGATGCTGAACAGATACAAGGAGACCTGCTCCATCCCGCGGCTGGACAGGCAGCTCACGTCACGTCAGGGCGGCCGCTGGCGCCCGTGGAAACAGGCCTAAGTTCAAAGGGTGCTTGTCTCCCTTTGAAGAAGAAAACAATCTCTTGCCTCCCTAGGAAGGCATCGAGTTGAGAAATCACGACTCAAGGGTATTCTTCCAAGTGAGGGAATATTTGTCAGATGGGGGTGAGGTTTTCTCCCTGTGACTGGTAAAGATTTAAAAAGAAAAATGAAAAAACAAAAAAACCCTGTCAATAGCTTTTGTAAGAGTAATGAACTTCTGAGAAACCCGAAGCCCAGGGCTGGCTTGCTGGACTGCCCCCTTCCAGTGTCTGAAAGCAGGGTTCACCTCGTGGGCCGTGGGACACCGAGGTGTCCGGCAAGTCCCTAACACGCAGGGAGGGACCACGGACGACGGAGGCCAAAAGGGTATGAAAAGAGCCCGAACTGTGTCCTTGCCCAGAGGGGAGATGAGTCCGCTTCTGCCAGGAAGACAAGCGTACATCCCAAACAGTCGGGAAAAGTAAGGCGCTACCACCGAAGAAGGGCTGGTCTGCCCCTGGCGTTTCGTCATCACGGAGGACGCCTTCCACACGTCAACAGGCCCAAACTACAAGGATCCTCTGTGGGTGGAGTTTCGCCTTCTAACCTCCCATCGCACCTGCCAGTTCCCAATGATTCTAAGTCTCCCGTCTCTTGGGGGGGGGGGGGTGGTCACAAAGAGGCCCCTCCCTCCGACAGGTGTATAACCAAGTCATTAGAGCTGAGAGAGTGTGGCAAGGACTAAGAAACACGGAGGAGACGCTCAGCATCGCCTCTCAGAACGCGTTCAAGGCCGTGCTGCTTGCAGAGCGGATGGACCCTGTTCTGCACCAACGTGAGTAGTGGAGCTGCTCTCCGGGCAACAGATTCTGACAGCAGCCCCTCAGCGCTGGTCCCGTGAGACGGGTCCCGGGACGGCGAGGGTCCAGTTCAGTAAAACCACACAGTGTGCCGTTCAGCTGAGTCTGACCCGCTGAGTGCTGTGCAGACGATGAAAGGGCAGCGCCAGGCCCGGGGAGAGGAATTCCCGCAGTGATGCTCCGGCCGCCCGGCTGATGGGGGCAGCGCTTCTCACCACCAGCGTGCGTCCTGGAAACTGGGATCAGGCTGACATGCGCCACCAGGCCCTCCACGCAGACGGGGCGGTCCAAGGGGACACAGCTCGCCGCCTGCTCTGCGGGCTCTCAGAACCCGGGGCTGGCTGGTTAGGGCGGTTCCGAGTCAGCGAGGCTGCCAATGCACGCCCGGCTCTGGATCCCCCCCGGGAGCAAACACCTTCACGGAGGCCGGAGAAACATGCAGCCGGGCTCGTTTCCCGCCTCCAGTGGCGATGGGGGAGAATTACCTGCGACTGAGACAGTGCCCCCGACCCCTTGCTCTCCTGGGACAGGAAGAAGCGCACGGACATGAGCAGCTCCTGGATGCAGCAGCGGAACTCGTCCTCGTTCTGCCCGCCCGTGGCCAGGGAGAAGAGCCTCCGGGACTGCACGATGTACTTGAACAGGTATTCTTGCGCCTGGAACGACATCGCCAGAAAGTCCCTCCCCGTGGAGACCGGCAGCGCTCATCTAACGGGGGCAGACTCGAGAACCCCGGCACCACATTCGATGTTCAGGGACTAGTCTCAACACGAAGGCCATGGAGCTTGTCCAACAGCTTGCGTGTCGGAGGAGAGTTCTTCTTCTCTGACACTTAATGAGGGAAAACACCTGGATCATCCGAAAAGTCCCCTGATGGTGGGGAGAGGGAACGGGGGCTGGGGGCTGGGTGCAAAGGGGGAAGGGGTGGAGAAGTACAGAACTGTCACAGGGGTGTGAAGGACAGCGTAGGGAACAGGGTTGATAATTTTGTAATAACCTTGTGTGGTGCCGGGTGGGTACTAGAATTATAAGCGATATACATGTCTAACCACTATCTGTACACCTGAAACTCATGTAATACTGAATGTCAACTGTAACTGGAAAAAAAAATTTAAATACATTAAAAATAAACATTCTATGTAATGCTCCAGAGGTGTGAACATTAAATGTTTCAATCCTCAGAGGTTTTTAAATTCACAAAGAGTGTCTGTTTACAGAAATGATTTTGCTTTGCTTGTAAGTACTCTCGCCACTTAGTATTTTCCCTTCAACCTGACCAACGTGGTCAACTTATAATTAACAACATGCTTGATTTACAAAACGCACACCTGTCTCCCTTCGCCTGCGGAGAGGGAATGGGGGCTGTGTTCCAACAGTCGGTGCCCAGGGCAGGTCCTGGACAACACCTTTAAGAACCTGCCTTCTTCTTGGACATGTTTGCAAGTAAGGTATCAGCCTCTCCAGATGCGACGGAGCGCTCGGCCCAGAGAGG
Organism: Glossophaga mutica; assembly: GCA_039655065.1. NCBI lineage: Eukaryota > Metazoa > Chordata > Mammalia > Chiroptera > Phyllostomidae > Glossophaga > Glossophaga mutica. Next base: position 93,536,198 of record CM077313.1, read on the forward strand.
CGGACAGCATGCAACCAGGTGGCCCAGGCAGGCCTCCGGCTCCCTCGCTGGGATCCCTGCTGAGCCACCCACACTCTCCGAAAATGCAACACCGATCGTCCGCAGACAGCCTCCGTCAGGGAGACAAAGGCAAGAGCCAGGGGCCGCCAAGCCCAGCTGCCCAGCTGCAGTCCTGGGTCCTGACCCTCCCTCTTGCCGACCCCAGAGGTCACTCCAGGTGCTCTGGAGCCCGGAGGAGGAGGGACTCAGCCCCGAGCAGGTGCCCGTGGGGCAGTTCGGCAAAGTCCCGTTCCAACTTCACCTGCCCTGGTGTGGCCGTAAAGTGAGCAAGGTCCTTGCGCTGGAACGCCAGTGCCCGCCACCACCCAGCACCATCTGCAGGGAGCCTGCCCACAGAGGCGTCGCCACACGGGACCCCAGGGTGCGTGTTACCTTCAGCACTTCCTGGATGTGCTCCTGCCGCTCCGCCTCCGTGACCCTGTCCACGTACCACTTGAGCACCTTGATGAGGTCTCTGGAACACGGGGAGACAGGTGAGTTGGGTGCACCGGGCCTGCCGGCCAGCGCGTGCTCCCCGCCCAGCCCCTGTTCCTGTCCTGAGGAGGCCTCTTCGCCCGTCACCAGCCACGGGTCCTTTCTGCCAGGCTGCTGATCGGGATTTTCCCCCATGACAGGGAAAGGGCTGGACGAAAGATCCTGGGGGAGGCCCGAGGTGGGCTTCCCCATCTCGAATCCCACCCCCGGGAACTCATCAAGCCAGGTCTCTGACCGTGGGAAGAACAAGTTTAGGTTCACTGTGTGCCTCCGCAGGAGAAGGTCTACAAAAGCCACGTTTTATTTTTTGAAGAAACAAATTGAATTAACACTCTCCTCGCTAATTCTCAGGACGGCAGTCTCACTGCCTGTAACTCCGGCCTGTGCTTGGTTTCCAGGGAACAGAGCAGTGAGCTCGGTGCTCTTGTGTGCTCGAGGAGGGGCGCTGCCTTGGGGAGTGCAATCCTGAGGTCAGCGAGTCTCTGACTACCTGTGGCCTGGCACAGGCCACGAGCATGCTGCTTCCCTGGCCAACCGTAAATGACAGAGACGCCACTCTCGTCCTCCAGCCTCCAGGACGGTTTCTGTCGGAAGCAGGGAGCCCTCAGGTGAGGGCCCAAATTGTACGCCGAGGGGCAGACCCCAGCCCACATTTCCAAGCCACTCCAGCTGTCGCATTTCACCCTCTACAAAAGTCATGTGGGTGGAGGGTCAGATCTTGCGAAACTTACAGCACCTGTGCAAATGTCGGAGGCAGACATCTTCACCCACCCGGGAGGGCGTACTCAAGTTCACGGCAGCAAGCGCTCACCGGAGTACTGCTGGCTTTCGCCCCACACGGATGGGCGGACAGGGTGAGCCCTGACCCCGCGCCCTGTCCGTACACCTGGGTGTCAGTGACTGTGCACGTCTGCACCCACGGGTGCTTAAGGCATGAGCTAAAACTACGGCAGGAGAGCAGGGGCAGCCCTGGAATGGGGAGATAAGGGTAGGGCCTGAGACCGGCCCCCCTGCAGCCTCGGAGCAGGTCGTCGCATGGCCGGCATGCTGGGCACGCAGTGGCCGCCTGCTAGGAGCAGATGGACAAGTGAACGACCTCCCAAAGACTGGAAGGCGAAGCCTGTTCCCCCTTCATTATTTCATCGTCACGACACCCCGAGTCGCTCGGGAGTGTGGTGACGGCACGAGGCGCTAGGCAGCTGAAGAAAAACACGACCGGCTCTTGCTGACCAGAGACTCTCCGGGGAAGCAGAGATGGGAGGAACACCCTTCAGGAACAGAACTCAGAAAGTTCTGTTTTCTTCTTTTGATCAAAATGCCAGCCATGAAAAGAGGTGTGCGAGGAAGGACGGTACTGTCTCGAGGGACCCTCCCGTGGCTGGGTGTGGCGTCTCCGCTCGCCCCCTTTCCAGCGCACCCCCAGGCTGGCTCTGCTTGGAGAAGCTGCCGAGGACCCACTTCGAAACCGACCCCGAGAGGCCGGGTCTCACCTGTGCGCCAGCGCCCCGGCGAAGTGGCTCTCGATGTAGGTGTCCATGACGGGCTTGAAGTGATGGAATTTGCTGTCTTGCAGCAAATTTATTATGTGAACCTAAAAAGACAACCGAGCTCTGTAAGGCCGAAGGCAAACCAAGACGTCTTCATCCTTTTTAAGGGAACTCACACGCTAGGAAGCACATGCAAGCTTCTGAAACAGCCGTAGACGAGACCAAGACAGCGTTAAGATGTAATCACAGTGAATGTGGACTCACCAAAGAGTCAAACACTTTCGACCCATACTTTTGGGAGTTTTCATCCAAAATTCCGAATAAGGTGTCCAGGGTATCTTGCAGAAACTGTCAGGTAAAGAAGGAGCAGATGAACCTGTGGGCCGGGGGCTGCCCCTCCCCTCCCGACGCCCCTCGCCCCGTGAGCTCCCTGGGGGTTGGGGGTGGCGCGGCCGCACAAACCTTCACGATCTCCGAGCCATCGATCTCTTTCAACTTCGAGAGGCAGCCCGTGACCTTGTCTGGGTGGGCTCTCCACTTCAGAAGATCAAGCATGTCACCTTGCCAAACAGAAATGGAAAGAACTGTCTTCCCAGAGGCCGGTCTCTCACAGCCGGGCGTTCCGCTGGTTACAGCCGAACCCTTCCACATGGTGCCCGCCGCTCCCGGTCACCCGGGCGGCAGGCCGCCCCGAGCCACGACCAGCTCGCCGAGGTGGCGTTTGCCAGTGCGTTCCGACAACATCTCCCTTCCCAGTGGTCTGGACTTACGAACTCCCACCCGTCCTGGGGCCCCCAGGCGAGCAGTGGCTTCATCTAGAAAGTCTGTCCTGGAACATTCCAGACTGAGCCAGTGGCCACTCCCGCCTGCTCCCAGGTCCCAGCAGCATTCGCCCCCTCTCACAGCTGTCCGTCCGTCCCACCAGACCGCAAACCCGAGACGACGGAAACACGCCAAGCCTGGCCCTGCCGTCCTCCCAGCAGACACTGGGCGCAGGCCTGCAGTTGACAAGCCATTGATAAGTATCTGTTGAACCAATGTCTACCTCCTCCCAGGAACAGGGGGTTTCTTTTCTTTCTTTCTTTGTTTAATAAACATATCTTCCTCCCCCAAGGATATGTTTATGGAGTTTTTTGGAGAGAGAGGAAGGGACAGCAGGGAGAGAAACATCAATGTGAGAAAGAAACATCCATTGGCTGCCTCCTGTTCGATCCCCTACGGGGTATTGAACCTGTAACTTAGGTATGTGCCCGGACCAGGATCAAACCTGTTATAAACAGGCTGGCTTGGAAGGAAATGTAAAGCCGTCTGTTAGGGTGCAAACCCGCCATCTCAGATGGCCGGCCATCCGAATAAAGCGTCCATACAAAGATTCAGTCCCTGTCTCTGCTTATTGGGTTCGGTACACGACAGGCAGCATGAATGAAGGTGTCTTTTCTGGTTTCACTTGCTCTGGAGCAAAAGCAGGAGCAAAGGAGCGCGTCTGTCTGTCTGTACATAATTCATCATGTAGGCGGAGTCCTCAGTTCAGTCCAAATTGCCATCTCTCGGCTCTGCAGTTCAGCCATGTGAGGCTACACTGTGGCACACTGGAAGCTGTGACCTACTACCGAACATGTGAATGTTACATATTCCATTCAATAGGCACTTAATGCCTAACCTGCCGGGAGCTGTAAAATAGGTAGACAACAGGATCCTCGCTCTATTTTTTTAAATCACAATCTCAGGAAGAGATGGGGCGAAGCACCGCCCATCACTGCAGGGGGGCAGGGCTCGCGGGGCAGTCAGTAACGGAACAATTGTCGGACAGACAACGTTTAAAGATGTTTTCTTCCCTCAACCATTTAAAAAGTTGCGTTTCACAGCCCAAGGAAGGTAACAAAGAAGTAAAATAATTTCTTCCCTGATCCCTACTCTTAAGAGGCTTAAAATATCTACCTGACCTGGCGATGATGGAGGTCCAGCTGCTGCAAACCAACCGTGCTCATACAGAGCGTGCACAGACACACAGCGGGGACCTGAAATGCAAATGTGCCCTAGGAAACGGTTCCTAGAGACCGCCCTGCTTACTGAATGCTCAATGGTAATGGAGATACGATTTGCATGTTTTCCAAGTGGAGTGAAGTGACTAGAAAGCAATTTCAATTTGGATCGGGATTACTTATAGACAGAGATGCGCCGAGCATGCAAATTTCAGAAAGATCAACTTCCTTCCTTCCTCCTTCCCAGCTCTTTGAAAAATGCAACTTGTTTTCCTGGCTCATTTTGAGCTGCTTTACATTGACAAGGTTAATTACCGCCAAAATGATAATTAAGCACTTATACGCTTTCCATGCTGTGGAATGTTTAATATAATGATTGCACCAACAGTTTATTTACCCGCATCTACCTGAAAATGTTCTTTGCTTTTTACAAAACAGCAACTTCCAATGGTCAGGATTTGATTTTGTCTTATGTTCGCAATTCCATCTAACATCCTAAACCCAAGAACTGGAACAACTGAGGGAGGTAGGGCTGAACATTCTAATGGCAGATAATCTACTTTTAGGTTTATTTGTGTGGCTGGCAGAATAATGGCCTCCAGACGCCCCTGTCCCAGTCCCTGGAGCCAGTGACTATGTTTACCTTACATGGCAAAAAAGATGTTACAGGTGTGATTCAGCTTGAGTACTTAAACTAGTGGGGCTACCCTGGATTAGCCAGTGGTCCCAATGCAGCTGGGCAGTATGGCACAGGGGGTTGGGTGTCTTCCCACAAACCAAAAGGTCATTGGTTCGATTCCCAGTCAGGGCACGTGCCTGGGTTGCAGGTTCTGTCCCCAGTCAGGGTGCATATGGACAGCAACCAATTGATGGTTCTCTCCCTTTCTCTCTCTCTACACAAAAAGCAAAAAACCCACGGAAGATGGCCAGAGTCAGAGAGGGCTGTGCAGATGGGGAAGGGTCACAGGCGAAGGAATGCAGGTGGGCCCTAGAGGGGTAGGCAGAGGCCTCCCCCCCCACTTGAGCTTCCGGAAGAAAAGCAGCCCAGTGGCTGGCTCCTGGGTTTCAGCCCAGTGAAACGACTTTGGACTCTTGACAGAATCGTAAAGTAATAGATTTCTGTCGTTTTAAGCAGTAAGTTTATAGTTATTGTTACAACGGAGAGAAAACTAGTAAATCTACAAATATTCTACCGGAGACAATCCATGAAACGTGCACCTGGGCTCCATAACGGAAACACAGCGAGCCCACAGAGGACGAATCAAAGGTCTGTCTGCAGGAGTCGAGAACAGGCTGACTTTGTGATGCTCATACCCTCCACGCCCCCCCCCCCAAAAAAAATAGCTGAGGTCTGGGGGATGCTCTATAATCATTACAAAATTATGCCAATGCAAGTCTTATTTAAGCACGATCATTAACCACCAAATTTTGATAACAGTCTGGTATAACTTGACATCTCTCAACTAGGTGATAATGACCTTCAGTCAAGTTTCCCAAAAATAGATCATGCAGTTGATTTTTAAAAAAACTTCTCCAAACACGCTTTGGAGGGGGAGAACCCCAAACCAATACAAACGTGAAAGAATCATTTGCCTGGGTCCCATGTATGCACACAGAGAACTGCGTGGAAAACTGAGAGGCATCTCGAAAGCGGTCAGAAGTGACATGCTACATTTTGCCTGATGCCTAAGAGGAGAAACACACTTCTGGCTGCTTGCCCTGCTCCGAGCCTCAGAAGCCATCCAGGAGCGTGCTTCTCATAGGGCTGCCTTCTCATACGGAGGTCTGGGCCCGGGAGCATTTTACGAGACACAACACCTTCCTACGACGTGACCTCCTCAACGTAACCAACCTGACCTAGGAGCCCAGTTTTCAGGACGCCGCCAGACGCTTTGTGGGGCGAGCGTGAGGAACTCAAAACCCGTTGACTTTACTGCCTGCGTCAGACGCTGTTTTCACGCAAGCCGCCAAGAACCTCGTGTGCTTTGAACTGTAACTTGCTCCACTGGCGTAAAAAGGAATGCCAGACTAGAAAGGCCGATCATCTAATGAAACGAAAACAGTCTCTCCTCTAAAGCCTACAATTAGCACTGTTCATGGAGAGAGGAAAGAGGCGGTATTCTTTGTCTTGTATTTTATTCTTCTTCTCTGCTAAGCAGCTGGGTTTGAAGGGTCGATTTGAAGAGCTGTGTGCTTGGGGGGCTGATGCTGGTGACAGTTACTCGGCCCTTACATGACGAGCATCTGACAGACCAGCGGGCCGGCCACACAGAGGGGCCGACCCCTTCTCCCGTGCAAGGGTCAGGGTGCCGACGCGGGTGCGTATCGAGCATGCCTCCCAAAACCCACCAGCACGTTCTTACCCAGCCCTTCGAATGGGAGAGCGTTGTACGTACCGTTCTGCGTGAGCTTCGTGGAGCAGAGGGAAGAGGTGACCCAAAAAGACTCCTTTGTGGCCTTGACGGCCTGACTGCTGTTTCCCAGGAGAAGGCCCTTGGAGAAGGGCAGTTTGAGGTAGCAGGCGGCATCCTGGAGGTTTGCGTTTTCTTCACACTGTTGGAGAGATCGACATGGCGGGGAGGGAGGGAGAGACCCCCTGAGAAGGGTGAGGCATGATTTCCAGCCCCAGTGTTTACGAACTGGGGAATGTTCCAGGCAGCATCGCAGACGGACACTGGCATTTCAGGAAAATGCGACAAGAAGGTGTAAGAGGAGCGAAGCTCGGCTGTTGGGCTGGGACCACCGACTGGGTTGGAACCCCAGCCCTGCCACTTCCCACAGGAGTGACTGCACCCGGTCACTTGACCCCTTGGGACTTCGTGCTGGTCTCCAAAACCCCCTGTTGTCACAAGCAGAGCACAAAAGAGGCCTGGACGCCGAGGCTGATACCAGGGGAGCGCTCAAGAAATCTTATTTGCGGTGATCCCAGAAGCTGGAAAAACAATGCTTAGTCTTTCACCGTCCCAGCTGATGCGGCGTCTAAACAACTCCCCACTTGGAAAACGGCGACCACGGACAGAGTACTTCGGGGTGCTCTAGTAGCCCCACTGCACCTGGGGAATCCCTCGGTCACAGAGAGTGCCAGCTAACAATGAATGTAAAAGGAATTACGGATTCAAAAAAGAAAGCTTTTTATCTCTAATGTTATTCTCTCTTTAGCCAAGGACTGTCCTTCAGTGTGAAAAGCAGCAGGAAAACTGTTGAGGAAAGAGGTGTTCACGATGCCAACGGAGCAAGAGGACCAGCGTCCCTGCCCAGGGGCGGGGCCGTCAGCACACCCAAGTGGGGTGCTGCAAAGAGCAGCCTCGCCCTCTCCCCCCAGAGATGCTGAACCGGGCCCGCCACCCGTCCAGGTTCCACGTGCACCTCGCAGGAAACACAAGGGGCGGAGCCACAGGCCAAGCGCCCCTGTGGGGAGCCACCGCACAGACCCAGGACGGGGCACCCCGGCAGGGGCCGGGCGCGGTCTCTTCAGGTCACGGGTGCTGAGCAAAGGGACTGATCTAAACACCACATCAGAGACAGGCAGCTGGACGCCACTTACAGTCCCAGATCTAAACACGTCGGCTGAAAGGGTTGTTTTTTGAGATTTATACATTGGCTACGTTCTAGCAGAAATAAAAAGTTAGTGATTGGAAAACCATTAAATGAAAGAGTAGATTTTATATACATACATACATACGTATGTGCGTACGTGTACACACACACACACACACACACACGCAATAAAGCCACTCCACTGCACTGGAGAGTAGGCTCGCCGGCTCGGAGAGAAGATCGAAACGCGGTGGCCGTCAGTCCTCAGGCCCTTTGAGATTTTCGAGCCTGGCTGACCGTCTGTTCTTTGCCCAGATTCATGACCGCTCGGCACAGCGATGAAGGATGCATCGTGGTTCTGACCGCTATATTATTAGTAACTTTCCACATTTTAGGGAATCTGTGATCATCATCCTCAAATCATCTGGGCCCACCTTGTCTGATTATCCTCTTCCTATAAATACCAGGATGTAGGAGGGCTGAGTCCAAGGACACGCACATCAAAAACGACCTACGTATCGCCAAACTGCCCTCCAGAAGGACAATACCATTCCCGTTTCCTCTGCAAAGGCAAGAGGGTGTTCATGGTCCCCGTAATCTTCCTGTTCTCTTCTGGGTTTGCAAAATCTTTACCCTGTAACAGGCCAAAAGACTTCCTATTTTTAAACTTACATTTCTTTGGTTATTCATATATATTTTATGTTTGCATTTATTATTTTAGAGTAGCTTGTTTGTAGTGTTTATCAATTTTCCTTCCCCTACTGATCTGTGATAATTCGTGGTGAACTGGGAATCGCCACCCTTTGTCAACTGTCCCACAGCTACGCTTGCTTGTCACATGTCTTTCAGCCTTACTTATGATGGTTTTACCCATAAAAAAGTTTAAATTCTATGTAGCCCAATTCAGTTTTTTTGCAGTTGTTTCTAACATTTGTTTCTAACATTGTGCCACCCTGTACAAAGTATTTGTACATTTACACTCTCGTACATTTGTACATACTCTAACATCGTACATCTATTTGTATTCTTCTGGTTTTACATTTTTATGCTGAATCTGGAATTGGAATCCAGCTCTTCCTCCATTCCTGATGCCCAACCGGTCCCCTCAGCTCCTTACTGAGTGGGCTATGGGTTTCACCCCTGATTCAAAATCCACTCCTCCATCTTTTTCCCCCCTAGTTTTTAAGAAAACAATGAAGTTCAAAGCTGCAATTATCAGCAGGCCGTGTGCCTTCCTGCCATGCAGAGGAAGGCTCCATATTATGCACGAAATCCAGTTGCCTAATCGCACGCCGCCAGGCCCTATGCTGAGACCGAGCTCGCTGGCCCAGCTCTGTCCTCGGACAGACTCGGAACAAATGTCGTTACGGTGGGCGAGTGTCCTACACCTGTTTCAATGAGCCACACGGGACAGCCCTACCCATGAGATGACTTGGCCCGTAGGGCTTTCTCGGGGAGCTGAGGCTTCCCCAGGGGCCCGCACCCTGCAGGCCTGCCCTGGATGGTCCAGTCCACCGACGGAGCCTCCTTTGAGGTTGGGGGAGGTCATTGGGAACACCTGCCCTTTAAATTGTTCCAGCTCAAATAGGTTTCCCTCTGCTTTAGGGATCAGCATTCGGCTCCTCAGTGAAAATTCAGGCAAAGGCTTGAGAGGATTCAAAGCTGCGTCTCTGAGAAAAGTCTGGCCCTGCTCACGGGCAGCCAGCCCACAGGCCCCTGGTTAAGGGAGTGGAATGGCCCTCTGTCTGGGAGCCCAGAGCAGCCAGCTGCTTCCCTGTTCCCACGGAGAAGCAGGCTCCGCTCCCTGCCCGCCTGGCATTCCAGTGCACGAAGGTCTCAGGCAGCAACAGGACCCTCGGTCTTCTTCACAGTCACTTAGAGGCGTGAACCTGAACGCGACTGAGACGTAGCACCCGCCCCCGAACACCCCCCAACCCACGGGGAGCTAGCTCACCCCTGACGTGCCATCAAGCAGGCACTTTCTCCCCTGTGATGCCAGTCGCCTGGGCTCCCGGGGGAAGGAGCTCAGCCCTGTGTTTTCTGAGTTACGGTTGCTTGTTCTACAGAGGCGATGTCACAGACCTGTGGACAGGGCACCGCCGGAGACACTGTTCCTGGAGACACTGCCTGTCACTTGAGACAGCTCACCTCTAACCTAATGGTGAGATGATCGACTTAGGTGGCTGGGACATGGAGCTCCTCGGTTGGTTTTATTGCTTCCTCCGCTTCGAAGTATGTTTGTCTTTGCATGTGAACACTGTGGGCACTTTGAAGTCACTCTCCAAAGCAGAGACACCAACCAGTATTCTCAGGTGACATCTAAGAATCTGTGCTTTGTAAATTTTCCTTCTATTGCCTACTATGGTATACTGCATTCCCAACGTTCTTAGGCCACATTTTGACACAAACAATAGAAAGTAAGAACTGTTGAAGTTGTCGTAACACAGCACGGCCACCCTCCGCTTGCTCAGACAGAGCAGCAGACAGGAAAATGCACCCCTGACCTTGGAAAGTTTCCACTGGGGCATTCGGCTCAGGTAAGTAGCCTGTGAGAACTTGCTGGTAAGGCTTACCTAATCCCATCGCAGCAACGGAAAGGACTCTGAGGTCAGCCCAGAATCCCTACACTTAAATTTAGACAAGGAAACGGATCACCTTTAAAATGTTTTAGAATACGAGAGAATATAGAAACAATACTTTGGAAAAAGCACTCTCCCTGCCAGCAATTTTCCGAAGGAGTATTCTTTCCGGTCATCACCGCGCCCTGGGCAGGGAGACGCTAAGACAGTGTTCGTCGCTCCGCCCGTCGTCCGCAGCCATCCCGACACCTGACCGCCGTTACCTTATGCACGATGAGCTCGTGGGTGCCGTCTGGAAGGGTCCTGCCGTCCTCCTGCATCAGGGGGACAAAGGAGAAACCGAACAGCTTCTTCTCGCCCTTCTCCTTCGCTGTGGGGGAAGAAAGAAAGAAAAGAACACTTACTTGCTTGTTTAAGCACCGGCTCACGCAACTCTCACAACTCTGTCCAAAGACCCAGGCTGTCAAGAAGCATGACTATCAATCAAGAAATAAAGCCCACCTCCCCAGCTCCTGTGACCACGATGGAGCTTCATCTACAGGAGATGGAGCTTCATCTCCAGCTCCACAGGCCTGCTCCTGACTCTGCAAGTTACGTTTCTCAACTAATTCCCTTCAAGCGACTCATCATCTGAAACTGTGTGTGTGTCTCAATTCGTGTATTGCTGGTGTCTTCTCGCATCCCACCTCCACTTCTGGATGTAAGCTCCGTGGAGGGCCAGGTTCTTCCCTGTTATTTCATTCTAAGCTTGGTGCCTCGAAGAGTGCCGAGAACACAGTAGGTCCTCAATACACGCAGGTGAACGAACACGAGAACAAATGCACGGGAAACGCACTTTGCTAACTACTCGTGGAAAAGGAGACTCTGCGCCTCGCCCTGGGAACTTCCTTCCCTAGAGCCACAGACAGGGGTGCAGCAGAGCGCCATGGGGCCATGAGCTCTTCTGGGCGTTTGGAGGAAAGGTAAGAGCCCGCTGGTCATCTCCCCCCATTCTGAAACACCCACGAAAGCTGATTTCTGGGACTCCCCGAGTCGATGCTGACATGTGCTGCAGTCCCAGGGACAAAGTCCTTCTCTCCCCGAATCCTGCCTGAGTGACAGCTCACGGGTGACGATGTCACCACGTAGGTACTGTTCTATGCCTCCGTCCCTTCGGGACTATACAGGGGCCTGCTACTTCTGGTCACGTGTAAGAGTGAGACACACTTCAGTGACACAGGGAATACCAGAGGGTCCCTAGACCGGGGGGTGGTGGGGGCAAGGACGGGACTTGAGAAGGTGGTAATGAGTGCACAAGAATGAAAACAGAGCTGGCAAGAAATGGCGGTTTTATGGGCAGCAACGTTGACCCAGACGAATCCTGCCACATCTCCATGCCTTGGGTTCCTCAGATCTGTAAACGGGGCTGGCCATTACTTCCTATCGCCTTGGAGGACCATTCGGACTGACTTTCCTCGATTTTCATCTGCATATTGCCTAAGGCTGCATGGTGATTCAGATATATGCAAATCAGACACACATCTGAGCCAATCGGAGGCCTTCCTAGTGACTTCACGCACCCAGGGAGGTCCTGGTGGGTCCCTTGAGAGCTGGATGAGCTCTTGGAAGAAGAGGCACCGAATGATGCATCAAGGCTGCCCAAGACCACCAGAGCCAGTCAAGTTTTTCACGCTGTGTCTTTTCTAACATTTCTAGACTATGAAGGTGATGGACTGATTTTAATGAAAGTGATCAATTTAAGGAGCATGCTATAGATTTCTATAGGCATTTTTTTCCCTCTATGTTTCCACGGAAATTATTGGTTCTTCATGAATAAGTGAGCCCGCTTGTCTCTCCAGACTCCTCCGGCTCCGGGTCCCCCTCCTGGAGGCCTCTGGGTCATCGCACACACCCTGCACGTTAGCCCACCCACATCACAGTTCAGCAAGCAGACCACCCCCCACGACGGCGCCAACCGCACGGAGCACTTACTGGAACAATGCCGGAACTCGAAGCGGATGTGCGCGCCCCTGAACTTATCCACGGGGATGGGGAGCTTCAGCAGCTCGGACCACCGGGGACTGTTGTTGTGATACAGGACGAAGGAGTGGTACTCACTGGCGGGCGGCTCTCCGGAGCCGAAGGAGATGTAGTCCTGCCAGAGAGAGCAGGCGGGTTCACGACAGCACCACTGAAAGATTACTTTGAGAGCAGATGAACAACTGCTTTGCTGAGTCGGCCTGCTCCCCAAGTAGCATCCATCTCACGGGGCGTGACCCGCCAGCCAGCTGTGGAAGTTTCATTCTGAGGCTGGTGTCCCAGGGCCTTCTGTGCCAAGGGTGGCCCTCAGGGGTGTGGGCAAGATGGGCAACTGCAAACCCCATGTGAAGGTCAAGGCTGAAGCAAAGGTCTCAACCTCCGCAGTGAGAGCCCGCGCCGTGCCCCCCGGGACACTGCAGGGGCCCCAGGGCCAGGTCACACGGAACACACATCTGCCACAGAAGGTCCCGTGGCCATCTCTCCAGCTCCTCAGGCCCCAGGCCCCGTGTCTTTATTTGGTCAGTGTGAAAATACACAGCGTTAAAGGTGTGATGGTTTTGGTTTCCATTTTCACTGAGCGCCAAAAGGAAGTATTTACCTCCCAAACCACTGCAGATGGGAGGGAAAATATGAAATGGCATAAAAATACTGTATTTACAGAATAACTGCTATGAGAAAACGGTTGACACAATTAATTCAACAAAATACAGGAGCCTTTCTGTTTTTTGACTTTCCCTTCTGAAAGGCATTTTAATGATTTTAAAAACGCACAAGGGGAGAGGAGAAAAAGATGGAAAATAACTCAGATCACAAATTAGCTGACCTCATTACGGCTGGACCCAAAGCAATGCGATGGAATGGTCTTACCCCAAATCACTGTACCTTCAAGGTCTGGCCGCTGCTCTCTACAATGAACATCGTCACTTCCACGTTCCTGGCCACACTCTTGCCTCCTTTCTCAAATTCTCCCCTTTCTATGGTGATGTATAAATCATTCCTCATTTCACCTAGCGGGAGAGGAAAATTAAAACCATTTTATATGTACTCGGAGGTGCAATAAAGTACTCTATGAAGGAAAACTTCAGTTCATAAAATACAGTGTTATAGCATGCACATAAAAGTGAAATACATTCTATTTATACATTTATAAAAGGGTTTCCACCCTCACTGCTAATCTCCAAGAAAAGAAAAGGGCCCGCCTCTGCCAGGCTGAATTCACGGTACTGGAAATGTGCACTTGGAAGGCACACGCTGGGGCTGAACAGAAAGGTGTGGTCAAATTTCACCATTTTTCAGTATTTCTCTTGTTTCATTTACGAGGTGCGATGACGGAATGACAGCCTGGCAGGGGTGGCTCAGAGGGACCGGTCCTGACACTTTATAGTGGCGGCACTTAGAAGAGAAGGAATATCTAAATGGAATAAAATGACGGGGCCGCCAAGGGCCCAGCTACATGGAAGTCTTTCCCCAAATGCCTGGACGAAATGACCTCACGGCCGGGAGAATCCAATTCGTGCTTTATGGGCGCAGATGGGGAATAATTCAGTCGTACAGACACCCTTGCTGAGTAGTTTTTGCCATCAAGCTATAAAGCCAGGGAGAGAGGCCCTGGATTCAAACAGACACGTTCTCCGGGCACATACTCCATCTATTTTTCCTCTATTGGTTCTTTGTAAAGCTTGAAGGCGTTTTCATATCCCCCTTGTCTCATGACTGCAAGAAAAAGGAGAAGTTCATTGCCGACCAGCAAACTCGGGCAGGCATGCCGACTGCCCGCTTTCCCCAGAGCGCAGAGGGCGTAAGCGGTGAGCGCACAGGCGAGTAAGGAACGAAAGCAAAGTGCCGCCAGAGAGTTCTGGAAGGCAGATGCTGGTGAGGGTGGCCGGGCTGGATTTACTTTTACTTAACACGGCTTTCAAAAGCAATTCTCTTTTTTTCTATTCAGAAAGTGAATTACCAGAAGCAGCAATAACCACACAAATAGGCACGCAATTGGGAGATTTATAGAACTTCCTGACCGAAGTGTGTACAAGGAAAAACACCCAAGCTTTCTAATCCATGGGGGAATGTCAGTGTGCCCGGTCACCCTCCCCGCAAGGACAAACTTTCGATGATGTCATCGTTCACGAAGGCCCCGGGCTGACTGGGAAAGACATGAGCCATAAAAGAGAAACGGAGCCCTCAACAGGATGAAAATTTTATTACTTTCCAATAAATTTATCGGGGTAACAGTAGTTAATAACTTTATGTAATTTTCAGGTGTAGAACTTCATACTATGGCCCCTGTACTGTGCTCACCACCCCAAGTGTAGCCCCCTTCCGTCACCGTTTACCCCCTCTACCCTCTGCCCCCTCCCCCACCCCTCTCCTCCACGGTCACCACCATGCCGTTGCCCGTGTCTTTGTTTGTTGCTTTTTGTTTCGTATCCTATATATAAATGAAAACATATGGTTCTTGTCCTCTTCCATCTGACTTATTTCCGTCAGTACAATACTCTTAAGATCCGCCCTGGCTGGTGTAGCTCAGTGGATTGAGCGCGGGCCTGCGAACCAGAGGATCGAGGTTCGATTCCCAGTCAGGGCACATGCCTGGGTTGCAGGCCAGTTCCCGGCAGGGGACACACGAGAGGCAACCACACATTGATGTTTCTCTCTCTCTCCTTCTCTCCTACCCTTCCCCTCTAAAAGATAAATAAATAATAAATTAAAAAAAAAATCCTACATTTAAAAAAAAAAAAAGAAAAAAAAAGATCCATCCCTATTGTTGCAAATGGCAATATTTCCTCAAAAGGATGAAATAAATCTTAACTCCCATTTCTAAGGAGCATTTAAAAGAGTACATTCGTGGAAACTATGGACACAGGGATCTCTGTCTTATGAACGTCTAGTACTCCCGTATAGCTCAGACAAACCAACTTGGGAAGGCAATGAACCTGGAATTGCAGAAGGAAAGCAACATGTTTCAACGCACTGAAAATTATGTTTGAATGCTTTGAAAGGTTTTTGTTTTTACCCATTCCATTTTTACAAGTTTTGTAAATTTTACAAGTTTGCAAGATTTTTACAACCCAATTTATTACTCTATATATTTATCATTACACACACATATTTTAAGGTTATTTATTTTAACACCCTCACTATAAGATGAAGAGCAAACTCACAAACTTTGTCCTCTGAATCCACCAATTTCAACTCAAAATAGGCCCAGTACAGTACAGGTCTGCACATGCGCCATTTCAACAACATGTCTGCGAGGAAATTCTTGACAATAGTGTCCCTGCCGATAGATGTGGCAGGGAAACGGACACTCAAATCAAGGCACCTTCGAGCAAAAGATGTCAGCCAGCAATAGCAACACCGCTCTGCGCCTGACGGAACACACTGCGTACGGCCGCGAGCCCCTCGGAGGGAGGGGGAGGGCCCGGCATCCCACTGAGGAACGTCTCTTTGTGAGCAACAAGCTCACCCACACCACAGGGGGATGGATGGACCACCCACGGAAGGAAGAGTGTTCCTCGGGAGGGGACCTGCACAGGCATCTGTCCTCAGGACAGGGTGACTCCGAGTGGAGAAGAGGCAGGCGGGGCGGAGCGCGGACTGCGAGGCCACCTGCTTTCCCGTCTGTGGGCTGGGCCCTAAGGAGGGATGGCGGTCAGGGAGCGCCACGCACGGCCAGCGGCACTGAATTCTCTCTCGTGTAATCAATTCAGCAGGTCCATCTTGAGCACCTACTGTGTTCCAAGTCTTCCCTGCCAAGCCGATTCTAGCAGGGGTGGTCTTGGACAAAGAAGGGACGCACATGGCATGCTGAGTAATGACACGCCCCGTGGACACGGGCAGGGCGGAGCAGGAGGGGCGTGTGGTCGGAGGGGGGGCGGCGGGGGTGACCGAGAGAGAAACCTCTCCAAGAAGATGAGAGGTCTGTGTCGGCTGCGGTGTGTTTTGGAAAAGGAGCAAATTAAAGATGGCATCAGCTTCCCAAAGCAGCCCCCACAGCCTGTTTAGCTTGTAACTTAGCTGGATTCCTGTATTTCTTTTGAATTCAGAAGGTGTTCTGAGTCCAAAGAAGCCCAATGGATACAGGGTCAAAGGAATAAGGACATTTGGATTTGAGGGTCTCTCTGCTGTCATCTACTCTGTGGGACGTTAGTCTAGACAGGGGAATATAAACCTCTGGACCCCAAGTCCTTATGTTCTTAAGACGGGGGAGGGGAGGGGACAGGCAGAGGCAGGGCTGGGAGAGAGGGAAGGCGGGACAAGACGACTCACACATCACGCCATTCATGCGCCTCACAAAAGGACTGCTACAACAGAACGCAACCGTAAATGAAAACTCCTCACACAAAGGCTTCACTCTTCTGTCCCTTAGTTGTCACTAAGCCTGTAACCCCTTTATCTTCGGCAAACCTTTTAGGCCAAAGTAAGATTTCTTTGAAAGGAGACCCCAGGGCAGGGAGAACGCGGCCCCTGGAAGACGTTCTCGCCACGTCTCCCAGGGGTGCTGCAGCTTGCTCTGTTCCAACAGAGCAGGGTGCCGCGTTTTGGTGAAGTGTGCTGAAGGGTAAGTTTGAAACGAGTGCTAATAAACACCGATATGCTTGAGGTCGGCTCTGGAGAAGACTCACAAGCCCAATGGCGCTAGGAAAGCATCTTGGGTAATGAAAGGGAAAACACAGGGCGCGAAACACACAGCGCCGGATCGAAAAGCGCTTTTCCCAGCAACGGTTGCCTAGAACCCGTTACCCTGTGACTCTGACCTGCACCACGCTTTCCTCTGTTTAGCGGCCCCCTAATCCTCGGCTCTGTCCCACGAATGTCCTCGTCAGGCACAGGGTGTGTGGCCACCACATGGAGGAGTCCACAGTGCCCAACCGCAGGGGCTGGCCCGAGGCCTTGGCTGTGCTGCATAGTTGTGTGTATTTATGGGGCTGGAAAGTCAAAAGAATCTGTGCCTTGGTGGGTAGCTCAGTAGGTTAGAGCATTGTCCCGATGCACCGAGGTTGCAGGTTCAATTCCCAGTCAGGACACATGTGAGAATCAACCAATGAATGTATCAGTAAGTGGAATAAGAAATTGATGTTTCTCTCCCTCCCTCCCTCCCTCTCTCTCTCCCCTTCTTTCTCTTTAAAAATCAATAAAGTGAAAAAATAACGTGCAAAAGACTAAGTTCTTTTGTTTTGTTTTGTCTGCGTGTGGACTTAGATGACGGTGGTGGTGGCAGTGGCAGATAGCAGTGGGTGGACAGGAGTTAGGTCCTGGCCAAGCGCTATAACCAGACCATCTCCTTACACCCTCACAGCCACTTCATAAGAAGGCCTATTATTTTCACTTTACAGATGAGGAAACAGAAGTGTAGTGATTAGGAAACGTGTTGAATGTGTTATCATTACGCTCACTCTACCCACAAAAACGTCATCCAACGGGACAAGAACGGCCGTCCCGGACGCTAGCGCAGCGCAGCCTTTGTCACCAGCAGCCGCGTGCCTGAGCAAGAGCCGTGTCAGGCCTCCTCTGCTCTGCCCTGGCCCGACCAGTCCCGGAGCCCCGATTCCAGTTCTAGGGGCCACCTTTCCAGGACAGAGAAGGGCAGGAATGGCGTCCTCCAGACCGTCAAGAGGGGGAACGGACTCAGGACCCCCGAGAGGAGGGATAAGGCGAGACAAGAGTTCACCGAATTTTGAAGAGGACATTTAACCAGCTGGGCGGCAGCAGCAAGTGACCCGGGGGACAGGGCACAGGCCGGAAGAGGAAGAGGAAGGAGGGAGAGAGGAAGAAGAGAGGACGCGATGAGAATGTGCCTAGAACGAATCATCAGCACGGAGTCCGAACAGACCCCCGGGGCCGGGGAGGGCACAGCCTGACCCCCCGGGACATTCCTGACACATCGGCCGGCTTCACCCCAAAACGTCTGCAGGCCGGAAACGCCATCCTCCCTGATACTCAGCGCCAGCCCGGGCGCTGCTGTGCACGGCGCCCGCTGAGACATCTAGAGCTGGCCGCCCAGTGCGGTCTCCGCTGCTGTGGGGGCCGCTGAGCCCCCGACAGGGGACTGGGCTGAGCAGAGGGGCCGTGACCGTACAGCACAAGCAGCCTTCAGAGACTTAGGCTGAAACAGAGAGTACGCGATGGCTCATTAAGACCATTTCACACGAATTATTACCTGCTGAACGACATTTGGGAGGTGTTGAATCAAACAGAATAAACGGTTAAGTTAACTTCACCTCCTCTCCCTACTCTCTTAAATGAGGCTGGCATCACCTTCCTGCTGGACAGCACTGACTACGGGGTGCCTGCTGCGCCCTCTCTCCTGGGCCCTGGCGCCAGGCTGTGGGGTTTTCTGCTCTTATCTGGTTCATGGGAGATGTCACCGAAAGTGGCTCTTCTTCTTCGGAAACCGAACACCCTAAGATGACCGACCCTTAGCCACAGGGAGAGCTGAAAGGGCTTCATGGCGGCAGGAAAGCCGATGGGTAGATCTCCTACGCCAGGAGAGACCGAGGTGACAAGCGTTTCCTTGTTTGTCCCGTTCTGTGACCCTCAAGAAGAGTTTTGTGTACCTTCCCCTCAGTGTCGGGGCCACCAACATCCCGTCCTGCAGAGAGGCGGTGACCGCTGACGCACTCAGTCCAGCTGGTACGGGCACCTGCCTCCCCTGTCCTGACCCCTAACAGAGCACAAACGAACCCTGAAGGTCAAGTCTAGCAAATGAAGAGAACAAACGCATCGAGTTAGCCGACCATCAGTGCGACACCGGGATCAGAGAGGCTGGCGACATGCATTTCCTCACGGAACAGCTCAGCTCGTTTTCCTTGGAGCCGCCAGTGACAACGAACTGACCCAACCAAGTTCTGAAAACAACGAAGGAAAACACAGCAAGGACCGCGTGTTTGCCAGTGGGAAACATTTCATTCACTTTTAAAGTTGTTTTCAGTTGTTTCCGTAAATGCACACATCTCTCCCTTCTCCATCTAATTTGTAAAATTAGGAAGGCAAAGAAGAACAAGAATGTATTGCTTAAAAAAAAAACCCGTGCATTCACAGCACTGCAGACTTGCATCTGGAGGATGGACCCCTGGACAGTGGGGGCCTCACCGTTAAAATACGGTGCAGCCTAATCCCACGGCAAGTTCATCTCCACTGTTAAAGCCAGACCGAAGCTGCCCGAGCAAGCACACCCCAGACAATGACTCGGCCGGTAAAGCGTCGTGTTGCTTTATGCTTTTCCATTGCTCAACGGTGCTGCCCGGAGACCGAGCTGAGGAATTCTTCCAGCAGCTGGCTGCATTCTGTGCTAAAATATGTTTTTTATATTAGATTTGCCCATCAATGTGCTTCCCAGCAGGATGACTTTTTTTTTCTTTTTTGTTAAAGAGGAAATACCAGTTATTTATAGCACCTGAAGGGAAGAGGGGTGGAAGAACATGTGACCAAGTTCACAGCTTGGTAAACAATGGTTTTGGACAGCACTGCATGGGATGGTCCTTCAGCTGGGTCAGATCCAGAACCTTCCCGGGCTGCTCTAGTGCCCAGGCGTGAGTAAACTCCATCAGGACGTGCCATGCTATCCGAAGGCCACAGCGGCCCACGCTGGGCACGTCTGCCCCGGGCAAGGTCCTTCCTCCCAGCGACTCTGAGCTGGGCTGGGCCCCGGTCAGGCAACCCCCCACCAGCTCTGACACGCGGGGTCGAAACAGTGCCTGAGAGGCTCTGCTCCACGTAAATACCCACAGCAACGGCCGACGTCTTCATCTGGACTTCCAACATTTTTCTCGGTGGGGAGGCAGGAACACTGAGTCCTGAGAAAATCCTGCAACTTGGCATTTGCCTTAAGAGCGTGAGTCTCCTCCCCGCCTCTCTCTCTAAAAGCACCGAAGCATGGTTGGTACAAGACATTACATTGGTTGTACTGGTTCCAGGGCCCAAGGGAATGATTCAACATTCGGAAAACCTTGCAACGGGACAGGAGTAGGAACCTCCTGAAGCCCTATCTTCACTCGGAACCACAGAGACACACACACACACAGCCTGGTGACAGACCCCTCCACGAAGGGCTAACTATTGCTCAGTACCTGTTCTTGTCGACACCACCCAGATTTCCGCTACGTAAGTGACCACCATGTTCCGCCCGAGGGTACCATTTTTCTGGACACTGCCTTCGAGTTCTTTCTGACCGTGGCCATCATGACAGGCAGCCACGTCCACCACAGGTTCCCTGTCCTCATGCAACCAAACTGGAAAGGCACTTTTAACGAGCTGTTGCTTATTATCACATAGAGCAGGTCCTTGAGAAATGCCATTGCATTGCAACGCTGATGAGGTGCCACGGAAACTGAACCCGCCTTTGCGTCCATGAGCCTGTGGTGAAACTGGTTTCATTACGCATCATGTCACTTCGAGTCCCAGAACCGACAGGCGACACGGAGTGAGGACTTCCTGTACTCCATCGCATTCTTTAGCGCGGTACTTTGGAACGCTTCAAAATTCAAAACCTGTCTCAGATGTCAACAGCGGACAAAATACCTGTGTCTCATCCTGCGGTGCGTCACAAGTCACTTACCCGGCATGATGATGTTAGAAAAGCCCAGCTTCCTCGTTACGGACACGCCGTGCGCGAACACGGAGGAGCACTCGCGTCTGATCTGCTCGATGTCTCCGTGCAGCAGCTGGAGGGACACCGCGAGGCCTGCAACGGGCGAGAGGGCGCAGTGCAGAGCAGAGGCCGGAGTCAGCAGGGCCGGAAATGGAGCGGCCTCCCCAAGCCCCACCGATGGCGCCGCTACTTTAAACTAAGGGTTGCTACTCGGACGAACTCAACAGAGTCTGCAGGGTTACCCAGGTCAGACTTTTCCAGCCCGACTCCCCGAGTTCCCCCGTTTCTCAGGAGGTGCATGCCAACGGGAACGCCCTACGGCGGGACTCTAAGAAGAGGAAGGCCGGCTTCTGGCCCCGACGGTCTCTCCTCCAGCAGCTGGTGGAACCCTGGTGCCACGCTGTAAGCTGCCCTCCCCGTTCATGGCTCACAGTCCCACCGCGCTGCCGGCAGACACGGAGGGCAAGAACGATGCGACCACGCAGGAACGAGGAAGAGGAGCCAAAGGCACCCATGCACGCCTAGATAAGGCTCTCCCTCTCACCCTCCTCCAACCACATAAAGGAAAAGCCACAAAAGCAGGGTTTCCGGGTATGTTTACATGCTTTTCAATGGAGTCATTGAAACATCAAGAAAACTCACTTTAAAAGAAAGCATGAGGCGCAAAGACGGACCTGACCTACAGAAGGGGCGGGGACGTAAGAGGAGGAGGAGGACGGGACGGGACTGCATCGCTGCGCCCTCTGCTTCCAGGGTGCTGGAGCCCGAGCGCTGTGAGAATGCGGTGAAGCCTGGCAGGTACCCGGGAACTTCCACGGAATCCGCTGCCCATTTTTACCATCTACCTTCCACCTTCCCCATCTGAGTAGGGTAAGTGAGAGCCACAGACCGGACGCACGTCTGTCCTCTGAGAGCCACACGGACGGCGCTAGGGGACAAAAATGGGCCCAGATGATCCCCTGGTGACAGCTGGGGAGTCCTTGTGTGCGGTGCTCTGGCTCCCGTTAAAACCCGGGGGTGGGAGGGGGGAGACTCACTAGCGCGTGTTACGATCGCTCGATCCCAGAGCACAGTCTCTCCCTGACTCACACTCCCCCACTCCCTTCCCCCCACCACTGGTATCTCTAGTCTCCTCCCACTCTGTCCTTCCGCCTTCAAAATACCCACCCACGCTGCCACCTCGTCACCAGCACCGTCGGGAGCTGGTGCTGGGCGTGCCAGACACGGTGCAGCGACACGGTGCAGTTGCAGTGCAGCGTGCGGTGACGTGTTACAGAAGTGTCCGCCTGAACCTCCATTTTTCACTAACCAATGTCACCCCACGAATCCAATAAACACGGAAAAAGAACAAGGAAGTAAAAATGATACATATATACGTAGAATATCAAGCAGAACGGGTCAGTCGGTGTGTAAGAGGAATATTAAAATAAGGAGAAAGTAGTATTGATTGGGGCATTTGGAAGTTCAGGGAAGATATGTTTCTTTAAACAAGGATATCCAACAACAAAGAAGCTGAGATTTTCAATTTAACAAAATAGAACCATTATGCCATATAATCACCTTTTTTTCTGGCCTTTAATATAAGTACCCAAAAGAAAATAGTTACAGGAGGAATATTCCCCTTTTTCAAAAGAAACAATCATTAAACTGAACTTTTTTTTTAACACACTAGGTGTTTAAGACCCGACTGTAATGACTTGACAGCTAATTACAAATAAAGGCGTAGTCACTGACTGATCCACCGCCTGTCATAAACAACGTATGTTTGATGACTCAGTTCAGCGACGGAGGCAGGACGGGAAAAAAGGCTTCATCTCTGTTACAGAAAAGGGGAGACCTGTTATTTGGTAGTTCTGATTTCCTGGGAATTGAAGCAAACTCACTTCAGAAGAGGCAGCCTTTGAAATTCAGGAAATTCTGTCCTTTTACATAAGAAATGGCAAGCACAGCATGATTTATAAGTAGCTGGCAAAACTAATTTCAGACTAGATCAGCCGTTTTGCCACCAATGAACAAATTGCGCGCAGCTGGGAATAGCTACAGAAAGGCAAAAGTGGGAAATAGTGATAAATACATGGAGCCCATGTGACCATGAGGCATGCAGTTTGAAAAGCTTTTCAAACACCTGCGTGACCCTGCCTCCACGTGACCTCGGCTTCCACATCTGTGAAGTGAAGACACACCTCGTACCGACTCGGCCAACACTGTGGGCGACACCTGGCAGGTGCACAGAACTTTGGCTGCTGCTACAACTATGCTGCCTCTTCTCTTGCTAGGTCCTGCCACTGTTCTGTACCTCCCTGCCGCAGACACCAACGAATTAGCTCCCATCAAAAAGCGTGCAATGCTCCCCAAGTGCTGCCCACAAGGGCAATATTCCTTTTCACAGGCTTGGTAGCCACGCGATGAAGCCAGCCCCTGCCGATCTCCTGGGTGCTGGAATGATGACGTGCCATGAAGGTTCTGAAGGCAGTCGGTCTCTCGAGAACAGTACTCTAATCCGGGAGATGAGCCAGAGATGTAACTGATAAACGCAAGTAGGTGCGCAGGCAGATTCGTGCACATGATGGAATGCCGGGGACGCAGGGATGCTGGTTTTGTGCCCAGAGAGCCGTAAGCCCGAGCTGTGAACAAGTGGCAGATTCTGACATACCCTTGGGAGGAGAGTAGATGGAATTTGACGAGGGGGAATTTGTGTTTGGCGATTGTAATGAATTTCCTTTATTTCTTGGGTTTTTTTTTTTTTCCTTCTTCGTTGCTATGTTCTACATAAACGGCGTTTTCTTTAGCTCCCCTCTTTCCCTCTACCCGCCTGGAGTTTATAGATTGTTTGTTTTTTTTATATCTAGTTCTTTCAGTGAATGTGAGTGTGAAATGCACTCCACTTTCATCTGAAAATTTCTTTATTTCACTGTCATTTTTAAATAACGGTTGGGGAAATACGAAGCTCAAAGCTGGCCATCACCCCGGCAGTTTTAAGATATTGTCCCTTAACACTCTGGCCTCTGTAACTGCCGCTGAGACCAGGACGGCATTTTGGGTGATCGGTTTCTTCTCTCCGGTTCCTTCTCCTTTTGTCTGAGGCGTCCTAGAGTTGGCCACAATTGATGCACACATCTCTGACTTTATGTATCCTGCTCACGACATTGGCCTCTTTCATCCGAGGACTCGCACCCTCTGCCTCAGTTCTGCAGATTCTCAAACATCGCTATTCAAATGTTGCTGTTTTCGCATGGACCTGGAATTCCTACAAGACGCCTGCCTGCTGATCTTTGCCATTCAATCCTTTCTCCTTTAAACGTTCATTCAGATTTTTCTGTTGCACCTTCCCTTTGTGTTGCATTCTAACATGTCCAGCTATGATTTTAGTTTATTGATTCTCTTTTCAACTGTGCTTGGGTGGTATTTAAGCAGTCCATTAATGCTTTTTTCCAGCGAGTCCCTTAAAAGAATTTCTGAAGTTGTGTCTGGTCCTTCCTCCCCATTAGAATCTAAGCACTGCAGAGGACAAGGATTTCTATTGGCTTGTCCGGTGCTGTGTTCCCAGGGCCCTGAGCAATGCCGGATCCACAGGTACTCAATCCATCCTTTTGACGCATGAATCTGCAAACTCTGCTCGTTCGTCTTTTCGGGATGTTTTCTTTCTCGTCACGAGTCTGTTTCACTACCTCTTGCTTGGTCATTTTGTGAAAGTTTATCACCTAGAATTCTCGGAGGTCGTCACTCCCGTTGATTGCACCTGCTTCCTGGGCCTCGTGGCGGTTGTTCCATTGTTGATTGCCGCAGCCTCGCTGTGCTGCGACCCGTCTCCAGGGGGCGCCCTTTTGCCCCAGGCACCATGGGCGGGGAAGTGGCAATACTGAGTGAGTGATCACACATTAACACAGTTTCGGGCTACTCCACCCAGACCAGGGTTTTTTACTTTGAATTTTATGACTAGGTTTTCCCAAACTACCGAGTCAGTATAAACTCGGACTAATGGCAAAGACTGGAATTTTCACGTCTAACAGGAGAATCGCGCAGACGCAGCGTCTTTTTAAGACAGAGACGAGAGAGACGAGCTCGAGCATCACAGCTCTCTGACCGTCACGGCATTTTGGGAGAAATCAGACGATATTCTCACTGGGGTTCCCGTGTGTGAGGAGAAGCTGTTCTCTTGCTGCTTTCAAGATTCTGTCTGCTTTTCGGCGTTTTTACTATGATGCATCTGAGTGCGGATCTCTCTCTGTTTATCATTGAGCTACTTGGATATGTAGATTAGCGCCTGTCCTCAGACGTGGGACGTTTTCTGCTAGCATTTCACCTGTATTTCCTGCTCCCCGTCCCCGCCCCCTCATCGGGTACTCCCATGTTGTACATGTTGGTGCGCTGGACAGCACCTCCCATCTTCCTGAGACACTCCCATTTTCGAGTCTGTTCATTTGCTTCACTCTTTTTTTCTCCCAAAAATAAATCCCCTATTTTCCCCCAAATCTCCATCGTTTTCAAGAATCTCTATAGGCTTAAATTTCCACCCACTCTGTTTCAAGTAAGGTGCGTTACTTTCAGGAGAGCGTCTGCATTGTCTTCCTCTTACGGACGATGGTCTCTGCCCCGGGCCAGGTCTCCGGCCCGCGGCTCCAGAGCTGGAGGTGGCTGCAGTGGCCCCATTTCTTAGAGAGACCCCTCCCTGCTCTACGAGCAGGTTGCGAGGCAGGGGTGGAAACCTCTGGTCGTCTCCGTTGGCTTCTCCTCATGGGACCCTCCATCAAGTGAGCGAGCTGGGGTGATCGACGCCCTAAAACCCTCGGCCTGCTGCACCCAGGGCACAGTCCCTGCCCTGTGAGTGGGGGTCGGGTGAAAGAAGGGAGCCCCAACCTCTCCACTGCTCTTGCCCGGAATTCAGCAACTCCGAGCTAAGGGGGGTGAGAAATGCTGGCAGTCTCCATCTGCCGGTGACAGGCAGCGCCCTGTGGCCGACAGCCGAGCGGAGAAGGAGCTCTCTGTTCTTCTGTATCTGCTGTGTGCTTTTGGGAACATTTTCAGACTTCGGCATTTCTCTAAAATATGATCTTCGCCAGTTCTGGTTGCTCCCCTTCAGAGCGGGTCCCTGCAGCCAGCTGCTCAGGCCGCCACCCCACAGTGAAACTCCAAAAGCGTCATTTCCTAACGGTGCTTGCACACTGTGTCTGCTTTGGGGAGGCGGGCGTTAAGGGCAAAAATGCCATCGTGGGGAATTTGGAACTTGGACGGCAACATTCTGAACCTCATAACATGTCAGCCAGACTTGCTAACAATGGTGGTATTAAATTCTTTCAGAAAATTATCTTCAGTTACATCTGTTCATTCCTGAAGCATTTAGGACCTTGTTATAATCAGAGCAAACAACTTTCCTTCTATCCCCTCCTCCGTGCTTTACAAATTCTCACACCAGAGTCTGGCTTCGGGGACTGTTTTATGTTTTATGAATGTCGTATGTGGTATCTACAGGGTGAGATCGCTGACTTGTAAAATGAACACCCCAGAGCACACGTGTGATTTGGGTCCAACTCAAAGCCCGGACCGTCAGGGCTACGCCTGGCTGCACGGAGCGGCCGAGCCTGTGGGGTCAGGCCAGGCGTTCCCACGGGGAGGTCAGAGACACGGTCTCCAGAGCCAAGGAGGGAAGGAGGCCAAGTGTCTGGGAGGAGGGGTGTTGAGTGAGGCAACGCTGTGGGGAGCAAGTCAACGCAGCGAAGGCCAGAAGCATCGGGAGAGACCCGGGAGGAGACGCAAGCCGGGGCGGGTGCCCTCCAGGCCCGCTGAATCGTGTGACAGCCCCACGGTGCAGTGAGCGGAGGGCAGGGGAATCCGGGCGGGCGGACAGCTGGCGGGGGGATGCATGTATGTGCGTGTATAGGTAGTGCTTAAGGGCTGTGCCAAATCACTAACATTACATGTGAATACACAGACATACACACACAAACTATTGTAAACCCTATGTATCTCTATATATGAAAAGTGTGTATGTGTGTGTACGTGTGCACACACAGACAAAAATAAGGGTAAAACAAATATAGCAAAATGTTCACCTTTGAGAAATCAGAAATTCTTTGCAATCATAAATTCTCTCATAACATTTCTGCAAGTAAAAATAATTGCAAATAAAAAATCTTTTAAAAAGCGTGGTTTAATAATCAGAAAATTCCAAAGGTGAGCCAAAAAAAAAAAAAAAAAAAATCAAATACTGTATTTCTAGCCAATAGGTGGCGCCAAAAAGTCCCACTTTCAACACCGTTAGAAAGCAAACTTTCTAAAGGGCAACAGTCCAGCCTCGAGCATGGATACAGTCCTTAAGAATCATACCAATTCAGTAACGGTGAATTAAATGACCACATTGGTATGTGAGGATAAGGAGCTCTAAGTGTCTCAAAAGCCTCCTTTCACCTCAGGCAAATAGAGAACACTACCTACGTCCTGCTCGGAGGGGGACTGTGGGCTTGGAACAAGGCAACCCCCTTGCCCTTCTGCAGATGGTGCCAGGACTGCGGCCACGCACCCTCGGCTTACTCGCACGGAAGGTGACTTGTCGACATGGACCTACTTAGCAGATACCATTTCTTCTAGTTGTAAGCTGCATGTGTCAACCACAGGAAATAGGATTTCATTAATACAAAATTATATGAAAAAATGTTGAAGTTTCTCTTAGGGCACAATGCGCCAGAGCCAACAATTTTCACAGAATTTATTTCAAGTCCAGGAGCAGATCTGCCTCAGTAAATCGTACTGGCTCCATCTTACTTTGCATTCTTAGAATTCCCTGCTAATATCTATCAGAGGTGACATTTACAATAACCATTTGCTCGAGAAACCTAACCAGGACCATTTTAATAAATATTTTTAGACTTTGACATTCTTATAATATTACTTTTGGATTTTAAAATTCACACAGAGCAGAGCTTTGGAAATTTGAAGTTATTCAACTTAACTAAGTCTAACCACAGAGATATGTTAATTGGATGTTTTCGTTTTGTCTTTAAAAGTTAAGTGCATCACTCGCAATTTTCTCCCAGTTTCTAGACTCAATGAAAACAGTGGTTAATGTACCTTTGCAGCTTAAGTCTGCATTAGAGGGAACAAACCAGTTAACTAGTTGAATCTCTTCACGCGTCAAGCCGACAAGCCCGCAACTCCAAGAGACAGAGGCATCAAGTGGTCAGAAGGGTCTGGAGATCAAGAATTTTCCTCCAAGCCCAATTCCAAGTTATCCTTCTTTCTTCTTCTTCTTTTTTCTTTTAGTACCAATGACCAAAGAACAGCAGGGAAAAGCAGTGAAAAACAATATTTCGCTGAGGGAACTCCATTCTCTTGAAATCGGTTGACTGGTTCACTTCTTTTTAATCAACAATTCCATGGTCCAAGGAGAAACCAGCAGAAGCCGGCTTCAGCTGGGGTGGGTGGGACATTAGGCACCCCAGCTTCCCACTTCCATTTCGTGGACCCTGCTTCTTCCATTATTTTTTAAGTAAGTCATTAGAGAGCCCCCCTTGCGATGACACCCCCCCCCAGCTGTTCTTGTCCCTGCCCTTCCTCCAGGAGGGGCAGATCCAGAGCTCCCAGGACTGCAGGGAAGGAGGAAAGGACTCCATTATTTATTTTTCAAAGCTTCTCCTTCAGCGCCGTCTCTCTGGAGCCGCACTTTGCAGAGAGGAGGCCTAGAGTGGGACTTGCCTTGGCTTCGGAAAGCCAGAAGGGGTCAGGTGGCAGCCAGAGGGGCAGGAGGCAGGCGGACGTGGCTGGGACTCAGGCTTGAGAGGACAGGGAAGGACGGCAGAGCAGGCGGGGCTCCGTCTCAGACGCCAGGTGCAGACGGCCCACCTGTGGCTGCCTCGGAATCTAAGCATCGCGCGGGCAGCACAAGGGATGGGGGCCGGGTTCTGCCCCAGGCGGGAGGGCTCCGCAGACCCGTGGTCTCTTTCCCTCTTCCCACAGATGCCGTCATCGCCTTTCCATTTCCCTACAGGGGCTGTCACGGCCACGGTGCCACTCGGGGCATAAACTGGTTTGAACCTCACTTTCTGGCGGTCTCCCCCAGGACTCCGGCAAGAACACGCGGGCAGGCGGTCAGCAAAATCGACTAAGCACGTGGAACACGCCCGAACACCTCCCAAGCAAACAGAGCGGGCTGCCTGCCTTCCTGGAGTTCAGTGCTATCATGGTCCTTTCACAGAGAAAGGGAAGCAGAGGGTACGGGACAGATTCTAAAGTACACCCCTGACTTCATGCAGCAGTCCACGGCCACCATGGCCTCCTGGTCCTCCAGCAGCCCTGCCCGCAGCGGCGAGTGCACGCCTCTTGCTCATGCAGTGGGAATGCCAGGCTGTGTGAGAGCCAGATAACAGCCTAGTTCCCTCCCACCTCTTGGGAGAGGGAGGGGAAGGCTGACCTCAGCCCCCGCCACAGCCCAGGCGCCGCCGCATGCGTGAGGGGTGGGTGCTTTCGGCTCTGCTCGGCCTGCCCACCAAGCCTGTCTGCAGCCCCTGCTTCCCTGGGCCCTTCTGGCCTAGCAGGACCGGCACAGGCGTGAGGAGAGGGGCTCTGAGTCTTCTCATCGCCTGGTTCTTCTCATCGCCTGGCATGCAGGACTATACCACAAACACCTACGAGGCCTGTCCAGAAAAAAACCAACGATTGTTAACGTAACAAGAACGGTTTGCGTGACATCGATGTCACCTGGCAGCCAAGGAGAGTGGACCGGAATGCACATGCGTGACCTCACTGTGCTAGTCAATGGGGGCGGCAGACACTGTTGAGTGAGCATGGGCACTGTGTGGCCGCTGCATTCAAAATGACTGAGTGAGCAGAGCAACGCATCTGCATCAGGTTTTGTGTTAAGCTTGAACATTCCTCCGTGGAAAGCTATCTGGATGATTCAGAAGGCCGCGGCCGTGGGCAGCTGGCGATGGACAGCTTCGTCAGGACAACGCACCCACTCACGCATCACGCCTCAGGCAGAGTTTTTTGGCAAGACAACAAATCACTCAAGTGACTCAACCCCCTACAGCCCCGATTTGGCACCCTGTCACTTCTGGCTGTTCCCAAAACTAAAATCACCTTGGAAAGGGAAGAGATTGCAGACTGTTGATGAGAGTCAGGAAAATATGATGGGCAGCTGATGGCGACTGGGAGAACTGTGTGAGGTCCCAAGGTGCCTGCTTTGAAGGGGACTGTCATTGTCTTATGTGCACTGTTTCCTGCATCTTCTTCAGTAAATGGCTCTATTTTTCATAGTGCGTGGCCGGACACTTTCTGGACAGAGCTCGTATATGTAAGGTGCTTTAGGGATCAGTCTTAAACACCACACATTCAGTTCAAGTAAGAGCTTGCTTAACTTGAAGTCTGCTTACGTTAAAGAAAGCACATGACTGCGTGGTTTTTTCCGGGGGGCGGGGGGAGGGGTGTGAAAGGGGGATAGGAAGCGCACAACGTTCACCAAGTTTCCATCTGCCGACCAGACGTCAAGACGCCACTGCGCACGCCGCATCGTCTGGGTAGGCTGCGCAGCGGGACCCGCTCCACCGCCCGGCACCAGCACGACACCGAGCAGGACCCGTAACCCGCGACGCCGCGCCCGTTCCGGTTCCCTCTGAACCCGCGTGCACACGCTCTGTCCCCACCACGCTGCGGCCGACGTCCCTGTCCCCAGCCAGTCTCCACTCGGGGCCCGCGCGCCCGTTCTCGGGACCATGACGTGGCTCCCATGTCTACAGGCAGCGAGGACCTTCCAGCCGGGTTTTGGTCACCACGCCTCTTCCACATCGACAGTCATGACCCCCTCCCCCCTGCCGTGTCCTTGTCATTTGGTTCTGAGGAATCAGTAACAGCTCAGAGGTCTCGAGACCTGGCGCTGCTGAGCAAATTCAGACACTCTGCCTTCTTCCAAACCAAAACGGAACGCACTTTCTAGAGGGAGTTGCAGCACAAGCCTGTCTGTCTGTCACAGCACAGAAGATGGACGGACGGACCAGGGGGTTGACAGGGCAATTTTTACGTGAGGGGTGCGCAGAGAGAGAAGATGAACGGCAGACCATTTCCTTTCCATGCAGACAAACAGAGGAGAGCAGCCCCCGCCACCCCCCGCCCCGTACTCACCTGCGTTGGAGCCAGTCAGATTGTAACGTGCGTTCAGCTTTTTGATGATGTTCTCGTGGATTTGGTACCACTCGCTCTCCGTGTTACACCTGTGAGAACATCGACACCCTGTTAGGCGTGGGTGGTGCATGAGATCAAGCAATGACCTCCACGGTGTGCCTGCTCTTCGTGGCAGAACCTCTACCTCCATAAACCTCCTTAGCGACCCCAGCAACCTACGGCACGTGACTGCCAGTCAGCAGGGTCGCCCCGAGGTGAGCAGGAGCGGCCACCTGCTGATGCCTGACCCCCCCCACCCAGCCCCCTGCCAGAAGCACCTGGGAAGAACAACTCACAGATAATCATGATCACATCACTAATAGTGCAAACGCACACCTGGACGCGTTCAGCCTGGTCACCTGAGAGCTCAGGTGTAGGAGTCAGGCAGCGCTGACTTCAGTCTGGTTCTCGTCCTTATCAGCTGGGTGTCTCCAGGCAAGTGGTTTGGCCTCCCTGGCCCTTTTGGGTAAATCTGAGCCAACAGCATCTGCTTCATGCGTGTGTGCGTGTGTGAAGATAAAGTCACAGGACAGGCGCAAAGTGCTTAACCCAGTGCTCTGCACAGTAAGCGCCAGGAAATGCTGGCCATTATCATCAGCATCGTTCCCAGTAAACGATGCCTTATGACCTCGAGCAGAGTTTGGAAACCAGATTGCCATGGATTTCCACCACCCCCCCCCCGCCCCCAAACACTGAGGCCTGTGTGAGATTAAAAAAAAAAAGGAGCAGGTTTTACCACCTGCTACCAGACATTCTCAAGGTCAAAATCCAGGTCACAGATTTGACCCCTCTTCGAAGAGACCAAGAACATTTCCCGCCCTGCACTGCAGGCTCTGGACAAATCTTTGCCCACTAATTAGAAATGTGTGGCACAGCTCTGGGGGCGCAGGGCAGAGCGCGAGTAAATCCATGCAGCCCTGCAGCAACGATCGGAAAGCAGCTGGAAGTTCGTGTCCCACAGGCAGTGGGTCACTCATGTCACCTCCACGTACGAGAACATTATGAGCATGGGGTGGATGCACTAACTCAACAGCCAGAACGGAAAACTAAAGCCAGCACGCTCCCAGAGGTGGTCGGAGGGAGGTCCCCACATCCAGACTGCGGACCACCGCCCCCCCCGCCCCAGTCCCCACGGGTCTGCTCTGAGCACGCTGCTGCCTGCAGCACCCAAGCCCACGGGGAGGAGCTCAACGTGGGGGGACCCCAAACCATGTGCATTTTAAAAGACAGCCAGTAATTTCTTAGTGTTCATGCGTTGAACTTCAACTGTGTCCCCCACTCCCCAAAAAAGATAATGTTGAAGTCCTAACCCCCGTACCTTAGAATGCAACCTTATTTGGAAACAGGGTCATTACACAAGTAACTGAGTTACAATGAGGTCATTAGGGGGGCCCCACCCCAATATCACCACATCCTTTGTTTTCATGAAACGGGGACATCTGGACACAAAGACAGATACACACACAGGGAGAAGTGTCTCCTGGAGGGGACAGCTGAGAATGTGATGTGTTCAAAAGTCCCAGGATGCCGGAGATTGCCAGCAACCGTCCCCAGGCTCGGAGAGGGAAGCATGGGGCAGACTGTCCCTCACAAGGAGCCGACATGGACCTGGGACTCGGGGCCTCCAGAACGGTGAGGCGGTCAGCTGCTGCTGCTGCGCCCCGGCTTCCTGTCCCAGCACCAGCGAATTTCTCTAAAAACCATCGCTAGAATTCCCTAAGAACAGATGAATGCTCTGAAGGTGCAGGCGAGTCGGGTTTTAAATTCACAGCAGGTGCCCTGCCCACCCGCGGTCCCACCCGTCTCCTGCGTTCTCGATGTCATGGTCCCGCCGAGGGGCAGAGGGGGCTGTGCACACGCCCGCAGCAAGACGGCGGATTTCCGAGTCTGAGGGGCGGCACAGAAAGCCAACCCATTCCCTGCTCGCCCGTGACCCCCGTGAAGTGACACCGACCAAGCGGAGCCCGCGTGTCACTGTGCCCGCCCCGCCGCGAGCACGCCTCTTACATGTACACTTTCAGGATGAGGTCGTCCTTCGTCTCCCCCGTCAACAGGTCGGCGATGCTGAGAACCGCGCAGCCGAAGGGCCGCCGGTACTGCACGCTGCAGGCGTTCTTCTTTTCTCCGGCCCCCATCCGACCTGTCCGGTTACAAAGCAAACGGCACAGAGCCATTTGGTTACAGGGCCGCTTCCCTAGCCCGCACAGCAGCTACCAGAGAGCCCCTAGGGGATTCGCTGCTGATGGAAAGGGTGCAGGGTCCAGGCGGCAGAAGGGGCCATGGCAGACCTGGGCTCTCCTCCGCTCCGGCCCAGCTGTGTGGCATCGGGCACGCAGCCGACCGAACCTCTGGGCCTCCACTGCCATCCGGCAAACGTGAAGGCTGGGGTCGGACCCACGTTTGGGGAGCCTCCCGAAGACTCCCAAAGGCGCCCAGGAGGCTCCCCAGGAGGGTCAGGACAGTTATTCTATTTTAAAAAGGGTCTGCATTTAAAAAGCTAGTTCAAAGGTCT
The DNA here is from genome assembly GCA_039655065.1 of Glossophaga mutica. Taxonomy (NCBI): domain Eukaryota; kingdom Metazoa; phylum Chordata; class Mammalia; order Chiroptera; family Phyllostomidae; genus Glossophaga; species Glossophaga mutica. The sequence goes on from CM077313.1 coordinate 93,569,587, forward strand.
CCCCTTTGAAAGGAAGCAGCTTGAGAGTCCCTGGAGGAGCAGCAGGAGGGAAGCGCAGGCTGGAATGAGGGGGCCCCTCCTGACAGGGGCAGGGGTGGGGGGCGGGCAGGGGCGCTGAGGGTGGCCCCGACTCAGCCAGTGGCAGGACTCTTGGGGCTGGGTTCACTCCCAGGGTTTGCACCGGTGGGAAGGGCCGCAGGTCTCCAGTGCGTCGGGGAGATACTGCCCTCATCCACCACTATACTGAACCCCCAGTGGACTACTTGGGAGACACAAAGCAGAAAGTCCACTAGAGCTGAACTACAGCAAGTTAATATGAGGAAAAAAAACGTTTTTTAACAATCTGCTCATCAGTTTCCAGATTCTTGGTATGGAAGTGCGAATTGTATCCCTTGGAGTGACGCCCCGCCCCCGCCCCATCCCCCAGCTCTGGCTCCTCCCAGATCCCCCCCGGAGGGGGAAAGGGGACATCCTCCTCCAATCTGGCTTGGATTTGAGGGTGACACAGGGAAAGGGCCCCTCCAACTGTCACCTTCATGGAAATGCCGACAGACAGCAGCCCCCTAACCTCTCATTCTATCAGTTGGAATCAAAATTAAAACAGTCCAAGTAAGTTGGCTGCTGCTGATTGTACAAAATGTAACATTTAAATACCATGGTTTCATGGCCCAATGCTGTCATATGGGACCGAATTTCAACCCACGGTTTCATGTAAATTTCATCTGCAAATCCAATACTTTATAGTCATCCTGGGATTTTTCTCATCAACAAATCACATTGTTTACTTACGGAACTGATTGTAACAAATTTAAAACTTGGGTCACCCAAACAGAAGGAAAATCCAGTTTATCTCTGTATGGAATGTGATTACAGACCGCATCAGGATAAAATGTACACTCCAATCTTCATCAATATCGTAATTTTAAAAGTATTTCTTTCTTACTGAATCATTTCCTTGCAAATGCAAGATGATAAAGTGATGAAGAGCTTTCTGGGTGGAGTATTTCAAAGTTAGGTAACATCATCCAAGAAGTTTATTAGGAAAAAAACCCCCAAACTCCCAAGAGTTCCCAGGGCTCTTCCAGCTGTAAGCCCAGGTGTCGCTAGGTCACGTGCCTGTCAGTGCCCTCCCCCACCCCTTCGGCTAGAGCTGCGGACAGAGAAAACATGCGGGGCTGGGGCGATCCGAGAAGGTGCTCCAGGGAGATTCCCTCACTGTCCCTCGCCCGCCGGCCATCTCTGGCCCTGAGCCTCTGCCCGCTCGGGTCTGCACACACTCGATTTTAACTCTTCCTTCCTGGCTCCGTGGGAGCCACGGCTCTGGGTGTCAGGCGTGTGGTCCCATTCCGGTCCTACAACAACCACCCTAGCGTTCCCAACTCTGGGATGAATAACAGTTCCCTGTTCTGGACGGATTTCGAGGGACATCGTGGAAGCAGGCAGGCAGGCAGGAGCGGGGGAGGTGTCATCACTCAGCAACCAGCCAAAAGCCACGAAGGGATGCAGGGAGCTGGAAAGCGGGCCGGGAAGGAGAATCGGACACAATTGCTTTCTCTCCTTTCCCTCCCTCTTTCCAACATAAAGTCCAGGTTTAAATTCCAAGGTAGGTGCTACTGTCCTGGTCTCAGTAGCCAGTGAGGGTCAGTGTGCCCTTTTCCTGCTAAAGCAGGTACAAGAAATGTTCTAGAAAAAGCAAACAGTGGCTCCTGAGAGACAAGAATCCTCCACATCTTAATTTCACTGCAGCAACTCACTCCAGAGTCTGCAGTCAACTTAGGGAAGCGGTCACCTCACCGCAGCTGGGGTGGGGGGAGCAATTTCTGGTTCGACACCCATTCTGACAACCTAATGATCACAGAATCTGAGTGAAAAATGCCATCACTGATCAAGCGCCATGGATCTGAAAGGCGCTCTGTGCCGGGCAATGCCACTGAAGTGGTTTCCTTGGCAACAGCCCTGCGAGTGAAGGACAGGGCTGCTCAGGCCACGGGCCGGCAGGCCGCCTCAGCTCTCAGTGTTTTTTTTTTTGGCCCACAAAAACCCGCAGATACTTTTTAAAAGTCCTGAAAGCAAAAGTGGTTTACTTGTCTCTCGATGCTGGAGAAAGTTACGTTTGCGTTTTCGCAATGTTCGCATGAAGGCATCCACAACCACGCTTCCCACGAACACCTGGGGCTGCAAAGCTGAACCAGCAAACCCCACGCAGAGTCGCGTGCGCTGCCTCCTGCCGCCGGGGGCGCAGACTGCGGCTCTGTCCCTGACTCATGGCAGCCGCTGCCCCCTCCCGATCGTGTTCCCACACCCTCATTTGTAAGGAGAAAATGAAAACAAAATAAAAAACGGTTCACTTTTCAAAATTTCTGCTGTCCCTCAAATATGAAAAGAGCATAAAAATGAAAAGGGGTTTTCAGAATGAGAAAATCCAGAGACAACCTGTGTTGGAACAGCTACATGGTTTAGAGTTTCCATGCACCGTGTGGAGCAGGAAGCACGAGATGATGAAAATTAAAGGCCAGGGTGCAGCGTCCAGCGAGGTGCTCCTGTCCTGGGGGTGTTCCCAAGCCGGCAGCGTGGCCCATCCCCCAGCGAGGAGGGCACGTGGGAGCCAGTCTCAGCACCGGCTGCTGCGCTGTCAGCCTGTGAAAAGCTGTGTCCGCTCCACCACCCCTCCCTCTGCCCGCTCGCGGGGGCACTTGATGTGTGAAAACGAATGAACACCCAAAGCGCTTCCTTCCTGCAAGGTGCGCATGTCTCATTCCACAGGTGCTCGCTCGCACAGGGGACTCAAGTGCGGGGGCCACGGCGCCTGTGCTCTGCCACAGGCCGGCTCGGGTCCTGCTCAGAGCCCCGCAGGAAACCCAGCCCCGGAAAGTTTCGTTTGTGCTGCGAACAGAAATTAGAACTTACAGAGACCAACACTAAGTTTTTGCATCGGATGTGTGGTTAGGGAGCCCCGCAGAGCAAGAAGAGACACAGCAAGCCACAGGAGGGCTCCGACGGGGAGGGGAAGGAACCTCTGTGTGCGGGGCGAGCGGGGGCTGCCCGTGGGCCCGGGAGGCCAGGGAACAACGTCCATGTCCTGTGATGTTCTTCTCCTGCTCTGGCCTCAACCTCTTTCTGATTCAGACAGCACACAGATCACATGACAGAGAACCCCCTCCCCCGCCGCCCCGGGCTCCCAGCACAGTGACCGGTGCACCACCTACCGATTCGGATGATGTGCACCGTGATGTAGATGTCCCTCCGCAGCTCGCTGCTCCCCAGATCCTGCCGCGGAGAGAGGCGGTTATTGTCGAACTCGTCATTTGCGTGGAAGCTTAAAGGGCACGGCACGTTATTTTTGCAAATAATAGACGAAACAGAGCTGCCCTACGATCCAGCAACTCCACATCTGGGTATTTATCCAAAGAAAACAAAGACGCTGATTTACAGAGACATACACACCCCTCCGTCCACGGCAGACTTGCTAGTCAGGGCCGAGACAGGGGAGCCACCTGGACACGCGTCAGGAGATGCGTGCCCAGGGTTAGGGTGCGGGCTCGCGCACCCCGGAGCGCTCCCCAGCAGGAGGAAAGAGCGGCAACATGGACGGACCCAGAGTGCATCCTGCTGAGGAAACTGAGTCAGAGGGAACAATTGCAGCGTGATCTCACTCACTCACGTGTGGAATTAAAGAGAGAAAACACACTGACAAACAAAAGGAAACGAAAACAGGGCTACAGAGACAGAGAAGCAGCCGATGGCGGCCTGGGGGGTGGGGCTGGGGGACAGGAATGAAAAACCAAACAAACGGTAACTGCCCCAAAAGACTACTATTGCCGGTAAACAGAGAACGCTTGAAACGCTTTGTAGAGGCCATCATTAAGAAAAGGAGCGCTGCGCTTCATGACATGACTGCTGACTTTCTGAAGATGTATTGAACTTTCTATAAGGTTGTCATATTACCTTTCTAAAGAAAATGTGGGTGTTTGTTGCAAAAAAATTACAGCCTAGACATTTCCAATGGTATTTTTGTAGCAGAAGCGCATGGTTCAAATCCTGCGCTCCGACTACTGTACCGGACTTCGCTGGAGTTTACTGACGTCAAATAACAGTGAAAGGGAAACCCGTTCTTCTGTCGTTCACTCCTCAAACGTGTCAGGTTTGGCTAAATGCCAAAGCCCGCCTTGAGCTTGTCATGCCCAGCATGCACACACACGGCTGTGACTGTGGGCGCCCCTGTCAGATCCGGGCGCTCCCGTAACTGGCGTGGCCCCGACAGAGTTCACACAAGTGCCCTCTGTCGGCTCTCAGCCATGGGTTCCTCCTAAACGACACGGGGTGCGCGGGGCAGACTCGGCCTCCCGCAGGCGGGGGCCCGCGCCCACTTACCACAAAGAGAGAGCAGTGGCGCTCCGGCTTGTCCGGCGCTTTGGGGAGCCCGTTCCTATTCAGCCTCAAGAAGAACCTCTCACTGCAAGGGGGAAAGAAAAGGTCCACATCGTGAAAACTGCTGCACGGTTCCGGACTTAGCGCTTTGCTAGGTGCTCTTCGTGAACCCCGCGTCAAGCTCCAAACTTGTTTAGGTCATTCACTGGACTTCGACAGCGCTGCTGGAAAACGCGAGCGCAGCTGAGACAGGCTTGGCCCCCCGCTGCTGATAAAACCGGCGAAGCGGGAACTGCAGAGGCAGGAAATGTAAATACACAGGCAAACGAAAATTAACTGTTAATATTATACAACGGTCCGCTTGAAACCTCTATGATTTCATTAACCGACGCCACCCACATACATTTAATAAAATTTTAACTCTTAAAAGAACAGGTTTCCATATCAGTGATAGCATTATTATTATTTGAAAGATAGAAACAAAGGCACGAAAAGAGAAAGCACAGTCTGACAGGTTGCATGGCTTCCCATTGAGGATCTTTTTCCACGCCCGGGTCGCATTATTTCGTCCCCATCACACAAGAACGTGCTCTGAGCACTCTCCGCCCACCGGAAGGCTTGGTGTGTTACGCTCTCAGAAGTCTACAATCCCAACCACGGAAAGAAGGCCCAAGAAATGGAACTTACATGTTCTTTGTTCCACAAAAGAACAGGAGATCTCAAACTCTCCAAACACAGCACCACCCAGATTTAGTGCAAACACGAAACGCTCAGACGTTAACTCAAGTCAAGAAATCCCTGAGGACACTGTTTCGCTCCAATGTTATATGTTCGACTATTTATTTATGTTCAGAAAAGAAAATACCAACCCAAGAAAAATTAATCTACCAACTACCAGGAACTTTTCAATTTCAGCATCCTGGTGTTATGGTCAAATCAAATGTCCCGCTGCCTCGGGCAAAAACACGCAGCCCGCACTCCGAATGCAGAGTTAGCATGTGTTTGGGCTCGGTCAGCATTGCGTCAGCCCAGGTGACAAGCAGGGACAGGGAGAGAGGGCACCAGTGAAAGGTCCAGGACGACCCAGTGTCTATCTGTGCTTACTCACCACTCGAGCTTTGCCTTAAATAATGTCCCTGTCACCATTCGGAGAAATGAGCACCACACTCAGGTCTCCATGGAAACATGTGGATTTGAACTTAATGCTGTTTCGGAACACTTTTATTGTCTTTTTCAGTCCAAATCTAGACAGATTTACATTCGACTCCCCGGCTTACCCCATCCTTCTCTTACGCTATGCCTGCTTTCTGACCTCTCCATGAGAAAGGGCGACCAACACATTTCTACGGGCTCATTTCCACACCTATTACCTACGTTTTTCTCCACAGAGCACGGGCCGATGAGGTTTAAATGAAGAGAATATAAACTACTGCGAGGACTCTCAGGTGAATCTGGTTCCATAGCGGAGGTTAGAAGTGACAGACACAACTGAAGATGTGGAACTAAATTAACGTCACCCAGCTGTCATTATTCACTGTGACTCCAGCAGCAGGGCTGGCGTGCTATTCGCAGGGGAAGAAAATTCCATCAGTTCAAAGTTAAACTAGGCTAAAAGGAAGCGTGCACCCATTCATCTTGGGATAAATGACTCGTGCTTTAAAAGTTATATTATTTGGTAATACGATGTGGGGGGAAGTCACCATTGGGTGGGCGACCTGCTGAGAACTTTACCTGGACCGAGTCATCTGATCCTCACTACGCCCTTGTACAGCTGGTACGTTGCACCCATTTTATAGATGGGAAAACTGAGAAATGGTGACCAGTCTCGCCCTAGATCACAGAGCTGGTGCACGGCCAAGTAGGGAATTCTATCCCATATATTAATTCAAAACCCTCCACTTCATTTGCATGTTCTAAGGTAAATTCTTTCTCTGTTCTATAGAAATATCAAGCAACTATTTTCAGAACACTGAGATGAGGGAGCAGTCACTCATCAGTCCAGGACACCCACTGCCCCAGGCTTCTGCAGAGTTCAGGGTACCGTATTTTCCGGACTATAAGACACACACACCCCAAATTTGGGAGGAAAATGGGAGTGTATCTTATAGTCTGAATGCAACTTACTTGGCTCGCTGTGGGGCGGGGGGTGGCGGTGGAGTGGGGGCACAGGTTATTAAATATTTTACCACAACTTTTGCTTAAAATTTTTTTCCCTATTTTCCTCCTCTAAAACCTAGGTGCGTCTTATGGTCTGGTGTGTCTTATAGTCCTAAAAATATGGTAACTCCTCCCAGGGAGAACGAAAGGGATGGGAACTTTGATTCAGCAAGTTTCATAGCAGTCTGTGCTTTAACGTTGTTCCTTGGTAATTTCTTCAATGAAAATGACTTGGGAAGTAAATTGTTTTACTACACAGATGAAGACCTCCCAAAATATTGGAGAACTTGGCTTCAGCCAGTCGGAGCTCCTGAGTGTGACACTGGTACTCGGTTCTGCTTCTTAGTCACCGGTCACCTACTCGTACCCAACGTTTATTGATTCTAGTTTGGCTCCAAACACAAGTGACCCTTTGCCCCCCTCCTGTGCCTTGGACAGTACGCTCTATGCTTTTTGAAAGGCTCCCCCTAATGCCCACTGAAACGCTGGAGGCCAAATGTGTGTCATCCTCTGCCAAGGCAGTCTGAAATGACAAACAACAGCGACACTGATACACACAACAGTCCACAAGCCGGTTGAGGTGTGATTAACACCTGGGTGCCAACGGTGAGATGAAACACTGTTCCGTACCTGCAAATCTCATCCATACTCCGGCAGGACAACGTCTCCTTACCTGTTCCGCTTCAGTAGAAGTCCCTGTGGCTCTGTCCCTGTTTTCCCGCCACCCACCTGGACGGAATCCTGATTAGGCAAGTATTACCCGGTATCAGACCCTGCTCCAGAAAGAATGTCAGTGTGCACAGAGCCAACCACACGGCCCTTAGCTGAAGCATGCCTTGAGGGGCTATAAAAATAGGCTGGAGACAGGCATTACGGGGAAAGAAGGCATGTGTAATGTATTTGAAACCAGACTTCCTCTAGAAGGAGAAAAAGGAATTTTTAAAAATTGGTCACAAAAGTTTTCTAATTTATTTGGTGGCAAGTTGTTATACAAATTCAATCAATTTCTCATCTTAATTTGGCAATGTAGCGACCACTGAATCAACAAATGGTTAAGAGAAAAAACTACAAACCTAGAGCAATGCCTTTTGGAATCTCTGGATAACAAACATCCTTCCCCCACCCGGACACACGTTTGCAGAGCACCAGACTGTAGGCCTCAAGGCTGGGGAAAACTGAACAAGTCAACGCTATTTTATTCTGACACGTCTAAAAGTCTCTCAAACATCTGTGGCCGCACACAAAGGCATGTGTGACTCTCAGTTGTAAGTCGAAAGGGTGGCCTTGAAAAACAAAACTAGTTTTTGTGACTTCAAAAAGTGTCCTCTTATAACAGGTGCACACGTCCATTATTACATCAGTGGCACTTCCTCACCCCACCCGAAAAGGTTCGTGTGTGTTTCCCTATTTCCCTGTGCACCGAGGAGCCCAGGCCCAGGACGGCTGACCTCCACCCCCTCCAGCTGCCGGCTGTGATCTGGGCCTTCCTTAGTGTTTGACGAGACTGAACAAATGCAATCTTCAGGACAAAACAGAGCGAAACGCAAATAATCGGGAAGCTTTAACTCCCTCCCAACCCCCCATCTTGCCCATAATGTCCTTCACTTTACGTGGGAGAAATGTACGAAATTCTCCAAAGAGACATTTCAGGCAGTGGTGTCTCCACCAGACACGGAGTCACCCCATTAACTTCACGGCACCTCAAGATTCCAGATGCTGCCGAGGCACCTGGCTCCCTGCGCATTTTATATCTTTATTAGAGTCAACACGTAGCAACAGAGAAATCTCCAACGACATAATGCTTCCCAGTGAGAGTGTGGCCTCCTTCTTCAATGTCGACGGATGAGTAAGCAAACAGAACACTTCTAGCAACACTGAGAAATGAGAGTTGATATTATTCCCAGCAGAGAAAAATCATCTGACTTCCCGACATAATGCCAGCTTCCCCCACTGGAGACTTCCCAGACGGAGAAATTTCGTGTCCACCTGAATTCGGTGTAATTCCGTGTAATTCCATTATAAGCCCTTATGTTACAAATCAACGTTGGCAGATTATTTATTTCGAAGCAAAGAATAGCAGATCACGATTATTATTTATAACCTGTCTCCTTTTAACCAAGATGGGAGGAAACCACATAATGACATAAGAATGCAAATAAGCATGCCCAGCACTGTCCCTGGGGGAAAACAGTCCAAGCAAAATATGTGCTGTGCCGGGCACCAGGACACGCACTTTCCATGGACCTTCTCATTAAATTCTCGCGAGCACCCTAGGCAGTAGGAACCAGGTCATCCCCACTGTACGTGGGAGGAAGCGGCGGCCTGGAGGTCTGAGGTCAGCTGGCCATGACACTGTCAGTCCAGGATGGAGCCAGGATATTAGCACCTGGAGCTGGACCCCAGAGCCTCAGCTCTTGCCCATAATGCTCCGCTGTCTGGGAAAGAACAGAGAACTTAAAAGACAGACAAAGAGCAAGACTGAGCATCCACGTGAACCCAGGGGTTTTTAGTGTAAATATTTTCAATGAAATAAAATTTTAAAACTAATGAAACGGAAAGAAAAAAGAGGAAACCAAAGCCACGGGCCTGCCGGAGCCCCGTGCTGTCACGCTGGCGTCCCGACAGAGGCGTCCCACGGGGAACGGTGTGTCAGGAGCCAGTTTGGTGGACGAGTTCTAACCAGTGAGGTAAACAACGTGGGGGGCAGGGTGGGGACCCCAGACCCTCACGATCTCTCTCCCACGTCCCAGCAGAACAGGGTGCTCCCAGCGCCCCCTGCCGCCCACCTCAGGAACTGCCGCTCGTCCGCAGGAAAAGCCCTACCTAGGGTCCTGGAGGCCTCGGGGCAGGAGGTGTGGACTGCCCCCCACCCCAGCCTGTGAGGGTTCACGTCCAGTGGCTCTCCCACTGAGTGCTCCTAGTAGAAGCTGCTGCCTCCAAAGAGCAATTAGGAAGGTCAAGGACAAAGGGGTGTTTACACTTCTCTATGAGGATTCTTGGTTATCACCCTACAGCTCACCTCTCAAAAGAAGAAAAACTGTCTAGTGACTGAACATCCGTGAGAGCTTCACCCCAGACGGACGACTGGGTGGCAGTGCCCTGGGCTGAGACAGGTGGTGAGAGAGGTTAGGCGTGTGACCCGCCTATGAAAAAGGACAGAATGCTTCTGAAATCACTCTGGACAGTTAAGCCATTGACATAAATCCATGGTCTCCAAAAGCACCAGTAGCCAGAGACGGCAAACATGGGTTCGTAGATGGGCGCAGTCTGCTGAACTCGTTGGAAAAGTAACCGCGCTGTCCAGCTCTCTCGTGCTCCTACTTCATAACCGACCCTGAGCAGAGAGCACAGAGAGACACCGCAGCAGCCCAGAGCAGACGGGGCAGAGGGTGGACAGGGGCCGGGGAGAAGAGGTGAAAGGATGGACCTGGAGCAGCCGCCCAAAAGGCAGCAGACCCAAAACAGGAGATCCGAATGCTTCTCCTGCATTCTCTCAAATGCAGGAGCTTTCTGATTGGCTGACAGTGCAGGGTGCTTCCAGCAATCTGTGCGCAACAGCCACCGTGCTCCTTCCTGGAGCACGTGGCCAAGGGCGACTCAGAACGGGTCCACTCACGCTGCATCACCAATGGTTGCCGTAACACCCCCAGGAGCTGGTGCAATCCTGGCCCAGGCGAGATGCTCTTGGGAAATGGGGGGGAGGCGAGCTGCCTACCCTGAGCTGGCTGCTGGCCCCGGGGCGTGGGCTCAGGGTGGCACAGAGAAAGATGACAGAAACGCTCTCGGAGGTAAACACAACAGGCCTCCTGGCTTCTCACCCGGGGGCTCCCAGCCTGGGCTGACAGCATTCTCCTGGCAGCCGCGCAAAGACTGCGCCTGACCGTGGAGGTTCCGACTTCCTAGGTCAGGATGGACCCCTCCTTACGTTTAAAGGCCCAGGTGTGTTTAAGGACTGCTGGTCTGACCACCATGCCCAGGTCTGAGGAGTCAGAAGTGCTGGCTGCCTTTTACGACAGTCCTGCGTACCAGCAAACAGGCAACCAGCCCCGCAGATCCCCAGGCCGAAGACTTCACCCCGTCCACTCTCAGCCATGTGACAGACAGGCGACAGAGTCTTTCCTCAGCATCAGTGAAAGCAACCCCTCGAGCGAAAGTCCTCCTGGATAAGGCTGTTCACATGCCTCATAATTTTAACCCTGAAGCAATGGGGCCGGGGGTGGGGCGCTCCTCTGACTCCAGGAGGGGGAGCCTGGAGACCTGGGCCCCTCGGCAGTTTGCCCGAGGAGCGGACAGACACCGCGTGTTCTTGTTAAAGTACGGCCGTCCGAGCCCAGGTGCCTTCACGGACAGTTGAGTAACCAACTGAGGAACCAGCTCGTGGGACGGCTTTGTCAGGACGGCCAAGCATTCAGTTTTCAGTCAACGGCACAACCAGAGATCATTTTTAAAGCTGCAGGCGACTCTATCGCCAACACCAGACTGGTTCCTCCTTACTACTTAGCATGACTCAAAAACACGTGTTTTTCTTTCCTGAGACTAAAGTTACCTGGATCAGAACTCCCCGGAGGAAAGTAAAGTTCAATGCAGTGCTTTCTGAGGTTATGAATAAGTGACATACGGATGGCCCACAGTTTCGCTTGTTCTGCGCTAATTAACCCCAGACCAGACGCCTGATCGGACCTGACGGCTGATTTGAGAAAAACAGTAAAACGACGTTCAGAAAGACCCGGGACCCCAGCAATCCCAATGCTGAATTCGCGTACAATCCTTAGAAACGCTTACACTGAGCTCAGAAAAATACTTGCTTGCGTCTCTCTCCAAAGAACTTCTTTAAGAACTTCCCTGGAAAATGAGTTCCTCGGAGAAGCAGCAAAAAGTGGGCGATGACAGGATCCCTCACCACGAAACCAGATCTGGTTTCGGCACACGAGCAGCGGGGCTCGCGGGCGGACAGTCTCACTCTTCTGGGAATTTCTGTAACTCGGTCACTGCAGACGCGATGTCTTTTTGTGAGGGGGAATCACTCTGCTCTCTCCAGGGCAACTGTCCTGACCTTCCTGACCAGGCCTCTGGGTGGGGGACAGTGCCTGTGATGAGGCCAAAGTAAAGCAAAAACGGGGTCACTGCAAGTGCTCTGGGTTGAAGCACAGGGTTGTCCGCAAAGGCAGAGAAACCTTAAATGAAAACAGACGAAATAATATAGATCTACGAGGTTCAAGCCCTGCAAAAACAGTCAGTGCAACAGATCATGCATTTACTATCTCAAAAAGTTGTTCTGTTTTTTAAAAAGACAGTCAAAATTCAATTTCCCTTCCAACAGCTTGCTGAAAGTTTATTTCATCACAGCTTTAAAAAATACAAATTAAATAATCATTAAGTACCATTTATTACCTAGAAGACACACGGACTTGTACAAGGTCAAATCCTTTTTGTAACCAGGCAGCCACAAAGTCTCTAAGCTGATGTGCAAATACGAATGTGTGTAAGAATAAGTGCACTGTTTTTGTACAGGACGACAGTTTTCACAGGGTTGGAAGGAGCCTCAGGCCCTGAAAAGGTTAGGAAGCGTCGCTTTACGTACCACGAATATGTTTGTGAAATGAAAATAGCCTATCGGCTACCATACGAAGAGATGGTATGGAAATCTAACCTCTAAAAACATCTTTTGACTTAAAGCTTGATAGGCTTTAACTAGTAGAAGGTAAGTCCCGGGAGGGCAAATATTTTCCCCCCCATTTTGTTCCTTGATGTGTCCCCAACGCCCAGGTCGGGGCCTGTCCCTGAGGGGAGCAGTAATTGTTTGCTGAATGAATGAACATCAATGATTCAACAGCAAGAGTGAGAAATCAATGATGTTCAGCGGAAATGAAAAGAAGATGCAGTCTATTTAGCTTGTAGGCCAAAATCCCTACACGGAAAGAGCTGGGAGTAGAGGCTCTATATCTGCCTGCTCCCATTGACTTTTTGTTTAGCGTGACGGTTTCTGCGAAAGGCGCTCCCCTGGGGACTGATCTGAGAGCTCAGTTCTGATGAACTCGGGCTGCGGGAAACGACTCTGGAAGCGGTGCCCGTGCGCACTCGGCCCCCTGGTGTCCCCCCCTCACTGGGAAGCACGTCCCCCCGGAGTGGCAGCATGAGAGGAAAGACTAAGACAGCAACACGATGCTCTTTCGCACCTTGTCTCAAGAACGAGGACAGGCTCCACGCATCCTCTCACCTCACCGACGTGCACCTGGGCTCAAGTGCCCTGCTCTGACAGGTGCCGGGGACACGAGGGCGATGAGAGGGTCGAGCGTTGTTCTTGGGAAAGGAACTAACGAGGGGCGCATCACCAACCACTCCTGTGTCCATGTTGACGCATCTTCCGGCATACATGGCACTGAACATGGAAGAACTCCTTGCGGGTGGCTGGTGTGTGTGACTGCAATGTATTCTGTAGGGCATTTAGGAAAACGCAATTAACTGGAATTCCCTCTGGGTCCCAGACACGGGAGAGGAGGAGGCAGAGGTGACCAGAATCCTGGCAGAAAAAATAACAATCTGGTCATCTTCTAAGATGCAGGAAGGGAGGCGAAAGAGCGTTCTGGTCACATTCTAAAACACAGCACTGCTCACGATTTAAGTAAAAAGGAGGCGAGGGGCCTGAATGAGTGCTTGGAGCTAAAGGGAAAAATAAAGCCAGCTCTGAATACCTTTACTCCGGGAGTTTTCATTTTCTGCCACGAGACATTTCCAGCCACTTATTATTATAATAAGGCAGTAATTTACAATTTCAAAAATAATTGGAACTGCATGGCTCTTAAAACGACAGAGAAAAAAGGCTGGACTCGCTTCTACCCTGGGTGTTCTCCCCCTGAACAAAGTTATTTCCTGCTTGTTTTTGTTTTAATTTGGACCTTCCTCCTGGGCCATTTCTTAAACTCTCCCCCATTAACGACACCACCGCATCTCTAAAGCAATTATCTGCTTCTTCGCTGTGTGACACAGAAGTATGACTAAGGGGGATACACCGAGAAATGCAATTAACTTCCAAGTGGCCACAATCTCAGCTTTCAGGCACCTGCCGACAGAATCTAATGGAGAAGAGGGAGCTGAAAAGGATGTGGGGGGGGGGTCACTGATGTAGAGACACCCACGGCGACCCCTGCCAGGCCAGAACGAGCAGGAAGCGCTCTGGGCCCTGAGGGTGGGTAGTGTGGCCGCGACCCGTGGAGAAGCTCTGAGCGCCCGCGTGGCTGTGTGGCTGTGTCTGTGGCTGTCCCCAGCGGTGAGCCCCCGTGGGAGTGGCCAGCCAGGCTCGCCCGGCAGCCCAGCCTTGCTGGGAGCAGCTACGACTTTGAGTCGATGACGCAACATAACACTGTAAGGAAGAGCTCCACGCCAACTCCCTTTCGACATGGAAAGCCATCGGGAGGGACACTGACCGTGGGTGACGATGCTACCATAAGCTGGCAGTGAGTACGAAATGAGAAACGCTCGCACGGTGCCCAGAGAATTAAATACTCCCGTTGCGTTACAGACCACGCTACATACACACAAACACCAGCACTTTTCCTAGCCCGGGCTGAATGTCTCTTCCCTCTGACAGCTGCCTCCTGCAAGCTCTTGGAAAAAAGGTCCCAGTAAGAAACATGAGTTCTTTACTGTCCTGTAAAACATGAAAAGGCCGCTGGGTGATGGCAGCCTCCGCAGAGAACCAGGGCAGCCTCAGTCGTCCTGCCTTTGAACTTCCTCACGTCCCCCCAGGCTGCTATCTGCTCACTTCCCCAACCGGGAGCTTCCAGCCTCCTGCTCCCGACCCCGCGCGTCCTGAGCAGAAGCCTCCGCAGAGCCAGGCTCACTCCAGTTCCACGGGCCCCTCGGCCCCCAGAGAGCCCAGCAAGTCCGTCCTTGTCCCAGACTCACATCCTATCCCACGTTCACTCAAAGGCCACCGTCCGTGTCCCTGCAACTCGCTTTCCGCCCCGGACTCCGTCTCGCCGCCCTTTTGCTCCCCAGCAGCAGACGACCTGGTTCCCCCACGTCACGTATGGAAGGTCCAGCCCAAACCCAGCCTCTCCTCCGCCTTAACGTCTACGCCCCTGCCGCTGTCCTCGTCTCCCCACCCCAGGGCCCTCCCTCTGTTTCAGAGGCGATTCCTCACGTGCGCCCCGATCCCTTCCGCTATACGCCCCGGGTCCACATCGCATCCCCAGCCGGTCTCGTGTCGCGGGCCCGCGGCAGTTATCCTGATGCACCTGTGCGATGAGGGCGTGAGGGCGTGAGGAGGGGGGCGGGATGAGGGAAGACACCCTTCGCGTAAGGGGACAACCGCCTCTCCTTTGCGAGGGATGAACCTGCGCTGGTTCGGAGTCTCTGGGACGGGGGTCCTTACGGGGGCGCGGGGCTTTGCTTAAGCGTATCAGGTATTCCCTGTCACAGATTCTTAACCCTCTCCCACTTGCCTGTTTTGCTGTGAGTCAGAGCTCATGCTGTAAAGGTAAATTGTAACATTTGCGCTTGTAATACCGAACATCCTAGACCATTAGGGAAACATTCCTCTTCAGCTCTGCCCAATACATCATCAAAAGCACCACTGTCGGGTCACAGGGACCCGGCGATGTTGCCCTGGGTGGAATGGACGCCAGGCCATCTACAGGGTGAGCAGCTACCGGACTAACAAACCAGTCTTCTTTAAAGAGATTTAAAAAATGCCTGCCCTCGCCGCCTTCTTGGCCACATGCATTTTTATGGGCAACATCGATCAACGTTAAGCAGCTATTCATTAGCCGTTCGGACCATATCAGAGAAGTAAAACTGAGAACCCATACACATAACCCAGAAGTCCACAAGCAGTACATTTGATCCCATCTGTTCTGTCTTTGCTCTTAGTCTCTTTTGTTCTGTGGCTGAAATATTGTAAAGCGAATCGCCTCCCTGATGACGCTCCATCCACATGCCTGTCCCCACCTTACGTAAGTGTCCTAGCGTGTACCCGAAACAGCAACAAGAATTCCTTGGAATACACCGTTTCTGTAAGAAGCTAAGACCAAACACCGCATGTCACTTCTGGTTACATCCAAGGTTAGTTCCTGTTTGGGCGTTTAAAAAGCCATCACCCTGATAGCTGAGATCTACTCACCAATCAGCTTGCGTCCGCCGTGACACTGTGACTTGTAGCTATTATCTCATTAATGCTCCAATAATCCCACCAGGAAAGTGCTGCTATTATCTTCACTTGGCGGATGAGTTAATAGCCACAAGAGAAAATGAACTGGCCCAGCTACAGACTGGCCGAGGCAGGACTCAAACCCAGGCCCTCTGACCCCACAGCCTAGGCACGTACCCACTATACAGCGGAGCCTGGGAGAGATGAAGGAAGACACGTCGCGTCTGGAGGAGGGAGGGAAGTTCAGACACGTGCCACAGTTGGGTGTGAGCACACACTAAAAACGACCAGCGCCTCACCAATAACACAGCACTGGCCATGATTGTCTTAGCGACGGAATCGAAAGAATATACTCAAAGAAAGGTAATTATAGGCAATATAAAATTTACATAGAAATAAACCACTGCAAGTAAAATAGAGAGTTCAGCTGTAGGATGGTAGAAAAACACATAAGGCCCCAGCAGAAAGTGAATTTAACGAAGTCACCAGGACCAGACTCCTGTACCCGATCAGCGGGAGGACACCCGGCTGCTAGTCTTTCTCGGATAAAGGCGCGAGCCCGCAGCAGGGTGCACGGCAGCCCTGCTCAGAGCTTAGTGGCCTCGGGCGCACGCAGGTCCTAGGAGACGCATTCTCTGAGGAGAACGGAGTGCAGTCTTGGGTTAGTCCCGAAACCAATTTGTAATGTGAGTTAACGAGGCTTTGCAATGCAGCAGGCAGCAAAGTGTCTGTCAGCCAGTGAGCTGTGTTATTTCCACCGGCCCGAGTAACTCCCAGCCTGTCGCCAATTAACTGGCACACACCAGCACGGGGAGGGCTAGAACGCACACACGCACCCGCCGCTGCCGGGCCTAGGCTCTGCGTGAACGCTCTGACGCGTTCTCCCACCGGACAGTGCGACAGCCCCTTTGAAAGGCAAGCTGAAGGCGACATCTGCAGCACCGAATGTAAAGCGTTTTGATTGCTTTGTATGGAACCCCCCAGCAACCCCGACCCTACACCTCCGCTGTGCGCACGCGCACTTTGCTCCCTCCAGCCTGGGCCCGGACCCCTGCCTCCCAGGAGACCTCGATGCGGGCATGACGCCCCCTCCCTCCCTCGGGGGTAGCCTCTTCCTCCTTCCAGACCCTTCCTGTCACTTCTCAGTAAGCTCCGACCTCTCTCATTCTGGTTTCTTAAAACAGCAGCAGCAGAAACAAAAAACCCCTTACCAGTCCCTTTTCTATACACGGGTGAATAAAAACCGTTTGAAGAAGAAAATGGAATTGTATAAATATTGAAGGTAATGAGAATGAGTGTACAAGAGTGATTAAGAATTCTGGCCCTGGCTGGTGTGGCTTGGTGGATTGAGCACCGGCCTGCAAACCAAAGGGTCATGGGTTCGATGCCCAGTCAGGGCACAGGCCTGGGTTGCAGGCCAGGTCCCCAGCAGGGGGCGTGCGAGAGGCAACCACACATGGATGATTCTCTCCCTCTCTTTCTCCCTCCCTTCCCTACTCTCTAAAAATAAATAAATAAAATCTTAAAAAAAAAATTCTGATACATGTTAAAATACCAGCTCCACCACCTACCAGCCGAGCAACCTTGGGCAAGTTATTAATCTCTGTGTGTCTTAGGTTCCCCAACTATTTAATAAAAAAACAGGGCTATTAATAGTACCTACCTCACAGGATTGCCACGAGCAATAAAGAAGTTAAATTTTTAAAGAGCTTAGAACAGTGCCTGGCACACTGTAAGCGTGCTCTGAGCGTGTGCTAAATAAATCACATAGAATGGAACCAAATAAAGTGCACAGGCAGAGGCCACCTGGGGACACCTGGGGACACGAGCCCCTGACTTTTCCGGCTGGACCCCTCTGCACTGGGGAGATTATAGACCCTGAGACGGGGCTCTCTGGGACATTTTACTCCTTTAAAACTTAATTTGGCACCCTTTTTTTTTTTTTTTTACTAATAAATTCTCTTTCACAGTGAGATGTCACATCAAGACTGTACCAACCTAAGTGAGTAAAAGTGTGTTGTTTTTTCTGCTGATAGCGGAGTCCCACCCGCCTGGCCCGTGGGGGCTGGTGCCGAGCCGTTACCCGAAACCACGGAGGACGACGAACCAGAGAAGACGGACGGGGGCTGCCCCTTAGCTGGGGGCTGCCCGTTAGCCGGCCGCGGCCCGAACCCACCTGAATCCTCACCGGTACTCCCAGCGAGAGTGGTCCCGCACACCTCCGGGGCCTCCCGGCAGAAATGGTTTGGAGATCAGATGGCATTTTCTAAATGCGGCCGCACTCCAGCGACACTTGGCTTTAGGTTTCTGCCAGAAACTGATGCTTCCTGGTACCGAGGACAAGCCACGTGGCTCACGGGCCCGCTGAGAGAACAAGGGCATCCCCGATGACCGGGCCCGTGCGTTTGGCCCCTGGCACACAGTAAGGCCTGTAGCTACTCTGCTTGTCTTAAAGTGCGTCTCTGAGAATATCTGAGGCCCGATGTTCGTTTCATTATCGGTAATTATAACAACGGATTATTAAGACTCCCTGTTTCAGAGCTCTGACTCTGGCCAATAAAATCCTGCTCGATGTGGAAACCGCAGACGCACAGTAGCAGAAGCCCCTGCAGAGGAAGGTGGCTGAGCCCCTGGTAGGGAAGAGGGGCCCGGGGCCACACCGCCCTCTGCGCTCCCCTGGCCAGTCTGGACGCTCCGGGTGGGGGTTCGGAGCAATGACCCGGCCTCTGTGGTATGCGGTCACTTCGAGCTAAAGGTAACGGAGACCCACTCCAAAGCACCCACCCCCACCGAGAAGAACTGGAATCGGGAGCCTGGCCCACCACTCGAGAGCGTCGGAGACGCCCTTCCTGACCCCTCCGGTACGGCAGGGTGACGCGTACTCGCCCGGAACACGGGCTCGTCTTGCCCTCTGTCAGGGGCCTCAGCTCGTCCTCAGCTCGGACGCCGTGCCGTCCCCCCCACCCCTCCCTGTCTCTGAACCTCTCGCGTGTGGGGGCTGGGTTCTGGGAGCCACGCTTAACTCTGATCTTCTCTGGTCAGTCCGCCTCATGTCCACTTGGCTATTCGACCAGCCGGAAGACCCAAGGAGGGAAGGGGGAAGGTTTCCCTTTCCCCCCAGTGTTTCCAGGGAAGACTGGCAGGCGGTTAGCGCTCAGTAAATGTCGGCTGTTTGCTCTCCGCAGGGGGCAAGTCGGAAAAAGATGTCTTAACCCGGTGTCTGCCGTGTGACAGGAGCAAACTCCCACCTTCCCTCACCACACCTCTGAAGGCTGGGCGCACGATGGCCTGCCCGCCTGGGCCAGGTGACTTCCTGTGACCTGGCCTGGGATTAAGAATGCAACTATTTACTGAAAATTTGAAAAACACACCGTGTTGACCTTGGTCAGCAGGCTGGGGAGAGACAGGAACTCGCTCGGCGCTGATGGCGAGGCCAGCATCCGTCTCGTGGTCGGCGCTGCAGCCCTGCGGCCCCGGTGCGTTCTGCGAGCGCCCCAGCCCACGTCATCCCCTCTCACCCCCAGCGAGGCCTCCGGGGGCAGGAAGCCCAGGCAGACTCCCCAGGGGACAGCGCTGAGGCTGACGGAGGACAGGTGTGCAGGGTCCCCTCGCCCGAAGCCTGCCGACGACCCGTGCCCACGCCCGCCAGGTCAGCAAGCCGGCCGCGGCCCTGCGTGCGGTTACCTGATGGGCCGGTTCTCCTTGCTGTCGAAGAGCGAGAAGATGACCTCGAGCTCCTCGCCCAGGTTGGAGCACATGAGGCTCTTCATCTGCACGAACAGGTGGTGGCTGCTGGCCTGCGCCGGCGTGTCCTTCTTCCGGTGTCGGTGCTCCATCTGCACGACACCCCCCAACAGAAACGTGGTCAGCGAGAGGACAGTGGGGACTGGACCCACGCGTGAGCTGTGGCGTGACCGTGACGTCCCGTGCTGCTACCCAGGTGCACCTCGGCCTCCGATGGGGTCGCCTCCGATACACTCACCGTGAGCAGGAAGCATGCCACGTCGAGAACGCATCGGCCAAGTCTAACCTATGGAAGGTCAAGTTCAGCCCCGCCCACTGTACTGCGTGTGCTCGGAACAGACACGCTGGCCTCCAGCTGGGCCATTCTATTGAGAGTTTCACCACAAGAGCCACCGCCTTCCTCCTCCTCCTCTCCCCAGAAGCCGGAGACCCAGATGGGCACCGTGGGAGGTGAAAACAAAACACAGTACCCACCAAACGCCGACAACACAGCGCACTGCAGGGCGTCGGCGGCTGACCCTCGCGATCGCAGGGCTGACGGGCGCTGTGCCCACCGCTGCCCAGCATCATGAGAGACGACCAGCCCGGGAAGAGATCGAAAGTCAAAATCTGTAGTACAGTTTCTACTGATTGTGTGTTGCTTTTCCATGTGCCTATTGTAGTCAGAAAAATCTTACGTTCAACTTTTTATAAGCTGAATACTGTAATTGTTTTCCTGTGGATTTGGTATCTAATTAGATGTTAAATTCCAAATTTTCTTCCAACTTCTGGAATAGGAAACCATCGAGGTGGCGAACCATCGAAGAACCTTGCTTTAAGAATTTGTTGTTTTAATTTCATGTTACAAGGGCACCAACGCACTGAGTAGATTCCAGCATGACGTTCAAAGGATTCTGCTGCTCCCCACCTCACTCCCAGGGCGAGAACGAATTATGAGTCATCTTTAAAAAAGCCAGACTCACTCACCATACATCTGACTCTCATTCCACCGATGGCAGCAGCTACACAATGCGGCTCAGCTTCACAATTTCTCCTAGTTTCCTCTAAAGTGCACTAAATTGCGCAATTACGGTAGTTTTCTGAGGCAGGCGGTGGGAAACAATACCCAATTACCGGAGCAAGAAACCGTTTCTAACTTCCTGGGGGTTCTATGGACACGGACCTGCAAGCTCCAGGGAGGTGTCTAAAGGCAAGAACAGTGCTTCTGTCCATCGGTCCCTCCGTCAGTTCTGTCCTCCACACAGCCAGTCTCCTAGGCTACCCCGGGAGGCAGGACCAGAAGGGAGGAGACCACAGGGCTGACCACTCACTCAGCACGTGTTTGTGCAGGGTCCGGTGCGTGCCGAGCACTGGGAAGGCACGGACGAGGAAACCCAGGAACAGCCCACCAGAGGGAGCAGACCCCGACAAAGCTGCCACTCACCCGAGCGGAAGACTGCAGGCACCACGGGCGGGCGATGGGAAGGACGGGCTCCGCGTGACGCGCACACGACGCCCTGCCCTGTGTCTGGGCGCTCCTGGCAGGCGGCCTGGGGAAGCGCCACTGCAGCCCAGAGCTGCGTGGGGGCGGGAAGCACGCACCACGGGACAGCGCTGCTCGAACTGCTTGCAGCCCGGGAAGGACCAGACTGTTTCTCCCCCGGACCCGCGGCAGACCCGTAGGTCCATAAAACGCAATGAAAACGTCCTGGTGCGAAGTGTTTCTAACCACTTACTCACTCGCCGTTTTGTGCTTGGCCCACATGCAAAGGCTTGTGAGTTCACAGGACCGGTGCAAAGAATGTGGAGCAGTTTTGCTTTTAGAACCCAGACGACTCAAAGGGCTCTTTGAGTCACTGGACAATTTAAAAAAGAAAATAGTTCTGGGGTTTTAACTATTAATAGTTCTGGGGTAAAGGAGTCACGTCCTTTCCTTGGGCTTGAGTTTCATGACCCGTTTCTACACTAGCCGCCTTTTCCTGCTTCTAAGCATCTTCGGTAACTACGGACTGGCTGACCAACATCTCAAGGCAGAAACACGTCGTCTGAACTTCCATGTTCCAACTAAGTTTAAACTAAACTACGTTGGGAATGCAACAGCACAGAATCGCCAGAAGGGTTCCTGCTTTTACCTTTTAATTTGAACTACTCAAAGAGTGAATGGTTAAAACAATGCAACTGACCCGACGCATCTAGAATCATTGTCTACCAACAGTGTGCCGCAGACGTCTCTGTAAAAGTACAGAAAAAGCGCATTTTCTTCTAACGTGCACCTCGGCTTTGTGGAATGGGTTGGCCATAATTACTAGAAAAAGGTTCCTAGGGGGGAAAAGTTTCTCGCTGTAGGAAGAGGCATAACTCTGCCTTGTTTTCTGCAAAGGTTGCTCTATGTTGTGCTTTTAAAATTCTTTTCACCAGGGCAGAGGTGGCATCGGCAGTCATGAAACCGCATCTCTTTAACTCACAAATGAGCTTCTTCCCCTCCGAAGCTGCCGACTTCCTGAGGTACTTGAAGGTTAGGGAACGTGGCACAAACTACCATGGAGACATGAATGACACTAGGGGCTGGAGCTAGGGGACTGCTTTTAAAATCCGAGGAGAGGAGCGGACTTCAACCGGGTGTCTGGTCTTCACTCACTGCCAAGTTCCCAGGTCAGTCCCGACCTTCACTGAAAACCGAGGAAAACGCCAGCTCCGTTCCTTACGGGAAGCACCCGCTACATCTAGATCCCAGCGTCCAGCCTCCGGATGCACTCCCAGTCCCCAAGGGGGCCCTTCCCAAATCCTTACGCCCAGGTCCAATCCCAGAACGATTAAATGAGGGTTTCTAGGGGACGGGGCTGCAGACAGTGGCACTCTGAAAAGCTCCCCAGGTGACTTCAATGGGCAGGGGGGTGAGAATCATATGCAGGGATGCAAATCACAGCTGAACGAAAGGGGCTGTCGTATCTTTTGTGTGACGGGCAGCACCTTGGAACGGCTGGTCTCCGTGTGCACGCCAGCGACGAGCCTGCCTGATTCTACCCTCTGTGCATGTGACTCGGGGCCTCACACTGCCACACTCTGCCCTCGCCCTCCCTTCTTCCAGGTCTGGGAAGGATTTGGACTTAAGGAGGTATGATTACTTGTTTGCCTCTCGGTAATCACTACTTTGGGGAACTACAAAAAATATCTGGGAAAATATTGCTACCATAACGAAACTCAAAAGGCACACTCACTCTGCGTGAGCTATAATTTGGGAGTCACAGCAGATAGACAAAAGCCCATCTCTGAAATAATTTATGGTTGCAAAGCCACCTGCCAGTGACTCAAAACATACTTCCAGCTCAGCTAGCGTGCTGATTAGGAACGCAAACGGATTCATTCCAAAGAGCTAAGTGACACAAATGTGTCATCCTCACCTAATGCATTCATCACTTGGTGAGTCTTCGACATCGCACTTTTCAACTTCAGCACTAGTGACTGTCGGGCTGCACATTTCTCTGCTCTGGGGGCGCCCTGGGCTGTGCAGGATGATCGGTAGCATCTGGCCCCCGCCCACCAGGTGCCCACAGCACCGTTCCCCACCCCGACCCCGCACCATCCCAGTTGTCTCCAGATACCTTGGGGAAGGGCAGGGGGAACTGCGTCTGTCTGAGAAGCACTGGTCTACCCTCGAAGGATCATAAAACAAGCAGGTAACGAGCGCTCACACAACCACGAAAGGTTCCTACGCAGGTCCTCTGTCTGCGCAAATGGCCAGAGAATCCAGCTGCCGAGGTTCCCGTTACTCACAGCAAAACCAGGACCCGGCCGCTGGCAGGAAGCCAAGCCTTCCACAGGACATATGTGAGCACCGTGGGGTTTAGCGCTTTTCACTGCTTAGATGAGCACAATTAGGCGAAAAGGATCTGCTAACCAGGCGGTCAAAAGCCTAAACAAGAGTTTTTTTTTTTTTTTTTTTTAAATGATGCAATATGGCCCTAGTGAGATGCTAACACCTGTGTTTGAAAGTGACACAGAGAAGGCGGAAAAAGGCGGAAAACTGTACTTGAACAACAATGAAAAAAGGTTAAAAAAAAATAAAAGAAAGCAACCCAGAGAAGACACAGTGGGAAAAAAAGTGGCACCATCCTCCGGTGGGGCCTTTGGCTCCACGCCACGGTCCCCGAGCCACGAGTGACAATGAGCCTCCAAAACAACAACAAGGGGTTGGTGGAGGGAGGGGCCGGCCACCGCTCCCTGGGAAGTCCATGCTGTCCCTCACTTTCACGTCACCCAGACGTGAGTGTCCCAGGCCAGGGTGGAAACAGGCCCCAGAAGCTGCCTCGAGGGAGAGAACAGGCCCCTCCGAATGGAGTCCCCTGGGCTCAGCTGTGAAACACAAAAACAGAAACCAAAGCCCAAGCCCTGCCCAGGCGGTCACGGCCAATTAACGGCAGCTCCTCCCCGCCGATCGCGGTGATGGCCGTCAACCACAGCCCGGATGACAGCCCCAGCGGCCACCCCTAACGAACGGGAACTGTGGAGAGAGGCAATCAATTTGCCATTCCACTGGCGCCGTGAAGCCAAAGGAACAGAGCTAAAATGGCTGGCGCGCGAAAGCAGACTGGGGAAAATACGACGCGCTTGTGCCAGACGCTGTTGGTTGTTGAGTCAGATGTTTGATGCCCCTACCTACACACAAGGGCGTGACTGTGCTGCGGCCACTGAGATGTAAGTGCAAGTGTCGTGTGGAACTGGCAGGAAGGTTCACTGAAGTAGCCGAATCAACTGAGAGGAAGCTTTCTCCTCCTTACTGCGGGACAGCAGACGTAATGGCTAGTGTTCTTGC
The DNA here is from genome assembly GCA_039655065.1 of Glossophaga mutica. NCBI lineage: Eukaryota > Metazoa > Chordata > Mammalia > Chiroptera > Phyllostomidae > Glossophaga > Glossophaga mutica. The sequence goes on from CM077313.1 coordinate 93,593,796, forward strand.
AGCTATTTTGTGCTGTGAAGCAACCCTGATGGAAGCCACGCGCTGCACAGCAGGAAGGGAAGAGCTTGTATTCGCTTTGACACCGGACTCCACCACCAAGCCCACAGCGTCTTGCTTCTGGAATTGCGTATCGTGAGAGAGAGCTAAATGCCTATCATGTCCAAGCTTTTATTATTTATTTCATTAAACATAGCCAAAGCTAATCTTAAGCTTTATCATGTAAGGTATCGATTATCCTGGACATCTTGCCTATCTAATAAGGATAAACTAAAAATGAGAAAAAAGTGAAAATCAAGCCAATGCTTAAGCACTTTGCAAACATCACGTCAAGGCAATGCTTTCTACCTGCGTTTCTTATCTAATCTTCATTTTACAAATCATGGTAAGAATTACAACCCCAATTAACAGATGAAGAAACTGAGGCTCTGAGAGATTAAGCAGTGAGTCTAAGACCACGGAGCTGGTGAACAGACCGGGGTGTGGGAGGGCCGGGCCCCAGCCGGAGGCCGGGGAGGTACATTCTGGCGTCTGATGAGGGCAGAGGCCCGCACATCGAGGACCCAGGACTGGACGCAGCGAGTCACAGCCTTGTCCTAAGCCACAGCAGACGTTCGAACGCGCACAACCTGCAAGCATCTCGCCAGGACGGACAAAGGCACGGAGAGGGCCGTGGAAACCTCGGAATCACAGGGAGGCGGAGGCAGCGCCGCCTGCACCTACCAGCCGGTAGAGCTCGGTGACACTGACGTCCTCCGGGTCCACCATGGCGTACTCCTTCCGGGGCACCAGGTCCAGGCCCAGCTGTCTGCAACGCAAATGGCAAAGTCTGAGAAAACAGCCACCTTCAGGGACTGCATGAACCATTGTCCTTGTTGACTACGTCACCTGGAATGAGACACAGCAGCCACCAGGCTTTCCCACCCCCGTGTCTTCCGCGGTGCTGCTTGTTCCTAAGGCTGGGGTGGCCCCGTGACCAGGCTGGCCCAGGGCAGGGCGGAGAGACAGCAGATGATGAGAGGTGGGCAAATTAGTCACCGGGTCTACCCTGAGGATAACCTCCTGCTGGTGGAGGTCTCCAGCCTCACAGAGCAGAACAGAGCAAGGCTTTAAAAAGATGAGGAAGACATGGGGGTGAACAGGAAGCAGGCAGGTGGACGGGGGCACGCAGGATTTGGGAAGCCCCTGAGGGGTGGGGGCACAGGTCAAGTTCTGCATCAAAGCAGCCACTAAAATGCTCTGGGAGACGAGGCAGGAAGGAGGAACACATTCTCTGCCCCACAGACTCCTTGTGGGAACGTCAAAGGACAGCAGAGCAGTCCGAGGGAACAGACACAGGGACCACTCTGGGACTCCTGCTTAAGGCTCCCAGGACAGACAACAACTTTACCCAGCCCCGCGAGGGAACAGGCGGATCGATGACCCCTCCTCGCCCGCTCCCCTGCGCCGGAGGGCGTGGCTTCGCCACTCAGCAGTCTGCTGGACAATCTGAGGTTGAACACATCCCTAACGTACAGCCACCCACAGGTCCGCATGCTGACGAGTCCTTTTAGGGCAACTGATCTAGTTTTAATACGTGAAAAAGAACGAGCTGGACCTGCTTTCCACCGAGCGTTCTTCAGCAAGGACACTAACCCTTCAAGGAATGAGACCCATGCACCATCTGTGTACGGTAAGTCATCTTTCAATAAAAAGTCACAGAAATTCGGAGAAAACAGAGGGAGAGCCCAGGAAATGCACGACGTCAAGGGTGATCTGAATACAGTCTACTGCTCAAGTTCATGCACCGACGTTTTGCCGACTTACTCAGCCACAGAGACACCCAACGCGCAGGCTAGAACTGCCGGAGTCAAAACGGAGTCCGGATTTGGGCACAGTTGTGCTTTTCCGCCCTTTCCTCCTGAGTGCCCCCTTTCCTGACACGGGACAGGGACAAGGATCGTGCTGCCTGCGCTCTGTTTCTCGGTGTTTCGATAAGCTAACCTCCTCCAGCTTTCATTCTATTTACAAACAGGGTCTTCTAAACGGGGACCAGCATCACGACTAAGAGCCAGGACAATTTGGGGGAAACTGTTTTTCCAAAACAAAAAACAGGAGCACGTGGAAGACAGAGCTACACAGGGCGCACTCAGATTCCGTCAGAGCCACCCCGGGTCCCCCAGCAAGACGGGGGGCTCCAGGCAGACGGCAGGCAGACTCTCTCTCCCGGGGCCTCCCTGAGTCCAGCCTACTCCCTCTGCAGGTGGACGTGGTGCTGAAGTCCAGAGGGGCTCAGGACGGCGCCTTGAGCCCTAAAAGAGCCAGTTCCTAAAGAATGGTCATGGGGCCACGGCACGCCTGGGTGTGTTTTTCATCCCCATTCCCCACTCCAAGGAAGGAACCCCCCAGAGATAAACAAATGAGGACCCCTCCGCTGACATCTGCAAAAGGATGGCATGTCTCACTGCACAAAGTGCCAGGAGCAGGGGGGTGCCAGGGAGGTTTACAAGGTCTGACTGGCCCAGAGAGGCTGACCTGCGTGCACGGGACCAGCCGTGGCTGTGAGGAGGGCTGGCCGGTGAGTCACGGGTCTGCGGGAACAGAGCACCTCCCCACGGGCAGGGGGAGCTCTCTGCCTTCCAAGGGGCTTGTCCAGGTTCCAGAAGCAGCGAACTCCCCTGTGGTGTGCCCCTGGCCACTTCCCTCTGCTATCTGCATTTCTTGCATTCCGTTGTTCTAAGACCTTTGAAGGTCCAGACAGCAAAGGGAGGTTTGGGAGAGGAAAGGGGGGCGATATGGAGGGGCCTTTTAACTCCCTTGCAGTTAGAGCTAGACAAGCTCAGGACCAGAGTCAGAGCTGGTTTTCGAGTTTCTCTCCCGCACATTAGCAATCGTCCTTACTTGGCACAGCATCAGCCTGGGTCAGAGCTCTAGGCAATTAGATTCACCACTTCACGGGCCTGTTCGTATGGTCACTTGGTGTCATTCAAGAGTAAATCTCAGTCAAGAGCAGCCTCTGCGTTCTGCCGAGCAGCTCCTCACAGAGGCGGATCTGCGTGCACAAGAGCAGCCTCGGTGGTAAGGAGGGGCTCCGCAGCCAGACTTGCCCCAGGAGCTACGACTTCAACACCCCCCGGCGGTCTGCACAGGTGACCTCTGACCACAGCACGGAGAGGGGCGTGTTCGAAGGAACTACAGTCACCCAACCTACGGCCCACCTGAAACCCAGGCCAGTCTGGTGAGAGCCATGTCTAACATGCCTGTGAACAGTTCATGTTCATGTGCACGGCCCAGCACCGGGCCATACAGGGGCCTAGCGAGCGGACAGCAGCCCCGTCCCACCCTGACCAGTCCTAGCAGGTGTGGTTCTCGGCTCCATCAATGACAGTTTGTACCAAATCCCCCAAAACGGACCACTGGAAAAGCCCCGTAAAGTGTCTTCCGGAGACAATGCCTCGTGCCAGCTCACGCCCTTGTCTCAGGGTTCACCCCCACCCCCGCCCCGCCCCCCCCTCCCGGAGAGGGCCCCTGCGGTGGCCGGCACTCACTCGTTGCCCCAGTCCAGGCGGGCGGTGATGTGGCGCTTCACGTCCCTCATCCGGTCGTGGGTCAGGTGGCCCACCAGCACCTGCCGCCGCAGGTCCAGGATCTCGTTCATGATGTGCCACAGCCGGTGGAAGAGGTCGCCTTCATTTCTCTAGGAGACACGCACACGGGCAGACTCAGCCGCTGGTCCCCAGCAGGGCCACAGAGGAAAGGGAGGGGCGCGGCCTATGTGCGTGCCTCTTTGGGGACAGAGTCTTCCTTGGTAGACTCTGGCCACGTGTCCGCAAACACGCTCGCCGCCATGTCCACTGTCACTCTGGTGACACCGCTTCCCTCCCCGAGAGGCCAGCGTCCCTTCTGAGACTGCCCTGCACGGTCACTGCGTCCCCGTCGCACTGTGCCCCCCACCTGCAGCTCCACCTGGTCTCGGGGCTGCCTCGCTCTCCATGGAACAGAAATGCAGTTGTGAGGCTTCGAGTGTTTGAGAGAACAGGGAAGTTTTCATTCGCCTCCATGGAAACAGCAGGAATTCTGGAGCAGCAGACAGACCCAGATTCACACTCAGGCCCACCACGGCGCACGGGGCCCGGACAGACCGTCCCCGGCAAGACCTGAGCAGCAGACTGCTCAGCAGAGACGAACAAACTCCCCGAGGAAGGCCCCACGCAAATCACTCAGTAAAAGATGGCTGCTGTTCTTCTCCTGCGTTTTCTGTGGTTTTACCACTGATATGTTAAGTGACATTTTAAGGACATGCCTTCACCAATGTCATTCAGGACAGCAACTGGCATTTCTCAAGCATTTACCATGTGCTTCGACGGTCAGTGTTCTCCTATCAAGTGGGTCTCTCACGCTGCTTAGGATTTACCAGACATAATTGGCCTCATCAAACACCTTCTGGGGGAGAAGCGAGGCGTCTTACAACTGCTAAGGAACAAGTGTGGGCAGCACCCCAATCCACTCCAGCATGGTGACCTTAAACTAAAACGTTCACCACAGAACATGAACATCAGGAAGACGGAACCCAGAAGGTCCAGCGCAGCCAAGTCAGCCTCCTTCTCAAGGTCGAAAACCTGGCATCTCCTGGGTAAACGTTGTATTTGTTCCCAGTGTGACTGACGACCATTCCAGTGCCCAGGGAAATTGTAAACAATTCCATCTCTACTGCCCAGAACAGTAGGCGGTCAGGAGGGTACTCCTAGAACTTACAACACAAGACTTTCAAGCCCATCTAGTATGTCCCCAGAATAAAAGCTCGACACCTCAAAAGCGGGAAAAAATAGCTAGAAAAGGCAGAATCAAGAGGAACTGCAACTCTGTTCCCCACCCACAGGGGAAGTGCCGGCCCAGGTCTCCGAGGGGAAGACACACGGTCGTTATTTTTATCCACCTCGTGCTGGGTGTCGGGAAGCGGTAATTTGAACATTTCCAATAGTTTCATTTTCCATGTCACCAGCATGCACAATGTTATTTTAAGTAAAATACTTGGATTTTATATTCATTCCAACATAATATTGTTTTCATCTCCAAAGGAGGCCTTCGTCCCCTCAACAGCATCCCCGCCCACAGCTCGGTGACCCTGACCTTGCATTTACCAGATTCCAGCCCAGCAGGGACTCCGGCATTTCCTCTGAGAGTGTCCTGTGGACTCTGCTCTTGAGCCCTGAAGCCACCGGGCCCAGTCAGATGAACCCAAACCAACAGGGTTCGTCTTAGGGACTTTTTAAGACTCTCTCGCCTCAATCAAATATCCGGTTGCATTTCATGCGGAACAAACAACAAAAACTGTCCCTCTGTGCCCACGTCCCTCACTGATTTGGACCGACTCTTTGGCAGGCGCTTCAGATCGCTTTGTCAGGATAAGAACACCTTTGTACTTTGAACGCATCTCTCCAAATGATTAAGCTGTTCTATACCTCCCTTTGAAAATAAAAAAAAAGAACTTAGCATCCTCCAATTTCTGCATATCCAGGGGTTCCCACTGGGGGCTCTACCACGTCAGAATCCCAGCCCAGACCACACTCTCGGCTCGCAGCCTCCCGTCCATCGCGGTGAGTGAGCCGGGGTCGTCAGGGTCGTTCTCGTCTCCAGTGGGTGTGGGGGAACAGGTAAGATACTGCAGACAGAGTGCTCCCCACAGCACTTAGCAAGTGTGGTTCGTTCTGGTGAGTAAATTAGTATCCGCACAGAGGCCCCAAGAACACCGCAGCCCCTTTTTTTATTCAAGAAACGTTCCTTCTCACAGCACATTTACAAAGTTCCCACGGACTCTGGGCAAGCAGTCTAATGCTTTCAGTACATGGGAATCATACAGCAAATTAAAGTACAATACCACCACTATGAAAATTATATTGAAAATAAGTCTATTTCTCCCTTAAATTTAACTATTCTCAGAAAGCTTGACACTAGCTCCCTGTAAAACACCCTCTGGGATCAGATGGGGGGAAATGATCTCCTGCATTCCTGTGGCCAGGACAAGAACTTGCCGGCCCAGGCACGGTGCATCTGGGGAGACACGCACACAGGCTGTCCCTCACGCTCGGTGGCCTTGACTCCCGGGGGAGTGCTGGGGACGCAGAGCAGCTGCTCCAACACTGGCCCTGCTTCCTCTTAGTCAGCTTTTTCTTTTTTTAAAGATTTATGTATTTTTCGAGGGGAAGGGAGGGAGAAAGAGAGGAAGAGAAGCATCCTTGTGTGGTTGCCTCTTCCACGCCCCCTACTGGGAATCTGGCCTGCAACCCAGGCCTGTGCCTTGTCTGGGAATCGAACCGGTGGCCCTTTGGTTCAGTTCTCAGGCCTGCACTCAGTCCACTGAGCCACACCAGCCAGGGCCCCATTCAGCTATTTCCTAAAGCAATTCTCTATGGGAAGAGCCATGCCGTCGGGGGGGGGGGGGGGTGCCTACCACATAGAGCTGTTTCCACATGGCTCCCCAGTCCCGCAGCGTTGAAGTCATTTCTGTGATGACGGAGTCTTCGGTGGGGATGATCATTTCAAATTGCCTGTGAGATTAAAAAAGAAAAAGGAAGTACATATGCAAATATCAGGGACAACCACTTTCTTTGGAATACCCTAAAAGATAAACCACGAAAGGAAGCCTCCTCTCTACTCTGAGCTCTCCAGACGGTGACTGGGGCTGGTTCTGAACTGCTGTGTGGCACGCCCTGTGGATTACGGCAGTGCTATCCCAAAGTGACCAGCCACGCCACCCCGACAGAGTCAAGGAGGGTGGTGACAAAACAGCAATGTCAGAAGAGTTTGGCTCCGGCCACAGCTGGACCACCAAACAGCGGCTTGTTGAGGCTCCGCAGGCCCCCAAGTCCCCAGCTGCAATGAGAGGCCAGCAGGCTTGCCTTCCTGGGACAGCCCCAGGGCCCCGAGGGTGCGACTCGCTTGGTTCACCGATGAGGACCTGACGGCTGCAAACGTCCCAACTCAGGAGACACCAGGTACTGACCACACTCCCTGGATGTCATTACCACTTCATTTTCACCACCTGTAATCTGTAATCGGGGCCCTGGAAAATGACGTCACCTGTCAGGAATGTTTCCATGCATGGTCAAACTTATTCAGGGCGGACGCTGACACAGGTTTTCGAGTATCCACTATAAAACGTCTCTCTCTATGAGCAGGGCAATGCATTCTCCCTATTTCTTCTCGATAAATCAGCAACTGTACGTGGAAAATACTCAGCCCGATATCTGGTCGGGGTCTCACTGCTGAGCAGATACGTAAGAGATTTGGGGGTGGGGACAAGAAGACTTCATTTGTTCTCTGTGCCTATAGTAACCTTTTTCTTCGTCTCAAGTTTCTTTACTCAGGTTCTTTCAGTTTTTACGCAGGTTAAGATGGTTACGTGGTTATCACTACCACTTCTCAAAAGAATGCTACTGACTATATTGATGAGGATTATTTTCTTCATTGGAGTTTTTTTGGTCCAAGGACAACATGGACTACTCAGAAGATAACAGCATGTTAGGCTCCGAACCAGAAAAACGACTGCTTAGCACGAGGTCCGTGAATGCTCTGCGATTCCTCTTTCACGTTCCGTCCAGAGAGGGTGTAACTGTCTTCTGGTGAGCCTTTACGGGAACTGAAATCCTGCCTTGATTTCTTCCCCAGCAGAGCCCCCTCTCCTCGCTCCAAGCTGCTGCTAAAACACTTGCCCGTGCCTATTGCCCTCCGCGCTGGAGCTGAAACACAGCTGAAAATGTAAAGCTCGAAGTAAACAACAGTACATGAACTGGGACCTACACAGACTTGTCAAGCCTGCAGATGACATTTTCAAGGGGCTGTGCATTCATTCACTCCGCTTTTGAAGGAACTGTTGCGATTTCACTGATGACTCTTTGGAGGTGGAGGTGAGAAAACGATCAGACGCAAGCTCGAGGAGGGAACAGCAAAGTTCCAGGAACACGCCGCACGCAGCCCACTTCGCATTCAAAAGTGGCACGGCCCACGCAGGGACGAACCGTCCAGAGGGGGCCTCGCTGTTCGCAAACTCTAACGCAACGTGAGGACCCCCTCCGCCCTGCAGCCCTCCACGACCCAGGCAGGCAAGAGCACGAAGGCAATTCAGTCTGCGGGGAGCTGATTTGGGTTTGTTCAACCAAAATGTAAATTTTCCAGAAGCACAAAATTGCCATTTCAGGGCAGGCAGCTGTTTCCGGTTAATTATACCAAAACCAAAATCAGGCGCCGCAGAGCCCGTCATTAGCAGCTGCCCCTGGGATGAGGCTCTGCCCGGTGATTCGGAGATGCTCTCCGCAGCCGCTTCACCCCGGCCGCCCATCGGGCTGCTGGTCCCCCGCAAAGGAGGCAGGGGACGCCCACACCCCACAAGGGCCCTGTCGGGGGAAGCAGGCCCCTGGGGAGAGTGCTCCTCACTGTTTTCAGGCTCAAGTTTTGCTTCCTGTTGAGAGTCCTAGAATCTAGGGTCTTGATGCCAACATGTTTTTTGTTTGTTTGTTTGTTTTTAAGAAAATAAACTTTGGTTCTACCCCAAAGTTCTCTTGTATAATGTCTTCCGTGGTCAGAGTGGACAGAGGGGCTGAGTGGCCCTTTGCTCTGCAAAACTGTGGGGTCAGGGTGGGGTTTGAGACAAAGGTAGCAAAGCAGCCTAGCTGCACCGGTCTGCCCGGGGGCCCCCTGTGGTGGGACCAGGTGGAGACCCTGGGGCTTCCACCTGGCCCAGACCAGACGGCTGGGGCCACAGGTCAGAAGGAAAAGCAAGCCTGTGGCTGACATGTTCTGTGGGCTGTCCTCTGGTGACTGCAGGAGGGCTGGGCACTGTCCCACCACGCTTGGGGGAGAACGCCCAAAGGACTAATCACTCGTCTGGACTCGCTTCTGGTGGATTATGGCTACACAACATTTCTGATGAACACATTTATTACACGAGAAGTAGCCGCGGTAATTATCAGCACAGGGCACTGGAATTATGGTTGTCATCTACTGTGTCAAGTGATGACTACTATAACTCCACTAAGAACAATAATCCTGCTTCCAGCAGTTAAGACATCTAGTATAAGGGTCTCCTATACTCTAAGTTCAATCCATCCAAGGAACACACCCATACCACAGACTCTCGGCCACATGCAGAAGTTACTGCGCTGAACTAACATTTAATACTCTGCCTTTATAGAGAGTGGGTATCAGCATCATCCACTTGAATAGCATCCTTGGAATTCTTTTTTTTAAAGTTCAAGTTTAAAGATCTCATTTACCATGCTCTATAACATGCTTTCAAAATTCAGAAAAGTAGCTATTTTTTGCTATTTGAGGGAAAATGTGATTTTTATGGCTGAACCTGTATTCTTTCTTTGGTTATAAAATAAAAAATATTCAACAATCCAAGGCATACTCCTTGTGACACGGACAGCTAATGCTTTGGCCCAAACCCATGGCCCTTATACTGATCCACTCACATTAGCCACTTCAATAAGCCAGTGCTGTGGCTTTATTCTGAGATATTTTATTTGACTGCTCTGTGATCCCAACACCTGCCTCGAGTCCTTTGAAAATAGACTGGAAACATTTTCCAAATGGATGAAAAATCCTAGGCGATCAATGAACTCAACTGAGAAAAATATCACAGAAACGATGTCCTCTGAAGTACAATAATGCCTTTGTGAAGGGGTCACCCAAGGATAGGGCACCATCTCCAAGTAGAGAGACAGACTTCGCTGCTTACCATCAGTGGTGAACCCAGGACATTCCTGGGGTTTGGGATGTGACTCAGCGTTCGATGGGTCTGACCACCACGCTTCCCTGCAGCAGAAACCAGTGAGGACCAGCCCCTGCTTCAGGCTGGGCTGCTGCCACACCACGTGGACAGTGAGGAGCCTCCACGGTGCCCGACACGCCACCGCTGTCCAGCGTGCACCAACGTGGCTCCTTCATTTTCTCCACGGACTGCCAAGTGCACCCCATGTTCATCAAACAGCACAGACAATGGCGTGATCTTTTATTGTCCGTAAGTCAAGACAATTACCAAGCTTTTCAAGTTTCAAGATAAGCGATGGTTCTGTGAAAATCCCCCAACTATTAATAAAACTCATTCCTTACCCTTTGTTCTTCACAAAGGCATTTTTCAAGTGGACGTAGCTGGAAGGAAAGATACCCTGGAAGAGAAAAGCAGAGAGGTTGCAGTGCGAGCAGTCTGTCAAGGCCAAGTTCGCTTCACAAGTCACACGTGTGAAACGCAGCCTACAACACAACGATATCAGGACTAGGCGGAAACAACATCTCTACCCCATTCCGGAGGCTACATCTACTACAGCTCAGGCTCATTCCTTTTCTTCTCTACTCTTCACTAGCTCACAAATTTAAGATTCTCAAACAAATATAATTTAACAAATTAAGGGGTTAGCCAAAGAACATAGATGCATAACCCATAGGCACAGACAACAGAGTGGTGATGGCGGGGGGGGGGGGGCGGAGGGAGGGGGGGCAAAGGCAAGGAAAATGGATATCTGTCATAGGGTGAACAATAACAATGAAGTGAAAAAATTAAATCTCGCTCAAAAATATATTTTTATAAGACAGAAATTTTTAATTTTTTTCAGGAATTCTGCCTGGAAAGCATGTTATATTGAATAAAATTTTTAAAATAATACTGCATGGTTTTGAAAAAAGGTCATTCCTTTTGTTTGTTTTGGGTGTTTTCTCTCCAAAACGCTCACGTGTGTACTTAAATTGGACAGTAAAAAAATACCGATGCGGGTTTGGAGACATCGTATACATTAAGTGCCACAGAAGACCTTTGATGAGAATGTAGCAGTAATTAATCACCGGGCTGCCATTCCCATGCAACAAAAATCAAACAAAGGGAGCTAGGCTGGCTTAATGCTTCTTATTGCTGGGAAAAGACAGGACAAGAAAATTGTTCTTTTGTGCTCAATGGGACAGTGAAAGAAACAACATTAAAAAGATGAGCATCAGTTTTATTGTCCATTAAATGACGATACCCTCGGAATGATTTTTTTTAATGTATAATCAAATGACAAATTCAATTAAATATTTAGAAAAACAAATGTCATTTGAATTCATTATCACCATTGTGGATCCAAGGATAACATAAAATGTAATAAGCTAATTGTGTATACACAGAACAATAGTAAAGAGGTATATAGATTTAAAAAATACTTTTTTCCTTCAAAATTTAAATTCGGCTCAATATGGTAAAATTAATAGAGTAATTACAATTAATAAAGAAAAATTCAGAATTTGGAAGTAGAAGAATGACAGAAATAACAGAAGTCTAATAGATTTTTTCTCAAACAAGTTCTAAATGGATAATTAAATACTGAAGCTATATTTGCATGTAAGTAGCAGATGTCCAAAAATAACTTTAAATGAGGGCTACAGTATTAAAAAAATTTAAATCTGCATACTCTTTGGTCCCTCAGGCTTTCCTTAAAATGACCTAAAATAAAGTAATTAAACAACGTTGTATCATCCAGAAAAGGGTTAAAAGGCAGAAAGGCAAAAGAAAAATCACACAATTTCTTAATCTACAATCCCAACAAAGTCATAATTCGACCAAAACAGGGAATGGCAGATAAGAAAATATTAGAGAATGTGGGAAGTATGGGAGAAGGCTGGGGAGATTAGAATAAAGTGGAAAAACATAGATATAGGGAAAGATTAGTGTCAAAACCATCAGCTATACTATGAAGGGCAAAACAAAAGTCATACTGCTGTAATTCCTCAACATTTCTACAACGAGGTAAAGGACAATGAGTATCAGCTGCCGTCTGGAATGGGTCAAAGATGAGCCGTTCTATCGTGGTTGCCTGCCTCCCCCCCCCCCCCCCCGGCCCACCATCTCAGCTGCGAAACCCCAAAGGACTGTTACCACAACGCCGAGATAAACCACTCTCCCCAGCCCAACACTCTGCAAATGATACCACGGAAAAGATTAAATACCTCAATTCAGTATTTCTTTTGAAATACGTATTTCCCTTGCCTGAAGCTTAATTTTGCCCTCTGCAAAACTAACGCTTCAAAAAGATTTTGTTTATGTATAATGAGCTTATTAAGGTCTTCTCAGTACAAATTTCTAGAGCTACATAAGATTACCATTTGAGCAGCATATTTTAACTATAATCCAAGTTCAAAGGAATTTCCAAAATTATGAAAATCCGTGTTGCCATTTGGCATTTCAACTAAGAGTCCCAACTGTAATTTCAACTGGATAATGAAATGAAGTAAAATAACTTTTTAAAAACCCCACGATTGTGGTTAGAAGTAATAATTTTTTTACCTTGAGGTTTGGGTTTTTTAAGGCAAATCCTCTGTACCAGCCTGTGAAGAAATAAGCATAGTCGTCCTTAAATAAACCATTGGGATATTTCAAAGAAAAGCAATGATTACAAATCAATCTGTTCTTTGCTGCGTCTCAGGGAAATTCAGGACTCTGCACCAGATTTAATAGCTTTCCAAAATCTCTTTGCCTGGATCCCAAGCCCAGTCTGTGCCACCAAAGGTAGCGCTTGGCCGGCAGACGTGGAGTGGAGTGAGTCTGCGCGTCCCTCAGGCCGCCGCCTGGGGCTGGAGTCGGGCTCCAGCACCGGTGCTGAGAGAAGCCCAGGGAACGCAGCCGGTCAGGCTGCAGGGGCTGTGGGTGGGGCGGGGGCTGGAAACGTCTTTGTAAAGAAAGTGCACGACTGTCGAACGACTGTGCTGCACACCTGACACCAGCACAAAATAAGATCTAAAAACAGAAAAAATAAAATAGAGGAAGAGCGAAGCCAGGTCTCATTCACGAAGAGAATGAATGGGTACGCTCCTTCATCAGCTCGAGGACCACGCAACCAAACGCACCATCACTTTCACGCTGTAGAAGGCCTGTGACCGAACCTCCCGGCAATCACTGTCACAGCAGGGCCCTTAAGGGGGGACATGCCTTTTTCATAAAACAAGTACAGGGTATGTATGTATGTAAATGTATAGGGCTATCTATTTAGGAATGCATAGTAATGCGTTACTAATGTATATACATGTATTAATGTAATACATTTATTAATGTATATTAATACAGCCCCCTATACATGTATTATTTTCAACTAAGTTTCAAGTAGAGAAACCATTTTATTCATCGGTAAGAAATTATTTTACCATGCAACAAATGTTCCACTGAATTTTTTTGATTAATTAAATTTTCAGAAAGAAATACTTGACTTTTGTGTTCAAATTTTCCTCATAAGTTTTTTTTAAGGCTATACTGTAAAAAAAAATCACGCCTAGTGTGTTTTAAAATCAGAAGAAAAAAGAGTGAATAGCAAATGAGAAATTTCTATATCGTAGGGTTTATTAAATCCCTTAAAGACATATTCAAGAAATGCATCCATTCTTAAGTAGTTATTCTAAGAGAAGCCAAACTTCTCGAAACTGCAGGAATGTCATAGAGAGATCCGTCCAATGAGACTGAACAGAAAGTTTCTAGATTACGAAAGAGCTCCCCTTAGCTGTGCAGCCCATTTTCAGGCACTAATTCAAAACAGATTTTATATTTATCTGTATACAAAGTAGAAACAGACAAAATGCATCTGGCAAAGCCAGAGAAAACAGGACATTTTTAAAGGTGTCGATGGCAGTAGCCAAGACAAACGCCCACGTCTCACCAGGTTCTAACTAAATGTAACAGTTCTGTTTGGGGGAACACAATTTAATCAACGATGGACCTTGGTATGATGGAATATTATCATATTATAAATTCCTAGTAAAGACAACAGGTTAGGGAAAAATGAGTATTTTAGGATATACTGATGGGACTTCGTGTTCCTTCTATTAACAAAGAATAGTCATTTCATCTAGGATCTTTTCAAAGACTAAAGTCTAAGGATGCTTTGCAGAACAGGAATGGAAACATTTGGGAACATATCAGGCATGTTGATTTAAGGAGTAATCTGCTACATAAATTAATAATAATCATATGATTTCATAAAATATATTCCATCAAGATGTCAAATGCATCGAATAATTTCAGTGCACATTTGGCGGGCCGGGGGCTGCAGCCGGAGAGCCGAGTTCCCCGGGCGGGACTCTTCCCCTGTGGCTCTGGTCACCCCACCTCGGGGGGGCCACTTCCAGGCCTCCCGTCCTGGGGACTCTACCAGTCCCTCGAGATTCTAAGACAGGCCTTCGAGGCTGGTGCTGAGTCATGGACTCCCGCAAACATAGTGGTCTCGATCGCTTTCTATGTTGGCACAAGTGAACGTAAGGAAATAATACTAGGGAGAAAATACTATCAGCTTTCAAAATACCAAATCGTGCCTTCTCATAGAGCAAACATCGAATATGCAAGAAACAAGTCTTGTCAAAACGGTTCACGGGGACCCCTGGACGAATTCCAGAGACACGGAGAGATGCACAGAGTGTGTAAGCTCTAGGAATCGCTGAGGGGCTGCTCGCCCCGCCCGGACAGTCACTGCCAGCCCTTACCGTCACACTTCTCCAGGATCTGGACTGTGTCTCCAATCTCCAGCGACAGCCCGTAGGGGACGGTGCCTCGAAAGCTGGCGATGACTGTAAGAAACGACACGGAAGAGATGAGGACTGTCGTGCGTGGGCGGGCTCACTGAGGAATGTGAGTGAGCAGGACAACAAGTGCGGACCGGAGACGCACCTTGGCAGCGCGGAGGCACGGTCATGTTGTAATTTTATACATTTTCAAAGAGCCAAGTTTTTCAAGTTTGTATGCTTTGCCAACTTCTCAAAGAAGTATCATGAACATGCATTTCCAGGATGAGGAGCTGACTAAATTACCATCTCCCACATGTTCGGTGCTACGCCCACTCCCGACCCATCAGCCCCACTCCCTGGCAGTTAATGGATATACATTCAGCAGTCAATGAGGCATGCATTTCCTCCCCGCTAGTAAGCTTGGGTTGCCTTTCTGCTGTGCTGATTGAAGGAGATGTCTTCTCCTTCGGCTGTAAGCTCCTCAAGAGAAGGGACTGTGTCTCTCTGCTCACCACTGTGTCCCCAGGACCCAGCCCTGTATGTGGCGTAAAAGCAGTCTTCTGTGTAGTGATCAATGGTGACATTTGGTCATGGTGGGACCCCTCCCCCAGGACTAAATGAACAGCCACCGTGACTGTGCCCACCCACTGAGCATCTGCAGTGGCTGGGGACGAGGCCACCACTGAGCCCTCCCGGTTGCTTATTGGTGGATCGGTTTCTGAACGACTTTGGGGGCTGGACAGGACCAGGATGTGACACCAGACAGAAAGTGTGTGCAGGTCAGTCAAGTGGGGGCAACTCGAGGGATTTTGAGAGAGAATGAGCACCGTGATTCTCCTAAAAATAATAATGCTCGACTCATGAAGGAGACCAGGTTGGAGACATAACAAAAAAGCACCTCCACACACGACGGGAGAAGAGACGTCTCTTAAAGACGGTACGTGCTGAAATCGACTTGCAGTGCACAGCAAAGGGAAATGATGGCAAATGCTCTGAGGGCTTGACTTTGAAAAGACCACAGCTTTGGAAGAGAACCTCAGAATTCTGGTCCAGTTAAGGAGGTGTCAGCACAGCCCCAACCCCCCCCCCAATAGATGACTCTAAATGCTGTGAACATATTTTAGAAGCCTAACAGAACACACGAATCTGTCAAAAATAAAAATGTGCCAATAAGTAATGGGTTTTTAGATACATTTAAAGCACCTTTATGATCTCTAAACAAAATTAACAGCAGAAATCAAAACACAGGACCGACAACATAACCCCGAGTCCATGAGACGGATGACAGTAACTGCACGGTAACCAGGTTAGCACATCCAAGACAAGCGCTGATTCACGATGGCATATTCTAACTGCGATCGTAAGTGCCACGTGGCCACATAGTGACGTGCCAGACATTTGTTCAAAAGATAACCAAGGGTCTACATATGTCCCAGATCACTTCGAGTAACTCGCAGAGCCCTCTTCTTACAAGGGACTGACCGCTGAAGGGACAGACACAATTCAAAACACTTCCGAACAAGCCCGCACCCAGAACTGCCTTGGACACGCAGGACGTGATCTTGTGAGGCCCACGGACGCCCCAGCGAGCTCCCACCCAGCTCCCAGCACTCAGGGCCAGCGTCATAACCCCGACGGCTGCCGGAACCCCGCCCCACCGCCAGCGGCTCCTCCGAGCCCTCACACCTGCCTGAACACAGCAGCGCCGCTCCTGGGGGTCGCCTCCCTTCAGCCCTCACTCCGCCCAAAACAGCCTTCTCTGGTTCGGAAGTCACTCCACCAAAGCCACCGGTTCCTGCGCTGTGGCCACGTTCACACGGCCTTTCAGAAGCCTGTCGACTCGAGATGCTGAGGTGCAAAGGCCGAGCGTAGGAAAACAGCAGCAAACGTGGTATTGTGGGACCTGTGTATGAGCCGTACCTTACCATGTGGTCGCTGGGAGACCATGGCCGAGACGCCAGCCTCTCGGAAACTCTGCCCCCTCGGCAGGCACAAGGGCCACCGATAAAGGAACTGCAAACGGTAGTGGGGGAGTAAGTAATCTACCACATGGTCTGGAATGCGCTAGTCATAAACTGGTTACACTGTGCTTTCCCCTTCTGTCATACACAAAGGTCTGTCCGGAAAGTATCCAGCCGGGCTCTCTGAAAAGCAGAGGCATTTACTGAAGAATATACAAGAAACTTTGTACATGGGATGATGACACCCCAGTCTCCTTCAGACTGGGCACCTTAGGCCCTCACACGGTTCTCCCGGTGTCTCTTCCACGGTTCGAAACACTCTGCAAAATCCTTTGTTGGAGTTGCCATCAGCTGCCCTATTGTATTGACCCGAATTTCATCAACAGTCTGAAATATCTTCCCTTTCCAAGGTGATTTTAGTTTCAGGAAAACCCAGAAGTCACAGGGTGCCAGATCTGGGCTGTAAGGGGGGCTGAGTCACCTGGGTGACTGCGGCCCTTCCAGAATGTGGATCACGGTCATTCAGCAGACTCTCGACCATCTTTCAAGTGCACGTGGCACACTTCTATCTGTGTTGCACTTGCTGCGCCCATCCCAAGAGTCTTCTGAATCATCTGCACAGTTTCCGCAGAGGAATGTTCAAGCTTAATGCAAAATCTGATGCAAATTCGTTGCTCTGCTCACTCAGACATTTTGAATGTGTGGGCCACACAGCGCACATGCTCACTCAACGGTGTCCACCGCCCCCACTGACCGGTACAGTGAGGTCGTCATTGTTCGCACATGTGCATTCCAGTCCACTCTCCTTGGCTGCCAGGTCACATCGATGTCGTGCAAACTGTTCTCATATTAACAATGGCTGGGCCCTGGCTGGTGTAGCTCAGTGGATTGAGCGCGGGCTGTGAACCAAAGGGTCGCGGTTCGATTCCCAGTCAGGGCACATGCCTGGGTTGCAGGCCAGGTCCCCAGTGAGGGGCACATGAGAGGCAACCACACATTGATGTTTCTCTCCCTTTCTCCTTCCCTTCCCCTCTCTCTAAAAATAAAGAAATAAATTTAAAAAAAAAATGGCTGGACTTTTTCGGGACACACTTCACACATTCTACCTATCTGGAGGGAGGTTTAAGATTTCTAGAATTACCAGTGGATAAAAGTTTTGCCGAGCCTCTCTCCGAACTTGATTTCTTAAAATTGAAGCATGAAATTAACCCCACTACTCCCGTAGGAATGCTTGAGATGGATCACATGACGACAGCCCACTCATCGCATCACATGAAGTAAAACCTCAACTTCCACATTTCATTTGTTCCGGAAAATGAGCCAAATTAACACTTTTGCCCAATCTCGGAACGCTACATGACCTCTTTAGACACTACTGCCTTCACCAAAGGGTCTGTGTATGTGTGTTTCGTAGGAGATGGCTTTTGAAGACGAAATCACTGGCCCTCCAGACTGCACCGGGGGACTTCCCTGCCTCTATGGTCACATGAGCTACTTCCCTGTCGTAAATCATCATACTTATTTATCCGCATTCTATTGGTCCTGCTTCTCTGGAGAGGACTGACTGATGTATCTTCCTAATAAATTGTTACAATAACAGTCCTTTTTAACCAAGGTTTTAGGCCTTCCTGATGTTCACAATAGCTCATGAGTTACAGTTTCTGTTGTACACTGTGTTAGAGCTGATTATTGAAATCTTACTTAAAATAAGACTGACTGCAGTTCATCTCTAACTTACAAGCGATTTACACTTTGGAAATTTCATAAGGCTGGTAATTTAGAATCAATGAGTGGATTCTCAAGCTACCACATAATAGCCTCCTTAATCAACTCAGCAGCTGAAATAATAATTTCACACGGACTGGAAATGAAGGAGGGAAGGGAATCACAACAGAGGAGACAGGCTCTCGAGGGCTGGGGGTGCAGAGACACTGGCAAACTTGGACAGATAACGGGAAGAAGCTCACTTCTTCCAAATACCATGATGCTCTCACCCTCGTCTCCCGGGAAACCCCAGCCCCACGAAGGGCCACCACCTCTGAACTGAGCCACAACCTGGTAATCCGCCCACACTGCTCGGTGCCCCGAACACAGCCTGCATGATGTGTACACCTTGCTCGTCTCCCACCCCTCCCCTTTTCCCCAGGGGAACACGGTCACATGAGGTCCATCTCTCAACCCCACTCCCACCCCAGTCGCCAGGGCGGACACAGGAGCTACCTGACCCACGACGCTGAGGGAGTGAAGACCCAAGTACTCTGGGCCCTGCTTGGAGCCCAGCCCAGCTGTTCTCCAGACTCTGCAGAGTGTGGGGACTGGACGGGCCTTGTGAGAAGGTAGTTGTACGCCTGCCACTCACGTGGCTCACACGCTCCGAGAAGCTCGCCTCACCCCATAACTCCCACTGTACAAATTCTCCACGAAGCCTTTCTGCTTCCCCTCAATGACCATTTCTAAGGTACAAGATGTCTGGGCGCGGACTAGGGGGAGGGAATGCTGCTGGTTTATCTTTGAGATTTTAATGATGAGTTAAGGCAAAACTCATGAAACTGTAATAGCCAACTCAGAGAACCAGGATAAAAAGCAACATTACCGACCCTTCTCAATGATGAACGACGTTCTAAACCCTTCCACAGGACTTCGCCATGGCACCAAGCTCCTTGGGGACCTCGCCCTCTGTTCTTCCCACTTCTAATTCTATAAACCGATGAAGCGGTCCCTCCGTCTTTCTCCTCACTGTAAATGTCAGCTAAGGATTGGTCCCAGACGCTGCCTAAAATAATGGAGATCTGGATTCTTTGTTAGCAAATTGCTAAACTATTTAAAAGAAACTTTTAAAAACTACCCCCCAACAAACCTCATTTTTTAAATAGCAATTAAAAATCACTGTGCTTAAAAATCTCTGTAAATATTTACCCATTCTCTCTTACAATGAAACTTACCAGACAAATTAGATAACTTCTTCAAAATAGCTTCAAAACCCACAACAGCTCTGATGTTAGGACCCAAACCAGCCATTTATTTCACAATATGGTAATTAGGAACAATCCTTCTATTGCAATTCTGGGGTTTGAATGGCAATTTTGCATTTGTTTCTATTTTTCTGAGCATCACTGGAAATGACTCAGCCTGCTCATGAACTGA
The DNA here is from genome assembly GCA_039655065.1 of Glossophaga mutica. Lineage (NCBI taxonomy): Eukaryota > Metazoa > Chordata > Mammalia > Chiroptera > Phyllostomidae > Glossophaga > Glossophaga mutica. Next base: position 93,613,391 of record CM077313.1, read on the forward strand.
ATAACGCACTCAGCGCGGGCCTCTCACAACTCTCCTGTCGGCGTCGGCGCAGAGTAGGACAGCCCAGGCCCCAAGACAATGAGAGAGAAAGAAACACTTCAAAGAACACAGAAAATTGTACTTTTGGAAGAGAATCTCAAACTCCCCAAAATAACCTCAACATGCAAAAATTAAATTGAAAAAATAAAGAAGGATTAATATCAATACTTTACAAACTTTTCAAAAAAACCATATTGAAGGTAGAGTGTATTGTTCCCACAGGTGTGTGAGAATTTAACATAATTCTGCTTAACAAAAAGAATTAGGAGCTGAACCTCCTAAGCATCACTAGAAGTTGCACCTGCATGAAATGCGTATCTAAGAAGACAGGACTGTTTCTTCTTTTATTAATTATATGTTTAAAAAACATTTTGCTTCACAGCCTCTGAGCACATGTTAGCTATGCCTTATAAAGCATTCACAACTTACTGAAAGTTTCACTATTAGTAATAAATATGGGTAAATGTGGTGAATTCTTAAAGTTAAAAAGCAATCAAATAAGTGAGTAATTGAGCTATTTCTAAATAAAAATAAATGGATCAGAGAACCAACCATAGGCTATCAAGACTCCAAAATTATATGCTTTAAAATTCTAAATTTATCAATTTCTTGTAAAATTCAAATACAAAAATATAAACAAATAAGTAAATATCAATAAATGTCCCTGCAATCTCTTCTAACTTTAGCTCTTATAGTTGAATGAAATATTAGCAAAAGATTAAGATACTTCCTGAAAATTTTTTCAATCACTGATTTTTAAGGTCTTTTTGTGTATTATTTGTGTATTTTTAACCTATTCAATAAATACAGAGTATCTGGTTTGCCTGCTAGGGAATGCACTTTCAAAGAACAATTCTTCCTAAAAACATGGGCGACCAGGAAGGTGTTTTTTTTTTTTTTTTTTTGGTCTACCTAGGAGATAAATGTACAACTAAGTTCTATTATGCCAGGAAATTCCAATTTATACTCAGGGCTACACAGTTTAAAAACAAACAAACAAAAATTGCCCTGGCTGGGTGGCTCAGATGGTAGTCCTGTACACCAAAAGGTTGTGGATTCGATGCCCAGTCAGGGCACATATCTAGGTTGTGGGTTCAACCTCTGGTCAGGGCGCATACGTGAGGCAACCAACCTTTCTTTCTGTCTCACAGATGTTTTGCGCGCGCGCTCTCTCTCTCTCCCCCCCCACACACACATACCCCACCCCCACTCTCTCTAAAATCAGTAACCATATCCTTGGGTGAGGATAAAAAACAATACCCACGATTTTAGGGAAGAACATTCCTATGCCGTGTTGGAAGCTGTGTAATGGAGAGAAGTCCCAGTGCTTCTCCTGCCCACCGCCCCGGTTCTGACAAACCCAGTAAGCAAATAGAACACAGGATTCTATCAACACAGATGAGTTAAAATGTACCCCCTCTGCCCTCCGCGAGCTCATAGTTTCCCGTCTTTGCCACGACATTAAACCTCGTCTAGTTCCGACACGCACATCAGAACAGCAGATCCTTGGAGGTTTCCCAGAGTAGGGTTGTGTCAGAAGCCGCATCACCCAACCCCCAAGGTGAGCACATTCAGCCTCAAACAGTCCCCTAGCTGAGGCAGGTCCTTCTGTTTGCTAAAAACGAAACCAGAAAACAGCAGCAGCATCTCAGTGTGAATCCCTGATGTCCTTCAAGTAGTCTGCAGCCCGCACCTATCAACCTTGTCAAAAGCAAACTTCTGTGTCACATGTGTTTTGGGGAAATGAGTAAATGTCAATCAAGTCTTGAAGTCTCTGGCTTCGATGCTCAGACCTTCTCTACCCCAAACCTGAGGGTCATATAAGAGGTTCAGGCCCAGAAAACAGGCAGAAACTGACCTGGTTTTCTATGCCAAAGAGCCACTGGTACCCCCAAGTAAAATTTTTACAAGAATTTTAGTGCATGTGCCAAAGCTGAGCTATAGCATCGGGGAGCCAGACTCGACGAAGAGCGTGGGAGCTGCTTACCCCCTCCAGCGGCCAGCGAGCAGCTGAGGTACCTGCCGCACAGGCCCGGGGAAGCTGGCAGGAGCCCCGTGGAGAACCTGGAAGGTGTGGAGCACAGGGCTCAGCACACCTGGGCCGCCAAGAGATGGCAGCTGTCGTCACTGTCATCTGACAAGTAGTGAAGCTCAGGGACCGTCCCCCTGCTGACACGCTGACGTCCTCGATTTCTAACTCCTGTGATTCACTGGCTGTCACTCCCTACTAATCACTGGAAGCCAGAGGTGTGCAACTTGGCCCCCTCCCCCCAGATTCAAGTGTAACTCCTATCAGACAGAAGCCTTTCTAAGTGGCCTTCATCCCAGGATGTCCGGAGTTGCTCCCTGGAGCCAAAGGCGGAGCCTGGGGCTGAGGACCGCAGCTGGTACTTGGTGCCATGGGAGGCTCGGCACTCGGACGGAGGCTTCTGTTTCCCCTAAGAGGCTGCGGTCACTCCCGGTCGAGTTGTACAGAGCATCGAGCAGATGAGGCCAAATGATGGGCGGAGCTGGCCTCTCCCTTAGGCAGACGCAGGTCGGCATCTCCGGGCAGAACCCCAGTGAGGACGGGTATCAGGCAGCATCACGCCTCCCAGTCGGAGAGCAGAGGCTTCAGGGCACGCGCTCCCTGTTTGAGGCTTTCCTCCCCCGAACGGGGTCCTGGGAAGCTGGACCACGAGAACCCTGATAAAAGCCACTGGGCTTTGCCTCCCTCCCTGCTCCCCTGAGTAATGTGGGCCGTGCTTGGGAAGCGTTATTTCTGCGACTCAAAAATCCACCAGGAAAATCCTCAACTTGCCAAATTCCTGGTATGTCTTTGAGGAAGTAACAAAAATAATTCTCATAGACAGGCTCCCTCTTTCATCTGCGTTCTAGCTCTTCTTGTGTCATTCTAAAGAAATACAACTTTGTGATTAACTGGTGCAAACCAGGGACCCAGTAACACAGTGAAGAACAGTGGGTCTCTCATGGTCTGTCCGCAACACTTCTGTTCCTAAACCGCCTCCTTTCTGCCATTCCGAGGCCAAAAAAAGGCTTATCATGGACATGCTACTTCACTTTGACTTGCTTTTCAAGAACGGTTACTTAGGGGTGTGCATCTTTGGAAAGACACAATCAAGGATACAATGCTTTTAGTATCCTAATAAAAAGACTTCATAAAAATAATCAGTTGGCCTTAAACGTTAGTGAATATGTGATTCAAGTATTTCGGGAGACCTTTCTCAGCCTCCTCTGGCTGTAGCATCTACCTGCTGGTGGTCCCCAAATTGGTATGTCTAGTCGAGCCTTCTCCCTCAACTACAGTCAACGCTGGGCTTGCGCCTGCCCTTAAACTGAACTCCTTCCTCATCTCTCCCCTCCCCCCGCCCCATCCTTGGCTCCACAATCCAGCACCTGTTCCTCTCTCGGCCTTCCACACCTCGGGACGGGGCGCTCAGGCCAGAGCCTCGAAGCCATCCTGCCTCCTCTCTTACCCCTACAGTGCTCCCAGGGTGCCGCTTCCTACCCGCTCCACCAACGCAAACGGTCACACCACCATCACAAACCCGGAATATTGCGATCACCTCCTAGTGCTCACCCTGCTTCCGAAACCTTGCTTTCAGAAGTCACTTGTCCGCACCGTGGCCAGAGTGATTCTTCTAAACTTTGAGACGGACCACGCCACGCCTCTGCTCAGTGACCCGGTGCCTCGCCTCCACTGCACACTGCCAGACGGTCCTTCTCACGTGCTGGGCTCTTGTGGGCACTGCTGCTAGCGAGACCTGGAGTTCTGAGCCATGCCTGATGCAAAACTAGCAGAGCACTGTGAAATCGCTCCCCAAATCAGCCAAGTGATACCATTCCCTCCTCATGATTTCAGGCTACTACGTGCATTCAGACAACAACCAAGTTTCCCACTTGGGAGACTTAGTTTGCAGAGTACAGCTGGTCATTGAAGAAAGAACGCATCAGCAGAAATGCTGAAGGCCAAGCTCAGGGATCTGGTGACGCCGAGGACAGCAGAGCTGCCTCCCAACTGCGGATGGGAGCCCAGCCCTCAGCCAGCACTGGGCACCTTCCGTCCACCCGAGCCACGCTGGGTGCTAGGGATCCGAGGGGGGAGGACAGGCCACCCTTTCTACCTTCCCCCCTCCCTGAGCTCCCAACTCAGCTCTTTTCTGCGCATGTGAAGTGACCACAGGCTCCCAGACACCCAGCTGAGGACAAGGAACCCAGGGCCGACTTCCGAGCTGTACTGTGGACGGTGCACCGCACTCATTACCTGAGCTGTTTGGGGTCTTTCTTGGCCTCTTTGTCTCAGTTATCAGACCAGCCATGGAGAAGAGAGCATCTTCCAGCAGCCCAGGCGCCTCCTGCCTCGGTCCCTCTGACCCTCCACCTGCACAGGTTGCCGGCAAGGTCCTCCCCAAGCTGAGCTGATCACACCTCGCCCTTAAAAAAACCCTTCGGTGAACCCCAACACAGCTCAGAGAAAGTCCTCATCCTCTGTGGTCTAGCCCGGCTGCCTGCCTGTCCGCCTGCCTTGGGCCTCCTCTCTCAGCATCTTCGAACTGTGCCAGCAACAGATCCTCCCACTTCCTTTCACTCACGGTGCTGTTCTCCACTCCACATGGCTCGTGGGGGTCCTACTGCTAAGAACAGCCCTCTGCCCCATTCACGGTTTGGTGTATTCTAAATCATGACAAATTCTACTAAGAGAATGTCACCTCCGCCAGGCAGCCTTCCCTGCCTACTCCAGTACATACAAAGAGCCATCTCCCCACCCGCGGGGCCAGTTAAGTGCCTCGTCTTGCTACTCCCATGATGCCCAATGCAAATCCCTTTGTTTTGTATGAGCATCAGTCTGCCTCACTAACCTCCAAGTTCCTAGAACTTTGTCTAAGACACAGAACACTGTCTAACACATCGAGATGCCTGATATTGGGTTGGTGAAAAAGTTCATTTAGTTTTTTCCATAGGATGGCTTTAGTAGTGCTTAGTTGTCTTAACTTCACTCAAAACAATGTTATTTTGTATTGCAACAGCTATCATATCAGCATGCATTTTTTAAAAAACTTACCAAAATTGGTGAATTTTTGTGCAACCATTTTAATACTGAAGATGGAAAAAGATAATCAATATTTTCAGCATATTATGCTTTATTATTTCAAGAAAGGTAAAAATGCAGCTGAAACACATACAAAGAGAAGATTTCTGCAGTGTACGGAGAAGGTGCTGTGATTGATCGAACGCGTCATAAGTGGTTTGCAAAATTTCTTGTACTGTTGACATTTTGGTCAAATAATTCTTGGCTCTGGGGCCGTCTCATGCATTAGCAGATGTTTAGCGGCACCCCTGGCCTCTCCCCACTAGAAGCCAATAGTGGGAGACAGCCGACATCCTCAAAACACCCACATCACTGAGGTTACTGGTGAAAATGAAAAAGGTGCCTTTCAGTTTAAGAAAGATAAATACCCGCACACTTTTTGGCCAAGCCAACAGAAGCCCCTTAGCCACCACCTTCCCAGCTGTCCCTCACAGGGGTCGGCAAGCGAAGGCCCACTGGCCACATCCAGCCGCCTCCTGTTTTGTAAGGCCCATGAGGGAAGGATGGTTTCCACATGTGTGAATGCTTAGACAAAAATCAGAAGGAAAGTAACGATTTGGGACGTGTGCGAATTATGTGAAGCGCACATGTTGTATCCACGAATAAAGGTTGCTGGCCCCCAGCCAAGCTCGCTCACGTCACACTACGTCTGCCTCCCGCTGCACGCGGCAGCAGAGCCGAGCGGCTGCAACAGAGGCCGCAGAGCCTGAAAATGTTACGATGTAAACCGAAAGCCTCAACTAGCCCCGACCCGGCCCCTTACAGAAAAAGCCTCACCTGTGCTCTGCTCCAGAGCCCACACCTGTGCCTCTCCCAGCAGCCTCAGCCCCAGCGCACCTGGGACTGATTTCAGACCCGCAACAGAAGTCCCAATGAGAGAGCATCGAAAAGAGTGTGCGTGACCCAGGGTGGGACAAGGCTCTGGCTGGCAAGGGAGGCGCCGTGCGCGGCGAGGTTCCGCCGCACAAACGGCCCGGCCGGGCAGCCGAGGGCACGGCGGGTCTGGATGGACTCGGAGGCTCCTCGCGGGCACTCTCTAACGTGGGGGCCGCTACTGAAAACGATCAGTGACCGCAATCCAACCCCACAAACACGTGGGAAAAATTGCCAGTGCTCGTAGAATTCTAAAGGTGGCGAGTCATGGGGCCTCCTCCGAACCCACGGCCCAGCGAACGACAGAGCCGCGATGCCCGGCAGTCGTGCCGCGGTTCGAGGCAGACGGGACTGAAGGTGCGGACCGCTCAGGACACAGGAGAGACCACTGGCGGACCCAGGAGCTGGCTGACGAAGCTTCCGCCACAAAGACAGCTCCTGACTTGAGTCTGAAATGGCAGCAAGGGCTGCCAGGGAGAAAGGAAGACAGGCGGCAAGCCCACTCGGGACGCACATGCGAGGCAGCGGCCCTAGGGCGGGAAGAACAGGTCCCAGGCAGACGGGAGGGGGCGGGAGCGGCGAGCCGACTTGCCCAAGGGTGCAACAACAGGAGGGCGTGCCAAGGCCAAGGCCTGTGAGGGCTGCGACTCGGGCTGAGCCTCAGGGAGGGACCCTTTCTGAAAGAACCCAGATCCAGTGAAGTGGAAGCTCAGGGAAGAGCGAGCATCCCCGACCACGGTTACACAGCAAGGCACGGCCGCCCTCCGCTCTTCGGCACAAAACCACTCCAACTGTCGAGAGAACCGCGTTCTCTCGGTCCACTTGTCCCTCTGCACCGATGACACACATTCCACACTGAATCCTGCTGTGCCTCTGTCCAACTCTGGGGGCCGGTGAGCTAGTTTGTTTGTTTGTTTTTCAGATTTCTCTCCGATTACTTAAACATAATAATGCTGGGGCGAGCGTTTTCCAACTGACTGCCTAGAATGCAAAGCAGACACCCAGCAGGGCGGGTCCTACAACATCCCCACACAAGGTGCATCCTGAGATGTCCCTCCCTCTGTCTCTCTGTGTCCTTCCAGCTGCCCTTGGAGAATCCGCCATGGAGCTGGCGGCACCCAGCTGGGAACTGTGCCTGCCAGTTCCGTGTTCCACCACGGAGGGGCACGGGACCCAGAGCAAACATGCTAATCACTGTGTATGCCCAGGCCCAGAAGCGCAAGTGGCCACTGTCAGGGAGCAACGGCATTTCAGCAAGTCTTCTGTGTGAAGGTCGCACACCCACTCGCCGGGCACCCACCGGAGGAAGCAGGGCACTGTGACCCCAGACAGGCAGAGAGGACCGCTGATTCCATCGGGAGGTCCCGAATAGGGATCTGTTTTACAAAAATAAGGACCCGAAGACGCTGAACGGAATGAAAGGAAATGGAGAAAAATAATTCGTAAACTGTCACCACTCAGTCATCACAGGACGGACACGACACGTGGTGTCTGCAACATCGTTTTCAAAGCCAAATTGACGTTGGACGAGAACCGTCATTAACCCTTGAACTCCCACGCTGATGAGCAGGACAGAACTTGTCACTTCGGTTTGGATAATCTAAAATGTCAGCCGGCGGCCACTTTTGAACTTCTGTGGAAATTCATTAGTTCCAACAGACAGCGGTGTTAATGAAGATGGTAATTGCACTCACTGGGTGGCTTGATTGCTTGTGTTGACAGAAGGAGAGGCTGTTATAAGATCCCATTTAAGCCTTGGGAGTTCAAGGGTAAGCTACCAGTGCATCGCAGAAAGTTGTTCTTTGTAAGAAATTCAGCTGAAACTAAACAGCATCATGATTCATGGTTTTTCTAAACATTCATGACAATAAATGGCTGTAATGTGTCAAAAAAAGGTCTGAACGTCTAAATCATTGCACGTGTACCTTTCTGCTTCAATCTGGCTTAGGAATCCACTTTCTGAGTACACGGTGAGCATCACAGTTCCACCTGCAGGAAAAACTTCAGGACTCATTGGCGTCAAGAACGTTGCTACCGCGTGTCACATTACGAGTTCCAATGCTCACTTCAGATTCCTACTGATCCACACGGAGGACGGGGGTGCTCGTTTCAGGGCAGCAAAGTGCTCCTTTCAAGATGACACCAGCAGAGTGGAACAGCAAGGCCCCAGGTACTTGCTGCAAAGGAGAACAGCCATCCAGGCTGAGACAAGGGCTGGGGTGAGAGCTCAGGCCGGGTCTGAGGAGTGCGTGCTCGACTCTCGAGACACAGCCAGGGGCACGGGTACTGCCCTGTCCTCCGCCAACCACAGGACACCCAGTGGCCCCGTGCTCATGCTGCCGACGTGCGGCTAGGTCGTGGAGTCACATTTTCCAAGGGTTTTAAGTCACAATGGCACAACGAGCATCATGAAACGCTCCCCACGTGGCTGAGTGAGCGCACTGTGAGCCTTCTGTTGCCGCTAACCCGTGCCTGCAGTTTGGAAGGGAAGGTCGACGTGCTCTGCGCCCCTGGGGCCCAGCAGCAAGCAGGGTCTAGCGGGGACTCCCCTCCAGGGTTAGCCAGAGCCGATGACGGAGAGGCTCTTTCATTCTCTGGGGACTCTGAGCTCCGAGAGGTGGGAACGGCAGGGACTCCACAGACAGAGCGTGCTGGGAAAAGAAGGCTGCGCAGAGGGAAGACGGGCCCCTGTGGGCACTGGAACCCCGGGAGCGGGCAGCAGCTGTGGCAGAAGCCAGCACCTCCAATTCCTCAGTTGGTAAATCGTTTTAGCTAGTTTGTAGCTGGGGGGACTGCCGCATGTAACTAAAGGTGGTGACCACATCCTATGAGAAACTCGCAGAAAGGATGCAATGCAGGGCAAGGAACGGAGCCTTTTAAGGCAGAGGTCACAGGCGTGTGATTCAAGGTCATCACGGTGACCCCGTGCCAGTCTGTCCCCTTCACTCAGTGTCAGCAAACCGAACTAGAGCAGAGGGAAAGAAAAACAGCAGGGATGTTACACGAACAGCAGAAGCACCATACGACCAGGGCTGTCCCCTACCAACAGCGAGGCCTCAGAATCAAGGACACCAGCAAATAGGAAAAAGCAAGTACGGATGACACTGAACCTGAGGATGGGGGACAAGGGGCTGGTTCGGACCCTGTGCTAAGTCAGCTCGAGCTGCAGCAACAACTAGCTTGTAAACAATAGAAATTTCCTTCGCACGCTTCTGGGGCCTGGAAGTCTGCGGTCAGGTGCCGGTACAGGCGGGCTCTGCTGAGGACCGCTCTTCCTGAAGCACAGAAAGCCAGAGTCTCCTTGCATCCTCACGTGGTGGACAGAGACTGGCCTAGCTCTCCAGCTTCGTCTGACAGGGGCGATGATCTCACTCCTGAGGGCCACACCCAACCGACCTAAATTACCTCCCCGCAGCCCACCACCAAATACCGTTACACTGGGGTGAGACTGCAATGTATGAATTTGGGGGGAACACAACATTCAGTCCACAACAGAGCCCCCAGAATAAGAGTGGTCTTCACCCCAGTCCAACTAAGACATCCTTCACATGGTCAATCAACTCCTTTTCCTGTCTGCTGGTCTTCAGTGAGGTTGGGGATCACTGGCTGCCTTACCTAAGGTAAGACACCAAAGGCTTTTTCTTTAGGAAGCCTCAGTTCCGTTCTCTTACTCTCACAGTTCTCCCCTCCTTCCTCTTCTTTCCTTTCCTCACTCTCTCCTTCACTCCCTTACTTCTCTTTCTCTTTTTTTTTTTTATTTTTTTTTTAGATTATTTATTTATCTTTAGAGGGGAAGGGTAGGAGAGAGGGAGAGGGAGAGAAATATATCAATGTATGGTTGCCTCTCATGTGTCCCCTGCTGGGAACTGGCCTGCAACCCAGGCATGTGCCCTGACTGGGAATCGAACCTCGATCCTCTGGTTCGCAGGCCCGCGCTCAATCCACTGAGCTACACCAGCCAGAGCTACTTCTCTTTCTCTTGCTCTTTCTCTCTTTCTCTCTCATCAGTGCTTCCTCGTATAAACTTTATATTGTTAAGGATGGATTACACCTTCCTGCAAACTTCTGGGAAAGAAAGCCGGACCCAGTTGTTGTAACTCTCCGTGCTTTCTCACCATTAAACAATTGAGTGGCAGCCTCCACCCCATCCCCCCACACTCCTCCTTTGCTCTCTTGAGTTGTAATTCATGGTCTGACTTCTTTTCAACAAGAATTTGCTATGCGTACTTCACCACTTGCAGCCTCTTCAAATTAATCTCATTCTACAGGGTGATGCCTTGCCTCATTCCAAACTATTTGATTAACCCTTGGAAAATAGACTAAGGGGAAATGCTAACAAATAAGAATTAAAGTGGGGGGAACATATAATTAAAACGTCTCCTGCTACACTACCAAAAGATACATGCAGTGTACATTAGAAACTCGGATCATTAAATGCTTCCTGAGAGTCACAACAACGAGCTTGTCTGCCAAAACAAAGCAGTGGGTGGGGGGTTTGCCTGATGAGGCCATAGGGATGACCTGGGGAAAGCCAAGTGCCACTGTGAATCCCCCGCGGTCTGTGGGCAAAACGCACCAGAAATTCTCATCTTGTCATAAGACCCTTAAGTAGGTCATACCAAGCTTAAAAAATCTGACAGCCAGGAATGTGTGATGGTGCCAATGTGTACATCATCTTGAAGGAAAAGTCAGAATTTTGTTATTCTGATCGAACCTCCACTGCATCCGAATTATGAAATATTTAGGAAGAGGGTGCACAAAAATATCTACTCCGATAGAGAGACTAAAAGCAGCACTAGAGCATTGCAGCTAAGTTAGGCGATAACGAATCGGGCTTAAGATGCTGCTTGCCTTATGCTGGAAATCCTAAATAGTGGCTCTTAACACCAAACACAGTTAAGAAATAATTGATATACATAAGCTGATTAAATGTTAACAAAACAAATATTTCACAGATTGCTACAGTGACGTCTCACAGGAATGCTGTCCTCGGCTTCTACCTCTGGGGCTGCCCTCCTCATTTTCAGAAAGGGCCTTTGGGAATTTTGGGGTCCAGTGAAAGGCACAAAGCCTCCAGGAAGATCTGTCTTGGACCGAACTCTTCCTCTGAACACCCGTTCTCTTTCAGCCAGCTTCCTGCGCATCGTGTGAATGCCACACAACACTGCAGGCAAGGGAGTGGCCAAACGGTGGACTAGGTTGAATTTCCAGCCACCCACTGCGACCCTAAATCCCTTCCTTCTATTGTCTCAGTTCCCCCCCACCCCCGATCCCTGCACTCACCTACAAAGGGGGACGGGTAGAGGGGGGTGAAAACAACAGTATTGCCTTTTATTCAGAGCTTCCCATGAACATTTATGTGTCAGCTGAAAAAATGTCCTCGTATGTGTTACTTTCCATGAGGAGAAAACGTTCTAATCTCCAAGGAAAACAGTATTTTATTACAACATTGTCAACAAACAGTCCAATGGAAGTGTTAAAGTACGCCTTTATTTAGCTAACAAAGATACATAACACAAGACTCATTGGAATCAATTACGACAATAAATGCATGTTTAATCAATCTGCGCAGGAAAACAATCCAATAAGACAACAATCCAAATAACGATGTATGTTTAATTTCCCCCATTTTTATACTGCATGTATTTCTGGAAAGCTCAATATAAAGTAATTCCAAAAGACATACACACGGAGGCAACATAATTCAATTATAGGTCAAATCTCTTTATCTTTTTAACCTTAATAAAAGGGGGGCTAATGAAATCAAATGTTAAAATGATAATTTCTCTCGATAGCTATGTTTGAGGCTTGAAGAAGAGAAAGATGAAAAAGCATAAAACTTCAAATTTAGAAATGGATTTTTGAATGCTCCCAAACTCAGCCCCTGAAGAAAGGAGAGCCAGACAACCTTCTCGGGGAGAGGAGAGGAAAGTGCCTCTACTCTGTGCCATGTGACATCTCAACAATGAGTTACATTCAGCAATATGTTCCAAAGTGTACCTGAAATTTCTTTTAGAAATTCACTTGCAAAATAAAGAACTGAACTGTAGATCAAAAGGGCATTCTCATGCCAGGGAAAACCTGGCCATAATTTTAAAAGTCAAGCAATAGTTTAAGTTATTGAAGAATTAACAATAATTCTAAAACACTCACATTGAAAGTGAAAAGCAAGTCATCTTACTAGATGAAGAAAGACAAAGCAAGCTGACTGCAGACATCTTCACAATAACATTGGATGCTAGAAGACAGTGGACCCACTTCTTTAAAATAGGCAGCACGTGACACAAGAATATTAAACCTAGCTAGCTCATGACGAGAGTGTAAAAGCAAAGGGCAGGCATTTGCAAACATTTGAAAACTCAGGAAATAAGGTACACACAAGTCTTCTCCTGAAATAAACAACCACTTGACCATGAAACCTGGATTAACAAAAGATGGGTTAAAACGAAGAACTCAGAAATAGGAAAATCATGGCAAAAAGGCCCCTGGTGAGCACAGGGTCTGTTTAACTGGAGAACTAAGACTACACAACTGGGGGTAGTGACTGCAGATCCGGGGAGAAATGCTGTGAAACCTGCAAAAAGAAAAATGAATTCAAGCAAGACAAAGGGAGCTGGGAGGAAGCTCGAATTCATTCATCTCTTCTCCTTTCTTAACAGGAAGATAATCCATCCTATCTAAGATGCTTAAATTCGGTTTGTTTCCAAGGAATCGTAGGTATTCTACATAATAAAGTGCACAGATCTTAAGTGTACAGTGTGATGGCTTTTGAAATAGATGTATGTACGCTTGTTTAACCAACACCCTGATCATCCCAGAAAGTTCCCTCTCCTGTCGGTCCTCCTCCCGTTCACCCCACAGGTGAGCACTGTTGTGATTTCCGAGCTAAGGTTTGCCTGTTCTTGAACGCACTATAAATGGGTTCGTACAACGCATTCTTTTCTGTGCCTCCCTTCTCTGCTCCACACAATGTCTGTGAGAGTCGCCCACGCGCCGCTCGCCACACTTTGCCACGGCTGCACACTGTTCCCCCGTGTGCAGCACCACAGTCTGTTCGTGTGAATCCCAAATGCTTGCAAATCGATCCCAAATGAACATGCTTGCACAAAACTTCTTGTGGACGTGGGTTTTCATTTTGCACAGATAAAAGTCAGCAGAATCCCTGCATTCTAAGATGGGGTACATTTAATGTTACAGAAAAAAAACATTTTTGCCTCTAAGGTCTCTATCATTTTTCATTTTCACCAGGAGTGTACGGGAGTTCCAGTTGTCCCACATCCTTGTAGAAACTTTGCATTTTCAGTATGTTAAATTTCTGACCTTCTAATGGACGTGCTCTGGTAATACCTTCTAATGGTTCTTTGAAACTCTTTTCCTTACCTTAGAAGCATTACTTTAGATATTTCTGTTTTTATGATGAAAAAACTTAATCAGACTTCAAAAATTCCTCCAGCTTCCTTTCATTAAATGCAATGCTTTAAATCCTAAAATAGCGGGTACAGCATGACCACACTGTTACAAAGTTACCCACCCCTGTGTACCTCTCCATTCACTCATCCTTCTAGTTAGACATTTGCAGACCCGGAAACTCCCTGAACGACAGACAGGATTTTATTTCCAGAAGGTCAGACTTGGAGGTGATTTGTACCTGTCTTTGCATTTTCCTATATTCCTTGAACTTAACAGAAGAAGCCCATCTCCTACTTTAGAAAAATTGCAAAGCCATTATTTGTTGTCTAGTGGGGGTGGGAAGCCGTAGAAATGCATGCGCATAAAGAGAAATAAGGTACAGCAATCAATCGAAGTGCTGAGAAGTTCGTTAGCAGAGCTGTTGACAGGCCATCGCTACCACAGAGCGAAGCCCAGAAGAGGCTCCATGCGACGAACAGTCAGTCAGGTCACTGGGTGAGGACGGAAGATCGATATGCCCAGAGCGGTCAGGAGCTGCTTGGAGGTTGCAGAACTGTCACTCCAGGGCCACCAGGGTCTGCGAAGCCTCAAGTGAACTCAGGGCAGGCAACGCCCTGCATGGCCACTGTGTGCGTCTGGAAACTGACACCAGTGGGACCACGTTCCCCCTCCAGGGGAGCGAAGTGACAACCCGGAAAAAGCCAAGCAGATGCTGCCAAAAACTCAGGGCAGTGAGACGCCGTTCAGTCCGACGCAAGGACATCGTCCCTGGCACCAGCCGGGGACCATGCAAACGCCTGCTCCTTAGTTACCAACTCGAATGTTTCATGGTTAACAGAAAGGATCGCGTCCGTCTCACTCAGGAGGAATTTTTTTTAAAGCAGCATGGGAGACCAACGTCACTACCTTCGGGGCCTAGGAAACAGCTCGCGGCAACCAGTTCACCCACACGGAGCGCTCGCGTCCACTTCGGGCTGGAGCTGGGCTCTGGGCGGCGGTCCGGTCTCTCTGACAACGGACTGAATGACAAGAAGGGCACCGAGATGGACAGACCGAGAGCAGGCGTCCGCGTACCCTAACACATCCCAGCGTGTCAGGCTCGGTGAATCTCCACGACCCCCCAGAATCACCGAGCACGCTCAACGTTCACATCAAGTGCACCCCAGGCTGAGTCTCCAGCCCTGGCACTCCTGTTTCGGAAGACGGGGCTTGCTGCCTGCCCACAGCCAGGGCCCCTGCCTCGCTTCCCCGCAGCAGGGAACGGGAGGTTTGAAAGAAGATTTCTCTTCGGGGCCGTAGAAATCCATAACCCTGTTGTAAACTGTTACGCATTCCTTTTTCCCTTAAGCGAGGGACTACTTGAAAGCTTCTGGTTTTTGTACATGCTATCTGTCTTTAAAACGACCCTGGGAAACAGATGCAGAAAGCAAAGCCTTCTCTTTCTGAAGGATTGACGTCCTCATTCCCAAAGTGCTGGAGACGTTTCCTGGGGCGACTGGACCCGCAGGTGCCTCCCGTCTCACCTGCGCTGCTTTAAAACGATTGCAGTTTCTGCCAACAGTGAAGAATGAGAAGTTTTCCGTAACTATATTTCATGTGCAGCTTCCACAGAAAAATCAGAAAATGCAGTCCCTTGCCTCCCGTGGTAAAGGCTTAGTGGGAGCCACGGCACAGGGGCCCTCGAGAGGAAGAGGGGAGCTTCCTGACTGTGACTGCGGCCCTTTTCCGTCCTCTGTAAAGCTCCTGAATTTCCAGCCGCCCCGCCCTCACCGGGTGTGACCCACTGTAACTGCCTGGCTTTGCGTCTGCTGGCTTCCAGAGGGCGCTGTGAGGGGCTTCAGCCCCTCTGAGGCCGTCCTGTGTGCCGCCCACCATCTGGGGAGATAAGCTCTCTGTGGATGCCTGCTGGCCCGATCGAAAGTGAGATCAAACGCGGCACAGGAAAAGTCACTGATGTGAATATGAAATAACAGTAAGCGATGCAGAGTGAACGCCCAGGTTCTGGGCCATCCCGTCTTCCCTCCTAACTGATCAGGATGCTAGAGAGAACGGTCTCCACGTTTCCGTGAGAAAACCGGGAAGGAGGGGAAGCCGCAGCACGGGCAGACTCTGCGCTTCTGTTTAAAAACGCCCAGTCCTGGGGGCTGGCTGCACCATGACGTAGCTCCACACAGAGGGATGCTAGCGCCGGGAAGGATGCTGGAGAAGGAGATTTAACCACACGAAAAGGTGGTAATGCAGGGCCATTCAGGCAAAGGAGCAGGCTCTAACACTGACATGCGGTCGCACTCCTTTCAAAAACATGCACACGATTTTACACGCACGCAGTAAGTAGGTACATGTGTGTACATCAGATCCCCTAAACGTGCTTTAAAAAGATGGAAAGTGTTTACAGGGTCTGAAGTAGTGACCTCTGGGTGGTGGGCTTAGCGGTAATTATTATTTTTCTCTTTTTACATTTTTAACTAAATATCATTTTTCAGTGAGAGAATGATGTCACGCCAGCTCAGGCTGCGAGGCAGCCCCAAGTTGAAACCACCTCCTGGAACATTTCCTCGGGTTTCAGAGGGAAACCCCGATGACAACTGCCCATGAAAGTCCATCCAGAGTCTCAGACGGCCACCTACTGTGACAGGAGGTGACAGAACGCCCAATCACCCTCATTCCTTCCAGGACAGGTGAGGCCCCGAGGTGTAGCTGGCAGAGTAGATAAGAAAATACAATTGTAAGAGTTACAAACATATTTCCTCTGACCTCAGGGAAGTGGGTGGGGCAACAGAGGGGGTCGGAGATGACTGCCCCATGAGTCACCACGTTTGACCAAACCACCGCCTTCGGAGAATTCTAAGGATCAAAATACGACGAAGCTCAAAGGACCGGGACAGACAACAATTTTAGATGAAAGCAGGGTCACTGACAGAGCCCCCATTCCATGGATAATAAAGTTTCAAGAACAAGGAAGGTGAATCGCTCTAAAACGAGCAGCCTTCAGGTCACAGCAGCCCCAGGGACCAACACCGCAGACCCGATGCTGGCTGCGCTCCGGCACTGCTCCCGGCTCCGCCTCACCGACGGCCGACGCAGGACCTACAACCTTTCCACGTGAGTCTCTCCTACTGGGAGCTTCCGTGTTGGCCAAGGCAGTCCCCATTTCCGAGTTTCCTTTCCTCGGCAGGAACGTGAAGACCCAGAGCTGCGTGCTTCCGTGATTGCCGTGGCCCCTGAATCCTGATGTGTCGGCAAAGAGAGGACATTTCCCTGAGCCCCTTTTTGCCCTTTTTGCATAGCCTACATCTGGAGAGCCCAGCTCTGGGCTAAGAGGGCCGGTCCCTAGTGCACGGAGAGCGACAGCCAAGGGCAAGGTGACACAGAGCAGCAGTCTCCGAGGATGCACATCGATCCCTACAGTGACCACCCCCCCCCCAGCGCCACTCCCCGGAGCAGATGTCGCCGTGGGCCACAGGAACGGCAGTCGGGAGACCACACTGTGCTCCAGGCTCAGGCCTCTCCTGCCTCAGGACAGGAAGACCACGTCAAAAATGTGGAGGAAGATACTGGACCGCCGACAGTGGGAAGGAATCAAGGGGCAACCGAACACTTCTGGTAAAACTCCCATCCAGGAGAGCAAAGATAACAGGCGCAGTTACGTGGCAAGAGGCTAGAAAGCAGTGCATGCTGAGTGAAAATTCCGTGAATGCCACGCGACAACAATTAGACGAAAAAATCGGTGGAGGGGTGGTACTGAATTCACCATGTACGTTCCATCCAAAACTGAATCTTTGCTGCCCATCTGCTATACGAATAAGCAGTCACCTATGGGCAGTAACAGCTCTGTTAGTTCACCTTCCAGGACAGCCTGCTGGGCACAAGGGAAACCAGGTGGGCATCACCACCTACCCAAAGGGGAACAGAGGGACATTCACATGTCCTGGCCAAAGTTAAATCTCCTTTACAATCGAAAAGTTCCTATTCAACAACCTCGTTACTCCCTCTGAAAAACTGACCAGGTTCACACTGAATTCTTCTTCCCTCAAGAACACTGCCACCAACCACCTCTCCCTGACAAAGGACAGGGTGATACAACAGAAGCTTACCTGTTCTGGCTCGCACACAAGATGCACTGATAACAAGAAGCACGCAGATGAGAGGTCGCAGTGTAAAAAGACATCACCCGAGGCGGGATTAAACTCTCCATTGAAAAGGCGCCCACAAAGCCAGCAACCCAGAGAATGAGTGTCAAAGAATAACAAGAATGTTGACTGTAAAGGCAGATAAGCCATTCTCACAGAACACAGGCAATTTGAAGAATAAAATAATGCAAAAGGGCAGACTTTGTCACCAACCAAGTATAAGAATCAGCTGAGCCAAATGTCTGCGAGACAAGAGACAACCCAGGATGGAAGGGATATGAGAAAAAGTGACTTCAGTCTGGCTTACCCAGTGTTTCTGAATCCCCCTCCCCTATTATCAAGCTAATTCTAGGATCCTCAAAATGTGTAATAAAAGCTCTTAGCTTTCTTCTCCCCACCTTTAGCTTTTTCCCTGCGATAAGAACCCTAAACGACATTTAGCAGACTCTGTTCTTCTGCATCTGAGCCATGGACACCAGTTTGCAGAAACTCCGTTTCTGCATCGGCCCAGCTGGTGGGGGCAGACCACGGTCCCGGAGCCCCTCGGAGACTCCACAGGTGCTGCCCTGGTGGGGGCACCCCTTTCAAAGACAACAGATTCTATGTCGACTGCCGTTTGCCAAAATGTTTTTAAAAGCATATTAAAATTCATGCCTCATAATGTGAAGCCAAGAAAATAACAGAACTTCCACGGACCAGAAAGCCAGTTCCCCTTGGCTATCATTTCTAAGTGTACATTCACGGCATGTGGAACAAAGTACCGCTCAACGAAATCATTGTTCAACACCCTGTTCCCTGAATAACAAATGTACTTGAAATAAATGGAAAAACCTGCCAACTGGAAACCACTGGAGCTTGTTTCTCTGCTGGATCTACTTGCAATTTGCTAAATTCTGGAGTTTTTACTAGTAGTGGTGAAAAAAGCAATCCCAGCCCATTATACCTTAAAATCTATACAGGAAACATGAAAGGCCATTACCACCCACATGCCCACAAGCTGTCTTCATCCCCACGGCTGTAGAATTAACAGAAACACCAGCATCTGCCAGGGGGCTCTGGGCCCCAGTTAGCCCCTGTTCAAGGCTGGGGATGGTCAGAGTCAAGAATCAAGTCCAGAACCAAAGGTCTGTCTCATTCATCCCACCTTGAAACATTTTTTAAAAATCAGACAGTTAAAAAAAAATAGATTTAGGGAAATTGTATCTTGTAACAAAGGATCAAGGCCAGTATTAAAAAAAAAAAAAAAAGTAAAACCAAGATAAGGAGAAACAGTCTCCCAGGAAACTGCCAGGTTGGAAAGGAAGAAAAACATCCTTCAGGGGAAATTTATACCTAATACCTCTGCTTCCAACCAGATGGAATAGCAGGAGCTATTTTTATTTTTATGCTGCCTAAAACGACCCCGAAACTGGCTAAAATATATGTGACAGCGGCTTTCAAGACAGTGGACATGAGGTGTCCAAGGCCAGTGACCCCTGAGAGAGGGGGTGCACAGGGGGTGGGCCCTACAATGGCCCCAGTTCACTGTCTTGAGTGTCCGGGCCACAGAGCACTGGAGAGTCCTTGGACATCACGGAAGCAGAGCGGAGAGGCCACTGACCAAAAGAACTGCAGGCCCCGGCCAGGCAGCTCAGCTGGCTGGAGCATCACCCCGTTACGCCAAGGTTGCGGGTTGGATCTCTGCTCAGGGAGAAAGCAGGAATCGGCCAATGAACATTGTAGAACAACAAATCAGTGTTTCTCTCTCGCTCTCTCTCTAAACAATCAATCAATCACTGAAAGAACTGTAAAGGCCTGCGGAACTTGTTCTCGAGCCCGTCCTCAGAAGAATGCACGCAGTCCAGGAAACCACGTGAGTCCGCAGAGAGAACCGCCCTACAGGACTGAAAGCCTCCCGGACTCACGCAAAGCCTCGTCCCACCGCCGGATCGAACACTCTCAGCTCCCCAGGTACTAGGCAGAGGATGGCCCTGCCTCAGCGGCGGGTCGACGAAGCTCCTACCCTTTGGTCTGTCCCGACTAACAAACTTCAAAAGCAAGGCTCACAGGATCCCATTAACTGCATCTCAGAATGAAGGTTGAGAATATTTATTTACAGGAATTGGAAATACCCTTCACCCAAAAAGGTAAAATATCAAATCTGGCACTCTCCCCCGGAACTTAGAGAGGCTTCTCCCACAAGTTTTTAAAATACTGCTCACCCTTGGACAAGCTTTGGTTTTGTTCACATTTTAAGGGAGACCCCCACTGAGATAAAGGGAAAGTAAAGGAAGGTGGCAGTTTGGTTGCAATTTGATGGCTTTATTCCTTGACTTTCGACAAACTGTCCACAATTTTTTTTTAAAAAATCCTAAACTTGGTGTTTATTTGCCTAAATTCCTTTTTAGCATTCTGGTTAATCCACAAAGGTTCTATAACATTCCAGAAAGAGTCTTCCACGTTGTCAAACAACCTGGTGCTTCTGCAGAAAATTACAGGCAGTCATTGGCGTGAATGACTAATAAAAGTAGTCCCCATAACACCTTTTTAAGCAGGTGCCAAATGCTGGAATTCACTGGGAACTCATTAAAAAAACAGCGAGCTCACACGTCCGTCGGGGACATGCCCTCTGACACCCTTCGCCCTCCCTGCGAGAAAACTGCCTGTGTCCATCCTGACACCTCGCTGATTTCAAAGTCCACACAAGAGTTCGTGCAGTCAACACAGATGGAGACTGCCAAGCATTCCTAGAATCCAAACGTGAAAACTAGACCATCTATACGGCCCGTTTCTGTGCAGTTCAGATTTCAAATCTACAGTTGCTGGTGATGGCATCAGACAAGGGGGTCAACGAATTGTGACGACGCCCCTTTCTCCGCATCGGGCTGGCGGGCATGCAGTTCAAAGAGGGAAATAAGGCCGCTGTCCACAGTTTTAAAAAAACACAGCAGCAGGCAGACCCATACCAGCAAATTATATAGTACGATGCTCACATCTGGAATAATTAGTATAACAACAACAAACACGGTGTTATTTTTTTAAGGTTCAG
This sequence comes from Glossophaga mutica, assembly GCA_039655065.1. Classification (NCBI taxonomy): domain Eukaryota; kingdom Metazoa; phylum Chordata; class Mammalia; order Chiroptera; family Phyllostomidae; genus Glossophaga; species Glossophaga mutica. Next base: position 93,633,960 of record CM077313.1, read on the forward strand.
CAAGGTAAGGCAATGGAGTAGCAAAATCAGGGTGACTGGGAGTTGTCACAAAAATTGGAAATTCCTCCAGGCTTTGGGGTGGGGGATGGGGGGTTAAGAAGCCTCAGAGGGCCGGGAGGGCATCTCAGGAGCAGGACACATTCATACTGTGGAGGGCGAGTTCAGTGGCACACTTACAAAAGGCCTGGAAGTTTCTGCACAGCCATTAGTTAACACTCTTCAGATGGAGAATTATCAGTGACGGTGAATTAAAGATTCTTTTTAATGACCTGGTTTACTGAGGAGAGGAGCAGAAGAGAGGGGGAGGAGTCAGGAAAAGAATGCGTAGGCTCCGCGCCCATGGATGTTAATTTCGGAAATGAGATATCTAAAAATGATTGCAATCAGTTTTAGAGAAACCATTAATAGGTCAGAAAAAGGGCAAAGAATAACATTTTCAAGTGATAAAAAATTTTAATTTGCACCTGGCTGCAAATATTTTTTTCAATAAAAACTTGAGAACATGAAGGAAAGACCATCTGAGGCTTGCTCAAATGACATCATTGTTTGAAATGATTTGATATCGCTGTAAAGAACATCCTGGCCTTTTTTTAAAAGGAAAAGAAATACTCTTACATCTCCCCAAGACTATTCCAATGTATTTCTCAGAAAACTTATTTTTAATTAAAACCTTATAAAGGTCTAACTAGATAGATACTTATAGGTCTCTCTTAGCTCTCCAAGTGTTTATATATGTGTGTATAGACAATTAGTTTTATATATTTTAAGTCTTTTAACATCCGAATCCTAATACTCCTCTTAAAGACAGTGCTATAAATACACGCAATGCTGCATTCAGGAGACAGCGGACAGTGGACTTTCCTTCGGCATTCCTTATTTCCTGTGCTGGAGTTCTTGGCCATCCTTTCCAAGGTTACGTGATTTCACTGATGAAGCCCAGGCCCATGCTGGGTCAGACCTATTCCCCACCCACCAGGTTGGCGTCTGTGTCCCCACACTCTGTCCTAAGGCCCTAAACCCTGAAACCCAGGCCTGAAGCTCTGCACCGACGCCCCCCCACGCCCCCAACTCGCCTTCCAGAGTCCCTGCATTGATCTCAAGCTCCCCACCGCTATCATGAGCTCTTAATTCTTCCTCTTAATATTCTCACCTTACAGTTTTATGAATATAGGCCTGAGGAAATTTGCCTGATTTGCACCACATATAAAGTCATCCTGTTTTAGCATCAAGTGACAGAACCCACCATATGATTCCAATTCCATGTTCTGCTTTCCCTATCGCCAAACTCAGAGGAGCTAAAAAGCCAGTTAAACGCTTCTGTTCCACTATGCAGGTTCTATTTCAATTACTGTTATTTCAAAAGTCTCGTATAATGAGACTCAATTCTCCTAACCATGCCAAGCCTAGAGCTCATTAAAGTACCAATTCTCACTGACCGGCCATCATTCTGCAAAGGCGATGGCAGGCCAGAAACCTTCCTAATTATAGCACAACCCTTGGCCACCTGCGAGACCCCAGGGTGCTATTTATATCCTACTCCTCAGATCAGGTTCGAGGCTTTGAAGTTCCAGGGAGGGACGAGCCTGGAGTCCAAGCTTCCACAGTCCGGCTTCCGTGCTGCCGACCGCACCGCAGATAAAAAACATCCTTCCTCACCTCATGCTGGGAGGCAGAGCATGTGCCTGTCTTCAGGAGGGTTTTCCGTGAGAAGTAAACCCACGCCGGGCACTTCCTCCCACAGCGATCCCTGTCCCTCAGCAGGCCAAGAATGCGCACGGCCCTCTTTCGGAAAGCACCACGGACGAGTACATCCCAGGAAACAGCACCCCGCTCCGGGACACGGTGTTGCAAACACTGGAATGATGAAGGAAGGGCTCTGCTCTTTCCAATGTTTGACGACGCTCAGCTTAAGCTGTAAGTTACGCGGATTCATTTCAAGAGTTTGGTTAGAATTTTGCTTGCTTTCCCACTCAGTGCTATGCATGAGCTCACCGATCTCGCAAAACCAGTTACGCCCATCAGAACCGGCGGGGTGCGGGTCCCAGAATCAGCACCATCAGCAACAGCATCCTCACCCGGCCCTCAGCCCATCCTCTGGGGGCTGGAACCGGACCATGCACCTGGAGGCGGGGCAGGAAGTACAGGTGGCCGACTGAAGATGGAGCTGGTCCTGGGAAGGGTCGGGGTGGGGGTGGGGGGTGCCGGAGAGGAAAACAACCAACAGCCAGGGGGTCGCCCTTGGAGCTCCCAGCTCCTGCTGCGTTGAAGGCTCCAGGCACTTTCTAGAAAGCGCTCCTCTGAGGAGAACAGGCACTAAAGAGCAAATTAATGCACACCCGACAGTTCAGAAAATGAGCACCCCACTTCTGAACGGGGCCACACAATAAGGATTCACCCAGTCAGTATTAGGGGTGAGGCTGTGAAACCTTAGTTCCTTGGACGGAAGTATTTCCCACTGCTTTGCCATCCAAAAAGGATGAGGGGGTGTGTGTGTGGAGAGGTCCATGTGTCCCCACGAAAACTGAACCCAATCTCCAGAGAAAAGAACCTCTTTTCTCCCAAGTAATCCCAGAATTAAAGCCTGACCTTTTGCCAAAAAACAACCCCCAAGTCATGACTATGTTACTTGACTTCCAACATAGAACCACGGGGCCAGGATGTCCTCTCCTAAACTAACCTCTGAATGGGGAAAACTCACAAAAGAAATCTACACAGTAATGAAACACAACTGTGTGTTTTCCAGGGCTAGTGGCAGAAAGGAGATTTTTTTTTAGGTGATATCAGACTCACCTGTCTCTGCTCTCAGCTCTCTTAATTAAGCATAAGTCATTCACTGCATTTTGGAGTCACTATTTTATATTTATTTAGAACTTTTCTTCCAAAAATCTGAAGGTCAATTTTTGAGCAACAAGAAAACAGGTGATATTTTCCACCGGCATGAACGTATTCCAAACGAGATTAAAGTAATATAAGCTACCCATATAATGGGGAGTTGAGTACAAGCAGGCTAATAGAAAAAGGAAATCTAAATTAAAGACACCTGAAGGGGCAGGGGCTGCAGGTGAGACAGGCATGAGCAGGTGAGCTCAGATGAGACTGCAGCCCCTCCAGTGACTTTGACAAGAGCAGCCCTGGGGATTTTTACATGCGGGGCCCCTCAGTAAGAAGTCATTTGAAAATGAAGGTTGGGTGGCTTCACTTTGAACAGCACGCTGACAGCCGCTGACTGAGGGAGGTCCCTGAGCTGAGCCCCGGTGGCAGCGTGAGACTGCGAATGCTCTGGGCACATGTCCTTCTTTACCTTGAAAGTAAATAAATTAGGCTCTCCTAATGTCGCTTGTAGGGATGCTGCTGGGAGCATGGAAATGGAGCAGGAGCCCTGAGCCACAGGGGAGCAGAGGGGGAGGAGTCCCACCTGCCAGCTGCCCACTCCCCACCCCACCCCCGCACCTGGGCCTGGCTAAGCAACTGACAATTGACACACAAGATTATATCAGTTTCAGTGAGCTCATTCACCAAATGGGCAACGGCTTCGAAAGATTCCTGCAAAGAAAACACAGATTGAGGATAGCGCACACAAATCAACCACAACGACAAAACGGTGAATTAGACACATCTGTGGATCTACCTTAATCAGTGATACGTTTAGGTAAGAAATGAAGATCTGATCTGAATATAAGGGGGGAGGAATCAAACAATACAAGGCTGAAATCATTAGGAAAACTATTAGAAATACGGATTTTATATTCATTATCATTAATAAGGATTGCGTCCTAACTGTATTTCACGTATTAAAATCAGCTATCGAAGGCAAATATCACAATAAAAGACTTAATTCAAAACTCGTCGAATCACAAACTTTAAATTGGCTGCAGTTTACTGTACATAAATTATCATAAAAACAATGGGGCAAAAGATAATAAAGTATCGATACTTAGAAACCAACCTTCAAATGCTTGTATCACAAAGAAGTCGGCTAAGGTAAAAAATCAAAGTGTGCTTAATCATTACTCACACTGCTCTCACTAAAATGACATGGTTCCTTTATATGACTAAGAGGGTTCATAGTATTAACAAAAAACAAATGACAAAGTGTATTTCGCTTTTATCTCACCCTATAAATGTGTTTTTGTAAGTGCTTAATAAGCGCGCACGTATATAATTTGTAAATAAAAATACACAGTTGGGAAGTATCTGAGCACTGCGGTCTCACCCATCTAGAAGGCACTGTGCCGATCATACGAAGTGGAAAGGCCTAGAAAACGCTGGGAAGGGCCGAGAGCGAGAGCGCGCGCGCGAGAGAGAGAGAGAGAGAGAGAGAGAGAGAGCGAGAGCGAAGTGCAGGGGCGGTGCTGGGTGGACCCTAGAACCCGCGGGGGGACCTTATTCCCGCCCCACCCCTGCCCTGCCCTGGCATCAGCCCTGAGAGTCCGGCCTCAGATGGCAGCAAGCTGCCAAGTGCTGCTGACCTTCTCCCTCACAGCCGGACCAGGCGACCCCCAAGATCCACATCAACATTAATTCATCTCCATGACAATATGTTTGCATCATAACCCCTCCCCCCAAGTTCTCCTACAAGCTATTCAAAGGCAAAACTAACACGGCTGGTGCAATTACTCACAAAGAGCCACCAACAGGACACCAGCTCCCGAACTGAGGCTTCTGCCCAAGGATCAAGGAACCGAGGGAGTCCCCCCCCCCCCCCCCCCCCCCCCCGGCATTGCCACGTGCAAAGCCAGCAGGTGTCCAGAAGGGAGCCTCCGTCCAAGGACAGAGCACACACGCACACAGGCGCGCACACCTGGAACTAAAAGCAAATGGCACAGAATGTTAACTCTCAGCGTCTCCAGCTGGTGCGGTCAGGAGTGATTCCACATCCTTTCTCTTTATCTCCTTAAAAAATGGTACACAATAAACATTATTACATTTACAGCCAGGAATGATGATCGTGTTACTTTAAAAAAAAAGAAGAAGATCCTTAATCCTAGAACCGAGCGATCCTGCTGTGACACTGAACACGCCAAGCGCAGCAGCGTCCTCCTGTCGAGGGGCCACCAGAAGGGACACGGAGGCGGTGGTGTTCCCCAACACCCGGCGGAACGGCGGAGGGCACCCTGAGACCCTCAGGAGAGAGGGGTGTGGGTGCGAGCCAGTGGGAGGGAAGGTACAACAACTTCAGCGAAGCCTGAAAGGAGAGGAACGTGTATGGAGAGAGAGAACAGAGCCTCTCACTTGCTCCCTGGGTGACGACCGGGGGCCTCGAAAAAAAGCAAACATGTGCCGATGCCGCAGTCGAGCCCTGGACAGTTGCTGCCAGCTGAGCAGAGCCTCTGTCCCCTGCAGGAAGCAGGCCGGGACAGCTCTGGGGCCAGCCCTGCCAGAGCTGAGAGCTCTGAGTCGCCGGCAGCACCTGCCGGAGCCAGGAAGCCAATGCGCGAAACCCACAGGCAGCCAACCCCCTTGCCACGCTGCCACGGTGGCAGCCACGGTGGCAACCACGGTGGCAACCACGGCAGACACACGGCGGTCAGCGCAGGTCGCCCGTTAGCATGCTGGGTGAGACACGGAAGCCAGGTCCCATCTCGTGCTGCAGTCAGAGTGAGCGAGCCTTCAAGCAGGGACGGAACCAAGCGCACAGCCCCAGACTCTGCATGTCCCACGCAGTGCGGGGAAGGAAAAACAAACCGAAGAAAACCACCAACGCCAGCCTCCTCGATCTTGCGCGCCATGGCGGGCGTGTGCTTTGATGAATCCCGGGGACGCAGGTGTGCGCAGCGCACCGCGCGGCACCGCCCGCCAGGTAGGGGCGGGGCAGGACCCCGGGCCAGCCTCTTCGGCCGTGGTCCGGGAGCACCACCTCATCGCCCCCGTTGGCTCACTGAACAGCAATGTGTGAGCACCCGGCACGACCTGGGCAGGCCCCTGCTCCTAGGTTGCTGAGGTCACAGAGGGTCGCAGGTCAGCAGGGGCCCGGAGAGCACCGGCTTGGGTGTGAGCTCCGGCTCCCTCCCTTCTCCGGGTGTAAGTGGGGGGGCCGGGCACCCACCCATCTCCTCGGCTGTGCAGTAGCGAGAACAGCAGCCACCCGTGGATTCACTGTGGAAACCGTGTCTACGTCACGTGAAGTGCTTGGCGCAGGCCAGACGCCTTACAAATACGCAAATATTCTCACCAGCATGAGCACTTCCGTCTTCAGCAGGGCAACCCGAAGAAAAACACACGTCCACCAATAGAAACTTTTAGGAACCCCTGTCGGCTAGAGGGAGGCTCCCCTTCCTGGGGACGGAGGACAGGCCCCACTCATCCCCCCTCTGGAGGGAGGCTCCCCTTCCTGGGGACGGAGGACAGGCCCCACTCATCCCCCCTCTGGAGGGAGGCTCCCCTTCCTGGGGACGGAGGACAGGCCCCACTCATCCCCCCTCTGGAGGGAGGCTCCCCTTCCTGGGGACGGAGGACAGGCCCCACTCATCCCTGCGCCCATGGCACCTTCTGCAGAGCCCGGCCCTTGGTAGGTGTTCGCGCGCTGGTTGAATCAACGGTCCCAAGATGCCGTTGAGGGTTCTGAGGACCTTATGATAGAAGCAGGACCGGTGTCTCCGCCGATGGCCCCCAAGTGGTTCACCCGGGAGCCCCCACGTGACACCGTTAAAAGGCAATGACAAGGAGGAACCGCAAGGCACGGTGTCACGAGGGCGACTTCCGGGCTTCCATGGCCAGTGCCTGCCTCCTACACACAGCGCCCCCTTCAGAGCAGGCCGTGTGCCTGACGTTTCCAATGCGCTCGGAGTCCCTGGGACGACACGGACCAGCTGTTCTGAGTGCCCACGTGATCATCTGCAGCCCACGTGAGTACAGCCGGGCAACGAATAAAGCAGTACACCTGCGTCAACAGGTGAACGACGGCTCGACGCATCTCTTCTGAGAAGACTGAGTTGCCCCTGTCCCTGTAGGCTAAACACATTCATAACATTCGCACCTTTGCTTCTCACCCAAGCAGTCCCGTGGCCACCGATTCATGAAAGACACAATTCCTGCTTTCAAGGGGTCCTCAGTCTAGAGAGGGATGCACCTGAGCTGTCCTGTTAAAAAGGAAGGCCGCACAGTGGGAATAACGTACTTAAATCTCAGTCCTACCCCTCGGTGCGAGACTTAGAGGTAATGGCTTACCTTCTCCGATTTCCAGTTAATATGTCTGTAGAGTGAGGAGAATAGCACGGACCAGCCCCACAACCAGGGCCAGTGCCTTTGCGAGAGGGGTCCAGGGAGCTGGCCCGCACTCGTCCTCCTGGGCGTGGAGACCGAGAGTCAGGGCCCTACCCCAGGCCTGGGGTTTACATCCCCCGGAACTGGGAGGAATCACCGTGGACGCTGCCCAGTCCATGGCAACTCATCATAGCAAGCCGCTTGGGGAAGAGCTCCGGGTTCACTGGTAGGAGAGGGAACCGGTGTCCAGAAACAGGAGCCACCAGCTACAGGGGGCCGGACAGGCAGAGCAGGGGGACAGGAGAGGCGGAGCCCGGGCGGCAGGCTGTTTCTGCGGGACGGCCGCACCTCCTGGACTCAGCTGCGAGTGGCGGTGACCGCTTCCCCGGTGCAAAGGAGGGCTGCGAGGAAACCGAGCCCGAAGACGGGCCGCTGCACAGAATTTCTTACAGCCGAAAGCAACAGGGTTTGGGGTTACATAATGGAAGGAAAAAATAATTTGTTCTACACAGCCACTGGGTTTTTACAATAATGGCATTGGCTAAAATGTGATTGCACCACAGCCCACAACGGGGCTCCCTTCCTCCCGAAACAGCTGGCATTTTCGTTGCCATCCGACACTGGCAATGAACATCATAGCTCTTACACAACTGTGTCTACCCTTCTGAACCTGTACGATGTGGTTCTGCCTCGCTGCGTATCTTCCTCCCACCTCGCAGCTTCAAGTGCTTCCAGGTCAGAACCGGCGGTGTCCCCCCTGGCCCCTGCCTGGCACAGTGCACTGAGCATGTCCGAAGAATCAATAATTACGGAATCAATAAAGCTTTAGCATCAGTATGAAGGGCAGGCTGACACTGACCTGACCCTGCCAGATTTAAATGATAAATCTTTATGTCTACCACCTGACACCAAAAATACAGACGTTTGTTTTTCCCAATTCTATGACTGCTCTAACTGGACGGAGCTCAAGAATGCCTCTCCTTTGACGGCAATGTTCACAAGCGAGAGGAGCGTCACTTGCTCAGAGCAGCCTGCAGCTTCTCAAAGGAACGCAAGTGCACCCGTCTGAAATACTTTCTAACCCTCGGGCTCATTTTTAGTCCCAATCACCTGCCAAATTCCTACCTTCTTGCTTGCACGTCCTTGCCCTTAGCACAGAAAGCTGAAAAAGGGCGCCGGCTGTGGAAAAACGTCCCTGGAACTCGAGGTAACCCTGGCAGAGGTAAAGCTCCTTGGGAAGTACCCTCAGGAAGCTTGGCCAAGGAACGCTGCGCCCTTCCCTTGTCTTCGCAGTTAGAACGACTAGACTGGACTGACAGAGCCCCAAGCTGCACTGGCCTTTCTACCTGTGTGCGACTTCAGTGGAACGTCTCAGAGCTGACGTCGAACGCATGCCCGTCACCCTGCGGAACCCACGGACGTGAGAACTGATGCCCCAGCCCTCACCTGCGGCAGCCACACGAGCTGCAAACTCCGGTTCTCCCGCCAACAAAAGAGCTCCGTTTCCATTTGCAAAGCAACAAGCAACCATAATATTTCTGGTGCTCAGGAGCCACAGCGAGAGGCATCGCTTCTTTAGAAATGCTCGCTGCAAAACCACCACCCAGGACCAGATTACCAGCTCCAGGATAGCGTGACAATGGAAGTCCGTCCACTATCATTCTCCCCGAGTGAGTGTGGAACACCCACCCGGCACCGAGCGCGCTAGGCCCCCTGCCCCCGCCTCCCGGATCTGAAAACGCGGCACTGTGTAACTCAGCGTTGGTCCGGATTGTGAAAAGTCAGGTGGGCTCAGTATGCCACCTTCCCAGGAAAAGGGGGGCCGGTGTCCAGTCGGGATGGCTGTTTGTGCATCCACATGTACCCCATCACCGAGACGGGTTAGGATGAGGTGTTCCTGCCCCACGAGTTACGAAAGGGTTTGTACTGCAGACATCTGGGGGCGGCAGGTAAGTAAGACACAGTTCCTACCCCCGGGCGCTCGTACACAAACAGGGGGAAGACACGGACTGATTCATTCCCCCCCCACCGACCCCCGAGTTGGTCAATGAGCCTTTTCCCATCGGCTCCAGTTTCGCCTTCCGCGCTGCTCCGGGTGCCAGGCTGGCGTCCCGCAGGCTGCTTTTCCGCCTCGCCAGCCTCTGGCCCCCCCGTCTGCCCCAGGGGCGCCCTCGGGAGAAGGGAAGACGGAGGAAGGAGAGGGGACACACTCCTCTGCTCTGCGGACGTTCCCACGTCACCTCCGGTGTGCTGGCCGTCCCTGCGAGTGTCACCCAGGCAGTGCGTCCTCCCCGGGGAGCAGATGGCTCCACGGCCTGTGAGCCCCGCTGGTCGGTCCCGCACTTGCAGACCCAGCCTCAGCCAGAGTGCTCGGCACCAGCTGGACCGCAGGTGCTGGGGTCCTCTTGCGAATTAGCCGGCGTCACCACACCCTCTCTCCCGGTGGGTTCCAGTTCTGCACCTGCTGAAGCCCACAGGATTCTCAGTTTTAACAACCTGCCCGCCTCCCGGTGGGTGCAGCACCCTGGTACTTGGGCATTCTCTCCTCCACTTGTCAGTCTCTTCGGCGACTCCTGAATGCCTACGTCACCACCCTTTATTCAAGGGTCTCTGTCCAGCTAGCCGGTGTGGCTGCTGCCCCTCACGGGCTCGGGCTGACACAGCGCCCACGACGTTATAATAAATACAGGGACGCAAATTACCTAACAAGTACTGTCACACAGGAGCCAGCACAACCATGCAGAAATTTCATTTCTTTAATCTGATCTTTTTCTCCTTCCTTTCCTTTGGAGTCAAACAGGCCTCATGCAGCCCCTGACTCGCCCACCCGCTCTCCCTGGCATGTCCACTGCCTTCATCATGAAGCTTCACGACAACGAGGTTCTGCTTGGCACCAGTGTCAGGAACAAAGCCTCGGGTCTACCGCCCGGAGAGAGAGAGAGAGAGAGAGAGAGAGAGTTCGGTCAAACTAGAGACGACATCGAGGTTTTCAGATCCAGGTCCAGAAAAGCGGAACAACCCCACTGACCACGTCCTTGCGAAACCAGACAGAGGGCTACCACAGCTGGCCTCAGGGCTGGAGGCAAGGACCACCCACACCCCACCCCAGTGCGGCCCAATCAGTAGAGGCTGCAGCCCTGGCCTTGGAGTCCCCCGGACGGCCCAGCCCCGAGAAGCCCTGGAGAAGCCAGGTCTCTGAGCACAGCTACCCTGTGACGCTGGATTCGGCGTCATCTCCCTAACAATAACGCTTTACTTCCTTGACTGCAAGGTCCTGCTCGTGTCCGAGCGGGCACAGACCTGCCCAGGCGAACGAGCCACCTCAGTGCAGTAACCCTGGGGCGGGGGGGGTGCCGGAGGGCGAGTGGCGCAGCCAGACCCTCCCAGAACAAGAAGGCATTCGCCCCAGTAAAAAGCGGGGAGAGGGAAATTCTGGCACCACGGAGCATGCGGGGCCTGCTCAGGAGACGGATTCTGGCGAGGAGGGAAGGGAGGTGAGGCTGCAGGAAGCTTGGCCGGTTGCCAGAACTGTGTCCTGCGGACCAAACGTAGTTATTGCAGGCTCCCATGCAGTTCCCAGCTTCGGGGGGCACAGCACCGTGGGAAGTGCAGAGGACAGCGCATCGGGGAAGAGCTGCGCGGGGGCCTTGGGGGTCAGCGAGAAAGCTGAGCGCTACGACAGCGTCTTTCCTCGAAAGGTTTATGATTAGCAGAAAACGAAGACCCAACTCGCCCAGTGCTGTGTAAGGAGACACAGTGAGTTCCCAGACTGTGAGCCACACTCATGCGCCGTGAACAACAGGGTGTGCCCAAGCAGGACGGTGATGTTAATCTGAGGACTGAGGACTGGCATTGCCACGCACCTCCACGCAGAGGCCACCCCTCGCCCGCACACGCTTGTGCACACCCACAGCCATGGCGAAACTTGTGATTACGCCAATGTCAACGGGGCTACCCTCTGCCTTCATTTTTTTAAAGAAAGGTTCCCAGAGAAACAAGTTTAACAGAGATAAACTCCTGCAGTCCAAAGAAGGAACTGCAGTGACTCCTGATTTCCTAACTGGATTTCCCTTGGACTCCTGGAGCACTTACGGTTTCGCTGTAATTATCGCTTACTTAGGTCCTGGCATCGTCTGTCATTTTGTCTTCTCTCTCAAGCTAGATTGCCACAGTGAGTAAAAAATCATGAATAAAATGTGTTGCATTGTATGCTAAAACGTACAGTATTTTCAGCTATTCAGTTAAAGAACTCTGAAATAATTACTACTTGAAAGTATTTTGCTAGGATGTAACTTGAGATGACAGTGTGATTCACTTACTTTTATATCTCCGGAAAACAAGCGCAACGCTCTGCACATAGTAGGCACGCAAAAAACACGTGCTGAAGTGAGCTGACTGAGGAAGACAGCAGAGGGCCTCGTCAGTGTTTGAAATCAGATCTTCTGTTAATTTGGGATCCAAACAATCCGAGTTAATGAAGAAAACTGGATTTGGTAAAAATAGTTTAAATTTTTGGAACCCATTTTCATATTTAAAAGTTAAAAAAAAAAAACAGATGAGGAAAGCTCAGGACACCTTGGCACACTTCCACACATTATTTGATGATCAAAGACATCTGGCTTTTTTGATTATTTATGGAATTCCACCCTAAGGCCCACTTGGTATTTTCAAAATATGTTTTGCAATATTTGGACATCCTCCAGGTGGCTGGTTTAATTCACATTTCCCCAAACACTCATTCTTATTGGGAAGATTGATTATTATTCCTCTGTGGTTACAAATAAGTCTTAAATTGTAAATAAAGTGTGTTCAGTGTTTAATGAAACAAAATGAGATTTTTTTTTAATTCCTTTTTCATTTAAAATTAAAATCAAGCTCAGGACCACACAATTTGTTCTCGTATTATTGTGTACGATATTGGTAAGAATTAAACATTGCTCAGGATTTTCTGTTTTCCAGGAGTCTAGATTTAGTCAAGAGGTAACTAAATACACTGTTTCTTAAAGGTTCACGAGCACCTCCAATAGCATAAAACAAAGAGTTTCTTTGTTTCTTTTGGAGTTTCTTTTCTACGAGAGCCCTGTTACACATCAATGCCAAGGCGTGCGTGGTAAGTAGATTATTTAGACAGATTTGATAAGCAGATTACTTAGGGGGAGAGAAAGGGCGGCGGGAAGGGGCAAAGCACCCGAATGCCATCCAGGATTCCACAGATACAGTTAATGTTTGCCCGCAGTCGGAAGTCTGAAACCCCAAAGCCACACCTTCTTCTGATGGCAGTACCCTTTGGGGCGCATCTTTCCTCCGTCCCCGACATGGACCAAGCCGTAAATTACACAGCAAAATAAGGACAAATGCCACGAGAGTTCAATGTCGCACTAGCAAACCAATGCAGCCCCCCTGGCTCCTTTGCAGCGTGAACGATGAAAATGAAACGGTGCCTACATCTACGCGACAGGAACACCCCCGTCCTCGGAAGGAAAACCCAGTCGGAGCCGTTTTCACTTCATGCTTCTTACGGTATAAAAACATGACACATATTGACAGAAACGAACACGTCTTTTAAAAATGGTTTATTTATAAAACAGAGAAAATAATGAATTTACTCTGCCACGTGCTTAAGAATAATGAAAGAAGTATTTAGAAGAAGTCTTTCACTAATCATTTAATAAGCATTCGATGGTGACTGCGTGCTGTGTATTACAAACATCATGCTTTAAACTGCGGTGTGTAACGAACTGTCTTCGAAGAGTTCCTACCACGTATTTACATCCGGGTATGAGTCCATCTTCTTAACATGCTATTCGCAATATCGCTGCGCCATTGCAGGCTGGAAAGCAGTGAGGAATCACCATCTTCTTCATTAGGCCCTCACACACAGTTTTTAAAAATACGTTTCATTTCAAAATCTTTGGGAATTAAAAACTATAATCAGTAAACTCAATGTATAAAAGGTATCTTAAACATGTCAAAACATCCCCAAAAGAGATTAACAGTAAACACTGATCACTTTCTGCTAGGTTTTCACTCAAGGTATAAGCCCAAGTGAGTGAAATTCTACTAGGTTTATTGAGCACATTCGATTAGACGTAACACTAATGATTGATAACACTGACAAATGTAGAATATTGTTCTGTACTAAGTAGGGTATTGATAGATCAACTCCAGACACATACATCTATCAAATTCTTAGAATTTTAGGGCTACCAGGTGTACAAATATAATTTTCTCTCCCCCCCCCCCAGGTTTTTAAAGAGAAGTTAGAAGATGCTCAATTAGTTGAGAACTCTGAGAGTTCCCTGAAAACAAGCCAGACGGTCCTCTGTCTCACGGTCCGCCCCATCTCTCTCCACGTGCTGCGCCCCAGCTGGGTCCAACACCGCCACGCTGTGGGTCTGTGGGTCTGCTCAGACGGACTGCAGCTGGCCAGGCCAGCGCCCGTCCCTACCAGTAACCCCCCTGCTCCGTTCACCACGAGCAGAGCACCCCGAGCAGCAGGCTCGCCATTTCGGAAGAAACTGGGGGGCTGCGAGCGGGACCCGGATCGGCGGGGACTCAGGGGCAGCATGCTCCCTGACCACGCAGACGGCCGAGGGCTGTCGAAGAAAGGTCGTGGAGGGTCTATCAGGGGAGAGGGGAGAAAAGCACCGCAGCCGAGCTTGCACCTTGCTCCCGAAGACAAGTCGGCCGGACGGCAGGTGCACGCAGTGCCACCGCACCGCACGTCTGCCTGGGCAACCGGGGGAAAGGCGGAGGCCACGCACGCGCCCGGTGAGGAAGCGCACTCACAGGCCGGCCGGCAGAGCTGTCCTCCCGCCTGGATGACAGATCGCGGAGCGCTGTGCGACAGGACATCAGGCCGGCAGAGGAGGGCGGTGACACAGCCCCTTCCCAAACCTAGACAGACACAACGGCATCCCTCCTTGGTCACTAAGAGACACAACCTGCCTGCGTACAAATGGAGGGAAACTTGGTCCCTCGCCTGCGTTTGCTGTAGGCAGAGAACCTGGAAGTCTCGCCGGACGAGAAGTTCAGGCTGGGCCGATGTGTTACGCAGAGGCACCGTCACCGCTGAAAAGAGTAACGCCTCATGTCGCCCGTGGGTCTCTGTCAGAACCACGGCATCCCGCGGAAAGGCCACTGAACGTCCCGCTGGGCCCTGCCCCTGAACTGTCGTCCCTGGGAAGCGCACTCTTCCACTTCGGCCACGAGGCATTCAAGGGCGCTGACAACGCAGGGCGCCCCCGAGACCTGCCCCGCCCGGGGCGGGGGAGGGAACTGGACGCTGGAAGGCGGCAGAAGGGGCAGCACGTCCAGAGCTGATGAGAGGCCTGGCCCCGGTTGCGCTAAGTGACTTCTCGGTGCTGCGGTTCCCCGATGGGTGAAACACATCCTCAGAGCACCCAGCTCATCACAAGGCTTGGTGAGGTTCGACAAATTGAAACAGACACGAGAACAGTGCCCAGCCAATGACAGGCCTCCGCAAGGGCCGGCTGCCGCCAGTAACCCCGCCTTCCTCACTCTCTGCAGCCCCCCCCACCCCCCCCCCCCCGCCCCGGGGAAGATCAGGAGCCACCGGAAATACAGACTGGACTGCACAGTAGGTACCGACCAGAAAGCCTGCTCCTGGGTTTCATGGATTCCTTATCCTGCCTCATCTGATCTGGGTCAGCTCCGAAACTCCTACGCTTTCTCGGCTCATTAAAATTAACACTCTCTCAGCAGATCCAAAGTTAGTACAATGGCTTCTGTACAATTTATTCACAGTAAGAAAATAAATATTCTCAACTATGACATCAATATGGGTCATTAAGCTTTCTTAAAGGTAGAATTTCCAGGCAAAAACAAGATGCACAGCTAAATATAGATTTCAGGGAAAAAATAAGTTTTTAGTAAAAGTAGTTCCCAAATGTTGTAGAGGACGTACTTATAGTGTCATTATTGTTTGCCTGAAATTCATATTTCGCTGGGCGTCCTGCACTTGCATTTGCTAAATCCGGCAACTCTACTTCAAAGGGTAAATGTTAACAAAGCTCAAAGCAATGAAAAATGACTTTACACAAACATTTCTGAGGACAGTTTTCGTCTTTCTGACACCAGCAGGAGAGCGCGCTACCGGCCCACCGCGCTGGGCTTCAAGGGCGCGGCAGAAACAACTTCTCCCGACCGTCCCGGCAGCCGGTTCTCGGATTTCCTGAGCCGGCTTCCACTGCTCAGGAGGCGGCTCCGACCAGCGGTGTCGCTGCAGCCCCTCAGGGACACCCCACTTCCCATCTGGAAGGCAGACCTGCTGGGACACTTTCGTTCTCACTTCTGTTGGGCACAGACACACAGTTCCTCTGTCCCAGGCGTGTTCCCACAACCAAAGCACCTGACGGCCTGAGATGCCCACCGTCCCCAAGCTCTGCAAGCCTGCCACCCTGCCCTGGACGCTGTCCACTCGTAACTGGGTGGAGGCAGTGAGGGACCCGGACGTTCCCGCCACATGGATATTCCCATCACGAGAAGCCTCCATCCATGGTGTGATGTGTGGGGTGCGAGGCGTGAGAAAGAAGGTTTAAGAAGCTGTTCTCGCTGCTGCTCGACAATGAGCAATGGTATGAAGGGGCCAGGGGCTGCTGGGTCCATTTCTGGGGGGGCCCTCGGATGGGAGGGTGCCGTCGGCGGAGGCAGGGCCCAGCCCGAAAGAGAGACGCTGAGACACAAAGGGGGCGGCAGACCGGACCGGGCCTGAGAAAGAAGAACCGAAAGAGGAAGAAGGAGCCCCAGTCTGAAGGAACGCACGTCCCACGGACGGTTCATGGGGGCAGGAAGCCCGCCGGGGCCCGGCAGCCACTCCTGAGTCAGTTTCCACGGGGTGGCCACGTCTCGGGGTGACAGGGAACACGCAGGACAACCCGTGTAACATACTCCACACTCGCCAAAGAAGTCTTAGGAGATGCTGGTCATCGTGGTCATGAACAAGGACGGCTTGGACCCAGCGCCAGCGGGGAGGGCAGAGTCCCCAGGGAGTGTGAGACAGGGAGCCGGGTAAAGGACACAGGGTGGCCCGCAGGTGGGGCCCTTCCAGGAGGCTGATGATCTTTGAGACTTACTCTTACACCCCTTTCTTATTTTAGGCACTTTATCAGCTACCACCGATGTTTCGAAGGCTGTAGTAAAAACAAATCTCTGCAGCTGCAGTTCCTGACCCGGCTCCACTGACACGGCTGATGATTCATACATGTCTGTTCCATGAAATACGTCCTCAACAGCACCTTCCTCTAAGAGTCAGGGAAGAAAGACAGCAATGGAACGTGGGACAGAGAATGAAGAGAGGGACCGTCGTCTACGGTACCAGAGCTCAAAACGCCAAGTGCGGGGAGTGGGTCACAGAGGAACCTGGAGCGTCGGTGCTCCCGGGACAGGCTGCCTGGGGACACGGGAGGGGCACCCGCCACAGCGGACCGCTGAGCCTGCCCGGCTTCCAAATCCTCGCCTGTCAAATGGATTCAGCAGGAACACCTACTGCTTACCGTGGGATTATGCACGCGGCGTTCTTGGCACAGCACCGGCAGGAAACAAACACTCAATAAATGGTACTGGGATTAGCAGTAACAGCAGGGGCAGCGAAACGCTGAAACAGGAAAAAACTTCTTTTAAAAAACCTGGGTCCTGCCCGCAAGGGGAGAAAATCGATGCTCTGTGAGATGTCAAATATGCCCTGTGTTGCCTTGAAATTCTCATAAATGACAGTAACGTCTGAAGCGGGAAAAGGCACCAGTGCACCCCCATCTGAGGTTCTGGAAGATTCAGACCGTGGCGGGCAGGGAATCGGTAATTCCCCGGGCAAGTCCAGGCGAGAGGGAAAACGGCCGAAACAGGGGCGACAGACTCGGGGGCCCCGAATCCTTCCTGTCCCTCTCCTCAGGGAACGATGGGCGTGAGGACCCTCCGCAGGCTGGGATTCCCCAGAGACTCACAGGTCGCACGTGTAGTTGATGAGACAATTCTTTGTTTCTGCCTGTACGAAACTGGGCAAGGCTGCGGAGAATGTATTGCTACGTTGAACCCTTAACTCACGGGGCTGGCGGGGGGACCTTACAGAGGGTGGCAACATCGTTTTTCTCACAGGACACTGACATGTGTGGGCTTCACGGGAACCAAAGGGGAAGGAACAGACTACCCCTCCCCCCCCCCACACACACACACATCCCTGCTGAGACCCTTTGTATCCAGAGCAGCTACTGGGCACGGCCGTGGTCTTCGTATCTCTGAAAAAGATGCGACTGTGGAAACCTGGTGAACATCCCACTCGGGACTCGGTTACAAACACAGTCTGAACTGGGAACGTATTGACTGCAGAACATACTTAAATGGAAACCACTTCATCACTTGTGATTCATTATGGAGACTGTCAATTTCAAGTCCGCTGGGTCTGCTTTGTGAATAAAGCCCATGTGAAATTAGCAGTAATTATAATCAGCATTGATCACACCCCCAAACAAATGTGCTAATGTTTATAACATAACTTTTTTTCAGTAGGTTCGTAGCACTAATCTTTTTAATAAGCCCTTTCTCCACCAATTACACTAAGGTAAATTTCAGTGCAGCTTAGGCAGAATGATTACAAATTAGGAATTAGTAGAATTTTATATTAATTTGATTTCACAGCAGATAAAATTAATTCTACTTGAAATGCGAACGCACCACCATTGCCTCTGGCCCTCCTCTCTCTCATCGACGCTGGTTTCGCTTACCGGCGCCCGGAGATCAGGCAATCTGCCCCCGCTTGTTCGGAGAGTTGAAGACAAAAGATTAGAATCTGAAAATCTAGAGTTACTAGGCGAGTGCCTGACCCACTTACTGTAACAAAATGAATCAACCTCTGTTTTCCAGAGGTTCCTTGGCCTCCTGAGGTGACTCCTCCCTCCCCGAAGTCAAATTTCTGGCAATACCAGGGGTTCTTCAGGGCACAAACTGGGCAGGAAAAAGGAAAGCAAAAGGCTGCCACGCAGCCAAGACACCCCTGAAAGCGCTCCGGGGCCCAGGCCTTAAGTCCTCACGCCGAATTCATTGATCGTCAGTGAAACACAATTTCTGGGCGCCTCTGCAGTGCAGGAGGGGCGAGGGGCGAGGGCGGACGGACGGCAGGGTTTCTCAAGGTCCGCCCACGGCGCACGGGGCAAAGCTGGGTCAGGTGATCCAGCACTGAGCCCGGCTATGAGGACAGGTCAGGTTACTGTTCCGCCAGCAGCTTCCCCTGCCCAGACGAGGGCTCCCCCTGCCTCACCGACCACGGGCTCCGTAACGGACTCACTGACGGCAGGGCGGACTCGGATGTGGCACGCGCAGAGACCTGGAGCATGTGGGCACAGGTGGCCTAGCCCTCTGGCATTGCTCCGTCACCATAAGCCAAGGTCCCCTGGGTGGTCTGCCCCTTCAGGGTGGGCCCCAGAGCAAACATCGAGGGAAGACACCTAAGCTTAATCCACAGTGAGGACCCAGGCCCTGGCGGGCCTGCACCCCGGCCTTGAACACCCCCAGACGACCGGCGTCCTGGAGAATGACAAGGAATGAGACCTATGCGAGGCCAGCCACTGTGCGGCGGGGTCGGAGCACCAACTGACTGAGGCAGAAAGGAAAGTCGAAGAGATACTCAATTGCCTCTGCTTTAGGCAGCTGCATGTCCAGTAACATTTTTACCAGAAGCTATTGAAACATTTTAAGGTTTAGCATTTGAAGAGTGTGACGGTCAGCTGGCCGGAACACTCACTTATACGGAAAGCACCCCAAAGCCCCTGCTGAACAGTGTGACGCACCGTTCTCAGGAACCATGTGTCTAGAAAGAGAGAAGAAGCACTTTCTTTAAACCCAGTCTGCTCGGCTTTGCTGAACAGCTGCACCAGGCCCTGCGCCCGCCGACACGGCTCGTCTGAGGCCTCACGCTGCCGACCGGCCATGGGAACCAGCCAGGTGATGCTGGGCACGGAGAAAACGTTTCCTTCAGCTCCCACGAATACGCCAGTGCAGGCGATTTGGAAACCAGGATGACGAAACTGGAACAAAATCCTCGTTTTCCTAGAAAATCCCTCCTCACGTCTGCACAGAGTGAAGTAACAGGTTCACACTTAACCTGTGCTGTGGTGTGGGGGCAGGCTCCCTGCGGGGGCAGGCTCCGTGCGGAGTGCGGGGGCGGGGGGGAGGGAACTGCCGTGAGCAAGCCCCCCACCGCCCCGAGGTCCGCACTGTCACCATCTGCGCCACTGCAGGGGATGGCAAGCCCGGAGGGGAAAGCGCGTGAGGGGCCGGACCCGGCTGGAGAGCTAGGCCACGGCCAGGCAGGAATTCGGAGCCAGGCCCTTCCCCGCACCCCACACACGAGGAAGTTCCGGGAGCTTCCCCTGAACCCCGGGGCCTGCCACAGGGGCCTCACAGCAAAGCTGCCCTCCAGCTCCCCGCACCGGAGGGAGAGCTCTGCCCCGGTAACATCTCGGGGGGTGCAGCGCCCGGCTCCTTCTCGAACCCAAGGGCTTACCGGACACCCAGCGCCACCACCGGGCAACGTCAAAAAGCCCTTCGGACACCGATGCACAAGAGCAGAGATTAAAATCCACGTCTGAGCGAAGACGGATGGGGATCTGCCCCAAAGACGAGGCGAAGCGGCCTGACGGAGGACAAGCGGCCTGACGGAGGACAACGTGAGCAAGAGGAAGGATGGTGGGCGTGGACCGAGCGATCCCGCCCAACGTGCACAAATGAACACGTCCGCAGCAGTGCTTCTGGGAAACCTTCCTTGCTCCTTGCCGGAGGTGACCGGGACACGAATCCACCACTCCGGAGATTTCAAACAGGGAGACAGCAGCCGGCGCCTGTCCAGTCCTTGCTGCACAAGCCGCAGGTCACGGCGGGCAGAGCCCTTCTTCACAGAAGGGTGGCGGCCAATCGATGGAGTGAAAATCGCCACTCCCCGACGCCCGGGAGAGAGGACGGGTCTGGGCAGGTGTGCCTGGGGCACCATGCATCCCCGATGGGAGGGACTGGGGCACCTGCGGACGGAATCCAGCTGCCAGCCCTGAGGGAGCCCACGGGGAGGGGGCCGCCAGACTCCACGTCCTGGTTCACGGCGAAGGTACCAGCGCCACCTGTAAGAGTCATATATTCTTGCCAAGAAGTAGATAAACTAAGCGCCTGAACCTAATCATGGCCCCGGACCGCACAGCCAATTTACAGGAAGTACAGGCGATCAGGGGACAAGTGAAAAGACAGCGCACACCTTGAGAAGACCACCGCCAGGGGCCACAGCAAGGCCCCTCTGCACCTGCCCCAAGGTCAACAAAGCAGTGGCGGTGGTGGGCGGGGCAGAGCAGCAGGGGAGGGGAGGGCAACAGCGGAAAGAAGAGTCCAGCGGCCCTGTGACCCCCCACACAGCACAGACACCGTTCAGGTCCTGAATTGGGGGGAGGCGGGAGGAACCACGAACACACGCCCTCGAGACCACCGGATACAGGGACTGCTCTGCCAGCTCTTCCAACCGCCGTCGTCACGTCGGGTATGAGGATGACACGACTGTCTGTAAGCTGTGCTCCTCAACTGGAAGTCCACACTGAAGAACCCGAGGCACAGTGACGCAACGGCTAGGGTTTGCCATACAGCCTCTAGGAACGGAAATAAAAGCTGGGGGCGTGCATGGTGCTGGATAGGTGAGACTGGCAAAACCTGAAAATTCTCAAGTTCGGAAGACACTTGGAGATACTATTCTTGTGTACAGATGTATTCAAGTATCTGTAATAAAGTAAGACAGAAAGGGGAATCGAGAAAAATTAACCCACCATAACTAATGTTCTTTTAGATATGGGGAAAATTAGCCATGTTTCGGTCAATGCCTATCTTCTTCTCCTTCCTTTTTCTGTATTTTTACAATTATAGTTTCCTATTAAATAAGTAAGCTCGGGGGAGGTGGTGCTCTCTATAATGTGAGAGTCAATGAAACAGAAACGTTTTTTAAAAATTGGCACTGAGAGCACCCAAAAACTGATCGTTAAATATTCTTCGAGTCCGTCCTTTCCCCTCCCAGACGAAGCCCAAGGCTGTGGAGACAGACGCACGGGGTAAGAGACACAGGTCCCTCACACGTTGAAAGAGTGTTGCTAAAACGCCGGCAAAGGAAGCTGCAGCGGGCTCAGAAATGAGGATGTGGCAAACAGATGCAATCTCCCCAATCAGCTCTGGCACACAGCGTGCCAATAAAACCCAGCTCCAGAGCCACCGCTGGTGACCCTGCCAGGGTTCGGCTGCACCGGGAGGTGCTGCTCAGACTCGGTGAACTTGAACTCCAACGGGCTGCGGAGTGAAAGGGGACTCCCTGAGGAGAGCGGGGTTCGTCTCCGTTTCCAGGGTCCGCGCCAGAGATAAGGCAGCCACAGCGCTCGGGAGGGTTGGAAGCCGCCTCGGTCACTGTGGCCACCCTCGGAGAAAGAAACCAGGAAAAGGCAGGATGTCCGCGAGCAGCAAGACTGCCTGCGAAACCCTGAGCAAAAGGGAAGAGAAGGCAGAGAAGAAAGAGGAAACCCTGGGACTCTCGGTTCCACATTCCGCGGGCAGACAGGGCGGCCGGCTCGGCTCGGGGGCGTCTCCAGGGGTGGGCTTCCACTCCCTGGGTTCCCTTCGCGGCGCTGTGGAGGGGCGTGTTCACGCAGGCGGGAGCTGGACTCCCCGAGACCGTGTCCCGACCGCTGCCACTCGAGCTGCTCTGTGTCCCAGTTTCCTTGTCTATAAAACGGGGTGATACCAGCACGTCGTACTTAGGGGGACGGCAGGATTAAGTCACTTAATGCAGTCACGGAGCGTACAGTGACGTCTGTCTGGCAAGTTGTAAGCGTCCAGGGTGCTTACGAATGTAAAAGACACACGGATTTCGAAGGCTTGAGTCTAAGTAGGAATGCGGAATCTCTCACTCAATTTTACATTGTTACATATGGAAATGATAACGGTTGGGGTGTAAAGAGCTAAATAAAATATTATCAGAAGCAATTCCACTTTTTTAACTTCTTACATTTCAGGTTTTTCAGTATGGCCACTGGAAAATTTGGAAGGACATGTGTGTGCCTGCCACTTTATTCTGCCCGGCTGGGCCGTCTGCGAGGCGGGTCTCTGACTTCAGAGATCCAGGCCCCTTCGCCCTCTCCCAGAACCGGGAACTGGGTTCCGGAGCCGAAGCTCAGAAAGGTGACCTCCAACCCACCCCAGCCATGCCGCAGCAACCCAAAAGAGCAGGAGAGTCGCAAGAAGTCTCAGGTCTTCCCTTGGACAGGCTCTCTACCCCCTTAAGACTCCAGGTGGCAACGCATGTGCTCCTGAAACCGGAAATGAGCGGCGGTCCGTAGCTGAGCCCCAGACTCCATCCCGCACTTTCAGGCAGCATCAGGAACTGAAGGGCATCCCACCAGTCAGGTACATTTAGTAAGCTTGCCATCACTTACCAAGGGTCATCAGAGCAGCCCAATCCGCCTTGCCTTCCCCGCAGCCAGCCCCCTGCATTCTGCCCTCGGTGTGGTGAATGCCCTCACTGCCTCGCAGAGGGACCAGGCAAGCTCTCCGCACGCCTGTCAGAGGCATGTGCATGGCTGACGGTCGGGCTCCTTGTCAGCTCTGCTCCCTGACACCCTCCCCTCCCCAAGGCGGGCCGCACAGTCACTTCATTTAATAAATGAAGATAGGCCCTGGCCTCGGGGCTCAGTTGGTTAGAGCATCACCCTGATGTGCTAAGGTTGCAGGTTCGATCCCCGGTCAGGGTACATACAAGAATCAAGCAAAGAATGCATCAATAAGTGGAACAATTTAATCTTTCTCTCTCTCCTTTCCTCTCTAAAATCAATAAAAAATAAATTTAAAAGAAAATAAATGCAGATGCCGGGGATTGGCACAAACTACTCCTTGCCTGCCTGACACACTGTGAACATTCACACTCTGCCTCATGTGCACTGTCACATACAGCCACCGCCGTGGGCCACGTCTGCCACCCTGGTCTGGCATCCTGAAGACAGAAACAAACATCTGTTGGGCACCTATCACATATGGACCCTGTTTTAGGGTTTATTTTTCAATCCCCTCAACAGCCCTGTGAGATATTTTTACCTAACTCTCCAACAGATGAAGACGCTGAAATCCGATGATACGATCACAAAACAGCTTCCTGCGGACCTGACACGTGCCCACTTTTGGTGCCAGAGAAGGCTGGCCGAGGTGTGCCGGCACCTCTGCCAGGACAGGAAGCCCTGGGCTCCTGGTTCTCATTGTCCTTGGACCCGCACGAGGACCCTGGGCCCCAAGCATGAGTCTCTCCAAAGCTACACCTAGAAGCACTTGAGTGAAAACACGGTTTCTCGGAGGCTCTGGCAGCGTGAAACAGCTGAAGATGACCCTGCCTCGGAGAGACTGTGATTCGCGTTACACGTCTCTTCCTGTGCGTCTTTGCCGTGCCCGACAGGCGGCCGGAGACCAGAGAGCCTTAATCGCTGTCCCAGTTTCGAAATCGCCCCGTCCCCCTTGCCGGAGGAGGAGGAATAAAGGGCACAGTCAGCAGGCTCTAGGAGGCAGTACGCTCTAGCCCGCACGCCTCGGGGCGCTCTCCCTGAACCCCTGGCCGCAGCCGGCATGGCACACTGAGATCCCCACCCGCCGAGAATCTCAAGTGTCCCCAGGTTTCCAACTCCGACTTCACAGCAAGGAATTCACCTTGTCTGTCTTCCGCACTGTGGCATTGACCCAGCCGATCAGGACACGTGCGGAGATCGTTACATCAGAAGGCAGAAAGGACAGTCCTCCAAACACGGCAAAGGCATGTGGCTGCATTCTCAAACGGGCGGGTAGCTACACGGTCGGTTGAAAGGGTGCATGCAAAACTCGACCTGTGAACTGCCGGATGGTCGCTGGCTGGATCGCACAGAACGTTCGGTGGTCCTGCCACGGCCGCTCTCCCCCGACGCCCTCTCCGCCCCCGCCTCGCCCGAATCCGCGTTCTCATCAGGACTCTAAGCAGCTCTCTCTGGACAGCTGACTTGTTCCGAGCACCCTTCGTCGGGCTGCTCCGCCCACCACCTCCTAACACATTCCTCACGGAAAATGACGAGGGCTGACAGCTGCGGATCGCATGAAAAGCTGCACATTGTCAAAGGGGGGAAAGCAGGTACCCGAACGGTACGCACGGCCCTGGGGTACGCTGAGGAGGAGCCCCGGCCTGGCTGTTCCCGCTCCTGCCCCGGCAGGGCTGGTTCCAGATCCCGGGAAAGCCTGAGCACGCCGGAAGGCTTCAAAAGCCCCAGAGAGCCGAACCCCTCCAGTCCGTCCATGCCGTCGCAGGTGGTAAAATTTCATTCTGTCCGTGGCCGAGCAAGAGCCTGCTGTGCAGGTGTGCCGCCTGTTCTCTACCCACCCCTCAGGACGGGTGCACCGGCCTGCCGCCCCACCCCGGCTGTGGTGGGGCGCACCGCAGTGGACACAGGGGTGCACGGATCCTTCCACATCAGTGTTCCGGCTGAAGTGCATTGACAGAGGACAGATACCGTGTCTTTCTCTCACTCACACTGGAACCTAAGGACCAAACCAAACAGACACGGACTGGTAGATGCCAAGAACAACAGGCTGGGGGGTGCCAGAGGGCAGGAGCGCTGGGGCCGGGGTGAGAAAGGCGAAGGGACTAAGAGGTGCCGCTGGCAGTCGCACACAAAACAGTCACAGGGATGTGAAGTGCAGCACAGGGGACACAGCCAATGACACTGTGATGACAATGCACCCTGCCAGGTGGGGACCGGAAATACCGGGGGCATCCCTTTGAGAAGCGCAGTGTACGACTGTCCAACCACCGAGGCGTACACCTGACTCTAGAAACAATGCGGAATGTCAGCTGCAAGGGAAAAGTAAAAAGCACCATCACATGTAGTGTTTTCTTAAAGCTCTCGGGAAGGAAAGGAGAAGGGTTCAAGTTGTTTCACGGGCCCCCTGAGGACGAAACCTGCGTTTCCGACCTTATTGCGACAGCAGCAGCTTAGCCAGCTCACGGCCACCATTCCCATCGGCACTGTGTGCAGGGGTCCCGCAGAGGAACATGCGGACGGAACTCCCAAGCAGTGCGGGGCCTGGGCGTTCGAGGCCGGCCAGCAGCACCAAGCTGAGTCCGGAGTGTCGGTGACTTTCCCTCACTAGGCTGGGACGAAGAAGGGAGGCCGCATGTGAGAATGGGGAGGGCCCCCCAGTCCTGGAAGCAGGGACACCAGAGGTTCGCCCAGAGGACACCCAAGTGCCCTGGCAGGGTTGCAGGGAGTCCACGGTGCGTTCCGGCACTGAGGGTCCATTCTGGCACCAGGGCGTTAGACGTCACGGGGAGCACACTCTCTCAGGACAGGCTTTCCTCCTCCGCCCCCAGGTGGGTGTCCCAGGGGCTCGCAGACGCACGGCTACCCGAAACGCCTTCCGTGTAGGTAAATGCCCAACTGAAAATGTAAGCACTAAAACACGCAAAGATAATCCTCATCCCTCAGCTCAAATTCTCCGAACACATTCACTGCTAAAGGAAATTTCATATTGTTATTGTATAAATTATATGTAAAGTATATATTCTATAAATTATATATAGTTTGTAATTTAAATTATATCTAGAATTTCCTTTAGCAGTGAACAGTCATATATATTACACAATTTGAAAACAGATAAATGCCAGACCAAAATTAACATACACCCAACTTTTAATAATCCGAGAAACACTTTTACAGCACAAACACAAAAGTGCAGATGAGATTCAAACTCCTAAAACTTACTGTCACCATTCACTGTTTCGAAAACACGGAGGAACAACAGCCGACCGACACCGCGGACGACGCAGCCCCGACGGCCGTCTGTCTCTGCGGCGGGGCCCCACGCACACGCCCTCTCTGACAGGGGCCCCCCCTCTTCCCCGCGGCAGGAGGAATCGCACTTCGGCACAAGCACTCACTACGCACGCTCTCGTCTGTGTCCTCATTCATTCAAGGCCTGTCCCCCGCAGGTCACTGCCAACGCCAGAGGTCAGCGAAGGTGACCGTTCTGTCCCCCACCAAGCAACCACCGTGGCCTCACACACACCGGCAGACCACTCTCTGAACCTGTGAAGAAACACTGTCTTCTTGTAGGTCCACGGGCCTTCAACAGACACATCCGTCGGGGAAGCTGGCCCTGCAAATCCACCAAGTATTGGGGAGGCCAACAAGTCAGTTCCTTTTTTCCGTACCTGGCTCTGGTGATGCTTAGTTGTCTTACACAATTTCATTCGAAACAATTTTTTTAGACTGCATTGTGACACTTGTCATATCATGTGCATTAAAAAACATCAAATTGCTGAATTTTTGTGCAGCCATTTTAATATTGAAAATGGAAGAAAATATGCAACAACTTCATCGTATTTTGCTTTATTATTTCAAGAAATGTGAAAATGCAACTGAAACGCAAAAGAAAGGTTTGTGCAATGCACGGGGAAGGTGCTGTGACTGGACTAACGTGTCAAAAGTGGTTTGTGAGGATTCTTGGTCCTACTGACACTTTGGCCAAAGAATTCCCTGCTGGGGGGGCTGTCTTCTGCATTGGAAGATGCTCAGCAGCCCCCCTGGCCTCTCCCCACTAGAAGCCAATAGTGGGAGAGAGCGGACATTCTCAGATCCAAATCAGTGAAGTTACTGGTGAAAATGAAAAATGGATCTGTTATTTTGCGGAAAAAATGTAACAGACTTTTTGGGCAACCCAGGAGAAAGCTGACCACAAAACTCCAGACTATGCGTATGTGAAGGAGGACAGGTGATGGATGAGATTAAGCAGAAACCAGCCAGATGGCCACAACAGAGGATGAAACGGCCCCTGGCTCATCTCTATAAATATGTTTGGTGGCACTTGAGTCCATTAACGTATTATTACTGACCTGACTGCAGGTAACACATAATAAATTTTACATCAATTAAAAAATAAACAGGTTTTATGTTCATGGATTTATTGCTTAATTTAAACAGTGATAAATATTTGCTAAACAAGGACTCGCAAATAATATTTTATTTTAATCCCGTTATTATAACTTTACAATCACATCTTTATTTTTAGACTCCATGAAATATTTCAACAAAAATAAATTCTGGCAATGAAAATGAGCTGAGATTCCAAGCTGCCTGTGCCAACTGCTGTACCTCATTCCAACTGTGCAAAAGGAATATTCCATTATGCATGACGCATTTTGTATCGTGTTTTGATACAGTTATAATTCAGGTATTAGTAACTATGTAAATCAGTTGTTAACATTAGGTGTCTCCAAGGAAAAATTACACGTAATGTTACCCAAAGATGAGCGAGCTGGCAATTGCCCCTTTGAGCGCTCGGGCACGCCCCCGAGCTGCAGCGTGGGGTGCACCTGGGTTGGGACGCCGAGCTGGCGCAGCGCACGGCGCAGCTGGTCCCCTTTGGGAAGAAGGCAGAGCGGCTGCTGAAAGTGCATTCGCTCACCAGCAGACACAGTGCACGCGGATGCTCCAGTTCCTTCACCTGAGCCTGGGGAGACCCCCAGCCCCCTCACCAAGCTGCCTGGAGAGAGGCCTCCTCCTTAAGACTCAGCCCCGGGGCCCTGCCCTCACTCCCGCACATCGGGAAAGCGCCTCCCTCCACTGGGCACCCTCTCTGCACCCGAGACTGCACACACCGCAGCGAGCGGGAAGCGTTTGTTCACATCGATCCCCGCGTGGGCTTCAGAGCCCCGTGAGTTCAAGAACATGCCATCACTACTCCCATCGCCCCAGGTCCAGCGCATGCTAGACGGTCAAAGGTCCATCAAAGGCAAAGATGAGGTCAGAAATTGCGATTAGTGGAAGCTATCTCCAGACAGACAGATGTAAAGAAAGTAATATATAGGGATATCATCAAAATGTTATCAGGGCCAAGGGAAACATTTACGATGCATTCTACCCTTAAAGAATGGTTTATATTCCCAATTCGGAGCTTTCAGCCCAGACTTCAGCAACCTAGCGGACAAGCCAAGGCTGAGGAGTTTGTTAGGAAAAGCCCTTCGGATTTGCTCGGGTCTCCGAGGAACCGACTCTGGGTGTGATCGGGGAAGGAGAAGGCAGCCGCTGAACACGGTGAGATCTCCCCTTTTGGCACCACTTCTAAAGATGAGAATTATTACGGTCAGCCACGCAGCGGAACACTCGTCAGCTGCTCAGGATGAACGAGCAACTTCACCGCAGGCAGAGTGTCCCTACGCGTAAACGCAGCTCTGGTCTCCAGGGCAAGGCCCCTCGGGCGCCCTGCGCGTTTCTCACGCCGGGTAGGAAACTCGTCTTCAGTATCTCCCTCAAAATGTCTCTGCCACCAAAACGGTGGGGACCCTGCCTACACCACAGCCCTGGGCCCCAGGGGGGCGAGACATGGGCCATAAATAAGAGAAGCCTGATTTTTACACACGGTTGCTTAGCATCATGTACTTTTATGTCAAAAGACAAATGGCACCAATAAAACAGCTTATTACAAAGGCTACCGGTCAGCCCCAGAAAAGTCGTGACCCGCTGCCAACTTTCCGAAGCAATTCTCTCAGCTGAATTTGATATTTATTGCTGTTATGACTTTTTACGCAATGAAACCGCTCAGAACCCCTCTCCCTGGGTTTTTTTTTTTTAACTCCAATACCTCGTTTTCCACCCATAAATTTGTGTGCCGTTCCTGCGCTGGCGAAGACGATCATTTTTCCTGTGGCCTTCAAATAAATCTTAGTTCAGGCCTTAACCTCTCCATTGTATGCCCGCTGAACAATTTTTCTCAGGCTCTTTTTGCCCCACCCTATTCTTTGCCCTTCCTCTACAGGCTGATGCTCCGAGGCCCTTCCTGAGATGTGCATGTCCTCCCCCTAGAACCTCCCGCGGAGTGGGTCTCTGCCTTCCTCTTCCTACCTCCCCATCGGGTTTTCTGTTCCTCCTGACGCAGCGTGCGGTTGTTTGTCCGTCCCCCACCTCCAGGATGAGGTGACTGAGGACAGGAAATACAGCCGACGACAACCCCTAATTAAAAGCAGGTCTCAGAAAAGGTAAGATTAGTGAGCAAGTGAAGGGGAAAGTCCTAAGTAGGTGAGGAAGAAAGAGAAAGCCAGAGGTACTGCAGCTTTGAAAGCAGGCATAGCCTAGTGGTTAAAAAGAAAGACTCCAGAGCAAAATGCCGGGGTTCAAATCCCACCCTGCCACTGCCTAGTCGTGTGGCCTGGGAAAAGAGCCCTGCCTTCTGAGGGCCACAAGGAATAACTGAGTCAGCAGATGAGACACACCTACCCAAGGGCCTTCCCACGTCCTCAGCACTGTGAGTGTGAGAAATTAACGTTCACTCGATGGGTTAGTCCTTTGAGAACTCCGGTTACGCCACAGTAATGAAACATAAAACGTTTTAACTTTGTTTTAGAGAGGCAGTTTTCTCACTGAAAGGCAGTGGAAGAACAGATACGAGGCCCCCTGTTCCGCCAACACCGCCTTGTGCACGCGGGTGAATTGACCGACCGCAACAGACAACCCACCTGAAAGAGCCGCTAAAGCAACGGCGCGTCACGTGGAACAGTTCCATTTTTTGAGCTTACAGGTGATACCCGTTTTCCCCAGAATATCACAGGAAAATGCCCCATAATTAGTTTTTCAAATTATAAGATCGCAACTCCCGAAGTCTGCAGAGCAAATGGAAAGTAAGAGCGCGGAGAGCTTTTTCGAACAGGACTGCAGGTGCCGAGAAACTGAAGAAATAAAGGGAACTTGAGCCCAGGGAAGTGATAACATCGCCCTCCTCTCCTTCTGGAAGCTCCCAGGCGTGAAAGGGAGCGGCCGAGGCGCCATGCCTGGCCGGGGCAGGAGGCCGTGTGCTCAAGGTGGTGCAGGCCGCGGCGAACTCGGTCACGGCCCCTGAAACCGAACATCGGTCTCGGGGAGGGAGGTGGATGCAGGTGGATGGAGGTGGTCTGTACGGGGCTTTATTTTAATGACACACCAGCGGGCGTTACTGCACACAGAGCCGACCGGCAGCTCTCGGCCGTCCCGCCCCTCCTGCGAGACCGGGACCCGGGTCCCTGCAGCACACCACCCAGGGCCATCTCCCTGGGACCACCTTCCAGCCAGAGCTTGGTCCCTGCAGGAAGAGGGACCACAAGCCCCCGCACCCCATCCTCAAGCCTGCTCCCGACAGGGCCAGGGTCAGCAGAGAAACGGACTGCTCCACAGGCTCCGCAGGGAAAACCAGCCGGTGCCTCTTCTCAGCGCTGCGGCCACCAGAGAGTGGAGGTGCGGCGGGTCACTGCTCCCCCAGTCCTGTGACGGGACCTTCCCACCAGATGTGGCACTGCTCCTGCCCGTGCTGGAATGCGAATCCTGACGGGCAGCGACGGCGACGGAATTACTTCGAAGTACGCCCCTGACACAGAATGCCTCGTGAACCAGCCGCGCTCCCTCCGTCAGCAAACTGATCATTGGAGCGGGGCCCTCCTAGAGGAGGAGGGGAAGCCCCCCAGCTCCAAACCTGGAGAGCCTCTCTGCGCACAATTGCAGACCACGGCCTGTGAGAGTCGGCGGACGGCAAGGGAAGCGCCCAGACTCGGAGAACGCGTCCTCAGGTGGCACCTGCTCCCCGCCCCCTTCATTAAACAGCCTGACTTCCGATGCACAGGACAGCGATCAGTGGTTAGAGGAGGAAATACCCAGTGCCCGCCTCTGTTTTAAAGACGGGCGAAGGAACAGAGACAGGATGTAAAAACTGGACGGCAGACGTTTCAAAACGCTTATCTTCTGCTGGGGAGAAGAGACGATCACAGATGGGAAAGCGAGAGAAACTGGCAGCCCAGGAACCCAAAGCTCCGCGGTGACTCGAGGAACAAGCCGGAGCAGGGAGCTCGGTCACGCCGGGGGATGGTAGGTTCAAGCATAACTGTTATGACTCAAGAAAAGGATTAAACTGTCATTTTAAATTGTCCCCTGGAGCCTAAAATGCTACCGGGATTGCCACAGAACAAGGAGACGCCAGCCACGGCCAGGAATGCGCCGAGGACCAGAGGGCATTGCCATGCTTCTGTGTCCAAGGAGGAGAGCTCCTCGCCCCGCCACCTCGGAAAGTGATGGGAAACAGGGTTAGGTTCCCCTGGAGGATGACGGAATGCTGTTATTTTTCTTATTTACCAGATTTCAGTTGGTTTCAGCCTTTCTCTAAATAAGCGGTGGAAAATCATAATGAAGAACGTGGCAATAAGCTTCGGGAAATAAACTTTGACATCAGTGTGAAAATCTAAAATTCTTCCAAAATAACAAAGTACATTTAAAAGCATCATATCACAGACATGGACAACAGTGTGGTGATTGCTGGCGGGGAGGGGCTATTAGAGGACTGAAAGGCATTGTAAAAAAAAAATAATAAAATAAAGATTAAATTTTTTTTAAAGGGGACACCGAGGGGCAGCTGGATCCTGGGAACACAGGGTGGGTCTCCTCGAACTATCGTTACAACTTCCTACTCGTGTATAATCCTCTAAAAACATTTTCAATCATCTTGGGAGCAAAATCAAAATGCAAACCTGTAGCATAGGAGTTAATTTGAATAACTGAGAAGTTTAAAATGTGGTTCTAAATTTCCTTAAAGCGAAGGCACGCAACCACCCAAGTCTGAAAGAAATTTCTTACCAAGTTCCTTATGTGCACAGGAAGGCTGGGTTGGGGGGCAAGTCACGGAAAACAGACTCCCCAGCACTTTCCCTTGGGCGGCTCCTGATTGCTGCAGTCTCAATGTCTGTGTCCCCCGCAGCCCACGCCCAAATTCCCATGCTGAACCCCAACGCCCAAGGTCTTGGTATTAGGATGGGATTAGGTCATGAGAGCAGAGCCCTCACAGTAGACACCTGGGAAGAAAGTGCCCGCCCCTCCTTCCAGCGAGAACCCAGGAGAAGACGGTGAGTGGTCCATGAACCTGACGTGGGCCCTCACCAGGCCCTGACATCTCGGACCTCCCACCCTCCAGAACCTTCGGCTGTAAATGGCTATTGCTGGGGAGCCGCCCAGTCTGGGGCATCCATTGCAGCCACCTGATTGGACTAAGACACATGTGCACCCTCAGCAAGAGAACAGCGCGACCTTGGAGCACAGCTCTGGGAAGTCTGGATGGGATGCAAGAGAACCTGGCACCTCCAGGTGGGAAGCACTAGGGGTCCTTTAGGCACGCGGGATGTCCTTTTCTCCTAGGCAGGTTTCTGATCCAAGCCACTTGGCCCAAAGGTTGAAGGGACACACTAATCTGCCTTCAGAGACCGAGATCTTGAAGTGCTGAGGACAGCTCTTGGCGCGGGGAAGGTCAACAGCCAGCGGGGCCTTGGTGGCAACGCTGGGATGTTGTGAGCATGGCTCCCTGAGCCGGCCACTGCTGTCACCGGACAGCTAAAGGAACGGGCTCATTACACCCCGGCACTGTCACCACTTGTCACCTGCAAGCGGAGAAGGGCGTGGCTGTCCACGGCACTGGGGACTCCTGTGTGCGTGTGAAAGGTAAATGTACCAAGTTTGGTCCCAACTTCTGTCTCCCCTTGAGTTTTTAAGCATGAGAGAGGATGTGTATGCAAAAGAACAATGAGCTCATACGCCTTACATCTGAAGGAAAAGGAGAAGAGCAACACAATTCTGGGCAACGTCTTGTCTTATGTAAATTACTTGGCAGCATTTGGCCAAATCCATAAAGAAAGTTTAAGTACCATGTTTCACCATAGATCGTTTCCGTAAAAGTCTAATAGCCACACTAAATTTCTGAAGAGCTGATTTAATTAAAATTAAATTCCACAGATATTTACTATTTATTATGTATGAGGCAATATTCTAAGACCCAATAAGTCCGTTTGTACCAGGCTCTGCTTTCAAACACTTTACAAGCTAATGAGGGGAAGAGAAGACATTAAGGTACCCCAATAGCAATGTTTCAGAATGAACTGTGTGCCCCCGCAAAAAAAAATTTCATACTGCAGCCCGGTACTTTAGAATGTGATTATATTTGGGGATGGGACCGTCAAAGAAGCGGTTACAGTTAAATGAACTCATGGGGTGGGCCCTAATTCAATTGGACTGCTGTCCTACTAAGAAGAGGAAGAGATACCACGGAGGTGTGTCCCCGGAGAAAAAGCCACCGTGGGACACAAAGAGAAAGAAGTCTGCAAGTCAGAGGGAAAGTCCTGGGAGAACGCAAACCTGCCGAAACCTGGTCTGGGACCGGCCTCCAGAACTGGTCCTTTGTCACAACCTAACAGACAATAGGGGTGCTCTGAGGGGAGGTACTGATCGTACCACTGGAGGAGAGAGCTGTTCGTTTAATTGAAGGAATCAAGAGAGATTTCACAGAAGAAGCTGGGATGGTACTGGGTTGGTCAAAAAGTCCATTAAGTTTTTTCTGTAAAATAAAAGACATTTTCATTTGCACCAATAACTTTATTGATTTGGATATTTTGAGTATATCAGTTACCTCTCACTATTGGCTTCTAGAGGGGAGAGGCCAGGGCGGCTGCTAAACATCTTCCAGTGCATCAGGCAGCCCCCCCAGCAGAGAATTATTCGGCCAAAACGTCAACAGGACCAAGCAACTTCACAAACCACTTTGGACACGTTCGATCAGTCACAGCACCTTCTCCATACACTGCACATGCTTTTTTTCTTTCCATTTCAGTTGCATTTTTACATTTCTTGAAATAATAAAGCATAATATGCCAAAAATGTTGCATATGTTCATTGTCAACATGAAAATGGCCACACATAAATTCACCAATTTTGATGCTTTTTTTTTTTTTAATGCACGCCGATATGGCGGCTGTCACAATACGCTCTGACAAAACTGTTTCGGGCGGAAGCAGCCACGGGAGAGAGCCTGGTCACTGAAAAGTCAGAGCAAAGGGGTCCTTGGGGGCAGGGGTTTGGCCCGGGACAAGCTGCTGCTGCCGCCCACTGCTCCACTGGCTGCAAGTCTCGTGTGAAGACTTCGAGGTCAGGAGATGCAGCAAGAGAGGGAAGGCAGGGACAGGGAAGGCGAGGGCACGTTCCCCAGAGGGCACGTGCTGGGTCCTTTGTCTTGAGGGTTTCTCTCTCTCTCACTCTCTCACTCTCTCTCTCTCTCTCTCACTCTCTCTCACTCTCTCTCACTCTCTCTCACACTCTCTCACACTCTCTCACACTCTCTCACACTCTCTCACACTCTCACTCTCTCACGAATCTTAAGGGAGCTCTCAGGGGAGGATCTCATCAGAACAGTCACCAGCTTTTCCAGGTGCGCCCTCTCAGGGTCCAGGGAGTCTTCAGTCATTGCAGCTGATCCTGGGTCACCCACCTGGTTCTGCTGCTTTCCTGGGCCTGGAGCTGAAAGTCCACTGATGCTTAGATGTTATCACCAGGGAGCAAAGGCCAGGGAGGTCTAACCGCAGGACCAGCAATGGGATGGGTCAGGGGGAGGAAAGGCCACCCTGGGGGGTGGGCGAGGTCCTTGTTTTCCCAGTTTCCCCGTTGCTAGGCACCCAGGGCCCTCTGCCCTACGACCTTCAGTATCTGGCTGTACAGTGTTCAGCCAGTGTGTTCAGCTTTCTGTCTCGGTTTCCCCACTGCACTCGCCAAGGAAGCGCCTAGCTTCCTCCTCTGCTGCCTCTGACCCACACAGACGGAGAAATGGTCAGCTGTCCAGACTTGAGGTGCAACAGAGGTGACGATTTCAGAATGCGGAGAAGGGCCTTATAAGGGCAATGAAGTTACGAAAGTGTCTGTTTTTTCTTTCTCCTTTAAAAAAAAAAGCACACACTAATATTCTAAGTATAAACTAATTCTAAGATGGTAAGATTAGTGTAACGCAAACAATTCTGAGATTACAGCCTTGGATGTTATGGTGATATCAATTCACTGCAAGCTAGTCTGAATTCTGAAGCACTTGCAAAAATAAAAGCCGCTAAGAAGAGACCCTACGCTGAATTCTTACTTCATTACATGACCCATTGGTGGTCACACACGACCCCACAGGGGCACGTGCCCCTGAGGGACGCCACCCCTCACTGTGCGCCTTTAACTTTTACAGCACAAATCGAGGCAGCTCTGTCCCTCGGAACTGGAATTTCCACCTCAGTTAATGAACGAGAAGGTATGATATTTTACACCATTAGTTACATTATTTCTTGTTTGACCACTGGGGATACTGTTAGATCACTATCCTAGCAATGAGACGTCTACTTATGCTCCACGGATGTGCAGACCCCAGTGAAACATGGATAATTAAAAGGGTGCTTAAAACTTTCATCATTAAACCCACGATGACCAAACGCGGTAAGTTTCCACAGATACCAAAGTAAACAAAAAACCCAGGTCCGGACCTGGCCTCTAATTATGTCGTTTCTGTTTATCATAGACCAACGTCAAAATAGCCACATTCTTGCATGTGGATGCCAGCGAAAACCCCACAATTGCTAATGAAACCGGGAAAACAGATGTCGCAATCCTGCTTCTTACGGAAATAATATAGCAGAATAAAGGAAATTTTAATTTGCAGCAAATAAAGGCAGATGCCTCCTTCTGAACGCCGCCAGGGGCACCGGGCGTAAGGGTGACCAACGGCGCGCGGTGTTTGGCCAGTTTGATGCACCCAGGGAGGTGAAGGAGCGGAGGGAGAAAGTAGCCCAACCCTAACCCACGGCACAAGGTGGACAGGAGAGGCCTCTCCTGAAGAATCACTCTCCATGAGCGAAGACAGCTTCCTGTAGCAGAACGACCCTAGCTCCCTGACCACCGGGTGACACCCCTGGGTCACAGCCAGGAGGCTGGGACCTCCCCAGCACGGCGCACAGGGCAGGCTGGGTGCCCGTGGGCAAGGCACAGTGTCTGCGCCCCTCCTCCCAAAACAGCAAAAAACGAAAATCAGGTGTGAACGACGAACCAG
The DNA here is from genome assembly GCA_039655065.1 of Glossophaga mutica. Taxonomy (NCBI): domain Eukaryota; kingdom Metazoa; phylum Chordata; class Mammalia; order Chiroptera; family Phyllostomidae; genus Glossophaga; species Glossophaga mutica. The sequence continues at coordinate 93,670,101 of CM077313.1, forward strand.
GACCCCTTCCCAATGGAAACATCTTTGGCCTCTTCCCTTCGGAGAGGCTGCGGAGGTGGCAGCAGGCCCGGGCCGAGCCCCAACGGGAAACAAAGGAGGCAAAAAATAGACGGTCAGCTGAGTATAAAAAGCCAGACTGTTCTTTTGAGGAAAATGCTATTTTTAAAAAGTCAGGCAATCCGCCTCTCACAGAAATGCAACGAGCTTTCATGATGGAAACTCCTGGGCCACCTGCTCTCTTGAGGTACAACTACTGAACTAAAAATAAGAATGTATTGATTTCTAGGGATACTGTGTCTCAGCAGAAAAGGAAGGTCCCCAAGTGAAAGTCTGCGGGCAAACTGGCTATGGCACCAATGCTCCGGGGCTGGGAGCGAGCGGGGTGCCTTGCTGTTTACAGCACGACTTTTCTGCTGAGCGGCAGTAAAAATCCTCTGGGAGCAAAGGCGGTCTCCCGCAGCCAAGCCGCGGTGCGCACTCCCAGCTCGGCCAAAGAATGCCACTGCCCCCGAACGCAAGCTCCAGGCCCTGGGATTTGGATTCGCAACTTTTAGTCACAATATCACACATTAACTGAACAGGTAACTTTTCAATAAAGGTAAAAAAAAATTTTTTTAAATGCTAGGACATCTTGTCTTAGAACACTGTTAACACTTGCAGCACGGAATTATGAGGATGAAAGTCCCCAGAAGTAAGGGGTCCACAGAGGCCCCTGCAGTGACAATCGGATAACCCACTCCCAGCCCTGACGCTGTCCGTCCGTGGGTGGGGGTCTGGGCCGAGAGCGGCACCCGCCTGCGTCTTCCCCACTCGGAATGCACCTGTCTGCACGTCAGCAAGCAGGCGTCCCAGCCTGGTCTCCACCCCCAGCCCTCCCACACCCACGGCTGGGTCCAAACATCGCAGGTGGAGAGGGAGGAGGTGCAGCTGACCCACGTAAGAAGAAGGGTGTTGTCATCTCTAAAAAGCATCCACAGCAGACGGTGTCATCCAGGTACATGAAAGCTGGGCGTCTGGTCCTGCCCCCGGGTGGAGCGGGCGACACGAAGGGGTTGTGAGGACAACGGAGGAGGAGGGAACCGTCTCGAGGGTCCTGGTCTGGGCAGGGAAGTCTGGAGGTGTGAGCAGCGGACGGGGGGGACCCCACCTGATGTGCGCAGGGGACACAAGACTGGATTAGACCCAGGTGGGGTCCCGGTCTCAGTGGGGTCTCCATCAGGCTGAGGGAGAAGACCTTAATCTTACAATTACCGGATTGCACTGACCGTAGATTGAATTTCTACCTTCTTCTAGGCATTTCCCCTAGTCGTTGGTTAACTATTTTTAATTCTGGCTACTCACTTCCGTTTTACATACGTAGCCATCTTTTGCGATGCTTCGTGGCACTTTTTTAACACTCATGAAGCTTCCATCGGAATGCACACCACTCTGTGACACTCTGCTGCCGTCCTCTGCTTCTGCGCCTAGCTCTCAGGTGACAGTGCCCGGGCCTGGCCCTGGCTCCTGTGTAAGGGTCCGGAGTGGGGTCCCTGTGCGGGACAGAGGACGACCCGCCCATCTAACCTGGGCTCACCAGACATTTGCACCATCACGGGCTTCGTCGTTCATGGGCAGGGGAGATGAACAGTGTACACAAGACGCGTAAACCTCTCCGGAGAGGTCCATGTCTCTCCTCTGCCTGAACCCAGAAGACTATTCCGCGTCCTTCAAGAACATTCCTTCAGAGTAAACCGTGAGTGAGCAACGAAGATTTCTCTAATGACTTCCCGGGGTGGGGGGGGCAGCCACCGGGCCGTGGGGCGCACAGAATCACACCACACCCTGCAGACACCGGTCCTCCCGTCTCCAGCCAGCCGCCCACACTCCATCGGCCTGCCCATGAGAAGCCGCTGTCCCTCACTGGCTCGTGCCCCCGCCTTGAGAACATTTTCAGGAAAAAAGTGGGGACATTTTCAGTTTCTCAAACTCACTCGCATCCCTATGCAGAAAAATGTAGTGCCGTCCCAGTTTCGACCTCGTGCCCTGGACCTGACGCCGGGCCCTGCACACTGACTGCCCCTTGGACATGAGGGGCTGCCCCTGCACGAGCACCGGCTCTGCCCTTGGCAGAGAACCCAGCCCCCACAGCCAGCACCCGCAGGAGGCTGGGGCGGGTCAGCAGGAGGGAAGAAAAAACAGCCTCGTCCCACGGCAGAGCCAACAAAAACGGGCTTACAAACAAAACCCAACAGTAACACATGAGGTCAGAGGCTTTGGTGGAAGCCGTCATTACTAGGGAATTCCTGAGGCTGAGTGGGGCGGTGGCCACCAGAGAGACCTGTCTGGTCCCGCCCGGTCTGGAGTTACACTCAAAGACCAGGAAGGCGGCCTCGGGGAGCAGGACCCTCGGACACCAGAGGACTGGGGCCCAGCAGGGAAGGGCAGCAGTGCAAGTTCAGGGCTTCTGGCACCAGGCCAGCTGCCCAGAACGGGCTGATGTTGGTGCCGGAGAGGATAAACAAGGACAGGAAAAAGGGAAATTGTGATTACTGAGTTAAGCATGAAAAGGGAAAAAAAAATCTTTGAAAATTGGTTTCTCTGTATCCAACTCCACAAAAGTCCTCCCTGAAAAGTTCAAACAGTAAGTTCAGCTTCTTTTCCAAAGATGTGACAAATAAAAGACGGAGAAAGTTTCCTATCAGGACGCAGCCAGAAGCCGAAAAATCACTGTGCTTTCTCCACCCACCCCTCCCCCAGCTCCCGCCCCCGACTTCCGTGTTTCATTGAACAGGGCTGCTGCTCCCCAAGTGCATCGGGCTCCACGCTGCCCCGTGCGCGTCGGCTTTTGGCCAGACCGTCCCTCATGCAAGGGCCAAACGCTGACCGCCCGCCCGCCCCGGGCTCCCAGAATGAAGGTTCGAACAGCGCCACGTCGCTCCAGCCCTCCCGCCAGGGGCCCTCCCAAAGGCTAATCATTAATGATGGAAAACGCGGCCTCGCTGAGTAACGCGGACCTTCCAACACCGGCACACTTTGTCACCCAATAGCCAAGCACCACAGAATCCCAGCAGAAGAGTTTTCGAGCCTTGGTTCACGACGAGGCTCGCAGTGGCAAACGCACATTTTTCAAAAGTCTCACTTTTGCTTGAAAGGGCACATCTTATCATCGGCAATGAATGCTGTCAGAGGCTTGGAAGTGACAGGCTTTCGCTGTTCGTTTTTGACAAGGTCTGCCAGGTACCTGAGTCTGTGTTAACTGTAATGTGAGTTTTCCATCTGAAGATGGAGTTGCTTGAGGAAAACTGCGATTTCAGCTTGCAAGTCCAGGGTTTTCCGGGGTGTCTTCGTCCTCGGATGTCCGGGTCTTGAGATGCCCCAGAGGCGGCCGAGGCTGCTCCCTGCCCCCACCCCGTGTGCTCACCCACACACACCCTGTCTGGCTGAGCAGAACTGAGGGTTTCTGGGCCGGGCACTTGCTGCTGTACTTCCTCTGTCCAGAGCGCACCTGTCACTACCCAATTGTCACTCGACCTGTGGCCGTCGCAAGCTGCATGTGAGAGTCGGCTGGGCAGCTTTTTAAACTTGCTTCTTCCGAAGCTCCTCCTTCCAGGGACTCTGATGGACTTGGAGTGTGGCCAGGCCTGGACTCGGTCTTCCTTCGCGCACCTTTGGTGATGCTCAGCCGAGACCCAGCGAGTCCGTCTTACGTGGACCGCAGGAAGGGCAGAGGCCCCCACATCCCCCGGTCTCCCCGCCTTCCCTACCTTGCACTCTGGCTGCTGCTCCATTGATCTCGCCCCAGCAAGCTGCACAGCCCTTTGAGACAGCGGCCTGCTGTACTCCCTGCTGCGTCCCCCGTAGCGTCCCATCCAGATCCAACCAGGACACAGACTCAACAGGTGTGTGCACGCACACACGTGTATAGTGAAACCCACCTCACAAGCCCACCACTCCAACCATCACGTCTAGTTCAGTAACACGAAGTATACTCACAATGCTGTTGCCATCACCCACAGCCTAGTTCCGGAACTTGTCCTCACCCCAGACGCAGACCCACACCCCTAACAGCCCTTGCCCGAACCCCACCCCTGCAATGCCTCATAACCACTCATCTGCTGTGCGTATGACCATCTATACGTATGTAAGTCAGCACATGTGGCTTACATATCTAGCTAGAACATACTACGCACACATCTATGTACCATATGAGCCAATCAATACACACTCTGATATATAAGCCACAGGCATCAATGGTGTCCCTCGGAGTCCCCACAGCCCTCTGTCCACCACCTCACGGTGATCCCCAAGCTGCCCCCTCTGAAGCCGACCCCACTTCACAAGCCAACCTCAAGCCTTTTGCAAGCGAAGCTGCCACATTGGTCATATGTATGTATTTCTTAACCATTTAACATACACACCACCATGCTATGATTTGCATTTGGTTCTGCTTTGTTCTTTTAAGGTGTCACCGATGACGTTTTCAAGTGTTGGGTCCCTACTCGCATTTTTCTCGTCAGAGCTGTGGTTTTCGTTGTGCAATTCTGTGCGGCAGGGTGAGTTTCGGGAACCCAGAAGCGGCCTCCCCGCAGAACTGAATGTGTGGTTCTTACTTCCAACCAGAAGTGAAGGTCCAAGACCAAGCTTTCGGCATCCGCTTCTTCCTTTCTTTCAAGTCGGTCCGGGACACTGAACAAAGGTGTCTGTGCTCGGATTAAAAGCCTCTCTTCACTCAACTCCCTGTAAAACGCATCCCCACATCACTGTAAGCAGGAAGGGCTTCCTCCTCCTCCACTGTCAGAAAAACCCAGGAAAGAGTTCTTGTGCAAGACACACAGCTACCACATCAGCAAGCCCTGGTGGCACGGAATCCAATCACCCCCATTCCCACGAAAACCTGTGATCCTGCAGAAACCACCTGGAAGGAACGGTTTCTCTATAAATGCCCAGAGCTTACGGACACCTCGTTCAATTTTCTCCTGCTTACATTTTCAAGAATTTATGGGACTTATTAAGTAATTAACTGCCACACTTAACAAGACTTAATTGGGCTGCTGCCAATGAAAATCATTCAGGGAAAGAGGCAAGACGAGAGTAAGGGAGTGAGATTTCCGTCATCTGGGAGAAACAACTGCCCCGCAATGCAATCAAGCACACCATGAGATAAAACTCGCACTTCGTATAAAGAGCAACAAATGATCCATCAGGCTACGTCATCTATGGAAGTAGCCACAAAAAGAAAAAAGCCTCCCACCTACACCAGGCCCCTGGGGTGGGCGCTCAGCCTTCTCGGATTACTTCCCATCCCCACTCTGGAATGCAGACCCAGAGGACCAGACCGCCTTTCCTTCTAACTCCCCGACCTGACCTCCTCGTTCCAGGCCTGTCCTCAACCCCTGAATCCAGCGGGCCTGTCCGGCGATAGGGAGGAGGGGAGGTAGCCCCGGGAACTGTCAGTCCTCTGCCCCGCCCCACCCCGCACATCCCCAGCAGAGCCCAGCTGCTGCACTGACAACCCCAACCGCCCCCCACCCCGGTCGCCCAGAGTCTTCACTTCCCCCGGAATGCAGGGCCTCCCCTCGACACCCTGACGTCCCTTCCATGCCCACAAACAGCGGGTAGACATCTTCCTCTTTTCCCAAGGAAACTGCGCGGCAGCGCCGGGAGGAAGAAGGACGGGGAAGGAGCCAGACCTGGTCCCTGCCACTGGCGTCCTGTTTCCAACAATTGCTGGCAGTGAAAACCTCCTCAGACAACAAACAAGGACTTGTGTCAGTCCATCGAGGACCCGGGCCACACAGGAGAGAGGAATTCCCCTCCGAGGCAGGAAGCAGAAACCACAGCAGGAAAAGCACAGCGGGGAAGGGCAGAAGCAGAGAAGGGCCTGAATGAACTAAAGACTCCAGAGGCTCTGCCAGCCTCCACCCATCCCCCCACCCCACCCACCCCCCACCCCCCCACAGCCCCAACCACTGCCAGCCCAGGCCACAGGCAGATGGGTGCAGGAGAGGGCCATTCCTGGCCCCCCCACAATTAAAAAACCAACATGGTCTCAGGCTCTCAGCATGGACCAATAGCCTGGCAGGGGTGTCCAACCTTTAGGCATCTCTAGGCTACACTGGAAGAAGAGTTGTTTTGGACGACACATTAAATACATTGTGACATGTAACCACACACACAAAAAACCCTCATGATGTTTTCAGTAAATTTGGTTGTGTGTTGGGCCGAGTTCACAGCCATCCTGAGCCACATGTGGCCCGGGGGCCACAGGTTGGACGCCCCTGGAGGGTGTGGTTGGTCCTTCGATGCCTCACACACCTTAGGGCTGGCCCGCAGACCCAGCAGTGTAGGAACATAGCGTCTGCAGCAACGTGTGCGCCGGATCCAAGCACCCACGTCTAGAGGAGCTTTGCAAACACGCCCCTGTGACAAGGAAGCGTGCTGGGTGGGGACCAAGAGTGGGCTCTCAAGTCAGACAACCGGGGTTCAGGTCCCAGCCCCACCCCTCTGCGGCCTCGGCTTCAGGCGGTCCCCTTCTAAAGGATGTGTTTAAGAATTAGCTGCTGTCACTCACTGAATACCAGACACCATGCTCGATACTTTACATGGCACAGCCTCAGAATCCAATGGCAAGACTCAATGCCTCGTGCACATTGCATCTATAGAAAATGGCAAAGGCGGGATGGGAACCGAGGTCAGCCTGACGCCCAACCCCACACCTCCACCCTGCCTCAGACGGACACTTTCTGTGTCTCTCAATAAAGGGCCTCTACCTGCCAAGGGGTCCCCTTCCCCCTGGGGAGCAACAGGACTTAGCCCATGACCAGAATCTGTGAAGGTACCTCTGTGCTCTGAGGGCCACAGGCTCCCGGAGCCCTTCTGGGGTCCCCACCCGCTCTGCACCGGGAAAACGTTGAGGGGAAAAAAATGACAGCGAACGGACAGGAGGAGGTACCAGGGGTCAGGATGATGGGGGGACGGAGGCACCGACCGCGGGGGGGCGTAGCGAGGGCCTTGGAGGTGAAGGAACGGCCTGCCCCCCCCCCCGATGATGGCGGCGGCTACGTGAATCCACGCGAGTAGGGAGCAGGGGACCATCCACACACGCAGCGTGATGCCGTCGGGCGAACAGTCCACGCCCACACCCGTGTTCTCGTGTGGACGCTGCCTCACAGCCTCCTAAGTGCCAGCTCCGGGGTGAAGGGGGCATGGGACTCTTCAGGTGCTAGCAACCTTCTATGAGTCTGTAATTATTACTATTGCGAGTAAAACTAAAAAATCCAAAGATGCCCAGCAGCTTTTCAGCTCATCCTTACGTAGATGCCCGCAACCTGCCTGGGCAACGTTCCTTCCACGAGGCGGTGATGCCCCCGAAGGTCCTTCCACCAGCCGCCGACCGGAGACCGGGACTCGCTCACCTGCCTCCCAACCCCGTTCCCCCTCACCCCTTTCAGATGTCAGATGGCAGGCGACGGAAAGGCAAACGCCCCGGCAGAGCCATAGCCTTTGGCTTTCGGGGCGGCCGCGTTCTCAGTGCACTTGGGAGCCCTCGTCCAGACGAACGAGGCCCTGACCATGCCGCACGCCTAGACTTGGGAGCACTTGACTCGGCCCGGAAAGGTCGGGCGAGGCTTCCTTCAGAAGTGAAACCAGAGCCGAGTGTGAAAACTGAGCAGGACGTCACCTGGCCGACTTGGAAGGGAAGAGCACGCCAGGAAGCCGCAGGCCTGGGACAGCGCCCCGGGTCCGCAGAGCTGGGGCGGGGGAGGGGCCGTGGCTGGTACCACAGACCCGTGGGAAAGCAGCAGAACCGGATCTGGAAGGTCTGCAGCGCCGCGCTGCAGGTGCAAACACACGCGGCAGGTGTGAAGCCTTAAACACACACCTGCGGCGCTCCCCGAGGACAGGGGAGCGCTCTCTTTGGTTTCCTTCCTTTACGATGATGACATTATACAGGGTCCGGCAGAAGGGAGGCCCGCTTGAGTGTGATTGGTAAGGGAATAATACGGGTGTGATGATTTATAGTTTGACTTTGAACATTTCACCGAAAATGTCATGTGGTGTGCTTGAGTGTGATGTTGTCATGTTACGGAATGACGCGCTTATGATTTGGCAATAAAATGGAGGCGTTATTTGTGTGGGACCGCACTGTATGTCTCTTCTTTATATTACCAAAACATACACATGTAAACAAGATAGCATAGTTCTAACAATTTCCCAATAATTATGATAAAGTGATACTTTTTCCATTTGCTTTATGACCAAGCAAAGCAAACAGATTCTTCTGGGGAAGTAAAACTGAACCGATGATGAATGATATCAAAGCTGCTAGCCCCCTTATACACAAGGCAAAGAAAGGCGCCTCATGTACCAGCCGTTTTTATTCAATGTTGCCCTTTCTCAAAGCTCATCTATATTCTCAAAATAAACTTGTCATATTTTAAGTTAGCAATTATGGGAAAAAGGAAAATGTCCAGGGGTGAGCAGAAATACAGAGGCGCCCTACCAAAGGGACCCATAATTCTTGATTCAAATGCAACAGCTCTGTTCACTGTAGGGGTAAAATGGTAGCAACACGGGGAGGTTGAATTCACACGGGCAGTAATTCACCATCTCTGGTACAGAGTCTTCATTTTGTCATCGCACCAGTGAAAAGTCACCACAAATAAACCCATTTGACTTCCAGTATTTTAGACAATAAAGAGAGCCATTTCTCCCAATGTCAAGTGGGCTTGGACAGAAGCACGCTTATAACAGCGAAAACCTCCACGATTCCAAGAGGATTCCAATGGCGGGCCACGTCCCACCTGTGCATCTCAGAACACCTGTGATTCTGCTTCATGGGCATTTCAGGGTGGCGTCAGCTGTTCTGATTTTACCCAAACTGGAGACGCATGCCATGCACAGGGTGAGATCAGCCACCCCCGCCGCCTTCGGTACCTGAGCTGACCTCCAAATGCGACTGATGGCCCACTCCGCAATGACGGCAGCCCCAAGCATCCGCAGCGACGGGATGGCCTGTCCACCTGGGCAGGGCAGGGGAGGTACGAGACCTAGCAGGACACAGGCATGCCAACTGAGTGCACAAGCGTCAGGCCGGGCTACTGACCTCCGTGAGGAAGGTACGTCAGCACTCACAGCTTTCTAAGATAAGGCAGAAACCGGCCACCTTCGCATCTAACAAACCGCAGGCTCCGTGAGGGTGATCACTGCGTCTCACCCTCTTCATGCCGCCCTCGGTCGCTGGTACGATGCCTCTCAGCCAAATGAACGAATGCCAGAGTGGTGCGCCCCTGGCACAAGGACACTGCGAGTGGGGTATGTGCGTCACCACCGACCCCCTCGTTCCTTGCTCACAGTGAGCCGAGCACCACGCCAGCCGATGAGGAAGAGACCAAGACGTCCTGTGACGCAGGCCCGATGACCCAGGAGAGGAGGAGGTAAAGGACTGAGTAGGGCTGTCACAAACGGCATGGGCTCAAACTGGTCTCCTGCTGTCGGGGAGAGGAGGAGATGCTTCCATGCTCCGTGCCCAGAAAGAGGCCCGTGTCCTGCGGGGAGAACATTCAAGGTCTGGAAGCAGAAGGCCGACTGTGAGACGCGCCGCTCGTCGCCGTGGGCCTGAAAGCTCTCAGCTCTCATCTCGGAAGGACTTACTAATGTCCGCACCAAGGGCACAGGGAGAAGGGCTGCGGGGAGGCGGGGCAGCCGCCCGCACGCCACCAGGAGGACAGCGTTCCGCCCAGCCGTCTCACTGTGGTAGGGCCGCCGGACGCCGTGGAAATGGGCCCCCCACCCCAGAGCCAGCGGTCCTTTCTCTGTGGTCGTTCTGTCCTGACGGCAGGGATCCGTGAAGAGGCTGAAGCCACGCAGGCAGTTTCTCTTGAATTCACAGTTACAGAACAGACTGCCACCCTGAAAGGGTTTCCAGGTATCACGCACAAAAGAATGGGACTTAACCAGGAAAAGCACGGGCGGGGGAACAGGACGTTGGGTCGTCCTGGCCTGGTGGCAGCTCCCACAGAGGATGCGAGGCTAAAAATAGACTCAACAAACATTCGCAGAGAGATGGTATCTAGAAGCTGCGCAGGGACGGACGCCTCCCCTCCCCTGGAGGGACCTTCCAGGAGGAAGCAACGGAAAACAGGCCGCATACACACAGCAAGGCGTCTGGATTAATACTTGCGAGGAGGAGGAGGAAAAACAAAACACAAAAAACGCCTTCAGTCTTACTATTTCACCTACACTCAAGAGCCTCGGTCACCCAGCAGAAGGGGGCAGGAGACTCATGGAGAAAGGTTATTAAAGAACATTCTCGGGCTTTCAGGAAATTCAATCCCAGTTTACACTCCTCTTTGGGCACTTGGCCCCATGGCCTTGCCAGACCCACTCGCCTTACAGGCTCATGGAACGGGGAGGCCCGCACACCAGCCCTTACTCTGTTCGGAGTTCCGGGTTTCACTGCTGAGCTTGAAGGGAAAATGATGAACCCACCCACTCAGCATTCGGGATCCTTGGAATCCAGACTGACCACCCAGCTCCCAAATTCCAGAATTAGCTCCTGCTCTAATATTGAAGTTGCGCTGATATGCCTAGGTCTTCAGTGCAAATAATAACTCCCAGAATAGGGATGCAGGTCCTCTCTCTCCTTGAGTGCTGGAGGAAGAGAAGGGGACAGGTGAGGAGGGGGTGGCCAGGAGCATCCCTGCGGGAGCCTCAGGTCCCCCGGTGCAGAGGCATGTCCAGGTGCGGTACTTTCTAGCCACACCGAAACCAAAACAGGGCCCAGGACGGGCAGAGAACGTATCTTGCCATTCCGTAAACGTTTCTCTCATAAGCCTTCTTAAACTTTCTCAAATAAAGAAGCCAGGCTTTCCTGTTTAATCTTACAATTAGCCCTTCAGATCTTACACCACCCCCCTTACCTCAGTGAAAAAGAACATGGTATTAAAAGGCTCCTGGGATGTATGCAAACAAGGGACAAAGACGGCTTCTTTAGAAAAGCATCACATACAGGAAGGCACTTATTGGCTGGGGTCTGTGTTTCTCAAGGTGAGTTATAGCTCACGCATGGTCCCCAGCATGGTTTGTGGAACCAGCTTTTTCAGTGGAATGGACCAGAGTAGCGAAGAAAACGTTCGAGTGTTTCCCCTACTGCCAGGTTAACTGCTGTTCGGGGAACTCGCACCACGGCGGCGGGGGGGGGGGGGGGGGGGGGGCAGGATTTGGTTTTCTGAGTAAAAAGCCACTGCTGCGGATGACGTCAACTTGACCTGCTGAAAAGCGTTCTCCTCGTATTACTTTTAACTCTTCACCCCATTACAATGCTTCGGAATCACTTCAATGGTAAATTACACCGGGTCCCTTTATAACTTAGTCTCAAGATGACGATTAATAAAATGGGCTCGACCTTTACAACAGCCCAACCGTCATCCCCCCGAAGGTCTGCGGTGATCCCAAGAGCTCAAGGGAGAGATAAACCCATCAACCATCCCAAACCATCGAGACCCCACAGCCCCTCGTCCATTCCATAGATGGCAGCCTTGGACGTGGCGGGCTGGCCAGTGCGCTGCAGGAGCCGACCCGTGAACGGGGCAATGCTTGTACCAACATTGTAAAATAACTTCTCATCGTTCTAAGAGAGAAAGTATCTCAGACCATAAAGTAAAGAAGTGGGTTCTGCAATGGTAACTATATGAAGGTATTCTTCAAAGCCCTCGTGGGTGTTACTTTGTTTTTCAATCACGGTTGACGTCCATTATTTTTGTACCGGTTTCCAGCGCACGGCATGGTGGTCAGACAACCGTGTGCTTTACGAAGTGCTCTGCACGCTCCCCCAATATTCCAGGACCCACCTGGCACCATACCTAGTGATCACAACATCATCGACCGAATTCCCTGTGCTGTACTTTATATGTCCCTGAGTGTTTGGTAACCACCCATCAGTACTTTTTAATCCCGTCCCCTTTTTCATCAAAAAATGCCTGGCTCACAACCCCACAAGGCGCATGCTGCTTTTCTCAGAGTGGCGTGTCATGAGGAGAAGACGCTGTCTTCAGTCATTTTCTAAATCGGTGTTCACCCTTGATTTCTGTAAAATTTATTTCACCCTTGAAACACATACACACACATAAATTTTAAATAAAAATACAAGCTTTATTCTCTTAATCAGTAAAGTACTTTCTGTATGATGTACTTTTTCTAAATCCTGGCCAATCAAGTTTGCCTTAAATAAGACATAATTATTATGGTTGGAATTCTATAAATTATTTCCTTTACATCGCTAAATTAAAAGCTTTTTTTGGAGGAAATATAACTCAAGTTTATTGATAAAAATGGACTGAACTTTAAGAACACCTTGGAAGTCAAGGGTTTTTTATTACTTAATTTAAGCTTTACTTTTCTCGTCTGCTTTATGCTTTTGTCAAAGCTAAGACATTAAAATCTATCTGTCTGTCTATCCAACCAGCCAGCCAGCAAGCCAGCCAGCCCCCCCACCCAGACACATTACCATATGCATAGCAGGTACTCGAGAAAAAAAGTATTTTCTGAATGGAAAGATTACATAAGATACAATAAATTTATTCTAATACCCAATTATAGCTCAATTTACCTATCAATTTTTATTCCTTAAAGCAAGTTTTCTTAGCTCCATAACCTGTTAATCAAAAGAAAGCCATCGATCGGAGCATTCAGCATTAAATCCACTCAGCTGAGAGCGTGCTGCCTTGATTAAGCTGTCTGTCGAATTAAAGAGCATCTAGAACAGAAGTTCGACATCAGAGACATCACACACACACACACGCTTTTCCCAGCTCTCTTTTCCAAGGGTTACATACAATTCTAAGCATCCCTCTCTCCAGAAAATTAAACCACTCCAAAGTGCCCCAAAATATAATGATGGGAAACTGCAATATGTTGCTATTTCTGGAATATCTGGAAGGCCAAATGGAAAGGCCAGCGGGTGCAGAAAATAGTAAGAAACACAAATCCCTTCCACATTCCTCCTAATTCCAGGTCACCTGCCCCAAGATAATCATCTGAAGCTTTAGCCAGAAGGAGAAAACCAAGTATTAGGCAACAATCAAGAACTACTCAGATTTTTTTTCCCCTCATCATACGCCACTGCCTCGGGTCAGAAGGAGAATTCTTTGGGCCCATTTCCAAAGATGTCCCTGTAAACTCAACACAATCTCAGCAGCTTTTGCCTTGCTGTGGTGTGAAACTCACGTCAAAAGCTTGCAGAATTTCAAAGCTGTGAGAAAACTGAGAAAAAAGAGGAGGAAGAAGCTTGCTTCATTGCATGTCGAATACGAAGGCTTTACTGTAAGAGATGCAGCAACTAGGAAAGACTAGCCACACCCAGAAAGCGGCCGTCTGCTGATGGGCCTTTCTCTCCGAGGTCCTGTCTACATCTGCTGTCCCGGGCTGGCTGATATGCGTCTGGCCTGAAATAATCCACAATTCCCACTCCGCAGGACAAGCGCAGGGCACTCAGGGGACACACAGTAATTGAAGAGATGAGTCTGCTCCTCCATGCCAGCAGGCACACCTGTTTGTAGCACCTGCCAGGTGTCAGCAAAGAAGACATATCTCCGACCTCAGAGTTTCCAATCAGGTGGAGGACAAAAGACCTGACCCGAGTAACTAGAGTTCAAGGTCAAATGTAAATGTCATCAGAATGGTACAAACAACATAGTCTAGGAGTCCCGAAGAGGCAGATCGTCACTGGTCTATGTGACCAGGCGGGTGTTTTTTGAAGGAAATCCAACTAAATTGTGTCTTAAAGGATAAACAGGATTTTGCAAAGCAGAGATGGACGGATAATTTGACAAGTGAGGAGGGAACACCAACATTCCCAGGAAGGCTAGCGTGTCCGCCCACACTGGGCTCCGAGCTTTGCTTTCTGATATCTCCTGATTCCCCCTCTGTGGGGAGGCCCAGTGGCATTCAGCTGCAGAATTTGGGAAAGTTAGAAGCAGAAAGGCAGGAAAGCTGAAGTGAGTGTGACTGCTGAATGCTTCCAAAGGTGAGCCAAAAAGTCAGGACTTCACCAGAGAGAACAGGAGACTACTGATTATGCTTCTGAATGGGATAAAGAGAGGGAAGGAAAGGAAGGAGGGAGGGGGAGAGAGAGAGGGAGAGGAAAAAAGAAAGGGAGGGAGGGAGGAAGGAAGGGAGGGGAGAAGGAAGGAGGGAGAGAAGGGAGGGAGGGAGGGAGGAAGGGAGGGGAGAAGGAAGGAAGGAGAGAAGGAAGAGAGGAAGGGAGGGAGGGGAGAAGGAAGGGAGGAAGGGAGGGAGGGAGGAAGGGAGAGAGGAAGGGAGGGAGGGAGGAAGGGAGGGAGGGAGGAAGGGAGGGAGGGAGGGAGGGAGGGAGGGAGGAAGGGAGGGAGGGAGGAAGGGAGGGAGAAAGGAGGGAAGACAGGCAGGCACTAGGTCGTGCACTGCTATGAATTAATTGGTAGACATCGCTGCCAAGCACCCTTCTTACTCTTTGTGACTGCTGACTAACACACTAACACATGAAGATGTGGAAGGGGCCTGAAAGGTCCTTTCTTTCACCTCCTGCCCAGCTGAGTGAGTCCCACCCCGTCACCCCAGGAGGATCCCCTCGGCTCTCAGCGCTGCCAGGTGGGGAGCCACCCGCCCCGGAGGCCACACTCCCCAGCCACGTGGAGAGGCTGGACAGCTGACGTCTTCCCACAGCTTTGTCCTTTTGGTCCAAGGTCCAGCACAATGCCGAACAGCATTTCCCTGTCTATTCTGAGACATGCTTTCTTCACATTTTAACAACTATAAAATCAGAAGGAGTCCTGCAATTAATTGTGTGTCCAAATAGCAACTGGCGGCGCGTTTTCGTAGCGCTGCGTGAAATAACGCTGCAGCGCACAGTCAGTGCTGTGCCGGATGCGGTAAGACAGCCAGGCACAGTGTGGCCTGATCCCTCTTCAAAGGCTAATCTCTCGTCCACATTTGACAAATGTGCTCGAAGTAGAGGTAACAAGCCTGGACCGGGAGCCAGGCACTCCTGGGTCCCACAGCAGCCCCCTTTACAAGGTCTGGTTGACCTTGACCTGGGTCACATTTCTTTGTACTCGGTTTCCTCATCTGTAAAATGGGGCTCACGACGATACCAGCCTGGAGGGCTGTTTGCGCGTGCACGACACAGGTAACGTGTGTGCGAGCCAATGAGCAGCGCTCGGCACACGACCCAAAGGCCACTACCGTCACCTCCCTCTCAACTCCATCCCCCCTCCCTGCGATCACCCTGCGTATGACAAGGCCCCTAAGACACCGGCCCGCTTCTGGGTCCGCTCCGGTCTGTCTACACCGCCGCTGAACGATGGTTCGCCCGGCAAGCAACACCCTGCGTTCTCCGTGCTCTGGCTCGGAGGGGACCCAGGAGCACAATCCTTGCTCTCGCTCCCGGAACAATACAGAGCGTGGGCTCCAGTCTCCTGGACGGAGCTGAAGGAGAGGGACCAAGAAAGGGTTCGAGGGAGGACTCTTACAGTGGGGAGAGTCAGCTAACGAAGAAGGGCAGAATACGTTGCCCGAAGGGGACAAGAGTGGACCCCGACTCCGGGCAGATTAGAAAGCCCTCTCGCATGCCCTACCCTGAGCCACTCCCGGCATCCTGCCCACCCCCAAGTTCATGACCGAAGCTCCTGCAGGAAGTGGGAGCAAAGGGAGCTCCTGCAACCAATTTATCACATCGCACACCTGGGCCTCTGGCTCTCCGCACAGCTGCTAACAGCACGGGGTCCGGCCACCGCCTGCCTGGTCGGCAGCAAGCACAACAAACGTCCCCAAGAAGGGGCGAGTCCTCTGAACAAAAACACGAGCACTTCCCAGAGCAAGGCAGACTGGCACGAGGAGAAAGACCCTCCAGGCCGCGTGACCGCCGACCCCAGCAGCAGGCACTCCCGCTGGGCTTTCACGCAGCACTCCCACCCACGGCATCGACTGTGAAACCTCCAAGTCCAGCCTTCGAACGTGTGGCCGTGGAACGTCATTTCCTCTAACCCAAAATGAGAGCGCGCAGGAGAAGTAGCGAAGACAGACATGCAGCAGCAGGCTGATACTTCTGCAGCCCGCTGTGACGGAGCAGTGAGCGCTTTACAGGTTAAAGCCGATAATTAAAGGCTTTTCTGAAATAAATAAATAAAGCCAAGGCCACACGACTAAGGGGACCAATAAGGACAGGCTGAAAGGACAGTCAGGTCCTTGCTGGCGAGGGACAGGGAGTCAGGGGCTTGAACAGACCTGAGGTTTCATCAACAGGGCAGCTGCCGAGACGGGTCCCCATCGCCACTGAACACAGAGTGGACATTAGTGGAGGAAACAGAGAAAAACCAAGGGACTTTGAGCGGCTTCGACCAAGCGACAAGGTCCTCCCCAGGTTAGAGCAGGACCTAGCCAGGTTGCGGGTTAGAGCAAGTCAAATACAGCATTTCTCTAGAATTTTCCTTACCATCTCCACCGGAGACCTCAGGGGCACAGTATGGCTCTAACAGCAAAGGCGTCTGGGAAAGGTCAGACTCTCTGTTTAACCTGCTGTGACTGTTTAACTCTCTGTAGCCCCAGGCTTGTCTGACTACCCACAAAACCACCCAAAGATAAACGCCAGGCCCCCAGGAAAGAGGTTAATGAGCGCACAGAGTGTGGATAATGGCTTGCTATCTGTTAACTCCGGAATGCACTGTTCCTTCTGGTGGTCTCCCTGACTACCGACTATAAGACGTTACTATTAACCCCCTATAAAAAGGGACCCTGTCCTGGGAGGGGGTGGATTCTTCCCTGCCAGCCACCGCAGGGAGTGGCTACTTTTATGCAAGTTTCTCCTGTTAAAGCTCTATCGAATTCGAATAAGGTGATGCACCAGTCGTACAGAGTTGGTCCTGAATTGAGACACTTGGGGCTTTCCCCCACCATCCCGGTCAACCCCCTTTGGTTCAGATGAGGAAAACGAGGCCCGTGTGACTTGCCGGCAGCTGCACAGCTACCCCAAGTCCAACCGAGCCAAGATGGGACACCAGAGCTCCCAAGCATGGTCTCAGTCCCTTCCCTCCCCAAAACTTGTGAATTCATCCAAGAATAAAAACTAACACAGCTGGAATTCTCCCAACAAAAATCAACGCTCGTCTGCATGGTTCTAATAAGGATGAAAGAAAAACAGTTTTAATAACAAGCCAACCAATAGCGCCATGCTCTTCTCTAGAACAGGGACCTTGAAGTGTAACCCAGCCTGTAGGACAGTGTCCGGCAGTGTGCAGACCACACCAGAGCCCATGAACTTGGCTCCTACATATCTGCCCTGTGGCATCTCAGTTTGTTACCCACAGAACATACTTTCTGAGAGCAAAATATGGAGGCTGAGCTGCTGAGATTTTTGTGTCATTCCTTAAGATCAGCTTGGATCTTCCGTCAGCCTACTTTGTTCATGGACAGAAAAGAAATATTCAGCATTGGCAGTTATCGTGAATTCTCAAAAGACACAGATGGACTCTCGAGGCTTTATTCAAACTCCCTATTTACTCCCTGCCCCTGAGTGTGAAAACTAGCTCCAAACCGTCTCACCTGCTGCCCTGAGAGAACAGGAACGCCGAGGTGCACACCCACGGGAGGCCATCTGCCCCTTGCCTCTCCCTCTCCGCAGCAGCTCTGCACCGACCTCTGGGAAGCAAAGGCGGCTTGGGGAGAATTCCTCTCCAGCCCCGTCAGCAACCTTCCAAAAAGCACAAAGCCACGTGCAGCTAGCAGTGGAGGCACCTATTCAGAACCTGCATCTCCCTCCGACCTGGATCAGGGACAGCACACACCTGTGCACCTGGTGAGCACGAGGCTCCACAGCTGGTGAAGAAACCTAACTACCGTCTCCTTAAATACCTTGTTTGCCTCCAGAATTGCCCTGATAGTCCGCACGTGACTATTCTCTACCCTGAGTGGCAGAGCCAGGGCCCCGAAACCCAGCATCCCTGTCGCCCCCAACCGGCAGGAGCATCCGGCACCCTCCAGCACCCTCCAGCACCAGCACGCTGCCTCTCGGGCCCTGGCTCAGACACAGCAACTTTTCTGGCGAAGCTCAAGTCCTTCAGAAAATCCTCGGTGCCTCCGCAGTCCTCCACCCTAAGGAACAGAAAAGCCTCTGGGCGCCCCCCACGCATCACGCAACCATTCAAAATGATCCCAGCTGTGTCAAACCGGCAGGGCCGAGCACCCAGCTCCCCTAACGAGCACGGACCCAGGTGCGGCTGCGCGGGTGGGCGTTCTGCAGGTGTGGTTCACGTCTGCAATCGGCACCCTGGGGCGGGACTCATCCCGTGAGTTGGAAAGCCTCCACTGAGGTTCCCCTGAGGAAAATTCTGCCTCAAGATTTCAGCATCTTCTGCCCAAGGGTGTCCTTACAAACTTAAGGGATGTGGCACGATACATCCCGTCATGTCGCATACTGAGTTGGCCAAAAAGTTCCTTTAGTTTTGTCCCACAAAATAAGACACATTTCTTCATTTTCACCAATAACTGTATTGATTTGGATATTTTGAGTGTGTCAGCTATCTCCCACAAGGTAGAGCATTGATTGTTCTCAATTAATGTCTCGATTTGATTGCTATCAACGTCAACTGGTCTACCTGACTGTGGAACACCATTCAGCCAGCCATCTCCCGCACAAAACGTTGCAAACCACTTCTGACACGTTCGATCCGTCACAGCTCCTTCTCCGTACACTGCACAAACCTGTGTTTGCATTTCCCTGAGTTTTTACCTTTCTTGAAAATAACAAAGCGTACCACACTGCAAATGCTGTTTATGCACACTGATAGCACAGCTGTCCCAATACAGTCCGACAACAGTGTTCTGAGTCTTACGGAAAAAAAAAAACAAACTTTTTGACCAACCCACTACGAATCTGGGCTCCCACCGCCGTTTCTGCGGAGAGCCCCAATCCCTGAAACACAGCCCAGTGCCCTTGTGCGTCACTACAGACCTTTGAAAACCCAGGTTCGGCTGCAGACTCAAATGCCGGCGGGGGCCAGGCAGGTAAAGCCACTGGGGAGAGTGGCTGCCAGACAGCAGGCGGTGGACCAGGCTGCCTCCGGGTCCTGGAGACAAGAGGGAGTTCAGGGAGCCACACGGAACTGTGGGCCATTCTGCCTACAGGGGACAGTCGGGTCCCCAGTGCCTGGACATGTCCCACTTGATCCGGAAAGGCCAGAGATCCACGCATTTTCAATGTAACATCCTCCCCTCCCATCATACACCCCCCCCCGCCACGCCCGTTCTTAAGTATAGGCAGCTGATTCAAACTTAAAGCACGCAGTCACGCAGTCCTGTGGGGTCAAGCAAAACCAGCCCGTGGGCCAGTGGAGGGCGGGAGCAGCAGCCCTGCCGCTCCACACGCCCCACCTGCGCGCCCTCGTTTCGGCCTGGAAACAGCCCCAACGGCCGGTGCTGCCATCCGCCCCTTCTGCGGAGCCGGAGGCCACAGCACGGCAGGTGCACCGGCTGGGCAAGGTCCCGTGGCGTCTGAACGCAGGGCCACCAGGACGCGGCTCTGCTTCCCCGTGCGGCCTCCGCGCCGAGGAGCTGAAAGCTCTTGGCTTCCGTTCTGTTGTGTTCTCACGGGCGTGAAACGGCAGCGCACACAGCCTCACAGGTGCGGGACTCGCGGCAACACGGACAACGGAAGGCCTGGCTCAGGCAGACGGGCCGGGACCCCCGAGACCGCTCCGCTGCACCCTGTGGGTCGGCGGACGGACGCCCTGCTGTCCCGGGGGGCCCATCACTAGTGCGTTTGTAACGAATGGCCAGCCGGGCTTTGCACTATTTTAACTCACCAAGTTTCAAATCAAACATTTTCGTCCCAGGAACAGTTCAGACAACAGCATAGTGAACTGCAGCGTGCCAGTCATTCAGTTGAAAGACTTAAACATCACACACACAAAGAAAAGAACTGGAAGACTACAAATACATACACACATTCATATGCGAACTTAAGCAGCACAGCAGGAAGGCTCCACGACTCCTTCACCACTTGCAGGCGGAGCCAGGACTGAACCTTCCCGCCACACTCGCGTGTGCGGGCCGGGCTCGCACCTCCACCTCACACGCAGCCGGAGCCCCACGGCCGCTCTGCGTGCTCGGGCCTGGAGTAGATGGTGCCAGAAGGTGTGCACACCCTTTGCCACGGGCTTGTGTTTGCTCAGCACGCTGCACCGGACACTCACTCGCTGCTGCTCTTCCCTCACAGCCCATTGTGTGACCACGACACTGTCCGCCGGTTACTGGATGCTGGGTGTGCCCCCTGCCCGGTGCGGCAAAGCACGCTGTCACGCGTGAGTCCTCGTGGGACAGTGTGAGGCCGTCCCCGAGGGGAGATGAGCTGGAGCAACAAGGACACGATGGTTGTGCAAGATGCTATCGTGAGGGGCAGGAGGGGGGCCGGGGAGGAGATTCCACACAATTTTTGCAAGTTTTCTATAATTTTAAAAGTACTTCAAATTTAAAAAAACAAAAAAACATTTTTTTAGGAAAACACCTCTGACTACTCAGAGCAACTCCCCAAAGGGCTGCAAAGCTTGGGACTAAATGCCAGGCCCCGAGAGCCCTCCGAGGCCAGCCGGCGGCCCCAGGGCGGGGCTGGCCCCGGGCACCGGATCTCGGGAATGTCACAACCCCGCCATGTGAGCCCGTCTGCTGGGAACACCTCCAACAGTGAGCTGACAGATTGGCCACGAGCGGTGAAAAAATCAAAGCCAGCCTCTGACTATTTATAAACCAAGGCAGCAAGAAGTCATTTAAATTAAAAAGACAGCACAGCTATGACCACCGGTGTGGCTCACTTGGTTGGGCATCTTTCCGCAAAACAAAAGGTCGCCGGTTCGACTCCTGGTCAGGGCACAAGCCTGGGTTGTGTGCCAGGTCCCCAGCTGGGGTGCGTGCGCCAAGCAGCCTATCAATGTTTCTCTCTCACATCAATGTTTCTTTGTTTCTTTCCCTCTCTTCCTCTCTCTCTAGAAACAAATAAAATCTTTTTGAAATTGTTAAAAATAATGAGAGCAAGATCCATTAGATTCAATAATTCTCTCTAGCTATAACACCTTTCTATCCAATATGAAATGACTTGCCTTCTTCATAGGTTTACACTGCATCTGATATATTTAATTCAATACATGTAGGGGCACATTTCAAAGTTTCAGAACCGCTGATGCGGGGGAAAAAACCTTCTTTGAGTTTGGATATCTCTTCTTTTTTTCTCCTGCTCTTTCCAACCAAGCAGACGCCCTATGCTACGAGCAAACTGTTTACGTGAAGGCCCAGAGAAGGGGACTGAGATGAGCCTCATGGGCCAAACCCAAGCCCGGCCACCTCCTCTAGGAAGCCTGCCAGAACTAACCTCATCTGAACCACATCACTCATCTCCTCCCCTCTCCCTCTGGCCTTCCACAGTCCCTCTGGCCTCAATCACTTAGCACTTGTACATATTTTGATTGGGATCATCTGCAAGTCCCTGTTAGGTTTTCCCTTCCTACCCAGAGAGTAAACTTCTCAGGCATCACGTCAATCCATCGCCAAGACCAAGGGCCAGAACACAACAGAACGGAGCTGCCCTGGAAACAGAGCCAAGGCTGGATCCCTGCAGCCAGAGCCTAAGCCTGTTACAGCCTTCCAGGGACTCCGTTTCCTCCCACTAAATCCTGCTTGTGAATCAGCCCTTCATCTCGCCTTCCTCTGCTGACACTTGTTACATCCAAGGCACGTGAACCCTGGGAGCTACAAGCTTTGCCAATAAGAAACATCTGAGTGGTGTATTTTATTTTTGCTGCCTCCCACAAGATAAGTAGCCCGCTAGTGACCTAACAGTGCTTAATAAACGCTGGTTAAACTCGCCAAGTGACAAGGCCGGTGACTAGGGACTGAGGGGCCTCAGGGGTCCGTCATCTGAGGTCTGTTTCCTCTATCTGGCCTCCCAGTCCCGGCCCGCACTCAGGAACAGCCTGACGTGTCCGCACCAGATGGGCCAGCAAGGATCCAAAGGCCACACTGAAACCTGCCAGGCCTTTTGGCATTTCCCGCATGCGCCCGTGCGGGTGGCACCAGGGCCCAGCCCGCAGCTGCAGCCTGACTCGGGAACAGGAGGGCCCCGGTCTCCCCAGGATGCCAGGTCAGCAAGCAGCCAGGGCAGTGGCCCCGGAGCTGTGCGGCTCAGAGCCACCAGGCCAAAACTCATCATCTCCGGCTCACTCAGCCAGATCTCTGGCACAGCTGAGAAAGCACCCTGGTGCTTGCGCAACCAACTGTCTTCCCATCCGAGGTATTTCAGAATCACGCCCTGCACTGAACGCCACAGCTCCGCCCCAGGCTGTGCTCTGCCCCCTCCCCCTGGGGTGCTCGAGAGCTCCGAGGGGCCTGGTGGGCATGGTGGGGCAGAGAGAGCAGGGAGGGGCCCTCCCAGGCCCCTCGCCCATAGGTCTGGATGTCATCGTCAGAGATTTTCCTCCTACAGGGTTACAAAACACCTCTTGCTTGTGAACATTTTTGAAGGGCTGCACGTTATAAGCTATAAACCAGAACTTCCCTTGGGTCTGTGTAAGGGCAGGTCCCGGAGTGAAGTAACAGGAGCTGTGCTGTGGAAAGGGGGAAGGATGAAGGGGCCGTGGCAGGAACGGGGCACCCCGGGGAAGGGGAGAGGGAGTAGGTGCCAGAGAAAGGAGGGAGCCAGCAGCGGGAGAACCCGCAGAGAGGAGAGAGAGCAGGTGCGAGCCAAAGGCCCTGGTCCCCAAGGTCTGCGATGGGGGTATTTCCTACACAGGAGTGTTCTGGGTTAGGCCGCGGTCACCGAACCCTGTTGCTACGCAATGCTTTGCTGGGACCGGTCCTGTCTCGTGACTCCAGGCCCTACAGCCTGTGTCTTTTAAACGACACAGACACCCACACGCACGCACTGACACTCGCCCACACGAACCCTGAGACGAAGCTCACGTGAAACTGAGCCCCGTGCAGGCGCACAAGCAGTCCAGGGAGAGGGCCTCAGGGCTCGCAGAGTCACCGGGTCGCCGTTCCCAGGGGAAGCAGAGCTCTCCCTGGTCGAGTGCCCCCACAGGCCATTCAGGGGGCGAGAAACTCCTGGCAGCCTTCCCATGGCGCACTTGACCTACGTGAAACCCGAGCAGGGTCATCAGACAGAACTTCCGCGCTTCCGGCAGGCTGGCGGAATCTCACCCTTTCTCTGGGGAGCGTGGCAGCCACCCACGGTGGCTGCACGGCAGGGACAGTTTGAGAACCGTGGTCTGCACGGAAATGCTTACTGTCATCTGAGTGCTCCTCTAAGGCCAGACATCCAGGTCACGGAACTTAGTCACCTGCAGGAAGGTGCGGCCCAAGAGCGGGAATGGAAAAATGTGCTTATGACAACCTGCCATTTGGCGGCATCTAACTTCTCTTAAACTGCCTTCTGTACGAGGAGGCGCTCAAATGTGTATTTGGATATAGAAAAGATCCGCCATCTGAAACCACAGAAGGACAGCATTTGTCACACACTTGCGGTGCAGGTCAGTTTGTCTAGCAGGAAGGCACGGTGACTTTCCAGAGGGGCGCAGCTTGGGGACACGGCTGGGCATTGAATGCGTGGCCAGAAAGACATGGTTTTTAAGAACCAGCCTTCCTAAGGATGGCATGGGGACGGGTCTCGAATCTCCCACTGAAGGTCACAGAGGTCCTGAGAACCTGGTCATCCTGCAAGGGGTTCACCACGGCCCTCCTGACCAAACTGGCAAAGCTCGGTACCCCCCTCCTTCCCAGTCACCCCGATTCAGGTGTGACAGCGATGTCACAGCCCCGTAGCTGTTGCTCTCAGTGTGAATGAAAGAACTTTGGAACAGAAAGGCTGCTTGGCCACCGAAGGTCTGGACAGGCCTGGGTACACCTTCACCCCACCCAAGTTTTTCATTCATTGGTGGTCACGAAGTTGTGATAATGTAGATAAGTTTAACATTTTCTCTAAAGAAAGGATACAACAGGGAAACCAGGAATTCAAGTAAATTATATTTTTCGTATTTAAAAGTCTTTCTCAAACAGCCCCAAAGCACTCTGTGAATGCATCCACCTACAACTGGTATGTGACTGAGATGTCGTATTTATTTACGAAAGCGGGGCCCTTAGGCACAAGTGCCAGACAGCAGTTTGTTACATTAGATCCAGGTATTAAAACCTACTTGAAAGGAATACAGTTCTTGCCTAACAGCATATATATATGTACTAACCTGTCCCTAATTTAGATTAGCTTCCACCTGAATTCAGTGCTGGCATCGGAAACACACACAGGCTCACAGTAAGATATGTTTTAGAGACTATGACCCACATAAATCTAGGTATTCATTAAAACTATTTTTCACAGATTGTAAGAAAAACCTGTTTCAGGGGTGTGAATTCAAGGAGAGCCGAACCTGCGTTCTACAATTACCAAAATAAACTATTTTTTAATTCCCTGGAATGAATTTTTAAGTATCGCCACTCATAAGCACATCACCTGCTAGTGACTTTCAACTCAGTCCCGTGTCCCCTTTGCCTGGAATGTGTCCCCTCTGGCTCCGCACAGATGCCCCAGTCTTACTCTTCCTGGCTATTCTGCCTGAAGCTACTTTCTTTTGAAACAGTTTCTACCCCTTGCCCAATGCCTCCAAATACTCTCAAAAGTAGGCAGTATTTCGTCCAAGTTGACAGCTTGCCTACTTTCCTCTGTTTAGTATAAAATCTGATAAGACCACGGAAGGTTCTGGCAACAACCTGCGGGAAAATGAGGGAGTTCTCGGAGAGGGAGGAAGCCCCTGAATTCCAGTAACTAAGGACAGGGCGAGGACCTCAAGTACACAGGAGGACCCTCGGGGGTAACCACACATTCTGATGAGGAGCAGCCCGCGGGGAGTCTCCGCGTAGTTACTGCTCCACCTCCACCTCCTCCTCTCACGGCCTCCCCCAGCTCGCCCCCAGGCCCCTACTGTCCCTGTTCCCCCCGGTGCCAGCACCCTCTCCTGCCTCCGCCTCCCTCGTGGCTCGATGCGCTCTGTGCCCCGCCCCCGCAGCAGGCCGCTCTCCCGTACACCGCCCCTGAGTGAACACACCTTTCCCGGGACGTCTGTGCAGACAGTGCTGAGCTGGAGAGGCAGAAAAGCCCAACAGAGTCCCCTCGTTTAAGACATGAAAACCACACACAGAAACAGCCAACTGACTGCCGCGGCTGGAGTCGAGAACACGGACCAGAACCCAGCGGCACAACCAACGCCGCATCCTGAAGAGCCCACATCTCGACAGCCCAGAGCGCAGGCCACGGGACGAGGCGGAGAGTCGGGGCTCAGGCAGGCGGCGTGCCGGGGACAGCGCTCTCCACGGTTTCGGCCCACGCCCCTTTGGCAACCGGGGGAAGCCGGCGGACCTCTGCTCAGAATCGTGTTTTTCAAAGCAAAAAAACAAAAAGAAACTGACAGACACACACACACACACACACACACAACAACACAGGATTACAAAGGCCCACAATTACATTGACATGGTGTTATGAAAATACTGAAGAACCAATTACGGATTCCGATCCAGTTGTGTGTGTGCCTGTTTACAAACACGCAGGACAGCAGGCTCTCGCGGCAGCTGTGCTCAGAGGCGGTCACGCCCAACACTAAACACCGCCGTCGTTGCTACGGGCATGCGGAATTGAAGGGAGCGCTCCTTTGGTTCAAGGTCAGTGAAAACGAGGACTGTTCCTTCACCTGAGTTCAGAGACCCTGGAATTCTTGCCAGTTATCTTCCCAGACCCTAAAATGGTTCTGGTTTCTTAATGAAATCATCCCCAAGTTCATGTCTACACAAATCCAGTTCGGTAATATTGGGGCCCACAACCAGTGGGCCCAAGGGGAACATGGGCCCCAGGGCTGTGCAGACACGAGGAAGCCCCTGTGGCCCTCGGGCTGATGCTCTTGAACTCGGGGGAGGGCTCTGCCCCGGCGTCTGCTGTGCCTTGTTAACTCCCAGGCAGTGATTTTCCACTTCCCCAGCTGAAGCCACACCAGCACGTGGTGCGGACTCAGGAATCACCGTTTCCTCATTCAACAACAACATCCATTTTCCTAAAGATTGCGACGTTCGTTAAGCAAAAGCTTTATGGGGAGAGACACGGCATTAACTACAGCCATTGATTTTCAGACACGCACAGTTTTCCAATATTAAAGTGTGTCTGGAAAGGCAGAATACCTCAGACTTAAAACTGAGAAAAATATAAGGGATTTCATGTTATGACAAGCATGTGCAATACCGTGCTTAGACTGGAGGTATCTGAGAAGCAAAATGCCATGTAAAGTTTCAACCTGTGAGCCCCTAGATTCTATACATTCGTGGAATCTATTAAACAATGCCTGACTGGGTTGCAGTCTTTGGCAGAAACAAACCAACCGTCAGCTCAGCAAACAGCCATGATCATCAATTTTCAGCGCTGAATCATGTAACAAGCACTTAAATGCTGCCCGGCACTGTTCTCAATACTGAGTAAATGTTAACTCAGTTAATTCCCAAGACTGGCCTCTGAGAGAGAAGCTAATATCCCCTTTTTACAGACGAGGCAACTGAGGCACACGCAGGGTCAACGGCCAGCGCTCGGTCTCAGGACCACTGAGTCTCAGAGCGGGGTCAGCCCAGGCGCCCAGCAGCAGGCCACGAGCCCCACCGTGACGCCCTGCTGGGTCTCGCTCTCTTCCCGATTCTCGGAAGAGCACTTTCTAATTTTCCTCTCACAGTCTGAAGAAGTGCCATTGGCTGACACATCTCTCTGGCACGTGCGATAGAGACTCTGCGTGGGAATGTTTCTCGCCCGTGGACAGGGACTTACTTGGGACTCACCAGTGTCTCCGGAGTAAGCGCTGAGGCAGCTGCGAGGCCACCGCCACCCGGGCTCTGCCGGGGAGGGTCCCTGCCGTCCACCGGTCATCAGGACGTGTCAGCTCCCACGGGGACACGCCACTATTTCTGGGCTCCATTGCAGAGCCCCAGCACGCAGGGGGAAAAGGGCGAAACAAGCCGGTCTCAGCAACGGGGCCTTTCAGAGCGCAGAGCCAGCGCGCACGTGGTAACTCCCCGCCCCCGCGCCAGCTCGGCCTGACAGCCGCTCTGTGTGCGACAGCTTGGGGTCTTCCTCAAGAGGCCGTCGAAAGGACATCTTACAAAGAAAACTTTTTAAAAAGGAGGAGAGGACGGCATTATAAAAAGTACACAATGGGTCCCTCTTTCGCAGTGAGTGCGGACTATCCAAGGAGAGAAGGCCAGCTGTCCCCTCCGGCCGGGAGAGCCGAAGTTCACACCCAGCGAGCGTGCTCACCCCGCGGGGAAGAGGCTATTTCCCACGTGCCCACTTCCCGGACTCAGACATCGGGGAGAAGACTCCCTGATACTGGCGGAGAAAACGGGGATGAGCCGCTACTCCCAGCCCCCGACCCGCCAGTCTGATCGCCAGGCTGGGACCCGCAGGCTCCTCCGCCCACGTCCTCAGGGCAGCCCCAGGGAGCCCCGGAGCCAGGGTCCACTGCCGCCACCGCTCCGGGCCACCGCTCCCAGCAAGCGCAGGAGGGGCGCGGGCAGCTGCGGGCATTCCCCGCACATTCACGACGGGCCAGACGAGACCCCACCTGCTCCGCACGCACTATCTAGCCCTCCAAAAGCACGCCGTCTGTTATTGCTGTCCGCATTTTGGGAAAGGCATCGACTTGGAGTTAAGTAACTTACTTGCCCTCTAAGAAAAGCCTTGGCCCGGATGTGGACCCCGGAGGCCTCCGAGCGTTGAAACGCTTCCCTGCCCGAGGAATCCCTCCGCTGGAGGCCCTGACACCACGTGTCTAACCCGGCACCTCCCAGGTGAATGCATCTTGTGTTACTACAGTCGCTGGAGCCCTGGGGGTGCACACTGCCCGGGGAGCGGCTAATCCCGGGCCCAGGGTCCCGTGGCACTCGAGTACCTTTACCTGGAGAATGAGCCCTCCACGGCTGACACCCAGCGGCAGACCTCTGCGTTGTTGGCTCCCAGCCTCTGCCCCCCTCTTACCTGTATGGTTATCCTTACAGATAACCTCGCTGGTCTTGCTTGCCCCCCTCAGAGAGTCCTATGCTGAATTATCTCCTTCAAAACTAGAAACGAAGTCCACCATTTCAACAGCAAGCCAGCCCTGCTCCCCTTGCAAACCTCCCGACGTGGGACTGTTTGGCATCCCAGCTGCCCCTCCCAGGTGGTCCCCTCAGCGGCCGGTCCCACATCCTTCTGTCCAGCTCACCTCTGCTCACCCCTCACCCCGGATTCCACCAGAGCTCCTAGTCCCCCTGGGCCCCAGCACACCTCACATCTCTAAGCAGCAGGGCAACTGTCCCAGGGCTTCTCAAGTCCCCGTGTGGGATGGCAGTCCCCTCTCAGGGCTTCCAGACACCCTTCCCCAGCCACCCTGTTCCGAGACAGTAGCAGGACCGACAGCATCTCCATAACTTAATTACAAGGCACAGCATGGCCCCAGCCAGACTGGGGACGCTGAGAACACGGGAAGGCGTGTTCATGGGGCCTCTGGACTTCCAGAATTGTGAGGTGCAGGGTGGGACGCGCCTTCGCATCTCACAGGCTCAGCACGCGGGCAGGCAGTGAGCGGCGTCCGGCCCTGGGGCAGGAACTCAGTGCCGTGTGCCGTACCCGACAGACAAACGACCATGGAATGCCGTTTTTTCAAGTGCTCTATTTCCACAAAGTGCACGCTCAGCTATAATTTTAGAAAAACTGAAGAAAGAATAACTCTTCCATTGACTGTGTCAATAACAAGCCTGGAAAATGGACAATAAGACCCTTCCACGGCAGAGCGTAGCCAAACTCTTCTGTAAGCAATAAACACTTTCAGCACAGCTGGCTCCTAAGCACTTCAACAGTAACAAACAGACTTAATATTCCTGATTTGCCACAGATTTTCCATCAAATGCAATAGTCATGGTGACGATAATCGAGCCCACATGCCATACAACAGGCCTCCTGAGGTCACGACTCGCTGGTATAACAAGGTGCAAGTCACAGGGTGCCCAGGCGGTGACGTGGAGGGCAAGTCTAGACCCCAGCATGGAGGAGGGCCTGTTTCCTCGAGTCGACTGCAAGTAAACAAACGGGGCGGACGCTTTCCTGATGTCCCTGTCACACACGCTAAGTCACAAAAGCAAACCCGTGTGCCACTCAGAGCACACCGACGACGCACTCCCAGGAATACGTTTGCATCCCTTCTCCGTTTCAATGGCAAAAACGAAGCGAAACAAATGTCCTTCTCGGGAGCAGTTGGCTCACACAAACTCTTATGAAAAGTCTAAAACAAACAAACAAAAAAAGACTACATTTACAGTTTGCATCGCAAGCTGAAGGACATGCACGTCTTAAGGAGTAAAATATGCAAACACCACTTATTTAAACGAAGATCCTGAGAGGGCAAGTGCAGAAGGACTATGATGTCCTACGAACTGAAACAGAGTTTCATGTTTCAGCACTTCAAACATAAGTCACAAATGAGACTTGTAATTACACGGGATGCCAATAGCAGTTAGTGATTGAAAGACTACGGAGTTTGGAAGGGCAAATGGGAAGTATTATATTACATATAGTCTTTACACTTCAACATTATTCTACAACAAATTGTACTGACCTTTGCAGACTGTAGCACAATAAAGTCTTAGATTTATGCCTTTGTTACTGTAACTGTGTCCCGACTGGCCGAGTTTCTAAGGAATTCTCTTTGCAACAACAACACAGTGTAAATCAATGAAATGAAGCCATTTTCAAATTGCATGTAATCAAATAAAGAAAAACATCTAAAAACCACAGTGGTATCGTCTCTGCCACGTATAACGTGCACTTTGTTGCCCAAATTTTTGAGGGAAAAAGAAGGATGCGCATCGCACATGGGCAGCACTAAAGCGTGGGTGTGCGTTACACACAGGAGAGCACAACACACGGCCGAACGTGGAAATTGTTAGAACTCTGGCGAATAAGGAGACGGCATTAAATTCCGTTCAGCTTCACCAGTTGCTAGATTTTGACTTGTTTTAGATTTAAGGTTAAAGCTCCTGTGGAGGGAGGAGGTTCACACACTAAGAAGTGAGAAACCACTTAACATTCCCCAGATATGACAGTTATTTGGAATTTCTGCTGTACAAATAACAGGCAATTCCTACCTTACCAACTTACGTTATTAGCTGTGTAACACTTCGCTCGGAGCCAGTTTTCCAGAGCATCTTCAGACTCCTGCAAATATGCTTCTCCATCAGCTAAGCCACGTTACGGGTTAACTGGGTTTGGTGGACCATCCTGGGAACCAACCCATGATTTGTAACGTCGCTCCAACTGGAAAATTAATTGCCGGTGCCAACGCAGAACGTGGGATGCGTGTGAAGAACACACTGTCCTGGCAGAACAAAGTGATCGCCCTCCAATCTCTGCCCGCCCCAGCCGCCGAGTCGGCAGGCAGCGTGCTCAGGACATCAGGCCGGGGTCTTTGCAGGACCGGAAGCCGCAACATTTCAGCAGCATCTGCCTCCAGTGTAAAAGCTAGCAACGATGAAAATAAACCATTGCGCCGGAGAGGGCAAACTGCCTGTCAAAATAACCTAGTGAGCGAGCAAATTCCGTTCCTTTAGGTGAAAAGAGTACGTGTGACCGTTGAGGGACAGACAGCGCACCCGAAGAAAGGACAGCTTTGAGAAGGACAACCCTCGTCTCTCAAACACCGTCCGCTGTTTTCCCAGCTGAGTGGCCCCTCCGTGCGGCGTGTAATTTTCCCCCTCTCGCGTTCCTCCTACCTTGCTAGATTGTGAGGATGTCTGTGCGTCGGTCACTTCTACACGGGCAGGCGGGGCACACGGCTTTCATGTTCCTCACTGTGGTGGAACCCCAGCCGCCTGGGCTCCCCATCGTGTGAGAGCAGCTCGACTTGCTGGGAGCATGAGGGCTAAAACCCCAGTAACGCAGCCGGGCGGAGGGCTCACGCGCTCCCCACTACGGACACCGGAGACACCACCTCCTCCCTGCCCACAGGCCGGGGGCCAGGCTCTGCACCAGAGCTGGCTTGCTCCCCAGAGGTGTGGACATTTTACGGGTGAAGGCGCACCCTCCTACAGCAACTGCATGCCCGCATAACCTGCCTGAAGGGTCTTTACTGGGTCCCAAAGACCATTTTTGGAACGATCGTTTAGGAAAAACACCACAACAGCTCGAAGAATGGGGCCCCCGGTACAGCTGGGAAGAGTGCCTGGTTGCAGAAGCAAGGTGGGGGGAGCCGGGGACAGGCAAGAAAGACGGGGAGGGACGTTCTGGGGCAGGGACACCCAGTGCAAAGGTGGAGGAGGCCAAGATACAGGCAAGGAGCGGGGGGTCCCTTCTGCGGAGGCTCAAGTACCAAGTACGTGCTGAGGAGCTGACGAGGGGCTCTCAGAAACGCAGGCGTGGAAACTCCTTGCAAGCCCCTTGAAGCACTCGGCCTTGACCCCATGTGACTGATGGCAATGACTTAGGGAGGCAAGGGCTCACACCCAGGAGGGATCCCCTGTCTTCCGTGGGAAGAACGGGCTGGGGAGAGGTAAGCCTGCTGAGAGGCAGGACACGGAGCTTGTGATCGCGAGCGGTGAAGAAGTCAATGGGTCTGAAGCTAAATCGGTAACCTTGGGATAGAAAAGACAGAGAGAGCGGGGCCACAGCAGCAGAACCCACGGGATTGGGTGAATGATGGAGAAGAGAGAAAAGAACGAGGGAGGGAGGGAGGCAGGAAGACCACCAGGGTTGCTAACTCAGCTTTCCTGGGTCCTGGGCCACTTGTGTAGCCCGGCGAGGCCTAGAAAGGTTTCTCCCAATGTTTTTAAGGGCGTAACATAAAACACCAGAACTCAAAGGAAACTACAGCTCTCTGGGTGGAAGCTCTGAGTAACAGCCCGTGGCTGTCCACTAGGAGGGCTCGTCGAAGCAGAGGGCTGGCTCCGCCCCAGGGTCCCAGAGGGTGGCGCCGCTGCTGCTGCCACCGCCACCGCCCACCCCACCCACCCCAGGGAGCACAGCAACCACCCCCCACCCCGGGCTGGGCTGATGCCCAGCGTTCCAGCTGGGAACCTCGCTGCCCTCAGGACCCGTGAGCTTGCGTACCGCCGCGTCCCCCACACCTACAGGCCGGCCCAGAGCCCTACAGAGACTGTTCCGTGATCACACGAAGCAGGAACGCAGACCCAACGCTGATTATAGCGCTTCCACCCTGGGATACGTCAGACCTTCGTCTGGGCTTGTTTTCTGTGTGTGTGTGTGTGTGCGCGCACGCACGCTTTTTTGGTAAGCCTGGGAGTCCTAAGACAATGTTTGGATTTAATTTGAGTCTTTGTAAGATTCAGAAAGTGACCTTCGAGTCACTGATTATATTCCTCTGGATGAATAAAGACTTACAGTGTGCATTTATATCTCAAAATAACACTTGGACCATCGTTAACAGGCTGAACCCCTATTCAGAAGTGAGAAAGCTCTCTCCTATTAAGGCTAAATGTCAAATACTGGACGTTTCAAAGAAACTGTCCCTTTTAATGAAGTCAGCCAAGTTTGTCCAGTAAACGTCTCCAGGGACTCTTCTGCAGTACGTGGCGGAGAATGACTTGTAATTAGCGTCTCAATCGTTAGTTATAACTGGGTATTTCTCGAGCTCCTGACAGGGCTTTAAAGCCATTTGTTTCCATAAGTACTTCGAATATTTCCGGTCTGTTCTCATTTACTCTAACCGCGATGTCAGGCCTGACACAAGGTGAGACTCAGCCTCATCTAAGCGACCACAAGCCAACTGAAAGAATCCCACCACGGAGACCAAGCAGTGCCAGCGCCGTGGCCGGCTCTGTGCCGCTGGCCGTGCAGGAAGTCCCCTAGGCTGCAGAGGAAGTGGCCACCGTGGACAGCAGAGGCCCTTAGTGTCCTAGCCACCAGGACGACCCTGTGGATCACACACACGTCTCTGAAATGCGTCTTCTTCACTTGGCACGAAGGGCCAGCACCTTTTCAAATCCACCACTCTTCAAATCACACGCCGGCTGCCACCACCCGCCACTTGACCGGGGGTGGGCTTTCCTCCCGCACAATCCTCCTCCCGCTCCGCCCCTCCAGCGCCCGCCACCCCGATCGGGTACTTTATCAGGCACGCCTCCGTGCAGCCCCCAGCCACTCTCCTCCTGCCCGGCGGCTCCCGCCTGCATTTCCGACACACCGTTTTTTTACCGTGTCACTCCCTCCGCAAACACGCGTTTCGGTCCCATCAAGGTGCTCCGGTCACCTCATCCCAACCCAAGCTGCCAGCCTCCCTCTCCCTGCCTCTCGAAGCCAACTCCTCCCTGCGGGCAACTTGGCTGCCCCCTTCTTATCAAACCCTGGCTTGCCCGTCCACGTTTTTCGCTCCGTCCTGTCTTGGTCAAGGTCGTGCCCACGTGCTGAGCTCCAGCACGCGTCCCACCTCCGTGTCCCCGGAAGCCTTCCTGATGACCCCCGCAGCCATCCCCGCTGCCCACGTGACACAGAAGACGTTGTCCCGTGTGTCAGCCGACTTTGCGCCTCTCTTCCGGGCCCGCCTGGGAGCTTCCCCACCACCAGGGCGGGGCGTCCCACCCCCGTGCCCACCACAGCGCCTTCCCAAATGGCGGCAACTGCTCCTGGGACATCGAACGCCGGGACCTGCGTCTCGCCCTCCGTCCCCGTGCGCCCGGAGGCCCCTGCCGGGCCGCCCTCGGGGTGTTCGTCACCGCCAAACGAGATCCTGAAGACTCCGTGGAAAACACTGCACATGGACTTGGCGGGACCGTGGGACTGGGGGGTGCAAACTCGCGATGCCGGGGAACCGAACCAGACAGTCCGACCGTGGCCCTCGCAGGACTAGGAAGGAGGCCGCCGCCGCCGGGATTCAGAGAGCACCCGCAGTGGGGGCGCCCGCAGGCTCCGGGGGCCTAGGGACAGTCTCCGGGGGCCTGGGGACAGTGTCCCCGAGGGAGGGGTGCAGGCAGGCCCGGAGGATGACACCGGAGCGACAACAGCCAACCGCGAGCAGCCAGCAGCCCGGACAAAGGGAGCCTACCACGCCTGCCCGTCCCCCTGAAAAGCCTCATCTCGGAGCGCCGCGGTCAGAGGTGGTTAGAAACCCCGGGACAGCACTGGGTGGTCTCCTTGAACAGTGTCCCCAGGCAGAGGTCCGTGGCCAGAGCAGGAAGGAAACGGAGTGTTCCTTCAGCAGGGAGCAACCACAAATTTGTTCAGCGCCAGCTTTCTATACACTCATCCCCCTAAACGGCTTACTTGCACTTGGCTGCAGCCTCTATTCAAGAACCTGTCACTGCTCGCTGGCTCCCGCTTCCCCAGTTTTCCAGGGAAGGCAGCCTCAGCGCACACTCTCGTGGGCCGGCCTGGCCGAGGGGAGCAGGGCCCAGCTGGGACCCGACATTCCCGTCCCCAGTGCATCCACTCTGCACCTGCCCCATGCCGGGGGCAGGGGCGGAGGTTACAACAGAAAGGCGCTTTTAACCACTAAACAGACACCTCGACAGCAGATGTGCTGGGAAGGCAGGTCGGTGGCACTTCCTGTCGTTTGCTTCCCTGTTGTGACGTGCACCTGAGGACAGCTGGTCCTTGCGTGTGCCCCAGAAACACCTCTTTCCAGAAGAGTACTCCTAGAAGAAAAGGCTGAGGAAACACTCTGTGGACCAGTGAACTTGTTACACGTTTGTAGAAAACCGAGTCAGACGCGTGCTGCTGCAGAATCCAAGAGAGACCATTTCTTCCGCTTCACCACCAGAGCCGGCAGCTCGCAGCGCGCAGCCGCCAGGCGGGCCCAGTGACGGGAGGGAAGGCTGAGCGTCGCCGCCGTGCCTGGAGCGGAGAACCCAGGGCAGGCTGCCCCTGTGCATTCTGATTAGACTAGAAGGGTGACTGGAGGATTTTGCTTTGATCCTGGATCTACCTTTATCACAGGGAAACACCGAAATGGCTTGTTAACTAGCTCCGCATTGCAACTGCACACAGCAAACCCTTTGCGGGGGCCAGGGAGGGGGGCGCAAGGCACGGCCCCACCCACGGCTGGGGCCTGCTGGTGGGAGGCAGGCTGCGGGGATGGGAGGCCATGGCTGAACAGTCCTCTCTCTGGACCACTGAGGCTGCACCGGCCGCTCACTTGCACCACACCCACAACCTGGTCCGAGTGACGTCCCAGAACGTGAGGGCCTGTACGCCTCGGTTGTGTCTTCCACAGCGACTGCAAGCAGAGGGTGGCAAAGGCCTGCATCCTGGGTTCGCTGAGGAAGCACTGCCCTGAGCTCCAGCGGCGACTCAGCCTCCGGAGCGAGTCCGACGCCCCCTCGATCTTACGATTTGGAGGGTGGGAATGGGCACATTGTTAGTATCGTGAGGGCTAAAGAGTCGAAAGAAAAAGGTTGCCTTTCCACGCCCGTGTAAATGTAAAAATCTTGTTTACAAACTGATAGTGTAAGCCGGTTTTTTTTAAATGCATCACGATTTTTATTCTGTGTGCTTCCCAAGGAGTAACTCCCCATAGTGTGAAACCCCATTTATCTGGCATCGGAGAGGAGAGGCTGGAGGGGTGGTTTCCTGAATAACAAGCACTCTGTCCATCCCCCTGCCAGCACCAGCCGCCCCCCCACGCACCGCCCCTCTGCAGGACTGGCTGGGCTGTCAGTCAGGGTGGCCCAGCCCCCTGGCCTCGGAGGTAGCATGTGACTCAGACGGGCCCAATCACGGCCGACACCCCCTGGGCATGGTGGTGCATTAGAAGTAGGCACCTGACCCAAGCAGGACCTGTGTTCTTTCACTTAATTAATTGTGCATGAACTTGGGGAAGGAGGAGGTCTCTTTTCTTTTTTATCCAAAAGCCTCAACCATGTAGACTTGGAGCAAAAAACAACAGAGCCCTGAGAAATTGCACGTCATCCCCCGGTTCCGCTTTGCCCCCAGCCGGCCCTGCCTTTGAACTGCTGGTCACGCGAGGCAACGCTGTCAGGGTGCGTGCCCGCAGCGCCCAAACTTCACCTGATCGACATGCACGTCCGGTTACAGGAGACCTGCCCACAATGAACCGCACGCCTCTCTACGGTCTTCTTTTTTTTTTTCTGTATTTTTTTTTAAAGCAAGCCAAACCTTTTCTTATTGATCAAGACACATCGTTAACACATGTTCTCAAGCACTATTGATTACTCGGGACACCTGACTCTCCACCGAGGAGGCCAATGCAGCGCTGTAGCACAGTCACAGCTGATTCTACTGAAGCAATAAAATACCGCCACGTCCTAGGACTGTGGCCGCAGGTGGGTTTTTCCTCAGCGAAAAACCACACACTACGTGGAATAAAGGAGGACAAGACGAGCTAGTTGTAGCGAGTGGCTAATCACACCGTGCCCTTGGTCCCGCAAGGAACAAAGCTGCACTCGTTACGTGACCAACAAATAAACAAGCCACAAGCAAGCAGGTGGTGAGGAGAGAGAGGAGGAAGTGGTGGTCCCACACAGGGCCTCGCCCCCGGCCGGCTCGGCGCCCTGCTCCCCGCCCTCCGCACTCCCTCCGTCTCTCCCTGCACAACCTGCTCCCCTCCGGCCGCTGCCCTAGCGGAGGCCACTTCTCATTGCAGGCGTCACTAGTGGCCACGGGGCTTGCGAATGGCCTTTCTCCCGGACAGCTGGTTTGATTCCTCCACTTCCCCCACCCTAATGGTAACCCTAGGTCAATGCCACGCTAGCGTCAGTCAAGGTCAGCTGGCGAAAGCCTCTCTGAGCCGTGTGTCCGCTCTGGGCACAGCCCAGTGGGAGCCGGGCCATGTGTCCGCTCTGGGCACAGCCCAGTGGGAGCCAGAGAGAAGTCCCTCCGCTCTCCTTGCTCACGGTTTCCTTACCCGCGTGGTTAACAAGCATCTACGCAGAGCTCAGGAGAGGCGAGGCGGACGCTGTAAGTGCTCCAACGCGTCCACTCCTCTAACACGCGTGATAAACCAAGGAGGGAGGTGCCGGCGTTACCCGATCGCACAGCCGAGCAAACAGAGGCAAAGAGAAGCCAACCCCCGCCCTGCGCCCACAGGCCCTGGAAGGGTATGAGCCGAGGCTGCGTGGGGCCCGAATCCCCCCTTCACCACCGTGGGGAAGCTCTGCCAGCAAGGACGCCCAGCCGGCAGGCACGCACGCAAGCCCGCCACGGTGAGCGGAGGGCCCAGCACCCGTCCCTTCGCATGCTCTGAGCTCCTGCGCGTGCCACCCAGCTTCTCGTCTCTGAGGAGGCAGCAGGCAACAGCCCCCGCCTTGCAGGAGTTTGTATCCCGACCGTGTGAAGGCCACCACCCAAAGCTCCCCTGGCTGGTCACACGGCACATTTACAGTGTTCTCTAAATGCAACCGTACACTGTTTGTCATCGGTTCCGTACAGCGTGTGAACGAGCTGGGCACCTGGGAACGCTGTTGAACACCACGTGAACCCTCGGTGCTGTGCTCTGCCGCGTCTCACCAGGAGCCACCTACCAAGCGCGCACGAGCGCGTGTGGCCGCACAGGACGGGGGCGGCACAGCAAGTGTGCAGCTGCGCGCGCGCGCGAACGCGGAGTCCGTCCCTGTGCTGCGCACCGCCGACTGGGTCCTCCTCCACTCGGACGAGGGCGAGCCTGCGCGTGCCCGGCCTGCGCGTGCCCGGCCTGCGCGTGCCCGGCCTGCGCGCACTCCAAGCCGAAGCGCTCGTCGGAAACTTGACGGAGGGGGAGCCACCGCACCTGGCCGGCCTTCGAGCTGCCCAGACAGCGTCTCGGGCTGCCCAGACAGCGTCTCGGGCTCGGTGTCTACAACTAGTTGAAGCAACCTTTCCGGAGCATTCCCTGCGCCGAGCGCCGTGCGCCGTGCCAAGAGCACCCTGCGCTGCGGCTCATTCACATGCGCAGCCACCCTGAGGCGGGCACTGCTACTCCCTCCCCCCGAGGCGGAGGCTCAAATGCCTCGCAGGCAGCGGAGCCGGAAGAATATAAACCAGGGGCTGTCCGAGCTCCCTGGGCACTGCTGGGGAAATGCCCCTCAACAGGGATAGACCTGGCATCACCCCCTGGCACGCGGCCACCGGTTAAGGAGCAAAGAAATCTTTACCTTTGTAAGTACTAACACCAGCAGAAAATGACTGATATTAATATGGAGCAGAGTACCCCCTTAGGCTTCTGTCTAGGACTACAGACAAAAGTTGTCCACCACATGTCTAGAACGGGAGTTTCTTTCCCAGGGATATAAACTCATACATGAGAATTACTACTCCATTCTCGCATCTGCGGATTTACGTAGCAAGTCCATTTCTTAAAGCGAAGGAAAGAAAAATAAATTCAAGAGTTCTGCACATTCCTTATCCGCTTCCGAGCCGTGTGACCCCCTCCTTGAAGTGACAGCCACCTCCGGTTCCCTGTAGCATTGCCCCAACCTATAGCGCCATACGCTACGGAGGAGTGAGCAAGCAGATCGACTATGTCACGGCTTCTCTCTCTTTCCCGGATGAAAGTCACGTGTGCACTGCTGCTGCTTCTGATGTCAGATCTAAGAGATGCAAAGACAGTGAGGGGCCTTGAGGCACCACTACCCACTAGGCAATCTTAACACGGTGTCTTGTAAAAGGCACGTTTGCAATATAAAATAATCTAGCAAAAAAAAAAAAAAAAACACCACTAAACAAAACAAACCAACAAGCAAGACACACACTGTCAGGAATAAGTGCTTTGTTCTTCTCCGAGGCTACCGACCGCTCTGGAAAACTTACACAACTTCGGTCCTATCTGGTCACTGAAGACAGCTTATTGCAAATCCCATCCTCCAAGAGTGGATTCGACTTTGAATTCAAATCTCAATTCTTTCAAGAGAGTAGGCTGCAGCAATCCAGCTACAACCCTTCAAGTGAAAGAATAAAAAGTGTGAAATTATTGAACTGCAATAAATTCCTATGATTTCAATAATGGCAATTTCACTGAAAACTAGATTAAATGTTTAAAGTACCTTCTCTTAGATCATAATGGCTTTTTGGAATAAGTCCTGATAATTATAGCTGTTTTTAAAATCTCATTACTTTAATGAAACCCACAGCATATTTGTTGTGGGGGGGGGGGTTAGGAAAAAAACACAGGTGAAATGGTGTATAATTTTCAAGGTTCCCATCAAACACATCCCCAGTAGTTCTCAACTACAAAAGAATTCATTAGTGGACAAAATTCCATTCAGCCGAATGGCTGTAGCTGAACCAATGTCCCAGGATCTCAATTAAAGTTGTCATTCTTTAGGGAACAAAACCAGCAACCTTGGGCATTCCTTTGCCTCCCCTTCCAAGTTCTTCTAAGGAGTTTGCAAAGTTGCCACTAATCCCAGAAGAACAAACCACCTCTATTTGTGCGAGGAGCAGAAAAACAGAAGCAGGTGGTCAAGCTGCTAAATGGGCAAAGCATCCGGCCAGGAGCCGATGGCCTGAATTCTGCCTGGGCCAAGGTCACCGGAGACTCCTCAGCGCACAGCTGTGGGCTGGCCCGTCCCACCATTACAAGAAAATGCTTATGAAAGACAAGAAAATGCATGGCCAAGAAAATAGCGCGGCTGATTAGAGAATCTGCTAATGGCACAGTGAACATGACAGAGTCGGCCCATGAAGGTCAAAGACTCACGGCCAAAGGAAGAACAGCACAGACAGGAACCCCTGGTGGGGATGCACCGCATGTACTCAGCGCATCGCCGTCAGCCCTGCCCAGCCCTCGCCAGCGGTGAGCGAGTTCAGTTCAAATGCCTTGGGGCCTCTGCGCTGCTTGCTGAACTGCAGTTCAAGCACAACCTAAGTAAAACTAAGAAATTCAATTAACCACTTTGGGTGGTTAATTGATTGTTTCTTCTAAGGAAAAAAGTGAGATACTATGCTACATAACCTCCAAGACATTATTAAGGCATTGGATTTTGTAGGGGTTCAGAATGAGTCACCCCAAGGTGTGCCTCCATGACAGGTGTATTGTCCTGAGCTAAGGACAGACACACTGAGGCCTGCAAAGCCCTGAGGCTCCCTCCCAGCTGCCCAGAGGCTCTGAAAGTGGGGTCTCGCCAAGGGTCAGAGGCTGTCAGAGACGCCCCTCATGACCGCTCCCCAGGGCAGGGCAAATGTCCGCTTGCTGACCATCATCCTCCCATCTGAAGCCGCAGGAGCCTCCTTCCCCGATCCATCCTTAGCTCAGAATGTGACATGGACCTCAGTTCAACTTTCTGTCCCTGACCCTTTCGTGTATGTGGGGTCTCTGACTCCCTTAAGCATGTGGGGCTTCCCACACATACGCACATAAGAAAATGTTTTTTTCTTATTAATCAGCCTCATGTGATCCGATTACTAGATGGGCTGAGAGCACCATGAAGGCAGAGGAAAGTCTCTTCCTTCCTCACAACTACCTCATCACAAAGTGAAAATTCCTCAGCAGCCCCTCCTCCCCTCCTGACCCCGAAGTATCAACTGGCCCACACTTTGTAAGTATGACCCGATGCCCAGCACGGTCAGCACCGTGATTCATGGGGACGAGAACTGGGCAACCGCATCCCTTTGTGAATCACTGAATACACAGCATATCACACTTTCCAGCGGAAAACTACTCCTGGTCCTCAGTGTTGGAAAATATTCTCTCATTGCGGAGTAAAAGCTATCTGGTACTTACTAGTGAAAAATCTAGTATTAATGGAGAAAGTGACTCTTCGTTTTGGGCAACATGCCGGCACACATGCAGGAAGTGCCTTCGCAAATGTGAGTGAGTGATACGAGGCGTGGGCAGGGTAAGTACCGGCCACGCCTCGAGGAGGAGGAGGAGGAGTCTGAATTCCCCGCACAGCTGTACGTGTAAACCACGAAGGGAGGCAACAGGAACATCCGTTGTCCCAGGGAGGTCAGAAGTCCACGAAAATCTTTAAGCGCAGCAATCCTAAAAACAAAAGCTCAGCACCCTGGGTGGTCCTTTTCAGAAAATCGGACAGACATTTGTTTTATCACTATTGCTCCAAAGCTACGGTTTTCCAAGCCAAAGCAGAGGTAACACAGCTTTAAGGATGAAATTTCATACACCAAAACCAAAGTGCCACTTAGAACAAGCTCATTTAGGTCTTGGAAGGATTCAACCAAGAATTTTATACCCAAATCCTTGGTCTTTGAAAGAAAGCACTTTCTATTGCGGAGGGGGATTTTAAATTACTCTGTGGTTGAATCCACGAAGAAACATTTCGAAATGCGTCATGCTGACAGCGCGGGGATGCTGGGGTAGGCACAGGAGTCCCAATTATGCATCTGTGCTCCATCCAAGCCTTTCTCTGGGGCCTTTGTTGAGACCTTTGGCCTCGATGCCAAAGGAGAAATCAAGGCTAAGAATAGCAAAAAGTTTTCTTTCTCAACCCTAGCAATGGTCGCCGCTGAGGAGAGAGGAGGGAGACCAATCACCTGTGTGGGCCCTGCCCCCCTACGACTCCCCCACCCCGAGCCAGGGGGCTGAGCAGTGGCAGCACTGGGTGGGGCTCACCTACAGCGGGCCCCCGGGAGAAGGGCTGGTCATCTGCACAGTCAGAGCCCTGAGCTAGACGCCACAAACTCCATTCGCACTCTCTCCTGAAGCGCAGTTTCTCAGGTCACTGATTTGCACACAAAAGTTCAATTATGATCAGCTCCACTCCCGGGAGCAAAGCAGACAGAGCAAATGCTGGGAGGAAAACGGCTCCGGAAATCAGCAAAGAAAATTACAGGTGATGATCCGATAACAAAACAGGTGAGAAAAAAGTGTCAAAGGCCAGGAAAACATTCAAGAATCATATACATTTCGGGTTTTTATTGTGTGAGCAAACTACATTCATCCCAATAGCTCAAGACCTCATTCCACTGCAGAGCAAGAAATGCTTTCCAAGTGATGTCTCGGTTAGCAACGCAAAAGGTGAAGCTATGCCCAGAACAGTCTGAGAGGGAAAGGGCATTGAACACATTTAACAAAAAATTTTCTTTAAAAATAGGTTTAATTGGGGTGTTACAAGGGGAAGCTTAGTTATCCAGAAAACCTGATAAAGTACTCAAGTAATCTAAGAAATGTAGAGTCAGAATTTGAAAGCCCTTATAAATAATTACCAAGATGGTGAGATACACAGAAATACTGCCAGCTACCGCCTCCAAGATAGCATTCTCAGCAGAACACCATATGTGCTTAAAAACTGTTTCTGCAGCATGATGACCCACTCACATTCTACCTGGCAACCAGTCACGCGCTGAAGAAGAAAAAATGGGGGGCCGAACTTACATGAACATATCGAACAGATTGGAGCCACTTCCACGAACCATCCACGATGGCCAATACTGCTGGTCCTGGATGTTGGAGAAATGCACACCACGGTCCCCAGCCTCCCGTAAAGCACGCATGTTTCAGGCTTGTGCTGCAGCAGCCAAAGCTCCTGCATTTTCACATCACACTGGCGAGGCTGAATGGCTCCCTTCTCATATTAATGTGCCCAATAAACGCAAAAATAATCAAGCTATTCCCCATAAAGAAATAACTAATGAATGCAATTACAACCTGCTTCTCGGGGTACACCAGCTGTTGAAAAGAAAGACTATGTAACGATAGGAATGAGAAAGCATTCTGACTAGGTCATATTTCAGTTCCCTAAAGATAATTCCACGTAGACAAGTACGTTCTCCCTTCTTTTATACTGAGTGTTTTTTCTGTGCCTTCAATATAATATTCGGTCTGTGGACAGTCACGTAACGTTAAATAGATGAAAGTTACAGAGCGCAGCGATGGACCGAAGAGCAACACACCAAACACACGATGCAGCAGCTGGAGCTGCCCCAAAACCCGCATCCATCCGGGCACGCCCCTCCCCCAGACCAGCCCCCACCCCAAGGCGATTTCTTCACAGCCACGTGAACATGCTCATCCTATGACTATAGCTGGGAACCACATTTCCAGATTCCGCAAATGATTTTCTTGCTGCCTCACTAGTGTGTGAGGGCTGCCACAACAGAACTCCCCCGAGAGAGTGGCTAAAGCAGCAAGTTTATTTTCTCACAGTTCTGGAGGCTGGAAGTCCAAGATCAAGGTGTTGGTGGAGTTGGTTTCCTCTGAGGTCTCTTCTCCTTGGCTTGCACATGGCCACCTTCTTGCTGTCTTCACATGGTTGTACCTCTGTGCACATACACCACTGGTGTCTCTTGGTGAGTCTGAATTTCCTCTTCTCATAAGGACACCAGTCAGATGGGACTAGGGCCCACCTAAAGGCCTCGTTTTCATGTAACCGCGGCTGTAAGGTGCTGGAGGCTAGGGCTTCAACGTGGGAACTTCAGGGGCACACACTTCACCCACAGCCCTGCCCAAACAGAACGCACAGCAAACATCCCAGTGAGTTCCCAGTGCTGTGCATTCTGCAGTTCTCTGCAGCAACGGAAGGCCATGTCCTCAGTCTAGAGAGCTGACAGTCATTTGTCCAAACAGGACATGCCCACAAAAGAAAAAAGAAAAATCATTTCTAGAAAGAGTGGAGCCCGAGGCTTCTCTCTTCTCCATGAGCACACTGCAACACGCCAGCGCCTCTCTTCCGGCCCCTACTGTCTTTCCAAGCAAGGAGAGAGCTGGACCGATCTCCGGGAGGCCTTGCCTTCTACCTCCAGTGGGAAGGGAACTGTAAGAAGCACCTGCTCTCCACTCAAGGCCAGGTAACCTCCACTTCCCACGAAGGAACAAGCGACTGAGGTGCCCACTGCCACTGTCAGACGCAGAGGCAAAACCAGGGCGACCGCTTCCTCCAAAGGCGGACTACACTAATTACCTAAAATTACAGTGATTCACGTTTCAAAATGTT
Source organism: Glossophaga mutica (assembly GCA_039655065.1). Taxonomy (NCBI): domain Eukaryota; kingdom Metazoa; phylum Chordata; class Mammalia; order Chiroptera; family Phyllostomidae; genus Glossophaga; species Glossophaga mutica. The sequence continues at coordinate 93,713,988 of CM077313.1, forward strand.
TATCTCCTGCAACAGAAATAAATTCATCAGCTTGCAATCTATCATTAAGTGGAAAAACCTTCATACGCCAAATGGTAAATATGATATCGTCCTGCCATTAGAAAAAAAGTCATTAAATACAGGAGTAAAGAATGTAAAGCCACAAAGGAAATACCTTCAAGAATAACAGTAAGGTTATTTCTGGTAGTGGGGTTACAGTTAGATTCTGATCCTTTTTCTTTCTGGTTTTGGTATTTCCACAGTTCAACCTTGAAGCATTAGATCTTATTTTCTGCTTGCTGGAGGCACAGGTAAAAACGACAGCCAAGGTTTTGCATCTGAACAAAACCTGGGATCTAGGGAAAAGCTTAACTGACCCCTGCCAGTCCTCCATGACCCCATCTGACCACAGGGACATCTGGCGTGTCAACAGCTCGAGGCCAACCACTGACACCGAGAATCCCACGGAATCCCCGGGACTCCCTGCACACTTGCCTGATTAACTGAGTGTCAAGTTTTATAGGCGTTCTGCCCAAAAACCAGGCAGGAAACGCACCTCCCAAAAGCAGGACCACCCTTGGGCCCGGTGTGAGAAAGAAAGCGCAAAAGAGACAGCCCCCTCCACCCCGACTCAGAATTGCCTGCCCAGGTGGCTCCGGGGCTGCCGGAACTCAGGGGAAGGCGGGGACTGGCACTTCTGGGCGACAGCCCTCAGGCGTGCTCGGTGACTCGGCATCACCTGCCCCTGAGGACCGAGTGGCCGGGCAGCTGTCTGGCAGGCAGCGGCGCCCCTACCCTGCCCCTGAGGACGCGCTTCCTCATGCGGTCAGTAGCAGAGCCAAAGACCAGGGGCCGGGAAGCCCGCACGGCTCTCTCCAAGGCAGCCGCAGCTCCTGCGGAAGGGCTCCGCTGGGACGTCGTCTGGCGTTCCAAACGGCTATGAGTTGGGCAATACCTAGGAACCCCCTGCTCCCAGAGGCCAGCGCAAACTCTGAACACACCACAGAGACCTGCTGGAGACCCTGGCCACAGCTGTGCCACTGAGGGCAAGTGCTGGTCCACCAAGCCCCACAGCAAGGCCCTTTCCTGGGCAATTCCAAGTGGGAAATGGCCCCGAAGAAAGGCTACCGAAGCAGTAGGATGCCCGACAGCATGGTGACCAGAACGGGAGAGCGAACGAGGGCACCTGTGCAGCCTGAGGACAGCTGCCCCCGGCAGGGGTCCCGCACACAAGCCTCAGGACAGCTCCGGCCCTCCAGCGCAGGCTCCTCCTTCCTCGCGGCCTGTGCTCCTCTCCCCTCCCCCCGCCCCTCCTCTGCACCTGTTCCCTCCTCATTCTCCACCTGCGCTCTGCCAGGTATAACCATGGTGTGGACCGTGCCATCTGCCCCGCCCACCCTCACCAGCTGCAGACCTTCAACTTTGCAGATGGCCGTGAGAGTCTGTGACATCCCAGCAGACGTCCGTACACAACCTGAGACCCCTGCCATCCGCTACGAGCAGAAATTGCCCACGCACACACGCGTGATCCTGAAACGCAGTCTTTTCTGGCTTGATCTGTTCTCTCCCCGTGACTTTTATGGCTCAGAAGCTCCTAGGACTCCCTGCTCAACTTAAGGGTCAGCTGCCAACATTCATCAGGGAAAGGCATGTGGCTGCCCCCTTGTACGAAATTACAAGCTCACTGAATTTTTTTTTTTTTTACCTTTGTCTAATCAAGGGAGCCTACAACCTTCTCTTTATCATCACACCAGAACAAGCACACACACACACACACGAAAAACAATCATGATTATAGGGAATAAAGGCAGCCTTTTCAACAACGATTATCATCATTATTTTAATTAAAAGCCACCACCTTAGGATAAGAGAACAGGCTCTCCCAGACCCTTTCTTCACTGACCCCAGAGGGTTCCAAAGACCTTCTGGCCCTTCCGTATTGAGTCCTCGGGTGGCTGGAGCCCGGTTCTCATTAGATGATGCTTTAGCTCGGTATTTTCCAAAGTGCCTTTGCTCTCCTGCCTCCTAAAACACCTCTGACAACTACGTTTCCCCTCGTACAAGTGTGACATCTAAATCTCTTCATCTGGAATTCGAACAGTTAAAAAATCTAATTTTTTCAATTAGAGAACATATCGTACAATGACATGCGAAAAGTAAACTGCAACATGATTCTCTAAAATGCATCCAACTAAATTAAAACACCGGAGCTATTTGCTACTTATCATCGCTCATTAAAAAAAACACCGAAAAGCTCCTGTACAACAGAAACTTTGTATTCCTCCTCGTTCCCTTTGCATTTCCTTCCAGCATCCCCACAGAATTTTCCCCATCGCAAAGCGTTTTCAAGTTTGAAAGTTCTATCAGTCTTCCAATCGTATGTCTGCAAATTATGTACAAATAATCTATAACTTATAGAAAAATGTTATAAATATGTAGATATGGCCACAGAGAACGAGAAATGCACATATAAACATATTTTATGATCACAGGGTCTTTTTAAATGTACACACATAAAAGCACAAATGTGAATTTTTAAGTTTCCTATGACCATAAGTCCTACTGTTTTTTTAATCTGGATTGATCTGCATTAGTCATCAATTGTATGCAATTGATAAGAACAAATATTACGTATTTTATAAGTGGCTATGAAAAATAAAGACTACTCCCTTTAGAAACGCAGCACTGAAGGGAGGAATGAGACAAAACTCAGCCTCAATTTGACTCCTGTCTGCCCGCGCCCCCCACATTAATCTAAAGGCCGAGAGAACCCCTTTACACAAATAACTACATGGAAATTTAAACCTGTTGTAATAATTTTCCTCAGCAGTTTCAGTTCCTCCTGGGACACACGCCAAAAACAATCTCAGGACGATCTATCATCAAGATTTTTTTCAATGATCGACAGCTCAATTAGGTCCCCTCTCAGTTTGTGCAAAATGAAGAACTGGGGGCCACCTGATCTGCAAAAGTACTCGCTCCCCTGGCAGTAGAGTCACTCGTGCTGGTCAACAGCAGCCCCACGAGTCCCACTGTCCCTGTGTGCTCGGCCGGGGGTCTGCCCACCAGGGTCTGAAGAGCACCCCCGTGGGACCAGCGAGGTGCAGGAGGCGGGCCTCTCTCTTGCCGAGTGAGAGGTGATCGAGTGGGTTCGGGGAGCTGGGCAAGGGGACCACAGAGACGACAGAAAGAAAGGTAGCAAGGTTGGAACCTGAAAACAGACTCCCAGAGTCCACTCCCACCCATGCTCATCAGGGCTCCATGGGTCCGCGAACCCCGTCTGAAGGTCTCCACTCGACCCCACAATGTCTTGCTTGGTCCTGGGGCCAACGACAACACGGCGCCGGGACCTTTGTTCCTCCTCCCGCAGTGACGCAGCCCTGTCTCCAGGACCCCTCCTTTTAACTCCCCATTATTCACAACAATACAGGATTTTTGTAATGGCTTCATTTGCTAACACTGAAAAATGTATGGGGGGGGGATCTCATACATGCACACACTTATTTGGCTTTTCCAGAATCAAAACAGAAAAACCTGTATTTTACACAAACCTGCCAATTACCGCCTTTTAATTGCAGCCCTTTTTACCCACCCACCCACCCACCCCCAGCGACTCTAAGAGCCGGCTCAGCAGCAGTGTGGGAACTGACTCACTGCAGTGCGCTGGCCCCTGAGTAGCTGCTGCTTCCAACCAAGCGTGTTTGCTCGGGGAGCTCGGCATTCGGCGCTGAGGCTGCACGTGCGGGTGGCGGCCGCTGGCCGGTGGGGCTGTTTGCGCTGGTCCTTCACGAGGTGGAGCCACCGCTGCTGGTCATCTGGATGCGAGCAGCCTCCTCACACGCCACCTTCCATCAAGATCTTGGGGAAGGTCACCCTTTCCTGACCCAGGGTGCCCCAGGTTGCAGGAATGGGGATGGAGGGTGAGAGGAGCAAGGACAAGAGGTTCCCAAGTCACTGTCCCCCCAGTTCAGCTCCAGGGCACAGAAGCACAGCCAGACCGAGGGGTTGGGCAGAGACACTGGAAACTTCTGTTGCCCCTGAAAGTGTCTGCCCAGAGGTCACGGCCATCAGACCCCCCCCCCCCAACCCCCGTCAGTGCAGGCTGAGGGCTTTGTAAGGGTGTATGCTCGGGCATCAGCCAGCTTTGGGCACAGAGCCCGGTCTCAGCCCTTGCTACCCCGGTGCGACCTTGGGCAAGCGCGCTTTCCGAACCTCAGACAGCCCTGCTGAGATGGGGCTTACTGCGGGACGCGGACAGGCTGATGACGTCCTGAAACGCACTTACCCAGATGCCTGGCAGACACAACTGTCCATTCAACAGTCGCTGTTGATCGCAAAATATCCACTTGGAAACTACTTTCTTTGGAGATCAATTCATGGATGATACGTCAAATGCAATAGGGGAATGTTGATTTTTCCCCACAGAAATTTGAAATAAGCCCTTCAACAAGATTAAAAAAAGAAAGAGTCACCCCTTTGGGCACAGGTGGCAGACACAGGCCCACGGGCCGAATCCCGCCCTCCACCTTGTCTTATCCGGCCCGGCACCTTGTTTCTACCCGGTGGCAGCACAGAGCTCCTTGCCCCTAGTTAAGGGGTAGTTACATGCACACAGTCCTAAAACTACATTCGGCCCTTTGAAGGCAACCATGACGCTGATGGGGCCCCTGGTGACAATGAGTTTGACACCCCTGCTTTTCGAGAAATCGAGATCTCGACCAACACAGCCTCAGGAAAGCACCCCTGCTTTGCAGAAGCGCTGTTCTTCCTGCTACAGGGACACCGTGGGCGGCCTTCGGGGCAGGACATGACTGACCACCAGCCATGACCCACTTAGCATGAGCTGCCTGTGTGCTTGTGTCCACGTGTGTGCATGTCTCCTTGCATGCGTGCACGCACGCACCACACCCTAAGACACCCCCCACCCCGGGACTTCCGGGGTGACGGTGAAAGGCCCAGCACCAGGGCTAGGAGAACCCCAACTTGCTCGCCGACACCAGAAGCACTCTCGTCCCGAGGCCGTTCCGAGTGCGGCCTCGCGCTCCTTCCTCGCAGCCACAGGGGAACGGCTTGCTTTAAACACGGCGGGGCTCCCGCTGCAGGTGCAGGGAGTTTGGCCAATCCCGGGCCACTGCACTTGGGCAGCAAGGCTTATGGTAAGCCTCGCCTGTTATTTGACTTCTAATGGTCCTAAGTCATTCCCTAATTTAAATGGATGAAGAGCTGTCCCAGAAGGTGGGGGGGGGGGAGCTTGGAGAGAGAGAGCATCAGCGGGGGCACCTGTCTCCCAGCCACACCTGTTCTACAGGCTCCCTCTGGGACACTCCCATCGCGTCTGCTGGCAGCCTCCACAGCTCGGCCGGGAGCAGCAGCCCCAGGAAGGAGAGCTGGGCTGGGAAGAGGCCGTCCTCCTATTGCTCCTCAGGTCCGGACAGGCTCTCAGCAGACACCGCGTCCCTGCGATGACAGCCAGGACGTGACTCGGGAGCACCTGGTCACGTGGAATGACTGGTTTGGAGTGCTTTTTCTAAAACGTAATCCAACAAATAAAACTAATTTCCCACCCCGCTTCTGCCACACTTCCCTTCGTTGTCGAAGGCTCTGTTGCTGGCAGCCGGGAACCACAAGGCAGAGTTCCCGCACAGTGTGCACGCACGCACGCACACCAGGTGGCCCGACGGAAGCTTCCGGAAACCTCCTGCCGTGCTAACCTATCGAGAAATCGGGACAGCATCCAGTATAAAGGTTGCCTGGAAGACGCAGCGGCTTCTGACATAAAAAGGATGGGAACACTCAGTCCAAGACTCTGAAACGGAACATGACTAGAAAACAAAACTCCAGAGCAAGAGCTAAAACGTGACAGCTTCCGAGTCGACCACGAAACACTTGTCAGTGCCACGTGTCCGCAGCCCAAGAGGCAGAAAGCTGGCTGGCTGCACAGGAGGAAAGGAGAGCCTGCGGGTGGGCCACGGGGGGGGGGGGGGACGGGCGGCCAGGAAGGGGCCAGCACCCCTCAGCCTGCAGCTCTGTGTGGCTGCAAAACCTGCAGGAGCACCTTGCCCTCCCACACCGCTCGGAGGGCCAGAGACCTCTGGAAAACGAGGCGGAGCACCCCTGCCACACACACAGCCCCCCCCCGCCCCATGCCTCCAGCCACAGCCTGTACCACTGGTGCCCACACAACGCAGCCTGGACCCGCCAGGCAGATGGGAAGGAAGTCGGCTCTTCTAGCCTGAGAGTCCGCGAGAGTCGCTCCTGCGGAGCCAAAGCACCGGGAAAGGAAATCTGTGGGCGCGTCACTAGAGGTGCTGGCTTGTCCCCAGAAAGGCTCAGAACAGCGCCCACGACCGGAGCGCAAGCTGCAGAGTCACTATGAAGCGCCCTCAATTCCGCGGTGACAGCAACCGCTTCCTGCCCGCTTGTGTAACCCAAGTCCCAGCAACGGCACTGTGCTTGAATTTGGGGGGTCCCCACTGTGCACCCTGGCACGCTATGGCTGTGACCGCCTCCCCACCCCCAGGAAAGGGTGCACAGACCCGGCCGCCTTGTGTCCGGATGCCTCAGCCTGCAATGGGGACACCTCCAGACACGCCCATCGCCAGCCGAAAACATCGTACGTGGAAAGCACGTTGACCACACCTAACCCACCGAGCCTCGCCGCCCAGCCTCGCCCACCTGCGCCGCACTCAGGACGCTCACCGAGCTGCTAGCTGGGCCACAGCCTTGAGCCTCCTCTCAGAAATCATCTCCTCCATCTACTTCTCACCAGAAGCAGGAGACACAGATGGGCGTTTTGTAGACACGATGGGAAGTGAAAACACAAAACACGCTGTCCAAAAACCCTGGCCACGCAGTGCCCTGCAGGGCGCTGGTCTCGACCCTCAGGACGACCGGGCTGTTGGGGAGCTGTGGCCGCTGCTGCCCGGCATCACAGACCAGTAGTCCAGGAAAAGGTCAAAATTCAGTTTTCCCATTATTACTGGAAAGTCCAAGCTATCATATAAGCTGACCATCGAAGGTGGGGACCATGGGTATGAGACGGCAGTAAGGACGAACCCCCGAATCAGTCACCGCTCGCGCCTCTGGGAAGCATCCCCAGGCTGGTGACATGGCGAATGTCACTTTCCTGCAGTAGCTAAAGTGGCACCCGAGAGCTGCACTTTAAAGGCAAATGAGTGGATGATATTTCTTAAGCGAGACAACCTGTGTAACTAGCACATAACTTTTCTTCTTGAAAAGTGAGTCCTACTGAGAAAGGGTGGATGGGCCAAAAGATAACCAGCTCCGAATGCTGCCGATCTGGCTCATCTGGCACCCTGACCTCACTTTACAGAGTCGTAAAACATTAGAGGCGATGCCCCGTGTTGGCAGGCAACGGAGGAAACCGGCGTGTTGGTGGGAGTGTACAATGGTAGACTTTTGGCAAGACACTTTGTCAAGAGTATAAAAAATGTAAATGTGCATACCTTTTGACTCAGCGATGACACTTCCAAGAATTCTTCCTCCAGAGATACTCACACATACATAATTACATGACTGCGTGTAATTGCGTACAATAATAAACGCAGACGTCTTTGAGGTAGCATTGCTTAAAATAGCGTGGTACCAGAAACCAGGAAGAGAGGTGTTTGAATAAATCACGATACATTCCTCCTGTGGAACTGCGTGCCGACTACTACGAAGAGTAATTACCCACAACAGCCAAGACATGGCAACACCTGAACACACATGGAGGGGTGAATGAATGAATGAATGAGATGGTACCTACGTGTAATGGAATATTATTCAGCCCTACAAGGAAGGAAATCCTGCCATCGGTAACAAACAATACAGATGGCTCTGGAAGACATTACGCTCAGTAAAATAAGCTAGACACGGAAGGAAAGACCACCGCACGATTTCATGTATGTTTGAAATCTGAAACATTCCAGCAGCTAGGGCAAGGAGAGGCTAAAAATAAGTAAATGAAACAAAGGAGAATGGGAAGCCGGATTACAGGGCTACACGGAATGTAATCCAGACATGGCAGTAGGCGTGTCTCACTAGTACCAGGAAAAGGTTGTCGTGTGCACGCACGCCCAGCGTCCTGAGCACCCTGCGCTAACAGCCAGCCCTGCACCCTGGGCACCTGGACCCACAGGGCTCACCAGGACTGGACGGAGGGCTGCCCCGGGGCGAGAATCTGAGCACCAGGGGCCGAGGCCGGAACCGTCACCGCGTCACTCGGTTTTCGCACCCACTGAACCCTACGCCACACGCTGTCAAGCGTGCTCCCGAGCGTGCGTTCTGGAGTCACATCGCCTGGCTTCAAACCCCAAGGAGGTTCCATCCCTTCCCTGCACAACCTCAGGCAGCGGCCTGACCTCTGTGCCCCAGTTCCTTGAGCGGAGAAACGGGACGGACGGTGCGCACACGGGCGGACTGCCGGGACCGTGTTCAGGGCTCAGAGCGGGGCAGACGCTGCGCCTCGAACTCAAGTACTCTGGTTTTCACTAGCATTGCAACAGGTGAGTGCTCAGGTGACCAGATTTTTAAACAGCTTCCCAAAGGCAGCGAGATTTATCGCATACGTACATGGGAACGTGTGACTTCAAGCAGCTGCGGAGCGCACGGAATGGGACCACAGGTTACAGAGACAACAGACCAGGAACGGCGACAACCCCTCACACCGGGGGGCGGGGGAGGGGCTGAGGGAACCCGCAGCCCCACGCGCTCCGCCCTTCCATGCTGTTGGCACCGGCCTCACGACACGCGTGAACTGGCCGTGTGAGAGAACCGAGGCACAACACGGAGCTCCCGCGGCCCCCTTCCCTGCAGGGGCCGGAGTCCCAGAGGGTCACACTCAGAGCGTCACACTCAGCAGCCCCGCAGCCCCTGGAGGAGCAGAGGCCCCAGGGGCCTGCGTGTGCAGGGCTGGCTCGTGACCGGGGCAGAGCACACAAGAGCGGGGACAGCGGACTCGGACACAAAGGGTCCTTGGGTGCTGGGCAGCGCGGCGGCCCCTGGGTGACACAATGCCCCTGTTCACCAGACCGGAGGGGACAGTCGGGTCCCAGCCCAGCTGGCTGGTCCAGGGGCGCGCTGGCAGCCTTCCAGCGTCCGCATGCTCCCTTCGGCCGGGCACAAGCACATCTCTGTACGCAGGGCCCCGCTCACACTCCTTCCCACTGACTTCAGGTCACAGACATGCAGGCCTCCTCCCCACCTCCACCCCCCCACCCCCCACCCCCCACCGAGCTCGCCAGGCGGAAGGCAGCCTCTCCACCCAGAGCAGGTCCCCGTGCCAGGGCTGGGCCAGTCCTGGAAGGGGAGGGGGTGGAGAGAAGGTGTGGGGGCAGGGCTGCAGTGCCGGTCCTGAGTCTCCTCAGGACAGGATGGGGTAGGATGGGATTGAAGTGCCTCCTCTCAAAGACACTCTCTAGACGGGGTGCTCTCTAGGTTTCCATGAGGCAGAACCGCACCAGGAAGACATGGAAACCAGAGAGAACCAAAGAAATTTCAAACCAAAGACACTGATGACGGCAGGCATCTCACCGCCTGCCGCCCTGCCAGGGTTATGCCTACCGCGGTTTTGCAAAGAGGACGGACGGCACAGGCATTTGGGACGGGGGAGTCGGCCCTTCCGCAGGCACAGGGCATCCCCGTCCCTAACCAGTGAACCCCACTAGGGCTCCCAAGTCACTCTGCCCATCAAAATCGAGGCGTTTCCAAACCCTTGTGGGAGCAGGGGTGCCAGCAGGGTGGTCCGGCCTGGCTGTGCACCGCCCACCTACACCTACAGGGGAGGTCAGGTGCCAGCTGCATGCAGCAGTACCGTTACCACGGCGATGTTTCAGGACTGACTTGCCTGCAGCCCCCAGCCATTCCACAGACATCTTCAGGCTCACCTGCCTTTGCACGTGCTACTTCTGCAAACGCTCCCCCATTTCTTTCCTGGCTAACTCCAACCATTCCTCCCCTCTCCCCAGGGACCACCTCCTCAGGGACCACCTCCCCCAGGAAGCTCTTGCCTGCCCTTGCTCTGTGCAGACCTGCCTCACCAGGACCCCAATCAGTGGTCCCTCCTGTCTCCTCCATACAGGTGTGGGCTCCTTGGAATTGGCGGTTCGTCTCTGTACCCACAGCGCACCACACGGGCCTAACGCACATCCCTAACACCCATCTAACCGAGGGGTGAGGGTCTCAGCCCCCTGAGGCCCCAACCCCCTCCCCTCCCAAGCGTTCACCCCGCACCCCGCACCCCACACCCAGCCTGATTCACACTGATTCACACAGGGAACACCAGGGAGGACCGTGTGAATCAGGGAGCCGTTCACAGTCGAGGCCGCCCGGACACCATCACTCGCTCTCGCACCTGGGCAGGCTCCAGTTTTCCCGGAACCCCCGCCCCAGAGGCCAGGCAGGTCCCTCTGATCCTGTATTCTACTTTCTTAGCCTGCCTTTCCTAGGTGGCATCCACCTGACAAACGACAGCTGCCCAAAGTGGGAAGAAGGTACCGGCAAGCTGCAGCTGAGGGAAGGAGCTACTCTGGGGGAGGGGCCGTCACAGATGCACACCCAGGGACGCTCCGCCTGGGCTCCCCAGAAAGCACGCCTGCCCGCTGAGCTTCAGCCGCACGCCCTGTGATGAGCCCGGCAGCAGGCTGGGCTGGGCTGGGCTGGGCCGGGCTGGGCACTCTCCGGGACATCCTGGCGGGGAGCTCAGTCGGCAGCAGCAGGCAGTGTTGGCATCCCAGGCCATCCCGCCATCTACCTGGGCTCCGGGCAGCAGCCCCCGCATCCCGGTGCACTGGCCTGGCCTCCCAGGAAGCCACACGCACGAGGGGGGAACCGCGGATTTCGTCAACACCCCCACGCCCACACCGCCTCCTCCAGCCCAACACAAAACAGCGAGCAACGCACACGTGACCCCGAAACACGGCGGCATGGGTGGGGGGCACCGGCCCTGGAACCAGACAGCCAGTCACAGCCCCACCGCTCACCAGCCCCGAGCTGCTGGGCAGGCTCTGCGACACGTGTGTGCGAGAAATCACAGACGGCAAGAGCAGCACCCACACCGTGCAGGGGTCCTGAGCAACCAATGCAGCCGTGTGCGCGGGCGCGGCCCCGGCCAGTGCCAGACACGCCGTGAGTGTTCAGGGCATGGTCCCGTCGTTCTAAGGGTCCGGGGCTGGCTTGGCCTGTCGATGGCGTCACGGAGCACGGCTGCACTGACAATGTGAGGCCAGCAGAAATGGAAACGCCATCAGCTCCTCGCTGTGTTTAGGGAGACACCCCCGGAAAAACCGCAGGATTTGGAACGAACGTTCACCATGTAGGTTATCACATTTTTTTTCTTTTTAAAAATATCGAAAACACAAAAACTGTGTGTGCCCACCCCAGAGTGCAAGAAGAGCTCCAAGGGTAACCGTTTCAGGGACGTACAAACAAAGTCACTCCTTTGTTACAGAGGCAAAAGTCACCCAACAAAAGCGCCACGGCTCTCCAAAAGAAAGACATGCTGCTCACACTTACGTGTGTTTCTCGTTACTTAAAAGCGGTTCATACTGATGCGGGGGGCAGGGAGGATATATATATTTTTAAAGCCGCCCTTGAGACAGACTAGCAGTTGTCAGTTACCTTTTCCTTTTAAATTCTACTTAAAACTGCCCAAACAAATGTTACATATGCCGACACACAAAGAAATTACAAAACTCGATACCAAAATAATTCATGGGTTACAACTGTAATTACTTCTCTAGTCGGGAAATTATTATCCTCGTAAAAAAATCCTGGCAAACTGCTTCAGAGATCTCCCTTCTGAGTGAACCCAGGAGGAACACAATGAAAATTCAGAGTTTCAGTCATTCCGACGTCCCATGAGACTTTTTCTCCATCAATTACCTGCATGCAAGTAACTTTATTTTTTAATATATTTTATTGATTATGATATTACAATTGTCCCATTTCTCCCCCATCATTCCCCTCCACCCTGCACACCCCCTCCCACCCACATCCCCCCTCTTTAGTTCATGTCCATGTGTCATAAGTTCTTTAGCTTCTACATTTCCCACACTATTCTTGCCCTCCCCCTATTTTCTACCCATCATCTATGCTACTCATTTTCTGTACCTTTTCCCCCTCTCTCCTCCTCCCACTCCCCTGTTGCTAACCCTCCATATGATCTCCATTTCTGTGGTTCTGTTCCTGTTCTAGCTGTTTGCTTAGTTGGCTTTTGGCTTAGGTGTGGTTGTTAATATCTGTGAGTTTGCTGTCTTTTTACTGTCATATTTTTTATCTTCTTTTCCTTAGGTAAGTCCCTTTAACATTTCATGTAATAAGGGCTTGGTGATGATGAACTCCTTGAACTTGACCTTATCTGAGAAGTGCTTTATCTGCCCCTCCATTCTAAATGACAGTTTTGCTGGATAGAGCAATCTTGGATGTAGGTCCTTGACTTTCATGACTTGCAATACTTCTTTCCAGCTCCTTCTTGCCTGGAAGGTCTCTTTTGAGAAATCAGCTGACAGTCTGATGGGAACTCCTTTGTAGGTGAGTGTCTACTTATCCCTTGCTGCTTCTAGAATTCTCTCCTTCATTTTAATCTTGGGTACTGTAATTATGATGTGCCTTGGTGTATTCCTCCTTGGGTCCAACTTCTTTGGGACTCTCTCAGCTTCCTGGACTTCCTGGTAGTCACTTATTTTATTTGCCAGATTGGGGAAATTCTCCTTTATTATTTGTTCAAATAAGTTTTCCACTTGTTGCTCTTCTTCCCCTTCTGGTACCCCTATAATTTGGATGTTGAGATGTTTAACAATGTCCTGGAGGTTCCTAAGCCTCTCTTCATTTTTTTGAATTCTTGTTTCTTCATTCTTTTCTGTTTGGTTGTTTCTTTCTTCCTTCTGGCCCACTCCATTGATTTGAGTCCCAGTTTTCCTCCCATCTCTATTGGTTCCCTGTGCGTTTTCCTTCATTTCTCTTATTGTAGCCTGCATTTGTTCATCTAATTTGTGAGCAAAATCAACCAATTCTGTGAGCATCCTAATCACCAGGGCTTTGAACTGTGCATCTGATAGGTTGGCTATCTGTCGCTTAGATGAATTGGCTCTGGGGCTTTCATTTGTTCTCCCGTTTGAGCCATATTTTTGGGAGGGGGCGTCTGGTCGCAGCCGCAAGTAACTTCAAACGTCTCCGCAACAGCCTGTCCCCTGGGTGGGGGAAGGCTTCCCTCTGCCCCCTCGCGTTTTCATTTTCACAGCTGTCTCTGTGTAATGACAGTGCAGGACCGCTCCCCTCCTCTGTCTCCGTGCCCTTCACGTTTTTGCAGGTCTCCCGTGATCTACTGCGGAGACCTCCACGCAAGCCCGAGAGGCAAGGGGAAGGGAGCCCTGGCCGGCGGGTGGGTTCGTCGGTGTGTCCTCCCGCACACCAAGGCGAGGCACGTCTGATGCCCGGTCAGGGCGCGTGCGGGAGGCAACCGATCCCTGTCCCTCTCTCTCGAACAAGTAAACGAACTCTCTGGGGAGGGTTAAAGGGAGAAAGAAGAAAAGGCAGAGGAAGGAGGGTTTGGTTCCGCTCGTGGAGGCCACCGTTTCTCGGGTGGAAAATAAGAACGTCATGCCGGGGTGACACTTCGCCCTGTGTCACAATGATTCATAGTCCTAATTTTTTCCAATTAGGAAGTAATTGCGGCCAGCTGGTGGGCTCCAACCAGTCCCGCACGGCGTGGTCTGGGAGCGGGACTGTTTGGACGTGGAGCGGGATCTCCGGCGACCCTTTATCTCCGACAGCTCGGTGTGAGAGTGCGCACCCACACCTGAGCTCTCCTCTTAAAAGGACTTAAAAGGAAGCCGTTCGGAAATAACAGATTTGCTCCCCGTCTGACCCCTTTCACCAGCTGTTTCCTTTGAATCGGTTCAAAATGACTCAAAAAGAGAACATGAGGTTTAGTCCGTTCCCTGGAATGTGTTACTAACTCTGGCTAGGCATTACTAGGGGTTGAAAGGCGCAGGAAAACAGAGTGGGCTGCCAGGCTACCCATCAAACACCAAAGTCCACACAACCAGATTCCCGAGGGAAGTGCCCCCCAGGTTCAAGGCGACCCAGAGCTGCAGATGCAGAGAACTGTGGGGGTGCAGAGCACCGAGACTTCCGGTCCCAGACCCTCCCCCCAGGTACCTACCCAAAGACACACCGAAACCCTTCGTACACAGAATATTCCAGAAAGGCCACAGACATCTAGTCAGAGCGCCCAGGGAAACCTCGACCTTACGATGGACTTTGGAACATCAGGGAAACCTGAAAGTCATCCCCTCCAGCCCCCTCGTTTCACAGAGGGGCCTGAGAGAGAGATGCTGTCGGGTCACGGTTGTGACGGGAGAACCCAGGTGAGCACCGCGGGCTGCCACCTGCACGAGATGAACTCACGCTCGCCCTTTCCCGTGGGCCCTGTCTGGGGTGGCCGTGTCAAACCAACGGCTTTCCCCGACATGGACGGCTTCACCGCATCGGTGTGAACGGCGCCCCCTGCACCGCCGGCCGGCGCACGCGCTCCGGAAAACGCAGCAATTCCGTGGCGACTCACGGCCCCCGACCAGGAGACGTCCCCACTGCCACTAGGGCAGACAGGCGTTCGGAGCCAGTCGTGACAGACCCTTACCCGCGGCGTCCCAGCCTCGCGTCAAGGCATTCCGCCAGGTCGGTGGCTTCAGACTCCGGCGTTCGCGGTCGAGGGGTTCTTGTTGGGGTTTTGTTCTTGTTAACGAACTCTCAGATAGAAGCTCAACACAGAAAAGTGGCACTTTACCCTAGTACATTTATTTCCTATTTTCGCCTATTTGTTACCTGTTCGGAATCCGGCCAGTCCATGAGAACAATCTCCAGGCTTCCCGTTGGCCCAGACCACGCCCCCCCCCAACCTGGCTGATGACAGAGAGGGCATCCCCGCCTGCTGGCAGGGAGTCCCAAGTCCAGGCACCTTGGGCGGGGCACTGCAACCCACGGGCATGTCACACGGCTTCGAAGAACGTGCTCTAACCAACAAGACTGTTCTCATGAAAACACAAGTGAAAAGGGGGAAACGATCGAGGACAGTTGCAACCTCTCTCCACCGCGCCACGTAGTATGGACACTTTGCGGGCTGCAGATAAAAAGGCTGTTTCTCACCCACGGCTCAGCGCACACGGGGTAGCGGTCTCGTCTCAGTGTTTGGGTAGCAGCTTGTCAACAGGTAGCGGACAAGCTAGGAGGCTACTGCCCTGATTCCGCCGAGAGGTACCTGTCCAGCACTCCACGGCGCCTTCCCTGGGCAGGGAGGGGCAGAGTGAGACGCCCAGGGACACGCAAGGCTAGGGCTCCAACAGCAGCAGAACCCCCAGCCTCAGGGATCAGGGGCTCACAGATCCTCAGGGATCTGGCCACCGGTCACGCTCCCTCTCCGGGCTGGCGGGGAGGCCCGGAGGACACGCGGGGACGGGGCGATCACGCAGGCCCAGCCCCGGCGCCTCCGTCTTGAAGGCAGTTTCTCCTATGCCTCCCCCGCTTGGTTTTCGGTAATTTAAACATATATACTAATGGTTTCTATTAATTGCTCCAAAAATATCTTGGAGGAGAATAATAAATACGGAGTCCATCTTTCTTTCTCGGCTCAATCTCAGAAGGAAACCACAAAACAAGACAAACCATTGTCTAAGATACTTAACACTGGTCCAGGACAGGGGTGGGGGCGGGGAGGAAATGGCCCCGTAGGGAGGGGAAGGAGGCCTTCCAGCTACCAACAGCACAACTGCACTCAGGGTCACGGTGGACACCTCAGCAGCGGGTGACTCACTTCCGTGGGGAGGGCCTTAAAATGAAACTCGGTTCCTTTGTTCAAGTTCTGAGGTCTCCAGGATATGAGACACCCCCACCTCAGGGCGGCTTCCTCGGGCTCACGGGGACCAAGGTCGCGCTCTCAAGTCCATATCCTCACGTTAAAGCTGGATCTCGCTGACTTCTCCGTGCCACCTGGAGGTGCTGCCTCACTAAGGGAACATTGGTAACAAAACAGAGAACATCTACCTTGAACAACTGTGCAAGTTAAACGAGATAAAACTGCAGTACAGGTCTAGCTTCTCCACTGGTCCATGGGCGTGGCCCCCCACCCCTCTGTAGGTCCCCAGCAAACCAGCTCTATACACACAGTCAGTCTACTCAATACAAAATCAGCCGACATGAGTTTCTCCATCCGTGTTTTTCCATCAGTGACTGTGGAGAAAACCATCAATGGGCAGCAACTTAAACTCAGAGGAATGAATGCACTACCTGCTATCAGCAAGCACCTGTTGAAGGACAGAAAACAGAGGGAAAAAAGTCCCCAAATATTGCTTTATCCTCCTCAGGGACGTGGCATTCAATGTCCAAGCCCAAGTCTCCACGTGACAAACTCTCTCTCCCTGTTTTAAAGGCCAATCTACATGGTCCAACCTGTCTCCCAGGGTTTTGTAAGTAATCAAAGCATGGAGAAACTCAGCATTCCAAGACCCTGCTTCTGTGGGGGGCTCTAGAGGCCCCCAAAGTGATGTGATGACTTAAGACAATGGAGCGACTTTGCAAAAATCTAATTATTCAAGTTGCTATTACCGCAGCTCCACAGGCTGCTCAAGCAGCTTTGGACGCCTCGGGACGGTGGCCGACAGGCGCTCTCCCCTCCAGGACACGGAGTGATGTTGCGCCCGCACCCAGGCGCGGCTGTGTCTGGTTGCCTCGTACACGTGCGGGGCCATGTTCCCAAACATGCCCGCCCCCCACGCCCTGGTCACCCACAGCAGACAGGATCCTTCCATTTTGGAGGGGAGAGGACATAAAAGCAAACCTCCACATTTCTGCGTAAAGATTTCAAGGGAGACACGTAGTTAAGGTCCAGTCGATAACCTCCTAAGACAGAACAATGAATGACTCTATTTACAGAAACAGTCAGCAACTTGGGAGCAGAGTGGTTATCGAATTCAAGGAAGATTCTCCAATTTCACATCCAAACTTCTCTCTCTGGGATGCCCCCCAGGGACACAAGGGGGTGGAGAGCAAGCACACTCGTGACCACGGGAGGTCCCTGAAGCCGCCCATGTGATGTCCTCGGTTCCCTCCTCCTCCCCAGCAGACTGGCGGCCCTGCTCAAGTTCCTCCCGGAGCAGCAGGCGCATCTCCAGATTCGGCCACTTTCTTCTTCATGGGGGGGGTGGGGGAGTGCGGTGCAGGCATGGCCGCTGGCTGGTGCAGCCCGGGGCTCGAACCCCCTGCAGCGCTGAGGGCTGAAAGGGGGTGTGGGTCTGGTCCCATGCAAAGGGCCACAGCTCCCCACCAAGTTCTCAGTGATCACCCTTGTTAGGACAATTCGAACCAGATCATCTCCTGTCCCACCGCTTCCTTCTCTGTCACCCAGAGACGGCTCGCAAAACGCCAACACCCTCCACGCTGTTGCTGCAGGACTTCCAGGCCCCCACGGAGCCTTATGAAGACCACAGTGCACGGCCCCACGACACAGCGGCGTCCCCAGCGGGCCCCTTTCCGCCCACCCGCCCACCTTCCTGTCCCAGTCAGTCATCTTTGGACGTGGCCGCCTCTCGACTGCAGCACAAAGATGAGTGGGAAGAGAAGGACCACAGCTGCCCAGGGCGGGGAAGGACACACTCCGGGCTGAATGGGCTGGCCTGGCCTCCGTGCTGCTGGACGGCGGGGGGGGGGGGGGGGGGACGGGGCTTCCTGCCCAGGTCCCTGAAGTCCATGCTGCTGTCCTGCTTCATTAGGGAAAACAGAGAACAGTCAAAACTGATTTCCTCAATCCAGCTCCACCTGCCGTGGAGAAACGCCTCTGTATTTTGTCAACGGGCTCGCTCTCCAACTTAATTTTTAACATTAGCAACGTTTGCCTGCTGGTGTGCATGGACTGATACTCCAGGGGGGACTTATGCGGCTCTCCCTAACGCGTAAAATCTCCCCTCAGGATGTAATCTGAAGGTGACATCCCTTACCTGCCTCAAAGCACGCATTTATCAGGTGTGCAGTGTTACTTGAAGAATTCTGAAACTGGCCCAGTGGTCCCTAAGAGGTACTGCGTATTTACCACACGCACAACATGTCTGCATGCGCAAATACACTGCGTTAGAAAGCTGAGCATTTTCCCACTTTTGGAGGTGGGTGCACGTTTTTATGCTGTGGAGGGATCTATAAATCTTGTTTATTGAAATATTACTCGTGCATTTTTCAACACCCTGGTGGGGAAACCTCGCAGGCAGGCACTGTCTGGCATGAGCTATTTGCTTGTGCGAGAACTGTGGCAGAAACGGAAATAACTAGTGCCTCAGCCAGGCGGTGCTTTCACGGGAAGCAAGGAAAGACCATAAAATGTAGCTTACTACTCACTCGACACGGACGGCTAGTATTTCCTCCTTTAGCGTGTCTGGTACCCATTGTGATAAAGTGCTTCCAGACGACTGCTCGTGGGGCATCTGGGGCCTGTCAACTTCAAAACTTAGCACGGACAAGCGGACCACGTAACCAAAGTCCACACAGTCCATCGAGTCTCATCCGGGATGATCACTCCGGTCATCACACGCTACCCGAATGGCTGTCTAATCCAGAACCTCGGCCCCTGGCTCCAGACCAACCTCCCGCTGGCCGGGGCCACCTGAATGTTTGACAGGCACGGCAAATCTCGGTGACCCAGCAAAACTCTTCCCTTACACCAGAAACCGCCCCGCCTACAAAGATGCCTGCTGTTGAACAGCAGCTGCAGCTACCCAGCCGTTCAAGCCAGCCACCGGGAGGATACCCTAAACCCCTGCCTCCCCCGAGCTCACTCCCACGGTCCTGGTAGGGACACGCACGAGCACTTCCAGGGACAGCGTCCACGATGCACGTGGTGGCTTTGAATGCTTGTTCCATCTTTAATAAGAAACATTACATGAAAAGACAGAAACTGACTTGCACTGAAGGAAAAATATGATTAATAAATTCTCTAAGCTGCCATAAATGCCATCAATTGTCTGACTGCATTTGAAGGTGGGGGGAACCATTGCTACGAATGAACTTGACTAGAAACCCGACAAAGGTCTGATTCCAGTCCTTCCTGTACCACAAATGTAATGTCCAGAGCGGTGCTTTCCAAACTGTGTGTCATGAGCCATTAACGAATCGTTAAGTAAAGTTAATGATGAGCTTCTGGTTTTTTTAATAGAGGAAGAACAACATCACAGAGAATAAGCAGATACTGTTTTACTTAGGGGGCGGGCTGGTGCGTGGTGCTGGTGGTGTTTGTGTATATATCAGGTCAAGAAATTAAATGTATTTCCTGTTGTGGAAATACCAGATTAGAAGTCACTGATCCCCAGTACATTGCTTGGCCTCTATGAAGTTGCTTCCTATCTTTTAAATGGACATTATCATTCTACTTCAGAGAATAGACACAAATAAGGTAACTTCACAACATCTTTTCAGCTATGAAACATTGTATCATTATTTTAGTTACAGCATTCAGGTTGAGTTTCCTCAGAGTCTGCTGATTCTCTGCCCACCGGCTCACAGCCTAAACTCACTAGGCTAGCAACTCGGACACACCGTACCAAAGGCAAGTCTGAGACCACAATCTCCTAGAGAGAGCTGGAAACAGGAGAAGCCTGGGTTTTCTGAAAACTCGGTTTATAGTCTCTTTGTTTATAGTCCCTTTGGCGGTACCTCCCACACAGCCTCTAAGGAAAAGCCACAACTAGACTGGAAAGGTACCATTTCTGTGCCACTGTGGGGACCCCGTGGAAGAATCACCACTTAGGAGAAACGAGCAGAGATGGAAACCAGTGCAGAGGCCATGGCCGCAGGAGAGCAGACCAAGGTCGTCCCGGCCCTCTCTCTGCGTCTACACAGCCCTCCGATGGCACTTTACTTGGAGATACGATCCTTCCTCTTCCCACTCACAGCTCGGAACCCCGCATCAGGCTCCAAATGCCACCAACACCTCCAGACAGCACGCCACTGTTTAGTTACACGTGTTACCGGGGCACATCACGGTACCACAGGAGGAGCCGTGTTGAGACGCTGCTGGCCAGGAAAATGACAACAGCCAGGAGGAAAGACACCCGCCCTCCTACCACTCCCACAAGCTGCCCTTAAAGGGCCCCGCTGCAAGAGAATCAGTCTACAGACCCCCGCAGCAGACCCTGTCCCCAGAAACCAGAGGGGCTCTAAAAAGGGAGACAGAGATTTCTACTGGGAGCAGGGGAACATCTCCGAGGACTCAGTGGCTCTAGGATGAACGTACTTCCTTTTCAACAGGACACTCGTGACCTTCAGGCCAGCGTGTTGTGAGTTTTGTGTCGTGGAAGGCCCAGCCAGGCTCGCACAGGTACAACATCTGGCCGGGCTGAGAGGCGCGGCCTGCAGCCGCTGAGAGTCCCTGGCTCACCTGGGAACGCGGTGCCCCATGCCTGCCGAACCAAGGAGCGCAGAAATACATCTGCCGTGGTCTTCACTTCTCTGTGACAAACCCCCGCCCTGCTCAGGGAGAGGAGAGGCGTGACGGGTGCCGGATGCCGGAGGCCGGCAAGCGGGAGGCAGGCAGTGATGGCGTGGAAATTGTGAGGGGCCATCAGAACGCTCTAGTCCCTGCGCTCGGCTCCCCTCTCCTCTCCCCACCGCAGTTGCTACTGGAGAGAGTCAAACAGACGGACAGAGTGAGCGCCATCGCCTGCCTGCGTTTGGGAGTCTTGCCAGGGAGCGTTTGCTTACCTCTGATCTTAGTTAAAAACCAGGTGGGGCGTGTCGCAGCGACAGTGTTTCTCCCAGAACACTCTTTACACAACAGGAGTGTTTTTTAACCGGAACACATATTTGTTTGGGCAGAGCTCTACAGGATGGGGGCTGGGAAGGACCTTGGATAGCATTTGACCCAGAGACTAGGGCCCAGAAAGGTTAAGTAACGTGGCAAAGGTCACACAGCTGACAGCACGATCTAGACTAACCGGAATCTCCCAGGATAAAAGATGCCGATCACAGTGCCTCCAAACGCGTTTTTCAAGAGATAAGGTTCCTGGTCCCCCAGGACTACACCGTTATCACTGGGCCCTTCGAACTGCCCTGGAATCAGAGCAGTTAGGCATAGCGCTGCACGTGTATTGCCCGAAGGCCGCTCGCCAGTTCCATGGAGGAAACAGCACCCACACACCAGGGTCGAAGAGGAATTTCCGTCCCTGACAGAATGGAAGTCATTTTATCCATGTTTATAGTATGTTGTTTGAAACCGGAACATAAAGATTAATATGTAAAGACATGATTACTTCATGCGTAATTGATAGTAAATAGGAAGTATCATTGCTGAAGTATACGACCTGCATTGGAACTTCAGGCACTCCAAGTTACAAAGACTGATTTATTCCGAATTACTACACCTGGTACCAGCCAAAGATGTTCGCCCATAAGATGCCACCTCTTCAGGATTTATAAAAACGAGATGTGAAAAGCGCACTCACGAACCGAGGTTGAGAAAACTGACCTGCAGTGTCCGTGCCTACAAATCGGACTCTCCGCGGTGAGAACGGAGTCTGCACATAAGTTCACGGGCACGATTTTCACCGCCCGCACACAACACGCGCACACACGCCTCTGACAGATGGGTTCCAAAAAGCAGCGCCACGTCCCATAAGCCAAACGGACAAAAATTAGTAGTAAAAGGGACTTAACGTTCCTGAATGTGGGACAGCAGACCTCACCTCCCTCCGCCGCCTCCGCCCAAACACACACTCCCCACCCCACCGCCCCCCTGCTCTGCAGAACAGCAGCCACCCGGACGCGGGAGTCTGTGCGGGGCCCCAACGCTCCACTGTGATAACATCCGGTCTGCCGGGCCAGGAAACCCCAGCGCGGTTGCAGCCTCTGCCCGCCGCTGGTAAAGAAAGGCCAGAACAGAGCTGATGGATACCAGCTCCCCACCTGTGACCCTGCCCGGACAGGCAAGAAAAAATACATCCCAGCGGGAGTCCGTGCAACTGAGCACTTGGAGGGGAGCAACACCTGGGACGGGTTCCAAGCGGGACCGCGCTGCTGCGCGGGTCTGTGCTTCCTGTGTTGTTACGCCCGGTGACCAGGGGACGCTCCGGCTCCTCCTAGCAAGAGTTAATCTACCCCCACGGAGGTGGGGGGGGCAGGGTGGAAGAGCCACCAGCGCCTACTCCCTCCCCTCGGAGGAGAGGAAGCTGGAACTCCTTCCCAAAGGTGGGTCGGGGACAAACTATTGTCTTGCTAAGAATCACAACCCAGACTGGAAGCTACGGCAAAAATCGGAAATGACTGTGTGTGCTGCCACCCAGCCCTCTCCGCCGGCCCCGAGGTCCTACGTACCCAGGCAAGATCTGGGGAAAAAAAAAAAATTCCCTATGACTCCCCGGAAAGGCGTTCCAGGTTTTTGAAATTACAGGCAACTGAAATTAGAACGTAAGCAAATATCTACCCATCTTCTAAATCACTTCACCTGTACCCAATTTTTTTTTTAAAAGAAAAGAAAAAGAAAGCCCCTCAGCAGGACCGGGCATTGGAAGCAATAAAGGTCGCTGGTAAAATCCATAATGCTTTCTCCCCGCGAAATCTTCTGAGTCGTTCTCATTGCCTTCGACTGCGGCGGGCTTGTCAGAGTCACAACCCTAAAAGGAGTAACTGCCAAGGGGCGACCCAGCTGAAATCAAACAACAAAAACGGGAACTGCGATCGGCCCGAAATGGGAGGAGGGAAAGGAAGGGAGACTCCTGTGTTCATCAGTCAACATTAATGCCCTTTGTTGTTCACCTTTGCGCAGAACGGCGCGCGCTACCCCGTTCCTTTCCCTGAGAACGCCAGTGTCTGGGCAACCCCGTCCGGAGAGCCGCGTCCTTGCCTCGAAGACCCAGGCTTTCCGAGCCTGTCCCCAGCATCATCGTTCCACAGCTGCCCACCCCCCATCACCACCCCCGCCGCGCTCGCTCCGGGCCACAGGGTGGCCCGGAGTAAAAACATCGTGATATGCCCGTTCCCCTCCGAAGAGCAGAGCGGAGCCGCCCAGATGTTGACAAGTACCGGCGCCCCCGCCCCTCGGGACACAGAGCCCTGAACCCCGGGACCGGAGGGAGGAGGGTGAGCAGGCTCCGGCCGGCTCCGGCTGTCACAACGGCCACAGAGCGCGGGGCCACATTCCGCACTCCGGGGACGATGACCGGCGCCAGAGGGAAGGTCTGCGCCTCCCTCTGTTTTGGGGGCGTTCTCTCCGCGCGGTGGTTCTTGTCTCCCTCTCCAATCTGGGAAATCGTCGCAGCCCACAGCCGTCGTGGGGAAGAAGGGGAAGGAAGAAGAGAAACGCCGTCCACCCTCCTCTTCCAACTTGACATACACACCCTGTCGCCACTCCAAACTCCGCAGGCAGAGCCCGCAGCGGGCGGCTCCGCGCGCTCCCCCCGCCGACCCGGGAGCCCGAGCCCCTTAAGGCGGTGGGGGGGCGAGACCCCGGCGCGCACCCCTCGGTCTGGGGCTGCCTCCCCAATGCCCGACCCCGCAGCGCGAGGCACGGAAGAGGCAATTGCAGCCGGGCAGAGCGCGAGGGGCGCGGGGACAAGGACGCGAAATGCGCACCCGCTCGACCCGAGAGGAATAAAAGTTGGCCCCGCGGAGACTCACCCACGCCGTATTTCTCGTGCTCCGTAGGTATCCACATGGTTAAGCAGGGCTCCGGGTCTTCGGGCTGGATAGCCCCGCGCCCCTTCCCCGGCTCACAACAATGCTCAGCGGCTGAGGAGCGGCTGCAGCGCCGGAGCCCGGCGGCTCCGCGCGGGCTGCGGAGGCTCGTCTGCGCCGCGGGCTCCCGAGCCCGGCGTTGACACCGCGCGGCCCACGCTGCGCCGCCCGCCGCTCTCCCAGCGGCGGCTGCTCACAGTCCTCCGACGCGCTCCCAGGGACCCGGCGGCGTAGTCATTGTTCTGATTCACTGAACTGAGCGAACGCGCCAGGGCACTCTCGGGCGCACCCCCGCCCGCCGGCGCCTGCTCCGGCCCTCCCTGCCCGGCGTCCCCGTGGCACACTGGGAATTGTAGTTCTGGGCCACCCCCATCCCGGAAAGGGGCGTGGCAGGAGCTTCTAGGGGCGGGGTTTAGGTTTCGCTTGCCACGTCCTATTGGTCCAGAGCGTGACAGCACGATGAGGGCGGGGAGGAAGTGTCGCGTGGATGGGGAGGGCGCCTCCAGTCGGGTTTGCATTGGTTCCTGTCGGCACCTGCCCCGCCCCGCGGCCCTCCCTTTTCCTTTCGGCGCGGTCATGGCTGCTCCCTTGACCCCGGGTGCTGCTACCCGAGGCGAGGAGGACGAAGACTGCAATCGCCCCGGAGCCGGGGCTGTCAGTAACGAGGGTGAGTACGGCGCCCCCAAGGTGCAGGCGGTCTGCGCTTTTTCTGCTTTCTCTCGGACCGGGATGCAGCTAGCCGGCGGGCGGACCCAAGATCCTGCCCGCTCTGAGATCACCTGGGGCTGGAGGTGGCCAGGGGTGGGGCCCAGACGTACGGGCGGGTCGGTCGCGGCTGGTTGGTTCGAGCTGTCTGGGGAGGGAAGAGAAAACAGGATGGCACGGCCCTCCGGGCGCTCCCTGGGCGTTGGGAGCTCCCAGCTTCGCTGTGGAGTGGGCGTGGGTCCAATCAGGCTCGCTCGAGGGCAGTGATCACGCAGGGATGAGAGCTCTTTTTCTTCCCGGGCATCCTGCCTCCGCCTCTGTTTGCTTGGTTTGGCCTCGGGAGAAGAGCTTTACTGGGGTTCACGCTGATTTCCACTTGCAGACTGGCCCCTGCTGTCCAGTCTGCAGACACGCCTAGTGGTTGGCCGACTGGAGCGGCCCCTGAGGGGTGTGTGTGCCCCTCCCAGACTCCGGAGTCGTTCTTCCACCGCCCCTGGGGTTTAGGATCGAACGTGGAGCCTGGGGTCCTTAGGGAAAGAAGAAAGGAAGTGGTAATCGGCACTCCTAACTTCAGAGAATATTTGAAGGTGGTTATGAAAATCACAGCAACTTTGGCTCTATTTGACTTCTAAGTTGTTCTCTAATCCACTGTAGAGATGAAACCCCAAACTTTGAAAACTGCAGGGGGCGTGTCTTTAGGCTTCCTAGCCCCATTCTCTTACCTTTGGTCCATCCCTCCGCCCCCTCGCCTCCCCTTCTTGGCCCTGATAAGTAATTTAGCACAGCAAGTTACCTTTTTATGATGGACCTGGTTCGGGGCTTAAATTTGGTTCACAGCCCTTGTTGAGGGGTATTTTTGTTCTTTCCTTATTACTGCTTTCGAAGTTAAACTGACATTTAGTCTTAAGTTTTTGAGCAGTGCAGAGATAAAGCGCAATTACTTCCCATCAGTGGAACCACCGGGCCCTGCAATTATTTCAGTTCCTCTACCAAAGAAATCTTCGCTGGCTCCTCAGTTGGATATTGAGTTATACCCACACCCTACACAGTTCATCACTCAGTTGACCACACGGTCAGCTATTAATGTGATAGTAACAGACTATTAATGCTTTCCAGATTCTTCAAAAATTCCACAGGGCTATCAGATTACAACCCGAGAATGGAATCCTCAAGGAATGTTTCTCACAGATTAACTCATAAAAACAAAAATAGGGTATGCCTTTCACAAACATTGAAGAACAATTAAAAATCATTCATTATTTTACAATTATAAAAAAATTCATTATAAACATTTCAAGCTACTCAGAAATGTGCCAGGTACAAAATGAAAATTCCTCCACCACACAGTCCCAGAGTAAAAAGCGTCGGCGGTTTGGTGTGTGTTCTTTCCGACATACTCCTCAATGACACACGTCTCAATGTCTTCGGGGTTTTTTAAATGAAAAGGGATCATTCTGTGTAAGATCAAAGAGCTGCAGCCTTCCTTCTCCCGATGATCTCTTTCTATTAGCGCATTTATGGCTTCCTTCCTTTAAAGGACCACTCCCACTCTACTGCATAACATGGGTGTGCCTCACTTGAACCATCCCCCTATTCCTGAGCACATAGTGGGGCTTTAGTTTTTCAGTGATGACGTAGTGCTCAGCTTTACATACATTTCCTTGGCCACTGCGTATGTGTTTCTCAACAAATTGCTGGGTCAGAGGTTACACGTGTTGAAAATTACGCATAGTACACATTGGATCTTCCCTGTATGAGGCATCAATGCACCTTCCCGCCTCTCCCCATGGCCTCACCAGCCGTGAGGGGACCAATCCAGGACCCGTGTCTCAATGACTAGTAGATAGAACTGAGTAACTGATGGAAACCTTACCTTAGATTCCAGTTTGTTTTAACAGAAGTACTGAGCAGCTACAATGAATTTGCAGCATCTGTAACGTAAAAAAAAATCCCTCAGCCTGGCTCAGAACTGCTCAGAGTTCTCACTAATTTATACAAGTCAGTGGGAGAGCTTAAGGGTTGATTTTATGTTGCTCGTATAAAGTGGTCATCAAAGAGCCCCTTTGTAACCCAGGTATTATTCTGAGACTTTATCCAATTCTTTCCCAAGCCTGCAACGGAATACAAACTTGGGGCAGAAATAATGACTTTGGAAGTATATTCGTATTTTTTGTTAGGCAACCACTTAAGTTATCAAGTATGCTTTTTCTCATAAAATCATTAATTTTTTTAAAAACTGCCTTTTTAGAGAGGCTTTCCTCTAGCTTTAATTAAAATGTCAATCTGTGTGTTTCATCCCCCGGGACAGGTGGGCCTAGGAGTCTTTTCACAGAAACCCTTGCAATTCTATGCGATCTCTACCCCGCGGCATCCCTGGGCGCTGTGCGGGCAGGCCCGGCGCCTCCCCCGAGCTGCCAGACCTCTGAGGCTCCAGCCCTCTCCAGGAGGGTCCCCGGCCCTGCACGACACTGCTTCCCATCCGTCTGAACGGTGACGAGGATTCCACGTTGTCCCCTGGGTGAAGAACAGATAGTAAACAGACTCAACATTTCTCACGCTCGGGAGGTGTGACTGCTCGTTCTCTTCTGCTGTCCTCAACGAGGAGGCGGCAAGGGGGCACACCTGCAGTCCGGTGACCAACCGCGCACCGAGGACACTTTTTGGACGAGGTCTGTGCCTCCCTGTTGTGATATATCCTGAGGGTCAGCTGCTCCCCTGCAAACGCTCGCCCAGGAGGCGCTGCCTGTGGGAATGCCTTGCCTTGGGGACCTCATTAACTCCTGTGTGCTGTCCCTGGGAGTCAGGGGGCTGCAGGGGGCCCTGCTGGAGCCCAGCGCTGGTCAACGTGGATGAAACACTGACGGCTGGGACACGGTTGGTCCCAAGAGCACCGTTTGGAGGGTTCGGGTTGCAAGGAATTCAGCAGAGCTGGGAAAGGGTTACAAATAGAATAGTGGCTAAAGAGACGGCCAGAAAGAACAGATTCAAAAGATTATTTCAGGCACAGGAAAATAAGACACGGTATCTGATCAGATTCGGGACCCGAGGGCAAGATAGGAATCAAAGATGCTCCAGGGTTTCTAACTGAGGCTTGATGCTGTTCACTGAAACAGGACCCACAAGACTGAGGCACTGACACCCCCTGCAGCCCCCTGACTCCCAGGGACAGCACACAGGAGTTAATGAGGTCCCCAAGGCAAGGCATTCCCACAGGCAGCGCCTCCTGGGCGAGCGTTTGCAGGGGAGCAGCTGACCCTCAGGATATATCACAACAGGGAGGCACAGACCTCGTCCAAAAAGTGTCCTCGGTGCGCGGTTGATCACCGGACTGCAGGTGTGCCCCCTTGCCGCCTCCTCGTTGAGGACAGCAGAAGAGAACTAGCAGTCACACCTCCCGAGCGTGAGAAATGTTGAGTCTGTTTACTATCTGTTCTTCACCCAGGGGACAACGTGGAATCCTCGTCACCGTTCAGACGGATGGGAAGCAGTGTCGTGCAGGGCCGGGGACCCTCCTGGAGAGGGCTGGAGCCTCGGAGGTCTGGCAGCGCGGGGGAGGCGCCGGGCCTGCCCGCACAGCGCCCAGGGGCCCCGTCTGCAGTCGCCCTGCTCCCCCCCACATCTCCGCGTCACACTGATGTGCTCAGGCTGCAGGAATCTGTCGGCAGCTTTGTCTACCCCAGAGGACCACGAGCTTCTTGGGGGCCAGAGTTGTCTAGTTTTACTTTTACACACTCAGGGCCCATCAGAGCTGCATGGTGCGAGCTGTACCAGCTCAGGGGTTCGAATCTGTGTGAAATTTATCCAGAGCCTGGACCGGCAGCCGTTTTAAGCAGAGGAATTGAACTAGAATTGAAAACTGAGCAGATATTACATGTTCATGCAAGTTTTACATGCCAACCAATACATAATGTCCTCACAAAGACGGTCCCTTGTCAGAGGGATTCCTAGTTAGGATTTTAGCATAGTTTTCAGCCTTTTTTTAAGTGAAGTTTTAGTGTTGTTTAGGTGACGATTGAAAGAGTCCTTCAGGTCTGCATGAGCAGATAAACCTGAACTTCAGCCTCCGGCCCCGCTTGGCCGTTACCCGGTTTTCCGCAGCATCGTCGTATTTCCGGCATTAATGCCTATGTCCACTCTCATCTGCCGACGGGACAGTGGCAGGAGGAGCAGACCCTGTCTTGGAAAAGCCATATTTGAATTTCAGCTCTGCCATTCAGTAGCTGTGATGTAAGGCTGTGGCACACGCAGCCACGCTGATGCAAACACAGGTATAACACCTGCGAGGCAGAGTTACCGCGGTTACGAAAGCCCAGCGTGTTCCCGTCTGTAAAGCTGGACTTCAGTCCATTTCAGGCGTTTCTAATATAAAGCTCGGCCTCCTTGAACTGCCCGCACACGGACTCTGTGTTCGCTCAGGAAGCTGTCTGAGGGCGGTGTAACCCAGGGCAGGCTCAGGAATGCGCCGCTGATAGCTGCCTCGGTTTGCGCGCTCTCATGGAATCCGGGGGTTGTCCGAGTGTCTGCTGGCGCTGAGGCCTGGAATTGCAACTATGTGCTCCGAAAGCCTTTTTATAGCCTCCTCTAGACCCCTTCTCACTCCTCCCCAGCGCCTCTCCCTCCCCCCGGCCCCCAGCTCCCCGCACGGGCACGCACTGTCCGAGTCAGCGAGAAGCCCGGGTGGGCATGCATGTTGGGACGGCCTTCCGGGGTCCAGGCCGGAGGATGGCACGAAAGGAAAAGGGCTAGAGAACCCGGTCCAGTGGCGTTGGCGTGAGGCTCCGAGGGGCCTCCTCCGCAGCACCCTTTAAAAGTAAGCAGGTCCCAGCTTGCAGGCTGTTAAGAGGGGATATTAAAAAAGGAGGCACTATAATAATGGTGCTGCTGGCGGGAGCTGACATTGATGAGCAGTAACTGGTGCCGAGCCCTGTATCAAATACTCCTCCAAGTCCTCTTCCAGTGCGTCCTCACAGCAGCCCTGAGGGGACCAGCGCAAAGAGGGGCTTGCAGAGGGTCACACAGCAGCTGTGAGAGAACTTTCGTCCTATTTACTGGCATAACGACGTCTCTGAGCTCCACTGGATGACGTCTGACACAGACTTCCCTTAACCAAACACGCGTTCCCAAGCTACAGTTACCATGGAGAGGCGGAATGGCATAGAGAGAAGATACATGCACATACTGAGGTCAGAACAGTGTAGGACCAGATCCTGGTCACCTCCCAGCCGCAGCCAGGTGGTGAACCTCCGAGCCTCCGTCCCCACTCCGAGAGACAGGCAGCGGTCCTCTGTCCGCTGGACCGTGCGAGGATGACTGAGATGGCACGGCGCGGTCTCCAGGAAACGGTGCGTGCTGTTTCAGCCATCCTTCGAGGCGCGCCTTTGGCACGTGTGCTAGAGGTGACGCAGGGGGTGGCTTTGAGTGCGGCAGCCACACTGTGTCCCGTCCACCTCGAGAGCAGGTTTCCGTTGAAGAACTTGGGAGGGCTTGTAGTCTCAGGCGCCGCATGTACATCCACTTTTCTCTGTGTGGACGCAGAGCGTCCGCCCTGCGGAGCCCAGGCTCGCACATGTCTTGTCGCAAAAACTCTGAGGCTGATTTGTTCGCGTTCGTAGCTGACAATGGTGTTGATCAGACTGAGATAAAAAATTATGCCTTCTTCCAAACATCAGTCCGCGGGCATGCAGAAGTAAGCAGCGTGCATTAACTGCCATCTCCAGCAACGGAATCTTCGTATGCTTCTATTGGCTGTTCTCGAAGACCTTTGCCGCGACGTTAGGGCTCAGTTATGCTGCGGTTTGTTTAAGAAACTTGCCAGACTCTGAATGGGCTGGCATGTGGTTCCTTAAAGAATTGCAACACTGGCTGAAACAGGTGTGTTACACCGACCTCAAAGGCCTTTCCCAGAAATTGCGATGCGTTTGCTATCAATCTCCTGCCTCAGTTTACATCTCGGCCCGCACTCTTTGTGGCCAGTGGCGTGACTTGTCAGATAACTAACTGTCTGGGTGCTATCTTTAGCTCCGGGAACCAGGCACGGTTTTCTAAAATTAAACCTTTGCCGTATTCTCATTGCAGGTCAACAATCGAGAAGCGGTAGAATATTTTAAGTGATGCAAGCTAATGTCGGAGACTATTAGGCTTTCTCCACGTGTAGTAATTTACAGTAAGCAATGCATCAAGTGAGAATGTGTGGAAGAAAAAACTGGACTAGGGCTCAGGAAATGTGGGTGCTGACCGTGAACTGGCTGCTCAGTAGCCGTGCAAACTTGGGAAGAATAACCTCAGCCCCTGAGCCTCGGTCCCACCGGGACAGTTGCCTGGCTCGCGTCAGTCGGGGGCTGAGCGAGGCGGGCTGCGTGAAAGCAGTCCTCGGGCCTGAGCGCCGCGTGGAAATGCCGGGGTGGGTGGCACCGGTGAGGAGGGGTTAGCACGAGGAGCCGAGGTGGTCGCTGGAATCCGACAGACTGGCTCAGACGTCGCTGTCGGTTAAAACCTGTGTGAGCCGGGCGAGTCCTGCAACCTCACTGTTACTATTTACGACAGCTGCCGCCAATGGTACAGCGTGTCAGCCCGCTCAGGACGGGGCTGTCCCACACGCTTTGCGTCGCCTCATCTTCTGGGACGGCGCCCTGCTGGGGTGGCATTTCGCGCTGGCGAGGTGTCTGGGCAACTGGGAGTCTGCTCCCTGCTGGGTCCCGTAGTGACGTGAGGAAAGCGCCCCGGCCCCTCCCCTTGCAGACTCCTCCGCGTGGCTGGTGGGCTCAGCGTTCGTGCTCGACCGGAGCTAGTCGGAGAGGCCTTTCTGGCTCCATGTCACGCTGCGGGAAGAAGTGGCACGTTCGAGTCTGTAATCAGCATGCGTGGCCTGGGGAGCCCAGCATAGCTCAGCTTTTAAATGCGTGTGTTTCTGAAAGACAGGAAATGCGTGCTCGGTCCCCTGGTTTCCCTAGCACTGTCCTCATTTCGTGCCTTTTCTGAACTGGAAGGTAAACCCTTGCCCAAGTGATCAGACAGGGCCTAAGTTGTGTCGGTGTTTTCGTCCAAAAACTTAGATTTGTTTTTTAAGAGGAAGCCCTCAGAATTGTAAATGTGGTTATTTTTTTTTAACACGGTTTCCTGTTACATAACAAGCTGCTATTCACCAGTAATGGCCAATTAGAAAAGAAAATATCTTGTAGCCACTCATCGTAATTACCATTATAAAGCAATTAATAGCAGTAACTGTTGCTAAACAGTAACAACATCAATCTTTGCAGGAGCATCACACAGCTGATTCCCACCAGGGGAGGGGGGAAGGGAGATCCTGAAAGCTCGTTGGGGCTTCTTGCACACCAGCTGATGACCGACTTCTGAAAGCTCTGTAACGGGGTGCGGCTCCCCCCCCGCCCCCGCAGGAAACGACCCTAGTGACCTCCTGCTCCGGTGGTTGCTCTTCCAGCCCGTTGCTCGGGTTTTTATCTGGGTTTGATCTCACTTGGGCTGCTGACTGACTCTGTGATTTTAGAGAAGCTATTTACACATGTGGTAAAGTTTCCTGGTTTGTGAAGGAGAGAAGTCACTGGTATTAACATCCTTTTGACTGCGTTTCCCCAATATCAATAAAAGAAAATGGACTTGGGGAGCCCGCAGCATACGTATCGCAGAGTCGGTGTGGAAAGAAAAGCGTCTCTGGGGGTGCAGTTCAGAATCAGTCGCACGTGGGGACGTCGTTAATCGGGGATGTGGAGGCAGGAGGCTGGCGGAGAACCCCGGCAGCGGACGGCGCCCAGGGCCTCCCGACCCAGGACAGCGTGGGCAGGCCCTTCGGGGGCCTCCGGCCCGACCCCGTTCCCTCTCCTCGCCAGGCTTCAGTGAACGGTGCCCGTCCCAGACAGCTGTCGACGGAACCGAGACTTTGTCCGTTCAGAACCTGCCGTTACCCCCTGCCCCGCGCAGCCCTCCGCCGCAGACCACAAAGATGGAAACGAGGTCGGGCTAGCGGCCCAGGATCGGATGGCCCGGCAGGGAAGGTGTAAGGAATACATAGGTAACCATCTTACGAGGCAGGAAGCGTTGAGGAGCGCCAGGTGATGGAGGCAGAGTTGCGCAAGAGACCCTGCGTGCACAGCCAGCCAGCCAGTCTGTGCCATGCAGTTAGAGCAACTTGCGTGGCAAGGGAGTCGAGTTCTGAGAATAGCCCTAGTGAAGCGGGGAAAATAGAGCAGGAAGGCGAACGAAAAGTTAATGCAACTTGAGGAAGGGAAGGGAGAGATTGCGCCCAGCAGCTGGTACCAGGCAAGTTGAGTAGGATTCGGCCGCACGGAAGCAAGGGAACGCCACACAAGGCCGAGGCGGGGCGGGCAGCAGAAAACACGGCCCGGGCCGCAGGCCCGAGGCGGCCCCTCCGCCTCGGGGAGAAGCGTGGGAAGTCGGGGTGGCGCAGAGACGTCTGGAGAGGCCGATTGCAGCTGTCCTGTGGGGTCGCCCATGTCACACCCCGACTCTGCCGACTGGGGCTTGAAGGCTGGAAGGAGGAGAATCGTGAGATCGAGGTCGAATCAGGTAGCGAAGGGCGGGAGGGGGCAGTTGAGTAGGAGGCGCGGGTGGTTTCCAAAGCAGGGATTCTTGCCAAGACCGGGCTGCACGGGTCTGGCAAGGCCTCGTCATAAGAAAGGTTAGCCTGACTCAGGGAGAGTCTTGGTCAGCAATGGGAACACGACCGCAGGTAGACCGGACTTTAGGGACAGGACCCACGTCCTTGAAAAGCTTGGAGACTCGTTTACAGCAGCGTGGGTCTGGGCAAGGCGTGAAGTCAGAGAGCTGACGGAGTCGGGACAACATGCCCTGGGCTCAGGTAATCATAGCGAAGGAACACAAGTGAGGCTGGTCCCCAGGGATCGGTCACACGCCCCGTGACGAGCCTCCGGGACCCAGGTGGAGGTGGGGCCAAGAAGACTGGGGCGATGCGGCGCCACTGGCAGAGGGGGCCCCTCCTGGAGTGGAGCCAAACCAGCGGGGGGCGTGGGGACCCCCCGCCTGGCCGACTGGCCCTGGTGGCTGGCTCCGAGCTCCAGGCAGCTCGTTACGGTCGCCCACGGGGCAGCCACACTGCTGACCCCGAGCTCGTTAGCCCTGCACGGCCGGCCGGCCGGCCGCGGTGTGATTTTCCAGTGTAAAGTGATAATGCCCTTTCTTTTCCATGCCCCCCAGACTCCGTGGGATCGGAGGCCTCGGAGGAGAATCTCTGTTCTTGATCTTTTTCCCTTTGAAACACTTTAGAGTTCATTGAAAGAACAGATTAAATGACAATGTTAATTTCCCTCCTGTCAATATGATATTCTTAGGTATCAGTAGTTATAGTTCTTTCTATCGAGCACAATCCTGTTTTCCTTTCAATGCATGAATCCCAGAATACCTCCAACCATTCAAATTCACGTGTTCTGAGAACCTAAATGAATGAAAACTGAACGAAGCCTTTAAGCAATGGACTAAAAACAAATTCCTGTCTTTGCTCTCATGCTTTGAGACCTTTTCATGGAAACTGGGGTTCTCGGTGGTTTTGTTCACCTCTGTGATTGAAGTAGGTAGGCTGGTAATAAATTTAGTAAGCTGTCAGTGTTTTTCAGGGTGGTATTCCAGGGCTCTGTAGAATTAAAGGACGGAAAAGTGTTATAATACCTTCTCAGACAAGAGGATTTCATGATCGAATAATTTTCAAACACCGAGTTAAAGAAAGTTGCAGAACTTCCTTACTTCAGGACTTTGGTATGCTAATTTCTGTGAATTTCCCAGAGATTCATATGAAGTTGCAGTTTCCCAACTATTCGCCTATCCTGCCCTTTTCTCAAATCACCCGCATTAACATTTCATGGGCTGCAGGTGTTCCGGGGAAATTGTCCTCCCAGGAAACAGACCGTGTTTGTCAAGAGCGGAGCCTGTCCAAGCAGTTCCACCTGTGAACCCCTTCGGGAAGAGACCGGTCACCCTGTGACTGTCGTAGTAACTGTTGTCTCTCGGCACTCGAGCGGTGCTGCTTCAGCTCAGGAGGAAAACAGCAGACGTCATTGTTTGTGCTGCCTTGGGGACACAGGATAGCCTCCAACTTGCATGCGCCGCCCCCGCCCCCCGCCCCTGCCCCGTTTGGTCCAGAAAGGCAGAGTTCTTTTCAAAACGTCCAAGGTAACATTGAAATAAATATTGGCATAAACAAACCTAGCACTTCAGCAAAGTAGGAGAAATTGTACTCTTCGAATTGGTGTCTCTCGATTCGAAAACTGAACAATGAAAAGGGACGTCGTTCCTGAGTACCCAGCTTCCAGCCGGATGCTCCCGAGCGCTCGAGCCTGTGGCAGTCGGGTTACCATAGCTGTTTCATGCATTATTTAAGGTTATCAAAATTTAATTCACATTCTTCTATCAGCTTTCATCGGACTCGGGAATGTGGGTTCTAATTGCCTGTGCGTGGCTGTGGCGTCAGAAATGTCAGAGTTTCTGAATGACTGTTTATTAGTGAAATGATAAATCCAGGCATCTCTTTGATGTAAAATCTGCAACTCCTGTGATACAGAGGAATTCCTTAGTGAAGGTTTGTTCAAACAGCTTAGAAATGATTCATGGGACCATTGTTATTCACTCCTGGTCAGCAGCGTTCAGAGCCAACTGGCTGATCTCCATTTCTTTGGGATTCTCACCTTAAATGTGGTTTTACTGTTAGAGTAGCTGTTATCAAAAGTACAAGAAATAACAAGTGTTGGAGAGGATGTGGAGAAAGGGGAACCCTTGTGCACCGTTGGCGGGATTATGAATTGGTGCAGCCACGGTGGAAAATGGCACGGAGGTTTCTCAAAAAGTTAAGACTAGAACTGGCGTAGGAACTAGCTGTGCCACTCCGGGTACATACCCAAAGACTGTGACTCGGAACACATCTGCACCCCCTCGTCCACCGCAGCGTATTCACAGTAGCCAGGGTATGGAAGCATCCTAAGCATCCATTGACTGATGAGTGGCCAAAGAAGATATGATATATGGCCCTGCCTGGCGTGACTCAGTGGATTGAGTGCCGGCCTGCAAATCAAAGCGTTCCTGGTTCGATTCCCAGTCTAGGGCACATGCCTGGGTTGCTGGGCCAGGTCCCTAGTGGTGGACGCACGAGAGGCAAACACACATGGATGTTTCCCTCCCTTCCCTTCTCTAATAATAAATAAATAAAATCTTGTTAAAAAGAAGGAGATATATGTATCCACAATGTTGTGTATACTGCTTGGCCATAAAAAGATGGAGTACCGTCACTGTGCCAGCGTGGGTGGGCCTGAGCGTGTTATCTGAGTGAACTCGGTCAGACCGAAGAGGACAAAAATTGTATGGTTTCACTCATAAGTGGAATATAAAATGAAGAAAAGAAAGAAACAAACAAAACGAGAGCAAACTCATAGACATGGACAAGGGATTGGTGGTTACCGATTGGAAGGGGGTGCAGGAGGGTGAGGTGGGCACAGGGGTCACACGTGTGGTGACGGATGCACTAGGCTTTGGGTGGCGAGCACACGATAGTGTGTACAGATGTCGGATTATAATGTTGTACACTTGAAACTTAGGGAATGTTATAAGCCTTATGTAGTGTCACCTCAATTAAAAGGAAAAAAACGTGATCTCAAAGTAGACTGATTTAGGCAAGTGGGCTGTTTGTCTTCTCACCGGTCCCTGAAATTGTAACAGTACGTTAATGAGTTAGATTCCGAATTTATTGTATTTATGGGTAGTTATCAAAAATAATTATAATGCTGTTGATATTAGCTGATCTTAGACCCAGCTGTGAAATTCACACGTACTTGTAGAAACTCAAAAATATTTTCATATAATATGGGCAACATATTTTTTTCAGTTATATCCTTCATAAGTTACACTTTGTAAAATACTATAACCCACATTAAAAATGGATACATCCTTTTTCTTGCTGTTTAAGCCATATTCATAGTTCAAACCTTAGCCTAAATGTCCCCCCGCCTTTTTGCGCGAAGCCGTCCCTCACCCTGGCTGGGTTAGCTCCACAGTTCTCTGCAGCCCTCATCACAGACTGTGTACTTATCTAGGAGAATCCTGTCACTTGCCGTAGAGAGAGACATTTTATTCTAATAGTGCAATTAATATGGATGTATTCGCTTCCAAAGGCTGCCCATAACAGAGTCCCACAGGCTGGGCGGCTTCGAACAGCAGAAGCTTAGCCTCACCGTCCCGAAGGCCAGAAGGCCAGAAGTCCAAAGTGAAGCTGTCAGCACCGCCACCCCGCTCCCCGCCCGTGGGCTCCAGGGAAGGACCCTTCCCTGCTCTCCCAGCTCCTGGTGGTGCTGGCCGTCCCTTGACTTGCGGTCCCCATTCAACCCGCTACGTGTATTGAGGCCATGCCCTTATTTCCAGATACAGCCACGTTTCAGGTCTGGCCAAGGGGTGTGTACATGGATGAGTGCGTGTTTTTACATGAGTGGGGTGGGGAGGGATCGGTCTTTTTCTTTCTTTTTTTGTGTTTCTTAAACTCTCCGTAGATGGATGTGGGACTTGGGCAGTGACCTGATTGCTCTCTGCATCTGAAACTCTAGCAAGCCCCCACTGAGGCTTCAGGCAGGGCTTACTCAAACGGGTAGTCCTTTCGTGCTGGGGCTTTTCCGTCATCATTACTTCCTGCTTTCCTTTTATTGTCTCAGGTGCTTGGACCGTGCAGAGTACACGCCAGTCCTTCTTGTCGACTGGGAGCTGCAAGGTTGTCCTGGGAGCTCCCAGCCCCCAAATTTGGGCTTGTCCCCAGACCGAGAGCATAATGTAGTAAGGATGCAGGACACTGACCTCATGGACAGAAGATTGTGCTTCCCGTAGTAGCTGTGTGACCTTAGGTAAACCCACTCCCTGGGCTTCAGTTTTCTCACAGCTAAGACAGAAATCATCCACCTTCCTGCCATGCAGGGTAGCAGTGAGATGTTTAGAAGGTGACTTTGTAAAATGTAAAGAGTTATATAAACTAAGCTGTGATCTGTTAACATCCTGCATGAAGTATCCACCCTTAGATTTAACTATCTGTGGCTTTCTATCCTGACAATGTGCAATAAATAATATGACCAGCCTCTTCCCCCTCTAAACTGTCAGTCACTTATCATTTAACCTAAATGTTGTACAATATTTGATCTATGAGTGGCATAGGGAAATGTTTCAAAATGCCAAGACACAGCTTCTGTCTTTTTTGAGTGAAGCGATACACTTACCAATAACTAGGTGAAGCTCGGAGTAAATGAGTAGAGGAAGCGTTTGTCTGAAAGGGGTGTTTATAGTCGGCTCTGTGGGAGAAGTGGGAGAGACCCCAGCGGGCTGGTGGGCAGCTGCCCAGCCCCTGAGCCTGGAGTACCAGCCGAGTCAGGACACCAGGCAAGACGAGAGCTGGGCACCACCCAGGAACACTTCAGAAGCTCTGCTTAAGCTTCAAGCTTCGGGCTCCAGAGGGAAGAAGATGGAATAAAAGACGACCTCCGAGAACCCTCTCTGGAGCACGCAGGCAGTGCCCAGCACGCCGCCCTCATTCCTGTGGGGGTGGGGGTCCCCAGGTTGGGTCTCCAGGAGCCACTGGCCTGGCGTCCCTGGCTGAGAGCAAGAGAGCACACAGACACTTCTGCATGGGGATGGAAAGGGCACCGTGACCTCCTGGGGCTCTTAGGTCTCAGCAAGTCTCTACCGAGCAGTAATTACGCGCCAGGGCCCGAGGGCACTGAAAGGAACCAGAGTTGCTGCCCTGAGGGGCCACGAGTCTGCTAGCGGAGACGAACTCGTGAAAGGAGGGCACTCAGGCAGCCAGGCAGCCGGCCTCCGGGCCGCTGGCCTGCCTGGAAGGTCGGGGCCGGCCCCGGGGAGCAGCCCTGGGCAGAGGCCTTGCCAGGCCGTCATGGGCAGGGCGGGCGTTGCGGCAGGGTGCTGCGGGAAGAAAGGCTCCACGCTGCCCCACTCCCGCTCATTGTCCGAGTCACGGGTGGTGGTGGGGGTGAGCGCCGTGCGGGAGACAGGGTTAGGGAAGGGGCGAGGGCGGGGTGAAGAAGGGGCCTGTGGGGCGCTCCGAGGAGGGAGGGAGTGGGGGGGACACTCAGAGGCGCAGGTGGGCAGGGACGCCTGTTTGCGAGTGCTCCCTGGACTCTGCCAGGTGCAAATCTGCACTCTTATGTTTTATTTTTTAGATGAAAGCGCATTTTTAAATATACATTTTCCTTAATTATTTCTCACAGATTTCATAATTGATGCCTTTTCCATAATTAAAAGTGGCTATATACCCCTGCAAGTCAGTATTTTGCTTCCATCCATGGCAGGTTTTACCGGACACTCCTAAGTCGGCTCCAGATTTTGTGCTGATCTGTACATTTTCAGACAAGGGCCCCCATCATCTGTGAGGGAGAGTGACTGTGAGTCCTTAAAACCGTGTGTGCGTGACAAACTGGTTTCCAACGTTGGTGTGTCGGCTGGACCGCCGTGTGACCTGGTAACCCAGGAAGGGGAAATGCCGGCGTGTCGCCGTGTTTTTTTCTCACACTGAAAACTTGCGTACGTAACTACTGCGGATGCTTTATGCTAGTTTATCACAACGGATAAGGTCAAGGTCATCATCCTTCAGCAGCTTTCAGAGGTATGTCGTCTTCTTCGGCAGCACTTCTTTTCAATGATAAACTGCGTTTTTTCCTGAGTAGCTCAGGTAACTTGGAAGTCTCTGATGAATGCCATCTGCTCCTAATTGCAGTGTTTCGGGTGATTTTTTGGCTCCTTCCCCTCTCACCATTACCCTGGGTGGGTTGTTGCTGTTGGGTTTTTGTTGGGTTTTTTGTTTCATTTTGATAGTTTATTATCATAGTCGATTGCTCCATGCCCATGAGTGTTTTTGCCATTCCTCTTTAATTTTTCTATAAGGTGTGTGACCCTCCTTTCATTTCTAAAGTGAGCAAACCTCAGTAGGGCACAGTTGACACAGTGCACTGGGGTCAAGACAACAGAGCCTTGCTAATTCGAAGAATTTTTCCATTGCTCAATGCGCAACATACAGATTCCTTCCTAAATATCAAGTGCATTTGCTTGAAATAGGTAATAGTGCGGTTGGGGGGGGGGCGTCTAGTCTGTTACTTCAGAAAACAGATAAAATGGTAGTTCGCACTTCATTAGGAAAGAAGATTGGTGTCAGTTCCAAGTCGTCTGCTGTGTTCTCCAATCAGCTCCCTTGGTGAAAGGCAGCAGTGTCCAGGGATCGCCACCAAAACGACGTTGCTGCGCCTCCCCCCCAAAGTGACTTCAAAGCCTCCGTGCCCTGGTGTCGCCCACTAAAGACTGGACGATGATCTTACACCGAGTGGATAATGAGGTGCAGGATGAAGATGGGGATTAGGAGTCTGTGTAATTGGGATTAAAGTCTGGAGAAGGCAAACAGCTTGAACTGCCGGGGAGGAAGGCGGCACCCGCTAGACAACGGAGGAGACCTCGTGAACTCAAACAGGATGCGTTCACTCGGAGAGTTAGAACAGAGCGACCGGTCTGAAACAGTTTGTGGCTTAGCACGGAATCCGTGTACGCCAGCACTCTGAATTGTCAGGTGTTCCTCTCCAGTGCCTCCTTTGAGTTAATTTACCTACCCTGAAATCATTTGAAAGCCCAATTCCTGATGGAGAACTGAGACGGGAGGCCACTTCCTGAGGTCACAGGAGAGGCTCGCGTGGGTCTGTGCTCGAACAGCAGCTACATCGCCGGCTGAGGATAAGGGAGGCCTTCCTTGAAAGGGATGGGCAAGACGCCTGCTCTCGGGGGTGACCTTTCCTCCAGATCCCCTTGACCCTGAACCTGAATAGCAGGTGAGGGCACATCTGTTGTTGGAGCAGTCACGTGCCCCAGGTGTCATGCAGTGTCCAAAGCAGGAGTCACTGGGGCCCTCCCAGTATCCTCAGTGATGGCCGGTGGTGCCACGCGCCTCGTGCCACTGGAGTAACCCATTTCCCTTCTCCCTGCCCGTATGGAGAAAGTTCATCATTTTCTAACCGCTCTAGCCCTAATCATATGTTCTCCGTGCCTAGAATATCTTCTCTCTACTTAGCCCTCAAGACTGAGTCTTGATGTGACCTTCACCTTTCCTGTGAGTATTCTCGCTGACTCCCTCTCCACCTAGAAGGTGCCTGAGCATTTTCCCTTGCTAGCGCTCCAGTTCCACTGTCAGTTAGCGACACGGCTCCCGTGTTAGGGGTGTGACCACAGCGCACTTCGCTGTGGTATTCATGTCCAGGTGCTCAGTGAGGAAGGGATGTTGACGTTACTCCTGACCTGACACTGGCCCCAGGCTGGGGTTTTAGACATCCGTGCGCCGTCTGCCCAGGGCTGACGCCACGGCACCCGGTTCCGTCTTCTCTCCCTGCCTCTGAGGGCTGGGGAACCAGTCCTTGTTCCCGTGGGACACGCGAGGGAGGGGCTTCCCTGCCCACCCACCCCCCCGCCCCCAGCATCCTTACAGGTCATCGTTCCGGAGCGCACGGCGAGGCCAAGAGCATGAGCCACACAACTGGTTTCACGCAGCCACACAGCGTGGGAACCTGTGCCCACTCACCCCTCCTGCCGGAGGAGGAGCCCCCTCCACAGCTCCTCTCGCCATCGCTCCGAGCGTCTGTTACAAAGA
This sequence comes from Glossophaga mutica, assembly GCA_039655065.1. Classification (NCBI taxonomy): domain Eukaryota; kingdom Metazoa; phylum Chordata; class Mammalia; order Chiroptera; family Phyllostomidae; genus Glossophaga; species Glossophaga mutica. Next base: position 93,755,026 of record CM077313.1, read on the forward strand.
CTTGCTCTTTCCCCAGCTGAACTGTCTCCGCGCCCTTGTCAGAGTCAATTGACTGCAAGAGTGAGGGTTTGCTTCCGACTCCCGGTTCTCCTCCGCTGATCCGCGCTGGGCTCCCCCTGAGCCAGCCCCGCCGTGTGGGACTGCATTCCGATAGCTTTCCGGCAAGTTTCCAAGTCGCTCAAGTGCGGGGCCTCCCAACTTGGTTCTTCTGTTTCCAGACTTCTTTTTCCTTACCTGCTGACTTTTCCAGCATCAAGAACACATCAAAAAAAAAAAAAGACAAACACCAGCAGTTACCCTTTGTTTTAGTATATAAATAATCTGTTGAAATCTGTTCTAACGGGCTATTTTCAGGCTATTTCTTCAATTACAGTCAACTCAAGTACTAACCTGGGCAAACAGTGTCTGGACTTTTCCTGGTGTTCGTTTTTTCCCGGTGTTTAGAGGTTGAGTCCGTTAGAAACCATTCCAGGTTCCCAATAGCCTTTAAAAAGTTGGGCTCAGGGATCTCCGCTTCCTTCCTTCGGTAGTTGAATACATGAGTACAGTGTAAGGGAAAATGGGGCTTCCTGGTGTCAGTGTTAACGAGGCACCCGTGTTGTTAATTTGGCGTTAAGTTTTAGAATGAAAAGCTAAAATGGTTGCGAGTGCTGTGTAAACAGCTTAGTGTTTGGTGACCCTAAAAACTCTACAAATCTCTTTTCAGTAACAGTCATTCACGCTTCATGATTGAAATGAAGCACAAACTCATACTTTAGATTAGAACCCAGAAAGCAATTTTAGAAACACTTACACTGTAACAAAGGGTCTCTCTGTGCGAGTAAGATCTGTCGCCTATGATAATGAGTGAGGGGTTCCACCTGACTGGAACAGCTGGCTATTTGTATTTCTATTTCACCCATGTTTCTGGTAACAAGCATTCTTCCCTCTAGGTGCTCCATCTATGACACCTGTTGAGGTTTGAAGTTGTTTTTTCTCTTAGATCATCATACACTTCTGTTCGAGTCAGGCCCATGACATTCTGGGTATCAGTGACCTCCATGTTTTTAGAATTAAAGCAGAAAATTACTAGACATAAATTTGTTGTATATAGGGAGATAGAGTAGGAAAAAAAAAAAAAAGATGCGTTTTCCCTAACCAGGTGAGTGTATAGAATATGTACATGCTTTTCCTTGTCACCTGTTTCTGGTAAGATACCTGATGACCTCTCTGTTTACGATGTCACTTAGCTGCCTAATAGATTTTATGATTATGTGATTAGGCGATGTTTCTTAAACCACTGAGCTACACTTTCTATTTATAATTTTCATATATGCATGAAACATAAGTTTTGTAATGTAGTCATTTAAAGCCTTATGCCATTATTTGTATGATTAGAAAAAAATTTCAAAAGGCAGTTATGAATAATTTTCCCGAATCCTCTTATTTTATTTCTACCTTGAATACCTAGTTACTGGCACAGAAGAGCTCGGATTATGTCTTTTGAATAAACTGTTCTGTTTACAGTGCCCAGAACGATCTTTTGACCAGCACTCTTCTTTCCGGGCCTTCTCTCCAGGAACGGGGTCCGCTTCCTGGCTCTCCCATGTGCTGGTGGCCACTCCTCCTCCAGCCATTGGGCTCGTGGTTCTTCAGGTTCTTGTTCCGTTTGTCCGTAGCTCCCTGTCCCCTGCACCAGGGCCCTGACAGCTGTCCACCCATCCCCCGGCTCCCAGAGCCGGTGCAGAGGGGCCAACAGGAGGGAGACCACAGCTGGGGCCCCAGCCCTTCTGTCTTACGGGGCTTCTCACGCAGGCTGAAAGTAGGAAAGGAGGAGTAAAGGAGGAGGAGCAGCCCCCGGGGGTGGGGGTGGCCGAGGGGGCGGGAGGGAAGAAGAACCTGCACCCTGTGAGGTCCCCGCCCCCGAGGCCCTGTTCTGCCACCTTCTCCAGCACATCACAGGGGAGGCCTCGATCCCAGGGTCATGTGCGTGTTCATTTGCCGTGGCTGCCATGACAGGCCCACAGCCTGGGGGACCCAGACAGAACACGGGCACTGTCCCAGAGTTCCGCAGGGGCCGTCGAGCGCAAGGTGTCTGCCTGGTCCCTTCCTTCTGAGGGCTGGGGGCGAGAGTCTGTTCCTTACCTTCTAGCTTCTGGGGGTGCACCGGCCATCTCTGCATTCCTTGGCTTGTGGGAGTGTCAGCCTGATTGCTGCCGTCACCGTCACGTGGTGTCCTCCACGTCTGTCTCAGTGTCCAGACTTCCCCTTTGCTCTGAGGACACCAGACATGTGGGATCAGGACCCCAGATGACCTCATTTTGACTTGGTTAACTCTGCAAAGACCTCGCTTCCAAGTAAGGTCACCTTCTGCGGTCCTAGGGGTCGGGACCACGATGTGTCTTTTTTCGGGGACACAATTCAGCCCCAGTGTCCTAACACTGGACCTCTTCTAGCAGCCAGTGCCCAGGGCACCCAAACCTGAGACCCTGGCCTCTCCTTGACAGGCCCGATCCCACAGCTGAAGGAGGTTGGGGGCAAGGATCGTCAGAAACCGCCTTCAGTGGCGCTCACTCGTGTGCATCACGGTTTGCTTCTGGTTTAGGAGGAGGCTTATATTTTAAAAGGGGAAAAGAATTCTTGGACACAGGCGACTGTGGGGATTGCTGGGGGGTGGAGAGAAGTGGAGGAGGAGGTACAGGGGACAAATGGTGGTGGAAGGAGACCTGACTTGGGGTGTGAGCACACGGTACAGTGTGGAGATGATGACGTGTTACAGACTTGTGCACCCGAGACCTGTGCGGTTCGGGTAACCAGTCTCACCCCAACAGACACAGTGAAAAGGAAAGAAAGACAAGTCTGGACTCCACCCGACTGCAGCAAATGAGAATGCCCATCTCCATGCAAGTGCTCCGCATTTCCCCTTTCAGGTGTTAGTTCTTTGACTTTAGGAGAACATCTAACTGCGACGTTCCCGATGACACGCATGCAGCACGGAGCCAAGCTTCAGGAGGCCTGAGACTTGGTGGGGTGCCTGGCACTGCAGCCGTCCAGACAGCCCTCCGTCTGCCTCCTCTGCAGACACGCCTCTCCCCGCCCCGCGGGGGCTCCCCATCAGACGCCGGCCAGTCCACTCCGAGCGCGAGACACGCTCTGTGACCGGGGGCGGGAGTTGCCTGTGGAGAGGAGGGCTTCCTCAAGGACAAACCGGGTGTCCTCGCTCCGCCCCCACGAGCTGGCCCCGTCCCTGGGACACTGTGCTGAGGTGCGAGGGAACACCCTTCCGTTCAGTAGTCTCGCTGGCTCTTGCTACCTCGCAGGGCCGGCGGGGCTGCAGACAGACCTTCCCTGCCTTGCTGGGCGGAGCTCGGGCTCGGGACTTCAGTCCCTGCACTGGAGTCCCAGGCCAGGCTGCTCCCTGGGAGGAGTGCTGTCTGTCCCCACGTGAGAGATGGGGAGCCCGAAGGGGGGCGTTGGGTGTGTCGCTGTCCGAGGTCCGATGTACCCCTGACGGGGAGCACAGCAGGCCCCCAGGGCCTCGGTCGGCGGTCCTCCCGGGCAGCGGACGTTTTTGCCAGAAGGGCTCTGTTTGTTTGGTTTTCCTCGTTGACTCCAGGGAGGCGCAGGGCGGCTGTTCCGGACGGACGCAGGGACAAGGTTACCACGCTGTCCTGCTCCGCTCACTCGCCCTTTCAGGGAGACGCTTCAAGGGCAGCCGGGCTCTGTGGTGACAGAGGGACTTTGTTCTCGGCTCAGTGCTGCACTCAGGGACCTTGTCTTTCTTCTCCGTGGTGGCAATAAGCTAACCTTTTGCATCTCAAATGTGCTTGTAGTCCAGGCAAGATAGCCACTTTGGTGATGCACAGTCCATGTGCTGCGTATTTCCTAAATAATGAGAAAGGAGAAACACAAATAACAGGTCTTTGCAACGCATGTGGTCAGCAGAACGCCCCGCGTCATCACTGATTTGGGCGTGAGGGTGCAGAGAGCTACGGAAACTGAACCCGCCGGCGTGGGATGGAGGCGTCCGCTGTGCGGCCCTCCTGGGCCACCGGCACAGGCTCTTGCTCAGTTGGAGGCCTGCTCTGGGGGGCGTTGGAAAGCACCCCCTCCTCAGTACCCTGCCCCCTGGTGGGCCACCTGGAAGAAAGCCCTGTCCTCACCCACCCACCCCTTCGTGGGACGCACCGCCCACAGCTCGCATCGCCGACAGCTCTGCGAAGAGCTGGTTTTTAGAGTGCGAGGCAGTGTCGCAGAGAGGCATGCGTCGTGTCACTTACCTCGGTAGGCATGCCACCAGATCATTTGCACAGCGCGTTCAGAAACGAATCAGTCCTTGAGTGCACTCCGTTTGCCGAGTGCTAAGCCGGGAACAATGGAGAAGAGAAAGAGGAGCTACTTTTAAGGCACTTCCAGTGTTATTTACGAGACAAAACATACACACAGAAAGCAAAATTGCCGGTGACAATAGTCTGAGTGACAAATAATTTGGTGTGTTAGAGAGCCGTATATCTCAAACTTTTTTTAAGTAATGGAACTATTTTCCAAATTACCTTACACAAAATCTCAATGTGTAAAACCTGTAGGAGCTCGGCCTCTTTGGTTAAAGATGGTGGGGGAGGCCGAGGGAGCCCTCTGCTCTGGGTGCCCCCTCGTCCCCAGTGAGACTCCTTGGGATCGGAGGCATCTGGGATTACAGGTGAAAATCTCTGAGCTCAGCACATAAACACGGGGCAGATGGAGGGCAGGAAAGGCCCCCTGTGGCTCCGACAAGGAGGAGAAAGCTCCGAGTGCGAATTCCTCACGAGCTGGTGGAAGGAGGCTGGGCGGAAGTGAGAAAGGCCCAGGGACAAGAGCACAGGCGACCCAAGCGCAGAGAGAGAGGTCAGGTCTCTAAGGGAAGGTAGGTAGACAGGAAGCACGAGCTGGACAAGCAGGCAGAAAGGTCGGGATGAGCCGAGAAAATATACGGAGGCACCGGGCCTCGCCCTGAGGGACTGTGGGACGGGAGCCCGCCTGAGGAAGGCAGAGAACTGATGTTTATGCTCAGGTATCCCCTGCCTCTCCAGTGCTTCCTCGCTCCACTAGGAAGACCAGGAAGTCGCCCACCTGAGCTGGTCTGCAGAGGTGCGGGTCACCCCTGCTGCCCATGCTGAGCCGGACACTCGTCCTGGGCTGGGGTGCTCCTGCCTCGCTGTGTGCAGCCAGGCCCATAATGCCACCTTTCTCTCCGTTTAAAAAGGTTTGGTTTTGCTTCCCTCCCGGAATTGCAGAGGGATTATTCATCTTGTAAAGAGGGACAGGTCTCCGTGTGGCTGTACCTCATTGTTAAAGGAGAATCTGTACCTTAATTTGTATAAATCCCAGAAAATAGGCGATACGACTTGGCTTTATATTCTCAGAAGTGTTAAGGTTTTTTTTTTAATTCATCAATTCCCCTCTTCATTTTGTGTGCTGATGATTCCTCTTCAGTTGGTCCCCATGGCAACCCTGGATAATGCTAATGAAGCTGCAACATCCTAAGCTCTCCCACAGAGCATCTCTGTTAAAATAGCCATGAAACCACAGTTGCATTTATTATTTTCTTTCCTGAAAAGAAATCAATATTGTGGAATTCTTTTCATGATCAGACTCAGCTTCCCAAACTGACTAGAATCCGTCTCTGATTTAGAGACACTTGCTGGAAGATGACAAACCGCCCTCGGGGTGCCTCCTCCTCCCCCACATCCACACCTTGTGTGGGTGTGCAGCCTCCCAAACATGGCTCCCTGGCAGCGCGGCAGCCCCTGGGAGCTCCTCCGTCCGAAGCGCAGCCCCACGCACTGCCCCCAGGCCCCGGGAACAGCAGCTCGGGGTGGGGCCCGCACTCCGGGCTTCGGCGGGGCCTCCCAGGGAAGTGCGGCTCACTGAAGTTGGGGGGCCGCTCGTGCACGGGATGGGGGATGCGCTGCAGTGGACAAGCCCATCCGGTTTGGGATGGGTTCTGTACCGGGATAAGAAGTCACCTTGCTGTGTTTTTTCCATCACCTAATTTGCTCATACTGGCCTAGCCGTGGAATGCCAATTCATGCTAGATACTGTCTTGCTAGATGTTAGCTACTGAAATGAAATGTTTTCTAATCCTTCCTTATCAGTTATTAAAAAGCATAATAAAAAGCTGAGTAATCATCATTAAGTCTGTAATAAGTTATAACACAGACTACTGAGTTTTTTTCAAAGTATTTTTTTCTGGGGTTTTTTTTGTCTGTTTCTTATGTTTTTATGTGCAGATGCAAGGTGTCCACCTTTTTGCAAGGTGTTTTAAATAGTGCCTTTCCTGCCCTGGCTGGTGTAGCTCAGTGGATTGAGCGCGGGCCTGCGAACCAGAGGATCGTGGTTCGATTCCCAGTCAGGGCACATGCCTGGGTTGCAGGCCATTTCCCAGCAGGGGACGCATGAGAGGCAACCGTACATTGATATTTCTCTCCCTCTCCCTCTCTCCTACCCTTCCCCTCTAAAGATAAATAAATAAATAAATAAATCTTTTAAAAAAAAAAAAAGAATTAAAAAAAATAGTGCCTTTCCTGCTTGTGGTAACTCATCCTTGTATCCTGAAATGCATCAACGACAAGCAGTAAAAGCAGGGAACTTTCGGAGGCCATGTCTTAGCAAAAATAAGCAGATGGAATGAGAATTGCGTAAAGGACCAGTTTACCTGGTCGTGCGAAGTGTTACGAGGCAGGCAGTCCCCAGCACTTGGAGCCAGCAGACATTGGAGTGGACGGAGGCAGTGCGAATGTAAGGCATTTAAAGGCACCGGTTGTCACAGAATCGGACCCCTGCGCACACCAGGACTTTGGGACAGAACCTGAGGAAGTCGTGTTCAGTGGTGGGCAGACCCGACCCGAGAGCCAGGCTGTCGGGCATCACAGCAGAGTCAAGCAGGTCCAGACGTCAGGTCAGGTCAGGCTCGCCTGCTCGGGAGCCCAAAGGTAGCTTGGTTGCAGGGAGCAGCCGCGCAGCGACTCCGACCGTCTTCCACACCCTGGGAAGCACCCGGCGCGGCCGCCGCCTCTCCATCACCACTGCCGCAGTGCGCCCCGCACTGGGCCTCACCGGGCCCCTGCTCCCGTCTCCTCCCTGGGGTCAGACCTGGGTCCCCGAATGCCCCACTCCCCGCAGTGCAGAGGGCACCTGCTGTCCCGACAGTCTGCTCCTCTCACTCTCTCCTGTCTGCCCGCCAGGTCTTCGGGCCACGCAGGCGCCTTCCCAGGCTGCCATGGGCCCTCCCGGGGCCTGCGCAGCCCTCGTGTGTGACGGATGCTGTCTCCCTCCTGTGCGGCCTGTGTCCGTCCGTCCCCACATGTGCTCTGGCGGCAGGGCCCGTCTTCCTGCAGAGCCCTGTCTCCTCACACGGGGCCTCCGCGCACGCTGGGTTCCCGGTGTGGGGTCTTTCCGCAGCGGGTGTGTAGGACACGTTTGCACACTGTAGGCGCCCCAGTAACAGGCCTCGCGGTTCTTCGGAAGTAGTTCTGATTTGAAATGCGCTGTCTTTTCCTCTCACTAATCAGAAACTTGAGCTCCTCCAGTGCCCCACACTTCACTCCTAAGTGTGTTGTAGACGTGCCAAAGTGTTACAATCCTGTAAAGAAAGTGACCGTTCACCAGGGATCTGGGAAGAGGGCGAGCACGTCCTCCCCATGGGCAAGGGCGCGCTGCCCTTTAAGAAGGCCTCCTGGGGGGCCGGGGGTGAGGCCCGAGGCTGCTGGGCTCCTCTGAGACGCTCCCTTACCGTGATTCCTGGGCCGAGTCACTTCGACCTCAGAGAAGACCTCTCCGGCCCCTCCTCTCTCTGCGTCTCCCCCAATCCCAGAGCTCGGCGGACTAGGGGAATGTGGTCGCGACTGGAAACTTTTTTAAATTCTGGTTTCTTTCCACGGGTTTAGATGTGCTCCGATTGCTCTGGCGCATTCAGAAGACAACGCGGTGCTCCGTGCGGGGAGCACACAGGGTTTCTGAGGCCTGTGCTGGGCCGTGAGTCCTCGGAGGGCTGCATCGTCACCGACGACACCCCCGGGGCTCCGTGACCGTCAGAGTGACACATGCCGCTTCACGTCTTGATCACGCAGCAGACACCCCGAAGCTGCTTTGCTGCTTTGGTTTTCGTGTCATAGCTGTTCTTGCTCCTCCCTGTTGGATGACCGTTCATTGCATTCGCCGGACGAACAAGTCTTCGCCCGACCCCTAAACCTGCTGCGTGCGGGGCTCTGGGCTGGGGGCCAGGCCGATGCGCGGGGCAGAGCAGCCCCCGGCCTTCCTCAGACTTCCAAACTCGTCAGAGCCACGGGCGCGGCAGCATCTCCTCCCCCCACGTCGTCGCGCTTTGGGGCCCCCTCTCTGTGGTGCAGAGAACCAGCATTAAAGTGAACGTCTGCGTAGCAGAACCCAGGCCCCCAACTCAGAGCCCGAGGGCGACCTGCCAGGTGACAGGAGGGGTGGACGTGGGCTAGAGATGGCATCCGATGCCGCCTCGTGGCAGCAGGGGCTAGACTTCATTAATAATGACCACTTGGAATCAATTTACCTTCCGTGGCTGTCGGCGGAGCTCGTGGTCAAGGCCCGCCCCTGCCCTGCCCGCAGAGCAGCCGTCTGGAGCTGCCGCGCTGACCCGCGGACGCGGGCTCCCCGTGCTATCGGAACCCGGACACTGTTTAAATGCGCGCTAGCTTAATTTTAATGGTGGTCGCTAATTAATGAAAGTACTGTGTATATCAGATAAAAATCTATCTGGGGGGTAGGTTTGGCTTCAGAGTTGCCAACTACAGCCACCGAGAGAGAGTCCAAGCCCCGGGAGGTGCGCGCGCGCGCGCGTTCCGGCATCCCGCTGGAACGGGAAGCGTTCCCTGCGTCCTCCTCGTTGGCGTTACCCAGCAGTCTAACGAAAATAGAGGCGGAGACCCGGTTACGTCATCACTCCAGCTACATCCCTATTATTCCAGCATCGACCGAAGGCAGTGTTAATTCACAGGGGTCGTTAGCGATGACGTCTAATTGGTATTTGAGACAAACAACTAATAATTTTTATAGTACGTATCCCAAATAAGGCACAGGACATGCTTACGCTGTGCGGTGCCATGCAGTGCTTGGGACATACTCACACTGGAAATAACACCTGCCGTCTCCCTGAAACTCGGATCTGACTGGGCGCCCTGTGACGTCCCCGGCAACCCGTCCCCTGTCCTGGCTTCTGTTTCCGAGTTTGCCAACTAAGCGGCCGTGACCGAGTGAAGGCCTTAATCATTTTTCCTATTTATTAATGTTAATAATTTAAATTGAAATTTAATCTTAATTGAGTGATAGCTGAATCTCAAGCTGGGTAAACCCTCAAATAGAAGTTTTTTAAAACTCTGGCTACCTATGGGGACCTTATTGAGCCTTTATGTATGAACTCCTAAAAATCATTTTACCATGTTTTATTATGGCACAAAAAGTATTTCTTCTGTGGACTAATGAACATTTTCATCTACACATTTACCCCTGTGCCACCAACCTGCCTTTGTGGAGTGTGGGGAAAAAACACATATCTTGACAAATATCCTCCTCTCCATGTGAGCCATAGATTAATCGAAATCAAAGTTCTTAGCACTTTTGCTTCAAATGGTGTTTTCCCTGATGCCCGTGTCACTTGGCAATCATTTTTGTACTTTTTGAGATTCTCTTAGGCTTTCCTTCCTGATATTAGCTATCGTATTAATGAGACAACAGACCAGCCTTGTGGCTAATGAATTGATTTATTTAACTGCTGGGGAATTAGAAGGACATTTAACCTATGAGCAGATGTTCTGATTTTGTTTCATTACCCCAAGTATAATAAAATAAGATACAGCAAATGTTTGTATTTTTTGCATAAATTAAACTGAATCAAGATCAGTTATTCTATCACGTTAGAAGAGCTAAGTGATAGAGTTTCGTTAGCCTTGTTTTCCAGATATTAGAAAGGAGTCTGTTTCCTTCTTAAAAGACTCGCCTCACCCCCATCGCTTCTGGAGAAGTGGCCCTAAGGGCTTCTGGAGTAGCTAAAGATGAAAAGGAGGAAGGAGACAAAAGTAATTCCTTTCCCCCGTTCAGCTTAGCTTTCTTTTGGTTTGTTTGATTGGTACTTCCTTTTGTTTAACAATGTTACACATTACCCTGACTGGTGTGGCTCAGTTGGTTGGACGCCATCCCGCAGAGCAGAAGGTCCCCAGTTCAGTTCCTGGTCAGGGCGCATGTCCGGGTTGTAGGCCGGTACCGGTCAGGGGCGCATGCAGAGGCAACCCATCAATGTTCCTGCTCACCTTGATGTTTCTCTCCCTGTCTTTCTCCCTCCCGTCCCCTGTCCCTAAAAATAAATAAAATGTCTTTGTTTAATGTTACATATTTTTAAATAGGGATCATAATATAAATATGATTTTGTATATTTTTTTCCTGAATACTTTCCCGTGCCACTAAATCTCTCGAAACACATTTCAAATGACGTGCTTAATTTCTAGAGTCCGTTCGGTCCTTCCCGTACTGTGGGACATGCGGTCATCTGTGTTGTGTCCTATCACTCCAGTAGGTAGGCAGTTGCGAGGAAGCCCCTCGGTCTTGCTTCCCTTGGGCAGTTGTTTCTGGGGGGGCGGGGGGGTTAGACTTAGTTACCAGTCAAACTCACTTCCAGACCTCATTTCTTTCTTTCTTTTTTTTTTTGTCTTTCATAAAGTTCCTTTACTTTTTTAAAATGATTCCTTGCTTTCCTACCTTTCTTTAATATATTTTATTGATTATGCTATTACAGTTGTCCCACTTCTCCCCCATCATTCCCCTCCACCCTACACACCCCCTCCCACCCACATTCCCCCCACTTTAGTTCATGTCCAAGTGTCATAAGTTCTTTAGCTTCTACATTTCCCACACTGTTCTTGCCCTCCCCCTATTTTCTACCCACCATCTATGCTACTTATTCTCTGTACCTTTTCCCCCTCTCTCCTCCTCCCATGCCCCTGTTGCTAACCCTCCATATGATCTCCATTTCTGTGGTTCTGTTCCTGTTCTAGCTGTTTGCTTAGTTTGCTTTTGTTTTAGGTGTGGTTGTTAATAGCTGTGAGTTTGCTATCTTTTCACTGTCATATTTTTATCTTCTTTTTCTTAGATAAGTCCCTTTAACATTTCATAGAATAAGGGCTTGGTGATGATGAACTCCTTGAACTTGACCTTATCTGAGAAGCACTTTATCTGCCCTTCCATTCTAAATGACAGCTTTGCTGGATAGAGCAATTTTGGATGTAGGTCCCTGCCTTTCAAGACTTCAAATACTTCTTTCCAGCCCCTTCTTGCCTGTAAGGTCTCTTTTGAGAAATCAGCTGACAGTCTGATGGGAACTCCTTTGTAGGTGACTATCCCCTTCTCCCTTGCTGCTTCTAGAATTCTCTCCTTCATTTGAATCTTGACTATTGTAAGTATGATGTGCCTTGGTGTGTTCCTCCTTGGGTCCAATTTCTTTGGGACTCTCTGAGCTTCCTGGACTTCCTGGAAGTCTACTTCCTTTGCCAGATTGGGGAAGTTCTCCTTTATTATTTGTTCAAATAAGTTTTCCACTTGCTGCTCTTCTTCTTCCCCTTCTGGGACCCCTATAATTCGGATGTTGGGACATTTAACAATGTCCTGGAGGTTCCTAAGCCTCTCCTCATTTTTTTGAATTCTTGTTTCTTCCTTGTTTTCTGTTTGGTTGTTAGTTTCTTCCTTCTGGTCCACTCCATTGATTTGAGTCCCAGTTTTCCTCCCATCTCTATTGGTTCCCCATGTGTCTTCCTTCCTTTCACGTATTGTAGCCTGCATTTTTTCATCTAATTTGTGAGCAAAATCAACCAATTCTATAAGCATCCTGATCACCAGGGCTTTGAACTGTGCATCTGATAGGTTGACTGTCTCTTCACAGCTTAGAGGAATTGGCTCTGGGGCTTTCATTTGTTTTCTGGTTTGAGCCATTTTTGGTGTTTGTGTTTTGTTTTGGTTTGGTTTTAGTCTGGTCGAGGCTATTACGTAGTGAGGGGTGGAGCCTTAGGTGTTCCTCAGTGAGGGGCAGCCCAGTCGCTGAGTTGTGATGCTGTACGTGGGGGCGGGGTCCGAGAGGGAGGAATGGCGCCTGCTCCGCTCTCTCCTGGACTCCAGTCCCTTCCACTGCATCCCCTTCACCTGGACCATCTGTGCACACGAATGTGGGACCACCTGGTCAGCCAGCCGCCTTGTGCGGCCTCACTGGGTCTGCACAGTTGCCACCCGTGCCCAGGGTCCGCCAGCTGCCGCCTGCACGCCTGGGAACTGCCAGCTGCTGCTGCCTGTGTGCCCAGGTCCGCACCTCCACTTTTTCCTGCTGCGACTCCGCCCCTCTTACCGGTCTGGATGAATGGTTGTTGGACTTCTGTACAGTTCAATTTTCTATCAGTTCTGGTTGTTTTCTTGTTTCTAAATATTTGTTGCCCTTAATTTTGGTTGTGAGAGGAGGCACAGTGTGTCCGCCTACGCCTCCATCTTGGCCGGAAGTCCCCAGACCTCATTTCAGAGTCGGAGGACTGATCAGTCTCATCCTTGCAGGGCGAGCAGCCCGTGAAGTCACCAGCGAGGCTCCGAGGAGGGATGGGGCAGCTGGTGGGGCCTGCCTGCAGCCGCGCCCTCCCCTCTGACATGCGCAGAGAACAGGGACAGCCCGAGGTGCCCTGCCGGGGGTTCCTTCTGGTCTGAATGGCTCCTTCAAGACTTGGCCACATTAGCAGTGGCATTTCATGGCCAATCGCAGGAACCTGAGGTTAGAGCTCTCACGGCCCCAGGTCCTGGGTGCTCGGGGACCTTGCCTCAGGGTTTCCCGTGCCCGGGTTCACGCAGGCAGCCGGGGAGGATTCCAGCCGCCAGGCCAGCTTCAGGCTGCAAGTGACCTCAGAGATTCTCAGGGCAGCTTTCTGGGCGCTGCATTAACGTGTGACTTCCCTCCTGGGCTTCCTCTGTACCGTAGGCTGCCAGGTGCCATCAGCTTCAGCCAGGTGCAGGGGGGGGGGGGGGTTGGCGTGAAGTTCCAGCTGTGACGGTTTCCTTCGGAACTCGTAATAACGTATCTGGAGACCAGCCGTGTCTCATTTCGCCAGTTGTAAAGTCTGTTCTACCTCATAGCCAACCATTTGGTTTCGGGCTTTAGAAAGAGAGAAAGGGGGTGCCCAAGGAATTTGCTGAGTCCCGTAAGGAGCTGACGGCTGGCACTTCAGAGGCCCGGCGATGGCTTTCTAACTGTGTTTTTGATTTTCAGATTAAGAAAGGTGATTACTTCACCTGGGCCCTTACCGATAACCATTTCTTGGAAGAATGATAACTCTCGTATTGAAGATCGTCACAAAATCTCATTTGGGGGGTTCGCCTTCCCCTCATTTATTTTCATGCTTCTTGTCTGAATATTACCATATGTAACATTTTGCCCCAAATCCTTCTACTTTTTAATGTAGATGGTCCCTCTAGAATTGCATCTGTTTTTACGAGTTTCTTTATCATCGTTTCTCCGTTGAAAGACACCAGCGCTCATTTGTTTAATCCTTTTGCATATCAAACCCTCTAGTCAGAGTTCTTGTGTCATTCGGCTTGTTTTTACTTGCAGTTTTTGTAACAGAAAACTTTTTTAAAGCAAGGTGACCTGAACTTCCCCTCGTTCCAAATAAAGTCAGTTTGTTCTTTTTTAAATAACATCCTTTGATTTATACCATGGCAATAAACGGCTTAGAATTGTGTGTAGTTTTCTAAGCCCTGTGCTGAAAGTTTAGTCTCGTCCTCTGCTGACACTGGTTCTCCTGTTCAAGCACTTACTCCTCAGTGTCTGGCAGCCCACGTTTCCTGCGGACCGATGTGTCCGTAACTCCCAGGACTGTCTGTCTGTCCCTCACGAGTGCGAGCGTGCATCACAGGGCTGCCTGCCCTCGCGTGCGCCCTGCAGTCTCAAGACATTCCATCTCCCTCCCTGGTGTCTTCCAAGTCACCGAGATGTTTTAAAAAGCAATAAAGTTTCGAAAAAGATTGTTATTGAGCCGCGTGTGCAAACTGCTTGCCCAGAGTGATGGGTCTGAAATGGCCAAGCTGCTGGCCAAGAGTCCCCAGCTGTGCGCGAGAGCTCGGCGAGCAAGCCAGAGAGGGCGGCGGGCGGGGCCATCTGCACTTCAACGAGGGCCCTTCACCGAAGGAGTCTGTACTTTCCATTTTTTTAGGTTATTTTATTTGCCTTAAATGTTTGTTTATGTAAAGCATGCGGCACGTGATTATTTTCTGCATTGATGCATTAAAAGCTGAAAAGCCCGTTCTTTCGATAGAGGAAGCTTCACGACAAGCACTGTGCCGCCCCCCGGGGGTCGTCTCGGATGGTGTTTTGGGCACAAGGTAGAAGGCTACGCGTGCCTTCAAACGGAGTTTGTCTCATTAGCACAGAAATATGCCATTACTCATGTTTAAAAACTCTTCGCAGCTTAGCATTTTAGAGATTATGTTTTAAATTTAAATTTGTTTCAATTTTAAAAAATGGATACTTCTGGTCATAAAATTTGATGAGTAATACTGTTTCACTTTATAGGGACCTACCCATTCATGGTGTCCATAAAAAAGTCATAAAATTAGGAAAGAGATATAATGAATTACCATATACTGTATTTAAATAACAGTCAAGAAAGGGAGAGGGAAACCGAGGTCTCGGATCATAATCCAAATAGTAAGATGCTTGCTCGGGGCTGAGATCCAGCTTTCTGAGGGGTCCTCACTGTCGTGCTCTGTGCATGTCTGTGCGAGCAGGTTCTCATCCCCGAAGCGACACCCCACCTCTCACAGATGGGGGCCCTGGAGTGACACTGTACGACCTTTTCCCGTCCCTCCCTGTATGGCGATTTCACATACAGATTTTTTTGGAATAAGTCCATTTCAGTTAAACTGGTCATGAGGACATTTTGGCAAACAAAACAAGTGCTGTTTTCTCACTGTTCTGCAGAATAAAACTGCCACACCTTGGGGAAGGACAGAGCCCCGGTTGGCTGAGCTGTACCCCGATGCAGAAACAGTCGAGGTGACGGGTCCTGGGCGGAGTGGGCTTTGGCCTGTCCGTGAACGCTTGTCATGACGCCTTCCCAGGTGGGCCACACGCCAGGGGGGATAGCCTGTGGTTCAGAGTCTCCGTGTCTCGGAAGCGAGGTTTCCACGCGGGCCCTGGCCGGCCGAGAGCTACGAGATGCTACGCCAGAGGCGCCGTCAGTCCTTGGGGCATCCGATGCCTTCTCCCGCCTCCGTTCTCCAGCAGAGAGCGGCCGGCAGCTGAGCTGTGCCCGCCGGTGCGCGCCTCGCCTGCCCCAGCCCATGCGCGCCCTGAAAGCGCCTCGTCGCGGGCCGGGGCTCCTGCTCTCAAAGCCTCGTGCGCACTCCTGGGAACTGCACTCTACCGGCACAGTCGAAGTGACAGGGTCGTGGGGAAGACGGGGGTTGGGGACAGCCCTGCCAACAGGGGCAGCGTGCCTGAGTCTCCGCTGTCTGCGGCCCAGTCCACAGCCCCGGGCGCTCCTCCAGCTCCGGGGCTCCCCCTTCAGAGTAGATTCCTTGGGGACGTCTGCTCCTCACGGAGACCAGCTTCATCGCGGTTGGGACCTCCGTCAGTCTGTCGGGTTTGGTTTTTCAGACTCCGTTTTTCAGAGCAGTTTTAGGGTTACAACAAAACCCAGAGGGAGAGAGCCTTCCCACGTATGCCGGGCCCTCACACTTGGTAACCTCCCCCGTTGTCAACCGCACTCACCAGAATGGGACATGTCCTACCGAGGGTGACCCTGCAGGGCACATCGCAATCACCCGAAGTCCATCCTTTCCCTCGGGATTCGCGCTTGGGTGTTTATCCCAGAAAATAGAAAAGGCAGCTAATGAAGAGCATGTTCAGGAATTTTCATAAATTTTTCCCAATTCTTTAAATAATGCAAAAGCTTGCCCTGATTGCTTCAATCCATTGTTTTGCTGAGAAAAAAAAAATGCATATGAACCTGTACAACTTACATTTATAGTGACATTATTCTTCAGCTTAGCCAATGTGTACTAGCAAACTCACATTAAAGAAACATGTTGTGCCCTGACATCGTTCCGCAAACAAGAGGTCACTGGTTCGATTCCCGGTCAGGGCACGTGCCTGGGGTTGCAGATTCGGCCCGTCCAGGCTCACTCGGGAGGCAGTCGATGCCTGTTTCTCTCACACTGATGTTTCTCTTGCTCCCTTCTCCAGTCT
Organism: Glossophaga mutica; assembly: GCA_039655065.1. Lineage (NCBI taxonomy): Eukaryota > Metazoa > Chordata > Mammalia > Chiroptera > Phyllostomidae > Glossophaga > Glossophaga mutica. The sequence continues at coordinate 93,771,281 of CM077313.1, forward strand.
GTGAAAATAAAGAAAGAAAAAAGAAACTGTGCCACTAAAGATTAATTTTATTACATTTCATAAATACAGTCAGTTTGGGTTTTGGTCTGCTTACTGTTTACAAAATATAAACAAAGCAATTGCACTAAAAAATTGCTCATATTGATGAATTAAGACATCAAACACCAAGATAAAAACATGACCTAGCTACTTAATTTTGTAAATAGAGAAATATTGGTCCCACAACTCAGAAATTTATGAGTCTATCCAAAACACCAATTATTCTAAATCGGGAGTATTAGATAGGTAATTTATAATTTTCTAGTTGCCAACCCATTTCATTAAAATACTGACTAGAATACTGCTTTCCGAGTAATTGCCTGTCCAGTCAAATCAGTCAGAGGAGGTTAAGCCCAGCCTCTGCGGGTGGACTGTGAAATTCCCACCGGACACCGCTCATTTGGAAAGCAGAAGGCGGCCCTCAAGCACCCAGACCTCCCCGAGTCCGAGTCTCCCTCCTCCCTGCCCGCCCCCCCCCCTGCCCTGCCCCTCGAGGACTCGGTAGTAAGAGCCTTCCCAGTCCGCTTCGTTCCCCATTCCTGCCCGATCGTGGCTGCCAGCCCGTCAGCGCCTTCCCTCTCGTGGGCCCTGCTGTCCCTGTTCCTGTCAGCGGCACCGTGGGGACGAGTGTGTGGGGTGATTGTGTAACACGGCGCGGGCCTTGCCTGCACTCCAGCTCCTTTTGTATTCTGAATCTCCCCTTGGCAATGAACATGAGAGAGAAAATATTTCTGGAGAAACTAAATATACTTAGCTGTGTGTGTTTTCAAGCATTCTTGAACGGTAGAAATCTTGTCTGATTTAAATGCACAAACCGAGCAAGCGTTGATCTGTTGGGGCTGTAAATACCCGGAAATGGTATGGCTGGACCATACGATAGTTCAATTTTTTATTTTCAAGGGATCTCCAGTCTGTTCCCATAGCAGCTACACCAATTCATACTCCCTCCAACAGTGCCCGTGTTAAACATGGTGCTGCTCTCTTGCTCTGAGCTTTGGGGACTGGTTAAGAAGACTAGATCGAGTCTGTTCCATCTTCCAGTGCATCTGGGGAGCCCTGCTCTTGGAGATCACAAAATGACTCGTTCAGGAAGGAGAAGGCCATTCTCTAGTGTGAGGGAAAAATACCTTCAAGAGTTTAGAAATAAAGTTACATTCCCGGAGTTTAATTATCAGAATAAAATCGACACATAGTCAATCGATGGGATCGACTGGGCGTCCCGTGGAAAGATGCGGTCCGTGGCTGGCAGATGGAAAGCTTAGAGAACAGGCTTGAACGCACCGTCCAGTCTCAACAACACACTTACGGAAGCTGTGCTCGAGTGAACTGCACTAAGACAGATGAAGAATAAATGTGAAGGAAATGTCTACTTTGAAAACTAGGTGTTTGTTTACATCATTTTCCAAATCAAACAGCAAAAACAAACAAAAACACCCTGCCGATCTTGTTGTTCCTGTTTGTATGATGCTCATCAATTAATTGAGGGATCGGCGTGTGCCGAGAGCAGCCAGTAAACCAATACGGACCAGGTGGAGGAAGGCACCAAATCACCGCTGGGGTGTTGGCTTGTCTTGTTCTGTCTTGTTTTTCAGCGTTTCAGCGGTGACACTGTGCAGAGCCAGCCACAGGCGCTTCTTGAAGGGGCAGTGATGGGCGGGGGTGCACTTTGAAGTTCCCGGGTGCGTGGGGAAAGCCCCTCATGCATCCTTTGTTCGTGTGGGCTTCCCTTCTCCCGTCTGAGTTACGGGGCTCAGGAACCTCAAAGCCTTCTTACTGTTCCCTCGAACACCAGCAGCCTTCAACCTACTCGGCCGTCGGGACTCCCCGCAGGTATAGGGTTGCCTGCGTTAGCCCGTGGAAACGTCACAAATTCGTGGTCGGTCTGTTCCCTCGACCCTTTCTCCCCGAGCATGGCTGCGCACAGGCTGGCCACTCGAGCTGCAGGCTCGACTCGGGCGTGCGGCATGGCGGGCCTCGCTGCCTCCTGGACCGACCGGGTTAGCTCCCGGCCCCCGAGAAGCAGCCCCCAAGGCGGGGTGTGTTGTGAAGGGATTGGTCGGGAAGACCCCAGAGGGGGGCGCGAGAGGAGGGTCTGCCCCCTGCGGCGGAGAGCGGGGAGGACAGAGGGCCGAGTTGGGTCCAGGTCCCAGCCGGTTTCCGGCCAGCCCACGTGGAGTCCTGCAGCCCTCGGCCCACGTCGCTCAAGTTCCCTGTCTCGCGGGAAGGAGGCTGTGTTACCGTTTTTGCAGCCTCCTGGGGTGGACTTGAGAGCAGCACCAGCCACTGGGCCTCAGCGCAGGGGGGTGTGCGAGCTGACCCTGGAGCGACCGGAAGCAGCTGGAGACGGGACAGGGACCGGGGACGGGTGCGGTTCCCCGGATGCCACTCCTCTGCGAGAGCATCTGCCTTTTGACCAGGTCTCCAGGGTCTCTGCACATGCTGAGCTTCGAGGAGCACCGCCCTGAAGTAATAACTGGACACTTTGGGGGCCCTGCCCAGAGTCAGTAAAATGGCTCCTAATCATCATAGACTCTCCCCAACAAGCGGGCCCTCTGGGGATGGTACTCTATAGTTCACTTGGGTGGAATTGCTGTTCAAGTGAGAACTGGAGCGGATAATTTGTTATCAATATGTAACAAACGTGTGAGCAGACGGCAGGCCAAAGCAGAATTTCCACCATGCTTCGCCTCTTTGCTGGAGGAAGCTGGATGCAGTATTTTCTTCCTCTGCCTGTTAGAGTCTCAGGTCCCCGCAGCGAAGACGGTGCAGGTGTGCACCCACCGTCTTTTCGCCCTGCAGTAAGGAGTAGGCATGATCCTCCTGGGCCACAGCTGGGAGCACACGGCCTGCTAGGCCAGCCTTGCTGAGTGACATCTGCTGGCCCCATGCTGAGCATTGGGGGCTCCCTTTAGGACCGAGTAGACCACCAAGTCAGCTCGGCCACAGGCCTTGTCCCCTCTTTTGTGGACATTCCACGAGTTCAAGGTGCCCCCAGGCTCGTGCATGCTCCAGATGCCCCGCGGTCCCCAATCGGCGTGGCCTGCAGGCTTCGGTCCCGGGGCCCCGTGTCGGGGCTCCGTGTCGGGGCCCCATGTCAGTCTTGCATCTCCTCTGTCTGCAGTCAGGGCTGGAGATCGGGGTGTCTAGAAAGGGCTCCAGGCGGTGGAATTCCAACCGATTTGGAAACCGCTGCTCCGCAGTAAAGTGCATGTTTAGCATTCGGCTCTACCCCACAGAAGCCATCTCGGATGGAGTGGTATGACTTACTCTCTGTTCCAAATAACACTGGTTTTGAAGAACATGAAAAGTTAAGGGGGAAAAAAGTAAACCCCTAATTAAATGTAACAAACTTTTGTTACTCTCAATCATACTTACAGTTATCTTAGAATCCCTGTAATTTGTGCATTACAGAAATTCCAGGGGTGGGGGGAGGCTGTGGCACCAAGGCCCCCAGCACTAACCATCCGGCTGGAATTACAGTTGGATTCTCAGTGCTGGGCAGAGGAAATTCTCCTAACGACAGCCAGCCTCTGGTGGCCCCTGCAGTAGGACTTTCCTGGAAACTGAGTCAAAGGTGTACTTCCAGGGGTAAGCACCTCTGGGTTGTCACTCTGTCTCATGTCGCTTCGTGGGAGATCTGGAAATAAGTGCAACTCAGTCCTGGACCTGGAGCAGTTCACAGGCGCCCCTAGTGGCGACCGTGTGAATAGTTCATTACAATCGGGATGTCTGCGGCTGTTGGGCCAGGACAGAGGGACTGGGTCAGACTCACAAAAAGGACCCAGAATGGGTCCATTTGCTTGTGCAACAAGCAAATGGCAGATGCAAATCAACACTGAAAACCGCCAGCTGGGCCCCCCAGCCAGCTGACGTGGTGTCAACTCAGTGTGAGAGCCGTCTTCCTCTTCACACCTGACAAGTGATCAGAAACAGGGAAGGTTTGCAGGCGCAGCAGGGAACAGCTGAAAGACGGCCCCGGCCTCACCTGTAGCCTCGGTGCGTGCCCTTCACTTCCCATCGAGTGGTGACTCTCAGCCAGCGGTCGCAGCGGGGCCCGGGAGCCCTACCCCAGCGTGCTGGGGGCCTCCCCCCAGGGCGCCTCCCCAGTTGTTGCTGCTGGCCAGAGTCCACGAGGGTTTAAACAGCCGCCCCGACGCACGCAGCAATTCCTCCTTCAAGCCTGAAGATCGGGAGTTGGAGCTGGTTTGCCGACTCCTTGCCTCTGGGTCGCAGAAGCTGTTTAAAATGGTCCTGCCGCATCCTGCTGCCTGGCACTGTGCGCTGTTTTTGAAGATATGTAACATCTTCAGGGTCCTTTCAATGCAGGGGTTGAAAGATCATCCTGGTACAGAGTTGGCTTCAGCTGTTCTCTTTTTTCTCCTCCTTGCCCCCCCCCCCCAGACAGGAAGGATTGCATCCTGGAGCCGCTGTCCCTGCCCGAGCGCCCAGGCGGCTCCCCCACGCCAGCAGGCTCCCCAGCCGTGCCCTGTGCTTTCTGCGAGGAGCGCTTTCCCGCAGCGGAGCAAGACCAGCTTCTGAAGCACATGGTCATTGAGCATAAGATGGTCATAGCGGACGTCAAGTTGGTTGCTGACTTCCGAAGGTAAAGACCGTTTTCGTTCATAAAGGAATTACGTGTACCGCTCCTTGGAGGAAAGGCAAGACGTATACGTAACATTATTCCTCTGCAATTATGAGAATTTCTTTTCTTTTATAAGTTTCTCCTTAGACTTTCAGAAAACAAGTCTTTGCACTCCTCTGTCTTCTTGAGTGTGTCAGTTCTATTTGAGAATGTCACATACTGTTGCCTGTCCTACAAATTCTGGAAACAGACCGGCTCTCCGGAGAGGGGATAATATTCCCTCGCCACATTCCAGAGGACTGTTGACATTGTTTATCTCTATCAGACCGATTTTTACATATGTACGTGTGTGTGTGTGTGTGTGTGTGTATGGGGGTGTATATGTGTGGGTGTGTGTATTTGAGGCTATAGACATTCTCCAGCTGAGTAAGTCCTTCCAGAAAGTCCAGAGTGGACTTCGTAAAAGGCACCAAGGGTTTGGCAACTGGGAGCCTAGGCCCCTTTCAGGCCGGAAGGGTGTTTTCCAAAGAACTCCCGCTTAAGCGAGGTGAGGCAAGTTGGAAACCAGAGAAGGAGCCAGGCCACCCAACAGGCCAAGAGGGCTTGAGAGGGCACGCCGTTGGGGCTGATGACTCGGGCACCAGGAGGAGGAGGAGGAAGAGGAAGACAAGCAGGCGGAGGGGACTGGTTGCGGAGTCGTGGACACCGGGCACGTGTGAGTCGTGGGAACCTGGCCTGTACCGCCGGGGCCCAGAGCGCGCCTGACGCACCTGCCGAGCCCCCGATGTACAGCGGGTAGCGAGGGCAGGGGCTTCTCCGCTCCCAACCCGCAGTTCCGGGCAGGGCTGGCCCCGGGGGACGCCTTCGGCTCCGCAGCTGCAGTGCGGTAGCTGTGCGCATGGCGGTGCTGGCCGGAACCAGCCGGAACCGGATACGCATTTTCCTTGGAAACAGTGTCGTGCGGTGGTCACCAGCTGTGCATGGTTACTGAGAGCACACGTTTTGATAGATCTGACAAGGTCCCATCTGGGGATGCTCTGTCCTTATTTCCCTGCAAAACCGAGGAGCCCAGACACTGCCCTGCCCCGGCATCTACTCTCCGCGTCCCAGAGCCCGCACCGTTCCCAGCGAGCGCCTGCTTCCCCGCGGCGGGCCTCCCGGAGCCGCAGGCTGTGCGCCGGGGCGGGCCGAGGGAAGCGCAGGGCGCGGACTTGTGACTTCAGCACGCGCCCTGCGCGCCCTGAGCACGTCCCCGCATCCATGAAATGGGGCGACGCCAGCCCTCGGAGCCGGTCGACCGTCCCAAAGAGGAGGGCACGGGTAGCACCTGCGGTGTCACTGGATCAGTCTCGCTCCTCGGTGCGCAGAAAAGTCACCATTCACCGGGACTCGGGGCTTCGGAGTCAGTCGTGAAAGGTGGGGACCCATCACCCTTGAAAAGGCAGTTGTGTAATGAAGTGGGCACTTGAGTCAAAAAGGAAAAGATGCATCTCTGATGGGTTTTATACATAAAGTGCAGCTAACATGTACTTTAAATTTGGAAACCTAAATCCTCCTTGTCAGCTGTCGTCCTAAGGAAGTAATATTTCACTCTCAGGAAGTAGATACGCGGTTAATTCAAATCGAGCAGGAACATCCGTGAGTACACTCTGTTCCCTTTAAATACCGTTTGATACACGTCGTCCCCCTCAGGTAATACCCCCCACGCACTGTTCAGGGAGACCAAGGCCGCCTCTCCAAAACGCTGCACACGTGTGCTGTGTGGTGAGCGTTAACGTGGAATCTTTTCACTCTTATCCGACGTTTCCGGACCTCGGAACAGCAGTTAAAGGGGGGAGGGTGGGGATGGAGGAACAGCGAAGGGGTCAGTGGGCATAAATTAATTTTCTCAGAACTTCTTTACAAGCTGAATAATTCATATATGTGCACACACATATAAGTCGTATATATACACACATGCACACACAGCTTCTCAGCCGTTGTTGCTTCTGAGCAGAATAAGTAATAAAAATGATAAATAATAGATAAGAGATGGACTTACCTTGTGCTTTATAACAAATAAGCTGTAAGCGTTCATGTTAAATATATTTAACATTTTATTTATTGGAACAAAATAACAGTTCTCAGGTAAAGGGAATAAGATAAAACAAAAATAAAAATTCTTTCCTTTGAGCCACTTAACATAGTTATTTATACTGAGCTGTTTGCTAGCTTTACTCAGTAGATAAAATTTTTCCAGGAGATAAACGTTAACCCCTTGATTCTCGGCCCTTTCTGTATTAACTTCCTCTCACTCATTGCTACTTAATTAACACCGTATCTCAGATCGTCACACCCTGTCAGTGAACGTGCTGGCGGGGGGTGGGGGGTCTGGGCAGGCAGGGTATTATTACAAAAAATTTTTTGTAAGATAGTTTTGTGAAACATGATTGAAGTTCTTCCAGAAGATAAAAAGTATTTGCTGATGACCTAGTAATTACTTTCATAGCTTTTTAATAAAGTATGACATGCTTTCATAACTCATCCAAATAAAGAGTTCATACAACAGTATCTCTTGGCTGCCTTTACATATGGAGAGGCTGCGACTGCAGTTTTAAATAAGCTGGAGAAGCAGAACGAAGTGCAGAAGGGATGGACCACGTGACCCCTCGATGCGGGGGAGCGTGTGTCGGTGGGTGGGGAGACTGCCACAGGAAGCGTGCGTTGAAGACCTGGCACCTTGAAGCCGCCCTTCAGTTGAATACGATTTATCCTAACGCTTCTACCAGCCACAGGGAGGTGTGCATACTGACACCTCTTCACTCGAATTATCGACTTGAAAGGCGCGGATAGCTGTGCAACTGGGGTGCGCATGAAATTTAGCCTTCGGTCAAATGCACGCTGCAGTTCAGACCTGCCTGTGTAGTACACCACGGCAAAGTACAATACATAATTCCATGAATTTCAGTCGTATGGGAATTGATGGTGACAGCTGGCTGTGTACCGTGATTTTTCCCTCTGATGTTGTTGTCACCCAACCTTTGGCTGGGAGAGAAACATTCAAATGACAGCGTTGCGCATGGCCCAAAACCTGCCCCGCCCTCCTTCCCTCCGAAGCTGCCCGACAGCACTCAGAGACGTTCCTAGACGGACGCCCAGAGCCCACGGCTCCCTGCTCTCGGAGCGGTGACCACCTGCCCGGGGCGAGGGGGGAGGGGGGCTGCCAGCCGAGGGCGCCCTTCGGTGTCCTCTCCCTTCCTCCCACGGGAGGTCCTCCCAAACCCCCCAAGGAGGGCAGACGTCTGGCAGACGGCATCTGGCAGAGGGCATGTGAAATGTCATACGGAAATCGGATTTAGGCTGACTTCATTGCATTATTATTATGACCTCTGTTATTTTAATGTATATGATAACCACCTTTCATTTTATTGAAAAATGTATACATTTTAACTTTATATAAACTTAGAGGTAATTTCAGAAAAATTTCATTATCACATAAAATAATTCATTTTAATTTTCCCAAATGTCTCTCCTGAATTTGGTGGTAGTAAAGTTTAATCATTTCCATGCCTTTACAGGGTAATTTCATTTTATTAAATACTTTATATTTTGACAATGCTCTTCTGCCTTCCTATTTATACATTTTCTAGCAGTGTTTTGTCAGCATTTGATTTGCTACTTTGGGATAATTAAATGCTATTACAAAATGTATTATTCTAAAGGAAGTACTGTATCGAGTCAATCATCATCTCTTTTTTTGTTCCCAGGTACATTTTATACTGGCGGAAAAGGTTCAGCGAGCAGCCCATCATGGATTTTTGTAGTGTGATAAGAATCAATTCCACAGCCCCACTTGGTAAGTAGACATCTTGGCTACCATCTTTTGCCTACAACCCCAACATTCAAAGCAATAATCTCACTTTCTTAAATTAGAATTCTCCCACTTCCATGACAGCTAAAATTAAATTGCTCTCTTTATATTGCCTAACTTCAATAAAGCAAAAGGAGACCTATACACCAGAAGAGGGATCTTAATAAATAGAAAGATAGACAGATAGAGAGAGAGAGAATTTTTTTAAGGCATAAGTCCTGGAAAAAAACAGTAATTTGTTTCTCATTTATTTTTCTAATCTCTCAACAGAAGAACAGGACAATTACTTTTTGCTATGTGACGTTTTGCCGGAAGACAGAGTACTTAGGGAAGAGCTTCAGAAGCAGAAACTGGTAAGAGATGTTTTAAAGGATGAGCAGCATGTTGGAAATATATACAGAAATCATCGTTGCTCCTTTTGGTTGCTGTTTTTACTTTTTATTTTGGAAACTTTCAAATGTACGCAAAAGAGGAGACAATACACCAAAATCCTAAAACAGAAAAAAAAAAGTATACGCTTGACTGAAGATTAAAGCGCTCCGTGTAAAAAATGCAGAAGGGATTTTGGGCTTTGTTTGGCTTCCAGGATTATGTCTAAAATAACAGCAAAGCTTACACACTTAAGTGTAATTTTAGATGCCGGACACATGGCAAACGCCCCGGGCAAAAATGGAGTTGAACCGATGAAGGTTTTTCCTCCTCTTCCCTGGAATGTGCTCTGCACCAGCCGGGCCTTTGCCCCCTGTGTGCACGTTAAGCATGAGGCTCGGTTAACACGGGAGCCTTCCTCCTCCGCAGCCTACACCCTCAGCACACTGATTTTACAATCTCAGCATCTGTCATCTTCTAAGAAGGTAGCAGTGTCTACAGGTGTTGAAATTTCAGTGTCATGACTTGAACAGACATTATTTTCTTAAGTATTAATTTTGTTTAAAAGTGTGGTTCTTTCCTTACTGTTTGTGGTTAATCTCAGTTATTAGATTGATTGAAATCGACGTGGTCTTCCTTTAGGGGTTACTTATGAGTATTCCTTGTGTCTTTGGACTTGACTAGATAACATATTATGAGAGAGCGCTATGGTTTCGCTATTTCTGCCGAATCCTCAGGAGACCTGGGAGGAAAATCGATCCAGTCTACCGTAGTCGTGTGATCTGAGAAAGTCCCTGAAGCACCTTATATATTGTAAACCTCCCAAATGATTATTTCTCCTCTAAGAAGGGATGATTCTGTAGGATGCTGATTTATACGTAAGAAAACAACGCGCTTTTTCTGTAGCAGCAAAGCCAATGAGGTAACGGCTCCCTGAGTTCCTCTTATTTTCCTAGTGCGATGTCTTAAAAATCTGCAAAACAAGGATGAATGTACTGTGACACTTTACGGATTTTGTCTGCTTGGACTTCTTCCTAAGTCTTACTTCCTGTGAGTTTTTTCTCACTCTTGCTCACAGCGGCCTTCACCGGGAGCGATCCGACCGTCGTGCCCCTGGCCCCCACAAGGGCTGCCTTTAAGAACTCATACCCCGGCTTCAGCCACTGCTGTTACCCAGTACCCAGACTCTTCACAGTATGCCTGCGGACAGACCCAGGTCCCTAGAAATGGCTACCTCCCTAGAATTTAGATGACCCTGGAAGACTCCACGGGTTTTCCCCCACTTCACCAAGCAATTCCCCAGCACCAAGCAGACGCCCCGCGGTGCACCTCCCTTCTGACGCTGTCTACCCCGGGAAAGCGGCAGGTGCCACCGGGCAAGGGCTCAGTCCCACTCCAGGTGCCAAACCCAAGTCCAGGGGTCACCTCTATTTCTGGCCAACTGGCTGTAAATCAGAGGTTCCCACGACCCCTCCGTGGGTTTGACTGATTTGCTAGAGCGGCTCACAGAACGCAGGAATCCCAGTTACTCACTAGCTTTATGTGCATCTTACAAAGATATGAAGGAATATGAGTGGACAGCAGCCAGATGAAGAGATACACGGGGTGAAGGCCCAAACAGAGGATTCTCTGTCCCTGCGGAGCTCGAGGCCCGAAAGGCAGCATGTGGAGGCGAGGGCACGGTGGATTCAGTCAGGGCCGTTGGTGACTGAACTCAGTCTCCAGCCTGTCTCCCCTCCAAGGAGGTGGGGGCGGGGTGGGCAGTTCCAACCCCCTAATCATGGTTGACTCGCTAGGCAACCAGTCTGTAACCTGGGTGCTCCCCAAAAGTCACTTCAGTGGTATAGCAAGGGCACCTGTATGGCTCTCAACACGTAGGACATCCGAGGATTTTAGGAGCTACTGTGCCAGGAACCCAGACCAAGGCCAAATATATGCTTCTTATTATAAATGACAACATCACACCTTTTCCCAACTTCATAGTCTGACAGATCGATGGGTTTGATGAACGTGAGCAGTGTGGCAGCTTAAAGAAGCAAAATGTGGCCAAACTGTAGCCAGTTCGTTCACAGGCATTGAATTCCTGTTTAGTTAGATGATCCTATGGAGAAGTTTGAGACATGCTGTGTGTCGTTAAAGCATTTTAATAGCTTTTAATAAACGCTTTGAAGGTTTTAATAGCTTTTACACCTTCCTCCCTTTAGCTTCCCTCTTTAAACGTGTTCCTTTGGTCTCGTCATCCAACCTCAACCTCCTCCAATGGTGCTTTTCGCCTAAATAGGTATTTGTAATCTCTCAGGGTCTCATCCCCCACTCGGGATGTCACCCTGTACTTGCCACCACTGTGCTGCTGGCACACAGTAGGGCGTCGGGTTGAGTTCACCCTGGCTCACCTCAACCCCGAAGCTAACTTCCCTTACATTAATCTTTCCCATATGGATTTTCAGTCAACGCCGCAAGTTTAACTTGCCTAAAGCCAAACTCACTTTTTCTCTCCCCGGACTTGCAATTTGCCCTTTGCCTCTGCTTCCCATTCTCCTGGTCAGTCAGCTTGGGCATTTCTAGAGGCACTTTGACCTCGTCCCTGTCCTCACCCGCCCGCCTAAGTCATTGGTCCAGTCCCGCGGGTCCTCTTCGCAGCCCTGTGCCCACGCCCTTCCCAGCACCTCCGCTTCGCTTATCTGCGCGCGCGCCCTCCGATCGATCGATTGATTGCCTCCCGAGTGAGTCGGCCTGTTAAAACACATCCAGACCACTGTAGTCGCTTCCAAAGCCTGCAGCGGTCTTTATCAAGCATGAATCTGGGCTCGAACTAACTGCGCTTCCGGTGCCTCCCCCCACCCCGCCCCCCGGTCTTCCCTTGCATCACCCAGTGCGCAGCTCGTCATTCGTTCCGCAAGTCCGTGCGCGTTCTCGGCGCCGCCGCAGCAGCGGACACGCAGCCCACGTCCCTGTCCCGGCAGAGACTGCTGGACCGGGAGCGCATTGCTGCTGCTCCGGGGGGCTGGCCACGCCCAGGGCTCTGCTCCGCCGGCCGGCCGGCCGGTCCACCTGGGCACATGTCGCGTCTGCCTCAAACTCTGCCACCCGTCCGGATCAATAGCCCTCTTCTAAGCCTGATTTTATGTGGCTTTTCAATTAGCATTAGTTGTTTAAAAGTCTGTCTTCCTTACTGGATTAGATGCCTTGTAAGTGTTGAACTTGGACATTCACGTTTGTGTCTTCTCTGAGCCTTGTTCACAAAGTATTAACTTAAATGTAATCCTGAAGTACTGGCTTGGTGTTTCTATAAAGTCTTATAATTGGATGTCCCTGATTTGAAAAGGAGATAGGCGGCAGATGTCCTTAGTCAGTGGGTCACACTTTTCACTTAAGCGTTAACCTGTCCTCGGTTTCCATTTGTCTGCAGAAGGCACGTGGCATTCCGAACTTCTCAGTAGCAAGATGTAACTTTCGATTTAACTGAGATGAAGGGAAATATCCACTTCGCTGCGTGGAGGTTTTCTTTCTTTTTACTCACTGTTATAAATGTCAGCTCGCGAGTCATGTACCACAACCGTAAATACTTCATGCAAGTTTTAACGCAGGCAGCAGTTCGATCCTCTGGAGAGGATCCCTGTTTCTTTCTTTTTGATGCGACTTCCCGTCTCCCGCCTCCCCCGACAACGAAACAAGGATAAAAGGAAATGTATCTTTCTCCAAGATTTTTCATCCTTGTTCCACTTTCTTTTATTTTTTTTTTTAAGATTTTATTTATTTATTTTTAGACTGTGAGGAAGGGATGAAGACAGGGGGAGAAACATCAGTGTGCGGTTGCCTCTCATGCGCCCCCTACTGGAGATTCGGCCCACAACCCAGGCACGTGCCCTGACTGGGGATCGAACCAGAGACCCTTTGGTTCACCGGTCGGCGCTCAGTCCACTGAGCCACACCAGCCAGGGCTCATGCCACTTTCTTATAGATTTTAGTGGCTTCTAGTAATAGATCAGATTATTTACTATCAGTGACTTCAAAGCAACAGTCATTTTACATTTATACCCTTCTTGCATAATTCCTGAGCACAGATTCGTTAATTGCTTCCAGCACAACTGTCCCAAATAGAGATGCTATGGCCCATTGAATGTGACATTATGGTTAACGAGGCAACAGAGATCAAGGGAGCTGCAGTGGCCACTGAGTCATTTTAACCTTCAGATTAATTAATGTTTTCATTTAGGAGCCCAATGTAAGCCTAGTCTGAACCAATACTGAACTGAATCTTGCAGTTTACCAACTGAATTTAAATCTCACATGGCATTTTTTAATATACATGGGCTCTGTGAGATCAGCAAGGCAATATCATTTTCTCTGCTCACACAGAAAGTCAAGGTCAAAGCAAAGAGGAGATATGCTCAGAGACCTGTTATATCCCATATTAAACAGGAGGGGAATCAACTCCCACTCTTTTGGACCCCAGGCCCGCTCCCATTCCAGCTGTACCAGCGTCCTTTGTCAAATCTCATCTTCCTCTGTAAGCAAATGTGACATTTTCTAAGTTGACATTTGTACAAATGAAGAAAAATGAATGAACAGGACATAAATGCATGCGTGAATAAATAAGTGTCTTGTTTCCAATGCTAAGAACTTTTTTGGAAGGAAATCTAGTATATTATTTTAGGTCAGTAGTAGGTAGGAATTTCTTATTCCTGCGGGCCTAAGTTTCTCAGGTTTTCTTTTACACCTTGAAGATAGTGTGTTCTAAGGGTTTCCTCTATCTTCGGAGAAACTTAGGGCTGTGGTACCCGACCCTGAGTCTGTCCTAGAAGAGACTGGGCAGGTGGCACCGGGCTGGGCTGGCCTGGCCTCCCCAGCAGCCCTGGGCGTCGGTGTGGAAGGCTGTGAGTCCCCCACGGCCACCACCCAGCGGGTGAGAGGCCGCCTCCTCTCGCCGGGCTGGATTCCCTTATTCCTTCAATATGGACAGAAATGCAGCCACTCTAGTTCTTGTGTGTTTGCCTTTTGCATGGCTTTTTTTTCTGTATTCATGCTTTTTTCCTATTGTGATGAGCTATTTTATGTAAATGATTACATTTATGTGTTTTTTTTTTTCTCTGCTAGTTATTGTTTTAGGTGTTCTCTCTGTCCTGTCTCTTCCTTTCCCTTCAAAAGCCGCCTCAGAAAGGCTCACAGCAGAAGGGAAATGCTGCCTGTCCGCGCTGCGTCTCGAGCAGGTGGCTGTCGCCTCAGCACTGAAGTCTCCGGGGTGGCGGGGGGTGGGGGGACAGGGGCTGGGGTCGTCTGGAGAGGCGAGGTGTCAGTTCAGAGCCTGTGGGTTCGGGGGAGTGTATCATCCCCCCAGGTACAAAATCGCTCCGTCTCTTTTTTATTTTACTGTCTGTCTTTAGTTGTTGGCCTCTCTTCTCTCATTTATTTATTAAGATCTTGGATATTGTCAAAGTTAACTTTCCTTTATCTCTCATACAAAGCTGAAACCAGTTGATTTTATTGATTTGCTTTTAAAAACTGTATAACGTCACTGATGATGTCTGTTTTAATACCGTTACTCCTGCTCTACATGCGGAGGTGTGTTTCTGTGTAAGTGTATTAAGTACATTGTATGAGCATATTGCTAACAGAAACTCACTTGCTCTAGTCATCAGACACTGGCAAACAGCTTAGCCTTTCTTGGGGCTACCTAGCATTTTTTTTTCTTGACACGTAAAATGGAATTCTTTGGAGGAAAAGTAGCTTTTCGTTTGACCCTAGTCAGAGAGAGCACTTCTCGAATATTTATTCAGGTTGTGCAGGCAGATTCTGTTTTGTAAGGACTTGGAACTGCATATTACAAACTGTAATTTGTCCACAAAATTTATTCATGTTTCTGTTTTACTTTGTTAATCAAACTTATCCCCTAATCTTTCAATTAGCGGAAATTTGCTGAGCTTTTTACACTTTAATTCCCTCATCTTGAGTATCCCATCAGACGGGAATAAACGGAGTGGTAGGAAAATGAGCCTCTGGCGTGTCTCTTGAGGGAGACTAACACAGAAACACCACACTTGCCTTTGGAAGAACGGACGGCAGGTGGTGCACCTGCAGGTGTGTGTTCCTGTTGTTTTTCATCTTCGGTTTGTGCCCATCCTACCCTGTGTTTTCTTTCTTCGCTCCCATTTTCGTGCTGCACAGTTCAGTAGCAGCGTGAGGTCGAGGCGGGGTGGGAAGGCAGTCCTCCCAAATGCCTCGGGTACTCAGGGCTCCGGAGATGGGCAGCAGGCGGCCAGGAGACTCTCCCACCTGCCTGCTGATGACATCAGACAAGGGCACAGGGATCCTGGCTCCTGGCCCCTGGCCGGAGAGGCCCCAGCAGGCTCTGCTGCGCTGTTTTCTGTCCTGCCCGCAGAGCTGCACGAGTCAGCACGTGTCGGGCGTTTCTGACACCGGTAACTGAAGACCTCAGCCTCAGGTGCACTTCCTTGTGTCGGTGCAAGCTGTCCCCACGGGATTTGTCATTCCAAACATCAGCTTTTGTTTTCCTGTGTACTTACCGAAATTGACATTTTCTAAATGGCCTTTTCCTACACTGGCTGGTTTTTGTAACTTTCCGCCTAACGCCCATTTTCATTTCCTGCGTCTGCGTCGTCCCCTGTGACTGGTGAGTGCCGTCTGCCGCACCTGCCGTCCCATTAATGTCCCTGCTCCCTTCATGCATAAAGATGAAGCCAGGCGCTGACCCCTTGCTACCGCACTTGACATTTTAAACCAATTAGAGCAGTGTGCAGCTTGTTATTAGGACTCTTTGCCTAACACATGAGCTGATCGTGCATTCTTACCACTGTGGTTTGTATCCAAGTCTGGTTTGCAATGAAAATTTTATCTGATTTCGTCAGCCGCTTTGAGAAGTTCAAACATACAACATCTGTGACGCTCTCTTCATCCTTCTATTCTACAGATCCATGAATAAAATGTGGGCTCTCCAGCCAGCGTTAGAGTTTTCTAGGAAAATAAAACCACAGGGCTGGCAGGCTCTGATCTGCACCTCTTTGTGAGGCTTTACAGGGACTGTCTCCTAACATTATATTTTTTATTCATAAGGAACTTCCAAATTTATGCCCCAGCTAATCCCATCGGATAGCAAGCCTTGCAGAGGAGGAAAGGAGAGAAGGGGGAAGAGGGTGGAGAGGAGGGAGGGAGAGGGAAAGAGAAAGAGACGCGTGTTCCCTGGTGGCCTGGGCGGCTCCTCTCCACGCGCCCCTTGCCAATGCCCAGCCAGCAGCCGTCAGCCGTGCCCCACAGAAGGACACCCAGCCCCATTAAAGCTCGGCGCCGTCTTCTCCATCACAGCAAGCGAACGGCAGTGGGGACCCAGGTGTCGGGGATGGCAATGACGAGGCTGAGTTCCACCCTGAGTCCTGCCCAGTCAGGGGACGTGAGGGACATGAGCAGCCCCACCGAACAGGGACTGTGACACCTGCCTGGGCACCGTGGGGACCCCGGACGAACAAAGCACTTCTGCCCTTGGCGAGCTCACACTCCGGTGGGGGGCGCACTTGGAGCCGACATCAGCAAGGTCTTCCTAGCGGTTACCCATGTTCTGTGGAAGGCCGCAGCTGAGTTTGGAAGGAGCTCCCTTCCCCACACCCCCTGGCGCCTAAGTCCCAGGCTGGTGAGTTACTCTGTGGTTTAAGACTTAGGGGCAGGGCACTTACACCCAAATGGAGTGTGTGAGCCTAGGGTAGCCCTGGTGGGAGGTGTCGGGGAGAGGAGCATAGGAAGACATTCTTGGGACAAGTAAAGAAGGTTAGCCCTGGCTGGTGCCGTTCAGTGGGTTGGAGCATCATCCCGTAACCAGGAGGTTGTGGGTTCAATTCCTGGTCAGGGCACATGCCTGGGTTGTGGGTTCAAACCCCGTTCCAGGCTGTAGGGTCCCTGGTCCAGGCGCACGCAGGAAGTAGCCCATCGATGTTTCCCTCTTCCATCGATGTTTCTTTCCGTTCCTCTCTCTCAAAAAAAGCAATGAAAAAAATGTCCTCTGGTGAGGGTTAGGAAAAATAAAAAATAAAGGGACTTTTTAAAAAATAAAAAAATTTAAATATTTTTTATAATAAAATATTGGTGAGAAGGTAAGAGTCAGTGACAGAGATAAGGAGAAGCTACCAGACTCGACTAGCTTCCAGGTTCACTAGGTCACTTACACCTCGTGACGTGGCTATGAAAAACTCGATTCATCTCAATCCAATCTCGATGAGTACCTGAGGACTTCTTAATCCACCACGTTGGTTACAAACGGATAATGAAAGCTGTTACAGATATAATAGTCGCAGAATTAAAATAATTTCTTTTCACCTTTATGACTTAAGTGAAATTTGATCAACAGTGTATGTTATTTATTTGATGTTCCTATTTTAAAAAATGAGGGCATTTTTCTCTTTGTTTTTAAGGCACGGGTACTTATGAAAAATAATAAGTAGGCCATTTATTAAAACTGAGTAGACTTTATTAGAGTGACTAAGTGGAAAAGTAGTTTGCTATCATTTTATTTCACAGTATTTTTAAATAATAAAACAAACGTAACGTTCTACTTTAATGTACTTAGTTTTCTTAATTATTGGATTCAGTAATTATCATTCTAGTTCATTTCTGTATCTTCACTTGCATCTCCTATATTTCTTAAAGAATGGTCTTAGTAACACACATAGAGTTATTCTTTTAAGATTACATACTTACTAAAAGTATATGTACGGTATTACAAGTAAAAATGATTAATTGAAAAAATTAAAACATATTCCCTGAATCCCTACCCTAAAGCAATGTAAACCTCTCTTATGTATTTCTGTGCATTCATAACATTTTCAGTCGTGAATTAAAAACAAAACTTCAGAACTTTTATTTTTAAAGTCATCACCAGTATTAAGTCCCTTTTATTGGGATACGGCACCTATACGGCTGGGTACTTGTTAGATGGGGACCTCAGCCACGGTCACGGTTGCTGCGGAAAGCTCCCAGCTCTGCGTGCAGCGTGAGTGAGCCCGGCCTGCGGCGGGAGGAGCTGGGTGCAGAGCGAGCTCTCGGCACTTACTGAGCACCTTCTGTGACACGCTGCATGTTCGTGGCCTGACGGAGCCCGTGCTCTGGTAGCAGAGGGTGGTTAGGACACAGCTTTCTTGAAAACCAGTCAGCGTGGGTGCCAATGGGAGGTATAAACAGTGGCCGAAGGACAGATGTCGTCTAGCAGAGTGGTCAGGGACAGCGACCGCTCTGGTTTGTGAACTGTTTCCAAAGCAGTTCAGACATCACCAGAAACTAGGTCCTAGCTGGAGAAGTGGCCTGCCCAGGGCCGTGTGAAGAGTCGGTCGTAAAAACAGGACGGGAACACAGCTCACCTGAGTCCCCGTGAGCTCCCACCCCCCGCAGAGAGGCAGCGTGTGAACTGGGCCCTGAGGGAGTGGGGTGCAGAACCCCAGTAGACAGAGACTGGTGGAGGAAAAAAGGGAACAGTCACCCCGGGCCCTGGAGGGGCTTGAGAAGTGAGAACAGGGCTCTGAGAATGGCCATGGAGAGTAACAGCAGGGTTCGTGCGGGGAAGCAGGGCGAGAGAAGGTTGGGATTGGGGGCCGTTCTGAACAAGTTCTGTGGGCGTGCTTCCGAAGAAGACAGGGAAGCGTTTCCTGGGTCGGGTACCCGTTCCAGCTGCTTCTCGTCCAGATGCAGACGTTAGGGGTCTGTAGGCTGGTTTTCCAAGGCCCAGCTACATCCCTCCCGTGTCAGACTGGCGTGCTGATCGAATGTGGGCACCAGGAAAGTCTTTCCTATAAATCTCTCCGTCTGCTACCTGCTGGTCGGCAGGTCGGAACAGCAGCGAGCCCAGAAGGAAGAAACACAGCATCCCCATCGGTGAGCGTAACGGCCACAAAGCCCATCCAGACCAAAGAGCGGGGGCCGTTCTTCCTCAGGTGCCAAACACTGGACTTGGTTGTGTTCGTAGGACCTGATTACCTGGGCCTCGTTTAGCTGGCTTTGGAGAAATCCTGTCGTTTTGCTCTCGGCTAAGGAGACGAGGAGGCTGGACAGAGAACAGCGAGTGGAGAGGAGGTGTCTTCAGGGAGCCGGGTGGTGGGCACAGAGTAGGCGTGCTGGCGGGGAAGGAAAGGCTCGGGGAGCAAAGGAGACAAACCCGGTCGGCCGGGAAAGAGAAGGACCAGACCCGGAGGGCACAGCCGCTCAGAGCTGCGTGTGAGGGCAGCGTGGTCCTGCAGGTCAGACGGAAGATGCGTGTCCCAGTGCCGCGTGCAACGCCAAGCCTCTGGTCACGGCCGGGGCCCCGCCCCGCAGGAGCAGGCCCGCTGCAGCTGGGGTTCGGGGAGCCAAGGCAGCGTGGGCGGTCCCTCGGAGACCATCCTGCGTGAGGTCGTTAGCCCTTAAACCTCTCAGCTGAAATCTCTACACCCCAGAAAAGCTGCTCATCCCGAACACCTTGCTCTGATTAAGGTGGAAACGGGCATAACTGTGACTGTGCATGTTGTCCTGGGCCCCCTCTGTGCAGACCGGACTCCGCTCTCCGGCTCCCTGCACTTACCGAAGGCCATTCAGATGCTGTCTCTCCTCCGCAGAGGGGGATCCTGGAGCAGCAGCAGCGGGAACGAGGCGATGACAGCTTCCGTGGCGTCTGCATGTTTTGCAATGAGGAATTCCTCGGGAACAGGTTTGCCACTGCGCGTGTCTTTAAACGCGGCTGTTTCTCCATTGAAAACCCATCCCCCACCTGCCACGCCTGCATGAACCGAGTCCGGGGGTGCGCTCCGGTCCCTTTCGCGGCGTCAGCAGTGATTTTTCAGCATGCCCGACATCAAAGATGGACTGCAGTCGCTCTAAGCAGAGCAGGGAGATGAATTTTTTAAATGCCAAAAATAGAGTTCTGTTTGGCGTTGTAAAACTCTTTAAATTGCTGGCAGGCAAGACTGTGCGAACAGACTACCATAGACACACTGTCCTGTATGAAGTTGTTAACTAAACTTTTAGCGCTTTTGCTGTCTGTCTTTTGTTTTTAAAAAAGCAAACCAACCTGGCTGGTGTAGCTCAGTGGATTGAGCGCGGGCCTGCGAACCAGAGGATCGCGGTTCGATTCCCAGTCAGGGCACATGCCTGGGTTGCAGGCCAGCCCCAGCATGGGACACATAAGAGGCAACCATACATTGATATTTCTCTCCTCCCTCTCTCCTACCCTTCCCCTCTAAAGATAAATAAATATTTAAAAAAAAAAAAAAAAAAGCAAACCAACACTGAATCACCGCGACCCCAGGTTGAAGCAGGTCATATTTGTCTTGGGCACCTTTCTCTTCCTTTGCCCGTGATGAATCGGAAAAGTAGGCAAAGCAGTTTCTGTAACAGTTCAAAGGCCAGAAGCCCGACTCACCTGTGGAGTGTGGCCCTGCCCAGTGGCAGACAGTGACAGGAACTTGGAGCCCCTCTAAAGGACTGGTGGCACTCTACGTGGCTGCCAGGCCGGAGCCCACGCACACGGCCCCCCCCCCGGGCCTTTCGGTGCGGAAACCCCCGAGTCGTTCTCCTGGTCAGTGGCGGCCGCCGCTCCCCGGCGCCGTTGCCCGCCCTCCGTTCCCGGGCGGTTCGCACCTCACGCGCCTCGCTCCACTTTCTTCCTAGATCCGTCCTCCTGAACCACATGTCCAGGGAACACGCTTTCAACATCGGGCTGCCCGACAACATTGTCAACTGCAGTGAGTTCCTGCGGACGCTGCAGGAAAAGCTTGACAAGTAAGTCCCTGACGAACCACGGCCGGAATCTGTGACTCCGGTGAACGGTTACGGCAGTCAGAAGTAACTACCGAAACGGACTTTGTCCATTGCTCATGTCGGAGGACTTCGCGTTTTGTACGACAGTCCCCCTCTTGCGCAGGTCACATCGTTTGGCCTGTTCTTTACATGAAAGCGTCCCATACCTCGAACAGCGCGCACACGGTGTCAGCGTGTTGGACGCGGTGCGACGGAGCTGCTCGCCGTCCCGCCTCGAGCGGAACGCCAGTCGTTGCTCTATCCCCCACTCTGGGCGCTCTTTCTCCTGAGCGTTCCCCAGAAACCTGTCCTCAGTTTTGGATGCATGATTCCTTTACCTTTCACTATGATCACCTCCCATTTTTAGTGAGGTAAACATACTGTCAGACTGAGGTGTGCTGCTCAGCTGGGTGTGAGAGAGAAGGTGCCGTGTGGACCCTCCTGCCTGTCCCGGTCTCTCTGCGGTTGTGTGCGGTGACACTCCGCTGGCCCCAGGTGGCATCCTGGCGCCTGGGGGCCTGGAGCCCCACCTACAGCAACGAGGAAGGAAACTCCCAAGGTTATCAAAATGCCTTTGAGAAATCTAGCCAAATTTACTTTCTGGGAAAGGGTCCAAGATTGCTTTTCTCTCAAAACCTATTTTTCTTTATTTAAATATAATCCTAAAGAATGTGGCATCTCAGCCCACAGCATGTAGAGCAGTAACATTAAGAAGATGTATCGAGTGATGTAGATTAATTATAAAAACTTCTGAATTCATTTTCCGGTATCAACACTACATTAAAACAAATCCCTTCATTCTTTTATTGGAGGGCCCTTTGTTTGTGAAATAATGCCAGAATATCAATCATCATCAGCTTATCGCTCATAAATTGGTTACTGTAAAAGACCGTGGTTATTTCAATGGCGTAAGAAGGTTTTGAAGGGGTATTTAGTAGAGATGAAAAGAAGAATTCAAAATGGAAATACCTGATTTCCATCATTTGCAAGATTGTGTGTAGAAGGCAGATTAATTCTGTGTGACTCCACAGAGTGGAGCTCAAGGGACCGTTGGGTAGAAGTCACAGGATGTCAACGGTCACACTTAACCTGAGAAGGACATTTCCTTTGTAATTGGTCGGAAACTGGCCATCACTGACTGGTCAGGCAGCGAATTCCTCGTCAGTGGAAGTATTCAAGTAGAAGGCACGTGAGAATGATAGGATGATAACTACCATTTATTGAGCACGGACTGTGTGCTGGGTATTTTATTTATAATACGTATAAATGATGCACAAATGCACATGTTTCTCTTCCGATATGTGTAAGTTCTATAGGCATAAGTGTGCATAAGTTTTAAAAATTCTCTAAGATTAGGTGTCGTCTTCAGTTTAGAGGTCAGACAACCAGAGCAGTGAGTGGCCCAAGTCGCCCAGCCCGTAGGTGCCGGAGCTGGGCGTCGCGCCCCGCCCATCAGCTGCCGGGAGACACCGAGCCGCGGACCCCTCGTCACCCGTGGCGGGCGCAGCAGGTGCTCGCTCTCATCACAATCCTGTGAGAACACGCCCGCGTTGGCGGTGTGAGCATAGGCAGCGTGATCCGCACACCATCGAAGTAACATGGGCTGCCTTTGCCACGGTCTGAACTCAACAGCCGACTTGGCCAACCTGAACCCACAGGGGCGCCCCACGGAGCCGGGGAAGCAGAGTGGGAGGGGCTCTGACGAGGCAGCCGGGGCCGCGGGAAGGCTCCGTGTGGCCGAGACGGGGAACCGGCTCGGCCAGCGCGGAGCCGCTGAGCGCCGTGTCCCCGCCCCAGCCTGCAGTGCCTGTACTGCGAGAAGACCTTCCGGGACCGAAACGCCCTGCGGGACCACATGCGGAAGAGGCGGCACCGGAGGGTCAACCCGAAGAACAGGGAGTACGACCGCTTCTACGTCATCAACTACCTGGTGAGCCTTTCTCCGCGCCCCGTGAGACGGGGCGCGTCCCGCAGACCAGACCCCGTCCGGGGGCTGGAAGGCACTGGGGGTGCTCCACGCAGCAGCTGCCCTGGAGGTGTTGCTTCGCAGACACAGCTGCTCTGGGTCCGTCCTGCTTTGCCTGTTGTTCGCACAGTAAAACCGTCTGTGGAACCGCAGTGCTCTCGGCTGGAAAAGCACCCACGCACTCCGTCACCTCTCGGCCAGAGACAGGCGCCTGCCTCTGGCTGTGCGAGCTGCTACGCTGGGTGATTCTTTAAAAAAGCAAACCAGTCTCTTCAGTCCTCCCCTCTTTTCCGATTTAATTGTCCTCCCCTTCCCCACCCCCCAAAATCATCTGCACCATCCTCTTGTGCCAGTTTATTTTCAACGGAAATCTTAGAGAAACAAAGCCACGTAGGTCATTCCCGTAGGACAGGCTCAGAGGTTAAGGACTTTCGGTGCACGGAACGCTGTCCTTGCTCTCAGAAGCCTCAGCCTTCTGGGTGGCGGTCCCTCTGGGGGAGAGGCGTCCAGTTGGGGGCATGTGTTGTGCGAGGGCGGCTGGAAACTTACAAGGGGATCAGCGATGGACACCGTGGCGACCGTCCCTGCCCCTCTATAGGTTTTCGGGGCGGGGTGCGTAACAATGAGGAAAGCTGCTCCTTGTGTAACGAGAGGGGTGCGTCATTCTGCGGTGGGATTGGGAGACAGATGCGGAGCTCTCTTCCCGACACTTTGCTTAGCACCTGGAGACCATCTCTTCTCACTGCAGATGGATTGGAATTCAAGCCCACTGGCCACAGAAGGCGTGATTGATTATAATCGGCCATTTTATCTGCTGGGCAGAAACGAGCATATCCCGAATTACACAGAAATGTCTGCTCGGGGGTGGAGATCTGTCTGTGCTGACCAGTCCATGCGGGCGGGACTGAAGCAGGGTGTGTGTGTGTGTGTGTGTGTGTGTGTGTGTGTGTGTGTGTGTTTGAAGACAGAGGCAGCCTCGGCAGGCTGAGGATGTTCCATGACACGCTGAAGGCAGAGGTGCCCTCGAGCCCCTCCGTGGTCCTTGCAGGCTCCTCCGTCAGGCATTCCCGGAGCCCGGTGCGCCCCAGCCCCGCGGGCGAGGACTTCGGTGTCGGCGCCGGGCTCGGCTGCCGCAGAAAGCTCCGGCAGCGTCTCACGGCACCTGCTCCTGGGCTCCTTCTCGGGAGCTCAGGGACGGGCGGGAGGGCTTCCTTTCAGAGGAGACTTCAAAGGCACGGCTGGCTCACATCCTACTGGCCCTTTTAGAAAAGTCCGAGGCTTCGTTCCCTGGGCATCGGGCAGCACGGCCATCTCGGCAAGCATCCTACAGAATGCTGCCCACGGACACCCGCCCTTGGGAGGTGCACCCCGCCCTGGAGATGTGCTTCAGGGGAGCGGGAGGCTTTCGTAGCCACAGAGAACGGAAGTTACGTCACGTGAGGGTCACAGCGATAGAAGGGGTTTTATAAGCTAGCAGCCTTCGAGCAGGCGCTGTGTCAGGCACTGGCAGGTATTTGTGTTGTCATTTAAACGACACATGAATTCCCTTAAGGCCCTACCGTCGCAGTCCAGAGAGACCAAGTGATGCATGAAAGATTTAATCCATCGCCAAGAGGTTCAACTGACGAGGGACCCGCTGGCCGTGCGGGGGCCGTTCTCGGGGTGCACAGTGAGGTGCGGTCGCTTTGCGCTCTGGGGAGGATGTAACCGAGTCTGAATTAACCGTCTCTGGCGGCGTCAGGAGAAATCTCCGCACGTCGGGGTGATGCGACACTTAGCTGAGAGATAATGACAACTCCCAGACCTCTTTGGAAGCTGATGCTAGATTTTCTTTTTCCCTCGAAATCAAAATGGCACTCGTAGCTCTTAGTTAAATGAATACCTTTGAGAAAAAATGTGCCCAACTGCGAGTGAATTTGGTGTGTGTTTTCAGCAGAATGGTAGGGAACCGGACATGCGCCCTCATGGCAGAATGCGTGGGCTGCAGCCGTCGTCGAGCTGCTCGGAAGGGAGTCCGTTTGTGTCCCCACGTCCATCCGCCTCTGGTGCGCCGTGCGCTTCTGCCCGCGCAGTGGGGAGGCCGCGGGAGAGGAGCAGACCCATCCAGTCGACTTGCAAAAACCTTTTGAGGTGGGGTCTGAATCGGCCTCAAATGTGTAGGCTTTCTTTGTTACAGTTGAGTTTTAAAAAAATACCCCCCAGAGCCCACTGTGTGCCGGGCTCCAGAACACACCAGTGAGCGGAGGCCCTGTCCTCAGGGACACTGTGCGGGGGGGGGGGGGGGGGGCGGGGGGGACAGGTGGCACATGAGAAAAGAGAGAAAAGTGATGCCAGCGGTGGTCGGCGCGTGGAGGAAAAATCAGACATCACAGAGGGATGGGGAGAGACGTCAAGGGGGCTGTGGCTTCCGGCCCGTCAGCGTGACGCGCCAGCCGGGCCTCCCCAGCACGTGAGCGAGCGTGTTTCTGCAGGTGATTCCACTGGGCTGGGCCTCGCAGACACGTGAGCGGGCGTGTTTCTGGCAGGTGATTGCACTGGGCCGGGCCTCGCAGGCACGTGAGCAAGCATGTTTCTGCAGGTGATTCCACTGAGCTGGGCCTCGCAGACACGTGAGCGAGCGTGTTTCTGCAGGTGATGCCCTGGGCCGGGCCTCGCAGGCACGTGAGCGGGCGTGTTTCTGGCAGGTGATTGCACTGGGCCGGGCCTCGCAGGCACGTGAGCAAGCATGTTTCTGCAGGTGATTCCACTGAGCTGGGCCTCGCAGACACGTGAGCGAGCGTGTTTCTGGCAGGTGATTGCACTGGGCCGGGCCTCGCAGACACGTGAGCGTGTTTCTGCAGGTGATTCCACTGGGCTGGGCCTCGCAGGCACGTGAGCAAGCATGTTTCTGCAGGTGATTCCACTGGGCTGGGCCTCGCAGACACGTGAGCGAGCGTGTTTCTGGCAGGTGATTGCACTGGGCCGGGCCTCGCAGACACGTGAGCGTGTTTCTGCAGGTGATTCCACTGAGCTGGGCCTCGCAGACACGTGAGCAGGCGTGTTTCTGGCAGGTGATTACACTGGGCTGGGCCTCGCAGACACGTGAGCGGGCGTGTTTCTGGCAGGTGATTGCACTGGGCCGGGCCTCGCAGACACGTGAGCGGGCGTGTTTCTGGCAGGTGATTACACTGGGCTGGGCCTCGCAGACACGTGAGAGAGCGTGTTTCTGGCAGGTGATTGCACTGGGCCGGGGCTCGCAGGCACGTGAGCAAGCGTGTTTCTGCAGGTGATTGCACTGGGCCGGGCCTCGCAGGCACGTGAGCGGGCGTGTTTCTGCAGGTGCTGCCCTGGGCCGGGGCTCGCAGGCACGTGAGCGAGCGCGTTGTGGGTGGGTGATGCCACCAGGGTGGGGGCGCTGGTGGGCTTGAGCTTGCTGAGTTTGCGGGACCGCAGCAGGACCCATGTGGCCGAAGCACCCCGAGCGGAGGTGGTGGGAATGAAGGGAGGCGGCGTGGAGGCCCCAGGACCTCGCCCAGCACGTGCGAGATGCCACGGGAGGGACGTGTCGTAGAGAAGGGTCACCGTGGCCGCTGCCTGGGACACGGACCCCAGGGACCCCCAAGAGTCCAGTGGGGAGAGGGTCTCAGAATCTCCATTGAGAAATACTGGTTTGTTTTTTTAAAAAAGATCCCCAGCAGACACCCACGGGCACGCAGGGCTCAGAAGCACTGCCTCCCCGGCATTTAAGAGGCTGGACTGCGCGAGGGCCCTGCTGCCCCTCCAAACGGGGAGCGTCTGGGGCTGCGTGCGCCCTTCCGCGCGCTCAAGCCGCAGGTGCAACGTGTCCTCTAGCGTCGCCCAGACCTGCAGGGAGCGGGCTTGTCTGTCTGCGTGTCTGTCCTCCCTCCTCCAGTCCCTCTGTCGGTCCTACGCAGGAACTTGGAAAATCGTGGGAAGAAGTTCAGTCGGAAGACGATCGGGAGCTGCTGGACCATCAGGAAGAGTAAGACTTGCCCTCTTCAGGGGGCGTCGATGCTGCTGGTCGATTAGGGCTCGAGGGCGGGGAGCCGGGCCTTTAGTCCGGGGTCGCACGCCATTCTGAGAAGCCGGAGAGCGGACAGCAGAGCTGCTCTGTGGGCCGCACCTCCCTGCGTGTAACATGGCAGGCACTGCCGCTCCCACACATCGGAGCGTGGTCGGCCGTGGGAGCCATCACCTGGGCACGCAGGTACCACGTCACTCAGAGAAAAGTGCCTTCCGGGGTGCCTCGCTGACCCGGTTAGGCCCCAGACCTCGGAGTGACGTGAGCTGTGGCCTCTGCACGCTGCCTGTCACGGGGGCAGGGAAGGTGACCGAGGTGGAGCTAGCCTTGTCTTGCGTTCACCCCAGTGACGACTCACTTGGAGCATCTCGGCTTCTTGGCTGGGAGCCACAAGCTGGAGGAGGGCTCTCCTCCGCCAGAAAGGGCTCCCCGTTTCCCGTCCTCGTCTCATTCTCTCCCGGGACTCTGACTCTCCTGTTCAGGAACGACAAGCGGTTGTCGCTGTCTCAAAAAACCCGTGCAAGGAGAGGAAGGCGTGGTTGATAATGCTCTCTGAGTTCTCCGCCCTCCAGTCTGCCACCAGCTTTCACACTCGCCCCATCCACAGTGACCGCCTCTCCCACGTGAGGGCCGTGGCGTGCCTTTGTGGCACCTGCCGGGTGTGGTGCAGGGACACAGCACGAACCCCGCGGTGCCGTTCCCGACAGCCTCCCGCCCCACCCCCCGGCCTGGCCCGTCCACACGGCCGGCCTGCTCAGCTCGGAGCCCCTGCGCCGACTCCGCAGGGCACAGGGGCTGCTCGGAAGGAGCGACGGCGGGGGGGCGGCAGCACCCAGCCGCTCTTGCTGTCGAGCCCATGGTGCTACCGTGACGCTGCAGCCTCCGCCAAAGTGTTGGCGCTGGGGGGTCGGCAGGGCTCCCTCGGAGGAGGGACCCCCTTCAACCAAGGGACCCCCATGTCTGCCGCTTTCTGTCTGACGCAGGGACTGGTCTGACTGGGAGGAGCACCCCGTCTCGGCTGTCTGTCTGTTCTGTGAGAAGCAAGCAGAAACCATCGAGAAACTGTGCGTCCACATGAAGGTGAGATGCTGCTATTCGTTTGCAGTTTGTTCAGTTCTGACGGGAAAGCCGGTCATCATTGCAGCCACGTCCCATTACACTTCCAGTCCCCCCAGCGCACCCCACTCCTGAGGGTCCTGCAGGTTCAGGGCCGTGGGCTGGGCCTTGGGGAGCCGATGGGTGGAGTCTCGCAGACCACTCTGCTGCCACCCGCCTTTGAGATGCTCCCGAGGCCCTTCCAGCTGGGAAGGGGGCCCCGCAGGCAGGGGCGGTGCCTCTGTGCTGCGGACTCAGGAGAGCCCAGGGCAGGCTGCCCTCCACACAGCCGGGGGGGGGCGCGTATAGAAGGAATGGGCACAGGGTGAGGTCTCTCTCCTTCGGTGACTCGGACTTGGAGAGAAGACATCTGTGAGGACCCCCAATGCGTGCCCCTCTCTGGGTGCCACGGGGGTGTGTGATGGAGCTGGGAGTAAGCGGGTGGGGACCTGCCGTCCCGCGGGTGTCTGGGGGAGAGGACGCTGTCACTCCCCGCAGCCCCAGAGGAAGGGGAGGAACTGGTGGCTCCGGACAGCCTTGCGGCCCAGGGCTGGAGGGAAGATGACTGACGTGTGCCCCAGCCACCCGTGCCCCTGTCTCCGCGCCCTTCGGAGACTGCTCGCTCCTGCAGCGCGCACGGGCGTCGGCGGCCTCCCTGTGGAAGCAGAGGCTCCAGCTCCCTGAGCCCGGCTGCCCTGAGCTCGCGTGTGGTGCCCAGGGGGCACCTCTAGTTCCCAGCATCCTGGTGTCTCCGAACTGGAGGGAGACTCGGTACACGCCCCACGTAGGGGTTCCCTCTGCCGCGTCCTGGACGGCACCCTCACCCTCTGCTCAGTCCCATCCCCGGATGGCTGCCGTGGGTCCTGGTGGTCCTGCCGTGGGGCCACGCAGACTGGCTTCTGGGGTCAGATGGTCTGTTCTCTAGGAGCCTGCAAGGTGTCCAGGGGACTGTAACGGGGCGGGGGGGGGGGGCAGGAAACGAACCTCTGCAGCAGGAAACCCATTTCAGTGGATTCCCAGTGGGTTCGGGGGACAGAGACGCCTGCCGGCTTGCACAGTGCCCTCCGCAGCTTAAGGTGGAAGCAGAGCTTAAGGTGGAAGCCAAGTTTGTGAGGCGGCCTCTGCTCTGCAGCGCAGGCCCCCAGGGCCACATGTCCCCGGCAGGACCCCGACGCTCAGCGGGTGCACGTGGGGGGAGCGGTCAGGCTGCACGGCTTCTACAGCACGAGACGGTGAACTGGGACTGAGCTGGGCTGCGCTCACACTCCTGCGAGCGAGCTTTCACTCCGGTGAAAGAGCCCATGTGTGCGCGCGTGCTCACAGGTATCTCCATTCCTCCTTTTAGGACACGCACGAGTTCGATCTCCTGGAGATCAAGTCAGAACTCGGTAAGTCGGCGCGGGCGCGGCGCTTGTCTCCGCCGTCCAGGACGCACGCAGTCACCGCGAGAGCTCAATTTCAAGTGCAGGCTTTGGTTTCACGTGGTCCTTCTTCCCTCCCCACACACACACACACACACACACACACGCTTCAAACGACATGCAAGTCAGTGGCTGCAGTCCACCTGAAAGGCGGACTGGAGTTCCCATCCCGCCGGTGCCACGGGGCCCCCGGCGAACAGCGCGTCCCGGGGTGCGGGCCGCGCGGAGGAAACTCCTGCGTTAGCCCCTGCGGAGGCATTCTCGCTGCCCCGATGCGTTACAGCACGAAGCACGGACTTGCCGGTGAACCCAGGACCGCCCAAAGCCCGCTGCCCCCGCTTCAGTGCGGACTGCGGCGCGTGCCCTGCGCTTCGCCGCCCTTACAGAGGGGTTTCCGTGTCGCCGTGGGACGAGCTCAGCCGCCCTCAGCGCGTGCTCTGGAGCCATCAGGCCCCTGGCCCCTCCCGCCGCCCACTCGCTTGCCTCCCCCGTGACCCTGGACGGCGTCCTGATGCATAACGGGGGGGGCGGGGGGCGGGGTGACACTACCGCCTCTGCGACAGGCTCTGCGGGGACTCGGCCGAGTCGTGGGTGGGAAGCGGTTAGAGCCGTGGCGGCCCGGGAGCCCCGCCGCTGCCGGCTGGTGCTGCCTGTGTCTGTCGCGCTCTGCGACTGGCCGCGCCTTCAGGCTGGCGGGCAAAAAGGGAAGCGGCTCTCGATGAAAACTGCGACAGCGCAGAAACGGCTGATTCTGCGCACTGCCGTTTTTCAGGATTAAATTTCTATCAGCAAGTGAAGCTGGTCAACTTCATCCGGAGGCAGGTCCACCAGGGTCGCTGCTACGGCTGCCACGCGAGGTTCCCCTCCAGAGCCGACCTGCGGGCCCACATGGAAGCGGCGAGGCACGCCGCCCTGCTTCCGGACCTGGCGACGTGGGACCAGCCGGAGTGAGTGCTGCCCGCGCGGCCCGCGGCTGCGGCCCCGCGCCCCGTTGCCCCGCCTTGATCTCGGTTACGTGAGCGTTAATGAAAAGGAATCACGTGCTGATGGGAAACAGCGGAAACCTTCAAAACCCATTTTTGAAGTGATTCCCTGCCTTATAAGTGTAACCAGCTGTTTGAGGTTTCGTGATCTAGAGATAGATACGTGTGTAAAGAGACGCAGGGATGTAGATGTTTGGATTATCTCTTACTAACAAAGTACTGGAAGCATCTCTCCGTATCTGATGCACATCCATGGATCATTTTTAACAGGTGTCAGACACTCCTGTCTCTGAACGCATCCTAGCTGGTTAGATGCTCTTTGCTTGAATAAGTAGCGAAACACTGAATCGTCGCATGGCTGCCTGTTTTTTGCACGCCTATCCACTTACCGCTGTAGATCAACTCCTTGATAAACTGGGTCGGAGAGGATGCGACGCGTAGGGCTTCTGGCATGTATCTCCCATGTTGGCACATGAAGCGCTAAGCAGCTGGTCCACGGGTTACCTGCCTGCTGCGGTGTGGTCCCCAGGCGCTCTCACCAGCCCAGCCTGCGGGGCTGGTTCTCTTGTCGCTCTGGACCACCTCAGCTCGGCGACCCCTGGGGCTACTTGGAGGTCCCTCTGTTCTCAAGGAATGTTACATCCAGTCCCCCCCAAATCCTGGCCGAAAAGTTTCCGTTTTTCCTTGTTTTACAACAAAAGGCTTTAGTTTTCCCACAAACCCCAGGTTTGAGAGAGGCAGAGTCTTGATCTGCCGCCTCGCGCCTGTAATTCCTCCTTCGTGGGCCGGGGCCTTTGGAGGCACCCAGCACAAACCACACACACAGTGTGTGCAGACGAGGCACCGGAGGAGCACTCCAGACGTCTCTGGGGAGCGTGTGCGTGCTTCTGGTCTGCCGGAACGAAGGAGCCAGCAAGGGCTCGGCCGGGGAGAACGCACTCGGGGCAGTGGTTTTCACCAGGCACCGAAAGGAGCGGGCGTGAGGGAGGAAGTGCGGCTGAGCTGCGTTAGCCGGTGGGGGAGGGCCCGGGCCTGGGAGACCTAGTGAGGGGGCGTCCTTCTCAGCTTCGGGGGAGGCAGTATTCTCTCGCCACAGCTGCCCGAGACTGGAGCCAGCTCCTTTTCAGACAGTGAGTTTCTTATTATGGTAGATAACTAGCAAGGACACACCAGCAAGACCAGTGTCGGCCCGTAAAGGTCACACCGCAGGCCACCAGCAGCGGGCTCCCTTGTAGCCTCTGCAAACTGCTGCTGGACGGTCGGCGGGCAGGGAGACCTGGTAAGAGCCCAACGAAGATTCCCCTCCAGCGGCTGGAGCGTTCCCGGGTGATCGGTACCCTGGTTATGCAGTCTCTCCATGCTTGCTTCCAGGTACTACTTTCCCACCTACGAAAACGACAGTCTGCTGTGCACGCTGTCCGACAGTGACAGCGACCTGCAGGCCCAGGAGCAGAAGGGAAGCGTCCCCGTCATCAGCGAGGACACGTCCGGACTGCAGGCCCTGAGACAGAGCAGTGTCCTGAACCAGCTGCTGCTCCCGGAGGGCGCTGCCGCCGGGCAGGCCCCCGGGTCTCCTCTCAGGAGACGGGCCGGAAGGGGCAGTGCAGGTGTGACCACCAGCAAAGGAGCAGTCCTTGGAGAAATAGACTTTAAAAAATAAAGTTTGGCTTGTTTTTTCAAAAAAGAAAATGAGGATCTCTTGTGTTTTGGCTCGAAAGTTTTATTACGTGATCCTCGCGATCGTTTCGTTGGACGCAGTGGTCTGTGACGGAGCACGCGACTCAGAGGGAGGCGGTGTTCCAGCTGTCTCCAGAGCAGACTCCCCCAGCACCTTCCGTCTCTCCCCGCAGGCTCTCTGCACCCAGTGAGTCGCAGAATCTGACAGGTGCGTGCTTTGTGCGCGGCACCGAGGACGCTGGGGACGCGGTGACTCGGGGAGGAGCCGGGCCGGAGTCCCCGGCCAGGCACGGAGCGGGCGCTGTGGCAGCACAGTCGGGACCTGCGGCACCAGCGTTGGGGCTTTCTGCCCGGAGTCGCAGGCTCCCTGCAGAAACGGGTGCGACACCAAACCACTTCACTTCCCCCAGTACGCGTACGCGTGCGTACACATCGCTAGCAGACAACCCTGTTTTACGTATGACATCTAATAAAACTCCCAGTTTCTTAATATCACACGTTTTCAGTTTTCCCTACTCTCGAGAATGTCTTTTTACAATATTACCATTTATAAGACAAGTACTATCTGCCTCCTGATAAGATACAGTGAGGAGGGTAATACATCCCTCTTGAGGCTTTCTCCCAGAAATGTATAATGTGCACATAATGAGGGAATGGCAGTCTAAGCCAAGTTAGGGACATTCTGCAAAATAGCTGGTGTTCGTTCTAAAACCGAGGTCACGGCAAGGCGAAGGCTGAACTGCCGTTCCGGACTACAGAGGCGCCACAGCATGGAACCCTGGGTCGGACCCCAGACTGGGGAGAGTGTGTTTCTTTTGGCGTGGAAGGTATTCGAGGGGCGGTCGCAGAGCCTGAGTAAGGCCTGCGGTACATGGTGGGATACTGGTGCTAATTTACAAGTTTCGGTGATGCATCTGCAGAAGTAACACCAACCCTCTCCCGCCAAGGGCGTCGAGCTGCAGCCGCTGTTGGCTCAGTCTGCAGAACGGGCCGCCCACACCTGTGAGGTCCAAGCCGACTCTTCCTCCAGCCGCTGACAATGGGGAGCCGCAGGACTAAACCGGAGCTGCGGGTGAACTCCTAGGCCTTCTCACTGACACTTTGAAAAGCTCCAGCACGTCTAATCCCTACTGGTAACAATTTGCAAGATTGAGTGACACTGCAAGAACACTAATTCAAACTGAAAGCACTCTGATTGTAAGGGGGTGCAGCCAGGGTCCCCCTCCACCTCCCTCCACCAAAGAAGGATTTGTAGTGGGGTCCAGAACTCAGGGTGTCCAGGAAATATTAAAAATATGGGATGTCCTCACCCCCACAGGTCTGGACTGGGGGATGGGACGCAGGGAGCAGGGACACTGAGAGTTCTGCATAGCTGCAGTTTTGCAAATAACCTCGGGCATTGTCATTTAACATACCTATAGCTTTTAACGGGTTTCATGGATATGTTAAGTTAGCTGTGGCCATGCTTTGAGCCAGGGAGCTGGGAGTGACTTCCACCCAGGATGTAACTGGGAAGCAACTTGCCATGGTCACAGGGCCTGCGTGAGAGCTTGGAGATGATTGGCTCCACACCATGGGGCTACACCTGCCCGCACTTACTATGGCCGCCTGGTAAAGCCGGAAGAAGACAGGAATGCTGGCAGGTGTAACTGGTTGTGGGAGGAGTCGGAAATGGGGCTGCAGAGGAAGACGGGTGCTGGGATTTAAACCCAGGTGGGGCAGCCATCCGTAGTGGGGGCCACACAGCATGGGGGTGCTCCCTTTTGCCACGTGGCTTAGGAAGCAGGAGAGGTCTTGCTGGGAAGAAAAGGGGTGAAAGGACTCTTGCTGGTGGGCCACGGGAAGGTGTCACGTGGCTTTGGATTGACTGGAGATTGCGCAGGCGACACAGCTGTTGGGGCCCGGGACTGAGGGGCTGCCTGAGCCACAGACTTCTACTTCTTTTCCTGAGATACGGCACCCCGGACTGGGCAGAGGGGAGAAGGAAGGACTGTGCGTTTGTGGGTGTTCTAAAGGACTTCAGCATTTTAATGAAGACATCAAGTCATTACTCTAAATCTGTATAACTTTTTAAATAAATAATTCCTTTCTTTTCCACCAGTTTCTGGCATTGAGAGACATCTTTCCCTGGCGGCAGGCAAGGCGAACCAAGTATGGGGGGGGACCCCGGAGCACAAGGGTGGGTCCAATCAGTGATAGTATATCATTCACCCCTCCCCCCAGGTCTGTTCTGTAACAAAATAAATTAACAGAGTATTAATTCAGCGTTCGAAGATTCAAGGGAAGCTTGTGTCCTTTTGAGCTGGTAAAATTAAACTACAAAAAAAACCCCCCAGATTTTTGCAGATATTCTTAGTTGACTTGGCTACAGGGTGAGCTGTAAATAAAAATCTAATAACATTGTGAGTTGTGATTTTGGAAAGTATTAGATCAAAAGAATAGGCTGAGATAAATTGTAAAAAATAAAAGAAATTTGAAGGCAGAGGAGAAAGTGGAAGAAAAAAATATTGTCTTACTATCACAAAAGGCAACCCACACCAACACCTGCATCGTTGCCGACAGAGAGAAAGTCCAAAGCCTGACATTTGAGACCCCCCAGAATCTGACCCGAACTACCTCCACCGTCAATCAGCCCAGTCCTTTCTGTCTCCGACACACAGCTCTGTCTCCGCGGCCAGCGTCCTGGGACTGGGCTACCACGACGGTCTGGTTGGCCTCCCTCCTTCCAGCTACCGTGAGCTTCAGAAACCCTTCTTGGTTAACTTCCCAACATCTACTTCCCCTTCCTCTCCTAATAGTTCCCAAATTATTGGGTGGGGGGCCCGTCCCCCTCACTGAGCAGCAGCGGTGCCGCCGGGGCGTGGAGAAGGACCCTGGCAGAGTAAGAACTCCACTGCAGAGACCGGCTGTGCGGACGTGCGGAGTCAAGTCCACGCCCACCAGGATGGGGTCAGGTCAGTGTGCAGCCTGAGGGGGAAGAAAGAAGTAACCAAGATAAGGGAGACTCCCCCTTTCCTTGTGAAAAGAAGCCCCCACCCCAACGCCTCTAGCCCCACGAAGCATTTATTTCCCCTGTGAAACCCACGCCCTGAAGCCATGGGGAGCCTGGTCTTTGAGCATTAGCTCACCTGTGACTCCGGGCTTGGTGACATTTTCTCAAATAAAAACCCTTTACCCGCCCTGGCTGGTGTAGCTCAGTGGATTGAGCGCGAGCCTGCGAACCAGAGGATCGTGGTTCGATTCCCAGTCAGGGCACATGCCTGGGTTGCGGGCCAGTTCCCAGCAGGGGACACACGAGAGGCAACCGTACATTGATATTTCTCTCCCTCTCCTTCTCTCCTACCCTTCCCCTCTAAAAAGATAAATAAATAATAAATTAAAAAAAAAAAAAAAAAAAAAACCTTTACCCTCTCTGCTGCAAAAAGAGAGGAGCATGTACCATGATGGCTGCCCAAACCATCCTGCACCCCTGACGCAGAAGGAAACTCGCCCGAGGGCTCCCAGAGCAGAGCAAAGGCAAGACAACGTCTGAGAAAGGAGGCCAGCGCCTTCACCTCCACACGGCCCCCTCGACTCTCCGGCCACTCGGGCCTTTGCTGCGTAAACTCTGTAAGTGGGCTCTCCTCTTAGACACAGCAAACGCTTCCCAGTGGATGCAGAAGCAGGGCCCTCGCGGACCGGCCCCAGCCACACCTGTACACTTGTCCCACGTCCCTGCCCTGTGTGCCCGTGACTCCCCGGGCCACCTGGCCTCCTTCCCTTCCTGGAGCAGGCCGCATCGGCCCCCTCCATGTCTTCACACGTGTTGGTCTCCATGTATTCTCATCCCGCCCTTTACATTAATACCTCCTTACCATCCAGGCCTCAGTTTAACTATCCCCACTTAATAGTCCATGGGAAGCCATCAAGCACAGACAATGGTCTGCTGGGGGTGTGTGTGTGGGGGGGGGTGGGGGCGCTGCTGTTTCCTAGCCAGCTGTGACCTCGCTGCTGGCGTGATCCGTGGCCAGGCCCTGTCCTGGGGCCAAATCCCCAACTCCACCTAAGGCACCCCATAGGTGAAAGTGGATGATCATAGAAACAAGGTAAAAAAAAATGTTGCTAAATAAATATTCATCGTTACTACTGGGGAAGAAATTCCAAGCCAGTGACCCGAGGTGCACGGCTCAGTGCCAACAGCTTTGTAAGAAGCTGCTGGAAGGCACCGATTCCTCCACTTTCAAGTGAGTTTGGAAATAATCATAGCACCTAGCTCATGGGGTGTCATAAATAAGTGAGGTTCTAGATTTAAAGTACATAACGTAGCACCCACAACATAACCTTATCAAAATGTCAGAGGCATTGTTTCACAGAAATAAAAAAAAAAACATTCTCCTAAGATTCAAGTGGCATCTCCAGGGACCCAATAGCCAAAACCACCTTGGAAAAGAAGAAAAAAGTTGGAGAACACACACATTCTGATTTCAAAACATACCCCGAAGCTACAAGAATCAAAGCAGTGTGGTACCGGCATAAAGACAGACGCCCAGCCCAAGGGAACAGAGTAGAACACTCAGGAACAACTCCGTTTCCAGAACACAGGAGATACGTAATAAATGTGCTACCATCGTTGTCCTCGTCGAGCCCGACCGTAATCCCCAGTTCTCCCCCAGCACACTCTGTATGTGCCCCACACCGACATCGGCCCCTTCACTCAGGCCCATGTCTTTCCTTCTGCATAGACTTTGAGTTTGGCGAGTGTGGCCCGGGGGTGAGGAAAGATGTGGTCCAGCTGAGAAGGTCACCACTGCATGCATCACAGGGCTCCATCACTCAGAGATGGGTAGTGACTCCAGAACCCTACTCAGAAACCCACTCCAGGCAACAGCTGGTGGCTGCCTGACAGGACACCTAGCCACCATCTCCGGCCCACAAGGAGGAACAGACTCAGTGACAAGCGACCCCTGGATCCCACCAGGTTCAGGGCCACTTGGAGATTAAGTCATAGCCCTGGATGGTCCCCTGTCCTGGGATTTCTCGGCCAGTGAGAAAGCTTTTGAACTTTTGCTGAGGATTTGTAGCGAGTCCACAGGTGCCCAGAGCACTCCGCAAGACTCACCCCCAGCTGAAATACTCAGGGATTTTTTTCGGGTCACAGCTCAGTGTCAAGGTCTTTCGGTGTTGTTTAGGCAAGAGGCATGTGTCACGTGTCACACCCAGGGCTGCCACCAGGACAACGCTGTGCATTGGCAAAATGTTAAGTGCTCCTTGCCAGTTGCCAGATGGGCACTGGCCGAGCTCCCTGAATACCCTCACTCCACTCCAGACGCTCGGCCCCAGGAAGCCCTGGTGGGCACTGCCGGGGACAGCCCTGGAACCAGCTGAGTCTCCTGAATGCCCGAGGCTGTCCTGCATGTCCCCACCTCCTCCCTCCACTGCCACCAGAGCAGGCTTAGCCACCAGCGCTGGGGGGAGAGAACTGCCACCTGGCTGCCTGGCCCCAGGGATCACTTCACACGACTCTCCCCTCGGTCATAGCCAATCTCCCCAGCCCGTGTCTCTGCCACTTTCCCAGGGGAGATACCAAGAGTTTGGACTTGCTGAGATGGTTGGCGAGGGACTCCAACCTCACTGCACATTTTCACGAAAACGCTACCACCGGGGGAGCTGGAATTCACAAAGACGGACAGTGTCGCATCAGAAGGGAGGCATCCCCCGGGCGCTTTCGTCCACTCCATCAGCTGCCATTCACTGCCCCGGACCTGGCCAGCACTCTGGGCCCTGGAGGCCGGCGGCCCTGGCTTCCTCCTTCCCCGTGAGCTTCCCCTAAGACCTGGAATTCCCTAAATTCCAGGGTGAAAGTGGTCTCCCTCACCATGTGTGGCACCTCCCACCCCCAAACGTAGGGCCTTTTTCCTAAGAGCATGCCCACCTGTCGGTAGCTTCATTATTACACTAAAGATTTAAACTAAGAACATGTACACAAAAATCCTGGGAATTTTTGTCTTGATCCAAGAATGAAAAATTCTGTAAACTCCTCTCTTGCTCCAAGAACATCCCCCGCGCTAAGGTCGTCTTTGCGGTGTGGAATGTTCCCGCAGACCCTGTATGATGATGGATGCCTTTCGAGCGTCCCCAGCAATAAGCTGCCTGATGACTGCGCGCTGTGGCACTGTTGCTAATGGCAGCCGGCTGCTGCCAGCGGGCGGGCTCTCCTTCCCTTCCAGGGGCTCGGCACCGGAAGTCTGCATCGCTGAGAGGCTTTCAGTCCTGCACTTCCAAGCAGCACCAGCCCTGGGGAGCCACTCAGGCATTCCAAGCCGGCTGCAGCTATTTCCCCAAATGAAGTTGGTGTGGGCTTCCGAGGAATGCAAACGGCCCAGCCCAGGGGCGAGCCTGTAAAAAGGACGCCGCCACTTGTTATTTTCGTTGTTTTAATGGTCTTTGGTATTTGAGCGAGCCTAGGGGCTGCATGCAGGGAAAGGAGCAGGGCGTTTGGAAGAATACAGGGAAGGCGCTACCCTGTTCTTACATAACTTTGCCCCAAACCTCCATTACAGTCACTCTGTGGATGAATCACTTACTAAAAGCGCAAATAATCTTGGGGGGGAGGGTTATGTTATCAGACTATTGGCACCAACTGACACTGTAGGAAATGCGTGATCGGGACAAAAATGCAACCCGAGTCCACCCAGAGCTCCTCTGGCCCCGGGCCTGGCAGTGCACGTGGGCTCCGCTGTCTTGGAGCCGCGTGGTTCTCTGCCACGTGGGCGTGGCCTGAGCAGAAAGGAATGCCTTGGGGAAGCCCTGGACTGGGAACACTGGAGAGGGTGAAGTTTAGGAAGAAAGCTGAAGGCAGAGGGGAGAAAACAAGGGACTCGGCACGATCGTTGCTGCGGGTGACGTCACCCTCGTTTCCAGTTGGGCTCCGCAGGAGCAGAACCACCACGGAGTTCGAGTCACCAAAGCTGAACAGTCGACCCCCTCCTCCCCGGGGGTCGGGGCGAACACTGTCCCAAGATCCGCAGTGGGCGCCCGAAACCGCAGACAGCGCCCTAGCCACCTCGATACTATGTTTTTCCTATACACACATATGGCAATACCGACAGTGAAGTTTAATTTATAAATTACGCCCCGTAAGAAAGTAACAAAAACCAATAATAACGTAGAACAATTACAACGGCAGATGCAATGCAAGTTGCGTGAGTGTGGCCTCTGAATACCTTACTGCCCCGAACGAACGCACCCTTCCTGCAGGGATGGCGTGAGCCGACCGCAAGCCGCGGAGAAGCCAGAAGCCAGGGGCGCGTCGGCGGCGTCGTGATGCGGCCGGTGTCAGGAAGAGGCGCATCCGCCTGCGGTGACTCTGGGTCTCGGAGCCGTGCCCCTGCGGGTGCTTGGAGGTCAGGAGCAGACGACGTCCGTGGTTGGGAAATTTTGACAGTTTCCAACCGTGGTTGACCTGGCGTAGCTGAAACCACGGAACCCGCGCACCAGCGGATAACGGGGACTGCCACGTGAGAGAGGCACAGCCGCGGAGGGAAGTGAGCGGAAGTGAGCGGAAGTGAAAGGAGGGCGGCCTGCAAGCCTCAGCCAATCGGCGCGGCGCTCTGGCAGGAGTCCCGCCTATCCTCGGGAAGGGGGAGGGGCCAGGCCGCAGGGGTGGGGCCTGGCTGCAGGGGCGGGGCCAGGCCGCAGGGGCAGGGCCTGGCTGCAGGGGCGGGGCCTTCACGGGCTGGGGAGCAGAGGCCAACCCGTCTGCAGGCTGTGCTGACCCAGCCCGGTTCCGAGCCTACTTGCAACGCCGCTGCCCCAGTGGCCTCTCTGCTGAGGGAAACTGGGAAGAGGTGAATGGACAAACTCGCCTTCATCAATTCCGTTTTCACTGGCCCTTCCGAGAACCTGTCGCCCTCGGCGGACGTCGCGGTGCCATGACCCCACCAGACCGTCATCCCTCCAGGTCTCAGGAGCTGGCCACCACGCCGGTCCTAGGCTGGGATGCCAGGAATGCCCGAGTGGGCTGCAGCCACATTGCCCCCCTGTCCCCCTGCGTGACAGTCGGCCTGCGTCTTCCTGGCGCTCAGGGGCAGCACTGCCAAGAAGGCCGTATCTCTTCTCCCTGCTGGTCCCTGGACACAGCAGCCCAAAATGCCCAGGCGGAAGCCATAGCTTTTACAGTTGACCCTAGAGCCACGCGGGGTTACGGGCGCGGTTTAAAATCCACTTACAACTTTTGACCGTACAGCCTGCCCTTCGCATCTGCAGATTCAACCAACCTTGGCTTGGAAACAGTATCTTCCATAGACAGTCAGAAATGTGAAAAACACTGTTTTTAATCTGAGGCTGGATGAACTCCAGGATGCAAAACCCACGGATGGAAGGGGCCAACTCTACAAAAACTTGTACGTGAATGCTTATAGCAGCATTATCCACAATAGCCAAAAAATGGAACAAGCCAGGTGTCAATGAATTGATGGGTGGTTAAAGAAAATGTGACATGTCCGTGCAGGAGAATGTCATTCAGCAATAAAAAGAAATGAAGTGCTGGTCCATGCTACGACACAGATGAACCTTGAACTCACTGTGATCATTGAAAGATCAGTGACAAAACACCACGTTGTGATTCCATGCATATGAAACATCTGGAACAGGGAATCTATAGAAACAGAAAGTAGGTTTGTGGTTTCCAGTTGCTAGGGAAGTGAGATAAAATGGGAAGAGACTGCTAATGGGTTTGGGGTGATGACAATGTCCTAAAATTTTTTGTTGCAAAATTCTGTGAATATACTAAGAACCATTGAGTCATTTGCTTTAAATAAGTAAATCATATGGAATGTGAATTATTTTTCAGTGAAGTTGTTAAAATAATAAAAAGATTTCACCCAAAAAAAACTTTGGTTGGCACTGAGCTGTCTCTGAGAGGCATTGCCAGGTACAAGAAGGTGGTTTCTATCGCTTATTAGATTGGGGTTTCTAAGGTCTCTCTTATGATGTTTGGAATTTCTTTTAGGTGAACAGCAGAAATTTGAGCAAACTGCTGTGGAGAAGTTAACGGTGTCGAAGAGATATCTGTGTCTGTGGCCTTGGCAGTCGAGGTTCCCATGGATAAGAGGAAATGTTTCTATTTACTGTAGCCAAGGAATGCGCAGCTCCCTACTGCTGCCAGTGTGTGAGCTGATCCACCCAGCCACCCATCCGCCCATCCAGGTACCCATCCAGCCACCCACCCATACTCCCACCCACCCACCCATCCATCCGCCCACCCACCCATCCATGCATCCACCTATCCAGTTAACATTCACCAGTACCTACTCTGTGTTAGACTCTATATAATTGCTTGAAATACAGTAAAAAACACTGTATAGTGGTAAGGCAATCACATAAGAGACCATTGCAACACAATGTGATTTACGAGCTATGAGAGGTGAGCGTAGGCTTATGAATGAACATAAGTCAACCCACTCAGTGCTCCCCCCACCCGGTCCTCTTTCTACACAGAGACCACCTTCCGTTTTCTGCCTTCCCTTTAACCATTTTCCCTTTTCCAGCTAATTTTAAGATATATCCCTTTAGTGAATAATCAGAATATCAGATTCTTACCCTGCAGAAAGATTGTAATAAAGTGCTCTTGGGATACTATCATTTTGTAGCAATTCCTTGTTGCTATATTATAAATAGATGGTCATACTGTCAAGGTCATAGTCACATGAATGCTCTAGAAACATTGTAGCACGTAGATCAAGTTCATTGAAATAATTTAATTAATTACTTTCTCTTATGAGACTTGGGATTTTTTCCCTCTCGTCTCTCTTTAGAGAAAGTTTTATTGCCTAGCCCTGCACACCTGTCCCCATCACCTGGCTGTTCCAGGTTTTCCTATGCTCTTCTGGCAGTTGGGGGCATTCCCCGCCCTCCTCCTCCACTGACTTCGCTTCTGTTTGGAGACACTTGGAAAGAAGGGTGGCCCGCTGCTGGCCGCATTACGTGGACCACACCCTCACCTGTGGTGGCGCAGTTCCGTGCTCCTTTTCACCACGTTTCAATCTCTGTAGTAACAATTCGGTTTTTAAGTATTACACGTGCTTTTTTTTTCACCATTTACTTTGCGTTGATGTATACAGTCTTCCAATTTAAAGGAAATTTAAAATTCAATTCATACCTCAGGAAAACCTGGGCAAGTTCTGAGAGTTCGAGTCCTCTGAAGTAGGAGGTGTGCTATTTCTGGTTTTCTTTGTCACAGCTCAGCATCGAAAACTTTGAAATGAGGAGAATTTAAGAAATACTGTAGATGCTGTATTTCTCCTTAAATACAGCATCTGTAATAAATGTAGATG
The DNA here is from genome assembly GCA_039655065.1 of Glossophaga mutica. Classification (NCBI taxonomy): domain Eukaryota; kingdom Metazoa; phylum Chordata; class Mammalia; order Chiroptera; family Phyllostomidae; genus Glossophaga; species Glossophaga mutica. The sequence continues at coordinate 93,813,363 of CM077313.1, forward strand.
CTGCTTTGAGAGAAGAAGAGCAATTGCATGCTATTGATTTATAGGAAATCGTTTGTATTAATTTCTGCCAAAAGACCCCATTATGATGTTTGAACGTATCTAAATTTTGTGGTTTCTTTTCAATCCGTGTGTTTTTCTAACTTCATTTTTCAATTACAGCTTACATTCGGTATCGTGCCAATCTCTGCGTTGTTTTAAAAACTTATTGAGAATTCTAGTTGTTCCTGCCTCAGCAGAGCTATCTCCTCATACTGAAACTAATTAAAGCCAAAAAACCCTAAAAACCTTAATTACTCAAGAAAGATAGTCTAATTTGATATTGCTGTCAATAGAACGCAAATTATGTGACAATCCTGATTATAACTACAGTGTTTTTATTGAAATGAAGGCAAGGAAAAGAAATGTGGGGGATAAATTTAGAATGCATTTTGCGTTATGCAAATCTTTATTTCATCTCTCTGCCAAACATCGCCAAACCATCAAATGGGCCGCACAGTAATAATTCAGTTCTGCAGTGCTTGATAGTTTGCCAACTTTCAAATTTTATACTTACCCGTTAAGTCATTAAGAAAGTGTACTTGTCAGGGCGGGAGAAGTGAACGTATTTTATTTAACAGTTTGCGAGTTTGATGTGTGGCGGTCACATGTTTAGACTTACAGAATGTGGGCCTCCGTTGCCCGCCAACCCCAGGTTCCAAAGTGCTTCCGGAAAGCCTACCTCATTCCTTAGCTTAAAAAAAAATAATGCAGGACATTTTTTTTAATTTAGAAAAAGGCAAATATTAAAAAGTCTACTTGTCACCCTAATCCCACCCACTGCATTCCAACCTCAGCCTGCAAACACTTCCCCAGGTAACCGTATTTATCAATTTCTTATTATCTTATCCACAGATAAAACCGTGTACAAATATGGCTTCTTATCTTCCGCCGTGTTTCTCTCTAGAGAAATGCTGCTCGCTGTGTCTATCACGCTCAACTTTTCTTTGTTCATTTTATACGTTTCAGAAATGTCCCCGTGTCATCACTCGTACGTGGGGAAGTTTCCCAGTCTTTAAAAGGAGCTGCATAGCGTCCCGTTGCCTGACTGTTCTCCAACTAGCCCCAATGCCAATAAAACCACTGGTTATTTCCAATCCATTACTATTGCAAACAAACGTCGTTGAATTAACTTCCACATTTATTGTTTTGCTTGGGTGCAAGGAAGCTTGTGGGGGAAATTGGAAGAAGTGAGAATGTGGCGTTAGAATGTAGGGCAGTGTTTCCGTGCTAGCGACCAGTCATCTCTTTGGGTCTCATTTTAACTTTTTCTTTACGAGTAAAATCACGATTTCTGGGGCTGTGGGATGCTCCAGGGTTACGGTGGTCGGTGGCAGGTTTGGCCCTACACCCGCATCCACGTCACCTCCGTTCCGGGGATGGCGAGCTCGCCTTCGATGGCAGGAGATACAGACCCATGTCACCCACGTCCTTTCCTTCTCATCACAACCTCCCTCACCGTGGGGACCCGCTGTGGCTCTCTGTCCCACTTGACGTCCCTTTCCTTGCTCTTCTCCCACGCTTCACCTGCACCTCTCGCTTGGGGCACCATCAGGCCATCTATGGGTGACCAGTCACAGGCAGAGGGCTCCCAACAGGGGCTAAGTCAGTCCTTGTACTCCTCAAGACACTCCAACGACTCCCGGTTCCCCCCAGGGCCTCCCGAGGTCCTGTAGACCCCACTGGACTGGGCCGCGTTGCCTCGTTCTCCGCGCTCTCTCTGTGTGACCCCCTCTGACCCTCCCGCTGCGCCAGCTTGCTCCCGTGCAGGGCCCTCCCCTCCCCTCCTCCTCTGGGAGGGACGGGCCTCCCTCCCCGCCCCGAACTCTGCTCCGGAGCCGCCAGTTCACAGTGGAACCTTTCCTGAGCCCCGAGGCCCCCTGCGCCCCACCCCCCATGCTTACCCTAGCAGGGAGCACCCCCTCTCTCTTTCACGCACAGGTGAGTGTCCAGCACCTTGCTCAGTGTGCACATTAACTGTGTTAGGAGTAGATTGATTGCGTTTTTTAGGATCACGGGGTCTGCAGATTGGCTAAGCTATTTCCACAACAATGTGGTCTCTGAGGCACTGTTATCACAGGTCTGTTTCTCAAACTGAGAAGAGGCATGCGTTCCAAGGTTGACCGAACCCTGCATCTAGATGACTGTAAGGGCCTCAAAGCGGACGGTCCTGCCCCTGTGTCCATGGAAAAGAAAAACCACTTTCTGGTTTCTGGAAAATCTTCACTGTGTGTGTCTGTGTGTGTGTTTGTGTGTGCGCGCGCGCACGCGCGCACTCAGCAGATTCCCCCGTCTCTCTCCATCTGCCTGGATCGCGGGCCACGGGTGCATAACACCCAAGGTGCCACTGGTCAGAGGAAGACCTGTGGAACTCAGTCACCTCCCCCAGCCCCGTGGCTGTGTGTCTGTCAAGAACAGGCCATGTCCCTGGCACACAGCCCTCCAGGGTGGGGCTGGCTACCATTTCATGAACAGCACTCCCTTTGTGCTCACGGTGAAGAGAACAAAGTTTAATGGTTGCAATTACTGATGAAAATGAATAAAAAGATTGCATCGAACAGTTGCTGTTCATGCATATAAACATGAGCCGGGAGGCAGAGCCAGAAAGGAGGAGGCTTTGAAGATCGACTCATTCCAGGACCCGATACCTGGGATATTGTCTTTTAGATTCTCTCTGTTCTCCTCCTCTCTCTCTCTCTCTCTCTCTCTCTCTCTCAGTTGCAAAGTTTTTTGCTGATTGACAATATATCATTACTTTCACCAAGCAGGGAAACATTTGGTTGGTTTGCCTGTTATTGTGAGTCCATTCGAGCACGCCATACTTTCTAGACTGTGCTCTTAGACGCCAGTCTGCGTGCAGTCTGTTTGTGGGGGCTCACTGAGGGGTTCACCGCTTCTTAACGCTGTTATCTGTTATGCCTGTTGGTGTAATTCACTCGTTACGTGTGATATTTTGCCTTTATTACCGTAGAAATGAGAACCAAAGTTGTAATTAAAACAGTGAACTGAATACTGTGTGAAATATATAACATAATGATCTCATACTTAGCTATAACTAATTACAACTCAATGTCATGGGCTCTTTTTAAATTGTCTGTTATTGTTATTTATTGGGGCCAAAAGAAAGCACTTTGGCTGTCTGCCTAAGCAGTTCAGTATGGGTGATAAGTAGCGCCAAGTTCTATAGGGATATATGTGTATATGTGCGCGCGCGCACACACGCACACACACACACACACACACACACACACACACACAGTTTTCTCCATGCATGGGAATAATGTTCCACCTTATCAATTAAAACCTGTTAGCAAAACTGCTCATTTGGGCAGAGAAGTGCTGTAATGTCCTGAGGTTTAATAAGCAGTTTCTGGAAAGTTGCATTGCTAGTGTATGTAACCATTACTACAAGGTGGTTATTATTTGATTAGCTTGCTACAGAGGAGCCTTCTACTGAGGTTTTGCCAGGAATCACTGTCTGCATTTGAGGTTGCTCTCCTTAGCTGTGGGAGGAACCCAGCAGCGCCCCCTGGAGGCCGACGCAGGGATGATGCCCTGGTGTGCTCCCAGGAAGAGGCTCAGATGTGCTTAACCCCTTGGCCGCTGCTTAAAAGTGAATTTCTGCAGCCTAATTTGGGAAGATGAAAATTGGTCTCCTTCCTTGATACTCTCAGAACTATCTATTAAATACGCAGAAGACACGTAATCAGTTTCTTGAATAGTTAGAATACTCAACAAGTCCCCTTGGGACCAGATCTGTCGGGACAAGCACCCCCTCTTGTCTGTCATCTCCGTCTCAGCCCAGATGCGCCTGAGCAGGGGCCCCCGGAAGAACAAGGACGGCGTCAAGGAAGATGCCTGGGCCCCCTTCACTAACAAGAGTTTGTGAGAAATGACATTTCTTTCGAATTGCTTAAATTTCATAAAGGAACCATTGAAGATTTGGAAGTTATCAACCAGAACGAAGAAGATGATGTCAGGATTCGAAGCCTTCGGTAATTGTGTTAATCAACAGCACTGTGGTGCACATCTTTTTGTGTTCATTTTGTGTGTCGCTGACTATTTCCTCAGGACGAATTCTCAGAGCTGACACTGTGGGGCTGAAGTCTTCCGAAGCCTCCTCGCTACATCCCCTTCCAAAGGGACCACTCCGATTCGTCCTTGTCCCTGCAGTGTGGGACAGGCCAATGCCCCTGCATCCTCAGACAGATGCTGGGGATGCTGGCGTGTCCCCCTCAGCAGTCACGTGACAGCCACCTTCACGTGAACAAGGCTCCTGCTTCTCCAGAGTCTTGGGGAACAAGTCTTTGGAAAGTGATGATAGTCAAATTTTGCTCCAATAAGAATTCTTTCTTTACTTCGCTATGAGATAGGGGCAACTCCTAGCCCCTAAAAGGAAATCAGAATGGTATTGAAATGGGAGAACAGGTGCTGGGTGGCTGCACCCAACACCTAAACACACACGTATGCAAATGCACCTACCTGATTTTATTAAAATGAGATACCAGTATTCCAGCTTTGATTCCTGTGAGATTCATTCTGCTCTGAGTAATGCAAACCCCAAATGGTTGTGGCATAAACAAGACAGCAGTTTTGTCACGCACATGACGTTTGGAGACAGTTCACAGCTGGTACAGACGGCACCCATCGTGTCAGGGATCGAGGCTCCTCTACCTTGTTGCTACACCATGCTCAGCACACACAAGTTGGACCTCATGGTTCAGGGTGGCTGCTTGGGTTCCAGCTATCTTGTGTGCATTCCAGCCAACAGGACATTTCCCAGATGGGGCACATGATTCTCATGCTTTTGTCTCATTGGCCAGAACTTAAGACATAGGACTGTATCTACTGGGAAGCCCCTGAGAAATACTTGCATTTCAGATGACCATGTGCCTGGCTGAAAATCCGGGGGTTCTAACATAAAGGAGAGTGGAAATTGAGACAATACTCCTGGTCTTTTCCAAACATGTTATTTTGGGACCTGTTTTCTCTTTTGCTCAAATGTTCCCTCTTTCTCGAGTGATTTTGATGACCCCTGGGTGGCCATAGCTATGCTGTCATAGCCTTCCATGTATCGGTGTCTCCTGACCCCGAAGCACAGTGGAGAACCTCAGATGCTGTGAAGGACCCAGCATGTGCTTAGCACAGCTTCCCAGGATCCCACTGATCAGCGGGCACACAGATCTTCCCACACGAGAGTCGAAAGAACTTGTTGTCGCACATTTCAGCAGCGTGCGGCCTTGCGGCCCAAGCTGGCTCCTTGCAGCTGGTTCTGACTTTCTGTGATTTAAAATCCTAGAGGATCTTTGATTCATGGGAACACCACACCCAGCTTCAGGCCGATGCGAATGTGCCCACGTCACCCCTGCCTGCACATCCATTTCTAGGCAGGAATAAACTACCCATTGCTGCTTTTTCCAGCAGGCGTGTGATGCGGTGGTGAATGGGGCCATAAATTTCTGCAGGAGATGAAAATTCCACAGTAGGCAGTCATCGCTCTGCCACCGGGCTGCCTTCCCCCGTAACAAACACCGTCAATTTTGTTTATGGGGCTGGCAGGGAAGGTAGTCGTTGGCTCAAAGAATTTGGCTCATTAAGCCAGAGTAAAGCAATCGAGAAGAAAAAAAAAAAAAAAAGCTTAAGCAATGTGAAATAGAAACAATTTCTAAGCCTAGCCAAGGGTATGTTGGGGTAGTATAATTTCTCTCATTATGGCAGATCTATTTACCTTTCGTGCAGGCATTTTGTGGTTTAAGAGCTTATTGATCATTCCGTGGCAAATTGTCCTTGAATTCTAGAGTCTACAAACCCTGCCCTGGATACACAGCGAAGAACGCCGCAGGGCAAAGGGGCGTATAATAAAAATGGCACCTAGCACACACACTTTTTCATGAGAAACAAATGAAACGGTGAGTGACAAGTGGTAGTATAAGCTGTGAACTGCTCCACCGATGTTATCTTATCTCCTTTTTCCCATGCCTCCAGCCCAGACGTTATTATTTAGACAGCAGGAGTCATGTATTAGTCTGACATGATTCTTAGGTCCCAGGGAGTCCTGGACTATCTGTCCAAAGGGGCTGTCTTCGCCAGAGGGCCACGGGCTGTTGCAGCCCGGTTCAGAGGGAGAATTAGTGAGTCATCATGTAATTCTACCCATGTGCGTGGGTAGAAAGTTGTTGAGCTTGAACCTAGCACCAGCAATCAAGGGCATCTCCTGGGACACTTTAAGATTATGAAACGGTAACAAGCGTTGGGCCATGAATGTGTGACTTTGGTGCCTGGTAAACTCGATCCTCCTTGGCAACAGTAGTTAAGTATATCGTGGTGCCAAACGGTTACAGAGTTTGAATCTCCCTGTGGTCGGTGGCCACATGGGGCTTATTGGCTGACCCGGGAAAACACTGGGGTCCACGAAGCAGCCAGAGGAACTGTTTTCCCCCACAGTACAGAGAAAGGGTGTGCAGGACTCCTTCCTGATTCAGCTATTTAAACTGCTGAGTAACAGCTCTGCCGGTGACCCGCTGCTACGTGACAGACTGCTGCAGCCGCAGAGGTTCGAAGGGGCTCCCGGGGGCCAAGGGTCCCAGCGCGGCCTCCTTAGCAGCCTCCCACTCTTAAGACACAGTTTCAGCAGTCACTTTAAGATGTCAAACAGAACAGTGCATGTGCAGGAATGTCAACCGGAAACCTCGAACTCCTTCTCAACATCTTCATGAACTCAGACCCACCTGGCTCTGTTGAGCCGCTTTCAAAAGCCTCCTGCTTGGCAGGAGGCGCAGGTGTTTGGGGAAATGTTCCAAGTGCATACATTGGAGCAGATGGGTTGTGTCCAGAAAGTGCTCCTGTTGGGAGCGTGGAATTATGATGTTATTGTGCGAATGAGTACAAAGAAAGTAACAGGCCAGGCTGGGCGGCATCTAGGAAGTGGCCCTTACAAGCCATTTGGCCTTGAAGAGTCACTAACCTCTCTGTGCCTCATCCACAGCCAAGAGGGATAACGATACTTCCTACGAAGTTAGACTATGGTTATGGTTAAGTGAGATGATGCATGTGGACGACACACTAGAATGGCGCCTGGCACATACCAAGCACTCAATAAATGTTGCGTATACGCATAATTATTGTTTCTCCATCGGCGTCCCTTTGCTCCACTCCGTGGGTTGATCCCACTTCCGCTTAGCTGGCTCCCTTGCCAAATGTGCCTGTTAAGAGGGTGTTGAGTGAATCAGTCCGAATCAGGGGTGTCGAACTCATTTTCACTGGGGGCCACAGCAGCCTCGCGGTTGCCTTCAAAGGGCCGAATGTCACTTTAGGACTGTGTACATGTAACTGCTCCTTAACAGTTAAGCGAGAGCTCAGCGCTGCCTCCAGGTAGAAACAAGGTGCCGGGCCGGATAACACAAGGTGGAGGGCCCAATTCACCCCACGGGCCTTGTGTTTGCCACCTGTGGTCTAAACTCATCACTGGTGCAGATTTTTAAAACAAAAGAGCGGAGGGTTCCTGTGACAATGGCGGTGGGTCGTCCTGGCCCCAAAGGACCAGGATTAGAATGGGGCGGCTGTTCTGTTCGCAGCCGCTGCAGTAACTCCGCCAGGCGGCTTGTAAAACGGTTCTTGTCAACTGCATGAGAGGAGCGTATTTCTCACGGCTGCTCTTGCAATGTGCCACAGATGCTGCGGAAGGCCAGGACAGGAGAGGAGGCAAGACGTTCTTAGATGAAGGTGAGGCTTAAGATGTTACTTGACCAACCAGTTTTGGTCTTATTTTCTTCTGTTTCAAAACCACGTCCCACAGGTCACAGGAGCGCCATCCTGAAGTGGGGAGCGGCCTGGTGAGAAGAGCAGAGGTTCTTTCTCTCCAGCCTGGAGTCCGCCTGGCTCCTGTCCCCTCTGCACCCCAGAGGCCAGGGAGCCCTGGAACCGGAGACCCACTTCTCCCTTTGGAAGTCCGAATTGGGGATGCCAACAGGGAACATGGGGGCTTGAAAGTAACTCGTTAGCCTCAGAGGGAATTCTAGTTGACCTGTTTCGATTTGTTAGGGCAGCCCATCCACCCTTTCATCCCCTGGCCGCAGGTGTGCAGGCTGACAGGCGGACGTCAGTGACCACTTCATGGGGTGAGCAGCCCCCAAACACACCGTGGGGCATTTTCTTCGGGCTCCGTGGATATCTTGGGCAAGCACCATCTGTTTCTGGGTCTGTTTACTTATTGGAAGACTGTTGATTTCAGGTGTAAAAACCCCGTCCCGATTAAGTCCAAGGATCCCTCCTACCCTGTGGCTGCCTTCTGTGCTGAGCCCAGGCCCAGCCTGTGTTCCCGGAGCAGCGGGATGGAGAGCCTGTCCTTTCCCCACCTGTCCCTTCCCCACCTGTGCCCTCCAGGGTCAGGCCGTGGAAGAGGATGGCTGGTGGGCGCACCCTGCTCCACCCCTGTGCCATTGCAAAGGCCCTTTCATATGGGGACAGTGCACACCCTGGGCTCTCTCTCCTGGTGCCTTTCTGAGGACCACCCCCCCCACCCCCCCACATTGAAGAAGGGCCTGCTACTTCACCACTTTCTGGCTCGAGTACTCCTCTACTTGCTGCCAGATTTCTTGTGCCTGCCAGTTAGACCCTATCGCAGACCCCTTACTGGTCCTCTGGGGCTCTGTCGTGTCAGCGTGGGCCCTGTGAGTCAAAGCGCTGCCTGATTTCCTCGCCCTTCTCCTTCCGCTCCGGCAGCTCCACCCTGTTCCCCACTGCACACCCTTCCGACTTCTACGTTCTCCAAGCTCTGGGGGCACAGGTCAGGTCCCTGCACTGGCCGCTCCTCCCCCAAAACCCTCACTGTAGGCTGACAGCACCCCGGTTACATTCTCTCTAACCAGTCTCCTGGCGAGTAAGGCTTCACTGAGAAGCACTGGGGAGACTTCTGTGATTTCCGAGTGTGTGCTAAACTTCTGTAAAGAGGGCGATCTTCACATTCATCCTGCAGACGTTGACACAGGGTCTGGGAGGCCTTGGCGGGGGCCCCTCCCCAGGATCAGGGAGCCCTGTCTGTCTGTGTGCATGGAGGGGTCTGGGGGTGGGGGAGGCGGTGCTGGTGGTTCTCCAGGGCAGGAGGCTGCCTGCCCAAGAACTCTTGTGATTTGATCCCATGGAGAGCAGGGTATTTGTTTCTCTGTTTTGAAATTTCAGACTTGTGGGACAGGTTTTTAAAAAACTGAGATATATATGAACTCTTGTTGCAGTCAGGAAGTGTCGCTTGGACTGAAGAGGAAGCTGGGCGGAGGAAGAGCACTCTGCTGACTCAGATACGTGTGTGTGTGTGTGTGTGTGTGTGTGTGTGTATTTTTGTCTTGCTGCTGAAATACTAGAAACAGTGACAAGTGCCTTACACCTTTTGTGTCTTGCCACTCGTGGATCACGCCTTCGGAGGTGTCTCACCCAGGAGACAAAAAAAAAAAAAATGTCCCTATGGGAAATGATTCTGCATTTCTATTTATTAACAATTATCTTAAGGGTCCTGCAAACACTGTGGCCGCCCTGCCCTCCTGGGTCCTGGCGGTGCGCCCCCGAGCCGCTCTTTATCTCAGTAGATGATCTTGATAGTCAGGCCACATCCTCGCTGTGTGTTTCAAAGCTCTCTGTGAGAGAAGGTGACCTTCAGGTGCAGCTACACTCGGTCTAGCAGGAGGCGCAGCAGCTGTGCCCTGTGTGATAAGCAGCTTTGCAAACAATGATCCTGATTCATCACTAACTTTTTCACAAGGAGGTAAAAATTGCCACTTAAAGTTAAAAAGAGGTGAGCCAAATTTGCAGACCACTCATCTTAGTGCATCGCATTGCTGCACGTTCCCAAAGGTGGAAAGACACAATGAATGGCTTCTGGAGGAGAGCATCAGAAGTTCCTCGTAGGCTGAAGATCCGATGAGTCACAAAATGCACTTCACTCACAGGGGCAAACCTCTCTAGTAAAACTGGAGGCATTGTTTGAAGAAAAATGCACAGGCACTTAATGCACAATAATTATGACATTTGATCAGCGTGCTATTAACATCCCTTTGTCTGAGGTTCTGGCTGTGAACTCTTGAGCAGGTAGAAGCCCAGAATGAGCGGTGTGATGCCTTTTGGGAAGAAGAGAACTGAACTACTTGGGAGGAGTCTGGCCCCAGGAGGGAGCCAGCAGTGCGGTGCTGCCCTCTGTCGGGAGGCCGAGGAACACTCGGGATGCATTTGGTTTGTCTGCCAAGGAAGTCAGTCTTCTCCAGCAAGCGTCTCCCATCACCTCCCTGGGACTAATCCGGCTGCTTATTCAATGTGAAGACTTCTTTCAGCAGACGAGCAGGAGAAACACAATAAGCTAAGCAATAAAGCTGAAAACAAAATATATTAAAACTCCTTTGGTATGTGCTGAATGTTTGTATCGACCCCTACCCCCTCCTCCGCCACCAAATCCATGCGCTGAAGCCCTGGTCCCCAATGTGATGGTATTTAGTGCAGGGGTCTTTGAGGGGGGGTAATTAGGTCATGAGGGTACAGCCTTCATGAAGGGGATTAATGCCCTTATAAAAGAATTGTTTTTTTCTGGATCTTTTAGAGATCGTTGTACGATTTTTATCCTCAATTTTGTTGATGTGGTGTATCACATTGATCTGGGTGGGCTGAACCATCCTTGCATCCCAGAGATAAATGTCTCTTGATCATGGTGTGGGGTCCTTTTACTCTGCTGTTGAACTTGGTTTGCTACTGTTGGGTTGAGGATTTTTGCATTTAGCTGACATTTTGTTCTTAAACTTCCCAGCCTGCAGAACTGCGAGACACAAATGTGATCTGCTTCTGACCAATGAAATGTAAGAGCAGGCCAGCTGGGGGAAATACTCACTTCCCTGGCAGGAGCCCAAGCCGCAGGAGAAACGTCCCATTTGCCTCATCCCTCCCCGCTGATGCAGCCGGTTCGGGAGGCTGGGTTGCCTGGAACTTAGCAGACACCTTATAACCATCAGGTGCGAATTCTGCGGAGGGAATGGCCGAGCTGCTGGCCGCCGGTGGAAAAGCCTAGCTCTGAACCTCTTGTTCCTCGTGGTTTCCGCTTCTGTGCTTGAATATTCTGTTACTTCTAGCTGAATGCGTTTCAGCACTACAGACGGTCTCAAGTCTGGGTAGGAGGTAACTCCTCTTCACACCACCCCCGAAGGCAGCATCGAACTGGTTCTCCTGGCTTCCATGCATTCTCTGAGCTGCTGCCGATTGCCCAGTGACCTAAGAGCTGTAAGACTTAGGGGTGAGGAAGGCTTGGGGCTGAGTCACAGCTGCCTGTATTTCCACCCTGACACTGGCTGCTAAGCGTGTGGTTTTGATTGGCGCAGAATCCTCCACCCCTGCATATAAAGTAAAATAATTCTCATATGCGCTGCTTTCAGGCATAACATTCTACTGGAGGAGATGAACTTTCTCCGAGTCTTCAGGAGGACTTTCTTCAATGATATACATACAGTCAGCACCCTGCATCCACAGGTTCCACATCCTCAGGTCTAACATATGTCTTGCAGTCACGTGGTTGCCAACATGCCCTGTGTAGTTCGGTTCCATCTAGTTTAGGCTCCTGAACACGCCCAGACGTTTCCTTGGCATTATTCCCTAAACAGTGTGGCGCAACAACTATTTACATGGCATTCACTGTGTATCCGGTGTTGTAACGAACCTAGAGATGATGCAAAGTTGACAGGAGAATGTGTGTAGGTGACACGGAAATACAGCGCCGCCTTGTATCAGGGGCTTGAGCATCCTCGGACATGGGCATCGATTGGGCCCCAGAACCGACCCCCCGCAGACACTGAGGGTGGCCATGTTTTCTTGCACAGAGACAAGCACCCCATCCTGTTGTGAACCCCGTGTTAACCGAGATGGAAAACCACAAGATGGGGCCAAGGAACAGAGTCTCAGGACCCGCGGGCGGGCAGGGATCCATGAGATGCTGAGCCTCATGCCTTTATTGTATAGATGGAACATCCATGCAACAGAGAGGACCATGGTTTACCCAGAGCCCCGGTTTCCAGACTCCCAGCCCAGTGGGCTTTACACTCTGCACCACCCCCCAAATTCTGTGCGTGAACAGCTCACTTTAAACTCCTGCAGGGACCTTCCCCCGGTTGCTCTGTCTGTGGGCTTGAAGCTTCCTTTGAATGGTAGGCATACTTCTTGCAGTTGGGTGGGGGCGGAGGGGCTGCAGGGCTGGGCGGAGGCCTGAGTGCCCCCTGCCGCTGTGGACCAGGAAGGGCAGCTCCTTCCCACCTGCTCCCGGAGTCCCAGCTTCCTTACCCAGCAGGCCGAGTACAGGTGGGTTCCCGACGAACAAGGACATGCGGACGTTCGTTAGTCCATTCGTCCAATGTCTGTGCATGTTATATTTCCAATAACATCACCCTCTAAAAAAGCTATTTCTGAGACTTATAAACTTGATCACTGCTATGTACGTTCATTAGAGTTTCAGAGACTTTGCTTCTGTGTGATCTTCAAATACAAGTGTTTGCTGAAGTGTCAGATCACACGTTCCCGACGTACACCCACACTTCCGTCAAGCACGTAGGGGTCCACGAAGAAACGCACGCACCATTGGAAGGCACTCTGACCTTTTTTAAAAAAGCGGGAGTTTGTTGCAGTGTCCACAGCCACCAGTCTCTGCTTTCGACGCGCAGTTGCAAACACAGTCCGTCGAAAGAGCCACACTCGCAACTGTCTTCGTGGCTCATATTGCAGACCTGCTGCCTCTCGCGCTCCTGGGCCATCAGCCATGGAACGGTCTCTGTGTTCTCTTGCCCTCTGCTGGCTACACTGAGACCTTCCCAGGAACATGCCCACCAGGTACCGTACGGTCATTAAGGCACCTCCTCTGTCCTGCTAATTCCAGGGGCCACTTGGCAAAAGCCTCCTTAACAATTGAAGGGGCTCAGGACAGGCCTCCCCGAGATGCGCCACTTTGGCCTGACAATTACTCTCAGCTGAAGGCAATCGAGACACAAGTCATGAGAAACCCTTACTTCTCCCCAAGAAAGAATTTAAATTAGAGACTGTGCCCGTAAGCGTTATCCCCAGAAATAGAAATAACTCTTCATAACCTCTCTCTAGGGCAAGGCAAACATCTAATTACGGAACAGCTACCCTTCTCATCACCCTGAGAATGACCCCTCCCCTCTGAGGTGCCAGGGGCCTTCTTACCTCATCCTTGGCTCAGAGCGTCACGCGGCCGCATTTTAAGTTTCCGTCTGCCTCTCCCGCCCCCCGCCTGTGCACACGGAGCTCCGACCCATACGTCTGTGATTACAGCTGGTCACTTTCTCTCGTTCCTCTGTCTCGGGTCAGTCCGATGGAGACCGGCAGGAAGAACCTGGAAGGGCAGAGGAAAGGTCGGCGCCCCCCTCGCCGTGTTTAGGCCGCTGACAAACATCTCGCTGTTGGAGTCCCGGCTCCTCCTCAGGACCCGGGACCCGAAGGCCCCAGCTCTGAGGTCTGTGCGTTCTCAGGCGCCTCTCGAGTTGGCACCTGTTGTTAGCACCTGGTTTCATGCCGTGCAGTTCTGCACGGGTCCCCACTGTGCCTACCATTCAGTGGGCCCACCAGTGTGTACACGCAAGGGTCCGTTGGGGCTACTACCTGCTTGGTGTTTGCCTTGGTTTCCCAGCAGGCGGGTCAGCTCTGTGGGCCTCCCACCTCATCAGCGGGATTCAGACGAGGCCTCGGGCCTGGACATGAAGCTCTCACACCTCCCCCAGACCTTCACGGGGTGACGAGGGCCCCCCCCCAGTCCACCTGCAGTGGCCAGGAAGGAGCACACACCCGGGGTGAGGTCAGCCCTTCCCGGGGTGGGGGGGCCCTGTGGAGGAGAGTGAACCAGCCCATCGTCTCAGCCCAGTGTCCCCGTTCTCCTGCTGGCCGTGGACTCCAGGTGGACGTTATTAGGGTCCCCAACCGCTGACACCCCACCGCGCTCTCCTCTCTTCCCATGCAGCTCTCGGAGGCCTGGGGTCGGCTGTGGAGGGACTGGATTTCTACTTTCTAAACTGAAAGCGGTGAGGTTGTCTCCTGGTTATTCTGAAGGCACGAGCCTCAGACAGAAAGGGTCTGACCAGTCCTCTGCGGGGGCGCGGAGACCGAGGGCCCGGCAGGGGGGCTCCCGGGAGCAGGGAGGCGCCGCTGAGGTTCGTGGTGGCACTTTTAAAGGAAGGCCAGTCAGCGTCACCGCGGACTTTGCTCCTGCCACGTCGCGCTGCATCCTGCTGTGGTCCCAGTGAATGACCGCGCAGAAACGTGCGAGCAGATAGGGGCGCCCAGTGCGCCCCGCGGGGGAGGGGCGCGGGGACCGAGCAGGCGGAGGCGACAGGGGCGTTTCCCGTGGTCACACTAAAAATGGGCTTCTTCCTGGAGTCCGTGAGGTCAATTCTAAAGTAGGTAAGAAAGATGACCAAGCCAACGGTGGACCAAAGGTACAAACAGGCCATTCAAAGAAGAAGAAGGTTTTAAGTTAAAATGGCCCTTGCACGTCTGAGAAGGGACTCCATATTGCTTGTATTAAAAGTGAGTTAAAAAGTATTTGACAAGGCCACTGCTCGCCGGTCTGATTGGCAAAACTCAAGAAGTCCGGGACAGTCCTCTGTCGGGGGGCGGGGGGGTGCTGTGGACGTACAGGGCAGACGGGCAGCCCCTGGGGAGCGTCCTCCGAGACTGACCAGCGAGGTGACGCTGCGTCACACCCCTGTTGCTTAGCGGCTCTACCTTTAGGGGTCTCTAGAAATTCGAAACATTGACCAGTATTCATTGTGGTGTTTGTAAGAACCAAAGAGTATGAACAATCCAAATAGTCATCCACAAGGACTTGCTGTATAAAATCAAACGGAGGGAGTGGGGGGGGCAGGGCGAAGGGGGGCAAAGGGGGAAAATTGGGGACAACTGTAACAGCATAGTCAATAAAATATAATTTAAAAAATCACAGAAAATAGAAAACAGAGCAGCTGTTTTTTTTTAAGGGGGGAGGGGAGGAACACTAAAAATAAGACTGGGAAGCAGAGTGGGTGGGTAGATAGATAGAAAGATGGAAGGTGTGTGTAGGGGACAAACTTTTGTGTCAGGAAAGAGGAGAGGGAAGACTGTTTGTTGGCTTATTTTTGCCAAAAGCAAAAGCCTCGGAAGGGGAAGTGAAAACTCAGTAAACGTTTTTAAACTGCTATGGGTTATACAAATTATTATTTATCTTAGGGCAAGAAGAAGGGGCTGGGAGCTAGAGAGGCAGGTGGCCCTTCTCGAAAGATGCTGAACCAATGTAAACGAACTTAAAAAGCAACATCAAAATAAAATGGAAAAGCAAAGTACAAGCAAGCCCTAACACTGGAAATGAGCGGATTTCAAACGAGCAGCCGCAGACGGAGGGCCCCGATGCCCCTTCCCGTTGACCTGCCCCCCCGCACCCCCCCAGCCCCCAGCCCCACACTCACGAGCTTCCCCGGTGAAGCCTGCTCTCCGTCCCAAACTGCGGCCGCCTGCAATCGGTGCGGCTCGATCACCTCTGCCGCCTGGCCGCCTTTCCCACCCACCGAGCAGTCAGCTCCGCAGGGCGGCCCCGGTGTTTGTTTCCTTGGCTGAGGCACCCAGACAATGTGCGTAGCAGGGTGTCCAACCCTTTGGCGTCTCCGGGCCGCACTGGAAGAAGCGGAGTTGTCTGGGGCCACACGTGAAATCAAAAAGAAAAATAATCTCGTAATACGTAAAGTAAATTTACGATTTTGCGTCGGGCCACATTCACAGCCAGCCTGGGCTGCACGAGGCCCGAGGGACACCGGTCGGACTCCCCTGGGTCCGGCACCTTCTAGCCCGTCATGCACAGCTGTCCAGGGCATGCAGCCCCTTGTGGGCAAGGAGCCTTGGTCGTATCCGTTTATCTCCATGGCCCGGAGCGAGTGCCGGGCGGGCGCCGGAACCTCTCGCTGTGCGCGTTCACCT
This sequence comes from Glossophaga mutica, assembly GCA_039655065.1. Classification (NCBI taxonomy): domain Eukaryota; kingdom Metazoa; phylum Chordata; class Mammalia; order Chiroptera; family Phyllostomidae; genus Glossophaga; species Glossophaga mutica. Next base: position 93,829,371 of record CM077313.1, read on the forward strand.
GCGCCCAGCTGTGTTTAGCAGAACTGCAGACACCAGAACTGTCTTCACTGTCATTTATTCACGTCTGGCCCGTGGCCCTGGCCCCGGCTGCGGGTACTTATCGGCAGCTGGCGGATGCAGCAGCCAGGACGCCGCCTGGTTCCTGCCAAGTTCGCTGCGCCCAAACTGCCCCAGGTCCACTCACCTCTCTTCTGCAGCGGGCCTCCTGCCGAGCCGCCAGCGATGTTCCTGAGCGTTCGCTCTCCGTTTCTCTCTAGCCCGCTTGAGAGGCAAGCGGCGATATTTTGGATTCGTGGAGGAATAAATCTCTCTTTCGGAACGGCTGCACGCAGCCCTGGCTGGCGGGGCTCAGCGGGTTGGAGCATCAGCCTGTACACCAAAAGGTTGCGGGTTCAGTTCTGGGTCAGGGCACAGACCCAGGCTGCTGGTTTGATCCTCAGTTGGGGGGTGTACTGGAGGCAACCCATCGATGTTTCTCTCTCTCTCTCTCTCCCCCTCGCCCCTTCCTCCCGCTCTTAACATCAATAAACATACCCTTGGGTAAGGATTTAAAAAATGAAAAAGGAAGGCCTGTGCACAGGCGAAGGAGTTTCTTTCAGCGGGCCAGATGTAACCACGAACCCACCACACCTGACTCCCACTGAGAACAGCGTCGACCCTCCCGCATTCCTCTCCCGTCGTTTCATTTCTCCACGAAACCCACCGATTCCTGGCTTCAGCTTGGGGCCCGCCTCTTTGCCCCGAGAGCGAGGCACGTGGACGTCAATCTTTGCCCGGACTGGTTACTGATGCTCCTTCCTGGGACTCGGTTTCCACAGTTTCAGCGACACCTACCTTTCCAAGTTGTTGGAAGCGCCAGCGAACACAGGCACGCCACACCTGTAGCACAGGGCCGGTGGTTTGCCATTGATAACGATACGATTACCATCCCTAGGGAAAACGTGGGAAGGAAACATACGAAGTTGTGAATAGTCACGTCACTGCTGTGCAGTGGCGGGTTATCGGGCTTTTTATCTTGGCCGTGTAAACGTCCCTGAACTCCTCCTATCTCGTAAGGTGACGGCACAGTACTTCTTAGAATCCGAGGATCTTTTGACAGCTAATCATGTGTCTGACCTGTCATAGTTAAGAAACCACCAGCTCTCCCTCCCCGATTCTGCCCTGCTGCTCCTGGACAGCTCGCGACGAAAATCCAGCTGAATGAAAGGAGTCGCGTCGATTCGTTTCGTTAACAACCAGGAGAATTGACATGAGCGCACAGACCCCCGGGCCTGAAGAAGAGCAGCCTGCAAACGAACAAAAACTAAGGAGTAGGAATACAAACTGGGGACCCGAGCTTAGCGCAGAAGTGGAAGCCAGCACCTTCAGCACCTGCTGAGCAGGTGGCACGTCCCTTAAAGTGATGCAAGAAGAACCGTGTCGAGGTCGAGGGGAGGGCACGGCTCAGCAGAGAGCCCTCCATGAACCCGCAGGAGCAGAGTGGGGGTGCGGGCTCCTACAGAGAGTGGCCCCTTCTCTCCAGGGGGAAGGCGTCCCCTCCAGGGGCCTTCTGCAGGGTGGGGGTGGGGGTGCAGCCGCAAGGCGGGAACCAGGCTGCAGTGCCCAGGCCACAGTGGAGGCGTGGGCCACCGCCGAGCTGTGCCTGCCACCACCAGGGAACAGGGGTGCTCACAGCACGTGGCGGCGAGGGGCGTTATCAGAGCCTGGAGCCCAGCGGGAAGGAAGTGGCAGAGACGGTGGCTGCCGCTGAGCCCGGCCAGCCACCTGTCCCCTGCAGGGACTGCGGTCAGGGTTGCAAGAGGAGCCGTGGGGACAGAGGAGGCCTTTCTGACCACGGGCATTTTGCGACCAGGGCAGCAGGAAGTGGGGGCTGGCAGCGGCGTGTGCACCCGGGACTTCCCGTCCCCTTGCCAGCGCAGGCCCCCCAGTGAGCGACCATGCCTAAATGCGTTTCTCCTGCGGGTTCTTCTACGGTGTCCACCCACCAGCCCGATCACTCGGCACGTCGCTGGGATCAGAGCCAACCCTTGGTCAGCACGGAGCAGGGCCCGGTCAGGTCCCCCGCTGACCTGGTTCTCTTCATCATCCGGGGAGGATTTGTAACAGCGCACGGAGGGCAGGGGCTTGACCCCGCTGGCCCTGCCCCCAGATGGCCCCGACCGGACTGGGAGTAAGGGAAAGGAGCACAGAGTTGAGCTCCACGGATCCTCTGGAAAACGCTTCTGCAAGTGTGCCCTTTGCTTCCCCTTCACCCGTGTCCGTGACCAGGGAGGCGTCCCTTCCCTCTCGCTCTCACCGAACTCCGAAGAGAGGCCCCTGAGCCTCAGGCTGGGGAGAAAGCCCGCACCTTCCCTGTGCCGGGCACGCCCTGCTGTGCAGGTGGGAAGGCCCAGGTGTGAGCAAGAGCTGCAGCTCCACAACCGAGGTCAGGAGGCTGGTGCCCAGAGAAGGGAAATACCAGCCGGATCCGGGGGCGTGGAAAGGGCTGAGCCAGCGGAGAGCGGGTCAGGAGAGCAGGGTGGACCCGGGGCCCTGCTGGGAGCCTGCCAGGGAGGATTCCGGGCCCCGCCCGCCCCAGGGCCAGTGTGACTCAGCACTTCCCCTCCGTATTCTCGAGGCCACCCCGAGAGGCCCCACCCAGCGAGGCCGAGGGCTGTCCCAAGGGGCTGCTCTCCTTCTGACCCCTGGTTCATCGCAGGTCCGTGTGGCACAAGCTGTCCCAGAAGGGATGTGTCACTTCATCCCAGCATTTGGTGCTTTTTTATTTGATGCGTTAGTTTTTTCACCTTGGGCCGGTGCCAGCTGCTTTATCTGAGGTCACCTTGTCACGTAACAGTCAGGAACCTTCACGGGCGACCGCCAGGTCCTGAGCGTGGGTGAAGACCTTTGCTCCGACGTCCACCGGAATTCTCAGAAGCGGGCTGCAAGGTAGGTATTTGTCTCCATTCGCAGGTGGGAACACGGAGACTCAGAGACGTTCCTCGGAGATCCAAGGAGACTCTAACTCAGGCCTTTGTGGACAAGTGTCCGAGCCCTTACCCGGCACCCTCTGCTGCCCAGCAGGGTCAGGAATAGCTCCCTGAGCTCAGACGAACTTTGCAAGGCGGTTGCACGCCAGAGAAAGTGAGAAGCAGACAGTGGGCCAAGAATTCGATGGGAAGGGATGGATGGAGGTACCGGCGTTGGGAATGGAGAGGAAAAGAAGTCTGAGCGCTCGCCGTGCAGGGGACAGAGTGGGCAGCAGGCCGTGGGGACTGGGGAAGAGCTGCCGTGACCCCCTGGGTGCCCGGCTGGGTGAACAGGGGAGAGCAGCCCCAGGGCAGTTACTGCGCAGCTTAACCTTCCGCCCCTTCCTCGCACGGGCGTCTGGGCCCTGGGATGCGCCCTTGTGATTTGCACCCTTCAATCTGGGTTGTTTCTCCTGAGGGGGACCCACACCCTCTTCCAGCTGCTGACACAGAACCCGAACCTGCCCCGCCCGCCCCCCTCAGTTCATTCTTCTTCCTACCGCTGACAGCTTGTCACTCCCCCTCCCACGCTACTGCCACCATGTCACAGCCTTTCAGCAGCTTGACCGTTTTCTCTGGGGGCTGCCTTGTGCGCCCTCTCTCTAGAATCATCTCCCAACCCCGGCCGTCAGGCAGGGCTGCCTCAGGCTCCATGGCCGTTACCTCGTATCGCTTGTGTCGCTTGCCCACCGCCATCTGCGGTGCCCAAGTGGGAGGGCAGGTGAAAGGTGTTTTGTACCAACTGAGGGAGGAGGGTGTCGAAGATGCATGGCCCGTCTGCAGCTCGGGTCTCCGGGAGCGGCCGGGGCACCCGTGTGGCCGGGTGTCCGAGACAGAGTCGCTCCCAGCCGCCTGTCTCCTGTCGGTCGCCCCCCCCCCCCCCCCCGTTCCTCAGCTAATCGCTAATCGATGCAGATGCATCGTCGGCCCCCACCCCGCGGTCAGCGTGGGGGCAGGGCCCTTTCTCCGAGCTCCTCCAGCCCAGTGTCTCCACAGTCCACCCCTGAGACGGCGCCACAGGTGCGGGTCACTAGGTCTTCCCTCTGTCCCTCTTTCTTCTCTCTTCCTCCGGCTCCCTCCTTCCCCCTTCTCTCTGCCCCTCCTCCCCTGCCCCCTTGGTCCTGGGGGCTCCCTGCTGCTCCCCGTGTCCTGGGTTCCTGGTGGGGACCGGAAATCAGCCCCCATCATGCATGACCTCGCGAGCCGGGCAAGCTTGCGTCTGAGCCTGAAGCTTGCAGCCCAGACCTCGTCGCCTGGAGGTGATGCTGCAGAGACCTGGGACCAGGCTTGAATTCTGGGTTCCGTCGTGTGTTCCAAGTGAAGAATCTCAGTCAGTAAGGGTGGGACTGTCCCCACAACCCAGGTCCCACTCCCCTGCTGCTACAAAAGCCAATGCTTGGGAGGCAGGTGCTGATGGAAAGGAAAGTGGTTTTACTGAGATGCCGGCCACCTGGAAGGTGGGGGACTCATGTCCCACAGCCCGTCTCCTTGTCTCAGTGGAGGCAGAGGTTTTTATGGGGGGGAGAGGGGAACAGAACACAGAGATCAGGGGAGGGGGTGAAAAGGTCTCTCTGTGCAGATGACGGGTCCATTCTGATAAGAAGGCAGGTGAGGGTGAGGTGTGTGTCATCCTGGTTCAGTCACCTGGCGTCCCGTCTTCCTGGCTCCGTGGCCGAAGGTCAGCCCCTCTCCCGGAGCTGGGCGGCCTGAAGGGCCGGGTCTGTCTCTTTGGAAGTTGGTTCCTGGGATTCTTGCACAAACACGCTGTTCACCCCCCAGCCACACATCAGTCAGAGTCAGCGCGTACAGAAACAGCGTCGAAAGAACGGTGGGGTGGGTTCCCATCCCCCATGGGTACAATCTTCCTCTGTCGCGTGACAACAAAATCCAAACTGAGAATTGAGCCTAGCAACCCCGCCTCCCCGCGCCGATCCCTGGCCCTCGGCACTGGGCGTGCGGGAGAGCGAGGAGGGCGGGCTCCCGTGTGGGGCGCTTCAGGGGAGGCCGCTTGGCAGCCAGGCTACAGGCGAGGTGTGAGCAGTTAGCCCTGGACCCCCAGCTCCGGTTTGGCCGCCCACTGCCCCGTCCTCGGGTCTGCGGCACCCTCCCCCTCGTCGGGGTGCGATCGTGGGCGGTCACGTCCAGGGTGGCAGGGAACGCCTGGGTCCTGACCTCCTAACCTGCATCTCTGAGCTGGGTGTCGGTCTGACCCCGGCCACAACGGCCACAAGGGAGCAGAAGGTCCCAGTCACGAAGGCAGGTTGGAGCTGGAGACAGGGAGGGGGGCTGTCCGGTGTCCGGTCTGGGCACCGAGACCTCCTAACTGCCCTGCACGGGAGAACTCCAGTCCTCGGGGCTCTCGGACCCTTGGGGGGCGAGCGCTTCCCCGGTCCGTCCCTGACATAGGGGCTCTTGTGCACAGATATTTACCCACGTTGGTGCCCTCCGCCCCCTAGATGCTCGACCAAACAAACACGGGATTCTTGCTCCCCGGAATAGCCTTGTGAGGGAGGGACAAGCACAGTGCTGTCGAGAAGGAATTAGCCGCCAGGCCAGCCCTGTACCCGAGTCTCCTGACTGGCCAAACCCGTGGGCAGGGTTGCCTTGGCATTTCGGACGTCCCGTTCTCCGTCCGTATTCATCAATTCTCACCACCAAACACCAGGGACTGCGGCCTATGACGTGCCAGACCCCGTAACTGTGACCCCGCTTCTCTGCATTCTTGGTCAGTCTTGCCGCAGTGCTGGAAGGAACTGACCTCCATCTGCACTCACTCATCAGCCTGTCCCAAAGTGCCAGGCTCTGGCCAGCTGTCGAGGACGCTGCCATGACTGAGACACACGCCCCTGACCCTCGCGGTACACAGAGGCTGCAGCTTGGAGAGGTAGCCCTCGTTAGGGACGCACTCCATGACGGTCTGATTCCAAAACGCAGGCTGCCTCCGAACATGGCGACAGTTAGAAAGAACCTGCCGTGTGCCGGCCCCGTGCCACTGCGCTCTCTGGTACAGGTTACGTGACTCGCATGGGATCTCACAGCGCGTGGACGCCCAGGCCCTGATGGGACGCGGGGGGCCGGGCTCAGAGCCCAGGCTGCCTCCACGGAGCCACACTGCCCACAGGACAGCAGGCGAGGATCGAAAAATACGATGGCCGTGCACCGCAGAATCGGCTGAGGCCGCAGGAGGAGAAACAGGAGGTGCGTTGGAGAAACAGGAGGTGCGTCGGGGTTGGCGATGGGTGATTTCAACTGAAGGCCTTTGGGAGTGGAGGACAAGGCGAAGCCCTCTGCTCGATCGACCCACAGGGTGTCATCTTTCAAGCAGGAAATGGTCAGCTACTCCGAGCAAAACCATAATAGCAAATAAAAGTTCAGAATATTTCACTTCCTTTTCTTTCTTATCAAAGGTATACAATTTATTGAGTAACTGGGGATAGCCCTGTAAGAAACCCCTCAGTTCCAGAGTGGTAAGTTGTGTAACAATGTGAATCTTAGACTCAGTTAAATACGGTTACTTACTTTGCTAAGTAAGAGTGTAGCTTGGCCCCTGCTCAGGGTTCCTGCTCCAAGCCAAATGCCGCCCCCAGAGAGGATCATCTTCCTCCCCCTCGTCTTCCTCCCAAGAGCAGGGGCAGGTGGGTGCCTTTTAAAATTCTTCCAGAGCCAGAAACTTGTCTCTGTGGGCCTGAGTGGCCCTGGAACCCCCCAGTAGCGCAGCAGCCCAGGGAGATGTGCTTAGTAGGACTTATTTTTTATACGTCTACCACCGACCTTAGATACTGTAGGACTTCGTTGAATTCTAAATTACATTTACAATGAACTCAGTAATTAATTACTGACATCCCTGTAAAACCCGTCTATGAACGTTTTCGTTGATGCCATGTTATTACATACAGACGAATGTAACGTGGTAGAAAATGAGGTCACTTCCACTTTCAAATGCACGGTATTTTCGCGTGTAATTTCAGGGGCCCCACCGACCAGCTGAGTCCCATTGTGGACCTCGGGTTTGTGCGCCTGCAGCCTTGTCCAGAGTGGTTCAGACAGAGTGGAGGGATGTCGCATGTGTTCACAGCATCAGTTTATAACACGTAAACCTGGGGTCACTACCCAGCCCGCTCCCTCCGGCCAGACCCCCCAAAGGTCCGCTTGGCCTGGTCCACACGGCCTGGCCCCTGCCCCAGTTCTGCGTCACTGCCTACGGAGTAGCCCCACCCTGTGGCGGGAGTGGCCACGTGTTTCTGATCCCCCCTGCGTCCCTTAGCAGCTTCCCCGGACGGCTTACGTGCCCACCGGCCCGCCCCGCCCCGGGTGCTGTGGGGCCCTGAGGATGACTTTATCACGGCTCGCTCCTCGAGGTGCCTTTTGCAGGCGGGGTGGGGGGGTGAACAGGGGAGCCCTCCGTTGGACGGCCACACTCGCACGTCGGGCTTCAGTGAGGGTGGCGGCACGGGTTCCCCATCACAGCGCGCCCCCCAGACCAGACCCGCCAGAGAGCCCCCCGCAGACCCGGGGCCTCCCGCCCCTTCGGGACAGTCGTGGTGCCCGCGACCTCAGGAGCCACTCACTCCAGGGCTCGTTCTCGCAGGAAGTGACGTCCCCAGGACCCAAGGCAGCAGGAGAGCAGACGGAGCCTCCCGCAGGCTCCCCGGTGACAGCGGCCAGCTGCGACTGCACCGTGTGCGTCTGGCACCGCGGTGACCACCACCAGCTGGGGGCCGTCTGCCACGTCACACACTCTGCAATGGCACGGCCCCTGGGGGCTTCGTCTTTCTGGCCTGACGCCGTCTTTGAGAAATGCGTACATCTGCGGCAGGCGGGGGAGGGGGCCACTGGTGGGAAAGGCTGCACCGTCTGACCACGGCGACGGACAGAAGCCCCGCCGGCCAATAGGGATTAAACTTGACCTTGGCGGCCGCCTCGTCCTTATCTGGTCAGTTTCGAGAACACCTCCTTATAAAGTTGTAGTGGACTCATGAATACGCACACTCACCCTTGAAGGTGCCGTTCCGTTTCAAAGGTTTTATTTCCTCTTTATCGGGGTTTTCCTTTGGGAAGGTATCGAACAAGAGTGACTCATGAAGGCGGAGCGGACTTCCTCCGTAAAGAAAAGGGAGTGTGAGCTCACAAAGGCGTGACTTCGTGGTGAATGGCGGCTGAATTCGAGAAACGCAGTTGACAGCCCCGGGGTGCGTGCCAGCCTCCCGCCTGCCGTCCAGCACGGCAGGGAGGAGAACCTACGGGGTGTTGGCGATGTTCGCCAGCAGGAACGCAGAGGGGGCAGTTTCCCTCGCCTTACGCAGGGGGTTCTCAAATACCTATCGGGATTATTCATAGCAAACGTTTGCTGAGTGACTCATCGATGGTGGAGCCGGGTGGCTGGGATGGATAAGGCGGAGCATCTGAGTGCTGCATCCTGGGGATCGGAGCTGCGAGAAAAGGTTCTGGGGGGCGCAGAGCTGGGAGGGGACCATTCTGGCTCCAAGGTGGCTCTGACGTCTGAAATGTAAGCCCCGTATTTCAGCCTGCGTTGTAATATAACACCAAGGGAACCACTTATTATGCGTTTGCCCATGTTCTTGAGCTTGGGGGCCGCCTGGAAAAGGCTCCGGAAAGGCTTTCCAGGAAAAGATGCCTGACGTGGGTCTTCAACATGGAAGGCAGCTGGGCAGGTTGGGGAAAGGGCCTGAGAGAAGGGTCGGTCCGGGGAATGGGGAGCTCAGGAGAGGGGCCGGCGGGGCCGGCGGGCGGGCGCCAGACCTGAAATGCGCAGGGAACTGTGCGACGGAGTACGATGTTCTATCACGGGCCGTCAGGAGCCCGTCGAGGGTTACGAGCCAGGTGGTCGCGTGGTCATTCGGTCGGAAAGCATTTCGGGAGCGTCTGCTGTTGCGTTTCAGGCCAGTGCCAGGTGCCGAGCTGCCAAGCTGAAGCGGACAGGAGGAACGAGGACTGCAAAGCCTAGCAAAGAACAATCTAAACGAGTGAGTGCAGTGGAAGTCACAGGTTTTCTGTAACAATAACAATAACAACAACAACTTACATTTATTGAGCACCACGAGCAGGTGTGTGCACCCTGAGGAGCAGAACTAGATGGCAAAGGCAACTTTGTTTCAATGGCTGCATAAGTGGAAATAGCTTGAGACTGAAGATCCCTGCCTGACAGAAACAGCTAGGCTGTGGAAACCAAGCCAACAAACCACATTCACAGAAATAAGAGTCACGACCTGTGTGTTTAGGAACAAACTGGCATTGTCACCAGGTGGGCGGAGCACGTGTTTGTCCCTCCCACTCTGGCAGAGGGTGCCGTTGCTCCCTGGTCGGAGGCCCTTGTTTGGAGGGGGTCCTGCATTCGTGAGCCACCGCCTTGGCATGATGCAGGGTAGCCACCAGGGTCACCAGGGACAGGAAAACCGATGCTCCTCATTAGAAGACGTTCCAGTCACCAAAACTCTGATTCCAATTAACAACGACAAACGAGCCTGTTAAAGACCATTAAGGGAAATAAAAAACTCGTCATCAGAAATGCCAAAGATGGAGAAAGAAAAGGAGGCTGGAAAAGAAAGAGAAGCCCACGAACACTCGGTGGGCATGGAAGACAAGAATTTCCCCGGGAGCTTTCCCGGGTGCCCTTGGGCAGCGGCGTCCGTGGCGCCAGCGTGGCAGGGGGTAGCGGCAGGGTGCGATGGTCCTCGCGCAAAGCAGCAGATGACAGGACTGAGGACTTTGAAGGCGTTTTCTTTCCGGGCACATATGGGACTTGTGAGGGTTGTAGGGGAATAGGTGGGGGGTTGTTTTCGCTCACGCTGCTTTTGAACACATGTAAGAATGGTCAAAATTGCCAAGAGCTAGCACCGCTCGAAGGGCTCCTTACACACAACGGCGCCGTGAGGGATGCTTCGGGCCCCCAAGTCACGGGACCACCGGTCACAGGTGACGTCCCTGCCTAGAGCCGAGCCTTCGCCCCTTCCCGTAGTGAGTAGTCTAGCGGGAGGTGGTGCTAGGTGTTAATTATGTAACTCAGAAATCTCACCCACGTTCTTTTAAAAAAATTTTTACTTTTAGAGAGAGGGGAAGGGGGGGAGAAAGAGAGGGAGAGAAACATCAGCGTGAGAGAAATATCAATCGGTTGTTTCTTGTAGGTGCCCCAACTCTAGACCAAACCTGCAACCCACACATGTGCCCTGGCCGGGCTTCGAACCGGCGCCTTTTGCTGCGGGAGTGCCGCCCAACCCCCTGAGCCACGCGGGTCAGGGCTCACCCGGGTTCTGGGACCCTCTCGCCGTTCCTGGCGTGGTGGCGTTTTTGCCCTCGGGGCCTCATCCAGAGGAAGCTAGAGATGCACATCCCTTCCGCTGTAGTTCTCCCGGGAAGGAGAAATTCCCCACGTGGAGCCCTCGGCTCTCACGCCTCGCTGGCCAGGATGGTGCTGCGAGCCCAGGGTTAGGCCAACCATGAGTGAGAGGAATCACCCTGCGATCCATCAATCGATGGATCGTGAGCCAGCCCCCGCCCACCCCGCGGAGGAGGCTGGAAATCTGGGCGGGACTGGAGCTCTGGGCCTGAGGAAGCCGGAGAGTCAGATGGCTGGGGGGGGGGGGGGAGGCATTCAGTGGCATCTGCCGTAAATTAGGTCCAAAAGCCTGTCTTGAATGGAATGGAAAAAAATTCGCTAAATGTTATTTTAGCGAGTTTTCAGTCCTTCGGCAATGTGTTCAATGGCCAGTTGTCTCTCTCTCTCTCTTTTAATACAACTTGCGATTGCAAAGCCGTTTAATGTAAGCAGTTCCCTGTGCTGAACCTGGCGGGGGTGGTCCGTTCAGCACGGCGCAGGTGTTCTCAAGTGTCTTCTCGGAATCCTCTCGGCTGGGATGGTTCGCCGTAAGCACCGCTGATGGCGAATGAAATTTGGCAGCTCACTCATTCTCCATAGTTTAGAAAAATGCTGACACGCCTCCCCCGGGCCAGAGAACCGGCTGCCACCTCCCACTTCCTGCCTGTCCCATAAAGGACCGGCTGGGCCTCCCCATCGGCAGCTGCCTGGGTGGGCGGCTGGGCCTCCCAGGGGTGCTGGACTCAGGAGGGCCGGGCAGCACCGACCAGGAATGTGAGAAGCAGGGGCGGACTAGCTGGACTTACGCACTGGGAAAGGGCTGATTCTTTTAAAGTCAGGGTGTCTCTTGGAACCTGGGGACATGACGTCGTCAGGGGAGTCTTAGGAAGCGCTCCTCCAGGAAGCGGACGCCCACCAGGCCGGGGCAGCCCCCACCCGGGTCTCCACGCCGTGTGTCCGAGGTGTGACTCTGACGTTGGGGTCATGTCGTCCAAGGGTTTCCGGGCGCGATGGGCGTTTGGAGCACATCACCTCTCAAGTCTTCCTCAGCTCTGAGCTTCTCTGGTTGTTTGGCCAGAAGACGGGTGCTCCGGCCGGGAGAAAGCTGGCGAAGAGGGCGGCTGTTGGAGGCGGGCTGCGGGATTGGGGGGGGAGGGGAGAACAGGTTGATTTCGATTGTGTGGGATGAGCCAAATGAAAAGGGCCAGTGATGGTCTCATTCTGCAGGGAAAAGATGGTTCGCTCGTGCGTCGTGGCCCTGAGAAGCTTCACGAACCTCGTCTGGCTGCGCTCGCTGCGGCGTTTGCAGCTGGCCGTCCTCGCCCACCGCAGCCTCGGCCTCGGTGCTGGCGGCACCGCCACCCTGTGGGACAAGGAACCGCCGCTTTTCAAAGACAACCGAGCGTTACTCTGTCTTCGGTTTGTCAGACATTTCCTTAGAGAAAGCATGTGCGATTCCAAAACCAGACACCACGGAGCAATGTCTCCTATACAACAAAAAGGATAAAGCAGACGTATTTTAGGAGTTCTTAAGATGTAAGGAGTTCTAACTAAATTTGCCACTGACGCCTTTATTAGAAGGAACAGCCCGACAGGGACCTCAAATTCAGCATACTGCATCGTTGCTCTTCCTGGCAACGAAACAAAACTTGCAGACAGGTTAAGAAAGAAAAGTAACCTGAAACATAACAAGTGATCATCCATTTAAAAAGTTGTTTGGTTCAGTACCATTGCTAGTCGATAATGCAGTTCTGCTACAGCCTCAGAAATAGCCGAGAAACCTAAGTCTGCCTAAGAACCATCAGGCAGCCAACAACCTCGAGGTCAAGGGACACTGGAAAACACAACCCGTGACTCCTGGGAACAAGCAGTCATGTTCCATGTGGCCAAGGTCAGCCAGGGACAGCCCTGGAATCAGATGGGCCTGTGTTTCAGTCACGGGCTGTTTAGCAACAGGCCGGCCTGGGGGAAGTTGCAGAACCACCCGGGCCCACTGCTTCCTCCACGGAGCGGCCTGAGTCATCTGTCCTCCATGTGGTGATGTAAGAAACACCCGAGATGTGTGGCAGGAAGCTCGAATTAAGTGTCTCACACACACACACACACACACAGGAAGTTGGGAGGATGCTCGGAGGGGTGGATGCGTTTCTGGGGTGTATTGCGGCGATGGTTTCACGGAGTATACATGGAGTCTCTCCAGACTCATCAACTCTGTGCGTTGCATATGCTCAGCTTTTCCTACACCAGCCATAGCTCAATACAGCGGTTAAAAAACACACACAATAGTCTGGAACAGTGCCAGTGACGGAGCACAATCACGATAATTCAGTCTTGTTCTTCCTCCCAAAGCTGCTGTTTAGCCTGTGAGAAAACTGCTCAGATACAGAGGGAATTCGCTCCCTCATTGAATCGAAGTCCCTCACGGAATCGTCTGCCTGGGCCCCCCCGGACAGGCGTGGGGTGGTTCCCTGCAGAAGGGAGGGGTGGGGGATCCCCAGCCCAGGACCGCTCATCAGGCCTTTCTAATTTGCACGAGGGCATTACCTGTGCTGGCGAAGCCCTGGTGTCTGATTCACGGGGGACGACTTGGACTTGGCCCCCTTTGTGTCTGGCGGGGAAGCGGACAAGCAATCGAGAACTGCAATCAACGCACATGACTGATGCCGTTTTAGGGCAGGTACTACAGGAACACAGGAGACCAGACATCTAAACCAGATGGGCCGAGGGCCTGTGACTTGGGGGGGGCGGGGGTGTAGAGAAGGATCTACCAGGCAGACGAGTGACATGGAATTATTTACCCATCCACTCATTCAGGAAACATGACTGAATATCTGCCGTGTTCCAGGCCTGAAGCTACAGCAGTGAATAAAACGAAATCTCCTCTAATAATTCTAACTGGGAGACAATAATAATGGAGCTGGAAAGGCGCCAGTGAGGTGAGCTGTTAGAGAGCAGCACAGGCTGGTGGTGGTGGGCGGGGTGGGGGGGCGCCCTGCCATGGAGTGCGGGGGAGACCTCCTCGGGGAGGTGTCATCTAAGACGAGATCTGAAGGGTGGTGTGGGAGGCTCCGGAGATGAGCCTCACAGGGAGACGGAGGAGCTGTTACTGAGTCTTAAAGGGGGGATGAACTTTGCGTTCTGAGTTGGCGAAGGAGCCTGGTGGGCCTGAGGCGTGAGGGGGATGAGATGGAGAGGGAGGCGGTGCCAACCCCTCCCAGGGGCTCCATGTGGCCGCGTCTTCGATGGAGGACCTGGGAGAACCCCAAGGAGGCCGGGACTAAAGTCACTAGCAGAACCCCTGCAGGCTCTGTCCTCAAGGGAGGTTCGAATACCAAGCCCTATTTGTGTTCCTCGTCCTTGCACCGGAGTCCTCAGTACGCCCACCCCAGGAGAGGCGAGGGATCTACTTGTGCGTGTCCACGAACTCGGATTCGTGTGAAACTTATCTTTGCCGGATCTGAAAGTACGTGCTGTGACGGTAACATCTGCTGGGCGGGGCGTTAAACTGAGCAGGCTACATTTTAGGAGGAGTCATCTCCTCGGGACGCCAGAGGCACCGCTTGCTGTCCGGCTGGGAGCACACACGTGACACTTACTTGAACACGGGGGAGCTCTGCCTCGCAGTGCACGGGGCTCGTTGCTTGCCTCACATCCACCATCTGCCCTTGGCTCTTATCAACAGAACCGCAGGGCTGGTGGTCAATGAGGCCACCTGAAAATGCCTGTCATCTAGACTCCCCGGGGACAGTGGTCACCACGTGACACGTCCGGCCGGCGTGATGTAGGCGGAGTGCCCGAGCGAGGCGCTCTCTCCTGCGTAGAAGGGCCACGCCCGGCCGGCCAGGGGGAAGCCTTTTTGCCTGTTCACCTTTCCCTCTGGTGCTTCTGGCTATTTGGTGACACGGTGTTGGGAGTCTCCTGGTTTGTTCGAATATGTTGCAAAACCAGCGTGTTGAGTTAAGGACCGCTGTCCTAGGAGGCTTCCGGCTAAGTCTTTCTGTATTTGTACTGCTCTGGAGTTAAACTGTTAAGATGAATTGATCAAAAGTACCTCTCAGAGTTCGTTGTACGGAAAGTAACACTCCATTTGTGTAATGTTGCTCCCTCTTGATGACCCGGAAAGATCTTGTCAACGGGTATTTCTTAAACATTCGTTTAACATATACCACCTATCATTACAAAGGTAATACTTCTTTCTGTGCCCTGAGGGAGAGAGATGATGACAAGGTTCTCATTCTTAGGGACTTGACAATCTCATTAGACGACAGATGTGTTTACAAATGAATGTAAAGCCCGTGTGTAGGTGACGCGGCAGGCCCTGGCTGGGCTTGCCCCAGAGAGGCGGCCACGAGCGGGTGCGGATAAAAGGATTGTGCCCCGATGCAGGCCAAGCGCACGTTTCGGGGCCTGGCACCGCACAGTAAGCCTGGGTGCTGTGGCTCCCAGGGCCGCAGAGTTGGTGCCTGGACTGTTGCTGGAAGATAAGGAGCCCGGGGTTGTAACAGGTAGAGTTCTGTACCGATGCAGCCCCGGGCCATCTCACTGGGACACTGAGTCAGTGTTAGCCAAGACCACAGGACTCAGATCCTTGGTCACCTGAAGGGAGAGGTCAAGGGACCCAGTGGGAGCCCTGTCCACCGACCTGCGTCCTTATCTGATCTCCTCGCCCCGTGCAGCTTACTTGCTGCTTCAGGATTAAACCAGGTGAAAGCAACCGGAAACGCTGCCCTGGAAGAGCGTCTTTGGACGGTCCCGTGGCCTCTGCAGATAGAGTAAGCGCCCTTTGGTGTTACAAAGGGTTCAAGGACTTGTGAGGAGGAAGAAACGATTCTGGCTGGAGACTTGGTGAAGGAGGGGGCGTATGATCTAGGTCCTGAGACATGGGTAACGTTTTGCAAGGTGAAGACGGGAGGACATTGCAAGAACACGCGACAACAGGAGTGATACATTGACGGGGAGGAGGGCAGAGCTGTGTAGGGAAAGGGAGAGCGTGCCGTGTGGCTGAAGGGCAGGCCGTGTTGGAGCAGGCGGCGACAGATGGGGCTGGAAAGGTCGTCCAGGCCACGCCGAGAGGACTGGCGCTCAGTATGTTGCTAAAGAGAACCAAGGAAGGTTGCCGAGCCACTACGAGAGCATGTGAATCAGTAAAATAAATCTGGCAACATCGTCGTGCACAAAGCATAGGTGACATCACTGGGAGAGCCCTTAAAACGTCCCGGGCGGGACTGAGGCCACGTGTGGTTGGAGACCAGGACCTGCACTGCAGAGTTTTATTATAAATTGATTGTCTGGGGCACGGCGCTGGGGCTCGACAGAGAGGGGAACCACACATACACGTGAGAGTGTGAACTTGGACACGAGAGAGAACAGCAGTTCTGTGAACATGGAGGGAAGACAGGAAGGGGGCTGAGGGGCACTGGAAGCTTCGGGGGGCAAACGGGCCGCAGGCAACTGGAAACAGGAACTCTGGAGACAGGTGGAGTGGGGGGTGAGTCACCTAGGTGGAGGTGAGTCAGTGAGTCTGGTGTGTCCTGAGCTTGGTAACACGAATGTAGAAACAGGTCTTAAATATTGAATACATGACAGATTCAATGAGGAAGGCAGAGCTCTAGGAATACCTTGGGGCGAGGGCGACAAAACAAAACACTGAGATTACTGGTATTTATAGCTCTTGTCTGTTTTAGCAGCTGTTAAATTCCCAGAAACTAATCCCTATCCCGACGTCCCCACTGGCAGGTAGAACCTGTGACACTGAACAGCCAGATCTTTCTAGCCTTGAAGATGAGAAATACACGAACTGCTCCACTAAGCAGGTCCAGCGTACCTTTTTGGGGAGGCGCAGGGCACAAAGCCCTGAACCACAATTCAATTACAGATCCTGGTGTTCGCTAGCCTAATTCTACAACTGCAACCGCGGAAATGTCCCTGAAGCGGGGTATGGCTGTACCTGGGCAGAGGCCTCAGGGAGGGAGGGGAAAGGGAAAAGACGGGGGCATCACGAGCTGCTGCAGAAGGGCGAGCCAGTTGATGGCAAAGCTTCCGCGTGGAAGCTGGCTGTCGTCATCAGGCGTACCCGCCCGATTGCTCACCACCCCCAACAACTGCAAGTCCATTCCAAGCCCGCCCTCCTGGGAGCAGGGGCGGGGTCACGAGCAGGGAGCCAGGGCGCGGAAAAGCCCGTTGGGAGGAGCCGGGAGAGGACTCCTCCCGACCGGACTACACTTCCTAGAGTTCAGTGCGGCAAGGAAGCCTCGCTCCCGGAGCGCGGCCGGGAGAACTGCGGCGTGGGATTGGTAGTCCGAGTCCTTCGCCCGCGCCAGGGAGACTCCAGTGGGGAGAGGCGCGGGGATTGGCTAGTAGAGTTCGAGTCCCGCCCACATCTGGTGACACTAGTCGGCGGTCTTGCTACTTAAGGCGCCGTGGCCTCGTCCGCCCCGCCTTAGCTCCAGCGCTAGAGAGAAACATGCATCGTTTCCGATCACAGCTCTTCACGGGGATTTCTGCAGCCACCAGCGCCCACTCTCATCCACGCCGCTTCTCGCCCCTGTTGTTATCCGAAGCCTCGCCTCTCAGCCGTCCGCCGCATAGACGCACAAGTAGAAAGTGCAGCTCCATCGGCTGATCCTCGCTAAGCTCCGAGTTTGGGCGGCACCGGGCGTCCCACGATGCCGAAGAACAAGAAGCGGAACACTGTCCACCGCGGTGGCGGTGCTGGCCGCGGCTCAGGGGCAGCTGCAGCGACGGCAGCGACAGCAGGTAAGGAGGTATCCCCGCCGCCGGTATCCCGGTCGCCGGCCGGTCTATTGAGTCTTTACCCCTGGGGCATGGTGGGAGTTGTGGTTCTTTCTCTCCCGACGTGTGCGTCAGCCGGGCGCTTAACCAGGCTAGCGAACTACAATTCCCAGCGTGCTCTGGTAGTCGCACCTCGCGCGATTTTGATCTGGCAGGAGAACCGAACTCTTGGGCACTGGCGGTGGGGGCGGGGAGGGGGCGAATGGGTCCTTGGGCCGGAAAGCCGATGGCGATCGGGGTGACGCGCTCCTGGGCGGGAGGGGAACTGTCCTCAGAGACCAGGGTCTAGTCTAGAGCTCTCCCTGACCCAGGATGGGACAGAACTCGGAGTTGCGTCTGCACTGTCACTGGTCGTTTCTGACCGCCCCCCCCCCCCCCCCCCCGCAACATGGAGTTCTCGGGAATGCCAGACGTTTGCCGGGTTTGGACGGGCTGTTCTGTCACGCGGCCCGGGCCTCGCGCGGTGGCGGGGTGACGCAGAGGCGCCCATGTGGCATCCCCTTCCGCTCCCCTCCTGCGCGCCCCGCGTGGCCCCCTGACCGGGCGGAGGCGGTGGAGTGTGGGGGCCACCGTTCCAGCCCAAGCTTTGCTCCCACCCCTAACTAGCACCTGTGGAAATCCCGAACCTCTGCTCCACGGCGATCAGTGGAGGCGACCTCCCCGTCCCCTGGGCAGAAACCACGTTCTCCTTTGTGCTATAGGTTCTCTGCTCTGAGCCCAGGATAGGAGGTGGTGGGAGCTCAGGTTGCAATTAGCCAGAAGTTACGTAGTTTTGTGTCCTCACTGCAAAGTCGAAGCATTTCCAGGATGGGTAGGTGCTTAACCGAATTCGTCATTCTCTACTACTAATTACACAGTTAGCACTAAAGGACTCCGAGCCGAAAGCCCTGTGAGACACTACACTAAACTCATTTCGTTTGGTAATAGTTCTGAGATTTTGAAGTTAAGTGTTGGAACATCCTCAGGCTATCACATCGGAAATAGTCACTGGGCGTTTGTCAACACAGTTGCCGCTCTGATCCTCGGAGCAATACACGTTGTTCGTCAGAAAGTACACGCCAGTTTTCTTGTTACAGGTGATCGGAAACTGACATTTTTACAAGCTTTACTGTAGGATTTCTAGCAGCGGGAAAACTTGTGGCCGTGCACTAAGCATTAAGTGATTGGTAATAGGAATAAACTCATTTTTTTCCCTTTTTTTTCTCTCCTTCTGTATGTTGGTCATCTGACCAACGTGTAATGTTCCTGAAATTCATTCTTGACCATCAAACTGTGAAATACATAGTTTGTTTTGGCATCTGGTTACTCCGTGTAAATTGAGGATCCCTCTTGACTTTAAGCTAACCTTTTGTTGATGAAATGAAGAAGTAGCAAGCTAAAGCTATTTGAATATGGTAATACTGTTGCTGATGGCCTCCTTGAATCACAAACAGCCTGTACCCCCTGCTGAAGCTGCCTGTTGGCCCCCCTTCCTTCTGGTACTTAGCACGATAACCTCAGGTGGCACTGGGAGCCCACCTTTTAATTTGTACCCTGTTCCTGATTTTACCAGTCCGACAGCTGCTGCCTTTTCAATTGTTTTCAGCAGAAATGGTATATCCAACCACTGTATTTTAGTATATATAAGAAATTGGAAAATAAGTCATTGATTAGTTTATAAAACTATATGTGCTTTGAGTCTCTTTGGAAGTTTACACTGGAACTTGCTAACTCTAATTTGGTTCCATGCAAATATACTTACTACTTACTCAATAAATAAATGAATAAATAATAGTTGAGTTGAAGAGATGGTGAATTGTCCAACACTTGTATTAAAAGCCACTTACCTTACTGGTCTTTTAAAAGTGACATCTAGAAAAAATGGGATTCAGACGAGAGCTTTACCTGTACAACAAAAAGATAACCACTTCTGTTACTCTAATGACTTTGCTGTTTAAATTATTTTCTGAGTTAGTGTAGGGCTCTAGGAAGCTAATAAAACTGATCTCTTACGCAGGCATGCACACTTGTAATAGTGCTTAATTTGAAGAGAGCATTTTTAGGAACAGCGAAACCTTGTTAGTGAGAAAGTCCTGTAAGAAATAAGGACTTTGCATGTGGAGTCCCACCTCGTCCACGGTGCCTGGTGTCGCTCCGTGGGGGAGGGCGCCTGAGACGTTGGGCATTCAGACAGGGTTCTTTCTCTTGATTTCTTTTTTTCAATCTCTTTTCCCTTTAAGTCTTGGGAAATGGTTGAAACTTAAAGGAGGGAACCAAGGAAACCCTACATAGGAATATCTTCTTGACAGCTTAGGAATAGGCTGAATATGAAAAACAAAAACTGTAAATTGACTGGTGAGTGAATGGTAGCAGAGTAAAAGTCAGTCAGATGACAGCTGTTGCCATGACTTCGAACCATGGGAACAAACACCGGCAGACCCGGAAACAGTGTGATGTCATAGGTCTTTGTTTGTTTGTTCGTTCTTGTCCTGAGCACCCTGATGAAGAAGTTTGGGGATCTTGGCCTTGTGGCTTGTTTTTTATGCTTTACTACTTTGATGGCACAGTGCATTCCCTGTAGGACGGCAGACGTGTTTGAAGGCTGCTTGCTTCCTTTGTTGATATAAAAATCACTTTTCCGTTTTGATTTTTTAAAAAAGGACCACCCCCATTTTAAAATAACACAAAAGCAATAGACTTAAACTTACAGGATTAAAAAAACAACAACAAAACTTACTGCAGTAAATGCCACAAATTTCTTGAGTATAGGGACATGGTGATATTTGACAGTCTTTGATTTTTTTTTTATCTTCACCCCAGGGACATTTATTTTTCATTGCTTTTAGAGAGAGAGAACTATTGATGTGAGAGAGAAGCACCAATTAGTTGCCTCCTGTATGCACCCAGACCAGGACCGAACCCGCAATCTAACCTTGTGCCCTGACTGGGAATTGAACCTGCAACCCTTTGGTTACAGGACGATGTTCTAACTAATGGAGCCACACTGGCCAGAGCAATCTTTGCTTTTACTGTTAAGGAAACTTGGGCTCAGAGGTAAACCAGGCGACTCCTGGTCACTTTGGGTGGAACTTAGGACTTAGAAATTTTAACTCATTGCTCAATGTGTCATTCGTGTCTGGGCAATCCTGTTATTAATAAAATCCCTACAAAAAAACAGAGATAAGAAATGAGAGTGACTCGGAATACAGATTTATTCAGTTAATGAAGTTGACAGATTGTAGTTATAAACAGGGATCTCATTTTTCAGTAATAGCACTGATGTTTTTTAAACCATTGCATACATTAGAACCTTCCTTTTACAGGTAATTTGTCTAACAGGCTTTTTTGCTGCCAAATACCAAAACTTCCATTTTAAGCCCCTTTTTTCCTCCATTCTTCTATAAAAACTACCCTCCTGGACCTCCTTCCCTTTCCCTTCACATACGACACGTGTAGCCTGGAAACTGCCCCATTCACTAGTTCCTGTTTCCGAAGCCCAGCCACGGTGCTGGAAAGTGTCCTAGTCTCGCGACGATCTGTGACATCAGACTTTATTCCTGGGTCTGTTGTCATTATCTTCGTGACTCGAAGTCACGGTTTATAAGTTGTTTTTTCATCTGTAACACCATTTTTTTGTAACCTGGTGCTGCACTTAGATGGTTCATGCATTCCTGAAGTTGATTGTGTGTTGTAAATTGTTGCTGCTCCGAAGTATGTATTAGACAAATTGATTTATATTGGAAAAGAACACAAACATCTCTAAAACAAGTACCTGATTTCTTAAATAGGATTCGGATGTTTATGACCGGATTTCTCTTGAGTTGGTACCGAATTCCCCAGTTACATGGTCGTGTCCGTGGCACCAACCCCGCTGACCTCCGCCCTGTCTCCCTGAATTCCCCAGTTACACAGTCGTGTCCGTGGCACCAACCCCGCTGACCTCCGCCCCGTCTTCCTGAATTCCCCAGTTACACAGTCGTGTCCGTGGCACCAGCACCGCTGACCTCCGCCCCGTCTTCCTGAATTCCCCAGTTACACACTCGTGTCCGTGGCACCAACCCCGCTGACCTCCGCCCTGTCTCCCTGAATTCCCCAGTTACACACTCGTGTCCATGGCACCAACCCCGCTGACCTCCGCCCCGTCTTCCTGAATTCCCCAGTTACACAGTCGTGTCCGTGACACCAACCCCGCTGACCTCCGCCCCGTCTCCCTGAATTCCCCAGTTACACAGTCGTGTCCGTGGCACCAACCCCGCTGACCTCTGCCCCGTCTCCCTGACAGGTGGCCAGCACCGAAACGTGCAGCCGTTCAGCGATGAGGACGCGTCCATCGAGACCATGAGCCACTGCAGCGGCTACAGCGACCCTTCCAGCTTTGCCGAGGATGGTATGACGTTTGCGTTTCGATTTGCGGCTTCCAGTCAGAGGATGCTGTAGGGGGCGGAATTCCTGTAGCCAGGACGGCTCCCTGCACTGACCGCGGCGGGTGGGTTTCTGTTGTTCCTCAGGACCAGAAGTCCTGGAGGAGGAAGGAAGTCAGGAGGACTTGGAGTACAAGCTGAAGGGACTCATCGACTTGACCCTGGATAAGAGGTGGGAAGTCCTGGAGATGCTCGACACCATCTGTGTGATATGTGTGTCGTTCTCCGGTTTTACAATGGCTTTTTAAAAGCCGGATTTGTTTACTTTGGATGTGGAAATGTTTCTTGTGGATGGAAAGATGCCGTAGAATGTAGATTAATGGACTCAGGTTAGTCGTCGTTCCAGCCTCATAGCACAGAACTGTGTTTGATTAGATAGCGGAGATGGAGTTGTTGAATTAAAAGTTAATCTTCAACTAGAAAGGACAACTAAACTTCTCTTTAAGCCTCTTGTTCACGGACATGAAAAAATACCAAATTATTTCACTTCCCTGTAGCTCTAGAACTGACTTAAAACAAATAGAATTAAAAAGCTCAGAAGATGAAAACAAGAACTCTGTCTAGGCTTTTGTGGTGTTAAAAACAGGTGTGTATTTGCTTTAAATAGAGAAGGCGTTTGTGTATTACAGGAGGGCCCACCTTGCACATTGAAACTGTAAAATACTGTACAGTTTAAAGTTGCGGTTATTAAGCTCTGTAAACAGAAAAATGCTAGGATGTAAAGCAGCTTAAAATTTGTGTAATGAGGTGAATTGTAGATGAAAATTATATTATTGAAAAATGTTTAGAGCTTGATGACAATTAGATTTATGAATCTATACACATAAAAAATTGAGGGGAACTAAGCTAAGTTTTTAGGAGGCCAGCACCTTATCCATTAGGCCACTGGGGCTTCTGGAAATAAGCTAAGTTTTTAAAAGTCATTGATAGCACACTCCAACTGGGTCTTTTGCTTATATTTTGTTTTAAATAGTGCAAAGACAAGGCAGGCCGCTCTGGAAGGTCTCAAAAATGCACTGACTTCAAAAATGCTTTATGAATTCCTTCTGGAGCGAAGAATGACTCTCACTGATAGCATCGAGCGCTGCCTGAGAAAAGGTAACTTTCCCGTGTTCAAGTCCCAGGCGCGGAACCGAGAGGGGGTGGGCTGCCTGCTTTGCAGTGTCATTTGTCGGCTGCACTGGAGTCTGGCTTGCCCTTGTAACTTTCCCGCTGTTGGGGACATGCCATGCTCCTGAGAACTCAAGGGCAGGCTTGGCGGCGGTGCTCTGATTTCGTTGTAGTGGCAAACAACTGAAAACTGGGAAGGTTGAGTTCACCCCACAGCTGTGCGCACCTGAAATGCAAGGGGGGGGGGCGGGGCGGTGCAGGCACCTGTGAGTGTGCGCACGATTTGGAAGGCCCCTGCAGAGAAGCGCCGTAGTTTCCGCTCTGGTTCAGCCCTGCCCCGAGCCAGGCGTCCATCTCTGTTTTGCCGAGGAGGCAGTCCGCTTCGGCACCCTTGGGTGGAGATCGCTTGCCTGAGAAGTGGTGGGTCTGGGGTTCGAGCGAGGCCTTGAGTCACACTGGGTCATGGCTGCCGTCACATCCTGGAGCGGGTACCGTATGCGTACGTGGTGGGATGTGTTCGGAAGCAGCAGACTTGGGGAACCGCCGCCTCCCCGCGCTGGTCTGCTGCAGAGACCTCACGGCGGCCGCCTCTTCTGTTCCAGGGAAGAGCGATGAGCAGCGCGCGGCGGCGGCCCTGGCGGCCGCGCTCTGTGTCCAGCTCGGCCCTGGGATTGAGAGTGAAGAGGTTCTGAAGACGCTCGGACCGATCCTGAAGAAAATAATCTGCGACGCCACAGCTAGCGTGCAGGCCAGGCAAACTGTACGTCCAGGGTTTCTGAGTTCCCGGGCGGGCTGGGCTGGGCTGGGCTGGGGACTCCGGAGGCAGGAGTGTCCCGATGCCCGGGCAGATGGCGGAGGGAAGTGATGGGGGAAACACTGAGAGCTCGCCTGTCCCAAATCCGTCTTCTGGGACGCAGGTCGGAGTGGTGTAAAGTCTGGATAATGAAGTGCTGCTTTAGGTGAGAAGTCTGAGGGCGATTATTTAAATTTTTTGAGATTGCCGCTCCTGGTTGCTTATTTTCGGAAGCTGACTTTTTTGTACAAGTTTCCTTAATGGACTCTATTAATAAAGACATGATTTTAAAAGCTTAAAAATCTATGGCACACTTAACGTTTCAAAGGTTTGTGAGAGGAAGAGTGGTTTTCTTTACATCGAACGTCCGAACTTCATCCCCGCCTCCCAGTCCGAGTCGGAAACGGCCCGCTGGGTGGGCAGGAGGCGGGGACTCTGGAGTCCTGCTGGGGGCCCGGCCGAGACCCCACCTTGCCTCCTGGTCCCGGGGTCCTGCGCTCCGGTCAGGACTGCGCACGCGCAGCCCCTTGTGCGCCCCTGCCATTGAGCGAGTCCTCCTATTGGACGAGAGTGTGGGGCGGGACGGGGCGGGGCTGGGAGAGGAGGGCGCGCGCTCAAGGGCCTGTGTCCTCTTTTCTGTGCGCAGTGCGCCACTTGCCTTGGCGTGTGCTGCTTCGTGGCCACCGACGACATCACTGTGAGTAGCAAGCCCGT
Source organism: Glossophaga mutica (assembly GCA_039655065.1). Lineage (NCBI taxonomy): Eukaryota > Metazoa > Chordata > Mammalia > Chiroptera > Phyllostomidae > Glossophaga > Glossophaga mutica. The sequence goes on from CM077313.1 coordinate 93,853,521, forward strand.
GACCGCCGCTGCCCTGGAGTTTCTTTCTCCCTCCTCCCGGTTGGCGGGTCCCCTGACTCCCTCCTCTCGCGCGCCAGGAGCTGTACGCCACCCTGGAGTGTTTGGAGAACGTCTTCAGCAAGTGCTACCTGCAGGAGAAGGACGCCAGCCTGGTTCGCAGCGGCCCGCACACGGTGCTGCACATCAGCTCGCTCCTCGCCTGGACGCTCCTGCTGACCATCTGCCCCATCAGCGAGGTGAAGAAAAAGCTAGAGACGTGTGTATTTTTTGAGTTTCACGTTTTACGAAAGCATTCGTGGTGTCGTTGCGCGTGCCCACGCGGTAACGGCTGCGTGTTTCCCAGGCACTTCCGGAAACTGCCCGGCCTGCTGTCCTCCGAGGACGTGGACCTGCGGATCGCTGCCGGGGAGTCGCTGGCGCTGCTGTTTGAACTGGCCCGAGGGGTGGAGAGCGTGAGTGTCCCGGGACCCCAGGGGCTGCGCTACGGTCACCGTTCGCGCCCCGGTGAAGGATGGGGCGGGCATGCTGGAGCCGCCAGCTAGAAGCCCGGTGGTCGGTGGCCTGCTGGTTGGCGGCAGTGATAGAACCGCTGCTGTCTGTTGTCACAAGCCCGCCGGGGTTGGGAGAGCAGCGCGGGAGTGAAGATCGCTCCGTGGAATGGTCGGTGTCCCTAGAACCGAATGAAGTTCAGGGGTGCTCTGCTGTAGGGGGCGGGCACTGCGTCTGGCTCGTCTGCGGGGACTTCGGACGTGGGGCATGTCCGAGTGCTCCATGGTACTTGTGAGACGCGGGGCGGTACGCTGAGTCAGCTCGGGTTTGGGATCCGAGGAGTTGAGTCGCTGGGTTCGAGTTTAAGCGGCGCTGGGAAACACGTGGCCCAGGAGACAGGCCTGGGCTGTGCAGCTCCCCGGTGCTCCGGGCCCCTCCACTCCCGATGCCGCCCTGGCAGCCGCGTTCCAGGCTTGGCGCGGAGAGTCCCGTGTTTTAGGAACCCCGCATGTCAGGCTGACGGGACATTTCGTCACCCGATAGTGGCCTCTGTTGGGAATCTTGGGTTATTTACGAGATGCTTTTTAATTTAAGGAGAAGGACTGTGTTTCCAGAATGAAACTTCTGCAGTGAAATTCTTTACCAGTGAATAATTTCAACCAGGATTTTAGCACACATTCTGGGTTGCCTTTGCCCTTCGCTTCCGTCCTAGGCCTGTGTTAAAAGATGTCTGGGCTCGCCCTGGACGGGTATCTCGGAGTGTCGTCCCACACACCAAAAGGTGGTAGGTTTGATCCCCAGTCAGGGCGTGTGCAGGAGGCAACCGATACCTGTCCTTCTCTTTCTCTCCCACCTTCTCCCCCTCCCCCTCCCTGTCCCTAAAAAATCAATACACATTCTTGGGTGAGAACTAAACAATGTTTAGGCTGTTAAAATTTGTATCTGGGAAGTGTCTTTTCCTAGCATCCCAGTCTCCCCCACCTGTTTCTGAAGGACAGCAGGTAGGAATGAAAAGTGGGTTGTTAATGCCGTCAGCAACTAGTGATTCTCCTGATGAGAGAAACTGGACTCCAGTGTGGCAGTTGGCTTCCTTGTATTGAGCTAGTTAACGGCTCCCTACCCTCAAGGCCCAGACCCCAGGTGCCCCCAACAGTGTTATATTGGACCTAAGTCCTTGTCACAGATGAAGATGAACTGGCTTTTAAAATAGAACGGAGTGTCCCATTTGCTGTTTTGGTTAAGGAAACAGGCTTCGTGAAAGGAGCGAGTGAGGGGTGTTCAGAAATGAAACCAGGTGCCGATGAGGGCACAGGCGGTTTACCGGCGGGCCCTTGTGGTGGCAAGCGTGCGGTGCCGAGTCTCCCAGAGCCTGCTGCTGACATGGCCGTTCTGTGATCTGGTACCCCGGGCACCTAGCCGCGTGATAAGCGGGCTGGCGCTGCCCTGTGCCGGCTGCCGCGCCTTCCCGAGGTGCGCTGTTCTCGTTGGCTCCAGGAGAGGCCAGGGGGACACCAGTGACACACTGAACCTGACCGCCTTCTCCTTGCCAGGACTTCCTCTATGACGACATGGACTCTCTGACTCAGATGCTCCGGGCTCTGGCCACAGACGGGAATAAGCACCGGGCCAAAGTGGACAAGAGGAAGCAGCGCTCGGTGTTCAGAGATGTCCTGCGGGCGGTGGAGGTGAGCCTCGCAGCCGGGCCGGTGCTCGGGCGAAGTCGGAGAGTTTCGGGCGGGACTGGACGGGTGGGCCTTTTGTTGATTGAACTTCACCTTTGACCAAAATAATTTTCTCATTTTAATACCGAGCGGCTTTTGAACAACAGAAATGAAGGCTTATGTTTCTTCAACATAGGACATTTTAATTCTGATGTGTAAAGTGCTCCTTTATTAGGTTTAGCAGGTCACAAGATTTCCTAGGGATGGAAGTGCATTTCACTCGGGGTGCTTGGCTGTCCTTTAAGCAACAGTGCTTAGTACACACACACTTAGTGTGGTGTTCTTTTGTGAAGAGTACATTATTGCCTGCACCTTGGTGCCTTTAAGGTGCTAAAAACTGAAATACCAGAATCCAGCTCTTTAAGATTGCTTAAAATTGTTATCTGACGCTGGAACCCCTTCTGGGGTCCTCCAGTCTGCTTCAGTCGGCCTGGCCAGGTCTTTGATTTGGAAACCGTCAGGGGTTGCCATGCGGGGTGCCCGTGTGCTGGGGGTAAAGGCAGCCTCACTGGGGACCAGAGGCTTTGACTCTATGTGTGCGTGTGTGTGCATGTTCAGGTAAAGCTATTTCTTGGATATAAAGGGCAGTTCTTTTTAATAAGTACCTCACCAGAGAGTCATCCAGCCCGACATGCTAACGAGTCGAGGATGGGAGTTAAAACCCAGATGCTCAGCCCCGCCCAGAGTGACAGGGGTGCGGGGAGGAACCGCATGGCGTGGGGGCAAGGCAAGGAGGGAGGTGCAGGGTCCTGCTCTGTGGCTGGAAGGGGAAGAGCGGATGCCCGAACTGGTTTGTTTCGATGCCGGAGACAGTTCAGGGGAGAAGCAGCCGAAGGAGAAGGGAGCGTTCGAAAATGCAGGGAAGACGGGGCACCCACGGCGTTCAGTTAAAGGGCAGCGGTGAGCCCGGAGTCGGGTCTGGTTTCGGAGCGGAGCGCCGAGGACGCAGATGGGTTCGGAGAGGTCTTCGCTGGTGTCTCGGTGTCTGAGGAGTAAGAGCGTCCTGCTGGCTGGTTGGCCTGTCTCGGCGCTGCCGTAGCAGGCCCAGGACCGAGGGCGCCCCGCCCCGTCTGACCACCTGTGAGGTGCAGGGGTGGACCGCCCCTGTCTCGGGCAGGGGACAGCCCGGCCCCCGAGAGGCACATCCGTGGAGTGGAGTCTCGAGTGCACGTCCTTTCGGCCCCACTGTGTGCGGCGTCTGCCGAGGGGGGAGGGCGCCGGTCCTGCCCCACCAGTGCCACTGCCTGTTTTGTCCGCCGTCCCTGTGGCGATCGGCTCTGCGCTGCCTGGCTCGGCTCCCCTTCCGTGTCCGCGACCCCTCCAAGAGGGGGCAGCCCAGGGTCTGGCCCGTCCTGCCGACCCCCCCACCCTCGCAGGAAACCCTGGGCTGTGTGCGTGCTCGGTGGCCCTTTCCACTGCACCGGGGCCCCTCCTGTGGTCACATTTTAGGTGTCATCTCACTTCTCACTTTCTCAGCCTGCGCTCGGGCCCCAGCCCCTCCGGGTGGGGCTGTCCACTGACCCCCTCGACCGTCCCTCCCTTCCTAGACCATCAGTCTGCCCCTGGCTGCTGGGGCGTCTCTCTGGCCTGTCCTGGGGCCTCCTCTCCCTCCCTTCCCCCACTCGCCTCAATTCTAGGCCCGTGCAGACTCTTCACCTTTACTTTCAGGTTGTGGGGTGCTGTTGAGATTTAAAAACTCAGGGCAGTGTGGTGTTGCCCTTAATCTGAGCTGGGTCCTGCGTCCCAGTCTGCTACAGCTGGAGAGACCCTCCGCCCTTGGCTAGGGCGCTGCGTGGTCTGCCGCATCTCCGCGGCGTGGTGTCGGGTAGACCCCCTTGTTCACCTGTCTCAACGTGTAAACGTCTTTCTAGAAACTGCGTTTATGTAGCATCTCCTTAGCCTTTTGTTTCCTCTTCCAATTTCGGTTTTTCTGTTGGGTAGGAACGGGACTTCCCAACGGAAACCGTTAAATTCGGTCCCGAGCGCATGTACATCGACTGCTGGGTGAAGAAGCACACCTACGACACGTTCAGGGAGGTCCTGGGCTCGGGCCTGCAGTACCACCTGCAGGTGAGTGCGGGCCCTTCTGCCCGCCGCTGGGGGTGGGGCGTTGCGGATGTAGCTCGCGGATGGGCTTTGAAGTTAGGGGAACATACAGAATGCTTTTGGCAGGATACAGGACAGCCGGTTTACTTCCGAAGGCGAAATTAAGTAAAAATGAAACTAGCCCCTTGGTCTGCATCGTGTCTTCGTGTGCAAATGGCTGCCAGCCCCCTCGGGTTCAGGGCGCTGGCGCACAGCGGTCCCCTAGTGAGAAACGGAAAACGATGACCCAGATTCGTGTCCACACGCCCCTCCTAACTTTTGTCATCGGGTTTCAGCGTGTGGGGGGGTGGGGGGAGGCTGGTGGTTAATGCTGAGCCTTACTGCCTTTTTCTTTTCCCACAGTCAAATGAATTCCTTCGCAATGTGTTTGAACTCGGGCCCCCGGTGATGCTTGACGCAGCAGCGCTTAAAACGATGAAGATCTCTCGTTTTGAAAGGGTGGGTTTTATTTTTTGTTCTCAGCAGACCTAAAGGCCCCAGAGCGGGTTCAGCTGTGCCTGGGGCGTCAGTTCTGCACGACTCGGACCCAGAACCACGAGCTGGAAGTGCAGGCGCTGCCCTGCACGGGGGGCGGGGGGTCGAATGCAGGCTTTCTGCTCGTATCCTGTTACCCTAACAGGAATTATGTTCATTTTTGTTTAATTGGTATTAAAATAGAACCTCATGTTTTTGTTTTTAATTTTGTCTATTTTAGAGGGAGGGGAGGGAGCGGGAGAGGGAGAGAAACATCGATGTGTGGCTGCCTCTTGTTTGCCCCCTACTGGGGACCTGGCCTGCAACCCAGGCATGTGCCCTGGCTGGGAATCGAACCGGTGACCCTTTGGCTCGCAGGCCAGCACTCAGTTCACTGAGCTACACCAGCCAGGGCTTTTTTGTTGTTGTTTTTGACATGGCTGGAAATTTTTTTTTTGCATCAGTTTATGGTGTGACTTTTCCTAGATCAAAATCAGTGTTGATGCACTTTTTTTCCTGCTGGAATTTTCTTAATATAAATAAATGACCACTCATTTCCATTTAATTTCTTAATAAAGAAATACTAAGAAATATTTACTTATATTAAGAAATTAATATTAATTTCTTAATATAAGTAAATAACCACCAGTTTCCATTAACACATATATGTGTGTTAGTTTCCCCCTTGTTCTTTTTTTTGTATGTGTGCTTTATAAGCATGTCAAGTATTTCTAGGGTTGAATTAGTTCATTTATCTGCTTTGTGGTTTTTATTTATCTTTTAAAAAATTTTGTAAGACCGCCTTAAGCCTCTGTGAGTCACGGCCGTGTTTTCCTTCCCTTCCTTTCAGCATTTGTATAATTCTGCAGCCTTCAAAGCTCGAACCAAAGCTCGAAGCAAGTGTCGCGATAAGAGAGCAGATGTTGGAGAATTCTTCTAGATCTTCAGCATTCGAAGACTACTTTCTAATTTCCAGTTTCTTTTCTTTTGTAATTTCTAATGTACTTAAACTCTAGACGGTTTTTATCTCGGGTCGACATGGATAGCTTTTGTAGCAGGGGTTATATTACTTATAATTTAATGTATAGTATTGCAAATGATAAGTTCTAACGGTCTCTGTAAGTATCAGTAAACCATGAACAAAGTGTAATGTTTTCTATTTATGAAGAGAGCAAAAATATGGTATTTCATGATAAGAAAACTATTAACCAAGATGAAATATACTATGGTTGTCAGATATATTGATTTAATGATATAGATATTACAAGGTATTTAATTTAGGGTCTTAGACAAATGAGATGGATACAATTTTGGGAGCTATTTCTTCTGGAAAAGCTGCTGTGTTTTTAATTCTAAATAGAACCTAATGATTTTAATTTTGTCACTTGGATCAACAAAGGGAATTCTGCCATAAGACCTTACAGCCGCACCCCCAGGCCACTCAGCCAGCCGGTGGGCGCCCCAGCACACGCCGGGAAGGTCGCGAACCCTGACCTCTGGGGGCCGTAACACTAGTTTCATCTGTTGTAAGACCTGCGCTCTTTATTTGAAATAAAGATCTTTTCACACTAAAACCGTTCCTTTTCTAACAAGACACATTCATGGGTTTGAGATAGAGTCCAAATGATAACATCGGGTGGCGGGGGGTGGACAAAACTGTACATTTGGGAAGGTGAACACAGATGGGAAAAAGGGTAGCAATACATCGCTGGGATTCCAGTTGCTGACTTTTAAGCCCCTTGCTGCTTGGTTACCCCACGAGGTGGTTCCTCACTTTCTGAAACGTCAGCCACGAGTGTCCAGCCTGCAGCCCGGGATACCAACGAATGCAGCACGACACGAAATTTTAATTTCCCAAAAACCTTGTTGAGTTTGCTCATCAGTTTTTGTTAGTGTTCGTATGTTTAGTGTGTGGTCCAGAAATGCTACGCGGCTGGGCGCAAGCATTTTGACCACGTCAGGCTTTATTGTTAAACTCCTTTAAAGTGACGTTCCACAAGCCCCATCCGCGGTGCGGAGTTCCTGGGCGTGGTACTCGGGTGTCGGCTCAGGAGACAGTGACCAGATAGATGCCCGCAGCGTGGAAGAACGTACGCCCGAGAGGTCCCGGAGCCACTGGAGGCGTTTTCCAAATGAGTGCCCGTCCCCCTGTGGCCCTTGACTCCTGCGGGGTGTGATGTCCCCTCCCCAGCAGAAAAACATTGTGGGTGGGCGGGGCTGTGGAGTAGCTGCCCAGATACAGTGGCCTGGAAAACGGACTTGGAGTCCAGAGCTCAAGTTCACCTGTCCTCACTCCCAGGAGGCTGAAACCATGGGAAAGAGATGGCAAATAATGTCTTTTTTTTCTAAGTTCTCAATAAAAAGGAGTTTTTACTGAAGTGTGTGTACAAAGGTTGCTAGTGCCTCTGGTGGAAGAATGTGAGCTCCCTGTCCCTGCCGTCCATCCCGGAGGCCAGGCAGCCTCTGTTTTCCCCAGCACCTTGGTCTCAGGTTCCTAAGGGGTATTTTTAGACCTGGCAGCGTCCTGTTCAGTAGGCAAAGGTGTTCCCCTTGGCGTCTTCCCTCCCAGTGTTTCTTCCCTTTGGTTAAATCAGCATCGTGGCGACTGTACTTCCGTGTTCACACTTCCCTTCTCAAACCCATTCTGCCCTGGAGTTCACTGGGTTTGGTACCCACATCACCGGTTCTTCCCAAGTCTTCCCAAAACCTCTCTGGGACCATTTCCATGTGGTCAGTCCAGCAGAGCTGTCTCTGGGCTGATTTTCTCACCCGAGTGTGCAGCTGTGTCCCGAGACTCCCCTTCAGGGCTGGTTCTCCTCTCGAGCTGGCTTCCACAATTCCGAGCCCCAAGTGGTAGAATTAGATGACTTTCTTGTTAAAGAGGAACGCGTCCCAGTGGGGAGCAGGAGCACGGGAGGGCGGGTGTTCTGAGATGAGGCGCCTGAGAAGCAGTTTGGCTTGGGCTGCGAAACACTGGGCAGGAAATCCGGAATTGGAAGGCGTCGCTCTGCGCTGATGTTCAAAGTGAGACGTGTGATTTTCCTGCCTCGGATTTGTTTCGCTTCTGACTTGTTTCCCTGTTTCCTTCTGCTCTTAGAAGGTTGTTCTAAAATTGCATGACACTGTGCTTTGGGCTCTGGCGAGCGGGAAGTGTTTTTCCGTTTCTGACTGTAGATGCCATCCCCCCACCCCTTCAGTTTGTTGTGGAAACTCCCTGAGATGCTGAAGCTGCAGGATGGATGCAGCCTCTGGCCTTCTTTCTTTCCTTTTTATTTTTTTCTTTCTTTCCTTTTTAATTTGCAGGAGATTTCTGTACATGGTTGCTCAGTCTTCCTGTTGCATTTTATTTCTGGCTAACCCGAATTTGCCTGCCTGCACTTTGCTGCTGCCTGGGCTCTGCAACGTCCTCAGTCCCCTTACTCGCCAGGGGTCACCCCTAGTTCCCTGAGGCAGGTGCAACCCCCCTCCCCCACACTGCCTCCTTCCCACTGTCGACACTGCAGGAGTCTCCTTCAGCCATGTTTCCTCCAGTTTTCATTCTTGTACTTTCCTCATTTTCATTCCTATTCTCCTTCCTACCAGGTGTGAGGGGGAAGAGGAGATGAATGTGATCATGTGCAAATAATGTCCTTTTTATTCCGGAAATTGGTGGGTAGTTGCTAGGCCTGGTTACTGGGCATTCAATATATAAAAATCCTTGAGGGTTTTTTTTTTTTTTTTTGAGTTTTCAAACATTTTTTTTTATTACACCAATAGAGAGTCACATTCTGCTTAAAAATCCCAGAGGCATTTGTCAATAATAAACCCAAAAGAAGGAGGGAGAGAGATGAAGGAAGACACGGGGTGGGGGGGGCGCTCAGAGATAACTTTCCCCCGAACGCTTGGGTGTTCTCGAAAGTGGTAAATGACACATGGTGGACCAGTTCGTTCCCTGAGTCTTGCTTGTTCAAAGGAATTTACAACGGTCCCTGCCAAACACGTTCTTCGTTTGAGCCTCAAGCGTTAGTTTGGGGGCAGTCTGCATCTGCGACCAGTGCCCTTGGTGGCGTTCATGGAATTCCCTGGGAGGTGCACCAAGTTGCAGCGAGAGGTGGCAGCGAAAGGAAAAGCAAGAAACCCTTGAAGATGCCCCCAGATCAACCAGTTCATGTCAGAATGCCTGTTTTCTTCTGTGACCCGAAACACTTTTTGATGTGGCCTTTCGGGCATGTGGCAGCTCAAACGAGGGCGCCTCTCTTGCTTTTGCTCCCCGGTGGATGTCCGGAAGTCCGACTGGTCACAGCAAGAGCACCCTCCCTGCCCAGAGTCCGGCCGAATTCGGACTCTGGTGGGAAGAGCTGCTTCGTCTCCCCGTCCCTGGGCCTGACATCTAAGGATCAGGTGGTTTGGAGTTTGTTCTTAAAACTGAGCAAGATAATGAAAATAACAGCTGACAAACTTTTTCATTTTTTAAGATATTGGGCATTAACTTTTAAATGCACAATGTGCTTTTGAATTGGCCCTCGGGTGTAGACGAAGCTTTAAAAAATGCCGCTTCTTTTCCCCCAACGTAGAGCAAGGACCAAACTGAGTATCAACATAAAAGGAATTTTGTGGAGCGGACGTTTTCACTTGACGTGCCGTGTGTTTTGGGGATGGCTGGCATCCGTCTAGTCGCAGCACACGTGTCAAGGGAGCCTCCAAAAAGAAAGGCCCCTGCATCAAACCCAGAGTGAAACCTTCCGAAAGGAGATTGGGGAGACCAAGCGCTGGTGTCCCCTGCAGTCGCCTGCAGCCAGAGTCTCCCCCTCACCGGGTTCTGGAGCTGCTAGCAGCCCTAGGAATCCTCTGACCGGCCATTGTCCCAGTTGCAAGGTCTCGACCTTCCTCTGGCCCCCGCTGACTGGTCCTCTGGTTGTTTGGATTCGCGGGCCAGCCTGCGGCCCCCGGGCATTTATCTCAGAGGCCGGCCAGCAGCCTGTGGGCGCCTGCCAGCTGCACAGGCACAGCCGCCAAAGAAGGACAGGCACTCAGTGCAGCAAGGACCTCGTCAGCCACCGAGGGGACCGAGGCATGCTGGGTGTTTCTCTTTCGAGCACAGTTTCAGTGATATATTTCCCCAAACCCTTAGGTCCCACGAGAAAAGGCCAGGATTTGGAATCTTACACTACTTAGCCGAATTCCCTCTAAATATAGACCAGCAGTTTCATGCTGGGGCTCCGGTCGGAGGAGGGAGGCAAAGAAAGACCTTGGATTTCTAGAAAGTTTTACTGCAGTTGCTTCTGGACAGTTTCATTTTTCTTTGTGGGGGGACCTGGAAGTCAAAGCCCACGTTTCTGTAAGTAATTTGCATGCTATCACTCTCCCGAGGCTGAATTCTTGGGGCTGGGAGGTTTTTTGTTGCATGCGCTCTGTGATTTTAACTTTTAATGGAAATAATTTAGACTTGATTTGAAAGAGTACTTTCCAACTGTGACGAGGCAGAGACTCTGAAATGGAATTAAAGGACAAATCACCATGACTCACTCCATAAAGCTTCCTATTAGATGTTTTTTTAATCCTTCCCCAAGGATATGTTTATTGTTTTTTGGAGAGCAAGGCAGGGGGACAGAGAGAGAGAGACATCACTTGGTTGCCTCTTGTATGTGTCCTTACCGGGGATTGAACACGCGGTCCTGTGTGTGCATGGGGTGTCACTCCGACAACCCACCGAGCCACCTGGCCAGGGCTTTTCTTTCTTTTCCTTTTCTTTCTTTCTTTCTTTTTTTAAATTCAAGCTTCCTATTAGCTTTGCATTAAGCCCCGTTATAACAATTCTGATATCGTGGCAAACAATACTAGTGTGAGTTATTTCTGTGCTTTGATGCCAAGGACCTATGGGAAAAAGAAAGAGCAAAGCAATTTTTCGTTGACAACTATCTTTATTTGTCAGCATAGTTACTTACAGGTAGTCAAAGAACTCCTCAATGACAAAAACAATTAGCTGTTGGCTTCGACCTAAACCAGAGGAAAATGAAGTGACTTCCGTGGTTTCCTCCAGGCACTAGAGAGGGTTCCATTAACAGGAGGCTGCTCCGGCCCTGGCTGGTGTGGCCCCGTGGACTGAGCACCGGCCTGCAAACCAAAGGGTTGCCGGTGGCATTCCCAGTCAGGGCACGGGCCTGGGTTGCAGGCCAGGTCCCCAGCTGGGGGCCTGTGACAGGCAGCCCCTCCTCATCTCTCTCCTTCCATTTCTCCCATCCTTCCCCTCTCTGCGGGAAACAAAAAGGATCCTGCCTCGACCAGTCCCCCTGAACGAGCAAACCCGCACACCAGAGTCAGGAAGGGGCCAGGAAGGAGGGCGGTGGCTTCGCCCTGCAGAGTGAGGCCCTGCTCCAGCTTCCCCGGCCCCACGGGTCCTTCCCGGATGCCCTCACATGGAGGCACCCAGGAGAGCAAGAACCGGTGTCAAGCGGCGGGGCCATGGGATCCTGTATCCAGTTACCCGCAGCGTCGTTTGCAGGATCCGGGCGGCCACGGGGCACACAGCCCTGACTCGGCTCTCTCCGCGGGCTCTCAGTTTTCATTCGCACGCTTCGCAGTCCCTCTGAAAATACGTCGGGACAGCAGCCACTTACACGGCGACGATTCCTTCCGGAGCACCTCGTAGCTCCTCTGAGTGGTCGTTCCAGGGCTTTGGGATGTGGGGTCCTATCGAGTCCCCTTCCGAGTCACCTTTTTGAGCCTCCAAGGCCAGTCCCGTGGGGATTTTGTGAGCCGGCCTGCTCTGACCTCAGTTTTTGTGGTTGCGATTTTCCAGCTAGTCCTCGACTTGGTAGACGTGGACGAAGCCTCCGGGTGAGATTTAAGTGCAGTAATTACATTCCTGAAGGGGAAGCTAAGGCTCAAGAACACTCAACCCGAGATCCAAAGCGAACCACGCCTTAGTCACCACGCCTAAAATAGAAGCCGCTTGGCGTGGGGTCCTCTGACACAGCAAACACAAACTTCGTTCCTCGCCAAGCAGCAGCGCTGGGGGTCACGCGGGACACAGGGATGATGAAACGGAAAACGTTTCTAGAAGAATCGTTTAGAAACGTCACAGGACATCGGTCAGTAGCTTTGGTTTTATGGTGCCACTTTTTTTTTTTTTGTCACTTTAAATCTTTCCCTTAGGAATGCCCATGAGGAATCTTCATAACTGGAATTTAGTAATATCAATATCTCAAGTGCTTCACTCGTATCTTCTCTAAAACAATCAGGGAAGTATAGGTTCTTGGTGATTGTTTCTTTTTTAAATTTTTTTCCACACTTTTATTGTTGTTCAAATACAGTAGGCTCCGTTTTCTTGGTAATTAACATTGCAGGATAATACCCCTTTTAAATGTTTAACTTTGAAAAAAAAACTCATCCGTGATTTACTAAACATGCTGAATTTTTTGCTGAGGGTCTCAGGGACATGGTTTTTTGTTTTTGTTTTTGTTTTTTTCCATAAGTACTAGGACATGTTAGGTATTAGTGGGAAATTGCTGGGTTTTAATGTTTTTTATTTTACTTTATTTTTCAATGGGTTTTGAGTTTTTAGAGTGCAGTTCAAGCTGCTTAGTAAATGGCTGATCCTTTTCTGAGATCTTCTATAAGTGTTCACGTGTTCGTTAGTTTTTTTTCTTGTCTAAACTTAGTTTCTCCTAACTCTGTTTCTCTCCACTCCGGAGCTGGCTACTAAAGGACATTTTTAGAATGTTAATGGGAAGTAAAGAGACGCTGCCACAATCAGGCTCAAAGTCCTGGGCCTCCTGTGGTCCAGACAGACAGACAGACGCCCCAGGAGAACTGCTACCTTCAGCTTTATTTCTGTCAGTGAGCTTGTTATTAACTGCCTTGAATTCTTTGAAAAGTAGTGAGATTGAAATCCTAAACAAAATATTTCAGGCATTCCACCCGAACAGAAGTCACTGGCTTCTAAACTCGGCACGGGGCCCTGGAGATGAGGACCGGCTCTAGCCGGGCAGGGGCTGTCTGTCCCCTGGGGCAGTCAGAGGTGCAGGCGGGTAAATGCTACGACATTTCTACTCGCGCTGGTAGAAGAAGGTGCAAGGTCCAGCAAGCACACGAAGGAAAGACAGGTGGATTCCAGGGGAGGCGAGGCTTCAGCTGAGTGTCGAGCAGGGACGAGGGAGGGGTGGGGACGAGACAGGTGACCCCGGGGGCGGGGGATGCAGCAAATCTGCCACCATCTAAAGGTCGCTTTCCTCATTTGTGGAAAGGACGGGGCTTGGCTGGAGCTCCGGTAGTAATTGCGATTTGCCTTCTTAGAGCCTTCCTTTCACACAATTAATTCAAAGGCTGCAAGGTCTCTGCTGCAGAGACATCTTAAAATAGACCTTTGAGTTCATCCAGGCTTTTCAGCGTTGCTTGAAATTGGGCTGTCATTAGGGACTATTACCTTAAATATAAACCTCAATTTAAAACTGATTCATAATGTAGGTGGCATCGATCTAGGGAAACCGGGGGGGGGGGGGGCGGAGACACCAGGAATCCTGGAGTCTAGCTTCCAATGGCTGCAGGTTGCTCTCTGTAGCATCTCGGCTTGCCTGGATTTTGTCTTGAGGACCCACAGCCAGCCTCCAGTGGCCCAAGAACACATTCGAGGTGGAGACTCGTGTACCATATTGGGGGACAACATAGAAATTACAGCCCTGGATTGACGCCTCACCTGATTCGAATGGAGCCCAGTAATACTCTCTTCTGCTCTCTTGGCCCCAGACTGATGAGCTTAATTTTATCTTTCTAGATGGTTAGACACGGTCTTCTTGCCCAGTGGATTTGCGTTAACTAGCCAGAATGTGAACAATGTGGTATACGGGAAATATTTTACCCCTGGCTGGGTGGCTCAGTTGGTTGGAGTGTCATTTCCATGTACCAGAAAGTTGTGGGTTCAATCCCTGGGCGGGGCACATACAGGACGCAACCAATTGATGTTTCTCTCTCACATCAATATTTCTCTCTTTCTTAAAAAAAATCAATAAACCTATTTTTCTTAAGGGGAAATATTTTAAAATCAATGACAAAATGGAAAGGGGGCCGGGGGAAAATATAGGCAGAATGGAGAAATCGGGGGGGAGGGAAGAGTGTGTGCAGGTACGCCGGGCGTACAAAGCATTGCACAACTGTTCAAGCAGAGCAGAAATAATAGGTACCAAGTCGTCCCCAGAAGGAACTGTTCTCTTCTGGGTGAGCGAAGCTTTTCCAGGCCTTCGGTTTTCCATGCCTTGTGATGTGTGAGGGCTCCCCGCAAGCTCTCATTCTTGGGGCGCGAGCTCCCCAGGCCAGCCTCGAGGGTGACGCCACCGTTTTCTTCCAGGGACGATGAATCGCCCCTCTCGGGATGCCGGCTCTCACGAAGTTGCTGAAGATAGAAAGCTTTACGTCGTGGATTCCATAAATGACTTGCACCAGCTAAACCTCTGTCCTGCCGACTCCCAGCACCTGTTCCGTACGTGCGCCCTCCCAGGCTGGCTGACGGCCCTGCCGCTGGGCCTCCCAAAAATAGCAGAGGCTCATCCGGATGCGTGGGTGTGGGGAGGGCCCTGGGCCTTGGAAACAGCTTGGCACCGGGGGTGCCGCTGATTACTAGGCTATTATTTCCTTTTGTTCTCTGAATAGTGCGCAGGCCATGGGCCCTCTTGGCTCCTAAGTAAGATCTGAACCCTTGTCTTCAAAGTTCTGAGAAGTCCCTGCCGAGTTGCTCTCCCTGGGAAGGTGGCGGAGAGGCTCTTGGGCCTTGCAGTGTCCACAGGCGGGTCACCCTGGGAGCCCCCTTTCCCAGAGCGAATTGCTGAGGAAGTGTTCCACACGTGTACCTCGTTTTTAAAGAGAAATCATTAAACTGCTGTTGGTCAGAAAAGTCCACTTCATTTTCTAGCAATGACCGATTGCCCCAATGAAAGAGCTAGGGGGGAAAAGGCGGGGCAAAGGGGGAAGGCGAACCAAAAACATCTGCTGAACACTGACCGTGTATCTCGTCCTCACATACCGTAGGCGACGCCCCATCTTTTCTAGCTTAAACGCCGGCATTCCAACACAGGTGTTGGCGGCCCGCTTGGCCTCTGTTTCCTGGGTGCTCCAAACTCGTGTGGTCCTGATTTTATATCCATTCTGTTCTCTTCCTGAATCTTGCTTTTCTTTTTATTTTGAAATGTTACATTGTTGTTAAACCTATTTCAATGGCAGCAGCCAGTGTCAGTAAAAGTAGGTGTTTGGGTGCCAGCTGATGGGGTTGCTCTCATTCAGAAGCAAACGCTGTCGGTGGGGGTGGGGGTGACGTAGGGCAAGTGGGACACGAGCCACCCTGTGATCAAGCAGCGCAGCCGCTGGGACTGAAGCAAAGTCAGGGAGAATAAAAACTGACTCGAGCCACTCCGGTGCCCCAACCTTCTAGTCTTCATGTTCAGTTTAATTTTCCCGGCTACTGGGCAGGCCTTCAAAGTGATGGCGACAGGCAGACAATTCAGGGTTTGGGTTGAAGCTGGCCGTTTCTATAAGCATAGCCGCACTCCCAGGTCAAGGGCGGAACGTTTGAAAGAACCCTGTTTCCAGAACATGTCCATCCTGAAGACCCCTTTAGGAAACTAAAGTCCATCCGGGCCGTTTTTCGTTCACACGGGTGCAGGCTCAGCGGACGTCTCCTGCGGTGACAGCAGGTTCCTGGGAGAGAGCCCAGCGCTGGGGCCCCACAGCCGCTGCCCCTCCTCCTGGGTCATGTTGGGAAAAGGGCAACAGAGCCTCCACTCTGAACCTTTAACTTCTCTATCCCCTCCATCCGCCCCTCCCCCCCAACACACACACCAAATCCACGTTCTGCAGCTTCAGAGTTAACTGGAAGAGCTTTCCGAACTGGGGTAAGGCGCTAGCTGGGCCCTGCTCGGCCTTTGAATGCCGATGCGCAAGGACGTCAAGAATCCCCCAAGGGGGCACTCCCGCGCAGAGTCGGGCCGGAAACCTGGCTTTGCGCAGTGATTAGAGCCCTAACCGCGGGGACGGTCCCGTTCTGCTGCCCGCTGCGTGCTTGTGATCCCGCCGTCTGTCTGTTTTGTGTTAGTGCCGGAGGAGAAGGTCCCGGGGCGTGGCGCCGCCTCGGGAAGCGGGAGCTACCGCCTGTTTTTCCTGGGGCTGGTCGCGGCGCTGATCCTCAGCCTGGTGCTCGTCTCCTTCGTGATATTTCTAATCGGTGAGTACCGCGGGCGGTTCCCGGGGCTTGCATGCGCTTGCTTTCCGGCCGATGTTTTGTTTTGCTCAGCAAAGGCTGAGAGTTTACCCACCCCCAGGGCCGGAAGTTCACGAGGACGAACATTAAATATTTCTACAACGCTTGAATTTCTCCCTTGGAGCCTCTAGCTGTCAAGCGGTAGGCAGTTTATTCTATGAATTCTAGGTTTCCTTAATCCAATGCATGGGCGTAGATTTCCCCATGAATTCAGGTCTGTAACATACAGTCACATGCAGTTTCCAACTCCTTCACGTGGATTACTCTTCTGAAGCCTTGTGCCAACATCGGCTGGTGCTTCACACCCCGCCTGTGCCCTGGCCCGGGAGCTCAGCTGGCTGGAGCCCAGGTTGTGTCTGGGTCCACAGTCAGGGCACATGCGAGGGTCAGCCAGTGAGTGCGCAACTTAGGGGAACAACGATTGATCTCATTCTCTCTCTCTCTCTCTCCTTTCCTCTCTAAAATCAATCAATAAAAAAATTAACAAACCAACCAAAACACAACAAAATAGCATCCTGCCATGCCTCCTTGGGTAAAGACGAGTTAATAACCAGTTAAACTTTTGGGGACATTTTAGCCAGGCCTACGGGCACAGCAGCAACCCGGAGGAACTTCTTTCCTGGGTGGAATGGTGAATAGTAAGATGAAGAAGGATGATGATGATGATGAAAAGACGCTACGTGTCGGGTGCTCACTCCTTCCCAGGCACCAGGCTGAGTGCTTGATGTCGGTTTGCTCAGTGCTGAAACTCAGGCTCGGAGAGATGAAAGAGCGTGCCCAAGGGCACACGGCTTGGACAAGGGCTGGGTCGCGGTTACCAGGCGTCAGAGGCTAGGCGCTTCAGTACCATTATTCTGCTCCTCCGGTCTGAAGAGGGTTTGTTGTATATTTCCCTCTAGAGTTTTCCATTGAGGGCAAAGCTGTACTAAGAAACAGAAAGAGGACTTGAATAAAGCAGTATCTTTTTACTGGCAATTACTCTGTGCCGGACACAGAACTTCGTTAACTTTAATTCTTCCTCCACCCCCAAGCTAGTGCCTAATATGTCCAGTTTTACTGATGAAGGACCGTGCTCCGGAGAGTTCAACTCTCCCCGTTTCCCCAGCAAAGCGGGGGTTCTAGCCTGGGCCCGAGTGGCTCCAGACGCACGCCACTGCCCAAGGTCACGCAGGCGGACATGAAGAGGCTGGGAAACTAAGTCCCTTGTTGGATGACTAAACCCCCAGCAGTTCTCTCCGGGCCTGCTGGCTGCATGGACTGTGGGAGCGGGGGTTTGCCAAGGGGGCTTTTCAGGGCTCAAATTCAGGGCCGGCCAAGTTCATGAGACAGGTGCTGGTGAGAAGGAAAATGGCTTATTCGAGTGCCAGTCACCTGAGAACATGGGGGACTCTTGTCCCAAAGCCCATCTCCGCATCTCCGCGCAGGCAGAGGTTTTTATGGGGACGGAGAGGGGAACGGAACCAGGAGTCAAGGGAGGGGGTTGAAAAGGTCTCTGCGTGCAGACGAGCACAGTCAAGAACATCGCAACTGGTCAGGTGACGGTCTGCTGGGCGTCATCCTGGTTTCATGGTTGAAGGTCAGCAAATCTCCCAGAGCTGGGATGCCTGAAGGTCAAAGTCTGTATCTGTTACAGTTCTTTGCCAGGGTTTTATACCAACATGCCACATATCAGTCAGAGTCCCCATTTACAGAAACAATGTCACAAGAACGGCGGGGTGGGTTCCAACCTCCCATGGGCACAATGCCCCATGGTTACAAGCTGAGCACCTACCCAGGGCTCTGACCCTGGAAACCAATGTAACGTTCTGCTTTCCGTTTTGAAGTTCAGACTGGAAACAAGATGGACAACATGCTGCGAAGACTGGCGGCTGAGAGAAAGGACATCGATGACCTCAAGAAACTCAACAGCATGATTGTAAAGCGACTCAACCAGCTGCACTCGGGACGGAACTGAAGAGATGATCTTCCAAGAGCACCTGCTAACTCCGTGCTTCTGCCGTGCTGGGCGTGTGCGAGGCTGGGAGCCCAGCCCGGCACTTCTGCGGAGGGTGGATTATCGGGATGGGGAGCCTGTCCTGGGGCCAACTTCCTGCTACAGGGATGTAAACAGCTCCAAGGCCAGGGAAGGGGTGCACAGTGGCCACGGGGACTCATCTGATGGCCAGGTCCTTCGGCTTTAATGGGGTGAGGTGGGTGGCTGGCATGAAGGCCAACCAGTAAGAAGCAAGATAATTCAGCCCTGTAACACAACGTGTCTGACAATGGTGCTCTGTCACCTGAACAAGTTCACCGTCCCAGCGAGGTGTGCGGTACCCCCTGCACCTTCCTAAACTCCCGCAGTGAAGGACAGCATTGTGGTCAAGGGAAGCAGATGACAGGCGATCTTTTTAATAAAAGAAATTCTGCTCAGGTGATTAACCTTGGACTCTCATTTCCCCAGGGACGGGCGATGGGTGGACTGCAGGGCTGGTTGCCTCCCGGTGTTTGCTGGTAGTCACATGTGTACGGTGGGGAGGGCTCAAAGGAGAGGCCCAGTTTATTCCACCAGCGTTCATGGAGCTCCATGCAAACTGCCCACTGTAGAGAGGCTTACACTCCCGTGGGGAACAGAGGAGACGCATTGTTACATCCGAGCACGGAAGCTTTGTTGGTTTTGTTTCTCACGGGAAAAAAACAAAATCCTTCATTACCCCGCTGACTGACTTGGAGGAAATCTGGGGGCTCTGTGTCCAGACTAAACTGCAGGAGGAAAGGGCACGTCTGGAATATTTGGAACCTGCTGGTGTTGGCACGAAGGATGAGGCACACAGTATGTAAGATGCCGTGTGCTAAAAAATGAGCTGGGAAAGCGCCATAACACTAAATAGTTAATGAAATAAGCACAAGATGTTTACTTATCCAGTTTCATACTCACAAACACTCGTCCTGCCTGCTTCTGCGCTTAAAATGGACAGCTAACACACAGAATATTTTAAAAATCGGAAATGTGGGTTTACTGGAAAATTCTTAGTGACCTGTTGAGGGGACATGGATTTACCGTGACCTCGTTTCAGAAACCAGAGAGGAAGAGCTGATCTCTTCCCTAGAATCTGTTGGTGCTCGTTATGTGTTTTGAAACATCTTTCTACCTGCACAGTGGATGCATCTCGTGCTCAGGAAGAGATGACTTTTATTCCGAGGAATGCACGGTTCTTACACCACCAAGCTGTGTCCGACCCATCCTTCACCCTGCTTCGGGGTTCCGTCCTCCTGGACCTGACCTGGGTGGCTTGTGGGGCGCAGGCCCGGAGAACGCGCCCCTTGGCGCGGCCCAGGCATTTGCATCCACAGAGAACAGCTTCCGTGGACCCAGCTTTCAAATACTGGCCGGCTGCATATCATCCTTTTTTTTTTTTTTTGGTGGAAAAGGGAGGAACTTTGGTGCGCACGTCACCTGGACTAAGTCAAAATACTGCGCCCTTATAGCACATTTTTGTTGCTTAAAAAGATTGTTTTCATGCGAACAGATCGCCCTGCATCAGGGTGTCTGAACTAATTTTCCTCTAGCTTAAAGGAATGACTCCATTTAAATTCAGCAGAGGGCAAGCAGAGGGGAAAGCATCTTCAGAGGAGACTGCTGATCTAGGTTCTCCGTGGAGGAGTTTGCCCGAAAGCGGCTGGGACACGGAGAGAGTGTGTCAGGACCACGAGCTAGCCTTCCGCAGGGTCAGCAGGTGCATTGTTTTAAAAATGTATTTTATTTATTTTTGGAGAGAGAGGAAGGGAGCGGGAGAGAGAGAAACATTGATGTGAAAAAGACGTATTGATTAGTTGCCTCTCATATGTGCCCAGACCGGGGACTGAACCCACAACCCAGGCATGTGTCCTGACTGGGAATCGAACCGGCGACTTTTTGCTCTGTGGGATGACAGCCTCCCCACAGAGCCACACCGGTCACGGTGGGAAATGCATTTTTTAAAAAAGAGGAAACATGAAATATGCTTTATTGGCGTCCCTATGTCCACGGACTCTCGTTTGAGGAAGACGAAGGCTTCTCAGTAAACATCTTTTAGGGAAAACATGATTGGAAGGTAAGTCTAGTTTTTACGAAGAGGAAAAGGATTCTTAGGAAATGAAACAGCAAGGCAGAACGGAGTCAATTCCACGTGACAAGTGGGTGTTGAGCCACAGGCGCTGGGCCCAGCAGTGAGCGCTGAACTCCCGAAACTTCGGGAGGAGACCGAGTCGCGGTCCCGGCTCCACCCGGGGAAGGAGACGTGGGTGAGAGACAGGAATGGCCGGCGGACCCCACTCTCAGAGAAGCTTACTTACTCCGGGGGCGGGGGAGTGGGGACCCGTGGTTTTAAGGAACCACGGTGAGTCCGGGGCTGTTTGGTGGGGTGGCTGCATAGAGAGTGGGTTCGGAGCGAACTTGGGTGTGGATTCCGGGTCCAGGCAGGAGTCCCCGCCTGGCCGTGACTTCTTGATGACATTCCTGAACCGTAGCTTACACCCCAGTTCAGGGCGCTGGTCGAGGTTTCAGAAGGGCGTTGGGGGCTATTCTGACAGCAGAGAGTGCGGAGGGAGAACCTGCGCGCGCGCAGGCAGACGGCTGGAAACACAGCTGATGATTTAACCGGGGCTTCTGCGCGCCGACAGCCTCTCCTTTCCCAGGCCCCACCGGGACGACCGTGAGCGTGGCCGCAGACGGACTACGTGGGAATTCCACTCTGCATCCGCCCTGCCCCCAACCCAGCAGACGTCTTTAACGCTGCTGCGTTGGCTTCGACTGCTGAGTGAGCACAGGTCCACCGAGGGGCACTCAGGAACGAGTTCTTAGGGACGCGGACGCAGACGCAGCAGTGATGGAACGGACCAGACGGCAGGCAGCGCGGAGGTGCCACCCGGGACCTGCTTCCAAACCTGTGCTCGGTACAGATGACAGACAACCCAGGTTCCCTCCGTAGGACTCGTAGGCGTCACAGAGAGCAATGGCTTCGCTGTTTCCCCGCCGACTGGAGTCGGACACTGTACTTGCAGCTCCCGGATTTTGCGCTGTGACTGCGCGCGTGTGCGGTGCGGGCTCCTCGTTCTCCCGGGGGCGCGCGCCTGGCTCCGCAGCGAGGTGACTCGGGGTAACTGAGCTGGGCCAGGAGGAGTTTCCAGGCCGCTGCTTCCGAAGGGCACAGTGGCTCTCGCTGACAGGAGAGCAGGGACACCTGGTGGCAGCTGGCGGTTCAGGGGAAGGAGGCCCATTCAAAGGAAGGAAGAAGGGGAGCCTTAGGACGGAGCAGCGCGTGATGCGGAAGGAGAGGAAACGGCTGCTTCCGTCACAGCGCCGCTGGCTGCCGTGTCCGGGGCTAGATGCTTCCCTAGTCGAGGGTGAGCCCCGTGTTGGGGGTGGGGACACAGATGGCTTTCCCAGGATGGCTGGCTAACCCGTTGTCTGGTCAAGGAGGTGGCTTTCCTCCCAGGAAGTCTCCTCCGGCTCTCACCTTCTGGGCCACCGCGTTTGGCGCCTGACCCGCCTTGTAGCTTGGCTTCCATTGTGTGTCCCTCCTCTCCCCACTTTGGGGTGAGCTCCACGAGGGGAGCACGTCCTCCGGGTGAGAAGACGCTGGTGACTGAGACGTTCCTGGCACCACCTGGGCAGACACGTCCCAACAGAGGCCACACGACACGGCTGCCTGGTGCAGGCGGACCTTCCTGGCAGTGGGCAGAGAGGCCCCTCGCAAGGCTAACCATCTTGCCCGCCCTCGAGATGGGCCATGCAGAGGTCAGAGGGCCAAGGCTTTTGATGTTCGGCCTTGGCAAATGAAAGCCCCACCATGAAGCCAAAAGATGCTTCTGCCATTTTGGTCAAGACTCAGGATGATGGAAAAGGGCTGGTGGCAAGTTCAAGTGCTGCAGGCGCCCGGAGCCTCGCCCTTGGCTTTCTGACCAGCCTCCCCGAGGTCCTCGTCGCAAGGCTGGGGCGCCGAGGAACAACAGGGTCTTTCCCAGCCCTCCCTCTGACGGGCTCCCGCCAGCTTCTCTTCATGTTGGTAACGAATCTCTCTCTCACGACAAAACTAATGTACATTCTACGAAGCGATGGGGGCTGACCCAATGTCAAAGGAGGGATTATTAAACCCGCCCGGTCTTGGGCATCCTGATGAGCAGATCCCCCTTTTCCTTCTTTCGTAGGAAAGAAGGAGATCGACCCAAAGCAGGGGGCTCACCACAGACCCCTAGGACATTCTACTCAGCCGCCGGAGCCTCCTTGCCCCAGAGCCACTGCGGTGACCGTCCTTGGGGCGAAGGCCACAGAGGACCCTGTTCCAGACCCCCCAGAACCACCCGTGCAGCAGAAGCCTCCCGAATTCCTGTGCGTCTGTAGCCTTGCTCTCTGTGGAACCCCTCTGTTAACTGCTCCCCACTGGCCTCCTCCCCTCCCACCACGTCACTCCCTCCCGAGACCCAGGAAGCCCCTCACGATATCTCGGCACTGACTCCTCGCCTCCTGGCTCCCCTCGACAATTGCAGGAGGCTCCTCTAAGTGAAGCTGATCTCCTGTGGTTTACAGACGGTTCTCATTTCAAAGATAGAAACGATAAGTGCTGTGCCGGAGATGCAATTGCAAGCCCTCGGGATGTCGTGCAGGCAGCATCCTGGCCACTGGCTGCTTCGGCCCGCCAGGCTCGCTGTGGGCCCCCGCCGGGGTGTGCGCGCAGCCAAGGGCAAAACCGCCACCGGCCTTCATGCTGAAGGCGCCATGCCTCGGCAGTGACTGTGGAATGTCGTGGAAACAGCGTGGCTTCCGTACTTCCATGGGAAATAGAATGAAAAAATGGCCCCTATGTCCGGGAATCATTGCGTGCTGTGCTTTTACTTGCTGCCTTTGCATTATTAATATCCCGGGGCATTCTCAACTCGACTCTCTAGAAGCGCAAGGAAATCACTTCGCCGACGCTGCCATAAAGGATCAGCAGCTGGCAGGCCTCCGTCATGGCCCAAGGGGGTCACTCCCCAGTCAGTGATTTAGAAAAACTGGCCAGAGAAGCCCAACGATCGGCTCCGGAGGAAGAAACACAAGATTGGAGATCGAACGATTGCTGGTTGGAGGAAAGAACAGCCCCGTCGTCCTGCCGGCCACTCTCAGGTTTCCGCCGTGAGCGACCAGTGGGGGACAGACAAGCTCAGTGAGAGCAAGGGGCGAGTCCTAGGCCTGCAGTTTCCTTGGTAACAGGTGCATCTTTCCCTGACGTGAGCCCCGTCCATTGTGAAGAGCGCCTTGCTCTCTGGTCCCCCTTGGCCAGAGGCCCTCCCGGGGAGGCCCGTGCGCACTGCCCTGCACGTGTGTCTGACGGAGGTTTGCACGACGGGCCTCACACAGCGTCTCCCCTCTCACCGACACACACACATTTCACTCGTGGTCTGTATGATCTCTCCCTGCACCGGCCCCTTCCCTTGTGGACCGGCCGTGGCCTCTTCAGTGGCTGCCGTCCTGTTAGAGAAGGCGATCAGACCCGGGGAACTTCCCACGGAGTCCGTGGTGACGGAGCAACGCATCTGACTGCCCAGGTGCTTCAGCAAGCCCGTGCGGCTTGGCCAGTTTCACGACCTTTAACGGTGCTGACCACCCCCGGTCCTCAGGTTTAGTTGGACACCCCTACACTATTAAGATTCTATAGGCCAACTTTGCAGAAACCCTTCGTAGAGCTTGGCCAAAAGCATTGCTGTTGGTTCTTCTAAATCTGAGACCCACCCCCTTGGGGCCCATACGCTGTCTGCTTCTGAGATCATTAACTCCAGGACGCTCTACGCATCTGGTTCCTGCTTCTTTGGATCCACAGTTAATAACGGGAGACACACTTTAATACTGGGAGGGCCTCACTACTTCTACCGAAGATCGCCACACTCTGGCTGAGCAATCCTTTTACAGCGCTCCGAGCCGCTGACAATCAAAACCCACGTTCTACAACCTGGAGATGATGTTCGCCGGCAGAGACAGCCTCGCTGGGAGGAGCCTGCCAGGTGCTGCTGACAACCTCAAGTCCAGGGAGTAGACTTGGGTGCGCGCGCCTCACCTTAACGAGGCGCCAAACCCTGACGAGGCCTGCGCACGGTCCGTCAAAAACCGAAGCAGGCAGCCTCTGCAGGAGACAGCTTCCCCACGGGGACCGGATCGGGCCTGCACACCTCTTTCCCTCACTGTTAATTCTCACTTGTTTACCTTTCCTCATCGATTGTGAAAGGAGGACGCTTTTCCGGTTGTTGGGTCTGTCCTCGAGAACTTGGATCTGCCCCAGATAATAATACAACCGTCTTTGTTCCACCACTCGCAGGTTTGAGCCCCTGGTTCAAGGTGACCACACGGACCGCGTTTGTTACGTTGCTTTACCTCTGTTCTGTATTCTTGCTGTTCGGCTCTGCTCACCTTTGCTCGGTAGCCCGGGACATGAGCTGCTTCCCGATCCACACGCCTTCCCTCGGACGGGAGAGACGACAGACATCCAGAAGTCCTTCAAGACGTGGAGGGACAAAAGGCTGCTGACATTGGAAGACCCGACCGCTGCTCAGGGATGTTTTCAGAGGAAGAGCTGGATCGAAAGGGGGGCAATGGTACAATTTTGGCAGCGACATAACCCATCGGATGGAGTACAGGATCTGGGTTCTTGCACGGCGATACATGTCCGTACATGTATTGCCCAGTGAACACAGGTCGAACTTGCATTTTAATCCATTCATGGGGGAACCCTTAGGATGACGAAGTTGTTTCAAAGGGGAATGCAGGCAACTTACCTGGACACTAGCCAGTGAAAAAGGCGGTGGGGTGGGGGGAGGAAGAAACTCTTGGGATGAAACCGATACACTGGATAGGAAACCCGTTAAGATTCTGCCCCGAGCAGAGGTCATTTGCATTTTCGTAGGAGGGGATGATTTGCATCACCAGTAGAAAACATTTGCATCTCTGTTACACAACCAGGCTCGTGGCTCAGTTTTCTACAAGGTAACTTTTACCCTTGAAAGAGCAGTGACCTGCTCTAACTGTCGACAAAGTTACCGGCATCTTGTTGCCTTAGGGGACCTCTATTTTCCTGGCCCCACTCCTTCCAACTCTGGTCCTGGGTAGGTTCCTGTCCTTCACTCCTTCCTCATCCTCAACTCTGCCTGTCTGAACACTGAGCACTCTGTGACTTAGCTGTGTAAGCGACTATCTCTCCCCACAGACTCTGGGCGTGGTTTCTTCCGCCCTCTGCACGCTAGCCCTGCAGCCCTGCGCTGGCACATCCTACAGGTTCGATAAATGCTGGTTAAGTAACGGCATGGAGGAGGTGGGATCTGAGCCATGGTGTGAACAAAAATATGGTGAATGCAAGGTGGTGGGGGTGGGAAGAAGATCAGCGGAGTTGGAGAACGCCACACTCCACCCCGGGAGGGTGGACTTCAGTGTGGGCCGATTTTGGTGGAGACCAGGCCAGACCAGGCCAGGCCAGGGCAGGAGGGGGCTGGCGTAGAAAGCCCTGACTGACCACAGTGAGAGGCGCGGTGCAGGGGGCCTTCTGCGGGCAGTCTGCCTCTCGTGTCCTTGGGCCGTCCTTGCCATCACTTGTGAGTAGGACGAACGGCCCCTCGGTTGGCAGGAATCAGAGGGCGAAGCAAAAACCGGGAGGCACCAGGAGGCACCAGGTGCGAGAAGGGGCAACGGTTCAGGGACAGCCGCCTCCCTGCAGAACCCCGCGGAGATTTTGCTCCTTTGAAAAAAGACTCCCTCCGTCTATTCAGGGGTGACAGGACGGCCTCCCTCGCCGGAGGAGACCTCTGGCAGCTCCTCTGCCACTCGCGCGACCCGGTGGCCCATCTCCCGGTCCCGACCCAGACGCCGAGCGCCCCCGGCCGCGCTCCAGGTGTCCGCGGGCGCGCGCCCCAGCGCGTTCCGGCCGAGGGCGGGGCGCGGGGCGGAGCACGAGGCGGCCCGCTGGGTCCCAGATCCCCGCCCGCCTCCCGGCCTGTGGCCCGGCGCCTGCGACGCGAGCGCGGGGCGAGCCCGGAGACGACGCGGAGCCATGAGCCGTCTGGCCCTGAGCGCCGCGGCGCTGCTGCTGGCGCTGCTGGTGGAGGTAGGGGCAGGGCCGGGCCGGGCCGGGGTCGGGGCTGCGCCGCCCGGGGCACCAACTGGAGGAGCCGGGGCAGCGCGAACAATGCGGCGGCGGAGCGGGGACGCCCGGGAGACCCTCTGCGAGCACCCGAGGGGTCTGGCGGCCGAGAGCTGTGCCGCCAGGTCCTGCATTTGTACGGTGCCGGAAAGTGTGGGGACCCTGGTGACAGGGAGGCTCCCCCGGCCTCTCCGCCGCGTCCGTGAGTCTCCCCCTCTGTCCCCACCCAACCCCGCCCCAGCCCCGAAGGGTGCTTATTTCTCTGGCGTCCAGCTCCTGCCTTGGGAGACCTAGGAGAGACCTTTCCGCGCTACTCTCCCCCGACCCCCTCCCCCGAGGGCACCCGGATCCCGCGGAGGGGGCGTGGGGGGGTGTCCTGGGCGCGGCGCAGGCGCACAGAGTCGGGGTGGGTGGGCCGCGGGAGGGTCGCTGTGCGGGCGCGGAGGAGTAGTTGTAAGAAAATGTCACGGGTGCTAGGAAATAGCGGGGCGCGGCGGGCGGGAACGTTCCTGCTGGTGCAGACCACGCGCAGGGGCTTCGGGTGCGCGAGCCGCGTTCCCCGTTCCCCGAGAGCAGCTGCGGTGGGCGTGCAGCTGGAGCCCAGCGGGATCCTGGGGGAAGGACGGAGGGTGGGAGCGCCTGGCGACCGCAGCCCTTCTGGGAACCCGGCTGTCCCGGGAGGCGAGCGGCGTCCTCCGGTGGGGGTGGGGGTGGGGGCACGCCCTCGCTGAAGCAGGTTCTTCAACGCGTGAGCTGGCGGCACTCCCGAGTGTCCAGTTTGAACCAGGGCTCCTTCCACTCCGCTCACCTTCCTTGTTTTGAAGGAAGTTTGCATTAAATTAATGAAGTCATGGTAAATGGATAATGCATAACTCACATCTCTTTCTGTCATTCGTATTTCAGAGGGTTGTAAAACTCTTTAATAGTTGGGTGTTTGTGCTGGAAACCACTACTTGGTTTTCTGAACCTGTTAAGAAATAAATGTTACGAGATGTTGGGAGGGCAGGTCTCCCGCTCCCCTGAAAGGGAAATTGAAGGAAAAGTTTCTTGCCCCAGGCTGTGCCATAGCAAAGGCCTTGTGTTTGTATTCTTGATACCCCCCGGGGCTGGGTGTGTTAAAGTATTTGTGGAGTGCCTTCTGCCTTCTCACTAGCATTCTTTCCATTTGCTCAGATATTTATTTATCTATTTATTTATCCATCATCACCGAAGGACATGCTCATTGATTTTTAGAGAGAGGAGAAAGAAGGGAGGGAGAGAGAGGGAGAGAGACATTATTGGTTGACTCTTGAAGGCACCCTGACCGGGGATGGACCCACAACCCAGGAATGTGCCCTGACTGGGAATCGAACCCCCAACCTTTTGGTCTATGGGACAACACTCCAACCAATGGAGCCCCACCGGTCTGGGCTGTTCAGAATTTTAAAACCGTAGGGATAACTTCCTCTCTGTGAGTCACTGGACATAACGGAGAGATGAATCGGTGGAGAGCGCCATTTGCCACAAAAGACACACATCGGACCCTGCCCGAGCAACGGCCACTCCCCAGCCCCTTTAGAAACCTCGCTGGAAGAAAATGTCCAACATCCGTTTGGTTCTGCGCCTGCCAGTTGTCCGCGTGTGTGGGCCTGTGCCTGGGGTGTGTAGCCAAGGCCCCCCCCCAGGGACTCAGTCCTTCTCGAAACAGCTGTTTGGTCGCACCGGAGCTGTCCCCTTCACAGAGAGTTCCATCGCGTCCGAAAGGCTGACAGATCTGAAAAGCAGGACCGTCACAACACTAGCCCTAAGTGACTAAGCCAACGCCTTTGCCACGTCGGTCGAACAGCTAGCTGATTGGTGAGGTTTGTTTTCAACGGGTGGGCGCGGGGGTAGCCCACTTTTCCACGATGATCTTCCCTGAGGTGTCTCTGAGGAGTTCAGGAGATTTCTTTATAATTCATCACGTGGAATTTTATACCTGAGATCTAGATCTAAACATCTCAGGCTGCGTTCCTGTTACACGGGTCGCTCTGAACTTCATCTCAGAGATGCTGTTATCGCAACACCTTTGATGCTTTTGAAATCCCGAATCACACCCACAGAAGAGCCGTTACAGCTGCTCGGGGCGCAGGGGTGCAACGAGCTGCCTTGCATGGAGGGTGTGGAACAGGAGATATTTGATGGCTTCCGACAGCCAGCTGCAACCTGGGGAATTTGTCTTTGTCTCTTTGTTCTGCCTGAGCTGGTTTCATTGTAGTTGCTGGTTGCTCATAAACCACCTGGAACGAGGGGGCCCTGGGGACAGTGGCTATTTCTCCCCGGCCGTCTAGCACCCAGGGTCACAACGGAGGGGACTTCAAAGCTGTCTGGGGAAGGGTGGTCCTCCCCTGCTTCATCGCTTTGTAGAAATTCACATACCTGTGAGACATAAAGAGTGCTTTAAAATATTTTTTTTTCTTTGTCAGGCATTGTTCTGAACATTTAACAAATGTCACCTCGTTAATCCTCTTGGCAGTTCCATTTCTCCCCATTTTTATTGCAAATGGGGAGCTGTGAAAGAACTTGCCCAGCAGGTCCGTGGGGGGGCTCCGGCTCGCGTGCAGAGGCGCGGCCTCTCCCGCTGCAGGCACGGTGAGGGCCTGGACGTGGTCCGTACACGGTACCTCTGGAGGCCGACCGGGGCCCTGGGTGGCATGCATCCTGTCCCACAGGGAACCAGCAACCCCGCCTTTCGCAGCTCAGTCCTTGGGGGGACCGTAGAACTAAGCATCCAGCACGACACGGCGGGGAGTGAGTGGGGGCCGTGGCTCATCCTGCCTGCGGGCATCTACAGGGCTGTCCAGCCCTGAGCTCGTCCCGAAGCCCAGGCAGGGCCTGAAGCAGGAGTGGCTGCTGACAGCGCCCTCCCTCCCCGGGGATGCCGCTCGAAGCTCATTATTGTGGTGCCCTTTCCTCGGCGTGAACTCAGAGCTTCCTGGGACTGGCAGGAGGAGCCTGTGAGGACTCTTCCTCTTCGCTCCGCTCTCCCCTCCCCCAGTCACTCTGTGCCAGCAGCCTGGGCCCCACGCGGAGGCTATGGACAGGGGGACCTCAAAGCCCCTCTGGGTCATAAGGTTCCAGGCTTCTGCCCTACCCGCCGGCCTGTGAGGTCCTGGGCCTGCGGCCCAGCAGTGCAGGCCAGTGGCTCCCCGAGCCTCCCCTGGGCTGTGGCGGCTCCTCGGGAACAGAAGGAAAAGAGCTTTCGGACCTCCCGGCGGCGCTGCTTCCGCTGAACTCGGGGAGTAGCTGCGGGCCCCGGGTGCAGGCGCCTCCCGTGGGCTTTGAGGTATCGTCACTGCAGCCTCCTTCTAGAGGCAGGTTGTGGATGCTCTTGTAATAGGGTTAGGTTTTTTTTTTTTTTTAATTTAAGATTTGTGCATTTATGTTCTAAGAAATATTTTTTCTTCTATTGATTCCAGAGAGAGGGAAGGGAGGGAGAAAGAGAGGGCGAGAAACATTGATCAGTTGCCTCCCTCATGCCCACGACCCGGGACCGAACCCACAACCCAGACGGACATGTGCCCTGACTGGGAATCGAACTGGTGACCTCTCGCCCTGCAGAACGACACCCCACCAACTGAGCCTGACACCGGTCAGGGATGTTCTCAGGGCTCCTTCCTTACTAAAGGGAACCCAGAACTGTGTACTGTACTATTCTGGGTCAAATCCCCCAGCTCAGAGGCTGGGGTTTGCTGCACCCATTCACAGGGGGGATGAGCTCCGCTTGGTTATTTTATACAAGGGCTGGCATCGGGGTCCTCTTGCTTCTCCCTGGAACATGGAACCTTTAAGCAAGACCGAGACGTGTTTCGAACTTGTTCTGGAGATGGAACAGCCCTTCCTGGGCTAGAAAAAGCGGTGGTCTTCTCTTAGAGAGGGGTGGAAAGTGAGCATTATCTTTTAAAACTGGAGAAAGTGGGAGGATTACTGAGTATCTTTTTTCAGGCCCTGGGTGTGTTGACACCCAGAAGTCTCGAAATCAGAACCAAGTCTTGTTCCAGAGGGACTTCTTTTTGTCTTGTGCCAAAAGATTCTCCTGCCCTGGGGTCCCAGTGACCATGGCAGCTGCCCCACCCCCGCCGCTGCCCCCACACCCCCCATGCCAGTTTTCTGAAATAAAGCTTCTCAACCCTCCCAACCTTTTGGCGTCTCTGGGCCACACCGGAGGAAGAATTGTCTTGAGCCATACATTAAATACCTTTCAACATGTAATCGCAAAAAACCTCATCATGTTTTCAGTAACTTCACAATTTTGTGTTGGGCCGAGTTCACAGCCGTTCGGAGCCTCATGGGGCCTGTGGGCCGGGGGTTGGACACCCTGGCTTGAGAGCTTCTAGAATCTGGCCAACATGTGACTTGAATGCAAAAGAAGAGTGTGGGGGGTTTATCTCTGGAAGCTCGGGAGAGGCTGGGTGTCTGCGGATGGGAGGTGACTGGGACGAGTGAGCAAGGCCGAGGGACTCTGCCCAGAAGCGGGGAAAACCTGGCTCCAGGTGCTGTGCCGGGAGGGCCGTGGCCTGGGGCACATTCTCGCCGCTCTCTGGGCTCCGCTTTCTCTGGTCTTCCGTGACTCTAGACGTACACGGGCCCGGCTAGCGGCCACTGCACTTGGCTAGCTATGGATGGCGAGGAACTTTCCCAGGTGTCTGTCCTCAGTGAGGCCGCTCAAATGTCACCCTCTCCGTGAGCTGATCTTGACCGCCCTGTGCAAAGCTCCAGCCCTGGGTGGTGCAGCTCAGTGGACTGAGCACCGGCCTACAAACTGAAAGGTTGTCAGTTCAATTCCCGGTCAGGGCTCACGCCTGGGTCGCGGGCCAGGTCCCCAACTGGGGGCATGAGAGAGGCAACCAATTGGTGTTTCTCTTGCACATCCATGTTTTTCTCCCTCCCTTCCCCTCCTTCTAAAAAAATAAACAAACAAAAATCTTTGAAATCCCAGCCCAGTTCCCCTCCCGCCCCCTTGCTCTGCGCAGGAGTTCCCTCCCTGCTGCCTCCGTGACTGTCACAGTGTGATGGGATTTACTCTCCACTGTCTGGGCATCACGGGGCGGGGGGGGGGGCAAAGGGTTGCTCCCTTCCGTTCACTGAAATGCCCCCAGCTCCTAGCACCGTGCTTGAGACAGAGTGGCCCACATTTAATTTCTTTCAGGAAGACTGACGATCGTAATTAGTTGTCCAGGCTTTGTCGTGTTTGCCACAGTGACAACCTGGCAGCCCAGACCGGGGGCTCCACCCTGGCTTCGACCAGACGCCGCAAAGCCTGGCGGCGGGTCGCCTGTCCTCCCTAGAGTGTGTGAGCCCCCGTTCGCCGGCCATTCGCAGCGGGCAGTGTCCTGGAAGTCCTGAGCCTTGTCTCCCGAGGGTTCTGTCGCCTGTCTGGGCCAGCGCAGGGGAGTGGCTCGGGCCCTGGGAGGCCTTTCGGGGAGGGCAGGGCTCCCCCAGCCACCTGCCTCTCTCTCTCCTGGGCGTGGAGACCCTACACAGAGATGTGCCGATTGGACCCCGCCTTCGCAAGCAGGTGGGGTTCGTGACCTGGGCCTCCCCGAGTTTTTGGAGGTGGTATATTGTGGAGGGAAACAGGCAGCTTTGGAGCCAGGCAGACCCGTGTTTTCCGCTGATTCCAGCGTCCTCTTTTCGGTCAGGTCGCTTGGCTTCCCGGAGTTCACTTGTCGCGCCGGGGCTGTCATGCCTGCCTGGCGGGAGACCTCTGCTCTCAGAGAGCCTGCGTGAGTGTGGAGGTTTGTCAAATAGTAAATGTCTCTGTGCGGTGGCTGCTGGCCTCAGTATGTGTCGTTGGCATCTGTCGGGACAGGCGTTCAAGACGGAACCCATTCCTAGAGGCACAGTGGAGAGAACAGCCTTTGGAGGCAATTCCGCCTCCTGGGGACGAGAGGCATCTTCTCGCAGAGCTTTTGAAATCAGCCAACGTGCCTCTGCTCTCTTGCTGCGGGTTCTAAATCCAAAAGGCGCTTATATTTTTCCGTGTCATTAGTCCATTAGGGCAGGGGTCCCCAACCCCCGGGGTGCGCGGAGTGGTACCGAGCCAGCAGCGAAGCTCACCTGAGCTCCGCCTTCTGTCTCCGTGGAAAAACTCGTCCCTCGTGCTCAAAAGATTGGGGACTGCTGCTTTAGCGGGCTGCCTTCCCACGGGATGCGCGCCCGGCCAGCAGAGGGCGCAGGCCTGGACTGGGACGGGCGCCTGCTCCCTAACCTGCTTCCGGACGCTGTCCCTGCCCTGCCCCTCCCTTGGTCGACTCAACGCCGTTTGTATTTGCTCGGCAGGCGTTTTCTCCTCCAATGGGCTTCCGTTCGCCCCCCTGCTGTGTGAAAGGGGACGCCAGCCCCCTTGGTCTGGCTGGGTGACTCCTTCCTGCTCCGTGTGTCCTCAGGCGGAAGGGGTCGGACCTGCCTTCCTCCGGTTTTGTGTATTTATTGTTTCGGGGGTGCAAATTGGCCTCTGAGATGTGCTTTGAGGAGCGCTCAGAATCTGACTGGGCCTGGAGCGCGTGCTGTGCGGGAACTTTTCACGGGTCTGTAGGACCGTGCGCTTGCTGTCGACGCCGGGTGCCGGTGTCGCAGTCTTCTAACCTCCCAGGGCACGGCTTGGATCCAAGTGACACCCTCCACGGACTCCAGAGGTGGTCAAACAGCAAGCTCGGCAGGTAGGTTTAGTTCCTGCAGCCGCCCGCTGGTCCGGGCGCGCGCCGCAGGCTGGGTGCTCGGTTGGAAAGACGCGGGGAAGAACGCGGCCCCAACTGCTGAGCGAGGGCTCGGGGTGAGCAGCGGGGCGTGGTGCTTTACGGCGGCAGTTTGCCGACCAGACCGCGCGCTCAGAGTTGCCCTGCCAGAACCTGCCCCTTTGCTGTGGTCAGTCTGTTCCCCGCGCTGGGAATGGCCTGTCTCCCTGTGGTGCCCATCTCATTCCAGATACAGCCTTCTCCCGGAAGCCTGACCTGGTCCCTCCAGCCAACCTAACTTCTGACTTTCAAACGTCAGAGTTAACGTGTTGCATTCTCACTGGGGAATAACAACTGGAAAGTGGAGCAATTCCCAAAGAAACAGGTGTGGCGCTCGTGATTCACCACTCAGAGCCTCCAGCAAGTCCCCAGGGCTGCCTGTGAACTCTGCTCAAGGTGGGGCCAGACCCATCCTAGAACAGCTGTTATTCATGCAGGGACACACATGGACTTGATTCCCTCCTTGAAGTTTTCACCCTCTCATTTGCATATTGGGACTAACCAATCCCTGCGGGCCTAGCCAGAATCCTTCATTTGCATGAGAGAATTACACCTGCGGTTTTGCCCTTATGAACCTGCCATTCTTTGTTCTCCCCGGAGTGCAGCTGGGTTGCTGCCTGCGTCCGAGTCTCCCAGGCTGCAGTTCCTTTTGCTCAAATATTGAATGAATGATTTTTATTCTGATTTACCACCTAACGTTAACTTTGACTGAAAGATTTTTCACCAGAAAAGCTGGACATCTAGCTTTTCCTGTAACATTTCCTTATCTGAAAGCTACTGTGAGCCAAAAAGCCCGCGGCTGTGGGTGGCTGGCGGGAGCAGACTGTTCTTGACTTGGCCTCCTGGAAGGGCCTGAATGACTGGCTGGCTTCTGTGTGTTCCGGGACCTCCATAAAAGTCTCTTCCTGCTGTTTCTGAGATTGACCTGTTTCTGGAACTCCCAAGAAGCTGGTGAGACTTGCTGGTATACAGAGACTTAAGTTTAAATTATAGATCCCTGTTCTTCAATGTCAGAGAAGAACAGGACTTCACTATAAAATTAGACAAGCCTCTGTGCATATGTGGAATCATAGTTAAAAAAGAGTCCAGGAGGTCACCTGGCTGCTGCCCCTCAAACTCCTCCCACCTGGTGGCCGGGAAGTCACCTGGGGAACTCCTGGGAGTCTCTCTTCTTTTTTCCCAGCCTCAGAGATGGGACAGGGTATGACCTGGGTGTTAGCGGCCTTAGGCGAGGGCCTTGGAATACGATCCAACCCACCACTACTTCCTAGAGCCTCGCGCATCCTCACAGCTGACCCTGGGCTGCTAACTTCCAGCTTGGCTGGGCGGGGAGGGGGGCGGGTGCCCGGCCCCCTGCAGGGCTGGCGGTTGATTGGCAGTCGGCACCAGGTGGGACCACAGAACCCCGCTCCTTTCTCCCGCGGCTCACCGTGCTGAGCCCTCTCTGCCTTCGCTGCTTCCTTCATCTGCACACCTGGGGCTGCCCAGAGCCCCAGGTGCCCGAGGCCTGCTGCGGAGGCTGCTGACGGCGGCCCTCAGGTGTCCGTGGCTTCTGTCAGCCTCAGGAAGGGGGCCATAACCCTGCAGGCCCCGTGCCACCCGCCCCCCCCGCCCCCCCCCCGCACCACGCGGCCTCTTCTCCACCATCGGTGTCTGCTCTCAGCGGCCCGACTTCAGGGTTTTGCTGTCGCTTTGTTCTGGGCGTGCTGTGTCCGTGATCCGCTTCGCACTTTGGAGTCACTGTAGATTTGCAGAAAAGTTGCCAGGCGAAGAACAGTGCCCGTATGCCTCTTACTCAGTTCATGCTGATGTAACGTCTTATGTTGCCACGGGACATCTGCTAAAAAAGAAACCTGCGTTGATGTAGTGCTAGTAATTAGACTTCGGGCTTCATTTGGATTTCCCCAGTGTTCCTACTGATGTCTCTTTCCGTTCCAGGAGCCAGCCCTGGATACTGTGTTGAATTCGCGCTCCCAGCGCCTCCCTTTCTCGAGAACTTCCTGCTTCCTGGCACACGGCTCGGCCTTTGTCTTTAAGCGTTCTCTTTGCGCAGTCACTGGTAGCTTTGTGAATTCCCTGGGAAGGACTCTGTGTGCCTTTGTGGGCTAATTTTTGAACACGGAGCCTTAACTCCCCCCACCCCTGCCCAACACCTTCCCCAGTGATCTGTTAGCTTAGAAGGCAGGCGACCCAAAACAGACGAGGGTCGGGGGCTTCCTGGGAGCCTAGAAACCGAGACAGAACAGGTGGCCTTCGGGCCCAGCTTCTCCCCATCCCTGCACTCTGTCGCAGGTGTAACCCGTCTGCCGGGTCTCCAACTAAACTCACGTCTTTTATTTCCCTAGTCACGCCAGGGTGTGAACACACCTCTGTTTATCTCGGGGGTGAATTCGGTTACGCACGCACAGTGAGCCGGGGAGGCGGAGCAGCAGAGAATAAATTCTCCCGCCCCAGCCAGGGCACCCTTGGTCGTGCCCCAGCCTCACACCTGTTGGCTGTGTGCTGCTTTGTGCCGGTGGGGGACACTGGGAGAGGCGGCCCAGGACAGGCCTGTGAGTTCTGGAGGGTGACGAATGACAGGATCAAAGTGACGTGGGTGTGCTGAGCGCGCCAGGGGTCCGCCCAGGCGCCATCCCTAACGCACGGCCGTTTCTGTCCTGCTTGGTGGTGGGCCGGGGGGGGCGGGGGGGAGAGCAGGCCCCTCAGCACACAGCTCCGGGCCAGTCGGACTCAAGGACAGACTGGGAGTTCGTTTATTTTATGAGCTGAATAGAAATTTGTTGCCTCGCCAGGGAATGTTATTTCTCACGGTTATTTCTGTGAGAAATGGGTCCTAGATTCCAAATCAGTAATTTAGATACAGACGTTGGAAGTAGGGTCTATTTTTAAGTTGGGATATATCTGGGTTTTAATTCATTAGTGTTCTTTTCAGTAGCCACTCCATCTCACGGGAGGTGGTGCCTGCCCGATTTATGTGATATATAGAAAACGTTTATCCCTTGTCGACCCCGAGAGGAAGACTCCTACCAGAAAGGACTCCTTGTGGTTAAGTGGGCTCAAGTTCAAAACCAGAGTCTGGCAGCCAAGGCTGGCAGAGAGGTCCCTCGTGCTCCCTGCATTTCAGGCGGCCAAGCCTCCCGCACTGAGCTCCTGCTGTCCCAGTCACCCGTGGGAAGAGGGCTCCTGGGATCCAAATTCAACCAACAGGACCGAGGCTTTCCACACCCAATTGGAGCTTCATCCTCCTGTGCATCTGCATCACTAATCAGAGCTGCTTTTTTTTTTTTTTTCAATTTTAAAGCATTCCTGTTTATTAACTGACCAGATTACAAAAATGACCGTGGTAGATACCTTAGTTCATCCTTCTAATAAGCCTGTTGATCTGGTCCTCCCTGTTACCAGCATCTCCACCTTCTACAAAATGGGTGGTCTTTTTCTTCATTCCACCTCGTGGAGAAGATAATTTGAAGGGCCACAGGAAGTTGTTTGCTTCTTTGAAGCGTTTTCCAACAGTATAGATCTCATGAATCAGATCCTCCATGCAGATTATGCCATATTTACCAAGAGATCGAGCAATCAGTGCATTATCTGTCAGGGCAATTCGTTTTTTGTTGATTTTCCCATACCCACGCTTGTAGATCAATTCATTTACTGACTTCAGATTAGGGTATCCCCATGCAATATATGGTTCCACAATCCTCAGCATGTTAATTGAAGCCTTGTTGAGCTTAACAAAGGTACCATTGAAGATCTGGCGAAGGCGAAGAAGCTGCAGCACTTTTCGAACCTTTGGGCTCACACCATTGATACCTCTGATCCTGATGACAAATGCCAATTTGGATTCTGCAGGTACATAGAAGTTGCCAGCTTTTCTTGCCATTCTAGCCATTCGAATCTCGGTTCTGTACATCTGCCTATATTCCTTGTGATAATGCTTAGCTTTTTCATAGATAAGCTTCCTCCTTGCCTTTCGAAGCATCTTTTGGGCAAACTTCTTTCTCAGGCGCTTGATTTTCAGCTCTGCGAAATTCCTTCGCTTTTTCTTAAGGGTTTCTGGCACAGCAGGAACCTTCTTCTTCTCTTCGACACCCTCCATGGTTCCAGGCGGAGGCAAAAAAGAGCAGAGCTGCTTTTTTCTGGCCAATCAGGATGGTACTTTTTGGACCAACCCCATTGTGCGGTCCTCATTTGCATAGAAATGGACCAGTCAGGGAACGGGGCTGGGAACTCTTCTGTAGAAGCCAGGTTCACCTCTGCCTCTGAGGATACACTTGCGGTTTCCATGGAAGACTGCGCTTCCCCAGCGGGAGCTGCAAAACCTGAGCTGAGCTGCAGCACCTGGGCCTCCTCACCAGGGACGCCTCACAGCCAAGCTGTTTCACCGTGGAGCTGTTTTCACTGAATCAAGCCTCTCCCCTCATGGCACCCCACATTGGGGACTTGTGTTGGTGTTGAATAGATGGTAGCGGCCTTCGGCTGACACCTGTTGTTCTGTCTAGTTGCTTGTACAGTTGGTTTAGCAACCAGTTATTGAGGCCACGTACAGTCACTGTTGTCCCAGGACCATGGCCGGAAGGCGGAATGCCTGGGACCTCTGTCCTCCAGACCTCACCCTCTGTTAGGAAAGAACTTGAACTCCATCCAAGGCAGGGCCAGTGCGGGCTGTGGCTCTTGCTCCTGGAAGACCTGACTATCCAGGTGTGAATTATTCAGGGCCTGTGTTTCTCTTCCTTTTGGCCCCACATTTGGCCACTTCACAGATCGCAGGTTTTGCTTTAAGCAGAGGCTGAGGCGGGGGCAGTTGGTGGGGGGAGGAAGACGGAGAAATTGAATTCAGTTGTTTGAAGCTTTGTTGTAAAGGGGTGAATACCAAGTGAAATGGTCTTCTTAAATTATCGGAGGAGTTCACCGATGTTGACCTTGCTGCCTATTGTCGTAGATGATGGATAATGGATTTGGTGGTTTTACTCTTTTGAACAAAATGAACGCACGTGTATGGTTTAAGGAGGCGTGAAATCGAACGGGAGGGACTCTCCCACCTCAACACCCCCACCCTTAGAGTCCCTCCGTGAGGGAGCCACTGTTGTTTCTTTTGCAGTGCTCTGAATTAAAAAAAAAAAAAAATTTATACGCCCAGATACTTTGTTAAAAGTACACAGATGGGATCATGTGTACACAATGTTCTGCGACTCTTTTCTCCGTTAATTCGTAAGAGATATTTCTTGGAGGTGTTTTTTCCACAGCGGATTTCCCTGTAGAATTCTGGTGTTCTTTTGTATGAGTGATCGTGACTCAGTAATCAGCTCTCTTTTCCTGGACATTTAGTTCCTTTCTAACTTTTTTGCTGTTACACACGATGCCCTGTGAAACTCTTGGGCAAGTGTGTGTCTTCCGTTCCTTTGCAAGTTTGCGTTGACGGGTTGTTACGTTTGTCATTAAACCATGAATGGTCACTGTTTACCGCGGATTCGTGAGGCTTTGGATTGTGCATGACTCATCGTGTGTGGCTTGGGTACAGCGTGGTAAGAAAGGCTCATATTCTGATTTCGAGAAGATATTTGAGTAATTACGTTCGGAGAAGTCTCAAACCTATTGTTCCTTTCAGGGTATGGAGCTTATTCTTTGCACCTGTGTATTACTTTGAAGGCTAGACACGTCTGCTTGGGCTTGGAGACAGCCTGAGGGCTTAGCTCAGGCAGCGAAGACAGTTCCAAGGAGGAAAGTGGTAACTGGCTGTCCTCAGCAGCTTGCGAAAGGGATGGCGTTTGTCAAGAGTACCTGCACCTTCTGGTTTGCGGTAATAGACTTGGCAACAGTTCATGTTCTAGAGACACTTTTACAGCAAGATGGGCTGGGAGACATGGATTAGCAGGTGAAGTTCTCCACCACATCAGCTGGTGGAATGCGGTGCCTCTCAGCCCAGGGTTTGGTCGGGGGGGGGGGGGAGGGGGCAGGCTGTTGGGACTGAGCCAGGCTGGAGTTGGACCGCTGGGTCCGGCTGAGTGAGCGCCCCTGCTTGGGGCTGCTCTTTCGCTTGGGGCTGTTCTTTCACCCGGGGGGGGGGGGGGCACTCTCTGCCTCCTCCTCGGCCCGTGGAGAGGAGCTAAGGATGAAATGAAGGATGTGGGGGAAACGAAGGCGCACACCAAGGGCCTGATTTGGCCTGGCCTCAGCCCAGTGCCTGGTGGAGCGGTCAGTGCTCGGGACTCAGCGCGTGGGTCTGGGGGGAAGGCGCTCCCCTGGGCGGTTTGGTGTCGGTGAAGTGGGGCGGGGTGGGGGCTGCTGGAAGGTGGTTGTTTCTAAGGGGCCTAGGGAAGGGGGGGCAGTGCTGTTTTTTTTTTGTGTGTGCTTTTACACACATTCCTTCTAAAATATAACTCCAGTGGGGAGTCTGTGGGCAACCTGCGGTCGGACACCCTCATCCGTTTTTTGGCATTTTGCTTCTGAAGCTGACGTCCTTACTAATCTCTCTAGGTCTTTCTGTCCACAAAAAATACGAAGTAGGTACTTTCACCTGAGTCTGGAGACTCAGGAGAAGGTTGATCTGCTGGCAAATATTTAGGCCTAACTGGAAAGGAGGGTCTTTTTTTCTAAACTTAAAATATGTTTATTGATTTTTAGAAAGAGAGAGTGAGACCAACATCGATGCCAGAGACATACATCGATTATTTGCCTCTCATTCATGCCCTGACCTGGGATTGAACCCACAACCTAGGCACGTGCCCTGACCAGGAATCGAACCCGCACCTTTTTGTGTACAGGGCTATGCTCAACCCACTGAGCCACCCGTCCAGGGGCAGGAGTGGTCTTCTGAAGGATAGGTCTGTTATCCATTTGGGGGCACTGGGTGAGGAGGCTGGAAACAGCTGACCTGTCCCTCTTCTCCTCGCTTCCTGTGATGGCATCCCAGCAGGGTGCCGGAATCACAGAGCAGGTGTTTGCAGAGCCGAGCAGGTGACCTCCGTCAGATGTGTCTCCCGCACTCTGTGCGATGACGCTGAGAGCCGACGATCCTGGATCCAGGCCTCCGGGAGCGCGTCTGAAGGTTTGGTCCCCGTTCAGTGTTTCTGTTGGACTCGGGCCCATCTCAGTACAATAGCAGGTGGACCGTCCGTGTCGGCGCCAGCCCAGAACAGCAGCATGGCCATCCCCATCTGCTACCACCGCGTTCAGACCCGGCGGATGCAACGCCGTCAGCCTTTGAATGGACTTGCCCCATTGACCTTTTCGGCTGCACCTCATGCCAGTGTTCGGTGGTGTTCTGCCCTAAAGCGGCACCTCTGAGAATTTTCAGTGGCTGAAACCTCTCT
Source organism: Glossophaga mutica (assembly GCA_039655065.1). Lineage (NCBI taxonomy): Eukaryota > Metazoa > Chordata > Mammalia > Chiroptera > Phyllostomidae > Glossophaga > Glossophaga mutica. The sequence continues at coordinate 93,893,697 of CM077313.1, forward strand.
TCTGAGCGGGAAAGAGGCTGGTGCCTGGCTTACCCGCCGGCCAGGCTTGGGCTCCTCTGAGGTTTGACTGTTTCTGACGGGTTGGCCTTCTGAGCAGAGATACCAGTCTTCTGGGCAAACCTGCTAGGTGCCCTGGCCCCTTACTTTGTTCATGGAGAGCCCGTAAGTGATAGTGCTAAGAGCTGAGGGGTGCTCCAAGGCGCGGTTCCTAATGACCCATAAAAGGTTGTTTTGGGGGAGCGGGGGAGGGCTCTTTCACGTGGTCCCTGCTGTTTTCTTCTGGAGAGCGAAGTGGTTACTGCAGTAACGGTAAGTCTGGCCCCGTGAGAGGTGCGGCGGGCGTGCCAAGGAATGGGGACTGTGGGTTACCGTGGCTGATGCCGTCCCCTTCTTTGCCCTATGAACATACATTTATTTTTACATAGTGAACTTATAAATACAGTGCGTTTTAAATGAATGCATGAAACGAGCACTGCCCACGATATTAAACTTCTTACGCCTACGGTTTTGATTGCTGGTTGCATATGTTTCCGTGGACCCTTCCGTGTGTGTTACTTTTCACAAACTTTGCTCACCTGTTCCTTTTTACTTAAATGCTGGTTGGGTAATGTTCACCTTTGTGAACCAGTTATATTTCCTTAATTTAAATATCTATTTATATTCACTCTCCATTTCTTTACTGGACTGTAAGTGATCTGCTTTTTAAAGTAAAATTTCATAGAAATATTAAGACAAAATGGTATGAGCTCTATACAGACAACTTGGAAGCTGATCACCAAAATATAGAATGAAAAAAATCTTCTCTAATATCACCTAAAAAGACAATTTATTGTATTTTGCTACTTGTCTTTCCATATTATTTTCTCGCCCCTATGATGGATAATATACTCTCCTAGATACACTATCGTATTGGCTTTATTTTTCTTAGCAAAATGTTCTTTCTCATACTATTATTGTTACTCGTATTTTCTTGGCGTCAGTGCGACAGCCCTGTTTCAGTTACCTGCGCTTCAAAGGTGTTCTGGCCCACATCGAAACACTCTCTTCCTGAGATGCCACAGCCGCATCCCACACGCGTCACTTCCTGAGATGCCACAGCCGCATCCCACACGCGTCATGTGCTGCCTTGGTTTCCCTGCCCTCGGCAGCAGTGGGTGGTCAGGTTTCGATGGTTAAAGCCATACCATTATAATGTACAGTTATCTGATTACTAGTGCATTTTATCTTTTAAAGTAGGTTAATTGGCCTTTTGTGTTTCTTCTTTGAAGAATTCTCCCATTTTATCTTGTCGTCTTGGGATTTTAATCTTTTTCTTCTCAAACTATATAAGCTCTATATTCTTTGAAGATAGTAACCTTACTATATTTCAATACTTTCTTCTATCATTTGCCTTTTAATTTTGGTTATTGATTAATTTTCATGTCCTGCAGAGGAGGGTTTTTACCTCCTTGAATTAGGGACCTCGAGGACATTTGCTTCTGTACTGTTCTTTTGTTGAAAACTAAAGCAGATGAAGCAAAGAGACTTCATTCAGAGTAAGTTGCGAGAGCTCACAGGGTTTTCCCAGAGATATGCAGCCGGAACTAATTCTGTCTTGCAGCCAGCCTGGCCCCAGAATCTTCAGAACGGCAGCAGACAGCGCTACATCCGTGACGGTTCATTAGGTGCGTTCCTGATGTGGTTCCACCTGCCAGACACTGAGGGATCTTTTATTTCTGTTTTTCAAAAGAGTTTCTCTGCTTTCCTGCCTTTGATCAATGATGCTTGTGAGACACCTTGGACTCTTATTTCTAAGAAACCAAGGTTCCTTGCAGATGCGGTGTTCCTGAAAAAGACTGTCCATAGTCCCAAGGATTAAGTGATTGGCACTTAGGGAATTGACTAAAATTCCAACACAGGACCTGGAAGCATGATCATTGTTATTATTTGAAATTTGGATGACCTGAGATAATTACCTGTCACTCCCCCATAAAGTTTTGCTGGGACAGCAACAAGACCTAGCCCTGCCTGCTGCCTCTGTCCCTGTCCCTGAGCATTACCTCTGTCAGCATCCAATAGGCTCCCTTTGTTCAGAGTCTGTGCAGAGCGTGAACTTCCATTGGACGGGAACTGGATGCCTGGACTCCGCCAGGTCTCATGGCTATGGGTCAAGTTCAGCCCTGATGAACGTGAAAGCAGCACCTGGGCGCAGCAGGTGCTGCTGCAGAAGCCATTGGGCTGATCTTCCCAGGGTCTTGCCACCACTTGCTGGCTCAGGTCAGAGTGGCTGCTGTTGCCCCCACAGTAAGTAAGGGGAGGAGCCTGAGCTTCCAGATGTTGGCAGGATTAGCTATGCTGGGGAAGCGTTGATTTGGCGGTTTGCTGTTCGTTTAAAGACCACCCCCCACACCTGCCCCTGAACAAAATGAGCAGGGGTGGAATTTAGATAAAACCCATCGTGCTTCGAGTCCCTTAGACCCTAGCCCTTAACTCCCGTGGGTCCCAAAGTCACAGGTAACTCAGTTCTCCCTGGAATTGTGCGGATTTGCGAGACGCCGTCACCCTGGGAAGCAATGTTGCCCAGCCTCTGGAGGACCAAGATGCTAAGTGTGGCACACCTTACACTTACCTGTGTGGGCGTTGCCCGGAATCTCCCTAAAAAGGGCAAACCCCCCTGCAAGAAATGTTTAAAAAGTGAAGAAACGAAGGAAAAGCAATTTCAGGGTTTTATGTTCATCCCTAAAAGTCACCCTACTTGCACTGACAAGATTACCACCAGGGTTGCTCCAGAAGTGCCCCTCTACTGAAAAAGAAAATGTATGTTTGCTAGGAGAGGTCGGGTCCTCGGCTGCCTCCGCCACCGGGTGCTGTCCGAGGTTCTGGAGGGTCGCTGCCTCTCAGCAGAACAGAAAGGGGAAGAACCATGTTATCCAACAGTGGCGCCCCGGCTCTCCTGGGTTGAGTATGGCTAGATGTAGAACGATTTACATCAACACGAGGATTATATTGGGCATTGGCAAGGATTTGTTCCTCGGGGCTTATTTAGAGCCTGGCTAAATGTGGATAACTATATTTAGGCGGGCTTAACCACACGGATACATATCTCAGCTGTTGAATAGCAGGCCACCGGGATTCTTCTCTGAGCACCTCTGTGGTTCGATTTCTAGATTCCCTCAGGCGAATCGCTCCCGATGGTGGACGTTTTCTCACGGTCCTGCGTGTTCTGCTTTGTTAGCAGTCTGTACATACATTGGATGTTTCCACTCTTTACGATTGCTTCAAGAAACAGGTGGCTGTGGTTGTTATTGCTCCCGTGTTACAGGTGGGAGGAATATTTCTATCAGCATCGAGGGGGCCGCCGATTGGCCAGCACCTTGGACAGTGCTGGGGATTAAGAACGCTCTGGAGTAATAGGCAGCACCTGGGTTGGCCTCTCCTAACAGATGTATTTTCTTTTTCAGTAGATGGGCAATTCTTTTATTTTTATTTTTATTATATATATATATATATATATATATTTGCCTTCACCCGAGGACATTTTGTTCATTGCTTTTAGAGAGAGAAGGAGAGAGAGATTCGTGGATATGAGAGAGAAGCATTTATTAGTTGCTTCCTGCATGTGCCTGGACCAGGGAATCCTGTGCCCCCGGAGTGGGGATTGAACCCGCAGCCTAGGTGTGTGCCCTGACAGGAATCGAACTCCACCTTTTGGTTATGGGACGGCACTCCCATTGACTGAGCCAGGGCTCAGTAGAGGGGCACTCCTTAAGAAACCCTGGTAGTAATCTTTGCAGAGTGGATAGAGCTACTTGTAGGGGTGGATAAAACCCTGAAATTGATTTTTCTTAGTTTATTCGCTTTTTAAATGTTTTTTTTTTTTTTTAGATAGGTTTGCTCTTTTTAGGGAGATTTTGGAAAACTACCACACGAATCAATGCAAGGTATTCCATAGTTAGAATCTTTGTTCTCGAGAGGCTTGGCAATATTGCTTCTGCGTAGATGACGGAGGATCACAGGAAAATGGGCCTTGGGAACCATGTGTTCCATAGATAGTGATTCCTCTGATGGATCGCAGCAAAGTACACTGAGAACCTTCTGGGCAGGATTCACCATTCTGGATACCATTAAAAGCATTTGTGATTCACGGCAGGAGGTCAACATAGCAACACCAGCAGGAGTTTGGAGGAAGTTGATTCCAGCCCAAAGTGTGCGTTACTTTGAGGGGTCAAGGCCTCAGTGGGGAAAGTCAGTGCCTGTGCCTCGAACAGCAGGAGAACTGGAATCGGAAGTGGAGCCTGAAGAGGGGCCTGAGTTGCTGCAATGTCACGATCGATGGAACTGGAAAGAAGGAGGAGGTGCTTCTGATGGCTGAGCGAATGAAGTGTTTTTTGATGTGGAACCTACTCCTGCTGAAAAGACTGTGAGGATGATGGAAATGACAACAAAGGACTTAGCATATTCCGTAAATTTACTTGATGGAGCAGCAGCTGGGTTTGAGAAGACTGATTCCAATTTTGAAAGAAGTTCTGTTGTGGGTGAAATGCTATCAGACAGCATCACGTGCTACAGAGAAGCGTTGGCAGATGTGGCAAACTTCATTGTTGTCTTATTTTAAGAAATTGCCAGTCACCCCAGCCTTCAGCATCCTCCACCCTGATCAGCAGCCACCAACATCGAGGTGAGACCCTCCATCAGCAAACAGATTAGGGCTTGCGGCAGGCTCCACCCCCCCACCCCCGGTGAAGGGGGCACTGCCCCCTGGAGGCCGTGCCAGGCCGCCTCTGGGACCTCCTTCTCGCTGGCCTCTCAGTGCTCCGCGGCGGGCACGCCCTGTGTTGACCTCACCAGCCTGCTAGGAGTGGGCGTGGACGCCGTTTCCAGGGTTTGCAGTCGGGAAGGATGCCCCTCGCTCGCTAGGAGTAACAGTGTGGACCGAGAATGACGGCGAAGGGAAACGCTTTCCTTCCCGCCCGCCGGGTGCGCGGGAGCCCAGAGTGCTGTGCGGCGCCTCCACCACCCCCTGCGCAGTGGGGCCCACCCCCCGTGGATCATGCGCACACCGGGGCCTGTTCACAGTCCCCCACCCCGGGGCGGCTGGGCGCGGCGGAGGTCCAGGCTGGGAGAACCTCCCCCAGAGCCTGCTAACGCGGAGCGGGGAGCTGGTGTTGGGTGTCTCCGCGCTCCCCCCCCCCCCCCGCCCCGCGCCACTACCCTATAGTCAGGGGACACGGGGTGGGGGTGGCACTGGAGCGGACCTGGGGTGGGTTCCTCCCCGGGGCGCTGCGGCTGGGTCTAGGAGGAGAAACGACGCCCTTAGTGACTCTGAGCAAGACGCTCATTCAGGCCCCAGCGTTTTTTGTCTACAAAATGGTGTTCCTGATATTCTCAAACCAAGAAAAAAATCCTCAAGGCAATATGTCCATGTTATTATTATTATTATTATTATTATTATTATTATTATTATTTTGTTACCTTAAGAGTTAGGAGGTATGGGGTGGGGGTATGGGTCTCCAAACGCGTGGCTGCTTCCGATTAGGGAACTCTATTTAAAGGGAAACCAACCCCACAGCAGGCCGCGTGGGCGGGGCAGGGCTTCCTTTCCTGCACCCGGGGGACTGAGTCTGGCTGGGAGGGGAAGGAAGGGCTTTCAGACGTGAATCCTGGTGGTCCCCGGGGCTCCGGGCCAGCGTCACAGGAAGCTGCTCCTTGAGATCGCAGAGCTCGAGTTTCCAGGTTGAACAAGAAAGTGTGCCTGTCTTTGGCGGCGACGGAGAGTAAAGGAGAGACATTTAAAATGTCTCCTTGAAGACCCACTGGTGAAATGAGTTGTTATTTGGGGCAGAGACCTGAAATTGCTCTTCCTTGTCAAAAGAAATTGATTTCTTCGGCTGTCTGAGCTTCATTTCTGGAGCTGGGCAGGAGCTAACACTGTCTAAATGAAACTCATTTTCCGTTAATAAAGCTGGGTCCCTCGGGGCCGCCTGAGTGTGCTTCTGAGTGTCTTAAACCACACACACGCGCACGCACAGACACAAGCCACCAGCGACCCTTGCTCTTTTTATAACGCGCCTCATTCAGCCAGCGAGGTGCATAGCGACTGCACTCACCTCTCCCCGGGCAGTCTGCTCTAGATTTGGGGTCTGTTTCTGACCCTCTTGCTGCTGTCAGGCAGCCTGGGACAGGTCATAGCCCCGCCAGAAGGGCGGAGGAGGGCGCAGCCCCGGCTCCGGAGTGGGGTGGGGGGAGCGTGGCGGAGGGGTGCTCGGACGAGACCATTAGCTCCTGCCCTGCCCATAGAAAGCTGTGTTGTCTCCATGCCTTTCTGGTTCCCTGCTGCTGGCAGCCTTGTGCCGTGTGATTTTGAAGGTATTACATGCACCTTAGGGGTCGATGAACCAGATCCCAGTGGTAGGAACTTGTGAATGAAAAAAAATATGGTGGTGTGAGTGGAATAATTCTAGAAAATTGTCTTGTTCTGGTAGGTCCGAGCATTTGTGCTTCACGTTCTTATGCCACAGCTGGTGCCCTTGGCTTGGCGTCACTTGGGCGAGATGGTCAACCGCCCAGGCTGGAGGCTGCACACCTGCCGACACTCCAGAACGTCAGTGTCTGACTTCCTCGGGAAGCACAGGGCACTCCTGCTCTGTTTCCTCCCCCCCCCCCACCCCGCACTTTGTCACCCTCGGAATGAGAGGGCACAGTGGATCGTGACTTCAACGGCAGACATAGGTCCCCGCTGGGGGATCCGTGATTTGAATGTGGCTTTTAGAATACTCTGAAATATACAGATCTAGGGAAATACCTTTCAAAAATGAAAATGGAGGGGGGCGGGTGGAAATGTTTGTAACACCTTACCTCTAGCATTCTTTAGCTGTCCGAATACCATGCCTTCCCCTGGCCGGGTGGCCCAGGGGTCTGGAGCAGCATCCCGCACACTTTGCAGGTTCGATTCTCAGTCGAGGCCTGCAATGGGAGGCAGCCAATCTCAGTGTTTCTGTTCCACATTGATGTACCTCTCTCGCTCCCCCTTCCATTAAAAATTCGTGTCTCTAAAGTCAGTGAAAACTATGTCCTCTGGTGAAGACAACAAAATTTTAAAAAATGTCTTGTCTTTATTTTACCTTTTCAATGAATCAGTTACGCTCAGTGCGTTTAGAGATACGAAAAGCTAGAACAATATCCAGGAAACAGATGTTTTCGTACCTTTTTTTTTCCATTTAAAAAAAGAAGAGACGGTCTGGGTGGCCTGGGTCTCCCTCCCTCGCTGACTCTCCCAGAGCCCCTGCTTTTCCTGCCTTCGGCTCCGTCCTCGCTCCCTGCGTCTTTCGTCCGGCGGGACCTCCCCCACCACGCGCAGTGGGCACGCCAGTGACCGGGGCTTCCTTTCTCTCGTTGCAGTGCGCGGAGGCCAAAAAGCACTGCTGGTATTTCGAAGGACTGTACCCGACGTATTACATGTGAGTATCTGCGCTTCCCTGGTGGCTCCAGTCTGTGGACACGCGTCGCTCTGGGAGTTGGAATTCCTTGACAGGACTGGGTGCGGGACCGAGGAAGCCCTGCCCCGGGAGGCCCACACCGCGGGTCCCCCTGTGCCTGCTCACCAGAGCACAGGTGGCCGCCCGAAGGACCCTCAGCCTGCTGGAGCCGGTCACGAAGTGCCGGGGCTGCCTTCTCTGATGCATGTGAGCCCACACGGGGTTGGTCAGCAGGGAAAGATGTGTGGGCAAGGCCAGAATATGTTGCTTTATATGCGTTTGCCTGGGCCACTGGGGGCAAGGGCTGGGAGAGGGGGATTTGACCTTGAGCTCAGCTGCCGTGACTGAGTGTGTGTGCACGTGTGTGGTCTCAGAGATCACCTGGCCCTGGGGCCCCGCCCCAGACAGGTGTGGTCACAGCCTCCCTGGCTCTTCCTGTGCCCTCCGGACCCACCAGCGACGTTCTGATTGGCTGTCGCTGCCTTTCCCCCGTATGTTCGATTTCAGCTGTGTTAGTCGCTGGCTATTCTTGAGCCACCTGCCCAGGTGGCCAGATTACCTTCCCAGGTTGTCAATGCTTATTCTTGATTGTGTTTTGAAGTCCTAGAGGTCTTGCATGGAATGCCCCAAGCCAGTTTTCGCCCCAAGACTTTGTTATTTTTAGTATCAAGTTTGGCAAAACATGAGATTTTTCAGTAATGCATCTAATATCCCAGCGGCAACACTATCCTAGGAGGTAGGAAAATTGGACTGGAAATATATAATAGTAGCCAAAGGGGTGCTATACGAACTGGCTGGTGTGTGTATTTTTCTTACTGGTCATTCAGGGGGAGTTTCCCACTTGAAGAGACCGGTGCCAGCGGAGGAAGGGAGACTCGCTGGGAGCGCGGCGGGAGCTCAGGGAACCGGGCCGTGTCCCGGCCTGGGTGCTGGGTCCATGAGCAGGGACCCCATCCTGAATGCCCCGCATAGCACGAGTTCTTTCCACACCCCCAGCTTCTGAATCTTTACTAATCATTTTAATATTAACATAGGTAATTAATAATTTTTGTTACAGACTTGTCTGCCACGTAATTCATCAATATTTATTAGAAAACCAAATAATTGTACCAAAGGGTACTTCTAAATAACTTAAAAGAAATTTTAGCCTGAAAGTTTAACCAAAAAGGTTATTTTTCGCATAAGTTCCCTGATAAAATAATTGAAACACGATTGCTCCTGTAAGTCTTTCTCACAAATCACTTTGGAAGTCGTGAGAGGGAGTATTTTTTCGTCCCCTGCGTCCTTTCCCTTGCCATTTCTGTTTCTCTTCCTCCCAATATGCCATGTTACGAACACGAACTCAGGGATTCCAGGTGAAAGGCATAATTGTGTTTCACGCAAACTGGGACCTCCACTGGGCAGTGAAACAAGGTAAAAATTGAGCCAAACTTAACTTTTCTCAAAAAAAAAAAAAAATACAGGCCTAGGGGAAGAATACAAATTAGGATGTATAATAAGATTATCTTCGGAGAATAGGCATTTTCGCTCTTTCTACTAGAAATAGAAAACGCTCCGTGATGTTGTCTGTTCTTTCCCCGTTGCTTGGTTAATTAGTATACATTCCAACAGCGTCGTGGAAAAAAAAAACATTTCTAAGCCAGAGGCATCTGAAAATGACTGCTTTGTGTTTTGGCTAATTCAGTGGCCGAGAAAACACGATGTTTAGTCTCTAATTAGTCCAGAAACAAAACAGATACAATTTCTGGGGCTTCAGCCAACATGACCCAGCAAAAACCTGTCATTGCATTAGCTGCAAGCCTCCCTCCTCCGCCGAAACGGAGGAAGTGTTCCGCTGGAGCGCACGGGGCCCGGAGAGCGACCCGCAGCTCAGCTCCCATCACCTCGGAGCGCAGCGAGGCCTGTGCCAGGCCTGGAGTGGCCCGGATGCTGGCTTCAGTATTTCAAGAAAGGTAAAAATGCAACGGAAACAGACAAAAAAGGTTTGTGCGGTGTATGGAGAAGGCGCTGTGACTGATCGTGCATGTCAAAAGTAGTTTGTGGGGTTTCTTGGTCCTGTTGACATTCTGGCCGAATAATTCCCTGCTGGGGGGCTGTCTGATGCACTGGAAGATGTTCAGCAGCCCCCCTGGCCTCTCCCCACTAGAAGCCAACAGTGGGAGACAGCCAGTATACTTAAAATATCCAGATCAGTGACGTTATTGGTGACAATGAAAAATGTGCCTTTTATTTTACGGAAAAATCCACAAGGACTTTTCGGCTGACCGCCCTTTATCCTGGGTCGCACGCCTGCCTTGGCGACGGCAGCCCCCCAGCTGAGGGCGAACTGGTTCCCCTCACCGGAAATCCCGGCGGTGCCGTGGCTGGCGGCTCCCCTCGCCTCTGCGCGTTCTCGAATTGCGTTCTCACCTTACGGTTATCGAGCTAACAGAGGCCGCAGTTTTGTAAGACAATTAGGTGTCGACTGTCGCTGCCCAGACGGACAAAATTACTCTCACCTGTGTTGGTGTCCTTGTGCCCAGCGGTAGCGCGCGCCCTGTCCTCTCCCCGCTCCCGGCGTTGGGCTTTCTTTAGTGTGTTATCTTCCCAGCGTTGAGCTGGAAGACTGCGTTTGTACCCTCACACACAAATAGTCTCCTGATGTTTTCAGGTTTATTCATTTATTTACAGAGATGGGACGGGAGGGAGAAAGAGACAAAGAAAAGCATCGATGTGTGAGAGACACATCGACCGGTGGTTGCCTCTTGCACGCCCTTATCCAGGGACCTGGCCCGCCACCCAGGCATGTGCCCGGACTGGGAATTGAACTGCTGACTCTGTGCTTTGCAGACTGGTGCTCAATCCTCTAGACAGGGCTCAGCTCCTTATTTTTGAAGAAAAAGGCCCTTTGGAGCTCACACAGAGAAGCAAAGAAACACAGTTCAAGTCTTTCTCCTGTTATTTTTCCTTTCCTCCTCCCCTTGGCCACCCCTCTCTCTCTCCCGTCCAACTTCCGCCCTTTCCAAAGCCTCTAGCTAAGTGTGCCCCTCTGGGTGCTGTGGTTGAGGGCTGCCGGGCAGCTCCTCTTAGCAACAGTGGGATTTGAAAATAGCAGGGCGGTCACATGCCTCCCCCCGACCCCAATCCGCTTCCTTCCGCTTCCTTCTCAGTTCTCCACCTGCCGGGTCCTCCTGCTGAGACCCCCGTGACCTTGGGGACAGCAGCACAGCCTGGGGCGCCGGTGGCTCCGGGCTGCTCAGAGCTGAAGGTGCCGCTCTCTCTGCTCCCTGCGCCCTTGGCATTCAGATGGTGCTGCAGGCCGAGGGGACGTGTGTCAGAGACAGGTCCGCATGCGGCTGCAGGTCCTGGAGCTGGCTCCGACGCCCAGGGAGCTGCAGGACGCGCCGAGCTCCCTGTCCTGTCCCTCACCGGCAGGGTGTCCTGCCTTGGGTGGGGCACCCGCAGCTGCGGAGGGGGCGGCGGGTCAGGGGCCCCTGCTCTCACCAGCTGCCGTCTTGGTGGGTCACGTGGCCTTTTGCCTTAGTTGTCTCCTTACAAAGTAGATGCGGTCGTGGGGGCCGCCCGTTTCCATTGCCGGGAGGTGCATTCCTGTTCACCCATCACTAACGTCTGCAGTCTCGTGGCCTGGAGGGGGTCGGCGGGTCTGTGGCCAGAGACGGACGGGTGGGAGCCGTGGCTTCAGACTCAGGGACTGCTTCCCAGAGGGGCAGGAGGACTGGACGCAGGTGTCTTGCTGCCAGGTCTGCCTTTGGTGATTCGGGGAGGGCCCCTTCCCAGTGCGTCTCCGGTACCCAGAGGTTGGGGGCCCCCTTGGTGCCTGAGTGGGCACCCCCACGGCCATGACCAAGCCCTGTCGGTCATGGAACAGTGTCTCCCCTTTCCCCAGGGCCTGTCCCCCTTTTCTGATTGGCACCCCGAGGCTCAGCAGTGGAGCGGGGGCTTTCTGACGGCCAGGGACAGCCAGGGATGTGGGTGTTTTTGAGACTATGACTCTTTCATGTGACTTTAAATGAGCCAGAGGAAGCTGGCGACTCAGAGGTGCCAAGTTCCTGTCCTTTCTGAGGAGAAGTGAGTCTGGTTCCCAGAAAGTGGAGGGCAGGTTAGAAGGCGGCTGGGTCTTCCTCACTAGACACAAGTAAACTGATTTACATTAAATGAGAGAAGAGCCCAGGGGCCCTCTGGAGAGCTGGTGGGGGGTGGAGGGGAAGCTTTGACCCCAGAGCTGGGCCTTGCGTTATCTCAATTCTCTCCACCTATCGATGCTAAGAAAATCTCAGGACGTCTGGACCTGGCTTTACAAACGACTCAGCCGATGGTGCGCAGCCACTCGCCGGGGTCTCGCGCATGACGGGGTCACATCCCAGATGCCGCCTGGATGGAGCCACGGGCCCAGGGCAGCTGGGTGCTGGGTGCTCTGTTTGGGCACTCATTGTACTTCTGGGTTGGAACCTTGGAAGTCAGCAGCACAGAGACTCGGGGGGGCCCCCGCGTGGAGAGGACAGATGGGAACAGATGCATGGAAGACGTTTGCTCAAATGTCAAAGGAAGACAGGACATGTGAATTAATGACAGAGTTAGTGGACACACCCAGCAGGGTCCGGCCTTAATTCCTCCAGCGTCTGTCCACTTGCACACCACCGGGAAGGGGCAGGGAGCGAGCGTGTGTGGACCGTGGGGAGTGAGAGTGAGGGAATGGCGTGCCCTGTAGGAGCTCCTGCCCCCGGCTCAGCCCCTCCTTCCCGGCAGGGCAGTCTGTCCCCGGGTCACTTCCAGACCCTATTCTCCAGTCTCCCACTGGAGTGTGAAGCGTCTTGTATCAAGTACTCGCCTCACCCTGCTTGACTGTGTCTCCCTGGGCTCCCTCGTCCGCTGTGAATAATTAACGGGGCGAGTGGGTGAAGTGCTGGCACGTGTCAGAGCAAGATCCTGGAAGCAGGCTCCGTGGAGCCAGGGCCCGGCCAGGCTGCCGACCTGGGCCAAGGCAGCTCCCTCTGCCGAGGTCGGCTCCCCTCGGGGACGCGCGGGGCTGGAAAGAGGGGGGTCGGGCAGGGCATTTCCTCCACGTGCCCCTCTTCTGGGTCCCTGCTGTTCTCCTTGGCGAGCCAGCTGAGCACAGCCTCTGGGGAGGGGAAGCGACCGGTCTGGGGACAGATGCTCTAGAGCAGACTGTCTCTGCTCTCTGCATCGTTGAGCTGATCGGTGGAGATTTCCGGTGCCAGTTGGAGGTGCTTTCTTGTTCCCAGAGCAGGGAGAAAGGTTCCGCTGGTGATGGTTGCTTAGGAACTGTGCCCACCTGCTGCATCTGGATGTTGGGGGGCCCCCGACCTCATGAGTTCAGTTCTTACTCCCAAAGATGGTGGCGTTAGCAGCTAATGCTCTTACGGAGAGTCTCCCGTGAGGCTTCTGTCGTGGGAGCTCACGGTGAGAAGGCACCAGCAATGGACCAAAAAGAGAGCACTCAGGGGATGTGACCCTGACCTTGGACTTCCAGCCCCCAGAACTGTGAGACGTAAACTGCTCTTGTTTACACGCCGTTCAGCCAGTGGTATTTTTTATAGCGGCCAGAGTGGACTAAGACGGCCCCTAATATGTATATTCTGTAACTTGATTTTTTTTCCCTTTCCCTTGTCAATGTTCTTCTAAATTAGCGCGCAGGGCAACCTGGCTGTGTCTCGTGGTGACGAGTGTTCCCTGGGGGGGCCGACAAGTCACGGCCTGTGCCCTGCCATCGTCACTGTGCTTCCGGGCGGAGCCGGCCCCCTGCTGTGTGTGTTGCCATCGAAGGCCCCCAGTCTGTCCCTGTAACGTGTGAAGCGGTGTTGCACACGGCAGTGGCCAGCCGGGGTCCCCTCCGCAGCCAGGACGCTGGGGTCAGGCTGCTGCGTTCTCTTGCAAACTCCGTTCAGTGAGTGGAGGGACCAGGCCTGACCTCCCTGCTGGTCTGGCCCTGGAGGCTCTGTCTCCAGCCTCACGGGACTGTCAGGCCGTGTTCCCATCTCTCGTCCTGTCGGGGACCGCGCCCCACGCGGCACCCACAGCCCGTCCGCGCTGGCTTGGGGCAGGACGGCCGGGTGTCCGCCAGCCACTCCTCGCTCGGGGCGCCTCCCCAGAAAGAACGGCCCCGATTTTGCACACAGATGTGGGCGGGAAGCGGGGTGCTTTGAATCTCACTGACCACGTCCGTCTTGGGTCCCCTCGTCTTCGGGCCGCCAGGCGGACAGCGGTCAGCGGGGCTAGTTTGGCGACACGCAGTGGCGGCATTCTGTCCTTTGCCCGAGCCCTGCCCGGGTCTCGTGACCGGTCGGGCCCTTCCTGTGCAGGACGCTGACCAGCCTGCGCCCTCTCTCCACAGATGCCGCCCCTACGAGGACTGCTGCGGCTCCCGGTGCTGCGTGCGGGCCCTGTCCATCCAGCGGCTGTGGTACTTTTGGTAGGTCACACCCCTCCCTGTTTGGAGGGCTTGCTCCCCCCGACCCCCCTCCCCGGCTAGGGGCTCTGCTCACAGCCAGGACTGTCCCCACCACGGCGGCATCGCCTTCACTGGGGTCACCATCTTGGGGACGGCCTCCGTCAGCAAGTGGGCAGGTGCGGGTGGCTTCCAGTGGCATTTCTGCTCCCTGAAGGGCAGGAGCTGCTTCTGCCGCCGCAGCCCGGGGGCCAGAGACAAAGACGGATGCTTCTGGGCGGTGGGCGGGGCAGCAGCTCCTTGCCAGTTCCCGGAATGCCACTGAATCGGGGAACCCGCAGGTCTTACGGTCAAGGCTCTGCGGCCTCGCAGCTTCCCCCGGCCCCAGGGGCAGCTGAGTGCTGACTCCACCCCCGGCTCTCCTGAGCGAAGCTGGAAGAACCATCTGAAGTCTTGAAAACTGCACGATGGGAGGGGACAAGGGAGCAGCGCTAACGGTGTCCTTGGAGAAGGAGGGTGCCCGAGTCTCCATTAACAGGAGGGATCCCCGGCGGCTTGCCTGCGTCTGGGTGTGTCTGAGAGTTCGTTCAACTGTGTAGAAAGGGGCCGAGGCTTCCCACCCAGGGATGGCCGAGCACGCGTGGACACAGCTGTCCTTGCACCCACCCGCCCACCCGCCCCACGGCGTGGGAGTGCCATCAAGGCAGACGCCCCGAGTGTTCGGACACCACTCGCCTCCAGACATGAGCCTCCTCTGGACTCTCAGGTTCTGACGGCACTGACCTCCGAAGGCCTGAAGGCTTTTGCGGGGAGCGTGTTGCAGGAGCCGCTTGAACTTTCTGGTGGGGTTTTGTCTTTCCCCGCGACACCTGTCCCCGATGTTTGCTTAGGGAAACCACCCATATGCGGGGACTCCACATGTCACGTGTCGTCACTAGGAGAGACCCCTTTCATTGTCCCCATCACCGCCTCCTCCTGGGGCGTTGGCCGTGGGGGCGGGGGGGGGCTGGACTCACCGTCACATCAGACCCTGGCCTGGCCTCCTGGGGAGCTGGCTCAGGTGTCCCCTGCCACCATGTCGCTGCATGTGGTGAGCCCTCCTGAGCAGCGACATGCTGGTGGCTTCGCCCCGCCTCACAGGTGCGACTGCCTAAAACTGTGATCGAAGGTGACTTTTCTCCAGCCTCGGATTTCCCGACTCTAAACACATCTGTGGACACACACTTCAGGGCCGAGGGGTCTGGCACCAAGGCCGGGGGCAGAGGCCGGGCCGGGTGGCGCGTCAGCACTTTGGCTAGCCTCCCGCACGCTGTGCTCAGGAAGTTCCTCCGTGGGACCGTGTGGTCGAGGAGGTCGGGCTGTCCAGGCGAGAATCCCGAAAGGGCTCGGGATGTTGTCAGGTCGGTCTAAAGCACCGGCTGAGTGATGGGAAGGTCGGGGGGGGGGGGGGCGGGGCAGCTCCTGAAATAGGAAAAAGTTGCTGACGTTCAGGTATTGTGTGATTAAAAGGAAAAAAAGAGAGCGTCCCGGAGAACTGGGAGGCCTGGGCCCAGGCAGCTCGGTCCCGGGAGGGGTTCCCCGAGCCTGTGGCTGGTGCTTCTGAGCTGCTGGCCAGGGTCCCCACCAGCGTCGGGGCGCCTCGCAGGCCCCAGAGAAGGAGGGCAAGTCCCACGAGGTTGGAGTGCCAGATGCCCGAGGACGTGGTCGGATTGCTGGCATGGAGGCGCCAGGTCCTGAACCTGAGTGTGGGGCCCCGCTGCCCCAGCTGACACCCGAGCATGCTCACCTCGGCTCCGTCTGCTCCTCCATCACCCCCGCTGTCGTCGGTGTGCGCCAGCGTCTGCTGGAGAGGCCCCTGCAGCGGTCAGGCCCCCCGAGGAGACAGCTGTCTGAACAGAAATCCCCGTGGGCCCCGTGGGACGTGTGCCCTGTGCCCTGTGCCCTGTAAGCGGTGTGGAGCCTCGATGTCCGGCTCGCTGGGAAAAGGCACCGACACAAAGGGCTGGCGCATCGCAGGGACCGGGGTGCAGGAGGAATGGGCCCGGCTGAGAGCGTGCTGGGAACCCCATGTGGAGGTGTGTGTGGGGGGGTGGGGGCCCCCAGAGGAGGGGTCCAGGGAGCTAGATGTGGAGCGAAGGAGGGGCTGCTCTCCAGCCCGGCTCCCACCCGACTTTGGGGGACTCTGTCTCCTGCCTCTAAAACTGAAGTCGTGAAGGAGAGTGCTTCCGAAGTCCCTGCCCGCTCTGGACTCCGGAGTGATCTTGAACCAGCAAGGTCTGAGTGAGGCCATCGGACCAGCTTCGATGGCAGCAATGGCACAGACTTCCTCAGCCCGGGAGCGCTCTCCAGACCCACCCAGCAGAGACGGAGAGACGAGCAGAGAACGTTCCACCGGGAGCTCAGATCTGCTCTCCTCCCTGTCCCCAGGTCCCCTCCCTCACACGGGCTCTGCCCCCGCCAGCTTCTCTCTGAACTGAGATCTCCTCAGACTCCTGTTTCAATAAGGGAAGAGCCCGCCGATGGGTGTCACCGGAGCCGACCTTGGCCTCCAGCCACATGCCTCAGTTCCGTCCTTGCCTCGTACTCACTCGCTCTGGATGCTCTGGATGGATCCCTCGTGTCCGGTGCAACATCCTTCCTATTGGTCTGGAGGGGGCAGGGGGTGCATTAGACAGTGTAACCAACATCTCGGCTTTTGTCATGGGAGAGACCAAGACCTCAGGGGCTCCTGCATTTCCCCTCCCGGGGGATGGGGCCAGGTCTCCTGGGAGTGAGCCACCGTGTTATGTGAGAAGGCAAACCCTGAGGGCGCTCAGGCCCTGCGCTGCTTTAAGTTTGGGCTCCGATGCGACAGCTGCAGCCAGCGCTGACCGTAGTGCGGTCCCTGAGCCCGCCCGAGGGTAGTTCGGTGCAGAGACAGAGCTGTTCTCTCCGATTCGTGGGCACCCCGCTCGGAGATTACAGGCCTTGCAGCGGCTGCACAGCAGGGGTCCTTCGGCTCCCAGGAGGGCACCCACCCCACCCCCGCCAGCCCCCCATCTCCACTGCCCTTCCCCTGCAGCCGGACTCTCCGGGCCTCCCGCTCACCTGGCCCTCTGGCCGGACACTGGGCTGCCCCACCCACCCAGAGAGCTCCTTCCTGTCTCCTAGAGTTGCCTCTTTCTTCGCCTCCTTCTGACTCAGCTTGCACGCTGCTTTGAAGGGGAAGCAGCTCTTTTGATCTTCCTGACTGGGACGACACGCTGGTAAAAACCCTTGTTACCCTGCACGGAACACTTCAGGGTGGCCGCGGCGGGCCTTTTCTGACCACGAGCACGCAGCCCTAAGGGTGCGCCCCTGGTTTTCCCTCTGAGCTCTTAGGACCAGCACGGCCAATACGTCATTTCAGACTGGATGCCAAGTTCATGGGCGGGGGAGGGACCTCGCCAGTCTGCCTCCCTGTAAGACAGCAGGTGCTGGGAGCTCGGCGGGTGCTGCAAAGTCACCCGGGAATGAATCAGGTTAGAAGACAGACCAGATGCCGCAATGGGAGCCCTTGCCCGGTCCTCCCCCTCCCCTGCCGTTGTCCTTGGTCTCTCGTCTCGGTCAACGTCCCTGGTTGTCCAGTAAATACATGTTGACGGACAGACAGACTGACCCTGACATCTTGCTAAGTCCCGAGGGCTTTCTCGTCCACTCTTTTAGGTTTCATTCATGTGGGGACAGGCGCCTTTGACGGTGACACGGCCAGCCCTGCGGTGTGCTCATTCCGCACACGGTGTGACGTATTGTGGGAGGTTCCGGAAGGTTCCATCACACAAGCTCACGCATGGGCTGGAGCTTCCCTATCACTCTCTGTGGGTCGGCCCTGTGTTCTGACAGCAGGGAAAAGGCACTTCCCGTTTAGGTGGCCGTGTCGAGTGGAGGTCAGGGCAGTGGCGGGGAAGCGATGCCACGGCCCTGTGAAGCCAGCTCGCCCTGGGCGGCTCTCTGAGACCAGTGCTCACCTGGCTTCTCACCTAGCTTCTCCGCACGAGTGGCCTCTGCCCAGCGGCACCCCCAGGTTGGCAGCCAAGGGTCTCCCTGTGGTCCTCCACCCAGGGACGTCCTGGGGCCAACGGCCAGGGCAGGACCAGCCCGCCTGAGAGCGGGGGGCTCAGCACGCTCGGGGGTGCCCCGAGCCCGAGGGCCGGGCGCCTCACCGCTGTCTCTCACCCAGGTTCCTCCTGATGATGGGCGTCCTCTTCTGCTGCGGAGCTGGCTTCTTCATCCGGAGGCGCATGTACCCGCCACCGCTGATCGAGGAGCCGGCCTTCAACGTGTCCTACACCAGGCAGCCCCCGAACCCTGCGCCAGGTCAGCCGGCCCTCCGTCCCCGCCCCTCCCTGCCGTGCACCCGTTTTCTGTGAGCGTTCAAGGAGGGCACCCCCCAGAATGTGCTGGACGAGAGAATTCAGGCCACGTTTCCGCGTTCTTTTCTCTACCTGGGCCAGCCACCCTAACCCTCAATTCGCAGGCTGGTTCACCTGTCGAGGGTCCCACCCCTTGTAAGGAAGGTGAGGAGGTGGGGCCGGCGTGCCCTTGGCTCTGGACGTTGCTTTCCTGTTCTCCCGCCCCTGTGTGTGAAGTCCCCCCCCCACCGAGTCCCAGACCAGCTGGCTGTGCCCCTCCTTGTCACTGTGTTGCTGTCACCTGTGACCACCTCTTCTTTGAGGACGGAGGAACCCAGCCAGTCAAGCAAGCGAGCTCCCAGTTGCGCTCAGGGCAGAGGCGGCCCCCACACAGCGGGGCCCCTCACGCCCGCCCTGGCAGGGCTCTGGGGCGCAGGGCGGCGGGCTTTCCCCGCCGCGCTCACACCGGCTGCTCTGCCTTCCAGGAGCCCAGCCGCCGGGACTGCCCTACTACACCGACCCCGGAGGACCGGGGATGAACCCTGCTGGCAATCCCGTGCAGATGGCTTTCCAGGTCCAACCCAACTCGCCGCACGGAAGCATGGCCTACCCCCCACCCCCTTCCTACTGCAACACACCCCCACCCCCGTACGAGCAGGTGGTGAAGGCCAAGTAGTGGGGATGCGCGCGGAGCCTGCCTGGGTGACGGTGCAGCGGGGACAGGGAGAAGCTTCTCCGGCCTGCCTTCCCTGTCCCCGTCGGTGTTCGCTTCCGGAACGGTCTCATGAGCCACTGAGGGCAAATCCTTCGCTGACGTCTTCGAGCAGGCGCAGCTTCCTTCCAGGTGTCCCGTAGACGCCCGGTGTTTGTATTCGTCCCGTGTCCTTCCGTTTCTGATGTTGTCTGTGCTCTGGCGGAGTGTGGACGGACTCCGAGGGTTGGCACCTTAGGGTGGCATGCCCAGATCCTCAGGACAGAGACTCAGAGGAGGCGGCCGGCCAGGGCCGTGTTTGCGCTCAGGGGAGCGCACAGGGGAGGCTCCGCCCACCGGCTGAGAAGCCTAGAAAGGAGGCCTCACAGGCTCAGCTGTTGGGGCCCCTCGTCCTGTCTGTCTTCCTCTTCAAGAAGCTGCTAGAGAGACGTTTGGTGGACAAGAAGCCTCCGCGCACTTTTTCTGTCTCCATCGCTTCCCGGAGATGAGAGCAGCGCCCCTTCTGCGTGGCCGGGGCTCTGGGGTCACCAGGCACAGCTGTCCCCGCAGGGCGATGCGGGCCCAGAGCCAGGCCAAGGTGCGGTCTGCAGTGACCCGATGGTCCCTAAGGAAGGTCCTGTATGTTCGTGGGAAATTGCTCCTTGCCTCACACTGGGACATGCATTCTAGGAGCTCTCGGTCTGACTTGGGGAAAAAGAGTGTTCCCTCCTTTTTAGTGCTTTTATAGAAGTTTGTGTAGAGTCCCGTTCTTTGAGGTGTGACTTGAGTAGGTGGCTTAACTGAATGTCAGCAGCTCTCCGGTGTCCGATCGGGACCCCTGGTCTCCACACCCTCCTCCCCCAGGCAGTTCTGGCCATGGGCTTTGACAAAGGACACTTCGCCAGTGGAAGTCACATCAGCCCCTCGGTGACAGGCGTCTGGGTGTCGGCAGGTGGGCGCTGGGCTCTGAGGAGGAGCCCCTTAAGAAGAAGGACCGCAGGCAGATCTCGTCACAGAGCGCCCGGCAGACTTCACTGATGACTGCATCAGCGCTCGAATAAAGAGGACGTAGTTGGAGATGCAGACCCTGCCTGAGAAACCTCTGTCGCCCTGGGGTCCTGCGAGTCGTCCCCAGGGTGGCTGACAGTGAGCGGGGCCCTGTTCCGCGGAGTAGCTAGTAATGCCGACAGCGTAGCTCTCACACCCAGACGGAGACCTGCTCGGTCAGGAACAGCGAGGGCCGAGCAGTGTGGCCGAGACGCGTAGATCGCTGTGTGTGCGTGGTGGTCGGACTGCGGGGTGCGGGGTGGCGGGAGCCTTTTTTTTGAAATGAACTAACGGAGCATCTTGAGAAATTGTTACTCGTCCAACTGGAGCATCGGGACGTCTCACTGGCGTGGGTGCTGGGTGTTTGCCCTGCCCCAGACCGGGGGTCTGGTGTCCCTGGTCCCCTGGGTGTCTCTGTGGGCCAGGGGTGAGGAGGCTGGGTGGGCCTGCAGCGCCTCGCAGGCAGAGCCCCCCCCCCCCCACCCCCCAGGAGTTCAGCAGGAAACGCCTGGAGCCAAACCAGCACCCTGGGGGCACTGTCGGTGAGCGAGGCTGTGACCCCCTCCCTGACCCTCCCCACCTCCAGGCCCTTGTGCAAAATGAGCTAACAAAGCACAACATTTGCTGTTTACAACCGACAATACCTGGGTCCAAATCGCAGTTCCTCTTCCTCCAGGTCATTTGTTTTGCATTTTTAATGGCGGTGTCTCCCTTTGCTTTTTTTAAAAAAATCTTATTAGCATACTCAGAGCTGCCCGGGCACCGGACCAGGTGTGGCTGACGTGGCGCCACCTGTCTGTGACAAAACCGTGTGTATCTTCTTGACAACAAGTGGTCTTAAGAGACTGGATGACTCCAGTCGCACCCAGCAATTTTATACTCTCATGTCCGTGTAAGGCACGTTCTGTCGTCCCCGGCACCTGGGGGACAGCCCTGCTCCAGAGAACCCTGACCGCAAGCGGAACTCCGCACGCCGAGGGGGCGTGTGCCTTTGCTCCGGGTGGGCGGAGCCCTGCGCAGTCAGTGGTTGGGAGGCACCTCGGAGCAGACTCGTGCATGCTTCTCCTCCGCAACACCTGGCGCATCTCTCCCTTCTGTTCTCTTTGGTAGGGTCCTGTTTCCTAGGCGTGCGAAATAAAAGTAAATCTGGGCGTGTGCTTTGACTGTTTTGCTGGGGAGCAGGAAAGAGGGCGGAGGTGAAGCCCCTCGGGAGGACGCGCCTTCAGCTCGATGGGGGTGGGATGGGAGAACCGGAAATGACGTGCCATCAGAGACCATAAGGAGCTTGTGGTTTACCATTTACATTTGAAAAGTCTAGCTAAGGAAAAACCACCCGAAGCAAGTGGGAAGGATGCTGCGATCCTGGCTGGCAGGATCCGTGTATGTTGTGGCTGCTCGTGAACAAATGCACATGGACTGCAGGAATCCCGTGGGAAAAAAGGGATGGCACCGCCGCTCTCTAAGTCAGAGAGTCCCCCCACCCCGCCTGGACAGGCTTTTATTGTGTTCCTGGGCACATTACATGGAGGGTGGTCCTGATTTACTGTGCACAGGTTCGCATTAGGGGGTTACCTTTTACGGACAACGAAGGAAAGGATGCTGCTCATCACAGCACAGAAGAAGGATATTTGCAAATGAAAAGGGAAACGTGGTTGAACTGGTTACACTCCATACTGGGGAGGTTTAGCACAGACTTTAGGAAGTTGCAGTAAGCGCTTGCTGCCTCAATTAGGGCGAGGGAGTTTGAACAAAAGCAAGTCTCAAAGTGGTCTAGGTACATTGCAGTCCCGATTCCCCAGGGGAAAACCTCTCCACGTGCGTGGTCCCACGTGCCGACGCTCACCCCGCTGGTTTTCCACGTGAGGGCTGAGCTACATTTCCAAGGCATGCAAAACGGTTTCCACAAAGTGAGAAGCATTAACTGGGTAAAACCACAGCTGATGGAGATGCTAGTCAGCCAGGGGCCCGGACCTGCTTCCACAGCCTCGAGTTTAAACTGTAGCTCTGCTTGCTCAGAAACTAGATGTGTCTGTCGGGCCTATGGAAGGGTGTGTCTGCTATGGTGAGCGGCATTTTAGATGATCGGTCATGGAGATGATGCTGAAACAGAAGCATTTTGTAACGTGGCATCGGAAGACAGCATGGGAAGTCAGCCGGAAGCTGTCAGGCAGCTTGCTCGTGGCCAAGTCAGCGCTAGGTTACACATCTTACTGGGACAGCCCCCTGAGCATCAGCTTCCCCAGCAAAAGGGAAGCAGGGTCGTTCAGGAGTCCAAGGCCATGACTTGAGTGTCCCCTTTTATCTGCCTTCCTAACGTTGAACTTCAGAGAATCCACAATGGCCCTCCAGGCACGGAAGTGCAAGAACAGAAATTTTGAGCGGCGGCTGAACTAGGAGAAAACGGATCTGGGAGGGTGGAAGATGAATTCGTGCAGAAAAGTCGGCTGGGGAGGGGAGAGCTGATAGAGAAACGCCACACCGAGGCCCCGCAGGTACGTTGGGCAGGAGCGGCGGTGTGCGCAGGTGCCAGGGCGAGGAACCCACAGGTGCTCTACAGACCGGCTGGCGGGGCCGCCATGCCCCCACCGTCTCCCACCTGAGCCCGCGGAGGGGGGAGGGTCTGGCAGCAGGAATCCATGCACCTGAGGCTGCTTTCCCCTGGACCAGGCATCCTGAGTGCTGAGGGGCTGGGGCGTGAGCTGCTGATACCATTATTCAATTTTGAAAAGTGGTCCGGGGGCGGCCCCTGTGCTTCCCGCCCCAGTGTTCAAGTTCTGGCTGTGTCCTGGGCCTTCAGTCCCTCGCGCGTGTGTGACTGGGGGCGAGACTTTGGTTCCTGGGGCAGCTGAGGTCCAAGTTCTCTCCTCTGAACATACTTTGGCTACACAACATGGGTTTTGTTCTCTCATCTCTGCAAAGCAACTCAGCATCTCAGTAAACAGGACAGGACTGTTCTGAGTGGGCTCTGAGGTTGCACATTTCTTTACCTTTTATATTCCTTTTGTTGTTCAGACAAACCCTGTTCTTTGTCTATACCCCCAGTCTGGAATTTGCAGACTGCATCTCCATGGCACTCGTGTTTCGTGTACACTGGTAGGTAGTTCTTGCGCATGGAGACGTGTGGTCAAACTCGGGTCCTCGTTTTGTTAGGAAGGAATAGGTCAGAGGTGGCGGCGTGTATTTCCAGCAGGGGGACCAGCTGTCTCCGCGTGTCCGGGTAGCCATGCTGGTCACCGCTGGGCGCGCTGTGGATCGGGGGGCAGAGCAGTAGTGTTTACATTCTATTGTGCCTTGCACTGTATCGTAGACGGAAGCACCGAGAACCACGCTTCTCTGACACGGTCTAACACAGGACTGTAAAGCTCACATGCATGACGTAATGCAGAGTCTGGGCACATCTGGGCTGCCCCTGTCCACTAGGCTTCAGAGGATGTACGGCCGCTTCACTGCCCATTCCAATGGCTTATCTTCCTCCACTACCTTCATCCCTCGGCGAGCAGGGGAGGTGGTTCCATTCCATCCTTGACCTGGAACCAGCCGGTGCTACTTCTGTAAATTCAGGTCTGGTGGCATCTGTGCCCCACAACTTAGCCGCTATATGACCTCGGGCAGCTCTCCCCGCCCTGAGCTGCCTCACAGGTAGAGAAATTTGGCAGAGAAGCCTCCACACAGGCTATTATATTTTTTCTATCATGACACACAGGCTTTTGTAAGAGCTGGATGAAGTCACCGACTGTGATATGCTTATCAAGTACTTCACACGGGGCCCAGCTCCTGACTGGTCGATATTGTCATTGTGCACTAGAAATGACATGCTCGTGAGAGATTAAACCTGTTAAATGTGGGAGAGCCGAGAATGAAGAATGTGGGGAGTCTCGGTGGCTGTCTCCCGTGAGTAGGCCACTGGGAACGTTCCCGATGACTCAGTGGGCTGATTGTGAATTAAATACCACAGCTCCCTGGCAGAGCTGGTCATCCGTGGGTGGGTGCAGCTGAAGCTCAGCACCTAAATGGGAGGGGCAAGCAGCTCCCTGAAGGACATTGATTCCAGGGGAAAAAAAAAAAACGGGTGTGGGGCTGGAGCCCCAAACATCTCATGAAAGCTGCCTTCCCTGGGGGTGCGGCCGGCCTGTGGCTCCGAGGCGGTGCCAGCTGCAGCCGCATCCGGGCCACTCTGCCAAACCCTTTCCCCTGGAGCCAGCTGAGGTCGGCTACTTCTTCGATAAGGTGTTCCTCTTGGATTATTTTATCCCACCCTCCCAATAGCCCTGGGAGGCCGAGCTGAATGTGGCAACGGGAGCCCTGAGACGCAGCAAGGCCGGGAGGAGCCACCCGGGGCCATCACCCAGGCGTTGGCCCCGGACTGTGGGACAGGCAGCGCCCAGGGTCTCCGGGCGGCGGCAGGAGGTTCGGCTAATGGCGGTTTAGACACCAGTCAGCTCTATAGAGGCCTTTTCTGCTACCCCGCAGCGCCACGGCCCTGTCCGCCTTCCTCGAGCTTCTTTTCTGGACAGAGCTCTGCTCTTCCGCCCAGAGGACACTAGATCCGGTTGAAGGTCAGAGTGCCCCCTAGTGAGGATGGCCACCCAGCTCCCTTCCGCCATTCCCTCCGGCCATCTGCAGCCGGAGACTGGGGATGGGCTGGCGAGGCCTTCCCGGCCCTGCCCAGTGCTTCCCCGGGTGGAGAGATGGAGCCTGTGGACAGGAATTGCCAACCTGCTTGAGTCCCCCCTCCCCCCACCCCTCCGCGAGGCTTCCAGCAGCACGGAGCTACCCGTGGATGGACCCTCTCAGGTGAAAGAGAGGAGAACGAAAGTCAGCAACCAGGACGAGCCCATTCAGGGAAATCAAACTAAAAAGCAAGCTGCACGTGGCTGGGAAAACACGCGCAAGCCATGGACTGGTCTCCCCTGTGTTTGCAACCACGTGGGCCCCGGACGCTGTCCTGCCGGGCACCACAACGCCCCCCAGCCCCACCCCACTCCCCGTCCAGACCAGCGGCCCTGGGAGGAGACCTGCCGCGTGGCGCCCCCAGAGCAGCAGCGGCAGCATCGCCCTGGGACTCGGCAGGAGATGCTCTCAGGCCCCGCTCCTTCAGACACGAGCCCGGAAACCCGTGTTCACACCGCCCTCCGAGGGACTGCTGAGCGTGCTGCTGACGTTCGAGGCCCGCGCGTTTGTTCTCCCTTTCTCCTGGCAGCGTTCGCACACTTTCTCCTCTGGCTTCCCATCTCCACACCTCCTCCTCCGCCGTCTCCACTCGGCAGATGCTGCCTCGGCGAGAACCGCGGCCGACTCGCCCACCACCGTCTGCGCGCCTCCGCGGACCTGGGACGCGGACCGCCCCAGCGCACCGCCGCCGCTCTGCGGCGCAGGCCCCAGCTCGCATCCCCTCACCCCTTTCCGCTGCATGTCAGGGTTTCGAAATGCCCGGCGGGTCCCGCGCACGGATTTACAACCAGGCCGTCTCTTTTCTGAACTTGAAGTGCGTTCTCCATCCGAGATCTCTCTCCGTGGCCCCGTGTCCTTCCTCGCTTGTGCAACGGCGCTCCTTTCAGGCCTCGCCTGTACCCTGGGCAGGTGCCCCGGTGGCCCCCAGGCTGCTGAGTCTCCCGGCCAGTCCCTGGTCTTTCTCATCTCTGCTCCGAGCATCTCCTCCCTCGCATGGGCGCAGGCATCCCTGTCTGTCCTCTGCACCGACTGCCCGCAACTCTTGCTGGCTCCAGCTCCAGGACAGGTCTAGAGTTTGACCACCCCTCACCCCCTCCCCTCCTGCCAGCGACCCAGGCGAGCCCCCAGTCCCCCACCCTGCGTCTACCCGGCAGTCCCCCAGGTGATCCCTATTAATCAGGAGAGGTCCTTCTTTGCTCAGAACCCCCAGCGGCTCCCTACTCCACCTGGAGTCAACAGCTGCGTTCCTCGGGAGGGTCAGAGGCCTGGCCTCCCTCGGTCTTCCTCGTCCCCCCAGTCCCCCAGGTGCTCCCCTCCTCCTTGACCGTGAGTGGCAAGCCCTGGTCCGGGTGCTCTCTGCACACAGGCCCACGTGGCCAGCTCCCTCACTGCCTCCACGTCCTGTTTCAAACCGCGGCCCATGCTTTCTGCATCACCGCCGCTCCCTCCTCTTCTGCTTCACATCGTTCCCCGCATCAGTCATTACCGGAGGGGAGAGTCGGGTTATGCTGTCTGTCTCTCCTGGCCGTGCTGCACCCCTCGACAGGGTGAGGATCTCGGTTTTGTTCGCTGATCCCAGTGTAGTGGGCGTCTTCCTAGAAGAGCAGGCGCCCCAGGCCCCGCCCCCAGGCCCTGTCCCTCTTCCACAGCGTCCCTGCTTGGAAGCCCAACTTGCCCACACGCGTTCTTCAGCCTGGAACCTGACACGTTACTCCCTGAGGAGAAGCGTTCAGGTGCCTGGGGAACTTGGCACATGATGTAGGGGGCTCTGCTCCTGGAGACCACCTGTGGCCCCATCCCCACGACACACCTGGCCTGTGCCACACTGGAGGCCCGTGAAAGGGCGGGCCCCTCAAAGCTGTGGAAGTGTTTAGGGAACCTGGACTTTGAACTTGGAATCACTGCTTCTGTGAACTTAGCAAATGAAGTAGTAGGCGATGCGAACTGACAACTCACAAGCAGTAAACGCAATCACAGCTGAAGGGCCAGAGGGGCCCTCCCGGCCAAGAGGGCAGCCGGAAGTGCCGATGGCAGGGACGGGAAGGGCCCCGCTTGCGTCCCCATCCGTCCCTCCTCCTAGTCCCACGCTCCGGCCAGGTCACAGTTCCTTACCTCCTGTCTTGGGGCAGACGCCGTGAGGCATCACCACGAAATGGTCTTTACTGACAACCAGAGAACCCACAGACCTTCTGTGGGCATCAACTTCTCTCCTTTGAAATTTTAAGGTTTGGGGGTGCACACACTCTAAAGTGCAGACACGCTTTGGAGGACAGAGACGCACCCAAGAAACTGTGGTGAGAGGTTCTGAGCCCTCCGTGCAGACACAGCCCTGACCCCGACCTCCCCGATGTCCTGTGCTCTTCACTGTCCACGTCTCTCCTCGGCCCCCGGGGACCGAGAGCTGGAGCCGGCGTTACCCAGCAGCCCCTGGGACGTGCGAGCACTGGGGAATGTAGTCGCACGCTGCACACCTGTTAGCATCTGGTGGGTGGGTGGGAAGGTGTCCACCCAGCTGGCTTACACCAACTTGTAGGTAAAATCTCTGCTGTTTATTCCGCATGTATTTTCTCTCTCCCTCGGTGTGTTCAGAAACGAGCCTCACAAGGGTTTTTCTACATGCAGGGAGACACCCAGGGAGCCAAGTGTCACCCGCACATTTCTGGTCTGGGACATGTGGCCAGAATGGGGGCTCCTGTGAGCTGTCCCCTCTGGCTGAGACAGGTTGTCCTGGAGGCCCCGGGGGAGTCCCAGGCAGCCCCTCCCCCCGGGAGAGGAGTCAGCTGGCCAAGCCTTGGGCCTCAGCAGGCCCCGATGTGTGTGGTCCGGACGGACGAGGGGCGGCCTCGTCAGTGGGCTGGGACCTCAGGTGGTGAGCTCTTCTGCTGAACAGCACCCCCAACCCAGCTCCTTCAGGACAGCACGCCCACCTGCAGGTAACAGCAGGTGAGACGCAGGAGCAGGCCCAGAGAGTCCCTTCAAATACAACTGTGAGTATTTACGTCCACGGAAGTCAGCAAGCCAACTTGGAAGAAAGTAGTCATGACTCAGACACAGTGCCTGACTCAGGAACCGTCATTTAGAAACGAAGGTCTCATGCCGGCGCGTCAAAGGGACCCCTGAAGGGAGGCTCTGCAAACCCTGGGGCTTCCCTGTGGATGGAGGCCTGTCCTCCGCACAGCCAGCCTTGCTCCTGTCCGGAGGGGGACTGCAGGACCGGCCGAGGCTTGGACAAGGGCCAGGCCGCCCGAGACCTGCCGTGTGCCCCAGGACCTGCGTCTCCGCTCTCGAGATGAGAAGCCCTAGATCCTCCTGCGATGAGAAAACCCGTCCAGAAACGGAAATCTCTGCGACGGAATTACTGGGTGCGGGCTCATCCAGACTCCCGTTTCTCAACCCCGAGTGTCGGTCAGCGCCGTCGCTGCCTTGGTTAGAACGGCCTGTTCCTTCCCCGGGGGTGTGAGCGAGGACCAGCGCTTTGACGTTCAATGCACTTCATCAAGTTCGAGATCTGTGTCGCCCAACAGGGGACCAGATGGAAGGGCTGCATCAACCCCAAACTTGTACTTGGTGGTAACTTACCAGGTTGTGACATAGAAGTTTAACTGCGGGGACACAGGAACAGCCGAGCACCTCCCTGCTTATCACCCTTCTGGAATTTTATTCACGGAACTTGACACAACACTGTGTGACGCTTAGGAAAGGGAGGTGCCGCCTGCTTCAGTAACGCGCGCAGTCTGGGACGGCCACCGCGGGCTCGCTGCTCCGGCCGGGGGGCGCGGCCACGGAGAGGCTCTCCTGGGAGCTGTCCTGAGGCCCACTCCCCGGGGGAACGCCGCCCGCGCCTGCGAGGGGCCTCTGGCATGTGACACACACAGCCTGTGCCCTCCGTGAGAGCGGGAGCCCCAGGGTGCCCCCCCCGGCTTCTTCAAAACCCCAGGTGAGTGCAGAACAGAGGCGGTCCCCACCCGGGGCGGGCTCGGCCCTGCAGCCAGTCCCTCCCTGCCCGGGGCCCACCGAGGTGTGGACGAGGGTGATCACGGGGCACTGCCCCACAGACTGCTGTCCACCTGCCGTGCCGTGCCGATGCGGCGACAGCCCCTGTGAAGGTCATGTACGGAGAGGGGCCACGAGTGCGCCCACACGGTCAGCTCCACCGTGGATGCGGGGGGCTTCCTGTTGAGCACGGCTCGCACCTACGGACAACACACACCAGGAGACATGCAACGCCACGGAGCACTGGGTGAGGGGTCGTGTTCCACACCAGCCAGGGGCTCCGTGACAGCCACGGGGGGCAGGGGGCCGCTGTCACTCAGGCTCTGACTGGGGGCAGGAGGGGCTGCTGCTCCTCCGTCCCCCTCGCAGGACGCGCAGTTGGTTCTCCGTCCGGCACTGGGCAGTCTGCTGGCTTTTGGTCCAGATGGGTCTCTGAGTCTCTCTACACCTTTTTATCCCGCTGAGGAGATGCAAGTTCAAACGCCGGAAAGCGAGCGGTCTCCGGTTCCAGGATGTCAGAGAGGAAGTGGATGGCGCCGGCCATGCCTGCAAGGTCAAAGGGGGGGGGCCCTTCAGGAGCAGGAGTGACGCAGGGCGCCCTCTGCCACCTCCTTCGGGGGCCGCGGGATCTGGGGAAGGAGCGGGGCACTTCAGCAACGGCTTCACGCAAATCCCCTAAACCTGTGCGTGAGCACCAGCAGGTAAGGGCGCCACTTCTCTTCTCTCTTATGTGGAAACACTGCTTTCTGGGCTTTAACACCGTATTTCGACACTTTGAGAAGATCTTACAGAAGAAGCTCTACCAGGAAAGTCGCCCAGTGCTGCTCTCAAGACATTCCAACTCACGCAGCTTCCTCTATCAGAGCCTTTACATTCTGGCCCAAGCAGAAAGTTGCATTTCGTATCTTCTCTAGGTTTTAGCAATGTTATTTAAAAGTGAACTTTATTTGCTTTGATCAAAACCACCCCCAACCCCTCCCCACTGCAGCGAATGAGCCTGGGGTCCCACACCCAGGCAGGGGTGCTTCTGAAGGCGCGGGGCGTGGCGGCAGGCAGGCAGCTCCCGCCCCAGGCCCTGTTTTCTCCTCAATCAGAACAATTCCTCCCAGCTGGGTTTTGTTTGGTTGGAGGTTTTCTTTTGCTGTAAAATCCACGTGAAACACGCCTACTTCTCTGGGTGCTCACAAAGACACACACCTGTGGAGACCAGCCCCCTACCAGGACGTGAGCGCTGCCGGCCCCGCCCCAGGAGGCCCTGCGAGTCCCCCGCCAGTCTACCCTTCCACTGTCCCCACCACGGGCCAGTCTGCCTGTGTCAGATGTCACACGAATGGAACCACACAGGACACACGCAGGCTGTTGTGTCTGGCTTCTTCCCTCAACGTTTTTGCGATTTGTTCGTGGTTGGTATTGGCCAGTGGCTGTTTCCTGGTGTGGGTGGTTGTCAGGCTTCCCTGTAAGCTTCTGTTTGAAGCATGTGTGCCAGCAGCTCAGGGACAGCTGTTAGAACCCATGACAGAGAGACAGGGACCACAGCGCCCCCGGAGGGGCCCTGGTGCGCCCTGCGCTGAAATGACCCTGTTTTGGTGGGGTGGGGAGCAGAGCCCCTTGATGGAGGAAACACCCCCAGAAGGATCACAGAGGTCGGAATGTGCACAAAGTCCAAATAGACACTTTACATCATCCCGACAACAAAACCCAACAAAGTACAAAAAGGAAAACTATAGGCTAATATCCTCCATGACTGCAGATGTAAAAACCCTCAACACAGTGTTAGCAAATACAATTCTGCAATTTGCAAAAATAACTGTGCATCAGGACTAAGTGAGGTTTACTTCAGAGATGCAAGGCTGGCTAATGTCTGAAGAATCGATCCAGACTAAAAATCTACCATATTAATAGTCTAGAGAAGAAAAATCACATGATCTTATCAATTAATGCAAAAAAGCATTCAACAAAATTCAACATCTGTTTATATGTGATTAAAAAATATCCAATCATTTATTCCTTCCAAAGTTTATTTTGGAATTAGTGTAAGGTGTGGCTCTGAAGGAATGAAAA
Source organism: Glossophaga mutica (assembly GCA_039655065.1). Lineage (NCBI taxonomy): Eukaryota > Metazoa > Chordata > Mammalia > Chiroptera > Phyllostomidae > Glossophaga > Glossophaga mutica. Next base: position 93,924,390 of record CM077313.1, read on the forward strand.
GTCACGATTCATCCTGGCACCATTTAATCGCTGCCCTCAGATTTCTGTGGCTTATGTTGCAACCTCCCAGCTCTCCCCCCGCCTCTCTCTCTGTCACGCACCGGAAACCTGAACAGGAACCATCTCTGTGCAGAACGTCCACTTCTGTCCCCGAACTGTGTCCTCCACACTGTGCCCGCAGCGGACTGCTAGTTAACGCTGTGTTTGTTCATTTCCTGTCATTGCTCTTGTTTTTCGGAACTTTATTACTTTTCCCAACTATTACTACTTATAATTACTAATGCTTTTTAGTTGCTAGCATTAATTATTCACACTTCTTTATGTAAGTTAAATAATTAAACGCGTGTAACAGACAAGCTTCCTGTGAGTAGATCAATATTAATACCAATATCAATACGATATTAATATTAGTATCGCCGAGGAAAGGCAGAGGAGGAAGCCTGTCGTCTCTCCTTTTACCAGGGAGCAGACGTTCTACCTTCTGTCTGCAGTCACCTCACAGGAGACCCACACATACCTGGGAGCCATTCACAGGAGCACAGGACAGGTAAAGAGACTCGCTGTGGTTTTCAGCAATAAACGACTCTGAATTATCCACAGCTGTGGGGGTGAAGGGGCGGGTGCCAGGCACGCGGAGACGGGGCCCAGACGCAGGCACCCAGGGGTGGATGTCTCCCTCCCTTACCTTCAAAGAGAGAGTAGGGTCTGTCGGGGATGCGGCACCCATGGGCTCCATACTCGAGACACCACTCTGCAAACTAAGAAGACGACAGTTGTTCCTTTTGACGACTGGAGACTCCACTTGCCTTTGTGAGAAGGCAACCGATGAGCTGCCGCAGGGAACTTGCCAAGAACCGCCGCGAGGGGGTTCTGGGCAACTGGGCAGCGGGGAGGTCAGGAGCCTGCGCTCTGGGCTGGACCGCCGGGCCGCCTGCTCAGCTGGTGGGCTGTCACCAAGCTCATCCCTGAGCTGAAATAGGCCGGTAAGGAGTCCCGTGCACATTTCGGGGGAAGGGCGTCCCTGGTGGGCGGGCCAGCTAACACAAGGCTCGGAGGGAGCAACAGGCCTGCTCTGCTGCCCGCTGAGGGGTGGGGGTGGGGTGGGCAGCCCGCTGCAGAGCAGGGTGCTGGGCTACAGAGAGGGGGAGGGGAGGGGAGGGGAGGGGAGGGGAGGGGAGGGGAGGGGAGGGGAGGGGAGGGGAGGGGGCAAGGGCTGCGAAGGCAGGAGCCGGGTGGGCCTGACTCCCAGGGCAAGCTGTGTCCGAGAAGCGGACGGAGCCGCAGCGCCGGAGCGGCAGGTGAAGAGGACGGGGGCCGGCCGTGGGCTCCGCCTGTCCCCGGGACGCCGCTGCGGCAGGGACGGCTCACCTTGCAAGCCCGGTAGAGGTACTTCTTGTCCTGGGTGAGGCGGTAAAGGGCGAGGAAGGAGTAGCCGTTTCCGGCGGTGCCGTGGCAGATCCCGTAGCCCTTCCGCAGCAGGCCGCGCTGCCAGATCACGTCGCTGCACTCCACGGCGTCCTTCAGGTACTTCTCCTCCTTGAAAACCTGCGCGACGAGAAGCGAGGCGGTGATGAAACGGGGCTCTCCGCGAAGGGTTGGCAAGTATTTCCCATCTGGTCGGGAAACCTGGACTGGCCCCGGGGAGGACAGCGCGCCACCTGCAGCCCCCGCGGTCGGTCTCCATCCGCCTGCCCGTCTCCCGCCCGGCGCTCCTCCCAGCCCACGGCTCTGCCGAGGCCGTGCCCACGTGCCCACGTGCCCATTTTAACCAGTTCGAACGCCCGCCCACGGGGAACCGAGGCGCTGGCGGCGAGCGGGGGCCCCGACCTTGTGAGCCTGCACCAGCATGTGCACGACGCCCGGGGCCCCGTGGCACCAGTGCACCAGCCGGTCGGTCTCGTTGCTCAGCGACGAGGGGAAGTTCCCGGACCGGAACCGCTTGTGGCGCACGTAGTCGATGCTGGGCTTCACCAGGTCCGCCAGGGTCTCCGGGTCCACTTTTGCTGCTGGCTTTACACAAACAAAGAGAAAACATTCAATACGTTTTTTTTCTATTTTTTTTTAACCTCCGTTTTATGGCTAATCGCAACACGGAAGCAAAGCTCGAGCATCGTGATCCGGAGGAGGAGCCAAACGTCGTTTCGGCCGGCGCGGTCCGTACCCGCCTTTCAGCTCCCTGCTCCCCCCGCCGGACTCCTTCAGGACGCGGCGGCCGCGCCAGCCCCGCGGGCGGCCCCACTGACCTGCATCAGCATGTAGTAAATCCCGGCCATGCCGTGCGCCGCGCCCACGTACTGCTTCCGGTGCCACTGGTACAGGAGCGGGCAGCGCTCCGTCTTCCTCTCCTCCCGGGACAGGGCCTTGCCCGACTCCACGATCGCGGAGACCACCTGCAGGGGCGATTGGACAGCGGCCGTCGGAACCCAGCTGTCCTGAGTCCAAGGAACACTAGCAGCAGGAGCGTAATAAGCACAGGCCGAGGGAGGTCGGGCAGCCGCCTCGGAGCAGAAGAAGACATCAAGAAGTCCGACCACGAAACCCAAAGTTCTTTGTAGCAACAGTTTCGAGACCCTAGAAACGCTTCCTCTGAAAACATTCTAGACTGGCTCTGCAGCTGCTGGGTGTTCCCCCAAAGCCCGGCAGGCCCCCGCGGGAGCTGGGAGGACAGGCTGCGCGTGCGCGCGGCAATGTGAGTGCCCGCTGCGCGTGCTGTGCTTCGCGAGGTCCCGGGCAGAATCGCACCGTGACGCATCTGCGGCGCAGACCCTGACTGGCTCCCCACTCCCTTCCTACTTTTGGAAACCGAGCTCCGAGTTTTAGCTGGGCAGTGGCCTCTGACCCCAGACGGCTGGACACAGTCACCCAAGGTCTGTAAGGGGGACGCGAGCAGAAGGGAGGTGGCAACTGGCGGTTCTTGGCCTTAAGAAGGAAGCGGCTCATCCTCCGCTTCCTCGCCTCTCCCTGGGCGCAGGTGCTCCCCCAGCTTTGGTCCGGCAGACAAGGGCATGCCCCTGGGATGCAGGAGCACAGGGCAGAGGGTCCTCGTCATATTCCCAGGACTGCCGCCAGCTCAGACAGCCCACCACAGAGAGAGGAACATGCCATCTTTCTGGAGCTGTGGTGGTCTGATTCTAGTAAAGGCAGCTGGATCGACACAGGCCTAAGAGCAGAGATTTTTAAAAAATCCCTGGAAAGGACAACATGGAGCCACTGTTTAATTTGATGGGATGCTTTAAGGAGCTCCTGTTGCCTCGGAGCCGGGGGCAGCCTGTGCTGTGACTGTGCCCACAGGCAGATGGGGGGGGGGGAAGCCCCGGGGGGCCAGCGCGGCACCCCCGTACCTCTTTAATCGCGGACTCGCACACGGCACCCGGCCCGATCTCCGTGTTCAGGTAGAGGAGGGCGTACAGGTACCCAGCCCGTCCGTAGAGCAGCTCGTCGGGAAGCTCTGAGTCTCGGCCGACAACGGTTCTCTGGAGCTGCAAGAGTCTGTCGGGGAGAAAAGTCTCGGTTTTTCTGGAGAATGTGCGGCACCCCGCTTCCTGTAACCGCGGATACCCCGGTTCCTGCAGGAGACAGCTGCCATGGATTTTGAATTTAAAACCGATTTAAAAAAATACATTGAAAAACCCCAACAGGAAACACAAACTTCTCTACTTAACTCCTCTCTCAGATACAGTGAATAACAAACATCTCTGTGTTCAAAATGTCCACCTTCCAGCTGTTCTAAACCACGTGAGAGAAGACACTCAACTTTGAAATCCAGCATTAGAAGAAAGTGTCTTAAAGTGCAAACGAAGCGGCAGCAAAACATGGCCAGAGCTTGGGCACTAGGTTGAGTCGTCCCATCTCCCAACACGCGTGAACAGGCTTGCGTGAGCCGCAGGCCAGCGCACCGCGGGGGTGAGCCCCGGCGCCGGCTTCCTTGGAAAGAACGGAAACCAGCGGGCGCAGCAGATGGCTGACCCCTCCTGACTGTTCCTGACGACCGAACCTGAGAATGAGCTAATTTTCAGGCACTGACGGCAGCCAAACATTGCTTGAGAAAAATGATGAAAGTAACAGAAAGAAACACAGGTATTCCCTGCCAAATTAAGGCAAACACAGCCTGGACAGGAAGGGAGCGCAGGGTCCCACCACTCTGCTCAAGACGAACGCACGAAACTCTTCCCTGCGTGGAGAGGTGTGCTGGTAACCGGAGGCGGACTTTGAAAGACGCTCCTCCTGGACACCTCTCTACAGCAAGGCCTCCCACCTCGAACTGGGACTCACCGGGTGATGCACTCCTGGGACTCGCTGTCACTCCTGAGTCTGTGATAGACCACGGCCCCCACGGCGAGGGGCCCAGCGTCCCCACAGAGGAAAGTGACCCTGCGGCCATTCAGGTTCCGGAGTGTCCTCTTCACGTAATCCAGGGACCGGAGCAGGTAGGTCTGGTCGCTGGTGACCCGGTGCAGCTGCAGGTACAAGAGGGCTATGCCTGCAGAAACGCCCCCAGCCCCAAGAACAGCATTATTACACCTTTTCTCTCAACCTCTAGGACATGACTTTTATGATTATATGAAAAACCTACTCGGAAACCTACATTTCTGAAGGGGAATGTTAAAGAAATCACACAGGAGATTTTTGTTTCTCAGTTCTGCTTGTGAACTTATAGCGCAACCAAGTTTCCAAACTGGTGTTGAAAGTGCTGTGATTTCTGCCCACTTTCTAGCGGGACTTCCCTGTTGTGTTTTCTTCTTCCATTGACAAAACGTGATCTCCTTTTTTCCTAGTGTTACGTATACAACTGTTGAACTTTCTTCTTAAATCTGACTTAGATGGATTTTCTGGATCAACTACAAAGACTCTTTAGAAGAGGAAAGTGGTTAGGCAGCTTTCCCAGTTCGTAAAATTCCAACGGCGGCCTCTTCTGGTGAAGAGCAGTGAATTTAACACGAGCCATGTTAAGACGTTTCAGCCCCAGGCCAGGTTCCCCCGATTCTCCCATCCGCGATGTTTCGGGGGCACTCGGGCGTTGCCTGCTTACCCACGGCGTCCGCCAGTGCCACTGAGCCTGCGGCTTCTGCCTCCTGACCCCGTCCCCTCTGTCGTTCAATGGTGCTTTGAAAGAAGTCTGCAGTCTCTGTCCCCGGAGTATACTCCCTTCCTTTCCTCTCTGCCTGGATCTGAGCTCCTTGCCTGCTTCGCACTCAGATGCGCCCTCCCAGTTCCCCCCCTGAGGTGGGGTCCCTCTGGGGAAGGGCCATTTGTTGGCCTGGAAGGGCGGGAAGGGCAGCTTTCGCCGCCCTGGGGCCTTGGCCGCCTGCGCCCGCCACGCCGCCGTGGCCCTGCCTGTCCTCATGGGCGCTGCTCGGTTCCCGCCCCACTGTTGCTTGTGCGCCTGCTCTGTCATCGTTCCGTGAAACAGGTTAGTTGCAGGTGCTTCGTTCACTCTTCCGATATTGTTTTAGGAGGAAAAGTAGGGAGGCGTGGGTCTAAATAGATTCCATGCTGCTCCCAAACGCCAAAGCCACAGTTATTATTTTAAAGCGTTCAAACCAAAAACCTCCATGATGGCTCTATCAGTGATCCCACAAGATGACAGCAAAAGGAGGTTTAAAAAACAAAAACAAAAACTGATTCTCAGCATGCTCCCCAGAGTTCCGACACAGCCGTTCTGGGGTGGAGGCTGGGAATCCTCGTTTGTTACAGAGCTCTCCGACGAGTCTGGTGCGGCGCCAGCTCAGGGCCTCCTCACGTCAGAGAGTAAAGCCACTTTCAATAACGAGAGATGCTTTCAGTGAGACTTTTTAGGGGAAAACTGTCTCCTGATAACTGTGTTACTTTCCCTTTCAAAATATCTTTATTCTTTGTATTTTATTTCAAGGTGGCCAAAATTGTACATTTCAGATAAAATTCTTGGGCTCTGTAAGTGAACTAGCTCCATGTCTGGATTTAAAGGTTTGAAAATTTTACTTTCAAGGTCACTATGTCGATGTTGCATTCATCACAGGCAAATAGTATGGATATATGTCTAAACGGAAATAAAAAGGGGCCACCCGGGCTGTAACACCCGGCGCCCGCTCACGTGACTCCCACTGCGCCCTCGTGACTGTGCCGTCCTTTCATTAAACTCCACAGATTTGTCGAGAAAGGGCTGTAAATGTATACCTGAGTTGCCATCAGTAATAATCACCCTGCAGTCTAATCACTCAAAACCAGGTCTGTGGGTATTTCTTTTATGTTCCCCAGACAGCTGTTCGAACGTTCTGGCTACACCGTAAAACAACGAGGATGTAACAATTAGTGAACGGCACGCTACTTTTCAAACTAAGGCTTTTCATGTGACGTGTATCGCTGGTTGCTCATTCAACTGTCATCGAAATAAAAGTCTTTACGTGTACAAATGGGTCAAATGAGCACAGGCAATAGGTCATACAGTTATTATCTATAACAGACCAGAGAAATCACACAGCTATAACTTGTCACAGAGATCAGAGTGAGACAAGCAAACACACACAAAGAAACTGGCCCTCGGGCAAGTTGGCTCTTTTGACACCTTTTCAGACAGTCATGTGTTTCGTAAAATACTGCCTAAAAATATGACGGACTATGTAGTCAAGTTCACTTCCAGGCAGAATTTCTTTGGGAATGAAATTCCAAAGCGTCTCACCTAGGAAGACGGCTTGAAGGGGATAAAACTTCACCATTTGATAAGAGAAAGAAGTTTCAGACCCCAGCCTTACATTTCGCGTAACCCGAGAACGAACGCGAGGGACCGCACGCGCACGCGCACCCTCACCCGTCCAGCCGGTGTAGGCGGAGCAATCGTGCGGGTCGGCGGTCTTCAGCCCTTCTTCCATCTGCTGCAGGAGGTCCTTGATTTTGGTCTGGATCCGCCGTGTGAGGCTCTGGACGATCTGAGAACCGAGAGCAGACAGCGATGAGAACCGCTCGAGGACAGGGCAGCGCTGTAGAAGGCGCTTCGACAGTCCAGGTGGTGCAAACCAGCGGACAGAAATCACACCGCGCGGCCATCGCGACGCTTCCTCGTTGGCGGCGTTACCGGGGTCTTCCAAGTTGCAAAAGGAGACAATGCCCCACGCAGACAACAGGTCTTCGGCGGGATCTCAAAAAATACATTTCAGAAATGAAAGGGAAAAGACACTTAAAAAATGGTGGATTCGACACCAGGAACATTTTAACTTCTGTACGTTAAAGAAGATAAAGGTGGTGTAGAAGTTAAGGACAAAAACTCACAGACACAGACAGCAGGATGGGGTTGCCCGAGGGAAGACGGGCAGAGGGAGGAGAAGGGGGTCAACTACACGGTGATGGAAGGGGACTGGACTTTGGGTGGCGAGCACACAAGACAATATAGGGGTGATGTATGACATAATCATACACTTGAAATCTATGTAATTTATTAACCAGTGTCATCCCAATAAATGTAAAAAGTTAATGACAAAAAGGAAATACTGGTAATGTAAAACATTGTAGACTAAAAAGACCATAACAATATAGAAATATACCTAAAATTATCGATGTACCTCGTAAACAGAAAAAAATAAAATGACAAGCATATGCGAAAATGGTCAGTCACTTAGCAGGCGATGGAATGCAAGTCATCGAAGCACAGTGGTCTGTCTGTCAGATGACCAAATGACAAAGCAGTCGGAACTATTCTGGGCCAGTCCTGCTAGGAGCTAAGGAAGCAGGTATTCTTTTTTTTTTTTTTTAAAGATTTTATTTATTTATTTATTTATTTATCTTTAGAGGGGAAGGGTAGAAGAGAGGGAGAGGGAGAGAATAGCTCAGTGAATTGAGCGCGGGCCTGTGAACCAGAGGATCGCGGTTCGATTCCCAGTCAGGGCACATGCCTGGGTTGCAGGCCAGTTCCCAGCAGGGGACACACGAAAGGAAGCAGGTATTCTTACTTAAGCTGCTGCTTGTCTTTCCCAAGGGAAATCGGGCTACGTTCTTAAGCATGAATTTGTTCAGATTTTTCCGTCTGATGCTTTTTGAAAAATCTAGTTGCGGTACCAACTGCTGAGGTGTGTTAAAATCCCTCACATGAATGCAGACTTGTCTACTGTGTATTTCTTCCTTTAATTCTGTACTTTTTTTTTTTTTTTTTTGCTTTCGTGTGTTTTATAGTTCTGTTATTAGGTGTAGACCAGTGGACACTGTTGTATGTCCCTCACGGACTGACTCATTATCAACGAAAGGCCCCTCTGCGGAACAGTAGAGAAAACACGTGTGTAATTGAAAAGTTAAAAAAAGAATTTATTGCGCCCTGTAAATAAAAAGTCCAAGGAAGAAAACAAAAAGGCTTTTATGTGACTGCATGGTTAGGGCTTCCAGGGCAGGTTCCCCTGAGATTTGGGGTTGTGGACGAACACAAACCTCAGAAAATAAGGTACCGGGGCATAAGGTGTGCGAACTCCAGAGAGGGTTACCTGGTGCTGGAGGTATCGGTTTACGTTTCACAGGAGGTACAGCCCTAGAACGGGAGGCCAAAGGGTTTTTCTTCTTCTGGGGAAGCAGATACCTTCTCGTGTAATAAGATAAGTCTCTCATTTACATTCCAGAGACGTAGAGTAAGGTGCACCCAATGACACTTTCAGAGGGGAGAGGAGGCGGGTCCTCTTCCCCCGGTATGAAAAAACCTTCTTGACCAATTTCATTTTCTTACATGGAAGTAAGGTCGCATCCTGAGGGTGGATAGGACTTGGACATACCTTTCTGGGAGACAGTTCAACCCATAATACCCTCATTTTCATGATATTTTATGTTTATCAAACAAATGCACACTTTGATGTTATCCATCTTAACTGCATTTTAACAATACTTTTAAAATTTAAAATGGGATAACTGGCCATTCATAATGTATCTATAGAGAAGACAGCGGGATGTAATGTGTGTTCATTTTATCTTGTGATTTTACACAACTAAGAAGCATTCTTTCCGCCTTTTAAAATCACAATTCCCCTCTCTTTTTCAGGTTGAGGATCAGCACAATTTCCACCTCCCCTTTCCTTGAGCAGTAACCACAGCCGCTGGCATGGGCCCCCCCCTGGCGCGGTTTAGTTGTTTAACCACACAGGATAACACAGCCCCATCGGTTATTTGTGTTTTAATTTTCTTTTATATGAATCAGTTTGGTACAGGGTTGAGGTCAAAATCTCATTCACCAGATCCGAAGGGTAAGAGGGAAAAAACGCAATTTCAGGATCAGTGTTTATCTCGGGCTGTGAGGGGGAAAATGGAACTCCGCTGCCCCTGTCTTTGTTGTTCCGGGGGACTCCCGAGGGGTCAGGAGTTCTCCTCCCTCGTCTCTCACCAAACCTCACACCAACCTTCTTACTTAAGGACAAACATCGAGATAGCAACTCATGGTAAGTACGAACAATGGATTTTTTTAATGCTTGCCAACATTAAATATAACATTTTTATTATAAAAAATTTGAACTCTAAGTCAAAAATATAACAGATACGTGAAGAGAGAAGACATGGAGAGAGACATTAACACTGACGAGTGCATTCTAAACCCTGCGTTTTCAAGGGGAAGGAGGGGGAACTTACTGGGGGTCTACGGGGTACCACAAAGGCCACTGGCCAGGCCATTCTTAGCTCTGTTTATCTAATGCGATCACTAACAGCCACCTGAGTGATAACCACATCTAAGCACGCAGGCTTGGAGAACTCACTTGCCTATGATTCGGACCAAGGGCTCTTTCAGAACTGCCTTCTTAGTTTTGGCAAACTTGTACCTCTTGGAATACAAAGCACACGCGGAACCGGGGCGGGGAAGTGGTAAATGTGCAGCTTTACCAAACACAAAAACGGTTGTGCTGAGGTTCATGTCCTTTTTTTCCACCATCACCATCTATAAAGGACACCTTGTTCTGAACGGAGTCAGGAGGCCATAAGGAAAAAGATCCCACTCATGCATTCATTCACTGCAGCCCACGTTACCAGCAAGGAGAGGGAAGGCAGAGATAATTTAAACAAAGGACAGCATTCTTCATATTGGAATTTCATCCCCTGCTTGTGAAAAAAGAGAAGGAAGATCCCTCCGGCCCCGGCAACAGCACTAACCACAACCTTGACCTCGTTCTCCAAAGAACTTCTGTTCAAAACCACGGCTGCCATTTTCCTCCTGAAACCTAAAAAAAGCTGACCTTCCTTTGCGTCTTCGGACTCGCCTGCCGCTTGCTATATTCTGCACGTCCCGAACGGCAATGCCTCTGCTTCCCCAAATTAAACTCAACTTTTCGAGCTTGCCTCCGTTTACCTGTTTGTTAGGTTTGCGCCACTCTTTCCCTACCAAGTTAACTGTTTTGCAGACATCCCCTTTCCAACGCCTGGGCACACAGACACGGGCACTCAAAACGTCAATACTGCTCGTGAGCAATGCTTTTTTGAGGTCGATTCCCGGGGCAGCGGCCCAGGGGCCAGGCCTGATGACAACATCGGACTCTGGAAAGCTACGGGTAGGTTTCCAGCAGGTCTGTTTTGCACGTGCATTGGCTGAATTTGCTCTAGGGCATCGACTGTCAGCTGATCTGCGTTATCAACTGCCACCAGAGCCCGCAGAGCCACTTCCGAGTGCCCAGAAACGGAGCGCTCCATCAGGGCACTTCACAGGCACGGAGGCACTGAACACGAACAAGGTGGCTAACACGGGAGCAGCGCCCAGTCCTCGGGGGAAGGACCCTGCTGGGCACCAGCGACCGGAGTGCGAGCAGGTGCGCGCGCCCGGACTCCTCCCAGGCCGGGACCAGGGGCGCACCCCAGGGGCGGTGCGCGGGTGACGCCACGCCCCCAATGGGCGGGGAGGGTGACGTCAGCCCGCCGATGGGCGGGGCGGGTGGACGCTACCACCGCTCGCACTCCCCCCAACCCGGCGCGGCCCAGGGCCTGGCCGAAGTCGGCCGCCGACTCACCTTCCCGTCGTCGTGGAAAGGGAGGCCGAGCTCGTCGGGGGAGGGCGCGGGGCGAGCAGAGCCCGTCTCCTCCGTTGCCGCGGTGGAGGCCGCGGCCTCGTAGTCCGGGAAGGGGTTGGGGAACGCGCGCTCCTCCATCTCTGACTCCCCGCTCAGGTGCAACTTGAGTCTTTTCGACATGGTCTCGCCCATCGCCGCCGCGCGCCTTACCCAGCGCCGGGGCCGCGCGGTACGGGGCGCGCGCGGGGACAAACCTCCTGCGCGGCGTTTCCCCTAGAGCGGCGCTCCGGGGCCCCGCGCGCCGGGCCGGGGTCTCCCTTTAGGAGAGCCGCGAGCTGGGAGGACGAGCGGGGCCTTGGGGCGCGCAGGAGCCTCTCCGCGGGGCCTGCGGGGCCGCGGGCGGCGGGCACATCTGGGCGCAGCTGGCGCTCTCCACGTGGTGCCCGCCCGGCCGCACGCCGCCCGGACAGCCGGGCCGGCGGGGAGCCCTCGGCGGCTCAGAGCCCGGTCACGGCCGACCGCCCAGTCCCTTCGCCACCCGCCTCGGCCTGCTCTGGGCGACGCGTTCGGCAGGCCGGAGCTCAGGTCCCGAAGCGCCTCCTGCGGCCGAGCCCCTTCCACGATTCTCTAGAGCAAACCGGGAGACCGTGCGGGGCAGGTTCCCGCTGGGAAACCTGGAGAGAATTCGCTGTCATTCAAGGTGTCTGCGGTCCCCAGACGCGCCGTCATCCACCTGCATTCTCTCCAGCCGGGCGGGGCCGCCGCCGCCCTCGGCCCCCCGAAGCGCCGGGCCCAGGCACAACAGCAGCTCTTTGTTCAATAATAAGGGCGGAGAAAAAAACCCACCTCCTCTAAAAAAATTGCAAAATAGCCCCAAACACTGCGAAGATTGTGTAGTGCCTCCCGGGGGGAGCGGAGCAGTCCCTCCTATTCATCACAGTTGGGAGGGGGTGTCGAGGGGGAGGAGCCACCGGCCTTTTTTATTTTTTTATTTTTTTGGTCTTAGGTTCTATTTTCATGAAGTCCCTTTGTTTTGAATAAATGGATGTATTTGGTTACAAGACAAAATTGGAAAGCATACTTAATCACCCGAATATTTAATTGGCCGAAAGGTTCCTCCAGTGTTAATTCACGTGCCCCGGAGCATACCGTGTGTGAGGAGGGAACGGGACACATGTCTGCTTTTATGTAAACACAACATGGCTAACCTAACAGTCTTCCTGGGTGCTCTTTGTTCTTGTTTCGTTAGTTGTTTGGGGCCAAATCCATGCAATGATTTCTCCTTGAGGAAAAAATTTTTACGTTTTTCCCCCCATTTCATCACTGATTGAATGCCAGATGGTACCAGGCGATGACAAAATAGAGATTAAAAAGATAGTTTCTGCCTTCAGATTCCGAGGTAGTGGGTGAGAAAGGTAAGAATTACAGCACCGTGTGGGATGGAGGCTCTTCTGGAGCCAAGCAACGGGCACATTGGAATGACAGAGAAACAGCCCCAGCGGCAGGGGGGGATCCATCCTCCTCCTCTCTGGGCCTGGCTTCCCACTGCCCAGCGCTGTGCAGGTGACACACCCCTCCTGACCCCGGAGAATGACCTTGTAGGGGAAGATCATTTTGACGGGGTTACCTGGCATAATACCCTCCGAGTTGCGACAGGATGCCTGCTAGGGAGGCCCCACTTCCCTGCTTCATCCTCTGCCCTGGGGTTCCTCTTTCTCCCACCCTCAGTGAAGGAGATTTCCTCGCTGGCTCCAAATTTTCATGCCCTGGATGCTCACCTGCCTTCGGAGCGTTAAACAAAAAAGCTTCCCAGCTAAAAGCTTTTCTGAAAGAAAGGGTTTATTGAGCCACATGCTAGCAAGCCAAAGGCTGGGGCTGGCAGCGGGGCTGGGTGGGGAGCCCAGGTGTCCACCATCCTGGAGCTGACAGGGCTCTGTTGTACCATAGGTTTGGGGAAGAAAGATACTAAGTTTTTAAAAAAGAATTTACATTGGCTAGAGATGGGGGGAGGGGCAGGAAAGGGTCAAAGAAGAAATCAATAGGCAAATAAAACCCACCTTGAGACAAATGAGCATGGAAACACAGCCCTGGCCGGTGTGGCTCAGTTGGTTGGAGCACTGTCCTGTAAACTAAAAGGTCACAGGTTCAATTCCCAGTCAGGGCACATGCCTGAGTTGCACATTCCGTCATTGGTCCGTGCGAGAGGCAACCAGCGGGCGTTTCTCTCTCACATGGCTGTTTCTCTCCCTTTCACTCTCCTTTCCCCTCACTCTTAAAGTCAATAATCGTGTTCCCTGGTGAAGATGAAAAAGAAAGAAAGAAAGAAAAGGAAATGGAAGGAGAACATACCAGATTTTAAGGAATGCAACCCCTGAGGTCCTAGAGGGAAGGTGATAGTGATAAACGCCTCTCACTAGACCTCAGAAATGGTCGACCTGACGGTGCACTTCAAGACACCGGAAAACCGAGAACCTGTGAAGCCAGAGTTAGTAGATGAAGGGAACAGCGGAGGTCCTGGCCTACGATCTGCCCACGCCTGGTGTGTCGGGGAAGTGCCACTCTCTCTCATTTTTCTTGGGAGGCCAGAGAAGCCTGAGGCCTGTAAGCACTGAAGGGCTTGGATGAACCGAGGGGACACGAACCTCTCAGTGGCCCAGAGCTTCAGCACGGGCCCCTGGGGGCCAGCAGGTGTTTGTGCGGACGAGGGGACTGGGGCTGAGCTACGATTGCTGAGCACTGGTGGACTCTCCACCATAAAGAGATACCCTCCTAACAGAGGTGAGGAGGCGTGGACCAGGCTGGAGACCATGGAGAAGACAGAAATGCATGGGGATCCCGAGCGTATGGACTGGTCCGTTGTGGGCTCAGGCCCTAAGGGCTGGACGGAGAATTTACAAACAATCATAAAAATGGCCAAAGTCCACGTGCTTTTTGTTGTTGCTGTTCGCCGGAAATTCCACCTGACGTCCGTGACAAGAGACTCCTCCCCCTACACGCAGCACTGTGGACAGGCAGCGTGGGGTTAGCCTCCATGGGGAGGGAGGAGCGTGGAAGGAAAGAGGTTGTGTTACGGGATGGCCAAAACATTTGTGTGGTCGTTTAATTGTGTTTCTTCCCCCTGACCCCACGGCACCATGAGGGCGGGTGTTGTGTTTGTGCCGATGATTACTTTACGTGGCCTCACGCAGGGCGGGGCACATAGTAGGCATTCAAAATATTTCAAGAATGAGTGAGTGACCGAATGAAGGAGAAGTCCCATCTGGAAGGGACTTTGGAGCATGAAGTTCAGCTGACTTATTCATACATGACTTTTCTATTTTTAAAAGGACTTTGACATTCATTTTTCTCGTTTGATCAAACAGGAGAGGTCGCTAATATCTGAATGACGCTGGCGGTGATGGTCCCATTCGGAGAGGCACCGGGATGCGCTCACAGGCACCGGGATGCACCCACAGGCACTGGGGTGGCGGACGGCAGAGCTGGGATTGGAAAGCAGTTTTCTGACTTGCCCCATCTCATCCGGCTTCCCGCTTTCCCAGGTAAAGACACTGAGGCCCACGGAGGTGAAGTAATTTTCATGGGGCTGGACAACCAGCTTACATGAAAACAAAATCATAGTGAAGGCCTGTCTGGGAAAAACAGCCCTTTCTCCTTCCATTACTGTCCTGTGGTTCTTTCATTCCAGTCCTAGGCAGATTCCGCAGCGGCTGTGGCAACGCGCTTTCCCACCAAGACGTTCTTATGGAAAAGAAGTAAAATTGAACCGAGGGCCTTCATTTGTGTGACGGCAGAGAGGCCACGGGTCTTACTGGCTACCCACAATCTCTTAGGAAATTTCCGCTGCTGCCGCCCAGTAAAAACCACTTCGTGTCCTTTGCAGTCTTTTCAAAGCGAGAAGAAATAATCCTGGTTTGAAAAGGCACATCCTGAACGCACACAGGTGTGCGGAATAGAAGCCCAGGGCTGGGAGCACTGGGCGTGAACCTGCCCCGGACCCGCGTTCCCCAGAACCAGGGACCGGAGCGGGGAAGGCTGATGGGTCATCCCACGTGTGAGTGGGCCGTGGGGTGGGGGGCGGGCAGGGGTGCCCAGGGTCTGGGACCCGCCGCCCGTGTTTTAACCCCACTGCACGGGAAAACCCATCATTGCCCGATTTCCCCTGCGTGTTGGCACTGGGTGTGGCTCAGAGCCCTGGTGACGGAGCGGGAGAGACAGGGCCTTCAGGTGTCCTCGGCAGGCACTTGAGGCATTTGCAGCTGGAATATCACAACAACAACAAAATTATCTGTCAGAATGCAGGCATCTCACGAGAAGGGGTTCCGTCCGGAGTGCAGGAACTGACAACTCTGGAAGAGCAAAAGCTCGTGGGAAATCGTGTTCTGTAGGGCTATTCACTCGGATTCGGCAGCGGCAGGTAAACAAACAAACAAACAAAACTGCCGCTTCAAAAAGATAACTTTTTTGCTCGGCCTTGACCACTGTGCCTGTGCGTAAATATCACAGATGTCTCTGCCCATCTGATGGCCTCTCCCATTTGCAATATTTTCAAACGGAATAGATTTTACTTCGAGCAGCGTGCCCACCTCACCTTCGATGGCACACGGTTTGTTGCTCAAAATACCTGCTGCCCCCCAAACACTGGGGCGCGACAATATTTCGTAGAGAAATACTGCGTCCGCTTTGTGTGGTTTTACCCAAGCCTCTCACCGTTACTCCTCAAATTGCAATTCTAGGCCCGGCGTCTGTAAGAATTCTTCAGGGCTCCCAAAGCAGTTGCGTGTTCATTGTCTCGTCTGGTCCTCAGCAAAGCCCCTAGTTCTTCAGCCTCGTGGAGGTGGGGACTCGGGACACGGCTGGTGCGTGGCGGAAGCGGAGCTGGCACCGGGCTCGGCCAGTGACGCACCAAATGGGTCCACGGGACCCCTTGACTGTGGCCCACACCTGCGGTCAGTCTCCTGTTACAACACACAGCCCGCACACCTGCAAGCGACAGAACTGAAGAGCGCATGCGGCAAAGGGGCGGCTCCCTGCCCGCAAGGACGCAGACCATGGGAAAGATGGCCGCATCCTGTCACCCGCGCTCGAAACTTGCAGCGGGCTCTGTCCCTTTCATCCCGGGTTTCTCCCCAGTCTCAGATGAAGTCGCAAGCCAAGAGGAAGTCGGTGGGGTGGGGGTGGGGGTGGCGTTTATTGCCTCTGCTCCACGTGTGAAAGACTCTGGTCTCCAAACTGTGGCAAGACACCTGGGAAGCACCAGGGTCCCTCTGCTCAAACTCTTCATCCTGGAGCTCACCACCGAGGCCCAGGAGGGGGCAGCACTTGTATGACGCCAGGAAGACACTCAGAAGAAGAGGTGGGGCTGGAATTCAGCGTCTTCCCGTCGGAGTTTAGGCCTGAGTTTACGGCTTGCTGCCATTTCCAAATCTAGGATTAAACACTGTCTGACCCTTGGTGTTGTACATGCCACAGTCGACCAGCAGAGGGCACCATTAACCCGCTGGTGTTTCTAAGAACTTGGGTGTCTGTCTGGTCTAGGCGTTATTAAGAGGCATGAGTATTGAATAAAATATAATACGGGGCTCTTACATCCACAGATTGTATGTATTTGAAGGCCTTGGCTTCATGAAACATCCTGCTGCCCTCTAACGTGGAAACAGATGCACCCGAGACAGGGCACCCTCAGGGGAAAACCAGATTAAGACGAGTCGAGAGTGGGCGCTGGTCAAGTGCAAGAAAGTCCCTGGGTAGCTCCGCCCCGTGTTATCATCCAGGCGCAGAAACGCACCGCCGTTAATTCCGAGATGGAAAGAGGGGGCAAGAACTGGACTCGTTCCCTTTTTAGAACGATCCATTGCCCTATCTTTACGGCGTTGAAACGAACTGCGCAGCTCTCGCCGGTTAGTGCCGCAGGCGCAGCGGGTGGGACGCGGCGCAGACCAGGCCGCTGGGCGGGGCTGCGGTGGGAAGGAGACGCACGCGGTGGAAGTCCGCGCTGACCCCGAGAAGGATAACAGCAGGAACAGCGCTTGTCTCCCAGTGCGGCCCCGCGGCCACGAGGCTGGGTTGGAGGCAGCCAGGCCCCTGAACTTGGGGTCAGGCTAAAAGCAGAGGCCAGGCACCTTGAACGTGGGCCCCTACGTGGTCCTTGACCCAGGTGGGCCACGACTGGGCGAGGCGTGCAACTCGGACGTGAACGACGGTCGGAGTTCAGCGGCCAGAGGCCTGGCTCCCTGACCCCAGGCGTGGGACCTCAAGAACTTGCGGCGGAGTGAGGCCAGTTAGGCATCAGAGCCTGGGGGGCAACTTCTTCCATCGTGCCCTCGGGCGGAAGTGCTGAGCTTCCCGTGTAACAAGTGAGAGAGGAAACAAGCCAGCGGGCTGCCGTTCCCACCGCCACCGCTGCGTGCGCTCGGCGCCTGCGGGCCGCCGTTGGAACGGACAGCAAAGCAGCGGACGTCGTGGCCCAAGGTTGGGAGGCCGTGGCAGCGGAAACGTGTACTCGGGGCAGGGAGCACAGAATGGGCACCAGAGGGGCTTCCGCTAAAAGCCAAGGCATTTCGTTCATCTTTTCATCTGAAAAAAAAAAAAACAAAAAACCCAAAACCAAACCTCTTTGAAGGCGCCTTTCCTGTCCGTCCCAGGTACTCTGCCCGCGTCAGGGAGTTGGGTTAACGTCTGGTGACAGGCGGCTCGACGTCTGAAGCCACGGTTGCATCTTTGAGATTTTTTTGGGGGGGGATATATGGGGAAATTGGAATGTGAAAGCGTCAAACTGTTATATTTCTGAAGTCCCGACTCCACCCTGCGACCTCACTTTGGTCCCGATCCGATCCCTGGTTTTGGGCTTCGCCTTCCCCACCCCCTCCCTTTACGCACGTTGTTGTTTCTCCCTGGGGTGCTCGGCCCAACGCCCAACAAATCCTCCAGTCAAGGCTCCATCGTCTCAGACCTCAAGCAACGGGAGCTCCCTGGCTTTGGGCAGGAGACTAGGAAGGCTCCATGGAAGACAAACATGGGCCCTGGAGGGCGGCAGCCAAAGAAGGCCATCCCCCAGTTTCCAGGGACTCTTCCACTCAGGTCTGTGTTCATGGTAACCGACTGAGAAAGTGTTCGGAACGGTGCCTGCTTGCCCTAATCCGCCCAGAGGTGGGGCGAAGACGGTGGGGGCCTCACACTGCCCTCTGTCGGCAGCTCTGGGTCGTGCGGCTGGAACTCCCTCCAGGCCTGGAAACTCCGGGCCCAACCACAAGCGTGGACAACGTGGGCTGGAGACGGTCTCCGCACCTGTCTCCCCACACTGCGGCCAGGCCTGGAGAGATCTCTGCACGCAAGCATGGATGAATGACTCTTTCCTTGCACCTGCGCCTGACCCCCTGCAAGGAACCATGCCCCACGCTCTGGTGTTCCCAGCAGCCACGCCTCGGCACGCCCTGACCCAGGCCTCCCGGCCGCAGGTGCAGCCATTGCAGTCCCCCACTTGGGTCTTCGCGTTCAGCCCTTTGCTGGCCCGGCGAGGGTTCTCCGCGGAAATCGCGCCCTGCACCAGAGGCTGTGGGCAGTAACAGCGTCTGCTCTCCCATTTTTCTGCCATAAACAAACCCGGGATTTTCAGCTGGGCGCGTGGCCACCGGAACAGACCGCATTCCCCAGGGTCCCCGTCACAGCGAGGTGTGGCGTGGGCGTGCGTCATACCGATGGGATGCAAGTGAAGCCCGGACTCGACTTCCGAGAAGTGTTTTTACGGGCACACGCCTTTCCTGCCTTTGTCCCCCTTGTGCCTGGAATGTGGCTGCTGGGACTGGAATTGGAACGATCATCTTAGACTAAGGGGTGGGAGCTGCGCGCCGAGCAGGGCAGGTACAACGGGGTGGGGGGAGGCAGGGGCCCCTCCTGGATGGGTGATTCAAGATTTTATTGAAATGAAAAGAAAATCTCTAAGTTTTTTTTTTATTATTTGCTAATCATAAAATACTTCTTTATTAATAAAATTTAAAAAATAGCGTAAACAAGTTTCATTGAACATAAATAAAATATTGAGTTAATGTATTTATATGCTAAATATATTTTATATAGTTTTAAAAGTTTTTCATACCACTTTTACCTTTTAGGTATGCTAACGTATATTAAAAATAAAAAATAGACAATTTTCAGTTGAGTATGATTTTCAGTAACAATCAATCTTTTTTCCCCATTTTTTAATTTTAAGTTTTTTTAATTGTGTTTTTTCCTACATGCATCATTTTTATAATCAGAAAAAGAAAACCTAAAATGCCACCCGTTGGGGCTATTTAAAATTTCACTTTCTAAGAGTTCCACTATTTTCTCATATCAAAGAAAATAAATAAAATAATTGCTAATGTAATTCTTAAAGTATTCTATTATTTTGATTAAAAAACCCCAAAGGTGTGGGAAGGCTGGTAGCAGAGGTTAGATTCATGCCCCCCCAGTTCTTTCCTCTGTAAATATCTCAGTCTTTCACAGAGGCTCGCCCTTAACTGGCCCTGCTGCCCTGGAAAAGAGCTGAGCTCTGAGGCTGTCCTTCCCTGCAGCCTCTGGGAGCAAAGGCGACAAGGATCAGCAGGCCAGCAAAGGGTGGGGTTGGTAGGGGGAGAAAATACCCAGTTCTTTTCCCTGAGCCTGCTTTTTGGGGAGCTGATAAGCAGTTTTCACGGAGAGAGAGAAGGTGGTCAATGGGCCTTTTACTCACTCGCCATCAAACTTAGACAAAAACAATGGGCATATAAGGGGCTTCGCCTTGCCCTGGCTGGTGTGGCTCCGTGGACTGAGTGCCGGCCTGTGAACCAGGGGGTCGCCTGTTCCATTCCCGGGTGGGGCACATGCCTGGGTTGCAGGCCAGGTTGCCAGTAGGGGGCGCGGGAGAGGCAGCCACACATTGATGTTTCTCTCCCTCTCTTTCTCCATCCGTTCCCCTCTGTCTAAAAATAAATAAATAAAATCTTTTTTAAAAAAGTGCTTTGCCTTCTTCCCATCCTCGGTCGGCCCTGGACCCATGTGGCTCAGAGCCCCAGCCGAGGGCTCCCCGCCTCCCGGGGAGGCAGCGGGGCTGGGAGGCTGACTGACGACTCGCTGGCCCCCGAGTCCCGGGGCCGAAAGCATTTGCAATCACCAGGGCGGACAATGGCCAGGCTCTAGCATGGGGTGGGTGGCGTGGGCGGCCTCCTGTTTTTCCCATCTCAGTGGGACGTGGGGAGGTCCCTTTGCCCGATCCTCCTCCGCGGCCCCTAAACGGGGGTCCTATTCTGAAAGGAGGTGGCTCTGCCGTCCCACCTGATGGAAAAACCAGAACAAATAGGCTCTTACTGTTCTCGTTTTCCCTCTCTGGGTGTTCTGAGATTCCCAGACGCAAGTCTCGGCAGACCCAAAATAGAATTCCGCCTCCGTTGTAAACAATACGCAGGATTCTGTTCTCCCCAGGCGGAACCACTCACAGGACAAACTCTCCTTCCCTCGTCTCCGATTACACGATAGATATTATGTAACATGCAGACTGTCAGGCCAGCAGCCAGGTGGAGTTTGCGGCCTGCAGAAGCTCACGACCTAGGGGGAGGCTGGGACCTTCGGGAACCCAGGCAAGAGCAGTGCAAGCAGAAATGAGTGGGAGCGTGGCTAAGGAAGGGAGTAGTCCGGCTGTGCAGGAGGCCGTTCTCATCCGTGCTGTGGCAGTGAGCCCTGCAGGATGGATGGGGATGAAGGTCATCCTGGGCCGAGCCACCAACCTCTGGGTCTGAGCAGGAGGTGGCGAGAGGTGGCACTGGGGACGGCAGACATTGCCACACACCTCTAGAAACCAGCCTGGGGAGACTTTCTAGAGAGCTTCACACCCCATGGCCAGGATTCTGGACGCAAAGGGCAGTTGCGTGCAATTCTGGAAGACAGAAGTAGCAGGTGAGCATCTGCGTGTCAGGAGAAGGCGTAAAACACAGAGACCGCCGAGGAACATGAGTCCCCGCGTGACGCTGGTGATGGGGGGAGACGTGGAAGGAAGGGAGGGGAGTCGGGGGACAGCCTGTGCTGGCTGAGGAAGGATGGGGCGGGGTGAGGTGGCCCTCGGGGGGGCTACACTTTCTGCCTAATTGTGCTCGGAGTTTTCTGGAAGGAGACTGGCAGTCAGTGGACTTGGCAGTCTCGGGCACACTCCCTAAGGAAGGAATTTATAATCCATCTCCAGCTGGACATGAATCAAAATCAGGGCCAGCCTTCTGGTGGAAGGGGCCGAGGGTGATTTCCTGGACTGAAGGGAGACCTCCAGGTGGGGGGCCAGCCCAGTGGAAGGCAGCAGGGCACACCTGCTCCCTTGGCTGTGAAACCCAGAACTCACAGGACCAAAGAAAATGCTAACAGCTCCGAGTGTACGCAAACAAAAACAGTAATAACAGCAAAGTCCCACCACCCAGCCGTGGTGTTCTACATACGTAACGCCTGGGGTGGCCCCCGGGGCATCGGAAGGGATGCTGGGGGAAGCAGCCTAAAGTAGGTCCTGTGTTAGCCCTTCAGCTGCTGGGCTCCCCGGGGCGTGCGTTTGTGCAGCCGGGGCGGGGGTGGGTGCCGGGTCTTGGCCCTCACTGCTTTTGCACGATCAGCGTTAAGTATCAACCCTGTGGAATGTCCACCTTTATTCTGCATTTAGGAGTCGGCATTTACTAAGGAAGAACGCCCCCGTCTCCTTTATTTGTTTGCCTTATGTTGGTGTGAGCCGGTGAACTCCTCCTGGGGTCCACAGGTGATCCTTTGGTGCGATCCGCACATGTGCGGTCGTTCACCTTGTTCGAGGCTCGCGGGTGCATCTTCCTACGAGCGGTTTCCCAACCTTCGGCTTCGTTTGGCCTTTGCCTGGAATGGGGTTGGTTTGCCATGCAGTCGTGTCCATTCGGGAGGTTCTCCATGTTTACGTAATTTTACAACGTTAGCCCACCTTCTCCTGAAGAGTTTGTGTCCGCGGATTACTGACCCAGCCGACGACCTGGATGTCTGCCCAGGAAATTTTCCTCCGAGGGGGTGACATTTCTAAACTCCACTCAATGTTGGTATCAGACCAGGTGTCCACACTCCGCTGATGGCCACGTGGGCCAGACCGAACGGCCCCCCGGTCCCCATCTTCATGGCGTCTGCGTTGTCCAGGGGACACGGCAGGGGCACACACAGAGGAAACGCGCTGGTTCCTGCATTTTGTTCTTACTGTATCGTTTTGTTTCTTTTTCTTTATTATGGTGTCTCCACCAAATCCTAAGGTGGACGAGGATACAAAGTAACACGTCCTGGCACTCAGGAGTGTGGGCTCCTCCCCCACCCTCGTTCCCGAGCCCTTCCCCACCAGCCTGCCTCCCGTCACGGGCCACCGTTTGGAGTCGAGCCCTGGCTTCCGTGAGTGCTCCTCTGTCGCACGCAGCCCCCCCGCCCCCCGCCCCGGTGCCGAGCGAAGCTGGCGTGCACGGCGGAGGCTGCCTCTGCCCGTCGTGGACTGTAGGCCAGGTCAGGCCACAGTGACCGGGGCGATGACAGGCTGAGCCACGGGGTGGACACCCCGCTGCTTTCACGGGTGCACAGAGAGGGAGGCGGCCAGTCCGCACGTCTGAACCCGGCTCCTTTCAGCGGCGGCCCTGTCTCTCCCGTGTGCTCGCGGGCAGGTGTGCGAGACGTCGCCACATGACCCGAGGGAGCCCAGAAGGGAGCACGTGCTTCCGGAAGCGACGCGGCTGCCCTGACACCAAGCCCTACCCGGGGTGACGCGGCCGCCGCCTTTTCACAGAATGCCCTGCAATTCTGTCGCGGGCCGTCTGCGGCACCGCTCTCTGCTCTACATAAAGGAGGGAGGCGAGGCTTGGAATGGTGCGCTGAATTGTCCTCTTCACCCCGGGGTGGGTGCGGGGGGGTCAGGATTCCCACCCACTCGCGTGCACGGCCCGGGGTCCCCTCCCCAGGGGCGGTGTTTGCGAAGGGGAGAAAAACGGACAGGGGGGCTGGGAGCCAGAGGTGCGCGCAGGTGCGGCAGATGGAGGCGGCGGGGAAGACGAACCCGAGGGGGCCCAGGTGGGGCTTGCAGGCAGTGCCGTCTGCGCTGTTCATGAAACGGTGGCTGCGCCGCAGACCCAGGGGTGTGGCTGCAGCCCTCAGCCGGAGGCCCCCTCGGTCGGTCCCTCAGGCCGCCGCAGGCCTGGCGGTGGAGGGGCTCCGGCGAGACGCGGGCCAGCCTTTGCGGCGCCCCCATCTCCGCGGGCAGAGCCACCTGGCTCTCCTGTCACCTTGCCGAGACCCTCTGGCCTTCAGAAGGCCAGCTACGCCTTGTGCCAGAAGGCCAGCTGGAACCCTGGGGTGTGGGTCTAGCACCCCCCGGATGCCAAAGGCTTAGCGCCGTCCCTGGAAGAGGCGGCCCGAGCCCCCCCCCCCCCCCCCCGCTGCGTCTGGCTCTCCCCTCCGCTCCATCCCCCTCGTCTTTGCTGGGCCAAGCGAGGGAGAAGGCCGGGAGGGCCGGCCGGGGCCGCCAGCCTTGTTCGTCCTGCTCATCCGCGCTCGCGGGGCTGCTGCCGTCGCTCGGTTATCACTCTGCAGTTCTCGGTTCCCCAGGGTCTCGCTGGTCCGGTAAGATCGGTGCCTGCCTTTCCGAGACTCCAGGGAGCCGTACGTTCTTTGAACTCGTACTTGTTCCCTACCTGGAGGGAGACAGTCTAGTTTCACAGAATCCCCTGCGTCGCAGCGGGGTCCCCGAAGGCTGGTGGCCTTCCCAACGGGAGGGGGCCCGGCTGGGGCGCTCGGGTGTTCTGCAAAGTGTTTTCTGTGAATTGACAGCACAGCTGTGCTGGCGTGTTAAAAGGTCTGGTTTTCCCCAAGAGGAGCCTTCAGAAATGATACGGCCCGTGCCCGTGAGGTCGTTGCCTGGTTTCAGAGAGGACAAGAAGCACCCACACCTCCGGGTGTTTCTTTCTCACAAGCTTGGAAAACCCCATGAATAGCTAACGTGAAACCCGCTACGCGCCCTCGACAGCCCGTCACCCCTCCGTCCTGTCTGACGGGATTGCGCCTGGACCGCCGGTGACTTTCAACCCCGACCCAGTCCCATTTCCTGCAGGTTTCTCCTCGGGACGAGCTCGGCACTTCCTGCCCCTCCCTCCCCGCCCCAGTCGCCTCGGGTGGTTTAGAGAGCAGCGGGGATTCAGCCCAGACGGGGCCGACGGGACGCCCTGCAGCGGCTCGGGACCCTTGCTGCCCTCGGCCAGCCGGCGCTCTGGAGCGCGACCTACGCCCGGCCCCTAGACTGCCCGACGCAGAGGCCCGGGGGGGGGGCCCCTCGGCCTTCCTCTACCTCCTTCCTCAGCCTCCGACCCCTCGCCTGGAACTCCCACTTGGCCTCTGGCCGTGGCAGAGCAGCCGTCCTGTGAGCTGGCGTGACGATGACCTCGGAGCCGACGAGATACGGGTCGGGCGTGGGGCGAGGGTCTGGGCCAGAGGAGCTGCACGGTCCCTGGGCTGCCGACCCGCAGGGGCCCTGGAAGTGAGGACACTGAACCCCTTTCGGTTCAAGGCTTGCGAGTCTTGGGGTTCAGTTGCTTTCTGACAAGCAGGGAGGTTTGACAGAGGGCAAGTCTCTCCTGACGGCCAAGTGCAGCTCGGAAGCTGGCGGGGCTCTGGAGGAGCGGGCGACCCCCACGGACCTCCCAGGCCCTCGGGGGCGGCAGGGAGCTTCGCCCTGGCCCTGGAGGGAGAGGGGCTTGCTGCTGGGGCGGACGCTTTCGCGTGGGGGCGGCTGAGCACCACCCTGGCCGCCGACAGTGTCCAAGAGCTGTCCGGGCCGTGACAGAATCTGGCAGGAGGCTCCAGGTCCCTCCTGCCACCCACTCCTGCTAATGGCTCTGCTGGGAAACTCTGGAGGCGCATTTTCCAGGGCCGTCCAGGAAGCGCGCTGAGCCCCTGCCCGTGAAGTCCCAGGGCTGCGGCTCGGGTTTCCGGCCCGTGGGTGGCTGGGCCCGGACGGCCCCCTGGACGTTTCTCCCCAGGAACCCGGACTGTGCAAGGAGGCTGCGAGGGCGGGTGGGAACGGAGGGGGGGGGGCAGTGGGCCTGGTGGGACGGGGCCTGAGGTGCCGCCCGGGGCGGAAGGGGCAGCCCCGTCAGGAGGGTGTGCGGTTTGGCGTCAGGGGGGTCGATGCTCTGGGAGTAGGAATATGGGTGTGAAAACACTCTGGAGACAGGGAAATACGGGAAAAGGCCTTCTAGAGCGACACGCCCAGAGCAAATGCCGTGGAAAACACATGCCACGTAGAAATGTTACAGTCAGGTTTCATCGATGACAGTGTTTCCAACATGTCATGTGTATGGTCAGAAAACTGAAAATGAGAGTCCGAATGAACTTCTGTAAGTCAATGAGAAGGAGACAGACACCCTGATAGAAAAAGGTCAAACAGACTTTGAATGGGTAACAAAACAAGAAAAATAAAGACTTACACTTTATTTTATATTTATTTATGCTCATTCTGTTTTATATAAAATAGACATATTTTATATGTAAATATAAAAATGAAAAAGATGCCCCTTTTCACTAGGGAAATGTAAAAACGCCAACAAAGAAAGCCAAAGCCAAAACAAACCAGACATTTAAGTTGTTGCAAATTATAAAATTTCATAATAGTAAGAATTGGCAGGGGTATGAAGAAATGGGTCCTCGTAGCCTGCTGGCAGTTGGACAGTCTCTTAAACAGGATGTCCCATCATTTGACGAAGCGATTTCCCATTGCAGAGAGAGAGAGAGAGAGAGAGAGAGAGAGAGCCTCGCAAGAAGACACAGCAGAGCACACACAAAATCTTGTTCACAGCCGAAGGTCCGTCCACACAGGAAGACAGTTGCCTTCACAGAGGCTGTGGTTGCACCACGGAGAACTGGGCAATACTGAGATAGAATCAGCTGGATTTCTATGGCCTAATAGAGAGAGGTCTCTGAAAACTGTTGCTAAGGGAAAAGAGCAGGCTACAGAATCATAAGAAGAGTAACCACCCCTCCCCACCAAAAAAAGTATCACCACCCGCAGTGTTTTAGTTTTGAAACAGAAGGATGAATCCACGTAAACACACGTTCCGTGGATACGAGTGTCGTGGCTACACACAGGTATTGCACAGAGGCCGAAGGACAGAGGAGGAGAGAGACAGGACTCGCCCGCTGTGGACCGGGT
Organism: Glossophaga mutica; assembly: GCA_039655065.1. NCBI lineage: Eukaryota > Metazoa > Chordata > Mammalia > Chiroptera > Phyllostomidae > Glossophaga > Glossophaga mutica. The sequence goes on from CM077313.1 coordinate 93,950,499, forward strand.
GGGCGGCGGGGAGGAGGTGGGCGACGGGTTCCCGACACAGGTCAGGAGAGGGCGGTGCGGCACAGGCCAGCTCACGAGGGGCGGGGTCCGCGAGCACTGGGCTGGCCATTCCATTCGGCCAGCGATCCCTTGGGCTGTTGAGATGCCGATTCTACGGCGTGAGCGGAAAGGCACGGGGAGCTTCCCCATTCTGGCTCTAGGTGAGGGGTGGGGTGTCACGGGAAGGGGGCGAGGCGAGGTGACGGCAGGGACTGGGTTAGTCCGTTCCCGGGACTGTTGCCGCACACGGATCGGGGAGCCGGGGCTGCTCCGGGCACCACAGAGTGACGACGAAGACGGCACAACCCCTGACGCCACGGCCCCCTTTCCAGGAGGGAAAACTCCGTACAGGTGGACGTCCAGTGCTCACGTGATGGGTGAGGGTCGGGGTGCAGAGGCCCGTGATGCCCCGACAAGGGGCATTCGCCCACCTGAGGTCCAGAGGGGGCGTCTGGAGGAGGGACAGCCAGATCTGGGGAGGCGGAGGGGAAGAGGCAGGGGTGGCAGGAGGGACAGCCAAAGCCGCCCAGCAGCACTTGGACAGGGCAGCGTGGGAGCGAGGGACGAGCGGCCAGGGTGGAGAGGCCGGTCAGAAGGGCTCTGGGACCTGGACGTCGCTGTCGTGGGCGACCCGGAGGGTGAAGAGGGGAGAGCTGGGGTCAGGGTTGGGTTTCAGATATGTCGCCTGGGCAACGGTGGAATGGGAGGACCCATCTTTGAGGCTGAGGAGACCAGTGGGTGGGCGAGCCCAGGGGTCCAAGGAGAGGTGACAGGCAGTCTGGACCTGCTTAGAGCTTGAGAAGACGAGGGAGAGGAAGGCTGGGCTGTGCCAGACCATGCTAGAGCCGGTGAGGGCGTGGAGGGCAGACTGTTCCGGGAGGTGGCCGCCACGGGACCCTTGAGCTAGATGCCACTCGATTGGGCTGGAACAGAGACCCCCGCCCCACCCCGAGACTGTCCGATGGCTCCCAGACGTGCCCGGGACGGCTGAGTTCCCGGCTGGGCCAGGGCCCCTCCCGGGGCAAGCCTGTTCGGGTGCCGTCCTGGAACGGGGCGGGGACTGGCTTCAGCAGGTGCAGCTCATTGCGAACACGTGTAAGGAATTCCTTCCTAGCGCCCTCCTGCTCCGACGCACTTTTAAAACCACACTACAAACCCTTCCGTTGCTGGTGCCTGTGGCCCATCCACTGAAAAACATGGCTTGGTTTCCTAAGCTTTAAAGTGTTATGTATTGAAACTTGGACCTATGATGGCCAAGACTCGGGTCAGTATCTCATTTAAAGAACCGAGATCCCAACAGAAACTCCGGGTGACAACCTGGGGAGTTCACGACTCCCCCACTGGGGCGCTCTATCCTCGGTCTTGGGGTGCAATGAGGGTCAGCTGAGGTCCTGGGGGGTGCCCTGGTGCAGGCATCAGTGCCCGCAGAAGAAGGGACAGCAGGCAGCGCCCTCTCCCTTTCTCTGGGCGGCGTGAGGAAGACGCAGCCGGAGGTGGCTCCCAGCACCCAGCAGGAGGCGCTCCGCAGACCCGCCACCAGGCAGCAGCGCGCCCTTGGACCTCTCAGGCCCAGGACCGTGAGCACGAGCGCGTGCTGTGTCAGCCGCCCAGGCTGTGGTGTTTTCTTAGGGCCGCGGAGCTGCCCGAGACGCTCAGCCTGGAGCGTTCCGCTGTCCCACGCTGCGGGCCCAGCCCCGGCCATCCGAGAACCTGCGCCCTCGGCCCACGGTGCGCCCTGCCCACCACATCCTCCCGGCCACCCACGGGGCCCCGCCTGGCTTCCCCCTCCGGGCACGGCTTCCCTGAGAGACTCCTTCCCGGAGGACTTGGTGCTGGGGGGAGAGCTCAGGAGGACGAGAAAGCAGAGCACAGAAGGGCCGGGAGGGCAAAGCGACGGACAGATGTGCCTCACGTTCCACCCCAACGGGACTGCGGAAGTAACGCGCGTTGGTCATGAGAACCCGGGCAGCGCAGGGGTGTAGAAAATAAAAAGAAGGGTCTCCTCCTCGCGGCTTTGCGGTTTCCCTTTTCAGCCCCGCTCACCCCAGGTCGCCGCCGTGAACAGGTCGGCAGCACCATTTCCAGAGAGTTCTCAGATGGTGCCCCGGTGAGCACACGTGTGTGCTCGCAAATGTGAGCTTCTCGGGAAAACAAAAAAGAGTGTCCAGCAACTTGCTGTACGGTATTTAAAGCTACGTTATGGGGACATAGCTCTACCTTATGGCTTACGGCTTCGTCCTGCTCCTTTAAACAACCGCGTGGAATTCCATACTATGATGCTTCGCGCCTTACTTAATCATTTCCCTTTGGGTGAACGTTAAAAACTTCCCATTTTCCCCGTATGGCCTGTCATGTTTCAGAGAACATTCTCGTTCTGATGTGCTTGCAGAGTTGCTGGGATATTGGCTTAGTCAGCGCAGGCTGCCAAAACAAAGTACCGTAGACCAGGCAGTTTCAACAACAGAACTGTGTTTCTCACGGTTCCGGCGGCTGGGAGTCTGAGGTCGGGGTGCCCGGGTGGTCAGGGTCTGGCGGGAGCTCCCCTCCGGTGTGCACAGGGCTGCTTCCTTCCCGTGGCGAGTGAGCTCCGGTCCCTTTCTCTCCGTATAAGGACACGAGTCCCACCTTGGGGCCCCACCCTCAGGGCCTCCGGTCGCCCCACAGACCTTCCCAAGGCCCCGCCTCCTACTGCCGCCACACTGGGGGTTAGGGCCTCAACAGGTACATTTAGGGGGTGGCGTGTTCAGTCAGTACCAATATTTCAGTAGGCTATTTGTTCAAGGAAAACTGCCACGTCGAAGGCTGCACACGTTTGAAATTTCGATCGTCACCCAGAAAGCTCATGGTGCTTTACACCCCCACCAAACTGCGTGGTGAGAAGGGATGGCCATTTCGTTCCACTGGGCTTTTCTCGATCGTTAGTCAAGAGTGCGAATGTTCGCACGTGCTATTAGTCATTTGTATCTTTCCATGACTTGTCCATTTACGCACTTACACAGTTTTAGCAATGTGTTTACCTTCTTTTACAGATCTGGTGGAATTCTCCATATTTTAAAACATTAATCCTTGATGTATTTCAAAGTGTTTCTCTATATGAGTTTGGAGCTTTTTTTTCTTTTGCTGTGTTTATTTTTTTTCTTCAAAAATCTAAAAGAAAGGAGCCATTCCATCCCTTCCCAGACCCTCCATTCTCGGGAAGCTTTTCTCTCCTCGCAGAGCTGTGATTACCTTAACAGGATTCGGCCCCCCACAGAATCTCTTCCAGCTGCAGCCCCTCTGCATGGAGCTTCAGCTAGAAGGATGGGGGCAGATGGGGAGACAGGTGCCCGTGAGCTCGCCCTGCGGTCAGGGGGTGCCGTTGGGAGGCGTGGCCTCCCCTTGCAGATGGGGGCACAGGGTCCTGGCAGCCTTGGCCCTGGGACACTCCCCGTGTCTGCCCGGTTTGCTGGACCTGGCCTTCCCGTGTGTGGCGCTAAACCCTCCCTCGGAGGCGCTGGGCTTCGAGGGGCTGCACCCCTTCCCAGGGGGCCTGGCACCACCAGGGGTGGAGGTTCCAGGTGCCAGGACACCAGGGCGGACTGGGGGCCCCGTGGTGGGGTGGGGGGGGCGCCGAAAACATCCTGATTTGCTTCTTCCTCCAGGACCTCGTTCCCCCAAAGTCCTGCTCTCACAGAATTTAGACTTCGCCCTCAGCTCCGCCTCAGCACAGAGGTGATCGCTGGTCTTCAGAAGGAACACCACCAATTAAGCTGCGATTTTCCTGCTCTTGAGTCAACGCTGCCTGCCTCAGGGGCGGTGGTGAGTCTGCAGAGCCCTACCCCAACTCCTGCTCTCACCAACCCCCACCGTGCGTGAGGACACCTGGCGGGGCACCCTGGGGACAGCCGGGGTGGGGGGAGAGCAGTGGGTGGAGGGGAGGGTTGGGCTTCCTTTCCTCCAGGGTCCGAGTCGACTGGGATGTCAGAGAAGTTGAGAGTCTGGTGGACGACCCCACAGCCCCCCAGGTGCTAGCTCCCCTGGAAGACGGGGTCGGTGAGCCTCACCACTTCCCCGGCCCTCTGCACCCTCCCCCCCCACCCCCCGTAGCTGTTCTCGCCTCCTCAGGGGCATCGTCTGCGTCCTCAGGAAGTTTGCTTTCTCTCCGTTGTTGAGATGAACTTGAACCCCGAGGTCTCCCCCTTACGGCTTGTACCAGGGAGAAAACTCTTCCCACCGTTTACCCGGCCGAGCGCCCCAGCGTGGAACCTGGGCTTCCCCCTGCTTTTGCCTGGACCTCAGCAGAGCAGTGCCGGCAGCACGCTGAAGGGTCAGAAGGGACAGGGCTAGGTAAGAGTGCCCAGGAGCGCCCCCCCGCCCCCCCAGAGTCGCCGTGGACAGGGCAAGGCTTCCGGAGGCAAGGGAGGCAGAGGGCGGCGGGCGGCGGCCAGTCTGCAGCCCCTGCGCACAAGGACGCAGTTCACGAATCCCTCCGCAGGATCGTGGGGCATCTCAGCAGGACTCCGGCCGGTGTGGTGTTCGCAGCGAACGCGACCTTCCTTCGGGGCAACGCGGGGCAGGAGAAGCTACGGAGGAAGTCTGGGGGAAGGAGAAGGAGAGACCAGAGGGGGTGTTGCTAAATGACCGCGGCGTCCAGACCAAGACTCAAAACGTGCCAGGCGCAGTGCAGCCCCCGGAGCGGCCCGCGAGAGACCCGCGAGTGGAAAGGAGCCCGTGTCCTCGTCCCGCTCACACATGGGCACCTGCAGGCCCTGGGCTGTGGCCGGGCCCCTGGGGTGCGGGTGGCGACGGTGAGGGGGTTTGGGGCCAGGGAGGCAGGGTAGATGTGGGAGCTTCCCACTTTCTGCCCAACTTTGCACTTTTTGAACCTGAAACTGCTCTAAAAATAAAGTTTATTGATGAATCTTAAAAAGTCAGGAATGAACATCTACAGTAGGTCAGATACGATCAATAACTAATACCAACATCGTTAGCCAAGAATACAGTGTGATTCTTATAAGGTCCGTATGAGTAAAGAACAATGCGTAATATACATCTAATTGTTTAATATTCAACATACAGTCAACATGTTCTGATCTCACGTGTAAACCGTACAAAAGAGAAGCTTGCTTTTCGTCTGTACGAACGGTACGAACGTTGCGCCCTCACAGCAAACATTTGCAATGTTAACATGTACCCTGTCTAGGGGCCGCAGCTACTGCTTGTTTCAAAACCAAAGGAAGTTATTGCTGCCTGTTCAGCTACCGAGTTACACTGTCACCTCTAACCCACCGGGTCTCTTCATTTCCAAAAGATGGTATTATACAGCAAGATTACTTTGTAGCCAAGTTAGGTCAAAAGGTTTCCTTTTTAACAAAGAAAACAAAGGGAGTACATGGAGAAATGTGTCTGCCAGGTGCCAGGGTGCGGATTCTCAGTACTTCTGCTGGTAGCCTTGCGTCCATAAACGGTTTGTTTTCACCCCAGATATAATTTTTGAAAGAGTATAAAAACTGCTTCTTAAAGCAAGAGTCCTGGTTTTTTTAGAAGCCATCCAACTGCTTAGGGAATCCTCTTGATATCTGCCGTTTGGCGAGTGGACGCGTCCTCTCGCCCTAGAGATAAAGGGGGCCTGGCTACCAGAGGGAGGCCAGCAGGGCGGGGCACGAGCGGCGGGAACGCGCTCTGTCTTTACGTTACGCCAGTCCACGGTTTGACAGAGAAAGTGGGAGACAGGACTGTGTTCTCGAGCTCCTTCCTTTTCATTGCCCAGTTACACCCTTTCTTTCCCCTCTGATGCTGGGGCAGCTCTCCCGGGGTGGGCAACCGTCCAGGTCCCTGGCACTCAGGAAGGATGCTGAGGTCTTCGTGGCTCAGTGTGCTCTCTGTCCTGCGGTCCCTGCATGAACAGAATTTGCCTGCAAACCCACACACCTGTGGTGGGTCCCCAGGTGCCGGTTCTCAGCCTTGGCTGCACATCAGAAGGACTCTGGGAGCTCAAAAAAAAAAGCAAAATCTGGGATTTGCACCCAGAGATTGGTACTGCAGTGTTCTGAGGCGTAGCTTGCCTCAGGATTGTGCATATCTGCTGGTGACCCACTGTGCATCGGGCTGAGAAGGTTCTGCTCAGGAGGGTGAGACTGCCGGCAGCCTCCATCGGCAAGGGAGTAAGCAGATGTCTCTGCAGATTCTCTAGGCCGTGCTGCTCAATGCAGATCCATTGTAAACAGACAAGTAAAACCATTTGCACCAACTGCATGTCGATTGTAAAAATACCAATACAATAATTTGCACCAAAAATGCTCTGTTCCTGCTTTTTTTGCACCACCAGGGTCATGTTAGCAGAGGGGTGGAGGGTGGTACGTAGTTGGTTCTGTCTCTTAGTGACAACAGACACGAATTCTCTTCCAATAAGAGCCCCAAACAGACTCAGCAGAACTCGAGTCACACCCAGACTAAGCTAAATGTGCTTTTCTACGACCCCGCTTTTAGAAATAGAAAAATGTGATTCTCGTTTTCATCGGGATAATGGCCTAAGCTTAGGTCTACAATGACATTGAGAGAGAGCGAGCGAGAAGGGACTTTGCTCCTGCTTCAGTGAAACACCTCCGAAAACAAAGATTTTGGCTTCAAATTTGGATTCTCTTGCAGCCTCTCTAAAGTAAACTATTTCCTTTTGTAGAAAAAAAGGACTTCTAAAAGATACCTTACAAAATTTAGTGCTACAGAAAAGGATAATATTCCTCCCTAAAGTTACAAAAATAGATTTACAGAAAACACCCCGTCTGACTAGTACCAAGGTGCACGCCCCCCTCTCGGCTCCAGGATGGAGGCGGGTTTCCGGTCAGCTACAGCCCCAGGGGAGTAATGACCCCTCTGGGACCGTGTGCTTCTGCAAAGAAAGAATGCCGAGTGGACATTAAGGCCACTTTCTTCGGTTGTCCCTCTGAGCGAGCAGCTCATTTGCTGGCGGAGAGGACTGCACGTCTAACTTGCTTCTTACAAATGCGCTCAGTCCAAGGGCTGAGCAAGGCTCAGATCAGTGAGGTGCTGGTGACAAGGAGTTAGAGGCTGTTGGCATATTAGAGACGGCAAGTTGTCCCTCCCGGCGCCTCTGCTGGTCCTTACTGCTTGCAGCCTGTTTTGTTCTATCCTGACTTGGGGGCATGGGGCCGACACCCAGCCTTGTAGGCGGAGGGTAACCTTGGAGGTGAGAGTTTTAACTCTGCTTGCCATTGGACTCCCATGGGGAGCCCCTGAGATTTTGGTTAAATCTGTCTGAGGGGACCCCGGCCGTCTTCCCTTCAAATTCACCGGGTGACTCTAGTGGGCAGTGAGGTGGGGACCTTGGGTCACCGTGACCCATAAGCTTTGTATGATGCTTGTGCAGCCCGAGGTCCACGGCCAGCGAGTCCTGAGTGGTTGCTCATCAGCCGAGGGCCCAGTCCCACTGCATAGCTTTCCTTCACCACAGTGGTCCCCGGAGTAGCCTGGGGGAGCCCCTGGGCCAAGGATGCCCCTGAGACACCGCGCTCCAACTTCGAGGTGATGACCTCAGGGAGTCCCGGGGCAGCTGAGCGGGAGGACCAGCGCCCCGTGGGCTTGCTTGTGTAATCTGTGGTTCCCTTCCATCTGCAGTGCAGGGGCCGGCATGATGCCCCAGTGAAGAACTTTCAGCGGGTGCCTAAGCCGTGAAGATTCATCTCCGGTTTACCTCGTGAGGGGACAGAAGTATTTTTCGTGGAGCACGGTCATCGAGCCACCTTAGGGGGGTTCTGAGAGGGCCTCCACGAGGCTGGCGGCCCGTCGCACGTGCTGTTAGCGTCCAGCTCTTCCAGTCCCCGACTCCCTGTCCCGAGGCCGGAGCTGAGGCTGGGCTGTGGGTGAGGCTGGAGGGACTGACCGAGGGGTACTCAGTGGACCAGCTGTCAGCACAGGTGCGGGACAGGGGGCGAGCTTCGAAATCTGGCCCATCAGGGCCAGCAGATGCAAACACCGCCTCCTGGGACCCCCTCTCCTGACCGCAGGGATCTCCCCTCCCCCGCCCACCACCGGGAGCTCCGCTCTCTCAGGCTCGGAAGCGTCGGAAAGCCCCCTGTACCTTCCTGAACACATGGGGTGAGAAACGCCACCTGAAGAGAATTTGGCAACTAGATTTCATGCAGGAAAACTGAAATCCAAAGAAGCAACAGCTTGAATAGTTTTTGCTGTTTTATTATGTTATAGTAAACTATTTCAAATTACAAAAATACTAGGATTTAACTGCTACAATACGACTGGGGACAGGCACCCTCTCTCACCGATCACCTGTTTTTTGGCAAATAAAAGTGACAGTGGAATGTGAATCATTGTTTCCCAGAGCCGAATAAACATCTGACTAAAATACTGACATTTTGTAGTGAACTAAGTGATTTAATGATGATGGCATCGAATTGCAGATTCTCAGAAATGTTGTCTAATCATCTCACTGGTCATTTAAAAATTCCTGGTGGGGACACCACATCCCCAAGGGGGACCAGGGGACCGAGGCCTCCGGATATCCCAGGATAAAGGGGACTTGACTCAGCTGATCTCCGGCGGGCGCGCTGGCTGCAGTTCCCACTGCCGCCACTGGGAGCGCACTTCCTACCTCCTCCAGCCTCAGACCCCGGCCCCCTTCCCGCCAGACTCGGAGTCCTGGACCAGCCTCGGGCCTCCCCAGGAGCAGCCCGCCCACCTGCCTGCCTGTCGCGGCACCTCTAGCACTTGTCACGTTGCTCTGCGTTCAGTATTTGCGAGTCCTTTTCATTTGCTCTATGGTCAGTGCCTTGGAATCGGGGATGATGTTTGATTATTTTTGCGCCTTCAGTACCTTTGCTCGGCTGGCTGGTGTAGGTGAGAACACGATGGAAGGGACTTGAATAAAGTGTGTATTTCCATTGAGACAAGATACGTGGTGGTGGAACACACCCACGGGCCAGAAAGGTCGCCGGCAGCGTTTCTTCCCGGGTGAAAGGGCGGGGGGGGGTTGGTGAAGCGTGTGAAGAACCCCACCATCGCCAGGTCAGGTTGCAGGGGCACGCAGATCGGAGAAAACGTTAGCGCCCCACCCGCCCGGGTCCTCCTCCAATGACGGAGATATCTTTTTAAAGAAGAAAAAATGTTCTTTTCTTCCAATATGCCTGTAGATGTTGCAAAGGCAGTATCTTCAGTTTCAAACTCAAATGTCTTATTGTTTACCACTTGAATTCCACCCTCTGCATAATGTCACCTTTACTGCCACCTGTAAAATGTGCCCACCGTGGCTGTAAGCAGTTGCCTGATCCTTTAACTGACACAGGACAATGGGTGGGAGAGGGGGGACTTTGGGGACAGCTTACCAAGGAAGAATAAAGTACCCTTTGAGCAAAAAAAAAAAAAAAACAAAAAACAAACCAAAACAAAACAAAAAAACAACCTTTTGAAGTGAAATAAAAAGAAACTTGTCTTCTATGGGTAGCCTGAACTAAGTTTTTTGGGGGAGGGAAAGGTTAAATGAGTTTTAAGCACAGCTTCATTTGGGCGGCCTGAGGGTTATGTGCTCACTCCCCGGCCCTCGAAAGACCTGACGGATTTCCTGAGACTCACATCTGGGGGCATGGGCCCTTGTCGGAACTTCCGCATCTTGGTTAAAGGCCACCATTCCGAGGGCGGCTGCCCGGGCTACCCTTTATCCTCTGCCGTACCGTCCTGACTTGTGGGTGGGGAAACCAGACTGGGCTTCAGAAACAGTGGAATGCAGAAACAGACGAGGAAATCGTGGTGCTTGCAGTTAGGAAACACTGGCCAACCAGTGGGGAGTAAGTACCATGGAGACGTTTGTATAAAAGTCAGTCTGATGAGGAATTCTAACCCTTCTGGTCCCTCCTGGTCCAGAAAGGGGTCCGAGTGGCTTATCCTCTGCACCTGCCGAGACCGGCTGCCGTGACCGTCGGGCCTGCTCGGGTCCCGGAGGCCTTCTTGTCTGAGCTGCCGGGCCGTGGAAGAGTCGGAAGCAGGGCCGGTGCGTCGGTCAAGGGTCAGCTGGAAGCCCGGCCCGTGCTTCTTGGTCCCGGTTGGGCCCCATCCACGCAGGGCAGCAAGCGTGACATGCGGACAAGCTTCCTCCTCATCGGAAACGCCCGTTCAGAACCGACAATGACAACCAAACCCCCAAAGGTCCCCAAGCAGTAACACTCCGTGCATATGTAGTTTTTCCCCCCTCAAATATACCTCATTGCAAAGTGAGCTTCGGGCAACGTTCTTTCCTGGACGCCTTGCACCAGACCCTCCCAGTTTGAAGACCAAGGGGTGTCCCTGCAGCTTCCCAAAGTGCATCGGAGGAGGGGCACTTCCCCGAGGAAAGACGAGTGTTCAGAGCGGACGTGGCTAGACCAGCCCGGAGGTCCAGGACTCGCGTGGGCACGGCACTGGGGATGGGCCTTGCCGCGCCGCGGGTCCTGGGGGCTGAGGCGTCTGGGGTCGTCACGGTTGCTGCTCCCTCCACGGTCACGCGCCTATGAATTCACTGCTCGGGGCGCCGACCCTCAGGTAGTCTGCATTTTCAGCTGTCGGCCCCTTAAAGATGCCATTGGACTTGGCTTCCTTGGGGAAGAAGTCCTGCTGGTAGTCGGGGTTGTCCAGGCTAATTTGGTGGCTGCCTTTCTGCACGCAGAGGGCGGGGCCCTCAGGGACACCGTTGACGGCGGGAGGAGGGGCGGTGTTGAGATACTCGGGGTTGCCCACGGCGTTGCTGTGGGGGTTCTGGTAGTGGGGGTCTCGGCCTGGAGCCAGGTTGAGGGGCTGATTGTGGTAGACGGGGTTCTGGACAGAGCCCGCCGGCCTTTTGGGAACCAGCTGGTTTATGTATTCTGAAATGGAAAAGACATCAGAGAGTGTCAGCAAAGCGTCCTGCAGGCAGACCCTCACGGCCCGTTCTTCAGGGACACCACCGGTGAGAGAGCGGGGCAGCCTGGGGGGACGACCGTGCTGCTCTCGCTGCAAAGCAAGTCCTGTCCTTGTCTGCACGTCTCAAAGCTGCGGGCACACTCATCTTTCACCTGCGCCAGTTCTAAGAGGATGGCCTGCTTTGGGGGGTGGATGCGGGCAGGCAGGTGGGGGGTGTGTCTGGGAAGAAGCGTGGAGTAGAAAAAGTCATGGTTCACAGGCAAGGATGGATGGAGGAGAGAAAACGGAGATCAAATCTGCCCCGTGCACACACGCGCACCTGCACACACTCACCTCTGTGCACACACAGCCACACACACACTCACACACCCTCTCACACACGTACATCTGAGCTGTTTGCTTCAAAGTCTAGAGAATCGGCAGGTTCGTTCTACAACCAAAGCTCCAGCCGAGCCCTGGACACACCACGTGCTCACGGCCCACACCCTGTGTGCCGGGCTGGGTGGGCTCGGCCGTGCACTGCTTATCTGCCTCTCCCTCCCTGCTCTGTGCCTGAAAATGTGCCACCGTCTCCACCTCACGGTCAGCCCAGAGGAAGCCACTGGCCAGGACACTGGGGCTGGAGGCCGCCGAGCGTGCCTGACTCCAGGGCAAGCCACCGACCTGGCGCTGGGAGGAAAGTGCCGTTGATGATGTCCTCGGTCAAGGTGCCGGTGGGGTCGGAGCTGTACCGCTGCAGGGAGCTGTCTTCCTTCAGGGGGCAGCTCTGCTGGGGGGTGGGAGGCAAGGTCATGTTAGCCAGGGCCCCTCAGACGGCGGCGGCCTGTGCGGTCACCTGAGGCCCAGTCACAGGCCAGGCTCTGACTCAGCAGGTCGGGGGCAGGGCCTGACCGCTGGGGGAGGGGTGAGGCCCCCATCAGCGCTGCCCGGTGGCCCGCCTGCCAGGGCCGCTAGTCTGCAATACAGCAGCCATGGCCACACGTGTGAGGAGCTGGACGTAAGTTCCATTCAATTGTAATTAACGAATATGTCGGGATAAGCAGCCGCATGTGGCCTTTTATCCTCACCCAAGGACATTTTTTTTCCATTGCTTTTACAAAGATAGGAAGGGAGAGAGAGAAATGTGGATGCAAGAGAGAAACACTGATCAATTGCCTCTCATATGCTCCAGACCTCGGATCGAACCCACAGCCTAGGTAAGTGCCCTGACTGGGAACTGAACCCATAACCCCTCGGCCACAGGATGACACTCCAACCAACCGCGCCACACCGGCCGGGCGACCCGGGCATTGTCCTGTGTGTGACAGAGCCCCGCCGCAGCACCGTCCCCGAGTCCCGGTTTGCCGGTTCCCACACATACCCCGTTCCTGTCGACGCAGGCCACGGTGGAGCTGTTGCTGGTGGCACTCTGCAAAGGAAGCGAAGGTGTTTACAGGACGCGCACGCATCTTGCCCCCTTCGCTGACTGCGAGAGGAGCATCTTGAGAAGGGGAGACAGGTACAGGGGCTTGTATTCGCCTGGACCCGTTAACTTTAGAAAAACCAGGCTTAGTTCTGGTTCGGTCCTATCCCTTAGGGAGCCTCAGAAGGTTCCGACCCAGCCGTCGAGACACAGAGAAAAAGCTGACGCGCTGAATGGATGCGTTCCGAGCCTGGCTGTGCCGCTGGGTGGGAATGCGCCTCTCGGTCTCTGGCTGAGTTCCACTAGACGGGGATCATTTCCTCGGAAACTCCAGTGGTTCAGACCAGGAGCCACAGTGTGAGAAAGAGTGACGCTCCTTACCAGGGAGCTCAGAAGCGGCACCCGGGAGGTGGAGGGGCTGTGGAAGAAGGCCTGCTGGGGGATGAGGTACTCGTCGGCGTCCACCACGTCCTCCATGTCCTCTTCGTCCATCAGGGCGCGGTAGAAGTTGGAGTCGGTAGGGCTGGGCAGGTGCATCCTCTCATCCCCCTGGGGCAGAGGTTTGGGACGCTCAGAAAGGCCCAGGGGCTGACCCTGGCTTCCTGGCTGGGGGTCGGGGTGGGGGTGGGGGACAAGGTCTCTGCCGGCGGGCGCCTGCGCGTTGCCCCGTTAGCTACCGTATAGTTGCCCCACCCTCTTACACGTAGCCGCCTCCTCCCTCCCCTGACCTGGAACCAAGCATTAAAATTCCTCGATGCCCAAAAGCCCCCGAATGAAGTGTGAACAGCTCGGGAGGGAAAAGAAAGGCAGGAGGGAACAGCCTGCGCTGGGCGTGGATGAAGCTCTTAGTTGCCAGGATGCCGGGATCTGCACTGATGCGCAGGGTGGGCGGAAGTAGGTGGGCAGTCGTGAGTCCACGAAACGGTCCCTGAACTGCTGAGCCGTGGGTTCGGCGTGGGTATTTCACTGCGTCTTAAACAGTGCCCATGAGCTTGGCTTGGGTAGCCTGACACGATGGGGCCCTGTGACACGCGGCGCTCACGGCAGGGACTTCTCCCGATGCGCGAGCCGACGGAGAGCGGGTACCTGGATGACAAGGTAGCGCTGGGGGTCCCGGGCCATCTTGGAGAACTCGTGGATCATCTCGCGGAACTTCGGGCGGCTGTCCGCGTCTATCATCCAGCCTGGGGAGGGGGTGGGGGAGAAACGGCGCGATGAGGAGCCTGGGAGCACGGTGACGAGGGCACCTCGCAGCGCGGGCGTCTGCGGCGAGACCCTCCTAGACGAATGTGTGCCGAGGAAACCTGTGCTTGGCGAGGGACCCTCCCGCCTGGGCCAAGGAGCACCCACCTGTCCAAAGCCCCTCACGCCAGGACAGGGGTGGATCGAGGGGTGTTCACCCCCCTGCTTTCTCTGCACCTGCTCTGCGGAGAGCTGGCACTCCGGGGCTCGCCCCTCCAGTGACCCGGTGGCCTTGTTATGCTCATAGCTTCGTGTGACCTGCTCTGAGGGTCGGAGCTCCGGGGTGGAGCCGTCCGGGGACAGCCAGCCTCATCTACGGCTACTCAGCAAGCTTGCAAGTTTGAAACTGGATTCCGTTTAGGGAAGTTTAGGGACTTTCTTTAAGAACCTCGGGACTTGGGATTTCCCCTCCCTGGTGCCGTCCTTGGAGCACGTACCCAGGAGTCACGTGTGACAAGGCAGGGAGCGGCGGGCGTTCAGGGCCCTCCCTAGGGGACACTCTCGTTAGCCGCGCCGGCGCATTCCGGCACACCGCCACCCAGGCCTGCGTTAACAAGCCGGAGGAGCAGCTGCGAGCTGGAAATCCTCCGCCTCTCGGGGTTCCTCTCTATTTCCGCTCAGTGGGATGTCAGGCTATTTCAGGTCGGACTGTGGGATGCTCTCAGACAAGTCACAGCCCCTCGGAATCCCAGCTTCCTCAGCCCCCGAGCCAGGAAGTTAAAATAGGAGACCTGCAGGTCAAGGTTCGCAGAGGCATTGACATTTACACTGACTTTGCCCCCCTGGGCTGTCCCTGTGGTCCCTTCCTGCGTAAACACTCAGCACGCATGTCCTGTCACCTCCGGGGCCCCCTGGACAGGGGCTTCTGGGGCAGTCCCAGCGTCAGCTAGCCACACACTCTGACCTGGATTAAGATGTTTACTTGCTACACGGGAGTAAGACCTCACGTAAACCCGCCATTTGAAAGATTCACATCACAGCAGAAATGTTGATTCTATTAGCCTCATGTGGTTACTCATTATTAGGCATTTAAAAACAGTCTCTCTGGTAACAAAATGTGGGTTGGCTTTCCCCTGGAGCAACTCACACTGGAGTATTTCGGTGTTGGGGCTTACGGAGGACTTTGACTTTGTTTATTTGCTTCCAACCATGGGCAAATGCCAGGTCACAGCGCTCAATGAGTCAGGCTGGGGCTTCGTGAGAAATGTTTGAGGGGGGAGAGCAACAGATGTCTCTGGACTTGAGTGCCCGCCATAAAGAATGTGACAGCAGCCCTGGTTGGTGCGGCTCAGTGGTTGAGTGCCAGCCTGCAAACCAAAGGGTGGCCGGTTCGATTCCCAGTCAGGGCACATGCCTGGGTTGCGGGCCAGGTCCCCAGTAGGGGGAGTGTGAGAGGCACCCACACATTGATGCTTCTTTCCCTCTCTTTTTCCCTCCCTTCTCTCTCTGAGAATAAATAAATAAAATTAAAAAAAAAGTGTCGGCATTTTGCGGGGTTAGAATCTAAGGTCTCTATTGTTGGCTAAGGGCAGCAATGCCTTTCCAGGCACAGCGAGTCTGGCCGAGGTCCAGCTGCGTGAGGGCGGCGGCCACAGTGGTCACTCACACTTGACCATGATCATGTAGACATCGATGGTGCAGATGGGTGGCTGCGGGAGGCGCTCTCCTTTCTCCAGGACGGTTGAGATCTCACTCGCTGGGATCCCGTCGTAAGGCTTGGACCCAAAGGTCATCAGCTCCCAAACGGTGACCCCTGAGAGGATGAAGTTGTGGCCTTGTGAGTCAATAATCACAACCCCTTGTCCTTAGTCAGCACAAGGTGGATGCCACCCCTAGGTTTAAAGCACCTAGGTTCCTGTGACCTTGGGCAGCTGGCGCAGTGTGGGGAGCCTCAGTTTACCTCTCTGTAAAGTGGGACAATGAGAGTATGTGTATCCTAACACGGTTGTGAGGGTCAAATAAGGTAACACAACGGAAATGTTCAGTTGACCCCAGGGACATAGCCAGTGGCCGATGAGCAGTAAACTCTGGTGTCAACAACGAAGACAACACGGCCATGTGAATGACATAAATGTTATTTACGCAGTGCGGGGGGGGGACACCCCAGACAGCCGCCCTGAGCGACTGGGAAGAGGCAATACGGGTATGACAAACAAGGGTACAACTGGGTGTTCGAACAAGAGAGAAATCAGAAACAAAAACCCCCTTACGTCCTCTCGGTAAACACGAAAACCGTGTACTTTTCTTGTTTCAAAATCAAACATCGTGATTAAAAAACAAATCAAAGCAGCATTCATTTCAGAGTGAGCGTTGTTTTTAGACCGTGGCCCAGCCTCACAGTCTCTCCACCTCCGAGCCTCTGTGCCTGGAACCCCGAGCTCTAGAAACGCAGCAACACCCAGGGAGCCTGAGCCCACCTGGTCATGAAGGTGCCCTGCGGTGCCGCCGGAGACGACCCCAGCGGGACTGAGCCGGGGCCACCAGGCTCCGCGCGGAGGGATCGGACGCAGGCCTGATCTCCGTGGGCCCAATGAGCCCTTCCCTGGAGAGCCGGTTTCTAGATCCAGGTCGTCACAGGTCTGCTCGGGTTTCCAGAGGCCATTCCCAAACGAGTGACCCGAACTAGCACACAGAATGCAGGGCCGGGACAGGGAGGAAAGCAACGGGCCAGGGGCTAGGGAAGAGGTTCTTCGGTCCTTTGCTGCTACCCGGTCCATGGGGACTTGGGGCAAGAAAGGCCATCTCCTCCCCACATAGAGGAGGTCCACGAATTCTCGTCTGCACGGTTGGAGCGCTGCGTCCCCACGCGCACGTGGAATCCCCGTGGAAAGGCACGCTTTCCAGGACTGGGACGCACGGCGAAGGGGCGAGCATGCACCTGGCCTCGGTTGTGAGTGGGACCGGGGGGTGGAATGAATGCGCTGTCTTCTGTCTCCTCAGCGGGGCACACAGGCCTCCAATTTATTACAATGCTTCGCCTTGACCGGACGCCAGAGAGTGAGGTAACAGGGCGTGCTCTTTACCCTCAAAATTCAGGCTCACCTAGATGCCCATCAGTAAATGAATGGATCAAAAAACTGTGGTACATTTACACAATGGAATTCTATGCAGCAGAAAGAAAGAAGGAGCTCATACCCTTTGCAACTGCATGGATGGAACTTGAGAGCATCATGTTAAGCGAAATAAGCCACGTGGTGAAAGACAAACACCATATGATCTCACCTTTAACAGGAAGCTAATCAACAGAACAAACAAACAAGCATAATATAACCAAAGACACGGAAATTGAGAACAGGCTGAAAGTCACCAGAGGGGAGAGGGGAGGGAATTTCAGGGGAAAAGGGGAAGGATTTACAGGAACAAGTATAAAGGACACATGGACAAAAACTATGGGGGTGTGGAAACGGGAGGGAGGTGGGGAGGGCTGGGGTGGTGGGTTCGGGTGAGAATAAAAGACAGAAAACTGTACAAGATCAACAATTAAAATAAAAATTAAAAAAAAATTCAGGCTCACGATCTACCCATTCCAGCGGGCAGCAGATTTCGATCACTGACCACACGATTTCCCAAAAACTGAAAAATGCACAGCCACTGCGGTGATGCTGAATTTCTGACCCTGGCTGTAATCGCTCTAAGGCATGAAGTCGCTGAACTGAAGAGTGTCTGGGTACTGGGCGAATGTGGAGCTCGTGTGAGCTGTGGGTGGGCAGGGGTGGGGTGCCAGGCGGGGGACGGAACACGAACAGGGATGCAGCCCATAAGGCCGGAAAGGCGGGAGGCACCGGGGCATCATCCGCCAGCTTATTGATCCTCGCTGGGAGCTCGGGTTTTATTGGGAACACACTGGGCAGCCAGAGAAGGAGGCCATGTGGGGAAGGACAAGCCTGATGCGGTTAGGAATGTATTCTGCCTGCTTGGGACTAGATGAGAGCGGGCAAAGCAGGAAGCGGGGAGACCCCCCGGGGGCTCCTGCTGTCATCTGACTGAGGGGGGCAGGTGGCTCGGGCTAGTGGGGTGTCGACGAAGAGGACCCAGGGCAGGGTCCAGGACCGGGGAGAAGCCCTTCTTTCCACCTGTCTTGCAGGGGTGGGCTTATCTTGAAAGTGACCGGAAACAACAAGGCCACGGAAGAGCTTAATTCCCTTATCTCGTTCACTAGTCCCAAGCTGCTCAGCTCACCAGTCCCCGTGAAAATTCCCTTATTCCTTCACACCGACCTCTGCCTTTGTGACAAACGCTGGCCTTCTCATCGAAGAGACGGACAGAGACCCAGGACGTTAAAAAAACGCGTTTGGAGACACGAGGAAGTTGACAGTGCTGGGAAAAGACAGGCTCAGTGGAGGCTGCCCTGCACGATTTTGTTTTGTGATGATGACTGGCTTCCTCTCGGAAATCCCTTTCAATACTGTCCTCCCCAAATACACATTTCCACGGAGGTGGGGTGACTCCCCCCATTCACCCCCATTGCTTCCGTAGCTGGGGACAGACTGACAAGTCACAAGTAAGCCTGACACTTTCAGCAGACGGCTGGGTGACTTGTGAGGCTGCAGTGTGGTCACAACGCTGCATGTGCCCAGCGCAGAGGTTGGTGAAATGCTTTGGTGACACTTCCTTCAAAGGCGAGGCTCAGGAAACCCTCGGACAGGGGCTAGAGGGCAAGAAGGCGGGGGCGGGATGGGGCACTGGAGGGGGGGAGGTGCGGGAGGACAGAGCTCAGGCTTGTGCAGGGACGGTGGGATTGGCAGGGGGTGGGGCACGGAGCCGGTGGGTTTGCAGGGGGCAGGGTTCGGAGCGGGCTGGTGTCAGAGAGGGTGGCATTTTCAGGGGGTGGGATGTGCAGGGGGAGTTAAGGAAGTCTGGAAGCCATAAGGACCTCCCACTTCTGCTGTCTTTCTTCCAAAACATCTTCCCCGGGGGCCCTTCGGTCAAGCCGTTCTCTCTAAGACGCAGAGCTCAGAACCCCTCCGTCCGTGAAGAGCCTCCTTCGCTGCCCCCCTCCTGCTTCCTTCGGATCCACGGCGAGCGGTGGAGGTGGGTGTGCTTTCGCAGATGCAGGCATCTCCCAAGTCCAAGTTCTCTCTCTGCCCCCCGTGTGTGTGCCCCCTCCCAACAAGTTCCCTGACATCCGGTGATGTTTAGTGTGAGAGTTAGACTCAGTTTCCTGTGTCATGTTTTCTTAGCCGAATAGACACACAGCAGCTGTCCTGCTGCTGTTAGTCATTGTCTCGGAAGAAAATGCTGGGAAGGCAGAGTGTAAAACGTGACTCAGCCCACGCTGCGAGCCAGCGCGGCCCCAGGACAAGGTCACCCGCCTCAGGACCCGGACTCACCGTAGCTCCAGACGTCGCTCTGGTGGGTATAGATTCGGTGTAAAATGGACTCCAAAGCCATCCACTTGATGGGCACCTTGGGGTTGTGAGAGACAATGTGGAAAGGCCACTATCAGCTTCCCTCTGCCGGAAAACATCAAGCCACGCTGGGACGGACGATGAGTGGCACCCATGGGGAGGCCAGGCCGCCCCGCCCCCGCCCCCGCCCCCGGCCACGGGCTCTCCCAGCAGCAGGAGCAGTCGCGCTGTTGTGCTGGGGCCCCAAGCCAGCGGCCCAGGGCCTCTGGTCGGGGTGCGTGTTGGCAGCGGGGGACCTGGGCCTGCCCTGTGGTCCAATCCGCCCCGTGCGTGTGGGTGCTGGCTGGGGCCCTGCAGGCCAGAGTGAGAACCTCAGCGCGGCTAACTGGACACGGAGCTGAGGTCACTGCTACTGCTTTTGATCCCCTGGATGCGTCAGCAACATCCTTACTCTCTCGCCCAGCAAATCCTCATCCCCAGCTGCCCGGCTTGCACGAACAGCAGACCCTAGCTAGACCCAGGAGTTGGTGGCGGTGGCTGTCACGTCACCCAGAACGTCCTGAGGATGTCCCCCACGGTAGCCAGTCAGTCAGCGGGTGGGGACAGGCTGCTGGCTCCGAGCCGGCCCTTACTTTGCCCCCCTCGGCGTGGTACTCTTTCTCCTCCGCGCCCAGCAGCTTGGCCAGCCCGAAGTCCGTGATCTTGACGTGCTGCGGCGTCTTCACCAGGACGTTCCTGGCCGCCAAGTCCCGGTGCACCAGGCGCCGGTCCTCCAGGTAGTTCATGCCCTGAAACACAGAGCCACGCGGTGAGCATCATGGGCTGCTGGCTCACTGACCCTTCCCCAGCTTGGTGACGCCCGAGTTTCGACCCCAGAGGGACCAAGCAGGAGAGGACCGTCACGGAGTGGGAGCCGCCCACCGGGCTGCCACCCGGCTGGGCTCCTGGCCCTGCGCTGAGCGGCGCCGACCCTGGGGCGGGCGGACAGAGGCTTCCCCGCGGTGTCCCGCCGGCTCGCTCGCAGCTCCGCTGCCCCTCCCAGTCTCACGGCCAATGCAGAAGGTCTGGCCAGTCTATTCCCTCTCATTTTAAACGGACGCCACATGGCTATCGAACTGGCTTCTACAAGGTGCCGTGCCCTGCGCCCCCTCTGGCAGTCAGGATCCTGCTGTGAGCGAAAGCGAGCAACACAGCTGAGAAGCCCCCAGCACAGTGCCCAACACACAGTGAATTCCCGGGCTGCCTCCCTGAGGTCCCCCACCCGTCCTCCAGCGGGCGGGTGGGGCCCTGGATGCCTGCCTCCCTTCGTCCCACTGAGCTCCAGGCTGTCGACATGGCCGGCGGCCCTCCCCTCTGTGCAGGGCCAGGTGGCTGGAGGGACAAGCCGAGGGGGAGGGGTCCGGCCTGCAGACCTCTCCCGCTCACCCCCCCCCCAGGCACCTCTCCCCCCTGCAGCCAGGACACGGGGCGTTTCCCCCTCCTTTAGGGCTGACACTCAAAAACTCTCCAGCACAGAGTAGGCGCCACAGGAACGCCACCCCAAGTGCATGAGAAGGATGCGTTCGGGTTTAACCAGCTCCTCGTTACTCACTTGCCTGCGGCTGTGGCGGGGGCCTGTCTGCTCCGTTTTGGTGCAACGGTAGGGACGAAATCCCCCACCCCAATTTTCTGGCAAATTCTTTGCTTTCTTTCTCATAGACATGAGGGGAAAGTTATTAGTTAGCTTGTCACAGCAGAGTGAAATTTAAAAAATGTTTTCTGGAGCAAAACTAGCCATCCTAGCACATTCAAATCAGTCACCGAGGGCTCTTTTGGGGGCCTTGCATGTTTTTCTTTTCATCAGAAAAAAATGATGGATTCCCCCCTCTCCCTGGTATTATCCAGAAAGGTCCTGAATAAGCATTTAAGATGCTGTTGGACTGAAATGCTTCCCTTCCTAAGAGTTCTCAGGTGCCAGGAGAGAAGATGAAGGGGCTCAGGTCCACTCAGGAGGCAGCTGGTGGCTGGACCAGCACGTCCACGCTGCAGGTAACTGTTTAGGGATGGCGTGTGGGGACGGCGGAAGCTGTGAAAATGCTTCTGAACAGAGGGCTGACTTGCTGCTCCCTGCCCCCTCCCTGGGGAGCCCCCTTCCCCAGGCTCCTTCCACGGGCTCAGTCTCCCCTTTGAGCCCCAGGGCTTGAGGGTGATGTGTGCTGGGTCCCCCTGCCTCTTACGAAAGGGGAATTTCTCTGTTTTTAAATAGGATGGACTCACCCATTCAAAAAGGGTTAGTTATGCTTGGCGCCTTGCCTGGTTGGACGCAAAGTCTGTATTCCCTCAATGTTCTCCTCTCTCTCTCCTTCCTCCTCCTCCTCTTCCTCCCTCCCCTCCTCTCTCTGTCCCCCTTGCTCACTCTCTCGCCTTCCACCCCGTCGCTCACTCACTGCCTCAGCACACGCTTCCTGCAGACAGCTCCGTGGGAGCTGGGCTGCACATACGTGCAGTAACCATCCCACCAAGTCCCCGAGTGCAGAAACCCACCACCCCCTCCCTTTATTTAAAGTCCATGGTGTTTTCGTGAGTGAACCTTGTGAGGGCGTCGAGCCCACAAGGAGGGCTTCAGAGGGTATTTCCGGCTGCACATCATTATCCTCACTCGTGTCCATTGGCCTCTGTGAAGGCCTGGCAGAGAACCTGGTACACTGGACGTGGTTTTACAAAAGTTTGCCGGAGAACGAACGAACAAATAAATGATAATAGCAGTTGACAGTCTGGAACACTCCGGATGTGCCAGGCATTTCAAGCCTGTTCTAGAAGGTTCTGGAAGTCCTGGCAGCCACATGGCCGCCCTGAGAGCTGACCCAGAAAGTCTAGGGACTGAGATGCTTCACAGACCGAGTCCTCTGAGTCCCCAAGACCACCATTGGGACCGTGTCCTGAATTTCCTGCTGGGGCCTCCAAGGGAAACTCGCCTGCTGGCCCGAAGGCTCCTTGGATGGGAAAAAAACCCCTAAACCAAACCGAAACAAGCACTAACCGCCCAGCCCATTGGCCCTGTGCCGCTGAGCAAGTTCCTGTGCAAACCTAATAAATGGAGCAGAGCTCCACCCCGCCCCGCTGCTCGCCCGCAGGCCCTTAAAGGACCAGGGCAAGCTGACTGATTTGGGATGTTTTCTCAGAAGCAGCCTTGGGAAAGGGGAGGGAAGGGCAGTTTCCAGACTCTGGAGCCAAGACGAACCAGCCAGAGCGCTTTGAATCGGAGATAATTCTGAGACGTGGAGATTAGACTCTTTTGAACTGAGATAAGACCAAGTTCTTCGGTCTCTGTCCCACACTCCGGAGGCAGTTTGAAAGGCCACCTCGGTGCCCGGCAGGGTTATACTTTAACCAGTCTCCAAAGATAAGAGCCGAGCTCGCCGTTGCCTGTGAACTCCCGGGAGCTCAGCGGAGAGTCCCTACAGGACGCGTCCTGGCAGCTCCCCCGCGGGGCTCTGTGGGAAACTCCTTTCCTGACTCCAGATCCTGACTCCGGTTCAACTCAGCGTATTTATTTTTGTCAATCACTGCAGGACGGTGAGGGTGAATTTGGAAATAGTGAGGTTAAAGGGACTCGGACGTGCCAACCTAGAACCCGAACACACAAAAGCAGCCCTGGGATGTGCTTCCCATGATGGGGAAGATTCTTCTGGCAGGGGGGCTGCGCCGGACACGGGACAGGCACAGAGTCTGTTCCCTGGGGGGCTGCCACATCCCGCGGCTCTTGGGAGGAGTCCAGAGTGAGACAGATCACCGTGTGGAAAAGTCTGGATGTGCATGAACACTGTGGATGGCCAAGTGGCAGAAAGTGCGATGCGGACGGTGTCCCCACGGCTGAGCCCTGTCCTCAGAGGAGGCAGGATGGTGTCCGAGTGTCCTCCTGCAGACAGAGATCGTGTGCACTGACAACCTACTGTGCAGGGACGGGAGGCCAGCTGGGCACCGGCCTGTGGGCTCTACCCAGAGCCGAGAGGTCAAGTGAGGTTGAGGATATGGACCAGGGCTGCCTGGTGTCAAATCCTGGGTGTGCTGCTGGCCAGCCTGGGGCTGTGGCCAGACCCTTAGATGCCCCATGCCTCAGTTTCCCCACAGCAACGTGCACTTGGAGAAGGAATCCTCTGAACTCTACCTTTTGGGAAGTTGGTCCTCGTTCAGGTTCATCTGGCAGATTACACTAAGCAGAGCTTGGTGCTGATAAGGCTGTGGTGGCAGAATGACAGCCAGACAAAAGTGGCCTTCTGAGACCGTCCCCCTGCTTGGACGTCTCTCTTCGCACGTCATCAGGGTCCACCCTCAAGGGTCTTAACCTTCTATCGCTTGTCTGGAAGCCCAGCTTGGCGAGATCTTCATCCGGGTTGGGTCCAAAAGGGGTGGGGAATGCTAGCCGAGCCGCAGCCGAGGCAGCTGTATGTATTGCAGAACTTTGCAATACGGTGACTGTGGTGTCTGCAAGGACGCGTGTGACGCCGTAGAACTGTTTTCCGAACTTCAGTGACGAGAGGCTCTTTTTGGGTTAGAACGTTGTATGACATGGCCGTGCCACCTAAGATATTACTATCTTAGGTGGCACGATTACTAATGGGCTCAAAGAGCCAGAAAGAGTTGAATACGCTCTCTGAAGTCCCTAAGTCACTCCCAGTAAGTGACAGACACCCATGACCTTGTGAGCCAGGAGTATAGCAACCTATGGCCTTTCTGATGGGCAGGCGGGTAGGTGACGCCTCTGCAAACTCCCGAGAGCGAGGTTGTAAGGTGGCGGACAGAAGCCATTTCTACCAAAAGCAGCGAGGGGCGTGGCTTCCTTCTGCACTGAATCCTGCCCCCACTTCCTCCCTCCACTAGTTCTATTTTTTTTTTTTTTTGCCCGTTTTGCCCGGCTGAGACGATTTTTATTTGTCCTCTTGGCAGTGTAGCCAGGACAATCAACCAGCTTCCCCGAAATATGCAGACAACTTCCGAGACGGCCCCTGCCCCGGTGAGGCAACAGAGGACAGAACAAGAGGATCAAGAAGCAACGGAGGAAGCACCAAGTCCATACATCCCGCTTCGAACGGGCCAGGAGTGCAGTGCCTGGCCAGCCACGGAGTGTTTCTGGGTAGTTAGTGCCACTGAAACCTTTCACGAGGAAAATCGTTTAACACTTAGAGAGTCCTGGACCCAAGAGCCACTCTCCCTCTTCGCAGCTGAGAAAACGATGCCTTTCCTACCCCCGCCGGGGACAGACGCTCCTCACTGCAGCTACTGGAGCGAGGAGTCTCCGGGAAAGTGAATGGGTCATTAGACCAAGGGCGAACAGCCACCTGTGGGAGGACTTCAGTGCAAAGTGGTGCCCCACAGAGCACACGCGGCGGAATGGGGGGCTCAAATAAGAGGCGGACATTGCGAGCGACATCCTATAGAGAGAGAACCAGCTTGGAAAATGTTCGGGCCCTGTGGCAACTCCCACTCAACAGGACCCTGGTGCGGGGGGCCGGGCAGGGGTGGGGTTGGGGGGTGGAGCTGAGTACGTCCCTGTTGCGGGCGCTGCCATTTTTAGGAGACGCTGATCTAAGCAGGTGCAGAACTCGCCAGAAACTGATGTTTCCGGTCAGATTTTAGTCATCACACCCACCCCCTCTGGCCACCATCTGGGGAAAGACACAGAGTAAGGGGACATCAGTGAGCACCAGATGTGTGGCAGGTGCTGCACAGAGGTTGGCAGGTGTCATCCCCATACCTGGGTGGACAGGTGGCAGAATCCCACTACAGCCAAGAGACTCGGTGCAAAAACACGCAGCCACCTGCCTGAGGTCCCCTGGCGGAGAGGTGCCGGAATCAAGATTTAAACCTGCACGCAGCCAGCCCACCTCCTGGAATCGTAGGCCCAGGTCTGCCTGAGGCACTGCGACCCATCACGTGGTAAGCCACTTTTCAGGAGCTGTAGATCGACGGGAGAAAATTAGAGAGAAGTGCTGACCAGCTGGTGGGCATGGCCTTAGGATCCAGGGCGCGGGGTGCCACCGGGGATCCGCTCGCACAGAGCCCCCCTCCCAGTGGGGGTGGGTGGGCACGGGCCGCTGCAAACAAGAAAACCCACATCTTCCCGGGCAGCGTTCTGTGCTACAAGGAAAATAAATCAAGGTCCTCGAGGCTGCCTGGGAGGGCGGCCGTGGCCTTTGCTTTCCTGCCATGGACGGTCAGGGACCGGAGGGAGGGAGGGATTTTTGGGGTGGGGAGTCAGGACACAGCCAGACCCTTCGCAGTAGTTCCTGGTTCACCCAAACCTACTCGGGACTAGTCCCCTCCTTCCCTGGGTGGCCACGGTTGTGGGCTGAATAGTGTCCCCAAAAGTCCACGTCTACCTGAAACTTATTCAAATAAGGGTGACCTTATTTGAACGTAAGGTTTCGCAAATTGAATTAAAGATCTTGAGATGAACTCATCCTGGATTCAGGGATGGCTGCTGTCCTTTGCAAGAAAGGAGAGGGCGGTCCAGACACACACAGGGACGACTCCACCGGAGGTGACGTGGCAGAAGCGTCCATCAGTCCCCCTCTGCCCTGCACACTGGGCCTTGCACCCAGCACCTGCCCCGAGCATGAAGCCACCAGGCCCCCAGTCCTCCTTCTAGCCTCAGCCTGGTGTGCTCGCCTTGTCATCAAGTCCCACAGGAAAACAGATGTCTCTGCTCCTACAAATTACTGCAGAACCCCGGACAAATAAGGGCCCTAACGCCCAACCATCCTGAGCACCCAATGGAGAGAAAGCCGTTCAAATGCAGCTGGATAATGAGATTTTCAACGCGCAGCGGGACAGGCCCTGATTGGAGGCAGAAGACAATTCAATTTCATCCCAAAGAAAGTGTGCCTCTTGCTAATGATCGCACGTCCCCGGAGCTCAGGGACCCGGCAGCCCGCGGAGGCTGCGGGGCCCGGGCGTCCGCACCGTGCGCCTCCCGGGCAGGCGCCCCCCGCACGTACCTTGGCGATCTGCACACACCAGTTGAGCAGGTACTGGGAGCCGACGTTGTCCTTGTGCTCGCGCACGTAGTCCAGCAGGCAGCCGAAGGGCATGAGCTGGGTGATGAGCTGCACGGTGGAGGTGAGGCAGATGCCCAGCAGGCGGCACACGTGGGGGTGGTCCACGCTGGCCATCACGTAGGCTTCCTGCGAGGGCCAGAGCACAGGGCGGCATCAGCGAGGCTCCGGGCGGGGCTGGAGGGAGAGGCCGGCAGACCCCGCTCCAGGCCAAAAGCACCAGCGTGAGTTTGAGTTTGAAAACATGTCCATGGACGGGCGGGGGAAGCCGACCCGTGAGCCGGAGATGGACGTTTCCGCAGGGCCTGATACGTGTGCAGCAGGCTGTGAAACCGCCAGGCACTGTGCGGAGCCGGTACCTGCCTCGGGGCGCATGCAGATCCCCCTTTCCAGAGAGCCCTGGCGGCTTGCGCCACCAGCAAAACCCTGGTTGAGAAAGAGACCCCAGGTCCCGGAGTGACGCCCAGGGCGTCAGATGAATCCCTCCGCCTCAAGGCTACGAGGCTGCCGGTTAAAACGCTGTCAGGGACCCCCTCGCTAGGCAGAGGCACCGCTCAGGTGTGCCGGTGGGAGCTCCAGCTGAGGCCGCCTGAGCCAGCAGGTGGCGAGGGAGACTTCCGGTCTCAGCAGAGCACTCTGTGCCCCTGCCTGGGCCGCGGGAACTGCTGGGGTCTTCGGGCCGCCTCTGTCAATAGAGCCGAAGCAGCCCTTTCCCGGTGCCCGCCTCCGGCTTTGGAAGGGACAGAGGGCTTTGAGTCTACCGGGACGACCGACTCAGCTGGCTGCCCAGGACTCGCTGTGAAGGCGGCGGGGTGGCCTGCGTGGCCCCTGCCTGAGTGTTAGGGCCGAGCCATGCTGCTCTGCAAAAGATGCCCCTGCCCCCCTGAAGTCAGCTGGCCAACAGGCAGGAGCCCAGGACGCAGGTCAGCAAACAGAGACTTGGACCCTCGGCTACTCCTGGGCAGAGGAAGCTGCTTTGTTTACGACCCTGCATGTAGGGAGGCCCCCCCTTCTGACCGAGAGAGCACTGGGGGACCCTCCTGCATTTCCACCCACCCAGGGCGGGGGGTTTCTCTGGGGCTGTGAAAGGGACCACATGGTCTGCAGGAGACAGTCCAGGGACTCCTCTGTGCCCCCCAGCCACTCCTGCAGGGAGAGGGCAGCTGGATTCTCTGCACAAGTGCAGGCCTCAACCCCCCTTTCCCTGGTCTCTCTGTCCCTGGGCTTAGCCCGGGGGCCTTGAGCTTGAGCCCCTCTGGTCCTCCTGCCCAGTTCCCTCAATTCACCCTCAGCCACCCCCACCCCTACCCCTACCCTAGGGGACAGCCTGGGTCTCTTCCCTCTGCTTCCCGTCCCCTGCTTACTCCTCTCAGGGGGCCTCCCTGACCCCCAATTAAACTCCCCCGGCATCCCCCACTTTTCCTTGGGGGAGCAGGCTCCGCACAGCCTGGAAGCTTTAAGTCACAGATGCAAAGTCTCCGGCTCCTTGAGCTGCAGGGAGGCAGGGCGCAGTGATCTGTGGGAACCCAGGGCTTCCGAGCGCTCCCCATGAGGCACGCTGACACATCTGTGCGATCCCGAACACCTCCTCCCCGCCCTCACGGCCCCACGCTCTCTGGGGTCTGCACATCCGCTCCAGGGCCACGGCCAGAGCCCCACCCGGACCGCAGGGCCAGATGCTGGTTATTTATTGCCTCGATTTCCCCTGCATGTGCTGACTCAGCGCTCGCGGTCAGCACTTTGGCCCGAGTGCCTGGCTCTTTCTTTCTCTTTTCCCTCCAGCAGCGCCCGCCCGACATGCAGGCACGGAGCTGCCTCGGAAATGGCAGGGTGGAGCGGCACTGAAGTCTGGCGCGGCCAGAAACCCACAGCAGAGCGGAGACCACGCGCCTTCCATGAACAACTACAGAAGTGCTGCAGGTGTTAACCGGGGGGCGGGCCTCGTTTGGACCCTTTCCTCAGCGGTTAGTCTCTCTCCAGGCAAGTACAGTCTGTACTTCTTTTTATTCAATTTAAAAAAAATTTAATCCTCACCCAAGTTTATTGATTTTAGAGAGAGAGGAAGAGAGAAACAGACAGAGCGAGACATCATTGTGAGAGACGAACATGATCGGTTGCCTCCGTAGATGCCCAGACCAGGGATCGAACCCACAAACTAGGTTCGTGCCCTGACTGGGAATCAAACCCGCAACCTTTTGGTGTACGGGACAACATTCCCATCCACCAAGCCACCCAGCCGGGGCAGAGTCTGCATGTCTTTTATCTTGTGAACCGCACACCACCACATTAAAGAGTAGATGTTGCATACTTAGGGGCATTTGAACACCCCTTCACCTTTGAGAAGGGCTATTTTTAAAAAGTGAGAACTGGCGAGGGCCTGAGAATCCCTTTCCTCGGAGGCCGTTTTTTGCCTAATGAGGGAACGGAGGCCCAGAGAAGTGAGTGGCCGGCCCGAGACCCCGAGTCCTAGTGTGAGAGCTGGGCACGTGGGCCAGTCTCCGGCCAAGTGCTCTGGCCGCTCTACCAGAAAACCCCGGACGCCAGGGCACACACAGCACGTATGGAAATCTGTTTTGCATTCTCTTTCCATGGCCTGCCCCAAGTTTATACTGGAGAGCCCACGGAAAAATTAATAGGCACGGGATTGCCAGAGAAGCACAAATCACGCCCTCCCCCGAGTCTGGGAACCCGGACAACCATAACACCAAGCAGTCCTCCGGCGGCCCCTGCTTTCTCAAGATCAGGTCGGGCTTGGGGAACATGTTGTATTCATTGTGGAGGGGAGAGAACTCTGGGAGCAGTCTGAGCAGCCCATCCGCGGGGGCCAGCGAGGACTGGCCCGGGACCTGGGAGCCGGGGAACGCAGCGCGGCTGCGGGTGTCGGGCCACACAGAGCCTGGCGCCCCGCCAGGGCCCCGATTGCAGGAGAATCCGATGGAGCAGCAGAACCCGGCCACCACTTCCGCCGCACCCCCCAGGCACAAGGGGGCCGCTGCCCGGTCACGTGTCCTGTCCAGCGTGCGCAGAAGTTAAAGTGAGCTTTGTTCTGGGCTGTTTGTTTTGGAGTCCCGGAGGTTCAGGGACCCACGGCAAGCACGCCTGGTATTCCACAGCGATCTCCGCCCTGGCCGCGGCCTGCACCCCGAGGCCCGAGGGCAGGTGCCATGCTCAGGTGGCGCAGGCTCCTCGGGGGCCTGGGGACCGTGAAAATCTGTTACTTTGTCCCAGTTGCCAAAATGATTTTTGCTTCCTTCTTTCTTGCTTGGCTTCCCCATCTGAGAACTATTTCATGTTAAGAGTTGGGAGGAAGGACCCCACTGGAGGTTAAACTCCTTCAGCAGAGGCACGTCTAACCGAAGGATAAAGAGCAGGTACCCCATGGTTTTGAAACTTGACCAGTTGGCTGAGCCACCGAGAGCCAGGTCAGCAGAGGCCACAGGGCTGCTGGGTCTCGAAGCCTGACCGAGCGTGGACGAGGGAGCGGTCGGCGAGGGGAGCCATTCTCAAGTTTGTGTGAAGGTGCCCAGCCCCAGGGTGGGGGTGGGGGGCCTTTATCTTCTGTCTCTCTGCCCCCAGCAAAGCAGATTTCCTCCAGTTTTAGGGGTGCCAGGGGGCCCCTTTTCAATGAAAACTGCTTCCTTCCCAAAGCATAGCTCTTGTCTTCAGAATCGCCCTTACTCTGCCGTGTAACTACTGTTGAAACCCTCATTTCAACAGCACGTGGCGAGATTTCTCCGACTGCCCCGAGGGGGCACACTGTGACTGAGGCGCGCAGACTCCGCAGGAGCTGGAGCTGTCAGGGGCTCGCCGTCCCAGACGGGTCCTCCTCGCTGTTTCTCGCGGCCACGCTAACAGGAGCCGACATCGTGTTGCTAGGACTTCACATCAATTAGTGAGCCGTTGCAACGAAAGCCAGTTTTGTTTGATAAGGATGCCCTCAGCGCGGAAGGCTTTCGACTGCACCGTGTGAATGCGTCAGGGCCCATTAGGAGGTGGGCCGGGGCTGAGCTGCTCGGCGCTAACAGGACGGCCCTGGGGAATCCACTGTCTCCAAACACACGGGGAAAGGTCCCTGTTGGCCTGGCTGACTGTGCGCTCTGGGGGTTAGAGACCTGAGTGGGGACACCACATCTGGCCTTCGTCCTCCTTGGCTGTAAGAGGCACGGACCATCCCAGGTGTTTGAGTCCTTTTCCTTGAACTCTGTTTCCCTAACCCCCTGCCGAGCCCCGTCACCGCTGTGCTCGCAGGCTCTGCTTCGGGACAACAGCAAGAGGGCCCACTGACGCCCAGTAGGCAGCGGCCTGTGACCCACAAGGCCCTGGGGGGTGGCCGGCTGGGGCTACCCGAGCCTCTGCTTGGAGTGGCCGCTGCCAACCTCCAGGATGGCCGCTTGCAGCTGCCGCTGAGAGTCCGCAGCACCTCACTGGCCAGAGAAGGTGGAGAAAGTCGAAGAGAATCGAAAGTGTGAACGAAAACGGGGCTGCGTGCGGAACCCGACGAGCGAGGGGGAGGCCTGCGTGGTGGGACCGAAAGGCACCACCGAGGGTGGACCGAACACAACCCTTCCCGACGTCCAGCGAGTCTCGGCGGGCAGTCCCGCAGCTTCCCGGGCAGTGCTCGGCCTTCGCCTTGGGGAGGCTGTCCCTCGTCTTGAAATCCCCTCTTCTGGATCCTTCAGGGCACAATCCCCCACCAGAGCGGGAGAGGGGCCCCTCATCGCTATCACGGTGCCCAAGCACCACCTCTGTGAGCTGGAGGGGGCAGGGAGCTGCCCCGCACCCAGAGGGTAAAGGAAGCGTACGTCTCTTCGTTTCCCTTGTATCTGATCCCCGAAACTTCTTGGCTCCGTTTCTCCCGCCCCCTTAATAAGCTACCGCCAACGGACTTCACGTAACTGCCCCTTAGGTCTCCTACTTCGGTTCTAATGTATAAAATAAGCTGCCAAACTGCCCTTCTCTGGAGCATTTTCTCAATCCCTCGAGAATTTTGCTTCCTGGCAACTGTCGTCAGTTTGGCTCAAATAAACTCAAAATAATTCTCTGCGGCTTTGGACACTTTTTACGTCCACAAAAGTAAAAATGTAATAATCTGTGGGATGTTCCAGAGACTCCTCCATCAAGTAACAATCTGAAGATGCTGAAGGAGAACCCTGAAATTATTTTGGGAGAAAACACAGAAGGTGGGCGGCCGTTTATCGAGTTAGCAGAGCACCATTTTGTTAGTTCTAGGCACCTTTAAAAAGTCATTTCAAAGATTAGCTACCTTCATGGAACCAAGTGACCACACATTTCAAAGCCAGAAAGGACAGCAGGCAGAGTCCTACCCCACCCCTGTGACGCTGAGCAAGTTCTTTATGCCTCCATTTCTTTCTTGACTAAGTGTAGAGTGTCAACCTAGGCCAGAGTGCACCAGGTGCAACTGTGTGTTCGTAGCAGCCAGTACCAGACTGGCCCCTGGTCGTTGCCTAGCAACTGTGAGTGTCATCCTTGTTGGGGAGATAACAGAACGGAAGAGGTGAGTCTTCTCCATAAGAGAAGGCCTGAGAGGGACTTACGCCAACTAGGGCCAGACTGAAAGGGACACAAGAGGTGGCCCTGTAGTCCAGCACGTGGTGGCGAAGGAAGTTTAACGCAGAACCACAGCTGCCGGCCACCAGAAAGTGGCTCCTGACACCCAGGCCTGTGGACGGTTCGGGACCACAGCAGAGACTCACATCGAGGATTTCCTTATTGGCTTTCGGAGACGTGGCTTCTCTCAGTTCCTTGATGGCCACAGGGATTTTGACCTTCTCGCCCTCGGGGATCCAGAGGCCCTAGGATGGACAGAGAGGGAAGAGGTGAACTGGCAGTCATTGGGCCACGCCCCATGGGACTTCGTCAGTGACACTGTCCACCAGGGGCCAGGGGCCAGGAGCTCAGCTCCGCACACTGAGGCCGCCGGTGCCAGGAGTCGCCACAGCGCAGCAGCCCTGTCACTATCATGTCCCACGGATCAGAGCAGTTAGATAAGCACAGAAAGCTTGTGACAATGATATAATCAGCGCGTGCCACTTCTCCCAGGACTTGCAGATACGGGGTCTAACGGAAATTGGGCGTCGTGCAAAGAGGGTCTGGAGATCAGAATGAATTAAGGCGGAGCTGTTCTGACCTGGGCTTTATTCGGATGCTGGCTGTCCTCGAGACCCCTCTGTGCTACCCACCCCTCTAAGAGGTCACTGCCACCCTCTATGGAAATGTCTGTGTCCGTCTCCCAGGACCACTTCTTTGTCACCATGACTATAAAAGAGCTCCTCTCAACAACTTGGGAGAAATGTTGGAATTTCCCAAACCCTCAGTCACACGAACAGCCAGTGACATAAGCAAAGGGCAGCTGAGGACTCTGGGCTGCTTGCCCAGAGCGGGGGAGGGGTGGGGGTGGGGCTGCCCACCGGAGTCCCCGGAAGCGTCAGTGCTGAGTCTCCGGTGGCCTCACCTTGTACACGGTGCCGAATGCGCCGGAGCCCAGCACCTTGATTTTTTTGAATTCTGTCTCCTTTAAGATCCGCAGGAGAGCCTGGTTGGGCGCTTCTCCGCTGGGCGTAAGGGGCTCCACAAGCTGGAAGAGACAAGCTTGAGTGACCGTGGGCGGGGTCAGGTGGGGCCAGACACGCAGGGGTGGTCAGGCTCCAGCACAGAGAACCCGCCGCAGCCACCTTCTCTGAAGCCCTTTGCAAAAGCTGCGGGTGCCCCTGCACGGAGCTGCCCCGGTTCCACAAACGCAATTCCTATCTCTGTTTCTGGGCCAGCTGGTCCAGCTGGGGACATCTGGGTGAGGCACGTGTTTATGTGAGGGGTCATTTTGGCCTCCCGCCAGGCCCCCTAACACCGAAGCGCCATGATGCCACAGCGGCTGGGGGTCTCTCCTCCTGGGAGTGGCTTCCGACACTGCTGGACACAGGTGCCGGGTGAGGACCGTCCTAGGGAATGACAGCGTCGGGAATGACAGCGTCAGGGATAACACCGTTAGAAGCAGAGCTCAGAAAGGAACAGCCACCGGTGCGGACAGGGGCGTTTTCCAGTTACTTCTCCTCGCCCACAGCGCCCTCCTAGGGAGTCGGGATGGGACTGTGCACAAGGCTTCCCCTGTGCACGGACACGGGGACGGTCCTTCCTGCAGGACTCCACGCAGCTGTGCGCCCATGCCGCGTGACTTATCCCAGAAACACGTGCATTTCACTGGAGCGAAGCACGGACGTGCAGCCCACCGGGTCACGGGATACGCAGGCAGAAAGCCCAAGGACGCGGTGACAAATGTGAAACGCGACATGTCCGGTGTCTGCACACGGGAGTCCTTCTTCCTGTCGGGGGTAGCGGGGTCCCTGGACGGAGCGGGGGCGGGGCACGGGGGTAGGGTGCACTCACCTCGCGCTCCTGCAGCAGCCTCCGCAGCGTGCGCTTCCGGACGATGTGGCGCCTGCGCAGCAACAGGCCCACCCCGAGGGCCACCACCACCACGAAGAGGAGGCCGCCCACAATGCCCGTGGCGATGGACGGGATCTTGGGCCTGAAACGAGGTGCGGGCACATGGGAAGGTCAGATTTGTTGACCGATTTCATGACATTTGCATGTTCCATTTTTCCTGCACGCCTGGATAGACTGACATTATTTAACACTCTCAGAAATAGGACAGTGAAAAGACAGCAAACTCGCAGCTATTAACAACCACACCTAAAACAAAAGCAAACTAAGCAAACAGCTAGAACAGGAACAGAACCACAGAAATGGAGATCACAGGGAGGGTTAGCAACAGGGGAGTGGGAGGAGGAAAGAGGGAAAAAAAGGTACAGAGAATAAGTAGCATAGACGGTGGGTAGAAAATAGACAGAGGGAGGGCAAGAATAGTGTGGGAAATGTGGAAGCTAAAGAACTTATGACACATGGACATGAACTAAAGGCGGGGGAATGTGGGTGGGAGGGGTGTGCAGGGTGGAGGGGAATGATGGGGGAGAAAGGGGACAACTGTAATGGCACAATCAATAAAATATATTTTTAAAAAAGAATGTGGAGTACTGTGCAGCTTCTAAAGGGCGGAAGGAAAGCTAAGGATTCTGGGCAGCATTTCTAGCTCCTGTCCCCACCCCCACTGGCTGGCTTCTTTGCAGGTTTTACATGGAGGTGTTACCTGGACCTTTCCACACAATGGTTATATTTTAATCTGTTAAGAAAACACATTAATTCAAAGAGTAGCTCAGGCCCTGGCCGGTGTGGCTCAGTGGGTTAGAGCATTGTCCTGCACACCTAAAGGTCACCAGTTCGATTCCCAGTCAGGGCGCACACCTAGGTTGCGGGTTCCATCCCCGGTTGGGGTGCCTACAGGAGACAAGTAATCAATGTGTGTCTCTCACATCGATGTTTCTTTCTCTCTTTCTCTTTCCCCTCCTCTCTCTAAAGTCAATAAACACATTTAACACCCTCCCACTCCCTGGTAACTCAGACTTCGATAATGGTTTTCACGTGAACCTGCAGGTGTCCCCAGAGTATCTTGGGCCTAGGAAGCAGTGCACGCTGCCTACGTGAGATCTGCCTTGTCTGCTGGCCAGGCTGGGCGAAGGCGCCTTGTGCAGAGGCTGAGCCTCCTCCAAGGGTCCTTGGCCTCCGAGATGGGCCCACAGCCACGTGAAAGGCTTTAGCAATGAGCTCAGAGGGGGCTCATACCACGATAGAATCTCACACGGAAAGCCTCGTGGTTACTGATGAGGGCAGTCACCCCGCAGCCCGAAACCTCGGATGAGCTCGTGCCTGATTTCAGAGACAGCAAGAACTCGGAGCTCCGGTTCTACAGCTCACTGGGCAGACAGCCATCTGAACGAGTCAGGGCTGCATTTGGGGTATGCAGTCATTATTCGTACGTATCTACGCCATTTCAGCTTCCAGCAAACTTCATCTTTTCAGGTAGCAATGCTAACAGGTAGCAAAGATGAATTAGTAGCATCATTTGCATATAAAAGAATGGGACATTGTTCTCACAAATTTCTCACAAATGGGTCACATTTACTTCATGAAAATGACATGAACGATCACTTCTCAGCAAGAGCCACCTCCTGTGCCCTACCATCTCAGCAGCCCATGCCGCTGGCGTTAATGGGGCTTTACTATTTTGAAGGGAACACTGAAAGGGACACAAATTGTTACAGAGTATGTGTTCTGCTTCCAGTCGTCGTCGTGAGGGCGAGGCAATGGGAAGTGGGTGAAAAGGGAATACACATGACCAAGACCGGCCACCGCCGGGTCCCAGGTGGGGAGGTGACGGCCGTCCTCATTGTTAAGATGCTCATCGTGGTTTGCGGAAGAGGAGAAATTTGGCCGTTCCCGCTTATGCTCAGTAAAGAGGCAGGCATGGAAGGAAACCTTTAGCTCGGAGAGACTGCCCGCTTTCTTGTCTTGAATGTTTCCTCCGGCAGCAGAAGGGATCTGTCATCATTGCTAATGGGGGGGCGGGCGGAGCGGGGGGCAGTCGGCTGATGGGGAGGGAGGGATTCTCTGGACATGACCGGAGGCTTGGCTAGCGTTTGGGGCTATCGGGATGGCGAACAGGGATCTAGTTCTGCTCCCCCTCTGGTCGTTATAACCGGTAACCCCGCTCTTGGCTGCGGGGGCTGCACAGGGATCCCCGGTTCTGCGGGTCCCAGCGCAGCATTTCTAACAGCGATGGCGAACTGACCCGAATGGAAATGCTGATGGGGGGGCACGTGGACAAAGGGCGATCGGGGGCGGGGGGAATCTCCCCAGGTGGGAGCGTTCTCACTGAAGCATAAGAAAGGTCCCCGAAGCACAGGTGTGTGACCAGGCCATCCGGGCCGGGGAGGAAGAGAAGCTGGAAGGAGAGAAGGGCCCAGCCACACAGGCGTGACAAAAAGGTCCAAGGAAGGTACAAAGAAGGACGTACTGGGCGGGGAGCAGGTGCGTCCTGCACTGCCCCACCTCGGCCTCCCGGCAGGACCGGCGCTGGGGTGCCGTGCTGGCCCGAGGGGAGGCCCTGACAGGACGGGGGAGGTCAGCGGGGCGGCCACACGCCGCCCTGCCCACTGAGTGCTGGGCTGTTCTGATCTAGCCTGTTAGACACAAAGTGGCCTCACTTACCTACTTGGGGGGCAGCCTTCCAGACCCGGCCCCGTACAGCTGCAGGAAAGAGAAATGCGCATTTCGATCATTCTCTTCTGGAGCATGCTTTCCTTGCAGACTTGTCGCTAAATCATAAGGCCGTCCTATTTTTCACTGAATCACAGGCCGTCCTGCTCTCACCTCCCCTCCTAACGCAAGAGGATGCCGCCACGCAGAGCGGCTCAGTGAGATGCCCAAGGTCAGTCTTGGGGTGACGGTGGCCGGTAACCCGCGTGCCTGCCTGCCTCTCAGCGCCATCAGCTCTCATCGTCTAGTACAAGGTCAAGTTCCTCTCAGCTCATTAAAGCCACAGTGCACCTCAGCTCGGGGGCAGTGGTTCATCATTTGTTTATGAAGCAGCACCCCAGACCCTGTTATCTCCTGTGGATTCCAGACCACAGTGAAGATTCCCTGACGAACCCTGGGCACCTGGAGAAATAGGCAGACGCCTGGGGAGACCTGGCAGGACGGCACTCTCATTCCACCTGTCACTCGCTCTGTCTGGTCTGGACGTGCGGACGTTGCGGGACAGAGTCCGGCCGAGAGGCGTCCCCACGGGGACCCTCCGAGCCAACCGACCCCAACACAAAGCTCTTCACGCACCGCCTGGAAACTCTGGAGATGGTTTCGGTCTACGAACTGGCAAGATGGGAAACCTTTCGCTCTCAAGCGTTTTCCTTTCGGGGGCGGCAGCGTCACTCACCCGTAGGTGCAGTTCGGGTGGCACAGGCGACAGACATGCTGGGCGTCCGCGAACTTCCAGACCAGGGTGTTGTTCTCGCCCATGACCCCTGCCGGGCAGGTGCTGACGCAGTGAGGGCCGTCGATGTAGTGGGCGCAGCGCACACACCTGTCGGGTCCCTGCGCCGAGGGGGAGACACGCGTTCAGGCGGGCCCCCCCCTCTCGCCGACGGGGAGCGCCTTCGACCTTCAACACTTATTTATCGTGGAGAGAAGCTGAGCCATGTGGCGGTGCTTGGAGCCGAGAGTGCGTTTGCCTGTGGCTGGGCTTGCCGGGTAGGGCCGCTGGGGACAGCTTAGCATAGAGCCTTGCTGACTCGAAACACATACGACACGGGAAAACATAAAGGACACCGCACTACACGGCTCGTCGCGTCTCGCTAGTGCTTCGCGGGCCCCTGGCCTTGTCAAGACGGTCCTGGCTGGCCTTCAGGCGCACGTGCAGCCCTACTGGCCGGCCGACTTTCTGCCACGTCAGCTTGGGGGCTCACAGGAGGCTCTCGGGAAGCAGACTCGCCGAGGAGAGTCCACAAACCCCTCGCCCCGCCCCCCCCCCCCACCCGCGCGCTGGTCCCGGAGAGGAAGGTGGCCGGCCGGTGAGGGCAGTGCTGGCTGCCTCACCGGCGGTGAAACGCGGGATGTTTTATTCTGCCGTGCCGACTTCTCACCCACACTCTGTAAAACGGTGTCACCGAACCTGCAGCGATGACACCGAGCTTTGGAAAGGTTTGCTAGGCCTTTCTTCAAGAATTCCCCGAAGGCGGTGCGCCAGCATCGCCCAAGGATGCAGTGGTGTTTGATGAGAGCGCCCAGCGGTGCGGGCAGGCGGGGGAAGCAGTGGGAACAGGCGGACGCCCGGCCCAGCCCAGCCCACCCGAGGCTTCCGTGCTCTTTGGGGGCCGGGGAGGTTGGGAGGGGGCGGGCCGAGAGGCCGGTGCTCAGGCCAGCGGGTTGCGGGAGGACTTTCCCGCTCAGTCCCAGCCCCTGGGACCCAGTGCACAGCCTCTCGTCTGGGAAGAGGGCTCGGGAGGCTGTCCTCAGCGGCTACCAGCCACACTGGGCCGGCCTCCCAGGTCTACAGCTGTGAAGGCTTTCCCGGGTGACATGAAACGTGCTCCTTACGTGTCCCGTGCAGGTCACGTTCATGGGCTGCGGCAGGCACTCCGGATGGCACCGTATGCACTCGGAATTCTCCTCGAACTCCCTGGGCTCACTGCGGGAGGGGGCGGGCGGGGAGAGGGAAGAGTTCAGGGCCGCCCTGGGCACCCGGGGGCAGAATGCTGGCGGCCTCCAACTGTGGAGTCGGTCTGGCCGACAGTGCAGCTGACGCACGTGACCTCTCTCAGGAAAGTCACAGGAGTTCTGGGTAAAGGTCAAGCGGTCAGGACCTGGGACTCTCCTGCAAGTTGCACTGTTCGGTGTTGCTTGAACACAGAACAAGAATGAGCCGGGGGATGTAATTTGTATCCCTGTAGGCGGACACACCAGGAATGGCGCGCCACAAAGGACAGACAGACCAGCCCTGGCCGTGGCCGCCCACACCGCTGATGGCAGTTCTATTTGTCTGGAGAACTCTGCACCGCTTAGAAAATTATAAGGTATTTCCAGAAACAGAGTCTGTAAAGTATTAGATTCGATTCAGTATTGGAAAGAATTTGTTCACTTCCTTTTGTGATTAACAGGTGGCCACAAACGAAGGAAAAAAAGCCAAAGAAAAAAAGAAAAAGATTCAAACTGCATGACTATAAACCCATAAAAACTATCCGATCTTAAGTCTCATCTTCTTCCTCAAACAAAGGGATTAAGCAACAGTGCCTCACCCCTCCAGAATGTTGCATTTTTCCACGCACTCCTTGTCACGGCTGACGTTCCGGCAAGACATGCAGTCCCGGGGTCCCGGGCCCCAGCACCCCTCAGGGGAGCACAGCGGGTTGCAGACATGGCCTTGGGCCCCTGAGAAGACAGCACAGCGGTCAGCCCGGACTGGTGACCAGAGGGACGTGCCGAGACCACACTCGTAGGTGATGTGCTGGGCTCTCCGGGCGCGTCCGCGGGCCGACCGCAAGGCGCCTTCCCCCCTCCCCCCCGGGTGCGGGGGCGCCTGGACTAGAGCTGGGCAGTGTCGTGCGGACCCACGTCACAGCCGATGCTGGCACAGTAGGGGAGCTCGGGCTGCCTCGCCCTAGGTAGGCAGAGGGCCGCGCACCGCACACACGCAATTCCCTGTCATTCTCTCAGCCGCACGAGGCGGTGGGAATGGTCCTCTCCAGTTTGCGGGTCGGTGAGGCGGAGCCTAAAGGTACAGTCAGGAAACCGACGAAGGTCTCGGAGCTGGGAGGGACCGGAGCAGGGATGTGGACTCAGATCTGCCTCCGCCGGGGGCCCGACCTCAGCACAAGGGGACGACGGCACCCGACCGCGGCTTTAAACGCAGGACGGGAGGTGCCGACGTGAAGTGCTGGTTCCGCCGTGCGCACACACGGGCACGTGTGTGTCTATGCGTTAGCCTCGGCTGTGAGAGACCGAAATGAGGAGGCGGGGCCCATACCTAAAAGGTAATCTAATCAATTCCAAGTTTAGCTCTGTGCGGTCCGAACCATTGACAGCCTACGGTGCCAGGCAACTCTGTCTTACGAGATGAGCGTGAATTAGAAGCAAATCTGGTCAACATCACATGGCAACGCCACAGCTAGGGGTATACGGGTTCCCTTTCGTTGGCTTCTTTGGGAAGGGAACAAACTAATGTAAATTTTGCAAGTGGCCCCTCAACATTCTGCCTCAGAATCAAAGACACGTGGATTCGCGGTCGAACCGAAGTGACGACTCACGGCAGTCTCTCCTGTCTTTGTTTCTCTCGATCTTGGTTTTCTGGCCCGAGGTCCCGAAGAGCCGTTTCCAGTCCACCGTGTCCGCGTAGCACAGGTGGCGGTTCCCCGTGACGGCCACATCGCCATCGCTGACCTCCTTCAGCGAGCGCAGTCCCAAGGAGGTGATGTTCAGCCCGACCACCACCAAGGAAAACCGGCCGCTACGTTGGAGAGAAGAAAACTCACATTGTAAAGAAAAAAAAAAAACAAGTTACAAAAACGTAACATCACTAAAAGATTTATTTCGTTTTTTCCTGGGCCACTTTAGCTTTACTGCTTTCCAGGGACAAGGGCCATGGCCAGAGGTGTGTATTGTAACTTTTGAAATTTCCGAGTGTCTTTTCAGGTTCCTCCTGGGAGAAGCTAGTTCCTTGTTCCTGCAGTGTCTTTAATCCCAGGGGCTAACGACAGGCTGAACACACGTCTTCATGTCATTATTTTAGGTCCTGCACGTTGAGTTTGCCTGGGGACTGAGGACATGTTTCAACCCCTCAAACAACCAAACCGACAGGCTTCGAAAGTCGCGGGTTCATGACCGGGCAGGTCCCTGTAGCGTCTTTGAGGTTCTTCTGCACGCACGTCTTATTTCTAAACAAAAGGCCCAGGAAGGGTTCCCCCCCGGCCCCAGGGGGCCGGGCCCACTCACTGCTGCTTCGTCCTGCCGCGAATGATCTCCAGGTTCTCGAACGCGTGGAGGTCCGTCCTGTTTTCCGGCCAGGCTTGGATCAGCAGGGTCCCTGTGAGGCAGAAGGGGGGCTCAGGCGCACGCTCCTGAGAAGGTTCTTTTCTCCAGGGCACGTTCTTGTAGGGGTCCCGTGAGCAGGACACAGGAGAATTTGACCCGATCCTTTTCACCGCCTTTGCCGAGTGTGTGCACACGTGTGTCAACGCGGCCCAAGGCTGCCGGGCACTTCCCGCCCCGCCGCCCACCCCACCCTGCGGGGGGTCCTGGTGGGCTCCGTCCTGGAGGGTTCCATACTGGCCCCTGATACCTGAGGGGACCTGTGTATCGAGCTGTTATCATGAACAAGGACACGGACATAATTTTCCTATTTAATATGAATCCTCAAAACAGTCTTGTTATTTAGGTTGCGTTATTCCCTTTTTAGGAATGAAGGAGGCAGGGCTTTGTCGGGAGTCCCAGACCCGAGCGGCCTGCCAGGGGGAGCGGGGGTGTGAGGGTCCCTCCCCAGCTTATCCCCTTCTCCCCGCACCCAGGAAAGTCACTGGGCCGTGGGGACAGCTGGCCTGAGGTGGGGGGGGGGTGATGAGTTCATTGCATTCACACATACAAGTCGTCCATGACCTGCGTCTCTGTGTGCTGTGTTGGCCCCTCACGTGCAGGGGACACCGCATTTTTGGGAAACACTCAAGAACTCAGGGGTCATTAATGGGAGCATTTCAGAAGAACGGTGTCCCGCCCAAGGGGGGGAAAACAGGGCCACACGTGGTCTCTAAGCCCTGCTTCCCCTCGAGGGCCCCGCCAGCGGCGAGCAGCGAGCAGCGCCCACCTGTGATCTCCTTCACGGTCCTGAGAATGTCCAGCTCCTTGGGGTCCAGAGGTTGCGTGTGCGTGAAGGAGTCGCTGAAACGAGTCACAGAAGGGTTAGCCATCACCCGCCTCTGCCGTTCGGCAAAGCCGAGCGGGGCCCGGGACGCCGTCTGCAACTCACCCCTTGAAAGCCACCGGCAGGATGTGGAGGTCCCCGCTGATGGACGTGCAGTTCCGGAAGTATTTGATGTTCGTGGCGTTTATGGAGAGGGTGTCCCTGTACTCTGCGCTGCCTATTCCGTTACAGACTGCGGGGACAAGGCCGGCGTTAGTCCGGTTCCCCCGAGCTGACTCACGCACAGCCCACGGAGTGGGTGGGAGCCGTGAGAACCGTCCCTGCCAGACAGACCGCCAGACAGACCGCCAGACTTTCACTCAACAGACACCAACGGGGGAAAATAGGGGGTTGGCTGGCGGGTGGCTCTTGGTGAACGGAGAGTGCAGAGACGGGGCATTCTAACGCAACCCGCCAGGCTTGATCGAATTCTGGGTGGGACACCAGCGAAACGCGACTTCCCGGGACGGCGGGGAGAAGGGCAGCGAGCCAGCGCCGACCTGGGGTGAGTGGGAGAGTGCCTTTCGTGGGTTACTTTCCGGTTGGTAGGGAAAGTGAGCTGACACATGTCAGGGTGGGAAATGTGATAAGATGGGTGGTCCTCCCCTGGTGCAGGGGGAGCACACCCACACACCCACACGCACACACATCACACAGACGTGCAGGCCGCGCAGGCAACGTGGCAAAGCAGGGAAGCTCGGCGAATTTACAGGAAGGGCGCAGGCAGGCTCGCCGTGCTAGTAACGCGCTGTTTCAAAGCATTTCAAAATTCACAAAGTAAAAAATGAAGGGCAAGGACCGATGACGTGGCCTCGAGGGCACTCCCAGGCCAGGGTGCAGGTATGAAGGAAAGGACAGATTTCCGAGCCCGGAGAAAGGGATTTACTCGAACCGTCCCTGAGGGCTGGGAGGAGCTGGCAGGGGCAGAAGAACCAGCCCTGAGCCTCGGGGGGAGACCCTCCCCCGACCCCCCTCCCTGCCCCCGCACCGCCGCTCTGGGCTCCTACCTTTGCGACAGGGCCCTTCGCACTTTTTGCATTTGCGGACGCCGTCCTCCTCCACCTCGTAGCTGTCGGAGCCGCAGGCCCGGACGCAGGACCCGTGGTCTGTAACCACGTAGTTACCTGCAGGGGGGACAAGGAGAGGCAGGTGGTGACAGCGGTGCCAGGTGGCTGGGGTGTGCGAGTCCTCCTGACACGGGGCTGGTGACAAGGGGGAACTCCTCGTCCTCTCATTTTGTGTCGCTCGAGCACAAAGAACAAAAGGCTGCGCACTGAAAAGGGGGCAAGTCCAAGAGTTCCGACAGCTTTCCGGACCGTGACGTGGAGAAGAGAGCTGGTTCATCCAGGCGGGCAGCCGACGGGTGCGGGGGGACCACCGGGCCCGCCCCCACGCTTCAAGCACCTCTCCGCAGCCTTTCGAAAAGGTTACCTACAGGTCTGACGTTCAGGACTCGTGGTTAAAGCTTGAATCCTCGTTAAAAATACGTGACCCGAAACCAAGACCACTCTTCGGTCCACACTGCTACCCTCGAGGTCCCCTTTCATTCCCGGGGCCGCCGCTGGCCGTGCTCGGCGCCCTGTGGCCCGCGGGGTGCTCGGGCCCCTGGACACATCCGTCCTTCCTCGCCTCCCCTTGCCCTTGCGGTAATTGATTGGTGTTGATATGAACACAAATATTAGCATTCTCAGGTCTCTGTGTTCCTGCTTTCGCTTTCCCAAGCAGATCCTCCAACACAGCTCCTGGACGTTGGCCATTTTCCCTGTGAATTGTCTGGTTTTGTTCTCTTAGGCTCTGGGTGCTGTCCTAGGGTTCCAGCCACCTAT
This sequence comes from Glossophaga mutica, assembly GCA_039655065.1. NCBI lineage: Eukaryota > Metazoa > Chordata > Mammalia > Chiroptera > Phyllostomidae > Glossophaga > Glossophaga mutica. The sequence continues at coordinate 93,993,626 of CM077313.1, forward strand.
TGATCCCTCTCTCAGAGAGCGTATCTGTGTCATAACTGTGACACGTTTTTCTTTCTCTTTGTCATCTGCCTTGCTCTATTTGTGTATTATTATTTTTTTTCTGCAGAGAATTACAAATTTCTCATCTCCGCTCACCTGGTAGGGCAGGTTTCCCTTGGTCGTTGTTTTTAGACTTTTTTTCCTTTGCTCATCTCCCCTCTGAGAAATCACGATCGGTCTCTAAAGCTTGTTCATTAGACAACCCTGCGCTTTTTCTAAGAGGACGTCATCGGGGTTAACGTTACCGCAGATGCACAGCAAATACAGGTGAGCAAAACCCAGTCACTAAAACGAAGAAACAAAAGCCCTCTACGGTTCTCCTAAGCGCACAACTTTCACCAGAATTATTTCCATTCAAGAAGGCAGGTCTTCTGACACACTCCCTAATGTAGGTCATTAAACACCCGCTTGGTGCAAGACACAGACAGTGAAGGACTCAACGGCCATGGGTTTGCACCCGTCAGACGGCTGAACGTTCGGGACTCCCCCAGCTGGCCCTCGGTTCCGGGGGCCACGCCACAGGGGTCTGTCCTGCCCTGGCCACCCCAGCACGACGCTCCCGGTGAGCAGAGTGGCAGCCACCCCTGTCACCTGCGGCTGTAACCTATTCCTTATCTGCCCTCCGTGGGCCCTGGGGACACGCCTGGTGATGGGGGGCAGACACACCCACCCGAGACGGGGCCTCACGGGCTCCAGCAGGGGACGCAGGGAATCGCTGCCTGATCTCGAAAGGGTTTTGAGTGGGCTGAACTCACGGGGGCATTTCTTCACACAGGTGGCTCCAAAGCTGTATTTTCCGTCTGGGTTGACGTCCACCTGGTACGTGGTGGGGTTGTACAGCATGAGTGGCGGGCAGGTGTCCTTGCACGTGGCTTCGTCCCGGAACTTCCGGCACACCTGGGTGAGAGGGCGTACGAACGGGGATGTGATACAAAGCGGAGCCTCGGCCGCCACCCAGAGGCATGGCCCTGCAGGTCTTCTGCCTCGAACCTTTGTGGGGTCCGGCAGGGCACCGCCCCTTTGGGTGGGGCCCGATGCAGCCCGTGTCCCGAAGGACTATTAGCAAAGATGACAAGGAAGTGGACGTTAGGACTACTCGACTGAAAATCAGAACCACGGTTCAAAATTGGCGTCCCCACGTTCGCTTTTCTGCCCAGCCCCAACACCTTCCTGGCGCGGACGTCACCGCCCCCTTCCCCATCTCGCAAACACCCCTCGCCTTGGTCTCCTCATCGGAACACTGTTCGGGCTTCTGCCTGAATCCGTGCTTCCTGAATTGGTGGGGTTTTTTTTTGATCTGAAATAAAGGCTTGTTGCCTCTCCCTCTGAAACCGTATATTTTTAGCTTGATGCTTGTCACGGGGGGATGGCTCGCAGAGGTGAACTGATCGAGGACCTCAGGTCACTGTTCAGGTATTTGGTTACAGCAGAAAAATCTAGTGAGGTCTTTTCAGGAGCCTCGGAAAGACCTGCCTTTCAAAAGCATGGTTTTTCTTAAATATACTGTCCGAACTATGGTAATTTATCGATTATGGTGACAGGAAACTACATCCCTTTATTATCCGACAAAACAGCAGAGGAGTTCACCCACCGGGCGGGAACTAGACGGGGGGCATTGTTTTTAAACTCAGTGCACCTGGGGTTTCCTGGACAAGAACACCTGAGGCCTCAGTTTGGACTTCGCTGCCACACTGCGGAGAACCCTGAGCAGAAAGCACGCCACTCGGAGGGACCAGCCTGGTGACTCTCATGCCTGAGTCAAAATGCGGGCGGCGGCTGCGGCCTTCGGAACTGAAAAACCTGTCCCTTCCTCACACCAGCGTCATTTGGATTCCACCGCAGGCAGGCCTCCTTGTCTAGAAGCCACGAAGGTCTCGTCATCACACTCCGTGCTGACCCCAGGACGCCCCCCGGGCAGCCTCAGCCTCTCCCGGACTTCCAAGGTGCTCACAGCCCAGGTGCAGCCCATCAGGGCGCCCAGAGCCTGCCAGGACAGCCAGTCTCCTGGGAGAGGTCATGTGTGGGGATGCCAGCAGGCGGCCCCTGAGCCGTCGGGGAAAGGGCGGAGCCCCTGGGGCCGAAGACCCCTCTCGAGATCTCTGTGCCGCTGGAGGGACCTCCTCACACCTGCGTCTGCGTTTCAGGGCCCCTGCAGTATCAGCTCCTTGGGCTTGTAACGAGGGATCAGTTAAAGAGTGAATGGCGTGTTGACTGGCAATGGCCAGAAACGCTGTATGGTAAATAACTCCTGCTTAGTATCTAGTGCTCATTCCGTGCCCAGGGCCACCTGCGTTCTGTCCCTTCGACCACGTACCACCCAGGTACTCCATTATCTGTCACCGTCAGGGCAGGAAACCGATGCGCAGAGAGGTTGTGGAACTTGCCCGAGGTCCCCCAGTAAGTGGGGGAGGCAGGGCAACAACAGGGGCTTCGTTCCCTGGCGAGGGGCCCCATCCTTGTCCGTCAGGACAAAGGTTAACCCGCACATCACAGCCCCAGGAGGCCGCCCACGGTGGCTGGGGTGGGGGGGGGCAGCACCTGGCACCCGCGGGCTCGCCACCAGGGGGAGGGGGCCGGCGGGAAGGGGGTCTCACCAGACAGTCGCTCTCTCGGGGCCCCGTGCAGCCGGCCGCGCACTGGTTGTGGCAGCAGTCGCTGGGGGACCTGCCCCGGCATCGGCCGGAACACTGCTGTGCGCAGATGGTCTTGGTCACTGGAAAGGAGCGGAGGTCGAGGGTCAGCGGGAGAGCCAGGGTCAGGGGGAGTCACGGCCCAGGCACCGCCGGCCGCAGAGGACGCTTGCCCACGGTGGGTGAGGGAGGGACGGGAAGGAGGGACCTAGTGACTCCGAGGCTTGTTCAAGTCCCCAGACGGGCCCGTTGGGCCAGATTCCATTGAACCGTGACTTTTCTTTCTGGTACCTCTGCTTTTTTTCCTGTTTGTTTTTAGTCACGTAGGAAAACTGACCAGGTCGAGTCTGGACATTAAGATCTGCTAAATAATTAGGTACCAGTCCGAATTAATTGAGTTTCTGGGTGACACACAAGCATATACAAGTGACAAAATGCCAGCCAGGAAGCAGGGTTTAGAGGGACGGGACGGTCACATCGAGTCACGGCCAGATGGTCTGTTCTGGACAGGCGGTCAGCTGCGGCGCTGCCGTGTCCGCAGACTCCTCGGCCATCCGCGCTCCAGCCCTGGGCTTCCCGCAGAAGAACCCTCCTGGAAAGGCTGCGCCTACATCTGCCCAGGTGGGTCCCCGGGTGAGGGGGCACGGGTGGCCAGACCAGCCTTCCGTCCCCGGGAAGATCTGCCACACACGCGGACCAGCGGGAGTGACTGGCAGCCGAGGCTGACCTTCTCTCGCTTATGACTGACCGGCCCGAGTGCCCAAAATAGCCGACCCGGCCTGCTGGCCTCGGGGACACTGGCGGCACCGGCCACCCACAGGCCAGCTCAGGTCTGGCCCTCCGATCGATCGAGACGCTTCTTGGAGCCCTCGACGGGACAGCCACGGCCAGCAGCTGAGTGGCGGGCAGCAGGGGCCCCGTGCGTCCGCGGGGCTGCTCGCACACTCACGTTTCTGGCAGTTCTCCTTTCCCGCACCCCAGCAGCTTCCGTTGGGGCAGCTTGGGTCGCACTTCTGGCCTGAAACAGAAGAGCAGTCGTTCACCCCACACCTTCGAGACCGGGAACGCACGAGGGGAAGCCGGTGACACGGTCCCCGAGCGCGGCAGGCAGCAAAGCGGCGTTGCAGAACGAGGACGAGCTTTCACGCCTCCCATTCTCTGTTGCTCTGCTTGGCCGGCCTGTCTGTGGGATGGCTTGGAAGACTCTCATGAGAAAAAGAAAAGCTGAACCACACGCTGCTTTGAGCTCCACGTCAGCCTTGGAAACTGAGGCAGAGAGAGGTTATTGACTTCACAGCCCCGGGACTGGGATTTAAATGGACTCGGGGTCCAGATTTCAAGTCTGCTGGGGCGTGGAGAATTCTCCAGCACCTCCGTCAATAACGCTGGGAGTGTCTACCCTGGTGACGTCGGCAGGCACCCACTGCGGCCTTGCTGTGTCCACTCGTGGGGTGTGGGGTGGGTCTGTCGTCCTGGGGAGTTGGGGTCCGGTAAATAAAAGCTCCCAGGCTCTTGGCCGGAGAGAGGCACGGACCCCTGTTCAAAGGGCCAAGCGTCCTTGGTGTGGCCCACTTGCTGATGATCTAAAACCTCAGCTATTGATTTGCACGCTACTGTCCGAAAACATTCCCAATGAATCGATCAATTTTGCAGTTTTCATAATCAATGATCGGCCACAGATTACAGCTGCAGAGGTGTTTGATCTTGTTCGCTGCAGTTTGCTTTTATCAGCACTGGGAAACCTGGAGGTTACAGTGTCCTATCTGTGGACAGAAAGCAGGCGGACCGCCGGATCTGGTAAGAAGGCGCCCGCCCACTCGTGATGACACAGTCACCTCACGGAGTCAGGACATGCCCCACGGTCTCCCACGGTTGGGAAGAATTTCGTTTCTGGAAGAATTCAGATTTTAAACGGTGAAGAGCTGACGATACGCCAGGTCTGTGGACCCAGGGCACCCTGTGAGTATGACTGACGCTTTTTACAGCCGCCCCCAGGGGTGAAGGGCATGAACGCAATGCTGGTGCGCCTCAGAACCGTGCAGGACGGTGAGGCTGGACCCTGAGGGGACAGAGCTGTGAAGAGACAGAGGCCGAGACAGATGGACCGAGAAAGAAAAGTAACATGGAGAAGAAATGGCCTGTGAAACACGGAGGAATGTTCCAAGTGACCACGTCTGCCCAGAGCTACCGCATCACTTCTACTTTTTATCTCTACCACAGTTTTCCAATGTCCACTACATGCACGGGGCAGGCTGACCCAAGAGAAGCTCTGACGGTAACAACGCCTGACGGCATCTTTCTGTAACAGAGGAAACGTTCGCCGACCAGCGAATTCCCGTCCTGCCTCTAGTCCTGGTCTGTCTCAAACAGGTCTCTTCCAGGGGGCAGGTCCCGAGTCCACTGCCCCTTCTTGCCCTCGGTGAACGGGACCCCCCGCCAGCGGGGCCTTCTCGCCCAGCACCCAGCCCGCGCAGCCCCGCCCCGCCCGGGCAGGCCACTCACAGCTGCGGGATGGGTTGCTCTGGAAGTCCGTGGACATGTTGCCCAGGAAGCTGGTGTCGACGATGTCCTGCCACTGGATGGTGTCCACGCCGCAGAGGCTGGGGTTGTTGCTGAACCGCACGGAGCCGTGCAGGATCTCTGCGCGAGAAGAGGCCCCCAGTGAGCACGTGGCGTCTCCGCGGGGCTCAGGCCAAGCAGGCGTGCGTTTCTTTCCAGGATGCCTCCTGCTGGAAAGATTCCAGCGTGCACAGGGGTACCGCCCCCTCTTCCTACCCCCGGACTTCGGTGGGGGCAGGTGGGACAGGAATTTGGGATTGAGCACAGAGGAGTTCGGATCTCCCCTGAATCAGGCCTTTGAACCACAAACGATCAGGATGTGGAACTTCGGTGGGGAAGGAGGAGAGTGCCTGAGTCGGCAGGCACAGCACAGTGACGGGTGTGCGGTGGAATTCTCATTCCCAGGCGGCCGATCCAGGCTGCTCTGGAGTGACCGTAGGATGTTGATGTGAAGGGGCAGGTGGGGCACACCGGGTGACGGCCGTCGCCAGCATAGGAGGCGGGGGATACCGGGTGCGGGTGGTGATGCTCGAGGTGCCTCTGGGGCCATTCAGGGTGGCAGGGGTGTGACAGCGCCCAGGATCAAGAAGATTCTGTGTGTATGATGACGACAAGACAGGGCGAACACCAGGGATGCCAAGGATGTGCGGGACTGAGCGAGTGCTTCCAAGGAAGAAGTGAGAGGGCGTGAAAAATCAGGGCGACGAGGAAGCGGCAAGCCAGAGCACAGGGTGGGTGTGGCAGCAAGGACACGGAATGTAACAGGCGCTGAAGGGATTAAGGGCACAGGATACTGTAGCCAGTGCTGTGGAGTCAGCAAGACCGAGCCTGCTCTGCTGGCTTCTGTCTGAGAACGGACGGGCACCGGGAGACAGACAGGGCACACGCTGGCGGGCGGGCACGTGCCCACAGAGGGGCGCAGCCCGCGGTTTACGTGCATTATCTGCGTTAATCCTCGCAATGGCCCCGTGACCGACACAAGTTGAATGCGGACACGTGGGTACTGCCCGACGTCCCGTGGGCAGGAACGGAGGCACCGGCGCACAAGGCGACGCTGTGGAAAAGGAAGGGTTCTCCCCGGGAAGGCCTCAGAGGCTGTCGGAGGGAGCGTGCTTCCCAGGACGTGGACAGGAGCGGACACGCCGGGTACCGCGGGCTTCAGGCAGACAAGAGGGGCAGGGACGGAGGCTGGGATGGAGGGGGGGGCAAGTCCTTCAGTGGAGGGCGGAGAGTGAAGGAATCGGAAGGTGGGCTGGGGGCTGGGAGGGGCCGGATGCCAGGCCAGAGGTGCAGTGGGTCGGTCAGGTGAGAGCGTTCTCTTGGTGGGGGCCGGAGTCGAGGGCAGGAGCCTCGCGTGGCAGGTCGGAACGGGAAGCGCCGAAGAGGGCTGTCAAGGGTGCCATGACAATGTGGGCAGCAGACCAAGGTGCCGAGGTGGAAGGTGGAGGTGGGGCCTTACGGGACAGGACGCCTGCCATCGGCACGTGTGGGAAGGAACGGGAGGTGGCGAGGTGCTGGACACTCAGGTGTCCCTGCCGGGCAGCGGGAAGACACGAAGGTGATCCTGAGGCCGTTGTTCCTTTGTATTTACTTCCAACAAGGGCTGACTCTCCCTCTGTGGCTGGCACTGGGTTAATCACCGATATCAAATAATTCACATTGAGGAATTATTTGATAACATTAATCGGAATTTATACGACGTCAGCGCCAACGACAGAAACAGTGCCAAGGATAGAAACAGGGTGTACGTGTTTATCCGCAGTAATTCACTCAACTGTCTCATCAACCCGAGGATGTGTGTTGCCATGGTTACCCGCATTTGGCGGATGAGGGGACTGAGGCACAGAGGGACCCACTGCAGGGGGTCTGGCTGGTGAGGGGCGGAGCCAGGGCTCTGAGGAAAGGGTGTGGCGTCCAGTGACGTCACTGACTTAACTCGCCGGGCGCCGTACCTGCCCCATGGGAAGGCCCAGTCATTCTCATCTTCAATTTAAAAAAACCGGTACAGAGAATGAGTAGCATAGATAGTGGGTAGAAAATAGACAGGGGGAGGGCAAGAATAGTGTGGGAAATGTAGAAGCTAAAGAACTTATGACACATGGACATGAACTAAAGGGAGGAATGTGGGTGGGAGAGGGTGTGCAGGGTGGAGGGGAATGATGGGGGAGAAACGGGACAACTGTAACAGCATAATCAATAAAATATATTTAAAAAATGAAAAAAATAAAATAAAAAAACCGACTTCCCACCTCGTGTGTCATCTTCCGTCCTGTCCTGCCACAGGACCCGCACCTGCGTCCCCGACACCAGAGCCCAAGCGTCCCCTGTGACACCTTCGTTCCTTGCCCTAGCTCAAACGTGGCTCCCCCTGCGTGTCCCTTATACCTGAGGCCCAGGTAACATGACGGGTGGTTTCTTCTCTCCCCGGGCACAGAAACTCTGGCCACACTCCCTTTTGCCCCGACCCTGAACCATTCCTTACTGACTCTCGGGGCATCTTCCCGTGGACACGGGGCAACAGGCCCCTGGGTGGCACCTTCCCTTCCCGTCTCACGGCTCGCCATCTCTTTCAGTGACTTCCACCTGCCGCATCTTGCCCGCGGCTGACAGGCAACGCGTCTGTGTCGGGCGGCGGGAAGTCCCCTCGGAGGGGAAGCGAGGAAGCGGGTGGCCCCCCGCCTGCCCCGCCCCCCAACCCCCCCCAGGCCCCGGCCCTCACCCTGCAGACTCCGCATGCTCAGCTCCCGCAGCCCCGTGCGGTTGGGCCCGTAGTTGGACAGGACGGACAGGGCGTGCGTGTTGTCCAGGAGCACGTTCCCGCGGATGATCTGCAGGTTTTCCAGAGGGATCCTCTCCACCACGTTGAGGGCGACGAGGACGTAGCCCGCCACCTCCTGGATGGTCTGCGGAGAGGAAGCGGGAGCGCGCCGTTCGTCCTTGGAGGAGCTCAAGGACACCGCGTCCCCACCGGGTCCCCAGAGCCCGGGACAGCGCGCGGAACTACACGCAGGCGGGGCTGGCGCGCGTCAAGCCTGCCCGTGACGGCGCCGAGGGAAGGCAAGGGCTCTCGGTCATTCCCGCGCCGTGCCTCCCGGGCCTGCTGGCGGGAAGGAAGGGCGCTGGGACTCTCGTTCTGCTTGGCGTTCCCCACACTCGCGTGAGGACGGGAATGTCTTAGGAATTTGTTTGGGACCTGTCTTGCCTGTTTTCTCATTAAAAAAAAAAAGAAACAAAGAAAAAATCATAATCAAACCTGAAGTTCAATTACTGTCAAACTCCGCAGCCTTCAGAGCCGGCTTCTCCCGGCTTTCGAGAGCCTGCCGACAGCTATTTGGGACAGCAGTGGACACTGACCAGTCCACCACGGTGGCAGTGTTTACACCAAGAGAATGGGAAGTACCAAAGCAAGTTTTCTTTTCTTTTTCTCTCTCTTTTTTTTTTTTTTTTTAAATCAAGAGCCAGTCTACCAGGATACCATGGCTGAAGCCACGGTTAACAAGAATCCTATCGGCGTCTATGGTGGCAGGAGAATGCCGGCCTGGCCCGTTTCCCTTTGATATTCTTTTATGCTTTGACACTTTCTGGTAAAGTGGCCTTTCTCATTAAACCCGCATCTAAGGCTCCGCAGGACTTGAACTGCCGTACCAGCAGCAAACCCGCGTCCAGGTCCGTTCTGTCCAGGCCTTTATCTACTTCCCGTTACCTCTCCGATACCCGGGTAAGATGAGTGATTCACTGAACCGACCTTCAGGAAGGAAAGGTCGTAGTTCCTTTGCATGTAGGTGATTTCCAGGTTCCCCAGGACCACCTCGCAGTTGTTCAGCACCCTCTGGAGGCTCAGGAAGTGGTCGTCCAAAGTGCCCAGCTGCGTCAGCTTGTTGTTGGTCCCCTGGCAAACTGCAGAGAGAGAGAGAGAGAGAGAGAGACTTGATGAAACGCCCAGGAAGAGAGTGAAACCAAAATGTGCAAAATTCACAAACTTCGCCCGGCTCTGTGCCTCGGCGACGTGCAGGATTAATTCTTTCTGATCAAGGCAAATGTGATAAAACATGTCCACTTTTTATAAGGCACAGTTTATAATTAGGGAGAGCTTGCCCATGTAGTGCAAGAACTTGTTTAAACAGGTTACAAATTCAAGGAGACCCAGATGGAATTCCATAAAAATCTTTAGGACAAAATAGTCGGTAAGTGCTTCAGTAGGCAAAATAAATACATATCATAAAACCTATAAAATAATATAATCACAACGTTGGGTTAATAACTACAGGATGAACACTCTACTTTGCAAAAAGAGAGCATGCCGCATGATAGGTGTGCAAAGCATGTTGACGAACATAATGTACACTAGCCACTGTCTTCTGACCCCAGCATTGTCCAGTCGCAAGTCCACAACGAGAGTGTCGATTAAAACCCACATGGCTGGAGACGGAAAGTACTCTTCTAAACGATTGCCTCAAAAAACAATGAAAGGTCTCATGCTACAAGATTTAGTGGATAAGGAAAGGAAAACACACACTGACCAACAGACGCAGCTCCGGAGAAACCCACAGCCCTTCCCCGAGTCTCCTCTCCCTCCGCACCCAGCCTGCAAAGGTGGGGCTGCCCGCCAGCACAGCCTGGGCAACCTCCACTGCCTCGCGTTTGAAGGCATCAAAGTTAATGCGAGAAAACGCAGACAACGAGGGGACAAAGTTAGCCACGTGGTAGTCTGTATTTCAAAGCGAAGGAGAGGATTATCATAAAGCTGTATTTACAGACCCAGCTCTTTAGAGGACAAGTTTAGGCAGGCGTCACAAAACACACAAAGAGGTTGGGGGCTTTGAAGCAGGAGCTTGCTCGGGGACAACACTTTGAACCAAGGTGATCATCAGAGTGAAGAAATAGGGCCTCTGGCTTTGGAGTGTGGTCCAGAACCGGCTGGGTTCTTCCCAGTCTGCAAAGGCGGGGGACTGCGATCGGTAACCAGGTGGCTGAATGCAAAGCCAAGGCCAAAGTCAACAGGCAGGGACTTTCTTCAGGAGCTCTTTCTAAAGTCGCTGGCTCTTTTACAGGCTCCTCTGGTCCCTCCTCACGGGAGCTGTGTGACGAGCACCATTGGACGCCTGCACTGGCTTCTCGGGCATCACTCGGGCATCTTCTCGGGCGCAGAGTGTGTGTTCGGATGCTGCAGAAGCAGCCCCCACGGTTCACACCGGCGTCGGGCGTGACGCACTCCGCACCCCCTCTTCCATCCTGTGGGGTTTCCTCTCTCCTGCCCTGCTGGGGTCTCATTCTGATGCGGTGGTGGAGAGAACTCTCGCATGGGAACTCTGCCACTGAGCAAGACGGAGCCCTCGTCGATTGGCTCCAGGGGCGGAGTGGCTCTGTCATCCTCCCCCCCCCCCCCCCCGCCGCAACGTGGGCGTGGCCCAGCGCTGCTTCGATGGCAGCCTCAGGTGGGCGCCATTGCACATTCCCAGTTCCAAGGTCCTTACAGATGCCACTGCGGATGCGCGCACAGGGTTCTGACGATAACCTGTGATCTCTCCACCAGTGCACCTGGAAACGGACACCGCTTTCCTGGCTAGCCGACTGTGCTCTCTAAATGTCAACCGAACTGGTGGGCTATGGTCTTGGTCGCCACAGCGCGAGTCATGCCCTCACGCCAGCCGGGTGGAAGGTGTGGACTAGAACTTGGGGTTGTGGCACATTTCAGAAGAGGTTCCTTCAGCACACAGAGTGATGAAAACGACAGTCGCTGCTCTCAGCTGAAACGATCAAGGATGTCAGCTTGTTCGTTCCTCTCGGCGGAACCAAAGGATGCTTATTCCGAAGTCAATTAGGAAGCAACTGGTGTCAGTGAACAAGGAAAACACGCCATTTAAGTTTAGCCTGTTTTAGGGATTATTGATTTATTTGAAGATTTTATTTATTTACTTTTAGAGAGAGGGGAAGGGAGGGAGAAAGGGAGGGAGACAAATATCGTTGTGTGAGAGATACATCAGCTGGTTGCCTCTCACACACCCCCCACTGGGGAACCTGGCCCTCAACCCAGGCATGTGCCCTGACTGGGAATCGAACCAGCAACCACTCAGTTCTTCGCAGGCCGGCACTCAGTCCACTGAGCCACACCGGCCAGGGCTAGCCTGTTTTAGTACAGGGGAAAATAACTTCAAGAAGACTGCGCTTGCACATGCACGCATTTGTTCCAGAAGTGACAGATGAGCACCTGAAAGTGTTCATTCGATGAATACCCATCGTGAGTCATCACGGTTTACGATTAGTGGGAATTACTTTGATATTCACAAAAAAGGTCCTACGTTTGGAAGACAATAGCAACACCACTCATTACTGATGTGAAGGTGAATTCAGAAAACATTTTGGGAACCCACTGGACAGCTGGCGCAAATAAGTAAACATGCTTAAATTCCATGTCAGGATGATTGCAGGTTGGAAACCCTATTTGAGGAAACAGACCTAAGTATTTAAAAAGGCGTCACGCAAAATGTTGACCATTATTTATTTACATTTTTAATAGCGGCAGAAGAGCTGCAAAGGACCCTAAATGCCCGACTGTCCAGCAGGTCTGTTCGCTAGAAGAAGCAAGCAGCTGATGTCTATTCGATTCAGTTGAAGGCAAGTCCACCTGGCGTCCTCTTTCCAGAGGTAATTACGGAAGCGTCCGAAGAAGTCACCAGGAGGCCTTCTCCTACCATCTGCCCCACAGTAGACAACGGCACCCAAGTGAAATGTAGGGTGAGGATCCTAGGAGCTGACTGGACACAGTGTAATCTTGGTTCCATCTTTATAACCAGCATCTCATGTCAGGGAATAAAGCAATGAGAACACTTCCCTGTGAGACCGCCGAATCAGTAAACTTACTAAAAAAAGTAAAAGTCACAGACCTATTGGCAGATTTAAGAGGAAACTTCAGAAAGCGAGAGCCCCTTAACTCATCCAAGAGAACATTTTAGTTTAGCCTCTGCCTCATTAGGTGACCTTGAATTTCGTCCCCCAGCTCTTGGCACCAGACTTCCCTCCAACGGAGACACAAGGAAAATAACATGCACCTCCCAGAGTTGCCCCGAAGGTTTATGATTTGCTGGGTGAAGAGGAGGAAAGGTTCGCCTTTCTCGGGTGAAATCAACTACGGAGAAATGTGACAGTAACGTAACACAGGGCGCACGTGGGCGGATGTTAGGGGACGTCTGTGGATGCACTCCTGCCGCACGGTGTTGTCTGATGTGGGGGTGTTCGGATATGCAGGTGGGCTTAGTCAAATGTCCAGAGTTAAGCAGAGTTACTCTGTAGAATATTCATCGAGAGAGAGAGAGAGACATTGTACTTTAAGAATGTCCTTAAAATATGCATTCAGGATTGGGTGTTTATGCAATTTCTTCCAAGAGAAAGTTAACATCGCGTCAGTGCTGTGCATCCGACAGTTGAAAGTGTCTGTGTGCAGCTCCTCACCAAGTGCTGGTGACGTGCTTCACCCCCAGCACACTCCAAGACGAGTTTGACTGGGTCAAGGTCAGCGGCGGGCCCGGGAGGAAGCCCCTGCCCAGCACTTGGCCCCTCCTCCTCAGATTTGTGGAGGAAGATTTGTAACTGCAGAGAACAGATGCAAGAACCGGACTGCGTGCGAACAAGCTCTGGTGACATTTTACTCTGTTCTCTGTATCATGTATCGACCCGTTTTCCTCTGATGCATTTTAAAGGGAGGGACAGGTCTCAGCACAGCTCACTCAGCCTGCCTCGGCCTCCAGCTCAATATTCATTTGCAGTTGCCGCCGAGGTCCCATCCCCTCGCGGCGACATAATCAGTCTGAAGTGTGGCGTTCCACGAGCTGCCCCAAGGGCACCCCCGCGTGCGGCCTACCCGCCTCCCGGGACACAGAGCCACAGCATCCTCAGCCCGGGGAGCTCCTCCAGCGCCCTCCCAGACAATCCCTGCCCCACGACCCAGCCCTCCCACCGCTTCGCACCCCGAACAGTCTTGCTGGGCTTAGAACTCCGTGTGCGTGGGAAGACGCAATGTTGCCCTCTCGGCTAATTGCACAGCGCAGTGTTTTGGGGCTCACCTGCCTGGATGAGTTGCACCCCACTTTGAGTGACAGATTCAGGCAAGTGTTTTATGGGAAGCTATCAAGAGTCCTACGATGTATCTGAACCGAGAATAAGAGCAATCTGCCTCCCTTCAGTCTCAAAGTGCCCCTTCTTTTATGGGAAGGGCCTGTCGTTCTCCTGTGTCTTTATGGGGGGAGACACCCCGCTTCGCCCACATGCCTGGGCAAATCTGCTTTGCTGGTTGAGACACAACATTGAAACAAGTCTCTCCAGACTTCTCCAAATCCATTCAGACGCCTTTGGAATTGCCTGAGTGAATGTATAATTGTTTTAATTTGTTGTTTTCTCTACTCCATGTTGATGGCTGCCAAGGCCGTGGGGCCTCTGTAAACCTCTCCCTGGGGCCTCCTGAGCTGCCTTGGCCCATTTTCCACGAGCACCTCCTTTTGAAGCAGATACCACACATTAAAAAATTTTTCTTCCTTATAGTTTCCTCATTTCTCAAATTTTCTGTAGTAACCATGTATGACTACACACCGAGGATAAAATTTACCAAAATCTGTGATGAACATGGGCAGAAGATGGGTATTTCAATAAAATACATGCTTTTAAAAAAGAAAAAAATGGACAAGTGATCATGTACAACCGTTAAGATCCTCAAAGTTTTCCATTATTCATGATCAGAGCCTTAGTGAAAACACTTTAGAAATTAGAAATAATTGACAAATAATGAAGCGCTATCTGCGGAATGTGTTAGACAGGCAGGCAGCGAGCCTGCGTTCACTCCCGTCACTACTGTTCAGAATCGTTGCTCACGGCCACCGCTGGGAAGCGCCGTGCACGGCACAGAGATGGTTCCCAAATCCATAAACGCAGGCTGTTACATGTTGGTTTTGGGGAACATGGAGTCAATTCATCCCTTGGAACAGTGCTGTACAACGTGAGGAAGCTACCAGACTAACCTACAGAACCCACGCAAGTTGGTGAGAACAGAAGAGTAGACACTCTGTGGTCGAGTCATAATCAAATCATTAGGAAAACAACAAAAGGAAGCAGAACGGAGAAAATGTACATTTTCCTGGTGAGTCAAAGGCTTTGTGAAGTGGGATCAGTCTCACGATAATTGTGGAGGTTTTTCCTTATTTTCCCTAACTTTGTATTTTTTCAGTTGTTCCTCACGTATCGCATTTGGTTTCCTAACTAGCGAAGAGTTCTCGGCTCGTAGGTAGAAGAGAGCTGCTGAGCGGGATTTGGATCCACGCTGCAACTTGGAAACGCGCAGGGGATGCTGCTCTGAAGGCCTCCCGAGCCCTTGGTAATTTGCCCTGTGATTACAATGTGCCTACCGGACTGAACAGGCCAAGCCGCAGCGTGTCCAGCACAGCTGCAGACGAAGTAACTCTAATTAAGTTAACAAGCAGAAGACTTTAAAATAACATCTCTTATTTCTGACTTAGGAACCAGAACACCCAAAACGGTTGATTTCCACCCCCCAGGTTCTCCCCTAGCCACGAAAACAACCCCAAACCAAGTTTATGATTTAAAAAAATATACACCAAGTAGAGCAGGGGGACCTTTGCCTACTGCGTCCACCCTCTTGGGCGTGAACTGGGGTTCCTGAAACCAGACAGGCCAGTTCTGTGAGGGACCATGGAATATGATTCCAGTGACATCACCCAGAATCTCCCTATCAGTGTGATGCATCGTTACGGGATGGTCTCCAGCCAGTTGTCTCAACTCTCTGGGTCTCACTGGTTACAATGGGACCAGCCCGACGCACCTAGCAGGTCAGGCGCGAGCCACAGTGAGGTCATGGGCGTGGAAGTGCCTCACGGACCGCCCATCTCCCGACTGCAGCAGGACCCGCAGCAACCCAAACTCGAAACCTATTGCTGACCATGTGTCTTCAATGATACTAGCAAACTGCCCGCCACCCCAAGGACTTCCTCAGCTTTAAATGGACTCAGCAGAATTGGTGAGCTGTGTTGAGATTTGGGAGGCTTTACAAGTCTGAAATAAAATACATCACTTTTTATCACTTTAGGATATTGTCCAGTGAAGGGTCCTAACTATAGAAATTTAAAATCTTAAATCACAGACCTGGCAATCCACTCCATTTTTTTATAGGTAGTTGAATGGCTAGCAAATCAAACATGAATTAGACCTCTTGCCGGACAATCAGAAACTGATTTGGACTGAAAAAGATCCCAGAAAGTGACTCCTCTTCCTCTTTTTATTCATTCAAGCCAATGAGCCTCCTTTGAGCACCTACTACGTGCTTGGCCGTGTCTTTCGGCTTGGCAGCCCGGGTCTCTGGCCAGCCGGAGTTTAAGCACATGGCGCGCACTGAACAAAGACTCATGGCTGCGTCAGGTTACTCGGATTCTGACGCACTGTGGCCGGAATGTTCCTCGACTGAACATTGACGGGGAGCAGGGTGCCCCGGAGGAAGACAGAACACCGGGCTGGGTGTGCGCACTCTGCTGCGGAAACGCAAACAGCACGACAGCCCGCCTGGCTTTTCCTTCCTAGAGACACGAGGAAGCGCCTCCACTCTGGCTGGGCCCTGTTTCCCTGATCTCCTCGCTGGGACGGCTGCTGACTCATGAGCAGGGACTCTCCTCACACATGGGCATACTTCTGAGATGAATAACACCACTTCCCTTCCAGAAGTCTGCTGGCCGAGCCCCTGAGGCCTCCGTTGCCGCCACTGCCACGCCAGGGCTTCGGAATCGTGTGGTCCCCGCTGTGCGCCCTGGACCCGCTAGTGCACAGTCAGGACCCCGGCACCCCCCGAGTGCAGAGCGCTCCCTGCAGGGGGCTCCCGCTGAAACCTGCCTGCCCCTGCTGGGCAGGAGGTCACCCCAGGAGGCCCCGCTGCACTCCGATGGCTTTTCCCGCCTCATCGGGTGGCCGGCGCCATGAAAGCTGGGAGACCTGAACGAACGTCGGGGAGGGGCTGGCGAAGACGTGGGAAATGTGGAAGTCCGAAATGGGGTTAGTGTCCAAGACCACTGCTTGAACGCCGGGGTCAAGTCCCGACTGAAGCTGGACACAAGATGGCCCGCAGGTGCCACCCCCTCTCACTCCCAACATAAGCGCACCCACGGAGAGCTGGTGGCAGCGAGGACGAGCCCCGGCTCCCACATCTCCGCAGCCCTCTTGCGGCTCTGCTCTTCCTAGACATGCCCCCTGTCCCATGTCATTCCCAGCGAGGTGACGAGGAGGCAAAGAGAGGCAGCGCCCACCAGACTCCCCCAGGGCGCGGTCCCCGCCCAGCTCACACACCCCTGTCCTGTGCTCTGCTCAGATGCCCTTGAGTCCCTGTCCGAGGACGCAGGCTGGATAATATTCTTCATGCTGGGCTGTTTATTCACTGGGGGAGTTGTCCCTCTCGAATTCACCTGGATGCCACGTGGGGCTGGAAACCACCACGGCGAGGGACACTGTCAGGTGCCACTGTGGCCGCCGAGGAAGGCTCCTTCCACGCGTGCCCTGAGATCTGCGTGAGGGCCACGTTCATTCACTTACTCAACCGAAACATCATCAGGAAGGCAGCACAATGACGGGTGCCAAGGATGAATCAGGAGCACTCACCACCCCGAGGGACCACGCGGGCCCTGTGGGGAGATGAACTCACACATGAAACAACCGCAGGACATCCCAAAGCCACGCAAGAGACGTGCTCCAGGACCACGAGCCAGGCGGGGGAATCACCAACCCCCAGCTGTCCGGACGGGGACGCCACGTTCCTCCTTGCCGAGCGAAGGGAGGCGTGGCAGTCCCCGTTCAGAGTCAAAGGGTCGTTGCTGCAGGTGCCAGACTGGGTGACTTCAGCACACACGGTCCCACGATTTACCACCCCAAGAAAAGAAGATGTCTCCCGCTTCTCGGGTTTGTTTCCTGCGTCCCCTCCTCTGGGTCACTGCCCGTATTCTAATTTGGGGGTGCAAGTGACCCTCTCTGGGTTTGTCGGTAGGTACCAAGAAGATGCACTTCCCCAGTCATTCTTCCTACAGGACAAAATTCTCATCGTTGGCAAAGAAATAAAAGATTTCTGATCCAGAAGGGGCGATAAAGAACTTTCTGGTGTGTCTCTGCAGACAGACTGTTCGGATTCTGCCTGGCACTGCATGCTTACTCCCCACCCAAGATGGTTTAGATGTCCTTTAAATTTTTCTTCTATTATTACCCATCTTAAAAGAAGTAGTTTCTATCCCACAGTTGTGTTTTAAGACTGTCTCTCTAAATAGACACATATTTAAGTTGGTTTACCCATGCGCAAGGAAAAAAAAAACACACCCCCCCTAAAATCACAACCCCCAAACTAGTGACACCACCAAACAGCTAAGCAAGGACCCTGGTCCCCTTCCCTTGGCCCACATCCCCGGGAAGGCCCCACCCAGGGTCCCGCCCAGCCTTTGCTGTGCAGGGCTTCCGAACCCCCTGCAAAACCACAGGAGAGCCCGAGATGACGTGCGGGGACCTCGAAGAGGACTGCTGAGGGTTCCTACAGCGGAACCCCCAGGACCACGGGCAGACCTGGAGTCTCCCCGAGCATTAAACATGGAACTACTGTTCTGTAGGAGCTGGAAAGTGAAGTGAGGCCGCTGGGAGGCAGGAGGAAGCCCCGCCGCTCTCCGGGGTGCTTGGGAAAGAAATGGGTTTGGGGACCGGGAGGCGGTCAGCGGAGGGGACACAGCTGACAGACCTGAGGTTCCTTTTGTCTCAAAAAGATTCTCTTTATTTGACACACCTGCCTGCGATTTCTAAGCTGCTCCCCGGCCTGAGTTTGCACGGTGCTCCTCATGGCTGGGCGCCTGCCCTGTGGCGGGGGGGGGGGGGGGGGCGGGGGGACATCGCGTCCCTTTGCTGCCGTGGACGCGTGCGCAGCCGTGGAAAGAAGAAAAGCAACCTCCCTAGAATTTCGAGTGGCTTGTTACCTTCCAAGTCACAGAAACTTGTCAGGCCCTCAGCACAACTACTCACGGCATCACTTCACGTTTTGGTCAGGTAGGATTTGAAAAGTAAAAACAGAAGAAGAAAAAAAAAAAAGGAAAGCAACAGCCCCAGCCCCGAGACTTTCTGACGACAGAACAACAAGCAAACTGTTACCGGCATTCAGGGCCCAGTGGCCGTGGAGTCACAAGGGCTGGGCGAGAACTCCGGTTCCCTCCCCACTGGGGCCACTTCTCGATCACGGGGGTCTCTCTTCGCTTCGTCCACAACACAGGGACTTCCGACTCCAGGGAGAACCCGGCGAGGTGGGAGGATCTGTGGCCAAAGCACCTGACACATGGCAGACCCTTCGTAAATGCCGCTGGGACTTGCATCTGCGCTGAGCCTGGACCGGGTCCCAGCGGGATGAGCCGCTTCCTTCCTCCCGAGCACGCTCGAGGCCGAGCCCTCTGCCCACCCGCCCGCTCTGTTGTGTGCGGCCTGGCGCGCAGCCCCGAGCTCCTGCTGCCGCGGGAAGGACAGCTGGAGGGGACTGCAGCCAGGCCGCCTGCCCTGGTCACAGGGACGAACCCAGGGCTCCGAAGGCGTCCAGACCCGTTTCTGACCAGGCAGCCGGAGCTGGGCGCTCCCAGCTGAGGCGGCCACCCTATCGCGTGCCTTTCAGGAGAATTCCCTTAAGAGAACTCCCAGCTTGCTGCTCAGAACACTCTCCACCACTGTGATTTTTCCCTTAGAGAAAGGCCTTCTGGGCCCTTGGTGGTGGTTTTGTAAGTGTAGCTGGATTTGTCGGCTGTGTGTGCACATGCATTTTTATTTTACGCTTGTTTTTAAATGGACGTTCCCCCCCGCCCCCCACTTACTCCTACTTAATTTAAATATTCTTCTAGCCCTGGCTGGTGTGGCTCTGTGGAATGAGCACCAGTCTGTAAACCAAAGGGTCACCAGTTTGATTCCCAGTCAGGGCACGTGCCTGGGTTGCCGGCCAGGTCCCTAGTAGGGGGCACATGAGAGGCAACCACACATTGATGGTTCGCTCCCTCTCTCCTTCCCTTCCCCTCTGTCTAAAAAGAAATAAAATCTTTTTTTTAAAGAGGACTCCTTTGCTATTCACTTTAAGAGAAAGTATTCTTCTTAACTTTCATTTGAGAATGGGAAAAGGAAGTGGCAGTTCAAGAGGGCGTACCTTGTCTTCTGGGGGCAGCCTGGCCCTCTCTGTCCCTGGTTAGCTCTGCAATCCAACGCCCACTTCCTGGGGTCACTGAGCAGGAAAGACTGACTCAGAATTCACTAACAGCCGCTAAGTGAACTCAGGGGCCGAGCAGGCCAAGTTTCTGACACTGAAGAATCTTAATTTGGCGCAGATACTATTGTTTCTAGAACGCATTAGCCCCTGATAGGGAGAGCTATCAATGAACAGTGACAGTTCTCATAGGTGACCCCTTGCTATTATTAGGTGGAAGGAGAAGAGATGGTGGCATCAGCCCGAGCTGGCCAGTCCTGGCACAGGTCTCACGTCCAGGAAAGAGTCCGCGGCCGCCTCTAGGACACCCCGGGACAGGGCGGGCAAACTTGTTCTGAAAAGAGCAGGGAATAAATATGTCGGGTTTGCAGGTCCCAGGGTCTGGGTCCCAACCTCTGTGCTCTGCTGCACGAGTGCCAAACCAGCCAGAGACAAGGAGCACGGGAACAGGCAGGACACCGTCGTGCGCCCATAAAACTTTATTGACAAAAACAGGCAGCAGCTGGATTTGGCCGGCGCGCTGGGCTTTGCCAACCTCCGTTTTCTCGGAAGGCCTAACAGGAGGTCAGGAGTCACAGGTGGTCTGGGCATACGATGGTCCGACTTAGGATTTTCCAATTTACGATGGTGGGGAAACAATACACGATCGGTAGAAACTGTGCTTTGCCTTCTGAGATTTGAACCTCGCCCAGGTGAGGGGTACGAGGTGCAGACTCTCGAGAGCTGCTGGGCAGCGCGGACACGGCTCCCAGGCTGCCCCGCCGTCGCGAGGGCGAGCAGCGGACTGGGCTGCAGCACACCGCGTTGCCCGCGGTTTTGGAGGTTGCCCTCTGAGTCTGGTCAGGGTCGGTCCGGCCAGGCCGCAGCGTTCAGCAGGTTAGGTGTAGGCATTGTGTATTTTCATTCACGTATTTTCAGCTTAGCAACGCTGTGTATTAGGACGTAAGCCCGTTGTGAGTTGACGAGCATCTGCGTATGATTAGAAGCCCTCTCTCCTGTCCTTTCTAGAAGATACAGCAGGTTAAAGCGATTCCTTCTCCTTCAGGGCCAAACTGCAGAAGGGTTTTCTCAGGGTCAAGTCCTTCTATTTCATCAGCGGCTCACTGGAGGCATCAGAGACAAGGTCCTGAGAACTCTGTCTCTGGGGGACAGTGCGGGGAAGTGCGGGGCCGGGCCCGTTACGGATATCGGTGTGATTCTGTGTCCGGGGCGCTGCAGCTCTGCGCCAGGCGTCACTGACGTTTCGAATGGGACCCGCCACCCCAGGTGTCCCCACTCTCTCCAGGAACCCTGGCTTCCCACCTCCACGACCAAGGGCCGTGCAGTCCGCGTGCCTGTTTTGAGTGACCAAGAGCTCCGATCGCTCAGAGTGTGTGGCACACTGCTCACGCTCGTCCCGACAACTTGGTCAGGCTCCTTCCTCACCTTGACCTGAAGCGAGTCCACAGCTCGTTTCCTCCGGCTTGACACGGATGCAGCCTCCTTCCCTCCCTCGCGGCCCCGCAGGTGTCTGACACGGTGACGGTGTCTCCCTGCTCCCACACCTCCGCGCTCGCTCTTGGGAGGTCCGCGTGCGTGGACGCCTGCACGGCGGCACCCTCCAGGAAGATGCCCCACGCGGCTCCCCTTCCTGGCTTCCTCCTCAGCCCGGGGGCCGCCTCTTCGAGACGTTCCTTCACTCATTCTTGGCTGGGAGAACCATTCTGTTTTCTCACAGCACATTTTCTCTCTTTAGTGAATAATAGGTCGTCTGGAAACAACCGCAAACACTGTGTTTTCCTTCGGTGTCCCTTTAGTTTATTACCCCTGAGACGGTCAAGGAGCAATACAAGATAAATAAATGTTGCTGAGCCACTGAAGTATAGGCATAAACATCATCTATAAGTTTTCAGCAGCCTTAGCTCACTTTCTTCACAGCATAATAGCTCAGGCAGCAGCTGAGCAATGGAAATGGAATCCCCACTGTGTCTATTAATAGCAGGGCTGACGGTAAATTCCTGGATGAGAAGATATTTTTCCTTGCTTGGTCTCCCTTCGGTTTTAGTTTCTGTGGCTTCCTACTGGCCTCACAGTGTTAGATTCCCTACTGGCTGGAGTGCAGATTCAGGATCCTGTTGTTGGAAGCCCATTTCTCTGATGGAATGCATTTGGGATTTGAACGGAGCGATGTCTTCCAAAAACACGAGTCCCTGAGAATCACAGACGGGAGAACATACCACATGGCCCCGCTGGCTTCGTTATTCATTATGTTTCAAGACAACACTTGAAAATAAGTCACACAGGGATTCACAAAACATGTTTCCTATTATCTTTTGAAAAAACGGCAAGTGTCAACCTTTCTCTTATGGTTTGTTCTTGCTTCCAGAAAAGATCAGGTCTCTCTTCTTTGTTAACCTGGCTTTTCCAGCCTCCATATTCAAGGGTGACAATGACGGTGAACTGGTTCCATCAGGACAGTAATTCTAGGCCAAAGCATCCTGGCCTGGACTTCCTTATCTCTTAGCAAGAAATGGTTTGGTTTTTTGCCTCTTGGGGACTCTCAGAGATAATCCCCACAAGCCACTGAGGCTGCTCCGGGTCACCTCAGAGTGCAGGTACAGGGACGCGACGGTGTAACACGCTGCGAGGTGAGGGCAGCTGCACCCACTTCCCGAGATCGCACGTCCAGGAGACAGCTGGCCAGCGAGGCGGAGGGGTGAAGCGATGAGACCGGCCTCAAGTCAGTGGGGTCTGGAAAGCCACCGCACACGGGAGCTGCTTAGCCCACGAAACATCTCCGCGCCACGCCCAGGCTCCGTGGCTCTCTCCAGGAGATGGGAAATGTACCCCTGTGCCTGCCCCGGCTTCCCCGGCTGTCCCCTCCCCTCTGACAGGACACGCCGACGAGACCAAGTCATCCCTGGCAATCTGGGGCCCCGCGTGTCCCCGCAGGGCCAGGGCGTGTGAGGATGGGGGCCCAGGCCTGGTGCGGTGAGCCTCTGCCAGTAGGCTGGCGATCTGTAATCAGAAGCACGTTTCGTGTTTGTGTTTTGGCTTTCTAAGCTGACAATCTGGTTCCTGAGGCCAGGAAGGAGAGAAACGGAGAAACCGTCACGTGTGTTTTGTGTCTTCACTGAACTCCTCCTTAAGCTGTGTATTCTGGCCTGCTGCCCAGCGCTTAGAAGGGTGGGGTGGGAGCTGAAGGGGCTCCTCCTCGGGGCCAGGGGAGTGCCTTCCGGGGAACCCACTCCCGAGTTCTGGAGTAGCTGCTCAAACCGGACCGCTTTTTCCCCCATGAAGCTGAGAAAACCTTCTGCACAAGGATTTCTTTGTACGTCTCAATCAACTTTCCCAATAATCTGTGCTGTTAGTTTAAGAGATGCAGATGCTGTGTGGGTGGTGGCCGGGGTGGGGGCGGGGCTGAAGGATAAAGGAGGAAGGTTACAGTTGTCTCCCCCTCTGGAAAATGTGGCAGCGCTTTCTTCCATGGAAAAAGCCCATCGATTTGCAGGATGAGTAAGACATGCAGACAGTTTGTAGAACAAATCGAGAAAGCATGGTTGTCGTGGATTTGGGAGAGACCAGACCGGGCCACCGCCTTCCTCCTGAAGAGACTCAGATCTTTGCGACGGGGTTATCTGGAATTCACACTTGAAAACAGCCCAAAAGTTGGGGAGCAGAGCCCAGCCTTTCAGGTGAATGCTACCTCCATTTGCAAAAGAAATACAAACCCCCCCAATACCCAGGAACCCTTAGAAGTAAGTACTGATGTGCCAAGAACAAAAACTCATTAATTAGACAATAAATTCATTTTCACTGGGGAACGGTTTTTACCATTAGAAATACATTTGCCCTTTTTTCCTCCCTAAGTCTATTCACTGAGCATTTTGTGTTGATTTGAAGTTAAATGGAGGTGTTTGGGTTTTGCTGAATGTTTGTGGCTATTTCATGAGATAATTCTTGAGTACATTTTAAACCCAAACCCCACAATACTTTACATATAATGAACACTATATTCATTATACACTCATCACTTACAGATAAAAATAACATTTAGAAAACGCTTTATGGTTTAGACTTGTAAATACTCTAGGCTTTCTAATTCACGTCTACCTAATACTTAAGCTATTTAAAAAAATCAACCTAAGAGGGAAACCACTGAGAAGGAAGCCCACGAGAATGAGGCACTTTGTCATTTCTGTGTGCATGTGGTTAATCAGAGCTGGCTCAGGGCATGTGTCCCCTTGTCCTCCCTACAGCAGGTGCTCACCTTCCCAGGGCGCGTGGGGGCCCAGCGAGCAGAGGTTGGCCCGCAGCGCCCTGTTTCAGTGTGTGAGTTCCAGTTCCGGAGGCCCACCTTTGAACCAGCTCTGTGGGTGCTGGTGGTCTCCCTCGGACAGATTACTCCTCCTCGCGGACCTTCCCTTTCATCTGTACCGTGAGGCTAAGAGTGCCCCCACCATGGAGTCATCATAAGGATCAAAATTGTTAGTATCTGTAAAACAGTGTGTGGCTCATGTAAGCTGTTGCTATCATCATCATCATCATCATCATCACCATCCCCACCGTCATCGTCATCACTGCTGTCATGTTAGTGCTGGTGTGTCCCAGGAAACGTGCAGGATCCGGGGGCACGGCCAGATGGGACCACGCTGTTCCTCCCTCGCGAAGCCTGCAGCCCAGTCCTCTGCTTGGGCTTGAGTCAACCAAGGGCATTGCCCTCTCACTCAGCTCATCATCTCCAGTCCAGGCCCGCGTACCACGGCAGTGGGGAGTTCCCAACGATCCTGAGACCTGCGGTACTCACACAGAGTCCCCTGTAGCTCCCAAGCATGGGCTGCAGCCAAAACGTATCATAAGCAACGCCACGATTGCAGAGCTTAAACTTGCAACTGTGAAAAATCTGAAAACCTAACAACAGAGTCAAACCACTCCCCGGGGCCTTGGCCCACACCTCCTGTCCTGTGGTGTTTAGCACCCCAGCTCCATGGTTTAGTTCACTTCCAGCCTCCTGGGCCTTTGCGAAAACTTGGTAGAGATTTGAAACACGCGGATCCCAATAAAACATGCCGAAGCAAAGCTTTCCGGTTTGATGGAAGTGGTGCGGGGTGTCCCAGGGACACTTGTGCCAACAGCACAGGGGGAGCAGGAACAAGTCTGGACATTTTAAAACCACGACTGATCTACCAGAGAAATCTTCTCCTGTGCCCTAAATGATAGCTTTCTTGTGCATGCCTCCACTTCTCTACGTTCTCTCCCCAGTTGGACTGTAGAACCGCCCACGCGCGCACAGGTGCGCATGCGCGGACGTACAACGCAGGCTCCACGTCTGAGCCGGGAGGGGCCGGCCGCTCCAGCTTTTCGTTACATTCCCTCTCACTCGGATGCCTCCCTGTCTCTGCAGCCTCCCTCTCCAAAGCTGCGTCTTGGATCTTGGCTGCCATGCACGGCGGCGAGACACCGCAGCTCTGAGATCCTCCGGCGAAGCCTCGCGAGACGCAGCAGGTGCTCCCTCCGAGAGGAGGCTCCCCGGGACGGCGCCCACGTGGTCTGTGTGCACAGGCAGGGTCTGAAACACTTTACAAGGAGGTACTCCAAGTAGGAAGAGCGGCATTTCCCCACGGACGCTCCGCTGAAGAGGAAGTAAAGACCAAACACGTGTGCGAGACACACGCCCTCTCTGGGACTTCTCCTCCGGAGCAGAAATAGAAACATTAATCTTTTTGTTGCTTCAACAGATATCTACATGCCAAAGAATGCCTCTTCTGTCCCTTAGCTTTCAGAGTAAAAAGTCGCCATCATTCAGCGAGACTTACTAGGTCACACCAGGAAGGGTCTCTAGCCACACACATTTTTTCCAGACAAGAAATTTAAGGCACAACCTGGTGAAATGGAGAAACCGGGGGGATCACTCTCAACGTCTTTCGGGGCAAGCCCGTAAACAGAATCGGCGACTTGGTCTCGTGAGATCTGCTGATCGCAGGCTGGCTGGGCGATCCGCCCAAAAGAACGCACGCAGCACCAGGAGTGTTTTCCTGCGACTGCGCAGGGCAGGTGTGCTGCCGAAGTCTCTTCGTCAACCCGTCAGGTCGTCATCCACTCATCAGCGTTTCCCGCGTGCGGGACCCGGTGCTCTGGCCCGTGTCCCGAAGGAGCCCCGTCAGAGGCAGAGACAGAAGGGGACACGCTGTCACAGAAGTTAAAGCACTTGCTCCAACTGCGAAGTTTCAGCGAAGGGAGTATGGGGGGGGGCACGCACACACAAATCTTCCTGAAGGATCTGATGCTGTGCTGGTCTGCGAGGAATGACGTGCAGAGAAGAGGGTAGAAAGAGACCGAAGGGGGGGGGGCAGAAGGGGAGGTAGGAGGGGGACCCAGGTACGCTTGCTGACAAGGTGCGACCCGGGTTGGGAAAAGCTGCTCAGCAGTCCCTGATTTGGAGGGAGGGGCCCCACAGAGGGCTGGGCCCTGAGAGGGGTGGGCGGAGCCGCAGTGACGAGGACTGTGGCACGCAGGCTGGGCGAGACTATGGACAGGAGCTGCTGGGTGAGAGTTCAGGGTTTCAGAGGGTAGGGGAGGCTGAGATCCGGGCCCTCCAGGAGAGAGGCTGAGCGCTAGGAGGAAAAGGGGGTGGTGGTGAGGGAAATGAGAGTGTTTGAGGGCTGAGAGGGGGAGCCTTCTGTTTATTGGCAGATCTCGCAGGGCTCTTGGGAAGAATCCTTTGGTGGGTTGTAGGCTAGTTTCACAAGGAACACCTAAATTGTCATCATTTCTTTCAGATCCACCCTCTAAATCTTTTTTGGATGATAAAGAACCTCTACTGTGAATTTTAAAGAGACTCTAATGCTCTGGATTGAATTTTAAGAAAATCAAATAGACAGCGTGTCTACTTAATTTTTAAAAGTCTCATTGCGGTAAGACACTGCACACGCGATCTACGCTCGTGGCTGTTTTGCAGTGCAGAGGACAGCGTGACTGGAAGGCATCGGGCAGCCGGGAGCTCCACGCACGGAACAGGCCTTGCCAGGATGCTCCGTCCCCAGCCTGGGCCACCTGTCACACCGGGGTGGCCAGTGCACTCGTCAGGTAACCGAGTCAGTTACAGCCAGCACCCGACTGCGTCACTGAAACGCCTTTTTATCCTCCTCGGGGGAAGTGCCCCGGATCCTAAGTTCAATTAATTGAAGCCACACAGGAAAGCTGGGTCATCTAACACAAAAGACGCGCGTC
Organism: Glossophaga mutica; assembly: GCA_039655065.1. NCBI lineage: Eukaryota > Metazoa > Chordata > Mammalia > Chiroptera > Phyllostomidae > Glossophaga > Glossophaga mutica. Next base: position 94,020,308 of record CM077313.1, read on the forward strand.
ACCCATCGGGGCGCCGAGTGTTGCGTTTCTGCCAGTCTGCTTTTCATGGGGATTCTCCCACTCCGGGGCTCCATGGAGAGAGAGCAACTGCACTGTGAACTGCGCAGCAGACAGCGAGGACGGCAGAGCCGCAGACGGCCTGTCTCCCACCCACTGGTTACGAGCACCAGTGAAGTCTCTAGGGTGGGGGCACCTTTCGTCTCCCCCTCCAGGAAAACGCCAAGGTGCTGCAGACAGTTGTCCAACGGCGGAGCCAGGAGCTGGGAGGCGAGGCAAGGGCTGCTGCCACATTGCGTCTGATGCGCTCAGTTCTGGGAAGAGCGGCTGGGTCTGTCCGCTTCCCCCCGGTTGAAATGCCTTCTGCAAGGGCAGAGCAAGACGGGGAGGGGCAGTCTTCCCCTGCCAACGCCTGCTGAGAAGAGTTCCCTCTGGTCTCAGACTCTTCTCCCCCAAATCTACTCATGGCCGCGCCCACCCTAAGCACCCCGAGGTTCGGGTTGTCTGGGCTTCCCAAAGAGGACGGTGGGATGAATTTCCGAGTTCCTGTTCCACTGGGGGCATCATTGCTCCGCACCGCCCGAGACAGGGCCCGGTGTCGTAACCCTGGGACCTGGTCCATGGAATCTTCCCTGCTTTCAAAACACATGACCTCTCACTGGAAGACTCAGCTATCTCTTCCCCGCTTGGCCCTGGAAACCAGTCCAGCGGAGTCCCGACTTGCAACGAACAGGCGATTCACTCCGCCAGGAAACGGTTATCTAACCGCCCAAAAATGACACCTGGCAGGTTCCTCGCCGTCTCGCCCCTGCACTCATTTCCATCAACCGCTCTTCCTGCAAACAGTAGAAAGAATGCCTTTTAAGTCTGAAGGCATCGTCACCAATGGAAAATACAGTAAGACGACACAGCCTGGTGAGTGGCCGCCAGTCTCAAGGAGGGTTCCAAGACATGCCGACCACGTTCCGAGGACCACGTTCCGAGGACCACGGATGAGCTCACGCATCACTCGTCAGAGCTTACTGAGCCCTGACGTGTCCCAGGCTCCGGGCTTGCTCCTGGAGACTCGGACGGAAGGTCTTGCCCGCATGGCGTGGATACTCCGGGAAGGCAGGCAGACAGACTCGCGATGCTGCAGGTGTGCGCTCCCCACACCAGCACGGAAGGGCGGACTCAAAGGGCGAACGAGCCGCTGCCTTTTCCGATGGGTGATTTCCACATACATGTCCTCCCGTGTCATGGACCCTTTCCTCTACGAAGGGAAGCACTTGCAGAGGAAAGAATGGAGAGATGACTGGTCCAGCCCACAAAGGGCTGGGATGAAGGTGCCCAACAGCCACGCAGGGCGTGAGGTGATGCCTGCAGCACACCGGGGAGTGGAGGCCTGTCCCGCTTGGCCATCCTGTGCGTAGAGGGCCACGCCAAGCAGGAGGGCGGGGCCCAGCTCTGGAGAGCAGGTTGGAGCTCATCCTGCCCTGGCCCCCCTGCCAGGGAGGACGGCCCCCGAACTGAGAGCCGCACCGCAGTGTGAGCCAGATGCTGAGAAAGAACAGCCTGGTCCGGCCCAGGGCGGTGGCCAGGGGTCCATCCATGCTCACAGGAAACGAAAGGTCCCCCACTCGCATCCAGCTCCCTAGTCAGAACCCGGACCTCAGAACCCGGAGCTCCTCAATAGTTGTCCTGCAGGAGTGCTTCCGACACCTCTGACCTCCTGATGGAAATAGGAATCATGGGGGAGTTTGCTAAACGGCAGATGCGGGGCTGCCTGGGGCATGAGATGCTGCATTTCTAACAAGCTCCAGGAGAAGGTGGGGTGGGAAGGGCACAGCCTCAGAGCCGCTGTGGACTTCGACTGAGCGTTCTCCCCACAGGAGAGGCCGTCAGAGGCCCCCAGGAGAGGTCAAGGAGACAGGAGGACCAGGGCCGGGTCCCCCAGCCAGGCGACAGAAGCAGACGCCATGTTTTCGAATGCGCCGAAGGGTTGGGCAGAGAAGGGGGAAAGGCACGAGCTAGACTCAGCTACGGAGAGAGCGTAGAGTAAGTTCTTTGAGCCTTTTCCAGACATGTTTCAGTGGAGTGGCTAGCACAGATCCTACATTCTGAAGGCATTCAAATGTTGTCGAGAAGGAGAAAATGCACCGTGATATTTCTTCTCATGACATTTGCTGGGATACAACCACCTCCGGTCACGCTGAAATTCCAGTTTCAAGAACGAAACGTTCGTTGGAGAGGTACCACTTCCGAGCCAATGTGATTTCCACAGAGTCTCCAACTTCGTTGCGGTGTAATCGACAAATAAAAGTATATTCTTAGGGTGTATCACGGGGTGATTTCACACACACACACATGCTGGGACATGATGGCCACCGCCAAGTTCACGAACACATCCGCCCCCTCGTCTCGTTACCATCTTTAATGAGGACAATTAAGATCCGCTCTCCTGCTGCAGACACTTCAAGTACATAGTACAGGTTTGTGCACCGTGGTCACGTCGCGTGATGTGACGCCTCCACAGGCGGGGGGGTCATGTCCCATCGCATCAAGGAAAGGGGGAGTCTGAGGCACTTCTGGGTCTGTCACCTCACCGGGTCCGCCCAGGCCCTGCCTCTGTCTCCCCGGCACGGGCACCGAGGTCCACAGGGCAACGCCTGCTCAGCCCTTCTGTCCGCGAATCCAACCCTCCGACATGTCGGAGACCTCACGTGGGTGTTCTACAGCCCGGCCCCTACCAGTCCCAGGGACCACCGCAGAGACTGCTGCGGGGACTGTGAGGGGGAAGGTTTCCCGTCCCCACTTGGGGGTGGGGGAGGGGTGCCCTGCAGACTCCTGGGGATGGCTGAGAACATGGGGCCGGCCTGTCTCCGAGGGGCCTGCTGCGATGCCTCCATCATTTCACGGGACTCCTCCAAGGATGGGGCGGAGTGGAGCTTGGATCTCTCCACCCTCAGCCCCAGCCGGGGGCTCCCGGCTGGCCTCACCCTCCTGGGGTCAAACGTTCCCGGGCTGCAGCAGGCACGGCCAAGGCCCTTCTGCTCCAACAAGCTGCCTCGTCTGTGCTCCGCAGCTTCGCTGCAACGGACTCCCTGCACGTGGGAGCCAGAAAGTGCGGGTTTTCCCGGAGGAGCTGCCCCGCCCTTCTAGGCTGTGCCACCTCTTTTGGGCACTGACGCTGCACCTGTTTACAGGCTGACTGCATTAACATTTCCTGATCAAGAAAGGCGGCGGGAAGACCTTTCAGCACCCCAGCGGTGGAGCTCTGAGCAGTGTGGGCACAGAGGTCCCCCCTGCCGGCCTCAGGGCAGAAGCAGCGAGGGCGGGAGGCCTGGGGCTCCTCCCCGAGCTGCTGAGCAGGGGTCTACCTGAACACAGGCATTGGGACGAAGAACGTGCGTGACTTTCCTGAGTCCACACTGCCAAGGCTGTCTTTTCCTCGGGTCATCTTTTCTAGCGTGATTACGATGTATTTTCAGGTGTCGCCCACGTCAGGTTACGACAAGGACCGTGGACCAACCTGCTCTGCCCCCCATTCCAAGTCGAGCCCGACAACAGAGAACACCGGACCCTTGCTCGGGAGTCCTTGCGTTTCCGACTTCGGAGGCTCACCCAGGTCGGCAGGGGAGTGCTCTGGGGGGGTGTGTGTGTGCGCCTCTGCCACAAGTGCCCTACTGCCGTGGAAAATGTAAAATCACAGCAATACACAACCCACACACCAAAGTCCCCGGGAGCTTTGGAACCTCTGCCACCGAGGCAGTGCCCAGACCCAGGACACGAGGACCTTTGTTCCAAGCTCCCCAGTGGCCCCAGGGCCCCTGCAGCAAGGCCCGTGTCCTGCTTCGAGGTTGGTGGGCATTTGGACGGGACTTGAACTCACACAAACACATTCCAGAGCTCAAACAAAGCCCCGCTTCTTATCGGATCGCCTTGGGCTCACGGTCAAAGCTGCGTGTTCAGGGACGTTTGTGTCCGAACTGGACTTGCGTGAACTCAGAGAAGCTGGATTCCAAGCTGCACGCCTGGGTTGACAGTGACCAGAACTGAGGCTGTCCCTGGATTTGCCCCCACGGGCTCCTCACCGGAGGGTCACTGAGCAACCACGGGGGGTGTGGGAGGAGCTTTTCTTGCCTACAGGGCACAAATGCATGGCCGTACACGCCCAAGACTTCACGCTGGTGGAGCAAAGCCAAAGCCAAAACCACCTCCCGCAGACATACAGTGTTTTCAACCGGACCTCACCAGGGAAGCCCACGGACCCGCCTGGCGCCCGGCGACCCGACTCAGCGTCGAGTGGATGGGGTGACCACGGTTCCTGGGTGCTCCCTGTGCAGGAGGCACGCTCGTATCTCACTCCGCCGCCGCACTCCCAGACAAGCCAGCGCTGCCAGCCTGGGTCACTGTCAGATGCTTAGGGAGTGAGCTGGCTTCGTCTTCGCACTTCCCAGTTAACGCAAAGGCTGCAAATGAAGCCTCTTTCCAACTTGGCGTTGGAAGACGTCTTGGGAGTGTGTGGGAACCCCTGCTCGGCCTGCCCGGGTGGTCCTATCGAGTGCGGTCCGGTTATCACCCTCTCATCACCTCTCAAAAGTGTGCTGGTTTGGAGGGGAAATTGTGTGAGTCTGCCGGGCAAAATCTGATCTTCCTTTGGTAACCATCGCAGGGTGCTCATGGTCAGGTGGTCACCTCTCATGGCAGACCGAGGCTGGGATCCGGCCACTGTTGGCCCCCGTGTGACCGTGCAGCTGGGCAGTGTCATTTAAAGTGCACAGGACTGATGGCGAGGGGACAGAGGCCAGGGCTGGGACAGTGCCACTAAGCGCCCATGTGATCTTGGCTACATACAAAAGCCCCATGGACGGCACTGTCGTAGCCTCTAGAAGGCTTGCCACAATGTTGCATTTCAAACAGGTTCCCAGCCATTGTTTCCGATTCTTCTGAGTGAACAGGCTCCCTTTTCCCGGGAGGCTGCTCCTGCCCAGACGTGGGGGCGTGACTCCCTCCTGGTGGGGAAGCGAGTCGGGCCACCTCCTCGCTGCCCGTCTGCATCAGAGCCTGCCAGGGAGCCCCAGCGGCCTCCCTCTGAGGCCGCGTCTAGACGATGCGAAAGCCCTTGATTGAAAGTGACAGCCCCCAGCTAATCATCTGTTTGTTCTGACCCCAAATTACGGGGTTCGAGCCGCGGAGCCCTCCCACCAGCTGCCTCAGCCTCTTGGCCACCGTGCTGCCAGGTTGGCCAGGACTCTGTCACCTGCCGCGCGAGGCTCTTTGCCGGCTGCACCCCGACCACAGAAATCCTGGGACGTGCGGCAGCCGGCAAAACGTCCCAACCAAACTGCGCCTGGAGATGATGCCGAGAAACCTGTGAATTTCCAGGGGCCGCGGAACTGAGAGCTCGCTTTGTGAAGGTTTTTCCGAATCACACGGTGTGTCGGTGCACACGGTCCAGTCTCTCTGGTCACTGCACTGGGGTTTTTCCAACGTGAGGAGGAGTCTGGTAAAGGCAGTGTTTCGGCATCAGACAAAGTGGTCTTTGCTGCCTCGTTCGTTGCCTGTGAGTCACGCGCCCTGGGCAGCTGAGGGTGTTTCTGGGGAGGCTCGAGAGCCCAGGGGTGGCAGCCAGGCTGCCCATGACATGGTCCAGTTCCAGTCCTGTCTTGGATGAACGCGAGACCCCCAGCCCAGCCCTGCGCCCAGTTCCCCAACCTGGGGGCATACGAGGGTTAAATGTGACCCTGTGGACAAAGGCACCGAGCACAATGCCTGGCACGGAGCCATGCCCTTGACCTGCCGCCTGTTTTAAAAACATTCCCTTTTCTTGACACCATCCCCAGCCCTGCGTATGTGGCGCCCGCACGGTCTCCACTGGGTGGGCTGCTCATGCAGAAGCGCGGGTCTCCCCCAGAAGAACTCCCAGACACACAGGAGCCCACAGACTTCTCAGGTTAACACTTGTCTCTTCTGATCTTATCTCAATTTAACTTATTTAACTGAACTCATTCACTCCCGAAGCGAAGCCAGCTCCCTCCCCCTTCTGCTCCGGGGCTTCATGTCTAACTAAGGATGCCATTCCCTCTGGAAAGCAACGACGGCTTCCGTCTCATCGTGCAGACCGCACTTGGGGCCACTTTAACCCTCCGAACCCCCTCACGGCTGCATTTTATTCGAGACAGCTGCTCGGTCCTGCCCGGAGCCTGTCTGCATCAGTGGTAACAACAGGCTCAGGAAACTGAAATCCAAGGTGTGAGGGGAAAAAAAAAACAACCCGGCAAGCAAGCAAGATGAAACCTGCCTAGTTCACAGCTGCCCCGAAACCAGTTCCCATGGATTGCAACCGTGCCCTGGTTGACTGAGCCCCAAACCACAAACTCTGGGAAGAATGGCACGCAGACCCTTCAGTCCTAGGGCGCACTGCTGTCAGCCGCAAGCCCAGCAGCGCCGGAGGGCTCAGAGGGCCGGCCCCACATGGTGCCCGGCCCAGCTGGCAGGGCTCCTTGGGAAGAGTGCAGTCAGCTGTCTGCTAGCATTCAGCGATTCCAAATCCAATTTCTATGGTTTCTGAATCAGTTCCTGGGGGATAAATGGAAGGGGGGAAGCAACAATGATGCTTCCAAGAATAAAAGCCGCGGACGTCTGGAAACCCCCCAAAACTCCACTCACAAGGAGGAAGCTTTTCTGAAGGCACTCGAACCCCCTTCATTTCTGCAGCCTGTGAATGGAGAATGAAATCACCCCCTTCTTGGCCTGCAAAAGCTCCTCCAGCCACCTCACACCTGGGCCCAAGATCTGCCAGGGGCCAGCTGGTCACTGTGCAGAGCCTGCTGGCTGGCAGCCAGGGAGAGGCAGGGGAAGGGGAAGCGGGGCTCCAGTTGGTCCCCAATCAAGTCTGAAAAGCAGTATTTGAAATTTGGCTTCCAGATACGAACATACAGTGACGCGGAGACCCAGGAACGACCAGGTGGAGACTGGTCAGGGCCCTGGACGCTGTCCGTGAGACATCTCCTGTGCATTTCTCGGCTAGGGATATATTGCTAATTGAGCTATAAACAGTTTTATCATCTTAAAACATTTAAGATTCAAAACAAAGGCCTGCAAGTCATTGAAGCTGGTGCCGCCTGGGCTGTGCTCAACCTCTGCCCGCCACTCAGCGGGCAGGGACCTCCTTCAGGGGGTGGCCCAGGGCAGGGAGGGCTGGGCCAGCTGAGGGCCTGTCCCTGGAAACCCACGTAGGTGTGGCTGCTGAGAACCGGGGCGCCCTCCTGTCCCATTTCCACCGGGGCTGCTGGCGATCAGTCTTCTCTCACTTGGGCTTCATCCCTAGGAAAGTTTATGACTTCTCTTTGGAAATTCTTGTAAGATTCCTACGGAATCTTCTCCCTCTACCTCCTCCCCCAACAGCATCTTATAATGCTAACATCACACCTCTTAGCGAAGTAAGTTTGTCTCACGGTATCTCAACATCATTTTCTATCCTGTTGTGCTCCCAAACATCCTTTCGCCTTCAGTGGGCCAGAGATTGGTGCCCGGAAGTCGTAGGTTGCGAAAGCACGAACCAGCCTTGGAGGGGACTCTCCCTGCTGCACTGCACTGGAAAGCTACTTCGGGGCTCACTCAAAAGGAGCACGGCCTTATGTCTGCTTTTGTTTTTTGAAATACCCTGCCAAGAACCCCCCGCCCACAGCCCCAGGCCCAAAGGAGCCATAGAATCTGTCCTTAGAGGCGAAAGTTTGCACCTAAACCAGGAGGAAGTATCCCTTTAAGGTCTCGGATGGAATTAAGCCTGTCTGCAAAGGTAATATTCTGACTAACGATGACTCATATGGGAAAGAGGGGAAGGCTTTGAGGTGCGGTTTCATGGCCTGTCCCGTCTTGCTCGGTGCGTGGTCTCTCCCAGGAGGATCACTCACAGCCTGTCCGCAGCAAGCAAGCAGGATGCTTCTTTGAGCCTTGCTTTTTTTCTTTTTTTGAAGAAGCCCACGAGGCTGCACCTCAGGGGCCAAATCTGCCTGAAGTAGCAGTTTCCTGGAAACACACCCCAATACCCCACCTTTGACACCTCTCAGTATTCCTTCCACATTTTCTGACGGTAATAGCATCCCAAGTTAGCGGCAGTAAAATTTGATACTTGGAAAGAATGAGCCATCCTTGATACCTTTTTTTTTTTTGGATTACATCAATATTTTATGTGGAAAGAGACTTCAAGTAACTTTGCAGATGGCATAATGGAATCCTCGGTGCACACTGCTCTTCCAAGGCTGCGGAATTCACTGCCTAATAAGGCAGCCTGCTCTTCATTTGGGGCTTTGCGTTTTTCCTGCTGGACGGTAACCCCTCCTCCCTAGTCTCCCTCCATCGCATTACTCTATTTTTTACAAGACTGCATTTATTTTTTTATTTTTAGACAGAGGGGACGGGAGATAGAGAGGGAGAGAAACATCAATTGGTTTGCCTCCTGCACTCGCCACAATCGGGACTGAACCTGTAACCCAGGCGCGTGCCTCGACAGGGAATCGAACCAGCAACCCTCCGCTTTGGGGGTCGATGCCCACCCAGTGGAGCCACACCGGGTCAGGGCCGTATCGCCCTATTTTTAATGAGCACTGACCATGGTCGGGAACGTCCTTGTTATTTGTATGTTTACTGCTGCGCCTTCTGTCAGGTTTCCAGTAAAACGTAAGGCCCAGGAGAGCAGGAAGCTCGCCCAGCCCGTGTCCCCACTGCCAAGGCCGCTGCCAGGACGTGCCGGGCACTCAGCCCATGTTTTAAGTTTGAGTAATTCTCAGCCTCAGGAAGTCAGAAGTCAAACCTCGGTACCGTTTCGCTTCCACTCATTCATTGTCCCGTGTTCAGCCACCTGGACTCTGACAGATTAAATCTTGCTCTGGTTTTAAACAACAGCCTTTTGAAAGCTGAGGACGGCTGCCTGTCCGCAACTCGGTTCCCCTGCCTCCCATCTGGACTCAGGGGGCTCAGCTCTCCCCTGGGGCACTCACGTCCCCCAGGTGGGCCGCTTCCCTGACTTCCTGCAGCTTCTCACTGTCTTCAAGGGCAGCCCTGAAGACCCCCAGGGACCAGCCACGACGACTTGCCTCTGCGCCCCGAAGGATGCTGTGCTCACTGCAACCCTTTTCAGAAATAACCCAGACATTCAGCGACAGCGCGAGGGACAGCCCGAGGCTCTTTCACACACCGAGATGAAGGGCAGCTGAGGAAGGGAAGGCGAGATGGACCTTGATGGAGGTCTGCTTGCGCTGTCGTGGGAAGGGGGAAGAAAGAGGGGCCCCCCGGAACACGGCTACGGGTGAATGATGAGCTCCGAATGACTTAGAACATGGTCCTGTTTCCGTGGGGGTTTATGACATGTATCTATCCATACGCACAGGTCCTGAGACAGATGGGGGATGGATGGTTATACGGAATGACTGTCACCAAAATTTGGGGAAAGCCATGAACTTGTTATTTCTCAGCTGTGAGGGTGACGGATTTATGGGGATTTTCATTTTGTGTCACGGATTCATGTAATGTGGGAAGTTCGAATAAAGTGCATATAATATCACGCTGTCAGAAAAGCAGAAAGCTGCTCTCGCAGTGGTCCAGCCGGGGAGACGCAGATCAGAGCTGCTTGCTCCTCGGCCCCAGAACCCAGACATCCTCCCGTGAATTCCTGAGGTGCTCCCGGGGTGTCTTGGGCCTGGTGAGTGTGCATTCATTTTCAGGGTGGGGGATGGGAGCAGCTCCGGGGGGGGGGGCTCCCAGGAAGCCTCTGTGGACCACAAGCGCTGGGCTGTGCCCCTCTGCTCCACACCCACGCCTCACCGAAGAGTCCACGTGTGGCCGGGACCTTGGCCTGTGGCCTTTCTAGGCTCCCAGAATTCACAGACCAGCTCAGGGTCAGAGAATTCTGCATTTGGAATGAATCTCACCGCAGCAAAGAATCACCGTGCAGAAGTTCTGCCAATTAGAGAGAATACAACTTCTGTTTCAACTTCACCTTTGAATAACAATGAACCGAAGTGGAGACACAGATCGTTCGGAGAGATCCAGTTGGGCCCGGTAACAAGATGTTTCATTTGCACGGCGGGAGAGCTGCTTACGCGCCGTTCCTCATTTATTGACATTTTCATGCAATACTGTGACAGAGTATAACCACTGCATGTGGGTTCTTTAAAATCCTCAACCGAGAATGTGTTTTTATAGATTTTAGGGAGAGAGGACAGGAGAGAGAGAGGGAGAAACATCAATGCGACTGGCTGCCTCTCCTACGTGCCCTGACCGGGAATCAAACCCGAAACCTTTCGGAGCACGGGACGAGGCTCCAACCGGATGCACCACCTGGCCAGGGCTGTTCACACGGACGTTTACATATTTTTCTTCGTGTGCAAACGCTGTGTTTCACGAGCAGGCCTGCCTTTTCAGCGGTTTGTTTCCAGTAACGGAGGAGGGCAATGCAGAGTGAGTGGGCGAACGCCCCCCAGATAATGTCTGGGCACCCGCGCAAACGCCGTCTTCCAGCCTGGGGGGCAGACGCCCCTGCGTCCCCCCAAACCTGCGGCCTCCGGAAGTTGGAAGCCGCAGGTGTCACGCTGGCGCTTTGCAGATGCTCCGCCCGCAGCATGTCGCTGAGACACCACGAGGGGCAGCAAGGTGGGAACGCGACTCACCGCTCCCTCCCTGCGGCATCTACTCCTCACGGAACATCCTCGTTTCCGGGTCTACTGCCCACATTTCACGTGAAATTCATTAAACATGAACACCGGAAAACAGATTTTTTAAACGATCACCTAACCCCACGGGTGCTCTAGAAAACAAAACAAAACGGCTGAAAGAAAGAGGTCTCGATCACGGAATTAACAAACCCTGATGGGCATTCTTCCTTACTGAGGGAATAATGTCCTTCTGGGGATCATGCGCTTGTCCTGTGGCTTGCCAGTGGAAACCGGAGGGAGCGTAACATCTAACGTTAGACAGAAAAACGTGGAAAGCGCAAGGAAGTCATGGGCAGGCGAGACAGACACTTGCTGTTACAACATGACCCATTTTGTGTAAACAGTGAGAATGCTTGCGTTTCAGTAAACCAGACGCTGTTAGGTGATGCTCATCACTACCATTTCTTCCCTGACGGAACAGCCTTTCTCTTGCACTGCCGCTTTGCTGGGAAAGGCACAAAGTCAGAGACACCTGCATGCACCTCCTTGTTCGTCTGGGTTCACCACGTTCGCCACGAGAAGGAACTCAAGAGCACCTGAGTTGTGAGAGTTGAAGGCAACTCCCTGGGCAGAAAGGTGATGTCTCCACTCCCAGATGTTTAACAAGATCACCAAATACATTTAAAAACAACGACAACTGATTTTAAATCTCACATTTTACAGTACAGGCTTCGGGGAATAAGGAATAAAGCGCTGCGTTAAAGCGTGCGTGTCGATAGGATGCAACGAGGCTAGAGTTTGGGAAAGCCACGTCGCGTGGATCGGGCGTGGGCTCTGGCGTGAAATAACTCATGCGGATGGTTTTGCTTGCAGTCCCCAAGTAAAGGTGAATCTTCCTCGGGCCTGGGAGGGAGGACGCACGGACGGGGCCTTGCTGTCCCCACAGAGCCGCGTGTGAAGGGCGCGTGACTGGGGGTTCACAACCGCCCCTGGAGGATTCGATGCCCAAGGAGACTGCGCTGACTGCACGTGGAAGGAGCAGGGGAAACTCGTGAGGAAGCATGGAGACGCTGCTCCGAGTGGAAGGGGAGAGACGGGTATGGAGTTGGGGGGAAGGGGGCGCATCGGTGACCCTCACCCTCTGACCCGGAGCTGGATCCGCGCTTTGACTGGGAGGCGCTACAGCCGTCCCTCCTGAACCGAGAAGGGGCAGGGACCCCAGCCAGACCCTTGGGCTCAGGTTACCCGGCCCAGTGCTGCGCGGACGGGGAGATGAAGCGTCCACTCTGTCCCTGCTGGCCGAGGACGAGCACGAGGACCTGGCGTGACGCTGCTCCCAGACCCTCGGACCAGCTGGGGCGGGGCTGTCCCTGAAGCCCGTGCAGCTCAGCGCACCCCCCCCCGCCGGCCACCCCCAGCCTGGGGCAGGGGCCCCCTGGGGCCCCGTGAACCACCAGAGCGCCTGCTTTACCAAGTTCCCGAATTCTGCTGTTTTCCGGAAAGAACCCAGAAATCCACCTGTCTGTCCTCCTCACCTCACACTCGAACCTTTCGGAGCATCTTCTCGCCGTTCGGAGGAAGGAATAAAAACAGGCTTTCCAAACCTGCTCCTCACGCAGAGTATTTATTCTAAATTATGTCGCCGCTATTGAACAGATTTTTTTTTTTTTTTTACCAAAAGAGCTAAATTAAAGTTATGTATTTGGAATAATGCTCCATATAAATGAACTTGAGAATACAATCAGGATGCTTCTTCTGTTCTGCACAGGCTCTAGTTAGATGAGTCCTGGGAGGGCCCTGGATGCTGCTGCCTGTCAGTGTCGGGTGCCCGTGGCCCAGGCTTGCCCCCAGCCCCCACGTGCTCCTCGGGCGGTGCTCTCGGCTCATTCGTTCCCTCTGTGGGTCCCCGAGGAGGGAGCTGCTTCCGAGAAGAAGAGGAGACAGCTTGGGTCTCCCTGCCGTGCACCGGAGCTGCTACACCCGGATTCTCCAACCCCCACCCCGGCTTTACCGAGGGAGAGCTGACGAATCTAACTGTATGTGTTTACAGCGCACAGTGTGATGACTTCGTGTGCGCTTACACTGTAAAATGATTCCCGAGATCAAGACAATTAACGGAGCAATCGCCCCACGCAGGGAGCTCTGCGGGTGTGCGTTCGCGGAGAGCCCACAAGGCCGGCTCACAGCCACTGCCAAGTGCACAGCATACCCCACAACCCGCTGCGGCCACACAACGCACACCGGGTCCCCAGAAATCACTCCTCTGACAACGGAGACTTCGCACCCTTTGACTCACGCCTCCCCAAGACCCGCATTCTCTGTGATCATAGACGACGCCTCCAGTACTCCTTCATGAGGACGTGAGGGCACACCCCTCTCTCCTGACGCTAGAAAAGCATGTTTTAAACGTAGGACCGACCTGCAAAACCACGGAGAATGAGGAACAAAGTCACGGCAAGTGCGCTGGTTTCCCGGGAAGGTGGGGACGGGGCAGGCAGAGGCTCTGCTCGGTTGCCCTCCTCAGGGGGGGACCACCCCCAGAAGTGCCTGTCACCCCCCACCCCCCAGCTCTGCTGCAACCGGACACATCGGTCCCGCCTAGGATCTGATGTCAGGGGAAAAGACTAAAAATAAGCGATAAAGTCAAAGACGCAACAGCCACCAATTCATTGGAGAACTACAGATATTGGGCATATTCCAAATGCTAAAATCAAAAGCAAACGCCCACTGTCCAAGGAATTTTTAAAGCGGTGTATCCTTGCAGTATGCGTTGACTGCCTTAATCAAAAGAAGTCGGTATGAATTACTAACACTTCTGTGCCTGAAAAGGTTGTGAACCCACATTTTCCTCCTTTACTTCCTGCGGAGTAGCTTTCTGAGAGCAGCTGATCTGCATGAGAGCGGATGAAGCCAAAGTATCAACAATAAATGACTCGAAATCGCTTTCCCTGACAGGCTGCCCACTTCCTCCTTCACTGGAAAGTGACAGGAAAAAAAAAGGCTCATTGACATGGATATCGAATGCTGCGCTGTGGGCTGTGGTCGAGTTGCTGGGCTGAGCCCGGCCTCCCTGCAGGGGCTGGGGGCCTGGGGGCAGAGAGGCAGGTGGCCAACACAGACAGGCCAGCACAGGTGGCTTTGTGACCCGACACACTGCCCCTCCTCACCGGGGGGTGTAAGCCGTTGCTAACCACGGGGGAGACTCCGCGTCCACCGGGTACCGAGGAGTGTGCACATCCTCACATCCCCCAAGGGAGCCCCTCACGTGGGGGGGGCCCTAGTTGTGCTTGATTTGGAGAAAGATGAGGTTACGAAAGCAGCCTTGCTAGGTCATACGGCCCATAAGCAACCGGGGTGGGATGGGATTTGAAGCCGGCCTGTCTCAGCACCCAATGTCATTTCAAGTCTCCATCTACCCAGGCATCTCTCGTCCCCGGCAGCTGTGACAGAGAGAGGAGCTGGGGACTGGTAGATGAGGGCTTCAACCCCAAGCCGGCGCGCCTATTCCCAAATCACTTTCGGCATGTTTAGGTTCGGTTACGAAGGTGTGAAGAGGAAGAGACGGGTCCCAGAACACCCAGGCTCTTCTACAGGACATTAGCGTACAGACGCGTGTGTTCGGAAGAACGTACGCTGGGGTCCAAGTTCCCCGGACCGTATTCCCTGCTCGGATCTGGGTCCCCTCTCCCCACCCCCCGATTCCTTCCCAAAGTGCTCCATCGGCACAGTTCTGTCCACACCAACTTTCTTCCTTCGATGGCGTTTCAAATGGAAGAGGCCAGCCTTCAGCTGTGTCTCTGAATGGGACACCACAGGTTTGCCAACGTTGGATTGATTTCGTGGTTATCTTGACAAAAATGCAAGGAGGGAGTGATAACAAATAGACATGTTTGAAGACATATTTAAGACAGATACGGACTTCTGCAATGAGGAGATCTAGTTAACTAAACCATGATTTTAATTATTAAATTAGTCTGTCCTTCCTTCCTTCCTTCCTCAAACCACAAAGATCCCTTTCTGTACATTACGCTCACAGTTCAGACAGTGCTCACAGAAGACATGTATGTAAGGGCTTGTCCAGACTTGGTGACCATGACCAACTTAGTCGAACTTCCTGGCTCTCCAGTGGAAAGTGTCACAAGGAACCAAAGCCTTAGCTGGGGTTGCTATTTAGCAGTTCAGCCTGTGAAGGCGCTGGGTGCGGAGAGAGTCCTTAGGGAGAAGCGTTTGCGAGGCTCAGGCACCCAGGAGCCTCGAACCTCGGAAGCCCCTCGACCCCCCAGGGGCTCTGCCAGAGTTCGCCATCTCCGCGCACAGATACAGACCAGACCCTAAGAACTCTGATGCAGAAAGGTACTTGTAACCCAGCGGGGGGCTCTTTTCCTTACACTCTCCACCTTCCCAAACTTCTCGGTTTCTTCAAAGGAAGAGGAACCTGGACAGAGGTATCAAGAATCCACAAAGTAAGTGACCTTTCTATTATACAGTCCAGGATTTTCCTTCCAACGGGAAGGAATGTCACTTCTGCAGGGGCTGACGGTCCACCCTCCCGCACACTCTAAACAAAATGTAATTTCACAGTTTAGTCTAGCTGAGTATGCCAACCATCAGCTGCACGGCTGTCTTAGGAAAATTTTTGTCAGGGTTATTATTATTATCATTAGCATAATTATTATTATTAAGGAGCAGTTTAAGGTCACAACAAAATGGGGGGGAAGGTACGGGGGTTCCCCACATGCCTGCTGTGCCTGCATACACAGAGCCTCCCCCATTATCAGCACCCCCACCTGGGGGGTATTTGTCACAAGTGATGAACCCACACTGACATCTCATAATCCCCCAAACGCCACCATTCACGTTAGGGTTCCCTTTGGTGTCACGCACGCATCCTGTGGGTTCGGACAAACACATAAGGACTCGTATAGCCGCCACTGTGGTATCGTACAGACTCATTTCACGGCCCTAACAATGCCTTGCGCTCCTCCTACTCACTCAGCCAGTTTTGCTTTTTCCAGAATGCCATACCGTTGGAATCACACCGTACGCAGCCTGTTCCAATGGGCTCCTTTCACTTAGTAACATGTATAAAGGATTCCTCTATGCCTTTTCATGGTTTGACAGCTCATTTTAGCATTGAATAGCATTCCATTGTCTGGATGGACCACAGTTTATTTATCCATCACCTAGTGAAGGGTGTCTTGGTGGCTTCCAAGTTTTGGCAACTATGAAAAAAGCAGCTATACACATCCGTGTGCAGGATTTTGCACAGATATAAGTCCTTTACGTAAACACCAAGGAGCACAGAGGAATGTCTTGAATAATTTTTTTCAAGGCTTCATTTAAGGCACCAAAATGAAATGGAGAAGCAATGAGAGAGACATGAGCCGCAATCGCTGACCCGCGGTGGTTCAACCCAAGTGAACCCCGAAAACGCAGCAGGCTGTGGAAACGTGGGCAGGGGAACCTGTTCTAACTTTCGGAAAGGGAAAGAGGACGAGGATGAATACCCGTTTCAGGAAAAAGATACAGTTATCACAACGAGATGCGTGTAGCTTTTATAGACAGAGGGCCTGCCCCTCCCACGTTCAGGGGGTGCGGAAACACCGATTGCGTGTGGCGAACTTGTTTCCTTTGGGGCGGCATTGCAAAGCTCACAGGCCAGGCAGTCTCGGGGGGCACTCGCTGCAGAGACACAGCGTAATTGGCAAGTTGCCCATCAAAGGACAGAGTGATGCCCCAAGGACCCCACTGATTCCTGTGGGGTCAACAAAGCCCACTGGCGGGGCGCTGATTTCCACGCAGACGAGGGTTGTGCATTTCCCTCAAGACCGGGCACGCAAAGCCAGAGGACGCACAGTGAACCCACGCCAATCGGAACTGTGCTCCGAGCGGCAGAATCGGATCTCGGGTGACGTCTGGAAGCCAGAATGAAGCCATGTGGAGAGCAGTATTACTTTTAAAAGGGACAAGTGGCCTGTGCTCTAATTAGGTCCCGCACCCAGCTCTCCAAGCGAGAGGGTGGGAGCAGGGGAGTCACAGGTCTGTGGACACCTGCCACGCTGGGGTGCTCTGCTCAGGAAGCACTGGGTCCCCTTCCAAGCAGCCTGAGCTGGCTTGTCACTGGGTCAAAGTGATGGGAACTGTCAGCTGGTGGCAGGGAGGGGCCGCTCAGCCTCGGGAGGAGGAGAATCAGCTGCCTTTGAACCGAGTCGAGAGTGTTGGTGTGTGGCGGCAGAGGGACAAAATAGAGGCGAGGCAGGGACACGGGGCCCGTGAGCACGCTCCTGGCTCCAGGGAAGGATCAGGCCGCCTGCCATTCGGGTGGGCCGCCGCGCCCACCGTGACCTCGGACTGCTTTCCGACAAGACGGTGAGCCGGCTGGACGGCTCGGTGTGCTCCCCGTCCAGGGGATCTCAGAGAAATGAAGAAAAGACCGGAGCCAGCTGATGCGCCCCGCCCCCACCCCCGCCCGGAACAGCTGTAAACAGCAGCACATTGAACGCAGCCTTGCTAGCTCTGAGATTATACACAAGTCATCAGTCCATCCTCTCCTTTCGAAAACGTTCCAGTTACTCTGTTAGGTTGAGAATGGAGGCCCTTTGTCTTTTTTTTTTTTCTGATTCCACATCTGTTCGTAGAAGTTGGCAGAAGCCCTGGGAGCGGCTGTGAAACCCACACTGTGCTTTCTCACGCGTCAGACCTCAGGACAGGGTGCAGAACTGTCCGCAGGGGGATGCCTGGCTCCCCTGCCCCCGGACCGCCGAGACCGCTCTCCAAGGGGGGACCACAGTGCCGGTGCCGGCGGGGCAGCCCTGGGAGGGTGGCCCAGGCAGCTCGGGGCCTGCAGGGCCTGACTGAGGCTCTCAAGGCTCCCGGGGGGGAGCCAAGTGCTCCTTCTCCGCCGAGCCCCTGGGTTCCCACGCCTCCGGGACCCAGGGTCCCGCTGTCCATGCCGCTGTTCTCCTCTTCATAGAAAGGAGCGTTGCCCCCGATCTCCTGGCGTGTACCACCATCACACTGGCCTGCAACTCTGCCAGCTAAACCACGGCTCTGAATTCTTAAAAGGATGCAGCACTAAAAACAAACAAACAAACAAACAAAACAAAACAACCTCACCCATCCCCCAGCCCCAAACAGAGCAAGTTAGATGGAGCTACAGACAGAGCCTCTCATGGCACCAAGAAGGGTTTTCAACCCACTGAACGTGAGTGACAGGATCTGTGCTGTGAGGGCTGGCTGACGGCGGGGGCGGGGGCGGGGGCGGGGAGGTGGGCTCTGCCCGCTGCACGGGGGCACGCCCGGACGCCCCAGCCATCAGGAGACACGGAGCGGGCACCTGGCAGGCGCCTGCTGAGTGAGTGAGTGACAGCGAGTGATCGAGTCCTTCAGGGGCATCCCCGAGAGCCCCTCGGGGCCCGCGGGCCCGCTTTCCCGACCCAGCGTCATGGAACAGCTGCTGGAAACTGAACCACTTAGTGCGCAGCACCCGGACAACTGCAGGTGAGGAGAAGCCGCTGGTTCCCGCAGGGCTTCGCCCTTCAGCACCCGCCGGGGAGACAGACGCCCTCCGCTGCTCCAGAGAGGGGCCCTGAGTTGAATTCTGATCGGCAGGGCCAGCTCTGCTATAAATAGAACCAGAGTTGAAGTCTAGAAGGCACCAGGCAGGCAGCCTGCATTCGCAAACAGGCACGTTCAAGGGAAACCACTCACTGACGGACCGAGTCGTGCGAAGGCCCTGGGAGGCTTTAAAAATGTTATTTGCGCCTTGACTGGTGCGGCTCAGTTGGTCAGAGCGCAGTCCTGCAAAGCGAAAGGTTGCCGGTTCGATCCCTGGTCGGGGCACCTGAGAGGCCACCAGTGGGTGTTTCTATCTCACATCCATGCTCCTTTCCCTCTTCATTTCCCCTCCCTTTTCCTCTCTTTGGAGAATAAGTAAACATAAATATACACGATGTGCGAAGAGTCTGAAGGAACCACCCCGGGGTTGGCACTGGTGTTTCAAGGCTCTTCAGGTGGTTCGGCCGCTCTGAGCACCTTGAACCCTGGGCTGGCGAGGGGCGTGACTTCTGGTCTCAACTCAGCTGCCTGGCTGCTACCTGCGTCCAGGTGGCTGGGAGCTCCCGTCTGCCATTTGTCACCACAGGCTCCGGATTTAAACGAGGTCGCCTCTGCGGACAGCTGCGCACACCTGCGCACTGCGGTCAGGAAGCCAGAGGCGCGCCCGGCGGGGCACCGGGCTCCCGTGTGCTCGGCGCTGTCCTGTGACCTCGCCTTCCCACGCGGGGGTTCTGCTTCTCCGACTGCGGGTGGGTTTCCGTATTTGTCCACAGTCCCTTTCGGGGACACCGCAGACTTACCGTTGTTTCTCGCTCTCAGACCGTGTTAAGACGGAGTTCCAGAACGAGACACTAAAGTATTTCCGTATTTATTTTCTGAATTTCAGGGCGGTTGAGAGAAAATTTCAGGAGGCAAAGGCTGGGGTGGGGCCTGGGGCTCCCCTGTGTGCTTCTCTGCCTGCAAACTGAGTCTCGCTTTTCCTTGTGTAAAACGTCGAGAGGGGTGGGCTTCACTTTCTCCTCTCTGATCAGAAGACATTATCACTTTGTGTGTGTGTGTGTGTGTGTGTGTATCTCTGGGTGTCCACGCGTGTCTCTGAATGCGACCCTTTGAGGCGGGTAGTGATTCACTCATTGCACAAACCAGGAAACTGGGGTGCTGAGGCGAACCTGGCCCAAACTCCCCCACTGCACTGGGCAGAGCCCAGCAGGGCACCCCCCAAGTGGCTTTAGAAAAACGTACCAGAGAGGAGACTGGCACCGCCCACAGCTGCCTCCAGGACCGGGCACGCGTTCCGTGGCAGCGCTAACCGAATCCTTACAAGAGGCCCGGCGCCCTCCCACGTCAGAGAAGAGGAAATGGAGTTGGAGGAAGGTGGAGAGAAAAGCCGGCAGAGAGAAGGCAAGCCGTCCCCATCGGGTGGGTCCACAGGGTGGAAGGCCCGAGCCTTGTCAGGAGGGGGGGGGGGGCTTAAGAAAGGGTTTACACTAGTTTTGAATGTGTGCTTGGGGGCGGGGCCCGGAGCTGTGCCCACGTGAGGCAGACCCTGCAGGGAGAGCATCATTGGCTGCACAGGGATTCGACCTGGGCCACTGCTTTCTTTAAACGGTGAGCATTTTCCTCTTCCAGTGGGAGGAGCGAAAGCTGGAGATGACGAGCTGGAGCTAAGACGGCTGGGGTTCCGTGGCCCCGGGGGGCCGCTGGGGAGGGACGTGGGGCAGCCTCCGCCCGGCTGTGTGCTGCAGGGTTGACTCCAGGGCAAGGCCTGCGCCTCAGGCCCTCCAAAGCCTCCAAAGCAGGTTCCCGAGTCTGGCTGTCGCCGCAAGACTGTGTTCTCATCGCTCAAGTGAGAGTCAATGACTTCACGTCGCCACGAGTCACGGTTTTGAGCGGTCCAAAGTGCCTCCGCTGAATCCGTGGGGGCCTTTCCGGCATTGGAACGACGTCTGCTTCCTCCGTTGAAGAGCAGGGCCTGTCCGGGGCCTGCGGGAGGAGCCCCCCTAAAGCGTTTCAGTCTTCTCATCCTGCTTCCGACCCCGCCTGGAGCCCCGAGTGCCAGCCAGAGGGGGAGTTAGAAGGCAAAGTGTCAGGATGCGCTGGAGGCCGCTCCTGTGTGCATCACGAACCCTGACCTCCGTACTGGTCTCTGACTCCAGGATCCTCCGAGCACCGGTCGACCCACGGTCCCACCTGAGGGCCTTGAAAACCTCTGCTCGACTGGGCTGCTGGACGCCACAGGCCACTCTCTCCTCAGATGATCGCCGTGGCAGCAGGAGGGCCCACGCCTCCGAGGCCCATGGCGTGCTCCAGAAGCAGCGCCGTGCAGACCTCACTGGCGTGGCACTCAGATGAGGCAGCTGGCTCTCGTGGCCGACGGGGGCCTCGCTCCCGAGGATACGGGGCTGGATGCTGGGCTGGCCCCGTTCCTTTTCCTCCTCCCCAGCCCATGGAAACTCGCTTCTGAGATGAATTTCTTCTAAGTGAGTAAATGTTATCACCAGATGTCAGCCCGTCCAGCAGGCCCTCTGGAGGGAACACTTCTCCGCTGTAATGGGAAAAACAGGGTCCACGGACTGATGAACAGTCTGGACCACAGGTTTCATCCCTTCTGTGTCTCGCTTGCCTCGCGTTGGCCGCGCTGTCAGCTGGTGGGTGCACGTCCTGTCCCCGTATGGTCTTGCCATCAGCTGCCATTTAACTGAGTTTTCCGAAGCCAGCTGCTCCGTGTCTGCCCGCACCTCCACACTCCTGTTTCCTGCTCAGAAACTCGCTGCGCTTCCAGGAACTTACAACGAGACGGGGCGCCGCGCTGCCAGCAAAGCGCGGACTGAACTCAGAACCCTTCAACGGGAAACATTAAACAGCACCACCTCAGAGAAGCCCGGACCAGGGGGCCCTTGGAGAACAGACACAAAGGCCTTCACGCCCCTAGAGCAAGAAAACTCTGATGTGCCGAAACAAAACTAAACGAAACGAAACAAGCCAAACCCCAGACTCTGGCAGCAAGTTTCCATCCAAACCAGAATGGGCACAGACGCAGTCTCCTCCTTCAGACGCTGCTGCTCCACTATTGATTGACAACAGCTGGGAGTGGAAATGACTGTTTGCCGAAGAGAGAACAGGGCACACCCGACGGACCAGGACCAGCAGGGCAGAGGGCACCCCGTCGCCGTGAAAACCCCTCTCGCTGTGCTGATCAGCGTCCGGGACTCGAGGGACCGGTCAGGGGCTGCAGAAAGGGTGTCTGAACTTGGCGACGATGCTCCCCTCTGTGATCTACTACGAACTGTCCGTCACCGAGTTTTTGCTATAAACCAGCCAGGCTAGTGACCGACCGCAAAACCACCAACACAGAACTGATTCCGTTTCAAAAGCACAGAACTATGATTTCTGTAAGTTCGGACAAGAAGACTAGAAGGCAAGGTGTGACAAGAGTGTGTGACGGGCCTGACCCCACGGGAGGGCTCACAGGCGCCAGCGGTGAAGGGGACCCACTGGGCCATCGGGCTCCTCCTCTCCGCACGTCCGTCGAGGAGATCAAGACACACTCAGGCTGACTGGCTTTTCACGGTCCCACCTAAGTTTGGGTTCTTTATATCGAAATGAAAAGGCCCGAGTGAAAATGTGGGCAAGTCAGAAGGATGGCACCCACGCAGGTAACCGGTGAAGCGAAGCTGGTCCATATGGGCTTTCAGACTAGAGCTTGATGCTCTGCCCCAGGGGTCCCCGACTTCTGGGGCTGCAGGTGGGTATCGGTCCGGGCCTGGGAGGAGCCGTAAGGCCCATGCGAAGGAAGCTGGGTGTGCAACGCCCAAGAAAGGACCCCCAGTGGGGCGGGGCCGGGGCTCGGCCCAGGGGCGGCTGCGCCCCCGTGGGGGCTTCCTGGCCCCGTGTCCTTCCCCAGTCACTGCGCCCCTCCGAAGTGCCAGTTTTCCCAGCAGCACCAGATCGATGATCAGAAGACTTTTCGTGGGAAAACAGACACTCTTATTTACCCTAAAAATTCGCCTATAACCCCAGAGGCCTCGGGGAAGTAGAGCCTGGGAATGACAGCGAGTGAGCGAGACGGCCCAGCGGGCAGAGTGCTCGCCGCACGGGCGCGAAGAAAGGCCCCGGCTCCCACCGGCAGTCACCCTTGCCCACCGCGCCGGGCGAGGTGGCGGCCTCATTCGGGGTCACGATTCCAACAAACCGCCCGTTAAAACACGTTTCTGAGGCAACTGGAGAGACGTCCGGGCGACTGGCTGTTAGTGGACATAAAAGATCCCTGGTGGAGTGTTTAGGTCCTGGCAGCCTGGAGATGATCGCACGAGAAACACCCGCGTTTGGGGGGTTGTGCGGGTGGGTGGGGTGGGGGCGCGCTGCCGTAGCCGGGATGGGATCCGCTTCAAAGTCTCCCAGAGGTGGGAGGGCGGAGGACGAAGGGAAAACAATCTGGACGCGTCTTACAACTTCTGCGTGTAACTACCGTTAACATGTTTTTATCGAAAAATCCATTTCATGGTGCCTTCCCTTCCAGACGGGTTCTGGAGGACGCGTCCCCGTGTCCCCCAGGCTCACGGCATGTGTCTGGCTGACGGACCCAGGGCCACCAAACGCCCACCAGCAGGGCAGGCCAGGCCACGCGGAGGACAAGGAGCAACGACACACCCAGCGGAGGCTGTGTCATGCACCAGGCAGTTTGGAAAGCTCTCGGGGAGAGGAGGTTTCCTCCCAAGGGGCCCGAGGGGGCGTTTTCCTATCATGGGATTAAAGTCCAGGCAGATCCAGGAAAACACGGGGACAGAAGGAAATGACGGGGGGAGGGGGGAGTGGAAGTCGGAGGAACGGCAGGAGGGAGGGAGGGAGGACCGGCTGACTTCCGGAACTGGGTGCTTCCACGTTCCCGGGGACGGGAGGGAGACACGCGCTGAGTTTATTGGCCAAGGCCTTTCGCTCCCAAAGGAAGCCAGTGTCAGCATTAGAGACGGAATAGGGGGGGTGGGGGGTGAGAGCGCGGCGGGGTCCCCACCGGCATAAAGGAGGAGGTGTTCATCGGTGCCCTGGGCGAGGCCGCCCGCTCCCCTGGTAATCACGGGGACAATTGGGACGACGGTGAGGGCCGCGTGGCCGCAGGTGCGCCCTGTAATTTGTTCTAACGCACAGTCCAGTGCGGGCATTTAATTGGCAAGGGCGGACGCCTGGCCGTTGACTTGACCATCGGTCTGAAATTACTGCCGTGCTATCTAAACAACCAGAGGTGGGCCCGGGGCCCCGTG
This sequence comes from Glossophaga mutica, assembly GCA_039655065.1. Lineage (NCBI taxonomy): Eukaryota > Metazoa > Chordata > Mammalia > Chiroptera > Phyllostomidae > Glossophaga > Glossophaga mutica. The sequence continues at coordinate 94,043,757 of CM077313.1, forward strand.
CAGGGAGAGCTGCGTGCGGGGACAGCTTCGGTCGAAGGCGTTAGGGCACCGGTGTGGGCACATGCAAACGGTTTCCTGCCGCCGTTTTGCAGTTTTACAGGTCAGATTTTGGGCTCTTTCACGGGGCCCCTGGTGCCAAGCGGGGGCCTCATCCTACCTTCCGAGTCGGGGCAGGTAGGAATGGAATGTACAGTCCACCCTGGGTTCTCCTCTCCTTGCTGGTGACCGCCCTGCTCCTTTCGGGGACCCCGGCTTCGCCGGGCTGCTCATCTGATGGGAGATCAGTGGGCCCTGGGCAGGCGTGGCGGAGGCCAAGGGTGGGCCTCTTACTCCCCTGCATTCTGGCCGGGTTTGAGGAAGATCGCACTGCCATCTGTCACCTCCTCTGTGGGCCCCCCTCAGTCACCCGAGAAAACACACCTCCTTTGCTCTTCCCATTGCAGGATGAAGAAGATCCAAAGCTACTGTGTCGGCTCCTTCCGTGGCCGTGGCACAATTCTAAGGGCACGTTACTAAGCAAAGGGAGCCAGCTGAGGATGGAGCCGAGGCCTCTGCGCGGCGGGGACGGGACTGTCCCCGCGCTCACCTGCTCGGGTTCCTGTAAGCCCTGACTCACGGTCCGGTCCTTGGTGAGATCATGGCCTGGGCGAGGGCCGGGCTTCAATGGGGCACATGGGCGTTCACCCACTGACACACCCCGGGGTGGGGGGAGCCTCCCGTGCGTCACGGAATCACAGCGAACACAGCTCCCCCTCCAAGTCTGGTCTCGTGATGCTGGCCCCTCATAAAGCCGTCAACCTCTGCTGTCGAGAAAACATGCTGCCGTACCTTTGAGATGTCCCACGGGCTCCGGGCCACACCCTCCCACAGACCTCCTGCAACTGGGCGTCGGGGATCAGTGCCGATCAACTGTCTGAATAAAGGGGCTGTGAGCACGGGCTCAGAGCCCAGATCGTGGAAAACCACCGAGAAGCTTCCTCGGACGCGGATGAAGTGCTGGCACCACGGCGGCCTGCTGAGCGTGGGTCGCCGGTGGAGCCTGGCCAGCGTCCGAGCATCTGTGGTCACGTGGAAATTGCACACTTGGGGCGCGGGGAGAGGGGCGGGGGGGGGGCAGGGAGTATGTTCCCTTGTTTCAAGTGGGCAGTGGAAGCAGTGAAAGCTAAGTAAACTCTGGCTGTTAGATAATGGGCCATTATGACTCTGGACAACTTCCTGAATGGCCCTGGAAACAGGGGCTGCTCGTTTCCTGCCTGGAGAAGAGAGAAATATTAGGGTAGCGCCGGACCAAGAATGCGAGCACGCAGGGGCGGTGGGCAGCGCGGGGCAGCGGGGAGGCCGCCAGGCTGACACTGATTCACGGCCGGAGAGGGGAGACAGAGGGGAGAGAGAAACGTCCTGTCCTTTCGCGGGCCGTCGGGCTCCACACCCCACACGGCTTTCCCACCAGGGCTGCCAGCCGCTGGCCTGCGCGCAGCTGCCTCTGTCCCTGGCCATCCCCGCGGGAGCAGAAGCCGGGTGGCCTGGGGAGCCGGGACCTGGGTGACGGTGAGTCGAGTAGGCAGGAGGAAGGGCAGAGGGACGGACGCATCGGAGAAGGAAAAGGCGCCCCGCAGCTCCGGTGGACACGGGGGCTCTGCTGGGGTTGGCCGGGCCCCTGGAGGCCACAGGAACTGGGGGCTCAGGGAGGCCGCAGCTTCGCTTCCCAGCCTCCCCGAGGGACTTTGCCCCGGAATCCTGTCCTCCGAGGAAGTAAACTAATCTCGCTCTTTTGGATTACCACACATTGTCTTTTTTCATTTATTTTTTGGCACATCTGACAACCTGTAATTATTGGTTTTAAAATGTCTACATGAACAAAAGAATCTAACAAGCAAAACTGAAACGGACTCATAGATACAGAGAACAGACTGATAGCCATCAGAAGGGAGGGAGGTTGGGGGACTGGGTGAAAAAGGCGAAGGAATTAAGCAAAAAACAAAACAAAACCCCCAACCCCCCAAATCTCACAGACACAGCCAACAGTACGGTGAGGACCAGAGGGCAGGGGGCGGGGAGGCGGAAGAGGGTGAAGGGGGGTAAATGGTGAGGGAAGGAGACTTGACCTTGGGTGGGGAACGCACAACATAATATACGGATGATGTATCATAGGACTGTACACCTGGAACCCATGTAACTTTATTAACCAATGCCACCCCAATAAACATTTAAAAGGAAGACTTAAGTTATCTAGAGCATGGGAGATAATATATACCATGAGTATTATATAATGTCACTGTTGAATCAAGATAATGTTGCCTATTATAAAAATTACTCAGATCCTGATATTATTACTTTGTAACCTATATTTTCATGGAACCACAATCATTCATTATCATCCTTTTCTGTTTATTTAGTGACGTGGACTATGAATAAGATAATAATTGACAAAAGAACACATCGTTTTTCATGGTTTAACTTCGGCTGAGACACAATAAATAGTAATAGTGGAGGATTGTGTTTGTGTAGGTAATAAAAGCACATTAAAAAGTTTTTAAAAAGCCATCAGGAACATTCTGGGTCAGAAGCCTGCGACTCTGCACTGAGCAGCTGTGTGGACCTGAGCAAACCATTCAGACTCTCCGAGCCTCACTTTCCTCGGCTGCAACCTGCAGAAATGGCACGCAGAAAGCAGATAATCCGTAAACATTACTCAGCACAGGGCCCAGTACGTGGCAAGCCTTGGGCAAGCCACAGCCATTGCAATTCCATTAACAACCGTTTGAAACTACGTGCGAGACATAAAGGAGGTAGAAGAGGGTCACCTGCCCCCGGGGCTGGGGTGACGCCCCCACTCCTGTTGTGGCAATTGTCAAATGCAGGGCGACCTGGGTCGTGGATGAAGCCTCCTCGGGCTACCCAGACAGGAGTTCAGTTCCCGCTGTGTCCCCTGGGCCTGAGGGGCCTGTTCCCCTATTTTTAGAATGAAAAGTTATGTTGTGAGAGTTCAGAGATGTGGTGTGTGAAGAACCGAGCACTGTGCCCCGAGACAGATGTCCCCCCGGAAGTGTCAATTCTCTGCCTGATACGTAGCAATCTCGTCTAGCAGAAGTCCACTCCATGGATGCTTGGGTGTGGCTAAAACTACCTCCTCAGTGTTCAAGGATTCTTGACCCATAGAGATACGGTCCGGTTACCGTAGAGATAATTTTCAGAAGGGGGGAGGGGTACTAGTTAGGAAGCACTGGCTATGTACTTCATTCATCTGTTTCCTTAGAGATAAGAACTGTCCCGTGTTCTGGAGAAGAAAACTGGCTTTGTAACGCGGAGCCAATGTCCAGGGCGGGGAGCAGAGGCAGGTCTGGGACCGAAAGCCACGCCCAGCTGACCGCTGTGCTCCTGCTCGTCCCCTTCCACCACGCGGAACCCCTGGGAAAAATCCCGCGGTTCTTCCACCTGGTTTGTACCCTTTACCTGACTGAATACCAGAGACCTGCGAGAATGCTTTTACTCTAGGGAGACTGGCAGAACTTCTGGAGGCTTCGAGCGTCCCGACTTCCTGCTGCAAGGGGAGCGCTGGAAGGCGTAGAGAAGTGGGGAGGGGAAGGGGCTCCCTTCCTCCGAGTTGCTCATCCCAACGGAACGCGCGCTGTCAGGTTCCTCTCCGTGCTCGCCACATGTCTGCGTGCTCAAGGTCACGGACAGGCCGTACTGTTCTGGAATTCAGAAAAACAACCCATCTGGGCAGGCCAGGGAACAAGGTCACAGGCGACCCTCGGGGCTCCGTGACTGCCCCGGGACACCTCTCTGGAGCCATAAAGTCCAGTCTGTCCAGTTGCTCCTCCCGAGAGCAGCCCTCCAAATACCCGAAGACAACTCTTGTGTCCTCCCTTCGTTTCCTGCCGGGGAAACATCCCTGCCCATCTTCACCGGTCACGGCGACTCTGCCCAGGTGCTCGCCCCACCTCGGGCCCATTCCTGTTTGCAGACGCCCCTGCCAAGTGCGTCCCTGCCGTGGACCACTGCGCATTGGCCTGAGCGCGTCCAGCTTTGCGGCTCCAGCCTGTCCCTTCCTGCCACCGGACCCAAACGCAGGACCAGTATCGCTCTTGGGATGAGGTCATAAGTCAAAGGGGAAGGGATGTTGCAGACACCCCGAAGGTCCCAAATCCAAAAGGAGACACGGAGGGTGGGCCTGACTCAATCGGGTGAAAGTCCCTAACGAATGGCTGCACCCTTCCTGGTGGAAATGCTTCGGCCACAAAGAAGCGAGTCGCCCTGCCGGGCACGCCCTGCCGTGGAGAGGGCCTCTGGCCTGCGACCGCAACGAGCCGGATTTCACCCGCCACCCTGACGAGCCGGGGTCACTGCGAGCGCCCAGCAGAGCGCGGCCTTGGGAGCCCCCAGGACCCGGACACGGAAAGAGTGCGGTGACACGTGTGTTGCTGTCACACGCGATGTTGGTGAAAGTCGGTGACAACACCATAGTTTGGGCTCTTATTTCACCATAATACACTCCAGCAGCTATTTTCATAGGTGCGTTCGTTAAGCCAGCGGGCTGGCTTGGCCTCGACCGTGTTATCCGTAAGTTCCCTAGTTCTGTTCCCTTCATCACGGTCCATGTGTGGGGACCCTGATCTTGCTGACCCCTCTCATTTCTTGCACTGAAAACGCCAGGTGCTCCCCGACCCCGCATGCGCACCCCTGGCATGTCATCTGTTCACCTACACGAGCCGCACACGGAAACAGAGGACTTCACTCCACCGAAGGCTTCCCAGTACGTTCCAATACTAATGACCGTCCACATTATATCAGTTTGCATATTCCATTCGCTGACAGAATCACAGATTCTACTCACTGGGTAGCAAGTTGGGGGCTGGGGAGAATAGATTCCCCTTCCTCGGGCTTCACTTGTCAGCAGCAGACCCACCCGAGGTCCCCACTCTGCCTGGAACTAATTCGGAACTCGGGACATATATACGGTGTGCCCCCCACGTCGTTCCTTCCGTGACACGGAACGCAGGTTTTCGCGCCCCTGTAAGAGGCACCTACTGTGCGTCATTCTCGTTAATGCGCTCACCGAAGACGGTGCCCCGCAGAGGGCTCTCGACCATCAGCACAGGCACCTGCTCCAGTCCCAGACAGTGGCCAGGGCCCCAGGCAGTGGAGGAAACGCACAGGAAACCCATTGCTGGAGTCCAAGGCCACCTGAGTACATGCGCTCTAAGGAAGTGAATGTAACGCTTTAAAGGCATGTCAGAGACCACGTGCCTCTGCTGTCTGTGATGCTCCTACAGTTAAGACCACCAGACTCGCCCTGGCTGGTGTGGCTCAGTGGGCTGAGCACCGGCCTGTGACCCAAAGGGCTGCCGGTTCAATTCCCAGTCAGGGCACAGGCCTGGGTTGCAGACCAGGTCCCCTGTAGGGGGCGTGCCAGAGGCAACCACACATGGATGTCTCTATCCCTCTCTCTCGTCCTCCCTTCCCTACTCTCTGAAAATAAATCAATAAAATCTTTAAAAGAAAAAAAAGACCACTAGACTCAAGTCTCCAGGGAAGCAGGTGTGAATGATGGTGTGAGTGGAACTGTTCCATCAGATATGTCCCCGTCCTGTTCTCTGGTACCTGTGAATGTGACCTTACTTGGACATTGGATTTTTGAAGATGTAATCAAGTTAGAGGGAGGTCACGCTGGATGAGGATGTCCCTCATCCAGGAACAAGGGTCTTTGTAGGAAGAGGGAGATTTGGACACAGACACATGGAGAGGAGACTAGCATGCGAGGATGGACAGACAGACACCTGGCGGAAGGCTGTGTGATGACGGATGCAGAGAATTGGGTGATGCGTCTACAGGGCACCTCGGGGTGGCTGGCAACACCGGAAGCTGGGAAGAGGTGAGGACAGATTCTCCCGTACAGGTTTTAGGGAGTGTGTGGCCCTGCTGACACCTCAGTTTTGGACCTCTGACCTCCAGACGTGTGAGAGAATAAATTCCTGTTGTTTTAAGCCACCCACCTGGTTGTAATTCGTGATGTCAGCTCCAGGGAGCTAATGCACTCTCACTGCCCACTGCCACCAGACACCTTACAAAGTGTCTCAGGCAGAGGTGACTTCCAGAGTGTCACAGAAGAGCAGCGTGTTGCATTTGTAGACGGAGGGAGTGACAGTCTAGGGTGGGGTGAAAATGCCAGCCCTGGACAACGAACCTTCACAAAACACATCCTTGTTTGAGGCTGGAAAACTCACACTGGAGTTCTGCACCGGGTGGTTCTGTGTGCACACTGTCTCTTAGCCTTGTTGCCGCAAGCTGAGTTTAAATAAACTTTCTATGCACATCTCCAAAAGGCCATACATTCATAGGTAGGAGACAGAATAAGTGAAAGGGAAGCAAAGATCCTTATAAAGGAAATGCGGGGGAGGGGAAGGGGCAGAAGGGAGAAGAGGAGAATGGGGAATAATATGAGAATTCATCTTCCAGAGACACATACACAGGTTCAAGATGATCTCTCTCTTCATGGAGGCACTAAAAATGACCCAACATCACACATGTGATGTTGCAACAGTTTTGTAATCTGGACTCTGCCACTTTGTAACTAGCTTGCGACATCTTCGGGTTAATCCCGTACCTATGGCCTCAGTTTCTTATTCTGTAGGGCAATGCATATGCCCTAGACTGGTGTTTCAAACGGTGGTTCTCAACCCAGCTGTGCGTGGGGATGGCATCTCAGTGGGCTGAGACCAACCTACCACAGAAGACACAAGAGAACAAATAGACTAGAAAGAAAAAAACAAAACAAAACTGGACAACCTCTGCGTGACATTGTAAAGATGGAGGTTATTTCATGAAGCTTGACACATAGCCATAGGTATACGGCATGCTTTTCAAATGCAATTCTTACTTTAGTCAGATCAAAACTGGAATTCACTGAACTACATGTTATCTTGGAGCCTTCCTTGTGGCTACTTTTTGTGAGGCTATGATTGGCTTTAAAGTCTCTTACACAGGAAATAAGAAAATACAAACAGAATGTTCTAGAGAGAGAGACCAGGAGATTGCAAATTAAAAAAAAACCTTTACTACTGCAAATAACCTCGTTATCCACTCTCCTTCCAATAAGCGCTGGTGAATTGTGCAGAAACAGCCCCTCCTGCTCCAGGTTCGTGGGTAATTTGGTCACTGCCTGCTTGCCAAGGGGAAGAATCACCCCCTCCCAGGCCCACTGAGGAGTCCACCTCTGCACGAGAGCGGGCAGCTGAGGGCCCGGGAGCTCAGGTACTGCAGCTCCGTTTCTCCCAGACCACAGCTTCCTGAGGACCTGGCCTTCCTCAGGAGTCTGCAACACACGCAGAGCAGAGAGCTGGACCCGGTCCAACAAGACTGCGTCGTGCCGGCGGTAGGAGTGACGTGCAAAGACGGCCCCTCCTGCGCTCAGCTCGGCCTTCTCCTCCCTCTCCCGCAGCGGACGAGGAAGGGGACTGTCTGCAGAGGCAGGCGCCAGGCTGCGTGTCCCAGGCCCGTACCACGTCAAAAGGAAATGCTCCTTCTGCTGCGGGAGCCCGTGGCTGATAAGCTCCCAGTTAATCATCCATCCCCACTCCCTCTCGGCAGGGAGCCCGGCCAAAACCACTTTCAAAATCAAATCCCTGTTGCTGTACAGCAGAAAAGTCTCCACCTGCAGAACGGCGGGGCTGGGCCCGGTGGTGGCGATCAGGCGTCCTTGTTCAGCATTTAAAACCCAGGACTGCGTGTTCATTCTTTGCTGTGCACCTTCTTTTGGGGGAGGGAGGGATGAGTTTCTAAGTGAGTAATGGCTGGAAACTGAGAGTCACCACCAGCACCTCAACCTCCTGATAAAAAAACTGCGGTCACTGGGTCGCCCTTCGGTCATAGATCAACAGAGAGGAATGCCACACCTCTGTCCCACATCCAGCTGCAGTGACAGACGTACGCTGAGAACAAAACCAAAAGAACGAGCTCCCGGTTGCTTAGCGTCCAGACAGGCAGCGTCTCTTCCACCGAAGGAACAGCAACATTGGAGGCCAGAAAAGGACCCTCCGCCGAAGCCTCGCACATCATAGAAACAGCAGCTCAAAACGGGGCACAGAGAAGTCCAAAGCACCAAACCGTCGATGCTTCAGAAGAAAACAGAAGACGAGCCCTTCAGGATGTAGACTTTGGTGTGGAGTTCTTCAATGTGACACCAAAAGCACGATCCATAAAAAGAAAAAAGGGGATAAACTGGATTCCCCAATTAAAACCTTTGCTCAGCCAAAGACCACGTTAAAGGGTTGACGATGAAGACGGGGGGGTGACTATTGGCCATCCACGTTCCCGACAAAGGACTCGTGTAGGCAACACAGAAAAAGCTCTCAGAACACATAAACGCTCACGTCCGCTTTGCTAAGATACCTGGGCCCGAGCGTAGGGATGTTGTCTTACCAACTATCGGGATGTTTTCCTCCCTGGTCTTGGATTTTTAAAGCGTCATGTCGTGATCAAAGGTAAGAAATAAGCATAAACTCTAAGGGAGCGGGGCATCAAAAGACTCCATAATCAGGACACATAACATTTAGTGCAGTATATTTTTGAACATCCAAGTTACGTGCGCACACACAGGCTGAAGCAAACCTCAGCATCTCCCTGCAGGGAGGAGCCAACGCCTGCCCTTCCCACGGCCCCTGTTCCGGTCCTGCAGGACAGACGAGGCGAAGAAGCGGCTCTGGGGGCCCTCGGCCGAAAATACAGTCCCGGCCTCATCGTTTCCTTTCCTCAATCATTTTCGGCCCTCACGCTCCTTCCAGCCCCAGTGTCAATGGCACTGTTCCCAGACCTGTCCGTCCGTCCACCCGTCCGTCCATCTCTTCCTGGTGCAGCCTCGCTTTCCGGACCCGCAGCCTCCTTGCCTGCCTGTCACTCTTTACAAGCAGTGGTCCCTGCCCCGCCCCCGCCTTCTGTCCTTTCTGCCCTGTCTGGTTGGAGCACCTCTGGGTGGGTGGGGGGCACTTTTTCTCTGCCAGGCCCGGGAGGCTGGTGCCCCGTCTCCTGCCTCCGGCTGTCCTCGTGGTCTGCAGGGTCTCCAGCTTGGCGGGTCCCAGCAGGGGCCGCACTGCCCCCTGCCCCCAGGTCTGCCCGTCACTCAGGAATGAGGGAAGAACTCCTGAGGGCTGAACTGATCCTCTCTTCTCCCCTTCGAAACTGAAACGGAGCATAAGGAGGCTGCCTGGTGCCTGGGGAGGGGCAGAGGCGAGGGACGGGGTCTGGGACCCTCATGCCATACTCCACGCCACACGGGGCTGTGGGGGCCACCCAGAACTTTCTCTTTTCTCACCCATTTCTCTGTGGAGAAGGAGCAGGTGATGGACAGGAGCTCTGGGTCCCAGAGACCTAGTACTGCCTATAGGCTGCCCAAACCTCTGTCCCTCCGAGCAGGAGAGGGGACCTATTATGGAATCCCAGCTCTCAACACGCCAGGCCCCCGTCAGCAGTGACCGGACTGGATCCACGTGGTGCCCACACATAAAAATTTTCTGCGGATGTGGAAAGACATGTGACAGGTGAGGAGACAGCCCTCCTCAGGGTGTAGGGAGCAGAGGGAGGAAGGAGGAAGCGCAGAAACTCCTGATAAGATGTTCTTTAATATTAAAAAGAACAATGTAAAAAAGGGTCTTTCTGAAATGTGCCTGGCAGCTCCGGAGACAGTGGGTTCCTGCAGGGCTGGGCGTGCAGGGGCACCATCTGGGCTCCACGGAAGGTGGGCCCTCCCGCCCTGGGCCCCACAGCAGTCACCCTGTGCCCCTGCCCTCCCCCCACGTGCTCAGAGCCAACAGCACATCAGGGACTGGACTGCACCACGAAGGGGAAATAAGGAAGCACTCCCGAGTTTCCAGAAGGCCACGAGGAGCCTGTGCGACCTGGATCAGACAGGGCCTCTGCCCAGGGAGGAAAGCCGGGCGAATGTGTACTTTACCCCAAGACCGAGGCGCCACCCTCCGCCGCTCCCCCACACCCGGTGTGGTCATCTCGCAGCCCATTGTGACTGCCCGGCGAACCCCTGCAGCTGGGCGAAGCTCTGCTGGCCAGACTCGCCAGAGCCCGATGGCGTCAGAGCCCAGGCTCCGCCCCAGCCCCGGGACAATGCCCAGCTCTCTGTCTCTGCCTTCGTTGAAAAGGAAAGCCGAGGCCGTGTCTGGAAAAGGACCTGCCTGAGGTCTCCTTTTTATGAGCACGCAGCCATTGGCAGCACCGAGGGGTCTGTGTGGCCCCCCAGAAGTTGCCCTCACCCCAGGGGGGTGTGGGAGGCCCTGCTCTGGCCTGACTCCCTGGCCTCCAACTGGACAGGAGCTGTTGGGCTGTGGGCCGCCCTTGCCTGGGCCACTCTGGGTTCGTGCCCCGGGACTCCACGTTTCTGTCACTCATCACATCACAACCATGCCGGAGAGCGTTGAACTAGACAGGGTGTGGCTGGGCCCGTGGGGGGGCACGCAAGCAAACGTGTCTTTTCACTGTTAGAGGAAAAAAACACACACACCGAATTTGAATTCCTACTTTCCACGTCAACAACAAGACCAAGGTCAGAAAATGTGGCGACGGAACTGTGCGAATTGCGTGCTGTTAATTATTTACTCTGTGAACCGCACCAGGAACGGACTTCCACGGTCTTCACAAGACCCTTTCCGCAGTGGAGTCTAGCATTCTCTCTAATGGGACCAGCTTCTGCTGGGCTACCTGAGTCTTGCTAACCAAGCCGTCTTGTACTATTGCACCTTTGACGAAAGACACTTCACACAGTTTCTTGGCTTTTAAGGATACTTAACCTCTGTCACCATTTCTGTTGATCTGGCTAATGGTAAGAATTATGTTTTAACTGAGAATTTCAGCAAGGTATGCCACCTGAGAAACGAATGAAGCTCACGCACAGTTGGGACTTGAAACACCTGCAGCCGACGAAACGGCGCCAAGAGAATGTCCTAATAAACCACGGCTTCAAGGAGGTATTTTCCTGTCCAAAGTGCCCTTTCTTCCCAGTCACTAGTGGGTACGTGCTGGGCTGGACAAGGGGACAGGACAATGAGTCGAGGTAAACAGGCTTGGACACTGCCAGTTGAATGGAAATTGTCATGCAACGGGCTGTCTTTTTTACAAGAACTATTCAGTGGTTTTCGGAGGCCCCCCCCCGCCCATTGAAAGCCAGCCTGTCTAATTTAACGGTCTTTTTAGCTCAGCAAATTCTGATTTGGAGGGTTGATTTGCATGGATTTTTGTACAATCCTATTTACAAACCAACTGAAAAGAAGAAAGAGTTCCAGGCCCAGAGTACATCGTGTAGCCCGGAGCGTGCCAGAGAAGGCAGCTGGGGTGCGCTGGGAGAGCCGCGTCCTCACCGCCGCCATGGCCGACTTGGCCTCCCGCAGCGTCCACGGCTCAGGAGCCCGAGCCTCAGGTAGCCCCTGTGCTCAAGTTCAAGAAGGGTCCCCGCGATGCGGGAGGGGTGCAGGTGTGTGTCAGGCTGTGATGCGAGTGCGGCCCAGTGTGGGGAAAACTCGAGCGACAAATTTGTTCCAAAACATATTGGGTTTCTCATTCTGGGGGCCTGCCATTGCTGAGCTCACTTCCCAGTGAGCGTGCTCTAAAATTCCTCGTGAACCATTTCTGTTATAAAAGCCCTAAGACAAGAGCTTCTGTCATCATGTCTACAGCTCAGGGGAGAAAATGACCTGTGCAAGAAGGGCTCGGAGCACAAGACACACGCTGCCAGTGAAGGGGCGGGACCTCGCTCCTCCTGAGACGGGGCGGGCGGCACCCAGACCAGGGAGCCCAGGGCTGGTGGGGGCGGGGGGTGTCCTCTGGTTGGTGGAACGGCTCGCCACCTCGGTTTCCTGTAGCTCTGCCTCTATGGCATCACGTGCAACTCCCTTTGGAAGAAAGACGACTAGACCCTCTCGCCCCTGATGTAACAGCCAGATGACGGGCCCAGCTACCTCCTGGCCCGACGTCCTGCACGGTGGCCTCCCACACCTGAGGGCACAGCCAGAGTCCGCCAGCTGGGAGGTAGCCCTCCCCAACCACGCTGGCACCTGGTCTCGGATGTCCCAAACTCCAGAATGACAAGAAATAAACTTCTGTTATCGGCTTAAAAAAATGAAGAAGGCAACAAAGGGATTTTACGAGTATTACGAGAATTTTTTTAGGTTGCTCTTCTACTGATTTCTCATAACGGTGACTGTTTCAGTGAGAAGCTTCACCAAAGATGCCTAAAATAGGTTTTGGAAACACTTCACAGTCTCCAGGTTCTAATTCCAGATGAAAATGTTGTATTGCAACACCCTTCTACAGGAAACACTTCACTTCGTAATCCGAGTGATAGGTTAGTCATTGTTCCTCAGCTACCTCAAAAAAAATAATTATGATTTTGTGAGCTCCTTAGCATACAAATCAGGATTACAATCTTTTCTACCTCAGTGGCTAGGTCCACTTGTAGAGGTTTACCATAAAAAACACGCATGCCCTGATGTCAGATGTTCTTTAATAATACTGTTCACCCTGCACCCCATCCAAACATTTGGGGGTCCCGTGCCTGCCTTCCCGTCGGAGGTGCGGAGAGAGGCTCCCTCTCAGTGCCCCTCAGAAAAAGCTATTTTAACTCCATCTAAGAAACGATTATTTCAATTCTAAAGGAACAGAGAGGCAAATAGTACTGTAATTCTAATTTGCCTAAATTATTTACTTCTTGTTGAGGGCATGCATGCCTCTAAGAAAAGCGTATGTTATAATTGTTTGACTAAGTGCTAGAGCAAACAGAATATTTGCCTTTTTCAAAAATACGAAGCAGATAACATCTGCCCAGGTGGGGAAAACCAAGGCTGAGGTAGGCGTGGGTGTCTCTGTGTAATTAGCAGGGCAGCAAAGAACAGGGAAGGGACCAAAGACTCTGGACTGGACGGTAGGTTCTGTTCCTTGGCTTGCTCATGGGAAAAGCGGGACAAAGTAGACGGCATTGCCCCTAACAGCAGCTAAGAGTCCAGGACCTCACGTGGAGTCAAAGCTGAGTTCCCACTTGAACTTTATAAGATAACACACACTTCGTTGCCCCATGGCCCACGTGCAGCACGTGGGCCGGTGCCAGGTCTCGGTCAGGGCGTCTGGGCGAGCGTTCGCACCAGTGCGTGTCCTCGCTGGGCGCTGCCCCAGTCTCAGCCCCGGCACAAGTGTCTGGGCTGAAGCCTTGCAGGGAGTACTTGCTTTTTTTACTCTCACCGAAAATCCCACCGGCAAGGCACTCACATCCGTCTCACAGACGAGGGAGCGGGCGGAGCCGGGAGCCGCTCGGGCAGCCCAGCGGCTTGGCAGAGCACTCGGGTCTGCTGCCCCCCAGCCTCGAGTCACCCCTTCCTTGATGCTGGGCCTGTTGGAATCCAGGGAAGTCCTTCAGCATTTGGAAACGTCACAGATAATTAAATGGTTACATAACAGAAAAAAAAACCCAACCCGAGAAAGTTAGGCGCTGCGTGTTTCCACGGGAGGAGGGATGGAGACAAACCAGTCGGGTCGGGGCGGAGGGCGTGGCTTCCACGGCGAGGAGGCCCGGCAAAGCCCGAGTCTTCGCTGCAAGTGCTGAGGCGCTGACGCAGGACACTTCAGTCTGACCGTCAGGGGGCGCTCCGGATGGGGAAACGAACCGCACCGCCGTCACGCGTCTAAAGGAGAGGCCTGACGGTGAAAGTCCTCGGTTTGTAACGTCTCAGCGAGTGCCAAATACACGCGGGAGGAGAGCGCGGGGAGGGGCCTGGAGACTCCTGCGGCCTCAGTGGCCGCACCATCACCTTCCGGGGAGCCCCTCACGGACCACGAAAGGGGAGCAGGCAGCAGAGTGGTCAGCGTTCACCCAACAAACACAACTCAGCAATGGGCTGCGGTCACAGAACGATGAAGAACCCTCCCCGGTCCGACCAGGGGGAACAATGAGCCCATGCGAACTGCCCTTCTCTAATGGGTGCCTTTGCAAGGAAAAGTCACTTCCTGCAACAGGGAAAGCACCCCCAGCATCGCCGGTAGCAGCAGCCAACACACCACATGCCACACGCACCCCAGCCCTCCGCAGTGACACTGGTGTTAGCTCCATGGTCCCCGCAGGCACACGCAGGTGCGGATGGCTTAAGAGCCCCACTAACATCCCACGGCGGGGATGTGCACCTCGCCCATCCGACTCCCACGGACGTGCTTTTCCACATGATCCACGCCACAGGTCAAGTGCCAGTACCCACTGGGACGGGGCTGCATGCGCCCAAGTCTGCCCAGTTCCCTAGAGAAGGAGAAAGTCCCCAGTTGCTTTGCGAATGACGGCTATGACCCGCACCGCGATGCCATGCAAATGAAGGTGAAGTTAGCACCGGAGCTCCTCTCCACCGTGTGCACCTTCCACGTCCCTGCGGGTTCCCTGCAACACGAGGGCTGTGTCCCACGCCCAGGTCAAGAGCTTGGGTCACGTGTGTGCACGCATTTGGGGAGTGGTCCTGCGGGGAACCGCTCTGAGCTGGCCGATGGCGGGCCTGTCCAGGTGGCCCTCCTCTGTCTTCCCTGGGGCCCTTTGGAAACTAATTTGAGAAGAGAACGTGCTTTGGTACTGCCTCCGTTTGGTTTATCCCGGACATGCTCCTGGGCCTTGCCCAGAAAACCGTGCTGCTGGTCTTTGAAGAGCGATCAGCTACATTCTGGAACATCTTCATCTACGTGACCTCACTGTGCTGAGTGGGTTTTCGCCAAGTGCGTTTTGTGGGTACTTTTCCTCTCTCTCACATGCGCTTTGGAGAGACTCGTGTGACCCTGTGCTGATTTGAAATGAGGATTCCACATTTATGAGCACCGAGGCGGACATGTGTCTATGGGGAGTCCTTGAGAGCACGCGCATATTGGGAAAACCGTTTAGCGAGGAAGGACAGCGCCCCTCGGAAGTGACCATGAGACCGGGCCAGCCCGTGAACCCCCCCGACTCGGCCCCGGCAGAGAGGATGGGGCGAGACAGACAGAGCGACCTGGACCTCTATTGTAACAGACCGGGGCTCTCTGTCTTCAGTTCTCTTTTCAGAAAAAATCTGAGCAGGCCTTTCCTGTATTTCTTGGTGATTCTGAACTTGAAGAAGTAAGGAAGAAGAGCGAAAAGACAATGGTAAGCAGCAGGAGGCCCGAGGACGCCAATTTCTTTCTTCTCGCCCGAAAGCTGTCACAGAAAAGTACACAAGGTCCGTTTTGGAAATTAGCTTGTGTGTTTGTATCTTTTATGAGTTTTCCACCACCCCATAAATTAATGGCATTCTTCCTGCCTTTGAACATAACACAGATTCTCCACATTCCTTCCTGCTTTCTTCGTGACAGCGCTGGGAGCTGCCTGCACAGTGCGTGCTGGGTGACGGAGCTGAGTGTCGGGCAGCTCCTTCTCGGTCTCAGGGCCAGGGCCGCGATGCTGGCGGGTGGCAGAAGGGGGGCGTGGGGACCTGGGGCCCGTCTCCACGCTGCCTGCTGCTCGAAGACGTTGGCCTGGACTCACCTGCTCCCAGCTACTGGAACAACAGCGGGGTGTGTACGCCCTTGTTGCTATGGACTGAAGCAAAACTTTGTGAAGCTGGGATTAAGTAAGATTCTTCTGGGAAGGAAGCCCATCCGCTTTGCTCCTTCCTTGTTCTTTTCTTCGCCGCCTTCTCCTTCTGCAAGGCGAGTGCGAGGGAGCGAGAGGCATCTCACAGCCGCCCCTTAGGCTGCCTAAGGGTCGGATTAGCCAGCCGGAGGAGAGCCAGGCCGAGGACGTGTGCTTTCTTCTTGCCCACGTTGGCACAGGTGATTCTGAAACTGGCGCCGGCTGTGAGTTACGACAGAGGCGGGTCATTTGCAAGCTGGTGTCCGCCTGGGACTCCGTGGTCTCATCTGTAACAGGAGACCGCTGGGCTGGGGACTGCAGAGTCCCATGCTGACACCCGCAGCTCAGTGTTTTTGAAGAGGCCGATGCCACTTGCGTTGGTTTGTGTGTTTCTCTCTGTGTGTGAGTGTGTGTGTGTGTGTGTTTAAATCTTGGAATTCTAAACAGAAACTAGATAAGGAGTTCCAGGCATTGGTCCCTTCCCCACTCCAGCTTCCGAAATCGGACAACTGCGCTCTATTTTGGGCGGCAGAGGCTGCGCTGGAGCAGGCCAGCTGGTGATTCTTTTGAGCGCCCCTAAGAGACTAAGTCGATGCTATCAGGGGACTCCGAAGAAAATAACTTTAGTTCCCGAAACCTGTGCACATCTCCCAGAAATCAAGGAAGGTTCCGTGCGCTGGGAAAGGCAGGGGCCTCCCCGCTCAAACAGAGAGAGCAGGTGCCCTCCCATTGTCTCGGCTGCAGCCTGAGACGGGGAGAAAGCCCGGCCTGCGAGAACGGCGGGGTGAGGCACGGAGCATCACTCTCCTTTGAAATGATCTGAAACCCGGTTTTTAAAGTATGTGTGTGTTTGGGTGCTTTTCGAGGGGGGTGTTCAAACAATCCCACAGCCTGTGCTGCTCTCTATGGAACCCCAGGGTCCTTCAGGTCATGTCTCATGGGGCCCGTGATGTTTTCCTGAAAGGTTTTCTGAGAGTGGGTATCAGAAAGTCAGGCAACAAGATTTCCTGTGCATGTGTGTGCGTGTGCGTCTGCGTGTGAGAGAGAGAATGCGAGGCTGTGGGCGTAATCAAACCTCCCTGGCTGGTGGAGGTAGCAGGTACCACCTCTTTGGGGTGCCCCGTACATATCTTGCCTCACACCCAGGGAAGTCCATTCAGACATCCAGGTGCCAGTGCACCGCCCCAGCCCCGCCAACGGTGGCCCAAGATGGGAATTCCGGTCCGGAAAGTCACTGCGGCTGTTGGGTGTTCACCGGCAGGCACGCTCACCGAGGAGGTGCTTTGGCCTCTGTGAACCTGCTGCCGCATCACGTGTAGTGACAGACACTCAGTGTGAGCTCAGCCCCCAGCCCAGCGAGGGTCACCCATCTGCACACCACGTTTAGGGCCTGGCCTGTCTGTAACTCAGCAAACCAAACTTGACTGTGAGAAGAGATGCCTCCGTGAGATACTAGCAGTAATTTGTTACAGTGGCTTCTGAACCACTTTGCTTCTAGAATTCTTGGCTTGACTTGGTATTTACTCAGCACTGAGCTTTCTCTGGTTTGGGGGCTGGACTCTCCAGCCAGCAGACGTCAGACTGGGTGACCTGGGCCCCGTCTGGTCCGGTCTGGCCTGCTCGGCCACACCACCTCACAGAGCACGCTTCACAAACAACTCTTCTTTGTGTCCGAAGAAGTGCTACAAAGGTCGGAGAATAAGAGAATGCATGGCAGTGACTCGCTTGCTATTAATTGCCACAATATTCTGACCACGGCCTTAATTCTTCAGTTATCAGTTTTGTGCCTTTCTAACACGCGGGCTGTAATTCTCCAGAGTCAAATGGATCATGGTGATTTGCCGATGTCACTATATTTCTGAAGGTGAGAACAACACCTGTGCAGAGGTGAAAGAGTCTTTCCAAATCGAGGGACAAGGTTGGCTTGAGAACAAGAGAGGTGCGGCGTGCGTACAGGGGGATGCTCTGTGCTCGGGGAAACCATCGCAGCACCGTGTACAGACATCACTTCTGCACGGAGCTTTAATCAGGTCACCGGTGTGAGGGGAAATATGCTGGGAACAATCCACTGCCACCTGCTATCAAACTATAGTACAAAGCCATAGTACTCCAAACAGCATGGTACTGGCATATAAACAGACACGGAGATCAATGGAACAGAACAGAGAACCCAGAAACAAACCCATGCCTTTATGGTCAATTAATATTTGACAAAGGCGGCAAGAACATACAATGTGGTAAAAACAGTCTGTTCAATAAATGGTTTTGGGGAAATTGGACAGTTATATGCAAAAAAAAAAAAAAAAAAAAAAAAAAAAAGGTGGCACTAGACCACCTTCCTGCACCATACATGAGAATAAACTCAAAATGGGTTAAAGACTTAAATGTTAGACTTGAAACCACAATAATCCTAGAAGAAAACAAAAACAGTAAAATCTTGGACTCTTCTTGTAGCACTATTTTTTTCTGTTACAGCACCTCAGGCAAGGGAAACAAAAGAAAAAACAAACGAATGGGATTATACCAAAATAAAAAGTTTTTGCGCAACAAAAAACAATCAACGAAATGAAAAGACAACTCACTGATCCTTCTGGTAACAGGTTAATGCCCAAACTTTATAAAGAACTTACAAAACTCAGCACCAAAAGACAAACAATCCAAGTAAAAAATGGGCAAAGGACCTGAATAGACCCTTCTCCAAAGAGGACATACAGATGGCCAATAGGCATATGAAAGGATGCTCAACATCACTAATCATCAGAGAGATGCACATTAAAACCACGATGAGATATCACCTCACGTCTGTGAGAATGGCTGTGTTCAATAAATCAGCAAACAGCAGGTGCTGGGGAGATGCGAGGAAATGTAAGCCTCGTGCACTGTTGGTGGGAGTGCAGACTGGAGCAGCTGCTTGGGACACAGCACGGAGATATCTCAAAAAATTAAAAATGAACTGTGCTATGACCCAGCAATTCTGCTTCCTGGAATATGTCTGAAGAAACCTGAAACACCAATCAGAAAGAATACACGCACCCCTTATATTCCTATCACCCCTCGTATATTATCTACAATCGCCAAGATTTGGAAGCAGCTGAAGCGCCCATCGGAAGACGAGGGGATTAAACAGGCTGAGGGACATTTACACGATGGAACAGCACTTGGCCGTAAAAGGGAAGGAAGTCCTACCCTTTGCAACGGTGTGGATGGACCCGGAGAGTATTGTGCTAAGTGAAATAAGCCAGTCAGAGAAAGACAAATACCATATGATTTCCCTCATATGTGGAATCTAATGAACAAAATAAACTAACAAACAAAACAGAAACAGACGCACAGACAGAGGACAGACGGACAGCGGTCAGAGGGGCATGGCTGGGTGAGAAAGGTGAAGGGATTAAGTAAAAACCACTCGGATACAGGCAACAGCACGGCGATGACCAGAGGGAAAGGGGGAGGGGGAGGTAGGAGAGGGTAAACGGGGGTCAAAGGTGATGGGAGGAGACTGGATTTGGGGTGCTGAGCACACCATACAGATGATGTGTTATAGAATTAACTGCACATCTGAACCCTATACAGTTTTATTAACTAACATCACCACCAATACATGTGATAAAAAAAGCGACAAGGCAAAACCAAAGACGTATTAGTGGAGAGGAGAGGCAGGGAACCACCGGTCCCTGTCCCCTAACTCCCCCTGCACCTTCTGGTGATGCCTCACGACAGCCCTCCCCCAGCCAGGCTCAATGGGTTTGCGGTGTGGTTGGGTTTGCGGTGTGGTTCGCGGTGCCACGACCCCGGGCTCCGTCCCCGAGCTCCGTCCTGCTCCTCCTGCACCAGGAGCCTCTCAGGAAACACCCTCGGCCGCGGGAAACTGGCTGTCAGTCTTTCACGGCTTGTCAGCTTTGTCCTCTTCATCTTAAAATAGCACTGATCTTTCTTTCTAAGGCTACCGAGGTGTCCATGGTCGCCCAGATACTCCCAGTGAGTAACGCACCCTTCCGGAATAAGAAGCCGGAGCCTTTGGGAAGCGTGCGAACCCTTTAGCCTGCCCCGGTGCGGCGCCTTCGCACCCGGAGTTTCCGTACACACCGGAGTCAGCGGACGAGGTTACTCCTCGCCCACCCTCCGCCTCCGAGGGGTCTTCCTCAGAGCATCTGGGTGTTGAGACGTGAACAGCCCAGAATGCGGCAAGACGAAGGAAGTCCAGAGTTGCACGTCCGAGAAGGCGGCGGGGAAATCTCCACGCAGCCCTCTCATTTATGATGGACCCAACCACCACCACGCATCGTCGCCTTCCAGATCGCTTTCAGGGCAACTTCGTAAGCCCCCAGAACGCTTACTTAAAATGCTTTTGGATAAACAGTTCGAAACCATTCGTTGTGGGACAAAGGCATCCAATGCTATTGTCCTTGGTGTGTGGTATGGCACATGGGTGAAGCTTTTTGGGGGGGGAGGGTCTTGCTGACCAGGCCATGCCAGGCACGCCTGTCTCCTGGGGCTGCTGCTGGGCGTGGGGTGCTTGCTGTCCCACAAACGACCGGCTGGCTAGATTGCGCCTCATCTTCCCAGCCTTTACCTCCGAGCTTTCCTCTGCGGTGGAGCTGGAGGCGAGCTCGGTGGTGCCGAGAGCCTGTCTCTTCTTGCGGCTGCCCAGCCTTTTAAATCCCTTGTGGCTGTATAACAGCTTCTAGTTCCTAAGAGGGTTTAAAAATTCAGGAGAAATTGGTTTTCCTTAGAAGTAAGGACAGTAGAATTCAAATGACCCAAACTTGCTAGAGCCTTTGTTTCTTGCTTCGGACGTTTTGCCCTTCGAGGGCTGCATGTGGCGGGGAAAAGAGAAGAAAAACAGGGAAATCCTGCAGCCCCAGCAACGCATCCTGAGAGCAACTGCCCCACGTTGGGTCTCGTTTTAGTTCAAGAAGAGCGGTTGGACTTCACAGCCCGGACCAAGGTGAGAATCACCTCCGATCCGGACGCCTCTGCTCTCTGGTAACTCATCCTCGTGCATCGCTCGGTCCACCTGCTGTCCCCGGAGCGGCGGTCAGCGCGTCCGTCTGGGTGGGCGCGAGCCTGGCTGAGGCTGCGTGGGGCAGCCCACCCGTCCGAGGGCAGCCCCCGCGAGTGCCGGCGGCCACGCCCACTGACAGGGTCTCACGGGAAGAGAACCTTTTCCGTAAGTGCAGGTTTAGACTTCTCTTAAAATATAAAACAGCCTATTTTTTTGCTCATTTCTCTTTCTGCCCCCGCACCTCGTCTTTTCATCTCCAACGCACACGTTCAAGCCCTCCACGGCCGCCCGGTCGCCCAGGGAATTCCGCACTGCCTCGGCACATGTGGCCGCCTCTGAGCTGAGGGCCAAAGTGAAGGGCAGGCCCAGCCCTTGATGACTTCAGCAGGGAAGAGGTTTCAAGTCAGATCAAGGAGGAAGCGAGGGGGAGAGAAAGTTGGCTCGGGGTCGAAAAGGATGGAAAGCAGAGGAGGTGAATGGAGCCAGTCCTTCTCGTTTCTGGGCAGAGACGTCTCCATTCATCTTATTGCTGGAAACCCGACCCCGTCTGTTCTTTCCATCGGACCCCAGCTGGGGATGGTGGAGGTGCGACTTGGGGCCTTGGAGCAAACGGACCTGGGCAGCGCCCAGCTCTGGGCTCGGGTTTGGGCTCTGCGAGTGTGGAGAAGTCACTCCACCTCTGTGGTCCTCCTCCTCGCCACAGTGAAAAAAACAAGAACCACGACGTCTCTCTCGCAGGCTGATTTTAAGCGCTCAGTTGAGGGCACGAGGGGCGGAAAGCAGAGCGCCTGGCACAGAACAAGCCCCACGACCTGGAGAGATGCGTCTCATCTGAGCAAGGAGGGCTCCGTTAGCTGTGTCTTAAAAGCACATTTTCAAATTCAGAGCCGAGTGGTACATTGTAAGGAGCTTCTCAAAGATGCCGTTAATGAGATATTTCCAAAGAACGGGGGAGAAAGAAGGCAACTGGGAGTTCAGAACAATACTCCCCCCCCCACCTCCGTGTAAAATAATAATGTGAATGCACAGTGACGCATGGCTGCCTGCCCGCCCGTCAAACATGATCCAAATGGCACACGCATCACGGAAAGGAACACCACCACGCTATACTTAGAAGCCACGCTCAGTTTTCCATGCAGATGGACAGCGATGATAGGGAAAACATATGTCCATTCAAGCAATAAGGCAGCAAGCAAAGATAGTCCGCCGTCAGTTGGAAGTTGTACCCAGAACTATGGTCTTAGCTCAAGGGCAGAGAAAGCGCCCTTGGGGGTGGGGCACCCTCCACTTTTCGGGTGCACCTTCCACTTCTTGGCATTCCCCCAGCTTTTATTCGCATGCCTTTGAAGCCAGCGCCACAGACGCAAGAGACGGTGCGCCCACAGGCCCGGCCACTCTCTGAGGACGAGTCTTAATTCAGAACCGGAGCTTCCTTCTCTTCCTCGTCTCGGGAGCTGCCAGGGCTGGGGCTGAGGCCGGGTTCCAGAGGACCGGGTTCCAGAGCGGTCCCTCCCGCCCGTCCCCATCCTGGCGCCTCTCACTTCCGGCCTCCCAGCTCCCTTGCTCTGGAGTCTGGAGTTCTGAGTTTCCACTTGGTCCCTCAGCCTATTTCCTCTCCCGGTTAGTGGGGGTCACTTAGTCCCCCACGCCGGGTCCATCCTCTCCCCTAGAACTGAGAGTAGAGCTTACCGCGCTGGGCCCGCAGGCCCCTCCGCCCCCATCCCAGCCTAGCACGGCTACGGGTGCAGAGCGGGCCCTTGATCTGCTGAGGAACAGCCAGTCCAAGCCGCTCACCCCCAATAACCGGACCCCGTTAGGGACTTGGGCATTTGCGATGCTTCAGTAGACTCCCTCCTCGGGGGCCACAGAAAACGTGTCTGTCATGATAAACTGTCTGGTAGGTTAAGGAGATTAGCTCATAGCTCGTCTAACCTTTGCTCAGTCCCTTGGCTAAGTTCCATGTGTCTTGGTTCCAAAAATCCACATATGGAAAATGAAGGTGCACAGACAGAGATGTTTATATTGATACAGTGATTTATATACGACATCCTTGGAGACCACCGTCCACGGGAGGGGAAGCTTTGTCTCACGTACAGTCAGGCTGGCCGAGGAAGTACACGTTCAGAGCCGTGGAGGGAGGGCTGTGTTGTACGAGCAGAGCCGTGTGTCCCCTCGCCCTCTGCGGTTGGAAATGGGCGTGGACACGGGAGAACTGTCCCGGCAGAGACACGAGCCGAGGTGATGAGCACTGGGTCTCGTGGGAAGCAGCTGAGAAGAGCGGGAAGCAAAGCTAGCTCCACTTGGACGGCTGCTTCCCTTTCTGCGGGTGGGCCGGTGTGTCAGGGACCTGGGGGACCCATTGCACACGCCCCCTGCGCAAAGGGCAGACTCCCCATCCACACACGAGGCCGCCACGTCTACCGCCACGTGGCCTACTCAAGGCAGCGAGCACAATCCCCCCGATTCCCTGGACATGGTTCACGGAGCGGCACGTTGTTTTCGACTCCAACATAGCTGGTGGAAATGTGGTTGATGAGAGCCCCCCGCATGGGGCTTGGGCGATGGTCTGCACCCTTGTTCCAACCGCACAAGGAGCCTCGCCCAAGCCCTAGGCCTCCTGGCGAGGGTGCTTCTGGAAGACAGACGTGTGGCTGCAGTCGACGTACAGGCCATTTGGCCTGTCCGTGCAGCCCGGTTGAAAACAGTCATTTGCTGAGCTCCTATGCTGCGCGAACCCAGCAGACCCGTCATTTGCAAAGCTCACGTGGTCGCACAGCTGGTAACTGGCAGAGCTGGGACTGAGCCCAGGGCCTCCTGACTGCAAAGTCCAGGCCTCTCCCTCCAGGCCACGCAGCACCCTGAGTTCCCAAATTCTACTCATCAACTTTCCAGAGAGAACAGGCCCAGATAATCTTCTGGATTATGGTGTCTACCCTCAACCAGCCTGCTGCCCCTAACTGCTGAAGGCTCCCCAAACAGGGGTTGAGAAGTTATAAAGTGTTTTCTGGAAATGAAGGCAAAATAGCAAGCAACCCACGGGGGCTGTACTTATGAAAGGGTATTTGTTAGACTTTGGGTTCTAGAAATAATCTGTTATTCTATAGACAAAATGGGATGGGAAAGATACTAAGAAAATGTCAATTTACAAAGTTTTTTTTTTTAATCCTCACCCGAAGATATGTTTGTTGATTTTAGAGAGGAAAGGAGAGAGAGACATCGATGTGAGAGAGAAACCAATCGGTGGCCTCCCCTCTGCGCCCCAGCGGGAGGGACCTGCAACCTTTTGGTGCACAGGACAATGCTCCAAACAACTGAGCCACCCAGCCAGGGCTACAAAGGTTTTTGTGTGCCTTATTACACTCTCCTCGCAGAATGTGGGACCTTAAAAAATCAGCCTTCCTTGTGAAATGCAAACATTTACTGTGAGACCACAGTCACTTCACTGCTTAAATAACACCTCAAGGAAATCACTCAAAAGAGAAAAGTAATTTTGGGAAGAACCACCAAAGCGCTCGTGAGAACCGAACTATCAGGGAGCCACGCAAACGGGCCCACGAGAAGAGCCACTGGACAAGCCGGGGTCCGATATTTTAAGGAAATAAAACGCTATGAATTTACATGACGATGTTGTGACAGAAAGTACACACAACTCTCACCTGGAAAGGCGAGAAGACTCCAATGAAGAGAAGTGAATTAGAGTTACGTTTCTTTCGTGGGGCGGGGGGACCCCTGCCAGTCTCTGCCCAGGGCGCTGACACCAGCCTCCGCTCCCGGGCCAAGTGGCCCAGGCTCAGCTGGGCCGGAGGTGAACGCCGGCCTCTGAGTCTCCGGCTCCGCCTCCACCCAGACCTTATCTGGGTCAAGAACACGTCCAGTGTCCACTCAGCACATCTCTGGGAGAACACAGTTTTCTCACAGTACTGAGGTAATGGAGCAGCAATCTTGCAAAACGCTGATTATTCATGCACTCATGCAAATATTTATTGAACAAATGTGGATGGAGCACCTACGAGAAACTAAGTAGTTTCCACACTATCACAATATGGTAAGCGTGCCGCAACACAGGGCGTAAGAATAAACACGTTTAGGAGAAGGTCAGCGGCGGCCAGCAGTTCAAGGACGGAGGGGATGAACAGGTGGATCCCAGGGGACTTTGAGGGCACTGACACTGTTCTGTGTGACACTGTAAGGGGGGACACATGACGTTATGCATTTGTCAAAGCCGATACGACACCAAGAGTGGGCCCTTGGACTTGAGTTAGTAACCACTACCAATATGGGCTCGTCAGCTGAGACGAATGTGCCACGCTAATGCAGGGTGTTAGTGAAAGGGGGCCCGTGGGCGGGGGAGGAAGGCGGAGGGGGCTACAGGAACTCTCTGTACCTTCTGCTCAATTTTTCTGTGACCCAAAAAGTGCTCGGCCTGGCACGGAGGGGACAGACAAGATTAGTGAGGACTTGCTTCGTGGTCTCTGTGGCTGGAAGGCGTGGACCCCAGCATTCCACAGGTGACATTCAATCCTTCGTTCAGCTCAGTCTGTTGCATCAGTTCATGGGACTCCCACACCCACCCGCACATCGGACCCTCAGGAGGCCACAGCGAGCCCAGCAGAAAAACGAAGGGCAAACGCGCCTGTCCTTCCTGATTTCTTCGGCCTCACCACCGCTGCCCACCTTACTCTTCCTGATTTTCATTTTTTGGCCAGAGCCCTTCAGGCACGTATTTTCGAGCTGACTGAATCAACGTTGACCAAGTTAGATTCTTAATTGAGATGTTATGTTTAATATCCTGCTTTCCCGGGTTGGGTTAATAACAAAACCATCTTTTGCTTTTAAGCAACTGTGGTCACGTATTTTAAAACAAGACATTTGTTTAGTGAAAGGGACACCCCAGCTTCCAGGTCACGGGTCTCCGCACAGTGGTCACGAGGTAGGGTTCCCAAAAAACACAGTCCCAAGGCGGGAGGACACCTCCCCGCCTCTCTGGGACGCGATCAGCCCTCCCCGGCCACTGACCGAGCAGACTCCGGAGACCAGACCGAGGGATCGTCAGCATTTCCAGCCCCACCCTCACCGGGCCTCAGAAAGTCAAGTAGAGGGGACGTTCCATGAAGTGGCCTGACCCAACCACGCAGAAGGGCTGCATTTTGCACCCACGCGTCGGTGCCAAGTGCAGTCCCATAAAACGCCGAAATGTCCCCACACCCACCACACACGTACTCCTTCTCTCAAACTTCAGTTCTACCCTAACCCACACCCTTAGAGTTTTTGGTAGTGTCTGCGGAGGAGGAGGTGGTTTGTTTAACAGGGTTACCAAGAAATGCGAGCTGCAGACCTCAGTGTAAATAAAAAGGCTGCTCTGAAGTCCTGAGTTTTGCTCATTTATGAGATGCTTGTAGTAAGGGCCGCGTCAGGGGCGGGAGCCCACCCTCCTGGCGAGCGCCAGCAGCATCCCCTCCGCGGCGGGACCGCAAACGGCCCATCCCGACCGAGGTCAAAGGCTTCCAGGGTGAGGCACTCACGGACAGCTATTTCCATCTCAGGACTGTTCCCGCTGCTGCTGAAGTTCTCTCTCGGGTCGCTCCGCACCTTGCCTCCCTCTAACTTCACACCTTTGGTCTTAGCTCTGGGCTCTGCAGCCAGAAGAGTAAGCCAACCTCCCTTTTCCACAAGACAGCACCTTGCACACTGGAGGACCGCTGTCAGAGCGCCCCTCAGCCCGCCTACGGTGCTCAGCGCCTCCGTGCCTACAACCGCTCTCGGCGTGGACTCTGACCTTCTGCCCCCTGGCCCCATGCCACTCCACACACTCCAGCTCGCTGCGGTTCCTTTAAACTGTGCCCTGAACTACACACTCCAGGCCACACGCCTTCTGAGCTGCACAGCGCACGGCCAGATGACTACCTTCTGAATTCAGGACACTGTCCTTTTATTAACGAACTTGGCCATCCGTGTGACGCCGTTGTTGGCTCATATTGAACTTGCAGCCAACTGAAACACCCAAGCCTTTTTCACACTTATGCAATTGGTGCTTTTTCATCCCCTCAGTCACTCAACAAATACCGCCTTCAAGAAAATTATTTCCACACCAAGAGCTGACGATTTTCCATTCGAGGATCAGGCGACAGACAGACTGAGGGAACACGGACTTCTGACCTGCGGCTGAACCTGAAATTAAAATTTTCCAGGCTAATTTAAAAAGTTGACCAAAGCATCTGGCAGTCGGTTGTGGAGGGCACAACCACCACGCGGAGTTCCGGCGGTAGGGGAACCGGGAACCACGGCAGACGGACGGGGTGACGTTCCGCTCTGGCCGGCTCCCAGGTGCGAAGCGGTTTGCGCAGCGAGGCGCGAGGGGCTTTTCTGAAAAACAGTCGGATCCTGACTACCACTGGTTTGAAAATTGGTGGAACCCAACATGTGAATCTTAGAAGTTATGTAAAAGCACTGGTCGCCGCTTTCCGACTATGACATCAAACAAGTCCTTTAATTTTCCAGGTGCCACCCTACACGTAAACAGAGGATGATTTTCCTTAAATACTGAAAATACTCATGAGTTTCCCCTAAAACTCTTAAACTGCCCAATTGCTAGCGAACCACAAGACGCCTTTATTCAAGCTTCCCGGGCCGTTCACTGCGAACCGCCGCTCCAGAGACGGCTCTGCGGACACGGTGCGGGAGCTCCCAGGCAGAGCAGGCAAAGGAAGCAGTCACGGCCCCCGGACGGTCGTGCTGGGGGTCCGAAGGACAGGACGGGCGGAGTGGGGGAGCCGGACGTGTAGGACGGTCCCGGGGTGTGTGACTGCTCAGAGCGCGGCAGCGGGAGGTGCTAGTGGACGAGCTGACTGGGCGAGTTACAGGGCTGCTGTGCGGCCTCCCGGGTACAGGTGCGCGGCGGGGTGGGGGGCGGTGCTCCCACCCGTGGGTCAGAGGAGGCCTTCGCTAGGAACGTGGAGAAGAGCACCGAGGACCAGGAGAAAGGAGGGCTGAGGATGGAGCGGGGGTGGGGTGGGGGTGGGGGACCCTGATGGGAAATACAAGGACGCACAGCCAGGCTGTGAGGAGTGTCACTGTCCACGCCCCAGGCACCGACGGACAGATGCCCGGGCTGCAGCCTGGCATCTTCGATGAAGGGTCCTGAGCTTTGGGGTGAAAGGCTTCCTGTGTCTGTGTTTAACACCAAGCGCCCCATCGCCTGGCCCACCTGGAGCAATGCGGGAACCCTTCCCTCTCCCTGCGCCCGGGTTCCTGCCGGGGAGCCAGGAGCCGCACGTGGGCACTCAAGGAGCGTCCCGCATGGTTACATCGAAGCCTTCTCCGTGCAGAGCCGAGCCGCTCCTATCGGGACGAACATGGCCCTCCTCTGTGTTTAAAATGGCTTTCAGTCCTCCCCGGGGTGGTGGTGGGGGCTTTTCACCCTGCACCCGCCAAAGGGAGGGCCACGCAGGGGTGAGATGCTGAGCAATCTGCTCAAGGTCATCATCCAAGGTCGAGGTGGGGGTGGAGCTAGCACGGCCAGGTCCTTGCTGCTGGCCAGGGCACCGGATCCTTGGCCCCGGGGACCTGCGGTGCACAGGCTGGGCCTCTGAGGGAGAGAAGCATGCGGTGCCAGGGGTAACTGGCAACGGTTAGTGCTTCCAGAACAGGGGTGGGGTGGGGGTGCGGGGTCCGGGGTGGAGAAGAAACCAGACAGGCGGCCTGGGAGGCGACCCTCCCTCGTCCGGAGCCGACAGCGGTCCCAGACCTGGACTGCCCTGGGCAACCCGGAGGGAGGGAGCAAGTGAACCTGTCCTTTTGGCAAACTGGGGGAAAAGAAAGCTCTTCCTCAGAGACTGAGATCAGTGCTGTCCCTGGGGAATCTAGTTTGTCCGCTTCAGACAAAACTGGTTCATTGTGGCACAGATCAGTTAAGAGCGAAAAAGAAAAAACAAAAAGGAGTATGAGCTCATGTGAATCACCTGAAGGGAACGGCTGGGCATCAGATGTCCTGCTAGGAAATGTGCCACCCCACTGAGGTTACCTGGGGCCCCCGCGGGGCTGGGGCCAGGAGCGGGCAGGCCCGCCGGGCGGGGTGGCTGGAATTCTCGGACTCCCGCTCTGCCCGCCTCCGAACTGTAATAGTCACCTCTGCCTCCTGGCCCCGGTCAGCCAACAATTAATTACGTGAGACAGGTCCCTCCCCGCCCGCCCGGGAACAGGGACGGCCGGGGGTGCCCCCGCAAGGCTCCTGGGGGCTGCCTGCCAGCTCTGGTCCCTGACCGCAGCCAGCAGGGCCGGTTCTGGATGGAAAGCGGCGTAAACGGAGCTCCCGGAGGACGAGGGCACCGTTCGGGCGGAAAGCACGCTCCGCAGGAAGGCGGTTCCAGGGACGCCCAGGGCTGGAAAACTCCAGACGCGGCCGCCAGACGCCCCGTCGCAGAACGGTCTAGACAAGAGGCCTTGGGCCAACCGAAGCCTGGGGCGAGAGTGTGGCTGGGCCCGGCAAGGGCCTCTGGGGCAGAGACGCACTTGGGGCCCGCGGACAGCGACTTGGGCTGCGTGGTTGCTCTCCTTTCCAGTGGAGACACGGCCCTCCCGCCCTCCCTGCGGTCACTTAAGAAGGGAGATCCTGCCGGAGTCGGGCCGTGAAGTCTTATTTACTCAAACGCCGAGTTATGCCATTGAAGCATGTCAGGGCACCACAGGGATTTTCCTTAAATAAGCCACATACACATTAAACTGGTCATAATTAAAATGGTCTGCCCTGAGGAATGCGCGCCCGGCTGCTTTTGCTCCCCGACCCGGGAAAGGCGGGCTCGCGCCGAGAGTTGGCAAGCTGAAGTCCCATCTTCGTCCTTGAACGTGTGTCCCTGGAGTGGGGGGAGGGCACTGCTTCAGAGACGGGAGAGGGGAGCCCCCCCCGCCCCCCCCAGGCTGGGAACCAGGTCTCCCTGCCTCGCCCTCCCTCCCTGCCACGACTTCCCTCTGTCCTGGAGACCGCAGGAGAGCTGGGCCGCGGGGGTGACCCAGAAATAAGAAGTCGGCAGGAGCCGCAAGCTCTCGCCTGCTGTTTTCCAGAAGGGCTCCCCGACTTCTGTCTGCTGCGTGACACAGCGCGGGCCGCCGGCCCCCGCATCCCCGAGGCAGCTGCTGACACCCCCCAGGCCTGCCTGGTGCTCCTGGGCCGTTTACGGGGACTGTCACGTGCAGAAGCCAGGCCGGCACATCCCAGCTGCCAGTGCGCTCCTCTACCTGGCTGCCCCTTTCCCTCACCTCGGGACCCACACACCTGAGCTCGACAACCGCCCGGAGGCTTCTGGGGACAGCGGTGTGCGGGTGGCTTTGAGTGGGACATGGCCAGCGTGGGGTGGCATGGCTCTCACTGCTGTCATTACCTGGATGAGGGATGGGTTCTGACTTTCTACGCACGTCTGCCATCTGAGCCGTGCACACTCCGAGTTTATCATTTTACACACAAGAGTCCCGCCCGCTCCCTGCTGGCCTGTTCCTGACACTGGCCCTGCTGGACTCGAGGCCTGGCTCCTGCAGCCCCTGGAGGGTGACACTGGGTGACCGTGGGTGGGGACAGCAAGAGGCCTGGGTAGGCGCTGATGAGGGAGGGTGTGGAGGAGGAGGAGAGGAGAAAGTGAGGACCCGATGCTAAGGAGTGCCTGAGCCCCGCTGTGAAAAATGAATTAGGAGAGAGGCCTCGGACGCCCTTCTCTAGAGATGTTTAAATCTGACACGGGCGCCGAATCTGCAGGTGGGCCCGGGTCTAACCGCCCAGGGCGGGGGCTGCGGGGAGGCCCGGGCAGCTGAGCTCCCCACGGAGATCCCCATGTGATTCGGGTTATAAACCTGGGGCACGGCTTCCTCGGGGATGTCAGTGCTCATCGTTCCGACGGCCGATCTGTGAAGATCGTATCCTAATGTGTAATGTGGACGGGACCCCTGCTTTTACGAATCTGAGCGTGGAAAGTCATGGAGTATCATACTAGCGAAACGCAGTCACCTCCTCCTGCTGCAGCGGACTGCTAAAAGTAAATACTGCTTCCGTGTACTTTAAAGGGTTGACAATAGGTGACATTTGCACTTGAGTTCTGCTCCTGTTGCTGCTGTCCCCGTGGGCTGCGTGAGTCTGCCGGCGGCTGTCCCTTTAGAGAGAAGGAAGCTGGCTGGCTCCTGCTGTCCTTCAGTCTGGAGTCCCCCCGCCCCCCCTCCTCCGGGAGCCACCAACAGACCGAGGTCCCTGATGTAGTCTGTGATCCCCACTCTGCACTAACTGCCCTGCGGTCGCCTGACCGCGTCCCCTCGGGACACCGGTGCCCAGCTCGTAAAAGCCGCAGGATGTCCGAACCAGCCCCGCCTGCGCGAATCACTCCCAGCTACTAAACGTGTCTTCTGACGAAGAAAAGAACTTCAAGCTGCCTTTCAGACTTCTTATTCTTGTCAAGTCGTGAGTGTGAGTGTGTGTGTATGTGTGAACGGTCAGGACTTGTTGAATATCTCATATCACAAACACGACCGTGCCGGATTACTTTAGAACTCGTGGGGAGTGAGGTGGGTAAGTCTTAGACACAACACACACTCAGAACAGAGTGTTCTTTTTAAATGTCAAATATAGACGAAGTCTTCCAGAAAGGTACGCTGGTTCAAATGGACAGGGTGAGCATGTGGGAAAGGCAATGTGACTCCTGTAAAGTCTGACGCGGAGAACGATGCTAAGCTTTGGGTCCCGAGGACACAGGTGAGACCGCTCGCCCTTAACGGCCACAGGGTGCGCAGAGGGTCAGGTGTCTTCACAGACAAGGACCACGTGTTTGGGGTTGATTCAAACACGTGTTACGCTCTAAGTTTCCCAGACACCCTGCAGCAGCCCGACCACAGCCAGCCCCGGCGACGGGCTTGCAGGAAAGATTTAACTGTGGCGGCCCCACGTCCAGGCAACAGCGGTCTGAGGGCTGTGTTTCTGCTTTACGGTGTAATTCAAACACCCAGCCCATCACACCGAGGACGCCCCTCCCGCTGTGGGGTATTAGTGTCCCCGCAGCAGGGCAGGCTCCAGGGTCGCTTGGCGCCTGCACGGAGAAGCCGAGCGGGGAGCCGGGAGCTACTTTCGAAAGGGAGCGGGGGAGCCTCGCTGGGCTGGGTGTGTGGTGGGCTCGTCCTGCCATTTGCCTTCATGGCCTGGGTTTCGTGTGCAGCTTCCTCCTGAGAATCCCCAGCGTTTTACACTGTTGGAGTTCTTAGTCACTCAAAAGGAGAAAACCTCCTCCAGGCCATTTCGCTTGTCTGCCTGCGTGTCTGAATTCCCAGTCTGCCGGAATGGTGCTTTGCCCAGCCGTGCGGGGACGGAGCCACGCAGTGACCACAAATGCCCGCGCTGACCTGCAGGCTGTTCACTCGGTGCCACCCGCATTCCCGGGCTGAGGAATCTGACCCTGGACCCCGCCCAAGGCCACGCACCTGCGAGAGACGCAGCCCTGGGTGAGCCCGGTCTGTCCAGAAACTCCTCTACCGACTCCATGAAAGTCTGTTAACAAAAACACAAACAGCCAAAACCACCAGAAAGGAAACGTGGAAGGTCCTGCCATGGTACAAAGACGGATTTTCGTATCTCCAAAGGTAAACGGCAGTCAGGGTCAAGGTCGGCCAGCTGTGTTTACCTAAACTTGGCCGACTTCATCAGTGCTCACAACTCACATTCCACGCAGGGCCCTGGACCGGCTCACGCCGCTTGTCACCTACTAGCCACATGGTGCCCCAGCGTCAGGCATGTGTCCCTCCTTATGGACTGAAAGCTGGTGACAGGCTAGGACAGCAGGAGCTACACAGTTCTGCTCATCACCCCTGTCAGCAAAAGGCATTTTAAAGACGTCCCCTCAATAAGCGGTCAGTTACTTCACTGCAATGCACATAGGCAGCACGCTGCTCTCCAGTGGGATGTTTTCCGAGCTAATGAGCATGTGAATACATTTTCGAGTAAGTATGTTCCAGCCATGTTGTCTGATGTGCTTGGGTGATAAAGCACACAGCGTTTGTCTGCGAACCCTTCTATCACACACGCACAACCGTGTGTGTGAGCTGAGAACAACCCGGCTCTACCCTCTCGGCCAATTCCAAGTACGCAAGACAGCCTTACCACCTATCGTCACGGGGCTGTGCACCAGATCACAAGGAATGACCCACCCTCTAAGTGCAGGTCTGCACCTTTGACCGGCGTCTCCCCACTTCCCTCAACCCCCCAGCTCCTGGCGACCATGACTCCACTCTTGGTTTCTACAAGCTCGACCTTATCCTTGTTATTGTTTTTTTAGATTCCACACATAAATGAGATCATACGGTGTTTATTATTCTCTGCCTGGTTTATTTCACTTTGGATAACGTCCCCCAGGTCCATCCACGTTGCCGCAAATGGCAGGAGTTCCTTCTTTTTATGGCCGAACAATATTCCGATACATCACGTCTTCTTTATCCAGTCATGCGCCTACCACACTTAGGCTGCTTCCATATCCTGGCTGTTGCGAATCCTGATGTAGCGAACTTGGGAGGCCAGATTTCGCTTGGAGATACTGATTAATTTGGTTTGGATAAATACCCAGAAGTGGGATTACTGGATCATACGATGGTTTATTTTTAATTTTTTGAGAAACTTCCACACTGTTTTCCGTAAAGCCTGTACCAATTCACATTCCACCAATTACGTAAGAGTTCCCTTTGGTCCACCTCCTGGCCAACATCTCTCTTGGCCTTTTGATGGCAGGTAGGTAGCTGTTCCGACAGGTGTGAGGTGATACCTCACTGTGGCCCTAATTTGCATTTCCCTGATCTGGGTGCCTTTTCCTGCACCTCTTAACCATTTGCGTGTCTTCCTTGAAAAAATATCTATTTGGATTCTTTGCCAATTACTTAATTCAATTATTGGTTTGCTCTTTGTTTTTTATTATTGAGTTGTATGATTCTTTATAGATTTTGGCGATGACCCCTTTCTCACAGACATGGTTGCACACAGATAAATTTGACGCCAATTTTGATCTTGTAAAAGCAGCCGGCTGAATCCAGTGCGCAACTACATTTTCCGTTTGAAAACCATCTTGGCTGAATGCATGAGGGTTCTTCCCTCTCGAGCCCTTCTCACTGAGAAGTTTTTCCGAGTAACAATGCTCCAGGAAGGCACAGCCCTGCATGCTGAAATCCGCAGTGACCAGTGTTCGAGGAGGTACCCCAAGGATGCACCCCAGAGCAGGCAGGCATACTGTGACTGAGGTGACACCCAAACCAGGATCTGGGACCATGGCCTAGCCCAGGCCTTCCTGGGGGCTGGGGGCTCAGAGCTGGTTTTCCCGCTGAGTGGTGGCAGCCCCCACCAGCCAGCGCGGTTTCTAGGAGGTCCATCTCTCTCACGTGGCTGCGTCACCATGGCCTCTCTGGAGGTCCGTCTCTGTGGACCGGCTCCATTGTATCCGCACCCGCCGTAAGACGTCTCAACTACTTCCCGGAAATAGACCAATTATAAGCAAGTACACGTGTGAGGCGGGCCCTGTGCTGTCCTGTCCTTATTCTGCTTACCCAAACAAGGCTTTCTTTTCCAGTGCCCTTCCGCAAACCACGAATAAGGACAGGTTAATAAGAGGGGCACACTTGCTATTATTACTCTTTTCCCTTCACTCTTTTCAGAGGAGCACATTTATCAATGACTTCCTCCAACGGAGGCGATCGGTACACAATACTGCCCTAACCTTTTTGGAAGGGATGGTCTCCACTTGCTGTCCCTAAAAACCAGCACTCAGGGGCGCGGATCCTGGTCACTATTTGAAAGACTGTCTCTGCAACTGCCGTCCACGTGGGGGGTGGGCTCTCACGGGCATCCTTGGAAAAAATGGTTCTGCGGTCCAGCAAACCTGAGTGGCTGCTGTGGGTGGTCGCGGGGTGAGCCGGGCCTGCTCGTGGCGGGAGTTTCCAGATGCTGCAAGAAGGAACGTGCACAAGTAGTCGTCTTGTGGATGCCGAGTTTTCCGAGCTTAATGGGCCACAGAATGCTGTTTCATGTTTGAGAACATCTGTTAACGCAGGTGTATGTCTAGGGCACAGAGCTGGGAACCGCCGCTGATGGAAGACGCACGCAGCCAAGCGCTGCCCGTGAAAACGACGCTGAATGTTGGCCCCCCGCCGCCGCTGCGAAGCCGCAGCCAGTGTGGGGACCGCTTCCCGGTGGCTCTTTGAGAGTGAGGAACCGGATCTTGCTCGATAGACTGGAGGCAGATTTATGCGTCCATAGTTCCTCCCCTTGGCCAGAGGAGAAAGGCCCGAAAGCCAATTAAACCTGTGTTTGTCTAGATGCTTATGCTTTCCATCTCTGAAAGCCAACCGTTCAGAGAAAGCAAGCCCAGCAAAGTAAAGGCTTCGGGCCCGAGCTGTAAGGGCTGGAAGGCAGGAGACCAGGACACGCTTGGAGGTTTTAAGCAAACACGCGGCACATTTCTGGGCCCTCCCGGCACACATGTCCCGGGGTCCATCCAGTCCTGGCGTGCAAACACGCGCATCGCCGAACATTTTCCAGAAGCCAGGCCAGTGAACAGACAGGAAGAAAAAGCTAAAATTTTAATATGCAGGGTCTGACACAAATAATGCCCCTTTTTATTACAAAAATTTTTGTTGCAGAATCATAAGCATGTGATTCTGCAACGTAACAACATCACACTCAAGCACACCATAGGACATGTGAGGTAAAATGTTCAAATTAAAACTGTAAGTTATTGCACCCGTGTCATGACCCTACCACCATCTACACTGAAGCAGGCCTGACTTCTGCTGGACCCTGCGTACTATTCAATGCAACAGACTTTTCGTTTCAATGTGTGTAATTAATTTTAAAACATATCAAGGAGATTTTTAACCTATTTTTCTTGTACTAAGTCTCCAAAAACCCAGTATGCATTTTAACACTCACAGCGCACCTCAATTTGGAGGTGCCACCCTTTGAGGGCCTGGCGGCCACCAAACGTGGTGACCACGTCGGATAGCGACGGTCTAGAAATGACACCTTCGTTGACGACAGTGGCAGGAGCGATAAAATAGTTCATGTGTATCGAGCACTTTCTACGTGCCAGGCCCTTTTCCTGTGTAATCTCCCGGAGCCCTCCCTGCCGATCTGTGTGTGAGGTGGCCTTTGACAGGGAGGAAACCGAGGCACCAGGAGGTGCCCCTGGTACGTGGCACAGCCACTAAGGGTTGGCGCTGATGCTGGGGCTCTGCGGCCGCCCTGGGAACACCGTCCAGAATCCTCCCTGGAGGCTGTTTTTCTTAGACCTGTAAGTAGATGGGGGAACTTGGGTCTTTGATTGGAAAAACATACACGAATTCAAATTAAGTTCAATCAGCGATGTAGCAGGGTGTCCTTGCACCGAATTGGATCAAAATGTGTCTCACTCATTTAAAAATTCCCCGTGTCTCGAGTTTTAGGCAGAGAGGAAACACGCATTGCGCTCCTGCAGGCGGAGCACGAACCGATCGGCAAGACGGAGCAAACCTCTGAAACTCTCACTCAGTGGAGTCAAACGTGGGAAAACGTCTGCTCCCTTGTTGTCAAACCAACAGCTTTGTCGGGGTCTCCAACCCCACGGCCGTTCTTCTCATGTTCTCACCTGGTGGGGTGGGGCCGTGATTCGAATTTTGTGGATCTTAAAGCTTAAGCTACTGGGGGGCTCTTTTTCAGAAAGCTGGGCACAGGACCTGGGAGGGTGCCTGTGCCAGCCGGGGGTTCGTCACGTTTTGGGGGCATCTGTGCCTGCACATGACTCACGGGACCGTGCCAACTGCACTGGCGCCCTCACTCCCCAGCAACAGCAGAGCCCCGTGGACCTCGAGCTTCTTCTTCTGTGAAATGGGGGGTTGGACCGAGGGCCCTCCCAGTGCTGAGCTCATTTATTCACTCGGCAAACGCGTACGGAGCACCCGGGCACTCTCAGAGGCGTGACGCCACAGTTCAGGAAACTGCATTTTATAAGTTATGGGGCAAAAAGTGTTACTGAAACCAAACTCCCAGCCACGCTTGGGTTTACGAGCTGGCCTCTGGTTCCAACAAGACCCTCGGTCGCCTGCCCTGCGCGCGCGCCAAGGCAGCGCCCCGCAGGTGTGCGGCTGCTCCGAGGTTCTGATCGCCTCCCCGAGGCATGGCGAAAGGCGTCCGGACTTCGCAGGAGGTTGGGGGCGGCTGGCGGCTGGTGCCCCAATTCTGACGTGCCCTCTGCCTGGAAGGCGCACTCATGTAAAACCTCTGCACAAACACCGTTGTTTCAGAGACCCGGGAAGCAGAACCGGGGGTCCCTCCCCAGGGGCTGCCGAGATCCACGCTGCTGAGCACATTTCCCCAGGGGCAGGCGGGCTGGTGCCAGGGAACCGAGCGCTCAGAATGGAGCAGCTGCCTCCTGTCCCTGGCAGAGCCCGGCTAGAACAAGCTGGGTTTTCTTCTGCTTCGGAGGAAGGGCTGTGGCGAACGATTCCTTAACCTCGTGCCGCCCCGGCACTGCCAGGAGAAGGAGAAGGAAGGAAAAAGAGGAGTCCATGTTCCGTGGTCTCTCCCAGCAGGGAGGGAGCCAGCCCTAACTTCAAGGCCTTGCTGGCTCCTTTGTAAGCAAGCTGACGGGTGGGGACAATGAAGGCGTCTTCACATGACTCTTGCTTTCACTTGGTAAGTGTTCAGGTCGGACAAGCTGGTGCAGGTGAACTTGGAATGCTGGCCCCAGCGCACCTCGTCAGGAATGCCAACCTCCCTGCTGGTTGTTACACTTGGGGCACATACAAAACCCAGGCCAAGGACTGATGAACTCCAAAGCGAGAGACAAAATGAATCGGAGCGCGCGCCAGGGTAACACAAAGACGACAGAGGCGTCAGAGCTGACCGTGGGGGCCAGGGCCCAGCCAGGGGTCTCTCTCCCCCAGCACCACAGCCGTTTGGGGCGGGGGGGCCATGCTCGGTGGTGGGGGCTGTCCTGTGCATGCAGGAATGTTTGCAGCAACCCAGGCCTCTACCCACCAGATGCCAGTGACACGCCCCAGTGAGAAGACCAGAAATCACTCCCGACGTTGCCAGACGTCCTGGGGCGGTGAGGTGCGGGAAGCGGCATGCAAAATTGTCCCCAGATGAGGACACCGGCCTACCGCTCCATGTTCCTGAAGTCACGACTTGATCTGCGACTCCAGTCCCAGGCTGTACTGTGAGTCCTCGCTCTGCGGGTGGCAAACCCCGAGCCTGGAGCAGACAAGCTTTGAGTGGCAGTTCGGAGGATGGACGCCACTGGGTTTGGAACAAGCAGAACACACGCTAACAGAGCGCTGTGCTTTCCACTTCTGAGGGTGCCCGTTTATCATGCTGGACATGTGAATGGGACCGCCTGTTTTCAGAACCACAGCAGAGATTCACAGACAGCTCCTACTCCCCAGTAAAGGCACTGGCAAGGCTGGGTTCCATTCCCCGAGGTGAAACGGGACAGAACCCTTTGTGAAGCCTTTTGGAGCAAAGTCAAGTCCACGCTCCTCTCCAGACCCACCGGTGGCAGCGAAGTCTGGCCCGCAAACCTTACTGTGCTTTGATATTTCTTCCGATTCCCTCCGTGTCGTGGCTTCTGGTTTAAAGATTCGCAAAAGTCACCTAGTAGATGGTTCAAAACTTTCGATGGCCGCAACTTCCTCACGTGCTTATGGAGAGCGCGCTGTGTGGTCCCCCTTGCAGAGGAGACTGCCACCCCGCCCCTGCCCCTTGGAAAGGCAAGTCAAAAACGGTGCAAATCGTGCCCAGTGTTGAAAAGCACGTGCTACTTGGGATAGGAGCCATAGAGTTGAGTGAATGCTGCTTTCCCTGCCCTTGAAATTCAACTTCATTTCATTAATGACTCCTCAGTGAGGGCCTGTGGTCTTCTTGCCATTGTGCCAAGGCTGGGCCACGCGGGACACACAATCAGATAGGACGCCACTCCTGCCTTCGGCCACTGGACTGTCACAGCTTTCCAGGGCAGAGCAAGCTCCCTGCGCCCAGCGCTTCTTGAGGTTACGGTCCATAGTCACTTCCCAGACAAATGAGAGTCAAACCTACTTTTCTTTGATGTAATATTCAAAAGTTGTCATGGTTACGACCTTTGATGAGGCACTTAAAATCGCTTCATCGTATTCCATGCAAAAAATAATTAGCTTTCTCTTCATTACGATGGGCACTCTGAAGGGCATGTATTACTCTGAACTGCCTGCTGGTTTCTACGAATCTGAATTTTGCAAAGGAAGTGGAAACCTACACCCTTGCGTTACTTGGATGACGGTGAAGCCCGCAGAGAAGGGTCTTGGACCCTCCTCAGTGCAGGGAGCTAACCACGACGGCAAGAAGCAGGATGTCCTCGATAATTCAGTTTTAATCCAACTACTAATTCCTTAAAAATACTTTGAAGCCAACGCATTCTCCTCACCTTAGAGGCGAGTTCTAGGAAAAGTGAAATAAGGAAGAAGCACTCGCCACTCTCCTTGAGACATGCTTGTTCGCTGTGCTTCCGAAGCTGAGGAAGCCCCACGAGGAAGTTCCTGGGCTGAGGCCCCTCCCTCTGACCTCATCGTTTGCTGGTGTAGACAAAGTCCTTTCCCCCCTTTTCACAAGGCACTCGTGCTGGTCAGTGAATACAGATGTGTTCGGCTTCCAGACATTTACACGAGATGCGATCGCATCTCAGGTGCGTTCAGTCCACCTGAGTGGTACTTATTTAGAGCCCACCTGGCCCGTGGGCTGAATGACCACATGGCGTCTTTTCACTCGGAGCTTACAACCCAGCGAGAAAGCCGTACTGGACCTTGAGCCACGCAGCGGATGACTCTGACATCAGGTGTACAGCCGCGATATTTGCCGCGAGAGAGGCCCTGGCTGAACTCACTCAGGGCGGTCCCTTGTTGTCAACAGTCCCGAGTGGCATCGCTAACTCAGGGGAAGAAGACCAGGAAGTTGCTGGGAATTCTTCCATGGAAACGGAGATTTCCAAGTAGAAGCAAACATACTTTTCTCACGTAGCTCATGCTTTTCGTATACGAGCAGCAAACATCTGCTTGGGGTCGGCAGCCCCCACCTGATGTTTACAGAGGAGTTCTAGCCTTGCAATGACCTCTCCCCCGTTCGAGCAGCGTACAATGTATACAAGGATGACTGCATTTCTCCTGCGCCCATAAACAACATCAGATAAACATCCAGTGCCTATTTTTTGTTAACCTGAGACGTTCTGGGAAAAGGCACGCTGTCCCCACAGCATAGCATGTTTTACAAGGAGGCACTGGACACGGAAGCAAAGAACATCTCTCTCCATTTACGCAGCCACGAGATGACACAACACGAGTGAAAAAGTAGTTTAGGGAAGCGCTTTCGAATGTGACTTCGCAGTCTGTCCGTCCAGCCAGTTCTGAAATACAGCAGCAGTGGGTAAGACACACTGCAAAGGTCTGATCCGCCCACTTCTCTATTGCCAAAGCTTCGACCCCACGAAAAGCTGTCCACGTGTATCCAACAGAGGACTTACATAATGATGCGAATCTTCCAAGCGCACCTTTTTCTTAAGCATCTCTGAATTCCACCTGAATTTAGCCATCGGTCTCAGGATTAATATTTCTTTGAAGAAAAGCGAGACATATAACAGTGTTCCTGCAGAAAGTTTATAGGCAAATCCACCTTTTACATTTTCCTGGGGTAAAAAAAACACTTCTGACCTCCACATGGCCAGCTTCCAAGCTTGAAGCCGAAAACTCAGCAAACGTGTGGGTAAATACAAAACAACAGCTTTCTTTTCTCTGCTTAATTTCTTTAAGATACAAGTGACTTCTTAAAATAATATTGTTAGGTGTGACTTACACACACACACGCAGTGATTGTGACTTATTGTCACACCATGGTTCCAGCTCTACACAAGTTCAAAGAATTTAGCTTATACTCAAAAGGAATAAGCAAAATTTTAAAATCTTATTTTAAAAAAATCTTACAAAACTCTCAGGCCTTCCCCCAAGTGCACCTGCGGCTACGAGGAGATGACTTCAGGGCAGTATCGTAAGTGTCCCCCTCCTGCTCAGTAACCTCCTTGAGTGGTAGATGGGAACCAAATACATATTTGCATCCCAGAAGCAAGCTCAGGCCCTGGCACATAGTAGGTGCTCAGTAAAAGGCGGTTGGACAAGCCACCCACTCAGCAGCAGTTGCTCCCCGCAGGTTTTCACGGGTTTGAGCTCTTCCTCTGTGGGGCGCTGCGCTGCTGCCCACAGGGTCCCAGGCGCCAGGCAGGGCATGTCCCCCGACCCCTTGCTGTCCTACCCGTTTCGCTCAACTGCCTGGCTGAAGGCCTTGGACTCACGTTAGCAGTCTGCGAACCGGGCAAGTGTCCCCTGTGGTCCACAAGGACCGTCTGGGAGCGGGGCGCAACAAACACCACTTTGCTGGCTGCGCCCTTCCTCAGGCCAAGCCGCCGAAGGTTCCAGGTCCTCTTCTCCCCTGCCGCCTTCACAGTCTCCCTTCCCGCCTACCGTCACCAGTACGTGCTTCAGCCTCCGTGCACACCCTCCGAGGTGCCACGTCAAGGGACAGACAGCAAGCAGAGCCCCCGGATCGGCTCGGCACCCCTGCAGTCGGGGGGGTGGTGGCAGTGTGCATGGTGCACCCGCTGCCCTGGCCTGTCTCCCGTCCTGGTGTCCACCCACCCCTCCTGGAGCTGGCGTTCGGAACCCACACAGGTCCGTTCAGGGAAGTATTGACACCATCTCTGATCAGGAAGAAAAGCTGGCGGAAGGCACATCTGAGCCGACCGGCTGCTGTACCGCACGACGGAGATGGCCTCTCACCAGCAGTGAACAAACTTAGAACAGAGCAGACTGCACAGGTTTCCAGAACTAACCCTGTTCTCTGCGAGCGCAGACGCTGGAGGCTTCTTGCCGACTGCACCCCCTGCCCCGCCCCCAGCACCAGAGCGAAAAGGGAAATGAGGCAATTCTCCCACGATTATTCCAATGAGACAAAGGGTGTCAACAGTTCTGAGAAAGCTGGGACGTGCCCTGCGAAGCCAGACGCGCTGCTGAACACTCACACGCGTGCTTTGTTGTGGGCCATGCCGGCGAGCGACATTCCAGTCTGACGTGCTCGCAAGCCACGTGGGAACCTGCGGACTGCGTGGGGCCCAGGACCCCAGGCTCCTGGGGGCAGCGGCTCCATTTCCCACGTACCCCACCTCCCAGCAGCTTTTTGGCCCACGGCACGCAGCAAACACCTAAGGCTTGCCTACAGGGTTGAATTAAACTGAGAAACGACAGTGAAAGGCACGCCTGAGGTTCCGCTCAATCAGACCGATCTATCAAAACAAAGGGGCCCCCCACTGGTACCGCCACCGGAGCCCACGGCTGCGCCAGGTCACCTGTGTGAATGTCACCGGCCAGCTCGGGAACCTCCCCCAGGAGGAGCTGCGGAATGAGGACGTGCTTGCCAAGCGGGTGGGGAGCCGGCTGTGCCATGGTCCTCTTCTCTGTCCCAGGGCGGGTCTGCGGACAGTCCCAGGAGAACCTGGCCCTCGGGTCTGGGAGGTGGCAGGGAAGGAAGCGTGTCTACACCCTCGAGGATGCTGTCTTTCTACAAGGACTCCGCGGTCAATTCACGCCTGTGGACGAGGCTTTCCACAGAGGGACTTGGGTACCTGGTAAGGAGGAGGAAGATGCCACGTGGCTGCTACCCTTTCTCAACCTTATTTTTTAAGTAATTTGTAATCAACGTAGAGGAAATGGAAGTAACAGTAGCGTCTCACTTAGAGTTGGAGAAATCTTTCTGCCATGCACACCAAGAGGAAGAACAGATGTACCGCCTTGACTTCGAAGCCTGACGCTTTCTTCGAGACCCCGAATTTCCCAACGAATCCTTGGCTTTCTCTCTAGGTCTCTGCCACTTCTCTCCAGCGACCGCGAGTCAAGGGTTTAGAACTCCGATCGCAATACACCCGACACGCAGGAATGTGCGCCGACCAAAAATGAATTCGTCGCCAAGGGACTACCTCTGCAGGGTCAGTGTCTGCACCGAGAAGTGTGCCGACGCCCGCGTCCCGGGGGTACCTCATCTCAAGCTCCTTCCTTCACAGTGAAGGAGGCCGAAGAGTCCACACCGATGACGACGACGACACGGAACAGGCGAAGTGGACAGGCAGAGGCCCGACCATGGGTGACAGGGACGGAATGGAAGTGCAGCACTTGCAAACTAATCCAGAAACCGCAGGAGGGCCTCGCTTCGTCCCATCGATCGCTCAGTTTCTCTCTGGTCCTCTGTGTGTCCACCCAGGCTCTCCCTCCGCCCTTGACCCCCTTTCCTCCTCCCGCCTCTGGGGCCTCAAACGTTAAAAACAAACAAAATTAACCGCTAAACAGTACTGTGGAGGCTACGATTTCTGCACTATCACCTCCCCAGCTGATGAAAATGGTGAGTGTTTAGCCTAGGTTAATATTAGATAAGATGTCAAACTGAACGTTTAAAACGTAGCCACTAAGACGTTACCATGGAAACGGGGGTGCACAGGACCTCCCGGACTCTATTTCGCAACTTCCTGTAAATCTGTAATTCTTTAAAAATAAAGAGTTGGCCACCGAAGCTTTGCTACCGCAGCAAACCACGATTCGGATTTACACACGGTGGTCAGCGTTTTGTTTTTAGTGGTTTTTTCCCCCTAAGAACTACAACAATTAAAAAAGTCTTCCTAATTTCTCTATGAAGTAAAAGGATACTGTTGAGAGAAATAGGATCAAAGTATCACGTTCACACAAACACTCTAAAATGTGTTCTGAAAGTTTTTGAAAACGCTGTCTAG
The DNA here is from genome assembly GCA_039655065.1 of Glossophaga mutica. NCBI lineage: Eukaryota > Metazoa > Chordata > Mammalia > Chiroptera > Phyllostomidae > Glossophaga > Glossophaga mutica. The sequence continues at coordinate 94,087,198 of CM077313.1, forward strand.
GGGCCCTACAATTAACATCCTCAATCCTTCCTTCCTAACCATGTATTTTTTCTCCCCTCCTTAAGTTTAAAAAAAAAAAAAAAAAAGCTCACCGTAGTGTTAATATGCAAAGAAAATAAATGTTTGCCTCCCAAAGCCCCACATGTCAGGAACGAGAGTCGCTTCCCTTTGCGTCCGCCCTGTTTTCAAACGGACCCGCAGGTCACACCCCGCAACGCCGACACTGCACTTCCAAAACACTCAGGGGAGGAGAAGCCGGCCCGAAGTCCCGGCCCCCTTCCGAGTCTGCCATAAACCTGCACCCTGTTGAAAGCAACTATGCGACCAGCAATGCCTGCGAGGTGAATTATCGTCTTTGAACGGTTAGCTTTTCCATTTTTGGTGTTCCTTGCAGCAAAAGCCATTTATTTTTACTCAGATTTAGAACAGCTTTAAAAATGACTGTTACAGGCTGCCGGTAGGAAACAGCAAAGCCCCATCGTACGGTAATTCATGACCAGGCTGCTGCTTTGCCAGTTTGGAAACGACAGGTAGGTAGACAGGCCGACGGCGCGTTGTCATGGCTCCACGTGAGCACCCGCAGGCCTGCCTGGGATGCACCGGGGCAGACGCAGGAGCCCCAAGGCCGTCCCGAGGCTGGAGTCCCGGGTGAAGGTGGCGCGGTCCCTGGGGACAGGGTGCAGCGCCCAAAGCCCATCTTGGACGCACTGCCTGTCCCCTGAAACAGCTCAGTTAACTGAGCTCAGTTACGCTCGGACCGAACAACCCTGGGGCGGGCGCGGGGGGGGGGGAGGGGGGGATACAGATCAGTTCCTTTCTCTGTTTAGGAGGCTTAACCAACCGCTGCCGGAGGGGCCAAGGGCTGTGGCGGAGCGCTGCTCCTCCTCCCGGCGGGGTGGCCCTGGCGTCCAGAGGACACAAGCAGCCTGGGGAGGCGCACGGCCATCGCTGCCACGCGTGCTTCAGGGGTACAGTGGAGGAAGGACGAGCGGGAGGAGACAGACCGGACATGGAGCCTTTGCAGCAGCCATGTGAAGTCCTACTGTGAACACGGCCCAGCAGCTCATCGTAGTGCCCCAACGAGGTGAAGAGCATTTTAAAGACAGGCCCAGGCTCTGCAGGGAAGAACAGCAGCCCCACGAGGGGAATGAAGAACCCCTGCTGGGGAAGGACGGCGGTGGGGGCGCAGTCGGTGTGCCCTAGGGGTCCTGCCCCGGGGCGGAGCCGGGCTGAGCGGCACCGCCCCGGTTCTGAGGCCTCCACAGGCGCCCGAGCGCAGGGTGGGCAGCTGGGGCAGAAGCGGTGGCCACCAAGGGCCCAGGCTCCCCAGTCAGAGGCCAGGGAGTGGCCTCCAGCGTGCCTAGGGGGATGACCTAGGGTAAGAGGCAAGAATGTGCCAAAGCCCGGGTTCTGCGTGCACCACAGGAATCGTAAAGGTTGTGCGGGGGGTCAGGGGGGCGGTTAGAGGTCGCAGGGCAAGTCAGCCCTCCGAGGGCGATAACTCCAAGCACTCCTGAAACCTGCTCCCGGACCGCACCCCCCCCCCGCCCCCGCCGCTCCGTCCTCTGCCTGAACCATCTCTCACTCCCGTCCTTTCTGCAGCCCCATGCGAGGAGCACGTGATTATCTGCATTCTGCAGATGGAAATCAGGACTCAGGTGCTTACTCACCAGGCCAGCATCGCCCTGCAGCCAAGGTGGGGCCCGGGTCCCCTCCCCGAACCTCCTGGAGCATGTAGAGGTGGAACAAGCCTCAGTCACTAACTTTGGTCCCCAAAGGGCTCACACAGCAGGTCTGGAGATGTTTGGGTACGTTTTTTGTGTGTGTTTGTATTTTATCCCCCATACACATTGTTTCCCTACTTATAGAAAGTTTAACATTACGTAGATGCTACAGATAAGGTTATCCTCGCCTTCTCTAGAACCAAAAAGCCATGCCACCCACCCACTGTTAGGGATGACCGGCACTGGGATCGCCGGTCTGACGGATTCTTTAGTCTGTTATAACAACGTGTGGATTGGGGACATCGCTCACAGACACGATGGTTTTGGACACACACAGCACCAGAGGCAGCTCTCAAACACCCACCCGGTGGTAGCGGCCTCTGTGCGGACAGCACAGTTATTCCAAGAGCCCTGGCCATCGGCACAGGTGGCTCTTTGACCTTTGCTCGGTGTGTCCCCTCTGCCCCACAAGTCCGGTCAAGTCCTGGCCGAGAAAGTATCACCTTTCCTTCCCTGAGTCAAGAATGCCTGGACATTTCCTGCATTTTTAATGAATGACAGACACATTCCACTTTGTAGCCAGAAAAAAATACAGAGACAGAGATTCCCCAGGAAAGCCAATTCTATACTGACCAGAAAGTGCTTATTACCGACATGTTCAAGTACGTATCTCACGTGCATCTGTGTTTGCTTGGATGTCCCAGGTGCTCCAGCAGCAAGGAGCCTGGGCACCATCTAGTTTATTTTACGGAAGCTAAAACTGGGAAGCAAGATTCTAACCCATTTTACCTCCTGTTGCAACCAACAACAGACAATGGGAAAAGTTACATTTGGCTAGGTTCCAAGAAAAACTCCATTAGCAACAGCACCTTGCAAAGTATGAGACACGCATATGCATACTTGTGTTAGAAATAATTGTAAAGACTGACTTGGAGACTTCCTAACTTTAAAACAATATATGGTATGTTTTTGGAGTCATTTGTCAAACCTTTCTTTCTCAGTGGAGGTTTATTCATAGCAAATAAGAAAGAAAGAGAAGAAAAGAGTGAAGTTAGGAAGGGGGAAAGAACGGACTGAGGTAATACATTAGTCTCACTCATAAATGGCTCCATGCACGACACCTAATGAAGCACCGGGAAATGGCAGCAGAGATAAAGACATCAAGAAGTAACTATAAGGTAGAGTGTCGTCCCAATACGCCAAGATTGTGGGTTCGATCCTTGGTCAGGGCACGTACAGGAATCAGCCAATGAATGTATCAGTAAGTGGAATAACACATCTCTCTCTCTCTCAAAATCAATAAATAGAAAAAATAAAAAGGAGAAGTAACTATAAGGATAAGGTTTCTGACTATTAACTTTGCAGCAAATCAGAGCCAAGAAAGAGTTCTGAAATTCATCAGATTTCAAAGCCCCTCAGAGTCAACACCTTAAAAACCAACAGGCGCCGAGGTAACTCTTCAACAGCGACCGTTCGTCTTTCTGTCATTCATCTGGACTTAATCAAAAGCAGAGGAAATGGGGGGCCTTTCCTGTACAAGAAATAGTAACTGTTTCACCATGTGGCTCAGTGGTTGGGTGCTGGCCTGCGAATCAAAGGGTTGCTGGTTCGATCCCCAGTCAGGGCACATGCCTGGGTTGCAGGCCAGGTCCCTGGTAGGGGGCGCACGAGAGGCAACCACACATTGATGTTTCTCTCCTCTTTCTCCCTCCCTTCCCCTCTCTAAAAATAAATAAATAAAATCTTAAAAAAAATAAAAAATACATGTTAGTAAAAATAAAAACCCCAAACAAAAACAAGAATGGATTTCGCCAGTACCAGGACAAACTCGAAATAGTTCGCCGAACGGGCCTCGCTCAGCACAGCTTTACTCCGTGCGCGGCTCCCGGTTCGCGGTAATGACCTAGGAGACACTGACGAGAGCCGGCCACGGCCAGGAGCCCTCCCTGCGGCTTTCAGACGGTCAGCGCTGCTGAGAGAAAAGCCAGCTCAGGGGCTCCTCGAAGAACTTTCTCAAGTCCCGCTTACAACGACGAGACATTTTCCGGGCGCACTCACCGGCCCTTAAGGACTTGCGCTGATTCAATAAGGGATTGGCTCTGACTGCAGACACTAAAAGTTACCGACGAGTTTACGAGGAGGGGGCGAAGAAGCGAACCTCTGTGCAGGGTTCACGTGTCCAGCGTCAGTCTGCCGCCCTGGAGAGGGTGGCTGTACGCAGCGCACGAGCCTTCTCCAAGGCTGGAGTGGATGAGGGAAATGCCGCCGTGCGCAACTGCCACGGCAGCCAGGACATCGCCGGCATGTCTCGTGCATCGCAGGAAGCCTCAGGTACCACACGCCCGCCTTTCCGACGGAACCCTTCACAATGGTCCTCCCCAACGAGGGCTCAGGGAACGGAGGTCTGGCAGTGCTCCGGACCTCCTTCCCTGCCCGGGCGGGCGGGCACCCCAGGGAGCTCGGCCCCCACAGCCGCGCTTTAGCCTTCCTTACCAGCCTGCCTGTCCGTTTCCACGGCAACCGCACACACACACAGGTGCACCTGCGTGGTGCTCCGCGGTGAGTCAGGAAGTGCGGCTCTACGTCACAAGTGGCAGTGGCCCAAGGAACTGGGGAGGCATTTTCCAAGTTCAATGTGATTCTGCGTGTAATCACTGTGTCTACAAATTACGCGGACCTTTGCTTCCTTTCTCTCTCTGCTTTCTGTGCTAGGAGTCAAAGAAGGGATGTGAAGCAGCTATTTTTCTTATTCCTAACAAGTTTCAGGGTCAAATCATGCTGTCGGGGAGAGTATTAAAATGATCAACATTCCATTTTATCCAGACACTACTTCAAATCTTCACATTCAATTGTTACTTAAAAAACAACAACAATAAACAAACCAAAGGACCATTTTGATTTTTAAGTGTAAAACGTGTCACTTCTCTGGCATTTTACCGTTGACATTGTATATTTCCTCATGGCCGCGTACAGAAATAAAGCAGGAAATGCTAAGACCCCGGCATCCACCCCACAAGACGTTTGCATTTACCAAAGGACAGGCCACCGCAGGCTGGCGGCAGGGCACCAGGCCCACAGGTGTCTCTCGCTCTTTTCCCTTTGCCTGGAGACAGGTGTCTCTCGCTCTTTTCCCTTTGCCTGGAGACTGGGCAGAAAGAAGTCTCATTCTTTGAGGTCCAGCTAAACGTTCTCTTTTCGAGAGAGTCTCCCCCACCCCCCATCGCAGAGATAGAATTCGCCCCCTTTCCGGGCTCCCACCGAAATCCCAAACCACATCCACTGTAAGTCGCATCGCAGAGGGCTGTTCACGGGCCTCTCCCCAGCTCGGCCCCCCAGACTCGGGAGCACCTGACGGAGCAGCACAGAGGTCGTGCCCCCTTCACAGTGCCAGAGCCTGGCAGGGGCTGGGCAGGTGGAGCGTCGGGGCCGCGTCAGCCTGGGCCTGCGCGGGCGTCTCCTGGGGGGTCTGCGGTTGCAGACGGTGGGTCCCCCCCGCCGAGGATCGCAGTCGGAGGCCCGGGTTGGGGCTCTAAAAATGAGTATTCTATGAAGATCAAGGCGCTCCTGCTGCCGTCTTAGGAAACACACTGTGAGAGCCGCCGTACTAGACTTTTCACGCATTAATTCAATAAAAAAAATGCCACTTTGAGGTGGATTTATTAATGAAATATAACCTGTTCTTGGATCTCGAGGAAGCGCGTGCAAATGAGTAAGACCCCAATTCGAGTTAGAGAACAAAGACGTAGTTCATTCTCTGCCACAAGCTACACACACCACTCGACACACTCATCAGCTCGCCCTCGGACTTGTAACCTCGGTAGGTGCTGCCCCACCCCCAGATTCACAGGGTCTGGGGTGCGGCAAGGCCCCCTCTCTTTCAGAAGCACCTTGGGTGAGTCTAAGGTCCGAGCAAGGTTCAAAAGCCACTGCTTCAAACGGAGAAAACGGTCACCTCCTAGTCTTTGTTGTTCGGTCACTAACGTATAAAGCCAAGTCATCAAATAAGAAATGGCAGCCCCCATCTGATGATCTGCAGCAACAGACAAATGTGGTTCCCAGCACGCCTGCATGCACTACGTGTTATTGATCGCTTGCTGATCACTGCGGTGAATCAATGAATCGGGCTGCTAACCAGAGCTGCCTAGTCCAGAAAGCAGCTGGGAACCCAGGCCCCGCCTGGCTCCGTGTGGGTGTTGACAGGAACATGTGACAGGCTGGAGGCAGGGCGTTGGACAGCCAAAGACAACACCTGCAATGGCAAGAGCTAATGAAACAATGAGTCAAGGTCACACTGCGCTCTTGGGCTCCAGACCCACACGTTCTAGTGCCTCCTGGGCTTTTCCATCCGAGCGCCCACCCCAGCGCTCCTGAAGCATTCGTGGCCTCCACGGGGAACTCTGTATCTCTCCGGGCTTCGGGTCAGAAGCCTGCGTGTCCTCCTGGGACTCTGTCTAGTGCACTCGCTAACACACTTATCAATCAGTCCTACCTCCGGATCAGCCCAGGTGAGGCGCTGGCTCTGCGTTCTCACTGCTCCTGCTCCCCCGCCTCTGCGCGCCTGTCCTGACCTCCCCGCTTCCACCACGCCCCGGCAGTCCACTCCCCACACTGTGGCTGGAGTTGGCTTTCTCAAGCACCGGACACGCCCCACCGGTTCCTAGCTTAGAACGCCACGGTGACCCTTCTCCCACGAGGGGACGGTGGAGCGCTCTGTGAGCTGTGTCCTGGCCACCTCTCCCTTGTCCTTTCCTGTCCCTGCACAGAATTCCCAGCTCCTCCAGACCCTGCCGTTCCAGGCACCTCTCTTGAAACGTCCTCCGGGTCGTGCTTTTTCGGGGAAATACCCCGCACTCTCTGCAGGCTCCCGAGCGCAATCCCTCCCACGTGGGGCTCTCCCCAGTCCCCTCTCCAGGGGCAACTACAGGCAAAGACTAGCAGCAGAAGACGCTGCCGTCCTGCACAGAACTCTGTCCTTGCTCCTGTGCCAGTTTCACACCTGTTATCTGAAGATCTCTCTTCCCCTAATTGACGGTGGGACACTTGAGACAAGCACCACGTGGGACTCATCCCTGCAGCTCAGAATGCGGACAGGGACAGCCCAAGTCACTTACTGTGGTTGGAGCAGAAAGGGAAAAATGCAAACAAAAGCCCAAGTTGTAACAGGTCGCCATGCTTGCTCTTATACTGAAGGACAAACAGCAGTGGTTAACTGATGTAATTATTTACACGAAATCAAGGCCATGTGCAGGCCCAGTAGTGACAGGGTGCAATTGTGGGTGTATTTAGTCCCGGGGACAGGCATTCTCATCTAGCCATCAGTCCCCTAAATTGCATTTCGAGGCTCTCGTTAATGAGACGTTCCAGATATAGTTGGAAAGGACGCTTTGACTCCGGGTCTTCCTGTGAGGACCTGCCAGGATAGGACGTGACGTGGAACCCAGAAGGAAATTCTACCCTCCCGTGCTGGCCGGCACACTCGACTCTCTTAAGCAAGCTGCTGAAACTTGGTAGGAGTAGAATTTATTTTGAGCATATGCAACTCAGGGCTGCTTAGTCAACAGGGTCAGACATCTGACATTGCGCCTTCGTGCCTTCGGAGACCGAAGTGTCAAGCCCAGCATGTAGCTCCTAACCAGGCTAAGACAACAAGCCACCTCTGCACGCTGGCTCCGAACCACCTCTCCAGCTCCCACGGGCTCAGGGAACTTTCTGGACGCCTGAATTGAGTGTGTCTACCTAAATGCGTAAGAAGAAAGCTGGACTTAATGACTCTGAAAAAGTGAAAATTTCGGTCAAACTGATTCTTTGACATAAGGCTTAAAACCTGGATCCTGCCCTGGCTGGTGTGGCTCAGTGGATTGAGTTCTAGCCTGCAAACCACAGGGTCACTGGTTTGATTCCCAGTCAGGGCAAGTGCCTGGGTTGCAGGCCAGGTCTCCAGTAGGGGATGCTCAAGAGCCAACAACACATTGATGTTTTTCTCCCTTTCTTTCTCCCTCCCTTCTCCTCTCTCTGAAAATAAATAAATGGAATCTTAAAAAAACAAAAACGAAAACCTGGATCCTTGCTCAAACTCAAACTACAGTACTTATGCCCACGGGCCGGATGGCAGACCACCCTCAAATGTTGTGGAAAGAGCCAACCGTTGGAATTTTCTTAGTAAAGGCAACCTTTTAGGCGGAAGATGAAAAAGAAGGTGTGAGCAGAAGCTCTGATGTCGAATGGGAACGACCTTTGAGAACAAGCTGTATGGTCTATCCCATTTGCGCTTGTGGCTCCAGTACAAACCAGTCCTAACCATCCGAGACCAAAAAGGTTTCTTATCATATTTTCCAACATCCATAAGTGACAGAAAAAAACAAAAGGAAATGCGTTCAGTGGAGATCTGGGGAGCCCAATCCGGTTTCTTTGTATTTCCAGGGCAATAAGGCATGGGGCAGCCACACTCTACGGCTAGAACTTCCACCTTTTCTCAAAAGGTAGCCCTAGGAGTAAAACCCGACTTGAAGTAAGCCCATTTCTGCTGTACCATGTACACATCGAAACACAGCCACAGATACACAAACACAACTTGCCCAGCGACCCACACTGTGAGGGCCATGTGATTTCCTAGGTGGGTCCTTCCGCAAGCGGAGTGTCCCCAACATTTGCACCCTACGCCCCACGGCAGGCCCCGGAGTGCCCACGTGGGGCTGTCTTCCCTGAAACACCCATGATTATCCATTTGATACTAGAGCTGGCTCGCCGCGCTTGTCGAAAAAGTTTGATGCCAGCTGCTGGCCCTGGAGCTTAGATCAAAGGAAAAACAAAGAGTTTTTGTTTCTTTGGAAACAGGGCGGAATCCTTCATCTTGACTGATGAACCTCTAAAAACATTTCCGAACAGGTACTGCTCTCACGGGACCCTGTCCAATGAAGGCCGTACGAGAGATCTTGGCGACTGACTCCTGCCAGCTGCAGAGTAAGTTCTGGAAACGCCATGGACTGTGAAACTGAACATCTGAAGCCAGACGTGACAGTCACCTGTCACGAGGATGTTCAGAGGTGGGGCCAGGGCAGGCTCGCTGGGCGGAGGGTTCCTGCCCTCCCCCAATACCATCCGGGTCTCCCCCTTTCCATTCTGCCAGTGCAAGGGGCTGGCTCAGCACCCCTCCGGCACTCTCCAAGCTCTCTGTCCATTTGGTGGCCGAGTTGCCTCCAGGAAAGGCGGCCAGAGTGACTGCTGCGTGACAGTGAGCAGGGGTCGAGACCTGAGCAGGCGGCCATTTGTTCCGAGTTCACACCAGGGACCACGCTGGGGAGCTCGGTCCCTGGTCCTGTTCCTCCCCACCCCCAGCTCGGACGTTAGATGCTTTCCTAAAAGCAGACTCACGCCAGGCAAGTGGAGTTAGGCGTTTGAGGGAGGGCTCGGGCCGAGAACCCTTGCTCTGCCTCTTCCAGTGGCTGGAAAGTCAGTTTACTGCTCCGTACCTCGGTTTCCCCACACAGGAGGGAACCCACGTCACATGCTTGCTGTCAGGGTCAGAAGGACAGGGAGGACATGCCAAAGCACGTCTGACAGCAGCGCCACGCGCAAGCAGCACGGGAGAGACTCGACGTCAGGACCAAATCACTCTCTCTCAAGTGAGTTGCATTTCTTGAACAAAACTGAGGGAATTTGTTTGACGTGGGTCTTTAACACTTTTTGTAAATAGATCTCATCGTATATTTTTAATAATTCGCCCCTTAAATTTTGGTCATTTTACATCACTTTCACCGAATGACATTTGTTTGCCTAATTTCACTATTTTTTTTCTCAGGAGCATTCTGCTTTAAGCAAATACAGGACTGACAGGCAACTTAAGTGGCATTTATATATTTTTTTCCAAAACACATCTCCAAGCACCGATAGCCATGTTCACAAGGGTAACAGCAACAAGCTGGGGGTGTTTCTGGGGCGGACTGATGCTTAGGGCGCTTGCAGAGTTTAGTTTAAAGCAGCGACATGGGTTCCCTGCAGCAGGAAGGGAGACCCCCCTGCCTGCGACGCCTGCGACGCCCCCATCCTCAGCTGGTCAGGACCCTCAAGGCTCACAGTGGGAGGGGTGCCCCTGAGACTTGGAGGAGGACAAGCTTTCACCAAAAAGACATCCACTCTTCCTGAAAACACGCCCACCTCCTCTTTCCCGGATGTTGCAAGATGCTTACAACTCCAGATGTTCCAAAAGAGCTCTTTGCTTGCCAGTCGGTCTTTCCGGCGTCTTTACCAATCTCTCCTCCGTGCCAACAATTCCCCGCACCTGGCCACCCCACCGAATCACCTGAGGAGTTTTGAAAAACCTCGCTGGATGGCCAGGTGTCACCCCAGACCAAGGCCACCAAATGTCTGGGGGTGGAAGGCTGACATGGGTTTGTATTTGGTGAGGTTGGGTTTGGTTTAACGTGCCAAGTGATTCTGATTCCTAGCAAAGTTTGGGAACTGCGGCTCCAAGCCCTAACGCTCCTCCAGCAGCCTCGCTCGCTCAGCACCAACCCCCCAGCTGCCTGGGCCAGTGACATCAGCAGCAAGTACAGACCTGACTCCTGGAAGCCGGGCTTCTCGACTTTGAAATTGTGCAATTAAACCTTCCAAGGCACGTTTCCCACGTTAGGTGGGTTGATGGTCCGCAGTCACGGAGCCAAACTCAATCACGTTGGCTCTGGACATTTGGGGCACGTGAACCAGGGACGCCATTCCGCTTTTTAAAAAAAAAAATAAATTTAATATTTTGGTTGGCCCAGTGTCAAAATCTTCAGAAAGCTAAAAGAAAGATCTCCAAGGGAAAATCTCGGCACTTTGAGGAGGGAAGTTTTTCTGTGAAGCCTTATTTTGGAAAAAACAAAAACAAACAAACAAACAAAAAAACGGTGGGGAGGGACCGGAGCGCTGGGAAGTTCGGCACCAGCTGCCCCTCCGCCGCCGGTCGCACCTCTCTGTCCTGCTCCACCCCAAGCCTGGAGACGCGACCGAAGGGCTGCAGGTGGGAGGCAAATCTTGGGGATCACCGAGGCGAACACCAGACCCCACGGGCTCAAGGGGTGCGGCTGGGCGGGAGGGGGCCCGGGGACCTGCGCCCTGGGGTAGGGTCCGACCGCACCCGCCTCTCTGCCGAGGAGAACACGAAGTCCCTCGCAGGTAGCTACAGGTAGTTCGCGACAGAGACGGCCACTGCCGGCCTCCCGGTCCCGCGCTGCAGCCGCAGCCCGGAGAAAGGACCCACGAGGCAGGGGAAGACGCGGCGCGGGCAGCTCTGGAGGTACCCGAAGGGTGGCAGGGGTTCTCGCCCTCCTTCCCGAAGCCCCTGGGGCGCACTCGCCGGGACGCCCGCCGGTCCCGCGTGGGAGGGCAGCAAAGTGAAGAAAGTTGCGAGCGCTCCGGGGCGTCCCGCATCCCGATCCCCTAGCCCGCAGTTTCCCCCTCGGGCCGCAGCAGGCTCGCGCGGCTCAGAAACGCAGCGCCGCGTCCCTCCCACGGTCCCGGCCAGAGGCGCAGCCGTCCTCGGGGCAGCCGGAGCGCCGGGCGCGGGGCCGCGGGCACGCCCTTACCTTTCTTTTCCTCCAGCGCCAGCCCCGCCGGGAAGTGCGCCGCCAGCAGCACCAGGAGCGCGGCTCCCACCGTCCCGGAGGGTCGCATCGCTGCCCCGAGAAGCTCGCTCCGGGTCTCCGCAATTAGTCCGGGAAGGAGTCGGCGGCCGTGCGCGCTGGAGGTGGCGGCGGCGGCGAGGCGGGGACTCCGGAGGTGGCCTGTGGTCCGGTCTGGGAGGCGGCGGCCGCCGGGACTGGCTGGGGACTCGCTCGGGACTCGGGCCGCCCTGGCCGCGGGCGTGCGCACCGAGCCGGGGGCGGAGGCTGCTGCGGGCGCGCCGAGCCGGGGGCTGCCCGGACGTCTAGCTCGCGGGGCGGGGAGGCTGGGCTGGGAGGAGGAGGGACCAGCCGGAGGAGGAGGGATCGGGAGGAGCAGAAATCGAGGAGGAGGGAAGAGAAACCAGCAGCTGGCACCGCGGGCAGGCCGGCCGACTGCGGCTCGGAGGCGGCGGACAGCGGTGGCCCCCGCGGGCCCAAGCGCTCTGGGGAGGGCGGGGTGGGAAGAACAGCGGGCGGGAGCCTAGCGAGCGCCCCCGGTTCGTCTCCGAGATGGCGTTCCCTGCGCTGTCCTTGAAGACCCGGCCCGCGAACTGGCCACGCTCTCCTGGTGACCCAGCCTGCGTCCAGCCAGATTTGTGCCAGGGTCGCCATTTCCCGATTCAACTTGCAGAACAAAGTGGTACCAGCTCCGGGCGAATTCGCCAAGCCTCAGGCCCAAAGCCAAATAATGGCACCGATGGGGGAAGCACCCCTTAATCCTCTCCTAGCTCCTGCGCAGCACCCTGGAAACCTAGTGGGGACAGAGGACGGCCTGGCAGCCAAGTTGTCCCTCGCTGAGCCCGTGCGACAGGAGCGCCAGGTGGCTGAGTCGGAGCTCTCAAGTCCAAAGGACCCTTCACATCCCATCAAGCACCCTCGAAATCGTCTGAGATGCGGGCACTCGACTCCTGGCACGGAGCCGGGCCTTGGGGAATGTTGCCGGAATGATGCAGGAGAACCGCGGCAGCCCACAGCCCTCGGAGGCCAGGAATGAGCCGGGGGGACTTGAAAAGCAAACTCGGGCCGTCAGTTATTTCCCACAAGTCAAGCGCTTAGAATGAAGGCTTGACACCAGCGCACGTGGAGGTGCTTCCACGGGAAGGCCGGGTGCCCTGCTCCCCTGAGATGGCCCGGTGTGACTGAGGCAGGAGCAGAGCCTGGGAGGTTCGCCAGGGACTGGGCTGGAAGAAAGCAGGGTTTCTTGGGGCTGCAGGGTCGTTAGTAGCTAAATGACTTCCACAGGGTCTCTCCGTCCCTGCTGGGCAGATGTTCTCGGCGTGTCCTACACCCCCATCCCCAAGTGTCCCTGTAAGGCCACCTACCGACATGGAGGCTGGTCGGTCGGGTCTCCCTGGGGTTTAAGCAAAGTAAGTGGAATTCCAGTGTGTGAACCCCCTCTGGTCGTGGGAGGACAGGAACACCTTTCCTGCTTCCCTTCCCGCAGGTGCCAGGCCCGGGGCCCCTTTTCCTCCGCATTTAGAGTCATTTGTGTTCCTGTGTTTGAACAAGTCAGGACAACCACTGAACCCCCCGCCCCCGCCCCCACCCCCGCCCCCGAGCACATTGTGCCCCGGAGTGAAGGAGGCTGAGAAGACTCTGGAGGCGGTGTGCTTGGTTCCCTCCCCAGGTCCCAAATGAGGCCCCGTGCTACCTGTCACACGTCACAGACTGAAACCCAGCTGCAGACGCAGCACAAGTTAGGGAAGGACGAGCCGGAAACACAACGGTGGGACGCCGCAGGAAGCCAGGAGCGAGTCTTACGACCGGGTCCCACGCCTGTCCCCAACGAGGCCTCGCTGTGGCCCGCCAGCCTTCTGTCCAGCAAGTTCCCTGGACGGCACAGGTCATGCCGTCCACATGGTTGCACGCCCACGGATCGAAGCTGCGACTAACTGCAGAGGCCACGTGGGAATCTCTGCCCTGCGTCCCCCAAGAGCAGACAGTGTGTGAAGACTTTGGGGTTCTCACGGCCCAGCTTTCATGACGCAGCATCCTCTCCAGGGCTGTTTCGGGAAGCCACCCTTCCATCCGATCTGATGGCATTGCGAGGACAGAGCTTTGTGGCAACCATCCTGCTAGGAGGCTGCATGACAGGCACGCACCCCACTCGAGTTTGACCCCAGAGTACGTGGGAATGGGCAAGCTCAGCATATCCTTGCGAAGCTTGGGTTCCTCCTCCTCTGAGCTTGTGGCACAGGAGTGAGTGACAGTCAGGGTAACTTGGCACTCCTTGGCAGGTCCGTGGTGTGTACGAGTAACTGTGGTACTTGTTAAAGCACAAGACCGTATGAATGAGCTCAGGACAATGATGTCTTGAGGGTCAGAGCTTTGCCCAGACTGGACCCTGCATAGACGGTGTCCAGGCACATCCCAGGCCACGTCCGGGGCAAAGGCCACTGCAATAGGGACCGCAAGAGCAGCTCTGACCTCGGGCTACTAAGCACCGTCAGATCTGACCCCCTATGAGCCGGGCTACATGTTTGTCTGGTTTTATGGAAAGATGCCGCCATGGCTTGGGAAGTTCACACAAATAACCCACCCTAGTCCCAAAACATACTTGCTAGTCACGAGGCCAACCTTGAACCCAAGTCCCAGCCACGTTCTTCACCACACAGAGTGCGACTTTCCCAAACGTGAGACGGGTAGACTTTGGGTCCTCAAACTCTGTCTCAGGGTGTTGAGGAAACTTTGTAGAGGAGACACGACCAACACTTTTCGTTGGCCAAAGAGTCCTGGATAAAGCATCCACACACACCGTGTCAACAAGGACACGCGGAAGCTTCCCGTAGTTCCTGTAGTGAAGCTCACGTGGCCTCTCCGTGTTCTCAGCACCAGCTCTTCATTCTCTCCACATCTTTCCTCCTCCGACGAGCAGCTGCCCTCTTAGACGAGGCCTCCGAGTACTTTAACTATGAGTTTAAGCCTTCCTAGAAGGAGCGTGGCGGCGAGGCCCCTGAGAAAGGGGAGGAGAAATGGGGACTGAGGCCGGGTGAAGACAGGACCCTCCACGAGTTCACGCCTGCCTTGGGCAGCAGGCTTCTGACCACCTGTTTCCTCTGGCCTCTGAGGTCAAGGCAGGAATGGGTGAAGAAGAACATCAAAGAGGTGGGTTTCAGAATTACAAAACTTCTATAAACTACTGGAACCGTCTAAAAGTGGAACGGGCTGCCTCCGAGTGCAATGGGTCTCTCCATCCTCAGATTTGTGTTCAGAAGTATTAAGTGTGAGCAAGAGAGGACGCGGAAGAAAGGACCGAATCCAGTCCCTCCCGACCCTAAAATTCCCTAAGAACATGCATATCTAAAACGGGCTTCCATTTCAGAGGACACACTCTTCTCGGGATATTTTAAGAAGACCCAAAAATGTGCTAACCGCATTGCCCCTGGGGAGCACAGCTAGGAGGCCGGGGACCGAGGGCTGCGGGGAGACTTATTCTTTAACAGGCGTCACCTATTTCTGTAAGATAAGGGTCAGTGACCTCCCTAGGCTCCCTGCTGAGATTCAGGGGCGCTCCGGGTGGTGGGCGTGCTTGGTTTTCTCGGCCACTTCCCCTCTCTCTCTTTGGGTCACTTTATTTTCGGAGACCTGTCTCGGCCCAGTGTGGAGGAAGCAGCTTCTCTTTCAGGAATATTGTTGCTGACGCACAGCTGCTTTGGCGTTCAACTGTCATTAGCATTCTTATTAGTAGTTATGTCATTAGGCTGCTTCATTATCTCCAGGGCTGAGGATTACGAAATGCCTACCAAGCAGGATCGTGGTTCTGAATGCTGGCTTCTGGCTCTGCTGTTTGTTCGTTACTTTGCACAGGGATCTTGTAGGAAGTTTCCGCACCAGGATTTGCCCACGATGCAGGTTTAAAACGGAGGGGAAATAACTTTGTCCAAGGTGTGGCTACTTGTCTCAGGCTTATCGTGGGAACTAGAAACTGGAGCCTCAAAGTCACAGCTGATGGCCTGCAGACCGAGTTCAGGATACAGATGTGATTTTGTGGGGCCCATTCAATATTTATTTCAATGGAATTCATGGCGACATTTAAAAATGAAGAGATTTCATATTTAAAATGTGGATTCTTTGTTTTTCTTGAAAAAATAGGAAGTGCTGGCCAGTCGGGCCTGCTTTCATGCGCTGGGGTGGGTGATAACTGTCCCCTTCGGAAAGGATGCCAAGTCTCTTGCTCACGTCAACACCCCCAAACCTGATTCTCCAGTTCCCGGGGCCCACGAGGCTGCTGAAGGCACCGCAGCCCCTCCCTTCCGGGTTCAGTAATGCCACCGCCTCTTTAAGCCTCTGGCTTTCCCGGGCCCTTACGTTCCTTTCTCCAATTCGTTCTGGCTCGTCTTGTGTGTGTGTGCATATGTATTTGCTGATAGGTTTGGGTCTGGGGGTTCAGTACACTCAATCCCATCACAGACCTCACTTGAAATGAGCATATTTCAAATATGGAATATTATAAAAACCCAGGAGTTTATCACAGCTCATAATCAGAGCTTATCATTATTATGGTTGACATTAGATAAACACATCCAACTAAAAATTATTAGGGGCAAATACAATCCTGCTGTAGAAGAGAGAAAGAAGGACCTCCCCCTCGATTTATGGTACAAGAGCAATGACCGTGAACTCAAGCTGCTTGGCCTTGGAGAGAATCAGGAGTAGGAAGTGGAGGGTAAGGAGGTTGAACTAAATATTGTTTCACTTGCCAGGCAGCAGGTTTTGCCTGGCTTACTTGTCTATATAAACTGTAATAATGGATAGAATGTGCAGTTTACTAGGGAATAACTCAAGAGGTATTTTGAGGCATTTGAGCTACTTACAATTTAATTATTGTAATTTTCTCTCATCTCATGTAATAAAGGTCGTGTGGCAAAGACCTCGTGCCAAGCTTATGTTCTTCACCAGGAACACAGACACTCCACACACTGAGAGAGAATTGTGTGACCTTATGTTTATTCACCAAGAATATAGATGCAGAGAATATTTTGGAAGTCTTAAACTGTTCTCTCATGTTTTATTTGAGAATTTTTTCCATTTTAAAAAATAAATCGACCCCGTGTGCAAAGAACTCAAACGGCCAGGAAAACCACCGCCTGAAACGCGTTGTCGTTGAGTAGCAGAGGTGCCGTACGAGGCAAGAAATCACTTTTGACCACAGGCCCAGAGGCTCGATTCAAAGTGACATTTGTAGGTGGCGGAGGGTCTGCCAGGGGTGGGGGGAGTGTGTTGTCGGTTAAACGATGGCGAACAGAGCTGGAGAAAGCCAAATAAATTGCCTTCCTACTTCTGCAGCTGACCGGGGAAGTAGAAACTGCCGCAGGGGTTCGCTGTGTGGCCTGAGCTGCCAGAAAGAAGGGGGAGGGACCTCAGAGATAGGCCCTGCCATGGCAGGCGACAACCACGCCCTGGAGAGTGGCCTCCTCCTCCTCCTGGGCCAGGGCAGCAGGGAGTGGACCCCTCAGCTGGACGCAGAGGCGACGTTCCTGAGATGGATGTGGGGAGAGACAGAGAGACACGCCTTTGCCGGACGACCGAGTTCCCAGGTTGCTCCTTGCTCCGTCGTCCTACACCTGAATTTATACGAGAAGCTATTCCATCCCTACTGAAATATTTACATTATACATTTTATGAATACTTTGAATTATGTATTATATATTCGATATATAAGCACTCATGCATTATACTTTTCTAAAACACACGGATTTGTATAATACATACATACATATATACATGCATCTATGTATTTATTACTCACACACATATACCTGTTTAAAGGACAGGGATGACCAAGTGAACAGGGGTTGAAAAACTGCCATGAACTCAGTGTGGCCTTGAGCATGCTCTATATTTTTAATCTTATTTTTTTCCCTCTGCAAATTGTCCTCAGTGCTTGCCACGTCAGGTGGTAATAACTGGAAACGGCTCAGGTAAGACACCTGGCGCGTCATCCTGGGCACAGGGACCGAGCGTCTGCGGTTCGGGCGGGGTGGGCTGCGCCTGTGACTGCCTTCCTTTCCCCGGAGACCCGCTGAACAGACCGGGCGGTGGAGCCCAGTGGAGCCCCGGCTCAGCCCGGAGTCCTCCGAGGGGCCCAGCCCATTAACGTGGTCACGTGTGCCCTTCAGTGAGTCCTCGTGGCCCTGTGAACGATCTAAACATACAATGACTCTCTCAACACTGCAGAAAAAGACGACCCCTTCAGCCTCCACTGGCTCGAGTTAGCAACAACGACTTTTCCCTGAGGTTTCTCACGAGGAGCTGTGAGGACCAGCGCTGCTCCTCACCCTCCAAAGAGCCGCTATTAGTCGCAGCAGCCGAAAGGAAGAAGAGGGCAGCGAAGGGCCCAAAGAGGCTGGCACTAAGCCCGGGCCCGGCCCACGCCGCCCGCGGGTGGACTGGCTTACAGGGACCCCGGTGTGTGCCCTCAACGGGTGCTGCTGGCTTGGGCCGGAGAGGCCTTGCACAGTCCGCACCTCTGCGTAACAGCTCCCCGTTGCCTTTGGTTTAAGGTCGTTTTGAGGCCTGCTTCCCTGCTTGTAGGGTGGGGGTGGGGAGGGGGCGCAGGTTCCAGACGGATACTGTGGTTTCGGGTCAGCTGGGAAGGTGACAGCGGGGGCTTTGAGGCCAAGTGCAGAGCTGGGTGTGGGGAGGCCCCGAGCGCTGTCTGGGCCCTCGCAGAGGCAAGCCGCAGGTGCTCAGGGACCGGCCCTGGGCGCACAGATTACCCGGGTTTGACACTGGTTTCTCCTGAGTGCAGGGAGCGGGTGCTGCCTCGCGGCCCCCGCCCTGGGACTGGGGGCTTGGTGGGGTGTTTATCTCTGATCGGGGCAGACTGGCTGGCCAGGCCCTTGATGGCGACTTTGCTAATAAGGGTTTGTCTGTAACCGCTTTTTCCTCTTTGAACCCCACTTTCCCCAGCCTGAATGTGTGTGTGTATTTGTTTTGTAAGCGTTCACGTTTAAACGAGGATTGAGTTTCCTCGATTTCTCAATCGAGGAATATTGGTGGCTTTTGGAGACTTGGAGACGTTTCTAAAGTTTGCTTTTCAAACCGTTAGATTTCCTGCAATGTCTTCGCTCGGCGCCTGCGGCAGAAGAGGGAGACCCGGAAAGTCTCCTGGGAAACTGGCTGGTGGGCGCAGGGGGAAGTGCCTCTTTCTGTTGGCAGCAGGAAAGGGAGCAGGGGTTTGAGCCCCCAGCCCCACCAGGGAGGCCCTGACTCTCCACCGTCAAGGTCATGTCCGGAGACGGGTGGCTCCCCAGCCAAGCACTGAGGTGCCCCCTTGTCCAGGCGGTGCTCTGTGTAGTAACCTCCTCAGTCATCCTACGCGATGCCTTCGCCTTGCGGACAGTCTCCGGGTGCTGGGCGTGGCTCGCCGTCCACTGTGCGCAGGGCTGGACAGCGGAAGCTGGCCCGAGCGCGCAGACATTGCTCGGGGAGTGCCCTGCAGACTAACGGGGGAGGGAGGAGCAGAGAGACCAGTGCAGGCGTGGACAGAAGGGGCCACCGACGAAAGCTGACAAGCAGGGGAGAGGCATGCGAGGCGCCCTCGCCAACTCAGAGGCCGCAAGCAACCTCCTAGGGTGGTCCGAAACCAAAACTTCTGAACCGAAAGTGAGTCACGGCAGGGAGTCCTGCCCCAGGCCTGTAGCTTCCTCGACTAAGATCAGTCTGGACCTTAAGGAGCCTGTCTGTTGTCCTTTTGCCTCTCAGGTAACAGGCCTGGGACTGTCTGAGGAATTTCGTTTTGTCCAGACCCCTCAGGACACAACCTTGCATCAGAGCGAGAGACCACGGGGGCCCCTGGTTGTCACCTTGTTCTCCGCACACCCTCTGCCTGTGGCACGAATGTTCATCGTTAACCGCCCTGCACCCAGCCACGCAGGAGAAGCGTGGGTTTTTCTCTCTGTGTCACGCTTTATCCAGTCCCAGAGGTTTCCCTGCTTCGCTTTCTCCCCACTCCCTAATCTGTCGCCATCGGATTCCGTGGGACCCTCCGGACACCTCCTCCTTTGACGGGGACGAAGCACATAAATGAGGTCCAGCACCGCCATTCTCGGAGCGTACGCTCGTCTGTCAGGAGGTCGCTTCCCAGCAGTTGTCGTCAGGTTGGCTCAAATCAGCTCGTCACGATTCTTACAGGTTTGGATGCTTCTTTCGTTGATACCCATTACATGAGATGGCGTGTGGAGGCTCGCTGAGAAGGGGCAGTTGAGTGCACAGCGGAGAGGCAGCGGGTCAGGCAGGGTCTGGAGACGGTGGCTCAGTGGGCTGGGCGGAGTCCCAAAACGGAAGGTCACCGGTTCCATTCCAGGTCAGGGCACCGACCGGGGTTGCGGGCCCGGTCTCTGGTTGGGGTGTGGGTGAGAGGCAAGCTCTTGATATTTCTCTCCCTCTCTTTCTCCCTCCCTTCCCCCTCCTCTAAAAATAAATCAATAAATAAAATCTTAAAAAACAAGCCAACAGTGAGCCTGCTCATTCAGGTAGCAGCCAGGAGCCAGTGCGGCTGGAGGGAGGTGGGGACAGGGGTGGGGGACGCGGGGTCCAGGTGGGCCATTGCGTTGCGCTCGACTTCCACTGACAACTGGACGGGGGAAGAAATGGAGGAGTCGCCACTGCACCGTGAACATCGGTCCTGCCCAGACCCCTCCCTCGGCTGTGTCCACGTTGGAATGAAGGCAGGCGAGAGGCGGTTTTAACAGTCCAGGTGAGCCGGGGCGGGGGGTCTGGTGTGGTGCTGTGGGGGTGCTGGGGTCAGACTCCAGGTGCCCTTTGAAGGAAGAGCTACCACAAAGGACAAGGCGCTGAAGGCGGGGTGTGAGAGCGTCCTCAGGGAGACAGAGAGCAATGGGGGAGGGCTGTGTGAAAGGGGGAGCCCAAGAGTCCGGGTTGGACTTGCCATGTTTCTGCTGGAGGCAGGGTGCAAGTGGCGGGACTTGAGTTTGACCTTCAGGACAAAGGTCAGGCGGGGGAAACCCGTGGGGTCAGCAGTGTACGCGGCGATGCTACTTGAGATTGAACGGGATCCTGCAGGGGTTAGAAGAGAGTGGAAAGGGCAAGAAGTGGTTGGAGCCCTGAGCCCGGGGGTGGGGGGTGGAAGAGGCCCGGGAGATAGGGAGGGAGACGCAAAGCCGACCGAGGAGGGGCCTGGCCTGGCCTGGCCGTCCTGGAGGCCAGCGGACGGCTGGTTTCCAGACGAGGGCCCGGGAGCCACGTCAGAGCTGCAGACCCACCTCTGGAAACATCTGTGCCTGGGTGTGCTGACCAGGAGGAAGTGTCCCTGCGGGGGTGGGCGCAGGGGGCAAGTGCCAGAATGTACCGGGACAAGGAGGACACAAGCCACCGCCTAGGCTGGAACGAAGACGGTGCGCGTCACCGGCTGAATCCCTGACCACCGGGTTCCCCAGTGTCAGAGCGACTGAGACACAGCCGCAGGCATCTGGCTGGGAACGGGCTGAATCCTCACTGCCCCTCCCTCTCCCTCCAGCTTGTCCCGGAGGCAAGGCCCTCTCCCGGACTTGCTGACCATCCGAACCAGTCATCCCCGATCAGAGGGCCTTGTGCTGCAAATAGCTGTACCCAGGACGCCTGGGGCAGATCGGCCCCAGAGGGTGACTCACCACCCTGGGCGTCTGCTGCACTCTCGCGCACGAACCCTTCTGCCCGTTCCCTCGAGGCCGCCGTCTCACGGACCGCAGCGTCCCGCCTCAAATAAAAGCCCTTAATTGGACCTTTTCGGCTCCCCGTCCTTTCTCAGCCACCTCAGCTACCTAACGGCCAGGATCTCCCTGGAGTAGGGTTTTAGCTGGAATTTGCTTGAGTATGTAGGAATACTCAGGAAGTACTGACATCTCTTGAATGTTTTCTGTATCTCGTTATAAGGTTAAATCTTCACCATCAGAAAAGTAGTGTCTCCCCAGGTCTCTGCCCTCCCTTTTCCCTCGTGTACCGCGCAGGCAGAGAACATGAAGGGCCAGCTCTGCTGGGGGGTGTCTGTGGAGGCGGACAGAGGACCGTGCTGCTCCAGCGGGGGATGTCGTGCCCACGGGCCGGGAGCAAGAGATGTCCGAACCTGCGGAGTTTCTGTAAGCCCTTCTTTGAGCCAGCCCGAAAGTGTTCACCGGGGAGCAAGATCTCCAATGCTCTAGAAAATGACAGGTTTGTTTTTTTTTTTGAAGTGCATTTGGAATGAAGGAGGGAACTAAGGAAGAAGATTGGGAGGTGGGAGAACGCCAGGCGGGGCACGGGGTAGTTAACGAACAGGATTGAGCCCTCCTGCTCTCTTGGAGGGTTAATACCCCGCAGGGGCGTTGCCTACCATCTCAAAGCCTTGCTAACCCAGAAGCCCAGGAACAGAGCACAGGGCCGGCCTGAAACCTGGCACCAAGTAGTTACCGGCCTGGGGCGGTTAGGAATGTAAGACCAGATCACCCTGCGAGGTCACTTTCCGTAGAACCCCTCTATGCCTCCCCCTGCCCCCCAATCGTAAGGAGCTGGGAAGGGGGAGGGGAAAAGGAGAACTGTGTTGTGAGGAGGCAAGAGTCCAATGGACCCTTGAGAGGAGACATGGGCTTGTGATACGTGTAAGTATTTAGGTGTTTCAGTACTGGAGCTATGGCGGGCTGTTTGCCTCTGCTTAGTTTATTAACTTATTTTAAACTTTGAGAGCTTGACACCTTCACACAGTTTATAGTTAAAGAGGTTTAAAAGTGTGCCCCGTGGGGTCAGCTTCAGAAATACCCAAACCTGTAAGAATTTCTATGAGTTCCTTTGAGCCAAACCGATGAGGAGCGCTGGGGAGCAACACCCCATCGGACTGAGAAATGCTCGGGAAAATGGTGGCGCTGCGCCCCCTTCTTCTGTCGCCTTTGGAGGAGGCCTGAGGGGGATCCATGGACCCCCTTGGGTGCAGGTTAGGGAGGTGGGACAAAGCAAAGCGGGGGAGCCCTCTGGCGCTGGATAAGGAGTGGAATGAAGGGCACAGACTCCGACACTCGTGGGTCCACAACAGTTCACGGTGGGCAGCTCCCGAGGTAGCCAGCTCCCTCAGGCGACTTCTGGTCCCTGCGCCGGCCTGGCGGTTGTGCTCACAGCGGGTGGGGGTGGGGGTGGGGGAAGGACCTTGCTCTGGGCTTCCCAGGTGGGATAATGGCGTGTTACCCGATGTGTTATTGTAGATGCAGAGGAGAGACCAGGGCCGGGCTTGGGGAAGGGGAAGACTGACCTTTGTCAAGGAAGTTGCAAGCTTGGGCAGTGACTGCCTGCCAAGACTCGGCTGCAGTCAGGAATTTTTGTGATAAGATCATGCCGGGCGGCTGCTTTCGGTTTGCGAGGCTTGCACCCAGGCCTCGCCTGAGCTTGTCGGGCTTAGCGCGGGGCCCCTTCTGGGCCACAGTGGAAAGCACCCGCCCCACGCCAGGTCTCCCAGCCAGCTGGCACTCCTCCACGGAGGTGGTCAAGCTGACCAGCTCCTGGGGGTTCTTCAGATACACTGTGCACGTTTCCCGTGCTCTTTCTGCACGAAAATGTGGAAGCTCGGACTTAGGAATACGTCATGGGTTCACTCCAGGCCGGTATTTAATGGTTCCAGTTCCTCATTCTTGCCGTAGTATATAGTCTTTCCCTTTTGTGGATGTGCTATAATTTATTACCTCGTTCCCGGGGAAGGACATTCGGGATATTTTCTGACATGAGTGACCTGCAGTACTGATCCCACATATTTGTAAGTGGAATTTCCAACTGTTTTGTTTCTGATGTTTAAAAAGTTTTATTCTCTTTTTTAAGATCTGCACTTTAGAATTTAAGGTATCATTTCAATGGTAAAAATGCACGTATTCAGGGTTTTTCTGTGGTTTAAATCTGCATTTATCTATTGTCTAAGGGTGTGGACCTTTTTCTTTTCATGTACTTAATGGCCGTGTCTGAGGTACCTGCCTGAAGTCTTTTGCGGTTTAGAGAATATTACAAACTTGATCGAGGTATAATTTACGTGTGATAAATGGAGTCTGGTTAAAGTGCGTGATTCAACGTGTCGCCGCCGTGAGCCCCTGTGGGACCACTGCCGTGAAGATACCGGACATTTTCATCCCCCCCAAACGTTCTCATCTCGTTTGCAGACCCCCTTCCTCTGCTCCTTGCCCCGAGACAGTACTGATGCCCACGCGTCGCTAGACACCAGCGTGTTTTCCAGAGTTGCAGAGGGACTCTAGGGCTCGCGTGGAATCGCACAGGAGGCGGCCCGCTGCGCCTGGCTTTCCCCCTCCGATGGTTCGGGCATTCGTTCGTGTGGTTGTGTTTATCAGTAGTTCGTCCTTGTTTGAATCGCTCAGTTAGCACTCCATTGCATGCGTATGCTGTATTTCATTTACACCAGTTGTCGGACCTGGGATTGTTCCCAGTTCTTGGCTATTATTGCATCAGTAAAAGTGCTGTGAACACTCGTGTCTGAGTCATGGTGTGGACGGAGGCTTCTACTTTGTGTGCAGAAGTGCCCAGGAGCAGAATCGCTCAGTTGAAGGGCACACGCAGGTTTTACTGCCCCCCACCCCTCCTTGGCTGCTGTATCATGGATATCGAAGGATAGATAAGGATTTTAAGGTAGATCAGATGTTATTTAGACAGTGGATTAGAGAGCTCTCATGACTCAAAGCACTCAAATACTGGGCATACTTACCTCTCTTCTACAGTGAAGTCTACAATGTGTCTAAAGCTAGGGAAGGAAGGAAACTGGGGACAGAGTACAGGTGGGGAGGGAAAAAAGATAACTGGTTTGTGAGGCTGAAGGAGGAGGGAGATAAGGATCAGATTAGGTTTCTGTCTTGCTCAAATGGGTAGGTGGGCTCCTTCCTCAATATTGGGGCTACTAAAAAAATCGTAATCGAGGTGATTAGTTTATATTTAAACAAATTGCATTTGAGCTGCCTTTAAAATATCCAAATGGCAATGCCAAGTAGACAATTGGTAAATAAAATCTGAAGCTCCAAAGTATAGTGAAGGATGGGAAACAAAATTTTTAGGACTCATCAACCTGTCAATAGTATTTAAAGCCATGGGAATGGATGAGTTTACCTCCAGGGAGAGAGAGAGCTGAGTGAAGCATGAACGAAAAGAAGAAAATCTCCCCTTAACCTTGAAAACCCCCACGTTTACCGCCCAAGCAGAGGAGAATCAAGGGGCAAACGAGACACAAAGGTAAGAGGAAGACCAGGAGAAGGTAGCGGGGAAGCTGAGGGGTGAACAGTGATTTACAAGAGGAACTGGTCAGACTGTCGAAAGTTGCTGAGAAGCCAGGCACAATAAAAAAATAAATATGACCCACTGGATTTGGGAATGTCAAAGTTGTTGGACACATTAGCGAGAGCTTTTTGGGGG
Source organism: Glossophaga mutica (assembly GCA_039655065.1). Taxonomy (NCBI): domain Eukaryota; kingdom Metazoa; phylum Chordata; class Mammalia; order Chiroptera; family Phyllostomidae; genus Glossophaga; species Glossophaga mutica. Next base: position 94,111,928 of record CM077313.1, read on the forward strand.
AAAGTGGGGGGGGGGATGTGGAAGCCAGATTTGAGTGGGCTGAGGGATGACTCAGAGCCTGTTTTCAAAGGACTCTTGACTTTTGATTCTCCTAGAGTTCCACGTCTGCCCTTGGAACTGGGTCTCCCTGTCTTGACTCTCAGACTTGACTCAGCCCCAATCTACACAACCTTCCTCCCTTCCCAATTAATCCTTCGGAACCCAGTTCCGGGTCCAGGCCCATGCAGCACCCAGGTAATGCGGGAGCTATTCAGTAAGTGGAGGTAATTGAAGCTTTACCCATCTAAGTAATGAGATGCGGGCCTTTGGCTAAAATCCGAACTTCACCTCTAGTTGCATAAAATGGGAAAGTTGCTTAACTTCAGTTTCCTCATCAGTGAACTGAGGACTCATCAGCATGAGGATTAACCTTCCGGGTACGTGATGGTTTCTCAACAAATGGTGATAACCTTCCACCAAATTTCCTGTCCTTTCAAAATACAACCTCCCTTTAGTCATCTTTCTAAGTGTTTCTAATGTGATATATTGTCATCAAGGAATGCAGATACTTCCCTGGTGACCTTTCTTGATTCATCCACCATGTACTTATCAAGCGCCTTTCATGTGACAAACGGCAGAGCCAGGCTTCGGGCAGTCAGCGACGGACAGGAAGAGCGTGGCTGTTTGCCACACGGAGCCCAAAATCCAGGGCGGCAGGCAGACAGGGGTAACAAAAGTCAAGTCATACATAACGTCAGTGTCAACTGTGACAGGTGCTGGGAAGGAGATGGGAAGGGTGCTGAGAAATGGATGGAGGAGTTAGGGCTGCCTCGGGCAGAGTGACCGGAGGAAGGCTTTGCTGAAATGGTGCCACACGGAGGAACCGAGGACCTCTGCCGCTCTTGAGATTCCTTGACGGACCAGGCTGTAACCTGGTGGTCCCTGAGGAACTGGCGAGGTGCGTTGGTGTCTTAGCCTCTCAGCTGAGTCCATGTCTAGGTGGCTGAGCATTTCCGAATGTCTATTAACTGAGTACTTTTCCTTTTCCTCCCCCACCATTCGGTTGGTCAAGTCAACCACCTTTAAATGCTTGCCATTTCTAATCTGTTTGTGGGATGAGAAGCCTTAGAATCTTGCTGGTTGGAAAGACATAACCAGGGAAATGGAATTGGCTCTGGAGGCGGCCTCTCCCGTGAATAAGGTACCCGAACTTCACAGCCTGAACTTCACCCCAGCTCATCAAGTTGCAGGGCTGGGGGGCCACTTCTGCTCCTGAGTTCTTGGCTAAGTTCTGACAAGTGAGGTTCAGGCAACGTGACCTCTGGGCACACGAGGTGATGCTGTGCCATGCCAAGCAATGAGGGTAGGTTCCCTTTGTACCTTCGGTGCCCAGTTCAATCTGCTTTGTGTCCTGGGTGCAGGAGGATTAACTGTAACCCTGGGAGGGTGCCTAGACAAGGAGACTGACTCGCTCCTGCTCTGATCTTGTGGTTCCCTGTCTGCTGACAGCTGTCGCTGGCACCGTGTAATAAGGTGTTCTCTCATTAGAACCTCTATCTCTGTGCTCCTCGGGAAAGAAGGTTTAACGTAGGAGACTTGTGTCTGGAGTAAGAAGTACGGTGAGAGGCATATGTAGGTGCCTGCCTCCCGGATCAAGTTTATGGCTGCTCCCTGAGAGTTTCTTTAGAAACATACAGCTACCTTCCATGTATTTGAATTTGAGGTTGACGAGGCACACAGAAGAGAGAAAAGGAGAAGTGTAGGTATAGCAGCCTCTCTTCTGGGGTCCACACTGCTTCATCTGGGATTCGTATTCCCCTCCTGCAGGGGAGCTTGACGCTGGGAGGTGAGTAGAAGGGGAAGTGAACCCTAAACTGACTTTCCGGCTTTAAAGGCAGATGGGAATTATTCTGTTCCTTGCTCCTTTGCTATGATATCTTGCGTGTGGGACAATTTTTCCTTATTTCTGGATTGTTTCCCCGACTCCCAGAATAGCTCCTCTGCTTCAGGTAGCTCCAGGTCGGGGTCCGTGAGAGAGAGAGGGGATGAAATGATGGATTCAATTTGGAGATTTTATTTTTGCTATTAACATGCTTTCTTCAATTGTGTAGCTGAATTACAAAATGTAGCTTCCTCTTCAGGAAATGAAGAGTTCAGGCCCAGAGGTGGCTCAAGCGTTAGAGGTCAAGTTTGCAGAAACCATCTAGGAAGGTAGTATTTACATACTCTTTTTGTTATAGCTTCCTCAAACGACGACCTACGGCAAGCACTGAGAAAGAGGGCTGAGGGGCTGGGAACGCTCAGAGAGCCTCCCCCACTGCACACTAATTTTGGTGACAAATGATTGACAGGCAGTGGGTGTGACTGAAAGCCCTAGAGGGCCACCAGCAGGCCCAGTGACAGCGGGTGGTCCGGAGACTAATTCACTGTATAACTCTGAGCAAGTCACATCATTTATTCTTGGCCCTACTCGCCTCATTTTAAAAATGAGTTTGCACTCTAACAATTGCTATGGACTCGTCCAACTCAGAAATGCTGTTTTTGTGGATAAATACGACATTTCAAATACCTGTCTAAATCTACAGGGTGCCAACGGAAGTCCTCAAAACCCGTTTACGTATTTTTATGCAGGGACGAGGAAGTCCACACAGCTTTGAGTGGTTAGAGGGTTAGGTAGCTCGGACGTGGCACGCATGATGGCTGTAGGAAAACGTTCTCTGCTGTTGTGATGCTTATGATTGAAATGACTGTAATTGCAATTACAACATTTCATATAAAATCATAACAATTCCTACGCAGACTCAATGGAAACAGGACCCCTTCACACACGGGAAAAAGACTGGAAAGAAATGGAATGCACTCTTCTGAAAACGTAGCTGCATATGGATGATGGAATTAGGAAGTGTTATTTCTTTTTCCTACTTGTCTGCATTTTTATGTTAGTCTTTGAATATTAACTCTGTTCTGATCGGCATGGCACACCCGGTTTCCTTTCGCACTGTTTGTACCTGAACCCCAGGTGAACTTCTTTCAGGCCCAGCAATGATAGTGGTGAAATGACCAGGGCGTGCTGGCTGATTTAATGACTCTTGAGAAATGCTGCCCACTTATATATTAGATATTTAATTTCTTTGCAAAACCTGACTTTTTGCAGAAAAATCTGAGGCCAAGGCAGCCCTCAGTTTTGCAGTCTCTTCAGAAAGGCCTTAAATTAGGCGACTTGTTTGGCTGCTGTAGGCCCCAGTGGGCATAGAGAGAGAAAGTAGGGAAAGCGTTCTGTTTAGCAGAATGAGGAGATATCAGCCTTTTGGAAATAAATGCTCTATACTTAGAAAACCCAACAGTTTGAATGACGGGGTGGAGTGTTGGCATCAGACATTCTGCACACTCGTTTCTTTTGTAGAGTGAGAAATTGGACAGAGACACAGCTTTTTCTAGCAATAAAAGGGTCATTAAACCCTCATCTTCGTTTGAAATTCCTCATTTTTTTTTGTTATTTACATGGGTTCTTATTCAATACTTCTCTCGCTCTTATTTCGAATAATGTCAGTTCTTTTGTTCTATTTTTAGTTCTAACCCCTTTTCCTGCCCAAATGTGAAGAACGGATTTCATGGCCAGTGTGTGATTGCGTGCTACAAGCCCACCAAGATCTCCTTGAGCCCTTGGTCCCACTGGGGAAAAGGCTCCTCTCTCTCGGGGAATGGGGAGGGGATGGACGCCTCGCCAGCTTCCCCGTCGCAACTCCCGAGATGGGAGCTGGCGGCAGGGAGCCTGCTGCCCGCTTCCACCCACCCGCAGGGCCTCTGGGCTCTTCCTACAGGTGCAGCTGTTGTCCAGCCGGTGTCATTTGTGCTCCTGCCACCACTGGTCCCCACTGGCTCCTAGCGGCATGAGTCCTCAAAGAGTCTAGGACTGCCAATGCTCCAGAGAGAACATCAGGTGCTGGGGTCATTTGGAGCCCGGTAGGGTTCTCCGTGGGGCCTGCGCACTTATACTCTAAGTCACCTGTGAGCTCCGGGCCGCGCACAGGGGCCATCTCAGCCCAGGCCACGCAGAGCCCCGGGGCTGATGAGCACCTTGCTGTCACGTGCTTTTGTTGAATATCGCTTATGCATGCATGCATGCATGCATTCATTCATTCGTTTGCTGAACGTCAGTAACATGTCAGACACCATGCTGGGTAGGAGGGATTTCCAAAGGAATTTAAAAATTGGCTGAGCCTCCCGGGAGAAGACGAGTATGAAAGATCCAACTTCAAAGCGAAGCAAAGCTAACAATTAGGTTCATTAGGCAGCACCAGAAATCGGCTGAACGAACCACAGAGTGCAGAGGAAGCAAAGATGAGTCCCTCCTGGATACGGCGGAGGGAGGGGAACTGCGCAGCCCTACCTTTGGGACGGGGTTGGAGAGAGAGGAGGAAGCGCATGCTCAAAAGCAAGGGCGTCTGAGCAGTCTGCAAGGTTTCCAGTGTTGTTAGAACACAGGTTTCCGGGGGCAAAGAAATTGCAGGAGCCGACGCTGGAGAGGAGGACGAGGGTCCTGTTGTGACAGATGCTGTGGGAAGGAACTGGTGTCTCTTCTCTGAGGACGGACCCTGCAAGAAAGAAAGGAGCAACAATGCCTCTAGTGAAAAGCATCGTTCTAAAAGGGGATTCTCGGGCAGGCAGAGGGTGGGCAGCCACTATAAGGTGGTTGGGTTGGTGTACTGAAATACCGGGCAGCTTTGGAAGTGCTGGGGAAACGTCCTGGGGTGGGCTGCATTCTTTCAGAGGAAGGGGGCTGAGGGCCAGCAGGACCCGTGACACAGCCAGGGAGATGGGGGGGGTCAGTGAAGCCCAGGAAGCAACAGTGGCTGGGGACACGTAAAGGTTGGCATCCAGCTGACACGTGCTTGTTCTTGAGCCTACCTGGGTGCCCTCGGGGCCTCCCGGGATTAATTAGCAGAGGTGAGGAGGCATGCGCGGGTAGCTGAGACGTGGAGCATTCGACTTTGACTGTCAATTCTATCGGCAGGTGGGCAAACGTTTGGGGGAAATCGGAAGTTTCGTTCTGAGGTCTAGACGTGGTATAAGTGAAGTGTTTGTCCCACAGTAGGTTATGAAACTGCTCAAAGTGAAATTTTATTTCTTCCTGACAATGAAAGTAAAATGCAGGCTGATTGAGCAATGTCCCCAGCGTCACACTTCCTGCCCGTCTGGGAGAGAAGCCCAGCCTCTTGGGTTGACTTCCAGTTCCGTCTCCTGAAGGAGAAGTCGTTGCATCTCTCCTGGGAGCACAGCCGTCACCTGGGACGACGAAGTTCCACCATCGCCCCTGTTGAACGTAAACAGCAAGTCTCTACAATAGCGTTGGTGCGGAAAGGTGGTTTTTAGCAACCAGGCGCTTTAGGGTGAGACAGGCCCCTGTTTCTTTCCCCACTCCACTCTAGTTATTTTTCAAAACCATAAACAATAGGGAAGCACGTAAGTTCCACAACAGAGATGCATTTACATACAGACGCCGGGAAAGCCAACATCAGGGCTTCCCAGACTGCCCTCGGCCACGGGACGCGCAGTCTGAGCTAAGTCCTCCGCAAACATCATCGCCGATGATCTTCAAAATGGCATTTCTTTTATGTGGTGTGCGGGCACTTTCGCCATCGTATATGGTGTGTGCTATTAACTTGTGAAAGTGGCTTGAACCGTATTTCACTGTTGTAAGAAATGGCATTAAACGCCCACGTGTGTGGTGCGTCATACCAGACGCTGGGGAAGCGCCGTGGAGCTCATGATAGTGGCGCTGCCCAAGAGCCGCTCGCATGCAGCCGTGGTGCAAGCCAACGTCCCACCGGCAACAGTGGAAGGAGGAAAAGCCATTGAATTAGCAAGATTAAAGGTATCCCAACAGGTAATCTGGTGGAAGCACGTGGATGTATTCCTCCCTCAGAACTCACACTTCTCACCGCTTACTCATGGTGCCTCCACCAGCTCCTGCCGGGCTGGAGACCTCTTGAAATCTCTCTGTTTCACAAGAACGCAAACAGAGAGAGGTGAGCAGTCAGGGGTCGCTGGTTGTGCTGCCGAGAGCAAGATCTATACATGTCTAATGTGGTTTTTATTCCTTCTGTGGGTTATTATGTTTTAGATTTATATCTTATTGTTTATCCTGTCACGGTCGTCCCAATTGCCCCCCTTGCCCCACTCCACCCAGCTTCCCCCTCCCTCTGGCGATCCCTGCACTGCTGTCCATGTCCATGGGCTGTACATACATGTCCTTTGATCTCTTCAGCTTCTTTTGACCAGCCCCTCCCCCGCTCTGACGGCTGTGTGTGGTCTGTTCCATGTGTCCACGCCTCTGATTCTATTTTGCTCATTAGTTTATTTTGTTCATTAGATTCCACGTATAGAAGTGAGAGCATATGGTATTTGTTTTTCACTCACTGGCTTATTGCATTTAACATAATAGTCTCCAGGTCCACCCATGCTGTCACTAAAGGTAAGAGTTCCCTTTTTATTGCTGTGTAATATTCCATTGCGCAAATGCACAATAGCTTTTTAATCCACTCATCTGCTGATGGGCACGTGGGTGTTTCCAGATCTTGGTGTGAGGTCCGTGGAGCAGCAAAAATCCCAAGGGCTGCTTTGCGTTCATTGGTGGTGGTGGTATTTCCTGGGTTCTGTTATGCATTTCCGCGTCTCCCCAAAGAGCCCCGAAAACTTCCTCTCCTTACACATGACCAAGATAGACCCTGTCATTTGCAACCTAATAAGCTGTTTGAACGCAAAAAGCGATTAGCATAAACTATACCCCGCTATGCCTAGAGAATAGCAAGATCAATCCACAGCCATCTGCTTAGACTGGGAAGAATGTGGCCATCATGGAAATAGACCGCCTGGCGAGTGGCGAGTCTCCCGAAGTGGGAGGGGCTCAGTGGGAACCGCGTGACCATATGTCAGGGTAGCTAGGGTTGTGGGCAAGATGGGGCTGGCGAATGCCAGCTCCACGACTTCGTGACGGCCAATTATGTTATCACTCAATTAAGCCATGCAAATCGATGGTGACGGGCACAGTCAACTGTACAAATATTAGACATAGGTTTAGCGAAAGATACAGATCATGTATCCCTGCTAATGTAAGAGTTGTTGGTGGGGCACCAGCTCCAGACTGAAAATATGTGAGTTGTTTGCGCAGAGATGAAGATAAGATAGCACATTAATATCTGCTTCTTCATGATTGGGAAAATTTCCAACTAATCATAGAAATGAATCATTTCAACACTCTTATATATAAATGAAAATGTAGGTTACTAGTACCCTGCAGTATTTGACTCCAATAGCATCTTTAACAGAGATATCAAGCAAGAAAATGATTGTTGGAATAATGAAAAATGAATCAAGGAAGGTTTTATTTATCAAAAGCGTCTCCCTTGAAATGAATACCCTCTTGGTCACCAAGTCCATACCGTGTCACTTAAGGTTTTTCACTTTTCACAGAGTCCTGTCAGTGAGTTATCACAAGTAACCAAGGTGGGTTTTATCGTGAAGAGTCTGACCTGAAACCTTTTTTACCATGGCACGCTTTTCCCAGGCGGAACTTGTGAAATTACTGAGAAATGTGTATTTTCAAAAACTGTTGTAAACGCTTCATCACCCGGGGGGCTGCCTTACTCTGTCAGCTTCTTCCTCCTCTCCTCGGGGGGGCCCCTGATCCTCTGCTGGAACTCGGGGCCCCATCCCCCCACCACGCCATGACCTCTGCAAGGTCATGCACCGCTCTTTTACTAAGTCTTTGTTTTGTATTTTGGTTGTTGTTGAAGATTAAAAATGACACATACCCACAATTAAAATATCATATAAGCATAAGAAAAAGAAAGTTAAAAAGGTTCCTCTGGTTCCATTAATGAGAAGAAGCCATTCTTAGTGAGGAAGTGTATATTTTAAAAAATATTTCTTAATGTATAGCTGCAGATATATTAAAAAAAATGGCAGAAATTACTTTAGAAAAATAGAATCTCCTTACATATTGCTGTCTCAAAATAAATGGCACTGCAGTTAATTTTATTTGAATGTAAAAGAAACCAAAGTGAAATCGAAAGAACTGAAATTTATTTTTAATTAATTTTACAATTAATTAAGAGATTATTTACAATTAGTTAAAATTGTAAATAATCTCTTTAAATTAAAAAAAGATTGTAAAAACTTTTAAAGAGCAAACTGATTATTTGGGTTCACCAAATGTTTCAACATTAAGGTTTAGTTATTTATTCTTCTATAATCCCCAATTTTTCTTGTTTATGGTATTTAAATGAAATAAAATTTTTATTTTGAGGTCATTATAGATTCACGTCTACGAGGAGATGTAGTGAGTGATACGGAGAGGACTTGTCTACCCTTCACCCAGCGTCGGTCAAAGATAGCATCTTGCACACACACAGTATCGTGACTAGGAGGAGATCGGCATGGAGGCGACCCCTCAACCTGCTTCAGATTTCACCAGTTTTACATGCAGTTGAATACGTGCGTGTACGCTCAGTTCTGTGGAATTCGATCACATGTGCGTGGATTTGCGTGACCATACCTGCCGTCAAGATACAGAATAGTTGCCACACGTACCCCTCACACCGTGTGCCAAGACTCTGTTCTCCGTCCTTGTAATTTTTGTCACTTCGAGACTATGACATACGGGCATCCACCCATTACGAAAACCGTTGATACTGGCTTTATCACTCGCACAACCCCCTGGACCTGCATCCCAGCAGCTGCGTGTGTCCTGAACCGACTCCGTTCCATCCCTGAATTGCATTCCGTAGTTCTGACATACCCCAACGTGTCTGACCTGGCCCCTGGGGAAAGGCGCTTGGGTTGTTTGCAGTTTTGGGGAACCGCAGATGAACCTGCGGCATGTAGTCATGCTCAGGTGTCTCGGTGAACGCAACTGTCCACCTCTCTGGGGTGAATACCTGAGAAGGCCATGGCCGGGCTGTGCGGTTGGCACAGGTTTACTTTGGTGAGAACCCCCGTTCTCTAGACTGGCTGTGCCATTTTGATTCTCACCCACGGAGCCTGAGTGGCCCCATTTCTCGTCATCCTTGCAAGAATTTGGTGTTCTGTACCTGCTTTTTTATATGTCCATGGCAATGGCACTCATGTCTTTTCTTATAATCACCATTTACTATAATTATTTCTTCCCCTCGTTATATACTTAAGTAGATTGGATACTCAGCACCATTATGTGATATTTAGATCGGTGAATGGATTTTATTAAACGCTTCTGTTGTGTGCCTCACGTTTAAGGATCTTATTTAAAAAATCTTATTGGTGTAATGGCCTCTAGACTTTTCCATGGTCGAGAATATTTTTGGCCTTTATATTTGAAGGATGTACATAGGTCACTCGAGTGTGTCACAGTTCTGGTGGCAGGGGTCCATAGTCTCTTGGCATTTCTGGTTATTGTAGACAATCTGGGCCTCCCCTCAAAATGTAACTTCTTTTGTGTAGCTGGATCCTTCCGTGATTCCTTACCCTTTCAGTGCGCTAATTTCACTGGCTGTGTCTTGCTGTGCATTTTCTCGAATGTGTTTATTCTGAGCCAAACTGCAGAGTTAAATATTTCTTTGTTTCAGAGAAGCTTTGCTGTACCATCAGTATTTTCTGTTACCTTTTTCTGTTCTGTTCTTAATGAACAACAGTCCTTGTCCCCTCTGGCAGGCTCTCTGCTGGAGTCAATGGAAAAGGCTGGTTGTTGATACCGTGTCTCTCCCCCAGTATTCCGTGGTGTTGAAATGGTCCTCATGAGGACATTCTATTGTTCCCAGGGCCTCGCTGCACCTGGCACCTGTTCCTACGGCACCGCGGGGGATGCCTCTGTCTCCCGACTGGGGCTTTTGGCGGAGTCCTCAGTCCCATCCCACCATGTGTAGACTCGGCAGGTTTGGAAATTCCTCTGCCTCATAAACACGGTGTTTCCCCTGTATTTTTCATCTTGTTTTGGATGTTTCTGAAGGGCCTGAGGTAGGGGAATAGAGCAGAATGCCCAGTACGTTCTTCTTTAGTAGAAAGTACCCTTGACCTCGCCTTCACCTCGCTCTCCTGCTGCAGGTGGAGTGTTGACCCAGCGTTGGGTAACCCTTATTGAATTATTGAACACGCAAATAATGTCCTGTGCTGGGCAGGAGTCATAGAAAGAGATCGTGGCTGCAGTCAGCTGGAAGAACTAACCGGATTCTGGCCACCCCGACTGAGGGGCCCAGGAAGGAGTCATTCGCCATTTCCCACCATTGCCTGAATTGCCCATACGCAAGGCAAGTAAACGAATCATGAATAATCCATCCTCACTGGGTGAATTGCTGAAATACAAGAATCATTGCAGTCTAGTAATTTTGGTTGTAAGGATATAGCTATTTTCATTAAGCTTATAGGGTCTGCCAGATTTTAACAGTTGCAATTACTATTCAATGTCATGGCAAGAAGAAATAAAAGAACCTCCAGAATAATCTTTGGGTTTTCTCACTTGCCCTGTTCTCTGTGTTCAACACGGGTCTGGGCACCTGAGATAGGATATCAGGGCCCCAATTTTCTGAGAATATTGGTAAAATCACAGTCAATTATTGCAAAGTTTAGAATTCTGAAATCCTTTCTGTCTGGGGTGCAGCTATTCAAGTCGGTCTCTACTGAACTGAACAAATGCTAACTAAAAGCATACATGAGATAGGGAACCGCTCTTGGGCACTGTTGGTAGAAATCAAAGAGGTTCAGTTGTCAGATGTGGGAACCAGCTATTAAAGTTACAAAAGGCATTCCCTGTGAACCAGTAATTTAACGACCAGATTTAGACCTGACAGAAAGGCGTGCCCACGTGCTCCAAAAGGCACAGGCGAAGTATTTGTGGCAACGCTGTTTGTAATAGCTCCGAACGAGGCACAAGCAAGTGCCCACCGCGGAGAGTAGACTGGGCGAATGAACCGCGGTGACCCCAACGAGGAAGCGCTCCGGCGCCCTGGCTATCGACTCGGGCTGTTTGTATGGCTTCCTCTCGCCGTTCTTCCCAAACCAGCTGCTGGGCGTTTGGCTTTTGCTTCCATCCACCATGCCGCCGGGCCCCTCTCCTCTGTGACTTTCCCACAGATACTGTTCTTTCTTAGGAGAGATTGTGGATTTGTCCTTCTTCAGCCTGATATCGTCTCGACTTCGTTTCATCGATAGTCCTCACTTATCTGCCATGTTATTCATTCTCACTGGTTTTTAGGGACCTTTCAAGCGTGGGAGGGCAGGAACTGGACGATATGTCCAGCTGGCTCACAAATCACGAGGATATCAAACGGTAATTAAACACACACACAAAATAATGACCCAAAGTAAAAATAAATAAGTTGGAAAATATTTTCAGCTTATATGGGAAAATGCGTTTGTTATTCAAACTAACGAGGATCAAATAAGGTCTCCAGATTTAAGTATGAAAAATTTGCCCAGGGGAAAATAGTTTTAATAGGCAAACCTTGAACGACGGTCAGCATTGTTATTTATACATAAAATTGTATTTAAAAGGCCAATGAGATGTCTCTCATGCTCAGTGGATGATACAATAGCTGGTGTGTTAGGGATGAAAGCGCTAACTCACCTGGAACAGGTGGCATGCAAGTAAACACAAGGCTTCTTGCAATTAGTTCAGCAGCACCTGTCATGGCAAAGGTAAAAAACAGACATATATACTGACAGCCAAAATCACCTTCTGATCGGAGCTCTACCGCTGGGAATTTAAACCGAGGACTTTATTTAAAGCAAAAAGATGATTATTGTAGTACTTATATGACAGCAGAAATTTGGCATCGACCTCAATATTTGCAAGAAATTAAAATGAAAATAAATTAAAAGATGCAGAACTTAAGATAATAACTACAGCGTTTATGAAACATGGAAATTCTCGGATGATAAAAGAAAAATCCGTACGCATTCCTACAGCAAGCTATAGCGCTGTAGGGGTTACGTTCTTTTTCTGCAATGGACAAACGGAACTGGCTTGACATACAGGGTAGTAGCATCAATTTAATTGACCAACAATGAAAGAAGCATTAATTACGAACGTACTGTTGTTAAATGCTGTGTATGTATAACATTAAAAATACTTCCATCCCTTATGACTGGTTTGTTTGGTGGTGTTAAAAGGCTCTGCAAATGTCAGTCCCAGTTTGTCCCGATTCCAAACTGTCCCTGTAACCTCAGCCCTTCTCGGCCCATAACACACTCACCTCAGTAGGTTGGCAGCTTCCCCTACATTCTTCTTGTGCGTGGGGTCAAGTTAGAGGTCTAATTTGTCATGTGCACTGGATATAGGTAGGCTTTTGGAAATCGCTGACCTCGTTAGGAAGAGATCCAATGACCGCTGGTCTGCCACATCTAAAAAACTCTGCCCCGGACACAGTGGCTTCTCCTGGGTCTCTTACTTAGTCACTTGTTTCCTAGCCTCCGTCTGACTGACCCTTGCTGGTGGACGTTCCCGGCGGGACCTGAGATGGCGCATGACGACGGAGAGCACCAGGCTCCGGTCCCCGGGAACGGGACCGGGGGCTGTTTGGGTGCTCGCTGGCGAGCAGAGGCACATGCCAGACTGCGGGCGCATAGCTGGAATACTTGGCGTCCGTGTTCGGCTCAGCACATTCCAAGGACACGTTCAGGTGAGCAACCACCTGGGCTGTTGCAATCCATCGAAACGGGGTGAGACCGATCTTGAACAGTGCAAAGTACAGACTTTCATGGACTTGGAAGTTCTCTCTGGACTCCCCGCAGAACTAGTGAACGCCGAAACCCCTTCCCCCCCCCGCAAATGAACTAATCCAGGTTATAGATGAGTAACTGTGACAGTATCGCTTGGGCTATCGCTTGGAATTCAGGTGCTTGTCTGCAACTTGGCATCTCGGAACTGGGAGGAAAAGACTATGAAAAGAATGCTGAACCTGCTCCCTGCAGAAACCTGACGTCCAAGCGCTATTTAAAGAAACAGTTTTGATCATCTGTAAACTTGATGTTCTGAACAGTCTTGTTAGTGGAAACCTCTCGTCGTTTCAGCCACGCTTGTGTACCTCAAAAGCGCACTTAAACACTTATTGAAAATTGTTTATTGATTTGTGTCATTTATTCTTTTGATTTTTAACAACTGCTGTAAGTGGGGGCCCGACACAGAGGGGACCGTGACACAGTTGCGATATTTGTGTGCACCCTGCAGCTCGGAGAACTGAGACTTAGAGAGGCCGGCAACCTGCCCTAGTGAGTAAAAGCCTTAGGAAGGTCCGAGGCTCGGGGAGGTGCGTGGCTGTCACTGAACCCAGACAGCTGAATTCCAGGTCCACTCATGTCCTTGCCACTGTGCTGTGTGGCATACGACCAACGCTAACAAACAAAACTTCGCAGGGCACAGCGGGCGTCCCAGCGTCCCGGTGCCCTTTCCTCATGAGCGTCACCCGCCTCTCCATTCCACCCCGTCCTCTGACCTGCCTCACGCTGCCTTGGGGAGGGAGGACGGGACCGCAGGGTCAGGGCGTGTGTCTGTGTCGGTGGCTGGGTGGCATCGCTCAGATGCCATGAGGTGTTTTTCCTGGACACGTCTTCTGTCCCAGTGCACGGAACCTAACCGTTGCGTCCGAGGAGGCCGATGGCGAAACAGGGGAGGCAGTGGACGCCTGGCTCTGGAGGAACGCTGACCTTTCCGAAGGGAGCCACGGCTGCTCCCGGCCAGCTCGGGCCTCCGGGCGAGGCTTGCGCCTAAGTCTGAGTCCTCTCTTCCCAAGAGGAGCATTCGACCCCGAAACCTTCGATACAACAAGAGGCTTTGACTGAGCGATTTCCGAATACCCCGGATCTCAAGTCGGTGATGCAGAGAACAGAAACATTCATCGCTTAAAATCAGTCATGAATTCCCGAGTACCAGGTCCTGCTCGGGGCAGAGAAAAAGCTTTGGCAGTGGAGAGCGGTGGTGGTTTCACTCGCCGTGGACAGTCCGTGCCACCGTGGCACACGTGTAAAACAGACAGCGTGGCAAATTGTGTGATACACACACACATATACGGTGTATGTATTTCACCATAATCAGCAAAGTCAGCGGTAGTGACTGCCTCAGTTTTCCATTGAAAGCAAAACGAGGTAGATGTTACTATGATCGTTGGTTCTACTCGAAGGCTCGGAAGGGTCTGAGAGGCCAAGGAGGAAGGTAAAGGTGTGAGGTTGGGGTGGGCTGTACCCAAGAGAGGGGCTCAACAGCTGAAATCACAGGAGGTCAAGTTAATCTTCACACTTGTTGGAAGAGGCGAGGTCCCTTCATTCCGGGACGTGAGCAAGATCTTGCAGAGCCATTGGTGGGGGGCGGGGGGTAGACTGAAGCAGGACCCTGACCGGTAGCAGGCACAGGGGGCAGCGGCCTGGCCGGTTAAAGGCTTAGGGCCCCGGCAGCAGAAGGTGCAGGACAGAGATGTGTGTTCACCAGGCACCGAAGGGCAACGCCGAGGGAAGAACTTTAACTCGGTGGCCGTAGCCAGCGAGCAGCATCGCTCTGCTGGGAAAGGTCAGCCTCCCCCAAGGCAAACAGCCCGGACACACATCCTCTGCGCCTGGTCCAGGCCTTGCGCTTGCACAAGCTCCGGGCCTGGAGGGCCGCGGGGACCGATCTGCGGCCGAGAGCTCCAGGGCATCCGTGGCCCTGGGATGAAACACTCAGGTCCCAGAGTCAGGGACCAGGTCTGTCGCTCTGGGGATGACTCATATTTCAGGGTCACCCAAGAGATATCAACCAGGACGCTGGCAGGGGAGTGAGGTGTGCTGTGCGGAATTCTTTAAGGAGGGTGGCCCCCCTCTCCTGCGGACACCAGCGGGTTCACAGGGCTGACTGCCGCGCGGAGCTGAATTCCCATTAAGTCAGGTGATGGTCTTGTTGTCGCCCCTCCCTTTGGTGCTGGGAAAGCCTGAGACCACAGAGGCGCCTCCACACCCCCAGGTCCCTCACATGTTATCCAGAGGGTCCAGATGTCTGCACTGCTGGCTGTTTTATCAACCCCTCCCCCTTTACAACTGGAGAGAAAGCCCATGCGAAGGGACAGGCAAGAAAAAACGTAACTCATTGAGGAGTCTGGGCACAGAGGGCTGCTGGGCAAAACTAACGGAGGAGTCAGAGAGGAGCTTCAACAGTAATCCCGTCTAAGCTAGAGTCCTAGTACAGTCTCAAACAGCCTGGAAGAGCGAGCGAGTTTCAGAAGCTCCGCGAAGGAAAAGAAATCAGTCAACCCTTGTGCTGTTGTGCCCAGCCCGATTTTACCCCCATCTTGAAAAACCAGATTTCCGTCTTTTCCTTGTTGATCTGTAGTGCTTTGTATACTGTGGACACGCGCTATCCGTTGGAAATATGGAATGCAAACATCTTCGTTTTCTCGATAGCTTTCATTTCCACTCCCGTGATGGTATCTTAATGGATCGATTTTTTTAAATTGTGTATTTCAAGTATAGTTTACATTCAGTGTTTTTCTGTATCAGTTTCAGGCGTACAGCAGAGTGGTGAGACAGTCACATACCTTACAAAGCGGTCCCCCTGGTATTCCCAGTCCCCACCTGGCCCCGTACAGAGTTATCGCAGTGTGATCGACTGTGTCCTCCATGCTGGACTTCGCGTCCGCAAGGCTGTTTTGTAATTACCAACTTGTACTTCTTAATACCTGTGAATAGATTTTGTTGAATCGATGTAGCCCAAGTTGTTATTTTTCTCCTTTATAGGATTAGTGTTTTGCGTGTCCTGTGTAAGAAATCTTTGCCTCTAGGAGATCTTGAAGGTGTTGGACTTGGTTTTCTTCTGAAAGATGCATGGTCTCACCTTCTGTATTTAGCCACGACACATCTGGAACTGACCTTTTCATGCATCGTATGAGGTAGGAGCCAAGATGAGACGTTCTGCTATCGATGTTGCCCCATGGACGTGGCACACCTGGCGGACCTGTATTCGTGTGGGGCTGTCTCTGGGCACCCTGCTCACCCCGTTGCCCAGTCTGTGTATCTTCGCACCGGTCCCACAACCCATTGTCTTAATTGCGTGGCTTCCTAATAGGTTTCGACAGCTGCCCATGTGAGTCCTCCTGCTGTGCTTTTGTTTCAAGATTGTCTTATCTGTTCCTGATCTTTGGTGTTTCCAGGAAAGTGTGTAGAATCAACTTGCCAGCGTCAGCACAGCAACCCAAACCCGCCGTGGCGCTGAAGGGGGTGCCCCTGCCTCTGCCCAGCAGCCGGGAGAAGTGCAGGTATTTGCGACATTGCCTCTTCCAGACCGTGAATGCGGTGCATTCCTCTCTGTAACAGCAACGCTTTGTAGTAGTTCTTTTTTTTTTTTTCTGGAGAGGTATTGTACATATTGTGTTTGATTTATTCCTAGGTATTTGATACTTTTCAATGCTTTCCCAAAAGGGATCTTGTTAAAAATTTTATTTGTTTGCTGTTACACAGAAATGCAACTATGAAAATATTCACACATTTAGAAAATGTAAACAGATTTACAGTGAACACTTACATGCCACCACCCAGCTTCAATTATTAACGTTTTACCTCATTTACTTCTTCAGGTGGTTCCATCTCTGTGTCCCTGTATCCACCCGTCCGTCCATCTGAGTCGGAAGGCCAGTGTGCAGCTCAAAGCCATGCAGGCAGAATGGGGTGGGTAATCTGCTCTACTCCCTGGACCGCCCCAAACGTCCATCTCACTTAGAAGCACCCTCAGGGACACACCCGGAAACAAGATTTCACCCCCTGGCCCAGCCAAGGTGACACGTGAGATCGACCATCACAACGGCAGGAGCCCAGACCGGGGAAATGCAGCGAACAGGGTTCGAACTCTTCTCGGCCATTTATTAGCTGTGAGACCTCAAGGGTCATCCTTCTCTGCTTTACAGCTACATTTTGATGAAAAACCTTATCCGTAGTTGCATTTTGTTGGGCTTTGATTTCTACCCTGAGATGTTGATCACTTGGGTTCTTATTACGCAAGGAGCCCTGTGGCTCTAAGAATCCTGGCAAAGTCGCAGATCTTTGCGGGGGATGTCTTACCTCTTCGGCAGACCAGGTTCCACCACTTTGGAAATTTCTTTGGCTGACTCTGTACCTACTTCTCGGCAAATACCATGGGGCTAATTTCCAGATTAGCACTCGGCATCCAAAAACAATACGAACACTCATCAAACGGCTGCCCGAAGCCTTTCATGGTCCCTTTCGGGTTTGAGATTTCTAAACAACCCAGTTGCCAGCTGGGGCGTGTGCAGGTGAGACAGAGAGAATAAATGAGTTCCTGTGTTCCTTCGGACCCGCCAGCAACGAGTCTCTCTCCTTGGAGCTGGAGGCCTGTAAGTGCTTGCTTGCTTGCTTTGTCTCTCTCTTTCTTCTCTCTCTCTTTCTTCTCTCTCTCTCTCTTTCTCTCTTTCTCTCTCTCTCTCTCTCTCTCTCTCTCTCTTTCTTTCTTTCTTTCTTTCTTTCTTTCCTTCTTTCTCTCTCTCTCTCTCTCTCTCCAGCTTGCTTCCCAGCTGGCAGAGATGTTGCCATGGCCCCAGAGATTTGCCAGGATTTGGGCAGTTTGTGAGGTTGTGCCCTTCACGGTGAGTCCAAGGAGGGGGTAGCATGATGAGCCTGTGTCGGAGCCCACTCACTGCCCAGGCAGGACCTGGCTATGGGACCTCAGGGCTGGTTGTTTCAACCCTGACAGACTCCAGGATTAGAGTTTGCATTTTGGCTGTGGTTCTTTGGTAGTCTAAAACATATACCTACTTATTCCAAACACAAACTCTGAGATGGGAAATGCCATCTCTGCTTTACAGGTCTTATGCAAAGTCATCATCGTCATCATCACCATCATCATCATCAGGGTCTTCATGTAATTTGCCTTAGTCATCCATTTGGCAAGAAGCAGAGCGGGGGCTGGGCCCCATGTTCGTCTCTGGCCCTTCTATGTGAAGAAAGGTTTGTATTGCTGTTTTGAATTTACTAGCTAGTTAATGGGATTTTCCTTATTACTTTTGATCCCGTCTATTGCGCAACTATTTTTCAACAGGTAGTTTTCAAACTGTTGGGCGTCACCCCACAGCCCCCCATGACCCTGGAGCACGTGCCGAGTGGGCCATGGCCGGCCCTCAGAGCCCAGGCTGGCCAGACACCTTCTTCGTAGCTGTCCTGTCTCACCCTCAACTCCGTCAGCTGCCCACGGGGTAGTTTGCTCCTGTCTCGCTGGCTGGCACTTCTCATATCTGGGATTCTACGAGGTCGTTTTGGGTCATTCTGCTTCCCGCCCCCAGCATTCCCCACTTGGGGATTTTCGGGTGGCTCACTTGTCTTCATGATGGAGGCGGGTGGCACACAGGCCATGGTCCCTCGTGGAAGGGCTAGCGCCCATTTCCCACTATACTTGGAAGGGTCAACCGTCTGGGCCCCACGCTCCGCCCTGCCCACCAGCCTAGTCAGTCGGCCTTCGTCAGGGGAGGGACCCTCCCACGGAAGTCAATTTGGGGGTCGGAAGGGCCATGTCAGTGCCCCCCAAAAGCGTGAACGTCCTTTTGGTCCCTCGCAGATGGTAATGCAGTTGTGGTAAGGAGCATGGTTTCTTGCTGGTGCTTCTAAACGCTTTTTTCTGCCCTTTGTCTTATCTGATGTCTTGGGGCGTCTGGTACTGTGGACTCCCCCCGGCTGTAGGAGAGTTCCTTCTGGGTGGGTCCTCAAGGGCGCTGCCCTCCCGTTCAGCACTTTCCTCCTTCAGGTTCTCCCTCAGCTCCTCCGTCTTCTCACTTCTCCTGGACCCTCGGTACTGCCCCGCGCTGTCCCCAGGCCCTCCTCCGGGATGACCTCCTCCAGCCCTGCCAGGGCTGTTCCTTGACTTACTGTCATCTCTTCCCACTAACAGAACGCGAGGAAGGGTCGACAGAGCTGAGTTCCAACGTCTTTTCACTTCTAGTGAAGTAACAGCACTGTTGGCAGTGTTCATGTTTGCTAATTTCCCCCCGGAAGGAAGGGATGGCGGAACTGCACAACACCGCCCACGTGGGCCCTTGTTAAAAATACAAACCCAAGTAGGATCAAAGGTCTAGATTTAATGACCACTTTATAGGAAATACAGAGGAGAGCGTACAGTCCACAAAATCTGGAATACGTAAAATTCTACAGGCCAAGCCACTCACTTTCTTCAACAAATAAATTGAGAAAGAGGGAGGAAAGAAGGAAAGCAGGAAGAGAGGGACAGTGTGAGAGGGAGAGAGAGCAGATTCAAAATAAACCTTAAGAGAGATTCTCGTTTGAATTTTGATTACAGGCCAAGCCACTCACTTTCTTCAACAAATAAATTGAGAAAGAGGGAGGAAAGAAGGAAAGCAGGAAGAGAGGGACAGTGTGAGAGGGAGAGAGAGCAGATTCAAAATAAACCTTAAGAGAGATTCTCGTTTGAATTTTGATTAAAACAAACTTAAAAACATGCATCAGTCCATTGGTCGTTGGGGGAAAGTTGTATACCAACTGGATATTGGGGAATATTAAGACATTTTTTGGATGTGATAAAGACATTGAAGTTATTTTTTAAAAACAAAAAGTCTTAACTTTTGAAACATTTTTTGGGTGAAAGATATGTCTGCTATTTAGTCCAAAATAATCCAGGTTGGGGGTGTGGTGGAGCTCGAAACACAAGACTGGCACTTTCTCTTTTATCTTGTCTCTTTTGAGAAGCAAGAATTTCGAAAGCTGTCAGAGAAGGCTTCCTGGAGGAAGTGACACGTGAGTACGAACTTCAAGGAACGGGTGCGGAGTCATGTGTCGGAGAGGAAAGCAAGTCCCAGCTGGGGGCGGCCTGTGCAGAGGCCCCGTGCTGGGGGCTCCCCTGGTTAGAGGCATGTTGAAGGACAGCAAGGACAGAGGGTGCCTGGAGGGGGTCTGGTGGCTGACACAGGAAAAGAACTCAGAGAGGGAACAGTGACCTCAATCCCGTGAGGCCTGGTGGGCCTTCGATGAGATTTGGCTTTTACTTCTCTTCTGTTTGGGGGCCATTGCGAGTTTGGGGCAAAGGCATCTTACCATTGACTTGCCTTTTAAGAGAACCACCCTGGGCTTCTGTGTGGACAGGCAGGGTCCCAAGGGTAGAAGCCAGGCCATTAGCTGGGGAATTCTTCCAAGAACTCATGCAGGAGTCTCTGACAGCTCAAGGCAGGGCGAGAAGCAGGGAGTTCTGAATGTGCTTTGATGGATGGCTGATGGAATTCACCACGAACAGGTGAGAGAAACATAGAGGTCAAGGACGAGAGGACCTACCGTAGGCCGGGCACGCAGAAGGTGCGCGATGCGCATTTGTTCAGTTCTAACATGTTCTTCCTCATGAGGGCTGCGATCATGCCCTACCTGGTGTCACCGCGCGAACACCTCGCCCTGTCCCGATGCGTGGGAGGAGCCCACCGAAGGCTTCCTGCACAGTCGAGGGCTCACACTACCCCGGCTGAGCGAGAGCAGACTTCTGTCAGGAGCCCCGGGGGGACGTGGACTGTGTGCTGATGGACGCGCTGCTCGGGGCCTGCCAGGCTCTCCGGGACGCCCCCACCGAGTTCCCAGACCCCCTCGGCCACGACGGACGTGCCTGTCAGTGTGGAGCTCGCAGTGCTCGTTCCAGAGCGACGGGCGTGCTTCAGATGAATTTGTGCCACAAGAATTCAGCGAGTTCAGTGGGAAACTGAGACCACAGACGCGTACGCCCCGCTTTTTGTAGGTTGCCAAGCGCTCAACCCAAGGAAAGGAGCCCCGCCATTGTCTCATGAGGAACAAAGACGAATCTTGCCCAAAGCGAAGAACAGGCAGAGCTCTGGTTCCTGAGGTCCCATTCAGACGGCCCCTTGTGTGTGGCGGGTACAGATGAAGGGCCGCGCGAGGATGGCCAGGATTCTAACCTGACCTACTAAGACTCGCCTGGGATGCCAGCTGCTGGCATCCCAGCTGCTGGCGTTGACTGGAGTCCAAAGTGCTGGACCCAGAGAAAAGGGAACACGGGGGCTGGGACTGGCTTAAAATTTTTTTCCCTGCATCCGAAAATGGCCAAACCACAATTGGCAGGGCTTGAAATCTCCCTGCTGCTCTGTGCTTCTCGGTGCTGTGGGAAATGCGGCCCCTTCAGACGGCGCGTCAGCTGGCCTCGCAAAGTGGCCCCAGCATCACCTCCCGCAGGGCCGCTTGCTGTGACCGCCTTCAAGTCTCAGGAGATAAACGGAACTCAGCATTGTCTTGTACCCGCAGCACAATGTATCAGCAGACAGTACGTGGATTACTTGTGAAAGGGCTACACTTGGTGACATGACGGGAAAGGTGGGAAAAAAACTAGCTTCGTGTATCACGTGTCAACTAGATACCAAACCAAAACCAAAAGATACTTGTGGAATCTCTGTCTCTCCCTCTCTCCCCCATAACCATGCATTACAGACACAAGATCACACACACCTGCTTACTGCAACATCACACAGACTCTGAACCATTTGCAGCATATTTAGTTTAGTTAGATGAATAGATAGCTAAGAGTGTGCACAACAAGCCACCATGAAATAATTAAACTAATGCGGTAGGTCTAGGAAGATTTAAGAGTTTGGCTCAGACACAAAAAGTAACACATACTTATTGGACTATCATCCCTCTTTGCTAAAATTAATTTAGTATAAAGGAAGTCAACGTAAATGATGTTGGTACATGTTGACCTTTGTTACAAAGGGCAACTAATAAATAAATTTAGGGGCGTTGGAATATCCTCTAAGTCAATTCTACGTCCTGATTTACGTAAGGCTCTTCATGGTTCGTTTCATTCAATTGGTTGTTTTTTTCTATTTCGACACACCGAAGTCATAAACCCTAGAGCTTTCTCGACCGATATGCAATGGTATCCCATGAAATGTGGATTGGCTCTGAGCTCAAAGTCTCAGACACAAAAGCCTTCCTGAAACGAGACAAGGCATCACGCCCCGGGTCTTCTCGCTTCCTGCAGGCAGGCTCATGGCGTCTGTGGGACCAGTCCCAAGGACGCCTTGCTCTGGCCGAGAGTGCCAGGCGCCCACGCGGGTGCCACGTATTTCCATACTGGAATCTCAGAGTTAGGTGCCTGTATTTGTTGGACCTATTGTGATTTATAAGAGAGAAGTTATGCACGATAAACCTCTCGGTTTGTTCTTTGCTGCCCCGGGATGTGAGTGGCTCATTCGCCCAAGAGGACAGAGGGGGAGGAGCCTGGTGCTGCTGAGCTGGGACTGGACATCGGGAGTGGGGCTGCTGTAGGTGTGCCTTTCGGTGTTGGGTGGAATTCACCGGTACAGGGTCTGGACCTGGGCTTTTCCTTGTGGGGAGGTTTTTTTTTTTTTCCCCTTATTCAATTTCTTTACTTGCTGTAGGCCTATGCAAATTGTCTATTCCATTTATGTATTTGAATTTTTTTACTTTTTATTTTATTGAATTTATTGGGGTGATGCTGGTTTGGGCGGAAAGCCTAAATTCAGGATTTTAGACATGTGGAACTGTAGAACTGACATGTACGTAGCCTGATTCAAATTCGCAAGTACTTTAACAGGAGAAAGTTGCAGATTCCAGCAAAACGGCTGCTCCCTGCGGTGGCCGGCAGGGAAGAATCCACCCCCTCCCAGGACAGGGTCCCTTTTTACAGGGGGTTAATAGTTACATCTTGTGGTGGGTAGTCAGGGAGACCACCAGAAGGAACAGTGCACTCCTGAGTTAACAGATAGCATCAGGCCATTATCTACACTCTGTGGCTCATTAACCTCCTTCCTGGGGGCCTGGTGTTTATCTTTGGGTGGCATTCCGGCTTTCTTGGGGAGTCAGACAAGCCTGGGGCTACAGAGAGTTAAACAGTCACAGCAGGTTAAACAGAGAGTCTGACCTTTGCCAGACGTCTTTGCTGCTGGAGCCGTATTGCAACTCTGACT
Source organism: Glossophaga mutica (assembly GCA_039655065.1). Taxonomy (NCBI): domain Eukaryota; kingdom Metazoa; phylum Chordata; class Mammalia; order Chiroptera; family Phyllostomidae; genus Glossophaga; species Glossophaga mutica. The sequence goes on from CM077313.1 coordinate 94,134,835, forward strand.
TCCCTACAATTGGTTAATAAAATTATACAGGTTTCAGGTGCACAATCTACAACACATCATCTGTACACTGTATGGTGTGTTCGCCACCCCAAGTATCTATTCCTTGTAGAGTCAGTTTTGGGAGTTTGTGTTTTTCCACACATCTGTCCATCGAAGCTGTGTCATGTATTGGCTTACAACTGTTTACAACATTTCTTTATAATCCTTTCCACCCCTGGAATAACGTCCCCTCTTCCATTTATCTTTCTAGTGATTTGAGCCTTCTCTCTCTTTTACTTAATTAAACCTTCTAAAGTTTCGTTAATTTTGGTCTTTTTATCGAACCAGATTATAGTTTTGTTAATTTTCTCCATTGGTTTTATATTCCATGTATTATTCATTTCCATTCTAGTCTTTATTATTTCCTTCCTTCTGTTTGCTTTAGGGTTAGTTTGCTTCCCTCCACATTCTTATGTGGAGGGCTTGGTTATTTATTTGAAAACCTTCTCCCTTCTCGACGTAGGTATTTAAGGTTATGAATTTCTCTCTGAGCATGGTGTTAAATGCATCCCATATGTTTTTGTACGATATGTCTTCATTTGAGCTGTGTTTATCTCGGAATACTTTCTCATTTCCCTTTTGGTTTCTGTTTTGGGGTTTTGACAGTTTGAATATGCTACGTGAATTTGAATTTGAATTTATTCTAATTGGAACTCACTGAGCTACTGAGGTCCAGCCGTTTGTTTTGAAAAAACTGTTTCCAAGATTTCTGGAGAATTTTAGTTTATTTTCTGAGTTCCAAAAATGTTCATTCTGGCAATTTTTGCCAGTAGACTCGTGGCTTTAATGGAGAAGGTGGTTTCTGCCATTTCCTTACTCTGCCATTTTCACCGACATCACTCACTAAATTCATTTTGGTTATAAAAATATACATTTACTTACACATTGTTAATGCTACAGATTACTCTATCATTAGACTGCCGTTGATGTGCGTCCACATGGTTTTAGAGACTGTGTTCATAAAGTCTTGGCGTTTGACGCACAGCAATGCCATCACGCATGTTTCGAACACAATTGATGCGGGAACGGCAGTGTTTTGTCAAAACCTGTGCGCTAGAAATGGCGTCCTGCATCTGCCCGATGCCTAATTAGAATGGGCGCATTGCAGGGATTCAGGTTTAGGCTGCAACAAGGAGGCTCCTTCAAGTACAGGGTGAGCTTCAGAATCCTGAGCAACCAGTGAAGGTCAAGATCCCCTGGTGACCTTGTTACTACCTCCCACTGCTATGTGACTCTGGACAAGAGGGAGAGTTGAAAACATCTTGTTGCTTCATTTGTGAATGCCAACACCCACCCACACACGTACACACATGAATGAAATAAAAAAAATAAATAGGAGATCCCTCTGTGTTCAGCAAGAAAACAGCCAGTGGACTTTAATCTAGTTTCAGTTCTAAGGCAGAACCTATGTTTTAATTGTAGCTGTCAAATCATTTTGAGTTGTTCAAAGAAAGAGATGAACTCCTTGGATACGAACAACCAAATAACATGCTTCTTTTTTACCTCCCCACCCTGCCTCCTCCCCAGACACACCCAGGGATGATATGTAACATACATTTTTATTCAGTCTTCTGTGGGTAATTGCTGAGGAAGGAGTTTACCGCCTGGTGAGTAAAATCTCTCTTTTTAAAAAGGAGATCTGTCTTAAAGCTGAGTTTTTCTGAGCAGTAAGTTTGACAAGGGCACAGGAAGAGGCTCTGCCGGGCGTGTCCTGGGGCACTAGGCGCCACACCCGTTTCGGAGGTGCTCAGCCCAGGTATGTGGCGGGCAGGGTTGATCTCAGCTGAAATCATGACTGACATGTTCCCAGTCCCCTGTTTGCTGCATTGTTTTCTTCTTATTGGAACTTTGCTAATCCCCAGCATTCCCCCTCTGTTTTTACTAAGACTGCTTCCAGTAGAAAGATTTGAGAAACTCATCAGCTCCACGAAAGGTGGAGGTCTCCTAATCGCAGTTCGGTGGACACAGGTGGCGGGCTGGAGGACCGTGGGTGGGGGGGGACCCTGTCCTTCCTGTTGCCCTGCCGGCCAGAAGCCCTTGTGAGGCTGATGGGAATGGCTGTAGACCTCATGCCCCAGTGACAGCTTCTGCCCACTCTCCTGTCCAGAGGACGACATGTGACTTCATTTAGGACACCCCTATCCACCGAACAGAAAGATCCTCAAAATTCCCCAAGGACACTTGGGTTTCTCTACTCGTTTCCACCTCATGACCCTTCACCACTTTTTGATTGGCTCCATTATTATCTCACTTTAATTCAACCTTATTTTAGTTCTAGTCAATAACCCCTGTGGCTAGTCCAGTCCTTGGCACTTACCGAGGTGACCACTCCTTCTGACATAAACATCTCTCCTATCGTGGCCATTCCCGCATTTTCCTTGAGCTGCTCTGCCATTTTATAGTCTCTGGGAGCTTGATCTCTTTTTATGCTCTCATTACGTCCTGAGTTATTTCTACGCAGCTTGGTGAACTAACAGCCAAACGTTCGTCTGCTGAGGAAACTGGCTCCACATGGGCCCGGCCAGTCTTAAAACTCTGGCGCAGAAAGTCACGAAGGAGGTTGGCTTTTTCCTCCAGAAATCAACGAGGTTGAACGTAGTGTGTGTCTTTAATTCATCTCATGCTCATTTGTTTTGTCTCATCGTTTGCTTATGGATTCTCACAGGCATTTTATTCCTCTTCATTCCGGCAGATATTTTTCCAATTTTACCATGAAAATTTTCATACTCGGAACAAGGCCATCTGATGTGAATTTTCTTGCTGTTTTATAGATAGGATTATATTTTTTGTTCTTCATTGTTATCCATTCTATCCTCCTTTCCTTCAAATTTAAGATTAATTATTAAAAAAGGAAATGACGTAAAACGATTAAACCTAGTACAGCTAAATAATTGTCAGTGTTGTTATAAATCAATGCACAAGTTAAAGCAAAGATACATAATATAAAAGATAAAAATTCTATTCATAAAATTGGAGAAAACACCTCTAAAATAATGTAAAATGTGTTGAAAAAGAGAAGGTATAATAGTATCCTAAATTTCTCATTTTATATTTCTGTAAAATGTAAAGAATGGTGGGTTCTACATGACATTATGGTGTTCACGAGCTCTTTGTGAAATGGCACAGCATCAGAATAAAACTAAACTTTTAGAAACGTAAGAAGAAATGGACAGAAGTCTCAGTGGCGATTGGCTGCCCTTCCATCCCCTTCCTCCTTTAACGGGTAAACAGGCGGCAACACGCAAGGCTGGAATGGATGTGAAAACTATAACCAGAGGGCGTGGTGCGTGCACGCAACGGAACACTGCTCAGCCTCGAGGAGAGGTAAAGTGCTGCCGTCCGGAACCACATGACCGACCTTGAGAACATTCTGCTAAGTGAGATAAGTCAGTCAGAAGAGCTAGGAACCACATGATTTCACGCATGTGCGGGACATGAAACTGAAGCTTACAGACACAGACGGCAGTGGGGTGGCTGCCAGAGTGAAGGGGGGTGGGCTGGTAAAGGGGTCAAGCATTCGGTGACGGAAGATATTTGACTTCTGGGTGGCGGGCACACAGGGCAATATACAGATCATTCAGCACAGAAATGTACACTTGATTAATCTTATCAACCAACGTAATCCCAGCAAATTTAATAAAATAACTTTACTAGGTTTACTTAGAACGTTGTATCTGATGAGCAGAAGTACCCTTACTTGGCAAATACATAGACACTATTTACTAAAGTATTTATTAAAAAATCAGAACTTTTAATCAAGGTAAAAACATAGAAGTATTACTGGTTCCACTCCACAATAAGAAAAAATCTAGATGTTAACAGAAGGTTTGCCAACTGAAAACGGAATCCAATCTTCTGAAAACTTTAAAGTAAAAGCAACCCAAGGATAATAGCCATCATGTGTAAATATTAAGTCAAAAACAAAACTAAAACTCTAATTCCAAGCTATTTAGAAAGGAACCCTGTAAAAATACTAAATATTCAAAACTGAATGTAAAAGCCATGTTTTAAGTAATCCTATTGTTTATTTAAAGGAATAAATATAAGTCAATCAAGTATTCATTACAAGAAGTGAGAAAAAAAATCAAACCAACCTAAGGAAAGTGAGTGAAAGGAATTGGAACGACAGGAGAGGAAGTCATTCATTAGAAAGGAAAACACTGAAGGAAACACATGGGACTCATCACCTCTTGGCCCAGGGCGAGGGGAAGGTGCCACTGTGTGTCTGGACCACAGACTCCCCGCGACGCTCGGGAAGACCTGTCCTGAGTGAGGCTCCCAGACCGGGGGACTCCCCTTCATGGAATCAGAGCTGTGACGTTCACTATTTTTAACAAAGAACCAGATCCGATGTTGACGCACTCCTGAAAACACAGTAAATGTGGACCTGATTTAAAAGGGGGAAGAACCCCCTCAACGTGTCCTATGTTCATATATGATTTTAATCATTCGATTTTCATAGGCACAAATTCCTTATGCTTATAGTTCTTATACAACTGCTGTATCAAACACATGCACTAAGTAAATACCCCAACGACCCAAAGCGGTATTAAGTCGTGGTGACGGGCGGTGTTTGCTGAAGCTAAAACGTTGCTGGAATGCGTAGTGGAAAGACGACATCCTGTGTTTCCTATTTTCTCTCTTAAGTCCTAATTTTGAGCAGGGAGGCTCACCATGCAGGTCGTCATCTTTCTCATTCAAACCACTGGTTCGTTATTCAGGTGCGATCCTTAACTTAGTCACACCCTCAAACTGCGTTATTCGTTTCTTAACATCTCGCTTATAAAAATCACTGCTCAGCAACTAGTATTTCTGCTGCTGCAAGCGCCACGCAGACAGGCGAGAAGATGACTGAACCCGCGCCAGCACAAGGAGGCGCGGAAGGCTCAGCTCGTCTGTCCGACCCGCTCTGCGCGTGGACTGAGTTCTCACCCTGCTGGACTGAGCTCGTCCAGCAGCTTCGAACCCCCCTCGGCCCAGTGCCCCACGCTCTCCCTCCGGCTGCGCTGGGCTCAAGGGCATCCTCGTTCTGCAGGGAGCCCACCTCTGCGCTTTCCTCATCCGCACGACAGTCAACGTGGCACATTCCGTGCCTGCCTGAGGGGCTCTCGCGACGTCGGGTCATGCTCTCCACTGAGAAGGCTGAAGCCTTACAGTAGAAGCTTCGTCAGTGGCAGAAGCCTGTCTTTACAACCGACTGGTAATGCGAGGGCATCGGGGCAGGGTTAATTGTTGGTATTTTAGCACGAGGTGGGTATTTTGGCCACTCAGTGGCATAAAAGTTCCCAGCAAACCCACGGACCCTCAAGGGTATGTCCACTGACATCCAGTGGTCTGCAGAATAATCTAAGACCCACGGGTCTGGATCTGCATAGGAAAGGATAGTAGAAATTTCGGGGCCCACTACCCCTTCTCGGGCTCCACTGCAGCCCACGGTTAAAGCTTCAGAAACCTCCACTTGGTTCTGCGTTTAACAGCATATTCAGACTTGCACTTCGTGGGTCCAAATGAAAGCCCTGCCTAACTGCGCTTCGCACAATTCCCTGTTCCTGCTTCCATCCTGCGAGCCCCAAATACAGAGCTGGCCACTCAGTCAGCAAAGTGCTGAGTCTCCCTGGGGTAGCAGACTGAGTTCCGTGTTCTGGGGGAGGAGAAGAGAGAGACTGAGCAAATAAGATTGGGGAGAAGACCCAGGAAATTGGGAAGAGGGGACGCAATCGATGAGAGAAGCAATGGGAACTCCAGGATGATTTCGACAGTGATCGTGAACTTCAACCACAGTGGAGAGAAAAGAAATCCAGACTTTCCTGCTCCATCTCCCGCATCCTGCGTCTGGAATCAGCTGAGACCCCTCCTGTCACTGCAGAGAAGTGTTCTTCTCCGAGTAAGAGAGCTGGAGGCTGGTTTTGTTGCGCTTAGAGGAAGAAAACATACCTCGTTCCCACTTCACCCCTCCACCATATTCCCTCGGGACCCACAGCAGACGTTCTAGAAGTTCCAACGGTGTCTAGGTTTCACTGCTGACCTTGCAATGTGGCAGGTAAATGTCACATTGTGGCCCTGGCAGGGACACAGGTCAGCCTTTCTTATCCTGGAGCCTTTACCCATTAGGGGCCAAAGCAGCCTTTTTCCGAGAAAGCAACTTTGAAAACATCTGCATAGAACACGGGTTATGTTTACCTGCAGACATGGGAAAATCACCAGTAGAACTGTGGGAGGGACTGACGAAGCGTTCCGAATCGTGGTCACCTTTGTGGGGGCGGAGAGAGGCTCGGGCCGGAGGACGGTGCCTCGGTGCGGGGGATGCTGTTTCTTAAACTGGGGGAGTAGGCACGGGGTTTTATCGCTCTTCTGCAAACACGTGCAAAACTACGAGCAAACCCAGGTCCACTGCGCTCTCCTTTTGTGGACGTATTACACGCTGAAGAACACGATTTTCAAAATGAAAGTCTTTTTACAATTCCCAAACAGAAAATTTGAGAAGCCCTAGTACACTCCCTGCAGGCTCGGTGTAGGTGCCAAGGAGATGTTGTTCAAATGTTAGTGTAGTACTTTTACTGACAATAATCTCTCATCTTTTAACATAAAGCCTCTCTATGCAAAAAGTGTGGTAACATGAAGTCGGAGGGAAATCAGGTCAGAATTTGAATAGGGGCACTTAGCTCGGTTCGGAACAAATCAGGGCACTCGATCTCACGCTGAGAACGGTTGAGTGGCTCTTTCCACCAGGGAGCCTGGCCTCTATTTTCTTTCATTTTGCTGGTTTTATGGCTTTTTGCTCATTGTAGCAGTTTTTTTCACATAAAGGATTGCTTCAGTTCGATCAAAATCTGTTTTTTCCCGGTAGAGGGAGGCAAAGGAGATATTCTTTCTCAGGAAAGAATAGCACAGATGACAGAAACCAGTGCCGGTCACCCAATTGCAGGGCAGAGGCAATTTGGCCTAATTAACGGACGTGTTTGTATGGAGACACACACCAAAAGGGATGGGGCGCTTTGAATTAATTATCTAGAAAGTTCCAGCTTACACACGGCGGAACAAAGGCCATTCACCAAAGTTGCGAAATGCCCTGTGGGCTCATCACTCCCCTTTTGGACAGTCTTCTCCGTACTCGGGTCTCGGGAGATAGTTTTTATCTTCTTTATGGCATGTGGAATTCATTTTAATTTTATACAAATAGGAAGCCAAGACGCTGTCGTGTAAATCTCTGATTTCCCCAGTCGCTGCTCATGCGCACCTTCTGTGAGAGTGCCCTCGTCCCTGCCGGGGACTGCGGAGAGACAGCGCTCCATTATTCAGAAATGAAGTCAGTTCCGGAGCGTCTCCCTGACACTGAGAATTCGTCTCTGGAGAGTTGAGTCAATAGGATGTGTTTACTGATACGTCAGCTGAATTAAGTTCTGGAACCGTCTCATCGCTAAGGAGGCTGATTTGTGGATCTGCAGGAGGCTTCCTACAGACTCTCGGTCCTCCCAGGCAGGAGGCGGCCCCTTCTCTAACAGCCTGGCTATCTGTCGCATTCCTGGGCTGCGGAGGCAGAGCGGAGTGGGTGGACGGAGGGATCACAACCTTTCAGAGGATAAAATTATGATGACACCTCCGAAAAGAGACTCGTTACAACCTTCCTGGCTCTTCTGCTGGTGCCTCCATTTGTTACGGGGGAAGGGGTTACGGGGATGTGGGCACGATGACATCTGTCCTTGTGACTGCGACGACGCACCTTCCAAGGTGCCTGCAGCGTTCCTGAAAGAGGCACCTGGACGGGTCGTGACCCCACAAGCTCTGGTTACAGCACCTGCCCCTTTGTGGCTCCTGGGACAGTTGTCTTATTTCCCTGTTTTTAGTTCTAGGTGCCTGTACGACTGGCTACATTTTCTGTCCTTAAATTCGTTGGAGTGTCCCCAGTTCCTCTGATGATTCCTCCTGCAACCAGCTCTTGTCGGGGTCTCCTTTCCGAAAGAACAGGACTTTTACCCACGAGAAAGCTTGAGGAAAGGAGAAAACGTCCTTCGGGTTTTCAATGTATGCCAGGCACTGTGCTCAGAGGTCTGCTGTGCGTGTACCTGTGTGTGCGGTACCGTGAGCCTCCCAACACCTTGTGAGATTACACGGTGAAGGTCGTGGTCTGCTACGTGACCCGCAACCTGGAAGAGACAGCCTTGAGCGAGACGGGAGGCTCCTCACCAGAGGGGTGCACAATCTTGGATCCGTTGTTAATGCACCAGGATGACGTGCGCTGAGCCCGGCCCGCAATCGGAAACTGGCCCCCGGCAAACTGAGCGATGCTGGAGCTGGCGCCGGGTCCAACGGGGCCCGGGAGACAGTTTCGGGGGTTTCACCCACGGCCTCGGAGTAGTCACGTCGTTAATGCCCTTCAGCGCCGTTTGAAGCGGGGTGTTCACCTTTTCTTACAACTTACCGAAGTCTTTTATCTGCAGAGAATGCTAACCACGTCTATTTTAAGTGGATTGCATATATTTTCCTCTGTTTACTTTTCCTTTAATTTTGTGGGTGGATTTTACATACTGTACATAAGACTTAAATGACCTGTAAGTTTATATAGCACATACATCCCCGTGCAGTGTCTTCTGGAATGCTTCTTTCTTTAAACTTTTTAGTCTATTCAGACATTAGAGTTTCAGATTCCGCCCTGATTTTCGAATATATTTTATTATCTAGTCGTGCGGGACACATGCTACTGTCACTACGTTTAAGCATAAGCCTGAGAACCATGCACAGATAATTAAGTGAAGGAGGAAGTGATCAAATAAAGAATGGAATAAGCAGTCTGTGGTTGCTGATGCCGAGCTCATTGTTACAGCCCAGGCGCCTGAGCAGGGAGCCGGGCTCGCCTCAGGAGCTCCGTGGACGCCGGTGGAGTCCACGGCGGGGGAATCACGGCCTCCGTGTTCTTGCAGCTGGAAGAAACTTCTAGGGAGCCGGTACTGCAGGGCAAGCACGCCGTGAAAGTCATCTTTCTTGTCTACATCCAGCCAAGGAGCACACACGGTTGGTGCAGGAAGGAGAGAGGCAGCTTCCCTCTCCATTCTTGTTTGGATCATGTGCCTGAGCAGAAAACATTTTGCTATCGTCCCCTGAGACTTCTGTTGCTACCTAGGAGTGTCGTACAGAAATGGAAGGTTTAGTCCTTTTCATAGATCCAAAAGGTAACATCGTCCTGATTGGCAAATGAAAAAAATACAGAATGCCCAGTTAAAAATGTGAAACGTGGCTCTAACGGCCAAAGTTTTGTAATTTGTTGGCAGAAGCTGAATACCAGGCATTTAGGGCATCCTGATGAAGTCAGCACAGGTGCCAGGGCAGCACATAAGGTGCCTGGCAAACCGGCCAAAACATCGCCATCCTCTTCTGGCCCCGCCCAGGCCACGGCCCCACCCACGGGAGGACTGCCAGGGTCCCTCAGCAGCCCAGCGCCTCCTAGGCACTGGACGCATCCACGTGAGCCTACCTCCAAGTGGTTCTTTCTAAACCTTACATGCAAGCGTCCTCATCGGAACTTCGCTGTATAGGAAGCACCTGCTGAGCTCTGAGAGCTATAAAAAAGTGACCGAGCCCTGGCTTGCTAGCTCAGGTGGTTAGAGCACCACCGGAACGCAGCAAGCACGCAGGTGCGACCCCTGGTCAGGGCACAGACAAGGGCTAACCGCAGAATGTGTCGGTGAGTGGAACCACACACCGATGCTCCCCTCTCTCTCTCTCAAATCAATAAATACGAATTTTAGAAGGATTCAGAAATAGTTTTATAATGGACTGACTGTCTGTGTCCTTTCCAAACCCACAGCTGAAGCCGTAACAGCCCCTGTGACTGTATTTGGAGGCAGGGCCTTCGGGAGGTGATGAGGTTTAGGCAGCTCACGAGGGTGGGGTGGTGGGAGGGAACCGGTGTCCCTAGAGGAAAGGGTGAGACCAGAGCTTTCTGTCCCCCAAAGCACGCAGAGGGCTCGTGCGGACACACGGACAGGTGGCAGCCACCCGCAAGCCAAGAGAAGAGGCGTCAGATTGCCGCCGACCTGGCCAGGACCTTGACTTTGAGCTTCCAGCCTTCCGAACTGTGAGAAACAGCCTCTGCTGTTGAGCCCACTTGGTCTCTGGCATTTCGTTGTGACGGCCTGAGCAGACGAGTACAGTGTTGTTTTCAACGAGTTTCAAACGAGACAAAAGCGTGAATACCCTAACATATTGTAAACACGCACATACACACACACGCCACGAAAGAGGTGAAATGTATGGTAGGGGTACTTATTGATTTAAAGAAATCTTTCTTTCCCTCCCTCTACATACTGCTGAGAATGCAAGCTCCACGGGGCAGAAGTTTTCGCCTGTCCCGCTTGTATCCGGAGGCCCAGAATGGAACATGGCACGTAGTAGGCGCTTGCCAGGTGTTGGTCAGGTAAAAGAGAAGGTTGCTGAGTGAGCGGATGAGGACATTCTAACAGGAAGGGTTGGAGATTCCTCTGTAAAGAGGGTGATGGAGTTCCCCGGAGACGACAGAAGTCTCGTTCTGTCCGTCTGAGGGAACGAGCAATGGGGCGGGGGGGGGCTCAGGAATGTCTGCAGACCAAGCTGGGTGCTACCCGAAGGACGGAGAGTTGAATACCAGCCTGCCTTCCGCGTGAAGTCGTGATGGGCACTTTGAATTTTCTAGGTTAACGCTTCGAGTGCTGTGCTCCACGGAAGTGAGCTGAGAGGTGTTTTGTAAAACTGGTTCTCTAGCACAAGAATTTGGACTACGTTGTGTATATGGGCCCCTGTCAGAGACCCCTGGAGATACAATGACCTTAAGAACTCCTGCGGTAAAACAGACCAACCAACCAACCGCACACACAAATCCATTTACCTCGGGGTCATCCAGTCAATTCTCCCACTTCCGTGACCGAGGAACCTTTTCTTCAAAGGCCACCTTCTACCCTGTGGGTTGAGAGCTCCCCACAGTCCACTTTCTCCCCAGGTACGAGGGTCTGTCGGAACTTGCCCATCCCATCCAATGAGGAATTCATAAATGCAGGGACCAAGGAAGAGACCTGTATTCCAGTTTAGCTTGCAACTAAGTCAGGCTGTTTATTCAGCCTCCACGAGCACTTTTTTTTTTTTTTTTTTTTTTTGCAGCTGCAGAATGAAACGATTGAATGAAACCATCTTTAACTTCTATGATTTTCGCTCAACTATTCCCTTGGGGAGCCTAGACTTCAGCTCAGCAATAAGAATTACCTTGAGTTCTGAGGACAAGATGACCTCAGACACGGGCCGATGTTGCAACGTCCCCAGAGACCCGTTTCCAGGCTCATACACTGCTTCTTCCTCTCTGGATGCATTCTTTATATCTCCCGACCCCCGTCCAACCCTCCCTCCATCTGGCCGATTTCCCCGGAGAAGCAGGTGGAGCTCCCTGGTATCAGCTGGGTCATAAAATGTTGCCAATAATTTTGAAACAGAACTGTTAAGGTCAAAATCCTTCTCCAGATGCTAAGGGTTTTCCACGCTGCGGTCCAATTTTGGGAATCTTCGAGGGTGTTCATTGCTGATCACTATGATTAATGTATACAAACAATGTGACAAATGAACATTATACCAAATAGCGCTAGACGGTTTGGGCAACCGTTTAAAACGTGACTGATTTAAATTGCTTGAAGGAAGTGATTCTGTTTGACAACACCCTCAGAGGACATAAAGTAGTACAGCCGCCCTTATTTTTATATAATTAAACAGATAATTAGCCTCTGCTCCGTTTTCACCACCAAGCTGGCAAGGTATGCATTTTGTACGCATGCGGGTTAGTAATATTTCCCACCGATCGAAATCCAAAATGGAAGAGAGACAAGACAGCGAGAGGTGCCTCTCCAGATCGTGTCCAACATCGTGTCCTTCCTGCGCGCACTTTTTCTTTCTTTCAAGTAAAACCAGTGTTTGGTTTTTGCCTTAGATACAATGTATTTGGGAGAATATATTGACCAATGATGACATCCGATAGGAGGTTCGTATGCAAAATTTGTAAGGAACTTATAAAAGTCAACACCCCCCAAAACAAACGATCGAATTCAAAGGGAAAGGAAATAATGGATTTGATGAGGCTGAGTTTCAGAAGGAAGTACCTGAGTCAAAGCTTGAGGTTACCTCTGCTCCCCCTCTCCCTGCTTCCGCCCAAACTGTTAGGAGCTACGAGCTGTCCCTTTGAAAGAGGAGGGCCCTGATTTTAAAAAGCACACTTGGGGCCTGGGCAGAGATTCTGGGAAAAAATAAGGCAAAGGACATAAGCGGGAGGCATACAGATCATACATGGCATGAAAAACTACCCTATGAAACGGAAAAATAATTCCAGAGTCTCAGAAAATGAAGCTTAAACTCCTCCAGCCAAAGGGAGGGGAGACTTGCGCATTCACCAGAGAGCCCATAAAACAGAGAGAGGAGATAAGAGTGAGCTGGCCTGCTTCCCTCTGCCGGGAATTAAGGAAATGCAAATTAAAACAAATGAGATAGCACTTCCCAATCCGGTTTGGCAACAAGTGAAGTCTGGCCCTGTTCACTGCTCTCCTGGAGAGCAAAGGAAATTTATGTGCCCACACAATTTGCTTCCTGATCATTGAGAATGTCGCACATCATGGCCCTTTACCCCTACATCCTCAGTGTGTATTTTCCAAGAATAGAGATATTCTCTTACACAACCACCATACATTTATTAATTCCATTAAATTTAACGTTGATGCAGTATCTTAATCTCCTGGGCACACAATAACTTGTTAGCTGAGCCAGTGAGTGTTCCTTAGAGCATTTTTTCCCCTCTCAGTACGAGACTCACTGTAACAGCATCAGCCACTGCATTAAGTCGTTTCGTGTCTTGAGTCTCCTTTAAGGTAGAGCTGCTCCATACCTTTTCTCTGTCTTCCGTAAACCAGGCACAGTCCAGCGGCTTCTGTTTAACAGGATTACCATGAGCTGCTCCGTCAAGGACACTGGGTTGAAAGCTGAGATAGAATCGGCACAAAAAATAACTGAAAAAAGTCAGAGACCTGATAGAGACGGTGGAAAAGGGATGACGAAATTCAAACGTGCGGAAATAACCTCACACTTGCAACGACCCGCAGCGTGTGAATGGTTCCATTTCCTACTTAAAACGCGGAGCCTCTCAGGCTGCGTTGAAACGCCCCCCTCTGCTCCCCACTTCTGCCCTCGTGAACCCGTGACATATTCGCCAGCGTGCTGCTCTGCGTACCCTTTGCCTAAGCAATTCTACTGACGCCAAGCATCCTGTCCAAGTTCTCGTCCACACTGGACGGGTTCGGTTAACAGCAAGCAGATGCCCCAATGCAACCGAGCTGCGAGGTAGGGCCTGCGCCGCTTCACGCCGCCGGAGCCGGGCGACCTGCACAGGGGGGCTGGCTGGCGCACTCGAGGGCTCCCTGGCGTCATCACCGGCCCAGGTTCTTCTGTGGCTCTGTGCCGTGCTCACAGAGCTTACTTCGTCTTACAAGGCTGCTCTCTCTCTCGAGGATAAGATGAGCTGTCCGGTATGAAAAGGGGATGAACTTCTCCTTGCGGACAGAGAAAGGGCCACATGCTGAGCCCGACAAGCCCCGGGGAGGCCTGCAGGGGGTCCCCACACGGTCAGAGGCCTAGCGTGGCCATGCCGGACGACCGGATCGTAAACGTCGCCGACCTAAAGCGAGTCTGGTGGGCAGTCGAGTCCCAGGCCTGCGACTCCCTTGCCAAAGTCGGCCTTCACCTTAAGTCAGCCTGCCCACTCACTGTCTCCGCGCCTCTGAGATAACAGGCCTTCGAAATGTCAGCGGGATCTTTCCCCGTGGGCCCGGAGCACGGCCTCCGGCACCAGGACCCGAGAGCACAGAGCCCCTCGCTGTTGGCCTCTCCCCGCAACCTGTGCTGTGAGAACGACCCGCCCCGTGCACAGCAGTGTAGAAGCAGCCTGTGCCTGTTCGTGTCACTTTTCTACCCAGTCTCAGAGATTTCCCTGCTTTGCTTTTTCCCACCCTCTTAACCCACCGCCGGGGGATTTCATGTAGCACCCCGGGCCCCCCCGGCCCCCCTTACGCCCCCTCCTCTGAATCTAGTGTATAAAATAAGCTATAAAACTGCCATTCTCTGGGGCAATTTCTCCGCCCACTGAAATTTTACTTCCTGGAGACCGTCCTCCGTTGGCCTCGTAGAAATTTCTTAGGTACATTTCTTACCATCTCATTTATGCATTGCCTTCAAAGAATGATTCTTCCTTGCTAGAGAGAGCCCACTGCAATCCCATCCAATTTTACCTGTGTTAGCCATTGGGTTGAGCGGAAGGGTAATGTTCGGCACTCTGTCCGCCCTTGTCTTCCACCTACTGACTAGGCAACCTCTGTGACGCCTCTCGGGGCGGGTGTTTTTCTTCTGTTTGCACAGAAGCACTTGCGTTTAGTGGGAGTCAGGGCGTGCGTGTGGTTTCGTGTTTTAGTTTTCAGTTGGACAGTACGTGATCAGCACGCACTGATTCATTCCGGCGTGGCTTGGGGAGCTCTCCTGCGGCCGTGCTGCCCGGCGTGTCGCCTGGATCGCATGAAGCGAGAGGAGGCTTCTCCGGGGGGTAACCTCCGTAGGTCCTCCCAGCCTGCACCCTGGACGGGAAGATGGTGACTTCTGCCGAAACAATCCCCAGATACCAGGGCCCACCACTACAGTGGTGTGTGCTGATGGGTGTTTTGTCTGGTTCTGTTTTGTTTTCCTCTCTCGGTTAAAGAAGAAATCGAGTCCAAGGCTGAGTTCAAGGCGTTCAGGGCTTGGGAGGCAGCCAGGCGGGTCGGTCCCTGGCGATGGGCTCCGGCCGGGTGAGGGACAGCGGGCCCTGTGCACAGCTCAGCGGGGAGGGCAGCGGGTCCCTCCTGGCAGGCGCTCAATGCCAAGTCCGATTGTGCTCTCCCATTGAGCCTGAACAAGGACGGCGGAGCAGCTGCTAATGATGTCGTTTGAACACTGAAGGGAGGACACCATAGAGATGGGAGGTGGCTGCCAGAGAACCCTGCGGCTGAAACGCCTCCTGAAAGGACAGGAAAGTGCCACCGACAAGTTCGTGCCCGGAGACCCATTAGGGAGAAGACAGAATGCCTTATGGATCCATAGAAAAAGGGAGGGACATGCAAATCAGTCATCCTCCGGGGACGCAACAAAAGGTATTAAACCAACAAATAATTACCGGTCTCCAGTATTTGCAGCCCGCCGCGCAGGGAGACACAGCGGTGGGGACGGGGCGGGGCTTGCTCCCAGCTCGAAGGGTCACGGCTAAGTCGGCTAAGTCGCACGTTTTCCTGTGAATCTGGGCCTCGTCTTTGGAGTATGTAAACTACTCTCGGCCGTGAATGTGGAGAAAATTAACACGAAAACCAGGTGTACACAGCAGAACATCTGAGAAGCAGTCAAAAGGATAAAAATGCAGGGAAATAAAATATCTTTACCTCCACACCCAGAAAACTAATATTAACATCTGAAATATTTTTTCAGGCATTTTCCCTACGTGTTTTTTAGAGTAACTGAATTTGTACTGCACACACTTTAAATTTTGCTTTGGAGACCTGGTATTATTTGGAAGCATTTTCTCCTGGTCGACAAAGGCTTGATAAAGGTAATTTTTACAAGTTATATAACATTCTATTTTATTGATATATTGTGATTCAATTTGTCTCTAACTATATTATAGAGATTTTTAATGTTTTCTTTATGAAAACTAATCCTAGGTTGGATATGTTTGGCTTAAATACCTGTTCACATCTCAGATTAATCTTAGGAGAAATAGATGCTGCAGAAGTGGGATTCCTGTGTCAATATGCTTGAAAACATAACTCCATTCCTGCCAAAATTCTTTTCAGAAAAGTTCCCCTCGACTCACCAGCAGTGTCTGCGGGCACCGGTCAGCTCTCTCTGGTGCCCTCATTTCTTTCCCCATTCTGTCCTAACGTTTCAAATCATGCCATTCTTAATTGGAATATTTTTATAATTAGGAAGCCGGTATCATTCAAATGCTTCCTAATAATTTATTTTATGATGTGATTTACTGGTTCACGACTTTTGTTTAAAAGATGACTTTGCTGATGTGAAATGAGTAAGTCATTTAGACAAACTCACGCCCTAAAAGCAACTAGCAAATTTGGCAAAAGATCTGCCCCCCGGCCTCAGAGACCTGATAACTTGGTGACCCGCCGAGCCAGGAAGCAGCGGGACCGAGGCCAGCCCGGTGACGCCGGGTTGTCGGGGTCTTCGCTGGTTTCTGGACGAACAGCTGAGAGGCCCAGCTGCAGTGTGGGCAGGCTCCTCCGCACAGAGGCTCCAAGGCCCCCCGAGGAGGGAGGATGAAGTCTGGTGAACCCCCGCCGCTTTCGGGGATGCCCTGGAGCGCTGCTCCCATCTGGCGACCTACAAGGCGGCAGGACTCACCAGGGGCTGCGGTTTCGCTGGGAGGCACCTCCGTGACTCACAGAGGGTTCGAGCGGCCGAGGGCTGCTGCCCCCGGCATCTGCAAACGCAGACGTGAGTCACGCTGGGTCCGACCTTTTCCCTCCAGACAATTGTCCACACGCGACATCTGCCCTGGTCATCTCTTCCGTGTCACTCAGCGTTCCCAGGCCACCTCTTACTTCAGCCAGGGGTGGAGCAGTCGGTTCCACGCGGGTGCCACCGGACAGTCCCTCTCCCGGACCCGCACCAGACCCCTCTCCCTTTCTGCCCGGGCTTCTCCACCGCGGAGGAACGGGCTGCCCAAGCCACCCCGCTCTGTGCCTGCCACGCCCAGCCCAGAATCACAGGGAATGACCACCCGTGGGAGCCTCCCCAGAACGTGGGTGATGGAGATGGCTCCCTGTGCCCCCCTCCGACTTTCCTCCCTTGGAAACACATTTCATGAAGCCCCTCGGGGGTCCGAGGGGCTTGAGCAGCCGCAGTGCACGCCGGCTCTCCGTTTCCTGTGTCCTGGATCGCTTCCCCCGTCACGTCCTGGCGGGGGTGCTTTAGTCTCAGGCTCTGCTTTGGGTGGGGTGGCCGACTGATACAGTTGGATCTGAAGGAAGCTCAGAAACCAGATAGTCGGGACGGGATTTTAAAGTTGATGGATCGCTCACCAGTTGGATGGAAATCGGGATGTCGTTTCGGGTTGTGAATGGAGAGTGATTGCCCAGGTAGCAGTTGGACACTGAGAGATGGGTCCATTTCTTCCTCTTTTGGCCCAGGGGTGTGGGCTTCATTAACACTGTCACCTCGCAGGTAGTCCAGGAACCCCATCTTCTCTTTGGGGAGAGGAGTCCCTACTCTGGGCCTGGGCTTGTCTCTCGGAGGGCACTTGGGCCATTTCTCAAGCCCTGGCCAGTGTCACTCCAAAGGACAGGCTTGGTGAGTGAGGAGTGACTCACCAACAGTGTCCTAAGATGGCTAAAAGGTGATAACTCAGCTCTTCTACTCACTGCCGAGAAACGGTCCTCAGGTTTCAAAACTGAAGAACGAGGTGTCTCCGTGTCTTCCTCCTTGTAATCCTCACCGACTCCGTTATCACCACCACCACCATCATCATCACCTTTGTCCTCAGGCTGGGAGCTAATCTCCCCCACGGAGAAGGCACTTCATCCTCCAAATGAACGTCACACTCACGGCCTTCGTGTCTGTTTTCACTCCGTAGACTCACTGCTCGGACGCCAGGAGGCGAGTGAGAGAGGGGACCTGGGAGAGCGTTCAGTGCATTCGTGTGGACAGGAGGAACACAGATCAAATTTTAGACCTATTTTCCTGCCACATTTACATTTCCCACCCGGAACTGCCTTCTGACCTTTCGAACGGTTTGCCTGGCTGTTGATGCACGGCGTCACCCGTGCGCCCTGCGGGGAGCTCAGGCTCCACGCCTCGGGCCAGCCCCTCGTGGGTTCCCCGCTCCGAGGCCCCCATCCCAGGGGCTGACAGCGAGTACAAAGCAGGCTGTCTGTCGTTGAGTGTCAGCTCCGGCTGAGACAGGGCGATCAGAATGTGAATGCCAAGTTCTCTGTGAATTGCCGAGTGCCAAAGGGCACTGACTGCACAACAGGCGCGGTACTTGGCTTCCAGAACTTTGTTCTTCATGACTGAAGCTGAAAGACACCCACGGTGGCTATTTTTCCACTGGAGAGGATTTACGTGTATGTCACGCATCTCAAGTGGCAACTGGTAGTATTCGTGGTTTTCGTTACAGCCCTCTTCAGGGACTGTCGCCGGGATTATAGTACGAGAGTGTTTTGAATTTTAGAGGTAACAGGAAAAGATGTGTCAGAGTAAACATTGGATTGATCACCACTTATTTCCCCTTGTAACTCCTGCTGTTGGTAACACTGAAAGTTACGTGGACATGCAGAGTTTAGGGGAGGAGTAAACCCTGTTAGAGATTCCACCCCCCGAAACACGTTCAGGAAAGAGCCGCATGGTTTCGGCTCGGTTCCAACGTCTGCTGTGGACCCTCATTGTCAGACGGGGTCAACAGAGTAGCCCACGCTGGGCGGTTGCTGGAGGTTTGTCTTCAGTAATGCTGGCTGGTGGACCCTGTCCTTGGTTCTGGTAAAACATCTTGCCGACGAGATATTGGAAGTATAAAAAACGTCACACTCAAGGTGTGCTGGCCTCAACGTAAAGAATTTGGAGACATACTAAGTCAGAAAGTTGCAGTTTGCTTTTAAGGGACAAACTCCTATCGCAGGGGAAAAGAGTATAAGCCAAGCACATTGATGTCATTGTAGCCTCAGATAAGAGGAGGAAAAATACTGGTGCAAGGAGCTATTTAAAGAATTATGCTTGAAAACGTCTGATATTCCGTGAAAAGTGGGAATTTACTGACTCGAGAAGCCCCGCGGTCCTAAGCAGGGAAAGGTCAAAGTGCACCGAGCCCCGGGCGCACAGTGCACAGCCACAGGCCGGGTGCGCACGTTGTAATCCCTGCAGCAACAACCAGAATTAAAAAAAAAAAAAACATACAGCCAACACCCAATATGTAAATTCAAACGAAATACCGAGAACTAGTTAAATAATTAAAAAAATCAGAAACGGAGTAACGGAGAGACGGAAGCAGGAAAATAATAGGCGGGGCGCCTGCGTCCGAGGGCCAGTGGCCACTTGCACTGCACGAGGACTAAGCGTGTCAACACCAGGTCGTCGGCTTTGACCGAGAAACAGGACCCAACGCCACGCTGGGCACGAGAAAGCCGCTGTAAAGGTAAACATGCGAATTGAACTACGGTAAAAGGATCGAAAAGGCGTATTATACAAATAACGCTATAAAAAGCGGGAGAGGCTACGGAACATCCGACAAAGCAGACGTCAGCGCGAGGACTGCGGTTGGTGATAGCAGGGATGTCCCGGGAGAAGGGGGTCACTTCGCCAGGAAGATGTAGCAACCCTAATGATGTATCCTCCTGGCAACAGCCTTTTCAAGCACATGAGGCAGAACCTGGCGCAGCTGGAAAGAGAAATAACAAAATCCGTAGTCCCATCTGGAGATTCCTCTTCGAGTCGCCGGGAGCCACCACGGCACCCAGCACCCAGAAAGTGGGCGAGGGTGGGCGCACCTGAGCGGCACGGCCAGCCGCCCTGGCCTCTCCGACGGGCCAGGACGCTCAGCAGCAGCGGCAGCGGCGGCGGCAGGGGACACGGTCTTGCCAAGTCCCCGGGAGACATCTGCCCAAGCAGGTGATGTGCTGAGCCATTTAGAGCCCTTGAACAGACACAAAGGAAATGAAATAATGTGAAATTTCTACTCCCGTTAGTTCTCTGGGCACAGGGGAACGGACCGCCCTACTGCGCGTTCCGAGTTTGTGGCGCTTCCATCGTCACCGCTGATCATTTTTTGACAGCACCAGACACCCTTGTCCTCGTTCTGGCCCTTGTCCAACAGCGTTTCTCCACCTCGAGGTAAGGCGTCTGTAGGAGGAAGGGGACGTGTTCACCTTCTAGACTGTTCTTGAGAATCCAGGGCCCTGGGGACCGGGGACACCAGCCCCAGGGCCTGGCAGGCCCATCACAGGCCCTCCCCCCGACAGTGTCAGGGCTAGGGGTGGCCAAGGGCGCCGCACGCAGGGGCGGACGCTGAGCTTGGAAGGCCGGTTTATAAGGGTTTGGGCCAGGGGGCCGGGGGGGGGGGGCGGTGTGGAGGTGAGGGAGCAGGTCACAGCTGCCCCATTCCTGTGCCGTCTCAGAATCCTGGGGAGTCCAAAACTCCCAAATTCTATCCTGGCCTTCAGATAATTATGGAGAGTGTGAAGATAGGGGAATGGAGTATGTCTTATGTAATACTTACCTTGAGTTATCACTGTAAGACATTTATTTAGGCCTGTGCTAGGTGGGCCGCCATTTGTACCTTTCCCTTGGGCCCGGCTGTAGGTGACTCCAGAACCCGACATAGGTGAGTCTAGGACACGCACAACGGTAACTCCTTAAGTGTGTCAGCGGTGGTCCCTGCACTGAGCGGCCCTGGCCGTGATGAGACGCGTCCGCACTGCGTGAGGCGCTGAGGCACCTGGGCCCTGCTTCGCACTGGACCCGGCCTCCTGGCCCCGCAGCCACGCAGGGGGGAAGGCAGACTTTTTCAAGTAGCTCTTTTCCACCTGATTCTAAAGGTAATTTACACCAACTGTAGCCAACCCTGAATTGAGTGGAAAAGTAAGTTAAAATGGCCCAGAAAGTCGCAATCCCATCGATGGGAAATTCAGACATTTTCTTCTGGAATTATTTGCCCACACCTGTGGTCATACATCTGTGCGCACAGCGCGGACACGTTGGTTGTCTCTTCCTCCGCACAGACTGGCCACCTGTTGAGCCTGCTGGGTAACTGGAATCATTTTTAGATGGGGTTTGCATTCAAATGTTTTTTTTTTTTTAAGATTTTATTTATTTATTTTTAGAGCGAGGGGAAGACAGGGAGAGACACATCAGTGTGTGGTTGTCTCTAGCACACCCCCTACTGGGGACCTGGCCAGCAACCCAGGCACGCGTCCTGACTGGGAATCAAACCGGCGACCCTTTGGTTCACAGTTCTGCACTCAATCCACTGAGCCACATCAGCCTGGGTTCAAATTTTTTGTTTTTAATCCTCATCTGTGGCTGTTTTTTGCTTTGAGAGAGAGATGGGGGGCCAGAGAGAGAAATATTAATGTGAGAGAGAAACATCAATTGGTTGCCTCCCTATGCACCTCAACTGGGGATCAAACCCACTACCTGGGCATGTGCCCTGACCGGGAATTGTGAAAACTTTGTGCACAGGACGACGCTCCAACCAGCTGAGCCACACTGGCCAGGGCTACAATTTACTCTGTCGACATAAATATTTCCTTATGTTCTTGTTTGCATTCCCAAACGACCTTCTATTTAGTTGTTTCAACTATATTAGTGAGTAATAATGCATTCGGTGTGGCTGTATACTGGTCTCCAGTTATTCATTATTACAAAAGATGCTGCGTTGCAGGTCTGGGAACATGGGTTGGGCCACACGACATTTGAAGGTGTTTCTCCTCCAGCAGCTTCAGCCTGGGGAAGAATCCCCACCTGGCCTGCAGGGGACCTCGGACCCATTGCCTGGCCTGGCCCAGAGCAGCGGTCCTGCTCGGTTTCCCTCGGTCGGAACCGGGAGAGCGGGGCGCCCTGGCTCACCTGAAAAGCTGTCCGTCTCCAAGGGACAGTCGCCCAAGAATCAAGCCAAAGCCAGCTCTGCCATCCAGTCTGTGGCACCGGTCAGTTCTGACCCAGCTGCGAAACAATGATCTCATCAGGCTTCAAGTAACATTCAAACACACACACGGATTCTCAGAGTAAGTTATAGAGTCCTATACTTCCACCGGGTGTGGTAGGGCGTGCAGTATGTATTCTTATAAATAAGGAGAAACTTAGAAATAGAAAGGGTGGAGGAATCCAAAACATGAGAAACAGTTGAATAACGTGACTTGCAAAAATACAATATAGATCGTCCTATGCACTGTTATTTCTCGGTAACTTTATTTTCCTTTTTAATGGAAAGCAATACGACCGTCTCTTTTATCTGTTGCAACTGCTGGCTGATGAATGCTTCTGTGATCGAGCGTCAGCCTCTTGGGTTAAAGGACACTACATAAAAATAACTTCTAATGATACACGGTTTATATTAACGATGCGGCAGCTTGGCCTCCACGCTTGGGCCCCGGCAGCTGTGTGTACAGAATCAATTAGTCACTTGCCCCCACTAGGGCGATTAGGTCACTGCAGCTTCTAATTCAGGCCCCTTTCTGGTGTCAGAGCTTTGCTGTCCTCAAAATATTTGCAGCAGACCTCGACATCTACCTTATTTTACATAAATACTGAATTCCAAGATGCCTGAAGTTGTCAGGAAACAAGAAAACAAACTCCAGCTTGTGACCGGAAGCAAAGTCCTGATTCGAGTCGGACGGCTCGCTCCCAGAGCATGGTGCGTTCCCGTCCATCAGCAGCTGTGCATGAAACGAACTGCACGCTCATTCTGCGGCCATTCTCAGAACTGACCGCTTGGAGCCTCTCTCCGCCCTGGTCGCCGAAGGCAGCCATGCGGTGCGGGGACTGGGGGAAGCTATGACCTCGGTGCGGGGACTGGGGGGAGCTATGACCCAAGGATCAAGGACCAAGTCCGACGCTTGGTCTGTGAGGGGGAGATGGTGAGATCTTGGGGAATAAGCTCACCTCATGGGCCCCCAGTACTTCCTCCTAAAAACCAATCTAGTTGTTCTAGATGTCCTCTAAGGGTGACCTCTCTTGGGGCTGGCTAGCCTTTGGCAAAGAATGACAGCCAGAAATCCAAGACACGCTTCCTGACAGATGATCATTCCTCCTCCCGTCAGCCACGTCGGCTACGAGGAGAGCAGAGCAGAGGGCGTGACCGCCTCACCCCGGGGCTGCTGCCTGGAGCACAGGCCCCGACAATGCTGAGTCAACCGCTCTGCTCACACGTACAAAGGAAAGTCTTGCTTGATCTGCTTGGAACACTAACTCAGAGGCATCTCTGTATTCCTTTCGGTACAGATGAGAGAAACAAGGCACTCAGATAAACACAGAAGAAATATAATTCGAGAGTGCAGTTTTGAATAACACATCCACCGTAAAAAAAAAAAAAAAAGAAGAAGAAAGAAGAGAGGTTCGTCCAACTAGATGTTGACATAGTATTAAAACCCTGCAGTGTTGGCCCAAGAATAATCACGCAGACCGATGGAACTGACCGGAGACCCAGGAGAAAGGAGGGTGTAGGAAGGGGAACTTAATATGCCGTAAGTCAAGCAGCGAAGAAGGGATGGTTTCAGAGATTCCGTTGCCAAAACTGGCTCCCAGTGTGGAGAAACCAAAAATGGAATCACTTCTTAACACCATAGGAAAAGGTGGATTCCAGAGGAATTAAAGACCCAAGTGTAAAAGGTGAAATTACAAAGTCAATAGTTAAAACTATAGAAGAAATATCTTTTCAACTAGGAAGAGAAAAAGTCTTCTTGAACAAAAATTTGAAAGGGCGAACCCAAAGGCAAGTTTTGACAGACTGATTAAGACTTTCTGTTCCGTGAAAGGTAACTATGGGTCATTCCCATGACAGAATGGCAAGGATATTTGTGATATCTAAGAGCCGTAGGCACTTCTGGTTTCTGGTCCGACGTATACCTCTGTTGGAAGTCCTAACTCCTGTTCTCAGAAAAAAGAGAAAGAGGTGAACAAACTGAAAATCAGCAACTTCTCTGAGATCTTTCAGAGACTGGAGATCACAGCGCAGTCTAGCACCCCCGAAACTGATGGGACGATCAGGTGGGTACCGGGAATCACAGCTTCTGGGGAGCAGGAGCTGCTGCTGCAAAGAGCCCCCGGGAGGCTGGAGCCGGAGCTCGAAGACTGTATTATACAATTCTATCTCCCGTCCATCGCTGCCTGTCACGCAGCCTACCTCCGGGCCACAGGGTGGGGACAGGGATTCCCAGAACGCCTGAAACTGTTTTCCATCTCTGTGCCTCCAGCCGGCCTGTGTCAGGGCAGGCGGGGTGCTGGGTTCTGCTGTGGTCACGCATCTTAATGGGTTATCACAGCGAAGGTTTGTTTCTCAGCCCTGCTACGCATCCCCCGGGGGACGGCTGCTGCTCTGATTCATGTCATCCTCGCTCTGGAATGCGGGCTGGCAGGGCTGCCTCTCCGGACCCCGTGGGGCCGGGGAAAGCCAAGGGCCTGGCCAGCCACAGGCTGGCTGCGAACGCACGCCGCCGGAAGGAAGCGCTGCGAGCTGTCTCAGCTCGCATTCCGCGTGGTCCTGCCTGCCTGCCGGGAACCCAACTGCACGGGGCAGGCGCTCGGGCCCTGCCCTGCCCAGGGAGGGGCTGCGCATTGTTGAGATAAGAGCAGCCTGCCGCACTCCGGCGCTTTCCTGCCGGCTGGACTCTCCGCCCGCCGCTGCGTTCCCAGGCTTGCTGGGAGGCGTGTCTTAGCCTTCCTTCCTCCGAGGCTGTGCCCCGGACTTTGCAGGTGGACTGCCCGAGTTCTTCCCCTGTGTTCCCGCAGCACCTGCCATGGCGCCCCACCGGCTGGTGTGCTTGTCTTCCCCCTTCGGGCTTGAACTCTGCGCACACGCTGGTTGCAGCCTGGACCGTTTTTGTGTTTGGGGCCTGGAATCTCGCATGGTGCCCCGAGGCTCCATAAGATGGATTGTTGAATTCACGTTTGTTGAGCACTGGGGGGGCCATGAGACTGTGCCTGACAGACCAGATACGTGCAGAATGCGTAACCGAGAGCGGCCATGCTCTGAAGTTCACGGCCGAGTTCACCTGCAGGCATACCTCCCTCCCAGCCCAGGATGGGGCAGGAAGGCTCACTCTAGGACTTCCCAGCAGCCGCAGGCAGGGCTGCTTCTGGCCCCTGCGCCCCTCTCTTCCCCTGAAAGTCAGACTGGCGCTGGGGTCTGCCCACAGGTGCCGACTCCTGCCATTTCCCTCACAGGTGCTTCCCAGAATAAAATTCTTGTGCGTTTAATCTCTCCTTGGCATCTGCCACGAGAGGACCCAAGCTAACACAGGAAGCTTCCACCACAGCCATCACTACTGGCAGAGTAGGATAAGGCTTCTTCAGGGGACGAGGAGAGGGAGATGCAACAGGTAAGGAATTCAGGAAGTCCCTCCCGGCAGAGGTGGCGCAGAGTCTGGCTCCCAGACGGCTTTGCCAGGTTGTTGGTGGGAGGGGCAGGGGGAGGACGAAGACTCAGCAAAGGAAACCCTCTATAGTCACACGCAACGTGGCCCTTTTGCTTCTTACGTCTCCAGACTTGCTTTAAATACTGGGGAGAGATTTGTCTTGGAAACGTTCATTTCTTCTCTTTATTTTCCTTTGGGTTGTTTACCCTGTTCCTTTGCTCAGCTTTCTCCTTTGGGAAGGCTAACTCTTCACAGGGTGGGTCTGTGCAAACTTCGCTCTGTCTTTAACATCTTTCCTTGTCGTCATCTTCATTCCTTCACCCCATGTTCTGGGATCACGTCTCACGTTTCGTCCCATTTTCAACGAGATGACAATCTGCAGCATCAAATTGCTCTTCTCTCTCTCCCACAAACATTTCCATTTGGCTCTTATGACTTTCGTTTCCATGAAGCTTCTTCTTGCCTCGGTTCCAATGTGCTTTTTTTTTTTTTTTAAAAAAGAGTACAGAACAAATATATTTTAAGATAGTCTTGTGCTTCCTGCAGCAAATCTATGGGGAGGAAAAGTTTTCCTCCCATTCCTTAAGCACGGTTACTTTCTAGTGTCGCTGTTCTCGGTTCAGTGTCCCGCGCTGTGCCGTCCGACCCCCGCCTCCCAGGGCGTGGGAGCGATGGACCCAGGCCGAGTGCAGACAGGAGTCTGTGACAGGCCCTGGGACGAAGCCCATCTTGTGCACAGACTGTGAGCATCTGGGAGGACACGGGAGAAGTCTCACGATGACAGGGGTCCCTCATACCCGGGGTTAGGAAGGAGGAGCGCCTGGTTGTGAGCCTACGGGACAGACACCAGATGAGAGAGCCACATGGAGTGGGAGGCAGAGCCCGGAACGCTCGCCTGGGCCAGAGGCAGTCTGCAGCGACTTCGCATGGAGGGCCCGCGGCCTTGGCACGGGCAGGAAGGAAGATCTCAGGAATACCAGTCTGGTCTGGACATGCTCGTTGATTGTTTAGGTTTGTTTGTCTCAGAATGAAGAGGAACTCTTCCAGACCATTTTTTTTTAAACAGTCATCATACACTGAGCTTCCTTAGCTCCCTCTCAGGCCACTTGGGTGTGGCTGAGGCCCTGGCACGTATTAACCGAGTGTCAAAGGATTCTTTAAGGCACGCAGACAGGTCCGCGCAGGTCTGAGCAGAGAAGGGAGGGAGCTCACCGCGGCGGGCTGAGGTTCAGAGAGACGGAGGCAGAGGGATGGTATAATAGCCAGGGCGTAATGACAAAACCCGGAGCTCCGCCCGGGCCTCCTGGGCCCCCAGAGGCTCCGAGGCAAAGGTGAGCTCTGAAGCATCTCCCGTCACCCTTTCCCCACTTACCTCCCACGCCTGCCTCCCACCTCAGGCGCTGGTCCAGCTCGGGTGACCCAAACTTGGGTGTCTCTTCGGAGCCGCTGCCCAGTTCCCAGGCTGCTTCAGCACTTTGGTTTTAAGGAAGTTAGAGGAACTTTTGCTTTCTTAGAAACGTGCTCCATTTCCATTGCTGGCAGGGTTTGCAGGAGGGTAGCTCGCAGAGGCAGAAGGGGCCCCAAGAGCTGCGGAACAGGCCCTCTGCGAACCCGAGCTGCCTGCCTCCCCGGTGCGAGCTGAGAGCTTGGGTGGGTTCAGCTGGGCTGGTCCTGCTTCCAGATCTCGTTACCCTGGCTCAGGACGCCGGGCACAGGATGTGTATTAGCAGAGTCCTTACAGCGGGCTCCCTTGGGGGTGCGCTGCGTCAAATGGCCTCCCATTTTTGGGTTCACTCTTATCGTTAATTTCCAGTGCTGGTGCAAACCTCTTCCTAGATTTGTTTTCCTGGGTATTTTAATGGAAATCGAGTGACACCTTTTACTGTTGCTTCCTAGGGTTTTAAAACATTTAATTGATTGATTTGAGAGAGGGAGAGAGGAGAGAGAGAGAGAGAGAGAGAGAGAGAGAGAGAGAGAGAGAGAGAGAGACATTGACTTGTTGCCCCACTTATTTATATGTTCACTGGTTGATTCTTGCATGTGCCCTGATGGGGGATCGAACACACAACCTTGGATGTATCAGGAGGACACTTCATCCAGTTGACCCATCAGGGCCACTAGGATTTTTTTCTTTTTCTTTTTTTAATGACAACTAAGAAAAAAACCCTACAGCTTTGAATTTGTTTTTTGCAAATGTGCTTTTTCAAAGAACTCTCACTGCCTCCTACAATTATGTTACAAATCATCTGAAAGCAAGGGGTAGAGTCCTGGATGGTGTCCGAGAGTCCTGGGTGGTGTCCGAGTAGTGGGGAGAATTCTGCTCGTCACGTGAGACCGATTCCTGAGCTCTGTTGGAAGACTTCGCTCCTCAGCAGAAGAGAAAAAGAAATGGGGTAAAAGGCCTAAATTCCGTCTTCTAATTTTTTTGTTTGATCAGACTGGCTGTCAAAGCAATACAATGTGAGAAAAAGATACTTGAAAGTGATGTAATTTTCCATTTTTATTAACTCTCAAGAAGACGAAGGCCATTCTTCCAGGGGAGTTCATTCCAGGGGAGGCGGGTGCCCTCTGAAATTCAGACTCCGCAAGGTGAACAGAATTTTCATAACGACACTTAAGTTTTTTTGTCTTTTTCACTTGCGTTTCCTCACGAGCGCACGATGGAGCGTTCCAAGTCTGCACGACGTGTGATATCGCTGAAGACGGATGCAGAGTGCTCACACGCATCCAGCTATCTGCCGTTAAGCAAGCCATGACAAAGGCTCACGAAATTGTGAAACAATACTACTTTTCTCACTTTTTTGTTGCAGGTATACTTCCTGAAATAAAAAAATGTTATCTCTTTTAGTGTGTAGCGAGTTCACTGCTTGCCATTTTTAACGGATTAATTTTATAAAGTTCCGTTTTCATTTTGAATTCAAAAAACGCAAGTAGGTATAACCGACCTAAACATGGGCTCTTCGGGAGCCCCGGATAAGTCTTAAGAATGCGATGGAGTCCTGAGATGAGAAGGTTTGAGGACCACAGAGCAACTCGGTGGTCAGGCTAGGTATTAACCGATTAACAGACAGCCACGCGACGCCCACCATCTCTGAGATCCTGAAAGACTTGCTCCTGGTTCTAACACTAGTGTTCATCAGGCATCACTGATTCAAAACTGTTTGTAGTAACTAAGGGGGCGTGTTTTCAGGTAGTTCTGAGGCTCTCTATACATTTCAAAAACTCAGTGTGTTGATTATTACTGCCACTAGTTGTTATTATTTCTTCATTGAGCATTTTACATGTATCAGCTCACTTAACCACTTTATTATTGCACAGGTCTCAGGCACACAGCATCGTAATTCGACATCCGTGTGCAGTGCTAAGGTGACCGCCCCAAAAGCCCGGGCACCACCCACCACCTCAAAATTTACCCCCTTCACCCCTTTGTCCTGCCCTCCAACTGCCTTTCTCTCTAGTAACCACCCGTATATTCTCTGCATCTATAAATCTGTTTATTTGTTTTGTTTGTTTTCATTTTCATTTTTGTTTTTTGAGGTTCCACAGAAAGTGAAATCACACGGTACTTGCCTTTCTCCGGCTGACTTATCTTGCTGAGCATAGCCCCCTCAGGGTTCATCCGCGTTGTGGCAATGGCAATATTTCCTTCTTTTCTGATGGCTGAATAGCATATCCCTTCTGATAGACAGGTAGGTAGGTAGGTAGGTACCACACCTTCTCTATCCGCTCGCTCATCAGTGGGCACTCAGGTGGTCCCCACATCTTGGCTATTGGAAATAATGCTGCAAGGAGCCTGTGAGTGCGCGTTTCTTCTTGGATTGGTGTTTTGTTCCTTTGGATGCACGCCCACAAGGGGAAGCGCTGGGTCGTACGGCCATCTCCATGACAGCCACCTGAGGCAGCTGCTGCAGCTTCACTGCCCTGCCTGCGTGAGAACCGAGGGCTCGAATGGGGCAGTGACGTGGCCGAGGCTGCCCGGCTGGTTAATGGTGGGACGGGAGTTTAACTAAGGTTTTTGTGGCTGTTTTTACTATCGTACCTGATCTTACCTTCCTTATGGCCTACAATCTTCATTCTGGTTCCCAGTTCACTACCCGTAGCTGTCGTTTGCTGTCAGACTAGCGTCTTGCACAGATACCGATTCAGCTGAGTGTCCACGTTCAACCACGGAAGCGTGCCTGGCTGTGAGCGTGAAGTCATTCGTTTACCCATTTCTTCATTCAGTACACATTTATTGAATGCCTATAATTTGCCAGGTTCTGTCCTGTTTTGTCCAAAAGTGACAATAATCTCTGCTTGCTTAGAGCTTACATTCTAATCAGGTGAAATAGAGGATAAACAAGAAATAATAAATAGAGGACTAATGTAGGACATTGGAGGTTGTAAATTTTATGGAAATAACCTAGCAGGCTAAAGGGTCTCGTATGGGGGCAGGGGTGGTGAGGGGCCCGGTGTATGCTGGGATGAGAAGCCCGTAGGGTCGGAGTGGAGCGAGTGGGCAAGGAGGGCAGGGAGGACTCTAGTGGGAACTGTCCCAGGACCCGAGGCCCCGCTGCCTGCCAGCCCAGGGCGAGGCTTCCGGTGAGACCGATAACGGCAATGGCCTGGATTATACTTTCCACAGGGAATCACACTTCCTAAAAGTTACGTTTTTTAAGGATGGCCCTGGCTGCCACGTTGAGAACGACGTGGACAGCGGCAGCGACCCAGGACACAGTTTGGGGAACTTGCTGACATCCAGGTGATGCGTGAGGGCGGCTTGAACCCGGGCGTGCGGTCCGAGCCGGGGGCTCGATTTCCAAAGTGGTGAGAGGTGGTCGAATACGGGGACATGCTAAGGGTAAAGCCACAGCGCCGAGTTCCTCCAAGAGGCAGTTCCACGCAGCGTAGCGTCATTGTTTCTGACTGAAGCCATGCTTGTCCTCTCTCATCTGCCGTAAAATGAAAGGGAAACGTCCCCTGTCTCCTTCTGTTGGCATTGTTTCACTTCTAGAACCGCTCTAATTAAAGCCAGTTAAAAGCAGCAGGTCTGAAAGTGACAGGAACTGGTAAACAGCTGTCAGTGAGTAATCGCTACATTATTCAGAGACTACAATGAATTTGTGGCTTGAGGCAGCTGCGCGAGATGGCAAGTGACTAAATGACTGCATGCACAGGATTGCCGACCGATTTCGGAGACACTGCAGTCTGGTGGAGCCCTTTTCCTAGGACTTCAGGTTGAGTTGCCGGAGATTCTTACATCTACTCCAATCCAAGTACAATTGTTAGCCTTGTCTAGAGAAAGGCCGATTGTTCAATGCCAAAGGCAAGTAAGTACGCAATTCAACTGTTTCTCTTTGCTCTGAATACCTTTCAAAAGAAAGCCACATACATAAATGATCTCCAAATACGTAACCGTTGAGCATTTTCCCTTGAAGAGAGGTACTGTTTAGGATGCTGGTAGTGAAACCATCAGGGTTGGAAACCTTATACCATCCTTACTAGCTGTGAGCTCCAGCAAATTACTTAACCTCGGTCTGAATTTCCTTGTCTGAAGAAGGGAGCTGCTACTGCTGCTGTTCATAATAACTATGACTCATGGAGGTTAAAGGAGCTTATCCCCTGCGCTGTGTTTGGTATGGAGCGTGGCACATAGTGAATACCCAGTAAGTTCCGTTGTTATTATAAGGGCTCCTTGCAAACTTCCAGGAAAGCACCCTCTTTAATGCACAATGTAATTAATGCAGCGATGGGTCGATCACTTCTTCTTTTAATTCCTGTTAGTGACATAAAGCAAAGACTTACGGCTGTGTGACACAGCAGCATCTTGTCTCAGGCGAGGAAAGAACATTCTGGAACTTACAATTCACTTAGTGACAGATGAAAAGTTTTCCCACGACCGGGACTGTTTCACTCATGTCCTGAAGCAGACGTACTAGTCCAGTCATCACTACGGTGAATGTCCAGGTTGGCAAACCTCTTCCATGCAGGAAAAAAACCATCTTTGTAGAACCTGGTGGGTTAAACCTTCTGCATCGGCCTTCTCTTTGAAAATAATTTTCTCTCAAGACTTGTCAGCTCAGCATAAAGTTTCTAGAAAAAATATATCTTTACAAAGCAAAAACTAGATGTGTCTTCATACTAGAATTAGTTGCAACTTCTAAAAGATTTTTTTTTCTGGTTGCATCAATATTATTCACCCAAAACAACAGAGAAAACTCTAAATGAGGTCACAGTTTATGTACGGTGGGAATTTTTGGACTCCTTGGAACTCCCTAAGTCTGTATTTACGACTGTGTATATATTTCTGCCAGAAATACTTAGATATAACGTAACTCTTCTATGCACTATGTTGGCGTGTTTATATGTAACATGTCATTATGTATGTAGCAATATTATTGAAATTATTCTGGAAAAAGGAAAATAGCTAAACAGAAACAAAAATGATGATTATGAATGATTAACACACTCCTAGGGGCCAGAGAAGATTGCGGGATAGGAGCACGGGGACCAGGAAAGAAAACAGCCCCTCGCAAGGACGGTTAATGCAGAACATCCCCGCTGCGTATCTTCTTTCATTACTCGTGGTGCCCTGGGCCAAAAGATTCCAAGTTTGTTTGAACAAAGCCGCAGAGGAATTGCTGTTGGGGATCCGTTTCAGGCTCTGGAGAAAGCCCTTCGAAAGCCAAAGAATTCGGCCTCACGCAGGGTATGGGATGTTGAAGGCGTATTTCCAAGTGTGGGAATGAGTTTTGCACGGACACAAGGAGACAGACGGGCCGAAAGGGGAGAGGGTTTCCCTGCGCCCTGGCGGGGCCTGAGCAACACCGTCTTCTTCTGCAGGTTGATCAGACGCAGCGTAGCTGTTTCTCAGGGATGCTCGGTGGCTAGCGCCTGGCCAGATGGATGTGCGTTGTCCAACGCAGCACAAACTGCGTCGGCGCAGTTGCGACAGGCAGACCCTTGCGTCTGTTGAGCCGCGCAGTCAGCCTGCCCTCCTCGTCCGGCTTGTCTCGGGCCAGCTCTTCTCCTTGGGAAAGACGAGTCATCTGAGGCAGCGAGGCTCCAAGAGCATGTTCTTTTGCCTAAGTGGTTTTCCTTTGAAAAAGTAAGTCTCTGGTTTCCAAAAACAACCACTTCCTCTGGGTGCAGAAAGGCCTGTAGTTTCTGGGACAGTCCTGCCTTTTGCAAGTTTGGTCGGACCTCCTGGTTTGCTTGGACACTTAAGAAAGGGGGAAGAGGTGGGGGAGGGGGAAGTGGGGGAGGGGGAAGAGGGCGAGGGGCGATACATGGTGATGGAGGGAGACTTGACTTGGGGTGGTGACCACACGACACAGGGTACAGATGACGTGTTGTGGCATCGAAACCCGGGAACCTACATCGTCTTATGAACAAACGTCACCCTAGTGAATTTAGTTAAAAGTAAAGGAAGAAAGAAAAGAAAGGAAAAAAGAGATTTCCAAGCGTTTTTGCTAAAGCCACAGGAAACTAAGGCCAGTGACCTGCTGGACTCGGTCCTGCAGGCTGCCCGTGGGTGTGAGTGCACAAGTCAGTGCTAGTGGCTGATTTGCAGTGGGCAGAATTTACATACAAGGCCCCCCACGCATAGCACGCATGTGACCGACAAGGGCACTCTCTTTCGATGGAGGGAAAACTAATTGAGATATTCAGAATGACCACTGACTGTTATCCTAGTGACTTCTTCTTTCTTCCGTAGAAGTTCTCAGATATTGCAAATATCCAGACAAGAATTCGTTGTGTTTCCCCAAACCACAGACTTCTTTCTTCTTGTGAGGAGCATCTTGAAAGGCTCGTGTCCAAGGACCGGTCTTTAGGAACCACTATTTTTAGAACTTGTGACCTTAAACATAAACGACTACTAACGCCAAAATGTTCCTCTGTGTTTACGTTTCAGGAAATGAGACAGACTCTCCAGTGAAACAATCACCGTGAGACAAAACATCGGGGTAACTGCGCAAAAAACTCACTTAAAATGCCTTTCTTCCTTGTGGTCCTTTGGAGAACTTAATCCACGTGTCCACCAATTTTATGTGAAAACCTTTGTCTCATATCACACACTCTTTGTATCTTTCTGTCCTGAGTTAAAATGAAAAGTAGACTGTTATTGGATGATGGAAGATTGAACTTCTTGAGGACTTTCCACCACACTAGGTCCATTAAAATACTAAGTAAAATATTTGAAGTCCCACCTTCAGTGATAAAATAGTAACATCCATGTGAACGCCTAGAAATCTTGCAGTTTGTGACATGAATGGACCTAGAGGGTATGACGCTGAGCGGAATAAGTCAGAGAAAGACAAATACACGTGATTTCACTTATACGTGATACCTAAAAAACTAAACAAACGGACAAGCAGAACAGACTCATAGACCCGGAGGACGGACTTATAGCTGCCAGAGGGTTAGAAGGGGGTGTGTGGGAAAAACTGCGAAGGGCATTAAGAGACGCACATTTATAGTTATAACATAATAGAGTCCGTATGGCAATGACTTTGCACAGCTGTAGATGGGCTCTAGACTTCACGTGCTGCTGACTCCGTAAGGTATATCAATGTCAAATCACGATGTTGTACATCTGAAACTAATAGATATTGTGTGTCAGCTCTAATTAAAAGCAGCTTTATGTTCCAAAAAAAAAAAAAAAAGAAAAGAAAAGAAAGAAAGAAAGAACAGCATGGGAAGAAATGAGACCAAGAATGCAGAGAATGTGGGCGTGGACACATGTCCACCCTCCCCTGTCTCGCATCTCTCTGTACAGATGCTCTTAAATTTAATTCTGTGATCTCTTGGAGCGTGAGTTCAGAGTCTTGAAGTACTCGATGGTTTTTAACTTGGTCTTCCTACTTTATTGTATTTCAATTTTTTAACGAACATGCGTTTTGTATAGTCATACATAGATTACATTTCTAAGCATCATTTTATACAATGTCTGTTACAACAGTTTTGTGTATGTCATTTAGGTACCGTGTCCCACAGCAAAAGCTAAGTAGCAGCTCTCTATGTGATGAGGTTGTGTTTGAATTTTTTAAAAATGTTTTTGCTGTTCTTTCAAAATATGTTATACATTTTAATATTCATTTTCAACCAGAGAAAGCATGCGGTCTCGTGGTTTTCAAACCTATCCCGATCATCGCGTGGATGAGCAGGGCAGCCAGGTTGCTGGGGTTTCTCCCCTTCTTCCCGGTGGCATCTCGGGCAAGCGACTTAACCCCCTCTGCGTCTTAGCGTTAACTTGTGCACCACAAAGGAAACCCATAGGGGCGGCTGCCTTGGCCCGCTGTGCGGGGGAGGGGGGCTGGTGCGTCGGAAGTGCCTGGGGCCCCAGAGAGCATTGTGCCCCGGGAAATCACCCGGTCAGCGAAAGACAGACGCCGTGTGATCTCACTCACTGGCGGGATCTCACGAGCAAACTGAACGGACAAGCAAAATGAGGACCGACTCACAGACAGAGAGCAGGATGACGGCTAAGGCGGGGGGCAGGGGGCGGAGGGATCAGGGACAAAGGACAAAGGACTCTCGGACATGGACCACAGCCCTGTGGGGATTGGTGGGGGAAGAAGGGTATAAGGAGACTGAATGATAACGGAAAAGTACAATAAAGATTAAATAAAAAGACATCATCTGACCCAGTTAAAAAGAAAAAAAAGAGAGAGAGAATGCCAGCTACGACAAGGACCCTTATTTTTAAATTGTGTTTCCACGGAGGGTTTGGAAGATCACCGCCGTGGACCTGGTCTCGTCCAGGAGGGGCCGAGCGCTCAGAAATACCGTGCCCGGGGCTTGGTGTTCTGCTCCTGCCTGAACTTTGCTCCTTTGCCTTTAAATTTTTTTTTGTTAGATTCATACTTTTTTAAAAAGCGTTTTTGGAAGACAAACTTCTCTCTGAAGCCCATCACTCGATATTCTGTCGCACTGCCTGGAAACACGGATACAAAAATCACAGCTCTTTGGGTTCGGAGTCACCCCGACGTCATCGGAGCACTGCCCCCCACGGAGGACGCCCGTCCTGCAGAGAGCCTCACTGACCCTGGGTGCGGATCAGGCGCCCTTCCCCGCGGGCCCACGGGCTCGGGTCGGAGCCCAGGGAGCTCACAATGACCGTGAGGCTCTCGGACCCTGCGGCTGGGGCTGCGGCTGTGATCTCGGTTCCCGCCGGTCGCCCCTAGCACTGCGTACACAGTAAATACTGCTGAAATACCCAGGTCCTAGGCTTCCACGCATTTCTCGGGGACAGAGGCGTGGGTGTCCGCCCCAGCAGCTCCGCGTCCCCGCACCGCAGCCCTGTCCTGTTAGCAGGTGGGTCTGCAGCGGGGGTCTTCCTGTGCCCCCACACGGCAGCCTCAGCCTCGCCTGGGAGCTGGTTGGAAGGACAGATTCTCAATCAGCACCCCAGACTGGCAGAGACTCTGGGGTGGGCCTGGCGGTCTGCATTTTCACAAGCCCGCAGGCGGTTCCAAACTACCTCTGCCCTACGGAGTCCGATTCAGCAGGTCTGAATTTTTTAAAGACAAGACAACTGTGTTGAGGTTACACACACACGCGCACACACGCATGCACACACACACACACCCCCCTCAGAACGGCAGGCAGAGTGGAGTTACCGTGTGCCGTTCCTGTGCGCGGAATCCTCCGAAGAGTAAAAGCCAGGATCCTTAAAACTCCCTGGGAGGCCGCACCTCACCCACTGCGGGCCCTGTGGCCCTCACACAGGGCCCGCAGCCACGCTGGCCCCAGCAGACTGAGGGCAAGGCCACCCCTGGGGAAGGCAGGCCACCCTCGGGGGAATGCCACCCTTCTCTCCCACCTTTGCTAAAATTCCAGCCCCCCTCCCACTGCCGACCCCCTCCCCGGCTTTATTTTTCACTTTGAACTTCTTCTTACCAAATTGACGTGTATTTTTCTTATTCTTTACCGTCTTGCTCCTGTACCAGCAGTTCCATGAGGTTAAGGATTTTGTCTTTTGCTCACCGTTCTGTCCCCGGACCCGGAATGCTGGTTGGCACGTAATGACACTTCGTTGAGTGAGAGAATGAAATGCAGTTCTTATGACTGAACTAGAGCTCTGCGGATTATGATAATAACTAAGATTTATGTGGCTCTTTCCTTTGACCGGTGTTCATGCACATCATCTGGTTTTGCCCAAGGGCAGATGTGCAGTGATTTTTGTGCAACTGTAGGAAAATTCAGTGCGCTTTTCTTCCCAAGAAGTCTCCAGGGGTGTCTGGCATTAGATGGGTCATTTTGATGGGAGGGACAAGTTTGAACTTTCAGGTAACATTTGAAGTGGCTTCTAGTGTCTTAACTTGTGCTGTAGAACAGGGCGGGGTCCCCAGTTGGTCAGTGTGGACTGAAGCAGGTACCACAGAGCTGATTTGGAAACTGGGGTTACTTGAGATGGGCTCGGTAACCCTTAGTCCAAGTCCCCAGCTCTGTAGTCACATCAGTGTGGCACCAGGGACACATCAAAGAGCCAAGGAGCTCAGGAGTCCCCTCACCTAAAAGCCTTCTTAGGAAATTCTGCTCAACACCAGCCATTTCATTTGCTGTTGGGAACTTCAACCTGAACTCGGCCTGGTGTCTCTTCTGTTTACTCAGGATCTATAAGCCCCACTAGGAAGGGGAGGGAAGTCCAGGGCTGTTCTGCTAAGAAGCACAGTCCTCAGGAAACGTAGATGGACAAGCTCATCTTCAACTGGTAAAAAAATAAGTGTGTATTGTTTTGCTTTGACATGGAGAGATTTGTCTCATTGAAATAACCCCACGTATCTGGCTGGCTTTAGCCGTTAGCATTTTGAAAAGTTGAAGAAAACAACAAAAGCAAGACCTCATGACTCTCCAGCAGCTGGCACCGAGGGTACCAGAAACGCAGCATTCATCACGAGCTGGGAAAAGCCGTGTGAGATCCCCAAACCGGTCTTCCCTGGCCAGGGGTCGTTTGCCGAGAAACGTTTCCCAGCTTCCCCCACACTGGGCACTTTCGTGGAGTCCCGCACTGCGGTGGCCCGCTGAGGGGCGGCCCCAAAGACACTCTGGCCTCTCTCCTGTGCAGGCCCCTCTGCCCGAGGCCCTCTTTGGCCGGGCTGAGGAAGCCAGCTGCCCCCGACTAAATGGCATCTGTGTGTCTGGGCATCCGTGTGTCAACTCCCCGTGACCCCCGGGGGCAGGCTCTTGGGTTTTATGAGCGAATGAGACGGGAGGATTCTCACCCTCATGCAGGTCGGAGTCTAGTTCATTAGAAACCTCATGACTTTTCCTTTCTTTAAAAAAAAAAACAAAAACAAAAAACTGTAGGCCAAGAGCCTGGCTTCACTTTGTGCAAGTT
Source organism: Glossophaga mutica (assembly GCA_039655065.1). Lineage (NCBI taxonomy): Eukaryota > Metazoa > Chordata > Mammalia > Chiroptera > Phyllostomidae > Glossophaga > Glossophaga mutica. The sequence continues at coordinate 94,172,347 of CM077313.1, forward strand.
TCATTCATCTCCTCTTTTCGAAGGCCCACTCCGTGCCCGGAAAGGCGTTGGACACTGGAGTCCAGGGGACAAGCGAAGGGACACCCCTGGGGTTCCCCGTCCGGCAGCGGGCCACCCAGGGAGCCTCACAAGAACCATGTAAACGTCCATGATGTCTGTGTGTGGTGGGCAGGATGACGTTAAGAGACTTTGTAAGGAGGGTTTCGCTCCCGTGAGAGGTCAGGGGCGTGAGAACTGAGACGGGGAGTTGAAGAGCAGGAGGAGGAGGAGGAGGAGGAGAGGAGACGGGGCGGGGATAACTGGGAGTGAGATGAGGGGAGATGCTGAGATGCTGATGGAAAGCCTCTGGCCGAAGGCCGCATAGGGGGCAGGAGAATGGCGAAAGGGCCACTGTGCCTTTTCTTCTTCCGCAGGAAGAGTTCGGAATTTAATCCAGGCATTGGGGGTGGAGGAGGGGCAGGGGCAGAGGTGCGTGAGGACTTGTGGGCTCTGGAACGACTAGAGGGCATTAATATAGTAAATCAGTATGAGACTGCTGACCCCGGGGAAAGGGCTCGTATTGGGATATAACTGCACAAGCAATGCACGCTTTGTGTCAAAAATGAGAGTACTATTTACAGTATCTATTGCCAGCTGGATTTCTGCAGAGGAAGGCCATTTCGTAAGGTTTTATTTTTTCATAAATTCACATTTCTTCTAGGACCTTACACCTCACGTTAAATTCTATTTAAGCAGCTGCTACGCAGTAGGCTCAACAAGTCTCCGATTTAGAGGGGGACTAGGAGGGCCCTGCACGTGGGGTAGATAACCGAATGCCGTTTCCTCGTTCTCCGTGGACAACGGCCTTTTCCAGCTTCGGTGGCAGCAGCCGGCAGGCTGCCAGCACAGAGCGCAGCTTCAGGGCCGGCAAGGGCCCAGGCTTCAGGCTCCCGTCCACAGCATGGACCTGGGCTCCTCTCCCCACCGTCCGCGTCACGCAGCCAAGGTGCACGCCCCAACTGCAGCCCACGTCCCAGAAGTGTGTTTACACAGAGGACCGCATGGAATGGTGGGGTCACTCCGCAGTGCAGCCTTCCCTGTCCCCGGTAGTGGGAGGCAGCGTGGGCCGGCGTTCTCACGAGCCGCAGGAGCGGGGCAATCCTCTCTGGGCTTCGACAGACCAGAAGCAGATGTGGCCCGGGCTCCCCCACGCAGCTTCTGCAAGCCCGTTTCCCCCCGACTCGCGGTGCGTTTACAGCGGGGGTTCCCTGGGCTGAGAAGACCGGGGGGGTGGCGGGGGGGAGCATAAATAGGCGTGTTTCTTTCAACATGTTAAACCGAAGTGGGGAATGCGATGGGGCGGCTGCAAGTCAAGGTTGCTCGCTTTGGAAAACGCGGTGTTTTAAAGTGAAGGTGAATTTGAACATCTGGAAATATTTCTGGAAATAAATCATTTCTTAACTGAAACATTAAATGGCGATTTCTTTCTTTTCTTTCTTTCTTTTCTTTTCTTTTTTTGGCAAGTGTTGTATCAGCACTACTTAGAAACGAACTCCTGGCAAACCACGAACTTAATGCTCCCCTTATGAGATCAACACATAATTTGTTGTTTTCTTAGAATGATTCTGCTTGAAGTGTTTGGAGATTTTGCCCAGCAGGAAGTGAGTTTGGGTGAAATGGAGATGACAGCACTCCAGTTTCTCACAGTGGCCTCATCAACAGTATTTACAACTTCACGGAGTTGGGCCGTCTCACGGGAAATCTTTACAGATGTGGTTCGGGGTCTTATTCCCGCAAAACCGCACTCGGACTCAGAATCTGTGAGCACCCCTGCCTGATGGGAGGAGAGGAACTCTGCCGAGAGAGGCAGAAAGCACTGCAATCGAATTAAACACGTTTTTACTGGAGAGAAAATAGGGTAACTGTGTCCAGACCTCATAGGATGGGAACCTCCCCTTCACGGCACAAACTCCTTCTTGTTTGGAACTGTCTTCACGTTTCCATCGGTCTCTGTGAGCGCAGAAGGTGTGATTCCTAGTCGTTCTGCATGCGCGTGACAGAAGGCACAGTTTCTGCACGCGTTTTCTTTCTGTGAAACGCTTTGGGAAGCACACACAATTAGCGATACAGCAAAACCGTGTGTGTGCAGAGAAAAGCCGATGAGGGATCATAAACAAACTGCTGTTAATTGTAATGGTAATAAGGATAAACACCAAACAGTATTGATGTAAGTAACCAGGGAAAGGTGCTGATGGACACGTGAACCAAGGGCCTGCACGAGAAACTGAAGCACAGTTTGTTAACGTTATTTTGCTCACGCACTTTATTTTACGAGGAGCCCGTTAGAGGACCTTTGGCACACTCTTCTGACTAACGTGTGTTCTGGGACTTCCTGTGAAGAACTCTGATCAAGGAGAATCCATCCTGCGTGTTTCTGTCGGCGTAGGGGCATTTTCACAAGGATTCATGCCGTTGTTTTGCTGGCCTCACCTCGAATTGGTAGGAAAATATTTAAGATGGACACGATCTCATTTTCTTAAGGCAGAAGGAAACATTTCGCTAACTTGGAAGGGCCCATCAGGCCTGTGTCAGGAAGTGAAATAATCTTTGACCGCGTATGTATCCCGGCAAGGGACAAGCGACAGTTTGTTCTCGGTAAAGGGTGGCAGGCGGGGCTCCCAAGTCACCTCTCAAGAAACACTTCGCCGTCCGAACTACCTGCTCCCTCAGCAGAATATTCAACAGTAAGAACATTAATGGGCACTAACCACATATGAGATCATCTGACTTTAAAGAGCGTGTAATTTCATTCGTGTCCTTAAGAATGTGTTTACCCTAAAATTCAGATGTTGTAGCAATACCAGGAGTGGGTTGGCTCCCCACAGTTGCTGAGATTTTAATGTCCACCCATAAGTCCAGATAAAGTTTGTCAACCAGTGATTTTACTTCACGAAGATTCCATAGTTATTCCTGGTCTTTCACGAAAGGCTGTTAAAACCAAGATAAACACCTATTTTAATATGGAAAAGAAGAAACGAGTTTGATAGTTTTCTTCATTAAGTCTTGATGTATTTTCCAATTTTATGGTTCTCAAACCTCAATGTGCATCAGAATCACCTGAAGGGTTTGGTAAAACGCAGATTTCTGGGCCCACCGTTAGGGATTCTGATTCAGTGGGTTTCGGGGGGCGAGAACCTGCATTTCTGACAAACCCCCAGGGCACGCTGCAGGTACTTACCAGGGCACCGGGCTTTGAGGGCCAGTGAGCCAACGTAATTCTTTAAGCGTCTCTGAGTGACAACCACGTAACAAGTCTTGGTGACCACGAAGTTAGCGCTTTCACTTGGGGTGGCTTCTCTGGGTGTCAGCTAATTCCTTGGGGATCTTTGTCGAAGGAGCCTGAAGCAGCCTTGCCCCGTGTCTCTCTCCTGCCGTCTTCAGAGCGGGGTTCAGGGCCCAGTGCTGGCGGGGTGAGCTGAGTCCCTCCCACACAAGCACTGTGTGCATGGGAGGGGTGGGGCTCAAAGGGTGTCAGGGAACGAAGCTATTCGACAGGAACATCTCCAAATTACCACTCTCAGGTGGGGGAGGATTTGTTGTGGCTAACCAGAAATCCTGACGTCGATCTTGTTTTGAGCACTCTATTTCCAAATCGGGTTTTCTCCAAGTCCACACCCCCCGCCCCGCCCCCGCCTCCATCAGATGATGGAGACCCTGCGTGGAAAGGTGCTCTCCTGTCACAGACGGATGCCAGTCATCGCAGCAGAGCGGAGCCCGTGCCAGGGGCGGGGGGGTGGGGGGTGGCAGCCGCTCTCCGTAGGCACGCACACAAGCCTTCCCGGCGTTGTCATTGTCATCGACAAAGGCTGCTCCACGTGGGTCTCGGAGGGAGGGCATATGCAAAGATGAAGGACTTCACAAACGCTTACAGAATGTTTCAGCTTTTCTCAGGAGAGTTGAGATGGACAAACCTCCCAGGGTACACACCCTCGGGGCTGGTGGGATCCGCGCTGCCCTCCACACCCCAGCTGGGGAGATGGGAGCAGGCGCTGCCTGGCCTGCCGCTCCCCTTAAGGAACGCTGCCTTTCCCAAGTTTCCTGTAGATGCAGCAGAATGACTGGGAATTTGGGAAATGGCAGATGTGAGGAGGGGCGAGGATGTTGGTGACAAGGGTCAAGACCCTCAACGGAGACGTGCCTATGGGAATGGGCAGTAGTGTTGACCTGAGGTGACAGTGAGGACTGAGGAGCATGGGGGCCTCTCCTTCGGCTCTGAGTGCGGGGGAGCGCGCAGCCTGCGCTGGGGCTGGCTGCTGGGGACCCATCGTCCTCGGGACAGAGTCACGTGTCATTAAGGCCAGACTCTCTCAGTTCCACAGCACTTCACGGTGCACAGGAGTCTGTTGACCACATCTGTGGTTCCGGAGGGGACAGTGCAAACCTCTGATCACCTGGTTAAGAAACTTCCTCCCCATCGTTATATGTCTGGAAGTAAGAAGGTGTGAATCTGTATTAGTCGCCCTCCCAGTCCTGAAGACAGCACCAGGCACATCGCAGGCACCGGAGGGTGGGATGTTTGTGGGCCGCGTGGATGAGCAGGCCCGGGGCTGGAAGCCACGAGGAGACGAGACTGCCGGGTGGCGGAGAGGTCTGCAGGCTCCCAGGGACACAGGAGACTGGTCACTCAGGCAGAACTGATGTAGAACTGCTTCGGTGTGACCGAGGACGGAAGGCCGTGGAAGACTTCCTGTGCGTGCTGAGGCGTGGCCAGGAGCTCTTGGTGGCCACGGGTCCCCAGACCCCCTCGAAGGCAAGAAGGCAGAGAGGGCCCTGCTGCAGCCCTGCTCGGGGAGTTGTGACGGGGGACGGCGGACCGTCCACAGGGGCCTGGAGCAAAGGGCAGTGAGACCGCACCCCAGGCAGAGGGAGGCGGCGATCTCCGAACACGATGCGGAACATCACGTCCAAAGAAGGGCGGACTGGGAAGGGGTGTGAAGTAGAGAAGAGCAAACCGGACTCGCCGGTTTGGGGAGCCAGGAGAGGCTCTCTGGACCGGCAGCCCTGCTGCCGAGTTCCACGACCACGTCCACAGATGAGGGACTGGCCGCAGATGGGGGGCAAGTTCAGACGCAGGTCAAGTGCACTCCTCTCCCAGAGACGGGGTCACGTTTCCAGAGTCATAGCCTCCAGAACACAGACACCCCCACTCCACAGACGCCACAGCAAAACATGTTGCCGGAAAGGAGGCAAGTCAGACGAGGGCCTGGAGTCCGTGGTTCTCGTTACCTCGAAGAGCCCCCCAGAGGTCGGCCCGCAGCCTCGGGCCTGAGCTGGACTGGACGCCGATGACTCAGGACGAGCCAGATGGTGCCTCCGGGGCCCGAGGCCAGCCAGCCCGATGCCTGGGCTGCTCCTTTTCCAGGAGGCACATCCAAGGGACACCGCGTCCGCCTGACTGTGATTGGTGGCAGGTGCTGGGCTTTTGTTGGAGTCACAGGGCCGCAGCCAGAGTCGGCAGGGAGCGGAGCATTCTGGGTAGAGATGTTGGAGCTTTGTATTTCAGTTAGGCTGTGGGAAGAAAGGTGGAGAAATGGCAACGCGGTTACTCGTTAGAGGCCCACGTGATAAACTCCCTAGGATTTGGGGCAGGGAGGCATTCAGTGCCAGCGTGAGGGAAGATGAGGGTGCAGCTCAGGAAACAGGTGTCCCGGGGCAGAAGGTCCTGTGGGCAAATGCAGCCGCCCACGCACTCACCGTGGCGGAGAACCCCGCCGCGATTGCCCCCGGGGAGCAGACAGCACGCTGTTAAAGTAGTTGCGGGTCCTTGACATTTGCGAAAGGATTCTTAAAAACAAACCAAACGCCCTTGGAAGGATGAAAAACAATGGATGGGAAAGAATTCTTTTAAACTGAAATAAGTTTAAGCGTGAAGACCTACTGTGTGCCTTTGATTCGTGCGGGGCGGACGGTGCTGATGGATCAATTAGCTGGAGGGGCACAGGCGGGAGAGGGTGCGTTGGGATGAGAATCAATAGGCTCTTGCCTCCCTATCACGTGCTTCTGAATGGGCTGAGGTCATTGAAAATATTTCCTTCCTTTGCTCTCATTTCACTGTCATCTCTCCAACTTAGGCAACGTTTCCACAAAATTGATTCGAAGTTAAACGCTTGCTAATACTTATTCCGTTACTTTATCTACACTTGTTTTTCTTTCACGTGGGGGTTATCTCCCAAACACTAAGTGGCCTGATACATAAACAATTCCAGTGGTTATTCCCCACCCAAAGTGCTCTGAAGTAGGGGTGCGTGTGTCCAACCAGATGGAACCTAATTAAGACTGGGAAACATCTTCTGGCTGTTCATCCTGTATCATCATGATGGAGTTCAAGCCATTTCACGTCTTATCAGCTATGGTTACACAACATGTAACGCTCTGCTTGGCTTACCTCCTCCTGTGAAAGAAGTTCAAGAAAACATCTTCGAGGCCAGGAGCTCCTCTTAAGTCGATGTCCGAGTTAAGTTCAGGGCAGCAGCCACCAGGGGCGGGGATAAGCCAAGGTGAAAGTTCAGAGTGACAGAGAAAATGATCTAGAGTTTAGCGACTTCAGATTCCCGGGGAAAATGAACAGCTTCTCAGGCTTCCATTGAGAAGTGCTGACTGCTGCTGCTGTGCCTGAGAAAGAGGCAGGGCCCTGGGGCGCGTCCTCCCCGGGAAAGAAACCCGCAATGCCTCGCACTAAGTCAGGGCCTCCCTGAAGGCTGACTGTTTTTTAAGTGACGATATATTGCCAGTAAGTTAAAACCTGCCAGTTCTTACCACCTTAGTGTCAATAAATCAGTTAAAAACATGAGCTTCCTTTCTTCCCAACATAACTGGTCGAGATGCTGGAACTCAGAGGCCCCGAGACACAGGGCAGAGAAGTAGCCATTCCCAGAAGGATGAGGTGGCTGAGGAGTCGGGCGGGGGGGGGGCGTCTGGGGCAGCGGTCAGGGTCCTTGGGGGCAGGGAAGTGAGAGGAAGTGATGGGAGGGTACAGAAGGTTGGCGTGGGGGTGGGGGCTGTAGGAACAGCTTTCTCTAATTTGCGGTCCTGCCCCCCAGAGCCCAGCTGGCCGTATGTCACAGGGGTTAGTCACTTTTCTGTTGGTGTAGCCCCAAAGTCCACTGCTTATTTAGAAAGTGATTTTGGACCTCTGAAAGAACACAGCTGAGTGGTCAGGAGCTAAAATGGCACCACACTTGTTAGTGACCAGTGGCCTTGGCGGCTCGCCTGGCTTGTGAAGTGTTCTCACACTCTCCGCCTCGACCCTGACTCTCCATGGGACGAGGGACCCTGCGCACCAGGCCTCGTCCAGCGGGCAACATGGCCCTGGGCAGAAGTTCATCTACTGGAACGCTGTCCTCTCTACTTCTCTGCTCCTGACACCTCCTTCCTTTGCCGTCTGAATAGCCTTAGGAAGCTTCTGGCCTAGGACCTCCTGGCGTCCTGACCCAGACTTCAGTGGTCAGCACCAACCTGGAGCTGCTGTGGAAGCCTGCCCTGCCCTGCCCTGGCACCAGGGGGCCCCCGAGGGGCTGGCCGGTCCTTCTGTTAACAACCTTGTGACGGGCTGTTCCCTGAAGCCTGGTGCTGGCCTCAGCTGCCCTTGGTGAGGACGCACAGGCCTAGGACTAGGATGACAGAAAGACACACACTGATCTCTGCCTCAGAGGACATCACAGTCTTTAGGGGACAGGGGCTGCGGTGACCGTGACCCGTGCTTGTCTGTGTGAGCGCAGCCTGATGGTTGGGAAGAGGCAGCTGGTATCTTTCCTGATGCTCCAGCACAGATGTTGGGGGTGGGGGTGCGTTCAGAGACCGAGGCAGGAAAGTCAGTAGAAGGGGGAGAGTTACACCCCAACACCGTCGTCAACTCTGCTTCCTCGGACATCAGGACGCTCAGGACACCAGGTAGAAATGGCAGTGGACAGGCAGCGGCCTCTGCTGGGGGAGGGGGACCTCAACTGCTGCCTTATTTTCCCTTTTCCTTCTTCCCCTCCTCCTCCTTCTCAAAATTATTATCAGGGAAGGAAAACAGAAAAACAGAGGCTTTGGAATGCCACTCTGGCTTGCATAATTCTGGAAAACCAAAAGTGTCTGGAACAGCGTTCAGGCATGCTTAATAACACCACCTCATTTATGAAGCCTATTTTCATACAGCCTGGAGCCTCGAGCAACAATGAAAGGAGTGAACAAGTGTAATTACCTGCATGTCTCCTGGAAGTATTGTATATGATGCCATCGGCCAAATAGATGTCCTCACATTATTAGAACACTGCTTCCATGGGAAAAGGTGACTTCACCTCTTTGCTTCCAATGCAGGGCTTTCTGCAGATGGGTACATTTGAGGCACTCTGTTCAGGCTCCCATGGCCTCCCCGAGACAGACCGCAGGCAGTGGCGGCCTTGGTTCTGACCCGTCTGGGTACCAGGGACACCTCAACCAGACCCCACGCAGACTGAAGAAAGAGTGGATTCAGCACGGTTCAAGTGTCAGGCAGGGGGTAGCTTGGTGTCCCTTGGAATGGGGACACTGTCCTTGCCCAGTGCTTTTCTAGGGAGGTCTGGGTGTGCTGGGCAAAGGCCGGGTGAGTGGGAGCCCCGCCTCCACCTGCCTCCCTAGAGGCGGACTAGCTTCTCCCTTGGAAGCTTCACCCAGTGGCTGGGCAACGTCTTCCTTCTGACGTTCCTTCACACACCAGCCTGGTGACCGCAGGGAAACAGCTTCCCAGGGACGCACTCTCCGTCACGAGTGGTCTAGTGACCTGCGGGGGTGGCGCTGCAGCTACTTACCCCAGTGCTGGTTGGACAAGTAATTTTCTGTTTGGAGACAAAACCCAAAACAGAGCCCCTGCTCTCTCAGGGCCTCGGGGAGTCAGGCGACACCATTAAACAAGCTCCTCTGTCTAGGAAAGAGGAGCAGAAGTGACTCTGGAGACTGTTCGTTAACCACGTCGGGCCCAGGCGATCCGAACGCCGGTCTAAACAGTGCGTCTCCATGGCGCCCCGAACGCTTTTCCCTACGTTGCTGGTCCGAGAACGTGATGCCTTCCTCGCAGCGGATGCTCCCTGAACGTTTGCGTCAAACTCACTTCTGTTGCAGAAGGAAGCATGCAAGAATTGGGCTGGCTCCTGCTCTCCAAGACGCGAAGCGCCATTGCCACGCCTGCGGGGCCTTACAGCAAAGGCACGAGAAGTACACCATCACATGGGTCAGGACACGGACGAGGGACCCAACGCCACTCACTGCCGGTCAAAATCTCAGCAACACCAGGGCGAGGTGGACGTGAACAAAGCCGAAGCAGAAGAGGTGCGGGGGCGGCGTCCCCCACACGCCACGTGGCTGTGAGCACAGCTGCGGGGAGCGTGACTCACCCGCCGCAGGACAGACGGAGTGCTGCTGAAATTGTCACCATCGTCATCGCCAGTCACACAGCACAGCGCATGGACAACCGGAAAAACACGCGTCTCAGGGAAGGGCTGGTCAGGATGCTTCACCATTTACAGGGAACCGAGGAGGACCTGGGGCTCAAATACAAGGAAACCTTCCACGCAATCAAAGTATCCCGAGGGAACTTCTCGGGGGAGGCCTCCCGGGGTGAGGATGCATCTTCAGGAAGAAGATGCGCATCCGTGGAAAGTTTGCCCGAGCGGGGAAAGAGGAGAAAGGAGGCGATAAGGCTCCTCTGCTATCGAAATGACCTAAACCTTTTTAGAACTGCGTTTTTATGAGAGCAGCTTTCAGTGGTAGCACCCGTCCCCCCACCGTAAATGAGCCCTGCCGTAGTAAGTAGCTCCCTCTGCAAAGCGCCCACCGCCCCTCGTGCAGGATCACGGTGTCAGTACCACTGCCCGTGGGCGGCCTGTGGACGCAAACCTAGAGGCTGACGGCGGGGTTTGCTCAACGACCGGACACCTGGCAACTCTTTCCAAAGTGCAGGGTCTTTGCAGAGGCGCGCTCTCAGGGCAGACGATGTCTCGAAGGTGACCCTAAAGTCGCTTGTTTAGGAAGTATTGTCACCCTCTGTTCTAACAACTCGGTGTCTCCCCAGCTTCTTACACCTCTACACCTTTGCCAAAGTCGGAAACCTCCTGCACGTCCAGGGGGACTTTCCTGGGAAGTGTGCCGGCACCGCCCGACAGGCGAAGGGCGCCCTCCCCTCTGCACCGGCCCACGCAGCTCTCGGGGGGGTGTACCCATTTCGTGGTGGGACTCGCACGGGCTGGGCTCCTGGACGGCCCGCAAGCCTCCCCGGCAGGCCCAGCCTCAGGCTCCTCTTTGTGACCTAGCGTTCGCACGTTTTCTGAAATTGCGGCCGAAGGAGAAGATGCATCGAGTTGAATGGGGCTCGTGGCCCTTCTCCCCGTTCGCTTGTCCCGCACACAGAGAACCTGGCGTCCGACCGGACTTGTCACGGTCAGGACACATTCCGTCTTTTCCTCTGTCTCTCCAACTTCCTCCCTCAGCGGCTCTGCGCAGGCTGCCTGTCCAGGGAAGTTTCAGGAAAGCACAGGAATGGTGCGGAATTCGTGTGGCTGCTGGTCCCACGCTGGCACAAACACATCGGCTCTGTGGGCACCGGCCGCTTTTCTCTCCGGGTTATTTTGGCACCTTTGGCCGAGCAAATAAAGGAGTTTGAAGTACGCCGGGAGGCAGTAACGTTTTAACACGGAACAGGAGGGGCGACAAAGTAAAGCACTCGCATTAACGGACTTAAGTCAGAAGATGGCGACTCTGCCAACGTCTGATATTTTATTAGGATGGAGAGGCTAATTAAATGGGTTGCATTATGAGCAGGCTCCTTCGTTCTGTGTGCTTTGCTCTGACAGGGCGTGCACTGTGGAGTCTGAGCTGCCGGAGAGGCTGGCCATGACATCTCCTTTCCTGCCCTGCGTAGCCAAGTTAAAGTTTATATAGTTTTCCTTTGAGGCCAAAAGAAATATAGGTTTGAGTTAAAAAGTTGCCTTTATGGTTCTCCTATGAGGAGCGCAGGCTGAGTGTGGGACATTGAGGCGGCCCCGGCCACACAGCTCTTAGACATGGAGAAGGGCTTCCTTCCCCGGGGCATCCGCAAACGGAGGCTGGGGGCAGGCATCTTCAAAGCAGAACATCCGTCCGTAGGACCGTGGGTTCTTGTTCGGTTGGGAATTTTTTTTTTTTTTTTTTTTTTTTAGTGTCTGATGTTAGTTTCTATAAAAATAACAGAGAGACAGAGAGGGGAGGCAAGCCATCAAGACGAGTTTTAAGAACGTCAGTTAGGGAAAGCACCAGAAAAGGCAGGGAGGGAGATGCCGGCACGAAACTGAGGCCCTGGGCAGCTCAGTTCCAGAGAAGAACAAGCGGCCTTTCTCAGGGGTGGGGGCCCAGGGGTCCTGGCTGGGGGTCGGCGGGGCCCGAGCTGTCCAGTGAGGCGGTGACTCGCTTGGCTGCTTGTACTCGGGTGGCACATGCACGATGGGGAGGGAGGAGTCCACAGGTCCTCGTGTCACTTAGCGGGAGGCACTGGGGGGCCCCCCAAGGACAGACACTGCCGTGGGGGGTTTCGAACTGAGGTTGGGAGGATGCTGCCGTGGGCCGAACACCTAACACAGGAGCCCGGGAAAGCGGCATCTGCCTCTTGCAGGTCGGGTCACACCCGTGTCAGAGGGGATGGTCTCGTGTGACCGTTTAAAATACGCAACAGCAACCGTGTTCCAGGGTCCGGTGTCTCCTGACATCTGACATGTAGAGCGTACCGGTTACGGGACCCAACTTCAAGGTCGTTTGAGAGAGCTTCTACCCAGAAGGTTGCTTGACTGACGGGATTGGGAAGAAAGATCACGTGGGGCGTATTTCAGGGTTTACCAGGAATGGGGTACTGTCCTTGGCCACTCTCTCCCACACCTTGATGACGGAGATGGGGAATCTCCGCCCGCAGCCGATGGAAGGAAGCCTGGGCCCCTCTCCAAACCTGGGACCCATCTCCACACCATTTCACCCATGGCCCCTACTTCCACTTCTTGTGGCTCACAGCACAGGACTGCCCCCTCTCCCCGGACATCGGTGGAGATGTTGGCGGGGTCCCTGGGTTCTCTTTCTCAATCAGAGTGCCTTTGGTGCCTTCAGAAGTTCCTCCAAGGACTTCCTGCCCTTCAACATTCTTGGCTGCTTTTGTCCTGAATATGCTAGTTTATCCAGAAAAACTGGTCTCAGGACTGATCACGGGATTCCTCCAGAAACAGCCGTGAAAAGCATCTGGGAGCGGGTCTGATGCCTGCCGAGAGGTGCAGATTCCCGGTGCGCAGATGTCGTCCCCGCTGGCCTGCGCGGGCGGCAGCTGGAGAGCTGGCCGCGGAGGCCCGGGGTCCACGTTGCTCACGTGTGTCCACTAGCCGCAGACCGCACTCACAGGTGCCGGCAACGGGAAGCAACCCAGGTGCGCTTCACCTGGTGAGTGCGTGAACGAACTGCGGTGCATTCCTGCGGTGGAATAGGAAAGATGGACTATCAAATCCTGGAGAGACACAAAGGAACCTTACATGCATTAGCACTAAGTAAGAGAGGCCGGCCTAAAGAGACTCGGTGCTGTGTGATTTCGACCAGATGCCGTTTTGAAAAAGGCAAAACTAAGGACACAGCACAAAGTCCGTTGTTGCTGGTGGTTGGGAGCTGGCAGGCGAGCGCTGAGTAGGTGCAGCAGGGGGGTTTGGGGTGGGGAACTGTTCCGTGTGACGCTCCGATGGTGGCTACGGCATGCCTTTGTCAAAACCATGGAACTAAGCCACGTGAGGAGTGAACTATAGATGTCGGCTAACGATGATGCATCTACATCGAGTCACTGATTACGACAAACGTACCGCACCAGTACTACCTGTTAACGATAGCAGGAAACAAAACAAAAACAACTCCCCAATCCCCCCCAAATCCAACCCTCAAACCAAACCTAATTGCTTCGTATGATCGGCTGTACCAGGTCGTCTCACTCGTTATCCTGCGTTCCTGTTACCCTTCGGGCTGCCGGGCCGGTTTGTCTCATTTGGTCCCTGTTCAGCTGCACCGCTCCCACCCCAGCCGGGCAGCTTCCGACTCGGCTTCTGTCACCCGGCCTGTGCCCGATCCTCGTGCAGGCACGCGGGTGTACGCCACCCAGGAATTTATTCACCCGTAGGCCCTACGCATCAGTGAGTAAAACAACTTATCCAACAGCCGCTTGTTCAGCAGCTGGACTGCACGAGCGCAGGGCATTGCTCTGCGGGTCAGAGGACAGGGTGGACCGTGCCCTCAGTTCCTGGAACTTCTATTCCAGCTCAGGGAGACTAACAATGAGCATCGCCGTCACACACGGGCTATAAAGCGGTTAGAAAGGGCGAGGTACTACGGGGGGAATCAACTCCCTGACCCTGAGATCTCGGAAGGCATGTGGCAGATCTGAGGTGGTGGGAAGGGGGCTGGTCCGCCACATGCACCTGGTGAGCCAGGACTCAGGCGATGCGCGCGGCTGCGGGGGCAGTGAGGAGCCGGTCCTGCTGGGCTGTGTAGTCAAGGGAAGGAGTTTGAACGTTCTGCCCCCCTCCTCCCGCCCCCATCCCACGGAGAAAGCCATCCCATTCTCCCAAACAACAGAGATGAAACGAGTGGGAGGAAGGTAAGGAGAGGCGGGCGAGGCAGGAACCCCCCGTCGGGAAGGATCTCGGGGTGGCTAGAGATGGACAATGGCAGAGAAGGGGACACCACAGGCAGGGGGCGCTGTTGGGAAAGACCGAGGTCCAGGATGAGCCTCTGCCTTGGCCAATCAGGTGGGACGCTCTTGGAAATAAGAAACCCCAGGCCCTTGGGGGGGGGGGGGGCGCGGTTCATTAGCCTGAGGAGCCCTGTGAGGTTTCCTGCTGCACAGACCTGAGCTGGGCTCTGCCACGGCCCAGTTTTCCCGGGAAGGTGACTTGACTTTCCTGAGCTGCAGCTCCCTTTTCTGCCAGCGGGGGCCGTTGCTGCTGTGAGGGACTTTTGTCAGCCTCGAGAAAGACCCCGTGTGAGCGCTCTAGCAGATTACGGGAGGTGGGAGTCCCTGTCTCTCTGGGTCTCTGCCCCCCCGCCCCCCCCATTTTGCCTTCTCGGTTTCTCCTTTGATGGCTTCCTAGTCGAACTAATATTACTTTAGAAACATTTGTTCTCGCACACCTGTTCCTAGTGCAGCTATGCGGCCTCCTGCTTGGTGACTGTGACTGGCGGGTCTTCAAGAATCTGTTCTAGAATTTTTTTTGACCTCGAATACAAGAAAGGGAAAGATTTGAGAGTACATCATACTTGCTTTCGTCAAGGCTTTACCTGTGTCTGCCAACTCAAATCTCTGCACGCAGTCCTAAACACCGGGGAATGGAAGTGTGTCGTAGTGTCACCGGCTGGCTGACAAGTCGGGAACTTAGCCACACAGCGGTCGGAGGTTTGGAGACGCTCCTGGTGAGACTCGCCTCCACTCCCTGCTTCCTTAATTCCGTGTGCCTCATGATGGTAGCCCACGCGCTCGAGTGTTCGTTTGTTTTTTTAAGAGAGGGGAAGGGAGGGAGAGAAACATCCAGGTGAGAGAGAGGCATCGATTGGCGGCCTCCTGTCCGGGCCTGCACTGGGGATCGAACTCGGGACCTAGGTATTGCCCTGAGTGGGAATTGAACCCACAACCTTTTGGTCACAGGATGGTGCTCCAACCCACTGAGCCACACTGGCCAGGGCTATAGAGTAGCTTTTTTAAGGACGAAGTTAACACTTAATCTAACTTGACTACATCCAGAAAATTCCCAGGTAGTCGAATGATCTGTCCAACATTGGCTTTTCCTCCTCCGGGAGGAAAGCTTTGGGGAACGCCTCAGCAAATGCGTGGGAGCTGGCAGAGCTGGACCTAGAAGAGGGAATCACATGCTGATGGCTGTGACGGATGCTGCCTCTAGGGGACTGAACAGAAAAAAGGAGGGGTCCCTCCTCGGGACCCTGTGGGGGGACACACCAGCCTTCCACCACCTACACGCAGGCAACTTTTCCTGGAGAGGAAAGTAGACTTCTGTCTTGCTTACCCTCTTGTGGCTTCAGATCGGGTTCTGGTGGCCGGGGCGGACGCTCCCTGTGCTGCCGTCTCTCTGGCTCTAGGGCACGCAGTGACTCCATCAGAAAACCGGGCCGTCTGCTCAAGGACTGCGTACGGAGCGGCCAGGTGCGCACCCATCCTCTGACCTCACCTGCACCGTTCTCTCTCTGTCGTCCCCTTGCCGTGCCCCAACCCCAGAGCCACAAGGCCACGCTCCCGGGGAAGGGAGGTGGCACACTGCTTTCCTGCAGGTGCCCTTATAGCCCGCCCAGTCCCCCAGCGGAGTCAGGGAGAGCCTTCGCCTCTGAACTTCGGAATCTCACCCCACTGCGTGGTCTCCGCCGCTGCATCCCCTCACTGGTTCACTTGCCCAGACTAAGGGGCAGGACAGCAGGCCCCTGGGTCCTAGTGGAGTTCTGGGCTACGCTGAGTTTAATGAATACCTGATGATGGAACTCGATGTCAACGAGTTAACGAACGAGGAACGTCAAGAAGACGTCGGCCGTGACTTATCCCGCTGGCTCTGCGTGGGGCGGCCCGACCTCTCTAAGCGTCTGAGAGCCCAGGCTCGCCAGCCAGCGGTGGTGGTGAGCTGCCCCAGACCCCTGTCCCCCGCGCTGACCCCACCCCCACCCCCGGAGCCCAGCTGCAGCTCCAGTTCCCTCCAGGAGCCCCCCCAGTGAGCTCCCAAAGGAGGGGTGGGAGTAAGGACCAGCACGACGTCCCTGTGAGCCGTGCCGCTCTCCTTAATGTCATCCTCACTGCTCGCCCCGCCCCCGGAACGGTGAGCCCGGTGGTGAGCGCTGCCGCGTCCGGGTCAGGCTGCGGGGTGGGGTGGGGCGGGGGGAGTGGGAGCGAGGGTTCCCGTTCGAAATAGAAGCACAGGGAAAACACTGCTGCTCCAGGAGAGGCTGCCGCTGGGAGCGCCTCCACAGCCACGCTCGCTCAGAACGGCCAACCCCGGCTTGCAAGGCCAGACAAAAATGCCCCATTAAAGTCGCGCACAAAACATTTGCATCTGAATGAGCCAAGTCCACGGCCTCCGCGGTGCACAGCGGCAGCTGCGGCGCTCCGGAGAAAGGGTTTGGACCGGGAGCAGGCGAGCTCGGTTCCAGGCCTGTCCCAGCAGTGGCCCGACGCCACCGTCCACTCGGTGGGGCTGAGCCTGGCGGGTGGTCCTCCTCCCGAGACGACAGGTCGGACTAAAGGAGCTCTGAAATTCTGGACCAAGTTAGCAGCTCGCTGTTGTCTGCAGGGGACACAAGGGGCGGTTCCTGATGGTCGCGGCTGAGCCCACGCCCAGGGGAGCCTGGGGGTCCGGGCGTGACAGCCCCAGAAAGGCTGTTCACCGCCATGTCCCCAACGCTGCTCTTACGTAACTGAGACTGGCAGACAGTGCTTTCTGACCTAGAGCTCACCGGGCAGCGGTGGGAGGCGAGTCTTAGACTGCTTGTACTTAAAGACCACAGAAGTCTACAACCCTTTCTTCTTCTTCTCCACGGGGCAAGCTCTTTTTTCCAGAAGCTGAGGAGTGACACCATATTTTTTCTGTCGTCCCGTGGTGCCCAGGGTGAGACTACCTGCCCATACCCCTCTCTGTTCCCGACCCTCTGACCCCCTTCCTGGGGGGGCTCGGCACTCTTCCTGGGCAGATTCCGTGTGGCATTTCTGTTATTATTATTTCCTTACCCTGTCATTGAAGGCCACTGTCCATAGTTTACTCTTTGAGTATAAAAGCGTAGTGCTCCTATGTCTTAACAGTTCTGAAGTTTCTGAGATGGAAACTTCATATACGATGTTATGTATCTGTCAATACGCCCGTTTGAGTGAGATATTATCTTCAGTTAATAGATGAGGAAACTGAAGCTAAGATCACGTGAGTATCCTGTCCCATGTGAAACCAACGGTGGACGTGAACTCTTACGCAGGCCACACTAACCTTGATTTTCCACTCATTTCCCGCTTCTTCTGGAGGTCAGGTTCACGTCTTTCACGTAGGCAGTTTTTGTTCCTGAATTCTTATTCACTTTTTATAGATAAGGAATATTTGTAGAGATAAGGAATACTAGACTTCATCTCGATATACTCCCTAGAATTTCAGGATAACCGATTTAGAGCCTTATTAGTAACAAAGAGGCTGTATTTCATACAAAAGTCCTAGAGGGACCGGGAGGTGAATCCGGAAGAACCTTTTCATTCAAGATCGCTGCCTCCTTGCTGCCGGGAACAACGGCGAGTGACCGCTGAGCTTCAGAGAGTCAGACGTGAGGTTACAGCTGTGCTGCTTAGAGCGGAGACGGAGAAGGGTGTGTGGACTGTGAGGCTTGAGGACGGGATGCGGAGAGTGGCAGGGAGGGACAGGGTGGGCTCCTGGGCTTGCAGACTGGCGAGTGGATGGTGTTCATCACCGCACTGCAGCCGAGAAAGCCTGCGGGGTGGGGGCGGGCGCAGAGCAGAGGGGGCCAGCCCGAGGCGCTTGCAGGGCAGTGGACACGCATGTCCAGCCTCACATGCAGCTGCAAAGGTTGTTTAGAGTTTGACTCGAAGTCTATAGCTAAGTGAACGTGGAAGCGACATGATTAGATGAGGTTTAAAAATGTGCAAAATGTGAGAGGAGTAATGCATTGACTGTGGTTTAACGAATGAGGAGGAGGCAATCAGAGAAAGAAAGAAAAAAAATCATCCCATGGTCCGAGGAAAAAACAGGAAGCAGAGTGGAAATGAGGAAGAGCTGGTGTTGGAAGGGGTTGTAGAAAAGCACGTAGCTAAGGGTGTGAAAGTTCAGAGAGCTCACGATGGCCTTGCACTAATCATTACTGGAAGAAAAGGGCTTTGAGGTTACTGCGGTGCACGACCCTCGGAGATTCGCTGTGAGCTGACCTGTGCGATTTCCCCATTACGCGTCACTCTTCAGCCCTCTGAGCCCCGGAGAACAGATGTTCCGTTGGTGGAGAAACATGATCCCGGTAATGGGTCATGGTGGAGACGACCAAGGATTCGTTTCGCCTACTTTATCGTTTTTATTGGCATTATGAAAGTAAACCCTGTTCAGTTCATATGCCAACAGGACCCATCCCCAGGATTTATATGGTGAAGTAAGTGGGGCCAGGACGCTAACCTAAAGCCCGGGGAACTTCATTATAACAAGAAACCCTCGGGGGACGAGTTCGGTCCGGTGCTTGGTGAATAGTTTACATCGTTGTATTAGTCACTCTCCCGAGGGTTCTGCTGGGCACATACTTTCCCTTCATTTGACAACTTTTTTTCCTGTTTTGCTAATATAGCAGCATTCCAAAAACAGATGAGTGTGCAGTAAGCATTACTAACATTGACCCTGTCATAGTGGAAATGACCTCATTATCACTTTTGTTGCCAAAAGCAATCTGGGACAGATTGTGATCTTAGATTGGGATTTTTAAAAAAAAGTCAGAATGAAAAGAGACACGTGGAACACGTCTCATTTTAGTCATTCGCTTCATCACTACTCACGCTGTTACTCTTTCACCCATTCAGGAGATGTTTTCTGCTTGCCTTTCTATGCGCGTGGCCCGGTTCTAGTGGCCAACAGGACAGTGTCCCTGCAGAGAGCTCCGTCAGACGTCTGGGCTGGTTTAACAGAAGGACAGGAAGTTGCCATGTTCCAGAGGAGCTCCTTCTTTCCATCCAGGGAAGTATGTGGCCTCGCCAACCTTCCCTGACCCTGCTCCCCACCCCCCAAATACGTGCCATCAATACAGAACCTCGTGGGGAACTGTTCTCTTTTATTGATGCCTTGGCCATGGGACTTGCAGACTGTCTGCACCCAGCCTGACCTCCACCTTACAAGTAACACGAGTTAGAAAGACGGTACACGCTCTGCCGCTTCTCTCAACACTTTGCTGATAAACTCACTTGTGTATCTGAACTGAGTGCTCCTGCAACAAACAAAGCCATGTTCCAACTGTGGCAAGTGCTGCGGCACAGCACGCCAGTGCCAGGGACCGGAGGGGGACGGGGGCCGGGGCCCGGTGAGGACCGCCTTAGTTAGCACAGTGAGGAAGGCCCTCTCGGAGGAGACAGGAACGGAACCCACGCAGGGATGAGAAAAGGTGGGCAGCCAGGCGAAGAAAGAACTCGGGGAGCGCAGCGGCTTGGAGGGAGGGGGTGTGCAATGCTTGTGGGTGGAAAGCAAGCTGGGGCCACAGTGCAAGAGAGGAGCTTCAGCAGTGACCCTGGGGGCCTGTGAGGAGGCTGGGTTTTATTCCAACTGCAGTCAGAAGTGAGGAGAGACGTTTAAGTGAAAGATTCATTTAAGTTGATAAACACACTAAATATTCTGACTCTTGGTTGTGGGGGAGAGTGGCATGTAGGCGCATGAGTGGAGGCGGGGACCTGGGCCCCAGGCTCCCACGGCGTCCCAGGGATAGGTGACCGGTGGAGGGGCAAGGACTGGCGGGCCTACAGGACTGGCGGGTGTGTGGCGACTGGGTGGGAGAGGCAGGAAAAAAGGAAGAATCATAGATTATTCCAGGATGGAGTTCATAGTTCTTTAAATAACTGATCCACACTGTCACTCATAGTCCTGTAAAAGTTACCACTGAGAAGAAAAAAAAGAGGCAATAGGAAATAAAGATTAACAAAGGCCAGAGAGCCCAGACTAGATAGGAAGCCAGAAAGCCGGTGTTGAGACAGGCAAACGGCTCTGAAACATTCTTCGGGAGCTGGTAACTGTCTCGGTTGTTTAGAGGCTGCAGCTTCTCAGAGGCTTAAGAAGGCCGGCAGCCTAGGGCCCACTGCAGAAAGGTGGCAGATTACTCTTTAAACCGGGATTAAAAAATGGGGATGGATAACCCGCGCTCGTTAGAAGCAAGCTCACATGGCTCTTTATGGAACTTCAGGACCAGAGTCTCATGATGACGGGGAGGTTTGCCACCTGAGTTTATCTCAGAAATTGGGAATTAGTCACAGGATTCCATGTAAACCACAGAAGAGAAGTGGGAAGCAGACTAATGCTACTTAATTCCTATGTGCCAGCAATTTATACACATTAGTTACCATAGTCCTCAAAAACAACCCTGAGAGAGAGGTGCGGCTCCCTTCACCAGCTGGCAGGACACTCGGAGGCTCAGGAGGTTTAGAACGGGCTCAGGGCATTAGGCGGTCGCTGGGGGCAGAGCCGGGCTAGCCCGGGCATCGTGGCCCCAGCTCAGAGAGGCACCGGCCGGGGGGAGGCTGGGACGAACGGGGGTGTGCCGGGCTCAGCCGCAGCCGCTCCAATCGCCTCGCCCTGTGCGAGCAGCATTTAGGGCCAGCTAGAAGTTAGATGTAAGTTAGATTTTGGTTAGATTTTAGATGCACCGGCGCTGCTTTCCCTTCTCTGGGTCTTTTCCTTGCCCCCTGCCCCTCACTTTCTAGTTCCTGCAGTTGCGCTGAACTCTCTCCTCTGCTTGTTTTGGCCAGAAAAGGAGGTGTGCTGTCAGAGATTCCGGTGTCCCTACGGCACAGGTTGGGGTCTGCCCTCAGGGTGAAAGTCCTAAATACGGCTCATTCACCAAGTGTCTCATCTTCCCCCCTGCTGACGTCCCTCCCGAATTGGGAGGCTTCATGTAGTTGTCGTCCCAATGTTACAACTGTCTTCAAGAGAGTTTGTCGATGGGAACTACAGTATTTCTGAGAAATGATGTTTGAAACAAGAAGTTCTGAATCACATAGATGGTTTCCAGAAATACATTCATGTTCCTTTCATTTTTGATAGAGTGGATGCTTCTCGGTGGTGGTCTCCTTCTGCAGACGATCTGGTTGGTTTCTGCACTGAAAACAGTGCTCCCAGACCCACAGCCACAGTCCCAGGGGCGTTCCCCGGAAGGCAGGCCTGTTTGACTACGCTGGTGCTTCTGCGCTGCCCTCTGATGGCTGAGGGTTTGAAATACAAACCCAAGGGCTAGTTAAACGGAACCACATTTTTCAGACAGTTCAACTGGTCACAAATTGTCGTAATCACGAGTCTCCCTAGGAATAAAATATCTTGCTGACTGTGAACTATTTATTATTTTGACTTTTATTAACAACAATGAAAAAGAACAAAAAGCTCTTAGGAAGCTTATGAGATGTTTAAATGATCTGTGGCATAGTCATGGAATGCAGGCAAAACTTAAGTGTATTAGGTAAGACACTGTGGAGCTGAAAAGGTGAAGACAGCAAATTGTCCTCAAAGATTTGGGACTGGCAGGGGAACCTGGGATAAGTGTGTGTGTGAGTGTGTGTGTGTGTGTGTGTGTGTGTGAGAGAGAGAGAGAGAGAGAGAGAGAGAGAGAGAGAGAGAGAGAGGGAAAAGGCCTGAAGGGAGGCTCACATACACGTGCTTTCTTGGAGTAATATCGCCATCTTGTGTCTTTCCCAGATTCTTCTGCTAGGAAAAAAACAGAAACCCTTGTTGCTTTCAGCGCTTCTAAATGTCCTCTGTTGATCTAAGAACACTGTAACCTATAGAGAGTTTTTATGAGTTTATTTGAGCCAAGCTGAGGACGTGCCAGAAAGCAAGATCGCAACTGCTCTGGCGAACGACGGTTTTGCTCTCTTTCATACTTTTCAATCGAGGAGGGAACCTGAGGAGGACTGCATGTCGGTGGGAGAGATCGAGGCAGGAAAACCTCTGGCTGGATCACAGGAGTGAACGTTCTCCTCGAGCGTGTTGCAAGGAGGTCTGCGGGTTTTGACAGATGCCTCCGGTCACGTGCCCACTGTTGTGGGGTCACACAGAATAGTTTCACTGCATTAAATATCCCCTGTGCGCCACCTGTTTATCCTTCCCTCCCTCTCCTCAAGCCCCTAGTAACTACTAACCTTTTAAATGTCTCTGCAGTTTTGCCTTTTGCAGAATGTCATGCAGCTGGGATCATACAGTATGTAGCCTTTGCAGCCTGGCTTGTTTCACCTAGCAATGTGCCTTTAAGCTTCTTCTATGTCTTTTCATGGCCTGGCAGCTCATTTCTTTTTGTTATTAAATCATATTGCATTGTATGAGTGTATTGCAGTTTGTTCCACTCGGCTACTGAAAGCAACGGTTTGGTGGCCTCCGCATCTGACAATTATAATCACAGCTGCTCGAAACATCTGTGTTCAGGTCTTTCCGTGGAGGTAAGTTTTCAACTCATTTAGGTAAACGCCAAGGAGCGTGGTGGCTGGGTAGTATGGTAATACGTTCAGCTTTGTAAGAGACTGTCAGCTGTCTTCCAACGTGGTTGCACCAGCCTGCGTTTCCACCAGCCATAAGAGAGTTCCTGACGCTGCACAGCCTCATCGGCACTCGGCGTGGTGGTCGGTGCTGTGTCACACGTGTGTGTGTGGTGGTACGTGTTGCATTCACCGACGCGAGAAACAGATGTTTGGAAACTTTCAGGGTTCAAAGGTGTTATTTTATTGGCCAAAAGTTTTAATCTGCGCAGGGGCGAACTCTCAGAGTGTCCGGAGACACGATGCTCAGAAGAGCTGCAGATGAGAATCGAGCCTCATGCTTACAGCTAGGCCTTTTTATAAACACAAGCAAGCAAGCATTTCACAGAAACAGAAGTGGCTGTTAACTATTGGCTATCTTTTGGCGCACTCGGGATCTATACATTGCAGGGTTTGGGGAATGGGAAATTTAAACCTAAACATCTCCTTAAATGGTAATCTGCCTCAAGTTCTTTGTTCTCTGTTCCTGGTCAGCCAAATCTCACAGGGACAGTCCTTTAGCTATTTTCCTGGTTCCAACAGTACGGCCCTGTTTTACTTTGCTGTTCCCTGATGACACCTGACGCTGAACACCTTTGCATACGCTTGTTTGACCTCTGTGTATCTTCTCTGGTGAGGCTTTTGTTCAGATCCTTTGCCTATTTTTTAATGAGTTTTGAGTGTTTGTATGTTTTATCTTTCACCGGATATGTTTGGCCATTATTTTCTCCCCATCTCTGCCTTGCCTTTTCATTCTCTCATTAGTGTCTTTGGAGAGTTTTTAATTTTTTTTTAATCCTAGTGAAGTCAACAAAGGAATCCTCCCTCATTTAGGGAATACCCCAAACACTAGCAGCAATGGAAGGGGAGGGGGTGAAGAGGAAGTGCGTCAACTTTCTCATCGGGCAGGGCACTGATTGTTCTGTCTAAAACGTTTCTTAGAATATACGTAACTTCTCTCACTCACCATGTTTTTGATACTCATCAAGGTTGCATAGAATTTTTCTCAATCGTGTGGTCTTTCATTGTGGAAATATGCCTTTTTTTGTTTATCCATTCTCCTGTTGATGGACCCCTGAATCACTTTAAGTTTTTTGGCTGTTACAGATACACTTGCTATACACTCTCCTGTAAGTCTGAGTTTTAAGAGTCACTTTTAAATTTTGAGTTGACCTGGGTGTTTGAATAATTTGCGTAATTCTTCACCCCTCGGATTTGAGCCCGGCATCGTTTCCTTAGAATTCCACGGTGACCATCCAAGGCAGTTCTGTCTTTGTCCCACCTCTCTCCACACCACCCTTTTTATTTGCTACATAGCCTTTATATTAAGTTATAATGACTTTGTTAACTATCCCTCTCCCTGCATTCGGAATAACCGGACCAGGCCCTAACAAGCTCCAAGGGGGTAAGTGGTGCCTAGTTTACTCACAGCACGTATTAAAGTGTTATACAGAGTAGGTGCTCAGTAAATAACTGTTGGAAGGCTGAGTCATTCTAAAAAGTAAGTTACAGGTTGACAAGTTCACCAGTGGCCACCACATGCCGGGGTTCACCCCAAACCAAATCTAAAGCACCAAACGGTAGCCTCGGTTCCCGCGGTATTACCAAGGCTGGCACGGGAGGAAGCCAGGTTTGGGGGTCGGGCAAACACCATTGTATAGCTTATACACGCTTCACTGTGACCCCTACAAGTGCAGAGAAAGCGTGGGCAGTCGGGAGGCGCACGGCCCGCGAAGAACCGCCGGAAACGCAAACTTGGAAGTCATCCCGCCCCGTGGGATCCGGGGAGATTTGCCGAGTCAGCGTCCAAGGGGGCGGGCACCCCGCAAGGGAGCGGCCGGGCTGCTGGGGTGCCCGGGGCGCAGCAGGGGGAGAGCAAGGTAGACGCCAAACTCAGACTGCTTTACAAAGCCAACCCCTCCGCGACCCTCCCCCCGGAAGCGGAGCCGAGACGCGCTTCGAGCTGCGCCTGCGCGCTGAAGTCTACGTGCAATCGGCCAATGAGCGGAGGGGTGGGCGGGCTGTAGGCCTGCGACCCAGTTTCCGGTTCCCGTGGGCCGTGGTCCCTGGACTCCTGTGCTACGTGTCCCTAGCATCCCCGGTGTCGGTGGCCCGGTAAGGCGCTGTCTCCCGGAGGGCGTGAGCGAGCCTTTGTGACCGGCCGAGGCGGCGGGCGTGGGCGGGCCGGCGGGTGTCCCGGGCGGCTGGCGCGGACCGGCGGGCGGCGAGAGGGCCCCTCGCTCAGGTTCGCGACCAGGGTCCGGCCGCGGGAAGGTGGGAACGCGGGGACCCGAGGCCGCGGCCGCCCCGGGGACAGGGACGCCAAGGTCCATGGTCCTTCCGGGCGTGAAAAAGCCCAGACGTCTGCTTTATGGTCGCTCATCCCCGGCCACCTGATGGCTTGCCGCCAGGGTCTCCTTCAGGGTGGTCTTTGGGGATGCGAGCCCTCTCTCCTTTCGGAAGAGTTGTGTTCGGGCGGCCCTGCCTCCGCTCCTGTGATGTGGGAGGATCGATCTGGATTCTGGATCAGCAGGTCACAGTGGGTTATTGGATTCCTCCCTGGACAGCGAGGGCAGTGTTCTGTGTATGGTGCACCCGCGCCCCCGGGAAAGGGTCCTTAATCTCTGTCGCGAAACCTGCAGAGCTCAGTTGGTTTGCAGAACAAAGTTCAGCGAAATATTGAGAAAGCAGGCACTAATATATTTTTTGCAGGGACCCAACATGCTTGACCCAGAATGTGTGTAGAATTCCTAGTGTATTTTAAGTGTTTTCATGTTTATTATTGTGTCTGCCCACCCCGGGCCAGGAGACATTGCGTAGAGGGGGATTCGAACCCGCGGGTGGTCTTAAAATGACGCTCATTCATTGGTTTATGAGAAGTGTATTGATGCTCCTGGCCACTGTCCTAAGCGCTGGAGATAATAGTAAGTGACAGTGACACACAGGCCTCCATCGCAGCTGCATCCGTGGCTCTCAAAGCTGAGACGGGGCTGCGTTCCCTTCCCAGAACCAGGGTGAGAAGCGTCGCAGCCCTGCTCCCTCAGCCCGTGTCCAGACCTGAAGGTTTGGAGCTGAGCTCGTCGCTGCAGCCGGTCCTCGGGGTTCTGAGAGTTCGATAGATCTGTCCCAGCAGACGCCCTCCTTTCTGGGAAGTGTGGGTGGCCGTGGTTTGGAACGGTTGGGTTGAAACCCACGTTCACCTCTCTCTCCTCTGGTTCTGGAGGAGCCGTCGTGGGGATTCACTGCAGGAGACGCTGGGTTCTGGGGAGTTTGAAATATAGTGTTTGTTGGAGCGCCACCATGGTTGGCTTCGCCACCGTGTTTGGCGTGTTTGGCTTCTGAGCAGAATGAGAGGAGTGCCGAGTGGGTGCGGAGCGGGGCAGTGTGATCGCTGGACTGCGGGTGCGGCCTTTGTCAGTGACGATAAGGGCGTAGGGCCTGTGCCGTTGCTGTTGATCTGATGCTGTGCTGGAATCTACAAAACTCGTGTCTGTGTTTTTTCCCTTTGTTTATTTTGTGGGATGGGATTGACCCGTATCAGGCATGGATTTCTGGCCGGCCTCATTTGCAGTTCGGAATAACTGAACAAGTTCTTGCTGTGTGATAGATGCCACTGAGTATCTTTTCTCTTGTTTGTTTTTCTAAAAAAGCATCATGGACCAGGTAATGCAGTTCGTTGAGCCCAGCCGGCAGTTTGTGAAGGATTCAATTCGGCTGGTGAAAAGATGCACCAAACCCGATAGAAAAGGTAATAGCTTTAAAGTGAGAGAAAAAGTTCAGTCTTTGCGTTTTCTGAGCCTTTCATTTAATATTGTCCTGTTTAATAGCTGTCAATTGCTTTTTCTCATCCACATTTTTACTGATCGATTTGCTTTATTGCTTTTTAACAGTCACTTCCTAAATTTTGCACACATTATACGTTTTTTATTTTATGTGTTTTCAAATGGTGTGAGATTCTTTATTGCAGCCCTGCCTGTTTTTCATGTTATGTGTGTCTTAGTCACACTTAATGATTTCAGGGTTTTTAGTATCTTCCGTATTTTCGCTTTGGAACATTTTTTTGGGATTCTTCCGTGCTCTGTACGCCCCACGCTCACTTCCCCCAAACAGAGCCCTGACCGGAGTCATCACAGGTGTTGCCAGCCCAGGAGGGTTAATTTCTTATTGATCACAATTCGTGTGTTAAAAGGTGCACCAGAGTTTGTCTGCTTTTATTCATCTAGTGACTGCTGCCTGGGTTAGGAGTTGGGGATACAATAGAGAAAGTAATATATTACAAGTATAGTGAAATGTATAAAAGTATGTAACAGGGACTAGTCCTTGCTTCTGCGGAGCCCTGAGTTTTCCAGGGACGGCCGTCCTAGACCAGTAGCGGCAGTCCCGTCCTTGTCACTGCTGTGGCGAGTGCTGTGGAAGAGAGGTGGAGGGACCCCTGGGAGGACTGAGCAAGTCCGGGCAGCCTCCGGAGGAGAGGAAATAACCTCAAATGGAAACATTACCAGGGTGTGAACTCACATAAAATTGTGCTCCCCCAGCTTGAGTTTCAAGCCTTATTTTTGGCCTCATCATAACATCAAAGACAGTGGGCCCATTTTTTTTACAAAGTTATGGTATGGGCTTTTATAATCAATATTTTTAGCAATGTTATGAAGTTTTTAAGGCAAATACTCTGTATTTCTTCCCCTTATATCCTGGTCATTTGCTAAGAAGAAGATACTTTGCTGCTTGTTGATGGATTCCCCAGAATGGGCGGAGACTTTATTTCTGTGTCTCGTGAATAACAGTACAGTATGGAAATTTAAAGATCGATCAAATATCTTATTTACTATTAATAAATAGTGTCATTTTATTTTATCTAAAACTATATATTTACTGTCGGGAGAAAGGTACACCAGTAAGTTTATGTCACTGCTATTCTTCTTCTATTCTTGCAATGACACTGAAAACGATAAATCTTGTGTTTTTAATCCAGAGTTCCAGAAGATTGCCATGGCAACAGCAATAGGATTCGCTATAATGGGGTTCATTGGCTTTTTTGTGAAACTGATCCATATCCCCATTAATAACATCATCGTGTAAGTAAACTTTTTGAAATAGAGGGCGTTTAGAGTGGAATGAACATCGGAACCATTTGAGTGGACAGTTGGCCGCTTCACTAGTGCACAGATGTCTCTGGACTTGGTAAAGCTGTTCGAATCCACCGGTGTTGACTGAGAACCCGGTCGCTGGAGTGACTCTTGCTTTCGTTAGGGTTAGTTAGATCGGGGGCGCGAGTGACTGTGGTGGGCTGTCGAGCTTGAGAATCGCGCTGGTCTGAATTCTTCACGTTCGACACTAACATGTTGCCTGTCACACTGAGAAACCTCCCACCGACCGTCCCGTCCTGTGACTCGTAACTTTGCCTTGTTCCGAAAGACATTACGCTAGACCCAACACACGTCCTGGGGGAGGGTGCCGAGCTGTCAGACCAGTCTGTGCTAGCAGCCCCGTCCTCCGCAAGGACTTTTTCAGTCCACGGTGTTCAAGTCCCATTCCTTCTCTTTTACGCTACCTTGAGGTAACGTGGGTGTGGTTCTCACGTCACCGGTTTTGGTTGCATAAAGTCACAGCAGACTGCATTTCAGATAACAGTAATTATTAAAAGTCTGCATGCACTCACAATTGACCGTCTTTCTTTCTTTTACAGGGGTGGCTGAATATGTTTTCAGAGGAAGGCTTTTCCTCTTGGGGATTGGTCAACAAGAGAGGATTTGAGAAGCTCGTGGAGTAAAAAAATTACCTGCTTATTTTGCGTTCTTCATTTTTCCCCAGATGTTTTCTATTTCTAAATTAAAGTAATTTCAAAACAAGCCAGCTGCTCTGTTTCCTGTCACACTTGTCCCATTTTAATGGTAGGAAATAAAGGGTGTTCCCTCCCTCTCTCCCTCCTTTCCCTCCAGCCTTCATATCTCGGTTTGCAGGCGGACCGGGAGGGCGGGCTGGAGCCCTGCACGCTGGCGCCCCGCTCCCGCGGCAGAGGACGCAGCGCGTGCAGCGCGGTGAGGCAGCGAGGGTGTGGGCCTGAGGCTGGGCAGAGCTTGGCCCTTCCGCTCCCAGAGTGCGAACAGGTGGTCGGCCCCTGCAGACCTCTGGGTGCTGCATGAACCGGCTTTCTGAAAGTCGTGGCTTTCTGGAAGTCCTGGTTGCAACTTCCGAGCGAGAGGGCCTTTCCGCAGGAACCGGTTAGTCGCAGTCATAAACCCTGGTGCCCTGAATCCCGGAGTTTGCGAAGAATTCACTGATAATTGACTGGGAGGTGAAAAAGAGCCTTCTTTACCATTGAAAAAGCAGTAGTAAAAAGTAAAACAGTCTGTGTCCCTTACAGACCTATTCTATTAATCCATGCAGCGCTCGGTTACTGAGCATTGTTTCCCAAGTTCCGATCTTCACCAACTTGCCCTGCAGCGCACACTTGGTAAACGTCCTCGGGTTCTTAGTGCGTGAGGTCGGCAGGTGTCCAACCGGCTCCGCGGGGCAGCACTCCTCACCTTTGGGACTCGTTGGAGAGGAGGTCTGGTTTCATAGTGACAGGGACATTTCTGCCTGCGTTTGAAATGCTGAGCATGTTTGTCTTGAGTGATGAGGGGCTTCAAGGGAGTGGAAATACAGCCTTGGCCATCTCGAGTCTTGGGGATGCCAGAGAGCGCATCTCACGGATACTCAGCTCCGTAAGGCTCGAAAGTGTGTGTGTGTGTGTGTACACGCATGTGTGCGTGCAGGCACATACATGTACATAGTATTAAGGTAGCATCTAAGTGTAGACCCGCTGTGCTTCAGCCAAATGTGTGGATTAGGGAGTATAATTATGAATTCCTATTTATAGCATTCATTTGGGCTGCTCACTTTTCATTTTGCCGACTCCCTGGTTTTGACCCCTGGTTGGCAAGGTAACACACGGATACCGTGCATTTACGCATGTGAAATGACTAAGAACTGGCGATAGGGCCGAGTAACCTTCAGGAAAAAGTAGGTTTTTCTTATTGCCCATACTCCTAGTATACTTAAGAGCTAGTGCATTTGTGTTATCAAATAGTACTTCTTCAACTTCCAGTGTAAACGCCATCTGAGGGAGCTGCTTTAAAACTTGGGTCCTACCTGCCAAGACTCTGATCGCGTAGGCGTGGGCGAGCCTGCGCATTCTCATCTCTGTGCCACTGATGATGGCGGGTGGCACGTGGCCCGCACACGAGCAGCCCATCTTCCACGTTCTTGATGGTTTTCTGTTGTCTAAACCCTTGCAACAAAACACACTGGTGCCCTTCTTGTGGCAGTTCTGCCGTTTCCACGAATCCCCAAACCTTATAAGCAAGAGGTTGGCCGCCTGTAATCTACTTGAACAACCAAAACAGTCGGCATTGACAGGTAGAGGGAGACAGTAGCTCCGGGACGGAGGGGGGGGGCGGGGGGAGGGGGGGAGGTGGGGCGGGGCGGTGGGGGGGATGGCTGATTGGCAGGGAGAGCAGAGGGAGGAGGGAGTCAGGCCTGGTTCCCGCGCCGCCACCTGCTTTGTTTTGCTGGAACGCGAAGCTTCCCTCCAAATTCGGCCCCTCCCGGGGGGCGTGTCTCTCGCTAGGTTCTGCTTGGAAAGAAGGGCAGGTGGTGAGCTAACCGGCGCGCGGGCTGTGTTTGAAGGCAGCGCCCTGGGCCAGCCTCCGCTTCCGATGAGCGGGGTCTGCTTTCCGTCTCATTCGCACTGGTCATAGTTCTGCAGGTTAGGGTTTGATTCCCTGGTGCAGTCGTCCGGTTCCCCGACACTCGGCCTCCCTCCCTGTGGCCTGTCCCTAAACTCTGGGGTAGTCATGTCAGTGTGCACCTCGCTCATGACTTCTGACGTTTTCTTAAAAAGAACTTTGATGATAGCACAGTGTTGTAGACAGACTGCTGGAATGTCTTGATTTTGCGATTTAGTTAAAGCTCGTTAAAAGAGATCATCAGAGAAGTCACTAACTGTAATAAAAATGCATTTGCATCCTCCACCAAACACTTGCTGAATTTCTAAATGAAGAGCATCACAATTAAAAATTTTTTTAAAGTTACCGCTTGTTTCTTTGTTCTTTGTTCTGCCCTATGACATACTGTTGAAACGTGGTAAGAATCCGAGGCCAGACGTCAACGACAGGGCGGGGAAGAACGCTGGCGGCCCTTCCTCCTCCCCCAGGGACTGAAGTATTAAAGAAAAGCAGCTTGACCGGGCATTACAAATAGACTTTCCTTTCGTTCTTTTTGCTGGCTAACTATGCTACGGTCAGCTTTCTGATTTCCCATGTATTTTCTTTCCAAGAGGCTCTTCGGGATGATAGTAAGTAGATTGTAGACGACTTCTGGTTGAGAAGCACCAAGCTGTGAGAAGACAGTTTATCAGGACAGTTGTCTCCCGCAGAGACCTTTGTATTCACTCCCTCGTCCTCCGACTGGGCGGTGTCGAGTTGGGGAAAGGGGCTCCTGGACGCCATTCACACGAAAACGACGGCACCGTGGGGCCGCGCGTCCTGGACTCTGACCCCCAGCAGCTGTCTCTCGGCAAGAGGTCCCGCCGTCAAAATTTTAAGTTCGAGTAGCTTTTGGTGTTTATGCGTGTAACCTAGACTCTAGAGTGCCTAATTGTGGACTCCGTTTAGGGGAATGGGTCCCAAGTTCCTTAGGCATTTCAATAGACATTTTATAAAATTGGCTTTGTTGAAAAGGTGTCATTTTCGGAAAACGATCCAGAAAAAAATGTCATATTAGTGATTTCCATCAAAAGTGGAAAGCGCGCCGAAATGTTTTTCTCAAGTGAAGGGAAATTGGTTTCCTTTATGATACGAGTGTTCCAACTGACGTGCCCTAAGCCTGCAACTTCGGCAACGCAGACCAGCTTCCGTGGCTCTTCCCGCACCTGTGTGGGAGCTCTTTGTGTTTCCAGTAGTTCCGCGGTTCAGCGATTCATTCATCACTTTGTGTGATTCATTCATCGGCTCCAAGGTGTTGTCCTTGGGTTTCAATAAGCATTGTCACCCCAGGTGTCCCAGAGTTCTTCAACTATTCATCCACCTAGTAAACATCCATTAAAAGCTAAAAATGGAATCTTTTCATGTGTTTGAATAGCGACATTACAAAAAAAAGCCCCGATGGCACACAGTTATACATAATGTGTGCCTACACTTATTTTGGGTCCACAATCTACAAGTAAACAGTTATGCAAATTTCAAAACACTTCCAAATCACAGAGATCTCTTGAATTATTTAAGCATTACTATTGAAATACTATTTTTGATTGACTTAGCAAGGTGCCAAGTAACAGAGCGCACATGATAAATGTTACAGTAGAAACGCTACATTAGAGAATCAGAATTCGCTTGGCTGTAGATGACCTGACCTCTCGGTTTTCCTGGGACTGAGGGTTGTGCCAGGATCCTAGGTTCTCAGCGCTGAACTCGGTGCTTAGTGTCCGGTTGGCTGCACTGTTGCCTCTTTGTTCCCTGAGCCGGGCCTTGTCTGGGGGAGCCTCGTTTTCAACTCAGTACCTACCAAAGCAGCAACTGGGTCCGGGCGCTCAGGCCACGCCCCTCCCCGGCCGGGCGGCGCGATGTCGCCGCCGCAGTGGCCTGCAGACCTGTTGCTCCTTCCTGTGCTGGTGGACGCCATGGGCGTCTGAACAGCGGGTCCTAGCAGTTGACTGTTTCCCTACCGTGTCTACCTCATCATCACATTCGGTTCTATTCGATTCTAACCTTTATGGCTGGAGTTTAATTTTGGTTTACCTACTTGACAGTTCAGTTCCCAATTGGCAGTAGGGTAAATCTGTTAAGGTCACCTCGCTTGGGAAGGCCCTACAATCCCACATAATTCCTGCTGATCCTTCTGCCAACCCGAGGTCCAGGCCTCCTCCCTGGGCCGCCCCCTGCCAGCTGTGGCTGTGGTCTTGCTCTGGCTGCCCCCAGCCCCGCAGTGGGGTGACCGGTAGGCTCGTGTGTCTTCCCAAGGAGTTTTGACTCCTTGAGTTTCTTCTTCGGCTCGGTTTGCCTGATTGCACTTTTTCCTTTGTCTTCTTGGTTCTCAAACCTTTAACGTACTGGAGAATCTCCCAGGGAGCTTTTAACACTCAGCGCTGTGGGCTCTGTCCCCAGAGATTCTGATGCAGTAGGTCACGGAGGGACCCCTGAAGTCGCATTCTGACAAGGTCGCAGGGCGAACCCCTGGCTCCGAGTCACGCTCTGAGAAGCAGTGTCTGGAGTCAAACACTGTCCAGAGGGGCCAGCCCTTTACGAAGCCCAGTTCTAGCTTTTCCTTTGCATCTGCTCACTTTTGCCCGGGGAGGGGCCTGCGCTCCAGACGGCACACGGAGAACATCTGCCAGAGAACGACCTTGGTGCTGACCTTGTGCTCTGATGGCCTCCTTCGCCTCGCACATCACAGAAACAACCTCAAATTTTAACTTCCGGTTCTCTCCCTAAAGAGGGGTACACGCTTATCACGTTAGGTCAACAGCTGAAATAGATTTAAATTCGCACAGTGTCTCTGCCTGTGTCCTCAGTGCATGTTTACGGAGTGGAGCAAGGTGAAGTAGGACAAAATAGAGAAATTTGCCCCAAGTAGCTTCTGGCTCTGAGAGACAGTCTCGACTGCCTTCGTGGGTTGGGTTCGAATTTAATACACTGGATATAGGTAGGTCTCCTGCAGTGCCCTTATTCCCTTCTCAAGCTGGGTCGTCAGAGTGCGTAGGGGAGGGAAAGCACCACAAAGCTCACATCCTGGAAGGAGGCATGGATTACCAAACAACCTTGTATTGTTTCATCGGCGATATTACCGGCTGTGGGGGGTTGTAGCCAGCATCTCGTCAGCAGTGGAAGACAGGACAGAGCTGTGGAGCTTGCTGAGACAGGATTTCTTTTATTTCTTCACGAGGTTAGGAGACAAATAGGGACTTTGATGACTGGGGACTTTTCTTTCATGGCTTATACAGTGGCACCCAGAACAGCGAAAAAAGAGGTTTAAAATGGGAGAAAAATAAATAAAATTAGAAAAGGGCGATTTATTCACTGATTCATATTTCTGGTGCAAAAGAAACAAAAATTCCAGAATAGTTCTTAGGCTAAAGAGGAAATTAAGGATATAATCACAGCTTACTCAGCCAATGGAATTAATAAAATGGCTATTAAAAACTTATGAGATTTGGTCAAAATTTTCTGAAGCCCAAAATGGTCTTTCTTTGGGTCTTTTAACAACTTTATTCTTTTTAAAGCAATGTTAGGTTCACGGAAAAACTGAGGAGAAGGTACAGACATTGTTCATACACCCTCACTCCTCGCTCCCCCACTATCCACACCCTTCAGCAGAGTGGTACCCATGTCACAGCTGATACACCTACAGTGGCACAGCATTGTCACCCAAAGTCCTTAGTTTACGCTGGGGCTCACTTTCGGTGTTGTCGTGTCATGGGTTTGACATATGTATACTGACACGTATCCGCCATGATAGTGTCACGCAGAGTAGTTTTATCACCCTAAGCATCCTCTGTGCGCTGCCTGTTCAGCCCCTCCCCCCCTTAACCAACCCCTGGCCACCACCGATCTTTTTACTGTCTTTTCCAATGTCATATGGTTAGAATCATTCAGTACGTAACCTTTTCAGGTTGGTTCCTTTCACTTGGCCATAGGTATTCAAGGTTCCTCCATGCCTTTCATGGCTCAATAGGTCATTTCTTCTTAGTGGTAAATAATATTCATCTGGATGGACCAGTTTATTTATCCATCACCTGCTGAAGGACGTCTTGGATGCTTCCAAGTTTGGCAACTATGAGGAAAGCTGCTATAAACATCTGTGTGCGGGTTTTTGTGTGGATGTAAGTTTTCATCTCCTTTGGGTACCTACCAGGGAATGCTGTTGGACCACACAGTAACATTGTGTCTAGTTTTGTAAGAAGCTGCCAAACTGCCTTTCGCAGTGGCTGCGCCGTTTTGCCTTCCCCTCTGCTGTCTGCGGGTTCCAGTAGCTCCACACTGGCACCTGACGTCAGGGTTTGGGATTTTAGCTGTTCTGGTAGGTGCGCAGCGACATCTCCTTGTCTGACTTTGCGATTCCCCGATGTGACGTGACCATGAACGCCTTTTCATAGGTGTGTTTGCCATCTCTGTGCCTTCTTTGGTGCAGTGTCTGTTGGTGATTGTCCCATTTTTAATCAGATTATTGCTTTTATTTTATTGTTGAATTTTCAGGGGTTTTGCAAATTTTGGAGAACAGCCCTTTATCAGATGTATCTTTGCAACTATTTTCTTTCAGTCTACGGATTTTAAAAATTCTCTTGACACTGTCTTTTGCAGAGCCAAGTTTTAAACATTTTAATGAAGTCCTGTTCATCTGTTACTCCTTTCATAGAGTACGCCAGCAGTGCTGTGTCTAAAAAGTCATCACCGAACTCAGCGAGACTCTCTGCTCTGCTCTCCTCGAGGAGTGTTAGAGTTTTGCATTGTACGTGTGGGTCTGTGTTCCATTTTGAGTTAATTTTCCAGAAGGTGTGAAACCTGTGTTTAGATTTTTTTTTTTTTTTTTGCAGTGGGTATTTAGTTCCAGCACCACTTGTTGGAAAGACCTTCTTTGCTTCATTGCTTTGTTTTTGCTGCTTTGTCAGCTCTCAGTTGAGGACCTGCATGGGGTCTGTTTATGGGCTCTCTGTGCTGTTCCACTGATCTGTATGTCTGTTCCTTCACCAACATTGAATGGTCCTAGTCGCTGTGGCTTCTGGGATGTTTGAAGTCGGGTGGTGTCAGTGTTCTGACTGTGTTCTTCAATATGTTAAAGGGACTTATCTGAGAAAAAGAAGATAAAAAATATGACAGTGAAAAGACAGCAAACTCACAGCTATTAAGAACCACACCTAAAACAAAAGCAAACTAAGCAAACAGCTAGAACAGGAACAGAACCACAGAAGTAGAGATCATATGGAGGGTTAGCAACAGGGGCGTGGGAGGAGGAGAGGCGGGGAAAGGTACAGAGAATAAGTAGCATAGATAGTGGGTAGAAAATAGACGGGGGAGGGCAAGAATAGTGTGGGAAATGTAGAAGCTAAAGAACTTACGACACATGGACATGAACTAAAGGGGGGGATGTGGGTGGGAGGGGGTGTGCAGGGTGGGGGGAATGATGGGGGAGAAATGGGACAACTGTAATAGCATAGTCAATAAAATATATTAAAAAAAATACCGTGACGCCCGCGGAATGACTGGCTGAGATTTGGGGACTGCGCTGACTCTACAGGTCAAGTTGAGAAGAGCTGACATCTTGAATGGAAGAGCCCCCTATTTGTTGGCTCTTTGACTTCATTAGTCAGAGTCTGGTCAGCAGCTGACCTGCTGACTCCAGCTCTGCAGGTTTCACGGGTGGGACCCAGGAGCCAGCCCAGTGGGTCCCCCGCCCTCCCCAGCCCACTCACTCAGCCCCTGCACCATCGTCTACCGGAGCCTGGGAGTGGGAGTTGGTCCCCGCCCCACCCCACCATGGCCCTGCCCGGCGGAAGGACGAAGGCACCGCAGGGCTCCCCCGCACTGCCTCTCATGGGGCATCCGGAAGTTGTCCAACCATTGCGAGCCATCCCCTGTGGGTACAGGAGCATCATAGAGGGTTGTCTGCCTTGGGACTTACTTTGTGCCTTGGTGCCTTGGAGTTTTCTGGTGATCCTGCCCATCTCCACGGAGGTGGCAGAGGGACGCCTTAGCCACCGTCTCGCCACGGCTTCCCAAGCACCCGTGAGCAGCTGCCAAAGACCGTGCCCATCTCTGTCCCTGTAGCGCAAGAGGCTGTCCCTCCTCTGGGCCCCTGGCATGAGAACAGCACAGGGCTTCCTCGTTATGGCCCTTTGGGCGCAGCGGCAGGCCCTGCAACCACGTGGCTGCAGTGAGAGCTGCTCCTCAGCAGCCGAGAGACCCACCACTCACGCTCCGTACCACCCGGACCCTCTGGCTCGGGGTCAGCCTGTGTGACAAAGCACGTGGGCAGCTGACACCTTGCTGTTTGGCTTCTGCGGTAGGTGCCCAACACCAGAACGCGCTGAGGCTTGTTGTCTCCTACAGACTGAGCATATGGGGTGTGGCAGGCCACCTACCGGACACGAGACAGACCCTGGCAGCCCTGTGTGTCCCTTGTGACTGCGTGCGCTCATGTGTGTGGCAGCGGCAGAGACACACACTTCTGAAGCAGAGCTAAGTTCCGATAACTGCGTCGGGCTACTTCCCAAACGGCTCTGGGCCTCGGCTCTCTTTTTGCCGAGGAGGGTAGTGATACCTGTTTTTCAGAGGGGCTGGGAGAGGAGCAGGGGATACTGAATCCTTTGGGCTTAGAATACATCCGTGAAACTGAAGCCTCATACGTGGAAGTAGGGAGTGAAATGATGTGAGATTGTTTTGTGCCCAAAACTTTTCCTGAAAGGCTGTGAGATGTAAAGTGAGCCATGACGGTCTGGTTTGATAATCATCACATCCACCGGGGGTTTATATCATTTTTATGCTATATTTTCTGCTATTAAGTAAGTGAAAGATACTCAGCTACTGCTGTAATTTGCATTTTTGGTTATTATTTAGGATTGTCTTCTCATGATTTGTTTACCATTTTAAATCTCTATACAGTTTTTTTTGTGTGAAATATTTTAATCTTTTTCCAGAGAGCTAATGGGATGTTAATATAAAGAACCATTAAAATGCAATACTAAAATTGAAAAAATAGGATTATTTCCCAATTGTAATATTTAAAAAATATTTTTCTAGTTTGTTTGCGTTTTAGTCTCTTTTTTTTTGTTTCCTTCCGCAAGTTGTAAATATTTTATATTCAAATACGTTTGTTTATCCCGCTGCGATTCCTTCTATGGCTTCCAAGCTGAGATGGCTCTCGCGGTGCGGATCTCATAAATATTCCAGCAGATTACTTACCGGCTTTGTTTTCAGATTTCTAAGGTTTTGTTTTCTGTTTGATCTGGAACTTATTTTGTTTGAATTTATCTTAACTATGTTTTCACAATTGCGAGACACGGAAGGGACTAGCTCGTTAAGTGACATTTTACTGCTTGCTGCCGAAGACGGCGGATCAAACCCCTCATTTACTTGGCAGGCGCGCTGTGTTCGACCTCTCTGCTCCGTCCCGGGCAGCTGCTTTCTGAGACCGGGCGTTTTTCTATTGTTTGTTCACGACATTTCTTTGATCTATGCTTTTGTCAAATAACCAATTAAAAAAATCAAGAGTGCTGCTTGTTATCCCGATTGTAAAAACGATGGCAAAAATGCAGAGAAGTACAGGAGAAACACTCGACTCTAAAACAGTCCTTCGTTAGCTCTTGTTATATTTCGTTTCCACTTTTAGTACATGTCATTTTTGCTTTATGAAGCTTCGTCATCTTATGAGATTGGGATGACACTTGCACTTCCTCATGTCGTTGTCAGTATTATACAAAATTCAATGTATCAGACCAGGCCCTTGCCCTGCTAATGTTCTCTCTCTTTCCCTGCACTGATGGCCATGTTATTTATTTATTGGTTCGTTTTGGGGGTTGCGAGAATATACACTACATCAGGGAGGAGTTTTATTTATTGCGTTATCCACATCACCCAGAATATCATAGACGCCGTTTAATGCTTGTTGGCAGAATGAGCTCATCACGCAGCTCCGTGTTGAGCACCCGCCGGGAAAGGATGGGTCGCTCTACAGCGAGTAAGTTGTTGGGGGTCTTTGCTTTGGGGTGTCCTTGGTTTCCAGGACCTGAAGACATTTTTCTTTTTGGGAACGCTTAGTATCTGCAGCGAAAAAGCCTTAGTCTTGTGACTGGCGTGGGGAGGAGGGGAGGTGGAGGGGCAGCAGAGGGTGGAGACTCCTGGGGGACTGAGGTTTCTTTCTCTTAAAAAAAAATATTACGAAACATGTCATGAATGTGCGTGTGAAGAGGGCAGGCGAATCTCCTCTGTTTCATTCCAGCTTTCGTGCGTGTGAGGCCGAAACCAGCACTGGCTGAGGACCCTATGGGGTTACCCTCGAACTCTCACTAGTTCCTTTCACCCGCATGGCTCCTGGAGTGTTTCGGGGTGATCAGCCTCCGTCCTACCTTACCTCGTGGGGAGGGGTGGACCTGAGGCCGGAGCGGCTGTGTCTCCAGACTTCAGCGCATCCTTCTTTCTCTGTTCCGGAAGTCCTCACGCCTTCTTGTTCCTGGCATTCCTAGGGGCTGCCGCCTGGGGGTGTCCCAGGCAGAAAGGGGGGCGGTGTGCTTTCTCACCGTCCCTGGTGGTGCAGGCGCTGAGCTGGGGACCACTGATCGCTTTGGTTGCCGTCACGTCACCATCCATTTCTGGTTTTGGAAACACTAGCTGAACCCTCCCTTACTGTTGTTCTCTTCTTTTGTAACTGTCATCCTTGCGAAAAATCCTTTGTTGTCACTTTAGCCAACACTTGGGAGACAGAAAAGAGAGATGCGTGGCTTGCTACTTCAACCAAACTTCTCCGGACTCTCTTTTATTGTACAGACCCCGGGCTGGCATGAGGCAGAATAAAACCTTCCACAGTCCAATTTTACTTCACTTTGTATTCATCTTTTTACTCTTTGGAACATTTGTATAACCTCCCACTCCTCCATGCAACGTGAAGAACAAAACAGAGTAAGCAAATGAACAGATGAGCAGGAGGAAAGTGAGAATTAGCGTAGCTGGGAGGTACGGGGGTGCTTCTGTTACTGCTGCGTCCGGGACTGGCGCTCCTCAGCCTTCCTCAGACCCGGCCCCTTAGACGAAACCACAGCAACGAGTCGGACCCAGGCACACGCTGCTGGACGGGAAATCTCTTCTGGAGTTATTTTTCCGTGTTCACAACCCAGAGGAGGATGGCTGTCCCGACTGTCTTTCTTCAGAGAGAGTCAGGACACCCATCTTGGGCAATTCATTGAAATAGACACCCAGTGGTTTATCACACTCTGGTATCGCTCCCAAAGGATTTAATTCCAAAAAGCAGTCTGCGAAAATGATGGCTGCCCGGCCACATGGCTCTGCAGAAAGAACAAATACTCTTGGAATTGCAAAACCGAGGGAGGAAAGAAGCCAATCGGCCTAACAAATCACACAAACCATTTGCCCTAGAGCTGCCTCAACCATTTTGTGAGCTAATTATGAAAAGATTGCTTAGAATTGTGTTTCTTAATGTGCGCTGCATAAATTAGAAGGAGGGAGAGCCATTCGTACCATAACTGGCAGTGCTTCAAACTTTCCTCCAAATCCCAGAAAAACCAGTTCTAAAAAAATAACCGAGCAAAGGCCCCAATAAGTCAAGTACACTGAGAAAATTACGTTGCCATTTTTAAGTGTGTCTCTTTCTCTTTTGCTCCTGATTTCTCGTATTATGCTTCACCTCAGCACTCCAGTGTATAAACCAAACACAACACACACACACACACACACACACACACACGCATGTGCAAACCTTCATCGGTTTTGCTGTCTCACTCCTCCCCAGTGGGATCCAGAGAGGCGGGCAGTCCCTATTGAAATCCCAGGGATATTTTTTGCACAAATAGAAAAACTATCCTAAAATTCATATGCACTCCCAAAGCACTCTCAGTATCAAAAAAGGAACAAAACTGAAGGACTTATCCTTACCTATTTTGAAACTTACTGCAAGTCTATAGTATCAGAACAATGAAGTACTGGCGTAAAGACGGATGTGGAGACAAATACAATAGGGAATTCAGAGATCAAACCCTCACATATTTATGGCCAAGTAATTTTCGACAGGGGTGCTAAGACCATTTGATGGGGAAAGGACAATCCTTTTAACAAATGGTTCTGGAAAAACTGGATATCCATGTGCAAAAGAATGAAGTTGAATCTTGTTCTAACACCATACATAAAAACTAATTCTAAATAGGTCAAAGACCTAAATGTAAAACGTGGAGCAACAAACACTCAGAAGAATAGATAAAAGATTCAGAACCTTGGATTTGGCAAATTTTTTTTGGATACGACACCAAAGGTACAGGTAACAAATGAAAAAATGGACAAATTGAATGTATTGAAAATTTTAAAATTTTGTCATCAGAAGACTATCAATAGAGTAAAAAAGGCAACCCATAGAATGGGAGAAAACATTTGAAAGTTATATATCTGATAAGGGATTAATGTCCAGAATAGATAGAGAACTCCCAAAACTCAAACACAGACCAAAACCAAAACAACACACTTCAAAAATGAGCAAAGGACTTGAATAGAATTTCTCCAGAGAAGACATACAAATGGCCAATCAGCTCCTAAGTACCTGCTCAGCATCACTAATCGTTAGGGGAATGCAGATCGAAGCCACATTGAGATGCCACCCACTAGGATGGCAACTATTGAAAAAACAGAAAACAGATGTTGGTGAGGGTGTGGAGAAGTTGGCACACTTTTGCACTGTTAGTGGGAAAGTAAAATGATACGGCATGGTTGTGCACCAAAAAATTAAAAATAGAATTTCCATATGACTCATCAATTCATCTTCTGGGTATACACTCCAAAGAATTGAAAGCAGGGTCTCAAAGAGATATTTGTGTACCCATGTTCATAACAGAATTATTCACAACAGCTGAAATGTGGAAGCAACCCATCCGTCCACCGATTGGTGAATGGATAAGCAAGATGTGGTGTGTGCATACAATGAAATACCGTTCAGCCTTAAGAAGGAAGGTGATTCTGACATATGTTACAACATGGCTGAACCTTGAGGCTAGTGTGCTAAGTGAAATAACTCAGTCACAAAAAGACAAATAGTGCATGATTCCATTTATAGAGTAATGAAATTAATAGAAGTACAAAGTAGAATGGCTGTTAGAGAAGGAATAAGGAGTTATTATTTAATGGTTACAGAATTTCAATTTTATAAGATGGAGTGAGTTATGGAGATGGATGAGTGCATAACATTATTAACATATGTACTACCGCTCAACTGCATACTTAAAAATGATTAAGATGACAGATGTCATGTTATTTGTATTCTACCACAATAAAAAACTGGGGAAGTAAGTAATCGTGTCCTTTGAGAACCTATGAAACACCGCTACCTTCTCAGAGGCAGATGTGATTATGAGAACATTAGGAAGGGAGCATCTCTGACACACGCTGCGGAGGGCAGCACTTTTTTGGCTACTCTTTGCTGTCTATGGATACCCATGGAGCTACAATGCTCTCTGGTTTCAGGAGATATGGGAGCACTCCGAGAAGGCAGAGGTCAGGTCGCAGAGCTACCTGGGGCAGGAGATGTGGCCAGTGGACGTGGCCGCCGTGT
This sequence comes from Glossophaga mutica, assembly GCA_039655065.1. NCBI lineage: Eukaryota > Metazoa > Chordata > Mammalia > Chiroptera > Phyllostomidae > Glossophaga > Glossophaga mutica. The sequence continues at coordinate 94,213,910 of CM077313.1, forward strand.
TAGCCGGAGGAGCCAGGGCCGGTCATCAGAACGGTCCGACTTACAGAGGTCTCTGGGGCTCTCCTTGCCATTTCTCTCTTGGTTAATAATTATTGCATTGGGAGGATTTGGCTGCAGTTTTTGCTAATTATTATATCATTAGCACATTAAGAGTATCCTGTAGCCCAGGCAACCATGAGTGGTGCTGATGCAGTTTAATTTTAGCTGGGATGTTTTCTCCACTTGATGGAATATTCTCGTCTCATCTCTTTCTTAGGATCAAAAGATCAGAGATAACCAACCTCTTTCTTCTTATCTTACCTATTTCTTCTTACATTTTGCTTATCACTCATGGCTTCCTAAATTTTCCAATCTTATATATTCTGTTTCTATAAACATAATACACAGGATGGAATGTTTCCAACACATAATTATGCTACATTCTCCAGTTTTGTTTTTTACAGTTAAATTTTACTCTTTAATCCATTTTGAAATGAATTGGGAGTGAGCTTATTTTTCCTAATTACTTAATCAATAATCCAATTACCATTTATTAAATAATTCCTGTTTTCCTCATTGATCTGAAATAAAAACTCTGTCATATATTCTAAGTAATCATGTCCTTAGATAGATTTCTGTATTTTTCTTCTCAGTTTCATTGACGGGCCTGCCCACCTCAGTAGCGATACCATACTGTTAGATGTATTATTGTAACCGGCCATCATCTCGTCTGGCAATAAAAGTGGTCCTTAGTATGTTTCCTTCCGCATCGTGTGTGCGGGTGAGGCCGGGGGGGGGGGATTCTATCTACCCTGAACGGCCTTCAAGATGACCCTTAGCGCCTGTTTGTTGAGTTTGGCGTTTTGTATGGAGCTACTTAGAAATTTAAAAATAAATTTGGACAAAATTGATCTCCTTACAATTTTGCACCCTCCTTCACGTCCTCATCTCTGCCCTGGTAGGAACACAGTACACCTCCCAATTTTATGGTTTTAAAAAGTATTCTGAAATCGTTTGTGTCTGTTTTTACTTAAGACCTTAATCTTCCTTCTTACACTTCCGTCTACACATCGCGTATTTCATTTCAAATTTCACACCAGCGTCTAACAACAACTGAGGACGCGCCGCGCATGCGCGGGCAGAGCCCCAAAGCCCTGACCTACCCGATTTCAATTACCCTTCCAAAACCCCTTATCATTGTCCCTATAATGATAATGCGTTATCATCATTCCTTTTTTTGAAGATAGATTTAATAATTTGCTCAAATTCACACAATGTCTGCTCTTATTTACGACACCAGGGAACCTCAGATTTCAGAGAGAGGGCCTGTTGAAAATGGTTTGACTTTCCAGGGTGCTGGCCTGCGTTCCCGAATGGTGACTTCGGAAGTCTGGGGCGGACCTCGCGAACCTGTGCCCCGCCGCCCCCTCTGTTTCCGGGGCGCCGCGCGGCCTGCACGGTGAGAAACGGCGCACCGAGCTGGGGGGACTGCGGGTGGGGTCCCTTTCCGTTCCGTGTTCGCGTCCGCCCCTTCCTCTGGGATGTGCTCAGGACGCCAGTCCGCGTCTGCGTGTTCGGTGTCCGCCTTGCCGTCATCGAAACCGCCGTGTTACCGACAGAAGTTCCTACGTCGTCCTTTTGGGGCCGCGAGACCGGCGAGCGCGGCGGCTGCGGCGGCGCCTCAAAGACTAACGAACTAAGGGGATAAACGGCCTGCGAAGGTCGTCAGGTCCCTGTCCTTGATGACACCTCCATTTGCACCAGGGGGCGGCGTCATCCGTGGCCCAGGACTCCCGGAACGGCATTCTCTAGCAGTGTCAGTGGCAGGCAGTGTGAGCGTGTGTATTTACGTGGTCAGGTGTGTGCGCTGCTGTCGCTGCATCTTCACGGTCATTACAGGTAAAGGGCCCTAAAGCTGTGAATTCGGGTAGGCCATGGACACTTCCCTAGGTAGTTCTTGAGCTATTATCCATGTTTCTGAATATCATGAACATTTCCTCTATATTTTTATATTCCTAGAATATTATAAATATTTTTTAACACTGATTTTGAATTTACCTGACTATCTATAAGGTAATGTGATAGAAAGAAAGAAAAAACAGCCTCTCCTGAGGTCAACTCCCTTAATTTCTCACTAAAATCCAGAAACTCACCACAATAACAAGCACCCAAAAAAGCTTGCTTTCAGAGCCGGGAGAGGGTCTCACTCTCACAACACCCATAGGGTCGATTTCTTCGGTTTTATATAAAACCCGTGGCAACGTGGAGGTGTCTGGTGAGGAGGGAAGTGTAAAAATGGGATTGGAGCAGATTTTTCGGAGAATGGAAGAAGTCAGACGTGGCGGTGTTTGATGAAGTCTCATTTGTTTATTTTTTTCCTTTACTTCCCTTGCCCTAGGAGATATAGTGGCAAAAATATTGCTACGTGGAGTATCTGAAATTTTCCTGCCTGTGTTTTCCTCTAGGAGTTTTATGGTGTCATGACTTATATTTAAGTCTTTTATTCATTTTGAGTTTATTCTGGGCGGGATGGGCGGAGAAGGGTAAAGGGGGGAAATTGGGACAACTGTCATAAAATACTAATAAAAATGATTGGAAAATAAATTAAGTGAAAATCAAAAGAAGAAGAAGTGACAGCACTTCGTAGGGATAGCTCCCTGGAGTAGATTCGCCTCCATCTGGGGCAATACAGCAACAACTACTTGTAAAGAAGTCATTGCCTCTCCTTCTCTTTCCATATAATTTGATTTTTAAAAAATTCTCTGGTATAGTTTTCTAAAGAATCCATGTGTTTCTTCCTGATTTTAGAGGGGAAGAGAGGGAGGGGGAGAGAGAGAGGGAGACTAAGAGCGATGTGAGAGAGACACGTCCATCGGCTGCCACTAGCAGGCACCCCAGTGGGGACAGAACCCACAACCCAGGCATGTGCCCCGATGGGGAATTGAACCTGCAGCCCTCTGGTTTGCAGGGCGGCACTCCAGGACACACCAGCCAGGGCTGAATCTGTGTATTTCAGAGAGATTTCCAAATTCTCCAAGTTATGCTCCAAGTGTAAATCTTGCAGGGGCGGATCTGAGGAAACAAAGAAGGAAGCAGATGGCCGTTTGGCTCCCATCGTAACATGTTAAGCAGAACTGGTGTAACGGGGCAGACACCGACAGGAGAAAGCATGGACACCCCTAGTGCACTCTCACACCCGCTTTGTGGGGCTCTGGCCACACCGGAGGCGGCACCCTCACAAGCACTTATTCTGTGAGAACAGAGCTCTCGCTTGGCGAATGTGAGCTCTTAGTTATGAAACTCGCTTTTAAAGAAAGTTCTTCTGCCGTTGGAAGTGATGAACCCACCCCCACCTTTCCCCACCTTCCCTATCCTCGGTGAACTTAATTAACACGGTGCACTCCTTCCTCGGGGTGGGGGGATAGAAGCCGGAGGGCTCCCGCCCCCCCTCCCCCATCAACACGCACCCGAGAGATTAAATGAGACGAGACGCCTGCTCTTTCCAGCTCTTGCTTGTCCTGGCTCTTGTACCATGATCTTCCACCAGCTTTCTTCCCATGCATTTGCATCCGCCTGAAGACTCATTTTGAACAGTTTTCTAGGCTTTTCAGAGACACCAGATCTCAGCGTTAGTAAAGCTATGATCAAATGAGTTGGAATAAGTGCACTCCTGCTAATGTATTCTGATTCAGAATCCACAACTAACATTCATTTCTTAAGCCAAGAGACATGTTTAAAATGATGCAGAGCGGACTTTTAGCTCGCGGCTTGCTGTGTCAGGTGTTGCATAAACCAGGCAAAAGCGAAGCCTTGTCTTGCCTTGCCTTCTTCCTACGCTGGGACAGTTTCTTGTTGTTATTGTGCAACTGTGGTTCCTAGGACGGCGGATGGCTGTTCCTGGCTGCTTCTTGTACTGATACTGAAGATGGAAAACCTTTCTCACTTGCGCATCAGTGAGTCACTGTTTAACAACCTCTTTGGGCTGCCAATTTAACATCGATCGATGGGGCTGAGAATGCTCCCATTTGGCACTAGTGCCGCTAGCGCTGTGCAGCCCCCTAAGATGGCAGGGGCTGCAGGGAGGGGAGGGCTCCTGGGGGCCTGAGGAGTTCAGGGAAGGGGTAGAGAGGCACGTCTTCGAGGGCAAAGCATCGGTGAGACACCTTCCGAAGTCCGAGCACCACTCTGGATTCTTGAATAGGCTCTTTACTTGACTATCTACTGCTGACTTGACCTCTCCACCTGGAGATCTCTACGGTTCTCACCTCAGTGTATCCATGGTCTCCCCCTCCCAAGGTTACTCTCATCAAACAGTGTCCCCCGACTCAGGGTGGCGCTGTCCCCTGCCCCACTGTGAAAGTCAGAAACCTTGATATTTCTTCCCATCTTTCAAGCGGCTAATTCCTAATCTTCCAGGGCCCAGCTGGATGCTTTGTGACCTCTGCTGACTTCCAAGCTGGAATTGTCCTTCTATTTTCTTAGACGGTCCTGCACTTTCTACACCTACCATTTATTAGTTTAAATCACTACGATTTCAGTGGGTGATTATTTCTGTGTTGGTCTCTCCTGCATTGCAATGTGAATACCACAAGAGCAGAGACTGAACCAGCCTGTTCACCATTGCGTCCTGGGCTCCCTGTCCCAGCTTGGTGGGCCTGGCACTTAGCAGGCACTCAGGAAAAGCCGCTAATGTGAATAACAGACTGTGGCTGTTAGTGAGCATCAGAAGGAGGGCTCAATGTGACCACCCCTCCCCCTGCCTACCTTGCAGCCCTCACACTCCTCAACAGCGTGAGATGCCCCAGCTCTCATGAGATCTAAATGGCCTCTTGAGAGCCTGACGTTGTCATTGCCATGTTGCATTTATCTGACTTCTTGCATATCACTGTGGGTCTGGAGGGAAACCCGCCTGCGATTATCATGACACTGTGGCCAGGGTTGCCAGAGCTCTCCTGCATCTCCCCTTTTTCGTCTTCCTGGCGACAGAGATAAATGGCCTCCCTGTGAGCCTGTGATGGGTTGGGTGTCGAGCATGTTCTGGCCCATGGAACGGGGGTTGGGGTGATGTCAGCAGCCCTGTGCTGCACGCACGCAGCTCTTTGTCCTCCAAGGGCAAGCTTGGAGGCTGCGAATCGAACACAAAGAGGCCACAGATGGAAGAGGCTGGGTCCTTGAGCCACCGCTTGGAGGAAAACCGGCCAACTCTGATTGGATTGTGATATGAAGAAGAAACATTTATTGTGTTGAGCCGCTGAGGTTTGAGAATTGGTGCAGCAATTAAACTACCAGGACTCCTGCAGAATTGGTACTTCGAAAGGCTGTAATAACAAGGATCTGATGTCTGACATTAGCTTGGAGTCAGGGGGCAAGGAAAATGGCGGTCCACGCTCTACAGTGGGAGTATTTAGTAAAATTATTACCTGCAATAAGACTGGCGGTAAGTTGTGAGCCTCATGATTTGGCAACTCCAGCAAAAGCCGTTGGAAGAAAATCAAAGCGTTAACGTGTTTGCTCCGATCGACTGTGTTGGCTCGCTACGAAGAGAAAGGGAAGAACTCAGGAGAGAACTGGCTCGTTTGCCAACACAAAGTCCAGAAATGTGGGTCGGTGAAGGGCTGGCAGCTCCAGCTGCCTCTCGAGCAGGCACACGCAGTAGGAAATGAGGTACGGAAGTAAAAACCTCTGGGCTACAGAGCTGTATTGTGACTCAGCTCCATGGCAATGATCAGATTAAGGAGTTGTTTTCCTACCCTTAAGCAGATCTAGGAGGCCTGAGAAATTAAAAAAAAGAAAGAAAGAAAGAAAGAAAGCCTTGGGTGTGTGTACAGCCATGTCGAACTGTTTGGAAACAAAAGATCAGAAGCTCTCTAAGTCTTTGAAGGACTTTCACTGCCAAGAAACTTCAAACTTGATCTCAGAGGTCTTTGATGGGGTCACGGGCAGAGGGAGGGAGGCACAGCCATGCGGATCCAAGAAGGAATGCTCCCAACACCCAGTTCAGAGAAGGGAGCAGCAGGAGAAGGGAGCGTTCCCAGGCCGGGGCGGGGGGACCCAGGGCTCTCAGCTAGGCAGACCTTGGCCAGAAGCACCAGCACCTGCCTCCGGCTCCGCCCAAACCACTGGGCCCAGTGACCAGTGTGTCTCCGTTCTTTTCCGCAGGGCCAGTGTTGGCTGAAGATCTCCGGCCCTTGCACACGGAGTGGGAGGAGGGCGGTTGCGTCTCTCCAGCTTCTAGGTTGGGCCACCCAGAGCAGGCATGTGGGGCCCGATGGAGTGGAGTAGGGTTGCTGAGGGGTCCTGACCCGTGACTTAGAAGCAGCAGCTGGTAGAAATCTGAGCCCCCTGCGGGGCGTGACCACAGCGAGTTCTGTGCACCAAAGAAGGGTGTTCCGGTGCCGGGGGTCTGGCCCCGTTGGCTAGTGCTCTGCGACACCTCCTTGTCCTCCTCCTGGGCACACAGCGACACACACCTGCCAGCCCCCTTGCATTGGTGGGACTATGTCACCCACTGCCAGTTAACGGCTCAGCCCTCAAAATCTCTCACTCATGACGGAACAAGGCTTAACCATTCCGTGTTCCCTCAGATGGCAAACTCGGAGGCCGCGGGCGGACAACGATGGGAGGAGCCTGAGCCCCTAAGTCATCTCTTGGTGGGCTCCGTGGCCTGCCTAGGACGGGCGAGTGTGAGAAGCGAACGCGTCGTCTCCAGCCACTGAGATTTTGGATGTTTCTGTTTCAGAAATTAGCGCAAGTGTTAGGGGTCAGCGGGCCCCAGCTGATGACAGAGGCAGCTGTGCCACGATCTTGGTCACAGGGTGCACAGCTCAGCGAGTCCGCGCCGCTGATCTCCCCTGGGGGCCGGGGCTGCCCTGGGCTCACAGTGTGCTCATCTACCGGGCGTGCACGACCGCCGTCGCCCGGCGCAGTCTGCAGGCGCAACACGTCTTGTGTGTGCTGAACTGCCTTGTCACTCTCTACCGACCACCCTCTCTCCCTGCGACCCAGGTCAGAAGCGAGGTCTTTCGTCCCCCACCCCGCGCGGGCTGCCGTTGTCTGTCTCTGGGACAGCAGGTGGCGCTGTTGCGGAGAGGTCCGGAGCCCTGCGGCAGACCCCAGCCGCAGCTCCCGCCGGCTCGGTCTTCTCGGCGCCGGTTCTCCACGCTCGGCTTCTCCGCTGCAGAACCTGGGCGTGCCGCGGCCTGGCGAACGCGGAGCGCTGGGAGACTTGGCTGTCCTGGCACACCCTCCTTTCCCCACTCGAGCCTGGGGGCAGCGCCCGGGCGGCCCGGGAGGGAGGTCGGGTTTCCAGACCCCGCGACCCCGGCCAGGGGGCTCACTCAGCCTTCTGAAATCTGTTCTGTCAGTTGCGCAATGAATGGGTGCAGCCCCCGACTCCCGGGGTGGAGACATCGAGGCATCAGCACGTATTTACGGCGTCCGCTCTGTCACTTCTCTGCCAGCCCTCCCTCCAATACTGAATCAGAGTCGCTCTGCCCTTCACCTCCTCCTGTCCTGTCTTTCTGCTTCTGCCCTGCCCGCTTTCATCTGCCTTTGCCTGCCTGCTTCCACGCGAGAGGCAGGGGCCGTTTTAAAGCGCGACCTGATCACGTTACGCTTGGATTTAAACCCTTTCACCCTCTCTTCCTGCGGCCCTTAGGAAGCGGTGGAGTCTGTGGTCTGCTCCACCGCGGCGCGCGTGTTGGTCCTAACAACGCGTGTTTTCACAAGTTCACGATTCCTTGATGGCGGTCTCCACATTCCTGCTGGAGGGTCCTGCCCGCCCGCGCTGGTTTCTGGAAATCTCCAGGCCCTTCCTGACTCAGGTCTGCTGTCTGGACCTGGCGTGTCCTGCGCCCGTAACGGGCTCCTGCCCCAGCGTGACTCTGCCCTCCGCGAGGTGCCCAAACTCAGCCCCCTGAGCATTGTTAGCAGGGCCTGTTCTTGCCTCGGCAGCAGGCCCCTCACTTGTCATCACTGTTTCAGGGCAGCCTTCCTGCTGGGCGGTAAACCTGGGAGCCAGGGCGTGCCTGTCGCAGCTCCGAGCTGCCTGTCCCCAGTGCCCTCCCCCCGTCCTAGGCCCTCAACTCCTGTTTGCAGAATGAACAGCAAGGGGGGCCCCCCCCCCCGCACTCCTCGATGACAACACAGTCCGGCTTCCACTGCGGAGGGTACGGGCACATTCTGGCACCCTGTGAGCTCCTGAGGACAGCAGGCCCTCAGGCTGGCACCTGGAGGTGGCCGGGCTGCAAGGCGACAGGGCAGAGAGGGTCTCGCGCCCAGTTCCTCCCTTTGCAGGGAGAAGTGTGGGCAGCCCCGCAGCTGGTTCAGGCGTCCAGACTCCACCCACACTGCTCCCCACTCTTTCTGCTCCACCCCCTACCCACTTGGTGCTCGGGTTAGAAAAGGGAAGAGGCCTTTTGAGGCCCTAGAAGCAGGCTTGCTTGGGTCAGGAGCCCCCAAGTCCAGAGAGCAGAGCGTGTTCAAGAAGGGTGGCCACGGGCCCCGGGGGCACCCTCCTTTGTCCCCCAAGAGCAACCTGCCTCAGCCGCCTGTCGGGCACAGCTGGAGTTGGCCAGACTGGGACCTTCAGAAGGTTCTCCCGCTGCCGGCCGGCCAGCCAGCCAGCGTGGACTTCCCTAGGAGTCCGGGGCCCGAAGCCCTCCCGCCCAGGGGGTCCGCTGCACTTTCTGTTTCCCTGGATGCGTCGGGAGTCCAGTCCTTCCCGTGGCCGGGCAGATATCGCCAAGGGGCTTCCCACCTGCCTCCCCGCGCCCAGGGCTGCTCCTCGCCTTTCCCTCCGCTGCTGTTCGGCTTTGTCCGTCACCCTGAGCTTGACACGCTCATCATTGCCATCTCCTCTGGAAAGCGGGCTGCGCAGGGCGTGGTTACAGGAGTGACTGGGCCAGCGTCCTGTGCACAGTAGGCTCGGGACAACGCCCCGCCCCCCGATGCAGGAGGGGGGGCAGTGTGCTCAGGGCCCCCCCTCTCCTGCGCCTCCTCTCCGCGGATCTGTGCATTTACCTGGATTCCGTGCCGCGTGAGTCTCTGCAGAGAACATTCACCCACATATTTTAAAGGTTAGCTGCTGAAGCATAATAGTAAAGTTAAAGCATTCATCTTAGTAATTTGATTTGGCTCTGACTTTTCTCCAAAATTGTCCCAACTCTTTCCTCCGCTTTGATGATAACAATCTGGCTCCAAAGTGCTCATAGATAATATTTTAATTAAAACTAGCTGAAAACAAGCTTACTTCACCCCTTAAGTAACTGATGGGGCAAGTGTGGAAAAATTGATGATTGAGAAATGAAGCAGGGAGAAATGTTAGGAAAGGAAATGGAAGTGTAATTATATTACATATTTAATGTTGCTTAAGATCCCCAAATAACAGCTTCAATGAATATTCAGAGTGCATTTTTATTCCGAAAAGTGTTATGAGTCATGATAGCGATGCCACTTCCTTATGTGTTGGATCTCCTTTACTTTTCAGAAAATGCGGTGTTTGCTTTACTTACTTAAGGAAAAAGAAAACATGCAAGAATAAGCCCAAACCTAAATGGCAGTGTTTTATAACTGGCTTAGTTTTATTGATTTCAAAACATTATGCAGTATTTTTCATGCTACTGCTAACTCTCATACCTACTCCTTCTAGGTTATATAAAGAATAACCTAGTAGGTCTGAATAAACGCTCATACCTATCCCTTCTAGGTTGTACAAAGAATAACTTGCTTTTAGGTCACAGGGCGCTTAGTCTTGGGCTGTTGTGGTTCCCCCAGGGGTGAATTTTGAACTGGGGTGGGCTGAGTCTGTTGACGTTGTGAACCGAGGTCCCAGGCGGGGGAAGCATTTATCAGCGTGTCTTCCCGCTTGCATACCTTCAGCACAGTCCACGCCACTGAGACCTTACTCACGGCAAGACGGTGACCGAAGCAATCATTTCTCATGCAGAAGGGCTGATTTACCAGGGATCCCCTGTTGTTGAAGACAGTTATTTCCGTGGATTGTAGAGAAGGCGATGTTTTGTGAGTGTCCTGGTAGGGCGGGGCCATAGGCTGCGTTTTGCCAGGTACCCACTTATTGACTCAGCTCCAAATGCATCTGTCCTTGATTCATCGGTGGGAATGGAGATGGGCCTCTGTGATAGTTTTACTTGGCCAGCTGGCCCGGTGTCAGCAGAAGGTGCTGGAGAGACAGACACTGAAGAAGGAAGGGGCTTCCCTCCCTGGCTCTCGAGGCTCGTTTGAGAGGTTGCTGGGAAGCAAGCTTTTCCTCATTACTGATTAGCGGTGCGGCTTCCCCAGGGCTAGGGGCGAACGCACAGTGAAGCTTTCTCCAGCATTTAGGGGCGGCTTGCTTTCTCCAGCTATCCACGTGGGCCATGCCTGTGTGGCCAGGACGGCCCCACCCAGGTCGCTGCTCCTGGCACCTGCCCCTTAGCCCCACGGGTGGGGGCTGGTGCAGCGATTGTGGACACCCAACAAAATCCTGCACCTCCAGTGGCTGCAGCCCCACTTTCTTCTCTGAGGTCCGAGCCCTCTTCTGGGTGCGTCTGTCCTTGGTATTCCCCTGCAGCTCTGAGCACCCCGGAGAGCTCTTTCTGTCTTTGCAGTTCCTCTCCGGGCCTATTTCCTAAGAAATAGCCATCGTTTTTACATCAAACGCCTCTTGTTAATTGTGCTGTGATTTGCACGTTCTGGTTGGACCCCGACTATGTAGTCCTATTGCCTGTGGAATAAACCCATTGCCACGGCATCCAAGGCCCTTCAGGATCCTGACCGGCAGCCGCCCGGCCGTCCTGTTTCTCTCCCATCCAGGTCCCCAGGTTGCAAAGCTCTAGACCAGGTGGCCAGTTGGAGTTCCTCCAATAAGCCAAGTTCGTGTTCAGCCGGACCTGACTGCACATTAGACATCTCCGCCTAGAAGAGCTCCCTCACCAAGCTGCCCCTGAGTTCTCCCTCCCCACCCAGCCCTCGGTCATTCCTGTTCGTTCACAGCAGTTACCGGCTTTGGTCCTTGTTATTGGCTCATCATCAGTCTTTCCCTCATTTCCCAACTGGACGGGGAGAAGTCCTCTGTAGTTGGCCCACCCAAGTGTGCTCAAGTGTTCAGCTACTACAGGCGCATAGTAGGTTCACAATGACTGATTTTGGGATGATAAATTGCACTGTATACCCATAATATTCTCATGGGACCTACGTTTCGAACAAGGTCAATATCATGATTCATGATGATCATGATGGATAGAGTGGCAAAGGTTTCCTTTTACATTTTTAGAACCTTTTGGAGTTTTGGCTCAGGGCTTTGGCCAAACCTGTCACAATAATCAACCTTCTATGAGATTTGTGCCCATGACTTCATCAGTGCAGTCAGTCATTCTGGCGTTTAATAATCAATAGTGCTGCTGCTAATCACTGCACTCGAGCCTGATGGAGGCAAGTGGAGCCTGAGAACCGCCCCGGCACCATTTGTTCGGTTAGTCCCGCGCCCGGCAGGGTGGTGTGTTTGAAGCGGACATTGGGCTCTTCGGGATGGCAGGGGCCTTTTCGCCGGAAGCAGCTCTTTCCCGTCAAGTTGGTGTGGGTGTGAAAGCCCACGCCGCCGTTCTCCGTTTCTCCTCCTCCACTGCGTGTTACTTACCCGCCGGTGGTGAAAATGCATGCCGGTCACAGCAAAACCCCACCCAGCCGTCTACACCATAAGGAGCCTGGTGAAGGCCTAGGGAGTGAGGCCCCGGATGGTGACCACCAAAAGGAAACGGGAAGTCCCAGTAGTTTGGTTTAAAATAAGAAATCACACCCAGCCTGTAGCTGTGACTCAGAGTCTCCTCGTGAGAAGTAGTCGGTTTTAGCTCTGGCTGAGTGGCTCAGTTGGTTAGAGTGTCATCCTGATATCCCAAGATTATGGGTTCAATTCCTGGTCAGGGCATATCCAAGAATCAATCAATGAATATATAGATAAGGGGAACAACAAGTCTTCCTTCCTTCCTTCCTTCCTTCCTTCCTTCCTTCCTTCCTTCCTTCCTCTCTCTCTTTCTCTCTCCCATCCCTCTCTAAAATAATAATAAAAGAAGCATGGGTCCATTCTGCAGAGAAGCGGGTCTTTCTCCGGGGTGGACTGACCGCAGCATTCGGACTGTGGGGAGCCCATGTTCTCTGTGGGTAGGTAGGGGTTGCAGCTGTTTGGGAAGAACTTACCGATTTTCCACTCAAACTTTTGACAAGTGTGGATCCTCGTGGATTTAAATTTCCCCGAGGAGAGAGGAAGGCACCTGAGGAGCTGCTGGGTTCCTACCTGTTGGCTGTGGCTGCAATGACAGCGTGGTAAAATCTCAGCCCGGTCTCCTCCTTCGTGCAGATACTGTACAGCGTGCCAGTGGAAAACTAAAGACCGGTGGTCGACAGCCCGGACAGCAGGACACCATGTACAGAGAAAGATGAAAATGCGCCGAAATGTGTGTTTACTCAGAGTGGAGGTGATACAGTCGGCACAGTCAGAGTTTGGCCCCCTGACCCGATGTATTTTAGGAACGTGTTACGGTCAACTCTACGAGTAACTCCGATGTGGCACAAGATGAAAAATAAGTCGATGAAAATGTAGTTAATGTTTCCAAAAATCTATTCGTGTATATTTGAAGACCTTTAAAAAAAATGATAGAACTTTAAGCTTATCAGTTTGCTTTCTTTATTTTTTCCTTTCAGTATGAATGTCTGGTTGGTTTTTAGATTTTTGTGCTCAGGATGCTTGTATCCATATGTTGGTGGTGGGATACTTGGAACAAGGCAGATGCTGACAGAAAAAGACCAGGAATAAAGGATTCTTACTAGTACCATGTGAGGGAAGAATAATTTTTTAAAACATTAACATCTATAAAAGCTTAGAACAATCTTCCTGTCTGAAAATGCATTTGAAAAAATTACACCATGCCGTGGAAAACTGACATTTTATTATTTAATCAAGCTCTATTTTTCAGGTGCTTGCTGAGAGGATACCTTATCATCTACATTTTCTAACATTAAAGGCATTAATGGGGTACAATCTGAGAACTGGGGCACTTTGGGAACTGTTTTGTCAAATGCCCTTGTTTTCCAGAAGAGGTACTGGGGGTTCAGAGCTGCCACTGCCGGGGGCGGGGGGACGGGGGGCGGGGGGCGGGGTGGTGGGCGGCGACAGGCCAGACTTTCCCACCCCAACTCCGGAAAGAGTCTCCCGTCTCAGGTCTCAGAATTCCCTTCTATTTCCACACCCACGCGCTCGTTAGCCTGCCCCCCTCCACTCTTCCCCACCCGGCGTCCTGCTGTCTGTCCCTGGTGCCTGCCCCACAGCGCGGCCACCCATAGCCCCGTCTGCAGAAGGGGAGAAGGAAGGACACACTTGTTGCTGATTGTCTAATTACATCAAAGTGACGTGTTCTTAGTTAATGGCCATCTTGCTGCATGACGATCACAAATAACTTAATAGGACAAACAGGATACGGACATCTAGGAATCAGATTTCCCTTCGGTGTTTTGAGAAAGTGCTGTGAGTGTCTGTGAGATGTCTCAGTAAAGAGTGAGCAGCATCTATAGCAAACATCTTCAAAGGGTAGTTTGGCGGAGGTTCCGCTCATGCCGAACACCAAGTTCTTGACTAACAGGTGAGGAAGGAGCCGGGCAATTCAGGTAGTTATTTGTATTGTAAGTATTTTTAATTATTTGTATATCACGCTATTTTGATACCTTAAAAAAACAAAGAGCTGTCTGGCTGGAGGGAGACAGCCACTTTCGTAGTCAGTCCTCTGAGATGAGAGAGGGCCCAGCCCCCGCGGGGAAGTGCGTCTTCGTCTTCGAAGGGCAGAGCCGGCCTCCTCCTCCGCCAGTCGCCCCAGGAGGCCACATTCCTCCGCCTTCCTGGTCCCAGGGCCAGGTGCCACCTTCGTGGCTTCAAGCCCTCCTCCCCGCAGCGGTTCAGTTAGCCAGTCCTGACCATCCAACCTGCCTTGCCCGCAAAATTCCAGCGAAGGTCACGGTCTACATGTTCTCCTCACTCTTGTTTTCTGCCTGCTGACCACCCAGGTGGCTTTGCCGCCAGAGCCCCAGTGCTGTCCTTGTCCTTGGGTCTGCCTGCCTGCGCACGGGCCCGGGGGACCGCTGCAGGAGCAGGGGGTTGCAGCGTGGAAGAGACACGACTGAATGTTGCCTTGGCCCGTTCGGAGGTGGGGCGCTGGAGCTGCACACACGTGACTCCCCTGTGGTGTGTGCGTTACACGTTCTGCAGGGACGGGCCGCGGATGCTGTGGGTCGGGGGTTTCGGGCCGTGCTGGGAACTGATTGGAGGGAGGTGAGGTAAGGGTTTAAATCATCCGCTCAGGCCTTGAGGACAGTTCCGAGGTCTTTTCTGGTGTCCCTCTGCCGTTGCATGGAGAAGTAGCTGGGGGCGGCTCAGCTGTAGGACTCAGGACAGTGGTCAGGTCCCGGCTACTGCCCTCTGCTGCCTGGGGTGGGGCGGGGGAAGCAAGGTCTCTGCGGGGTAGACACGGGGCGGGGTGGATTTCTGCAGCTGGGATTTAACCCTACACTTAGGCAGATTCCTCAGGACCCCCGGCTTCCTCTCTCCCCTGTGGCCTTGCAGGGCAGGCCATGCCTGCTCTGTCTGGGACCTGAGCGGGCAGTAACCTTTGTTTCGCTCCTGTAGAACTTTAAAGGGAAGGGGTGAGGGGGTTGACGGGAAGACGGACTGGTTTTGTGGGAGACGTCCTATTTTAAATGAGGCAGAATAGATCGCCTCAGTGAGAACTGGAAGCGTTCTGGGGCATGACTGACAAAACGTCAGCTGCTGTGTTCTTCTGGATACTGTCCCCGTGACGATCCCAAACTTGGTTTCCAGCGGGAGCAAACTGCGCATTTAAAGACTAATCATCTGTGCCACCAACTCCTGATTCACAAAGCCTGGCAACTATCAATAGAGCAGATAATGCAGCACTTCTCATAAAACCTGTGAGCAGACCGATGAACTCGCTCTGCATGTTTGTGGGGAGAGAGGAAAGGCGAGGGGGCAACAGCCGCGAGGTGAAGAAGGCCCAGCCGGGGGTCGGCGATCGCCCCCTTGCACCGCCTGTTGTTTGCCCCTCGCGCGTTCGAATCCAAGTAAACTAAACGCAAGCGTGGGCTACAATTGGTTGCGCAAATACCCGAATCGTCTGAAGTGCTGCTGTCTGGGGTTTCACACATTTTCCAGAGGTTTCCCTCTTTTTCCAAGAGCCAGCTGCTGGGCGTGACGACCCGTGTCACCGTTGGGATCCGCGGTGTACTGCGTGTGACACTTCTTCCCGGTGCCCTCGGCCCCTCCGTTTCCCTGAATTCCGGGGCCCAGTAGCTTAGTTTGTGACTGTGCTAACCTGCGTAAGGCTCGCTTAAAATGATGCATTCGCTTTGCGCACTCCAGGGAGTTTGGTATGTCACGAGGGTCTCAGTTTCTTTTTTTTTGCCACTTTATGGATACTATGTATATAATATGCATATCACATGTAATAAATTACCTGGCATATTTACCCAATCCTCTAATGTATATTTGATTTTATTTCTATGGTAAGGACTCCGTACAGTTTCCACAGTGATGGAGAGAATCGCGGGTCAGACCCCACGCACCTCTGTTGTCGATGTTCTGCCAGTCCGCCTTCCTGTATTCTAGTTATTTTTCTTTGCAGGGTGGGCTGCCATTTCAGTCCCCAATACTCCAGTGTTGTAATTATTTTCACTGACTTCTTGACCTAAACGATTTCATTATTTATTAACTTTTCTCTTATTCAAGCAATCTTTGTTTTCAGTAAGATGTTTAATTTTTTTATATATATTTTTTTCTTTTAGATTTTATTTATTTATCTTTAGAGGGGAAGGGAAGGAGAGAGGGAGAGAAACATCAATGTGCGGTTGCCTCTTGTATGTCCCCTGCCGGGAACTGGCCTGGCAACCCAGGCATGTGCCCTGACTGGGAATCGAACCGCGATCCTTCGATCGCGCTCAATCCACTGAGCTACACCAGCCAGGGCACAAGATGTTTAATTTTTTTAATGCATGCGGTGCACCTTTTATTTGACTTCTTTTTCCCTATTTATTGCCTTCTCTCATTGGCTATGATTTCTAGGTGGCAATTGCTGATTCCCAGGAATGTTTTCATTTTCTCCCCTTTTTATGTTAGCTAATGTTTTTGAAAATATTTCATGGTTTATAGAATTTACTAAAGTGGAGAAAAGGTAAAGGAGCAAAATTCTCTTAAAGTCAGACATAGTTGTCCTCAAGTCCTGCTCCCCATAGAGCACGATGTTAAGGGCGGGGGGAAAAACGGCAGAGCAATCGACGACTCAGCGAAGCCAGGGCTGGAGAAAAGTGCCAAGGAATCCTAACGGGCAGGAACCAGGGCGGTCACAGGGGGGCCGGGGTTCCCTCTGGCCACACAGAGACGAGGATGCGACTTTCTGAGTGATACCACGGACTGTCGAACTAAATCGAGAACCACGTTGCAGAGAATTGCCAAGTCTCCGGATCCTGATTCCAACGTGCCCTCTTCCACGAGGAAGCCTGGCTGTGACGAAGAGGTGGGTGTCACGAGGTGGTCTCCTTAGAACGCACGTCCGTCTGGGAGGGTTCTCCCCACCCTCTGGCATCAAGCTCCCTGTTCGTCCGATGCAGTGATGAGTTTGCCTCTGTTTTTTTGCTTTCACAGGTATTATACGGGGACAAGGATTATTTCTTAATTATTGCTACATCTGCATTGTCCTAGCATATTCTGTGTGACGTAGGAAGTTCATAATGAATGTTTGTTGAGTGACATTAATGAAATTAAAATTAGATTTGTGTTTTGATATTGTAGAGAGTGTCGTACATTTCCACAGGAGATAAAAAGGTATTTATGAAGGCTCATAAAAAAGATGCTCATAATATATCTTCGTTGTTTTTCTCGAAGTGTAACTTTTTAGAAAATAAATGCAGCAATTCAGATTTGTAAATAAAAACAAAGCAAAACACATCTGGCTGTGTCACAGATTGCTTAGTGTAATTTCTAAATTAATTTATTGTTTCTCTGGATAAACAAGAGTCTCGGTAGCGCTGGTATCTGTGGATGGATGATAAGACTGTTTACACAGTTTCTCAAGCCAAACTCCTAGAAATAGTCTTAGTTTCTTCTTTGTTTATAATGCCTTTTCATCACTGAATCCCATGGTGTCCTTTAATTCTCGTAGCTATGGCACTGTCTCATCTTTTAATATTCGGCTGAAGGCAACGCCCTCCTAACGGATTCTTCTGCCTTTTGGTCCACGTCTTTGATCTTTAATCAGCTCCATTCTCTGGTAAAATGCATACGTGATGAAATGCCCTGCGTAAGGCCGGCTGATGGTCCTCAGCTCCCTCCGACGTCCGGTCCGTGGCCTGGCCTTACCTGTCTCCCGGTCGGTATTGCTCGCCATTCCTGCCCCCTCCCCTCGGAGTACTAGACTAAGAACTCTGCTCTTCTTGAAGCCACACACACATGCTCTCCATTCTATTCATATCAACTAAGCACTGCAAAGGATGCGCCTTCCTCCTTCACCTCCTCGTCATGTCCATGTGTTTTCCCTGCAGGACTGCAAGACGAAGTATTCGTTTCTGTGTAATACTAATATGGAATTGGCCTACTTCTATTACGTTACTCATTATATTCTGTTACAATTATTTACCCCCATCTCTGGCATTGCAACTCTTTTTCAATCTCCCTGCATTCAAGCCAAGAGTCACATTGGTTTTTAAATCTATGGAATCTTGAAAAACAACTGCTATGTAATAAACTCAGAATAAGGGTTGCTTGAGCCAAAGACCTTTAGTTTTAAAGACAGGAAGACCTTCTTTAGCCGAATAGTTCAATTATTGTCTATTTTGATTCTTCTCTGATCTTAGACACTAATTGTGAGTAATTTTACTCAGCATCTGTTAGTCCGATATGTATTTTCCCATCATGTTTTGAATAAGACCATAATAAAGACATATTAAGAAATCATGTAAAGCAACAGTGAGAATGAGAAATATATACATATTCTGACCGAGTCCCCTCAAACAGTTTTGTTGCAAGACAACGAACGTGAATCCAGGTGCTGTCGCTACCATTGAAATGACAAAAGAATCAATTTCTATTGTATGGGTTTTCTGTTTTTATTTATTTTATGAACAGCATAAACTTGAACTGTTATTTCTTCACCAGCTGAGAGAAGAGAAGAGAACATTCTTTTTCACTTTTATAACCACAATAAAATTTGAAAATCTTGAAGGTACATGTTTTATATACTATTAGGGAGTGATTTCATGAATCATTAAAATGGACAGGTTCTGGAATTACTATTAAGAAAGGTAATGAACTACTGAAAAGAACTTTTTGTGCAATTGTTTTTAAATGGTTTACCTGTCACTTTATGTTAGCCAGAGCTATTTTGTGGTTCAAATCATGACAAAGATAAAGATGAAGCCTTCAGCCTGTGCACCGAAGATAACATAAAAGACAGTTGAGATTCCATTACTTGAACAAATTCTAACTGAGACAGCTGCTCCTTTTGACAAAGGGAAGAAAACCGGCTTTATGAGGGTTGTCCTGTTTGGAGGTCAAATTCCACGAAAGAAATATGAACTTAGAAAGGAGTCACCTACTGGGACTCCACAGTGTCGGGGGAACACACATGCTTCTCTCCCATGTAGGTGAAATCCTTGTAGAATAAACACAATGTGCCTTTTGTGGGTTCCGTGATTTGATGGCAACGGAAGGGAGGCCAGTTTACAGTATGTGATCGGGTCCTGGAAATTCTGCCTCTTCCCAAACGCTCATTAAAATGACTGCCAAGGGTCGTTAGTACAGGGGAGGGGAAGGGGGAGGGGGGAATCTTCAATGATTGGGAAATCAGGGACAGGTGTGATCGTAACTCAGGAGGGTGAAGGCGTTTCTGCCACCTGTCCTGCCAGTGAGTCGAACAGGAGGCACAGAGCTGACGGCGAGCCCCTTCTCCGAGGAGGAAGTGGGAAGAAAGGGGTGGTGCTGATGGGAGGTAGCCTCCTGGGCTCCCCCTTGGCGTGGCTGATGGTATTAGCACCCCAACAGCAGCTTCTAGTACAGGCAGCACCAGGAAGTCCAGGGTGCGGAGGGTACCCTTATCTGGACCACACCTGTGTTGCTAGGGAGGAAGAATCCCCAGACGGATGCCTTCCTAGCCCCTTCGCAGTTGCAGGCAGACAAGGTAAACCACTTCCATTTATTATTATTAGTTTTATGTTTCTCCCACACAGATGAGGAAGAAAGAATACAAACCTCTGTAGGGCCCAGGAATGTGGTCTTCTCAGAACACTTTCAGATTCCCATTACAGTTAAGCCCAAACTTGATAAGTATAAACCTATGTTTCAACAGTAAACTAATGAGAAAAAACATGGAGTGTAACAAATTGAAAACGGGACACTGCCGTTTCTCTGAAATAGCCAGGTCTTTGATAGCTGCGAGCCTTACAGGGAAAATGTAGAAAATGCCAGATTCATGCCCTCAATTTAAAAGAAAACGGAATTTATACTATTAATTTGTAGCATTTATTCAATGGTAGAATCCTTTGAGAGTCTTATGAAAATTACGGATATCCACCAAAAAAAATACATATATACCTGAGAACATTGGCACACGGAAATCTTTGCATATGATTTTAGGGGTTTTATTGCCTTCCTAAAATCTACCTACTGACCCAACAGCTCCGTGCTAGTCTGGACCCCGTCGAACTGAACCCACAGAGACAGAACCGCTTCAGAGACACGGGAATTGGCTCAGGTGGTCACGGGGCCCAGAAGTCCGAGGGTCTTCACTTGGCAGGCTGGACACCCAGCAAAGCCAAGGTGCGCATTGCGGCCCAAGTTCAAGTCCAAATGCAGGGGGAGACCAACATCACAGCTTGAAGACAGGCAGAGGGCAAGAGTTCTGCTTACTCTACTTTGGTGTTCTGGCCAGGCCTACACTGGGGGGTGGGGTGGTCATCTTTACTCAGGCCACGGCTTCAAATGTTAATCTCACCCAGACACTCCCTCTCAGACACCCCGGAATAATGTTAACTAAACATCTGAGCACCCTGTCACCCAGTCTAGTTGACACATAAGGTGAACTATCACAATCTCTGACCTAGAGAAGGTCGTCGTGACAATGGCACACTGTGAAGGAAGCTAATATTGACACAGATACCAAAGTCGTAGAACGTGGGATTTTGAGCTGGACAGACCAGTTTGAAAATGTGGGTCGGTTTCCCTCACTGGCCGTGTGATCTTGGTTGGATATGTGTCCCTTAGCACACGAGTTCGAAGCACCCGAAAGTGATGAGTATGGTTGTTACAATCACAGAGTTAAAGAATATGATTCTTAAATTTAAAATTTCAGGGGAAGTAATGAGCATCACATTGTATGCTGAAAAAAATCGAGAAAAACTTAACAAAATTTTTTAAAAAGAAGTATGTGTCGAGTTACATATCAAGAAACAGAAAACAGATGGTAGCCACCAGTTCCTGAACCCCCGGTGAGAAGCCTGGAGAGAGCGTGTCAGCCAGAAAATAGCCGGGAAACGGTTGTTTGTGCAGAAAACCGCAATGGTGCTGTCAGGCGCTAACGAAGGGCCCCTCGGACAAGCGGCTCTTCTGAGCGAGTGACTGGAGTGTTTTTTCCAGAACTCGGACGTGAGTACACGTGCCGGCCCACGCCGGAGGAGGCTGGGACCAGGGGAGGAAACCCGGGTCTGCCAAACTCGGTCGTGGGTAGAGCTGTCGAAACTTTAGCCTCAGTGGAGTTGCAGGACCGAGGGTGAACCGGGTTTGTTGGAAAGGGGACTCTGCGTCGTTCAGGGATGGGGTGCGTGAGCCCAGATTAAACATTTACAAACTGGGGCCCTGGACGAGAGAGTGTCGGGGAACTCATCTTTGAAAATAAGTAACTTCTAGTAGAATCACCATCTTTTTTTTTTTGCATTATTCTAAAAAAAGAAATTACACTAAGCAGAGATCCAAAAAATAAAGATAAATACAAATAGTCAAAATTCTCTTTTAATCAACATTTGTATACTATTCTCTTTCAGGTGCTTGAGCAAATTTTTTTAGACAGGGCCTCAGTGTGATGTATTTTTTGACTCTTTCATATCTCTGTTTTTCTGTTATCTTGACATGATTAGATCATCTCGCGTGGGCAGAGAGC
This sequence comes from Glossophaga mutica, assembly GCA_039655065.1. NCBI lineage: Eukaryota > Metazoa > Chordata > Mammalia > Chiroptera > Phyllostomidae > Glossophaga > Glossophaga mutica. Next base: position 94,235,089 of record CM077313.1, read on the forward strand.
GCCAGGCTTCTAGTGCTTTCTCCTGACAACTGTAAGCAACATTACCTATTGGCTTTTAGCGCTCCGAGGGATGCAAGAGAACTCTTACGCGAGTCTGATTTTGGCATTTTTCACCGATCTGGGTTTTTCCTCCTCAGTGTTACCGTAGGTGAGGTGTGAAAGGGTGTGGAAAGAATCACAGGACGGAGGCTCACCGGGCACAGGGGTGTGTCTTTTCCGATGCCCTGCCCACGGTGGCTCCTCCCGAGTGACTCAGAGCATCTTTGTCTGCGCCTCGGCCCGCGCTAAGCTAGCCAGTGAGTGATTTCAGGGACATGTTCGTCCTCGCTGGCAGCTTTGGATATTTTACCAGTTTGAAAGCCATCCTGATACTTATTAGAATCCATCAAACTAGCAAAATAGATTTTGGAGTCATGGTGAGGAATGATGCAGAGCGGGCACCGTAAACCCACCAATACAATTTATTTCAATTAACTACAAAGCAATTTGGCAAGAGATTTATGAAGACATTTCTACCCTGTTATTCTGTAATTCTGCATTCCAGAATGCAGTCTAAGAAAATAAATGAAATTTTAAAAAGCTTATGCGCAAAAATATTCATTTTACATTATTTGCAAACACACTGAGTGAGGATCAAACATCAGAAATTCAACAAATGGGAATTAAGTGAATTTCAGTTAATGAGAATATTGTTGCCCTTACTATATTTATAAAGATTTTATAATCACATGGAGAAATTCTATGTTATAACATGAACTAAAAAAATCCCCAGAACCAATAGCATACATGCATATATACTAAATATAGAATCTAGCTATTGAAATAGTGCAGAAAAATATTTAAGAGAAATCAACCAAAATATTGAAAATAGTTGGTTTGGGGTGATAACAATTGATTGTTTTCTCTTTCCATTTTTATTTGTATAGTTCAACTTTGGAATTAAAGAAAACACTCTTTTTATGAGAAAAATTAAACAAGAGTTGGATAATTCAATGTGCTAAATCAGGAAAGGCAAAAAATCTTTCAAAAGAAAAATTTAATTCAGCATTCTCTGGATTTTTAGGTTTTTATTTGACTGAACGCCATTCTCTTTTTGTAAAGTTCTCTTAAAAAAGAGTAATATTTGGCCACATGAAGGAAAAGGACGTAATGCATCCCCAGATTCTGTGTCTTGGAATTTATTCTTTTAACCTACAATGCTAATCCAGAAAAATTGATACGACTTGTCTGTGTGAAGTCAAGAGTAAAATTATTAATGTGTAAGAATAAAACGTCTCGAAGTTCTGAATGCCAGAGGGTGAAACGGCCGCAGACTAATACCGCAGTGAAAGTTGTATGATGAAATTTAATCCGGCAATTTCTTTTTCTGCCCACGGAGAACAAAAAGAAATGGTTTAACCCCGATAAACTACACAGAGCATTAAGGTTTGTGGAAAGCAGCCGGGAAAGCTGTGGCAGAGGGAGTCGGGCGCCTTTGTCGTGATCGATCGGCACTCGTGGGTTAGCCGGTGCCGGCTCCGCCGGCCTCCGCTCAGAAGAAATAAATACCAGAGGAAAGTCTTTAGACACGTAAATGCAATTTTTCATAATTTGACAAAGAAAAATGGTGGATTGGGATGGAGATCCTTAAAGCTAACAGTTTGTCAGCGGTCTGGGGGTTCCGACAGAGTCATAAATACGCACCACGGATCCAGAAATGTTGCGGGTGGCCTGTGTTTCTTTCTTCACTCACCTTGAGCGAAGGAAGCACGAAGGCCTCCTCTGGGTTGGATTATTTGACCGCTGAGCCCTTCTGACACGGCGTGCTATCTCTGGTCTCTTCTCCCTTTGGCTCCCCTCCGCCTTGCCCAGAAACGTCAACTACCGTCCGGTTATTTCTTACTCATTCCAGGCTGTCTCTTCACGGCTCCGTCAAGCAAAAGCTTGGAATCGGTCACCGCTTCCTGTCCCCACTGCCCACGACTGCCGCTCACAGGATGCCGCGTCCCCGCGGATGACCTCTCTTCCCACCGCAGGGACCTCTCACCCGTCCTCGCCCATTTCCAGGTCTTGGCGTTGTCTGTGCGTGTCCCTCATTGCGGACACATCTCTGCAGAAGCTGCACAGTTCGACCTGCCAAAACGTGCCCAAATGCCAACGCTCTCGCTGTATTCTGGAACTTCCACCGAGGTTGGGTGCACTCTCAAGTGAAGCCGCGACGTCTCGCGTGCTGAACTGGGAAGGGTTTTCTCTTGCCTCGGTGCTGGGCTTAACACGACAGGCAGCACAGGGATGTGGGCGTGAACCCTGGTGGCTGCACAGCGTGGAGCGAAAACAGCTATTTCCATTCTTCGCGGCATCTCCTGTCGCACGGGGAGTCGGGTGGGAGCCCTTCGCGGGCCGGGCTGGGTGAATTACTGTGATGGATTCTGTGCGCTTCTCAGCACTACCTTTCCTCACCATCTGCTAAGGCTGTATTTATAGGCTTTTCTGACCAACTTCCTTTCCTAGCTTTAATTCTGTGCCAGGAGGCCTTCTTTTGTGCGTAGACTCTAGACAGGCCCCTTACTAGTATTAAGTGTGGGGAGCTCAGCCTCGCCTTAATCCAGGCGTTCCCCTGCGGGCAGAGCCCAGGCCCCTCGAACCAGCCAGGTTCCTGCTCTGCGCTGTGCGCATCTTTCGTGGGTACGGCGCCGGCTCGTTTCAGCTCTGCCCCAGCTTTCACTTTCCACTGGCCTCTCTCGCATCCGGTCTGCAGGCGTCAGAGTCCTGGCTAGGGTGTGGGTGGGGTGGGTGGGGTGGGTTCCCTCTCAGGGTGGGTTCCCTGGGTTCCCTCCCACCTCCCACCTCCCACCTCTGCTGTTCTGGTGCAAGCCTCCAGTGCACCTAGACTCCTGCGGAGTTTATCAAGCCCTGCCCACTCCCAGGACTATCTCACCTTCCCCTGTCTCCTGTTCAATCCCCAGCTAGTCTTCCAACAGAACCACGGCCCAGGCACACTGCTGCTGGCCGCCCCGTGCGCCTGCCACGGAGATGCTCGCTGTGACTGACAGGCCTCCGCGACCATCAGGCGAGGACATGCCCCCGCAGCCTCATCGAAGGCGCAGGTCCGCAGTCTGCTTTGTCCCGGTCTGGGGAACTGCTGGGCCTCGGAGGGGCGCCAGGCTAGGCGGGAATACCGAAGACGCACCCGGCCCCAGTCTGAAGTTCAGCAGTTCTCATGAGTAAGTTCTTCCCCGCCGGAGTGCTGCGGTTGGCGTTCCTGACAGCTCTCTCACTTCGTGGCAGCCCTTTGGGAAGAGGGTCTGTTGACTCCATACTCTGTGAGGCTGGCCCTGAGAGTTCCATAGCAAGTTAAATTTGTGAAGGCATTTGGAGGTGAGCAGAAAGACGCACCATGAAAACGAGTCAGAAAAAAAGGGGTGTCTGTGCCATTATTTAACATAGAACTTGAGGGCATATTCCAGCCAAGACAGACAGAGAGAGAGAGAGAGAGAGAGAGAGAGAGAGAGAGAGAGAGAGAGAGAGAGAGAGAGAGGTTAAAATGTAAAACTCAATAGCAGGAAAAGTCATGACATAGACTTGTCATAGACTTGTCAGCTTTTTAAATCCTCCTGTGAAAATCAGGTTGAGAAATTTAATTGTTATCGTAGCCTGTCCTGGTTATTTTTTTCTGGGGAATTTCTGTTCTTACTGCCGATGGACAAACATGGCCCATTTTAAACAATTTTCGTCCCTGTGTTGATTTTGCTTCTTTTCTAGAACGCCGGGTTCCATTTTCCCTGTCACGGCCCGTCAGTTGTCAATCCCCTGATCCAGTTAATGCAGCAAATGGTGTTCTTTTCCAGCAAGTTCTAAAAACGACAAAATTATTTGCATAGTTGGCGGCTTGCACCAAGGGACTTAATTTTATAAAGATACTTAATTTTACTCTGCAGAAGCAGAATTACATAAAACAACATAAAAGCCATTTTTGCTTCTAATTAACTTGAATAATTTTTCCTGCCTCTTAAGACTTTATATTAAATTAACTGAGCCATTTTTTTCAAAAAAGCGACACTATCTCCCAAAAGCCCTTCTTTATATCTTTTTCCTTCTAAGATGTATGAATGTTCCTATGTTAACAGAGTTACAATCTAGAACATACATTATGATCTCTGTTAAATATTTCGCATGAAAAAATTGGAGATCTATTAAAATACTTGCCATTTAACAATTGCTGTCTGGCTTGCAGCCTGCGCTTTCGTTCTACTGCCCCTCATTTAAAAACCTACTTTTAAAAACTAGGAAAAGATGAAAATTCATAACATTGAGAAGTAATAAAATATCTCACAGATCTGGGAGGAATTTACACCATTTAAGAGGCATATGGAGTCACACTGGAACTCAAGCCGGCAGCTCATCCTGACAAATACTCCATTCCTGGCCGACCGCAAAAATGTATTATCTTCACAGGTTCAGACTAAAAATATATAATTCTTAGAAACTTAGGCAATATAGCAGGTACCAGCTGAGGGAGAGCCTCTGTGAATGATTTTCTTCCTGCCTCTCTCTGAAGTGTCACCAGGATTGTCACAAGAGCAGAATGAAAATAACGACTTCCGGGAAGCCGAGACCAGGAAGGGACTTCAGCAGGAGGCCTTTCGAAGGACAACTCGGAGGATGACACTTGTGATTAGCACACATCCAACCTTCTTTGGTCTCAAAAAGACCACAAAGCATGTAAAAAGGCCATAGTGAATCTTGAAAAACTGTGTGGGTGAATTGCAAGATGAAAGATTAATACGTGTCCAGGAGCCTGCAGCCCACTCCCAGGCTTGGGGACTCTTTGGGAGGACTCCGGGACTCAGCTTAAAGTGATACTCGTGGTCACGTGGTTAGAGAGAGGTTGCAGAGGAGACCGACAGCGAGGAAAGGGGCATGGGTGAAGGCCACGGGCGACCGGGGCCAAGGTTTTAAGGCCCCTCTCCCAGAGGACTCCCAGGGGTCAGGCCTGATCCCAAACAGTGTCAGATTGGGGCAACACAAGTGAAATGTTCCCTGTCTGGGAAGCTTACTAGAGACTCAGTGCCCAAGGACTTCACTGGTGCCGCCCCCAAGGCACCTCCGCCCAGTGCTCCCCGAGGCTGCGCACCCGGACCGTTTCAGCGCGGGGAGCCACTCATCTCAGTCAGGGGATGGGGAGAAACTCCCCAAATGCCAGTTGCCAGATGCCAGCCAGCAGCTGCCTCGCGAGCAGCTCTTTCGAAGGATCGCGGTCTTAGGTCTGCTGTCTTACCTCTTCTCTGCATAGTACACCATTTTCGTTTAAAAATGATTCTGTAAGTCAGGACTAAAAAGGCCAGCTCTTTAACAGAAGAATGGACAAAACACATCGATAGGCAATTAACAAAGTTTAAAGATGCCGGTGCCTCGCAAAATTATGGAAATATTTCTAATGATCAGGCACGAAAGGCATGTAAATCAAGCGGGTCAAATTAGATGTTTTTGTTCATGCCATTTCTTGGTGGTGCTTGTAGCGTTGGGAACTTTGTGCTTCCAGGGACCTTTCTGAGGAGTACAAGTCAGTACAGTCTCAGTCTCTCCCTCCCATCTCTCCATGGATAGAAAGATTTAGAAATAAGAACATGGCTGTAGATTAAAGGCAGACAGATGTAGAAAAAGATATAGATGGGACTTTTCTATTCTTATGAATGTTGAAATTCACTTTAAGTTATACTAGGGAATAATAAGATTTGCTGAGAAAATTCTGGATTAAGAATACTCACTGCATCATTATGTGATAATATCAGAATTTAGGATTTACCCAAATGACCCACCTTGAGGAAATAAATATACTGTACAATGTTTACATAAATGAGTACTGCGTATCCATTAAAATAATGTTGGAGAGGAATTACCCCTGTGAGGAATAAGTCACCAAAAAGTAAAAAGAAAACGAGAGAGAGAAGGGGCTGTAGCACTTGGGCCGTAATGAGCGACTAGAAAGAGGCGAGGTACTAAATGCAAAGGCACTGTTTGACAAAGGAAAACAGCAAATCGGTTTGGACAAGATGAATTAAATCGCTGTGTGGCTTTGACAGCAATTTTTATTCCATTTTTTGTAGTAAAATATACATTACATAAAATTCATGATTTGAACCATTCGTAGGTCTGCATCAAGCACATTCACAACGTTGTGGAACCTCCACCACTACCCATTTCTAGAACTTTCCATTATTCCACAAAGGAAGTCTCTGCCCATTATAGGTAACCCCTTACTTGTCCCTCCCCCCAACCCCTGGCAACCTGTACTCTGCTTTGGGTCTCTCCGAGTCTGCCTTCTAGGTTCTGTACTGTATGGCAGGTGCCTGATGCTGACCCTGGAGGCATCCGCTTCAGAGACGTTTGTCCCTAATAAACACAGTGCAGCGGAATGACACAGCTACTAGCCAAACATCAGATTAGTAACCAGGCCGCCCCTCCCCGAGAAGTTCCCTTTTAGAAAGCCCCGGGTGCTATAGATAAACAACCCCCCTTTTTCCCTTCACAGGCCCTAGTTCCCACTTTTATACCTTAAGTTTGCCAAGGACCTCTACCTTTCTCGACAGCATTAATGGAACTAGAGGCTATTATGCTAAGGGAAATACGCCAGGCAGTGAAAGACGAATGCCATAGGACCTCACCTGTAAGAGGAACCTAATGAACAAAACAAACGAATGAGCACAATGGAACCAGAGGCGGGGAAACGAGAACCAGAGGGGAGGGGGATCAGGATAAGTGGGGAAACCAGGGGAAGGGTCTAGTCAAGGAACGCGTGTGAATGACCCATGGACTCGGACAGCGGTATGGGGATTGACTGTGGGAGCGGGGGCGCGGTGGGGGGGCAGAGGAGAGCAACAAAGGGAAATTGGGACAACTGTAATAGAATAACAACAATAAAAAAACCAGTGAACGCACCCTAGACTCTGCACCTTTGACCCCAGTAAAGACAGAGCTCCCGGCCCGCACTCCCTCCTCCTCCCTTTACCTGCAGGGAGCCTTGCTGTGCTCCCCCGCCCCCCCCACTTCCCAGCCTGGTGAGAGCTGGTCTTGTCTCCACAGCTCCCCACGGGAGGCGCTGAGAGGCATCCTGGAATCACAGCGAGAACCACAAGGGCCAGGCCCGACGCAACCGTGGCTGCAGTAGGGCATTGACTCTGGGGGACCCCACAAATGTGTGGGCCCATAACATCGCTGCCAAGAGGTGGAGATGACACATTTTTGCAAGTGGAATCACATAGTATTTGTCTTCTTGTGTCTGGTTTAGTTCACTTAACATACTATTTCCAAGGTTTGTCTGGGTGGTAGCACGTGCCCGAATTTTATTCTTTCCAAGACTGAACATTCTTCCGTTGCATGTATATATCACATTTTGTTCATGCATTTGCATCTGCTGACAGATATTTGGGTTGTTTTCACACTTTGGCTACTGTTAATAATGCTGAGCTGTGATGACTACCTCTACAGAAACGAGGAAAGATATAGAATCAATATTTACCTTTCCACTTTCCACCTTGCAGTTTTCTTAGAAAACTGGGAAAAAAGGAGCAAATTAAATCTAAAGTTGCAAAGGGCAGGAGGTCCTTCTTTTTAATACTTCAAAAATATGTCCCACATTTTTAACTGTTAACCTATTTTTCTTGTAAGAAAAAATGAAATAACCATAGTCAAAGACAGACCCCGGGACATTTTCAAGTGTGATCTGTTTCAGATCATCCGCTTCTCAGCACATCTCCAAGGACACTCGGTGAGCGGAGCCAGGAGACTGTGCGCGGACTCCTCTCCTCCCGGCCCCGCATTGGAACCCGGCAGTTCCCGCCACCTGGGAGGCTCGTTTGGAGAGGCCCGTTGCCGTGGGCTTTCCCGGGGGCGCTGCGTGCAGCGCCCACACCTCCTGGCTGCTTTCCCATCGCTTGCAGAGTCCGCGACAGCACCTCTCACAGGTGTTCCCGTTCACACTGCATCTGCCAAGCCCAGGCCGCTTTGAGAAAGGCCGAGCATCCAAGAGCGGACCGGCTCTGGGGCCAGGTTCCCTGCATAGTGACAGACAGGCTGCGTGAGGCACAGAGGAAGCCGTGTGACCTACACATTCAAATGCAGGCCGGCCGCCTGGGGAGGGAGCGGGAGACGCTGGCTTATCCCTGGAACTCACTCTTTTGTAGATCCTACGCTTATGCCTGTGTTTCTTGACTCAGTTTTTCTCACCTTGGATGCTGGGGTTCTGCACCCCTCCCGAAATGGCTCTCAGCCCCCTCCCCTCAGCCCTCTCGCTGACCGCCACCTGCCGCCGCACATCCTTCAGGCTGTAGCTCACGCTAGTGCACCAGCTACTAGCCAGGATCACAGTTCATCGCCACCTGCCCCGCAGGGTGGACACCTTTGGTTCCTGTTCCTACACAGCTGTTCACAATCGCAGCAGAAACCCAGCCAGACAAAGCCTAAAATCTCTGATCAACAGACTTGGTGATGGTATTTGTCAAGAATATTAAGGGCAAAATAAATTAAATTACAGAAGAATGCTCTCATTAAAAAAAGAAATTATCTGGAGACGCACGCTGGAGACTCCGGAGCAGACCCGGCCCGAGTCCGCTTGGTAGTAGTTACTCGGCAGCGGGAACAGCGTGACTTGCAGTTACAATAACGTCTCTGCAGGCTGGATACATCTCTCTGCGATCGGACTGATGGGGATTTCATGGTCTGAAGCATTATGCATTTGTCAGTCTTGTTCAATTGTTTGCAGCGAAGTGACTCAATCATATTGTTCATGTCACTCAGGAAAAAAAATAAAAGTGAGAAGGTCTAAAATTAGCTTGTGTACTAACTCCAGGCAATTGGTCTATGTCCAGATACATTTTCCCGCCGCTGAGAGATTCCTGGTATAAAATTTAGAACCCATTTGTGACGAGTCACAGCCCATTAGCCATCTGCTCCCTGTTCTAGACCTTTCTTTTTATAACAAAGATTTGATTTCCACAATAATTTAAAAATATTTTACACACATTAGGAAATGACAGCAAGTACCATCAGCATCTCACATCAGAGCAATCATTTTGATAAACCTAAGTTTAAGGGTACAAATATTAAGACACAGGTAGTTCATATGAGATAAAAGTAATGCACAAAAATACCTCCCCCGATAAGTAACGCATTGCAGTGGAAGACACGGCCTCCGTGCCTTACCACATGTGCGGGTGATCCCACAGCCGCGTGGATATCAGGTGGAAATACGGATGCTCTGGAACCGGCCAACCCAGGATTATTGTCGAGAACTTTCTGCCTTCGCTCCCTCATTCCAGTGGTTACGACCCTTTCTACCCCAGCCTCAGACAACAAAGGGCAAACAAGAAAAGACAGAACAGTCGTGTGATTAACCGACTCTGGCCAGAGGTGGCTAACAGTTCAGTTGCGCCCCCACCCAGTGGCCTGGATACCTTCCTTGGCCGTGGTCTTCTGCATCTTATCCATCTTAAAATTCCCAGCATTTTATACTGTGCTGGCGTGCACTTGACACATTTAATTACAATTTTTTCTAAATATAAACATCTTTAGCAGCATAGAACACTTTGAAACTATGGTAAATACAAGGGACAAAAGGTGTTTGTCCATAACCCTGCTCCTCGGTGATGAAACTGAGCACGCATGATGCATCCGGTAGCATCTCTGATGTGCACTTGAGTGTGCATGTGCCCACGTGTCTACATCCATGCACACTCATAAATACACAATCGGGGCGATGCAGTACGTGGTATTTGCAGTGATTCTAATCACTGTGATACTGGTACCTACTTTTTAAAAGTCAGATCGAATTGCCAGGCTTGTAACACAGCAGAAGTGTCTCCTAATTTAATCCTTGCCCCTCCAGATTCCTGCCCCTCAGTGCAATTACCTTCCGCCCTTGTAGCTGTTTCTGCGGGTGCTGGGCCCCGTATCCCTCAACAACCTGGGCTGCTGACTCGGAATGATTTAGTGCCCAGTTTTATGAGCTTCCTTCCTATGAAGACAGATTACGGCTTCATTGCTCACTCTCCTCACGCCCGCGCTCCACCTCTAAGGGTCATCACAATTTGTACTGTTTTTTATAACTTGCGGGTTTTTGCTCTTCTTCCTGTTCATGTATTGTCTCCTCCTTGGAGGCTGTGTTTTCTAATTTGAGGCGTGATGTAGAAATTGGTTAATATTGTATTTTATTTCATGGTAAACGCAATCGCCGCCTGCCCCCTAAGTGTGCCGTGGGAACACGGCAATGTGTGATGCGGAGGGAGAAGCACGAGGGGAGTAAGTCCGACTCCCCAGACGAGAGAGCAACGCAGACAGGCCGAGTTCTCCCACGGTCTGAAGCGGTTCTGACTCAGGTTCCGCACACTGGCGTTAGGAGGCAGCCTAAAATCAGGCAACTTTCAAGACCTTTATGCATCTAGATCTTTGGGAGGGTCTTTATTTTCCTTTATTTTAATTCAGTGGGTAGGACTGAGACGTCTGATTTCGCAACCCAGTTCTATAGCACTTTCGTCTACTTCCCAGAAGTTTATGATAAAATGGGTTACACCTGGACCTAACTGTGGTCATTGAAATATTTTCCACATATAAAGTCCATTATTTTTTAATTGTGGATGAACTTTCGTGAATTAAAAACACTTTGTCTTATTTGATATTTATTTTTGGGGGTTCAGGTTTGTCTGAAATTATATATTAGCAATTAATTTTGATCCACATTACTTCTCTATGCTGTTCCTCTCCCAATCAGAGCCAGTAGGATTTTTAAAGCACATGTATTTATAATTAACATGCTGTAAAATAAGTTTCATTTTCTTTGGTATAGTAGATTTTTAAGTTATAAATCATTCTGAGTTATGATCTCTTCATAGTTAGGATTATGGCTGGTGGGTTGATAACAATGCTAATTACCTAAAGGGAATTGCTACTTAGAATAAAAAAGGAGAATATTTCATACAGAACTAAAGATCACAGTAAAATCTCTAGCTACAGGAAATTTTGTGTTGTTAAATGTTTTTATTATTGAAGAAAAGAGAACAGTAAGCAACATATAAGAAAAATTTTGAATGAACATAATTTACCAAAAGGAATCAGAATGTAGGAATTATAGAAAAAGCAAAAATTAATACAATGGCAAGCCAAAACGCAAATTTATTTGTAATAGATCATCACAACATTTTCCATCAAAAACTGATAAAACCTTTAAACAAGTAGCAACTATTGTTGACAAAAGCGAGGAAAAAAAAATAGGCCCGCGCACTCCATGGAGGATGAGAAAGACGATGCGACTCATGGGCCAATTAAAAACGTTTGAATTACTGCTACACGTAAGAGAAAGGCGGCAACTTTGAAAACCGAGATAAATAACACGATTTTCTGACAAAATAAAAACTACCAAAATTTCCCAAGAGGAAGTGGAAAAATATAATGGACCGATCAAAACAGAAGAAATTCAGGAGGTAATAAAGACATTCCGTTGAAAAGGGCACCTGAACGGGGTCCCTTCACAGCTGAATTTTATATGATCCATTAAGGACCAACAATGCCATTGGAACGATCCCTGGTCGTAAAGAAGACAGAAATCTTCCCGCTTCATTTTACAAAGCCAGTAAAACTTGAGTAATAAAGCTTTTCCATGATAGCATCTGAAGTCGGAGAAAAAATCTCAGTAATAAGTAAAAGCCAGATCGTTTCAAATACAATTTTAGCAAAAGAACCCAGGAATACATCAAAAGATGAATACATCATGCTGAAGCAGGGTTTAATACATAAATAAACAAGTGGTTAAATAGGAAAGTGTTTATTATGAAGGAGAAAACCACAGGCCCAAACTGGAGTCTCTGTGCTGGTACCCGTGATGCTGAATCCAGGCGTACCGCCTGGCCTGCTGCGGCTTCCACCTCCTCCAGGAGCGCAGGGGTAGTCGGTCCGTCTGGAACATTCTGATCCTGTGGGCCCTCTAATCCCCGAAGGAAGCCGAGGCCATCTGCCTGGTCGGACTCCTGCCTTCCACTAAGGAAAGGTCATCTTGCCTGGAGCGACCTTTCCTTTCCTTCCTTTTGCCAATAACTTCTGGTCTTGCCCAGTTTCTGCCTACGAAAGCTTTCCATGTTGTACAGCTTCCTGGAGCTCCTACCTATTTATTAGATGGGATGCTGGCCAACTTACGAATTGTTCTCTGAAGCCAATTAGACCTTTAAAACTTACCCGGTTGGATTTCTGGTCTTTAGCAGTATTAAAAAATCCATTACATCAATAAATTATAGGAAAAAAATGATCATATCCATCGATGCTGAAAAAGTACCTCATTCCTTTTTTTATTTCTCAAATTAATACACTGGCACAAGAGGTTTCCCAGTGAGAAGGCTTCTTTTCATAACTGTCCTACTGCTAAAACTTCAGAACACCAAAAGAAAAAAATCGTAAAAACAGCTGCCAGGGTAATGGCGGCCACCTACCAAAGGGTGACCGTCTCCCAGTCAGCGGTGCATGCGCCTCGATATTCACGGCTCATACCTATGAGAACCTCCATGTTCGCTGACCCCAAAGTTCAAGTTCAAGGCGCCAGCAGGACTGATTTCTCCTGAGGCCTCTAGCTTTGGCTTACAGATGGCCATCTCCTCATGTGGCCTTTCCTTCTGTGTGATGCGTTCTTGTTTTTTTTTTTTCTTTTTCTTTTTTCCCTATAAGGATGCCAGCTTTGTGACCTCACTGAACCTTCATTACCTTGTTAAAGGCCCTGTTTCCAAATTCAGCCACATGGGTGGTTAGAGCTTCAACGTCTGGATTTGGGGGCACAGTACCTTCTGTTGAAGCAGCATTGAAGAGCGGCATGGTAGTCGACATCCTTGTCTCGTTCCTCGTGTTAAAAAGAATGCTTTAGGGTTTTTTTTTTTCCCATTAAACATGGTGTTTGCTGTCGGTGTTTTGCAGAACCCCTCATGAGGATTGAGAATTTACCATTTTTCCTCGTTCGCTTAGTGCGTTTTTGTTCTTTCCAGGAGAAAATGTTGACTTTCACTAAATGCTGTTTCCATCGTCAGCGTTTGGCTTGCACGCACGTTGCACTGGACTTGCGGCCCTCAGAGTGGGGCTTTGATGGACGGCGGCAGACTCTCCGGAGCCCCAGACTGTCGGGACCGAGGGGCGCTGCACCTGGGGCAGGCACCTCTGCTCTCCGTTTATGCCTTCAGTGCTTCCCCCGGGAAGCTTACCATTGTTAGGGTGCAAAGAAGCCCGGTCAGGCCTAGTCCTGCAGTTGTTCACTTTGAGCCCCCGATTCTGCACAGGTGTCCCGCAGTGGCGGCCGAGGGAGAGGTAGGACTTATTGCCGTCTGAATAAGGACGCCCCAACATCAGGAGACACACGCCTACATTGGCGGCTCTGATGGCATGGCAGCTGGTTGGGGGGACACAATGTCCTCCTATCTTCGGTGACATTGAGGTACCCATTTTACCGAGCGAGCTGAGCTTGAAGGTGTGCAAAACAGAACACTTGATTCTTTGCCCATTGCCTTCCAACCCCCAACTTTGGGATCATTTTCTCCCACCTTTCCCGTGGAATCTTGCACAGAGCTCCAAACTTTGAGTGACCGTCAGTCAAGAAAATCCCCTCTTGTGTCTTTAGTCCTAACGTCAGTCCCCTCTCAGTCATTGAAATGTCCGCTCCCTGTATTAGTCGAGACTCCAACTGTCCGATCAGCCTGGTGCCTTTGCATCCTGACTCATGTCAGCTTAACAGGCAGAAGCCCGACATCGGGAGCAGCTGGTGGTCAATTCAGTCTCCTCCTCCGCTGGCTGTTTGAAAGATTCGGCAAGTCTAGACACAGCAACGCTACACCTACTGTTCTTGCAGATGAGTAGCAGTATACTAGAATGACCATGTGGTGGCCCTCCTAGCTGGCTCAAGGTGCTCATGGAAGCTTCCAGCCCGGGGTCGGTAACTCCATCCAACCTCTTCTCCGAATCCACCTACTGCCTCTCTCCCTCTGGGCTAGGAGAGCACTCGACACCTGCCATTTTGTTCTAAAATTTGGGGCATTAGTAAGTCTGAGTCCAAGAGGATATTTTAACAACTAGATGTTTGAAAAATATACCCCTGAAATTTTATGAAGAAATACAGTCAGTCATTCTGTAGTTCTTACATGCGCACATTCATAAGAACAAACTATTAAAGTATATTGCTCCCTAGAATAATAAGAAAAATATTTTTAGCCTGTTCTTATTAAACATCTCATATTGGAATGCTTATTTTATAATTCCCATCCTGAGATGTGTTTATTTTTGCTTATATTCAGATTTTGAATATTTTTGAAAAGAAATAAAATGCGTTCATCTCTTTGGCTGGCTCATTAACGATCCTTTAGAAATTCTGAGTCAGCGCACTAAGAACAGGACGCTGAATTCACACCCTCAGCTGGGCAGCAGCATCCTGAGAGAAGCATAGTTCTGATTGAAGGAACCGCAATAACTGAGCAAATGAGCTGAAATGAATGGCTCCAATGTTGTTTGTGATTTGCAAATTAGATATACACAGGCAAGAAAAATGTTTCTACACTCTCCTTCTACAATTATGCTCAGTTTCTTACAATATTTCCCTTAAATATGAGGGCTGGGACTCTCAAACCTGGTTTCTGATTTTGGCAAAAGAAATTTGCAAATAACCTTGATTTGGGGACATACAATTCCAAATCAAAGCTATTTACAGTGTAATTGGGCAGACTGCAATCCAAAATCAGGGCTATTTAGAATTTCACCATCCCAAAATTTAAAAAAAAAATCACAATGAGTTTCCTTTTTCTCTTTGGAAACTTTTCTTTAATGAAAAATTCCTTAATCTTTTTAGAGAGCAAACACACAGAAGGGAAAAAAATCTCATTAGAAGAGGAAGCGCAGCAGCCAGGGTCCTGGCAAAAACAGACAGCAACCTTCAAATGAGGTCATCGGAGGTGACGTTAGTGAAGACTGGCCACCACCATGGGCTGGGGCCCTGCCTGGGAGCCCTCCTGCGCCCGGCGGGGCCAGTGCAGGAGGCAATGACCCAGAGTCTGGCGGAGTGGAGGGCTGCGTGGAGGTGGCCCATCGTCTCGGGAGAAGAATCGGTAGGGTGCTGGTCTGGTCCACGCAACCCCATCCACGGGAAGGAAACCCGGGACTAAACACCCTCTGGCTCCCGGCCGTCCCTCCCTCCCTCTGATTTCTTGTTCGTGCTTCCTCTTGCCTGAACTCAGCTGCAAGCCAGAGGCACGTTCTTAGAGCTGAGCCCCTAGGGCCCCGGGCAAGGGGAGCGGGTAAACTGGGTCTGCAGGGGCAGACGGAAGGTGTGCACGCAGTCCACACCTTTGATCCCTCAGCCTCCACCCTTGAGCTTCGTCCAGGTACAAAGGCCACGCCCTCAGCGGAGGGAGCGTGGCAGGTCTCAACAGCTAACAGATTCGTCCTGGGGAGGCATCTAGGTAGACACACTTTCACCTAAAGCCTGAAGCATTAGCTACAACTTGGGGTCTGTATATAAGGTAGCAGAGAATGGGAAAAAAAAAAAAAAAAAGAAGGAATGAACAGTTCCCATAACGCAGAGCTGCTACGGTTGGGATTTCGTAGCTTGTCACAGGCCGATGCTGGCCCTCATTGCCGCCCTCGTCGGTCTACACTGTTAGCACCTCGTCAAAGTAGCGCTCTCTGCCGGATAAGGTGACCCAGATTCTCAGGTAGTTAGGCCGTGAGGTCTTGAGATCTTGCCTCTATCGGACAGTCGGAGTTTTCCGGTGTTAAGGAATCTCCTGGTTCTAGCTCGAACCTACTTGCCTGGAGGGTGGAGACGCCCCCCATGGAGGGGTCTTGAACCACATCTGAGAGTGGAGTTGCCCTCTTTTGATACAAGGGGCCCCAAACAGCCAAGGATGCTCTCAGTTTCCAGATCAGGGAACCCCAACTCGGTTCTCCGGTGACAGCACGCCTCCCTTGGGGAGAAGACTGAGACTGTGGGACCAAAAGGCTGAGACCGTGGGGGCTGAAAGCAGACATCCGTTAAGGGGTTGATCAGTGGCCAGCTCCGTGCCTCGGTTCTGAACCCGACTGGCGCTGAGATGGCAGCGTGTCTCAGCCGCTAGTTAGAGCGCATGCTCCTCCTTTGGAGGCAGCACCTACCCTAGCAGACGCCTGTCTCCCAGCTGGTACAGCACCTGGCCTCCCGGCTTCTGGGACAGGGGCAGAGGGTCAGAACAGAACTGCGATGCCACACCTTTCAGTCCTCACCGTGAGGTGAGCTCCTGGAGCAGAGGCAGGATCTGTGGGATTAGATGACGATGAATAAGACGTCCTGTAAGTCTGTAAACAGTGGCGCTGGCAAAAGTAGGGCAAGGAGGACGGATTTCTACCAAGAATACGTGTCTGCCCCGTGTGGACAGGTCGCTATTCTCTCCGTGATAAGACACGCCCAAGGTAACCACCTGCCATCAGGCAGCAGGCTGCCCCCCCGCCCCCAAATGACTGATGTCATGTTGGGGTTTAGTGTTCCCCTTAGTACACACGGCCCGTCTCATTTTGCATCAGCCAACCAGGGAGGTGAGTGGAGATGTAACAGGTGACCCAGAGCTTTTCAAATATTCATTGGGCTCATTTGTCTCTTAACCCCCCTGGGGAGGAGGCATTAGATTTTGGTTCCCTCTCTGGGTGAGGTTAGTGGGAGGGGGAACATTTCCAGGGGCTTCCATCTGGCCTTTTCTGCTGTAATAGTCTTCACTCCATTAATCAGGAACTAAACGAGGACATTTTCTCAGCGACTACGTGTATTTATCCTGGGTCTGGAGAAATACCACAGATGGACCCCTGGGCCCACCAGCCCTGCTGTGGGAAGAGCTCAGGGCAGGGGTGCATCAGTCACCTGGCCTCCGCCGAGCCAGCCTGGGTCAGAGGGTCGTAGAGACATTCTAGGTCTCCACGGGTCAGGATCGGGTCAGAGCTAGAGCCTCATCGAAGCCTCGGAACGCCCCTGTTCTCCCTGCGTAGTTACGCAGTCAGAGCTGTTAGAGGCCCGGGAAAGCGCGGGAGAAGATTCCTGGTACCGTCCGGAGGCTGCGTGGCAGGGTCCTTCCCAGAAGGACTCAGGCTCCTCTCGTTGGCCCTCGGATGCCTCGTCCAGTGGCTGTCAGTCTGGTCTGCGTGTTAGAATCGCCCGGACCCTTCCCAAAGCCCTGACACCAGAGAGGCGCATTCCCTGGGTCCGGGCTGTAACCTGGGCTTGGCGGATTTCGAAACCTCCCCAGGGGCTCCTGACGTGACTGACGGGTGAGGGCCCCTGCTCCCCTGTGGCGTCCTTGGAAGGAGCAGGAGAATGTTGGCTTCGGTGCTTTTCACCAAGTCCCCCAAGCGGTTCTGATAGAACCAGAAAACCTCCGCTAAGCATGTCTTTGCGCCACACAGTCAATGGCTGCTGAGCTCAGCTTCCTTTTGGCAACGTAGAGATGATGCGCACCTCCCCCAGCCGCTGGAGCCCCCACCCAAGCCCCAGTGTGGAGAGCAGGACCAACGAAACGGCACTGGTCTGATTAAGATAGTAGGGAGCAGGGGTGCCAAACTCATCTTCACCGGGGGCCACATCAGCCTTGCGGTTGCCTTCAAAGGGCCGAATGCAATTTTAGGACTGTGTACATGTAACTACCTGTGGGGGGGCTCTGCGAGCAGAGCCCCATCCATCTGTCACGGATGAAAATAAAACTACCAAGACATGATCAGCTTGGGGAGGAGAGGTGGTCAATCTCTCAGAGGAGAAGGACCCAGGGCCCCTTCCTCAATGGGCTTTTATTGGGTTCAAATACACAGGAATACAGGTATGTCAGGTGACAAGGATCAAACAATGGATAGCATTTCAAAGAAATCTGAGGGCTTAATCGGAGTCAGTGTCTGTCAGGAAAGGGGGTTGCCAAACTTTGGGAGACATACTCATTTCCTCCTGGGACACTTATCATTTAAATGAGAGCACTCTTAGCAAAGCAGGTTTCACAGGACTTTAGGAATTCTTTCTTATGCCTGATCACCCAGGGAACTGCTCTGGCCGGCACAGGGCTGCACCGCTCACCCCCACAGTTTCAGACTTAAGCGGATTAGAGCCAGGATGCAAGGGATCAGGAAGGCATCTCCTTCCTCAGGATGCAAGCCATCTCCCAGATGGAAATGAGGACTTGGGCTATGTCAGAATAGCTGGGGCGGGGCGAGGGTCCATCACATCCTCTTTGCTGCAGACCCTCCCCCCCTGCCCCGAGTCCTTCCATGAGGCCTCCCAGGTGGTCGTGTCTGGCTTAGGCGACCCCTCCCTCGAGGGTTCTTACCTGTCACTGGCTAACCGACCAAGCATTGGGACCAGAGATGGATGAGGCAGAAGCAGTGCTCCTGCCAGGGAGATAAGCTTGGTCTCCTTAGTGGCTCAGGTCCTCTTGGCAGAACAGACCCAGATGAAGTGGGTCCCCTGGGCTCTTACACAGCCTAGCCATGGGGTGAGGGTTACAGCTCCTGAAACCAGGTGGAACGGTTCCCAACAACCACCCCTTAACTAGGGGCGAGGAGCTTAGCACTGCCGCCAGGGAGAAACAAGGTGTGGGGCGGTTAAAACAAGGTGGAGGGCCAGATTCGGCCCATGGGCCTTGTATTTGCCACCCCTGGTATAAAGTCTATAAAACAAAGTGGAGTCACTTACGTCAACTAAAATGGTCGCCAGTCAGCCAAGACACTTTGGTTCAAGAGGAACATTACCTAAGTCAGAGCAGAGACGTCTGGCAAGGAGGCCCACCCAAGATATCTGCCCACGTGCTCAGAGTGGCCGTGTCTGCACAGCGGGACCACCCACGAATAGGCTGCTGGACAAAGTCCCCACTTAGCCTCAGGCGAGCCAGGACATTCATTGAAAAGACCCAGAAGGGCCCTGGCTGTTGTAGCTCAGTGGACTGAGTGCAGGCTGTGAACCAAAGGGTTGCCAGTTCGATTCCCAGTCAGGGCACATGCCTGGGTTGCAGGCCAGGAGCCCAGTGGGGGCCATGTGAGAGGCAACCACACATTGATGTTTCTGTCTCTCTTTCTCTCTCCCTTCCCCTCTCTCTAAAAATAAAAAATAAAATCTTAAAAAAAATAAAAGTTAAAAAAAAAAAAAAAGACCCAGAAGGGCGGAGTGCAATACTTTCAAGGTACAACTGAGGCAGGCTCCAGACCACTGTGCAGACAGCCGAGCTCCGCACCCCAGGGGGTTGCCCCGCGCCCTGCTTCTCTCCGGGCATCGGCTGCCAGAGGCTACGCCCTGCTGGACAGAGGGCTTTGTCTGCCCTGCTTCCCACCTGGCCCTGGAGGTCCTTCCTTGCAAGATGCTGGCGACTCCCTTGCCCCCTGTGCTGACTCCCAGACCTGCAGACTGAGACTGTGGGACTGGGGTTCGTTAGCCCCCATTGTTTGTTCTGTGCGTGCGTGTGATTCTCTTAGATTGTTAGAGTGTGAGTAGGATATTAAAGTACGTTGATGTCCTACTCTGCGTGAACCTGCATCCAATAAACTCTGAGCCAATAGCACAGTTACCGTGTGAGGCTCCTGTCTAGTCCTTGGTGCCGGGCTGCTCCGCAGGCAGCGAGCCGAGCAGTTGCCCGACTGACTTACAGGAAAGACTGTGTCACAGACCTACGCTCTTGACACTCAGTCCGGCAGGGAGCACAGACGTTGCACTAAGTAGGGCCTGCTCGACCCTGTGCTTAACCCCCCTCTCCCCTCCCAGGCTCGCTGGGCTCTTGCCAGTAGAGATTGGCTTAAGCCTATAACTTTGGGGGGTGGGTTATGCCTGCTTCCAGAGCAGACCTGGTACTCCATGGTCCTGTCTATGTCAGAATCCAAATCCAATCTCAGTGACGAGCCTGGAGGCACAGGGTAAAGGGTCCGTGAGCGTCACTTGCTACGTGGAAGTCATTCGTGAGCTGTAGGGCAAGAGGAGATAGACTCCTTCTCCTACAGGAGCTAAGGGGCCCTCTCTACTTGTAGGAGCTTCAGAAACTTTGGGAGTCCAATGTTCCCTGCATCGTGTCTTGGTTCCAGTGTTCCTGGGACCTGTCTCAGGGCCGCATGCCTCTCTGGCACGACCTGGCCGGGCTGGTTATGTCCTGCAGTCCTTGTGATCAGACCTCGGGCTTGGTCCTCAGCCCTACCTGCCCCCAGACTCTAGGACATGCGAATTTGTTTTAACGTGTTGCCTCATCTTTCTAAATTCCACTCACATTCTCAGCTCGGTCTTCACTGCCTTCCATTTCCCTTTAGGGCGGAGTTTCTCAGCCTCATCCCTGGTGACAGTTTGGGCCGATCTTCTGTGTTGGAGGCTGTCTTCCACATCGTGGGGTGATTTGCAGCATCTCTGGCCTCTACCCGCCAGATGCAGTAGTAAGCCCCTGCCCCAGGTCGTGACATCTTACTGTCTCCACACATTGTCAAAGGTTCCCTGGGGGACGAAACGGCCACCAACCGAGAGCCGCCACTTACAGCTATCAGAGAAAAAGCAATTTAATGCTTTTAATCCATATTATCATCATGGAGACTAATAGCTACAGCAAATTGATTTTTCAGCAACGTGCCCTCCGCTTGCCCTTCACTGTGGTCTCCACTGATGTGCGTCAACTCGATCCCAGGTGCAGCTGGGTATTCGTGTCCCCTTCCCCGTGGCAAGGAGAGTAACCAGTCCCAGAATCCCGTGTTGAGGGTCTGTCTCCTAGAGCTATTTCCAGTACCAATTTCTGTATCAGTTAACATCCCAGCAGGAAACAGATGTTACGCTCAATTGGAGCAATTGGCCACAGTCTAGTCAGCCACTATTTACATAGACATGGACAGGATGTAGGGAGACCAGCAGGGAAAGCGCAGGGCCCTGAGCGTGAATGGGGCAGCGGGGGCTCCATGCCCACCCCTAGGCCTGAAGAAGTGAGGGGAAGAGAAGAAGAGAAATTCCCAGAGTCTTAGGACCAACCTGGAGAGGGAGCAAGGGCAGGGGCCGGCGGGAGGGAGACATGTGAGAGACGTCTGTGGTGGCATCTCTCGCCAGCAGCGGTCCTGTCTGAGCGAGGGAGCCTGGGGAACTGACCACCCCCGCCCCATCCTCTCCGCTTCCCCCCCCTTCCGTGCTGCTCCCTATTGGCAGAACCCACCTGCAAGAGCTCTGAGAGCTCACATTGTCCACAGGTGGTCCGGTGACCACGACTACTCTTGAGAACCACGGATTTGGACGCAAAGGTTCTTGGGCTTCTTCTCGGCAGCAAAACTGATGGCAGACCTCATCACTGCCTCCTGGAGCCTCCTTGCCTTCTCTCCCCACCAAGCCTGTGTCTCCCAGCCTCCTCACGTAATTTTCTCCTTTTCTCCAGTGAAGTGTATTCTCTAGCAACTTCTGGAGGAGCAGGAGGTACGCGTCCTGTTCCTCTTCCTCTTTCTCCTCTCCTTCCTCCTTCTCCTCCTCTTCTGCTTTGAGATTACTCAACTTTGGGCTTATTGAGACATTGTCTTCTCCTCCCGACATGCTGCTGAGTTCAAATGTCCTCCTGATCGCCAGTCCTTTGCAAAGTGACCTGTTTTTCTTCCTGGCGGCTTTCAAAATTTGCTCTTTATTCTTGATGTTGTGAAATTCAATAATTATGATTCTTCGTATGGACCTGTTTCATTCATTTTCAATCTGGCCAAGTTCTGTGAAAAACTCAGTTGAGATTTTTATTATAATTACATTGAATTTATAGATTAATTTGGGGTTCATTGACATCTTTACAACATTTAGTCTTTTCATCCATGAACATGGAATAAATCTCTCTCCATTTTAAGATCTTTTATGCTTTGCAATAAAATATTTTATAATTTCCTCTTGAAAAGCTTTATATTTCTTTTAGATATATTCTTTAGGTATTCAACATTCACAGGTAATTCTTTTTTCCCCATTGCAAGTGTGTCTTTGTAAAAGCACACTTTGTAATTGGTTATTGCTGGTACAGAGACAAGCTATTGAATTTTGTATATTCATCTTTGATTTACAAAAATAATTGCTTACTGGTAAATTTTAATTATTTTTCTGTGAAGACTCCTTAATTTTCTTTGTAATCAATCACGTTACCTTTAATTATCAGCAAACATCGATTTTGTGTCTTTCTTTATGACTATAACCCTCATTCGTTTTCATACCTTTTGTTAATAAGTAAGCAGTTTCAGCTGGGGTTTTTGGATTGTTTCTGACTTTAAAGGGAGCTCTTCAACAACTCTAATGTTAAGTATGTTAACTTCTGGCAGTCTTTGGTAGATACACTATTGGGTTCAAATGTATTCCTTAGTTTGCTAACTGTTTCTTTTTTTCATTAATGGGTTTTCTATTATCAATGCCTTTTCAGCCTGCGTTATGGTGAACATGTAATTTTCCCGAGAGTCTCTGTGGAGGTATTAATTATATTAATAGTTTTCCTAATATAAAGTAACCTGGCTATCTTGACCTCGATTCTGCCTGGTCATGGTGTGCCTTAGGTGTATGCCTTCTCCCCACACAACATTTTTTGCACTGTGAAGTAACTTCGTGCTGGTCAGGTACCTTTTTACCCCTGAAAGTTCATTCACCAAAATGGGACAGTTCATCAGCATTAAGTCCATAAAATATTTACACAGCACAGTGCATTAATCTTCAGACACCAGGCAACTAAATCAGGTGAGAATAGGACGAGACCTACACGTCCAGAGTCAGGTGGTCACCGCCCCCATTTGGCGTCTGCAGGCGGCGGAGATGACAGGCAGTTCCTTCCGAGCACATGGAACCCTGTGACCAGGAAACCCCTGAGTATGTTGCCCCAGTGTTGGGTGGCACCCCACCTCTCTCTCCAGTGGTCTCTCGATTCTGAACGTCAGGTCTGGCTGGAGCAAAATGGACACGGACAACACGCGCGCACTCTGCAGACCCATTCTACCTCCTACTGTGCTCGAGTGGTGATTCTGGACGCAGCTCCCTTCTCAAGCCAGGGGCTAAAAGGCAATCCAACTTCTCTGCCTGACTCTCCCTCTTCCTGGCAGCTCACCCTTGGGACCCAGCCCCAGGCTGTGAGGCAGCCAGGCCACCCGGAGACTGCAGGTGGAGACTGCGCTGCTGACGGTTCCCGCCGGGCTGCCACGTCACCGCCAGTGTCAGGAACGCGGGACATTTCCCAGGAGGCAATCTTGGGGCTTTGTTTTCAGCGTGGCGCCCCAGACTTCATGGAGTAGAGATTACCGTCCTTTTTGCGGCTTGTCCTAATTCTTGACTCACAGAAACCATGAGAGATAATAAATGATTATTGTTGTTTTAAGCGTTGAGTTAATATGTTATGCAACAATAAATAACTAATAGGAGTCCTTAGTGTTTCTCATTACCGTTTCCAGATCATTATCTCGGCTTCCTCCCTATTAAACCCGAGGTTGGTTGGAGCTCGGGTTTTGAGAGCACACCACACATCACTCTTGTTCCCTGCTGTCCCTCCTTCCTGGGGTATTTTAACCACCAATTTCTCACCTCCTTCTCTAACAACTCACGATCCCTACTTTTTGGTTATGTCAATGGTCTCGTAGAAAAGATTCCTGATACGTGGGGCCTCTCGTTTCCTTGAAGCTTCCTCTTCCGAGAAACCTGTCCACTCTGAACGCTGGGCTCCACATGGTCATCACCATGAACTGCAAACCCCTATAACCTCGATTTTCAGGGTTCTGTTGTCTGACCACCACTTTAAGTCATTCCAACGTACTCCCTCTATCCTCCAATTCCAACAACTGTCATCCCAACAGACCTTCCAATTAATTGACCCATGACCTTGTCACTGACCTTTACATTCCAGCTGTGCCTCGAGTTCTTTCTTTCTGAGCTTGGAGTCCCCGGCCCATCGCTGCAGTTATTTCCACACCCCTTGCCGCTCTTTCTATTCGTTCCTGGCAAAACCTTGCACCTCATTAATTACAATCCACCCGTAACTCTACACCTGCCACCAAGAAGGCAAAAGTAGCCAGAGAAAAATGTGTGATAATACTGCCTAGTGTCACGTTGAATTCATAACCAGTGCTCCTAAGAGAGTGTTTGGTGCTTCCTGCCAATCATATTACCTTTCCCCTTATCTTTTCAACCCCTCATTCTTCCAGACATCTTTCTAAAGCTCCAGAACCTCCTTCTTCACCTCGCTCTCAAGTGATGACTTTTTTTACATATTTCTATAAGAAAATTTTAAAAAATTAAAAAAATGAAGCAGCTTCCATACTGATCACGTGCATTTGTATATACATTTCGGGGCTTGCTTTTTATCACATTGAACGAATTCTGTGCTCTAAACCCAGCTCCTTTATTCATGTAATTACTTCCATTTCCTCTTTCCAACTAAAGCACACACTTGAATCATCTCTCTTTTGTATCATTAAATTTCCCCTCTACGGGATCATTTCCATCAGCTGCATGTGTGGTTAAAATACTCTTAAAGAAATAACTCTCTTAACCCCAGATCCCTCTCTAGCAATGTCCCACTTCGCTGCCCATTTATGTAAAAAAATTCTTTTTGAAAATACGTTCTGTACTTTATTTCCCCGCTCTGCCTCCCCGAGTTCTTTCTAGAACCTACTCCAGTAAGCTTCCACTCCTGCTCTTCCTCCCAAAGGTCAAGCAACAAGGTCATCTGTGGTCCCCGACTTGACAGTTTCAACGATTATGTCTTGCTGCTCATCTGTCTACATGGAGCAACTGCAAGTAACACAACTTGCCCTCTGTTCCGGTTTCAAGGGCACGGACTTGTTGTCACGAGCAAGTTCTGGCATCTAATACACAGCATGGTGATCATAGCTACCAAGAAGGCGTTGTATGCTTGGGAGTTGCTAGGAGAGTAGATCTTAAATGTTCTCACCAAATGCACAGCAAAGGTAATTGTGTGAGCTGATGGATGTTGGGGGTAATCATGTTGCATGAAAAGCGTGTGTCAAATCATCTCAACGTGCATCTGAAATTTACACAAAGCTATGTGTCAATCATATCTCAACAAAGCCGGGGAAAACTTTATTTGGCTTCTGGGGATGATTTACATTCGTCCTCCATCTCATCGTGTTTCTGCCCATCGTTGTAGAATCTCTCGGAGGCAGGCTCGGAGTCAGGACCCTCCAGGGAATTATGACACAGATGCCGTCTTTTGAAGCACAGGAATTATTTTTATTCATATAAATGGTACAAGGGCACAGGTATCAGCAATTTTTCTCCCTTTAAACCTTTTCTCCTATTTGACTGTCTCAGAAATACTGCGTGTTGGGGTCAGCAAACTTCTCTCTTGCCGTGTTGATGCAATTTCATTTTTTTTTTGTTTTGTAAGAATCGAAGCTGCACAATAAGACGTGAGAAGTGGTTTCTATTCGGATTCCACAGGAGGATGTGTTTGTAAAGTGGGAATAGATTCAGGTGGAAGAGTGTTCTCTCTGAAGCCAGTCATCTGACCTGACTATTTGCACTCTTCACACCTTTGTCTACAGAAGATTTCTGGAAGCTTCAAAGGAAAGTGAAACTCAAGCATGTGACGAATGTTAAGAGTGGCAGTGTCACAATAAAAATAACCTTGTAAACACAAAATTATGCCGAGAGTGAGGCGAAATTGAATGAACTGGGTCAGTTATAAGCTTTTCAGCAGACGAGGCAAAAAGAAAGTCTATTAGTTATATAATTTAGTTTCCTGGAAGTAAAACTCAGTTTTCAGAAAATGCACAAGCAGTCTTTTAAGAGCAGCAAAGAGGACTCCCTCTCAGGGGCCATCACTGGGTGCTGTCCGTAAAATCACCCTGGACAGCGTTGTTAACATGGGCTCTCTCAGTTCGTTTCCAGGGTCTTTATTTTTCAGACTGACGTTATTACGTGTAAGTGCTATTGCCCTGAAGTGAACCAGAGTGAGAGCAGCAATTCTCGTGGTCAGTGGGATGTGGTCTCGGGCTCCCGCTCTCAGAATTTTTTGAGTTAGATGCGAACGGCGAGTACCAGCAGAGGAAGCTGGCGGCACTCTCCTGAAGTGTGGCTCGCCTCCACAAAGCTTCCGGTCACTGCCGGGTAGCAAGGGGTTCAAGGGCGTGTGCCCCGGCCTGTGGCGTGGGTGTCCCTAATCCACGTTTCTGGAAAAGACCAGCCCCCGTGAGTTCACACGTGATGACTCACGGGCAGAGTTAACAGTCTCCTCGGAAAGCTGGAGATGAAGGAGGCATCTGCCTGTGTAAAAACACGCTCTCATCCGTCTCACAGGCGCTGCCTCTTCCAGCGGACAGAGTGATCAAGGAAACGAGAACGACACGGAGGAGGGTGGTTCACGGGGTGACAGCAGAGAACTCGACCTGCATGGGGACACGGGCCTCGGCCAGGGCGGTTTAGCACCTTCTCCTGCCCACAGGCACCAGGCAAGTCACAGACGTCCAAGGCTTACGAAGAAAGGGCGAGGGCAAAGGGTCATTGTGGAAACTGCAGGTATTCGGGGGAGCTCCACACGGGCCCAAGTGACCACTGGGTGCCTTTTCCGTCCGCGACGTCCGGGGGCCCCAGTGTTTCCCTGGCCCCAGACTTCGTTTCCATTTCCTGGGACGTGCTAAGCCGCTGTGACTCAAGTGTGTCTGTAGTACCGGAGTCTTCTAGATTGTGTTCAATTAAACAAATCACCCGTGCATAACCAAACAGCCTCCCATCACATAAAATCACTCCTGCCTTGTTAAAATCGCATTTGTTACAGGAACTCTTGAAAACATAAGGTGCCTCCGAGGAAAAATTATTACTACCCATATTGCAACAGGAAATAATGCTTCCTATAAATCAATACCAGCAGGGATGTTCCTATTAAGAAGGGATGCACAGGTCAATTGCTAATTTCCAGTTGACAGCGTAATTCAGTGAGGCACGCCGTGCCCTTCTGGTGGCTAGTGATCATTTTTAAGGAGGGCAGGGCTTATTTCGTTCAGGTACCGATGGAAGCAATTTGCCATAGCGATAAAATAAAATCAGGGTTTCATATGTCATCTCGTTTTAGATATTTTCTTTTTTAAAAACAGCTTCATTGAGGTATATACACGACACACACAAAACTGCAGCTATTTCCTGGGTACAGGCTGACGTTTGGGCGTGTGCAAATTCCCACAACACCATTAACACAACGAAGTCAGTAGACAGATCCAACACTTTTCAAAGTTTCCTTTTGTCCCTTGTGTTTTTGCTTTTTGTTATTATAATTATTATTATTTGTGTGTGTGTGTGTGTGTGTGTGTGTGTGTGAAGAACACTTACCAGGAGCCAGCTCTCTCCACACCGTCTCAAGTAAACAACACTGTGTCTTAACTACAGACACTGTGTCTGCGACACAGCCCTGGGATTTGTTAGTCTTGTACGATCATCGCTTTGTAACCATCGAAAAATAACCCTCCCTCCGCTCCCCAACCTCTGGCAAGCACCCTCATATCCTCCGATTCCCTGAATTCGATGATTTTAGATTCCTTATATTGGTGGAGTCATGTAACATCTGTCCTTTGGTGACTGGCTTATCTCACGGAAACTCAATGTCCTACAGGTGCATCCATGTTGTCACAGTGACAGGATTTCCTTCCTTTTTAGAACTAAATTTATATATATATACACACACACAGAGAGCATTTTCTTATCCCCTTATTTGTGGGTGGGCCCTGGACACAGTGTGTCCGCACCTTGGCCATCGTAAAGAGTGTCGTGATGAATGTGGGGGGGGGGGCAGATGTCTCCTCAAGACCCTGATTTCAATTCTTTTAGACACATGTCAAGCAATGGAATTGGTGGGTGATGTGGCAGTTCTAGTTTTAAATTTCTGAGGAGCATTCCCACTGATTTCTATACCTGCTAAACCATTCCACATTTCCACCAACTATGCAACCTTGTCAATTCTATTTTTTTTTTAAATTGTGGCTATCCTAACACATGTGTGTGTGTGGGGGGGTAACTCATTGCAGTTTTGATTTGTATTTCCCCGATGAAGAGTAATGTTGAGCATCTTTTCATATAACTATTGGCCATTTGTATGTCTTCTTTTGAGAAATGTCTATTCAAGTTCTTTGCCTATTCTTAAAATAGGTTTATTTATTTCCTGTTGAATTATAAGAGTTCCTTATGCATTTGAGATATTAATCCCTTATAAGATGTATGGTTTGCAAATATTTTCTGCCATTTTGTAGATTGCCTTTTCATTCTGTTGATTGTTTTCTCGGCAGAAGCTTTTTCACCTTTAAAGATGGAATGGGTTTCCATCAGTCTTCACGGACATTATTTTGGAACTTTCCAATAAGATTTCAGTTTAATCTAGGCACAGATGTTTTTCTTACTCAGAATACGAAGGCTTTGCATTCTTAGGGAAAATATTTCTGAGAAGGTTTAAATGCTCAGTCTTTTGCGTGTATTTCTTTCGATGCCTCAAAGGCTATTTTAATTGAAAGTTGGGAGAGCGGGAACCAGACAGCGGTGTAGTCTAAACCTCGATGCGGTCCGCACTAGGGATGGGTGTGACCGGCTTCCTTGCCATGTTTGCTGCTTAGCTGGGGAGAACGTTAGGCTCCGCTCATTATTTGTCTCCGTCAGCACAGGTGGTAATAGGTTCGATCTGGTATTTTTATCCCAAAGCTCTCCAGCTGTCTCCCGTGTGAGGACAATAAAATGACACTCTTAATTTTTTTATTAGCGCTTCAGAAGCTCCTTCACATACATTATCTTAGTTGCTTCTTGCAGCTGCCACAGGAGACAGGCAGGGCAAGACTCATAATTCCCGCCGACAGACGAGGAAATTGGGGGTCAGAAGGTTAAGTGGCTCATCGCGGGCATGCTCCTTCTCTGACGAGAGGCATCGTTTTTTGCAGAAAGGAGCACAGCAGGGGCTCGAAGACCCCAGCTCAGGGAACAGTGTCTTGGACCTGTCTTTCCCATCTTCTCGCCTCGTCGTTTAAACTCCCTGAAGCTTGCAGCTTTACATGAGAACGAGACCCCTAAGATGACACACACCAAGTAGAAATGACACCAACCTACAAACCCAGAGGGATCATTTGAAGGCTGAGATGCTGAATAGAATGAGCAGGGAACCAGGAGGGCCGAGAAGCAGGGGGAGGTGACAAGATGGGAGACAAAAGCGCTGAGAATGGAGTGGAAAGGGGACTTTTACTGGGACTTGTGTTCACGTCCCTTGTTGGAACACCTCTCTGGGTGCACACTGATCACAGACCGGCAACATTTTAGTGGTGAGGAGCGTGTGGACGCTTTACCACCCTGGATGTTGTAACACTTTCCCATCGCACCCGCCGCTTCCCAGAAGGAATCGAACGTGTAGGTGTCAGGTGGGGAGAGACACTCTGGAAATAGCAGCCTGAGGCGAGGCTCGAGTGCCGCGTTCGGGAATTGTAGTGTCTCGGGGTGGGAAGGACCGCGGGGTGTCTGGGGAGAATCCTTGGGGGACCAGACCCAGCAGCAGGGTGAATCAGGGACTCCTGATTGCCTGTTGATGTAATTTATTCTCTATCGGTGAATTTTGAGCCAAATCATCCTAGGCGTTCGCTGACAGCATTCACTGGTTTCCGACTGGGTTGTCCAAATCACATGACTTTTTGAAATTTCAAACTATGTACAATACATGGTTTGTATATAGTTGTCATTGTGTAATCCTTAAGTGACTAGATGTTTGCAATAACTAGGTTGCCATTCTAAAGCATGTATAGGCTGACGCCTAGTAGCAAGGTTCTTGCTACTAGTTCAGTCCCCACATTCTCCACTGTTTCTTTGGAGAGTGCACCTCCGGATTGAGAAGGAAGAGCAAGAGCATCTATTTCAGAGTCTAATTTGCTGAGAGTTTATCGCTGGCACCGAAAATGCTACTTCTCTCAGCGCTCACGCTATCAATGTAATTAGTATTTTTTTAAAAAATATTTTTGATTTGAATTTCTTCCAGTAATGCTTTAAGATTCGTCTCTCAGGGCTCTCTTTATTGTTGTTCAATGCCAAGAGCACATTCTTATCTTTGCAATATTATTTCTGTGAATTTTCTTCCTCATGCCCAAGCCCACCTTCTTCTCAAATTTATGAGTTACTTTTTCACTGTCTCCCTCCCTGGAAGAGCAGAAGGATGATCAAATTACTATGTAACAGAAAGATGTGTGATCTGAAGGCATATTTTACATCTCTACAGTTGGGTGTAATTTTAGAAGCCTGTATAAATCACTTTCGTTCGCTCCCTCCAAATCGCGGATGATAAAATGCAAGGATGCGTCACAAACAAACATTTAAATGATGGGCCGATTCCAACCCTGCCAGGAACAGGTATGCCTCTGTGCGGAGGAATATGAGAAAATGTACTGTTGCTGCCAATTTAAAAATGAAATGAGGCTCTCATGAAAAAAAAAATAAGGCATTCCTGTCTTAGGATAGTAAAATTCTTTAGATGTGTCAGCCTTATTCGCAACTGTCATTGAAGCGATACCTGCATGAAATAGATGCTCTCAGAAAAATCTGCACGAAGGTGATGCGGACGTGAGCTCAGTTCCAAGGCCACCAACGGTGCATCTCACACTTTCTGCGTAGTTCCTCCCTTCCTTCTCTTTGGTTACAGGCGAGCACTGTATTTCTGCTCTGGGCCAGAGCCTACGCTGCCTTGGGGAATACGGAGATGCAACTCAACGGGCTTACGCAGCGTACCACCAGCTTCTACCCGAAGATCTAGGATTCACACTTTCAAACCTCTGAATCTGATATGCAGGCAGAAGCCAATCTTATAAGCACAGGAATCGCTAACTATGCATGATGTCTGTACGCTGAAATACGTTACGGTGTTGCATTTTAAGGACTCATTGTTTTATAGCTTTTTTTGCATGTTTATTATCATAAAATGTTTAGTAGTATAAGATTTTTAATGTATATGTTGCATCTTGATGAGTGAAGATTTAATGGCTGTTTGGCTGGATGTATTTGAAGATACAGAGCTCATGACTTGGCAAGATTGGCACCCACTTTGAAAGACATTCAAATAAGTAATACCAGAGAGGTTCTTACAGACCTAGCAAAATCTTTGCCTTCCATCCCGCTGAGTCAGTCTGGAGTTAGGGTGTCTTGATTATTTTTTGAAACACAGCAAATTGCGCTGACATGTTTTAAAGCATCCGAGTCACCTTTTTATTTTAAATTAATAGATTTTCATTTTTTAGAAAAATTTTAGTTTTACAGAAAATTGAGCAGAAGGTACAGAGAACTAAGTTAAATTTTCTCTCTCCGCACTATTTCTCCTTTTATTGACATCTTCCATTAGTGGGCTATATCTGCAACAATTGGTGAATTAACATTAATATGCTATCATGAACTGAAGTCCATAGCTTGCATCTGAGATCGCTCTTTCTGCTGTAATGTTCGATGAGTTGTGACAAACGTACGTTGTCATTTAACCACGGTGACGGTAGGATGCACATTGATTTCACCGTACTAAAATTTCTCCGCACTCCACCCTTTCAACCCTCCCTCTTCCTCCTAAATACCCAGCGACCACCGGTCTTTCACTGTCTCCACAGTTTGCCGTGTCCAGGAGGTCGTATCATTGAACTCAAACAGTACGTAGTCTTTTCTTATCACTCAGCAATCTGTTAATCCATCTCTTCACGGTTCGATTACTCACTTCTTTTTATCACCGAGTCGCAGTCCGTTGCAGGGATGTACCAGAGTTACTCACCCATTCGCTTTTTGAAGGGTGGTCTTGGTCATTTCCATCTTTGGGCAATTACGGATAAAACTTCTATGAGCATTTACGTGCAAATTTTTGTGTGGACGCAAGTTTTCAGCCGATTCGGGTCACTTCTTAGAAGAGTGCTTTCTCAGTCATAGAGTAGGACTATGTCTAGTTCTGTAAGAAAGTGTCAAATGGCCTTCCAAGTCTCCGCTCATTACTCCTGAAACATTTGTTGTGGTTACTTTCCCTCATTTCTTCTCCAAGGTTAAGTCTAAAGTGCTTTGGCAAACTTGCAAAAGCAAAACAAATCCACCACCCAGCTGGGAACGATTGGTAGCACCTGGCTACAGGCAGGGGGGCCGTCTTTCTGAAGACTATTTTGGAAGATGGAGGGTTTCCACTGATCAATTCCCTTTGGTGCCCTGTCTTTCTTTTTCTTCCTTTCTTTGAAGTCTGGCCTTTTTCTTGATCTTGTTATTTTTACTTAATTGTTTGTGTTCTCAGTGTGAACACATTTCTTTTTCTGCTGTATTTTTCTAACTGACGCAGAGGAGTGTGCAGTTTCGGTAAATTAATATTTATCTTCTATGATATCAAAGTCAATTGCTAGCCCTAAAATACGTCAGTTTCCCCACTTGTGCTTTACAGCAGACAGTTATCTGCCTACAGATTATGATAATTATGTTCTTCTTTTCAGTCTGTGTTTCTTATTTTTGTATTTTGCACAGGCTAGAGAATCCGATCGATGTTCAATATCAAACAGCAAAACAGGGATTCTGGTTATGTTTCTTAGCTGAATCCAAGTGTTTACAATGTGTAAGTGTTAATCACAGGCTTTGTTGTTCACTTAAGATAGATTTTACTCATTTCGTTGATAAAGCATCTTTCAAATTCAAGTTTACAGAGTTGTTTCTAAAGAAATCTGAACTTTATCGTGTATTTTTTTGGGGGGGGTCTGAGGAGGTGATCATTATTTTCTTAGCTGTGTTACAATCTTCCATCCCATCACCTTATTCCATCCTGTATTAACACATTCGCTTGGGCTCGGTGGCCGGGCGTCCCACACGCAGGCTGGCTGGCAGCTCCAGCGCCGAGCACCGACTTGCTCGGAGTGGACCCAGTGCGGAGCTTGAGCTCTGGCACCCTTCCCAGGACGACCTGGCAGGTAGGAGTTGATTACGTTGGATTCTTTCCATCACGGACACAATGACCATTTGTTCCGTCTGGAACATGCAGACATTCTGCATAAGAATTCTCCTCCCTCGGGCGGAGCTGTTGCCAGCACCATCTCCCCGGTACTGCCTCCGACTGGGGGGCTCACCCCACTGCAGAAGTGTGCCCAAAGATGCAGGCTGATAGCCTCCCCGTGCCACCGCAGGCCCCCCCACTCCAGGGCAGCGGGAAGGCATGGCCCCCCCGAAGACCTGCTTGCGACCTAATTAGCATCAACACCCAGAAAGGTTTGAATCAGCCTCTGGTGTGTGGCACTGAGTTTTCCGAAGCCAGCATCCTGGTTTCAGGAACCAAGGCAGGACAGCAGGTGGCTGGTCATATTTACATAATTACCCTTTCACGGAAGTTTCGCTTTCTGCCCCCTTAGAACTCTGCTCCTTTGGAGGTTTTGGTTCTGAAAGGAGGTATGTCTCCGTCAGGTGACAAACAGTGGCTTCTTGAATTTGGAAACCGGGATCACCACTTGCTGTTTCAGGCTTTTCGCCCCCCCCCCCCGGAGCGTACCACAGGTGATCACAGACATGCGTGTTGTATTCTCGTGCACGTTTGAGCGCACGCTCTCTTGTTATGTCTTCTCATTTGGTTTTCTTCCATTTCTCGTCTCACTCGGAATTTTGTTTCTTATCATTTTTTAAACAACTTTCTCTTATATTTGCTCTGTCAGGTTTTTCTACGATATAGTATCGTATAATTTGTACTGTTTCTTGTTTTATAACATTTAAGAACATCTATTTTTCTTAAATTCAGATTTATGTTTACAAAGTGTTGGTCTTATTGTTACTGCTTTTTAAAATTTTTAGCAAGATTTAAAATTTTCATGAATACTGGCTTTTTCTATTTTTTCTCTTAAAAATTTTGATTATTTACCTCTTTTTAAGCTGAGGCTTTTCCTTTTGCTTACTAAGTTTTTAAAAATACAGAAGGACATTGATTTGGGCATATCATGTATGTTGAAATGGTTTTTCCCTTAGCCTTCTTTTGATTTTGCATTTTTACCTACATAAACTTTAAGTTATATACTATTATTTAATTTACACTTTCCTCACTTTATTTTGCTCATTTTCCTCCCAAATAATTAACGAATTACCCGAGTGTGATTATCGAACGTACATTTTCCCAGTGATAAGGAATGCCGCCTTTATGGTATGGTAGTATCCTCCTTACATTTGTGTAAACATGTACAGATACAATTCTGAGGGGCAGGGACCTGTTGCTGGCTATTTCAAGTTTTGTGAATCTTCTAGAGATCTTAGAGGAAGAGCATTTTCTGGTTCCAAAATTATCCCTCAGTGGAATGTAGATCTTTTCCTTGGTGGAGAACTGTTGCACTCTCTCCTGAAGCTCTCACGCGGGTGACTGAGGACGGGTAGTATGGGGAGGGCGGGAGACTGAGAGCGTGGTGCTCTGTGCAGCTACCAGAACCTTCGGGGTCCTTACGTCTGCTGGGCGGTGGGCTGTGGTGGTTCCCAGGCTTCGCAGACAGCACTGAGCCCTGGTACGCTGCATAGCTGCCCGGAATGTTCATATTCACTCACTCCTATGTTCATTCCCACATTCATTCACTCTACCAGCGGGCAGCGGTAAATGGCTTCTTAAGGACAGACGAGTGACTTGCCGCTGAAGGCGTGGCTTTCTCCCAACAGCCTGCTGATGATGTTCACAGAGCTTCTCTCAGCAAGGTTTTCGGCATCGAGAACTTAACGAGGGACCAGAAGCCTGCTGGGCCTGCGGGGTCAGGAGTGTCCGTGGGACAGTCAGAGCGACTGCCTTCATGGCCTGGACCGGAGAAAGGCCTTTCCTTCCTCCGGTTTACACTCAAACCCGGCGAGCATTTGGGTCCCCTGATAAAGGCAGCAGAGCAGCACACCGGACGGGAGTACGCGTTGGTTGCTTCCAAAAACCCGGACAGGCCCAGGAATCAGGGCACCATTAGTTGGTGTCAGGAAGGACGAGGTGTGACACCCTTCTTCGTTTTGGAAGGAATTTTCCAGCACACCGAAGACACGGATTCAATTTTACATTCCTGGATTTTGTCAAATGGAACCGTGCCCTAAGCGTGTGCTTCTGTCTGTAATCGATCCATCAGATATTAACCATGGCTGTAGGGGCCATCCATAACACTGCAAACAGCCCTAGCATATCCTTTTATTTATATATCCCAGTATTAACGGTCGTTCGTGTTCTTCCTAATTATGGATCATTAAAATGCTGCTAAGAACGTTATTATGTGGTAGATACATGTGGGGTGGTGGGTTCTAGTGTCCTGGCCCTCATTTCCGACTCTAAAGGAAAAAATGTTCTGTGTCATAACTGAGGATGGAATTTGCTACAACAGTTTGGAAAATACCTATCACCCGGGTAAGGAAAGAGCTTTCTATTCCTAGTTTTCTAGGAGTTTCTAATCACGAATGGATGTTGAACTGCATCAAACGCCTTTCTTTTGTGTACCAAAACACACACACGCGTGTCTCTTCTGCTCCGTCAGCGTTGTAGTGGAGACCGAGGTCCCTGTCCAACGGGCCCTGGCTCGCCAGTGCGTCCAACCTCCCCATGTCCACTCCCGAAGCCTGCCTCGGAGGCCGCGGGCTCCTCAGTCCAGGCACAAGGCCGGCTTAGAGAGCCTGGAAAGGAACCTTGCCTCCCTAGTCCTCCTTCAACCCGGCACGGCAGGAGTCGGTGTTCAATATCGAGGGCTCTCCTCTGGACGGGGATAGGTCTGAGCGGGGTGCTTTATACTGCTTGCTTGGTCTCCCCGCGGGATGGAACTCAGGTGGCCCGCGGGGACAGCTGGCTTGACAACGCTGTCATGTTACTTCCTCCTCCTCTGCTTGTGGTGCCGAACCTCCCACTAAACCAATCACCCTCGAATCGCGGTCTCCCTGTCTGCTCTGGGGACTAACAGTTTAAGACCACGGAGAATCTCGTTGTTGTTTTTCCCCGTTTTTGCACTCCTGAAATAAAACCTGTTCATTCTATGTGGTGTAGTAGACGTCAAGGGATTCCTTTTGTTATTATTCTGTGGCGGATTTTTGCACTTACGTGCATGAGGTCGGTAGGCCTGGAATTGCCCTTTCTCACCGTCATTGTCAAGTTCACTAGCAAGGTCATGCTCGTCTCATAAAACGAGTCCGAGATGATGCCACATTTCTAGTCCCTGACTAGTTTGTGAAAGACTGGGTTATCACTTCCTGGCGTGTTTCCAGGTGAGCTCGAAGCCCTCGCGGTCCTGCAACTGTTTAGTCTCTTCCCCAGCCTGTAGCAGGGCCGGAAGTTATCAGAGCCTCCAGGGGGCTGTTTCATCCTGCTCTGTAGGTCCTATCAGCGTGGCACCAGCTGTAGGCTGCCCAAGGGCTAGTGGGGAAGACTAGACAGTGGCTCAGACTCAGAAGGTCCACAGAGATTGGAGGTAAGATGGCGGAGGGATACTTTCAGCCCTGCCAGGTAAAAAAAAATCCTTTTATTTATTCTAAATGCAACACAGTAGAACACTACCCAATCGTCAACTGCCTGACACATACTGGGAGCCCTGCTGATTTGCTCTAGCGAGCAGCGGTATTTGCATCAGCGGCTACGATTGCTCTCAGCTCCTAATTGTGCCGTGGTAACAACCCAGGTGCCGCGCAAGTGAGCTCAGCTTGCTTTTGTACTGCCGAAGAAAGTGGTAAGTGCTTCGTCTGTGATTTTAATAGTGTCACTTATTTGCTGTTGTTTTTTATTAACTGCTTGGGTAAAGAGAAACTCAAAGTTCCTTCAAAAACTTACAGTCATTACTTCATGGGACAGGAAACCAATGTTTCCAAAAATTGGAAAAACCGATGTTTTTTTCCCCCCATTGCGGAAGGTATACAGTTCAACCATGCTTTTAGAAGCTGGGGGAATAATTGCAGGTGGGTATAGTGGCCTCCATGGGCCAACAATAGATTTTGGGCTTATTATATTCATCATCCGCTCACTAGGTCTTGGACTGATGCACCCCAGGGACCCAGGGCATGGTATTAATGCTGAGTCACTGGCCAGTAGCACAGCAAGGTCTGGACAGCCTCCTGCTTCGATGCGCAGCTACTCTCCAAACGTCTCAGGTCCCTTAGGAAGATGCTGAGAGTGATATTCTCAGCATGACCGTGAAGTATTATTGTCGAGCCAGTGATCCCTTCAGTGAATCTGGCCCTGGTGATAGGTTTTGATGAAGAGCGTGACCTTACTGTGCTGGCTCAAAACTCTGTTTGCAGGCGACGGAGGATTTTCCGTATGAGGTTTTCACACCAATCAGGCGTGGCTTCCTGAAGGGCGGTCCCTCAGCTCTTCCTACCTGGGTCAGCTGGTTCTGCTGGCCTTCCTGGTCCCCACCCCTGCCTTCCCTCCAGGGATTAAATATCAGCCCCCCCCAAGTCTGCCGACGGTTCCCTGGAGTCTGGCGCCTGCTGGGGTGCTGCGTGCTGCTTTCCAGGGGCTTCTCAAGGCTCCGAGGAAAGGAATGTCTGTGGGAGGACATAAATGTCCTTTCTTAAGCAGGGCGGGGCCATCGCAAACACATAGGAAAGGGGCTTAGATGACGGTAGGTCTAAAATCAAAAGATAGAACCTGAGAACAGAACACCCAATCCACCGGACGGGGACCCCCCTCCTATCCCAACAGCAGTTGCACCCCTTCAGTGGGGGACGGAGAAGGCACACCTCACTCTTCCTTGGATCATCTCTGACTTCCTGGCTCTAAGAAACACAGTAGGAGTTTAGAACGCAGATTACCGTCTTCTATTGTATGCTGTCATTGAATTATTCCTGCCATCTGCATTACATTTTGGGATAAAACACAACTGTGATTTTTTTTTCAAATTTTGAGTTATAAAACCAATTTAATGGTTTGGGACAAGTTTTAACGAAACGAGATAGAAAATATTAGAGTGCATTTCATAGCATGCACAAAATAAGGATGAATATTGTTTTGTGAAACTGTAGTTTCTTTTCATATACAGTGAAATACAATAAAATATCGAGTAATTCTTTACATTGAATACAATCTCTTATGGTAGATAGTTTATATTATGCCTGCTTATTTTTAAAATTGTATTTGACTCCTGTCTGAATTGAAGTATGTAGGTAAGCATAGCCTTCAAGAAGGGTACATACTATATGCTATTTTTCTATGAGCCTCGAGTATCTCAGAATGGTTTTGTTTATTTTAGCAATGAGAATATACTTTAACACAGTAGAAAATAATATTTCCCCACTGTACTTTTTAATCCATTGTCTTTTGGGAAACTCTAAGCTCTTACTTTCTGGTTTTTTGATCTTTTTTTTTCTATGTACATTTAGAGCTCTTCCCTCCTCCTTCCATCTTATTACAATATTTTAGCAGACAAGCGTCTAGGAGTGAAATCTCTTTACTTTCAACCTGTCTGTGCTTTCAACTGAGACACTCCTGTTTTTATTTCAAACGACATTTGTAATTATTGTAAGTAGTTCAGCCCTGCACTAAAAGTAGGCCCACTAACCTTTCAGTCTTTCCATTTCCTCCTCAAAATTAGCAATGGTAAAATAGCATTAAAATATGGAGTTAAATTCCCTCCTGCCTAATAGACCCGGGCAGTGCCAGGCTGGACTATTTGAATGATGCAGTGTTATTCCCAGAGGAGTCTCGTGTGCAAGCTCAAGTCTACGCAGTAGGAAGTGGACTCCGGAGAGAGCCGGCGCCCCGATACCGGCCCACAGCGGACCTGCGGGAAGCGCCCCTCCCGCTCTCCTTGGCCGCGTCTCGTCTGGCTTTCCCCCTCGGATGGTGTCTCCCGCCCTTCCCTCCTCACCTACGTGCGACTGTCCTCACTGCTGTCGCTGAGCCCGCCTGCACAGGCTGCACCGTGGGAGTTTTGCACAAGCCCGGAAGCCTCTTCCTCCGAATCCTCTCCCGCTTTGCTACTTGCCCTTCGAGTTTTGCTTCCATGTGGCCTCCGCGGGACAGCATCTCCTGACTCCTCCATGTCGTCCTACTGGGTCTTCTTCTTAGAATTTATTGCCGTCATGGGCTTACTCTGCCTCCACCTCGGTACAGGAAAGGAACTTTTCTATTTCATCGATCAAACTATGAAGCCTATGACACTTCCTGAATGCTAGACGGCTCCCCTAATTAACGAGAGGTTCCGGAATGAAAATTATTTGGGTTGCACGTTTGAAATTATGTGCCCACTTATTTTGTACCTTCATAGTCTTAATTCCAAGATGCAATCGTTGGAGTCTATGTATTATTTAAGACAGATTATATTTCCTTTTGTGATTATTTTTTTCTTACAGAAACTAGCAAGTTATATCTAACATTTTATCTTTTATATAGTATCAATGGTAGCTGCATATATGTTGTAAAATTATATTTTAAGCTCTTAGCATTGGTTCCAAAAATTGAACAAACATCATCCCATATCTGTTATTCCATGCTGTCTATGAGAAATAGAAAGACACTTAAAAATATATGTTTTTTTCTGCCAAATATACATAAACACTATTTCTCTAAACATGTCTTATTTCCAAGACTTTAAGGTAAACTAATTCAAAATTATAATAGGTCCTTTCAGGTGCTCAAAAGCACCTAAGTATTCTTGTGGGCAAGCAAATCATAATTTAATCATCTTCAGAATCAATGACTATGAA
Source organism: Glossophaga mutica (assembly GCA_039655065.1). NCBI lineage: Eukaryota > Metazoa > Chordata > Mammalia > Chiroptera > Phyllostomidae > Glossophaga > Glossophaga mutica. The sequence goes on from CM077313.1 coordinate 94,274,666, forward strand.
TGGCCATCTCAAAAAAAAAAATACACGTACAGAAATATGCATATAGTTCCAGTGGGCTCGTGGCCTGCCCAACCTCACTTTTACAACTCAGATGAAGAGCTCCGGATTTGGATGATTTTGTTATCCTATGTCATCCTCAAATGTTTTGAATGCATTGTTTCACCTGTAAGCAATTTGTAAGTCTTTAAGAAAGAACCAAAGATCTTGACGTGAATTCAGGTAAGCAATGCCACCTTTTTAATGATTTCCTCTTTTTGAAAAGCATTACATAACCTGGGATACCAAGGGTGAGGAAGTCAGGTAACCTGTTTTCGATCTTTACTTGTTTGTATAGTCCTAGGTGCATACAGATAGTCCCAGAGGGATGCAACATAAAGTGGAAATGACTAGCTGACTTCCTGAATTTGGTATAGCTTCTATTCCAATTTTTAAGGTTCCACATTAACTTTTGAGTCTGCAGAAACAGTGGCCCATGGTTTTTTCCCGAGAGGCCAGTGAGTCAGACTCTTGGTAGCATGCTGACGAAAACGTCTTACGTCTTATTCTGGGCGCCGATACAATGAGTGTAGTGAGTTTGTCCCAAGCTTACACGTCCTTTATTATCAGAAAGCAACTGATAAAGATACACATGTATGTTGTGGTAGAATTGACCAGTCTTGTGGCCTGAACTTTGGATAAAAGTATATTACATGGTAGATTTTCTCAGCCTGACTGAATCTGAACCAGTATACTAATTTATGGTTGAATGCCTGTGATCTTTAAAGCCCGGATAGACTTAATAAATAATAGTTATCTTACCATTCTCTTATGCATTGCATGTTTTAAACTTTGAAAGAAAATAAATTTCTAAGTTAATAAAATAGTGCAATCAAATCCTTTATTTATTTTTCTCATTAGGCTGAAATAATAAACCAAATGAACAAGAAAAGTGTCAATAAAAGATTTAGCATGAAACATTAATTCTCAGAAGATAATGTCAAGAATATTATGAAAATATGCACATTGCCTATAATTAAGTTGCAGAAAATCGATGCATTTACCTTTCAAAAGCAGAGGTATTCATTGCCTTCAAGCTTCAGGTTAGGACCTTAGGCTGGAAGACGATGGTCTCCTGGGTTTGTTATGAAGGAAAATGGAAGGATCTCTCTGGAAGGGAAATGTAGGTCATTTCTGTCTCCACCCATATCGATTCCATAGGGACTACGGAAGACACGCAAAGTTCTGTCCCGTCATTCTTTGCCAGAGGAGAGCACAGGTTCTATGGAAGGTAGCCGGAATTGTCATAAAACCCAACATAAGAATGGAACATTTAAAATTATAATCCATTCAACTAGCGGACACTGAGTGCACGATCTTCTTCAGTCAGAAATTTGCAGTCATCTTTTGCATATTCTATTTAGCCAACAACCCAATTTTCATTTTACTCAGGAGACATTAAAATGTAATTAGGAGCAAATAACAGAATGACAAAGCTACAAAAAAAAAAAAAAAAAACAACCAAAACACAAAATGTGTCAAGGTCCCAGGAAGCACACGTTTAGCCACAGCAAGAAGCGCTCGTCCATGAACCCAGGGAATCATGGCGGCCTCTTCACCTTCCCACGTTCACCTCCAAGGCAAATTCTCTAGGAGCATCGCTGCTCTTTGACGGTGATGATGGTGATTATGATATGAAGGTTGTGGTCAAAACCAGAGAGGGTGCATTCCTCAGAATCAAGAGACCCTCAAACCCCAACAGACGTCACATAGAAAGAAACGTAGCAAATTCCAACAAGCATACACACAACAAAATTAATTCATTTATCAGAGACCAATACAATTTTGAATATGCATTTTCCAGAAAGAAGCATGGGCCAACAGAGACCACCCGCAGCTGCCAAACCTGTGGAAGGGAAATGATGCATCACAAAATCCCCACAACATATGAGTCATAGGTGAGAAACAAATGCTTTTATCAAAAAAAGCTGGCCGATGACCCAACATATAGATATTTATATGTCTATATTTATATATATAATGATAAAAATCAGCTTGCATGAAGGTCATAGTCTATCTACTTTGAAGTTATATCACACATACTATAAGCAATTTACAGAATTTGTCAGATTTGCATATACAGGAATTGCAAAATGAATGAAAATACATTGAAATATAGAACACTCAAAATGTATCTCTATAAACCTCCCAGGATGGACAGGGATTGGCCGTAATCAGCACTTGCCACCATTGAACAAGAACTACAATCAAGAAAAAGGAGAAAAATCCAAGAAAAAGGAAAAATTAGAAAAAAATTCTTTCATTCTTTCTTATTTAAAATAATGTTCTCCTTGTTGCCTCGTAGTGTTGGTAATTTCGTTGTTGCCCCCCAGACCGGGGCTTCGTCTGCTGATATTTTGTGTTCTGTAGTCTTTTCCTCTCCGTCTGCTTCCTGCAGATAATGGGTCTTTTAGTAGGAAACCTGCGGTATCCATGGTAAGTATTTACTATCCCGATGACGTTCAGGCCAACCCCTGAGATGATTAAGTCGCCAGAAGAAAAGGGAAAAAATAGATCTTGCTATTAGAAGATGTCCTATCACTTCACACTAATTCTCTTCAAACAAAAGATCAATGATTTGCCCAAGAAAACATTATGAACAAAGCGTGCGAAAGCCTCTTCGTTTATGCTTCCGGAAGCAGGCGCTCCTTGGGTAGGCAATTAGACTACAGTGGGTGCGGAGTGGTGCTTGGAGTTTAGGGTCAACTTTGCTGTCCGCTCCGTAGATTTTACAGGCGATTTGCTCTTTGCTTTAAGAAGAGAAAGTGATATTGGAAAAAAGTCAGCACTTTAGATTAAAGCAAAGCACCCTTCACAAAGCCACAAACAAGAAGCAGGACAGAAAGTCCATGGCTTGTAGCTATCCTGGCACCTGCGGAAGAAGTTATAAGATATTCGCTCATCTTGAAGATTTCCAACGCTCCTTATCAGGCTGTTTAAACACATACACATACACATTTAATTAGCTCGCCAGCTTGGCTCTGGTGCCCATGATTGTCTTGGCATGCACTGTGAATGACAACGCAGACAAAGCGTTTCAGTCCCGGGCACTTGGCCGTGCTCGCCTGTTTTCAGACAACGCCTTTCCGCAGTGGGGACGCTCGGAGGAACAGGTTCAGCACAGCTCCCTTCCTGCCCTTCTCCGGGGTCATTCCCTGAGGTCGGGCGGGGGGTGGTTCCTCTACAATACGAATGTGCCCCGCTTTCCTGCAGCTTAAGCCTAAAACCGCGGGAGATGCAACCCAACCCGAGAGCAACAGCGTCTGGTGGGCGGGGCCTGTGTGCGGGGATGGGCTCATTCGGGCATTTTCTTTTCGAGGAAGATCTTTCTCAATGTTACCCTTGAAATCGGAGGGGAAAAGTTAGTGCTATCAAGAACGGACAATTTTTGAAAGACCTTCGAGACCTTGTAAGGGAGACAAGTCAATGGCATTTTTGCAATTTTTCTTTATGTATTTTATCTAAAACCTTCTAGTTACAAATGATGCATCAGATACTGTGATTAGTAAGAAAACAAGAGTGTAATTGGGCTCAAAGCATTTTTCTCTTTATTTCTTTTTTCTTTGTAATTGGAGAAAGATTAAAAGGGTTTGAGGTGGATAAGGGCAGAGAAATTCAACGTTTTGAGTGCTTCAGCCAAATCGTGCATAGGTCCACATTGGCAATGACAGCAAGGTGGGCACAAGTACAGTGCTGTCACAAGGTGGCTGCTGCAGCACTGTGGGGGGCTTGCTTCTCCCACGACTGAGTGGTTGCCTCCCGTGGGGGGCTGCTTTGCTCTCAGGTCACTTTAGCTCGGCCACAGACTCACCCCCATTTGGTAGGGGAGACACATAATAAACACGGTACATCCTCACAGAAACCTAACGCCCGAACACCCAGAGGTTAGTGATGGGTCTCCGGAGGGTGCTCCCTCTCTCAAGCTGGGTGCTAAGGGTCAAAAGCATGGAAGTGGCAGTATAGTCTCATGAAACTCTAAGAACAAAGATGTTGCGGGGAAATAAATACAATCTGTGCAGAACCACCAGCCCCAGAGTTTTCCAAGTTCAATATGTGTTCTTGGTACCCTTGGAAGAGAGAGTCTTTGACAGGGATTCATTTTTTGAAACAAAAAAAGAGGGATGATTGATTACCTGGCTCCTTAAATGGTTAATGGCACTTGAAACAATGTCTGATATCGAATAAAAAAGCTCAAAAACGCTGATAGCAACACTCCTAAGTAACATGGTTCACTCTTTTGAGAAGATGGTTTGTGAAATCGTGGTTTCCTTTCTAGCATGGGCATTGCAAATCGGCTCCAGTGGACTGAAGCCATGTATTAATCTCCCCTTTCTAACGTGATCGCCCAGGACAGAAAGCTCCTGGCCCCTCATTCCCATGAGATACAAGGGAAACAGCCACCACGTTCGACCACCACTTCCTTCCCCACTACGGCCAGCGTGTGCAAGTTAAAGCAAAATTTGCATTGGCAGTGTAATCGCAGAGAAATGTAACTATGCACTGAAGAGAGTATTTGAAGGTTACTCGAACTCCGAACGGCCACCTTACAGCCCATATGCCAGTATGACACAGTACCCCCTCCCCCACATTATTCATCCAACCCAGGCACATGCATTTTCTAGCATATTTTTAATTAAATAACATTTATTTCTGTCAGGCCAATGACAAAGTTTTTGTTTCCTGCACAGTAAATTCTACAGCAAACCACCGATTGTTTTTGTAGTTTCTGCCTTGAATGAGGAGCTATGTACTTTATCTTTGTAATCAAAGACTTAGTGAAATCTGAGAATCTAAAATGCAATAATCTGTCCTGTGTAAGTGTCACAAATATTCCTCATAGTCAATTTCATTCCGAGGTACACTATTCTGAGTATAACATTATTTGCTATTCTGAGCGTGCACATTACTTATCGAACATGCTATGGTGTGTTCTACAGACAGTCCAGAAGTTTTCTTGGGAAAAGATTTTGGCCACTCGCCCAGCTTTATTCTCACTGTTACAGCAGGGACATACCATTCACACTGTCGTGAACCGATGGGAGCCAGGGCTGTGGTCAGGAGCCTTGGGCTCTAACTGCGTCTGCCACCACTCACTTCCAAGATCTCAAGTAAGGCACTTATTTCTTCCATGGTTTCTAAGATGAGCATAGTAACTATTCACGTGTTTTCCCATATTAGTATGCCAGGTATTGTGTTGGACTAGATAGAATCAACTATCTCCTTCTCTCCTTCCTTCCTTCCTTCCTTCCTTCCTTCCTTCCTTCCTTCCTTCCTCTGTGCCCAGCCCAAGCAGGATAAGCTCTTACGCCCTAATGTGACTGAGCATTTAGGCAACTCTTGCCCTCGAATCACCTGCTGTCCACTGTGTCTGCCCCGACCCAGTCCGTGTAACCCCTCTTGCCTCTGAACTTCAGCAGTGTTTGGTTTTGCCTTCCCCATGGCCATGGCATGGCTTACACCGGCCTGTGACTCACTATATTCCTATCTCATCTCATGACTACCCTATAAGCTCCTGAAAGCCAAGGGGTGAAGTTTCAGCAGTTATTTTTCATTGCTCTCGATGTCTAAAACAATGCCTTGAGAGTTTTTAAATGTTTGTTCCCAACACAAAATACTCTCGTGAGGAAGGAGGAGAGATGCTGCGTGTGAGTCCCATGAAGATCTCGGAGAGGGAGCGCGCGTGGGCAAGGAGCCCAGGCGGAATCCAGAGATCTCTCTCCACTCGGAAGGCCCTTTCATGACCTCCTTCGACTTCTATGCAAAAAGATGCCTTTCCATTGATTTCATGCTTAAATGTTTACATAACGCTCTCTCAGGGCTCATTCCCTGTAAGACAGGGGAGCACTTTCTCTGTTTTGCAAGTGGAGAAGTCTAGGAAGTCTTCTTCTAAGTCCAAGGAGTGTCGACACTTAGCTTCCAATTTTCGGCCCTTTTCACCCTGCATGCAACAGCCAGTCCCATCGCCTTCCCTGCCATGGGGACGCGCGAGCCTCCATTTCCTCAGAGGGTGCCCGTGACAATGAGAGTTTGGCTGAGGACGACTATGAAAATGGTTACAGATACTTTATCTTCACTATAGTGATCATTTTAGAGAGCAACAGAAAGTTCCATCTATTTCTTTAAAACAAAACAGAACAAACAAGTGAAAAAAATGACAACTCGGTAGTTGAGAGCGTGGTGTCCTTAGCAAGGAGGGAGAGATGATATGCGGTTACCCCAGCAGAACACGATTGTCATTGTCATTGAGGGCCCAGCCCCGCCTCCCTGCCTCGCTGAACTCAGCACAGCGTCTGGGACCGGAACCCGCACCTCGTGTCCCCCATCTGTCTGCCAGATGGCAGAACCTCTTCGGGCTGCGGACGGCCGTGTCTTCCTCCCTGGATCTGCGGTCACGAGGCCGGCCTGCGGTGGGCCTGTTTAAAAACGCTGCGCCCCTCTTCTCGCTGCGTCAGTCTCCAAAAGTACGAAACGGGACTGGGCATCAGCTAGGTGCCAGGGAAGGCTCCGCAGGCACTTCGCATACATTGTGTCGTGCCTCCCCACCGCCCTGTCACCCTGCCGATCAGGAGCATCTAACTCAGTGACATGGGGTGACGCCTCCCAGGTCCCATGGGTGACAGGCAGCAAGGCAAAGGTGCAGAAACGGAGAAACAGCGATGCTGTGAGGACACCTGGGATGCAGGTGAGCTCCTTTCTGGAACTCCTGGGGCAAGCGCCCTTTGCCCATGTCTCTGCATCTGTTAAATCGGGATGGGAAGCCATGACCGAAGGGTACACTAATCTTTTCAGAGGAAATGCACGGCTATACCGTGCTCGAGTGGAAAAAAATGATTCATAGAACACCTTTTCCCCAACTCTGAGCTAATAGATACTGAACATGAAAACATCAGCCTCTTCATTTGTTTTCTTAGACACTGATAATAAACAAAGTTTGTTTCGCTCCATGTGGTGTACTGAATGTCTTATAATGCTATTTTGAATTTTTCGTATTACAGACATTTTACGGTTTCCTCCCAAGTCATTTAAGTATTTGCATGAGAGGTGGCTTCACCATTATTCGTAGATGCCTTCTTCTTTCTCAGAGCTTCTCTTTTCCAAGTGTTTTATTTAGATTTGAAAGACTGGCAGCCATGGTTAAGCTGGTTGTTCAAAGGGCCACCCTTAGTTAGTGATGGGGACAGACAACCAGAGCGCTTGTCTACCAAGAAAGATCATCGGAGAGGGTGTGAGTGTTTAATTCAAAGGACTGAGCGCCGAGGCATAATCTAGACAGCCGACCCCACCCAACACCAGCCAGCTCTTCAAATGCCCACTCTCTGGGGAGTGAGTCTCCGGTGGCTGCACTTCCTGTACGAGTACAACTCGCAGTCCGTTTAGATAGGTCAGGGGAATGGTCACGATTCAGGGTCTCTGTCTGTGGATTTGGGTACCATTCTCCGTAGGCTCTTCTCTTCTTTTTTTTGTGGCTTGAATATCTAGCAGAATCAAAAGAAGTTAAGAAAAAGAGAAAGAAAACAATTTCTTTCCCGCTGAGGCTCCATGGTCTGACTCCGGATCCTGTAGTTTGTAAAAGTGACTATTAGTGGTTGGTACTTCTCATACAAACAAACCTAGAAATGGGTACCCTCCAATAACAAAAGAAGCAACAGTCTGATGATTTTGTTTTTGTCTGGGAAGAGGCCCGGCTCCAGGGGGGGCCCGGCCTTTGACACAGGTCTCCTTCAGTACGGGGACAGCCAGCTTTGGGCATGGCCGTAGCCGGGGGAGGAAACCGGAGCTAGCTTTTCATGCCGTGTTTATTCTGGCTTGCAGTACGGAGTAACTATTTAAGGGGAGAAGTTAAATAACAGGATGATTCTATCCTAAACATTTTTCTTGAAAAGAATACCTTTTTATTAGAATTCTTATGGGTCCAGTGCCAGTTTCTTCCAGAAATCCCTTATTATTTTGTTTTAAATGTGCTTCATTTTGACCCAATCCATAAACTGCTTCTTTGATCGAGCCCGCTCAGGCTGGCCGTCCCTGCTTAAATGCCTTTTCCTTCTTTCCCGCAGTCAGCCGAGTCAGTCTTTGCGGCTGGGCTCGTTAGGAGGCCGCTTATTACAGCTCAGGGAAGGAAGCGCCGCTGCCCACATCCACAGGTCTAAATGACAAGGCACACGGGGGACAGCCCGCTCACCTCGGAATGTTCCAGACTCTCTTGCTTACAATGAATTCCTCTAGGCTTTCAGGGTTTCCGCCTTCCCCAGGGACTCAGAAAGGGACGCATAAAAGTAATTCTGCCTCCCGCCTGCTGAATCCACGGAGCGTTGAAGACAGCCCATTTTCCTTGTGATTTGCTTGCCCAGCTGCTCTGGGTCAGATGGGCTGATGATGATGATGATGATGATGGCGGTGGTAGCTGGTATTTCTTAAGCACTCTCTGTGCCTTTACCCCTGCCCTGTGATCCGTGAGGTCACTGTAGCTGTTTTGCTGAGGAGGGCGATTTGCCGAGAGGGGCCTGCTCCCTGCTGTGGTTCCTGCAGCCAGCAGGTGATGCAGCTGAGGTTCAAATCCAGCTCTGCTCGACTCTACAAAGTAGCTGCGTCATTTTTTCACTTGATGGTTCTGCGTACCTGAAAACCTTCCTTTCTCAATCCTGCCTAGTACAAATATGTGGAAACATGAGTGGCTTTGATGGAGTGGAAGGGACAACATAAATGTTAGTGGAAAAACAAGCAAAATATTTTCAAACAAAGACGTTTTGTTTGAAATACCACTTACATTTAGTAACTGCGCAATGCATAAATAAGAGTAATTTATTATTAGCGCTGCATGTACAGGTATATAAATAAATGCTGCTAAAGTGCTGGGAAGTATTTACTTATGGAGCTTAAATCTGCCACCTGCACATATGTTTTCATTATTAATCAGCAAACTGTATGTATTCATAACCCAAAGGTAGAAAGCAATCCACGCCTTGTGGGAAAGATCCCAATTCCGGATTAGGCACTGCACAGACGTGCGCTTTTGCTGTACGTGGTTGCAAAATGCCTGGTTTGTCCAAGGGCTTAAATAAGTACTTATCTTAGGGAGCGGACTGGGGAAAATCGTGGGAACAACCTAGACCGATGCGCGGGACGTCTTTGCTGCAGGCTAGAATAGCTAGGCCTGAGCGAGGGAGCTGAGCAAAGAGGTGGGACGGACACACGCCCGTGAGTGAGTGAGGGGGGCTATCTGCGCCGCCCACCCCTTCTGCCAGTTGTCTCCACCCCCACCTCCGGCTTCAGCACAGCGAGAGACTCCACCAAAGACCGAGACGTCTCGTAGCCTAGATCCGTGGCAACGGAGAGACTCAGAGTCAAGAAGCAGGAGCAAAAGAAAGGAGGAAAGAAACATAGCTGTGAATATGATTTCGTTTTCCACATACCTTCTCATGTAAGTGGAAAAAGAGAACGCTGTCAGCATACTTTATAAACACAGCGATTTGCCTAGGTTAAACAATTACTTCTAATTGTTTAGCAACTGTTTGTTCTTGAGGAAAAAATCAGGTGAGGACCTAATGCCATAGGCCATAAAAAATCATCAAAGATACAGCTTCAGGAAACACAGCTGTTTTAGTATAGAAAAACTTCTTAAGGGTTTACCCACATACTTTCCAAGTTTGAGCCAATGCTTTTACCCTTTTTCTTAATATAACTATTTCAAAATTAACTGAATTAGGATGTTTTATAAATTACCTTCATAACAGAAGATTTCTTAGCCATCACAATTAAGTAATTAGCAGAGAGAGTTGGAGATTTTTAAAAACTCACATCCTATTTATTAGGGCATGCAAATGAAATGGTAAAACTACATAGATATAATTTGTTATGAAATGTACTTTAAACCCAATGAATATTGTTGTCAGGGGTATGGAATGAAGGATGGCCCGACTGCTATTTTCTAATCCTCTTTCTCCAATAACACACAAATGGTCTGGGGTGGTTTTCATAAAAATCAGCCAAATTGCATAAAAATTCATGTATCTTCTTGGCATTGGTATTATCCTCAAAAGGGCTTTGCTAAAACATAATAGTCAATCTCAAAACATTTATTTAACTCTAACTATGTGCTACGCACAGTGCGAGGCGCTTCAGTAACACCGAAAGTGTCAAGACCCAACTCATACCTTTTTTCACCCTTCCTTAGCGTTTTATGCTAACTCCTCAGAGTCCTGCACTCGCGTGGTGCCCTGCCTACGGTGCGTAGGCATTTTCGGGGCCATAACTTCATTTCTTTAAAACCTTTATATTTTCAGATCTTTGGAAGTAGAGCGAGTTTTTGAATTCTAAATTTTTTTTTCTTTTTTCTATTCAGTGCTTCTGATTCTACTGCTTGGTCCCCAAAGCCAGCATTTTGCCAAATGAACTCTTTACAATGCTAATGGAAGTGAGCAAATTGCCTTCCGTGCAAGTAAATTTGTTTCATCGGAAAAATTAAAAATAAAATACTTTACAAATGGCTGAAGAAGATGCTGCTAAGGATGTAGCCACTACACAAGATGTCTAAATAAAAGAAGGAAAACAATTCAGCCCCGTCCTAGGCCCTCTCCTCGCACGATGCTCGACACCTTTGCATCGTGAAGTTCGGGGTCTCTGGCTGCAGCATTCCATCTTCACCCCAACTCGTGCATCTGGGAAGGCATTCGATTTGCTTAGTTTGACTTATTTTTACTTTTTCAATAGCTTCCTCGTGGTAGGCTTCACGGAATGGGGAAGTCTCACTCCTGGCTTTTACGATTTGCTCTAATTGGAGCACTGAGAGTTTAATGTCTGTTGGGTCTGTTTTATGGTACAGGATTCTGAATTCATGCAAAAGGGGTTTTGCAGACTTTTTCAAAGTGGCCCTATTAAATGCAACATGATTACCCTTTCTGAATATTCCAGGGTATTGATTTCCCCTGACGCTCCCGGTGACCACGCAGTCACTGTGCTCCAGCTGCGACCTGGGGACTGCGTGAGTCACGCCATGGAGAGGAAGACTGACTGCCTCGTATTTTACTGCTGGACTTCATACGTGCTTGGTGTATTTAGTCAGTGTGTGCTTATCAAGCGCACCCACTGTTCAGAAAGACAGAAAAAGTAATTCGATGGCCAGATCCTCCACTCAGATCCCAGGAAATAAGATACAATGATCTTAATTTCAATGCTACTAGCAATTTCTGACTACACTACCTTCATAACAGTACTTTTAATATTCACACAGGCACACATGTAAGTACACACATGCATGCACATGTACATACATGTACACATGTGCATGTATTTTAACTTGTCATGGGCTCCACAATCATACAACGCCATTGTTTTACTTTGCCTTTGTTTTCATTGAGTGTGTTTTATTTGTTTAGTTTGTTTTCCCTCTCATGAGCCTATTTTTAGATTTGGAAAATTTTAAATAATTTTTATAACAAAAGTAATAAATCATCATTGTGCAAATGTTATCAATAGAGGAAAATAATCAAATACCTAAAATCATAATTTATCTTGACTTTTGATGTACATTTTCATATATTTTTCCTGTTGTCCTTCTATGCACGTCTCAGATGGATTTATTTGTAGTTTATTTTTTATTTTAAAGTTTTGCATCGTATGTTTTTTACATCAAATTTGGTATTCAGTCCTTTCTAGTTTCCCTAAACAGTCTTTGAAAACAGGATTCGAGGAGCTGTTGAATGTTTGTTTTACAGTTTTAACACGTTCATTTAACACATTCATTTGGTAACCTTCCTGCGGCCCACTGCGCGCAGTTCGGGCTTTGGCCGGGCCTCTGAGACCGGCGTCCTGCGCGTGGCCGCGGTCTGCCCCGCCGCGGCCACGCGCAGGACGTCCCAGGGGCGTCGCTGCAGGGGCAGCCCTGCCGCCCGCCTGTCCTCCTCAGTTTTCCTCCGGAGGGGAGGGCCGAGCCGCCGCACGAGGAGTAACGACAGAGTGCCTCAGTGACCATTACCTTGATGGATGACAGGTGTTGGTTTTAAAGATCTTTGCCAAGACCACGCGTCAAATTTTTAAAAACTAGGTTTTGACTGGGAAAACCTGACATATTTATAATACTGAGATTGCCCACCCCAAAACATAGCGAGTTTACTCATTTATTTAAACCTGAACCGTTTTAACAAAGTGTCCTAATGGTCTTCACATTTACACTACTTATTTGTGAGTCTTTAAAAATCTAGGTATTTCATACTTTTTTGTTGTTACCATTGACAATTATATATTTTGTACCAAGTATTTTCTATTTGAGTATAGCTGTCATATAGACGATTGATTTCAACTTATGTCTTATTTTATCATCATCAATATTTTATGAGCACTTTTGACATATCTAAGTAATTTGGAGTGGATTTCATAATCATAGCATCTGTAAAATGACAGCTTTACTTCTTTTCTTAAGTATTAGATGCAAACATTTCCTTGTCTGTTGCATCACCTTTTGGTTACATTTATAAATTAAACACATTTTAAATTATCTACAGTAAAATATTTTCATTTGCACTTTTTGTAATTGTCAACCTTCAAAGCCTCAGGCCTATGATTTTATGCTAATTTTCTATGCCTGATTTTTCTTTCCTACTTAGCTCTTTATTTCGTCTGATTTCATTTGGATATATATCATAAATCGTGACAATGTTTCCTTTTGTCATTTGTTAATTAAATAATCCTTAATGATAATCCTTTTAGTTCGGCAGATGTTTATTATTTTACATAATTTTAGAGTTGTCTGGGCTTCTTAGCTTCTTTCGTCTTTTTTTTAAATATTTATTTATTTATTTATCTTTAGAGAGGAAGGGTAGGAGAGAGGGAGAGGGAGAGAAATAACAATGTATGGTTGCCTCTTATGTGTCCCATGCTGGGAACTGGCCTGCAACCCAGGCATGTGCCCTGACGGGGAATCGAACCGCGATCCTCTGATTCGCAGGCCCGCGCTCAATCCACTGAACTACACCAGCCAGGGCTTCTTTCGTCTTTAGTCGTACTTACATTCCCCAGTTACTTTCCCAGATCACGGTCATTTAAAAACATACTTCAACACCTGACAGCTAAAGAGGATGAGAACTGATGGCTGCTGAGCTCGGTCACGCGCCAGGCTTGCTCTCGTGTCACCGAATGCTGACAATGACCTTGGACCGCATGTGCCGCCACCTCCGTTTTGTAGGTCAGCGCTCCGAGGTGCAGAGATCACATGCCCGGCCCGCTCCGCAACCTGGGAGCGAGGGAATCTCGGAATCAGATCTGCGTCCATGCGCTACCCCGGACTGCGCCACTCTTACTAGAAGCTTCTAAAGCCTTTCAGTTTTCTTTCTCTTTCAAGTTTTAACAGTATTTTCACTGGTTTATGACTTAAAAAATTCCAAGGGTCTTTTATATAAAAAGCTTGAATTTCATTCACAGAGCAGCTAGCGTGTATCATTGCAGCCCCCAAATGCGTACTGTTTATTCAGGTCGTGCGGTTCAAATTCTTAAAAATCCTTTGGAATTTCATCACGTCTTACAGGAAGGATCTAGTCACGACCTTGGGCAAGAGAGCTGGCGGCTAATCTGGTCTGGATGCATAGGGAACCACTCGTCAACTACCAGCATTGTGACAGAGGGAAAAAGGAAGCTCTGAAATGAGAAACGACAAGGCATAAGCCAGGAATGAAGACCCGGCCTTCCTTCGAACTCACACCCAACAAGGGACACACACCCAACACGGCAAATACTCGCCACGGCAGAGCCTGGTGGCACCCAGCATTTGCCGTCACCTTTTCATGGCTGCTAATAGTTACAATGGGTGAGCCCGATGCGATGATCGTCCTGTTAAATCGGCAGACAGCGATCGTTCACGGGCGCTTGGTCAGTGCCGTGCTCTCCCTGCGAATAGTCGTGATTCATCCTCAAAATGGGGAAACGGAGGCACACACAGCTCTGAGTGGTGGGGCTGCGATGTGAACAGCCTTCCTCCCTAACTGCTGTGCCTACCGGCCCTCCTGGCGAGTGGCTGGGTAGAGGCCGGGGGTCAAAGAAGCATCTTCCTGCTCCTCTCCGCTCTTTGCAGCCCTGAGGAGCGCTCCTGTGCGTGCCAGGCTATCGCTGGCGGCAGCAGCCCTTGAGAAGGAGCCCTCACCTTGCTTTTAGGACTTGTGTTACCATAGTCAACAGAGGGAGGTTTTTGCAGCAACTTCGCAACCCTTTGGGCACCTATCCAGACAGCTGCTTCTCTGGCAGCTTTGCGACATCATTGGAGACAGGAGCTTAGGACGTTGGCAAATCTGCTCATGTCCCTCCTCAGTGACCGAGCTCCCGGTCGTCACAGCGGGACCTCAGTGTGGCCCTTCACACACCGGCAAGCCCTGCAGCCTACAGCTAGGACCGAATTTCAGTGAGCGAAGTCAGATATGGTTTGTGGGAGAACTTAGCTAATAGAGACTATTAATTTACATAATTCCAGTTCAAACACATCTCTAGCAGATTCACTGGCCTGTGTTATCCAAAGCATTGCCTCAAATCTATTTTTCATCTTACTCATAGACCCTTGATTTACACAGCAGCCATTTAACTGATGGAATTGCAGTGATCAAATTAATTTTACCAGTGTAAGCAGCTGGGTTGGATCATTTAAACCAAAATCAACACTAAGGTCTGAATTACACGCCTGGCTCCCCACCTCGACGGGAGTGCTGTTTTCCTCGTATTTCAGATCAGGAGAACGCTCTCCTGCCAGCCCCTCAGCCCATCCCCTCTCTCCCCAGCAGCTTCAACTTCTGCCTGAAGATCATTTCTGCTACATCTGGCCCCTTTTGGAGAGCTGCCACGCTTCTCGGCAGCAGAGGGGTGGGGAGCTCGTGGCTCCTGGCAGCGAGAACAGCCGCTGCCTCTCAGGCTCAGTTCACATCGTGGCAGAAACACAGTCACCATGTTTCGGAGTTCAGCGAATCAGCGTTCCTGCTGAGGGACTGGAGACTCCTCGCAGACTCGGCGCGTGCAAACATCGCTACACCTTAACCAGGGCCGGCGCTTACAGACGCCAGCTGCTGATCCCAGGCGTGGACGGAACCGCTTTACTGGAGCCCAGCTCGGTACGGGGGAAAAGACCATGGCAAAGGACCAGCATCACGTGCGCGCACACACACACACGTCATAGTAAATGATAAAATTTTTTCTCGCCCAGAAGACCTTTTTCGTGTCAATGATTCTCATAATTCACTGCTTGCAAAAACGCCTATTTCTGATGCTAGACTCCGATTTTGCTCCAGTAGGGGCTGCGTGCATGAAGTCAGTCCTGGAAGATGAAGTTTTCCAGCTGGACTCTGGTAGAGATCGCCTGTGCCATGCACTTTGAGGACTGTTGAGGAGCCCGGATGAGTTTTGGGATAGTGGCAATACCATTTGTGTAAGTATAATCACAACAACAAGAAGAAGACAAGAACAGAGATGGACCATTCCTCTTGCTTTCCCTTTTCTTCCCCCCCAAACAAACTCCACTTGCTGTGGGCCCTTAAAGAGATGCACATGCAAGCTGTAATGTTTGTAGCCAAGAAGTCGTCCTTGGGGAGACAGACCAACAACCCTGCTCTGCCTGCCACTCAGAGGTCCGAGAACACGGGACTCCAGTACTCGGAGGAGGAGAGTCCCCAGAAAAGAGGCCCACAGGGCACAGGCTGGCATCAAAGTCAGCACAAACATGTTGTTTTGGGACCTGAATGAGACAACTATCGATTCTGACTATGACAATAGCAGAAAACTATATCAGAGAATTTGCTTCAGCCCTTAGGGAATGACCCACATAAAAAACCAGCATTTCCAGAGTCACAGAAGTAAGAAAGGATGGGGAAACATTCAGGAAATACCACTTGGGAAGACTATGTGTGAGGATGAGGGAACTCAGGAGGAATGGGGCTGGAAATTAGACCAGGAAAGGCAGCGCAGGTGCTTTGGAAACGGCATCATTGAACACCTGCTCTTCTGTGACCTGCCCCTTGTATTAGCACACAGACGGCCACATTATGAGGAGCTGTTGATTGGAGGAGAAAGTGAAGAGCGCCATGCTGAGAAGTGAGTCCGTGCCCACAGAACAGACAGGACGCCCCTGTTCAAGAACAGTTTGAAAAGACACAATAGAACCGATGATGAAGGCATCGTGGCCGCTGTCCGGAGAAGAGGCAATAAGACCACCTTCAAGGTTTCCACACCTTGAAAATGGGATGATGTTATTCAAAGAATCCGAGAACACCGGAGAAAGGGTGTTTGTGTTTTGGTAAAAAGCTGGTAAATTCCGTCTTGGCCATTTGGGTTTAGGGGCCTGACCTGAGATTGTATTGCCATGAAAAAACACCACTCGAAAACCAGGGCCTGAAAACACCCCTTTGCTCCTATCGCTCAGGAGTCTGTGCACCGCTTGGCTCAGCGGCAGCGCCAGCTTGGGACCCCTTGCGATGCAGAGAAGTGGCGGCTGGGGCTGAGGGGAAAGGCTGGCGGGTGGGGCTTCGCCGCCCCCTAAGGTGCGCGCTGCTTAAACGGTTGCTGGCTCCTAAGAGGCCACAGCAGAAGCTGCCCGTCCTCTGAGAAGCCTGGTCTGGAACGAGCGTGGCATCACTTCCCAGGCTCTTGTCCAGTGGCCCTGAGCCTGCCCAGAAAGGGGGCTGGGGGAAGCCCCTCAATGGGAGGAGGTCAAGCTCTGTGCAGCCGTCTCTACTCTGCCACAGTGCTGATAGGATGCAACTGCGGAGAAATGTTTGGGGACAAGAGTGAATCTCAGCCTGGCTCCCCTGAGAGAGATCAGAACTGGAAATGTGCGTGAATGCAGAGGGAATAAATGACGCCTGGGTATTGAAACCAGATTTATTTGAATAGAACCTGAAAAACTATAAAGCAAAAGTATAAGCGAGGATGTGGGTATTGCTGGGAGTGTAACAGATACACATCCATCCCAGGTACTGTATGCTACGAAACAGCTGTGCACGCTTGAGAACTTACACGTGCGTGGGATGGCTGGCCGGGTCCCCCAGCCTCTGTACCAGAAGTCAGAAAGTGTTACATGGGCACGAAATAGTTCCCAGTGCTCACTGGTAGAAAACTAGACCTGAAACGTTTTGATATATTTCAGATTCATCTTTGCTCTAAGCAGAGGCTGCTCGGTGAACGTGGTTTTCAGTGAATGCAGGCTTCCATGAGTCAGCATTCCTTCCTGCCTTCTCCGTGAGTGAGTGAGCCTGAGAATGGGGTGAAAACTCAGCGGGGATTTTTGTTTGAACGCTGTTAGAAGATCGCTAGCGTTTACCAGCGAGCTCCAATCACCGTGCTAAAAAATATGTATCCAAGTAAAACAGGAGTCTGTAGAGTACATTACATAATCAAAAGTAAACCGTTTAGAAATAGAACACTTAATTCTATGCTCAGAATCCTCCATTGGAATAGGTAATAAAATGTTTGATTTTATTCCACAGCATGGATTTCTGAGAGCTGGTGTGAAAATATTCTACAGGGGCTAATAATTTCACTTCCGTGATTTTGGCGTTTTCTCTAATTAGGTCGTAAACTGCCTGCTGAGGCTGCTTTGTAATTTTTGTCTAGGTACTTCTTTTGATGGCATAAAGGGGAGACAAGCAGTGCCTCCAAAGAGATGAAATCTGTACCAAATAATGGCTGCACAGATTAAAGCCATGAAGTGCCTATACAGGGGTGTGGTAGACATGTACACGCAGAGATGTAAGCACGTATGTAAGCACGTGTGTATACTCTAGGTATGCTCTTGTTCTTTAATTTGGGGAACAAAGGAGACGACAAGGAGGAAAATGAGGCAAAGCCAAGCAAATCGAGCTTTCGGGAGGGCAGGTCACCTACGCAGCGGACTGAGGTTATCGCCGTGACCACGGCCTGCATTTCGGCAGGTGCCCGTCTGCACTGCAAGGCGGTGCGAACTCGCCAGGGACCTCAGTCGCGCTCCCTGGAAACATACCTCTCCGCACCGGAAGCATGAGGAGGGAACCTAGGTCGGCGCACGGTATTTCAAAAGCGCGGTTCACAAGACAGGATTTAAAGGTACAACTAAGATAAGATGTAAGAATATATACATATTATATATATATAATTATATATAACATATATATAATTACTCTGATGAAATGACCAGGTTTAATGGCTAAAGAGACCTTGAAAGTTAGCAATGGAATTTTCTACGACCAGTACTAGTAGCGATAATGTTTCGATGACAGACTGCAAAGGGAAAGACTTCAAGAACGATCGATATTTTTATGCCCCTTCCGTCCTGTAGTATCACGTTAAGGGTGGGAGTGAAATACAGAGCATCTGAGGGTTGCGCAGGCTACTGCTCCTTCCCAGGAGCCTTTGTCCCGCATCAAGGTTGGAACTTCAGCGAGTTTCCAGGCGGAATGATTGCATAAATTAATGCTATTCAGAAGGGCTTTAACTTGCACAGCTGACTTGGGAAACGTGTGACTAAGCTTCTCAATTGGCATCGAAGACACATTCACAGGAGTTGCCTTGCCTCTGTGCCACTTCCTGCCATTATCATCATCACTTCCATCACAGGCAGCTGAGGGCTCTCCTTCCAAAGAGAAAAAGAGCCCTGGGAGACTAGTCCTGCTGAAAGCTATGGGGTCGCCGAAAACGTGTTTGCCTTTCATTTACACTTTGATGAAGTGACACCTCTAAATTTGGGTCATTTTCGAGACATAAATCTGTAGAGAAAACGAACATGCACTTATAATGCGACCAACATGACATGATTTATTGTTCTTCAAATGTGTAAATACAGAAGGGTAAAAGGAAGTCTGGCCCTAAATTCCCTTGAACCGGAAGCATGGCCAGCCACTAAGGGCCCGGGGGAGCGCCTGGGCGAGGGCCAGCCCCGGGCTCTCCGCGTCCCATCTCATGATTTCGGCGGAGCTAGGTCGCGGGCGTTACAAACCGTCATGTATCAACCTGTCTGCTCTACGTGACCGATCGTCCTTAGGAGGGTTGGGTGAGTGGTAAAATGAAAGGCTCAAAATGGGTTTCCATACCTGATTGTGGACTTTGTTTGGGGATTTTGGCTACCGCTTGAGGGCTGGAGGTGGGGGCCGTCCGCTGGTTGGCAGAGCTGTGGACGCTGCTGCTGGGGGCGGCCGCGGAGACATTCTTTCGAGGCTTCATGTCTTGCAGCCACATGGGCGAGGCTTCGAAGGCCTGCATCCTGCGCGCGTGGCTGTTGGCGTTGACTTTCAGGTAGGCCTGAGCCTTGTGTTCCTGCAGCTCTCCGTAGTTGGCGTCCGTCACCCTGCACTCGTACAAGCCTTCGTCCTTTTTCCGCACTTTGGAGATCTGCAGCTTGTGGGAGATGTCGTTGCCTTGGACTTTCACTGTCTGAAGGATTGCAGGGAAAAAACAAAACAAAACGAAGAGCCACATCAAATGACGGTGTCCCCGTACTCTGCCCCGAGCTTCCTCACGTTGGAAAACGAAGGCGCCTTCACGGCCACAGCCAGAGAGCTCGCTCCTGGGGTGTCGCCGGTGCAATGCCAAGGTCTTGTTTATCCTAGTCTACCCGACCTGGCTTCGCCTAGCGCGGTGCGTTAGTGCCATCGGGCCAGCGCCACATGCTGTGAGCCACACGGAATGGCGGGTTCTGGGAGCCACCCTACCTTTTTCCAATCGTGGGACTGTCTCTGCCTGGTTAGCTCAGCTGAAGGAAGCGCAAACCCAGTGAGGCCAAGTCTAGTGTCTACACAGCCTCTGTTCTTCACTCTGGGCTCCGACCCTGAGAGGCCATGAAAATGTTTTGGGGGCGGTTGTGACCGGCAGCAGCGAGATTGACTGAGAATGTGCTATTATCCCCACACTGGAGTGACTGTTAAAGGCACTGACAAAAATGCCCTTGGATGTTAAAGGTTTTTTTCCTCAAGTTTTTGGTGCATTCTGACCTATAGTCACGGGGTGGCATGGCTCAGGGCGCCGACTAACGTCACCCGAAGTCTTGTGGCCTGGACGACCTACTCCCTGCCATTACAGGGTCTGAACGCTATTGGAACTTGAACCCGGCTCTGCTTTTCAAAATTGAAAATGGCTCTTATTTCTTCTAGTAATTTTAGGCCATATTGATGGCAAGATTATACACATGTATAATAAATAAAGTTTTGCATAATACGTAATATATATCCATTAGCATCTTTATCAAAACAGCTAGATTTGATATACATTATATATTACCAATGATTGGCTGAATGGTGGTGGATTGCATGAGACATTCGGGATTTAAGGACTCGGATGATGTTGAAAGAGCAAAGAAGTGAAAGAGACAGAAACTTTTTCTGCCACTGGTTGTCACTCTTTCAAATGTCCATAAATAGTTAAGATAACTTGCAAAGTGTTCACCTGTTTATTACATGAAGTACGTATCGGATGGACAATTACATGGATAGCAATACTATAAAAATAATGGGGATTAATAGCTTCTAACATATGCTCAGTCTCCATAAGTCAGAGTACTCGTTATTAACCCATTTTACAGCAGAGTAAACTGAGGCCCGGGGGACTGTGGTTGGTGACTCTCAACACTGGCCGCACACGGGGCTCTTCTGAGGCGCTGCGAGGAAACGCTCTCCCGTGGCTCAGTGCGCACACGTGGTCTGCATCTCTGCGCGGTGAAACTCCTATCAGTGTTTTGTAAAAACTCTCCTGAGAATCTCAGCGAACAGCGGCTGGTTTAGGACAGACACTCACGGTCACTCAGTGAGTAAACTGGGGACCGATTCCTTCCTGTCTCAGTCTGCGTCCAGATCTCTTTGCGGTTTACTGGACTCTACGAACCGGCACAGACCGCACTGGCGGCAGCCGGATCCAGAGTCCGGGTCTGGTGGTGCGGCCCCCCTCGGTCAGGGTGCGGGCTGGTGCTTCCACCACTGGTCTTTGGGGCCATAGCAAGTGCGAGGTGAGTCTCTGATAAACGACCTATCCAAGCACACGTATGTATGAAAAGTGAAGTATTTATGACAAAATAGTGTCAACAATTGGTCCGACCAGCAAAGCTTTTCTAGCACTGTCCAAAAACAACAGTTTCTGTGATATAAGAATAACTAACTGAATTGAAATAGTCTAAAAAAATCAGTGTTTATAAATACAAATTGGAATTTCTGCTTTATATCATTTTTTTGTTTGATATTTTCTTCCATTTTGAGATTATACATTTAGATGACAGAATCTCATTTTATTAGTACAATATATGTTTACACTTTTAGTTGTGACGTAACTCCAATCTTATACCCCTTTCTGCTACTGTAAAACCTCAGAATAAATTTCCTTTTAAAATGTAGGTCACTGGATTTTCCAATTCTTAATATATATAATATATAATATATAATGCATATTTATGATTAGCTGACCTCACTTCATATTATATAATCATTTCACTTCTAGTAATGAAGACTTCTTTACTATTTAGCAGCAAATTAAGCAATTCTATTAATATAAAATGATTCCGTGTGGCTTCATTTAAGGTAGAATAAAAATGATTTGTATTTTATTTTTTAATTTTGCATGGTTATGAAAAATAATAACCAGTAAAGTAGAAATACATCTCTATATTTTAATTAGGTTAACCTCTTCAGTTATGTTTTTATGTTTATATTGGCCTTTGGTTTTATATTTATATGATTTCATATGTTAGTGTTTTCCTCTCTATCAAAGGGTAATTATTTCTATAACTTTGAATGGAGAGCAGTATTCAGCTCTTAACTCTTATAGTTATGTAACTGTTAAAAAGCAAAAAAAAAAAAAAAAAAAAAAACCCAAAAAACCCCCAAAAGGTGTCACCTCTTGTGATGACAAGATGATTCTCTAGTAACTGTTTAAATATTTATGTGATCAAAATAAATACTCTAAGTCGGCTTCGGTTTTCATGCACTGGCTCTCGACCTGCTTTTGCAATATTGCCTTTTTAGGGACAATAAGTTAAAAGGCTTAACAAGAGGACGGTAAGGTAAACACCTAAAACGCGTTGATTTTCACCCTGGGCCTGCGGACAGCGCACGAAGGCGAGCGCCCCCTGTCGCCGGGCCCTGTGATACTCACACTGATCTTGGTCCCGTCGTTGTCGGGGTCTCGGTCGGGCACGAGCTCCACCTGCGGGAGGAGACGAACGCTCAGCCCGGGGACACAGACGGCCCGGCTCCGACCCGCAGCGCGGTCCCCGTCGCGGCTGAAGCATCCCGGTGGCTCGGGCCGATTTAGCAGAGAAGAGGAGCGCGGCCCGCCGCGCGGGGGCGCTGCCCGGTCGCGCGCGCTCCGCTGCGTCTGGGACTCGCGGTGCCCGGGCTGGGGGGAGGGAGGCGGGGACCGCGGCGCGGGCGCGCGTGTGCGTGGAAGTTTGCGGGGACGAGACTCGCGGTCTTTGCCCGGACTGCGTCCCCCCCGCGGGGCCGTCACGAACAGATTGTCTTTTTCTCGCCCCAACAGCCCGACCCGTCTGCCGCCTCTTTTGCTGAACTCTGTCTCCAACCCGCGCTCTCACCCCCTTTCCCTTCCTGCGTCTTCTCCCCGCTCTTCCCTTTTCCTCTGCTCCGCCCCCTCCCCATCTCCTCCCCCTTTCCCCTTCTCCCCACACCCCGAACCCTTCCGTTTTGTCTATTCCAGCGGCCTCCGGACCCTCGGACCCTCGTCCTCTCCCTTCTCACCCCCTTTCTCCTCCACCCGACCCGCTCTCCTTCCGTCCCCCCCCCCCGCCTCCTTACCTCTGCTCCTCGCTCCTTCCCTCTCTTCCCCCATCCCCTTCGCCCCTCTCCGCTTCTGTCTCTCCCCAAGCTCACTAATCTCCTCTGCCAATCTCAGATGTTGGGGCGGGAGCGGTGGAGACACCCCCTGAATCCTCCACCCCACCCCACGGCCCCGGAGATGGGACGGATGGGACGGCGAGTGTCCTGGGAGGGGTCACCAGTGTAGTGCCATCCTGGACATCCTGACAGTAACCAGTACTAACAGGAGGAGGCCAGTGCCGGTTTCAACCGGAAAGACAAGACTTCTTCCTTGGTTTCAAACTAGATTCACCAGGACATAGTCCAGCTCATTCCCTGGCGTCCCTGGGCCTCACCCGCGCCATGCGGGCCGGCGGTTTCCAAGTGGCGCCCAGAAACCTTCTTGGGCCGCAGACCTCTGGCTGGACACCCAGAGGACTCGGGGGATGAGTGGAACAGACGCAGGGGGCGACCGGAACACGCGACTCCCATCCGCTACCTGCGCACCGGCCACCTCGGCGGCCGGCTCCGGGTCCTCGGGGCCCCGCAGGAACCACCACTGGATCTCCAGGTACACGGAAGCGGAGCCGCTCTGGAAGGCGCAGGACATCTCCACATTCTGCCCCTCGGTCGCCGTCACGTTGCGCGGAAACTCAGTAAATTTCGCTGCAAAACAGAAACGCATCCTTTTAGAATATCCACACCATGCTCGCCAGCTCTTTTTCCTTGAGAGATCGCTACATTTTTCTTAGACTGGAAAAACAACCAAAACCAAACAACCCCCCAAACAAAACCCTCTGTAGCATCCCGCACTTTGCCTGGCTCGCCACCTGTCCTTTGCCTCTCTCTCGCCTGTCTTATTTTTGGTATTGCGCCTACATCACTTTGTTGTCCATCAAGTCTGGATAATGGAAAGCCTAACAAGATTGCCAATACTGCCCACCCCCTTTAGCCAGGCTGCTCAGTTAGAAGCAAAACAAACCTTTTGTCAGATTGCAGCACTCCCCCAAATTTACCGAGGGACTCAGTGGGGTGGGGTGCATTTTAGACAAATCCGTCAGGTCGATATATGGGGACAGGCTTTTGCCTCCAAGTTTCTAAAGAATCTGTGATAACTGGATGTTTTATGTCATGGAGAACAGATCGTGGTTACCTGTCAGAATGCACCTTCCTGACATACCAAAACAATGAGCATCTGCGGTTCAAAGACCCCAGCACTGGAAGAGGTCGCACCCTTCCCCCACTGCCAGCGTTTCTCCCTCTCCACGTTCGCTGTCTGAGCACTCCTATCAAGCCCCTGTGCTGTCCATTCCCAGACATCACGGGATGGGAGAATCAGACACCTGGACCCTGTTCAGATGGAAGGTTGCTGTGAAGCCACTAGACAGATTTTTTTTTGCTCCTCTTCATTACCAACCCCAACCCTGCTAGTTTGCAAGATTCATGGAATCCTGGCAAAGCTCGCAGGATAAGAGGCTCCCTTTCTCCCAAAGGCATCTCTCTGTTACGGAACGTTTTGGATGGCTGTTCTTATGCTGTCTGAGGGACACTTTGGGAAGAGCCGATGGTTCCCTACAAGTGGCCTGGAGAGGGTTGTGGCTGGCGGTTGTGCACAGATGCAGTGCACGCTTACGGAGAGAAGGACCCTGGGGGGCTGCAGGACAGGCTTGGGGTGGGTGCACATGCCCCCACCTTTTAAGCAGAGACACCATCCGCGCCCCCTTTCACAGCTGCATGACATCCCGAATGGTCTCCGTGGAAAGGGGACCGCATTTATACTCAAAGCAAATGGGAGACGCGAAGAAGACGTTCTGATGGGAAAAGGACTTTTTGTTCCAGCGCGAGGGAGGAGGTGGCTGGCGTTTCTGCCTGAGCAGTGATGCAGTCCTCTGGCCGCGGCGCTGAGATCTGTTCATGGTGCTGAAACGAGAGCCCTGCAGCCTGCGAAGTCCCGAACAACTGGATTCAGCAGGCTGCCGCCGCTGCTTGGAATGCAAGCCGAGCCTTTTTATGGGCCCTCGGGGACGTCTGTCCTTTGATAAACACACACGCGAACGAAGTCACACGGACCCAGAAAAAAAAGAAACTCGACACCCATTCTGCCTCCACGGAGCAGGAGGACTGACCGAGGAGAGTCCCTGTTTGTTTGCGACGATTATGTATGCATGAGTGGTTACCCTGTGCATGCACACACAACACACAACACACACACACACACGACACACGCACCCCCGTGTGTCTGCTCGCCAAGCCCCCTACCTCGCTGTCAGGCACCAAATAGATTCGCTTCCTAATCCAGCATGCTACTATTTAATCAACTTGAAATAAAAATGCCGAACGGAACCCTATTCCACTGTTACTTGCTAGGAAGCTCACATCTGCCTGGATACACACACACACACACACACACACACACTCACAAGCAAATGCACGTTTGCCAATGAGCACACACTTACCTTGAGAAGAAAGCCCTTGCTGCACGTATAAAACAGAGAAGAAGACAAATCCAACATACGCCAAAAAGATCCCCATCATTCCAAAAAAGAGAGGGGGGTCACATCAGTGTAGCCAACAGCCGAAAAGCTCTAAAAGAGAGGAACGCCGCGGAGTCCGAGGCTGCTTCAGAGCCCCGGGCGCGACGCCGCGCGCATCCTGCTGCCGGCGGGGCGGGACTGGCTGCGGGAGAGGGGGTGCCGCTGGCGAAGGGGGCCGCGGGCCGCCGCGGCTCGGCCAGCCTGGGCGCGCAGAGCGAGCTGCCAGCGCTGGAGCGTCTCCGCCGCCTGGCCGCTGCGTCCCGCTACCTGGCGGCTCGGCCCACGTCAGCCGCGGCTCGGGCTTGCGTGATCACTGCCCTCCCTCCACGCCGCGCCAGCCGGGGAAGTGGGGAGCGGGCCGGGGCGGGCGGAGGACCTCGCCGGGCTCGCCGCGCCGCAACTTTTCCCTCTAATGGCTGCGATGATGCCTTTAACTCTCTGCGCGCCGGGCCGCCCCGCACCTGCCGGGGGCTGGGCCGCGCTGCCCGCAGGAGGCGCGGGGCTGGGCGAAGCTTCCGTCTATACGGCTTCCCTCCGCAGAGCGGGAGCCTTTGATTTACGCCCCCCGCCCCAATGCGCTGATTTCCCCCGTCGACCGGGTCTCTCCTGCCTGGGCTGGCTCGGCGCTGACGAGGACAATACGCTCGCAGGACAGCCGGGCAGCAGGGCTGGGGGCAGCAGCTCCGGACGGGAGGAGGAAGATGGGGCGCGTGAAGGGGGGGTGGCGAGGGGTGAAAGAGACTGCTTCGGGGCGACGAGCACAGCCATTCGGGGGGCACGTCGCTTAACCAGTTCTTCACCGCCCTAACCAGAATGATCACATGCCATTATTTCACACCAATTCATTGCTGACCGCTCGCCCGCGGAAGCGAAACAGCGCAGGCAGGCGCCGTGGCCCTGCAGCTGGCAAATGGAAAAGACAGAAAGTCCGAAAAGTCACGCGCTGGGAGAATTTTCCAGAAAGAAAAGTCCATCACGCCCCGTTTACTTTTATTTATTTTAAAGACGCATGTACCCCCTGTCTTCCTCGCCTCCACCCCCAGGGCGTTTTGGAGCAGGGGCGGGGTTTTACTCGCCACGAAGATCGATCTTCGTCGCGTGATTTGTTTTGCTTATTTGCTTTCCTTTTGCCTAACGCAATAATTATTTAATGTTCCCCAGGATTATATGAATAAGAAATGTTCTTTTAGGAACAGAAAGTACAACAAGTTTTAGAATTGGGAACAAATCTAATTATCTCCCCCTGGAGAAGCTTTGAGATGTATCTATTTCTTACTAAGAATTAAAAAAACAGTGTACATTACTTTACAGACTCTATTTGTCCTTATGAAGTCCAACCATTGAGTCAGCGATTTTAAATCTTTTTAATAAAACTAAAATTATTTGCTATCTAAACAGAGTACCAGATATTTTATTCCCCTTATTATTTCTATCAATATCACAAATCTAGAACATTATGTGGAAGTATGACTCAGTCTTAACAGTGTGGTCAGGAAGCCAGTACGGTACAATGTATTTTCATTTTACTTGTAAAACACTTGCAGTTGGCTAGTTCCTTCACTGTCCGGGAAAAATTAACCTTAACATGGCTGATGCACCTTTAAACCACTGTCTACAGCTGCATGTGAAAGTCTCGTTAAAGGTCAGAAAGCAAAGTCACAATAGCTTCATGGCAGTATTATTTATTTTCTGAGGCTACATTCACTCTCCACCGTGGACAGAGGCAGAATGTAACATTTGAGGAGCCCCGTGGGGACATTTCACATCTGCTCACGTCTAGGCCGACAAGATGCTCCTTCCTTCTGCACTGAGCCAAGGGTCCGGAGCTGTGTCTTTCCAGAAAGAAGTCTCTTTATGCCCAAACATGTGCTCACGGACAATGTGTTCAGAATCTAGACACAAACCCAAGTCAGTACATCCACCTCATACTAAGCAATACTCGGAAAGTCACACTTTCCGGGTATCAGGTCCTCGGAGGACCCTCCAGCCTTAAATTTGATGCCTAATTGACTGTACTTAATGTTTCTCACAAGGCTTTGGCTTTATTTGAGCCTTCAACTTAGACATGTGGTTAGTATGTCATGCATGTGATCTGACTTCAAGGTTATCTGCGGTTGGGAGAGTTTCCAACACAGAGAAAAAGGCATCAGATACCAAGATGGTGGTTACTGGAGGGAGGGGGTAGAGGATAGTAAAAGGTGGGGGCGGGGCAGATACGTGGAGATGGAAGATGGTTTGACTGTGGGTGGTGGGCACACAGAGCGAAATACAGATCATGTGTCACAGAAATGCACACTTGGAACCCATGTCATCCGGTTAACCGCTGTCATCCTAATGAATTTAATTTAAAAAAATAAAAAAATAAGAAAAGCGCTAACCATAAAAAAGGAAAGAAAGAAAAGGGCATCCATTTTAAGCAAGCGGAATTCTGAGTTAATTTAGCAAAGCATTTCAGCTGCTTTTAAGGGGAACTTGATCACTGTCACTGCAAAGGAATAAGAAAAGTAAGATTGAAATGTGAAAAGGAAAGCATGAGAAAAGCTTTTCCAGTACAGATAAACCATCAGGCACTTTAAGTAGAAAGTTATAACATCAAAGCAATGAGAGAAAGAAAAAGATGGGGGGAAGAAAGGGAGAGAGGGAGGGAGGGAGGAAAAATTGGAAAAGGATTTATGTACTTTTTTCTTTGCAAAGTTCCCGATAGATACTTTATTTTCTGTTTTGCCAATGTAGACCAAAATTTTTATCTTAAATGCCATCTGTTATGTCATCTCAAGGGCTATAAACACATTTTCATGATCTCCTTCAGAACATGTGCCTCATTTAAGACAGAACGTCTCTCTATTAAAAGTTTGAAATAAGAAAATATAATTAAAATGTAAATATACCCAGTATATCAAGTGATGCAGTGCTGAGGCAGAGTCCCATTGTTTCACAGCAGCCCTTGAGGAACCCCATGTTCTCCTGCAAGGTCGGTGCTAGCTCGTCAGGAAAGCCCAGCTGTCTGTATCCCCATAACGGACGGGTGTTTCCTGCCTGTGTGTCCTTCCCCACGAGGGTGGCTGATGCCTTGTTCTACAAAAATGACTGAAATATCTTTAAAAAATTATTCATGAACTAAGGCTCCAAAACTAAAATCCTACAATCTCATTTTTCGTTGTTTTCTTGCCCTCTGGGTTAACTTTTGGTTATTTTTTTCTTTTTTAAAATGTAAATATCTTTATCACGACAGCTATTTCCCCCTGCAATTTATAATAAGAATGCATGACTAGGCTCCTTCCTCAGGTGTGATTACATCTGTTTGAGTACATTCCATGGCCTTTCTTTGGTATCTTACTGCATGTTATTTTATTTTAATTTGCACACCAACACTGGTTTAAATTTGTCTTTTAAACACTGCTTCCTTAGGATGTCTTCGGCTGTCACAGAAGCTTTCAGAACCATGAACCCGCCAAGAGCTGAACCGGGGATGGGCTCTTTAAGTTCTGTGATTACAGACCACATCATCCCTTTTTCCTAAGAGGGCCTTGAACTTGAGAAGGACCTGCATCGCACACCCATAGCTCATGATAGAATGACTTTACACATCACACTGTCATAGTCTATTCTAACTTGAGGCTTAAGTACCCCATGTAAACTTTTCTGAAGAATTGGAAGACAAAGTTAGGCATTTTATTTAGCTAGAACATTTAACGTGAAACCATCTAAGGAACTGGAAGATCATCCTTATGATCCAAAGGCATCGCTTCCTGCTTTCACCTCTTGTGTGGACCTCTCACGAGCCGGAGAGGCGCATCCCATTCTCTTCTTAACATGTTCTTTGGAGAAGCTCAAAATTGCCTAGGAGTTAAGATGAAGGAAGAAAAGAAAGTGGAAAAAGGAATACCAGAGGAAAAAAATCCCAGATCCTTGCCAAAGCAGGTTTGAAATATATCTTCGCTTTGAAAATGGATCAATAGCTACTTTCAGAACTATTTTGGACAGCATGTTTATCACAAGACAAGAGAAAACTGCCTAGCAGAGGCGATTTCAGGGTATTGAGGAAAAGTTTTTCTCACTTGGGGAAAAAAAGAAAATATCACAGTCTTTAAATATGAAATCAATATTAATAATCCGCAAAGAAAATCTTTATCAACTAAAGAAAATGTAACTGAATGCAGGTCTGCCTGCTTGTGGCAAAGAAAACCAAACTCAGGAGACAGGTGCTGGTGAGAAGGAAAGTGGTTTATTCAGATGCCAGTTTCTTGAGAATGTGGGAGACTCTTGTCCCAAAGCCCGTCTCCACGTCTCAGCGCAGGTGGAGGTTTTTATGGGGACGGAGAGGGAAACAGAACCAGGAGATCAAGGGAGGGGGTTGAAAAGTTCTCTGTGTGCAGACGAGCACAGCCCACCCTGATAAGGACCTCGGAACTGGTCAAGCGATGGTCTGGTGTGCGTCGTCCTGCTCGTTACCATCTTAGTTTTACATCATCCCGGTTCTATGGTTGAAGGTCAGCAAATCTCCTGGAGTTGGGAAGCCTGAAGGTGGGAGATTCACCTTGTGATGTCAGTTCCTAGGATTCTTACACAAACATGTTGTTCATCTGCAAGCTACATTTTAGTTGGAGTCAGCAAACAGAAACATCAAAAGAATGGTGAGGTGGGTTACGATCTCCCACTGTAACAGAAACAAGAGTCTGGGAGAAAGTCACTAACTCATACTAACCAAAAACAAGCTTTTAAATTTTGTTTTGCACTGAATCGTAGAGGCAATGCCTTGGTAGTACTGGGTGTACTGGTATTCTCCCTGTCACATTTTCAAAGATATAAGATCAAGAACAAGATAATGACAAAAGCAACAACATGAAGAATATCTCTTTCTATACATGCACACAGCATGTCTTCAGAAAATAAATGAACTTCAGAACTGGAATGGAGCTTAGTAAGCAATTAATCCAAACTGCTTATTTTACCCACAAGGTCCCAGGGGCTGCTAGTGAACCAGCCACTTTGATACAAAAACAAGTCAAGATTTTATTTTTTCAAGATCCTAAGATCTGAAATGCTTACAATGGAGGGCAAAGGTTCAAGTGTTTTAAGGAGAACAACAGATCTTGTTCATGCTCTTGGTTGTAAAAGTTATACTGAAAAAGGAACCATTAGAAACAAAATTGTCCTCAAAATTTTTGTGACACTGGTGAACAAGTCACTCAAAATTGTAAACTCAGAGAATAGCATTCGACTCTCCTCCATACAACTTCCGGGTGTCTAATAGCTCGTGTCTCATGGAGTCAGCGATCGGAGAGCCAGCATAACCGGTGGTCTCTGGGAGGAGTCAAGCATCTCGCAAAGGCAGGTGGGCTATACGGACTATACCTGCCTACCAAACGCCTCCTGTTCATGTTAATCTTCCAGACGGCCTTTCTCCCATTATACTTCCCTTTTCACATGGCTAAAATGTAAATTACCTAGATCTGGCTTATCTTCCCTGGGACTCTACGTAACTTTCTAATTGAAGTTCACAAAGTTAGAACTCAAATTATTCATGAGGTCATGTTATGTTATTTTAAAACTCTAATGTCTGGCCCAGCAGTGACCTCTGAAAATGGCTGAGGGAAGCTTCGCAGTTTCTGTAAAAGCTAATATCACAATCTGCTTAGATGCCCTCTACAAAACTCATTGACCCTTATGTCTATTTTTTCTCTTATGAGAGATTAAAATGGGCCCATGATTGAATTATAAGTTGTGTCTGTTAATTTCTCCATTAGCAAAAAAAATGTTGACATGAATATTATGTGTCCACTCCCTAGTAAAACTCCACAGCTAGAAACCATGACGTAAGGAAAGCTGAGGGCTGTTACTGAATCTGCTGTGTCTGGGAAGTTTCTATTTGCTTCAAAACACGCTCCAGTTAAAACTCAGGATTTGTGATATTTATTAAATTCAATACATGCTTTTGTCATTAAAAATCTTATAGATTTTTAAAACATGAGTAACTCCATTCTACCTCTCTTTTTGTACCACAGATAATTATTTGGGGAAAGAAAACCAAAAATACAAGAAAAGCTGCAATTTTTGACAGAGTCTATAATTTCTGAGGTTTTCTGTCATTCTTAGCCTACATTTACAATTTGAATAAAAGCAAT
Organism: Glossophaga mutica; assembly: GCA_039655065.1. NCBI lineage: Eukaryota > Metazoa > Chordata > Mammalia > Chiroptera > Phyllostomidae > Glossophaga > Glossophaga mutica. The sequence goes on from CM077313.1 coordinate 94,306,088, forward strand.
AACTGACAATAATGCTGTTGAAAATCTTTCCAAAAACAAGGCAATTTGTAAACATGGAGCTCACCTTCCATGTTGAAGTATCCATGTTTCTCAATTACTGAGTATCATAGATTGGGTTCAAGGTCACCTCCAGCAGTCATTATCTCTATGCCCTTCAGCAAGCGGTTTATCTTCCCAAGATGTCACCCAATCCCCCTGTGCAGAACGGTTTGCTTCGTGCTTTGTAAAGACAACGTCAACTATACAGTAAACGCTCAGCGAAAGCTAAACCTTACTTTTATTGTCACTTATCCTTATTAAAGAATTGGTGCTTGAGAGAACTGGAGTTAGTGTAAAACAAGAAGACCAAGTGAAAAACCCAGCAGGCCCCCGAGGCCGTGTGCCTGAGATGGGATGACCGAGGGACCAAGGCCGCTGTCCGAGTCCCGTGGCTGGCCTGGCAGTGTTCCAGCGCAGAGTGTCACTGGGAGATGGGCTCCGGGCGGACCGCACAGCACATGTGGACGCCCCGCCGACCCCAAATAAAGTGAGCCGGGGATCGTAATGAATGGCCGTTAGGTAGTCCTGAATGGTCACACATTTCACCGGGCTCGGTCTGACGGCAGTGGAGAGGGCGCAGACAGTCACGGACTGTCCGCGTGAGAATTCGGTGTATTCCCCAACTCAGGTCCCCGAGCCTCCGAAGCGAGCAGCGCACAGGTTCTTCGCTGGTTAAAAATACAGTGATCACACTGTAACGGTCTTGGTTCACGCCGATTGTCTCATCATAATTATTAATAGCATGTACTTTTGCTTTTAAAACCAGCCCTCTTTGGATGAGAAATGATAGGAGCACCCTCGTTAAATAGAAATATGAAGCCCTTACTTCAGTAACAAGTTCGGGGTCACGAAGGGGTAACTTTCAAGGTAGAGAAGAAAAGCAGCTAAAGACTCCTTTCCAGGGCCAGGATTGAGGCAGAGGGATTAAGCAAAACAAACAAAAAACCAACCAACCAACCAAATACTCAGAGACATAGACAATAACAACAAAAACAAAAATGGCTAGGGTTTAGTTTTGAGATTATTTGAGGTTGGATGAAAGAAAATGTGGACCCGTCAGAGGGCTCTAAATTCGGAGAGCAGGAGTCAGGTCACATTCTCTTGTGAGAGGCCCACCGGCCCTGGGGGAATAGCCCCTGATGTCTGGACTGAGTCCTCAATCAGTCTCTGTAGTTGCTGAGAAGGAGCAAAAAAAAAAAAAGAAAGAAAAAAAAAAGGCGTGAGATCTAAGGAAACACGAGCACAGGAAAGCGTAGTTTGGGAAAATGCTTTGCCATTTAAGAAGGAGAAAAGAAAAGGGAAAAGGAGGTCTTTAGAATTTCCTGGGACTTGTTCTGTGTTTGGAGGGTTTGTCCATGGAAGTTGCGTTCACTACACAATTTTGTGAGGAGAGGGGTGTGTGTGCGTGTGTGCACGCGCGCACGTGTACCCGAACAATAGAAGCTAATTATCTAGATAGGACAGGTTTGTCGGCGAGAATCACATTTTGCTCTACATAACCATGCCTTACGCAAGGCGGAGCTTGATCCCTCTGTTATGCGAGCCACATCCGGAGGTCGGCGGTTCGGGGTCGGTCCGGTCATCTGCTCCTGGAAACTTCTGAGGGACAGACCGGGCCCTTCTCCTTGTGGTCCAGTGTTGCCGCAGAAAGGACGGGCAAAGACAAAGATGGGTGAGGGCCTTGTGACAGACCATGAAGACTTTTCTTGGTTTTTCGGTGATCTGCAACCCCACAGATCTGCGGGAGGCAGTAATCCTCCCCGACTGTCCGCGTGGGCCAAATTCAGAATGGCTCCCAGAGGTCTTTGTGTTACACCCGCAGCACAGTTCGTCCACGAGAGCTTCTTTCCCGGAAGTTTTATTTTTCAATAGCAGTTACGTTCAGTGCTATTTTGCATTGGCGCCAGGTGTACGGCGTGGCGGTGAGACAATGGCGCGCTTGGCGAAGTGACCCCCAGTGTTGTCCGTGCCTGGCACCATGGACGGTTGTCACAGTGTCACCACTGTCCTCGCTGTGCTGTGCCCTACACCCCTGCAACTGTTTTGTAACCGCCAGGTGTTACTGAAGCTCTTCACCTTTTTCACCCCATCTCCTGTCCCTGCTCTGGAAGTCACCAGTCTGTGCTCTGTATCCATAAGTCTGCGTCAGTTTTGTTTGTTCATTGGTTTTGTTCATCGGATTCCACATGTAAGTTAAGTCCTATGCTATTTGTCTTGCCCTGACTGACTTATTTCACACGCTACCCTCTGTGTCTACCCATGCTGTTGAAATAGTAAAATTTCATCCTTTTTTTATGGCTTGACCATTGCTGAGATGAATAATTGTTTGTTTAATGTGTATTTTTCCTACCTTGAGAGATTTTAAAGTATTGTCAAAATTAGTGAATAAAAAGAGGCACAGAGACAAAGGCACAAAAACAACTCAATGTAAAATATTTTCAACAAATATTATTTTAATACTTAGACCTCTATATAAAATAACAAACCTAGACACACACATTCACAAAATTTACCTTTCACAAAATTTATCTCATCTCAAAAAGGATGAGACAAAAATGTAAAATGCAAAACGATGAAACTTCTAGAAGAAAACAGTGGGGAATCAATGTGACCTTGGATTTTATGATGTTTTTTTAGGTCCCCACCAAAAGCACAGTCCATGAGAAAACATACAGTTAAGTTGAACTTTAGTAAAAGGCAAAATATCTTCCTTGTGAAAGACATGGTTAGGAGAATAAATAGACAAGCTGAAGACTTGTAGAAAATAATTTGAAAACAGGTACATAAATTGTATCTTGAATGTAAAAGAACTCTTAAATCTCAACCATAAGGAAACAATCAAATTAAAATATGGCAAAAGATCCGGACACCTCACCAAAGATGTGAGGATATCCAAAGAGTATATGCAGATTGCGGCTAAGCGTGGGAAAAGAGACTCAGCATCTTGTCATTAGGGAAATGCAAACTAAAATTATAATCAGATATCATCATCCCTGTTAAGATGGCTACAGTCCAAAAAACGAACACCACCAACCGCTGCTTGAGAATGTGGAGCACCAAGAGCTCTCACTGTGTGCGGATATGCAGTATGGCGCAACCCCTTCAGAAGACAATTTGGCAGCCTTTTACAAAGCTAAACGGTATCTTACTATGTGATCCAGCGATTACGCTACGAAAACTAGCATGCAAAATGCTACCAGGAGCTTCATTAGCGATAGTGAGAGGCAACTATAATGCCATGTACTGGGTGAATACGTGAACAGAGTGTGGGCAGCCCACGTAATGAGATGCTCTTCAGCAGCAGAAGGAACTAACTATCAACTCATACAACGGCCTGGGCAAATCTTAAGTGCACATTATTAAGTAAAATTATCCAGTCTGAAAAAGCTACATTCAGTATGATTCTAGTTGTGGGACGTTCTCTAAACAGAACAATGATTGCCAGAGGCTGAAAGAGGGTGGGGGGGTTTGAACAGGTGAAGGTTATCAGGCAAAATGCTGTTTTCATCAGTTTACACAGTTTCTTTTATTTGTTGTTGTTGTTGTTGGTGGTGGTGGTGGTGAATCCCTTATTCTGTGTGATATTGTAATGGTGGCTACCTAAGATTATGATTAGGTACTTGTTCAATGTGTATACATTTGTCACAATTCATGAATTGTAATGAAGATCGTATAGTTTCGTACCTATAAGCTGTATACATCACATGTTTATCTTAAAAAGCAACACGTCGATATTTTAGGAAGTTAGGAATTAATTGCTTAGTGAGCCACTTTTAATTCCTTTAAGTTAAATCTCTCTGTTTTAGAGAATATGGTATTGGTTGCCTGGTTCTTATTTTCAATCTTTGTCTCTGAGATGATTTTGATGGCTCTTAAACATGGGAACACCAGACAAGTTCTCAGGACTTTATTTGTCTTTCTAACATCTGGTTTTCCCTATAATGTCTCACGCTCCGGACTTGAGAGTTGTACATTTCATTTAGAAAAATAATGATCCTCAAAAGCATTCAAAGCATAATAAGCAGAAATTGTAACAATTTATTTAAGCTCGACAAAAACAGAAAGCAAAGAAAGGCACAGTTGTGTGGCACATGCGAGCTACATTAAAGACCCACGGCCAAAAGAAAGGAAGGAAAGAACTAAGAACACACAGAGGGCCAGCCTGGAGTAAGCCAGCCTTCTAAAACTCACTTCAAATGTTCGTATTTCACCACGGATGTTCTTGGACTTGATTATTTTGAAACAACAGATGAAATCCTCATGTCTAAACCACTTGCATTCATATAAGTCCCTGCTATTCTAAAAAATTATCATCCATCCTTTCTATCTATTTCACAAACCAGAAAAGGCCCAGTTGGTGAAATGTGTTCTCTCTAATGAAGGCTCAGCAGTGGCAGAAAGTGACCCAAGGTCATTCCATCAAGCATATTCTTTGTCGTTATTATAATAGAATATAAATAATTTTGATATCTTAATTTTTCAAAATATCCCCACATGTTCTGCAATGATAAAGTATCCCTAGGTTTTTGATAATAGGTAGGAATACATATATATTTAAATGAAAAATAGGCATTATCAAAATGAGTTTGTTCCCCCGTTTTTATCTTTTTTCAACAACCATGAGGCAATAACAGAAACTTCCTCCATAAGACAAACCCATTCCTAGTAGGGACAGATCATTAAGGGCAGTAAAATGGCTGAATATATTCTCATCTTATTGTATAAGACTTTTGAAATTGACTGCCTGTGCTTTCCAATCTCCTCATTTTGTGATTTCTAAATCCCTTCTTCATGCATTTGCCTAGAACACAAACCTCAGAAACACTGAAAAGAGACTTGATTTTCTTGTATTCCACTGTCTTCCTGAATTACGTTCCCAAGAATCACCCTCTTCACAAATCCGATAACGTTCCAAAATGTTTTCATTCCTCTCTACCCATGTCATCAGTGACCCCAATAAATCTCCAGTCCTAAGATAATTGGCCCAAATGGTTTCTGATGTTATTATGAAACAAAGCTGAATAGGATCAGTATCTTACATTCCAACACCCAGCTCTCTGAATGCCCACCCTTAAATGTCTTGCTTCTATTCTCCAGCACATTCTCACCAATACTTTATCCCATCAAAACATCCAATCCATTAACCCAATCACCTTTGCATGGTCCACCATCCCGATTAGCTGCTTATTTCTCTTCTTACCCAGCTTACGTTTCATAATCTGTACCATGATCAACTTTCGTCCTTTCTCCCTTGCCTGACAAGTGGACACACCACTGAAACGATAGAACAAAGAGCTTCCTGATGCTTCCACATTGAAATCTACAAACTTACCTGTCTCTAGACTGGTGGTTTTTGTCTTCTCTTTTTTTTTTTCAGGTTACTTTTTTTATGCTCTTAAATAATGGCAATTCCTACTCTCATGCCTGAATGTCATCCTTCTCATGTATCTCTGCCATTCCTTACTCAATAAAAATTTTTTATTCTGCACTATCACCCCCAATAGCTTAAACACACATTGTATATACCCAACACCCATCTTAAAAGAACTTTCCCCTGATTCCACACTTTCCTCCAACAATGGCATGTTTTTTGTTTGTTTATTTGGCTACTGTTTTATAAAAATATCTTCACTGAGCAGTTTCCATTTGCTATTTCCTCTCACTCTTTCTGTTTTCTTTTAAAAAATTGTGTACTTCAAAGCAGTTTAACATTTGCCAAAAAGTCTCAAGTACAGGACAAGTAGCATTTTCCTTGAGTCATCTGAGAGTACATTGCTGACCTGAAGCCCAGGACGTCTGAATACTGAAGTGTGTGTTTCTGAGAAGCAAAGGGGGTCTCCTGCATACCTGCAAACAGCAACTTCACCTACTGATGCGCTGTGCACATCTGATCCTCAGACCCCAGCCAGGTCTCGACCACTGTCCATGCAATGTCATTTGCAATAACAGGATCCAAGTCGGAACCATACGCTGCATTAAACTCCCATGTCTCTTCAGCCTACTTCAGTCTGGAATGGTTCTTTGTTCTTGACTTTATGACCTTGACCAGTTTGACGAGTCTTCTCATAAGGACGCTATTTCTATTAGATCAGAGCCCCACCTTTAGGAGCTAGGAGGCCCCAACTCCACATACAGGCACACTGGGGTTTCGGGGTTCAACACATAAATCTGGGGGCCACAGACATTCAATCCGTAACACCCACTCATGGGCATGTCCTCCTCATGCTGCCCCGAATTTCCTCCTGGGCTACTGCTCCTCCCCAAACCCCACTCCTCTGTGGACACATACTTTGATCAGCCCTGCCTATGGGGTTTGGGGCTAAATTTTGGGGGGAACTAAAAAAGGAGCTTCTCTCTTCTGTCATTTATACTTCCTCTTCTCTGTCTCCCTTATTTAGCATCCTGAAATTGCCACTTAACACATAAAAAGAAGATTTCCAACACTGACATCTGAATGTGTGGTTCTCCATTCCATTCCCCTGCAGCTGCCCCACCACAGGGGACAGGCTTACAGAGCCTGTTCAGTGCATGGACCCACCTGCCTCACTCATTTCCTTCAGATCTCAGTTCAAAGTCACCTCTACACATCAACCTCCCCTGATGAGCTTCTGCAAATGTCACATCATAGGCCCTATCACTCTCTAATTAGTTACATGGACTTTTTAATCATAACACCCATCTCCATCTATCTATCTGTCTATCTCTCATCATCATCACCGATCGTCTGTCTATCTAATGCCCTGTGTGATGAGATGAGCTGTATACATGTTTGTGTGCATTTGTTCACTAGCTCTTTCTTCACTGCTTTTGTCTCCAGTGCTAAGAACCATGCCTGGCACAAAGTACGTGCTTAGCAAAAATTTTTTTTTGCATAAAAAGTGTTGCTGTGGTGTAACAAAAATGAGAGGCATTAACGTGGAGACCGCCTTCACCCTAGCACCTGGGTGAGCATGTGGACCAAATTCTCAGGTGTTGGGGGGCTGAGAGCACATGTGTGGGGCTCCGTGCTGGGGGAAGTGAACAAGTATGTAGGGCAAAGTCAACCCACACAAGAATTAAGGGAACTGACGGCCATAAGGGATAGAAAAAATATAGACAGAGATATACATAGCTCCTGATGTAAGTTGAGAAACAGAAAACTAGAACAACATGAAACCAAAGAAGACCATATTTACCACAGAGGAATTTTCCAGAGAATGGCCAATTTGTTTTAAAAATAGTAAAAAAAAAAATTTCAAAAAGCAATTAAAAATACAAATCAGAGGACAAATATTTTGAAAGACAAAGATTCACTGTAAGAATTCCAAGAGATCCAAACTAAAAAGTAAGTACCTATGAAGGAAAAAGAGTTAAATGATGATGGTATTTTGGGTAAGAAAACAAAGAAATGATCAATAATTTTAAGAAGCACTCTTCAACCTAGAAGTCAGATAACTGTGTCACAGGATATGGCCTATGGCACATCAGGCTGTCTTGACAGGGCGTGTCTGGTTTGCTGGTGTGTGCAGAGGAAGGTAGCAATTCAAAAATATGACAAAACTTGCATTAAGAGACTTACTGAATTCAAACATGTGTACTCATTCTGAACTTCCAGCCAAGATGGAGACGTGAGTAGATACACTGTGCCTTCTTACACAACCAAAAGAAGGACAACAGTAAATTTAGAAACAAAAACAACCCGAACTTCCAGAGAATTGAACTGTGTGGAAGTCCAACAACCAAGGAGTTAAAGAAGAAACATCCATCCAGACAAGCAGGAGGGGCGGAGACGGGCAGCTGAGGCAGAAAGGATGCGCAGCAAGGCAGTGGCTGGCAGATCGGGTGGCCCCACATTCGTGTGCAGATAAACCAGGAGGAACAACTGGGGAACAAGACAGACCAAGCCACCAGGGCTCCAGTGCGGGGAAATAAAGCCTCAAAATCTCTGATTGAAAAACCTGTGGGGGCTGAGGTAGCAGGAGAAACTCCCAGCCTCACAGGAGAGTTCGCTGGAGAGACCCACAGGGTCCTAGAATGTACACAAACCCACCCACCCGGGAATCAGCACCAGAAGGGCCTAATTTGCTAGTGGGTAGGGGGGACGTGACTGAAAGCTGGCGGAGAGCTGAGCAAGTGCTACTGTTCCCTCTCAGACCCCTCCCCCACATATAGCACCACAACACAGCAATGTGAGTTGCTCCGCCCTGGCAAATACCTAAGCTTCCACTCCTTACCTTGTAACAGGTACGCTGAGACAAAAAAAAAAAAAAAAAAATGGCCCAAATGAAAGAACAGATGAAAGCTCCAGAAAAATACAACTAAGCAATGAAGAGACAGCCAACCTATCAGATGCACAGTTCCAAACACTGGTAATCAGGATGCTCACAGAAATGGTTGAGTATGGTCACAAAATAGAGGAAAAAGTGAAGGCTATGCAAATTGAAATAAAGGAAAATATACATAGAACCAACAATGAAGGGAAGGAAACCAGGATTCAGATCAACAGCTTGGAACAGAAGGAAGAAATAAACATTCAATCAGAACAGAATGAAGAAACAAGAATTCAAAAAAAATGAGAGGCTTAGGAAACTTTGGGACAACCTTAAATATTCCAACATCTGAATCATAAGGGTGCTAGAAGTTGAAGAAGAAGAGCAAGAAATTGAAAAGTTATTTGAAAAAATAATGAAGGAGAACTTCCCCAATCTGGCAAAGGAAATAGACTTTCAGGAAGTCCAGGAAGCTCAGAGAGTCCCAAAGAAGTTAGACCCAAGGAAGCACATACCAAGGTACATCATAATTACATTACCCAAGATTAAAGATAAGAAGAGAATCTTAAAAGCAGCACAAGAAAAGGAGACAGTTACCTACAAAGGAGTTCCTTTAAGATTTTCTGCTGATTTCTCAAAAGAAACCTTACAAGAAAGAAGGGGCTGGAAAGAAGTATTCCAAGTCATGGAAGTTGAGGACCTACATCCAAGATTGCTCTATCCAGCCAGCAAAGCTTTCTTTTAGAATGGAAGGGCAGATAAAGTGCTTCTCAGATAAGATCAAGTTAAAGGAGTTCATCATCACCAAGACCTTATTACATGACTGTTAAAGGACTTATCTAAGAAAAAGAAGATAATAAAAAATACGAACAACAAAATGACAACAAACGCACAACTATCAACAACCAAACCTAAAAAAATAAAAACAAACACAAACTAAGGAAACAACTAGAACAGGAACAGAATCACAGAGATGGAGATCACCTGGAGGGTCATCAGTGTGGTGGGGGAGGGGGGAGAATGGGAGAAAAGGTACAGGGAAAAAGAAGCATAAATGGTAGGCAGAAAATAGCCAGGGGCCAGTTAAGAACAGTATGGGAAATGTAGAAGTCAGAGAACTTATATGTACAACCCATGGACATGAACTAAGTGGGGGATGCAGGTGGGAGGGGGCGTGCAAGCTGGAGGGGAATAAAGAGGGCAAAATGGGACAACTGTAATAGCATCATCAATAAAATACTTTTAAAAGAAAAGAAAAACACATTTACTTGTTCCATAGTTAGGATCTAGAGTCAGAAGGAAGAAGCTCCGACAGCTATTTTAACAGACAAAGTTGAATATAGAGCATTTTAATTGCATACTGGAGGTGGAAATAGGACATCGAGGCATGCTGAAGTTACAGCCACAGGAACTGGGTGGGCACAGGGAAAAGGTGGAGATAATTAAAGTTCCGAAGCATCAGGAACAGCCCAGCTCGCTGGAGCTGGGACTCTGGTCCCGGAATGGTGGCACGGCTGGCCTCCGGACCGCAGAGGCTGGGGGTGCACAGCTGGGACCCCAGCTCTCCGGGTGGGGTGTCGGGGAGGTGCAGACACGCAGCGGGGCTAGTCCTGGAGTGTTGGGGCACGACGAGCCGAATTGTCACGGCTGCTGCCGGCCGCGCAGGCATCGCCCTGGGGCAAGAAGTCTCGGTGGAGAAGGGAAGCAGGGTAGGAGCCGCGTGCAGACGGCACCGAGCTCGCCCTTGGCCCTTCCCTTAACCTTCCAGGATCCCCCCAGCACCTCCAGAGCCTCGGGCCAGGTGCCAGTTAGCGAAACAGAAATTCGGTCTGCAGGTACCTGGCCTCAGGCAGGCAGAGCAGAGCAGAGCAGCCAGGAGTGGGTGTGCAGCTGAGCGGTAAGGGGCAGCATCACTAACGCCCCCCCTCCCCAGGGCCTTGACCTAATGAAGCATCCCTGTTATATGGGAGAGGGACACAAATCCCTGGATGTGGTCACTGTTGAAACACATGCAGTCATTAAGCATCATATGCACAATCATTTCTGATAGGTGGGATACCGTATTAAATAGGGATGCTATTTAGAGACAGATTCCTAATTGCATGTTACGTAAAATGATGATTGCGTGGTTTTTAGTCATGACAGGAACTGCTGTGATAAAGTAGCAATAATGGTAATACAAATTAATAACTACACAATAATAGTAAATATAGTAAAAAATTATAATGACAAAAGGTAACAGTTTTTGCTAATACTAAGATACTTCTCGCTTTTGCCAGGCATTTTGCTTTTCATTTTTTATCTCTTTCCGAGACGCCCACAAGCCTGGTTGGTTAGGTAGCTGCGGTGCTCTGCTGGGGGTGGAACAGAGAGAGTCGTATTCTCAGGGCGGCAGGTGAAGACGTGGACCCAGGTGTCTGAACCTGGGCCCCTGCCTTCCTATCTGATGTTTCAATACCATACAGGTGACACATACCGCTGTGTGTGGATTAGACATTAATAAAGCATTTATAGTGTATCAGAGCTGTGTGCCTGATACAGGGACCCAAGGCTCGGGCCTTTGAAAGACGTCCTCTTTCTCCTGGGACCGTGAGTAGAAGGTCATGACGATGGTGATGCCAGCTACCCTCGACGTTCCTGCTCCTGCGCGACCCAGCCCCCCATGGGCCCAAAGTCCTCACAGAGCACAGTGGCTGTCATTGGCTGGGGTGCACTTCTTATGTACACCCCCACCTCAGTCAAGTTCCCTGAGGTGAGACTCGGGTCACAGTGACTGGGGCGTGGTGTGGGTGTTTCAGACGCTGACAGCGTCTTCGCACCTCCCACGGATGACTCACGCTGTGTGTTGTGTGTGGGCTGCAGTCTGTCGGAGGAAACCACGCGTCACTTTTCCGCCAGTCGTGAGGAAAGACCGTGCAGTTGCCCGCATGTCCCCAAGGCTGCAAGACGATATCCTACCGCTGGCTTCCCGTGTCGAGACGTTTCCTGCTCTTTCTGCACAGTTTCGGTGTTGTTGGAACTGTGGAGGGGTGAGGGGTGCCACCTGTGATGTGCTGATATCTTTGTTGGGACGATGGGCAGGAGAAATCCACGGCAGAGATGTGTGGTCACTGAGAAATAGTCTTCTCCGGATCCAGTTTTTAAGGAGTGGGTGTGTAAGGTGTACCGAGTTATTGTGGACGAAAGCCAGGTTCAGGCCTGCATGTGGGAAGCAAACCAAAGTCCGGTGATTTAATAGAAAGGAGCCAATACTATTCATTAACTTTGCTATTGAACACCAATACAATACACTGAGCAACAGCTAGCACAACTGACAATTAAAGCTGTGTTTTCCCATCGTTCCAGACTCCAACACGAGACAAAGCACAATGCACACAGCAAAACGCAGAGCGGGGCGATCCTGAACACGGACCGCATGAGACAGCCCGGTGACCTCCAGAAAGAAGATGACTTCCCTGCGTCTCAGACGAGAAAATGAACTGCTGCTACCAACCAGGGCTTCTCAGCGCGAGGACGAAACTTCCCTGATGGGAGCGAGCCCTCAGGTGGCGCTCAGCCCTGGCAAGTCAGGGGGCACGCACCGAAAACTACGGTCACGCGTGTCTCGGATGAAAGACCATTGTCTCTGCTTCCAGATCCAACGCTGACGGTTTGAATATTGCTAAGGTTTTTCTACCATTTCTATTATTTTGGAAAGACACATTCATTGAAAGAACACTGCAGGTAATATTATTTGCTAGTGGGAATGGGAATTTCACAGAGGCAGGAGAAAAAGAGGTTTACAGTCAAATGTGAATGACTTTGAGAACATGGTGTGAAGTAATTATTTCTCAAGAAAAATGTCGTCCTCCATTGCTCCACGCTGCTAAGTCAAATATGATTCATTTCAATTCAACGGCAGAGCAGGCGAACATGGAAGATTTATTTCCTGATTTGAGGGGGCATATGCAAGTCAATGGTGGGGAAAAGTATTGAACAATTTATGATCTTTTGCTTTAAAAGATCTCTCCCCTCCAATAGCTAGTAAAGCTGAGCATCTCTTCATGTATCTGCTGGACATTTGTACGTCTTCTTGGGAGAAGTGTCTATTCAGATCCTCTGTCCATTTTCTAATGGGATTGGTTTTTGTTGTTGTTGAGTTGTATGAATTCTTCATAGATTTTGGATATTAACCCTTTATTGAGGTGTTATTTACAAATAGGTCCCCCTCTTTGGTTGGTTGGTTGATTTTTTGTTTTGATGATGTGTTTCTTTGGCTGTGCAGAAGCTTTTTGTTTGATAGAGTCCTATTTATTTTTACTTTTCCTCCCCTTGCCTTTGAGGTCAGATTTATGACGTCCTCTCTAAGGCCAAGGTCCCTAAGTTTGGCACCTAAGTTTCCTTCTACATAATCTATTGTTTCAGGTCTTATATTTAGGTCTTTGGTGTATTTTGAGTTAATTCCTGCATATGGTGTGACAAAGAGCAGTGCGGTTTCCTTCTTTTGCAGGTGGCTTTCCAGTTTCCCCAGCACCATTTGTTGAAGAAGCTTTCTGTTCTCCACTTTATGTTTTTGGCTCCAATGTCACCCCCATTGCCATGCATGAGGTCCAAGCCAGGGAGCTGCTTAAGTATCGTGATATTCCAAGAAAACCCCCCGGAGGACCAGGAAATGTGGGCACGCCGTCTATCTCTCACGTTACAGGTGAGCGCACCGATGGCGGTGGATGGTGGGAGAGAGACCCACCTGCCTCCGTCCTCAGCGCTGCTCACTGGGTTAGGGAGGGGGCAGTGCAGCAGGGAGGGAGCTGGGGTAGCCTGTGAAAGGGCTACGGTGTGTCATAAACCCAGGAGCCATGAGACACCACTTTCCTTGGTGCTTATGGCTGCTGGCCAGGCAGCCCTCTGCTCTCTGAGGCAGAGGGGCTGTGTCCTGAGCTACCCCACGCCAATAAATTTGACAAAATTGAAAAAGATCCGTTTTCTTCTTTGTCTTTCTAATTTTCATAGCACCCATTTAGGAGATAAAAAAAGACAACAAATCCTTACCCCTGTGCCACTTACATATTTGATTAAGAAAATATCCTAAAGGCCTCTTTTTAATCTTTAAGTTTCAAAGATTTTGGAAGACTCCGAAAAAAGAAAAAGCGATATAAACAAAGAATAACATGGCCCCGGCTGGGTTGCTCAGTTGGATGGAGCGTTGTGCCCATACAGCAACAGGCGGAGGGTTTGCTTCCGGTCAGGGCAGAGACCGGGCTTGCAGGTTCCATCCCTGGTCAGGGGTGTGTGTGAGAGGCAGCCCACTGACGTTTCTCCCTCATCTCTCTCTTTCCCTCTTCCCGTCTCTCTCTGCGCCTTTTCCTTCTCTTCAAAATCCACAAACATATCCCTGGGCAAGCGTTTACAAAAAGTAGAATAACAGGCACACGAAGCAGAGAGCTAACAAATTGCAAATGACAGTGATGTTTGGGGACAAAGCCTTGATTTCGGCCTCTTGATTAACACTCGCTCTAGGCAAAGGTTTGATTTTTCCACTAGCCTCTGTTCCCAACCAGGACACTAATAGGCCTGAATTTCTCTTCCCCGGTCCTATAGACATGTTTCTGGGCCAACGGGAAAAATCTTTGGAGGCTGGAGGAGTTCATTAGGGTTGGCAAAGTTTTCACCGAAGCGTTGAGAAATCGTTCCTTCAGCTGCTTCCTATGACAAAGCAGGATCTAATTTCAATACCAAATTGACCTGAAGGGACGTCTCCACTGCCTTTCGAAAGGCTGCTCCGCAGGCCAGGTGCTGCCCGCCCCCCAGCACGAGGCGGCTCTGTGGAGGCGGAGGGACTGGGATGGGGAAGGGTTCTCTGCGCCCTTGGAAGGGGGACCTGTCTCACAACCACGGGACAGACAGGATGTGCCTGGGGGGATGCTCTACGCTCCAGTTCTGGGTCCGAGTTCCTTCCTCCTTTCACTCTTTGACCAGTCACCGTGCAGAGCCCTCTCATTTGTCACTGCCTGGTGCCAGGGCCACTTGAGCTGGGGCTTTGGAGCCACCTGGTTATGACAGCAGTGACTGGAGTAGCTGCCAGCCTAGGTGCTGAGCACTCAGTCTCTGAGTGTCCTCTGTCCCACAACTCGCCTGTCCAGAAAAGGTGGTCTTGCTGAGGGAGGTGGACAGTGAAGAAGCTGGTCACAAATTGCTGAAGGGACAGTTGATGACACACAGCTGGACAGGCAGCTTCGGGTCGAAAGAGGGCTATGAGTCTCTGGTGTTGCTACTGTGGGGTTCGTTAGGCCGCAGTGCATCTTTGAATAAAATGAACGTGTCCGTGCTTGGCATCACAAGCACTGACCTTTCCGCCTGTTACGTTTGGTTTTTATTGTGTACCTTATCTGTGTCTGCTTCGTTGAGCATATAGATTATAGTAATCCATTTCCCAATTTTAATCCATTCTTAAACTATTTTGGGAGTCAGTGCCATTTTTTCCCATAATATTGTAGACTATTTACTAGTTGTTTTTTTTTTTAAAGAATTTGTGCATCTTATGTGATGCATTTCTTTCTGTGAGTTGTCTCTTTTGGGTTGTATTGTGTGCACTAATTTTATGTTTGGAGTCAGAATATACTTTTTCTCATCTTCCAGTACCCACAATTGAAGAGACCTATTAGATCACAGCTACTCCATCTAAAAACTATTCCAAAGTCCTTTATGATGAGGTTTAAATCTGGGCTCCATAAGCCAATCACATTCAGGGACCAGGCAGCTGTGGCACAGTTACATAGTTAGCTCTTTTATTACGTGGTGGGAACAAACATGAATTTTCGCTAGTGTATCCTCAGACTTTGATTCTGTGAGTAGGATTCAGGTTTTGGCCAACTTTGCCTTTTTCTCCATCCCCACTAGCCCTTAGGTATTTCAGTTTGTCTTCTCTTGCATGAATCTTTTAACAGTCTCTTAAAAGGTCTTTTACCTCTACTCTTATTCCATTGCAATTATTGATCAACCCCATATTTAAACAAAATTTTCAAAAATGCAAATACGAACATGCCATTTCTCCTTTTGAAGCCCTATTTGCCCTTCTATCAACCTCTGACCTCCTTAAGATAGCACAACACAGCCGGATCTTTAACGCGTGGCCCCCTGACCCCGGGTGACCCACGCATTCTGCACAGACTTAGCCCAGTGCGCTCGATTCTCTGTATCCTTCAGCCTCACACCACCTGCTGGCTTAGGCCCTCCCATTATTTGTTCTCATAGCTTCTTCTTAGGTTCTCTCTGTAACACTCACGCCATCTTCTTGTAATGCACTGTTTAGCGTCTCTGTGCTTGAGACAGACGACAAAGTCAAATTGTCCTTGTTCAAAGCCCAATCTATACCAATGGCCACTGTCAGGTGCACAGTAGGTGCTTAATGTTTGTTCAAAAATATAGTAACAAGGAGATAGGCACAATAAAAACTACAGATTTTCTGAGACATACAATGGAAGATGTGGATAAATGGAAAATATTCTCTATTTATATGAGAAAATATCATGTTAGCTCAAACAAGTTTGTGTAATAAACAGAGCTACAAAAATTATTTTAAAAGGTGATGGCATTGAAAGAAAGGTATTCTAAAATTTATCTGGATGAGTAAATATGAAAGAAAGGTAAGAATATTTAAAAAGCAGTTCAAGAGTGTTGTAGTCCAACCAGAAACTAAAATAATTCAAGTGTGTTTCTCTGGTAGCAATAAACAGAAAGATGAATTTAACAGAGTAGAACTTTTAGAAATAATTCTAGACATAAATAAAATTGGTCCAAGATAGAATGACAGCGCAAATCTGTGTTGTGATAACTGAATAACCAACTGTAAAAGGATGGACTTTGATTTTCAAATCCTGTACAAAAAAGCTAATGATTACGCTTTTAAAAAATGGAAGGATCTGTCGTTGAATTCACACACCATCGATTGGCTAGACAATGGATTTTTAAACAAGACACTAAATGCAAAACACATGTATATTTAAAATAAAAGATACGAATACACACATTTAAAAACATGGCAAAAACGGCACAAATTAAATCAAAAGACTATCGACCCATCATCTTTAGAGGTAACACCCACAGACAGGCTGGATCCTGGCCGAATGTCCCTAATGGTTCCTCCTCCTCCTGTCTCACTCAGAAGAGGGAGACACTGTGGCGTCACTCCGAGGTGACAGCTAGGAGCTCGAGACAAGAGCTGCTTCCCTGTACCCCCTCCCACTCGCCGCCACCCTGGAGCTTCCCCTGATGCAGCAGCGGTGACACTCTGGTGGCATTCTGGGGCGGCCAGTCCCCTGGTCGCTACACCCCCCACCCCCCTACACCTGGGCCAGGGTGTTGAGGGGGGCTCACGCACCTGCCGGTTTCCGAACCGGAACCAGTTGCTGGAGGAGAGGCAGTTACATCCCGACACTGATCACAGGGTGTGTGTAATGAACCCCGTCTTCGATCACGTTAGCCTGCTTTTACGTTTTAATTACGGGGGTCACGCTTTCTCAAGACATTTCTCTTTTGTCTACAAATCACAAAAAAGCACAAGAATACACTGAAAAGCTCTATGGAGTCAGGAGTCTTCGGCTCTTGGATGCACCCCAGGTGCCTAGAATAAGGGGCTGGTTCAAAGAAGATGGGTATTCAACATTTGTGGATGAAGGAACGAGTTGGTAGTTACTGTGCTCCTCGTCCCACGAGTGTTCCATTCCATTCCGCCAGTGGTTGGACTTCGAGCTCTGGCCTCATCCTGTGCATGCTGAAACATTGTTATTGCCAAAACTGTCTTCTTATGTCTATTTTCAGTGACACAAGTGAAATATTAATTGTAGATAAAGCAGGGGAGGATAATATTTTGATATATTTTTTCTTACATTAATTAATTAATGTGACCTATTCCCTCAGCCTGCACATTTTGAAAACTGATTGCCATGGACCTTTTATTTTATGTTGTCTTGGTCTTTGGAGTGTTTTGAATGGAAGCTTAACCATTAAGGATACGAACGCCCTATCTCCTATCGATACTGGAATTAGTTCTAAAGATTGTGCGTACTTGTGGAATTTTTGTCATATTCGAAAATTCCAATTAAAAATATTTTAAAGCTTGTAACTGAGATAAATTTACTTCCTAGCTGAGTTTTCTACCCCTGGCCAAATAATACTTGTAATCATTTTTTGTTTGTTTCGTTGCCTAACCTAATCCGTTCCTGGGTTGAGGGAAGTTTAGTGATGAAAGCGATTTTCCCGTCGTCTCTCTTCGTGCCCATTGCCAGCACATCCACAGAGCCTTCCGCAGGAATCCCTTCCATCGCTCCCAACGTTTATTCAATTTTGGGTTAATACTCCTTGTAAAATGTTCTTGGTTTTGATCAGAGAATAATTAAAATGTGAAAAAATAACAGGGAGAGAAAAGACAATTTTGCTTTTGCAGGAGCCTTGTCTTATTTACAAACATTGTGTTCCTCAGCTGCCCTCCTGGATTCTCCGCTCACTGAGAGCTCTGTGATTTCACTCCTTGGGACCAGGGTAGAGTGGAGCCCACGGGCTCGTTTTATCACCAGTTTCAATCTTCTCACAGAAGCTGTGCTTTGATTGACACTTAAACCTGATTTACCAGGACTGGTAATTAGCTTAACAACCCATGAATCAGAAAGCAAGTCTCAAACTAGACTGGAGAAAAGTTGAATTAAATTAGTATTTTAATATTGCTCACCACCCCCCCCCCATTTTAAGTACAAAAGAGGGAACTGTTGATTCAACATTTTAATTGATGCAGTCACTGACTCATTCAACTATTCACTGAGTGCTTACAACGTGTGAGGTGCAGGGCTAAATTTATTTCATCATGATTTCCACTTTCCAACTATTGAATTTTGGGACTACTGTGTAGCAGACTGAGTCAAAAGAGGCTATGTTTATTTCTCTGATATGCAAGACGATTTTTGACATAAATTTTTATTTGTCTCCCAAAATATGCTACTTATATTGTTTCACTAAGAAATGTTGAATTATTCTGTGTACTTATTTAGATCTTCTTCAGAAGTTTTTCTATTTTTAGATATAATCATAATATATCATCTTCAAAAAAGAAATGAGCATTTTACAGAAAACAATAAATGAAGAAGGAATAGTTAGAATAATAAAAATACTTAAAATTGCATTGAGCAATGATTACATTTGTCCCTTTGCTATTTCCCTCAAAGGAGTAAGCCATCTCAGCAGTCACAAAGTGTGTTAGGCCACAAATATTTTCAGCTAATATTTCTTCGTGGTTATTTTTAATTTCCTTCCTCATTGTGCAGTCAATTATAGCACTCAAACTTGAAAAGATGAGTGATTATGCTTAGTTAATTTCTAGAGGGAGGGCGAGTCCCAGATAAGCAAAATCACAAATATTATAGACTGAAAATGGTTTAAATCTTAATTTTCAAGAAAGAAATAGCCCATTTTTTTCCTCTTAGCTATAGTCATGTCAGCCAAGGGGGCGATTCCTTGCACACCTCTCCCTGTTTCAAGTCCTGAAAAGCAGGCGAATTTCAGACGGTGTCGAAACCTGTATGAGATTTTCGCAGGTGAGTCAGCTGCTGCTTGGAAAGCCCTCTTTGTGTTGGAGGAAAATGTAAACAGGTTCGGTGCTTGGTGCATCGCCTTATTCATAAAGCCATGAATACGGACATTCTGCAAAGAGGCCAAGTGGGGGCTGTGTGGTGGCGGATGATCCAGCCACAGCTGACATCTTAAGAATCACGAACCATTAGTTTCTGCAGGGAGAAGAGAGCGTCAAGAGATAAAAACTTGAGTTGATCAGAACCCGCTCTGTGGATACTGAGCTTCCCTTCCCCCCATGTCACTCCCAGGGGAACCTGGAGGTCACCTCAGAGCTGCAGCATCTGAGACTGCAGAGTGGACTTTTGACCGACAGCTGCAGGATGTCGCTGAGACGTTTAGGGTTGCGGGCCAGAGAGACCCGGCAGGGACGCCCGAAGGTAGAACGGCCTACAGCCTGAAAACTCCCAGGACTGCTCTCCGTCTGGTCCAGGCCCAGGTGCGTGGAGAACGGTTGGGACTCCTGTGCAGAATGTGGGGCTAGGCAGCAGCAGAAGGGGGCGCTGGGTGCTGAAAACGTGCTTCCTGAGAGGGGACGCAGAGCAACGCTTTATTCAAGGGAGAAATGGGACGGGCTCCCTGGCAACAACAGAGTACGGCCGGGGCTGGGTGCATTGACCTTGGTCTGGAGAAGAGACCCCATCGAAACCCAGACAAAGGCACTCTGACCACACGGGTACTCTGGAAACCTCTGGGAGCAGTCAGCGAGTTTCCCTTCTCCACGGGTAATCATCCTGGGTCTCAGCGTCAGCCCTGGGTGCTGCGCTGGCCCCGAACAGGGCTTTGGGTGGGACCCAGAATTGTCAAGTCCTTGTCCCTCTGGCCTTCCAGATAGCTTCAGGGCCCTGGTGGACAACGGGCCCACTCAGTTTTATGAGTTGTAGGCAGTGGCCACACCCAGAATTGTGGTCTCCAGCTGAAACGCTTTTCACTTGTATTTGTCCACTTTCAGGAGACCAGGGACAAGATAAAAGATGCCGAGAGTCGCCACCAGGGACCCAGTGACGGTGAACAGTGGTTCCTGTACTTTCAAGGGCATAAGAATTGCCCAGCAAGCTTGCTGTGACTCGGTTTCCAGGCCTTTATTCCTCGAGATTTCGATTCAGCGGATGATGGGGAGAGCCTCAAATTTGCATTTCTAGCAGACTCTGGGACTTTGAGAGCCTCCCTTCCCCTGCAGTGGGTCCCACGCTTCAGCGTGTAGGATCCGAATCAACTGTTGGCCTTGGCAAACCCAAGTGCACGGCCCCACCGCGGAGGGGGAGACTTTGCCCAGGTGCCCGCGCGGTGCTGATGCTGATGGATCGGGACATCCGATCTAGGGCGTGATGCCACAGGGAGCCAGCAGGCAGCCTCTTTGAAACTGTGTTTTGTCTTCCACTCACCTACCGCCTAGAGCGTTCCCAATAACGGTGGAAACGAAAAGGAAAAGTAACAGTGAGAATCATCGATTCCTCATTAAAATCCCACACGGCTTGGCTCTTTGTCATAGGAAGTCTCGGTGCCCACCAGGCGGACCAGGGTCTGGACCTGCGACTTCGGCTCCGGCTCCGGCTCTCAGGCACACCCTTGGAGCCAGCTCCTGCGGCCTCACCTGGGTCATGTTCGCCTTCTCTTATTTTGTTACTCTCTCAGCCAGAGGCAGTCCGCCTCCCACTACTGCCGCAGTTATAATGGATATAAAATAATCAGCTATTGTGTTTATGTTCTTATCTGAGAACAAAAGCCGACAGGGTCCATTTACTGAAGCAGCCCTGTTAATAATCTCCATGTATAACCGGACTTGGAAATAACAAGGTAACACTTTATTCTTTCATAAAGTTTAGTGACTGAAATTACACAAAACTGAGTGCAGAGTCTAAATGAAGCAACACGTTAAAAAAAAGAGGTAATGGAAACCAGGACTCTCAAGGATGCTGATCAAACACCTTCGACCTCCTTAACGCGGTTCCTTCCGATGGAAAAACCGCACAGGGCTCTTAATTACTAATGTGTTCAAATATTATTTTCCCCCAAATTAGATGATTGAGAGGAAACCTACTTAGAGAAAAATCTGTGCAAAAATACTCAAACAAACATTTATAAGAAGGCACTTAACTTCTAGGAATAGGAATTAGATTTATACATTAAAAGTCCTTGATATTTATTACATGTTACACATAAAGTCTAAACAATGAGATCTGGGTCTACATAAGTTATCTGATTTCATTCACTAGGTACCTCCCACATTTTACTTCCAGTAATATATTTTCTATTAGAAATTATTAAAACTGTCTTTAAAATTCTCTACTAAAATACCCTTGTTTTTTTTTCCAGAATGGTTTCTCTCTTTTTGCCTGAAACTCAACTTCCTCCCTTATTCAACTTGCTTTTCTTACTGAGTTTCCTGTCTCCATTTATGGCCTCTCCAGTGTTTCAATTACTCAAGGCAGAAACAGAATTTGCTCGGAACACTTCCTCTCCCCCTCACAATAATTCGATCCCTCAGTTCATAAATTCTGCTACCAACTAGCTGCAGACACTGCCTGAATTTGTCCCCTTACTGTATATAATGGAAAATATTCCTGTGTTCGCCTGGTGTGTCTGTCCCTGCCATCAGCTTTTTTCATTTACACACACACACACACACACACACACACACACACACACACTGGATTTATTTACCAGATAGTTTATATACTAAAAGTACGTGATCTGCCACTGCTTAAATTCTCGTCAGGTCTCCCTGTTGCCTCCAATTATGCAGACTGAATTCCTTAGCCCGGTTTGCAGAGTCCTTTATGATTAGCTCCTGCCTTCCTGTACTTTGGGTTCTTCAGGTGACCAGGTGTCTCAGTCACACCATGTTTTCCATGTTGCCTGACTTCTCCAAGTTGGAAACTTCTTGTCGTCTTTCAATAAACAACTGAATCATTATTTCTTCTTCAGGCTCTTCTCTTCTCTCCCCTGGGGCAAGCCAGCCGGGTCTAACTCCTGTGTCGCAAAGATGCGCAATATATTTACCTGTCGGCACCCTGACCCTGTCTGTTCCGTGGTCTTCCCAGCGCACAGCAGAGCATGGGCTAACACTGACTGGCTGGCTGAAGGCGTGGATCAAGGACCCTTGCTTTTTAAGAAAAGATGACTAAGTTTAGCTTATTAGATAAAGGATTCCAACAAGAGGCATCTTTAGTAGTGTCCAGATAGCTCTCTGTCCCATTAGAATGTCACTATTCCTTAGTGCTTTGTTCTTGAGGTTTAGTTCAATGTTTTTGAACAAACAAACAAACAAACAAACAAGCAAAACAAAACAATGACACACCAACATCAAAGGAAGCACGCTGGGATGGAAGAGAGAGAGAAAGCCAATACCTGGCGTTTATGTCTCCGCAATTCTTCTTAGAATGAGAGGCTCTCCTATGAGGGTGGAAGAAACTTGGTTCCGATTGGGGCCCGAGCATCATTTCAGTTTCTAGCAGACTCAGGGAATTCTCCCCTAGGGAGCCATGACCCAATGTTGCCATACGCCCATGGTTTTAGAAACCGCAACTGACAGGCCACGAGCCCCTGGGAAAATGACTCTGGATTTTAACAGAACCACACTTGTGGGAATTCCTTCATAAAATTATCATTAATTCCTACAGGAATGACTTTCAAGGGGGTTGACCGGGAACTCGATCCCTTTGTCATTACTGTCGGTCGCACCGGTTCGTCACCGATTCTCTGATACCAGGTTCTAATCAATAGGCACCAGCTAGTATTGAATCACCCGTGTCAAGTATTGGAGAGCCTGCATAAATCAATGATTCTCACATGACAATCATATGCAAATTCTATGCAGTTCACCAGTAGTAAGATGTGTTTTTCTTCTCTTTTGCTCCTTGGACATCTTAAACTGTGGGTTTACTTCAAGTAAATGTCCAGCCCTGCTTTGGGAAAAGTCAAAAATTCACTTTCGTCTTCGCCTGAGTTAACTGTTGCTCTCTGCTCTGTTGTTGCTAATTCAAACCAAAAGGGGAGGAGCTGAACCCCGCTGGTGGAGGCCGAGGGCTTGCTGTGGCTCACGCAACTCCTGCCTCACCGAGCAGCCCCTGTCGAATGAACCAAAGTCTCTCCACTCCTTCCTTTGTCTGCCGGGTTTGGTGCAGCCTCCCTTTCGTGAAAGGATCCAGAGGAAAAGCACAAATGGCTTTTGAATGTGTGTAATTATCATTTCAACTTTAATTTGATTTTTAAAATTCAACGAACATAAAGGACAAAGTGGATTTCACAATTTTGAAAGCGAAATTATTCCTAGTTATTAAGTTTTGTAAAAAATTGAAATTCACATGTATGCATCAAAGTGAGAAGGAATTTCATTTTTTTATATATTCCGTCCTACACTCAAACATTGTAATGCAGACTGCAGGTCTTGAACTTCCCTTTAATCTGGTCTTATGTTGAAACTATCAGAAAGCAGGCGTGAAGAAAGGCATTTTGACAAGAGGGTGGACCCACTTTTTTCGGACACCCCTCACAGAAGGCACAAAGCTATTCAAGGTGGAGAAGCACTAGTTGAAAGATTTATTAAGTATATCATGTTGAACTGTGTGGAAATTTACAGAACTGGTTTTTAAAAAAAATTCATTTAATGTCTTCTTAATTTACAATCAGTTTATAACTGATGCCTAACTTGGTTTGTGGCATTGCTCAAGTTTCAGTACAGAAAAAGCATTATGAGTGTCTTGAGTCGTAAACATGACAAGTGTAGACTTTCTGAATTGAGCAAAGTGTGGAAGTAACAGGGCAATCCATTATTACTAAGTAGCTGGATAAAAAACATACACTACAGAACTAACCGCTGCGTCCCAGAGTCCGACTGGGGTCGTTTCTTTTTCCTTTCCTTTCTTTCTGTTTTGTGTGTGAATAATGTATGTGCAATCATTGTACCCAGAACTATCACAGCTTGAGTTGAAATAATTGCTCTAATTTGTATGGCAAAAAAAGCTCCCTCATTTGCGCTGATAAAATGCAACTCATGGTGACGGCAGCCCTCTGGTTTTCACGTGACTCAGAAAGCTGTCTGCAACAAAGGAACGTGTTCGAGATGCGAAAAGCGGCTACCCTTTCGTTCTCACTAAGCTGTGGAACAACTTAGCTGATAGATTTTCTGATACGTCATTTTCCATTCACCTAAATTTATTTCCAAACCCAGCAACTTCATTCCGCGGAGACTCACGAACGACCGGAGTACTTCAGGGCTTTGGCCCTGCGTGTTGGGTGCGACTGCGCTTCGCCCGAGCCTCTGGCAAAGGGCTGCGCAAAGCTGCAGGAAGCGGAAAAACAAAGGAGCCGGCGTGCGGGTGAAATAAACCATTTCCACGTGGTCTAACTCCCTTTAAAGCCATTGCGGAGGACGCCCCAAGAACAGAAACCACGGAGGGGCTTCACTTACCTGGCACGTCCGCACTAAAAGCCGAAGAAAGGCCTCAGCCACTCGGGGATTTCAGGGTCTTGCCATTTGGGGCACATGAGCCCTTTTACCCTCCAGCAGGGAGGGCATTTACGATGTCCAGGACTTTGGCTCTGTCCCAACATCGCAGTTCTCAGTGATTTTGATCTCAGCTCCTCACCCTGGCGCGCCCAGTCCTCTTACGTCACGTCCCCCCATTTTCCCCCCGTTTGGGTCCCTGGCTTTCCGCTGGTGAGCCCACCGCCCGCAGCACCTGCCTGAGGAGTCAGGGGCCCCGACCTCTTTCGCCTTAGACTGTCCGGTAGAAAAATGACCGCAGCCAACACAACGATCGCCATCTGGTGTGAACGCATTAAAATGACACCTATTTTTTTGTCAGGTTGGCCCACAATATACTTTACGGTGTGCTGCAGAGATTCAGTAACCAGTTTATGTGCCATACGATGGAAAAGGTTGAGCATCGTTGCCTCATGACGTTGTGTAATTTACTTACTTTTGTGCACGCTGTCGAGCCTTTGTCTTTGCCACTAGATTGCAAGCCCCGTAGGGCAAGTAGCTTTGTCTTTTTGTTCCTCTGGGCCCAAATCAGTCCAGCTGGTTCGTCCGCAGAGTTGGCTTCCGGTTGGGCGGTGGCGTATTAGTGCTGTTGCAGGTGTGTGTGAACCTTTGCCTGAGCACAGTCCCCAGCATGCGTTCCTCTGATCATTGCATCTGTTGGAGGGTTTGTTGTTATATTTACGAAGGCCATCTTCTCTGTATTTTTTCAGCATTTGTTTCTCTGTGCTTTGTTGTGGAGCCCAGGTGAGGAGAAATTATCCAGGTGCGTAGACCGCACTTCGAGAACTGCTTTCCTATAGGGCCGTCCGTCCACACCCAGCCAGCTCCCGCATCTGAACGCGCTCTGAACCCTGCTCGTTTTTTCCCTGGGCCCTGTGCATCTTTGGAAGACACTGTTCACTTCCCCAGTCCCTGTGATGAGCAGACACCCCCAGGGAAAGCCCGGGACCCCAGGCTCGTCTCTCTGGATGTTCTTCTTGAAAGCCTCAACTACATAAACCTTCCCTTCTCTTTTAACTCGACTTGGCTGTAATACACACACTTCAAATATTTTCTTTTCTTTTCCAGTTGTTCTTGGGGGGAGGCCTGCTCAAATTCCCCTTGCTCTGCTCATACCGGAAGCTGGTATCCCTCTGGAATCCCTCCATTTCATTTTGTAAAAAGATTTTGTTATCATCTTTAATGCAAGAGTAATCTGAAAGATAAAATCTGATAATTTGAAAATGTTTTTTGGACATTTAAAATATGCATCGCTTTAAATAGTTACGGAATGTCCACATGGGCTCCGATGTGATACGGGACGCATTCCACCTCCGTGGTTAGGTTGGTCACAAATACACAGCTGTGATTTTATGTTTTTCTATTGGGCAATTCCCCAGATTTGCCCGAAATAAACAATAAGCAAGCAGAACACTCTTGAGTATTAGTATTTTTAAGAAGTTGGCGTAGGATTTCCTGACCTGGCTTGAAGAGCCTGGGAAAAATCCCACTCCCATCCTGATTCTTCAAATGTGCTACCTGCCTCATGGACGAGCCCTACTGGGAACGTGTGCACGCCCCGCGTGTCCACCTGCTGACGAGCACGCCTTGGGCTCCTCTCACCCGCCTGCTCCGAATGCTGCCCGGTGGCCGGCCACCAGCTCTGTACGAAACCCACTTTCGTAAGCAAATCAGAGCCTCTCTATGGGCAGAACACGGCCCAAAGGGTCTATTTTCATTTACAGTTATGATTAGTAATAAGTATTTTTAACATTACAAGCGCATGTGTTCAACGCTGAAATATTACTTTTTTGAGAACTTTTTATTCATTCCTAAGGGTTTCGCTTTATTTTTGAATGACCTTATGTCACCGCCACTTCACGTCACTTTGTATGATTAGTGTCTGTGTTTATAGAACATGGGGTAGGTTCAGTTGAAAAAATAATTTCAAGCATTTTTAATTTTATTACCTTAAACATTTGAAAAGGTTTTCTTGCTGAGAAACAATGCAAAATGGGAAATTTTATAACACACATAACAAAACAATATTAATGTCTTTTAGATTAGTTTCTATCACGATGCTGAAAACATCAGAGAAGTGATGTCTTTGTATAATTGAAATTGTATTAATACCGCTGTTTTTGGTTTTTTCAAGATTGGATTACTTTACTTCTAAGCTGATAAAAATTACTAGTTTAATTATGGAATGGCTAAAATACAGCAAAGCCTTATTAATTTAGAGTTTATTAGTACAGTATTTTAGCGTGAACAGCAAGAGTTCTGTTTACACAATTCACCGATAAACAATATTTGCAAGTAAGTTAAGTATAAACTCGATTTTATAGGGACTATATGCTGTTCTGAGAGGTGTTTTCAGTCACATTAGAGGGCACTTCAGTCACTTTTGCAAAAATGAAATAATGTTGCTGAACGCAGGTCTGCCTGCCTGCTGCCACGAAAGCCAATACTTGAGAGGCAGGTGCTGACGTAAAGGCAATTGGTTCATATTTAGGTGCTGGCCGCCTGGAAGGTGGGGGACCCATGTCCCAAAGCCCGTCTCCCTGTCTCAGTGGAGGCAGAGGTTTTTCTCGGGAGGGAGTGGAGGCAGAACACAGTGATGGGGGGGGGGGTTGAGAATTTCTTTATGGACTGATGAGCACAGTCCATTCTGTTAAGAAGGCAGGTGACGGTGAGGTGTGCGTCATCCTGGTTTAGTCACCTGGCTTCACGTCGTCCTGGTTCCATGGTTGAAGGTCCACATTCTCCCGGAGCTGGGAAGCCTGAAGGTCTGAGTCTCTATCTGTTGAAGTTGGTTCCTGGGATTCTTGCACAAACATGCTGTTCATCCACCAGCCACACATCAGTCAGAGTCAGCGCGTACAGAAACAGCGTCAAAAGAACGGTGGGGTGGGTTCCAATCCCCCACGATGGGTTACAATTTTCCACGGCTACAATAATAGAATGAAAGTCATCACCGAATGCTGTTAAGGATGTTGGATGCCCCTTCCTGCCCACAAAGTGGTTCTTTTTCCTTACAGGCGTCAAAACCTGGGGTTAGAGCTCAGAGTCAGGGTTGGGTACCCACGATGTCTTTCTCTTTCCTGTTTACACAAATGTTTTTTTGTCCCTCATAGAGATAACTACCCACTCAATTTCTGGAAATGAATAGGACTCTATTGGGCTACGTCTGTAGTGCATTTTAATTATTCTTCTTCTTTTATCCCTAAACTAATTATACCACAGCGATGAATTCCAAGAAAACATTAAACATTTGATGAGTAGAGCTACTTTTCCCCTCCAAATCCTGCTTCACTTAGCGTTGCACTGAACTGCGTGACAACAGGACTCAGTGCCCATTTTTTTCCAACAGACAATTTGTCTTTACTGCGAATTTGTCCTGATACTTATGAAGCGTATAACGATGATGTCCCATTTAGTTTGTGTTGTGCATTTCGATACACGAATATGCCCACTTTTACGTTGCTGCTGTGGTTTTTGAATAATGTATCTTATTACTTCATCTAAATATTGGCATTATATAGCACTTGTATTTATCCAGGTGGGAACAAGAATGGTTTTATCTTGTTTCAAAATTTTTCTTATGAATTCTAAGACAGTTCAAATTAAGTATTGTGCTTAAAATCTTTAACATTGTTTACATTTTACATTTATCATCTTTTTAAGAAGTTCTGTGCTTATAAGGATTTAAATGCGAATAGCCATTAAATTTAGTGATCCCCCCCCCCCACAACTTCTTCCAGGCTGACTCGAACAAACTCCCTGACACCATAATGCAGTTTAGAATACTATTATAAAATTTCCGGAAGCATTATTTAATTTGTATAACATTGGTTCATAATTAAAATGTAGATAATTAGAGAAAATAGAGACATGACAAAGATTCCATTAGTGCTTCTGGCATCTTATAAATCATCAACTGAAGAAAGTGCTGAAAAATCCCAACCTTGGTGGAGTATTGATCTTCCCAATGCCTCTATAAATAGTTTCCTTAAATACACAGATTAAGTGGGCTAGAAGGGGAAGGCAATCCTTGGCTTATTAAATGGCATTGGGAAGAATTTCATAATTGCTTTCTTCCTAAGCTTTAACAGAAACCAGAAGAATTTATTTATGATGAGTGAGACAGCTCTGGTATAGCGTCACAATTCATTAACTCAGTTAATCTCCATAAATTAGCAAATTACTCTATTTTATGTCAATTGACAATTGTCTTTTAATTTATAAAACTTTTTTCAAGTCAATAAATTTATTTAAATGTCCTAAAACTGTTACTTTCATAAAACTAATCCAATTAAGTCAATTATATTTATTAGAAGAACAATTCTTTATAAAGTTGCCAAGCACCAGAATTTTTACATATTCCAGGAGGTATTTCATCCAAAAACATATGAAAGAATGAGATAAAAAACCCAGAAATTACAATACTAATTCTCAACATTTTAAAGTGTTAGTTACATTTATGTGGTAATGAGCAATTGAAATAAATCACTATTTGTCTTCAGTTAAGACTTGAAGAGGAAAAAAAAAAAGATCAATGTATCTGTTTCCCTCCAACTCTGTTACATCCCTGTCCTTCCTTCTTGAAGAAGGAAAGGAGGGGAAGCAGAAGAGTAAAGGTAGAAAAGTTAAATGTAAAGAAATGAGGGGAAAAAGAGGAGTAGAGACAGTGCAAAAGAAACTTTATGACTTATTTCTATCGAAGATGCAGAAGAAGAAGGTGAAGAAGATGAAGAACAAGAACAAGAAGCAGCGATTCGCACACACAAAGGATAGCATACTCTCCTATTCTCTATTCCTAGCTCCCCTTTTAACCCCCCAACTGCTGGAATACATGTGAATACACACAGCAGTAAAACATACGTGGGCGTTTGTACTTTTTGTGACCCAAGTCCTCTTACGGATGATTTTGCATAGATAATAGAATTAATTTAGAAATTTATACCTACATGACATGTCATCTTACATCTCATCGGAGATTAAGTTTTGCCAAGACCAGATGAAACAAACTGAACACGTTACATTCTCTTCAATTACAAATGAAACTAGGAGTTATTGTACATTCATTTATTAGTGATATATATTCTTAAAAACTTGAGGACTTTTAAGAAGTGTTGCTGTATATTTCTAAAACTCATCTTTGTTTCAATGGATATGTTTAATAGAAAGTGATGAAATCAGACCTATTAGGCTCAAATGTCTGCTTAACTCTTGGTTCAGTAAGTTTTTACAAAAACTTGGACTCCTCCACGCTTCAGCTTTTATCCTCTGTGGCAGTGTTCTTTTTGTGTGATTGTTTTATTAAATGAGACAGCGTCAAGTTATTTGCACAATGTAAAAGATGTAATTACTTTGAATCACGCTTGCTACATCTGCAGTCGCATCCTTCTGGATCGTACTTGTCCATAGTGCTCTCGTAAGTCCACGTCATGAAACGTCTGTGTCATCCCCAAGGGAAGCTCCCAGCAGGGGTCATTGGCACTGTCGTCTGTGCCAGCTCCCTCCTCAAGGTCAAGAGAATTTCCAGTGCATTTCGCTGATAGCCATTTTTTCTCTATTTTTCAATGGCATTCCCTGGTCTCAGGTACAACCAGCCCTACTGCCACTCCCTGTAGAGCCGTGGCCCGTTACCTGTTCGTGAGGCAGTGGCACAGGCTGGAGCCCAGAGGGTGTGGAGGTCATCGCCACGTTCTTTCAAAGCATCCGTGTCTGGTTGCGTGGACGGCATCATCTGAGCCCAGGGATGAAATGTGGTGGACATTCCCTCTCTCCTTTCTGCTTCCCTTCCAGATGCCAAAGGTTTCACACAGCAGCACCCAGGTGGTTTTAAATCCGTTCCTCCCTCAGACCTCACCCAGCCGAGGGCGTCAGCTCATTCTTCCTGCCTCTCTCCTCTTCCGTGACTTCAAGTGCCCCGGTTTTCCCCATATTTCCCAGCTCCTCCTATCAGACCTCAGTATCTTATAAACCAACCGTAAATACACTGCTGCAAACCACACGTCCTAAAGTTCAGCTGGATGTGTTCGTCCAATCAAGCCGTATACTTGAAATTCCTGTTTTATTCTATTTTACAGTGAACTGTATATTAGAACCACACTTTGCTGTGATACACATATCTTGCACGGCCTAGTCTTGGCTAGTGTGACTCGGTCCAAGTGCAAGACGCTCCAGTCAGTGAGGATCAGACTGC
Source organism: Glossophaga mutica (assembly GCA_039655065.1). Lineage (NCBI taxonomy): Eukaryota > Metazoa > Chordata > Mammalia > Chiroptera > Phyllostomidae > Glossophaga > Glossophaga mutica. The sequence goes on from CM077313.1 coordinate 94,336,647, forward strand.
AAACATACCATCTGACCGTCGGTACCACATCACTAAAACCAGTTTTTTGGTTTTTGTCTAGGGAAGTACCGTTTAATTCAGGGACTTAAAAGTGAATGGCAGTGATCCTTTGGGGCCTTTTCCAAGCCAGATCAATTTCATCCTAATTTTATTTGTTTATTTATAACATTATTCAAAGCACTCATGTAATTTTGACTATCATTGATATTCTTATACTACTGAGAGTTGATAAAACTTCTGTCTTCATCAAAAATATGCATTATCATGAGGTAACTATAATATTCTGCCTGGTGGATATCATCTGGACAGCAAATGGCAACGCAATGTGATCAAAGCAATTAATTTCCTGGAAGGTGAGTTTTTATAATGACGAATATTGAGATAAAATGTAAAAAGTAGTGTATTAACTGGATATTTCCAAGTACTTATTCAACCTATTATTGAATATTTATTGGACATTGCCTGGTTTCTCCTGGATTCTTGACATAATTTAGATACATATTTTGTTCGTATTATAACATAATATATTATTGATCATTTTCAACATTTAAAAATAATTATTATATCTCTCTAGCTTATATTTAGCTCAGCATATTCCATTGTTACTGTTAACAGTTAGCAATGAATAAGAAGAAATGCAGTTAATTAGGTGCACAGAACCCTCTTCCTTTTCATCCACAAGCAACATCAAATGAAGTGTTTAACGAATTGAATAAAAAAGTGTATTCATTAAGACAATTCTTGCCTCAAAAACATTTTTCAACTTCAAACAATCTACTCTGACATTCCAAATTAATCAAGCCTCTTAAGCAATCGCTCGTCTTCCCTTTATTTTACTGTACATTGCATGCACTTTCGAAATTGAATTTCACTTTAATGTCATTTTGTGTTTTGGGTTATTTGTACTAGTCGCTTGTGTTGATTCTACTTACTAGATACTTTATAAAGTTTTACTTCTCTGTACTGCTCAGGTACACAGGAACGAAATCCTCTCTTCATTAACAGCTCTTCAAAATGTGAGGGAAACTTCAGAATATGAAGACCTGCCATGAAACATCGCCCAAAACAGAGCAACAGGGGGCATCCTGAGTCTTGCGCAAGTGCGAAGTGTCAGTGTATTTAGTATGTCAAGAGAAAAATGGCTCATCTGAAGGTAACACGATAGTGAGGACACTCAAAAGATGGCTCGTATATGATGCATCCCGAGAGGTGACAGGTGAACCGCCACGCAGATGCTGTAAGGATACAGCGAGGAGATAGGAATGGTCCGTCACGATGGACCAGCACCAAAACTTGACTGTCAAACAGGATGACTTTATGTAACACTCCGAAGTGTTGAAATAAATATTGAAAGGAAAAGGGCAGAGAATCATACGAGAGGGACTGGAAAAATGCACTAAATAAAAATCAGATTATATCCTTCAATGAAAGGTGCAAAAAGTCCATCGAAAAATATCGTCCCATAAAAGGGAGAGAAGGAGGAGGAGAGAATAAGACAAAGACGGAATCATTTTGAAATAACATTATGTTAAACATCTTATACACATTTCCTCTTACAAGCTACCCCCAGATACCGTAGCAGGCAGGAGAGAATAATGCCCTCAAGAGGTCCACATTCTAGCTCCTGGAATCTGTGAATGTATCAGGTTCCATGGCAAAAAGGAAATTTGCAGCTGTGAGCAATTATCTTGGGAAGATTATGCTGAAGCATCTGGAGGGGACCACTGAAATCATGACAGTCCTTGTGAGTGATGTAAGACTTACGTCAGGGTGGTGCGCCAGGAGAAAGACTTGCCCAGTCATTGCCAGCTTGGAAGATGGAGGAAGGGGCCATGAACCAAGGCATTCGGTCAGCACCTGGAAGCCGGAAAAGGCAGAGAGGTGGATTCTCCCTCCGGCCTCCAGAAGGAGCACAGCCCAGCTGGTAACCTGTTTCTGAGCCCAGTGAAACCAAGTGGGGACTTCTGACCACTAGCATTGTCAGATAACGCCTTTGCATTGCCGTGAGCCTCCAGGCTTGTGCTCACTTGTTACAGCAGCCAGAGGAAGCGAATACACACGCCCTGAAGAAGTTGGCATGCTCGTCTCCTCCCAGATGAGACACTGACTCCTCGGAGGTCCTGGGGCTGAATCCGCTGTGCTGCAGAGTCGGGGCTGCCGCTGACCCTTCACTCTCCAACCCTGCCCGAGCGCCCTCCTTTCTGTTGGCTGCTTGCTCCAGATGCAGAGATGGAATAATTAGAAAAATAAAATAAAGTATTTTTTTTTTTAACAAGGAGCTCCTTGAGATACCCGATGATAGTTACTGATTTTCTGGGCATCTATGAGCAGTATGTGATTGTACGCACTCACATGCAGTTGAGATCATTAGGTTTGTTAAATTAAGTAAACGAGGAAGCCATTCGAAGTAATTGTATCTGATGTCATGAGGGCCGATGTAAGCAAACCAAAATCTAAGCCCTTAAAGGAGATAATTGAAACCTGAACGTAACCAATCACGAATAGTTAACTAGCCTTTCCCATAGCTGATCTATAACGTCCTTATCTGCTTCCACCTTTCCTCCCGGACTCCTGACCACTTGCAGTGTGGCTGCGCCCTATTCAAATCCATTTTCGCGCAAACACAGTCCTAAAATCATCAACACGCCCCAGTGAACCCTTCAACGGGTTTTACTGTTTCCTGAGCCTGTGCCCACAGGCTGCCACCTTTACAAGTGCTTTTCAGAATTAGCGCCTCCCTCTGCCACAGGTGAGATGGTGCGTGTGTGTGTGTGTTGGGGGGGGGTGTTGCGTATTTTCCTCCCACGCTGCAGACTGTGGGCAGCGGGGTTTGGTTTAGGTATCGCCCTTCTTCCAGGCCAGGCGGGCTCTGGTGAGGTAGCTCCTTTGGAGGTCAGCCTCTGTTTGGGAGAACAGAGTCCTCTGCCACATCTCAAAGTGTCTCCTTTCCCTTTTCCTGCTGCAGACGCAAGCACAAAGGAGTTTTCCTGCAGGCTTCCCCCCGAGGAGTGGGTAGGGCTCCTGGTGTTGAGACTCACGGAAGGTGTAAGGCGGGAAAGACTTGGCATTTTCAACTGTCAAGCTAGTCCACATGGAATAATTCCTCGTCCATGCCTGAGGTCCCCCGAGCGCCGGCTCCATCAGCGGGCTTCTGCTCCCAGTCAGCCGCGGGTCTCAGAGTCTGCGAGACTCGCCGGTTTTTCAGATGGATCTCAGAAGCTGTTGATTTTCAGTCTGTTCCAGCATCTTCCTCGTCATGGGAGCGTGAATGATGGTATCTAGGCTCTTTGCACGTTGGGCGAAAAGCTGGAAATCTGCTCTGTCTCCTTGGCTTGACTGTCTGATCATCTTGCTTTCCTATGGAATTGCATATTTCTTGCTTGGTCTTAGAACCAAGTTTTTATTGAATACAATTGGCATGTCACATTTTTAAGGTGTACAGCATGTTATGCTGATGCATTATGTGCTGTAATAGCGTTACTGATGTAGTGATATTTATCACATTCCATAATTATAGTATATACTCATTGTTCTTTGTTACTCTACTGTTAAATACTGAAGGAAGATCGCTTAGGGATCAGCAGTAGAAAGATAATAAATCTGAACATTAGAACCCAGACAAGGCTCTTACAGTGACAGTGTGCTCTCACGAGGCCACGTGATTTACCGAAGACTGAACCTCACTTTTTGTCATGGATCAGTGCTCCACCGCTGGGAATACCGACCACGCTGACAATCACACCTTCTTCCCCCGGTGCCATCCCAAGACAAAGTTACAGAGGATACGAGTACCGTCCAGCCATTAAAACTCCAATAGAGTGTTAAATAAGTCTCTCACAGATCACATGTGGGAATTGAAAAATGAGCCAGGAGAACCCCAACATCTCACATACCCATCTCCTTGCAGACATTACGAGTCCAGGGTCTATTTTCCAGAGGCGAGCCCGTGGGCCTTTCTTCTAACATGTCATCACTTGGGCCCCTAGCTTCTTGCCTGCTCACTTAGCTAGTACTGTGCGTCTGGTCCCCACCCCCCATCTTAGAGCCCCGAAAGGTGCCCCGATTCTTCATTCATCTTGAAATTGTTAACATTCGGTATACACTTAAAAGACAGAATTTAAAACAACAAATAAAAAAATAAAGTAAAAATTCCAGCGATGTCCAATTCCAACAATATTTCCTTGTCTTGTTTTCCTGTTTCTTTTCTCCAAGTTAACTAAGAACTGGATGCTTTACGGAACTGGCCTTGAGGAGGACGTTTTCTCAACTCTTTTCGTAGAGGGACGAATCCTTCAAACTATTGAGTTCTAGGTAGGCACAGTCTAACTTTCCACTTTTATAGAAGAATAACAAACTCGGGGGTCAAACAAGTAAACCCGTCGATGATTACACTGATGTCACCAGAGCAGAATCCACTGGTGACGTCCTGAGACTAGCACGTGCCTAGGTTTGAGGGAAGACGTCAAAGAGATGCTTACGCAATGGCTGTCCTCTCTATTCCACAGAAAATGTAGGCAGTATTTCAAAGTCTCATCAAGGAGGTTTTTGAAGTGGAATTGTGAGAACAGATGTTTCACGTTGAAAAAACCAAGTGCTGATAAAAATAGGACAAAAAGGAAACAAACTGTTTTAATCTCTGGTGACTAGGGAGGCTTGTTGTCGACCACTTTGATGGACTTTTTTTCTTTTATTAAATTTATTGGAGTGACATTGGTTGATAAAATTATGCAGGTTTCAAGTGTACAATGCTATGATACATCATCTGAGTGTTTCATCGTGTACTCACCGCCCGGAGTCCAATCTTCCGTTGCCATGGTTCACCCCCTTTCACCCTTTCTGACCCCCCACCCCTTCCCTCCGGTAACCACCATACTGTTGTCTGTGTCTATGAGCTTTTACTTGTTTGTTTTCCTTGTTTATTTGTTGCTTTCAGTTTTATATCGTACATATGAGTGAAATCATATGGTTCTTAACTTTTTCTGTCTGACTTACTTCCCTTCGCATGTGACCCTGTGTTGTTGCAAATGGCAGTAGTTCCTGTTTGGTTATGGATGAGTAGCATTCCATTGTATGAAGGTATTCTCCACAAAGTATCCATCCATATAATGTGAAAGATAGAGACATTTATTGAAGAAGATACAAGATACAAGAAACATTGTACACAGGGCAATGATGCCTCAGTCCCCTTCAAAGTAGTCACCTTGGGACCTCACACAGTTCTAGTCACCATTAGCTGCCCCGTCATATTTTCCTGAATCTTACCAATGGTCTGAAATCTCTTCATTTTCAAAGATGATTTTAGTTTTTGGAAAAACCAGAAGTCGCAGGGTGCCAAATCTGGGCTGTAGTGGGGCTGAGTCACCTGGGGGATTTGATGTTTTGCCAGAAAACTCTGCATGAGACGTGATGCATGAGCGGGCCCACTGTCGTGAGGAAGCTGCCAATCACCAGTTGCCCATAGCTGCGGCCTTCTGAATCATCTATACAGTTTCTGCAGAAGAACGTTCAAGCTTAACACAAAATCTGATGCAGATTCACTGCTCTGCTCACTCAGTCATTTTGAATGCAACAGCCACACAGTACCCGTGCTCACTCAATGGCATCTGCTTCTCCCACTGACAAGTGCAGTGAAGTCGTCATTGTTCACGCATGTGCATTCCAGCCCACTCTCCTTGGCTGCCAGGTTACATCGATGTCGTGCAAACCATTCTCATTACATTAACAATGGCCGGGCTTTTTCTGGACAGGCCTCGTGGGTACCCATCTTTGTCCAGTCGTTGACTGGGTGAGCTTCTGAGGGATGCAGTGCCGCTGGCACCAGATGGAAGGCATGCATGCGAGGCTACCTGGCAGTGAGCGTTTTCCTCCACAGAAGGAGCATCTGCAGTACCAGGGTGGATGCAAACCTACAGCCCCTTAATTTGCAGGTTGAGACTCAGGGAACACTACCCACAGATCTCGTTCCGGTAAAGCAACAGCATTGGCGGCAGCCGCCTGGGGGAGACCAGGGCTTTCTCCAGACTGCCCTGCAGGGAGGGGTGTGTGACCCCCCCCATGGCGGGCCATCACTGGAAAGAATCTCTTCCGCAGTCACAGCTGGTAGCGGGCGCGTATGGTGCCTACCACAGTGCAGGTGCCTGTTCAAACCCAGGGAGCCGTAACCACTGAGCTGCTGAGAGCCTTAACGAATCAAATAAAAGTCAAAGTGGTGAGATAATCAGCAAGAATAACGCACGGTAAGGACAAGAGGTAAATGACAAACGCATCAGTAAATGTAACAAAGGGGGAAATGATTACATTTCCCTATTCTAAATGACCTTAATATTATGAGAAAATACAGGAGAACACAGATTCAAACTTGGGCAATGAAATGCTTATTAGAAACACAACAAAGCTCAGACGTTAGACGAAAATTAACATTTTGATAGGGAAAAGATATCGCTAACAAATAAAAGCATTGTGACAGGAATTGTTTGCTGCTTATGTTAGATAAGGTTATCATTCAGAATGTGTAAAAATCTTCTGTGGATCAGTAAGACAAAACAAAATAAACTGATGCGGGTATATGAGTAGACCGCAGTGTGTAGAATTAGAAGTACATGATAATATTTACATGAATAATTGTTCAGTTTTACTAGTAGTATGACCTCTGATTCTAGGTTCCTATTATATAGAAATAATACAATGCATAGGTATGTGGAAGGAGGCATGGATAAGAAAATTCTTTTAAGAAGTTATTGTAATAGCAAAAACTTGAATAATCTTTATTAATACCAACAGGAACATTATCAATAAAGTTTCAGTGCATCGATGTTACGCAATCCCCCAATTTAAAAGAATGACGCATATTTGGCAGTTCTACATAAAAGAGCTCCTGTGTACGCTTTTAATTGAAAAAAATTAAGTAAGTTAAAAATTTAAAAACATTTATAGCAGGCACACGCTATGTAAACATATAGTGAAGAAATCACAGTGAAGAGTGGCTCTGGAAGTTCATATACAAAGCATTACAGTAGTAATGACTTCACAGAAGAGAAATCATTTTGGGGTGTTCAAAGAGAACCTTTTTCTTTCTTTCTATATACTTTTTAAAACACTTGCTAACCTTCTACAAAATCACTAACGACGATTTACTTGTATAAAATCACACGGTACACCTGCCAATGACTTTAGAGAAAATAATAGATATGGAATTCTATGACACCGCCATCATTCCTTGACCAAGTGAGCAGGCAACGGGGACCAGCAGACCCGCGTGAGCAGCGTGACTGGTTAGTAAGTAGGCGGACAGGGGAAGCATGGGGAGAGGAGGAGCGAGAGAAGTGGGATTGGCGAGAGCGGGGATCATCGCGCCCTTCAGCCGCGTGGACATTAAAGCCGCCTTGTCACTCATGAGCTGCACAACCTCAGGCACATCACCGACCACGTTCATTCCTCAGCTTTTTGGTTTTTTAAGTGGAAACGATAAAATGTCGCCATCTTATGAATTGCAGTGTTCTTTACCTGGAAGATAACAGTCCACAATATTTTCCTCCTCCCTTTATACACAGATAGACATACGTGTATGTGTACTATGACACTCGTGCTGTAGAGGGCCCGATCGTTTTTGTTCTTTGCTTTCTGTAGTTTTACTTGTGTCTATTTTTGTTCTATTAACTTTTCATTTTTCTGTTTAAATGGGCACTATGTATTCCTTTAACTCATCCAACATTTATTTCTTCTAAAGTCATAGTGTTCCATGGAATTCGTTTCGTTTGAAATGCATCCGGGTTTCAATCATTCATTCTGCTGGTTGCCTTTCTTAACATTAGATTGCATCAGAGCTCTGTTATTTTGAGCTATCGGTCTTGTGGCTTCCAGACCTAGTTGGAGCGTCTGTGTTGGAAGGTTCTAAAGTTCTTCCGTCCCTCCTGGTTCACCTGCTTCGCCCCATGCTCGTCTCTTCCTCACTATGTTTGCACAGCCTCTTGGGCGCGGCGCCCCAGGTCCCAGCTTAACTGTGCCTGCAGAAGGCGGATGCGGGGTCGTGCCCCATGCAGACGCAACCACAGAACCAGCTGGTAGCTGCGCGGATGGAGTGACACACCCCGATGCTCGGTTCCGAGTCTTGCTCCTAATCGCTTTCTCCCACATCCCGGGTGGATGGTTTTGCTCCCCTGGGCTCAGAAACCAGACGGCCTGCAGCGTCAGCCCTCAGGTGTGCGTTTCCGTGCCATTCCTGTCGCTGAGCGTGCGCATGTCGTTTTGGTTCGGTTATTATTAACGTCGTTGTCTGAAGTACAGGACATGTCCGCTGTGTAACACACTCAGCCCTGTTGACTCCCACGCATTTCATTCTGTCCCCACGCTGCTTGCCGAGAACACCATGGCTCCCCCAGCTGTGCATCTCACACCCGTGTTGGGCCTCCTCTCTCCCGCACCTCGGCACTACTGCGCACAGCGGGAACAGTTCCTCCTCTCGGAAGGTTATTTTTTTTTGTTTTGTTTTGTTTACAATGACGTATCACGTTGGTTTTCTGCTTGCATTTCTGGTCCAGAATTCTTAGTTCCCTTTATCCATTATCTTCAGGTACTCACCATCTAAAAGCCAAGTTACTTAACAGTAAGTCCTGTGCTATGTTTTCTTCCCTTTCGCGAGCTCTCATGAGTACCATACAGCGGTCACAAGCAGAGTCTTTAAGCGGAACCCGAGGTTTTGAAGTCTGACAGTCACTTGCAGGTTCCAGGACCTTTGTTTGGTAAGCTTCTGAACTACCGTACGCCTCACAGTCAATACCTATAAAATGGAGCTGCAGCTGCCACTTAGGTTACAGGGCGTTGGGGGTGCTAATTGTGATCAGACACACAACACACTTAGCACAGTGCCTTAGAACTTAATAAATCCTTGCAATTCTTTTTGTCTTTCCGTGTCATCTATCTGCTAGTAACTTCCAGGTTTATAATGCCTGCCTGAATTTCTCTTGAAATCTTGACTATTCTACCTCCCAACTTGACATCGCCAACTGGTTCCTTAGCACGTGTCTCAAGCGTCAGGTGCTCAGAACCACGCCCCGATCCCTCACTCACCTGCTCCTTTAGCCTCTTCCACCTTCCAGTAAAAGGCAACCAGTGTAAACATCCCACGGAGATTCCTCACATTAATTTTTTCCTTCGGCCCTAGTTAAGTTCATCACGAAGCCTTGCCAGTTCCATCCGCAGGATACATTTACATTGTAAATAGGTAATTCCTATTTTTACTCCCGTGTCTACATCATCTAAATTTGTATCGTCTTTGGCTTCAGTGACTTTGCTGACAGTTTCCGTTGCCCCTGACTTCCAGTTCAATCTCTGCCTGGCAGTTACTGTGATTGTTTCGCGAGTTAATGCGTAGAAATAAAAGGTAATTTGGTGTATGCATATATATAAACTATTCCAGAAGTTATTTCTCATGAATTATTTTTGAGGCTCCAGTGCAAATAGCAGAATTTTCAATGTATAGAGCATGCCACAAATGTTATAACCAAGCAGACTCTTCATTAGTTTCGAAGGAACAACCTGAGTTTAGCATATATTATTTTCATATTAATAAATAGCGAATGTTATGGAGGTGTTCAGAAACATACTGGACACAATGGAAAATAAATCTAATAAATACTAGGTTGGGGAAATCATATGTAAAAAATAAAGAAACAAATATGATGCACAAATAGACAAGTCACCAAAAAAGAGATCAAGAACTCCACAGTAGCCACAGTACATGTTCCAGGGACAGAAAGACCCGTAGCAGCCAGCAGGTAATCAGAAATTGCGGAAGTAAGAGAAGAAACGGCACACGAAGGAAGAAGAAAGAGTTAAGGCTCTAAAATTCTAAAACCTCACTCATGGGCATTTGGTACATTTACAGATGTCCATCTTGGTGTTGTGGAGGGCGTGGGAGGAGAAGCTGACGAGGAAATGGTCATTCAGAATCAATGGCTTAGATGAAAGACTAAGTAACTGATAAAGATGAAAAATGAATTATGTGATAGTGTACTTTAAAACTCTGCGATGGTGCAAATTAGAATTTCTCGAAGGAAGCATTCGTGAAAAATTATTTGATCTATTTTGAAATCTTAGAGATAATAACATCAAAGTCCCTTAATGCAAGGGGAAAATGTCTCAGGCTTTCATGCTGCCTCACACGGGCTACCAACAAGATTTAAAATCCGTAATGTACCGTTCCAGATGACAAGCGTGAGCGCATCGGAATGGTACAGAAATAATACGAGGAAATGGGTAACCAGTTCTGGGAGGTGAGATTTAAGAATATGCACCTGAAAAATATTAGAAACCTATCAGGATTCTGCACAATACTATTAAAAGTGAAACTTTAAGGCGTGTTTTCACTCTACTTCCAGAATTCTCACAGTCAGTCACTTTTATGACCACCTCTAAAGGTTGAACATACGTATGTGTGTTTATTGAAGTGTGTAAAATTAAAATAGCACTTTTCTCTGTGTAAATGGGTGCAGTCACACAATAAATCAAAGCTATAGCCCAGAACTCATTTCCTTTCCTTGTATGGTCTAATGGGAAAGTAGGGTTGAAGCGCGAAGGACCGCATCATCTTCCCGAAAGAACAGATGGGTGCTCGTTTGCAGAACAATGATGTGCTCTGAACAGACGTAAGAAAATTTCAGTAAATTCAAAAAAGATTGCTGTGCATTTTCAGTTCTCCTCGTATCTAATTAGAAGTGCATTTATCTGATGGACAGTCAATTGGTGTTTGGATATAATTATAGAGTACCTGTGAATAGTTGATTTAGCCTTCTTGGTAAAATTTCAAAGCAAGAGAAGGATGTAATGTAATTAAGTCCACAGAGGAGTGAAGTCATCTTTTCCTGTTTTCAGAAGAGCGGGGCTGACCTAAATGATAGTCATGCCAGGAAAGTAAAGCCTAAGAATGAATTAAGGCTTGAGAAGAAATTAAGAGGAATAAAATCACCTTTCAGTGTCTATCTGCATAAAAATGGAAAACGATCGACAAAAATAGCAATCATTGTATTCAGCGTGTATTTTTCTTCGTTGTCCATGAAGTGCAGTAAGCTTACAAACAGAAAGTAGAGAATGTCCGGTTTTCAGTTCGGCGTGCGAGGAGTTGGGAGACGTCGCCCTGTCCTAACAAGTGAAAAGCTGAACCAGAGGAAAAGTCAACACGGCGGAGACCCATGAGAGAAGCAAGGTCACGGGCAAACGGCTGTGCCCTGAACCGGGGACACAGACAGGCCAACCGGGGCACTGCGGTCGGCCAGAACCCCCGGGGCGGAACCTCGCAGGAACCAGGGCCAGGCCCCTCGACGCTGTGCACTCGCAGGACCGCGGAACAGCGAGCCGGACGCTGTTCCCCTCGGTCAGCAGCGAGACAGTGGTCAGTTTGACACGGGCTAAGTCGGGGTGATGCGGGAAGAAGGGTCACGCTCATACACTGTCGGCCGAAGCGTGGAGAGATGCGTACTCCCCGGACCCCGACTGGCCGTCTCTGTCAAAATCGAATTTATTGTTTAAATGTTAGAATTTAAACCTGACAACACTGTAACTTTTGAGTAAAAGAAAACGTGCGCAGAAATATTTGTTGTATATGATTTGCAAAAACCCCAAACAGACCCAAAACGACTAGAAACAAATTAAACACCAGTCCAGGGCTGCACAGTTAAATATATTACGGAGCCTTCATACCCTGGAACATTGTGTGGCTTTAGAGAAAAATGATGCTATTTTGGTAACGTGAAATGACTTCCGAGTGAATGTTAAGTTTGAAAAAAAAGCGGTGGGACAATTTATTGATCAAATGAGATTAAAAATGCTATATAACTAGACCACTAATGATGTGGGCAATGAGGAAGGCCCGGAAACCTGCGTGAAGAATGTGGAGGTGGACCCCCCCCCCCGGCCCCGCAGACTGGGAGCAGGGGGGGTGGGTGGAGGAGCTACCTCATTTCACTCAAAGGTTATCACATCACTTGAGTTGTTTCGTGAGTGATTTTTTTAACTTAAAAAAAGAAAAAAGCATACCCGTTACTATCAAATTATAACATACGTACCAAACCAATTCTACATGGCTAAAAGAGAAAGATAAAAGAAGCGAAGCCTAAAAGATATGAAGAGTTCCTCCAAATGAGAAGGATCACTCAGACTACACCATTAGGGAAACGTCAGTAAGCAGGGCGTTTGCGTTTTTGTGTGACGCGTAGGTGTGCGTGCATCATTTTGATAGGTGTACGGAAAGTCAGACACACGGAAGACACATCCACGGTGGCTATGTCCTGCGTGCCAATGATTGTTGTTGTTATGTGTTTCTGTAAATGTTCTGTTTCTTTTCCTATCGAGCAGTGACGGCGTTTTATAGTAAGGTAGACTAGAACCTGTTATCACTTTTACTCTGCGTAACCGCTATCCAAGGTCACCGGGACATGTGTCTTGCTCAGCCTGACCAGGGGCAGATCAAAGCGTGAAGCAGAACGGAGAGAACAGATTGGTCCCAAGTCCCGCCTGGCTTTCGCTTCGGCATTATCGGGCTCAGTAATGAGACCTGGAACCGGGAGATTGGATATTGATTACTTGCACTCTTTGTTTTTAGCAGCTCGGGAAGCTGAGCTGCGGAGCGGACTGCAGCCTTGTCATCAGCCTCGCACAACCGGCTTAAGTGGGTTTTCGGAGTTCAAATACTTTTTCTTGAATCCTTTCTCTCTTCTGCCTCAGAACTGCATCTGTCACGTGGCCTGAGCCCCAGTCCACACGAAGAAGGCTGGTCACCCTGAGGCCACGTGGGTCACAGCCATTGTGGCGGGCGAGCCTGTGTGGGGGACCCTTCAGCCAGGTGGAGCCCACGCTGGCTCCAGGTTCCCGGTGTCCCGGCTTCTCCTGGCCGTGGCCCTGCCAGTCAATAGGCGGAAAGCTCACCAGATTCCACCGTGAGTGTGGCAGGAGGGAAGGCAGGCAAATTAACGCACTGTGATGTGCTTCGAATTCCAATCAGAGCTGCGGTGTAGAAGTTCGTTGTGGCCTTGTGGCTTACCCCCGCAAATCCATCTGCTGAGGCGCTAAAACCTGGGACCTCAGAGTGTGACTGTTTTTAGATACAGGACCTTTAAAGGGACCATGTAAGTTAAAAGTAGGCTTCTAGGGTGTGCTCTGACCCAGTGTGACAGGTGTTTTTATAAGAAGAGGAACTCGGTCCTCGAAGGAGACTGAGGACAAATGAGCGAACACGAGAAAGGCGAGCCGTCACCAAAAGTGCGAGCGTGCGGTGGCCAGCAGAGTGTGAGACGGACGTGTGCTTGGATGAGGAGGGTGCTGGTGACCCCAACTGGCAGCCTCCAAAGTGGAAGCCAAGTTGAAGTGGCTTTAGATGCCATGGGAAGTCAGGAACTGAATACACTATTCTGAATATTTATTTATGTTTTTAAATTGAATTTATTGAGTTGCCATCGGTTACTAAAGTTAAATAGGTTTCAAGAGCACATGTCTCTGATCCATCATCTGAATATCGCACTGTGTGCCCACCACCCAAAGTCGAGTCTTCATTTGTCACCATATGTTTGCCCCCTTACCCTCCTTATTCTCCCCCACCCCGCTTCCCCGGGGCGCCCACCATGCTGCTGTGTGCGCTTCGAAACATTCTCCAGGTCCCTCCACGCTGCCACCAATGGCGGTGCCTCATCTTTTCTTGCGGTCGAGCCGTGTTCTACTGTGTACGTGAACCACATCTTCTTCGAGAAGCTGGGCTGTGGAGGCCTGGAGGGAGTGGGAACGGCACCTCCGGTCATCTGTCCAGTCCTCTGCTTGTGTCCTGTGGTGTCCACATGAGGGAGCAACCTCACCCTGGAAATTTGGAAAATGCAAATTCTCGCCCCCTTCCCTCCAACCTGCTGAATCAGAAACCGAGAGGGCAGAGCCCAGAGAGCCATGGCTTTTTGGATATCGCTTTAGGTTTGTGGGGAGAGATTATAAGCACAAAAATCCCTCCTAACTGATTGAGTTCCTGTCTCAATTTTTAGCCCTTTCGGTTTATTTACTGTTCTCCAGCGAGGGTAGATGTGCACACGCGCACCCACGGGGCTTTCCAGGCCGGAAGCAGCAGCGAGCGAAGCTGCGAAATAGGAAATTCCTGGCCACAACATCACAGCCCAGTTCCGTGAGGTTGCTGTCTTAAGTTGTGTGTTCAAAGGCGACTTACGTTGCTTGTTCTCCACCGTACGCTCCCAACCTCTCCTGTGCATTGACTTCACATAATATTTATCACGTGTAATCTGCTGAAGAAAAAATTTTAGCTTTAATAACCCCTCTCTCATTTTTATATACAGTAGTTGCCCTGTGAAATAATGGTTCCAAACTTCCTTCCAATTGTGAACCCTGAAATACTTGTCTCTTTTAGATTGACACCCATATACTCACCATCTTTTTCAAATTTTTTTTGTTCATTCATAGTTTTGAAAAGTTTGGCACAATGATGACTTAATGACTTTTCGACGATGCGGCTTTGTTCCCCTCGTCCGGGTGCATCTTGCGTCCCTGACTTCCCCGAGGACGCGTTCCTCACGTCGATTACACGTCATCATCGCCAGCGAATACGAACCGCAGTGAAGGAGAGTTGGAAGCCATATGGCCCTGGATATTCTAGACAATCTTAGCACTTAATCGGGGTCACTGAGTTTGAGCTGCTGTTACTGCGATCAGAACGCCCACAACCATTCCAAGTGCTAACACACCAACGTCAGACCTGTGCTCGGTACCGGATCTGCATTGTTGATCGACTCATTCACTGTCTCCAGCCCTAGTCAGTTATTTTGACTGCGTGAACTTGATCTTGTTTAGCTTCATAGGTCTCATGTGCAAAAACCCCTTTTGTCACTTTCTTTCTTGGCAAGGACTATAAAATAACCATAATCATTTCCTCATGTATTCAAAATACTCTGCTTGAAAATGTACTTAAATTCTAGAAAGCTTTACACTAATTTGAATCACAATGGTCCCCTCCTCGGTGCCTGTCATGATCTCTCCTTGGCCTCCTCACTTCCATGGCAACGCAGACTGTATCTTACTTTGCGTTTAAAGATTATTTATGCTGAGTGATAAACTAGTTTTTATGAATATTCAACAATGCCCTCTGCGTGGTGCAATGTTCTGAGCCTTCTCTTAAATCCTTCCCACGCACAACTTCTAAATTAATCCTATGACTTACAGTTGGCCTTCAGTACTTTTTTTTTATATTAGTTTCAGGTGTACGGCCTAGTGGTCAGAGAATGATATAATTTAGGAAGCGATCTCCCTGGTACTTCTGGTACCCGCCTGGCACCATGCACAGAGTTATTACAATCCTGATTTTCGTGTTGCGTGGTCCCTACGCCTGTACTGGAAACGAGCATCCTTGAGCCTCTGTGCACACGTGGAGTGCAGATGAGGCGCCGGAAGGGGATCAGGAGTGAGGATACGCAGGCTGTCAGTTCTTTTGTGCAAACGGGGTGGAAGGAGAAGGAGTGGAAAGAGGAGACAGGGCAGTGACAAAAAGGCCTCCTTTCCCGTCCCCACGGAACGCCCACCTGGCTGCGAGTGTTAGTCTCCATCATACAGACATCCGAGGGAGAAGAACTCTTGACACATCCTACTAAGACTTCAAAGTATTTTATTAAATATTAGTATTTCATTTAAAAAAGCAACGGTAATGTCAAACATCATATGAAAAATAAAAAAATCATAGCTCACTGTAAATAAAAATGTGCCTAGACAACTGTACTTGAACAACATAAAAAATGAAAAAATAAATAAAAGTAATATACACAAAAATAAGAAAATGTGATAAATGCACAGAAATCAGAGATATTTTAAAATATCGTAATTAAGATGACAGGCTTTATTCCCATTTCACGATTTACCATAGTGAAGTGTTGGTTACATGTAATGAGGATGCATTATTCAGTTAAAGTGTTGAAAAATGAAATCAAGTTTAATAAAACCATCCGTCCTGGTCAGAATCGAATGACACCTTCTAGATTCCCGAGGCTGGTATTTTGCCCGTCCCTGATCCAGCCCCATCAGATCTGCCCTCCTGTTTACTCTGAATTCCAGCTGATTCCTACATTATTCTTCCATGAGTCATCTGCCCAGAGCTGAATCCGCCAGGTGCAGGGCAGCAGAACATCGGAGTGTCCTAAATGGAGTGTAATGTTCCTTTTCCGTGACATGCTATCCATATTGTAGCTCCAAATTCTATTAATTTTCCTTGGCTTACGTCATCAGAGAAAATATCATGTGTATAGTTTGCCTCTGAAAAAGAATCATAAAGCTTTTTAAAATCAGAGATGTTTATTTCTTCCTTTTGTTCCAAATTGTTGATTTTAGTCCCCATTTCCTTCCTATCACTGTTGGTTTCCTGTATATTTTCCTTTATTTCACTTTGTATAGCCTTCGTTTTGCGACCAAACTCAATCATTTCTGTGAGCATCCTGATCATCAGTGTTTTGAGCTCTGCACCTGATAGGTTGTCTATCGTTTTATCGCTTAGTTCTTTTGCTGGAGGTTCTGATCTGTTTTTTCATTTGCGCCACATTTCTTTGTCTTGGCACACCTGTTCCTTCTAAGGGGTGGAGCCGCAGATATTTGCCAGGGCGGGGCAACCATCTTTCCCGCGCTGTGGCGCTGTCTGTGGGGGAGGGGTCGGAGAGGGAATAATGACGCTTGCTCGAAGGAAATAGACTTCCAGGAAGTCCAGGAACTCAGAGAGTCCCAAAGAAATTGGATCCAAAAAAAAAAGAAAAAAAACACACCAAGGCACATCATAATTAAGTTACCCAAGAGTAAAGATGAGGAGAGAATCTTAACAGCAGCAAGAGATAAGGAGGCAGTTGCCTACAAAGCAGTTCCCATAAGACCATCAGCTGATTTCTCAAAAGAAACCTTGCATGCAAGAAGGGGCTAGAAAGAAGTATTCCAAGTCATGAAAGGCAAGGACCTACATCCAAGATTACTCTACCCAGAAGTGCTATCATTTAGAATGGAAGGGCAGATAAAGTATTTCCCAGACAAAGTCAAGTTAAACGAGTTCATCATTACCAAGCCCTTATTATGTGAAATGTTAAAGGGACTTATCTAAGAAAAAGAAGATCAAAACTATGAACAGTAAAATAACAACAAACTCACAACTATCAACAACTGATCCTAAAAAAATGAAAACAAACACAAACTAAGGGAACAACTAGAACAGGAACAGAATCACAGAAATGGAGATCACATGGAGGGTTATCAGCGGGGGTGGGGGTGGGGGTAAAAAATAGGGTAAAGGTACAGGAAATAAGAAGCATAATTGTTGTACAAAATAGACAGGGGGAGGTTAAGAAGAGTATGGGAAACGTAGAAGCCAAAGAACTTATATGTATGACCCATGGACATGAACTAAGGGGTGGGGAATGCTGGAGGGCAGGGGGACACAGAAGGTGAATAAAGAGGAGAAAAAATTGAGACAACCGTAATAGCATAATCAATAAAATATACTTAAAAAATAAAAGGTATGCAATAAAAAATAAAATCACAAATGCTCTTTAATATATGAATATATTAAAATTCATATACGTGCAAACGTGTGATTGTTTCTATTGCCAAAACCCTGTGTCTAGAGAGCGGGTGTGACAGAGTGTGAGCGCACATGCATCGTTTCCTTCCTCTTACACGTTTTAGACCTGCCTCTGCGGGGCGGCCTTGCAGCCAGGGTCTCCGTTTACGCCTAAAGAGGTGGGTAACAGCTCTACTTTTTCTCTTTACCCAACATCTGGACCGAAGACCCCCGAGGCTGTAGGGGAAGGCAAAGTCACGTGAGGGGAGAGGCTTCCGTGCCCTCCGCTGTGTGGAACCAGGGGCGCAAGATGTGTGTGAACATGACCCGAGTTTCTGCTCTCGGTGTTGATGCCTGGGGGTTCGTGTGTAATGGCAGTTGATGTTACCCTATTCACACCGCAGAGCCCTGTCAACGCAATGCTCTGTGGTGCCAGCCCATGGTCTGTTGGAAATGGGGCTCGCTCCCTGCGTCAGCCAGGGTTCTGCAGAGAAACGAACCAGCAGAATAGGTATGACTTTTCCATAGATGATAGATAGGTAGTGGGTTTATTTTAAGAAATTGGATTGACTCATGTGATTGTGGCGGCTGGCAAGTCTGAGATCTGTAAGGCAGTCTGGCAGTCTGGAGACTTGGGCAGAATCTCTAAGTTGCAGTCTTGAGGCAAAATTCCTTCTTCTCAGGAAAATCTATTTTTGGCCTTAAGCCTTCAACTGATTAAACAAAGCCAACCCACATTGAGGATAATTGCCTCTCCTGAAAGTGAACCGGTTTGTAAACATTAATCACATCTACAAAATACCTTCACGGCAACATTGAGACTCCCGTCACTGTCAACCTTGCTGAACTGACACCTACGATTAACTGTCACACTCCCCACTATGTGGCTGAGAGTCCACTGCGGTCTTGAATTCCCTCGAGTCTCCTACGTAGAGGGAGGCAGTTGACCCTGGGAGAATCCAGGTAGGAGCTGGCGAGCAATTGATGTCTTTCGAGTTCAGTAGAAAAAAAGCACATGGTATCCAGAAGATTTTTATTCCAGGAATTTCCACTGGAAAATGTAAAAGCTGGGGAAACAACCAGAGAGGCAGAAGGTAGAAGCTTGCGCAACTTTAAACAGGACCAAAGCAATTGAAATTACCCAGCAAGGGAGATCACGAGGAAGCAGTACGTGAAACCTATTCCGCTCGATGACTGAGGAGAAGGTCCTGCTTTCGGAGCACGGCAGAAACCATGTGAGATAGAAAGGGGGATGCCACGAAGGGGATCGTGCTGTGGCCTCAACTCTAGCTCCAGTTTCCAGGAAATCGGTCATGATGTAAGTCCCCATGTTGAAACAACCTGTGTCCTGAAGAACTACTGCTCATTCGCCCAACCAGTGTGAGCTGGTTGGAGCATGTTTGTTTAATTAAAACCGAAGAGAATTAAATTAAGAGAGAAGCAATAGGAGAAGTTCGAGAGGGTAGGTGTTCGAACCCATCCTGCATTTCCTCCCATCCCAGTCTGTGCTCCTGTGAGCGAGGAACCGCCTCCTACGAAAGGAATCCTAAGCAGAGAGCAAATTGCGGAAAGCACTGGGGAGCCGTCGGAGAAAGTCAAGTTCGTGGGAAGCGTACCGTACGATGCACTCTTCACACCGACTACTCTTGAGGGAGTGAGTGAGCCTCGGGTAGGGGTCTTTCAGTTTCACTTTGAAAATATATATTGTTGAATTTTTTAAATCAAACATGTTTTTGTAATTTTTTCTTTTTAATTGGATTTATTGGAGTGACATCGGTTAATACAATTATACAGGTGTCAGGTGTACGGTTGTATAACACTTCTTGTGTACGTGACACTGTGAGCTCACCACCCCCAGTCAAGTCTCCTCCCATCACCGTTTACCCCTCACTCACCGTCTTTGACACCCCCACCCCCTTTCGCTCTGGTCATCACCGTGCTGTCGTCATGGGTAGGAAGAATGAGCATCATTACAATGTCCATACAGCCCAATCTATAGATGCAATGCAATTTTTATTAAGATGTAGTATTTTTTCAGTAAATAAAATGGAAATACAAATTATTTGCATATCTCTATAGCATATAATACCAAATTTAAAACCAAATATAGCAGAATTGTAAATATGTAAGAAATCCCTACAGAAGCATAAAGATCTGTGAGTCCAAAGCAACTAAAAACAAATTCTATCTGCTTAAGGTCTAACGTTCTGTGGCCGGATCGTGGGGGCCTGGACAGGCACACAGGACAGAGCCGCGCTTCCCGTCGGTGGCCACGGTCCCAGCTGCAGGGGTGAGGGCCGGAGCTGGCCCAGTGACGATGGGAATGGGTCTGGGCAAGGTGTAAGCAGGAGACAATAGAGAACAAAGCATACGCGGTGATTTGACAGCACTTGCTACCTGGTGGAATGTGAGGAGAATGGAAATAGAAAATAAAGGCGATTTCCAAGTTCCTGCCTCAAAAATTAGGTAAGACAGGAAGGCTCTCGGTGAGACCGTAAATGCAGATACATCATGGATTTAGCATGGTGTAAAGGAACATGGTAGGAATGTTCTGAATTGGAGAAACACATATTAATTCTCAAAACACTGGGAATAAGAACTAAGAACATATTTTTATAAGAAAAAATGTGAGAGTTGCTCTAAGAAGTATTTTGAAATTTTGTTTATAAGAGGGACACAAATGGGGCTCTAGTGTTGTCACAGGAGGGGGGAAGAGGGGAACAGCAGAGCGCCCCTCGATGACTCTTCATCCTTCCGGGCAGACCGGGGGATGGCTAGGTCTGCATTGCTCAGATCCTGCCTGTGGAACAAAGGCCCGTCCGGACCTGCCTCTAAGCGGAGGGCGCGGGTGGGCTGTGCCCGTCGGCCGAACGTCAAAGTCTAGGGCCTTACACCAGTGCTCTCAAACTGACGGGGATGCACGCCCAGCCTGTGTTCTGATTGGAGGGTATTTTGAGTCATCTACAGTTAGCATCAATATTTAATCAAAGTTGCCAAGTGCGCTTTGAAGGATCAAGCAGCAGTCATTTCTCAACTCAGGTGTCTCGGCTAATCAAACCTCAAGGAGAAGTGCGGCATTCCTAATGACACCATCCGCTTATTGAATCATCCTAGTTAAATTTGATGTCGGTGCCCGAACCACAACACTGGCTTTTCCCTGATAGAGATGCAGCACGGAGCTATCCCTTTCATTTTGATTGAAGGGTCCGCAGCGCGTGCTGCTCGGAACACCGCATGGAATTCTGCACTGCGGGGCTCTCAGGCAGCCCCATGTTCCGGGACCCTTTCTGCAAACTGAAGAAGGCAGGGGCAAATGTTCCTGCCCCAATTCGTTGCCTTCCCTTGATTTTTGGTGAAACTCCTGCTCTGCTGAGAGAGGTCAATCTTTTGCTGAAGTTGTTGAAATGCACCGATAGTATCTCTAAATATTGTCTCTAAAATATCAAGAAAATGATGACGTTGCAGGGTTTACCATTCTTTGCCGATGGCTAGAGTGGAGATGAAGATTAAGCAATATGATAAACATTGAGACTACGGATGGACTCCTTCTTCAAAAAAAGGGACTGTGAAACTCTCCATGACAGCATCGCTGAAAACAGTATTTCACTGTGAGTTCCACTAACTTTTCTACAGTGTTATACAGAACACACTTGCCTATATTGAGACGTGCCCATTTGGATGCTTCGTAACACCGAAGATGCCGTATTGCGACATCATAGTGGTGTACTAGTCGTCAGTGTTAACAGATGGTTATGAATAAGCTGCTCTCAATAATCCTGTGTTTAACTTAGTGGGGAACCTCCGAACTGTTTGGGGTTCCACTCTCACCATCTGCATGTTTCTTCGGAGGATCCTTAATGTCAGGTGTGTGAGACCCTTCCTACTAGAATAGAAGTGCAGAGCTGGGTTTCCCGGGACCCGTGGTCGTAATGATCGTGATTGCGGTTATTGGTTTGGATCTAGGCTTACGGGTTACAAAGTACACTGTGATTTTTCAGATACTTTGAGAATCATTATGTATTTGAGCTTCACAATAGTGTGGAATAAGAAGCATAGCTAATAATGCACTTATTTAAAGAATCAGCCCAGTGAGGCCCAGAGAGTTTAGACAAATGGGCTTTACTCAGTAACTGGTGAGTGCTGTGGTCAGGACCAGATCGAGGTCTACTAGTTCGATGCCTTTGATACTGTTCTATGACACGGACTTATTTCCTTTTACTTTGACCCAGCATTCCCACTCAAAAGAATTGGAAACGTACGTTCAAGCAAAACTTTTGTACAACAATGATCATAACATCACTATTCACGATAGCTAAAAGGTAGATAAACAAATCGTGGTATGTCAGCACAAGGAATATTGTTCAGCTGTAAAAAGGAGTGAAGTGTTGAAACATAACCACAACGTGGACACATCTGGAAAAATATGATGCTAAGTGAAAGGAGCCGGACACAAAAGGCCGCAGGTTACATGCTTCTATGTACATGAAATGTCCAGAAGAGGCAAACCCGCAGAGACAGAGGCAGGAGGGTGGGGGGGCTGGGAAGGGCCCCTCACTGTGTGGTGAAGGAGTATGCGTGCAAATCCACGGACTCTCTCGTATTCACGCATTTGTGGGGGTGACTTGGACCCAGACGACAGAACCAAGGGGCCTTCACGGATCTTCTGACTGTCTCAGTCCCCAAGTTCCATGTGCTTTCATTTGTTGCTAAAAACCAGAAGGCTAACCTTTATAGATTGCTGTTCATATAAATATGTGTTTTATACTGAAACATTATTCAGCGTGTGGGTATGAAGATAGTCTTCATTGTATAATCAGACTGTCTACTTATGTTTATGTATTTATATTTTTTAATAAAAATATGCATTTCAGTTCCATGAGAGCTGAAGTCTCAACTCCATTAAGAGATCCATAGTTGATATTTGATGTTATATATTTTAGAAAAAACATGCAGACTAAAATGTGATCTGTTTCTCCTTGGTTTTAAATTCCTGAAAATTATATTTGCTTTACCTAATTCTGATGGTAACCCCTTTATCCACAACTTTGACATAAAGTATGTTTTTTGATAGCAAATGAAAATTCTAATATTGGCCACACACCTGAAGAGAGTTGGGTTTTGGGATAAAAAGGTAATTTTTGAAAAGCATGGGTGGATTTATTATATAATATCAGATGTACAACGCCCTAGGTAATTTTGTTAGCAACTTACTAAATGGCTTATTTCTATCAATTCTGAGAACTAAAGTTTTAAGGGCATGAAAAAAAAAAAGGCAGCAAACTCCTATTGACTCATGTTGGCCAAAGATATATTTAATTACTTCTATTCATGTTGTCCACCACCGAAAATCAGTACTTTATCAAAAAAAGAGTCAATCTTAAGAAAGGGTATTTTTTCAAAAGACAGCGAATCAGAGGTTAGAGAACATTCAAACAATCAAAAGATTGAAGATAAATTTTATTACAAAATCTTATCTTTCTATTTCCTAACAGGGATGAAAGGGAACATATAAATGAAAAAAAGCAAAATATAAATGATAAGCTTATTTAACTGATAAGTTTATATTCATTGAAGCACAGATTCATACAATGCATTCAATTTGGTGAGTATTAGGTACAAGTTGCTAGGGATACAAAGATGATTAAAGTGCGGTTCTTTGAAGAGACAGATCTATAAACAAAATAATGACTGCGTTGGTTTAGGGCAGGGGTGCGAGAACACACTTGTCAGTTCCCTCTCCGGGCTTCTCCCTCGAGCTCCAAATGTCAACTGGCTTCAGTATTCCAGCACCGTTCTAGACTGTGATAAAGTCTTGGGTGAGATTATTGTGTCTCATGGTCTTAATTGCCAGCTTGGAGCTGAGAGTCTCCAGACCTAAAACCCTAGCCCAGGCTTCTTTTCCGAGGGTTCAATCACATACCCCGTCTCTACTTGCTACTCCAAGAGGAAGGGTATACACCATGTGGCCATTGCAGCTTCCCGGTACTTAAAGTGTTCTCAGTGGTATTTAGGGTGATGTGAACAAATGTGACTTTTTATGTATATATATGCGTATGTTCATATGTGTATATAATCACACACAAGTGTGTGCGTCAACATTTGGAATATCTGCTTAAGCCCATGAATCATTTCCCATGTATCCCTGCATGATTTTACAAATACCGAATAAGGAAAAGAGCCATTCAACGAGCAAGAGAGAGGAAGGATTTTAGTGCACAGAAAGTTCACTGCGGTGACTTTGGATTCCACATGGTGATTCATGTCGGCAGAATGGCTTCTTGTGGGACTTCAGTACGGTGTCAGAGAATGTCTACTAAAGCATTTGTCAGTGAGTATAGCTCCAACAAGCAAAAGTGGTGGGGGTTCTCAATGTTTAACAGTTTACACAAAGGGGTCCCGAGACCAAAAAGTGTGAGTGCTGCTCATGTACCCACTCGTTTTCTGGCTCGTCCCCCTAGAACGTGAGGTTGCCTGACATCGCCACCGTCCATTTCCAGTTGCTGGACCAGTGGTGGACAGTGAGCACTGACAAGCATTTTCTCAGTGTCTATGCTTGCCAATCAAGTTTATTAGTAGTAGTAGTATTTTAATTATATTTTATTATTTATGCTATCACAGTCGTCCCCAGTTTTCCCCCTCGGCCCGCCTCC
Organism: Glossophaga mutica; assembly: GCA_039655065.1. Classification (NCBI taxonomy): domain Eukaryota; kingdom Metazoa; phylum Chordata; class Mammalia; order Chiroptera; family Phyllostomidae; genus Glossophaga; species Glossophaga mutica. Next base: position 94,360,860 of record CM077313.1, read on the forward strand.
TCCCAGCACCCCCACCCCTGGGCAACCCCCACAGGGAGGCGCGTGCCCGTGGGCCATGTGTGGATGTTCTTTGGCTAATCCCTTTCCTGTCTTTCACCCCCATTCCCATAACTCCTGGCCGCAGGCCCAGTGGCTTCTTTTCAGGTGTTAGGCATGTCACTTTCAGTGCCAAGTCCAAGCCTCCGAGACATGTCCTCTGTCCTCCCTGGGCTGCTTGGGTCCTACCAGACCTCACCAGAGCCAGGAGAGATGAAGAATAGGTATTTTTTAAAAGATTTTCATTTACTTAATTTCAGAGAGAGGGGAAGTGAAGGAGAAAGAGAGGGAGAGAAGCATCACCGTGTGGTTGCCTCTTGTGTGTCCCCCGCTGGGTACCTGGCCCACAACCCAGGCACATGCCCTGACTGGGCATCAAACCAGTGACCCTTTGGTTTGCAGGCCAGCACTCAATCCACTGAGCCACACCAGCCAGGGCAAGAATAGATATTTTAATGTTCTGTAAATACTGTTTCATAACTTATATAGGAAAAATTATCTGCTGATGGCAGGTCATAAAAATAGAATCCAGACTATAACTTGAATACTTCAGACTGCTCTGCAGTTATTAAGCTCTGTGTCTTGGCAGGATTTTTAAGAGTTATTCAATGACTGTATCTGCCAATGTATTTATCCAATTATATTTGAGATCATATTTACATTTCCCACCATTGTGTATTGTGGATTTGTAAGAATTGCTATTGTAATGATTGACACTTTCCTTAGCCAAAATTGCACTTCAGAAATGGTGCAGGCTATCTTCATAGATTGCTTTTCAAAATTACCTTGCAGAAGTGTTATAAGCACAATTAATTGTTTGCAATTTGATTTGAGATCTGCAGGCAGAAAAGGTGAAATGTAATTTCCAAGTAGTTATGTTTACCATTATGGTCTAATGACATATATTAGCCATACAAACCCAAAGGGGACGTAGCCTAGGGACAGAATTCTAGTACTTTAAGCACAGAGGCAGCCGAGCGATTCCTATTAACGTTAATGGGAGTCAAACCCACTGTAAACCAAAAGGCAATGATCGCACCGGTTGCTGGGCACTGTGACAAGTAAACAGCGTCTCGTCTCGGAGAGAGCAGTTCCTGTGTGCGCATTTCAGAAACTGCTTCCCTGTGTCATCCGCGTGAGGGTAAATCGGTAATGAGAGTGTATCGGGGCATAAATAAAACTTACTTAGTTTCAGTTGGCCGTATTTGAAGAGCTGCAGCTCAGTAGAGAGTCTTCAAGCAGAAATAATGACCAGAAGGCTAGTCGCACATCATCTGCTCAAGTGACTGACTGTAGCGAAGATCCAATTTTGTTTTCATTGCATCTGAAATATTGAGATTTCCTAGGTACCAGGAGCTGAGCTCGATACTAAAGATAAGTTACTGACTCTGAGGGTCACAGTTTCCGTCTTTTTGAATGTTGCAGAAGATACATGAAAAATAAGGTCACAAAAAAGAACTATTTGTAAGCTGTGCACTCCACATAAAATGTGGTTCTGTTTTTCTGTTTAGTATGTGATGAACTTGGAAGTGATCACTCCATCCTAACAAAGAAAAAGCTAAACGAGCTGAAAATAAATATCCGTGAGGGCACAAATTAGAGGAGCCACAGGTGGCGGCCTCCCAAATTAGAGACAGCCAGGCTGGTACAGAAAGTCACAACTTGCTGGAGCAGACGCCCATGAGCAGAAAACTCCGCAGGAAACAGAACCAGGTGCGTCGGGTCCCGCTTTCACCCCGAATTCCAAGGCACTCTGAAAGGCAAAAAGTACAGCTCGAAGGGACAGAGCAGGTATGGGGACCGGACTCCAGTTTGGCAGGTTTGCTGGAATTATAAGACTGGCAATATAAAACAACTACAATTAATGCAGTACAACTACAATGAACATAGTAAGGACTCTTATGGATGAAGTAGATAGCATGTAAGAACAGATGGGTGTTATAAACAGAGGAATACTTTAACGTCGTCCTATTACCGAGGATAAATACTTCCTTTGTGCTCACTCCACAAGGCATTCCATGCATTTAAACTTTGCCTTTAGAAAGCAATTATTTTTCTTGGTATGATGGACAACTTCTAAATATTTTGGCTGTACCCGCAGATGTAAGCAGGCCCCATCAGCATTCACATTCTTGTGTGTCTTTTGGGACAATAACACAATCTTGCTCCACTCTCTCCCTCTGACACTACAGAGAGTCCCAGGGGGTATCAGCACTGGAAATGCAATTATTTAACGGTGAGCCCAAATGGACCCTTGCCTTGAAAGTGATTTTCAGAAACAGTGTTCCCTGAAGCAGAACATTCTGGAATATTATATCCCTCAAAGTATTTGGGCCCTTTTGCTTAACTGTACATCTCTTATCGTAAACCATTACCTACCTTGAAATTCGGGAATACAAACATCTGTCACTTATAAATAGCATATTTATATGTTTCTACATATAATTTCTACATATAATTACAATTTCTAAAATAATTTCAGAAACCGGGAGCAGTGAATGAGGCAGTCCTGGGGAAGAACACAGAGTGAAGGCAGTTCAGTTTCCAATGTTCCAGGAAATCGTTTGGTTCTATATGTGGGCTCCAAGGCAGGTTAAGAAGGGACAAAGGAGTGACAGCTTGCTCTCTCACCTGTAATTAAAGGTATAGAGCCTCAGAGATTTACAGAACAGAAACCTATAATGATTAAATCACTAAGAAAAACGTACTGTACTTTTTAGGTTACCAAACAACATCCATTGTCAAAATGATGCAGATTTTAACCTAACGTTGTGTTATCTATTTCTACATTATGTACTTAGAACATCACAAATTAATTTATATTACCAATTTAAATAGTAGTTTCATAATTGGCACCTTTTTGTATATATTAATTTGTTGACCACCAGTACTTAGTTCTGGTCTCTGCTTTCCAACTTACTGAAAGGATCAAAATAAAACCAAGAGTTCATGGAAACTGTGTTCTTAACATGAAGGTTTGAAATATGTAACTTTCTCTGGATGAAAACAAAATAAGGGAAATCTCATGTGAGTCATCCATGGCCTGAAACATTTGCTATGGCTTTGTCTTAAAATAAGTTCATGGGTGGCTCTGTCTACTCTCATGGCTGCCTTGAGGCTTTGCTTGTTCTCTGTTCAAATAGCCATCATTGGTCAGAAAAGACCAGGGAGTCAGGCTTATTACAGCCTCAGCTGATGTTCTAAATGACATCTAAGTCCGTCTAAGATTACAAACAAAGTCTCAAAATACTTAACTATTAGCACTCAGTTTTTCTTATCAAGGTTTAGAGAAAATTGAAGAAGACATTTCTTAGCCAGGGAAATGTCAGGTTTTATGGAAAACTTTTTTATTTCTTCCTGATCATTAAACTACTTATAATATTTTAATTAAGACAAAAATTGAAATATAGTTTTATACATTTCTGAATATGAATATGTGTGTGCTTATATATCAACACATATAACTACAGAATAAAAGTAGTTTACATATAAAAGATATGTATCTTTTATTCAAAGTTTTCATTGGAATCTTTCATGTCAGCTATTTCTAAGCCCCTGAACTAAAAGGAAGTCTTTTTTCTAAACTGCTTTTTACAAATGAATGCCAGCTGGAGATGGCTTCCTCCTCCACCAACCTGCTGCCCCCACTCTGGGTTGCTTCAGGGAGACTTTGCATTTTTATGGTGGTTCCATTGGGTTATTCCTTTACATAACACTTGGAAATAGAAACTGAAGCATCACTTTATATTTAAAATATTTTTGAATTTACATGAGTGGATTTTACTCATTTGTTTTTACAGGAAACTGATAAAGTTTGTTTGTTGTTCGTAGCCATAAAGGAAGGAGTGTAGAATGAGCCTCCAGGACAACTTGAAACATTCCAACATCTGAATCATAGGGGTGCCAGAAGGAGAAGAGGAAGAGAAGAAACTGAAAACTTATTTGAAAAAAATAGTGAAGAAAAGCTTCCCCAGTCTGGCAAAGGAGATAGACTCCCAGGAAGTCCAGGAAGCTCAGAGAGTCCCAAAGAAGTTGGACCCAAGGAAGCACACACCAAGGCACATCATAATTACATTACCCAAGATGAAAGAGAAGGAGAGAATCTTAGAAGCAGCAAGTGAAAAGGAGATAGTTGCCTACAAAGGAGTTCCCATAAGACCATCAGCTGATTTCTCAAAAGAAACCTTGCATGCAAGAAGGGGCTGGAAAGAAGTATTCCAAGTCATGAAAGGCAAGGACCTACATCCAAGATTACTCTATCCAGCAAAACTATCATTTAGAATGAAAGGGCAGATGAAATGCTTCCCAGATAAGGTCAAGTTAAAGGAGTTCATCATCACCAAGCCCTTATTATGTGAAATGTTAAAGGGACTTATCTAAGAAAAAGAAGAAGATCAAAACTATGAACAGTAAAATGACAACAAACTCACAACTATCAACAACTGAACCTAAACAAAAATGAAAACACACAAACTAAGGGAACAATTAGAACAGGAACAGAATCACAGAAATGGAGATCACATGGAGGGTCATCAGCAGGGAGGGGAAGGGGGAGAATGGGAGAAAAGGAGCAGGGACAAAGAAGTGTAAATGGTAGGTACAAAATAGACAGGGGAGGTTAAGAAGAGTATGGGAAATGTAGAAGCCAAAGAACTTACATGTATGACCAGGGACATGAACCAAGGGGTGCCGGGCAGAGGTGAATGAAGTAGGGAAAAATGGGACAACTATAATAGCATAATCAATAAAATATATTAAAAATCATGAATGTTCAAATCAAATTTATTTCTGTAAGCTACTTCTACAAAGAGCCAATGTGATTTGCTTCCACCATTCACTTTGTTTCTTTAAATTTTACAGTAGAGTGCAGGTGCAAATGGGTTGTATTACTTTCAAGAATTTCTCTTTGGAAGGTATATTTCAACTGAGCTTTTCTTAAATAAGGACTGACATTGTGTTGGAAATTATATAGTCTGGGCCCAAAGCAATCATAGAGCAAATTTTCCTATAGGGTCCCCCTCCCCTATTTTTTTGTGAAGGGTTGGGGAGTGGGATGATGTTTAGAAAGAATTGACAACTCAAGAACCCCTACGTTTTATCTTCTTCATGCTCAGAAAGAAATGGCATATTCACAAGACAAAGGCCAGCAAAAGAAGATTTTTAAAGCACAGTTGGACTTCAGCCTTAGATTCCCTCACAGAATGGCGAGTGAGACTTGAACAGGCCCATTTTTCAGGATCCAGCTGTCCTAGGAGTCGAGAAACCAGAGAACTAGCTGGTCATTTGTTTCTTTCCCTTGTTCAGCTGACTTAAATCTTCTCTCTTAACGTACTTTTCTTTAAGAAGTGCCACAGAATAGGGAAAAAGCTTGTGTACAGACCTGTGTGTACACTTCTTAGACCCGTCTGCCTTGGGCCTTCCCTATCATTTGTACAGAGTGTTTGCATACAGCTTCTAGTTCTCGGCATTGCAGCCGGCCTTCAGCTGTGTCCGCACACTATCAGGCACTTGGAAACAAGTCGTAAAGAGCAGCTAATACCAGAATGCCAGCAGCGCTGTGTCTGAGCAGCGGTGTTTGACCGGCTGGCCCGTGAGCTAGTCCCAGGCTACAGGCTCCGTCTGTGCAGAAGTACGGTCAGAAACACCTTCTGTGAAAGCCAAGGTCAATAAAAAGCCAGTAATGTCACAGATGCTTTCAACTTATTCCTGATACACATAAAGTTCTGGAAGAACAAACGTGTCTGAAGCAGTTCGTGCCCTCTGTGCCGCAGATGATGGGAGGAAAATCGAGTATACCCAATTATTTTACAAGTGCATTGACGTATTTGTCTTTCAGAATGAAAGAAGAAAATATAAGATTCTTTTAACTATGAAAGAGGGGTGGATGTTTATATATCTCCTAAAACTCTATACATACATTTACAAATGTAAGTATCATGTGTGACGATTAATTAGGGGAAAATAATTCCTTGGAAATTGTGGGCTCCCTTTCCAAGGTAGTTCAAGGACAGGTGTTTTATGGTTACTACGTGCCGAAAAAAGACTATAGTTTTGTACACAACACTTCCTTTTCTAAGTCTGTTAAATTATCTCCTTCGGTATGCTTTTATTATTTAAAATTCCATGTCATCCACCAGAATCAGCCACTCTTTTCCGAGCTTCTCTCACAAGCAGCTGCTCATTAGGCGAACCTGCGGTCTCAGAGCTCAGTACAAAATCCCATCTGTCAGTACTGGGTGAGGCAGAGGAATCTGCGGGAAACAAAAGGCTTATAAAATGCAAATAAAAGCTGGATTACAGGGGGATTGTAATATTTTGCTTCTGCATGTGTTTTGCAAATATTTTACAGTTTGTTTACCTTTCAATTTTTTCACCAATAAAAGTAAAGTGAAAGAGACACAATGTACAAATTACTGGCATAAACACGAGCAACAACCTGGAACCAAAATTTCAGACGATCCCAGGGAACTGGGCACCATGAAATGAGGGAAGGAAATAATACCATGTTTTCCAATGTTGCTGCTAGTGAATAATGTTGGAGATCGTTAGAAAAATACAGATTGCAGATTGATAACGGCTTGTAAAATATGAAGGGTGTCCATTAGGAGACTAAGATAACATACAGAATGCAGAAATTAACTTTAACTTGCAGCCCAGCATAAACAGTTATGGGGAAAGTAAAAGTTCAAAATACATGTAACATTTAAAATAAGAGCGAAATTAAGATGTGTATAACTATTTTTTAAAGACAAAGACTTTCTGTTTGAAAAAAGTAATTAAAAAAAAGCCAGAGTCCCATGCATCATGCAACGGTTATATTTACAGTACAGACAGACTAATGTGAGGGGACTACACGGCGCATTTGGTATGTATGGAGCCATGGAAATAGACCACCTGTATTTCCCCCCGTAAAACAGAACCAAGGAAAAAAGATTGGGCTTTTGGTTGTGGGCAGGGTACACAATGCAGTATGCAGATGCTGTATCACAGACTGGTACATTTGAAACTGCTGTGATCTTATTAGCCAGTGTCACCCCAATCAATTTGATTAAAAATGTTGTTGAGAAAATAAGAAAAAAATGCGTGTAAAGCTTAACGTTGTTAGTAGGATAAATGCCAGCAATTATAATCATTTTAGGACCTTTATACTGTTTTAGCATTTAGTTTCCTCTGACTTCACCTACATCTAAACACACACACACACACACACACACACACATATGCACACACATGTATATACAAGAAAACCCCCAAAGAGCAGCAAAACGGTATTTTAGATGAGCAGATGTGCTCAGCTGGCTTGCTCAGAGATGAATTCCATGGAGTAGGCTTTCATCAGTGCAGAGATGGCATCACAAACATTTTATATGAATGCCGTAACAGAGTTTTGTTAAAATTAAATGTAGTTAAGGGTTCGTTTTTTGCCTTAGCTTTGTCATTATACAATTCTGTGTTGTTTTTTTCCTGCCCCACATTCTCAGTAAAATTCTTCAACATCTGAATCTAATTCTGTTTTTCTTTTTTATATTAAATGGATTAGCTAATCCATTAAATAAATGGAGGGAAGCAGCATTAATGATTTGTTGCACTTGCATTATGAAGTTAATTGGATTAACTAAATTATCCCTTTTACACTCAGCCCTGCATCTGTTTTTGACATTTAAAGCGAGAAATCGTCAAGAGAACTCAGATTTTTGTGATTTTCTCTCGTTGTCGTTGTTACAAAGCTGAGGTCAGTAATACGTTCGTTGATTCCCCAAACCACCGTTGAGACTGCAGACCATTAACAAGCTCAAAGTTTTAAAGAAAAAAGAGATGAACAACAGCAACAGTCAAAGAGAATGGGAAGGAGACGAGAAAGGAATCCCAGAAATTTCGAGAGGCAGAGTCCTCCACACCAATCTACCCTGATTTGGAAAGTACACTAACAACCGTTCGAGAAAATCACAGCCTGCCTTCAAGCCACCAGGACGTTCCCGGGATGACCTCGCCGGCGCCGTGGGAAAGTCCGAGGCTCAGCGTCCCCTGCACAGTCGTGGCCACACAGCACCAGATGTTTTGGTGGACCACAGACCACATACACGATGGCGTCCTATGACAGCATAATGGCGAGGGACGATGTGTTCGGACACACAGCCACCTGCCTACCTTCGTGTTGCAGTTGTTGAGAACACTGCACAGTGAGTGCAGGCTCCTGGCCCAGGAGCAGTGGGCTAAACCACAGGGCTTCTGTGGGCCGCAGGCTGCACCCCGAGGCTCGTGCAAGCGCATTCTGTGATGCCCACACAACGAAATCGCCCAAGGCGCGTTTCTCTAAACATGCCTCATAGCTGTAATGGGAAATCTTTAACGCCTTGCCTGACAACCTAGGTTGACCTTGAATTTGAGCTCCCTGGGTCCTCACCTCTGTGGTTGTTTCAGTGACCCAGCCCCTGATGCCTGGTCAAGGTGAAGGCCCACTCCGGGGGGAAAGGCGGCATGTCTTGGCTGTGCACTGGGGACACTTGGTTCCATTTTAATGTCCTGGACCTCACCGCCCTATGAACACATACCTCAGAAGACGGTACAGTCGTGATGCTTGGAGTGTGGGAGAAGCTGGGTAACAGCCCGGTACAAGGTGGCCGCGGTGATCCAGGCATGAGGCAAGGAAGGCCAAAAATGGTTTTGTAAAAATTAAAAAACGGAGCCAGTCAGTGAAAGACAGATACCATATGATCTCATTCATATGTGGCATCTAATGAAGAAAACAAGCTAACAAGCAGGACGGAATCAGAGGCACGGAAACATGGAACGGACAGTTGTGGGGGGGGGCGGAGGGCTGGGGACGGGGTGAAAGCAGCTGAAGGGACTAGACGAAGAACGTACATTCGTGACTCGTGTTCAGGGACAGCGGTGTGGGGTCAGCCTGAGGGAGGGCGGCTGGGTGGAGGGGAGCAGAGCGGGGAAAACTGGGACAACTGTAATAGCATAATCAATAAATTACCATTTCAATTTAAAAATAACCAGAGGAACAGTTCAGGTGCTGGAGGCTTCAGTTACGTGCTTTCCGGCCCGCTCCCAGGAGTAAGTGACCTGGACTATAAAGGGTCACGGGGGCATTTCTCCTTCCGGGGCGTGCGGTCAAACTCTGTGGTTCTCTGTTCGGTTAGCACCGTTGGGAAGTTGCGCTCCGCTGCTGCGGCGCTGCCCCGCGCTGCGGCCGGTCCTCCGCCCGGAGGGGAGGGCGCGGGTGGACGGGAAGGGGGGTCATAGCGACGGGCGGCACGCAAGCTGACCCCGGACCTATAAAGACGCACGCAGAACACAAGGCTCAGTGCCCCTCCGATGCCTTCCCCAGGTCCAGATAAGCTTGGGGTAATAGGGCTAGATAGGAAATACGACAAATTTCAACTTTTTAAAAATTAAAAAAAGTTTTATTGTTGATCAGTTACAGTTGTCCCCATTCCCCCTCCCCCATTGCTCTCCCCTGCCCGCTCCCCCCCCCCCCCCCCCCGCCGCCGCCACATTTGGTCCTCCGTCAGGTTGTCCTTGTCCACGGGTCCTTTATGATGCTCCCTGACCTGACCCTCCCCCCCTTTCCCCTGTCATCCCCTCCCTCTGCCCTCCGGCCACTGCCGGTTGTTCCTTATTTCCGTGTCTCAGGCTCTGCTCTGCTCACTTGTTCGTTTTGCTGATTAGGTTCCCCTTACAGGTGAGATCATCCGGTGCCTGTCTTCAACTTTTTACCTCCCCCTGGGTGGCAAAGCACAGCTCAGTGAAAGTAAATGCATTTTAACCATAAATATTTACGCATTTTTGAAATATTTCTGAACTACTCAATATAATTGCACACAGGTAGTTAGAATAATTTGTGAAGTAAAAAATAAGCACGTGTCGACACGGCCGTGGAGAAAAGGGAACCTCTGTGCACCGCTGGTGGAAAACTCGGTTGGCGCAGCGACTATGAAAACTGCACGGAGGTGCCTCAAAAATTAGAAAGAGAAGTATCGCATGGCCCATCGATTCCACTCCCGGGTGTGCATCCGAGGAAACAGCATCACCGTCTCAAAGAGGTATCTTCACCCCCATGTTCACGGCAGTGTTATTTACAACAGCCAAGACCTGGAAATGGCCCAAGTGCCCTTTGACGGGTGTCTGGATAAGTAAGATGTGGTTGTATATAACACGGAATATTCTTCCTCCGTGGAAGAGAGGAAAAAATTTCATTCGTGAGAACATGGCTGGGCCTTGAGCCCGTTATGAAAAGTGAGTGAAGTCAGACAGAGAAAGGCAAACACTGTATGATCTTACCTATAGATGACATTTTTAAAAAGCTCATAGAAACGATCTTACTTCTATGTGAGGTTTAAGAAAAGCTCGTAGAAACAGAGAATGGATTGGTGGTTGCTAGAGTCAGGGCTTGGATGGAGGAAATGGGTGAAAGGAATCAAGAGGGACAAACTTCTAGTTGAAAGATAAATAAGTTCTAGATTAGTACAATTTAAACTATTAAAACAACAAATTTGATATTCAAGTAACCAATTCTAGTAAACAAAATATTAGACATAAAAATCATCTCATACATATGGAAGGATTTTGAATTCTAAAAATCATAGAACAAGAAGGTGTTACATGATGATAAAGGATGTATTTTATTTGCAAGTTGCAAAAAATTTTCTGAACTTTTCTTCTTTGTTCTACAATAGTAGGTACATTTTAAATAAACTTATGATGAAGAGAGTTATTGCTCAGGTCTGAGTTGTTACATGTATTTTGGGTATATACACTCCTTCTGAGGGTTTTCTTTTACAAGTGATAAAAAGCATTGTGGTTTTTATTACTGTTTGTGAAGCTTTTCAAGATGTTCTCATAAGTTATTGGCAAGGGACCATTAGAATGCTGATAATGGTAAAAGAGTAACTTTGATTTTGGAACTTTATTACTTAAATTTTTGTTGCCTTCCCTGGACCTGCAGAATACTGATGCATGTTAGTATAATAATTACAAACATTTCCATGAAGGCATTTTTATCTGGCCAAGGTTTCAAGCAGAAACAAGGGAATTGAAATCTGAATGTACAATGCTAGTTCTTTTGATTATCCTGAGTGTTAAATTTTAAAGCAACTCATACTTAATCCACTGGAAGATTTCTTCTTTTTTTTTGCTACCAATTACTTTTTATTTTGCCTTGGTAATGAATGCTCATGCTCTTGGGATAAACTTGAAGCATGCTACTTGAATGCGTAGTTTAAAGATTGTGTGAATTAATAATACAGTCTGACGTATTAATTTACATATAACGTAAATCAGTAGTTATTTAAAGCATATAGTTATTTTTACAATAAAATGCAATAGTACTGTATGAATCAATTTTGTAAAAATGTGGATTGCTCTTAATGTCTGTTACAGGCTGACCTGTGTCTCTTCCAACTTTGTACATTAAGTCTTAATCCCTAGCACCTCAGAATGTAACCACATTCGGAGATACGGTCTTTTAATTAAGTCACACTGAGGTCATTAGGGTGGACTCTAATCCAGTGTGACTGATGTCCTCCCGGGAAGAGTAGACCGGAGCACAGGCATGCGCAGAGGAAGGACCATGCGCAGATGCAGGGGGCAGATGGCCGCCTACAAGCCAAGGAGAGAGGCCTCAGGAGGACCTAGCCCTAGTAATTCCTTGACCTTGGACTTCTAGCGTCCAGAGTTGTGAGCAAATAAATTTCTGTTGTTTCACCCATGTGATTTGTGACTCTTTGTTATGCCCAAGCAAACTAACACGTGGTTGTGCCAAATTCTGTGTGATGTGGCAAACGCAATTATATGAAAGTATTCATTTTGCTGCTATATCTTTAACATTCGTGTCATGTTAAGCATTTGGTGCCATGGTTCACCAGTTCACCTCTTTCCCAGCCAAAATGAATCTTTTCTTTTTCTCTACACACAAGCAAAGCGACTTAGACTTTGGGATAAAATGCATGTGGTTAGCTGTGGCTTCTCAAAGTATTTTTCCCACCTGGGAAGGGATACAAAAAAAGCTGCAAAATCCCAACTGCAAAGATGCAAAGATTGTAGTGCAAATTTTTCTACGAAAATGAACTCGACACATGTGGTAGCTTCCTGGTGACTTCAGCAGAAATTGATCTGTCCCTGACCCCCTGCCCTCTGCAGCAAATGAGTCATTTCAAACTAGTCAGCCATTGGTGGGGGTGGGGAGGTTGGTGGACTGGAAAATGCAAGGACGGGGGTACAGAATTTGGACTGAGACATACCTGGTTTTGCCTCTTACATGATAACTGATGTTGGGAAAGTGACTCATCTTAATGTACATGATTTTGTCATGATATTCTGAACCTTCGTAATTTAGAAATATGGAAAAGCGACATTAAAAACTTTTCAAAAATTTCTGCTTTATCATATGACTAGAAAACCTCACTAAGACATAAATGAGAAACAAAATAGGTGTTTTTAAAAGTAATCCCTGAATTATTATTAATTATCACGCAGTAGAGCTAGGCTAAGAAAAGTCTACTTGTCCTATAGGAATTTTATTCGGATTAAATGTGAACAAACAAAATTCCAAAATAAACATCTATCCTTTTTTAAATCATGGCCTCCTCCCTTCCTCTTGGTGAAAACTTTTGCTGTTATTAACGACCTTATTCACTGATTCCCATTTAGTTATTCTCGACCCTCGGAGCACACCACCCCCTTCCCCCCTAGGGGCTACTGCCTTGTCTTTGGTTTGCTTCTTCCCCGGGGTCCCAAGAAATTCATATGCAAATTCAGACATCTTTGTGTTTGTGGCAGCGTCTTGTTTGTTAAACAATGATTCTACCTCATCATCATATATACAAATTTTTTTCTTTTACTTTTTTCCCTAATCTTACCAAATGAACACCAACCAAAAACAAACGCCAGAGATAATTGTACCATTAAGCCATGTGGCTGCCTTCGAGGAACTTGGCATAGGAGAGAGGAATACAGTAAACTGTAGAGGAAAACTTCCATAAAATGATGCATTTGAAATTGGCTGAAGTGTTTCACAACGGGCAGACACCTACACAGACACAAACTACAGAAGTTAAGACTAAACAGAAGTCTGAATGGATCTATAACGAGCAAAGAGATTAAATTGTTAATTTTAAAACTTCCCACAAAGTAAAGCCAAATTTCGATGGCTTCATGGGTGAATTCTGCCAAACTTTAAAGTGTTATTTCTTCACCAGTTCTTCACAATCTCTTTAAAAAAATAAGAGAGCACCAATCCAAAAGAACCTATGCACCCCAATGTCCATAGCAGCGCAATTTACAATAGCCAAGCGTTGGAAGCAACGTAGGTGCCCATCAGTAAATGAATGGATCAAAAAACTATGGTACATTTACACAATGGAATTCTATGCAGCACAAAGAAAGAAGGAGCTCCTATCTGACAGCATGGATGGAACTGGACAGCATTATGCTAAACAAAACAAGTCAGGTGGTGAAAGACAAATGCCATATGATCTCACCTTTAACAGGAACCTAATCAACAAAACAAACAAACAAGCATAACATAACCAAAGTCACTGAAATTGAGAACAGGCTGACAGTGACCAGAGGGGAGAGGGGAGGTAATTTCAGGGGAAAAGGGGAAGGGTTTAGAGCAACAAGTATAAAGGACACATGGACAAAAACTAGGAGGGGTGGAAATGGGAGGGAGGTGTGGAGGGCTGGGGCGGTGGGCTGGGGTGGGAGTAAAAGACAGAAAACTGTACAAGAACAACAATTAAAATAAAAAATATATTAAAAAAATAAAAGAGTAGCTAACACTTTCTAAGTCATTCTATGAAGTCATCGTTACCCTGATAACAAAAACATATCATAAGGAAAAACAACAAACAAAACCAAAGTTACAGATGAGTGTTTGTTATAAATATAAGCACAAAAATCCTTTACATAATGCTAGCAATTTGTAAGACGTTATACATCATGACCTAGTGAATTTATCCCGGGAATGAAACCTTGGTTTAACATCTAAAAATCAATTAATGTCACTCACCGTTTCAATAGGATCCAGGGTGTATTGAGCCTGTCTTTTTGCTATTCCATTTTCTGTTGCCCAGTTCCTGGAGGAACTGACCCTACCCCAAGAGTTAGTCAATTACAAGAGGTAGCAAATGACTTGCCTCCGGCTGTGCCTTTCACATGCAAACCAGCCAATTCCAAGCCTACGCACCCAACCCCCTCCTCTGTGGGGGTTCTTAAACCCAGAGCCTCATCCTCCAGGCCTTAATCTTCAGGGCCAGAGGGCCCAGAGTTGAGGGACAGCCCCAGTATCATAGGGTCTGCTGCAATGATTCCAATCAGCCGATCTTAAACCTGCTTACCTGGCTTCATCCATTACCTGCTCTGGACACCACAGTGAAATCTTCTGGCCAGGGTTTCCCTAACTACCCTCTCCCTCTCCCGGCCCCAGCCACCCTACGTGGCTTTGCACAATATATCCGTCTCTTATTTTTAGGGAACTGAGTAAACTTACTCTTTCACACATGATCATTTTCTTGTCTGCATGTCTTACCATGCCTAATTTACAATAAATCCCAGCTACTCTTAAAACACAGGGCAAAAACACATGATTATCTCCATAGACACAGAAGAAGTATTTGACAAAATCCAACAGTCTTTCATGATAAAAACAAATAAACAAAAAAACCCCACTGAACAAACTAAGTAGAGAAGAGAACTTCCTGAACCTGGTAAAGAGCATCCGGAAAACGCCCCCAGCTGACATCTGCTTCCTGCTGAAAGCCCAAGGGCTTGTCTGTAAGATGAGGAACGAGGTAGGGTACCAGCCCTTGCCACTTCTATTCAAAACTGTACTGGAGGTTCTGACAGTTAATCCGGAAAAAGAAGTGAAAGGCATCTGGTTTGGAAAGGAGGAAGTAAAACTGTGTTTATCTGAAGATGGTACAATCTTGTATATAGAAACTTCTAAGGGATTCACTAAATGACTGTTGGAACAATGAGTGAGCACAGCAGAGCTATAAGACACAAACAAGATCGACATCGATAGTTGAGTTTGTTTCCGTACCCCAGTGCGGTGTTGTCTGTGGCTCCTGTGATGAATTACCATAAACTCTGCGGCTTAAAACAAACAACCAAACATAAATGAATATATTATCTTTACCTTGTATAGGTCATAAGCCTGACATGGGTCCTGATGGGTTAAGTTCCAGATGTTAGTAGGGCTACTCTTTTTTTCCTGGGGAAAAATCATTTCCTGTCTTTTAAAAAAAAAATCCTGTCAACTGCCCATATTCCTTGGCTCGTGGCCCCTTCCCCACACCATTCTGGCCTCTGCTTCCAGCCCCACATGTCCTGCCCTCGCCCTGGCAGCTTGAGGAAGATCTGGGAGTAATTGCTAGTGGCCACGGGGTTTCTTTCTTGCTTTTTGGGGTGACGAAATGCTCTCAAATTGATTGCGGCGATGATTATGTAGTTCTGTAAAGGCACTGAAATCGACTGAATTTTAGACTTTAAGTGGACAAATAGTACGGCATGTGAACTGCATCTCAGCAAGGCTGTTAAAAAAAGACGCATAAAAATTAAGGACAGTAACATGAATACTACATTCAAATAAAGAAATGCAAATGGACATCAATTTCCACAATATAATATCTACACAAACCTGGACATTTTTATTGCAATGTTATTATTTCTTTATAAATATTTTAAATTCATGGTAAAATTGTAAGACTCTAGTTAAGAAAACAGAGGAACATTTGAAAATAATTGAGAAAAATTACCACCGAGAAATAACTATGTTGTATATTTTGGAGCATAACTTTGTATTCTCTATTAAGTTATGATAGTTTTTATAATGAAGCCAAGATGAAAGGAGCTTATGTAAATTGATACAGTTTTGGAAATTTGCTATAAAGCCGCTCGCTTTGATTATTTTAAGCACAATTTCCCATCTAAATGAACAATTATTAGAATCATCTTATGTTAGTGTGCTGGAACAGTGTGCCCAGAAGGTGGCAAAGAACCGCAATTCTAAAGATCCGAAAAAGGAGCCGTTCCACCTCGTGAGGTGACGAAGTACTTTAACTGCGGTTTTTAACTCAGGCGTGGAAGTCCCTTAGGGCTGGGCCGACACTCCAGCGTGGGGAATGGGTGTGGCTTTTGCTGTTAAGTGAGTTATGAGCCACACAATGAATGAGTGCGACTTTCCAAAGGTCTGCGTATAAAGTTTGTCTTGGAGACATGAAGGAAGGTTAAGGGGATAGTAAATTCAGAGCATAATAAAAGAAATACTGCTTCAAGCAACAGACACCCTGTGGATTCATGGTCATGGTAAGATGGCTAAATTCATCTTGAGTCTTGGTAATTTTATGAACACTAATAAAGGTCTAGGTTAACTAGTATGTTGATAGATGTGCTAGCCAAGAGGTGGCAACGTGTAAACGGTGTTAAAATCTGAACAGACACCAGCGTATTTGCGAGAAAGGATTTGGTCCTGAGAGGTATCCAAGTGTGGAATTAGAGAGAGAGAGACGTCTGTTCAGCTCCACTGACCGGCCAGTCCGTTCGTGTCGGGGTCCATTGACCTGTGTCCTCACCTGAAAGGTACGTATTCTCTTCGTGCCTTTCCTTGGTCCGGAAGGATGCCATCCCTGCCTGGAAATCTCGCAGAAAGGACTTGATTGATTAACTGTCACCTCGCAGAACAAGACTCTGCATTGATGGAAGAGTGCAGGTCAGTGCCATTCTGGGAGGGATATTTAAATGAGGGCTTCCACAATATAATAGGATAAAGACAGGTATCTCCCACTTGGTGTTTTGCTTTAAACTTGACCTGAAAGGTCTGGATTTAGCCTAGTAGCAGACGGCATAGTTTTAAAAATATTTCTCAGAATGTTCATTAAAATATTTATGGAAGTAATAGTAATCATCATGATCATTACTCCGAAGATAATCCCGAAAATAATACCAGAACCTAATGCACAAAAAGCGGTTGGGGCCAAAGTCCAGCTGACATCCTCACCGGTTTCAGCCTTCGCAGCCACGGAGCGCTGAGACAGCAGGCTACCAGCTATGCGCTTGCTCCAGAAAAACACCAGTGGTGTCCCCGAAGTGTTAACAGCTAACATTCATTTAACACTTACCACGTGTGTCTGCCACACCCCTACTATTGATAAGGGAAGGCCAACGCACTGGACCCTAAAGAGAGACTTAATGTTTAACGAGCTGCTGGGGTCGCAGGATCGAGGGTGAGAACCGGTGTTTGGAGAATTACCTGAACACGAGATGAGCTGGGACTGACCTCTGTTCCTGGAACTTCCAAGTCCCTAGGGCCACCTGGAACCTGCAGGTGTGCGTCTGAGCCCGGAGCATCTAGTCTGCTGTGTCTCGGCAGGCCTCCGCGGGGCTCGCCCTCCGCAGGGGAAGGGCAGCTGGGCCCAGGCGTCCCTCTGCAGGAGTCAGGCCGCCCGCGGGTGCAGGGGACCTGGGAGCACGCTCTCCCTGCCTGGGGAGGGCGGAGAGCGGGCCCTGACCTTGGAGAGGGCCCGTCTGTGAGCCTTGGGCCTGCTCGTCACAACTCAGTCCTGATTCTGTCACAGTCGTGGAAGGTAGCTCTGCTCAACTTCAAGATAAAACCTTCTCCTATTTACCCCCTGGTTCTTTGATTAGAAATAAGCCCAACGTACTGAAAATAGGAGGGACTCTAAATTTTCCGCAAAATCCAGTGCACGGAGATCGCCATTTACGGTGCCTGCACCCCTCCTGGGCGCTGGACGGCACACGGGGGTAGAACGCACACCGCCGACCTCTCTCTCTGGTGTCCTAGCTGTTGAAGGGGAAGTGCTCCTAAATTGTGTGTGTGTGAGTGTGTGTGTGTGTGTGTGTGTGTGTGTTGCTTCTTCTTTGTGAGGCTTGCAAACGCGGTTTCCGAGCTATGGCTACCAGGGGAGGTCATATTCCTACACGTTCCTGCTTAGTTCCCACCACGAGGCTATCGTCCTGCAGGTGTGAGAAACACAGGCCGCGCATCATTATTCGTTTTGAAATCTCTCGTCCTGATTCCAGCCCATTCTCAGCCCCGAGTGGGTGAACCTGTGAAGTCTCCCCCTCCGTCTCTCCCCTTCCACTTTGCTCTTTTGCTCTTCCTCTTTTTCTTCGCAGCTCTCGGACTGCGTCCCTCACCTTTGTTTTAATGTTTCCTCGGGGCACACCGCAAAGGTTTTCCTCTTACAGGAACATAAATACAGACACTTTTGTAATTACAGCCTGTGAGCAGTAGCTTCTATGGATAATTACACCATTCCTCTTTCCTCTTGGAGAAAGCTGGCCAAGGAGAAATTCTGGGAAGAGAGTTTGCCTTGCCATTTGAAATGTGGGCAAGAAGTGAAAACTAAGAGGTGGAACCCAAAGATTTCGGATAATAATAGACGCACTAGATGGTAGTTTCAGCATGGAACCGCAGCTCTTATTAGGAGGGTGTGTGTCAGAATTAATTCAAATTGCGATCACATATACTATAAGCTGCTGAATCTTTGTTTATTTTAATTCTTCCAAGAGTTTGGTTCATTATTGATCTTTTTCCACTGACATTAACAGGCCATTTTGCATTAAAAGGCATTTCCTTATCTTTCCATGCACACTCAAATCACAATTTTATTAAAAGATAAAAGATATGTGTTGAACAAATTGTAACATTAATGAATATTACAATTCTTTTAAAAGTTATTTAGCTTCATGATAACATCAGGTTTATGTTATAAGGCATTCAACAGCCTTGCTGAGTAAGAATCAAGGTACATTTTGTTATATTGACTAACAGACCGACTTAGAAGCCTATTATTGATTTACACAAGCTCTAAAGTAAGCAAATCCTATTTTGAGTATTATATGGTTTTAAATCCAGCTGCCTTTTATCTATAAATATCATATATGAATCTGTTGGATAAATTCTAATTATTAAACATTTTCTTATTTAGTTGCCCAAAAAAGAATATTGGGTTTTTAGTGTTTAGCTAAGTATTTACTAAAATGTTTTGGTCTCAAATCACATTATAATAGGTATTAATGGTAAAAGACACTTATCACTGTCATTAAATCACACAAAATAATATCACTAAGGTATTTGCCAAAGGAATGATTTTAATTCGGTGGATACTTGAGAAAAAACCAATGGGATACGATGCACATAAATTCATTCTTAGGAGAGCATTTTCAAAACAGCCCCGGCAGAGAGATCTTCCCTCCTGGGGAGATGGAGCGAACATGTTCTTCCTGTTCTTTCCCTCCAAGTCCCCGGGAAAACCCGGACTCCACATGAAAACAAGAATATTCTGAAAGATTGAGGCTGGTCAGGGAGCTCGGAACCCAAGGGCTGAAGTGCGTCCTACCCGACTTCGGGTGCTGGACAGACGAGGTGGCCCCTGGGAGAGTGTAAGCCTGTTCCCTCCAGCCAAAGCACAGGTAAGGGGCATCTTAGGAAGATGTCGTTTTTAGAGAAGAATAGCTGTGCTCCAGCCCAACCCTCAGACCAACTGTGGCCCCATGTGGCCCCCAGACAGCAAAGGCTCGCTGGGGAGAAAAGACTTCCACGCCTTCCGTGCGGTAACCAGGTACCTCTCACCTTCCCTGTTGTGCTGGTGCCGGAGCAGAGCCAGTGAAGTCCAGGGGACGAGCTAGCCAGGACCCTAAGGCAAGGGAAAACGGTACGGTTTGGAAATGAAGAAATAGAGCTGTCCCTCTTTGCTGGTGACATGATTGTCAACATAGAAAATAACCAGGAATCTACAAAATAATCATCAGAACTAGTAATTAAGTGCAGAAAGGTCAAAGGCTACAAAATCAACATTTCTAGAAAGTAGCAGGGAACATCAGCGATTAAACCTAATGCTGTTCCCAGTGGCGTAAGACATGAAACGTGTACCTCTAACAAAACCGGCACTCTAACCACACAACACTGATGAAAGGAATCAAATAGTATCTAAACACATGGAGAGACAGACATTCCACAATCATGTTTTAGGAGACATATTGTAAAGATGTCAACTAACCAAAAATTGATATACAAGATTAACACAGTTCCCTTCCAAATGCCAGCAGCAATTTTTGTAAGGGGAGGCGAGGTTAGTATGACATTTACATGGAAAGGCAGAGGAACAGTTAACTGAATAGCTAAAACAATTTAAAAAAAATACAGTGAGATGAATCAGCGTACCCAAGTCAAAGACGTATTATTTGGCTACAGCTACCCAGGCAGTTTGAAATGGTGGAGGGAAAGAGACTTGGACCAGTGAAATAGGATAAAGCTGCAAAGAATAAACCCAGTAACACATATCGAACCAAGTCTGACAAAGGCGCAGAAACAGCTCAATGCAGGTAGGTTAGCTTTTTCAACGCAATGACGCTGGAGTAGTTTTTCATCCACCAGCAGGAAAAAAAAAGAAAGAAAAGAAATCTGAATGTAAACCACATACAAAATTACACAAAAATTATTACCATGCGTAACTGTTAGACAAAAATTAACTCCCCATCAATCACAGCTTTTAGTAGAAAATACGAACTGTATGCAACACTTTCAGAAAAAAAAATATAGTAGAAAATCTTCAGAACAGGAAAGTCTTGTATTAAACAACAGTTCTTGGACTTAATGCCAAAGCACGATTCATAAAAAGGTAGTTAAAAAGTAGTATTTCATTAAACTAGAAGTGGCTGTCCTGTCAAAGACCATGGTTAGAACATAAAGATACAAGTTACAGAATGGAAGAAAAATGGCAATAAATCCCGTAGCCAACAGAAGGCTCATATGCAGAACTCGAAAAACACTCTCCAAACCCAACCCTGGAAGTTGAAGCAACAGAAGGCTCATATGCAGAACTCGAAAAACACTCTCCAAACCCAACCCTGGAAGTTGAAGCGATTCCGTTAGAAAGCAGGGAAGCTCAGGAGCAGGTATCTCGGTTGGAAGGGCCTGGGGGTGGCAGACGAACACAAGGGGCATGAGCAACAGCGTCTGCCCTCGACCCACAACGGGGCCCAGCTCACAGGACAGCAGTGACAACCGCGAGTGCTGACCGCTGACGAGGACCGACCGACCGAGACCCGGTCGCCCCCGTGTTGTCGCTGGGAACCCAATATGGCACGGCCGCTCTGAAAAATAGTTTGGCAGTTTCAAACCCCCCCAAAACAAAGTAACTGAATATGCATCTACCAGATGACTCACTAATCTCAGAGAAAGGAAATCTTGTGTCGACCCCAAAGCCTGCCCGCGGGGGTTTCTAGCGGTCTCCTTTACGACAGCCACACCCTGGACCCAGTCTAGACGCCCCTCGGAGCTAGCTGAGGTCGTTCCTACCAGGAATAACGCCAGTAGCAGACTACCAACACACGCAGCAACAGGATGATTCTCCGAAGAATCTCAGGTTGCATGTGATCGTCTTCCCGTGATGTGTTATATAGAAAGGGAAAAGAGGGGAGCAGTGGCCAGGCGTTCGGGAGGAATGACTGAGGGATGTTGGTGGCGATGGAAAAGGGTGGGCCTGGGCTGTGGCATTTTTGCAAGATGCCACCACTGTGGGGAGCCAGGCACGGGGAGCCCCAAGAGCTCTCTGTTCCATTGTCTGCATGTGAATCGACAATTATCTCAAAATCAAGTTTAATTAAAAAATCCTCCTCTTTCCAGTAGATATCTGGACGAGGCTGCATTTTCCTCCTGTTTCAACAGAAACACCATCTGCCAAACAATGAGTGAAGAAGCTCATAGGAATCCAGCTGACTTCCCCCAAGTCAGGCATTAAAAAAATTTGCAGAAATGTAAAGCCACGCTATCGTTCTCGTTGTACATACTTTTGTGTTTGCACGTATGCTCATTTATTTCTTTAAAATATGATTTTGCTGGTAACATAATAACTTTATTAATGATATTTTCAGTGATTTATGAATATTTTGAAAATGTTTCCTTTTCTTACTGCAGTAAACAATGAAAGGTAAAACCCACATAAAGAAATCTCCTTAGGCTCTCCACGGATTTTTAGCAGTGCAAAGTGGTCAGCAGACCATAGACTTGAGGATAACCAAAGTAGACATTGGCCAGTATTCATTAAATACACTAAACTTTCAATTTATTTTGTCTGTATAGATACTTTAAATATTATTTGCTTCTCCAAAATGTAATGAGACAAAATGGTCAGAAGTTTCAGCATTGATTGATGCAATATTTAATGCCAACAGATACCCAAAGATTTGTAAACAGAAACCATAAAAACCTTTTCTCAGAATGTCACTTTAACCTTTGTCTCATTTTCTGATTAGAAGTTGCAGACTTCATAAGCACTTATTTAATTCCTCTAAGCATTTAATAGTCAACAACTCTCAGTAGTGACATATTTCCCTGTAGGCAGCACAGAAATGAACGTTTCTTCGAGATTGACCTCTCTGATGAGGCCTTAAATATTGAGATTTTATTTATTTATTATGTGGGAAGACGGCTTTTTAGCCCTGAAGCCAACTGACAGGAAAATTGTAATGATTCTACTCTCCTGGTGCCTGTTTTTCTCCCAGCACATTCTTCTGTGTATTAAAAAATATTCTCATCTGTGATTTTTCTGTTCAACTCTTGCCTCCCTTGCCACAGATTAATTTACAACAAACAACAAATTCAGGTGCCAGCAATTTGTAAACAAGTGTTTAAAGCAAAAGTTTGCTTTTGTCATTGACTACCATTAAGAGAAGGCTAGCGCTCAGCTGAAGTTACAGATTTGCGGCTAATGGACTTGTTTCCAGTGAATTGGTGTACACAGTGCTTTCGGTCCAGGTCCCGTCTCGTCACTTCTACTGCAGAGGTATGATGAGCGCAGGGCTGTGATATGGTCTTTCCTATAAGTCAGCCGGGTAACTGCTTGGCTCGCTGCCTGCGGAGCAGCCCGGCACCAAGGACTAGATAAGAGTCACATACAGTAACTGCGCTAATCACTCAGGGTTTATTGGATGCAGGTTCACTCGAAGTAGGACATCACCATACTTTAATATTCTACTTACACTCTAACGATCTAAGAGGAATATAACGTTCACACACAGAGCAATTAATGGGGCTTAATGAACCCCAGTCCCGGAGTCTCAGTCTGCAGGTCCAGGAGACAGCACTGTGGGCAAGAGTTGTCAGCGTCTTGCGAGGCAAGGAAGGGCCTCTGGGGCCAGGTGGGCAGCAGGGCAGACCGAGGAGGGCGGGGCCTCCGGCGGCCAGTGCCAAGGGAGAAACATGGCGTGGGGCAGCCCTCCGGTGTGTGCAGCTCGGCTGTCTCGGCAGTGGTCTGGAGCCTGCCTCAGTTACACCTTGAAAATGGTCTGCTCCATCCTTCCGGGTCCTTTGGATGTCTTGATCCCCTGACGGCAAGTGGGGAATTTGCCCAGGACCCTATCTGTGGGTGGCCCCACTCTGCAGGTGCGGCTGCTCTGGTTACATGGGCAGATATATCGGGTGGGCCTCCTTGCCAGATGTGTCTGTTCTGACTTAGGTGGTTTCCCTACTGAACCAAAGTGTCATGGCTGACTGGCAACATCTTGGTTGACGTGAGTGACTCTGCTTCGTTTTACACACGTTACGCTATCTGGGCTGGACGGATGCTATTTTATTGGTCCTGCTCTCCACAGGAGGAAGCAGAGATCACTAGGCAAAGGTTCTCTAAAACACTACAGCTCCGTTTACTTGTCTTTAAAACTGTTACCTTAGTTTCACAGTCAGACCAAACGCTGTCTTTCTTGCCAAGGCGTGGATTTCTTTCTCTACTGCAGGGCATGCTGGGAACATGTTCAAGACATCACAGATCACTGAACGACTACTTATGTTTTTATTATAAACTCCAAGCACGTTCATATTGGCTTCATCTTTTCCCTTCCTTCTCACCTGTGTCTTCCTTCCTCAGCTGCGTCTCTCCTCTGCTCGTCCCTGGAGCGGTGCCCGCCCCCCCGACCCCTCCCCCCCAGTCGTGCTGTGTCACTGGCCTCTCGGTTCTTCTCTTCGTCCTCGTTCCAGGAATGCGGTTGAAAGATAGAGGGTGATTTGTGTTAGCCACACTGCTCTCCATTTTTAACTTCATTCATTCGACAAATATTTATACTCCCTGGGCATCTACTCTTGCCATATACAAAAATGAACTCAAAATAGATCCATGACTTAATGGCAGAGCTAACGCCATAAAACTCTTAGGGGTTTTCCTACATTTTCACGGCAATTAACTCTTAAACTTAATACCAATCCATGATCAATAGAAAAATCTAAATTGAATTTCATAAAAATACAAAGCTGATGGATATTAAAGGATATTATCAACAAAGTAAAAAGAAAATCTACAGAAAGGGAGAAAATATTTGCAAATCACATACCTGATAAGGGTTTAGTATCCAGATTGATTAAAGAACTCTTACAACTGAACAACAAAGAATGTAACAATTTACTTTTGAAAAGGCAAAAGTATTTATTAGGCATTCTTCAAAACAAAGCATCCAAATGGCCAACAAGCCCACGAAAAGACATTTAACGTGAACCGTGACTAAGGAAATACACATCAAACCGCGATGAGCTACCACTTCACACCCACTAGGAGGGCTGCAATCCGAACGACCTGAAATAACAAGCATTGGCAAGGACGCGGAGAAAGAAGGACTCGCGTACGTTGCTGTTGAGAACGTGAAATGTTTCGGCCGCTGCAGAAGAAATTCAGACACTTCCTTAGAAAATTAAACTACATTACTCGGCAATTCCACTCTTAGGTAGCTACCCAAGAGGAGTCAACACTTGTGTCCGCACAGAACGTACACGCACGCTAACCTATGTGCGCACGGCCGCCGAACTGCGACTATTTCAGCAGTCACAGTCTCCGCCCACAGGCGAGCAGACGGACAGCTGCGGCGGAGAGTCCAACGGGACACCATTCAGCCACGGACCAGAACAAGGCCTTGACACACGCCACACCTTGGACGATCCTCAAGTCCATAAAGCTAAATGAAAGACGCCATGCATAAAATGCCCTATACTGGGTAATTATTTCTATGGGAAATGTCCATAATATGAAACTCCATAGAGAAAAAAAAGCCCATTATAGGTTGCCAGGACATCAGGACATGGGGGATAGAAAGATGTGTTAAGTGGAGAGAGGGGTGGCTGAACAGCGTTGTCGTTGCAGTAAATGCTACTGAACTGTGCCCTTTAAAATCATTAATTTTGCCCTGGCTGGTGTGGCTGGGTGGTTGAATGCTGGCCTATGAAACAAAAGGTCGCTGGTTCGATTCCCAGTCAGGGCACATGCCTGGGTTGTGGGCCAGGTTCCCAGTGGGAGGTGCACAAGAGGCAACCACACACTGATGTTTCTCTCCCTTTCTTTCTCTCTCCCTTGCCTCTCTAAAAAAATAAATAAATAAATTCTTTCAAAAAAATAAAATCATTGATTTTATATTATGTGCATTTTGTGTCAAATGAAAAAAAAACATGTGTAAAGACCAAAAGAAGAGAGGTCCAAAGTTTACTTTTATCTCATCTCTTTTAGGTTCCTGGGTAGTACTGATAGATACTGAAATACTGAGGATCATTAGTTTAAAAAATTAAACTTATTTCTTTCAATGTAATGATGGTCATTAAAATAGAGAGCTTTTGTTATTAACAGTAAAGCAATTTGCAATCATTTTGAAAGCAACAAACTAGTTTTGTCTATAATTTCTCTCAAATAAGAATGCTTTTCTGTTTAAATAGTTCTTGTTGTTATGATCTGTGAATTTCTGTAAATAGTTTTAATACATGAACTGCTATAATAACACAAAGTGTTAGTGCATTTTCCTTCTATTTCCAACACAGTAAATTTGGGTAAACCAATATTCTAAAGTAACTTCAAATTTATAAAAAATGAAGACTGTATGTAACCCATCCCTAGATTCCATCAACAGATGAATGAACGAACCAATTGTGTAATAACAATGGAGTATTATTCAGCCATAAAAAGGCGTGGAGTACCATAGATGCTACAACTTGGATGATCTCGAAAACATTAAGCTAAATGAGAGAAGCAATGCACAAAACACTTATATTGTGTGATTTTTTTATATAAAATATCCAGGATATGCAAATCCAAAGAGACAGAAAGTAAATTATAGGTTACATCACTTACTTCTAAAGATATTCTTGCCCACTAATTACCATAACCTGTTCGCCAAGTGTTCTAAAATCACCCAGTTGTATTATCTGTGCAATGTGGGAAGGCACGCAAAACTTGGAGCGGAGGAAAATAAAAATAAGTTCTGATGGTAATGGGAAATAAAAATAATAACTTCTGCCAGCCTTTTTAAGAATACCAGAAAATTCAGCTCTCAGCTGTGACTGAAGTTACTTGAAGTATATGCTGCCTAATAGAATAGTCCTTTTGACAGAGTTCTGCTTCCTGAGTCCTTTCGCAACCCAGGGAGCCTGCTGGTGTTCTGTCAGAGAGAAAGAAGATAATGGAAGGACCGCAGTCTCCCGCGGGTGGCTGTGAACCCAGCAGCCTTCGGGAAGTTTTGGAAGAAAAGCTATTGTGGATAGCTCCTCTGTAGACTTACTTCCGACTGCGACTGTGTTTAGAGTCAAATGTACATATTTTATCTCAGATACAAATAAAACAAATGTATCAAACAAATATAAGAGTGGAGTTTTGGTAAGACTATTGAAGTCTCTTTATTTCTTTAAAATAAAGAAAAATAACAGTTCTTTACAAGGTTATATTTGAAAAAGTGTTGCCAAGTATATATGAAATCATACTAAGAAAATAAAAATAAAGTATATGATGGTCCCAAATGATTTACAGTCATTCTAGTAACAAAGGTATGCATTTTTTAGTTATCTTTTTCGGGAAGTTGGGGGCCTCTTCTGTTTCCTGCGTTCAAAGTCCTTAGACCTTGATAATAAAGTCACCCTATTGCAAGTAATTGAATCAACACATGTGTCGAAGCACTTGGAAATGACTTTTTCCTTTAATTTGTGGAGCATTTCCCTTTTGCTATTAAATCTTATCATGTGACATTTGCATGAAAATCAATCATGATGTCTTAGAGTTGACTTTGAACAACTTTTAGTTGAATAACTATACATGAGAATATCAGTGCATAACCCACAAATGTTTTCTTCATCTCAATTTATAGACATTTTTAAGATAGTATTGCTCTTAATTCTACAAAAAATTATTTTTTGGGGGGGAAGGACATCTGAAAATTTTAATAAACTTACCCATATAAATATTCTAGAATAATGACATATGGTGCAAGTATTTTTACATAAGCAGTCTCAAGACAGGATTAGCTAGTCATGTGTAAGCAACAGATGTGTGCTTGCAACACACACATTTTGGAAATCTGCCTCTCTGTTAGATGCACATGGATTCAACATTTCTAGACACTTGGCTTGAATTTGTAATGACACTGAAAACTCAAATCCTGATAGATAGAATGTTTTCAAGAAACATAATTTCTGTTAGATGTCAAATTTGATTTTTCATAATTTTATCAATTTTTTTAGAGACAGACTGGGGGGGGGAGAGAGAGAGAGAGATTGATTTGTTGTTCTACTTATTTATGCATTCACTGGTTGACTCCTGTATGTGCCCTGATGGGGGATTGAACCCTCAACCATGGTGTGTCTGGGCGATGTTCTAACCTAGTTATCCAGCCAGGGCATTTTTAAAAATACTCTCAGCAGATATATTCCTTCTTGGTTCCCTATTTAAGTGGTTAAATAGAATCAAGTAAGAAGTGAGACTCCGAGGTAAACCAGGTTGCTGGGACCGTCCCCTCTGCTTATTGGGAAGTGTTGTCATTCTCTGCCCGGTTGTCAACTTTGACCTTAATCTGGCAGCAATGGCCCACCTGACACATATTTGAAACAGGCAATTGCATGACATATTAAAGGAATGTTTTGATTTGACAGAAAGGAACAAAAACCATTTCCTTTAATAATGTGAGCTGTCAGCGAACATGGAGCGGTACTGACCCTCGAGGATTCACTATTCACTCGCGATGGTTTAGGGAAGTACTGGGTTTTGGAAGAAACTATACTTTCCTAAGCCAGATGCTCAGATTTAAATAAGAGAACAGGTATATTTGTTGTAAAAAATAATAAAAACTGGCACTGTAACACGTAAAATGTTGGGCAAGTTGGTGGCTGATGGGGATTTCGTGACACCACGTAACAGACGGAGAAGGTCAGTTTAAAGTCACCAGGGACCTGGTTTTGTGAAAAGGGGGCTCACCATCCTCTCACCCCACACTGGGACACCGTGGGTTGCTGATCTCATGGGTAAAAGAGAAGGAAGCCTTTTATGCTCTCGCCTTAAAGACACAGTGATGCCTCATGGTCTAAACCTGTGCTTGGTCAGGAAGAAAAATTAAGATTTGCCCACCATTGTAATGAGGATCGTGAGAGGAGAAACATGTCTGAGTTTTGCCGTGAGGAACTAGGAAAGAAAGAAATTCAGACCAAGCAATACTCTCTCACCATTCTGTTAAGGAAATACCATTAGTTCTTTAATGAGAAGGAACCGAGAACACACGTTTCAATACACTTTAAATCTTTTACCGTTCATTATTCGAGTCTTCGTGGCAAATTGTCTGGAATTTTTATCACAGAGAGTGCATTTAGTCAGTCTCTGCTTGTGATTTTACACGGTTCTGAGTTAAAGAACCCTCCCCATGACAGTATATCCAGACAGATACTAAACAGGACATTCTAATTGATAAGTGGAATGAAGATTCCAGTTCCCGCACTGGGCAAAATAAGACAGAATGTACCTCTTCATTACTGGGTCCTCAGGGTGACTCCTGGGCTCACTGGAGGGTGTCATCTCATAACGTATGTCCAGATGCCAAGCCTGTGCCTCATCCACTCACTTGCTCTCATCGAACTACAGGTGAGCTGAAGAAAATGGAGCGTGCATTTTCTCAGGCCCGAACGTACTCTGAGTGACAGAAAAAGTTGGTAACGATGGCCATCGCTGTTTGCTCTGTCGTAAAGATGGCACTTATGAAGGAGAAAATATGGTTTATTCAAACAGCAGTACTGTTTTAAAAGGCTGCTTGGAAAAGAATAAACAAGAATAGTTAAGCTACTTCGTGGTTTCAAAATACAGATAATGAGTTAAAAGCAAATACCAATAAACCCTAAATAGAAAAGGAAGGTGTTAATAAATATATTTATCATCTTGAGGCAAAAAAAGATTTCCCCGAGAGTATCAGAAGTGAAACCATATACATCACACATCAAAAATCACAATTAACACAATGTCATGTGACACTCTGGGGGAGAATAATAAAACACATATACCAAGAATGGCATCCTTAATGAAAATGTCTGAAGAAAATCATTTAGAAAAAGACAAACGCCCCCAATAAAAACAAAGGCAAAAACCTGAACAGGTAGTGCATTGAAAGAAGCCCATTTGGCCAGTGGAAATTTTAAAATAAATATTCAGATACCCTCGTAACTAAAGAAAGCAACAACTGTGAAATTCTAGGAAGTTAGCAAACACACTTGAGAAAAGATAGCATTGATTGGGGTGGCAGGACTGCGATTTTCACACTAACCTCATGGCCTTGAAGCTCCGGCAGCTGTTACTAGGTAATGTGGCAACACGCCCAAAATAAAAGCTCCCCTAAGCCACTTCCAGGAATTCACCAAAATGCGCTCCTGCAGACACTTCTAGTTTAGCAACTCTTGGCTCGTCCAGACAACTGGATAAATAATCGGAGTTACTGAGTCATGTATAACATCACAGAGGGAGTTGTTTTACTCCAATAGTAGTCGTTTACGTCTGAAACTAACACTGAGCTTTATTTCATCTTTTCCCTCTCTCCATTTACTAGGAATGTATCTTAAGAAAATAAACTGGATTCTGAACAAAGACTTACACAAGAAAATATTTATTCCAACCTTTATGCACATCAAAGAATCTGAAGCTTCCTATGGATCTTCCACTTGCAATTGGTTAACATATTATGACACATTAATATGATAACACAGCCTCTGGAAGAGACGTCTCAACTTTTTCATAGCACATCATTAAGAGAAAGAACACTCACGTATTCATGTTCACAGTCACGTTCAGAGATACACATTATACAAAGATATCAGTGAAATATCCAGCGTGTTTTTAGTTGGGGTTATTTTTAGTTAGCATAACATAGGCTAGTTTTACATATCCTCTACTTTTAAGAATTTTCTGAAATTCATGCAATAAAATGTTATTTTCCCCTCAAAATATGTATAGGCATTTATGTTTTTCTTTTAATTTTTTATTTTTATCACCACCTGAGGGTTTTTTTTTTTCATTGCACTTGGAGAGAAAGCAAGGGAGAGAGAAATATCGATGTGTGAGACAGACATTGACTGGTTACCTCCTGCAGGTGCCCCGAGTGAGGCCCGAACACACAACCCAGGCATGTGCCCCAACCGAGAACAGAACTCCCAACCTTCTGGCTACCGGATGCTGCTCCAGCCCACTGAGCCACACCGGCTAGGGCTATAGGTAGTTGTTTTTAATGTTGGACTTAATGCATATGCTATGAGATTAGTTTAAAAATAGACTGCATTTTTTTCTGCACGATATGATCCACTGTATGTATAACTTTATACACAGAATAAAAATAAGGATAATTATGAAATATAAAATTTTAAATAGCCTTCAATTTCCATGTTATCAAATTAAATTTAGGAAGATGTCATGTAATAAATTCCTAAGAACACTTTTGTTCAAAATTAGTTCTATAATATAAAATCTCCATATAAGTAGTTTATATTTTCTCTGAAATCCATAAAGCATTTTACTGTAAGTGTATTTATTTCAAAACAGATACAGAAGAAATTTTGTGATGTTAGGGAAACATTGCAAGCTATTCATTTCCTGAGTCATATGATGAGAAATCTCGTTGACATAATTTTTATTTTTTTAGGACAAGAAGGTTATCAGTTGCATCTCTGATATTTAAATCCCCAACCATTGTATTGGACTCTTTATTATGTATACACAGGGTTGCAGGGATTCGCTGAAACCATAAAGCAGCAGAACTCAAACAACGTGTTACATCCAACTGTGCTGCCTGATTATTTAAACTGAAACAAAGTGCACAGATTTCAAACCGAAAGAAGTCTCATTAGCACGGAAACACACGGGACTCGTCCGCTTTGCTTCACTCTGGTGCCGTGATGCGCATTGTGCTAATGGACTAAAACAGTCCTCAACTTAATTACAAGGTCTTTGGTGGCTAACAGCATTCTTGTGTCATTAGACAAATTAAATTGGCCTATTTAAAACACTTATAGTGTATTCATTAGATACCCCAGCATTATTCAGTCTTGAGGCCCTTGGACAGTATCGTATATAGGTTCATTAGGGATAGCGATAATAAAGATTTTTTCTGACTTTCTGAAACAGAGAAACATTATGTTTCATATTACTGTTCAGAATACGCTGAACATCTTTGTAATTATTTCTTGAACCATAGCGATATTTTTTTCTTCTAAATCATTTTTTTCTAACTTAATAGAAGCTAGCTGGGGTGAGGAACATGCCAAGCAGGTAATGCTCTAATGTGTGTCCTTCCTGCTGTCTTCATTTTATTTCAGGGCATGAGAACCACTTATTTGCTTTTTTTTTTTTTTTTAGAAGGGTTGTTAGTGATGTGTTCTTTGAAGAACATCTGAAGTAGATTTGCACACGTTTTGCATAATCACCACCAAGAGGGCAGGCGCACAAATGAGATGTTTAAATTTTGAACCGAATACTTTTATGGGCAATTCTTTTAAGCTCTTAACACATGAGCGAGCTTTTACAAGTCTTCCTCTAAAAAAAAAAAAACAAAAAAAAAAACTCATCTTAAAAGTTGGCAAATAACACTCTTCTCTTCCCTTGGGTATATATATGAATAAATATTTTGGTGCAGCATAAGCAAAAAAAAAACAAACAAACAAACAAACAAAAAAAACCCCCAAAAAACCCTAGTTAAAATTGCTAATACAAAGAGTGTAATTTTCTGTGGGTTGGCTTGCTCAGTGACCTGAGCCTGGCAGCAGGAGTCCCCGCCAGCTGAGAGGGTGCACAGGGGCCAGCGGTTGGGGGAAGACCCGATTTCTGTCCACCTCTCCGCAGCGAGGGCTGCTGCCCTGCCATCCCACCCGAGGGCGGGTCTGTTGAAGTCAGCACGATCCCGTCTGTACTTCGAAGCATTTTCTTCCTACCCAGTAGCTCAATATTATTTACTTGGAAATGCAGATTTTTAAAAACAATCTTACTGAGATAAGTGGCTAACCAAGCCAGGAAAATACTGCATTTCAATTTCAAAAGGTCAAATTAACTATGAATGAATTTTATTAACTTTAAAAAGTATTAGCTGATTTGAAGGAAAGAGGTGATTTAGCGTGTCTTGCATCGGACGTGATCAAGAGGCGTAAATAACGCTTATAAAGCAACAGTGTAAAGACAACCCAAGTTAAATAAAACGGCCGACACAGCCGAATGGACATCCCTCTAATGGAGGCATACAAAAAGCTAACAGTGATTGTTTATACTAGTGAACTCGTAGTATGCACAATATAATTTTTATTCTTCAGAACGTATTTAATTGGATTTTTGTAGACTGTTGTTTTAACCTACTACTTCAACGTATCAGGGGGGACCCCCAAAACCTGGAATCATCTTCTGGAGGGCAGGCCCCTTGTAGGACAGGCTTCCCCCGCTAGGTGGGTGTTCTGGGGACCCATCTGTGCCCATGCACCAGCAGGCGCTGTTGCTCAGCTTCAGCGAATTGTTTTGGAGGACTCAACGCCTTTGCCCGTTTCCTGACGGCTGATTTATGAGCGCGCCTGCCCACACCACACTGAGAAGTCAGCAGTTTCGGACCAGATACAGCATGACCCCCGCACCCTGCCCTCCCTGTGGACCTGATCGTGCCCCAAGTGATGTTTTTTTGTTTCCCCCTGGATGAAAAAGGTCCTCACAAGGGGAAACATTTTGCCGACGTGGAAGAGGTGAAACAGAAAGCAGCAGAAGCTCTAAAGGCATCAAAATCGACGAGTTCAAACACTGTTCGGAGCAGTGGACAAACGTCTTGCTAGGTATGCTGTATCAAATGGAGAGCACTTTGAAGGTGACTGGAGTTTAAACATGGAAGAATGAATACACAAATATTTGTGAATAAATTCCAGTTTCGGAGGGTCCCCCCTCTTATTACTCCCACAACTTTCAGTATTCGTATTCCCTGAGGGGTGGACCACTCGGAATATTTGTTCCTATTTAAATGGCCTGTATCATCTCTCTAGAGCTTTTAATATTTTTTATTATGTCTGCGAGTGTGGAGTGGCATGAGATGCATCCAGGGATGAATTTGGTTTTATTTATTTATTTTTGAACACAGGGTACTTTATTCTATTGTAGGACATATGTTTTCCATAGTTTCCAAAAATCTTCTCAGTTCCTATATTCAGTATTGTTTTTGCAGATGTCTGGGTTTTGTTAAGATAAACCTTGAGTTCTAGCTCCCTAACATGCATGGATCATGCAGTGTGAATAGTTTATCTGCCACATGGTCACGAAAATAGGAACTATTGAGTTCATTCTGTTTTCTATTTATATTGGAGAATTTGGCTCTAACGCCCACCTTTTTTTCTCTTTGTCTGACACCTAGAAATTTGCTATATTTTTTGACATTCACATATTGTTTTTTAATTTAATTTTTAAAGATTTTATTTATTTATTTTTAGAGCTAGGGGAAGAGAGGGAGAAAGAGAGGGAGAGAAACATCAGTGTGCGGTTGCCTCTCACACGCCGTCTACTGGGGACCTGGCCTGCAATCCAGGACTGTGCCCTGACTGGGAATGGAACTGGTGATCCTTTGGTTTGCAGTCCGGTGCTCAATCCACTGACCCACACCAGCCAGGGCCACATATTTGTTGTATTTGAGTGTGTATAGATTATTATATTTTATACTAAATATTTAGGTGACTAGTGAGTGCTGTGGGAAATAGAGGCATTTTTACCTGCTCTCTGTCCTGGACATTGAATTCTGGTTCTTCTTCCCCCTGAATAAGTCTGCTAATCTAAGACTCACTCATGTTTTTATTTCGCCACAACAGCCATCTCTGCAGAGACGGGCCGTTTTTAAGCGCTGCTCTGTCCCCTTGGCCATTGTGTATGCATCTAACAGTATATTATATCAACACAACAATGTATTGCTTTAGCTTGTCTACGCTGCCAAGTTGCATTTTGCTAAGCGTTAAAAAGCAATCTTTAATATGCTTACAAGAATTAAGTGTTCTTTTTACTACACACTCAGAATTCCATCATATATATAAATACACACACACACACACACACATATCTCCCTAAAATAACTGGCACCAGTGAAATAGTTAATGAGGAATATTATAGAGACTCTATCATAGAGAAAAATAAAGATGTTAAAATTATAATGTCACATACCCTCAATAATCTTTGTTTTTCTGTAGGCAATCCATCTCTCTGGGGTGAAGACCAATTTAACTTCAAAGTTCCGACATCGGGTATCACTCAGGGGTTGTGATTTTTTCCTATCACAGCCACAGTGGGTCTAGAGGTAATAATTTCCTGGGCAGAAATCCAATTTTGGAACCATCTCCGCCAGCACGCCGTATTTGTATTGCACCTGTAAGACGCAGCAGGATCCGTGGACGGGGCCCAGAGAGTCCCACGGCACACTCCAACGTGCGCTTAAACTGAGGCCTCGGAGACAAAGCCGTCGGCTGGAAGGGCCACGGTAAATTTGGAGACAACTTTCTTGTGTGTGTAGCACACAAGCCGGCTTCGTGCGTTCCCTGCCCACGGCTCTTCATAAAGAACTGTGCGTCTGCGTTCTGATCTATTGGCATTCTTATCAATTGTGTTCCATGCGCTAGGCGAGGCTTTTCACTTGGCTTTATGGTCGTTAGTAAAAAAAAAATAAATAAATAAAGCACAGTAGGTAACTTGAGAAGAAATTCCATGTTTACAGAGATGGTGTATTTGAATACCCTTATATAATCTAGGGGAGTGAAAGAAAAAGTGCTAGGAAAAAGGAAGAAGAAAGAGCTCTGAAAGGTATTTCACTCAAGATCCTGGCTTGAGCCCACCCGGACCCACCCGGTGGGGAGAGCTCACGCCACCACCCAGACCTGTGCGGCGACGCACAGGATGGGAACTCAGCGTCAGCATCCATCCCGTTTAAAAACATTCATTGCCAAAGATGCAAACTATCTCCTGTGGAACACATCGCACCTCATTTTAGTGGGGGATTTCACTCGGAATCTGGATCCCTGGGGAGGCAGTCCTTGGACAGGACAGAACGAGATTCTGCTTTCTCCCACGCGGAGGACGGAGGACGGATCTACACACCCTTAAAGTGCCCAAGAGGAGCAGTCCCGCCCCTCCCCCTCCCCTGCGGTTATTTCCGCTTCCCATGCTTAAGACAAGTATCAATAGAAAACCACTAGAAACCATCGAGGGTAAACTAATTATTCTTTACACCACAATTAAAAAAATAAACGAGGTAAAAACTAAATGCTGTAGTCTTTAGATTTTTTTTTATAAGCAAAGGTTTTGTTTGAGCTTCTTATGAAGTTTGGAAATACACGTGGTATGCTGATTTAATTGTTCGTGTGCCCCCCTTTATTTTTCTTGCAAAGGGAGTAGAGGTGATATGCGTCCAGCCTGCATATGTTTCAGACGCGTTGCTCAGGAATTCGCTTTGCGGAGAGGCTCAGGCATAAGATACGGTCCCTTGCGCAGCAGACACACAAAGTCTTTAGTCTTGGACAATTTTTATAACCCGAGTCACAGTTCGACGTTGGGGCTATTCATAAAACACAAATAAAATGGTTATTTTTAATAAAGTATGTTCCATATCAAGAACACTAGCAATTTATTAAACCTGAAATGTAGACTAGGCAATCGAAATATTATTTCTAAGTGCAAGTCATTCATTTGGAGATAAAACACATGTGACCCATGTTATAACAAAGACACTGAAAAGAAACGAAAGGACAATTTACTTTTCACAGTCTAAGGCTCTTCTTTTATCAGATGTCATGGTGCACGACTTTCACCCAAATGAGGGGAGTGTCAAGTCCAAAAGTCCTTGCTTATTAGCGTGGAGGTATAAGTTGTGAATAATACATACGGGAATTCCTCACATCTAATTTTTCGTGTGATATATATTTCTTATGTCCTTTAAAAATCTTAATTTAAATAATTTTGTATTTTTCGATTACAGTTGACAAACAGTGTTATGTTAGTTTTAGATGTACAACCCGGTGACCAGACGCTGTATAACTTCCTAAGTGACCCTCTGGATAGACCCCCACCCTCTGGCACCACCCGTGGCTGTGAGAGTATCCCTGACTGTGTTCCCTGAGCTGTACTTTACACCCCTGTGACTGCTCTGTAACAACGCATTTGTATTCTTAATACACCCTGCGCCTGTCTCACCCACCGCCCGCAACCTGCCTCCCGTCCTGGCAACCAGCAAACTGTTCTCTGGCCCTTCCTTACGTCTTAACGTTGGCTCAACTTGACGCAGGAAACTTGACCAAGCGGAAGGGTGCTCAGACGGAGTGAGCACTGCCAGGCACGCTTTCTTCGTCTGAGATCGCAGAGCACGGAACCCGGAGCAGCCCCAAGGCCTCCGCGTTGGGGGAGGAGCTAGGAGCGCCGGAAGCACCCGCTGGGTGGCGCCCAGGAGGGAGAGCCCTAGAAAGGGGCCACCTGCAAGGGGGTTCTCTGGAGATCTGCAGAGGGTCCCCTCAAGTATTTTGCAGCTAAGCGCTGGATACTGGGGCAAACACCCCTGAGTCTGGGGGGTGCCCCAGGGAAACAGTGAGCGCCAAGACCCTCTGGATGCAGTTCCCGTAGAGCCTGACATAGTGAGGACGCCACGGGGAAAGAGGGGCGGCTGGGCGTCAGTCCCCGGCGCACACTGGAGCCAGGTCCACCCCCCTGCCGTGTCTTTCACGGTGCGTGTGAACCGGCGTCCGAGAACTGCTATGCGGTGAGAACGAGTGGTATTAAAACCGAGAAAAAGGTGGAACACATACGAAGTGAGCTAAATGGGGAAACAGGAAGATAAAATCAATAAAATTCGTATCTGAAGAGCGAGAACCCTACAAAAGAGTGAAGAGGACGACACAGTTAGGGAACAAGACGGGGCTCTTACACAGAAGAAGCGAAGATCAATTTTGGAAAAATACGAACCTGATGTTCCTCCCACTCCCCTGAATCAGTGAGATACAGGAACAACAGGAGGTTTGTCGGAAGGCTGGTAGCACAGGAGAACCCTGATGTGCAGAGAGAGTGTACAGAATTATTGTAAAGAGTTTTATCGATATACGTGCTTCCACTTTTTTGAAAGCACTGAGAGAATTCTGCTACAATGGCAATGGTGTTAAGCCTGTTAGTTTCCACCTTTTTTCCTGGGAAGCATTTAACAGCAATAAAGATGATTTTAAGTGAAAAATACAAATCCAATTCTTGTTAACACTAGGCGACATTTAAAATTGTAACCCAAGATGCGCAAAGCTGCCCAGAGGGATGCAAATAGAGGAGGAGAGCCCATTAATGCATTGGGAGAGTCTATTGTGTCTGCTGCTCTCAGAAGCAGCCGGTACGGAGTGTTTCTTGGAGACACCAGCTCCCCGAGGTGCGGCACCCAAGTGATGTGTTTACAGTAACAGAGTGGGGTCCCCACAGCTGGCTGCCGAAGCTCCTCTGGACCGAGTTTGGTTCCAAGGAGCAGAGGAAGTGGAGATAACCCCCTTCCCCGAGATGAGTCCTGTTTGCAGAAATCTGTTAGCTGCCGTGAACCCACAAGGCAGAGAAAATTCACACTGTAACCCCCAGACCTCCCCACGGAGAGGATCCGAACGCAGCCCTACACTGACGGACTCCTTCCCATCCACGAGACGTGGGCCGCAGGAGAACTGAACTTACATCTTGCTACCACGAACTGTCCGAATGCGGCCCTGCAAAGAGGCCCCTGCTTCACTGCCAATGCCAGCAGCTAGCCTGACCGCTGCTGGCCCTTTAAGTCAGGAAGGTGGGCGGCTGACCCAGCCGCTGTGTTTGCCCTCTGCCTCCCCTCAAGCTGCTCAGGGTGAAACGCTAGAAGCCCCTTAGATGACCTTCATGAAGCCCCTCTCCTTGACTTGAGACGATGGGACATGTCTCTACTGCTCCCAGTTTTGGGGACTCGAGACAGTGGGAAATGTCTCTACTGCTCCCAGTTTTGGGGACTCGAGATGGTGGGGCATGTCTCTACTGCTCCCAGTTTTGGGGAGGGGGAAGTGAATTTGTCGCACACCAGACGGTCTCCACGGAAACATCCCCCTGACTGAGCCCTCCTGCCACCTCCAGCTTCTTGTCATTCTTGAGGACAGAGAGGGGCTTACGGGTTAGGAAGAGTTTAACTGATTTTTACCTACCTTGTTTTCGGCAAATCCCCGAAGTCGTTCTGTCTCACTATCCAGTTTGGCTTATCTTACCTATTGTATCTTGGTGCCTTTGAAACTTTTGTTTTCAACCTGATTAAAGACTCTTGTGAAATGTTCCACAGATACGATGAAGGACCGGTGGGAGAAGTGCAGGCAGTAGGCTGCCTTGACCTGACAGAGGATTGGCCGTAGCCACCTGCCTTGAGGTCAGCGTGCGGGGTTGGGCTGAGTAACCGGCAGCAGCCCAGGGCATCGGGAGAACACAGAAGTGTGGGGGCAACCCCACTGTGATGGGCGATGTAATCGCCTCCCTGCTTGGTAGCAGCGATGTGATTTAGGTGGCTATGGCTGCCTGTCCCCATCCCCAAGTCACGGTGGCGGGCTCAGGCCGAGTGCCCGGCTCGCATCTGTGGCTATCAGTCAGAGGTCTGGGCAGCCGGATGTTTCATCACCGCAGGGTGGTCTGGGGCAAAGCTGGGCTTTTGTGCAGGTGTTGACTAGGGGGTTCCAGGCGCTATTCATCCTGTAGGCATGCGAGGGCACTCATTTTGAAATGAAACCGATAATTTAGAAGGCAGAGCAGAAAGACGAAAAAGAGGGAGTTTCTCAGTCACATCGCTGACCAGATGTGTCAAATCTTGTCTGTCTCTGAAACTACAGGACTCAGAACTTAATCTTTTCAGCTTTCAGTTGGTGTCCTGTTACTTATTGTTGAAAGGGTCCTGCTGGAGCAGTTTCTTGGGTGCTAGAACTGTGCTGGGGGCTGGCGGATTCTGGGCCCCACTGGCAGTAGCGATAAGAAAAGGTGACTTCCAGCGATAACTCTGTCACTGATACTGGTACCTCTGAGGGCGGTGTGAAGTGACCTGCACTGCTGTCCTTGCGTTGGAGGTGAGAGCGGGCAGGATGGACAGACCGTTGACATGTGCCTGGCTCGGTCAGTTCCAGGTTGGCCCAGAGCTGAGGTGCTGGACAGGTGAAAGCACATTTACATGTTTTTGAAAAATACAGGATATTGTCTTTGGCTAGAGATTATATCCCTGTTTCAAAATGAAGAACTGGAGCATTAGAGATTTTATTGAACTCTTGTCAAGGTCATTCACTTAGAAAAGTCAATCAAGAATTCAAATTCGTTTAAAAAAATTTTTTTAAAGGTTTTATTTAATTTTTTTACAGAGAGTGGCAGGGAGAGATGAAGAGAAAAGCACCGAGCTCTGGCTGGTGTGGCTCAGTGGATTGAGCACCGGCCTGTGATCAAGTGTTGTGGGTTCGATTCCCAGTCAGTGCGCATGCTTGGGTTGAGGGCCAGGTCTCCAGTCGGGGGCGTGTGAGAGGCACCCACACATTGATGTTTCTCCTTCCCTTCCCCTCTATCTAAAAAATAAATAAATAAAATCTTTAAAAAAAAAAAAGAAAAGGAAAAGACCAAGAGGTGACACAGGCCTCCAAGCCGGGACCTGGCCTGCAACCCAGGCCTGTGCCCTGACAGGGAATCGACCCGCTGACCTTTCGCTTCACAGGCCGGCCCTCACCTCACTGAGCCACACCAGCCAGGGCCCAGGTTCATGCCTGTCTACCCCAGGTTAGAATAGGAACGGCTGAACGGACATGTATCGGGTTGCGCAGACACGATGCGCTCACCAGTTACCTGCTGATTCCTCTCCAACGGCGCAGTCTGTTTCCGTCTCCGTTCCTAGCACACCACCGGACAGGTGTCACAGGTGGTTCCAGCACTGTCCTCGGAAACAGCCTGTTGTCATCCATCGGATGATTCTCCTCATGGCGTCCTTTGCCAGAACAGAAGGAACAGATCAGATGTGGGCTGGTGCGAT
Organism: Glossophaga mutica; assembly: GCA_039655065.1. Lineage (NCBI taxonomy): Eukaryota > Metazoa > Chordata > Mammalia > Chiroptera > Phyllostomidae > Glossophaga > Glossophaga mutica. Next base: position 94,401,204 of record CM077313.1, read on the forward strand.
CCGAGAGGGAAGACTGGGTGGCCTGGGCGCCCTGCTCCTCTTTGCTGTCACCGGCACGCACACGAGCAAGCTGCTTTCAATACTCTCTCTCTCGCAGCCTTTATACCTTCCTCTGCGCGCATGCCATTAACACCAGATGTTGTCAACTCCGATTTCCTTGCTCGTATCTGAGTTCCTTGTTTATTAGCACGGCTGCCAACACAGCAAAATTCAGAGTAATCTTTCAGGTCTGAATTGCCCATATGCAATTTGGACAGCGTGTGGATTAGGCTCAGTGTAGACTGTGACATGAATTCAGTCTCTTTGAAGTTAATTGTCAGCTCTCACAGCTACAGTGACTGCAGAATAGTCAGCAAAATGCCGCAATCACCATCATTAAGAGATTTTGAATGACTGCCTTTAAATGCGGCACAAGCGTATTGATGTGGGGGAGAAAGATCATTTTAGAATACTGAACATTGATGATGGGGCCATCGCCAAGTTCTTAATTATATCTGAAGGCACAGATTTGTGAAGGAAGCTTCACAGAACTGAATCGACTGTCAAAGCCTCCTGATGTTGGTAACAAGAACTGACAGAGTAGCATCCAGGCGACGTGCGTGCCATCCGCTGTTGTGACGCATAATTCCGTAAACTTTGTTGTTACGTAACTCCCAGAAAGATGGCTGAAGAGAGAGCAGAGACATCTCGACTTGCGAGAACGAGGTAGGGAGGGAATGTCAGGGCCAAGACGCGAGTTCTGTCCCTTGCATAATGGCTGCAAGCGGGGGAAGGTCTAACGCTGAGCGGAGCTGGGCTGAGCCGGAGGCACCGTGCCTGTCAAGTCTGCGCCCTTACTCACAAATTACAGCACTGACTGTGAGGCCAAGTACCAGCAAGAGAACTAGATGTCAACGCTACGACCTCTGAGCATAGCAGCAGTCTCATACGAATTTCAGTCCATAGGGAACGGGCTGCAGTCTCTTAACTTCTCAATGCCATCTCTTTAAGAAGTTCTGGTTGCTGCAGTCAGGTATATGATGGACTTGTCTCCTGTGATTTAGGTCATCTCTTGACATCTCCCTGTAGGTACCACATCCTCAGGCTCGTGACCGATCTTTGCGCACAATCTCGAGCTCACCTGCGCATGCCCATTTTGATCTTTTGACCAAAGGGCCCAACGCAAGGAGCAAGTTCCATTTTTGTGTATAAAACGGAAATTCCATTTTATAATGGCCATGTTCTGTTTTCAGTGTTCATTCAAGCCTAAGAGCGACTGGTTATTTCTTTTAAATCTCTCAGCTTGCTTGAAAATTAAATGTTCCTATTCACCTGGCTGTCAGATGAGGAAGCTGACAATCAGATTAACAACGGACGCAAAGATAAATGACCAGTGAACGGAAGATGTAGGCTTCAGCTTACAGCAATTAAATGCGAAGTTCGCGACCTGCCTTCAGCTTCCCCTGCAGCGGGCCTGCAAGGCGGCCTTCCTCTCCTCCAGGGCATGCTTTCTAGAGACTGAAAAATTTATTAGTGCACGGAATTTCAAGGAAGGGGGTATGCAGAATCAAATAATTGATAGTGATATTATTTATTTTTCTCCATGAAAAATAGCTGATAAAATTGCAGGGTGATTTACAGAAATAAAAACTAATATACAGGGGTGGGACAAAAGTAGGTGTTTCAGTTGTGAGTTACACGAAACACCCCATTTATGCGTGTATTATTATTTATTAATTATTGTATTATTTTCCATATGAACAATGGCAAGCCTACTTTGGGCCCACCCAGTATTTGATTTTCCCAAACAGAATAAGATCATTTTCAAATCCTATAATAAATACTTGTCTTTTTGTCATAACTTGCTCCTTTTGACAAAAACTGACGTTGCCCCACTTTAGGAGGTGCTGGTCTATGCTCAGGCGCTGGAATTTATGGGAAAGAGACATCTGAGCCACGGCAGAAAGGCCTGCTTTTAAAATTGCATCTTGCAAGGCAAGTATGAGTTCGCACGCAATGAAACCAGGGTAAAAATGGGGAGAACAAACTCCAGACTGTGAGAATAAAACCAGCTCTATGGCAATGACTTGGGACATTCTCAGAACAGGAAGTGAAACGCTCAGAGAAAGGAGTGACAGACCCAGGTTGCAGTTTCAGGCCGTCCCCCACCTGTGGTCCAGTCCCCAAACCCTCTGCCTTCTCTGGCGGGACCAGCAGTTGCTCCTCGGGTTCCACCCACTTTCGGGGTGCCTTCCTCCTCCAGTCCACCTGCAGGAGAGTCTCCAGCGGAACATCTAACAGGACACTGGCCACGACTGGGCACCGCCGACTCCGTCACTCTTCAACTCAAGGCTCCTCCTCCCATGGCCCTCACTAAAAGTTTTGCCAAAGGCATTCTTTGCTTTGACATCTTTAGATAAACACAACGTTAAGATCTTACCGTGCTGGGCTTTTCTGGGGCACTGGCCATGGTGAGCCATTCCGTTGCGTAGCAATCCCACCTTCAGGCCAGGGTGCCCTTTCCTCCCAGAAACAGCCTCTCAGCCTCGTGGACCTGAGACTGGCCCATCTGGAGAACGTGCGGGCTGAAGGCCATGTCGCAGCACTCAGGTCAGCCAGGACTAAAGCCGCAGACAGCAGCTGTCCCGCTGGCAGCTTTGTTCACATCAGAGGGGGCGTGGAAGAAGGACGGAGAGTATAGACTTTTGAATACACTCGTCTATCCATGTGGAAGCCAACAAAAGCAGCTGGATCTGCCACGAAATTCTTTCTCTCCTCAGGTTCCCAAACCCTTCCGGTGTTACATCGCACCCCTTGGGTGGTTCTTGGCTTGTTGGTGTTCGTTGTTACCTCTGATTGTTTGACCTTGTAATGAGGTATCCCACTTGTCTTCATTGTCAGGGAGCCTGAGAACAAAGGACGAGTTGACCTAGTACCTGAAAGAAAATTAAAAATAATTAGATAAAAATACAGAAAATTGTTAAAGGAATGATTTAAAAAATAGAAAAAAGAAATGGAGGATAAAGAGAAATACAAAAGAGTAAAAGTAAAAAAAAGAAGATTACAAATTTGAAGACTTAAAAAAATGGTGGCATTCTGAGAAGCACTTGGAGCGACCCTGAGGTGGATGTCACCTTGGACCACGTGGGGGGCTTCTTGTGTCCGAGCACAGCGGACGAGCCTGCCTCTGTCTTCTAATGGACACTACCTTTCTTGGCGTTCTGGGAATTCTCGAAACTAGAGCCATCTTCTCCGTGAACCTGAGTTTACCACACAGCAAATGAGTCGTTCCCCGAGGATGACTCCGAAAAGTCCAATTTTACCTGCCGTTGGGGTTAGTGTGCTCTGAAAAGGGGATGCAAGGGTCATAGCAGCCGAAGTCACTGTTGAGGTTAACTTGGAGTGCAAATTTATTCGGCTCTTATATGCCTGCATTTGAATGTTTTGTTAACTGTACTGCCTTTAAGAAAAATTCATGTGTTTACTGAACATGCGTCTGAATTGCCAGTCCTGGTAACATTTACTCCTGGTAAGCAAATTTTCTAACTTAGTAATCAATCCGTTTTGTTGAATAAGCGCTTATTCCATCAGACTTAACGAAGGAAAAATGCATCCTGTTCAATGAAGAGCATCTAGTTACTTTAGCCAACATCTCTGCCCACAGCCTGTTTGTATCACGGCTAGAGGATAACTATTCTAACTTCAGGAAATTTTTATCAGTCCAGTCAGTCGAGCATTCATGTACCTCAGCTGAAAAATATGGCCGTGTTTCTGATGAAAAAAAGCAACACCAGGTGGTTACGGGAAGGCCCCTGGGTTGGGACTGGTGAGTTCTTGATTTTTAGTTTGGGTCTTCCCTTCATTAGCTTTCCACAGTCCTTTAAATTCTGTTTGTATTTCAGCATCCAATAATGCTTCGTAACTATGGGCGTTTAATAAATTTGAATATTACTATTAAGTATTATCAAATACTTTGTAACTCTAGACCTTAAATAAATCTGAATCATCAATATTGAACATTGAATCTTCTTTATGCTAAATGATAAAAATCAAATATTTAAAAATGTCTCAGAGATGCAGTTTTTGATAACTGTGGAAAGTACTTCCTTCTCACCCAGGCAATGTCTTTGCAGTCAGGATTTGCTCTAAGCAGGACCGGGAAGGAAGCGCCGACCCGCCCTGTGTACTTCACTCTGCGACTTTTCCCATATCCGTTCCGATGTTGCCAAGTGATCCTGGGATGTCCTCTCACCGCCGAATCAGCGTCTGGAGACAGAGAGAGAGCATTTGTCAGTCATGGGCCCTTAATACGAACCCCGTTGCTAATGCATCCCTCCCTGAGGACATGTGCATTTAATTTTAGCGATGCGGTGAGGTGCTTTCCTCTGTGAGAGGGATGTTCAGGCAGCTGTAATAAAGCCAGAGGGTCTGATGCGGGGAAAGGTGAGGCTCGGAATCCCTGTTCTGAATTCATAAATTTATAGCATTAGGAGATGTCTTCTCTTATTATTCATCCTGTCCTGGCTGCATGCCATTTTATTCTTCGTAGGGGAGGACAAAAGGAATTCACATAAAGGGGTAATCGTTAAATTGAGTAGAGCTCCGTTCTTAAACTAGTAAAACAAATGAGCTCTTTCTGCAGAAATGACCAATATTGAGGGACCCTCTTATCCTAGGGCTCAGGCTCTCCCGGTGGACAACATCATGACCTCATGCTGCATTCCTGTCTCCGACTCAGCAAGGCACTACAGCACCTGGCTGGGAATAATGTTCTTGTTTTTAAGAGTACAGAGAATATTCAGGATTCAGAACACAAACAATATATATACACTATTTTAAAAGAGAACCTACTGTGTATAGGCTTAGAATTATGAAAATGAAATCCTGTTGAAAGATTTTCGAGTCTATTGGTAATTCTTATTTTGTTTATTACCAAAGATATATTTATATAATTTTTCTCTTTATGCACTAATGTTCTGAAAGATTTTGAGCCATGTTTTCTAAAAATTTTTGGTGTAAGTGAAAATACTCATATTTGCAGTTGACTGAGACATTTTCCCTTTGAACTGATCATTGCAAAGCGTTTCTCACGGCTTCTGCCTGGTCTTTCGGACCTCACATTTTCATGGGTGATATTTTGAAGAAAAAAATCTTAATTTAGACATTGTGAAACTCAACCTTACACATTACAGTGTGATATGAAAAGGTGATACACTCCACATTAAAGACCTAATGAATACTTTCCCCCAACTATCATAAATAAATTATACATATAATGCATGGTAAATGTGATTAATTCCTAAACTTCAACATAATTAAAATTTCTATCCCTTTCAAAGCTATAGCTAACATTAAGTACAATTAAGAAAGCCATAATGGGCAAAATAATGATTCTTTCTACCTCGTATTTCTTGTCTTGTCAGTGAGCAAGACACATTATTTGCTGTTTATTTGGCAAGTTGTAAATTTTCCTACAGTATTACATTTTAGAGATATCAATAAAAATACATACAATTCATAAAAAGAATTTTTTATTAGATAGGGAGGAAGGAAGGAAGGAAGGAAGGAAGGAAGGAAGTTAGTTAACAGGACAAATGGAAGCAGAGGCCGAAGAGGACAGAGGAAGTTGAGATGGTGTGCGGTGTTCTTATTTTTAATAACTTTTATCTATTGCTGTTCAAGGACAGTTGTCGCTGGTGTCCTCTTCAGCCCCTGGTGAACCAAGGAACCTATTTTGCAGTGCGAGTCAAGTCCGTTAGACACAGTGACTCCAACAGTGAAGCTGTGGCAAGCCCCACCCCCCCCCCCCCATGGAATTTCAGTTGTGGGCTCTGTCTTAAATCTACACGGTTCCAGATGGCCTCTTTGCACCTCTCTTGAGGACAGCTGCCTCTGTGTCTCAGGTGCTAAGGAAGAAGAGCAAGCAAGAGCCCCACCGCGAGCCTGTCCTCATTCTCAACATCTGCCAGCCCAGCTGAGAGCACCTGGACTCTTGCTAGCACGAAGGCTTGGAGACGCCCATAAACTAAAAGGCACAGTGTCAGGAAATTCAAAGGGAAGGGTCCCCTTGGGAGTCATCGTGCTTGTTGGGGGGTAACACGCATATTCGAGTGCCCCTGAGGCTAAACTCTGATTCAGGGGCTGTCTTCCAGACCCATCTTTACTTTTAACCTGCGTGTTTGTGGTGACGTTTCCATAGTCCCCCGATGTTGCTGTTCAGAACACACAAGGAAGAAGCCTGACGGTGACAGAGATGGCCTGAAAACGAAAGGACAGTGAGTGATTGGACTGTGAACGCCCTGGAACCACCTGGCAACGACCGTGTGGCAATGACTCCAAAAGAAACCTCAGGCTCAGAAAGGAAGACCTGACCTCATTTTCCATGCAGATGTTTGAAAAGGAGAGCATAACGTTAACACCACGGAAGTCTCTTCAAGGCGCAGTTTCTTTTCAAGACCAAGTTACGGGGCCGACACAAAGACAAAATGATCCCCTGAACTTTCCCCTCTTGAAGATGCACAAATGCAAAACTGTGGGAAAGAGCAGGTGGAAAAATAATGGAACATACATGACGAGAGAGTCAATTGCCATGTAGATTACGTCTGGGTGCATCACGGATCAATGAGGAGAGGATGAACACTGTCCGTCATAAAACGAGTCATTGGACTCAAATGCAAACTCATCCAAAAATTACCTGCCTCCCAAAAAATACCCAAGCACATTAAATTCTGAACTCACAAAACAATATGGTTTTAAGCTCATCAATTATACAAGATAAAATTGTGATATTTCAGCTTATTTTAAAAAATTGTCTATAATTCATATACTGTATTATTTTTCATAAATCACTATAATGTTTGCAGAGGATCTTTGGCAAATAGACTTAAAATCTCCTGACTTCTTCTTACATTTAATGAGGCAATTTCACTTAATGCAAATATCACAAAATAGTTCTTATTTTTAATGGCAACAAAGTATTAAGAAGCTAACTAATCAGCAATTAGTGCTTGCGACTTACTTAAACCATCCTATCACAAAATATGCTGTCACAAAATATTCTGTATTTCTTATCATGTGACGGCTTGAGGTAATTTTAGTTGATTTAAAATGATGATTTGCCACATTGTGAACAAAATGGATTTTAACAAAATATGTGATATGTGAATAAACCCCACTTCCTGAATTTCCGAGGCCCGGGTTTCAGGGCTGGCTTTCAGGCACGTGCGATTTCATGGTTATGCGTCGTCAGCCTCTGGTCTCAGAATCTGTCATAAGGCGGTGCCTGTAGTTTAGGCCAGGAAAGTACAGCCCGCACTATTTGCGGTATAGATTTGGGGTTTTATCAACCAGGTCACCTGAGAAGAAAGACATGGTGGGAGTCACTCAATGCGAAATGTAAAATTCGATTTTCTTATGTAACACGTAAGAGCGGAAATCGGGGGGGTGCAGAGGTCAGGAGTTAGACTCAGAGGGTGTGCGTCAGTGCCGGACCATTTTATCAGCTCTTCAAGGCGCTCTGCCGTCTTCATCACACGTGAGAACAAAAATCAGCGAAACGCCCTGGGCTCAGTGATTAAAGGGTAACGTGTAACACAGCCTAGCTGTCTGGTCTGGGCACTTTCACACTCGTTTCGGGAACCTCCCTTAGCTTCCACAGTCCAGTTAAGTGTGAAGTACTGCTGGCGAATGTGGAACAAAATCAGAGTGTGCTTGGCACCGTGGAATTCGCATCTCGTCTCTTAGGGCTCCGTGGTTTCCGGAAGACGGGATACTTACTAGAGTGACCTCTGGCAAAACTTTCCTGGTGACGAGTCCACCACTACTCAGCTTCTCCGGAACATTGGCAATGCTTCTGCCAGCTGGATGGATCTGTTGGCCCAGGTTTTAAAAAATACAGATGCTTGCGTGTGATCTATCGGGTGAATGAAACATCAAATATGAACTACGCACTTACTCCTACCTGTGTGAGTCTGAGCCCATAGCCTCGTTTACAATGAAAACTTGACCAGACACTAAATTTTAGTGTTAGAATATTTCCTGTTTTTTTTGCCCTGGCTGGTGTAGCTCAGTGGATTGAGCACGGGCCTGCGAACCGAAAGATCGCGGTTCGATTCCCAGTCAGGGCACATGCCTGGGTTGCCAGGCCAGTTCCCGGCAGGGGACATACAAGAGGCAACCGCACATTGATGTTTCTCTCCCTCTCTCCTTCTCTTCCCCTCTAAAGATAAATAAATAAAATCTAAAAGGAAAAAAAATGCTTTCTAAAAAAAAAAAAAGAATATTTCCTGTTTTCATGATACACTTCCTCAGTTATTCCTAAACAGAAGGTAACCAACGAAACAAGGCAAACTCAGAGCTAGACAACAGGCTGACGGCCACCAGAGGAGGGCAGGGGCGAAGTGGGTAAAGGGGCCAAGTGTATGACAAGAGAAGGAAACCAGACTTCGGGTGGCGAGCACACAGTAGTGCACACGGATGCCAAAGTATACTCTTGTGCACCTGGAAAACTGTGGAATGCTATTAACCCAAGTTACCCGAATAAACTTAACTAAAAAGAAAGTAATTTTAACTTAGGTATTCTACGCAAGTGTCGGCTTATTTTGGTGGAATTTTCCTGTTGGACAATACATGTTTCCCAGGAGTCTACTTTCTTTTTTTTTAATCAAATCTTCACAAAAATCTTCTCTGATCGCCACAGGTGAACGTCATCTTTCCTGCTCCTGGTTCCCAGGGCGCGTCCCCTGCGCCTCCATCGTGAGACTCCTTCCTGCGCGACTCGGCTGGCTTCGTGGGCACTTTGCCTGGTCTTCGTGCCGACACCATGCGCCATTGACACTGCACTGAAACCTCCTGAATGCAGGTGCCTGTCTGAAGGGGGTCCCCGTGCCCTTGGCCGGGCAGCGCAGGGAGGAGTGTGACGGCCGGTGAGTGTTTGCTAAAGTCGGATGACACGTGCACAGGTTTTAAAAGTTTGTTCGTCCGATGTAAAACAAATGTGAATAAGCCACAGACTTACTCAAAGTCTGTGACCTAGACCTCAGAAGGAGAAGTACTTTAAGTTCACACCATAAATCCCTAGATAGCATTATCAACACAATGGTAAATTTTATGGAATTTTATTTTCAGAAATCAGAGAATAGTGTTTTTTTTAAATTTGGGATTCTAGATTTTACATGGCTGCTCCTGATATTATAGGAAAGAATGAACTACTCTTAGAATTATAAGCAAGACTCTTATGGAGGAAATTGTATTGTATACGTTTTCTTTTTCCGAACAAGGAAGATTCTAGGTATCTTAAGTGAAATTGATGTTTGTATAAGATAGACATTTTATTTTGTTATATGCCTGAGATAGCATTTGTAATCAGTGTCTAATCTCAATAATACAATTAAAATATTTTAAATTTAATATTTTTCTAATAAGAAAGTCTTAACAAAAATTTATAATATTTAGAGTATGTTTATATTAATTGTTATAGTCTATACTATAATATTACATAGGTATTACCACATTTTTAAATCGTTAATGACATAGTTAATGAAATAATTATTAGTTAATGAATATGCTCTTAAATTTATAAGTAAAGACACAGACTACAAAATTGTGTGTGTGTGAATGCGTGTATAGAAATATTTGCAACAATAAATATGAGTATAGGAATTCTTAGAGTAATATCTCTTATTTATATATTTTCTGAAATTACCCTTTTTGATCAGACAATACCATTTTAAAACATTTTGAAGTAGTTGTGCATATAAATATTTAATTTGCTATACCACTCTTGGCAAGAAAAAACTACAGGAGGTTCTATCTGTGACCGATAGTTGATGCTTTTCTGAAAATGCTGGAATTACCCACAGAAAGGGGACTCCTCAGCTAACAACGCTTCGCACAATAAGCGCCCTGGGAATCGTACTCTACTGCCAAGTAGCGTCAGCTTCAGCCACCACGACAAATAAATCGACAACCCAAAGCTAACAGCACACCTTTCTGTTTTGCCATAGGAATGCCTGTGACTGTTTAAACACGATGTGTTATGAAAGCGTGCTCTCTACCAACGACATAAATTATCCCTGCGACGGTCCCCGCCCCCACCAGCAGATGGTCTGGAGCCAACGTTGTGGGAAGAATTGTGCGGCTCTAACTGTACAGACACAGTACAGCTTTAAAGTGATCAACTGTTAACATACAACTGAACAGACAGGAATTCACTTAAGCACTGTTTTTAAATTTGGAAACCAAATAGCTCCTAGGGAAACAGACTTTTATAAAAATGCTTTTCTTCCCAGGTCATTTTGTACTCTGGCATATATGTAAACTTAGAAATAGTTTGTGTTGAATTCTCGGGATCGGTTTGATTGGTTTTTGTTTCAATTCAGTAGTTTAAGTTTGCATTGTTACTATATTTGAAGTAAAAGGAATTCACTTTTGTGTAAATACTATATAGTTGGGTGAGGCAAATACAATGTATTTAAAAGTGGGGTCTCTGATTACACTTCCAACATTCAAATCTTAGCTCCGCCCCCTGTCAACCATGTTTCCTCTTTTTTATAAATAAAATTAGTAATGGCAGCTACTCAACACTCTTTTCTTGATGATTGAATGCGCGCATGTATGCAAAGCTCTTATCAGAGCGATAGGTCTGTCTTAAAATTTGATAAATAAAAACATTCACCAACAGAAAAACTTCTACGCTTTGGATGTGGTCTGAGGAACAGGTCGGGTTTGTGAATTCGACGAGGCTTTGCGTGGGTCCTAACGCTTCCGATATCATCAGGGATGCTTGAGCACCCCTGTTTCTAAGAAGCTCTGATAATATCTTTGATTCTATGAAGGAAACCAGCTCTTTGAGGACAGTGAGGTTGTTCATGCCATTTATTCCGGTATTTATGTAAAAACGTCTATTGAGCCCATACTCATGGCCGATGTTCTGCCAGATGACAAAGATTAAACTTTCTACAATACTTCTCCTGCCTTTAGGAGCGGTCAAGCAAATTGGAAGGTGAACATGCAAATCCTCATTCCAGAAAGGAGGCGGAGATTCACTGGGCGCTAGGCACTCCTAATCTAAAGGGCTCGAGTTTCAGTACACACACCCTTGTGTATAAGAGTTCGGGGGTTAGAAGTCCCCGTAACTTTTACTAGATGGGGCTGTGCCAAGAGTATACAAACTCCTGTGCTGGATTACATACAAGATGAAGGTTAGGGCTCCGTGAGACGATAATGAACTCTGCTTTAAGTGAGGGCTGGAGACTTTCCGCACAGCTGAGCGAGGAAAGGGGACGAAGGTCGCACTTGAGAGACAACAGAAGGTCATCTCAGACGAGGCGAGCAGCGTGTTCCCACACTGTTGACGTGAGTCAGTGCGGCTCCTTAGGGCAAGAAGGCCAGGAAGGATGGGGCAGAGGGTGGGCGCAGGCAAATGGCTCTGGGGACAGTGATGGAGGCCAGCGTCCCAGCGTAGAGGACCTTTATGCCGTAAATAAACAGGGGTTGCCTTAAGGTAAAGGACACCATGAAGCAGCTTTCAAAGGGACATAGCCTAGTTCATTTTTCCTTCGGAAATATGATTGAGATTAGAATGTTAAAAGTGCCATAAAGGAAAACAGCATCCCAAATAAGGTTTATTTACAAAAGTTTGTTTCAGGTAGAAGGGAGGCCTGAGCCTAGGTGGTGGCAAAGGCGTGGGAAGAGGGCGAGGGAAGTGGCCTGCATCCTCACCTGTAGAATCGGAGGAAGAGGAACGACTTCTCTAGGATGCTGCCCAAGATCAGCGTTTGGTGCCCAAGAGGGTGGTGGAGCCGTTTACTAAACGGTAAGAAAGGGCAGGCGATTGGACGGAGGTTTCGGCCACAGCACACTCAGGCTGGCGCATGCAGCCGGAGGTTACGAGAATGTACCTGGGGACAAAACTCAGACTGTCCCCACCTACCTCGGCTTCTCGTTTCTGTGCTACCCGAGCCCTTCTGGGTGTGATGGGCAATGAGATCAGTGGATTCAAAACTCAAAGGGAAAAGTACAGGGTGGGCAAAGGTAGGTTTACAGTTGCGAGTGCGCAAAACTCAAAGTTTATTCTTGTCTTACTATTATTGACTAACTATTGCATTATTTTCCATAAGAATAGCTGTGCACCTACATTCGCTCACTCCTGCACAGTGTGTAAAGAGAGTTTTCCTTATCGTAAAAATCCTGAACACAGCAGTGACCCATCATGCGATTTTTATTTTCATTCTGTGTTATCCCGACTTCACTTTGCTGGGGGACAATTCTCCATGGGTCACTAGCATTTCGGAGTCACGCACTGTCTTCATTTGGGACTCTCTTCTACAGTTGGTACCTCTAACGGATAGAGTGCCTTCAGCGGTCAGATAGGCCTGTCAAAGATTTGGGTTCCCTAAGCTCAGGGTTCCTCTCCTGTTACGTAGCCACCTCATGTACAGAGAACACCTGGCCCTTCCCACGTTGCCCCGTGGGAACTGGAGACCAGATTATGGGAATGCGAACATGCTCTTCTTCTGCCTGTAATTATTGTTGTGAGTAATAAAGTTCTTTGTCTAAACCGCAGAGAGACTTGTGTCTTTTGCTAGGATTCACAAAATGGGGGCCGGCTGACTTTTAGTTAGCAGACCTCAGACCGTTTGCGGTTCCCGACATGCTATGTTTTCAGCAATTGAAGGAGGTACAGAGACCTGAGCATCACCCTACACCCAGGCATCTCTTTTCCAGGACACTGCTCTCGCCGGCATCTTCTCAAGATGTCCCCCTGAAGCCCATCCCTACTCCTCGGCACCCTCTCTCTGGGCCTCTTTCCACGTTAGAGCCTGTGTTCTAAAGCCAGAGGCTCCGTCGGATCTCGGTGATGACTGGGCGAGATCTGGTTTACAAAGAAAACATAATACACACATCTGTCGTGAAGAAGAAAGCATTACCAGATTAACAACATTGCGATCTGAATAATTTTATGAAAGCTAATGTTCTCATCTTAAACCATTTTCTCAGCCGCCCAGAAATTTCATTGCACAGAAGATGTTTTCATTTCAGAAAACCAAAGAGGGATTTTGTTTGAAATGATGAAAAACCACAAAGGAAGCAAAACAAGGCGGATATGTTAGGGTAATGCATCTTGGCCACATGAGCTTAAATCCAAGTAGGAAAACAAGGAGCATGCATGTTCATTTCACAAAAATTTGATTTCAAAAACAGTATCTCTGTTAGTATAAAATCGCAAAAGTGTTTATCTGTCTATAGATCTTTTTTTTTTTTTTACCACGTAATCTCAGTGTTGAAGCCACATTCTGAACTCCGGCCCTACCCCTCAGGCCGCTGCCGGACGAAGAGGAGAGGTCAACGAGCCCGTGCGAAGCTGCGGTCCAGAGCTGGATGGTGTGCCCCTGAGCCGCCAGCCACTTTCATCCTAAGACATGTCCTTGATCCTGACCCTGACCTTCACTAGACTCAGGGTTGGGAACAAAAGTAGGCTTTCTGTGCTCTGCCTGTTCTCTTCACAGCCTTTCTTGACTTTTGGGGGTAGTATCGTTTTTTTTTTTTTTTTTTTTAAATGCCTTACGTAAGGGATGCTGAATTCATTGAACTGAGCATATCAGCACAGAAGAGATAACTAAAGTGATTCAGATCTACCTACCCTTTTACATCTATTACCTTCATTCTGTGCGTTCTATACAGCAAATTCAAATCCAAAGTATTATTCAGGTTATAGCAGAAACTACCTTTGAATACAAGGCAAAATTAGAGTGTAAATTGAAAAGAAGAACTGGGAAGAATTCCAGCCTTGAGCCCCAACTCTGAGAATAAAGTTCTTGGTATTAAATTAAATTTAAAAATATATAGTACGACTTAAAGGGAATAAAGCATATTATACATTACATTGATTGATTTTTTTCTAGGCATCTAATCTAACTGGTCATTGTGAGACATCCTTCAGATTTTATTTTATATTTCTAAACCTCAAGTTTAAGGTATGTCTTGTTTGCTCCTTCTAAATACAATCTCTCTCTCATTATTTTTATATATATTCTCAAGCCTTGACGATAAATCATTACAATCTAATCATCATACTCCAAGACATACCAGAATCACCTTTGTTCTAACAACAAAGTTGCATTCCCTTGTATTTCTCCTTGTGCATGAAAAGCCGGAGCAAAGGGGATGGAAATTATTGTTCTTTGAATCATATACTCCGTTTGTAGTTGGGTTAGCCTGGTCCCAAAGAAAACAGAAACCAAGTTAAACCAAGTGACTGCTCTATCTAGGAGGTGCCATCTGTGAGCGTGGAGGTGGGGGACAAGGGAAACAAGAGAGTACGAAGAAGGCAAGGTGATGCATTGAGAGGCGTTGGCCCTTATTCTGCAGTGAGACACAGGGTCCGCCCCTCACCCCGGCGCTGTCCTCCGGCCAGACAGGGCATCCCTGAGTGGACCGCAGCAAGCAGCTGCACCTGACGAAGTCCTGCGGGAGGAGGAAGGGGCGGCACGGGTCTGCCCGCCACCCTCCCTCCTATCTTTGCTCTTCCACTGGTAAGTATTTTTTCAAATAGTTCTGCTTTTCCAAATAGTTTTGCACCATTGGACCAGCGTGACGGTTCTCAAAAGCTGGATCTTCTCCCTCCACTGTCCACCCAGTGGTGTGGTGCATCATGGAATTCTTGAAATGGGGTCAAACCAGACCCTGAATGTGCGCAGCTGACCGCCGCCCAGGCAGGGCGTCACGGCGGCAGCCCCGGGAGGGCTGCGTCTGGCCCGGAGGTCGGAGCACCCTGGGCGCTTGTGGGCTGAGCCGGGCTCGGGGGGACGGAGCAGCTGGTGTTTCAGACACGGAGGCACGGAGTGAGTGAGAAGTCCGTTTGGGATTCCTACTGAGGGATAACCGAAGTGCTGACTCCGTGCGAATCTGGTAAGTCGTGGACTTTCCCTGTTTTAAATAACACCTGTGTAGCATTTTTATTCTTGGTGAAGATAGAAACTGTCCTGTTTTTATTAGCTTTCTGACTCGGTGACTACTCTGTTGATTGAAAGACATATTTTACTTTTGCAAATGCCAAGTTAAAAAATTATCATTAATAAATACCATTTATATGCAAATGCTTCCTTCTGCACTCTATTTTCCAAGTCACTCGAATTTCTCAAGACTGAAATGATACTGTCAATCTCTTCTTTTTAAAATTATTTTGTGAGATCCCATCAGAGGCTGCTGATATGGCTCACTCACTGAACTCTTCAATTCAATATTTCTCCAACTTTCTCTTCAGATTTATCATCCATCAGCGAGGAAATTAGCTTGTCAGCAAGCTTCATGCCTAACATCTTTTCTGGGAGGTTATAGATTTCTGGGGGTTTTTGGTTACTGTTGTTATTTTGTGTCAATTAAAGAAAATTGTGTGGATAAATTAAGCTTAATAAAATTCATGCAGCATCAATATTCACAAAGGAGTGTGCGGGTTCGGGCACACACACTCTCCCCGGCTGTCCCTCTGTCCGTCCCCGAAGGCAGCTGTATGGCTTTCTCCTTCCCGATGGTCACTCGTCTCTCTCTCTCACTCTGCTGTTCTTCTTGTTTCTTGTTCTTGTTTTTATTTTGAAGGGGTATTTTATTTAAAAAAATTTTTTTACAATTTTTATCAAAAAAAAAAAACAATGTACTTTTACAAATAATTCTATCTGGGAATGATGAACAAGTAATATATCTCAGAATACTTTCACCAAAGTCAAAACACAAAATATATTTACCTAAACATCATAATACAGATATAAAAAAAAGCTTTTTGAGAAAATGTCATTCTTAATAAGGTTTTTTAATTGAGCCTCAGGATGACTAAAATAGTCATACTATTTTAGTATGACTATTACTAAATAGAATGACTAGTAAATAGTCATACTAAAACAGTCATACTGAGTCTGTACCTATGGGATATTAGAAAATAGACCAAAGATATATTGTCAATAAATTATAGAGCGAAAGATAATACCCATCACATTGTAAGAAAGCCAGATACTGAAAATGTTGAAGGCAAGTATCCCGCCATGTGCCATGTATTTCTGATCTTTCTCCAACAATCTTTGAGGAAAAAGGAGCCACAAAACCTAAATTGCTGAGTATGTAGGCAATTATAAATCCTTTTCTCCCTCTTACGCAGGGTAACTACAGAATAAATTGTAATACGTAAGGCATAGATATTTAGTTCTCAGATGAAAAGCCTAAACCAATAAACAAGAACAAGCAAGAAAATAAGTCAATTTAAAAGTCCAATCCAAACAGTTAGAATGACAAAATATACCCAAGAGAAGCAAAAGTAAGCAATAAAGTACAGAAAGAGAAATACATAAGAAAAAAAAAAACAGATTAGTTCAAGAACATTCGATTTGAGGACAGTAACTAAATAGTTAGTTATTCTGTCAGCTGACCTAATCTGCAATGGCGAAGGAAGGGGTGAACGCACAAATTTAGGACTTGAATTTGTGGAGAGGACGCGTGCGCAGGGGTTAACAGCCGTGGTACGGGCCACTGTCCTTAATTCCGGGCCGAGAAGCTTAAAACGCACAGAATGAATGATCTCCCAGGTTGTAAATACTCAGTGGACCTTGGGGAGACCGAACAGTCTAAACAATGCAATCGTCGTAGGATACATCAAGTAATTTACTTAAAAATCATCCCATAAGGAACGATGTGCTCAGATAGTTTCAAAATTAATTTTAAAGACTTAAAGAAAGAACAGATCGTTCTACTATTTTGAAAGAACTTCAGAATGTAATAAAAGGAGTTTTCAAAGTGTTTCTGTGCTACTATGTACTTCATATTGATCTCAGTAGTACAAAAACAACAATTATGGAATAATCTTTTTAATGGATATTTACGTACAAAGCCTAAATAAAATACTAAGAAATAAAATGAAGGAGCATATTAAAATAATAACAATCCATGACATTTATTTACATTTTATTAAGCTTTACTTTCAATGTTATTATTTTTGATATATAAAGTAAAATTATTCATCTATCAGTATAATTATATTGTCCATTGGATATATTAATATATCAGTACTAATATATTATGTGGGAATTTCATCAACAGAAGAACCCACACTTTTCAGAGTAATAGAAACATATATATAGGTTCCAGGGAAAATTGTGTTCAAGTTCCATTCCTGATAAGTGCTAATTGGGTAACTCTGGATAAACTGGCATTTCCTCACAGAGCAGTGGTGGGGTTGATGATAAAATGCTTATTAGCCAACGAAACCCCAGTAGGTCTGCTAACAAGGTAACTAAATTCATAGCCATCATTGTATGAAGCTATCTAATAATGGCAAATCGCTTTATTATAATTCGACATTATTTTCTTCTCCAAGAAATTGAGGAAGTTCGCGTTTCCACATATTTGAGTACATTCGCCAGATACTCAAAACCTGTTCGTAGAATTGATCTTTGAGATAAAGACTTTAACCATCCTACCTCAAAGGTCCCTTTTAGCCTTAGAGTCTGAAATAAAATGGAAAATATGCCAAGTAGCAAAAATGGAAGGATGCGCTTGTTTCTACGGACTTATGCTGAACCCTGAGAAAAAACAAGAAAACCTGTTGTCTTTACTCTCCGTTTCAATATTGACTCGAAAATAATAACCATACATACATCAAGTGATTTTTCTCTGACTTGCAGCATAAAGAAATTCAATTGAGCAAATATTAATGATTTTGTATCTTGTATGAAGCTCTGTTTAAACTTCTTCTCCCTTGAAGAAATGAAATACGCCGTCTGTTTCACAGGTTAAAATTTCCACTGCCGAATTATATATGCAAAGCTATTGTCATATTTTATTTAATGATTTATTTTTATTGAACTATTTCCCAACTGGCGCACAATTTTTTCCTCTGTGAATTCTAACTTTAATGAGTAAATGACAAATATCCAGCAGGTTTAATGTTATCTCACCGTTCATCCATCTGGATGCTCCTCAGGACCAAATCAGCTCTAAATTACAGTATATTGAAAAAAAATTTAAATAGAAATTAAAATGATTCTCCCTCCAGTTTTTGAAATGCATATCAAGATTAAACAGCAGATTCAGACATGCAGAAAAACACATTAAAAGGTATTTTAAATGAACAGACTCTCCCAATGACGGGCTTGCAATCTGTGGTCAGGAATTTGAATTATTCATCCACATGAGGCGACTTCATCCCTCCGTTCTCCGCAGAGCCCGGGTCCTGTGGCCTTGGCAGTCATGACACCTCTAGGCTTACCTCCATGTTTTGCCCGGGTCCACCATTTAACGTATATCATGCAGAAATGCAATGTTTAGGCAGAATTTGGGAGTTCAGTCTATACCCAGTCGTGAAGCCAACCAGTGCCTGTAACGCTCTCAGTGTTACGCAGCCCCACAGTACGTAATTGTCCTAGCCACCGGAGTAAAGCAGCTGTGTGAGTTTGTTTTAAAATATGCAGAGGACAGAGTCCTGAGGCGCTGAGATGCCCCCGAGGAGCCGCTCCGACCCCGGAACACCAGCTGTTTGGTAACCTGCACCTTAGCGCTCGCTCACCCGCACCCCAGTGGCTGCAACATAGCACAAAGCCACACCTGGCTGACGAGAAGGCAGAATATGCAGAGGTGTCGTCTTTTCGCATGCCACCATGTGCCTCGCTGAAGACTGGGCTTCCATTTTTTCCTTTATGTTCATTGTTGACACCATTGCAGATGTCCCCACTTCCCCTCTTTGTCCCCCACCACCCCAGGCCCTGCTCCCCCGTCCCTCTGACCATTACCGTCCTGTTATCTGTGTGCACGGGTCATACATATACGATGTTTGGCTAATCCCTTCACCTTCTTTCACCCTGCCCCCCCACTTCTGACAGCTGTCGGTCTGTTCCATGTATCTGTGCCTCTGTTGCTATTTTGTTTGTCGGTTTATTTTGTTCATTAGATTCCACATATAAGTGAGATCATATGGTATTTGTCTTTCTCTGACTTGCTTGTTTCACTTATGTAATAATTTCCAGGTCTTCCATGCCATCACAAAGAGTAAGATTTTCTTCTTTTTTATGGCTGCATAGTACTCCATTGTGTAACTGTAGGAAATCAGTCATGTTCCACACAGTAATGGATTCAAGAAGAAATCTAACGTGTACTCACCTTGTGTCAAATGACAGGTATTGTGCTTGACACTTTAAATTTGTCATGTGATTTGATCATCATAATTATATCAAGTTAGCATTTAACACATTTTTTAATGAAAGATAGTATTTTGGTAAGGAGATTGAAGATTCAGATTGGTCAATAAAGCTTACTTCCGTATTAAGCATGTACACATTTTTTAAATTAAAAAGTCATCAGTCTTGGATAGAGCAGAGAAAAATCAGAAGGATGCAGTCTTTGATAGAAAACAAAAACAAAAAGAGCCCTGGCCCGTGTGGCTGCATGGGTTGGATTGTCATCCCATAACCTAAATGTCTCTGGTTCGACCTCTGGTCAGGGCACACGCCCAGGGCGCAGGCCTGATGCCCGTTTGGGGTGTGTGCCGGAGGCAGCCAGCTGGTGCTTCTCTCTCACATCGATCTCTCCCTCTCCGCTCTGCCCTTTCCCCTATCAAATGAGAATAAAATAAATCTTTAAAAAACACAAATAGTTACTGTTCTTTATCTTTACTGTTTCCTGCCTAACACGCAATCACAGTTTTAGGTGTGTGTCGATTTGTTAATATCATCTGTAGTCAATTTGGCCAATAGGTTGCGTGGACAAGCTTTAGCTTGTGGTAGGTAGGTTTCTTCAGGTTCCCGCCATAATTTTTACCATTAACTTGCAGAGTACCAAACAGAAATCACAGAATACAATAACTGAAATTAAAAAAAAAAAAAAAATTCAACACAGGAGTTCAACGTCAGACTAGAAGAAGTGGTAAAAAAGGTCAGCGACCTTAAAGACAGGGCAGAAGGATTTAACCAATCAGAGGCTAAACTAGAAAAGAATAAAGATGAAGTAAAGGACTCATGGCACAACATTAACTAGATCAACAGACATATTACGGGAGTTTCTGAGAGAAGAAAGGAAAGGGGTGGAAACATATTTAAAGAAGTAATGGCTGAAAACTTCTACAACGTGGAGAAGACACAGATACCAGATTCAGGAGCCAAATGAGTTTCAAAGAAGATGAATCCAAAGATACCCATACCAAGACAACTTATAATTAAATTCTGACTTTCCAAGGGAATAAGGTCTTGGTGCTTGCTTCAGTTATTATCCTCTCATTTAATTTATCTGCGTAGTTTACTTTGTGTTTTGTTTGATTATTTTTTTGGGGGTTTTTTTTGGAAAGCTTCATTAAACTTCAGAAAATCTTCCTTGTTCCTTGCACTTGAACCTCTTTTGTCGTCATCATCACCATCATCACTGCTATTAATCCAAGGGTCCAAACAGTTACTCCAGCAGGAGATGGGTGGGGCTTTTGTTCTGACCGCTGAACCAAATGCTCTTTATTCCGGTTCCTGAAGAACCTTGTATAATCAGTTGTAATAATTATTGTTATTATGCTCATTGTTTGGCTTCCCTGAGTTCACAACATACCCTTCCTGGTGAGAGCCCCACAGTGTGTGAAAGGTCCAAATGACACGTCTCTTCATCAGAGACTGTACTCGTCCAGCAGAAACACAGGGAAACTTAGCCTACAAGTTCACCACCCTCCTGAGAGCAGAACAGGCCAACTGAAGCAGGATCAGCTTTGACCTTGACTCGGGTGTAGATCACACGATTGAGAAACTCCTGGAAGCATGGTCGGGTTGTCATCTGCATGCTGCTGTCATATTCTGTGAATTGCTCCCAAGAAGTCTGTGGGGAGGAAGATCCTCACCAGTTGCACCTGCGGGGACACTCCTTCGGTCCCCATTTACCCTTCCCCAGGCTCCTGAAGCCTGAAACTGTGGTCACCTGACTTAGACAAAGGTGCCTGGAGACTGTGCATAGAGCTAATGTCCCCCTTCCAGAAATCTGTCATAGCCCTATTGCCAGTGACTAAAAGGCCTCTATGTTTTTATGTGATGATCTCGACAACCATATGATCAAATCCATATGGTTACAAAATTTTGCTTCTAAAACTGTATCTTAAGAAAAACATTACACTAGTATATAAAAATGTATGCTTAAAATATATTTATTGAGTTGGTTTCACTAAAGGTATTGAAAATCATCCATAGGAATAGGTAATTACTTAAGGGAAGTTTGCTGTATTCCTTATGAAGCAACTTGAAGTTATTTTTGAGGATTTTTTGGGAAGAATCATTATGCTATGTCTTTAACTATCAAATCAAAGTGAAAATCAGTATCTGTGCTCCGTTTGAAGAGAAGTGTCCACGTTTTCTCCTTGTTTCCTCTGGTGCCCTGTCTCCTGACTTTCCTCCTTCTCACTTTCCTTTCCGAGCACTCTCTCCTTTACCTCGTTTGGAGGCGTTGCTTGTCTGCGGAGCTCAGTACCGCCCTCACTGTACTTCTTCTAGAAGGAACTTACTATCACACACCCCATTTTAATTTAATTTTCCATTTTTGTTGAATATGTCGGTGCGACATGAGTTAGTAAAAATACGTAGGTTTCGAGTGTACTGCGTCATTTGCGTATTGCACTGTGCTCTTGCCTCCCCGAGTCAAGTCTCCTTCGGTCCCCATTTACCCCTCGTTGGCCTCGTCTGCCTCCCTTCACCCCCCTTCCCTCTGGTAATTGCCATACTGTTGTTGGTCACACACGTTTGTTTTTGAGAAGTGGAAACTTTATATAAATACGTGAATCTGCCTTTAAAAAAGTTAATAACCTTTCATTAAAGGGGAAGTAGGAACTGCGTCAGTCGGTGTTTGCAGTGGTTAGGGCCCACTCGGGGCAGCCCACCACCTTGACCGACGTGGAATAAAGCTTTATAACGATGTAGGGTTTAGCAGGGGTGATGGGGGTGCACGCCGGGCCTCCCTGCACGAGGTGACAGTGGCCAGGAGGACATGGTAGGTGTGGAGACGAGCGAGTGAGCACGACCTGGAGACAGAGAGGGGGAACCAGACTGATCTTTACCTCTGTCACTTCCAGTCTCAAGCCTGTGTGTCCTGCGGGATTAGCGGGCCAGGGTCACCGAAATGCTCAAACAAGAGACAAGGGGCATCCAGCAGCCTACACCAAATTCCAGAGCTTGTGGAAACATCTGTCTTTTATCTTCTGCCCTCCGAGTCTCCACTCCCTTTCCACTGTGGCCAGGCCCAAATCTGGAACCGTACAGGGATGGGACTTCTGGGAAATATAGTTCCAGCCCTGTTCAGTTCCCATAGTGAAAGCCTCGACAGTTTGCAAGCATTGTGTAGTCCTGGGATTTAAATTGCATAAGCAAGACAGAGTAAAGAAATGGACTGTCTCCAATCCGGGAGGCAGAACAATGCGTTTAGTTACTGACGACAGGGAAAGATAAGAG
Source organism: Glossophaga mutica (assembly GCA_039655065.1). Classification (NCBI taxonomy): domain Eukaryota; kingdom Metazoa; phylum Chordata; class Mammalia; order Chiroptera; family Phyllostomidae; genus Glossophaga; species Glossophaga mutica. The sequence continues at coordinate 94,423,628 of CM077313.1, forward strand.
GAGATTAAACATGCCCAGTCTTTGTTTGCTGTCTTCGGTGGCGATTTTCTCTGTCGTGTTCCTGGACGTTGTGCACAAAGAGATAAGGAGTCTTGGCTTGTCACACTGTAGGACTCAGCAGCTGTCTCTCTCCTTCTAAAATAAAATCCAGATTTCCTTGTTTGTAAAAATCTCCAAGTTATGAAAAGATGTTTTGATCATTGTAACAAGTCTTCAAACACCAGTAGTGTGGGGATAGGGATCATTCACAGATTTTACACACGGACATTCCTTTGATCTCCCTGAACGCCCAGAGGACTCACTCCGTCTTCCCCTTCTGTCCCATAGGCGGAGTGTTTGGGATTTTCGTTCCCCATACCAGAGTACCTAGCTTTGAATCCTGGTTTTGCCACAAAGTTCGCCATGTAAACTTGAGCAACTTTCTGTCACTCAAATTCCCAATATGTAAAAAAGTAATAAGCATTGTATTTATTTCTTTGGGCTGCTGTGAGGATGAAATCCGTAGAAGAAGGAAGCTCCTGGTACAGAGCAAATCCCCACCAAATGGTTGCTTTCATTTTAACGCCCACCTTGAACTGAGCCCTCTCTGCTGCTCACTTTTAGAGCATCCAGTGCCTGGCACCGCTGTGAAACTTGCTGGTCTGGCTTCTGCTTCTATTTCAGCAAGACTGAATTACATGAAAGGCTCTGGACAACTCTGGACCAACCTGCGGGTGCGTGTATCTTTGATATTAATCAATCTTGTCCAATCCTGTGGTTTAATTGCTATAAACAGTCTGAAAATTCCTAATGTGTTTTTCCATTCTGAACTCTGGACTTGAAATGTTCCCAAATGTCTTTATCTGAAAGTCTCACCAACACCTGAATGCAGGATTTCCAAAATAAAATCACAGTTAGCTTTTTCCACATGCATTTTTTTTAAAATCTTACTTACAACTTGTCCTGTTGCTTATGTGAAATATGTGGATGGACGTGATAAGTTGCTTTGCTGTAGCCTTCTTATATGAGGACTGACCTCTTCTGCATTTTCCATGTACCATCTTTATTGACTCCTTAGTATTATCCAAAAATATCCTCAGTTTTTTCTCCTTCTAAACAAAAATTTCCCTAAACCGTTTTCCAGCTACCCCACAGCTGTCTATCCCTTGGCAGTTTAGTTGAGGTGACTATTTTTTATTATCCGGAGTTTCCTGTTCCTCACTTACTTCCACCATTAATCAAAGTTAAGTCTGTTTCTTGTTTTCGCTCACCTACCACAATAGTTATTTCCAGATTCAAAAGCAACCTACTTGTGTTTAAATTTGATGGGTCATCTTTCAGCCCCTTCTTGGCTGATGTCTTACCAGAAGATGACACTTGGGACTGTCCTTACTGCAGCCTTTGTCTTGAAAAGTAAGCTCTCTTTGTCCTTGTTACTCTGCACTCTGCCAGTCTTCCAATCTCTTGATTCTTTTGTTTTTTCCAGCCTCCATTTCAGGCTTCCCTCTACCCTACCGGATGGTGGGAGTTTCTCAAGGTTCTCACCTAGGTCCTCTTTTCAATGAGTAAGAGCCCACTGTGTCTCCTCTTTCGTCTATAGGCGGACGGATAATAATTCCGTATGTAAGACACACATAATTTTCCAAGGGCAGACTTGTCGTCCGATTATATCTCTCCTATGCTAGTTCATCCAAGCTTCAAGTTCAAGTCCACATTAGATTCATCATCCCTCTTCACCTTCACTTTTGCTCCTTGCTCAATGGGCCCCATTCCAATGGGGTCCTGTCATTCTCTTTCCCATGGATCATCTGTAAAGTCATCAAAACAATTCTTCTAAAATACAAATGTTAACATTGCAACCCCTTTTGTAAAGGCTTTCAGCTTCTTTCAACTTGTTCTCAGGTCTAAAACATTACTCGTTGTATTGTGCGCAAGTTTTTTTTTTTTCTTCCTGAGGAGCCCTCTACTCATCGGGTACATACGACACCCCATTATACTGTCCCCACCGAATGCGCGGTTCTCCTTGCAACGCTTTCGGTTGTGGGAGCTTACCATTGCCATCGCCTGTTCTGGGAAGGCTCCCCCTTCTTGTCCCTGTCTGACTGGGGGCTGGTGGCCACTCCACCTAACCTCAGTCGCTGTGGAGGGTTTTGCTCAGCTCTCTAGGTGGTAGGTTTTACCTCTACGAATTCTTACACTGAACCTCGAACTTGCCCTTAGTAGCACAAAGGAAACTTTAATGTTAGTGCCCGTTAAGCTCTTGAGCTTTAGCAAGAGACTGTGAGAGTGAGGCAGGTAGAAATCACACATGTGAGAGTCGGTTCAGCACCGACTCTCCATGGCTGAGTCTGGAACGGGCAGTTAGTAGTGGCTTACCTATGGTTAGTTGAATAAATGAATGACTATAACCCATTCTATGATAGTCTTTTTTAAAATTTCTCATTTCATTGGTTAAAGAGTCCATTAAGAATATTATCAAGTAGTTAGAGTTTCATCAGAACTTTTCCAGCCCTTTGTTTTAATGGGACAATTGTGGAATCCCTTGGTAATATATGACTTTAATTATTGTTAGCAATCACACAACACTTATTAAAATAGTGAGCCATTGTTTATTCTCAGAGTACTAGGAGGTTTTTAAAGCCATGAATACATTGTGAATTTTATCAAACAGCTTTTCTAAAGTAATAAAGCTTAATGGATAGAAGCCTTTCTGCATATTTACAAGTTATATAACGTTGGGCAAGTTCCTTTCATTGCTTTGTGAAACTGTTTTCTCATCTAGAAAATGGACATAATTATAGTAAAGAAAATAAGTGTGTAGTGCGTATATTAAACCAAGTAGTTGGAGTCAGGGCGTAAAATCTTGGCATCGCACGCTTCCGGGAAGAGAGAGCCGCAGGAACGGGCAGGTGGAGCAGGGTCACGAGGACAAGTGGATCCCCGTCAAGGGCGCAGAAGTGATTTGAGGCCGAGCTGATCTAGGGAAACGGCACACACCGCTGGTGAAGGCGATGATGGTTCAAGGCGGTTTTCTTGGTGGGCCCGAGAGTTCAATTGTCAGAATGTCGTAAAGGGCAACTGGCCATCACCCAGGAAATTCTGAGTTGGTGCTAGGCTTGGTCTGGCATTTCTACAAATCCACCTCCCAGCAGTAAACACGGGGTGGGGCAAAAGTAGGCTTATAGTTGTAATCCAAATGAATAATGCAGCAATTAATAAATAATAATACAAAAAACTCTCACGTTTCGCATACTCACAACTATAAACCGACTTTTACCCATCCCGGTATTTACATATATTTCAAAGATATAAACTAGGGGGCATTATTAGTAGCATTACAAAATTTTGAAAAAAGGTAAAAATATGGATTTTTAAAAAGCACGTTACATTGATATAATAACTACTGTGATGCCCTAGAGAGTCCAGAACCATATGTGTTGGTAAGGAAAGGTATCTACGACCTTTTACTAAGAACTAAAGCTATTTCCAGTACACGATACTTCGCTGTGACACTGATTTGCGAATAAATAATGTATTTTAATGAGACCTGCCGCCCTGTCTTTCCTCCCTGATTTCCCGGTCGATACTCAGAGTGCGAACACACCTGATCTCGTCATACCCCTCCTTGACAGTGCTCCAAGGACTTCTCCTTGTTGGCAGAATGAAGATAGGACTTGTCAGAATCTGCACTTCTTCTACGGTCTGGCTCCTGCCCAGCTCCCCTGACTCGTCTCCAAGCGTAGCTCCTTGTCCCCTCGGCGTTGCAGTGACTCAGACCTTCCCCCTCACACCACGTCCCCGCCACCCCTCCGCGCTCCAGCGCTGGGTCCAGAACTCACCCTTCAGACCTTAGGCGAGTTCCCATCTTCTAAAAGAGGGTAAGCAAGTGAACCAATGCCACAGCCCCCAGACGGCAGCTGATCCCAGCTTACACTCTGCCCTCACCGTTAGAGCACGCACACCGAGTGGGTCTGCGGTCCCCATCTGTGGGCTCTGTGGGGTTACACACAGCCACAGGAAGAAACACTCTGTCTGTGACCGTATACCTTGTTATCATTCTCACCCAGCACAGGATCTGGTGTATGCGTAACGGGGCCAGAATTTCGTTAATGAGCAAGAGGTATTCTTATCTGATACTATATAGTTACCAGTCATAAAAGAGGTGTATTTATTTATTTATTTATTTATTTTACCCTAGGCAGATCAGTTCATGGAGATACTTCTTTTCTCTCTACGGTAGTGCAAATTTTCACTCATTTTGCCATGAACATGCACTTACACTATTAGAAAAGAAAAATAGGATGAAGACTGTTTTTTTTTTCTGTAGAACTTGCCTTCCAGACTGCAGGCTCCATGAAGGCAAGGACCACTGCTGACTCTCAGATCCGTGCAGTGGGACTGGACAACGCGACACAGCATCTTCCCTGCACACCCCGCGGCAGAGTATTTCAGCCACATGTTCAGAAAATGTCTTCTCGTGTTGCTTCGGCACAAACCGGAGCGGCTGCGTTGTCAACACCAACGATTACGGCAGTCCTTGTGTGAAAATCAAAGTGACAAGATCACAAATGTGCACAGCTCAATTCTGGATTTTGTATTTCTCTATTTAATCCATCGATCCACCGTTGTCCTTTTTTATGGGCAGGTACGTTATATTTTTCTACGTTTCTCAAAGAGAATAACTAAAATGCCATTTTTATTTTTCTGAATATGTGCCTTAAAAAGTTATAGCTCTGAAAGATGCAGTAAAACAAATGTGAGGCATTATGGCTCAGGCAATTTAAAATCATTGGCGTGCTACTGAGTTGCAGATCAGTCCTTGTAAGTGTTCATGTCGAATGTCAGCGGCTCGATGTAGCCAGCCTTAAATTGGCTATTTGCACCAGATCAACACTGGAAATTGAAAGAGAGGAGCACTTATGTCTTGAAGATATACCCCTGGGAAGTTTGCAGCCTCCGGTGGTGATTGGAAGCGAAAAAGTGGATGTCAGAATGCCGTTTAGAAATGCGGAAGCGCTAGAGCTAATTTTAAAGCATTCGTGTTTGCAAGAAGGTCATTGTTGCAGTCATTTCAAAACAGCTACCCTTGAATAGTTTTAAATTACTAAAATCTCATTTTCCACTCAGGAAAAAAGTGAAAAGGTGGTTAAGCCTTGGTTCGAATTATGTTTCAGTTGCTTGAGTATTCCCGATGCCTATCGATCCCTCCCTTGCACTGATACGACGTTTGACTGATGTGCGTGAGTGCACGTGCAGTGTCCACACCGAGCTGTCCTGCAGGGTCAGTGGGAGCGGGACAGACTTTAAGGAGAGTAAAGAAGGAGATTTCCAAGTTGCCTGGACACGCTGCAGCGGGGAGGGGTTGGGGGGCTGCGACGGTCACCAGGCTCAGGGACAAGAAAGGCTCAGGGACAAAAATAAGGGGCTATCAACCTCGGTTTCCTGAATCAGAATAAAACATAAAGCCAGAGGCAGAGAGACAGAGGAGAGGAAGGTTATGAACCAGGTGAGGGTGCCCATGGGGTGGGTGGAAGGGCCAGGCTACCCGACTCCAGTGTCCTTCTGGGGGGAAGTTGAACAACTGGCGGAATCACATAAATTATTCCTCATTTGCTTATAAAGGCAAGCAAGGATGGTTTCTAACGATTCTTGATGCAAACTCGTAAAGTCCTGTGTGCATGTGTAAGACCAGTGGTGGCATGAGACTTGCTTTCCTTTGTGTTCCACCAGCCTTTCCCATGCACAGTTGTGGTTCAAGAGCTAGCACGCAGTACCCCACACACCCCTGTTCTTAGCAAGATGCATAGGGGCAGCAACTCCTGGCCACGGCTGCCCCGCGCCTGCTGAGAAGCTGTCACGTCGCCAGGCCAGCCCTGGGTCGGGAACACCGGGGGGCGTCCCGAACCTCCGCAATGCTTGGCTAACTTATAGATGCAATCGTTGTCATGAATAGTTGAGGCCCCAGGAATCAAGGGTCCCTTCATCCACCTTTCTATCTGTTTTTAGCACACACAGGCACTCTTTCACTTATCTTTGTCTAACATGTCCCCCACGCTGGTGGCTCACGTAGTCTCAACAGGTTGCACACCTACTGGGTTTTACCATCCAACTGGATTTACCTATTCCCTGTAGCTGGAGTGAGTTCTGTTAAATGACACCCCAGGTAGCATTAGAAATTAAACTGGAAGAGTGGGAGTAGAGTGCAAACTAGGAGAGACAGAGAATCCTGGATGCGCATTTGTGCTCATAGCCGCTCCTGAGCAAAGGGCCGTCGGTGCCACCCTGCAGCTATGGCCAGAGCGGGACCGTTGGCCAGAGCTGTGGAGTGATGCTCTCGCCGACCTGCTCACGGGCAGGCTGGCAGGGGCCGCAGGAGACGGTGCGTGAGACTATTTGTGTCAGGGAGGATGCGGTTTAGACCGCAGGTCGCTGCCTGATCCGGAAGCTCCTCCAGACCCACCACCGATGGCCAGAGGGCCATGTCCAGGGAAGAGCACAAGACTTCGAGTCAGAGAGAACACCCACACAGACAGGCGCAGGGGCGGGGGCCGGGGCCCGGAAGGGTATCCCAGCGGCAAATGCACCTTCACAGGTGAACCCCAAAGGCTCGATCTTTATTTATTTTTTTAAAAAGATTTTATTTATTTTTAGACAGAAAAGAAGGGAGGGGCAAAGAGAGGGAGAAAAACATCCGTGTGTGGTTGCTTCTGGATCGGCCCCCACTGGGGACCTGGCCCTCAACCCAGCATGTGCCCTGACTGGGAACCGAACCGGTGACCCTTTGTTTTGCAGGCCTGTGCTCAATCCACTGAGCCACACCAGCCGGGGCTCAACCTTCAAAAAGCACCTACAGGCAGTATTTGTTCTGGAATTTCCAAAACACTGTTCCACCTCCGGGATTTTAATGATCATCATCTGCCTTCCGAGTGAATAAATTCGTGGGCTCTTTGGCTAATGTAATGTCCTAAGTCAAGATTAAAGCATTGAGCTTCTTGCTAGTACCTCATGTGTGAAGGCTAAAGCAATTAAGTGGAGAAATAAAAGCAACGGAATCAAACCTGTATACCACACTCATGCAGCAAGTTCTAACGTCCCCACCCCTGCTGAATGTTGATCATTGGTGATAATGTGAGCTTGTCTGAGAGCAATGTCCTGCAACCCGAAGATGCCAGCACAGAACGTAAAGACAGAGAAGCTAGTGATGGGCCACCTCTCAAAGAAGGACCGGGGGGACGGAGTCAGGAGCTGAGACAGAGGACGATCTCTGAAAGGAGGGGCACTTTTCAAGGCGGGGTGGGCCACTGGTTGTTTTGAGAGAGGAAGAAGGGAGTATCAAGTAAAGTTCCCATTTCCCCTTGGAAGCCATTGGTTGCCCCTAGCACTAAGGTCGCTGGATACCCCTAGGGATGTGTATCTGTCTGAGAGCCATTGGGAATTCCGCTCAAGAAAAGACTTTGGTGTTTCTTAACCAGAATTCCTCCATTCTGTCAGTGTCTTTGTTAGGGAACCTTTAGATTATCATTCAATCTCCTTGCTGAATTGCTGGTGTCAGACAACATGGCTGAATATAATCAGGGATGGGAACTAAGAGTCAGGCAACGGTCAGACTTGGGTACACAGTGGCTTTGAGGTTAATTTCGGTGCTACGTTGCTCCGGAGCATCGCACGATCATCCCCGGCAGAAAAACGTCCGGGTTTCCTGTTTCAGGAGGGTGTAACCTGTGTGAGAGCCAGGATGTTTCCGATGAGATTAGCGTTCGAGTCGGTGGGCTCTGTAAAAGCAGACTGCCTTCCTCAACGTGCGTGAGCACCTTCCAGTCCTGTGAGCGCCTGAGTAGAAGAAAAGGCACAGGGAGGCAGGACCTACCCACCTTTTCCTTGCCTCCCTGTTCGTGTCGTCCTCCCCAGTTTTGTACTGGACGTACCTGCATGATCTTACGTTGCTAGGGACAGCAATGGAGACCGTACCTCTCAGTAGGAAAGGTTCTGTTTTCTGATATCAATGAAGTTGATAAATTCTGATACGATTATATTCCTTTTAAAAGGTAATGATGTTGCCTTTCTTTCTTGTTGTATCTCTTTTTGACAGCTGGATGGAGACCACACCTTAACTGATGAAACCGTGAAGGTCAGGCTCACACACACACCCAGCGAGTGAGCGATCAGCCTGCAGCCAACATCAGAATTCATAAGGTCGTCGACAGAGGGGTGTTCATTCAGAGGAGAGCCAGGGAGTCCGTGGGCTGGCTCGGAAGGGGCATCAGCTTCCAGAGGGTCACATCACGTCGAAGGGACCTTCCTCCGTCGCCCTATCGGTGCCATTCTGAATGCAAATGTGGCAGGTGTAAATTCTTGGTCTGTTGCTTTGAATTTTTGGCAAGTCCTTGCAAGGCCCAAGCTTACATAATCACTTCTGACAGGACAGCAGGCTAATCTACCTGCTTCGTGTACTTAGGCTCTGGGAAAGACCCTGGGGGATCGCCCCAGGCAGAGCAGCGAGGTTCAGGCTCGCCTCGTTTGGACACTTTCTGTATTGAAACCATAGGCTTGTCGGACGTGGTCCAGACACCTCCGTAAACCACTCACCTGTCTCTCCTTTCCTTTTCCAAAAACGTGAATCCATGATATGGGGCTTTATTCTAACAGCTCCTTGTAACCGTGTGTTCCACTCTTCCTTCCCTTGGTGTTTGTGTGGAGAAGACAACACTGTCAAGTTCATATGCACAAAGTCAAATGTTAATTTGCTTTTACTTTCTTCTCCCTTTCTTACCTACAACTCACTTTAAAAAGTAATCTAGTTTTTAAATCTATGTGCTAATGTTGCTACTAAAATATTATTGTTTTATTAATATTAAGTTATTTTTGATTTTGCATTGATATGGAAGTATATTGCTTGCTTACTTGTAACCACTTTCTGTTACCTGATGTATGTCTTGGCTGTGACTTCCTTATTTGTAAGTTCTGATCTGCCTCATCTACTGGTTAGCTACAGTATGAGTTAAGCTATGTATGTAAGTATGTGGATATGTAAAAAAAATTTCCTAAGAGCACTTGATATAGAGTTTTTCTTACTTTTTTTTGCTCAAAGTTAGCAATTTGCCTTGATGTAGAAATATTTTGTAACAAGCCACTCTACACAAAGCTCTCTCTATATTTAATTATTTTTAGTCTTTAATTCTTTAAAATAAAAATCTGAAACTCTTCTGATTTTGAAATGTATTTGTTGATTTTTTCCTGAGTACTTATGGGGCTTCTTTTTTTAGTAATAACAAAATTCAGTAGGTTTCGGTTTTACTTACTAATTGTGGGATTATTAGGGAGTTAATTTTTAAGTCTGGACCATCAGGCTTTTGGAGAAGGCATTTATATTTCCTTATTTTTCTTGCTAGTTCTACTCTTTCTAATTGTCTTTTCTTTACTCATAGAATTCCAATTGTACATGAACAAGAGCTTTATTATTTATCCTCTAAGATTCATATTTTTTCATAGTTTTTATTTTTGCTTATTATAGAGATAATGCCTTTTATTTCACTGATTTGGTTTTTTACAGAAGTTTATCTCATTTTCTTTGCCTTATTTCTATATTTTAAGTTGGACATGGTAATTTTGATTCCATGGAGGGTATTTTAGTCCCAGAATATTCTCATTTTATGAATTCACAGGGGCTCATAAATTTTTTTAAGTTTCTTTTTCGCTTGTTTCTTTCTAGGCGGAATATATAATTTTGCTCTAATTTTATTCTTGGTATGTTAGTCTTTATCCTTGATAAGCTCTGCTTTTGTTTCTGCTTTTTTTTAAGTCATTACAATCTCTACCACCTCTCTGAGGGAAGGGGACGCGTCTCTCTTAGTCACATGTGTATCTCCAGCCTCTATGACAATGCACGGCGAACATCACTTTTCATAAATGTGAGTCCATCGGCAGCACAGGAAAAGGTCACTGCCAAGTGTGACTTATAGAGCACTCCAGCTGTGGACCAATCGTGCACATCATGTGTGTTAGGCACACACTGACCCCCGTAAGGAAACAGCTCAGGTTCAGCAACCGTGCGAAATGTCTCAGGTAGCCCGCAAGGTCTCCTGACCGTTGGAACAAAAACGCACACATTGAGATAGTGACTTGTGAGCAAGAAAACCATCAACTCTGCTTCTCACAAATTTTCTCTTCTAACGTTTGGTGATGTCCTGCACACGCAACTGCCAGTGCAGAAAAGGCACGAGCAGACTCCAGGAATTGCCAAATCATAACATTTGAAGTGGATTTTCAGAGGTACATTACATGCTAATAAAACCATGTGGAAAAATGAAATTTTACTACTCAGAACTGTTGAATAAAACAAAAAACAAACATCAAGGATAAAAGGACCATACAACTTTCACTCAAAATAATGTAGCTATCTATAAATAATATGGCAAACATAAAGGTCTATTTCCAGGTTTTTATGAGATTTATAAATAAGATTTATGAAAATGTTATTACTTCCAGCATATCTTTAATCTTAATATATTTTTCTCCCTGAATAGTTTGATAAGCCCTGAAAAAGTAATAAAAGTTCTTGAAAGAGCAAATATTTGAGGGAATTATTAATATGAAATAAAACACATTTCCTAAGTGTGTCATCAAGACGTAATCTAGAGAATAGCATTATGTTTAATATTTCCCATTCCAGCCTCTGCCGGTGTTATTGATCATATCCATCTCTCCGTGTGGGATTTGATATTAATGAAGTTGAATGGATGATGGGCTATGTTTTTCATGTTGCATCTGATATTGTAGTGATTTTATTAGAGTTCAGTGAAATATATTCCACAGTTAATTCAGCTGATTAATGCATTTTACTCATGAAGTTACAATGAGTTCCATTTCTGTAAAGCAGTTCTCTATTGCGTCATCCACAATGGCCTGGTAATCCCAACTAATCACTCCGACATGGACACACCCAATGGCAGCTTTAGAAAGTTAGGGCGATTTAGGGGAGTTACACAGATTAACACCATCTGGCATATGGCGAGAGAGTTCACGTGTTGTGAGTTCACTGTGTTCCAACGAATTCAGGACTTATGATGTCGGAATTTCATTAGATAAAATAAGACAAACTTCAGTGACAATTTATCGGTTTTCTAATTAAAAATAGAAAAGATTTTTAGGCAACCATCTTTGTAGTGACCTGGCCAATGAATTCTCTCCTGCTGCTGTGCCTTACACCACAGTGAACTTCTTCAATGGCCATTTTCTTCAGCAATTTAGCACCGAGGAGATTTTACCCCTCAGTTCATGGTACCATTTCAGCATCACTGGATACAGTGTCCCTTCTTCTCTCCCATTCTCAGCTGTTCTTCTTCGCTACCAACACAACCGCGTTGCCTTTCTCATCGTCTTCATCTTCCTTGTGCTCAGGCTGTGCGATTCCAATGCATCTTCCACACATTGGTTTTCACGTTTATTGAGAACATCTGTTGTACGTGTTTTACATTTACATCAATTGTCCATCTTCTGAATGTAATTCTCATATTTTCTCAGTATTATATTTTTTAAGGTTAATCATTTAGCTGTATGTGGTCTTAGATTATTCCACTGAATGGTATTACACTGTATGTATATATTACATTTTGCTTGTTTACTCACTTAGATAAAACCACCAAGTTTTCTAAAAAGTTTTGTTCCTGCAAATAACACACAGTGGCTTCTACACAACTGTTTGTGTGTCTGCATATAAAAGTTTGTCCAGAGCTTATGCTTAGTAGTGTGTGTACATAGGTGTGTGTTTATGCAAAGGCAATAAACACATAATTTTTTAACATGGAAGGACACACAAAATATAGGATCTATTCATCTGTGATGAGAAATGGATAGGTATTCAACTGATGGAGTAAACAGAGGAGACTGCAGACTGTTTAAAGTGTTTTTAAATTTAATAAAGGTATCTGACAGAAAATGAACACATTCTGGAAGAGTGTACACAAACTTTTGGTATTGTGTAGGCATCTTAGTGCCTACACAACAGGTATTATTGTGGGCATCTTAATGTGTTTTTAAAGTTGATAAACTTATTTCTGCTTTTGAGAAATTCCCAATTAGGAGACATAGCAAGAAATCACAATATTGCAAAATGCAATGACAAGTCCTAGCGTAGAAATACACTCAACCTATATTGTTCACATGTATGTGAAATATAGAGGAGGCTGTCCAAAAATACATGAGTGAAAATAGATTTCAAAAACATTAGACCTGTGTGAATTCTGGATGACTGAGTGCTAGGCTGCGAGGCATATAGAAAAATGCAAGGTATGGACAACACGTTGTGAAAAGTATAGTTTGGGTACTCTCAGAGATCTGACAGAGGATTTGTCTTTGGAACAAGGGTCTTTGACATGTTAGAGGCAGGGTGAACTCAGAGTTCATCAGGGGAGCATTCTGCCAGGTTTTAGCAGCCAACTGGGAAGCATGAAGACGTATCAGGCTCTGTGGGCCAATTAAAGGGGTATGATGTTAAGAGAAGTGAACTTTAGAAAGATAAATCTCTTGTATCAGGAGACTCTTGGAAATTCCTGCCACTCTCATCAAGATACTTGGCAATAACCTTTTAACAAAGTTGACTTCAAGTGGAAAAACATGTACTGTTCAATTCTCATTAATCTTGGTATATAGTATATCTGCGAATGCTGGGCTTTGCAGTCCCCAAAGGGGAGCAGCCAGGTAGGAAGAGAAGCAAGAGTTCTGCTAAGTGAGCTCTGTCGGTCACTGCCCTGAAAATTTTTGTCTTCTTGATACTTTCATCTGTGAGAACAAACAAACTTGACACAGTGCTCCGAAGGAGGAAGGAAACGCTGTTTGTGGTGTTACATTATTCATCCACCATGGCTGCAAATGAGCAATAACCAGGCTATACGTTCGGAACTTATCACCGTTCCTGTTCTGCGTTTTCCTTCTGGAGAATTTTGAGTTCAAAGAGAAAGAAAGCGAATCCCTCCAAGATAAGAGGGCACAGGGTGTGATGTCTCCTAATTGTATTGATCCTGAGTAAAACATACGGGACTTCCTTGGAATGCAAAAAATATTGATGATGTTTGTCTTTTGTAATTCTGACTCCTTTGATTGAAGTCATACAAATTAAATAACGGAGAAAGTTAGCATGAAATAAGGAAAAATTAGTCTTTCTGATATTTCACAATGCATGCTCCCAAACAGCAGTGTGAATATGTAAATTAAACGATACATTCTCTTTTTCTTAGAGGGCCACAGAGATTTCTTTGGAAAGCAAAACGCCAGCCGAATATCATTAGGGATATTTGGGGAGAGAAGTGACACCTTAGAGCCGAGTGTAACACTAACGATATTTCCCATTGGGATGTAGTTGAGTCCTAGAGCAGAATGACAGAAAAGGATTAGAGGAGGTTCTCCAGCAAGAGATGCAAGACATTCAAGACTTGGGTTCTCCCTTCACCCCTGTTTCTATGCCTGCGTTGCAAAGTACCCTGGATGTTAACCAACAACAATTTTATTGTATTCGTGGACTAAGATTTCACACAAAGCTGAATCGGGCAATCCCACGCCACATGGAGTCAACTGGGGTCATTTGATGCACTTGGACTTGACTGTGGATCCAGAACAGTGGGACAGCAAGAGAGCTGGGCTCAGCGGGGCTCCTGTCTTCTGCCCGTGGCCTCTCTAGCAGAGTCCCTGGTATTCTTCCATGCGAGCCCAGGCATCCAAAAAACCAAGACAGAAATAGCACTTAAAACTCAGTTTTTAAGCCAATGTAATATTCGCTGTATGTCCCTAGAACAAGTAGTTTAATTCTGATCGAGAAGAGTGCAGTCAGACCCATCTCCCAACAGGAAGGGGGTCAAAGAATGTGGGGCCACCTTGTGTTGGCCCTAAACCTGTAAGTCGGAGGCAGAGAGGGGGTTTCCTTAGCCTGGCAGCGAAGTCTGCCTTGGAGATACAGAACAGTTCTCGGGTGGTGAGCAATGCCTGGAAGGGAGAAGGGGTTGATGGGTATTGATGACCAGCTCTCAATGGACCCAAATCAGCGTTGGGCTGATCCTATGCCGGCTGGTCCCTGAACAAAGCAGAGAGCTAAGTCCCTGGAGCACCTTCCAATTTTTCCTTCAAGGTATGGCGGGCTGCCGGGTGAAAGGGTAAAGAATCGAACTGCAAATGCACTCACATTTAAGATGATCTACACCGTGAAAGATATGCGAAATTTCAACACAAACAGAGTCTCATCCATGATAAACAACTTCAATATTATACCCAGAAAAAGCGTTCACGAGTGTGAATCCACACTAAAGCATAAGCGAGGTCACCGCATCCACACACTTTCAGTAGAACACGGTGGCCCAGCACGTGGACCTTGAGAACATCGCACTGAGTGAAGTAAGTCAGACGGAAAAGCGAGGAACCATCTGATTTCACTCACATGTAGGATACAAAGCTGAAAGCAACAGATAAGTAAGAAAAACAAAAACTCATAAACACAGACAGCAGTGTGCTAGTTACCAGAGGGAAGGGGGTGGGGGCAGTGAAGGAGAAAAGGGGTCAAATACATGGTGATGGAAGGAGACTTGACTTGGGGCGGCCTGTACAATAGACATTATACAGATGACGTATCCAATAATATACAGATGATGTATCATAGAATTGCACACCTGAAACTGATAGAATCTTATTAACCAATGTCACCCCCAAAATTTAATTAAAAAGAAGGAAAAAAAAGAAAATATTATGGACAAGGTAATGAAACAACAAAGCAAAATATATATTGCAAAACTCAGTCGATTTTCTGAACAGGCGCCTGGTTGCTGCTCAACCTCAAACTGCTAAACTCAAAAGTGAAGCCGAGTGCTTTGGATGGCAGCACCAAGGTTAAATGGTGAAAAATCCGAAACAAAGACTCGTAAGGATCAGAAGGGAGATCCAGGAGGGAAGAGTAGATTGAATGACAGAGAAACAGCAGGATAATAAACAACGTTTAATAATTTATGAGGATAATTTGAAAGGAGATGAACAGTTTCTGTACAGAATACATGAAAAGAAACTCATACATACCAAATCGTGGCTAAACTTCAGAATCCCAGTCGTGGAGAAATGTTCTTAAGCTCAGGGGATGACGGGATGTACATGCGGACTGAGGAACGGGAACCACCTTGACGGAGGACAGTGACTCGGCGCTTGCGCACCGCAGCCACCTGGCTTGCCACCTGCGCACCAGTGGGCAAGTTCCGGAACTTTCTGGGCTCCAGATTTCTCACCTGTAACGCAAAGATAAGGAGTAATCGCCTTGTTGTCCCGCCAGGATGATCAACTGGGGTATTATTTATAAAATCGTCAGAACCGTTCCCGGTACACAGCGCTCGTTTCCTGTGATTACCTTCTGAAATTTTTAGTGGCACTGCCTGCGACAGAACTATGGGGCAATGTTTACAAGTGTTCAGGAAAACCAACCTGAAACCCAGAACAGCCAAACAACTGTTTAAATTGAAGGCAATACAAAGATCTTTTAAACATCTAAGAACTCAAGATGCTCTTTAAACAAACTACTAACGATGCACTTCATCAGAGCAAAATAATGAATATATGCGGAGTAAAACAAATGCAAAAGTCCATAATGACCTAAGAAATGAGCAAAACACATTGCTGCCTAAATCAGATAGGGCCGCTAAGGTGGATATAGTACAAGAAAGGTAGAGGAAGGTGGTGAGGATAGAGAGATATAAAATAATGCTACATTAAGAAATGCTATTCTGGAGTAAAAACCTAGATTTTGGTTTAAAAGCTTTAGTACCTCAAAAACAACCAACATTTTCTGGTTAGAGTAAAAAACCTACATAGCATATCTACCTAAAGAACATCTACCATTGAAAGAGCACCAGGCCAATTTTATCAGACTTCTACCATCTATCTGCCCCTGCAAAGAACACACAAACTTCTATTGAAATTGTTCCCGATGCACACAAAATAATCTTCTGATGTTATGTACAGAATCTAGAATAACTCAGCTATGTAATTCAGCTATCAACTTATAAAATTTTTAAAAAAATTACAGGATAATATCCCCCAAAGATATATATACCAAAATTATAATTTTGAATATTAAAATATTTTGTTTTCTGTATATTAACAATAATAATCTCATAAATTTTATATCAGTAAATAATTAGGTTTTGCCATTTAAAAAAGATCAATATAATTTATTATAGTAACAAATGATATAAGATTAAAAACATTGACATTATAGTTGATAAAAAATATTTGATAAATTAAAATGGACTTTCATTTAAAAAACTCCTGGCACTCAAAGAATGAGTGAATTTTCTTGATTATTTAGAACACTCATTAGGAAATTCAGAAAATAGCAGAGTTAATTATGAAACTTTATGTAATCCCATTAGTGTCAGAATGAAAAAAAATAAGAGTTGACATTATTAAAAATAACCTTAATGGGGTTTGATGATCTTGGTTAATTTAATTGGTCAAGATAAAAAGGTGAAGATAAAAAGGAGATATTACTCGTGCCACTTCTGGACATAAGAGACAATTCATTTCTCTCTTGGAATTTAAATACGGCCCCATCGCTTGCCTGCTGACCACAAAAATGTTGGTAGAAATGCCTTGTTGGTTTCTGTGGCTGCAGAAACTCAAAGCCAGTGTGCAGCCTGTTTTCTTGTCCTGACAAAAGGAAGCTTGGGTGTTGAAACCACGAGAACCCGAGACTGCAGAAGTTTCAGTTTAGGTTGGTCAGACTCCGAGAGAAACGTGAATGAGAGAAGGGAGAAGAATTAGCCAAAGAACACACGAAGGTGGACCCACAACCCCCAGAATTTAGTTATAAAATCTCGTGTATTTATTCTTACATGTTTAAACTTCAGTCACCTTCAGAGTACACTCTATTTGATGCAATACACCTATGCAGACGTTTTTTCCATCGCTCAAAACAGGTTCTGAACTCGTTGATTTTGATGCAATTTAGTGCTTTTGCAGGGTTTTTTTTTTTTGTTTGTTTGTTTGTTTGTTTTACCTCTTCCATATCGGCAAAACATTTGCCTTTAAGGACTTCTTTTCATCCAGGGAAAGAAAAAAAGTTGCGTGGGACGAGATGGGTGAATAGGGAGGGTGGGGCACGGGGCGGGGCGCACTGTTTTTGGTCAAACACTAACGAACATTCAGGGCCCTGTGGGCAGGTGCGCTCGTAAATCACCGTGATGAAATGGGCAGAGGTGTTGAAAGAGGCTTCAAAGAAAATTCTCGGGAGCCCAGCGCAGCCTCTCCCAGCGCCAGGGGGTCCACTGATCCTGAGGGGCTCCTAGAACACTCACCTAGTAGGAGAAGCCTGTAGTGCCAGGGCCCGTCCTCCAGAAGATAATGCCAGTTTTCTTGGGCTCCCCATTACAGATGCATAACCCATAGACACGGATGACACTTTGGTGATGGCCAGCGAGGGAGGGGAACCGGGACTGGGTGGAAGTAGGGAATGGTGGGGAAAATGGGGACATCTGTGAGTGTCAACAGTGAAAATTAAAAAAAATGGAAATATTCTGTGTTCACTGCAAGGAGCTTGGGCCATTTTCACTACCCAAAAATCTCATTGAACTGACTAATTAAAATGAAACAAAATTTGAAAGGAAAAAACCAAGTTGAAGTATTTGGAGGAATTATGACTATTTACCTAAGGAAGAAAAAAATAGCTTACTTTTTTAATTTATAAGAGTTTAGCAAGGTGGATAGAGTGATGATCACAGTCTAGTACTCCACAACAAACCTCAAGATGACCTATGTAAAAGCAAAAAGCATTCACAAAATATATTAGAATAACAGACCCTAATAATAACAGAAAACACAATAAAGGTGAACCTATGGTAGATACACACACAGAGAGAGGGAGGGAACAAACCTTGCAAAACTAAGCGAACCTGGTGTAGATGAGTATGGACATCTGTACGTGGGTGCAAATGAGCATGAATACACCGAGACCACACAAAATACTATCATCATAACTAGCGCTACCGGCGGCAGTGAACAGGCACATTTAAAGTGGTTACCGTTAGAGAAAGGGTAGAATAGGAGAGTGTGTAAAATCAACTGCTCCTGGGTCGTGTAAATCAGTATTTGAGGCGTTTATTTGCTGAGTGAATTTTGGACCCATTTAATTTATCCAGGCTCAACAGCCATGTCTGTCAAGTGGGAACGATTATTTTACGTCCTGTCGCGCCTCAGGTGACTATTAAGTCGACTGAGCGCAAAGGGCTGAGCACACTGCCTTGCATAATGAGGCTTCGGTGACGCAGGGTTTTGATTACTGTCCTGTTGCGAGCTCATCATTTCTGTTTCCCCAACGCACCCAGAAGACAGGAGCAGGGCTGATAAGAGGGAACGGACTGGAAGACTGAAACTTCTAAAACATCAGCACAAAAAGTAGCTCTGCAGAGATAATCGAGATGTCCAATTTCCCCTTTCTTCCCAAGCATTCGGAATAGAAGAAACAAACCCCAAATACCATGAAACCGCGGCGTTCAATGTCAGCTCCTGCCACATGAGTTTCATCAGGAGAGAAACAGCCACAAAGGCGGATCAGAAAAGACGAGCAGGTCACTCGCCTCCGATTGGGGCGGCATCTATGCCCGCCAGGCGGTGAGTCCACGATCTCGCTTCGTTCTTTGTCAAAGGATAATTACAAGCCTTCAAATTGGAAAGCATAAATGTTCCATAACTCTAGTTACTTGATCTCTTTCTCCTCTTCTATATGGAGCATTTTAAAGCTGAATTTGATCATGGTACAAATCTGCTAGCACTATTATGATTTTGAAATCATTAACATCCTTCTAAGCACCTTGCGTGTCAGCCAGGAACCCAGCTCAAGAATCCGCTTATATTATATTCATAATAAGGGTTGAAGCCCCGTAGAGAGACATTTCACTTTGACATGCATATCTATGTCATATAAGGTTATTACCATGAGAAAGTGGGACAGATATATTTAGAATAATTTTCACACTCCTAAGGAAAATCAATACAAGATCGTGGTTTGACAAGGACACGGTATCCGTGCTGCTACCTGGCTGTTTTAGGGTACTTCAACATTCCAGCCGGTCCAATAAATATGAAAAACCAGATTGACATACCTTACCCTGGATTCCAGGATTTATATGAACCTTCCATTTAAAAAATTATTTCTGTACTTTAATCCCGCTCAGATGGAAATAGGCCAACATGCTGTGGACGATACCAAAATGTCTTCACTAATAACATTTGAAAGTGATCTGTGTGAGGTCGGGCTGCTTTCATATTTTATGTAACGAGTTATCTGATTTTAGCATCGATTAAAAACTTACGGAGATGAATGACGGCATGGAGGAGAGATGCCCGTTGAGAGGGCTCACCAATCTACCGCAAAATGGCCTTGGATGTTGGAGAACAGACCAGATTCAAAAGGGCTCCCTTTCAGTGAGCGCAGGGACCACTGCGAAGCCTGGCTTTTCGTGAGGACAAAACCAGCCAGGTCAGTCCCCTGGGGAGGCTGGCAGCTGGAGGCCTTGGGGGCTCCCCAGGCAGGGCGGAGGGAGACATGATGGAAAGAAGGTTCCAGATGGTCTACCGGGATTATCCGCATTCAACCCCCACTCCTCATCCCCACCCCGCACCCTGCACGGCTAGGGACCACCGCTTAACTTACTTTCTAGCATAAACCTGGAAGCTTACATTTTGCAGAAGAGGCTTTAACTCTCACTTTTAATTCTTTAATTATGTGAAAGTAAAAAATAATAGGAAGCAAGAGATAGGAATCCAGTTTTTTTTTTTTTTTTCAGTTTTCCTCAGTACTATTTACTGGTGTATTTGTCCTCTGTTGAATTATAATATCAGCTTCAAAGTATATCCTTTTCATGTACACCCAGACTTGTCTTTGAGCTGTGTTTTATTTTGTATTTTTCTGAAATATCTGTTTTGTTCCATGTACCTCTTTGTTCCAATGATAATGAGCCCTTTTTAACACTGTCGCTGTAAATGTATTTTATAGCTGATAAGACGTAGTTCCTCTTTTTCACGAATCTCTTCCAGGTTACTCAGCTGCACCAGCGTATTGAGATACGCAGAACACCCGCCCAGGTACTTAGCTGAGGGCGCAGGGACCAGTGAAGTCTCTCGGGCGCACATTTGAAAGCGCTTCATGGGCAGTTCCTCTCTCACTGCCAACCCCGATGGCCGTTATTGCCGCTGTCAAGTCTTGTGGGCGGTTTTTGCGCATCGTCTTGGTTAGTAACTTCCTAGTCACTTGGTAACTCTATGCTCCACTAAATGGTGTGTTATCTTTTCTGAATTAAAACTGGCAGCATATAAACCTTGTGTCAGTAAAAGAGGGAACCTTCCTGATCTCACTCCTTTGTTGGAAGACGCTGTTTGTTGGTTCTGTTGTTTCTTTCCAACTAGATAGACAAGCGCTGAACCAATGGCAGTCCAATCTCGTTCCCTCCAGGCTGGAGAGGCCTTATTCGTGTTTCCTTATTGCCTTGCAGGAATTGCCCCACTCTGCTGAGTAGTGGAGGAGATGTGGGCACGCTTGTCCTGGTTCTAATTTGGAAGGGAACGGTTCTGTTTTATCTGGGCCTGCCTATCGTCGATCTAGTGTCTATCGAATATTATAAAACCCATGCAAGGCTGAGGAAGTTCGTTTTTTCATTCTTAATGTGTTGGTTTAGGTTTTAACAAGGTATCAAACAGCTAACCAAATGGTTATTTCTTCTGCATTGGTAGAAATAATTATATTCTTTTTAATTAATGTGGTGAATTACATTTTTGAGGTTAAACCATCTTGAAATTCCTGGGATAACCTCAACTTATTGTAATGCATTACATTTCATTTGCTGTTGTATTTAGTTATGATTTTATTTATGATCATCATAAATTTATCAAATGGTTATATTTTATTTATAATTTTTAGGTTTATATTCATAATTGGAATGGTAGTTATATTCTATTGTCATTAGCCCTTTTTCAGATTACACTAGACTCAAAAATTGAAATGGGCAGTTATAGTTATTTTTCTACTTTCTCTCTTGCATAAGATAGGAATTGTTATTTTTTAATAGTAATGTTTTCCTAGTAAATCACCAGGTTCTGGGGATTTTAGGTGCATGAAAAGGTTTTCAGTACCATTTCAATTTTTAAATTGGTTAGTCAGGTTTTACAGGTTATTTTGTGCCAGTGTTGATATATACATTTTTAAAATCTACCCTTTTATCTAGGTTTTCAAAATTTTTGCATTTAATTGTTGATGAGGCTGCCTGGTTGTTGTTGGTACTCCTCTGTGCCTGTGTTTCTGCTCTTTTATTCATCGGTTTGTGACTTACTTTCCTTCCTTCCTTCCTTCTCTCTCTCCCTCCCTCTCTCTCCCTCTCCCTCTCCCTCTCCCTCTCTCTCTCTCTCGATCAACCTTGCTAGTACCAAAGAAACAACCTACTAACACAAACAACAACATGGATAAACCTCAAAATCTGTATTGAATAACAGAAGCCAGACACCAAAATGTGCATTTTCATGATTTCATGTATATAGAGTTCTAGGAAACGACAGCAAACCTGAACTGACCAGAAGCAGATGGGTGGTTGCCCGGGGCCAGGTCAGCAGAAGTGAGAAGAGGAAGAGGGTTCGGAAATATCTTTTAGGGCGATAGAAATATTCATCTTCCTTCCGACGGTAGCTCGGCGCACGCACGTGTTTGTTAAATGTGCTGAATGGCATGCTCTAAATGAATGTGGGGTGTAGTATGTGAATTATAACCTATTAAATGGATTTTAAATGACTCCATTAGTTTATAATCCCTCTGCTGGTATTGGGAAGTCCAATATTAATGATTCTTGTTACTCTGTTGATGATAGATTCTTTCTCTATGGTGATTTTCTTTTTTTGAAAAATATTTTATTGGTTATGTTGTTACAGTTGTCCCATTATCCCCCCTTTATTCCCCTCTGTCCTGCACACCCTCTCCTACCCACATTCCCCACCCTTAGTTCATGTCTATGGGCCACACATGTAAGTTCTTTGGCTTCTACAGTTCCTATACTATTCCTAATCTCCCCTATTTTGTATCTACCATTTACACTACTTATTCCCTGTACGATTCCGCCATTCCCCTCTCCCCTTCCCTGCTGATAATCCTCTAGGTGATCTCCATTTCTATGATTCTGTCCCATTCTAGTTGTTTGCTTAGTTTGTGTTTAGGTTCAGTTGTTGATAGTTGTGAGTTTGTTATCATTTTATTGTTCATATTTTTGATCTTCTTCTTTTTCCTAGATAAGTCCCTTTAACATTCACATAATAAGGGCTTGGTAATGATGAACTCCTTTAACTTTACCGTATCTGGGAAGCACTTTATCTGCCCTTCTATTCTAACTGATAGCTAATCTACCTTCCCCCGTGGCTCTAATTTTGAGGACACCTTCCTTTGCCACCAACTCACTTTGTCACATCTGAGAAGAGCATTAAGAGTATGGCCCCCTGTCCTGGGGACAAGATAGCCTTGTCAATCTGTTCCTTGTCCCTTGAAGTTTGGTGAACTGATACTTATTTTATGTTTTGAATAATCAAATTTTCTTTTGGCTCATACTAAAAGCTACTGAAAACACACCTCTCAAAAAACTTAGTCATCTTCTCGATAATTTCTGGAAGGGAAAGCAAATGTTTTTGGACAATAATATAATCTTTATAAAGATGGAACTTCTGTTTTTTACATGGAACCCCTGAAGAACTCAATTTAATAGTTGCTCCTACCTGCCTTTTACACTGTATTGTTACATGCAACAAGAATTCGATACTAGAAATAACACTTAAAAAGCACTTAGGAATCAGATCTTGTAGCTCATGTTTCCTATGGATACCAGTCCTGACCAGATGGTCCTTTGGCCTCCATATTAGCGGGCACAATGGGTGGAATCTTACAGCTACTGAACCTGTTCGCCAGCTTTTGACTCATCAGCTGCAAGAGTGTAAATCTGTCTTCCGGCAGTTTGCAGGGGCCATTCTTTGTGCTGTCTACAGATCGGCACACGGTAAACACGGGCCATCTTATACGCTGTCACTGACCAGTCAGCGTGACCTCTTCCCGTGAGCGGATGACATTGTCGGGCAAACCTCTGTTATTAAAACTCCATTTTCATGTAGCATAATGTCCCTCTTCGCCCTGCTTTCGCTGTGTGCTCTTTAATTTTACATTTTCTTTTAAAGTGTGCATCTCAAACTAAGGGCGGATTTCTAGGCATCCTCGTTTTCCTGCAGAATCGAACAAGGCTACCATTTTCCTTGTTTTAAATAACCATTCTTTCATATTTTGAATATGATCTATTTACCTTTTCTGGTAGCTGCATTTATGAAATAATTTTTAAAGGAATCATCTCAATATCCTATTATCCAATTGGTCATTTAACGTAATTGCTATGTAGCCTTGTTACTTAGTCATGCCTTTTATATTTCTATCCACATGATTGATACAGTTCTGAAAAGGACACAGCCAAGGATGAAGCCAGGGTCATTCCACTGGAGGCCTTCCTTACACATCGGCATCTGTCCATTAATCATCTCTTGGGGTTGAGTTTTTCAATCAGCTACTAATCCATCACTTTGATATTGCGCTTTTCTAAATCTTGTCCGCAAATGCCTAGTCTGACATGATTTGTTCTTTGTGGGTCTACATTCACCTCCTTCTCTGAGGAGCCATCTTTCAACTTGTGTGAGGAGCTCCTTAGAAAGGAAGGCGATGTTATGTTATAGCAGCAGTAAGCAGAATCGTTGTCCAGCTTTTTAAAGTAGAGTAATTATTTGCCAAAGCTCGAACTTGTAGTTCTTCTGGGTTTCCCCAAGTATTTTCAAGAATATTTCCATGGACTCACTCTAAAAAGTATCTGAATAACTTGGGATATAAATCCATCGGCTTTAGTTGACACTCAAAACAGTGCTGGATATTACTGGAATTCTCTTCATCTATCCCAGGTCTCCAAGTCTTCCCTAAGGGTCATGCTATTTGTCTCCAACCGAGAACAATTCTAGACTGAGCCTTGTTTTATCACTGTCGGTCACCGAGGCAACAAACCCAAACCCACGCATTTTCCAGTCATTGCTGAGATTATACCTAAAATCACTATTATTTCACCTTGTCATCCTTTGAGTCAGGTCATGTACTTCACAGAGGTTAAACTAGAAAAACAGACACTTTAAGGTTGACAGGTTGCCATATCTCCATTAAATTTAAGAAAGGGCCCTGGCTAGTTCGGCTCAGTTTGTTGGAGCCTTGCCCCATAACTGAAAGGTTGTGGGCTGGAATCCCTTGTCAGGGCAAACACCTGGGTCGCAGGTCCAATCCCCAGTCCAGGTACGTATGGGAGGCAACCAGCGGGTGCTTCTCGCGTCAATGTTTCTCCCTCTCTCTTCCTCTCCCCTCCTCTCTCTCCGAGAGCAACGAAAACATGTCCTCAGGTAAGAATTTAAGAGAAAATTAAGAAAGGAAGACAGATCTTGTCATGGGAAGATCACTGAATGTGAGTTCAGACATGTAAAGGCGCAAAGACTAAACCAGTACTTCCTAGTTCTTTTTTTAGTAGGGCCTAAGATTTTGTCATCTGGAGTTTGTCCTGCGATTTTACGATTTTTTCTAATACAGAGCCATATACTGACGATAGCACTACATAAATGACCTTAAAGTACTGTGTAAATGGGGACTGTAAAGCATTTTGTTGTTATTATTACTTTGTAACATAAAGTTGATATAGGAAACAGGTAAAAAGGGGGAAATGAAAGCTTCATATTGAGAATTGAGAGAAGATTCCTTCTCTCATTGATTTAGCCCAAATATGAAGTTAATAGCAAGGAAATAGTCTATTCATTCATCTTTAGCAATTAAAATATGTTAATGAACGTAAGCCGAGGCGCGCCCACAGCGGCACAAGTTGAACGTGAAAGGGGGTATTTGCGGTGGGTTGGCGCAACACGACAAGTCGTCATCAACCGGCGACTTGAGAACATTTCAGTCTTTTTTTATTTTCATAGGTCACATTTTAAGTATTTTTGTAGTTTTGCAAATTTAAAAAGTTTAGTTTGTTTCACATTAAAATATTTTAAAGTGGAACTGGGAATACATTTTATCCAATCACTGTTTTTTGAAAAATACACATTGAATTGAATTTACTTGACAAATAAAAATTATAGATTATTGAACTAGCTGAGTGCATATGTTTATTAATTCTCTTTATGTTAGTAATTACAGGTATGCCTATAATTAAAAAATTTAAAGTATGTAATCACATAAACTTTATCCATGAAATTTTTTATTGACATTAATTTAGGGCCCTCTATACAATATATATTATATGTATTATAATTAAATATAGATATTTATCCTCCAAAGAGGCTCACCTGTCAAATTTATTATTTCTTGCCTGTTTATATATTTTCATAGTTCTTTTGTAGTTCATGTGCTTCAAAGAATGGAGGACTTCATTCTTTATGCTATTAATATTTCAGCACATTTGCAACATCAGAAGATACAAAATAATTAATAATAATAAATACTACAGTTTCTTTAATTTGCTATTTATTTTAAATGAATGACAAGTTTAACGTTAATAATATTTAAAGAGCTAGCTATTTCTTATGTGGAACATGCATTTTAATTTTAAAGACATTTCAACTACTTAGTAGAAGTGATCTTTGTGCAATCATTACAAGTTAATCACTTTTCTAAAATATGGCAGCATCGTTGAGCTTTCATTCTGAAGTCCATACAATTCCGTTTAAATCAGCATTACTGTACTGGGTACGAGGATGCTTAGTCGCCTCGGCAGGGTTCTTGGACTTAGCCAGATTAAAGGCTAAGCGGAGGCACCATCAACGTAGGTGACAAAACTCTTTTCTCGGTTTTTCTAGTTGTGCCCGTTCCCCACACCGGCTGCAGAGCAGCCCACGGAAGGAGGAAGCCAGTGCCGAGTGCCCAGCACTTTTCCGTGCAAGCGCAGAAAGAAGCAAAGACAGCGACCACTACGGGTCCCTTCGCTCCAGCCAACCTTTGCACGAATGTGCTCATTTCTTTCTATTCCGGATACCACGGGGGGAGTTAGCCAGCTCCCCCTTGTCACAAGAGAAAGATACAACGACATCTATTTTGAATTTTCTTTGTTCCCTCTCCCACTCCTCCCCGAAGACGAACAAGGGTGGTGGTGGCGGTGCGGGGGGGGGATTGGTGGAGGTGGGAAGTGGATGCGCCCACAGCGCTCTCTACTAGGATGGACACTGTCTTCCAGGTTAGGTGGCGCCGCGGTCAGCTGGCCCTGGTCTTTGGCGCAGTAGCAGAAAGGCCTCTTGGCTGCTGATCTAACTCCCATATTCCAGGCAGCTGTAAGTTTAAGTAAGCTGATATTTTGTTTCAATTTTTATGATTCTATACCTTTTCCATGAAATCCAAGCTCTTAGTACAGAGGGTATTGTAATTAATTGGTACTTCTAACTCTCATCGGTTGAAAAACATTTGTTTTTGCCCTTTTGTGCACCCATGTTTTCCAAAATTTCTGATTGAGAAGCGGCCACACAACCTCACTGAGTGCTACTAGGCACTTATTTACCAGAGCATTTGGGGAGAAAACAGTCTTCCACTGCAATGCCACGCCAAAGATGAAGAGTCGTGGCTTTTCTGCGGAGCAGAGGCTGCTTGAGAGAAGGCAAGAGGGGCAAAACCCAAGGAGCACAGGCGGAAGCCACGTGATCCCCTTTGGCGTGTTGCAGGTGTGGTGGTTGTTCTCACATACGTGGGCAGATAGATCTCCACGTCTCTGGACCAGCTCAAGTTGGCTTTCCATTTTTTTGCAGTGGAGAGAGATTGTCTGATGGAGGAAGCCACAGGACACCAACGCTGGAAGATGGTACCGGCCGCAATGAAGGCAGCTCCTAGCTAGAGGGATGGCCCTACTTCCGGCGGAAATGAGAATCAAGTAAGCATTCCATAGCTATCAGGTGACAATGGGACAGGGGAATTGTATAGACTCCAGAGATACGATAAAACCACCTCTGCATTGTTCATAGAAAAAGAATAAGTGATCACATTTGCCATTTACCAATCAGTAATATCCATAGATGCATTTTATTTAGAGAAAGTCAAATCTAGCTATAAAAAGTGGGAAGTGGTTGCCACAGCCAGTTCCAGTCACAACAGAGCATCTAGAATCAGACTTCTTCTCCTGCCATGATGAGCTATAGGAGCTAAATAGATAAAGCAATTATTTTAGGCATCAGCTAGCTACCAGTGGGAAGCCGTGGTGATCGCCAGTGAGCCCCCTGCTCCCCCATTTTCTCCCTGAGGGCCAGGACACAGAGCCTGGGAGGAATTGGAGGACACAGGAGTCCAAGTTCAGGGGCACAGGAGCAGCTGGGATGTGGGGAGAGAATGCCAGAGAGAAAAACACCCAAAGTGGATAACAGTTCTGCACGTGGCCTTGGTGGACACCCGAGCTGGGTTAGGGAAGACCTAACTGAGGGCAGCAGCTGCAGAGGTGGGGGTCCAGGTTGCAGCCCGGGGGTGAGATGCGAGGGAAACCGCAGGTGCGGAGAGAGCCTTGAAGGGGCGAGGCGGGTGTGGGCCTCTGACTCAGGTGGGACCATGAGAAAGAGGCTGTGACTGTGGCTACGCTCCCAAGTGATGCAGCTGGAATCAGGTGACATAATTGACAGAGACAGAAAATCCAGGTGAAAAAGCCACAGAGTTGATTTGGGAACCATTTTAAAATATTTTAGAAAGATTGTGCAACTCCGAAGTTAATGAGCAGAGTTTCAAAATTGATACCCATACCTCAGGAGAACAATCTTCCCCAGTGACATGAATGTGTAAGTCATTTGTGCCTAGATTACAGTCGAAATGTACCGAATAAATGAAAACTTCGGAGACGAAATGCAGATTGCAGGAAGAGCTGAAAACAGTGTAAACAATGCCCACGTTCGATGGGTAGCACAGGAGGAGGAGGGAGCCAGCTAAGGAACCTGCGAAGGAGCAGTTCTAACAGAGAAAACTGAGAGGGTGGTGTCACTGAAGCCAAGAGCAGTAAGTAATAACAATGTCTATCTCTGGTCTGGAAAGGCACCAGGCACCTGTCGGGCACGCAGTAAATATTTGCGGAAGGGATGGATTAATGAATGAAGGAATCAATGAGGCTAATGCCACCAGATGAGACGCGCAGGCCAGCGTGGACAGCAATTACGCGATGATTTAGTAGCCACGGGGCTGGTGGAGTGTTTCGTGCACAAGGCAAGCGGCAGAGGAGAGGGCAGCCCAGAACGTGGAGAGGAGCGGCTTCTCATGGAAGGCAGACCCGACTCGTCTAACTCAACAAAACCCAAAGTGGTGCGACGGACACAGGAGGGCAACGCTCGGTCCTGGCTCTGCGGAAAATGTCCTCGTTCAGCCCGATTGTCTCCTTGTACATGATGAGGAGTTTACGCACTGTAAGTACAGTCACACTTTCAGATTCAAAAGATGAGTGAAGCTTAGGTTTTCTAACAAAAGGGAAACTGTCACCATGCGCCGTGTCCAGAAGGGCAGTATTTTCTGCGGTACTATGGGAAAGGACGAGTCTCTAACTTCCTTCTTTTCCTTCCGCAGGAAGCGGGAAGGAATCTGAATGATGTGCAGTTTAAGAGTGCACCAAAGATGGGGCTCACGATAAATGAAGGAAAATTAGCGCACAACATTTATGGGCATCAGAAAATGCCATTTAATCATATCCAATAAGTGTGTAACGGGCACTTGAATTGTTTAAGAACTAATATAAATGGATACAATGAATTAATCAAGCAGATTCTAACACTTTTATGCAGTGGATGTGCTAAAGAGAGAATTTAGAATGCTTTGCCAGGTGTTTGAAATATAACCCTATAGGACAGCATATTTTCAAGAGTAGGAATTTGTTTGCAAGCCAACTCAAAATATCACAGTTGATACCTTTTAAAGTCCATGGCTCAAAACCAAAATAGGCCAGTTCAGCACCAAGTTTCTGGCTGAACTCCAGACCCATGTTCAACGGTGAAAGCGGAATTAGCGATCAAATGCTCTGTTCTCTGACAATAATAGGACATGATTCTCCTCAATGAGATCAATCAGTCAGGGGACAGACCAGCATAATAAGGGGATCAAGTGAACAAGTCAATCAAAGGTTTGGAAGAGGAAGAATGTTCTAGACAAGCGTGTAGCCCTATTCTGCGAGTAAATGCATAGTTAAATAAATGGAATCACTGCAGGTGTAGAACAGGAACAACACTTATATAAGTGGGGGGATGGGTGTCTGCGAAGTTGCATTTATACTCAGTCCAGCTGCCAAAGAGGGCACCTTGAGCATCCATCAGGCCTACCTCCCAGCAGTGCCTTTCGAATTCCTTCCCACCTCTCATGTCTCACTGAAACGACGGACTGTGCTTTCATTTGACTGATGTCTGGTGCAATGGGTCTTCACATTTCTGCACCCCCGGAGCAGAGTCCCTTGCCACCTTGGTTCCCACCTACCCTCAGAGAGGTGAGTGTAGGGAGAGAACGCCTTGGAAGATGGAGCGAGTGCCTCCCACAGCGGCAGCCGTCGGGCGGGCCCTGAGTTCCCGGATTTGCTAAACAAAAGTATAGGCACCCCGGTCAATCCAAATTTAAGTTCAACAACGTTCTTTGGGAAAAGTGTGTCCCGCATGCTAACTGGGATGGATTAAAGAAATTGCCCCTTATATATCTATAATTCAAATTTGCCTGGGCGCCCTGTATTTTACCTGGAAACCTCAGTTGTCACCCATTATAAACTCGCCCCCCTGAGTTTGAGTTCCTCTCCAGCAACACAGGCCACAGTTTGGCAGGCTGCCTCCATGAAACTGGTGGGCTGTTTCAGCTTCCAAATAGAATGAAATCTCAGACCCCTCCTGGTTCTTGACATTCGTCTCCCGCACTCAAATATAAGCACCTTCGACAGCAGAAAACAGTTCTGTTTTGCTTAACATGTATGTCTGGCATATTGCCCAGTACCTCTCACTGGATAAATAATTATGGAAAAGGTGAACGAAAGAATAATTGAATGAGCTGTCAATTCAGCTTTAACGGCTAAATTCTGGGAGCCTTTGTGATGTAAATTCCACCATACTCCTTTGTGCTCCTTTCTGCGTGGCCAGCTTCCCTGCAGGTTTCTCCCCGGATTTATCTCCATTTTATCCTCCTCATCTTCTCTTCCTGGAGCTTCAGTTTCCGAGTTCCCTCCAGCCTCAGCTCCAGTTCTCTCAGGACAACTGTACTTGAACAACAGTAAAAAATAATGTTGAAAAAAGCTAGGAGTGCTTGGATGGTCCCAGGGGAATGGATGACTAAGTGGAAAATTCTAAGAAACCAGAGTCCAGAGCGTGTCTTCACCTTATACTTCAACTCCAGCATCTTCATCAAAACTCTCCTGTCTGATACGCCCCTAGGGTGTTTTAGAAGCACCTGGAACTAATCCTTGGTAAGGATCACTCGGTGAATTCGTACGGCGGTGAACGAATGCTGGTCCAGAACCGACAGATAAACTTCCTTTGTGATAATCCGGTCCTCATCCATCCTCGCACAAAAGACTGGGACCTCAGAGTTTGGGATGTACTTGAATTTACAAATCTAGAGGTCAAGAAGTGTGGCTTAATGCTGACTTAACCTTCCAGAGTTTTTGAGATAGACTCAGATATGGTATAAAAAACCACAGCGTACTTATCTTATCTAAGAAAAAGAAGATAAAAAATATGACAATGAAAAGACAGCAAACTCATAGCTATTAAGAACCACACCTAAAACAAAAGCAAACTAAGCAAACAGCTAGAACAGGAACAGAACCACAGAAATGGAGATCATATGGAGGGTTAGCAACAGGGGCGTGGGAGGAGGCGGGGGGAAGGTACAGAGAATGAGTAGCATAGATAGTGGGTAGAAAATAGATAGGGGGAGGGCAAGAATAGTGTGGGAAATGTAGAAGCTAAAGAACTTAAGACACAAGGACATGAACTAAAGGGGGGAATGTGGGTGGGAGAGGGTGTGCAGGGTGGGGGGAATGATGGGGGAGAAACGGGACAACTGTAATAGCATAATCAATAAAATATATTTAAAAAAAAGATAAAAAAAAAAAAAACCCACAGCGTAAACGTGGCCTACCCACTTACTGATTTAAGACTGTGTCCACGGTATCTCTAGGGTGATCTACCGATTGCTGAGGTGGCTAAAAGGCAGGGCGGTTTTTCAGAGGAACGCCAGCCCCCGAGAATCGCCGGCTAGCTGTGCTCCAGGCTGACCTCCTCCACCCTCAGGGCGTCTCTATCACTGTCTTGTGTCTTCAAGTCCACTCCATGGACAATAAAGCACAGGGTGCTCAGGAAGACTGACTCCCCCCTGTGCTTTCTCACTAGCTGCCGAAGGGGTTCTGCATTTCATTTACCGTTCTGTATTCTCCTGCCCGCACCCGGAATCTGCCTCCAATGTGGGAACCTGCACCCTGGAGTCGGCGCAACCTATGCCGTGCGCGGCAAACCTCAGTCCAACAGCCGGAGCTTCAGAGTGAGGACAGCCAGGTCTTGGGTCTTGGTTGTATCACCGCTTCGTCTGTGACCTCATGCACTGGGAAGCCTGGGTTTTCTTGACTTTAACTAAATAATAACCAGAATTATGAAGATTAAGCAAGATAATGCTTATGAACTGCTCTCCTAGTAAGTGGCACAAAAATTAAGTAAAATGAGGGAACCTGTTGTTCGGGGAGTTCAGCCCAGACTGGTGCGCATGTCAGCAAGAGGCCCAGGTGTCCCGGGAGCCTCAGCGCCCCCGGCATTTATTTCCAGGGGGCTTTCGCTTCGATGTCACTGAAGGAGGGACCTCACACCCATGCTAGGAGAGAGGCATCCGGGATCGGATGCCTGGGACAAGTACAAGGCCGGAGACAAGACCCAAGAGAAGAGGTAAAGACTTAGCTGGGTGTACGAATGCCACAAAATGAAATTCGGTGTCAAGTAGTCCTCAAAACGGGTGCTGTGAACAAGACAGGGATGGCAAGGGATGGTTTTCACTGGATGTGGGCCCCGCTTGGGTGGGGCCGGCGGCTGCAAGGCCGAACTAGCCAGAGACATGACATACCGACTTCTCTGTACTTCGGGGAATAAATAGTAAGAAAATATTTTTAACAGACCTCCAGGACAGCGCAGCAGCAATGAGGCATTTTAGTCTTTAAAACCCAAAGCAATTCTGGGTGTAGCCTGTTGGTTTTCCAACTGTGGTCTTCGGAGTCCCAGGGTTCAACACGGGCACGTCCAGGAGGACTGCGAGAGCAAGACGTGGCCCTCGGGTACCCCAGGGACAGCACCGACACTGCACAAGGTCGTGCAGCCACCGCAGAGCCCCCCATTGCGGCCCGGTCCGTCTCGGTAGTCATATTTCCGGTTGGCTTATTTGCATAAAGCACGATGCAGTCACCCCACCAACTAATCCGGGGACTCCGGGAGAGTCCTTCTGCAGCTTCCCGCCTCCAGCTCCCTGGGGGCTGAGTCACACTTAAGTCACAGCTCAATAGCTATTGCGAGTACATTTTTTGTAATAGAACCTTTGAGAACCAAGCTATACAATTATTTTCCAAAAAGCGCTGCTCCACAATGAGCTTGAAAATGTGAAATACTATGTTACGTTCTGTTTTGTGATTTTTTTTCTAGGCTTGTTCTAAAATTTCCAATATATCATAAAAAGACATTTACACATGAGCAATGCCTTGTGATACGACACTATGGCACACACATTTCCAGCCCAGTTACAATCGTGTGGGACGGCCGTTGTATCTGTGGCCCGGCCCTGACCAAAGTGTTGTCGTGTACGGCATGACTGTAATGTAAAGACCAGTGGCTACTACGGGGAACTTTCTTAAAACTAAATTAGATCATCGGAGCTCTGAAATGGGCAAAACTGAATGGGATTCAAAACTTTTTTGGTTGGTATTTTGAGGCTGCCAAATACTGCCAGGAGTCCGAGGCTGCCTCTTTGCAAAATGAAGTTCTAAGGTAAACTGAGTCAAATCAACGCATAAGCAAAGAACAAACAGCTTCTGGAGCCTCCTGGTCCTTGTCTTCCTCACTCCCCTCTCTTCTTCTCTCGGCTCCTTGGTCTCGGGCCCCTGGTACCGCCCTTCTGCTCCTCTCCGAACCTTCCCCGCCTTCCTCCTCCGAAATATCATCAGTACCCGCGCCTTAAAAGTGCAATCTTCTGACGACCAAAAGAACAAACTCCTAATTTCTTACATTCCTGGGGCTAGAGCTGAACCATGGACTATAAGCCTTGGTCAAAGGGTTTCCCTAAGTGACTGAGAATCTTCATGAACTGGATGAGAAATGTAGCAGCCGTTCAACCTAGCAGCCTGGTTTTCTGACCGGTATCATTCAGTCTCCACGTTTGCTGACAAGAGCCCAGCCAGACGTTGGCTGACGCTTGCTGCATAGAAATAGCCTGAAAGGGATTTCGAAATGCAAACCCCTAATTTTTGGCCAAGTGCTAGAACACTCGTTGAGACCTCCGCTGAGCAATTACAGTAACCTTTTCAAAGCCCGTTGATTGGAATAAAACTCAAGCTTATGCACAAAAGTCTGATGAACCTGTTTATGATTATTGTAATTAACTTCAAATTGTTTTCACAGGAAATTGTCATCTTCCTTCCGATGCAGACTCCTCTCGGGTAGCCTTCCCCTCCTTCTGTTTATTAACGGTTGAACAGAGACCTCTTCCTTTCAGTCAAAAGGACGAAAATAAAGTGGCCAACTCCGTCTCCTCCAGATGCAGGTGATGGGGCCAGTCAGCGTGCTCATCACACCTGAGAGGAGCCGCTGAAAAGTCAGGCCGCTGACATCCTTACTCTTCAACCACGGCGAATCAAGTTCCGTCTATGGAACCCACAACTCGGTCGTGGTCATTTTCAGTTCTAACGAACCACTGGGGGCTCGCACGATGGGTCTCACACAGCGTGTGCCTTCTCATGGGCGCAAACATGTTTCGGTCCGGGTCTGAATGATCTCTCAGTGCGCCGAGGCTTTTCTTGTAGGCAGGCCACGGCCTCTTCAGTGGCCTCGGCGATGGCAGACGGGATGATGGAACGTGGGAAACTCCCCTGGGAGTCCACAGGGGGCACGTGGGCAGAGCTCTCACACCCGGTGTCCTCGGCAAAGCCCACCAGGAAGAACTTGCTGTCTATGCGAGGCCCCCCTCTTTTCTCTCAACAAAAGAAGTTCCTCTTTAGCAAACTTGAACGTGGTTCATTATGGCTGCAAACGGTTTGCAGTTCTCTTTTGCCGGAATAAATCCTCTTTGTCGGAGGAATATCTAACAGACTTTTAGTTTAAAGCCAACAAGAAAAAACAACCAGGATAACGAAGGCTGTGGGAATATTTGTCTTAGAAAAAAGGAGACCGTGGGTGGAAAATCAGAAGCGTGGGTTATTAGGAGGCCCGCCACGTAAAAGAGGCTGGGTTGGGCCCCCAGGGTAGCCCTTGGTCAATGAGCGGATGCTAGAGAAAGTAGGCCTCTCAAGACGTAATCGGACCAAATCTAATCCATTATTGAAGGGACTGCGGAAACAATGATTGGCTTGTAATTGGAATTTTACAAAAGTAATCAGAAGGATTCAGGGGTAGAAAGGGGAGGAACTTAGAGGTTTTAAACAGGATTGAAGTATCAGCTGCCCGCCACCTTTACAGTCTTTGCAAGCTGGAAGAGCTAGGAAGGAATTATTAGAGATTTCCCAGGGAGGCCGGCCTGCCCACGTGTCATGTTGGAACTGCTGGTCTACAGAGCTGCAAGAAAATAAATTTCTGTTGTTCCAAGCCACTCAGTGGGAGGCAATTTATTATAGTTGCCCTAGAAAATGGTGAAGCCATTATTTTTCTATTTGACCAGAATCTTACTTTTAAAATATGATAATTCCATAGTCATGGCTCAGCGAGAAACACTTTATAATAAATATATATGGTGGGGCAAAAGTAGGTTTACAGTTTTTTTGTATGGAAAATAATGCTAAAATTAATAAATAATAATACAAAAATAAATCCTGCTTCTCCTACTGACAGCTGCAAACTGACTTTCGCCCAACCCCGTGTATTATGTATAAAGTATAAAAACGGTAAGAGGAAAACCAGTCATGAAAGGCAAGTTGTCCGAAGCAGTAATTAATGTGGCAGAAAGTCAGGAAAGTTGGAGAAAGTTAGAAGCCCCTTGGTCTCTGCAGAGGTTAGTCGACTCGTGGCCTTTTTAAACTTTGGACCCAGAGTAATTTTTTTTTGTGATGGGTGATTTTAACTACGTATGTTCAAGCCACATGGTGGACCCTATACCGGCAAAGTTTATAAAAGAAGCTACAAGTAACCTCAACTTCTTGTCCTGGAGCAGCAAATAAACAATCCTGACTGGTAATTGGTGTGCAAGGTATGTGCCCCTATTTGAAATACAGTTTTTAGGTAAAGTAAGTGGAACTCAGAATGGTTTTAAAAGTAGCCACGTCAGGCATTTTGTCATTAAAAATAAATACACACATGGTTGCCCTAAGTGCTTCAACCCTGTGGCCAGGAATCTGCCGCACAGCTGCCTCTTCCCCTTTAGCATTACAATGATGACGTACGGAGCAGGTGCGCCGTGGGAATACAATTGGCGGTGAGGGTGGGAGAGGAACGGGCACGGGTCTTAAGATACGTACGAATTTTTTTGGGCATGCTGATTGTTTAAATGAGATTGAAGGCCATTAATTTGTAAGGACACCAGCGACGAAGTAAATGTTTAGATTGACTGGCCCTAGTTTGGAATATGAAGGGAAACACATGGTAAATTGGAAGTTAAGTTTTTACTAATGCAAATAGGCATTCTCACAAATAATAATAAGAATTTTATATTCAAGACTTGTAGCTGGATCAAGGCTGCTAGACCAAATATATTATATCCTTAAGTAGTTTCTCGTTAAAAAAAGGAGATGAAAAACCGTGAGCTTAGACCACAATTTAGATAAAAGTACAATCAGGGTAGGGATATTCTATTGCATTTTTTCTTACATGTAAACCTTAGAATCAGGTGATGAGCTTTCATCATAAGGAAGACTGGTAGTAGGATTGACATGATCCTTTATGGATCAATGCTTCCTCCGTCACTTCTGAAAATGTCATGCTAAGTGGGATGAGTCAGACAAGAAAAGTTAAGAGCTACATGATTTCACTTGTTTGTGGAATATAAAACTGAAGGCAACAAACGAACAAACAAGAAAAACGAACAAATGGAAACTCACAGACATAGACAACAGCTTGGTGGTTACCAGAGGGAAAGGGTGGGGGTGGTAAAGGGTAAAAGGGCGCGAGATAAATGGAGGTGGAGGAAGATTGGATTTCGGGGGGTGGGCACACGGCACGATACACAGGTGATGTATCATGCGATTGTACACTTGAAACCTATCTAATCTCATTAACCAGTGTTCCCCCAATAAATTTAATTAAAAAGAGTCTTTGCTTAAAATCGTAAGTTGATATCAAATTTTATCAAATAACATTTTTTTTTCCAACCAACAACATGTTTATTTTATTCTTTTCTCCATTCGTCTAGTGGTTTGGTAAACAGGTGGAGACATTTGCCTCATTGATACGTTGCTGGAACAGGATAGCTAATTTTTAAAAAAATAGTTGCACTACGGGCACATGTGAACTGAATTTACTGTTTGTTCCATAATTGTTTAAAGGTAGCATCAGGGCTTTTCTGGATTCATTAAATGACATTTTCTATGTTCAATAACCTTTATCGTGTCTCAGAAACTGCATTAGATGTGTTAGAAAAAAATGAAAGTGAAGCTACTTAGGGCTAGACCTTCTGTGAGGGTGTGTTGGGGGGCCACTGTAATTTCTCGCATTATCATATTGGTAAATCTGAGTTTTAAACATCGTTTTCAGGTGATTTTGACCATTAAAAATTTTTTATGACAATTTAATGGTTTTACAGTGATGAACTTGTGCTTGTATAATCACATACAGTGCTCATTAAAAAAACAAAATGCTGGAAAAAAAGCAAAACAAAACAAAATGCTGGGAAAAAAGCAAAACAAAACAATTCCTTTGCCACAAGAAGCATTCTTCTTTTTCTTAAATAACTATTTTTGTTTTTATGTTTATACTTAGTGAGGTATTTTTCCACAAATTTATCTTTAATTTAAACTCTGTTTTCTTCAAATCTTCATCTTGGTTACTTTATTAAAATTTAATAATTTTTGATGTTTCTTTTTTTAAACTGATGAAATTCACTCAGAAGTGTTTTTTTTTTTTTTTTTTTTTTTGCATGTCATACTCTTGTTTATGTTCCTTAAGTATTAACGGGTGACATTTGTATCACTGTAATGTTTTATATATTCTGTAGCTGACATTCAACGCTTCTCAGACAAAGGTAGAGGCACCATTTTAGTTTCCGATGTGTTGAAATACGTTTGTGCGAACTTTCTGCAATGTATCCCTAACCCGGGATGGCGGGGACCGGGGAAGCCCGACCTGCATTCCTGCTCGCGGGGCGCTGACGGGCCCCACCTGCTGTCTTATTTATCATGCTGCGCCCGACGTGCGTAGTTAGGGCTCAGGGAAGGGGGTACCTTCTTTCATTGTTCCCGAAGGGTGTTTCCTGCATTTGATAATCTCTCAAACTTACTGGCATGAACCTGAAACACCCTTGCTTCATCACGGATGCTGGAGGGGAATGGTAACATGGCATCCAACTTTTACCATGTAACACGGGCCATGAAATAGGAAACTCACTCTCATTGAATTAATTGAAAATTTATAGCTTAGAATAAATATGCCCTAACATAATGCTAATGCCTATGGTGCTAAATGTTTCAAATAAAATTTTCTTAATTAGACATCTGTTTTTTTATGTGTGCTTAACAGTGCTTTTTTCAAACAATGGAAAGACCCAAATTTGCTATTAAATGATTATGGAAGCGGCACCCATTTGACAGTTTCCATTGCGGGAGGAACAATATCTCTGTCTAATGAACATCACTGACTTGCAGAAAGCATTTCTATTACATGCTGTCATTAACATGAGAAAAATGCGATGTAAAGATTCCAAAAGATCGTTTGTCATCAGAGGGAAGATCTAATAGGTGTTTCATTAGGAAATGACCAGTCTGACTTACGGAGAGGGCACAGTGAAGGAAGCGTCCTCGGGCGCGGTGCGGCAGCAGCGTGGCTGGGAGCCTGAAGAATGACACGGGAAGAAATGATCGGCGTACAAGCCGGACGGCTTTCTTTAAGCTCCCTTCTCAAGTCTTCCCGAATTACTGGCCGAGGCAAATTTGAAGCTCACTGCACAATCACATCGCAATTACAGTGAGATGAGTTGGAATGCGTACGGCCGGTCACCTGCAAAGTGATTTTTATTTACGAGGAGTGTAGCAAAGAGCCTGAACAGGGCGTGGGGTCCCTTTAGGGACCATACATTACAATGACTCGTTCTCATATTTAGTCTGATTTTTTAAGCTCACACACTCAAACCATCTGAAGTTATCAGCAGACAAAAAACACCCAAGGCGGTCAACGATGCACTGGTTTGAGCTCACATCTGTAATGCAAAGTGGGTTCATTTACTGTCAGCTGTGTGCTTTTGGTATCTGAGCTTTGAAATTCCTGAGCAAGAAAAAGATACTTCTAGTTATTGAGCGGCCTGGAAAGAGGGTGGGTTCAACTGAGATTTCCTGCCAAGATTTGAGTGTTCCGAGTTGACGGAGCCAGCAAGAAACCCTCTCTCGGACAACAGGGCCCCTTTGGGGACAGAAGTGTCATGCCACGGGACGTTTGAGGAGTGTCAGGGCTGTGCCTGGGACTCGGACGTGCTTCATTGCCCAAAGGAGCAACGTGGAACAACACTTCTTCGGAATTTTGACTTCCTCTCCCCTTGCACTGTACTTGGCAACTCAGTAAGGACCCTCTGTGCCGGCTCGGAGAAGATGGGAGTGCAGATGCTGGGTAGGACAGGGAGGGCCGAGCTTCCCCCCCCGCCCCGCAGTCTGGAAGCTGCCTTGGGCAGCTACATGTCAAATGGGCAGAAAAGGAAGAACGCTGTTCCCTTCTGTCCAGCTCGCCTACCTTGTTGAAAGGTGGCAGGGCTGTTGTGCAAAGACGGACAAAGACACAGACAGACAGACAAAGAAACTGGAAGGGTATAGCCAAGGAGGCTCGGAATCCCATCTTCTGTGGTGCTTGATGCTGGACTCCTTAGAGATAACAAAAGATTACTTAAACAAGTGTCTATAAAGACTGAGTAATATATCCTATAAATATTCCCCCAAGACAGTTAAAATACTTCCACAATATTTGCATAAACAAGAAACAGGTTGGTGCAGCTCGGCTTAGCTGTCTTGAGAGAGAATTACGAGAGACGCATCTTGATTTTTATCAAATATATATTCTGCCTGAGTTCGGGTAGCGGATGCAAAGTCTGAAAAGCCTTGCATTGATTGAATTAATATATTTTGAGCTGCGTTATGAGGATAAAGCTTGTGACAGCAAAGGGTATTTTTTATAATGAGAATGATGTTTGGTAATCATTAAAGTGTGGTGGCAAGCACTTTGTTTTAAAGAAAAATTATTCCCGAGGGGGTAACACATCATTGAAACTGCGCAGGGGTTGAGGAGGGTTGTCGCCTCATGTGGCTAGTCCCTCAGTCAATCAGAGAACGTGCTGATGGGTAATAACGGAGCGGAGGCCTCCACCATGGCTGCCTCCCCCCGCCCCGCCCGGGGCTGCCTCCCATTCCCAAGGAAAGCATCAGTGACGATCCATCCATCGGCTGAGAGGGAAGTGCGCCAAGGAAGATGGTCCTGGGGAGCAGCGCCCGAGCGAAGCAGCCCAGGGGACCGAAGTTTAAGGCTAGGAAGCAAGGTAGGCATAATTTCAGAAATATGCAATACTAAATCTAAAAGAATGCATTAAATGACGCCG
The DNA here is from genome assembly GCA_039655065.1 of Glossophaga mutica. Lineage (NCBI taxonomy): Eukaryota > Metazoa > Chordata > Mammalia > Chiroptera > Phyllostomidae > Glossophaga > Glossophaga mutica. The sequence goes on from CM077313.1 coordinate 94,463,598, forward strand.
TCGTCTGTAAGTTTACGACATGTCCTTCACTTTTATCGAGGAGGGAAGACAATAAGTGGTGTTCTCTTAAGAATTCAGCCCCTAAATTGGATACAAATGTGGGATTTGTGCAGTTTGATGGAGCTTGTGACTTTATCAGGTGCACAAAAATGATGTCCGAGTTTTGGTTGCTTTGTTGGCTGGTGGATTTATCTAACTGCACAAAGCGTAACGCCCCCCCCCCCCTTTTAAGGATGGTATTGGGCACCCACCTACACTGGCCACGTGGCCCCAGCTCCCTTGCACATTTAAAACCCCTGGGATTTTGTTCCTTGGAATTCACTTCTGGTTAATGTACAGCAGCCTATAAACTAGTTCTCCAATGTGGTGGATGGCGGTGTCACTTGCAGAAATCAATGCACGCCTCTAGGGAACATTCCGGTCACATGTCTATTCTGCTTTGGGCTCCTGTTTCCAGATCCTTCTCACAAGTCAGGCGCTAAGATGACTGCCTGTGTTCGGACCATTTAGTAGCAGCCTTAGATCTTTGGGTAGCTGGTCACATACTTGGTCTGGGTATTTTCTTCATTAAGTGGGCTCTTTTTCAGTCATTAGGAAGCCAGATTCACATGGTGCCCTCAGAAGAGAATTACTTTATTTCTAATAGTCTTCTATAAAATGCTAACACACACAAACACACACACACATAAACTGAAATTTGCAGTAGCTCCCGACTTACCAAAATGTGTTTGACTTTTATTATCATTGTGATATTTTTAGTGATCTCTATAGAAATTGAACAGATGGCTCCATGTTATAATGAAAGAACAATCATCATTAAATGGGTAATGATCTACAGCACGCGAGAAGGAGAAAAAAAATAAAATTCCCTTTATAGGCTCCCAGAGACGTTTCTTTCACATATAGGTCATAACTCTGTGCATTGTTTCACACTTCCGTTGGAAAAAAAGGCCAAGATACCAATACCAATGAAAAACACATGCGTAGCTTTACTCACACCGGGGTGTGTGTTCCTGGACGCGCGTGTGCTTCCCTCACCAATCTCCACACCCTCTGCGACCCCGTCCCACCAGCTTACGTTGCAGAGAGTCACGGAAACCAGCAAACAGCAGAAAGTGTGGCAAAGCCTGCAAAATTGGACCCGGGCCAGAAGCAGCGCCGAAGAAGGAGAGAACTCTCTTGGAAGTTGCTGGCTGGGGACAACTCGAAGAGTGAAGTTTTGAAGGGATTTGGAGGTAGGAGGGTTGAAGAAACCAGTGTGTGAATATTGAAACTACTCACGCTCAGCAACTGCATGGAGCCAAGTGTTGTTCTTGGAGCAGAAATTACCGTGTTTTTAGCAGAGGACAGGAGGTGGGGAGAGACAAAGATGATACCAGAGACGCAGTTTCCTTCTCCGTGTTTCCCTGGGTTTAGAGACGCCCGGGCCCCCGCATGTCAGCGTAGCCACGATCTTTTGGCTGGGCCCCACACTCTGCCCGGCCACCGCTCCGGGGCCCCTTGAGCTACGAGGGCTGCCTTGGCCACTGCTACGGGCCAGCAAGTGTATCTGCCTGCTGCCCCAGGATCAGCAGTGAGGAAGAAGCAGAGGTACTTCGTGGAGCCTAGCAAAATACTAGATTGACTCCAGTGGGGTTTTTACGATCGTGCCTTTGGGCCCTTTCCAAAGGGTTGTTTGCTCTCCAGGGGGGTCCTCACATTTATCTCAGGTTGGTCTGAACGTATCACCCTCTTTCTCAGTTCTCTCCTGTTCACATAACTCCCACCACCCATCGCGTCACCGAGGTGGCCATTCTCCTGTCTACATATGTCACTCACCGCCTTTCCCCTCCTGCACACGCTGGACATAACTCCTCTCTTTAACAGACACACCATTTTGAATAAGATACTTTACCTGAAAGGAGCCTGTCTTCTGTTTCCATCCGTGTACCGCCTGGTTGGGAAGTGGCTTCTGCTAGGTGGCCCTCTACCAGTGGGGAGTGGACGAGCACACTCAGAAATGTCACTGTCTGTGCTGTTCCCCTTGGTCCCTTTCTTGGGGATTTTCCGCATCCACAGTTTCTTCTCCCCTTCTATTGTTACACGGCCCTGTTGACTTCAGCAGTCATCTTCAGCTTTCAGAATTCTTACACTGCACTTTCACAAGTCATTCTTCTAGCCACTTTCTGGATCTTACTATTCCAAGACCGTTTTACTTTTCTGATCGTAAATTCCTAGGCGCTTCAGTCCTCTAATTCTTCCACCTCCCACCTCCAAACTGCAGTCACTTCTCAGTGCACAGCAGGGATTCAAGACATCGCTTTGTCACACTCAGGGTTTTCTCGCTTCCGCCCGCCATGAATTGCTATTGTGTGATCGGAGATCGTGGCCACTTTTGACGGTTTTGTGATGCACCCCTGAACACCTGAACATTTCTGATCACTAAATTGCTTGTGGAGAAACTGGCATCATCACGGTGACCCCCCATCTGAAGTCGGCTACTTAGTCACACTCTTCCAACCAACCGTACCAAGCACTTTTGACTCAAATTTCCTTGCTCACATCCATCTTTTCTGCAGTGGCGGAGATTAAGAAAAAGGAGGCATCTGTTAACAACTATCTTGCCTGTGCTCGTTCCTAGTCACCACCTTAAAACAATGATGAACACCCATCAGTACAGTTTCTCCGTCTTGTGTCAGAAGGGTAACAGCTGGTCTGCTGTGCTAAGGTGAGAGCTGCCGCCCGAGAGCTGTGCTGAGCTGGAAGACAGAGAGAGCCCCTGAACAGTGGACACAGCAAGGTGGCTCATCAGAAGGATGCTGAGGTTCGTCAAATCCTTACCTTAAAGAGGACAAGTGGCAGGGTTAGGAAAGGCAGCTTGGTAACAGGCGATTTATTGTCCGGGATGTAGTTTAATGTGAACTCAAGACAATATTTCCCTGGCAAGGCATTTTATTATTATTATTATTATTATTAAATATATTTTACTGATTATGCTATTATAGTTGTCCCATTTCTCCCCCATCATTCCCCTCCACCCTGCACACCCCCTCCCACCCACATTCCCCCCCTTTAGTTCATGTCCATGTGTCATAAGTTCTTTAGCTTCTACATTTCCCACACTATTCTTGCCCTCCCCCTGTCTATTTTCTACCCACCATCTATACTACTCATTCTCTGTACCTTTTCCTCTCTCTCCTCCTCCCACTCCCCTGTTAAAGGGACTTATCTAAGAAAAAGAAGATAAAAAATATGACAGTGAAAAGACAGCAAACTCACAGTTATTAACAACCACACCTGAAACAAAAGCAAACTAAGCAAACAGCTAGAACAGGAACAGAACCACAGCAAGGTATTTTAAACTGCAAGTCCCTTGAGCCCCGGCATCAGATTCTTACTTCCTCCCAAGATTGTCCCCTGTGCAGCCTGAGAGAGTGTGATGCAGTCCAGAGTCGGCCTCAGGGATGAAAGACACCTTCCTGCAACCAGCAGAGAGGCCCTGATCCTTATCTGACCCACTGTTGGAATCAGGTTCGGTGTAGTGGCTCTTGAATGCTTTGTAAAATGTAGGAGGGATTTTTATGGACCCATGTATGTTGCAACCAACCACCGTTCTTCTCAGATTTGGTGGATTCTGAATATCAAAGTGGAAGAATGTTAGAGAAGCGTGGGGACTCCATACTTCATTCAGCATCAAGGTTGGCCTTTCCAGAAAAGGGAGATTGCTATTAGATGTTATAGTAAAGGATCCCTTCCTGTGTTGAGGTGAAGTGGAAATAGCAACATTTATAGAGTAAATTTTGGGGTTTCAGGGTGTTTTCATCAAAATAAAAAATGCAGTCACAGTTGGTAGAAAGATCGTTTGTGTGAGCTGAGTTTGGGACGGGACAGCACCCCGTAAACACGCCCATCTGTCTCTGCACTGTTTTCATCCCCGTCGGCCCCCTCGGGCCTTCTGTCAGGCAGCACAGAGAACCGCTTACTGGTCCCAGTTGTCTTGTTTCTGCTGTGCTAGTTGATACGTTTCTCCAGCTCCACATTCTATTTCATTCATTTAAGTATTGTCTCCCAAGATCATTTGCATTTTATGCTAAGAGAGTGGAAATTACTCGCAGTAAATAGTGTTAAAAAGTAACTTGAGTGAATGTTTCGTGGACAGCAAAACAATGATAACTAAGCATGATTTCAGTTAAGTAAAGGCAGAGGACAACATAATGACCATTTGCGATGATTTGAAAGCCGTACCCTACAGCTTTAATAAGTGATAGATCGGAGTAATAGTAATTCCAATGCGGAGTGACTATGAATATGCATAGTGGAATATAAATTTTTAATAAGTAGTATATCAGCTTCCTATTGCTTCCCTGACAGATGATCCCAAACTGAACGACTTACCACTGTTACCTCCTTCCACGTTTGGAAGTCACAAGTCCGACGGGAAACCAAGACTCCAGGGGGGCCTCTCGCAGGTCCCAGCTGCGGGGGGCCACCCGCAGGCCTGGGCAGGCAGCCCTTCCTTGTGTCGCTCCCACCTCCATTCCTGTCATCCTCTCCCCTGCCCCAGCTGTGACCTTCCGCCTCGCTCCTAGAAGGTCCCTGTGATGACATTGAACTCACGGGTCTGACCCAGGAGAATCTTCCCATTTCAAAATCCTTCAGTCAATCACGTGTGCAAAGTGTGTTTGGTCGTGCAAGTCATGTCTTCACACGCTCCATAGATTAGGGCATGCCCACCTCTGGGGGTCACTACTCAGCCGTTCGCAAATAGTCAATATTTTCTCTTTGCTTATCGAATGATGTCCTGAGAAAAACATCCGGTTTATACGGGTCATATCGTAGGTGATGATTGGGTAAAAGTCAGGGAAAAAATCCAACATATTTACATGCCTTTCCCTTAAAATCTGTGCCATTATCATTATTTCATGTATTTGTCTTACTGTTTCTTGATGGGGTTTTAGGCCTTTAAAGTGTAACAGGTCTGGTACATGTGTGTCCTAAGAAAAACAACTGCTTTATGTCCGCGAGGTAATAAACGGAAATAGAGTAAAAACAAGCAGAACTTAAACAGCCATAAAATAATATCGGTAACTCATTATTCTTGTTTTCATCTCTAGTTTTTGTTTATTCTACTTTTACTTTAAAAGTGAATTGGATCTAAGTTACAATGAATGATCGTTAATGTAAGCAAGCGTGAAAGTAGGGATTTCTATCTCTTTAAGTGATGCTGACTTATTTATTAATTCTCTAGTATTTTAACTTATAGTTCATAAATTCTGTTATTTTTAGAAATAATCACACCCTTTCAGATGATCGATACTGTTACGTTTACTTCTCATTCATTCGTCCCTTAGGGTCTGGTACAGGGCCCTGCACACCCCAAGTTGTCCGGTGTCTGCGGGAGCCAGGAAGGCCCCTTCCCCCAGGCCGGCTCTTCGAGTCCCCCCCGCCCCCCCCCCCCATGGCAGAGTTTCTGGTGCTTCAGATAATGCCTGGAACTTAGCTGATGCTAAATAATATTTGTTGAACAAAAATACTGAATGCTATGCTAATTCTGCCAGAGATTTCTTTCCCCCAGTTATTCTTTACTATTCATTTGCTATAAATCCTTTAAAACATGCTGTATCGATGAGTGGAAAACTCTTCGAGAAGAGGTAGTTTTACCAGACAGAGCAATGGTTCGCAATGAGTTTTAGTGCAGAGGTTATGTTTTGTTTAAAATAGGTTAAAACAGTGTATCTATTATTGTAGACCAAAGACTTGATAGGTATATCAACAGTACATTTAAAACAATAAACCATACTTATCTAAAAATTAATGTTGACATTTTTAAGATACAAAGTGTTATGTCAGCTTACTCTGAACGCCGTTTTAACTGTTAAATGGCAAAAGACAAACGCCAATCCAGACCTTACTGTTTGCGGTGCTTGCTCATTTTTAATAGAGATGCTATCAAATTTGGCGGGACCCAGCCAGCTACGATCAGTTGTCATCTATTTAGCAAATTATTTTATCAACACCACTACTAAAACAATTGGCAAAAATAAAATAAAAACTGTATCAGTGAATATTGTTTCCATACATACAATCTTCTGATAGCTATAGAGAAAAAGTAACTTCAGAAATATCACATGACTATAAGACATAGGTTTTATCTTTAAGCTACTTTTCAGTTATTTCAAAAGGGTTTTGTTGTTTTGTTTGCCTGGTCTCTAAAAATGTTGGTGCATTGTAATTCATTCTCAAAGCACATCCTTGAAGACAGCAATGTAGAATGTTTACAAATGCATCAGGTACTACCTAAACTAGAAGAAAACCAGTGTGGCATATTTTTCTGAGTACATGAAAAATGTTGCATGTCATATAATTAGCTGAATAATGTGAAGTTATGCATCTTTTAGTGAGTTCAGGAACTAGTAACATATGAATTTAGAACCTACAAAAACATCTAATTCTGCAGCTGTTACCTAAGCTGTGTCTCAGTAAGGGTACACAGCAAACTGGATAGGACAGCTTCCCCTTAAAATAATTTATTGCAGAACATAAGATAGTAGTTTCTTGATTTATATTTCAAGTCACTGTTATATCTCTTAGAAAATATTTGTAAGTCAGGATAGGATAAATATATAACAAGTTTTTGAGAAGTGAAAAAATTATGGACTTTGTCTCTTTATGGAAAATTTCAGTCAGTTTATTACTTTATGGAGTATTTCCACTTGGAAGACTTTGCATTTATCTAGAGTTTCAGTTCAGCAATTACACAATACACTTGAAAATTAGCTAAGATTTCTAAAGGGAATTGTGATAGGAAAATAATTGTATAGAACATGTTGGCATTAATTCATGGGTATTTATTGAATATCTCCACTGTGTGGAAAAATAATTACACATAAAATGGACAATTACTGGGAATAAATTCATGGTGGTTTTCACCTGAAAAATGGCATTCTACGTTTTTCTATTCAGGAAGCGGCAATAACACGTTGAGAGTTGAACAATCCTGTCCTTGAACGTTGATGTTTCGCACACAATAAACATCTGGTTTTTAATTCTTCTCTACAAAGTCAAATCTGTTACATAGCACAGTGCCTTGTGGAGATGAGCGCTGGGGAGGAGCAGAGTAAATGGGATCTCGGGGTGATGCGAGGCCCCAAACCTTGGAGGGTCCCTGGGCCGACCATTTTAACACCACCACACGGGCATACGGCGCGGTGCTGGTGGTGGTAGTGGTAGAGGTATAAGCGGACTGTTTTGGGTTGAAGACTTACATGCTTTCAAAGGCACTTTAAACACTTTCTCGTATTTAACCTTTAAAAGATAAGAAAGGTCGTATTATTATTATCCCCGTTTTGCAAATGAGAAAACGATGTCGTGAGATGCGTAACAACTTGGACAAGATGTTAATCCAGATGCTCAGAGCACGCTCAGAGCTTGTGTTGTAATCGTGAAGTTATTCACCACGCTTAGATTGCAAAGGCCTTATAGCCCAAATGGAATTTGCCTGCGTAAAATAATGTATTTGTTTAAACGAGTAAAACCCAGCCATGCCGGTTGGGGATCAAACCAGGCTGCCAGGATGCCCTTTCTCATGGCCACCCCTTCTCGTCTCACTCCGTGGAGCAGAGGGGTGTGGGAGCAGGGGCGGCTGGGCACGTCACACGACCTTCACAAGGTTAACCGCTGTTGCCTCGGAGGACTGTTTCCCTCTGGGGGTCAGTGCCATTTTCCCCACCTTGGGAATCTCATTATCCCCATAAATTCAGATGACCTAGAGTTTCTAATGATAAAAATCAAGGCCGTTGTCCTGGCTGGTGTGGCTCAGCGGACTGAGCGCAGTCCCATGAACCTAAAGGTCGCCTGTTCAATTTCTGGTCTGGGCTCGCGCCTGGGCTGCAGGCCGGGTCCCCAGTCCAGGGCGTGAGAGAGACAGCCGATAGATGTTTCTCTCACACATCCATGTTTCTCTCCCTTTCTTTCTCCCTTCCTTCCCCTTTCTCTAAAAATGTACAAAATCTTTTAAAAAATCAGACATTACAACACATTATTCATAGTCAACTCCACTAGGGAAATGGGATGATATAAATTAATATCATTATTTGACTTGGTAGAATCTTAAGTGTTTTTGACCTTGGGTTGCCCGTTCCAGCAAACACATCCATGTTCCAAGGCCATGTTCCACACGGAACCTGCCTCTCGGAGTGGCTTTCCCAAGGTTTCTGCAGATTTCAGGATCGATGCCACTGCAAACTCCCATCTCCCCCACCCCCCACCCCCCAATTTAACCGTGTAAGCACCTAAATCAGTCTGACTGGGGAGTTCACGGAGAACCAGGCCCTGTCCTTACCAGGACAGCCAGCTCGTGACATCTACAACTGCCCTCTTTTCCAAAGAACATTGACCCTTTCCTGTTCGGTTGCGAATTCTTCTTTTAGGACCTTCATCATTCACACAAAAAAATAAGACCGTGACCTGTACTCCTTCATTTTGAAGTTACAGATGAAACTGTGAGTATTATAAGTTTACAGAGAATAAACATTCTTGCTATCTACACGCACACGGTTCTTTCAAAGTGCTGTAATTGGGCCACAGTCAATTAAAAGGAAGATCAGCTGTTTTTGAGGTGAATCGTTATTTAAGCCCATCCCTTTTTTTTTTTTTTTTTTTTTTTGAGATCTGCTGGCACCGACTTGGTGGAAGGCGCAAAGTCGGAACATTTGGTGCCCTGTCTGGGCCTCCATGCCTGACCTCTCCGTGACCATTAAATTGATGACTCGACGAAAGGCCAATTAGAGTTTTGAGAAAATTGCTAATAGATTAGTCTCTCAGCAATCATTCCACAGGCCTGCTAAAGGTCTTCAGCTGGGAACAAAGTGGGCGCCAACATGGGATAAATCTCCGACCTCCACCAGCCTAAATCAAATATGGGCAGTAAACCATGCTAGGAATGACGGAAATCGGTTGCTCAGAATGTGTCATGCGATCTAACTTGCTAATGGAATGGAATATGCCTGCTCGTCATGAGAAAAGTCCTCTGGAAAATCTCGACAGAATGCTCAAGGGCCAGAGAACGGGCCCAGTGGAAGAAATGGTTTGAAACACAGGGAAATTGCTGCGAGAACATTGTTTTAAAGATCAAGGCAGAAACGGTTTGCTGAGAGTATTTTTTTAAAGAGATGCGTCACCTCAGAAACCTGGGCATGAGGTGGCTAGAATCCTACCCTTTAGCCTTTGATCAGAAGCAAGCAGTCATTTAGGCTACTGGCTAAAACTGCCTAAACGGGGAAAGCACGTGCACCTACCAGAACCCGGGGAGACAGTGGATAGATCCCGGGTTATCACTCGGCTCCACCGGGAGTTTCTGCCCACATGCGGGAACACTCGAGCACAGTACATTGGATGTGCTAGTTTTGGAGTGTTGACCTTTAAGAAGACTTCCTGTTTTCAACGATAATTCCCGTAAAATAAAATCCCAATTAAGTATCAGCATTTTTGTGAATTATTATATAAAATGGACTTTTTCAAAATCATTACAGTATATACGGATGAGAACAACTGGAAAACACATTTAAAGGAAAGAGTGAAGTGCGGGGAACTACCCTTACTACTTCTCAACGTATACTCTAAAGCTCTGGCCTTTTTAAAGAAAGAAAATAGAATAAATAAGAATAAATTTATGGGCACATAAGTATCTAAGATGTGGTTGAGAAGAATTTAAAAAAGGCTAGACAGATGGGTTAGTTTAGAAATTGCGCTGAGATACAATCATTGGGGAATTATTTTAAACACACACAATATACATGGGGCCAATTTCCTTAAAATTGAAAAGTTTTGCAATGAAAAATACTTCACAAAATCATGGGCAAAAAATACAAGCGAGCAGTGCACAGATTAAAAGGAAATATAATTAGCTAATAAACCTGTGAAAAACATTTAACCAAATGTATACTTTTTTAATTTTTATTTGCAAAGGACACACCTTTAGCTTGGAGACGTTATTTGAATTGATCTGATTAGCATGGAGACGTTATTTGAATAAACCTGGAGACAGAGGCCGAGGAAGGTAGTCGTGAAAAGAGTCTGGACTCGAACAGTCCGGGGAAAGGACTGACCTAGGGGAGGAAGCCGAGCGGAAGCGGCGCGGAAAGGGCGTGGAAAGAGTGCAGTGCTCAGCAGGGTCAGGTCCTCCAGAAAGGACGGTTAGCCTGCGCGCTCGGAGGGAGCCGATGGATCTGGCAATTAGGAGGTCATCGGTGACATTTAATCCTGCAACTCACCGCATAAGTCAGCTAATGAAGACAAAGCTGTCTGGTGCCTCCGGTGTATCATAATATCAGCCCTACGGTGAATGATATTATTCACAGGGTAACACTTAATGATGAATAGGATTGTGATTAAATTGCTCTAGAATACCAGTGGGAATGTTCATTGCAACCCTTTAAATACCAACAGCACGATTAATACTCCAGAACAGACATGCAAGAAATAGATATTGGTTTGCCACTTACATCACTGTCAAGTTTTATGTCACCCTTGGGAGGTTATTGATGAGAAATGAAGTGCATTTATTCAAATAGAGTTAGTTCTGCTTTATAAGGAATAAGAAATTATTAAAGTGGGCTTATACACAAAGTAAAAAGGAACAAGTTTTCTGATATTCACATGTTGTTGCTCTTCTATAATTGCTAAGGCTACTGTGTCTATAATTTGGAATATTTTTTAAAAAAGAACAGCGACAAGTGTCAGGTGGCAAACATACCTTTAAGAAAGGTCAAATGTTTGATCACTTAAAGAACTGTATCTTATTACATGTATTCCCTGCATTAAAAAAAAGTCAATTCTATATAACCGTGTTGTCTCTTCATATATTGTAAAAGCACATATTTTTCTTACAAAAGATTATAAATGTCTAGATTTCCCAGACTACCTTCTGTTTGTTCTTATACTTTGAAAGAATAATCTTTAACTGCTAGGCCAATAGCATAAGTAGTAAATTGTCAATGCTTTATCTTGTTGGTTAAAATTTGCTTTACATGTCTAAGATGTATATGTGTTTGCACTTGTGTGTATACATTTGCATTGCATGTGATCCGTGTGTGTGTGTATTTTTAGATAGAGAGTTGACAAATATTTGGCAGAATAGTTAGTGAGCATGGTTGACTTTGCCGGCTACGGGACCGGTGTCAGAATTACTTTTCTCTGCCATTGGAGTGACAAAATGGCAATGGAAGACATGTGAACAAATGAGTGTGGCTGTATTCTAACACTTTATTGGCAAAAATGGCGGGGGGTTGGACGGCAGCTGTGGTTTGGGGAACTCCGATAGATCAATACACGGCACTTCATTCTAGACTGCCATTGCTTTCTAGAGTGAGATCGAGTCAGTATGTGCAAAAAACACTGACACTTTAAAACTACAATAATAGTAAAAGCTGTATCACTCAGATAATAAAGTCGGTCAGAAAATAGCAAATTAAATACTCTATAGCCTATCACAACAGAATGAATATAGAACACAGGAAGCACTCGAACAGATAATAGAAGTGAGACAAGTGTCTTCAGTTAGAAAAATAAATGTAAATGGGCATATTTTTCCTGAGAAAGAGAAGTACACTCTGTTTGATTTTGCTTTCAAATTAAAATTGTTTTCATATGTGGGAAAGCAGCCTTTTAATAGTAAAAGTATAAAGACACACTAACCAAATATGCACAGATAAAAGATTAAACAACAAGTTAAGTAAAATAATTATATTAGACAGCAGGGAAAATAAAAAATAGAACAAAGGAATAAATTGACTACAAAGAAAGACACCAATGAGTAGTTTTCCAACGAGAATATTTGTTCCAAGTGTTGTAAGAGTTAGTTATGTTTAAATGTGAAAAATGAAAGAAGAAAAGCATAGATATAAAATAAATACACAAGAGATAAAATATTGTCAAAATAATTAGTTTAGACTGCGGACTTTGTGGTATATTTTACCATTTGGAGAGCAGTCTTAAAAGCTGACACTGGACATTCGCGCACATACGGGCAGCGATGTGCACTAGACCTCAGTCTTGTAAAACCAGAGCCTGGATGTTGAGAAGGGCTTTATTTATTATTGCCAAAAGTCATCAGCCACCATAGGTTCCTCATAGGTGAATGGATGAACAAATTGCGGTACATCCATGCGATGAAATATTATTCAGCACTAAAAAGTGAGGTATCGGGCCATGAAAACACACAGAGGAGTCCTGATTGCAAGTTACTAGGCGAACGTAGCCAATCTGATCCGCTAAATACCTCGTGTCTAACTACCTGACTTTCTGTAAAAGACAGAACCATGAGCACGGTGAAACTACCGGTAGTTGCCAGGGGTTGGGAAGGGAGGAACTAAAGGAGAGAGCACAGAAACATTTGGGGGTCATGAAACCATGCTGCCTGCTCTACTAATGGTGGACACTTGCCATTATACAGTTCCCAAAGCTCCAGAACACCCAGCACCAAGAGTGCACCCCGAGCCAGCTGTGCACGGTAGGGGAAGCCACCTGTCAGTGCGAGTTCATCCCTCATAGAATGCCCCACTCCAATGTTCGGTGCTGACAGTGGGGGAGGCCGTGTGTGCGTGTGTGTGTGTGCGTGTGGGTAGGGGAACTCTCTGTACCTAAGGCTTCTTTAAAAATATGAAGTCTATTTAAAAACAAATACACAAGCGGACAAAACTCTAATCTTGTCAATATGCCTATCTCCATACTGCTATAGTTTTGATTCTATAGAAACATCATGGAGGCCAATGGAAGCTTGTGCGGTGTCCCTGTATCATACATATCATTCAATTCCAGGGCCAACCTGTCGCTTACTGTACCCCAGGCACTCAGCATGTTTTGACCAGTGTATTAAATGGGGAGCTGTTGTCTACCTTAAACTTGCCTCACGATACACAAAGCCCTCCTAGGCTCACGTGGTAGGGCGGAAAAGATCCTGCCGAAGTTCTCCACCGGCGACCCTTCGAATCTGTGGCTGTTACCTTATACGGCAGAACAGAGAGGAGTGTTTACCAAGGGATGAATCCATCGATCTTGAGAGGGGACCGTATCCTGGCTCACCTGGGCAGCCCCTAAAGGCACTCGCGCGTGCTTCTCTAAGAGGACGGCAGTGGGAGATGGTCCATAAAGACACGTGCAGAGGACGAGGCCGTGTGAAGTTGGAAGAGAAGGACCTTTGAAGAGGCTGGTTTGGAAGGTTAGCGTGACACAGCCACGCGTGAAGGGATGCGGTGGCCACCAGACTGAGGGAGTGGCGTGGTCCCCAGGGAGCGAGGTCCTGATGGCACCTTGGCTGTAAACCAGGGGCACCCACGTTGGGCTAACACCCTCCATGACTAAGAGATAATACATTTCTTTTGTTTTAAGCCACAACATTTGTGATAATTTGTTGTAGCCGCCACAGGAAAGCAATACAGCTCAAAAAATTATTTTGGAGCAAATTCTCTAAAACCAGTGAGCCTGAACCGGAGGCCCTGAGCTGAGCCACACCGTCCCTCCTCCTTTCCCGAAGAATCATGCGTAGAGCATGTCCTCTTTTAGGAAACACATTTTAAAATAGTATGACTCTATCATGAGTCAGTTCATCAAAACCAGGTTGGTCTTGAGCCATGCTTCCATCTCCTGAGCTTAGTGATGTGTGCGCATGAGCGTGTGCACTCTGCTTCTCTGACTTGCACTGCCGTGTCAGCGGAGGGCTGTCCTGCGTGTAGAAGAAAATGGATGCATAGGACAAAGATGCCCTTGCCAAAGAAATCATTTCTGTGTGCACATGCTCCGTAATGAGCATTTCCCCTCATTTATTTGAGAAGAGTAATGGAGACATCCTGTTCACCTCTCGGGCATTTTCGTTAGACAGCTAAATCAAATCCTACTCATATTGCCTAGCCTTTCAATTATTTGTATGGCTTGCTTTACTCCTGTCTCCAATTTATTTTTAGCCAATTTAAAATGGGAAATTACCAGTGAATGTAGCCTGCGTTTTATTTGTGTGCACCATACAGATGAAGCATATAGCTTGCCTAATATCACCGGAGAATTCTTTATTTGGCTTTGTTAGATCGGTAATGACTCTGTTTTAAAATAATCATCATAACACATACACAACCAGATAAACACATTTTTTTGAAGTAGTTACAGCAGGTGAAACACTTACTTGAGCACTTGCTCTGCTCAAAACCATCCAGCTCTCCTTTACAGCCATTACTTGTATAGGCAGTTTTCAGGTTGAACCAAACTTGTACATCTCATTATCCGAAAGTCACAATTGTTTACAGTTGCCAAGGTCTGGAAGCAGCCCAAGTGCCCATCAGTAGATGAGTGGATAAAAAAAAGCTTTGGTACATTTACTCAAAGGAGTTCTATGTGGCTGTAAAAAAAGAAGGCGCTCCTACCCTTTGTGACAGCAGCGCATGTGATGCTAAATAAAATAAGCCAGTCGGAGAAAGAAAAATACTATATGAGTTCGCTCACGTATGGAATCTAAAGAACAAAATACACCGATGAACAAAATAAAACCAGAGGCATGGACACATGGAACAGACGGACAGATCTCAGAGGCGCGGGGGTGGAGGGGACTGGAGGAGATTGACCAAAGAACATAGATGCACACACGCACAGCCCGTGGACGCAGACAACACAGGGGAAGGCAGGGGGTATGTAGGTGGAGAGGGGGAAAGGGGGAAATTTGGGGCATGTGCGGTAGTGTCAACAATTACAAAATGAAAAAAAGAAAGTCACAATTCATTTCACTTTGGATGAGAACAATACCCAAATTTACCAGCCATCGATTTTTGTCCATTCATAAAATTTTAATCTATATTTTAGGGATTTTTATTTACCACATTGAGGATATTTTCAAGGAGGGTTTCTGTTAAAATAATGTAATTTTTCTCTGGTTCGTGGTACACCGGCTTGGCTCAGCTCATTCGGTCTGAGTTCCTGCCCATCCTCACTCTGGCGGATTATGTGCTCAATGTTTAGAGAGACTCCTTCTACAGAGTAAGGAGTTCCAGAGAAGACATGGTTGAAACATGAGTTGTTCTACATTTACACAAGGAAATCCTCAATGGAAAGATTAACAGGACAATAAAGTGATTATTCACATTTTTCCTGCATAATTTAGGCACAGCATGAACTTAGGCACCTCAGGAACAAAGAGGAGTGACAACCTTTGAGAGTGTCATTCACTGCTGCCCAATGGATGACAGATGTCATAAATAATAATGTAACCAGTGTTAGATAAATAGAACAAGGGGTCACAAAGGCTAAAGAGCTAGACCGTTTTGATAAAATGACCCAGTAAGCCACGGCATCAGTAGTAGTAGGAGGTCTGGCACCCTCTTCTTAGGTGGGAGAAATGAAGTGATGAAGAAATCGTGCCTTTGGCAATAGCAGACGCAAGGAGATGGTCCCTAGACTTGGCCAGCAGGAGACGGGGTGAGCAGTGTAAAGATGTCCTCTGCCTTGGACAGTCAACAAATATTTAAAAAGTCCTTTCTTTACACATTATTGTAGTCTTCATAAATAAATCACCATACTTTTTATGAACATCAATTTTGTAAAGTCTTTTATCTTGTAATAAAAGTGTTTATTTAGACAAGGGGCCCACTTACACAAAAATGTTCGGTTAGATTCCTGGACACCCTTTGGCAGCCTTGCACTCTAGCGAAGTAATTATTCTAACTCAGATTCACGTAACAGTACCAGGATTTGTACTGTCATTGATCCATCTAATAAATAATACTGAGCTCCTACAAAGGGCCAGAAACTGTTCACTGGGGACAATGGAAAGGAATATATAAGAACATCCTCTTTAAAGAAGTGACACTTAAATTGAGGCCCTGGTGAAGTAAGGAGTAAGTTATGCAAACATCCGGAGAAACATAATTTTAGGCTGAGGAAGCAGAAGGTGCCAAACCCTCCCACCACGTTGATGCGAGATGGGTGGGGTGCTCAGGTCGGGCTCATCCTGTGGTCTGTGCATCAGCACCTCCCATGGGGCTGGTCCACCACGGGGAAGACTATAGGTTTGTTTCTGAGTAAGACTGAGCACCATTGGGCTATTTTGAGCCATACATTTTCATGGTTTATAATTTCATGATATGACCAGAGACCATGTTAGTTACCGAGTAGAACTAGAGAGGCATGATTGGGAGCAGAGACCAACCACAGATTTGTAACAACAGTCAGGGCGTGATCTGATGGTGACTTTGAACTGAGTGATGAATCCTAAATCATTGATCAAAGAAAGAGCTGAAAACGCTAATTGATAAGTGGAACGTTGGATGCAAAACGTAAAGGAAACAGGAAGGTCTCCCGGGTTTTGTCTGGAACAATGAACATGTAGAGCAGCCTATTCTGAGAAGTGCGGTACTGGGGCTGGACTCAGGGCCCCTGGGCGCAGTGGAATTAATATTAGATCCCAAAGCAATTGTTGCTCACCTTCACAACTCACTTGAAATCAATGCAGAGCTATTCTTTGATATCTATGATAGTTACATGAAAATTGACAAAGGAAATACTCTTAAAAAACCAACTCAGGGTAAGCCCTAGACAAGAGACGACGAACAGGTCGGGGGGAACTGTTGCTGCCGCTGAGGCTGTTCCGTGTCTGTTTTTGTGGCGATGCTGTCATAACTTATCTTTGGCAACTCTCTGTGGATTTGTAACCCCAAACAGGTGAGTTTTACTCTTTGTAAATGGACCCTCAGTGAAACTGAGTGAAAGAAACTTCCGTGTTTGAAAGCTAAAAGGTAGCATGAAACAGTAGATTGGGTAAAATGTTTGTAATTGCACAACTACAAAGGAATATTTGTATTTATCAGTTGAATACTTATCAATATTTGTGGGGAATATTTATCAATACTTGTGGGGGAATACTAAAGAGCTAATTAGAAATATATTTATCCCTTTACACATAATGAAGCAGAAAATTTCAAGGGAATAATATAAAATTAGAAACCAGAAAGTTTGGTGGATATAAACTTGTTGAATTCAAGATAAACATACACCAGCAATAACTGAATTGAAATATAATAGAAAGATAATAAAGGGCAATAATAGTTCAGATAAATAAAAACTGCATGAGATGGGGAAATCTGCATTTCCGGTCATTAAAATTACTGTAATTGAAACGTGCCTCGGGGCAGGGTGAACTAAAAGTCGGTGGGACCTACCAAAGAGTCCGGAGACCGCCCCTCCCCTACGGGCCATGACATGTGAGAGAGGGAGCATCACTGGTCAGTTATGAGTTCAAGGAAAATTCAGTGAGGCTTGCCAGGTGAGCTTCAATACGAACCCCCCGATCCATTTCTATCTTTACCTTGTCTCCTATAAGGTAATTTTAAATACATTAGTCATTTAAATCTGAAAAACAAAATTTAAAAAAACCTTTTAGAATTTAAATAAAATAGTATTAATCATGGCTAGATAACAATGTAAAGCGTTTATAGTAGAGGACATGTATATTACTTTGAAAGCGAGGGCTCAGCCTGCGAGAAATTTCGAGTCATGTACTTATCAAAGGAGTAGAATTCCAGAATATGCACATCAGGCCTAGACTCAGACAGAGGCTTACCCCGTAATGAGGGGCAAAGTAGATACAAAAAGCAATTCGCAGAAGAGGAAGCCCAAATCTCCAGCCTATAAAAACATGTCAATCATGATTATAATCAGGTGAATGCAAATGCATCTCACACACGTTGAGCTGGCAAACAAGTCAAAAGTCTGAGCATAACATATGTTGTTGGTCTGGTGGAGGAAATTGGGTCCTCGTGGGGCTGCTGGTAATGAAAATTGATAAAACCAGCGTAGAGAGCAACTTGACAACATCGACTCAAGTTGAGAACGAGCACATTCATTGAGCGAGTGATTCGTGTCTTGTTTCCTGGAACTGGTCACACCCGCATCTAAAGAGACGAGAAGGCAGATTTTCAG
Source organism: Glossophaga mutica (assembly GCA_039655065.1). NCBI lineage: Eukaryota > Metazoa > Chordata > Mammalia > Chiroptera > Phyllostomidae > Glossophaga > Glossophaga mutica. The sequence goes on from CM077313.1 coordinate 94,481,532, forward strand.
GACACCGTGGTCTGGAGTGGGGCAAACTGAAGCAGCCTTACTTTCCATTTAGCAGAATAGCCAAGGCATGAGAGCTTCGTACAATAGGATTCTATACGGCGTCTGAAGTAAGTGATGTAATTCTACATAAAACAGTGCAGATAAATCTCAAAGCCTTACAAAATACAGTTTGAAGAACCATAGGTTATACTGCATATGGACCTAAACAAATGCTGTGAAAATATTCGAATAGAAGACTAGACTAAAATTCTAAAATAGTCATTAACTGTAGAAGGAAAAGCGAAAGTAGTGAAATGGGGGAGGGGGCATTGGAATTTTATATGGTAAATATTTAATGTATTAAAAAATAAAAGTCTGTGTAATCTAATGAACAAAATAAACACGCAAAATAAGAACAGAGTCTTAGATACAGAGAATAGACTGACAGCTGTCAGAGGGGAGGGGGTTTGGGGGACTGGATGAATAGGGTGATGGAATTAAGCCAATAAAAGAGATTATAGACACACAGAACGGTGTGGTGGTTACCAAAAGCAAAGGGGTGTCAGGGAGGTAAAAGAGGGAAAAGGGGGGCCAAATGGTGATGGATGGAGACCTGACTTGGGGTGGCGAACACATGATACTATATACAGATGATGTGTGAGAGAATTGTACACTTGAAACCTATGATTTTATTAACCAATGTAACTCGAATTCAATAAAAATATTTAAAAAGTCTGAATATCTTCCCCTCCTCAAATTTATTTGTTTATTCACACACAAAAATTATTCAACACAGTACGCCTATTTGTCCTTCTGAAATTGTATGAATCTTAATCTGGTGGATTTAGATATTAGACTAATTACTTCGCTACTACGTTAGTGAGTGATTATCCTCAATTATAGTGGATTAAGCAAGTGGAGAGATTGGCTAAACATCTCACATCCCTAGGTCTCAGCTCACTTTCTTTGAGTAAAATGTACATAAAGATTTCCCTTGTCTTGCAGGAGTCTAGTCTCAGCAAGTGTAACAGCTGAACAAATAACATTCTTCTTGTCTAAAAAGATGGCAACGTCTACCAGTTCCTGCTAATTAGAAGGGAATGCATTAAATGGCGCAGGTAAAAAAAAAAAAGTACCATCTACAAATAATCCTCAAACAGTTTCGCAGGCCTCATGGGTGGGGAGGCCACTTCTGTCACTGAGTCCGGATTTCACTTTCTGTAACTGTAGCGCAGATGAGTTGGTTTCTCCCTTCTAAGTCTCAATTGCCTCCTAGTAACATGGGCTAACTCAGGATGAGACTTGGATTTGATGGCGGAGGGGTTTTGGGAGTATATGATATCTATCTATCTATCTATCTATATGGAAAAGTTATAGAAGGAAAATATTTTGGTTCTAGTTATCTAATACAGGGAGTAGTGTGCTATACCTCAGCAATGATTGAAGGTAAATCCTCTGTGTGGTGTAAAGAACTGCCTACACTTTGTAAAATATACAGTGATCGAAAAAGTGTAAGAAACAATGCAACATGTCAAATGCGCTAAACCTTAGGTGGTAGAGTTATTGGTGAATTTTATTTTCATCATAACATTTCTAAATTTTCTATAGTTAGCATGTAGTACTATTCTAAACAAAAAAGGTAAATTTACCCCTCCTCCCCCAAAACAAGTTTCCTTCAGGGAACCGAATTAACCTTATATTAAAGGGACACTTAAGATTGGCTTATCACCATAGACAAGATTTGAGATGTATCCGTTCGATTCAATCATTTTTAACGCAGGAAGCATGCGGTCGTCTTCCCAAAGCCCAGTGCTAGATGGTGGAGTCGAACGCAGAGAGCGAAGCTCGCTCACACGCTCAGTGCTCATCTGTTTTCAGCGCCTCCATTCATGTAGACACCGTGTTCCCGGTGAGAACAAGTCATCAGTAGCTAATACCGCAAACACATCTGCTGTGTAACAGATGCCTACCAGCAGACTCCGTATGAGCTTTCAAACTAGTGATTCTTTTCCTTCAAAGAGGAATTTCAGAGTTATAAACCCAAACTGATCAATAATGTCCCTTCTCTGTTCTCAAGGAAAGGGTTATCAACAGTACAGGATATAAGAATTACTGAGCAAACAAAGGTTTTAACAGCCCAGGAGAGTACTCAGGTATTTCTTGAGAATAACCCACAGTTAGACACTGGGGAGGTAAAATACTCATCTTCCAACACTAGAGAATCATATTTTTAAAGACTACTATTTTCAAATAATTTTAGACATTAAAGAAACGTTGCAAATACAAGGTTAGAGTGCACGCATGTCCCTCCCCCTCTTCCCCCAATATTATCAAACCACCGTCCACAGTGCGGTTACCAGAGCCAGGGAATGAACATCCTCATGCCCCCCACCCCGGCCTGTGGAACTGACTTTTGTAAGGGGACTGCCCATCGCTTTCCCACTCACCGGGGACTCTCTCTGCGCATGGACTCCTCCGGGAAAGAACGGTTCAAAGGGAGAAGTAATCGATGACTTTCTGATGAGGTGCAAAGCCGAGAGCTTCCCTCGGAGCGAGTCACCTTCATCTCAGGGAACATGTTGAGCATGGGAATAATACAAAAAGGCTTTCTCAACAATACACACAGCACCCCATTCCAGAGAGGGGGTGTGTCCCCACTTCCTGACCGCGGAAGCCCCACTCCCAGCCTCCTGAACTAGAGTCGCAGTCTGCAATTAGCACGAAGTCTGAGGCCACAGTTGGCTGTTCGCTTAGTGAAACTGGAGAGTGATCAGACTGTGAAATTTGTAAACCAGCTGTTCATTTGGGTTTATGAATTTTATTTCGGCCTTTATGAGACTAGTTAATCTGCCCTGTTTATGAAACGAGGCTTAAAGCATTTAATCCACCCCAAACTGAAGGTGGACATCCACCCCCTCCTACTCACAGAAATACAAAGAAACAGTTGGTTATCTGTAATGGCTTTATTTTCTCCACTCGAGCATAACCAATAACCTTGGTGATTGTTTTTATTCTCAGGGAATAGTTAATAGTACACAGACACAGCAGGGAACAAGAATTAGTCAGGCAAATGCCTCTTCTCAGAGACTCTTACGGGAATGAGTTTTCAAGTATCTTTCTGGATATTCCAAAGGTCAAAGTGATATGTATGCCCACTCTTCAGCTATAATTTTCATACTAAAGTATTTTTGTTCAATTGCTAGCCAGCTTTGATCGTACGATAAATGATTAAACATTTTGTAGATAGACTACTCAATATAATATTTTGAAATACAGATAAAAATACTGTTATGAAACTTAACTGTAGGCTTAGTAAAAAGTACTGAGATTGTACATGACAATGTAATCATTTTGTACAATAATTCGAGGTTCTTGGTTTTATGGAAAAGATCTTGAGGCTTTGGTCATGTGTGACTCTGCAACTTTAAACAAATAAAGAAATAAAACATGTTCTTTCCCATTCTGATTACTTTTGAATTTACCATGTTTTTAAGAACATGCCACATATCGCATCTCATGGTTAGCCCCAGTCTTCATGTCCAGGACAGCACTGGGCCTTTCCTTGCCTTCTGTATTTCACGTACGTCCAGTGCATCTCATGGGTAATATCTCCTCTCTTCTTTCTCTAGGATGTCATGATTCTTTATCTTTTGAGACTATTTTAAAATCAACTTGATCTGTACGACTTCCTTCCTTCCTTCCTTCCTTCCTTCCTTCCTTCCTTCCTCCCTCCTGCTCCCTTCCTTTCTTCCACTTTTTCATACTTCAGACTTTATTTCTTTTTAGATGAGGTATAAATTTAAAGAGAGAGTAGATATCACCTGAATGACCATCATAGGTAATCAGATCAAATTCCTGAAACATTAGTTATCCTTCTCATTCCGTACTGTAATGTTTCCTAATATGTAATATGTTTTTATATCATATGTGTACCTCTGTGTGTGCTTATATATGTCTATATGTAATAATGAATCATCTGTTTAGAAAATTTTTATACACGCATGACAGTACATTGCATTCCTATCTTCTAATTTGACAAAAAGAACACTCTTTTGAGATGGATTCACGATGACCCCTGCAGTTCGGTCCTCTCACTTCAGAAGCCCTCTCTCTAGCAGCGGTGTTCACACTGTGGTTCGCAGATGTGACGGAAGAAATGTGCTTCCAGACCCTCCATTTCAGCATGTCTTTTCTAAAAGGATTCCTCCCAGGAAGAAGTCTTGGTCAAGGTCAAGGTCAAGGTCTTCCTCTGCCCACGAACGTCCTCCTATTCTATTTTACAAAGGAATTACAAATGACTGTGTAGAATTAACGCTCTTTTGCATCATCAGTTTCACAGCATATTTTATACTTTAAATTATTTCAGTAATAACTCCACCACATCTCTGTTAAAAAGTAATATATAAAAATACATTTAAAAATCTCTATGATTGTGTGTTTCCAAGTTAGTAGTCTGGACTGATTTATTACAATGACTAAGTAATAAAAGTTGACCGAACTGTAGAAATGTATTATACATTTTAATAAATCTGGACCATAAAAACGGAAACATCATTTAACTTTGTTTACTTGCCTGGATGCGTGACATCACGGCATTCCAAGCTGTGCCTCTGTGCCTCTGAGTGAGCACCACTTGCTGTTTAAAAGGGTCAGAGCTCAGCTTCACTTCTCCAGACACAGGCCTTCAGTCTCTGGGCACTCAAGGTAATGTTTGTGGTGATGGGAATGTATTGTATCTTCACTGTAACAACATACACGTCCTGGTGGTGATACTGTAATAGAGTTCTACGAGATGCTACCTTTGGAGAAAGCTGGATAAATGAATGGTATGTGGCATCTTTATTATTTTTTACAACTGCATGTACGTCTTCAACTATATAAAAATTAAAATCTTAATTATAAAAGTAACTTTGGTGAAGACAGCATGGTATTTTAAGATTATATTCACCAACATACTGACACTTGATTTAAGATAAAGACCCTACAGAAAGACATTGAAAAGAAGAGAGTCACTTCAAATATTGGTGCTACTGTAACAGGGTGCAGCCAAGGGGGCCCCACATAGGGGTTTGTAATGGGGTCCAGAACTTGGTGTCCAGGAAATATTTTAAAAAAATATAGGATGTCCTCACCAGCACGAATCTGAGCTGGGGAATGGGACGCATGGAGCAGGGCCATTGAGAGCTGTTTTGCGCTGCAACAGTTTTGTAGATAACCGCTAGAACGGTCATTTAACAAATTTATAACCTTTAACTGGTTTCATAGCTATGTTAAACAGCTGTGGCCACGCCTTGAGCCAGGGGAACTTATGATGTAACTGGGAGGCAACTCCCCCTGGTTACAGAGCCTGCGTAAGAGCTTGGAGAGGATTGGCTCCACACCACGGGGCCGCACCTGCCCGGATTCACTATGGCAGCCCAGGAAAGCTGGAAAAATAGGGGAGTGCTGGCAGCTGTGGCCAATTGTGGGCGGAGTCGGAAATGGGGCTGTGAGGAAGATTGGTGCTGGGATTTAAACCCGGGTGGGGCAGCCATGGGGCATCTTTTTGGGACCACACGGCTTGGGCACAGAAGAACCACGGACTTCTGTTTCTTTTTCTGAGATACAGTGTCCCAGACTGGGCAGAGGGGGAAGGAAGGACTGAGCGTTTGTGGGTGTTCTAAAGGATTTCGGGATCTCAATGGAGACATTAAGTCATTACTCTTAAGTTTGTATAACTTTTTAAATAAATAATCCCTCTCCTTTTCACCAGTCTCTGGCATTGAGAGATACCTTTCCCTGGCGGCCGACAAGGTGAACCTAGTATGGGGTGGGAGACCCCCGGGGCACAAGGGTGGGTCCAGTCATTAATGGTAAATCATTCCCCACCCCAGGTCTGTTCTGTAACACTAGTAAGCCACATGGCAGGGCGAAAGCCAATGCAACCCATTCTGCACATCACGACTGAAAATGAATTTTAGATGGCTTGTGGTCCTAACAGTAAAAACGTATGCAATGATGTAACAATATAGGATAATGTCCTCATGATTTGAGGAGTAAAAAAGAATACCTTAAACAAGGTACACAAAGTTGTAGAGGAGAAAAATGATATGTTTTAATGCATTAAAACTGTGAACTCTTATTTATCAAAATACAATATTAAAATAGTAAAAACAAGCGGCAGGCATGGTGAAGGTATTCACAATGTGTATTTGGACAAGAAGATGGTATCCATAAGCTGTGAGGAACGTCTACAAATTGATAAAGGGAAAGAGGCACAGGCCGGCGGAAAGTTGAGGGAGAGATCAGAACAGGCCTTTCACAGCAGGGGTAACCCAACAGCAGTTCTGTTTGGAGCGCAGGGGCTCAGAGGCACTACAATCAGAGGAAAACAAAGTAAAACTAAAGGGAAAGAGCTGCCTCCGCACAGCAAACGGAAAATCTACGTTAAAAAGCCTGAAAGCGCCAAGTGCTTGGCGGCCGCCCACAGAGGCAACCGTTTGGGACATGAACTCAGTCGTTTCACGTGCGGTGGGAGACGCAGACTCCACCTGTCGGTTGCTTTCTCTTTGGTAGATAGTCAACGGAAAAGTGCACATGTGTGCACCTAAATATGCAGATCAAATTTTCATAGGAGCATCATTTTTTAAAAAAAATGGAAAACCAGGAATGACCAACATATGCATCCATGTATGATGCACAAAGAAATTACGGCATATTTGTCCAACAAAACACTATGAAGCCACCAAAATGGATAACATTTCACTGCCCGCAGAACACGCTGCCACCTGAGACATTCTGTTGAGTGGAAGAAGGAGGAGAAACCAGAGTATCTTAAGTGTCCCTAGTTACAGAACTTAAACACAAAACTTTTTCCCAGCAATCTTGATGAGACCTGTCATGTGATTTTGTGTTTGTTTAATATTTTTCAGTTCATAGGTTTTTTGTAATTATTCTGTGCGGGCCCTCGTCACCTTCACGAGCGTATGCGAATAGACAGGAAGAGATCTCAGCTTTCACATTGAGAGTATTTCTTCTTCTTATGGAAAGACAAGCAGGGGAGGCATCCGTGGCCTGGCTCCCAGTGACTGGTACCCTGCTAGACCTCTGCAGGAGCTACGGGTTGAGGTTTCGCCATGTCCATCCTCCGCTGCCTCGAAAACGTGGAAGCGAGGTTCAAAAGGCTATTTCCAACAAATGTAGTCGCTGATCCTTCTCCTCCACGATCTTCCCGTTCAATGTTGCTTTTTGGGGACTTGTTTCTTTGTGCTTGTTATTTTGGAGGGTTTTTGATTTTGTATATTGGGGGGAGCAGAAAAGTGCTTTAAGAGTGCGGTGTGTGGACTCAAAAAATAGTCATCCAGAAGAGACCCGTGTTTATTTTCCGGTTTCCTGGAAGAAACACACCTTGATTTCTGAAGTTGAAGGTAGAAAATGTTGATGTGAGAAGGAGGAATAAAAAGAAAGAAACATGCGCTCATTGTGTTCGCTGCTAAGTGGTGAAGATTTTGTCGCTATCTTTTTCCTTGTGCATTATTTTTGGTTAAACATGCTATGCCTTTATGGGGAATTTGCTCAGCGTATATGAACTAGTTGTTACTTTGTTTTGCTACTATGGCATTTCTTCTGTCTTTCCCCCAAATTTTAAAGACTGTATTTGTAGAAAACTGGGAAAAGATCAGCCAAGGACTTAGGTACCATCATAAAATAGGTACTTTGTGCTAATATTTTAGTTGAAAACCAGCTAGAAAAATATCAACATGTAGAAGAACCCTTGGAATTTTTAGCTTCTTTTACTTAGTTTTACTACAACAAAAACTCAAAAATGTTTTATATGTTATCTATTAACTTTAAAAGACACTACAAGCATTTATAAAAATAATTAACAGCCATTATTTCTACTTTCCCAATGAATATAACGACTTTATCTATCTTTTGTGCAAACAATTCAAAGTTAATTACATGGTTGTCCATTCTTAAGTGCTATCATTATTATTATCTTTTTATTAATGTATGACAAACTGCTCAGCTTAGCTGGTAATAAGGAGTTGAAATATTATTGGAGCCACAGAGAATTAAACAGTTGGAAGTCATAAGCTAGATGACTGCGGGGAAAATAATGTCAAGTTGCTTAAATATCTCATGTTGCAAAATACTTTATTTTGCTGCATTCTATACAGAGATAAATACTGCACACATTTATTTAATTTTCTACAACTCATATTTCTTTAAAAGACATGTTTAAAAATTGTTTCCCAGCAGCAGAGCTGGTGAGGCATGGAACAAGTACCAGACGACTAGCGGACTGCACGGAAGAGATCGGTGCAGGCAGCTCTGGGGTCTCCTCGGACCACGCCTTGTAAAGTAGGGGGAGGGAGCTTGTACCTGCCCAGTGGAAAGGCCCAGAGTCCCATCCGGCTGAAACGGAAGCAGGGCTCCTGACTCTCCGAGTGTCTGCTGCGGAAGTGAGGGCGTTGATGGCAAGAGCGGAGACCCTCCAAATTGGAATGGAGACGTGTGGGCAGATCCCAGCAAAGCTGGAGACATTGATCTCTAAATTCCGTGGAGCCTTCTTGTCAGTGGAAGCAACAGTTCCGGTTCTAAGGCCATTAACTCCGTTTTGCCCAAGAAGGCTGCCACAGAGCTGCCACCGACTCCTCTGCTGATAGCCTTATGATCAGACTCGGGGTACAGCAGCCCCAAAAGGTGATGTATAACGGGTGACCCATGAGGGGCCATGGTACACTAGACGAGCTGTATGATTTTTCCATTCATTCAAACAGAAGTCTGGGGACTAGGGGTGGGAACAGGTCTCCAGGGTGTGGGAGAATGGTGAAAAGAACGCAAGGCTGGATAAGGTCAAAGGTATTCGTATTGACCTAAGAAGCAGCGATTCTGCACCTAATGCTGTAGCTTGAGGGGTTAGGAAGGGCTCTGTAGGTCTGTTTGCTTGGTCGACTGAAATGTAAACCGCAAGGTGGCCACCACTCAGTGACGCTGAAACCCTGATGCTATCTTGGCGTGCTCTAGACTCAAGCAGGGGTGTCCAGCCTTTTGGCATCTCTGGGCCACACCGGAAGGGGAAGAGTTGTCTTGGGCCACACATTAAATACACTGCAACATGTAATCACACACACAAAAATCTCATAATGTTTTCAGTAAATTTACGATTTTGTGTTGATTTCAATGGTTTGCAAAAGTAACTTAAAATTTAAATGAAAGAAACCTGTAAATTTTTAAACATAGATTACTGTATTTAAAATCCCACCAAAACTTTTTTTTGTAGTGTCTTTATCTGGTTTTGGAATTAGGATAATGTTGGCCTCGTAAGATGAGTTTGGGAGACTTCTGTCTTCTTAAATTTTTTGAACTAGTTTGAGAAGCAGAGGAGTTAGTTCTTCTCAGAATGTTTGGCAAAATTCACCCGTGAAGCCACGTGGTTCAGGGCTTTTGTTTGTTGGGAGTTTTTGGTTACTGCTTCAGTTTCACGAGGTGTAATCTGTCTATTCAGATCCTCTAACTCTTCCGAATTTAGTTTTGAAAGATTGTATGTTTCTAGGAATTTATTAATTTTGTCCAGTTGTCCAGTTTGTTGGTGTGTAGTTGTTCCTCGTATTTTCTTGCAACCCTTTGTATTTCCTTGGTGTCAGTTGTTATTTCTCCTCTGTCATTTCTGACTTTGTTTATTTGGGTCCTCTCTCTTTTTTTCTTGATGAGTCTGGTTAAAGGTTTGTCAATCTTGTTTGTCTTTTCAAAGAACCAGCTCTTGGATTCATTAATCTTTTGTATTGTTTTTTTTTTTAAGACTCTATTTCATTTTCTTCTGCTCTGATCTTTATATTTTTTTAAATTCTTTTTTTCTTTTTCTTTTTTATTTTAATTGTTGATCTTGTACAGTTTTCTGTCTTTTACTCCAGCCCACCACCCCAGCCCTCCCCACCTCCCTCCCATTTCCACCCCCATAGTTTTTGTCCATGAGTCCTTTATACTTGTTCCTGTAAACCCTTCCCCTTTTCCCCTGAAATTCCCTCCCTACTCCCCTCTGATGACTGTCAGCCTGTTCTCAGTTTCAATGTCTTTGGTTATGTTATGCTTGTTTGTTTGTTTTGTTGATTAGGTTCCTGTTAAAGGTGAGATCATATGATATTTGTCTTTCACTGCCTGGCTTATTTACTGATATGTCCCCTAAAGCAAGGGACATAAAGGAAAGAATAAACAAATGGGATCTCATCAAAATAAAAAGCTTCTGCATGGCTAAAGAAAACAGCATTAAAATGAAAAGAGAACCGACTGTGTAGGAAGACATATTTGCCAATGATACCTCAGATAAGGGTTTAATCTCCAAAATACACAAAGAACTTACAGGACTCCACTCTAAGAAGACAAGCAACCCAATTACAAAATGAGCAAAGGACTTGGGCAGACACTTCTCCAAGGAGGACATACAGAGGATCCAGAGACACATGAAAAGATGCTCGATATCGCTAGCTATCAGAGAGATGCAAATTAAAACCACAATGATCTTTATATTTTTTTCCTTCTACTCACTTTGGTCTTTGTTTGTTGTTCTTTTTTAAGTTCCTTTAAATGTAAAGTTAGATTGGCGATTTGAGGTGTGTTTTTTTTTAGTAGGTAGACCTGTGATACTATGAATCTCCCCCCAAGGATTGCTTTTCCTGTGTCTCACGGATTTTGGATTGTTGTGTTCTGAGTTTCATTTGTTTTGAGGTACCTTTTGATTTCTTCCTTGATCTCGTTGTTGATTCATTGATTGTTTAATTACATGTTATTTAGCTTCTGCCTTTTTGTGTGCTTTTCAGCATTCTTGTGATTGATTTCTGTTTTCGTAGCACTGTGTTCATAGAAGATGCTGGATATGATTTCAATCTTCTTAAATTTATTGAGAGTTGTTCTGTCTCCTAACATGTGGAATATACTAGAAAACATTCCATGTGTGCTTGAAAATATGTATATCCTGCTGCTTTGGGATGAAATGCTCTGGAGATATCAATTAAGTCCATTTGATCAAGTGTCTCATTTCGCTGCTAACCTCTTGTTGATTTCTGTCCGGAAGGTCTGTCCTTTGAAGCCCATGGGGTGTTAAAATCCCCAACTCCGACTGTATTTCTGCTGATCTCCCCCTTCATGTCCATCAAGATCCACTTCACACATTCAGGTGCTCCTGTGTTGGGGGGTAAATGTTTCCTAGGGTTATAGCCTCTTGTCGGGTAGTTCCTTTGATCATTAGGGAGTGTCCTGCTTTGTCTTCTACTATAGCCTTGGCTCTAAAGTCTATTTTATTGGACATAAGTATTGCTACCCTAGCCTTTTTTTCCTTTACATTTGCATGAAATATCTACTTTATTGCACATGACATTGATCTTTTCCTCACTAAGAATGACGACCATAGAGCGAATTCTGGAATATCCAGTTCTCTGAGCACCAGCAGGCCTCCTTTGAACTCCCTTACTTGTAAATGCTCCATTTCGCAAATCCAGGTGTCTCCTTTGGTTCACCAAGTACACTGTCCCAACTGTATGAGTTTATTTTCACTCATATGAAGCTTTGAGCCAGTGGCATGATGATTTAGCTGCTTTTTTGCCGACATTCAAAACTTCCACAACCTAATGTGGGATACATTGGACCATCTGCTTTTTGAGCTTCTACAGCTGGAATTCTGAGTCAAAGCAGTAATCAGAATAGCGTGATTGACACAGGACTCGGAGAGAAAAAAAATCGCATCACTTAAGAGATAAGTATTTTCAGACTGATGCTGCTTTAGCTGGGGTCTCAAACCTGACCTTACACGTTATGTAAGCATACCTAGAAACTCCTTTCACACCCTACAGAAGTTATTCCATAACTTCTCATTCTCTGCAAATCAAAATCCATTCCTGACACTTTTCATTTACCAATCACTAAAAGCGGAGGATAATAAGGAAGTTTCTCTAGTCAAATTGATTATACAGCCAGAATTAATATGTACCTAATAGTATAGAAATAGACAGATAAGTCAGCCAAGTTTAATACAAAGTCCAACCTATGGAACAAAATACATACAAAATAAATTGCAAAATAAAGGTGGCATTTCATAGCTGTGGGGACATAGATGGATTATCCAATATATGCTGCGGGAACACTTGACCAGCTAAGTGATCTCATGACATAGCCCTGTCTTCACCCAAATCAACTCTCCTTCAATTTAGGTCTCCGAAAATACTGAGCTATTAATACTTATGATGCTCAGGACATTACTGCCAATGTTACATCTCCAGGCCACTGAATATTGTAATTTGTCTACCTTGAATTGCCTTGTATGATTTTATGGCAAACTCTACCTCACTATATTCATCTTCAAAGTCATTTCCAACTCCCTCAGAATGGCTTTATTTTTCCTCCTGGACCTCCTCGGAGACGCACATGGTTCTTAGTTACCTCGTTGTTTGTAAACACGCTCTGTCCATACCTAATGCTGCACTCCCTTGCAGGGAGTGCATTACTCCCCATTTTGACTGGGGACTCTTTCATTCCACGAACATTTATTGAGCATCTACTGTAAACGTAGAGGGTAGTGTGAGTGACGGCAGGCAGGGTGATGACGAACGAGGCCACGAGCCTGCCCCCCACGGTTTCATAGCCCAGTGGCTGAGGCAGTTTGACCTGCAGAAAAATTTATTATTAAAAAAAGAAAGGATCAGAATGCACTTACCATGAAAAACAGAACCATTAGGAATGATTTAATAACAGCGTCATCATATTAGGCTGGGAAGGAGCTGCCTTCGACATCTCTCCATCTTTCTGAAGATCTAAGAAGACTATTACATGCTAGATGAAGATTATGTTTCTATAAATAGTTGCTATAAAAATAGGGTAACTCTGAGTGCAGGATTCTTTCTAGTGCTATTTCAGAGTAAGAATGGACCCACCTATATATAATTTTTCCTGACCAGGAATTATGTGGAAATACTTTTTCCCTTTGCACATGACTTTATGCATATGTAATAATTTTAGTTTTATTAGTGCTTGACAATCTGTTCAAAAGGATATTTATTTGGATTAATCTTGAGATTTAATGATATCAACTTGAAAGTGAATGATAACACATATTATAAGGCCCTCTTGTATAAAATATTTATGGAATTCTAAAATAGCTCTTACACATTTATGAGTATTCAAATGTTTCTGCTCAGTTATTATACTAAAGATAACTGGAGAATGTCATTCCTATTTCAGAGGATTATATGCATACTATCTTTGATACAAAGTCAAACTTCAACAAACTAGATGAATTCAGACCTTTAGAAGTTGTGACATTTGCATATAAATTTAAACTTTGCCCCTGAGCTACAGGAATAAATTAATAATCCAATTTAAATATTTGACAGATATGTCTTATAAGAAATATGGTATTAAAAGATATATTATAGTAGAAATATACTAGGAAAGATATTCTTCCTAATGACATTTAATTTACTATCACAAAGACCAGGTATACGGAGTTCGTGCAATTTGTTTTATAGATCTAGAATATACATCTTTAATTAAGAAATCTGCTCTAAGGAAGACTAGTGCTCTCATTCACAATTAAGGTTAATTCATAAATTTAGTGATAGAGAAAGGAAATGACTCTGTTTTACAGAGAAAATTAGGTTAAAAAAAACATAAAAAAAGACAATGGAGGAGCAGGGGACTGGATGAAAGAAGGTGAAAGGTCCCAGCTGGTATGGCTCAGTGGATTGAGTGCCGGCCTGGGAATCAAAGGGTCACTAGTTCGATTCCCAGCCAGGGCACATGCCTGGGTTGTGAGCCAGGTCCCCAGTAGGGGCCGTGTAAGAGGCAACCACACATTGATGTTTCTCTCCCTCTCTTTCTCCTTCCCTTCTCCTCTGTCTAAAAAAATAAATAAACAAAGTGTTAAAAGAAAGAAAAGAAAGAAGGTGAAGGGACTGGCCAAAGAACTTACAGACATGGACAGCAGTGGGGTGATGGTCAGAGGGAAGGGGTGGGGACTGGGCGGGACAGGCAAAGGGGGAAGGGGGACATCTGTAATAGTGTCAACAATAAAAATAAAGGAAAATATACAACAGCGTTTTCTCTTTTCTTTTAAATTTTATTTTTCTATTGCAGTGTACATTTAATATTATTTTGTGTTGGTGTCAGGCATACAGCATAGTGGTTGGACAATTATATATATATCCCCGATACTTCCCATATCCACCACACATGCAACTATGTTTTTGTACGTAGGACACGTAGAAAAAAAAGTGCATGCCTCAGTACCATTTTGATTTGGTAGAGACTTTTCTGAACTAAAGTTAAAGCTAAGTGTTTAATTTTTACTCACCACCTTGGAAAGGGTAGGCGTAGGCACTGGACCCTTTCTGGAAGTCGGCATTTTCTCAAAGTGAATCCAGCTGCGTATGTCAGACAGTAGAGGGAATGGTGCGTTGTTTGTTATTATGTGCAATGTTTACTTGTACGTTGACAACACGCATACATTACAGGAAGCGTTTAACTCGTGTGTGCGTACGGGCCCCCACAACGCCCCATCGGTGACCTGGCTCCCGTTGAAACCCAGTTCACTCGATTCACGAGCCGTCAGAGGAAATTCGTCTGTGGGATTCTTCTGAACTATGATCCTAATGATGTTAGTTTTTTGAGATCTGACGTACGTTTAATTGAGGAATCATTGTTTAGTTTCGTATAATCATATCATAGCCCCTAAATGGAAAAAGACAAGAAAAATAAGAAAAGTAAGTCTACCTCAGACACTGGAATGTTATTTAAAATTCTCTAACCTTTTTATACTTCACATTCGTAATTCTGACATAAACTCTTGCACACTTGGCCGACAGGGAAATATACACGCCTTTCCTGGTGCTGAACGTGAGCTGTTTGCTCACCACCGTTGTGCAGCTGCACCGCTTCCCGTGCGGCCCACTCTGTGTTTCCAGGGAGGGGACCCGCCTGCGTGGGGACCGAGCTGGTTATTTGGGTCTCAGTAACGTTGTCCTTTGTTTTCTCTGTGTGTAGGCAAACTGGCTGGGGGATGAGAAACATTAAAGGGGCGTTTATGGGCTTAGGTGTATCCTGGACAAAAGGATACCGCTCCTGAAAACCATCCCCCAATGCCTGCTATTCAACACTTGGGTGAATGTTTCCTTTATAGATGCAAAATGAAACAATAAGTTTCGTTTTGCCAAAGTGACCACATCCCAGAGCCGTTCGTGACTGCACCACTGGGCGGCCGGGGCTGTGGTCAGCACTTGCTACAAGATGTCAGAGGATGCATCACACCGGTGACGAGTCTCGGGAGCCACGCAGGCTCACACAAGGGCCAGTGACGTTCTCGGGAAGGTTATGAGCTGGGTTTCACCATGGCCTCCTTTAAAATTAAAGAAACATACTTCACTAAATTGTATTAAACACAAATTAAAACGTAGTCAAACGATGTTCTTTCTTAAAATGCTATGGTTTACTATGATCTGTGCTCTCCCTTCAGTGAAAACATAACAATAACAGCATTTTTACCAGCCCAAGGAGGCGTGGCTATCGACAAGGATGAAGGACGGGAGAAAGGGAAACCGCCCCCTCCCTGCAGGCAAACAGTCCAGCACGCAAGGCTCCTGCATCGGAGAGGACACCGTGTCCCTCAGGGCAGACTGTGTCCCGACGGTGCCCTTCAGGCCCAGTAGGTCGGGGAGGGGCACACGAGGGAGGACATCTCCCTCTTGTCACAGAGCACTCTGCTCCTAAACTTTGGGGGTGAAGTTTGGGGGACTAAAGGAGATCCCTGCAGTAAACAAACTGACTGAGCAGTTTGCCTACGCTTGCAGAGCCGAGCAGTCCAGTAAGGACTGAATTAAGCATTTCTTATTTTTCATCCTTCACTGTCTCCGAGGGAAAAAAAAAAAAGTGTGGATTACATAACACGTATAAAAAAAAGGGAGGCTGAAAAGCCAGAGTAAATCCTTTCTCTTAGATAGGATTTTTATTCCCACATTATTTCCTCTTCCCCTATCTTCTCAACTTCCCGTCGACGTTTAACCCGATTGATTCCACTGCCAGCAGAAAATCTTGTATCAGGCCCCCAAACGTCACTGCCATCCCGAAGGCACTGCAGTCGGCTCAGCGGCTGCTGTTCGGTGGTGATAATGCACGTGCCTCGGCTGTGGGCTCGCCAGCAACATGCCCGTCGTCTTCCTTCCAGGAGTGTCAGAGTGGTCCTCCTGACTTGCTAATTACCCTTATTCCATTGTTGGGTAGTTCATACATGTAGTAAAATCATTTTATTAAAAGTCATTTATCGGACATCCGATCCATTTGCAATGCCTGAAAGCAACATTTTGCATCCTCCGAAAGAGGCTTTCCGTCAAGCACCAGTTATTGAGTTCAGCTACGGCCAATATCAGCACACACTTTGATAACACACACTAATTATTTAGTATATTATCATTCCCCAAGAAGCAAGAAAAAGTGCAAGGTATCTAGGGATGTCTTGTTGTTGAAAACTTGACATGACTGCTATTGGCACACTTTCTGGTGAGAGTTCAGTAACAGCAATGGGGGTGTGAGCGTCCCTTCTGTACCTGGTCATGAACTCTGTGTCTCACGGAAACGAAAGCATTTTGGAAATTACCCTCCCAGCAGGGTCATGCATGTGGATTCCATGGCATCTGACCGAGCCTTCGATCCTGTCTTTCCTGCTTCTGAGGCTTCTGGAAGTTGTCCTAATTCTTGTCGCTACGGGCCCTTCCTGCACAGACATTTGAGTTAGTCCAATATGGATTTCTAACACCTGCAGCAGAACGCATTCCGATTGACACGGAATGTTGAGCCAGGTAAGGACGATTGTGGGTAAGACCCTAAAAGGCGAGATGAGCTGCGTTGGGGTCTGTTTGCCTCAAACTCTGAGCTGCAAACCTTTTCACAAATCTGCAGTAGGTATAACTTGTTTGAAACCCTTGACCGCTTTGTACGATCGTTTTTACCACTTCCGTAGATGGAGCTCTCCAGAACAATGCTACTGTTATTCTTGCCCTGGTCAGGGGAAGCTGGAAGCTCTACCCCCCGTACTTGTATAAATAGAGAAAGGAATTCCCTCCATCCCTAGGCCTGGTGTATTTGGCTGGTGGCTTCTTCCTGAGGTCCAAGGTCAGATGGCTCTGGCCAGGCCTCCGCTGCCCACACACTTCTCACTATTGTCGAAGTTCAACGTTCATTCCAGCAAAAATTTTTGATAGTTACTGATGAAGAATTCACTTAGCCTAGAAATACAAAAGTGAAGTTCATAAGCTTCACACATAATTTTGCCCAAACACATCTGTTCAGTCTTTGATTGTGAGGAAATAAAAGTTGCCAGTATTTTCAGAGAGCAACAGATATAATGAATTGATTACAAAGAATCATTACAAAGACTCATTTAGCAGAACTAAGGGCATGCTTTTATGCAAAATCATGAAGGTCATTGTAATAAAATGTTCTCTAATAAAAGATGTTCGCCAACTGAAAATTACTACCACGATGTGCACGAAATGGTTATGAGGTATATCGGCTCTCAAGACCAGGAGAGCTGGGTCAGCCGAACGTCAGTGGGGGTGGACGCTTCCACCGTCATTCTCACTGCAGCCACAGGTCAGCGCAGTCCCGCAGTCTCTCCTTATTAATGGCCTTCATGGGCAAGCCGAGTGAGTCCTGCTGGGGTTTGCTTTACTCCATTCCTGGAGGAAATTGGACGCTTTACGTTACTTAACTAAATATATTTCCGAATAGTTTTTTTTTTTTTTCTGTGACCTACTTAACCTTCTGCCATGACCATCAGGGTGTTTGTGCCTGTTAAAAGTCTACGGATCAGTGAGCTATCCGCTGTTACTAAGGGGGCAAGCTCGCCCGTCCCGAAGTTTCAACAGTGGGAAGAGCCCTTTCGTGTCTCCTATCGAAGGCTGACACTCAAGGAGTCACCTCCTCTCTCTTCTGAATTCTGAACCCAACGCAAAGTGTCCAAAGTCGTAAATATAAACAATTGACTTCTGCAAAATTAGGAAACAAAGCTCTGTATCAAAACCAGTGATACAAACATCTCCAAATATGGATGAATTTGGCCCTGAGTCCAGGAGGGGCCTTGAGTTGATGCCATTTATCTTGAGTCTCAAGAAAAACACTGACTCTCCTATGGGAAGTGTCATGGATTTAAAAGGTCTATCCAACCACTTATTAACTAGAAAAATGACATAAACATACGGGCTTACCAAACGCAAAACAGAGGGTGCTTTGGAACTGAAGTGAAGTAAGAAGTGATTTCTTATCGGTTACGACCACCGAGGGGCAGCGAGGAAGCCGCGTGAAAACAAAGGCTGCATCACACCGAGTAAGGGCTGACGTGCCCGTGGGCGGAAATGTGTGTGGTCGAAGTTAGAACTGAGACACCTGCACAGAAGAAAGAACCAGGAGGGGGATGGAGGGAAGAAGCACAATTTCGCCCCTTAAAGAATTCTCGGTAATTTACATCTTCGGCACTATCTTACAGGGACTTGTAATTTTTCTGCACCGACCGGCCAGACATCAGAGATTCTGTCTTTCGACAGTAATAATTCCTTGTGCTGTTTCTCTCGTTCCGATGTAAAATTTCCTGTAGCCTCTTTAAATGGGTTAAGATGACGTAGAAAAACAAAACCACTTATTGACAGTTTTTTCAGGCAACATTATATATTTTGAGCAACTTCACTCAAAGCCAAAAGGATTACAGTATCTCCTAAGTGAAAATACTTTCTGGGTGGATACCTTCGAAGTTTTTTAAAAAAATTAAGTAGGTTTTAGTACACATCTCATCTCAGACCTGCGGCTTCCGGGACAGTGGGGGTAAGTCTGTGTTGGTTGAGTCCCTGGTCTGCGGTCCTTCGTGACGGCTGCCCGGACCAACAGATGCGGCGCCTACGAGGCTCCGGGAGCTCTCACAACGCCACGCTTCACAGGGGGTCCGAAAAGCTCCTCAGGGTGCTACGGAACACAATGGCTTTTTAAATGCTTACATATTAATGCAATTTGTGGGGGGGAACCCTCAATTATCCAAACAGTGAAATATGAGAAGTTTTATTACATTGGGAAGACTACATTTTCTTGAGAATTCTGCATTTCAGTATTGAGTGTTTTTAGCAACCTTTAATTTACTCAAACGCTCACTTGATGTACTCCCTATGTACTACGATGCTGGCTCAGAGGAACTGACAAATTTTTACCAACAGAAGGAACGTCTTCTGCTTTAGCATGACACACTGCTTACTCAGCCAACTAAGGCCGGTGACATTGAGGGTGGAAGAAGCCCAGTCATAATTTCGGAGCGCCCCCCCCCCCCAGTCGGAATGCCCCCTCCAAGGACACCTTCAGGAAAAGCAGTGGGTGACAAGAAGAACATATTCCGCATGAGTGAAGGAACTTCAGAAAAGGCAGATTTCTGGCTTATCGCCCCAACAGAAACTTACAACTCTTGGGGGAAAGAAGACACTCGCCTAGACTTTGATGCCTGTTTAAGATCCCAAGCAGACACAGCTGTCTCACAAGTACTACAAGATCCAGCAGAAACTGAGCACTGAGCCTGGAGCCTGGAGGGGGTTGAAAGGCAGAAGGAAGCCAGCTGGTGGAGCGTGGTGGCTGCGGTCAAATCCCGGGAAATGGGTGAGGAAGAAACCCGTGCACCACAGAGGGAGGGGCGGGCAATGACGGCATCCATCACGGTGCATTTTTTATTTCATCGAGAGCATCGTTATTTCCCACTGAAGGAGAAAAGACTTGTAAAGGCCCCTGTGAAAAGGGAATGCAAATTTACATCCTGGCAAGAAGGAAACTTCAAAGAAGAAGATTTCCACAGAACCTATTATTCAAGCATGTTTCACTGACAAAAGCTCAGAAAGGAAAGGAGAAAGCAAGGGAGAGAGAGAGGAAAGTTGTTTCAAATCCTGATTTCCCAGGGAGAGCAACTCCTAAGATGTGTAAGTAACTGGACAGCCACATGGACCCCAGTCCTTCAAAACTCGTCATCAAAGAAGAATCTGGTATGAAAAGTATACGGCAGGATCAGGGCCTTTTGTGTTAAACCCTGGGAACAGTAAAAGACACTTGAAACACGACTGCTCGGAGAAATTCCGTGATATTTATAATGACCAAAAGTGGCCTCTCGCTTCTCATCAGACCAACCTGAAACCGCTGGCGAGCTGGAAGCTCACCATCACGCGAGCTGAGTCTAGGAAGCAGTACCGTGCGTGGGAGACTGCGTAGGCACGTATCGGAGAGCATCAGGGGGCATGTCTTTGTAAGGGTCTGTCCCATTTTATGATTCGTGTCACTGTCACGAAGATTCAACAAATTCAATAGGCCACCAAGAGACATCAGTGCAAAAGTCTGTCCATTACTTAATTTGATACGTACGCATTTATTCTACAGTTTCCTTCTCTGCCCCTAAAACGAGGGGTGCAAAGAGAGTGACGTGGAAGTTCATAGCAAAGGCTTGGGGGTCAGAATAGCTTAACTGGGATTGCCGCTCTGCGAGTCCCAAGGAGGGTGTCAGACAAGTTATTTAAAACCGCAGAACTCGTTTCTACATCTCTTTAATTGGGCTAATATTACCTCTTTTATATAACCTGCATTATAAATGACAAAGTGCATTCAAAACACCTAATACTATAACTGGCATTACAGTAAGTACTTAACAAAATGTGGCTATTAATATAACTTTAGAATAATTTCAGCTGAAATATCGATTGATATGTCAAAATGCTTACTGTAACAACTTCTATTTTATCCTCTTCTATAAAATTTAATACTCTTATGAATTAAGGAGATTTTATTTTAGGAAGAGTGGTAATAACATGGTTTTTCTCTACAAAGTCCATAATATTTAAAAATTAAATGGTTCTTGAAAATTTTTCTTCCTACTCCGTGAATATAGATCTCAAAAATCAATTTTACTCACAGTTGAAAAATGCTTTATTACTACATCAACAAACAAAATATGCCAAGCCATGACTTAATAATATTTGCAATTTTTATTACCTAATACATGTCAGAAGCTCAAGAATTCATCTTTATATTCATAAAAGTATTCATACTGGTGATTGATATGTATAGACTTTGATTCTAGAACATCATATTTTATCAATTATAGGAAATAATCAGCTACTCTGAAAGGAATGTGTTGTAGGACCAGTAACTTTAAATGTTCAGTAAAAAGATGGATGAAAGTCTTTTAAGCACCATAACCTTGCAGCCAGCGCCCAGCTTTTTCTGGGTGACGGCCTCCTGGAGACTCGTCCCTCGGCCGGTGCGGACGTGGACTCAGCCTTCCCTGACACCGAGGCTGGGTCTCCATCAGGCCAAGGAAGCGTTTCACTTCTGGTGGTTGCTGTGACATTCTCCACCCTCCTGTCCTAGAACAGTGCCCTCTGTTTTGAATGGATGTCCAAGATGGATCGGAAAATGCCAAGGACAGAAGGAACTCATGAGGCGGACCAGCGTTGCCTGACATAACTTCTAATTCTGCGCCTTTCCCATGCTCAACAGCAGGCTGACTTTATATGGCAGAACGTATTTCCGTACGGTCCATTTACAACAAGGCTCGGAGGAGGGAGTGAGCGCTAAGATGCCCGTTTAAGTCTACACAACATAAACATAAAGCCAGTCATAATTTTGGTTTGTTTTCATAGTAGGCACATTTAAAACAGTGAAGAGAAACTCTTGAGAATGATTTTAATCATATATTTGATTTTGGATGAAACATGTAAACGATCATCCTTTCAACACATGAATGATATTAACATTTGTTAATGAGGCATTTTACATTCACGCGCACACCATGTGTGTGGGTTCTGTGCTCGCCGCGCCTCTTCACACTGTGGCATGGCAGAGGCCCTGCAGCCACATGCGGCCAGTGCCTACCCAGCAGGACAGTGGAGTTGTGGAGGGTGAGTCCGGGGAGTCGCTTAGCTTGCCCCGTGCAGGTAAAGGGCACGAGAGACCCAGGGTGCGTCCTGCTCTGTGCCAGAGTGTGCACATGGGGGCAGGTGTGCGGGTGCACGCGGCTTTCCTCTCTCCTTCCCGCCGTCTGTGGATGCTGACCTGCGCCCGTGTTTTCTCCTGCCGTAAATGCTCCGTCTTCAATGACCCCCGAGGACTTATCCTTAAGTACTACGATTTTTGGGTTTGTTTTCCCCTTATGTCTCTGACTCGTTCTCTTCTCATCCTTATTATATGCCATCGAGACTCTGTTTCGACAATGAATTTAGCCTTCTCCTGTTCGGCAAATCAATCTAAAGTTTTTGACACACTCAGGCCTTGCCCTTGATTTTGGTCAACAACACCGGCAACTCTATATTGCAATGTGGGCAGGAATTCCAATAGCTGAGCTGCTGCTTGAAGGTTCGCAACCTCACCCGGTGGGGATCAGTTAAAAGGTTTTAGCAATCCTGACAGCCAGAGCTTTCTGAAAAGGAGAAATGAGAAGCAGGGGTAAAACAGAACAGGGATGGAAGTAAAACTAAAACAAACAAAACCACAATGACGAAAAACCAAGTCTACTGCCACTAAAAATCTTAATATAGATAGCAATGGTAATCGCAGTTGTATGTACAGTAATTAATATCATCTTGCTTTGTTTCATCTGCATGGTAACCATGTGAAGTTGTACTTGACTTTCTCCTTCTCTGTGCCTCAACCCTGTTTGTTGTTTCTCTAACAGGAGTAAAGGTTTGACAGAATCTACCTGTTTTCTCATCTTATCTCCTAGCATTCTCTTTGAAAGCTCTCAAATGAAAACTGTTTTCTGTAAACATGTCTAGTGACTCAGAAGGAGACTCAGGGAGAAGCCAGAACTTTGCCGTGACATCCCATTACTCACGTTCTTTTTTTTTTTTAAGATTTTGTTTATCTTTAGAGTTATTTATCTTTACAAGCGAAGGGAAGGAGAGAGGGAGAGGGAGAGAAACATCAATGTGTGGTTGCCTCTTGTGCGTCCCCTGCTCGGAACTGGCCTGCAACCCAGGCATGTGCCCTGACTGGGAATCGAACCACGATCCTTTGGTTCACAGGCCTGCGCTCAATCCACTGAGCTACACCAGCCAGGGCTCCATTACTCATGTTCTTAAAACGCATCGAACATCGCCCGTCCCACCTCCAATTGCTGTGGTGCAGGCTGACAGATCCCCACACGGCGAGGCCCCTCCCCCACGATGACCCTCCCTTTGCCCGAACACTCCTTCCCTGGAGTCAGGCTCTCAGCCTTCTCCTTCACCAGCCCCTCTCAGGTCCCCTCTCTCTCTCCCCCCGCAGGTTTATTTTATTTTATTTTTTAAATGAAGAGAAAGGGGAAACCACAAAGACAATGAGAACTGTCTGAGAGCTGTGCCTGATGTTGCAAAATAGAGCTAAACTGTGTCTTGATTATAAAAGAAAAATCAATTTGGAAAGTATTGACTTGGAAGAACTTAATTGCTCGTAAAATTAATTTATGGATGACTTTATTTGATGTTTGGAAACAGGAATACAAATGAGCCAGCTCTGACGTGCGTGACTTTCCATGGCCAGCCAAGAAAAGGTAACGGACAAGAATGGAAAATTGAAACTGAGAAGGTAACGGCTGCCCCCTCTCCGCTAGGAATGCCCCGGACTCGGTTACAAGCATTGGGCAGTTAGAAAACAGTCCAACAATGTCAGCTGCTGATAAGCTTAAAATTTGAAAACACATTTAAATTGAATTATATCTAGTTGACAGATTGGTTTAATTCTTGTCCTCCCATTGTCTCATTTTGCCATTCAAGCTGTTTTTTTCATGCTCATTCCACCCCACAAGTTGGCTCCTGGCGAGGCCCCTCTTCCCGGCTTTTTTCTTTCTTTCACTGTGTTGGCAGGCAGGCACTATGATAAAGCATCAAGCGGAGATGGTAGGCATTTTTGTCTTGGATGCCATGAAATTTTGTGAAATCTTGTATCATATCTAAGGAAATGGCCATATTATATTTTATTGCTGTAGTTAAGGGCACTTGCGGTCTTTCAAAGGTTACATTAACTCTCTTTCTGGTTTAATATATTTTGATGATACATTTCTCTTCTTTGCTGTGTTATTTCTTTACTTCTACTTCTTTGGGTTTGTTTGGCAGTTATTTCTAAAAAAATTGTTTTGATTAGTTACATATACTTTTCTACACTTTTTCCTCATTATTTATGTATCTATATTATGGATGTATTTCTTTAAATAATACATGTTTGGATTACTTTTCTTATCCGGTCTGATTATTTTGTCTTTAAATAGCAGCAATTAGTCAATTCACTGTGCCGTTTTTTCCTTGAACGAGGTTATTTAAACAGAGGTAAATATGACACAGAAAAATTAACATATCTAATTTAAATGTTAGTGATTTTGACATATGTAGACACCTGTGAAGCCACCATAATAATTAAGATGAAGATAATCGATCACCCCATCTGCCTGCTTCATCCACATTCCCCTACGATCAGTGGTCCTGAAAACCCGTGACTGAGGAGCCTGTCACCACAGAGCGGTTACCAGTTTCGGGGGTGTTAGTTAAATGGAACAATAAAGTATGCTCTAGTTTCGTATGGCTTCCTTTGCATAGCATAATTATTTTGCTATGTCATAAAATTACAACATGATGAGTATTAATAATCCGATACCTCTTAATGTTGTATAAGAAGGTTTTCTCCTGAGTTTTGGCTGTTGCACAAATACAGAGACTGAGAACATTGTGCAGAGGCCTTGGTGTGAACATCGTTTTCATTTCTCTTGATTATATACTTAGGAGCGCAATGTCAGGGTTGCAATCGATGATATTTGTATCGATTTTGTGCCACTTTGAAATGCTAACCAGCAGTTTATGAGAGTTTTAGTTGCTTTATATCCTTGTTACACTTGGCATGATTTGTCTTTTCAACATGGACTTTTCTGGTGGGTGTGCATCTCACGGTGATTTTTACCTTGCGTTCCTCGTGTTTTTTCCTTGTGCATAGTAGCCATTTCATGTGTTTGGACACTAGGTCAGAGGTTCTACTTTGAGGATCCAGTCCAAAGTGAAGGGTCTTAAAAGGCTCCACAGTTCTCGCCCTCGGGCGGCTTCTGGAGCTCATGCCCTCTTCCTAAGCGACAGAGGTTGGGAAAAGTCACACCAGGCCTCTTCCCCTTGTAGCTGTCCACTTTGGAATAAGTAAAATCCCACTATAAAAAAGCAGCACTGAAAACTGGACTCACTTCCCTTTTCTTATTCCTCTCCGCAGCCGTATCTGGTGAACTCTCAGTAACCGTGCGCTCTCCAACGCAATCAAGCAGATTTTTATAAAAGATTTTTAGTTACTGCAATAGGGGAATTGGTCTGACTCCAAAATGCTTACAAGATAGTCAATAAACACTTCTTAAATGGAATAATGGAATAATTGTGTGAATTATAAGATGAAGAAAATGTGAGCAAGTTGATTTAATCGTAAGAATTAGAAAGAATAAACACTCAACAGGAAGTGTAGGGCTACAGTGCTTGCATTCACTTTGCTACATTTGTGACGTCTGACCTCCAGTGACCCGACACTTACAAGTTATCGTTAACTGATGACAACTTCCGTGCCATGAACAGAGCATAGCATGAGAACGCAGTGTAAAAACTTTATTATTGGGAAAGGGAAGATAGTATGGAAATAAATAAAAATAAATTCAAGGCAAAAAATAAATGCATATTTCTGTTTTCTAGTAAAATTCACACCACAGCTTCCCCCCCTCACCTGTTTAACTTTTCCTTCTATTGAAAATCTGGTTAAAGTTTCACCCTTACGTTCTTGAAAATATAACCCAGAAGAGACTTTTCAGTTTCTTTAGCATGGATTACTATGACCTATGCCCTACATCCTTAAATGATATTTCACCACCTTCTTTCTCCTTTTTGCCATTTTGCACAGTTTACTCCTACTATTTTGGTTTTGGTGCCTTTTTTTACATTCTGTTATGATTTTATTCATTTATGCAAATTAAATTATGGCCTCTTTAATAGTGGTTTGATACAAATCTAGCTCATGTCGATTTCTTGCCTCAACCAGACATACGAATTCCAAGTTGCCTGCAAAAATCCACTGGCCAGGGAGACTCTCAATGAGCTTCTCAGCTTCTACACGCTCAAAATGCGAGTTTTTACCTATTAGCTGCCATTGTCTATCTCCGAGTCCGTTTTCTCCCAGCTGTATCAATGTCGCAACATACTCTGCTGTTAATGGTCCTGCGAAGCAGAGACATTGTTAATGCGAATGCAGGGGAGAGAGCAGAATTCAAATCAGAAAAGCTTTTCAAAAGAACTGACAAACTAGTTAAATATAGGCAGAAAACGCCAACAGTCTCTCTCTATGTCCAGGTGGGAGGAGCTTGGAAGGCACTGCTGTGTCCCGACAAGTAAAATAGAAAGAGGGAAAAATCAACATCGTCCTGGGATTGAGAAGAGCGATGAGGGGGCGGGGCGGAGAAAGGAGAGACGGGCAGGGCTTGCTGCTTTCTTTGCCCTTGAGTTCTTGGGTTCCCTTGGAAGTATTACGGACGTTAATCCCCATACTATCAGATATGTGGTTTGCAAATACTTTCCCCCACTTTGTCGGTTGCCTTTGCGGTTTGTCTATTGCTCCGTGTGCTCCGATGAAGCTTCTTACTTTGATGTAGTCGCACTGGTTTGTTGTTGCTTTTGCTGCCTCTCCTTTCAATGTCAAATCCAAAAAAAAAATGTTGTCAAGACCAATGTCGCAGAGTTTACCACTTGTGTTTTCTTCTAGGAATGTTATGGTTTCGAGTCTTACATTTAAGTGTTTAATCTGTTTTGAATTGATCTTTATGTATCGTGCAAAGAGGGGCCCTGTTTTATTCTTTTGCATGTGAATGTCCAGTTTTTTCAATACCATTTATTGAAAAGAGTATTCTTTCCCCATAGTAAAACTTTGTCAGCTTTGTCAAAAATCGACTGACCACGTATACAGGAGTTTATTCTCGAATCTTTGTTGTGTTCCATCGGTTTGTGCGTCTGTCTTATATCAATACAACATCACTTCTGTTCAGGACAGCTTTGATATGTACCTCGAAATCAGGAAGTACGATCCCCCCAGTGTTGCTCTTTTTTTCCCAAGATTCATTTGGCTGTTCAGGGTCCTTTGTAGTTTTATAGTAATTTTAGGATTTCTTTTTGTATTTCTGTGAAAAATAACATTGCTGTTTTGATGAGGGTTGCATGAAATTTGTAGATCATTTTGGGTAGTACGGACATTTTACTAATGTTAATCCAATTCACACACAGAGAAAGCTTTCCATTCATTTGTGTCTTCTTTAATTTCTTTCATTAATGTTTTATCGTTTTTACTGTACATATCTTTCATCTCCTGGATCAAGTTTATTCATAAGTATGTTACTGTTTTTGATGTTGTTATAAATGAGATTGTAAGAATCGCATATAGGTTTAAAAGTGGGTACAGAAGGAGATATGATTCGCAGACTAATCAAAAGAAAGGTTACAGCTACACTAACCCAGACAGAGCAGGCATCACAGCAGAGAAAATTATCAAGGCTACCAAGGGCAACGTGTAGTGACAAAAGGGCCAAATCTCCGAGAAAATGTAACGATCCTTCAATTGTATGAGCCTAACAACCAAGCCCCGGATTTTGCAAGGCATAACTGGTAGAAAGAACGCCAAGAGGCAACAGACAGACCTGCTCTTGCCGCTGGAAACGTCAGCGCGGCCTATCGGAAACGGGCAGACCCAGCGGTCAGGAAGTCGGCCGGGGCACAGCGGGAAATGTCAACCACGGCAATGAGCCGATTTCAAATATTCTTTTTTTTCTCCAAGCAACTTCTTGTTTCCTTGAGCATCCTATGCTACGACTTCATGCCCATTTCTGTGACCGTGACCACCAAGCTCCCCTCGTAATTTACGCCGGCCGCCAGTGGAGATCAGGCGTTGTGTGTCAGGGACTGGTCCGAGTGCCCTACATGCATTTACTCAATTAATTCTTTCATGAGGACACTGGACTCAAAAAAATGTGCAACTTGCTCAGGTTTATACTGCTTATGACAGATTGTGGATTCAAATTTTATGTAGCAGCCCATTTCCAGAGCCCAATCTTAAATAACTCATATAGAAAACTGTTGTTTAAAGAAATGGGATGGGCAGATGATAATGTTACAGACATGTTTCTACTGGGTGGGTGAAAGATTGCTAGAAACAGCCTTAAATTATGATGAATGCTCCCTTCTCAGAGTATTACTAGTACATAACAGAAGTCTTCTCCTTAGTTTCTATGGTCAGCTTCCCATATCCTGCCGAGAAGATACCCATGTCTCGGAACCTCTGCCTGTCACTAGCCACCAAATTCCCCTGCTGGACCCTGATGTTCAACCAAAACACAACAATAAAATGTAAACAATTGACCACAACCTTACTGCAGAAACTCTATCTGCTTGGCATCCTTATGAATATTGTGTATGTCAATTGCTTTTAAATTCCCATTCCTAAAATCAAGGGAAGTATATTGCTCTGTTAAATGGCAAGTTCCAATATATATCCAGTCTCCTCCAGCCATGATGCTCATTTCTACACCTCTCCCTGCATTGAACACTTAATGGTTTGCAAACCACTTTTGAGTACACTCTCTCTGTGGTAAAATTAACGCTAGTTCAAAAAACAGCTTACCGCATTGTGGAAGAAGGTAATTAAGTCATTCTGTAACCTTGGGCCAGTAATGACATTCCTCTGGACTTCCGTTGCTCATCTATAGCATAAAGGTGTTGGAACAGATTATTTTAAAGGCCTCTCCCAGTTCTGCCATTCTGTGGTATGCTCTAAAATAAACCAACTCACTGTCCATTATTATGGATACTGATTATTATATTATCCTCACTGTTATTCAGGGATGTCTCCAATAATGTGATATACATGACTTCCATTTATGGATGGCATGACCTTTAATAACCTTGTGATAATCTCTCCAGATTCGCACGTTACAGCTAATAGATGCACGTACATTTAGCTCCATTAAACATTATGGCATCAGGCGAAATAAAAAGTGGCTCTCAATCCAACTCTTGGTATCTTTCAGTCTCTACTTCCAAAACTCTATAGCTGCAATAACAATGTAATAAACCCCTTTTTTTGGTGCTACTCACAGTGAAAAGTTGGTGCCAAGGATGCTACACCAAGGCTGTCTTGTAAAAATACATTTGAAAATGAAACTAGAAAGATTATACAGAAAATGTCTGTTCGTATTTCCTTGGGGTGAATCAGCCTGGAAGCCGTGGGTTCTCTTTCACATCAGAAAAGGCAGAGAAGCCACGCCCATCCTGCTGAGAAGAGAGAGCCTGGGGACCTTTGGGACGCGCAGGACAGAGCCTCGCTTAGATCAGAGGCTTCCATCTGGAGTGTCTGAACTCAGCTGGGAGTGGGGACCAGCTGGGCGGAGGGAACTGGGTACTGTACATAACAAAAGGCAATTTTGTCAGGGTCTAGCAGCTCAGGAAAGTGTAATACCCATGGACAGGTAAACCTGGGGACCGCCTCAGAAAAAGTAAAAGATGGGCCAGTCTCCTTGAGGCCCCCGAGGGTGGGCAGGCAGAGTGACTGCGGACCGGCAGGTTGCCAGAGCTACCTCAAGCAAATACCATGGGGTGGGAGGGGGTGCCTCACCACGTGATCCCCTGGCACAGGCAAGGGTCCTGTCTGGGACGAGGGCATGTAGGAACTTGCCCTTTGGCCTAGAGGGCGAAAGAAAGAAACGTGGACTTAAAGAGAATGTAGCATGCACTGCAAACGAGTCCGCGAAGGGGGATGGGGGTCCTTATAAGGGCATGCAATTAAAAACCGACGGAGGTCCCAGAGGGAGTTACTGAGGGGTGGGTGTGTATTATCAATGATAACAGCTCCCCGCAGTTCCTGGTAGTGAATCTTTAAATGTGGTGCACGGCGGGTGGAGAGCGGGGCGTGGGGGGGGGGGGACTCTGAACACCCCAGCCAACCGGCAGAGGGACGTAAGGGAAGCCACAGCCTATGACGGGGTTTCAGGAACAAAATATGACAAAGACTAGACCATTTTCTAGGGTGCCTCGGGGGAAAAGAGTACACAGTAAAAAACAGTGCCTGTGTAAGACAGAGCTGCCCACGTTTGGTGACAAACCGATAACCACGCGATTGCTGCGGCCCCGCCTGGGCGGTGACGCCCTGCGGGTGGGAGCTGGCGCGGGGTCTCCCTGCGTTCCTCCCGTGGGAGCCACGCGTTCCTGGGCAGGGTCCCTGAGGCCGATGTTCATATTCCCGTGCGCTCACACACTATTTATACATGTAAGAGGCAGCTCACCGGTGATGCTTTCTTTCGAACGTCCCAAGAATGATTAAAACAAGGGGAGACACAGGGCGATCGCGTGTAAGCGTTAGCTGCGTGTGCTTATAAACGTTCCAGCGACAGATACGTCTTCTCACGCATGCCAGTGTGCACGCGCGCAGAGTTGAGAAGTCCTTGGGCGGAGCCCAGGACTTCGGAGTGGCCTGAGCTCCAGCGGGGGGCCCAGCAAAATGATACCCTGTCTGCAGCAGTGACACAAATTCCGTTCTTCCTGCACCCTGAATTACATGATTTAAATAAATAGAATAAAATAGAAGTGATGACAAGATCGATTTTCAGTATGCAAAACTGCTTTGCTTTGGGATCTTTGGGACACTCTCTAACTGATGCTGGCATATTAGACCTATACTTTTAATGTTTTTCATCCGTGCCAGCCACTGTAATAAAATTCTCATGTGCAACTTAACTGCAGCATTAATGAGGCTGATTGGTCTATAACAGGTAGGGTCAGTTTTATCATCCTTTAAAACACCTGAATTAAGATATTTTTATCCCCACTACTAAAGGAAAGAACTAGTTCAATGTATATTCCCTAAGGGGGAAACCGAGAAAATCTAATTAAATTCTTGATAAGATCTTTAAAGCTGGAAGGTTCCAAAATGTAATTGAGAATCTACTTTTTAATTTAATTTCCCCAAAGTTGCTGAAAATCGTACTCACTCTGAGTGTGATTTTTTCCAACACAGCCCCAGCACCAGGGAAGGATGTCCTTTGGGACGACAGAACCTCCAGTTGCCCGAGTGTCGAAAAGTGTGGCCTCGTGTAAACTCCCACGGCCAGCTGGTATGATGCTGTTCAGTTGGTAGCTGACAAAGAATGTATCGAGTAACTACTATATGTTTAGTGACAGGATTAAGAGACCGAGGACATAAAATTGCTTGTAACTCAAAGAGAATCTGCACACAGGAAGTGGGGGGTCAGACTGGGTGGAGGGGGTGAAGGGGGAAAATGGGACAACTGTAATAGCATAAACAATAAAACATAACCCCCCCCCAAAAGGAATAACAATAGCTCTGCTAAGGGAAGTAATGACAGCTCCAATAAAAGGTAGCTTCCTCCTAGTTGTCCAGTATATTTCGGCCACCGGACCATTGAATGCGGATATCAGGGAGACTGGCTCATTTTTGTACAACTCCATTGAAAGCTGGAGATGGAGCAACTCTGAAAACGAAGGCAAAATCTATGGAAGCCTGCCTACAATTCACACGGTCCTTTATTTGCAGCATAGTATTCCCTTTACAAATTATATTTCCCTTTTTTAAAGAGATTTTATTTATTTTTAGAGAGAGGGGTAGGGAGGGAGAAAAAGAGGGAGAGAAACATCAATGTGTGGTTGCCTCTTGTGTGCTCCCTACTGGGGACCTGGCCTGCAACCCAGGCCTGTGCCCTGACTGGGAATCAGACCCATGACCCTTTAGTTGAAAGGCCAGCATTCAATTCGCTGAGCCACACCAGCCAGGGCTATTTCCATTGAAGTATACACATTAAATTATTTTCAAGAATCTAACATTGTAAGTATTCTCTACTGTAGGCTCGTTATACTACTTATTTTTCCTGAACGTTTGTATCTTTTTCCATGTTTGTATTGTCTGTGATTCTATTATTTCTCCTCAATATCTTCTCTCATCTTTTAATTTTTTTCCAAATGCTTATTTATACAGACATTCCTCCCCCAGAGTAAATCCCTCAATCTCTTATAAATCAGTCAAATCCATGTAGCCTACACTTTAAAAACTGTATCTTAAAATGATTATTTTCACAATTTTCCACTAAATGTGATTTCTAGAGTAAAAGTATCCTACTTTATATATGTTTATAACTACATCCTAAAATATATTGGATGCTTAAAGATTAAATGAAACATTTATCTTGATTAAAGATACCCATTAAATATATGCAAGAGCATTATTAAATTTAAAAATATAATTGACGTAATAAATGAGTTTGTTAAATTTTTAATATAGTGTATTTTGAAATAAAATAAGTAAAAAAATTAGTGGAAGATATTTATTACCAATCAGAAACTTCACAGAAAGCTGAGTCACTGTATATCATAATGTTAATACCTCATGCAGCAGAATAATTTGGCAGGAGATTTGAAGCTAGCAGAAATGTTGGGACATTTCTGTGCTAGCTGGTTACTATGGAAATAAAGACAAAATGAAACAGAGTGTTAAGCAGAAAAAATCAGCAGGAATTGTATGTAGCTTAAGATGTGGGCAAAGATATTAGCTAGAGACCATGGTAAGAAGTGTCTGCCTTACAGGACTGTGTTGACAATAAAACCTGAAAGCGTTCCTACTTAGCATCTTGACACTCTTTAAATATTCAAATTCTATGCAACTATCTAGCTGGTTAGAACTTGTAGAAGCCTCGCTGCATTTATGATTTAAAAAAGTGGGATTTGTCTGAGTATCAACCTAATAGTTATCTTTCTATGAAAAAGCATATAGAGAGCACTGTAAATCAGTTATTTAAAATATAATGATTAAACCCATAATACATTACTTTTACCCCTTTGTTTTATGGTGCAAGAATAGTTTGTATTACATTTAACTCAGGCAAATGAAAACTCAAGAAAAGCTTATAGAAAATTCACCCACAAAAATACCTGTCATGTACCTAGAAAGCATTTTACTTCTGTTAGAAAATTAGATTAGCTGCCAACATGGAATGCTAGGCTATATTATTTCAAAAGAAGTCCTATAGAGACAGTCTTAATAGAGATAAAATGTGAATGGCAAAGACTGAAAAAAAGCATTAAAAATATAAGAAAAGGAAACAATGTAACAACAGAAATTAAAATTGTAATTTAACCTGACAAATACCTATGAAGAAGACAGGAAGAAAGGACCAATCACTGAATGCATTTTCATATTTCCTATACATGTGTCAATGTTTGAGAGTGTTGGAGAGCTAATTCTAAGCTCAGGCTAAGTTTGTAAGTCACGGTGAGATTGAAACATAACTACACTTCCTACACTGCTTCCTACACTGGATTTCGGATAAAGATGCGAACGACCACCAACATGGGAAGGGCAGGACTCAGCAAAGAAGCAATCGCCACGGGTGATGATAAACACCAAGTTTGCAGGCATACTTATTACAGGTGGAATAAAAGGAAAACAAAATAATACAGATTTTAAAAGCAAGCAAGACGACTTCTAAAATGCAAGCGAAATTCAACATTCATCCTGGAGAGTCAGAGTGAAAACGTAGCTTCGAATGTTTCCCAGAGAAATGAGAATAAAATTTACAGAGCGTCCTGGTGTACTCAGTAGGAAACATGAGGAGACTTCTGTGATGAAAGCAGACCTGAGAGGTGAGGTTAAAAATAGATTTCGAATGGGAAAATTAAAAAGAAAAATCACAAAAGCACTGGCAGAAAATATAAACAAACATCACACAAAGAGGACTCACCCTTCGGGCCTTTGCCTCCCCCGGGCACGCATTCTCTCGGGACAGCTCACTCACTCTAGTGGCTTTGAATACAATGCAAGCTCTCAGTGTTCATGAACGTTCTAGCCTCAGTGAGTTCTCTGAACTTCTGACCCACACAGCCAACACCTTGCTTGATTTCTCCACTAAATATCTACAAAGCATCTCCAGCTTCCCAAGTCCAGGCGGGATCTAGTCATTTCCACAGCTCTTTCTCAAACCTCTGCTCCAGCAAGTTCTCTGCCTGGAGTAGGAGGGCTGATATTCTTCACTGGAGCAAAACCCAGGGAGTGAGTTTTGTTCTTATTTTGTAACTCAGTTCACTGGCCAGTTTTGCCACGTCTGTCTATACCGCGCACCCCGTGTCTGCCTGCCTTTTTCACCTCCGCCTCACGGACCAGACATGAAGCCGTCCCGTGTCTCACCTGACACCTCCTCATGACTTTCCTTCTGGGCTGCCTGCTTCCTTGCCAGCCCCTCTCCCCTTTCTTTTCTCCCTACAGCGGACAGAATGATCTTTGAACTGAGCATTAGATTATGTTAAGTCTTTATTCAAAACCCTCCAATAATCCCGCTTTACTCATAGATCAAAATCCCTCATCAATGTCTACATTGATCCTTCTCCCCTCACCCGTAACTCCCTCCAAAGGCAGGATTCCCTGGGCCCCACAAATTCTTCTGGCTTATTCTTGACTCAAGATCTTTGTGCTTGTCGTACCATCATTCATAAATTTCATGTATAATAACTTTTCAGCTTTAAAATTCCTGATATACCGTATTGGGTCTTGTATGAGGTCTGTCCTAAAGAAGTCCAGCCATTGTTAATATAATGACAAGGTTTGTGTGACATGGTGTAACGTCGCAGACAAAGAGAGTGGACTGGACTGCGCATGCATGAACAATGATGACTTCACCGTGCTAGTCAGCGGGGGCGGTGGGTGCTGTTGGGTGAGCACGGGTACCGTGTGGCCATCACATTCACAATGACTGAATGATAGAGCAACGCATCTGCATCAGATTTTGCGTTAAGTTGGAACATTCCTCTGTGGAAACCATTGGGATGATTCAGAAGGTCTCAGCTGTGGGCAACTGGAGATTGGCAGCTTCATCACAAGGCACCTGTTTACGCATCACGTCTTGTGCAGAGTGTTTTGGCAAAACATCAAATCGCCCAGGTGACTCAGCCCCACTATAGCCCAGATTTGGTGTCCTACAACTTCTGGCTTTTCCCAAAACTAAAATCACCTTTGAAAGGGAGGAGACTTCAGATCACCAATGAGATTTAGGAAAATACAGCGAGGCAGTTGATGGTGATTGGGAGAAGTGTGCGAGGTCCCAAGGTGCCTGCTTTGAAAGGGACTGAGGCATCATTGTCCTGCGTACAATGTTTCTTGTACCTTGTATCTTCTTCAATAAATGTCTCTATTTTTCATATTGCATGGCTGGGTGTCTTCTGGACAGACCTTGTATTTTTCATATTTAATGGTAAAACTGAAATCAAGGTAAGTTGAATGTTTCCAGTTTTTAAGAATTTTAATCCTTTGGTGATGTTGATGGAATATTAGTATCTTCTACAAAAGTATACTGTGTTAAAAATATTTTTAAGAGAAAACTTGCAATTGTTTATAAAGAAGTAGCAAAACAAACACCATAAACGAAGGAACAGCAAAGGCCAATCACATCTGATTCTTTTCTAAATGAGTTGGAACAAACCCTTTTCAGTGTCTTTAAACGGCAAATATAAAATATGGATTTGGATGAGAAAGACGTGGTGAGGTCTCCCTGGTAGCAGGGAGCCTTGTTTAGAGAACAAATTGCACAGTAAAAATGCAATTTTATTTAAAAAAATAGAGTCATTAAAAAAGTCAAAAAAATTTCCTGCCATGAACTACCTGGTAAAGTTGACAATCGCACTGGTCCACAATGTCCCATATGGGGGGGTTTGTGACAAGTAAGTCAGCACAGGTGCCTAGGTGACTTGTGACAAGGTCAACTCCAAAAGGTGAACGTCATAGAGGAAAGTCCCGAAAAAGAAGATTAGAAAACAAGACTCTAATTGGCGAACTGAAATTGAGGCCTACTGAAATGTCATATATATGTGACATTATATATAATTGTATATATTACAACTAACTTTTAAAATAAAAGATAAGGGACTCTCCAGTACCTAATTATGCCCTAAATTTAAGTTAAGCAATAAGGAAGTACATTCCTGCATTTAATACAAAATCGAGTCTTCCGTAATAATCATTATTTCTCATATTCAGAAAAGTTTTATAGGTCTTAAACATTTTAAAGTTCGCCCAAAGAAATGTCTGTCGACGAGAATAACACCAAGAGCTTGCTCTGGGAGAAAAGAGACATTTTCTTCCTCCGATTTTCTGTTAGCACAGTTCCTGTCTGCAACAGAAATGAGAAAACAGGTTTTCATTTGGTGCATGTTACTTGACCACCTGATACAAATATAGATAGAATTCTTTATTGCACATAAATTAACAATTTAGCTGTACGTTTAAAAATATTTTTTCCAAAACATGCTATGAAAATGTATTTTGTATTATAAAAACAAATTCCACAAGGTGAGTATTTAATGAAACTACTATCACAATTTCAACCATGTTAGACAACATTTTGGGATTGTGGAGTTAATTGTCTTCTTCAAAGCAGACTGGTTAGAAAGAAAAGAAACTAAAAAAAAAAAAAAAAAAAAAAAAAAAAGACCCAGGCTCAAAGGAATGGGATCATTATCTGGCAGTAAGGCAAGAGCTTCAAAGGTCAAAAATATCAAATGACAACTTGTAACGTGCAGAGCGGCTTTGGGCGATGGATGGGCCACAAGCAGTTCCCACAGCCCGAGCCCCCAGGCCCGCGTGGTCCAGACTCTGGGAGGACCCGTCCCATTATCCCTTTGATCACCGAAGCTGCACAAACACATTATACAAAACGGGCCTGCAGAATAGCTTCTGTACCAGCGGGAAACGTTTCTAGCAGATGTTTAATTTCTTCTCTTTACCTCCCCACCTTTCCTTCCGTCACCATTTATTCATTTATTTTCGTTCTTCCTACCACCTTACCTTTGGACCACACCAAATACTTTTCATGCTACAATCTCAAACAAAATGAACAGTAACTTAATGGACTAATTTTAGTCAAGATGATACGACCCAACTACCTGTTATTTGCCATCGTTTTATCTGGACAATCCACCTTGTCATGAGCATGTCCGGTGGAGGGTGAGCGTTGATAGGACTCACGTAAATACGAAAGGTCCCCTTCGTTCTTCTCTCAGGAAGAGAACAGCAACGCAGGTGGGTCTCACGGCAATGGAGAATCAAGGCAAGTACAGTGTCACTCATCGTAAGCACCATTTGTGGCCCAGTGCCCATCTCTGTCTACTACTACTCCCCCCACGCCCTGTCTTTGTCCGGTCTCCCTCCGCAGAGATCATCTCTGACTCACGTTAGTCATTCTGCTCTCCTTTCCTTCCTCCTAGGAGCCAGGCAGAGCAGTGGTCAGAGGATGACAACACCTCGTTGCTGCATCTCAGGTCACTGACTGGGGTAAAGAGGTGGTTTTGGCTCCTAGTCAAGAGTACACTTTCCCTCTGGCCTGGCTTGGTGATTCAAAAATAATCAATATTTAATCTAAGCTTGCTGCAACATTTGTATTACTTCTTTCAAGAGGAAGAAATCATAACAATATTATGCAGGAAAGTCCTGACACCTCAGCTGACGATTTTATCTTTATTATCTCCAGCTTGACTTTTTTTCTGATAAACCTAGAGCAAAATAAAAAAAAAATACTTATAAAAAAAAACTCCCTAGCAATTTATTTTAAATAAAAAAAATTACAAGTTTTCTTGGGAAAATGATGCACATGCATTAAAAACAACAAAAAATCAGTTGGAAACAAGGAGCTTATTTATATACTCTTCCCAACAAAGGAAAGAGAGTTGGAGCTTCAAGAGGGCTGAAGTGCGGGGCGCGGTGCCTGGGGAACCCAGGAAGGTCAGAGATATTTGGGGCAGGTGTGTTTGCGCAGCCTCTCTGGCCCTGCTCTTCATCTCCAGTGATAAGAGTTGCTTCCTCATCTCACTACAGGCAGGTGGCGGAGGGGGAACGCATGCCACCTTCTCAAACTTATGCCCTGCTTTTTGGCAGGTAAGAGGAGGAGAGAAGATTCTTGTATTTTTTGATTCTTGATTGCTTTCAGTTCAAAAAATTCCTGATGCCAAAGTGACATATTTGGTGCGGCATATCCTGGTCCCTTCAAAGGAGTTAACCAGCATGTTCCAACTCACATCCCAGTCCCCTAAATTAGTCACAGGCTCACCATTATCTTCCAGGAATGTTGGGAAATTTAGCATCTCATTTGGATGCAATGGATCCAGTTAAACATGGAGAAGTGGGCATGGAGGGCGGATTCTATTTCAGAAAGGACAAGGGAGAACGCTAACATTTCCACCGTAACCTGTTATTCTTTGTATTCCCTCACACAGCCACACCCTGTCCGAGGATTTGCACGTGGGGTGCTGCGGAGGAAAGGGTGGGTGGGACCAGAATTCACTGCTTAGGGACTGGGGAGTGGGCAGTAAGGAAAGATTTTGCAGCCTGGGAAACGGCTTTCCCTTGTCGTGCTTCCGCAGATGTTTGCTAACACAGTCACTTCAGTGACCTGGAAGACACATCCTGTTCCCAGGAGCCCCAAGCTCTAGAGAAGTGGACATGGAAAAGCGGAATTCTGGGGGGTGTTGGAGGCATGGTTGCTGCTTTAAGCAATGACTGTAAGCAGGATCAGCTCAGGCAGGGCGTGGCCAGCGTGCGCCCTGCTGATGGTCGGGCGTTCTGTTGAGAAGGAACGCTCTGGCTAGGGGCCTGACCTTGAACTAGTCTGGGAAAGCCCTGAGATGAGGCTTCACACAACTGTGAGAGTCACTTGCTTCAGGACCCCTTACCACAGAAAATGGGACTTATTCAGAGCCCTTTGCAAAAGTTCCTCCGCCTTACGTGACAAGGAGAGCCGGCCCAAAGACAAATGGTAGGCCCTGCCTCCTCCCACCTACTGTTTCACAGGGTCCCAAGCTCGCCATTAACAAACCAAGGGGCACACGGGTGGGCCAAGCGCAGGGGCTGGAAAGAAAAGAAGTTTGGAAGTTAAGCTTCAAACCGGGGAGCAAAATATACATGCTTTCTTTTTCTTTTTTCTTTTTTGTTGTTATCACATTACTCAGAAATAGAATCTTAGTAATATTCGGGGATAATTGTATGGACAAGAAAATAAATATTGGCTTCAAAAAGCATCTCACAAATTTGGCTTCCAAGTTGACTTAGTGATGCTTTGCCCTGGGAGGCGAGCATCTTCCTCAATGAACTTGGCAATGGGAGCCGGAGGGAGGTGGGTACCAGGAAAGTCCTAGAGCCAAGTCAGTTGGCCCGCATTGCTCTCTCTCAAACATCTGACGCTGCCTCTGCTCTCGTTGTCAAGCAATTGTGCACCTAAAACCTGGTGATTAGACTTGGCCCTGAACCACCGAGGACAGTCGTAAATATTTATGCTGCTCCAACTGTACTTTTCAGCACCAACTCGAGCAACAGGCTGGCTGCTTCCTCAACTTTGTTTTTTAATTTCCTACCAATTCACCTAGTTGCTGGAACCCAATTTATATCTAAAAGACTATGATGGTAAGACTCACTGAAGTGATATGATCACTAAAGTGATATTACCAAAATTGGGAAAACAGCTATAAAATTTTGGATGAAAATCTGAGAGAATATTTCATGAATACGAGTTACAAAATAACTTCTTCAACATGACACCAAGGGTAAATAAAATGAAAAAATCATGATCGCCACATTAAAATTTAATGTTATTGCTACACAAAGACCCCACAGATGAAAGCCAAATGATATGTACTCAAAGAATAAACAAACAACGGATATGCATTTAGATAACAGAATAATTACGAATCCTTAAAAAATAGAACCCACTTGAGAGAAAAAGTGGGCATAGATCATCAACAGTCTTATCAGGAGAATGGAAACCCGAATGGCTGTAGATGAAAAGTTTCCCAGCCTTAACAGTAACCATGGTCATAAAAATAAACCATAATATGTTTAAATGTGTGGTTAGTGCCAATGTAGGGAGAAGAGAAGGGAGTATACTAGATGCCATATTCCCGGTACGTATGATCAGCAACGCCACTTCTAATTACGTATATTTTTTTAAAGATAATACACATTATTAGTCATCAGAAAAATACCAAGTAAAATCACAATGAGATACCATTGCACATCCATTACAATAGAATGCAAAAGAATATTTTGAGAGTTAGAAATTTAAAACATATACTTATCACATTACCCAGTCATTTCTTTCTTAGATATTTACACAGGAGAAATAAAAACAGGTATCCACACAAAGGCTTAATATGAATGGTCAAAGCAACTTTAGTTGTAAGAGCCCCAAACTAGAAAGAGTCCAATTGCTCATCAGTAGGTGAAGGTATAAACAAATTATAACATACATATTACTCAACAATTAAAAGGAACAAACTATTGATAAACACAACATAGGCGCATCTCAAATTCATGGTGAACGAAAGGAAAGAAGCAAAAGGGGGTTTAAAACCATGGTACACGATTCTGGAAACGGAAATGGATAAGCCATTCCTTTCAACACAATTTGTAAGACAGAAACATTAGAAAAAATACCACCCATCCGTTCGTAAATAAGTGGAGACATAGTCCTAAAATGCAGTTGTGAATAGCAGCTGAAGTTGGCCCAAACTGCCTGCATCAGCGCGCGTCAGTCTCAAACTCATAGTGGTCAGTGAATCGCACGGAGTGTCTGGCCCCGTCGTTACAGAGTAAGGAAGAATGGCGTGTACCCTGCACATGCAGTGATAATGGGAGGGTGTGTAAACTGACGACGTAGTTTGCTTTGAAGGAAAGGAGCAGTAGATGGGGGTCTCTGTCGGTAGTTGTGTTTTTAATTCTCAAAATATAAACACGGCAAAAAATTAAGGTTAGTAAACCGAGTGATGAGAATTCAAAGGTGTATCATTTTCCATGAGATACACACCCTGCAAACAAAAACACTGAAAAGGAGTCATAGTAATAGCAGCAACGGTTATTCAGGGAAGTCAAGCTGGGGAAGCCCCTCCTCCGTCCATGAAACACAGGGAGTCTCTGGGGTGCATGGCGGGGTCCTCTCGGAAGCCTCGGCCACACGCAGGCGTGTCCTCGTCCTCTCAGGACCTGCGGAGGACAGTTAGTTTGGCTCCGCAAAAGACAAGCCGAAAATCCTAGTTCACGAGAACTGAGCACTACGTCTGTTCAGTTGCTTCGCATTAAAAAAAATTAATGGGATAGATACGTTTAAAATGTGGGGGGCTAAATTCAGAACTAAAGTGCATTCCTGTATATCCAAATTGCATGATATTTTAACCATGAAGCACAATTGCCCGTTTCCAAATTAAAAACATGACTTCGTATGAAGATATTAATTGTGGATTGTGGCTTGCGGAAATCAAATGTTCTCGAGTTCGGTCTCTTTCACTTGTCAGTGAAGAAGAGTCAAAACGCAGTCTGTAAGA
Source organism: Glossophaga mutica (assembly GCA_039655065.1). Lineage (NCBI taxonomy): Eukaryota > Metazoa > Chordata > Mammalia > Chiroptera > Phyllostomidae > Glossophaga > Glossophaga mutica. Next base: position 94,522,928 of record CM077313.1, read on the forward strand.
TGGTAGAGCGTGTGGATGTGCCCTGTGGCTCTTCCCATCCTTCAGGGGGATTTTCTGGGGGGGGTGTTGCTGTGGGTGCTGCTCATTATTCTCATAATGCCAAGGGTGTCCACCCCGACCTGCAGGTGCAGAGGGGAGCAAGTGTTCTTCGTAGGAGGCATCTCATCATGGGTGTCTTTCCCTGTGCATTAACCATCAGTTGGACATGCTGAGCTCAATATTCGCAGCACAATCACTTGGGAAAAAAAGACAACCCTGAGTTTAGAAAACCGGAACACTTGACCAGGATATCCTATCGTGTGCGCCTGGACAGTCCATGTCTGTATCAGACAGGTATGTTTAGAAAGGGAATGACTACGTCTAAAATAGTGGCTGTTTATAAATATCCTGCTGTCCTACTGTGAAACGATTTACAGACATAACTTTTCAGTGTGAAGCGAGTAACTTTTTCTTCCTTGCTGCAAATAAAGTAGAAGCTGTAGCTGTGCTCTCCGCAGCAGGTTCATCACCGCTCAATAATTAACCTTGACCTTCATTAAGACCCCTGCTCTGCTGGCAAGATTTATAACTACTGAAGTGAGACATTTTCTTGCTGATATAATAATTTCATGGGCAGTAGTACTACCCCAAATGGGAGGACATTAAGACTTCCGGAGGCTTTATTTTTCTTCAAGTGAATCCATTATCAAGAAAATTTAATCCCTTTTTGACTCTAGAATTACAAGGCAGAGTGTTACGTGATGGAATTATACTAGACTCCTAATTATCTGTTGTACATTTGATATTTAAATAATTTCACTTTCCATAATTACTTTTTTCTCATCTCAGTTTCAATAACTACATTCACTTGTTAAAATGGCATGGCAAAGAAACATTTGGAAAAAAAGTGATTCTAAAGATTTAGAATTAGATTTAAATAAACAATCCTAAAAATTTCAGGTAAATATTGTCTTATTTGTTGTGTTTGTCACCAACAAAAAATTCCTTACCCATATTATGAAGGAATACATTCACTTCTAAAGTGGATATATTAGTAAAGGACAGCTACATTCTTACAGGGTTATCATTCTTCGATGTCAAGTTGCATATGTGTTTTAGAAACTTATATTAAGTGTTTTCTATGATCATTATTGTATTAACATAAATATGCTTTGAATTTATTAAAAATTAAGGGATAATTATGGTTTTAACACTTAGTGGTTTATAGTATTGACTTTTATCTATTTATTTAATATATTTTATTGATTATGCTATTACAGTTGTCCCATTTTCCCCCCTTTATTCCCCTCTGCCTTGCACACCGCCTCCCACCTGCATTCTCCCCTCCCCATCCCTTAGTTCATGTCCATGGGTTGTACGTATAAGTTCTTTGGCTTCTACATTTCCTATACTATGCTGTTCTTAACCTCCCCCTGTTTATTTTCTACCTACCATTTATGTTTCTTATTCCTTGTACCTTTCCCCCCATTTCCTCCCTCCCTTTCCATGCTGGTAACCCTCTATATGATCTCCATTTCTGTGATTCTGTTCCTGTTCTAGTTGTTTGCCTAGTTTGTTTTTGTGTTTCCCTTTGAGGTTCAGTTGTTGATAGTTGTGAGTTTGTTGTCATTTTATTGTTCATATTTATCTTCTTTTTTTAAGTCCCTTTAACATTTCATATAATAAGGGCTTGGTGATGATGAACTCTTTAACTTGACCTTATCTGGGAAGCACTGTATCTGCCCTTCCATTCTAAATGATAGCTTTGCTGGATAGAGTCATCTTGGATGTAGGTCCTTGCCTTTCATGACTTCCAATACTTTTTTCCAGCCCCTTCTTCCCTGAAAAGTTTCTTTTGAGAAATCAGCTGATAGTCGGATGGGAACTCCTTTGTAGGTTACTGTTTCCTTTTCACTTGCTGCTTTTAGGATTCTCTCCTTATCTTTCATCTTGGGTAATGTAATTATGATGTGCCTTGGTGTGTGCTTCCTTGGGTCCAACTTCTTTGGGACCCTCTGAGCTTCCTGGACTTCCTGGAAGTCTATTTCCTTTGCCAGATTGGGAAGTTCTCCTTCATTATGTTTTCAAATAAGTTTTCAATTTCTTGCTCTTCCTCTTCTCCTTCTGGTACCTCTATGATTCAGATGTTAGAATGTTTAAAGTTGTCCTGGAAGTTGTTAAGTCTCTCCTCATTTTCTTGAATTCTTGTTTCTTCATTCAGTTCTGGTTGAATGTTTATTTCTTCCTCTGGTCCAAACCATTGATCTGAATCTTGGTTTCCTTCCCTTTACTGTTGGTTCCCTGTGCATTTTCCTTTATTTACTTTTCATAGCCTTCAATTTTTCCTCTATTTTGGGAACACACTCAACTAATTCTATGAGCATCCTAATTACTAGTGTTTTGAACTGTGCATCTGATAGGTTGGCTATGTCTTTCTTCATTGCTTAGTTGTATTTTTTTCCTAAAGCTTTGATCTATTCTTTCATTTGGGCCATTTTTTTTTTTTTTTTGTCTTGGTGGACCTGTTATGTAGTGAGGGGGGAAGTCTTAGGTATTCGCCAGGGTGGGGCAACCCATGTCACTGCACTGTGGTGCTGTATGTGGGGGAGGGGTCCAAGAGGGAACAAGGCTTCTTGCTCAGCTCTCTGCTGGCTTTCAGCCACTTCCTTCACTATCCACAAGCAAATTGGGCCCTTCTGGTGCTGATTCCCAGGTGGATGTGTCTGTACATTCTAGGACCCTGTGGGTCTCTCCAACAGACTCTACTGTGAGGCTGGGAGTTTCTCCCACTGCCACAATCCCCACAGATTTTTTGAGTCAGAGCTTTTGAGGCTTTATTTCCCTGCACTAGAACCCTGGGTTTCATGGTCTGTCTTGCTTCCCAGTTGTTCCTTGTGGTTTATCCACATGCAAATGCAGGACCACCTGTTCTGCCAGTCACTGCCTCACCTGCTCCAGCCACTGCCTTGCCTTTAACCCTCTTTGCCCCAGCTGCCCATCTCTGCCCCTGCTATCGGTCTGGATGAATGTTTCTTCTTTAACTCCTTGGGTGTCAGACTTCCATACAGTTCAATTTTCAGGAAGTTCTGATTGTTTTTTGTTTTCAAATTTGTTATTGTCCTTCTTTTGGTTGCTCGAGGAGGCAAGGTGTATCTACCTATGCCTCCACTTTGGCCAGAAGTTTTATAGTATTCATTTTTAGATGAAAATTTGTTTCTAATCTTGCCTTTATGAATATATATCTGATTGTTCTGACCATGTGAAATTTTTATACAAATTCGAGGGCTCTGGGGTCTAACTTCATAATATTTTGCAGCCATTCTATTGTGAAGAAGAAAGACAGAATGATTTAAAACTATTGTTAACATTGGTACTAATTAGTAATTAGCTTTATTTGGGAACCCCTTCTATAAATTACTGAACTCTAGAAGAATTTTTCTGACATAATTAGTCCATTAGTTAACAGAAAACAGATTTAATTTTGCCTTAATAAGATTGTTTTATTTCTTATAAAGATTTAAGACAAAAACTGTATCATTTGATAACTGCCATTTATACAGTATTTGCTGTGTTTGATTGCCATTGCATACACAGATATATTGCCTTTATTACTTAAACTACCTCACAAGGTCAGTATCGTTCAGTGCGTTACACACGAGGGAGTGTACATGAACAAAACCGAGATGACTGCGGACCACGCAGGTGGCAGATGTGAGAGTCACCCTTGCTTACCTGTCTGCTGTGTGGTCCGCCCTTTCCCTCACACTCACCTCATGACACAAGTCAGACCTAACAAGGGAAGTCCCAAGTCATGCGGGTGTCCTCTCTGCTTAGACAGGTAGAGTACGGCTCTCATGGGGACTTCAGAAGCAATCGAGATTCTGAAGGAAGTTGTGAGCATGTGTGTGTGTGTGTGTGTATGTTGGAACAGTCAATGAAATAGTAGCAAAAATACAACTTGTGCAATGCTTTATCTGAAACACGTGGGATGAGACCTGATTTAAGCAGTCATAATGTTCCAACTATTAGAAACATCATAAACATCTCCTGTAAGGATTAGTAGAAGGAGGGCTTTAGTCAGACAACAATTTTTCTGCAGAGAAATGTGTGAAACTTCATGCTAAATAAGGTAAACATCACAGATACCTTAATTAGCAGATAAACTGTTTGCCAACCTTCATATTACCTTTTAAACATTTTTCAGAATTGCAGATGAGAGAGGGGGCTGCTGCTCTGGAAGGAGGGCTGAAGAGCCCAGTGATCATCACTGGTCTGGGGTAGCCTGCTCTCACGCTGAGTCAGCTTGCCCGCACACCTGCGCTGCACCTGCACTGCACCTGCGCTGCACTTGTGCTGCACCTGTGCTGCAGGGCATGGCTCCATTGTCCCGTTTCATCCAGCCTTAAAGTTTCTTTGCCTAATTATAAGTAAACAAACCAAAACAGAAAAGAATACATCTTGCACACTCCACGGGTGTTTTCTAAATTAACGTTTCCTCCAAACTGGTTTAAAATGATAATTTATTATGCACATGCGTAACTGCTAATGGGTACTGTGATAATACCATTATGTTGGCATTGATCATATGACAGCACCTGCTGATGGGCAGCCTCTCACTCACCGTCATCCATGAGGACCCGGGTTAAGACTGTTTGCAGATACCCAAGTTGGTTTTATGACTTTCGGAAGGCAATTATATCACTGTGGCAGAATCTGATTGTTCTGTCACTAAACTGATGGTTTTCTTAGTTTTTTTCGCTTATTTCTGGAAGCAGTCTTTTCTCCAACTTGTGTGATGACCTCATGGGATTTTCCATTTTCTTCTAAATTACTGGTACATATGGTGATAAGAAATTTTGGTTAAAATGTATCCGTATGGGCCTCTTTTAGTCTAAAGTGTACACTTGTCAAATATGTTAACACTGCTTCAATAATGTCTATGGTACCATGGGGCATGATTGAGAATGTTTTGAAATTAAGTCCATATTGAAAGCTTGTAAAAAGTAAATATTATTTTAATGCAACAAGATTGATGTGGCATAATGTAATTATACCGCAGTAAAATAACATAGAAAAAACTTCTGAGACTTCAGCTTTCGGTTGTTCTTTGTGGGCTTTTTAATTAACTCACTTCTCATTTCAATCAACTAATCTGACTATTTTTCTCAGTATATTGACATCACAAAAAGTGAATGTTCACTTGGCTCAGTTCTGCGTACTTCCAAAACATTTTGCATGGGTACTTACAGAAGGTACAAGATAGGTTAATATTATCCCCTTACAGAACTTTTGAACAGCACTACTATTATCTTTACATGGAGATAATTCTCACTAACATGCTCATTAATATTGACCCTTAATAACACTGATAACTGACCATATTGATACTTCCCGTGAATATTGAGTGGCACACATTTTAAAATTCTGTAAACCAGAAACAGAAAACACACGTCATGGGAAGCAAATGACCGGGAGACAGACAGGCAAAAACAGAAGAGCAATTACGGCCTCGTGAACCGAACCTTTGTCCATTAACCGTGCTGAGTGCAGTCCCTCAACTCAATGACAATCAATTCCTAAAATCTGAAGCCCATCAAGTCACTTCATTTGACCTTGACTTTGACCTGAGGCATCTGCCATAGTCTGTGGGTGGCAGAAGAACTACAGAAAGTGACGGTCATGCATCCCCACAGCCTCCTCCCCTGACTTGCAATGGAGTGAAAGTGAATTCCTATCACACACATCCATGGGGACATACCGGTGTTTTCCAAAGGCAGGAGACTGTCACTGTCCCTTGTGTTAGGGTTAAAAATGCAGTACTGTTAGTCACACCGAGGATGCCACTGTCTTGGTGAGACAAGAATGAGCACATTGGCCCACTGGTGTTTTGCATTTAGACAACAAATTTAACAGTCCACGCTCTCTGACTCAGCAAGAATTTAACCGGATGCCTGTTTTTCCTCAATCTGTTTTTACTGTTGTTCAAATACAGTTGTCTCCATTTTCCCACCACCACTTCCCCCGCCCCCCCACCCCCCTCCCCCCCTCCATCCTTCCCCACTTTGGCTTTGTCCCTGGGTCCTTTATACTTGTTCCTTGACGACCCTTTCCCTTCCCATTTGCAGTGGCGTGCAACTAACTTAATGAATCTCAATGCCAATAATGATTAATGACTGATGACTCATTACTTTAACATACTTATTCTGACGTTCTACATCATTTCAATACCCCATATAGAAATATAGAAACAATGTATCCAACTTCATCTTCCCGGCTCTTGAGCTTGAGAGGCCTGTTTTCTTTCATAGTTCTCCTTCACGATGATTTGCTAACAAACATGCGCACAGCCTGGCATGTTCACAGAAGAGATGACTAATGAAATCTAAACAGTCATAAAAGGAAAATGCCCATGAACTGGGTAAACACAAAAATTATACATGTGATGAATAGGAATAGGATGCGACGGAAATTGATATTGTCAAGCGTATCATTTCAACCACATTTCGATCCTCCTAACAATTACTTAGAATCAGCAACACCACACAGCTAATCAACTGCATGTGTTTATCTTCACAGCTGTTACCCCGGAAAGAGCGCCCCTCTCCTCCCCACTCGGCCCCAGGCACACTGTGATGGTAACGAATACCTCTCCTCTGGAAGAACACAGCCCGACGTCATGGAGAAGATTCAACCAGAGGGCTACTGGAACGCCAGAGACCTGTGGTTTCCAGGGGAACTCCTGGGAGGTGCCCAGAATGGTTTAATGGTGCATTTTGTGAGCTTGTTCCATATCAGAATCAGTTTGCTATTTCTTTTCACTTATTCCTCTAAAATAGGGAGAAAACAACATAAAGTTGTAAATAATATAATCAGACACACATGTAAAAGACTAAATGGTGGAGTTATTCATTCATTTGTTCATTTTAAAGAATATGTATTATTTTTCAGTCTTTTTAAAAAGGTTTTATTTGTTTCTAAAGAGAAGGGAAGGGAGGGAGAAAGAGAGGGAGAGAATCATCAGTGTGTGGTTGCCTCTCGCGCACCCCCTACTGGGGACCTGGCCTGCAGCCCAGGCACGTGCCGTGACTGGGAATTGAATCCCTGACCCTTGGTTCATAGGCTGGTGCCTCTTCAATCTTCTGAGCCACACCAGCCAGGACTTTCAGCCTTTGCTAATGCTCTCAGCCCTTTACACATACACATGTCTTCATGGCTGCTGAGTGGGAATAGAGAAGACTGGCTGGAAAAGTGCAGAGTGGTAATTCAGTACTTACAACTGCTCTGTCATGTTAAGAGAACACTGAACAGGAGAACTCACATAGTCAGGAGGTTCAGGATTGACTGGTTTCTTTGAAAACATATCCTTGAAAGGAAATCTGAATGGAAATCTTATTGCAAGAGGGGTGGGAGCAACCTGGAAAAAGTCGTGAGATGGAGAGAAGCACGGGGTTGGTGTTTGCCTGGGTGCGAATGGTCAAAACCAGAGTGGGAAGTGGCCAGGTGAGGACGCAGAACGTGCCTGACCTGTTCACGTTTCTTAAGGGTCTGGGGCTTATTCTAAGAACAGTCAGAAGCCCCGGATGGTTTCTGAGCAGGGAACAGACATAGCTCCAGAGAAACTCTGTTTTGATGGCTATGTGACCTCTCCAGGGGTAAATATTCCCTCCGAACATCTCTGCATAGTCTACCCGAATTCCTTCAATGCCCAGAAAGTGTCAGAAGCCTGCCTGTCAAATCCTGGCTGCCTGGTTGTGAGCATGAGGACTCCGGGAAACAAACTCGCTCCTCCTCGGTCTCCTCATCTGCAAATTAGGGATAATGTCCCGTAGTACATGCTTTCCATGAGGTGTTCGGAGGATGGAAGTGTGTGTGTGTGTGTGTGTGTGTGTGTCTTAGAAGAGCCTGTGGTCTGGCTCCAATTAAACACTTGTGTAATTATGACTTATACACCATCACTGCTATGTGTTATTGTTGTTAGTTTCCATATTTCCTTCTAGTTGGGAATTCTTCCAATTACATACACTTTTAGTTCTCTATTTTTTTCAATAATGAGCCAACCATTACATAAGGAGGCAATAAGAAATTGTAAGTGACCGTTATGTTGCCATGTTTAGGGTGTGCACATTTCTAGGGCCAGAGACTTTTGATGCTGTGGCTTTCCTGCAGCCCCTGGGTTGGCCTGCCACTCACAGGACAGCTACATGAAAACTGCTGAGCCTGGACACACTGGAAGAGACTTCTCACGCTCTGACTCCCCCTTCCTGCTACCCGCGTCCTGGCTGGCCCACCCACCCATTCCCAGCACCTGTGAGAACTTTCCCTTTCTCTGGTGTTTAGTTCCCTTCTGCCCTCCCCCTGGGTCCCAAATAACTGCTGTCCTATACGCTCGAAGCTCCGTATCTGAAAAACACTCCCCTTTCCTAAGGCAACTGTGAATATTACTGATTCTCAGAAATATAATCCTTACCAGTTTTCTTTTCTAAAGAAAGCAGGTGAAAATTTTCCAGCAACTAAATCTTCTCTTGTGCTTCTTCCTTCAACTCAGCCAGAAGGGCTCTGAGGGAGATGGCAGGAAGGCAGTGAAAACACAAAACTGGAATATTTGAATGAGAGCTTATGTAAAGAACACTTATTATTTCCGGTTGAGGAACTGAATAGATAACTTTAGGAAATGGGCAAAGACCACTTCTTCTCATGCATTTTTTATTTCAATATTATTCTATATGTTAGTCCCTTTGCTCTAAACAATGGTTTTCTCATTTACTCATTCTGCCTGAAGTACGACTTGGACCCTTCTCTCATTAGAGCGAATGCTTGTTATTCTGGTGGAGGTTCAGCTGTCTGCACATTCTTTCTCATTAATGACCATCGATAACCATCGTGAGAATAACTCCTCAAACCTCTGTCTTCGCTCACAACCTTTGTTTATAGCCAAATGTCAAATTAAGCTCTGTTCTAAAATATATGGATTTTTTATTTTCAATTTTTTAAATATATTATTTATTTGTTTTTAGAGGGGTGAAGGGAGGGAGAAAGAGAGAGAGAGAAACATCAGTGTGGGGTTTTCTCTCATGCGCCCCCTGCTGGGGATCTGGGTCACAACCCGGGCACATGCCCTGACTGGGAATCATACCAGTGACCCTCTGATTCACAGGCTGGCACTCGGTCCACTGAGCCACACCAGCCAGGGCAAACATATGGATTTTTTAAAGAAAATATCATATATTGCTACATAATTTAAGATGACAACACACTGAATAGGAGACACCAGGCCGTTAGATAACTTTGCGTGGGTTGCCCATCCCCCTTTAAGGTAAGACACGCCTTCTAATGAGGTGTGAGTCCATTTTTTACACCTTGACATAGATGGATCCTTTTCAGACAAGATTCTGCCTAACCACTGTTCATCCATACTTCGCCCCTCCCTTTGAACGCTGAGCCTCTTCAATACTATGCTTAATTCGAAAACCCTCTTTGTACTTTCATCTGCGTGGACGGCCCCCTCTATCTCCTCAGCTGAAACCCTGAGGTGGCGCTGCTGGCAAGCCTTCAGGTGACGCCCAGTCAGGGCTGAACCATGATTTTCGCACCCTTGTTCTAAAAGCCTTTCGTCTTCAAACTTTGGGCACCCCTGTCGTGGGCGTTACCTCGTCCTCCTCATTCTCTTTCCTCTAAGTGATCAAAGTAGACGCGTCTTGGACATTTCGGAGCTTCCCATGCTTCCTTTACCTGAACAACAGGACCCTCTGTGCAGGCTCCTGAAGTCACGGGCACATGCTCTTATATTAAATATAACATGCGTGCAATTCCCGGGAGGATGTACTGGGGGGCGCTGCTGCGTGCCGTGCCCACAGCTAAATGCACTTGACTCGCAGTGGACTCTTGACCTAGGAGGAGCCGGCTGATTGGTTCATCCTGGGAAACTTCTTTTCTTTTCTAAAATATTAGAAAAATGGTTAGAAAAATGATTAGAAAGGTATTAAATTAAGGGTCACACACACCGGAAGTGTGACACGGACATAACAGCGGATTACAGGAGTGATGGCGTGCTATCACAGATGCTGAGCTGCTCAGTGCTAGCCTACCACCCCACGCGCTGAAAGCCCGGGTTTCACCTCTTCCTGTATCATCAGACGTCTTACTTCAGCATCATCATTAGGTTCATCATCCCTCTTCTTAGCCCACTTCCCACTCTTTGCAAAATTTAAAGTTTCCTTGTCAGGAAACTTCCCTGATAAGTACTACAAAGATTTTGTATCAGTTAGCTACTGCTGAGTAACGAACCGCCCTCACCTTGGTGTTGGTGAAACAACAAGCATTGAGTATGTATAATTATTCAAGGGAGCCATTTAGTCTTGTCTTAGATGGCAGCTTTCATGCTTCTGCACTTGATCACAGTTAGGACAGGGGGCTTTCCTCACCTTGGCTGTGTTCTTTACACACCACCAGGGGCTTCAGCTGCAGTGGCTGCTCTGTTGTGGTGCTGGTATGCCTGGCTCCTCGTTCTCCAGGAGGCTAGCCGCAGGCCGATGTTCTGGCATATAAGCAGGGATCCCGAGAGAGAGAGAGAGGGAAAGTATGCTGGTCTCCTGCCCCTCACCACCTCTGCTGCATCTACTGAGCCAAGTAACTCACAAAGATATCCCAGACTCAAAAGGGGGAGACAGGGACTCCACCTTGGAACAGGAAAGGGTGTGTGCTGCGTTGCAAAGGGAGTTGGGGAGGATGAACAAGCACAGCCAGCTTTGCCACCTGCGACAAACCCAGTTCCTTCGCCTTCCTACCCCAAAGCCACACCCCTTCCGCTTCCTGAGGCTGCAGCACCGCTGGGCAGAAGTCCCATCACCGTACAGGTTAATCTCAGGACAAGTTCACTGCTGCCATTAAAGGTGGGTGCTTGTATTCCTCAGAAAGGCCTTCAGGACTTTGTCTCCCGCTCCTCACGGTCTGTTGCTAACACTCCATTCTCCTTGAATCACGTATGTAACCACTTCCACCCTGTGAGGGTGCGGGATGGACGATGCTCGTGGATGTTTTAGTCCACGAGGGCAGGTGCCATTACTCTTCAGAGCAGCTCAGTAACAGTGAAAGGCCTGTGAGGGGAAAGAGATGCCAATTTTTATGAAGAATGGAGCATAATGTTACAAATGGCATTATTTGAGGTGCCGATCACCTGCAACACATAAAATTAACGCATCACTTAAATGAGGAGTGGGGACGATGTATGTGGTGAAAAGAAACGGGGAAAGCCAAAGGCTTTCAGCTTTATACTGCCCTCTTCCCATTATTAGCTGACAATTGTGGACAAGCATTCTCCTTTCTTGGGCCTCTGTTTATTCATCTGCAAAATAAACAGGCTGAATAAATAGCAAGAAATGTATATTCAACTAGGGAATTTGATTTGGAGATATAAAAGAAAACATAAGTTTAATGTTCTGCAGAAATAAAACAAAATAGACCATTTGATGTTTAATGGATAAATATTTAAACACACTCAGAGATATTTTCCTCATGTATTTTTAAAACTTCATTTCTTTCCTTTACTATACGCCTATTTAAAGAAAGGCAACATTATTCCGTAACAGATATCCATCTGTTACTTCTTTTATACTTTGTTACAAGAACATATTTTCATAGTTATAGTATAATCACCTCCCTGTAAACAAGGATAACATCACCACTGAGCACTGCGGTGACGGAGAGCGGGAGGGCAGACGCTGCGTGCGTGGTTTCAAACACACGCAACACGACAACTCAGCGGTAACTACTGCTTAGCCTGCAGGATGGCCAGCTCAAAGCTGACTCTCACATCTTCCTTACTACTCAGACATGGATGGGGAACCGAGTGCTGGTCTAAGCCCCATGGAGAGCCCTGAGGGAGCCCCTGTTCCCACACGTGGGGCCCCCGCACAGCATCCAGGTGCGGGATGTCAAAGTAGAATTTCCACTCCCTGACCCTCCGTCAGAGACAATGCCCAGCCTGGCCCAGGTTTCAGCCACTCTTCAAAGCCTGGCCTCGTGTGGGCAGCTGCTGGGAAGGCTTTGTAACGGTGTATTCCATCCATCTTGTTGATTGAAGGTACTCACTCACAAATGGGATTTCCAGAAATTTCTCTGGATGGCAGGGCTTTTACCTTTCTTGTCAGAGTAAGGACTATATTTTACACTCTCTTATTTAACAAGTAAACTCCTGAAAATAAAATGAAAGGTAGACATTTAAAATAACGAAATGAAGTCAAATGAGTTTGAATCTCTCTTTATACAGTCACGTAATTTGCCTCCGCTGGTAGCTCGTCGTTTTGCTGACGCGGACCACCAACTGCGGGCCAGGCAGCCTTCTGAGCCCGTCTTGTCCTTGGCTCTGCCGGGAAGGTGAGGTCCTCCAGGGATCTCCATTAGTGTGACGTGGGTATTTCCCTGGAGAAAAGAATACTATTGTTCTGGCTAAAATTAAATAGATAGCGACTAAAGTCTTTGTAGATTGATAGTATGAAGGCTATTATTTTCAATAGCAGTTGGTTCAGAATGCAGGTTCTCAATCAACGTACATGCCTTCATTATCACAACTAAAATGCCACTCCGGAGATGGACATCACTTCCTCGTGTATAATAAGAAAATGGGGCTTTGGCTACATCAGGTGACTCTGCACAAGTAAATCAGCTGGTCAGTGATGGAGGTAGACTCTGGATCTGTTCAAGTCTAGTACTAAGTCCTGGGGAATATGAGCATCATGGCGGCAATTTATGGCTGAGCTGGCTTTGCTGTGAAAGCAAAGGCGAGGCTTCGTGACACCTCTCGCCCTGTCCAGTACTGACCTACCCGTTCACGGACGCGCAGACATGGGGAGCCTCTCTCCAGTGGGACACCGGGGTGAACCTGGGGCCCTGGGTCATTTATTTTTATATCCAGCATCATTGACTCAGATGAGTAACAGCTGAGTTATTAACAGTGGCTTCTAATTGCAGATGACAGTAAGGCAACCTTTCTCGATTTATTCATTTTTAACTGCCCATTAAACGCCCCACCGCACCCAGAGGAAAGGCTGATGTGTTGCCGCGGCGGGCTGGCTCTGAAGCGAGCGCGGCGGGTTCACGACCCCGCGGTGCGATGGTGCCCTGCTTGGACTCCCCTCCAGAAGCTGAGCTATCACGGGAAAGGCAGACGAGGAGAAAACGGGAAAGACCCGCCCGGGACACACGTCACAGGAGCCGTCCCCACGAGCAGTCAAGACGCCCACCCCGGAACCAGAGAGCAGCGCCCCGACCCCCACTCTCCCCTCTGTACAAAACCACCCTGAGAGGCTGTTTCTTTTCTCCTTGGTGGGCTAGATTTGGGGTGGGTTAGGGTGTCCCTCTGCTTACACTCGGCTAGGAAAATCCTCCATTCTCCTCGTCTGCTCTCAGAACACTCTCTGCTCAGTAATGAGTGTGGCCAGCCCCACGTCACGGCCCACGCCTAGGTTTAGATGACGTCTCTCCCTGTCCCCAGACGGGGGATGGAGGGATTCTGCGCCTTCCCCCTCCTCCCATTTCCCGCTCCCCCCCCCCCCCCCGCCCCATCCTCCTGATGGGCGATGCTCGGGGCCTGGCAGAAGCAGGATTGGGAGGGAAGGGCCTGTAAGGGAAGCAGGCTAACAGCGTGTTCTAGTGCGTCTTCTGTGGGCTGGCACCGACTGCCAGCGTTCCTACCAGATCTTTGCAGAACCTCGGCTTCCCGCATCGCGTTTGCCGCAAACAAGCGCGCTTACCCACCTGCTGGCGAGTCGTGACTACTCTTTCCTTAGCTTCTCGAGGTGTTCTCCCCTGCCCCCATCTACGGAGGTTCTAGGTGGCCCCTCTGAGGTTTCTAATGCCATCATGCTAAGCGAAATAAGCCAGGCAGTGAAAGACAAATACCATATGATCTCACCTTTAACAGGAACCTAACCAACAAAACAAACAAGCATAATATAAACAAAGACACTGAATTTGAGAACAGTCTGACAGTGACCAGAGGGGGAGGGGAGGGAATTTCAGGGGGAAAGGGGAACGGTTTAGAGCAACAAGTATAAAGGACACATGGACAAAAACTAGGGGGGGTGGAAATGGGAGGAAGGTGGGGAGGGCTGGGGTGGTGGGCTGGGGGCGGGGTAAACGACACTGTACAATATCAGCAATTAAAAAATACTGATTAAAAATAAATAAAATTTTTAAAAAAAGCGAAACATCCACCCACCCTCCACACATACTCACAGACTCACTCCAACGTGGGGGACGCGCGGGCGGGCGGGCGGGCGGGACTCCCTCGAAGCTGGCGGTTCTCTCCGCACTCGCATTTGTATACACGCTCCGCTCCTCACCTTGACTTATTTGCAGTCTCTGCAAACTGTTTCTTAAGCTGGAGATGAGCTACTTGTTAAAACCCCGCGTCTCAGACACTTCGTTTTCCTGAAAGGAAGATTACTGTCTGACACTTCGCTTGCAGTATGTCAGCTATAACTCAGGTACCACCGGGCCTAAAATAGCCGGGATTGTATTTTTAAAACCCTGTTAAAGAGGTTTTAGGTGGAAAGGAATGAGGAGGCTTTGCAACCTGGGGCTCGGTGAGTTTCAGGCTTGGGAGCGGGAGGTGACGACGAGACGGTGGGTCCCGGAATGGACGCTGTCCAGGCCGCGCACGGTGCCCCCAGTGCGCGTGAGAACTGTGTGTGTGGGGGGGGTGGGAGAGGCAGACCACTGCGGGTGCCCCCCAGGTCACGATCGTGGAGGCGCTGTGCTTCCTTCCTACCGTCAGTGTGTGTGGGGAGTGTGGGGCTTGGTCCTGGTGGCACTGGCCAGGGGGAGCCCAGGCAGGTCACCACCCCGGGCTATGGACACCCGAGATGACAGCAAGCGCTTCCAATACCGGCGTTTTGCCTTGACAGCTGACAAACGTTGCCAGCGCTCAGGCAGATGTACCCATGCATGCAGCTCCACGCAGGAATCACCATCACACCTGGAGCTGGTGCTTGGAGAGCAGACACCATCGATTTCAGGCAAAGTCTTAACAGAGAGATGTGGTTGTCATATTCACAGAATGACGCAGCAGAGAGTAAAAGTCAGGAACATGCATATGAACTTGAACTAGAAAGATCTCTACGGATACAAGGAAAAAGTAATTCCACGATGAAAAGGAAGCATTTTAATTGGAGAAACAGCCAAACATTTAAATTTGCGATTTCATATACCAATTTGTAAATACTTCACAAATGCTCAGCGGTATCCAGTATCATCGGTCCAACAGCTACCGCTGGGAACCCAGACAATCTTTTAGGGTTGCCCAGCCCCGAGGTGCAAAAGAGCCCAGATGTCATAGTGTACTGCAAGTATTTGTGGGTCGGTAGAAAGGTAGGAATTTTTTTTTTAATCTTTTTTTTTTTTTTTAGATTTTATTTATTTTATCTTTAGAGGGGAAGGGAAGGAGAGAGGGAGAGAAACATCAATGTGCGGTTGCCTCTTGTATGTCCCCTGACGGGAACTGGCCTGGCAACCCAGGCATGTGCCCTGACTGGGAATCGAACCGCGATCCTTCAGTTCGCAGGCCCGCGCTCAAGCCACTGAGCTACACCAGCCAGGGCGAAAGGTAGGAATTTTTAAGCAGTAACACACACTGGAAGTAGATCACTGAATAAGAAAAAAGGAAGCATACAAAGATTTGCTTGTATGTTTCTGTCCACGTTTCTGTCCACGTTTCACTCCGTGGGATGTAAGGAGGGGCTCCGGTCTACCTGTGGGCAAGTAGGAGAGCTATTTGCTTAGGTGAGCAATTGCCAAGCATCCTCGGAGCAGGTTATTGGACAGCTTTGTTTTTTTCTTAGTTTTACAAAAATGGATGAAAATGAAATCGATTATTGTTTCATTTTGAAGTTCATTGAATTTTACTAAGGGATAGTCTCTTCTTTTATCGATATGGTGAAAAAGGTTAACTTCATTAACTTTTTCACGGCTACTTTTAATATGAAAGGTTGTTGTAAGCAAACAGCCTCTTGCAATCACAATTTGTGCGTCGACAATCATTTACATTGTTTCTTGTAAGAGCATTCTGTCTCAGCGTTCAGACCTCTCAGGAAACTCATGGAATCTTTTGGTGCTAATCTACACACCTGAAAATGGGTTCTCTCAGTGCAGACTAACACCAGAAAATCAAAAAACAATTTTCTTTTTGACATGGAACTACTGGCGTATTTCAACGAGCAAAATTGAGCCAAATAGGCTTGCATTACCAAATAATCATGAGTATTTCAAGACTGCTCATTAAAAACTTTTCTAATGAGCATTTTTCAATGTTGAAATGTGCTTGTACAATTTATTGTTTGTTTTTATTTCACAGTTTAGTTTGCAATTTAATAAAGTTGTGTTGTTAATACCTTTTATTTATGGCAACTGCTACTGGGTTTCCATTAATGTTAGTGATGTAAAACTTTCATTGTAAATATATTTTGTAACTATATAAAGCAAACTACTATTAGGTGTATTATAATATGTATTGTCAAAAGTTATTGCAACGTTGTATGATTGGTAAATAAATAAATGAAGCTTTGGAAGCATTTTCACCATATAATAGCTCTTAAATATTCTAGTGTCCTTGTTATATAACAAACGATGTGAGAAAGAGGGGAACTTTTTTAAAAAAGGAAAAAAATTAATTTTCTAGCCCCTGTTGAGTGCTGTACTTGCCATTTTGCATATGCTATTTCATTTCATCCCTGTAAAAATATGATTTCTTTTACCTTTTGTTTTAAAGCCTAAAGTGGCTACTACCTTAAAGCCACATTAACACCCATTGGTATGAAACCCGTCGGGATCCCAGGCTTCTGCACCGGACACTGGGGTGCCTCGGGTGCGCCGGGGATGGGGCGGTGGACGCGGACGACACGGTGCCTGTGCCCGAGGCCTCACGAGAAGGAACGCGGTCCAGAAGCACAGCGGGAGTCACGTGTAGAGGCTCTCGGTGGACCACTCTGCTCCGGGCATCAGGAGACTCGGAAGAGGAAGGGACTCTCCCTCGTTACCCGCGGGGTAGACTGGAGTTCGGATGGAAGAGAAGGAGGCGGGTCCAAGCAGAGATGAGTGAGTGGAGGGAAAGAGGGTGAGGCACCGTGAGCTAACGAGCAGCTCCAATGATAAATCTGCACGCTCCCAAATCAAGTCATAGCGCACTTCTCTGCGGCAGAGACCAGGGCCAAGACATCTTTCTCCCTGACACTTGACTAAGTGAAAGCCATGTGATTGGTTCTATCCAATTGGCTGAGAAGAGAATTCCGGGTGGGGTTCCCAGCCCACCTTGAAAAGGATGTACCTGGCTGTACCGTGTGGTTCTCTCTGCCCCGCTGGGGCAACGTATGACCATAAGACGTCTGTCGCCGTGGTCATGGTTATAATCCAAACCCCTTGCTCTCCTCCCTAATCGGATTTGTTACCGAGGATTGCACCACCCCGACCAGGAACTGTTTTTTTATGATAAATGAACCCTCAGTGTGTGAGGTCACCAAGATTTAAGAATTAACGTTTTACAAAGCACACACATTCTGACTAATACGAATACGATGAAAATATTTTAATTAAAATGATAAACTGGAAAAATAATTGCAAAATAAGACAGAAAGAAGCTAAAATCAATCACATGAAAAGTTCACACAAATTAATTAGAAAATGATTTATCCCCCAAAAGATAAAAGCCTCAAAATATGATGAATATGAAAAACGGATAACTCCAAATTATACAAATAGACATTCTTTCTTCGTTACTAATTAAGATGAAGTTTTAAACAACTACACATATTAATTGCTTTTTATTTCACAGTTTAGTTTGCAATTGTTTTTATTTCACAGTTTAGTTTGCAATTTAGTAAAGTTGTGTTGTTACCTTTTATTTATGGCAACTGCTACTGGTTTTCCATTAATGCTAGTGATATAAAACTTTCATTGTAAATATATTTTGTAACTATATAAAGCAAACTACTATTAGGTATATTATAATATGTATTGTCAAAAGTTATTGCAACATTGTATAATTGGTAAATAAATAAATGAAGCTTTTGAAGCATTTTTGCCATATAATAGTGCTTAAATATTCTAGTGCCCTTGTTATATAACAAACGATGCGGTTATCATTTGAAATGATAATGCTGAAGGTTTGAAGACTCCAGCGAAAATGTGGTAAGGGAATTCTGCGGCTTGGGGTAGCTTAAGTTCTCTTCACTTTCTTCATGGGGATTTGGATGCTTCCCATAATTTTCAATAAGCGTGCCATAATTTTATCATCAGGAAAATGTTTTTGTTTAAAAACTGAAATCATAAGCAAGAGTAAAAGTATTTAGGACATTTGATTAGTACCTACATGGTGAAAGGTTTTATAGGCACACAGACATTGCAAGGATTTCAAAAGCATTTATCTAGCAACTTAAATATATTTTAAAAATACCTGAGTCCTTAAATTAATCAATTGAAAAGTACAAAATGTTTTGTCTGCAAATTAAAAAAAAGCATTTAAACTTGCCAAAGGGTGCCCTGGCTGGTGTGGCTCAGTGGACTGAGCTCTAGCCTGCAAAGCAAAAGGTCGGCAGTTCGGTTCCCGGTGAGGGCACATGGCTGGGTTGGGGGCCAGGTCTCCAACAGGGGGCACAGGAGAGGCAACCACGCAGTGATATTTCTCTCCCTTTCTTTCTCCCTCCCTCCCCCTCTCTAAAATAAATAAATAAGATCTTTAAAAAAATTGAGAAATAGTGAGATAAAATTATTTTCATAATCTAGAAATATCTAAATGTCCAGAAAGACAAGAGAAGGGAACCAAGAACCTTCCTGAGGCGGCCCAGATCTAGGGACCCTTCCAGGCCCGGGGACGAGCCGGGGGTGAGCCTCCGCATGTTCTGGGCTTTGGCTTCCATTACTGTTTCTGCTGTGCAGGAGGCAAAGGAGGCCGTCTGCAGACAGTGACAGGCAGAATTTCCTTTGTAGAGACATGTCCTCCTGAGACAAGGAGAGAGTATAATAAATTGTCGTTTCTGCCAGGAAAATATGACCAGAAGAGAGAAGTCATGTCTTGAGTGAACTTCGCACATTGTAAATGTCAGGAGGGAGTTTTCTCATAGCCGTGGAAGCTGTGAAAGCAGATTAAATTCTAGCACAAGAAAGACCACTACAAATCTCACTAAGGAAGTCCAGACGCACACGGGGCCGCCTCTCCAGCTGGAACCCGGGAGATCACGCACCGTTCCGCAGGGAACACTAACCGGGAGCAAAGTGCCCACACCTGGCGGCATGCAAATCTCTCAGGGTGACGCTGTCGCTTCTGGACATCACATTCCAAATCTCTTCCACTGCAGGAAACTTTTTCCAGGTGGGATTTACCTGAACACTTCAACCCATCCCCTGCTTTAGAGAGTTCGTAAAATCAGTCTGTCTTGTCTTCCCCATCCCTGGGGAAATTCTGAGAAAAACATTGAGTAGTTGTATTCATTTCAATGCTAAATGACGATTGGTTATAGAAAATGGATTAATCCTCAGTTTGATGAGTAAACAGATATGGCATTTGTTGGAGAACCATCCCAATTAAATTTCCGAAATACAGCCACTGACATCAGGCCTCCGAAGTCTGCGGCCCCAGGCGTAAAATCCAACATGCCGCTTAGTTTTGTATCATCCGCCAAAAATCATGATTGTTTTTAAACTGTCAGAAACAGAACAAAACAAAAAGGGTTATATTTTTTAACACATGAAAATTATGTGAATTGAGATGTAAGTATGAGGATAGAGTAACGATAGGGAATATATACAATGGAGTAGCATTAGCCAAGTTAGTAAAATTCTTAGCATTATAAAGGCTGAGACATGATGGAAAACTGTGCTCTTCTTCTACTGGAATTTTCAGGTCCTGTGATGCCCGGGTGGACACACGCCAGACCTCCAGAGACCCCTGCTCGCCACCCTGCAGGACTCTCGGATGTGGGCCCCCTGGCATCCACCGCACATTCATCATCTTGTTTCATAACTTTGTATTCTTTTTGTTATTTTCTTTTTTTTCTTTTTTTCAAAATAATATATTTTTTTAATCAGTATTTTTTAATTGTTGATATTGTACAGTTTTCTGTCTTTTACCCCGCCCCAGCCCACCACCCCAGCCCTCCCCACCTTCCTCCCATTTCCACCCCCCCATAGTTTTTGTCCATGAGTCCTTTATACTTGTTGCTCTAAACCGTTCCCCTTTTCCCCTGAAATTCCCTCCCCTCCCCCTCTGGTCACTGCCTCTCCAATACACTTGCTTTATTTGTGTGTGTGTGTGTGTGTGTGTGTGTGTGTGTGTGTGTGTGTATATATATATATATTTCCCCATGGAACCTTCTTCATCAGAGTCAAAAATTGGGAACTATCTGAATATCAATTAATAGCTGAACTGATTAATATATGTCAGTATATTCACACAATGTCGTACCACAGTAACAAAGAAAAACTGGAAAATAAACCAACTTATCAAGAAAACACAAGTTAATAAAAAGTACCTATTTTCATTTCAGTCTAGTCTATGGTTATTGGTTTATATATATTATTGCTCTTATTGTTTCATATTTATATTTCACCTTCCTTCTTAAATTTATTAACTTTCTTATAGTTTTTAAAGTTCACAAATAGTGTCTCACTGTACACATTTAAGGAAGCAGTTGTTCAGTGTTTACAGCTGTGCAGTGCTTTGTGTTAAAGATCCTTCGTATCCTCAATGTGTATAACCAACATAAACTAATACTTATATTAATAGTACTAATTTTACAGTGTTTTTTTAAATTGAATTTATTGGGGTAAAACATTGGTTTAAAAATCATACAGGTTAATTGCATACCAGACTCATTCATATAATGAATGCAGAAGATTCTCGCCAAATCTTCTGAGGTGGGTATACAGGGTCTAGCACAAATAACACCGCTTTTTTTATTACACAATCTTTTGTTACAAAATCATAAGCATGCCATTCTGTAACATAACAACACCACACCCAAGCACACCGCATGGCATTTCAGGTGAAATGTTCAAAGTAAAACTATAAATCATTACACCCATATTATTACCCTACCAACCACACTCACGCAGGCCTTGCTTCTGCTGGTCCCCATATTTTTAGCCCCATTTTACAAATGAAGGTGCTGAGGAAAGAGAGGTTACATAAGTTGGCAACATTGTACAGCTAGTAGAATGCAGTTAGCAGATGGAGACATAATTTTTTTAAAATTTAAAAGATTTTTATACTGTCAAAAAGTGTTACCGTGTAAAGGGTATGGAACAATGCCAACAACTGGTCCTCCACATCCAGACCCCCCACTGTGGGTGAAAAACAGTCCAGGCACTTAGGAAACAAATCTGCATGAGAGTGGACCTGAGCAGTTTAAACCTGTGGTTTGTAAAGATCAACTGCATATATAAAACAAAAGAAATGTTTTATATAGGCAGAAAATCAACATGAACATTCTGAAACTATCTGTCACACCAAGAATTGACTTTTGAGCTTTTATCCTCTATGGCAGAAAAGGCGGTGGCCAACGATCACACTGTGGGTAAATGAAACAGAGTTGCACCGTCACAGGGCATACTGTTTAATGGGTGCGATAGATGATGAAAAACTGGGCAATACAATAGAATCAAAAAGCCTTAGCAACAGAATGAGATCTTCTGTTGCCAATTCCCGAGGACTTCAAACTACTCCGCGTGTCATCATCCTTCGTGGTTCAACACATGGCTTTTCAGCGCTCCAATTCGTCTACCGGACTGGTCAATATAGCTGGCCTGGTCGCACTCCACACTGTTCACTGAACGGGGTGGGGGGTGGCTCAAGTTTAAAGGTACAGTAGAGAACAGAGCATCACGCGATCATTCGGGTAAAGAACAACAGCGATGAAGTGGTGGAAGCTGAATGGTCATTCCATCAAGCGTGCAGGCAATTCACCAGATTTTTCAGAACCATTGGACTCTTTCGAGTGTGGCTACAGGAAATGAGCCTGTGACACTGCCGTGTTGATACTGTCACCAACAATGCCCAAAGAGATGCCGCAAAGGAGAAACTTGATCCGGGTTTCTCTTTGTTCAGGTCTGCAAAGCCGG
The DNA here is from genome assembly GCA_039655065.1 of Glossophaga mutica. Classification (NCBI taxonomy): domain Eukaryota; kingdom Metazoa; phylum Chordata; class Mammalia; order Chiroptera; family Phyllostomidae; genus Glossophaga; species Glossophaga mutica. The sequence goes on from CM077313.1 coordinate 94,545,011, forward strand.
GGAAACACAGTTTCTGGGAGAAATCAAAAGTGCACTCCCCGGAGACAAAGAGGAGGCTACTTTTTATAAAGCTCCCGCCCAAGTTGGAAAAGACTCCAATTTTACGTGAAGGAAGCATCAATTTGTACGGTTGTGACTGGTGGGCTCATGCAGTCCTGATTGGCTGTTATTATCATGCATTATGATCGGTCATCAGGGAGCAGTTCCAATTGGTAGATGCAAATGAGGATATAGCCGCGCGGTTCTGATTGGATAAGGCAGGTCTCAGCCCATTGGAGGAAAGAGGACACCAGGAATCCCCTTACGGTGGTGGACTCGGTGCACTCGGACAGCGGGGGCACCGTGCAGGGGGCTGACCGCTGCGACCGTGGCTTTTCCCTGCAGTGCTGAGCGCGAGAGGTGCGTCCGTCAGCGGCGCCCACTCCGCTCTGGGTGTGGGTTTGGGGTCCCGTCCCCACAAGGAGTCCTTCCCGGCAGAGATGTTTCTTTTCAGGGCTCACCATACAGTCAGCTGGATCATGGAAGTTGCGATCAATTTCAGCTCTCATCGATATAGGCAAGCCATTCATGTAAATTTTATTTGAAGAAGTAATTTATGATTAATTTAAAAAAGAATTTAGGGATAAGCAATTCTAGGACTAATATTTCACTACTCACAATAATGACCTTTATAGTTTATTAAATACTTTCCCACATATTGTTTTATTCGGTCCTCAGAATAAATGGTTAAGGTCACCAGGCCATATTTATTTATATATTTTGAGATTAGAACATTGTAATTTAAATGGCACCAGGTTTTGAATAAGCTTCTATGGTGAAGGGATTTGAGAGGAGAATTGGTGACGTACTAGGACTGGTAACATAACGTCGTGGTGTGAGTAGCGAAGCGTATTCCATTTTGAGGGTCCAATGCCCATCCTTGCTCTTCCTACCTAGAGCCACATGAACAGTTCTTCCCTTGTTCTTCCACCATTGCTGTATTTAGCCAACTGATATGGTGTTGAATACCAGATTTTTAACATTTCAGGTCAATAAAATTTAAATGTATGAGATGTGTAATATTTTCTTTTTTTATTTATTTTATTTATTTTTAATCAGTATTTTTTAATTGTTGATATTGTACAGTTTTCTGTCTTTTACCCTGCCCCAGCCCACCACCCCAGCCCTCCCCACCTTCCTCCCATTTCCACCCCCCATAGTTTTTGTCCATGAGTCCTTTATACTTGTTGCTCTAAACCATTTCCGTTTTCCCCTGAAATTCCCTCCCCTCCCCCTCTGGTCACTGTCAGATTGTTCTCAAATTCAGTGTCTTTGTTTATATTATGCTTGTTTCTTTGTTTTGTTGATTAGCTTCCTGTTAAAGGTGAGATCATATGATATTTGTCTTTCACTGACTGGCTTATTTCGCTTAGCATGATACTCTCCAATGTGTAATATTTTCTATGTATAAAATCATTCATTTGAAATGAGGTGTTAGTTGCGTTTGAGAGCAAGTGCTGAAGAAAATCCATATTCATAAATTTTCATATGCAGTAAATCATACATTTCTATCTAAAAACATCTATGAGATTAAGACAATTTTCCAATATAGTAATAACCAAGATAAAATAATTTGCTTAATGTTTTGTTCTGATTAACTTTTATTCCTATGGACTCCATAGAGCTCTTTGAATACAGTCAATTATGTAAACTAACAGAAGACCAGACAAATAATACCTCCAACACCATAGAAATCACACACAAATATATTATTTTCCAAGTGAAAATTCAATATTATCTTCATTGTGTTGCTAAAACTGTGTAATATAGGAACATACTCTAAAACAATGAAGTGATATCACATTTATTTTTCCCATCTCTTGAATACCTGTAGTGTTGTCTCATCTGGAGCAGAAAGTGGAATTTCCAATTTTCACATCCAAGGTCATTTGTGTTTAGATATGCTAGTCCCTTTCAACCAATTCTCAGATCGCAGTGGAGACCAAGACAAGGTTTCTAATTTACAGAGATGAAATAGCTTGTCTCGCAAGTTAGTTTGAAGTTACACGTACCTGCGACCATTGTTTGTGAAAGCATCACTTGGAAAATGAAATCATGTGGCCCCTTCCTACGAGAAACGCCTATGCATTTGCTAAAAAGAATAATTGCATTCCATAGTTACAGGCAGATGTTATATTTTTGTAATTTGTTGGCATATATTTTGAATTATCATTCCTTCTGCATCTCATTAAGTGGAACAATGTCTAATTCAGTCTAATACTTTGCTTTTGAATACAGTGTTGTTGGGGTCGTACTGTTATTACTCTCTGCATGTGCACTCAGATGCTGCCTGTTTCATTTTTAGTTTGTTGTGGAATCCTCACGGTAACGACTTATATGCAGGGCTAAGTGCAAAGTTAGTGACACGTCCCTTGACCTGAGTCATTAAGCTGTGGCAATTCTTACCATGAGCTTGGCGATGCCCGAGTTTCACCTGGCTGCCATGAACGTACTCACACGGATGACACCACCAGCAAGGGTACACTGCATGTCTGCGATGATGTGCCAGGTAGTGTTTCAGACACTGTGTGCGTTTTCTTTCATTGCTTAACAACCCTATGAAGTAAACACTGCTGTCTATCCCACTGGAGACACCAAAGAGGCTTAGCCACGGGAACGAACTTGACCACATTCACATAAAGTGGTGATTCCAAACCAGGTCAGCCTCAATCCTGAGCCACCCCTGTCTCTTCTACAACAGGGATCCACTTTCAAATGCCATCGTCCTCCTCCCCGAGATTCGGTGTTGCGCTGGTCTGCCATGGCCAGAAAATATTCCACCTCCCGTCTTACTTACTCCCATATGTCCCAGGTTAAGTTCCCGTTTGCTCGGAATTCTCAGCCCACTTGTTTGATAATGCCTAGTGATATCATCTCAAGCAGCAAGAAACGAACGTTAGGGGTCCAACAGGGACATATGTGAATTTTCAATAGGAATTTAGGTTAATTTGAGCTTAATTAATAAATACAGTTTGATTGCGTAGGATCCTGGGCCCCGGCCCCTGCGCCATCACTCGACCACGTGACCCCCTTGTACAGGAGCGATCAGTCACTGGCGATCACACACCAGCGTTCAGCAGAGACTGGGCGGTGACGTAGGCATGCGTTTTTAAAGCGGAAGAAAGAAAGACTAAAATTTCAAAGTGGGGTCAACAGAGACTAGAAACACATGGGTCTCCTCCTGGCCCTCCCCCTGCAGGGAGAGGTGCACTGTGGCTCACCTTCCGGGGGAGCAGCCTCACCCTCTGGGGACTCCTTTTCCGCAGGGCAAGTGGGAGAACGTGGCCTTGGCCCCGGGAAACTCACAGACTGTTTATTGGTAAGTAATGTAGTTTTGGGGGGTGCAAAGGAAGGGAGGAGTGTTCTGGGCACATCCAGTGCTTGGCTCCTGTGGACCTGGGAGATAGGATGTTGGAGCGCCCCCTGTTGCGATAAGGAATGCACACATGCCCATGGAGAATGAATGAGCTCCAGTCTTGGAGAAAAGGGCTCCTTACCAGGTCTACAGGGTTATCAGGTGTCCACCTGAACCAGGTGAGACAGCTCTGCTTTTGGCAACACAGCGCCTCGTTCGATTCACCTGTAAATGGTGCCGGTGGCATCGGCTACCTTGTAGGATCACAGAGAAGATTAAATGAGTTAACATATAAAGCAGATTCCTGGAATATAGCAAAGCGTTCTTACGAACTTATTCTATGAAACACGTCCTTCCTCCCAGGTACATGGGACAGACGGCTACGTGTACAAGGAATACAACCTTCAGCGTACTAGCAAATGGCAGCCCGTTTAATGAAATATCATTTTAATTGTATTATTAGTTAGGTTTTTTATTTTTAATGATCTATGTGTTGGCTATTCAGTGGGATATTCGTTGTCAACTGTCACAGAGCGTGATAAGTTTTGGGGAACTGAGGGGAGCTTCGGAACCCGGTGGGTCTGCTTCACATTCAGGCTTTGCCACTTTCGGTTTGAGTGGCTTTGGTCCAGTCACTTGGCCATTGTGAGCCTCAGTTTCTTCATCTGCAGATCAGTTAAAACTGATATTCTGCGGCCACTGGGATGATAAAGTTGGGTAGAATTCAAACTCTGCCTGCAATATTATGAGGGCTTAATTAATGCTAATTCCTTTCCTCACCCTGATCATGATTAACAGTCTTCTCAAATGTACAGTTTATTAAAAACCGAAATTAGGATTTATTTGATTTTAAAATTGCTTAAGAAGCAGACACTTCGGCTCTTTGGGTGACTCAGCTGTCTGCTGATGTTCCTTAGGACTCTAGTGATGTTAGGGCACCGGGGTTGTTTACGAGATGGAAGTTGCGTAACTGGCACCAGGGCCAGAAACTGCAGCGTTGTTTCAGAGGCATTCAGCAAATGTAAGCACTTTGGGGTAGGATGCTTTGTATTTGCGTAGTCTTCCAAAACATTTAATCAGGTCACCTAATCATTTCTGTTCTGCTTCACAAATCACGAAGGAGGATACAAAGGCACACTCCCTGCCAGCGCCCCTTAGAGGACAGATAGTTCCCTCCTGAAGGAAAAACGTCACTGCCCCTTTAAAGACTCACCAACTTGTGAAGGCTTAGTAACTTCCCAAGGCTCTCTGGAGGAGCAGAGGCTATAAGGTACAGTGAAATCCTCCACCACCAGTCAACACCTCCTCTGCTGCTGTAGTCCCTCAACCCACCTACAGAGGTCGATGCGCTCACTGAGCCTCAGGAGACCTCTCCACCATGAAGGGACCGCCTCCCAGTCCGCAGCCTGGCTTGTCTCTACATGGTACCCGTGGTCTTTTATTTTGGTGCTTTTACTTATTTTTCTCTTTAGGATATATTATGAGAAATTTATATAGAATATATCATTGGACACATTAATCACCATATTTTCTGCACATTTGTTATCAACTACAGGGGTGGGCAAAGGTAGGTTTACAGTTGTGTGTATGGAAAACGATACAGGACTTAGTGAGTAATAACGCAAAAATAAATCCGTGTTTTACGTGGTCACAACCACAGCCTGCTTTTGCCCCATCCTGTATTTAAGGTTGATGTCCCACTTAACGGGTCCCAGCTATGAGGCAACCGTGCCATCCTGAGTTTGTTTCATTTACTTTAGAAGAAGCAACGGACAGCCATAATCAAAGAATTCTCCCTGCTGCTTACAAGAGTAATATGAAGTCAGGTTTGAATACAACGCAGTGACACTTCCCAAATATCATTTGTTTCTGTATTGTTTTACAGTCTCACGATGCTTTCACACATGTTATCTGATTCGATTCTTACATAAAACTTACAGAGGAAGCAAGGCATGTTGAATTATTCCCCAGTCAAAATGAGAGCAGGGCAAGGCTCAGAAGACTATGTTCTCTGGTGCTTGGCAAAATCTGGGTGAAAATCAGCAATCCCTGACCTCTGTCTAGAGTTTATTTCATGGCGTTTGGGGCAGAGCACCTGCAAGTACGTACCGTCCTATTATTTGGAAAGATGTTTCTTTTGATGATGCTTTCTTTCCTATGACTTGGGAGTCTTATCATCTGGGATAATCATTCACAAATTGAAACTGGAATCAATAGCTGCATCGTAAACGCATTCCACACTGAAAAATGTTACAGTTATGTTTATTGTCCACGAAAAATGTGTCAACTTTATAAAAGTACTATTGACTCTCCATAAAAATTTTCCTTGAGTATATAAAGATTTATTCATTTACATTTTTAAGAGTCAAGTCCAGAAAAGAGGCAATGCTTCTAATTTATAGTCAGCGTATCTGTTATCTATTTAAGCCAGATAAAGGAAATGAGATGAAGGAAATAGGCCCTAATTTACACCAGCTATTCCCTTTTCCAGGGTTTGCTATTAGAACTAAAAAAAAAAAAAAAAGATTGTTGAGATTGTCCTTCGGTTCAATTTCATTTGCTAATATCACTAATGACCTCGTTAAGGGCATTAAAAGTTTCCTTTTTTGATCAATCTTTAGAATACTGAACTCCATAAACTATCGACCGACTAATCAGCTAAATAAATCAAGGACACCTTTAAGGCGGTATCCAAAAGCTAACTGCGATACAAGGGTTGTTATGTAACTCTCACCCAGAGGGAGTTATTTCCGTTTAGCACCAGGGTTGCACCAAACAAATTACTCGACTTGCTTGCTCAAAAGTCTCTTCTTTTTTTAAAAAATATTTTATTTATTTATTTTTAGAGAGAGGAAGGGAAGGAGGAGGAGAGGGAGAGAAACATCAACATGTGGTTGCCTCTCCCATGGCCCCCACTGGGGACCTGGCCTGCAACTCAGGCACGTGCCTCCACCGGGAATAGAACAGCGACCCTTTGGTTCACACCCTGTGCTCAATCCACTGAGCTACACCAGCCAGGGCTCAAAAGTCTCTTCTGAGGGCAAATTTACTCAGGGAGACTTGCAATAATTTGGAAGAAAAGGCTGAAGTCATAAGCTTTTTCAAAAAGAAGTAGCTATTATATACGAAGGTCTGTCCAGAAAGTATACAGCCACTTAATATGAAAAATAGAGACATTTATTGAAGAAGATACAAGAAATGCTGTACACAGGACAATGATGCTTCACCCCCTACAAAGTAGGCACTTTGGGACCTCGCAGTTCTCCCAATAACCATCAGCTGCCCTGCGTCTATTCCTGAATCTCATTGACAGTCTGAAATCTCCTCCCTTTCAAAGGTGATTTCAGTTTTATTTAAAACTAGATGTCACAGGACACCAAACCTGGGCTGTAGGGCAGCTGAGTCATCTGGGTGATTTAACGTTTTGCCAAAACACTCTATACGAGATGCGATGCATGAGCAGGTGCATTGTTGTGATGAAGCTGCCAATCGCCAGCTTCCCGTAGCTGCGGTCTTCTGAATTAGAAAGAGCATAACAAATTCTGAGCACCACCAGGTATTGGGTATGAAACAGACACAAGAGGTGAAATAAAACTCTATTTACAATTTAATTAAAAATAACTTGTTTGTCTTAGAAGAGAGCCATGGGAAATGATTTAAATAAATTGCATTTCTTTCCAATACAACATGCATACGTTTGATACTGTGTCTGTTTCGGGCTAAACACTTTTCCCCCTGTAGAAGCACAGACCTCCTAATGCATTCCACCGACCTTCGGGTTACCCCACAGCACTTTCCTGGGCCTTCCACAAATGCTCGTGTTGCTATGATCTTATGACAACGATGTTTTTCTCAGGGAAAGACCATTTTCATTTTTTAATGAAATTTTTTATTGTTGCTCTATTATAGTTATCCCAGTTTTCCCCCGTTGCTCTCCCTTGCCCCTCCCAACCCCCACTCCCATGGCCAATCCTCACTCTGTTGTCCGTGTCCATGGGTCGTTTATACCTGTTCTTTACCTAGGCCCTTCCCCTTCTGCCCCCCCTTACCCCCCCCGCCCCGGTCCCTGTCAGCCTGTTCCAGGGAAAGTCATTTTTCAACATGCATCTTGGCCTGGCGCTTCTCCCCGAACTTGCTCTCATTTTCTCACGTTATTCAAAGCTGACCCCGATGTCTCACTCTTGAAAAGTTACTAGGAAACTGTACCTACCATGGAGTTGATAAGTATTCCAGCTTTATTAGGTATAACAAAAATTACTATGTAGTTAGCTGTTAAATAGCACAGAAAAATTGCTACTATAAGACCCTTTAATAGTTGGGAAGAATGGACTACCTCAGTCCATCAAGACATACTTACTTAGAAGTAAAAAAGCCTCCTAAAACTTCCAAGAACACAATTGAAGCATGATTTGGTTCTAACACGCTACTTTCTGGCCTCCTGGTGTGATGGTCTCTCTTTTTTCTCCCTCTTTCTCGTTTCTTTTTCTTTTTTTTTTTTTTTTTTTGGTTCAAATATTCTTGGATTCCTCCCAAAACTCTCCACAGCAATGCCAATGGATTACTTTTTCAAATGAAGGCTCATTTCTCAGATATTTAAATATAGGCATATGGATAAATAAAAATATCTAACTACTAGACAGATGGACGACAGATAGACAGACGATAAATAACCGCTTTGGAAGTGCATAGAAAGGTAGAGCAGAAATGAGGACGTCAAGAAGCAGACGCCTGCGGTGAAGCACCTGAGGGCGTGTTGGGAGTTGGCGCCAGATGCGGCCCAGCTGGTCTCGAGGGCCGTGTTTCTGTTCCGAAAGGTGCGCCGAGGTCAAGGCCACTTCCCGCCGACAGAACTGAGTGAACGGGAAGAGGCTGTGTTTGGCACCTGGACTCTCTAAGTCCTGGTAATAAGACAAGAAAGCTATTTGGGGATGAGGAAAGCGGAGTCTTCTCGGGGCAAAGTGTCGGAGCGAGGAGGACGCTGGAATGAAGGCCTTCTGGGTCGGCTCGTGGGGACAGCCGTTTGGGGTGGGGGGCGGGTTGGAGACAGCGAGGGTCTGGGAGCAGACAGGAGCTGGAGGAGGCCCGGTCGCAGTCCATGGGGAGGAATGCCACAGCCGCCCGCAGCACGTCCCCAGGGGACTCACGAAAAAGCGTGAAAGTGAGACAGCACAGTCAGATTTCAACATCCGCTTGGCCTCCAAGAGGGGGAAGGGATCTTAAAAAGCGTGACAACCGACAACCTCAGTGAAGACTTCCGCTTCAGGGCAGGAAAGAAATGGAGACGAGGTTTCCCTTCTCATCTGAAAAAGAACAGAATTTAACAAAACCCATGAACACATGGGTTTAGAGACACTAGACACACGGTGAGAAGGACAGGCATCCCTGACCGATGAGAGACCAGCGAGGTGAGCCCTGGGACTGCCCCAGCTTACCGTCCTGAACGAGGTTCCAGGGCAAGGTCCAGGCACACAGGACCAATCAGAGAAGTGGCACAGCTGCGTTCTGGGGTGGGTTTTGCACAGTGACAGTCACTGGAGCAGGGCAGTGGGGAGTATACCACCCGCTGTTGCCATGTCTGGGCAGGGAGTGAGGCCCCCCCACCCCCCGCCACAGCGGTGTGCTCCCCGTAGAGCAGGCTCGTGTGAACAGGAGGGCGGCCCCTCTGGTCCTGCCAGGTGATTAACCACCTCAGAAATGTCTGGTGGACAGAATGGCTAGCAGGCTTGGCAGGAGGCCCTTCAGTTGCATCCGCAGGCGTCCCCAGCCCACTGTGGCTGCAGGGAGGAGCCCAGCTTCGCCCCTCACCACCCTCATCTACATAAAGGAAAACTCCCCAGAAGCAAGTGGAGGTCTGAAGGTTTTATCTCACCTGCCTCCTGGATCCAGCTCCTCGGAGAACCTAGATTTATTGGACAGTGAATCCCTAATTAAGGAGCATTCTTTCAAACGGAAGAGTGATCACTCACTCTATTCTGCCAGGCATCCGACCAGGAATGAGCTGGGGGAGGCGGGCCAAATCCCATCTCCGAGGTGGACGGAGTGTCCTCAATACGTCACTAAAACTCCTCATCGATTCACCTTAGGATAAGCTGATGTCAGCTTGATGGCATGAGGAATGCCTTAAACAGTCTATAAATTGCAACTTTCCTCATGGAGCAAAAAGACCGATTTTCGTTTCTGTTCACATGAGTGAGTTTTGCTAAACTTTTTGAGGATTCTTGAAAGGTTTAAAAGTGAGAAAACAAATGATCAGAACAAAGTTAAATAATAACTGACACGGGATCATTATTTTAGTTATTCAGTAACGTATCAGATTTGAACAGAAGAAAATAAATTCCGTAACCAATATTTACTTTTCAGTCTCTTAGATGAAAAATTTTATTAATCACAGATGAATTTACTTATTCAAATACGACTTCTGGAGCGGACAGAGCCCTGGCACAAACTACATCAGCGTACGAGGACAAATTCACCATGATGTGTGTGTGCGGAGGTGCAGATGGAGTCTCTCACTGGTTAGTGCCTGAGTTCACGTTCTACAGTCCCAGATCTGTGAATGTCCTTGCCGTCTCTCTGACTGATGGCCACAGCTTTTTCCGGACTGAACGTTGTCCCAAATTCTGTCCTTCATGAACCTGCCTCAACACTGCCACCTGGACAATTAGCCAAACGACATGTTTTGCATGTCACAGAGAAGTTCCAGAGTGAAGGAAATTGACTATAGTAAAAGGAAACCATGGAAGTATGAGAGAAGTCATAAAAGCCTTATTTTTTTGCATTAATTTTGGAATGTGGAGGTTTCTATAATTATAAAAAAGTAGAAACATAAAAGAAATGCTTGATAAGCTTTTCCTTATAACATCTTATAAACACAAAGAAAAAGGCATCAGACAACATTTAAAAGCAAATGAGATACCAAGAAAAAAATCTATAAATCTGAAAACCCATAAAGGATGATTTTCTTAATACATAAAATAACTTGACACAAATTACAGCAAAAGAAACAACTCAGTAGAAAAATGGTTACAGAGTCCAAATGTAGTAGAAAATAAAATTAACATGACTTAAATATGAGTAAGCGTGCAAAGCTTCTCGCATCCTATGGGGGATGCAAATTAAAACTGCAACATACCAGTTTGCATCTTGGGGACAATTCGTAAAACTATACGCACTTACGCGCATGTGGGCGTGTGCATGTTACGGGAGCAGGCCAGCACATGGGTAGGTCGACGGCTGCTGTGGGGAGGGAGAGGAGCAGAGACAGAGACTGTGCGTTTCCGGGGCGCACTCGATGATGGTGATGCCCATCGTCCAGACAGGAACGAGCAGGTATGCGAGGTGACCGGTGTGTGGATGCATTTCTGTTCTTTGAGGCATCGTTCACACGAGGAGTGCGAGCTTGAGAGCCCGCGACTGTCCGTCCGCCGAGCGCCGGTGCCGCCCCCGCGGCCGTGCCCAGTGCCGCCGCCCCTCCCAGCGGTCTCGGGCCCCCGGGGCTGCGCAGCCCTGTTTCGCGTTCCGGGCCCAGCCGGGTGCTCGCACACAATTGCAGAGAGCGTCTGGTAGGACTCGGTTAGTCACGACTTGAAGGAGAAACCCTAAGACTTTTTAATACCTGCAGGACTTGGCCACGTATTTGCATGGGATTACGATTCCACAAACTGCATCGTGATGGTGCGTTTGATCCTCGTTTGGCCCCACTTAGGAGCCTGCAGAACGTGCCGTCTTCAGAGGCGTTTTCCAACTCACGTGGTGACCGGACGGAAAGCATTTTCCATCACCTCTTCTTCGCTGGTTCTTCCTTGCGTTTCATCCTCCCGAGCCGCTCTTGGCCTTCAACACCTCACATTGTCTGTTTCCCCATGACTTTGACCTTACGGTCCTGGGTCCTCCGTCATCTTTAACACACACACACACACACACACACACACAGACGTTCTCCCTTTATCATTACCTTCCCTTCTTTCCTGCTCCTGTAATACTTCCAACATTACTCTATTGTCAGACTTGACACACATTCGATAAAAATGGTTGCCGCACACAAAACACCCAAAGGACTACGTATCCAGGTGAACGCCTGATCCGCCATGGTGAGGCACCTGGCCATTTGAGTGATCCTTGCGTTGCTCAGCGGCTGGGTGGGGCTTTCTGAGAGCCACGGCTTGGATACTTGCACTTGCAGAATAGAAAGTCAGACGTGCGACTGCAGTTCTACCAAGAATTTCTCAGTATTGTCTAGGTTTTTTGGGTGAAGAGAGTGAATGTGTTATTCTTCCCATCCATTTCAAAGACAGTGATGTGGCTTCTCATTCTGAGAAGCAGGGGCTTCTCAGTCTCGTGGGGGAGAAGACATATGGGATAACATACTCAACTACGGATGGACTGCGGCACTGCGTGAATGCATGTTTCGGCGCTTTTCGTGTTTGGAGGGCACTTAGTTTTGGAGCTCGTGTGGCCTTTACCACCAATGCATATATTATCTAAGGACACAGAAACTTCAAATATGATTTTAACTTAAGTATAAAAATGGATTGGAAAAAGTGGTAAAAATAGAAACAAGAAAGTAGCATTATCATAAACATCTCATTTTTTAAAAACGTCATTCAAGTGGCTTATGGGATTTAGAGAACGTATTTGTGATCTTGTTGAGAATAAGTTAGAATCCCATCAGCTTCACGTGTCACCGGGAAAGGCTCCGTTTCTACGCGGCGGCAGAGTGGCCTGGGCCCACCTTAGTGCGCATCCCTGGGCCTGCAGGAGTGACACGCTACTGCACCGGTATTCTGGTAGAATTTGCGGTCCTTTGGCATCATGAGTCATCGTGATTCATGCCAGAATCAGGGGACACTGATTAGAGTTTGGCTCAGGTTCAGATCCAGTGATTTATATGGTATACACGTTAAAATTAAGCTCTCAAAAAATCAAAGAGAAAGAATTTGAAAGCAGCAAGATACAAAAACGACTCATCGTATGCAAGGGAATTCTGATAAGACTATCAACAGATCTCTAGACAGAAATCTCAAAGGCCAGGAGAGAGAGGCGTGATACATTCAAACTGCAGTCATGACCCATAATAAATTTTCGGTCACGATGGGCTGAATATACAATGATGGAGCCGGAAGGCATCTCTCACACAGTGACGTCATAGCCATCCTGACATCACAGCACAGTGCATTCCGTACATGTTCGTGCTGACGCTGGTGCAAAAAACCCACTGTTCTGTCAGTATTACAAAATTATAGCCACGTAATTATGAGTAGCACCTAATGAATGATAATGATAATAAATGACTATGTTACTGGTTTATGTACTTACTACACTATAGTTTTTATTATTTTAGAGTGTACACTTCCTACGGATTAAAAAATTGCTGTAAGACAGTACCCTGTATTATACTGCTTTTACCCGGTCTTTTGATTTGCAACATTTTCTCTTGTGCTTGATTTAATCCTGTGTTGTTCAGCACAGTGACCTGCTCGATAGGGGTGCAGCCCAGCAGCCCAGGAGCGATAGGCTACATCCTCAGCATACAGCCTAGGTGTGCAGTGGGTTGTACCATCTAGGTTTGCACAAGAGCCTCTAGGATGTTCACACAACAATGCAGTTGCCTAACAACACATTGTTTAGGCCGTATCCCCATCATTAAGTGACACATTACTGCATTCGAAGAAATCAACTGTCAGTCAGGAAGCCTTTACCAAGCATAGGTACCCTTCAGAAATGAGGGTGAGATGAAGGCTTCCTCTGACAAACCAAAGCTAAGGGAGTTTATCGCCACCATAACTGCCTTGTAAGAGATGCGAACGGGTGTTCTTAGAGCTGAAACAAAAAGGATGCTAATTAGTAATATGAAAACATGAGAGTGTAAGATGCACAAGTATAAGGTAAACATATAGTCAAATTCAAAATGCTCAAATGCTGAAATGGTAGTGTGTAAATCACTTTGAACTCTAGGATATAGGTTAAAAAACCAAAGTTAAAAGTACTGTTGCTATAGTACTTATGCAATGTAAAAAGATGTAAATCAGGAGATCAAGGACATAAATTAGAGGTGGGCAAGTAAATGTACAGAATTTTTGTGCAACTGAAGTTAAGTTGTTATCAGCTTGATAATCCTGCTCCCACTCTGAGGTGCGGGGGCTTTACCCGCGTCAACAAGCAAGTCTCAGGCACCAGCTGGGTGTTCAGCACTGCTCTGTAACTGTCTGCCTGGAGACAGCATCAGATACAGGTCGAGGGCTGAGTCCTGCAGGATTACCCACCCATTCCCCATCCCGGATGCCAACTGCAAGTCCAGGCTACGAACTGTGTTTCTGATCAGGCAGCTGTAGATTGGAAGTTCCACAATCCCCTCCTTGGGTTCGGTTAATTTTCAAAAGTGGCTCACAGAACTCAGGGAATCACTGTACTTGCTAGATTGCTGGGTTACCCTCGAAGGGTACCACTCAGGAACAGGCAGAGGGAGGAGATGCACAGGACCAGGTGTGCGGGAAAAGCACGGAGCGACCACGTGTTCTGCTGGGATCCCACTCTCCCTGGCCACCAGAAGCTTTTCAGCCCCTATCCTTGGGGGTTTTAGGAAAGCTTCACCACTTAGACACGATCGATTAAAGCGTTGGCCGTTGGTGATTGAACTCAATCTCCAGCCCCTCCACCCTCCCCACAGGTGAGGGGTGGGGCTGAAGGTGCCAACCATCTAAAGACACAATCGGTTCCCCTGGCATCCAGTGCCTGTCTTTAGGTACTTTTAAAAAGTCACTCCATTGGCATAAACTCGGGTGTGCTTGCATAGGGTTTGTTATAAATATCAAGACGCCTTTATCACTGTTATCACTTAGGACATCTCTAGGGTCTTAGGAGATCTATGCCAGGAACAGGGACAGAAAACATGTATTTCCACTGTAAATCACTATATGACTGAAAATTGACTGTTATAAATATAAGATGTATTATGAGAGCCTTATAGTAATCACAAAGCAAAGCCTACAATGGGTGAAAAAAGATAAAAAGAAAAGAATCAAAGCACACCACTACAAACAATCATTAACTCACAAAGGATAGCTTTTCGATTATTTTCTTCTTTCTTTCTTTCTTTCTTTCTTTCTTTCTTTCTTTCTTTCTTTCTTTCTTTCCCACTAAGGGCATTGATAATAATTATATCTTTAAAGATCACACACAAAAAGAAATTAAGTATTCAAAGTAGTTTGAAAAGGAAGAAATAGTACTGTAAGTCTCCTAAGAATAATTCTGTAATGCCAATGACTAAAAACTTTGGTCTAGAAAACCAAATTCAGAAATATAAGATCAAAAATGCTGTAAGAAATGTGTGGGGGGAGGGGGGAGTGTCCACCAATATATTTCGATAGTGTAAAGACCTTATACAAATTTAAGTTAACAAATGAAAGTATGTAGACAAGAGATTTCTGATTCCTCTTAAATTTTTGCTGATGAGATTATATTGTATATAAAATGTTCAGTTTAGCTTCTAAGGTATTATGAGTAATAGACAAAGACTTGCAAATACCATTAAAAGAGAGACAAATGGTTCTTGAAACAAGAAGAAAGATGAGATTTTTACCTTGTTAGTGTGGAAATACAAGGATTACAACTGTCACATTGAATTTATTTTCTGTCAGAATAAGAGGCTGAGAATGGTATGCTGGGTAAAAAAATAAATGGGTATTTGTATTAGCTCAATAAAAACTTTTTATGAACCAACTCTCTGATAATGAAACCTTTGCTTGTCTGGTAATCTTCAAAGAGAAGATCTTTACAACAGTATGCAAGGAATTTAGGCATTGATTGATTACAGTGCATTCAAGTTTCATCTTAAACTTACAATGCTGTATTAAATTATGATATAGGTCAGATGGCAGATTTGATTAATATTTAATAGTTGCTTTCTTTAAATTTTAATGCATAAAACAAAGTCAAGTTACAACCCTGAACTTGCAGGAGCCAATCAACTCTCCAGCCATTTTCAAACTGCATAGTTAAATTCTGCAAATTATTGATGGGTGGTACTTGTGGTATAGGAACTGTACATTTTTAATTTTGGATTTTATTGTTAAATGGTGTTAGATTTAGGGAAGAACGGTTGAGGCGGTACGGTTTCCATGTGACTGTCACCTTTTGCATAACCACGGTACAACTATAAAGATGAAGACACAAGCGTTGGCATTATACTATTACCTCAAGTAGAATTTCTGTCGCGAGTTCACCAGTTTTCCCTTTAATATCCTTTTTCTCCCCCAGAATGAAGCATCCTGAGTACTCTGAGCAAGGTGTTTTCAGTTAAGCCATGTTCACGTGGTAGCCTTGTTGCTGATTAGGCGAGAGAGGTCTTGCCCACAGTTTTCTTGCTCTAGACAGGGCGGGGGGGCGGGGAGTGGGGAGGCGGAGATCCCAAGGAATTATTCAGGAACCAGGAAAGTTGCGTCCTTTTCCAACCATCCCAATGAACCATGAGTCTGTCCTTGTCTATGTGAGAAAGATGTTGGTAAAATGAATAAAAACACGGAGGAGTCTCATGAGCGTATTAAGATTTGGGTGCACCGGGGAACGTGTTGTACCTGTATCCTGGTTTCTCACTTTCTGGGGGGGGGGGGTTTGGGTGGCGGTACGCATCAGTGGAAGGGTAGTCAGGGACAGAAGGGAGCCCTCTACAGTCCCTGCTAATGCATCTGGATCCAGGAGTCCCCTCAGCAACCCTAACCATCTCCAAACACTGGGTTAAGATCCAACATTAAATTGCCTTCGTGTTTGTCTGATCTTGGCAGCACGTCCCAGGGGTGACAGCAGAGTCCTCGCCGGGGGCAGCACCTTGTGTGCTAACAGGATGCCTTTGCCACACGTTCTGAGGCGAGCGAGTTTCCCTGGGCGCTCACCTGGGACAGAGGGGATTGCCCCTGGGCTGACTCGGGGCCGTTTGCAGAGACGCGTGTGATGCCAGCCGGCCGGGAAGCTCGGCTCCTCCGTCTCTCCCCCTCTGTCCCCCCAGTTCCAGTCTGCCACGTGTCCTGTCTCTCTGGCTGTGCTGGTGTTTCCGGGCCGCCGAGGTCTAGTTCAGGCAGCTGCCTTCCTGCCCGTGAGGATTTGAAGCTTCCTTACTTTTTTCCTACCTTTCTTTTCCTGCCTCCCGTATCCTAGTGCACAACTCCAGCTTCTCTCAAGTGAGATCGTACTGACGGGATTCCCTCCGTGGACGGCTAACAGCTGCCCTCTGGACCCTCTTGCTGGGTGCGGGGACTTGGGGTGCTCATTAGTCTGCCCACCACCCCGTGTCCTGCCTGCTTGACTGAACATCTCTGGCTCTTTGCACCTGGTCTGTTCCCTGTTTCTGCACAGTTTACCCTGTTGGAAATAACACAGAAAAACTAATTATAGAGATAGTTCAAGGTATAAATATTAAACAGTTGGTTGAACAAATTAGTTATGAAATTTTATTGGCTTCAAAATTACACAATAGAAAAATCACTCAGAAAACAAAAAACTCTATTCCCAGTCTCCAGGAAACACTCAAAACAGGCCTGAAGAAAGAGATGGGGAATTTCAGGGGAAAAGGGGAAGGGTTTACAGGAACAAGTATAAAGGATACATGGACAAAAACTATGGGGGGGGTGGAAATGGGAGGGAGGTGGGGAGGGCTGGGGTGGTGGGCTGGGGTGGGAGTAAAAGACAGAAAACTCTACAAGATCAACAACTAAAATAAAAAATAAAATTAAAAATTAAAAAAAAAAAGAAAGAAAGAAAGACATGGGGGACCCGTCCCTGCCCACCACCGGAAGTGCGTGGCGGAGCTGACACCACCCTACCCTTTGCGGCGAGCGCACCGTGCAATGGACAGAGGCTGGACCATAGAACCGTACACTTGAAACCTATATAATCTCATTCATCCATGTCACCCCGATCAACTTAATTTTTAAAAAAGACACAATGTCAACTGACCCTCCGGGTCAAGTGAGTCTTGGGGGTGGCACTCTTGTACCTTCCAGGTGAGAAAGAAAGTTTATGGTGAAGCTTGTCAAAGTTGGAGGAGGTTATAAACAAAAACAAAATAAAGCAAAACAAACACAACCACAAGAGTGACTCCAGCCTCTTTGTCACCTTTCACAGCAGCGATCCCGGACCAGCAGGCATCGCAGTTCTCGCCAGTGGCCACCTCGGCATCTTGCTGCTGGAGAGGCTGGCCCAGGGGCCCGCAAAACACCGCAGCTTCTCCTGCCGCGGCAGGTTTTCTCGTGTGTTCTGTAGGTTTTTCAGTCTCGTGGGCTCTTCTAACTGTCACTACGAATCATTGCAAGATGCACATCTATTTTCCAACGAAGTGGACGGAAACAATGCCTGGAAGGAAGGAAGGAAGGCGACACGCCATTTTGTCTTTCTCATCAAACAATTACCCGTGCGGAACTTAGACTTTGACAGAACGAACAAAGAGAGCTGCTCGATTAATTCCTCTGAACAGGTAACATCCTTGCCGAACAGATGTCGCCTGTCTGCGGAGCGGCCCACTTACCGGTTCAAGTACATCTGTGACAGCACCATGCGCAGTGCATGGGCTCTCACCCAAACCGACACCCTCTGCCAGGCCCCCCCTGTGGGATTTCCGCCAGCTGCTTCCAGTCCCCGGTTCGCGCTTCCCTTACAGAATGCAATGCAGAGTGGGGGGTGCGGGGTGCGGGGTGCGGGGTGCGGGCTCCGGCTTCGGGAAGAGACCTGTCCTGGGTCCTTAGCTCCTAAACTGGCACATGCTCTCTCGTAGGATGAGAAACGTGAACTTCTCGGTGACTTACTATCTTCATTTTTTTTTTCTTTATACATTTTAAAGAGTTATGTAGGGTTTTATTATACATTTTATAATTTAGCTACATAGTTCTCAGGTTTTTTTTTTAGTTTCTTTTTTTCCTTTTTTTAAATATATTTTATTGATTATGCTATTACAGCTGTCCCATTTCTCCCCCATCATTTCCCCCCACCCTACTCACCCTCTCCCACCCACATTCCCCCCTTTAGTTCATGTCCATGTGTCATAAGTTTTCTAGCTTCTACATTTCCCATACTATTCTTGCCCTCCCCCTGTCTATTTTTTTCCCATCATTTGTAAGATGAAAAGAGTTACCTTTGCCATCTGCTTCACAAGGTCTGGCAGGTCAAGGCAATTTTAATATCGGTGCTTCAGTATTTTCGGCAGGGGATCCAAGTCCCCGCCTCCACTCCCAGCGGCCCCCACCATCCGACGGGCACGGAGTTCACGACTCTCCAGCCAAAACGTTTCTCCTCCCTGTCTCTTCTCGAGGAACAGGACTTTCTGGGCGCAACTTTCATAGTATGAGTGAAATCCTAAAAGTCCCACTTAAACATTAATATCACCAGTTCTCTTCAAAAAGCATAGTTATTATGTCAATAGGTTTCTCCAGAGAAACACAGCCAATAGGAGACATATATCCTAAAGTTATTTTGGCAATGGGTCTAATGATTTAATTTTTAAAGTGCAAATACAAGGGGTCGGTCAGGTCTGGGTTCAAATCAGTCAATCAAATCTCACAATCTATATTTAGATTTGAAACTCCAAAGTATTTAAAGTTGGAGTGATGTACTGAGTACTCTAAGCAGACAGAGCTGCTATGTAGATGTCCCTCTCTGTGAGTCTTATCTTTCTCTTTAAAAAGCTATAAAATTATCATTGACCAAATAACTTTTTTAAAGGATTGTTTTTACTCTGTAACATCTACTTTTTAAAAAATGTTTTGGCTGAATTTTGTATGCATATGGAAAAGTTGCATATGACTGAGTACGTCGGTGTACTGGTCACACACCTGGATGAATCTGCTAAAGCTGAGCTCACCCGGGGAACTAGCAGATCAAGGACAAGCACATGACTAGCCCACCTCCAACAGTGTCCATGGAGCTGGCATCTAAGAGCTTAGGGCCAAACATATGTGACATGCATAAAAACAAACTTATTCAAAGAAAACGTAAGTACTCCCCATTGGATTCTAAGAAAACTCCTAACAGCGTTAGTGAAAAGAATAAATATTACTTTCCCAAGATGATTGGGCTATGACTTTCATCTATGGAAAGCTCGCTAGTCTCATGCTAAGAAAAATGATAACAATTTATTAAAAAACAAAGATAAAAATCCTGTGGTAGTCTCGCCAAATGAAATACAGTGGTGAATATTTGCTGTAATAGCTATTGATGGTTTTTTTTTTTTTAGACTGTTAGAGCGCTATTTGTTTTTACCATACTAATAGTTTTTAAATGAAAAATAGCACAGCAGTCGAGGCTTTATTGCGGCACATTTTTTCCAATAATGGGAAATACATGATGTCATTCTCTCTGGGCCATTTTAAGTTTAAAGAAAGCTGGAGTGCCATCTTTTTATAATTATGAAGGTGTTCTTACGGTGCCCACTGGATGCTGCCTGGCTTTAGGTAAATTAAAGAAAATTCCACTCCGGCGCCAGTGTGTTCGTCTCAGAGTTTCTGGAAGTTTGTCATAGTCACCGTCCCCATAATTGTGTGAACTTGGACACGCTGGTCCATCTCTCTCAGCTACTGTTCCTACTTCTGTGAAAGGGTTAGAAGTAGAAAGTACCTGTCTGCACCTTCTCATCCCTGAATGTCCTGGGACTGTGTCCTTGGCTTCCTCCCAGAAGGTTAAACACCGCGCTGACACGGGCCTAACACGCGAGCTTGGCCCGGTTCTTGGTTCTCCAAGGCGGTGTCTGCACTCTGCAGGGTTTCTTAACAGGCATTTTAATGGAAACACAGTTCCATTATGGAAACACACATATTCATGTACAAGTGTCAAACTACTTAATATGTTTCTTTGTACTGTTCCTGGAAGGCTTATGAATGTATCTGGAATACATTTTAGAATTTTCAGTGTATGCTTTATTTTATTGAGTGCTTCTTAAAATTTTAGGTTGACCTAATTTCTTGAAGAATGGCTAAAATTTTAAGTACTTAGAGCATATGTTATGTCCAAGAATGTAAAATGGTAATAACTGACAATTTAAAAATTCTACACAGTATAATTTAAAGCTGAAGGTGATGAATGACATATTTTAACAAAATACGTGATAAGATTTGGTGAAATATAATTTGTAAATAAATATTGATGCTGGCCAATCTCAGTTTATCCAAGACCACAAGAAGATCTCTGTGAAACTGAGAAATTTCTTAGCCACCATAAACTCTGAATCCATTGTCTTTAAAGAGAAACTTACTGTATTATAAAACTTATACTATAAAATTGACAAGTATTTAGCAAAGTGAACAAAAGAAAAAGAATTTTAGAACAGTGGCGAAGATGAGCAGCAGTTTGCACTGCGATCCTGACAATATCTATTGGAGATTTGGATGTTTGGGAGGGAGACGTAAGCAACCAGGACGCCCCCTGCCCCGCCCCCACCGGAATATCTGGGTTTGAGCCGGCAGCCCTCCGTGGTCACCCTGCCGAGCTGTGCCAGCGTTCGGGCTTCCAATTCTTTGCTGTTGTTCCGTGCGTTTAGTCCGCATGTGTGCTTCTGCCTGGGGACACTCTGTAGTTTGGTTCAGCACCGGGGCTGTTATCGAGGTATTTCTGCTTCCTGTTTAAATGCTCAGCTGCTGTCCTAACAGAAGAGGAAAATGAGGCCTTTGCCCTGAGCTGTATACCAGCCCTGGTCTTTCCCCTGATCTCTTTCCGTCTGGCAGAATTAGAGTAGCTGCTGGTTGTTGTGTGTTCCCGAGCTTCATTCATTTCATCAGAAGAACACAGTGCACTGGGTGTTTCAAAGGGACATATGGCGACCCTCAAGGGCCTTCTAGAAACATTCTAGGATCATTTAGAAAATCATCTAGGGCCACTTAGGAAGTGTTCTACCCCCAGCAATGGCGTCGTGATCACATACCCCGCCGGCCGTGAGACCTCTTTGCGGTTCCTGTGCCGCACTGAGGCCCCTGATCGTGTCTTCTCCCAAGCTGGGGGCTGCGCGCCAAGGACCCGGCTGTCAGAGTGGGTCGTCCTCACCTCACACCTGCACATCCACACTCTCCAACCAGCATTTTAT
Organism: Glossophaga mutica; assembly: GCA_039655065.1. Lineage (NCBI taxonomy): Eukaryota > Metazoa > Chordata > Mammalia > Chiroptera > Phyllostomidae > Glossophaga > Glossophaga mutica. The sequence goes on from CM077313.1 coordinate 94,566,460, forward strand.
TTGGGATGGCTATCTTAGGTCCTTTATCTGCTGCAAACTTAAAAGAATTGTCTGCTGTATAAGCATTTTGTTTTTCATTAAGAAACACTCCAAATGTCCATGATTGAGAAAATTCTTTTAGAAACATCCAAGAAATAGAAGTCTCCCACTGTGCTATGAAGTGATTCTTAAAATGCTTTTTATAAAATACACATAGGGGAAATAAATATACACCACCATGCTGAGTACCACGCTTTATAGGTTAGGATAGTTTGGAAAGGAAGAATCTTACTATTAAAATTCGCACACATTTAAAGGTGAATACAAGTATGGATATACTGGATTCGGTCGTGCCATAAGCCTTTGGAAGTAATATTTACCTTCTCCTCTACCATTTATTCTAAATTAAATGTTAGAAACAGAACAATATATTTTTAAAAGCAGTGTTGAATTGTAATCATGCAAGCTTTAAAAATACGCAAAAACTGATCATTATTATGAAGCCCAAATTATTCATAAATTATGGCTTTAACTAAATAGCTCTGACATGCATAAACTACAGGTAATATTAGAGTTCACCTATTGCAACCTTGAAGTCCAGTATTTGGCTCAACAGGGCAACGGTGTGTGTTCACGGATCTTTAACTACCATATTTTGCGGTGTATAGTGTGCACCTAGGTTTTTGGCCCAAACTTTCAGGAAAAAATAATCTTTCATTTTATTTTTATTAATTAATTAATTAATATTTAGAAATGAAACCAATGATCATATTCCAGGGTATTATTTTGCATACAGATATTGTTTTCTAGAGTTGCACTTTCAATGCATAAGCATAAATAAAACAATTAAAACATTTATATAGATACGGAATTAGTACTACCCACGCATAATGCACATCCTTATTTTTCCTCAGAAAGTGGGCTAAAAAGTGTGCATTTTGCATGGCAATTAAGGTGCCTGTGGAGACTGAGAAGCCAGTGAGCCGAGACTGTGGTTTTCTCAGGGACGGACAGACAGACACACGGGCAACAAGAATCACAGCGCTTGGAAAACCATCCCGTTTTGCCACCTCAGCCATGGCCTCTGTTTCCTACCTTCTTGAATAATTTTATTACCATTCTCTACAACTTTTAGGGGGTGATGATTTTATTCAGGAATAATATCCCTGCTATGTAAATGGATATCTACCGTGAATGTGACTTTCTGGATGAAAGGCCAATGTCTTTAAAATTATGTTGTGTTTTTCTTTTTTCAATCAGTGATCCTTAATTTCAGTATCCTAAACAACCCTTATCATCAATAACGTCATGTTCTGAGATTTGATAGGAAGAATTCAACATAAATAAAGTCTGACCCGAGTTCTTTACTTGGGGGGATTATTGAAAATAGTGTTCGTTTGGCTCCGGGCTCTGGAACAGTCACACCGTAATAGATAGCCACACATTTCCAGGAAATGCCGCTGTCTCTGCAGCCCTGGGAGTCCAAGCGGGGGAGGAACACTGAATCCCAGTGCTCACCTGCCTCGGTAAGTGCCTCGGATGGCAGCAGGTAAGCTCACTGTGTACACATCCGACTTGCAAGCAGGCTTACCCATAAGTGAGTTGACATAAGAAAAATGGACATGTAAAAATTCCTGAATGAGGAAAGTAAACATATATATCTTGGATCAACAAAGATGAGGGGCCATCAAAGCAATGTTTGGTAGAAATAAACTATATCCATAAACGTGATCCATTTGATGTCAGATAAATTCAGTTACTCTAAAGAAATTTATCTCTGTCATGCTCCAAAAATGTGTATCAAACTGAACTTCATGTTTGAAAGTGAAGTAGCTACGCAATAGTTTTTTTTTTAAAAAATGAATATTGGGAAAAGGTTTTCTGCCTTGTTTATATTTACTTTAGGAAGCTTTATCCTGACATTGGAAGTAACATCATGTAAGTGTAAATAAATGTTTAAACACTTAGATGAAATCATGTGTTAATAGGCTGTACTCTCCATAGGATACTCCTAATAACTTTCTAACATATTGGAGTCCTAGCTGGTCGGAAGTTTCCATCATGGAATCATGAGACAGGATAACAAAGACCTGGTTTGAACCCAGGTACCCTGGTTTGTACTGTCTCTGTAGACAGCCTATTTGACTCAACAAGCCTAAAATGCATTGTTAGGGGCTGAATGGGGCTGCCATCCGCCCCCGCCCCCCGCTGAAATTCACAGCCCCAGTCCCTCCAAGTTGACTGTACTTCCTTCCTTGTTTTTTTCATTTTTTTTTAAAGATTTTTATTTATTTATCTTTAGAGGGGAAGGGTAGGAGAGAGGGAGAGGGAGAGAAATATCAATGTACGGTTGCCTCTTGTGTGTCCCATGCTGGGAACTGGCCTGCAACCCAGGCATGTGCCCTGACTGGGAATCGAACCTCGATCCTTTGCTTCGCAGGCCCGTGCTCAATCCACTGAGCTACACCAGCCAGGGCGGTTTTTTCATTTTTTAAAAATATATTTTATTGATTATGCTATTACAGCTGTCCCATTTCCCCGCCTTTATTCCCCTCCTCCTTACGCACCCCTCCCACCCGCATTCCCCCCCTTTCATTCATGTCCATGGGTCATACATGTACGTTCTTTGGCTTCTCCATTTCCTGTACTATTCTTGCCCTCCCCCTGTCTATTCTCTAGCTACCATTTATGCCGCTCTTTCTCTGTACCTTTCCCCCTCTCTCCCCACCCACACCCCCGCTGATAACCCCCCACATGTGCTGCAGTCTTTAAAGAGGTGAGGAAGTTAAAAAGAGGTCAGTCCGGGTGGGTCCTGGTCCCAATTTTCTCACAAGAAGAGAACATTTGAATGCAGAGGCGCAGAGGAAGACCACGTGAGGACACTTCCAGCCAAGAAGGGAGAGAGGCCTGAGAACGAACCAATCCCGCTTCACCTTGACCTCGGACTTGGAGCCTCCGCCATCATGAGACCATTGTCTGCCGTTTGTGGCGCCCTGTCTGTGGAATTTGTCACGACAGTCCTGGCCGACTCTGAAAAACGGGGAGAAGTAAGCCCTCACTCCAGGGGTGTGCTGATGATTCGGCTATCACGGCTCACTGATACTTTCCTTTCTGGCCCTCTGTCCCCGTGTTCCACAGTTTGGGTGACCTATCTGCCCCCCACCCCCAGCCATGGTCGGCCCGTGCTGTTGCTCTGTTTCTCACTGTATTACGTGCCTCCACACGGGCCGCTCTGCCGGTGGTCGGCGTCAGCTGACGGGGCCGTGGCTGGCATCACTGCCGCGTTCCACGACCGACGTCTGGCTGCTTAGAAGCCGCCGGTACACGGAGTATTTCGAGTTATGTCACGGCCCTTCCCATCCAGACACCCGAAATCTTCCTCCGCACACAATCAGTACCACTCAGAAAAAATAGGATTAAAGTAGCAAGTTGTCCGAATAATGTTAATAATACCCAATTTGGTTAGTACAAATGAGATAATGGACGTGTGAATAACAGGAACTCAAAAGATTTTAAAAAATAATAACTCAAGTAGCTTTCCTAAGAGAGACGAAGAAAGAGGGTGTTTTGATACTATAATGTTGAAGTTAAACAGGCATGCAAAAATTTTAAAACGATCTTTAATTCACAAGAAACAATGTGAATAGTTTGCATCTAAACTAAAGGAAATGTGTATTTTGAGAAATAGAACACATTTTTAACAGTTACCGATAAAAATTGCCTCAAGGCAACAAAGAGAAAGATAAAATAATCTTTAAAAATCACAAGATAAGATGTAATAAATACATCCAACACATCATCAATGACAAGCAGCAGAAACTGGCTTTGCCAATGTCTAAGTTCGATTGCTGCATTCCACCCCCATGGTGAACACTCTGGTTCCAAAGATAATGTTCTATGTCATATCTAAGAACGTCAGAGCAACTACTTGTATCTGTTACATATACATGTTATTGCACTTAAAGTCATTTGAAATAGTTTCCCTCCTGCCTGACTTCCAGAGCCTTCCATGGTGGCGAGGGAGGACCCGTCACTCCTGTGTGAGCTGTCAGGTTTGTTCCCGAGCACCTCTGGGTGACTCCTTCCCCAGACTGAGGGAGCCAGCCCGTGCGTTCATCTGCACCAGGCTTAGGCCTCACACGGGCCCCTCTCGGGACCTCGGAAGCTTTGTCACTCGGTCGCTCTCGTGTCTGGTCCTCCATCCTGCGAACGCTAGCTGCCTCGACTTTTCTGGGCTCCTGGCTCCACCTTTTCAATTCAGGGAGAGCCAGCCTCCTCCGAGTGTCCCCTCACGGGTCTGTGGCCTGGGAACTCTCCCCCAGAAGTCAGCTGGGAACACCCCAGGGCCCCCTTCGCTATCCATCTCAAGGGCGCCTGTCCTGAGTCGCCCACGGTCTGTTGTCTGCAAACCCACTTCCTCCCCTTCCTCTGGGGTTTTGGTAAGTTCAAGGGAGAGTCATCTTTGCTGGACCTTGGATCTAGGTCACCAGGGTTTTTGTTTTTTTTTTAAACGGTAAAGATTCAGTTTAGTCTTGCTTCCAACATTTCTTTTGAGAATATATCTGTCACTGTAATTGTAATTGCATTGAAGATTATCTGCTCCTTTCCAGATTTTTGTCTTTTTCATTGATTTCTCAGCAGCTTTAGTGTATTTTCCTGATGAGGCTTTCTTTACCTTTACCCAACCCTGCGTTCACCAACCTCCTTGAAATTTTAGGTTGGGATACAGGGTCCAGAACAAATAACACCCCTTTTTATTACAGCATCACAAGCACATAATTCTGCAACATAACACTATCACACCCAAGCACCCCATATGACATTTTAGGTGAAGTGTTCGGATTAAACCTATAAAGTATTGCACCCATATCGCTACCCTACCGACCACACCGAAGCAGGCCTTACCTCTGCGGGGCCCTGTAGTTAACTGGTGTGGGAACATTCTCAACCACTGCCTCCATTTTTCTATAATTCATCTATTTACCTGATTTTGTAGTTAATTGGCTTAAGTTGGTTCATTGTACTTTTATGATTTTCAAAATCTCCACTTGGCTTGTGATTATGTCGATTCTTATTTTATGATTATTTCCCTAATGTTTCATTTTCTTTTTAGTATTTAGGGTGTTTTTTTTGGTTAATCTCACCATAATTATTTCTATTTCACTATTCTTATTTAAAAGGCAAACAGGTTGTATTGTATTTCCTGTTTATAATTCTTTAAATTTACCTTTTCTTTGATCTTACATTTTTATTTAAGATTTTTCTATTATATTTTTTACTTGCTGAGATGACTGTGTAGGTAATCAAGTGTTTAATGTACTTTATTTTTAGAACAGTTTTCAGTTTACAGAGTACGGCAAAGAAAGTACACAGAGTTCCCCTATACCTTGTGCCCAACTTCTTCTACTATTAACGACTTACATTAGTGGGCTCCATTTGACAAATTAAAAAGGAGACAAGGCGAACGCATTAGCAGCTAAAATCCACACTCGGCCATCTGGGCCCTCGGCCACCGCAGCTCCCGTTCTCCCGGGGCTGCCCCCAGGACCCCGCACCACCCTCTCGGTCACCCCCCCACTGGCGCCAGTGAGCGCTTAGCCCCGCGCGGTCGCCGCGCACCGATCTGGCGTCTGTCACCCCGCGCCGGCCTTGTGCGCCTCCCTGTCCATCCGCTGAGTGTAAACTCAGCGCTGACCCTTATCCCCGGTCCCACCACCGAGAGACCAGACCGTCTGAACCCCTCCGCAGGGCGGGGCAAGCTCTCATTCAAGGAATGTCTTCGACAGCCCCGCTCGCGGGCTCCGGCAGCCGTCCTGACCGGAGAGAAACGGGTAACCATGGTGAAAGGGAGCCTCCGACTGCCCAATCACCGCGCCGAAATGAGTTATTGATCCCGCGCGGCAATCCTGCTGTATCTATCTCCCTGCTCCGTTTCTTCCCCAGCACTTTGCATGCGGCCCGTGGACCCTGAGCCTGCCTCGTTGCCCCCCCCCCCGCACGCGTGTTCTTGGGGGACAGTCTCAGTATGTACTGTGCTTCATTCAGTGTTCCTCCTGCGCCTGTGCCCCGCGGACCCAGCTCTCCTTCGGTCACCGTGGCTGGCGGGACCAGGTGGTTGTTACTGCGTTTACAGGTAGAACACGCTGGTGAAGACGGAGCCCTCTGCTGCCCTGCGGGTCTTGCTGAATGCGTGGTGCCCCTTTTCCATCTGTTTGCGCCTCAGCAGCCAGACGCATCCTGTGAACAAGGAAACCGGATCCTGTCGCGACATCACATTGTGGACGGATGGATGCAGTAGGGACTCCAGGTCGTTCAGCAATAATCAGCTTTTCCTTAAACGCTGGCTTTCTCGTCACCAGGGGCCCTGCACGAGCCGATTCAATCGCTCACTACCATGGGTGCACCTGTATTTCATGTGCCAGAACTTTTCTACTTCTGCAATAAACATAGAAGTCAGGTTTTTCTAATCTTAGCATGACATTCTTTATGGATATGAAGAATCATATGTAAATGTATGTACATATAGAGATAGATAGATAGATAATGAATATTTATTTGTTTTATACTGAGTTTTCCTGGAGAATTTCAATCAAAAGCTCCAATTAATGCAGCTTTAAAAAATTTTTTTAATATATTTTATTGATGATGCTATTACAGTTGTACCATTTCTCCCCATCACTCCCCTCCACCCTGCACACCCCCTCCCACCCACATTCCCCCTCTTAGTTCATGTCCATGTGTCATAAGTTCTTTAGCTTCTACATTTCCCACACTATTCTTGCCCTACCCCTGTCTATTTTCTACCCACCGTCTATGCTACTCATTCTCTGTACCTTCCCCCCTCTCTCCCTCTCCCATGCCCCCATTGCTAACCCTCTGTGTGATCTCCATTTCTGCGGTTCTGTTCCTGTTCGATGCAGCTTTAACTGCAGGATGCTGACTTCACCCTGGGCTGTCCTGTCGAGTGTCACCTTTATTCGCACGCCAGCCCCCTGCCTCCTCGTCCGCAGCAGCTATCTGCACACCTTCTTCATTCCTCATATGAAGCATCGCCTGCTCCCTCCTAACACAGGTTCTGAGTTTTTCCAAAGCGAAAACAGAGCTTTTAGGCAAAGTCTCCCAAACGACTCCATTCTCCCCAAACCCCTCCCCCGACCGCCGGTAGAGGTGTCCCTTACACAAAGCTCCACCTTCTCTCACTGTTCGCGACCATCCCTTCCCCCTTTTCCAGACCCACGGGCCCTGGGGCAACACACCTGGGGGCCGCTGCTCGGATCCCTTCTCTCCACCATGTCTCCACCACATCCCCGCCCTGCCCCACAGACACCAGTGGTCCCTCCGCTCCCTGCTGCACGCCCTCGGCTCTTCTCCCTGGTTTCGTCTTCGAGTGGTCGCCGCCATGAGCCAACCTTTAATTTCCGTCTACAAACGATGCCTCCTTAATAGACATCTCCAGCCACTCTCCCTTGGTTTGTATTCTGCAACTACTTTTGAGACTCTCCACTCAGATCAGTCACATCAACCCCAACCTGTCCAAACTCTTCTCCCTAAATCTGTTCTTCTGACTCCTCCTGTAACGAAAGGCAGCACCATCTATAATTTTGCAAAAATTGCAACACGGGTATCACCTTTAACTCTTTTCATTTTTTCCCCACATCCACGCAACATGCCCTGCTGCTCTGACACTCTATAAGGCCTGGATCCAGTGGGCCTATTTGCTCAACACTAACTCTTCCCGAGAAGGGGCCCCACCGTCTCCTACCGAAATTCCTTCCACACACACAACACTGTTCCGGTGGCCGCAAGTGTTTCTTCCATTCTTCTCCATTCATAATGCATTCAGAGCGATCTGTCTTTATCCGAAACATGAGCAGCTTACTTGGAAAACACTGTAATGATTTCTTTAACCTTCCAGTCAAATTCAAACTTGTGGACATGGACGCAATGGTTCACACAGCCCTGCTTCTTTTTCCTTTATCATTGAACCCTCTGCCCACTGTCCCCAGGTGAACCAAAGCATCAACTTAGCTCTTAGTCATAGCATGTTGTCATTTGCTTTTGGTATTTATTATTCTTCCTATCTGCCTAGAACACCTCCAACCTCCTCCCGCACCTTGTCAGCCATTCGTGCTCCCAGACGGGCATGTTCGCCCGGCTGATGCTCGGGTCTGTGTGCATCCGATTCTCTCGTTCTGTGACTCCCTGACACTCGGCATCTCCCACCCCATTCATTATACTGGTTTTGCTTCAGAACTGTCTGCTGGAGCAACACCGCTTCAGTCCCGCAGAGCAGGAGCCGCGCCTCCTGTAAATCACGTTTCTATTTACACACTGACAAAGAGGAGACCCTCAATAATTATTAGGAGGATGAGTTAACTGATTTTTTTTCTCAGCCACTAAATATAAAACACATCGATCTAAAGAAGATATTTTAACTCTCTTTGAATATGTAAATAGCTTCCTCAAGGAAAATGAATGAAACGTATTGTACGTCCAGTACAGAGTCAGGGTCGGAAAGCAAACATGACAGAGAAGGAAACTCAACTTGAATACATTGAGGTACTCCCTCACGGTCGGAGATGGCGGGAAATGGAACACGTTCACTCAGGGGTGAGGGAGGGGCCCCCCAGATCAGAGGCTGGTCTGTGCCAACAGAAGAATCATGCAGGCTCAGTTCGTTTGCAGTCTGTCTCATGAGGATCTCACAAAGTTATGCTGCACTGTGAAGAGTTTTGAGGCGTTAGAGAAGGTGGAGTCGCTTATATAGTAGCATCCAAAATCTGCATTCAGTTCAGCAGAAGTTGACCGTGACCCGCGTGTGTGGAGAAGCAGCACCAGTAAGCATCGCTGGTTCCAGGTCACATTCCCCTCCCCCGCCAAGTCTGAGACTAGGAAGACGGAGCTGACAGCCGGTGCGCTCCGAGACGTTCATAACGGAGTCGCTCTCTCCACTCTCTGGAGGTCATTTCCGAGGGCGGTGTTTTAACTTTCCCAAGACAACGCAGGATATGAATCTGGAGGCAGGACGAGCTTCACGGATTGTTACCAATGTGGTCCCATCGCCCCACGTGCTGCCCTTGCTCAGGGGCTCACGTTCTGCGGTTGTTATCCTGAAATCCACGCAATTTTAGTTTTGAATTAATTGGTGCTTTGTAGCTTCAGTCCAACAGAAGAACAGACAGAGCGTGTGTTAGGGGCTTGGAGCCTCAGCTCACGAGCAGCGCCAGCCCCCCACCCCCACCCCCCGCCCCCGCGTTCTTAGCATCCGCCCCCTTCCTGCAGCAGCTGGTCGTCTGACTCACGGATGGGGTTGGTCTCACACTATGTACCTTGAGACTCAGTGTTTTAAATTTTCATCCATTACAGCGATTTTTTAACGTGAGTGGTTGGCAGGCTTTCCTGCGCTTTCCCTGGCACTTCATTTGTTATGGCGTTGTTGTACGGTTGCTCTTTGTTATACGGTTTAAAAATTGTTCCCGGTTTTCAGAGGCAACGGGGTGTTCCCGGCCCACCCGTTGGGAGGAGGTCTCTGGGGTGGGGGGGGTTCAGACAAGTCTAGCGGGCTGTCCAGTTTTCAGTTGTCACAGAGCAAGCTCTCTCTCCTTCCGCATTTTCGTTTCTGAAGATGTTACTGGGCACGCCTCCGCGGTAGAGACGATGATGATGATGATGATAAAATATGAAGTGCTGATGTCAGTCTGCTACCAGGCTGTACATACACTTTTACTATTATTCGTTTGTTTTTTAGTCCATCGTTTTGAGTGTTCTGTTGCAAACAGGTACAAGTCTTCCACCTTGAGCTGGGCCTTTTACATCCAGGGAGTGGATTTCTAGGGGTTATTTTTACCTCCTGCTCTTCTCACCACTTACTTCTCACTGTGACGTGCGTGCCCTTCAGGTCCTCCTTACGTAGCTCACCTGTACTATTTGATGTGTAAGGGGCTTCGATGTATCTCATATTTAAAAAATAGAGCTGTTTTCCCTTTGTTCGTAAGTAATTTTCAGGAGCTGAAAGTGATAATGCTGAATTAGTATGCTATATTCAAACCATAACTATGAAGAAATGTATACATATATACACATACACACACATACTATGGCATATATTAAAAATATCCCAAGGGAAACCATTCGTATACTTATGTGTTTGATAATAAATTATATTTCTGTCAAGAGGAAGATTAAAAATGGGGTATATATCTTTAATTAATAGTATTCTAAAGCAATTTATATTAAATAATTGTCATTTGAATATCCAACTGATGAAGAAAGATGCTTTAACCCAGTGGTCTCCAACTATTGTAGCACCAGGGATCGGTTTCGTGGAAGACAATTTTTCCACGGACCGGCAAAGGGGATGGTTTCGAGATGATTCCAGCGCATTGCGTTCCAGCTCACCTCCTGCTGTGCGGCCTGCTTCCTAGCAGGCCCGGACCAGTACCTGTCTGTGGCCGAGAGGTTGGGGACCCCTGCTTTAACCAATGCATTGGAAGGTTAGGGTTATCTAATTCTTCAGAAGGTCACCCAGAGGACTTAGGCAACCTTGAATATTAATAACATGTGTTAATTTTCGTGGAAACAAACAGAATGGTGAACATAGTACACAATTTTATCCATAACAAGTTTTCTCTGTTCTTCTGGGCACATAGTCTGAAATCCACAAAGGTATTTTTTAAAAAATATATCAAGGATTGAAATGTGGAAATACATTGGATGAAGGTTTTTAAGATAGTGCCTTAGGGAAAAGGGGAAAAGCTTCTTCAGCCTCCAGTGTAGATGTGCTGACCTTTGCGGATGCTTTTCTCTGAGCCACCTTGTGCATTAATCCAACTCAATTAAAAGTGCTGTGTGTGTGTGTGTGTGTGTGTGTGTGTGTGTTGGTCGGCATCTCTGAACACAGCCCTCACGTCCTCCTGCCTGTAAAACTATTGCTTTTGGATTTAAATTTCATGTGGGATGTTATTTATTGTGCTGTTGCTTATCTTCGAACACTTCCTTGATACTGAGATGTTTCTGAAAATAGCATATTTTTTTTTAAATGTTACATTTTTATCTGTTATGACCATAGAAGGACTTTGGTCGGTGTGATGGGATGATTGTATTCCCCCTCCCCAATTCATCTGTGAAAACCCTAACCGCCAGGACCTCCGGATGTGACCATATTCAGAGACAGGCACCTAGCAGAGGTAACTAAGGTTTTTTTAAATTCTTTTCCCTTTTTTTCACCAAGTTAAAATGAGGCACTAAGGTGGAGCCTAGTCCGATGTGGTGGTGGCCTCGTACAAAGAATTCGTTGGGACACAGACTTCCATGGAAGGAAGACCGTGTGAAGACACGGCGAGGAGGCGGCCAGACGGAGGCCGCAGAGAATTTAACTTTGCTTCCACTCCGGTCTTCCATTTCTAGCCTCCAGAACAGTGAGAAGATAAATTTCCGCGGCTGAAGTCCCCCAGTGTGGCAGTTTGTTATGACAATCCCGGCCAAGCAGTGCCGTTTGCAGGTTATTTCGGGATGTTGTTGTAGATCAAGAAAACAAAGAAATACAAGACCACTCGTTTGTCAGTGCTCACATTTAAAGATGGAAAGATTTGTAGAGATTATTTTGTTCAGAAAGGGATCCGGTCTCTGAAAAACTGACCTTCTTCAGAAATGTATTTTTGTCTTGACAATGCTTCCTTGATCATCTTCAGTGGCCAGGTGAAATATTATGGTTGTACTGAACAAACTGTTCTTTCATTGTCTTCTGTGGTGACCAGAATTTTGAGGTGCTTTATTTTTTAATAAAATTTATTACTATTTTCATTGTAAGTATGATACAAAATAATAAAAGATGGCCTAAATGATCAACAATAGGTTATTTAAGAAGTAAGTAAAAGAAAAAGTCACGCAGGTCAATTTAAAGAGCTAAAATATGAAAAAGGAATAATTTTCCCTTCCCATTGGAAGGCAGTATGTACTATAGTCTTGATGGCATATAGCAAAGTGTAGAAAATGTAGGTAATAAATTATGTTTAAAAAATTTGTAAAGATTCTTCTTGTGTTTTGTCTGTAATATGATAATACCGCTTCCCCATTTCTTTTACAAATGATGTTCTCTGTGCTTCCTAAACAATCTGCTTGGAATTACATTCTTCACTTAGGGTGCGCCGCTGAGAAACCCGAATGCATGGTGATTACACTTTACAGCAAGAGTACGGTTCTTTACCCAAGGAGCTGTGGCTCGGTGTCTGTGATGTAAGTGGTTCCAAAAGTACCCTTAGGGAAGAGACCTCTGAATAAGAAATGGTTGACGCATGGGGAACATTCTTAACTGCACTAAATATCACCTAACTATGTTTTCTACATAAGTAGCAAGCGAACTTGAGGATAAGCATGCTTTTGAAATTACTGTAGCTAATGTTTCCATATAAGTGTGTTTGAGCTCATAATGCTATAGAAACACATTTTTTCATAATCGTAAAAATATGTTTATCCCGCAAAATTTCCACCATAAAATTGTTTTTTAATTTTCAGTGTTAGGTATGGGTCTGTATTTCATTTTCTAAGAGGAAGCTGAAAATCTTAGCTTTCTTCTCTCTCTACTATAGCTAATAAGAAAGAAAGAAAGAAAGAAAGAAAGAAAGAAAGAAAGAAAGAAAGAGAAAGAAAGAAAGGAAGAAAGAAAGAAAGAAAGAAAGAGAAAGAAAGGAAGGAAGGAAGGAAGGAAGAAAGAAAGAAAGAAAGAAAGAAAGAAAGAAAGAAAGAAAGAAAGAAAGAAAGAAAGAAAGAAAGGAAAAGAAAGAAAGAAAGAGAAAGGAAGGATACCAGCTTCCATTCTAGTGTACTGCCTTGGTGATCAACTAACTCTTTCTATTCATCCCGCCGCATTTGGAAACCACAGTCACATTAAGGTGTACCTAGAATTGAGGCCAGAAGGTGATCTGTTTCAGCAGCAGCCCCATGGAAGGGAGCCCCCCCTCGCCCCCGCCCCTGCAGTGCTTACAGGCTGTCCTAGTGCCTGCGGAGAGGGACAGGTCACCAACTCACTTGGCCGTTGGGCCTGCGTAATCCTTAGATGTCATTCTTTGACATTAAAATAAATCTGACCAAGCTAACTTAATTCCTTGCTGACATCATTTGAAACATGTTCCAGCATCTTTCAGTTCCTGCTTCATCAATGTTTCAAATGGACTGAAGGCAAATGGATATACCATTCCAAAATGTTATCCAAATGTTCATGATAAGCTTTTAAGTTGCTTCAAATATCATGAAAATACAGTGACATGATTAGTGTGCTATGCGCAGATGGTCAAAAACAGTGTCTAAGGAAATGCCGTTGGTGAATACAAGCCGGTGGGGTCGCCGAGATGCTTGCCTTGTGAAGGGGAGTTTGTGACAGTACGAAGTCGTTTGGTATCTCTGATCAGATCAAGGGCAAAATGGAGAGTAATAAGAATTGTCTAGAGTAAATGAGATGTTATTTATACAGCATGTGCCTCAAAGTCTTCATTTCTGTGCATCAGTCATATAACCCTAAAATTTGAATCTTGAGATGGATAAATTTGTATTTTATGCATATTATGGAAAAATGCCAGTGACACTATCTAATTTGTTACATCCCTCAAGAAAACCACTCTGCCTGTTTCAGGACAGGAGAGCTATAAATCCTGTCCCAAGGAGATAAGAGAACCTTCTCATCTTCCTAACTGCTTTTAAGACAGTCAGCATAATGTTGAATCATTTATAAAGGGCATGGAGACATATTAGATCAATGACATTTTTTAGGCAGAATAACTTATGTGTATATAGAGAAGTCTATGTTTCCAATTAGTACACTGAAAGCAAAGATTTTGAGCAAAACTGAAATCCATATATATGATCTAGTATTTGTCATTATTGTTTTTCTTGAATTATGAGGCAGACCTTCCTGTTGATGACAATTTATGGTACATTTAACTTCAATTCCTGGTCTGTTATTACTTGCCATTTATGATGGTTTGTTTTGCATTTACGCATTTATTACACGAGAATATGATAAAGGGTGCGGATGGGCATCCTGAGGGAAGAGGTGCATCGGGCGAGGTGCGTGGGAAGGGCGCGGAGCTCCCGTCCCTCTCCAGTCCTGCCGGCCGCCCAGCGCCTCCGCGGGCTCACCAAACCCCGTGCTATCGGGGTTTTAGGGAGGTTTCATCACATGGGCATGGGGGGTCATGAACTCCGTTTCAAGCCCTGCTGCCTTCTCCACAGAGTGGGGAGTGGGGCTGACGGTCTCAAGCTTGTGATATGACTCGGTCCTTCTCATGACCAACTCTCGTCCCCCAAGGAGCCCTCCAGGGTCACCTCATTAGAACAAGAGACGCTGGTAGGATTGAGGGTGGGAGGTGCGGGTGGGTGGGGCAGAGGAAATGGTAGCAGGAAAATAGAGACAGCTGTACTTGAAAAACAATAGAAAAAATGGAAAACGAAAGAACAAGAGACACTTGACATAGAGCTCCTGAAACCCTTGCCATTTATGCCTTTTAATTCAGGCAGAGAGGAAACAATAGAAATGCGTTGCCAGACACATTAGTGTAACACTCAGTCAAGTTTATGATTGAATATACATCATGGAGAACATGCCCATCGCCAAGTGACTCTCACATGGATTTACAGTAGGAACGCAGAATGACTGAGAAAATAAATTGTCTAAATTGTACGGATTGTTATGATATAAAACATGGCAAGAACAAGGCTGCGGGCTGGTGGCGTTCGGTCCGGGCTCATGCATCCCATCCGCTGGCTTCCATCCTGGGCTCTCGGTCACCCCGCGGATTCCCCGCCCCACATCGTCCGGGCACTTTCCCTTTGAGGCAAACTAGCAAGAGGGGACCTTGCAAAGTATACGCTGTGGCATCATTTTGAATGATACATCATCTCTCCTTCTCTTTGTGTTAGTGAAAACACTTAATTAATCCAGTTATTACAGCATATCCGTCATGTCAACAGAGTCATTTAGAAGTCCAAGGGGGCCAAGCAGTGGCTCCGTGATGACAGCCAAGCAGGCCAAACAGGCATGGAAAGCAAGCCCTCCTCGGGGTGGACGGAGGGAGGTCACCGCCTTTAGGAGCTGCCGGGAGGTTGTAAGTGACACACACCGGGCATCGCAGAGAGGACAGTGGGTGCTCTTTTTCTTTTTTTTTCCACATGTTTTTATTGCTGTTCCAGTACAGTTGTCTGCCTTCTCCCCCAACCCCAGCCCACCACCCCAGCCCTCCCCACCTCCCTCCCATCTCCATGCCCCTGTTATTGTCCATGTGTCCTTTATACTGGTCCCTGCAGACCCTTCCCCTTTCCCTCTGAAAGTCCCTCCCCCTCCCCTCTGGTCACTGTCAGCCGTTCTCAATTTCAGCGTCTTTGGTTATATCTTCCTTGTTTGTCTTTAAGAGGTAACGGTGTGGCTGGGACGTACGTGTCCCAGTAATGGAGATCTGGGTCAAGTGTGATCACAGGATTGGGATCCTTTTCTCAGCCTTGTCTGTCCTGTGCTCCCAGAGAGATAAGCAATGCATTCGCCTCCTTTTACCCACACCGTTCACACCGCAGGCAGCTCGGTCGGTTCCCATCCTCCCTCACCAGGACCGGAACAGACTCGGGGCTTCCTTTTCTCCACTTCGGCTTCCTCTTGGGAGCAAGAAGAGGTTTCAAACATGGCACTGGTGATGAGGGACCACCTAGCTCTAGAAACCCTTCAGTGATATCCTATTTTCTGGGTTAGGTTCCTACTCCCATTAACATCTCATACAATCCTCCAGGGCGTTTTGCCTCCGTAACTATCCAGACTCCATCCATCTAATGACTCTGACCTTCAAACTGTGTTTTCAGTAGGCACCGCTCTTCCATCTTCTCTCTTGGTCCAGGCTTTATTTTGCAGGGACACTTTATGCATGACAATTCAGTGACTGTTACAGAACACTGCCACTTGACCTTGTTCATCAGTACTCTCCATCAAACCTTAGTTTTCGTGTCGCTTTCTCTGTTCTCCTTGAAGAGTTAAGCGTTCCCTAAGATAGGTTCTCAGAGTTTCCTTTTTTCCTCATTCTGTCCATCTCACTTCTTTTTTAAGAACTCAGTCCTTGTTATTCTCCCACCATGTGTTCAGCAAAGCAGCCGAAAAGCCTAGGTCAGCTAATGGCAAACAGGAGGCTGTTGTATAACAGCTTCCAAGCTTTGAAGCACTCCTCGCTGTTAGAATGCCTTTGGCATTCTCCGCAGATCCTTGAAAAATGCCAGAGTTTCTGCTAAGGAGAGGACTCAGCGTAGGGGGCTGGTCATATCAGAAAGACTAATCATGTGATTGGAGGACTGTTATTTTGAGCCACGTGGTACTGTTCCAACCTCCTGGGAAGGGAGAGGGCTAAGGATTGAGTCCACTCACTTGGCTAATGATTCAATCAACTACGTACCAAATGCCACCCCCATAAATACATCGAGGCTGGTGCGAGCCTCCTGGGTGGTAGGACGTCCACATGCAGGAAGCGGGAGGTGTCCTGATTCTCTGGGTGCTGGGCCCCCAGGTCTGGCTTTGAGACCCTCCTGCACATTCCCTCGCTGCCTCTTCGTTTTCCGGGTCCTGGCTTGTACTTTTTAGACTGGAGCTGCACTTGGAAATGCCGTGCTTTCCCGAGTCCTGCCAGTCATTCTAACGCACTTTCAAACCTGAGGTGGTCGCGAAGCCCCGGGAGCCGGTTGTGTCTGCAGCATGTGCAGTCTCGCTGGGGGCCGAACCTTGGACCTGTGGAGTCTGCAGATTCCGGGAACTTCGTGTCCGAGTTGCACTGCGGTATCGGAGGGCACGCTTATCTCTTTGGGGCACAAATTGATAAATGCATGAATGCACTGAAAAGTAGGGCTCTAGACGCTGGTAGAGAACGGGAGTCTTCAAGCAATCTCTCTGTACATCTATCTCTATCTCTATATCTATATCTATATCTCTATCTATCTATATCTATCTATACGTATATCTATATAGTTCGGCAGAAATAATGCCCTTGTTTTATTACAGAACCCTAAGCATGTAATTCTGTAACATGACACTATCACACTCAAGCACACCACATGACATTTTAGGTGAAATGTTCAGATTAAAACTATAAGTTAGTACACCCATATTATTACCCTACCAACCACACTCAAGCAGGCGTTACTTCTGCTGCAGGAACGTGTGTGTGTGTGTGTGTGTGTGTGTGTGTAATACACACAATATATTTTATATATATTTAAGATACTTTTTCTTGCGGGAGGTGGACTTCTGAGATGCCCCCAAGGTCACGGGGCACTAGTGCACACGTCTTTCCCTGTGAGTGTAGCCACACGTGCTCATGTGATAGGGTCGCAGTCCTGGGTTAGGTCGCACTGGAAAACGAAGGTGCTGGGACATTATTCCACACACGACTCTGTTTCAGAACACTGGAGCAAGACTCCTGTTGGCTTTCTAGAAACCAGCTGCCGCACCATGAGAAGGCCGTTCGTGCAGAACCGGAGGGCAGCCTGTAGGAGGAGGGAGTGTTCCCCTGGCCAACAATCAGGAAGAATACGGGGATCTCATTTCTACCAGAGCGAGGAATTCAATTCTTCCAACCACCTGAGTGGGTTGGGGATCAGACGTCACGTCCCAGATAAAAACTCAGCCTGACGGACACTCAGGTTTTAAACTTTTGAAACCCTGACGAGAGGTCAATGCCTTGTTGCCTGCACCGCTTGACTGTGGAAGCTGTTGGGTGAGAGCGGGGGTGGTACCCCATGGACTTTGTGGGGATTGTTACTCGGCCATAGAAAACTACCACTCTTCCCTGTACCTTTATCCACCGAGGAAAAAGTGTTAGCAACTTTGATGTTCTCGTTTATAATAAAAAAAACTAAGGAAGTATTTTTTATGTTGCTGATTAAAGGAATTTCTACATTCTTTGATATTTAGCTAAGCATTGCAAAAGGTTGGTAGCTTCTTAGAAAAATTAAAATTTCATTTTCTCTGTGGCATCTTAAAAAAGGAAGCTCAGGGTTGACCATTCCTATATAATCTGTCCTATGCATGAAATAAATTTGGGGGAAAAAGAAATAGACTTTCAGTTTCCAATGTTTCCCACTGGAAATGCTACTTTATGAAACAACTGAAAGTTAGCAAAAGTGCAAATATAACTTATTTAAAAAGTGTGCTCTTAGGGGCTTAGGGACCCTTACACTAGGATTCCCATCATGTCAAAAACATAAAGTGATGCAAACACAGAAACAACCGTTTTCCAAGAATAAGGAGTTTGAGAAATACCAAGGACTGACTAGAAGGTCTTCGTATTGATCGAGCACTCACCGTTGTGTGCTTATGGCATTGAATACACCCTTTCAGAGAATTAATTGTCTTCTCCGATCTTTACGAGAGTAAATGCCCTGTAATGGATGTCCTTTTCCCAGATCTCCCCTTTCTGCTCATGAAACTTTGGTGACATTTACAGCTGTGCCGTGCTTTGGGGGAGGAGGGAGGGAAGGGGCAATCTGGCACGAAATGAGAGCTCGTGCATCATGAACCCCGTCCCTCGCTCTCTGGATTTAAAGCTGCATCGAGCGGCCGGGCCTGCTGTAATTGGATAAGCGTGTCATCAACGTCACGTATAACTGGATAATTCGAAAGACTAAAGCTGAGGATGTTCCCACGGACCGTTCCGTAGAGAGTCCCGCCGAGTTGGGCATTTCCTTCTCGCTCAGCAGTGTGGCTGATGAGCCCACGCTTCATCACCACCGCCACCGGCGTGGCCGCAGATAAATCCTCAGGATCTTAAAACAATGTCTTGTTAAGATTCAAGTAAAGTACAAATCGCCATAGTTTCTGGATGCAGTGGTAGACTTATGCAAATTTCTTGGAATAGACCTATCAAAAACTAAGCAGGTAATTCTGGCTTCATCTCTCTTTTGCAAGATTTAGATGAGGTGTATACAGTTAGCCACTTCCACAACTTGTATGTAAAGACGATTCCATATTCATTTCCGCATAAAGTGTCTACGTCCAGCAATGTATACTTTTACATATTTTCTTACTCTGAAGTGATATGTATTTTCCTTCCTCCTCCTAGTACCTAAACACCAAGAAAAAATTTATCACATCAACATACCACTTAAACAGTTCACCTCTTTTGTATCTAGTTTCTTTTTGTTGCATTATTAATGAACAGTGTTCAAGTACTTTTTCAATATAAGTTTGATAGTGACGCCATAATGACATTTGCACAGCCTTTGATTTTCCCGGCTAAAATTCGGTAAGCTTCCATTTATGCATGGCCCGTGAGTCTCACATCCTTTCAGCCGGAGCAGTGGAGGCGCTAGGACCTTGACGTTATTTATGACGGTGTGTTATCCAATTGCACTGCGCCTGCCTGGACCGTCGGGTTGCAACAGTGCGGAGAAAATGATTTCAATGGGTCACGGGTCTAATGTGTTAAGCACATAAACAAAGACTGCCCACGGAGAGTGTTAATCCATGCTCATTAATTTTTGAATTCACATTCTGCAAGTTCATCCAAAATTTATGAACCACGTCAGAGTTTGGCTTCCGCAGCGATGGAGACGCACTGAAACATACGGCGGGGGCGTGCGGAGTCCTTGGCAGCGCGCCGGCGCACAGCCAGGTGAGGCGAGACGCATCGGACCCCCGCCGCGGCTGCGGGCGCCACGGCCCGCGGGAGAGGAGCGCCTCGCGAGGCCTCTGACACCGGGAACGGCGAAGCGGCTCCTCTCGGTTACTCCCAACGGGAACCCCGTCGCCCGAGCTCGGTGGGTTCTCATTTTAGATCATACATGCGTGCGCATTCGTGCAAATCGCATAAAGTCCACCGAGCTTATTTTCCCGCATCCCATGTATGTACCATACATACATGTAGCTAAGTGTGTATATATGTATACTTGGCAGGTATATGTATGTACGTGCATATATACACATACACACACGTTAACCACTGCTCCAATACTTTTATGCACATTATAAAAAACATACACAATCTATTTCTAACAACAAAGTGCATTTTAACTTACTTTACACTTAAGTAATGGTGCGGACAATCTTGTGACAGTCAAGTATTCTTTTAATAATCTTATTTTATTGGCCATCAGGTCATTCCCCAATATTTGACCAGTAATCCCTGTGGTAGGAAGAGTAATATCGCCCTAAAGATACCTACGTCCTGACCTCTGACACAATTAAGTCGTTCCCGTACACAGCGAAGGAGACTTTGCATTTGTGGTTTGGTTAAGGCTCTTGACATCCGAAGACTGCTTGGATTACAAATTTGGCTCTGCCGTGGTCACGTGGTCCCTCCGAGGGCTAGCGAGGAGCAGGGGGGCGCAAGACGGGGACTTGGTGGTGGAAGGTGGTGTCTGGCTGAGGCAGCCGCGGGCTTTGAGGACTGCGGGCAGGACACGGGAGAAAGGAGTGTGGGTCGTCTCGGGAGGCTGGGAGAGGGGGAGGCAGGTTTTCCCCGGGGGTCTCCAGAGGAACCAGGCCTTGACTTCCATTCAGTGGAACTGGACTTTTGGGGCATCTGGCCTCCAGAGTGTTAAACAATAAAATTGTGCTGTTGTAAGACACTCACATAAAAGGTGTAAACACTGGGGTGTGGCTGGGTGCGTTACTATAGACAGGGTGTTCAGAAATCTTCTCTCTAGGGGCAGACAGTGCCACAGATATTAGCCTAAATTGGCGCTGATTCCTATTCCAAAGGGTTAAGTTTTCAGGATTGCCTGTTTTATTCTTACACCTAGAGACTGTCACTCACAGTACTAAATTTGTTATTAATTTGCATTTGTGTGGTTGGCAGGTTCACGTAATATCCAATTCCTTACCACAGCCCCCCCCTTTTGTGATTAACATATCAAAGAGGGCAAGATTTCCATGTCAGAAAGTTCCGGACTAATATGACCTAGAAACTGAGATAGGACATCACTCCTTCTGGGTCACAGGCTCCTACTCCAACTGCTGTGAGAGCAGCATTTGTTAAACACTAAAGAAGTATGATCATACAATGTCCATAACCTTGTAGGTCATCGTTCTTTCAGGAGCACTGATGGTTAAGTACAGTGGGTTTAATTAAATTGACTGAACCCATTTGCCCCAGTGCAAGAATCGTTCATTATTCACCCACATCAGAGTAGTGAGCCAACATGGCAATTGTGGTCCCTTGCAGCAAAGCCAGATAATTTCATAGAGCCAGCCGCGTTCAAGAGTCTAAGGCTCTGAGGTTAAGCAGTGCAAGTGAACCCTCTGTATCTCATGTGCTGACGCACAGAGCAGCTTCTTTGCCAAGTAAAATCTAACGGTTGGACGCCTGAGAGTTACAAAACCTGGATCAATTCCCAGGTCTGATGCTTTCCAGATTAGTGACTTTGGGCAAGTTACCTAAGCCCTCTGTGCCTTAGATTTTAAATTTCTAAGTATTTCCAACTCACAAAGTACCAGGAAAGTAGCACTCACTGTATGTAGGCATCTTGTCTGAATGCAGTGAACTCAAACTGTATTCAGGAGCCCCAAATTTCATTTCCTAAATCATCACAATTCAGTATGGGTAAGCCTCTAGCTGTGATTCATCTTCAGAAAAAATAAAAAAATAAAACCCTCCTCCTCCAAGTCTGTGAAAGTTAGAAAACAAGTTATCTGCTCCTGAGTTAAAAGGGTGGGACAGGCATAGGATAAACAGCTGTAGCAAAAGGGAGAATTTAAATGATAAAAATAGGTCTCTTGTCTAATGTGAGTTCACACCTCAGCAGAGCAAATTCAACTGTGTTCCATGACCTGAGAATAATTCTCTGTAGCTTGTTGCTGTCCTCGGGCCCCAGCGGCGGCCCCATCGGCTCAGCTCTGGGCAGTGGCCAGAGCCCACAGCACCAAGCAGGTAAACACAGTCTCTGGGATGAAGGACATGCACCTGTGACTCTGCCCTGGGACCCCCCTACCCCTGGTCCCTCATTTTCACCTCATCTCAGGCCCTTCAGTTCAGGCTTACAACATAGCTGCTGCTTTACCTTTCTCACCCCTCGGTGGGTTTTCTGTAGATGTCAAGGGATCCACTCCATTGGATCTTCCACAGGTCCTTCCTGGATAACCACATCTCTACTCCTGGATTCTTTCTGCTGATGGCTGATTGGATCCTTGGTCACACACCAAATGGCTTCAGCAAATGTTTCTCCAGCCATAGCCTTGGCCCTGTGCTCCAAGAAAGCATCTGGATAGGCTCGGAATTTTCCAAATCATTAACTGCTGGTTTCTTTAAGTTGAACACTTCCTCCTTCAATTTGCCCTTTTCTCATAGTTTCCTACAAGCAGAAAGGAGAAATCAGAACTCGCCTTCCACATTTCCTTTGGGAACTTCCTCAGGTAAATATTGATGTTCAGCTCTTACAAGTCCTCATGCAATATGACCGTATCCTCATTAAAAGGGAAATTTGGACACAGACATGGGTGCCGGGAGAACATTGTGCACAGGTGAGGGAGAGACCAGAGTGATGACCCTGCAAGCCAAGGAACACCAAAGATTGGGAACAAATGACCGGAAACGGGGTGAAAGGCATGACATGGATGTTTTCCTCACAACCCTCAGGGGGAAGCAACCCTGGCAGGCCCTTGAACTCAGTCTTCTGGCCTCCAGACCTGTGAGGCAACGCGTTTTTGTTGTTGAAGCAATCGAGTTTGTGTCATTTGGCTAGGGCAGCCCTAGCCAATGAATGCACGCAGGTGTGGACAGGAGTCGCTGGTCTGTTTGAGACCACGCTCATCGTCTAGAAAGAAGTGCTGACTCTTTCCCTTTACTCGTCCCTCCCTCGGCCCTCCACCCGCAGCCTGCAGAAGCCACTGACCAGCTTTCTGTCACTATGTGCGTTTTACCTATCCTGGACACTTTGCATATGGAGTTGCATCGCGCATGTTCTTTTGTGGCTGACTTCTTTCACTTAGTCTGACGTTTCCAAGGCTTATCCGTGGGTAGGATGTATCAGGACCTCTTTCCCTTTTACGAACATTATTCCAGTGTAGAGATGTGTTGCATTTCACTTATTTATCCACCAGTTGATGAGCATTTGGGTTGTTTCCTCATTCGGCCCTTAGGAATAATTCTACTCTAAACATTTGTGCGCAAGTTTTTGGGTGGACATATGCTTTCATTTCTCTTGGACCTGTGCCTGGTAAGGTAATGATGGTGCACTTGGCAAATTGATATTTAGCCATTAGAGCGACCGATAGACTGTTTTCCAAACTGGCTGCATCATTTTCCATTATGACCAGCAGTATTATGAGGGTCTAACTACTCCATCTCTTTACCAACACTTGTAATTAGCTGACTTTTTGATTCTAGCCATCTTAGGGGGTTTGGAATGTTGTCTTAAGGTGGTTTTAATTCTGATTCCCTGATGACTAATGAGTTGGGGCATTGTGTGGTGTGCTTATCAGTCATCTGCTTGTCTCCTGTGGAGACGTGACCAGTCAGAGTCACAGCCTGTTTTGTGACCAGGGTGCTTGTCTTTTTATTTTTGAGTCATGTTTTTTAAACTCCAAGTACAAGTCTCTCATCAGTCCTATGATCAGTAATTACTTTCTCCCATGCAGTGAGCTGTCTTTTTACTTTCTTAAAAGTGACATTTAAAGCACAAAAGTTTTTATTTTGGATGAAGTCCAATTTATGTATTTTCTTGTTGGTCTTGAATTTGGTACCGCATCTAATCAATTACAAATCTAAGTCATAAGCATCTCATTTTTTTCTCATATAGTTTCATTGTTTTGGCTTTCAGTTTTTTTGCTGTCGCTTTTGGCAGTAGGTTTCATGGGGCTTTTTATTCTTATTTTGCTAGTGTTTTACAGTAAGTGTAGGGAGTAAGGACCTAGATGGAGAAGAGAGAGGATGAAGAGAAAAATGTCTCTAAGTGCCTTGAACTACTGAAGCAGGTACTAGTGTAAGAAAGTTCAGTAAAAGCATCACGTTTTATAATCGCAGAGCTCTTCATGGAGAGGCGTGATGGACGTATGCAAGTCTTTAGCTCTGGTGGAAGTCACTGGTGATAGACAATGAATTTGACACCCAGGGAAGACAGGGCCACACAGCTGCTGCACAGCTGGGCCGATGGAACGCTGACTCTCCAGAATTCACCTCTGGGCCTGTGAGTAGGAGCATGTGAGCTCCTTCTCTGGTCTGAGTTCCTCTCCAGCAGGAAGTTGATTTTTCGTGCATGGTATAACAAAGCAGTTCTCCTTCGTTCTTTTGCATGTGGCAATCCAGCAGACTCAGGAAATTCGTTGAAAAGACTTTTCTTTGCCCGTGGAAAGATCTTGGCACCCTTGCCGAAAATCAGTTGACACATAGCTTTATTTTCAGGCTGTCAAATCAGTTCCATTGACGTATACGTCTATCTGGTGCAAGCGCCATTGTGTCTTGATTTTCATGGGGTGGGGAGTTATTCAGCCTACACCAGAGCTAACCTTTCTAAAAAAAAATATGTTTTTTTATCATGCTCTATATTTTAATGTTTCCTTAGATATATGGGATTCCAATATCCTAACCTATACACCTTCAAAAATGAATAGATACATTAAAACAATGGAAGGCATAATGACATAGTTGGCAGATAAGTTATTTAAATACACACAGATACGTGCTTCACATTCAGGTAGAGCACAGAGAATTTATGCGGTAGGAGCAGAAGGAACTCCCCAGGAGTTTAAGGTAAAGAGACCAAGATAAATGTTGGTAGCAACGTTGTCACACGGTGATAGTGTATTTACTCTCTATGGGCTAATCCATGAGCTATTTTGGAAAATTTGGAATGCTAACACCAAAATATTCAATTAAATTGATCTGGAAATAAAATATGAAAGATAACCTAGCATGCATTTCTAACTAGGAAGTGACAGTTGAATCAACTCTGCCAAACTAAGAAAGTGCTGGAAAAGAAAAGAAGGAAGGAAACCCAGACTTTGGAATCTTAACCCCCAAATCCGATATGTGCTTGGGTGTTGTCTGTGGGAAGAGGAACCCTGTCAGGCTAACAAGTTCCAATTGTACTGACAACTAACTTCCCTTTCATGAACATGAGCATGTGGGATTGCCGAAACCCAATGCCTTTAATTATCCAAACCATATAATGGACCACCCAGGTTTACTCTTTGACGATATGGCTTCTGCTTACCTTGTGTTGTGGAGATGAAGTACTGACTGGTCTCGTAGAGCTCTAGTGTTTGTCTTGCTCACGGAAATTGACTAAACTACATGTGTAGGAATGCGGATGTGAATGCAAAGGAATGGCTTACACAATTTTTTACTTCTTGGATTGTTTTCAGATTTCAATATACTGTATGAATAACACACCTCATGCATTATTTCTACAATCAAACAATCATAAACAATTACATATCTTAGGTAGGATAAAGACGGAACATTTACAAGGAAGGCTTGGGCGAGACGTGATACGTGCTTTTAACAATGACCTTGGTTTTGCAATACTCAAAAGTTGCAGTTTTGGTTTCGCTGCAGTGTTTCTGTCGCCTTCAAGGGCTTTTCTTTATGTACCTGTGTCCAAGCTTTTAAAAAGTATTTAATATTTGTTTGTATCTCTACAGGAAAAGGTAAACACACTTTTTAACTCAAGGTTACTATGAAGTTAAGGAGATATATGTATTTTTTATGAACTAGCTGTTCTCATGGTTTGTGATTTTTTTCCCCTTTATTGTTCCCCACAGCACAAAGCAATTACAATGTTGTAAATATTTCAGCGAAATGATTTTGGGAGACCATTTCCATGGATAATCGCTGAGGAGTAATGAGTCATTCCAGAGACCCTTGAGGGAATCAGGTCCTGGACTAAATGAAGAGCATGAGGAGTTCCAGGGTGCAGGGTCATCTGGAAAAGATGTCCAGGGGTTCAGTGAGGTCTTATTAGGAATCAGAACGCTCGTCTGTCCCTGTTCTCTACTTAATTTCCACGCAATGTTGGCATAACGCCGATGTGAACTTGGACCTGTTCCCCCATCCAGAGAGGTTAAGAACCTAAAGAAATCATACAGAAAGTGGAAGAAAACAGCATTTTGTTTCCTCCGTTATCAGTAGGTCTCCAGAGACCACTGGGTAGGTTGGGTTTTCTTAAACACATCGGTAAGAAGTGTGCTTAGAGTGCAAACGTAAAAAGCAATAGCTTATAATCACCCATGACACACAGGCTTTGGTGGTGGCCTTTCGTAAACACAACGAAGAGAGGGTTTGTAGAGTTCCGTACACAGTGTCATGCTAGTCATGTGAAAACACACAGAAGTTAAAAGAATAAGCATCACATTATATCGGCTATGCCTTTGTTGGTATGAATATGTAATGTGCTTCTCACTGTTTCTATATTTTCCAAAATTTTAGTTAGACAAAAATACGTGAAATTCAGTATCAAAATGAAAGGAAATAGCAGATAATGAAAAACCTTAGTGTGTTTTAACGCTGATGATGTTAGCTAAAATAATATTATATTGACATTGTGAGGGTCAATTGGCTCTAAAAGGCTTTCCAAACATTTGACTTGCCCCTGGCAAACTTACATTTTTCCCAAGTAGTTGATGAGCCACCGGAAATGAGTTGCTGGAGCTTCGTGAGTGCGTCTGCCCTGGCTTCACGACCTTCACAAGCAAAACTTCCGCCCCTGACCTACAAGAGCTTCCCCTCTCCGTCTTCCAACCTCAATAGATGGACCAGCATCACTAGAGTTTGTAGACATGTTTGGTAATATTCTCTCTCTCTCTCCCCCTTCTAAAATCAATGAATAAAAAATTAAAAATTAACTCGTCATGTGACCCCCATTTAATCCTTTTAAAAGTCTGTTTTTCTCCATAACAGAATGGGTGTGTAAGATCTTAAGAAAAGCCTACAGTCCCTGCTGATGTCAAGGTACTGATTTAACACAAAAAACAGTCTCCTACTTCATCCATGTGCGCAATGTCTATTCCAAGAGTGTAGACAAGTTGAAGTTCTCTAAACTTAAATATTTTCTTTGTTCATGTCACTCCACCCACAATGGAGGTCGAGGAAAAACAGTGCAAGACACTTTAGACAGAGGAGCTCCTTCGCGGAGAGGGCAGCCTGAAGCCGGCGGAACGGAGGTGCGGGCGGACATGTATTATTTCCCAAGCAGCTAAGGGTTCTTGGGGGTAGCTCCCCTCCGTAACTCACAAAGCAGTCACTTATTCGCACAGGACGATGGCAGGAAACGAGCTATCCCAACTTACCCAACGGCGTTGGTTGTTGCACCGGGGCCAGGACTTGCCATTCCCAGTCATACCTGCAGAGAGACAACGCTGGTCGTGGGAGCTGAGGTGCGACCCAGATTCTGCTGGCCTTTGGAGGCCAGCCAATGACAAGTGGCAGCAACAACCCCTCTTCTCCTCCTTCCGTAGGAGTCGAATCCGCGGACTCCGAGTTAAATCCTAGTCACCCACAGAACCGGAAATTCAGTGGCATTTATTAGTGCAAGAGAAACCTAGAGCTTACAGAAAAATCAGAAAAACACTAATTTTTGTCCACTATCTTGCAATGGAAGAAACTACTTTGGAATTGTTTTATTACATCTCTTATTCCATGTTTAAAATAAATTTGTCATAAATATCCTTGGTTGTTTTACTTAGATCTATGGTGCTGACTCAAAACAGAGAGCATGAGGAGAACTGGAGGAACTGGAGGGAAAAACATGTGACCTTAAGTAGCTAGGGAAAAAAGAAACAGAGCATTATTTGTGGTTTATTTAGAATACATTAGAAGTAAAATGTACAAAATGGTATCTAAGAAGAAAAATCTGGGAAAAATAAGTAAGTTTGGAGAACTGATGTCACAGATCATACTGCGCCTGTGGTGGCACTTAAAATATTCTCAACCTGTGGCTTTTTTAGCAACGTGCTAGCCTGTTTTTTTATTTTTTATTTTTTATTTTTTGGGGGTGGAGGAGATGTGGGCATGATGCATCAATTTTTGTCATTATTATTTCATTGATAAAAATGGTATTTTAAGGTCACTCTCAACATAGAGATTCTTAGGACTCCAGATAGCACATGCAGATTAAATAGAAGACTATTTTATGTATAAAATAATTACTTAATGAAAGCAGATTAAGCCAAACAAAAAGAATCTATAGCTCAAGTAAACTGCAAGTGATTTTTTTTTTAATTCCCGTAGACCAGAGGACTACAAGTGCTCATTTTGGGTGCAGGTCCATCTATTGGATTTCATTTCCGGCACACCAGGACTGATATGAGTGGAAATGATGAATAACTGGGCTCGATGCAGCATTGCGCAGCAGTAAGCACTCCCAGCTGAATGCACCGTGTCCCCAGTGCTCAACTGACAAGCCACCGTCCGAGGTGGCGTAAGTTCAGAGAACTTAAATTTTTCTAGAGTCTTAGGTTCCTTGTAATTTATAAACTTATTTTTTAAAAGCTATTCCTAACCTTACATTATATTTTCATCTTTAACGTCGATGTCTTTGTTCTACTTGCCCTTATTTTTTTCCATTTGTCTAAATTGCACACATAGATTTTGAGTGCTGTACCAAGTTCTGTGCCCCTTTATGGGGCTTTAAACTGCGTTACTCGATGACAGCCATCTGCTCAGCACTTCACTTATCTTTTCCGCCAGAGCAGCACGAAATTAGAACGGACAGCGAGGCTCATCTGTAGGCACCGATTCAGATAGCAAATGGTGCACAGCTCTGCTGATGAAAAATCAGGTGTCTTGGTACTTATGCGCCTTCGGTATTTAATTACCGCGTTATACCGTGCGGTACTCCCCGGAAAGCACGGGCCCCACCAAGGAGGCAGTCTGGGTGCTCGAGGGAACCTCGGCTCCGTGACAGAATATTAAACAGGACATGCGGATATTTAGATTTCTGGGACCAAGGTAGAAGCTGGTTAGATAGACTTATATAACTTATATAATTAATTACTTTATTAGTAAGGCCATTTAAATAAATGACCTTTTCTAAAATCTCTGAAGGCCGTGTGATAAGAATAACGCTGTATTTAAATTTGGAATGACTGGATTTTGATCCTTACCCTGTGGCCTCTCAGCTTAGTATAATTGGAACATATGTTTAACGTCCCCGTATCTGCCCAGTTCTCCATCTGATGAGGATTGCTCACACAATTAAATCATGCCATGTGTTAATATTTGCGTAGCAGCAAATAACGCATGAAGCGAACTTCCGAGGATATTTGCAATACCTAAAGGGAAGGCAGAGCTGTGCGGGTACAGCCGTGTGGTGGGAGCCGTCCCCGGTGGACCTTCATTAGTCCCTCCGCAGCCAGCTCAGAGGCGCCTCTGAGGAAGCCTAAAGTCAGGTTGAAGTTGGTAAGGAAACCACGGACACGGGATAGAGAAAGACTTTTGAAAAATAGGAATCCTCACTCGACCGCCATACGTCGTTAATTTTCTCGTTAGTGTATTTGCAGAGTGCGGTGCCGTGTGAGGATAAGAATCAGTTCCATGGATGGGCTTCGCAGGCGGGTGCCGTGTCGTCGTACGACTTGATGTCCTTTGTGAACCAAGGTCTTCCGTTCTGCTGCGGTCAGCAGGGTCGACTCGCGGCTCCCAGAGCCTTTCCTGGGTGGGAACTGGTCAGAGGGGTCCGCTGGTGCCTGAGTCCGCCCCCCTCCAACGACAGGTCAAGGTGGGGTCCGAAGTCTGGCCCTGGCAACCCCATTCAGAACGTACTGGAATGGCAACGTCTACTCCAGATTTGCCCGTAGGATCTGTCTTCGCCTCTTGCAACTCACTCGTGGTTCTGTACGTTATACTCCGCCCAGCTTCCCTCGTCTCTTAGAGGGTTTGTTTTCCGAAGATCTCCGCCAGGGATCTCCCAGATGCCACCCAGATGCCACGCTCAGTCTCAGAGTCTATTTCCAAGCAACCATCCAAAACCTTCCATTCCAAGAGTACCCATTGGAAGCAAACTCCAAACTAAGACTTTGCGGCCGAGGCAGCCGGAGGCGTCACTGGACCCTGTAGCCGGCGGGAGATAAAGCAGGTAAAGTGCGGGTAGGCTGTGGGAGGCCGCAGTGGTGTGGAGGATGACCCTGTCACTCCTGGGGAAACGTGGGGGGGTGGCTACGGGGGGCACTGGCCGGGGAGTGCCTCAGGAACACCCCCAGCCCTCTGGCCAGTTTCAGAAGAACAGCTCAGGTGTCTCAGGGATGGGGAAGTGGTCCCAATGCAATGGCGTGGAGTTAAATATCTGCTGCTGGGCGATATTGATAGTTTGATTCCATTGTCAGAAACGACCCTTTATCTTACCTCGATGTGTTTAAATTTATTGCTACTTTTTTGCGACGTAATTTGGTTTATTTTTGCAAATGCTTCATTTTACACATTTTTAAAAGCATGTTCTGCTGGTTTTCAGTGGAATCTTTTCTCCTTTTTTTGTTTTTGAGGAGAGATCTTTGATTTGTGTCAATTAGGCCAATATATTTTGTTTATGTATCCTATCAATTTTCCAAGACTTATTATGGAAATCGCTAGCTCTAGTGATTTATGTATTTACTTTTTAAGTTCCATCAGTTTTTATCTCTTCTTTTGAACTTCTTGATGAATGGATTCATTGCCATTATAAAAATTTTTTCTTTATTCTTCATGCCTTTCTGTGCTCCTGGATGTATTTCATCCGATAGTAACACAGCTATCCTTGATTTATTTAACTTCATTGTGGTAAAATAGACACCGCATATAATTTACCGTTTGAAACGGTTTTAAGCACACTGTTCTGTGACCTTCACGCTGCTGTGGTCCCGCACCCCCATCCCGCTCCAGAGCTGACACTGTCATGAGCAAGAACACTGTGATAACTGTGTGTGGTGCTAGGTGGGTCCTGGAAATATTGGGGGGCCACTCTGTAAAGGATATGATTGTCCACTGTGCTGTAGATACAAAACCATTGCAAAACACTATTGAATGCGAAAAGAAAACGAACGCACTTTTGATAAGAATAAGATGATAAAATGTTCGTAGAAGAATGGAAGCATCTCCCATAGGACAATTTGTTGCCAGATACGCACTCTACGGCATCAACGTTACAGCATCTCAGAACTGCAGGACCGAAAAGGATACCCATTTGCACTGCAGATGTAAAGATACCTGAGCTTTCTAACCCCCCTCCGAAGCCACAGTCTACACTCCCAGCAGGTTGCTCGTGTGACCTGGTGTGTTTACAGATTGTGCTGTGCATCATGAGACGCCGTGCTAGAATATGTTATTTTCTCTCACCTAGGATTCTGCCATTAAATTTAAAGATTCTATGATGTTATGTACAATTGTAGCATGCAAAATGCAGGGGGTGTACAAATAAAAATAGAAATAATATAAATGTTTGTGACTATCTGTTCACAGCTTCCTACCAATGTAAATTTTTATAAAATAATTTTAAAATTATGTAAAAATGTATCTGAGAGATGACTAGGTAGTAAACTCAGTGATACTTTGGGAATTCAGAGGTGACCATGAACTCTGTACACTTGGCGGGGGTAGGCGTGTGGGCAAGTTAGGAAAAGAACGTCGTGGCTGGAGCCAGGCCCTTAATATTCCGCTGCTGGGTGGATGGAGGGGAGCAAGAGAGCCGGCAGAGCCCGGGATTTGGTGTGGGGCAGCGAAGGGGGGCAGTACGAGCTGGGCCCCGACCAGGGGAAGGCACGGGGAAGCGCTCCGTGGGACTGGACGCTGGCCAGCGCCCGGCGGTGGCAGGCCCTCCAGTGGTCTGAAGGGTTAGGCCTTCGTGTCACAGGTTTTGTTCTGCTTGCAGAACAGATGGCGTTTGAGCAGTGAAGCATCAAGCTAAAACGGGGTTTATTCACATTTTTAATGTACCCCCAAGGAAAGATTCCTTGTGCCATTTTCTCAAGTTACTGGTTACTATTGAGGCTTAGCTTTTGGAAATCATCTCTGTACACAGCTTCATATTTTAGCAAGGTAACACTATTTAGTCCTAAACTCAACTAGTATCCTTGAAAAAAGATACACACACACACACAAAAAAAAAACTTTCGCATCATCATTTGTATCACCAAATTTTTTTATGCACAGATACCTATTTCTAATAGTTCATTCAACAACACAAAAAATAAACATGCCTACAAAGGAAGCCATGATTTTCCACCCACTTTGGGTCATGTGCCGTGGTCCCTACCCGTACAATGGTGCCACTGTCCGTCTGAAGCCAATCTCTGTGTCTCTGTCGCCCACTGTCCCCCTATTTGAACAAGTTCTCTAGATGTCATCTCCTCTGTTTTCTTAACTCTCGTTATTTCCTTCCGTACGCAATGGAAGGACACTGCCTGTGTTTCCGGTCCGGAACAGTGACACGCCCTCCCAGCCGTCCTCTCCAAGCCCGCCTCTGCCCTTTTCAACTACTCAGGGCCGGATTGGACTTTCAGCAATGCACACATCGCTGTCCTCCTTAGAACGCTTAGGGGACATGTTATTTTATTAAATATAAAGATCAAAATGATTCACATCAGGCTTCATGCTCTGTCCACTCCTGTCATGAATACACCTCCAGCTTAATTCAGCCCCGTGCGTCTAAGCCTTCTTTTTCTTCCTTAAAAGTGATATGCACCCTCTTCACCCGCTCCTTCCTCTGTCTCTCATAAATGTTATTTATACGCCCTCCTTTCCTCTAATGACACCATTGTTACCCTTCAGCATCTTAGCTCAATATCCATCTCTTAGTTCATGTCACATCCTTAATGGAACGACCCTAGAACAACCTCCCGCACTGGTCAGAATTCTGCTTATGCTCTCATAGATCTCATCTCAGTGTATAATTATCCACTTACTGTAATAAAACTCAATATTTTATAAGTCTGTTCAATATCTTCCTCTTCCATTCAGAGACAGGCTGAGTGAGGGACAGCCACGTCCAGGATGCTCGGAAACTCCGGCTGCAAGAATAAAAAAGTGGGGAGATGAAGGAAAGTCAGAGGGGGATGAAATTTCTGAAGAAATATTTGTTCTTTTGGGAACTCAGGAAGTCAAATCTATTTTGATTTCTGGCCTAACATATTCAAGAGTGTGATTTAAGCCCATGAAACAAATTATAGTTATGCAGGAAGGACTACTTGGTCCTCATTAATAATGCCCATGACATTGTAACAGCTTGCAAAATCTTGAAAATCCATGGAATATCCAAACCCTGAACTTCATGTGCTTACACTCCATGGAGACCGATACCCAATGATGAACTGCTTCCATATATAAATCCGGTTTTGATTCAGGGAGCTGCTAAGCTTTATTCCAGAGCCAGCCCCACAGCACAGCCCTGACTTAGGAAAGCAACCCTGCGTTGCAGAAATAACTTGCTCAGAATCTTAAACATTCATCCCCTGTGACCACAGGTATGATCCTTTAATTCACATGCAATTGATTGCAAATAGGGTCTGTAACACCCAGTTGTCATTCCTAAAAGATACAGGAGGTGTTATAACTTATATTTAGGCTATCGGTGTATTTCGTAAGCATTG
Source organism: Glossophaga mutica (assembly GCA_039655065.1). Classification (NCBI taxonomy): domain Eukaryota; kingdom Metazoa; phylum Chordata; class Mammalia; order Chiroptera; family Phyllostomidae; genus Glossophaga; species Glossophaga mutica. The sequence goes on from CM077313.1 coordinate 94,599,947, forward strand.
AACATACCACTTTTGAATTTAAGTTCTGTGTAATAGGCATCACAAAGGCAGGGGACTACTCTGTTTCAGAAAACTCATGGAGGGGGGATTCCGAGACTGACATTGAGGGGGAGGCCCTGGAGGCTGAAGGGAGAGTGAGGGCACCATGGAAACGCTTCTGGCAAGAGAGCCCGAGACAGTCAGACTTGGGCAAGAGGAACGGACTAGATTAGAGATAAATTAATGAACAGAGCAGACCCAGTCTGCAGTCAATTTATACATGTGTCACGGAGAAGAAGGGGGTTACAACAGATACCTTTGCTCAGCGGCCTGGCTAACAGGTCCAGTGACCAGAACTGAACATATACAGGGGACAAAGTATCGCAAACGGTGGTGGGTGTGTGTTCGGTCCAGGGCACCTGACTTCGGAGGCTAAAGATTGGGATTGAAATCTAGTGTTGATCTGACAGTAGTTAGGATGGAAATTGATGGAAATTAAGTCAGAGGCTGACCCTTGGAAATACAAAGATCCAGGGCACATACGGACACTGTAAGACGCAAGGACAAATCATGATGAGCACATTAAATCTGATGTCCCAGGCACAAAGAAGACAAAATGTTAAGAAGGCAGAAATCTTCAACATGAATCTAAATGAATGTAAGGTAAAAATACAATAAGATAAATGTTCCTTATTTGTTAGACAATATATGAGTATAAATTAAGTCATAATATCATATAGCATCATAGTGTCTTTCGAATAAAGAGACCTATTTTAAACATTGAGACACTGTCATTATTAGAATTATTCTAATTCTCTAAAGTTCCAACCTTATTGAGGCAGGAGTTGAAAATAAAGTAGCTTTTGAAGAAACAGTTATTTTTACAGTGTTTTTTAAAAAATCTTGACGAGTTCTTCAATTTGTGGTGTAAAGTTGAAAGAGACAGCAAAAATGATTCTTCTCTTATTGCCAATTTTTTGTCGATTCCTTGTTTATTTTGAGGCTGCAGGGAGTGTTAGGTCAAAGTTTGTATTTCTTCTATCAGATCATAATATCAGCTCCATATTCTCCAGCTATCTGTTTGTCCAGGTAATTTTAAATCTTTTTTTTTTAAGATTTTATTTATTTATTTTTAGAGAGGGGAAGGGAGGGAGAAAGAGAGAGAAACATCAATGTGTGGTTGCCTCTTGCATGGACCCACTGGGGACCTGACCCACAACCCAGGCATGTGCCCTGACTGGGAATTGAACCTGCGACACTTTGGTTCGCAGGCCAGTACTCAATCCACTGAGCTACGCCAGCCAGGCTGTTTGCCCAGGTAATTTTAAATTTCACATGCCATTCTTTACTTTAATACCGAACAAATGCATTATAATTTAATAGCCTTAGCCTTATGCCTCCTCATTCATTCACTTACTAAATACTTTTAACCTCTACATCAGAAAGTACAAGGTGTTAAGGAACAAAGAAAAAACAGTTTGAACTTAAGGGGTTCAAACTCTAGTGGGAGACAAAATGTAAAAGTAAAGTAATAATAACAATAACAAGTAAAGTACATTTTTACAGGTAAAATGATATAAATAAGTTAAAAGACAGAATCCGAAGGAGAAAGTGATTAAGACTGCCATTGTTGGGAGAACAACATAGCCCGTAGAGGGGAGGTGATTTTCCAGTTGTGTGGAGTCAAGGTAACCATCAGCAGGTGTTTACCTGGTAGGTGGCAGGGAGGGTGCAGGCCACCCAGGATGTCCGGCCGTCACTTCTGGTGTCTGACCCAGCCATCGGAGAGTTTGGAAGACGGGAAGAAGACACACTTTCTTCCTTTCAGACATGCGATGTTTTAGATTTCAACCAGCTTCCCGTTGTCATGAGTTTTATAATTTGAGTGAGTAACAAATCACCCTGAGCAGTTTAGTTCAGCGTGCTTGTCTTTGGAAAAATGTGGGAAATACCCTAATGAGCTGAACTTAATTTATACACACACAAATCGTGTTACGCTTTTCTTGAACAATCCAAGAAGCTCTTTGTCCTGACCACGGCTATTTCCTCTTTATTAAATGCTTTCTTATTCCTGTTCTGGTATGCGATGCCAGATACGTTAAGTGCATGTTTAAATTTTTATTTCATTTGATAACACTGTAGGCAAATCTACGGTTTGTATCATGTTCGCCTTATTTAGATACTTGCCTTTTTAGCTTGTCGTTTTTTATTTTCAGTTACAGTTGACTTACCTTATTACATTGCCTTCAGGTGCGCACCCCGCCTGCCTTTTGATGAAATTAGTATTAGCCTTGTAATGATATTCACAAAAGGAGGGCCTTGTAATTCTGATTGTACTTTACTAATGATAAATCTTTTTTTTTCAGTAGGGCAATTGCAGTGCAAAGGCAGGCTCTAGGAGCCAAACCCTTAATTAAAATACCATCAGAGAGCAAGAGTGTTTCAGGGCTAAACAGGGAGTTTTCTTGGTTTTAGGAAACTTTTCTGGTTTTGGTGAATAGGCGGCTGCGCAGCTCGGAGGCCTTCATCGGTCAGTCGGCAGTTTTTCCCCGCACTCGATTTTCCTTCCTACCGTTATTAAGTCGATGTAGATATTTCTCTGAACCACGTCGAACGTGAAGGCAGAAGAGGGAACTGGTTCGGACCCTGCTTCTGGTGCGAACAGTGTTAGGTGATGAGGTAAACGCTGGTCATTGTGCTTAGGTCAGTAACACTTTTAATCCTGCTCAGCCCTCCTTCGGAGTGTATGGGCTTTACTGATTCAGAGCAAACAGCCGAATGCCCAGCGCACGGATTTCTGTTGCCTAATGAAGGGGCGGACACGTTGCTTTCCCGTTGTGGCTCTGTCCAGAATGAGCTTTCTGCTCACAGTGTTTGCTTTTAAATAAGAGACGAATAATATTATGTTCTTGGTTTGGGGGATCCTTTGTCTCCTGTATATCCTTGTGTCTGGAACATAACGGGCACTTGATTGATTTATGCACAATGAAGAAAGGGTAGTAAAAAAACTTGACGGAGAGCGGATATAAGGCGTTGATTTGTGGGGATTTTGACCATGTCTGGGCCTGAGCGGTGAAGGGTGAAGGCCTCACGCTTTCTGAACATAGTTCCCCCACTTCTTTCCGGTTTTAACTTGGGACTTTTCCTCTTTCACACTCAGTCTAACAGGAGAAGGGGAGAAGAATGGCAATGCCCCTGGGCCTGCTGAGCTCCCAGCTTTCGGCAATGCGTATTTCCTTTGGAGAGTTTCATCCGTATTTGCTAAACACATAGTGACAAAGTGAATCAATGACACAATTAATTGCAATCAGTCTTGGGCTTTCTTGTTCACCCTCCAGCCGTCCCTCTGTTTCCCGAGAAAGGGCCACTTCGTGGGAGAGATGCCATCGATCACGCGCGCCTACGCGCTTGCTTCAGTGGCTCTGAAGGAAACGTGACAAAGGAAACGATGGAAAACCAATTAAAATATCATATTTAAGCTTCTTTTTCCTTTCTGTGCTTCAGCGTTGGGTCATCAGCATCTGCTGGCCAAGAGCAATAGGCTCCTTTCTAGAACACCGCTTAAGGGAGTGAGTCACTTACTGTTTGTCTGAACTTCTCCCAGGGAGGGGTACAGGTCCAGAATCTGCAGCATCCCTCGGGAAGCACTTACACCTCGGAAATAATCCCCATCACAACCCACAGCAGGATGACCAGAAGCAGGAGGCGCAAAGCTGGGCTCAGCCTCTGGGGGGATCGGTCTCCCCTTTTTGGGTTCCACGTCACGGTGCAGAGCACTCTGCTCTCAGACTTAGGAATCTCTCTGTCCCACTTCCCCTGCTCTTCGGAACTCCACTTTCTCAGAATCAGCCTGGAGAGCCCGTGTGCTCAGGCAGGGGTGGCTCTCTCCTGAACAGAGCGTGTCCCCCTGTGCACTTGAACCATGTCAGCACCGACACTTAGCGTTCTATCCGCACACGCGGGGAAGACGGAGCCGAATATGTACCGTAGGCTTATAGATGTAAATATATTACCCTAGTGTGTGTTAAATGTTACGAGGTTTTCTACTTACATCACAGATGAACACGTTCAGGATTTTCAACTGAATAACAACTGTAAAAATTGCGAATGCAAATATTGCTTTTATATTCTAATTTGATGGTGTTTGCTTTTGCACGACATAGGCATTTCTTAAAAACAAATGCCATTTTTATTCTACTGTTTAGGTGAATTATAAGTGCTCTTCTTCTCCTCACCGAAACCTCGTAAGGTTTTTCAGTGTCTCAACAGAATAAATATAGTATTTAACATGTGGCTCACAAATACAATCTGTGAAGCAGTCTGGGGGATAGAAAAACTGTGAAATGGAAAAATATATACACCAGAAACTTTTTTAAAAGGCTCGGAGGACTCTTTCCTATCTCAATGCAGTTTTATCACGGAACAGATGATTTTGCCTTGGGAAGAAGAAATCAGCTTCCATGAAGAAAAGGCACTCGTTGACCCGGGCCCCGTTCCGCTGCGTGCGCATCTGTCCCTCCTGGTTTCTGCATCTTCCGCCTTAGAAGAGTGACAGTCACCATTACGATGCTGTGACATTTGGCTATACAGGGTTAAGCTGAAAGGAGGGTATCCATGCCAACTCCCTTTTAGGGCCCCAAGGTAATGAATTCCTATAGAATTATGCAGAAGAACACGGGTGAGGGACACTGACATTGCATGGGGCCAGGCGCGTCCAGGAGAGCGGGGAAGGTGGCCCTCACACGGCAGCTCGGGGGACGTGGAGAAACACGATGCCCTGCGGGCACTGGCGGAACGGGGAGCCTGGAAGGCAGGAGGGGCCTCACCTGGGGGCCCCTGGGAAGGGCGTGAACAGGCTTCAAGGTGACCCTTGCACCTTGGCCCACTTTGGCCCAAATCTCTACAAAACTGTAGGGACTTTAATACTCTTACTTATAGAATATTAAAGTAATAAGTATTATTTTTTTTTGCACAAATGATAGAAGTATATCACATTTTTAATCCCATGGTCTTTAAGATACTGGTGAGGTATCTCTTCATTGTTATTTTAACAGTCAAAACTGCAGGTGAATATTATCTAATATTTGCCTTTCTAAAGTAAATATCCATAAACAAAATGACCAGGAAGTGTTCAAAGCTAACTGAGGCGCATCAAGATGTCTAAGAGTTTACTCGAGCAGAAATCAGTATGGACTGGGCAGCATCCCCCAGCAGGTGGGAAGGGGCTCCGAGGAGCTGCCCGTGACGAGACACTTTCGTAGGCTGAGGGGATCAGGAAGAAGAAGGTTCTAGTTGCGAAAAGTGGGCTGGTCATTGCAAAGTGTCCCTCCTCCAGGGACGTCAGGGGTCTCTCAGGCAGCCCCTTCCCCATTGACAGGTTCCTAGTTCCGATTCCGGGAGAGCCCAGTCTCTGATTGGTGGCATGGGGCTTAGCATGAGCGACTCCATTTGGGGCCCTTGTCTTGTTTTTAACAGAAGAACTAACACTGGGAAACTTCTCTGACGTTTTGTTGGGGGAATACAGTCATTTCAGCTCTCGGACACCGGAATACCTGTGGTTGTGGCTCAGATGTCTCATCTCCCCTTGCACCCTAGAGAACTGAAGTGGTGTTAGAGAACTCTTGTGGAGGAAAAAAAAGAAAGAAAAGAACACAAGCAAACAAATACAGAATTAAAATGCCCATGGGTCGTGGGTGAGAAACTGAGTCTTTTCACCCCGGCTCTAATTCATCTCGTCGTCCGTCCGTCCGGGGCAGGGGCGGCCTGAGGAGCCCCGCCGGGTCACACTCACCAACACCGAGCCTGCCGGGTGCTCCGCACCCCCCCCAGGTGGGGCGGTGTCACAGCGGGCCCCCCCTCGTCCTCCCCGCCCCTCCCCATTCCCTGCTGCAATTAATTAGTTCTGAGTGCAGGACTACGAACAGTCCACAAACACAGAGAATCTCGAAACCCTCTCCTGTAGAGTAGAATAAATTAGCATTTAAACTAAACTACTTTAAAACTAAAATACAAACACATAGAAAGTGTAAAACTGTCGGGGGAGCAAAGAAATAATCACATTTGAACAAGAGCAAAAGTTCTCACTGGGACGCTGTCTCCTGCCGGTAACGTGCAAATGTTGTTAAGGCGTTTATTGGAGGTGAGACTGATTCACATGGACGAGGATTCCGATAGATAAATGTGCGGATAATGAGCTTAAGATTAACTCCAGGGATTAATACATAATTTTCATCAAACCATGTTCAAACACACTCTTAATACTAACAGTACCTTTGTAGCAGTTATGCCGTCTTTCTCCCGTACATTAAGCCTACAAGAACGATACTTCATTCTTTCATGATACCCACACGCGGACGCAGGGAGGACTGCTGGGCTGTGCTCCGACGTCTCTTTGATGGCGAGGTGAACGGCACACACACGAGGGGGCCCCTGAGACGTCACTCAGCCAGGGTGCTTCTTTCTGCACGAAGGGTCCATAAAAGATGCTGCCCCGTGAGCTGCTCCTTGGGCACTGCAGGGTAGAGTCAAGCCTCACTTTTTTAAAATTAAAATACAGTTACCCTGCAATACGACACCCGTGTCAGGCGCACAAGACAGTGATTCTGCATTTACACACTTTACTCGGTGATCACCACAGCACGTCTGTAGCAGCCTGAGAGTTTAAATGGGCTGCGTGGTTAAGAGGGTAAGGAGCATTTTCTCTTGTTCAAGGTCACAGCGATGGTAAATGACAGAAGTGGAAAACAAATAATGCCACATGACTATCACTCGGACATGGTTTCTACTGGCACGACGCACTGTGATTTTAAAAATCCATTCAGGGAAAATGGAAGATCTCTTCATTACAACAACGAATTGATTGGTTCTAAAACAGGTTAAAGAAAGAAAAAGAGAATTTGAATAGTACTAGTTATTAAACATTTTGAAACAAATGTGATTTCAGGTAATGCATTTCTGTAAATGAATTTCTTTTCCCAAAAAAAGGAGTATTAGAGTTTTTATGACTGAACGTTCTTTTTCTAGAAACCATTCACAGTACTGGTATTTATTAAATAGTTACAATATAGTATCGCTTTGAAATTCTGTGGTTTACTTTCAAATTCCAAGGCCCCTACAATAATTAAACATGGCACAGGGGACTGACTGTTGGCTATTATAAAAGCAGGTAGAAACTAATTCAGATTCATAATTCCATTTTTAGTGAACTTCTAACAAATAGAGGGATAAAATGAGATTAACTCACTTCCAGTAGCAGGAAGATGGAGAACATGGATTTTCAGAAACAGGGACAAAAATTTATTTTGGGAGTGTTACATAAGCTTTGTAAGAGCTACCATTTTTGGATACATGTACAAATTAAATGTCGCTCATGGTCAGAATGTAACAGATAAATATCATGGGGACCTTTGGCTCTACCCGCACAACTTCTGGGCGCAGGCTGGTGTGGGGCCGACACCCTAGTGGGTTACAGCTTGTTCCCCAAGGGAACGGTTCACCTCAGAGCAAACTTTGATTAACCTGCTCAGGTCAAAAATATCAAAAGAATAAATAGCAGCAGAGAAAATCAAATGTTCCTGTGGGAAAATACGGGCGCAAAGATCGGATCGACAGGGCTTTCGGTTCTTAGATCCACCAGGCTGCTGAGAGGTGGGAGCCGAGAGTGTTTTCCAAGTTCCGAGGTCACATGTGGTCGAGAGCGTGTTTCACAGGAGCAGTGGAGACTTCTCCGCACTCTGGCTTGTCCCTCGGGTCTGCCGATTTCTCCAACATCCACGACCGGGCAGGGTCCTGTCGCTTATCGATTTGTAAATCACTGACCTGCTTTATTAACATGTTTCTTGCACTGAGCCACCACATTAATAACAATGAGAAAACCGGACGAGTGGTGGTGATCTTCGTCGCATCCTGCTCCGCAGAACTAACACGAAGAAGCTCTAAACGTTCTCCCGGACCACGTTTGGAACCCGTTAGCTGAGCTTCGTTTCGGGGACAGCATGCGAATTTCTTAAAACCTGAAAATCCCATCCGAAATATGTGCGCTTTGCTCTCTTCATTTTCTGAAGGTTGTCTTCATAATCCAGAAATGAGCACAGTAGCTAAAGACACCAGCTAGCTGACCTTGACCTAGGAGTGTGGGCGTGCTGGTCCACATTTCAGATACCCCCGTAAACAAAGATAAAGGGCGTTTAAGAGAATATTGTTCGCTTCCCTTTTAGAAAAGTTGCATTTATGAGATAAATCAAGAGTAATTGGGGTATGTGTCTATTCTTCATTCCCAACTCTAAATTTTATTATGGCAATACAAATTAATTCCAAATCATTTTGAGTGTTGCCTACTTGATCATAACGTGACGAGTTAACCGTTTAGCGTAAGTTTTTTACAGCTCAGTAAACATTTGTAAATACTCCATAAAATCCTCTGTGAACTAGAGACCTTAGTGATACAAAAACCTGTTTTGATATAAGGATGTGTTTGCTACTTCACTAGGGAGAGATTCTAAAATACAATTAATCTTGATGTTATAACTACCTCCACTGAACACATACTATGTAATTTAATTTAGCTTATTTTTTGGTAGACTTTATAAATCCAGATTTGGCTCTATGGTGATGATGTAACACGTTCCCTTTAAGGGCTACATGTCCTTTTTGCACATTTGATGACGAGTAAATCTAAGTCAGCTTACTTTTCAACTTGGAGATTGAAAGTAACGCAGAGTTAGTTACCCTTAGTCTCATAGGGAACAAGTCCCGAAGCCGTAATTTCATGGATCCAGCCAAACCACACTCTTCAGTGAAATTTGCTATTTTGCATACTTCTTTTTTCCTTTAGAAGATTAAAACCAATGTTTCCCAAATTATCAAACATTCCCTTCAGTCACTGAGTACACGGACACATTTTAAATCTGTATCTATCATACCTGTGTCTGGTTGTTTGCTTGCTGATTCTTCTTTCGTGACAGACAAAGTCATTCTGGCTGTCACCTGTGAGCCAAGCCTCTACACTGTCCCTCCGTCACATCTTGACTGTGTGGGTGGGCGGGGATTCCAGATTCTAGGAGTGTAAGCCCCATGACCAAGCACCTCAGAGTTAAGCTACCTTGTCTTTTACCTGTGTTCAAATTCTCGCCTGGAACGGCAGACAAATAAATGGATTCTTGATGGTTTCTGTCTGCAGGTTCATTGGCTTGATTGCCTTTCTCAGCTTCCAACACTGCTGCTCCATGTATTGAGTTCGCTGTCATCTTGAAAGAACCAACCTTCTGTTTAAAACATGCAGGTCTGCAGCTGGGCCACAGTTCCCTAATGAGGAATCTTTCTCAGACCACCTGCCGGATCGTTTCATATAATTCTTTTCGCATCTGCTCTTCGCTCACCTCCTGCTGCAGAGCGTTCGAATAGCAAAGGGAGGCACAGGCCACATGATGCTTGCCTACCTCCAACATCTCCTACCTGAATCAAGACCGGCTCGTTGCTATAATCAGAACTGTCAACACCGGAGCTGTCAGTGGGATATCAGCCGTTCAAGACGGGCGGTGACTTCCACCGAGTCTGACTGCCTTCACTAGAAACTGACTTTAGGCTTGCATTAGCTGCACTCTACCTACTTCCCACTCTCAGACTAAAAAAAAAAGTTGTTATTGCTTAGTCTTGTTCTTCAGTAACTGACAGGCAAATGTCAGATTCCAAATAAAGTACACATCTGAAATCTGCACAAATAAGATACTATTTTTCCCATAGACATACTCGTATAATGTTTACACTGAAACATTCGATAGCACTACTAGGTACCAACCTATTTGTTATGGTAAGCTGTGTTTATGACACTAACATTATTCTGCGCTAGTGATTGAGATACTAGAGGGGGGAAGGGGAAGGGGGGGGCCATAAACCTATGATGCGTCTTTAGTTCAGCCAAACTTTGGCACGAGGATAACACACTAACATTCTTCATCTGATGCTGTCAGTGTTGAAGACTCTCTGGAATGAAAATTAATATTGGAAATATTACTTGCTGGAGATTTGCATGGACTGTAATGAAATCATTACAAGGCACCTGTACAGGGAGCTCAGCCTAATTAACTTCATTTTCATGCATACCTCTCCACAGTCAGGCCAGGATAATCAGAAATGATTTTTTTTTTCTATCCTTAGACGGATGGTGGCAGACACAACAAGTTTGTTCAATGAAGTCTGCAATGCATCACTTCGAAGAGAAGAAAAGCAGCAAAGCAGGAGATAAACATTAACGGAAGGACAATTTGAAATGTTGGAGGCTTTCACTTTCTCTTAGATTCTTTATTTTCCTCAAGGCCACGGACACACACCATGCAAAAAGTAGGGGTAATATCTACTAAATGGCCAGACAAGAGGTAGTTAGATGCCAAATGATCAAAAACAGTCACATGCCAGCTCTCTCGTGGCCTGACGTACCTGGTCCTGGTCCATACTTTGCACCGGATGAGTCAGTAATCAGAAAGCAGCCCTGGACGGAAACGTGGGGTGCTTCCTCCTGAAATGATGGTGTGACCGCATCCAGCAGCATCCTTTGGCTCCCACTGACGATTCTGTTGTGCAATAAACCGAGGCGCACTGACTTCATGCCCGATTACAGATGTTTACATCTCCTCCAGCCCCCACATTCGGGGTAGATTTAGTTAGAAAGTGCCTTAGCCAGCCTGCCTCTAACATCAGATCTCATGCTTCCATACCTGACTACAGCGTCGTCAGGCACAGTCCCTGGAAAACGGCTCCTTCTGGGTTCAGAGTATCCTATGTGGCCCGACCCTATATGTTTGTATTATTCTCAACACAAGTGGATAGGGGAATAATGTTATGATTATCAAAGGAACTTCTAAAGCATAAAGATACGAATGTTTGTTTCTCACCAGAAAAGCTCAGGAAAAATAAGGTAAATTGCAGAGGTCTGATGATGAGTGGTAACTCCTAATTGGACTTTTCTTTTATTGTCTACATTAATAGTAATGACCTTTAATCACAACCACTTAAAAGAAGGACAAGAACAGAAAGAATGAAAAAGAAAAACTAAGTTACAGTTTATATAGATACAGTCAGACCTAGGAACAAAGTTAATCTGTTTTTATCCCTTTGGAATTTATAAGAGCAAATAAACATTGTCCAAATAAATGTGTTTTAAGAGTCAGGTTGACCTCCAGTCAGGTTTTATTTTTCACTGTCTTGTGAATAGTTAACATTTATGCCCTCTGTTATATTCCAACAAAGCCCTTTACATGAATTATGCCATAAATTCTACAAAACGAGGGCAGTAGCAACCAACTCACTGTGGCTCGGGCAGGAGTAAGTGACATAAGGAACAGAAGATATTCTGTATATGAACAATGTTCTTATTTTATACGTGGTAAATCTAAAGCTTACCATCAGACATCAGAAGAGTCAAGGATAACATGCAGGGCATCTCAGGATCAAACCCTGGGGCTGCAATGACCATCTTTTGTGGGTGATTTGTGAGAGCTGACGTGTGCAAGGACCACACAGAACAACCGTGCGGAGGAACGAGGTAGCCGAGGACTGACACCTCTCAGGCGGGGCGGGGCCGAGAGCTCTCCTACCGGTGGGGAGAGGGGACCCCTGTGAAAGCAGCTGGGGAGGTGAAAGGTGCGGGCGGATATTCTAAGATAATTAGAAGAGGTGAAGGTTCTCTGTGTTTGACTGAATTTCCTTAGAAAACACAAAGGACAGGTTTGGGAACCCCAGAAACAAAAGAGGCTCCTGATAGTCAGTCTAGTTACAGGGGAAAAAAGGTACCTTGCTGCCTAACTGAGTTCTTCCTGCGAAATTCAGGCCCATCCTTCCACTCTTATTATTTCTTCTTCTTTCCCTTCCTTTTCTTTTCTTTTTGTTTCTTTTCTCTTATGGAAACTCTGGCTAAAATTGGGCCAAAATGGTATTTATCCATAATAAATAAAAATGACAAAATTTAGGTTTTCAGTTTAAGGTTTTTTCTTTAACCTTAGGCAGAAAAAAAAATAACTCCATAATTCCTTTTGGAATATTGTTGATATGGTAATTCACAGCTACCAACTTGGGCTATTCCACTTCTTCAAAGCTTTCAAGCATGGAGAATCTTTCAATATTTCAATATTTTTTTCTCTGCAGTGCAGAAGAAGAACTTCTGATTTCCGTAGCCAAGGAAACGAATTCCTCTAACTCTGAGCCAACATTTAACTTCACAGAACCTGGAAGAAATATGTGCAGCACTTTGAAAAGTGCCATCTGCATTTGCAAAGAAGGTGGGACTCAACCTCCGGATCAGCTAAACACAGTGGCTTGTTGGTGGCTATCACTGAAACGCAGCTTCCTTGTTGATGAAAATCCTGATGTTAATTTTAAGCAAACGATAACTAAAGCTTCAAAAACATCTTGAACTAATTTTAAGGTTGAATATTTGGGAAGTGCTGTATTTTCTGTTTTCATATTTAGTATTGCTTTGCTGATGAGTCCTTGCGTGACATGTCACACTGACATAAATCGAAACCTGTGTTTTGAGATAGAGGAAGAGACAGAAAAGGAACCGGAAGCTCTGTGGGATGGAGAACTGGACGGGATTTCCGGACTGCATTGCTGGCAAATGTGCACCAGGGTGTCCAGCCTTTTGGCGTCTCTGTGCCACGCTGGAAGGAGAAGGGTTGTTTTGGGCCACACTCTAAATATATGGAGAGTCATAATCACAAAAAAAATCTCATACTGTGTTAAGTGAATTTACGATTTTGTATTGACCTGCTTTCCCGGACATTCTGGGCCGCATGCAGCCTGTAGGCCGCAGGTTGGACACCCCCCGGTTCATAATCACACTCAGTATGTGTATTTCAAACGATCAAATAAAGCACCTAAGTAGTCATGTTTTGAATGGAAGTAGCCTGTGCTCATGCAGTCTTGCGTTTTTACAAAGTTAAACAGAAACTTCTGCTGAAGGACTTCTCAGAGAGTTAGCAGGGCGTTATAAAACTCCGAGCAGCGGCGTTTCAAAACTTTTCGACAATGGACTTTTATTAAGGGCTATTTATTCAGTTCTTGAATAATAGTGTTTTTGATAGTATTATTCTGGGCAACATTTGCTTAGAAAAATCTGTAAGAAATGGTCTCTTAAAAAGCAACTTGTCACAATTTTTTTTTTACATTTCCTTTAGTCTGTGAAAAAGTATTTTATTCTTGTAATCTATATAATTGTTAATATATAAAAGCTAAACTGAACAAAAGAGAGCACAAAATGAAATTTCTATTCACAGCTAGAGTTCTCACCTTTTCTCTTCTAACTTTTTGGGGTAATTTTAACATTTACAAAGGAGAAAAAAGTCTGCAAAAATACGGCATATTTTTGAGACATGCACAGTAGTCACACAAAGTAACTTAAATGACTCTGTGGTGAAAATAGCAAGGAAATAGACCACGATTTTATAATTGGGAAGACATTTACACTTCCATAATTATTATACTTGGACAGGTCAATATTCACATCTTACCCCAATATAAGTCCATTTCAAATGAGTGAGGTTAAATATTATTTAAAGAGTAAATTAACAGTGAAAATCTACCAAAGCAATGAACAAAGTTGTAGTAATAAATGCTGTAGACTTATGAATGTAAAGTTTAATAAAGATGTTCCTTAAACACATGATTAAATTCTTTTAATGGATACAGAATTGTAATTTCTCGATGAACTCATCTCAAATGCTTCCATGTAAGTTTAGAAGATGTTTATTTTCTAAGTTAGAATTGAATGGCTATAGTAATGTCTTGGGCCTACTTTTGATTTGTAAGGTTAGTTAGTTATGATAAATAAGCCAATTATGTTGGAGAGGATTGAAGCTAAGTTTTCCTCTGTTGGGCAAGACCCGGGTGGCAGAGGGGGATAGAAGCACATGGCTTGAGGAGGCCAGCACCGAGGGCGCTGCCCACAGAAGCGTCAATGGGCAGTCGCTGTGACTGAGGGTCAACTCGGCCCAGGGCACCGCATGACTGTAAAGCAAACTCTGCCACAGAACATGCGACAGCTCATGGTTGGGAACATTCTTTGTAATAGTGGGGACTTTTATACAACTCAGTGGGCATCAACAGTGGAGTAAGATAAATTACAGTTGATTCTTACAATAGAATAGAACAGTGTCCGTGGAAAATGCCATGGATTGACTTCTGGCCAAGACGGAGGCATAGGTAGACACACTGTGACTCCTCGCACAACCAAAAGAAGGACAACGACAAATTTAAAAACAACCAGAACTTCCAGAGAATTGAACTGTATGGAAGTCCAATAACTGAGGAGTTAAAGAAGAAACACCCAGACCAGTAGGAGGGGTGCAGATGGGCAATTGGGGGGAGAGGACTCGTGGCAAGGTCGTGGCTGGAGGACTGGAGTGGGTGGTGGCTGGCAGAGCAGGTGGCCTCACATTGGCATGTGGGCAAACTGGGAGGAACAACTGGGGAACAAGACAGACTGCGCAACCCAGGGTTCCAGCGGGGGGAAATAAAGCCTCAAGGCCTCTGACTGAAAAAACCTGTTGGGGTTGCAGTGGCTGAAGAAACTCCCAGCTTCATAGGAGAGTTTGTTGGAGAGACCCACAGGGTCCTACAACATACACAAACCCACCCACCTGGGAATCAGCACCAGAAGGGCCCAATTTGCTTGTGGATAGCAAGGGAAGTGACCATAAGTGGGCTGAGAGCCCAGCAAGCGGCATTGTTCCCTTTTAGATCCCTCTCCAACATACAGCAAAGTGGGTTGCCCTGCCCTGGTGAACACCTAAGGCTCTGTTGTTTACTATGAAACAGGCACACCAAGACCAAAGAAAAAAATGGCCCAAATAAAAGAATAGATCAAAGCTCCAGAAAAAAATACAACTAAGCAATGAAGAGATAGATAGCGAACCTATCAGATGCACAGTTCAAAACACTGGTAATGAGGATGCTCACAGAAATGGTTGAGTATGGTCGCAAAATAGAAGAAAGAGTGAAGGCTATGAAAAATGAATGAAAAGAAAATGCACAGGGAATGAACAGTGATGGGAAGGAAACAGGGACTCAAATCATGGCTTGGACCAAAAGGAAGGAAGAAATATTCAACCAGAACAGGATGAAGAAACAAGAATTCAAAAAAAATGAGGAGAGGCTTAGGAACCTCTGGGACAACTTTAAACATTCTAACATCCAAATCATAGGGGTGCCAGAAGGAGAAAAGGAAGAACAAGAAGTTGAAAACTTATTTGAACACATAATGTAGAAGAACTTCCCCAGTCTGGCAAAGGAAATAGACTTCCAAGAAGTCCAGAAAGCTCAGAGTCTCAAAGAAGTTGGATCCAAGGAAGCACACACCAAGGCACATCATAATTAAGTTACCCAAGATTAAAGAGAAGGAGAGAATCTTAAAAGCGGCAACAGAAAAATAGACAGTTACCTACAACGGAGTTCCTGTAAGACTGTCAGCTGATTTCTCAAAAGAAAGCGTACAGGCAAGAAGGGGCTGGGAAGAAGTACTCAAAATCATGAAAGGCAAGGACCTATATCCAAGATTACTTTATCCAGCAAAACTATCTTTTAGAACAGAAGAGCAGATAAAGTGCTCCCCAAATAAGGTCAGGTTAAAGGAGTTCATCATCACCAAGCCCTTATTATATGAAATGTTAAAGAGGCTTATATAAGTAAAAGAAGAAAATGAAAACTATCAACAGTATAATAACAATAAACTTACAACTATCAAAAACTGAATCTAAAACAAAGAATAAAAATAAACTAGGCAAACAATTAGAACAGGAACAGAATCATAGAAATAGAGATCACCTGCAGGGTTATCAGCAAGGAAGGGGAGGAGGGAAAATAGGGGAAAAGATACAGAAAATAAGAAATATAAAAGGTTGATAGAAAATATACAGGGGGAGGTTAAGAATTGTGTAGGAATTATAGAAGCCAAAGAACTTACTTACATGTATGACCCATGGACATGAACTAAGGTTGGGAGATGAGGGTGGGAGGGGTTGTGCAGGGCAGTGGGGGATTATGGGGGAGAAATAGGACAACTGGAGTAGCATAATCAGTAAAATATATTTTAAAATTCCAAAGATGGAGTGAAAAAAGGAGATGCAAACATGTTTAATACAGTTCCATACATGATGAAATTATAAAGGTATGATATATTATAAACATGAAGAAGACAGAGCAGCAGTCATTTGGAGGGACGGGCTTGTGACTGGGGTCAGGCATGTGCAGCACTTAGGGGTTACAGGTGGTATTCGGCATCTTGATCTCTGGTGGTCCCACAGGCAATCACCTTTGAATGAATTATTCAACAAATCCTCTATGCTCTATATTAATACAGAGCAGCGTCTGTTTAGTTACTTTTAGAGAGATATTTCTCATTGATTATTTGACTTCATTCCTGACTCGGACTCTGGACTGCAGTGTCTGTGGTGTTATAGATGAGATATGAGACAAATTCCACTGAGTCCTGTGGAGGAAAAGGGACGACGGCACAGTTACTCTCTCAAGGGGAGAGCATGCTCACCTTTGCCTTGCCAAGCTTTTATTGGGTTTCAATTTGCACAGGAATACAGGTAAAGTTCATTAATCATTGTCAGGCAGTAAGGATCAAACAATAGATAGCATACAAAAAAACTATGAGGGCTTCTTCTGAGTCAGGGTCTGTTAGCTAAAGGGCTACAAAACTTTGGGAAACAAATTCATTTTCTACTTGGACTCTTATCATTTAATTGAGAGCATTCTTAGCAAAGTAGGTTTCACAGGATTTTACATATTCTTTCTTAGGCCTGATCACCCGGCGAACCCACCCTTTTCAGCACAGGGCTGCACCGCCCTCTGTCATTGTTTCAGGCTTAAGTCAGGCTGGGGGAGTACGGCAGCCAAGAGATTAGGAGACTTCTGGCAGACAGAATGAGGACTCAGGCTATGTCAAAGCTGAGAGTCCATCATTCCCTTTTGCTATAGCCCCCCAAGTATTTCCCTAGGGCTCCCTATGACTGTGCCTGTCTTAGGTCATCCCCCCTTGGGGAATCTTACCCATCATTGGCTAACCAATCAAGCACTGGGGGCCAGGCAGGGTGAAGTAAAAGGAGCAGAAGCAGCGCTCCACCAGGGAGATAAGCCTTGAATCCTCAGTGGCTTAGGGTCTGAAGGTCGCTCACTCAGCCTTAGCCATGGCGGGGGTACAGCTCCTGAAACCAGGCAGGGCAGTTCCCACCACATTCCTAAATATAATTACAGCAGGTGTAATGGAGAGGAGGTGGATTTGGGAGAGAACCAGAGCTAGACACAAGTTTAACTGCATCACTCACTGGGAGAGAGAAGTTAGCCAAGTTCTTCTACATTTCTGAGCTTCATTGTTTATTTTCTCTAAACTAGGAATAAACACTAGCTTCACAGGGTCATTTGAGATTTCAACAAGAAGCTATAATTTAACAATCAGTGGCAACAGCTATGAGGGTCTTTCATCTTGCCCGGTATTTTTCAGTACAGGCATCTCTGAGATCATCATGTGTTTTGGAAGCCAGACGTGCTCTGCTCAGCAGGTGTGAGTGAAGGGTCATCCGAGCTTATTGCCTTTCCTGTAACAACAGCTGCTCTCTGCTGAGGAAGTTGCACGGAAGCTTGAAGGTGCAGAGGATTTCTTCTAAGGAATTACCAGATAACTGTGAGTCAAGGAACCAAGTCAGGAGTCAACAGAAATGTGTGCGTAGGAAGTAGTAGTTAGGAGACAGTGTCTGATATTTTTTAAAGTTTCACACGGGGCAACAGGCATCCACGTTTTAAGAAGACCTCCCGGTGATTTGGTCGGTTTCTGAATGCTGAGAACCACCGCCCCCAGCGTCATCCCTTGCTGCAGCGTAGGTGACAGAGAGCAACAACACATGGCTGGTCCCCCAGGGACCGCGGGGACTCCTTGAGGCCCACACCCCACTAGGAACATCTATTGAAATGTCGTACAAGGATGCGTGCCCTCAGCCACCCCATTGGGGCCCACCAGAAGACCTGTGGGGCACCTGAAGGTGAGGCCTCTGCAGGGAGAATAGAGGAATATGGATTTCCTAACTGAAGCAGGTGGCTGGAGAGGAACTGGATTGGTCACAGGACAAGGAAGAGGAGAAGGAAGACAGAAGAAGAGTGAGAGAGAGAGAGAGAGGAGAATAATTGGGAGAAACGCAAATGTCACAAACCCAGGCGTATGCTGACTCCGACAAAGTTTGCATCTGAAGTCCCGCAGCTCACGCAGGACCACACTTCGCTCCTCCCCCCAGGGGACGTTTGACAACATCTGGAGTCCTTCTGGGCTGTAACAACTGGACTGGCGATGCCACTGGCATCCAGTGGGCAGAGACCCGAATGCCACTGCAGCGCAGGAGACCCCACGGCAGGGTCTCAATGGCAGCGCTGAGGGAGAGGAGCCCGTCTCGCTGCACTTACGCAGTCGGTACGTGCAGCGAACGTTGCCATTTATTTGATTCACGTCCATCTAGTCTGACAATAAATACGATTAGCCAGGGCGGGCAATTTAAACCATTAGGCAAACAGGAATATCAGTAAAACACCACTATTCGTTTGTGCTGTTCGGTCTGAACTCTCAGGCTTCTTTCTCTCTTGTTCT
The DNA here is from genome assembly GCA_039655065.1 of Glossophaga mutica. Lineage (NCBI taxonomy): Eukaryota > Metazoa > Chordata > Mammalia > Chiroptera > Phyllostomidae > Glossophaga > Glossophaga mutica. The sequence goes on from CM077313.1 coordinate 94,618,554, forward strand.
TTCATTTACTCTTAAAAGATAGAACCTCAGAAACGTTTCTTACTGTCCAATTGATTGGTTTCCATAAAAGAATAGGGTGACATAGGAAAGTACCATTTGCATATATTTGACTTTTATCTCTTACTCATTTAGTTTCATCAGTGATAGAAAAGAAGCAAAAAAGAATTTACTAAACGCAGTTTGGGACGGCCTGGCTTCCTCTTTATCACGGAAATTGACTTCCCGCCAGCATCTCACTCCCGTTGGCTTCTGTTACAGAGGAATTAATTTTGCCTGGCAAGGTTAGTCGGCGCATACTTAAGGTATAATATTCTCAGAGTTTAGTAATAATTCATTTATATTGTGTCTATTAAATAGACTTAAAGCTATCTTCAGTTTAATTGGTAGGCCAATTTTTTTATACCACTGACTGGTGAGTCACCGTATCTTTTTTTTTGAATAAGTTGAAACATATCATATCGATGTAACACCTGCAGATGTTGCTTTGTATGCTCACTGTAAAGGAGGGAGGCCTTAAAATAGGCCTTTCTCTAAACATCTAACTGAAGACAGCAATGCGCTCAGGGCTTTTGGAGGTGCTGGGGTGATGCTTGCTGCGTGGGGCCTGTATTTCCCAATGAGTGGGTTAAGCCACATGGCTTCATCACTTCCCGTTTTGCGACTGAAATTCTGCATCTCTTGGCTCTCAACTTATGTCGAGTATGGGTATTGTGCTATAGTATTATATCATACATTATTTTGTATAATATACATGCTAGTTATGTTATAATAAACAACGAGACCCCAGTTCCAATATACAAATAATAAAACACTGATCATTTCCTTAAATTATAGGTATTTCTTCATTTGTATACATAATTCCAAGGCCTTACATACCCACAATTATGAATTTTGTATTATTTACTGGTGGTCTAGGCAATTCCATGATCTGCTTTGTAGTTGAAATAGATAGCCATGTGTCATCCATGCAATGACCCCTGCACACATACAAGAATGTATATAGATTTGTGTGTTTTTCGGAAGAATATCATTTCCAGGAAGGCTTCTTGTCCAGGACAGAGAAAAGGATTCTGAATGTCAATAGGCAGATGCAGAAAGAAGGAACAACTGGGTAGCAGAAGTTTCTGGTTTTTTAATTTAAATACTAATCACAAGTTCGAATGGAGCCTTCTTCCTGATTACACAAAATGTAATCATTTCCCCATATTTTGATGAAAAGATTTCCCAGCCACTCTATTTTGCGTATCCTCAGTCTTCTAGCAGAGCGAGTGTGAAATGTACTGATATTTGGAACTGGGTTTGAGATGGAAAGTCTAGCACTTAAACAACTGTACTGAGAGAGACTTTAAAATGTAAATATATCGAATAGCACTGAAATGTTCAGCATTTTCTAGCTGCCTTTGTTATTGATTTGCAGCTAATTCCTCTATGGTCAAATAAAATACTGTGAATTAATACAGTTCTTTAGGGTTATTGACACTTGGTCTATACGGGTTACGCTTTGGTTTAACGTCATAATGTTCCTTGCACACTTCAAAAAATGCGTGTTACGCCAGTTTTGGCTAAAAGATCACAGTTAGGTAGATGATAAATCAGTGGATCGATAGATAGATTTATACTGTCTTTAAATAATGTAATTATACCTGTAAATATGCCACCCCTTCTTTGACCTTGTTTTCACGGCGATGTTACTTCTTTCTCCTGTAAAAGTCACCGAACAAGGGGCCGTCAGTCTCAGGCGGCTCAGATATCTTCACAGCCTGCAGAGGCAAAGTCAAACCTGAGCCCCCCAATTCCTGTAAACGCTTCCGGGTCAGGAAGAACCAATCCCATACAGCCCACAAGGCTCTCCCCCAGCAAGGCGACCCCTCAAGCTGTAGCCAAGGAACGCATCCCCTTGCTTTGCTTCGGCATCTTCTCTACCAAGAGCTCTCCCTGGGCTCCGGCTGGTGCTGCACTCCGGCCCGCTGTCAGGTTGGGTCTGCACGGTGCACACTCACGTACGCTCAGATAAACTCCCGAGGACGTTAATGTTCCCCGTCTTTTAACACCCTGTTTGAAAATGATCAACTCTGACTTCCAGTGACTTATTTTCACTAATCCAAGAACCGACATCTTCTTGTCAGGAAAACAATGAACAAATTTATGATAAAAAAAACACTACATAAACTCTTACAACCAAAGAATAATGTCACTGGTAACTTCTTTACTTCTTTCTGACTTTTTCTTTCTTTTGTGAACCTCCACACATACACAATTTTGGAAAATGAAATTAGACTAGACATCTCTTGAAACATCATTATCACAAATACAATTCTATAAATATATTTCCATGACAACAGATTTCATGTGATCTTCAACTCACTAAAATTTCAGTATTTCTGAAATATTTTTATCACTAAAAATTCAGCTAAGAGCTGTTGAAAAATGAACACATGTATACTTTAAAATATTAAGTGATTATTAAAAATAACAATCTATGTATTATCACTCTTTAGGATCCATTAATACTCCATAAGAACTTTTAATAATCATTTTTACAAGTGATTCAGATAGTCAGCCATCATACCCTGTCAATCCCTGTCAAACTTTCCCTTCCACCCTGTTTTGACGCAATCTCGTTGCCCTGAAAGAAGTCACTTGTCAGCTGTAGACCCAGGCATCTCATCCCAAAGCTCCTGTGGATGCATTGGGGCAGTAAAATGGAGCCGTGACGATTGGGATCCATTTACTGGGAGAAATTAAAAATTAATAATAACGGTGAATGCCTCCGTCACAAATGGTTGGCCGTAAATCGGATTTGAAAGGAGGGGCTTTCAAACAGTGGTATTGAAACAGTACCGGGTAATAAGCTTTTTCTTCCTGGGGGGACCTCGGTGGCAGGGAAGCGCATGCCTCACTGGGAAGCATGCAAGTGAAGTCATTGCTGCAAAACACAGGCGCTTGTATATTTTCCACGTACACCAGAATGTTCTGGAAGATGTAACACCACGATTCTTCACTGCGTTAAAGAAAGAGATGGTGATGGAATGCTGTCCAACCCTACTGTAATCGTTTCTCTGCGTAAAATAATTTTATGCTAAAAGGAAGTAAAAGATGAGCAAACGTCAAATTCCTGCATCCTATACTTTCGTATATATATTTGTACTTTCATTTTCCAGGTGGCTGACATACAGAAAAATGAGCCGAGTTTGAAACCGCCTGTCCTAAAACACCAAGATGAAGTCCGTGCTCACACGCTCAGAAGACGGTCACATAACCGATGCACGTTATCAGACAGCCTCCTAAACAACGCCTCTGGCTGGACCACGTGAGGGTCGCAGCGCCACGCAGCATCCTCGTCTGCGGTCTGCATTTTGAGAGCTGTCCCCGGGTCCTGCCACGCAGTGCATCGCACGTTATTTAACCCATTTTCGTGCTGTTGAATCTTAGATTGCTTCCAATTTTTACAGATCAACGACTACATCGTTGAATATCCTTACAGGTAAGTTTTCGTTGACACATTCAAGCAAGTGGAATCATCTTTCAAACACTTTTTTTCTTTTTATTGAATTTACTGGGGCGACCCTCGTTAACAAAGTGACACAGGTTCAGGAGCCCCATTTCCCAACACAGCCTCCGTACGGTGTTGTGTGTTCACCACCTCAAGTACTCCTGAAACGGAAGGTGCCACGTTGCCATGATGGCGTTTCTGTCACCTGTACCTATTTGAGCTCCGACTATCAGCACAGAGTGCAGGGGAATTTTTGCTTCCCGGAAAGTTATCGTTCTTCCGAGTTGGGACCGAAGATACATGGCATCTTTTCAATGTAAATGACTTTGATTTCTAGTGTTTGAGGCCAATGTTGCTTGGCTTGTATATGCATGGAATTGAAATTCTTCCCAGGCCTTGACTTTTTTGTGGAGAAAAGTGAATGATGGGGAAATCTAATACTCTCACACCCTGGTCTCCAAGTCCCTGAAAACCCGTTTTCCTATCACAATGTCACATATTTCTTAGAGATGCTTATGAATATATACAATCACCATATCATTCTTATCTTGTTGGGGAGAGTTCATTTCTCCCTGAATTCCATCAAGATTACAAAAAAGATGTTTTCTATAATGTATTTTCTTTCCCTGAAGCAAAACTTCATATTGGAAGCTTCTTTTCCTCTCTGTATTATTTCACTTTCATTGTATTTCGCTGGCTTTATTATGTGGTTTCCCTCTATTTGCTCACCTTGTCTTTTTTCGGACTTTAGCTTGTGCTGGAACGTAATGTTAAATGCCATTCAACGAGCAAATGCTAAAATTCCCCTTGGTGGCTCAGAGAATTAAATCTCCTTACTTTTAATTTGAGATTATGTCTGATGGGCACAGCTTGTCACCAAAATTTGGTTGGCATTCTATCTTTCATTCAGTTTATATATTTTTGCATCACGGGATGTCTGCTAATCTTGGTCCCTTGTCTGATAAAAGCTCATTTCTCCTCCCAACGGTCCAGCAGCTTATCCAGATCTTCAGCACCTGGCTCTTCCGGGACTCGGCCCCACTCCCCCCACAGTCCAGGTAACTGCCATTCCGGAACCACTGTCAGCTCCCCGGAAGTGCCAGGATTTCTCCCTTCGTGAGGGATTTGCATCTGTGTAGCCATCTGAGCAGAGCTCTATTCTTCCACTTTTCCTGATTAAAATGTAAATTCTCTCATCGCGCTGTGTTACTTCTCCCCCAATGTTTTTTCTTAACTCCAAACTCCCTTCTAAGGACTTGAATTTTCTGACTCTCTAATATGTTCTCATGCCCCCCCCCATGTTTTCCCGGTTTATATTTGAACTAACTGTCCTACAATCACTGTCCTTATGCTCTTCATCTATCCTCAGCTTCCTTAACATGGTGTTTGAGTTACTCAGCTTTGCATCCCACCTTAATACACCAATCTCCCTGACACGTAGCAGGTGCACAGTAAGTTCTTTGGGAAGTAAGTAATGACCACGCACTTCACTGTAAGTGAAGGAATTTATTCTCCAGCAGGCCAGTGAGGGCACTTTGTTGCAAACAACACATTAACAGAGAAAAGCAGGACACAGGCATATGCATATTAGGGCAGCCGATGGAAGCTGTGGTTGATGGGAACCCATCCTGTTCAGGAGCTCTGCAGGCACTTACCGCGCGAAAAGCACCCTGCGCACCGGGAACGGCAGCGCCTGTGCTTGCAGGTCCGGGAGCACTGTCCTGTTCTAGTCTGGGCGGGCGCGCCACGCCACCCCGGGCACCCCCACCCATGCTGTTGCTAAGAGCGTGTTGCCTTCTCAGCCATCATTTCCGTGCGAGAAAGGACTTTGCTTGCGCCTCTTCCTCCATATCCATTTGGAACAGGATTATCAGACAGGGGCGTGACTGGAGGAAATCGCATGCCAGTATGAGATTTTGCTGCAGCGGGAGTAGGAAAGCAAGTCTCAGGTTTAAGAGATAACAGAGATTAAAAGATACCCCTTGGAAAAATGAAAGCAGTAGCTGTTCATCGAATACTTAAATATCGAAGGAGGAGATCTCTTCTTACTAAGCCCAGTAAATTAAGTACTCAATCTCTTAAGATATAGCCTCCATTTTTTTCCCTTAGAGATTTTCTGCTTCCAACTCTAAACTTTTGAGAGTAGCGTCCATCCCCATCTGTGCACAGGTAATAATCCCTTTAAGCACATGGTCATCTTGCAGAGGGATGAAAGGGAGGGGTGGTCTTGGCTAATGGAGAAAGCCTACCTGTCCTCCACTGTAGCATCAGCATCCGAACCTTTGCAAAGGCTCTGTTTCTGGGCCGGGCTTCTAGTTGAGTGTAGGTTCTGCACCAAAGTGCTTACTTTCCAGTTTTACCACGTCCTAGCTGTGACTGCAGTGAGTTCCCTAACCTCTCTTTCCTCACTGGTATGTTGAGTAGAATAATAAGTCCCTGCTTCCCTGGGTAGAGAGAGGACTCAGTAAGGTAATGCAGTCAGCACAGCACGTGGCATGTGGCAAGCACCTCACAGCAGTGTGTCACTCACGTTATCCTCCCAGGAAGCAACTGGACGCACGCCCCTCCATTCCCCACTGGGTGCCCTTCTGCTGTCTTAGCGCCACACGCGAGTTTTTCTTTACCCATGAAGCTTTCCAATAACTGGACGGATGGCCGATTCATATTAATGGACGCAGTAGCTTCTTAACCTTTGTGCATTGTCATGGATATTTCAGCGTGCGTGCAAGAAAATAATGGGTAATGTATTTTTGCCTGCAGTTTGATGGAACCCTTTTCACAGTCCAGTGGATTCTCATTGATCATAGTAAATCCACTTGTGGTCTGCTTTAGTGATTCTGAGTACTTATCATTTAAGGTAATTGTCATGAACAGATTGGCGTTTGAATCAGAGTAACGCTTTATCTACTGGGTATAGGACCGCTTTCGGTCACTGGTTTCTGGTCACTGGATGCTTTGGCTAGAACTGGCCTGAGCGTGCACGGGTCCATCCGGTTTTGCTGTGACAAGAGTTTGTTATTTATTCCAACATTAAGATTTTGCAGATGACATTCAGGGACACAATCATGAGATGATTGGAGTGAAGGAAGTTCTCATTATTAACAACCTCCCAGCCAAGATTTACACATTTGTAAATGTCACAGGATGTAATTGTGATTTATACCGTTATGTGGCACTTTGGGTAGGCAGGGACAAATCTTTACCGTGAAGGTGCGTTTCTTCATCCTTGGGTCAATGGGGAACCACTCTAGAATTTATTTCTGGACTAGCCTCGCTGCAGTAGTTTCCTGTCCCCTTCTCTCTCTGGGGACCCAGTGTCCCAGGAATCTCTTGGAGGAGTGTCTACTCCCCGGCTTGGGTCTTGTCCTGGCTGTCTCACCACGCAGGGCCACCTGTGATCAAGGCTTGGTGTGCTTGTCACAATCCTCTTACGTGGCAAGGTTCCTTCAGGTACTGGGCAGCGAAGGCCCCACTCCTGTTCCTTCTTGTTTGCATCTGAATCTCCTCTTTTAGAGACACTCATCTCTGCCTCAGTCATGGTGCACCCTGAACATCTCCATCCTGATGCGTGTATGCTCCTCGCCCCTGGACTCCCTGCACTAACACTTCTGTCCACTCAGTAACTTAAGAGCAAGGCGATTTAACAATAAAACCAACATCTGTTTCTCTGGCCAGCACGGCTCAGTTGGCTGGGTGTCGTCCTAGCCCTAGAAAGCGATGTGCTGTCGGTTCAAGCCCCAATCAGCACGTGTGCCTGGGTTTCGGGTTTGGTCGTGGTTGGGGCATGTGCAAGAGGCAATCAATCGACGTTTCTCTCTCTCTCCCCCTCCATTTTTCTAAAAAGAAAATAGCATGTGTCGCGTTCTATATTTTGCACGGTGCTCATTAACATTTCCGGATAGATATAAAAATCACGTTTCCCAGTACTGAATCAGTAGAAAATAATAAAAATTCCTGTACTAACTTTTTTTTTTTTTTTTTGTATTCTGTACATTTATGGTGTTTTGACCTTGCTGGCTGGAAAGAGATGCTCCCCCCCACCCCCGCTCCCCAGGACTAGGCAATCGTTAGAGATGGCCAAGGGCTCAGCAGTCAGGGCCTGGGAAAGGGGTGCTTTGCCACCCTGAGCCATTCCTGCCTTCTCGGGCGGCTGCGCCAGACTGACCATCAGGTAGAGCAGTGCAGAACGGTCACCAAACGCCGTCAGGGCCCATCCTCCAGGAATTCCCTTTAACTATCAGAGATGTGCTTTTTTTCTCATTGTATCCGATTATTTCTCCCAGAATTATCTCTTTTTCCATTTTGAGTCCCATCAGGCTTCCCAGGCTTTCTCCGTTCAAGGGCATATTCGAGGCCAGAGTGGACTGTTCCGGGGACCTGGACGTGGAGCACCGGCTGGGTCATTTCCCAAGGGGTGGCCCTCAGCTCACAGAGCTAGGCCCCCGCTCTTTGATGGGCCCTCCCTGCCATTAAGCTTTGGGGAAAAATTACCGCCTGTTGGGAAGAGATTAATTACTAGAGAAAAACAGGATCCACAGGGATCCGTACTTCCAAACTGAAATGAGGGAAAAGAAATGCTAGGCCTTCTGATTAACTCCATTCTTTATACGAAAATATACAAGTGTAGCATTTATTATTTACTAAGATGTCAAATAACTAATAACCTTTACCTCTGAATGTTTCTTTGAACTTTCTTGATTTATACTTGTTATTGTAAGTATGAACAAATATGGCACCTCCTTGAAAATAACTTTTCTCTTCCCCAAATGGTGTTTAGCCTGAAGAAAAATCACACATAAAAAGTCAAGCTGAGAAAACATTTTACTTTGGGTATAAAACTGTTACTATTACTCTACTAAGAATCTTAAAACCCTAGTAAACATCACTGTTTTTGATAATAAGAGAGTTCTCAAATATAATATTTTAAGAAATTTTGTTTGCAAATTAAAATGTTGAAAGAGAAGTACATATAATCATAAATAAACAATTTATAAATCATGTTTATTCTTTTTTTAAATATATTTTATTGATTATGCTATTACAATTGTCCCATTTCTCCCCCATCATTCCCCCCCACCCTGCACACCCCCTCCCACCTACATTCCCCCCTTTAGTTCATGTCCATGGGTCATAAGTTTTCTAGCTTCTACATTTCCCATACTATTCTTGCCCTCCCCCTGTCTATTTTTTCCCATTATCTATGCTACTCATTCTCTGTACCTTTTCCCCCTCTCTCCTCCTCCCACTCCCCTGTTGCTAATCCTCCATATGATCTCCATTTCTGTGGTTCTGTTCCTGTTCTAGCTGTTTGCTTAGTTTGCTTTTGTTTTAGGTGTGGTCCTTGATAGCTATGAGTCTGTTGTTTTATGATATTTATCAGCTGAAATCCATGAATTCTGGTAACTTACCAATAATAAGTTGTAAATGAAACAACAGCCCCATATTTGACTATCTAAATATATTTATAAAATATACATAAATAGCTTCTTATTTTATTTTACCATCATTTTGAGTTTTTCTACACTTGTAAATAAAAGGGAGAAAGCCAAGCCTCTTTAACCTATTTACCCCCATCTGTTATCAGTAAGGAGAAATTTGAAAATATAAATTAGTATATGGATTTTTTACTTTGCCTTGTTCATTCCAAATAATTACATTTCTCACCTTTTCTCAAATCTGCTCAACCTGAAAGTACTTTCCCTCAAATTCATCATGAATTCTACCTTTTTTTTTTTTCTTACCTAATACTTTACACAAAAGGCTACAATCAGAGCAGGTAAATCTGGGTTGTATTTGGCTTTGAAAATAAGCAGGAATAATGAAAGATTTGTCTGCGTTTTTCATTGTGATGAGAAGAAAGGAGGTGCGAGCTATTCCGGGGATGCGGAAATGTGACAGTCGCCAAGGCTAGGCCAGACCATCTGCATTGATCCTGTTCACAGCACCTGATACATTAGAAGCTTAAACTCATTCACACACCGAGACCGATGAACTCCGTGCTCTCTGCAGGATGGCACTGAGTGAAACCATAGCCAAGAAAGAACTATAGGAATATCTAGAGAGTTGGCACGAAGTTTCTCTGAATTTATAGGTAGGTGTTTTTCTTTTTTAATACATCTTGCAGTACACAGAAAAGATGAATAGTTTATAAGTACAATTTGGAAGTAGAATATATGACATACGTATGTTTCACTAACCTCTTTCTCTACAACCAGGGACATTTAATGAACTTGTAATGTTAATGAAAAGCTATTTTTCCAGATAGCGTTCAACATTGCTCAGATATTTGCATTTTATGCAGGAAATCAACAAACTAATGAGGGGACCTGCTATTTGATTGCATAGTTTTATTATGCTTTTTCCAAAGTGTTATTTTAGAAATGTCTTAAAATCTGTATCAAATAATTGGTTTATGCTGTTCATTGTTGATGATAAATCATTACACTAAAAATATAAACTAAAATTTAATTTTAACATTTAGACTAGACCAAGGATAGACGCAGTAAGACGGCATCACAGGCCTCATAAGGGTGGTCTCTAATACAATATCATGACGATGCCCACGTCCAAAATAACTGAGGCTTCTGTCAAATGCACTAGTTTCATTTTAGCTGCATTTGCTTAAAGATTCCAGAAATTTTCCACATAAAATCCAATTTGAGAATGTATGTTCTTCAAAACCCATTAGACCACACTACAGGAAATGATAAAAGACTTTGTATTTCCTGTAACAAATAATGTTTAATTTTGAAACTTGGATCTAAACTTAGATTTACAGGCTCTGATTTAATTGTCATCCCAGAGCTTGGTCATTTACAGACTGCAATGGATTTTTCTGGGAAAATTGAAAGGGCACAGCCACCTTGATATTTATTTTGTTGCAGATTCTCTGTGGAAACCGTTCTGGAGATCTTCGCGAAGTCCACGAAGTTGGCCTGTACACTGGTTACCACCGAAGAATGGTCTCCAGCGTGAAATCTTAGTCCCAGGACGACAGAAATTGGCTTCATTGTTTATCTGTCTCTAAAGGTTTTAGGTTTTGTATCTTGGCAATCACAGCTGGAAGTTTGCTCTTATAAAAATGTGTCATGGTCTTTTCAGGATGCTGATGATTAAGTTGTTAGGTCTCTAATGACTATGGCCTATAACTAATAAAAATAACCACATATTTCAGCTTCCAATAACACTTGCAAATACTTTCCAACTATTTCTGCTAAAAAAATGCCAAATGTCGGTGAATTACATGAAACATACATCTGCATACATAACTGAGCTTCTAAGAACGTGAGAAATACATCAAAGTAGGTATGAAATAAATACTAATATGAAACGTGAATATCTGGAGGACAAAAGCCCACCGAAATAGAATTTTAGCTTAGTTATTTTTTTTAATTCTCACCCAAGGACATACTCACTGGTTTTAGAGAGAGGGGAAGAAATGTGGGGGGAGGGGGGCAGAAAGAGAGAGAGAGAAAGATAGAGAGAAGCACTGGTATGGGACAGAAACACAGACTGGTTGCCTCTGGTATGTGCCCTGACTGGGGATTGAACCTACAACTTTTTAGTGTGGGGGACACCGCTCAGCCAACTGAGCCACCTGGCCAGAGCTCATTTACATACCATAAAAATAGTAGAGATAATGACACAACTAAATATATAGTTAGAGGAAGATGGATACAGAGTTGGAGATGGATAGAGATATAAATATTATATCCTCTTTCCACTGAATGATGCCAATGTCCAGCGGCCTTAAGTAATGTGTCCACAACCAAGTGTCTCCGACTTGGTGGGAGTAGCTCAATATGCTGTGTGATGTTGTCCACAGTGAAGTGTGGTCATAAAAATTGCTATATTTTACATTAAGATATAACTGCCATAACAATATATTAGTTTCAGGTGTACCTTGCAATAATTCAATATTTGTATATATTGAGAAACGAACACCCCACTAATTCTAGTTAACATCCATCACCGCACATAGTTACAATTTATTTTGTGTGTGTGTGTGATAGGAACTTTTAAGATCCGCTGTCTCATCAACAGTCAGGTACACAACGCGCTGTGGCCAGCTGGCATGGCCACGCCGCACAGGACCTCGCGTGACTTGCTCTGTAAGTGGAAGTGGGCGCTTCCACACGTCTCCACCCGCTTCCCTCACTCGCTCCCCCATCACTGGCAGCCCGCAATCTGTCCTCTGTGGCCATGTGTCGGGTTCCATCTGGGTTTTCCCGTTCCACCCGCGACACTGGCCTTTCTTGGTCTGGGTTGGTTCACTGAGCGCGATGCTCTCTGGGTCCGTCCACATTGTTGAGAACGGCAAGGTTTCCTTCTTTTTAGGGCTGAATGGCACGTACAGTGCCCTTGGATATTTCACTGCATGTGCGTTCTTTGTGTCATGTATGAGTGTGTCCTAGACAAACGTGTCACATGTACCACATGCAAAAACATGATTTCTCGACACTAACACTCAGGAATCTGCCGCTGCCCTCTCCTCTCCTCTTGCTTTACTATTTATTGTTTCAATAACAAATAACTAGAGACAGAGGGTTCTGTGACCAACCATGACTTAGAGTGGTTTAACTTTGCAAGTCTTGCCATGGGTTCTTTCATTCATCCGCATCCGAGGCGACTCCGTAAAGATAAAAATGCATTCCAGAAACTTCTCGGCCAGCATCGACGGCCGAGGTGGACGAGGTGGTTCTGTACGTTTAGGGAACACTGGCTTCCGGAAGGGAACGCGAGCGCGCTTCGCTGGAGGGACATCCGGCCGGCCCGTGGTGGCCGGAGAAAGCAGGGGTCATGATGAGGTGCAGAGGGGGGTCAAAACGGTGAGGGAGCGATGAGGGGTCTAAGTGCTTCGCTGTGAATCTCATAGCACAGCGCTCTCTACTCTTACTTCACGTTTTCTCTGAATTTCGAGTGGCTTTTGGTTTTAAGATTTATGCCGTTTAGTGGTTAATATTACAGAAATTTACAGAGTGATGATATTTTGAGAGCATGACTTTATCTGTGACTTATTCATTTCCACCTAATTACAAGATTGAATGGAATGGAGAATGATTAGCATTTGTTGAGGCCCTGCTGGGTGCCAGGCATATACTATCATATTTTCTACTAGCTTTAGGGTGACCCCTTCACTTATTTTTTCATTTCTCCCATCCGTTGTCACTTCAAAAGCAGGCTGTGACTACAATACGTGATCGCTGGTAGAGGGAATGTTATGCCCAAAGTCGAGACCTGCAAGTAAGGCGATAAAGTTAAAAACGCACCTTCATTGTAGTCAGTTAACTTACTTTTCAATGTCTTTCATTGATTGGAAATTGGGTTATCAAGAATTTGAATTCTTTGAAACAATGCATTCTTTTATAAGTAGAATATGTTATTTTATAATCATTCATGTTGTTCCTTATTTTAAACATTTTTAATATTTTTTTCTAAAAAAAAGTGGTTGTTCCCAGGCAGCTGAAAGCTGCATGAGTGTTGCATTAGAAACCTGTTATGGCAATTTGGAAGAATTTTACACTGTAGATTTTATGAGAATAATGTGGTTGTTTCTCTTTAAGTAAAATCAAGTATAAATGGTACATGTGCTACATTCAAACGAAAGATTAAATCAGGTCAGTTGCATTTTATGAGCCTACTGCTTTCAAAGCAGAGCGAAGGAGACACTGAAAGAGGAAAAAGCCAAAGACTTGGCTTCAACCCTGTATTTTAATAACATCACATGGAAAAGCGCACACTTTCAGATGTCCAAATCTCAGGTGGCCTATTCAGTTTTCTGGAAATGCTACTTTGTTTCTCTTTTCTTATCTCTAATTGGAGAACATATTCTCTTTTTGATGTGATAAGCACATATAAGCATCCCCCAATTCACAAACTGGGCATATTTGAAAAGATTGTTTTAGTAAATCGAATTTTGAGCTCACAGCCCTTCCCCCCAAGACAAGTTTTAGAATGATGCTTGATTCCTGTATGGACCATAAAAATGCCTTTTTATCCATTGTGTGACTGAACCACTATACAAAAGAGAATATAAAATCATAGTTAATGTAAATTTTGTCACAATATAAGCAACTCACTTTATTTTGTTCCAACAGTATTTTTATTAAGTAATTTCATACCAAACTCTGAAAAATATAAGCATAAAGCAGCATGTACAAGGCCTTGAAGAGTTCCCATTCTGAGTGACTGGTCATTATTATTTGGGGATTGCAATGCATTTACGGGGACAATTTTCCCGGGAACTAACCACGGAGTCAGCATGCAGCAGGCAGTATGAGTCTTCAGGGAGTCATACAAAGTCTCCAGGGTTTGGAATAATTGACTTCATCAATCTTATCTCAATAACATTGTGTGACTCCGAATTCTCCTCTCGGCTCACTTCTTCCGGCTCAGTTCCCTCTACCTGGTGATCTCATTGATTTAAATTTCTTTTGCATTAATTACGTACTACAGGAAACCCTAAGAACATGCCATGATTGAGAGGCGATGACTCTGGATTGCACGAGTTCAATCCATCACACGCAGTTACCACCCTTGTCTCTCTTTCGAAGCGAGAGGAGAATGCTCCCTGCCTGGGGATAGAAATAGTTCTTCAGAGCAGATGAGGGGCAGATCCTAGATGGGGGGAGGGCAGGAAGGACCCCTTCCATTTCAGCTGGATGTCTAAGGTTGCAATACACCTGAGGCAGGGGTGTTGGGGGTGGGGAGACCGCGGTGAGAAGCTTGGCATGAAAGAAGAATGTGCAGTTATGTGATAAATGGGACTTGGTCTTTCTTTATCTGAGAGTAACTAAAGCACTATTTATGGCACAGTATGTCTGAAATTTTTGAGGACCTGCCAGAAAATTGAATCACAGGCGGACGGAAGACTGTCCATAGAGAACGTTTTAAGAGAACAAGTAGAATAGGATGAGAGTATTCAATGATGTTCAAGGAGAGAAACAGGAAGAGCTTCTAGTGCTTCTTACACCGTACCTTCTTCCTCCCCTCCCGAACCCGGTCCAGTGACCTGCTGACTCAGGTTACTTGCGGACTGCTCTTGACTTGCGTTTTTTTGCAGGTATTTCTCTCAGTTTCTCAGCAAACATTATTTCCGTCTTACTGAAGGATCCATCCTCATCTGCCTGAAAAACTAAAAAAGCGCTGCACGCACATTTTGACTCTTCTGTACAATTTATTTTCCCTGGTTAGGCCCAAAATCTCCTTACACGAGTTACCATAATTGAACAATCTCCAATGAGGAAATTAATTAAAATAAAAATAAGATAAAATTATGTAAAGCCTAATAAAAATGAAATATCCCTAAAGCTGATATTTGTGTTCCTGTAACTTAACAGAAGTTTTCTGAACGTCATGTAAAAAAACTCATCATTTTATGTCAACTTCATTGTCTGTTTAGTTCCCATACATACATACATCGTTCACTTCCTGAGCTCTCTGTTCTCCTCCATTGGCTAATTTGTTTATTCTTCTGTCGATACTATAATGCATTAATACACGGGGAAATCAGTGCAGAGAAGAGACAAGGATCAAGGATGTTTTCCAACTTTCAAAACAATATAGAGGCACCTGGTAGGTGAGTGACAGATCAGATTTTATTCCACACGGACAGGAATCGTAAGTATTTGCAATCAGTAAGAACAGGTTCCTAACTGAGTGAAGCCCATCTTGAGGGGTGAGGTGACTAATTAATGGAGAGAAAGAGTGACTTACCGGCGTGTGTTCACGAGGCGTGTTCATATTCATAAATGAGGTATTATGTGGAAAAGTTATAGTCATGAGGTCTAACACTTATATATTACTTACCAGCAGAACGGTTAACTGAGTTCTTCTGTAAAATATGTAATGTTTTCATAGGCAGAAGGGGTACTTTTTAATGGTGGCTGGATCCAGGTTTTTTCATGCACGTGGGTCCCCTCTATGTCAGAAGCAACCTGCTGGGTCACCCAGATGCGTGACCCGCACGGGCTCCAGGGAGTCTGCCAAAGGCCAGGGAAATTGTGATTGCCGCCACATCACTGTGACCTTTTGGGGCAATTTTACAAATAAAAATATGTCTAACTTTGCGTCCATTCATTTTCTCTTTCTCCTTTTGTTTTCTCTTTGTGTCCAACATTTTCTCTTTCCCCCCCCTTTTTTTTTTTTTTTTGCTTTTTCTAGTACCACTTTTTCTATTTTCTCTGTTGCCCTGTTTTCCTTTCTACCCACAGTTCTTGCCTGCTTTGGAGTCTCCGTTAGCAGTTTATTCCTGGGTCCCTTATCACTGTCCTCTACGTCTCTTCTTGATCATTCCTTGTCCGGTTGGATTTGTGAGACTCAAGAAGGAAAGGAGGCGATATGCTATTCGTGGAAGCAATAGTCATATTTTTGCAACTCAACAGAGATGAGAATAAGCGAGGGGTGCAGTTTATAACAAACGTGAAAACCGGGCGCTACTGCTTGTAAATGTGACTGTGCAGTGAACTAAAGCTGAGTCCAGTATTATGGAAGGGGGTGTGTGTGTGTGTGTGTGTGTGTGTGTGTGTGTGTGTGTGTGAGAGAGAGAGAGAGAGAACGGGTTTGCAAGGATGATACCGATTCCTTAAGAAGGGCTCTTGAGTACAAACATTTTTGAGTGTTTGCATGGCACACATGCCTTTCTATAGTTTTCACACTGGAAGCATGTGCTGAACACACGTACAACCCTTGGCTGACATGGTCCTTCCGGGACTCTCCGGAAAGCGCTGCTGTGGTCGTGGTTTGATTTTTGCTTTGGGAGATCTTCTGTCATCTGATTTCATTCCTTTAAACAGGATATGGTCTTTTTTTTTTCTTTTTGCTAGGAGGCTTAGCTAAACCTTTCCTTATTTCATAATATTTAAGTTTCTGATTTGAGTAGTTCTTGTATATTTACAAATGTTTACTTACCAATATTCAATTTTTGTTGGAATGTTTTGTGATCATTCTCCTCTGCTTCACGGTTTGTATTAGGGAAAACATCCTCATCAGTGATAATCCATCTTAATTTTTGTCTCTCTGGGTGATATTCAGGCTACCTGAATATCTTCGTCATTTTTGAGATGTCTTAAAATGTCAGATTTTACTTGACCAGAGATCACAGCTGTTTCTATGGCATCAGTGAGATATTTGGGTGAGTTATTGTATTTTACGTCTAAAAAAAAAATGCCCTTTCGTTCTGTTCAAGAATAGCATTGGAAAGGTTTGGGGGTGTCTGCTGATAGGAGGCTACTTTTGTTTCTATGTTGTTCTTTTTTTTTTTCTTTTAGATTTTATTTATTTATCTTCAGAGGGGAAGGGAAGGAGAGAGGGAGAGAAACATCAATGTGCGGTTGCCTCTTGTATGTCCCCTGCCGGGAACTGGCCTGGCAACCCAGGCATGTGCCCTGAGTGGGAATCGAACCGCGATCCTTCGGTTCGCAGGCCCGCGCTCAATCCACTGAGCTACACCAGCCAGGGCTCTATGTTGTTCTTAAGTTCTATCACTTTCTTTCTTCTCACCTTTCAGCCCAAGACCCCAGGGGACACAAGCCCGTGCTTTTATTATAGAATCAGTGTTGTTCCGAATCTACCACCCTTGGTGGAGCGTGCTTCTGGCTCTTTGTGCTTCTGGCTCTTTCTGGCTCTTTCTGGCTCGTTGTGGTTTGTCAGCAGTGAGTTCTCCGAACCGGCTGCATCCAGATCTCTGTCAGTGTATCTCTGCTCAGGGTAGGCCTGCTCTTTCTCATGCGATTATTCCTTCATTGTTAGGAATCAACTTCCTATTCCTTCATTGTTAGGAATCAACTTCCTACTTCTGTTTCCTCTCCGCCTGACTTTCTGCCTCTGTTTGGAAGTAGCCATACCTGGTTGCCACGTTCCACACTGAAGGGTAACTGAACTTTGGAGTATTGTTTGCCATGGGTTCTGAATGGTTTCATGCACTCAAATTTTTGAGCTACTCACTTTTGGAGAATGTGTAAAGGGGTATGGATTTGTTCAGCTCTGTGTGTCCTATGGAAATCTCAAGTTCTGCCAATTCTCTTTTGAATATTAGAATATTAAACTATTCCTTGTCAAATGAGCCTTTTGCAATATGAATGATATTCATAGTGTCATAATAGGGTTTTCCATTATATATGCATTTAAAGAGGATAAACACTTGAAATTAATCTATTTTAGTGTTTCCAGAGTAAAACATTAGTGAGTCACAATTTCCAACTGCAAATGCACATATTCCAATATCACATTTCTATAAATTATAAGATAATAAACAAAAAAAATTTGTTTTGGAAGCTTGTAGCCTAGAAGAGCAATCAGTTGTTCTAGCCACTGGTAAAACTGTTCTATAGCACCCAAGACACTTGCTCTTGAACTTCACTGGAAGCAGGAAGTCCAACAATTGAAAAAGTTATGAAAAATGTGTATTTCTTTGTAAGAGCTACAGAAATTCTGTTGTAGCAGGTCTCTGGATTGAACCCCCAGGACTTCATTTCTTACAAGAACCGCAGGTCATTCTGGTTGAGAAATACATTCTTTTGCCTTTTGTATTATTTTTTTCCTCGCATCTTTGTAGCTTTCCTTGATTGTACTAATAACAGTTCAAAATTACAGAGGATAATAGTATTCTATTTTAATTAGTTGCTACTCATTCCTTTAGCATGTATACTCTCCAGGGGTCTATATAATACCCTTAGTATACAGGACAGTGCTGTACCTGTTGTGGGCGGCCAATAGATATTTATTATAAATGTGAATGATTAAAATACCAAAGTACTGAAGCCAAGCTCTGGATAATCATTGTATAGGTTCTTACACTTAGGATGGATTGTTTTAAAATTTTAATGGAAATGTAGTCGATTTATTGATTTTAATGTGCATTTCTTATGCTATCAATCCCAGGCCATGAAGCTATCAAAATGCCTGAAAACAGTGGGACAAGGACCACTGGGACGGAGAAGCGACTGTTCCCAGGAGTATTTAGAAATGGTAAGACTTCTCTGTAACTGTGGGAAAGCAGACGCTGAGAGACACACGCGCCCGGCCGTTCTCAGGAGCAGCGAGTGTCCAAGGGCGGGTGCCCTTCCCTGAGGACTTGGTGCTGCTCTGCGGGTAGCTGGTTTGAGTAAACTGAGGTTCAGTCTAGCAGCTGAGGTCTGCCTTCGTTTGAACTGTACGGACAAAACTGATATTCCGTATCCCAGACCCCGCCCCCCTAGAGTTGCTCTTTATGCGTGGTCTTTCCTATTGTGTGACGATCCTTCCAGTCCTGCACCCAGTGGATCCGAAGCGTCCCTGCCACACGCTTGGTCAGCAATGACCTTGTCTTTCGGCAGATGCATATGGATTAGCTCTTATGTCCAAGATTCAAAAAAATGATGTTAATGGTTCCACTCGTTATAAATCGCTGCAATTTCGAGATAAATAATGGTATTTGCCACATCCGTTTCTGCTCATCCGCTCCGCTTAGGGACTTCGCAAGCATCAGCCCATTTATGTCCCAGGACAGCTCCGCAGCAAACGTGCGACCGCTTACGCTACAGAGAGGACGTCACTGGAACCCAGACCGCGTGCGCTTGCAGGAATCGCCTGCAAACTGGCATGACGATGCCATTCATTACAGACATGGAAAGTGTCCTTCTTAAAGTTCTATTAGGCAAATGAGACCACATCTGGCACAAAGGCAAGCGTTCGGCTTCAAGTAAAAGAGCCAGAACTCTTCATTTGTGTCATTTACCGAGGAATTTACGGCTGGGATTCTCCAGGTTAGACTCACAAATCACGCTCCTCCACATTTCCCGGGTGGTGGATTCTGCACCTGGCTTCGCAGAGGTGCTCGGGAAAGCGCGTCAGGACGGCCATTCTTATCATCCATCCTCACCTTAAATGTAATTACAGTTCCCCTTCCTTCCCTCTTCTCTTGACATTAGGGTCCAAGTCCCCTTTCTCAATTCTGGGCTTCGCTAAACAAACAAACAAACAAACAAATAAAATAGTCTAGTTCCAGAGTGTTGCAAATAAAGGAAAAGTCTGGCCCATACCGCACTGTGATTACTTAGCTGTCATCTGCTTTTAAGTAAATACTACCTCCTCTCCAATTTTAAAGCCCTTCGAATATCACGGGAAACTATGCTCTTCTGTTTCCATAAGGCTGGTCAGTGGACTACCTTCCTCTCCATCGAGAAGATGGCTTTTCTGATGCGCTTCCTTTCCAGCGGCCTTTTCAAGACGCAGAGAAAGATGATTCCGGCGCTGCCTCACTCAGGCCTGCCAAGCGCCACTCACCTGAACTTAATTAATTGGTCTTTCTTCCCCTCCTGGCCTACCAAATCTGTTCCCTTTTCCTGATTAATGAGCACAAATAACACACATGCATTCACGCAGGGCAGTGAGACTCGGGTGTATTTACAAGTAGCTCCGGGCTCACTGCAGCTCGGTACCGCGCGAACTTTGCTTGGATGCTGCTGAGTTTCCGTGCTGTGGCTCTAGGCCAGGCGCACACTGTGAGGTAGGATGGAGCATCTGTGCCTGCTTCCCTTTCTGTCTGTGGATCAGGTACTTGGTACACATATCACCGTCGCTGCCCACACATTTTCCAGAAGCAGGTGTCTCTCAGGCTTTCTGGAATGAACCCCAAAATCCAACACTCCCACGGAGGGCCAATGTCCAGCTCTTTCAATCCCAGGAAGGACCATATGCCCCCCCCTTTTTTTGAAGCCAAGGTGAGAACCACCACATGTGCCGTTTTATGCTCCATCGGACCCAGGGACCACCTGCTGCAAGGCTCTCTCTCTCACGGCCCTGGCACCTGGGCAGGGGCCTTTACGCCGCTGACCTGGGAGGGAGTCCCCTCTGCTCAGCGCAGCAGACTTACAGTCTCCCAGTGCAGTGTCTGCAGCCTCTGCCCAGAAGCGTCCCACCTGAGCCATCCACTTCACAGATGCCAGAGCGTGTGCGCGCGCTGGGCTGAGGATCCTGCAAGGCGCACATTGTCCTGAAGGGAAGCAAACCCAATGTAGAAGATTCTATACCTAAAAATAGCAGAGAGCCTCAGCGGTTGATAAATGAGAAGGAGAATGAGGGTGAGTTTGAAGTCTTATGTGTCCATTTGCAAATGATGTGAAATTGTGATTTTTCTCTGACAACAGGCTTGACTCAGTTTTGCTTATTGGCTTTAAACATATGTGACAACTGCAGCTTCTACTGAAAATATAGAAAGCTTCCCCAAATACAAGGCAAAATCCTGAATAACACACAAAATCGCAACTGTCTTCAATCTGCTAGAGAGTCGTGGACAGGACAATCAACTAAGAGAAGACAACATCTCCAAGGAGACAAGGAAGTGACCTGACCGGGTCACCTGCCTCCCTGGAGCAGACAGGGGACAGAATGGGAACTGGTCAAAAGAATTCTGTTAAAATTTACAGTGAATTACTTAAGGCCAATTGTGGGCCAGGGTGCGAGTCAAGAAATCCTGGGCGCTGCAGCCACGGAGGAGCTCAGGCCTTCTCAGAACCTCACAGGGAAGTCTGGAGTCCCAGCGAGACAGCAAAGAAAGCCCGCTTTGCGGAGCAGGTGTAAGGAAAGGGAGCAGCGGCACCCATGGGAGAACGCAAAGTCCCCTAAGCTCCTTCACTCCTGTGTCTCTTCCACCAACGCAAAATAATAATAAGAAGAAGAATAAGAAGAGGTAGCATTCCATTGTGTAAAGGTACCACAGCTCAAAAAGAAGAAAATGTTATTCTACCTAATAACTTGGATGGATCTGGAGAGTATTATGCTAAATGAAATAAACCAGTCAGAGAAAGACAAATACCATATGATTTCACCTATAGGTGGATGCTAATAAATAAAATAAACAAATAAAATAGAAACAGACTCAAACAGTGAACAGACTGACAGCTGTTAGTGGGGAAGGGGATTGGGGGATGGGGTGAAAAAAGTGAAGGGATTAAGCAAAAAAATAAAACAACAGCTTTTCCCCATCTCTGCTCTTTTCACTAGAATTTCGTAGATGAGCATCCTCCAAAACGATGTTGGTGGTTCAATTGTCAATATATACTCCGTGTATTCAAGATGCCATCGGATGTAGGTAATAGACTTTTAAAAATAAATACAAGGCAATTGTTTTGGAATAAAAGAATAACATCTACCCTTGATAACCTGGAAAGACATTTTTGGAGAGAAGTGGCATTCACTGTCAGACTTCAAGGAAAGGAAAGATTGTTAGAAGCAGATATGAGCATTGAATCGTTTAAGCCAAGTTCGCAGACAGGTGCACAAAGGGAGAATTAGCACAGTATTAATAGACCAATTTGGCTGACGCGTAGTGATTTGAGGAGAGGTGCGTGATGCTGAACGCAGTTTGGATGCACGTTAGATTAGGTCACCAACAAGTTGGGTCATCAATGTAAGAAACTGAATTCTGCCAACGACATAAATAACCTTGGAAGAGCACTGTGAGACTCAGATGAGATTGCAGCCCTGGCCAACGCCCTGACCGCAGTCTGGCGGGAAGCTGAGCCCAGGACCCAGTTAACCTGGGCCTGCAACCAGGCACTCGGAAGCGGCAGAGCAGGGCTCGGGTCCTCTGCTGCTGGCTGCAGCCACGGTGTGGAGACTGGTTGTGCGGCAATAGAAAAACAACGCAACCTTCCCTCATCGTTTACTGCACCGCCTTACCCTAAATTCCAGAGGAATATCACCAATAGCTATGAAAATAAAATGACTATCTAGAATGAGTAATTTAAAAAATTCATGTGCAATGCATGTCTGGGTGTTGCATAAATCTCAAATGAGAATCGAGTGTAATCAGTGATAACTCGGCCCGAAATACTACACAGTCTAGTTAATTTTCTAACTTCATGTTTCATACTTACTTTATTTCTTTAGCAGTCGCCTCTATAGTTTCAACTATTTTCCATATGATGTGCGGTTTCTATTACTTTACAATTCAGCTCATAAAGTCTGATTCAAGCATAGAATAACAAAATCAGCAGTACCTATTCTTTTGAAATACCTAAGCAAATTTAGATGGCAGGTGTGGAAATTGCATGACTAATTCGGAGCACATGGGATTGAAAAGCTGGAAGGTAGTTGGCCCATAAGATATTTCCATCTCATTCGATTCAGATAGCGTAGCTCTTAGAATCACCTTTTATTAGCAAAATGTTTGAGGACTGATATAAATTTCAGTAAGTGGCAAAGCAATTTGTCATAGATCAAAATGCTTTTCCTCTTTTCCTACAGAGACATTTAAAATCTTCTTGAATGTTTATGTTCATTAAGTTCATTTCATGGGCGTACTGTGGCCCGATAAAGCATTAGGGAAACCAAACAAAATAAAGTGCTTAATAAGTTCATTAAAATATTTACTGGCTATAAATTGAATTTTTGTCTAAATTAGTTTCTCCAATTAGAAAATAATATATATTCATTGTGGTGAATGTGGAAAATACAGATAAAAAAATAAATCAGTAGCAGTATTTCTAAGACTCAATTTTACACATTCTTAGTCATTTGGCCTATACTTTATCTATAGCACATTTGAAAATGTTAATTGTGAGGTTAAAAATAAAGATATTGTTCTTTATATTTACTTACTTTTGATTAATAGTAAAATTGAATTTTTAATATAATATGCATGTTACTTATTTTATACTGGTGCATTTAATGGCAAATATGTTCAAATGTTTTACTTCTTTCTAGTGAGGTATTCATTATCAAATATGTAAGAACGTTACCCAGTGCCATTTTTTGGTATTTTAACTGTGTGTGCATTTTGCTGTATGTGATTTGACAGTAAGAAGTTTAAAAATGTTCATGCGGTGAAAGCTACTGACTTGGTCCTTTCTGGGTTTTGTCTTTGGCTTCATACGTAGAGAAATAGTCTCCATCACAAAAGTATGTCAAAAAGTCTACCAATCCCAGAAAAGTCGTCAGCACATAGAAACCCCTTGGAAGTCTTCCTCAACCTGTGCCTTAAACAGCGCCAATGTCACTGAGCATTTCCAAGGGGGTTTGCCCTGGAGAGCCGGGCTGGCCAGATTAGCCCTTAGGGGTGGGTGACAAACCCACTTTGAACCCTTTTCTTTTCAACCGAGAAGGTTTTCTTTCTTTAAGTCTTTGATGAATCTGAAATTGAATGTGTCGATGTTTTGAGGTAGTAAACTAAAGAGTTTTTGCCCCCGAAAATGGTTTTGTTTGTTTAAAGAAAGATTAAATTCAAAATACCCTTTCTAATTCAAATTCACTAAATATTAATGAAGGCTTAATATTCCTGAGCCTGACCCTGACCCTAGCACTAGCCCTCACCTCAACCATAACCCTTTAAAAATCATATGCCACCTATTAACTAAGATATTCATATTTCTTATTATGAATAATAATTCTTAGTGACTACCTGGTATAAAACTCATCCCTAATTTGAAATAAAAAATAGTAAAGCATCCATACTGTAAGTCTGAGAATTGTTCTGTATCCAATTAAAATTTGGCATTACAGCCAACAGGAGAAAATGACTTGAGTGAGCCATGTGGATTAATTATGTGAGGCCGCTTGTCTTTGAGTCAATGATGTCCACACAAATTAATGGGCTCAGTTTCACACATGCTTGCCTTAAGTTGGAATGCATGATAAATCTTTTTAAAAATCAAGTTTAAAATTAATTTGCTTTCTCATAAATCAAATCTGATTATTCTTACATTTTCTGGTTCCCAACTGCCCTCCAAGCTCCCATCGAAACTGGCCTCGGGCAAGTAAGAAGAGGTCAGCTAGTTGTGAAAGCACTCGGAGTGATGTGCGGGGCAGGGTTGTGAGTAAACTGTGTGTGAGACCCTCTGCTCCTGAGCTTGGCTGTGGAAATCCGCTCCACCACCGCCTGTCGCTCAGTTTTCATTCCCGGTAACTTCCTCTTCTCTCTCACTGGTGTCAGGAACCCTGAATACCTGAGCTGGCTCTATGGCTTCCTGACCTGAATGCTGAGTCCAAACCCAGCTGGTCATCTTCGGTGACGTGACGCCTCATGACTCGTCCAGAGAAATGTCCGCAATGGAATGTCGTTTATGGCGTGTGACCTTAGCAGGCGCTTAAGCCATCTTGTCTTCCTGTATGTTATCAGCAAACATGCATTTATGCATATCTATCTATCTATCCATCTTTCATCTATCTAGAAACAAACAGAGGGAGACAGACAGAGAGACCGAGACAGAGGAACAGGGAACCCGGTCCGCGCTGGCTGCTGCTGCAGACTCTGCGGATGGGACAATCCTCAGAGCACAGAAGCGCAGCAGCTGCCTCGTCGAATGTGCTGGATGACGACAGCTTCTGTGACCCACGGGGAAGAGGGACAGCAGTTGTGGCAGCAGGCCGGGTGGTGGGAGTTAAGAAGATCCGTGAGGGAAAGGTCCCCGAGAAAGTGACAAAGTCTTCAAGAGGACAAATGAACCACGAAGTGGACTGAGGCGAGGGCAGCCCAGGCGGGGCAAGTGCAGGTCTGGAGAGCAGCCGGGCCAGGGCCCCAGCCGACTGGGACCAGGGACCGGGGCCTGAGGCTGCAGCGCAGAGAGCACGGGGGAGCGTGGCGTCTCGGCCCAGAAGCACCGGGTTCTCCATTTGGTTGGGCCTCTTTGTGGGTAAGGAATGCGGCCCAGCTTATTTTTCCTTCTGAAGATGTTTTTTTTCTGTCTTAGAAACGCCACTCTCTTAAAGTCAGTGTGTGACCAGGCAGAGGCTGTTTCCCACCTGCACTTTCTGTGTCCCGAATCACGGTCTCTTGCGGCGTTACCAGCTGTGGGCCCCGAGGCGAACTGCTACATGGATGGGTAGGCGAGACGCTGTGTGAGGTTTCCTACGTTAACTCCCAAGAGTCACAGTTGAGGTAGAACATGTGTGTTTGGGGTTTAGCGAAGCTAGATTTCCCTTTGCACAGGTAAGAGAAGCCGCGTCAAATTTCCTTCCCAGTGAATATCGTTATCACCATCCACAGCACCTCGACAGACCTATTGTAAGAACATCTGCTTCTAATCATTCTAACTAAAAAAAAAATCTAAAAAAAGACAAAAACCCAAACCTCCCCGCACATTTGCTGTAGGTCCATGAAAAACAGGATGTGTTGTGCTTTGCACATAGTGGATTCAGCAGAGTCTTGTCTTTGACCTCCCTGACTTTGCAGTCTACCTCCGGGGAGGACCCATCAGAGAGAACCGATCACACGGCAAGGCAGGCTGGAGGGAGCTCGATGCCACAGTTTCGATGTCCTGCAAAAGGCAGGAGAGTCATTGCATTGCAGGACCATGGATGACACTTTATAGAAGGACCTACGTGACCTAGCTGAAGGATAGTTAGGAATCAGACACACAGTGAGCAGGTGGGAAAAACAATCCAGCCTACAGAAAAAAAAAAAATAAGCAAAGACAATTCTGGCTTTTCTTCACTGTGGTCTTTTCTGTTGTCAAATTGCTTTTGCTTCTTCAGCCTGACAGCTCTGGTTTTATTACTGTGATGTCCTACAGGAGGTCTTACGCGGGTGAGTCAGGCACTGATTTATTTTTCTTGCTGTCTGTTTGGAAAGGGTGACCCAGAGGAGCAGTCCTTTGGATTTTTCAGGGAGGTTCTCTTCTGAGCTGTGGGTTATCACAAGCCATGAGGATCCTAAATCCAAAGGAAGTCCTCCCCAGGATATTGGAATGCTTTTCACGGTGGCTTAAACTAAATCATTGCCTTGCCTGCTTTCTTCCTGTTCGTCCAAGTTCTAGCGATGTTTCCATGATGCCGGTATTTTGCATCTCACCGGCACCTGACCTATGGGTGGCCGCCCAATCTGGGAAGAATCCTGTGCCCTCCCTCACTGTTCACAACAGCCTCTTGCTTCAAGAAGCTGTGTCCCTGTTGGCCCGTTAGTGCTGCTGCTTGTCCCACAATCTCACCTCGCCCTTTTTATTAGAAGGTCTTATTAGAGTTTCCTCCAACTACTACCTATATTTTCCACAGAGGAAAAAATTTGCAAGTCGTCCTATTACTTTTTAAATCATTTCCACTCTGTACTACATACACAGACATGCTTCTGTCCCTGAAAGATATCTTTCTTAGTTTTCGGTTTTATAATACACAGTTTTTCCCCTTAGAATTTTTAAAACTTTTCCAAGGGATTCTGAGAAATGTAGTGTTAGTGTATCTGTGGTATACCATATCTGAACATATACCCTGACTTGCTTTTAAATATGAAAGAAGACAACTCTGAAAATGTTAAGATGGCAAGCATTTCAACTGCTCTAATATGTCATAAAACCTAAGGAAAGAAAACATACATCATTCAACCCCTTTACAAATATTTGTGGATAATTGCCTCAGTATGAGATATTGTTTAGGTGCCCAGAATGTGATAAAAATGATTTGGAGTTGTAGTCCTCTACTTTACAGTCAAGAAGGGATGAAGAAATAATAAACTCATTGCATATCATGAGCAAGTAGGTGATAGGAATTAGTGCATATTTCCAAAAATGCACGGAGAAAGCGTTAAACTCTGAGATTAGGAAATGCATCAGCAGGACCCTCACACTAGTTGCTTAGTCCATCTTTTTCAGGACGAGCAAATGGAAGCTTTTGATACCATCATCTCTCACTGCAGCCAAGATATCGGCTGACTTGGGGAAAGGGTGAATGTTAGTGCCCATGTCAGGGACAGAGTGGTGCTTCCTGCCATATGTACACTTGATTCACAGTCTGGACCTAAATCCACATGGATCGTGAGTGATTACTGTAGATTACCATCAACTCAGCCAAGCAGCAGCGCCGATGCTCACCTTGCGTTAGATCTGGTGACTGCGCTCCATCCCACTGCCGAAGCATCAGGTACGTGGTGTGTGGTCACTGACCTAGCTGAAGTTTACTTTTCCAGTACGGCCAGAATTTAAAAAAGAAAAATTGTTCACTTTCTTATTTAATAGAAGAGTGTACCTTTAGTCTTGGTTAAGTTATTATGCTAAGTTTTTTCCTGTTGCTTATAATACAATCAAGACACAGGGTGTCTGAGACCATCACACTGGTCAACCATAAGAAGGGCGTTCTGTTTCTCAAAAGGGTTAAAGAAAAATGACCTTGGAAGTCAAAGGCTTGGTGAGACAACTGTCCGCTAGAGGTAGAGAACAAACCTAAGGCAGATTCAAGGGGCTGTTCATACCAGTAACATTTTTAGGGGGCCAGAAACCTAGAGTGTTTCAGGAATTCCCTTACAAAGGAAATAACGTATCATCGCCTTTTTCACTCCCCTCGCTGAGAAGGAAGCGCAATTTTGGAAGGCTTCTTTGAGGTCTGGAAGCAGCTTAGCGCCCACCTGGGACTCCCATGCAGTTCACTTATCAGGAGACCCCCTACGCTGCCGGTGCTGAGTACGACCCAGAGCAGGATGGGCAATCGGCGCTGAGTACGACCCAGAGCAGGACAGTGCTCCCCAGGACGTTCGGGCTGGGCGCAAACTGACCTGCCCCTTGGGCCATGTCACCGAGGGCGTCGTGATAGTGACATGCCCGCACTGGATTAGACACCACGTAGAGTTCTGGGTGATGCCATTAGAAAAACCCCACAATATACACTTCGAGATTTGGGGGCTATAACATCTTCAGTGAAAAACTGTGTAAATTAACAAAGTAGTTCCTAACACGCTGGCAGTGTTGGGAAGAGCACAGACCAGACCAGCGCTAGAGAGAATTACCTGCTAGCCGTGCGCACCCCTCCATCACCGTTTGGCATCGGACACCCGTATTTTAATGTCCATGGCAGCCCTGTTTGGACCAGGTGTGCTCAAGATATTACCTATCATTTATTTTTTCTCAGTTTTGCTCTTTTACTCTTTTTTCCCAACTCTCCGAATTCTCTGTTTTAAGGGCATTTGCAGAAACATAAAACGCTCTGCGCCAAACTCCTCGTTGTGGCCACCATGTCTCTGTTGCAAAACGTGTTTTAAATTTTCAGTGTACTCTTGCGTAGTATTTCGGTGCATTTTGAGAATTGTTCTCCCTAGCTTATTTTTCTGAATGAACTTTAGTTATGTTTTCTTGCCTGATTTCACTGGGTAGGATTCCCAGCACTCTGCTGAATAGAAGTGGCGAGAATAAACACCCGTGTCTTTTTTTATGATTCTCAGAGGAGAAACGCTCATCACTGAGTGTGGTGTTAATTGTGGGCTTTTCACATATGGCCTTCGTTTTGTTGAGATAATTTCCTTCTGTTACTAATTTGTTAAGTCTTTTTTAATCACGAAAGAGTATACATCACTTCAAATACTTTTTCTGCATTAAATGAGATAGCAATGTGTTTTCTCATAGCAGAAAGCTGTTTATTCTGTGACGGTGGTGTATTACATTGATTGATTTTCCTAAGTCGAACCATCCTTGAATTTCAGGAATAAATACCATTTGGTCATTGTTGATAATCCTTTGAATAAGTTGTTACATTGGTTTGTTGGGGTTTGGCAGGCTAGACTGCGTCAATAGTCAGTAGGGCTATTAGTCCACAGTTCGGTTTCCTTGAAGTGTTGTTTTTTTGCTTTGGTATCAAGGTGATGCTGGACTCATACTGTGTTGTCCTTTTCAGATTTTTGGAAGACTTTGAGGAGGATTGATGTTCATCCTTCTCTACTTTTTTTTATTTCTTACTTATTGTTTTAGTCTTAGTAGTACATTAAAAAAAATTATTTTGTTGTTGTTCAAGTACCCAGAAATCTTTCTTTAAATGGTAAAAGAATTCACCAGTAAGTCCTCTGATCCTGAGATTTTCTGTCAGGAGGTTTTGATTGTTTATTCGATCTCTTTAATAGTTATAGTTTTGTTTCGATTTCCCCTTTCTTCATGACCAATCTTAGGAGGTGTGTGTTTCTAGAAGCTGATCCATTTCATCGAGGTTATCATTTTGGGGGCCTGTCGTTGTTTACAGTGTTCCTTATATTCCTTGTAATTTACATAAAATGGATTGCAATGTTATCACTCTCACGTCTGATTCTATTTAATGCTTTGTTCTTTCTTTCTCCCTCCATCTAGCTAAATGTCAACTTTAAAAATTCTTATTCCAAGAACCAATTTTTAACTTTGTTGCTTGTCTCCATTGTTTTCTCTCTTCTCTATACTGTTATTTTTGCCCTGGTCTTTATTATTTTTTCTTCCTTTGTAGCTTTGGGGTTTGCTCCTTCTTTTTCCCCCCACAAGGAGTATAGTTAGATTGTTACTTGAGATGTTTCTATCTTTTTCATACAAGAATGTACAGCTATAAGTTTTACTCTTAGCACTGTTTTCAATATAATTCATAAGTTTTGTAATGTGTTTTAGTTTTTTACTTTGTCTCTAGATATTTTAATTTATCCTTGTGATTCTAAAATGTTAAAATTCTGACTGCCACAATATTCCCCATATAAATATGATCTCTGTGTCCTATTTATGACTGTTTTTATGACAAGTTTAGAGGCAGAGAAGTTCATCTTCTTTTGCCTCTCTTATTGCTCTTTAGTGAGTATTAAAGAACTCAGTGGGTATGTGATATTGAGTGTAATTGATGGGATATAATATTATGTAAGTATATAAAAGAGGTAAAGAAATTTTATTGATTAAGACAGATAATATGAATAAATGGGAGTGACAAAAGTATTAGTAGGTCTATTACTAATGGGTAAGAGAGGTAGTTCCAATTCCTAAGATTTTACTCAGTAATATTTGATATAAAATGTATATTAAAATTATTTCTCATGCCTAAGAATGCGTTTGAACTACCTAAGTGAGCATAAAGAAAGTGGTACGGAACATATTTTTATTCCCTCGTACAGTCAGTTCACTGAACACAGAAAACAGAAGAAAATTAAGAGTCAGGGGAAAAGGGAAAAAGGAGCACCAGGCCGGCGCTGATAAATGGGCTGCTGTGTGGTCCCGTGACGGGTGTGTGACGGGGGCAACACGAGGTCACTGCAGCGTGGCGTCTGCAACTACCCCACAGAATGACCATCACGTTTATGATTTTGATCTGATAGAAGTATTTGCTTTTCCTTATAAACCTTTAATTCTCTAGAGAAAAATAAAATGCAGCTCATTAGTTATAGGAATATTTCACTTCTTTTAAACACACGAACATTGGAAAACATGACCGTAACCGTTCTACTACCTGAAGTCCAACCTGGCAGTGTAAAAGGCTAACTGAAAACAACCCAAAACGTGTGGGCTAATAAGTAAAGGCGACCACGATGGCTACCGCCACTCCTCCGTTTACGTCTGAATGCCCGTGATGCTCGAACCCGACGCTCACCGCGTTTGTTTGTTCCATGTTCCCTGGGAAGACTTCGCCCGTTTCTAGGCCGATGTCCG
Source organism: Glossophaga mutica (assembly GCA_039655065.1). Classification (NCBI taxonomy): domain Eukaryota; kingdom Metazoa; phylum Chordata; class Mammalia; order Chiroptera; family Phyllostomidae; genus Glossophaga; species Glossophaga mutica. Next base: position 94,649,367 of record CM077313.1, read on the forward strand.
CGCTCCTCCTCTTATCTGCGGGCATGCTCTCCTCCTACTTTCCCACCCCATCTAATACTGCACATTGTTTCAGGTCGAACTGATACACGGAATCTCTTGTGCCCCCAGGAAGGACTAATTCCAAGGCAGGGATGCTCTCTATTCTCTCCAAATCCCTGCCTGGGGCAGAGAAAAAGCACCCGTTACATAATAATGCAGTGGATGCAGTTACATTTTTCTTTTTGATTGATGAAAATTTTGATTTTTTAGAAGCTCTATTCCTTTATGTCTCCTGCAATTAAAACAGTTTAATTCCAGTTTTATAAAAGAGTCTTTAAAAATTTGGGATGTTATAATAAATGTCTTAAGTTACTATTTCCCAGACTAAACACATTCATTTGTCTTTGTGACATGATTTATAGACTCTTCAATATCCAGTCACCATCTCCTTAATGTATTATAATTACATTCATCTGGTGTAATAAAATAGTATGGACCTTTTGATTATGCGATTAAATGAAGAAATATATCAAGTTCGAGAATGGGAAAATGTAATATTATAAAAATGGCATATTCATTTACATTCATGTAAAATATCAATAAAATTATAATCATAGTATATGATTCTAAAGGTTGAGATGAGAGGATAAATACCCAAGAAAAACAGTAACATTTTTAAAGGAAGAGCAAATGCATGAAATAAAATATAAAATTCTCAGATTTAAAATAATTTTTATAGCTCAGAAATATACAGAGTTAAATTGCATATGTGACTATATTTTTATCGTTATGTGCATATTTATCTAGAATAATATGATAAAATATGTTTCAAGTTGGTTACAAAAGGAAATATTTCTCCATATATAGTATTGGAATATATTCACAACTTATTTGAAGAAATTAACTGAGTTTTATTCAACATTCACATCATTTAAATAAGTGAATTTCAGAGTACACGAAAGCTTCAATATAGAGAGGAAACAATTCCTCCAAATTATAATTCTATTAGTTCGGTCTTTTACCTTAGGTCTTAGAACCCCTGACTTCTCAACTTCTCATGGACTTCATCACCGTAGGGAAAGTCTCTTCCTCACTGGGGAACCGCCTTCGCTGTCAAAGCACGCTTCGTCACATGCCGTTAGTAGTCCCCCTTTGGCCCCCATTTCCTTCATTCCCTCCCATTTCTCTTCTCCTGCTTAGAGCATCATTAGCTTTACAACTTTCCTTATCCCTGTCTCCAATTCCTCAGCAAGCATTTTTTTCTTCAAATCTTTTCAATCTGTGTTTCACCCATTTTCTGTTTTGAATTATTTCTACATAAAGGCTATTATTGCCTGTTTGCTTTCACCAAAAACTTTGGTCAAGACAGGATCTTTTTTTTTCTTTCTTTCTTTATTTTATTTTTTAATCAGTATTTTTTTAATTGTTGATATTGTACAGTTTTCTGTCTTTTACCCCGCCCCCAGCCCACCACCCCAGCCCTCCCCACCTCCCTCCCATTTCCACCCCCATAGTTTTTGTCCATGTGTCCTTTATACTTGTTGCTCTAAACCATTCCCCTGTCCCCCTGAAGTTCCCTCCCCTCCCCGGTTCCTCTCTAACATTTGGCAGGGTCGGCAACCCTCCCCTTGCTGACTCCCTTCTTTACTTTTGTATGGCCCACCTCAACCCGGTTCTCCTCCGAATATTTCAGCTATCTTGATTTCCTTCTTCTGAACTTTGTGTTTGACACGCCCCAAACTTGATTCTCGGTCGTTTTATTTTCTTTATGTACGTTCTCTTCCTGGGTGATCTCACTAAATTGCGTGGTTTTAAAAGTCACATCTATACCTCGGACTTCCAAACTGATTTTTGGGTTTAGTTGTCTCACGGACCTACTCAGGGTGACACAACCTGGTGCCCATTCCACCAACATACTGCCTTCAGGGTTCCCATCTCCAGAACTGTCCCCGTCCATTTATTAAAACCCACCCTTAATTGAATAGTCATTTGGGATCTTAACTTTCTTCTCATATTGTATCCAAATTTAACAGTAGGTCCCGCTTATTAAGCTAGATAAAACAGTCCTTGAACTTAGGTCTTCTCCCAAGTTCTACCATAAAACCAAGTGTCAGCCAGCAACTCTCTCCAAGACTGCTCCGCAATGAGACACAGAAACGGCCTGGAAAGGGAGGCTGGCCGAGCACAGCCTCTAACACCACCGATGCTGAGGCCCTGGCTGTGTGGCTCAGTTGATTAGCGCATCGTCTCCATACACAAAGACTGTGCCAAGATTGTGGGTTCGATCCTCGGTCAGGTCACGTACAAGGATCAACTGATAAATGCATAAGTAAGTGGAACAAAAAAATCAATGTTGCTGCCTTTCTCTCTTTCTTTCAAATCAGTCAAAAAGCTGGTACTAAAACCAGGTGATGGATTTAAACGTGGATGTTGCCAATCACTGGCTACCTGGGTCAGATGACTGGTGTCCAGGTGCTACCTCTCTGTGCCTGTAGCTCGGAGTTTCTGTTATTTTGTCTATGATTTTAAAATTTTAGTTTTTCATTACAGTTTACATTTCATATTATGTTGTATTAGTCTCAGGTGGGGATTAGTAACAGTGCCTACCTTGTTGGGTTATTTCGGGTGTTAGGTGCATTAATGTATAGATATAACATGCGTAGAACAATGTGTACATGGTACATGATGTTGAACTCTGTATATAAATGTGAGTTCTCTGAATGTTACCACTTTAAAATGAGCATTCCTGTAACATAAAAATTATTAGCCCTGTTAAAAACATATTAATAAGAATAAAACTATAGGACACCAGTAATTCCAAAAAAGGTATATTTAAGAGCGTATAGCATTGGAACGAATTAGGAAAAGGAATTCTCATATAGCCCAGACGCAGACCTTGGCATTTATAGAGAGATGCCTGATGTGTGAAAATGATGGAAAGAAGCCACCTGGACTCACCTTGGGGAGACGGAGCAACAGGAGGTGGAAAATCCTTGGAAACAGACCTTTGTTCTTTCATCAAAAACAGTGGGAGGAGTAGGTGGTCTTCCAAATAAATTATACCGTAGCTTTGCATATTCATTTTCTTAAAAACTTATTTTGATCACTAACCTGCAAAATATACAACAGTCAATTCCAGATGGGTTATATCTCTAAATAAAACAAAAGGTCAATATGGGAAGATAGCATTGGGGAATATATTAATGTCGATGAGGAGATAAAGATTTCTTTACCTCATTGCCAAGACAGTAGTCATAAAATAAAATGATATTTATTAAAATAGTTGTATATTCATCATAGAAGGCAAAAAATTAGGCAAGCCGCAGAGTAAGGTGGGAGCATATGCATGCATAAAATTGACAAAGAGCTCATATTCATGATATATTAAAAACTCAAACTAGCAAAAAAGAAAAACAAACCAACTAGAATGGATGAAATAGCTGAAAATACCCCTGACAGAAGAGGACGCCCAAGCCGGGGACGCGTGCGTGAGCACCGGGCCGCCCTAGCTAGAAATCGGGGGAGGCACTGTGATGTTTGTGCGGTCCCTGCAGATCTTCCGGGTGAATCAAGGAGTCAGAAGTGCAGTGTTTGGTCAGTGTCGCAACATCTGTTGAAGCCGAATAGCACGAGCCTCCCTACGACCCGGTGATTCCTCGCTCAGCACACATCAGCACTGAACATGTGCAAAAAGAACGCCCCTCTGTCCTTAGTCAGACGCTGGGAAAAAGGGAATCACACCCATTCATTAAGAGCATAAATAAATGAACACTGAGCTTCTTACAGTGACAAGAATGATTTAAATTCCTCACAAGGTAAATGTCTCGATGATAACAGCACAGGAGAGCATCCAATCAGGCTCTGGGTGCGTAAGGTGTCCCTTCTATTCCTTAAAAATACGAACCACAAAACCCGAAGTCAGACAGACGCCTGTGCTTAGGAAGGTGAGTGGTCCTTCACTTCAAAGGGAGTTTGGGGGTGTTGGTAATATACTGTTTCTTTTGAGGGGTTTGTGGACATGAGATTCTGTCAGGGCAAAACCACCAGCTACACACTTAACTGTACACACATCCAGAAGAAAAAGAGTTAAAAATAAAATAAAGATAACAGTAAATAAGCATCCAAAGCTGGTATGAGTGGGTTGAACATTTCTGGATGTTTGACTGAGGAAGTAACCCTTAAATAAATGGACTTGTCTCAGCTATAGAGGAAAGCGGAATAAAAACATGTTTTACGTTTTATATGTAAAGCAAATTATTCAATAAAGTGAAAGGCTAATGGTGCGGAAGAAAAATGAAGTAACAGGCCCAAAGGTAAGAAATTCAGTAGGGTGTAGTATCCAGAGATTAGCCATTGAAAGAAGAAATAATATTCTATCTATTGATAGAAATGAAAAGGAATGCATATAATTGACACAAATTAATTCAAAATACATAGTGATAGAAGTTTTTAATTAAAATATGTTTAACATGTAAAAAGACTTGGTGCAAACTGTACGAACTCGTTTAGACAGAATTATACCCTAAAGTTTATAAGTGTGTTTTTAAACTTGATTTCACACCTGGGTGATCCTTCTAAATGCAGTGGCCTTCAAGGAGAGCGCAAAACCGGCCCATCGCTGTGAGTGAATTACTCGTTCCCGTCCAGCCTCCCTCTCTGATGGTACCTTTCTCCCTGTTTGCATGTTCTCTTCAGTCAGAGACATATCTGTAGAACAGCCACAGCGTCTTTAAATGTATTCTGACCTTTACTTATGCACTGGGTTCTCCCTTCCTTTTTCTAGGTTTCAGCTAGAAACAACGCATCCCTCTGGCGTCGGTAACCCATCTGTCAGCCTCTGTTTGATGAGTAGACTATTTTCCATCCTCTGTTCCGTGAGATGACTCTGCTGGACTTTCTCCCGACCATTCTGGGTGTCCCTTCGTTGCTCCGTATCATTATCTCCTCACTTCTCTGCAAAATTTCATTTTTTAAATTGACGTTCGCTCTTAAAAGCCTGGTTGTCAGCCAGCTGGCCTTTCAGGCTGGAAGGCATATTTTAGTTTTGCCAAGTTTTATTTTAAACATTGTCTTAAGGCTTTTGTCAAAATCTCCTAATGCCAGTATACAGTGTCTTCTTCAGAAAGTTGGAGTTCTTTCTGCCTCATTAATCTCCACCTACCTAACAGATCTACTACTGTTACCCATACCTTGAAAAAGTATCTTTTGCATTGCTTTATTTGTGAGCAGTGACTTGAGCAACGATTTTTTGTTTTGAATGCCTGTAAGGTGAACCAAAAAATTTCAGTCCAGAAATCCGTCCTCGGTGTCCTGCATCTTCAGCTAAGACCCTCCCTGTACATTTACCTCATGACTCAAAGTCCTGATATTTCGTAAAGCCAGCGACTTCTCAAGCCTAAAAATAGTTCGCGAACAGTCCGTTTCTGCAATATCGTGAGCTGTTGAAATGCGGCTTGTCTGCCTGGAACACTTTCAGGATGAGGAGCGCAACGGAGGGAAGTTAAACGTCCGCACTGCGAGGCAGGCAGCGCAGGTGCCCGACTCAGAGGGAACCTGCAAAGAACAGGCATTCGGAACAAAATGCGAACATTTGAAGCAAAATGGTCGGGCTAGGTGACTTCAGGTACCAAAGGACGAGTCTCTTCGTAGGTGGTGGATGTGTCACTGAAGCGGGGAGGCCGCAGGCTCGGCCGGCGGCAGAGGCGGGAGCAGAGCCCTGATTCCTGCCTCTCGCACACACGGGACTTCAGTATCCTACCTACTCGCTCCTCCTTCCTTCACCCTCTCTTCCTCTGTCCTTCACGGTTTTACTTTCAAGTTCTGGGTAGTGTTTTCGTTGATGCTTGCGTAGTTCCTCCCTTTCCCTGCAGAACAACAGTAGCACCTCGCACAGGTGGACTGTGTGTGAACAGTCACGCAAACACAGGTGTGCCAGGGAACAGCCTCTTTATTTCCCGAGTTCTCTCTGGGTGAATTAGACTGGGATGCAGGAACAAAATGAATCAAAAAGAGAAACAAAACCTTCTCTGAGGGATTGATCACGTACATGATGCTGCTGGTATATATACATTTTTTAATTCTGTAATTTGGGCTTGAAAAAGTTAGGTTAAATAGTATGAATTAGCTGATATAATAAGCATAGCCAGGAAAACCGTACATTTCCAGGATTAGTCCCAAATTAAGCAATAAAGAATTATATTTAAATTCTTGTACATTGGACTTTGTGCCATTTTGAGAAGTGGTTGATATAAAATCATTTTGTGTTACCATTCCCAATGGAAAAATTCAAACTAATATGGTTTACTTAGTTTAAATGTACGGACTTCGGAGTAGCTGGTGTTGTAAAGCATGTTAACTATGTCCAATGAGCTCAAAACCAGTCAGGGGGCTTTGACTACAAATACATGATAGAGATGTATTCACGGCTGTTAGGCTTTGCAAACCAGAAACACGACTGCCCAGAGTGTCCCGACGGAGAAAGAAGAGCTGAAGATTCTGAAACTAAGAATGAGTTTTGCATTCTGAGCCTCCGGATTGGTCCGAGATGGCTCCTCTAGATGACCAGTGGTCCAGGCACTGGATGTCAGGTGGTCTGGATACGTGAACTTTCTTTTCTCAGCCCTTTAGGGAGTAACTGGAGGGCGATCTGGGGGGTTGATGGAAATGTGTCATTGATGAAGGACTGCAAAGTGCAGGAGATGAAGCTCCCAGGCTATTTAAAACACCAAGGGTTCTTTGCTCGTGCCTCAGGCCACCTGACTTGACTACTCTAGCAGCTTGATTCTATTGTGTTTCTTCATATCTCAGCTACAATCAGGTGTTTTGTAATTATTTTAGAGACCCTTCGATTCACAGGCAGGCATTCTATCCACTGAGCCATACCGGCCAGGGCGTAATTATTTTAAATGATCACCATCTTTCCAATTCCAGGATCTTCAGGACTGCCTGTCAATGAATAACCTGGACAAAAGCAATTTCTGATAGATGAAAGAGCAAGAAATACACAATAGTTTACTTTTTATTTACTATATTTATCTTACATATTATAATCATATTATTATGTTAGGTTCATTATATATATATTTTAAATCATTGTTAATGCATAATAAAAATGTTTAAACTCTTCACAGCAATTTCTATGAGCACACAAAGTAGTTTGTACATTAAAAGTTTTACATAATTTTTAAACAAGAAAGAACTGCTTGAAAAATATATAATAAATTTTGATGTTACTGATTAAGAACGTATTACCTAATGGGAAATGGACTTACTCAAATACACTAATTAAATTTGATTGTTAAATGAATTATGGTAAAAAGTGTTTAGACATGAAAATATTTTTCTGGCTTTTAAATTCTAATTTAAAGTTTCAGCTACTATAATTAATAATTTATAATATGCATGAGATTCTTGGGGAAAAGGAATTTAGATAGTTTTTTTTAAATATACATATTCACATAAACATTTATGATGTAAGTATATGCATGAGAAGTATACACAAGCACATAGAATGTATATAGCATATACTACTTACATATTTACCATATTTACATATATATTATGTTACCATGTATATATATGTATATATATACACATACATATATATCATGCATAAGATGTTATTCTTCCATATATGTTATATCTGTATGAGTCCTAAGATGTAAAGCTGAACAAATTGCTAAAATATTGAAAATATACATCAATAATTTAAATTTTAAGTGAATTTTTTCAAATGCAAAGCAGTATGTGGCCCTGAGTGAAAAACTATAATTGTTTGTAAAATGGAATTTGAATTTGCAGTAGCAGAAATATTTTCTGATGGTTGACTCTTTTTTTTAGGATTTTATTTATTTTTTTAGAGAGAGAGGGAGGGAGAAAGAAAGGGATAGAAACACTGACATGTGAGAGAAACATTGGTCTGTTGCCTCTTGCACGCCCCTTGACTGGGGACCTGGCCTGAAACCCAGGTATGTGCCCTGACCGGGAATCGAACTGGTAACCTTTCAGTTTGCAGGCTGGCACTCAACCAACTGAGCCACACCAGCCATGGCTTGATGGTTGACTCTTTAAATAATTTCTGGAAATTTTTAAACTCCCAATCTCCTTTACTTTGGTTGTTTTTGTATTTTTAGGTTATTTTTCTTATATATGTTTTCTCTACTCCTCATGTACAATTTCCTCTACTTCTCATGTACGATTTTCTCTACTTGTCATGTATAATTTTCTCTACTTCTCATGTATAATTTTCTTGTCTTCTCGTGTAGTCTGTTTTCCTACCTCAATGCACTAAGTACCATGATCAATGCTTACTGAGCTTACTGAACAGGTAGTCCATCCACTCAGAGGCTGACACCCACAGTATAGTACACCAAGGCAACATCATCATTTGAGTCTTCTGGTTTTATTGTGATTTGGTTTGAAGGACTAACCGAACATGCCTCCGAGGCGCATGAAAGGGACGATGTCTTGCCCTGCGTTTACCCGGCTGCTTTGGAAAGCCCCGTGGCAGGGAACTCGCAGCCACTCTTTTCAGAGAGTGACCTCCATGGCACTTTCCTTCTCCTGTATGGGTTTTCGGATGCAAGGAAGCCCTTGGTCGTCCAGCCTTTCCTGAGAGAGAGGGAACGATACAGACCAAAGTCCTAAGGAGGGGAGACCTCGTTCCTTCCTCCGAGGCTCAGTATGGTGCGTCCTCAGGCAGGACCCGCAGCACCCGCCGTCCGCGCTCTCCTCGGGCCCCGGGCAGAGGTCCCACCACCTGAGCACCAGCTGCAGCTCTGCAGAACCTGCGGTCTCCGTCCGGGAACACCGACCAGGCACCAGGTCCTGTCTCCCTGCTTGGCCGCACATACCCATTGCACCTCCAGGGGCTGGAAGACTCCTTTCTGAGCGATGAAGTTCTGTTTAAGGGGAGAGGACCTTCTTGCCCTTGATCTTCTCATCCTTATTTATCTGGCGTCAGTAAATTCTGCCTCAGACTTCCTCAATATCCATGCTCCCTTTAGATTTTTAGATCTGTCGTCAGATTTGTGCCCACCTCCTGTCGTGCTGAGCGGCTGTGAGACAAGACCGGTGCCTGTGCCGAGTGCTCATCATGAACATTACGCACTCAGGGAAACAGGGGTGCTGACCTCAGAACGTGCCGTGGGGATCGGACTCCCCATTGGTTCATCTCTTCAACAAGCGGTGTTGGGAAAACCGGGCAGCCACATGCAAATGAACGCCACCCAGCGAATGAGTAAGGGCTCCGGGGTTGTTGTCAGTTCAGGTTTTGGCCCAGGGCCCTCCCCGAGCCCCTGGCAGTGCGTCATGACGACACTCGGTTCTCAAGGCGTCCTCAGCACCTAGCGTGTCTAAGCCCATTCTCTCGGTTTTATCTCGAGACCGCAGTGCTGCAGTGCGAGTCAAAGTACTGATCGAGCGTCTCTGTAGTCACGGGACACTCAGAGTCACCCTCAATCTTCCCTCTGTGCAGACACGGAGGAAAACGTCCCGAAACACCAAACCCTCTTCCGTGTGCTCCTGGGGCTTCCGGCCTCCAGGCCCTTATTTCCATTATCTTCGTCCAAATGAGCGGCTGCCGGATTTATAATTCACATGTCGCGATGCCAGCTCCTGGTGAAATGTTTCTCTGTTACTTGCTTCGCAGCCCGGGTCTTCTTCACGCTGGCCACGCCTGGGGCCGTCACAGTCACACCTTCCAGGTGTCCCTGGCGGTGCTTCATGACCTGCGGCGACGTTCATCCCGCTGAGCACCAGTGAGTGACCTGCCAACCCTGGTAGGTTCCTGCGCCCTCGCCCACCTGCTTCTGTTGCTTCCTAGTAAACCCGAGCAACCCTGGCCTCCCGCCTTGGGCGTCTGATGCAACCCAGTGCGTGTGCACAAGCTCAGCCCCGCAGCCAGGAAGGGGGCCCAGCCTGCCTCCCGGGTCACATCCCTGTAGCCTTAGCCCCTCGCAGACCCGGGGGCACCCTCCTGTCAGCACCGCCCTGGCCTCTTGTGTCTTCGGGGCTCTCCGAGTTGGCTCATGTTCCACGGTGACTGAGAACCCCTCACAGGCGTGTCAGCCCGGGTTGGAGAGCATCTGGTTCTTTGGCAGGAAGTGCAGGAAGCCTCTTACACTAAGAGCGATATTGCATTTAACACTATATTATCAAACACATCGTTCGAAGCATATTGAGACACCAGGTTATTTGTGTGTTGACAGGTACAGGTGTCGGAGAAAGGCGCACAGGTTGGGTAGCCAGCAGGAAGGCACTGCAGACACTGAGTGAACGAGTTTGATTACAATGGGACTCACGAGCCTAGTGAGTCTTCTCTCCTCCGTCTTCCACTCTCAAGCAGCAGCTGGGCAGGTTTCATGGCAAATTGTTGAACATTTAAAAACAGGTAGTGCATCGTTTCAACATTCAGAGACTGGATGATATTCAGAATCCCTTTTTACTAGAGAGATGTAGACATTTCTTCACTTAGGCAGATGCGTGTGTCTGAACAGCTGCTGGTTTCCAAGTTATTTCCTGCATTTATTTATAAACATTCCGAACACACGCCCCAACTCGGCCATAGCATTGCTATAAGCTAAAAATAAGAACGGAGCCGGTCCTCCAGATGCTGCAGCCTTGACACAGAGCTGCTGCGGCAGCGAGCAGGCACGTGACTCCCGCTCGGTGGAGGGAGCATCCTGTTCGGGGGATCTGGTGAAGCCCACTCTCCGTCTGACAATTAATTGAAACTAAACTGTAAAGATACAACCTGCTAGGAGGACCGTCACAAATCAAAATGAGTTGTTATTGTTGCTGTTCTTTTCTTGTCAAGCAGCAGAAAACCCAACTAATGATTCCATGATCTGAGTAATTCGGATTCCCTCCGGTTTCCTTTGATCTGTGTGCCGTTTCTTTATTCCAACTGCAAATGTTCATAAAACACACTTTCGAAGCTAAACTGTCATGCTATGCTTTGGCCCTAGACATGACTTCATTGATCAACCACGGAAAACAATTTATCACCATCTGGGGTTTTGCATTCTACTTCAATAGCTCACGATAGATGAACAAGTCTTCCTATTCAAATCAATAATGAAAGCATTTTAATGGAAATGTAAGTATAAGTATTCTTTGGTGACTTCATATGCATATTCACATGAAGAATATGACAAAGAAAATTTTACTGTTCTATTTTCATATAGATTTATATATGACTGCATGTCCCCATTCTAAAATAATATAATCAGCTCAAAATATATGCTCAAAATTATCTAAAAAGAACTATATATATACATGCATGCACAAACATACACACAGAGAGAAAGAGAGAGAGAGAAGATGTTTTAAAACCTACAAAATGTATGTACTATATTTGGAAGCAAGATTAGCTATAAATTCATTTCAATCAGAATAAAAAGGAAAATTAGTTCAATTGCCTTTGTCTGGAAAAAGTGGGTTTCTCAGATCATTGGAAAGGGCAAAACATGTCATGATGTTAAATTACAAGAGTAACACCCCTGTAGTAAATGACCTTTACTGTTTTATATGTAAAAAACAGACAGAGTATTTATTTGAACATTTTTAGTAGTGACTCTAAAGAATAGCTGAGGATGCTATGTAAAAAAATTCAACCCGTTGTCAAACAATGAACTATTATCATGTATTTATCATGTGCATAAGTCATTGCCTTTTGGAATTTTTCTGTTAATATAATTAATTGTAGCAATATCATATTATTTTAAAAAGAGAGACTACATTTTATGAAGTGCGAAAAATTTGAGCAACTAACTCATGAGGAACTTGTTATTCTTTACATTTAATAACAGTTACAAAATGATCTTGCTATACTGTTTTTATTTCTTAAATTTTGTCAAAATTTCATTGAGACAATATATAACTTGCCTTTTAAATTCTATATTTAACAATTGGCAAATTTGACATTTTATGGGCTTTACTCAACTCTCTGTTTCACTAAATAAAATCTTTGTTTAGTTTTGAAAATTACAGGTTTACACTGTTATAAAAGCTCCTAAAGTCTTACACCTAATGAGAGCTAACTCACATTAAGTACGCTTCCTGCCAGAAACCGTGCTGAAAGCTTCATGCGCTCACATCCCTCACTTCATGAGAGAGCGCTATCAGTCTTACCTTTAAAAAGAAAAGGAAAGGAAAGCAGGTAGAGATTCAGCAACTTTCCCTGGTTACATAGCTCAAGTACATCAGAGAGCCAGGAAATAAATATACGTGTGTTTGCTTTAAAGCCTGTATCACAGAAAAAGCTCTATTTTAAGCTCTAAAATACATTACAATAAAATACCACTTATATTTGACCAGTTTAATCTATAGTGTAATCTCTGTGTATATATGTATGTATGTATGTATTATATATACATACACATATATTTGGAAAACATTCTTTCATAAGTAAATTTGTGAAAGTTGAGAAACACTTGAAAAGCAAATAAATTGTAGTTTCCTAATAAAGACATCTTTTAGAATGTTTTAACCGCACATTTCACATTAAACAAGCAAGAGAGTTCAGTAATCTAATTCATGTCTTCCACTGGAATAACGGTAACGATGCAGTTTCGAGCCGTTTTCTTTTACACTAGAGTAGGCAAATGCCTTGATAAGGGCGGACTAGCACAGGCAAATGTATGAGCGGAGCATCCCTCCTTCCCTGGATTCCAGAGAAACACTACGGGCGGGAAATGCTGCTCTTGGAAGGGACTCCTGTGCCGTCTCTTCAGCTGCAGGGTCCCACGTGCCGGAATGGGGCCCAGGGAGAGTTTGTCCTCAGGGCTTCCTCAGCGTCCTGTGCAGGCTGCACAGATCCATAAATGAATTTCCGTGCCTCGTTTTGTTTCGGAAGTCTTCCCCTTAGCTTGGCAAACATCTGACACAATTACAGCGACTTAGCATTTAGCTTTGAATGAATCGGCCCAAATGTTCTCTTCAGTAGATAAACCAGTTTCCACTCCAGGACGGGTAAGAGTTCCGGTAGCTTGCATCCTCACTAACCGTTTGTATTGTCAGTTCTTACTGTTTTCGCCCCTTAAAGGGACGCGTCACTGTTGCTTTGCTTTGCCGTTTGCATTTTCTTGCTGACAAATGATGGTGGACATCTTTTCGTATGTGTATCTGCCATTCCTGTATCTTTGTGATGAGTATCTGTTCAGATCTGCTTGTTTTTGAGTTTTCTTTAATTTTCTTTTTAGATTTTTAAATTGTACATATTCCTTAGTTTCCTCAGTGTTACTTGTTAACTTTTAATGGTTCTTTATATATTTTGGGCACAAGTCTTTTATCGTGTACGTGTGGTGAATGTCCCCTCTTTTCATTGCTCATCTTCTTATTAACAGTCTCCTTTACAGAACAGAGGTTGTATTTTTTTTTTTTTAAATCTCTCATCTTTTTTCCTCCCATTTTGTGCCTTGTGCTTTTGGTATTACTTCTAAAAACTCATCACCAAACCCAAGGTTTTTGTTGTTTTTTTTTTTTTCATTTTCCCCTGGAGTATTTATCATTTTCAGTTTTGCACTGAGGTCTGTGCTCCATTTGGAGCTGGTTTGGTGTAACGTGTAATGTAGACACGTAGTCCCACTGTGCGCATCCATGCATCCGAACGTTACAGCACTGTTGGTGGGAAGCGCTACCCTTTCCTTCTGGAACTGCTCTGTGCCTTCGACTCTCTGGGGCTACCGATGCCGCTGTTCTGTCCCGTTCCATCCGTCCGGCTGTCTGCTCTTCTGCTAACGCCCTGCCATCTGATCGTTGTCGCTTTATGGGAAGTCTTGAAATTCGGCAATGTAAGTCCTCCACCTTTATTTTTCTTCGGTGTCTAGGCTGTTCTAGGTCCTTTGCCTTTTCACAAAACTTTAGAATCAGTTTATTTTCATTATTCCCGTTTCGATTGTGATTGCCTTGAATTGATAGATCAATTTTGAAAAAGTTGTCTATTAAACAATAATGGATCTTTCAATTACATCAGTTACATCAGTGTCTTACAATTCTCGGCAAATAGAGTCTGTACATATTTTATTACATTTATACTCAAGTGTTTCATTCTTTGGTGTTATAAAATGGTATTACGTTTTTTTTTAATTCCAATTCCAATTGTTTATTGTTGACATAGAGGAAAGCATTTTACTCTTGCATATTGCCCTCACTTTATGAGTGTGTAAAACATAAATGAATTTGCTCATCATATATATCTCACTTATAGAAGTGATCTTTTGTAAATCTAAGGAATTCAACAGGTGCTGAACACTACACTGTAAGTCACAAAATACACGATGTGGTGTCAGACGTTGGTTCTTTGAATAAATTTTACTTTGACATAATTTTAATATACGACTGAACTTGACTTGCTAGAGTTAAATTAAAATGCTGGCAACCATATTAAAGATGACATGCCCCATTCACGAATATAGTATATCCTTCATTTAGCTTGGGTTTCTTTAATTTCTCTTAGCAACGTTTGATAGTCAGCCCTGGCCTGGCCTGGCCTATGATGTGTAAATTTATCCTTGGATATATATTGTCTTCATTCTGCTTTGAATGGCAGCTTTAATTATTTTTTGAGTTAATAGCCTTTCTTTTAAGAGCAATTTTTAGGTTTGTAGCCAAACTGAGCAGAGGGCACAGAGAGTCCCCACGTATCCTGGTTGAACTGCAGCTCAAAGCTCCGCGGAGAATCTTTCCCAGGTTTCCGAGTTTCCCTTCATGCACCGCAGCTTTGCTTCAGCCACACGTTCGTGAGGACTCCCAGACGGGTGTTTGCAAAGGATTCTCTGCACGCCTTCCCCTTCTCGGGGACTCACCTCCCCAGTTTCCGCCCCTCGGCCTCCCCAGGCTCCACCCGCCGACATCCCCATGGACTGTGGGGCACCCCGGTGGTTCTTCCGCTCCACGAACACTTTCTTTGTTGTGCAAATGATTGTTTCAAATATTTTGTCGAGGTTTCTAATTTTTTATGGCTAGAGAGTAACTTTAGTCTCTGTTACACCCTCCTAGCTAGAAGCATAGTGTTAATATATGTTTTATTCCCCCCATATTACTTTTTTTTTAATTGAATAAAATCGCAACCCTCGCACCTGCATATCCTGTTGAAACCATTTTTCACGTTTCCAACTGTCTATGAAGTCTAACTTGGCAGGTTCGGGGGGTTGATGAGTGAGATGGGGGAGGGAGTCAAAAGATGCAGACTTTCAATTATATAAAAAATTAGTCTTAGGGAGGTAATGCACAGCATGGCGACTTAGTTAATAATGCCGAGTTGTGTATTTACTAAGAGAGTAGCCCTCAAAAATTCTTATTACGAGAAGAAAATTGTAACTACTGTGTGCTGATGGATGTTACCTAGACTTATTGCGGTGATCAGTTCACAACATGTGCCTATATCAAATCATTAGGCTGTATGTCTGAAACGAATATAATTTATACGTATGCCAATGATGCCTCAATAAAAAAGACATTAAGTGCAGTTATAGAGCTTTATGGGTGCCTGAAATTTATCCTGAACCTAATCATGTCTTGGATTCCTGGTACAGTTAATAGTAACCATCTGAGACCTATTTGTTCAATCAAACACCAGAGAGTTCCCCTAAGATCTTCCTTCTCTGTTCCTTTGCTAAAGCCCCGCCCAGTAACAAGACCGAACACAGGAAAAGGCGGGGTTTGTGGGCAGGAGCACAGGCCTCGGAGCTGGGCTACTGGGATTCACATCCCAGTGCCATCATGGGCCACTTTGCGGCCTCAGGAAAATGTCCTCAGCTCTGGGCCAGTTTTCCCATCTGCAAATAAAATGACAACGACAATGACGATGATATGGTTATGTCACAGAACGAGCGTTCCTAAGACAAATGGAATCATAGCTACTTCTTTTACAAACGAAAGGCAAAGCATAGTAAACAAATTGCTATGCTTTGTTTAAAACCCTTGAAACTGCACTTTTACCTTTCCATAGTTTCCTGCTGTTGATGACCAAGTTCAAAACTGTTATACTTTTATACCACTTCCAAAATCGGTCATCCTGACACCAAAGTTTCCCCACATTTTATAAATTTCACTTCACACTGAAATAAATGTATTTCTTTATAAAATACAGTTCCCTGTTTGCCATACTTAATGGTTTTTGTTGGCTGGTACCCTTAAAACTTCCTACCATGGCACTTGCTCTTAATTTGACCTCTACTTATCCTCCAAGACACATTCATTATCAACTTTTCTTTTTCTTTGTAATTGTTCATGAAAAGAAGAGTCAATGGATGTGAGGAAGTTCACTGTTGTCTTAAGAAATTGCTACAACCACCCCAACCTCAGCAACCACCACCCTGCTCGATCAGCAGCCATCCACAAGCAAAAAGAATAGGACTCGCTGAAAGCTCACACAGCGGTTAGCATTTTCCACGGCGAAAGTGTTTTAATTAAGGTATATATGTCTATGTATGTATGCATTAGACATAATGCTATTGCATACTTACTGAACTACAGTATAGTGTAAACATAACTTTTATACACACTGGGAAAGCAAAGAAAACTGTGTGAGTTGGTTTATCCCAAATTTGTTTTATTGCAATGTTTACTTCATCGGGCTGGTATGGAACTGGACAAGCAGTATCTCTGAGATATGGATAATAAAATTATGAAAGGCCACTGAGTCATCACCACATTTTAAGGGTACAGATTAAGGTAGCTTTGATGATGTCTTATAGATCCCAATGGAACTGGGAACAAGTGCAATTATTTTGAATTCCCAGTTGTGTATTATTTCTAGACAATAATACAATATTGTACAATATTGCACACTATGCAATAAGAAAAAACAGTTCATAATATGGTATTGGTATCAGATAATTACTAAAAGCTACAAAGGGGTGATTATATATCCCTTGGGAAAGGCGTTTTGATGAAGTCATCTGATATTCCCCCAGGGAAGAGGCTGTGATACGCCAGACAATCTGTTCAGGACTCTTTGATGCTGAAACATCAGAGCAGATTTTCAGCACGGACCGAGTGAACCTGTACCTTGGAGAAGTTCTTAGGGAATGGTCTAACATTAGGTTAGGCTATTAATTAGCTAAATGTGCCATCTAATTATCATTTTAAAAATTCATGAACTGCACCTTCATTGTCATTTTTTTTGCTTTAAAATAAGAACCTGTTTCAAATGGCCATACTGAGGAAGATCAGGTACGCCCATACGGTCTAACTCGGACTTCAGGCATATTGGCCCAGTGGCCGGGGCCATTTTCTGAGTGAAATGGATGTTCCAGGTAAGAAGCAACCAGGTGTGATACAGCAGGCAGGGTCATATGTCCATCGTTCAACGATTCAGACACTAAGGTAGTGAGTGAGTCACCCAGGGAGGGGTTCCGGTGGGATAATGGAGTTTAATTCACACCGCACACTATTTTCAATAAGTTTTAGCTTTACAACACGGAACTTTGGTACAGTCTTTTGAAATTTATATTTAGACAAAATTGAAAACCATTTATTGAACACTTACTGAATGCAATCCGTTATGCAAATGACTATAAATCTCTAAATTACCCGCATATGGAGATACACAATTAAAAATTCATGACAAGTTTCACCAATCAAATGTTATAGACTATTTTAGTTTGACAAATTAGAGAGTTATAAAACACCGAACGGAACAACGTATCTCACAGAGGCCCTTGCCTACACTTGTACAGATGCGTCTCACATAGCTTACTGGACAAGGCTGTTTGTGTTCAGGGCGGTTTTCCTTCAAGAAATATGCGGTCAAATACTATCTCTTCTGCATTGCAGGAAAGTGCAATGTTAAAAAATCTTTCACACTTTACATTTGGTTTCCAACCGAACGTAATCAGTTATGTGTGAACACAGAGACTGGATGCACAGTGTTTTTTTCTGTGTTGATCATGCTTCAAAAGAGAAACATCTTGGCCCGGGCCAAGGAGCTAAGTAGGGTTAGCGTGTTGTCCGGATACACCAAGTTTGTGGGTTTGATCCTCAGTCAGGGCTCATGCAAGAACCAGCCAACGAATACTGCAATAGGTAGAACAACAGACCAGTGTGTCTCTCTTTCTCTCTCCCTTCCCCTCTCTCTCTGCAATCAATAAACAAAACTAAATAAATAAATAAGAACTATTTCATTGATAATATATTTTAGACCACTCTTTTATTGAACACCTTCTACCCCTCTAAGGTCAACTCTTAATGTTTTAGAAATAATTATTATGTACTGAAGGCATAGGAAACTCATGACTTCTTCCCTATCGTTTACTTGGGGATTTAGTGTTAGTTGCACTGCCCGCATTGGCGGAGATCGGAGCATCAGTCTGAAATATAAGGGGACAAGGAAATGTTCACCAGGAACCCCACCTTTAGCGATTATAGAGCGATTATTTTGAACTCTTTCCTAGAAATAAAAAAGTATAAATTCTCATCTTGTGAAGGCAATTAGAATGCTCTAGAAAATCCACCACATATAAGAACTGAAAGATGTGATTGGGTAATTTCACACTCCCCTAAGTAAAACCCTATCCTTTCTATTTGAAACGGGATCTGAATTTCATTAGATAACTGTGTATACCCAGACTCTCCAGGGCAGTCGCTTCATTTAAAATAAATTAGGTAGCAGACTTGGAATACGTTCGCTAGGTGTGTGCACTGCGCGCCATTTAAATGTAAAGAATTGGAGGAAGTAGAGAAATTACAAAAGGACACTAAGGAAGAGTGACTTTATTTAGAAAAACCAGTTACAATTGAATGTTAGTTATTCTTTCTATAATGTATAATGACTTCCTCAACTAATAATTAAAGAAACCATAAATTAAATCTGTTTCAAGTTAATGCCACTGAAACGCCAACCTGGGGAATAATTTGTTTCTTTCTAAAAATGTTGTGCATTTACCTTGATGCCATTCTCGCATCCGTTTGTCAAGAATGCGTTGAGCGTGCCTGTGTGATAAACCCTGGCGGGAGGGTGGAGGTACACCAGAAATACAAGAGTTAGTCTCTGTCCTCAAGGAAGCGGCGGTCCCATGGGTGGGTGCATCATCCCTTCATTCGACTATTCGCTCTTTGAGTTTTCTCCTATCATAAACCTCATTTAGTTTTTAAATTTCATCTTTTAAATACAGTTAACATTCAATATTCTTTTGTATTAGTTTCTGTTGTAGAGCCTAGTGGTTAGACAATCAGGTACTTTCCAACCTGTTCCCCCGATTGTTTCTTTCTTATAAAATCTCCTCCAACACATTCCCCCCCCTGGCCCTCCTGGGATTAACTGTTCATCCTTGCTGTTGCTACCTCTCTGAGCTGCAAATACTTCTCAGTTTTTCTGGTTGTCTCGGTTAGGGCCCATAGTCACCATCAAAAAGAACACATGGTTCTAGAACTGTGGGGAGGTGAATTTCTGTTGTTTACACCGCGGAGACCACGGTGGGCTCCACAGCAGGTGGGACAGCCTGGTAACTGGTCATCTTCCTGCACTTTCAGTTATCAGTATATTATTTTCTACTATTTGTGTGATGGCTTTAGGGGTATAAAGCAAAAGATAGAAAAGATGGAATGAGTGTATTACTAAATAGTTAATGAATTACTTCCGAATTATTCATTGCTACCTAATGATGATAAAATTGATAAACTTGGTGTACTACCCTACGATATTGAAATAGAGTTTTCTCATATATACACTGTGGTATGTTCCTGGGTTACTATTTTTGTTCAACCAACCTAACTGTTCTGCCATTTCCATATCACGTCATGTTGTTACTTGGTCCTCTGATTTAAAATCCGAAGGTCCAAGTCCTTTTCTATTGTCTGTGATCGACTTATCCCAGACCCATCCAAGAAGGTACATTTGTGTAAAAAAGCCACAACTATTTATTATCCATAATGTGTCAGCGTGGATAGGGACATGAAGTGTTCACGACCCAAACCACTGCGCCCAAGGTGGCTCGCGTTGTCCTGCCAGGCGGTGAAGGCTGCTTTCCAGCCGAGGTGTCAACGGATTGTGCCGATTCGCCAAGCAAGGTTTTAAATAGAAATTTCAAAATGCTTGGTCAGTGTTGTTATGAAGAGCACTGTCTATTTCATCATAATCAATTAGATTGGAAAATGAAGCCAAGAAATATTCCATTTTACATCTTCATTTTGTTTATGTGGATGGAGACTTTGGTCATAGCTGCAGTTGCTACGGGACTACATTTTTTGTTTGTTTGTTCGTTTGTTTCCTGAATCCATGCTTTCTTTATTCTTCATCATTGATTTTTGCACAGCCAGCTGGATAGATCATGCAGTTAATCAAGTTCAGTCTTGGAAAATAGACAAAAAGTCACAAGGACATTCTATCATCCAGTATTATATTTTTATTGGAGATATAGCTGTTCTATACTTTGGCCATCAACTTATTCTCTTAGAAATACATCTCAATGGGTGGCACTTTGCATTTCAGCCTCTAAAACATCCCGTCCATATTGGCATCGGCATAGTGCCCAGCTGAGCTGTATTTGCATCTCAGTTTTTTTTAGAACTCATTTTGCAGAGTTTGCTTATTCATATATTTGATCATTTTAAAAATACCACCATTCACTTCTTGTCCCCACTACGTAGGACATGCCATGCCTATAGAAGTTGCTAGATGCGTATTTTGAAATGAGTGAATAAATAATCAATCAACGCAAACGTCTTGTTAAGAACGATGCACGGAAAAATAGACGTGTGGTCTGGCACCGAGCCAGCTTGAATCTACTCCGATGGGATGACGAGGTCTCCACACCTAGTCTTCTCAAGCTACCTCTGTGCTCGGCGGGTCCCTGTGGTTTGTGTTTCGTGTGAAACACAGCCGGAACCCTCGTTGACTTACTACCACATCATACCTTTTCCATATGTCTCCTACGCAGAAGGCAAATCAAGTTTTTTTAATTGGCTTTATAAGAGTGAGCTCGGCTAATAAACTTACATAGGCTACAGGTGTGCGATTCTCTAACACGTCGTCTGTATGTGGTATTGTGAGTCCGCCGCCCCCAGTCCAGTCCCCTCCCATCACCGTGCACCCCCATTACCCTCCGCTGTCCCCCCGCCCTCCTTTCCTCTGGTAACCATCACAGTGTCGTCTGTGTCTGCGAGGTTCTCGTTGTTCGTTTGCTCGTTTGGTTTTTGCTTAATCCCTCCACCTTTCTCACCCAGCCCCAAGCCCCTCCCCTCTGACAGCTGTCAGTCTGTTCTCTGTATCTATGGGTCTGTTTCTATTTTGTCTGTTAGTTTATTTTGTTTGTTAGATTCCACATCCATAAGTGAAATCGTATGCTATTATAATATGGCGAATTAACTTCCACACGAAGGCATCGGAACTTCCAAGTCTTCGTTCGTTCCCCTGCTTATTGGCTGAACTACTGGCCGTAGAAGAGAACATTTCACAGAGGACTCTACCTCTCTGGGCTCAGCTGCCACCTGAGGCAGACCGGGTCCCCTGCCATTCAAGCACCCGGAGGGCCACTTTTGCTCAGCATGGACTCTCTCTCCTCCCCTCTTTTATCCAAATGGCCCACGGAGCTTGTGTGAGTGATGACAGATGAATATAATTTTACTTTTTTCTCTTTGATTGAATAAATAAGGATAGTTGGCACATTTCCAGGGAAATGAAAACGAAATATCATGCATACATAATAATTGATAAATTCTCAAGGAAACAATGACTAAATTTAACTTCTTTGTAGAGGTTACATGTCCTACTCCCCCGGACCCCCTCCCAGTCGCTGAGCGCCTCTGTGAGGCAGGGAAGTTCAGAGAAGACCAGTGGGGCCGACCAGTTCCTGTTTCCATGGGACTTGTTTCTCCCCTGGGTGCGGTAGGATGGAGAGCAGTGGGAACTGACAATCAATAAGCAAACCCGTGACTCACCCGGGAGTAAGTGTGGAAGCAAACACAAAACAAGCCCGCCCCCGGTGCGCTCAGACGTGCATTATTTAAGGAAAGTGAGGTCGGGACTGTGATAAGCGTGAGGAGAGGAAGCCACACACGTGCCTCGGGAGCAAAATTAAAGGGGATTCCAAAAACTATCAGCAATCCAGTTACACGCTTTGTGCAATATTTTAAAACATAAAAACAAGAGCCCGCAATATGATGAAGCCAGGCTCTGGTCACCTGCCCCGTGACCCCGGGTTCGGGCGCAGAAGGACCAGCGCGCTCTGCTCAGGCCTGCATCCCAGCCGCGGCTTGGGCCGCCCACCGCATTGGTTCAGGAGGGGGGGGCGGCGGCGTGAGCACGGATTGGGCAACATGGGGACGAAGAGCAATGCTATTTTTTAACTGCAGGGATCTTACCAATTTCCACCTGGAGCAAGAGCGGAAGGCTCTTTGGACAGGCGGGTGTAGTGATGCGCACCCAGCCTCGCCGCCGAACCCCACGTGCGCAGCAGCTCCCGGGAGCTGGCCTGAGAGGTGGAGGTCCCCCGGAAGGGAGGGAGCACCGGGGTCGCCGCTCAAAGTCACTGTGGGGAGTTTACAGGGGGTTGGCTTCCAATTTTTCCAGGGCGTTTGGATAGTGAAGAAGTGAGTTTAGTCTGAGAGTAAAGGTAAATAAGTCCTCGGTGGTCTTCTGCTATTTGTTTTGTTTTGTTTTACATTTTAAGATCGTAGCAACAGCTTGTATGTCAGTTAAGAATGTAACATAGTTAATTCTATATCTGCGAATATCTGGGACTTGAATTCAAGTGTATATCCTTTGTGTCCAATAGGTACAACCTAATAAATCCTTTGAAAAGATGTGTATAGTTATAATTCCTGTTAACCTTTAAAATCATTACATTAGCTTAATACTATACTCCTAAATGGCTTTATTTGTTAAAATAGTTTTAGATATTTTACTTCGCCTTTTTAGTATTAATAAAATATGTTCCTAAAACTGAATAAATAAAACATTGTGTTGCCGGATTTTATGAAGATAAAATGTGGGATCTATCAGCATTGTGTTTTATCACTCTTGGAAAGTTCTTTTCACCGCAGGAGTATCTTGTTCTTATTCAACAATACATTTGAAGTAATCTTATTACATAAATGCTTTGAATTACAAAGAGCAGATCAAGGGACTGTACTTTGAGGACAATTACTTAATTGGCTAACAGCACTGAGAATAGAAATGAAGATTGAAATAGACTCTTCCTTCCATAATGCTGGGAACCGCCATTTTTATTTCGCTTGATACACTGTCACCTATGAAAATTAAATTGTAACCTTATTCACCTCCATCACAGAGAAAGCAGGCGTTTAAATGTCCCCATCCTGACATAAGGACGTGAAGAGTCGCGCAATTCGAAATCGAATTAGTGTTTAATAAGCCGTCTGAAATGATGTCATTCAACTCCTACAGATTCACCCTGCTCTTTCAACACCTGCAGGTATTTAGCAGCAGTAATTATTTCATGGCAAAAAGAGGGCTGAACCAGTCGGTATTCGCATGAGCATCTCCTATGATTGCTGGGCCCTTTCTCTGGGAAAGGTGTTAATGACCTCTTCCTTGGGAAAGGGGAAGGGACCTGCTGCAGACAGTGAATCTTGACTATTCTCCGAAGCATTTCAAAAGGTCAGATGCAGAAAAGGACCTTCCCCAACCTATGCGGGAACCTTCCAGGGATTCCTTAACTAAGCACTTGACTATCCATTTTCAAAAAATCAGACTTGCATTGATGGTATACCAGACAAGGCCAGTGATAGAAAGGTACTCTCTCACCAAGAGCGGGAGTTTCAAAATAAAGTAGCATTGTGTCTATTGTACAACTGAGGGGTGGAATGGGGTTGATTACTCAATGCGATTACTGTTTTCAAGAAAGTCAGTTCTATTAAGAACCACACCTAAAACAAAAGCAAACTAAGCCAACAGCTAGAACAGGAACAGAACCACAGAAATGGAGATCACATGGAGGGTTAGCAACAGGGGAGTGGGAGGAGGAGAGAGGGGGAAAAGGTACAGAGAATGAGTAGCATAGACGGTGGGTAGAAAATAGACAGGGGAGGGCAAGAATAGTGTGGGAAATGTAGAAGCTAAAGAACTTATGACACATGGACATGAGCTAAAGTGGGGGGAATGTGGGTGGGAGAGGGTGTGCAGGGTGAAGGGGAATGATGGGGGAAAATGGGACAACTGTAATAGCATAATCATTAAAATATATTTTAAAAAATAAAGAAAGTCAGTTCATCAACTACTTGGTGTCTGCTTTAACCTAAACCAACTTTGTTCATTTTCTGTTCTCCTTAGACAATATCTTAACCTCTGTTCTCTCGTACGTATTCCGATGGCGGGGAAACTGCCCTCCTCAGATGCAGCCCTCAGCTGCGAAGCAGGGTCTTTGTGGAGGAGAGAGGGGACTCAGCTCCGCAGAAACCGTCCGTCTCAGAAGCTGGAGCCTCAGCGCTGGGCTGTTGTTCCCATTCTTCAGATGGAGCAAGGCATCTTTTGGCTATCAAGGAAAAAATAAAAGGAGTATCAGTTATTAAAAAATAAATGCTTTTAATTTTATGTGATTTTTTGTGAAAGGGAAAGGAGTTCTGTGTTGTTTGTGTGTTGGTTGATTGTAAGGTTGTTGGTAAATATTTTCAGGTTAAGCTCTTAGACTAGTCATCTGTGCAGGCCCTTTGCCGTCTGCGGCCGTGACATTTAACGAGCTCTTAGATGTGCAGGGTTGTGAAGCAGACATTAGTGGCCATGAATCTGGCAACATCAAGGGACACAGGTTCCTTTCTCCTCATCCAGAACCTGAGCTGAGCCCCTTCTGCCAGGGTCGTATCTGTTGGCTGCCTCAGGACACCACCTTCACTTAAGACCCACCCAGAGTTATCTCTGCAGAGGTTTCACATGTTTTAATTAGAAACTTAATTACTGCATCAGATTCTCACAGTTAGCTATTTATTTTTGTCCAGCAGAAACTTTCAAAACCTGCCTAACATGCTGGTTAAAAAGCGCTTGATGTATGAAACGCATGGTGTGTGAGCTACGAGAGAAGACAGGCATTATTCTCCTTGGCTGCTGGCGTTAGAAGCTGTATATATATATATATATGTATATATGTATTTCATTTGACCTGTTTGTCACAGGCAAGACGTCTCCTCTGCACCCTTTTAGAACCACTACTACCCAACTTGAAACCATGGCTATGGCATGAAAATTGAGCACTGTGCGTTTTACGGTATTTTGTGACACAGACTCCCATTCCCCCTACAGCCTTCCTGGGGCATCGTGACGAGAGGGGCCGCTTGTGATCGCTAGAACAGTTGACGGAAAAGAGCTGCAAGTCATTTCAAAACTTTTTTCTTCATCAATTCCCAAAATAGTTAATAGTCCAGACATACAGTAGATACTATCCCCCAACCAATGTACCTATGATTGTACAGAATTTGTTTCTTTTTCCTTTATCGTGTTTTTAATCCTCAACTTGTAATAGTAACAAAACCGACTTGAAACTTTAAATATTATTGACTTTAAAAGTGAATTAAATTATATAAATGAAGACAATTCAAAGCTGTGGGAAATGGCAGAAATTGTGCTAAACTGCATATGCTTACGTGGCAATATTCAGGCAAAAACTAGGTTCCCACACCCATCGTACGAGGAAGGAATGATTCGATGATGCCCTTGCACAATATTGAAATCATATTCTACCCTAAGACTCTGAAACTCAAACCCAGCTTTCTGTGGTTCCTTTGTGGTCAGAATTCTCCCCTCCCCCCCAACAATCAGAATCGCCCTCCCGGACCCTGGGGGCACCCGTGGGCGAGTCCATGCATTCCGTAAACTCAGAGGCACAGCCGTCCAGATCTCTTGAACACCTGAGCTGGGGTATCAGGCAGTTACCCCGGCGCGTTCACAAGGACAGCCCCATGACAGGGTCAGGTTTTCTCCAGCTGCTTTATTCCTGGTCCATGTTATAATGTGAAATAATTGGCATGCATTTCTAAGCGTTTACATGGTGTTGTGTATGTAAACCAGAATGTATTGCATGAGGAGGGACAAAAATAAACCTTGTTCTGTTTTTCATTATGCCTAGTGAGATAGATGATCACTTAACAATAACTTGAATCAAAATTTATGTTTGAGGGTTTGGGGTTGATATTTACCAAAAAGGAACACTGAGTGTGTTTGCTAGGAGACCTGACCTTGACAGTATCTGAATATCCAAGACTGACCCTCAGGTGGGGCTGTATGGCTATTTCCATCATTGAGTTTCGAAAGACCAGTGTGTTGGTGCAGACAGCCCCCACGACGCCCAGGAGGTTGGGCGGAGACCGGGGGCGCAGACACGAGAGCTGGGTGGAGGACCGGAGGAAGACAGGGTTGTCCCCCCATGGCCAACGGAGGCTGCTCTTGTGTGACCTGGAAAGCAGGTCAGTGAGGAAAACGCCTTCTGTCACCCCTCGGCGATGGGGTCTCCCAACTCCCAGTGACGACGTTGCAGAGACGCTGAGATGCCTCACACCCCCCATCACAATGCCGACGTGTGAGCGGACTGCGTACTGACCGGTGAACTTTGGACATGATCCCCTGAGTGGACTGTTTGAAACAAGTATTTAAGACCTGAAGCGGTGGTAGCATATGGCGGGCTAGGGAGAGTATTTCAAAGAACTCGCATTAAATATGGAATAGACATTAAAATAGTTTATGATGTTTATTTTAAAAGGGGAATGCTGCATAATGTTTCTCTACAGCAGAGAGCCAAGCACACTGAGGTTGGGGACACACAGTAAATAAAATGTCTGTGTGCACTAAACAGGATAGAGCAATATTTGTGTTGCGCACTTGGCATGTGCAGAGGGAAAACTTTCGTCCTCACGTCTGAATTGAAGAACAGTGTCTCGTTTCTCGTTGTCCGAGTGGGTCTTCTGCAGGGATAATAAAATTCAGCTGATGGAGCGGGCTTCCAAGACAGATCGAACATTCTATAATATTAATATTGAACATTCGTTTGCATAAAATAGGATAAAAACTAAAGCCAAGAGGAACATTTGTATTAAAGAAAAGAATCGAGGGGAGCTGGAAAAAATAAAAACGCACACGTGTGATGCGTTTAATGTGCGCTGGGCTATGCAGAAGGCAGCCTGAGGACACGGTCAGAAGGGAAGACTGTTTTGTGGAGACTGCGTTTTGTTTTCACTTGTTTCTAATCCATGACCTTTCTCTGCTAATCTCCAATTCAGACAATCCGTCCACTAAAAATGAACCATCTTTTCAAAAATGTATTCAAGTATTTTGAGTCTCTGCACGAAATGATTGTTTATCAGATAAACTGAAAAGTAATAGAACTCACCAGGGCTGTAAAACATATTTACGTATTCAAAATAGAAGTGATAATTTAGGCTTTAGAGCTAATCATACCCTCTCAGGGATGAGAAATCGAACTCCTTGTAAAGTTTCATCTTCAGCTAAATGCCACAAAACTAGCGAGGAGTATTGTTCTATTACCTCAGGGTCCTCACTTGCTTTACACAACGGACATGTAAATAATTCTATTATTTTAAATATATACATTTTTATTTTAGAAGTTTTAGATGTGTAGAAAATTAGAAAGATAGTGAGTTTACAAATACCGCACCTATAATTTTTCCTGTTATTATCATCTAACATTAGTATAAACAAAGACACTGAAATGGAGAACAGGCTGACAGTGACCAGAGGGGAGAGGGGAGGGAATTTCAGGGGAAAAGGGGAAGGGTTTAGAGCAACAAGTATAAAGGACACATGGACAAAAACTATGGGGGGTGGAAATGGGAGGGAGGTGGGGTGGGCTGGGGTGGTGGGCTGGGGGGGAGTAAACGACAGGAAACAGCACAATATCAACAATTAAAAAATACTGATTAAAAAATAATAAAAAATAAAAAATTAAAAAAACTTTAATTAAAATTAATGAAGACCTAAGTCTTCTCTTTTCTGATTCCAATATAAATGGCTATGTTTCCTTTGAGTTTCAAATCCCAGTGGTCGTTGCTGGCATATGGAAAGCACCCTACTTTTGTATATTAATGTTCTATGCTTTGAACAAGCTGTACTCACTTACTAGGACCAGGGTCTATTTGTAAATTCTTTTGATTTTTTTAACTTATAAAATATCACATTTGAAAATGATAGTTTTATACCCCATACATGAGTGAAATCATGTGGCTCTTACCCCAATACATTCAATAAAAAGTACTTTCTAAACAGAAAATGAAAGTCTTATTTCTTTCTCTGTAATCTGATAAGACACTATACTTATAGAAAACTACAGCATAATTAAAACAAAAATGCCTATTAACATTGAAATGACCAGTTAGCAGCAACTGTGTATTTTATCTTTTGCTGCTCATTTAACATTTGATAACTCTTGTTAAAATTATTTTAATGTTATTCGTCACCCCAGCTGGATGGCCCAGGGGGTGGGTCTCTCCTTCTCTGCCTCCGGGCCCCCGGTCCCTGCTCCCTAGGCCTCCAGGTCTCAGGAAGGGCCCCAGCACCTGCCCTTGGGTAGCCTAGCGTAAACTGAGTCAAGCCCCATGAGCTGACTTCGCAACAGTGGAAGTAACCCAGGGATGCAGTAAGGCTGCCAGGGGCACCTGCTCTTTTTCAAGGTGAACTTGGTCCAGCTAACCAAATACAAAATTAGTATGTGAAAACGTCAGAGCCCAGAGGCAGATTAAGGCTGGAGAAAGGTGGTTTCCTTGGCTTTAAAATTTCAGGGAAATTTAGGTGCCTTCAATCCTCATATTTGTTACAAATAACGAATCATGCCGTTAAATAAATAAGCACACAGATGAAGGAAAGTCACCTCCTCAAACAACTGTGCTCATGAAGCCCTTCTCCCAGTGGAAAGTCTGTCTGGATTGGCAGAGCCTTCATCCCCCACAGGTGCGACCCTAGGAAGCCAAGGACGCGGTCACACCTAGCCGGGCACGTGATGTCATCCATCCCGGTTTTGAAAGTTGAAAATTTAAAGCCTTCACTCCCAGTGGAACACCCATTACTGCTGTAGCTGGAAATGTACGCCAGTTTTACCCTTCACCAGCTGCATGTGTGGGCTCTGAGGTCGCCATTGTCCGCACGGAGCACTTTATAGATCCTAGTTCAGCTCCCTGCCATTTTGGGGGAATCCATCGGATCGAAATGAATATTCATCATGCAGACTTTAACTCTGTGGACACGAATTGGTATGGGGAAACAGTAATAACTCTACATCACCTCTAAATTATTTTTATGCAGGTACAGGGCTGGTATATCCTAATAAAAAAAGGTCAGATTTAATAGTCTCAAAACACATGAGTTACTATTTTTTTAGCAAAATGCATTGTACCCTGCTTTATAACTTTTACACATTTTAATGGCTTAACCCTACTTTAATTATTTAAATCCAGTTTTGAATGAACTTAAAGTACCTTCCCTGCTATTAGGTAAAAAATTATATGGATTTTCTTCAACATTAAATAGGAGGTTTAATTTTCATATTGTAGAAGTAGACTCAACAGAGATTAGCTCCGCAGCCTCATCAGTTGGAGAAAGAATGGCACGATGTCAAATGTATTTAAACCATAATACTTATTTTGGCAGATATCATCCACTATTTAATTGGCTTTTTTCCAACAAGTGCATAAAATATATAAAATCTATAAGTTATCTGGGAGTACATGGATCACGCACATAATTTATCTCGGGGTTCACCAGGAAGTGAAATTACTTAGCAACGATGTGTGTAGGCTTAATTCAGTTTTCTTGTATGTGGGTGTGACTGAAATGGGCAGTTGCCATAAAAATTATCAAGTGCAACATTAAAAAGTTAATAATGGAAAATTTCAGTTTTTTAATCATTATGTTCAGATTGTTATAGACAACCTTGTACTGTATTCTTGGAATTAAGTCGTATTCCCTCTCTTAGGGCCTTACCGCATTCTTTGGGGAAGTAAAGTGTCTGTTAAGAAATAAGGCTATTTATGCAGCTGGGGTTTCAAAAGAATATCAGAACTTCCTACGTGATTTATTAAAAATCCATAATGACCTATTTGGAGCCAGATCTCCAGAGAAAATATGACCTTCAACTATCTACCTGCTTCTCAATTGTTATTAATAATAACTTTAGGGAAATAATATTTGTAGATTATTTTCTCACATAATGTACAGTGAAACATTTTCTCAAGCACTGTAAAGTTTTTTCTTAGCCTAAATCTATACCACTGAAGAATTGTTCTTTTGGACAATTATTTAGTCCTTCGTATGACATGTGTTATTAAAAATTAATTTGGCTTATTCTATTGACTTACTTTAGGAGATACTTTAATAAATAGCTCTGTAACCTCTCTATTATATAAATTTTAGCACCACATCAATAATTTTTAGTATTATTTCTCTTCATAATGTGGTCTGAAGTGGATATAGATCCACCAAATTTTTGTCAGTAAGTCTGTGATTAGAGAAGGGAATAAATTCAGAGTACGCATTTAGAAAACTTTAGAAATCACCGAGAAATTATTACAAAGTAATTGTATGTTTGTTGTATCTAATAAAGACAGGACTTTTATACATCTGATCGTTTAACTTTCATTTGTATGGTGTTTTCTTTGTATTTGTACAAAAGCATGATCCGCCGTGATCGGAATTTCTCGCCAAGTGACCCTCATTTGGACAGTTGCGAAGCACCGATGTCTCGCAGGGTGTGTTCTTCAGCCGAACTCACAGGCCGCGATCGTGCACTTCTTCCCTGAGATGACGCGCCAACTCGGTCCTTCGTTTACTCCTGGCTCGTGTTGCTTATTTGGCTCCGTGCTACCGGAGTCTGAGACCTTGGAAGTTTTCCCTTCGCCTGGCCGCGGGGACGCACTGATCCCTCCGCCGCAGAGCTGCCGCGGGCCCCCACTGGGACCTGACCACGCTGGGTCTGGCTTCGTGCTCGGAAGATGCAGCCCGCTTTCGCGTTCTCGTCGCCCTTCTGTGCTCCTGGCGTCCGAAGGGCAGAGGCAATAGTCGAATCCTGGTTTCACCCCCAAGGTGATCAGAGCGTGAATGCTCCCAGAACAGGTCCTGATTCTCGGCCAGCGGCTCTCTGCTTCCCAGTGCTGGGTGGGAGGGCAGCCTCTGAGCTGACGCTCAGTGGACAGGGGACCCGGGCAGGTGGCACTCCTGGTCTGCTCTCATACATGCTCATGAGAACATTAGCGAAAACTATTAATTTATACTCCTGAGATTATTCCATCTAAAACAGCATGTTCTTTTTACAAAAGTACTTTGCTCGACCTTTTTTTCTCTTGAATGCATTTACATTTAACGAGTGTTTTTCCACTGAATTCTAATGGATGAACCCCAAGTAAGCGATTGTTCCTCTGTTCTTTTTGGCATCTTTTTGGCATAAAATCTGTATAAATTGTTTTACATTCATACCTAGTGTGAGAGCTGATACAGAAATGTGTGGCAAATAGGATGGGTCCTCAGGGAATTTTCAAGAGCTTAGAGAATTCACTTTATGGGGACTTAAATTTTTAAAAGAGGGTCTTGTAATTTAAAAAGCTTAGATATATGAAAAAAATCTTCTGATGCTAAGTTGTCTCTGAAACTGTATTTAATATGTGACAAGTGAAAGGTGCGTGATAATGCAGAACCTTTAAAATCTGAAGTTCCTACCGGAACAGTTGGGTCAAAGACAAACACGACCCCTTCGAGTTTCCCGAGGAAATCTGAAGCAGAGAGAGCACCTCCTTGGTTTGTTTGTTTTGGCTACAGCTCAGCGCAGCATGTCTTGAGTATGCTCTTTTCTGTACTAAGTGATGTTTAAAGTCACCAATGACATATTATCACTTCAGAAAATTTGAGGGTGGGTTACGTTTGGGCCAACCCTTTTCGGGGGTGGCTATTTGTTTTTGGTTATCACTGCTGTACTCCCACAAGGGACCTCTGCTCTTTGTATCTACTATCACAATATAAATATATGCCTTTGTCACTTGGAGAGACACAGCCTAAGGGGATTCCCAAGGACCCACAAAGCTCTGCAACCCCCTCGCACTGCAGACGGGCAGCCTGGCGGCCTGTTTCTAGTCCGAAGCGTGTAAGAGCGATGGGATAGCACACCTGTGATCAATTTTTTTTTTTTTTAATTTTGTCTTAGCTAGGAAGAGAGACTCTGTTGTTGGCTTTGAGAAAGCAAAGAGCCAGCCAGCCCTGCGGTGAGCTGCCTGTGGAGAGGGCCCTGTGGCCGGGAACGGCGGGCAGCCTGCCGCGGCGGGCAGGCCGGCAGAGCTCGGCTTCACTCCTGCATCCGCCAGAAGCAAACCTGGGAGAGGGGGCGGGGCCCCGGAGCGCAGCCTGCGCAGGCCCTCAGCTTCAGCCTGCGAAGCCCGGAGCAGAGGACCCTGCTTAGCAGTGGGCAGACTCCTGACCCAGTAAAACCGTGAGATAAATGAGCATTATTTTAAGCCATTAAATGTGGTCATTTGTTCCACAGTGACAGAGAAGCAGTATTATAAAGGAAAACTCCATAACCCTTTTAGTAAAGGTTATCTATTTTCTAGAGATTTTAATATCTAACATTTGCATAATAATTTCTTGAATGTTAGGCATTAGTTTGGCTTCTACTATTTTCCATAACAAATATTACTATTTTCTCTATTGCAGATTCTACACATAGGATAGAATGACAGAACTATAGCTATTTAGTAATATTGCATTGGCGATAATAATTGTATTGCCATCTATTGATAAATTGCTTCCCAAGATGTTTTTCTAATTAAAATGATCAAAATATGAACGTGCCCGAGCATTTTTTGGAGACCGTATATATTATCCTTAACTAGCCACTTGCGGAGAAGGTTCTGCAATCCAAGTGTCTGACCAGAAATCATGTCATCTTTGCAGTTTCTCCACCAGGCTGCTTTGCTCGCTGGCCAGCAAGCATCTCCTCATCTCGCGAGGTCCACAGAACCTCCCTGATTTACTGAAGCGGTACTGCTCGTTTTCACTTTCATTAATCCCGCATGCTGGCATTTCGACAGAAGCGGAGAAATTCCTGATGGAACAGCCTGCACCAGTTTCTGTGTTTTTCTCCGCATTTTGAATGTCGCCTGTTGGTCTTTTCAGCTGCTCTTCAGAGAAACAAAGCAGAAGGCAAAGCCGCATCTTCAGCGCTCCGAGTAATAGCTTGGCGCCCGCCCGAAAAAGAGCCCCAGCTGCCTGCGTCGTTTGTTTCGTAACCACTGTGTTTGAAAGCCTTTGCTGATTTCCCTGCACGTGGGGCACGGGTCTGCCTTAGTCGCCGCTCCAGCTTGCAAGGTTTCCAACCTTCTGCTCCAAGAGCATGTCGGGCCCGAGCCTGTTTCCGAAACCAGGCGCATGCTCCGCGTAGACAGGAGGCCCCACCTGCAGGCGCCTCCCCTGGACGGGCCTTCCTTTCGCGCTGGAATGGGCTCGGCCTTTTCTTCCTCCCTGCTTTGAGCCGCTCACCATCCCTCCGCACCAGGGCTGGGGGCAGCTTCTGGAGAATAATGACCAGGGCTGCCATTAGGAGCACGGTCGTGTGTGCCAGCACACTCACCTCTCTGCCTCGGAAGCTACCTGGCAGTGACACGTGTCAGGGGCAGGTCCCCAGCACTGTGAGAAACATGCAGATGTACGATTTCCACAGCAATTTCTGGTTTCTGAGGACCCACATTCTCCGGCTGTGCACCTCTTTAATCCTCCGTTCACTAGATGTGCCTGGATGAAACCACGGTGCTCTTTTTTCCTACATTAAGAAAAATACTTCTCATTTTGATGGTTTCCCTTTTTTTTTTTTTTTTTTTTTTTTGCAATCCAACGATATATTAGCGGGTTAAAAACCGTGCCATCCATAATACTGTCTACCACGCTTTGCCACTTCCTTCTGTTGTTTTACACGCATGTGCATTACTTCCGACCGGATTTCACAGCAGGATGCATCTCATACACAGCTCACTCTTCCAAAGAAATAATTAAAGTGTTCATTTATGGTCTCACAATATAATATATAATCAATGTAAAAAATTATAGTTTGAATTAGAAGTGTTGAAGGAAGTAATGGGTCACAGAAACAAAATTCAAGCTCAACCCACTTATATGTTTAGGTCATTCTTGGGTAAAACTGACCATCATTGGGTAATTCTGAAAGGCCTGTGATGATGCACTTAGCAAAATTATTCTTGAAATATATTTTTTCAAAAAATTATTCGGGGTTTCTAACATCTTAAAATATCTTAAATGACATTTTAGTGGTAATATGAGACGATGAGAAGCAACTGTGAAATCCGGAAGACTGCTTCTTAATCCACTTTTCTTTCCCTGTACGCACACCTTCAGGGACTCCTGCGGAAAACTGAAGTTCATCTTTGGATTTTTTTTTTCTCTTTCCAATACAGACAATTATATTAAAAAATATTTACCACCTGCCAAACGCACACCTCAGCTCCAGACGTCTCCCTGAGACATTGCCGCCTGTGTCCACTGCCTTGCTGGAAACCTCCGCGGGGGTGGCCGGTTGAAGTCCTACCGCGCGCCAACAACTCAGGCCTCGGCGCAACACGCCCCCTCCCGGAGCAGCGCCCGCCGGTCCCGTACCTGCGCCGCCGCTTTTTTTGACTGTTCACGCTCATAGCTTGAAATCCTCTTTGACTCATCCCTTCTTTTCACCCTTTAAATCCAAAACTAGTGGGAAATGTTTCATGAAAATACATGCGGAATCTGACTAACCGGTCCCGCCCCAGCTGGGCTGCGACCCTGGTCCCCCCTCTGACCGTGCGTCACTCTGCCACCCGCGGATTACCGCCTTGGCCTCCTCCCCGCCTCCGGTCTCCTGCCCACCCCATCGCACGCGCAGATCCTTCCCGACTCAGCTTCCAGTCGGGTCCTTTTACAGACAAGTACACCGGACACCGCCCCTTTAAAAAACAAACAAACAAAACTGCAATGGCTTCTCCTTGAACTCAGGATAGAGGCCAGATCCCTTCGAAGGCGCACAAAGCCCGTGAGCCCTGGGCCCTGGCCACCTCTCTGACGCCCTGTGCTCTGCTCCGCGCACCTCAGCTCTCCGCGGCACGTCGATGGATGTCCTACTCCTCCTGGAGACGCCAGGCAGGCCTCTGCCCCAAGGCTTGGCACTGGGCGGTCCTTCCGCTGGGAAAGCTGTCTCCCTGGATCTCACCATAGCTAGATCCTTCCCCTGCTTCAAGTTCATGGCCAAAGGTCATCTTCTCTACCATGCCTCCTGTTACCACTCTATTTAAAATTTTGGTTGGATTTCTTATTCCTTTTTTTCCTGCTCCACAGTGTCGTTTTCCAATCCCATGTCATTTGTCTTTGAACACACCACACAATTTGTTTGTTTATTTATTTATTCACCTGTTTGTTTAGTGTACGTATTTATTTTACGCCTGCTGTCCGCCTCCCTCCCTAGAAAGTAACCACGAAAGTATCCATCTCTTCTACGCTACGTGGAATAGGCTAATCAGAGAAAGACAAGCACTACATGATTTCATTCAAAATGTGGAATCTAATGAGCAAAATGCACTAATGAGCGCAAATAGTGACAGACTCATTGACAGAGAGCAGGCTGACAGCTGTCAGGGGCAGGCCTGTGTTGGGGGTGGTGGAGGGATTGAGAGAAAAAAGAAAAAAAGAGAAAAACTGGTAGACAGGGGCACAAGAGGGCGGTCGCTGGGGCAGGGGGCGGGGAAAGGCGGAGGAGAGTAGTGGGGAGAAACGGCGATGGCCGAAGGCCTGACCTGGGGTGGCGAGCACACAGCACCGTGTGCACCTGCTGGGCTCTGGAAGTGCGCCCCTGAAATCCGTACGATTTTGTTAGCCAGTGTCACCTCCACAAGCTCGATAATAATTTTAAAAAAAGAGCATGGATCTGGTTTCGTGTCACAGGCCCCACTACACAACCTGCACACGGCAGCACTCAGTGGGCCGTGCGTTCCTTAATGAACACACATCTTCCATCGTGGCACCGAGTTATGAGGATAAGAATGTAAAATAATGGTGCACACTCACGGTTGTGAATATTATTTTGGAAAAACACTCTCCTGTGCATAAGTCAATTGTATCTCGATGTAGCTGACTCACATCGCTCCAAAGTAAAATAATTCTTCTCCAATCTCTGTTCTGGACAAATGACTTTGTTTCTGCATTTTTTTCCTTTCCTCACTCTCCATTTGCATTCCGTTCTATTTCCTTGTTCTTTCTGGGTGTCTGAGATTTAGCACCTTCGGCCGAGTGCACGATTTCCTGTGTGATAGCATTGTGCACTGACGGAGGACACAGCCAGACCCCGCGCAGGGGAGCCCGCGTGTCCTGGACCAGCAGCAGGATGGGGGGGGGGCAGCAGAGCCGGGTTCGGGGAGGGGCGGCTTTATCCGGAAGAGCTAGAAGTACCAGCAAAG
Source organism: Glossophaga mutica (assembly GCA_039655065.1). Taxonomy (NCBI): domain Eukaryota; kingdom Metazoa; phylum Chordata; class Mammalia; order Chiroptera; family Phyllostomidae; genus Glossophaga; species Glossophaga mutica. The sequence goes on from CM077313.1 coordinate 94,685,718, forward strand.
ACGTGGGTCGCGAGGTCCCGAGGCTGTTTTCTCCTCCATAGGAGGCTCATCTTCCGCCGTTTGAGTCCGTGGATGAGAGTGGTGAGTTGCCTATAGCTGAAGGGGCTCAAACACAGATCCCATGTTTTCCTGGCGGAAGGATTCCACACCTCACATATGACCACCGATTTTGGAAGTGAGGTCAAATCTTGAATGTCTGTGAGTGTGAGGAAATTTGAGAGAACTGGGCTACGTTAAGGAAGTCCCTGCGTTTGGACCAGGTGAAACCAATTTCCCATCTGCCCTTGCAGACACGCACAAATGAAATTGTGAATTTGGTGGATTTTTGTGAATTAGAGGGAATCTGTGATGTTAGAATACTAGACAATAAAAATAGTGACATAATTTCAAAGAACAAACAGGAAATATACATATCCCAAATGTATAAATTAGTTAGCTTAAAGTCATCACCAGGCAAAGGTCTAAAGCAATTATCAATGTTGTGAGTGCTTACAGAGAATAGTTCTGATATAAAAAGAAATTAAGCTGCCTAAATAAACTCCATATGAGCGAGGGAATAGCCTCTCATCCCATCATTTCTGCAGGAAAATCGCAGACGCAATGCGTGCTGGAATTCATACCTGTTAGCATCGGAGCCTGTGCGAGCCTGTGCGAGCCTGTGCACACACACCGAGATCTTCTTAGTTCAGTGGAGTCACCAGCTCATAGTTTCCCAAGGAAAAGAATTCCAACTCCCAAAACAGGGCCCGAGAATTGCTAGTAAAATGCTGTCATGCCATTTCCAGAACTACTGATTCCTTACACGGGGAACTGGGGATGTAAAAGCTGTAATCTTAAAGCGTCTAAGTAGCCATTGGCGTACTTAAAGAGAAGAGCGAGAAACTTCACACGAAGAAGGGGACTCGCTCGAAGTTCTCTTGGGGAGAAACCAATGGTTCAAATGCCATGAAACTTTTCTGAGCAAAACAAGAATCTTGTGAAGGCTTTAGAATTAATTTCAATGCATAGTAAGAGCCATAACAACATATATTCTCAGCATCAGTCAAAGAATGGCAGAGTTTGGAGACAAATATAAAGACTTGCAATATAACAATTATTGATTGAAGTACCAGTACGGCCGCTAGCCAATTCTGTAACTTGGACAAAATGATTCATTTTTATTATTATTTTTTTAATTTTAGAATACAATAATAATAATATTAAACCTAAATGGTTAAAATAAAGAGTCAGTAAAATACAGTTTATAAGACACCCAGAAAAGGATGATATCAGGGTATGAGTCACTCTTTGAGCCTCATGCTCAGATTTCACCCAACATTCTATGGAAAGTGGAGTGAGAATTTTTATTACGGTTTTATCCTGATGGAGAGCAACCAAGCTTTGCTTTGCATTATGAATTTTAAGAAAAATCTAAGGCCAAGAGCCAACTTCAAATATTCAAAAATGTATCTTATAAATGTTGAAAATAAAATGAAATCGAGTTCAACTTCCATGAGCAAATTTGCATGCTTTCTGCAGTACACGTTCAGCGGATGTGCATTTATTTCTTAAATAAAGTCATTTTAACTGCATTGGCTAGAAGCATCAATACATATTTTTAAAAAGTCATGATGGTGGACCTCCATGCCTTTCCCTGATTTGTTAAAGAGAACTTTTTATATTGGATCCAGGAGGGTATGTGTTCTAGAGGGCTGGGGAGATGTTCAAGCGCATAGAACATGTTTTCAAGTCAGACATTCCCTACAAAATATTAAATTAAAAAGAATGACCACGCATGAGTTGTGAATTTCATGAAATAGTAAAAACATATACCAAACTGGTCATATTAATTCCAAAGTAGTAACATACACCGGTTATATAAATACCTATTCTATTCCTTTTTGTTCACCTCGTTGCTTTGAGAGAGGAAGGGGGGAGAGAGAGAGAAACATCCATCAGTTGCCTCCCTCCAGTACCTGCCCTGACCAAGGATCGAACCCACAGCCTTCTGGTTTACCCGACGATGCTCCAACCGAGCAACCGGACCAGGGCACCTATTCTATTTTTAATGCACACATTTGTTTTTTTTTTTTTTTAAAGATTTTATTTATTTATTTTTAGAGAGGGGAAGGGAGGGAGAAAGGGAGGGAGAGAAACATCAATGTGTGGTTGCCTCTCACGTCACCCCCACCAGGGGCCTGGCCTGCAACCCAGGCATGTGCCCTGACTGGGAATCGAACCTGCGACCCTTTGGTTCGCAGCCCGCGCTCAATCCACTGAGCTACGCCAGCCAGGGCTAATGCGCACATTTGTTTATGACCTAATTCTAACTGTATGCAAAGATGATATTCAGGCATTGGCGTCTTCCCACCCTCGGACCTGGACTGCAGATGCACCGTCGACTCTTGTGGGTTTGCTGTGCTGACTTACCCCGCAGATCTTAGACTGGGTCAGCCTCCATAATTCATTCTCTCTCTTCCGTTTTTTTTAAAGAACCAGGCCTACTACACTGCCATGTAGGAAACTCGTCCAGATTGTAATGAAGGCTAGACACGGGGGAGAGGCTGCGATCCGAAGGGGGGCCGTCGGATGCAGAGCACCACTGGACGAGCCAGGTCCACTCGCAGCCGAGCCGGGGCTCGGAACTCCACGGCTCTCGGCTTCTTGGCTAATATTCGTCTTTCTCCCCCTCCGCTCTCGGGAAAGTAATAAAGTGACCATTCACGGAATGCATTTGTCAGCGCAGCTGTATTTGAGGAACTTTTTCTTTTTTCTTTTTCTCACAGAAGCAAATTGCTCCTTTTAAACACGCTCCTCTGGGCTCCCACCCTGGATGCGTTGAAAGCATATTGATTATGCCCCACGCAGCTGCCAGAAGCAGCCGCTCCCGCCTTCGAGTGGCTTCCTCCCCTCCCCCGCCTCGCTCTCCCCACTCCTCACCCCCCCCCCACTCTGCCGCCCTCCTTCCCCTTGCGGGAGCGCTGGCCCTGTTTGTTGCGCCACTTTATTGGATTTATGCCCCTCCCACGGAGCGTTGGACACTTCGGGGCTGAGTCTGCGTTTGTTTGTGTTTCTGGTGCGTCTCCACGGCTCAGAATTACCCCTGGCAGGTCCGACCTGTGTGCGGCGTCACTGTGACAAGGAGTGTGGGTCCCCCATCACAGATGACACCTGACCCAGATGATCCTAAAGTCACCGAAGAGATGAAAACGAGGATGAATGCCTACACTAGCAAATAAACTAAGATGAGGACCAGTGGTATCTAAATTGGAAACAACGGGAGCCTGAAGGGATAAGGTTTATTGTCTTGAACTTTAGGTTTGTGTAAGTGGAGGCAGAGAAGTTGTGTAAACTCTCCAACTCAGTCCTCAAGGACGAAGTCGAGGCCACAACAGTGCTTCCCTTATAGAGATATTGCATGTCAAGGGGGATGAAATGTATAAACCCTTGAGGCCAGAATCCAGCCAATGTTTAAATATTAGTAATTATTATTTTATGATTGTATTTAATCTTTTAAGATAGCCTTAAGTATTCCTTTTAAGTATACTCTAAGAATTCCTCATCACTCTACTCAAGGGTTTTTTTAAAAGGAGAAAAATTGATTGTCCAAAGTTGAGACCGCCCCGCCGAAGTCAGAATATCTTAACTCTTATGGTAGGTTTGCTCAGGCTTTGGAAGAGTTTAAAAACGATCCTATCCGAATGTTTCTCTCCAGCTGACGGGGGCGCTCGTCCCTGCGCGCAGACGCACTGGGGGCAGAGACGTGGCCGCGTCCCAGGGAGTGGCTGGGATGCGTACGAAAAGCGCGGGGCACTGCCTGTGAGCGAACCCACGTTGTGGAACCTTGTCCGTCGGGGAGGCTGCTGCCCCGTTCCAGACGCTGACAGCGGGAGACCCGCTCATCCAGGTGCAGCTCTGGAGTCGTCTTCCCCCGGCAGCTCTGCGCGTCTTCAAGTCCGTGACGTGCGCTGGGAGCCACGGCCTCGGGTGCGCACATCACTTCATCCGCGTGCATCCCGGTTTCCATCTGTCTGATGAGGAGCCATCTCATTAAGTTCCGTCCTCCCACGTGGCCTGGTACTCACCAGCAAGATGCTCCACGGTGTAGAATTCCTTAGGACCACCCAAACACCCCGCACAAACCCTGCTGTAGCCTATGAACCTGTTAATCATGCACTGAAGATTCCTCAGCATCATTGAGGATGCTTAAGATGTTGTTTCAGATTTAGAGGAACAAACAAAGATTTGATAAATGAAGAAGGAAAAGAAGAAGCACCAGATCTGAATTTTAAGGTTGATATCTTGGGGCAGTTTTCCAGCATTCCACTGTAGAATCTCCCTTGGGACGGATAACAAAATTTTCCTGTCATCTCAGGATACACATTCTGATTTTTCACTTCCTCACCCGGGCAACTTACTAAGTGCATTTCATTTTGTATTCCACCTGAAGTGCAATTATTCCATGCTCCTTAAAACCCGTTCTCCACAAAGAGGGAGCTATAATGGCACCGAAGTCTTTGAAAGTAAAGCCTTACTTGCTTACCATAAAAATAGACCAAAATTAAAAGTTAGGAAACCTCTTCTAAGGCAATGCATTCACCCTTGGCAAAGCCCTTTTAAAGCTCATATAAAATGAAGCTCAGCTTAGTCCAATCAACATATGATCTACCCAAGCTCTAGGCCTCTACACGGGCCACGTTCGCTATGCCTCGGACACTTCTCAGCACCCTCCGCACCCACGGCCCCACGCATTTACCACCTCCTGGTTGGGACTCTCTTATATCATCACAGAAAACCTCGAGATTTGAAAGCGTGGAGGCTCGCTGTGTTATCCGCTGGTGTTCTCTCCGCTGCCCTCTGTTTTCAGTGTACTTACCTTTATCCGTGAGCAACCTGGGGACCCCCGGAGGACAGCGCAAGTCTCGGTCGGACCCTGCTGCAGCCTCATGTTCAGCGACGTGTCTCCAAACAGTACGTTTCCCAGTGAACACGCATCAAGTCATTGACTGAGTGGATGTCGGCTGCACACTGTAGAGCACTTGCAATGCATTAACGTTCGATACGCAGGGGCAAGGTAGCTGTGCAGTTTATCTGGCATTGTTACCATCGAATGATGAGAGGGATCTTTCTTTTATTATATTTCATTCAGTTGGCTTAGTGATTTAATTAAAATTCATTTACAACTTTGTTGCAATGCTTTTGTGTCCAAGAAATTTGCCACAATTGATATGCGCAGGCACTGACGTGTTTAAAGTGGAATCTTTACCTAAAATACCTCTTATATTTGGCCATTTGCACCTTTTAGTAGTTATTTCCATCAAAATGTAATAAAAATGGTGATCCGCCTGTTAACAAAGGGTAAGGATAATCTAATTAAGGTGAGAGAATTAATAAACTGGTGGGAATGCAAAGAGCAATAGAAACTGAGTCTACCGTCATCATAACATCACAATCAGCTGAACAAATCAGAGGATGTGGCTTCTTCAGTGATTCATCTGAACGTGTTCCTTTCCTGCATCGATTTCTGGAGAGCGAGGGACCTGGTCAGACATCAATCAGGAGGTAACCAGGGCCCAGAGGAAACCAAGTCCTCAATCAGTGATAAGTTATAGCAGATTAATAACAGAAATGAAGATACGGATTAAATACAGGTATATAAGTGTCAGCCGCGTCAAATATTCCACACAGATGAACAAAAGTAGGGTTTTTGCTAAAATGTATTGCCTTTGTTTACCGATGCATGGGTCTCGTTCTAACTTTATGCCGGGCAAGTGGCCAGCTATTCAATTTGCTCCCGTCTCCATTCTATTTACATCCACAAGCAATAAAGAAATGCAAGTTTTAAAATAAAACCAAAGAAATAGGGGAAGTTTACTGCTCAGTATGACCTATAGCAAAGCTTGCTTAATCTTGCCTTTGTATTCAGTTTTGTCTGTGTTCCTTCCACATTCTGCACTACCCATTTAAAAGCACTGTTTGTACTACAAGGTAGGTGGGGAAGTGATCCAAAAAGATCCTGTCTAAAAATATAGTAATGTTTGAAGGTCATCTATTCAGAAGACCGTGTTTATAACTTAGAACGTTTTTGTTTTCAACCACATAGGCATGTATCCTCTGGCCAAATCAGAGTCTCGACGGTGAAGTTTGAAGATGGGGAAAGACAGAAGGAATGGTACTAGACTTTGGAGGGACACGTGTCCATATGCTTTTTGGTGAGCCTTCTAAAGTAAGCACTAAGAGGCACGTAGAAGTAAAAACTGTATAACAAGTAAAAAGATGGAGTTCGTAATTTAAACGCTTCTCACAAAGAGTGCTTCAGTCTCAAATGCCTTCATTGGCAAATTGTTATATATAAATAACGTGTATATATATATATATATATATATATATATATATATCATATCAACTCTTTACAAAGTTTTTTTGAAAAAATAAAGAAATAAAGAGGAAGTTATTACACTTTACCGAAACCATACAAAAATATCACTGTAAAAGAAAACCCTCTAGTTATCAAAATATATTCAAAGTTCTCTCAATATATCATATATATTGTACACACACACATATATATATATTTGAGAAAATACTAGCAAACTGAATGCAGAAAGATATAAAAAGATTATACACAATTAATAAGTGGGAATTATTCCAGGGGTCTGAGCTTGCTGTCACTTAAAAATGTGTTGATGTAATACACATACGTTGCAATGAAGTGGGAGAGAAAGGTGATCACGTCAGACACACGAAAAATCATTTGACAAAATTTAACACCTCGTTTCTAGAACGGATGTAAAATGACAGCATGGATGAAACTTGAGAGCATCATGCTAAGCGAAGTAAGCCAGGCAGTGAAAGACAAATACCATATGATCTCACCTTTAACAGGAAGCTAATCAACAAAACAAACAAACGAGCATAATATAACCAAAGACATGGAAATTGGGAACAGGCTGAAAGTCACCAGAGGGGAGAGGGGAGGGAATTTCAGGGGAAAAGGGGAAGGATTTACAGGAACAAGTATAAAGGACACATGGACAAAAACTATGGGGGGGGTGGAAATGGGAGGGAGGTGGGGAGGGCTGGGGTGGTGGGTTCGGGTGAGAATAAAAGACAGAAAACTGTACAAGATCAACAATTAAAATAAAAATTAAAAAAAAATCAGGCTCTTTAAAAAAAAAATGACACCCGAGCAAATCTATGGAGGCGGAACTTACACTAGGGGCTGCAGCCTAGGTCTGAGGGTTGGGAGGTGGCTGTGGAGTGAAAACTCCGTGTGAAGTGAAGGGGGCTTGTTTGGAGGGAGGGTTCAACCGTGGACACTCGATTCTGGAGATGGAGCAACGCTCCAAGGTGTTTGTGCAGCGAACAGGAAGAGAAGAAAAGACACAACTCAAGTATTGTAATGGAACCTGCTTCATAAGACGGAAGCCTTTCATAATGTACTTCAGTTGCCACATTAATTTTGGAATAATGCAGAAGATATGTAAGGACTTTAATTAAATCGGATCAATCTCAGTCTGAGCAAATTCCCAGATGACATGATGTTTATTTCCCGTTTTAAATGTTATTTTTCTATATAAGACTCAGAATTTTTTTTTATTTTTAAGGAGGAAAAAATGCCTTTACTCAACATCACAGTTTGCTTTATTTTAATAAATACAACTTTATGTAACCCTATAAATATCTAAGAAAAAATATATTTTTTCAATCTACATAAATTATGGAATGTTTAACTTTGGCTTCATAAAAGTAAAAAGAAATCTAAGTTTATTAAAACAATTACTATTTAAATATATATTCATATAAAACATATATATTATAAGAGCAGTTCTACTTTTTATCGATATTATATTGTATGACATGTTCCTTTATAACGGTTAATAGAATCATGAAATGTAAAAATGGTAGGAATGATTCTCTAAAGCTATCCTGTCTATTTCCAATATGTAATTCATTGAAATGCTAAAGAACAAAGATAGTTTAAAACCACACATTAAAAAAATTAACATCCTTTATGTACTTTCATCTCATATACAAAACATTTTTTGCTTTTGTGTATTCATAATCACCAACAATAACTCTCTAGAACTAAACAAATGTAGTCAGTAAAAATTAACTTCAGTGTAATTAGATTTGCAGTAATAAAATAGACTAGTGTTTTGTAAATTTAATGGAATGATCATATTATGTGATGCACGACATCCATTAGCTTTATTTGAATGTTTATTATATTTCTAAAATTACGCCTTTATAAACCTGCTGGGTGGAAGCAAAATAATTTTTTTTTAATTCCTTTAAGGGGTGAAACTAAACCATCAAAACTAAAATCGACAACCTACAATCAAATGTGCTCTAATTTTCCTGTGTTCTAGCAAAATTCGGTGTGTTCTTTTGTGATTTTATGTTATTAGAATGCACCTCCTGAACATATTTATTAGTTGTTATCAACGTGCTGAACACGGTGCTTAAATGTATCTTAGCCAAGGAAATGAGCTTTCTGCGAGTTGGGAGCCTGGTTGTGCTTTGTCTCTGGTTAAGTTTCTCTAACGAATAAAAACAGTAACGACTTTTCAATGGAACACTTACCCACAGCATGAGGTCATTTGAATTTAGTGTAAACTTCTTATCGTAGTTCGGAAAATAAGACTAAAGGGAATTTGCGTTGGGCAAAGAAATGTAGCCAGTTAAAAATGCTGAAAATATTAGGTTATGGTTTATAAAATTCCTCTAAAATTTGATTCCTATCTAAGTAGATAATTTTTTATCTAATCTCAGAAGCTCCTCTGAGTGTTATAAAATCTTGCTCGTGGCCAAGCATTTCGGAATCATCCATTTATCACATGGTTTTGAAAGTGCTGCTCGGCTCAGGGACTGTCTCTGCTAAACGGACAGCAGGAACTGTATACTCTTCCTCCTCTAGACCCCGAGTATTCAGCACAGTGTTTGGCAAACATGGAGCTCCAATAATGTTTGTTTAAAATACGGTGACTCTGTTCATTACCTTTTTTTTGGCATTTTTTAGCTATATGTTGGAAATATCCTAGAATTTCTAAAATAATCTTAGTTTTGATAATGGGCAACTTGATTTGTCCACAGAATTTTATTTATTTTTACTGCATAATACTTTTGTTTGTGCTTGATTAGTTGAATATTTGATTTTCTTCATTGCCTAGAAGATAGGAAACTCAAACTTTAGGTCACACAGTGCTACCTTGGAGAAAAATTATTTTGTTACGTATCTGTCAATGCTTGACTCGTTCTTTTTCTTTATCTTCAAGGAAATCTATTATCAGAATACACATATGTTTTCAGGTATGAGATCCTGCTACAATTTTGACCTACTCTTAATAAATCCTTACCAAAACTTCATTTTGATTTTGTAAGAAAATGCTTTAAATTTTATGCGAAAAGATTTTTGCTTATTTGTCGTCACCAGATAAGCTCTTGCTGTTTTAGAAAATACCACATGTGACTGACATCATTATTCACACCTGAGTAATGAGACAACGTCGGTTTCCACAGGTGGTGAAGAGTCCTCAGATCAGGAGACTGGTAGGTGTCAAAGCTACAGGTGAAGCCCACATCTGGGTGCCAAGGAAGAAATTCTAGGCTCCCTACCTGGACCCTTACTACATACTTAGAGATGACGGAACACGAATTCACATTTGTCCTGTGCATCCAAATGATTTCAGGCAATTTTGAGTCTATAGGGAACTGAATATATCCGGAGTAGATTCTATCGTCTATTCCATAGTTAAAATCTCATTTGCTTTTGTTCAGGTAGATATTATATTTCTGTCTTCAAAATTTCAACTGTATAAATAGAGCATAAAATGAGTGACTAAAGAGAAGGCTTTTAGTGTGATTGATGAAGACAGGTAATTAATATCCAACTCCTTCTTTTTTCCTTCTTGCACCACTTGAGACAAATGGATTTCTCAATAGCCAGGGCATTTTTAGTATCAGTGACCCATGTTTATTAATTAAAACCAGAGGCTGTGGGATGCCGGGGAAAGGCACATTCTTTTCCTCTCCAAGATGCAAAGGACTGAAACTTACAGGACATCTTGATAGTATCTTTGGAACTGTGAAGAGATTGCTCTAAGCAGGAATTTTCTGGAAAACTTAGGAGTACGATTTTCTTACTTACCAAGGACACATGTAAGCATTATTTAAAACAATAGAATTTGGTTACAATTTCAGCCTTCTAAATTTATATTTATTTTTATTTTACTAAATATAACCCAGGCACCAGATGATGGGACCGTGACATCTGTGATTAGAGAACGTAGGCTGAGAGTTGACATTCCTTATTCTGTGTCAAGTCCACCATTTTGCCAAGTTTCTGCTGTACAGAGAACGTGCATCGCCTCGGCCGGGCCAGAGCTCCCGCTGACGCTGAATTTACTCGTCTTTCCCCAGGAGAATGTGCTAAACTCAGAATGGCGTTTCCTATTTCGCGGAGTGAAATGTCCATCAATCTCGTCAGCAGCACGGATCCACCGTCGGCAGAGAGAAGTGATCAAACCTACCCGTTCCCTCCATTTTCCTAGTTTTGAACATTTTTGCTGCGTCTCTGGCGCGCAGTTCCTCCTGACCGCAATCACAGCGCCCCGACTTCATGTGAGTATGCCCTTTCTTTAAGTGCACCTTTACATGTCAGTGTGAGAAAGAGACAGAATCGAAGCATCTCCGCTGGGAGGCTGGAGGGGCCGGAAACCAGGGTCTCTTTCAGCTTCGTCCCGCATTGTCCTTCGACTCCCTGACCCGCATTGTCCTTCGACTCCCTGACCCGCATTGTCCTTCGACTCCCTGACCTTTGGAACGCAGAGGAGGCCCCCACCCCTGAAACCCGAGGGGTGCTTGTCACATGTGCCTGCACAAACCGGAGCGGTTTGCACTGTTTTTAAACTGCCCAGTTGCATACAGCGTACTGCTGGAGGAACACCGAAGCCACGGAGGTGCGCTACAACCAACATCTCTCTTGCTCATTTAGCGAGAGAGCAAGATGGCTCATTTAAGAGCCATTCCGGGGCCCCTACCAACGCCACGACTCAGACGTCGGGAAGGCCTCCGCGGGAGGCCGGGGCAGGCCTTCGATCAGCCCCCTCCCGGTCCTCCCGCAGCCCCGGGAGGCTCCAGCTCGACAGCTCTCCCGCTGGGCCCTCCTGGAGTGGCCCCTGGTGCGCACTTCCCGGGAAGGCCGCTTGCCCGCAGCCTCCCTGCCCGAGACACTAGCTGGAAGGCGGCAGGCTGTTTGAAACGTGAATGAGCAAAGAATTTTTAGTCCAGGCTTTTGCCATAAATAATTCTAGTCAGATACTTGTGTCGGAATACTCAGCCAAAGTTCTTTCAAGACGTAATTACAGTCCCTGGTTCTTTTGAACTCCTTTGTTTTCTTTACCCGTGAGTTGTATTTCTCTCTCTCTCTCTTTCTCTCTCTCTCCCCCCTCCTCCTTCTCGCCTCCCCTCCCCACCCCCCTCTTTAAATTAAGTTGTGCATCATTTTGGCAGGAGCTCTCTGGATGAACTGGGAGCCTCTCCCTACTGCTTCCCCACATCCTCATTCCACAGCGTTCTTGCTAATGAAAGGCTCCTGTCTG